>OU611827.1:0-10000000 GCA_914767695.1 Ptilodon capucinus | reverse complement strand
CACACTGCAGTGCACCTTTGCCTACCCCTTCGGGAAATACAGGCGTGATGATGTGTGATTATCTTCAGGTGGAGTCGATGTTGTTCTTCACGTCCAACTACGGCCGCAATGTGAGTCTGGCGGAGTTCGATGCGGCGCAACAACACTGCACGTCTATGGTTAGTACCAAATACTGCTGATGAACCATGGAGTTTCTTTACTATTTTTCTCCATAGGAAATGCTTTCCGAATGCGTGGTTTGGAGTCAAATAGCCTTTCACCCCTAGATATTATTATTTTTTGTATGGCTATTCATAAGTACTTGTATTGGTTTACTATAATAAAACAAATCTGATTGTGATACTAGACGATCTAGTGAACTTCGTAACGATTATTTATAGAATTGTATAAATGTATTTTTTTTTAAACCACACCCTTAATATTAGTGAAAAAAATAATTCAAATCGGTCAAGACCTTTTAAGGTTTAATCGAGACTAACAAACAGCAAGTGACTTATACAGGTGTTTCAGAAGTCCGAAACAATACTTCGACGTTTGCATCAGTATCGGGTATACAAATTTAATCGAAATTCGACCATGTTTTTCCATTTTTTTTTGTCGTAAATTTCTATAGCACGTAATACCTATCTCGAATCCTATGTAAAATTTGTATGTTCTGTTTTGTGAATATTGGTAATCGCCCCTCATAAGTGTAGTTTACACTGTTGAATAGAGTTCTGGATGTACCCAAAGTCCAGAACATGATGACTGTGGCAAATATTTAAAGGTCTATAACTCGGAAACTATGATAGTTAGGTATAAACTGTCTTCACTAAGCATCCACATGTGAGCTACCGTATATGTATCCAAAGTATTATTTCGGACTTCTGATACACCCTGTATATGTATGTACTAACACCTTCCGTGATTATTTCAGATGTTAAAATATTTGAACATAACTTGGCTGAACAACACTGCGCACGCTATAAGGATGTCGTTCAGGGACGTCGGCAAGGGGTAACTATTTACTTACCCTTTTTTTATTGATCACGTTAATCTTTCATCACGTCGATCTTCCCGTAACGGCGCTTGGAAACGGAAACTTTAAGCTCAAAGCCCTGTGCACACTGGGGCGTACAAAAGTCGTCCGTCGAAATGTTTGCCAATATGACAAGGAACATTGTGACAATATTCATAAAGATTGAATTTCTGTGGTAAAAGCATGAAGATATTATAACGGAGATGGTATTTCGAGCCCGCGCTGCAGTAAATTTTATTGTTTATCTGACTCCGCCATCTTTGTTTTCATATATAGTTGCCGTGTACTACAGGTACATGAGATAACAAAAATGGCGGAAGTAATCGCCGCAGAGCTATACCAAGAGTGGAGTCGTTATGGGTACTCTAGATACTATATGGGTAGAAGCTACCCAACCACGCTTAAAAATTCGCTCTCGCTCTCAATATCATTTCTTTGAAGAATGAACTTTTCCGATCAGTCGGTACAGTGTGTTTTGGTATTAGCAAAATATTCGACACGCGCGTGTTGACGCTGCCGTGTGTGGGAGGCTTTAATATACAAAATTTTACTATGTTTTAATATCGGTGACTAACCGCGCTTGCTTCAGATGGTTCAATATCTACGAAAAGAAATGGGAGTTCTACGGAGTTAGTAAACTGAGCAGATTTATGCAATTGGTCAGATTTCGGATGCAGGTGAGCTCGTTCTTTAATACCAAAATTTAAAATTATATTAAAATAGTGCCTTGTAACCTTGGGTGTAAAGCTGAATTTACATTACGACACTAAAGCCTCACGGTAAACATTTATTTAGCAACAGTTGATCAACTTTGTTGATGAACGGCGAGAATGCTGCTGGAAACTTTGTTTCAATCGATATGGTTTGTCCACACACGCCAGTCTGCGTTAAAATGTTGCCCGAGGAAGTAGTGTGAGGAATTCTATTAAGTGCATAATTTTAACGTTGCTCCACACTACCGCCATGTTTATAGACAGTTGCAAACGCGTCCACAACTCAAAGGGACCCACCACTCACCCTCGGAATTGTCAGAATCCCAAATTATAAATCAAATAAATTTGATTGATAATAGAGGAAACTAACAAGACCGAACTCCCTGTCAGTCGAGAGTCAGTATTATAATTTGGGATTCTGACAATTCCGACGGTCAGTTGTGGGTCCCTTTCTCTACAATTGTTTGCTAAACATATGTTTTCCATGAATACAAGGCTTAACACTGTATTTATTTATTGAACATATCAGTACGCGTTGCGGTTCTGCATCGAGCAGTCGATGGCGATGTTCGTGTCGCTGTGTGAGACGCCGTGCCTGTGCACGTACTGGTGCGACGACAGCTTCCTCTGGGACCCCGCCGACCTCATCAACTCGCCCTTCCGCTCCCCCACGGTCACGCTCTTCTACTTCCATCTCATGATGTCTGAAAACGGACCCTATTACACCACGGACCCCGCACAGTTCGAGGTCACTCACTTGTATTATTTATATCTACTATCTACTAGATGGCCCAGCGAATATTATATACTACTAAATTTATATTGTTTTGCAAATGAGATATTTTTTTTTTACGAAATTAGAGAAATTATGAAATTTAATGGAATAACATGAGGAATGGCTTCACCTGCGACAAGCGCGGGTATTCCAGCCAAATGTCAAGTAATTAATAGCAAGGGCAAATTCAATAAATACACATTATAAATAAAAATGGATGATGATAGTGATAAAGATGGCGGAATCTGGCGGATGAATCCGTGATATATTTTAGTACCGGTTTTACTCAGATTTTTGACACAGCTTTAAAATCAGCTGTTACGTTTGAACTCTCTTTGATTTCAAGATTAGCACATCTAAAAGTACTAGCGCCCCAAGTAATCATGCATGCCTAGATTTGACAAAGCATACAAATATTTTTTTTATTATTTTGTTGCAGAAAATAAATATTTGTTATCTACAGGGCGTTTCAGTTGTCCGAAATAATACTTGACCGTTTGCACCAGTATTAGGGGTTTTTTAACGAAACTCGATCATGATTTTTCAAATTTTTGTTTTCCGCCTGTTTTGAAACCTTGCTATATCTCGATTCCTATGTAAAATGTTCAAATTCGGTTTTAAGGCTATTAGTAGCCATCCCACTTAGATGTAGTTTACAGTATTAAACAGAGTTTTGGATGTGCTCTAAAGCCCCAATACAAAATCTGTGACAAATATTCGGACGTCTGTAACTCAGAAAGTATGATAGTTACGTATAATCTGCCTTCTCTATACATCTACATATTAGCTACCGGATATGTAGCTAAAGTATTATTTTGGACTTCTGTATTTCTTTATAAAATGATTAACATGCTGCAGTTTGTCATGAAACGTTGCAAGCTTGTTTGGAGAGCACTTGTATACGTGTCTTTATGTGATCTTGACTTGATATCTTGGTATCGCAGATCGTCATCCAGCGGCTGTTCCGCGAGATGCTGTTCCGGTGCCACTTCATCCCGCAGGTGCACCCCATGATCATGACTGGCCTCGTTTTCGACAAGGAGCTCTTCCTCACATCCATTGGTAACTCACCAGCCACGCACGATTTTTTGCCATAACCAAAACGAACTGTATTAACTAGTAGAAGAAGCGCATTTTGCAACGAAATGTCATCGATGACGTAAGGGAATTTAGTCGCGTGGGGTTTGTACATTCATTCAAACTTGTACATTTTCAAAAAAGTCAAGTTATTAAGTTTCGCTCACCTCACTGTGTTCAGGGCCTAAGGCTGCAGACGTCCATTGGACATAGGACCCTATCATAATTTGTAACGGATCATTATCACTTGCACCCTTAAGATGTCTGCGATTCACCGTCCTTGCTTAAAAAGAACTGTACTGTACATTACTTCCGACTTCGAGGTCAAGGATTCCAGATAATGTCTGTTTATTATTACTATTTTCTTTAAATAAATATTGCCAATTCTAGGTTTGATGGAACCGAATGTGGTGGACTACAGGGAGCGGCTGCTGAAGGCGTACAGGAAATCAATAATACCGCTCAAGGCGTACCTGAAACAATACGAGTGTTATAAAGAGATATACATGTTGAACATCGAGGAGTATGTCGAGTGAGTCTTTTTTATTGGGGTCGTTTAAAAAACCGTAACTCTTGTAATAGTAGTAGTATATTTCTGTTAGTATGAAAGTTATTGGTCTGTGATTGGTAAACGGAAAATGAATCTTCTGTTACTTAAAATATACTCGCAAAACCGTGTAATTTAATGTATTGATTTGGATTTTAAAATAAATATGTTTGGCTACAACTTGGTCTAATTCAGAAATGGCCATTTAGTAGTTCGCCCTGGTCTGGGTATAACCGGGATCACCTCCAGTCCGTTATATGGTATCCATAGTACAAGCGTTGCTTAGTTTGGGATCTTATCAGGAGTAGGTGTTTGGCGATATTCATTTATTCATATTTAACAGTCACGACTAGATCAACGGTCTCTTCCAGAGTGGTCAAGTCCGTATCACCCTCAACCGACGGAAGTGTACGAAAATATGTATGATTGTGCATGAAGCAAAATAGGTATATCAGGATCGTAGCATGTGGCAAACAATAGTCTCTACCTACACCCATGGGATACAGGCGTGAGTATATGTATGTTTATTAAACAGTATTCTTATGTTCCTGTATTCAGGGCGTTCCGTGAAGAGAAGCATTCGGCGTCGGAGACCCGGGAGGAGGTTCAGATGCACTACGACGCCAAACAGGACCTGATCTGGCGCCTGCCGCAGTACATCAACATCGGACCGTTCGCGCTCAACGTGGACTCACTCAAGGTACACAATACACTTATATTATACACTAGCTGTGCCCGCGACTTCACACCCGTTTTTCCCGCGGAACCCTAATGCTTTTTCTATAATTAAAGTAGCCTAAGTTACGCCTTGGAACGTCAGCTATCTGTCAGTGAAAGTCCCATTGAAATCGGTTCAGCCGTTTAGAAGTTTACCCCAAACAAACAGACAGACAGACAAAAAAAAATGCGTTTTCGTTATAGGTATCGTATATACTTTCATACGCATTTGGTAAAAAAGTGTTATTTTGATATTACAAACAGACACTCCAATTTTATTTATTTGTATAGATTATTTATTATTTTTACACAAATATTTTAATTCATCAATCAATATATCAATATATATATATATATAAATCAATGCCACTTTTCGTTGTAAGCCAACTCCTCCTAAACGGATGGACCGATTTAAATGAATTTTTTTGTATGCGTTTGGGTGGCACCCTGGATGGTTTAGATTCACAATTGGACCCGGTAGGTGGCGCTGCTTTCGTATGTCACTCATTCTAAGGCGGTACGAAGTTCGCCCGGTCAGCTAGTGTTAATGTAAACTTTTATGTACTATATACGGGATATGTTAAAGCCGAACATATTTTTTTTTGCTGCCGTCCATTTTAAAATCTTGTAATATCTCGACTCCTATGCTAAATTGTCCAGTTCTGTTTTGTGAATATTACTACTACTACTACAGCCCTTTTAACGTCCCACTGCTGGGCACGGGCCTCCCCTCAATGCGAGGGGGATTCAGGCCATAGTCCACCACGCTGGCCCAGTGCGGGTTGGCAGACTTCACACATCTATCGAGAACTAGTCATGTTCCCTCAGACGTGCAGGTTTCCTCACGATGTTTTCCTTCACCGTTTTATACCGCAAGTGGTAATCTCGGATGTAAATGAGATTCGCACATGAAACCCAGAGGTGCAAGCCGGGGTTTGAACCTGCACACTTTGATTTGCAAGGCGTGCGTTCGACCACTCGGCTACCACTGCTTTGTGAATATTAGTAATGGTAATCTTAGGTGTAGTTTTTACTGTTTAGAGTTTTGGGGTATGCCTTAGAGCCACAACACGATTCTTCTGTCAAATACTCAAGGGTCTGTAACTGGGAAACTATACCAGACTAGTTAAAATACACATAACTATACCGTACTACTATACTAGTTTTTAGTTAGATTTAGTCTGTCTTTGCTAAGCATATCCATATTAACTACCGTATATCTATCTTTTAATATTATTTCGGAATTCTGATCCAATAATTGAATTGGAATTTGAACTTGAAATTATACATTCGAGTGTAGGTCGCTAGGCTCTAGGTACCGGATGGTTGGGGGTTCGATTTCCGTCAGCGGCAAATTCCGTATCAGCTAGTAAATGATATAAATTGGTGGTGGTACAGCAAATGCTGGTGACGAAGCGGTCGGAAATAATAAAGGCGCTGCTGGCGATGTGGGCGGAGGAGGTGCGGCTGGTGGTGGACGACGTGGTGCAGGCCTACAAGACCATCATGCGCAAGCTCGGCGAGAAGCCCAACACCATCGAGCACGTGTTCGAGATCCGCGAGTGGATGGAGTCCATCCCCTTCGCGCTCAAGACGCAGGACGACATCATGCGGAAAGTGCACACGGTGAGGACCTACCTCAAGCATCGCATTACCACCCCCAGATACCGCCGCGATCATTACTACTACTACTACAGCCCTTTTAACGTCCCACTGCTGGGCACGGGCCTCCCCTCAATGCGAGGGGGATTCCAGCCATAGTCAACCACGCTGGCGCAGTGCGGGTTGGCAGACTTCACACATCTATCGAAAACTAGTCAAGTTCCTTCAGACGTGCAGGTTTCCTCACGATGTTTTCCTACACCGTTTCATAGCAAGTGATAATCTCGGATGAAAATGAGATTCGCACTTAAATCCCAGAGGTGCGAGCCGGGGTTTGCACACTTTGATTTGCAAAGCGTGCGTTCTACCACTCGGCTACCACTGCTTACGCGCACGTGCACTGCGCGATCATAATTAACATAAATATTAACATCGCCAGACGACACACTCAACGAAAGATGGGAAGGACATGAACAACAACAACGACAACAACAACGAAACAAGGGACTGGAGGCGATCCCGTTTATACCCAGACCATAGCCAATCCTACGCTCAAACTACTAGACTAAGCCGCCGTCATATCTCCACCAAAGTTGGAAATAAAATAATGGCTGCACTGTAGAACTCGTTTGAATATTTGAAATTAGGTATACTTTCTTGAATGTTATCATGCGCGTACGCAGCGTCATTTAATATGTTTAAAATTTGAGTGAAACAGGCATTTTCTAGGCAAGCCCGCTACATCATCGTTCTCATGATTAACCTTAAGGTTAAATTGTGGCTGAGATTAAACGCATCTTCTCAAAAAAAAAAATGTAGTTATATTTATTCTTGTCTCTTTCTCTCGTACGAAATAAGACAGAGTGAGTGAGCGAATCTGTGACAGGTCTAGTGTTGACATGCGTGCTAAGGTGAGGTGAGGTTAGGTTAGGTTAGGTTAGTCAGTGAGGTCACTGATGAGACTGTAGATAAATAATACATCAAAAATACATCGTCACGCCTGTATTCCCCGAAGGGGTAGGCAGAGGTGCACTGTAGTGCGCCCACACTTCGCCGATGTATTTTGGTCCCAATGTAATAGGGGGCGAGCCTATTGCCATTATACCGGGCACATTTCCCCTCAATACGAGGGAGATTTGGGCCATAGTCCACCACGCTGGCCCAGTGTGGGTTGGTGAACTTCACACGCCTAGACGTGCAGGTTTCCTCACAATGTTTTCCTTCACCGTTCAGCAAGTGGTAATCATTGTTGAAAATGACATTCGCACATGAAAATTATCTCAGAGGTGCGGGCCCGGGATTTGAACTTGCACCCCTTACGTTCAAGGCGGGCGTTCTTGCCCACGAGGCTACCACTGCTTTAGATAAATTAATACGTATATTATAGGATTACGAAGTGTTGGACGTGTTCTTCACGCCGCTCGAGAATGACGACTTCAAAGTGTTGTGGGAGGCGATCGGGTGGCCCTTGACTATCACTAAACAGGTATGTAGAGGTTTACTTACTAAATCGTCTGTAAAACCTTTTTTTATTCCTAATCTAGCTGCACCCCGCGACGTGGTTGTCTGGAAGAAATTGCTTTTAGCGATAAGACCGCCCAATTGTACATAGCTACTGTATCTAGAAATGTTGTATTATTTTATTTGTTTGGTGTGTACATAAACAGTACTCTATCTATCTATCTTCGCCCGCGCGGAATTTAGGAACCCTAATTATTTTCACTTCCAACAAATTGACACCTCCAACGAATATGATTATACATATTTTAGCCAATGTATACAAAAACTTGACTAATTATGTACTAAAACTTTCCTCGAAAACCACTTCATCCATTGGTGATAACAGCATGAAAATCAGTGCAGTAGTTTATGAGTTTATCGCGAACAGACAGACAGACGCGGTGGAGGACTTTGTTTTATAATATGCAGTGATTGCTTCATATTCTTCTTTAACAGACAGACGCGGTGGAGGACTTTGTTTTATAATATGTAGTGATTGCTTCATATCCTTCTTTAGTCAGCCTTTGTCAGTTCTAAGTCCTGTGTTGATCTGGCCTAACATGTCCCGGCTACCTTTCTTATGTCATTCCATATTAGGGATGTAAAACATTAACATTGAAACAAACTGCTATTTTTTTTGCTGTGTAAGGTTTTAGACTTTGTCATAGTTAATATCGTCCCTATAATGGTGGTCTAGGCTGCCACAGCTATGTAGCATAACAGTCAGTGTGTACCAGATGGAGACGACGACTGAGTTCCTGGAGGAGGAGCAGGAGAAGTTCTGGAAGCTGCATCAGCAGGACGAACAGACGCTCTACGACAAGATCGACATGTTCACCGCCCAGTGCATGCAACTCACACTACAGAACGACTTCTCCAAGGTACACTGAGATGAGCCTGCCGCAACATGCGTTTATATCGTCATTGTCATTTGTAAAAGTCGTACGTAAAACACCCACCTTGAATGCAAGGTATGCAGGGTTTACTACACAGACCTTGTTGACCAGGAAAAAATTCTGTGCGTTCAAACGATTCTGCCATATCTATTACTGGAATCAAGTATAATGCAGCTCTTATTGTTAGGTCCAACTAGTGTTAAATAGCATCCGTGGTGCCTCCTTCATTTCTGTGGCAATTCAGCCAATACATTTGTTTTTGTGTCCCGCTTTGCAATGGAGGGAAGTAATAAATCACGCCTGTATTCCCCGAAGGGGTAGGCAGAGGTGCACTGCAGTGCGCCCACACTTCGCCGATGTATTTTGGTCCCAATGTAATAGGGGGCGAGCCTATTGCCATTATACCGGGCACACAGGTTTCCTCACGATGTTTTCCGTCACCGTTTCTTAGCAAGTGATAATCTCAGATGAAAATGAGATTCGCACATGGAACCCAGAGGTGCGAGCCGGGGATAGAACCTGCGCACTTTGATTGCAAAGCGTGCGTTCGACCACTCGGCTACCACTGCTACCTATGGAGGGAAGTGAATGCACTTTAAACATCGGTGTCTTCAATGGACACCGCTGTTGATCTTGGCTTACAGGAGTAACAGTGGTGGGAATAAGTGGCGGGCTTAGTCCCAACAAAAAAAAAGGTATGCAGGTTTGAACCTTGGGCTCGCACCTGTGATTTTATATGAGAATGTCATTTAAATAATGATAACCACTTGCTGAACGCTCGAGGCAAACATCGTGAGGCTACCTGTGGGGTTAGCAAGCATGAGAGAAAGAGACAACATCAAGATATTCCGTGCCATAAGTGTAGTCTTGGCGCACATGCTACAACTACTACACGTATATGGATAATGGTAAACTTAAGCAACCCGCACTGTGTCAGCGTGGTGGACTGTGGCCCGAATCTCCCTCGTATTGAGGGGGAATGTGCCCGGTATAATGGCAATAGGCTAGCCCTCTATTACATTGGGACCAAAATACATCAGCGAGGTGTAGGCGTACAGCGGTCCACCTCTGCTTATCCGTTCGCGGAATACAGGCGAGATGATGTACAGGTGCACGAGATCGCGAACGACATAAAGAAGGCGTGGAAGGGCATGAAGGACTCGCAGGACTGGGGCCGCATCCTGAACCAGCGGCAGAAGCTGTTCGGGCAGCCCGTGGTGCCCTTCGCCGACCTCAACCGGCTAGTTAAGGAGTTCGAGCCCTACAGGAACCTCTGGGTCACCGCTTCCGGTACGATATCATCCTTTATTTATACTGTATTTATATTGTACGCTAGCTGAGCCCGCGACATCGCCCGAGTGATATCTAGGAACTTAAATAATCCGTAGCCTATGTTACATTTAGTAAAAAACTGTTATTTCACATTACAAACAGACATTGTTTTTTTTATATTTACGCGAATACTACACATTGAAATAAAACTATTATAGTTGGTGTTGGCCTACCACCAACTTGGGATCCAGTAATTAATATAATTAAATCCAAAACCAAGCGTACCATTGCAAGACCTCAAGACACTGTGAGCACTTTCTGCGTGGATCGGACCGCAATCAACAACTAAATATGAGGGTACCCAGTTATTAACTGTGACACCAGGACGTCTAACACCTCAGTCCCCCCGTGACCATGGTTGCTGTAAAGCAGCCGAAACGTCGGGAAAATAAAATAGTAAATACACGCGATAGAATCCGTAAAATAGTTTTATTTCAATACAAACAGACATTTCAAAGTTATTATTTTTATAGACTAGTCATACTTACGTTTGGTAATCCATAATTGTAGACTTCCTGAAGTCCCGCGAGGTGTGGTTCGACAATCCGCTGATGTATGTGGACGCGGACACCATAGAGCCGCTGATCAACGAGTACTACAAGACCATAGTCAAGTGCGTGCGGACCTTCGCCGACCTGCCCAAGGTGCAGGAGGTCGCGCTTACCATCAAGGTGATAACCATCACATACTCACACCTTTTCTTTTACATTAAGCTCATCAAATTAATTGTCAAAAGGCAAGAAAAATAATGATTGGAGTATTTTCCAGGACGATATCGACGAGTTCAGGCCTCTGATACCAATCATCCAGGCGGTGCGGAACCCCGGGATGAAGGAGAGACACTGGGGCGAGTTCATGGACAGAGCCGGTATACTATAATTGCAGATAATATAACTAAACAACTTTAGAGGAGAAATTTATCAAGAGGCCTATTGTAGAATTTCGTTATTTGGATGATAAATCAGCTTGGGACTGTACAGTTCAAATACTAAACTAAAATCATGTATTGGGCTACACCTTGTGTTGCGTTGATAATGTCGTTTTTGATGTGAAACATCTATAGGCGAGGGGTAAACCTGATTTTTGGCGTGGCGAGATTTGCCGACGCTTCGCCACAACAAAATGAAATCAACCTTATTACTTGATGCATAAAGTATAGTTTTAAATGCGGCCACGCTTCGTACTTCTCGGCTCCTCGGTTCTTTCCGCCGCTTAGACTCCGCCCACCGGCTGACTCCGCTCACACGCCGCTACGACGTTTTTTTTGTTTCACATCTGTCAGGCGTCCCGCGACGGCTCAGTTTTTTTATTGTAAACAGCTCTAAAACGCGAAACACTGGATCTATATACACTTCTCATCAAAAAAATCGAAACACTTTCGTTTTTATTGTTTTTGTCCTAATTTTTAAAATTACTCATCATACAAAATACGAAACCTATGAAGACTTAATTTGAATTTAGAACATTAACATTAGGATTTATAAACCTCATACTACTCACTATTAAATGACATTTTACATTTATTCCTAAATATACACATTTTTCTGATAATCCTTATCAAATCATAAACTGCGAGGTGTTTCGATTTTTTTGATGAGAAGTGTATATGTGTTTGAAGTATGTTTAAAAATACGCAATTTAAAAAAATGAGAAGCCTTCTGAGTTTTTTGCATAATCTCAGTAGAGGACGAGCTTCGGTCCGGTAGTAGCATAGTATAAAGAAAATCACGTAAAAAAATAAACTGTTAATTGATTAGTAAGCTTTCGTAGACCTATAAATTGCGCCGGTGGGGCTCGAAGCCGGAACCTCACGATTAGCACGGTAGAGAGTGATCACTAGGCTACTGTTACTGTCCCAGGCATCACGGTGACGATGAACGAGAAGCAGACGTTCCAGATGTGCCTGAAGCAGGGCGTGGCCACGCACGGCGAGCTGATCGCGGAGATCGGCGAGCTGGCCAGCAAGGAGTACGTCATCGAGCAGAGCCTGGACAAGATGGCCGCCGACTGGGCCACCAAGACGCTCGAGATGACGCCCTACAAGGCCACCGGTGCGCGCTACTGCCCTCTCCCTCACACATCGTGCACACCAATCTCACTCTCTCACCTTCTCATATACTTAATGCTACCAGACCCCTTATCCTTACCCTTCTCTCCACATCTTTCTTACTGTCAAGCATCCTGCAGACTGGTGCGTCGGAAGCCGCGCGTCAACATATTTGTCAACACTGATAACTGTGCTAACCCCACTGATAACTTTATCAGTGGGGTTAGCACGCATTACAAGTCTACATCTCTGTCGCTGATTCGCTTGCTCGTCCTCTGTCTTATTTCATACGAGAGATAAAGACCAAATCAACATATTCCATGACATTAGTCTTGGCGCACATGCTACTACTCTTGTTATCTTAATTATTCTTAATCAATTATCAATTTAAAGTAGGGACTTGGACGGGAAAAAATCGATTATTAAATAATCGATTTTTCTCACTTTAAAATAAATTCATTTTTGAAAAATCGGTTTTTATTTTTTTGAGAATCGATTATTAAAAATCGATTATTAGAAAAAAATAATCGATTAATATAAAAATCGATTATTTTTTTACAACCGTAATTTAAAGGAGCAATCTTGACGTAGTAAAGTAGGTACATTTTCAATGTGCAGGCACGTTTATAATGAAGATAGCCGACGAGACGCTGCAGCTGCTGGACGAGCACCTGCTGGCCACGCAGCAGCTCGGCTTCAGCCCGTTCAAGGCCGCCTTCGAGCTGCGCATCCAGGAGTGGGACGACAAGCTCCGCCTCACGCAGAAGGTCGTCGACGAGTGGATCGAGTGTCAGAAGTCAGTACTACCATATATGAGACACCTTTCTATTTCCTGATTGTAGGTTCTTCAGTAATACCATCACTTGTGTGTGGTTTATATGTATTAAAATAGTTATAAAATGTAGACTGAGAATACACTAAAAATTTCAATTGATTAGATCTCGATTAATGATGATTTAAAGATTGAATATCCTGGTCCAAAATCCACGCAACCGCTCTGCGAAATTCGTTGAAGAATGGCCTTTTTGTATAAGCCAATAAAGTTTGTTTTAAGTATTAGCAAAAAAACTGACCCACATGGTCTTGTAACCCCAGTTCGTTTGGAGCTTAATTGTCGCTAGCTTGATAGCTTCTTATAAATGTATATTAAAGATTGTTAGTTAGTTATAATGATGGTGATTTAGGGAGTGGATGTACCTGGAGCCCATCTTCACGTCGGAGGACATCTCCCGGCAGCTGCCGATGGAGGCCAAGAAGTACGGCACCATGGAGCGCATCTGGCGCAGGATCATGTCCTCCGCCGCCGCTTGTCCCAAGGTCACTGCTTTACACCCTGCCTTACACTCTGCACTACCACCTGACCAAGGAGCCATACACTTTGCCTCGTCCAACAGTCAGTTTTGTGAAATGGCAGTCAGAAAATGACTGCCATGTCCAGAATCTGAATTATTTATTCATGTAAACCAATACAGGTTTTGATTTTTGTTTACATGAATAAAATATTCTGATTCTGGCTCAGGCACTTATGAATCGTCAGTAAAAAATAAATAATAATAATAGTATCTCTACCATCCCATTTGGAATGCATTTCCTATGGAGAAGAATGGCAAGCAACTCCATGGTTGCTTTTTTCCATTATACATTTTTGTGTGTGTTTTTATTAATCAGCTACACAAATTACAAGCTGTGTCAGTGTAAGATTTAAAGGTAGGACGGAGGAGTACAAAAAACTCATTGTGACGTCATTTTCTCGACAAATTTGATAGTTAAGAGATAAGACGCGTTTACACGGTCATGGTCAGTCTACAGGCACCGGCCGTATCTTCTTCGATGTGGCGAAGGCGTTTGACAGGGTCTGACACAACGGCTTGATTTACAAACTGTACCTCTTGGGTGTGCCGGACAGTCTCGTGCTCATCCTGCGAGACTCTGTCGAACCGCACCTTTCGCTACCGCGTTGAAGGGGCGCTCTCGGCCCCTCATCCCATTAGGGCAGGAGTCCCTCAGGGCTCCGTTCTCTCCCCTCTTCTCTACAGCCTGTTCACGAACAACATCCCTCGTTCGGACAGAGTTCAGCTCGCTCTATATGCGGATGATACCGCTCTCTATTTCTCGCATAGGAATTTGGGTATTATCACCCGCACTCTCCAACGCGCAGTGAATTCTTTGGGTGAATGGTTCCGGAAGTGGCGCATTGAGGTGAACCCGGAAAAGAGCGCAGCTGTGCTCTTTGCCAGGAGCGCCTCACATCGTAGCCCCCGTGCTCCCCAGTCTAGGCTGGGCACCATCTCCCTGTTCGATCAAAGCATTCCCTGGGCAAACCAAGTCAAATATCTAGGTGTCACTCTTGACAAATCCCTCACTTTCGGTCCCCACATTAGGAAGGTGTGCAACCGAGCAGCTTTTGTGCTTGATCGCCTTCATTATCTGATCTGCAAGCGGAGTAAAATGTCCCTTAGAAATAAGGTGACGCTTTACAAAACTTGTGTCCGCCCCATTATGTCCTATGCCAGTGTAGTCTTCGCTCACGCGGCGAAGACACACCTCAACCGCCTGCAAGTAGTGCAGTCCCGGTTTCTCCGTAGGGCCGTAGGTGCCCCGTGGTACATACGGAACGTAGATCTCCACTCCGACCTTGACCTCTTCTCCATTCAAAAACACTTCAAAATAGCGTCCGAACGCTATTTTAAAAAAGCCGCGTCGCATTCAAATCCTCTAATTGTCGCCGCCGGCAATTACGAGCCAGACCCCGCGCACACATCATCAACACGACGCCGCCGTCCGCGGCACGTGTTGATTGATCCTCCTGACACTATCACTGCTCTCCTCGACCCGGCGGTCGAGAGGGCCACTCACACACAGACATCAGCCTCAAATAGACACCGACCTCGCCGGCGAGGTCGAGGAACTCCCTCTTCTGCTCGTAGGTGCATCTTTGCACCTAGGGACGCAGTCATTACCTCTCCCCTCACGGTAACTGCCCAAGCCGAGGTCGTGCCCCCTGTGGCGCCCTTGAGCTGTTGCCCTCCTCTTCCGCCCTTAAGGCTTTGGCTGGAGTCGCACTCTGCACTCGCCACTCCTCCGGTGAAGCTGTAAAGGCCATCTAACGGCCAACAGCGTAGTCAATTCAAAAAAAAAAAAAAAAGCTCCGGCCGTAGCATAGTACTATGCGATTCAAATGAGATAGGATCGACTTTGCGCCATATTGTGACGTCATACCTGTCAATTCTAACCAGTTCGGTAGGGTGAGCAAAACAAGATATTTTTTAAATAAAATTTATTTTTAAAAGTTGAGTGAAAAATTCACTCAGTCGCACGACGAAGCACACTAACAACGACAAAATGGCGACTGCCGTCCTTATTTTCTTTTCTTTAATAACTTTGGCATGGCTTTGCGCCAAAAATTTAAATTAAAAAGGTGATAGTATGGTTTTAAAAAACTATTTATGACTTCAAATATTTAAATATTAAGACAATTGACTACTAATTTAAACTATTAATTTATTTGGATTTAAGACTATTGTTATTGATATGCAAATAAGTTTAATAATAAGTTTTTTGCAAACCATACTTTTCGAGTGACATTTGATAGATGGAGGTTATTGACATTCCTATTCATATTTGAATCGCATAGTAGTGTATTGCAGTGTCCCGGTGTTGCAGATCATGATCATCTGCCCGGACAGCCGTTTGCTGGACAGCGTGTGCGAGGCCCGGCACCTGCTGGCCGTGGTGGCGCGCGGCCTCAACGACTACATGGAGCTGAAGAGGCTGCGCTTCCCGCGCTTCTTCTTCCTCTCCGACGACGAGCTGCTCGAGATCCTCTCGCAGTCGCGCAACCCTCGCGCCGTGCAGCCGCATCTCAGGAAGTGCTTCGAGAACATCGCCAAGGTACCATCCTTTAACTTCTTTCATAATTTGATTCTTAACCTTAAGCAGTTAGATACATCATCACGCCTATATTCCTCAAATAGGTAGGCAGAGGTGCACTGCAGTGCGCCCACACTTCGCCGATGTATTTTGGTCCCAATGTAAAAGGATCGAGCCTATTGATATTATACCGGGCATATTCTCCATCAATACGAGGGAGATTTTTGGGCTATATTCCACCACGCTGGCCCAGTGCGGGTTGGTGAACATCACGATGTTTTCCTTCACCGTTTCATAGCAAGTGGTAATCTTGGATGAAAATGAGATTCGCACATGAAACTTAGAGGTGCGAGCCGGGGTTTGAACCTGCACACTTTGATTTCAAGGTGTGCGTTTGACCATTCGGTTTCCACTGCTATTTAGTTGGTTTGATATGATAATGGATTGTTATGTGGTCCAGGTGACGTTCCAACCGGACCTGAAGATCACGCACATGCACTCCAGCGAGGGAGAGATCGTGGAGCTTAAGTACCAGTTCTACCCCAGCTCCAACGTGGAGCAGTGGCTGCTGCTGCTCGAGGACACCATGAGGCATTCCAGTGAGATCATTATCGAGACCCCTTCGACTTGTATAAACTTAGAGTCTGATTATAGTAGTATGTATGTATCAGTCCGCTTGACGCTGGTGTGCGGGCTGGAGGAGCTGTGGGTGCTGCCGCGGCCGCAGTGGGTGCTGCGCTGGCCGGGGCAGGTGGTCATCGCCGGCTCGCAGACGGCCTGGACCGCCGGCGTCGAGAACGCCATCACCGACTTTCGACTGGAGTACTTCTTCGATGAGAATTTAAAACAGGTGTGTTGGGCCTCCGCCTCCTGGACTACATCCCTGCAGTATCTATCTTAAGCCTCTCGGAAGTATTGGAATTGACCGTGCGATTATGTTAGGTATATTTTGCTTTAGAAATGTGACGTGGTCACATTAGCCTCTCCATATTAAGTAAACGTTAAGATCAGGTTTGGGATACAAAAACATTATTTTTTTAATCAGCCTGTATCGTCCCACTGCTGGGAAAAAACATCCCTTTCCTTCCTCCACTCCTCTCTGTTCTTTCCCAGTGTAGACCAGTCTCTATTGTGCGAGTCCAACTCGTCTCGCCATCTTTTTTTGGGCGTTCCACGGTGCCGTTTAGCTGCATTTGACACCCATTTACTAATTGCTCTAAGCTTAGAGCCTTAGATAGGGCATGTGGCAAATGTGGCCGGTCAAGTCCCACTTAAATTTAGTTTAAAAAATACATTATTTTCTTTTAATTCGTGTAGGCCCAAAAGCACTTACAAATAGTTAGATTCTACCACTGGTTGGTATGCTGCTACCATTTAGAAGAGGCGGTAAGAAACTCAATGGTTACTCTTATCAAAATTGGAACCCGGAAGCCCCCCTCAGTTAGTCGGGTGAGTGGTGGTACTGTGGTGTGAGTGTGTGTGTGTGTGCAGCTGGACAGCCTGCGCGCGCTGGTGAAGGGCGAGCTGACGTTCTTCCAGCGCGAGGTGCTGTGCGCGCTCATCGTGATCGAGGTGCACGCGCGCGACGTCACGCGCACGCTCGTCGACGAGAGCGTCAAGAACGTCACCGACTTCCAGTGGATGTGCCAGCTGCGGTACGGCCGACGCCACTGTTACCTATCGAGAAGAACAAACTACCCTCACTTTTATAGATCTCTTTTATACAGTTTCGCTTTGTCAGTGATTTGCAGAGAGTTCAGAATTTCTATAAATGTAGGGTTTCAATTGGTAACGGATGTGTGCGACAGAGTTCCCGAGACCCCTCCGATATGGCAGGTAATTGGTTGGACCACCATGGGTTTTTGTGGATATAGGGCTATATCCCTTTATCTCCCCCAAGATGATAGGGTGTTCATAAAGGATTTTCACAAGTTAAAAAAGGGTTCAGCTTTGACGATCTCGAAAAAAGTATTTACCACAGGCATCGTGTTGGGGTCTTGGGGTACATCCATAACCATATTTAACAGTGCAAACTACTACAACTAGTGGGGCCTACTAATATTCAGAAAATTAAACTTGACATCTTTGCTTAGGACTACAGATAATTTAAGTTTTGTATTTTGGTAAAGAAAGAAAAAAATCTAAATCATGATCGAATTTCGATCAATGGTTACTATTCGGTTATATTGGTGTATTATTTCGGACTTCTGAATCACTCTGTAGATAAAATATTACCACAGATACTACTCTATGGTGAAGCCGATGTACCCGCTGGAGGAGGGCGAGTCCCCGGACATCTACCAGGACGAGAACAGGCTGGACACGTCGGCGTACTACCGCCAGTTCAGCCAGAACACCTGCGACGTGCGCGCGCTCAACGCCGTCTTCACCTACCAGAACGAATATCTAGGGAACAGGTATGTTGCTTTCCAAATTAGACTCCATTACCTAGCAGTGGTAGCCGAGTGGTCGAACGCACGCTTTGCAATCAAAGTGTGCAGGTTCAAACCCCGGCTCGCACCTCTGGGTTTATGCGAATCTCATTTTCATCCGAGATTATCACTTGCTATGAAACGGTGAAGGAAAACATCGTGAGGAAACTTGCACGTCTGAGGGAACATGACTAGTTCTCGATAGATGTGTGAAGTCTGCCAACCCGCACTTGGCCAGCGTGGTGGTCTATGGCCTGAATCCCCCTCGCATTGAGCATGAGGGGAGGCCCGTGCCCAGCAGTGGGACGTTAAAAGGGCTGTAGTGGATTTATCAGTGGGTGTGTGTGTCGAGGGCAGCGGGCGGCTGGTGATCACGCCGCTGACGGACCGCTGCTACCTGACGCTGATGTGCGCGATGCATCTCAAGTTCGGCGGAGCGCCCGCCGGGCCCGCCGGCACCGGCAAGACCGAGACCACCAAGGTATCGCGCACCGCACTCGCCGAGCCTCCCATACCATACCAAAACATGCTCTATTGACTCATACAAAAAGTGCATTCTTCAACTAAATCACATGACACTAAATGACAATTTTGAAGCGTGGGGACGTGGCTTGTACCATAGAAATTCAATCTTTATTTATATTGGCACAGAGTTCGTTTTGGTTTCAAACATGATGACGTTTTCTAACTTGTAATATGTCCAGGACCTGGCGAAAGCGTTAGCCGTGCAGTGCGTAGTGTTCAACTGCTCGGACCAGCTCGACTTCATGGCGATGGGCAAGTTCTTCAAGGGATTGGCCGCGTAAGTTTGATTTTAGGTCCAAGCTATCCAATCTGTACCGGTTATGTATTGACCCCAAAATTAACTAATAATAATACATCATCACGCCTGTATTCCCCGAAGGGGTAGGCAGAGGTGCACTGTAGTGCGCCCACACTTCGCCGATGTATTTTTGGTGCCAATGTAATAGGGGGCGAGCCTATTGCCATTATACCGGGCACATTCTCCCTCAATACGAGGGAGATTTTTGGGCTATAGTCCACCACGGTGGCCCAGTGCGGGTTGGTTAACTTCACACGCCTTTCTATAGACCTGCAGGTTTCCTCACGATGTTTTCCTTCACCGTTTCACAGCAAGTGGTAATCTCGGATGAAAATGAGATTCGCACATAAACCCAGAGGTGTGAGCCGGGGTTTGAACTTGCATACTATGATTTGCAAGGGGTGCGTTCGACCACTCGGCTACCACTGCACTAACTGCAAAATTAACTATAGTCTTTTTATAAACAACGAGTGGCCTGAACTGTCTGTGTTCCCTTTTTTATGACCCTTGACGACGGCATAGTCTAATTGTTTGAGCGTAGGCCGCTCGGCTCACTGTGCCTTGCGGGTTCGAGTCCCGTCCGTGGTAAATTACGGTAATGGCCTTTTTGGAATGTGCCCTGCACTTGTAGCATGATCGCCAAGATTAGACGTATGTCACGAAATATCTTGATGTTGTCTCTTTAACTCGTATGAAATTAGACAGAGAGCGACCGAGCCAATCCGTGACAGAGGTCTTGTCTTGACATGTGTGCTGACACTACTGGTCTATATGTAACTGGGATCGCCCCCAGTTCATTATATGGTACCCATACAATGCTATACTTGGTTTGGGATCATACAATGAGTGTGTGATGTCTGGCGATATTTAATATTTATTTGTTTGAAAATTCCAGATCTGGTGCATGGGCGTGTTTCGACGAATTCAATCGTATTGACATTGAAGTATTGTCCGTTGTCGCTCAACAGGTAAACAGTCTTACGCCACTGTTAATAAAGTTGATAATTCAATTTAACCACACCTATGATTCTTTAGAAAATATTTATATCAACCTTGTTTATAATGGTTTATGGTTGTAAATGCATTGCAGGTGGTTACGATCCAGAAGGCGCAGATCGCCCGTCTGGACCATTTCATGTTTGAGGGTTGCGACCTGCCTCTAAAGGCGTCCTGTTCCGTCTTCATCACCATGAACCCAGGATATGCGGGTAAGGTGGCGGTCCTTCACTAGGTATATCAAAAGTTCGAAATAACATTTTAAAAGTGTAAACTACATCTAAAAGAGTTTGGTACTTGTATTTACAAAATAAAAAAATCGCATAGGACTTTAAAAAATACACGTTTTAATTTTTCATTATATTAATATAGTTTTATTTTTTTATTATACCATTCAGTTGTATATCTTATAGTCATGCGAGCGTTAAAATATAACTTCGTGTTTCTGAATGGAACAATATGATTCAGTAGTTGTAGTACGTGTGCCGAGACTAGACGTATGTCACGGAATATCTTGATGTTGTCTCTTTCTCTTGTATGAAATTAGACAGAGAGCGAGCGAGCAAATCTGTGACGAAGGTCTTTACATGCGTGCTAACACCACTGATGGGTATAAGAAACCCATTCGTCATGTACCGTATATACAATAATTTTATAAAGACAGAATTCCGATAAAAAAAAAATGGACGTCTCCAAAATTAGAACATTAATTTATTTCTATGCATTAATTTATATCTAAGCATGATCAGTTAGGTCGCTTCTCCCTTGTACTGTGTAAAAAAATAAAATCATTATGTCAAAGAGAGTTTACAAGTAACATCAGATTTAAGAGTTGTGTTGCGCTTACTAGGTCAAAAATCTTATTAATAACAATAGTAAAATAGTTATGATGGGGATATAAGATAGGCAGATCATACAATATGTCGACGAGTATGCGTACTTGGGCCAGATTGTCTCGTTTCAAAACCGGCAAGACAAGGAAGTCGCGAGACGTATTGAAAACGCCTGGAAGAGCTTCTGGTCCTTGGGGGATATGATGAAGGGTAACCTTCCTGTATGCCTTAAACGCAGACTCGTCGACATGTGTATCCTGCCTGTCCTAACCTACGGTGCTCAAACCTGGTCACTAACTGAGCTACAGAAATCCAAACTCAAGGTTTGCCAACGTGCAATGGAGCGTAGCATATTAGGTGTTAAACGGACGGACCGCGTCAGAAACACCACCCTACGCTCCATTACTCGTATTACTGACGTGGGTGGGAAGACGGCAAAGCTGAAGTAGGAGAGGGCCGGTCACGTAGCACGGATGGACCCGCAAAGGTGGACAAATCGTGTCAACACCTGGATGCCCGAAGGCGGTTGCCGGCGTCGTGGCAGACCAAGGAGAAGATGGTGCGACGATTTGGTCACCTTTGCGGGAGAAACGTGGCCACAACAGGCCCAGGATAGGGACATGTGGAGACGATAGGGGGAGGCCTTTGCCCAGCAGTGGGACATATACTAGGCTATAAAAAAAAGAAAGTAAAATAGTTATGATTTTACACAATCTTATGGAATGAACTACAAATCTTAGATTTTGAGGGTTGGTATACCCATTTTGAATGACACGTTGTATATGGAATTAACTAGAAAACCTAGATTTTGAGGGTTGGTACTTGGTATACCCGTTTTCAATGAGATTGTACATAAATATTGTTGTGTGTGAAGGTCGCACGGAGTTGCCGGACAACCTGAAGGCGCTGTTCCGTCCGATCGCCATGATGGTGCCGGACTACGCGCTCATCGCGGAGATCTCGCTGTTCTCGTACGGCTTCGGGGAGGCCAAGATCCTGGCCGGCAAGATCACCACCACCTTCCGACTCAGCTCCGAGCAGCTCTCCTCGCAGGTACACACTCACCCACTATAACGTATGCCTTTACATTTGGTTCCAATATTATAACGAACGCTAAAATCGTTTTTATTACAAATTGATGAATGATGATAAAGAAAAATCCCTTAACGAAACTAAACTCTGTCGACGACCGTGTAGGCCGCAGTCATTTCTATTCACGTTTCAATACTTATAAATAAAAAACTTGAGATGTGTCAAGGGACACCCGGATGGAACGAAGTTTCTTTTGAAATAAAAAAAAAGCAAAAAAAATGTACGTATACATACACACACACACACACACACACACATCGAAATCGGAATCGGAATCGTTACATAAATAATAATATATACATCATCACGCCTGTATTCCCCGAAGGGGTAGGCAGAGGTGCACTGTAGTGCACCCACACTTCGCCGATGTATTTTGGTCCCAATGTAATAGGGGGCGAGCCTATTGCCATTATACCGGGCTCATTCCCCCTCAATACGAGGGAGATTTGGGCCATAGTCTACCACGCTGGCCCAGTGCGGGTTGGTGAACTTCACACGCCTTTCTACAGACGTGCAGGTTTCCTCACGATGTTTTTCCTTCACCGTTCAGCAAGTGGTAATCATTGTTGAAAATGACATTCGCACATGAAAATTATCTCAGAGGTGCGGGCCTGGGATTTGAACTTGCAACCCTTAAGTTCAAGGCGGGCGTTCTTGCCCACGAGGCTACCATACATCGTTACATAAATGTATAGAATAAAAATCACTCACACATATATAAAAGTGTCGTTACAGTCTTATTTTTTTCCGTCTAGCCCCTTTTCGCAACGCGCGATAAGGAACTACGGTCCAAAAATGATTTGTTGCAACGTATACAGAATGGATAGGAAACCCGAGATTTAAACTTTTAAAAATTTTTAACTTTAAAGGAGAGCATACCCATTTGACGCAGAAAAAATCGCTGATTCCAAATATGTATATAAGTCAATATCGCCCAAGTGTCGCTTGAGTCAAATAGCCTTTTACCCCTCCATATGGCTTTCTTGCCATCAATAAAAAAAAAACAAAATCAAAGGCAAATAATTTATTTTGTATCGTCGTATGCGGGCACTTCCAAATTGTCAAGTTTACTTATTTCGAAATGTATGCCGATGAAACCTATGGGAAATGTTCTAGTTGAAGGTAAGTTCGGTTTGGGCAAAAACAACCACACCATGGCTGCCAAACAGCGGAAAACGGGAACGCGGCAAGCCATAAAGAGATGGCGGCATGAGCTGGACTCCCACTCCCACATCGGTTGGGTGTGGAAAAAGGGAGGGAAGGCCTTTGATCTGCAGTGGGACGGACAAGACTTGAATTGAATATGTTTGTCGTCAGGACCACTACGACTTCGGCATGCGCGCTGTGAAGACGGTGATCCTGGTGGCGGGCAACCTGATCCGGCAGATGCCGGACGGCGACGAGCGCCAGATCGTGCTGCGCGCGCTGCGGGACGTCAACGTGCCCAAGTTCCTGGCAGACGACCTCGTGCTCTTCAACGGTCCTTCTTCCTTCTTCTTTTACGATAGTATTCAATGTTAATGGTGTATAAATAAATACATATCACGACTGTATTCTCGGAATGGGTAGGCAGAGTTGCACTTCAGTTTGCCGATGTATTTTGGTCCTAATGTAATTGGAGCCACCCTATTGCCATTATACCGGGCACCAAATCCCCTCGATACGAGGGGGATTTGGGCCATAGTCCACCACGGTGGCCCAATGCGAGTGCATGGAATATCTTGATGTTGTCTCTGTCTCTCGTATGAAATTAGACTGAGAGCCAGCGAGCAAATCCATTGTTGTGTTGTATAAAGCTACCTTTTATGGTAAGGTTTCCAGATAAAATCTCGCCGTTTTCGACTCAGTCGATTTTTGTTTAGCGCTAATTTCGTAATCAACTCTAGTTGGATACGTAATTTTTATAACCTATTTTTAAATATCAATGACCCCCATCTTGCAAATGCAGTTTACACTGTTTGAGAAGCCTTAAGAAGTGTATAGCATTAAATATTACGCGCTTGTGATGCAAGCTGTACTACTACTACTACTGTACAGCCCTTTTAACGTCCCACTGCTGGGCACGGGCCTCCCCTCAATGTGAGGGGGATTCAGGCCATAGTCCACCACGCTGGTCCAGTGCGGGTTGGCAGACTTCACACATCTATCGAGAACTAGACAAGTTGCCTCAGACGTGCAGGTTTCCTCACGATGTTTTCCTTCACCGTTTCATAGCAAGTGATAATCTCGGATGAAAATTAGATCGGATGGTAGCCGAGTGGTCGAACGCACGCCTTGCAAATCAAAGTGTGCAGGTTCAAACCCCGGCTCGCACCTCTGGGATTTATGTGCGAAGCTGTACGTGTAGGTATAATATCGGACCTGTTCCCGCGCGTGGACATACCGGTAGTGGACTACGGCATCATGGAGCAGTCCATCAGGAACATGCTCGTCAAGCGAGGATACGACGACCTCTATTGTGAGTACCAAGCGCCCACTGCATCATACAACTCACCGTGTATCAGTAGTCAGAAATAATACCTTAACGTTTGTATAAGTATCAGCTATAAAATTGAAATATGAACATGCTTTCTCAACTTTTCACTCGCAGCCAATTAAAAAGAATGTAGTATCTAAAGTCTTTTGCGATTTTTGATGTGAAACATCTAATGGCGCGCTTGGCGAGTGACAGTGAACAGTAACTTCGAGCAGCTTCGTGGCTCACCGGTTTTTTCCGCCGCTTAGACTCCGCCCACCGGCTGGCTCCGCTCACTCGCTCACTCGCCGCTACGACGTTTATGTTTTATGTTTCACATCTGCCAGGCGTCCCGCGACGGCTCAGTTTTTTTTATGTGTATTTCTTACTCAATATGAACGCTCAGGTATGTCCAAACGCACGCAACCAATTCGTTGCCAATACCAAAACGAACTGTATTAACTCACAGACAAAGTACGTTTTTCAACGAACGTCGCGTGGCTATTATTACAGAAATTCAGACTTTAAATACATTCATACAGATTTTTTTTTTTAAAACAAGATAATTCGATTGGGCCTTGTTGGGTTTAAGACACACTAAACATTGCTTTTGCCTAAAACGATGCGTATTATTAGTGACCTGTAATAACATTATTCCTGTGTGGTTGAATAATAATGATTTGTTTCAGCGTTTGTATTCAAAGTGATTCAGTTGTACGAGACTACTGTAGTGAGACACGGACTCATGTTGGTCGGGCCCGCCGGCGCAGGCAAGACCAAGGTACGTGTAGTACAGGGCATCATAAAATACATACCATCGTGTACCATATTTTTTAAATATAAAATGTTCGCCCTAGTTGTCTAAAATGGTTAGCAACCATAGCTCTTGGCTGCCACTTTAGACCCCGAACATATAGCCCTAGATTTCCTAGACTTCTTTTAAACTAGAATTTTAAAATTGAATTTGAACCGGCCTCGAATGTTTTAGCCAATACAAAAACGACCTGTATTGACTCATAGAAAAAGTTCATTCTTCAACAAAATTACATTGACAGTGCGAGCGAATTTTCACGCGTGGTGGCGTGGCTTTTATCACAGAATTTCAATCTTTATGTATATTGACACAGAGTATATTTGTACACCGGAGGCAAACAATCTTAAGTCACATGAAGCTAATTGTTCAGGTCACATGTTTCAAGTCTTAATTGGAACACTATTCACGTATATCACTTGACAAACACAATTGTGTGAAATTTCGAGTAAAACTTTATTTGTTGTTTAGAAGTAGATTAATAAGTAGATTGATAAGAGATTGTTCAAATAAAACGAATTTAGAAGAAAATGGACTTAGGATTTTATACCTCTGGTATACAGATATTTATTATTATTATTATGAGTCTATAACGTCCCACTGCTGGGCAAAGACCTCCCTCCCCTTCCTCCATTCATCTCTATTTTGAGCCAAAATAGGCCACTCCTTTCGATGGGAGTCTAGTTCATCCCGCCATCTCCTTTTGGGCCTGCCGCGATGTCTTCTTGCATTGCTGGGAATCTACTCTGTAGTTATTTTGGCCCATTGTTGTTCTGACATGCGGCAGATGTGTCCAGCCCAGTTCCATACAGATATTTAGGTTAGGAAAATTTTTAACGCGACCTATGACGCTCCGGTATGCGGATGACTTAAGTCGTCTTGTAGTGATATTGTGAAATGGTGCAATAGTGTTACGAGGTGTTGCGCGACGCGCTGACGGCCATCAAGGGCAAGCTGGCTCCGGACGGGTTCCCCTTCACACCGGTACAAACCTTCGTGGTCAACCCCAAGTCCATCACCATGGGCCAGCTCTACGGGGAGTTCGACCTGCAAACGCACGAGTGGCGAGTACCTACCTGCCTACCTACTACCTACCTTAAGCTACCTTGACGCTCGCATCTGCCGCCTTATTACCTAACTAGCTTTTACGCGCGACTTCGTCCGCGCAGACTTCAATTCATCAATATCGTTATAAATTGTAGCCTATATGTTATTCTGATGTATACACAATAATACTGTAAAGTTTCATCAAAATCCGTTCAGTAGTTTTTGCGTGAAAGAGTAACAAACATCCATCCATGCATGCATTCATTCTCACAAAATACATCATCATCAAAATACATCATCACGCCTGTATTCCCCGAAGGGGTAGGCAGAGGTGCACTGTAGTGCGCCAACACTTCGCCGATGTATTTTGGTCCCAATGTAATAGAGGGCGAGTCTATTGCCATTATGCCGGGCACATTCCCCCCCCAATATGAGGGAGATTTGGGCCATAGTCCACCACGCTGGCCCAGTGCGGGTTGGTGAACTTCACACGCTATAGAAAGCTATAGACGTGCAGGTTTCCTCACGATGTTTACCTTCACCGTTCAGCAAGTGGTAATCATTGTTGAAAATGACATTCGCACATGAAAATTATCTCAGAGGTGCGGGCCTGGGATTCTCACAAACTTTCACATTTATAATATTAGTAGGAAGTAGGATTGGCTATCGGCTCGCTACGTATTTAAGCACCGACATTGACTGAGTTTTCCACTTAAGATGTAATGACACGGCAGGCTTCGTATCTCGAATAATGTTTGTCTAAAACCACCTCTGTATTAGAGCGAACAGAATAAGACAATACGGGAAATAGGTCACAACTTGACCTTTGACTTGGACTTTTCGAGTTTTTGCGATATCAATGAATAGTAATTGTTTTTTAACCGACTTCAATATGCAGGAGGTTCACAATTCGACCCGTTTTTTTATGTATGTTTTATGTAGGTTTGTGAAGTTGATTTATGTTTTTTTTTATTCAAGTCAATTCAATTCAATTTATTCAATAAATAACTTATGTAATACAATACATACAATACATAGATGTGATAATAAAGTGTCAAGTTTCCGCTAGCCCTGCTCCTTGATGTAAGAAAGCTTTGGTTATTTGTAACTCTCAGTATTTGAAACTGGCACAAAATTCTCATTAATCCCGATAAAAAAAGTATTCTCATATGAATCGTTGCAAGGTTTAAATATATTTCAATCCACCCACAAACTACTTACAATGGCGATTTAGCTAGAACCTATCTAGGTACAAAAACAAAACAAGCGAAGTGATACATTTCGTCTGTATTGATTTGGTATAATCATTTTTTAAGAAGGAACAGATCATTATGATTCATTCATTCTTATTGCATTTGAAAATCATTTAATTTTAAGAGGGTTTTCGAGATTCACAAGTCATGGTACCTATCTTAATAGTTTTCAAAGTAATAAAAAAGTTGAGAAAAATGTGATTAGTTTTCGACCTTATGCTCAGGACGGATGGTATATTATCGAGTCTGGTCCGCGGCGGCATCGCCGTTGAGGACTTGGACAAGCGCTGGTACGTGTTCGACGGACCCGTCGACGCCGTGTGGATAGAGAACATGAACACTGTAAGATATACAATCAAACTATGAGATAGGTTTTATTAAATAAATACTTTATTTCAGTTTTTTTATACCTTTGTCCTAGACGGGATGTTGTGCACGAGACGTTATATACACAAGTTGTTGGTAAAAAAATATGTTGTAATACGTTTAAAAAGGCAAGTGGCAAAACAGTGGTAGCCGAGTGGTCGAACGCACGCCTTGCAAATCAAAGTGTGCAGGTTCAAACCCCGGCTCGCACCTCTGGGATTTATGTGCGAATCTCATTTTCAACCGAGATTATCACTTGCTATGATACGGTGAAGGAAAACATCGTGAGGAAACCTGCACGTCTGAGGGAACTTGCCTAGTTCTCGATAGATGTGTGAAGTCTGCCAACCCGCACTGGGCCAGCGTGGTGGACTATGGCCTGAATCCCCCTCCCTTTGAGGGGAGGCCCGTGCCCAGCAGTGGCACGTTAAAAAGGGCTGTAGTAGTAGTATGTTTAAAAAAATCCTTCTGGTTTAAAAATCTGTTGTCATATGCTTCTACTTTTTTCTATCTCCAATAACCACCTGCAACAGGAACACAGCCGATTGCGACTTTTTTTGACTTCTTTCTATTTTATGAATATCGAAAGTGAGAGAGCGATTCGGTGCGACATAATCTGTGACTCAAGTTTTGTCTTGGTGCTCGTGCTGTTACCATATTACACACCAATGTCGTGTTCGTCATTTGTACCGTGTACAGGTGTTGGATGATAACAAGAAGCTGTGCCTGTCGAGCGGCGAGATAATGAAGCTGACGGACCGGCAGCGGATGATTTTCGAGGTGGCGGACCTGGCCGTGGCGTCGCCGGCCACCGTGTCACGCTGCGGCATGGTCTACCTGGACTCGCGCGTTGTCGGCCTGCCGCCGCTCGTCAACGCCTGGATGAAGAGCAACCTGCCGCCGGTTACTACAACCACATAAATCTTATCTAACCACCTCCCTACTTATATTATAAATGTGAAAGTTTGTGAGGATCGATAGATGGATGGATGCCTGGATGGAAGGATGTTTGCTACTCTTTCACACAAAAAGTACTGAAAGGATTTGATGAGTCTTTACAGTATTATTGTTTATACATCAGAATGACATACAGGCTATAATTTATAGAGATATTGAATTATCAATGTCTGCGTGGACGGAGTCGCGGTTAGAAGTTAGTATTTAATACGAAGAAATCTTAAAGGTCAACTTTTGGGAACTCCTTATTATCATGGCAGAACGAATGCCTTGGTTGCATGATGTGCAGGTTCAAACTTAAACCTTCGCGTTTCGTGCACGTTTTGATTTTATATACGAATGTAATCTTTAATAATCTAAGTCACCTGTTGAATGGTGAAGGTAAAGATCGAGAGGAAACCCGCGTGACTATGGAAATACGTGTGATAATCGACTATCCACACTGTGTTAGGTAGGTGAACTATGGTCCGAATCTTCTTTGGAAGGAGTGTATAATGAGCGTAGGCTTGCTCTTTATGAAATTGAGTGTATGTATTGAGACTAAAATACAAGGACATGAGTGTAGTGTAATTGTTTTCGGGGTGTGGTGATGTTTTAGGCATCTATAGATCTAAGAGGTGACGGTCTTGGCCTCCTTCAGTGGTAATTTGACTGTCCTAGAGCAGATAGCGGAAAGCATCCGCAAGCTCCTGCCGAACCTGATCACGACGTACCTGTACCCGGCGCTGAGCCTGCTGCGCTCGCGGCTGACGGAGCTGGTGGTGTCGCTGGACCCGGCGCTGGTGCTGAAGTTCCTGGAGCTGCTGGACTACCGCCTGCGCCCGCTCACCGGCAAGGACGACCGCCCGCCGCCGCCGCCGCCCTTCCTCGCCCTCATGCGTCAGTGCCGCCCTCTACCATATGTCCTGCGGCTGCTGGTATACCGCCCTCTACCATATGTCCTGCGGCTGCTGGTATACCGCCCTCTACCATAGCTCCTGCAGCTGCTGGACTACCGCCCGCCGCCGCCGCCGCCCTTCCTCGCCCTCATGCGTCAGTGCCGCCCTCTACCATATGTTCTGGTACCGGTCTACGTTTCTTGGCGCACAAAGAGATTAATACTCTACGCCTGCAAAATTACGATTCAAAATAGCACTTACTAACATTCAAACTGCAAGTGTCACAGATCTCTATTGTTGTAAAGAATTGATATTTGACTGCCCGCAATATAATCCAAACACTATTAAATACCTATAAACCAAACTCGCTCTTATAAAGGTTTAATAAAGGTTAGTTTTGGCCAACAGCGCGGCTGGCCCCGTGCTGGGTGGTGTGGGCGGTGACGTGGTCTGTGGGCGCCACCTGCGACCACAACGGGCGCGCCATCTTCTCCGACTTTATGCGCGAACTCACCACCGAAGCTGGACTGAAACCCCCATTCCCGAAGGAGGGGAGGGTCTATGATTATACGTGAGTACATAACTATTCACAACAAAATCACACACACGCACACACATGTAACCAAAACTATACACATATATAGTACAGTAACGGTGGAGACCTATATTCTACTAATCCGCAAATTTACCGTTTTAAGATACAGAATCAGAATGTTTTATTCATAGTTAGCATAGTACATATGAATAGTATAGTACTTATGAATCGTAAATAAATAACGAATGGTATCTCTACTAGCACCCTTAGCGTGACCGAGTAGACATAAGTTTTATCTCTTTCAAATGTCAGATTTGTCGAGAAAATGACGTCACTCCGAGCTTTTTGTACTGGACATGGCTCTGTGTGACGTTATTTTCTCGGCGAATCTGACAGTTTTAAGAGATAAAACTTATGTCTACGCGGTCATGCCAGGGCCTAAATAAAATTGTCTATCTTCTCTATTTTGGCGTCTCAATATTCAGGTCTGTTTACTTTTTTTCTAATATAGTATATATTTTATATAATATTGAGACGATTGCTTAGCTAGCCCTATGCTAGCTAAGCAATCGTCTCAATATTATTTTGATGAGGACCGACATTTTGGCTATCAACAAAAACGTCTACCCGATACTACCTAAGTACAGCTTATCTCAGTAAAAAAAATACAGGTTTAATTATTATAAGATTGTATTTTTTCCAATTGTAATAACTTCATACTGAGACCATTATTAAGTTGATCATATCAGCAAACGATAAAATTCCCTCTATTTATATTTTAAACAGTCTCAGGTTGTAAAGTAGTATTTACCGGAGTAGTAGTCGATTCGGTAATAGCATATAAGAAAAATAAAAATAAAATATTTGTAAGTGCCCCCGTAGGTATATACAAAATCAGTGATTTGACTTTGTCTTAGTTTTCACGACGGCGGGTTTACCGACCCGACGGAGGACGGTGAGCCAGCTAACCCGTATTGGTACAACTGGATGGCCAACATGGAGGCGTATGTCGTCGACCCCGAATGGCAGTTTGCAGGTAAATTGTACCTTAATGCATTGCATTATGGCCATCGCCCTCAGCGTCTAAACATTGACAACGACATCTTCTGAAGACTTTTATTTTTATTTGCACAATTATACATAAGTAAAAAATGTACAAGGTAAGCTTAATGCCTTAGGCATTTTCTACCAGCCAACCTTAGAGTGATGTAGAGAGAGAAAAAAAAAATCAAACAATGTGGGTGCAAGAAATAAAAAAACAGGTCGCGAATGCAAACAGAGAAAAGGAGTCGAGAAAAAAAGAATAAGAAAAATACTATGGTAAAATACTTACATAAACGAACAAAATTATGTTTAAAGCCAATAATATTATAAAATTTTGTAAACTTAAATACTATATAATTAATATAGATAATCATAATAATATACCTATGTCATACATACATACATATATACCTACATATAATATTATAATAATAAATTCAGTTTGTTGAGAGATTGGAGAAATATTGTTAAGAATCTGCCAGTTGTTTCCGGTACAGTTGTCTTACTTTAAATTTAAAAGTATCTCGGTTAGTGGACATCCTGATTTCGAGGGGGAGCGCATTCCATAAAAGAATAGACTGTACAGGAAAAGAAGAGTGAACAAGCGCAGAGCTGTGAGAAGGGCAGAGAAGAAGAAGATTATTAGATGATCGTAAAGTTCGATCATGGTTAGAAGAGAGATATTGAAAGTGGGGTGTAAGATAGTTCGGGGCATGGGGAGAGGTCAAATACGAGTATAAGGAGGTCAAAGCTCGCCAACTGCGTCGCTGCCGAATAGGCAACCAGTTTAATTCGGTGCGATAAGACGATACGTGATCGTACTTGCGAAGATTAAAGATGAATCGAATGCAATTATTGAGAAGTCGGTCATATTTGTCGAGTAGATCTGCATTCAGGTCGAGATAGCACACATCACCATAGTCGATTACTGGTAGGATCAAAGTCTGCACAAGCATTGTCTTCGTCCTAGGGGGTAGGAAATGCCTGAGCCTATAGAAAGCCCGCAGGGTTCCGGTGACTTTCTGACTGACATTTGCCGCTTGACATTGCCAATCGAGACTTGCATCAATGTGTAGACCCAGATCTTTCACGTTGCGGCTGATTGGAATGATTTGACCGTCGAATAGTATTGGTGGCAGACATGATGTATACTTAGTCGCGGTTTATATCTATTGGTTCCTTGTAGCCCTACATTGTTTTTTTTTTAAGTTGATATGAAAATTCTTACATAGTACTATGTTAATAAAGAGTTTATTAGAGGTACGAAATAATATTTTAGTATATGTATACTATAATTACTAATATGTAGAAGCTTAGTAAAGTCAGGCTGTATCCGAATATGATAGTTTCTGAGTTGCAGACCTTTGATTATTTTTTACAAGTATCGTGTTTTAGTCTTAGGGCACACAAACCATATTAAATAGTTTTTACTGCGTCTATTGGGGGTGGCGACTAATATTTACAAAACAGAACATGACAACTTCGCATGGCACTTTTAGATATTAAAAGTTATTATAATTGCTGATGAAAAAAACATGTTTGAATTTCAATAAAAAAATTATACCATGCAGTTGTATACTTGATACTTCTGTAATTATAGCATGTGTGCCAAGACTAGACGTATGTCACTGATTATCTTAATGTTGTCTCTTTCTCTCGTATGAAATTGGACAGAGAGCGAGCGAGCAACTCCGTGACAAAGGTCTTGCGTTGACATGCGTGCCAACCCCACTGGGAACGTTAAATTATTATTTCGTACTTCTGTTACACCTTGTACGATGTACAGACATCGAGGTCCCGACGCTGGACAACGTGCGCAGCGCGGCGATCCTGGGCTACAAGATCGCCAACTACAACCACGCCATCTGCGTCGGCCCCACCGGCACCGGCAAGACCGTCACCATCACCTCCAAGCTCTCGCATGGCCTGCACAAGAAGTTCATCTGCGAGTTCCTCGTCTTCTCCGCTAGGACTTCCGCCAATCAGACCCAGGTCAGTCCGGTTTCTTTTATGGACCATACCGCATATTTAGCTTTTCCCCGGGACTCGCCGAGGGTCAAACCTCGGTGTCTTCAATGGACACCGCTGTCGATCCTGGCTTACAGGAGTAACAGTGGTGGGAATGTGTGGCGGGCTAAGGACCATACCGGAACACTTAGTACGTATACCACAGCGCTGGTATAATACGAGTTGGTAGACATCACTCATCTTTCTAAAAATTACCAAGTCTCCTCTGAGACAAATTTAAAGTCGCACCTATTTCCAATAGGTGCGACTAGAGTTTATCGTGGTTTTAGAATCGAGTCTACCACAAAAATCAAACACGTGCTCGCTGTCTTTAGCGCATATGCATATCAGAATCAGATAGGTTCGGAAAAGTCGAATTGCGTTCATCAAGAACTTGAAATAAGGAGTTAAACAATAGCAAACTAGTCAGTAAATTCATTGAAAGTCCGTTTATTTTTAAATAGTCTGCAAAAGTCACCTTTTTCTGAAAACGGACAGTATTTTAGAATCGGAAGAATGAATTTACATGTAGTTACAATTTGTGTGGCCTCAGATAATCAAATATTTAACAATTATCAAATTAATTTTAGTAATTTTAATTGGAAGTTAGATCAAGTATTTGAAATTCAATGCGATCTCAATGTTAATCAATTGAAATGGAACCGTGTGGAGAGGGTGTAAGTGTGATTGTGGAGTGTCGCGGTGTCAGGACGTGATCGACAGCAAGCTGGACCGGCGGCGGCGCGGCGTGTTCGGCCCGCCGCCCACCAAGCGGCAGGTGTTCTTCATCGACGACCTCAACATGCCCGCGCTCGAGGTCTACGGCGCGCAGCCGCCCATCGAGCTGCTCAGGCAGTTCATGGACTTCTCCGGTAATACTTCTTCTTTTTTACGAAATGAGTGAAATGATGATTCTGAATATGAGGAGGTCTATACACACACACTACAATATGCTTATCCAGCTCCACACAAGAAATCTCAATAATTTGTTCAACCGAGAGCCGAATGCCTGCACCTGCGATATGCGGTATTTATGGCAATGTCGAGTAATTATAGCAAAGACAAATTCAATAAATACACATTATAAATAAAAATTGATGATGACAGTGATAAAGATGGTGGACGAATCCTCCGGTAATAGTATACACTAACTACAAAACCCATATAAAGGGCACAGCCAAATGACAGGAAAAATCCTAATTAATTAATTTTGAGAAAAATCAATTTAAAAGTATATTATTTTTATTGAGATCAATGCATGCAATAACTATTGCTTAGAACTAACTAAATGCTTGTGTCATGGACATTCCCAGTTCTTTTCGTTTTGGCCATAAACGAAACTGCATTTTTGGCGCAATCTGTTAACTATTTAATGGTTTATGATTTTGGAAATTGAAAAGCGGTGGGTCCCATAACCTACAGTTGTTTTTACGCAAAGTCAAGTCATTTTATGAGTGTTTTGATATCAAAACACTTCACAAAATGACTAACGCACTGTTAGAACTTCACTGACGATATATCAAACGAAAATCGGACCCCTAGTCCGTTGCATAATAACCATAATACAAGCTTTACTTAGTTTGGTATCATACGATGAGTATGTGTCTGTCTGGCGTTATTGATGTGTCGCGGCACGTCAGGGTGGTACGACCGGCTGAACATCGGCGAGTTCAAGCTGCTGGTGGACGTGGGCGTGGTGGCGGCCATGGGCCCGCCCGGCGGCGGCCGCAACCCCGTCACCATGCGGCTCATGAGGCACTTCCACTACATCTCCTTCACTGAGATGGAGTACAACAGCAAGGTGACCCTACCCACCCACCCTCCCCCCCCCCTTATCACACTGCGCCGTCAATACCAAAACGAACTATACAGGGGTCGAAACTGGTCTCTATTAAGTTTATCTTTTCGTTAGAGTAATGCTCGGTGCTTTCATAGTTTAGGTACGGAAGCCCGGAAGCCTCGGTGCGCGAGTCCAGCTCGCACTTGGCCGGTTTTATTAATATGCAAATTTTTTATCGCAAAAACTTACTTCAAATACATGGTGAACCAGCGCCGTTGAATTAATAAAGACAGTATCCTCCCAGTACGGCATCTTCAGCGTGATCCTGAGCTCGTGGACGCGCTACTTCAAAGAGAAGGTGACGATTCGCGAAGCGCCGTTCCTGAAGGCGTCCATCGACATCTTCACGTCGCTGGTGGAGGAGCTGCTGCCCACGCCCACCAAGTCGCACTACACCTTCAACCTGCGCGACCTCAGCAAAGTCTTCCAGGGGATACTCATGATGGACCCGGGCGCTATTGACGTAAGACATTACTATGCGATTCAAATAAGAAAAATTATGGTTTGCAATAAAACTTATTTGCATATCAATAATAATAGTCTTACATCAATCAATCAAATCAGTAGTAAATTGTCTTAATATAATATTTAAAGTCATAATTTGTTTTCGTTCGTCACAATATGGCGCAAAGTCGATCCTATTCTCATTTCAATCGCATAGTACCCACAACTGGATAATATCCTACTAGTATTATTAATGTGAAAGTTTGTGAGGATGGATGGATTGATGGAAGCTAGTATTTATAATATGATGACGGTGCTCCCAGGGTGAAGATGACGTGATCCGGCTGTGGTACCACGAGCATCAGCGCGTGTACCAGGACCGGCTCGTCAACAATGATGATCGGAAGTGGTTTGTTGCGTCAGTGACTTTTTTCAAGACTTTACCTCTAAGGTAGTTTGTAGTCTTGCTTTTTTTGGTTCAAACCCCGCCACACTTTCTTATTAATGAAACTTAAGCCGGCTGTTTACAACTATTCCAATTTCCTTACATTTTACGGGCGGGTATTTTATTAAGCCCTTACCTGTTTAATCCAATCTTCAATCTACCTTTATCCTATTCGCGTTTCCCCACACAATCAACTTAGGCTCCCAGAACACTGGAACTAATACCAAAATGAACTGTCTGTCAATATGCATAAAGATTAGTTTTATGTCGTATAAGCCACGCCTCCGCGCGTCAAAATTCGCCCGCGCTGTTAGTGTCATTTCGTTGTAGAATGAACTTGTGTGAATGAACGCACCAGTGTGCGGGAGGTCTTATAATTCTCAATTAGGTACAGTGGAGACGTAGTACTAAAATAATTTAAGCAATAGTCGGGACTATACTATATATATATATATATATATACTAATATACTATAACAAAGCAATAAAAACAATATCAAAAACTAAAAACAATAACAAAAACAATAACAAAGCGGAAAGTGGTTTTGTAAAACGCGGGTTTTCATGATACTGAAGAGGTTATTCTATGTAATAGATAAAGTTTTTTTTTATTCATGTAAACCAATACAGGTATTTATGAATCGCCAATAAACAAAAAAATTAAATAAACGAGTATATCTCTACCCCCCATAGGAGAAGTATAGTTTATTAGTTACATACAAAAATTCAAATCTTTCCTCTGCATAATATTAGTATAAATAAAGTATTCTTCTATAATAGATTATTGAACAAGAAGATTCGCGCCGAGTTTGGTAAGAAACCTGAGGACGTGATCGCCGGGCGGCTCATGTTGTTCGGAGACTTTATGGACATGGGCGCCGACGATAAGAAGTACGTCGAAATCACGGACGCAGAAGAGGTACTTACCTGTTTATAATACTCCTAAAGGGGATGATCCATATGCGAGTCGGCAAGCTAACGGTCTAAATCGTTGGCTCGTGGACTCACGTTGGTGATCCATTAGCGTACCAAACAGTCATATCTCATCATTGGCGAAGTCATGGCGGTGTTTTGCACCGCGGACTTAGAATTTCAAGCATGCACAAAGAGCCAGCGAGCAAGTCAGCCGGTTTTTAAGTGTGTAGACTTTTAAGTGCTCCGTTGGCGGTTTAGACCTTTGGCTCGCGAGTTCGTTGGTGAACCGTCGGTTTTCGTAGTTAATCTATTGCTTTTCCTAACTCGATAACTTCTCGCTCTTCTCAGTGGAAGCAGCTGTCCAAGCTGTTGTTAGACTCGTATGTTCTTTCTGTGAATCAAATAACGATATTATACTAGTTGATATTGTGGCGAACCCAATACCTCGACACTTCCACCAGTCGCTACTAGATGGCGCGACTGTAGACACATCGCAATTCTACGCGTTCAAGAAATTATCTGCAATACAAAGTACTATGAAAATCCTAGCTCGTGGTACTGGTGTGTTCACCGATCTGAACTATATATACAAATTCCTCGACAACATCACCGGGGGCGTAGCGGACCCCGCCAGGCATACCACCCGCCTGGCAGGAACATCTTCCCAGTATCGCTAAAATATAATAAGCCTTCAACCCTTTGTCGTGTACAGCATATGCAATAATTTTATGTAAATTGAATATTGAAATCAAATCAATACAAAATCAGTACGAAAATTAAATATACTTAAATGTATTTGTATGCTTCGAAACGTCTAGCTATGGTCAGTTAAGTCGCTTGTATCATCTTCTGTGTTATTATTAAGATCGAAGGGAGTTCAAAAGTAACAGTAAATTTTCAAAGCTGTGTTGCGCCAAATTTTCAGAGAAACTTAACAGGTCAGAATTTCAAAAAAATGCGTTACGTAAAACTTGGGAGAACGCTCCCTTGTCAAAGATTCTCCCTTTACATTGTTTGTCGTGTCGCGCGTAGCTGGACGAGGTGTTGTCCCACTACCTGGAGGAGTACAACCTGTCGACAACGGCCCCGCTGGACCTGGTGCTGTTCGACGACGCCGTGGCGCATCTCTGCCGCGTGTCGCGCATCATGCGCCAGCCCATGGCCAACGCGCTGCTGCTCGGCATGGGCGGCTCCGGTCGGTACCCATACCACACCACACACACCGCCAACAATACACCAGTAGGCTCAGCACGACCGCCCAGACAGAACTTTTATCTCTTTCAACTGTCAGATTTGGTCTAGCTTTTTGAAAATTGCGGATCCTTATACTACCTCCATGTTGCTAAAGTGTTAACCCCCCTCAGGTCGTCAGTCCCTGTCGCGGCTGGCGGCCAACATGGCGGAGCTGTCGTGCTTCCAAATCGAGATCACGAAGGCGTACGGCCAGACGGAGTGGCGCGACGACCTCAAGCAGACCATGATGAAGGCCGGCGCCGACAACAAGGGCACCGTCTTCCTCTTCTCTGACGCACAGGTTACATTATCTGTTTATAGTATACTAGCTTCTTCCCGCGACTTTGATTATTCAGTATCGTTACAAATTATATCCTGTTTTTTTTTTTTTTTTTATCCGGAACTCTATCGGCCCGGCCCGCGTGCTCACCTCTGATGTGGGGGACAGAGTTCTTAAAATTAGCCTTAAGTTTAATGTGTGTAAAATATTTTTTCCAGCCTGGATTACTTTTATTGAAAATAAATAAAAAGTCAACAAAATTTATTAAAAAAGTCAGTTAAAATACATGATGACAAAAAAAACAAGTAAACTCGTCTTAAAATTAACAATATAAAAAGACAACAAAATAGCAAAAGGCTATGGACAAGGAATATCCTATATGTTATTCTGGTGTGTAAAGAATAATTCTGTAAAGTTTCATCAAAATACGATCAGTTGTTTTTGCGTAAAAGAGTAACAAACATCCATCCATCCTCACAAACTTTCACATTCATAATATTAGTAGGATACAATTAAAAAAATTAAGTTGATGTTAAAAAAAATAATGTTAAAATAACAGCTTTTTACTAAATGTACACAGGTATACAGGGGAGAGTTTCTTAGAGAGATTTCATCCTTGTAATTGACCCTAACGATCGATGCAATAAAAGTACAGGGTGTAATTTTTACAGATTTTAGTCGGTTCGATTCCCGGGTTTGGCAAGCGAATTTTCGAAAATCTATGAATGCAGTTCTTTCTTTTCAAAAATAAAGGAATGTTTTCTTTGAATACTATTTTCTATCAACAGTATTAAGTGTACTTTCCCTTCAGGTGGCATTACAAAATTCCACCCTGTATACGGTCCTTACAACAAAAAATATTTCTCAGAATGTTATATTTATGTATATTTGCACAGAGTATTTTCAAAACAGTCAAGCTATTCCGGTCGCTCCAGTTGGTGTAGGGCATTGCCATAATTTTACGCTGAATATATTATTTAAATCATATCATTCTTCATTTGAATTCCATAATTAACATTATAATTAATACTCTTAACATGCGCTTTTAGAGTTAACTTATCGAGATTATTTTTTTGTAATTATCAGTCGAGTATTTTCTTGTCAATGCTTGAAATGGATCGTTTTATTGTTCGCCTGTAAAACAGAGTTTTTAAAAAGTGCATCTTAACTCATGCTTACCAAAATTACGGTAACCAATGCGATCTCTTTAGATAAAAATGGAATCGTTCCTGGAGGACCTGAACAACATCCTGTCGTCTGGCGACGTGCCCAACATCTACGAGGTGGAGGACCTGGACAAGATTTACCAGTCGGTGCGGCACGCGGTGATGGAGATGAACCTGGTGGCCACCAAGACCAACCTGTTCTCGTGCTACCAGCGGCGCGTGCGCAGCAACCTGCACATCGTCGTCGTCATGAGCCCCATCGGCGAGGTACGCACCACTTAAATTTGTTTTTTAATCTTTGACTGTATAAGGGATATAATAATTATGAGTTGCTAGATTAATTGGCTTTATAAAAGATAGCTTACCGAAAATCTATGAGACAGTTCCTATGTTTCAACCGACTTCATTTTCTGATAAATTAGGTGTATAATCCTTGACCAAACTTCAGCAATTTTATTAATATTGAAAACTTACCTTTTAGATTTTTAACTAAACAAACTTAAAAATCTAGAAAGGAATCATATCGACTGGTAAAATGCCAAGTGACTCGAGACTATGTTGGGCGATATTGAGTTTGTATATGTCGTGTGAACCAGCGAAACTTTTCTCTGTCTTTTGGGCAGTGTTTAATGCAAAGTTTCCAAAATGGCGCTTGAGTCAATTCGCCTTTTACTTGCCGATATAAGTATAAGGGTGGTTCTAGTTTCAAAAACATAACGTACCAACCGACAGTTAGTTTAATTCAAATAGATGTTATGACATTAGTAATAAAGTTATTTATCTGCAGATATTCCGCGCGCGTCTCCGGCAGTTCCCGTCGCTGGTGAACTGCTGCACCATCGACTGGTTCAGCGAGTGGCCCAAGACCGCGCTCGAGTCGGTCGCCGGACACTTCTTCGACAACATGCCCGAGCTCGACACCACCGGCCAAGTCATGGAGTCTATGGTGGTCAGACGCTATTCCATCTCTAAAAGTTTGACATTTTGATTAGTTCTCTACGGGAAACTAATTGGTTTCAAATTTCCGTTATGTTGTTGGTAATGCGCTATGGTCTACGTGTCAGAAAAAAAAGACTTAGATCTTCAGTGCCCAGCAGCTCTGCTCTTACCGGACAGTTATGCGGTAACTCAAGGATCTTCAAAGCTTAGAATATTAACAATCTTCGGGCGAACGACACATTTTAAGGATGGTGCTAATGCTGATAATTTTGCCGGCACTACATTGAACTAAGACGGCAATTACTTTGAGACCTTTAAAATTTTGTTTAATCGTAGTTCATTGAAATAAAACTATTTTACGGATTCTATCGCGTTTATTTACTTTTTTATGTTCCCGACGTTTCGGCTGCTTTACAGCAACCATGGTCACGGGGGGACTGAGGTGTTAGACGTCCTGATGTCATAGTTAATAACTGGGTACCCTCATATTTAGTTGTTGTTTTCGGTCCGATCCACGCAGAAAGTGCTCACAGTATCTTGAGGTCTTGCAATGGTACGCTTGGTTTTGGATTTAATCATATTAATTACTGGATCCCAAGTTAGTGGTAGCACTCAGCTATCTTCCCTATTGAAATAACGTCGGGAAAATAAAAAAATAAATAAACGCGATAGAATCCGTAAAATATTTTTATTTCAATGTATAGTATTCGCGCAAATATAAGAAAACAATATAATCGTAGTTCGTAAACACAAAAAAAGAGGTCGAGATGGGTTATGAGCACCCAACTAAACAAAATTAAGTCGTTATAACTAAGGGTTAATATATTATGATGGTAGAATCTGACTATTTGAAAGTACTTTTTGGCCTACATGAATAAAAAAAAAGAGATTGCAATATTTTTGGAGCTGTTTGATTCAGTTTAGTCTTAATTATTATTTAACACTTTTTTTAAAAAAAATGGTGTATAATATGTGGTATCGGGCAGTCGGTGTGCTGCTTCGCGCACCAGACCGTGGTGGACGCGAGCGGCCGCTTCCTGGCGCAGCTCAACCGGCTCAACTACGTCACGCCCATGTCTTACATGGAGATGCTCGGCGCGTACGCGGACATGTTCAAGAAGAAACAGAACAAGATACTCAAGGAATCCAATGCGCTCAAAACTGGTCAGTTAATCAGGGGCTTTACCACAACATCTAAGGCTAGGCGCGCACTAGGCAGCCATGGCTGCGCAGCCAGGCTGTAACCATTGAGTAACCATTGAGTTTCTTACCGGCTCTTCTCAGTGTAAGCAGCATTCCGAACCGGTGGTAGTTTTTTTTTTTTTATGAGATTGGGCGGCAAACGAGCAGACGTATCACCTGATGGTAAGTGACCATAAGTGCTTTATAATGATATATAAGTGCTTTTAGGCCTAGACGAATAAAAAAAATATTTTGATTTTGATTTCATTCAGTATCCGGCCGGATAGTAATTCAGTATTCGGCCGGATACCGGATAGTAATTCAGTATCCGGCCGGATACCGGATAGTAATTCAGTATTCGGCCGGATACCGGATAGTAATTCAGTATTCGGCCGGATTGTAATTCAGTATCCGGCCGGATAGTAATTCAGTATATGGCCGGATACCGGATAGTAATTCAGTATTCGGCCGGATTGTAATTCAGTATCCGGCCGGATAGTAATTCAGTATATGGCCGGATACCGGATAGTAATCCAGTATCCGGCCGGATACCGAATAGTAATCCAGTATCCGGCCGGATACCGGATAGTAATCGGCCGGATAGTAATTCAGTATCCGGCCGGATATTAATTCAGTAATTTGCTGTAAACGCTACTGCTAGGTGCTGAAAGATAAGTTTAATTGACAAATTAAGTGACCACCATATGAGTCGTGATTGCGAAGCGTCATGTAAAGCGATAAAGGACCGAATATCCGGCGCTTCGGCCTGGTAGCTTGCCGAATATCCGGTATCCGGCCAAACCACTATCCGTTTCATCTCTACTTGAAACTATAAGAACGTAATTTAAAAATGAATCGCTGAATGTGTTGCTATGCGCAAATGTTATCTTGCTATGCGTAAAAAGCATTAGGGTCTCTGCGGGATGAACATAAAAACCATAAAAACCGAAATTTCCGGGTCATCTCCCTAAAGTCCACGCGGGCGAAGTCGCGGGCACAGCTAGTATTAAATATAATCGAAAGATATGTACGGTACAAAATAATTCCAAGGTGACAAAACTTGACGAACGAAATGAAACAAGGGAACTCCTCTAGCGACGGAGACTCCCCGAGCGATAGACGAGCAGAACATAGAGTCATAGACTATACAGGATGTTTCAGAAGTCCGAAATAATACTTTGACGTTTGCATCAGTATCGGGTATACAACTAAATGGTATAAAAAATTGATCGAAATTTTACCATGTTTTTCCAACAATTTTTTCGTCGTCAATTTCTATAACTCGTAATATCTCGAGTCCTATGCAAAATAGGCGTGTTCTGTTTTGTGAACATTGGTAGTCGCCCCTCATAACTGTAATTTACACTGCTCAACGCAGAAAGTGCTCACAGTGTCTCGAGGTCTTGACGCTTGGTTTTGGATTTAATTATATTAATTACTGGATCTCAAGTTGGTGGTAGCACCCAGCCATCTTCCCTATTGAAATTAGGATTTTTTTTCGTGGATCGAACCGCAATCAACAACTAAATATGAGGGTTAACACCTCAGTCCCCCCGTGACCATGGTTGCTGTAAAGCAGCCGAAATGACGGGAACATAAAAACGTTAATTAACGCGATAGAATCCGTAAAATAGTTTTATTTCAATGTGTAGTATTCGCGTAAATATAAGAAAACAATATGTAAACTTCACTGCGTCGAATGAGTATGTACTCCTGTAAAGATTTAAAAAATGTCCTTTCACCCTTCGATGTAGTTTTTTTTTTAGATGACATAATGTGTTTAAGGGTTAAACAAGTTGAACCAGACGGAGGTGGAGGTGAAGCAGCTGCAGATCGAGCTGGCCGAGCTGAAGCCGCTGATGGAGCGCGCCGCGGAGGAGACGCGCCAGGTCATCGAGCAGATCGCCGTCGACACCGTCAGTATACTGACACGCTCACTTCTATATTTATACACTTCTTCTTCTTCTAATTTAAGGGCTCGGTCCTTGTCGGTGCATCTGATGAAATCCCTGCCATCCCCAGTCGATCCATTGCAGCTTTCTTCACCACCACATACAAAATGACACCAACCTTATCTTTTATTTGACTCATGTAACATATTCATGGTCTACCTCTCCCACGCTTTCCCTCGATCTTGCCTTCTATGATGTTCTTGATAAAAGTGTCATGTCGCATGAGATGGCCTATTATCTTTCCTCTTCTGTTCCTTATTGTCTCTAATACACTTATTTTATCAATATTCTATAAAGACTAAATAGTAAAGACCAAGTAAGCGCGCAAAGGAGACATTATTAATTAATAATAATATGAGAAAGAGAGAAAGCGATTGACAATAAAGTACCGCAATACCATTTTATTTATAATACATCATCACGCCTGTATTCCCCGAAGGGGTAGGCAGAGGTGCACTGTAGTGCGCCCACTCTTCGCCGATGTATTTTCGTCCCAATGTAATAGGGGGCGAGCCTATTGCCATTATACCGGGCACATTCCCCCTCAATACGAGGGAGATTTGGGCCATAGTCCACCACGCTGGCCCAGTGCGGGTTGGTGCACTGCACACGCCTTTCTATAGACGTGCAGGTTTCATCACGATGTTTTCCTTCACCGTTCAGCAAGTGGTAATCATTGTTGAAAATGACATTCGCACATGAAAATTATCTCAGAGGTGCGGGCCTGGGATTTGAACTTGCACCCCTTACGTTCAAGGCGGGCGTTCTTGCCCACGAGGCTACCACTGCTGATAAAAGGGCCAATAAGAGCCGTTTCATTTTAAAACATCTCGTATTTGTTAAATTTGTCTGAAAAATTTGTTTGCTTGTAAAAAGAAACAGTATTTAAAGCTGTCTATTGACTTTCATTGCGTGTCATGGACATATTATTGATAGTTTAGAACCCTCACCAATGTACAGAATTATTTTGGTAATGCTTTTAATTTGACATATTAATATGTATCCTATACTCTAAAAGTGTTTTGTTAGTACAGGCGATAGCTGAAGAGGCGCGTGTGAAGGTGGAGAAGGAACAAGGGGTGGCGGAGAAGATGGCTTTTGAGACTACAGCCATGGCCGAGGATGCCACCAGGGACTTGGGTAAGCGGGCCTAAAATATATTTTGTTTGTGTTGCTTATTTCGTATCCACATTTCTTGTAAGAGCTAGTTCAACCCTCATAGTGTGGACTAAACTGCATACATACATCAGCACACCTGAACTCCTCGTAGGGGTAGGCAGGGGTGCACTACAGTGCACCCACACTTAGCCAGTGTATCTTGGTCCCAATGTCACAGGATGTGAAGGGGTGGATTAAACTAAAGCAAGTGTTTATGTGGTGTGTTAAAAAAACCGGCCAAGTGCGAGTTGGACTCGCGCACCGAAGCTTCCGTACCTAAACTGTAAATGCACCGAGCATTACTCTAACGAAAATATAAACTGGATAAAGAGACAAACTTAACTTTGTCGTTGGTATACTGGTGATACTGGTCTTGACAGACCGACAGACAGAAAGACGGACATCAAAGTGATCCTATAAGGGTTCCGTTATTTGCCTTTTTAGGTACGGAACCCTAAAAAAGATCAGCCCACTGAGTTTCTTGCCGGATCTTCACAGTTGAGGTCGCGTTTAGATCCGATAGTATCATATAAGAAAAAAATAATAATTGTAAGCGCCCCCATAGGCCTATACAAAATAAATGATTTGACTTTGGTGATATCGTTGAGAACAGAGGAGGCGTTGCCGGCGCTGCGCGCGGCGGAGAAGGCCCTGCAGGAGCTGAACCGTAACGACGTGGTGGAGGTGAAGGCGATGAAGAAGCCGCCCGCCGGCGTGCTGCTCGTCATCGAGTCCCTCTGCGTCGTCTTCGACATCAAGCCCATCAAGGTACAGAGCGATCCAAATAAGAATAGGAATGTCAACAACCTATATCTGTCAAATGTCACTTGAAAAGTATAGTTTGCAAGAAACTTATTTGCATATCAATAATAATATTCTTACATCAAATTTAAATAGAACGGTAAAATTAGTAGTAAATTGTCTTAGAATCAGAATCAGAATATTTTTTATTCATATAAACCAATACTGGCACTTATGAATAAATAGTAAAAATAGTATCTCTACCACTCATTCGGAATGCATTTCCTATGGAGAAGAATGGGCAAGAAACTCCATGGTTGCTTTTTTCAAATAAGGATTTACATTTTTGCGTTATATATTATAATTTAATTATTAAAGTCATAATTCGTTTTCGTTAGTCACAATATGGCGCAGAGTCGATCCTATTCTCATTTGAATCGCATAGTATGTGATCACACTCATAGGTGCAGACTGAAATTACTTAAAAAATAACGATATAAGTACCAACGAATATGTAAACTGGACTTGCCCCTTACACACCTTCCCAACGGCCATAAGGCGTCGTGACGCTTTATAATGAGCATCGCGACGCCTTGTATTGAGCGTCGCGACGCTTAATAGTGAGCACTGCGACTTCGTATAGTGAGCGTCGCGATGCTTTATATTAAGCGTCGCGACGCCTTATGATGAGCGTCGCGACGCTTTATAATGAGCGTCTTGACGCCTTCTACTGAGCGTCGCGACGCCTTATAATTAGCCTCGCGACGCTTTATGGCGAGCGTCGCGACGCTTAAGCATTTCCGTTTTATCTCCTTAAAGTTCCCAAATTTAAATTTAGTTCCCAAACCCTACTAATAAATATTATAAATGTGAAAGTTTGCGAGGACGGATGAATGGTTGGATATTTGTTACTCTCTAACGCAAAAACTTTGATGAATCTTTACGGTATTATTGTGTACTAGCTGTGCCCGCGACTTCGCCCGCGTGGACTTTAGGGAGATTACCCGGAAATATGGGTATTATGTTTTTCCCGCGGAACCCTAATGCTTTTTCTAAAATTAAAGTAGCCTAAGTTACGCCTTGGAACGTCAGCTATCTGTCAGTGAAAGTCCCATTGAAATCGGTTCAGCCGTTTAGAAGTTTACCTCAAACAAACAGACAGACAGACAGACAAAAAATTTTAAAATTGCGTTTTCGTTATAGGTATCGTATATACTTTCATACGCATTTGGTAAAAAAGTGTTATTTTGATATTACAAACAGACACTCCAATTTTATTTATTTCCGAGATATTTACATCAGAGTAACACATAGGCTATAACGATATTGAACAATCAAAGTCGCGGGTATTAGCTAGTATTATAATATATGTATCGTATTTTCGCAGGAGCCGGGCGCGTCGTTCGGCGAGAAGGTGCTGAACTTCTGGAAGCCGGGCTCGCAGATGCTGGCCGACCCCACCGCCTTCCTGGACTCGCTCATGAAGTACGACAAGGAGGCCATCACCGAGGACATGATCAAGAAGCTCAAGCGGTTCATCGCCAACCCGGACTACGACCCCGTCAAGATATTGAAGGTACCACTAAACTGAACTACACTAAGTGTACTGCCGTTGTCCTTCTCGCTCTCGTGATTTATAAGCGAGATGGCTATATTTATAGTGCTGTCAATTATAGTTCTTTTTTACGAAATTATGAAATTTTAATGGAATGAGGAATGACAGCACCAGCGGTCAGCCGGTATTCTGCCGGTATTAATGTGATAATAAGTTTTGACGATTTAAAAAAATTATGAGTTACTTGCCGGACCTTCTCAGTTGTGGTCGCGTTTCGTTCCGGTAGTAGTATATAAGAAAAAAATGTAAACTTCACAATTTGTAAGTGCCCCCATGGGCCTATACAGAATAAATGATTTGACTTTGACTACGAATGGATATCATTAACGACTTTGTTTGTGTACGAATGATAACTAAACTAACTATAGAGGTTATTGATTAATTAATGTTGGTATAATTAAAATACTTAAGTTTCAATGTGTTACTGGTAGCTACTATTGTATTTGGACTGTACAACGCAGATGGTGGGCGACGACTGGCGTGACATACCGGCCAGTCGGGCGCTTACATTATTTCGCTGACATAGGTTAATTTATACATAACGTATGTGTCTCTGCAAACGTACAGTGTAAGCAGCATTCCGAACCAGTGGTAGATTCAATTTGCAATTGCTTTTTGACGGTGAAGGAAAACATCGTGAGGAAACCTGCACGTCTATAGAAAGACGTGTGGAGTTCACCAACCCGCACTTGGCCAGCGTGGTGGACTATGGCCCAAATCTCCCTCGTATTGAGAGGGAATGTGCCCGGTATAATGGCAATAGGCTCGCCCCCTATTGGAACCATTGGGATCGAAATACATAGGCGAAGAGTGGGCGCACTACAGTGCACCTCTGCCTACCCCTTCGGGGAATACAGGCGTGATGATGATAATGCTTTTTGGCATACAGTAATAACAAAAAAAAAAGATAATGATTTCGAACATCATCAGAAAATCATCGTGCTATGAATTTTATCAACTCTTATTGGGCTATGTATAATATAAAGGTAGGATTCAATATACCCGTGTAGGAAAAAGTTGTTCTCTCATCCGGTTTCACGCACTAATTTAAGGAAATTTTGTCCGTTACCTCGTATGTACTCATTGTATGAAGACCCAAAATAAATGTGACCTGTTTTTCACAGCTAATCTTAAACGTATTGTACTTAGATAAAAAAAAAACTTACTGTTACTTTTGCTTGGTTACTGTGTCCCTTTATAATTAGGTAATATTGTTTTTATATAATTTAGCCTTAAGTAGTTTACCCATTGTTATTTATGCATGCTGTGATTTCCTATAATTGACAGGGCACTTAGCTTAAAACCTATGCATGTACCTTGTTATTTCACACGGTGCACTTATTGTTGGAAATCAAATAATTAAAAAAAATATATTCTACTCGCATTGAGGGTACAATGGGATATTTTTTTCAAGTGATTCCCACCCCAAAATGAGTTGAGCTCTCAGTATTAATGGTGTTAATGGTATGTGGGATGGCAGGTGTCGAAGGCGTGCCAGTCGCTGTGCATGTGGGTACACGCCATGTACAAGTTCTACCACGTGAACAAGGCGGTGGCGCCCAAGAAGGAGGCTCTCGATCGAGCCACCAAGGACCTCGCCGCCGTGGAGGGTAACTGCACCATTCTCTTACGAACCGTTTCCTATACTCATGACACGACCCGTTTCGATAACCGACCGTTCAATTTTCAAGTCAAAACTGCACACTGGAGCACTCTCGCGTAATTATTTTTCCAATAGCAAAACGAATTCTGTGTTAATGTACATAAATATTGAATTTCAGTGGTACTAGCCACGTCCCTACGCGTCGAAATTCGCTCGCGCTGCCAGCGGCATTTAGTTGAAGAATGAACTTTTACTTTGAGAAAATACAGTTTGTTTTGATATGGCAGAAAAGTTTGATGTTCGGGAGACTACTATTAAAACAAAACAGTTTTTTTAAGTTGGCCTTCATAACTGTTTGAGACTTCGCTACCTATTTGTCGCCAATTCTAAAATAATCTGTATTAACTTAAGAACAAAGCTCATATTTCAACGGCAGGTCGTCTGACGCGTGTGAATTTAATCGTTTTATCGCGCCGCTTTCGCCAATGATGATAGCTAATGTTTATGTATTGTACATTGGCACACAGTTACATTTATTCAAAAGTCTAGTATACTCAATCGCCGTAGTATGTTACAGGTTTTATTACGTATTTTATGGAGGAATTGTTATTTCGATAACAGTGGGGATATTAAATTAACATTCAAGTCAATTAATTTGTTTTTTTGTTAAATACAGCAATGTTAGCGAACGCCAAAGCGAAGATGCAAGCCCTGCTGGAAGGGATCGCCAAGTTAAACGCGTATCTCCAGGAGAAGGAGGAGGAGAAACGCAAGATGGAGGAGGACATCAACCAGTGCTTGGCCCGAATGGACCGCGCCAACAGGTTTACAAACATACCTACATACATACAGAATGTTTCAAAAACTCGAAATAATATTTAAACGTTGTCATGTGTATTGGTCTATACAACTGAATGGTATAAGAATAGATAATAGAATTCATACCATAAGGTAGAATACGGCATAAGCTACCTCTACTGTTACCTCTGGCACCTTAGAATAGCCCATATTCGCAATTAAAATACTTTGACTCTGAAAAAGTCGATCGAAATTCGAACATAATTTATTTCAGCCGCTAATTTTTAAATCTTGTAATATCTCGCATCGTACGTGGATTATTCATGTTCTGTTTTATGAATATTAATAGCTGGCTCTCGTGGATGTGGTTTACAATGTCCTAATTAATGAATTTTGAGAAAAAACAATTTGAAAGTTCAACTATTCTAACAATAGTGTTTATACAAAACTCTGCATTTTTGGCAGCATCTGTTAACTTTTTTTTTTAATTCTAATGTTTATAATTCAAAATACTATACCTTACACAAAATATGAAAAATAAAAGAAAAGTGACATTCCCTGTTATTTGCCTGAACCCTTCAAATGTAATCACCCCTTGTCCAATGCATTTTTATTATAAGCGTTGATTAGTTTGGGATTATACGATGAATTAATATAAATTTTGTTCTCAGATTGTTGAATGGTTTGTCGAGCGAACGAGTCAGATGGATTAGAACTATCAAAGAGTTGGATGTCGCTATTGTTAATTTAATTGGGGATGTCCTTCTGAGCGCTTGTAAGTACACATACGTGATATATTCTAAAAATACTACTACTAATACTATTACAGCCCTTTGTTTTACGTCCCGCTGCTGGGCACGGGCCTCCTCTCAATGTGAGGGGATTCAGGCCATAGTCCACCACGCTGGCCCGGTGCGGGTTGGCAGACTTCACACATCTATCGAGAACTAGTCAAGTTCCCTCAGACGTGCAGGTTTCCTCACGATGTTTTCCTTCACCGTTTCATAGCGTGTGATAATCTCGGATGAAAATCGGGGTTTGAACCTGCACACTTTGATTGCAAGGCGTGTGATCGACCACTCGGCTACCACTGATTTGATACATAAAAGTATTAGTCGTAAGGTTGAATACCGTTTGCAGGTGCCGTCGGATACATAACGCCGTTCACTGACGAATTCAGAAGAGAATTACTTGAAGAGTGGATCAAACATATTGAGGTAATAATATGACGTATTTTGCATTTATTACTTACTATGTCCTGTGATATAGAAAACAGACCAACTGTAGTTGTATATCGACGCTTGAAAGGCAATCCTAACTAAGCGCCAAAAAAAAACGTAAAATGAGTTATACGTACCAAACGACGCAGAAAAGTCTGGCCGTTCGAATGGTATACAGGGTGTCCCACGGATATGCCACATGGAGGGAAAGTACCTTGAATATTGTGGATGGAACATTTTACTGAAAGAAGACATTATTTGAATTTAAAAAACAATTTAAACTGCATTCATAGATATTTAAATAATTACACGGTTGAACCGGAAATCGAACCCGTTACACAAGAAAAATAATCACCCTGTAGCTTTATCATACCGATTGAAAGGCTTCATCATAAGGATTATTTTTTGCTAAATAACATGGTGTCAGAAATAAACGGAAGACCATGAATTTATCTATACTAATATTATAAAGCTAAAGAGTTTGTTTGTTTGTTTGTTTGGTTGAACGCGCTAATCTCAGAAACTACTGGTCCGAATTGAATAATTCTTTTTGTGTCAAATAGTTCATTTATCGAGGAAGGTTATAAGCTATATATCATCACGCTACGACCAATGGGAGCGGAGCAGCAACGAATAATGTGGCAAAAACGGGAATATTCCCGAACATGAATCGGGTATTATAGACTTATAATCATAGACTTTATAACATCACTCTACGCCAAAGTAACTATTAGCGCGGGTGAAACCGCGGGCACAGCTAGTTCTGCAATATTCAAGGTACTTTCCCTCCATGTGGCATATCCGTGGGACACCCTGTATACCATTCGAACGGCCAGACTTTTCTGCGTCGTTTGGTACGTATAAGTCTTTATACGATTTTTGTCGCTTAGTAAGGATTGCCTTCAAGCGTCGATATGCTTTTTAAAGCTGCCACAACACAACTCGCAAAGTGACTTCAAGGAAGTAATTACTGTGGGATTAGCACACATACTAAGACTCACGGATTCGTTCGCTCGCTCTCTGTCTCATTTCATACTAGAGCAAGAGACAAAATCAACATGTCGACATAAGTTAAGTCTTGGCGTACGTGCTAGACACTTCTAGTGGTCGAAATATGTGCTAGACACTTGAGCTACCTCGCCAGCTCAGTCGGCCAGCGCGCGCACCACACTGCATCATGGTAATATTCAAGCAAAAGCTGCCGTTGCAATATGCACTCTCGCATAATATAACTACGTTCGTATTTAGCACTCGACGTAATCTGAAGGGATCCGAGTAGTGTAAGGACCCTTCGTGTCTTTTGTCTCGTGCGCAAAAACCGACAATGATCGGAAGTCGCACAAGGCGATACGGAGTATCCTTCTCCAATATCATATTCGCTTAATTAAGATCAATTTAGCGAGTAGAGTAGTCCAGGCTTTAAGCCGTATTTACATTACGAAACTAGTGGCATGAAAGTAGTTTTGTAACATTAGTTTCATCAACAGTTTCACGGTGTACCGTCAAGTTTCATGCATTCATTGATGTATGCATTGTGAGACACACACCGTGAAACTGTTGATGAAACTACATTCAGGCTAGTAGTTTCGTAATGTAGATACGTAATGGCTTTGTATGTTGAAGCAATCTATAAATTATTACTGAGTTCACTTGTACTGTTCAGAGAGTGCAGGTGCCTCACACAGACGGCGCCACGCCTCTGTCTATACTCGGCGATGCTGTACTGATCAGGTATGCCATATATTAAAAATTATAAAAATAGTTAGCTTTTTTAATTGTTTCTATTAGTCAGTGATGATAACAAATCTGGGAATTTCCAGTAGCAATACAAACTGATTCGAATATCGATTCCGTAGCTTATTCTAAATAATATATGAAGTCAGTTTCTAATAAGATTTTTAAGTGTTAAGTTTTCCTTGGGAGGGGGATTGCCCATTATCCCCAAATCCCCCTCGCATTGAGGGGAGGCCCGTGCCCAGCAGTGGGACGTTAAAAGGGCTGTAGTAGTAAGATTTCCTTGAAATTCGGCGCGACGCAACTATTAAATCACATGTTACTTTTAAGATATTAAGACATCAGAAGGTGCAGGCGATCCAATTAACCATGCCTAGGATTGTCCAAGCAGGGAAAAAATATTGTTTTAATTTTGTCCGCGAAAAAGTAATTGATTTATTGATAATTTGTCTTTATAAAATGAATTTGTATACTGTGCATGACCAAGGGCTGGTTGGTTTGAAAGTGGTAGGTAGTATCTAATGGTGAGGGTTGTGGCCAGGACGTGGCAGATGTACGGGCTACCGCGCGACCTGATGTCGGTGGAGTCGGCGGTGCTGATGTCCAACTCGCGCCGCTGGCCGCTCATCATCGACCCGCAGACGCAGGCCAACAAGTGGATTCGCGCCATGGTGGGTCTACATAACATATAAATATACCATTCACGAAATACTAAATTCTGTATTTGTAAGAAACGTCAAATACAGAATCAGATTTTTTTTATTCGTGTAAAATACCAAGTACATATTCTACGTCGTATGTGGTATGGGACCCCATTGTTAAGTAATAATACCTGTGCCAGTCTCTCTGGGTAGCCAGATATATGACTATTGGGATAGCTAAAGGATGGACTTAACAAATAAAGCTACTTAATACGAGGAAATGGTAAAAACTAAAAATGTTGTTTTTAATTATTGGAAACACCTCAAATTATTAAAATACAGTTTAAATTAACGATAACCGTGTAAAAGTCTTCAAATAAAATAATTATAACCCTAATTAAAAAAGCTATATCCTTTTTAGGGTAAAATCGAGGGACTCGTGGTGTGCAAACCGAATGACAGAGACTTGCTGAGAAACTTCGAATCGGCCCTCAGGTTCGGTAAACCCATACTCCTGGAGAACGTTGGCCAAGAACTGGATCCAGCATTAGATCCGGTGCTGAAGGTAAGTGGTATTTTGTTCTGCAAATTTGATTACTAATTCCATTCTTCGAACTCCCAATTCGCAAGCAATGTCATCAAAAAGTCTTCATGGACTACTAGTAGCGCCTCTAGTGGAAACGAAGCATAAACCCCCGAGCGCACAGCGGCGAATCGACCCGCTGCAATTTTTTACCAACACTAAAACAAACTTTATGAACTCAGAGAAAGAGTTCATTCTTCAAAGAAATGTCATCAATGACGCGAGCGAATTTTGCAGCGTGGTCTCGTGTATTTACACAGAAATTCATTCTTTATGTTTATTGTCACAGATTTTGTATTGCAGTACAGTACAGTTTTATATTCAAGTTACTGTGTCGCCATTCATGATGTCATTGCTACTTATTCGTGAATTTTAAACTATAAGCGAGATAGAACATAATTCCTTTTCTTTATATTACGATAAAATACTACTGTGTGGGGTATAGCTCACCTTTTTTATTAAATGTCGCTGTAACAATTCGATTTCATGTTGTCACATACAATGCGATCCAAATAAGAATAGGAATGTCAATAACCTCTATCTGTCAAATGCCACTTGAAAAGTATGGTTTGCAAAAATCTTATTTGCATATCAATAATAATAGTCGTACATCAAATTTAAATAAAAACGTTAAATTAGTAGTAAATTGTATTAATATAATATTTAATTATATTATCGTCACAATATGGCGCAAAGTCGATCCTATTCTTATTTGAATCGCATAGTACTACGCTAGCAATGTTATCTGGCTGCTCCGTGTTCCAGCGTCAGTACTTCCGTCAAGCGGGCCAGCTCGTGCTGAAGCTGGGTGACTCCATGATCCCGTACATGGCTGGCTTCCGGTTGTACATCACCACCAAACTGCCCAACCCCAAGTACACGCCGGAGACATCGGTCAAAGTGCAGATTGTCAACTTTGCGCTCGTGCCCAGGTACACTCCCACTGTAGCGTATCATCACGACTATATTCACCAAAATAGGTAGGCAGAGATACATCGCTTTGCACACATATTTGCAAGTTCACATTTGTTTCAAAAAAGGTGTTATGCTGTTCGATGCCTATTTTTCGTTATATGAATTATTCGGTAGGGTTACTTCGACTACGTAAATGTATTTTGGTTTTTATATGGAAGTCGTAAAAAGGCTACCAAAGGAATAAACACTCATGAGTCAGCCCACCACCACCTTATGTAACGTGGATGTTTCAGAAATATAAATGATTTGCGACGATTTTTTTGGGATTCAGAGATCTCTGATAAGTTTATAGGATTCATCCTAAAAAAACGTTCCTACTCCCTAATCTCGAGACCCATTAAAACGCTCAGTACTAAAGCGTGTCATGTATCATATAAACTGTATTGCCTAATTTATCAAAACTTATCATAAATTTACTGTTCCATCGATGTACACAAATTGTAAATAAAGTATATTTGACAGAACTTATCATATTGCTATCTCGTTCATACGGACGGAAGAGGGTCTATTGGCGATCTTCTACCGTCCGCACGTTCAGTTAGTTGAGCTATAAGTGTGTGGTTGTGACGCTTGGGGTCGGGTCCCGGCAGCGGTCTGTCGGAGCAGCTGCTGTCGATCGTGGTGGCGCAGGAGCGGCCCGAGCTGGAGGAGGTGCGCGGGCAGCTGATCGTGTCGCGCGCGCAGCTGGCGGCGCAGCTGGCCGACATGCAGGCCGACATCCTCTACGGCCTCTCCAACAGCGAGGGCTCGCCCGTCGACGACCTGCCGCTCATCCTCACGCTCGAGGCCATCAAGATCAAGAGCGCCGAGATCATCGTCAGTATCTGCCGCACACCTTACAATCTACCTTTACCTTATTTTTTAGTTTACTTTTAACTTTATTTGTTTCTTTTTTAGATGCTTAAGTCTCACGTCGGTGAAACTTGTACACGCCTGTCATTACTGTACTTATCAGACCAGTTTTTATTTAATATTTTACCTACTCAAGGGTTAATAGTTATACTGTTGGTGTGTCGTTTTTAAATAAATAAATAAATCGATAGTAAAATAAAATTTATAAATGAAAAAAAAAAAACATCATCACGCCTGTATTCCCCGAAGGGGTAGGCAGAGGTGCACTGTAGTGCGCCCACACTTCGCGGATGTATTTTGGTCCCAATGTAATAGGGGGCGAGCCCATTGCCATTTTACCGGGCACATTCCCCCTCAATACGAGGGAGATTTGGGCCATAGTCCATCACGCTGGCCCAGTACGGGTTGGTGAACTTCACACGCCTTTCTATAGACGTGCAGGTTTCCTCACGATGTTTTCCTTCACCGTTCAGCAAGTGGTAATCATTGTTGAAAATGACATTCGCACATGAAAATTATCTCGAGAGGTGCGGGCCTGGGATTTGAACTTGCACCCCTCACGTTCAAAATACTTAATCACGCCTGTATTCCCCGAAAGGGTAGGTTTAACTTCGCCGATGTATTTTGGTCCCAACTTAATAGGATGCGAGCCTATTGCCATTATACCGGACGCATTCCCGCTCAATACGAGGGAGATTTGAGCCATAGTCTACCACGCTTACCCAGTGCGGGTTGGTGAACTTCACACGCTGTCCTATACACGTGCAGATTTCCTCGCGAAATTACGAATACGAATAAAATTCACTTCCCAAGTTAATGACAATATAGTTACGGTATCCATGGATCTCAAACCAGGCCTAGTATCTTAAGGACCGTTATAAAGAATTGCGGGTTGACAAATCGGAAAATGTAAAATAATCATCTTAAAATACATACACAAGGAAGTAAATCTATTTGTCATGACAATTGTCGAAAGAAATCATGACGTTGTCACTAACATCAATAGGTATGACGATGAAAATTATGTCTTTGAGAATTGGATTAAAAGTTTCAGTAAAATATTCGAATTCAGTAATAACTTTGAATGTTCTCGATCAGCTTTTACCCGACGTATTCGTAATGAGAAATCACGCCTTCGCTGTCATTCTTATTCGTAAAGTGCACAGTGTGAGCGAGACGGGAGACGCTTACGTATCTCAATCGCCCCCAGATAAAAGTGGAGGACATAGAGAAGACGTCGCTGGAGATAGACGAAGCCCGCGGCGGGTACGTGCCGGTGGCCAGCCGCGGCCAGATCCTGTTCTTCTGCCTCTCCGACATGGCCGCTGTCGACCCCATGTACCAGTACTCGCTCGAGTGGTTCGTCAAGCTCTTCGTTAGGGCCATGGCCGAGACCGAGCCCAACGGTGAGCGCGCTTACAGACCCTCTACTCCCTGTGACACTACTACACCAAACTATCTCGGTAATACGGAACAGTACGACAAGACCAGACGAAGAGGCAGGCAGAGATTTGGGCCATAGTCATAGTCCACCACGCTGGCCCAGTTCGGGTTGGTAAACTTCACACGCCTTTCTATAGACGTCCAGGTTTCCTCACGATGTTTTCCTTCACCGTTTCATATTAAGTGGTAATCTCGGATGAAACTTACCTACATTTTATAGTATTGACTTTGTGGCAATTGAATCGATTTAGAAGTGTAACGTGTTTGTTATAGAGGACATAATCGAGCGCGTGGAGATAATAATCGAGCACTTCACGTTCCTGCTGTACCAGAACGTGTGCCGCAGCCTGTTCGAGCGGCACAAGCTGCTGTTCGCCTTCCTGCTGTGCGCGCGCATCCTGCTCGACCGCGGGACCATCCGCCTCGCAGAGTTCAACTTCCTGCTCAACGGGGCCAAGATCGAAAAGGTACTATACACTGTTTCATTGAACACAACATCCAGGATTTGAACCTGCACTCCTCGAGTTTAAGGCGGACGTTTTACAGTCTAGGCTACCAGTGCACAGGGGCCCGTTTTTCGTTTGATAGACATCATGATGGACTTTTTTCACCATCATCATTTACTTGTCCTTGTCTTCCATTTTTACTTGACTAGAGCAGAGCCAAAAGGAAGCGTTATGATTTTAGCAGTCTATGTATGTATGTTTGTATTCACTTATATTTCTCCGTAGCGTCTAAACTATTCATCCAATGTCAATCGATTCGTTATTATGGCCCGGGTAACATAGGCTACATTTTAACCTACTAATCCCTCCCTCCAGGAGCGCGAGAACCCCGAGCCAAAGTGGATCTCCCCGCGCATGTGGCAGGACCTGCAGCAGATCGGCTCGATGCCCACCATGAACGCATTCTTCGAGGACTTCCTCGCCCAGACCAAGTTCTTCAAGACATACTACGAGTCCTACAACCCGCACAAGTTCGTCATCTCATCATATCTCACACACATTTTAATCCACGTGTAATATGCGCTTTCTAATATTTAGATCCTTAGTGAACAATGTATAGAACAGAACAAAATTTGAAAATGTCTCATAAGATTTGAATTACTACAAGTTTTTTAAATAAACGAATAACCATGTTCGAATTTTGATCAAATTTGTATACCACTATCCGACTTTAGTAAAACTGATACTTATGCAAACGGCAAAGTATTTCGGACGTCTGATGCATCCCGTATAAAGTATCTACAATGACAATTTAGCCTCGTGGGAAGCAGTGGTAGCCTCGTGGGCAAGAACGCCCGCCTTGAACGTAAGGGGTGCAAGTTCAAATCCGGGGCCCGCACCTCAGAGATGATTTTCATGTGCGATTGTCATTTTTTAACAATGATTACTACTTAGTGAACGGTGTAGGAAAACATCGTGAGGAAACCTGCACGTCTATAGAAAGGCGTATGAAGTTCACCAACCCGCACTGGGCCAGCGTGGTGGACTATGGCCCAAATCTCCCTCGTATTGAAGGAGAGTGTGCCTGGTATAATGGCAATAGGCTCGTCCCCTATTACATTGAGACCAAAATATATCGGCGAAGTGTGGGCGCACTGCAGTGCACCTCGGCCTACCCTTTCGAGGGATACAGGCGTGATGATGCATGATTGTGTCTCTGGTAGGCTGCCGCTCCCGAAACCGATGGATACCCAGCTGGACGCGTTCCAGAAGTTGCTCGTGCTCAAGTGTATACGCCCGGATAAGCTGGTGCCAGGGCTACAGGTGATTTTAATTCAACATTTAAGTCTAAACTATTGTATTCTGGTAGTTTGACAGTATAGATTTGAACTGGACGGCGGGAAGGACAAATCGTTAATTCCTTATTTGTTTTTAATTTTGTAGGATTCCGTACCCAAAGGGTAAAACGGGACCCTGTCACTAAGACTCCGTTGTCCGTCTGTCCCCAGGCTGTATCTCATGAATCGTGATAGTTAGACAGTTAAAATTTTCACAGATGATTTAGTTCTGTTGCCGCTATAACTGCAATTACTAAAAAAACAGAATAAAGAAAATATTTAAATGGGCTCCCAGTACCATACAACAAACGTGTTTTTTTTGCTCGATATTGATAACGGCAACAGGTAGACGCTTGAAATATTCACAGAATATTGAGGTGTTTATATGGTGTTATTTTGGCGAGGGCTTGGTCTAGTTGTTTGATCGTAGGCCCCTCGGCCCACTGAACGAGGTGATTGCGGGAAATATCCTTTTCGGAATTAGTCCCGGTCTGGGTGTAACTTGTAAGCCTGTACCCACAGTACAAGCTTTGACTGGTTTGGGATCACACGATGAGTATTACGGCTGAAAGCGTATATGTCATATCTTTAAAATTGACCTAAGTTACTTATTCATATGGAATTGATCTGCAGAAAAGCCGCGTCGAATGATCTATGTTTCGTCTGCCCACGACAAAACAGAATAATGATACAGCGTTGAAGTTTTTCTAGTTTTATTAAGGAGTTATGAGATTTTGGAATAGTTTTTCGGCTCTGGTGTAAAATTGGATATTTTGAGATACGACATTTACGCTTTTTGCCGTCGATATTATAGCTATACTATGCGGTACAAATAAGAATAGGAATGTCAATAAGCTGTCAAATGTCACATGAAAATTATGGTTTGCAAAAAACTTATTTGCATATCAATAATAATAGTACCTACATCAAATATTAATAAAAAGGTTAAATTAGTAGTAAATTGTCTTAAAAGAATATTTAATTATTTAAAGTCATATTTCGTTTTATCGTCACAATATGGCGTAAAGTCGATCCTGTTCTCATTTGAATTCCATAGTAGGTCTTGTTGTGATGTGCAGGACTACGTGGTGCTGGGGTTGGGCGCGCGGTTCGTGGAGCCGCAGCCGGCGGACCTGGCGGCGCTGTACGCAGAGTCCGATCCGCTCGCGCCCATCATCTTTGTGCTCTCCACTGGCACGGACCCTGCCGCAGGTACATACACACCACACACAACACAACAGTAGTACCTCATGTGACTATCAACAAACTATTTATGCTTAGTTTTTTTTACAGTCTTAGTCTAGGAACCCAAAATACAGGTAAGACCTAGTTTGGGTCCCGCAGTAACTCGTTTTGAAACTATTTTGGTTAATAATAAAATGTTATTTTATATTATTACTACTACTACAACCCTTTTAACGTCCCACTGCTGGGCACGGGCCTCCCCTCAATGCGAGGGGGATTCGGGCCATATTATTATTCTATATATATTTATATATTATTCTATATATAATTTCACTTCTAGATCTTCTTAAATTCGCGGACAAAATGAAGATGGGCAAGCGTTTCGAGAGCATCTCCCTGGGACAGGGGCAGGGGCCGCTGGCCGAGACCATGATGAGGATCGGCTGCGATTTCGGAAACTGGGTCTTCTTCCAGGTGACACTCCGCCATCATTACTTTTATATCTGTAGACTTGCCTCTTAAGAGCTAATATTTAAACTAAACTAAACTGTACTTAGAGCAATAAATAAGTAATGTCTTCATCACTGTCCCATATCTTCCCATACTATTCTGTTATATGTAATTCTTGTATGTGGATTAATCAAATGTGTTTATCTATAGGCTAAGCATGTCTGCGTAGACATAGGTTCTATCTTTTCCTACTTCCAGACTTGTCACATTGGAGCTTTGTTTGCCAGACAAAGGTCGATGTGGTCATATGTTTGACAAATAGTACAAATCAAATTTATGTCCATGCTATCATGCTAAACCTGTTACTCTGTATGTCTCAAAATCTTCGAGATGTACCTAGGTACTGTCAGTATGATTGTACTTATGTGGGTTTAAACATTTCTAGGGTATCCGATTATAATAGTTGTGTCTAATAGTTAACTATCTAAATACATAATCACGCCTGTATTTCCCGAAGGGGGTAGGAAGAGGTGCACTGCAGTGCGCCCACACTTCGCCGATCTATTTTAGCCACAATATAATATGTGGCGAGCCTATTGCCATTATACCGGGCACATTCTCCCTCAATACGAGGAAGATTTTTAGGCTATAGTCCACCACGCTAGCCCAGTGCGGGTTAGTGCACTTCGCACGCCTTTCTATAGACGTGCAGGTTTCATAGCAAGTGGTAATCTGGGATGAAAATGAGATTCGCACATGAAACCCGGAGGTGCGAGCCGGGGTTTGAACCTGCACACTTTGATTGCAAGTCGTGCGTTCAACCACTCGACTACTACTGCTGTGTAACTATTTATACTTATGTTGCAGCTACTCTTAAATTAACTTCAGACTTGTACAGTGCGTATTGAACAGTATACACCCTGGTTTAAAGTATAAATGAGCGTGAGTGGTGTCGGTGTGCAGAACTGCCACCTGTCCCCGTCGTGGATGCCGGTGCTGGAGCTGAACGTGGAGCACATAATGCCGGAGCTGGTGCACAAGGACTTCCGGCTGTGGCTCACCTCCACGCCCTCGCCGCACTTCCCCGTCGCGCTGCTGCAGAATGGTATGGTCACACTTCAATCACATCACTTTAAGCTGTGCCTAAATCGCGCACAGTGGCCCGCGCTATGTCACCTACACCCCGCACACTATACGCACACAGACACAAAAAAAAAACTTGAGAGGTGTCAAGGGACACCCGGATGGAACGAAGTTCCTTTTGAAATAAAAAAACAATAAAATTGTACATATACATACACACACACACACACACACACACACACACACATCGAAATCGGAATCGAAATCGAAATAAAAATCACACACACATGTAAAAGTGTCGTTACAGTCTTAATTTTTTCCGTCTAGAAGTGTCGTACAATATGTAAAAGTATGTAATAGGTTATATTAGAAACCTGTGCGAAGCCGGGCCGGGCCGCTAGTTTAGTATTAAGGTGTTATTTTGACATTACAAACAAACACTTCAATTTTAATAATTTTTTATAGATACCTGTATATTCATTTAATTTGTCATTGATATTTTTAACCTGTGGCAGAATGCCTGCAATCTGCTGGTAAAGCCATTCCTTATCGTATTTCATTTAGTAAAATAAGCAAGAAGTAATTGTCCCGTATTGGTAACTCTTTCCCACGTTGTGAATGAATGCCCACTTCGCTGTTTTCCCGGAGGCATCGCCGAGCTGCACAACTTCACCGCTAACGCAGAAAGCTGGCTGAAAAATCTGGATATAGACATTTGATCCAAGCAGGGATTGCCATACGCTATGATGATGATGATTGGTAACTTACAATTACAGGTTATAAGATGACAGTGGAGCCCCCTAGAGGCATAAAGGCGAACTTGTTGAAGGCCTACATGAACCAAGTGCCCGATTTCACTGATTATTTCAATTCTGCCGACACCAAAGTTCCTAATTTCAAGGTTCCCATTCAATTTTTCCCAACGTTGTAGATACCATACCTTAAGTTCTATTACAGTTAAAATTAAATTGTAGTTCATGTCCAGACATAGATGTACTTATATGACCATATATATATATATAAATATGTATGTATTGCTATTTTATATATTGATTTATTATTTGAGTACACCACCAACAGCTGCCCGTTATTAATTAAGGATAGTTTTCTCGCCCAATCTGGTTGTCTGGAAGAAATTGCTTTTAGCGATACGACCGCCAAATTGTACATACTGTATTTAGAACTAAGAATGTTGTATTATTTTATTTGTTTGGTGTGTACAATGAAGAGTACCCTATCTATCCATAAATTCATACAGACCTTTTCATAATAATTTGATATTACTAATTAGTTGTATGTATGCGTGACTTTGATGTTGTCCATGAGACTAAGCGGCCGTCGCCGCATTAATAAGTCCATTTTTGATCTATTTTTTTTTTGGAACGAAGTTCCTTACGGCAGGCTTGGAGGGAATAGGGATTTTGCTAGGCGACCGAACTGAAAAAAATGTGATAGTAAAACCGTAAGAAAAAATCAGTGGAAAAAAAACCGTTAAATGAGACGTCTCTTTATTTGTGTCGTTTGATGGATGGATGGACGGACGGACGGACGGACGGACGGACGGACGGATGGATGGATGGATGGATGGATGGATGGATGGATGGATGGATGGATGGATGGATGGATGGATGGATTGATTGATGGATGGATGGAACGAAGTCTGCGTGGACGAAGTCGCGGGTAGAAGCTGGTATTTTAAATGTCCTATCATATATGTCTACTTCGAAGGAACTTCGTTCCCACCTGGTGTCCCACGACACCATTTAGTTTTTTTTTACGTTTCGTATCACCATTTCGGTATATATAGTATAACAGTAGATGTACTTATTATTATGTGTACGTCACATTATTGTTTCGCAATAGCGTAAAGTATAATCGTTTGCATCATGGTGGGTTGATTCAGGGCTTATTAATTTTCTTGATAGCCATATTGTACAGGACGGACCAAAAGTTAGTTTTCATTTCAAAGTTATGTGAGATAAAAAACTGTTTATATATTATCAAAGTACACAAATAGGGGTTTTATTTTTTAAAATTACATTATCCATTTGTGATCCTTGACTTATTTTGACACTGCTGCAACCTGGAGCGGATTTTTTTGGACAAAAAGTGATATCCAAAAGAGTTGCCATGAACTGGCCACCTCGTTGCCCGGACTTATCCCCAATGGACTTATTTCTTTGGGGACACCTTAAAAGTAAAATTTTCAACAGCAACCCAGAGTCTCTAGACGAATTAAAGGAAAAAGACCAAATGCAAATCATTTCACGAAACACTTGTGAGGCCGTCATTGAAAATTTCCGCCACAAGTTTGCAGCAGTGTCAAATTAGTCAAGGACCACATGAGACTTCATCGGACTGGTGTGGCCTTGACAGTGGCGTTCCTCAAGGCGGCATTCTTTCTCCACTTCTTTTTTCTATTTTTATAAACCTCATTACTCAAAACCTTCAGTGTGCGTATCATCTGTACGCTGACGACCTGCAGATCTATAGTCAGGCGAAAATAGACTGCTTATCGGTGGCTATTGACGCCGTAAATCAAGATCTGGAGGCAATTAAACTCTGGTCAGATAGATTTGGCCTATCAGTAAACCCCAACAAATGCCAAGCGATCGTGATTGGAAGCTCGCGTATGATGAGTAGGGTGGAAATATCATCTCTGCCACCAATTGTATTTAACGGTCAAATTATTCCAATCAGCCGCAATGTGAAGGATCTGGTCAATGTATAGTCATTGACGCAAGTCTCGATTGGCAATGCCAAGCGGCAAATGTCAGTCAGAAAGTTATTGGAACCCTACGGGCTTTCTATAGGCTCAGGCATTTTCTACCCCCAAGAACGAAGATAATGCTTGTGCAGACTTTGATCCTACCAGTAATCGACTATGGTGATGTGTGCTATCTCGACCTGAATGCAGATCTACTCGACAAATATGACCGACTTCTCAATAATTGCATTCGATTCATTTTTAATCTTCGCAAGTACGATCACGTATCGTCTTATCGCACCGAATTAAACTGGTTGCCTATTCGGCAGCGACGCAGTTGGCGAGCTTTGACCTCCTTATACTCGTATTTGACCTCTCCCCATGCCCCAAACTATCTTACTCCCCACTTACAATATCTCTCTTCTAACCATGATCGAACTTTACGATCATCTAATAATCTTCTTCTTCTCTGCCCTTCCCACAACTCTGCGCTTGTTCACTCTTCTTTTCCTGTACAGCCTATTCTTTTATGGAATGCGCTCCCCCTCGAGATCAGGATGTCCACTAACCGTAATACTTTCAAATTTAAGGTACGACAACTGTACCGGAAACAATTGGCAGATTCGTAACAATATTACTTATATCTCTCAACAAATTGAATTTATTATTATAATATTATATGTAGGTATATATGTATGTATGACATATTATATGTAGGTATATATGTATGTATGATATAGGTATATTACTATAATTACGTAGGTATATTATTTATATATTGATATTTAAGTATACAAAATTTAAATTTACATACAAATATTTATTTTTCTATTCTTTTTTTTTTCTCGACTACTTTTCTCTCTTTGCATTCACGTCTTTTATTTCTTGCACCCACTTAATTTGTTTTTTTTTTTTCCTCTCTCTACATCACTCTAAGGTTGGCTGGTAGAAAATGCTCACGGCATTAAGCTTACCTTTGTACATTTTTTTTACTTATGTAGAATTGTGCAAATAAATAAATAAAATAAAAACACATATGAATGATGTAATTTAAAAAAACCCTATTTGTGTACTTTAATACTAAATAAACTGTTTTTATTTCACATAACAAGTTTCTTTTAAATTATCACTTGAAATATAAACGAACTTTTGGTCCAACCTGTATAAGATTAGGTCCTATGAGGAAGTGTTGGTTGAGGAATGATCCGTTGGGCGCAGTGGTTGCTGTTCTCGCTGTGTCTGTTCCACGGCGTGGTGCTGGAGCGGCGCAAGTTCGGCCCGCTGGGGTTCAACATCCCCTACGAGTTCACCGACGGAGACCTGCGCATCTGCATCTCGCAGCTGCATATGTTCCTTAACGAGTACAGCGAGGTGCCGCTGAGGGTCAGTACGCCGACACCGACATCGACACTGACTCCGACACTGATGCTGACACGTATACCGAGTCTGGCATTGTCTAGACACTGATATTGACATCGACACTGAAGCTGACTCTGACACAGACCGACGCTGACACTATCCGTGTTAATCAGTATCCGTGTGGATCATAGAGTATCTAGAGTACCCATAACGACTCCACTCTTCATATAGCTCTGCGGCGATTTTCCGCCATTTTTGTTGTCCCATGTACCTGTTGTATACGGCAACTATATGAGAAAAAAAAGATGGTGGAGTCAGATAAACCAGAAAAAGACACGTCATCGACGCTGACTCTGACAAAGACCAAAACAGACACTGACACTGAAGTTGATACGGATACTGAGTCTCACGTTGACTAGACACTGAGGCTGACCTAACTAAATTTGACATTACTAAACAATAAATATTGCCATCTTGGTGTTATTTTGTCGGCTATGACATGAAGTAGCATTAATTCCAGATGTTGACATACACGGCGGGCCACATCAACTATGGCGGGCGCGTGACGGACGACTGGGACCGGCGCTGCCTGCTGTGTCTGCTGGCCGACTACTACTCCACCGCCGTGCTTACAGACAGATACGCCTTCGACGAATACGGAGCCTACAAACAGGTATCTACTATATTCCTCTGTCACATGTTTACTCATCGCAAAATGTTCTCACTTTCATAAAAAAATGGACACAATCGATTAACTGACAGCCGTGCTAGGTTTGCTGATATGCGTCCCGTTTTTTTAATTTGGTCAGAACCACATTTTTTTATTCATATTACCTAAGCGGCTTTCAGACTACGCTATAATATATAGCACAACAATATCACGCACCATACAAAACCAATAATATTTAGTACAGTAGTGTGAACGTGGTCATAACAATGTATGGTGCGCGATATTGTTGTGTTATGAGCTATATACTAAAAAAAAAAAAAAAAAGCCTTTATTGCTGATTTTCTTTTCACAATATTTTATATTATATCGGCATCCGGTTAGTCTTTAACAGCTTGTCTTTCGACAAAGGCCTCCTCCATAAATTTCCACTATGTTCTATCCTTTGCGATACGGATCCATTTGAGACCAGTGTGCTTACTCCCGACACTCGATCGCTTGGAATGGGATTGGAATCTTGAGATTTGGCACCCTTGAACGCTACACTAGCGCACGATTGGATTCGTATTAGGTGGATTATTTTGGAACTAAACCAGTTCGACTCGACTCGAACGCATCGCATAAATCGGTACCCGCGACGACATTTGACATTGACGTTTCGAGTTTGAAATCGTGTTTGCGTTCGAGGTTAGACAATTTCAAGAAGTTAACTTTTTTGTGATCGAGTTAGTTATTGTGATGCGACTGTGTTGATTTAAATTCTGGGAGAGTGAATAATGGCACGTTTAGCACTTATGTATGACATTATGGACAATGATCATGCCCTAAATGTGTCACAAAGACGAAATTTAAGGCGAAAGGCGCGTTACACGAATAACGCCTTTCAAATGCCGGACACCGAATTCCGCCAAAATTATAGAGTGAATATGGAACTCTTCCAGAGAATTTACGAGGATTTGGCACCTCTTATTACCCAGCCTACTCGCCTTAGCGACATACCGTGTAAATACAAGGTTTGTAAATAAACAATAAATTATCGAAATAGGTTAAATACCCTACAGCTATTGTGACTTTGTAGTTAGCTTAATCATTGTGTGTGATTCTTTTAGGTACTAGTGACTCTTTCGTTTTACGCCACTGGGAGGGACACAAGAGACCATGATGTCCCAGCAGTCTGTGTCCAAGTGTATAAGAGAAGTCACAGACGCACTAAACTCCACCAACATTTTAAATAAGTGGATTAAGTATCCACACTCACCAACAATGTTATGAAACAAAGGTAACAAATACTTACTTATTTTTATCTTATATATTAAGTTATAGGTTGTGTACCTTCTATTTGTGTTAATTTACAGCTCTTTGGTTAAGTTAATGCTGATAATTTATAAACTTATTTCAGATTCTATGAAAAAATTCATATCTTGGCAGTCACAAGCTGTATAAATGGCACTCATGTGGCCCTAGTGACTAGTATCTGAAAATGAAGAACGGTTTTTCAACAGAAAAGGTTACCATTCTAGGAATGTTTTAATTGTGAGCACTTTTGATTATTTATTATTAATTTATTAACTTAACTACTAAATTTTTTAACATGTGGAAGTTTATATAGTATTTTGCAGTGTTTTTATTTTTACAGATATGTAATGCCAATCTTAATATATTAAGAATTTATATGATTCATCATTTGGTGGAGCTACACACAATAGTTTCGTATGGAACGCACACCCCATAAAATAACAATTAACAAATTTAATAAATGCGGTTGAAAGAGTTTATTTACTTGGTAAGCCTTTTATACAGTTAAATTATCTTTAATACATTGTGAATAAAAGACATTATAATTATTGTCTGAGTAAATATTTTAATTTAATTACAGGTGAATCAGGGTGTGCACTAATAGTTGCTGCACCATCGGGATCACCGGAAGAGTACTACACCACTTTACAATGTGTTGCTTGTGACACAGTAGAGCGCACTATAGGTGTTTTGAAAAACAGATGGAGATGTCTTCTGGGTCACAGAGTGCTTCATTATCATCCAGACACAGTGGCTAAGATCATAAATGCTTGCTGTGTTTTACACAACATTTGTAATCTAGAATGTTTGGGTCCGGATGACACTGAGGAAGCTATGCCTAATACCCATAAAAGGCACACCACCATTGGGGCAACACGGGCTTGATTCGAATAAAAGGTGCTGCCTCTGTTGAGCTACGTAGTGGTCTCGATGCAAGTGCATAGCTCATACAAGAACGGTAGGCAGCTCGACGTTTACATTAATATTTACTTTTTATGTGATTAGTGTTATATTTACTATTATACTCTTTTTATCCTTAACCTTATTCGTTTTAATATTTAAAGAAAAGCATTTCCCTAGCTTAACCCAGTTGCATCAATGCCTAATAACGTTATCCATCAGATAAATTATTATATTCAGCTATGGCAAAATTGGGCCTAATAATATTTCCTTATTTTTATATTTAAAAAATATAACACTTAAACCTAAATGACAAAGTAAGGCGGCATTGATTCAACAAAGAGCATCTTGTGTGCAACTATGATACGTAGAAACAAACAATGCACTAATTATTATGGGATTGGAGAGTCGATGTCGGCGTCAAGCCTTGTAAGGTAATATTCCTAATAAACATACGCGAGGCGCCTAGACGTAAACAATATTCCGAACAACGAATTAATTAAAGAAGAAAGCATTAACATTAATTGTTGAAGTCAAATGACTAGGTACGTCATCTGCACGACAGCTGACAGCTATATGAGTTTAGATTTTTTTATAGGCAATGCCATAAACAAAGAGCTCTTTTTTCCTAAGTATTTTGCATCAAAACACCTTATAAATGTAAGTAAATAATTACTTTAATGATATTGAATGTTGAAATAATAATAAAACCATGATGATTAATAGATTTTACGGGTTATTAAATATGTTTTAAGTAAATAGTTAACGTTTTATTTATTATTGCCACCCCATGCCAATCGGTAAACTGCGGTATGCTATATATTTATTATCTGTGGTCGAACGTGAGTCGATCTGGCGCTCGATCCAAATCTTCGAGTCGATTCTGTTCAAGGGTACCATTTTGCTGGAGATTGGAATTGGAACTGAATGGAATTGGAATGGGATTGAGATTAGGATTTATTTCAAGAGTAAGCATACAGCTACTTGTTTGAGTTCGTCCTCCTAGCGCTTCACTTGTCTGCCTCTACTTCTTTTACTGTCTCTTGGATACCATTCTGTAATTATTTTAGTCCATTTATCCCTCTGGTCTCTTAACATATGTCCTGTCCAGCTATACTATATGCTATTGTATTATAGCGTAGTCTGAAACCCGATTAAACCAACACAGGCACTTATGAATCGTCAATAAATAATAATAATAGTATCTCTACCACGTTTTCCATCTATCTTTACCTTCTTCTACCTTCTAAGATATTATTTACAAAGGTGTCACGCCGCATGAGATCGCCTACACTACACTATAGATAGATTATTTACCAGTTTATCAGACTGCGGGATCTGAATCGATAATCCCAGTAAGTTAACAGGTTCTTGCATGTTCCAGCAATCCTCGTCGTTGTCCGTGGACGAGTACACCAAGTACATAAAGACGCTGCCGCTCAACGACGACCCCTCGCTGTTCGGGCTGCATCCCAACGCCAACATCAGCTACGCCATGTCGGAGACCAACACCTGCCTCAGTCAGTTACATACTAATAATCTTAAGTTTAGCATAATCCTTATACTGTAAATGGGAGTAGGCGCACCTTACTATACTAGCTTCCTAAGTAATGCCATAATTTGTATCTAATATTAGACTGCGTGAGTATAATTGTTCCCTAGTATTGAGCCAAAGGTGATGTCTGCTCTCATCGCGTTGATGCTCCTGAGAGTGTTTTACTCGCAATCCTTACTATTTATCATTTTGAAAAGAGTAACCATTGAGTTTCTTGCCGGCTCTCCCCAGTGGAAGCAGCATTCCGAACCGGTGGTAGAATCTGAGTATACGGTACTTCCCATTAACCTAGAATCATGAAATTTGGCAAGAACCAATGCAGCACAAGTGAAGAGAAAAGGCGATATATTTTAATCCCAAAACAATCATAGTTAAATAATCTGCGAAACTCGATTCCCGTGATGAACGAAATATTTACGTAGACTCTGTGTGCGAGGGTTGAAAATAAATTCACTAATTAAATTGAAAATAAATTTTAAATTACAAAATATGTGACGTCACACTGGGAGAGATTAACACAAATGTCATCACCAGTAGTTGTAGCATGAGCGCCAAGACTAGACATATGTCACGAGAGGTCTTGCCTTGGCATGCGTGCTAACACCACTGACAAGTACGGAGGGTTTCAAAAACAAAGTATGACGTGATTTATGGATAAGTCCAATAATGGAGATAGATACTGTAGCGACATCTATCTCGCCGCATACGAACTAATCCTGCATCGCGATATTAAAGCGATCCGAGCGATTGCACATAAATACAAGCACCTGACAACAACTGTCGGGCAGTACCCACCAGACACAGCACCCGTCTGGTTGGAGGATCCTCCCTTTTCCGCCAAAATACTGTTAGTAACACGGGGATCTTTGTGCAGATACCCTGCGGAACCTGCAGCCGAAGGAGATGAGCAGCGGGGAGGGCATGACGCCGGAGGAGATGACGGAGATGGCGGCCAAGGACATCCTCAACGTGCTGCCGCCCGCGCTCGACCAGAAACACATCGCCAGCACGTGAGACACACGCCGCCACACATTGCATCTGTTCACCCTCCTCAATTGTTCTAGTGCATCATGTATCTCCCAAATTTATAGAAATTTTGTTCGATAATGTCACTGTGAATTGGTTTCAAAGGATTTTGAAGGTATGGCTTTAATCATAAAAAATATAAAAATCGCCAGACATCTTATGATCTCAAACTAAGCAAAGTAAGTACTATGGACAGTTACACACAGTGGCGTGATTTCATGGGAACCACATTAATCCCTATTAGAGATAATGTCGAATCGAATTTTTCGACATATCTCTAATAGAGATTTATGTCTATCAAACTAAAATCAAATCACTCTATCAAAAGGGCTCCTGTAGCAAATTCTGAAAAGGCCAGTTCCGTGCCTCTGATGGGAATCGAAACCGCAACGACCTGTGGGGGCTAGCATGCATGTCAAGACAACACCTTTGTCACGGATAAGCTCGCTCGCTGTCTTATTTAATACGAGAGAAAGGGACAACATCAAGATATTCCGCGACAGTGAGCCGTGCGGCCGGCCTACGCTCAAACCACCAAGCCTTAGTCAAATTCCTTTATTTCAGTATTGCTAACAATGACTGGTTATCATATGACTATTGGTCTCTTTAGTCCTTAGATCAATTTAATTAATTCAAGGTTTCACTCAGGTTTGACATGGAACATGGATCCTCTCGGTACTGGCGGCCCGTGTGATAATAAGGCATTTGAATCTTTTTATTTGTCAGGTTCCCCGTGTCGTACAAGGAGTCGCTGAACACGGTACTGATGCAGGAGGCCATACGGTACAACAGGCTGTTGGGTGTCATCAACCACTCACTCAAGTCAGTATTCATAATAATCAATATTTATTTTGCCTCTATAAGCTAGTAGTCTACTAATGTCAAATAGCATCCGTGGTGCCTTCTTTATTTCTGTGGCAATTCAGCCAATACAGTTATTTTCGTCTCCCGCTTTGCAATGGAGGGAAGTGGATACATTTTTCTTCCAACTCCTCCTACACCTTTTTTCGTGCGGGTTCCAAGACAATTTAGCTTTTCCCCGGGACTCGCCGAGGGTCAAACCTCGGTGTTTTCGATGGACACCGTTGTCGATCCTGGCTTACAGGAGTAACAGCGGTGGGAATGTGCGGCGGGCTTAGTCCCAAAAAAAAAGCTAGTAGTCTCCGCAGTATCTGAAATTTTATTTCACGAAATGATAATAGGTTATGGCAATAGGCTCGCTATTACATTGGGACCAAAATACATACACAAAGTTTCAGTGCATGCAGTCAACTTCTGGCAGGGCCTTCGGGGAATACAGGTGTCATGATCTACACATCAAATGATAAAAGTAAATGGTATAGGATGAGAAATGTCTTCACCTGAGATCAGCGGATATTTCGCCAGTATTAATTACCACTTGCTATGAAACGGTGAAGGAAAACATCGTGAGGAAACCTGCACGTCTATAGAAAGGCGTGTGAAGTTCACCAACCCGCACTGGGCCCCCGATTCCGATTCCCCGAAGGGTTAGGCAGAGGTGTCCTGCAGTGCGCCCACACTTCGCCGATGTATTATGGTCCCAATGTAATAGGGGGCGAGCCTATTGCCATTATACCGGGAACATTCCATCTCGATACGAGGGAGATTTTCGGGCTATAGTCCACCACGCTGGCCCAGTGCGGGTTGGTGAACTTCACACGCCCTTCTGTAGACGTGCAGGTTTCCTCGCGATGTTTTCCTTCACTGTTTCATAGCATGCGTGCTTGTAACTTTTGTTTATTTGTATCAGGGAGCTGCTGAAGGCGCTGAAGGGGCTGGTGGTGATGTCGGAGGCGCTGGAGAACATGGCCAGCAGTCTGGCGCGCAACGCCGTGCCGCTCATGTGGAGCTCCAAGGCCTACCCCTCGCTCAAACCGCTCGGTTACTACCACACTTCAATACGGCCACTTTATTCTCTATACGCCTCTGTCTATAATTACAGAAGCAAGTCTATTGTATTCTATGTCCCATTTCTGGGCAAAAGCTTCGCACTCTCGCCTCCAAATGCCCATTTCTGGGCTTGCTGTGGCCAGGTTTTAACCACAGATGTTACCAAATTGTCACACCATCTTCCCCTTGGTCTGTCATGACCTATTATACCTTCAAATTCATGAAAATTTTGGTTCTCTACATACCATCTACAACTGCCTTTTCCAGTACAACAGTGTTCTACAATTTTATCATAACTTATAAATCTTGGAATGGAATTTGTTTGGTGCAGACACGAATAGGCTCGCCTCCGTTAGTTATTATACTAGACCTAAAAATACATTAACAAAGTGTGGGTACGCTACAGTGCACCCCTGCTTAATCTACTCCAAAATAAGTAATTATACCTTATTGGTAAAGTTGTTAGTAGTTAGTGACCAGTATATTTGTCCCTGTGTGCAGCGGCGTGGGTGAAGGACCTGTGCCTGCGCGTGCAGTTCATGCAGGAGTGGGCGGCCGCCGGCATCCCGAAGGTGTTCTGGATCTCCGGCTTCTACTTCCCGCAGGCCTTCCTCACCGGCGCGCTGCAGAACTACGCCAGGAAACATGTCATCGCCATCGACACCGTCGCGTACGCATTCGAGGTACGGACAGTTTTATTACACTTGGACAAGGGTACATTCTGTAAACGGGAATCGAAACCGGAACCACCGGATGCAGCGGACTACTCTCGAACCACGAGACACTCGTCGTAATATTGTATTGCATTTATTTTCTTGCCATATCTCCTCGGTCGAGGTCGCTATTCAATCTTCATAGTACTAGCACAAATGACAAGTCAAGATCTGTCACGTATTGTGTCACACCGAGTCGCTCAGACCACCCCATTTCATAGGGCACTATTCTTTCTTTTATTTTATTAAAAATTAAAACAAATCGGAAAGAAAGACAAAAGTCTCGGTGCATATGCTACTGGGCGTAGCATATATTTTTTTGATGTGAAACATCTAATGGCGCGCTTTGCGAGTGAGAACAACTGTTGATGCCACGATGCAGTGATGCGAAAACTTCGAGCAGCTCCGTGGCTCCTCGGTTCTTTCCGCCGCTTAGACTCCACTCACTCGCCGCTACGACTCTTGTCTCTCTCTACTCTAAACAACATAATGTTTCACATCTGCCAGACGTCTCGCGACGGCCACTTTTTTATAATAACTTTGTTTAAGTGCCTTTGTAGGTGTGAACAGAATAAAAGAGTGAGTATTGTGTCAGGCGCTGGCGAGCCCGCCGGCCAAGAAGCCGGACGACGGGTGCTGCGTGCGCGGCCTGTTCCTGGAGGGCGCGCGCTGGAACATGGGCGACATGTCGCTGGAGGAGAGCCGCCCCAAGGAGCTCTACACGGGTCCGCCCACACTCCATATACCACACTATTCACCTATATACTCTATTGACTATGTAGCGACATCTACCTCGCCGCGTACGAACTAATCCTGCATCGCGATATTAAAGCGATCCGAGCGATCGCACATATATACAAGAACTCGACAACAACCGTTGGCCCGTAGCTCACCAGACACAACACCCGTCTGGTCGGAGGATCCTCCCTTTTCCGCCAAAACTACTTCAAATTCCCATTCAAAAATCCCCATTTTTTTACGTTCTAATCACTTTTCAATCCACTTATATCTGGTTTTTTTAGTTTAAGAGTCTATTTAATTACACATGTTCCTAAATTGATCAAAATGTTATATAAATTTGTGTGTAGTGTTTTTTTATTTCTTAGACAATGTAACTTATCATGGGTTAACAAGTTTGCTTCCCTTCATCATGTGCAGTAAGTGAAGTTATTTTATGAAGACAGCATAAAGCGAAGTCAAATTTGTTTTGAATCAAACAATTAAAAAAATATTATGAGCCTATTGTGTCCCACTGCTGGGAAAATTCATTCCGCCATCTTTATCCGGACCTACTGCAATGTCGTCTGACATAAAAAGACGGGGAAGAAATCATTGCACACACATTAGGCTTCCGCTAATTTTAAGGACTCTGACCCCCATATCAGAGGTTAGCACGCGGGCCGGGACGAATTAGGGCCTGGATCAAAAAAAAATCGTCTGACAATGTGTCTCTATGCGTTGACAAACCTAAGCGTGGTCATTAACAATCATTTGTCTATTCAGATATGGCGACGATATACATGAAGCCGGAGCAGAACCACAAGGTTCAGCAGGGTCTGTACGAGTGTCCGACGTACAAGACGCTGGTGCGCGCCGGCACGCTGTCCACCACCGGCCACTCCACCAACTACGTGATGACCATCGAGCTGGTCACGCACAAGCCGCAGCCGCACTGGATCAAGCGCGGCGTCGCACTCTTCTGCGCTCTAGACTATTAACAAAACACATCTACAAACCGCTTACAGTGAACATTTGGTATTCTCATTAAATATTGAAATACAGTCTGATAGTCTTAGTCAGTGATGGGCAAAGTAGGGCCCGCGAAAGCATACAATCCGGCTCGCCGACCGTCCTTCGACATGAATAGTATATGGGCCGCGATAATTATATTTTGAATGTCCGGAAGTATAAAGTAGATTTACTGAGTACAGTTCAAAACAAAATGCATTTTTGCTATAATTCTGGCACCCCTCTAAAATTTCTTAAACTTTCTGCCCCCCCCCCCCCCCCCCCCCCCCCCCCCCCATTAAGAAAGTTTGCCCACCACTGGTCTTAGTGGTTAAATATATTATCCCAGTAAGCTAGAGGTTCCGTGCCATTAAACTATTGACAGGAGCTTATTCGTAGCACAAGCATTTAGCTCAGCTGTGGTGTTAGCACGCATCTCAAGACAAGACCTCTGACGATTAGACGTCTGTCACGGAATATCTTGATGTTGTCTCTTTCTCTCGTATGAAATTAGACAGAGAGCGTGCGAGCAAATCCGTGACAAAGGTCTTGTCTTGACATGCGGGCTGAAACCACTGGAGGGGTTACCGGGATAAGACTTTAAATAATCCAAATAGTGGCAAACTGAAGGCTTCGGTCAAATTCCGTTTGAAATGCGACCTTAAACCTTCGTATTAGGTCCTAATGAAATTGTATTAAGTGCTAAATATAATGGACTGGGGCCAGCACAAGTTACATCCAGACCATGCCAGCTTTGACTAGGACTATAATAATAAAAAAAAATACAATGTCGTCCTATTAAATTATCTGTGTATAATATCTACAGTAAAGTATAACTGGCTATAGTATATTTTAGTTTATATTGATGTTACTAGGGTTAAAAGTCTGATCAATAATTTAATGTTAATCTATTTAATTCTTTGTTACATTATATAATAATTAATTGTTGTATCTTGTTATTATTAAATATAAACCTTACCTCATAAAAACTAGTATTCTTATTTTAAAATTTAAAACAGACGCCATGTTTCGCGTTACTTTTTGATAGTGTTCAATATCGAAACCTATAAATTCTGAAGTAGGCACTTTTCATTTATTTCTAACTGGGTATTTGCTTTCGAAAATATAAGATAATTGTGCCGATATTTTAGACTGTTCAAAAGTACTAATGGCTTTGAAATTATTTTTTAAATACAATTCATCTACAGAATAAATAGGGTAGTCAAATATATTACTTGGTTCCCGTTTCCGGTCTGAGTATCAGTCTGAGCGAGCGCGTGCGCGTCGTGTAAAACGCGCGTCGGAATTCGAATTGAGTTCAAAACTTACAATCAAAATGTAGTGTAAATGTTACTATTTCGTATCGTTACTGTGGCTAAAAGACTATCAGTTGGAGTTGAATTTTGAACGATAAATATTTCGCCATTTGCTGTGACTCGCTGAAGGATCTGGCGGAGGCGTTCGGGTGAACTATGGTAAGTATCTAGAATATAATATTTTTTTTTTTTTTTTTTTAGCCTATTGTATGTCCCACTGCTGGGCAAAGGCCTCCCCCTCTCGTCTCCACATGTCCCTATCCTGGGCTTGTTGTGGCCACGTTTCTCCCGCAAAAGTGACCAAATCGTCGCACCATCTTCTCCTTGGTCTGCCACGATGCCGGCATCCGCCTTCGGGCATCCAGGTGTTGACACGATTTGTCCACCTCTGCGGGTCCATTCGTGCTACGTGACCGGCCCACTCCCACTTCAGCCTTGCCGTCTTCCCACCCACGTCAGTAATACGAGTAATGGAGCGTAGGGTGGTGTTTCTGACGCGGTCCGTCCGTTTAACACCTAAATATATGGCACATTATTTCATACCTATGTTTTGCATAACTCTTAAATTTTACTTAGCATGTTACAACGATGGGATTGAAAAACGTACAATATTTTACCTTAATTACTAAATCGAACTACACTCTACACTCAGTTGCAAGAAAAAAAGTTCACAGGGTTCACAAAATAATCTCTGTGCTTTGTACTGCAGAAGAAAGTTTTTTAAGTATAAGCACCGCTGCATAGTAGGATTTCGGCATGTTTACTAGTGTTTTACTGGTAGGTATTCTTTATTTTCATCTGTTACGATATTTGTCTTATTATGTTAGGGTACAACATTCTTTCAAGCAAGTTTTTTTTATTTATATTATTGCATTTTTAATAAATAAGTTATTGCAAAAAAATTACCTACAGCCGTGCACTCACAGGCGCGTCAAAATGGATGCGACCATATTTTTGCCAATACCTACCTAAAACGAACAGTATTAACACAGAACTAGCACATTTTTTAACAAAATGTTATCGATCAAATGAGCGAATAAAGTCGCGTGATCGCATACTTTTTGCTATAGAAATTAAATCTTTATGAATATTGATACAGAGTTAAATTTTCAAAAAAACTAGTAATTTCGTTCACCCCGATGAGTGCAGGGCGTAATAAAACGAGAAAAGTATTCCTTCAGCGGATTCGAATGCACTTCGCTTCCCCGTCAATTAATACCCCTGTGAAGACGGAGGCTAGCACTTTCTAACTAGATTAAGGGAGCCGGTAAGGGTAGTTTTTTTACCCTTGCACGGCGCTCTACTACAAAATAACCCCTCGACGCTACCGGGGTAGAAATATAAGGTCTTTTATGATGAAGTGTTACGCTTTCAAAATAATAATGAAGACATTTTTTTCTTGTTGATTACCTCGAACTACCTTCGTAATAACTCGTGATTATTTTAACCTAAGTAAGTACTTACTTACCTACGCAATACGTAGATATCCTGAGACATTTTTCAACTAGCTACATACTTTATTACTTGTTTTGTATTCGTACGTAACCTTTTAAGTTTTATGAACCTATATTTCCTCTAAAACCTCGTATCAAATACTTAAGAGGTACTTTCAAGTAGAACCTAGGTACCTAATTAGTATTTAGGTATATTATAAGTAGTAGTAGTGCATTCTATTATTTTTCGTAAGAAAGGCTACACAAGTCTATTCAGAGTAAATCTATGGTCAAAGTAGGTAGCAGGTACCTACTTTACCTAAGTAGGTATAAAAAGTGTAAACTTTACGTATGGCTTGCACCTATTTATTATGCACACCTATTTATGTATAGACTGAAAACATATGCTAGGAGGTCGAGATGTAAAAGAATTACGTAAACATGCCTTTCTGCAAACTTTTTCATTACAAAATTCTCTCTTAACGACATGTTTGATATCTTTTCATTTTAATTAAATTAAAAAGGAGCCCGTCGTTACTGCCCACCTCACAGTTATCTATAGGACCGTGGTCTGTGGTCACAAAACCAACAGATTGGGACTCCTCCCGAACCGTGTTTGCCTAAACCCCAAATTGGTTAAAACCTGAAACCATTTTTGTCGGAAAATTAAGCGGGACCAATTGACATTTTCAACTTTGGAACGAATGAATATTCATTGGATCCATATAGCAATAAAGTGTAATGAATCGAATAAAGCCCTGCGGCCATAGGCGCTTCAAACGTGCCCGACCAATTTTATATCTGAACATTTTCAGCGAAACGAATTTTATCACATGCTTTTTTTATGTAAGTATAAGACATGAGTGCGCTCGTCGGCTCGTCGTCGCTCGTCCCCCCCCGTGCCCGGTGCTAAGGTCTATCGTATAGTCATAATTACTGCCAAGACTCTACATAGCTCTGTATCGCAGCGTCGCTGGTTCTGTGAGATAGTCGCAGTATAATCCCGGCTCGAGCCCCCACTTCAGGATAATACTCCTTAAGGAAAACCTTAAGGGTAGTTAAATCAGGTGGAAACCAAGTAGGGATGTAGGACTTATTCATGATTGATTGTATACATAGGTATGCTCCTACTTAGCATTATTCAAAGCAGATTGAATTGATTGTAAGCTTACAATAAATAGGTAGGTATTTTTCTATATAACTAATATCATAGTCTCGCCAACGCAGGTATGTATATTCGCCCTCAAATTTATAGAAAGTTATGATCCCTTTTGTACTCAATGGCACAACTTTGTACATATACTTACAATTGTAGCTGGTTTGTAGATAGATTGAAATATATATCAATTTGGGAGTTGGTAATCTATTTGTAATTATTTATCTTTTTTAACCGACTCTAAAGAAGGTTCTAAATTCAATCTATATTTTTCTTCATTAACAACTATTTTCGCAAGACCTATTGCCAAGAAACGACTGAAACAATAGCTACTGCTCATTTTTTTTGCAGTTTTCTTTCGTTGTAGTTAAGGGTGGTAGTCAGCGGGCTGATTGGTTGATTTCACCATAAACAATCATAATAGGAACCAGACTGTTTGAAACTTCGCAATTAAAAGAAAGCGAAAATATTTACTAAACTAATTAAACTCGAGTTATTCAAGAAAATGCCAGTTGAACGTGAATTTATTTGCCGTTTTTATTATATTCCATTTGATTCCGCTCCCGCCTAATTGCCGACTGTCCACTGTACGTCTTCGGCACTCGCTAGTTCATAATTAAACGCTAATTAATTATAACAAAGCGAGGAAAAATATCGTCGCAACTCTAAAGATATGAAAAGTATTTGTGGACGCTGATAAACATTTTTAATCTGCCCCTAATCACCACCTCTTTGGCATTTTCATTTTTTAATTTCATTTTCATTCATTCATTCGCTTTTTCATTCTCTTTGACAGTTATCTTATGACACAATCATTTAAATAAAGAAAGTAATATTAAAACAATGCTGCTTAAAGTGGAAGACTATTGCCTTTAGGACTGGTCTACGATTTGTAAGGTGGATACAAAATCGATCGATCGATTCCGGTAAAAAAATGAATGTTTTGAATATGACTTAAAATAACTTACCCGGCACACCTTTTTCGTAGTATTAAACGATTCATTATGACTTGAATTGTAGTCTATAAGCGTTAAAAATATAAATTTTATCAAATTTATACTGGCATGGTTCAAGCGTTTAATTAAAGTTAATAATGTAATGTAATGCAAGTGCATTATTACGCCTTCTAATCGTTGTAATATATAATATATATAACATATATATCTAATATATATAATGAACGTTACTTAGTATGTTGCGTGGTTATATATTGATTTATATCTAGCTTAAACATTACGCCTGTGCACATGGATTCCCGTACAAGGTATGCATATTGATATGGTCACTATAAGATGTTGTTAGGTTAGCTAATTACGTAATAACTTAAGAGAGAAGGTCCCATAAGTAGGGACTTAGTAAAGTAACCGACTTGGTATTACATGGATCTCACAACTTTTTACGGTAGCAGAACTGAGTTGCGAGACTTGGTTTTTTTTACAAGTTTTGTTTTTGATGGTATTGAATTATATGTAGGTAGCTAAAACGTATCGCCTGTGCACATGGATTCCCGTACAGGTAGGCGAGATACAATGGTGTCCGAATCACGCAATTTGGTTGCGTTTGTTACCGGCTGGCGGCTTTTGTGTTCACCATTTTGTTTATTCCGGACTGATCCGCGACCCCAATAGCTGATGTTTTCAACTGATATTTTTGTTTATTCGGAAACAATAGGTATATATTTGTTATAATTAAAGCCTTATTCACACGATAAAGCCGGTTGCTGGATAAATGCGGGTTTTACAGGAACGGATAAGTATATTTTCTGGGTACCATTGATAAAAGATGTTGTTTTCATGAGTATTAGAAAACATTTATTTAAAGTTTATTTATTTATTTAATTAAAAGTTAACATCTTCGTTGCTTAGATGGTAATTACAATGTTTGCGGTTATTCATTACATGGGAATGAACATGTTTACAAATATTAACAAAAACTTTCTGCACTAGGCAGGCCTGTATCGCAGAAGCCTTTTATTTTAAATTATTGTTTACATTATCCATCTCAAAGACCTATGAAATACGTAAAGTTTAAAACAATAATTATATAGCTAAAAGAGGAAAATTAAAAAAAAAAACCGGCCAAGTGCGAGTCGGACTCGCGCACGAAGGGTTCCGTACCATTATCTATAAAAAGGGCAAAAACATCACGTTTGTTGTATGGGAGCCGCCTTAAATATTTATTTTATTCTGTTTTTTAGTATTTGTTGTTATAGCGGCAACAGAAATACATCATCTGTGAAAATTTCAACTCTCTAACTATCACGGTTCATGAGATACAGCCTGGTGACGTCCGTCTGTCACGGACGGACGGACTGACGGACGGACGGACGAACGGACAGCGAAGTCTCAGTAATAGGGTTCCCGTTTTTCCCTTTGGGTACGGAACCCTAAAAATGAAAATGAAAAAAAAAAAAATAATAATAAAGAATAAAGTCATATTATTATTTTATAAAAAGCTGTTGTAAATGTTTTTTAGCCTTGAACTTCTTAAATTTAAATTTGTAAATGATTTTTTATTTGATATTAAAAGGTGACGTATATTCGATTTTGTTGTCAGGGCTGGCGATTTTACTTTTGGGATGTCCATTATTTTCAACTTGGGACAGTTTTGCCACTCAAGTGGGATAATAAACATTACATACATCAACCCCACTATCATTTGGTACATAAAAATAAGAATAGGATGACGGTACATTTATCAACTCGCTACAGACGTGTGCGAGCAGGCTGTCAGCTGTAACACTCACTGAGGGCACTCTAAAGGCCCAAGTATTGTAATTCATATTTATTACACTTCCATACCTTTGAAATACATGTCTTGTACCTGCCTAACATGTGGGATTCTGAAATTGATGCTTTTATTTAGTTTATTTTATAAATATGGACTACTTTTTGTTTCTCTTATTTAGGGTTGCGTACCCAAAGGTTAAAACGGGACCCTAAGACTCCGCTGTCCGTCTGTCACCAGGCTTTATCTCATGAACCGTGATAGTTAGACAGTTGAAATTATCACAGATGATGTATTTTTGTTGCCGCTATAACAACAAATACTAAAAAACGTTATAAAATAAATATTTAAGGGGGCTTCCATACAACAAATGTGATTGTATTTCCGTTTTTATAGATAATGTACAGAACTCTTCGTGCGCGAGTCCGACTTGCACTTGGCCGGTTTATAATACATTGTTGTAACTAATACTATATGTATTATAATAAAATACTGACGACGCCTCGATTTATTGTTTTTTGAGCCGCACGGATCACTACCCTGGGTGGTTGCCGGTTCGATTCTCGTCAGCAGAACATTTCGGCTGTGCAACTGGGATCGCCCCTAGTCTATTATATTGGTACCTATAGTACGAGCTTTGTTTAGTATGTAATCAGACGATGAGTAGGTCGTTATGCATTCTCATGCATCACGCCATGTACTTTCTGTCCACCCAGCTCATATATCGGTCGTGCATGATGTAGTAAGTTGATAGCAACAAAAGAATGCTTTCTTCTTAGATTAATTCGTTGTTCGGAATATTGTTTATATCTAGGCGCCTCGCCTGTGTTTAGGAATATTAGGTACCTTGCAAGGCTCGACGCCGACATCGGCTCTCCAATCTCATATTATTAGTTCTTTGTTCGTTTCCACGTATCATAGTGTGCAACAGATGCTCTTTGTTCAATCAATGCCACCTTTCTTTGTCACATTTCGTGTACGATTATGTATTAGATTAGGTCAGTTTACAATTAACCGTCTTCGAGTGAACTCGCCCTTTAATCCAAAATCCTCGGCAGCACCCCAGTTCCTTATATATGTACATGCTGTGTGATCATTTTTTTAATGTAAGTCCAGTTGTTTTACAAATTATATTTGCTACCTAAAGTGCTATTGTAAACGGTGTATAGACGGATTCTTTCGTATTTTTTTGGACGGATTATTTCCATACATTTTAGGTGAAGACAACTTTAGCTACCTAACTTTATTTAAGACCTGAGAAGTTAATTAAACAGATAGGAACTCTCATAATATGCCCCTATGTTACGCAGGCCTTATAATAACGAACGATCTACCTATGTGGAATGTTTCTGTGGCATAATTGTGGTGTTTAATAATAATTAACACGAAGAATAAGCACATAAGTAACGTTTAATATATTTCTAGGCTTACAGTTTTCTAGTTATATAGCTCGAATGACATGACTGTTTTATTGGTTGCTAGGCTATACTACATTACCCCCCCCATCATGTTAAAACCCGAAAAATCCGAAACGTGCAGGAGGTTTGCCTTTCCTTTCTGATCTACGCAAGGGCTGTTCCGGCTGCGGAGAAGGATTTGCTGATGGTGGCCTATGATCACCTGACATCAAGCTCTCAGCCGCTGGCTGTCGGCTGCAGCTGGCTTCTGGCTGCGTTGGTGTTAATTGCTGTGGTGGTGGGCGTAGTATCCCCTCCGCAGGGATATAGGAAATATTTTTTTGGTCAAAAATACTGTCCCGTCTAGGTCGCAGCTGATCAGCGTGTTTTGCTTTTATATCGCCATTTGTCATCTTCACTTTGTAAGAATAAACCCCAGTTCTTTGAGTTACAATTCCAGGGTCGGAACCTTTATCAAGCGGTTTATTTATCCACACTTTGTCGCCTGTGTTATACTCTGGCGGTATAATTACCTTCGTTGTAGGTTGAAGTTGTTGCTTAAGCCTAGTCTTTTCTAAATTATCTGTCAGGCAAGGTTTCCAAAGATCAAATGAAGTGCGCATACTTCGCCCAAATAGCATTTCGTATGGAGTCCGACCTGTGGAACGCCGTATTGAATTACGATAGGCTTTAAGGAAAGCATAAAGTCGCTCATGTACTGAACGTTTACTATGTTGAGAAGCAAGCATACTTTCTTTAAAAGTTCGGACTGCTCGTTCTGCCAACCCATTGGTTCTTGGGTGGTACGGAGTTGTTCGAATATGATGTGCACCCAGGCACTTACAGTAGTGTTTAAAATGTTCGCTAATGAACTGTGGCCCATTGTCGCTTACAATAAATTTGGGGATTCCGTACGTTGAAAATGTTTGTTCTAGTTTCAGTATGGTCGCTTCGGCTGTGGTTGCTTTCATAGGAATCACTTCCAACCATTTGGTGTAGGCATCTATAATGACCAACCATGTGAAACCAAAAATTGGGCCTGCGAAATCTATATGTAATCTATACCACGGTTCTGGCGGCACACCCCAGGAGTAAATAGGACTCGTACTGGTATTCTTTTTGGACTGTTGACAATACCTGCATGTTTTTGAGAATTCCATAATGTCGTGATCTATTTTTGGCCAATACACATGTAGACGTGCGACAGATTGCATGGAATTAATTCCACAATGGCCATCATGAAGCATCTCTAGAATTTGTTTCTGAAATTTGTTCGGAATACATAAGCGTCCATTCCACAGAACTATTCCATCTTCATATGACATTTGCTGTCGTTTTTCGTAGTAAGTATGAAGTTCTGATTCTAAATTTTTTTTATCTGGCCAGTGTGTTGATATGAAACTTTTTACTTGGCTAAGTATTGGGTCTTTCAAGACTTGCTGTTGTAAACTTGTTTTTGTAACAGGGATTTCTTTTAACCGCAAATGTAATAAATGAGAGAACTGCGGCAGACCAATTTTTTCCTTGTCTCCCATGTTTGTATCGGGTAATGGTAAACGCGATAGTGCATCAGCTGGTGTGTTATCTTTTGCTGGATGATAGTTAATAACATAGTTGTAACTGTTTAGTGTCATGGACCATCTTAGCAGCCGGTTACTGGCTACTTTGGGTGTTTCTCTGTCTTGGCTGAAGATTCTTTCTAGGGGCTTATGATCTGTTAGCAGATGAAATTTTCGGCCATAGACGTACTGATGAAATTTGGACACCCCGTAAATAATTCCTAATGCTTCTTTATCAATCGTTGAATATCTTCTTTCGACATCAGATAGTGTTCGAGAAGCGTAAGCTATGGGTTTCATAATGCCATCGTGCTTGTGAAATAAAACAGCTCCTACGCCTTTCTCGGATGCATCGCTACTAAGAAAAATTGGTAAATCCGAATCGTAATGTACCAGCGTATCGTTGGAGGTAAGGATGTTTTTAAGTTGGTCGATAATTTCTGTGTCCTCTGTTGTCAAGCTCCATCTCTGACTTTTTTTTAGATGCCTGTAGAGCGGTGTGCAACGCACGTGTAGTTTGTCGATAAAACGTCCGTAATATGTTATAGAGCCCAAAAATGATCTCAGCTCTGACACATTGGTAGGTATTGGCATATTTCGGATAGCATCTATACGTTCAGTAGTTGGGTGCAATCCGTTTCTGTCAATTTTGTGTCCCAAGAATGTGACGCTTTCTTGAAACCAGGAACATTTGGCTACTTGACTTTTTACACCAGCTGCTCTCAATCTTTCGAGGACGGCCCTGACACGTTCTACATGGATGTTACGATTTGGCGCTGTTACCAAAATATCGTCCAAAAAACAGACAACGCCATCCAGTCCACTAAGGATTTGATGCATGATACGCTGAAAAACAGACGGAGCAAATGATATACCAAATGGTAAACGTTTATACTGAAAATATCCTTTGTGGGTTGATATTGTAAGGTACTTTCTGGAGTCTGGATGTACCAATAATTGTAAATATGCGTCTTTTAAGTCGATTTTTGTAAATAATTGGCCACCAGATAATTTGGATGTTATCTCTTCAAACCTCGGCAGCGGATAATCATCTGTTTGTACGTATCTGTTTATTGTTACTTTAAAATCTGCACATATTCTTATGTTTCCGTTAGCTTTCACTGCTATGACAATCGGTGAGGCCCATTCTACTGGTGTTGTCATTGTGTCAACGGTTTCTATTACACCTTCTTGAATTAAGCGCTGAAGTTCTTTACCAACTTGTTCTCGTAGGGCTAAAGGTACAGGTCGAGGTCGAAAAGCTTTTGGCTTGACATGATTAGATATGTGGATTTTCGCACAATGGCCTTCTATCGTTCCTAACTTACCATCAAACAAAGTTTTGTATTCTTCCAGTATATCGCTGACATCTGCAGGTTGTGATGGTAGTGCCTGTGTTTTTATGTTATTTCCTTTGATGGCACATATCTTTGCTCCTGGTGGCATCGGTAATTTAAAACTCAAGCACCAGTCTAAACCAAATAATGGGATGTCATTTCCTTTAGTGACATAAACTTGTAAGTCCAATTTCGTGTTAAAAGCTTTTACTGGCACTTTACATTTTCCAAGTGTTTCGATCGTTACATCCGTATAAGCTAATAAATTCTTGCATTTCTCAAGATGAGGCCGGCCTATGGACTTCCAAACACTCTTTCCGATAACAGAGTGTACAGCTCCTGGATCATAGAGCATGTCAATATTTGTTTTGTTTAATTGTGTTGGAATCATAATTCTGCTAGCTGTTACTTGTGAATTTATACGACAAGTCTGTGTACTCTCGTTGTCAGTAGAGTCGTCGTGTGAACTATTGTACTGAGTGGCATGTGGTCTCACGTGACGTGTCTTTTGACGCTTAAGCTTTAATTTCCCTGTTGTTAGGCATACGCTGGAGTAATGGTTCTGTTTCCCACAAGCGCTACATTTTTTTCCACGTGCAGGACATTGATTTATGTTGTCATGGTAATTATGTCCGCAAAATATGCAAGTTTTGTTATTCACGTTACTTGGTTGCTTTTTATGAGTAGGCCGTGATCTGTTTGATATTTTGTTAACGGCGATTTGCTCTTTAGATTGATACGCATGTTTTGAATTGGAAATGTTTTTGATTCGCAAGCTTTGAATTTCAGCTAATTCAAGTTTTTCTGCTGTTGCAATAATATCTGGTAATCTTGAGCTGTTAGTTGGATGTTCTCTAATCAATTCTTGTTGCCATCGTGTATTGTTTACACCAATAACCAGTTGATCTCTTATCCGTTCTTCTAGATTAGTGCCAAATTCGCAGTATCCAGCGAGTGTTCGTAGTTCAAGCACAAATTGAGAGATGGTTTTTGTTTCGTCTCTAATCGTACTCGCAAAAGTTACTCTATCTGCTAATATGTAACTTTTTTTATTGTAATAATCGTTTAACAAGTCGACAATCTCTTGATACGTCTTTGTTTGGACAGAGATTGGACGGTAATAATCGACCAGTACCTTGAAAGCGGCGGGGCCAATCCTGGATAGAAGCAGTTGTTTACGTTTATGTTGTGTTTGCTCATCCTTGTCTTGGAGTCCGTGCAGTTCCAAAGCAATCTCGAACCTCTGGAAATAATATTCCCAGTCTTCGATGTTCTGGTCGAAATGTTCGAAAACGAATTTATGATATGAAGAGTCATTCTTTTTTAATTCTTCCATTTTTGATCCTCGTCGCCAAACAATGTGGCATAATTGTGGTGTTTAATAATAATTAACACGAAGAATAAGCACATAAATAACGTTTAATATATTTCTAGGCTTACAGTTTTCTAGTTATATAGCTCGAATGACATGACTGTTTTATTGGTTGCTAGGCTATACTACATTTTCTAGTACCTAATTTATTATATTTGAGTTTGAAGAGGTATCTCGTGTTTGACAAGAATATTTTGCAAGGAAAACACGTACACGTAGGGCCTAAGTAAGGTGACGGAACAGCAAATGAAACACGGCTTAATGCGCGGGGCACACAAGGGCGTCGAAAAACGCGCCAAAACGAACCCTGTGTTAGTATAAATAAAGAATGAATTTCTGTGGTAAAAGCCACAATTGGTTAATTTATCGTTGACATTTCGTTTAAAAATAAACTTTTTATTTAAGTTTAATACAGTTTGTTTTTGTATGGGCATGAAAATGTACACGCGAATTTGACGAGCTTTTCGGGCCCGGGGCTTAAATATATGTATATTAAATCAAATCAAATAAAAAAAAAATATATTCGTGTAGGCCAAAAAGCACTTACAAATAGTCAGATTCTACCACCGATTACACTATATCGTCGCTCAGGAAATAGAAATATGAACTCGTTGGAAAATAATATTCTACCCACTCACTGACTGCTTAATCTCTAAAGTAGATAATTAAAAATAACAGCTCAATTTTAGCTTAGAGATAACTTGACCCCAACGGACATGTCAGATTATGCAAATCACGGGTCATCATTTTTTAAAGCGCATTTTCACCTTACTGTTTAGACCTTATGTTATAATCTGTTGAATTAAAATTAATTAGGGTCTAACATTAAGTATACGATGAATATATCTAAACATACCTTCCCTGTTTTTCAAAGATAACTTACAATTTGAGTTTGTATTATTCGTAGCTTTTAGTCTTTCCAGCTAAGCTAACATGTCCGTGCTAAAAATAACTCATGTTGAGTGTTGTATCGATCAGGATAGGGATTAAACTCCTCAGGGTTGCCTTTAAGCGTTAGGCTGTTGACATATGGCATTTAAATGTGTATTTAATTTTGAGACATACCTAGGTTACAGTAACTTATCGGAAAAAAGCAACCATTGAGTTTGTTAACCATTCTTCTCCATAGGAAATGCATTCGGGTGGTAGAGATAGGTAGTATTATTATCATTTATTTTTACTGACGATTCATAAGTGCCTGTATTGGTTTACATGAATAAAAAATTCTGATTCTTATATTCATGTAATTACTAAGAAAACATGGTGAGGAAACCTGCACGTCTATAGAAAGGGGTGTGAAGTTCACCAACCCGCACTGTGCCAGCGCGGTGGACTATGGTCAAAATCTCCCTCGCATTGAGGGGGAATGTGCCCAGTATAATGGCAATAGGCTCGCCCCCTATTACATTTGGGACCAAAAATACATCGGCGTAGTGTGGGCGCACTGCAGTGCACCTCTGCCTACCCCTACGAGGAATACAGGCGTGAAGATGTATTTTATTAAATTATATTGACGACGGCTTGGTCTAGAGGTATGAGCGTTGGCCGCTCGGCTCACTGTAGATGGTTGTGGGTTTGATTCCCGTAAGCGGCTGCTAGTGCAGACTACTACTACTAGCCCTTTTAACGTCCCACTGCTGGGCACGGGCCTCCCCTCAATGCGAGAGGGATTCAGGCCATAGTCCACCACGCTGGCCCGGTGCGGGTTGGCAGACTTTACACATCTATCGAGAACTAGACAAGTTCCCTCAGACGTGCAGGTTTCCTCACGATGTTTTCCTTCACCGTTTCATAGCAAGTGATAATCTCGGATGAAAATGAGATTCGCACATAAATCCCAGAGGTGCGAGCCGAGGTTTGAACCTGCACACTTTGATTGCAAGGCGTGCGTTCGACCACTCGGCTACCACTGCTATTTGTGCAGACTGCTGGTCATAAATAATGTTGTACACATTGGATCACGATTAAACCCGTAATTATCCAGTAGCCGATTTTAACAAGCGATATGTTAATTTAACGTTATCGCCTCTATTAAAGCAATAAGAAAAAAATATAAAGCCAATATGACATCATTAGCAGTTCAAAGAGAAATAATAAGAGGTTCATTAAATCTCACTTCCCTTTGTTTTTCACCGATATTGTGAACATGACCCCACTTGAACGCTGCTTCTTGTGCAAATTGAGTGAGATAATGGAATCAGATTTTGTTGTTCAAAATTTAAGATACATATATACATCATCACGCCTGTATTCCCCGAAGGGGTATGCAGAGGTGCACTGTAGTGCGCCAACTCTTCGCCGATGTATTTTTGGTCCCAATGTAATAGGGGGCGAGCCTATTGCCATTATACCGGGCACATTCCCCCTCAATACGAGGGAGATTTGGGCCATAGTCCACCACGCTGGCCCAGTGCGGGGTGGTGAACTTCACACGCCTTTATATAGACGTGCAGGTTTCCTCACGATGTTTTCCTTCACCGTTCAGCAAGTGGTAATCATTGTTGAAAATGACATTCGCACATGAAAATTATCTCAGAGGTGCGGGCCTGGGATTTGAACTTGCACCCCTTACGTTCTAGGCGGGCGTTCTTGCCCGCGAGGCTTAATGTAAGATTAAACTTTTATTTTTGTAGGTATATTTGAGTATAATTTATTTATTAGAGATTGAACCCGCCAACCATCAGGTCTTGGCTTTGGAGGTATGTATTCCGCTAGGGGCGGGCACAATGCGGGGATTAATATTTGTTATGCGGGATTCATTAGTGATGTACCCTGATAATTATCGGGCACGTTAGGTGGGGGTCTATTAAAAACTAGTTTCAAAGAAATACTAACTACAGCCCTTTTTAATGTCCCACTGCTGGGCACGGGCCTCCCCTCAATGCGAGGGGGATTCAGGTCATAGTCCACCACGCTGGCCCGGTGCGGGTTGGCAGACTTCATACATCTATCAAGAACTAGTCAAGTTGCCTCAGACGTGCAGGTTTCCTCACGATGTTTTCCTTCACCGTTTCATAGCAAGTTGTAATCTCGGATGTAAATGAGATTCGCACATGAAACCCAGAGGTGCGAGCCGGGGTTTGAACCTGCACACTTTGATTTGCAAGGCGTGCGTTCGACCACTCGGCTACCACTGCAAGAAATAAAAATACAAAAAAAAAAACATCGTCGATTAAACTAAATTTGAAAGCTCTGTAGCTGCTCGACAATATCATTGCATCACGCCCTGAATATGCTACTGTGGCGAAATAATCCACTCGACTTTTTTTGAAAATGAACTCTACGGTAAAAGCTAAAAAGCGACAAAATTCACTTCGTCCTTCTATAACTTCCTTTTGGTATTGGCGAAAATGTCGCTCAAAATTTAAATTGACTTACAAACGACCTACAATGGCATTTTCTATTTATTTATCATTACTGATTTATCTATTGGTAAATAGGGTATCGGACATACAGTCCGATTAGGTAGATCTAACTTCGACAAGGAGGTGACTCGACGAATCCAACTCGGCTGGGCAGCGTTCGGCAAACTGCGTCACATCTTGTCCGATATTCCTCAGTGCCTGAAGACAAAAGTCGTCGAACAGTGTGTGTTGCCAGTGATGACGTACGGATCCGAGACGTGGTCGCTCACAATGGGACTTATAAGACGGCTCAGAGTCACTCAACGTGCAATGGAGCGAGCTATGCTGGGAGTTTCACTGCGCGATAGAATCAGAAATAATAATAATAATTTCTTTATTTCAAGTATCTACATGACTCATATTATGGTTAGTAACAAAAAGCTTATAACTATGTTAGTAGGTAGGTAGGTAACATTACAAATAATTTGCGAATCATTGCTTCAGAATTCCAGCAGAAATTTTGGAGCAACGATTCACAATGCAGCAATCCATTCTGCCAGCAATCATAGCCAGGATGCTATTCGAGCTGGCCCGCACTTTGCGCACCAGGGATGCACATCTTTTTCGCATTATAGTATAAAAACAATTTACTTGCTTTTCTGCGAACATCCCCGATGCGCTACAGAAGCGAGACAGCCCCAAGAGCACCCTAAAAGCATTATTATACTGCACACGAAGGGCACTGTATGATTTTTGTGCGTAATTTACCCATAGGCTACAGGTATAGAAAGAAGTGCAATATGCCCTAAAGAGTGTGATTTTTACACTACTAGATGCATGTGCAAACCTACGGGCAATCATATTCGCCCTCACCGACAGCGCCCTTCGTTCCCGCTCAATATCATCATCGTCCGTAAGGCCAGAAGTCAATATGTGACCAAGGTACTTGAACTGGTGCACCCTCGTTAGGGGAGCACCATTCAGTCTCACCGGAGGTATAGTTCCCGGACATTGACCACTGGCCCTAAAAACCATAACAACACTTTTTTTAACATTATAAGTTAGACCGTGAGCTCCAACATACGATTCACACATCCTCACCAGCTTTCTAAGACCACAGATTGAGGCACTGAGCAGTACCATGTCATCCGCGTAGCTAATGTTGTTGACGCAAGTGCCATCAACATAGCACCCCACTCTGGCGCCGCTCAGTTCCACAATCAACTGATTCATGTACAGATTGAAGAGTGTAGGAGAACTCAAACCCCCTTGTCTAACCCTACACTCCAACCCATACGAGCGAGAATAAGCCCCATCCCATCGAACGCTGTTAACCTGATTTCCATACCAATATTTAATAATTTTTATAACTTCAGGTGGAATTTGAGTCTCGCTTAGTTTTTTCCAAAGTATGTCATAAGAAACCAAGTCAAAAGCACTCGACAGGTCTAGAAAGCATGCGTAAACTGGTGTACTGCGGCTCGTATAGTACTTTACAGCGTGCTTAAATCCTAATATGGCACTCTCCGTCGATAAGCCAGGCCGAAAACCAAACTGATTATCGTGTAATGTGATATGTTTATTTAGTTGTTCATTAAGCACGCTGTCCAGTACCTTGGAGACTACAGTAGCCAATGATATTGGTCTATAATTATTTTTATCAGCTAAGTCACCGTTTTTATTTTTAACCACTGGTACTACCACTGTTTTTAGCATATCATGAGGTAAATATGAATGACTCAAACAAAGATTGTAAAACAATGCCAGTACCCGTGGCAAGTGTGGACCCGCATGTCGCAGATGTTCAATGCTGAGTCCATCGTGACCCGGAGATTTACCTTTGGACATCGACTGTATGATCTGTCTAATGTGTTTGGCACTTATTCGAACTCCCAATCTCCCTTTAGACTCAACACTGATTGTCGCCTGCGACGGACCTAACAATGACTCAGCCTTGAATTTATCCATGAAGGTATTTGCAATTCCCTGAGAATTACTTACACCATCAACACACACAGGAAGGCCCGGCCTAGTGTTCAATTTATTGGTATTTTTCCAAAACGAACGGAAATCTTTCTTAAAGTGGTTGGATGCCAGGATGTCCATTTTTATCTTGTTTTCATGATCTTGACACCATTTAAGACGAGATTTAAAGATTTTCTTTGCCTCATACATTCGGTCATAATAATAACCAGCAGAAGGCCTACCGTACCACGTCCAAATTATAAAATTATCCCTAGCCTGCCTGTGTGCCTCGCTCACATGTTTGTTCCATCCAACTACTGGTTTCTTTTTAATTCGCATATTACGTCGACTTAATACTGACGATGTGCTTAACTCGCTAATAATTTTCTCATATAGCCTGTCAATATACACTCTATGACTAAAGTCAGAACACATATTATCACAGCAGTTTTGAAATTCCTTGGGAAAATCTATCAGCCGAATACGTTTATGACATTCTCTTTTATATAATTCTATTTGAGTCGAATCTCTTTCTCCCCACATCACCTTGCTGTTAAGCGATAGGTTGGAGTCACATTTCTTACGTACAATTATATCAAGATTGCACTCAATTATTAAAGGAAAGTGGTCGGACCACACGACATCATACTTAACATATACCCTATTGACAGTTTGTACAGCTGCTTGAGTCACAACACAGTGGTCTAGCCATCTTGTCGACCCATGCGCCTGACTAATAAACGTGTAAGTACTTGATGTTACACCCAGCTGCTTAGTGTCTATACATAGCCAGTCCTGTTCACTACAAAAACCTATCAGTTCACAATAAAACTGCTCTTCTGGATGGGCATTAAAATCCCCCAGTATGTACACGCATTCAGTAGTATGAATATCAATTATTGCACTTACTGCACTGAGTATGTCCGTGAATTCCGCCAGGTTGGAGATAATATCGGTAGGCATATAAATACTAAACACTAATATTGACCTTTGCTTTAGCACAATTTTAACGGCACTTATACGCGGATTATCACATGGAATCACGGTAACATCTGGATACACACTCCGCCTCCACAACAGAGCCACGCCCCCATGGGGCCTACCACGCAGCATTCCCGTTGATGTGTCCACCGCAGACGTTCCCGCGCAGCCAAAGTCGTCACTTATCGAACTTAAGTACGATAGATCATGCGGTAGTAGCCAAGTTTCTTGTAGGGCTAAGACATCTACAGTTTTACATAAGTCTCGTATGCTATCAATCGAGCGTTTAACGTTCTTACAATTAAAGGTAGCAAATCTATGTATTTTACTATCCATTACTTACTGCATTCATTAGGCCGTTATCAGATCTAGGTCTGTTCACCATTTTTGGCCTAAAGTTTACGAATCGTCTGAAAACAATTCCTTGTGGCCACAATTCAGTATTCAAGAAAATCTGCTCATTATACTTTGGTACTAAAAACTTGTATGCCTTATAATCCGCTTGCCTTTTATTAAAATTAAGTTTTTCGGGCTTGACACTAATTGCAGTTTTCATTTGAATGTAATCAGCAATATCCTGTTCTCCAGTATCTTTATGTACATTCGTAATAAAGATAGCCACTTTTCTTTCCGCCGCTTTGAACTTGTCGTCTGTATTTACCAAATTTATACCCATTTTTCCTACAAACCGTTTGTTAAGACGTTTTCGACTCTGTACTAGGGTCCATTCGTTAGTTTGAGTAATATTCTGCTCGTTTTCTAAACGAACTTCTTGTCTCAGAGCGTTAGCAAAAGATTGTTCATCTCGATGCATAGTTTGTGTTGGTTCGTTCAGCTGATCGCTAATACCGTTATCGGCCAGCTGCGATGACGCACACCGAGGCGAAGTCAGTAACGGTTTTTCATTTTGCTTGACGAAGTTGGTAAATCTACCCTCAGCTTGATTTTTATTCTGATTTTCAACTAATTTTAAGGATGATTCCTGTAATAGGGATAACGTTTCTTCATTACGGCACCCTCCTCTCTTGGTATTAACATACTGAGTAGAAACCGTAGATGATTTCATCTCCATCTTGAGCTCCTCCAGTTGTTCTTGGGTGACAAAAGATGCTTTAATATCCTTGATATCAGCCTGCACCCTAGTAAGATCCTTCAACAGCTTTGAAACATCAAGATGATCAAAAGTGATGGGCGGTAGCTTTTCTAGATCACAGGCTACAAACATGGGAATCACATCCGGCTCGGTCACTTTAAATACACTAATTATATCGTTCAACACTCGATTGTCTTTTCCTTGTCCCTTTCTCGCTGGCCTACGCCGATCCGATGGCAAAGATTCCAATAATAACATTTTAGACTTTTCAATCTGAACACTCGTGAATGTCGATAAACATATTTTTATCAAACTGTCTTCATCTATTATAGACAATTTATTTTGTACATAGCACAACATCTCATCAACAACGAGATTACAATTATTACATTTAACTGTAGACGTCATTGTGATTATTACATCTACAACAGCACAACCGAGAGACACGGCACGTACGGATGCGCGCCCGCGACAGCAATGAGGACATTCGCAGAAGAACCAAGGTTACAGACATAGCTCGAAGGGTTGCACGTTTGAAGTGGCAATGGGCCGGACACATTGCCCGGAGAACGGATGGCCGTTGGGGCATCAAAGTCCTAGAGTGGCGGCCACGAACAGGTAAGCGGAATGTGGGACGACCCCCGACCAGATGGACGGAAGACCTCACCAGGGTCGCCGGGAGTTGATGGGCGCATAAAGCCCAAGAACGTAATTTGTGGCGATCTATGGGGAAGGCCTATGTCCAGCAGTGGACGTCCCTGGCTGATAGATAGATAGATAGAAATAGGGTAACAATAAGTAGTTATTATTGCCACCACCCCATTTATTGGTGGACTTTAAGTTAAAACAACAAGAAAACCATGATTTTAACCCCTGTTTTAATTTGAAAAATCAAAAGTTTGCGCATTTTTAATGTTACTTTAACCCTTAACTTTAACCTTAAAGTCAGCGTTAATTAGTACGAACTTTTAAGTTTCTTTGGGATATATACGCATTTTCGGGAAAGTACTTTTGATATCGTTCGTATTTGGACTATATGTTTTAACTTATGGTAAAATAATTAAGTCTATGTACATTAATAATGATTGTCTAGTTATTTACAGCCCATTTTGATATATTTTTCACCATAGGTTATGTTTTAAAGAGGGTGCCAACAACTGGACCAATTTTTTTCTGAAAATCAATTATTGGCAAATGAGGTTGGTAAATGAAATTTCTTAATGTTCTATGATTTTAGCTATTGGAATCCTTTTCTAGTTATATATCAAACCTAATAAATCATATCTATTAGAATTAAAGATGATATTTGCTGTCAAAAGATGCTAAACTTTATTTAATTTTATTTAATCCTAATGAATTGATAAACGAGTAGGTAGATTTTCTATAATCTGATATAACTACTTTTTAGCAAAATACGAGTCATAAATCGAGTCATAAATCGTTTTGGTGACAGATTTTACCCAAATAGGCGCTTAAGTTGCCAATATTTAGGGGGTTTAAACAACAAAAGTTTATAAATGTGTAATATTTTTTTATTTTCATTTTCCGAGTTGAAATATTATGTACTTACCTAATATGCTTGCGTAGCCCTACAGTATGTAAATGCTATTTACTCGTTAGGTACACGTTATAAAATATAATTATTTAAGGTCAGCTATATTTTTATATAGCTCATCGTTAATTCGTACTTATCTATGTTGGACAGGTATGCACTTAAACGATGTCTAAAACATATTATTTTTATACTCCTGAAGTCCCAACGCAGCATACAGGTGTTAAATATAAATAAATAACTAGTGGCCCGTCCCGGCTTCGCACGGTTTTCTAATAAAGCGTATGTTACTCAGTAATGTAACCCTTTTTTTTTAACGGACGCCTCGTCGAGGCCCCTCCCGGCCCTGATGCCCGGGGCCCAAAACAACGGGCTACCCTTGGGGTCGTGAGCGTCTGGGGTGTGGGCCCCGGACGCTCTCAAGTAGACAACGACCCTTAGGAGGACGGCGGCGAGCGAACATCTGCTCCCCCCGAGACGAGCTTCTGGGCACTTAAGCTCGGGAGCGAGTCACAGAGGGACACCGGTGCGTTCCGGTAGGAGATCCCGGAGTCCCTCTAACGTGTCGAAGACGGCCACCGAGGAGGTTTTAGTGGGTAAGAATCCCACATATCCCAGTCTTCTCCCACACAGAAGACTAGGAATCTTTCTGAAGATTTCCTCCCCGTCAACAAAAAAAAAAGCTTTTTAACGGAAAATTAATTTTTGAAATCGGTCCTGTAGTTTTTAAGTTAATTCGTTACCTACAAAAAAAAAATTTTTCCTCTTTATAATATTCAAAGTCAAAGGCAAATCATTTATTCTGTATAGGCCTACAAAATGTCTAGTTTACATTTTTTTTCTTTTATTCTACTATATTTATTTATTTACTAGCTGTGCCCGCGACTTCGTCCGCGTGGACTTTAGGGAGATTACCCGGAAATATGGGTATTATGTTTTTCCCGCGGAACCCTAATGCTTTTTCTAAAATTAAAGTAGCCTAAGTTACGCCTTGGAACGTCAGCTATCAGTCAGTGAAAGTCCCATTGAAATCGGTTCAGCCGTTTAGAAGTTTACCTCAAACAAACAGACAGACAGACAGACAAAAAAATTTAAAATTGCGTTTTCGTTATAGGTATCGTATATACTTTCATACGCATTTGGTAAAAAAGTGTTATTTTGATATTACAAACAGACACTCCAATTTTATTTATTTGTATGTATGTATGTATGTATTTGTATGTATAGATTAACTATACTACCACCAGATCGAAACGCGACCTCAACTGAGATCCGGAAAGAAACTCTGTGGGCTGATAATTTTAAATCGCCAAAACTTATTACAATTAGTATAGAATATCACCAGACAACACATAGGTACTCATCGTATGATCGCAAACTAAGCAAAGCTTGTACTGTGAGCACTATACATTGGACTGGGAGCGATCAAATTCCACCCATAACAGATCCAATTCCGAAAAGGTCATTTCCTCAATTTTTGGCTGCCGGGAAGCGAATCCGCAACCGCCCAGTGCAATGAGCCGGGCGGCCTACACTCTAACCACTGAACCACGACGTCCTCAATGTTTTTACACCTCGTCTCTCCATGGAACTATATATCTCTATATTTCAATAGGATTTTGTAACATTCAGTTTTGATGTGAAACATCTAGTGGCGCGCTTGGCGAGTGACAGTGACTGTTGATGCCTCGGTTCTTTCCGCAGCTTAGACTCCGCCCAAAGTCAGCCACTCTGCTCACTCGCCGCTACGAAGCCTGAGATCGAAAAATGCGTTCTGGGGTACAACCCCATTAGCGACCGTATAATTACCGTCAAACTCAATACTAAGCCATGTCGTATGAATATTATACAGGTGTACGCACCTACAAGCACTTCTACCGAGGCGGATATCGAAGCGTTTTATAATCAGTTAGATGACACTTACAACTCGTTACCTAAGAGAGAAGTGAACATACTCATAGGAGACCTGAATGCCAAAGTGGGATGCACCATGTATGATAACCACCTGAGAGATGTTGTTGGACGTTTTGGATTAGGCGTACGCAATGACAGAGGAGACCGATGGCTACAGTTTTGTGCGGCTAACTCACTGGCTATAATGAATACCTGGTTCCAGCATCATCCTCGACGACTTTATACATGGAAATCGCCAGGAGATAGAACCAGAAACCAAATCGACTACATTGCCGTTCCGAAAAGGTGGAAGTCGTGCGTAATAAACACTAAAACATACCCAGGTGCGGACTGCGACAGTGATCATTCCATGCTAGTCGCAAAAATTATCATCAAGCTTAAGAAGTGTCATCGATCTGTCGATAAGCAGAAGCGTAGGCTTACACCTAAAGAACAAATAAACTTCAAGGCACGTTTCCAGCAAACAGTGTCGACGGGAGTACAGATAGATGATAGTTCAGAGGTGAACGTGAAATGGAGGAAGATCAAAGAACTACTGCTCGCGGTCCACAAAGACAGCCAGGTTGACACACATGACTTACCCCGCAGCTCATGGCTATCAGATGAGACATGGGACACTATTAAGCAAAGAAAAGATCTACTGAAGAACCTCTCAAATGAAGGTAGTCGTGAGCAATATAAAGCTCTCTCGAAAGAGGTGCAGCGTCGATGTAGGGAGGATAAAGACCATTACTTTAATAACATATGCACTGAAATTGAAGATCATGCCAAAAATATGCACACTCGAGATCTTTTTACGAAAATAAAATCCATAACACGGGATTTCAAGGCAAGAACTTGGGCAATAGAAGACACAAATGGGGATTTGATTACAGAGATTGATAAGGTGGTAAACAGGTGGAGAGGTTATTGCAAAGATTTGTACACAGACGCGGCAGAAACACGAATAAACATTAGACACAGCATGACCGCTGTCCCGCTAGAACCTGACATCCTGAAGTCTGAAATTGAGTTCGCCCTAAAGAAGCTTAAACCAAATAAGTCAGCCGGAAGTGACTGTATTTTTGCTGAAAACCTAAAGCTCATGGGAGATGACGGTATACACATCCTACAAAACCTATGCAATCAGATCTGGAGGACTGGCGAATGGATCAGTGACTGGCAGGAATCCATTCTAATACCATTACACAAGAAAGGGTCAACAAAATCTTGCGGAAACTATAGGACAGTAGCGCTCATATCCCACGCAAGCAAAATTTTACTGTACGTGATTAACGAACGCCTGAGAGCTTTTCTGCAATGGCAGATTTCAGTGGAGCAAGCGGGATTTGTTAAAGGGCGGGGTACTAGGGAACAGATTGTGAATGTGAGGCAGATCATAGAAAAGGGCCGTGAGTTCAACATTCCAATACTGATGTGCTTTGTCGATTACTCCAAAGCGTTTGATTGTGTTAGATGGGACTGTTTATGGAGCATTCTAACTGAAATGGGAGTACCAAGGCACCTCGTTGTTCTCATCGCAAATCTTTATCAGGATGGTACAACAGTTGTAAAGGTGAACAATGTTCTGTCGAAACCCTTTAAGCCACAGAAAGGTGTCAGACAAGGATGTATCCTATCTCCGATTCTCTTCAACATCTATGGGGAATATATAATGAGACGAGCCCTGGAGGGTTGGGAGGGTGGAATATCTATAGGCGGCAGGAAAATTAGTAACCTAAGATACGCAGATGACACTACACTATTTGCATCATCCGAGCAAGAATTGGCTGAACTTCTCTCTAGGGTAGAGAAAGAGAGTGAATCAGTTGGCCTCAGCATTAACAAGGCAAAGACCAAGGTATTAGTGATAGACAGACCTGGTACACTGATTCGCTCTAATGAACTCCGCGACCTGGAATTTGTGGATCAGTTTGTCTACCTTGGCTCTCTTCTTAACAACGAGGGTGGCAGCCAAAAGGAAATCATCAGAAGAATCCAAATGTCCAAAACAGCGGTAACCAAACTCACAAGGATATGGAAAGACCGCAATATATCCCGCAAAACTAAAGTGAGGCTGATGCGTACGCTTGTATTCTCAATCTTCCTTTACGGCGCCGAATCCTGGACGATGAGACAGAAAGAAAGAACAAAAGTTGATGCTTTTGAAATGTGGTGTTGGAGGCGGATGTTACGTATTCCATGGACAGCACGCCGAACCAACGTATCCATTCTTAAGGAACTCGGCATAACCACAAGGCTGTCCGCTACCTGCTCCCAACGAATACTGAAATATTTTGGACATGTCGCTCGTAGAAACCCTGACAGCCTAGAGAAGCTAATGGTAGTTGGCCAGGTCGACGGGAAAAGAGCACGGGGTCGCTCACCTACACGATGGTCAGACCTAGTAAAGACGCTCACTGGCCTACCAATAACCCAAGCCATTAAAACCGCCGAGGACAGAAACACGTGGAAGACCATAGTACATAAAGGGATCAATACATCAGACTAGACACGACCTTCAGTAATGAAGATGCCGACTAAGAAGAAGATAATAAGATTTTGGCGTGTCAAGTTACCGCAACACAACTCTAAAGTTCTTACTTTTAAACACACGTTGATCTAAAGATAATGCCAGCAGCAGGAGGTACGAGGACCTAACTAATTATTGTTCGGCTTATTAAAGCATAGAAATATTTTTTTTGGTAAAAAAATATCTGTCTGTATAAAATTAGTTATCTCATATATTGGACATGACGGGGGGTCGCAGGCTTGTTATAGGTACCTACTCGTCCTGAATCACGTTGAATCGATATTTAAATCAATCTTCTATACATCTATACAAATAAATAAAATTGGAGTGTCTGTTTGTAATATCAAAATAACACTTTTTTACCAAATGCGTATGAAAGTATATACGATACCTATAACGAAAACACAATTTTAATTTTTTTTGTCTTTCTGTCTGTCTGTCTGTTTGTTTGAGGTAAACTTCTAAACGGCTGAACCGATTTCCATGGGACTTTCACTGACAGATAGCTGACGTTCCAAGGCGTAACTTAGGCTACTTTAATTTTAGAAAAAGCATTAGGGTTCCGCGGGAAAAACATAATACCCATATTTCCGGGTAATCTCCCTAAAGTCCACGCGGGCGAAGTCGCGGGCACAGCTAGTTCTTAATAAAATTTTAAATAAACAGAGCTCTTGGTTATATTCGGTCTTTAAAAAACCCTAGTTCACAATCTGGACTCCAGATGTTCTACTTAAATAAATACGATTGATGGATCTCAAAGAAAAGTTAAATATAATTAGGAAAGCCAAGATCCTTTTGAAGGTTCGCGGGTTAAATGAAACGACTGTTAATCTTGATTATTATTTATTTAACAACATAAATACGACTATTATATGCTTATTATATAACTTGTGACTAGTTAATCACATTTTGACTAGTTAATGTGACTTACAACGCATTTATCGCTTTTTACTCAAATACCTACAAGTGTTACGGTAATATACAAACTTTTTTGATCAATATCTCATTTTCAATAAATTTACGAATTGAATGGATACCATAAATATTGTGTTCTAAAATCAAACATTTAAAATACCATAAAAATACATTCTCTTTTCGAATCACGCGTTCAGATACCTATTTATTTTAAAATACTAATAAAATGAATTACGCAGTCAAATATTTTATTCCTATTAATTAACTCCGTACATGAAAATTTACGTGGAAATGTATTTTAAATAAGTAAATAGGAAATAAATTATCTATTAGCCAGTAGATTCAAGTAACAATGTTAATTTAATAAATAAAAATTTAGATTGTCTTGTGAAAATTGGCTGGATTTTTCACAAGATAATCTATTGACTAGAACTTTCCTAAATTACAATCGGCATCCCACGTAAATTCTCAACAGCAAGTGTTTAAAAACAATAGCATTTATTCGTCGAGATAGCTGTCAGAATCTTCGGAAGAAGCGTCCTCGGCCGACCGTTTACCGAGGCCGAAACTGAAACGATGCATGTTCCTCTCTCTCTTTCCAAGTCCGAAGTTAAATTTGCTACTCAATCGTTTGCCGAGACCGAAATTGTAGCTCTTAGCGCGTTTTCCAAGCCCGAAGTTGTATTGGGGTAACCTTTTGCCGAGGCCGAAGTCGTATCGAGCGCGCTTCTCTTCAGATATATCATCTTCGGCGAACCGTTTGCCGAGGCCGAAGCTGTATGGCCGAGCACGCTTCATTTCGTAGCCTGTCAAACAAAAAAAAAATATGTACTTAAATATTCTTCATTTCATAAATATAGTAATATTCCGTATCGAGGGAAGGACGAGGCCAAAAATAACCGAATATTTCAAATCCTAATTAACTCTTTCCTTATAAAAAACTGTTGACTGTTAAAATGAGTTGAGATTTCTAATTAAATTTCTTTGCTCAATTAACTTATTTCTTATTAAAATAATATTATTTTATGCCATGTTAATACTTTTAAGACATTTGTTTCTGAAATGTGAAGGTACTACTAGTCCTTTTAACGTCCCACTAGTGGGCACAGGCCTCCCCTCAATGCGAGGGGGATTCAGGCCATAGTCCAACACGCTCGCCCAGTGCGGGTTGGCAGACTTAACACATCTATCGAGAACTAGACAAATTCCTTCAGACGTGCAGGTTTCCTCACAATGTTTTCCTTCACCGTTTCATTGCAAATGATAATCACAGATGGAAATGAGATTCGCACATAAATCCTAGAGGTGCGAGCCGGGGTTTGAACCTGCACACTTTGATTGCAAGGCGTACGTTCGACCACTCGGCTACCACTGCTAATAATATGAGACTAATATCGGTCCAAAATTTTATTGATGCCTTTTTGACATGTTTATACCTTTAATATCATTGGGTTTGATTTTTATTGTACCTGCTTCATCATATTGGTCAATGAGTTCAGCCAGCGCTGCAGGGTCGATGTCGTTAGGCAGCTCTTCATCGAACTGGTCTTCGTCTACCGAGCGCTTGCCCAGACCGAAGGAGTACGGCCGGGACCTAGTGCAATGAAATAAGAACGTTAACCGTATCCACTTGAGGTCCATTTTCCTTGTGCCTCAGTACCGTACATCAGGTGTTAGTTCTTAAAAATGTTTGCCAGTGCCAACAGTCATAGAAAAAGCAAATTTTTCATCGATACGTCATTGACAGCAAGCGCGAATTTGGAGGCGCGGTCGCGTAGCTTTGATCACCGAAATTCGAACGTTATGAATATTGATACAGAGTTCGTTTTGGGTTTGGCAAAAACGAACTCTCTTGACGCCCCTTTGTGCTTGGATCTTAAGTGTCCAGGCTTAAGATGTTAAGCGGGCTTAAATATATCATAATCGCATTCTACATACTGTTTTTAAAAATATTTGAGGAAGTTTATCATACCAAGGTCGCCTGACATCCGTGTACTATTTATTAATGACTTGGTTACCCATCCAAGGCCCAACCATGACCATCACTCACCTCTTGCCCAAACCAAAGTTGTACACCGGTAGCCTTTTATACTCCGACACATAGCTGTATGCCCTTTTTCCAAGCCCGAAGTCATAGTGAGGTGATCTCTTCTCAAGTGGAGCGACATGGTCTTGGGGCCTTTGGGGGTCGCTGGGTCCGTTTGGGTCCCGCATGCTGTGGGGGTCTGGGTCGCTCTGCATGCGTTCTGGAGCGCAGACCGCTGCTCCGATGAGGAGAAACACGGGTAGAGAAGTTGAGAGCATTCTGAAAAAAAAAATTACACGATACTTTAATTGACAACGGCTTGGACAGGTACAGGGGTCACTAATTAGTTTCGCTCGAGGTCCATTTTAAGAAATTAAATGGCCATCGCGGTCAGCACAAAATTTTAAAAAAAATATATAAAAAAAAATAAAAAAATATAAATGTACCTAATTTCGGAAATAAAAAAGGTTATTTTTTAAATTTGAATGAGACTGATACATTTTTATTAAATTACGCACTCTGTAGTACAAGTTGCTGTGTTCTGGCGGTCCGCACAAAATGGGTCGGCGACGGTCCGGATGCGGACCGCGGTCCGCCATTAGGTGACCCCTGGTCTAGTGGTTTGAGTATAGGCCGCTTGGCTGCCAAAACCAGATGGTTGATGGGTTCGATTCCCTCTAGTAGCAAATTTCCAAAATGGCTCTTTGGGCATTTGCTCTGGTCCGGGTGTAACCGGAATCCCATAGTACCCATGTAATTGTAATATTGTATCACCATATAATATTGTACCACCCTTGTAATATTACAAGGTTTGCTTAGTTTGAGTCATACGATGAGTATGTGTTGTCTAGCGATATTGTGGTTTCCGCTCGTAGGTGCATCTTTGCACCTACGAGCACAGTCACTACCTCTCCCCTCACGGTAACTGCCCAAGCCGAGGTCGTGCCCTCTGTGGCGCCCTTGAGCTAGTTGCCACCCTTTTCCGTCCTTAAGGCCTTGGTTGGAGTGCACTCTGCGCTCGCCACTCCTCCGGTAAAGCTGTAAAGGCCACCTCACGGCCAACAGTGTAGTCCATTAAATTAAAAAAATGGCGATATTGTGTTTGAGATAAATATTTATAGATCCACGACATTGCGGAAATGTGCCAATAAAATACAATCCCAGCAATTTTTCTGACGTGGAAGTAATATGATATGAACGTCTATTTTCTTTTTAAGTAATTAAATAATAGCAAAAGCAAATTTTCTGCACCACAGGTATCCCCTCAATGCGAGGGGAGGCATTTATTATATCGAGTGTCCAGCTCAAACAAAGCTCAACGTAAATAAGGATAGATAAACCAATTTGTTAACTTTGTCTTCACAAATCTTCAAGTATCCAACAGCTCAACACACAACCCATGTCGCAGGTGACAGTCAGAAGGTCCACATGGTTCAAGAATTCAGAAAACATAAAAATCAGGAAAAAATGTTTGGAAATAAGCAGCGTGATAACTTTTTTAGCAGTGGCAGCCGAGTGGTCGAACGTACGCTTTGCAATCAAAGTGTGTAGGTTCAAACCCCGGCTCGCACTTCTGGGTTTTATATGCGAATCTCATTTTCATCCGAGATTATCACTTGCAATGAAACAGTGAACGAAAACATCGTGAGGAAACCTGCACGTCTGAGGGAACTTAAATAGTTCTCGACAGATGTGTGAAGTCTGCCAACCCGCACCGGGCCAGTGTGGTGGACTATGGCCTGAATCCCCCTCGCATTGAATAGAGCCCGTGCCCAGCAGTGGGACGTTAGAAGGGCTATAGTAATAGTAGTAGATAACTTTTTTAAGTATAACTTTGATACTAATTTGTTAATCTCATGGTTTTTACGTATCATTAAGACCCTATGTTCGATTCGCAGCAATACAAAAGGCTGAAGAACTAATTGCCTAGAAACTTTGAAACATACAATACCAAACATTTAAACACTATATCAATGTTATTTTAGTACCAAAGTAAACCTCTCCAGCAAGTTATTCTTTAAATTTGAACTACATAAATATGACTATAGGTTTTAGTATCAAACTACATTCATCGAGTTTATTTCTCTCCACATAATACCATCGACGATAAAGAGTATAAAGAACTACACCTCCTCACCTTTAAAGGATAAGCATATTCTTTAAAGGATATACGTGATGGTTATTCAAGAATGTTTGGTACTTCTATCAGTCCCCTGTGTATTGTAAGGATACTAAATACGGGTCTGACTTAAGTGGAACGGATCGAGTCTTCCCTTTTCATTTGACGAGTCTTTAGCGGGCTCTGTGTTGCTATTAATTTTATTTACAATCCTTATGTGACCTTTAGAAAGTTGAGCGTGTGTGAATCCTTACATATACTCAAAGAAAATCTTTGTATTATGTTTTTTGGGGTTTATTATGGTAATGTTAAGAGTCTCTCGGGTATTGTGACGTTTTTCTAACTAATTTCTCTTGTGAGTTTTACTTATAAATAATATTGATACAGCAAGTTTGTAAAATAATTATAGGTGAACACATTATGTTTACGTTTCACGTAGGCACAATACTATCTTAGATTTTTCATGGACCAAACAAAAACAATACAAAATTTCGATCAAACAAAATTGTTTGCAATTGCCAACTGTGCAGAACATCAAATCATTGACAAAACATAAAGTTAAACAGAAAACATTAACAAGATTACCGATTTTGGTCCTAAAAAAACAATATTAAATATCGGACCTCGGGGCGGTGGCGACGGCGAGCGATTCCATCGTAAAACAAACTCCTTACTCGGTTTTTTAATAAGGTTCGGGTGGAATCGGGTTAACAAAAGTCGGATGGTTTTGAGTGTCAGATAGATTTGGAAATAAAATCGTGGTGGGGTTGCGGGGAAAAGTTTATAAGGTGTTTCTAGGTCTTCATCCGACATCTTTATCACGTTCATCACACATTGATATTTATTATGTGTATTTATTGAATTTGCTCTTGCTGTTAATTACTTGACACTGGCTGAAATACCCGCTAATCGCAGGTGGAGCCAATCCTCATCTTATTTCATTAAATTTCATCCTTGCATCAATTTCGTCAAAAAAGAAGAAGGTGTTTTTACGATAGCAGCTTAAATTCATTTTACTCCATGATAAACATTAACAAGTTTGTTTCAAATGTATGCAATGAAAGCTGGTGTTATTGACCGCAACTGGCTTCCAACTCAAACTCAAAAATTCTAAGAATTGAGATCGAATTATTTATGAGTTACACCAAAATATGAAGTTCAATTTCCAATACGCTTACAAATGTATTTTAAGAACAAAACGCAATGAATGCTAGTTTAAATTTGTTAAATGATGAACGGTAGCATTTAGAAATAACATAATTGGTGAAATGTAATTTTATTTCGCTATGAACCGTTAATTTATCCCACTTTTATTTTAAAGGACTACGCTGTTGCCCGTTAGGTGACCTTTACAGCTTCACCGGAGGAAGTTTATCCCACCATACAATTATGGAGAAAATGTGTGTACTCAAGGCAATAGTCCCAAAAACATTTGACAACAACTCACAATTAACTGAACTCACCAAAAACTAAATACATACTAATCGAGTCTCCAAACTAGCAAACTACCGAATCGAACCGCTCGAATTCGGACAATGGCATCGCGAACCGGTTGATAACTACATGCTAATTGAACAAGTTTCGCGTTGAGACTTCGTTTATAGAAAATCAAAGTTCAGACTGCAATTATCTATTGCTTGGGCCCTGCTGGAAATGGATGTCAAAGACCAAGTAAAGTAGAGTCATTTAAGAAAATCGCTCTTATTTAAGAATAGGATCTCTTTGTGAAGTAGAGTTGGTAACATTTTATTTTTCATAAAAGTTTTCAGTACAATCGCGAAGGAATTGGGACGTCCCAATATTACTACTACTACTAAAGCCCTTTTAACATCCCACTGCTAGGCACGGGCCTCCCCTCAATGCGAGCGGGATTCAGGGCATAGTCCACCACGCTGGCCCAGTGCGGGTTGGCAAACTTCACATATCTATCGAGAACTAGTTAAGTTCCCTCAGACGTGCAGGTTTTCTCACGATGTTTTCCTTCACCGTTTCATTGCAAGTGGTAATCTCGGATTTTCATGACATAAACCCAGAGGTGCGAGCCGGGGTTTGAAACCGCACACTTTGATTGCAAGGCGTGCATTTGACCGCTTGGCTACCACTACTTGATAGGATGCTACTTGTTATGATAATTACGTACAAGTTAATCGAAATAAAAAAAAATATACCGTCGAATTGAGAACCTTCTATATAAGTCGGTTAAAAAATTTAACTAGTTCCCAAATGAATAAAGTTGTACATCATCATCACGCCTGTATTCCCCGAAGGTAGGCAGAGGTCCACTGTAGTGCGCCCACACTTCGCTGATGTGTTTTAGTCCCAATGTAATAGGGGGCGAGCCTATTGCCATTATACCGGGCACATTCCTCCTCCTTATGAAGAAGATTTTGGGCCATAGTCCACCACGCTGGCCCAGTGCGGGTTGGTGAACTTCACACGCCTTTCTATAGACGTGCAGGTTTCCTCACGATGTTTTCCGTCACCGTTCAGCAAGTGGTAATCATTGTTGAAAATGACATTCGCACATGAAAATTATCTCAGAGGTGCGGGTCCGGGATTTGAACTCGCACCCCTCACGTTCAAGGCGGGCGTTCTTGCCCACGAGGCTACCACTGCTGTGTTGTTGGGTTTTTTACCTATCTGTCAATTACATACATTTTATTCGAATTAACAGTCAAATAAAGCTTAACTTACGATTGAAAAATTTGCCCTAAAACATTTGTAGAAACTATATATGTATTGCTTATAGTATTGTACCCGCAGGGTATAGATTCTGTAGAAGCATCGATGATGAGTACTTACAGACGCTTTTAGGTAACAGAGAAGTAAGGAATAAACAGAGCAATTCTGAAATCCCCTACCACGGTTTAACAACCCAACGTAACACGCAAACTACATACAAAAGTTAACTCCCGTAGTCGCGTCCCACATAACCAAAACTACATAAGCTGATACTGAACCATATTTAGCGGTATATAATGTTCATTTTCGCTTAACGTTACGTCTCAGCCATATATTGGCGTCATTAAAAACTTTATTTACTAAGATATAGGGTTGGATTTCGTTCGGCGACACATCGGGAGGTTCTCTCTATAGGAATGTTGCATTTAAAATTCAATCGTATGGTTCCGTAAACATAGCGCGGCGCTTCCCGGAACGTATTGAACTAGAAATTCTTTTATCTGTTGTGTTTTTAAACTTATAAACAAATACCAACACGACTGCGTTTACCGATGTGGTAAGCAGAAATACACCACATTCTACCCGATTTCTTCTGCACATATCCGACCTACCGATATTGTAGTTTGCAATTCCCGTGCTATGTTAAATCTTTTTAATCACAATCTAATGTGTCCATTTTAAATGTCTAAGCTTTCGGAAATATAATATAATAACACCTTTATTAAACCAAACATATTTTTATGTATCTACCCCAAAAATAATGGAAATTTTAATCCATCCACAAATCATCTGCAGTGACATTATCTATTCAAGATACTTTATAATTTAATAACCCCGCAGGCCAGAGGGGTAATTCTCGCATAATTTACATTATCTCTAATTCGACATATATCAAAACAAAACTAAAACATGCGACCAATTTGACGTATTGTTTCGACAATACAGATAATGTCGAACCTGCGAGAATTGGCCCCTGATCCCCTATTTATCAATGTATTTTAGAGAACTTATTGTCGTTATAAATATGGCATAAAGCTGATATTCGCGTGAACGAAATAGTTTAAAACTTACATATTTTTCAATGCGGTTTTAGCTTTCCAGTTCATTTTCCAAGTTGTCTGCGTAACGTATTCTTTTAATATCAGAGCTTCAATAACTAGGTAAGGCCTCGTTCCATCTGTTGCATTGTTCATTGTAACAAAGTACACTCCACTCCTACAGTCGGTTAAACACGTTTGTTCCAAGTTTATGCGATGCATTACAAGTTTAGAACAACAGCTCTACTATTAGTATATTTGTTCTCTATGAGTCTCTAGATAAGAAGTAAAATAGTAGTGGTTTTCTATACAAATATGATACGCAAACGCCATCGATTAGAGGGCGAAAACCACGCATAGGACTGCTGGTGGTCTAAGTACTTAAAAAAATCGCGTACGCCAATAAAGCACATACAAATATTCAGATTGGGGTTCGGGTTGCTGCTCCCTCTAAGAAGAATAAGAAACATAATGGTTACTCTTTTCAAAACAATGTTTTATGCCTTATGTTGTCTTGGTAGGGTTAATTAAGCGCCGAGCGAAAAGAAATGCTAAAATGAACTGTATTCTATCATAGAAAAAGCTCATTTCTCTGCGAAATATAATTGACAGCGCGAGCGAATTTTGATACGTGGTTCCGTGGCTTTTACAACAGAAATTCAATCGTTATGTATATACAGGGTGTTTCAGAAGTCCGAAATAATACTTTGACGTTTGCATCAGTATCGGATATACAACTGAATGGAATAAAACCATGTTTTTTCAAAAAAAAAATCGTCGTCAATTTCTATAATAACACGAGTCCTATGTAAAATTTGCAAGTTCTGTTTTGTAAATGTTTGTAGTTGCCCCTCATGAGTGTAGTTTACACTGCTGAATAGGGTTATTGATGTACCCAAAGACCAGAACACGATACCTGTGACAAATATTCAAAGGTCTATAACTCAGAAACTAAGGTATAAACTGTCTTCGCTACGCTTCTACATATGAGCTACCGTATATGTACCTAAAATATTATTTCGGACTTCTGATACACCCTGTAGACACAGAGTTCGTTTTGGTACTGGAAAACATTTTGACAACGCGTGTTTTTGGCCTCTGTCTGGCCAGAGCCTTATTCATTTCTTATTCGTTAGCAAAGCCGTTATTTAACTATACCTACTTAATCACTCATCCCTTTTAAATGGCTTAGTGATTGATTATTTAATTAATTATAATAATTTACGAGTTTCTGAGGCAATTAACTCGTTTGTAGTCTGTATTTAGCAATTTTAATTAACTTTAGTAGTCAAGGTGTTATTTCATGTTTCCTTAAGTCCCAAAACTCATTAACATTAGTAGATTATCGATTTATCACTCAAAACATACAAATATTAATTAATAACCAAATTCTATCAAACGTATTAAAACAGTCCAGGTTATATCTGGTTTCATGTAATTCAGTTTAGACTCGCTAACGGCATTACTAATCTAAACTTTCAGGCTGAATACGATTATCAGGTTACGAACAGCTATAATGAGGTACGACGTAATATTACATTTCAAATAACAATCTGTTATTTTAATAGGCATTTAAAGTAATTAGGAACTTGAAACGGTTTTAATCTATTAGGATTAAGGCTATTGGGGCGTCAACACTCGTCCGCCAAACTTATTGCCGATACAAGAACGAACTGTATTTACACCATGGAGATATTATCACGAAGATGGCATATCGAGCCAGCGCTGCGGTAAGTTTTTCTCGTTTATCTGACTCCTCCATTGTTGTTTTCCCATATAGTTGCCGTAGACTACAGGTACATGAGATAACAACAACAGCGGAATAATTACCGCAGAGTCATACGAAGAGTAGAGTCAAATCATTTATTCTGTATGGGGCACTTACAAATTGTCAAGTTTACATTTTTTTTCTTATATACTAATATACTACCACCGGATCGAAACGCGACCTCAACTGAGAAGATCCGTCAAGAAACTCAGTGGGCTAATCTTGTTTTTTTAAATCGCCAAAACTTATTACAAATACACAGGTACATATAGCTGACTTATATACTTACCTTTAGAGCTGCTTTTTAATAATAAAGATGAAATAATAATAGGTTAGTAAGGCAACACACGCTACATTCGTTACAGTCGTTATGGGTACTCTACTCTTTGATTGACACAGCGTAAACGAATTTAGACGCGAGAGGGCGTGGCTTTTACGACAGAAATTCAACCTTAATGCATATTGGCAGAAAGTTCGTTTTAGTATTGACAAAAAGGTCGCGAGCGTCTTGACGTTCAAGTGTAAGAAATCGTGATGCATTCGAAGAAGCGAAATGACTTTAATATTTCTTCTTCTCAGCAGTCGGTTAAATAATTAATTGCGAGCTTCATATAGGTACCTAAGAGTGCATAGTTCCACGAGCTAGTCCCCACATGCGGGCTCATTATGTGCAACTTAACACGACACGAAAAGCCATTTTCTTTGGCTTTGAGACCCGACAGATGAGATGAGACGTCATTTCCCACGGACCTAAGTTTTATGATAAGTATTATCATTTACCTACCATGCTAGATTATTATAATAACGTATTTTTAATGTTATTAACTCACCTACTTATGACAAGAAAGTTAGGTAAAATCCATTACTGGCTGTATAAGAAGTTGTGTAACTTTATTGAAAATATGATTTTAAATAGTGTTTAGATGTATAAAAATTTCTGTAAAAAAATGTGGATAGTTGTAACGAGTCGAACGTTAAATGTGTGTGCACTGCAGTGCACCTCTACCTATCCATTCATGTACCTACCAAATAGGCCGCTGCTTTAGTCTTTTAATAGTTAAAACGGATATAAGATCAGAATATGAATAGAATGAACACACTATCCCAGCAATTTCCAAGCCTTAACAACTGTCGCTTGACCGCAACGAACATTACCAGCTTCCATGCAAGTTTATGGTCCATTTAATTTCCATTAAACCGCGTGTTTACTGCTAATAGACAGTTTAAAGTTATGAGATATAGAACAGTTAGAAATGCCTTGTGTATGTTATCTACTAACTTTAGAAGAAGGTTTTATTTATATTTCTGATATCCTTTTAAATTAACTGTTACTACTACTACAGCCCTTTTAACGTCCCACTGCTGGGCACGGGCCTCCCCTCAATGCGAGGGGGATTCAGGCCATAGTCCACCACGCTGGCCCAGTGCGGGTTGGCAGACTTCACACACCTATCGAAAACTAGTCAAGTTCCCTCAGACGTGAAGGTTTCCTCACGATGTTTTCCTTCACCGTTACACCAACATTAAAAAGCCATTCCGTTTAACAAATAAACTTCTTTTTTTCTCAAATCTTAAACTTCTGGCACAGATTATGGAAGTATTTTTAATGACAACAGATAAAAAATAATTGAATGCAGCAAAAATGTAGACAATGAATGCAGACAACGTTCTGTTTTGCATAATGTGCTTGCAGAATTGTGTGTTTGGCGCTAGTAATGTGAATTATACGACTTTTGTTTAAATATAAAAAAGTTAATTACTATCTTTTTTTATTCCTTGTATTTCCATTGCCACTTGGCTTTTGGGCCTCCAACAAAGGGACGTAAAATGTGTCAGATATGAAATATTAACAACAGATTATTTAACTGAAAAATATTGTGTTAAAGAAGCGGTATTTATGTGGCCTGAGCTAGTCGCTTCACCTATGGTCAGTGATAGGTCCAAGAATGTTAAAGCTAAGATTTAGGTTGGTAATTTAATTACAGAATCGAAATCTTGATATTTGGTTTAACCGAGAAAATTGACACACAAATCATTTGACATTTACTTGTCCCCTATTTTGCTACTTTACACCCTTAAGCGTTACCTTTAAAATTATAATGAGGTTCACAGATTTAGTCCGTATCGGAATCATCTCTCGGTCCATGCTTTATCTACGATCAGCGTCCATCGAGACCAGGTGAGCCAACCGAGCTCGGCTAACGTGCTAAATGCTAAGTTTATTAACGTTTATCTTGTACTTTATTGTTGACTGTTGATTAACGCTCTCCCCCCGCTAATGTGAGCGAACGGAATTTTTTGAAAAACGTCCGTATGCCAATATACATAAAGATTGAATTTCTGAGCTGAAAGCCATGCGATCACGCGTCGAAAGGCGCTCGCATTATTGATGACGTTTTGATAATAAAAAATTAATTGTAAAAATAAAATAAAATTTATTTAAATAAAATTTTTAATAACAAGCTTTCATTTAATTGCTCTTAGTTTTCGTGTTCTCCTCAGCAAGCCCTTTCATTTGATAGCCATACTGTGGTAGTGCAGAAAAAATAACAATTCCGCCATCTTGGATGATCCGCCATATTGGAATTAGAATGACGTCACATAGCTAAGCATGCATTGTCATCCAAAATAAGCATGTATACCAAATTTCGACTCAATCGGTTTAAAATTCAGTTCCAAGATTCCACCCGGACATACATTGCAAGTTAATATAAAGCTTGTAAAAAAGTTTTACAGATCGGTTTAAAAAGACTGGTGTGAAATCTGTGGGAGGAAGTGAAGTGAGTTTTTCAAACACGGGGTGATATTCTATTTGACTTAAACGACACTTTTGGGTGATATTGAATAATATATAATCAGCATTTTTTTCTGCGTCGAATGGGTATACTCTCTTGTAAAGTTAAATAAATATCGCCTTTCAGTCAAATACCCCTTGTTCTTTTTTTTATAAAAAGCTCATTCTAATTAAATTGATTACGTTCCGTATCAATTGATTTGACGTTAAGTTATATGATTAGAATAACAATTTATTGTAGGCTATTTATTGTTATGCAACCCCATATTTGATTAAGGATTTACGTAAATTAATCGAATTCAAACGCAAATAAAACCTTTCAAGGGAATACATAAAAATACAGGCTCCTTACAATCTACTTTCAAAGGTACCTTGTATTTATGTTGTATCAAACAAAAGTACACCAAGAAACTTCCCCAAATAGAAAAAAAAATACACAAAAGGTTACTGACTGTATAATGTAATGTACACGACGTATATAGTCCTGGCCACACTGGGGCGTCAAGATGCGCGCGTTAAATTAGCCAATACCAGCACTTGTAGCATGAGCGCCAAGATTAGACATATGTCACGAAATATCTTGATGTTGTCTCTTTCACTCGTATGAAATTTGACAGAGAGCGAATGAGCCAATCCATGACAGAGGTCTTGTCTTGACATGCGTGCTGACGCCACTGAACGTACTTTATGTTTATATAAATAAAGTTTGAATTTCTGTTGTAAAAACCACGCGATTACGCGTCAAAATTCGTTTGCGCTGACAATGACATTTAGTTGGGATTTATCCACCATCTTTATCACATTCTTCACCAACTTTTGTGTATGTGTATTTATTAAATTTGTCCTTGATATTAGTTGCTTGACACTGGCAAAATACTTACCTGCTTATCACGGGCAGTTGCAGGCTGCTTATCATTTAATTCCATTATTTATTTTGTAAAAATCAAAATATTTTTTTTTTATTCGTGTAGGCCAAAAAGCATTTACAAATAGTCAGATTCTACCACCGGTTCGGAATGCTGCTTTCACTGAGAAGAGCCGGTAAGAAACTCAATGGTTACTCTTTTCAAAATGATAATTGCTAGTAATACATTCTCAGGAGCAGCAACGCCATGAGAGCAGACAGCACCTTTGCCACAATACTAGAGAAGAATGATGCTCACGGCGGCAGTCTAATATTAAATACAAATATAGTCTTTCCGCTTAAAGAAGACATTCCGTTTGAAGAATGAACTGTTTCTGTGAGACAATACAATTCGTTTTAATACTGGTAAAATGTTGACGCGTGCGTTTTGACGCTCCAGTGTGTCCAAGGCTTAATGGAATACCGAAAGCTTGCCACACAGCCTTACGAAAATATGTATCTCTATATAGTGTGTACAAATTGCTTTGTAGGTAAAAGATACCTCAAAAAGGGATTATCCCGGTCCCAGCCTCCCGCGCTTCCCCTCACCTGTTGATTTTGTAGAATAAACCATTGCCTTGAGCACTTTGCTTATGAAAGTAAGAAAACCGTATCGAGGGGTGAAAGGCCATTTGACTTAAGCGACAGCGACTATAGCGACACTGATTCCAAATATGTATGTATGTCAATATCACCAAAAAGTGTCTGTTAAGTCAAAAAGTTTCACCCCTCGAAATGGAACCTTGACATAAATAATTAAATATTCCTATTCAACACCTACTCATCGTGTCATCTGAAACCGAGCAAGTTTAAGCTTTCCTGGGCACCATACAATGGACTGGAGGCGATCTGAGTGACACTCAGACCTGGGAAAATTCCGAAAGGCCTTTCCCGTAATTTGCTAACCTGCGACCTACCGGTGCTCTGAGTCGAGCGGCATACGCCCAAACTACTGCATACACATATGACCTTCTGTTTCCTTTCATGTCAATGTTTCTAGACTCAGAACTCACCTTATTCTGTAGGAAATTCCTACACAGATGATAAACATAACAATATAATTTATACAAATAAATAAAATTGAAGTGTCACCACCTTTTCCAAACTCGAGAGATGGAAATGAAAGTATATACGTTTCGCTTAGTGAAATTTCAATTTTTATAATTTTTGTCTGTCTGTTTGTTCCGAGTAAACTTCTAAAGGGCTGAACCAATTTTGTCGGGACTTTCAGAGGCAGATAGCTAATATTCCAAAGCGTAGCTTGAACTAATTTTATTTTTAAAAAAGTATTAAGGTTCCGTGGGATGTTAATGTTAACAACCATTACTCCGGGTTATCTCCCTAAGGTCCGCGCGGACGAAGTCTTAAATAAAAAGCAAATTTACCACATACAGATTATCCCCCATGAAGGCGGCTGGGAAAGAAAACAGAATCATGTAGGAGTAATTAAGGAAGCGTGGCTTATCTCAGCTGTGATATGTGGATAGAAAAACAAATACTGTATTTATAGGGTTCCGTACTTCAAAAGGAACAAAAAGGAACCATCATACGATTGTTATCCGTCTGTCTATCACGACACTTTTCTCAGAAACGTATTATGGTGAACGCGGTATAAAGTTGAAAAAATAATAATAAAGATACAAGGCTGTATTCCTTGGAGCTGTAAAATGTATTCAAATTCGTAATTTCTCCATAAAACAAGACCTATCTACCAATGAACGTATCCTATATCCACCTATCCATCAAAATTGATCTAGCCATTCAGGAGATCACTCGAAGATCACACAGATAGATGGAAAGAAAAACATATTAAAATTAGTATTTAATGTTGATAATAATCGTTTATGCTTGCATACACATCATCACGCCTGTATTAACGAAGGGGTAGGCAGAGGTGCAATGCAGTGCACACACACTTCGCCGATGTATTTTGGTCCCAATGTAATAGTGGGTAAGCCAACAACAGCTGTTATTTTAAATTTACAAACAGACTTCTAGATGAGAGAATTAAGGGGTGTGCTTATTGAGTGTTTCGTTTATCCCCTTCTTCCAGAATCAAAGTCATACAATACTCTTACCGATTTATATGCAAATGATCCTGTCTGCCCCCAATCAGTGGAGACGTGTAGGCGTGATTACAACACTTGACACTCGCTCTGGCTTCGTTTTTAATTTCTTGGAAAATTAATGTGTATATTACTTAAATAAAAAGCTTGTAAAAATGGCCTTAATTCCTTCTGCATAAGAACTTTCAATTCATCTACAAAGCTTATTTTATCAATCCAATATTTATTTATATTGGTACAGTTGTTTTTCAAGTCAAGAAAATATAGTCGCCTCACTCAGTATGCTCAGGATGTTATTTTTATTTAAATATATTTTGGATTTTTTTGAAGTTTTTACTAAGTGTTAATTCAGTTCGTTATGGTATGAGAAAAAATCATGGTAGAAGATATAAATGGTTTTCATATAATATTGTTACAATTCCCTTCATTTTAATATTCATGGCGAACCTGTAGGTAGGTACAATAGACGATAACTGCAGATTCAAACTCTTCAGGAATGTAGAGCTCTCGTCTACAGGGTGCTTAACCCGCAGTTAACCCCTCAGTGACGTCACTGCAGCATCTTAATCACACCCTTTACATGCCTGGCTTTATTAACAGAGATATATTTTTGAATACAGGAAGAGGAAGTTTATTCGATCTTACAAAAAAGTTAAGCAAATGAATTCAGAACGTACCTAAACTGATTTATTGCTAAGCATAAGATAATATTTAGTGAATTGTGATACTATTTTAAAGTTGTAGTAATTATATCTTTATGTTTTTATTCCCCAAAGTGCAACAGATGTAGACTGCGATGTATCCATCCTTATATAGTTGTTGTCTTTTTAGAGAATTCTTAAAAGCAGTGGTAGCCTCGCGGGCAAGAACACCCGCCTTGAACGTAAGGGGTGCAAGTTCAAATCCCAGGCCCGCACCTCTGAGATAATATTCATGTAAATGACATTTTCAACAATGATTACCACTTGCACTTGCTTATTTTTTTTCCAACAAAAAAATATAATAAAAATAATTTTGATCACTTCTAATAATTTTTATTTTTTTATTTGCCTAACAGAGGTCCAATGTCAGTTATCTGCATTCGCCAGTTGCTGTACTATTAATATTTAGGTATCGCTTAGCGTTAGTGAAAATGATCTTGAGTCTATAATTAAAGGTATGTCTTTAAGCAGTATGTCAACTAGCATCACAGTTAAAAATATTGACAAATCCATAAAGTTACGAAAGATTTTACCGGTTATTACCGTAGGTTTTATTACGTAATTCAATCCATGTTACATGTTCCCTTGTATTCGATAGGTATTTAATAAAGATTTATTGAGATTCGGACGTTTTTATTTGAGTCAAGAGCCTCCCTTTGAGATTGTTTACTGAGAACGTTATATTATCGTCATATTTCTGTGTGGAGCATATTTTATGGAAGTTTTTATCAGCTATTTAAATACTTTTGATCCTTTCTTCGCTCTTTGAACAAAAGTGGTGTTGAAGTTTTCGATAAACTTAAAAAGTTTATATTAATTGGAACACTTTACCTATCAACATCAATGATATAAAACACTTCCATTTTTTTTTTAGTTCTTGTTATCATTCCACGCCGACAATACTTTTTCTTAATTATTTTATAAAATTGGTAGTTATTTTTTATATTTAGTTTATAAACTGTAAATAATTTAAAAATTATCTAAATGAAATAAATTTTATAAATTGAAATTTGATATCAGTGGGTAAAGCAATTGTCTGAATAAATTAACGGTTAGTCGTCGGACGCTGTATTTACATAAGCAATCATTTCAAAGATTCTACAAGCTGTTTGCAGTGGGGCTGCAACCACAGTTCAGCAAATGAAGCTAATAAAAAGTCGATATCGAGAGCACTCTGTGCAGCAATGATCTGTTTCCAAGCTTCATTATATATTTTAAATATGAAAATACACTATCTAGGTATCTGATTTTATTTTGAATATGAGTAGGTATACAATTTTATGTGATCTGAATGCTTGAAGTTCTTCACATTATCACGCTTACATATCCTTAAGAAGTAGGCAGAGGCGCTAGTACACCTAAGCTTTGCTGTTGTATCTTCCCAGTATAATAGGAGGCAACATTTTAAAGCCTTCAATGCTATAGGCCGTAGTGAATGAACGGGCCTAGTGCGGGTTAGTGAACTTCACACATCATTTAAAAGGCTTGCAAGTTTCTTCACTGTATCAGTTAAGATGTTCGATACTCTTGTGGAACATAAATTGAAAACTTTAAAGTTGCACCCGATCTTGGTCGCATCGTACAAAACTTTTATTCGTAAAGTTTTAATCTCTAATAGAGAGTCGATAACACGGTGTAAGTTTCCGCCAACTAAGTACTTTTAAATAAATCTTAAAAACTTAGTAATACATCATCACGCCTGTATTCCTCGAAGGGGTAGGCAGAGGTGCACTGTAGTGCGCCCACACTTCGCCGATGTATTTTGGTCCCAATGTAATAGGGGCGAGCCTATTGCCATTATACCGGGCACATTTCAGATTTGGGCCATAGTCCACGACGCTGGCCCACTGCGAGTTGGTGAACTTCACACGCCTTTTTATAGACGTGCAGGTTTCCTCACGATGTTTTCCTTCACCGTTCAGCAAGTGGTAATCATTGTTGAAAATGACATTCGCACATGAAAATTATCTCAGAGGTGCGGGCCTGGGATTTGAACTTGCACCCCTTACGTTCAATGCGGGCGTTCTTGCCCGCGAGGCTACCACTGCTTATAAACTTAGATACTATGATATAATACTAAGCTTCTTTTCTTACCGGGAAATGCGGTAAAACTTTGAATTTATTAAATATAGTCGCAAAATTTAATGTTTTAAGGTAAAAACCTCTGTCTACTGTCTGTGGCATCGTATCTCCTTAAAGGATGGCCTGATTTTTTTTTATGGTGTGTGTTCATACTCACATTGTCCCACGATATTGGTGTCTTCACCTTTTAAGTACTAATTTTAAATGATATTTAATGTAGTTTGAACACAATGGGCGAAAGTCTCTATATTTCATACTCGGACCCTTAAAGGTACATGTAGTGTCGTTTAATAAATTTACAATGACATTAAAACCACCCTAATCCTGAATACACCTTGTAAAGTGTTTGTAAATGGATAATAATTTGGAAGTATGTATATCCAGATAGGCTTTCACTATGTCATCATACTTCTCAAACATCTCAAATAGGTAGATTAGTGTATTACAGTTTTGAACGTCGCTCTGGGTACCCCAAATTTTATGACCCCAAGTTATGATCCATTTTAATTGGAATTGTGGATAGATAGATAGAGTACTCTTTGTCGTACACACCAAACAAAGGAAATAATACAACATTTTTAGTTATAAATACAGGAGCTATGTACAATTGGGCGGTCTTATCGCTAAAAGCAATTTCATCCATACAACCAGTTTGGACGAGAAAACTATCTATCTATCTATCTATCAGCCAGAGACGTCCACTGCTGAACATAGGCCTCCCCCATAGATCGCCACAAATTACGTTCTTGGGCTTTGTGCGCCCATCGACTCCCGGCGACCCTGGTGAGGTCGTCCGTCCATCTGGTCGGGGGTCGTCCCACATTTCGCTTGCCTGTTCGTGGCCGCCACTCTAGGACTTTGATGCCCCAACGGCCATCCGTTCTCCGGGCAATGTGTCCGGCCCATTGCCACTTCAAACGTGCAACCCTTCGAGCTATGTCTGTAACCTTGGTTCTTCTGCGGATGTCCTCAAAAACGAGAAAACTATACTTAATTAATTATAGGAATTGTATAACCATTTTTAAACGACTTCAAAAAACCGGCCAAGTGAGAGTCTGGTTCGCGCACGAAGGATTCCGTACCATTATCTATAAAAACGGCAAAAAAATCACGTTTGTTGTATGGGAGCCCCCTTAAATATTTATTTTATTCTGTTTTTTAGTATTTGTTGTTATAGCGGCAACAGAAATACATAATCTGTGAAAATTTCAACTCTAACTATCACGGTTCATGAGATACAGTCTGGTGACAGACGGACGGACGGACAGCGAAGTCTCAGTAATAGGGTTCCTGTTTTACCCTTTGGGTACGGAACCCTAAAAACGAGGTTCTCTATTCGACCCATATGTTTATGATACTGATAAATAACATAGTAGGTCTAGGTGGTTAGTATACTGAGTTATTACAATATGCATTTTTATAATTCCTCTTCAGGAATAGTTACCACCAACTGTAACAGATATTGTTCGTCTCTCAGACCTTTAACTCTCTCGTCCGTTATTTGTTCCAATTTAATTTGTCCGCGGCTATTTCTCGTTATGATATCGTCGAACAGACGCTACATCGTTAATTTTAACGGTTTCATCTCGTTACTGTTGTAATTATTTTTGTTCAATATTCTAGTGACCTAACAAAAGGTACCTAACAAAATTTGCACTGTTGATGCTTGCATTTTGGTCCAAATAATGTAATAGGGAGCGAGCGTATTGCCCGGTTTCTCCGTAGGGCCGTAGGTGCCCCGTGGTATATACGGAACGTAGATCTTCATTCCGACCTTGGCCTCTTCTCAATTCGAAAACACTTAAAAATAGCGTCTTAACGCTATTTTAAAAAAGCCGCGTCGCATTTAAATCCTCTAATTGTCGACGCCGGCAATTACGAGCCAGACCCCGCGCACACATCATCAACTCGTCGCCGCCGTCCGCGGCACGTATTGATTGATCCTCCCGACACGATCACCGCCCTCCTCGACCCGGGCGTTGAGAGGGCCACCAACACACCTACACCAGCCTCAAACAGACACCGATCTCGCCGGCGAGGTCGAGGAACCCCCTCTTCCGCTCGTAGGTGCATCTTTTCATCTAGGAGCGCAGTCACTACCTCTCCCCTCACGGTAACTGCCCAAGCCGAGGTCGGGCCCTCTGTGGCGCCCTTGAGCTAGTTGCCACCCCTTTCCGCCCTTAAGGCCTTGGTTGGAGTGCACTCTGCGCTCGCCACTCCTCCGGTAAAGCTGTAAAGGTCCCCTCACGGCCAACAGTGTAAGGCCTTCAAAAAAAAATAGAAGCGTATTGACATTATGCTGGCCACATTCCTTCTCAATAAGAGGGAGAATTGGCCTGGATTCCACAATGCTGGCTCAGTGCGGGTTGGTGAACTTCTTCTTCTACGTGCAGGTAGAATTAACTGATGTTATTTATGGAATATTATGTAACTGGTTTTAGGTAGCACGCAATTTATGGTGTCATTTGCAATGGAAGTGCCACAGTGATAATATTTAATGAACAATTTGGATAAATTGAAACCAATTTTCATTTCGTGTTCTAGGCATATGTTCCACTTTGTAAATAAAAAAGCTATTCTACATGGTTTGTAGACGGATTGAAATTTGTGTAGAAATTAAATATTATTTATAAGTAGCTGATCTCGCGACTCCGTACGCGTGAAATTCCTTCTTCCTCCTAATCTTAACAGCTAGGCCCTTGAGATTCTCTATGATCTTCCTCTTCCTCTGTTGTAGAAAGGTAACTACTACTACTACAGCCCTTTTAACGTCCCACTGCTGGGCACGGGCCTCCCCTCAATGTGAGGAGGATTTCAGGCCATAGAAAGCCATAGGAAGGTAAAGGGCGCAAAATTTAGGAATCTTAATATTTTTTTAATTTTCTTTTTTTTCCATAACAATCTTAAGTACTACTACTATTATACTACAATGTATCAGATTACTTAAAAAAAGAGATGAGTGAAAACGGTAAAGTAGTTCTCGAGTTATGGCGTAACCAAAGGAAATTGGGATTCATGGTTGTGTATATATAGATTAAGTATAATTAAGATACCATTGGGCAGTCAGCTTTACCGTGTTAATAGAGCTTTAGGTGGGTAATTCTATTTGGAAATTATATGAGTAGGTACATACGCAGTCGCCACTCGGGCGGCGAACAAGACAATAAACAATGTCGTAAAATTGGCGAACGATTAACATCACAACAACTTACCTTCCGCAAAAATTTTCTCTGAGCTATTTACAAAATCGGTCAATACACATAATCACGCCTGTACTCTCCGAAGGGATAGGCACAGATACTCTGCAGGGCTTTGAATAACCATAGAGTTTCTTGCCCATTCTTCTCCATGGGAAATACATTCCGAATGCAGTAGATTTTTTTGTTGTTTATTGGTTTGATAAGTATCTGTGTTCGTTTAAATGATAAAAAAATCTGATTTTGAATCTTCAGTTATTTTTGCTTCATTTATTTTTGCGGGTTGGTGAACTTCACACGCCTTTCTACAGACGTGCAGGTTTCCTCACGATGTTTTTCTTTACCGTTCGGAAAGTGGTAATCATTGTTTAAAATGACATTCGGACATGACAATTATCTCGGAGGTGCGGGCCCGGGATTTGAACTTGCACTCATTACGTTCAAGGCGGGCGTTCTTGCCCACGAGGCTATCACTGCTGCTTGCATATTTTAGCTACCATTGATAAAATAAGATTTTAAGGTGAATTCATAGCAATTCCACTACGCAGTGTTAAGGGACTTGGGACCCAAAGCGGTCGTCATAGAATATTAGAATGGCCGAAAACAATACGGCATTTCTCAACCGCATACATACATCTTAGTACAAAGCAATAAAATAAATAATTCCTCGGTATGGCGCCTTGTAAATACTCCTGAGGGCATTCAGATATACAGGGTAGTATTTATGGGAACAATTACACAAACGCCACAATGGTACAGGGTGTGTCAGAAATGTGAAATCATATTCGGGTAGATATGAGGCAGCTGATTTATAATTGTACTGTGCGCGATTAGATTTTGCGAGAGACTGCAAGTAATTTGTAAGTAGATAAGTTTTTATAACGATCTGCTAACAATTACCTCGTTCTTTTAGGTGTTTTGTTATGATGTTATTGTTATTATCTATTGTACAAAAATTTAACGTACATTTTAAATGTGTACGAAAAACATGATCCCTTCAACGGTCGGTTTGAGATTGAATCCACATTGGGGCGTCAGGACGCACGCGTCAAAACTTTTATCAATACTAAAATAAACAATATTGACTAATGTAGTGGTAGCCGAGTGGTATTAGCAGTGGTAGCCGAGTGGTCGAACGCACGTCTTGCAAATCAAAGTGTGCAGGTTCAAACCCCGGCTCGCACCTCTGGGATCCATGTGCGAATCTCATTTTCATCCGAGATTATCACTTGCTATGAAACGGTGAAGGATAACCGTGAGGAAACCTGCACGTCTGACGTCTGAGGGAACTTGTCTAGTTCTCGATAGATGTGTGAAGTCTGCCAACCCGCACTGTGCCATCGTGGTGGACTGTGGCCTGAATCCCCCTCGCAATGAGGGGAGGCCCGTGCCCAGCAGTGGGACGTTAAAAGGGCTGTAGTAGTAGTAGACTAATGTATAAAGCTTATTCTTCAATAAAATGCCATTGACAGCGCGAGCGTGGATTTTGCCACAGAAAATTTATCTTTATGTATAATGACACAGAGTTATTTTTGGTATTGGCAAGAATTGACACGTGCGACATAACGCTCCAGTATGTTAAAAGCTTTCTTTTCTAGACGTTATTCAAGCTGTAAGGCACACTGAAGGCTAATGAAGTGTTAGCTGTTATGTTTACAGCGTTTCTACGGTTACAACCGGTTGTAAATATCTATAAAACTGTCTGATATCCGGTTGGCTGAACCGGCAAAAAAACTGCTGAAAACCGGTCGTATTTCCAAACGGATCGTGCCTGTAATGTAGTCTCATTTGCCACCTAATTTATTACTTATGATATTGTGTTTAAAAATTCCATTGTTGTTAAATGTTATTTTATGTCCCCACGCGTGACATAAAATAACATTTAACAACAATGGAATTTTTAAACTAAATATATATATAATAGGTCGTAAAACTAAATATATTATGAAACGATATGAGTTTGATATGTTACGCCCCCCCACACATGGGGGCGTTAGAACGCGCGCTTAGTTATTTTGCCAATATTAAAACGACTTGTATTTACAAAGTTCAAGTTCATTTGAAAAAAGCAACCGTGGAGTTTCTTGCCCATTCTTCTCCATAGGAAATGCATTCCGAATGTGTGGTAGAGACACTATTTTTATTATTTATTGACGACTCATTAGTGCCTGTATGGTTTATATGAATAAAAAATATTCTGATTCTGATTCATCCTCGACGAAATTGCATTGACAGCGCCGGCGAATTTTGAAGTGATTATTTGATGTGAAACTAAATAGCCGCGGGTAAAACCGATTGTTGGCGCGGCGATTGATGGTATATATATACAGTCTATATGTAATAGTGAAATTGAGAACCTCCTCCTTTTGGAAGTCGGTTAAAAAGTAATAATATTTTATACAACTGAATGGTATAAAAATTTCATCGAAATTCGAACATGTTTTTTCAACTTTTTTTCGTCTTCAATTTCTATATCGTATAATATCTCGAATCCTATACAAAATTTGCACGTTCTGTTTTGTAGATATTGGTAGTCGCCCCTCATAAGTGTAGTTTACACTGCCGGATGGGGTTGGGGATGTACCTATAGGCCAGAACACGATACCTGTGAGAAATATTCAAAGGTCTATAACTCTGAAACTATGATAGTTAGGTATAATCTGTCTTCATTAAGCATCCACATATGAGCTACCGTATATGTACCCAAAATATTATTTCAGACTTCTGATACGCCCTGTAGAACGAATCAGACTTACAATTGAACATCAAAAACCAAGTAAACCCAATAACCTGCTATAACACCCGGCATTGTACGAAGAAATGATAGCAGCATCAATTAGGACAAAATCGTTAAAATAATACGATATTCTAAACTCATACGTAAAAATAACACGCGTAGATTGATTTTTCAACGGCTTTTTGTGATAACGTTTGTTTTCTTTTAATACGCGGACCGTGATTTGATTTTGAAATAGGTTTCAATTTGCATAATTTTTAAGGGTGAGGTCGTGGGATGGTCGTAATGACAACAGCTGGAGTTAAATCAATGATAAAGCGATATTACCTTGTATATAACTATGTATATAACCTACATTACCTATACGAATAAATATAATTTAAATATCCTTTTGTAAGGTCAAAATAACACAACATTTCAATGCATGTACACGGTACCTACTTGTATGTAACAAAACAAAAATTTCTTTCCTTATTTAGGGTTCCGTACCCGAACCCTATTACTAAGACTTCGCTGTCCGTCCGTCCGTCTGTCACCAGGCTGAATTTCATGAACCGTGATAGTTAGACAGTAGAAATTTTCACAGATTATGTATTTCTGTTGCCGCTATAACAACAAATAATAACAACCAGAATAAAATAAATATTTAAGTAGGCTCCAATACAACAAACGTGAGTTTTTTGCTCGTTTTTATAGATAATAGCGGCCCGTCCCGGCTTCGCACGGGTGGACATTTTTATTTTGTCATATTTTTACCTTAAAGCTTCACTTTACACTATGTTGGCAGTTGTGTTCTATAATATTGTAGAACATTTTTTTGTTCTATCATCAATACTTTCCGCAGCGTATGCGATGAAAGACATTTTACGGCAAAAAAATTTACACCTTGAGTTGGTTTTAGTAAAGATTTCTAAGGATCTCTATTTTTTTCTAGTAATAAATACAGCCGATGTTACTCAGTGATAATCTAGCTTTCTAACGGTAAAAGAATTTTTGAAATTTGTCCAGTAGTTTTTAAGTTTATTCGTAACATACAAAAATACAAATCTTTCCTCTTTATAATATTAGTATAGATGGTACGGAATCCTTCGTGCGCGAGTCCGACTCGCACTTGGCCGGTTTTTTCTGTTGGACTGATTTTATTGGGACTTTCACAGGCAGATAGCTGATGTTATGAAAGTAACTTAGGCTAACTATTTTTCTTAAGTTCGGGTCGCGGGCACATCCAGTAACATTTAAAAGGAACGGGTTAGTGTAGAAGTAAGTTCATATTATGTTCCTGACTTCAATATTATGACGCTATATTAAACATGTTGGGTAAGGGATTTTAGGGTTAAGGGTTGAGTGCGTAATCGACCTCTTAAAGAAAAGAGCGGCAATTAGTGAGTGAGCTATTAAGCACTTACAAAAGGATTGCAAACGGGTTACATATAGGTCATATTAGCATCACCACGATTTTGTTCCCTGCACTTGGCCGATGTATTACTTACGAGCCTATTGACCTGACATACTCACCTCAATACGAAGGAGATTCTAGTATGTATGGTCTACTACGCTGGCTCAGTGCAGATTTCTACCCTCTCCATCCAGCATGGCCTTCAACTTCACATCTTATAGCAGTATTTTTTTAAGATGAGAAAAGATAGCAGTGGTAGCCGAGTGGTCGAACGCGAATCAAAGTGTGCAGGTTCAAACCCCGGCTCGCACCTCTGGGATTTATGTGCGAATCTCATTTTCATCCGAGATTATCACTTGCTATGAAACGGAACTTGCTATGCTCGTGAGGAAAACCTGCACGTCGGAGGGAACTTGACTAGTTCTCGATAGATGTGTGAAGTCTGCCAACCCGCACTGGGCCAGCGTGGTGGACTATGGCCTGAATCCCCCTCGCATTGAGGGGAGGCCCGTGCCAATCAGTAGGACGTTAAAAGGGCTGTAGTAGTAGTAGTAGAATCAAAAGATTTAATTCGCAGAAAAAACATCGTCAAAGTTATTACCAAGGAAACCATATTGTCAAACAGGTGAATTCCATATAATCCCATACCTGAAGAAATAAAATAAATATGTGTCCACATTTATATCTCCTATAGATGAAAAAATATGCCCAATGTGAACGAATTTCGAAAACCTCACTTTCATCGCTGACCGTTTCACGTGAAATGCCCTATCTTTTGATTGACCCATCGCCGAATCACTGAAACTATGACTACACCTAGATAAACTATGGCAGAACCAATTAACGTATAGAGATTTTTTTTTTACTTGTAAACCGAAAAAATATTACACGGCCCTCCAGCGTTTGCAGTCAAATTAATTGGCCCGCGAAGGTATGTAGCTTGGACAGCCCTGAACTATGGTATCAACTCTACGTCTGTAAGTTCAAGTGGCAAGGTCTCAGCGAGTCGTCACCGGATGCTACGGCTTTCGTTTCCTACGCCACTTCCTGCTGAGCCGATATCCGCTGGCTTTCCGTTCAGATATTGCACATAGATTTTCCATTTCACTTCGACTACTTGTGGATAATTTTCTACCAACTCCTTCGACCCCTTTTTTCGATTAATTTTATGCCGGACCCAAGATAATTAAGCTATTCCTGGGAAATCGACGAAGGTCCAGCCTCGGTGCCTTCATTGGATACCGCTGTAGATCCTAGCTTATACGAGTAACGGTGTTGGTAATGTGTGAGGGGTTTTGTCCCATAAAAAGTTGCCACTACTTAGTTTCTGTGTTTTCCTGAATTAATTTCCAAGATAAACTAAAAGAAGTCTCGCTGATAAGTGAGTCTAACATTAAGCTAGGACTAAATTTCTTAAGGTATTTCCCTCAATGCAATGACAAGGTAAATTATGACAGTCTAGTTTTTTCTCTTAAGAATGGAATAGTTTCGTTGACGCAAAATCAAGTCTGTTCCCCCTGATGGTATAAGCAAATGTGCACTGCAATACACGGTGATACCGCTGAAGTATATCGCCCCTATAATGCTAGAGCTGTGAGCCTGAGTTTGAAGCACCACAGTTCAATTGCAAAGTTTTCCTTCTGAATTTATTTTATTAGCTATTATTATTTTCAATGAGGAATTGTGTTTTGTATAACGGATCCTGTAATGAATTAGTTGGGAAATCGTGTAAATAGTAATATTTTGAAGTACTTTTTTAGTAGACGGAATTCCTAGAGTATCATTACTTAAAGTTTATCTTAAGATCGAAACCAGACAGTTTATCGGTTAGGATAGTTCACAATCACTTTGAGTTGCCTAAAGGTCACTATCGGGTACGATACTCGATAGTTGCGCAAGTTCTTACGTTTCAAATAGCTGCTATAAAACTTTAGTTAATGATTCCAATGGTCTTCGTTAATGTGGAGTAGGCCGCTGGGACCAACGCTTGGTGTTTGCAGGTTTTCATTATTTCAGGAGTTTGAATAATGTATACACTCCTTCCTTAAAGAAATTATGCGTTCAGCGGGTATTTTGTCAGTATCAAGTAATTATTAGTAGCAACAAATTCAATAAATGTACATCCTACTAATCTTACTTCTCCTAATATTGTAAATGTGAAAGTTTGTGAGGATGGATGGATGTTTGTTACTCTCTCTCGCAAAAACTAGGAGCCTTCGCTTATTCAATATCATTATAAATTGTAACCTACATGTTATTCTGATGTATAAACAATAATACTATAAAGTATCCATATGCAATCAAACATAGGAATCTAGAAAATAAAAAATATGTCAAGAAAAAACTAAATTAACTTGGTATATATTTTCATTGTTTTTACGTTCTAGTCAAAACTTAACTCCGACTCTACGTGTACATACATTATTAATCTGTATTCGCTTATACTTAATATAAATGCATCGAATTATGGAAATGTTATCATAATTAATTTTTGAAATAATCAAGGAAGTACTTCATTATCTTTTATCTTTAGTATGATCAATTTATGCATTAGTTTTAAACTACACAACGGATTTGAATGAAATTTTATAGTATTATTGTTTATACATCAGAATAACATGCAGGCTATAATTCAAAAATCAAAATAATTTAGTTTTATTCGTGTAGGCCAAAAAGCACTTACAACTAGTCTGATTTATTTATTTATGAAGACTTTAGCACAAAGATGTACAAAAGCGGACTTAATGCCAAAGGCATTCTCTAACAGTCAACCTTAGGGTGATGCAGAGAAAGCAAGGTAGGTGCACTATAAAATATGTTAGAAATGATTTCAGACATTGAAATATAATTTACATACAATACGATACACAAATACTTATATATAATAGACTAATCTACTAATCTACCACCGGTTCGGAATGCTGCTTCCACTGAGAAGAGCCGGTAAGAAACTCAATGGTTACTCTTTTTAAAATGATAAACAGTAAGGATTATGAGTAATACATTCTCAGGAGCAGCAACGCAATGACAGCAGGTAGCATAGTCTCAATACTAGAGAAGATTTATACTCACGCAGTCTAATATTAGATACAGATTTTTGCATTACGCTTAGGAAGCTAGTATAAGGTGCGCCTACTTACAGTATAAGGATTATTCTAAATCACAAGCGGCTATAGGAATAATTGCTTTGGTGTAATTCATAACGATATTTAAGAAGCGAAGTCGGCTCGGAAGAAGTCGCAGGTAGAAGTCAAAATGGGTAAAAGATAAATCAAAATGGGTGATGAAATAAATACATCATCACGCCTGTATTCCCCGAAGGGGTAGGCAGAGGTGCACTGTAGTGCGCCCACACTTCGCCGATGTATTTTGGTATGAAGGTAATAAATAAATATGGCGGATGACCCCCGCGGCTTGCCTTGGAGTGACTTCTCATTTCAAATGATATCACTTTTTACTTAACACTAGTCTAACAGTAATTTTGGCTGGTGTATTGTTCTCGTATTATTAATAAAATCAGGTATTATGTTATTATTGATGTTTATTCTTATTTCTTTTACAGGTCCTTAATATAACTTAGTTTATTACACTTTTAGCTCTATTCTTACAAAACCAAACTCTTCTAGATCCATCCAACTGTCAATCAAACATAATTTCTAAAGATTTTTTTAAATATTATCTTCACGCCTATTTTCCTTTAGGCGGTAGATAATTAAATGATGTGAATACAGAAAATTCACACTATGTCAATGTTATTTTTTTATTCAAAAACAGATTATTATCTTAGTTTGTTTTGCGGAGCACGTGTCTCCGGGATATTAGTTTAACAAATAAAGCTTTTAGGGGCACAAACACAGGAGGCATTCTTTCACGAGTTCTCTTTTAACTTGTTCTACGACTTTGAGACGTGTCGAATTAGTTATTTTTTATGTCAGATATTAACACGTTTTCTAGGAAACTTGGAAAGGTTTCGTGTTTATTAGTAACAACTCAATCAATGATCTTATTTATTCGTAATAGATCTAATCCCAGTAGCGGTGGTATCCTGATGGACAAGAACGGAAGGGGTGCAAGTTCAAATCCTGGGTCCGTATGCCTCTGTCGGTGTTGTTTATATAATATAAAATTGAAAAAATACTATTTTAATATTTGTTTATGCATAATTGGAGAGTCATTAGCATTCCGTGTATGAATCTATCTTTGAAATTACTTAGTCTAGCTGAAGTTAGCTACCAATAGCATTTTTTTAAACGTATACTGTATGAATAGGTTAAAACAGCTATTAATGCGTATTTAATACACCAATAAATGATTTTTATAAATAATACATCATCACGACCGTATTCCCCGCAGGGGTAGGCAGAGGTGCACTGTAGTGCGCCCACACTTCGCCGATGTATTTTGGTCGCAATGTAATAGGGGGCGAGCCTATTGCCATTATACCGGGCACATTCCCCCTCAATACGAGGGAGATTTGGGCCATAGTCTAGCACGCTGGCCCAGTGCGGGTTGGTACCACGCTATAGAAAGCTATAGACGTGCAGGTTTCATCACGATGTTTACCTTCACCGTTCAGCAAGTGATAATCATTGTTGAAAATGTTTTTTATACATTAATAATTCTTATACATTTTCAATTTCTCCCTTAAAATTACGAATCTCACGCTATGTCTGGGCCCTTTAAAAAGTTTTGTTACGATGAGATGTGATAGAGTTTTGTTATGATACTGTTGATATGATGAGTATTATTTAAATCTAGGTTTTTGTACACATGTAGAGACTAACGAAGTTTGTTAGAGCCTTATTATCACGAGTTGTCTTGTCAAATTAAGTTCGCACAGGTGGGTACCTTAAGGAAAATGAGACTATATTTCGTCCTAGTTAATGTGATTATCACATCAAATAAGCCTGCTCGCCGTGAATTCGTTACCAGATGATGGGATTAGTGATGTAACGATAGTATTAAATTATGTCGATAATAATATTACCAGCCGCAAGTCTATCGGAAAAGTTGTGCGCTCGTTTTTTGTCTGAAATTCTGTATACATAGGTACACATATGGAGGGGTAAAAGGCTATTTGACTTAAGCGACATTTTTTAGGGTTCCGTACCCAAAGGGTAAAACGGGAACCCTATTACTAAGACTTCACTGTCCGTCCGTCCGTCCGTCCGTCCGTCCGTCGGTCACCAGGCTGTATCTCATGAACCGTGATAGTTAAAGAGTTGAAATTGTCACAGATTATATATTTATGTTGTCGCTGTAACAACAAATACTAAAAATCAGAATAAAATAAATATTTAAGGGGGCTCCCATACAACGAACGTGATTTTATGGTCGTTTTTATAGATAATGGTGCGGAACCCTTCGTGCGCGATTCCGACTCGCACTTGGCCGGTTGTTTAACCTGTAAGCATACTCATTCGACGCAGAAAAGTTCGCTGATTCCAATTACGTATAATATCGCCCAAAAGTGTCGCTTAAGTCAAACAATATATATTTTTTTTTTTTTACAAATATGTAAAAATCCATTTCGAAATCATAGAGCTTCCCATTGTTTTCTATAGGAGTGCAATTTTGAATAGATGATGAGTCAACGTTTGAGATGATTCTGAAGTACTTTGTACCAAGTTTACTAGACAACTCGCTATATAATGTATATAGTGTTTAATAATGGAATGTTGAATCTTTCTTTTTTGTCACCATCCTGTGATTTTTAAACGGTTGTGTTTTTAACAGCTCTCAAACACAATTATAAATGTAACCACTGTCATTTTGAAGCGATTGTTGTATACATTGTATCTTAGACCATGATATTTTCGCAAAAAAAGTTGTCCAAATGTATAGTTTAGATGGTTGCCACTAGATGGCGCTGTGGTGTTTTGAGTTGTTTCTGCATCTCGGTGGGATTGTGTCCACCTGAGGTCAATGCAATCAGTCTCGGCTTAGCACTGGTTACCAAATACACCAGATGAAAATGTACAATTGGTTTCATTTTTGGGAAATCCAAGGGGATCATTCGAACAAAAGTGAACATCTACAGTGTAGGATACTCCAGTGTAGGCCAGGTGGCTCACTGATCCACGCGGTTGCGGGTTCGATTTCTGATACTGTCAAATATCGGAAATGGCCTTTTCTGAAATAGCGCTGGTCTGGGTGTAAATGGGATCGCTCCCTATCCATTGAAATCAAGCAAGAAAGAAAAAACTTTATTGTGGCGAGCAGCAATTAGGATAAAAGATTACAAAATAAAATAAATGAATAATAATTAACAAATTCTGCCACAAACAGACCCAATTCAGCATGTGATGTTTACAAGAACCAGCACCTGGTCTTCCATTGGGCCCGTTTGGCGATTTCACGGGCGCAAACCACAAAAAAATAACTAAATTAAGACTGTATGGTATGGTACCCATAGTACAAGTTTTGGTTAGTGTGGAATCATACGATAAGTATGTGTTGTCTGGCGATATCATATCAGTTAGCAAACATATTAAACACACTTTATTCCATATAGCGGCCCGTCCAGGCCGCACTGGTTTATAATATAGCCTTTGTTACTCAGTGATAATGTAGCTTACTAACGGTAAATGAATTTTTGAAATCGGGCCAGTACTTATTATGTTAATTCGTTACATACATAAATGCAAAAATACAAATCTTTCCTCTTTATAATATTAGTATAGATATACATTATTATTAGTATAGATTAGTTTAGATTTTAGCGTGCCTTACTCAAGTTAATGGCTGTAAGAAATCCCTAAGTGAATAATGAAACGACACTAATTTATCTTAGTAAGTCCTTTTTGTTCAGTTTACGGCACTCAAACCTAATGTGTAGTACCTACACTTGTTTTTGTCTGAAAATAGAAGCATAGGTCGGCCCACGTAGATTCCAGGCCGAATTCCAGGGCAACCGCTTAAGCTCTTAAGGTTCTTAAGTGAAATCGCTTTTGAAATTACTTTAAGACACAGTCATTGTAAAATCGAATCTATTGTTTTGTTAATATTCTTGGAAATATCATAAAGGCGACGATTTACGAGTTATGCAAAGTGTTCTTAGTGTTTCTCTAGTGTTTACACATTTTCATCCCAAAAATTTATGGAAAACTCATCAATTTTGATCTGCATTCTTAAAACTATACTTAAAATATGTTACTTGTATGTTTTTGTTTTTTGTTGTTGTTTTTGGTTAAGTAATCGATCAGCTCCAGAGACCATTTAAATACTCCTTTACCTACCCATTTAAGAAATTAGGCATGATGGTGTTTTAAAGTTTTTGAGGTAGGTATTTATAGACCTATTTATTTATAGGCACGTCAAGCGCTTGTCCAATTTTTTCCAATACTAAAACGAACAGTATTGACTCGTGGAATAAGCTCATTTTTCAACGAAATGTGTGAAAGATGCGTGGTCGGCTTTTACCACACAAATTCAATCTTAATGTATTGACACAGAGTTCATTTTGGTGTTAGTAAAAAGTTGGAGTCAAGTGTCTTGATTCCGCAAAGTGCGTAGGGCTTTAAAATATCATAATAAACCTATTGAAATATGTGCAAAGGAGACCAGGGATTAATAAACAGATATACTGGGATAGAAAAACATAATGTAAGGTAAAAACAGTAACCCTTGGGGTCGTGAGCGTCTGGGGTGTGGGCCCCGGACGCTCTTAAGTAGACGACGACCCCGAGGAGGACGGCGGTGAGAGGTGGTCTCTCACCGCCGTATGCACTGCGAGGGTGCAGGGGGGAGCAAACATCTGCTCCCCCCGAGACGAGCTCCTGAGCATTAAAGCTCGGGAGCGAGGCACAGAGGGACACCGGTGCGTTCCGATAGGAGATCCCGGAGTTCCTCTAACGTGTCGAAGACGGCCACCGAGGAGGTTTTAGTGGGTAAGAATCCCACATATCCCAGTCTTCTCCCACACAGAAGACTGGGAATCTTTGTGAAGATTTCCTCCCCGTCAACAAAAAAAAAGGTAAAAACAGTAGAGTCATAAAAACACAAGTATCAATCAAAGACACTAGTTAACCAGCCAATGCTTTGCTATAGTTAACATTTTCCAACAAAACCAATCAGCCTCTTGCACACTGGGGCGTCCACGTTCGTGCGTTCAATTATTTACCAATACCAAAACGGACTCAAGGTCAATATACATAAAGATTGAATTTCTGTGGTAAAGGCGACGACACCACGCGAGAAAATTCGCTCGCACTGTCAATGTCATTTAGTTGAGATTTGGACTATATTTAAAAGTCAATTAAGTTTGTTTTAGCAAAACATTTTACGCGCTATTGTCAACGGCCCAGAGAGCGGGAGGCTTTACTTACGACTTGTAACTTCAAGTATTAAAACATGAAGCAACATAACATCACAGCGACTCTATCATAACTTTTTTAATATTGCTGTCACACAAACTGTCTCTGTTGATATTCAGATGAGGATTTCACTCAAAGTAATTGACGTGGAGAACGCTGGTTGAATATGTTACATTTTCAGGTTCATTCAGTTACTACTACAGCCCTTTTAACGTCCCACTGCTGGGCACGGGCCTTCTCTCAATGTAAGGAGGATTTCAGGCCATAGTCCACCACCCTGGCCTAGTGCGGGTTGGCAGCCTTCACACATCTATCGAGAACTAGACAAGTTCCCTCAGCCGTGCAGGTTTCCTCACGATGTTTTCCTTCACCGTTTCATAGCAAGTGATAATCTCGGATGAAAATGAGATTCGCACATAAATCCCAGAGGTGCGAGCCGGGGTTTGAACCTGCACACTTTGATTAGCAAAGCGTGCGTTCAACCAGGCATGCATGCTTCATCTTATTCCATCAGAATATGATCATTTCACTCATTTCGTAAAAAAGAAGAAGAATTTTTTCTATGCCAAAAAAATTAACGCGTGAGCGTGGACGCCGCAGTGTACGAGAGGCCTCATCGTTTGCTTTAAATAAATTTGCCGTTAATTATTGCCACCATCGTTACCCCTGCTCTTATCCTAATTATATCTTATCATTCTCGTTATCATTTCGTATTTTTAATTTTATCGTGATGTAGCTAGGATGGTTACATACTTCGCCACTTTGTGGTATCAAAGCGATGCATAATCTGTGCCGAAAAACAAGATGGATAAAAGTATAATGGAAAATATGTCACAGGTTGATAATTTTATAATCTATTTAATTGTATATGCACAACAAGATATGGTAATAGGCTCCCCAAAATACATCGGCGAAGTGTTGGTGCACTGCAGTGCATCTCTGCTTGCCCATTTAGGAATTACAGGCGTGGTTATAAGTAAAAGATCATGTCTGTGTTGGTTAGCGATATTTATTTATTTCGTGTTATTATTATAATTATTTAAAACACTAATTGAATCCCAAATTAAGCGAATTTCTTTCTGGGAAGCGTACAATGGACTGGGGCCGACCGGCCCCAAAAACACCTATACTAGGTCAAATTCTGAAAAGGCTATTTGAAAAGACTACAATCTTCTTAGCTAAGACGCGGCTGTATAAACAAAAACCAAGAAAAAAAACAATTGAAAAACAGCATTATATAATGAGCTCAGTGAAATGAGCCAAGTAAAATGTATAAAAAATAAGCAGAACATACCTATTTGAGGGTACACTTAAAGGGGGCAGAGGTACGCTACAGTGCTGGGTGCATACACTTAATTTGCATTAAGTGCATTATTCGTTTAATTTCTCATTGTTTTAATTCCATGTGTGGAAGCTTGTAATTGACATCTAATTAATTACATTAAATCTCATTTTGTAAAATTAGCCGTAAGCTCCCCAAATATAATAAAATAAAATATTACTCAATGTCCTCACGTAACTAGATAGTCTTATTGCCATTGTTCCGAGCATACTTTATCAATTAAAAACCCAATCATAAAACAGATAAACTCCAAATTATTATTAATAACTAATACTTTAATAATATAAAGAGGAATCATTTGTATTTTTGCGTGTAACGAATTAACTTAAAAACTACTGGACCGATTTCAAAAAATATTTTGCAGTTAGAAAGCTACGTTATCACTGAGTAACATAGGCTATATTACAAACCCGTGCGAAGCCGGGACGGGCCGCTATTATTAATAACTATGATATATCAAAACTATTTTAGACTCACTTTGGTGCTAAAAATAAATAAACTTTACCTACTCAACTATTTAACCTTTTACGATACAATCAAAATATTCTAATGGAATTTAATAACCCGATGCTCGAAGCACGCTTCACCGAATTACTCGTGTACGAGTATATACGATAAAGTTGGTAACGCTGCTCTACATGTCTCTACACACGGCTAGAGACAGGTAGAGTTGTTGTGCGCGCTGGCACAGGGTAGCAACACTAGTTGCCTGAACAGTTGTTTTACTGGCTTTGCTTTGATGTTGGACTAAATATAGAGTCTATTTAAGCTGGACTAATTCAGCTCGCGTGATAACTGATGGCCGCAGAACACAATTCTTTGGTTGGACCATTACTGTGTTTGTTTCAAGTAGTTAAAGTGTACCTGGACTCCTAAAACGACAACTAGATCCTTAACCCGTGAATGAATCCTTTCTTGAATTAATTAATAACAAGCTGATGCCCGCGGCTTCACCTGGGTGGATGTCGGTTATCGCAAACAAAAGTAATAACGAAAAATTGATCCCGTTAAGAACTAGAAGAGCCTATTCCAGGGATAGCTTTATAATAGCTTTCCAATGACCGCTTTATAATTGTCCATTTTTGAAACTATTATATAATATATAGTATATATATTTATATATATAATATATATGTAATATATAATTGGTATAGCATGTTATCCTAAAGAGATAGACATATGCCGTTTCAAACTTTTCTGTAGACCTATATAAGATACACAATTCCACCATACCTACATCATTTTGTTATATATCAAAGGATTTAGGCAGAGTTTTCATTGAAAGCTCCCAGTTTGCTTATTTTTTCGACACCTCCATCAAATGTTATTATATTTTAGCCAATGTATACTAAAACTTAACAAATTATATACTAAAACTGCATCAAAATCCGTTGCGTATTTTCAAAGATCCGTATCGAATGTTCCATCCATGTCTCATCTACCTACGACGAAAAAAAAAATGAGACAGCACTGATTTTTTCTAATATTATTTCTGTAAAGCAGCCGAAACGTCGGGAAAATAAAATAGTAAATAAACGCGATAAAATCCGTAAAATAGTTTTATTTCAATATTATTAAGGAGTTTAATATTTTATTAAATAGTTTTTCGACTGTGGTGTAAAATTGGATATTTTGTGATACGACATATCCGCTTTCTGACGTTACGTACTTTGTCATGGCATGTTGGTGCTGCGTTTCAGCCAATATTGGGATAGTACTACACGTTGAAAACACGCTTCGGTCCTACGTTCAAAAGGCTTAGTGCGATAGTCGCTTGTAGTTGGCTTAAGGGACTGTGTGCACTCGGTACATTGCCTGCATTGAATATGCGGTGATATTATGTATGCGCGATATACGATTCTAAACCTTCTGTCTGTAAAATAGTGTAAATATTAGACGACGGTTTTATTTCACGTCACTAGTTACAATAACTAGCTACGCGGCATGTAACCGAATTACTCGTTTCAAGTCATTTTACAAGCAGTCATTTTTGTAACTGCGTTATTTCTGTTAACAGTAACTGTGAGCGAGAGACGTCACTTAATTGATTGATTTAACTATGTAGCTAAAAACACTTAGATAGTGGATCAATTTATTTTCGTTTCGTGTGTAACTGTATAGTTGGTGGAGTTTTTTATGGAAATAATCACAGTAGCTATATAAAAATAACTAGTTACAAAAATCACTACTTTTGAAACAATGACGCTGACCAAGTAACTGGTTTTTTTACGTTTCTTGAAAATGGCGTAACGACCCACGTCTAGTAAATATATATAACCAGACAACACATACCTACTCACCGCATGATCCCAAACTAAGCAAAACTTGTATTATGGGTACAATGGACTGACAGCTATCCTAGGTACACCCAGATCACAGTAAATTCTGAAAAGTATATTTCCGAAATATGCATCTAACGGTATTCGAACCTTCAACCATACGGTTTAGTGAGCTGGACCCCTAGACCATACTGTCGTTAAACTAACGTTATATGTTGAAAACACAGTCGTGCCGTACACACACATACTGCCGTGAACAAATTAATTTTCATTTGAAAATGCACTCTGTGCCAATACACGTAAAGCTTGAATAGCTTAGCAAAAGTAGTTGCGACATCAATGACATTTCCGTATCGTTGAAAATTTTGCTTGTTACAGTTTGGTTTTAGATTGACAAATCCGCAAATCCCGCGCGTATTGGAAACTTTAAAAGCATTTACTTGAGTTGTACCTTATACAGGGTATATCAGAAATCCGAAATAATACTTTGGGTACATACGGTAGCTCATATGTGAATGCTTAGTGAAGACAGATTATACCTAACTATCATAGTTTATGAGTTACAGACCTTTAAATATTTACCACAGGTATCGTGTTCTGGCCTTTGGGTACATCCATAACCCCATTCAGCAATGTAAACTGAACTTATGAGAGACGAATACGAATATTCATAAAACTGAACATTCAAATTTTACATAGGACTCGAGATATTACGAGTTATAAAATTTACTATGAAAAAAAGTTGAAAAAACATGCTCGAATTTCGATAATTTTTTTATACCATTCAGTTGAAGGTATACCCGATACTGATGCTAACGTTAAAGAATTACTTCTGAAACATTCTGTATATCTGTATCGCAACTTATTTATACCGTCTTCTACCTTCTGACAATACGTAAAGGATACGTTTCTAAGTAATCACATCGTTACAATAACGTTTCTTGACGAAAATAGTACCTTTTGAATGAAAATGGCAAGAAACGGAAAAGCTTGGCTTGAAATAGATTTACTTTACTGTTTGCCATTTCCGAACTAAACAACCATGTATCTTATATACTACTACTACAGCCCTTTTAACGTCCCACTGCTGGGCACAGGCCTCCCCTCAATGCGAGAGGAATTCGGGCCATAGTCCACCACCCTGGCCCAGTGCGGGTTGGCAGACTTCACACATCTATCGAGAATTAGTCAAGATCCCTCAGACGTGCAGGTTTCCTCACGATGTTTTCCTTCACCGTTTTATAGGAAGTGATAATCTCGGATGAAAATGAGATTCGCACATAGATCCTAGTGCGAGCCGGGGTTTGAACCTGCACACTTTGATTGCAAGGCGTGCGTTCGACCACTCTGCTACCACTCTTATATATTAAACATAATAATATTTCTACTCATCCTTCGTTCTAGAATACTTATGTTGCCTACGCAAGTACATTTGGACTTTTGAATAAGACCTCCTTATTACAAATGTGAAGTTTTTCACAATTTCTAAATACTCTTACAGCCAATATTATACACAGTTATGAAACTTCTTAAAAGCCATTACAGAATGAAATGACAGCATTCTTGCCACCATTCCACACGGAGAAAACCTTTTTTAAGCAATCCTAAATATGTTAGTTATTTTTTTATTAGTTTATTGATATTCTAAGTAAATATTAACTAATTGTTAAAAAAAATGAAAAAATGTCTTAGGAGATAGATTTGATTAGGCAAAGTGTGGGTGTACCACGGTGCACCTATGCTTACCCCTTCGAGGAATACAGCCGTTATGGTGTATATTATTATATATTGATACTAGTTAATAAAAACTAACCCAGTCCGATGGATTGATTTATTTAACATCTCAGCTTGCCCCTTCGGGAAATACTGGCGTGATGTATTGACTCTCAAGTCGCTAACTTAGCCTGTACAATATTAGGAAATACTTTAACAAACTTTTCACTTATCTTCGAGATTTTTCATATTCCCCTCTTTTAGACACAAAGGATAAAATACTTTTAGTAAATACATTTTCGGAATTTCGATTTTCCTTAAAGAGTTATAAGTTGTTTTATTATGTTTTTTAAACATCCTAAAAGTTATTTACATAATATAATATTATCCCTGTGTTTTTCGATAGGGTAGGCAGTGCTATTGTTATGCAGTGACATTTAATTTGTTTGTTGTCAAATTGACATCTAATTTTTTTAACTTATATAATAAATTGATGGATTCATCCGCCATCTTGATCACTGTCATTATCCATTTTTATTTATAATGTGTATTTATTGAATTTGTCCTTGCTATTAATTACTTGACATTGGCGAAATACTCGCGCTAGTCGCAGGTGAAGCCATTCCTCATCTTATTCCATTAAATTTCATCATTTCATTCATTTCGTAAAAAAAGAAGATATTTATAACCGACTTCCAAAAGGAGGAGGTTCTCAATTCGATTGGTATTTTTATTTTTATAATAATTTTGTACTTAAAAATTGCCATTGTAGTTGGTTTGTAGATGGATTGTAATTAATATCAATCGGAGTGCTTCATGTTGCATAAGGCTCAAAGTGCTAAATGAATTATATTTTTTTGACACAGTAAACAATTGTTCTTTAGTCCCTAGTTTATACAGTTAAAAAATATGAGTGTGCATCAATGCACCCCCGCTCACAAGTTTCGGAATTAATGCGTGAAGCAATAGTTTACAGTAATATCACAAGTATCAATTTTATATTCGGAAGCATAGTTTCTAAAGTACTTTTAAATTAGTACGTACGTAGAACTTAATTAGTACATAGCTAAGTAACATTACAGCTGATAATTGTGGTACTGAAAGCTCAACTTGCCAACTTAAGTTGGTATTAAGTTAATTTAAAGACTTAATGAATGTAATATTAGGCAGGCTATGCGACCATTATTAGATAGTACGGAATGTTAATTAAATACAACTTTTCGACAGGATATTATATAATATCGGAAACGAAATGAAAAGTTGTAATATTTGATTGTTACAAGTATTTGCTGCTTACTTGCTGTTGTCAAGAATTGATGATGTAAAGTTTTGTTAAGTCCTGTGATTGGATTTCCATTCCAAAATTATGTTTTCTTCATCCTTGTAATGAAATTATTACATGCGACATTATACTTATTATTTTAATGTCTGTATATTTTTATAATTATAATTATTATGTCAGAGACTGTTACTTAGTATGCGTATTTTTTTAATTGGAATTATATTATTTTTTGGTATTGTATAGTAACAAACTAAAATATTACTTAAGTTTACAAGTAACATTTTAGTTTGTTACTATCTGAACAGTATTTTAAAAGTAAAAATTACTTATGCAACAAAATGTTTGGTCAGTATTTTCTGTCAATTTTAAGTTGAACTCTTCTGAAAGGCAAATAACTTAGAAACTGAACTTACCTGAAAAATATCACGGGACACGTAAGATACAACGCACACGCGTGTCAATGGGGCATGCCTCGCGCGTGCCTGAAGCCCACTGTGCGTCCGCCGTTACGGTAAGCGCTTTTATAAGCGCACAGCGGCCAATCGCGTAGGGCGGGCGGCGTTATCCGCCCCGCCGCAGTGGGCACGAAACTTATTTACTGTTTTTTTTATTTTTTCATTACGGATTGATAATATATTCCAATGATAATATCTCATATTCAAATAAAGTATTTACCTATAGATAAACTTATTTCTTATCTCCAATTATTTTTACAATAAGTTAAAAATTTATTAATGGACACACTTATTAAAATGCCCTTTTTGTTACTACCTCTACTACAGGGCTACTGCCCTGGTCTGGGTCCAACTGGGCTGTCTCCAGTCCATTGTATGGTACCGATAGCACATGGTCGCTTAGTTTGCGATTATACGATGAGTATAATGGTGTCTGATGATATTTATTTTCTGTTTCATAACATTGTTAATAGTTTTTTTATATAAAAGGGATGTCAACTACAACACACGGTTAGCCTGATGTAAGACATCATAGAGGAGCTCAGGGGTTGGATTGGCTTGCTAATTACCTCGATCAAAGGATAAGCCCTCTGAGAAGCTCACCTTTTTCTTATAACAGTGGCTTTGACGACATTAACTATTTACGACCATTGACGGAAATAAGAAATATAAATAAGTTTTATATGAAACTAAGTAACGTTAACCATGTGCTACAAAACCGAATTAACGTCATGTGGTTTGGTGACTTTATCCCTTTATCTCTTAGATAAACTAAATCGAGGGGCGAAAGAATAATCTGAAATAAGCAACACTTTTGGGCCATATTTACTTTTATACATATTCGGAATCAGCTAATTTTCCTGCGTCGAATGACTTAGCTCTCTTGTAAACTTAAAAAGAATGTCGCTTAAGTCAAATATCCTTTCACCCTCGAATATACAGGATGTTTCAGAAGTCCGAAATAATACTTTGGGTACATATACGGTAGCTCATATGTGGATGCTTAGTGAAGACAGTTTATACCTAACTATTATAGTTTCTGAGTTATAGACCTTTGAATATTTGTCACAAGTATCGTGTTCTGGCCTTTGGGTACATTCAGCAGTGTAAACTACACATATGAGGGGCGACTACCAATATTCATAAAACAAAACTAGCAATTTTTGCATCGGACTCGAGATATTAAGAGTTATAGAAATTGACGACGAAAACAAAGTTGAAAAACATGGTCGAATTTCGGTATTTTTAATACCATACAGTTATATACCTGATACTGAAGCAAACGTCAAAGTGTTATTTCAGACTTCTGAAACAGGGTGGTAAAACATAAGTATTTCTACCTATGTCCGTTATAGACTTTGAAACCACCCAACCGATGTGCCCCAAACCGGTTTCACTAAAAAGGCAATAATGCAAAGATGGTTTGAGACCACCAAATAAACAAAACGATTTCTTTTTTAGCGTAGTAATGATCGCCGGGTATCCCCTAGAGAGACATAATTCGTGACAAGATTTTGTTTAAGCATTCGTGCTTATCCTACTGTGTTATGTTAGGTTCTATCTCACGGTAAAGGCGACTGCTCGATAATTACGAATTCGACCGTAACGGTTGTGTAATTGCAGAACAGTTTGTATATTAGCGGTCACATTAGCTGTGATTTTACGGGAATCCTATTATCCGTGAGCTGGCGTTAACGCTTACAATAAAAATGTTTAGTTTTAATTACTAATAAAATCTTTGTGGAGTTGCTAAGGCTTTTTTAAAGTGTCAAAACAGCTTAATTTATCTATGGTAGTAACATGACTAGTCTAATGGCTCAAGATATAAGAACAAAGATATTTAATGCCGATCTATTGGGGTTGGTATACTTGTGTGTCCCGGACAGATACGTGTGGCGGCGCCGCCAGCCTCCATTGCCGGCGCGGCCGCATTAATTTGCTGAACAAGGCACCACTGACGCGCACGATTCGCACTCTCAACCTCGTTGCAGAGGAAACAGATATTTTTGTTTGTACGGAGTGAATTTACTAAAATAACGCTGTATATATTATGTTAAAGACTATGAAAAATCTGTATATTGCTACACTATTGCATTAGGTTTATTTACCTGTAATAATAGTTGTAATGTAGAAGTAAATAAATACAATAAATAAATATGTTTAATGTCTACAATTCTAGCTACCACATATTCTAATTCCACAACGATTGTGTTAGTAGACTTAGTGCCTAGGTTTAACTCTTAATTATAGGGTATTCGGCGTTACCGTGTAAATTGAGCTTTATGGATACTCGTCTATTATTCTAGTTTGAAATCATTACTGAACTTTAACTGTATTCTGATTTGATATAATTGACATGTAAATTAATATTTACCAAAATAAATGAATGTGAATACCATTAAATAAATTGATTCTAAACACTTTTCTACGTGTTACTAATGATTGGCACCAGTTTTAGTCGGAATCGGAACTCGGATCGCCTCCAGTCCATTGTATTGTATTCATAGTACAAGCGATGCTTGGTTTGGAATCATACGATGACTATGTACATCTATGTTGTCTAGCGATTTAAGAAAAAAAACTACGAAAAACATTAACTAACGGATCGTTAAAAAAATTACGGCCCGTAATTAAAACGGGGCGTTACTGTAATATACAACTGTGACTACGTCAGCATTTACTTTCAAAACAGATAATAATATATTGATAGTTTATCACTGATCCGTCATATAGCATCCGTGGTGCCTTCTTTATTTCTGTGGCAATTCAGCCTATACAGTTATTTTTATCTCCCGCTTTGCAATGGAGGGAAGTGGATACATTTTTCTTCCTACTCCTCCTACACCTTTTTTCGATTAAATTCGTGCGGGCTCCAAGACAATTTAGCTTTTCCCCGGGACTCGCCGAGGGTGAAACCTCGGTGTCTTCAATGGACACCGCTGTCGATCCTGGCTTACAGGAGTAACAGTTGTGGGAATGTGTGGCGGGCTTAGTCCCATAAAAAAAAGTCTATCATTGACCGATATTTTCAGAATAATCTTATCCATTTACCGGAACACTCGACTCTACTGAGCCTCTACATGACATTTCCATACATTCCTCGGACGCAAACCACTAGACCGGATGATATCACCGTATTCTTTGTATTATTACTTACCTACCTACTAAAATATCTAGTTATTAGGGTTCCGTAATCAAAAACCTGTGTTAAAATCTTTTTTAAGTCTTAACAAGTTGCGATAGCCTGATTAGAAATGAATTGCAATGCAACCACACTTCGCCGATGTATTTTGGTTCCAATAAGGGGCGAGCCTATTGCCATTATACCGGGCACATTCCCTCGCAATACGTGAGAGATTTGGGCCATAGTCCACACACGCTTGCCGAGTGCGGGTTGGTGAACTTCACACGCCTTTCTATATACGTTTCACAGTTCAGAAAGTGGTAATCATTATATAATTATTCGCACATTAAATCCAAAAATTTGAACGAATTTGAACTGCACACCTTATGTGGGCGTTCTAAGAGCTTGACTACTATTGCTTGCCTAGTCAAGTGAATTTAGTATGCCCAGGTCATTCCAGCCACGTTTTGTTTTAAAACATACGGAACCTAATTAAGAAGAGTGTCCGTCGCTCCCGCCTCATCTCCTCCCCCTGGATGCTGCCGTCACAGGCCAGATAACATCGACCAATACTGGGATCCCGCGTAGGCGAGTGGGCCCACGCTTGTTACGTCACGCTGTAGGTATGTTGTAGGTGGACTGAACTACAGTTTCAGTTTTCAGACTGAAACAAATAAATAAGTATCCCCAGACTACACTTTGCGTGTGGTTCCTAACTAAGAAAGCTTGTGATATGAGTAGATTGGGGGCGATCCTAGTTATTATCAGGCCAAGGATAATTCCGAAAAGGTTTTTTTAAATTACCGCTTATGGGAATCGAACTCGCAATCACCTGGTTCAGTGAGCCGAGTGGCCTACGCTCATACCACTAGACCAATCCGTCGCTGCTGATTCTGAGATCTGAGTGTTAATGGTTACACTTAGTTTCTGCGATCTGAGTGTAAATGGTTACTCTTAGATTCTGAGATCTGAGTGTTAATGGTTACACTTAGTTTCTGCGATCTGAGTGTAAATGGTTACAATTAGATTCTGAGATCTGAGTGTAAATGGTTACTCTTAGATTCTGAGATTTGAGTGTAAATGGTTACACTTAGTTTCTGCGATCTGAGTGTAAATGGTTACACTTAAATCTGTGATCTGAGTGTAAATGGTTACACTTAGAGTCTGCGATCTGAGTGTAAATGGTTACACTTAGTTTCTGCGATCTGAGTGTAAATGATAATGAATGATCATAATACGATACTTGTGACAAATACTCAAAGGTCTGTAAATCTGTAACTATGGTAGTCAGATATAGTCTGCCTTTACTAAGCAACTAATGTATATAAACCTCAAATATTATTTCAATCGCTTAGTACATCTGTATACAGGATGTATCAGAAATGTGAAATAATATGTTAGGTTCATACGGTAATTAATTTATAAAGATGCTTAGTGTAGGTACATTATACCTATAATAATTTCTGAGTTAACCTTTGAGTATTTGTCGCAAGTGTAGTGTTGTGGCTTTAGGTCACTCCTAAAATCCTGTTCAACAGTGTAAACTACATTTTTAATTGTAGACTAATAATATTCATAATGGTCGGGACACACGAGGCTAGTTTTTCAAGCTAGGTTAGCAAGCTAGTTATCTACTAAACTGTCCTGGCTTGCTAACCTGGCTTGGAACATGCTAGTTCTGTTTACATTAGGCTAGTATTATTTTAAGCTAGTACTATTGCAGTGACTGAGGTGACCACACGTCCAAAATTAACTGCATGTGAAAAAAAAATCGATTCATAGTCACCGTACAGTTGTACAAACTTTAAATTAATCTCCGTACTTAGTTTGGGCATCTCAAAATCTCAAAAAACACGTCGCGGTTATAATTGCTCTGACATAAAGTGATTTTTTTTTCTATTGACTATCGCATCACGTTTTTATTGGTAGGTATCAGCTAAATATCATGTGGAACTGGAATTGTGGAAAAACAAACAACGCGGGGTTAATGCTTACTAGCCAACTGAAAACTAGCTTCGCCGGCCACATGAAGCTAGTACACAAGCCAGGATAGTAAAATCAGTGGTGGGGGGCGCTACTATCCTAAAAAATAGAACTCCATCCTATTAAAAACTGTCCTGGCTTGTAAACTAGCTTACTAGCTCAGAAATGAAGCTAGTTTTGTCTACACGAAGCTAGAAGTACTAGCTTGCTAGCTTACTGACATTAGCTTGCTATCCTAGCTTGAAAAACTAGCCTCGTGTAACCCGCGCATACCATAAAACTTTCGCATAGGAATTGAAAAAAGAAGTCGTAAGTAAAGTATTATTTCGGACCTCTGATACACTTTAATATTCGCAAGTGGAACCTTATTTGGTTCCTTTACCATAAATAATATAATGGGTACGTACCTACACCTTAAGTCAATTCCTCTGTTTACTCGCAAAATAATGTATGCTCTCGGCTAAGCCAATTTTCTAATGTTTTCATGTTTAGACAATTATCCATATGTGGGGAGCTTAGGACGCTATTGTTGTTTCTTTCAGGTTAAAGGAAATTTATTACCATATTTACCGAATTTAATGGAAATAAGTTTTATTTTTGACTGCACGTTTTGGTGAGTTAACTCTTTATTTACTCAGGTTTAGTTCCCGGTTTGAACAATTTGGGGTCCTGTACTGGTATTTTGAAAAGGTCTGAACAAGCAGTTATGGTTAGCTGTCTTGTAGGCGCGTCAAAAGGCCGCGAGAATTGTTTGTGCCAATATCAAAACGAACCGTATTATCTCATTGAAAAAGTTCATTTTACAACGAAATATCATTGACACGTGGTCGCGTGGCTTTTGACCACAGAAATCTAATCTTTATGTACATTGATACAAAGTACATTTTCAAACAAACCTCATGTTAAGCCGCTCGACCTAATAGGCGCAGGTCGTAAATGCGTCAATCTTCAACCTTTTGGATGGCGTCATGTTTTAAAAATAGAATTTCACTCAATATTTTCCAGGATGTGGGCGCACGATAAAGAGACAAGCAATTTTAAAGTTAGGGACGAGTTAACGCAACACGCGAACCAAGAATCCAATAACAAAACGATACAGAACACCTCGAGTGGAAACTAAACGTTTTATTGCAGTATTGATAAATATTTTCTTGGTTTCTTACTGTTTAAGAAAGTTTTGAGGAACAAAAATAAGTGATTTACTTTCTCAATAAAATCTTTTCTTTAGAAACATGATTTATCAAAAATATACTTTAAAACGAACCTACTATCATACATTTTCCATAAACTGTAACAATTTAACTATGTTTTCATAACTGTTCTCATTTCCCTACAAAATAACTTTCTTTAATATACTTGTCTTGTTCAATATGATCATACATTTTAAGCTGTAGCACTGTGTAACAGAGTTCATTTTGTAACAGAAAGTTTGTTAAGGTTGACGGGTTGCTGTAAAACTGAGTTGATATTATATTGTTTGTGCACCAAACTCATTATATCAGATTTAGTGAGCGGAGAAGAACAATAATGAGGCACTCGACGCAGTTTGGCGTGCTACATACGGGTTATTAGGATGTAGAGCTTGTTCGCGGGTATGAACATATGTTACAAGCGCGCACTAGTGAAGACTCGAATACTTCCTAATTAGGACGTATATTTGATACCAACATGCGGATTAGTTGACGTATGAATGTTACATCACATAGAAGCGCTAGTGACAACACTAGCTATCTCTTTTTGTCTCGTTGGTTTTATCAAGCCATCTCTTTTGCACATTTCTACGTGTTGTGAAATGTAAAATGAATTACTGATACAGGCTGATTAAAAAAATCGATCGTTTTATTTATCACGGCTCGTATGTGAACAAATTTAGCCTTCCTCTTCGTCTACGAAATAAGATAAGGAGTGACTTCACCTGCGATTAGCTAGTGTTCTTCCAATGTCAAGTAATAAATAGCGAGGATAAATTCAATAAATACACATGATAAATAATAAACCGGTCAAGTGCGAGTTGGACTCGCGTACAAAGGGTTCCGTACCATTAAATAATGGTTTTATAAATAAATAATAAAATTACCAAGAAGTTCTTAATAAACGCCAAAAAATCATGTCTGTTGTATTTTAGCGCCTTAAATATTAATTTCTTTTTAATTTTATTATTTATTTTTAAACTGAATATTTATCTAAATATTCTGTGAATATTTTAAGAGTCTGCTTGTTGTAGTTATAAGTATCGAGCAAAAACGAGCAAAAAAATCACGTTTGTTGTAAGGAGCCGCCTTAAATATTTATTTTATTCAGTGTTTTAGTATTTGTTGTTATAGCGGCAACGGAATACATCATCTGTGAAAATTTCCACTGTCCAACTATCACGATTCATGACGGACAGACAGACAGACAGACGGATGGATAGCGGAGTCTTAGCAATAGGATTCCGTTTTACCCTTTGGGTACGGAACCCAAAAAATGGCTAATGTAGATGTCAAACATGATGACTCACAAGATTAGTAATGTTTACTATCTGCCGTGACCGTATGTCAGTACCGTGACACAATACAACACTGTTTGCTAGGACACACACTGGACGTCGCTAGTAGCGCGTATTGCAATGTGTACCGTTGGCAGAAAAACTCTATCCCCGTTAGTCCCCTAATTAAAAATGCATTTATTAAAATAAGCAGCAGTGGTAGCCTCGTCGGTAGTACGACCTCCTTGAACGTAAGGGGTGCAAGTTCAAATCCCGGAACCACACCTCTTAGATTATTTTCATGTGCGAATGTCATTTTCCATTTCATATTACCACTTGCTGAACGGTAAAGGAAAACATCGTGAGGAAATTTTCATGTCTATGTAAAGACGTGTGTAGTTCACCAAGCCGCACTGGTTTGTGCGCCCACAGCGAATTGTGGGCGCACTGCAGAGCAACTCTGCCTACCCCATCAGGGAATACAGGCGTGATGATGTATGTATCATTTAGATTTTTTTATTTGTAATCATTAATTTTTAACCAGTTCTTGTTATAAACAATACTGATTTACCTACACCAGATTTAGATACTCAAGTACTAACTCTTCCCTAATTACTTTACTTTGCGAGTTTAAAACGAAAGAGGTTTTTATTCAGTATCGGAAAAAATATACGATTGCCTAAGCATAAAGTAGGTATACCCGCACGTACTCGTATTTCTAAATTCGCAGCACAGAAAGTCAATTTTCTCTCTATCTCACGTACGAATTAAAAAAGTGAGAAAGCTACCCTTTGCCGAGATAATCTGTGACCTTTTTCTTGTCTTGGCACACATGGTTGCCGTGCTGTTTTAATATTTGACCTTGTATATAATCTGTAGTCTAAGCTTAAACTGTTATAAAAAAACAAGCATGTAGGTATCCAAGTTCCTAACTAAATTTATTTCCGGGCCTATCTTATAAAAAATATGTTAATATTGTAATCATCCATTCAGTTCAGCTTATGAATGTAAATTAAGTTTAAAACTTTTGGCCGCCATTTTGTACAAGCACCTAATTGCAGTTTTATACGAAATGGTTTTTTGTTTGTCATTAATTTAAACTAGACTTATGTAGGTTTATTCGGAAAGTGAAAGTTTGGGAAAACTTTTTAAATACTCCTTGGTAATTATGGTAGTTTTGGTCAATTAAATTCTATGCGTGTAGAGTTGGCTCAATTTAAGAATCTTATTTTAAATCTCATAGTCCAAACATACACAAAAAGGCGTCCATGAAATTGCTACCAGCAAGGTTGACTGCCTGGACTTAATAAGTAAATTGACTATACGGGTTCTGCTCTACATAATATCTTTTTTCATTGCTTCTAATATTTTCGGAGGCGGTACAACATTGGGATTATGTTCGTTCTTGCTGACTCTACATAGAGGCGTATTAGCAAGCGGTATGTTTTGCCACAACGCGGGAATGTTGTTACAAACGGTATTATGAATCCCATATTAGTGCACTAACTCTTGTCTGGCTGTGTTTTACACAAATTTCAATACCTGTTTTACAATATTTTTTTTATAGTTTTACCATGATAATAGAGCCTCACAAACTCTGGAGCGTCTAAAGACGCGCGTCCAATTTTTGTCAAACACAAACCTCGGAAATTCTCGCAAGATAGACAGCATCTCTTATTCGAAATATGTCGAAACAAAACGAAAGGATACGACCAATTTGACGTTAGTTTCGACGTACATAATTCGCACCTTTAAAAGTATAGAGACCCATTTCAAAATTTTAGGATTTCGACTATAAATCATAAAGGGTCGTTCTAACGACCATTTTTCAACATCATTATTTTTGAGTTAGGTCTCTATACTTTTAAAAGTGCGATACGTCGAAATAGAAATGATGTAGAACATGCGAAAATAGGGTTCCTGTATTGTTCCTGAAACCTGCACGTCTATAGAAGGACATGTGTAGTTCACCAAACCGCACTGGGCTAGCGTGGTGGACTATGGCCCAAATCTTCCTCGTATTGAAGGAGAATGTGCCCAGTTTAATGGCAATAGGCTTACTCCCTGTTACATTGGGGCCTAAATATATCTGCGAAGTCTGGGTGCACTCTAGTGCGCCTCTGTCTAATCCTTCGGAGAATACAGTCTAGTCCTTCGGAGAATACAGGCGTTATGATGTTTTTTCCATAAGTTAAACTAAAGATTTCCTACCTATCACACTTCAAACTTTTATTGGGGCAATTCGACACGACCATTACTATGTCGAGCTAATATTTTCCCATTCGTCGACAGCAAAACACTTGTCGGGAGTGCGACACATGATACTACTGACAATATCGGTTAAGGTTCGGTTGCTCTACCATGATCTTTACGCTCGCTACGAAACGTAAAATATTTGTTACAGTTTACCGTTATGTGCTGTACAATCGACTATTAAACTACTACTACTACAGCCCTTTTAACGGTCCCACAGGCCTCCCCTCAATGCGAGAGGGATTCATGCAAAAATAAAATAAAATTTATTATTCATTAAAATATTCACAAAACAAGTTACTGTGAAACCCAAACTAATCGGTGCCCATATTTGGGGTTTATATGTTAAAATTATTTGGGAAGTGAATTAAAATGTAAAATAGGAAATTAATATAATAATTAAATATAAGAAATTAAATATTAGATTAAATATAAATAGTGTGTGCATTGTATTGTGAGTTGTGAGTGTGCGTGAGTGTGCGTGAATGTAGGTATGTGAAACGTTTGTCATCTATTTGTTAGTGTAGTTAATGAACTATTTTTAATAAATTTTCAGTCTCTATATACGATTGTTGCAATAACGCATATTACCTACATTTAACGTGGTAGACCATTTTTTTTGTCGTAGGATTCATTTAAACATGGTTAGGTTTTGTGGTTTGAGCGTAGTCCGCTTATTCACTGCACTGACTGGTTGCGGGTTTGATTCCAAACAGTGGCAAATTTTTTAGGGTTCCGTATCCAAAGGGTAAAACGGGAACCCTATTACTGAGACTTCGCTGTCCGTCGGTCCGTCCGTCCGTCTGTCACCAGGCTGTATCTCATGAACCGTGATAGCTAGAGAGTTGAAATTTTCACAGATGATGTATTTCTGTTGCCGCTATAACAACAAATACTAAAAAACAAAATATTATGAATATTTAAGGGGGCTCCCATACAACAGACGTGATTTTTTTGCCTTTTTAATAGATAATGGTACGGAACCCTCCGTGCGCGAGTCCGACTCGCACTTGGCCGGTTTTTTTATTTACCCTGGTCTGAGAGTAACCATCATTGAATCCAGCCCATTGATTATTAAAAGCTTAACTTACGTAGTGATCATACTTTGAGTAGGTATGTGTTCTCTAGCGATATTTATCTATTTAAGTGTCTGTAATCGTTTACATGAATTTAGATTCAGATTCCTAGTCGTTAACACCTAGCAAGTAATAAATAAATAAATACATCATCACGCCTATATTCCGTGAAGGGGAAGGCAGAGGTGCACTGCAGTGCGCCTACACTTCGCCGATGTATTTTGGTCCCAATGTAATAGGGCGAGCCTATTGCCATTATATCGGATACATTCTCCCTCAATACGAGGGAGATTTTTGGGCTATAGTCCACAACGCTGGCCTAGAGCGGGTTGTTGAACTTCATACGCCTTATTGTTTTCTTATATTTACGCGAATACTATACATTGAAATTAAACTATTTTACGGATTTTATCGCAAACAACAACTAAATATGAGGGTACCCAGTTATTAACTATGACATCAGGACGTCTAACACCTCAGTCCCCCCGTGACCATGGTTGCTGTAAAGCAGCCGAAACGTCGGGAAAATAAAATAGTAAATAAACGCGATAAAATCCGTAAAATAGTTTAATTTCAATTCATACGCCTTTCTATAGACGTGTAGGTTTCCTCACGATGTTTTCCTTCACGGGTTCTTAGCAAGTGATAATCTCGGATGAAAATAAGATTCGCACATGAAACTCAGAGGTGCGAGCCATGGTTTGAACCTGCGCACTTTGATTGCAAAGCGTGCGTTCGACCACTCAGCTACCACTGCTGAGTAATAAATATGCGTTAAATTCATAGTAGACCTCTGATTCTTGGTTCCGAAATGTCACCATTGCTTTCGTAAACGCATTGTTAAAGGCTACACAAGGAAATAAAGCAATTAATCTGCAACTTCTAAAGGATCAAACTTTACAATCCCCTCCAAAATCTTTTCAGATGAGTTGGTAACGTTTTCCTGAAGGAGCGTGACGAATGACGAAAGAATGCGTTTTGTTTAAAAGTTGTTTTTCTCCTAAAAATTAACACCTGGGCTTGAGACAGGCAAGGGCAGCGATGGATGCCTTTAGCTCTTGCAAACGATAAGCCATGCGCACACACCAAAATCAAAGCGGACTGCACCTTTACCAAAATCAAAGCGGACTGTATTAACTCGAGGTTTATTACAAGCTTTTCATTAGCTTGCAACGTATGTCCGGGTGGAATCTTGCAACTGAATTTTAAATCAGTTATCCTTAACCGATTGAGCTGAAATTTGGTATACACGCTTACTTTGGATGACAATGCATGCTTAGCTATGTGACATCATTCTAATTCCAATATGGCGGATCATCCAAGATGTCGGAATAGTTATTTTTTCTGCACTACCACAGTATGGGTATCAAATGAAAAGGAGAGCTGAGGAGAATACGATAACTAACTGAAAGCTTGTTTTTAAAAAGGTTTTTTATGAAATGCCGTCGATAAAGCGCGAGGATTTAAACGAGTGGCCGCGTGGATTTAATCACTGAAATTCAATCTTTATTGCTATTGATACAGAGTACATTTTCATAAAAACGCCAATTCGCTTAAATTTGAATTCACAAATTAGGTAAATACACATTTTCTCCTTCAAAAAGGTTAAGTGTCACGTGGTGAGGCCATTGCAGTCATTGAGTTTATATTATATGACTAGCTGTGCCCGCGACTTCGCCCGCGTGGACTTTAGGTAGATTACCCGGAAAAGTAGGTATTATCCCGCGTCACCCTAATTATTTTTCTAAAATTATAGTTGCCTAAGTTACTCCTTCTAACATCAGCTATCTGTCTTTGAAAGTTCCATCCAAAAAGGTTCAGTCGTTTGGGAGATTACTCGAAACAAAAAGACATACCGACAAACATTTTTAAAATTGCATTTTCTTTATAGGTACCGTGTATACTTTCATATGCCTTTGGTAAAAATGTGTTCTTTTGATATTACAAACAGACACTCCAATTGAATTTATTTGTATAGAAAATTAATTGTTAGCTCCTTCAGTGGCATTTACCTTTACCCGTGTAATGGCGCTATTCTACATGAGCTCTACATGGGGTTCAATTTTCCTTTGAAAACCACTCCGCATTTTCCTCTCACATCATTATAAGTTAACAGGAATTCATTGAAATTATTATATCAAATGTATTCGGTACGAATTAGATCAAAGCAAAGGTGCCTTTTGTGGGTCCTGTTTCTGATTTTCTTTTCAACCCTTGAGGACTGCGAAAATAGGGGCGTCAAGACTCGACCATTGTTTTGGCAAAAAATTAAAAAAAAAAAATTTTCACTTCACCAAATTCGTTAAGAACAAGCTAGAGAACTTTTATTTTACTTCACTTCACTTTTTTAAAAGATATGGCCTCTATCGTTGATTTAGTTAATGATTTTCCCAACAACAGAGTATGTGAAAACCGGCCAAGTGCGAGTCGGACTCCCGCACGAAGGGTTCCTTACCATTATCTATAAAAACGGCAAAAATCACGTTTGTTGTATGGGAGCCTCCTTAAATATTTATTTTATTCTGTTTTTTATTGTTGTTATAGCGGCAACAGAAATACATCATCTGTGGAAATTTCAACACTCTAACTATCACGGTTCGTGAGATACAGCCTGGTGACAGACGGACGGACGGACAGCGAAGCCTCAGTAATAGGGTTACCTTTGGGTACGGAACCCTAAAAACACTTGGTCGGTGGATGGTGTTATACCAATTTTGAAATGTCATTGATGTTTGCTAGCGAATTAAGTCGCTCGATCGGGATTCATCCGCCATCTTTATCACTGTCATCATCCATTTTTATTTATAATGTGTATTTATTGAATTTGCCCTTGCTATTAATGACTTGACACTCGCTGAAATACCCGCTAAACGCAGGTGGAGCCATTCCTCATCTTACTTCATTAAATATCATCATTTCGTTAAAAAAGAAGAAGACAAAGTCGCTCGATCGCTCGTCAAATTGGTCGTATTTTTTTTCCGAAATATCTCGTATAGAGATGATGTCGATCAAACGAAAATTGGGGTCCAGGTGGGTGTAGGTTCGATTCAGTCCAATATGGTACCCATAGTACAAGCTTTGCTTAGTTTGGGATCATACGATGATTTCCTATATCGAGGGGTGAACGGCTAAGCGACATTTATTTAACTTAACTAGAGAGCATAAAAACTCGCTGATTCCAAATATGTATATAAGTCCAAAAGTGTCGCTTAAGTCAAATAGCCATACCCCTCGATATGTAGTCCGGGGAAAAATATTTTAAAAAAATGTAATTCGTTAAACTTTAAAATCTAGGTAAGCTAGTAGGTTCTCCCAATAGCCTAGATTATTTTTATTTGAAATATTTTAGGACTCATTCAATAAGACGATATAATTATATAAAATACTTTTTATTGAGAAAAAAGCATAGGTATTTATTTACAAACATTCCTTTCAATCACAGTGAAGAGTATGTACAATAGTGTTAACATCAATTATCCTAACTTACTTAACATGATTAATTAGTATTACATAATAGGATTTGGGCGCAAACATTTTTGGTAAACTTTTTGTTTTCTATCACTTTTTGGCAATTGAATACACAAATCAGCTAATATTATGCCAATATTCCATATCCAAATTGTCCCTTTTAGCTAATAAAAGGTATTTTAATTATCGATTAAAATAATTATTCTGGTAAATTTAACATTTTTTTTTTATTTTTTTTTTTGTTGGAGAATTCTCCGAAGTAATCTTGCCCAATTAAAAGCTATGAAGGTAAGTGATAATACTATGAATCCAAGTAACTATTTACTTAGCAGCCTTATTTTATAATCTAGTCTGCGCCTACCTAGACTCTACATAGATTCTGCTGCCTATTTTAATTAATAAGACTTGCAAAACTTGTTAGACCACTTTACACACATTTGATACCCCATAAGTCCTACCGCACACTGCGTCAACGCTTGCTCAAATTGTTTGTCGTAGCAAAACGAACCGTATTGACATACTGATACAGTTCATTCTACAACGAAATGACACTGACAGCGCTCGCGAATTTTGGCGCTTGGCGAGCGTGACTGAAATTTTACCACTGAAATGTTATCTTTATCCATATTGACACAGAGTTGCTTTTGGTATTGGCAAACATTTTGACGCGCAAGCTTTGACGCGCCAGTGTACGGGCTTTAAGTACTTGTAGAGTTTGTGTAATGACACGAAGATAGAGAGCGCGAAAACCTTAATAGTTACATTTAAAAAACACGTAACAGAAGAGCAGAAGCCTATCCCTATAGTTTATAAATGTTTCAATCGTTTTACAAACCACTCACAATGGCATTGTAAATATATCAAACACTTTATAGAAATTTTAAGAATATTCTTATTGTGTTCGATATCAATTTTGGCATGAAAAACAAAGAATAAGATTCACTTTAAAAATAATTCTCGAACTCTACCGGGGGCCCAATTCTTGCATGACCGACATCCGACATATGTCGAATTAGAAATAGTGTCGGTCATGCGAGAACTGCCCCGCTGATACTATCATCTGTTTCAAATATCGAATGAATACAGTCATAGATAAAGAACAGTGTATCTAATAAATATTACTGCAATCTGAACTCGAATAAGAACCCGTATATCTCCCCTAGGTAATAAATAGAAACATATAACTATCTCGCTCTGTCGTTCACGTGGCGGCGGTCTAGATAGAGATGTCATTATCCGTAGTACTGCGGTCCGTGGTAGTACTTAGATGCTCGTCGATCTATCATGATCAGGTTCGCAGTCTTCGCCGGGTGGCCGTGATGGTAGATCCATTTCTTGCCGGAATCTTCCCCTTCTTTTTCGAAGTGGCTATGGCCGTGCCGGCCATGACCATCGTCCCCTGCCGCCGATTTGTGGCCCTAAAACAAAGGAACAAGGTTCAAATTAAAATTCTATATAAGACTTTGATAATGAAAATACTGTATGATATTTTTATCGTCGCAAATTTTAGTCCCGTTTCCACTTAAGCGTCTGGATGCATTCAGTGTGTCAATATACTACTACGACAGCCCTTTTAACGTCCCACTGCTAGGTACGGGCTTTCCCTCAATGCGAGGGGGATTCAGGCGATAGTCCACCACGCTGGCCCAGTGTGGGTTGGCAGACTTCACACATCTATGGAAAACAAGTAAAGTTCCCTCAGACATGCAGGTTTCCTCACGATGTTTTCCTTCACCGTTTCATAGCCAGTGATAATCTTGGATGAAAATGAGATTCGCACATAAATCCCAGAGGTGCGAGACGGGGTTTGAACCTGCACACTTTGGTTGCAAGGCGTGCGTTCGACCACTCGGCTACCACTGCTCTATACATATTAAATTTATGTGGTAAAAGCCACGCGACCATGTATCAAAATTCGCTCGCGCTTGCAATGACATTTCGTTGTAAAATGAGCTTTTTCTATTTGACACTAAGGTTTGTTTTAGTATCGCGTAATGTGCCCCAGGGGCTAGTATATTAGATTTTTTAGGGTAGGAATCGAACCCAGTTTCATAAGTTTAAGAGGGTAACCTATCTAGCCAATCATGATAAGATGACTGAAAAGTAACATAGTCTAGCACCGCCGACTGTAAAGACATTAAAAGTGATATATTTCTCTTTCTCTACTAAAAAGTGAGAGAAGGACTTCGTGAGATAAACTTCTCTTAGCACGCATGCTAGCAGAGGAAGAAACAATTCAATGCTGATGGTTCCTCATGGTATAATGTGACTTATTAGTAAGGCAATAAGGGCAGTATTACCTTGTGCACGTGCATATGGCCGCCTTTCGAGAAGTCACCCGATTCACCCTTGGCGTGCTCCTCGTGGCCCGCCTGGTAGTCGCCCTTCTTGAAGTGACCACCCTGTGATAACAAAATACAATACAAAATACAATAATATAAAAAAGAGAGGTGTCAAGGGATACCCGGATGGAAAGAAGTTCCCTTTGAAATAAAAAAGCTAAAAAAATCTACATATACATACACACACACACACACATCGAAATCGAAATCGTTACATAAATGTATACAATAAAAATCACACACACATATGTAAAAGTATCGTACAATAAAAATTACACACAAAATGTTGTTATAAAGGGTGTCGTTACAGTCTTAATATTTTCCGTCTAGCCCCCTTTCGCAACGCGCGTTAAGTCACTACGTTCCAAAAATACAATAATCTAAGTAACTGACACTTAAAAAATCGGTCCTAAAACACTCATCTATCATTTACATAACCCCTTACTAAGTACAAATAATACCCAAGTATTTAGTTAGACACTTATTAAACCATACAGATTTCTATTAACTTAACTGCAAGTTTAGTTTAAGTAAGCTGCATACCGGCTAAGTTAATATTTACCGCCGTAAATTTCCATTAGTATCAAGATAAGCTACCTACAAGAATACTTTTGAAAGCATTTATTTTAGTGAATAAGCAACATAGAAATATAAAAGGTTATTTGTAAAGTCCTCAAATGAACGTAGGCTTCATTTTGTGAAAACGGTAACCATGGAGTTTCTGGCATATTCTTCTCCATAGAAAATGAATTCAAATGGAGTCTTATTTGTTGTTGATTGATAAGTGAAAAGCAAATACTGATTTCTGATATTAGTTGTCCTACAAAAAATCGAACCTTGAACTCGTTAATACAAAAAGCAAACATGAACATTGCGCCTTGAACCGTTACGACAGCTTGTGACGGCAAAAAAACATCTTTATCGGTTTCAGCCTAGAACGAAATGTAGATCGAAGTGTTTTGCAAATATTTCATTTAAGTACCATTTTAAGAAGTTAACAAATGCTTTTTATAACGAATATAATTTAAAAATATCGTAATTTTATTTTGACAAAAGAAGATTTCATTTTGTCTGTGAAAATAAACTTTGGACAGTATCAATTAGGTACGCTGTTGAAATACGTGATAATATTTCTAGATGCAATTAATTTGCGTTGGAGTTACGTCGCGTGAAGTAAGGTACGCAATTTATTTTCATATGCAATATTTTTGTGACGTAAATGGTTTAGAACCAAAATAGGTACATTTTACAAGATAGGTACATTTTTGACGGCGTTACATTACATACAAGACTATGTAGGTATATTTTTAAAGTTCTATCAAACTTTTTTTGTGGAGATCACTTATAATTTTGTAATTATAAACAGCATGGCTAATTTAGTAGAACCTTTTTTGTAATCTAACATCCACATTGCACCAAAAAGTATCATTTATTATATAAAAAAAAAACAAATTTATTTAACCTGTCTATTTAAAAATGGAATAATTGAAATTCGAACAACTTTACCGCTTTTTATAAAATGCATTAAAAAAGAAATAGAGAAAATCTCTATTTCTTTGTCAATACAAATCAATCTCTGGTTTTTTCTCCAGCACCTGTTCACTTTTTGTTTGCTTTACTTGTCTCCTTACCCAGTATTAATTACACGTCGATTAAGTGTATAATGAGCTCTTTGAATGCAAATTATAGTTTGTCAATAATGTCTAACGCTCAAGGTTCAATTTCGACATCAATTTTCCAGATTTTGTTGCGAAGCGCAACAACCTGTTCAAAGAAAATTTCGATACAATGTATTGTAGACCAAACAATGACTATAACATCCAAGCTCTATTGACACGATAAAGCCGGCTGCTTGATAATTACGGGTTTGACGGAGAAGGGGCAGAATATTTTGTATGCACGTGTTCCCACGAGGTGTCGTGTTAAATGAGTCCTGCAATCCGATAGACCGTGTGAACTCTTTCGTACAAAATATGTCGCTACTTCCCCGTGGAACTCGTTAGGGTATTGTGAATACATAAAATTCTAAAATCATACATAAAGTTGAACGTGTGAATCTATCAAATGCTAGGAAAATATCTTTTTTTATAATAATATAATAACTCAATAATAACAGTTTTGATATTGGCTACAGAAAAGTCCCATTCATTCTAACAAGGGGATTGGCTACACGATATGCTTACCTCCGAATGGCCATGTTCCTGGTTGTAGCCACCATGCTTTTCTTCTTCACCGGAGTCGCCGTCTTCTTCGAAGAACTCAATTTTCTTCTCGTATTCCTCTTTCTTGTGGATGTCGTGGCTGCCTTTCGTGCTATGGCCTTTCGAATGCTTGCCCGATTCTTCATACTAAAACGCCAGGGGTTCAAGGAAGATTAGTCACATTACCTATACTCTTTCTGCAGCTATTATAGGTCCAAGTTCGAATCCTAATGAAATTTATAGTCGGAAGTAATGGAGAGGCAGGCTATTTAGAGAAATAGCTGCGTACTGACCTACTGTGGTGCCTTGCATGCCTGGTTGAAGGCATATGTTTGAGTCACTTGACACAAACGCTATCATTTGTATTGCTCTATTATTAAAACCGGAACGTCGATGCTTGCATTCAAATTTATTGCAATACCAAAATAAACTGTACTGACTCAAAGAAAATGTATATTCTTCAACTAAATGACAGCTGACAGCGCGAGCGAGTTTTGTCGCGCGGTGTCGCGGCTTTTAAGCATTGACGCCCCTGTGAGCAGGCTTAACATTACTAACGCCAGATTTTAAGAGGTCCGTACGATCAATATTAAATAGTTTCGTATTTATGTCAACTCTGCGAGAAGCCAGGATGTAAAACAAATTACGAGAGCATCAAATACTGATCGAATGATTATTTTTTTTCATAAATTTCACAGCAGCGGAAACTATGAGTTGTATTTTCAGACGTGTGTGAATATTAAATCATTGATTTGTTTTCGGGTTCAAATATCGAACTTCGCTCAAGTCAACCTCGCAAGGTTTTGCAGATGGTCAGTACTCACCTAATAGTATTACTTTCTAACATTGAAATCTTAGTACATTAGGCTCTATAATATTGGAATCTAATGGATAAAAACGGTGGTGTAAACAATGTAACCTGCCTACGCCTTTTCAAGCTCCAGAACTTGCAATCACGACACCAGCAGAGCAGTTACTCTGAACTTTTTAATTCGATTAAAAATAAAGTTTTCAGTATTCCCCGTGGAGAAATGGCATACACAGAAGTTAACCAACCGTCGCCGGCACCGTATTGGGACTTAAAACGACTTGCATATAGTTATATAAAATGAGCACAAACAACGGGGAAACTTCCAACTTTGAACAACTTCCAACTTTTTTGTTATTAAAAGTTAACGGGTTATGTTACGGTATTCAAAAATTAAAACAACGCGTGTACTTTTCCGCCGTTAATAAATACGTTGAACAACCCCAAATACAGAGGCGTCAAAATTCGCGCGTCAAGATTTTTGCCAATACCGAAACGAACTCTGTGTCAACATCAAGCAGTGGTAGCCGAGTGGTCGAACGCACGCTTTCCAATCAAAGTGCGCAGGTTCAAACCCCGGCTCGCACCTCTGGTTTTCATGTAGCTGACTCAAGCAAGACTCCTGGCAGAGTCTTGCACAAGACCATCTTCTACCTTGGCATGTTTCTTTCTGTTTCTATTATTTGACTGCCTCAAGCAAGAGAGGTAGATTTCTTAGAGAGAGAGTAGAGTTCTTGGTAGAGTCTTGTACAAGACTGTTGGCCGAGACTTGCACAAGAGCAGGACTAGGGTAAGCATGTACCTTGGCATGTTTCTTCCCATGTTCTTCATGGTGGTGCGCCCCGTAGTGGCCCGCCTCGTCGAGGTGGTACTTGTCGGTGCCGCCGTGGTCGTCGTATTGACCCAGGTGACTTTCTTTGTCATGATGCCCTTTCGCTGATTTAGTCTCCTCGTGAACGCCCTGCAACAGATAAATAATTAACATCATGTATAACCCGTTATAGCCCACTTACAATGGTGTTGCGAAGCGCTTGTCTTTTATAACAATGCTTAGATACTACTTAATGTAAAATCTTTGTGTTTATAAAAAAAAAACTTTTGTTCCTTTAATCGCTTTAAAATTATAAAAAAAATTGAGAAATAGAAAAATAATGATAATTAATTATAGGTGATACGACGCTCGCCGGATGAGCAAATAAAATATATCAAATAGAATACTTTAATGTTTTTATTTTTATCGCAAATTAAAATTAATATCATTATTTGTATAGTTAAGTTAAATAGTTTTATTACGCTTGAGTTATTACACTTGCTATCTTAATCTATATTCAATTAAAGTAGGTTTAAAACACATTTTAACATATGATGATAGCGACAAGAAAACGCAAAATGGCCGTCGGTCATGATAGAATATAAAAATATTTAAAAAAAGAAAAAAAGATTCATAGATAATAAAAATATTTCAACTCAATCCTGCTAATAAAATAATGCTCGAGGCTTTACCGTTAAAGTATTTCTCAAAGTCCAATAGAATATTCGCTTCAGTAATTTATTATCTCCGCCAATCAAGGAGCCAAAAATAGAAATAGAGTTATAATAACGACGTTTACGAAATATTTGACTTAAGAAAAACATTTTGAACTTTACAGGAGAGCATACTCATTCGCACCCCTCATTATGTTTTTTTTTTTATAAATAAGTTCAAAGAGTTTTATAGTGTTGTGCCAAAAAAAATGAGTGACAGACTACGGTGGTAAACTTCTTTGTTTAAAATATATAGAGAACAAATTGATGGTGTCCCCTCATTATTAAACCAAACAAAAGCCAATGAAATTCTTTTAAAAGAAAAAAGTTTACGAAATTTAAATATGATCGCGACGCCCACAAAATGCGACTCGGATATTACCTACATATTTTAATTGTGGGCATATCGTGTAAACCAACCGTTTAATGGCAACTGATTGTTATTTGAGTTATGGTTTTAAATAAATAGGTACTTACAGTTCGCAGTGATGTTTAAATGCTATGTTAGATAAGTACATATTTGATGTTAAGTCTTAGATATTTATTAATAACGCGTTTTAGTTACTTAAGTTTAAGATTCAGTTTGACAAACAATCTAGGAATATTAGTACCTATCATATCAATATTTTTCATATTATATGCATAAGTAGTGAGTGGGCAATATTATATTTATTTCTAAATATGTTATGGTGAGACATGCGGACCAAAAGTATTCCAAATAGCCCACCAGTCTGATGCGCTAACAATAAAACAGAAGGCTTTTGTTAGAGCTGTTGAAATTAAAATAATTACAGCCTTATTGAAATTAGTTCCAAACTTATTTAAATAAAGCGTCGCAACAGATCGACAGGTGCTAAATGAAATCCGATTGCTACACCTGAGCAATCGTTCGCAGTTGCCAATTGCATGATAAGTCTCGTAGGTAGCTTAATTAAAATCACGGAGGGACCTCGCCAACACTGGGATCGTGTAATTGACTTGTTGAACTTTTGTTTTATAACTCCTACCATCTGTTCTCGATTGAACATCGTTTGAAAACTCACTATAAAGGCGTTGTCAAACTGCGTGAGTAAATTTACGAGTATTTGCATTGGCAAACCAAATCGAACTGTATTGACTTACAGAAGAAGCACATTTTTCAACGAAATTATATCAATGATGCGTGTGAATTTAGTCGCATGGTCGCGTGGCTTTGGCCACAGAAATTTGATCTTTATGTGGATATTTATACACGACCCTAATACTTTTTAAGGGAACGAATAAATAAGTTGTTAAAAATATTGAAAGTAAATAATACTTTTTGAGGTTTGGAATAGACAACGGCTTCAAAATGGGAAATATTTATAATATATAGGTAAATCCTTTTTATACCCAGATCGTTTATAACCTAAATATTGTTTCCTACTTAGGTCTAAGTCTAATCATTTATTTTGTGTACGCCTACGGGACACTCACAAAATGTTTTTTTTTTCTTACATGTTACTACCGAATCAATAAGTTGAGGTTGTCAACTGTAAAATACCGACAAGAAACTCAATGGACTAATCATTATTTAAATTTACTTTTTTTACATCGCTAAAACGGTAAGGTAAGGTATTCTCTTGTGCAAAATCTTAGTAGGGTCAAATGTAAGGATTAACTTGTGAATAATAGAATTAAATTAAAATGTCTGTTGATAGTATGCCCTCGAGGATTTAACTATCTCTGTCATCCGGATTATACTAAACTTGTCAGATACAAAGAAGTCACTAACAACTAAAGTACTTAAATAGCTGTGGAAAAAACTGAATAAAATTTTCATAAAATATTTTTTGCTCGTGGTCAAGACGCGTTTTGTTCCGCCTTTTAATACAGTTCTCGTTACTTTAACAAAACATTTTTTTTAACAGTTACCAGGTCGAAATATAACTATTTTACGGATTCTATCGCGTGTATTTACTTTTTTTTATGTTCCCGACGTTTTGGCTTCTTTACAGCAACCATGGTCACGGAGGGACTAAGGTGTTAGACGTCCTGATGTCATAGTCAATAACTGGGTACCCTCATATTTAGTTGTTGTTTGCAGTCCGATCCACGCAGAAAGTGCTCACAGTGTCTTAAGGTCTTGCAATGGTACGCTTGGTTTTGGATTTAATCATATTAATTACTGGATCCCAAGTTGGTGGTTACCAGGTCCCTGAGTTCCCTAACACTATCGCTGTGGAGTTCCAATAACTTTATTATTAAGGCATGAACACAACATATTTTATCAATGGTAGGTAAGAATATGACCAGTCTAATAGCTTTAAGCAAGGTGACAATGTCTGATGCCCATTGATAAAAATGTTATTTTCATGCTTTAATTCTGTTGTACCGTAATCACAACAAAATATATTTTAAATGTTAATAAAATTACTAAAAAATACTTAGTTACATATGTATTTACTATCAAATCAAGTCCTTTTTTTATCCGACTTCGAAATGGGGCGTTTTCAATAACACCCATTTAAGAAAATATTTGTTTATTCAGAGCTCCTTCGTTTTTAAACCGATTTCTATGATTCCCATTATATTTGATGGGGTATTCCTCAAGGTTGGTCCTATTTTATACTTCCTATGTACAACTTATTACCTACAACACATTACCAACCAAGCAAATCGCAAGTATATGCTCATCGAGGGGGATTCCCCATAGTCCACCTCGTTGGCCCAGTGCGGGTTGGCAGACTTCACACATCTATCGAAAACTAGTCAAGTTCCCTCAGACGTGCAGGTTACCTCACGATGTTTTCCTTCACCGTTTCATAGCAAGTGATAATCTCGGATGAAAATGAGATTCGCTCATAAATCCGGTGCGAGCTGGGGTTTGAAACTGCACATTTCGATTGCAAGGCGTGCTTTCGACCACTCGGCTACCACTGCTACTACTATCCTCCTCGCATTGAGGGGAGGTGACGTTAAAAGGGCTGTAGTAAGATGTGCTCATCAAAAATAATTGCGTCATAAAAAACAAAATGGCATCGCGTTTTCAATAAGAATGCGTTCATTATATTATCAAACATTTCACGTGTTATGGCTATTGTCAGTTCTATTGTGTTAGATGTATTGTCATCATACATTTCTAAAATAATGTTGTCATAACATCCTCGACGCGTGGGAATGACTTTCGTTGATTATGTCTATTTAAACTGTTTTAAAATAACGACTATGTAAGTACTTCGTTGGATTACTAATCGTCTTCTTTGTAAATTAAGCACTGGTAGCTGAGTGGTCAATCGTACGCCTTGCAATCAAAGTGTGGCGGCTCGCACCTCTGGGATTTATGTGCGAATCTCATTTTCATCCGAGATTACCACTTGCTATGAACCGGTGAAGGAAAACATCATGAGGACCCTGCACGTCTATAGAAAGGCGTGTAAAGTTTACCAACACGCACTGGGCGAGCGTGGTGGACTATAGCCCAAAAATCCCCCTCGCATTTAGGAAGAATGTGTCCGGTATAATGGCAATAGGCTCGCCCCCTATTACACTGGTACCAAAATACATCGGCGAAGTGTGGACGCACAGTAGTGCACCTCTGCCTACCCTTTCGGTGAATACAGGCGTGATGATGTATTCTTTGTAAATCAGAATAACTGTCGAATGTTAATATATAAATATACTAGCAATGTCCGTTTCTCCCGTGTGGAATTAAGGAAAGAAAATACCCTAAGTTACTCCTTGTAACATCAGCTAACTGCCTCTGCATCTATAAGTACTCTACTATGGACGCATTTTGTGTATATCTATACTAATATTATAAAGAGGAAAGATTTGTATTTTTGTATGTAACGAATAAACTCAAAAACTACTGGACCGATTTCAAAAATTATTTTGCCGTTAGAAAGCTACATTATCACTGAATAACATAGGCTATATTATAAACCCGTGCGAAGCCGGGAAGGGCCGCTAGTTATTAATATACACATTTTCATAGACTCTCGGCAATAGTTCAAAAACTCGTACCTGGAACCTCTTGATCAGGAGGTCGCCCTCCGCTAATCACGTGGTTATTAACCTTTTTAGTAATCTACGCATGAATAGGTATAAACAATGTAGTTCGTTATGAATTAGTTGAATTCTAAAACACTCCTGCTCTCTGTTATTTTTAGGTTATTAGAAAGAGACAGAAGTATACAAAGAGCTGTATTAATGTGTTATGTGTTAACACAGGACATAGAACATAACTTACGTCCACATAATGACAGTACCAGGGTATCCGCTTTGACATCCGCAATTTTTTATTGTTGTCTGGCTTCTTGTTGCGTTGGCGCACCTTAGTGTAAGGTTAAAATTTAACAATACCGACAGATTGCTCGTATAAAATAACCGTATGCTCTATATACAGGCTTTTTCAGAAGCCCAAAATAATACTTTGACGTTTGCATAAGTATCGGGTATACAACTGAATGGTATAAATAAATATTTTATCGAAATTCGACCATGTTATTCCAACTTTTTTTTCGTCGCTGATTTCTATCTGATAAATCTGATTGCTATAATATCTCCGTTTTATGAATATTTGTAGTCACCCTACATAAGTGTAGTTTACACTGCTGAATAGGGCAATGTATGTGCCTAAAGGCCAGAACACGATACCTGTGACGAATATTTAAAAGTCTATAACTCAGAAACTATAATAGTGAGGTATAAACTGTCTTCACTAAGCATCCACATATGAGCTACCGTATATGTACCTGAAGTATTATTTCGGACTTCTGAAACACCTTGTAGATATAAACGTAGATCACGATAATGTGGCTTTGTGTTATGCTTTAAAATCGTCAGGGAATTCAGTATTTACAGAATTTGATAGAGTTACATCAGATAGATTTAAAGGAGATTACGGGTCGTCTGTAGTTAGGTACGGTCTGGAATTATAAAACCCTATATATAGTTTTGTTTTACAGTTATATATATTTACACCGAGATGTGTGGAGAACTAAAGGGGAGGCTTTTGCCCAGGAGTGGGACGTAGAAAGGCTATAAAAAAGGGGCTCTATTAAAAGATAAAGTACACCTCAGAGAAAGTAATCACTCTGTTGTACTCAAAAGAACGTAATCGATAGCTTTGTCTTCTTTTAACTTTGGCCCCAAACTTGAATATGCCAGTGTCAAATTATAATAATCAAGTTTCGATAATACAAGAAGGTACTTTATAAAAACCGGCCAAGTGCGAGTCTGACTCGCGCACGAAGGGTCCCGTACCATTATCTATAAAAACGGCAAAAAAATCACGTTTGTTGTATGGGAGCCCCCTTAAATATTTATTTTATTCTGTTTTTTATTGTTGTTATAGCGGCAACAGAAATACATCATCTGTGAAAATTTCAACTCTCTAGCTATCACGGTTCATGAGATACAGCCTGGTGACAGACGGACGGACGGACAGCGAAGTCTCAGTAATAGGGTTCCCGTTTTACCCTTTGAGTACGGAACCCTAAAAAGGGTAGACTAGGTCTTTATCACGAAAGCTATTAATAGTTTCAACCCTAAAGTTTCATAGCCACTTCGTTGTAACGTAACCAATAGCTTAATACGTTTTAATGTTAGTAACTACTATTGAAAAACGTGGCCAACCAAAAGCCCCTCGCACACTTGAGCGTTACCCTCGCGCGTCGAAATGTTTACCAATAACAAAACGAACTCTGTGTTAATAAAATAAATACATATATATACAATATACATCATCACGCCTGTATTCCTCAGTGGGGTAGAAAGAGGTGCACTGTGCATCCACACTTCGCCGATGTATTTTGATCCCAATGTAATAGGAGGCGAGCCTATTGCCATACCGGGCACATTCCCTCTCAATACGAGGGTGATTTGGGCTATAGTCGACGACGCTGGCCCAGTGCGGGCTGGTGAACTTCACACGCCTTTCTATAGACGTGCAGGTTTCCTCGCGATGTTTTCCTTCACCGTTCAGCAAGTGGTAATCATTGTTGAAAATGACATTCGCACATGAAAATTATCTCAGAGGTGCGGGCCTGGGATTTGAACTTGCACTTAAATTTCAGTCGTAAAAGCCATGCCACCACGCGTCAAAAGTCGCTCGCGCTGTCAGTGTCATTTCGTTGTAGAATGAACTTTTTCTATATTTGAATACAGTTCATTTTGGTTTGGCAAAAAAATAACACGCGAGTGTAGACGCCCCAGTGTGCGAGAGGCGTAATAACATTCGTCTGTAATACTTAACGTGTTTTTTTATGGTCTACGTGCTCACTTTTTGATAGAATAATAAAGGAGATGGGGAACATACCTATTTTTAATAACGTATATGTAGCTTTAATATAAATATTGTCAGACAACACCTACGCATCATATGAGCACAAACAAAGCAAAGCTTGTACTATGGGCACCATTAAATGGTCGGGGTGATCTTAGACTCAGACCAGCAGGGTAATTACGTAATTAAATTCCAAACGAGTTTCAATTGCCTCCTGACAAAACAGCTATCAAAATGTGTTGAAAATCCGCCATATTATTGGTTTCTTACGAAAATTTATAGCAATAAGAGTAATAATAGTATAAATTAATTTTAATTTTAGGCTTTGTCATGTCAAAAGTTTGTAATAGGTTATACTAACCTGACGAACCTCTTTACTTCATGTTATTTCACCTAGATTTAAGCACAGGGTTGTAATATTTTTTTATTTATTAACTCAATAAAGAACTTTAAAAACAATATGTATAAAACGCCATCCTTTTCACGATGACAATGTAAGAGCGAGAGAGTAAAATTAGCTTTATAACCTCAAAATTAGACTAGGCTTATTAATTTATAGTCTTTGATTCTTACCTCGTAAGCTTTCTTGCCCTTCTCTTTATGCTCGTCGTCGTGTTCTGAACTGTATTGTTTGCCACCACCTGTCGAGAGAAGAGGTTTGTTGATTAACACAGGAAGTCATAGACAAGATCGTCCCTTAAAGGAGAGTAATGCGACCGTAAGTAGTTAGTGTCATAGAATGCGATAATATTTTGATTATTTTTAGTAACATCATTTATACAAATTTTAATTCATTTATAAACCACTACGTTCATCTTGCAGTATGCTTTTGTTCCTAAACGGTATAGTAACATTTTGAAAATCTTTCTGTGATTAAAAAAAATCGACTGATATGATTTTAAAAAAACATAGTGTTTTTGTGGATTTGCTTATAATAGTAATTACTGGACATTTGCTTAGATATCCGCTAATCGCAGGTGCAGCTATCCCAGGGGCCCGATTTTCGTTTGATAGACATCAATTTGTAGTCGAGATATGTCGAAGCAAAACGTCAAATTGGTCATATTTTTTCGATATATCTCGAATAGAGATTGATGTCTATCAAACGAAAATCGGGCCCCTGATCCTATTCCATTAAAATTTCACCATATCGTAAAAGAAATACAAAGATAATAACATCACTTAAATTAAAAAGTGTCCAGCTTTTTAACCAAATATGGAAGCTCCAACAAACAATATAGTTAGCCCAATCAGCTAATGTGTATGATTAAAGCAAATCTACTTTCCTACACATTTCCATAATGAGGGTGGTGTACATTCCACTTTTTCTAAAACAGTTTTATACAGGGGGTGGACGTGGCGTAGATTAGATTTGTTGAACAGTTAACGGCTTTGAATGGCAGAAGCGCAATTCAATTGGACTTGAAGGCGCCGACTGGTAAATACAGAATATACAGGGTGTTTCAAAAGTCCGAAATAATAATCTTAAGAAAATTATCGGAGGTTTACAACGAACAATTTTACACCAGGGTCCCAAGTCCAAAGTATGACTTGATTTTTGTAAGCATGAAAACAAAATATTTTATTAGGTACTGGTAGCCAATACCGTCTTCACCATAAGGGCATGCCCAGGGCCCTCATTCTCAAGGGGCCCCGAAGGACCGACAATTTCTCTCACACATTTATTCTCAAAGCATTTTGTCAGGCACATTACACTTTTTTCACAAATCAGTAATCTTATCAGAAGGAATCCAAATCAAAGGAAAACAAATCGGAAGGTAGTCATTTTTTTTATTATAATTACTTTTTTTACTTTTCAAAAGGGCCCCCAAATTCTTGTGTGCCCAAGGGCCCTAGCCTAGTTTAAGACGGCCCTACTGGTAGCTAAAATATGAGTTATAATTAATTGCTACCTTGAAGCCATTAGACATTCTTGCTACCATTGATAAAATTATTGTTATTTTCATACTTTAAGATGTCATTGCAACTCCACAACGATAGTGTTAGGAGACTTGCGGCCCAGTAAAAAACCGGCCAAGTGCGAGTCGAACTCGCACACAAAGGGTCTCGTACCATTATCTATAAAAACGAGCGAAAAAGTCGGTTTTTTTTAATATTTGTTGTTATAGCGGCAACAGATATACATAATCTGTGAAAATTTCAACTGTCTAACTATCACGGTTCGTGAGATACAGCCTAGTGATAGACGGCCGGACGGACGGACAGCGAAGTCTTAGTAATAGGGTTCCCGTTTTACCCTTTGGGTACGGAACCCTAAAAATGATATCGAAATTTAATCGTTTTTTACAATATTGTCTCCACACCTATAATCTCCGAAGGGGTACATCATAGTGCACTCTCACCCGCACATTCCCCCTACTTAAAAGAGGGAGATTCGGGCTATAATCCACCACGCTTATCCAGTGCGGGTTGGTAACTTTCACACGCATTATTATGGAGGTTCAACAAGTGGTCATTTTTTTTAATAAATATCTCAAGTCCGATGCATATTTGTTGTACCTACGTAAGTACTGTTCTGTGAATATTAGTGAATATGTCTTTATGAATTAGTATTAAATGAAGTTTTTTTTTTTTTTAATAGGCGTAGGGATGTGCACTTCAGAATCAGAATCAGAATATTTTTTATTCATATAGACCAATACAGGCACTTATGAATCGTCAAACAATAATAAAAATAGTAGCTCTACCACCCACTAACACCATAACACAATACCAGTAATAAATGTTCAAAGGTCTGCACTTCGAAAGTATGTTAGTAACAGTATGTCTTCACCAAGCATCCAGACACAGCTGCCCTATATTATATAGTTCCCTACAATATTATTTCAGTAGTCTGATACACTGGGCATAGGTACATTTTTAACAAAGTGATTTATTCCGATCACATCATTTAAACTGATTCCCTAAATCGTGTTACAATAAAATGTAAAACCTTTGTCAAAAAAGAATCAATAACCCTCGATGCAATGACCTTATAAAGTATTTAAAAAATATATATTAACTTTTACATTCTAGAAATAATTTTTATTTATAGATAATGTGTATTTAGTGAATTGGCCCTTGCTATTATTCCTCATATCATCCATTATATTTCCTGATTTCGCAAAAGAAACGAAGAATACTTTTCATAATGCAAGGTTGCAGACTTGTTAAAGGCAGTGTGAATTAGAGTGTAGTGATCCTATAAATTTTATAGTAAATATTTATAGATGTGTAGCAGTGGTAGCCGAGTGGTCGAACGCACGCCTTGCAAATCAAAGTGTGCAGGTTCAAACCCTGGCAAACTCTGGGATTTATGTGCGAATCTTATTTTCATCCGAGATTATCACTTGCTATGAAACGGTGAAGGAAAACATCGTGAGGAAACCTGCACGTCTGAGGGAACTTGTCTGGTTCTCGATAGATGTGTAAAGTCTGCCAACCCGCACTGGGCCAGGGTGGTGGACTATGGCCTGGATCCCTCTCGCATAGAGGGGAGGCCCGTGCCCAGCAGTGGGACGTTAAAAGGGCTGTAGTAGTAGTATGTATAGATGTGTAGCCAAGTGTCTAGTGGCATAAGTTTATACTTCTGTTAGGTATTTATGAATCAAAGAGCATTACCCTACATTCATAATCATAGTTCTACGGACCCCAGAACTAATCTAGAACAATTTCCAATAGCCACAATTTCACGAAATCCTAATAACCAATTGATTTTCCTATCATTATAGCTTTCACTTGAGTCCACTTTCGATTTCTGAACAAACAATATTATTTACGGTTTATTTCCGGTCATGGTACGATGAACATTCGCTATGGGGCTAGGACCGAAGGTTGGGGGGTTTCAACATGGTGTCTACCTTCTTGCTACTACAGCCCTTTTAAAGTCCCACTGCTGGGCTCGGGCCTCCCCTCAATGCGAGGGGGATTCGGGACATAGTCCACCACGCTGGCCCAGGGCGGGTTGGCAGACTTCACACATCTATCGAAAACTAGTCAATTTTCCTCAGACGTGCAGGTTTCCTCACGATGTTTTCCTTCACCGTTTCATAGCAAGTGATAATTTCGGGTGAATATGAGATTCGCACATAAATCCCAGAGGTGAGAGCCGGGGTTTGAACCTGCACACTTCGATTGCAAGGTGTGCGTTCGACCACTCGGCTACCACTGCTATATGAAGTAAATAAATCGCCAGACAGCACATACTCATCTTATGATCTCACACTAAGCAAAGCTTATACAATAGACTGGGGGCGATCTAAGTTATAACCAGTAGGCTTAGCATGACTGTCTAGACATAAGTTTTATGTCTTTCAACTGTCCGATTTGTCGAGAAAATTACATCACTTCTTTTTGTACAATACACGGCTCGGGGTGACATCATTTTCTCGACAAATTTATTTACGAAATGAATGAAATGACGAAATTTTTATCTTGTAAGAGCAGCAATGTCTGCACCTGTTATTATCGGGTATTTTACCAATGTCCAGTAATTAATAGGAATAACAAATACAATAAATAAAAATGGGTATTGAATTTGATAAAGATGACGGATGATCCGCATTCTTCATGTTATTTCATCAAATTTCATAATTTCGAATCTGTATTCACACGATACAGTCGGCTGCTGATAATTAAGGAAACGGATAGACAGTGACAGTAGATTTTATAGCAGTCCACAACCGTACTTTTGTGTGAATGGCAGCTGGTTTTAAACATGCCAAATTTATAAGTAGGTGCATGTCAGAATATATGTAAGTATATGTATTGGTTAATGACGAGGTCAATGTCATTCGGTCACCCTGTCAAGGTCAAGGTTATGACCTCTTTAGAGATACAGGCAATGATATTCTAGTAAACAGATGTGTTATACACGCACAAAACAACCACAAAAGTTTTCCGCGTAACAGCGGCAGCACACATACACACTTTCATTCATTTTACATTTCACAACACGTAGAAATGTGCAAAAGAGATGGCTTAATAAAATCAACAAGTAAAAAAGAAATAGCTAGTGTTGACACTTGCGCTTCCATGTGATGTAACATCTGTCAACCAATCCGCATGTAAGTATCAAATCTTCTTCTTCTTAGTCGGCATCTTCATTACTGAAGGTCGTGTCTAGTCTGATGTATTGATCCCTTTATGTACTATGGTCTTCCACGTGTTCCTGTCCTCGGCGGTTTTAATGGCTTGAGTTATTGGTGGGCCAGTGAGCGTCTTTACTAGGTCTGACCATCGTGTAGGTGAGCGACCCCGTGCTCTTTTCCCGTCGACCTGGCCAGTACAAGTATCAAATACACGTCATAATTAGGATGTATTTGAGTCTTCACTAGTGCGCGCTCATAACATATCTGTTTACTAGAATATTATTAAATACAGGCCAATTACTAAAATTAAATTGTGACAATAATCTCGATTGTGTTATATACCTATAAACTGCAACTAAATTATATTACGGCTTTGCTCAGTAAGAAATACAGTAATACGCTTAAGACCCCCGCACACTGAGGCGTCCAAAGCCACATGTCAACATTTTTGCCAATACTAAATAGAACTATAAATATTGACTCAAGGGGATTCATCCGCCATCTTTATCGCTGTCATCATCCATTTTTATTTATAATGTGTATTTATTGAATTTGCCCTTGCTATTAATTACTTGACACTGGCTGAAATACCCGCTAATCGCAGGTGGAGCCATTCCTCATCTTATTCCATGAAATATCATCATTTCATTCATTTCGTAAAAAAGAAGAAGTTATTGACTCATATCATTTTGATACGTGGCTTCTACCACATAAATTTAATCTTTATGCATATTCACACAGAGTTGGTTTTGGTATTGACAAATATTTTGTCGCGTGAGCGTTGACGCTTCAGTCTGCCATACAGGGTGGTTGACTAGTTTAGTGTAATTAACTTAGGTGCCAACAGAATCGAGACCTATGTTACCTACCTCATTTATCATCGACAACCTAAGTCGGATACGTGTCGGCACCCTCATGCAATAACAATGTAATTATTTTTTCTTACTTTTAGGTGAGAGCAAAAATAAAGCTTAAAAAATTGTATCTTCTCAAGGTTGATCCCTACAATATGCTTACGTGTTGTTATCCGTTGTTTCCAGGTATCTTATTGTATTTAATTGACAAAATATTAATCATTAGTTATAGTAATAAGGGGCTACAATATTTTTGCAGGATGTTCTTTGTTTCGTCGCGGTGCATGCGAAAGCGATCCCGTGGCGCCCCGATATAAGCGGAAGATGGTACACCGTCGGTTTTTAGTGGGTACACGGCCTTCTGCCGGGACTCCCACATAACCCTGTTACTTCCCCCGAAATTTCAGGGTATCCATAAAGGATTTTCCGACGTTAAAAAAAAAAAAAAAAAGATATTCTTTGTTTTTTGGTGAGTTACAATGCTTTTGTTACTTCTATGAATCAAATACGAAAAGGCGTAGAGTTACGATGAATATACAGAAAAAATAATACATAAATGCAGCATTGTAAGTCAATTTGTCAAAAAATGAGTTACAATGATATTGCATGAGGGTGCCGGTATATCGCAAAGACGGCATCAGGAAAATCTTGTTTGGTATCAATCTTGCGGGAGCATTCCATTTTACGGATATTAGTATCGAATATACCCTGATACTCGTATCAGGCCGGATATATACTTAACTGTTACTGTATTGATAGTTTAGAAATTGTTACCATTAAGACTCATATTTTTAGGGTTCCGTACCTAAAATATTTAACAAGATGTCAACCCGCAAAAACATTTTTTGTTGTTGTTATTGATACAGTCATTCGTTCTTTCATTGTTTATGTGGGAAAGCCTCGGTGCGCGAGTCCAACTTGCACTTGGCTGGAATTTTTAAATTTATATTCACGCCTGTTTTCCACGAAGGGGTCAGCAGTAGGTATGTTGCTGAGGTAAGTTGGTCCCAATGTTAAAGGGAGCGAGGCTTTATAGACGTGCGTATTGTATCACGAAGTTCACTTCATCACCTTCTGTCTGTCTTTCTATCTATCTGTCTTCACCGTTCAGTAGTTGTAGCATTGCACGAAGACTAAACTTATGTCACGGAATATATTTATTTTGTCTCGTTCCCTCGTATGAAATAAGACAGGGAGCGAGTGAGAGAGTCCGTGACAGATGTCTAGTCGTGACTTGCGTGCTTACCCCACTGCAAGTAGTTATCATTGGTGAAAATAACATTCACACATGAAAATCTCAAAGTACGAGCCCGGGATTTAACCTGCGTCCCTTGAGTTTAAGTCGGGCGTTCCACCAACTAGGCATAAAACACTTTTCGCTTTTAAATCATTGTCTGCTAACAATACAAATAAGTTCCAGTTTCCGCAATATTTGCGGTTAGCAAACGCGTATCAAACTTGTACAACATTTCGCTATTACCATTAATTTGCGGTAAGTATAGAAAAATCTTTGTCATCTAACCAACTGGTAATGTTTTGTGGTCTTTGGAGACGCTTATAATCCAGCCAGCATAAGTAGAAAGCCTGTAATTCTTCGGTGGGCACGGATAATCTATGTTTTCCGGTTATTATTTACTCACTTAACTATTTTATAAAGGGTGACCATTTTCTTAGCCGTTTGGTCGAACGCACGCCTTGTAATCAAAGTGTGCAGGTTCAAACCCGGCTCGCACCTCTGGGATTTATGTGCGAATCTCATTTACATCCGAGATTATCACTTGCTATGAAACGGTGAAGGAAAACATCGTGAGGAAACCTGCACGTCTGAGAGAACTTGACTAGTTCTTGATCGATGTGTGAAGTCTGCCAACCCGCACTTGGCCAGCGTGGTGGACTATGGCCCGAATCCCCCTCGCATTGAGGGGAGGTCCGTGCCCAGCAGTGGGACGTTAAAAGGGCTGTAGTAGTAGTAGTAAGTATAGAAATAACTTGGTCATCTAACCAATTGGTAATGTTTTGTGGTCGCTGAAAATGCTTATCATAATCAGCTTAAATAGAAAGCCTGTAATTTTTCGGTGGGCACGGATAATCTATGTTTGCCGGTTTTTATTTACTCACTTATCTATTTTATAAAGAGTGTCAATTTTCTTCGTCTACGGAAATAATTAAATTTGATGAAATAAGATGAGAAATGGCTGCACCTGCGGTTAGTTGGTATTTCGCTAAGTCAACTAATTAATGACATGATCAAATTCATTATACACATAATAAATAACACATAACTCTTCCTTTTGACTTCGCCGTAGACAAGTAAAAATGAGTGGGTGAATGTTGAAATGGTTACCCAGTGATAATGTAGCTTTCTAACGGCAAAAGTATTTTTGAACGGAGTAGTTTTTAAGTTAATTCGTTACATACAAAAATACAAATTTTTTCTCTAATAATATATAATTTTAGTAAAGAAGTATATATATAGATTGTTCCACACGTAAATTGTAATGGTCTTGAGAGTAGAACGTGTAGTCTATATACAAAACTGTTACAATTAGCCCAGATTAGGTAAAGTTGCGGATATAATGCATTGTAAACGGCTCGCCAGGTCCGTGTGATTTCGCCACTTTGCGACAGACAGACAGACATTGCGGTGACGATGTCGAGATTATTTCTGTAAGAATATCTTCACATTATCAATCAACGGAGAAGGAAAATGTGAGGAAACCTGCACGTCTATAGAAAGGCGTGTGAAGTTCACTAAACCGCACTCGACCAGTGTGGTGGACTATGGCCCAAAAATCTCCCTCGTATTCAGGGAGAATGTTCCCGGTATAATCGCTAATGGCAATAGGCTCGCCTCCTATTATATTGGGACCAAGATACCTAGGCGAAGTGTGGACACACTGCAGTACACCTCTGCCTACCCGTTCGGGGAATACAGGTGTCATTATCTTTTGCCTGTCAGTTAGGAGTCCCCTAATACGACGAAAAGTCATCGATGATGCGATTGAATTTTGACGCATGGTCGCGTGGATTTTGCCACAGAAATTCAATCTTTATGTATATTGACACAGAATTCATTTCGGTATTGGCAAATAATTTACGCGCGGCTTTTGACGCCCCAGTGCGCGGGCATTTAACGTTTTCTTGCCTTTTCGCATGTGAACTCCTAAAAAACCCGAGTATTGAGCGTAAAATTTAGGAACGCTTATTATATTTCTAAAATAAAAGTAGCCTAAGTTACTACCTATAACATCAGCTATCTGCCAGTGAAAGTTCCGTCATACTCAGTCCTGCCATTTCAGAGATAACTAGTAGTTGTAGCATGTGCCCCAAGACTAGACGTATGTCACGGAATATCTTGATTCTGTCTCTTTCTCTCGTATGAAATTAGACAGAGAGCGAACGAGCAAATCTGTGACAAAGGTCTTGTGTTGACATGCGTCCTAACATCACTGGTATAAACAAACACGAAGACAAACATAGAAAAATGTTTTAAACTGTGTTTTTGTTAAAGATACCGTGTATGATTTTATAAGTATTTAGTAAAGGGTGTAACTTTGACATTACAAAGTTTACATACAGACACTTTAACTTTATTTATTCGTATAGATAGATAGATAGGTATTCAATACGTAGGTACAAATTCTATTCACAGTAAGTAGGTGCTTTCACTAGTCCAGAGTATCGATTTGTAAGTTATATAACGCTGAAACCAAACAACTGCGATATATTCTTGTCATAATATCGGTTACGTTACCGTTAATGCTTTAGTTACAACATTATAGGTGGTGTATCAGAAGTCCGGAATCATACTTTACTTTTTGTAAGTACACAAAAAAATATAGTGTCTCTTTGTACTGTCAAAATAATAGATATTACTATATTTATGTTAAAGTATACACAGTACACACAGAAGAAAGAAAAACATTTTTTTTACTGTGAGTCCATCTGTCTTTTTACAAGCTATTATTTTACTTGTAGTGTTTGGGTGGAATCTTGCAACTTAATTTTAAATTAGTTATCTTTAATCGATTGAGCTGAATGTTGGTATACACGCTTATTTAGGATGTCAATGCATGCTCTGTGACGTCATTCTATTTTTTTAGCAGTGGTAGCCGAGTGGTCGAACGCACGCCTTGCAAATCAAAGTGTGCAAACCCCGGCTCGCACCTCTGGGATTTATGTGCGAATCTCATTTTCATCCGAGATTATCACTTCCTATGAAACGGTGAAGGAAAACATCGTGAGGAAACTTGCATGCCTGAGGGAACTTGTCTAGTTCTCGATAGATGTGTGAAGTCTGCCAACCCGCACTGGGCCAGCGTGGTGGAATATGGCCTGAATCCCCCTCGCATTGAGGGGAGGCCCGTGCCCAGCAGTGGGACGTTAAAAGGGCTGTAGTAGTTCTGGAGTACGTACGGTCCTATTTTGACGGGACTTTCCCTAGAAGATAGCTAATAACACAAATAATAACTTTTCCACGCGAAAGAAGTTGCAGGTAATCGGATATAATAATTACATGATATAAAAAAAATACGAAGTTCGTTTTTTTTCGATGCCATGTTTCGTCAAATCGTCCTATATTTTGAAATCGATGGTCCTCGTAAAAGTACATCATACTATTAAAATGAATCTTTGGGTGTGCCCGCGATACCCCAGTGACAAATACTCAAAGGTCTGTATTTCAGTAACTATGATAGGTATAGTCAGTCTTCACTAAGCATATATATTAGCTACCGTCTAACACAAGATTTTTTTCGGATTTCTGATACATTCTGTAGTTAACATAACGTAACCATTATACATTATACCGTTAACAGGAAATCCACTTTTGGTATTGAATAGAACACAAATGAGAAAAAAAATGAGGATAACCGCCTCAAGGTGGAAGAGAATTGACATAAAAAGTTAATAGGTGTATGTCACAAGCGGCTCAACGAAATAATTCAATTATTGTCGCGTACGAAATCACTGATTACACAAATATCCATTATGTTTACAATACAATAGTAATAAATTGTGCAGAGGTGCAATGCACCGGTCCACTGGGCAAAAATACTGGGCACTTGCAAAGTGCGTGAACGCTCCACTAATTGGAAACAAAAATAACACAGAAAAAAAAAGTGTTTTTTGTTTCTTGAAATGTAATCGAAGGTCGCGATGATTCTGTATCTACTTTTACCCAATGACGGCGACCCCAAGAGGAAGGATTATCATTTTAGCAGTCGTGTATGTATGTTTGTATTCATGTTCCTATACAGCGTCTAAACCATTCATCCAATTTTCATGAATAAGGAGTCAATCGATTCGTTATGATAGCCCGGGTAATTTGGGTTACATTTTAACCAACATTAACAATAGGAGTCGATTTTACCCATATCGACCCCAACCCAACGATTTCGTTTCATTCTTTTTGTTGAATTATTGATTCCGTGGTCGGGTTACAGTTATTTTTACTTAAAAAATAATAATTGAAATTACTTGTGAGTGTTCTAAAAACCGCATGACCCAAGAGACGTTGAAAAGTGGTACCCATTTAAAGTTGTTAAGTAAACATAAATAATGTAACATTAATTTACTGAAATATGGAGTCAATTCCACGTGCAATTGGTAACAATATATAAACATGTCAATCATTTATAATGACTCCATCCGCAATTTACCAAGAAAAGTAGTCATTACTTTACCAGAGGGAAAAAGTTACTCATTTTTATCAATAAAAGTCAGGATAACTATCAAAATATCATATCTGCGGAGACCCATCTCTGAAACGAAAACCTTGTCAAAGAAATTAGGGTATTTGTAACCATTACAAACATAATTTTACCGTTCAAATTCACGTGGGAGTCGAAATGTTAAACCTTAACGTAAGGCCAATATGGTAGGTATTTGAAGAAAATGTGTTTTAAATGGTTGTAAATACTTTTCGAGTATAGTATACGTGTTTTTGGCATATCCCCATCCCATTCCCTTGCCATATCGTTGAAAGGTGAGGCATATATCTGTATTACAATTTTCTCCGATGTAAATTGGATGGGATGCATAAAATGTTAGTGGTTGTCGAAAAAAGTAAGTGATAGGGAACATTTTATGGCGAAACTTACTCTTGAATTTGGAACACTGTGCGCGATCGAATAAAATAGTATTAGTAAATTGTCAAGGTTATTTCACACAAATATGGTATAACCTGCGATAGTGTCTAGCTCTACTATAGCCGATAAAAAATACACACGTACCTACAAAACGACCATAGACTTTATACCCCAAATTTAAATAAATTCCTGTTACCACCTACTATGTGATATTTCTGTAAAAAAAAACAAATGTTGTTGTTTTTTTTCGGTGTGAATGTTTTACAGCTGGGCAAAGGCACGTGTAGACGCGCTACACGTGTCCCTGAGTTTTTAGTGGCTACGTTTTACTCCCAAAACTACTTTACCTTAATAGTAAATTCCAAAAAATAATTTAACGGCATGCCATGAGGTCTTCATCAAAATTGACGGCCTTTTTTACGTGTATGAAATTGGCAAAAAGATTAAGATCACTTACCTTTCTCTCTGTGGAAATCTTCATCCTGTTTGCCTGCTTCTTTCTTATCGGAAGACGCGGGTATAGCATCAGCGAGAACAGCATCCAAGTTGGTAGTTACAGCACCGACCGCCGCAGCTGTGAGGTCAGCCACCGCTGCTACCTGTTTGGCTGCTTTTCCAGCTACTGTCTCAGCTACAGAAGAATCCGCCAGCAACGACGCATGCTTGTTCTTACGCTTCTTATTTTTCCTTTTCTTAGGGAAGAACAGCGTTGGTTCACCAACCTTTGCGTCATTTTCCTGTGGCACAAGGGATATTCTCTCACCCTCATCAGAATTAGTAGTGGCAGCTGAGTATTTTGAAGAGAATTTCTCTTTTTTATGACCGCTTTTAGCTTTAGGTCCTCTGATTTTAATCGGTTTTAGTGTTGTCGTCTGCTCGGCGCTGTCGTCGTCGTAAACCATGTAAAGTTGTGGGTTCTTGAAGACAGAGAGTTTGCCAGTCTCTACAGTCTTGTCTTTCTTGCCTTTACGTTTGCCTGTCCGCTTCGGTGCTTTGACCGTTACAACAGCTGCCTTCTTTTTTTCAGGATGGATTTTGTATTTATCTTCTAGCGAGATGTTTTTGTCTTCATACTCTTCGTAGTCTGGGGCGGATTTCCGGGCATTTTTCAAGTTGTTCTCGTGTTCTTCTTGAGAGAGTTGAGCTTGGATCTTATCTCTTTCCCTCTCTTCTTTATATATTTCTTCTTCTTTCACTTTCTCGGATATGAATCTTTGTTCCTCAGCGTGTCGTTCTTTGAGCTCGTCAACACTATCTAATATACTAGCTTTTTTGGCTTCATTCTCACTTTGTTCGCTTTCAGCTGAATCTTGTTTCTTCTCCGAACTGCCTTCTTCGTAATCGGCCTCTTCTTCGTATCGCTTTGTTTCCTTTTGCTTAGATTCTGCAGTTTTAGGTTCACTTACTTTGGTTTCCTTTTTCTCAGCGGATTTTTCCTCTGTTTTCTTAGCTTCTTGAGAATTTTCAGCACTTTTTTCCGCGCTCTGTTCTGCCTTTTGCTGTTTAGCTTTCTTAAGAGCCTCCACTACTGGATTATTAGGTTTCTTTGTTAGTATATTGACAACACCGTCTATATCGGATATTTGCGTGTGGTTCACTTTCTTATTATCGGCTTCGACCTGAACAGGCCTGTTCACATCGGACCACTCTTTCTTTTCAAAGTAGTCCTCGTTGTCGGCTCCCTGTCCTTTCTCGAAGTATTCGTCGCCTTCTGGCTCCGCAACAGCTCTCATTACAAAATTGACAGGTGGAGCCAATCTCTTCTTAGGCTTAGCTTTGGTTACCTGCACGAACTCGCCCAGTTCCTCGCCATGTTTGTTCTTGAAGGGCACCCAATCGGGGAACAGGTCTCCCACGCTCGCCTCACGCTTAGTCACAGTCTGTTTATCACTCACAGTTCCTATGCTAAGTGCGTCGCATACAATTAAACAGCTTACAGTAACAATTAACTGTTTCGCTAGCATTTTTTCAATTCAATGGGATACAGTCATAACTCGATTCGTAATCACCCGTCACCGGTAGGTGCTCGTCGGCCGGCTGCGCGCGATCAACTGTTTGTATTAGTTAAAACTACTATTATTTATATTGTTTGTAAAGCAATTCTCTTCGGTACCGACAATTGTGGACGCTTGAGAATAGTGTGGAGCGGGCTCGTTGGATTGAGACGCATCATCGTCATTTTTAAAGATACTAATTTTGCACAATACATATTGTTTATGTCACAGTTCGATAGTTTATCGATTGATATTTTATTATTGATTGATATTTGAATTAAGAGACATACAATGATGTCAATTCTGTTGTGCACAAACGACCACTAAACTATACTTGGTAGCGGTTAGCAGTGGTAGCCTAGTGGTCAAGAACGCCCACCTTATACGTATGCGGTGCCGGTTCAAATCCTGGATCCGCACCTCTTGAGATATTTTTCATGTGCGAAAGTCATTTTCAACAATGAGTGATCATCAGTCACTGAACGGTGAAGGAAAACATCTTAAAGAAACCTGCACGTCTATAGAAAGGCGTGTGAAGTGCACCAACCCGCACTAGGCCAGCGTGGTGGACTTTGGTCCAAATTTCCCTCATATTGAGGGGGAATGTGCCCGGTATAATGGCAATAGGCTCGCCCCCTATAACACTGGGACAACCTAAATTACATCGACGAAGTGTAGGCGTGCTGCAGTGCACCGCTGCCTACCCCTTCGGGGAATACAGACGTGATGATGATGTATAAACTATCCTTGCTCCTACGTTACGACCAATTTAGTTTAAGTGTGCTACCAGAATCGACACCATAATTGCTATCTAATTAGCAGAATATCCCTATCCATGTTTTATTTAATTTGCATCGAAATTAAATTAAAATAACATCATGAACTAATAACTTACTATATGCATACACCTTAACACACATAGACATGTAATATACAATTAATAATCATGAAATTAAATGTCACATTTGTAAGTTATGATCGCCGCCGGCGCATCCATACCATTCTAACCAATTGAAACATGGGACAGTGGTTTGAAATCATCAATTTTCAGTGCAAGGCGGCACTTACACCGACGAGTTAGCCGCTACGTTTAATATACATTTCGTCTATAGTTACTGTTCCATTCGCTGCTAACTGAGCGAGCTAAATCAGAGGCTAATTTTTGATGTAACATAACTGTGAATGAGTTTAGCGAGTAGGATTCACGAGTATACAGAGTGTTTCAGAAGTCCGAAATAATACTTTGACGTTTGCACCAGTATCAGGTATACAACTGAATGGTTTAAAAATTTGTTCGAAATTCGACCATATTTTTCGAACTTTTTTTTCGACGCCATTTTCTATAATTTAATTTGCACGTATTGTATCCACAACATAATTTTCAACAATGATTACCACTTGCTAAATGGTTAAGGAAAACATCGTGAGGAAACCTGCGCGTCTATAGAAAGGCGTGTGAAGTTCACCAACCCGCACTGGGCCAGCGTGGTGGACTATGGCCCAAATCTCCCTCGTATTGAGGGGGATTGTGACCGGTATAATGGCAATAGGCTCGCCCCCTATTACATTGAGACCAAAATACATCGGCGAACGCACTACAGTGCACCTCTGCCTACCCCTTTCGGGGAATACAGGGGCGTGATGATGTATTTGATGTATTTTTGTATCCACAAAACAACGACCATTGTTCTGTCAACCTTATCCTTAGTGAAATATAGTGAAAAATAGTGAAATAGATCCCATGAATGATAAGACAGGCAATTGTATCCTGATTAAGACAAGATTTTTAAAGAGAATATATGTTTGGGGTAGGCATTTAAAACTCAAAGATTATTTTCGATCTTTCGATCGATCGTGTCGCCCGCCCGTCTGCGTCGCTCAAGGCTATATATCGAAAGAGTCTCGTGTAGCGATGATCTGCAACTCTTGTCACTGTCTTGCTTCACCGGACATCGGTAAAAACTGGAGGCATTGACCTTTGGCGTCTGCTACTGGCTGCATCGAACCGAGTGGAACACGCGCTGATCAATAGAACTTATCATTTCGATTTCTAAAAAAGTCACAGGCACACGTTGTTAAGGCCCCATTCACACGATAAAAGCGGCTGCTCGATAATTACACCAGCCCGATTTACCCAGTAAATTGTGCCTAAATTGATTTAAATCTGCGATAAAAAATAAGGATGATGACATGTTATTTTTGTAGTAGAGCCGTTAAACTAGTCTTCTCTGTATTAAGAGGCGATTTTAAAATATATTCTATCAAAATCGTATTTGCAAAATATTTTTGAAATCTTCAACAAATAGATTATCATTACCTAATGGTCTATGTAAAAAAAAATAACCAAAGCGACTTCTAAATTTAAAAATTAATTAGGATTTAATTAATTACTTTAAATTATATAAGCGAGTGATACCCGACCATCTGGTCTGGTGGCTCGCTTTGGTCTAACCACCAACGGCCTACTGTGCTGCGGTCATACCATCCCCTCTTTCAACTATTGTGTACAGCGTATACCTGCGCCTGCGCCGATGACGCCTTATATTGACAATAGATCACAGTTTCCGGTTACTAAACTAAACTATTCATTTACAAGGGCTATACAACGCAAATAACCTATTTCTTTCTTTCTTCACTTTCTTTCTTCCGCCATATCTTTTGATTGCGTTAACCTAGGAGTTTGATTTTTTAGGGCAGCAAGGGACTGCAATCATAAGTCTTTGTTATAAATTTCAACTTGAACCCTTCACGCGTTCCTGAGGAAAAGGGTCTTGACAGACCGACAGACAGACATACAGACGGACAACAAAGTGATCCTATAAGGGTTTAGTTTTTCCTTTTTAGATACGGAACCCTAAAAATGGATTAAAATTAATTTACATTCTTTTACAACGGTTTAGGTAGTTTGAACGTGGGCCGCTGGGCTCACTGCACCGTGTGGTTGCAGGTTCGAATCCCGCCAGTGTCAAATTTTGTAAATTCGCTCTTACCTGGATGTAACTGTGATCGCCAGCAGTCCATTATATAGTACAAGTTTTGGATAGTTGGGGTTTATACGATGAGTATGTGTTGACTGGCGATGTTTAATTATAGTGTTTTGTAAGTATTACACGTTTTATTAATCAATGGTATCAATTATTTACAAACACTATGAGAGAAAAAAAACAATCGTATTTAACAAAAAAAATATTATATACCCGACAGTAGCCTACCACAGCCTGTTGGTAAGGTATATGTCCAATTCTGATAAAATACTTATAGCTTTTCCAAACAACTCGAAAAAAATATGTAGCTAAGTATCTAAGTATCCATAAATTAGACACAGATTTTTTCTTTCAGTACTTAACGAAACTGATAAACAAGCTAAAATTTTACACTTATTTCGCGGGTTCGAAACGCGTCGCGTGTTATAGAAACCTTAAAAAATCATCCGTAGAATGCCCTGAGCATATCCAGGCGAGACGATTCACTTGCTGTACCAAAATGTACTCTGCAACATTACACACAAGGATCAAATGTCTGTATCAAAAGCCAGGCGACTAAATAGGCACACGTTGTTCATAGTTTGTTGAAAATTGTGCTTCTTTTACGAGTTAATATGGTCTGTTTTGGTATGGCCAAATAATTGGTCGCAAGCGATTTGATGCAGGATTCAAAACTACATATCGATGACATGTCGGTGAAAAATGTGCTTTTTAACGTTTGAATAAAGTTCGTTTTGGTATTGGCAAAGAATTTGACACAGGATTTTCAAAACGACATATCGATGACGTGTCGTTGAAAAATGTGCTTTTGCTACCTGTTAATACAGTCAGTTATGGAGTTAGCAAAATATTGCGGACGCGCCCTTTTGCGCAGGGTTTAAGAATTACTAAATATTTTATTGATTACTCAGTATGTCGTAATCTGACCATTACTGTGAACCTACTCGCACAAATTGGCATTTATTAAGAGGAAAAAAAGGTTGTAGCTACTTTGTAATGCCTCCAATTTTGTAAGGAGATGGTGCGGACCGGTGAGGCGTATCAAACGTAGTAGTATCATCATAATAAACACAAAAAAAAACTGGTAAAGAGTGAAACTTACTTGCCCAGTTAATAAAATTCTTATACTAATTTAGTGAAACCCTTTTTTAATGGCAAAAAGTCGGTTAATAAAAAAGTAAGTATGTACAGTGTACATACATCATACATACTCACGCCTGTATCCCATAGGGGTAGGCAGAGACTACTATCTGACCACTAACTACTGACCACTGTGGCAAACCACATGCTACGATCCTGACATACCCCTTCCGCTTCATCCACAGTCATACATCTTTAAAAAAAACAGCCCACTTAGTTTCCTGCCGGATCTTCTCAGTTGAGGTCGCGATTCGATCCGGTAGTAGTATATAAGAAAAAAAAATGAAAACTTGACAATTTGTAAGTGCCCCCATGGGCCTATACAGAATACATGATTTGACTTTGACATGCACTTCCGCCGTTTGAGGGTGCTACGGACTTGACCTTTCTGGAAGAGACCGTTAATCTAGTCGTGAAAGGTCTTCCTCAGGCGCCCTCTTATGTGCAATGTGTCGAAATGCTAAGACCCATCACACAATATGATTCATAATTCGTATAATAGCCCTTAATATGTAGGTTTCCTAGCGTATTCTTAAGTAATATAATATGTAGATATTTATTATATAGTTAATGAAACATTTTTTCGGAAAGTGCGCAGGTTCTATCCCCGGCTCGCACCTCTGGGTTCCATGTGCGAATCTCATTTTCATCTGAGATTATCACTTGCTAAGAAACGGTGACGGAAAACATCGTGAGGAAACCTGTGTGCCCGGTATAATGGCAATAGGCTCGCCCCCTATTACATTGGGACCAAAATACATCGGCGAAGTGTGGGCGCACTGCAGTGCACCTCTGCCTACCCCTTCGGGGAATACAGGCGTGATGATGTATTAATTATTTAATAGGAAGTAAAATTAAAACCCAGTAAGGTAGATATTAGATACCCTTTGTTAGTCGAATAATACGAAGCAGTGGTAGTTGAGTGGTCGAACGCACGCTTTGCAAATCAAAGTGTGCAGGTTCAAACCCCGGCTCACACCTCGGGGATTTAAGTGCGAATCTCATGTTTATCCGAAATTATCACTTGCTATGAAACGGTGAAGGAAAACAGCGTGAGGAAACCTGCACGTCTGAGGGAACTTGTCTAGTTCTCGATAGATGCGTGAAATCTGCCAACCCGCACTGGGCCAGCGTGGTGGACTATGGCCTGAAATCCTCCTCACATTGAGGGGAGGCCCGTGCCCAGCAGTGGGACGTTAAAAGGGCTGTAGTAATTGTTAGTCGAATAGATACTTATCAAATCAATAAATCCATAAATAATTCGGAACTTACCTATAATCCTGCCAGATTCTGGCCATAATGACACTGTCTCTGTGATCACAGTTAGATAATAATGCTGATTATTATGGCATCAAACTAATATTATACAAAAAAATTCAGCTCATACGTTACCGCCGTGATACACTTTTCGCTCATACGTTACCGCCGTGATACACTTTTCGCTCAAACGTTACCGCCGTGATGCACTTTTCGCTCAAACGTTACCGCCGTGATGCACTTTTCGCTCATACGTTACCGCCGTGATACACTTTTCGCTCATACGTTACCGTCGTGATACACTTTTCGCTCATACGTTACCGCCGTGATACACTTTTCGCTCATACGTTACCGCCGTGATACACTTTTCGCTCATATGTTACCGCCGTGATACACTTTTCACTCATACGTTACCGCCGTGATACACTTTTCGCTCATACGTTACCGCCGTGATACACTTTTCGCTCATACGTTACCGCCGTGATACACTTTTCGCTCATACGTTACCGCCGTGATACACTTATCGCTCATACGTTACCGCCGTGATACACTTTTCGCTCATACGTTACCGCCGTGATACACTTAGTTTTCTTTGGTACAACATAGTTAAGAATAATTTACAACAATATGAAGTATAGTATATTTTATTGGCACACCGTTTACGTCTGGATGCATCTCCCGCGCACAAGTTTCGAAAACTTTTCGTAATTAACTCCGATCAGGCTGTCAACTGCCTTTGATTGCCGGATTAAAATGGAGCAATAACCATCTGAACGAGCAGAAATTTCCGAAAATAACATCAGTTGACGATACCGCCCTACGGTAACAGGCGCGTCAAAACACGTGCGACCATTTTTAGGGTTCCGGACCTAAAAAGGAAAAAAACTGAACTCTTATAGGATTACTTTGTTGTCCGTCTGTCTGTCAAGACACTTATTCTCAGAAACGCGTGAAGGTATCAAGTTGAAATATAACAGAGACTTATGTCTGCGGTCCCTTGATGCCCTAAAAAATGAAACTTCTAGGTTAACGTAATCAAAAGATACGGCGGTTTATGTTGCATTTTCTGTACATTTGCACGGGAATCAAAAACCTATAGGGTACTTCACATTGACCTAGAATCATGAAATTTGGTCAACAAGGTCTTACAACACAAGTTAAAGAAAAAATCTGAAAACTGTACATTTATTGTTGAAAAATGTTTTTTTTGCGATTACAAACTTATTTTGTAGTTACTTTGTATAGAATACACGTATACCAACCGCAAAGTTAAGTTTGTCTTTCTATCCAGTTTATCTTTTCGTTAGAGCAATATTCGGTGCTTTCATCGTTAAGGTACTGAAGCCTCGGTGCGCGCGTCCAGCTCGCACTTGGCCGGTTTTTTGCTGATACCATAAGAAACTGTATTAACATTGCGACAAAGCTCTTTTTTAACAAAATATTGAAGACCCAAGTAAATTTTGGTGCGTAGTCTTTACCATAGAAATTCAATGTTTATGCATATTTAATTTACATACCTACAGTACATTTTCAAAAGCTGTCAAGTTAATTCGCTTACGCCAATGATTGCAGGTTGTAACCTGCCGTAAAATTTAGAATAACAACCATCGGCACAAAACTGTCGACTAGATTGGTCAACAAGTTCGAAAATCATGAAAACTCCTTTAAATTTTAATGTTAATTTAGTTGACTTTTTTATCGGATGAGGCGTCGTCAATAAGTTTCAATTAAAGTCTCGACTCGGAAGACTTAACCTTGAGATGTTTGCGTTAATTATTGTTTCCGGTACATTAATAAAATTCCACTTCAAAACTGCCTGTATAACGACATTTATCGATCAAATAACAACTTGCTTGGTAGGACAGCGTACAAAACAAGCGGAAAAACAAATTAAAACTTGAAAAAATTGTAAGCAGTGGTCGCCTGGTGGGCAGAACGCCTGCCTTGAACTCAAGAGGCGCTCTGTAACCTCTGGAATTTTCAGATTTCATATGTGAATGACGTTTTTAGTAATGATTACCCCTTGCTGAACGGAGAAGGCAAATACCGTAAGGAAATAACTCAATTCACTCAGGACTCAACTAAATAACTTTATTCGTTTGTTAGTTTCATACATGCTATTTTATTACATATTTCTAATTGTTCTTATTCGTTTTGTCTTCTTTGTAATTATACTTAATTGTTTATATTGTTTTAAAGTCGTGATACAAATAAACGAAGGGTAGACTATTTGACTTAAGCAATGTTTATGTGTTTTGTTAACTTTACAGGAGAACAGTGTATACGTTAGAATTTTGGAAAAAAAAACATTAGAAAAAATCTACTGAAGCTATTTGAACGAGGGTTCAATAAACTCGATTTAAATAGCCTTTCACCGCTCGACATGTATGCTTTGAAAAATCGGGCCTAAATAAAAAAAGGGTTCTAAAAAATCTAGACACTACTAAGTAATAGGCGAGTTGTAAAAACGGAAATATATAGATCTAGAGCGAGGTCGGGTGAAACAACTAAGTGGTTTGTTTTTTTTAATTCAAATGTAACGGCCAGTGCAGACTGTCGATGTTTGTCGCCGATTATTGCCGGTCGCTGGTGTTTTTTACACGTAATTTAATTCTTTAGGTCTTCTACAAATGGATGGGGATTTCTTCTAGATTGGTCAAACAACCTTGTACCAAATACCAGAGTGAGGCAATTTGGTTTTAAAAGATGAAACGGTAGAGTACATATTTACTTAACAATGTTTTTTTATCAAAACCATGGCGTAGTAATGAAATTTTGAAGTTGTATGAGAAATGTGCTATTATGTTTACCTACACAAACATTTCACATATGATGACAAAGATATCCGTTCTCACGTCCTACGACTGGGCATAGGCTTCCCCCTCATTAAGAGGAGGATTCAGGCCATAGTCCACAACACAGGCAGAGTACATGTTGGTAGACTTCACACGGCTTTCCAGAACTGGTTAGGTTCCTTCGAACATGCAGGTTATCTCACGATGTTTTCCTTCATGGACTTTGATTTTAAGATGAGAATCGCAAGTGAAATTTTAAAATCCTAGAGGTTCGAGACTAGGATATGACCCTGCACATCTTGCTCCCAAGGTTCCACTAACTAGGCTACCACTGCTATTACCGACAACATTGGGGGGCAATTCTCGTAAGATCGACATTATGTCGACACAAAACGAAAAAATACGATCAATTTGAAGTTTTCTTTTGACATAATATGTCGATTGAAATAAAACTATTTTACGGATTTTATCGCATTTATTTACTATTTTATTTTTATACTACTTTACAGCAACCATGGTCACGAGGGGACTGAAAACACGAATAATATATTCGCGTAAATATAAGAAAACAATATAATATGTCGAATTAGAGATAATGTCAATTTCGCAAGAATTGGGTCTCTGACCGGCTGTTGACATAATTTCAATCTCATGGCCCAGGCGTCGAGGGGCCACTAACACACAGACATCAACCTCAAACAGACACCGATCTCGCCGGCGAAGTCGAGGAACCCCCTCTTCCGCTCGTAGGTGCATTTTTGCACCTAGGAGCGTAGTCACTCCTTCTTCCCTCACGGTAACTGCCCAAGCCGAGGTCGTGCCCTCTGTGGCGCCCTTGAGCTAGTTGCCACCCTTTTCCGCCCTCAAGGCCTTGGTTGGAGTGCACTCTGCGCTCGCCACTCCTCCAGTAAAGCTGTAAAGGCCACTAACGGCCAACAGCATAGTCCTGTTAAAAAAAGGGTTCTGTTGTTTCATATCACAGACCAAATAATATGGAATTATTTATTTGAAATACACTGGGTTTGTGTTTGTGGAAGTTGTTCCGCGGGATGAGACAAATTGCTGGTGGCTAGAAAATGCAAACGTGAAACACATGAGGATGCGGATGCTTATTTGGCAATCACTTAATTGTGGCCCGAATCCATGTGTTAATGTTATTTATACATCTATAATAATTTGGTTGTATAAGTAATAAAATAGATACCTATACTCTACTTATCGTATTGTTTTAAGCATGATTGTCACGTAACATTTAAAAACACCTTCAATCACTAACAAAGCGAATTTAAAATAATACTCCTGCCACAAAATTGTATTTTCTAAATTGGTTGAAATATTGAATAAGTAAATATCTCTGTTTATATTACGAATTTTTTTTTTATAAAACGAGTTTTTTTTAGTAATTGTATTTTGTGTAACTTAATTTGGGTACTTTATGCAAAACCATCTGCACAAGCCCTAATTTTAAAAACCAATTAACTACTAAAGATACATTTAAGCAATTGCAACCTGATTTATACAATTATTCAAAACAGATAATACTTATATATTAAGTAATTACTGAAAATAAAATTAATTCTGCAATTCTACCATTCTTTGTGTACAATATAATGTAAACGCGAAATCTCGGCGTGAAATGAAGCGAATTAATGTATTGGCCAAATGTAATTGTGGCGAAATTTCTTTTGTCAATCACAAATCAAATTTAAATCTTCGCATTTTATACATAAAGTAGAGTTTCGCTTGATGTGCGGTGTCTGTCTTCATGATAGGAATGTTCAAAGATAATCAATTTTGAGCGATAGTTAACTTGTACCGTAGAGTTTTGGGGGCCGTCACCTCTTTTTCTGATCGTTCATCCAATTTTGGCTAGCAGGTCTTGCGAAAAAGAAAGCTTATGCCTTTTTCACTCACATTAAAAGACGCCTAAGGTCATGCCTAAACATGAAGCACTTGCCAGTTGCAGTGTTTTTTTTTTTTTTTTAAGCTAGGCGCTTTGAAGGCCCGGCCCGCGAGCTAGACCTCTGACATAATCATAGAAGTTATTTACTTATGGACAGGGATGCGAGGGTTTTACATTTATTACTAATCTAGGATAGCCTTGTGGGCAAGAACCCCCGCCTTAAACGTAAGGGGTGCAAGTTCAAATCCCAGGCCCACACCTCTGAGATAATTTTCATGTGCGAATGTCATTTTCAACAACGATTACCACTTGCTGAACGGTGGAGGAAAACATCGTGAGGAAACCTGCACGTTTATAGAAAGGCGTGTGAAGTTCACCAACCCGCACTGGGCCAGCGTGGTGGACTATGGCCCAAATCTCCCTCGTATTGAGGGGGAATGTGCCCGGTATAATGGCAATAGGCTCGCCCCCTATTACATTGGGACCAAAATACATCGGCGAAGTGTGGGTGCACTACAGTGCACCTCTGCCTACCCCTTCGGGGAATACAGGCGTGATGATGATGATGATGTATATACTAATCTAGGATTTGGAGCTGTCCTTATTTCCTATTCTTATTTTATACCATTTTATTTTTGTTTACAGTTTTCTTTCTTTATTTATTTATTTTAGGTTTACCAACAATTATTTACACTAATACGTTATACAATCAAACAATAGGAACAAAATGCAATAATTACTTAAAGGCAAACACCGCATGCGTTATAAAAGAGGAAAATACATTATAGCGTAAGCATGCGCAATAGACCTAAGATAGTTAAAAAGATAATAAAAAAATAAAATAATAAAAAAATAAAATAAAATAAAAGCACAATAACTTCTTAACTGTTTTTTTTTTATTGTTTAATATTTATTCGGCATCAGGTAAGCAGCTAATAACTGATTTTATTCTATCAATGGAGTCAAAGTGCAGGTCGATTTGATGGCTGCAGCTATTTACTACTTTACACATCCTTGCATAGGGCGAATTGGCACCCGATACAGTCCTCCTCAGTGGTGGGCAAAGTGGTGTGATCGAGCTGCGAGGGAGCCTACGAGGAACACGAAGCTTGCAAAGAGCTAGCAGACGGGGACAGTCAATTTTTTGGTTAAAAATTTTACACACAAACATTGCGTCATTTAGGTACCTGCGACTGGCTAGGGACTTCATTTTAAAGTGCTTCAGTCTTCGTTTATAGGAGCATATTTTTTGGCTATACCATTGAAAAACGCGAGGTTTCTTATCATTACATTTCGTTTCTTATCACTACATTGTCTTAAGGTTTAGGAGTAGGAAGGGATATACATGTTTTATTAGGTCCATTTATACTATTTTACATTGCTTATTTCATTTGTTGCTTATCTTAGTTATTGTTACATTTATAAGGTCTTATTCCTGTTCTTTTTATACACTTTTATTTATTCCTTATCGTATATCGTATATCGAATATATTCCTAGTCTTTTTGTTGCTTATAATTTTTGCTATATTTTCCTTCGTTATTCTAATATCTAGTATTTGTTCTGCTTCTTGTCTTTTAGGAAGATGTACTGGGCACTCACAGATGATGTGTTGGACAGTCTCCAGCCTGACTCACAGATGCATGATGGGTCCTCCTTGCATTTGAACCGGTGCAGGTAGGAGAACCCACCATGCCCTGTAATAACCTGGGTGACTATTACTGTTGGTCTGATTTCCTGACAGTTTTGTAGGCCTCTACCACGTCGGGGAGGAACAGTTTGGTGGTGGACGCTGTATTCTGTAGTAATGTATGTATTGTGTATTTATGTATTCTGTAGTAATTAATTTTAAGGCCACACGTTTAGGCGTCACTTAGTATTAATAAAAACTGGCCAAGTGCGAGTCGAACTCGCGCTCGAAGGGTTCCGTACCATTATCTATAAAAACGGCAAAAAAATCACGTTTGTTGTATGGGAGCCCCCTTAAATATTTATTTTATTCTGTATTTTAGTATTTGTTGTTATAGCTGCAACAGAAATACACCATCTGTGAAAATTTCAACTCTCTAACTATCACGGTTCATGAGATACAGCCTGGTGACAGACAGACGGACGGACAGCGAAGTCTCAGTAATAGGGTTCCCGTTTTACCCTTTGGGTACGGAACTATGTTTTGTGTTTATGCCACAGATCCAACTATACAATCATCTGACAGCTGTCACTATCATATGACAGCACATCACGTTCACTTCACTCTCAGTTTAAAGGAGATGACTACATATACTGATGACTAATATGTTTGCGGTTCAACGAAAGAAGTGATAAGCCGTGACTGATGGCTTGATACGCTTGTGAAAGACGTGAAAGAGATTAATAACCTATGAATAGTTTGTTTTGCAAGCTACTTGTATATTACTTAATCTTTCAGTACGCGTCCTGGAGGTTAATTCTCGCATGATCGACATTATCTCTAATATGACTTATGCCTTCGTGGTCCCGTACAACCACCTGTTGTGCAGCAATATTTTTAAATATTACTTTCAGTGTTTGACAGTTAACTCAGTAAAACATCTGTCAAAAGTTAACAGTTACCATTGAAATAACAATAATTTGAGAGGTGGTAAAAGCCAAGATCAGGAATAGCTGGATCTCCGATTAGCGGGTATTCTGAGAGAGTCAAGTATACATCATCACGTCTGTATTCTCCTAAGGGTTAGGCTGCACTGCAGTGCGCTCACACTTCACCGACGTATTTTGGTCCCAATGTAATAGGGGGCGAGCCTATTGCCATTATACCGGGTAGATTCTCCCTCAATACGAGGGTCAAGTATTCGTCAAGTGTCAAGTATCATTATAATTTTATAATTTTATTCGTAAAAAAAGGAAGAAGATTTGTTAAATAAAACAATTACACTAGTAACACAATATCGCCAGTGGGTACCATCCCAGTTAAGCCCAGACTAGCGCGAATCCCAGACGGAAATCAAAAAGAAAATTATTCGTGTAGGCCAAAAAGCACTTACAAATAGTCAGATTCTACCACCGGTTCGAATGCTGCTTCCACTGAGAAGAGCCGGTAAGAAACTCAATGGTTACTCTTTTCAAAATGATAATTGCGAGTAATACATTCTCAGGAGCATCAAACTTCCGGTTCAGTGGACGAACTGCCTACGCTCAAACCACTAGACTAAGAAGTTGTCTAATGCTGATAGCAAACAACATGTATTTTCTACCACGAAACAACACACAAGTTTTTACCATGAAACAACACATGTTTTCTACCACGGGACAACACATGTTTTCTACCACGAAACAACACATGTTTTCTACCACGAATAACACATGTTTTCTACCACGAAACCTCCTACACACCGCGCGAGTTCTTTTTTTTTTAATATGGACTACGCTGTTGGCCGTGAGGTGGCTTTTACAGCTTTACCGGAGTAGTGGCGAGCGTAGAGTGCACTCCAACCAAGGCCTTAAGGGCGGAAAAGGGTGGCAACTAGCTCAAGGGCGCCACAGAGAGCACGACCTCGGCTTGGGCAGTTACCGTGAGGGGAGAGGTAGTGACTGTGCTCCTAAGTGCAAAGATGCACCTAGGAGGAAGAGGGGGTTCCACGACCTCGCCGGCGAGATCGGTGTCTGTTTGAGGGCCGCGCGAGTTAAGTGGACATATGCCTAATATCGACATTGCCGCCTAATAACGGTCAGGAGTAATAAAACTACTGTAGATAAAGTATAATTACGCCGCTGACCAGCTTGGTTATCAAGATGTTTTATGGTGTTGTAAAGTTACAATATATTGTAGATAAAACGGTAGTGACCAAATTATATTCCTCAACACTTGTGAAAAATATTCAAATGCCTCTAACTATGATGAATGGTCTTTTTGAAAATTTGCACTTTCCTCCAGTCCGTTGTTTAGTACCTAAGTGTTGCTTAGTTTGGGACCATCTGATTATTGTGTGTTATCTGGCGATATACAGGGTGTATCAGAAGACCGAAATATTACTTTGGATACAAATACGGTAGCTCATATGTGGATGTTTAGTGAAGACAGTTTATACTTATCATAGTTTCTGAGTTATACCTTTGAATATTTGTCACAGGTGTCGTGTTCTTGTCTCTGGGTACATCCATAGCCCTATTGAGTGTAAACTACAATTATGAGGGCGTAATAGCCCTGTATTACTACCAATATTTACGAAATAGAACATACAAATATTACATAGGACTCGAGATATTACGTGTTATAGAAATTGACGACGAAATAAAAGTTGTAAAAACCTGGTCCAATTTTGATCATATTTTTATACCATCCAGTTGTATACCTGATACTGATATTAACGTCAAAGTATTATTTCGGACTTGTGAAACATCCTGTATACCAAACGACGCAGAAACATCTGGGCGTTCGAATGGAATATATAACTCATTTTACGATTGTTTGTCGCTTGGTAAGGATTTCCTTTCAAGCGTCAATTATGAAGATGTATATTAGGGCACAGAGTTCATTTTGGTAAAAGCAATCATTTTGACGCACACTGCTTAATGCATCAATGTGCCAAGGGCTGATTGAAAATCTTTATCTATGAGTCAATACAGTCGGTTTTGGTAGAGACGTTTGTCTGCGCATGTCTTGACGCCCCAGTATGCTCAGGCTTTATACCAGTGGCTCCCAAACTTTTGTATACTGCCCAATTTGAGAATAAATTATTTTTAGCGCCCCCATTTTTTCATCTACTTAAAAACCACTATAACGTCAAATTAAATTAATTGATTATTAAATAGAAGGGGGAGAATGACATTGGACATTTAATAAGACATGACGCACTAATGAAGAAAATAATAAAGGGAAAGTTGGAAGGCAGCAGAGGAAGAGGAAGACCAAGGAGAAGTTACTTTGACCAAGTAAAAGAAAAAATAAATGCTAAAACATACCAGGAGGTAAACAGGAAAGCAGAAAACAGGGATGAACGGAAAAACCTCCACCGACAAGAGCCTAGCTCTTAAGAATAAGAAGAAAAAGATTATTGTGAGCTACACAACGCCCCCACTTTTTTCTGGGTCTATTACCCTTTAGGCCTACAGCGGCCACAATGGGGCGTAATCGCCCACTTTGGGAAAGGATGCTTTATACGGATAGTTACGTAATATCTCCGTGTTTGTTTCATAACCAAATTACGTAACAACAATAGTATCGCTATACGCCAATTTATTCTGCAGATGCGTTACACGTAAATTAGACATAAAGCATGTAGAGTCGCTAGCTTGGACAACAGTGAGCTCTACCAATGGTCACCCGAAGCGAATCAGATATTTTAAAAAACAGATTCATGTTATAGAGGACCAATTAAAGTATTTTTGGTCTGCCGTTTTCCTCTGCCTCGCTTCCGGTCATGTTTAAGAGGGTATATACAGGGTATTTCAGAAGTCCGAAATAATACTTTGACGTTTGCATCAGTATCGGGTATACAACTAAATGGTATAAAAATTTGATTGAAATTCGACCATGTTTTTTTAAGTTTTTTTTCGTCATCAATTTCTAAAACTCGTAATATCTTGAGTCCTATGTAAAATTTGAATGTTCTGTTTAGTGAATATTAGTAGTCACCCCTCATAAGTGTAGTTTACACTGCTGAATAGGGTTATGGATGTACTCAAAGGCCAGAACACGATACCTGTGACAAATATTCAAAGGTCTGTAACTCAGAAACTATGATAGTTAGGTATAAACTGGCTTCACTAAGCATCCACATATGAGCTACCGTATATGTACCCAAAGTATTATTTCGGGCTTCTGAAACACCCTGTAGATATTGAAGAGGGTTTGACTGAAAATCAGCGCTGGGGGAAGCTACGCCCCTCTAGCATGTGCTGAGCCAATACCTTTTCGGCACAGTTCGCACTGAGCTCTTTGCCTTTTTGTATCTATTTTTAAGTTTAGTATTCTGTGTGTTCTTTGTATCTGTGTTGATTAAATGTTTTTTTCTTTCTTCTCCTTTCTTTAAACTCTTAGCGATGGCCTTTGCCCTGGGCTGGCTATAACTGGTAGGTATCGCCCCAGTCCATAGTATGGTGCCTATAGCTCTGCTTAGTTTGGGATCGATGAGTTTGTTTTGTCTGGGTATATTTATTTAGGTCTTATCAGTTATTAATCTGTCAACATTTTACAGTTAATATGAAAACAATAATGCTACACGAGGTAGGTAATTGATACCAAAAATATATCCTTATCAGCTATCACCAATTTCTGTCTATAATGCCTATTTATTAAATTTACTCATGCTGTTTATGACTGGATTGCTAATCGCAGGTTCAGGGGCCCAATTCTCTTATTCGAGATATGTTGAAACAAAACGAAAATATACGACCAATTTGGCGGTCTGTTACGACATATGTCGAATTAGATATAATGTCGATCTTGCGAGAATTGCCCCCCAGCTATTACTAACCTTATTCCATTAAATTTCATTACTAAAGAAAAAGAATTAGGAAAGTAACGTCACGAAACGTATACCTACATCATCATAATACATCATCACGCCTGTATTCCCCGAAGGGGTAGGCAGAGGTGCACTGCAGTGCGCCCACACTTCGCCGATGTATTTTGGTCCCAATGTAATAGGGGGCGAGCCTATTGCCATTATACCGGGCACACAGGTTTCCTCACGATGTTTTCCGTCACCGTTTCTTAGCAAGTGATAATCTCAGATGAAAATGAGATTCGCACATGGAACCCAGAGGTGCGAGCCGGGGATAGAACTTGCGCACTTTGATTGCAAAGCGTGCGTTCGACCACTCGGCTACCACTGCTTTTTTTTACGTTTACATACCTACGTTCAAATATTAATAAAGTGGATTCATTGAAACAATTTCAATTTTCAGGAAGTCTCAAATGACTGAGAAACTCGTCTCAAAGGACACCTATGTCAGGGTCATATATATATTAAATCCAGAAAAATAATACCGAATATGAATCTCCCGATGAATTAACAATAATTCAATAAAAAGAGCAGTGGTAGCCGAGTGGTCGAACGCACGCCTTGCAAATCAAAGTGTGCAGGTTCAAACCCCGGCTCGCACCTCTGGGTTTATGTGCGAATCTCATTTTCATCCGAGATTACCACTAGCTATGAAACGGTGAAGGAAAACATCGTGAGGAAACCTGCACGTCTATAGAAAGGCGTGTGAAGTTCACCAACCCGCACTGGGCCAGCGTGGTGAACTATAGCCCAAAATTCTCCCTCGTATTGAGGGAGAATGTGCCCGGTATAATGGCAATAGGCTCGCCCCCTATTACATTGGGACCAAAAATACATCGGCGAAGTGTGGGCGCACTACAGTGCACCTCTGCCTACCCCTTCGGGGAATACAGGCGTGATGATGTATTATTATTATCAATAAAAAATATTCTAATATATTTTTGGTTACATGTTGTCGAACACCCGCAAAAGTGTCTAGATGCTTATAAAACCGCTGTGATACTCTAGTATTACGTTGTCACGTAGTAAGATTGCATGTTGCAAGTTCCTTATGCGACTTCAGTGTCTTGGTCTTGGTCAAAACAAAGTTGAGGGTTTGTGCTGAGATTAGATTCACGGCTAGTGTTCCACTCAGTAAAAATAATACAACTTAATAACAGTGTCGAATTTCCAATCGTTCCATAAACAGAGGGACAATGTTTATTCCACAAATAGCAAACAATATAATGATTTACTCGTCTGATAGGTTTATTTGACAAATAAAATAACTATTTATTTATTAAGTACAACTTACTAAAATACAATACAACAGCGAATTCCATGCAATGTGTAGATAGTAAAACTTAATGTGTTTTAAATGAAAGTACAAGTTATTTCATAATGTGCTTAATTATTTATGAAGGTACTTATTTAATATTGCTGCCAGTCGTTAACATCTCGATGGTCAACATTTGATTCGTTCGATAGATATCCGACATTATGTCTAACGATTGGAAAATCGACCCTGATTTTAAATAAACCGGCCAAGTTCCGTACCATTATCTATAAAAACGGCTAAAAATCACGTTTCTTGTATGGGAGGAGTAAATATTTATTTTATTTGGTTTTATTTTGTCATAAAGCGGCAACAGAAATACATCATCTGTGAAAATTTCAACTCTCTAACTATCACGGTTCATGAGATACAGCCTAGTGACAGACGGACGGACGGACGGACGGACGGATGGACAGCGAAGTCTTAGTAATAGGGTTCCCGTTTTACCCTTTGGGTACGAAACCCTAAAAAGCAGCTTGTTAAATCAAACGGAAACAACCTTTATAAAAACCTGTAGTAATAAACATCTTTAAACTCGCGAAACAAGTTTTGTTATTACGAAAACGATCTGTATTAGCTTATATATAAAACCCTATTTTCAACGATAGGTTATCGATCACGCGTGCGAAAGTAGTAGGGTCATAAGTCACAAGGCTCTTATTACAGACAATCAAACTTTAATACAATATTAGAGAAAGGGAGCCACCACTCACCCTCGGAATTGTTTAGAATCCCAAATTATAAATCAAATAAATTTGATCGACAATAGAGGAAACCAACAAGACCGAACTCCCTGTCAGTCGAGAGTCAGTATGTCATAAGTCATGGGCCCTAACTATGAGCAATCCTCCGCAGAACAATCGAATCTGAAATGCGACTGAGCCTTCGCAGCCCAACCGTCCTGAGGAAGCCTCGTTGAGAGGCGAAACACGTGTCGAATTTTTTTTTTTAGATTCGATTGTTCTGCGGAGGATTGCTCATAGTCATAGTCATAGGGCCCATGACTTATGACATACTGACTCTCGACTGACAGGGAGTTCGGTCTTGTTGGTTTCCTCTATTATCGATCAAATTTATTTGATTTATAATTTGGGATTCTAAACAATTCCGAGGGTGAGTGGTGGGTCCCTTTCTCTAATATTGTATTAACAATGGATTTCCGCAATATTACGCCTGATTCCATCAATTAAAATCTAGAGATTAGGCTCACCGCAGTGTGCTTAAAGCGTAAGACCCGGTACGAATAAAATCTTTATTATCATCGATAATGAAATGATGCGTGGTAGACCCATGGTGCATGCGTGGGAATCAAACGCCAACACCCGCGCACGCCCAGCGGTGGCTATAAATCAACGGACAAACTGATATGATATTAGCTATTGTGATAATATCTTTACTGATCATAAATTTGTGTTCCGTATATTAATTTGTTTCTGTTAAGTGGTTTGTTTTTAGCTTTGTACCTGTAAATAAGTTTTTTTTTTGTAAATATTAAATCGTTCATATTCTTTACCATCACGCATATATTCATGGAAGTAGATAGGCAGTCAGAAACTGTGGATAATGCACCTCTGTCACACAATAATAATTTAGTATCAAACGCAATTTAATAGGGGACAAGTTCATAGTCATTATACCGGCCAGAGATTTGGTCGATTGTCTAATACGCCCGCTTGCAGCACGGGCTGGTGAACTTCACTCATATTTTGAGAACTGTCTAGGTAGGACCTGGTGGTTGCTTCACGATGTTTACCTTCACCGTTTTTAGAATTTAGAATTTCATATTTTATAACTAAATTTAATATCAAACGAGACATTACTAAATTGTAGTAATAGTAGTGTTTAATATCTTTAATATGGTACTTAAATATGACTACTAGTTGGAAGAAATACTCAGTAGTATTTCTTTCAAGTTTTGTCCTTGGACTGGTGGCAAAAACTCTCGCCGCTTTTCCTCTTCCTTAACAAAATGGCCTATATTCGAACAACGAGTTATAATATCAAAGAGACAGCATTCCCTAATATTTGACCAGTTTATCCGTCGAATTTTGAGTGAGTTTGACGTCTACGCAGGTCAGATTGTTTATGTCAAGACAACACTAGAGATTCATCCGCCATCCGTTTATTACTATTACCATACATATTTACCATTATTACGTGCATCACCCATTTTGATTTATAATAACCGTAGAGAACCGTAGAGTAAAGGAGTGTAATCTAGGTATTGAAAAAGTGTCCGTCGAAATGCATAATTAGTAGTTCAAAAACCTTTCACAATGGCGCTGTCATATATGACATAAAAATGTTATATGAAATATTATATGACATAAAAATTGAATTATATATGACAATAGTCATATATAATTTCTGTATAAAAGCTTTCATACACCATGTTCTACCTCTCAACATCCGTTCCCAAAAAACCTGTAAGCGCAGCCGGCTTTATCGTGCCAATATAAACTAAAGGGAGTTATTCTAAAATTAAGAGCGATATTTCGGCCGCGAAGAATGCTCACCGAACCATAAGGAAGGCCACATAACGTAATACATACATAATAGGAGTTTTTTAATACATTTACACTAAACCTAATAGTATTATGCTAATCCCAGTAATCTATATGATCATGACTCTACATATCGCTACTATATAATAAGTATACAAAGTCTAAACGTCGTTAACAGTTTATTATTTAATTAGTACGAAAATACATAGAAACAAAAATGTTTAAGTTACTAATTATTTCGCTGTTAATTACATCGTTTAACGTCTGTACGTGTGAGGACTCTACCGTGGACGGTACTGAGCTGGTTTTAACGTTCTTGGTAAGTTTTAAGACTCTATCTGCTCTATATTTTTTATAATAATTTTATTAATTTAATTTAGATTTAACAATGTATTGTTGCTTATTTTTTTCGCAAGTTTATTTATATTACCATTTGCGTTACTATTGTAGAGTTCTTTTGCTTTAAAATATACCTACCAATGTCAAGTGGTTTTTAATCTCTATAAATTGTCCAACTTTTATATTTTCTTTCGATTTAATTTTGTGTGATTTTTATGACAATTAAAAAACTCCCCGCAACTTGTCCAGGGTCAAACCTCGTCGAATTTATAGGACACCACAGTAGAGCGTCATATGAATAATAGTAGAGTCAGTAGCGAGTACACACAATACAAAAAAGCAGAAATATAGCTGTCTCCGTTGTTACTATGACCATGAGAAGTGCGGAAATAGTTTATTCCTTAAACCAATCGTGTTAAAGTCGATATCCATGAAATATGATTCCCTGAGGTGGCATGAGTGTTTTATTGGTATTTTCGAACGAAATAGGTAATTTTATACCCAATATATAACAAAAAACAATACTTACTGAATTATACATAATTATGTATTGTGTGTCTACATGTCTCACTGTCTGTTCGTAATCTTCGGAACGGCTAGACCTATTTTGACGGGACTTTCACTGACAATTAGATGATGTTATTAAGTGTAACATATACTAGTTTTATTTTCGAAATTCCTCGCGGACAAAGTCGCAGCTAGTGGTATAAATAAATTTAATTATTTTTGTAAATTATGCCAAGATCACGATATTTAAATAATAGATGTGCTTTAGGTTCAAATTGGTTTTCGCAATATCGCAATGTCATCTCTACATAAAAAAATGTCTCAAGGTTTTCATTGCGTTGGAATAGGACAAAAAGCGTTACTCAAAATTGAAGAGTTTTACTTGGTTGAACATCTTACGGTATTTTGACCCAGTTATTTTACATTCCAAAATTTCTTTTTTTATTATACTCATCAACGAGTTATTATATCAAGAGGCAGCTTTTCCTAACAATTGACAGTTTTACATGTCCAATTTTAGCGTGACTTTGACGTCTACCTGCGTCAGGTTATCGATGTTGAGACTATGTAGGGTAGAGTAAAGGAGTGTAATCTAGGTATTGAAAAAGTGTCCGTCGAAATGCATAATTAGTAGTTCAAAAACCTTTCACAATGGCGCTGGTGTCGATTGGTATATATGGCGCGTATACCAATTATATATAACACGACAGTATAAAAAATACGACCAATTTGACGTTTTGTGTCTACATATCTCGAATAGAGATTGATGTCTATTAGACGAAAATCGGGCCCCAGTTTGTTTTCCCATGGTGAAAAATTTAACGCGCAAGGGTTAACGCCTCAGTGTGCGTGAGGCCTTATATATTCGTTCTTTTCAATATAGTTTGTACTTGAAGTTCACCAACCCGCACTGGGCCAGCGTGGTGAACAATAGCCCAAAAATCTCCCTCGTATTGAGGGAGAATGTGCCCGGTATAAAGGCAATAGGCTCGCCCCCTATTACATTGGGACCAAAAATACATCGGCGAAGTGTGGGCGCACTACGGTGCACCTCTGCCTACCCCTTCGGGGAATACAGGCGTGATGATGTATTATTATTATTAATTTGTACTCATTCCGTTATAGGTCCATCGCCATGGGGACAGGACACCTGTTAGCAGTACCCTAATGCTGAGTAATGATCCAGAGACCCTGGCAGAACTCTCCGCCCCTTATGGGTACGGACAGCTCACTGATGTAAGTACCTATTGATGTAACACATAATCATCATATCGAGGAATGAAAGGCTTATTTGACTTCAGCGACACTTTTGGGCGATATTTACATATTTAAAATCAGCTCATTTTTCTGTCTCGAATGAGTATGTTCTCTTGTAAAGTAAAAATATGTCGCTTAACGCCCGAAATTAATAACCTATCCTGATCTATTTTAGGCTATCTGAGATAGAACACGTAATCCTTTTTTTATACAAACTGTGCCAATAACCAATCCACGGATATAGATTGCTATCTGGCAACACGTGCAATCTTTGGGAGGTCGGATCAGAGATTAAAGATAGACCTCTGTTCGTAAATGACAGTTCGAGCGTGTCAATAACCTATCTTCTTATTTTGACATTTGGTTCGATCGGTGTTTTGATCTGTTTTTGCAATCCAAGCAATTTCTCGGATTACGAGTGAACTTTGTTAGAAGATTTTTATTCATGGAATATTAAAAATTGAAAATGGCCCTTACGTTATCTTCGACTGATGACGAAAGTGATCAAGATTTGTTATCTCAATTAATTAATCAAATATGACTTGATCCCAATCCAAGCAAAGCTATGGGTACTGCACAATGGACTGGGGGCAATCCACCCAGACCAGCTTCAGCATATTCTGGCTACCATTCATAAGATAAATCTTGTTTTTAATCACTAAAAATGACGTCATAGCAACTCTACAACGATAGAGTTTAAGTACAGTTCGATATTAAGTACCATCACAAATAATCATACATACATCATCACGCCTGTATTCCCCGAAGGGGTAGGCAGAGGTGCACTGCAGTGCACCCACACTTCGCCGATGTATTTTGGTCCCAATGTAATAGGGGGCGAGCCTTTTGCCATTATACTGGGCACATTCTCCCGCAATACGAGGGAGATTTTGGACCATAGTCCACCACGCTGGCCCAGTGCGGGTTGGTGAACTTCACACGCCTTTCTGTAGACGTGCAGGTTTCCTCACGATGTTTTCCTTCACCATTTAGCAAGTGGTAATCATTATTGAAAATGACATTCGCACATGAAAATTATCTCAGAGTTGCGGGCCCGGGATTTGAACTTGCACCCCTTACGTTTAAGGCGGACGTTCTTTATAAATCAGATGATAAAGTCGTGACCACGCTAGGAGGCCTGGCTGTGTGATGAGCAATAGGCTGTCGTACTCGTGGTGATAACGATAAGAGTAGATACTTTAAAATATGACGACCAATAATACTGATAAGATTATTATTTCATATCTCGCTTTACTTAAAGCATCGGGCAAAATCTGTAAAAAAAAATCCCAATACTAAAACGAACTGTATTGTATACATCATCACGCCTATATTCCTCGAAGGGGTAGGCAGGGGCGCACTACAGTGCACCCACACTTCGCCGATGTATTTTTGGTCCCAATGTAATAGTGGGCGAGCCTGTTGTCTCATAGAAAAAGAACATTCTGCAAAGTAATGGCATTGTAAGCCCGAGCGAATCTTGCAGCGTTGTCGTCGCGTGGCTTTTACTATAGAAGATCAATCTTTATGTATGTTCAAACAGAGTTCATTTCGGTATTGACAAAAGCAGTAGGTGGGTACTGTACTGTACTGTACTGTACTGTATTGTACTGCACTGCACTGCACTGCACTGTATTGTATTGTAATATCGCCCGACATAGCCCTTGAATCATTTTGAATATTACCCGTCGTTATGGTACTACATTGAAATGCTAAAATAGTAACTTTAATTACAGGCGGGTATCACACGTGGCTACCAGCTCGGCAAGATCATACGTAACCGGTATGACAGCCTGCTCTCTGACAAGTACAATAAATCTGAGATATACATCAGATCTACTGACTCCACGCGTACCAAGATGACTGTGCTAGCTGCCATGTCGGCGGTCTACCCCGCCGGAGACGATAACTGGAGCAGTGACATTAACTGGACACCAGTCCCCTATACTACTGTGCCTGCCAAATATGATTACGTAAGTATCAATCAGGGGCCTTACCACGACATCTAAAAGTATTATTGTTTTCATACTAACTGTCAAAATCTGAAAGTAATGTCCACGGTTAAAAGGTGAATTGACAAATATTTTCAAGAAACATAACGTTACCATTTACTTGGTCGGCGTCAATTGTTTCAATACTAGTGATTTTTGTAACTAGTTATTATTATATAGCTACTGTGATTGTTTGTATAAATAACTCCACCAACTAAACAGTTACACATTAAACGAAAATAAATTAAATCACTATCTAAGTGTTTTAGCTATACAGTTAAATCTATCAATTAAGTGACGTCTCTCGCTCACAGTTACTGTAAACAGAAATAACAAGTTTACATAAATCACTACTTGTAATTTGACTTGAAACGAGTGATACGGTTACATGCCGCGTAGCTAGTTATTGTAACTAGTGACGTGAAATAACGCCCACGTCTATTGACAAAAGCGCCATTATGGTAATTTTATACGTAACCCAGCTCAAAAGACAGTGAAAAGATCGCTGATTCCAACGATATACAACTAAATATAACCCAAAATGGCGCTTGAGTCACTTAGACATGACAGATGATGGTAGGGGGCCTGTACCTTATTAGTAGTACTCCTTTAACAATGAAATTTAGAATGGGTTAAACAAACCTTAAGCTCTTCTTCAGGTAAAGCACGTCAAATCATTTTATGAATAACACTTACTACATTTATTTCCCCATTTGTATATGCTTTGACAAGTCCAGACATGGTTAGGTTGCTTGAGCTACTGCTATGGTATTTATTAGATCAATGGGAGTACAAGAGTATTAATTGCAGAGCTGTGTTGCGCCGAATTCTATTGAAAACATAACATGTAAAAAATCTTATTAAAACTATTATGAAAGAAGTACTAGTTTAGAATAGGCTAAAGAAAGGAATATCGGTAGGTACGTTGATATGATAGAAAGCTTGTACTACATACCTACATAATAAATCAATACCGCTTTATAACTCTCTGAATCACAAAACTAAAAATACGTGAGAATAAAACACCTATAAAAGTCCCATAAAAAATCTTATTTCAGAACCTCGCCGTGATTAACTGCCCAAAGTTCTTAACCGCCTACTACAGCTCATTCCTGAAGACCTCTACAGCCATGACAGGATACACGGATCTGCTCAATACCTGGTCATCGTATCTAGGGTTCAACATAACTGCGACGCCAGTCCTCGCGTACGGTGTCTACGACGTTTATACCAGTCAGGTGAGTCATCTTTCTTCCAACCCCTCCTATCCATTTTTCGATTAAATTCATTTGGGTTTTAAGAGTCACCGCTCACCGAGGGTCACACCTCGGCAATTTTATTGTTTACCGCCGTAGATCCTGGGTCATAGGAGTAACAGAGGTAGCAATGTGACCCAAAAAAACAGTCAGGTGATAAATTACAATGAAAATAAAATTAATGAACTGCAGCATAGAACCTACAGCTACAAATTTGTAGTGTAACGATTACTACAAGCGTCAATAGCGCAGTTAGTTGTTATTTTTCAACCGAAAGATTCCGAGTTCGATCCTCGCGCTGGGCATCAAATTTGATCAGCTTAGTTGAATGGGCTAATGATTTAAGTAATCTAAAATTGCGCACGCATTAAGCAGACGCTCCCGGAATTTGGCTTTAAAAGTGATAGGGGAGATATTATAATTGTGGAAAGTCAGTCTCCATAAACACTATAAAGCCAGCCACAATACGAGTTGAACAGGAACAGACTAATATACAAATATGCTCTAATTTTGATAGGTGTGGAATAGGACATTCAAACATGCATATCCAGTGGAACTTTGGCCTTTAATAAACAAAGCCACTTAGCAGAGGTATTTGAAGGTACCAGCTGACTATTAGAGGGAAATGAGTGAATGCTTATATTATGGTTGTTAACAGATAAGTTTGGGATTGGAGCTTGATCCCGAAGTAGAAGCTATACTCCCAGAAATTGAAGAGGTCGCTGGTGTTGCCATAGACATTGCATTTGGTGATAGCAACTACATCGCTTTGCAAGCCGGTAAGAGATCTACTAACTAACTAACATTAGTACTCTGTAGGCTATGTAGCCCTGTGGCTACATAGCCCTTTTAATGTCCCACTGCTGGACTCGGGCCTCTCTTCAATGCTAGGGGGATTCAAGCCATAGTCCACCACGCTGGCCCGGTGCGGGTTGGCAGACGTCAAACATCTATCGGGAACTAGTCAATGCACACGTGATTGCAAGGCGTGCGTTTGACCACTCGGCTACCACTGCTACGAGCTAAGCTACTGTTAGGAGAACAATCGTTCCTAATGAATCCTTAACCCCTACGAGAGTCCACTAAGGTCGCAGTTTGAGTGTCACAACACCGCAAATAACCTTTTCTTAATCTTAATACAAGCCTAAATTAATTAATTTGAAATTAAACTATTTTACGGATTTTATCGCGTTTATTTACTATTTTATTTTCCCGACCGCAAACAACAACTAAATATGAGGGTACTCAGTTATTAACTATGACATCAGGACGTCTAACACCTCAGTCCCCCCGTGACCATGGTTGCTGTAAAGCAGCCGAAACGTCGGGAAAATAAAATAGTAAATAAACGCGATAAAATCCGTAAAATAGTTTAATTTCAATGTATAGTATTCGCGTTAATTAATTTGATAACAAAACTAAGGTATTGCGGAAAAACTAAGATCTGCCAATCAAACAAGAGGTGTGCCTGATGTGATCGTGCCTAAACGTGCCTCAATATATACAATATATACCTCAATATATACAAGATCTTGTATATATAGTTCAATTGGAACCTTGGACTTTCTTGCCCATTCTTCTCACTAACAATTCTGTTCCAGGTGTTCTTCTCAACGAGTTCTTCGAGATTGCCGACTTGATCATCGCGGGCGAGGACACTCCCGCTGTCAGAGTCTACTCCGCGCACGACTTAAACGTGTACGCCTTCGAAGCCGTCACTCAGATATCCCCGAGACAAGGAGTTCCTAAATACGGTTCCATGTACGCTTTGGAGCTGAGGAAGGTGACTGCAACTGGAAACTACGTTGTACTGGTAAGTCTTAGTATAAGGGACACAATTGCATGAGTTTTACTAGGGCCGTCTTTACCCGGTGGTTCCAATGGATGCGGTGCAACCTACACTGAGACCTACTACACTCAGACCACGTGACAGGAGCCACGGGGTCAGCTACTTCAGTATACATGATAGGTAATGTTATTGTCTTTTGGGCGCAGGCTGATTTTCGCACCCTGGCGCCGAATATACTTTATACGGCCCTGACTTTTACGATACACTTGTCTTGCAACTATGTTTTCAATATAACTATCAGTTTTTGACTGTTAACGCTATCAGAAATTGTCAGTTACTATTGAAACAAAATACATCATCACGCCTGTATTCCCCGAAGGGGTAGGCAGAGGTTCACTGTAGTGCGCCCACACTTCGCCGATGTATTTTGGTGCCAATGTAATAGGGAGCGAGCCTATTGCCATTATACCGGGCACATTCCGCCTCAATACGAGGGAGATTTGGGCCATAGTCCACCACGCTGGCTCAGTGCGGGTTGGTGAACTTCACACGCCTAGATGTGCAGGTTTCCTCACGATGTTTTCCTTCACTGTTCAGCAAGTGGTAATCATTGTTGAAAATGACATTCGCACATGAAAATTATCTCAGAGGTGCGGGCCCGGGATTTGAACTTGCACCCCTTACGTTCAAGGCGGGCGTTCTTGCCCACGAGGCTACCACTGCTTACTATTGAAACAACAATACTTTAAAAGGTGGTGGAGCCCTCAGAGTAGATAGAGAACCCCTAGAACCCCACTCTTCGTAATGCTCTGCGGCGATTTTTTAAGGTTGGCAATAATGGTTTATATGAGATCCGCCATCGTAGAATTATGATCAAGCAAATACGTTAGTGTCAAACAATATAAAAAATCAAAACTAATATGGTTGATAATATTTTACCGCAGCGCGGGCTCCTTATGCCGGCTCCTTATTACTATACTACCTCCATGATAGGGCCTCAGGAGCCTTTTCAAGATAAGATAAGAAAAGTGATATCTGTCACGACGTTACATATTCGCATAATATTAAACGTTTTCGTGACGTTCAATACAAATGGTTTGTATTGATTGTGATATCATACTAAAGTCCTAATGAAGACAGTCCTAATGAACCAAGGCAGGATTGCTTGTAGGGTCAAATTTGTTCAAGGCTTTTGCAGGCTAATTATATACATATATAAATATAACCGAATATCCACAGCCGGTGTACCTAGCAACACCTACCTCTGACGAATTCCTGTATCTCCCTGTGGCCGGGTGTGATGCTCTGCTCTGTGACCTGGACCAGTTCCGAAACCTGACATCCAGCTACGTTCTAGACGAAGACACCTGGAGGGACCAGTGTGGGTTCACGAGCGATATGGAGATCGATTCCTCTAGCATAGATTGAATAGCATAAAAAAGAATAAGGAACAATAGCTGTGATTAAATTTTGTTTACTGTTTAACGTATGATTTAATTTTCTTTATTTATCAGAAGAAACAAACATGCATAAGATTCTTAACCTATATAAAAATAATATTATATCTATACAAATAAATAAAATTGAAGTGTAACTTGATTAATATACTTAACTTGACTTCACTTTTTAAAAACGGTAAAGTTTTCGACACAGGTTGAAATTGTTTTTGTTTTATGATTACTAGATAGCCCTGTGAGAATATCATATTAGAGGTAGGCTTGTTAGCCTCTCCAATGAAACTAAATGCTTATGGTAAATGTGGGTTCACCTGAATAATTCTAATGGCCAGGATTTACGAGTATATTACCACTTGTCACAGATATGACTACCTAATTTGTAATACAGTAAGTAATACACACAAAATAAAACTAGTAATAATTAATAGGAAATGTTCAGGGATCTTGCCAAAGTTACTTTTATTACCTTACCAAAGTTACTTTTGTAACCTTACCAAAGTTACTTTTGTAACCTTACCAAAGTTACTTTTGTTACCTTACCAAAGTTACTTTTGTAACCTTACCAAAGTTACTTTTGTAACCTTACCAAAGTTACTTTTGTTACCTTACCAAAGTTACTTTTGTTACCTTACCAAAGTTACTTTTGTAACCTTACCAAAGTTACTTTTGTTACCTTACCAAAGTTACTTTTGTTACCTTACCAAAGTTGCTTTTGTTACCTTACAATTATTTTTTTGTACTATAAAATCTGTCAAAATACCTGTCGAAGTATTATTAAAATAATCATGCCAAATTCAGAGCTAGTCCAATTTATTTCATTTCAAACCAAAGTGACTTTTTGGGCGTCTTCAGTTTTTTTTCACAAGTTTAATCAAATACTCAATATAGTTGTTTATGGTATTGAGAAGATAAGTAACACACGTATAAAATTGAATTTTATCATAACGCTATTCAGCTGATATGGGCGCTAATTTCCTATGGGAGTGGGACGGACTGACGACCTCATGCAACGAAGACAGATCGGGGTTACGATCCTTGTATACAGTTATACAGAATTTATAAGAAGTTCGAAATAATACTTTGGGCACATATACGGTAGCTCATATCTGGAAGCTTAGTGAAGACAGTTTGTACCTAACTATCATAGTTTCTGAGTTATAGACCTTTGAATATTTGTCACAGTATCGAGTTGTAGCCTTTGGGTACATCCATAACCGTATTCAGCAGTGTAAAATACACATTCACAAACAGAACATGCAAATTTTACATGGGGCTCAAGATATTGCGAGTTATAGAACTTGACAACGATTAAAAAGTTGGGATAACATGGTCGAATTTCGATAATTTTTTTTATGCCACACAGTTGCATACCAGATACTAATGCACACGTCGAAGTATTATTACGGACTTCTGAAACATCCTGTATGTTTATTTTAAACCTATTTCTACCACTGCACATTCAGTTCACGTCCAAGCCGTAATTATTAGGCAGCCGGCTTTATCGTGTAAATAGAGCATTAGTGAACGTTGCTGTCTATGTTTCATGAATATGAAATTATGTACAGTTTGAATTATTTATTGCGTGGTTTTAATTTATGTGCAGAACCCTCGTCAGGCAATACTCTGGTTTACTGCTGACAGGTTATGTTTTCGCTGTGGTAGAATTACCCTTTAACCCTTTGGAGTAAGCGGGTAAATTTTATTGAAAATGTACTCTATGCTTATATTTATAAAGATTGTATTTCTGTGGCAAAAGCCACGAGACCACGCAGCATATACGTCATTGAAAAATGTGTTCTAAAAATAAGTTTAATAAGTACAGAAGGGGGGGGGGGGGGGGGAGGTTCTTCATGCAAAATACGACAATGTTGTAGTTATGTTTCGACATTATGTCGAATTATAGATAGTGTCGGTCACGCGAGAATTGCCCCCCTAGGACCTTACCACCAGCTTTAAAAGTATGGTTGTTTCAATAGTACCTAACTGTCATTTTTTAGGGTTCCGTACCCAAAGGGTAAAACGGGAACCCTATTACTGAGACTTCGCTGTCCGTCCGTCCGTCTGTCACCCAGCTGTATCTCATGAACCGTGATAGTTAGAGGGTTGAAATTCTCACAGGTAACGTATTTCTGTTGCCGCTATAACAACAAATACTAAAAAACAAAATCAAACAAATATTTAAGGGGGCTCCCATACAACAAACGCGATTTTTTTTGCCGTTTTTATAGATAATGGTACGGAACCCTTCGTGCGCGAGTCCGACTCGCACTTGGCCAGTTTTTTAAAGATATTGTACTGAGTTTACCGTCGAGAACTGTACGTAAGTAATATTAAAAATATTGCTGCAAGAAGTTAAAGAATGAACTTCCCTATTAGTCAATAGAGTTTGTTTTGTTATGGCAAAAAAAATGACGCCGATGCCCCAGTGTGCTTCAGGCTTCGCGTTCAGGTAGGTACTTAACTACAAATGAAATCAAATTTAAATATACATCATCACGCCTGTATTCCCCGAAGGGGTAGGCAGAGGTGCACTGTAATGCACCCACACTTCGCCGATGTATTTTGGTCCCAATGTAATAGGGGGCGAGCCTATTGCCATTATACCGGGCACATTCCCCCTCAACACGAGGGAGATTTGGGCCATAGTCCACCACGCTGGCCCAGTGCGGGTTGGTGAACTTCACACGCCTTTCTACAGACGTGCAGGTTTCCTCACGATGTTTTCCTTCACCGTACAGCAAGTGGTAATCATTGTTGAAAATGACATTCGCACATGAAAATTATCTCAGAGGTGCCGGGCCTGGGATTTGAACTTGCACCCCTTACGTTCAAGGCGGGCGTTCTTGCCCACGAGGCTACCAATAATCAAATTTATTTGTTAAAAAATGAGTGTACATACAAACAAGTAAGTGCATGCAAGATGTTAAGTAGTAAACAGATGTTCTCGTCATGTTTGCCACATATATGGCGTACACATATTAAGTTTAAAAGAAAAAAATAGCTAATTAAAAATATTAAAAGGAACGAAAAATGAATTATAGATAAAACAAAGTAATTAAAATTATAAAACATTCAAACAACAGAATAAATTATTTGTTAGGTAATTAAATATATAACAATAATAATTATTTATTTATAATATATTACCGCTGCATTGGAAGATTGCTTCAAGCTGCTGAATTGGGATGGACTTGGCATCAATATCAACGGCGAGCACCTTACTAACCTTCGGTTTGCAGATGACGTCGTGGTCATAGCGGAGTCGCTGGAGGAACTGAACTCTATGCTCGGTGATCTCAACAGAGTTTCTCAACAGGTAGGTCTTAAAATGAACATGGATAAGACGAAAATCATGTCGAATGTCCATGTCGCACCTCACCCAATAGTCGTTGGGAACTCTACTCTCGAAGTTGTCGACGAGTACGTATACCTGGGACACACGGTCCGATTAGGGAGATCCAACTTCGAGAAGGAGGTCACTCGACGAATCCAACTCGGCTGGGCAGCGTTAGGGAAACTGCGTCACATCTTCTCGTCCGATATTCCTCAGTGCCTGAAGACAAAAGTCTTCGAACAGTGTGTGTTGCCAGTGATGACGTACGGATCCGAGACGTGGTCGCTCACAATGGGACTCATAAGACGGCTCAGAGACATTAAACGTGCAATGGAGCGAGCTATGCTGCGAGTTTCACTGCGCGATAGAATCAGAAATGAGGACATCCGCAGAAGAACCAAGGTTACAGACATAGCTCGAAGGGTTGCACGTTTGAAGTGGCAATGGGCCGGACACATTGCCCGGAGAACGGATGGCCGTTGGGGCATCAAAGTCCTAGAGTGGCGGCCACGAACAGGCAAGCGGAATGTGGGACGACCCCCGACCAGATGGACGGACGACCTCACCAGGGTCGCCGGGAGTCGATGGGCGCATAAAGCCCAAGAACGTAATTTGTGGCGATCTATGGGGGAGGCCTATGTTCAGCAGTGGACGTCTCTGGCTGATAGATAGAATATATCAATTATAAAGTCTGCAACATAGTAGTACGTAATCAAAATCAAATCAAAATATGATTGAAGTGTTTTGAAAAATGTATTAGGTACATTCCTGGTTGTCTATCTACCTAGCTAGATTTCTGTGAAAAAATTACATCCATTCAATAAAAACAAATTCACACGAAACTAGGTAGGTACCTAAACTTGACAATTTATAAGTGCCCCCATAGGCCTATACAGAATAAATGATTTGAATTTGACTTTAGAGGTCGAACTCATGTTAAACCCGGACTTATCAAAGCTAACTTAACCTATCTTACCAACAGCCCTCTCCAAAAATTCTCTTTTACCGGTAAACACAATTATGACTCGGTAAGAATTTCTTAAGGTGGCGAAAAGTGATTTACTGTAGATAGATAGGCACAGCAAGGGCGTGTGGACCTTTCTGAATCTGGACGTGACGAACATACTTGAGGTATACGGGACACTTAATGTTGGTAGGTTCATAGTTACCTACCAGATTTCACGTTGAGGAGTGAAAAGCTAATTGACTTAAGCGACATTTTGCTAACTTTGGTGTAAGCATACTCATTCGACGCAGAAAAAATCGCGAATTCCAAATATGTTTCAAAGTCAATATGGCCTATAGCCTTTCATTATTGTTTTTAGTAAAAGAGTTAAAAATTTTAATATTAATAAAAACGGAAACTTTAATTTTATTTATTTATATACAGAGTGTAATAATATGAAAGCAGTGGTAGCCGAGTGGTCGAATGCACGCCTTGCAAATCAAAGTGTGCAGGTTCAAACCCCGGCTCGCACCTCTGGGTTTCATGTGCGAATCTCATTTACATCCGAGATTACCACTTGCTATGAAACGGTGAAGGAAAACATCGTGAGGAAACCTGCACGTTTGAGGGAACTTGACTAGTTCTCGATGTGTGAAGTCTGCCAACCCGCACTGGGCCAGCGTGGTGGACTATGGCCCGAATCCCCCTCGCATTGAGGGGAGGCCTGTGCCCAGCAGTGGGACGTTAAAAGGGCTGTATTTAGTTAGTTTTAGAGTGTAATATGTATCCCCGGTAATGCAAGAAGCCATCGCAGCAGGCCCAGAAGGAGATGGCGGGATGAACTGGACTCCCATCGAAAAGAGTGGCCTATCTTAGCTCAAAATAGAGAAGAATGGAGAAAGGGAAGCCCAGCAGTGGGACGTTATAGACTCATAATAATAATAAAATATACAGAGTGTATCAGAAGTCCGAAAATATATTTTAGGTAAATATACGGTAGCTCATATGTGGATGCTGAAGACAGTTTATACCTAACAAAAATAGTTTCTGAGTTGTAGACCATTGACTATTAGTCACAGTTAACGTGTTCTGGCCTTTGGGTACATTCGCGATCATATCAAGCAGTGTAAACTACATTTACGATGGGCGGCTACCAATATTCACAAAACAGATACTGAAACTTTCACATAGAACTCGAGATATTGCAATCGAAGAGGAAAAAATAGTTGAATGATCGATTTTCAACAAATTTTCTAAACGATTTGGTTGTATACTCGATAAAAGCAAAAAGCCAAGTATTATTTCGAACTTCTGAAACACCCTGTATAGATTACAAATATATTTTAGTTTTAAAAGTTTTATAAGTACTTTGAATTACACAAAAATGTTTATACGTAGATATATTAGCATGTTACTGTTATTGACCGTTTCTCTCTGTTTTCTTTTTTTCCCGACCCCGTCTGTCTCTGTAATACGGGTAGGTATATCTTGAAGAATTGACGGAACAATTTGAATAGGTTACACGCATGCAATACAGCAATACAATTGTTGGTCGGAAGCCTGCGTTGAGACATTAACCAGCAATATCCCGGACTCGCCTACTATCTACCTACGTGACTACTGAGTAGATAGGTAGTTACTATTCATAAAGCTTAGTGCTAATAGAATAGGACTTTATTTATGGGACTAAGTCAAAGTCAAATCATTTATTCTGTATAGGCCTATGGGGGCACTTACAAATTCTCAACTTTAATTTTTTTTTCTTTTGAACTACTATAATAATAACTACAGCCCTTTTTGATGTCCCACTGCTGGGCACGGGCCTCCCCTCAATGCGAGGGGGATTCAGACCATAGTCCACCACCCTGGCCCGGTGCGGGTTGGCAGACTTCACACATCTATCGAGAACTAGTCAAGTTCCCTCAGACGTGCAGGTTTCCTCACGATGTTTTCCTTCACCGCGATGTTTTCCTTCACCGATGTTTTTATGCCCACCATACACCACTGTTACTCCTATAAGCCAGGATCGACAGCGGTATCCAATGAAGATAGGTACCCAGGGTCTCAAGACCCCGTAACACTATTGTTGTAGATGATTTCTTTTTTTAACGCATGAAAAATATTTTTTTTATATTCTTATCGTATTCTTATCGTAGGACGACTATTAAGTAATTTACGTTGTCGTTTGCGACTAAAGAATAGTTAAACATTATTTTTGGTGATATAAAGTTGTGGTGTTGGTAGATAGTTGTCGGTTTCAAATAATAACCACAAATAACCCAAGTTTAATAAATTTATTTGCGTACCAGGTATTTTACATTTAATACGTGTGCGTATTCACCCGTGCCCGACCTGTACGCTCTCTGTACGCGACTCGACTCCTTGACGGACCGACTGTGTGTGTGGGCATGGGTTAACTCGCCGGCCTATGCGCCGTTGTGCTGTCAGCAGCAGCTACAAATATGGTTAAGCCCATTGTAGTTACTTACTCGCTATATCTATCAATGAATTTATGTTTTTGTGTATCAAAGAAGCAGCAGCAGCCTAAGATTTTTATAAAACACATCAAATATGATTAGTTAGATAAGTAGGTAGATACTTTGCGTAGTGGCTCGTAGACTCATTACGAACAAGGAATTCATCTCGACTGGGAAATTGTACGGTCATATGAAATAACCGGACTTTTCCCTTATAATTTGAAAGAAATCCTACGATTAAAATGTCATGAACATTAATGAAATGTTTGAAAATACTTTTTACTTATTGAAAAACATTTCCAAAATTATTTTTTTAATAACGTCGGGACAGTTGGAATGCTCGTGGTCAAGCTGTGTTTTGTTAGTCCGGGCATTATATGGGTTGCGGAACGTGTATTACATTAATTACAGGCCATCTACTGAATATCTTCTTAATAACGCCCTGCATACACTTGAGCAAGCGAAATAAATTGTTCTTTTTTTAAATGTGCCTTGTGTCAATATAGGTAGGTACTGGAAGGCACATATAGATTGAATTGCTGTGACAACAGCCACGCAAGTACGCGCCAAAATTCACTGTCATCATCGATGACATTTCGTTGAAAAATTATCTTTTTGTATGAATTTGTGGCGAACCCAATAACTCGCCACTTCCACCAGTCGCTACTAGATGGCGCGACTGTAGACACATCGCAATTCTACGCGTTCAAGAAATTATCCGCAATACAAAGTACTATGAAAATCCTAGCTCGCGGTACTGGTGTGTTCGAAGATCTGAACTATATATACAAATTCCCCGACAACATCACCGAAGGGCGTAGCGGACCCCGCCAGGCATACCTGCGGCCTCAGTACGCCTGCCAAGATAAGACATTTTCTCACGCATCGTGACGTCATTTTTGTGGCAAAATCGTTACGTCTTATTTGCTAGCAAGGCGTAAATATAAAATGGGTTTGACAGTTAAATAAAACGTGTTTGACGTATGGATAAGATGTTATATCTGTAGTAACTAAACGTCCCTACTAGGTATTAAGCTATTTTGGTTCTTTCTTTTTAATGTAGGGAAGAGTGTAGTAACTAAACGTATTGACAGATGTTGAATTGAGGACTCTGTGGTGATTGATGATCTATGGTTTTGTATTGATTGTGATAATTATTAAAGCTCTGAATTAATTAATTTTGGTGGCGTTTTTATTAGGATAATAAACCTAACAGTGGCGACGAGGACGGTTACAATCGACGCGTAGTGAAAAAAGTAAAACAATAAATATAAATTTTCAAAATTTTCTTTTAAATGGATGAGTGGATAGCAAAGATACAAAGTGGAAAAACCGCGTGGATACAGGAAATATCAAAAGAAACGTTGGTATATGTAGTAGAAGAACTCAATCTATCAAAAACTTCAAGTTTAAATGTTGAAGATTTGCGAAAATTACTGCGCGAATACGTAAAGTCTCAAGGAAAGAAGATGGCGTCTAATCAACAAACTATAATAATGCCATCAAGTTTGGAAAATTTTGGCGGAGGCAATTGGCATAGTTATGTGGAACAACTGGATTGTTTTATGTTATTACATGACATCCCGGAAGAAAAAAAAGTGCCATTATTATTAACTAAGCTAAGCAGCAATGTTTATGACAATCTGTCGGGATTATGTTCCCCCGATTCACCAGTAAAATGCGACTATGAGCAATTATGCCAAAAGTTAGAAGATTATTACCACCCAAGAACAAATATAGCAATGCATAGAGCTAAATTTAAAGATAGGAATCAGGGTGAAACTGAGTCTATAAAGGAATATTTGTTGGTACTTCGCAAGATGACAAAGGATTGTCAGTTCAAAGAAATAGATGAACATTTGAAGGAGAGATTGCTGAATGGAGTGCATAGCGAAACTATCAGATATGAACTGTTAAAAATTGCAGATAAACCTCTTAAAGATCTGTCAGCTGTCGCTGAAACAGCAGAAATGGCGTTTAGGCTGGCTCACAAGGGAGACAACAAAGCTGTGGAAATGTTTATGTTAAAATCGCAAAGTTCACAAAGGGATAACATGCAGTTTAAGAAAACAAACATAAAATATGATAATAATCAGCCAAGTGGAAGACAAGTAAACAAATGTTTTTGCTGTGGAAAAATTGGTCATCTACGGGATCAGTGTACTCTTAAAAGTAAATATTGTAGTGAATGTGGAAGACAAGGACACATATTCAGAGTATGTAACAAAAGGAATGCCCAAGTGAAAACTGTAGCTGTAGAACAGGAAACAAATAACCCACCGGAGTTTACCAGTGACAACAACTACGCTGACTGTGACCCTTACCAAGTGTTAAATATTGAATGTAAGTCATTTAAAAAAATACCATCAATGTTTTTAAGATTAGAAGTAGAGGGATTACAATTGGATTTTGAAGTAGACACAGGATCCGATATAACAACATTAAATGAATCAGATAAAGATAAATATTTTTCAAATTTGAACATGGCACAATCAAGTTTAGCCATGATTAATTTTAACCAGTCTATTTCAAAACCAATTGGTCTCCTACAAAATTTACATGTAAATTATGGTAAATTATATATTAACAACCTAACATTAGTAGTAGTACCGGATGGGCATCCACGAGTTGTGGGTAAAGATTGGTTGATGCAGTTGAAATTATGGCCTTTAGATTTAAAACAAAATATAAATTCATTATGTGCATCAGTACAATTCAAAGAGGATTGTATAGAACAAATTAAGAAAGATTTTCCTATTGTGTTTCAACCAGGTTGGGGTAATTTCAAGGAAGCGCAGGTGATTTTAAAATTGAAACCAAACTCAAATCCGAAATTTTTACCACCTAGAAGTGTGCCTTTTTCACTAAAATCTAAAGTTGAATCAGAAATTAATAGATTATTGGAAAATAAACGTATAGTGCCCATAGAGTTTAGTGATTGGGGTACACCCGTAGTTCCAGTTTTAAAAGGTGATGGCTCTGTAAGGCTTTGCGGTGATTACAAGGTGACTTTGAACCCAAATTTAGAAGTTGATCATTTTCCTCTTCCAACTATTAATCAAATATTAGCTAACTTCGAAGGGAATAAATTCTTTTGTGAGTTAGATTTAAAAGAAGCGTACCTACAAGCACCTTTAGATGAAGAGTCACAAAAGCTAACAACTATTGTTACTGAAAAGGGTATCTACAAGTATCTGTACCTACCATATGGGGTTAGTACAGGACCTGGTTCATTCCAACGTTTAATTGTACAGTTACTTGCTGGGCTAGAGGGTGTAAAAGTGTACATAGATAATGTTTTTATTTCAGGAAAAACTATAGAAGAGGCAAATATAAGATTAAGATCAGTTTTGGAGCGTTTCACGAAGGCAGAGTTAAAATTGAAAATATCTAAGTGTAAATTTTTCGTGGAACAATTGACTGTGTTTGGATATCATGTGTCCAGTGAAGGAATTACAGTAATTAAGGAAAATATTGAACCGCTTTTGAAAGCACCCCAACCAGAAAATCTAAAAATGTTGCGTTCTTTCCTTGGTAAAATTAATTACTATAATAGATTTTTAAAAGATATGGCTACAATTTTAGTGCCCTTATACAATTGTCTCAAAAATAATTGTTTTCTTTGGACATCACAGTGTGATGTAGCTTTTAAAAAAATTAAAGAAGCTTTGTCTAAAACAAGTATGTTATCACATTATAATAATAATTTACCAGTCATATTAAGTTGTGATGCATCGGATTATGGAGTTGCAGCGGTGTTATCTGTTAAAACTGAGGATGGTGTAGTAAAACCTGTAGCTTATGCCAGTAAAAAGTTATCAGAGACCCAAATGAAGTACCCAACAATTGAAAAGGAAGCATACGCAATAATTTTTGGAATTACAAAATTTTATGAATATCTATTTGGTCGACCATTTGAATTAGAAACTGATAATTCGGCATTGGTTAGTATTTTTGGACCAAAGAAGGGCATTCCTAAAATGGCCTGTAAAAGATTACAACATTGGGCAATATTTCTATCAGGATTTAACTACACTATTCGACATATAAATACAGACAAGAATCCAGCTGATTATTTGTCACGTAATCCTATAGATAACCTACACAGTTTTAGTCATCCTCTATTAGATGACAATAGTGAGCTAAGTGTAATAAATTTCTTATCATTGTCAAATTTTGAAACGATTAATTGGAAAGATGTAGAAAAGGAAACCAAAAATAATGTGACATTAGCTACTGTAATAAGATACTGTGTGGATGGGTGGCCCGATAAAGAATTACTAAATGACTGTTTGAAACCATTTAATGATAGGAAAAATGAATTGAGTATGGATCAAGGGTGTTTATTGTGGGGACAAAGAGTGGTGATTCCAGATACTTTACAAAATTTAGTGATGAATGAGTTACATGCGAGTCATTTGGGTATAAACAGAATGAAACAAATAGCAAGATCATACTTTTGGTGGCCATCCATCGACAAGGATATCACAAATATAACAAATGCATGTGGAGTTTGTTTAGCAAACAGAAATGACCCACAAAAGATGCCTCTAACGCCATGGCCACCAGCTCGAGGTGTATGGGAGCGCATACATGCAGATTTTTTGGGTCCTTTCTGTGGAAAAATGTTTTTAGTTATTGTAGATAGCTTCTCAAAATGGCCCGAAGCTTATGTAATGCCAAATATAACGGCACAAAGGACCATCTCTATTTTTAAAAATTTGTACGCCCGATTCGGATTTCCGCTCCAACTGGTGGTAGATAATGGAACTACTTGGACTAGTTTTGATTTTAAGGAATTTTGTAAAGTAACAGGCGTAAAAATAAGCTATACGCCACCATACCATCCAGCCACAAATGGAGCCGCCGAACGTTTTGTGCAAACATTTAAAAGTCACATAAAAAAAATAATGGATAGTGGCCACACTTTAGAATATGCTATGAATTTGTTTTTATTAGATTACCGCACTAGTATTAATCAGACCACTGGTGTCAGTCCGGCTAAACTTATCTATCAAAGGGAGCTGCGAACTAGGTTTTCACTGTTAAGACCTCAGCCAGTCACTACACGGTTGCAAATTAATAATGAAAAAATGGCAGAATATAGCAGTGGAAATAGAAAGATTGATTTTGATGTTGGGGAAAAAGTAATGATTAGAGACTATAAGAATAGGAAAACAAAATGGGTTCTAGGGTTGATAGTAGACTGTCTGACACCAGGGGTCACATATAATGTCAATGTGGACGGGAGGATCATTAAACGCCATGTTAACCAAATGATTAAGTGTAGACTATAAGGAATCTAAATGTATTTTATTTTTTGTTTTTGTGGTAGGGATGAGTGTAGTAACTAAACGTCCCTACTAGGTATTAAGCTATTTTGGTTCTTTCTTTTTAATGTAGGGAAGAGTGTAGTAACTAAACGTATTGACAGATGTTGAATTGAGGACTCTGTGGTGATTGATGATCTATGGTTTTGTATTGATTGTGATAATTATTAAAGCTCTGAATTAATTAATTTTGGTGGCGTTTTTATTAGGATAATAAACCTAACAATATCATAAGTGCTAGCATGGGTTACCCAAATGTACCATAGAGACACGAATTTGACAGGTCAACGTAAAGAAATTTCTCACGGTCAAAGGCCGGTGATGAGAAAATAATTAGGCTGTAAGAAGTACATAAATATAGCATTTTATACACTATTATAACAAATAATACTTATTTTACTCTATCCTTCGCCAATATCAAGCGGACTACATGCAAAATTCTTCCGAAAACGAACACGTAAATTTATTTTCGTGTTCGACAAACAACAACAAAAAAGTGTAGAGACATTTCTATCTGTTTTATTTTCTTCCGAAAATCCACATAATCCTATTCCACGTGATTTAAAATCCATATTTTACAATCGGAAGAAGCTATGCCCAAAGATATTTTTAATCTGTGCATAAATAATCTAATATATTCTATGATGTGTATGCAGCATCTTTTTTCTTTGTAAAGCTCCGTCTCGCTCTATTTGTCATTTCAATGAACGAATGAACTAAAGATCGTAAACTGTGAGAAAATTTTAGCAGGCTGTCTAATTTTAAACATCTTGGAAGCCATGTTAGCAAATAAGATATGGGAACGCAAGTTGACAAGATGTTTTAGGGACTTGTGAGAAAACATCTTGGCAGGCGTACTGAGGCCGCTGGCCTGACTTTATTTCGCTACAAGTTTTTTCACACAGCGATTTGGGACATCCTGTCATAACTATATTTAAAGTAGGTACTTAAAAATTCTTATGATATATCGCATGTTGTTATTGGTTCCTAGGCTGGCTTATTTTTGCCCGTTCTCCTTTATAGTAGTACAGCCCTTTTTAATGTCCCACTGCTGGGCACGGGCCTCCACTCAATGCGAGGGGGATTCAGGCCACAGTCCACCGCGGTGGCCCAGTGCGGGTTGACAGACTTCACACATCTATCGAAAACTAGTCAAGTTCCCTCAGACGTACAGGTTTCCTCACGATGTTTTCCTTCACCGTTTCATAGCAAGTGGTAATCTCGGATGTAAATGAGATTCGCACATGAAACTCAGAGGTGCGAGCCGGGGTTTGAACCTGCACACTTTGATTTGCAAGGCGTACGTTCGACCACTCGGCTACCACTGCCTGCTTTATAAGGGTGGTATTATATTAAATCTACTTATAAAAAACACAATAGGTAGGTTATTCTATTGAACACTTCCTATTTCATTCACAACGAATTATTATTTTTTAAATCATAAATATATTCAATTTACAATTCAAAATACAATCCAAAACTAGAAAGAAACTCAAGTACTTATGTAGATGAAATTAAAATACTGTAGGCCCTATCGCGTGTTTACGTACCGTGCAGGTAACTATTTCAAGGCCAGGGCCGAGTCACAATACTGTATAGTTAATATTACCGCGGCGAAGTGTAGATACATATATGCACCTCTACCTACCCTTTCAACACAGGCGTGATGATGGTAGTCAAAAGGATTTTTTTGTAGATAACTCTTTATAAGGAGTGATATTTTTATAAGGAATGATAACTATAGGGTGTTGGTTAATTGAAAGTTTCATCAAATTTAAATATTTTTATTTTCTTATCCTTATCATAAATAGTTTAACATGCATCCACGTCACTAACACGTAAATTAAGCGTATTTATGCTACACAAACAAAACAACCACTTTTAGTACAAAATAATAGTGATATCAAAAGTTTACACTCGGGTGCAATCAATCTGACACAGCAGCATAAAAAACTTTTTTATCAATTTTCAAGTTTTGTTTGATTTTTTTTTTCAACTAGCCGAGTCTCGAGTCCACCCGGGAAAATATCCTCACTAATTAGGTTGATATTTTTAAGAAATATAGAAAATCAGTTAGCTCAGGACATACATACTATAATAATATCATGGCACAAATTTAAAATCAAAACATAATATTACCAATTATTGCACTGAAAACATTATATTACTTATTATTCAAGTGTAAAGGCTCTTATGTGACATATTACACGCATATTAAATACGTTAATTTCTTACGAAAGAAATAGTCCATTGTCAATGAAATAAAAGCAGTACTTGTAGCATGCGCGCCAAGACCAGCCCTATGTCATAAAACATGTAGATTCTGTCTCTTTCTTTCGCATTCCGAATGGGTGGGAGGGATACTATTAATACTATTTATTTTTTACTGACGATTCATAAGTGCCTGTATTGGTTTACATGAATAAAAAAATTCTGATTCTGTATGTAATAAGACAGTGAGCGAGTGAGCGAATCAGTAAAAAAGGTATAGTCTTGAAACACGTGCTAACCTCACAGAAAGTTATTGCCGTCACAACATTGTTAAATTTAAAAAAAAAAATGCATAAATTCGTATATCATTTAAAAAAATATTTTGGAACATCAATGTCCCATTCAGAGTTTAACCAATTAATTATCGAAGGACTATGAACATTACATTGGGACCAAAATACATTGGCGAAATGTGAGTACACTAAAGTGCACCTCTGCCTACCCCTTCGGGGAATACAGACGTGATAACATATGTAACCATGGATGGACTATGAGCGCATTTTTATACACAAAGTAATGCGATAGAACTAAAACTATTGCTATCTTGCTCACACAGTATCTCAATGACAAGGATGGCGATACAGTCAGTTGAAATACATACGTAGTTGGATATGCGTGCAACGTGTCACTGTCGGGCTGAACCAATTATTCATAAGTACACAATAGGTTATTTATTTTCCTATTTGCTCTAGTATAGTTTCACGATTGTAAAGTGTAAAAATATACAGTTGATTATCGTTTAAACGCATCGTATCCATAAATTATTAATTATCAAAACACTATGCGATCACTAAAACTTAACTACAATGATTAGATTAATTATATTATACGCGTTAAAGTTTGTTTGCGCTGGTATAGCAACGGACTGTTATTTAGGCTTTCGCACTAAGTTACTGACATATATCTTTGCATAATAGTTAATTAGTTTCAAACGTCCAACTATATCTGGTTCAATTTTTACGGCACTTTCACAGACCAATAGCTTTGAAATCCACGTGCGTCAGTTTACTTATGACGCGCCACCAAGCATAGCGTCCATTGCTGTTTTTTTTTACATTTTACAGTGATCAATATCATATCATATCTTGACGTGACGTTCGAAATTCCATCCGTTGTGTTAAACAAGAAAAAATAAGCCACTAGTTGTCCGCTGCTATGTAACAGTACAAATTAAAAAAAAAAAACTCGGGTGTGCAGTTCTTTGTGCCAGCAAGTGCACATTGTATAACCTATAAGAATAATGTGACGTAACATTTTGTTTACACTTTAGATACATATATTCGAATGATTGAGATTCTGATCTGTTGTGTCTGGTCGAATCAACCGCTAATAACTTGCCTACAGCCTCGCTAGCCAAGATGTACTCTCGCAAGCGTTTCAACAAAACGTCACGTCACGTCACGTCAATAATGTGTGGAATTATCATTGGTCGTAGTAAACCATTGGATTGTTAACAATAATATTGCGCGCGTCTTAACGCAACTGCTTGGGTAAGTCCACGTCTTGACTAGGAGTTGAAATATTCCCACGCAATCGGCTCCACCCATCGTCCAGCTTTATGTCATGTCATTATATGTCATGTCATGTCATGTCATGTCATGTCATGTCATGTCGTGGTCATGTCATGTCATGTCATGTCATGTCATGTCATGTCATGTCATGTCATGTCATGTCGTGTCGTGTCATGTCGTGTCATGATGTGTCATGTCGTGATGTGAGTTGTCGTAGGCCACTTAATATTTCTACAAAAATGTTTACATTAAAATTAGATACACTTAATTTAAATTAATTATCGTTGTAAAGCAACATAATGGCAAGAATTGTATCACATAATTTAAATAATATCAATTTATTAATCGCTAAACAAATTTACATATTAAAAAAATGTTTAAGTATTGTTTTCTTATATTTACGCGAATACTATACATTGAAATAAAACTAGTCCTCAAGACTCTGTGAGCACTTACTGCGTGGATCGGACCGCAAACAACAACTAAATATGAGGGTACCCAGTTATTAACTATGACATCAGGACTTCTAACACCTCAGTCCCCCCGTGACCATGGTTGCTGTAAAGCAGCCGAAACGACGGGAAAATAAAATAGTAAATAAACGCGATAAAATCCGTAAAATAGTTTTCGGTAGCACAGAAAGTGTGTTTAAAACGGAAACAGCTATATATAGCCGAGTATACAGAAGGCTATTTGACTCTTTTAAGCGACATTGTTTTAACTTTACAGGAGAGCATACTCATTCGACGCAGAAAAAAATAGCTGATTTCAAATATGTATTTAAGTCAATATCGTCCAAAAGTGTCGCTTCAGTCAAATAGCCTTGCAACCTTAGATATAATCGTTACGATTGCAAAGAGCTTTGTAATCCCATTGTAAATTGAGTATAACTCTCTATAAGATTGACTGCAGATCTACTATTACACTTACATATAAAGAAACGGGTAAAAAAATCAAACAAAAATTATACAAATTACAAATATTACACTCAAAATATTGCCAGCCTGCTCATACGTTATGGGCGTGAGCAGGACGGCAATACGATCATTTTAGTTTGATGCATATACAGGGTGTATCAGAAGTCCGAAATGATATTTTAGGCACAGGTAGCTCATTATGTGGATGGTTAGTGAAGACAGTTTTTATAGTTTCCGAGTTATAGACCTATGAATATTTGTCATAATGTGTTCTGGCCTTTGGGTACACCCATGACCCTATTATTTCGTTGAAACTACATTTACGATTGGCGGCTACCAATACTCACAAAACAGAACGTGCCCAGTGCCTTTCTATGGACGTGCAGGTTTCCTCACGATGCTTTACTTCACCGTAATAAAAAAAAATCTTGCATAATATTATTTAACGCACGAAAAAAATAAGGGTTTTATCAACCCATAAGTTATGATTTTCTTTGTTTGCTATATTATAAATTATGAAATTATAATGGAATAATCTGGGTATGGCTGCACCTTCGACCAGCGGGGATTCTGCCAGTGTCTAATAATTATTAGAAAGAACAAATTCATGGCGGCTAATACTTTTCTAGGGTTCCGTACCCAAAGGGTAAAACGGGGACCCTATTACTCAGACTTCGCTGTCCGTCCGTCTGTCTGTCACCAGGCTGTATTTCATGAACCGTGATAGTTAAAGAGATGAAATTTTCACAGATGATGTATTTCTGTTGCCGCTTTAACAACAAATATTAAAACACAGACTAAAATAATTATTTAAGGGGGCTCCCACACAACAAACGTGATTTTTTTGCCGTTCTTATAGATAATGGTACGGAACCCTTCGTGCGCGAGTCCGACTCGCACTTGGCCGGTTTATTAAATTATGTCACGCTTAGTTACATTGTATTATCATAACTCATTGTGTAAACAGGCCTCTTAGATCGCGACGACTAGGTGGCTATAGTACAATTAATAAATTAATAAAACTGGTCTTCATAAATTTGTCTTTTCAATACAAAGTCAGTAATAAACAACAAACTTTACAAGGCTCATACAAAAATGGTTCTTCAGCCCCCGTACTGTTGCCTTGCAGCAACGTTTTAAATACTACTATGGAGGGTAGATGGGAAGGAGTGACATCTAGGTATTGAAAAAGTGTCCGTCCGAAATGCAAAAAATACTAGTTCAAAAAACTTCTACAATGGCGCTAGTTTCGACAAAGTGTATGGTATGAATATAGCAATTGTGGATGAACTGAAGTATACCGAGTATACAATTGCTATATTTGCTATATTTTTTTGCATTTCGACTAGGGCTGTCAACTATTTTTAACAAAAATATAGTTATATATATATATAATTGTGTATTTACTAACCCATATGGATCCTGTTATCCGAAATAAACATTTTTTTTTTTTTTTTTTTTATAGTATTTTCCAGCCAGACTCGTAAAATATATAGTACATTGCTCAAAAATATAGTACATTGCTCAAAAATATAGTACATTCTCAAAATTCCTACAAAAACGTGTCAGTCCGTCAAAAAACCCAAACTATTCAATGCCTGTTAATGCCATGCGTGCACAAATTTTATAAAATCAAACTGTATTTTGTTGTAATCAACCTTTATAAGCGGTACCGCGGTACGTAAAAAAGACCAGTCCTTTTGTTTGTATGAGAGCATCTTTCACTTGATAGTAGTTGTCAGTGACAGTTACGTTTAGTTGTCGTTCAGTTACGAAACACGCTACATCAACGCGCAAATCTCCATGCAAGGCAAAAATAAATATTTGGATGCGTATATTTTTCGAGAGATGTTGCTATTTTACCAAAAATAATGAATGCTTTTAAAAATATAGTACACTAGCTGTGCCGGCGACTTCGCCCGCGTGGACTTTAGGGAGATTACCCGGAAATATGGGTATTATGTTTTTCCCGCGGTACCCTAATGCTTTTTCTAAAATTAAAGTAGCCTAAGTTACGCCTTGGAACGTCAGCTATCTGTCAGTGAAAGTCCCATTGAAATCGGTCCAGCCGTTTAGAAGTTTACCTCAAACAAACAGACAGACAGACAGACAGACAGACAGACAAAAAAATTTAAAATTGCGTTTTCGTTATAGGTATCGTATATACTTTCATACGCATTTATTACAAAAGTGTTATTTTGATATTACAAACAGACACTCCAATTTTATTTATTTGTATGTATAGATTTGCGTACTATATTTTTTTTCAACAGTATATAGTACGCAGAACTAAAATATAGTACAATACTATATTTTATAGTACCTTAATTTCGAGGGACACTTTAAAAAAAAATCCCATAGGAGATTGCACTCCTTCCCATCTATCCTCCATAAATATTACAATCGGTTTTTGCAGTAATCTCAGTACATGCAAACCATAAGGTAGGTAACTAATAAAATCCACGTAGGTATTTAATTTTCGTGAGATTCGCTTTTATTACAGATACATTACGTAATAACTACGTACGAGGTATATTATAATAATGTACTTAAAAAAAACAATTTTTTAAGATTTTTTTTATAACAAAGTAGGTATATAACATGTCTTTATAAAATCCTATTATAGACGGTTTGTAGCTGGATTGAAACTATCTATAAATCAGGGATTAAAATGATATAACTTCACAATGGTACCGATTCTGTTGGCTAACTAAATTAAGTGTATTCCCGGCCTTTTACAGTCGTCATGTACAAGCGAGATAGGAATGTTTTAGTACTATCAAATTTAGTTTAGACCTAGTTTGAAACCAATCGAATCAACACCCATATTAAACGATTTTCAAAATGTGAATATTTACGCGAAAACAAAAAAGGAACGTCGAATATTATTAATATTTTTTTATGGTCAGTAAAATAAATTACGTTTCGCCAGCAACACTCCCAGTGAGTAAGCGGGACCGCACTACTGTACACTATAATAACAAGTATTTTTATATAAAAAGGTTACTTATAATAATTTTGTAAATATTACGTCAGAAAGTTACACCGCACTCTCAATTTTATTAGTGTATTCATGAATCATACCTTCGTCTGTGTAATTGTAGCATATGTGCCAAGACCAGACCTATGTCACGGAATATGTTGATTTATTCTCTCTCTCTCGTGTGTAATAAGTAGACGTCGGATTATATGTATTTGCATGTTTGCATATGCAAATGCATATAAACCTATTTTTGGAGCGTTATTGCAAATTTTGGTACTTTTTCATTGACAGTGCTTATTTCAGTAGTTATACGTGTTAGGCGTGTTGTTATGCCGTCGACACGTCCGCCTCGCAGACACTCAGCGAGCGCACTGAATTAGGGAGGGCGATCTGAGATCGATTAATCGAGGAATTGATTTCTCGGGCCAAGAAAATCGATTTTTTAAATTGACATACATGTCAATTGCTCAGCTTGTATCAGTGCTACAGCACTGAATCGATATTTCACCCAAAAATATCGACATTCGATTTTTTCTGTTTTGATAACAACCATAAAATTATATAATAATCTGTTTTTTGACTGTGCATATTTTGCCCCATTTTAGCGCATATTTTCGCATTTGGATAGTGTATATAATCCGATGTCTAGTAATAAGACAGAGAGCGAGCAAGCGAGACCGTGCCAGAGATGTGGTCTTGGCATGCGTGCTAACCCCTCCGTATCATTAGTGTTTGAGTGAGGTTTTGTCGGCAGCGTGGCGCGGTTAGGTGATGAGCCGTGGCGCGTGCAGGCCGTGCCGGCGCTTGGCGCGCGGCGGGCGGTGGCGCGGCGGGTCGGGGGCGGGCGGCGCGGGCGGCGCGGGCGCGGGGGCGGGCGGCGCGGGCCCGGCGTGCGGCGCCCAGTCGTGCAGGCGCGCGCCGCCCGCCAGCCGGTGCGTGAGGCGGTGCGCTATCGAGAACCCGCCGCTGCCCTCCAGTTGAGTAAGCACGATTATAACTTGTCTGGAATAAACCAATAATTAAGTTTCATCGCGCGCTGCGCTCTTATTCGTACATCGCGTGGTACGGTTTTATGCTCGTTATACTTCGCATCTATGCCCAAACTTTAGCGTCACGACTGTGCTTGGCGACGCCCCAGTGCGCCCTATGCGGCGACGCCCCAGGGCGCCCTTTGCGGTGACGCCCTCCACCAGGGCGCCCTATGCGGTGACGCCCTCCACCAGGGCGCCCTATGCGGTGACGCCCTCCACCAGGGCGCCCTATGCAGTGACGCCCCAGGGCGCCCAATGCGGTGACGCCCTGCCCCAGGGCGCCCTATGCGGTGACGCCTCAGGGCGCCCTATGCGGCGACGCCCTCCACCAGGGCGCCCTATGCAGTGACGCCCCAGGACGCTCAATGCGGTGACGCCCTGCCCCAGGGCGCCCTATGCGGTGACGCCCCAGGTCGCCCTATGCGGTGACGCCCTCCACCAGGGCGCCCAGTGCTTGGCGACGCCCCCCGACTAGAGCGTCCTGTGTTGGGCGACGTCCTGTGCTCGCGACCGCCTTGCCGGGTCATCTTGTGTGAACTCACCTGTGCAATGGCGGCACCGAGTCGATGGTCTTGAGCTCCCCTCGCGTGGAGACCACGTTGTAGCTCTCCTGGCAGTCGCACTTGACGTGGATCCACTTGTCCGTGTGCCTGTTCTCCACCATAACCACCAGGCCCGCCCAACCCTGGAAATACAACACATACATTAGATATGACTAACGGGGACTTACTACGTTGTAATTCGTAAAACGTAATAATGAGATAATACCTTAGCGAAATAGTGAATGGCAGTGATACCTTGGTCAAGTAGTAGGCGGTCATGCCCTGGCGGCCCTCGTGCCGCTGTCCGCGCGCCAGCGTTAGCCCGATGATGGCGTCGGCCAGGATGTGCGGGTGCAGCACGGGCCGCTGCACGGCCAGCGGCTTGGAGGAGTGCGCGGCCAGCACGTGGCGCGGCCAGGCCGAGCGCGCTGCCAGCTCCAGCCCCACGTGCCAGTGGTTGAACGCCAGGCACACCACCAGGTAGAACCCCTTCTCCAGCATCTTGTGGCAGCCCACGAAGCCGCGGACCTGGACCAAACGGTTACATAAGCTCAGCTTCTTTAAGGACAGCGTCAAAGGCGGCTCGTCATTAGCCAATATCAAAATGGAATGTGTTTAACTCATACAAAAAGGTTATTCTTCAAAGATGTACTAATTTTGTCAGTCGCGTGGTTTTTACTACAAAAATCCAAAATTTAGTTAACTCTTTATTGTTCCACCTATCAAAGAATACAAACTATATTTATTACGTAAACTGTATAAATTTAAAGTGTAACGATGGACTGCATTATCAGTAAAAGTGTAGGGAACTTTTGGATGGAGATGAATTAAGTGGAGTTATGAGACGATAACAAGTTAGTTATTTAAATCTGTTTTACATACCTGTCTTTTACTGTGCGCTACCAGCTTCCCGACTTGTGCGTTCGGTCCAGACTTCGTTCTGAACACAACCACGCACAGATCCAGCTGGGATCGTTGGCTTTTCTCAGAGTTTCTATACAATAAAACAAAAATAATTTACTAGAAAGTCATTTTTATTTTCCTTCCTCACATTTGTTTACCATGCAGAGGTGCACTGCGGTGCACCCATTCATACACTGATGTATTTTGGTACCAATGTGGTAGGGAACGAGCCTATTGTTATTATACCGGGCAAATTCTCCCTCATTACGAGGGAGATTTGGGCCATAGTCGACCACACTCTCAGTGGGGTTGGTGAACATCACACGCCTTTCTATAGACGTGCAGGTTTCCTCACGATGTTTGCGTTCACGGTTCAGCAAGTGATAATCATTATTAGAATTTACATTCGCACATGAAGTCCCAGAGGTGCGTGCCCGAGATTTGAACTTGTACCCCTTGCCTTCAAGACGTGCCTTCTACCAACTTAGATACTACTGATACCACCTTTTAGTCAAACTTAATATACATCATCATCACGCCTGTATTCCCTGAAGGGGTAGGCAGAGGTACACTGCAGTGCGCCCAAACATCGCCGATGTATTTTCGGTCCCAATGTAATAGGGGGCGAGCCTATTGCCATTATACTGGGCACATTCTCACATAATACAAGGGAGATTTTTGGGCTATAGTCCACGCTGGCCCAGTGCGGGTTGGTGAACTTCACACGCCTTTCTATAGACGTGCAGGTTTCCTCACGATGTTTTCCTTCACCGTTTCCATAGCAAGTGGTAACCTCGGATGAAAATGAGATTCGCACATGAAACCCAGAGGTGCGGGTCGGGGTTTGAAACTGCACACTTTGATTGCAAGGCGTGCGTTCGACCACTCGGCTACCACTGACTTAACAGATAAAACGAATATGTAAAATCAGAAATATTTTATAAGGTACAGCACCTATATTTTTAAATGAGCATATCTTTATGAAATCACATTGTATGTGAGTAAAACATTATTTCAAAATTCTGATTCAGTCAGATGAGTAATGTTGGAAACCTATGACTGACCTTTGTCCTTCTTGGAATAGGGTGAAGTCGACCTCTGTGGGCTGGGTGGCAGTCAGTAGCAGGCAGGTAAGATGGCGTGTGGACGACATGGGCGGCAAGATACCCGCCAGCCGCACCTCGTGCCATCCAACACGCACCTTGCAAATGTCTATACAGTCGAAATACCTAAACAAACAAATACAACAGTTACTGCCCAAACTGACACAAGGGCTACAACAAATTAATTACGTAAATACAACAGGCCCCCAAGTCTGCTGAAACTATCGTGGTGGAGTTGCTATGACTCCATTTTTTAAGGCAGGGCTGTCCAAACAACGGCCCGCGGACCGCATGCGGCCCGCGGCTTGTTTTTATGCGGTCTACGACGCATGTTTTAATGAGAAGATAAAAAATCTTGGCTTGAAAACGGGATCGATGATGGGTAGCACTGATTTAAGTAAAAGTGCATATTCAACAATGAACTTAATAAATGTAAGTATATATCTTCACTGTCAGATTCATAAGTCACTTCTTCATGCAATGCGTCTGGCAACATGGCGTTGATATCGATATGATTGGTAAAGATAAATTAATGAAGAACCAATTAACGTATAAAGAAATTCCCCTTTTTCCTTGAAAACCAAAAATAATTTTTCTGCGGCCCTCCAGCTTTAGTAGTAAAATTAATTGGCCCGCGAAGGTATGTGGTTTGGACAGCCCTGTTTTAAGGCATAAAAATTACATCTTGTATCAATGGTAACAAGAATATGACTAGTTAAATTGCATCAAGGTGACAATATCTAATGTCTACACTGCTCATATTCTAGGTACCATTGAAAAAAGATGTTGTTTTCATGCCTTAAAAAATGGTGTCATAACAACTCCGTTTTGCACGACAGTTTTGCACAGCACTTAGTATGTGTAGTTATTTAATTGTGTTTTGAGAATGTACAGCCTCATTAGTTAATTAAGAAAAACACACACAAAAATGTATATCCTTATTGGACAAAAGCAACCATGGAGTTTCTTGTCTATTCTTCTCTACAGGAAATGCATTCCGAATGGGTGATAGAGATACTATTATTATTATTTATTGACGATTCATAAGTGCCTGTATTGGTTTGCATGAATAAGGAAAAAATGATTCTGAGATGAAAAAACCATGACTGACTTGAGCACATCGTCGAAGCTGATCCAGAAGACGCCCTGGTCCTTGTCGGCGTCGCCGGGCGGCGCGTGCGCGTGCGCGGCGCGGCGGGCCGCCTCGGTCCAGCGCGGGCAGGCCAGCGCCCACGGCCCGCGCCACGTGTAGTGCCCCCACGGGTTGCGCAGCCGCAGCAGGCGCGTGGGCGGCATCCCCGCCCCGCCCACTCCCGCCCCGCCCAGCTCCATCACGTCCAGCACCGAGTACGCGTGCCGCGGCCGCAGCCCCAGCCGCTGGTACTCCTCCTCGTCCACCTCGAGAATCACATTATCATTGAGAACATTTTTGGATTTTATCATCATGACTTTTATTACTATAACAAGCGGAAACCCGGTGTGTGCTACTGTTAAAGACATAAAAACTTTTTGAAAATACAATTGTCTCTGTAGCTGGCCAGCAATATGTGGCTAGCTGACACTATTTAAAATAAAATTATATTCTTTCCATTTTGTTCATTGATAATACATTTTTTACGTTAATACAGAATTTTATTTATTTTATACATTAAAAGTAAAAGCAACTTTTACATGGTGCCGAAAATCCAGTCTAATAATTCAATAATACAGTTATTCATTCATACACAAGCTATTTCGGAAGAAAATAATTCATCATCGAAAATTCCATATAAATTTCATTTGTTTTTACGCCATGTCCGAGGCGCAAAAAGCAAAGCTTATTGCCCAGAAGGGGCAATGCAAGGCTTCTTTTACCCGCCTCAGTAAGCAGCTGGATGGCGAGATTACACTATCGCCGGAGGAGTTGAAGGTACGGCGTATTAATTTAGCAGAGACATACAACCGTTTCAAGGATATTGCCCTTCATCTACAAATTTTAGGAGAAGATGACACGGAGGAGGATGTGATGGAGGGTCGTTATTTACATATGATGGCTTCTATAGAAAAAAATATCAATCGTACCCCCCGCGTAGATTCTCCGAAAGAAAGCTTCAACAGAGCAAAGCTGCCAGCCTTGGATATACCGACGTTCGACGGCAAAAATATTTCATCATACAAACCTTTCAATGAGATGTTTCAGGCAGTAGTACATAACGATCCCAGGATAACGGACGTTGAACGACTTTGCTTTCTCAAGAAATATTTAAAAGGCGAGCCATTACAATTAATTGATAATTTGCCCATCATCGGTAAGTCGTACGAGTCTGCTTTACAGTTATTACAACGGAGATACGACAATCCTGCCATCCTAACTAACAACGAGGTTGCCTGCCTACTAGATTTACCCATTATTTCTCGTAGCGTAGCGCCGCAATTGAGAGATTTTGTGGCTAAAATCAGGCAACATATCTGCGCGTTGGAGAATCTTGGCCAGCCCGTCAACCAGTGGGATGCGATACTTTCCTGTATTTTGATTCGCAAGTTAGACTCTTTAACGGTGAGATTATTCCACTCAGAACGGGACACTACAAAGGTTGTTACAGTTGATGAATTATTGAATTTTATAGATAAACGTGCAGCCTCCATTGAGGCAAGCCTCACTCTGAGTGAAAAGTCGCAGAATAAGATATCTTCTGTTAATATAGCAACCGTCAGTAAGGTGAATGATAATGTTCAATGTATTATGTGCTCTCAGGGTCATAAGTTATATAAATGTCCCATATTCAAAGCATTATCTCCACAAAAAAGAAATGACTTTGTAGTTAAAAATAATCTATGTAACATTTGTCTCGTCTCTCATGCACAAAAATGCAGGTACATATTTAAATGTTCTATTTGCAATTCCAGATCGCATAAATCATTAATACATATTGAAGATGAGATACCTGTACCGAAGGCAAATCTGGTGAGCTTGCACATTTCACAACCTGTCACTGAAAGTGTCCTGTTACCGACTGCAAAGGTGTTGGTAACCACCGCAGCCAACAACAGAAGGTTTGTTGTACGCGCTTTGCTTGACTGTGGAAGTCAGACTTCATTCTGCACCACGGATTTGGCAAGGCAGCTAGGGTTGCCACTAATTGATTTACCTAAAAATATTGGTACTCTAGGTGACACATACACACATAATTTAACTAATAAAGCAATTCATTTACGCATAGAATCATTGGCGAACGATTTTAAATTAAATGTAACTTGTTCTTTATTAAACAAAATTACATCTAAGCTTCCACATCAGAAACTTGATTTAAGCGGTTTTACAATACCAAAACATGTTGTCCTAGCTGATACAGAGTTCCATATTCCAGGTCAAATTTCTCTGCTCCTGGCCGCTGATATTTTCTTCAAAATTATTTTGGACGGAAAGATAGAGGGTGGCCCGGCAGACCCGATATTATTGAATACGCGACTAGGATACATAATTTCATCATCTACAGCTGGCTCAAATGTAAAATCCATCACTATGCATACAGTTCTTCGTCCTGATCTTGATCACTGCATCAGTCAATTTTGGGAGGCAGAAAAAGTACCGGATATCTATCACGAGTCGCTGCCTGAAAACGAGTATAGTGAGAAGGTATTTAAAGAGTCTGTTTCATTAAAAAAAAATACATTCCAGGTCAAATATCCGCTTAAGGTCGAACTGCAGGAAATTGACCCTTCTAATTCATATGCAATCGCTTTGCAGAGATTATACAACTTAGAAAAAAGGTTTGATAGGGATCCAGATTATTATGATTTATACAAAGGCTTTATACATGAGTACCTAGAATTAGGACATGCAAAAATAATCAATACAAAAACCTGTGACCCGATAGATGAACCATTATTTTTCCTGCCTCATCATGGGGTACTGCGACCCGAAAGAAAAACAAATAAACTTCGGGTTGTCTTCGATGGAAGCGCTAAGACTAAAGGCGGTCTAAGTCTAAACAACTTAATGTGCAATGGTCCGGTAGTGCAGCGCCCATTATTTGACATATTATTATTATTTCGCACATACAAATACACTCTACAATGTGACGTCCGTCATATGTATAGAATGATTTTTATTCATCCCGAGCATAGGTGTTTGCAGAATATTCTATGGCGCGAGAATGGTGTTTTAAACGTTCTACAGTTACAAACGGTTACATATGGCTTAACCAGCTCTGCTTACCTCGCCACACGATGTCTAATCGAACTAGGTCAAAAGTATAAAGATCGATATCCGTTAGCTTCAGCTGCTATTATAAACTCTTCGTATGTCGATGACATACAGACAGGTAGTAATACATTGCAAGAGGCTCTACAGCTTAGAGACGAAATAATTTCATTGATGCAGTTAGCAACTTTTAATCTTCATAAATGGGTATCAAATAATTCAGAATTGCTTATAGATATACCTAAGGACAAGATTGGATTTGATTGCAGATATTTAGATCAGGACAAATCTGTGCTAAAAATATTAGGCGTGTCGTATCTTGCAAAAAATGATGTATTCTGTTTGAGTGGTCGAGTTATAACCCCCACTAAAATAGCTACGAAGAGGAATGTATTCAGTTCAATAAGTAGGCTGTTCGATCCAATGGGATTTGCCGGTCCAATCACTATGAAAGCTAAATTATTTTTACAAGAGATATGGCAACATGATTTGGATTGGGATACCCCATTACCAACTGAATTAAAAACGTTGTGGGATACTTTTTATACCAATCTAGTTGAGATGCCTGAATTAATTATTCCTCGCTATGTACACACCGGAGATGCAGATGAAGTCGAACTGATCGGTTATTGTGATGCTTCAGTGACCGGTTATGGTTGTTGTATTTATGTAAAGGTGAAACTTGGTACGCAGTGTTTTGTTCACCTACTTTGCTCCAAGTCCCGGTTAAATGGTATTAACTCTAAGTTGACAATTCCAAAGTTAGAGTTAAACGGTTCTTTATTATTAGCTAAACTAGCTTCTCACGTGTCATTGCTTCTAGGAATTACAAGTGTACATCTTTTTTGTGACTCCAAAATTGTTCTTGGATGGCTGAATACAATACCTGTAAAGCTTCCTGCTTACATGGGTAATCGCGTGAGAGAAATAAAGAAGCTCACCCAAGGTTCTTGATGGCATTTTACACCAGGTTTGCTAAATCCAGCGGACATTTTATCCAGAGGTGCTGATCCAAAGGACCTTGTGGACAATACATTATGGTCTCATGGACCTGACTATTTATTGAATGGTAACAATTATAATTTTTATTTAGCTAATATTGAAAGGCCTGTACATGAAATCCATGATGAATATGCTTTGTCATGTGACTATAGATAAAAAGGAAAATATTTTCCCTGTTTTTATTAATTATTCTAGTTTATACAAGACTATACGCATCATGGTATATGTTTTAAGGTTCATAAAAAAATGTAAAAGTGTTAAAATTGGTATGGACTTAGACTTGATATCTGTGGCTGAATATAGAGAATCTTTGACTACTATTATTAAAGGCATTCAAGGTTATTATTTTGCAGAAGAGATGAAATGTATTGCTCAAAAAAGTGACATCAAATCTTTCTTAAAATCATTACATCCCTTTATTGACAATCATGGTGTTCTCCGTGTTGGAGGCAGACTACATAACGCTGAGATAAATTATTCGACGAAGTTTCCAATAATTCTTCCTAAGCATTGTCACATTACTAATTTAATTATTCGTCAAGAACATTTAATATTAATGCACGGTGGGTTAAAAATTATGTTAGGTAGTCTGTCTCAGAAATATTATATTATTAATTCTGTAAGACAATGTAAAAATATTATTAAAAAATGTGTGGTTTGTTGTAGGCATAAGGCTGAAGCTTCACAACAGCTCATGGGGTCGTTGCCAAAGGACCGTGTGACTCCTGCCCGGGTGTTTGAGAAGGTTGGCATGGACTACTGTGGTCCTTTTGACATAAAGCAGTCGTCCAAAAGAAATACTGTCATCACGAAGGGTTATGTTGCCTTATTTGTCTGTTTTGCCTCCAAAGCTGTTCATATAGAAGTCGTGTCTGATATGTCAACCGATGCATTCTTGGCAGCGTTCAAACGATTTGTGTCACGCAGAGGTATTCCATCTGACATTTACTGCGACAATGCCACTACATTCAAAGGTGCAAACAATCAATTAAAAGAATTATACAAAATACATTCCAGCAAGGAATTTCAGAATATAGTACATAATCATTCGCTTCAAAAAGAAATAAAATTCCATTTCATTCCAGCTTACAGCCCCAATCATGGTGGCCTCTGGGAGGCAGCTGTGAAGTCTGTTAAATTTCATCTCAAACGAGTTTCATCTAATAAAATTTTTACCTATGAACAATTCAGTACAATTATGTCTGAAATAGAATGTATTTTAAATTCACGTCCATTAGTTTCAATTGCTAATCAGGACACATCTGATTTTTCGATTTTAACGCCAGGACATTTCATTATTGGATGTTCTCTGACTGGTATTCCTCAACCGGATTTAGTCAGTGTTCCTTCAAATAGACTTCGCTTTTGGAGGTGTTGCGAACATATAAGGCAGCATTTTTGGAAGGTCTGGTCGAGGGATTACTTATCCACACTTAATCAAAGAACCAAGTGGAGAAAGGTCTTCCCTAACCTTCAGGAGGGTAGTATAGTATTATTGATAAATTCAAACACTCCTCCTCTACATTGGCCCCTGGGCAGGGTCACAAAGGTGTTTTGTGCTAACGACGGTCTAGTCCGAGTTGTGCAGATTCGAACCAGTGATGGTAAATTGCATGAGCGGGCATTATCAAAAATTGTTGTCCTTCCTATAGATTAATTATTTTATTTTTAAGGGTACAGTTTAATTTGATTTGTTAGAGTTATTTATTTTATGTTATTATACAAAAGGATTTTTTGTATTCTTCATCATTTTGCCCCTGGCAGATATGTTAAAGACATAAAAACTTTTTGAAAATACAATTGTCTCTGTAGCTGGCCAGCAATATGTGGCTAGCTGACACTATTTAAAATAAAATTATATTCTTTCCATTTTGTTCATTGATAATACATTTTTTACGTTAATACAGAATTTTATTTATTTTATACATTAAAAGTAAAAGCAACTTTTACAGCTACTAAAATAAATAAATAAATAAGGTAACCATACCCACTTTTGGCATCCCCCCACTTATTGGCACCCATGACTATAAGTTAAAATAACAAGAAAACCATGACTTTAACCCCTGATTTTGTCAAAAATGGGAAGATTGTAAATTTTTAAATCTAAAACCCTTAAATTTAACCTCAAACACAGACTTAATTAGTACGTAATAACTTTAAGTTACATACACTAAAAAAGCCCTTTTCTACGCATTTTCTTAATGACCGTTAATTGTGTCAGTAACTGGGTAATCGGAAAATTTTGGAACAAATGTAAAAGACTTATGTTTTTAGTATTATTTTTTACAAAAATCTTGAAAAATTAAAAAACTAGTGGAAATTCTATAATCTGATATACTTTTCAGCTAAATAACGAGTCATAGAGCGTTTCGGTGACTGATTTTCTCCGAGAAAGGCGCTAAAGGTGCCAATAGCTGGGGGTTTTACCCTAAATTGTGTTAATTTGTTGAAAATAAAAAAAGGAATTTCGTTCATTTATATTTTTTATTTATTTTAGTCGTCTAAAACCATCGTTGCATTATTGCCTTTTTAGTGAAACCGATTTAGGGGACACATCGGTTGGATGGTTCCTAAGTCTATAACGGACATAGTTTTTTTTTTTTGTGTTCTATCTATACACATAAGTATGACAATGTATGACAATAAGTACGAAAATGATCAGCCCACTGAGTTTCTTGCCGGATCTTTTCAGTTGAGGTCGCGTTTCGATCCGGTGGTAATATAGTAGTATATAAGAAAAATAATGTAAAAATGACAATTTGTAAGTTCCCCCATAGGCCTATACAGATTCAATGATTTGACTTTGACATTGACCATATTTAAGATGACATGGGAGTCTAGATGATGATTACGTCATCGGTAGTTATTTACTTTTTACACGAATGGCAACCCTCACATTGTCTGTGCTTGAAAACGAAACGCATTTTCGGGGATAAAATTATAATTATAATATAAAAAAAATACATTTTTAATTGAAAAATGTTTACGTAAGCATGGGGGGAGGGGGTAAGAGCTTTGCTTACTTTTGCTGACAAGGGGGATGGGGGGTGTAAATAATTGTAATAAATCTGCTTACGTAATATTTGAACGGCCCCAAAGCCCTTTTTAGGTTGTAATTTTTTGATGAATGATCATTAAGGATCACGCCTTTATTCAACAAATAAAGTCAGTTAAAAATTAAAAAAATAATATCGATCTCCGTTGAGTGCTATATTGTTCTCTGTACGTCGATACATCGGTCGTTATCGGAGCAGTAGCCTAATTCTCGTATTTACAAATAGTCCAAGCATCGCCGCAGTTCCGACCCCGCTCTATCGTAGATCTATCCAAAATTGGTATTCTCGTAATATCAAAACAATGTCTTTTGCACTAAATATCGTGATCTTCGTCGAAAAAAATAAATAAATTACACTTAAAATCATTAAAATAAATATAAAATATAAATAGAAATTCAAAAAGCACTATTTGTCATGATTAAGCAGAAAGATGCTAAATTGATTCTCGTTTAATGTTATAAGTGTAAGCCTAGTTGGTAAAACGCTCGCCTCGAACGTATAGTTGCAAGTTCAAACCCCGGGCCCGCACTTATTTTATTTTTATTTATTTATTTTGTTTTTTTTTAATTTTCCTTACAAAAACATTCTTTTTATTTTTATTTATTTGTCACCTCTACTAATAGATGTTCTTTAAGAGTTTGTTTGCACAAAATAATAATAGATGGCGGTATAGTTTGTAACATATTTTAATTGAAGTTTTAAAATTTTCCTAACGTATTTTAGGACTCGGAGCTCTTTTTAGGCTCCGAGTCTTCGAAATCGTAAAAACAGCATAAGTTGGAGCACATTAATTATATTTTTCACGAGAACAATACATGTAATCGCCGCAAATAACCTACGAGTGTTCAACGGCATTTTGATTCCGAAATTTGACAGATTCCCGCTAGAAAGTAATTTTGTTGAGCTATGAGAATACCATCATGTCAACGTGGTGGAACGATTAGAAGACGATCAACGTTTTTGCGAACAAATTCAACGACACTTCGACGAAAGTACTAAAAAATCGGTGCCGTTCAAGCTCGATAGACGGATGAGAATACCAAAAGGGCTTGAACGACTAATTCGCTACGATATCGCTACGATTTTTATTACGAGAATCAGGGCACAGGTAAGTCAAGTGATAACGGAGCAGGTAAGTCGAGTGGGTGTGTACCTTCATGTTCCCGCCGCCGCAGCTGGCGCCCATGAGGAAGCAGGCCTGGCGGGAGGAGAGCAGCTGGGCCCAGACCAGGTCGCGGTCCAGCTGCTCCAGCGGCACGGCCCCGCCCGCCGCGCCGCCCGCGCCGCCCGCCTGCAGCGACACCGACTCGCACGGCGCCCCGGTCAGCGTACACAGACCTGACAAACGTACATATACTCACGCCTGTATCCCACGGGGATAGGCAGAGACTACCATTTGCCACATATAACTCTTTCGTTTCATCCCTATTCATACATTATGCACTTCCATCGGTAGGGACCTAGCACCCTCAACGGATGGAAGTTGGCCCTGACGTTCTAAAATAAAACCAGCCAAGTGCGAGCTGGATTCGCGCACCGAGGCTTCAGTATCTAAACTGTGAAAGCAACGAGCATTACTCTAACGAAAAGATGAACTGGATAGAGAGAAAAACTTAACTTTGCGGTTGGTATACTGGTGTCCCCATACAGAGTAACTACAAAAAAAGTTTGACAACGCAAAAATACATTTTCTGAGAATAAATTTACAGTTTTGAATTTTTTCCTTTACTTGTGTTATAAGACCTTGCTTCTTGCCAAATTTCATGATTGTAGGTCAACGAGAAGTACCCTATAGGTTTTTGATTCCCGTGCAAATGTACTGAAAATGCAATATAAACCGCCGTATCTTTTGATTGCGTTAATCTAGAAGTTCGATATTTTTAGGGCAGCAAGGGACTGCAGACTTAAGTCTCTGTTATAAATTTCAACTTGATACCTTCACGCGCTGAGCAAAAGGGTCTTGACAGACAGACAGACGGACAACAAAGTTATCCTATAAGGTTTCCGTTTTTTCCTTTTAAGGTACGGAACCCTAAATAGTCAGTTGACGTTTTGTCAATAAATTGTTAAAGGCTCACCTTCTATTGCTCTTCCTGATACCAGGGCTTCATAGCAGCCGTGCAGTTTAGCTACAGCTTTTTCTATTAGCGGCACCCATAGTTGTTTTCTTTTGGCCTGAAACAATATTCGCTGCTGTAGCGACATCTACCTCGCCGCATACGAACTAATCCTGCATCGCGATTTTAAAGTTGTCCGAGCGTTTATACATATATACAAGAACCCGACAACAACCGTCGGGCCGTAGCCCACCAGACACAACACCCGTCTGGTCTGAGGATCCTCCCTTTTCCACCAAACTGCATGATGACTTTTTTTCTGGACGTCAAGTGATCCAAGATAAGACTTATGTCACGGGCTATTTCACAAAGGATTGCTCTCTTATTTTCATAATACGAGAAATATATAAAAAATGTACATCTATAGTACAAAATATAAAAAAAACCTGTTAGTTAATCGCACCGGGCCAGCGTGGTGGACTATGGCCTGAATCCCCCCTCGCATTGAGTGGAGGCCCATGCCCAGCAGTGGGACATTAAGAAAAAAGGTAATGTAATTAGTTAGTTTTACCTGTGAATATACAAGGTGTCCCTTCTTGTTGGCCGGTAGAAGGTCGTCGACGGTGACGGTGAGCCAGCGGCCGTCCTTGCACAACCGCAGCTGGTAGGCACCCACGCTGGGCTCGCCGCGCACCACCACGCCGCGCACCAGCGACGACCGCTCCGCCAGCACGGCCAGGGCCGACAGCAGCCAGCAGTTGCCCAGGACCCCTGGCGGATGGGAGGTCCAGGACTTAAAGAACTGTACTTTAATGCTCCGCCTACACGGACGCTTGTTGCGAATACTAAAACGAACTGTATTGACTGATAGAAAAAGCTCATTCTTCCACGAAATACCAAAAACGACCTCAAGATTGAATATCTGTAAAAGTCACGCGACCGCACATTGCAAAAGAAAACGACAGCTACGACAGCGCCATCTGTAGAGCTAATAGTGATACTTATCGACGCGACGGGACCTAGCCTAGGACTACAAAACGAGTATCGATTATTACCAGGTGGTTCCCAATCGTGCCGATAGGTGTCGCTATTATAAATCTTCTAACCAAGCATCCTGCTTTACCATTGTAGATGCGATATGATAATGTGTTTTTTTAATGATAATTTTTAATTTTTAATGATAATTGACTTTCTTGCTGACTTTGAATTTGTTATATAATTATTTTTTTTATTTTTTAAACTAACATTGAATTTATGCAATTTAATGATTATGTGACTTCTATGCATTTTCTGATCTGTTTACTTACTTTATGTTCTTTTAAATTCTAATTATACTAATATCTAACATGTTTGGTGCGTTGGAGACTTCTCTGTAAGCCTTACTTGTTTTTAATAAATAAATAAATAAATAAATAAATAAATGATAAAGCCTGCTTTACCTATGTTAATAAATATATATACCAAGATGAACGAATAAAACCAGACGCGTTTATTTGTACCTGCGACACCCCGACAGAAAATAAACCCAAAAAACCAAAGTAAACGCACAGCTTAACACTGTCCATGATATTGCGCTAATGAATTAACGTTTCCTATGAGTCAATACGTTTTTCGTATTGGCGAACATATTGCAGGGCAAGTTTTGCTTTTGAACCCGTCGTATAAGTAACTTCGCGACTTCGTCCGTGCAGGCTTTAATTATTCAATATCGTAATAAAATATTGCCTTTATGTTATTCTTTTGTATAAGCAATAATCCTGCAGTTTCATCAAAATCCGTTCAGCAGTTTTTGCGTGAATGAGTAAAGAACTTCCATCCATCCATCCCCACAATCTTTCACATTTATAATACTAGTAGGATTTAGACATACGTAATCTGGCGTATATGTAGGACAAAGTCACACACACATCCATCTTAAAATTAGACGTTGGAACTATCAAATTAGTATGAAAAATTCTGCCTATGCTCAATATGATCCTGGGAATTTACTATAAATTTTAGAATAGGTACGTTTTTTTAGACCCTGCCAAGCTGTAATGGCACACCACCCCATTCACTCTCTACACAAGCAGTTGGTGGTGCTCACCCTGCGATATGTCGGAAGGCCGAGGGTCCCGGAAGACGACCCAGGGCGTGCGGTGGTCCTCCACGTGCAGATGGTGCGGCCGCAGCCAGCGCGCCGCTGTAGTACAGTTGGTGGTGCTCACCCTGGGATATGTCGGAAGGCCGAGGGTCCCGGAAGACGACCCAGGGCGTGCGGTGGTCCTCCACGTGCAGATGGTGCGGCCGCAGCCAGCGCGCCGCTGTAGTACAGTTGGTGGTGCTCACCCTGGGATATGTCGGAAGGCCGAGGGTCCCGGAAGACGACCCAGGGCGTGCGGTGGTCCTCCACGTGCAGATGGTGCGGCCGCAGCCAGCGCGCCGCTGTAGTACAGTTGGTGGTGCTCACCCTGGGATATGTCGGAAGGCCGAGGGTCCCGGAAGACGACCCAGGGCGTGCGGTGGTCCTCCACGTGCAGATGGTGCGGCCGCAGCCAGCGCGCCGCTGTAGTACAGTTGGTGGTGCTCACCCTGGGATATGTCGGAAGGCCGAGGGTCCCGGAAGACGACCCAGGGCGTGCGGTGGTCCTCCACGTGCAGATGGTGCGGCCGCAGCCAGCGCGCCGCTGTAGTACAGTTGGTGGTGCTCACCCTGGGATATGTCGGAAGGCCGAGGGTCCCGGAAGACGACCCAGGGCGTGCGGTGGTCCTCCACGTGCAGATGGTGCGGCCGCAGCCAGCGCGCCGCTGTAGTACAGTTGGTGGTGCTCACCCTGGGATATGTCGGAAGGCCGAGGGTCCCGGAAGACGACCCAGGGCGTGCGGTGGTCCTCCACGTGCAGATGGTGCGGCCGCAGCCAGCGCGCCGCTGTAGTACAGTTGGTGGTGCTCACCCTGGGATATGTCGGAAGGCCGAGGGTCCCGGAAGACGACCCAGGGCGTGCGGTGGTCCTCCACGTGCAGATGGTGCGGCCGCAGCCAGCGCGCCGCTGTAGTACAGTTGGTGGTGCTCACCCTGGGATATGTCGGAAGGCCGAGGGTCCCGGAAGACGACCCAGGGCGTGCGGTGGTCCTCCACGTGCAGATGGTGCGGCCGCAGCCAGCGCGCCGCTGTAGTACAGTTGGTGGTGCTCACCCTGGGATATGTCGGAAGGCCGAGGGTCCCGGAAGACGACCCAGGGCGTGCGGTGGTCCTCCACGTGCAGATGGTGCGGCCGCAGCCAGCGCGCCGCTGTAGTACAGTTGGTGGTGCTCACCCTGGGATATGTCGGAAGGCCGAGGGTCCCGGAAGACGACCCAGGGCGTGCGGTGGTCCTCCACGTGCAGATGGTGCGGCCGCAGCCAGCGCGCCGCTGTAGTACAGTTGGTGGTGCTCACCCTGGGATATGTCGGAAGGCCGAGGGTCCCGGAAGACGACCCAGGGCGTGCGGTGGTCCTCCACGTGCAGATGGTGCGGCCGCAGCCAGCGCGCCGCCGCGCCGGGCTCGGCCGCGCCGCTGTAGTACAGCGAGCGGCACGACGCCGGGAACGTGCTGTCCACGTACGGCTCGCCCGTCTGGAGACAAGCGTACAAGAACATTCTAAATGGACTCGACATCTTGCCTTTCATACCTTAAAGCCCTATTTACATTGCGACACTAGTTGCGTGAAAGTAGTTTCGTGACAACAGTTTCACAGTGTAAACGTCAAGTTTCATGCATTTATCGATACTTGCATTAATTTCACGACACTAAATTTCACAGTTTCGTGTAGCGCGCGATTTTTGGATGAAAATAATGTCATGCAACTAATGTCATCGTGTAAACACGACGTGAAACTAGTGTTGCAAAACCGCCTGCGCTGATAGGACGTGTGTTTTTTATTCGTGGTGTGGGCGGTGTTAGTCGAAAAAAATATTTAAAATGTCAAACCAACTGATAAAAATATAACATTTATCAATCCACCCTCGAATCAACTTTCCGAGACAACCTTTCCTTAATTTCATACAAAAACAAATTTGATTTTGGCGGAGCCATCAACAGAGGACATGCTGTGCATTTCACGACTCTACTATTTTCAATGAAACTAGTTTCACAGGTACTGAAAGTAGTTTCGTGAAACTAATTTCATCATGCATGAAACTTGTTTCGTAAATTCGGCCTAACCCCGCTTGCCTCGAGCCAAGATTGCTAGGCCAAGTAGTTGTTTCACTGCCCCAATCTCACGTAAACTAAGACGAGGAAACATATAGAAACAAGTGCTGACATTGCAATAACGAAAAGATAAAGTGGACAGAGTGATAAACTTATCTTTGCCGTTGGTATACTGCTGGCCCCATACAAACTAACTACAAAATAATTTTGGAATCGCAAAAATTAATGGTAAAAAAAACTTTTTAAAAACAAGCTTTTATTTAATTGCCCTTAGTTTTCGTGTTCTCCTCAGCAAGCCCTTTCATTTGATACCCATACTGTGGTAGTGCAGAAAATATAACTATTCCGCCATCTTGGATGATCCGCCATATTGGAATCATAATGACGTCACATAGCATGCATTGTAATCCAACGTAAGCGTGTATACCAAATTGCAGCTCAATCGGTTAAAGATAACTGATTTAAAATTCAGTTGCAAGATACCACCCGGACATACATTGCAAGTTAATATAAAGCTTCTAAAAAACATATTCTAGCAAGCAATTTACAGCTTTCGAATTTTTTCCTATATAAGACCTTGCTTCTTGCCAAATTTCATGATTCTAGGTCAACGAGAAGTACCCTATAGGTTTTTGGTCCCCTTGAAAATGTACTAAATACCCAACTTAAACCGCCATATCTTTTGATTGTTAACTTAGAAGTCTGATTTTTTTACAGCTTCAACGGACAGCTGAGTATTTGTTATAAACAGCGAGAATAGGTAGACTATATTTACGAAAAATTCAAGAATGAGAGTAATAAAGAGTGGATAACACCTCCTCTAAAATCCCGGTATTAATTATAATGACGTTTTTTATCCCGGGATTAAAAAAAAACATGAATAACTAGCTGACCGGGCGAACTTCGTACCGCCTTAGAATGAGTGACATACGAAAGCAGCGCAACCTACCGGGTCCAATTGTGAATCTAAACCATCCAGGGCGCCACCCAAACGCATACAAAAAAAATCATTCAAATCGGTCCAGCCGTTTAGGAGGAGTTAGCTTACAACGAAAAGTGCATTGATTTTTATATATATAGATTTATTGGCCTTCAATTATAGTCACATATTATTGGTGACAGACAGACAGACGGACAGACAAAAAAGTTATCCTATAAGGGTTCCTTTTTAGGTACGGAACCCTAATGAAGTCATACCAACTAGACTCTACCTATAGTTATTGAGGAACTTGGTACCCAACAGTTGTAGCATAATCGCCAAGACCCAGACTAATGTCACGGAATACGTTGATGTTGTCTCTTTCTCTCGTATGAACAAATACAGAGAGCGAGCGAGCGAATCCGTGACAGAGGTCTTGTCTTGACATACGTACCCTGATCTGGGTATGGTATATTACAAGTGTTGCTTATTTTAGGACCATACAATGATAAAAACCGGCCAAGTGCGAGTCGGACTCGCGCATGAAGGGTTCCGTACCATTATCTATAAAAACGGCAAAAAAAAAAACACTTTTGTTGTATGGGAGCCCCCTTAAATATTTATTTTATTCTGTTTTTCAGTATTTGTTGTTATAGCGGCAACAGAAATACATCATCTGTGAAAATTTCAACTCTCTAACTATCACGGTTCATGAGATACGGATATGGTGACAGACAGACGGACGGACGGACGGACGGACGGACGGACGGATAGCGAAGTCTTAGTAATAGGGTTCCAGTTTTACCCTTTGGGTACGGAACCTTAAAAATGATGTGTTTGACTTACGGAAGCGCATTGTGCGAGAACTTCCTGCCACTGCGACCAGGCGTGGCTCTCCTCACTAAGTCTTAGTATCTCCATGGGCATGCTCTCCTGCCGTTCCCCGTCTGAACCCTCCGCTAGTGAAACATAACAACCAACGATATTAAAAAGTACAGATACCTAAATGTGCCAGTGTGCAGTGGCAGTCTCGTCGGCAGAACGCCCGCCTTGAACGTAAAAGTCAAGATTCTACCACCGGTTCGGAATGCTGCTTCCACTGAGAAGAGCCGGTAAGAAACTCAATGGTTACTCTTTTCAATATGATAATTGCGAGTTTACACATACATTCTCAGGAGCAGCAATGCCATGAGAGCAGACAGCACCTTTGCCAAGAGGTGCAAGTTCAAATCCCGGGCCATGATTTTCATGAGCGAATATGTTATTTTCAATAATGAACGGTGAAGGAAACATCGTGAGGAAACCTGGCAAGTCTATAGAAAGGCGTGTGAAGTTCACCAACCCGCACTAGGTCAGCGTGGTGGACTATTGCCCAAATCTCCCTCGTATTGAGGGGAACGTGTCCGCTAATTAGTGGCGACTTAGTCTAAGTAGAATATCACTATTTGTAAGTGCTTTTTGGCCAACACGAATTTTTTTTTTTTACTACAATGGTTCGAGCGTAGGCGGCTCGGCTCACTGAATTTTCAGGTTCGTTTCCCACCAGGGGTGCTACTCTTGAAATCGACAACGATACATTCGAAACGACACGACATTACTTCGAATATATCGACCTTACCCTACTCTAACAAATGTTCGAATTCCTTGTCGTTTATCGTATCCATAGACTATGTTCGGAGTGAATGATACGAATAATAAATGCAAAGTTTGTTGAAAACCTGAATATTCTCTATGGCCTCATTTTTTAATCTGTGGGGCCTCTCTGTAACAAAAATAGATTGAGAATCTAAGATACATAAGACTCGCTAGCTCTTTCACGCTCGCTGTTTTTTGTATAGCGCCGTTTCGCTTTAACTACAGTCTTCTCTATCTACGATCATAAGGCTTCCAAAGATAGTAAAAGTCTTGACATTGTAAACTTCTGAAAACGTTAACAGAAATTAGCAGGAGAGCTCATGGCTACACTTGATATAAAAATTATAAATAATCACATCGTGCAACAGTTTTAATTTAATATTTTACTTACCCAATTGTTAATAGGTACTTATACTGTTGGTGTGTCGTTTTTAAATAAATAAACTGTTTTATTCCGTATATCACTTACTTTTATAATATTTAGACGAATTTGAATAATATTTTATATTGATAGGATACGAAATTCACTACACGATAATGCCGACGACGTCCTAAGAGGTGTCGTTGAGATTATCGCAAAAATCACATGTTGGTCGTTGTCAAATTCGAATATTCGTGTCCGACATTTAAACTTAAGAGTAGGGTTAAGCTCGATATATCGGATTATGTATCGTTCGTTCAGTCATCGATACGACATTAAAAACGATGGAACTTAGAGTAGGATTCGACACGACAAATGTCACGATATATCGATTATCGTTTTCAAGAGTAGCACCCCTGTATCGGAAATGGCTTCGGAATTTGCTAACTGGGATCGCCCTGTATGGTGTCCATAGTACACCTTTTGCTTAACTCCGGATCATACATTAAGTACTATGCGATTCTAATGAGAATAGGATCCACTTTGCGCCATATTGTGACGTCATAGCTGTCAATTCTCACCAGTTAGGTAGGGTGAGCAAAACAAGATATTTTTTAAATAAAATTTTGCAAAGGTTAAGTGAAAAATGCACTCAGTCGCACGACGAACCATACTAACAACGACAAAATGGCGACTAGCGTCCTTATTTTCTTTTCTTTAATAATTTTGGCATGGCTTCTGGGTCTTTGCAGCAAAAATGAAAATAAAAGGTTATGGTATGGTTTTAAAAACGAATTATGACTTTAAATAATTAAATATTATATTATGACAATTTACTACTAATTTATTTAACCTTTTTATTTAAATTTGATGTAAGACTATTATTATTGATACGCAAATAAGTTTTTTGCAAACCATACTGTGTTTGACAGATAGACAATTGACATACCTATTCTTATTTGAATCGCATAGTATGTGTTGTGTGGGAACAGGCCGCCGTGACCACCGAGAGGTATCGAGTTCCATGCCCGGTTGTTAACTTACGTGATTCGTCATCGTCGAGGTTGGGTTGGTGGGGTGCGGCCTGAAGCAGGCGTGTCTTCGGCGATTGGCACATTTCGCAGGCGAGCGCGGTGCCGTTATTAACGTACGTACACTCTGAACACGGCCATTCGGATGTCTCTGGCCTGGGGACGAATTAAAAAAAAATCGTAAAAAAAAACTTTTTAAGAACAAGCTTTAATTTAATTGCCCGTAGTTTTCGTGTTCCCCTCAGCAAGCCCTTTCATTTGATACCCATACTGTGGTAGTGCAAAAAAAAAAACCGGCCAAGTGCGAGCTAGACTCGCGCACCGAGGCTTCCGTACCCAAACTGTGAAAGCACCGAGCATTACTCTAATGAAAAGGTAAACTGGGTAGAGAGACAAACTTAACTTTGTAGTTGGTATACTGGTGTCCCCATACAAAGTAACTACAAAATAAGTTCGTAATCGCAAAAAAATCATTTTCTAACAATAAATTTGCTATTTTCGGATTTTTTCCTTTACTTGTGTTATAAGACCTTGCTTCTTGCCAAATTTCATGATTCTAGGTCAACGAGAAGTACCCTATAGGTTTTTGATTCCCGTGCAAACGTAGTGAAAATGCAACATATACCGCCGTATCTTTTGATCGCGTTAACCTAGAAGTTTGACTTTTTTAGGGCACCAAGGGACCGCAGTCCTAAGTCTGCGTTTTCGGAGAAAAAGGGTCTTGACAGACAGACAGACAGACGACGGACAACAAAGTGATCCTATAAGGGTTCCGTTTTCTCCTTTTTAACTAACAACTAACTTTTACAGGATGTTTCATAAATCCGAGATAATAATTTACCGTTTGCATGAAAGATATATAACTAAGAGATAATATATAATATATTCTGTTTATTTATATAAGTAGTGAAATATATTTAGTGTATTTGTAATTATATTATTAAATCTACATTTTAAATTGCTTTTGTTTTTTTTCATTTTTGTTTTCGTTTCGTTTTATTTAATAGAGCAGCCCGTAGTTTGTATTTATTTATTAAAATTAAGATAATTAAGAGGGTTTGGCTGAAAATCAGCGCTGGGGGAAGCTATGCCCCTCCAGCATGTGCTGAGCCAATACCTTTTCGGCACAGTTCACACTGAGCTCTTTTCTTTTTTTGTATCTATTTTTAAGTTTTGTATTCTCTGTGTTCTTTGTGTATGTGCTGAATAAATGTTTTTTATTTCTTTTCTTTCTTTCTTACATAGACGATACAAATTTAAGTGTAACAATAGGCGGGCTCATTACTAAAAGTGCAGCAGTGGGACGTTAAAAGGGCTGTAGTATTAGTAGTAATATGTTATAAGGGTGATAATGACTGACTTGGGTTCCGGCGGCGGTGTCTTGTGCCTGTCTGCGCGGCGAGGCGGCGCCGGTGTCTGCCGAGCGCTGCGCCGCGGAGAGGGACTGCGACCGGCTAACAAACCAATAAAAAAATACTTAAAATACCTCTCAATTCATTAAAATGTGTTATCTGTCACTAACAAAAACATTTTTTATGGGTTTAAAAATTGATTAAAGTACCCATATTTGGGATTAAGGATAATAATAAAATCATATCGCCATACAACTCATTATGATTATATTATATTTATAGTTCCCTTGGGGTCGTGATCATATTCATATTCATTTATTGTGATAAATATTAATTTACATGTCAGTTCTATTAAATTGGAATACAGTTACAAGTTTATTTTCTAGTTACATAACAAGTACATAAAAATTAATGATGTCAAACTTAATACCCCTCTTTTATTCTATATTAGACGAGTATTAAGTTCAGGTCAAATAGTGTGACAACGCCATGACATATCCAATTAAATTATGTCAAATTAAAATTATATAATGTCAACTTAACGTAAAACACAATTACACTAAAGTCAATACAATAACACCATGTCAGTTACTCTTTAAAAGTCAAAAAATCGTCAAAACTATAGAAAGTTTGGTCAACAAGCCACCGTTTCAACTGAGACTTAAAACAGGATACATTTTGACCTGCGACTATATTATTTCGCAACTTGTTATATACTCATGATCATCTGGGCCCTGCACCCTTCGCATGACCGTGTAGACATAAGTCTTATCTCTTTCAATCGTCAGATTTGTCGAGAAAATGACGTCATTTCAAGCTTTTTGTGTCGGAAATGGCTCGTAGTGATGTCATTTTCTCGAAGAATCTGACAGTTGAAAGAGATAAAATTTATGTCGACGCAGTCATGCTACATGGCTTGGACGTGTTTAAAAAGACAACATCCCTGAGGAGGGCGGCAGGAGACGAGCGGCTAAGGGAGGCATGAGACACCGGAGTCCCTCTAACTTGTCGAAGACTGCCACCGGGGAGGTTTTAGTGGGTAAGAATCATGGAGATATTATAACGGAGATGGCATTTCGAGCCCGCGCTGCGGTAATTTTTTCTGGTTTATCTGACTTCGCCATCTTTGTTTTCCCATATAGTTGCCATATACTACAGGTACATGAGATAACAAAAATGGCGGAAAATCGCCGCAGAGTTATACGAGCACTGGAGTCGTTATGGGTTCTCTAGATATTCAATGGTAAGAATAATAAGAATCCAATACACCCCAGTCATCTCCCACAAAGAGGACACTGGGAATCTTTGTGAAGGTTTCCACTATTTCAAGAATAAAAAACCGGCCAAGTGCGAGTCGGACTCGCGCACGAAGGGCTCTGTACCATTATCTATAAAAACGAGCAAACCAATCACGTTTGTTGTATGGGAGCCCCCTTGAATATTTATTTTATAGTATTTTTTGTTATAGCAGCAACAGAGATACATAATCTGTGAAAATGTCAACTGTCTAATTATCACGGTTCATGAGATACAGCCTGGTAACAGGCGAACGGACGGAAGGACGGAGACAGCGAAGTCTTAGTATTAGGGTTCCCGTTTTACCCTTAGGGTACGGAACTCTAAAAAGGTAATAATAGTTAGGTGATACTTACAGCCACCGTGTGTGTTTTCAGCCGCGGGCACGGTGAGGCCGTGCTTCGGCACCGGCGGGGTCTTGCATGCGAGACACAAGCTCGTAGACAGCGGATTCTGTAGAGTGCACGAACTGCACGACCTATCAATAAATAAAAATACATCATCACGCCTGTATTCCCCGAAGGGGTAGGCAGAGGTGCACTGCAGTGCGCCCATATATCGCCCGATGTATGTTTTGGTCCCAATGTAATAGGGGGCGAGCCTATTGCCATTATACCGACCACGTTGTCCCTCAATACGAGGGAGATTTGGGCCATAGTCCACCACGCTGGCCCAAAGCGGGTTGGTGAACTTCACACGCTTTTTTATAGACTTAGACTCTAAAATACTGACTTTACTGACCGAACTTTAGAGAAATACCAAACAAAAACTGACTATTTTCCGAAAAAACTGACTGTCACTGACCACTGTTAAAAAAACTGACTTTACTGACCAGTTTCGACCCCTAGCATTGCTATGGAGAAGAACAGGCAAGGAACTCAATAGTTACTCTTTTCCAATAAGATATTATTTTGGGACTTCTGATACACCCTGTATGAATACCACATATGGGCTCACCAATAGTTGTGGGGCTGAGGTTGGGAGGCCGCGCAGGCGGCGCAGGCGGCGGCGGCGGCCTCGTTGACCAGCGTGCAGCGGCCACACGACCACGTGGCCGTCGCCGGGCTGGCCGCCGCCGCCGGCGTCACCGTGGCCGTCGGCGTCGGTGTCGGCGTCGAGTCTATGATACCAAATTATACATTAAAAGTTATCGCGTTCTGAATTTAAACATTACAAAAGCAGGCCATCAACTTTTAATATTTTATTTCGTTCTGAATTTTAAAAATACAATAGTAAGCCATCGAGTTTTTATATTTAATTACGTTCTGAATTAAAACATTACAAAAGCAGGCCATCAACTTTTAATATTTTATTTCGTTCTGAATTTTAAAAATACAATAGTAAGCCATCGAGTTTTTATATTTAATTACGTTCTGAATTAAAACATTACAAAAGCAGGCCATCAACTTCTAATATTATATTTCGTTCTGAATTTAAAAAATACAATAGTGAGCCATCGAGTTTTTTATATTTTATTACGTTCTGAATTTAAAAATTACAATAGCAGGCCATCGACTTTTAATATTTTATTTCGTTCTGAATTTAAAAATTACAATATCAGGCCATCGACTATTTCTTTTTCGGATTACCTGTCGTACAATACATAAGGCATCACAACTGGGTAAAATTAAACTCACGTAGACTCTACAAGGCATTTTGTCGAGCCCGCTCGCTCCATAATAACTAACTACCCCCCATGCATAAATTAATAAAAGGGCGAGTTTATAACAGCCAAGTGGATCCGAGACGCAATCTAAAAACTATTAAGCTTTAACGCGAAAGTACAAATTGTTGCAAGTATGCGACAATGTATGCATTTTAAACGAATTTGAACCTTAAAATTGGGTGTATATATTTTTGATTCACTTACCAACGGCGAAAAGTAGTTCGTCACTGTTCAAATCGTGATCTAACGATGCTATTGGTACTGTTAGCTTCTTGGGAGGGTTTATTTCCGGCTTACTGCTTCCGCTCGCCTCAGATATATTAACGGGACGAGTACTGAGAAAACAAAAATACCTACTTGTAGTGTATTATACAGTCTTATGTACAAAATTTATTAAATGTAAGAAATAATCTTTTAAGTACATATTCATAAGTAAATGCTTTATTAAATCAGATTATACTTAAGGGGTGCAAGTTCAAATCCCATGCCCGCACCTCTGAGAAAAGTTTCAAGTGCGAATGTCATTTTCAACAATGATTACCACTTGCTGAACGGTGAAGGAAAACATCGTGAGGAAACCTGCACGTCTATAGAACGGCGTGTGAAGTTCACCAAACCGCACTGGGCCAGCGTGGTGGACTATGGCCCAAATCTCCCTCGTATTGAGGGGAAATGTGCCCGGTATAATGGCAATAGGCTCGCCCCCTATTACATTGGGACCAAAATACATCGGCGAAGTGTGGGCGCACTACAGTGCACCTCTGCCTACCCCTGCGGGGAATACAGGCGTGATGATGTATTGATGTATGTAACTATCATAATTTCCGAGTTATAGCCTTTGTATATATGTCAGAGGACCCTTGTTCTGGCCTTTGGGTACACCCATTATCCTATTTAGATGTGTAAACAACATTTTCTAGGGGCGGCTACCAATATTTTATAAAACAGAACACTACTGTGACAAATATTCAAAGGTCTAATAACTCAGAAACTGAGATAGTTAGGTATAAACTGTCTTCACTAAGCATCCACATATGAGCTGCCGTAAATGTACCCAAAGTATTATTTCGGACTTCTGAAACACAGAATCAGATTTTTTTATTAATGTTAACCAATACCGGCACTTATGAATCTTCAGTAAAAAATAAATAATAATAATAGTATCTCTACCACCCATTCGGAATGCATTACAGAATGGGCAAGAAACTCCATGGTTGCTTTTTTCCAATAAGGATTTACATTTTTTAGTATATTTTTCTTAATTAAAAATTAAACAATATAAAGTTAATGAGACAAAATTAACAACACAAAATTAATCAGCTGAGTCAGTGTAAGGTTGGTAGCAGTGGTAGACGAGTGGTCGAACGCACGCCTTGCAAGTTCAAACCCCGGCTTGCACCTCTGGGATTTATGTGCGAATCTCATTTTCATCCGAGATTATCACTTGCTGTGAAACGGTGAAGGAAAACATCGTGAGGAAACCTGCACGTCTGAGGGAACTTGACTAGTTCTCGATAGATGTGTGAAGTCTGCCAACCCGCACCGGGCAAGCGTGGTGGACTATGGCCTTAATCCCCCTCGCATTGAGGGGAGGCCCGTGCCCAGCAGTGGGAGGTTTAAATGTAGGAAGGAGGACACCTGTATAAAGTCGGGTACTTACGTATTATGCGGTGCGTCGACAACGTCTCTGGTGGTGAGAGTGACGGCGGCGTGGGGCGGGCGGCCGCCCCGGCACACGTCGCAGCGGCGCGCCCACCACGCGTTGTACGCGAACCAACACTCGCTGCACTGCCACATGCGACTCTCGCGGCTACACACAGCAATGGATTGTATGAATAAATAAATAAATACATCACGCCTGTATTCCTCGATGGGGTAGCCAGAGGAGTACCGCAGTGCGCTCACACTTTTCCGATGTATATCGGTCCAAATGTAATGGGGGGCGAGCCTATTGCCATTATGCCGGGCAAATTCTCCGTCAACACGAGGGAGATTATGGGCCATAGGCCACTGCGCTGGTCCAGTGCTGGTAGGTGACCTTCACACGCCTTATTATAAACGTGCCGGTTTCCTCACGATGTTTTCCTCCACCTTTCGGTAATCGCTAGTTAACTAGTCATAGGACTACTTTGGGGTGATCCCAGTACCTAATTCTGCAAAAGGCCAATTCGGAAATATGCCACAAACATGAATGGAACCCGTAATCACCGGCAGTGAGCCGAGCGGCCTTCATACGAACCAGTACATCAATCCCTCTTCTAAATTGCTTTAGGTTTCTTCAAGTTTATTTTTTTGTAGAATGCGAATTTTAAAGTCTGCTACCCCATACAATGCTATAGGAAAAAAATAACAGATTGTCCTTTGCAATGACAACTCTCACCACCATATTACATTGAGACTAACATGCTACACAAACAATGATAAATGACTTACGTGGAAGGCTGCTGCATCGCTGGGACTTTGGAAGGCTCCCTCGGACTGTGAGACACTTTGCCGATTGATGGCAGCATATTAAAGACTTTACTCTCCCTGGGTTGAGTATGCAGGCCTATATGCGAGGTCCTTATATTACTCGCTTCACTCACAGGAGATATGCAATTCTCTGTACCTAACAACTCATCAATTCTTGCATAATCCCCATCACTTATATCATTCGAGTATATAGCCTCGTTTTGAGAGTTACTCATCACTGTCTTCGTGTCCTGAACTGATACATAAGAGTATCTAGTTCCATTGTTATTGACTTGCAATTGCAAATTCAAGTCTTTATATTTGCCTTTGTTTGGTAAAGCGTATATCACGCCTTCAGCGTTCGTGTCCCAACTGCATTCCTTATCAATCTCCGTATGATTCTCATCAATCGTTGGGTCCCTCCTAGCGTCAGATTTGGGTAAACTGACGCAGTAAGTCGCTGAAGACTTCTGATAGTCACTTAAACTTCTTCTGCTGGAGATAACTTTGCCGACAGGTCTTTCGGCGTTTGTCTGCTCCGAAAAGGACCGTCTATACGTCGGTCTGATCTCCGGTGAATTCTGAGCGCTTACGGATTTTCTGAATGCCGCTCCAAGGGTAGTGCTTCCAGTCGGCCAATCGGGAACTGTGATCATAACCCCACCAGAAGTGGGAAGGGATGTGGCTCCATCACCGCGGCTGGCAGTCTCATGTCTGCCCAATGTCGACACACTTAGACCCCTGGAGTTGGGAAGCCTTGCAATCGGAGACACTCTTGGAGACAAGCACGCCTCACAGTGCGTCCTAACACCAGAATTCTCCAGAGTGCACTTACTGCACGACCATTTCTTCAAGTGCACCCCTCTGCCCTGTTCCCTTTGGTACTCCTTAACGTAAGTCAGCTCCCAATTAGATTTACTCTCATTATACTTCTTCGGTCTTCGTGTAACTGTATGTAGACTTCTCAAGAAGGATTCTCGAGGGTTACATTGGCCGTAACGTTCGGCGACCATCAAACTGGTGGGTCTGTTAATTGTGCTTCTATTCTCATCGACCTTCCACCATCTTTGCTGGGAGTTGATGACTGATCCGTGGGACAGGGATCGTGTGACTCCGTGTGCTTGGTCTGTGAGCTGGGTGGGGGAGAGGCGGAGGGATTGCAGGTCGAGGTTCAGCCGACGTCCGTCCGAATAACTAGTTGCAGGCTTGTATGATGGGACTGCTAAGGTGTTGGATCTTACCATAGTGTTGTCTGTAAACATAGGAACGTTTTATGATTTCTTTTTTAATTACTTTGCTATCATTGACTGATTTTTTACGCCGGGCACCCTCTGGGACGCGTCAATGATGATATTTCATTGAAAAATATGCTTCTTCTATAAGTTTAGTGCATTGGCACAAAATTGGCAACAACCAGACTGGCTACAAAATCAAGAGGTGCAGATACTATTTACAACTTCTTCAAATTTCCAAAACAAAAGCATTTTATAGTAGGAAGTTTATTTATAGACCTTGTTTATTTTATTTTATTTTACTTTATTGAGGAAAAAAAACGAAATTACAATGTAATACAAAATAAACAGTGAGGACTTAAAATAGGTGTCATTGTAATTACAACAGCATTTTCCACATATTACTTAAGAATATTGTTGTGTTAGTAGACATGTTAACAACAGTGATAATGTATTATGTATTATGTTCATTACAACTGTAAATGTTTATTGATGTAGGTTGTCTGAAAAGCAAACTATTGATTATTATTATTTAAGATGTTTAGGTGTTTAAGTGTGCGTAATACTTCTTTCTTAAAATTATTTTTATTTAATGCGAAGACATCTATATTTAAGAAATAATTGTTGTATGTTTGTAAAAGGCGTCGCAGTGGCGCGCGCTTACCCGCATTTGTCCTGCATGGAGCAGAGGCAAATAGTGGGTATACACGAGCTTCGCGACGACCAATAGATCTAGGGATGTCAAGCTTTATTTGATTATTTATTTCAGAGCTATTTAATTTGTTATGAAATAGATCATGAAGTGTTGTTGTCTGAAGAGAAATACGTCTTTTTTCTAGGGAGAGTAATTTGTAATGCTCTAAAAGTTGTTCGTAAGGCAAGCGTGTACGATGGCATCGGTATTGTAGTGAACGAAGGAATTTACGTTGTACTTTCTCTATAGATATCTTATATTTAGTATATATAGGATCCCAAATAAGGCAGGCTTGTTATTACCTTTAGCAGACTTTTCCTTGTCCGTCATCCCTGAAGCTTGATCCTCATCATCAGACAGCCTGAAAAACAATTGTTGGTTTAACTTTCGGTGATTTAAGAAATATTAAATTTTAAAAATATTGGTCAACTGAGTTTTATGCTGGATCTTTCCAGTTTAGGTTGTGCTTCAATCCTGTAGTAGCATATAAGAAAAAAAAAGTAAAGTTGACAGTTTGTAAATGATCCCATATGCCTATACAAAATAAAAGATTTGACTTTGAGTCCCGTAAGCCCTTCCAAATAAGCTTAATGCTATTGTTAGGTAGGCTCACATCAATAGTTTAACACCGAGGATAGGGATCGAACTCGGAGCCTCTTGATAACGATGGCAGCCTGTCTTGTCAGCAATAGTCTTGTGGTCAAGACTATTGCTACTAAACTGGCAGATAAAAAATCACATAAAATATGAGGGTAGCTGTTAAAGGAGGCCAGGTTATTTGTCGCTGATGCGTCGCGGTGCATGCCAAAGCGATCCTGTGGCGCCCCGATATAAGCGGAAGATGATACACCGTCAGTTTCTAGTGGGTATACGGCCTTCTGCCGGCCTTCTTCATAACCTTGCTACTTCCCCTGAGGTGGCAGGGAACCCATAAAGGATTTTTTTAAAGATAAAAAAAAGGCTAGGTTACCTGTAGACAGGGGCATGTGGTGCGATTGCGTCACAGGCGGCGCAGCGCCACGCCGCCGACACGTTGCGGAGACCGCACGCGCAGCGCCAAGAGCGCGACGCCTCCGGGGCGGAGCCCACACAGGACCATCCGCTACCAGACATTATACAAATAGAGCTCCAAAGCAAAATAAACTGTATTGAGTCATAAAAATGTTTATACTGCAACGAAAGAGACTGATAGTGAGAGAGAATGTGGGACGCGTGGGGGGCATGGCTTTTACGAAAGGAATTCAATCTTTATCCATATTGACACAGAGGTCATTTTGGTATTGGCAAAATTTTGATGCACAAGTGTTGATGCTTTTTGTGTGCGGGCCTTAAGTGTCACAACAAACATTTTCTTTGAAATTAAACTATTTTACGGATTTTATTTTATCGCGTTTATTTACTATTTTATTTTCCCGACGTTTCGGCTGCTTTACAGCAACCATGGTCACGGGCGGACTGAGTTGTTAGACGTCCTGATGTCATAGTTCATAACTGGGTACCCTCATATTTAGTTGTTGTTTGCGGTCCGATCCACGCAGAAAGTGCTTACGGTGTCTTGAGGTCTTGCAATGGTACACTTGGTTTTGGATTTAATCATATTAATTACTGGATCCCAAGTTAGTGGTAGCACCCAGCCAGCAGAATGTGGGCTCTCTTACATAGGACAAACTAAAAGATCAATAAAAACCCGCGTAAAAGAACATATAGCTGACGTAAAACACCGACGCTCCACGAAGTCTGCAATCTGTGAACATGTACAGGACCGCACCCGCCATTATATCAGATTTGATAAACCGCATATCCTCGCAAAAGAACACCGACTCCGACCAAGGATGATACGTGAGGCCATTGAAATTAAAAAACATCCTAATTTCAATAGGGAAGATGGCTGGGTGCTACCACCAACTTGGGATCCAGTAATCAATATGATTAAATCCAAAACCAAGTGTACCATTGCAAGACCTCAGGACACCGTAAGCACTTTCTGCGTGGATCGGACCGCAAACAACAACTAAATATGAGGGTACCCAGTTATGAACTATGACATCAGGACGTCTAACACCTCAGTCCCCCCGTGACCATGGTTGCTGTAAAGCAGCCGAAACGTCGGGAAAATAAAATAGTAAATAAAGGCGATAAAATCCGTAAAATAGTTTAATTTCAATGTATAGTATTCGCGTAAATATAAAAAAACATTTTCTTATTTGAAATAAAACTATTTTACGGATTCTATCGCGTTTATTTAGTTTTTTATATAAACACAATAGAATCCGTTAAATAGTTTTACTTCAATGTGTAGTATTTGCGTAAAGTGTGTGAGATAGTAACCATTTAAGAACCACCCGGTTCATTGAGCCGCGCAGGTTATGCTTAAAGCACTACACCAACACATTGTCAACTATATTAGCTAGAATAAGACTAATTTAATAGCTTCATGGCAACAATTTCTATTGTATCATTGATAAAACAATGTTTCAAATGCATTACAAAGTGAAAAACACTAGTTGCCAATAGATATGTGAAGTCTGCCAACCTGTACTGGGCCCGTGTGGTGGACTATGGCCCAAATCCCCCTCGCATTGAGGGGAGGCCCGTGCCCAGCAGTGGGACGTTAAAAGGGCTGTAGTGGTAGTATAAAGTGAAACCATTGTCATACTCCAACTATAGTGGAAGTAGACCTACAGACGTAGGTCGTACATACCTCTCCCTACAGAGAGGGGCTTATGTCTACTTCCCCTATCCCCTATCCATATATCCCCTGATATATTGCATTCTGTTATTGTTTAATAAGTAGGATTTAAAAAAAACTGAACACATTTTATTGTTGTTCAAATATTCCTGAAAACCCGAGAAAATCGCAAAAGATTTTTAGTTTCTGAATAGCTAATTAAGTGTCTTGTGAATGTGTTCAACAAAAGAAGGTACTTATATACCAAAATCAGTAAAAAGGGGTGAACAAGCAAGTCCATCAAAGGTACCTGTGGTACTCAAATTACTGTGTTAGTTAAGTTAGTTACACAAGGCTACTGAAACCACAGTTTCGTTATATACAATCCAGTATCTACTTCGAGAATCTAATTACATACCTACGTACATCGCAAATGAAGGCCTGTTCGAAATCACATTTTTCACTCAATTACTGACACATTAACACCAAAAACTGCACGTAAACCGTTAATTTAGCTAATCGAGTAACTCCCTATACGCGCAACAATAAAATACAATAGAAATATAACCTAAATACAGGTCACGAAAAATCAATATTATACTGACAGTCACGACAATGAAGGTAGTCGATTCAAGTTTTTTTACACACCTGTTAAAACGGTTTTCTGTCGGGATAACGATCGGTTCAGATCCTGGCGTGGTCCCCTCGCTTTTTCCAGTACGAGAAGTGTAATCAGGCGATGAATCCCTGCAATTTTCTCTCGATATTTCAGTGTCATGACTCGATACCCGTTTTGTTCCACATTTTAAACACTTCACACTCTCTGTTGGATTGATCTGGCCGCACGTCTGACAATGCCATTGCAGCACCGATGCGATTGAACCCATTTTAATTCACACATGGCTAAGATACCATAACAATGCTTCGTTTTATGAAAACAAATCGGGATTCGTGAAAAACGAAAACAGCTGATCCACCATGTTGTTTGTGTATAACTTTTTTTGTAGGAACGTGACGCTAGATTACATGATATCGGTTTTATATTACCGGTTTTATGTATTTTTTTTAAATTAACTCCCATTTAAATTCTGCAATGTTTAATTAATATTTTCATTTCATTAATTTAATGATAAAACTCCTATAAATAATAAAAGTTACTACAAGTTATTTGCTACTGAGTATCTCCGCTGCGGGTGACATCTATAGACACAAGAACAAACTTATATCTAACCGTTGACATTCGTCTAACAAATTGTTTACCAGAGTTTATGGCTAGATGTCACTGTATCGAATTTTATTTGAACTACATGCACCACAAAAACATTAAGTTACTTTAAACAAAACTTACCTTATTACAAAAATATTAATCACGTAATGCCTTTTTTAGTCTTATGTTAGATCTCTTGTCGGTAGAGTTTTTCTCTCTGCATTCTGCTTGCTTTTTTAACCGACGAAAAAACGGAGGTTTTTACCTCCCGGTACTATGCGATTCAAATGACAATAGGATCGACTCTGCGCCATATTGTGACAAATTAAAACGAATTATGACTTTAAATAATTAAATATTATACTAAGACAATTTATTACTAATTAAACCGTTTTATTTAAATTTAATGTAAGACTATTATTATTGATATGCAAATAAGATTTTTGAAAACCACACTTTTCAAGTGACATTTGACAGATAGGAGGTTATTTGACATTCCTATTCTTATTTGGATCGCACTGTAGGTACGTTTTGACATTTATTATTTCTTATATTTGGTTAAAATAACTTCTCCTTGGTCTTCCTCTTCCTATGTTGCGTTCTACTTATTCTAACTCTCGTCTCTACTCTCTAACTTGATACCTTATGCCTACTAAAAAGCGCTTAAGATAAACAAAAATACCTATAAATATATAACTCCACAAAAAAAAATATACAAATCCTTTAGGTAATACTGCGTGCATGTCAACAATAGGCATCCATCATGAATAATTAAAATGATCGAAATTACGTTCCATTCAGTCGTTTATATCAATTCGAGTGCAATAACTTTCGAAAAGCCGCGCTCTGGACAAATATTTGCAAGCTGATACAATTTAATTTTTTTGTTTCGTTATAGGTGCCAACCCTTTTTTTTTTTTTAACGTCGGAAAATCCTTTATGGATACCCTGCCACCTCGGGGGAAGTAACAGGGTTATGTGGGAGTCCCGGCAGAAGGCCGTATACCCACTAAAAACCGACGGTGTACCATCTTCCGCTTATATCGGGGCGCCACGGGATCGCTTTCGCATATCGGTGCCAACCCTGATAAATGTAATATTTGCGTACCTACTCTTTTAATTAAACACCTACCTACTTTTGTCATTATTAGGTAGATCCTATTACTACTACCTCCATGGGTTGATCAAATAATCTAAGTGTTGGTGTCAGCACGCCTGTCAAGGCAAGACCGCTATCACGGATTGGCTCGGTCGCTCTCTGTCTAATTACATACGAGTGAAAGAGACAACATCAAGATATTTCGTGACATACGTCTAATCTTGGCGCTCATACTACAAGTGCAGCAAAGTTGTCAAACCCACGCGATAATTTATTGCCAATACTAAAATGACGTGTATTAACTGTGGCAGAGTATATCTAACCTAAAGGATTTTCAGACGTTAAATTAAAAACAAAATATTTTGTTTTTATATAACTGAGACTTATATAGACTTCGCAGTACATCCCAATTTACATATTCGACGGGTAAACGGCGAAGTGACTCAAATACCATGTTGGACGATATTGAGATATATCGAGGGATGAACGGCCATTTGATTTAAACGACACTTTTGGGCGATATTGACTTATATTACATATATTTGGAATCAGCTGATTCTTCTGCGTCGAATGAGTATGCTCTTCTGTAAAGTTAAAAAACCGGCCAAGTGCGAGTCGGACTCGCGCACGAAGGGGTCTATAAAAACGGCAAAAAAATCACGTTTGTTGTATGGGAGCCCCCTTAAATATTTATTTTATTCTATTTTTTAGTATTTGTTGTTATAGCGGCAACAGAAATACATCATTTGTGAAAATTTCAACTCTCTAACTATCACGGTTCATGAGGTACAGCCTGGTGACAGACGGAGGGACGGACGGACGGACGGACAGCGAAGTCTTTGTAATAGGGTTCCCGTTTTACCCTTTGGGTACGGAACCCTAAAAAATGTCGCTTAATTCAATTAGCCTTTCACCCCTCGACATATATCGTTACAATCAGCAATTTGTTCTCCGTCTTTTAAGCTGGTCTTTTATGCAAAGTAACCAAAATGGCGCCTGTGTACATTCGCCTTTTAACCATCGATATACCTAAAGCTCTGTAAATCCCGTGAATTGCTAATCCTAAAAAGAACCTTACAATAAGCATACTTAGATACAAATTGAGTGTTTTAATTATTAATGTTTACAATTATTAAAATATAATTACGGTCGGCATACATGGCTGGCCGGCAAGTGGACGGGAGAGGCCATTCAAACCAGAAACGGCGACACTAAATTATTGGATGCAACTGTCATTCGCACTGCGCTTGTTGTGAGTGTAACTTTAATTCCCCAAATTCACAATTCATCTACAAACCGCTTACAACAGCTATATTCAGTACCAAAGTATTTTATTACTAAGTTATAATACATAATTTAGTAGTACAGGCCCTGTAGCATGACGGCGTAGACATAAGTGTTATCTCTTTCAACTGTCAGTTTAATCGAGAAAATAACGTCACACCGAGCCATGTCCAGTACAAAAAGCTCGAAGTGACGTAATTTTTAGGGTTCCGTCCGTCCGTCCGCCCGTCCGTCCGTCCGCCTGTCACCAGGCTGTATCTCATGAACCGTGATAGTTAGAGAGTTGAAATTTTCACAGATGATGTATTTCTGTTGCCGCTATATCAACAAATACTAAACAACATAATAAAATAAATATTTAAGGGGGCTCCCATATAACAAACGTCATTTTTGTGCCGTTTTTATAGATAATTGTACGGAACCCTTCGTGCGCGCGCGAGTCGGACTCGCACTTGGCCGGTTTTTTTAGACAAATCTGACAGTTGAAAGAGATAAAACTTATGTCTACACGGTCATGCTTAGTTCAATAAGTCTATCACCATGCAGCGTGACGGCATAACTCTTAACCTAGGATTTATTGACTTTTTTAATTTACTTTTTCTTAGAGAAAATAAAGGTAAGTAGAAAGCCAATGATTGGATTGCAACGTGCGAAATAGCGAGGTGGTGGCGATGGGCAATCGTCTCCGCTGCAAAAGGTCCCGTAAAATTGATTCGACCACCGGTCGACGCTTGCTCTGCTACTTCGATCCTAAGCTTGGTCTCCATGGAAACGTCTTACACTCTCAATTTATAATACATCAACATCACGTCTATATTCTCCGAAGGAGTAGGCAGAGGCTCACTACAGTGCACCCACATTTCGACGATGTATTTGTAGTCCCAATGTAATAGGGGGCGAGCCTATTGCCATTATACCGGGCATACGCACCTTAAAACGAGGGAGATTTGGGCCATAGTCCACCATGCTGGCCCTGTGCAGGTTGGTGAACTTCACACGCCTTCTATAGACGTGCAGGTTTCCTCACGATGTTTTCCTTCACCGTTAATTAATATATAGAAACTGTAATTCATCTGCAAATTAATTGCATTGGCATTACAAGGCAGAAAGTATAAAATTTAAAAAACACCGGCCAAGTGCGAGTCGGACTCGCGCACAAAGGTTTCCGTACCATTATCTATAAAAACGGCAAAAAATCATGTCTGTTGTATGGGAGCCCCCTTAAATATTTATTTTAATTTTTTAGTATTTGTTTGTTATAGCGGCAACAGAAATATATCATCTGTGAAAATTTCAACAGTCTAACTATCACGGTTCGTGAGATACAGACTGGTGACAGACGGACAGACATCCAGACAGACGGACGGACAGCAGAGTTTTAGTAACAGGGTCCCGTTTTACCCTTTGGGCACCGAATCTTAAAACTCAACCAAACTTTTTGTCAACCCCATAACTATTTACAGTTGATTCACAATCGCGTCGAGATCTAACAGGTCCGTTTGATAGCTAGTTATGACAATAGAATGTAACTTAGCATCAAGTCAGGAATACAGGGTGTATCAGAACTCCGTAATAATACTTCGGGTACATATACGGTAGCTCATATGTAGATGATCAGTGAAGACCGATTATACCAAACTATCATAGTTTCTGTGTTATGGACCTTTGAATATTTGTCATAGGTATAGTTTTCTGGCCTTTGGGTACAACCATGACCCCTTTCAGCAATGTAAACTACACTTATAAGGGGCAACTACCAATATTCACAAAACAGAACATGCAAATTTTACATAGGACTTGAGATATTACGAGTTATAGAAATTGACGACGAAAGAAAAGTTGAAAAAACATGGTCGAATATCGATCAAATTTTGATACCATTCAGTTGTGTACCCGATACTGAAGTATTATTTCGGACTTCTGAAACATCCTGTATAATAGGAAAAATTGGTGATGAACGTGATAAAGATGGCGGATTGGCATCTTTATCACAGTCATCACCAATTTTTATTAATAATGTGTATTTATTGAATTTGCTCTTACTATTCATTAGTTGACCCTGGCTGAAATACCGGCTAATCGCAGGTGGACCCAATTCTAAGCTTGTTCCATCAAATTTCATCATTTAATTCATTTCGTAAAAAGAAGAAGAAAGTTATAAAAAAAGTAACTATTAACTATTTGGGTGTAAAAGAACTATTTTTTTCCGTCCGTAAAATAATATTATGTGAGAACATAATTTTAAGTTTATAAAATGCATTTTTGAAACGTCGCCATGTAAGCCGGCCTCGCACCTCGGGTTGCACAAACAGCGTTTACACACAATCGTCTCTGCGAGAAGCGATTTTCTGAACGGAAATAGGAAATTGTTTGATCTTTTCGAGAACGATTCGACAAAATGTTATTTCTTGTAGACAATTGTTTATTTCACCTTTAGGCTGTTCAATACCCCATGACATGCACCCTTGGCATGACCGTATAGACACATATAGCTTGTTTAAATTGTTTGACTTCTTTTTTTTACGAAATGAGTGAAATGATGATATTTTGATGGAATAAGATGAGGAATGCCTGCACCTGCGATATGCGGTATTTATTTATGGCAATGTCGAGTAATTATAGCAAGGACAAATTCAATAAATACACATTATAAATAAAAATGGATGATGACAGTGATAAAGATGGCGGATGAATCCCGTTTGACTAACTTGGCGGATGTCAGGTAAACGTAAAAAAAAATTGCCGCAGAGCGGAGTCAATAGGGCTTCTCCTTTTACTCTATGGCTCTCGACGACTGTGCCAATTTTAAAATTAAATGTCGGATTCATCCGCCATCTTTATCACTGTCATCATCCATTTTTATTTATAATGTGTATTTATTGAATTTGTCTTTGCTATCATTACTCGACATTGCCATAAATACCGCATATCGCATTCCTCATCTTATTCCATCAAAATATCATCATTTCACTCATTTCGTATAAAAGGAAGAAGAAATTAAATGTCAAACCGCCATTTTTGGTCATAATTTGCAAATTGCGTCTAAGCACAATTGAATGATCTAAATATCGATATAATCCAACTAAGTGTACAATCTCAACATGAGCGAAACAGAGCTAGCAATAGTTATAAAGAGCAGGACGGCACTTTGGTAATATAAACAAAATTGCCGATGCTTGGGTAGGCAGGGGCAGCTCGGACACAGGGGAAATGCAGGTAATGCACTTTCAAAACACGTTGCAGGGGTGCAAATGGGAGCTAAGGGGGTGCAACGGTGTCGCAAATTTATTGCATCGTAACTGTGCCTACCGTAATCCCGGTAAATTGCTCAGGGGTGTTATTAAGGGTTGTTTATCAGATTGGTGATATAGCTAAGAGTGCCATTCCTTATGTGGTGGTGGCTTCATATTGCAATTTAATATAAAAAGGACAAAATTTCTGCACCTAATTTACACTTTCTCTAACTCAACTATTTTTATCAAGACTTTAGTCAACTTTTAGAGCATTAATGACGTTATATTCTGATAAAACGGTGTATGTATGAAAAACTAGATTCTATAAATGTGATCTATACTTCTATACTAATATTATAAAGAGGAAAGATATCTGTTTATTTGTTTGCATTTTTTAATGTAACGAATTAACTTAAAAACCGACTGAAAATGGGCCGATTTCAGAAATTTTTTCGCCGTTAGTAAGCTATATTATCACTGAGTAACATAGGCTATATTATAACCCTGTGCGAAGCCGGGACGGGCCACTAGTCTGTTATATAAACAACTAGCTGTGCCCGCGGTTTCACCCGCGCTAATAGTTACTTTGGCGTAGAGTGATGTTATAAAGTCTATGATTATATAAGTCTATAATACCCGATTCATGTTCGGGAATTTTCCCGTTTTTGCCACATTATTCGTTGCTGCTCCGCTCCTATTCGTAGCGTGATGATATATAGCTTATAACCTTCCTCGATAAATAAACTATTTAACACAAAAAGAATTATTCAATTCGGACCAGTAGTTCCTGAGATTAGCGCGTTCAACCAAACAAACAAACTCTTTAGCTTTATAATATTAATATAATATAATATATATATATATATAGTATAGAAATAGAAAATAGTTTCACCAAAATCCGTTCAGTAGTTTTTGCGTAAAATAGTAACAAACATACATCCATCCATCCTCACAAACTTTCACATTTATAATATTAGTAGGATTATAGAGAACTAAGATGGAAAATGTGTTTAAAATCAGAGTCCCACTTAATAGAAGCTAACGTCTAACAAAATAATCGCTTGATAATGACATTAGCTAGTGGCCATAAGTCGGATTCGAACTGCCAAGCTATCAGATTCAAAACGCCAAGTTGATTCCAGTTTACGCCAAGATGCAAATTGCCAAGCTACTCATTCATATTAGAGCCATTTACACGTTATTAACAATAAAGACAATAAATTAATATCGCCAGACAACCCATCATCGTATGATCCCAAACTATGCAAAGCTTGTACTATGGGTTCTACCATACAAAGGACTGGGGGCGATCCCAGTTACACCCAGGCTAGTAAAATTCCAAAAAGGCAATTTCCGTAAATTTCGCCTCAAGCGGGAATTGACCCTGCAACCACCTGGGCCAGTGATCAAAGAAAAAAAAAAGTTGTTTTCATGCCTTAAAAATGGAGTCATAGCTACTCCACAAATCGTTGTGGACTCCATTTTTTAAGTTTTACACTATCGAGTAGACTTGGGGCCCAGGATATACGAGTCAAGTTAGTTATTCCTTGACTTGTTCCTGCTTTAAGTCGCAAACAATTCCTGACTCAACTTTAAGTCGCATTAAGTTGCACCAGCTTTTGTTTTGGTATTCCTTTGTTTTTGAGAACTCTTGAAAAATGAAACCGGGCGAGTTTATCAGCACAAATGTTGTTTTGAATAACAATTCAGGAGAAACACATTTCAACTGCTAACCTATCTGAATAAAAGATACCGCAACCAAAACTCTTCTATCATACGTAAACAAAACTCTCATAGGTACTATTTCCAACACTGTATATATATATATATATTTTTTTATGAGATAGGTAGACAAACGAGCAGACGTTTTACCTGATGGTAAGTGATCAACGCCGCCCATGGACACCTGCAACACCAGGGGCATCGCATCGCATGTATACATTTGAACTCATGAACACGGGCTTAGGCACAAGTTTTATTTTTAGGCATTCAACTGTCAGATTTATTGAGCTAATGACATCACATCAAGCTTTATCTACTGGGCTTGTCAACTTATGCTAAGGGTATCGATATAATCGGTAGACGATAGGGTCTAAGTTGTCGATATACATATTGGCGGTAGAAGGTCATGCTAAGCGTGCCAACCTAGGGAGTCAAGCGGTGAGCTTGATTTACTAAAAAAACAATAAATATATCGAGGGCAGAAAGACAATTTGACTTAAGCGATTTTTTTACTTTACAGGGTAGCAGACTTATTCGACGCAGAAAAATTACCTGATTCCAAATATGTATTTAAGTCAATATCGCCCAAAATTGTCGCTTAAATCAAAAAGCCATTCACCACTCAATATTATATTTGGAACAAAATAAAAGACTTGAGAGGTGTCAAGGGACACCCGGATGGAACGAAGTTCCTTTTGAAATAAAAAAAGCAACAAAATTGTACATATACACTCACACACACGCACACACACGCACACACTTATCGCAATCGAAATCACACACACATATGTAAAAGTGTCGTTACAAAATTTTCGTAAAAATTTTTCGTCTTAATTTTTTCTGTCTAGCCTCCTTTCGCAACGCGCGATAAGGAACTACATTCCAATAACAGGGAAGCCATATAAATAAAATAAGACCACATGATCAGCAACAACTAACCTTTATCTATTATCTAATTGACTCTCATCCCCCCATTGACACTTTTTGAAAAACCTCCCGCATATAGATATATTTCGATACAACTGGCAAAAAAAATGGCGACCGGTTACTGGCGCCCAACGTGGGAACGATTAGAAACATACGGTGTAGTAAATTTATCCCAGTCAACTTTTGATAGATCACGCCAAACATGTTATTGATAGTAAAATATACTCTATTGTGAGGTGTTATGGTGGGATATTGAGTGTGGATACTGTGGGTATGAGATGGGCTTATCATCGAAAGATTTTTATGAAAATATCTGTATGTAGGTAATATCTGGGATTACCTCCAGTCTATTGTGTGTTACAAGAATTGCTTAGTTTAGGAACATACGTTCAGTAAGTGTTGTCTTGTCATATTGAAATATTATTATTAATCTTCATCCCTTTCCCTTAGCGGCAGGAAGTTATTACAAACAAATTTTCTTTTAATATTAAAACGATAAACATAAAATATTGTTAGCAGTACGTAAATTCCATGGACCATTTGTTACCCGTGTAAGGGTGTGGTCACATAGCAAGAGATGAGCGAGTGATGCTTCTATTCTTGCAATAATGATCAATCTACTACTACTACTACAGCCCTTTTAACGTCCCACTGCTGGGCAAGGGCGTCCCCTCAATGCGAGGGGGATTCGGGCCATAGTCCACCACGCTGGCCCATTGCGGGTCGGCAGACTTCACACATCTATCGAAAACTAGTTAAGTTCTCTCGGACGTGCGAGTTTCCTCACGATGTTTTCCTTCACAGTTTCATAGCAAGTGATATATATATAAATAAAACAGTAAATAAACGCGATAAAATCCGTAAAATAGTTTAATTTCGAAGCAAGTGATAATCTCAGATGAAAATGAGATTCGCACTTAAATCCCAAATGTGTGAGCCGGGGTTTGAACCTGCACACTTTGATTGCAAGGCGTGCGTTCGACCACTCGGCTACCACTGCTATAATGATCAAGGTAACTGCCGAAATATTTTCTAATTGTAAGCGTTTTGTGAACAGGTTACTTAAGAATCGTAACTTTCTGAAAGGCCCTTTTCGGAATTTGCCCTAGTGTGAGCGCTACTGTGATTACCACCTATAGTACAAGCATTGCTTACTTTACTTTATGATAAATTGAATGGATTTAGTTTAGTTTAGTTTGGGATAGTAGCAGTGGTAGCCGAGTGGTCGAACGCACGCCTTGCAATCGAAGTGTGCAGGTTCAAACCCCGCCTCGCACATCTGGGATTTATGTGCCAATTTCAATTTCGTCCGAGATTATCACTTGCTATGGAACGGTGAAGGAAAACATCGTAAGGAAAGCTGCACGTCTAAGGGAACTTGACTAGTTTTCGATAGATGTGTGAAGTCTGCCAACCCGCACTGGGTCAGGGTGGTGGACTATGGCCCAAATCCCCCTCGCATTGAGGGGAGGCTCGTGCCCAGCAGTAGGACGTTAAAAGGGCTGTAGTAGTAGTTTGGGATAATTCTTTGAGTAAGCAAGAAAAGCGGACTTCTAATTGTCGACGGCTAGGTCTAGTGGTTTGAGCGTAGGCCTTTTGGCTCAGTGCACCGAGTAGTTGTGGGTTCGATGCCCGTAAACGACAAATTGTAAATTGAAAAAGGTCATCCCGAAATTTGTTCAGGGTGTAACTGGGATCGGTCCATTGTACTTCCAAAATTGGGATCATACGATCAGTATGTGTTGTCTGGCGTAATTATTTGTATTAATCGCTGCTCGCCATCACTGGCCCTGCCCCCTTACACCGCAAAAATGTATATTTTCCGCTCAATTATTCCTGGCGGGACGTCACGCGAAATCATTAATTCAAGTGCGGGGGAATGGCGGAAAAATTTGTCAAATGCAAATCTGGCAACGGGCTCGATGACAGCCTACGCCCCTAATGTTTATAGCGTGATGGTTACACACAACACTCACTCCATACGCAGGGTGTATCAGAAGTCCGAAATAACACTTTGCAGTTTGCATGAATGTCAGCAGGTATAACTGAATGAAATACCATTTTTGTTGAAATTCGAACATGATTTCTTTTTTTTTTCATCGCCAATTGTAATCCTTTGCGAGATTTTCATGGTCTGTTTTGTGAATATTACTAGCTGCCTCTTGAAGATGTAGTTTACACTGTTAAACAGGCTTATGGGTGTGGCCACAACGCGACACTTGTGACGAATACTCAAATGCCTTTAACCCAGAAACTATTTATATAAGTATAGTCTGCCTTATTAGCTACCGTATGCGCACCATAGCTTAACTATTATTAAGGAATTCTTCGATCTAAAGATTAACACAGCAAAAGGCACAAGCGAAGCTTTCAAATAGTTTTCAAACTTTTTAATGTTATCTTATATTTAATTTGATAAGCAGTGGTAGCCGAGCGGTCGAACCTTGCAATCGAAGTGTGCAGGTTCAGACCCCGGCTCGCACCTCTGGGATTTATGTGCGAATCTCATTTTCATCCGAGATTATCACTTGCTGTAAAACGGTGAAGGAAACCTGCACGTCCGAGCGAACTTGACTAGTTTTCGATAGATGTGTGAATTCTGCCAACCAGCACTGGGCCAACGTGGTGGACTATGGCCCGAATCCCCCTCACTTCACACGTCTTTCTATAGACGTGCAGGTTTCCTCACGATGTTTTCCTTCACCGTTCAGCAAGTCGTAATCATTGTTGAAAATGACATTCGCACATGAAAATTGTCTCAGAGGTGCGGGCCCGGGATTTGAACTTGCACCCCTAACGTTCAAGGCGGGCGTTCTCGCCCGCGAAGCTACCACTGATCAAAAACCTATTTGTTTTTAATAACGACTAGCTGTCCCCGCGACTTCGCCCGCGTGGACTTTAGGGAGATTACCCGGAAATATGGGTAGGTATTATGTTTTTCCCGCGGAACCCTAATGCTTTTTCTAAAATTAAAGTAGCCTAAGTTACGCCTTGGAACGTCAGCTATCTGTCAGTGAAAGTCCCATTGAAATCGGTTCAGCCGTTTAGAAGTTTACCTCAAACAAACAGACAGACAGACAGACAGACAGACAAAAAATTTTAAAATTGCGTTTTCGTTATAGGTATCGTATATACTTTCATACGCATTTGGTAAAAAAGTGTTATTTTGATATTAAAAACAGACACTCCAATTTTATTTATTTGTATAGATGTATAGATTTCTATGTAAGTAGTAGCGATAAACTCGCCCCCTATTCAAAAATATATCGACGAAGTATAGGTCTGATGCAGTGCACCTTTGCTTACCCCATCAGAGAACACAGGCGTGATAACATTTTATGATATGGTAGACTATAGAGGGCAACACATAAAGTAATACATTTCAAAATTATTTTACTTAACCCAATGTAGGAGGTCTGGCATACTGGCCGCGGTCTGGCAACATCTGGCACTGCCTGCCAGACGCGACAATATGCCAGCCATGCAGGTGCTCGTATAATTTAGCTACAAACTCGCCACTCGGCTCTCTGCCAACCCAGCTCATTACTCAAACACTTAATTTATTTGACACATTTAATTAGCGTCGGATTTTGTGTTTAAGGGGAGTTAAAGTAAAATAATGTTTATTTCAATTAGCAAGCGCAATCTCTCGATTATTATAATCGATATATCAGGAAACAATACTATCGTGCTATAAAATAAAAGTTATAAAATTGCACTACACAAAACTGCAATCAATACAATTTTTCAATCGTCAAATAGACATTTTATACTTAAAATGGTGTGAAATTGACTGATGAATAAAGAACCTAATAAGTTTATTCTTTCAAATTTATTAGGGATAGAAAGATCAGCCCTAAAATAAATTAATTGTGCTGCAAGCAATTTAAATCTAGTTCAATCACTAACGAATCGTTAACTTTTATGGCAAAGTCAAAGTTAAATCATTTATTTTAGGCCTCCGGGGGCTTACACAGTGTCAAGTTACATAATGTGTATACCCTATCTGTGTCAAGTCCTCTCAGCGGACCACAGATTGGTGGATTGGCGGATTTGCGATTTTTGTTTTTTTTTGCCACCGACGAGTGGATAAACGCTACTACCGCATCGAAGTGTGACTTCAACTGAGAAGATCCGACAAGAAACTCGGTGGACTAATTATTTTTTAAATCGCCAAAACATACTTCAAATACACAGGTAGATATAGCTCCAGTGAGTTGCCTGTAGAGAAACTTGTGATAAAATAAATATAAATGAGTTAATTAACAAGACAACACACACTACTCTTTGACATGATACAAATAGTACACCATAAAATGAGAAAACTTAAAAGATACCTTCATGTTTCATACGCTTGTCGGGTAGGTATAAAGTTCATTGACTCCCGTACAACAGCATCAGAACTGCGTTATTTCCGAACCATTAGTAGTCAGTTCTAAAAACAGTTGCACCGCAAGTCTGGCCATCGTCTGCTGTAATCAAAGTGGACTCCTTTAATGTTTATTACACGGCGAAGTGGTCGGATAACTATATCAAATGTTAGCTGCCATAGATTAAGGAATTCCGTATAGAATGGATAGTAAGCACATGTAATATTAAAAACTACAGATACCTAGCCAATAAGACTATCCAAAAAAACAAATCTAGTGCGAGTCAGCTGGACCGAAGTTTCCGAACCTTAACTATGAAAGCACCAAATATTGCTTTTTTTTTAAATGGACTACGCTGTTGGCCGTGAGGTGGCCTTTACAGCTTTACCGGAGTAGTGGCGAGCGCAGAGTGCACTCCAACTAAGGCCTTAAGGGCGGAAAAGGGTGGCAACTAGCTCAAGGGCGCCACAGAGGGCACGACCTCGGCTTGGGCAGTTACCGTGAGGGGAGAGGTAGTGACTGTGCTCCTAGGTGCAAAGATGCACCTACGAGCGGAGCCAAATATTGCTTTAACGGAAAAGATATACTGAATTGAGGGACAAACTTAATTTTGCCGTTGGTACACTGTTGTCCCCATAGAAACTAACTGCAAAAAAGTTTGTAATCGCAAAAAAACATTTTTTATGTGTTCTAACAATAATTTACTTATGACACTGCTTCTTGCCAAATTTAATGATTCTAGGTCAACAGGAAGTATCATATAGGTTTATGATTCCCTTGTAAATGTACTAAATAAATATGCAACATACATACTCGTAAACCGCTGTATCTTTTGATTGTGTTAGCTTAGAAGTTTGTTTTTTACAGCTTCAAGGCACTGCAGTTACTGCATGTATGTATGATGTTGTGTGACTAATGTGTATTTAAACAATTTTCTCTTGATATTAATTACTTGACATTGTGGCGCACCCTATATCTCGTCACGAAACACAACTACCGCCAGTCGCTACTAGATGGCGCGACTGTAGACACATCGCAATTCTACGCGTTCAAGAAATTATCCGCCATACAAAGTACTATGATAATCCTAGCTCGCGGTACTGGTGTGCTCGACGATCTGAACTATATATACAAATTCCCCGACAACATCACCGGGGCGTAGCGGACCCCGCCAGGCATACCACCCGCCTGGCAGGAAGATCTTCCCTTTACCGCTAAAACATATATCTGGCAGAAATACCCGCAAACTGCAGATGGACAAAATGATAAAATTTTATGGTATAATATGAGTATACTATTGAATTTCATAATTTCTTTCATTTCGTAAAATGAAGACAGAGAAGTATTAAACCCGCACTTAAATAAAAGCGCTACTGCCATTCTGTTATATTGTTTATTCTATGTTAAAACGTAAAAACTATAAATAAATAGCGTACGCAGCATAAACGCATCTGATCATTTACACGTAGTAATCAAATTGAACTGCTGTAAACTGACCTGAACTCACAAACGCACTGCGCACCGAACTTATAAATAAACTATGCTTTAATTGCTTTTGCTCTTCCGCGAATGGAAATAGAAGGCGGAAATACGGTGCCTTTAATTGTGAAAACGTTTGTTACCAATCATGTACTTCGGTTGCAAGTGTGACTGATAGTGAAAATAATACGAAATATGAATCTGCGTATGAAATTAACGCGAACGCGTGAATCGCGCGAAGAATTGGTACGTATCTACCAAAAACTTTATAACAATTTTTAGTTTGCTATCGTGACACGTGACTAAATAACAACAGTCCACTACAGGGTGATGACGTTCAGGATTCTACTAAAGAATCCCTCACTTCACTCTGGATTCAAAAAAGCGCCCTCGCCGTAAAAATATTACTTTGCTCCCTTGTGATACAATCTACTATTTAATATTCATTCTTATACAACTTTTGTGCTCGCTTATATGAACGATAGTAAAATGTAGTCGGTCTTAATCGACTATGTCAAAAAGAGTCCTTTGGCTGTTCGCACCACGTTCCGAACCGCCCACGTCGAAAAAAACATTGCTTGGTTCGGAACGCGTTCCGAAACAGCCTATTCAAAAAGAGTCCTGGGCGGTTCGGAACGTGGTGCGAACGGCTTGTCGGGCGTAACGCCCAAGGACCCCAATTTTAAAGGCGATATTTTACAATCTCCAGACAATATGATAAAGTTATTTCACTATTTATCTATCTGTCAAATTATTCATATATTTCTTAGGTAAAATAAGCAGTGGTACAAAATAAATAAGCAGTGGTAGCCGAGTGGTCGAACGTACGCCTTGCAAATCAAAGTGTGCAGGTTCAAACCCCGGCTCGCACCTCTGGGTTTATGTGCGAATCTCATTTTCATCCGAGATTACCACTTGCTTTGAAACGGTGAAGGAAAACATCGTGAGGAAACCTGCACGTCTATAGAAAGGCGTGTGAAGTTCACCAACCCGCACTGGGCCAGCGTGGTGGACTATAGCCCAAAAATCTCCATCGTAATGAGGGAGAATGTGCCCGGTATAATGGCAATAGGCTCGCCCCCTATTACATTGGGACCAAGAAAAATACATCGGCGAAGTGTGGGCGCACTGCAGTGCACCTCTGCCTACCCCTTCGGGGAATACAGGCGTGATGATGTATTGTATTATTATTCTTAGGTATTCGAGATATTTGGAAAATAATATTGTTTGCTATTATATGAGCAATACTTAAACACTGTGTGAAAGGCTAAAACTTTCCATTGACAATGAATTTTACGTAGGACACAATCATAATAAATAAACAAAATAAAATGTATTTTGAAATAAAACAATTTTACGGATTTTATCGCGTTTATTTACTATTTTATTTTCCCGACGTTTCGGCTGCTTTACAGCAACCATGGTCACGGGGGGACTGAGGTGTTAGACGTCCTGATGTCATAGTTAATAACTGGGTACCCTCATATTTAGTTGTTGTTTGCGGTCCGATATAAAATGTAATGAAAGAAAACAATATAAAATGTATTTACTTAAATAATTGAAAAATAATGTATAGTGACTATGGAATCCAAACTAGGCCTGCCATGTATCTTGGGTTCCGTAATACGGTATAATTCTGAATTAAACGTTCCAGGGGCCCTATTCTCGCATGAACGACATTATCTCAAATTCGACTTATGTGTCGAAACAAAACGAAAACATGCGACCAATTTGGCGTTAGCCCCCCTGGTAATAAACTAAAAACCGGCCAAGTGCGAGGCGGACTCGCGCACGAAGGCGAAAACAGCAAAAAAATCACGTTTGTTGTATGGGAACCCCCTTAAGTATTTATTGTATTCTATTTTTTAGTATTTGTTGTTACAGCGGCAACAGAAATACATCATCTATGAAAATTTCAAGTCTCTAACTATCACGGTTCATGAGATACAGCCTGGTGACAGGCCGACGGATGGAAGAACAGCGAAGTCTTAGTAATAGAGTTCCCGTTTTACCCTTTGGGTACGGAACCCTAAAAACTAAAACGTATTTCACTAAAACGAACACAGCGGCTTCTAATTAGCAGTTGACAGAGACGACGAATTACTATAGACCCGTCGTTCGCAATTAACTTGTGTTGACAAGTAATTTGTTAAAACTACCAATAATTAAATAGAATGAGACGTGTTTTGGGAGCTGATGATGCTGACTTTGTTGACACCAAGGGTGTTTTTACCCCAGTAGCTGTAGCATGTAACCAGTGGTAGCCGAGTGGTCGAACGCACGCCTTGCAAACAAAGTGTGCAAGTTCAAACCCCGGCTCGCACCTCTGGGTTTATGTGCGAATCTCATTTTCATATGATATTATCACTTGCTATGAAACGGTAAAGGAAAACATCGTGAGGAAACCTGCACGTCTGAGGGAACTTGAATAGCTCTCGATAGATGTGTGAAGTCTGCCAACCCGCACTGGGCCAGCGTGGTGGACTATGGCCTGAATCCCCCTCGCATTGAGGGGAGGCCCGTGCCCGGCAGTGGGACGTTAAAAGGGGTGTAGTTAGTTAGTTAGCTATAGCATGAGCGCCAAGACTAGACTTACGTCAATTATGTTGATTATATCTCTTTCTCTCGTATGAAATATGACAGAGAGCGACCGAGCCAATCCGTGACAGAGGTCTTGTCTTGATATCCGTGCTAACACAATTGGACAACACATACAGATCATGCTACCTAAACTTAGCAACGCTTGTAATATGAGTACCATACAAGAAACTGGGGCGATTCCATTTACAGCCAGTTATAAATCCCACAAGGGCAATATCCGAAATTTGTAACGGACGGGAATCTAACCTGCGAGCATTCGGCGTACTGAGCCTATCTGCTCCCCGCCTATGTAAATTTTTAAGTGCCCCCGTAGGCATATACAACGTAAATACAATATTACTGTCAGTATATGTTTAGTCGAGATTTATTCATCTATATAGGTCTTAAATCAACAAACGCTCTTAATAATTAATCATTAACATAATTCATATCATAACATTTTTCATTCCTTTTGGAGTCGAAACCCTAGGTCCATGGGGTCCTAGCACCCAAAATTTAATTAACTTACTCGGCAAAAAATTGGTCGACACAACCGGCGACCCAAGAGCAGGCCATTTTCTCGCTCAACGAGTGGCTCTAGCCATTCAGCGAGGGAATGCAGCCAGCGTCTTGGGTACGCTTCCGCATGGGCCAATTTTTTTACATATTTTATAAATATAATATTTTCTTATTAGTTTTAACATAATTAAATTATTGTTTGCAAAGTGTACTGCACTTACAATTTAAATTGCAAATATTGTGTAAACCAATTTTGGCTCATCTTTAACTTTCCATTGCAGACATTGGTCGCTGGAGCGTATATTTTCAGTCTACGATAAATAGTTTATTGGGCATATTTAATATGCATGAATTAATTCCTTCGGATTTATTGATAAATAAATATACATCTTCACGCCTGTATTCCCCGAAGGGGTAGGCAGAGGTGCACTGTAGTGCGCCCACACTTTGCCGATGTATTTTGGTCCCAATGTAATAGGGGGCGAGCCTATTGCCGTTATACCGGGCACATTCCCCCTCAATACGAGGGAGATTTGGGCCATAGTCCGCCACGCTGGCCCAGTGCGGGTTGGTGAACTTCACACGCCTTTCTATAGACGTGCAGGTTTCCTCACGATGTTTTCCTTCACCGTTCAGCAAGTGGTAATCATTGTTGAAAATGACATTCGCACATGAAAATTATCTCAGAGGTGCGGGCCTGGGATTTGAACTTGCGCCCCTTACGTTCAAGGTTACGTTTATTTATTCATTATAATCTCAAACGAACTAAGGCTTGTACTTGTAACATAAAACGAAAACCATAAACCGACTTCAAAAACCTACACTAAAAATCTAAAAATAACCTTATAATTCAGTACATTTGGAGTAGGTGCCAAAATAAGATGAATACTTATAAATTGATGACGACGCGAACAGCTTGGTCTATTGATTTGAGCGTAGGCTGCTCGGCTCACTACATCGGGTGGGTGCGGGTTTGATTCCCGTGAACAGAATTTTATGAAAATTGCCTATTCGGAATTTGCCCTGATTTGTGTGTAACTGTGATCACCCCCAGTCCATTATACGGTACCCATAGTACACACTTTGCTTAGTTTGGGATCATACGATGAGTATGTGTTGTCTGGCGATATTCATTAATAAAAAGGTTACTGGAAATTGAATATTATAGACTTAATGTAAATTATGTCATGTGAAAACATAACCCCACTTTCAACGGAGCAGTACTCGTACTCCCTGGAAGCATTGGGGTGAACAAATTCACTTGAATTTTACTCCAAAATGTACTCTGTATTAATATAACATAAAGATTAAATATCTGTGACAAAAGCTACTCGACTAAGCGATTGATTTGGCTACCGTAAAGCTACTCGACTAAGCGATTGATTTGGCTACCGTGAACGATGAAATCTCGCTGAAAAATGTGCTTCTTATGTGAGTAAATAGAGTTCGTTTTACTATTGGCAAATAATTCGTCGCGCGCATTTTAACGTACCAATATTTTGCTTATACCAAAACGAACTGTATTTACTCAAAGATAAAGCTCATTTTTCAATGTAAAATCAGTAATGACGCGAGCTAATTTTTGACGCGTAGCTTTTACTACATTAATCTTTATGTATATTTGAGAGTTCTGTCTGGCATTGGCAAAAAACTGAGCCGTCGCGGGACACCTGGCAGATGTGAAACAAAACATATTAGTCGTAGCGGCGATGAGCGAGTCAAAGTCAAAGTCAAATCATTTATTCTGTATAGGCCTATGGAGGCACTTACAAATTGTCAAGTTTAATTTGTTTTCTTGTAGACTAATACCGGATCGAAACGCGACCTCAACTGAGAAGATCCGGCAAGAAACTCAATGGGCGGAGTGAGTAGTTAGCCGGTGGGCGGAATCTAAGCGGCGGAAAGTACCGAGAAGCCGAGGAGTCGAGGAGTACGAAGCGTAGCCGCATTTAAATCCATACTTTATGCATAGTAATAAGGTTGATTTCATTTTGTTGTGGCAAAGCGCTCGCCACGCCAAAAATCAGGTTTACCCCTAGCCTATAGATATTTCACACCAAAACAATTTTCGCGCGCGTAATGACGCCCCTGTAAGCCCAGGGTAACGTCGTAAAATTTTATGCGCATATTAAATTTAACAGGTTGTTATTGAAGAGCTGGTAATATTAATATATGAATACTGTATGTCGTATCAAAATTTTACATCATATTGCTATGAGATAAATCTGAAGACATATTATTTTGACTTATAATTAAATAAGTCCCAAATGTAGCAGTGGTAGCCGAGTGGTCGAACGCACGCTTTGCAATCAAAGTGCGCAGGTTCTATCCCCGGCTCGCACCTCTGGGTTCCATGTGCGAATCTCATTTTCATCTGAGATTATCACTTGCTAAGAAACGGTGACGGAAAACATCGTGAGGAAACCTGTGTGCCCGGTATAATGGCAATAGGCTCGCCCCCTATTACATTGGGACCAAAATACATCGGCGAAGTGTGGGCGCACTGCAGTGCACCTCTGCCTACCCCTTCGGGGAATACAGGCGTGATGATGTATTTTTTTTTATCCCAAATGTATACTTAGAAATTTTAGCATTGTTCAGTACAAAAGGGTTCTACAATGCCATTTTATACATCATCACGCCTGTATTCCCCGAAGGGGCAGGCAGAAGTGCACTGCAGAACGCCCACACTTCGCCAATGTATATTTTTTTGTTTAAATAACATATATTTATATTTCTGTTTGTTTTTAATTTTGTTTAATTTCTGTCTTTCTCTCTCTCTCTTTCTCTCTTTCTCTCTTCTCTCTTTCTTCTGTCTGGTGTACAATGAAGACTACTCTATCTATCTCTATTTAAATATTTCCACAGCCACACGTGGATGTTTTACACAAAAATTGACGCACCAACCAAATTTACAACATCACATTCGTGGTTTCAGTGCTTTTGGGCCATGAGACGCGCGGTTTCACACGTACTCACCGTTATTCATCGTATGATCCCAAACCAAGCAAAGCTTGTACTACGGGTACCATACAATGGACTTGTTTGTAGTATGGCAAAGACTAGATTTATGTCACGGAATATGTTGATTACCAGGCCACGAGGAAGATCGCCTATGAGGTGGACTGACCAGATAAAAGCGGCAATAAATAGTTCATCATCACTACACGAATGCTCGAGGAAGGTGGCCACCAGAGAAGAGTGGCGGCGTGTTGTGAAGCTTGCCACCAACACCTGAAGTGACGACCACGTCCACTCTGTCAAGAGTGATACCCACAAAGAAGAAGAATATGTTGATTCTATCTCTTTCACTCGTATGAAATAAGACAGCGAGCGAGCGAGCGTATCTGTGACAAAGATCCAGTCTAGACATGCGTGTCAACCTCATAAGGGATGATAACAGTTACACCCAGACCAGGTAAAATCCCGAAATAACCATTTCTGTGACTTGCCACTCGTTATTTTTTTTTGAAGGACTTACACTGTTGGCCGTGAGGTGGCCTTTACAGCTTTACCGGAGGAGTGGCGAGCGCAGAGTGCACTCCAACCAAGGCCTTAAGGGCGGAAAAAAGGGAGGCAACTAGCTCAAGGGCGCCACAGAGAGCACTACATCGGCTTGGGCAGTTACCGTGAGGGGAGAGGTAGTGACTGCGCTCCTAGGTGCAAAGATGCACCTACGAGCGGAAGAGGGGGTTCCTCGACCTCGCCGGCGCCGGCGCGATCGGTGTCTGTTTGAGGCTGGTATAGGTGTGTTGGTGGCCCTCTCGACGCCCGGGTCGAGGAGAGCGGTGATCGTGTCGGGTGGATCAATCAACACGTGCTCGCGGGAATCAAACCAGCCTACCACCCTTAGCATGACCGTGTATACATAAGTTTTATCTCTTCCAACTGTCAGATTTGTCGAGACAATGATGTCACTTTGAGCTTTTTGTACTGGACATGGCTCGGTGTGATATCATTTTCACTACGTATCTGACAGTTGAAAGAGATAAACCTTATGTCTATGCGGTCATGCCAACTGGCATTCCCAAAGCCGATATCGCGGTTTGTCACCTAAAGCAGCTTTCAGACTAGGCTATAATATAAAAGCATATAGTATATAGCTCATAGCACAACAATATCGCGCACCATACATTGTTATGGCCACGTTCACACTACTACTATATATTATTGGTTTTGTATGGTGCCGAGTGGTCGAACGCACGCCTTGCAAATCAAAGTGTGCAGGTTCAAACCTCGGCTCGCACCTCTGGGATTTATGTGCGAATCTCATTTTCATCCGAGATTATCACTTGCTATGAAACGGTGAAGGAAAACATCGTGAGGAAACCTGCACGTCTGAGGGAACTTGTCTAGTTCTCGATAGATGTGTGAAGTTTGCCAACCCGCACTGGGCCAGCGTGGTGGACTATGGCCTGAATCCCCCTCGCATTGAGGAGAGGCCCGTGCCCAGCAGTGGGACATTAAAAGGGCTATAGTAGTAGTATGGTGCGCGATATTGTTGTGCTATATATTAGAGCGTAGTCTGGAAGCCGCTTCACACTTAAAATTTTGTAAATGTATCTCATTTGGTGGCCATATCAGAGGGGTACAAGCGGACTGACCGCAGTTAATTAGTCCAAGGTACACCTGGTTCCTGGCACCGCGGGTACCTGCCATACGGCCTAATGCTCATGTCATTACCACCCTGCACACATTGGGGCGAACGAATTCACTTAACATTATTTTTAAATATACCTACTCTGGCAAAGTGTGGCTGAACTGCAACGCGGTAGGCGCCTTCGGGGGAATACAGGCGTGATGATGTATATTTTTAAAAGAACAACGTTAAATACATTTATCCATTTTAATTTAAAAATATCGAGAGGAAATAGGCTATTTGGATTAAGTGACATTTTTAACTAATCGTTCGACGCAGAAAAAAACGCTGATTCCAAATATGTATATAAGTCAATATCACCCAAAAGTGTCGCTTAAGTTTTCCACACCTCGCCTTTCACCTTTCATACCGCCTTTCACACCTTGATATGAATTTATATTACATTTTTTTTGCTATTTGCACTGGCTGAAATACCCGCTAATTGCAGGTATATGACTGCGACTGACTAACTGCGCTCAACGCTCTTATGTGCCAAAATCCTGAGCTGGACTTATTTGCTGATGAATAGAAGGTGATAGTGTCAGAGAGTATAAAGATTTTATTTTAGGTTTTACCAACAATTGTTTACACTAATACGTCATCTATACAAATAAATAAAATTGGAGTGTCTGTTTGTAATATCAAAATAACACTCTTTTACCAAATGCGTATGAAAGTATATACGATACCTATAACGAAAAAGCAATTTTTTTTTTGTCTGTCTGTCTGTTTGTTTGAGGTAAACGTATAAACGGCTGAACTGATTTCAATGGGACTTTCACTGACAGATAGCTGACGTTCCAAGGCGTAACGTAGGCTACTTTAATTTTAGAAAAAGCATTAGGGTTCCGCGGGAAAAACATAATACCCATATTTCCGGGTAATCTCCCTAAGTCCACGCGGGCGAAGTCGCGGGCACAGCTAGTATTCCAATAAATTTCGAGCGTTTCGTAAAAGAAGTGTTGTATTATGATCGACTTAGTATTCAATTCAGCGTCCTGTCTAAATGTATAGTATATTATGAAAGTAGGTTTATTATTGATATGCAATTGCCTCGGCGCAAAGCAGTTAGCCCATTGTGTTGCAAGTAAGGGCGGATGGCCTAACGGATTCCCTTAAGCAGCAATTCTGCGCATGATTCACTTATGAATTGCGATATTTGCATGGCTAGTAATACAGTATGAATGAAATTGGTACTGCATAGAGATATGGCATTGTTGTCTCATAAGGTACTATTATGATCGTCGGCTATATTCGGATTCGAAATAATTACGGATTGCACACGAAGTGATGAAAGTGGCACCTATTTGAAATATTTTAAAAAAAGATGCCAGACAGCACACTTATCGTTTGATCTCAAACCAAGCTAAGGTTTAAGGCGACGAGTATGATCTCTTGTAAAGTTAAAAAAGTGTCGATTAATCCAATTAGCCTTTCACGAATCGAACGAATTATGTTAAAATCTATTAATATTGACTAAAGAAAACAAGATTATATACTAATCGATCTTTTTAATCTCTGTTTTGTCTATCACTATCCTCATTTTATAAGGGCAGATCGCTTCACCTGGGCCGCTCGCAAAGTAGGCGAACAGCTCAAGGGACGACCTGTACCCTTCAAAAATACATTCGCCCAATTAGGACATTGCCAAGAGTTACCAAGGCCCAATAATTTCCTTACTCAATAGATTGAGGCACGAATCCGTCTAATCAAAAGCTGGGTATTATCAATTTAGATGAACGAAACGATCGCGCCGGCTAATTCGGACGTAGCGACATCTATCGAGGATAAAGTAAAACTTAAGGCAATGTTTAAAAAAATAATTAGTAGTGTTTATTCTGTTGTTGCCAAACTTTAACTAAACTAAATTAATTTCATCAGTAAATATAACACATATCGATCTTAAAAGAATGAAGTACATAACCCAAATTTATCGTTATTATTGATCAATTTTTAGCGGCATTTTAATACTCTTTTGCTAACGAAAATGCTGTTGTAGTGTAGTTTGTTTTTATTAATTTAGACGTTACAGGCACAGGTAAGTAAAATTTATAGTAAAAATATAACTAAAAGCTAGTAAAATTATTGTGAGTATCATAATGATTTACGAAGACATGACGGTAGTTATAGATGAGAAGAAATATCTCCCCACAAGGTAACCCCTAAAACTAAACTAAAGGAGCTAAACTTAATTAAAGATCACTTCCGTAGGGCAACCCTGTCGGGGGTCCAAACCCCAACTTAATGCATCTTAGGGCGTTGAGTAGTTATGGAAAATCGATCTAATGGGGCTGATGGATTATAATTACGAAAATACCATTAATCCAAGGTTTAACAGGGTGGGGTGAGGCATATCCCTTAGAATAATTATTAGTCAATGATTGATGTTAAGCAGCATTGGTCAAGGTCGGAAATTGGATGGGTGACCGCTAATTGTTGAATAGCATCTTAAGCTGATAGTCAGGTGGTCTTATACAGGATGTATCAGAAGTCTGAAATAATACTTCAGGTATATATACGGCAGCTCATATGTGGATGCTTAGTGAAGACAGTTTATACCGAACTATCATAGTTTCTGAGTTATAACCCTTTGAATATTATTCACAGGTATCGTGTTCTGGCATCTGTAAACATCCATAACCTATACAACAGTGTACACTACACATATGAAGGGCGTCTACCAATATTCACAAAACAGAACATGCAAATTTTACACAGGATTCGAGATATTACGAGTTATAGAAATTGACGACGAAAAAAAAGTTGGAAAAACATGGTCGAATTTCGATAAAAAAATTATACCGTTCAGTTGTATACTTGATACTGATGCCAACGTCAAACTATTATTTCGGACTTCTGAAACACCCTGTATACTAATTGATGTAACGGATTCTTATAAAAACATAAAATACCCAAAAAATTGAGATATATAGCTACTAAGATACATAATACATTGAATAGTGATGATTTTGGTAGCACCAAACTAAGCTAAGTATATCTATTGCCGTCCTTCTCATATCCGTAATGTATAACCGAGACGGCAATATTGTTGTTGCAGTCTAATTTAGTTAAATCTAGTGTGCACATCCATATTGATATTAAGTAGTATGAATTAGTCAAGTATTTTTTGTGTTTCGATATTCAAAAATTACTTTTGAAAGGGGTTCAAGTTTTTGATGAAATAACCCCCCAAATTTGTACAACTTCCAATAGAAAACACATTTGTACTTATTACTTCCGTTGTAAATGGTTTGTAGAGTGTTCGCACCAGTGTGTACAGGGCTTTACGGTAACCCAATCACTAATTGGCCGTTCACAGATACCCGGCAGTTAAAGTTGAAATAATGCAGACATTACTCTGTTTAGGTTGGACTATGAAGCTTCTTGTTTTCATGTGGATAGGCAGTGAAGTAATTTAATTTGTATTATTATAATGTCTGACTCATAAGTACAGCAGTAATACTTTTGATTTGTGAGGCGATAATCGTCAGGATGTTTCCGGAGTCCGATTTATGTCTTAAAAATTGCACGAGTAATACGATTGAATAATATAAAAAAATAAAGGTTTTTTTTTTTTTTTAAATGTTCATTTTTTAAAACTTGAGCTGGAGCTACATGTACCTACTATATATTAAATATATATAAAGAAAATAATGTAAAAGTAATAATTTTACCTCACAATTTGTGAGTGCCTCGTATGCCTATCTATACTAATATTATAAGGAGGAAAGATTTGTATTTTTGTATGTAATGAATTAACTCAAAAACTACTGGACCGATTTCAAAAAATCTTTTACCGTTAGAAAGCTACATTATCGCTGAGTAACATATGTTAGGAAACCCGTGCGAAGCTGTGACGGGCCGCTAGTATGAAATAAATAATTTGACTTGAAATATCTCGAGTCCTATATAAAAAAAAAAATGTCCTGCCTCTCGTAGATGTAGTTTATAGGGTCATGGTAGTGTCCCACGGCCGCTCCTCGTGACAAATATTCAAAGGTCGTTCAGAAACTAAATATAATAGTTAAGTATAATCTACCTCCACTAAGCATCTACAATAAACTGTATATTTTTTACTTATGTCTATGAATGCGTAACCCAAAAACTGACACCACGGTTCCGTACAGTGATTTAACGTGTGAATAAAAATGTTTTTAACGTTTAATTACATCCCGGGAGTGATTTATGAGCTGATTTCTTATTAACGCTCCCCTAGCATGAGACACACGAGCCAAAAGGATGTATATTTTAACTGGATGCCAAGAAGCAGTAGTAGCCCTTTTGTCGACCAGGTGCTTTGCAATCAAAGTGTGAAGGTTCAAACCCCGGCTCGTTCCTCTGGAGTTTGTGTGAATATATATTATTTTTGTGACTTGCTAAAACGCTGAAGGAAAACATGAGAAAAATCTACGCGTTCGTAAATAAGCACATCGGGGCTTCTTGACATTTGGAAGCAGTATTGTTTTAAGAATACTTTATACTGGGTGTATCAGAAGTCCGAAACATTAATTGACTGTTTGCATGAGTATCGGGTATACAAAGGAATCGTATAAAAATGAAATCGAAATTCATGATTTTTTACGTTAAAATATCTGCAAATTTCCAAGTTGTAATTTGGAAATATTAGTAGTTGCCTTTGATGATGCGGGTTGGCAGACTTCACGCATCTTTCGAGAGCTAGTCAAGTTCCCTCAGACGTGCAGGTTTCCTCACGATGTTTTCCTTCACCATTTCATAGCAAGTTATCTCAGATGAAAATGAGATTCGCACATAAACCCAGAGGTGCGAGCCGGGGTTTGAACTTGCACACTTTGATTGCACTCGGCTACCACTGCTACCTTATAATTATCTAAAATATTACTTCGGGCTTCTCATACACCCTTTATATTGTGATAGATTTTGTGTCAAACACTGAAACATATTCTGCATGAGCTGTGGTGTCCTTCCGGTACTTTATTAGGATAGGACACATTATTAAATGCCAGTGAGCCTAGCAAGCGCTTGCTAAACATGTATTTAATATCTATTTCATGCAAAGACACGAGCGAGTATAGACTCAGCTGAAATTTAACATAATCCCATCGTCTGTGTGTCACTGTGTGATACATTACTGGCACATTACACTTATTAGATCAACCTTTGGTTTAATTATGGGTTTAAAATTATTCGTCAACCACAAGCAATATCATTAGCCGACGCATCTGTCTCAATATTTGTTGGTAAACTAAAACATAATTAAAATAATAAGTTTAATAAAATAAATTAGAGTAATAAATTTTTGGTATAAATTTTTTTATGATTTTTTTTATATAGGTAGTTACATAATTAATTATCATAGACGCATTCTATTGCAGTACCATCTATTCTATTAGATTATGTATATCCACACAAATAAATAAAATTGGAGTCTGTAATATCAAAATAATATTACTATTTTACCAAATGCATATGAAAGTATATACGATAACTATAAAGAATATGCAATTTTTTTAATTTTGGTCTGTCTGTCTGTTTGTTCCGGGTAAACTTCCAAACGGATGAACAGGTTTCGACGGAAATTTCACTGGCAGATAGCTGTTGTTACCAGGATTGACTTCGGGTACTTTCATTTTAGAAAAAGGATTAGAATTCCGCGAAAAGATAATATTACTCGTATATACCATTTTTTTCAACCATTACCTAAACGGCTGTACCGATTTCGACAGAACTTTTATGGCAGATAGCTGATGTTATAAGAAGTAACCTAGGCTACTTTAATTTGGAAAAAGTATCCATTGTTGTTTAATTCCGCGTGTACGAAGTCGCGGGTACAGCTAGTAAATAAATAAATTGATAAACTCTATGAGTCCAGCAATTTCCTACTCTACATCGTTTAGTCTATTTTAGTTCAATAACTGCTAACAGTTAGTTCAATGTGTGCTCAGTAAGTAGAGCTAGTTAACGAGGTAAGGTCAGAGTAGACATTACAAATTCATGGCGGTACAGTGCGCAGAAAAATAATCTCTCGTAAACGAAAAAGGTTTTAGTTTGAGTAAATGTTATTAATAAATAAATTAAAAATGCTTTTAATAATCTTGTGTGTATTTTTTACTTCCCAAGAAGGAAGAGGTTTCTCAATTCGACCGTGTGCCGCTAGTGTCTATATATTTTTGTTTGTGGTTAGATTAAAAAAAAAATGTTTGTTTGTGTGAAACATAAGAAAATTATGGTCAGTACTTGGCTGACTGTACTGAACCAATATCGATGATATTAATAGTTTAGTATGCAAATTGGTACAGCGGCCGCGAATCTCACGAGACGACCTGCAATCACGTGGAATCTTCAAGGCTATCTCCAAGGCGCCATGATCTGTTTAACTATATTGCATATGTTAATATGAGATGTGGTGCTGGAGGCGTTTGCTAAGAATAAAATGGACTGCTTACCACACTAACGTTTCCATTCTGAAAGAGTTCCGCATCAAAAGACTTCGATTGTGCAAGCGCGAATCTTTAAGATGTTCGGTCATATCACTCGCAACGAAGGCTCATTTTAACGACTAATGATACAAGGAAGAGTAGAGGGTCAACGCTCCCGCGGCAGATCACCAACAAGATGGACAGACCTCATCAAGTCCTCTACGAAGTGTACCCTTAATGAATGTGCACGTAATGCTACTGACAGAGAGAGATGGAGAAGTCTCATAAAAACCGCAGCCAACCGACTAGACGATTCATGACCACGGCCACTCCGCCAGGAGTGTACGACTAAGAAGACGAAGAATATGTTAAAGATATCTTTGTCACAATTTATAATGTGGTTGTATTATAGTAATACCAATGTATTACGTCTGTTTTATTGAAGGATGAGGGAGTACCTCCTGTTACCTCGCAATGTGCTTACAAGGTACACACACCTCTTATGAGGTGAGGCATCGCTCGATCGGGTATTAACTTCTTTCCCTTACTTAGCTTACTCACTCCCAAGACTTTCTTTTCTCAGCAACTTTTGGGACTAAATAGGACGTGAGGAGATAGTGAACGGTTCAATGCTAAAATTCGAGTGACTCGTTGAATTTGCAGTCATGTGGACCTCAAATGAGTCAACTCATGAGTGATTTGTGAGTTTTAAGTTGCTCGTTCATGTCTCATTCGTTTTTATTATCGTATACGTACGTTTTAAAGTTCAATTTAAATGCTCATATATCGAGGGTATAGTGTTAAAACCCAATAAGTCCCAAAAATAAATTCGTTTTATTGGCCTATCTTAGTGCATTTTTGATGCTGTTTTCAGTGATGTAATCCACTTGCACCACCCACGTCGTGATATTATTTGAATAACATAGATATTTGGTTCTTAAAATAAAAATATTGGATATTTCGAAAGTAAAAATTTTATACTTATTGGCTTTCGGCACTACTACTGTTACTACAGCCCTTTTAACGTCCCACTTCTGGGCACAGGCCTCCCCTCAACGCGAGGGGGATTCGGGCATTGTCCACCACGCTGGCCCAGTGCGGGTTGGCGGATTTCACACATCTATCGAAAACTAGTCAAGTTCCCTCAGACGTGCTGGTTTCCTCACGATGTTTTCCTTCACCGTCTGAATGATAATCTGGGATGAAAATGAGATTCGCACATAAATCCCAGATGTGCGAGGCGGGGTTTGAACCTGCACACTTCGATCGCAAGGCGTGCGTTCGACCACTCGGCTACCACTGCACTATACCCTCGATATATTATAACCATTTTTTGACTACATCATAAAATAGTTTTCTAATCGTTTTTTTCGCAACCCTACCTAGGTACTCGTATATATAATTGCAAATCGAATCAGAATCTCTGTAAATAATTCTGTTTGCACATCAGTACCCTTTGATTTACAATTCCATACAGCCAGCGTCAAATGCTACAGCAATAATTGCAGGGTACTTTACCCACCTAATTGCAATTTAAAGGAATTTATTAGTACCTAACCGTTTGACCAATTATATTAACAAGTATACCTTTATGTGACGGAAAGTATGACATCCAAAAATGGGTAAAAAAATTGGTCTCATTAATGCTGTGACATAGAGAATCGGGCACAGACGTCAAAGTTGTGACTTAAACGTCTGTGTACGTTGTTTGACATTTACATCAAACTGTCAAACGCTCGGAAAAGCTCCCTCTATGATATAATTATAACAAGCCGCTTTTTTTTTGATCTGCCATCTTTATCACTGTCATTATCCATTTTTATTTATAATGTGTATTTATTGAATTTGTCCTTGCTATTAATTACTTGACATTGGCGAAATACTCGCGCTAGTCGCAGGTGATGCCATTCCTCATCTTATTCCATTAAATATCATCATTTCGCTCATTTCGTTAAAAAAAAAAAAAAAATTATAACAAATTGATTTTATAAACGTTCCTATTTTTCCTTTTTTACAAGCTTTATATTAATATAATAATCTTGCAACTGAATTTTAAATCAGTTATCTTTAACCGATTGCGCTGAACTTTGGTATACACGCTTATTTTGGATGACAATGCATGCTTAGCTATGTAACGTCATTCTAATTCCAATATGGCGGATCATCCAAGATGGCGGAATAGTTATTTTTTCTACGCTACCACAGGGTATCAAATGAAAGGGCTTGCTGAGGAGAACACGATAACTAAGGGCAATTAAATAAAAGCTTGTTTTTAAAAAGTTTTTTTTACCATTATACGTATGGAAACCAAAAATAAGTCAAGATAGTAAAATATAAATTTAGACTAGACTATGTTATCGAAGCCTACAACTGAGCTGTCTATTTGAAAAATGCCCAGCTTTCTCTGTTTGTTCTTGAAGACATTAGTCTTCTGCCTGAATCGAGACGTGGAGAGGAAATCGGCGCACTGCAGACACAGGGCGATAGGGATGTGCCTACATATATCGATAACGACGTATCGATATCCTTACGTAAGCTACTTATAAATCAAACGTTTTTATTACTGTCCGAGCGATGTTATTGACACTTGGACTATTTAAATATATCTATATTTATATATCATCACGTCTGTATTCCCGGAAGAGGTAGACAGAGGTGCACTGCAGTGCATTCACTCTCCGCCGATGTATTTTGGTCCCAATGTAATACGGGATGAGCCTATTGAAATTACACTGGGTACATGCCACTGATCAAGGAGATTTAGGTCACATTCCACTACACTGACCCAGTGTACGATGGTGAAATTCACACCGCTTTCTAGAATAAACGTGCAGGCTTCTTCACGATGTTTGCCGTCACCGTTCAGCAAGTGGTAATCATTATTGAAAATGACATTCGCATAGAAATATGACAATCCCGGAGTAGCCCGGGATTTGAACTTGCGTTTAAAGCGAGCGTAGAACCAAGTAGGCTACTAATGTTTAAATAATAAATATATCGATAAATGAAGCTCGTCACTAGATGTCTATTCTCTACGGAGGCTTGTTCGATCGCAATGCACTGACTCCCTTGAGGAATACATGCCAAGCCAGTCTCTGCACTTTTGCCAAACAATTTACATAAATTTTCCTTTTATTTTCAACCCAGGTTGAAAAAGGTTTAATTTACAGCAAAGGAAGAACAGCGGTGTTAAGAAAAGATACAATGGATTTACAAACTGATTGTAGTTCGACTCAAAGTGCGCAGGTTCAAACTCCGGCTCGCACCTCTGGGTTTCATATGCGAAACGGTGATGGAAAACATCGTGAATAAACCTGCACGTCTATAGAAAGTCGTGTGAAGTTTACCAACCCGCACTGGGCCAGCCAGTGTGGTGGACTATGGCCCCAAAATCAATGTGATAGGGGGCGAGCCTATTGCCATTACATCGGGCACATTCTCCCTCAATAAGAGGGAGATTTTTGGGCTATAGTTCACCACGCTGGCCCAGTGCGGGTTGGTGAACTTCACACGCCTTTCTATAGACGTGCAGGTTTCCTCACGATGTTTTCCTTCACCGTTTCATAGCTAGTGGTAATCTCGGATGAAAATGAGATTCGCACATAAACCCAGAGGTGCGAGCCGGGGTTTGAACCTGCACACTTTGATTTGCAAGGTGTGCGTTCGACCACTCGGCTACCACTGCTGGTATAGCACTAACAAAAATTGACGAAGAAAAAAAATTTATGAATTTTACTTACGATTTTTACTAACAATTTTCTAACGAGATATAACAAACTTTTGATTGGCGAAGAAAAAAAAAATTACGAAATTTAATAAAAGTGTCATATCATTCAGTTGTATAACAGATACTCATGCCAACGGTAAAGTATTATTTCGGATTTCTGATACACGTATAGATAAGAAGGTATAACAATTTTATTATATTCTATCACGTTTATTTACGAATTTACGGCGGTTAATCCGTGCAGAAATAATATGGGTCCCTAGCCCACTTTATTACTTATCTGAAAGGCTCATTAAATATCGCTGTTAATATCAATGAGAAAAATATACTCAGAAAAATGCTTGCACAGAGCAGAAAAAATGAAATATGACTTTAATCACAGCACGTTGCGGTCTAATATTGTGTGGATAATATGAAAGGCTATGACTAAGCTAGGTATTAATAAACAGTACTGAATGGCGCCATATTTCTATTAGTTCTGCGGTCAGGGATTTAAATCGTATATTAGAAAAATAAAGTAATATTTTTATATTAATTTTAGTGTTATTTTTACGTTGATACTAATGGAATGAGTAGGCGCAATTTCAGTAACATAAAAAGAGTCTTTGTGAAATTTTCTCTGGCGGGAATCGAACCCGCAGCTCTACTGTGACATCGTGTAGAACGCACCAAACTATAATAAATGTGTAAGTTTGAAAATTTGACATTTTGTAAGTGCCTCCGTAGGCTTATACATAACACATACTTTGACATCTTTGAGTTAAATTTTACAATCTGTAACTTAGATATACGGATTTTGACCAGTCTCTTATTACGATACTGGCTCACATCGGACTGGTATCTTACAAGTTCAATTAGTAACCTAACGGATTACTATGAGCTCTGCCTACCCTTTGAATATAGAAGCCGTGATGATTCAAGGAAAATAACAATAGGAGCCATTTTAAAAGGTCCCCGTGGTGCTTCACGAGTAAATCGATTGTAGCGACCCTTACGGAAGCGTTCTGCCTACCCCCTGGGAGGACGTGAGGACGTTTATAAATCTTCACGACGTCTCTGGGGTAAGCAGAACGCGTCGTAAACGTCAATCAAGTCGCTTTAGTATTCAGAGCTGTGTTGTTTCTTTATAGGTGAAATGGAAAATAATCTTTTCGCTTTCTAATAGTTATCATACGTACTTGTTTAAATAGTAATCTAATATGATCAATACTAACCTTAAAATGAAAACGGGCCAAGTGCGAGTCGAACTCGCGCACGAAGGGTTCCGTACCATTATCTATAAAAACGGCAAACAAATCATGTCTGTTATATGGGAGCCCCCTTAAACATTTGTTTCATTTTAATTTAAATATTTATTTTTAATGACAATCATGAAAAATTTAATCCTATATTATATAATTGGACAACTATTTACAAAATATTTACAATGCAAAATAAAATAAGTTAAAACTAATAAGAAAATATTATATTTATAAAATATGTAAAAAATTTGGCCCATGCGGAAGCGTACCCAAGACGCTGGCTGCATTCCCTCGCTGAATGGCTAGAGCCACTCGTTGAGCGAGAAAATGGCCTGCTCTTGGGTCGCCGGTTGTGTCGACCAATTTTTTGCCGAGTAAGTTCATTAAATTTTGGGTGCTTGGACCCCATGGACCTAGGGTTTCGACTCCAAAAGGAATGAAAATATATTCGGAGCCGATAACCTCGTACTTACGCCGTTTCAGAGTCTCAGCCGCCTCCGCCGCCGAGCCCGCTTTCTGAGTGGTTCCCGAGAGATGGGAAGGAGCCAAAGTATCAACGCAGGTTGCATCCCATACCATGGCTCGTCCCATGCTCCAAGGAACCAGAGACATTCCGTCGGGTCTCTTGCCATCGTCACGCACGATACCTTGCGGCTCTAAAATGGCCGGTACGTTGGCGGTGGCAAGAGAACGACGGATGATGTCATTCAGAGCAGCATGACGAGAGTGGCGGCCAGCACTCCTAGCGCAAGACAGTCCATGCCGTCCAAGCCGGTCGACGACAACTCCGCAGGGGCACGTGTGCGGCGTACAAACTTCGGCCCCGAGCCGTAACCCTAACGCTACACGAAGTGTATTAGGATCAAGGTAGTTTCCCGTATTGGCACATGGAAAAGCATGTAGCCAATATCCGGATTCCTTACAGGAAACTGCCTTGATCCTAGCGAGCTCGGAGCCTGTGCTAGTGTCCCTTAGATTTCTAAAAGTGGCACTGCAACACAAATCATCCCAGCTTCGCTTCGCACAAATTTTTTACATATTTTTAATTGAATATATAACGTAATATTCTGTGAATATTTCAAGCGTCTACCTGTTGCTGCTATCAATATCGAGCAAAAAATCACGTTTGTTGTATATAAATATTTAATGGGAGCCCTCCCATTAAATATTTATTTTATTCTGTTTGTTAATATTTGTTGTTATAACGGCAACAGAAATACATCATCTGTGAAAATTTCAACTGTCTAACTATTACAGTTCATGAGATATTATAGCCTGGTGACAGACGGACTGTCAGCGGATTCTTAGTAATAGGGTCCCGTACTTTGGGTACGGAACCCTAAAAAAAGGCAATAGGCTAGCCCCGACTGAGACAAAATAAATCGGGGTAGTATGGTTGCACTGTGGTGCACCTCTGCCTACTAATGAATACAGGTGTAAGGGTGACGATGATGTATTTAACTCACTAAAATTGGCTCACTAAGCTTAAAATCTAGATGTTTTTAAACTATTTTTCTTTGATCCTTCAACCAACGCAGCAGTTAACCTACAACTTTCCACAAACGACAATTACCTCGTATTAGTTTGAGTTAGAGCGAGTAATTAAAAGTGGAGTTATGAGAAAACTTTAGTTCAACTGTAAAATTCATTTTTGTTTTGAAAACTTTAGTTTAATAATTCATGGGGCAGTTGTAATGGGTTTGTTTTGTTTGGGTGTGGATTTGCATAACTATAATAATAATGCTCAGGGAAACATTAATAATTGTCTCGTATAATTAAAAAGTTATTGTTGCTAATTCTGTTGGCTAATTAACTAAATTTGTCAGCGCAAAAAATATTGCCATCTCTCCTATACATTTCTACCGTTGGAAGGACGGCAACACTTTCATCCATGACATGATATTTAGTAATTTTTACAATTAGTATTTTTTATATTTTTATAAAAGTATTATTTTTAATAGCATGTTGGCAACATTATTTTTGTTTTCTCTCCTGCAGGGTGATTTTAAAACACTCGGAATCGAATTCGGAAACGGAATCGGATCTTTCCGTTACGGATTCCAGCCATCGCTATTTTGATTTCCGTACCCGACGATTTTTGACATTTCTCGTCGGATAAACCCATCCGAAACGACGGAAAGTTTCCGACACCTTTTTCCTCGCGGAAAGCTTCCGAAATTGAACAAAAACATAAATAAAATACCAAATTTAAGTGTTATCTAAATACTTGCATAATATTTAAGGTAAGTCAGTACTAAAGAGTGTTTAAAATAAACCCATTAACGTTGTTTTATGGCCCTTTACATTATTGTGAAAATTTGAGAAAATTCCCTTCAACCTTCGATAGGATGGAATATTATCTTATAGGAGACAACATAGGGCGGCTGCTGTGCAGCGCCGGCAAACAATCGTACTGCATTATTCACTTCGTGGTTGTGTTTTTATTTACCGAAATACAGCGCCATGCGCCATCTATGACGTAGCTCTGAAACTTCGTGGTTGCAAAGGCGTGATGTTACCCTTCACTTTCACTTTGACGTATCAGTAAAAAATTTCGAGGTTCGTTATAACCAAAAATAATGAAGGAGAGTAAGTTTTAAATCGATAATTTAAATAAGTAATCAATTTCCAATTTTATAATTAAGATAAGAGTGTTTATATAAGACTTTTTGGCCAAAAAAATTCGTATTAATAACTGTTTTGTAATCGAATTTTATTTCTACCATTTCTACCATTTTTAAACGTTCTTTGTAAACGCACACAATCTTTCCGACGTCGGAACTTTCCAATTGGCCCTTCCGTCCGCTATTCAAAATCGCGTTTTGACATACCGTCGGAAACGGAATCGACAACTCGAAGTTTTCGATTCCGTTTCCGAATTCGATTCCGAGTGTTTTAAAATCACCCTACTGATTTTGATTTTGTAACGAGCGGAAGAATTCTCCAGGTTAAATACTGACGGCCAGTAAGTACGCATTGACGTAAAAGAATGACTGCGTTATAATCCCCCGTTGTCCAGAAACCCAAATAATATTTTAACATGTACACGAGTATTAGGTATGCAAGTGAATGGTATTAATGAAACTGATCAAAATTTAAAAAAAAACATTATTTTTTCGCTGTCTCAAAACTTGTCAAACTCGAGCTCTGAAATTTTCAGTTTATGTTTTGTGAATATTAGTAGCGACCACCTTATAGTTAAATAGGGTGTCCCCGAAAGTACTTTAAATACTTAAAGGTAATTTGTCTGTAAGCTTTTCGCTCCCCCGTACCGTATTCACAAATACGAAAAATTACAAAACAAAAGTATTCAAAAATCACTTACCAATAGATTTAGCAGTAGGTATCATTCTTCAAATCCATTAGAAAATTCACACCTTTACACCATCTATCACGAGTTTCTTACTAATAAACACACAGAAATAAAGGTCATTTAAGTAAATAACACACAAAGGGTTGATAAAATACATCCCTAAACACATTTGTAAAACCTTTTCCAGAACATGAGGCTCTCTGATCGGATCGGACCTTATAATTACATCACAGCGTGCAAATCTGTTCACATACTATTCAATCTACCCTCAATCTTTTTTATTTAGTGTTGCAATGTTTGGAAATTCAATTTACCCATACTACTTACTTGGACTAATGATGAGAGCGTAAGCTATTATAAGAACACTGAACTGGGTTATACGTTTAAAAATAAAAAAAACTGTCAACGGAAAATTTTTGATATGACCTTTTCAGAATGTTTCCTCGCATTGGTGGATCGTCCTCAGTCTATTAATATCCATAGGATTGTAAGCAGCCTGTATAAGCAACAAGTCTGGCACCATACCATAAGGCTTCCCGCACACTAGGATGTCGACTCTCGTGCATCAATTGTTTTGCCAATACAACATCACAGACCATATTTGTGTACAACATAAACTGTATTGACACAATGTAAAAGTTCATTTTTCAACGAAAAGAAAATGACAATGCGAGCGAACTTTGACGCGTGCGGGTGTGCCTTTGACAATATTTTGCCGCCCCTGTGTGCTTAATTCGTTGGAAAATACTTTGAATTTTGTTTGGATTGGTCCGTGGTAAGAAATAGCAAAACGTTTTGGTATTTTGGAGGACTCTTTGTCAATATATTTAGCTTATACGACTCCTAGCGAATGATAAAACCTAAAACCTTGTGGGGATATGCAGAGCTAGTTTTTTCAGCGCTGACGTTTGAATAAGCGTGTGGATGGCGTTGACGGGCATCGTCCATTAGCCGGTCTCCGGCGGCAATCCGCCGTTAAATCTCCGAGGATTTAAACTCAACCGGATAACTGATTCCTTGGTCTTTAAATAAAGTATGCATCGAATGGGGGGCATTAAAGTCAAATTTGTACCCGGAAATTGTTTGAAATTTCACCATAATTTAAATGGTAGGGGTATTTACTGGAATTTCCAACTTGCCAAACGGAATATGTAACTTCTTTGGTCAGTAATGAGGGTTCACGTTTTGGGTTGGCGAATAATTATGATGTCTAGTTACGTAGATATTGGTTTCAAAGCTTTGCCAGGTAAGAAGTCTTAGATGCTTTTAGTACATCTAAACGTAGTTTCATACGTAAAGCCAAATTTGAAATTCAATTTGAATTGAACGATCTTATCGGCCATCTTTATTAACTTCATTTCATTTATGCCTGCGATTCGTACGCGCAGTATTTAGACACACCAATTATTATCCAAAAATTAAAATAGCATAGGTTACTCCTTGTAACATCAGCTACCTATCAGTAAAAGTCCTGTCAAAATTGGTACAGCCGTTTGGGAATTTACCCAGAACAGAAAGACGCTTAAATTACGCTTTCGTTATAGGTACCTCATAAAGTTTCATATGCATTTAGTAAAAAGCTGCATTCTGACATTACAAACACGCTTCAATTTTATTTATTTGTAAAGATAGGCACCTATTCATTGAATTCGTTTACACTGGCAGAATACATCATCATCATCATAAGTACATCATCACGCCTGTATTCCCCGGAGGGGTATGCAGAGGTGCACTGTAGTGCGCCCTCACTTCGCCGATGTATTTTGGTCCCAATGTAACAGGGGGTGAGCCTATTGCCATTATACCGGGCACAATCCCCCTCAATACGAGGGAGATTTGGGCCATAGTCCACCACGCTGGCCCAGTGCGGGTTGGTGAACTTCACACGCCTTTCTATAGACGTGCAGGTTTCCTCACGATGTTTTTCCTTCACCGTTCAGCAAGTGGTCATCATTATTGAAAATGACATTCGCACATGAAAATTAACTCAGAGGTGCGAGCCTGGGATTTGAACTTGCACCCCTTACGTTCAAGGCGGGCGTTCTTGCCCGCGAGGCTACCACTGCTATCTACCTATATTTTGTTTACAATTCATATAACAATAGATGTTATGTGAAGTAGAATGACAATTTCACAATTATTAGTAACTATCTTATCCTCTTTAGAAACTACTATCCCGTCAGGATTTCAATTCAATTCAAAGCGGGCAGTGACAAATAGATTTATTAACCGGGTAATACCCATCGTCCCTATTAGATAGAACTGTGATTATGGCGTGATTGATGTATTACGTGTTGATAGGCGAGTTCTAAGGAGACAGGATTTGTTTAATAATTACTAATAATTGGTCAGGGACCTTCTTCTTCTTCTACTGCGGGCATTTTTCACAACTCGACGTTTGTTGCGCCTATTTTGTGTGACCAAGGACTTTTCATATTAGTATTGTTTAACTATTGACAGTAAACTTTGGCACATTTATTTTATGAAAAACTGAAAGTAGGTAAGTAGGCAATAATAAAACATGCATGCCAGTTAGTTGTTTTGAGACGTCGTCTAGATTTTCTTTGGGATGATTCCACCACACTCCTCCACCATTATAACACTGGGTACCAAAGCCATACATTATTGGAGTTGTTATGAGTTCATTTTTGAAGGCATGAAAACAACATCTTTTATCGATGGTAGCCAAAATATGACCTCAATCTCATGGCTTCAAGGTGACAATGTCTACACTGGTCATTTTTAGCTACCATTGATAAAAGGTGTTGTTTTCATGCCTTCAAAAACGAAGTCATAGCAACTCCACAACGAGGGTACTGAGGACCGTGGTCTAAATAATACGCTAAGATAGAACTTCTGAGCGAGTAGACATAAAAAAAATATTTTACGTATTACACAAAATGAAGCCCTTGTTATAATGTTAGTGGACTTAGGGCCCAGTTATTTTGGTCTAAATAATTATTCTTAGCTAGTACAAAACGTGTTTACCCACAATATTCAAACAGCTTACTAACAATAGCCATCTAACGAGAGCAAAAACGGGCGCCGCCGGATCGCATGACCGGTACAAAAAGGGTAGCATTTGTTATCAAATATGTTGAGGCCGGCATCGCGGGCCAAGGGGCCATTAAGCCTCGAACACACTGGTACGTCAAGAGACGCGCGTTTTTTTGCCAAAAAGAGAGATGTTTTCCCCAAAAAAAAACGAATATGTCAATATGCGTAAAGATACTTGAAGCAGGTATCTTCCTGAAGCAGTGGTAGCCTCGTCGGTAGAACATCCGCCTTAAACGAAAGGGGTGCAAGTTCAAATCCCGGGCCAGCCCCTCTGAGATAATTTTCATATGCGAATGTCATTTTCAATAATGATTACCATTAGCTGAATAGTGTAGGAAAACATCGTGAGGAAACCTGCACGTCAATAGAAAGGCGTGTGAGGTTCACCAAGCCGCACTGGGCCAGCGTGGTGAACTTATAGCCCAAAAATCTCCCTCGTACTGAGGGAGAATGTGCCCGGTATAATGGCAATAGGTTCGCCCCCTATTACATTGAGACCCAAATACATCGGCGAAACGTGGGCGCACTGCAGTGCAGCTCCACCTACCGCTTCGGGGAATACAGGCATGATGATGTATTATTATTAAAGATACTTGACGGGCTTGTGCTCTGAGCGTAGGCCGCTCGGATCTCTGTATCAGATGGTTGCAGGTTTGATTTCCGTCAGTGACAAATTTCATAAATATCCGTCCTAAGGATGTCTGCTTCAGAGGCGAAATACGAGTCCAATTATTGTAGTTTTGGTAGCTCCGCGGAGGATTGCTCATTGTTAGTCTCAACTGACAGGGAGTTCGGTCTTTTTGGTTTCCTCTATTATCGATCAACTTATTTGGTAAATAATTTGGAAAACTGACAATTCTGAGGGTGAGTGCTGGGCCCCTCTCCAGAATTATTCTTTTAAATACAATTCGTTTTGGTATCAGTAAAATACAAGCAGAGCGTGTCTTGACGCCTCAGTCTGTGTGAGTGTTTTATTTGCTACGAATGACCGGGATTATCCCGCGCACGCCGCCCATCTGTCAGGCTGACCATTATGCAACTGACAAAACTCTTGATAAAATAATAATTTCGGTCGATCCAATATGGGGAATTACTCGCTACACAGATCAATAGATTCCGATTCTAATTGTATTCATGTAATCTAAATTCGCACAAAATCGTGTAGTACAGCTTTTAATTATAAACTAATAATACCAGTCGAAAAAATTAGTATCGATTTGTGGTACTGCACGACGGACATTTTGCAACATGATCCTAGGGTTAATTCACACGGTAAAGCTGGCTGCCTGATAACTACAGATAAAACGGTAATGTATGTGCAGAGTCAGAACATTATATATGGGGAAGGGTTTACAAGAGCTATCGGGTCTGGCAGTTCGCGCAAACGCTTTGATACAAATATGTCTGCCGCAGTGCATTCGTTCCGCTGAAACCCGTAATTATCAGGCAGCCGGCTTTACCTTTTCACAATAACGTAATATAATGACAAATGAAAACTAAAAAAATACTGAAATATAGCTTTTAATCACTTTTAATAATGTCTGTATGTACATTGCCTTAAAACTATATAAAACTGGATTTCTACAGTAAACATTGTAAAAATATCGTACGCAGTACACTTTACAAAATTATAATGGTGGAATCACTAAGCGAGATAACTATCGTGGCAGTTCAGTGTTCAGAGACGGCTTTATTGCATTATAACGACTATCCACTGCAACGAATCTAAGGATTAAAAAAAACTTTGAAGATAATAAATAGTCAAATACTAATAATTGTGGAAAAAATCTGTGTGGTCATCTTCTGATACATAAAAATAAAAAATGTGTTTTGTTCCAAGGGTGGTTTAATTTTTTTATGGAATATCATGTATGGAATATGACAGGTAGGTATGACAGGTAGTTTTCTTCAGCCTTTACTAAAAAATGCAAAACTAAATGCAGAGACCATGATTACTAATATGATGATTTATAATTATTATTTATTTAGATTCATGATTTTATTTAAATTTATAAGTTTTAAAAATATCTTTCATACAAAGTTGCAGTAGACTATAGCCGAATATTATTTTACTGAATGTCATAGAACATAAAAACTAAGACTGAAACAATAATGTCGAGGTGAGAAAGGCTATTTCACTTAAGCGACATTTTAACTTGACAGAAGAGCATACTCATTCGACGCAGAAAAATTCGCTGATTCCAAATATGTATATAAGTCTATATCGCAAAAAGTGTCGCTTAAGCCAAAAAGCCTTTCACCACTCGATTGTAACCCCGCCTCTTAAACAGTATCGTTTTGATAATACTTTAGGTTTTTGTCAGTTTTTGTACGAAATAAAACTGATAAAAAAAACAAATTAACATTAAAATATTTCAGCTTAAGAGACAGTAGTACAGCCTCAGTATATAATAGACACAAAAACAACTTACATAACTCCAACATGTATCACTTAAGGTAGACATAAAATACATTATTTTGGTCAAATTCAAGACCATTTTATGCATACATCCGGATGTACATAAAACATTTCATTTTTAAAATACAACTTTGTCATGTACTTTAATTAAATTAATTCATTAATCTTTTACTCGAAAAAAAAAAAGTTTGCGAATTGGCTCGATGGTTCAGTAAATTATTTTTATATACATATTTTATACAATGTTATAAATATGCCATCTCCGTTATAATATCTCTATGAGGAACATCGTATATTTAGAGTAGAGATGAAACGGATATCCGGTAACTATCCGGTATCCGGCCTATCCGTCCTTTTTTTCACTATCCGGCCGGAAGCCGGATACTAAAATTAAAAATATTAAATATATAAAAAATCATGATTTTACACAAGGAAAATCATACCACAATAGGTTATGGACACCGTTTATTTTTATATTTTTTATAATCACACGACAAAAATATTTGTTTTATGAAAATTTTCCGCATTTGTTGGTAAGAGGCGACTCCGCTTGGTTTCATATACCAGACAAACTTAAGAAAATAGCCTTTCGCTGTAAGCGCTACTGCCAGGTGCTGAAAGATAAATTTTAGCAAACCTTGACAACTGCGGGTACTGATGCAAATTAACTGACCACCATATGCAAGGGTCGTGAGCAATCACGACCCATACATATGATGGTCAGATCGATTCGAGATATATAAATAGATAAAAGGCCGTATATCCGGCGCTTGGGCCTGCTAGCTTGCCGTACATCCGGTATCCGGCCAGACCACTATCCGTTTCATCTCTAATTTAAAGTGCGTAGGTCTTAAGGTTATTTTTTTCCAAGTAAAAGACAATTATAAATAAATAGACACATAATAATTGTATACAAAAAAATATGCACCAGAAACGTAAATCGTTCCTAAAAACATAACTAAGTAAAATAGCTACCAAGCTAACTCGTGTATTAAATCGTAGGAACTATTCATCCGGAAATATGACAGTATATAAGGATCGATTATTAGTCAAATCAGCAACTTAATAAGACATAATCTAATCAAGATAAGTACTATTATATTAAAGTCGTCTCAATATATATAGTCCATTTTCCGAAATACGAAAAGTTTGTATTATGTGGATGTTTTACTGAGTAAAAAGTTTGGTCTTGACGTTAAATCTCAATGAAATCGTAAAAAAAAAAAAATTCACAAGAAACCTCAGTAACTTTTGAAGAAAAGATCAACTCGACTTTTTATTATTACAAATAATTTGTATACCTGTGGTGATCTGAAAGAGCACCCAATGATGGTATGGGATTTATTTCCATAAAACTAAGACTAAATTTTGTAATAAATGAGAAGATTAATTAGCGAAAAACAATTATAACAGCCTCGTACTAAATCTAAAATAGGGTTAACTTAGAAAACGAAGTTAAATATTTTAGTGAAGGATCTAATGATAATTATGGGTTGCGTATTTTTAAATTAAAACAACCTTTCTTTCTGGGCAGTCGGTTAATAAAATGGTGACCTTGAAGAGTTTGTGACTAAAATTATCTATATTATATTTATAAACAAACAATGATACCAGTACATCAACTTTGTCTCGGAATATTTTTTTTATTTAGGTTTTTTGCAGTATTCGTAATTTGATGATAAATATGATGTTCTAAATATATATATAGTAGCAGTGGTAGTCGAGTGGTCGAACGCACGCCTTGCAAATCAAAGTGTGCAGGTTCAAACCCCGGCTCGAACCTCTGGGTTTCATGTGCGAATCTCATTTACATCCGAGATTACCACTTGCTATGAAACGGTGAAGGAAAACATCGTGAGGAAACCTGCACGTCTGAGGGAACTTGACTAGTTCTCGATAGATGTGTGAAGTCTGCCAACCCGCACCGGGCCAGCGTGGTGGACTATGGCCTGAATCCCCCTCGCATTGAGGGGAGGCCCGTGCCCAGCAGTGGGACATTAAAAAGGGCTGTAGTTATTATGATGTTCTAAGAATTTGTTTTCATTATTTATAATAAAATAAAGAAATAAAAAATCCGAAAACAATGTTGATTTTTGTACCTGTCACGATAGAAAAAAAAATTAATAATATCTTTTTTTTAATCCAAAAATACGCAACTCTTGCATACAAAGACATAGCAGAACTAACCAATCACAAGGTTCGCTTAACAAACTATTGACCTGATCAACAGTTAAAAAGCAACTTATTACTTTCAGTCTTCAGTATTAGGGTTGAAAATCATTCTAGCATCGCTATCGTTTGAGACTACGCCAACGAATGTTTCAAGGAATGTCGAATATTGTGCGAATGATGAGCAGTTCCAGGCAGAAAACTAGATTTTAAAATCATAATTCACTAATATTTTAAAACCCGAAACAACTTTGTATTTTTTACTGTTTCTGTACTATAAGCCTGACAAAATACCAAAGCAATGTTAAAACAATACTGCTTAAGAGATGATGGTAGAGATAATGGTACCTACCTAACTTTTTTAAAAGTACTTTTATTTAAAATTTTACACAAGCATACTTAACTATGTCGATAACCATTTGTCTACCGAAAAATTAATAGATATTTTTAATCAATTTAAAATAACAATACACTTTTATTGTAAAAAAAGTCATTTAAGCTACCATTTTAAATGGATTGGAATTTCCAACTAATGTAAGATGATTTATTAAAAAAAAAGGTTTTAACACAAAGAATTGATGATATAAAACATAATTTACATTGATCGGCGAAAAACATGGAAAATGATCGCATTCTGCTTGAAACCGTCCACACATCACACGAAAATGTCAATTTAGAATAATCAGTCTTGAAATGGGTGAAAAGAACGTACTACAGGCAAGCGGATAGCTACCGATCTTAAACGAAGTAGAACCATTAAATAATAAATACTTAACACAAGTGTACACGCGCGGCCGGCGATACGCAGGTTACATTAAAAATGGTCCATAACTGTACGCCATAGTAAAAAATCTAGCACGAACTTGTATTTACAGGAGCACCGCGGAGGACTAATCGTAAACACGTCTCTTCACTGATATCATGGCCCGACGAGCGGCCGTTTAACTCACTAAAAGCTCATTGGCACTTTGGTTAACTTTTAGTTTAAACACTACACTTCCGTGCCATCCTCGCCTTCATCCTCGAACAGCGGTTCGTTTTGGTTCACTTCGGTAGGCGCTTTCTTCTTAGGCTTTGGGGGTGGCCTCGGTGGGATCTTTCCATTCCTGCCCAAAGTCCCCGACTGATTCAGAGCATTCTCGTTCTTCTTTCCATCGTCTTTCGACGGAGAAGTAGGCTCTTCTCTTTCCACCCTTGGGATTCGCCTCAGAGATCCAGTCTCTGGTTTTCCCCTTCGACTTAAAGTGCTACTGTCTGAAATGTGCGATTGAGTGTCACTCTTGTCACTGAACAAGACCTTCCTAGGTTCTGGTTGGGGTGTTGAAGTGTTTTTAGCTGTCCAACTCATTCTTGGGTTCACTGGTTCTTGAGGACCCGGTGTGGACAATTGAGCGGACAACTGGGAGCTGATGCTGTTTCGAGGGTTATGATGTGGAGGGACGGGGGACGGTGCAGGTTCCTGCTCTTCGATGGGCGCGTAGTATACTGGATGGGAAGGTGGGAACGCTGTCGGAGTTGCCGGCAAGGGTCTGTTCCTCATTGGAGAGAACTGGGTTTCCAATCCAGCTTTATTCAAAGACAGTACAGAACTGCCGTCTGCCGTTGTACGTAACCCCAGATTATCGTACAGCGGTTCTTGGGCTTCAGAACTAGGCAAGATTGCAGTGCTCGCAGTGCTAGACCAACTTGGTACTCTAGGTCTTCTGGGTATGGTCACGTATCCTTGTCGGGGCGTGACAACTGGAGGCGTGATTGGCGCCGTGAAAGGAGACTGAGAGCGTGAATATGGTAACGTTCTAAAGGAATTCGGCGTCCAACCGTAAATTGGCGAGTGAATGGGGCTGGCTGGGTTCAGCTGGGGAGGTAGTCTGGTAGTGTCTGGCACGGTGGACGCGTTGCTAGCTGCTGGCGATATTTGAGCGGCTCTTGGAGGGAATGAAAGGAGGTCGGGAGGGTATGCTCGGCCATCATTGCGCCCGTTCTCGACGTTCAGGGCATCTTGGGATCGTTTCATTTGTTGTTCGAAGTCTAGTGAGCGTTTTTCGTCTTCATTATGAGCTGCAACAAAAGGTAAATACGATTAGGGTTACAGAAAAATAATTGGATATTGTATTTGCCATTGCGGGTTGATGTACTATGGTCCAAACCCACCGACAAACACGAGATGAGAGGGGAGGCCTTTGCCCAGCAGTGAGACATTCAATAGGTATTTAAAAACATTTGCCAAATGTTAATAAGGTATGACTTTAATATTGTAATATAAATAATGACTTGGCAAGACCAACCGAATTATAAATTTATTTCAAGGAATATTTTGAATGATTTAGGTATATTACTCACCAAACACAGAATCATTGTCCAGCAATGTTTTGTTCAGCTCTGACATCTCGGTGGCCCCACTGGTGATCGACGGCGGCACATCGTATCTCCTTGGAGGCTTCGTTACTGGGTTGACAGCAGTAATCAAACTCTTCTCCATTTCAGGTATTACTGATCCTTCGATCAACGCATCACCGTTCGACATATCAGCCTTATTTTTATCTGAATCACGTCTCTTGCAGCAGCAGTAACAGAGAATCACTAAGATTATCAGCAGAATTGCCGCAGTACACGATACTCCGATCAGGACTGGTAGCATGTTATTAGGAATATCGCTTTGAGGGATAATTCCTGGAGTGCTGTGAGTAGCAGATAAGTATACGCCTCTTTCTTCGACTCCTCCAGGGTTTTTAGCTACACATAAGTACTCCCCAATGTCGGTACTACCAACATCGACGATGGTTAAATTTACCCATTTACTGTTCTCCATATTTTTTTGATTGATGTAATATTTTAACTCTCCTTGGTATCGGTAGTTACCATCAATGATTTGAGAGTTTAGCACCCAATTAACTTCCGGGAGAGGATTTCCATTGACTTGGCACGATAGAGTAATGTTGGTATCTGAAGATCTTAAGGTAGTGCTTGTTGAAGGGTATACGATGCTGGGTTTGCAAGCAAAATTGCTGGAGTCTAGCTCTTTCCACAGCTTTCCATGGACTTCAGGTGGTTCCATACAAGATATAGGAGACGTGTAGAAGTTTTTGCTAATTACCCAGTTTCTAAATGGCTGCAGGTAGCAGTCACACCGCCAAGGATTATCGTGCACATCCAGATTTGAAAGCGAAGTTAACGCACTCAATGTGTCAATCTTGAGATACTCCAGTTTATTCCCGTCGAGTCTTAATATATTCAATTTGGGTACATTCATGAATGTTTTCATTCCCAATTGAAGGATTCTATTGTTGCTCAAATCTACTTTCTGAAGGAATGGTAAGTTGTTGAACAATCCATCTTCTAGTTTCTCTAACTTATTATCGTTGAGTAGAATCCATCTTATTTTTGCTGTTTCTCTAAATGTGTCAGAGTATAATATTTTTAAGTCGTTTTTAGATAGATCCAGTTCTATCATTATAGCCAATCCACTGAGGCCATTTCTTTGAATCGTGATCAGTTTGCACTCCCTTAATATCAGTTTTTTCAGATTAATCAAGCCTACATCTTGAAAGGCATGCCTGGTGATCTCATAGAGTTCGTTACCAGTAAGGTCAAGGTTTTGTATCTCGGAACTTAAGTTTTTCGGTATGTCGTTGAGATGTGACAGTGAGCAGTCTGCTTGTTTGTTCCCGCTAGCCCATACACACTTGCACTCCTGCGGGCAGTTACTTGTAAAGTCCGCCGACGCCGTCGCCAGGACCAGACTCAGGATAATCCAAACCTGCCTCTCCATACTTAAATCATGTGTTTTGGACCTGAAACAAAGAAATCACGCTTTAATGTTTTCGTAAGTGCAATAAAACACAGTCGGTACCAGAAATAGAAGGCGTCGGAGCACGCACGGTAGTATTAATGGGAACATTAAGAATGCAGCCGGGATCTTTTTATGTACTAAGGGCTGTAAACTTAACGAATACGGAGGGCTTTGTTTGAACCCTTTGGAAAGAAGGGCCTTGTGAACGATCATGTAGTTATAAAACACTTGCAGACCTGTTGAGATCTTGATACAAGGAGTTTTCATCAATATTATATATGCTTATTGCTTGAAAAATATTAATGAATATTCTAATTTAGAATGGACACGTCTGCAACGAAATATTATTTGTATGCATAAAACAATTCGTCTTTCAACAACTCAATTCAATTCAATTCGTATTTCTCAAAAAGAGAAAATGCCTGGTCGTAATTTTACACAGGTTTTGAAACTGAAAACTTTCAAAACATAACGTTGGTTTCATATTACTGCGAACGGATTTCTGTTTTAAAATTTTCTACGAAAAATACGGTATAACAAACCTAGAATCACATGTTCTAGGTTTTCTATGAACTATATTGTAGGTTATAATGTATGTTATTTACTATATTTAATGAGGTAACGTGTGAGTATGCACATTATTTGTAGTGAGTCACCTACCAAGATGGATGGATACCAGGGGTAAATAAATTATATCTTATGAGGTATGAAACATATATCACAGATTTTTCAATACATTCTTCTTGATGCTTAAGTTTCTTAAATGCTATTCTGCACACATATATAATATTTTTCTTTCTATGAGCTTAGAAGGCAAATTATGAAGCGGTTACTAAGAAAGAGGTTCTTAAATTTTTAACGTGAGCCCCACTCCTTGCCCGAGCATTTTAGAAATTAGAAATTAGATTTTAATAATAATACATCATCACGCCTGTATTCCCCGAAGGGGTAGGCAGAGGTGCACTGCAGTGCGCCCACACTTCGCCGATGTATTTTGGTCCCAATGTAATAGGGGGCGAGCCTATTGCCATTATACCGGGCACACAGGTTTCCTCACGATGTTTTCCGTCACCGTTTCTTAGCAAGTGATAATCTCAGATGAAAATGAGATTCGCACATGGAACCCAGAGGTGCGAGCCGGGGATAGAACCTGCGCACTTTGATTGCAAAGCGTGCGTTCGACCACTCGGCTACCACTGCTATTAGATTTTATTATTCAAATAATCCCATACAGGCACTTAAGAATCGTCAATATACAGAAGGTGATAATAGGATCCTGGATCTCTACTCATTCAGCCTTATTGAAAGAGTTAAGGGGACTATTAGTGATGCTACTAGCATTATTTCTCTTTAAGAGCGAGTCATCATGTAAGAACTCGCAGATGTAAGGTGCCTATAAAAGGCATGTCAGTGTTAGTTCAACAAACAAATTCCTTATTATTAACGTTAGCAGCAAGATATTTTTCCCTAAAAAGCCAGCTTCGACATAATTAAAGAATCAGGGAGGATGTACCGAGACGTTGCTCTCTCGTTAGTCCTCCAATTCGGAGTGCCGTGCGATAATTAAACGGCGCGAGAGTGGGGCGCGCGTAAACTGCGTGTAATTTGGACGTAAGTACGTTCCACGCTGTGATCTGTGCCTAAGTTTAGGAAATGTATGGCACAAGCGATGGGCGGATTGTGTGGAACTAAGCCTTAAACATATGAATTCCAAATCTTGTACAATTATAATTACATTATTTCATACACAAGTAAATGCCATATCATATATTTTTATCCGAGGCATAAGAGCGCAGTTATGAATCTACATAAAATCGTCTATTTTGTGCAAAAATACATTACTTTAACAAATCTAAACATTAGCACTAAAATAGCTGTTACGAAATCTAATAGATCTTATCTATTTGGTCATATCTATACTTTTAGAGGAACATTTTTTTTTGTGTCCCGTATCTTAGGCCACCGCGCTACAATATCGCACTGTTCTATATACCTTGAGGATATTGTCTCTTATTTACGTCTCACAGCTGTACATACATTACCCATCTTTACTGCCTTCATCCCTCTAGTATCGAGTGTAGTTACTTAAGATTTTTTCGCCAGTTTAATCATTTTCTCTACGTAGGTGGGTATATATTTTTTTACCAACTCGCCACGTTTCCATAAATAAACTTTGTGGTACGATAATTCGGCAACCCATTTAAGTCACGTCTCCCAGCCAATAACAATCCCATATCGTTCAACATAACCCGTGAGCCGACAATGGGCCGCTGTGCTCAGATAACCCGTACAATGGACAGTGCCCCATCAATGAGGGCCCGTTGTACCGGGGTTACGCTTTTATTGACCCCCGTTAGTTAGGTATGCATTTACGGGTTACATGTATACCGTTGGATTTATGTGGATATGACATTCGGTATATTTATAATAACATAAGCACCAATTTAACACAAAATAAAAATAAGAAACAACACTAATTTACAAATAACCTACATTGAAGTGTTGGAGATAGATGGATCGTAGACTATTTATAACCTACAGATTTTTTTTAAAATGAGACTCACGATGTACTTTCGTGAGATTTAAATTATAATAAGTAGCTTTATATATATATATATATATATATATATATATATATATATATATATATATATGTGGCGTACAAGTGGTATTATACATAGCCCCACAAAACAGTACAATCAATTTGACTGTGGGATCAATTGAGTCCCTTATATAACTGTTACTTATCACAATTGGTACTGGGTAAAATAGTAGATATCTTAGCAACTTCTTTTTAAATATACGCTTGTCAGTTTTTCTTCTAATATCTACCGGCAGGCTATTGAGTAGGTATGGTAAACGTTTTTTAAGCGTTCTATCACCATAATAGTTAACAACTTTAGGTACATTTAGTTTGCCTGCCGATATTGACCGTGTATTATTTAGCTTCGTTAAGTCCTTCAACTGAACTAAATGCTATTGCAAGAAGCTTCAGGATGAAATAATAAATAAAAATCGTCAGACGACACAGATTTATAATATAGTAGGTAGCTATTTACGCAAGCAATGCTTATGATGTGGATATTGGGTGGCTATGATGGACTAAAGCCTATCCTAACGACACCCTAGACAGGGGCAAAGTACGATAAGACAGATTACAAAATTGACACTCAATAAAATTGAGATAAAACTAACGTTCGTTAAATTGCTTAACAATCTGTCATTTAATGCAATGCTTTTAGCGACGGTAATAATAAATAAGTAATTTTTTACTTTCAATCAGAGAAAAGGAAATAAAAAAATGTAACAAAAATAAATTTGTTCTCAAGAAAAGGAAGTTTCACTTTTTTTGTAACCTTGAATTGGCGTTTCGTTCCACAAAGTTATTACAATTTTAACACTGCGAGGCAGCGGTATTGTTTTATGAAAATTTTATTTTCTTAATTTTTACTTGTTGCTTTTTTTACCCCTCGAAGGTCTTTGTTTGTATATTATTTACCGAACTATTATAGTTATATGCATGGCTCTTAAGATTTTAGTGGTTACCTATTTTAGGACTAAAAGCAATCTATCACACTTATAATTGGCATGGACTAAGTGCTGATCTGATCGATCGATTTTAAACCCTGAGGTTTCATTAATATAAATAGTAAGTTAATTTATATATTGTTTTTCTACATTAGATTGATTACACAAGGGTAAATTCTTATTAACATGTTTGATGAGTTAAAAGAAATTTATTCAAATTTGACCTGAAAGGAACATGTCCTATATATATGCTATGCCTACAGGTATACTTCCACTAAATGCCAGGAACGGATTAAAAAAAATTATACATGACTTCCGGAATACAATTTTCGCAATTTACAAATATTAATTTTTGAATTGAATAATAAAAATGTCTTATCCATACAAATCTAAGAAGTAAGTAGTCGATTGCCCCACAGTACCCAGCAGCCGTATGAGTTAAATGAATCAATTCTAACTCGTTGGTGCTACGTTCCTACATATTAAAATACGAAAGTTAATAAAGTACAATGACCACCAGTCAAAACAAACTATACCTAGTAGGTACCTATCGCATGATATTGTACTGAACCTGTTTGTCTTAACATACTGTAACGCGAGCACGTGTGCCAAGCGAAGACTTATGTCACGGATTATGTCGAGACAATTTTGATGTGCCGCATATTTTTCCCAACAATAGCAGCTGTCCTGGTACTCCACCATCCAACAAGTCAACTATCTTGAGACTAAGGACTTTCCTTACTAACACCCAGGTCAGGAAAACTACTGAACGTGATCCACGAACTTAAAATCGATACGTTTCGATAGAATTAGCTTGTTACAAAATTAAATAGAAAATACGTCGAACTCCTGGATTTATAGACCCTTCAGATGTAAGAGATTAGATTTTTTATTACTTTTAGCAACCTTGCGAGCCTAGTGCAAAGATCGAACATTAGAAAACAAACCAAAAAGAAACCTTTTAGTTATATAATTGGACAACTATTTACAAAATATTTACAATGCAAAATAAAATAAGTTAAAACTAATAAGAAAATATTATATTTATAAAATATGTAAAAAATTTGGCCCATGCGGAAGCGTACCCAAGACGCTGGCTGCATTCCCTCGCTGAATGGCTAGAGCCACTCGTTGAGCGAGAAAATGGCCTGCTCTTGGGTCGCCGGTTGTGTCGACCATTTTTTTGCCGAGTAAGTTCATTAAATTTTGGGTGCTTGGACCCCATGGACCTAGGGTTTCGACTCCAAAAGGAATGAAAATATATTCGGAGCCGATAACCTCGTACTTACGCCGTTTCAGAGTCTCAGCCGCCTCCGCCGCCGAGCCCGCTTTCTGAGTGGTTCCCGAGAGATGGGAAGGAGCCAAAGTATCAACGCAGGTTGCATCCCATACCATGGCTCGTCCCATGCTCCAAGGAACCAGAGACATTCCGTCGGGTCTCTTGCCATCGTCACGCACGATACCTTGCGGCTCTAAAATGGCCGGTACGTTGGCGGTGGCAAGAGAACGACGGATGATGTCATTCAGAGCAGCAAACCTTTTAGTTTAGTTTTATTTGTTTTATAGAATGGTATGGGCATATGATCAGAAGTGATGAAAAGCATGTGACTCAAAGAGTGATGAATATGAATGTGGATGGATACAAGTAAGATCCAAAAATAGATGGATGGATTGTATCAATGGTGATATGAATGAGATTGGAGTGAATATCCGTATGATGGAAAAGCGAGATGAATGGAAGACAAAGACATATTGCGAAGACCCCATATAATGGGAAAAGGTACTGCAAATGATGAAGGTATGAATCGTCATATGTTGACATCTGTACCTAACAAGTAAAAGTACCTATCGAATAAAACACAATTTAATAATAGCAAAACACGTTGTTAACTTTAATGGAATTTCAGGGAACACTGATTTGTGACCATACCAGCCCCCGTAGCATGACCGCGTAGACATAAGTTATATATATTTCAACTGTCGAGAAAATGACGTCACCGAGCCATGTTCAGTACAAACCGCTCGTAGTGACGTCATTTTCTCGACAGTTGAAATAGATAAAACTTATGTCTACGCGGTCATGCTACGGGGCCTGATCTAAGGATAGTACAAAAACCCATCTAAATCACGGTATTACCATAAATTCTTTCAGAACACAACGACGCCGCAACGAATTTGCATACATTTCACTGTGACACGCTTATAAAACAGCGTTTTCGGTTATTTCATGTTCCAAAGGTTCCGGCGGCGGAGCGAGCTGCCAAAATGGCAACCTATGAAGCGAAATTTTACATTCTTGAATTGGCACCAAATTTTTGGTGCACCGCTTTTAAATATCTTTTGCTGGAATTTAATAATATTTGGCGTCAAAATACGTTGGCTTGCCTGACAAATCTTTTCTTAAGTATTTTTTCCAAGGAATCGCAATCTGTAACGTTAGGACTAAAATACTACAGGCAAAATGTGAGCTGGTTGCAATTAAATGAGTTATAAGTTGCCCGTTACGGTCTGGCAATAATAGTATTACCAGACCGTAAAAAAACACATACTATTATTATAGAATGATAGTATGTTTCTTTTTTCTTTACCAACCTAAAATCACTCACACAGCACTTGTAAGAGCGAGTTTTAATACAAAGTTATAACACGAGAAAAAAAATCAATGTCTAAAAGAAAATACAAAATGTAAAACTATATAATCTTTTTGGAAAAGTGCGAGAACTCTATGGTTACTCCATAGAGTTTCTTGCATCTTCTTCTCAATAGGAAATGCATTCCGAATTAGTAGTAGAGTCTGATATTATTACTTGTTTTGCTTGGCGATTGATTAGTACCTGTATTGGTTAACATAAATAAAACATTTCTGACTCTACAACCGATGGTGGTAATGGTGCAAACTCGGAATCAAGTCGCTAAAGCCCTTAAGACGCAAAGTACTTATACCAACAAACAGACAATAAGCTGATAACGATCAGAACAATAAAGGTTAATGGGCCAACAGACATTAACAAGTTCCCGATCTATCGGCTGGTGTGAGCTGAGTTATCGTTAAATATAATGGGCGCGGTGCAATTAGGAAACTTCAATGTTGCACGTGCTAATGGCGCCGGTGTTGGGGCCGCTACTTATCACAGCTGTATACCAAAGGGTACCGGAGGACTTATATGGCAAGAATCAGAAACAGTTTTTTTTTAAATTAAGTAAACCAATGCAGACTCTTATGAATCGTCAATAAACCAAAATATAATAATAATAAAGAACTCTATCACCCATTCGGTATGCACTTTTTAAGGAGAAGAATGATCAAGAGACTCCATGGTTAATCTTTTTCAAAAGGATTATACAGTAAGGGTACTTATGATACGTCAATGAACGAAAATATAATAGTATGGAACACCCTTAATGCATTTTGGAATGGGCAAGAAGACTAGGTAAAATTCCGAAGAGACCATTTCTGAATGATACTTGGAGATAATTAGAGCTTAGTATGGTGTTGGAGGCATCTGAATTTCTCATGGAAATATCTAAGTGTACTGAAAATATCGTGAAAATTCATCCTTTCAGTATTGAAACCAGTTTTGTACTCGTAACTGAAAGCGGACGGCAGGCTTTTACATAATCCCATTGTGGGGTAGCCGTAAGCTGGGAACAGTTTGCAATCGCTTCAGCGTATCTCCAAGCTATTTAGAAAGCTGATCCATAGATCACTTGGGCTATAGTCCACCACGCTGGCTCAGTGCGGGTTGGTGAACTTCACACGCCTTTCTATAGACGTGCAGGTAATGTTTACCTTCACCGTTAATAGCAAGTTGTAATCTCGGATGAAAATGACATTCGCACATAAAACCCAGAGGTGCGAGCCGGGGTTTGAACTTTGAACCTGCGGACTTTGATTGCAAAGCGAGCGTTCGATATTTATTTAATTCAAAGTAATCTGTAATAGCAGAAATACTTAATTTTCTTTCCAAAATAATACACCCATTTCTCAATCGCGTTGAAAGATTATATTTAGAAGATACTCAAGACAAGATCCATAGTTACACAATCGTTCTCGTTCCAGTTCATTAATTATCGCCAGGAGTGTGAAATTGAACCGCTAATGTAATCCGGTGGTGAGTAATCACTGCCAGGGTACCGCGTTAATTGTTACTGCATATCTTGGAATGGAAGTTTTTGTGTAACTTTGGTTAACAGTTTGCGTGAGACCTATTTGTTATTTTGGTAAATTGTTTAAATCAGAACTCTTGTTTCGTCAAGTACTCCGTACTATTAGTCTATTTTTATCATTATATTTTTCCGATGTGAAGATTTAAGACGAATGAATTGGTATCGTTACGTAAGTTTCTTGACTAAAAAAGGAAAGCATACTCGTCAATTACATACATACAAGTCAAGATGCATTTGAATCTTCAATTAGCCTCGATAAACGCAAAACAAAAGCTCAAACCAGTTTTAAACGAAGCTTCTAAACCACCATGTAATCAGTATGTCCCGCTTCAAACCCATGCCCTCGGGGAACCCCCAAATGGGTCTGTCAGATCAATGCGGGCCCGCCTGCCGGTTCCCACGAACGCCGTCTGTGATTTTAAAACGCGAACTGCAAAGCTGTATGTACGTCATGATTGATGCAGGCGAAATCATGGTATTGACAATTGATATTCGGGGCGCAAATGTTGCTTTTGAAAATTGACATATTTTCAAGCTTGTCAGTTTGAGAATGGCTTATAAAGATTGAATTTGTGCAAGTGGAAATGAACGGACTGGAATAAAATGTGATATCATTTTTGTTCAACAAAAACTTTGACTATACTTAATTTGAGCGCGCTAAAAATATTGCTGTTCTGCTCGTCATTTGCAATGATGAAAAAGACGATGATACACACTTAGTTTAGTTTAATCATTCACTTTAGGATCACGTGACTGCTACTACGTTACAACACGTATGGTAAAAACGAGTTTCAAAGATTTGCTTCTGCAGATAATTGATGTTCTATATCCCGATGGATGCGATCATCTCAAAGGATGCAATCTGCACAGTACTTCCAATAGCATTTACAGATTCTCTTAAATAAGTAATATTTTTTCTTATTAATTTTAGCTTCTTGTAATTTTAATTTAAGTATTTTCTAAATAGTTGTGATGTAAATAAAAAACTTTGGTCTTGCTTCAATTCAAAGTTAAAATGAGAGGTACATTTTAATCAAATTTACCTCTTTTCTGTAACTTTTAGAAACTTTACCACTCATTCAACTTAAGAGCTGATTTTGCTAGATTACCAATGCTGAGTGAAAGTTTTATTGCAGGAGTAATATTAATAAAAATTATACCACTTTTATAATGTTAGAGTAACATTGTTTTTAAGCTATTGCATAGCTTCTATCGCAGGCCTTGTGCGTGGAGACCGAATCCAGAAATTCCGTAACGAAAATAACCTAACACCCTCCACTTCGACCGGCACAGCGGTGATACTTTTTAGTTTTGCCATCTATCGATGAATAGCAGAACTTTTAATGACTTTTTGAAATATCACGCTTGTCTCTTTAGTTCAGCAACTCACCTCTAGGTGGCATTGGTTGTATCGGCGTTACTGCGCATGCATATGAATAAACAAAGTGCATTTATTAATTGCATAAGTTGATAAAAAAATGCTATGCAATAGCTTTACCGCGGCAGTCTTCGAGTGCCACACGTCTTTTTATTGTATTTTACCAAACTATAAAACATTCTTAACTATTTACAGTTGCATTTTGAGACACTTTTGCACTTAAAAACAAATATAAATGGTTTTTAGACCCCATTTATATGACTTTGAAGGATACGCAGACCATTTCCACGCTCAACGAGGTTCTAGCCATTCAGCGAGAAAATGCAGTCAACGTCTCGGGTACTTTTCCACGTGGGCCTTTCTATCTTTTTTACATAATTTATAGCTTTTTCTTATTAGTTTTATTTCCATTTTAATTTGTAATTATACAAAGCTGTTTATAAAGTCAATGAGTGAACAATGAAGCCTGTTCTTGCCATACCAAAATAAACTATATTGACTTCAGAAAAAGTTAACGCTAAATGACACTGACAGCGTGAGAGAATTATGACGCGATATTGACACCGCCATCTTTATCACTGTCATCATCCATTTTTATTTATAATGTTTATTTATTGAATTTGTCCTTGCTATCATTACTCGACATTGCCATAAATACCGCATATCGCAGGTGCAGGCATTCCTCATCTTATTCCATCAAAATATCATCATTTCACTAATTTCGTAGAAAACAAGAAGAAGACACAGTTTTCGTTTTGTAATTGGCGGAGCAGTGGTAGCCTCGTGGGCAAGAACGCCCGCCTTGAACGTAAGGGGTGCAAGTTCAAATCCCAGGCCCGCACCTCTGAGATAATTTTCAAGTACGAATATCATTTTCAACAATGATTACCACTTGCTGAACGGTGAAGGAAAACATCGTGAGGAAACCTGCACGGCGTCCTGTCTATAGAAAGGCGTGTGAAGTTCACCAACCCGCGCTGGGCCAGCGTGGTGGACTATGACCCAAATCTACCTCGTATGGAGGGGGAATGTGCCCGGTATAATGGCAATAGGTTCACCCCCTATTTCATTGGGACCAAAATACATCGGCGAAGTGTGGGCGCACTACAGTGCACATCTGCCTACCCCTTCGGGGAATACAGGCGTGATGATGTATTATTATATTCTGATGCGCCACCTTTGACGCCCCAGTGTGCGCAGGGCCTAAAGGTTGTGCTTATAACATGTGTGCGCAAAGCTAAGCTATACTATAGTTATACTTGCAGGTAATTTTCCAATACCAATCAGTCCGTGTTCATAGTGCAACCAATCTCCAATTTCCATTAGCCCAGTAATAACAACTGTCACTGGCCCGATATCGGACAGATTGTTTGACGTGTCCGTCATTGGGAACTGTATTCAGGATATTTGTTTGGCGAGGCTATTATTGGAGCTTTTATATGGGTTAGTTGATTCAAAATGAAACCCCTAGCTAAATTCACTTGTAAATCATTTGCTGAGATTATGTCATTCTCAAAAATATGGGTTTCTAGATAATTTGAAACGAATATGTGTTATTCAGAAATATTTTATTATAGTCTTAAATAAGATTTTTGAGGTGTAAAATATTCTTGAAAATTCGACGCAATACAGCTTCAAAGTCAGTTTCAAAATACATCATACATCATCACGCCTGTATTCCCCGAAGGGGTAGGCAGAGGTGCACTGTAGAGCGCCCACACTTCGCCGATGTATTTTTGGTCCCAATGTAATAGGGGGCGAGCCTATTGCCATTATACCGGGCACATTCTCCCTCAATACGAGGAAGATTTTTGGGCTATAGTCCACCACGCTGGCCCAGTGCGGGTTGGTGAACTTCACATGTCTTTCTTTAGACGTGCAGGTTTCCTCACGATGTTTTTCCTTCACCGTTTCATAGCAAGTGGTAATCTCGGATGAAATGAGATTTGCATGCGAGCCGGGGTTTGAACCTGCACACTTTGATTTGCAAGGCGTGCGTTCGACCACTCGGCTACCACTGCTATTTTAAAAAAAATTGTGGATAAAAATATCGATATCCTGTCTTCATGTAATGATTTCATATACTTTACACGACGAAGGGTTGTAGTTCCCGACACGATCACCCCCCTCCCCGACCCGGGCGTCGAGAGGGCCACCAACACACCTACACCAGCCTCAAACAGACACCGATCTCGCCGACGCGGTCGAGGAACCTCCTCTTCCGCTCGTAGGTGCATCTTTGCACCTAGGCGCACAGTCACTACCCCTCCCCTCACGGTAACTGCCCAAGCCGAGGTCGTGGCCTCCGGTAAAGCTGTAAAGGCCACCTCAAGGCCAACAGCGTAGTCCATTAAAAAAAAAAAGGTTGTAGACTTGTTTTACCCAATTTGAATAACATTGAAGACCAAGCCGTATTAAAATACTATGCTATCTAACAGCGTACCATAGAAAGAGTTCCAATTCTTACAAATCACTATGAAAGCCTTCCTTACTCTCTATTGAGCCATCACACAGGCCGTCCCGCCGCAGATTACCCCGTCATGTCGGATAAACTTTTCTTTTTATACCCGGACCGCCTGCATTAAGCCCGCCGCATACTGTGACGTCAAACGCCGCGCGTAAAATTTTTGAATCTGAGACAATATACAGGGTGCATCAGAAGTCCGAAATAATACTTTAGGTACATATACGGTATCTCATATGTGGATGCTTAGTGAAGACAGTTTATACCTAACTATCATAGTTTCTGACTTATAGACCTTTGAATATTTGTCACAGGTATCGTTTTCTGGCCTTTGGGTAGATCCATAACCCTATTCAGCATTGTAAACTACAAGAATAAGGGGCAACTACCAATATTCACAAAACAGAACATGCAAATTTTACATAGGGCTCGAGATACTACACGTTGTAGAAATTGACGACAAAAAAAAAGTTGGAAAAAAATGGTCGAATTTCGATCAAATTTGTATACCATTCAGTTCTATACCCGATACTGATGCAAACTTCAAAGTATTATTCCGGACTTCTGAAACACCCTGTATATAAAGATTTGATTTCTGTGGTAAAAGCGATGCCAATATGCCTCAAAATTCGCTCACACTGTCAGGAATTTACTTTTTCTATGAGTTGATACAGTTCAGTTTGGAATTAACAAGGATTTTGCCGCGCGGCTCTTGTCGTCCCAGTGTGCGGGAAGCTTTATCTTTTGGGCGGGCTATAGGCGGAGATTCGCCTGTCACTCAACCTGTTTAGGGAATGGTATAATGGCACAGATAAAAGAAAATATTCACATAGACATTGCTATTTTATTACAATAATAAAGTCTATTGCTGTCAACCTATCCATAGTCCTATTTACATTATGATATAGTTTAAACGAATATCAAATATCTAAATAATAACAAGTCCGCTGAGAGTCTTGCCGGATCTCCTCAGTCGACAACGCGTCCTAAACCGGTTGTAGACTTAAAAAAGTTAGTCAAATTAACTTACAAGTGCAACCTTACCTAAACAAATGATGTATCTTTGCCTTTGCTGACCAAGACTAGTATGAAAGGGGCTAGAGTGTGTGTGCTGATAGGTAGATACTGTACTCTACGTCTAAATAGACGTAGGGTACAATTTCGGATGTCAGATTTATAAATACCCCAACATCAAGAAATCCACTTTCTCATGGGGAAAACATGTAAAAACTTGAGAGGTGTCAAGGGACACCCGGATGGTACGAAGTTCCTTTTGAAATAAAAAAAAACAAAAAAAAAAGTACATATACATACACACACACACACACACACACACACATCGAATTCGAAATCCAAATCGAATTTTATTGTATACATAAATGCATACAATAAAAATCGCACATACATATGTAAAAGTGTCGTTACAAAATTTCGTGCCATTCTTAATTTTTTCCGTCTAGCCCCCTTTTGCTACGCGCGATAAGGAACTACGTTCCAAAAGTAGTTCTTCACGAATTAATGACAGTCGTATACCCAATAAATTACTAATTATGATTGGTAAAGTATGTATTAGCGTAACATCAACATAGGATTAAGATGTGATGAGCCATTCGTAAACATGAGATGTCGATACGGTGAAGCAACTAGTTGGTCAATACATTGCCCGATTTATCTAACTATTCCTGAGCACTTCATTAACGTAAGGCCGAGTAATCAAGTTAATTACTCAGTATTGTTATACGATTTAGGTGTGCCGTGTTGCCGATCAAATTGCCTTTGTTTGAGGTAAGCCACGTGGGTTTAATTTAATGTTAAATGGGTCTACCACACCATTGGGTATTGGGTACATAACCTCGCCTAAAGGTAATTTTTGCTTCGTCTTTCCGTGGACCATCTTAAATTATTTTCGTAAGCATATCACATTTTCCAACTTTAAATTTAAATTTCACTGACATCTTTTCCTACTCTTTCATGAGAGGTAGCAAAGAGAGGTCTTTGCCCAGCAGTGGGACGTTACTGGTTGAATAAAAAAACATCTACTCATCGTACGGACCTAAGTTTTTACTATGGTTACCATACAACAGTCCGGCGGCGATACCAGTCGCACACAGACTAGACCAGGGTAAGTTCAGAATATTCCAAGAAATTTACCACTAACAGGAGCCTGAAGAACTGAAAGCCGTCGTCGTAAAACTTTCAGAACACCATTCCTCATCAAGTCAGTGGTGACTTATATACTAGTGTTAAATAACCTTTCGTTAAATATGAGTCTACATATGTAAATTTAAAAAAAAAAATATATATGTAGAGATAAAACATCATATTCGTAATAGCAACACAGATTCGTACCTTCTTCTCTTCTTTCAATAAAATCGCTTGGGGTAGGCACTCGATTATTTTTTACATGACTGCTCCCGTACAAATGTACGCTAAGGTTTAAGCCCCATGCATACTTGTTTTAACAAAAAATTTGTATGAGATAGAGGATCGTACTCGGTACATCTAGGTTTTAAGGGTGTTTGCCATGTTTACCATCAAATTTAAACAGTAGAAAAAAATTGTTGAGAATAATTCAGACAATCGCTCCCAATTTACCCCATACCCTAGTCAATATTACACGGTCTGGGTCAGCCCGCCGCCCCGATATGGGCCCATTGTCTGCGCAGACAACCTTAGCGTTCCTGGAACTCAAAAGGCCATATTGTGTGTAAAAACGGGCGTTTTACGGCGTCGGGAACGATTGCCTTTGAACACGTTTCGTTGTTCGCCAAATTAGTTTTCGATGGAATATGAGCGTTGCAATTCCAAGGTTTTATTTTTGTGTATCGAATTGAAAACGTATTGGGTTCATTAATTTTTGTAGAGTCATATTGTGCCTTCGCCTAGATAAAAAATTCAATAGATACCCAAGCACTCATATACATGATATTAAAATCACGTACTTACCTATTCTACTTTTTTATTTAATTTCTTGCTGCTTGTCTATAAATAATTTTATTCTAAAATAACTTTTAAAGCGAAACCCAAAAGGTGCTTATGGGATTGGCAACGCGAACGACATAATAATTTGACCCTCAGAGAGTATTAATTCATTGACCGTAGCATTGTAAAACACTTATGTACTGAAAATAATATTGTAAGTGGATTATGGACAGAATTTGATGTTTTTCTTATTTAAATTTAAGAGTAAATACTATCACGCAGCAGTGGTAACAGAATAATTTTAAATATATCATTAATCTGAAAATAAAATGCATAAATAAAATGATAAACATTTTATCCTTCAATTTGATACATCTTGACATAAATTGCCGAGGTGCCCGGTCTAGTTTCAAAGTCATGTTCTTTTGTAGACATTTCGTCGTAAGTTTTGTAGGCTTTGCTGACTTAAACCTGAAAGTTGTAACTCTTGAAGACATCCAACAGGTGGCCAAGTATCGTCTGGACTATCAACCTTAGAGCACTCAAGGGAAATCTGCGAGACGTGGAGCTAATGAAAGTACTCCTCATATTGAGTAACCTACTTATTATATTTATTTGCTGTCATATTCAATTTGATTAGGAATACCGGGCTTTTTAATTTAATTTTAATAGGCCGCGTACTAACTAAATCCTATTGTCTTATTTTTTGTGAAATTCGAATGCAATAACATAGGGAATGGCTGCGATTAGATTGATGACAATATCAAGTCATTAATAGCAAGGACAAATTTAATAACCACACATTATAAATAAAAATGGGTGATGAATGTGATAAAGATGGTGGATGAATCCAATCCTACCCTCACTTGTTTTTACTGACATTACTTCTGAAATTGACGTCATGATTTGTTTTGAGATTGTTATTATGTTAATTAATTACGCTAATTGTTATGTCACGATATAACAATTAGCAATTAGCCAAGTGGACTTGCTCTTTTCATTAGTTTAGACAACCAAGCTACGAATTAAAACTACTATCTACATGCAGCTGCGAGCATTTAAATATATGTCTTAGTAACACACAGCCATAAAGACGATTATCGCTCGTCACTACTTTTACCAATACCGAAACAAACCTGTTTCAGTTGCTTAAAGACTTCTGTATTTCTGCGCTACTCTCAGTGTCATTTAGTTGAAGAATGCACCTTTTATATGAGTAAATACAGTTAGTTTTGGTATGACACAAAAATTTACGCGATCGTCGAGTCTTTAGGGACCTAAATTTTCTTACAAAATCTAGTTTGGCAGAAAAAAAAAATTATAATAATACATCATCACGCCTGTATTCCCCGAAGGGGTAGGCAGAGGTGCACTGTAGTGCACCCACACTTCGCCGATGTACTATTTATACTATTTATATTTTTAATATTTATAAATAAATTAAGATAAATAAATAAATATGGTGTGCTAGTAGTGGTAGCCGAGTGTTCGAACGCATGCTTTGCAATCAAAGTGCGCAGGTTAAGAAACGGTGAAGGAAAACATCGTGAGGAAACGTGCACGTCTGAGAGCACTTGACTAGTTCTCGATAGATGTGTGAAGTCTGTCAACCCGCACCGGGCTGCCTGAATCCCCCTCGCATTGCAGGCCCGTGCCCAGCAGTGGGACGTTAAAAGGCCTATTATATATGTATACACATAAATAAATATTAGTGGTAAATCAAAATTAGTTAATAATTTTGGAAAATAACTATCAAACGTTTCAGAAATTACTGTCATGACCAAGCGTAGATGTTAAAAATTTCGCGGCCGAAACCGCTTGTTTCTATATAAGCTTACATACATACATCTCACGCCTGTATCCCATGGGGGCAGGCAGAGACTACCGTTTGCCACATGCTACGATCCTGACATACCTCTTTCGCTTCATCCACAGACATACATCTCTGTATGCACTTCCGTCGGTTGAGGGTGCTACGGACTTGACCTTTCTGGAAGAGACCGTTAATCTGGTCGGGAAAGGTCCTCCTTGGGCGCCCTCTTCCGACACTTCCACTCACGTTCGCCTGGTATATTTCTTTAGTCAGTCTACTTTCACTCATCCTCTCTACATGGTCAAACCACCTCAACATACTTTTCTCAATCTTAATCACCACATCATCCTTCAGTTTACATTCATCTCGTATCTTGCTATTCCCCAACCGGTCAGCAATGATGACACCACACATACTTCGTAAGGAAAGCATTTTTATAAGCTTACCCCGTATAAAAAGATATGGGCATATAATACAAGATGGAAAGGATGTCAAAGTAATTTTGCGTCGTTTACACGGGCCCTTACAGGCTTCGGCCGCCGAGATAAGACCGGAGCACACTGAGCAAAATGAATCACCTTTTATACGCATGTAACGTGATATCTCTTTATGGTAGTGATAACACCCTTTGTATATATTTTAATGAGGAAAAATCTTTTAGTCAACCTCCGTGTTGTGGTGCAAGCAAAGAGCGTTTTATAAACTAGGTGTTACCTGCGGTTTCGTCCGCGTGAAATTTAGAGATTTTTACTCCTTAAAACATCAGATATCTGCCAGTTTCGTCCCGTCAAAATCACACACACTCACAGACAGACAGGCGGACAGAAAAAATTGTTTTAAATTGTGTTGTTTGCTATAAGTAATATTTACATCAGTATACTTTGGTTTGGGGTGAGATTTTTTTTTAAATTTTATTAATTTAAGCCCCCACAGGCCTATACAGAATCAATGATTTGACTTTTGACTTTGACTATTTGTATAGATTTCATAGTAGTTAAACCGCGGTAAAGAACGGTTAAGAATATAATCCAGGCTGGAAAAATTATTTTACACACTAAACTTAAGGCTAATTTTAAGAACTCTGACCCCCACATCAGAGGTGAGCACGCGGGCCGGGCCGATAGAGGTCCGGTAAAAAAAAAAAAAAAGAACGGTTAAGAAGTGGTAGCCTCGTGGGCAAGAACGCCCGCCTTGAACGTAAGGGGTGCAAGTTCAAATCCCAGGCCCGCACCTCTGATATAATTTTCATGTGCGAATGTCATTTTCAACAATGATTACCACTTGCTGAACGGTGAAGGAAAACATCGTGAGGAAACCTGCAGATATATGTCTATAGAAAGGCGTGTGAAGTTCACCAACCCGCACTGGGCCAGCGTGATGGACTATGGCCCAAATCTTCCTCGTATTGAGGGAGAATGTGCTCGGTATAATGGCAATAGGCTTGCCCCCTATTACATTGGGACCAAAATACATCGGCGAAGAGTGAGCGCACTACAGTGCACCTCTGCCTACCCCTTCGGGGAATACAGGCGTGATGATGTATTTATATTTTATTATAAACCGCGGGTTGCAGCGTGTTGCTCATAGCTTGTTCCAAGCGTCACTCCCTCAGCAACTTACTCTAATAAGAACAAATATCCCGAGTGAGTTAGTAACAACGCCACCTATAAACAATGTCCGCTGTTACCTTGAGTTATCGACTCGCACGAGCATTTATATTGCTCAAAAGCGTGTAAGGTAATTAATATACCGACGCTTGAAAGGCATAAAAAATCGTAAAATGCGTTAACTATATCACTAGCGTTCCGTCCCGGCTTCGCACGGCTTTCTAATATAGCCTGTATTACTCAGTGAATTTGTAAAAAAAATAGTTACCATGATATTGCATGGGAGTATCGATATTTCAACCATTCCGAGCCCTGCATAATTGAAACAGTCGAGTTTCTATTGTTATTTGTTATCTGTAAAATATTAAACACAATTTTTAGGGTTCCGTACCCAAAGGGTAAAACGGGAACCCTATTACTAAGACTTCTCTGTCCATCCGCCCGTCCGTCCGTCTGTCACCAGGCTGTATCTCATGAACCGTGATAGTTAGAGAGTTGAAATTTTCACAGATGATGTATTTCTGTTGCCGCTATAACAACAAATACTAAAAACACAGAATAAAATAAATATTTCAGGGGGCTCCCATACAACAAACGTGTTTTTTTGCCGATTTTAAAGATAATGGTACGGAACCCTTCGTGCGCGAGTCCGACTCGCACTTGGCCGGTTTTTTTTCTGCCTAGGGTACGTCCGTTATTGACTTTAAAACCATGCAACCGATGCGCCCCAAACTGGTTTTATTAGAAAGGCAATAATGCGAAGATAGTTTTAGACCACTAAATAAACAAAAAGTATTTTTTTCCTTTTATAGCGTAGTCACAGTTTTGGTCACCTTTGCGGGAGAAACGTGACCACAACAGGCCCAAGATGGCCCGTCTCCCAAGGGACATGTGGGAGACGAAAGGGGGAGGCCTTTGCCCAGCAGTGGGACATATACTAGGCTAAAAAAAATATAAAAAAATAGCGTAGTAGCATATGCCGGGTATCCGATTGTAGGGCAGATAATATTTCCCGTTCAGGGCTCTACCTAAGGGATAGAATACCCGTTTTAAATTGGATCAAAGCACATTGTAGAGACACAATTTGGAACGGGTTGAATTGCTATCATCTCGTGTTCTCGGTTCTACGTAGTGCTCCCCATCAAAACATCATTCACGCTGCGACCTCGTTCGTATTTACCATGTAAACAGAAACGAATCGATCAGTTTTGACAGGTACGCTGTAAGGATTTGACAGCTAATTGACGAGAATTTACAGCAACCTGTTACTGTAGTGTTTATGTAAACAGTTTGCAAATCCAATTAAGTTAAACAATGTTAATTATGGTGGAGTCTGCTATCTGCAGAATAATAATTTCGACAAATCCATGGTGACACCTGTATTTTTTGGCATAGTAGTAACTCTACTGTTGTTCTAGATTTGCGGAAAATCATATTTCATCTAAGTTATCATAAACTAAAGTATTTTTTTGTAATTTTTATCGTCCGTCTTCAAAATATAATTTTTAAATCCAAGTAACATTGCGAATAAATTTTGTTCTTAAAATAAACATAAAGGTCGAATGCAGAAGCTATTTCTTTAAAAAAAAAAAATACATTTACAAAAATTTTCGGTTTTTATACAAATACCCAAATGAAATACTAAATGAGTATGGCATCAATTATAAATTACGATTAGACGATAGAAGGCACTTAGCATAATGAAATTCAGTCTAGTACAAATAAAATCAAGCCAGCACCTAAGTAGCTACTGTCTCTTCGAAAATTGATCTATAAATATTAAATGGCAGGTCACGTCAACTAATCCAGATCAAAATCCACTCTACAATATCCCAGTTGCCTGATTTTCACAATTTTAGTACAAATATTTTCTAAACTTTACGATCTATTCAACACAACATGACGTGCAAAAATATTACCACTTTATGACCCATCTTGCTCTACACGAAATATATAACATGTAAAAAACACGCGCTTCATTCAATAACCTCGCCCCGGAGAGACGTATACGACCGAGATAGAGTTTATCGCTGTAGAGTATATTTGAGGCTCTGTGACTATAAATTTGTAGAGTCTTCGTAGCTTATGAGGTCGGGAGATGTCAATAAAAACATATACATGTAAAGGTCATTTTTGTAGCAGCTGCAACTCTACTTTCGATGATAGGTAGAGTTAGCGCTCTTGTCGTATGTTTGTTAATGAACGAACTACAGTCTGGCCATCAGGCGGCTTTCAGACTACACTATTATATATAGCAGAATAATATCGCGCACCATACAAATCCAGTAATATATAGTACAGTACAGGGTGACCGTGGCCATAACAATGTATGGTGCGCGATATTGTTGTGCTTTGAGCTATATACGATATGCTATTATATTATAGCGTAGTCTGAAACCCGCTTAACAGTATAGGAGTTAGCAAACGTTTTGTAGATTTCAGGTAATATTGAAAGAAAACGAAATATCTGTAAATGTTGGGACAGTTTGGACGTTCTATCCTCATCGCCGAATATTGTAACCGTTCAGGGAGGTAGGTAGTCAAAAATCACAATTACGTACAAGCTCGTATGCTCGACTACCCAGCAGCCGACCAGTATGACACTGAACAACTAAGTGCCATACACGGATTATAATCACAGGCCCGGCCTAACAGTCATCTATTTTCATAAAATGTTTAATAGTTGAGGTAAGACCAAATTATTTACAAACATTATCGTATAAAAAGTTTTTACTAAACATAATCACGCCTGTATTCCCCTAAGAGGCTGAAAGAGGCACACTACACTTCGCCGATGTATTTTGGTCCCTATGTAATAGGGGGCATATTGCCATTATACCAGGCACATTCTCCTTCAATACAATTTGGGCCATCCACCACGCTGGCCCAGTGCAGGTTGGTGAACTACACATGCTCTTCCATAGACGTGCAGGTTTCCTTACGATGTTTTCCTTAATCGTCCAGTATTGAAAATTACATTCGCATATAAAAATAATTTTAGCGGTGCGCGCCCGGGATTTGAACTTGCACGCCTTACGTTCAAGGCGAGCGTTCTACCAACGAGGCTACCACTGCTTGCTACATAATTTTAAAAAATACATCTCTATTAACTTCGACCGCGAACAGTGGAGTCTGCTATATGCGTCCCTGCGGGTAAGAGCAAGCAAAACACTCACGTTGTACGAAAATAGCGGGGAGCTGGTTTTGGCGGACGAGTGTTTGCCTTTCATCTGATGCAATGTGCCCAAGAGGGATGCATGGAGTACCCTCTGCGGGGACGTGACGGATTCTCAGAGAGTGGACGTATATTTTGAACATATATGCAGACACATATTCAAGACACTCCTGATATTTCGGGCCTTGAGTTGATAGGCACTTCGTTATGATAACATACGTATTAACGTCATCACAGACAACCATTGCCTATTTTCTGTCTATACTTTTAGTTCTATGATCTATTTCGAAATACATAAAACATAGAGAAACGAACTTAATTAGGTTATGGATTCATCCGCCATAACCACACTCATTACCCATTTTTAATTATCATGTGTTTTTATTGCATTTTACTTGCTATTTAATTACTTGACATTGACTGAAATACCCGCTAATCGCAAGAGTAGCCAATCCTTATGTTATTCCATAAACTTTTACTATTTCATAAATTTTGTAAAAAACTAAGAAACAATTGGCTACTTATATCGATTAAAAATAACAGTCAATCATCCAGTAACGTTGATACCGAAATTCAATATTTTTTTATTCCCAAACGCATCGTATGATCCCAAACTAAGGAACGCTTGTGTTATAGGTATCATACAATGGACATGGGGCGGATCCCAATTATGCCTAGACCAGGACAAATTTCGAAATTAGGCGCTGACGAACCCGCGACCATCCGGCGCAGTGAACCGAGCGCGGCCTGCTCTCCAACCACTATGCTATATGAAATCTCCAAGCATGAAAATTACTAAAGCATTTCACAGAATTTGTGCTTATATTTTGAAATAGCAAAGCCAGTAGCTAGTAGAAAATTCAGTTCCTTTGTGCATCTTTCACTTTGAAACAGAGCACCGGAATGCCTTGAAATTTTGCATGGAGATAGCGCAGGTGACGTCGAACGACACGCCCGTCTAGTAATTTTAAAATAGATTTAGAGAAGAAAATATATTTACATACTCGGCATGCTTTTACGAGCAAGACTAGAGTAATATCTTTCTTCTAACTCCTACACCTTTTCGATTAAATTGGTGCGGGTGCAAAGACAATTTAGCTTTTCCCCGGGACTCGCCGAGGATCGAACCTCGGTGTCTTTAAGGGACACCGCTGTTGATCCTGGGTAACAGGAGTAACGGTGGTAGAAAATAATATCTAGAAAACAAACGAAATATTAATACGACGTGCCAAATTCTGAGGGCTCATTGTGCCGAATAAAAGGACAGAACAAAAGGATATCGAAACACCCGACTGAGGTATCCACTGAATAATGAATCGTTACCAATTAGTCGAGAAAAAAATGTGTGTCGAGACGAGATACCCTCAGATGCCCTCAGGTTAATTGCAGTACTCTATATTATGAAGATTAGTACATATATGGTAAGATTAGTACATATATGGTATTATACGATTGCTCCACGTACTATAGGTACATTATACGGACAGGACAGTTCAGTTGGTGGCACTCCCGCTTTATCAGCAATGAGTGCAGGTTCAAATCGAGAGCTCGCACTTAGGAGATTTTAAGATTTCCAGTGCGACATGTCATTTTTATTACATTCATATTTAAGTAACACGGTACATATACCTAACGAAAATGCAGAAAAAAAAAATATGTATCTGGCTGCGTGTGTTTATTCTGGGTAATCTCTGAAACGGCTGAACCTATATTGAAGGGACTTTCACATAGCTAATGATATAGTGAGTAACTTAGGCTACTGTTATTTTAGGAAAACAATTAGGGTTCCTACATATTAATAAAGATTGTCACTTGCTGAACAATGTGGATTATATACACATCATCACGCCTGTATTCCCCGAAATGGTAGGCAGAGGTGCACTGTAGTGCACCCACACTTCGCCGATGTATTTTGATCCCAATCTATTAGAGGTCGCGGTCGCGGCACGTTCTCCCTAATACGAGGGAGATTTTAGGGCCACTGTGCACCACGCTGGCCCAGTGCAGGTTGGTGAAATTCACACGCCTTTCTACAGACGTGCAGGTTTCCTCGAGATGTTGACTTTCACCGTTCGGCAATTGGTAGTCATTATTGAAAATGAAATTCGCACAATAAAATAATCTCAGTTTGAGGAAATCTGCAGACTAACTAAAATATTTGGTCTACATTCGCGGTGAAGTCCTGACACTTAGGTCATTGTTATTGTGAGACACAGTATTGGGATTGATAACCTTATTAAGCGAGTCGTTGTTTGTTGCGGTCAACGCATACAAACATAATAAATGATTATACCGCAGATATTGTATAGTATAGGTACCGTTAAGGCACTCACACTTCAGCACACTTGTACATCAAAACTAGCGCGTAATTCGGGTTCCGTACCTAAAAGGCAAAACGGGAACCCTATTACTAAGACTTCTCTGTCCGTCCGTCCGTCTGTCACCAGGCTGTATCTCATGAACCGTGATAGTTAGAGAGTGGAAATTTTCTCAGATGATGTATTTTTGTTGCCGCTATATCAACAAATACTAAAAAACAGAATAAAATAAATATTTAAGGGGGCTCCCATACACAAACATGATTTTTTTTATCGATTTTAAAGATTTCCCTTCCCTTTTCCCTTCGTGCGCGCGTCTGACTCGCACTTGGCCAGTTTTTTTTACTAATACCAAAACAAACTCTGTTACAATATATGGATTGAATTTCCGTGATAAAAGCCACGCCCCCACGCGTCAAAATTTGCTCGCGCTGTCAGTGTCGTTTGTCGTCAATGCAGACTTTTGACGCCCTAGGGTGAGTAACGGCTTAACGTTCCCGAAAAACGTCAAAAATAAGAGTCGTATTGAGTCGTATATCATCCTCTTGTGTCGCTTAACGTATAGCACGACATTCGCAAATAAATAAGATGAGTTGCTAATGAGAAGAGTTGCAGAACGTCAAATGCGCCCGTGCACCGCGCAACAATAAAATAACAGCTTTAAGTTAGTCGCCGACGTGTCGCGGAATGCAACTAAATTAATTACTGACAATTACTTGATAAGATGGCTCTTCATATTGCATATCACCTATTAAAACAATTACCTAGTACGACATTACCATATTGTTCTATAGAGTTTTACGCCAAATATCATCTTTGTACATCGCTTTGACTGAAGACCCAGAGCAATGGACTAGAAGGTTCAGATTCCCCTAACAATATGGGCATGACCGGGCATGGATTATCATTCTTGTTTCCAACCATTTGAAAGTAAATACAACAGGGTAAATTTAATCCTTCCTCAGATATAGTAACGATTTCTACAAAAAGTGACATATTTGAATGTTATTGAGATCAGTTTGTCCTGTGTAATGGCATAAGGCTAGTCTTCTTTCATTGTCGAAATTTGAGTGCATAAGAGATCCGCAGGGTACTTCTGCGTACACCTTCGGTGAATGCAAGCGTGACGGTCCGTGTATATTTCCCTCTATATCAGCTTACTTTCTCTTTACGCATCCCACACACTGGAGCGTTAACACTTTCTTGCCAATACTATGACGAGCTGTGTGTTAATGCAATACCTAGATTGGATTTCTAGGGTAAAAGTCTACTTCTTCTTTTTTTAAGATATTTAATGGCATAAGATGGCTCCACCTGCGTTTAGCAGGTATTTCAGCCAGTGTCAAGTAATTAATAGCAACTGCAAATTCAATAAATACACATTATAAATTAAAATGGGTGATGACAGTGATAAAGGTGGCAGATGAATCCAGGGTAAAAGTCACGCCCCCACGCGGCAAAACTCGCCGTCAAAGTCATTTCGTTGACGAATGAACTTTTTTAATGAGATAATAAAGTGCATTTTAGTTCTGTTCACCAACCCGCACTGGGCCAGCGTGGTGGACTATAGCCCAAAAAATCTCACTCGCATTGAGGGGGAGTGTGCCCGGTATAATAGCAATAGGGTCACCTCATATTACATTGGGACCAAAATACATCGGCGAAGTGTGGGCGCACTGCGGTGCACCTCTACCTACCCCTTCGGGGAATACAGGCGTGATGATGTATTTAAAAGTCTGACGCGCGTGTTTTGACGCCCCTGTGTTCGGCGGGGTTTATACGTAAAAAACCGGCACAAGACCGGTTCGGGTCACACGCCAGTTTTCGTAATGATTCTGCGAATTCCCCGATATTGATTGATTACACTTTCAGAACCATCTGCGGATGAATTTTTTTCAGCGCCATATTGAAAATCTACTGAAATTAAATATCTGGATATTTAGACTAAATATTAGTTTTGAAGATGACAAATGGAAGGTGGGAGGCGAAGATCCAATGACACTTGAAATTTTTGTTACTATAATCACACTCGACCAGGGAAAATTTGCTGCGAGAATCGAACCTGCAACACTTAGCCCTTCGTCACGGTGTACCTGTGTTGGTATGTATAGCTTTTGGTTTGTCTGTGGATCTCCTTTACACTCTACTACTACTAGTACTACAGCCTTTTTATCGTCCCACTGCTGGGCATGGGCTTCCCCTTAATGCGAGGGGGATTCGGTCCATAGTCCACCACTCAGGCCCAGTGCGGGTTGGCAGATTTCACACATCTATCGATAAGTAGTCAAGTTCTCTCAGACGTGCAGGTTTCCTCACGATGTTTTCCTTCACCATTTCATAGCATGTGATAATCTTGGATGAAAATGAGATTCGCAGAAGTGCGAGCCGGGGTTTGAATCTGCACACTTCGATTGCAAGGGGTGCGTTAGACCACTCGGCTACATTCAGACCAATTAAAATTTGCTGCGAGAACCGAATCCGCCACTATCAGATCAGCTTGTCCTATAGGTTTGGTAACTATAGGTTTTTGTGCCTCTACGCACGTTTTGCCTCCAGACCGTTCCATTACCATAATCCCTGTATTCGTTGACAAATTTTCATGACGGTGCATGTTATCAGCACGCTGGAGGTAGTAGCATGTAAATGGGATCCCTAAATCCGCGGGATTAGGCGGGATCCGTGATGGAAAGAAATATGTATAGGGAGCGGACTTAGATTTTTCTAGACCCTGTCTAGCCTATGACTATTTTCCTTCTTCTTGTTTACGAAATGAGTGAAATGATATTTTAATGGAATAAGATGAGGAATGGCTCCACCTGCGTTTAGCGGGTATTTCAGCCAGTGTCAAGTAATTATTAGCAAGGGCAAATTCAATAAATACACATTATAAATAAAAATGGATGATGACAGTGATAAAAATGGTGGCTGAATACTCATTAGAATGACTATTTTAGAAATGAAAAACAACGATAGTTCACACACGAATGCTTAAAGCTATAAGTGTTCTGCAAAACAACTATAATCAACTTTATTTATTCTTTGGGATGACTGCGTATGCATACCCAAAGTAAGTAACGCTTATATAATAACTAGCAGACCCGGCCACGCGTTGCTGTGATCTAAGCTATCCTATCTCTTAAGTTGGACCAGGCTGCTCACGGTGTGCCAATTTAATTTAAAATCGGTTAAGTAGTTTGGGAATCCATCGCGGACAAACATCGTGACAGGAGATTTATATATATAAATTTATATATATATATTATAATAATAATTAAAAAACTATATGCTAAGTGCGATACTAGTAATAATAACTTACGAAAATGTCAATTTTGCCCTGACGGGAATCGAACCCGCAACCGCTAGCAGCAGTGAGAGTCGTCTTTATTTGTTTTTTTTTTCTCTAGTAAAATATAGTCAAAGTAAAACTATTTATTTTTCTCTGGGGGCACTTGTAAATTGTCAACTTTATTATTTTTGTTATTTGCTATGGTCGAATCGGAACGCGACCTCGACTTTCCTCGACCTTCTTAAATTTCATTTTAAATCGCCATCAGTAACTTATTTGCAAAAACATTTATTTTTTACTCATTATTATTTTCAGAAACCGTCTCAAATCCATCCCTGTTATCGCCTCAAGCCTCAAATAAGGCGAATCTCGCAAGATGTGACGCGGGAATCAGATATCTCCACCTACGACATTGCTTATTCAGTGATGTGACATTTTGTTTATTAACATCTTCTGTCAGTCTGCAGCCAGTTTTGTTTTGGTTCCAAAATGAAAGTTTATTTTTTACTGGATGTATTTGCATGAACACTGAAACTGTATAGCCAAGCCTAATATTCCTGGCGTTCAATACACCGGATGTTTCGGATACTTACATGTGTATCGAGTAAGCACTATAAGTTATATAGTATACAAATTGATCGACATTCGAGTATCTATTATAATTTTTCGCCCTCAATTTTTATAACCTTTCATATCTAAACCATAATTATTGTATTGTGTAAACTTACTTATTTAACTTTTTTACCATTTTAGCTCAAAATAAAGAGGAGTGGAAGACAGATCTTTGCCCAACAGTGGGGCATAACAGACTTATAATATCTATTTTAAATCACGTTGTTTATACGCTACCGTATGATATGTATTTCGAACTTCTGACACACCTGTATACTGGCATCTATTCTAGCATACAAGCATTCATCATGAACAATACTATCTCACCACCTGAACGGAAATACCTGGTACGTTGACCCCGCGATATGCTCCTCCATTTATCATATTGATGGCGCTAATACAAAATGAGAGATCAATTTTGAGGGGATATTAAAAGGGGCACGGCTATACGAATTGAAACCTTATCTACAGCAAATAGAGTGTATAATACCTGGACTGAAATATGGCGGGTCACGCCTGAAAAAGATACGATCTTTATGTCTTCTTTAACCTATTTTGATGTCCTATTAATGTCTACCTTTTTACATGAAGAAAAATGGTTATCCTTACCAAAATGTAAATATTGTAATATCTATTTGGCAGACTGTCGTGAAGGATATCTTAAATATTCGATAAAAGTGGGTTACTAGTGAGAGGAACAAGGCATATCAACCCAAAATTATGTTATACTCGTACTTAAATTACAACTGAACTAAATATTATCATTTGCCTAACCATTACCCATTATTTAATCAAAAAAACTTTACTTATCTCCAGATAACACATACTCATCGTATGATACCAAACTAACCAAAGCTTTTACTATGGGTACCATACAATGGACTGGGGGCGATCCCAGTTACACCAAGACTAGGGCAATTTCCGTAAAGGCCATTTCCGAAATTTGTCACTGGCGGGAATCAAACCCACAAGAGCACTTGATGACGTGATCCGAGGGGCCTACGCTCGACCACTAGTGGTCTAGTGTTGATAACACGGCTTGGTAGCCGTCGTCAATTTGGGGTTATTATTCAATTTTTATGTATATTATCACACATTAGCACACAGTGCCGTAAATAGGGCGGTGCCACCGGTGTCCAGGCACAGGGCGTAGACTCTGGGGGGCGCAAGAAAGGCCAGACCAGGCAGGACTATTATTTTTTCGATTTGCTCCTGATAAGTGCCCGCTGCGCCCCTAACATTAAAAAAAAATATCTAAAAGAAACAAGGGCGCAGTTATAGAAGCCCGCGCAGGGATTTACGGCACTGTTATCAAGTGCAATATTAACAAAAAAAAAAAAAAATTTTGTGATACTAAAACACATAAATAATATTGGAAAATCTATAAATACCGGGTTCTGTCTCTAGTCTGAAGATTCTGGATGAAATATTGAGATCACGATTCGTGCGAACACATTTTTCAGCGCTTGTCTTTATTATACAGGCTGTATCAGAAGTCCGAAGTAATATTTTAGGTACAATATATTTAAGGTAGGTGATATATAGATCTAGGGTGACAGGTCGGGGGACCTGTCACCCATAGCACGGTTCCGGTGGACGTTGGGACGGCTGGGGTTGTACCAAGCCGTCCCAGGGGCCCAGTCGTCGACTCCCCCGTGTCGGCGGGGGATGCGTAATGCATTTTCCCACGAAAAAAAAGGTGATATACAGATGCCTAGTGAATGCACACTTTACCTAACTATCAAAGTTTCCGAGTTGCAGACCTTTGGATATTTGTCACGAGTATCGTGTTTTGGCCTTCTGTAACCCTATTTAAAATAAATAATTAATTAAAATATAGCTACAAGAGACGCCTATTATAGAATTCATAAAGCAGAAGTTGAAAATTTCGCATAGGACTCGGGGTATAGGTAGATTTCATAATTGGCAGTAACAAAAAAATCTAAAAATTATGTTCGAATTTCGATAGACAAATTATACCATTCGGTTGTATACCCGGCGCTCGGTTGTATATTTCGGACTTATAAAACATCATCATAAATCACCACTACGCCTGTATTCCGCTATGGGTAGGTACACTGCAGTGCACCCACATTTCGACTACAGATTTTTGGCCGTCCATTGTGACACTTTAAATTTATATTGTTAACGTAGTTGGTATTACTTTAAGGTGACAGAATAGAGAGATATTTAGCCATCCATTCCTGTTGGACAAAGTCAGAATTTAAAAGATAGGGCACACAAATTAATAGAGAAAAGATTATACTTTCTTGGCAACGGCTTGGTCTAGTGGGGCCGTTCAAGTATTACGTAAGCACTATGGGGGGGTGGGGGGTCTTTGTTTTGCTTATTTTGGATGACATGGGGAGTAGATGATGATTACATCATCGGTAGTTATTTACTTTTTTACACGAATGGCAACCCTCACATTGTCTATGCTTGAAAACGAATCGCATTTTCGGGGATGGAATTATAATTATAACATTATAATTATAAAATAAAAAAAACCAAATTAAAAATGTTTACGTAAGCATGGGGGAGGGGGTAAGAGCTTTGCTTACTTTTGCTGACAAGGGGGATGGGGGGAGGATATATTGTAATAAATCTGCTTACGTAATATTTGAACGGCCCCAGTGGTCTGAGTGTATGCCACTAAGCTTACTGCAACGAGTGACTGCAGTTCCGATCCCAGCCAGCGACAAATTTCGGAAATGTACCTTTATAAATTTGCCCTAGTCTAGGTGTAACTAGATCGCCCCAGTCTATTGTACGGCATCCATAATACAAGCTTTACTTACATTGGGATCATACGATGAGATCCCGAATCCCTCGAGTATGTGTTTACTGCCGACATATAGGCTATCTAACACAGTCCGAAGTACTGCAATAATTGTATTTCCACAAACATACTTTACATTATTAGATACCATCTCCCCGCACTTCAGGCTACAAGTATTGTGACTTGAATCGTAACATCGCAAAATGGAGCGAATCTAATAAATATTTTTCTTATTCGTTGGGCAAAGAACAACACGCCCTGTTATGATGGAATCAATTTATCAATACAATTGGGGGTGTATGTACGAATTTGTTTTAGTAAATTGGATTTATTACGCTCGCGTTCGGGATTAGGAACAATATCAAAAGAATATTACGGTCTCGTCATACGGATCGCCCGCGTCACTGTACGAGTACCTATACACTATTATATTAGTTTTAGTGACACATAGACATAGGACACACGCACACCAAAAAAGTGCTTGGTATATCTATAGTAAGTGGACGAGATCTTGTATCTACTTGCGAGGACTGGTCCAACCATTTTCCTCTTAATGACTTACCATCTTCTCTCCCATACAGCCTTGAAGGCATCATACCAAAGCAATTATTTCTATAACCATCTGTGGTTTAGAATAATTCCTTCATTGTAAATGGGAGTAGACGCACCTAACTGTACTAGCTTCCTAAGCGTAAAGACTATATTTGTATTTAATATTAGACTGCCGTGAGTATAATTCTTCTCTAGTATTGTGGCAAAGGTGCTGTCTGCTCTCAAGTCATTGCTGCTCCTGAGAATGTATTACTCGCAATTATCATTTTGAAAAGAGTAACCATTGAGTTTCTTACCGGCTTTTCTCAGTGGAAGCAGCATTCCGAACCGGTGGTAGAATCTGACTATTTGTAAGTGCTTTTTGGCCTACACGAATAATTTTTTTTTTGATTTTGATTTTATCAATTTGGGGACAAAGCTAGAAAAACCAGGTTTTTAATGACGCAGTTCATCCGTGTCATTTATGGCTACATCGCGGATGATCCGCGAGATATTAGCTCTTGTTAAGGCATTGGGATCAATTTCCGTATATGCAGGTTCAAACCCCGGCTCGCACCTCTTGGTTTATGTGCGATCTCATTTTCATCTGAGATTATCACTTGCTATGTAACGGTGAAGGAAAACATCGTGAGGAAACCTGTAAGTCTGAGTGAACTTGACTAGTTCCCAATATATGTGTGACGTCTGCCAACCCGCACCGGGCCAGTGTGGTGGGCTATGGCCTGATCCCCCACGCGTTGAAGGGAGGCCCGTGCCCAGCAGTAGGACGTTAAAAGGGCTATTGTAGTATAGCACTTATAATAGTAAAAATGAAAGAAAATAGATTGATATATTGTCTATTATTTATCATAGGTATCTATGTATGTAATATGACAATGTAGCCAAAGGACATCGGGAGGGCAAAAAAAATAGCAAGACGAATTGGACTCGCACTAAGGAGACTAGCCTATACTAGGGAAAAACCCAGAGGAGTAGAGGAAGGAAAGGGAGGCCTTTGCCCAGCAGTGGGACGACATAGACTGATCACAAAAAAGCTTTATATCTTTAATCTTTATACCTATGATAAAAAATAGTCATCAATGGTAAGTAATAATCCAGGTAGTATGAAATCGTACTTTAATAGACAAACCTATCACGTACACTAAGCGAGTGAAAGAGATAGTGATAGAGGGTTCAGTAATATAATAATTGTAGGCAATTACCTCAATAATGGTTTTGGTCCGTGATTGTTCCAACAACTCGGTACATTAAAACCACATTTATAGACACGAAACGATAATCTAAAAATCACCGACAAAATGGACCGAAAAAACGCGCGTTGAATAATTATTGCCAAAACTAAACCGAACTCTATATACTTCTATACAAAAAGATTGATTTACACAGAAATTTCATCTTTATGTATATTAATACACAGTCCGATTTGGTATTGACAAAATGTTGGCCTTAGGTGCCGAAAGCATTTCTCACATCACATATAAATTTTTAACCGTAAAGAGGACTGCAATATTATGAGTTAAGTGAAGTTTAGTTTGGTTCCACAAGAATCGACAACAATATATATCGAAGGAACTATCACGTTTATAATAATACTTCTCAAATACAGTTTGTCATTCCGAATGATTGCCGCCAACAGTACGTGGTGTTATTAAGTGTAATAAATAGATAATGACGCTCAATTTGGACGGTTGCTGGCAAATAATACGGAGTACATCATGTTATTGTGCTATCCTATGTTGTTAGCTATTATGACTTTCTAAGCAAAATTGCAACGTCATTTAATCGCAATTGAAAATTAAAGTTTGAAGTCCGGCTAACTGAAGAGTCGAAACATTTTTGACTGTACCGAAAAAAAACTCTGGGTCCTTAAACATAAAGATTAAATTTCTGTAGTAAGACCTAGGCGCAAAATTAGCTCGCGCCGTCAATGACCACATCGTTGAAGAGTAAACGTTGTGCCTCAGTAAATACAGTTTATTATGTATCGGTAAACATGGGTTTCCATGCTCCAGTGTACGAATAGCGCTTTACTTAAACCAACACATAGAGTTCCAAACATTTATAACCGATGTAAAATCCTGCTTCAAAGCGCACGCGATAATTTTTTATAACCCATACCAAAATGAACTCTATTGACTTAATAAAAAGCACATTTTTCAATGATATGTCTTCGATGGTGTTAATGAATTTTCGTCGCGACGTCGCGTTTTTACTGCAGTAATTCAACCTTTATGTTAATTAACACAGAGTTCATTTTTAAAAGGTCATGTTAAATCGCTAGCTACAGTCGTTACAGGGCTTAATGGTTACACATATAAGTAAATCGGGTGTTTCAACCTTTGAGAAAGAATTCCAACCTCCGAATTAAATTTGCAAACCTTTTTAATGTGATCAGATTCTGAAGAGTTGCTTGACAATCGTTACCTGTAACAAAACATAAATAAAACATTAGGTATGTGCAAAGTCCACACGAATAGTATTTACGAACTTCAATCTATCAGAAGTGCGAAATAAGACTCTACCGATTGAGTATCAGGTTTACAAGTAATTTAGTTGAACAATGAACTTCTTCTATACGGCAATACAGTTCGTTTTCGTATTGCCAAAAAAAAATACGACCTCTTCTTAACGCTCCAGCATAAAGTATAAACACAGACAACACATACTCATCGTATGATCCCAAACTAAGCAAAACTTATCTATGGGCGGTTGGGCACCATACAATGGACTGGGGTGTCCCTAATTACACCCACACCAGAGCAAATTCCATTCCAAAAAGACCATTTCCGAAATTTGCCACAGGCGGGAATCGAACCTGCAACCACCTGTTTAAGTTAGCCGAGCAGCGTACTCTTAAACCACTATACGAAGTCGCCAATTTAAAAATAAACTCAAGTGTAATTATTTTACTCTTTGTAATTCGTCGAAACACTTTCTCATTCCAATATTAATCCGGATAGCAGTATATAAGACACTAAACTTAAAGCCAACATACTGAGGCGTCAAACGTTACGCGTCAAAATTTACTCATATAAAAACTTCATTATACATCATCACGCTTGTTTTTCCAGAACGGGTTGGCACCTTCGCCGATGTATTTTGGTCCCAATGTAATAGGGGGCGAGCCTATTGCCATTATACCGGGCACATTCCCCCTCAATACGAGGGAGATTTGGGCCATAGTCCACCATGCTGGCCCAGTGTAGGTTGGTGAACTTCACAAGCCTTTCTATAGACGTGCAGGTTTCCTCACGATGTATTCCTTCACCGTTTAGCAAGTGGCAATTGTTGAAATGATTGGGCCTGTGATTTGAACTTGCTCCCCTTACGTTCAAGGCGGGCGTTCTTGCCCACAAGGCTACCACTGCTGCAATACTTCATTCTTCAACGAAATTTCGTTGACAGCGCGAGCGTATTTCGACAGGTTTAGCCGTGGCCAAATGTGCCATAGAAATTCAATCTTTATGCGTATTGACTCAGAGTTCGTTTTGGTATCGGCAACATTTCTGACGCACGTACGTAGATGCCCCACTGTGCGGGAGGCTTAACGGTTGACTAGTGTTTTTGAAAGTCTGCCGACCCGCTGTGAAGCTAGCCGTGAAATCAGGCAACTGCCTGGCGCATCGACTTCACTTTCTACAACTACTGATTACTGTTGTTCAAAACAATAATATAATACTTTCACTTTAGTAACGATGTAAGCAGTGGTAGCCGAACGCACGCCTTGCAATCAAAGTGTGCTAGTTCAAACCCCGGCTCGCACCTCTGGGTTGTGCGAATCTCATTTTTATCCGAGATTATTACTTGCTATGAAACGGTGAAGGAAACCATCGTGAGGAAACCTGCACTACTGAGGGAACTTGACTAGTTCTCGATAGATGTGTGAAGTGTGCCAACCCGCACCACTGGGCCAGCGTGGTGGACTATAGCCTGAATCCCCTCGCATTGAGCAGAGGCCCATGCCCAGCAGTGGGACGTTAAAAGGGCTGTAGTCAGTTTATCGTTGTAAGAATGTGAGGTATTATTTTAGCTGACTACAAAAAAATTGGTTATAACTTCGACTTATGTTTTTCTTGACCTTAAAAGGATGTAAGGAGCCGTTGAAGAATCACTTCAATTTCTGTCTATTTGTTTGTCAAGACACTTTTCAAGAACGCATGGAAGATATAAAATTCTGCAATCCCTTAGAAATGTAAATCAAACGTCAACTCAATCAAAAGATACGTCCGTTCATGCCGCATATTTTGACACTTTTAAGCGCACCTAAACAAATATAGTAAAAAAAATAGAAGGGTTGAACGGTGTTATTGTCAAGGCGGAGATCGAACGCGACATTAACCCCGCGTTCCGTCTAATCAAAGTAAAATTTTAAATATGATTACTCATTTAGATACAATATTATTAACGCAATTGCGTCTAACAAAGACTTGTAGTATTAAAGGTACAATCAAAATGAGATTTGTTTTTTTTTTCAATGTATGTTAGGTTTACAGGGTGTAGACATGGGAAAAGGGATGTCCGTAGTGGAAATCGACACAACAACGGTTATCGATCCACTCCAATAGAGGTTTTATTGCAGCGCCATACAATGAGTATTAAAACCCGCAAAGTACGCAACATCGTTAGTTTATGTTACATTACACAATGCTCAGCAAATTAATTTTGGAATCAGAATCAGATTTTTTAAATTCATGCAATCCATTAAAAGGTATGAATGGTCAAACACACAAAAACTACCATTCGGAATGCATTTTCTATGGAGAAGAATGGGCAGGAAACTCGATAGTTGCTCTTTTCCAAAGGTTTACCTGTTTAATTTAAAATGTACAAAACATTTATTTATTTGATTAAGCGATATATTAACAACTTTTTGACCTCGCTGCGTTAACGAGAATATTGTTGAATACATACAACGCCTCTAGCGGTGAATTTGTGAACTACGGTTCCATAAGATAAATGTTGAGTAGTAGTATGTATGAAACACTAGCCATGAGTTCGCAAATGGAAAAACCACTTAGAGAATTCTATGTAGCATTGGATAAGTGTTATCAGCAGATTGGTTAAACGAAAGGTCGTAACCTTATTACTTATTACTTGAGATTAACTTATGATTAGAATCTTATGATAACCCCTCTATTTAACTTTACACGAAAACTAAACATAACACGTTTAAAATCCAAAACTTGCATGTTACCAAGTAGTCACGACTCCTGAACATTTTAATAGCACTAAATAAGCCAATGGAGACGATTTTGTTTGCACGAAACTAAAATAAGTTAATAAATACCGCCAGACAACACATACTCACCGTATGACATTACGATAAGCAAAGCTGGTATGGACACCATACAATGGACTGGGGGTGGTCTAACATAGACCCAGACCAGTAGTTGTAGCATGTGCGTTAGTCACGGAATATCTTGATGTTGTCTCTTTCTCTCGTATGAAATTAGAAAGAGCGAGCAAGCGAATCCGTGACGAAGGTCTTGTCTTGACATGCATTCTAGCACCACTGGGCAGCTTCCGAAAAGACATTCACGAAATTTGACGCTGTCCGGAATCGAACCCGAAACCAAAACACTAGACCAAGCCGTTGCAAATTGCACTAAGCGCCTTCCTTTTCATAAAGGCAATGTGAGAGAAAGACGCCAATATTTTAGTACTGTAAAATTTAGTTTGTGTAACACAAAATCGGCACCGAAGGACTATTAAACCAGCCAAACACTGTACCAACATTAATATCTTAATTTATTCCCGCACGCGCGCGCCCGGCAGATCGTGACGTTCGTGACAGGGAACATTCGTGCGAAACGTCGTAACTGCCGTCACGTAGCGTATACTATATATGTTAAAATTTATATTAAGCGATATATATCAAACACCTGCGGATGCGTTATGCTCGGATACTGTTATACGATATTGGCTTTACGCTTTGCACCCACTGGGGCGACTGAATTAACTTTACATTTTGTTTGAAAATAAACTCTATGTTAACCAACTTAAAGATTGGATTTCTGTGGTAAGCTCCACGTGACCACGCGTTGAATTTCACTTGCATCATCGATAACATTGCGTTGTAAATTGTGCTGTTTCTATGCAGTAATACAGTTCTTTTTCTTTCAACAAATTTAATGTCTGTCTTCCAGCGTAGGGCTTTATGGTAAATCTTCTCCGTCTAAGAATATCAGGTTGTCTCTCACCTACTGTCGTTGTGATATTTGCTTGTTCTATGATAATTGAGGTGATAGTTTGGGGGTGAATTTAGGATGAAGCTAACTTATGAGCTAAACAATGGCTACTATCGTAGCTAACCCATGAGCATTGCCATCAAATGTGACAATTATGCCATCGCTTTGAGTATCCTACCGCCCGACTTTAATGGGGGACTTTGGTGGTAATATAAAACTAATTTGTATTGTTTAAATTAAGATAGTATTTTTACCCTTTTTTACCCTTTTATTACCCAATCCATCTACAGTTTTTTTTTTGCTTTTATCAAATGGATCATCCATCATCATCATTTGCCTTACCTTGTCTCATTATTTGGGTCGGCGAAATATGTCTTTTTCTTGCATTCATCTCGCTTTTCTGTCATACTGACATCCACTCCGATCTCATTCATATCACCCTTATACAGTCCATCCATCTTTTCTTGGGTCTTCCTCTCGCTCTGTATCCGTCCACATTTATAATCATCACTCTTTTAGTAACATGATTCTCATATAATTAGGTAAGGAAACATTTATTAACCTTTAGGAAATCCCTATATTATATCCTTTAATCTAGTTTAGGTCAACTTAGACCAGATAACGTTTGCTAAGTATGCTATCAAAAATACATTAGAAAATGCAAATACGGTGTGAGCGAACTATTTTTATGATCGTTAGTTTCATAACGTATAACATAATATTAGTTAATAAAAAAACAACGTAATCATGATGCGATGCCGTTAAAGTCTGTTATTGCTTAGAACATTTGATGTGTTAGTTTATGATATGCGCATTATTCATGATTAGATTGTGGATAGAAACGTTAGTATTCTAGCAAATAGACGCGTCGTAATCCGCCATTTTTGCCAATACCGAAATAAACTCTGTGTTAATGTGCATAAAGATTGAATTTCTGTGATAAAATCAAGCCCCCACGCGTCGAAATTCGTTCACACTGTCAATATCGTTTCATCGAGAAATTACCTTTTTCTATAAGCCAGTAGAGATCATTTGGCATGGCAAACACAGTGGCTATAATAATTTTACATTACCGATTTTAAACCCAATTCAGGGCTTGAAGACACGAAGACAGTGACTAACCCAACATGGCAGACGGTCTAAAATTACCAGCCGACAGTCTGAAACAGACATGCCATGCCATGCCGCCTGTCATTTACGAAACCCAGACAAAATACTGAGAAACACCGCTCCAAGAGAATAAGTGTTACTTGAAGCGATATGAATAACACCTATCGAGAAGCGATTTTATGAATCCCAATTGATTGTGAATCTGTCAGTTCTTATACTTCTCCTTAATTTACGAATTGAATGAAATGATGATATTGAATGGAATGGCTCCGATTGCGGTTAGCGGGTATTTCAGCCAGTGTCAAGTAATTCACTGACTGGCTGATATTAAAAGGAGTAACTTACTGGCTACTTTTATTTCAGAAAATGAATTTTGGTTATCGGCATAAAGTAAATAGCACGCGTTTTGATCGATCAGTAGATCTTTAGAGGGTTTTTGGCACTTTGCTGAGGTAACAGTATAAACAGTGTGGCCAGGAAACGTATACCAGCTGATTGATTACAACCTGTCCTCGTAATTAAGGTCGTCTGTTTGTGGAACGAGTTGGAATTGGCCCATCCGGACCCGCGGCCGCTGTTGATGTAATAGCGACTTTAATACTACCTGACCCCTCACCACCGCCTCTAACAATGTTATTTTAATATTACTGTGACAGTTTTCGTAGTACATACTGACAGTTAATTATAAAAAATATTACTACATGAGATGATTAGTTAGTCTTAACGTCCCACTGCTGGCCAACGGCCTCCCCTCAATGCGAGGGGGATTCGGGCCATAGTCCACCACGCTGGCCCGGTGCGGGTTGGCAGACTCCACACATCTATCGAGAACTAGTCAAGTTACCTCAGACGTGCTGGTTTCCTCACGATGTTTTCCTTCACCGTTTCATAGCAAGTGATAATCTCGGATCAAAATGAGATTCGCACATAAATCCCAGAGGCGCGAGCCGGGGTTTAAACCTGCACACTTTGATTGCATGGCGTGCGTTCGACCACTCGGCTACCACTGCTATATCGTCAATTACTATATTAAAACTTGATACTAGCAAATACATAATATTATACACACGAGTATGCTACCACACGGTAATAGAACATTACGAATCCCTCGATTTCAATCAACATAACTGATACCTCAAAATATCCAATATCTAAAACATTCTTAACTATAACTTTGTAACTAAAAGCTTAAGGCTTTCCAGAATCCTTCGCCTTGAAACTATAACAAAACATCCTAGACTAACAAGGCGTCCCGTGCAACACAATAAACCCAATATAACAGAGTACAAGTCTGGGTAACTTCCTTAATATCCTGGATGAGTAACTGGTTCAATTATAACCCGTGACGGAGCGGTTTAATAGGGACGCATTTAGATATTGGATACTGTACGCAGGCTCCAACACATGAGACAAGGTTTGTGCAAATACTTCGTATCTCTTTGCCAACACAATTGAACACAATACAAACAGCACATTTCATTTTAACACAGAATCTCATTTTTTTATTTACACAAACCAACATCGTCAATGATATGATATGAATGAAAATGAATCGTCAATAAACAAAAAAATATAAACATGATCTCTACCACCATTCGGAATGCATTTCCTCTGAGAAGAATGGGTAAGAAACTCCATGGCTTCTCTTCTCCAAGAGAATTATATACTCATCGTATGACCTCTTACTAAGCAAAGCTTGTACTACGGGTACAAATGGACTGGTGGCGATCCAGTTACACTCAGACCAGGGCTAATTCTGTAAAGGCCAGTTCCGACATTTGCCGCTGCTGAGAAATGGACCTGAAATCACCCGGTGCTATGACCCGAACAGTCTACACTCAAACCACTAGTCCAAACCACTTTTAACCGACTTCCAAAAAGGAGATTTTCAATTCGATCGGTATGTTTTTCTTTTTTATAAAATGTAGATAATTTTAAGTTTCAAATCTCTCATCTCTCTCAATCATTCTTGAATAGAGTATGCACTTTAAAATTATTAAAACTCCTAATAAAAAAAAATCAAGGATGTTTGCTTAAAACTTTTCGTCTCTACATTTTACGACAACCTTTTAAATCCAATTAGTAAAGAAGATGAAGATAGGCAATGAGTGGCTTTACATAATGCGCACACGCAACACTCTTTCATAGTAACATAATAGGAGGCAATGACCTAGAGCGCGGTATAAATAAACGAGGCATTGAACTAGAGACACTAGATTCGGCAGCCGGTCAAGGTAATATTGCACAAGTACACATTTGAACTCGGGTTTAGAACCTACGGCCGATTCCTGTATTCAACGCCACGGACCGTAATGTTTTTAAGAAGACTTTGGTCAAAACTGTTGCCAAAAAGCCTTGTGCTCACAAGCGCGACCAACTTTTTTGTCGACACCGAAATGAACTTTATTTACTCATAAGAATAGATAATTTTTCAAAGATCCATCATCGATGACGCGTGGTCGCGTGGCCACAGAATTCAATATTTATGTATAACTAGCTTCGACCCGCGACTTCGTCCGCGCAGACTTTGATTATTCAATATTGTTATAAATTATATTATGTTATTCTGATGTATAAACAATGATTCTGAAGTTTCATCAAAATCTGTTCAGTTGTTTTTGCGTGATAGAGTAACATCCATCCATCCATCCATCCTCACAAACTTTTACATTTATATTATTAGTAGGAAGTAGGATGACCCATAGCTGGGAACGTGCTTTCTTGGCAAGGGCCAAGTCATGCTAAAGGTAGCATGACCGCGTAGACATAAGTTTTATCTCTTTCAAATGTCAGATTTGTCGAGAAAATGACGTCACTTGGAGCTTTTTGTTCTGAACAGGGCTCGGTGCTGTTCCGACTTCATGTCCCAGTCCCGAACTTGTTGTGGCCACGTTTGAAGCACACTGGGGCGTCAAAAGCAGCGAATCAAAACGTTTAAACGTTTACCAACACCAAAATGAACCGTATTAACTTATAAAGAAAGTTAATTCTTTTACGACATGCCATTGACAGAACGGGCGTTATTGACGCGTGGGGGCTTTTACCACAGAAATACAAACTTTTAGTATATTGAAACAGAGTTCGTTTCGATACTGGCAAACGTTTTGACAAAATTTAATATTCTATGTGTTAAATACATCATCACGCCTGTATTCCCCGAAGGGGTAGGCAGAGGTGCACTGTAGTGCGCCCACACTTCGCCGATGTATTTTTGGTCCCAATTTAATAGGGGGCGAGCCTATTGCCATTATACCGTGCACATTCTCCCTCAATATGAGAGAGATTTTTGGACTGGAGATTTTTCACCGTTTCGTAGCAAATAGTAATCTCGGATGAAAATGAGATTCGCACATAAATCCAGAGGTGCGAGCCGGGGTTTGAACCTGCACACTTTAATATCCAAGGTGTGCGTTCGACCACTCGGCTACCACTATGTGTTAATTTTGTTGTAATAACGAGCAATGGTGATTCTTTATGAAACTTCACAGGATGCGAGTTGAATAGACTTATTTCAATTATTATTCAAATATACCGAGACTAATTACATCGTTCCAACTTTGAAATTACTCAATAGCTACCCTAAGTCGTTCAAAATAAAGTCTACATCCAGGTGTAACTTACAATTCAAAGTACGAAGCTTTTTTGACGTCATATTTAGACGATATGACGTCAGATAGTTTTTGTCCGTACATCTTATAAGTTGTTTTATTGGTTTCACATGCCGCTCCTAAGTATTTTGATTTCCGTTTTTTTTTATTCTGCGCCAATAAAATCGTATGTATGAGAAGGAAGTGCTTTTTTGTACGTCGATGAGAGGTTTGTATCTATATTTTTTTTGTTTTGTGAAAGTTTGGTTTGTAAGAAGCAAAAGGTCTTATAAGACAAGTAAAGGAAATAATCTAGAAAAAAATAATTTATGGGTACAAGACATGAAAAAAAATTATCCGGAACTTGCGAATAACGACAACTCGAACTAGGTCAACGGGAAGTACCCTATAGGTTTTTGATTCCCGGACGAATGTACTGAAAATGCAACATATACCGCCGTATATATTGATTGCGTTAACTTATAAGTTTGATTTATTTACAGCTCCAAGGGATCTCAGTCTTTGTTGTTAATTTCAACTTGATACGTCCACGTGTTTCTGAAAAAAGGGTCTTGACAGACAAACGGACAACAATGTGATCATTGGGTTCCTTTTATTCCTTTTTCGGTACGGCATCTTAAAAATGGGTAATGAATGTCATAAAGATTGGGGATGACGAAGAACAAGTACTTCTTCATCTTGACAGGTCATAAAAGGTTTTACTAGAAATGCCAACCAAAACACGCCATATCTCACCGTGGCCGACCTTGCGTCACTTCACCATCTGTAAACCAATTACACGACATCGGGCACATCCGCCGGCCTTTTATTCGGCATCTAACGTGTCCCCAAATTTGACAGCGCGTCGTTTATGGACGCGTAATACCGTCAGCTAGCACGCGAACGGTTAAGACTTAGGTTACGAGCGATAGCGATTATCAAAATAGTTGTTTTTCATGTGAAACATCTAATGGCGAGTGACAGCGACTGTTGATACCGCGATGCCGTGATCCCAAAACTTCGAGCAGCTTCGTGGCTCCTCGGTTCTTTCCACCGCTTAGACTCCGCCCACCGGCTGACTCCGCTTACTCGCTCACTCGCCGCTACGACGTTTATGGTTCACATCTGCCAGACGTCACGCGACGGCTCAGTTTTTATGCATGTAGGGTAATATTAGAGATATTTAAAGAGATAGTTAACTAAGAAAAACAAACACAAAAATGTAAATCCTCAATGGAAAAAATGCAACCATGGAGTTTCTTGCCCATTTTTCTCCATACGAAATGCATTCCGAATGGGAGGTAAAGATAATATTATTATTGTTTTTTGACGATTCATAAGTGCCTGTCTTCGTTTACGTGATGTGAAATAGTACCTACAATATATTTACAAATTAAATATAATTGTTCATTTATTTATAATTGCAGTTTTATTCTGCAAAATGCAGTAATTAATTAATTTATATCAAATAATTAAGTTGTTTCTATAAATTTGGGGGTTATTCATTCTCATAAATTTAAAAACATTGACTCACAAAATGTACAGAAAGTTAGGTTCCATTTAAAGTAGAACACATTTGTTCTGTAAAATGCGGTTACTATATTTTAATGGATTTAAATGTCTTTAAATTTGTAGGGTAGGCATATCCCGCTACCTCTTATGCTTTACGCCCCACCTACCAGCAGCTATGCCCCTTTTTTATAACGTGTAAACATTTTCAAAAAAAGGCGGCCTCACGTGCCGCAACCGCCACCGGCGGCAGTTTGTTTGTTTTCAGCGCGAAATCGGCCACCGTGCAGCGAAAACGGCGGGGATTATGCGTTATACGTGTTCATAACTCGTTTGATTTACGCTGCTGCTATTCGGAACTTTGCTTCTCGTGGTTTTATTGAGCACGCGACTCATAGAGTAACTAGAGAACCCATAACGACTCCGCCCCTTTTTTTTTTAAACGACTCCGCCTCGCGTATTGCTGCGGCAATTTTTTGACGTTTATTTGACATCCGCCATTGCAGTTACTTCAGTTACTACAGTATATGGCAACTGCAATGGCGGACACGGCGAACAGCACAGGGCGGAGTTGATAGGGTATCTCCGTTATATATCGCGATGATGCCACTGGGTAGATACGTTAAGACATAGTTTGTAAAATTGTTGAGGAGTTTTAAACCCCGGGCACACTAGGGCAACCAAAATAAACTCTGTGGCTATACACGTAAGAACCAAATTTCTGTGGTAAAAGCCACCCACCACACGTCAAAATACCCTTGCGCTGTCAATGGCATTTCGATGAAGAATTAGTTTGTTCTGAGTAAGCAGTGCGTAGTTAACACATTCGCTGCGTGGTGAGGTCATATTGGTTCATGGGGAACTTTCGTCCAGTGCGCGTGATAGTACCTCTATGCGTCAATATAACCTCATGATGCACTAGCTGAAAGTACACTAAAAATACTTACGCAGCGAACGTGTTAAGGAGAGGGTAATAACCTGAAAATAATATTTATAGTGAATAAATTATTCTTATTAAGTATATTAGGTACTTATCAAAACAATAAATGTATGACACCAATCTACAAAACACTACCTATTATTAAATCTATGGTTATAATATAGACGAAGGATATAGCTCATGAAGTGAGTCACCATCAACGTTTGGACCTTAACCTGACTTGAGTCCCTTTAGCGCAAATAATAATCTAGCGTAAGCATAGCGTATCTAGAGTACCCATAACGACTCCACTCTTCTTATAGCTCTGTGGCGATGTTTCCGCCATTATTGTTATCTCATGTACCTGTAGTATACGGCAACTATATGGGAAACAATGGCGGAGTCAGATAAACCAAAAAAAATTACCGCAGCGCGGGCCCGAAATGCCATCTCCGTTATAATATCTCCATTAGCGTAAGTAAACAGCACAGATAACATAAACAGGAACCCGTAGAGTATAGTAAATTTGTATTCGAAATTAAATAGATTGAATTACTTCCACCGCTACCTCCCGGAACACGAAACAAAAACAATGGCAAAATTATTAATTAACGTTTCCTACCTCAGTTTTTTGGAAAATCCCGAAAAATAAGCACTTCGAGGCGGTACCCGCATTAGCAAGGGATTGGGAAGGAAAACTCAGACAGGTCAACAACTGGAAATGCCTGTTCAAAGCGTACCCTTCTGCTGTAGCATGATCACTATAGGTAGTAATCTAATATGCCTGTTTTGATAGCTAAAAAAGTCTATAGAATGTAACTTTAAATTAAATCCACGCGGAATAGCTGATATTAATTGAGCTTATTTTAAGATTCAGATAAATAAGAATGATATCTTTACTGTCTCACTGTTTTTATTCCAAGTTCCATGAAGTTCACCAACCCGCACTGGGCCAGCGTGGTGGACTATAGCCCAAAAATCTCCCTCGTATTGAGGGAGAATGTGCCCGGTATAATGGCAATAGGACCAAAATACATCGGCGAAGTGTGGGCGCACTGCAGTGCACCTCTGCCTACCCCTTCGGGGAATACAGGCGTGATGATGTATTTATTCAATTGTCTTTCTAAGCTATCTAAATGGGTCTAATAGTTCAGTGATTTTTTATAGTTTTTATTGCAAATTCGTTGTAATATGCTTTCATAGGAGCAGGAGTCTTTTTTATATATTTTGATCGCGCTGTCGAATCCAATTCCTATCTCCTCTAAGGTACCATAGAAAAGGTGGGGTGTACCGAGAAGAATATTTCCGGGAGGAATTAATTAGAGCGGTTCCGAAGGAATAGGAGGTTTCAAAAAGCGATACCTACTTTCTTAATCCGATTACGAGTCAAGAACGATATTTTGTTAGGCTGTGTTTTTTTATATTGGCTGTACCTATTCAGAGTCCTTAAGCCGGCCTCTCTCTAAATTAATTTCTGTTTATGATTCTAGATAGGACGGGATCGCATCCTAAGTATTAGACCCTCCTTCGCTCGAATGTGTTTGTTACGTTTCTCGTTTTGAATTGCAAACATTTTATATTCGTTTATGAATGCAGCGACATTCCGGTATTTTTTTCAGTACTTATAATTACGACCTGGATGTACTGGGTCGAGTGTTTGCCCTTGTTAATATTTTTTATATTGTATTCTGTGACAAATTCTGCAAAAGCCACGGGTCATCACGTGTAAATTCCCTTTCTTCATCGATATACATTTACTCTAGGTATGAGTTAATACTGTTAGTTTGATTCAGGCCTTCACTGTCTGTTGTAGACTTAGCATAACCGCGTAGAAATAAGTTTTATCTCTTTAAACTGTTAGATTTGTCAAGAAAATGATGTCACATAGTGTCAATCCAAAACCAAACGTACCATTGCAAGACTTCAAAACACTGTGAGCACTTCCTGCGCGGACCGCAAACAACAACTAAATATGAGGGTACCCAGTTATTAACTATGACATCAGGACGTCTAACACCTCAGTCCGCCCGTGACCATGGTTGCTGTAAAGCAGCCGAAACGTCGGGAAAATCAAATAGTAAATAAACGCGATAGAATCCGTAAAATAGTTTTATTTCAATGTATAGTATTCGCGCAAATATGAGAAAACAATATGTCACATAGTGTCCAGAATAAAAAGCTCTAAGTGACGTATTTTTTTTCGACAAATCTTACAGCTGAAAGAGATAAAACTTATGTCTACACGGATGATGGTGTAGACAGACAGCATGTAGACCGTGTACACAGCCGTGTAGCATGAGCTAAGCCTACTGCACATTAGTAGACAACTAATGTCTTCTACTTACTAAGGTAAGTCAAGAAAAGACAGTAACAGTAGACAGAGTTCTCCGGTAAAAATACTAAGTTACCCGTGTATACCGGCGGTAAAATTCAAAGTGATATTGATATTCTCAACTTTTTTAATCAAGTCGCCATCTGTCACGGTGTTTTAAAATATGAACTCTAAATTGACCATAAAACTATGAGAAGTTGAAGAAGACGCAATTACCTGAACTTACTTGTATTAAAGTTAGTCCTAAGTAGACAATAGTATCTCATAGACTTTGTGAATTTTACGAATGGTCCTTTGCATCAAAAATGATGCAACAAAAAAGTAATCTGTCGGTTTCTGACTACTTTCAATGCACCGACTAACAAGTACATTACTTATTAAGTTTAACAGTTAACATTTTTGGCACGATACAGGCAAAGTAGATCTAGCAATAAAGCAAACCAATGATTTTCACTTCACATTTTAAAACATATGGCCCCAATCGTATTTAGTCGATGATTTTGCCAACGTATGGAAAATGGTGAGACTTTACAAGATGATAAAAATGTAATTTTGTAATACGAATGTACAACCAATGATATTATAATATTTATAATGTAAACCTAAATGGGTTAAACAGACGTCCGAAACATTTGCGCCGAAATAGGTTTCATTGGCCGTCTAGTCTAATACGTCTTGACATAGACAACTGACGCGCTGTCAAATGTTAGGAAAAGCTTCTTTCATATAATAACTCGCTGGCGTAAATTTTAAATTTACGTCTTATTAAAAAATCAAATCGTCAGCAAAACGGATGAGTAGAAGAATTTGAAATGTTAATATGTATCGTATGATAGAAGCAATACAATACATTTTCCAATCGAACTACAAACGCGTAGCCATGACCGAAGCCCCTGTCTAATAAAATTATCGTTAATTTTATTTTGCCGATACTAAAACCATCTGTAGTGACTGCTATATAAAGCTCATTCTTCAACGAAATGCCATTGCCAGAGCGACCGAACTTTCACACGTGGTAGCGTGGCCTTTACCTTAGAAATTCAATCTTTATGTACATTGACACAGTGTGTTTTGGTTTTGGCAAAGTTTTTGACACGCGCGTCTTGACGCCTCAGTTTCCTCGGGCCTTATAACCAGCGTTCATTATATTAAGGCAATAAGTACAGCAAAATCACCATTAACGAATCGATAACTAGCGAGAGTTTAGAGTTGTAACTACTATTACTTGTCGGTGAAAATGATGTTATTCCAATACGTGCAGATCTGATTCTTCTTCACATAGTATTGTACCCTCTTTTAGAAACACTTATACATAGGTAGAGTCATATTGGCTATGATGTTGCCCAGACTGACTGATAAACAGTTTAGTACCTTCCGGTCAGTATACTAGGTACTTACTTATTTCCACAAATTATCCTTTTCAAACAAACCATATTTTTGTTCTCCATAAAATTTATTAGAATATTTTTTAACTGCGGATAAAAACTATGTGTACCATACGTACTCGCAATGCTACCAACCGCCAGAAGTGAAGCATTGCCAGAGCGGTAACCCTGGCCAAGGAGAACGATGACACGGAAGATCCACCATGCACACCATCTCAACAACCACGACCACTCTGACAAGAGTGCCCGACTGAGAAGAAGACCATACGTACAATAGGTATAGCAATTAAATTGAACATTCCGATCTTGGCCTCGTCTCCATTCGAAAACATTTCAAAATAGCGTCCGAACGCTATTTTAAAAAAGCCGCGTCGCACTCAAACTCTCTAATTGTCGCCGCCGGCAATTATGAGCCAAACCCCGCGCACACAACAGCACAACGCCGCCGTCCGCGGCATGTGTTGATAGATCCTCCCGACACGATCACCGCCCTCCTCGACCCGGGCGTCGAGAGGGCCCCCAACACACCTACACCAGCCAACAGACACCGACCTCGCCGGCGAGGTCGAGGAACCCCCTCTTCTGCTCGTAGGTGCATCTTTGCACCTAGGAGCGTAGTCATTACCTCTCCCCTCACGGCAACTGCCCAAGCCGAGGTCGTGCCCCATGTGGCGCCCTTGAGCTAGTTGCCCTCCTCTTCCGCACTTAAGGCTTTGGCTGGAGTCGCACTCTGCACTCGCCACTCCTCCGGTGAAGCTGTAAAGGCCAACTCAAGGCCAACAGCGTAGTCCATTCAAAAAAAAAAAAAAGCAATTAAATTGAATAGTAATCTATAGACCATTGCGTTGCCTAAGAACACAATTCTTTAATTACTGCCCCGGGCTTCTTCGCAAAAATACTTGCCCAATTACGCCTAGCGGTTCTCGGAATGTTATTTTCCCTCTTGCCGAGGCTGCGCCACAACACTAGCTTTATTAAGTGGGGCCTACTACGCTGGGTTTGCATTGTTGATTAATTAATTTGGCAATACCAACAGGGCGTTACAATATTGCCGGTTTTCAGCCTGATTGTGGTCTGGATGGTGCTGAAATATAGGCGTTAAGTTCGTATAAGCAGATGTTTTATCATACACATGAATAAACTTAGAGTGTCTGTTTGTAATATCGAAATAACAGCTCTGTACTAAATGCATATGAAGTATACAAGATACGCATTTTTTTTATCTGTCTATGTATACGTCTGTTCCAGGTAAATATATATTAGATTTTAAAACGTATTTTAATCTACCAACAAACCCATATTATTAGGTCGTAACCTACAACCTGTTTACAAATATTGCAAACACTTTCCTCAAACAATACCGTTCGCGTCCTTGACTCAATCTAAATATCCGACGCGGCCATCGGTATCTGGAGTGTGAAGTATTACCGGCAACACCACATCGCCCGCCCACGGCACCATCCATCAAAATTTACCAACACCACGTAAGGTACTGACATGTATACAGCAAATATTTTCCAACGCAATTCCGTGAAACCATATCGTTACGATACCACCTGTTCTGTGTTTCTAGTTAAAAGGTTTGAGTTAAAATGTTATAGGCACATAACTATATTACCGATTATAGATTAATTCTAGGTAACCACGATAGCTATTAAATCATTTTCTAAGATTTTGAAGAGCAAATATCAGTTGCGGTTAATATCTGATCAAATACCAGTGGTTTTCAAATATTAATTGAAAAATTAGTGTAGGACTCATAGACTTAGGATTTTGATCCAACCTGTGCCTATGGATAAAACTATGTCAGTTGTCTGTTTTAGTTTTAACATGGAGGAATTTGGAATATTGAAAAACAGGTACCATAAAAGTAGTCTTGACAATCCTCAAGTACAGTTTGCAAAAAACATCTTGGAAATGTTATTAGCTATATAGATCATTTATTGGCAATCTCTATTTTACCGTACGGACTATAGCGTGGGAAATTCTTCAAATTCATTCACATATTCTACTTTACAAAAGAGAATTCTATAGAAAAAAAATCTACCAGTGCGAAATGCAAAAAAATACATTGATTCATAGTCGCAAACATGGACACGGGGCGTAGACATATGCATATAAGCTCGAGAACATCTCACGACGGAAGAGGTCCCCATTTATGGTATCCTCGGGTAACAGGTTCAAACTTTATTGCAATTGCCCTGGCATAGCGCACGCAGCAGTTTTCATTTAACTAACTACAAGTGTATATAATATCTATACAAATAAATAAAATTGGAGTGTCTGTTTGTAATATCAAAATAACACTTTTTTACCATATGCGTATGAAAGTATATACGATACCTATAACGAAAACGCAATTTTAATTTTTTTTGTCTGTCTGTCTGTCTGTTTGTTTGAGGTAAACTTCTAAACGGCTGAACCGATTTCAATGGGACTTTTAGGGACAGATAGCTGACGTTCCAAGGCGTAACTTAGGCTACTTTAATTTTAGAAAAAGCATTAGGGTTCCGCGGGAAAAACATAATACCCATATTTCCGGGTAATCTCCCTAAAGTCCACGCGGGCGAAGTCGCGGGCACAGCTAGTAATATCTATAAAATACATGTCTCATAAATCGTCACAAAGAGAAATCTCTAGATGTGCAGTTAGGGTGATGACGGCATAATTGTGAACCCAGAAGTCTTCAAACTGTGCGGCAAACTTTGGGCCTGCCATAGGTTTGCGGACTTTAAAACGCTGGACAATCCAAAATACTACGGTTACAATTCCTCTGACGTAAGTGCGATTTAAATCGGTTTCAGAGCATCAATTAGCGAGGTATTGTTAACGTTAAGCCCACTTCCCTTGATAAGGATTCGCGGAGAGATTAACTGAATTCGCTTCCTGTCTATTCACGGATCAGCAGTCGGTTTCATGGTATCGCACGCTTTGATTTTGAAGGATTTATAGCAAATATTTAAACACGCAAGGTGATTGTACTGATGGCATCCGTAGATGCCCGATAAAAGTGGCCTGGAAAGGCTATGACGTGATTGCATTATAATCTTAACTCATAGCAGATTATACAAAACAAAATATGAAAACATGACCAAATAATAATATATTTTCCACAAAACGGGAAAAGTAACGTCTCGCAAGCATGCAACATAACGTAATTACGATTTAAAAAAAATTGAAGTAAATACGTTAACTTAGTATTGAATGCAGGAATACTAAGAATTTACCACAGGTTTGGAATAGGTGCGATCCCAAACTATTTTGGTCAAGAGACCCCGAAATGAACTGATACCTACGACCCATAACCAAATTACTTTAAAAATCCTATCTCAAGTTTTATTCATATTCATACAAAATAATTACCAATTTAAAAGAACATTGCGGTTGGTTAAGGGACCAACGGCAAAGTAATCGATATCGACCCCTTTGGGATTCGCAGGGTTAAATCGTCGAATGAGAACAACCAGCAAGAAGAACTTACTCATGATTGTATATTTTTATAATGATTACCGATCTAACTCTTTTTATATACATAAATCGTCATCATCACGCCTATATTCCCCGAAACGGTAGACAGACACTGCAGTGCGCCCACACTTCGCCGATGTATTTTGGTCCCAATGTAATAGGGGGCGAGGCAATTGCCATTATACATTTTCCCTTAATACGAGAGAGATTTGGGCCATAGTCCCCCACGCTGGCCCAGTGCGGGTTGGTGAACTTCACACGCCTTTCTATAGACGTGCCGGTTTCCTCACGATGTTTTCCTTCACCACTCACCTCATTGGTTTCCTAACCCCTTTTTAAAGTGAACAAAAAGAAAACATTCTCAGGATACTATGATGCGTAGTTATCTCAGATGTGAGACGCACTTAGATCGTAGAGAAACAAATAATACATTTCCAGGAATACGCAGCATAAGACGCAGTCTTCAACAACTAGTTTTGTAACCTGGGTATAACGCCGCGAGAAACAGCAATCTTGCTAAATAGTTTACACAGTTCATTAGTCGCGTACCGCATAGATAAACGTGCTAAAGTGTTGTTTATTTGCTCAAAGCTGTTTATCGTAAAGCTAAACTGGTTTATTAAGGTTGTTTATTATTACTGCTTGCGGGTACGAGGCGCCGCTATGATAATGTGGGCATATGGTAGGAGAAAATCCGAATATTGCCAACAATATCATTTAACAACATATTTTCCAATAAGTCATCAGGAGTTGTGAAATATATATAATATGTTCCACCAAACGGCATTCGATGTCTCGTAGATGTTTGCTTTTAATTCTAATCTGGTTACCTACCTATTTGAGCACATCTGAACATTTTTTATGCTCTTTCCAATCGATCTGATTTCGACGTTTCATTGAGTTCAAATAATCCCCACCAAAATGGCTTTCAAAATTTAATTACCAGTATTACATTTTGACTAGAACGAAATAATGGCCTACTAGCATTCAATGGGTATAATTTACGCTGTAAAATATTCGTAACTGTAGTCGGAATGAATAATTTATCATTGGACAAACCAAAGCTTTGTGTATAATCGCATTTAAATGTGCTAGTGGTACATAAGTGTTTGTACATATAGGTCAAAATGTAGGCCAGAATTCAAGACAATATTGTCTGGTGTAGTACTTTTTACATATGAGGATTAGGGTTCTACGCCATCATTTCTTTATTCAAAAACGAATTTAAATGGCACGGTCATGTTTTCCTAGAAATAACCTATTAAGTGTTGCTCTCTTCATGTTAAATTTAAAATGAAGAATAAATAAATTTTAATGAGAGAAAATATTGCATTTAGACAAGAAATAATACCTGGTGCAAAAACGGGATAAGGCGAAGCTTAGTTGAATTAGATATGATAATTACTTGTGCTTACAAATAGGCGATTCGCTCAGCAAAGGCTGAGAGGGATTATAATGTCTGGTCCTACGAAGATTTTAGACTAAACCTTCTCAGTAAGGTGTCCTGGTGTCCTACAGATTAAAACACAATATCGTATCTGCCAAGATGACTGAGACTGACGATAAATACAAGTGTTTTGTGTAAAACTTTACGATAAATGAAAATTAAATTAGCTGACAATATGTAGATCACGCGCCCATGACAGAGATAGATGTAGGAGATTGGAATGCTTTGGGCATATGATGTGAAGTGCAAATCATGTAAATACAATAGTGATAGATTCAGAGCGAGATAAGTACAAGAGAAGGTGATTAGAGTGAACTGAGAGTGAAAAGCGCGATGAAAGGAAGAATAAGACTTACTATACCAACTCTAACGGAAATAGTAAGCCAGATGATGATGAAGATCACGTGATTAATTGCCTTTCCATAGATTTTGGCTGAACGGATTTGTAAAAACGGTTGTAGGCAGGATGTCTTGGCTAGCAAGGCAGATATGTAAGTTATTTTTCACTCAGGTGGTAGACCTATAGTGTTTGGCTATTCATAAGAACCTTGCAATGGTTTACATGAATAAAGTAATCTAATTTCTCTATCTTACAGCCAAGCTTTGATTCACCTGTATTTTTTCGTCGCTCCAGTATTCAATCATCATAAAAAAGCACCGGCTAATAAAACCCGATAAGCTTCGCTCCCCAAATCGATACAGCAGCTCGCTAGATAAGGATTTGATAAAATCTGATATTTATATTCCACTTTCAATACCATGGCAACATCGACCGGCTCCGGAATAATATATATTTTATACGACGGTACTACAAAACAATTTGTTGTTAACCTCGTGGGCAAGAACGCCCTCCTTGAACGTAAGGGGTGCAAGTTGGGTGCAAGAACGAATGGGTGCAAGAACGAATTGAAAATCCCAGGCCCGCACCTCTGAGATAATTTTCATGTGCGAATGCCATTTTCAACAATGATTACCACTTGCTGAACGGTGAAGGAAAACATCGTGAGGAAACGTCTATAGAAAAGCGTGTGAAGTTCACCAACCCGCACTGGGCCAGCGTAGTGGACTATGGCCCAAGTATCGAGGGGGAATGTGTCCGGTTTAATGGCAATAGGCTCGCCCCCTATTACATTGGGAACAAAATACATCGGCGAAGTGTGGGGGCACTACAGTGCACCTCTGCCTACCCCTTCGGGGAAAAACAGGCGTGATGATGTGTTGTATTAGTATTGTTGTTAAATAGCTTTGTAACGTTTTTGTAAATAAAGTAGCTTAAGGAAATGACCTGAGTCATTACATAAAACCTGCAAAATTTGCAGAGCACACAATGTTTCCGGCCGTGGCTGACTTCCATCATTTCTTAAAGCTAAAATCTACTGGCATCCAACGATGGCACTTATCTAACCTTCATCGCGGCGCGGGTAAGCTAAATTAGTTTCGAGCCCAACAAACTTAATCTTAAAAAAACTTGTTAAAAATATAACCTTTTTGTCTATAAATATTTACGTCAAAATGAGAAGAATTGCAATGTAGATGTCTTTAAATTTATATTCATTTGGAGGTGCTACATAAGCTGATTGTCACAGATACAATTCTCATACACAACTAGAAGTTGTTTACAACGGGTGTCTGCAATACGGAGTTATGGTGGGGAACACTATAAAATGCTTCAGTAGTTTTAATAATACAGTAACACACGCACACACAAAGGACAACTTTTTTATATCACTACGGATTTTATGTTTTATGTATATTTTGCACTTTCGTTATATTTACTATCTTCCTGCAACATTATTTTTCAATCTAATTAAATTATGACGACGACAGTTAGGCCTAGTGGTTCGGGCGTGGGCTGCTCAGCTCACTCCATTGCAGGTTCAAATCCTATCAACGACAAATTTCAGAAATGGCCTTTTTAGAGTTTGCCTCGGTGTAGGTATAACTGGAATTGCCCAAAGTCCATTGTAGTAGATTGCTTCTAGACTGGACTTGGGGCAATTTCAGTCAATTATAAATATCCAGTCCATTCCTCAATAATGACAATGAGAATATTATAAAAGCAATTATGTTAAGATACTTTCAAGAAACCGCAGTAGAAGTACATTAACATATATTTTTTGCTAACCCAAATAGCGCCACATTCAAAGCAATCTCACGTTGAGGCTACAGTTCACTGATTAAAATATCACTTTTGTTACCCAACTTTCAAGAGTTCAACTTATTCAACAGAATATCGGTTAACACTTTTCTTTTGTGCGCTGATAGAAAAAGTTTTCTTTATGATGATGATGTCGAAACAAATAGAGGATTCCAAGTTGTATGGGGGTCGAAAATATTATTTGGATTATTTGTACATTTAACCTAATATCGAATGCTTCTCAAATATTTAAAACATCTTATCGGTTTGAGATGTAGTAATGTGCATAACGTCAGTATAAAGCACCCTTCAAATTTAAGTAGCATTTGTGAAGTAGCGTTTGAGAATTTGGCCTTTGAGTGACTTGAACAACTTTGACATGCAAATAAACGGGAAAATTGACTGAAATGAATCAATAATAAGTGTGGCTAAGAGTGCCCCTATAAGTGAAACCAATACGTACGAATACGTGAAGTTCAATCAAAATAAAAGAAAAACAAAATGGACTACAAACTAAAACGGAAGAGAAAATTACGAACAAAAGCTCTGGGCATAGCGGAGCGTCAAAATTCGCGCGTCAAATATTTGTTTCAATACCAGAACGAACTTTGTGCCAATATAAATAAAGATTGTATTTCTATGGTGTAAGCCCTGCGATTACGATGAGCATTTTCTACGAGTCAATACAGTGCCCTATTCTGCACCAGGCTTAAATCAAAGTAAAATAAAGAAAGATAAAATGTGTTCAAAATTATCCATTGTACAAAGTAGTGTCACAAATTGTTTTTAATAATAACACGTCATCACGCCTGTATTCCCCGAAGGGGTAGGCAGAGGTGCACTTTAGTGCGCCCACACTTCGCCGATGTATTTTGGTCCCAATGTAATAGGGGGCGAGCCTATTGCCATTATACCGGGCACATTCCCCCTTAATACGAGTGAGATTTGGGCCATAGTCCACCACGCTGGTCCAGTGCGGGTTTGTGAACAGACGTGCAGGTTTCCTCACGATGTTTTCCTTCACCGTTCAGCAAGTGGTAATCATTGTTGATTATTTTTAACAAAAAACAAAAACCGACTTCAAAAACCTAGGTGCACTAAAAAGCTACAAATAACCTTACAATTCATTACATTTGGAGTAGGTGCCAATCAACGTCAGACTAGGCAAATACACACATGAATTGGTACCGACTCCAAATGTAATGAATTGTAAGGTTATTTGTAGCTTTTTAGTGCACCTAGGTTTTTGAAGTCGGTTTTTGTTTTTTGTTAAAAATAATTTTTTTTCACGATTTTTAGTGTCAATAATCGTTGAAAATTTGCAAATATTATCACCTTATAACAGCCCTAAAAAAGTAAAAATTTACAGACAAAAAAAATCACCCCCCCCCCTCACCCCCCCTTTCCACCCCTTTGGGGGTGGGTTTCGATCTTTGTTAACAATCCGTATTAAACAAAAAAAGATTTTTCGAAATCGGTTCACTAACGCCGGAGATATGCTGTAGTCCGGATTGGACCCCCATTTCACCCCCTACATATTTTTTCTTTCAAAATTCCTGAAAGACGTGTTTTTTTATTTTGTATGTTAAATATATATACAAAGTTTCAAGTCGTTCAAAAAATATTTTTGAAATTATGTGACTTTCAACCCCCATTTCACCCCCAAGGGGTTAGATTTCTGATAATATTTTGGAAATGGGACCAACCTTGAAGAATTCCCTAGCAAACCTAAAAAAAAATTTCGAAATCGGTCGACAGACGCCGGAGATATGCGGTAACATACATAAAAAAAAAAAAAAAACATACGGGTCGAATTGAGAACCTCCTCCTTTTTGAAGTCGGTTAAAAATGACATTCGCACATGAAAATTATCTCAGAGGTGCGGGCCTGGGATTTGAACTTGCACCCCTTACGTTCAAGGCGGGCGTTCTTGCCCACGAGGCTACCACTGCTACTGCTAAATTGTTTTTATAACATTGGAATTGCAAAACAAAACACGATACTCACTCTCGGATTACATTTGCTAACGCAAACATACAATTCGGTTTTGTAGCGTCTACATATTTGTTACTTCGCCATAAATACCGGTATGGAAATATAAGTAATAAGTATTTTAAAGCGAATTGAACACTGATTTAGTAACTGTATTCAGTAATAAGGTTTGTTTGTCGAAACCCTGCGCACAATGGGGCGTCAAGACGCGCGCGTCAATATATTTGCCTATACTAAAAGCAACTTTATTGTCTTATAGAAAAAGCTCATTCTTTGAACGAAACCTCACTTACAGCGCGATTGAATTTTGACGCAGGTTCAATGGGCATTTACTTCAGTAATTCATCATTATGTATATAGAGACCACAAACCACATACCCTATGTTGTCTGTGATAGAGACGGAGTTAGTTTTGGTATTGGGTAACCAGCTCAAGTGTGTCCAGCGCTAAAACGCTTCGTTCCGACGAAAATACCACGCGACCTAGACACATGTTCCAAATTTATTGCATCCTGCTGTCCTGCACTCCCCGTACCATAAACAAAAATAATAAAAAAAACTTACGCTCTGGAAGGTGTCAATACTAAGATAAACGAAGCATTTAAATAAATGAATATGGCCAGACAACCCATACGCAAACTAAGCAAAGCTTGTACTATGGGTTACCATACAACGGACTGGGGGCCCAGTTACACCTAGACCAAAGCAAATTTCGAAAAGCCCATTTCCGAAATTTTTCCGCTGGCGGGCCTACGTTCCAACCACTTGGTCAAACCTTCGTCGTTGGCTAATTTGACACAATACGTTGACATGCCTCACAGAAATGTTAGTTGATTGATCGAGCTACCAGCTCCGTTCTTGTCTCATCCAAGCACACGGTAACACGTAACTTAAGTACAAATAATTTTATGCACTACGAGGCAATAAAAGCATGACGACCCACGACGACTGAAAAATGCAATATAAGTTAATGGATTGAAAAAATAAAAATGCTGAATAATGGAGCAAATGGGCTTCGAGCGAGAGATGGGTAATGATAAGTGGGAGCGGTACATGCATGCCATGGGTTCCGTATCTTAACGTTCGTTGAGAATAAACAGCTTAAAGGTATAGCCTTAGTTTCTTTGGATTTGACAATTATCGGACTTAAATTGTCTCTTAGCGTTTTTGAGATTAGGCGTTATGTTGCATTTTCCCGTATACCTGAAATGCATTTAAAAAAACGTCATTTTGAGGCCATCTCAGCTGAGTAAGTTTAATAATACAAATTGATCTTATTAAGTGTCGAAGAATTTAAGTTCGTTTTTATAAGATTAACCAACTATATTGAGATCCATATTTATGTTTTTTTTTTTTTAATATCATAACAATATTCTGTGGTGTCAGCACGCATGTCAAGACAAGACCTCTGTCACAGATTGGCTTGGTTTCTCTGTCTTATTTCATACGAGAGAAAGAGATATAATTCACATATTCTGTGACATAAGTTTAGTCTTGGCGCTCATGCTACAACTACTTATTGTGTCCTATAGTTAGAATTTTGAAGATTTCCAAGTAGGAACTGCAAGGATTGCATGCATTTGTCAAAAAATAAAATAACTGCAATCATATTTTCTATTTATGTTTGTCATGCTTTTGATCTTGAGTAATCTGTAAAAACAAAATATCTCTCAGAAGACAGAACAGGCTTCTCAGAAGACAGGCCCCTAAAACCATTAGTTGTACGACGCGACACTTCAGCCAATGTCAAAAATGTTACTCATATATGTTTGAAGCCCATAATGGAGGAGTTATACATTCGGAGTGTGCCATCTGTCAAATTGCCATAAATTTCAGTTTAATGCGGCTCTGAAGATAAGTCTTCGTGATCGTGGGTAATAAAGTAAAGAGGATTATTCTTCAAGTCTTCGGGTATTATTCTGAAGTGATATCGCCGTTTGGTAATGGCTTGCACCTTGCCAGGACTTATTTTGATTAGGGAGATGAGATACTAAAGTTATTTAGGGAGAAAAATGAGCATACCTTATATTTTTCTTCACCAGCTCCCCCGCGAGATCAGTTCACATCTGCAAAGACAATAATACCAGTTAAAGGAAAGTACACGGGTTATAAAATACATCATCATCACGTCTGTATTCCCTCCCTGTATTATCTCAGAGGTGCGAACCCGGGATTTGAACTTGCACCCCTTACGTTCAAGGCGGGCGTTCTTGCCCACGAGGCTACCACTGCACACGAGTAATTAGGGACAAATGTTGTTTGTTTATCTACGGCAGTAATGACCTATAATTGGGGTAATGAATATGCGTGTTAGCAATTAGGGTAGGTAGTGGTGTTCGGGAAATACAAATATTCGTTGAAACGCACAGCATTTAAATACAACATTAGTTATGTGATTTTGTATTCTCCTATTATAAATTATACGGATAGTGAGGGATTCTAGTCCCGCTAGTCTAGTGGTTATTTGTGTCGCCCTTATAACTGGGAGGTTTCGGGTTCGATTCGAACTTAGAGCAGTACACTATTAGCTCACTCCTAGCCAAAGCATTAAGCTTAGTTAGGGGGCTAATTACTACACATTTCTAGTAAGTACTTTTTATAAACAACCCATTATGTCAATATAACTTTAAATTCTACACTCCTTAGCCTTAGAACTTCTAAAATCGTTCGCATCGAACTTCCTTGAACTCTGAGAATGTCAGACAATAAATCGTCTGAAGTCCGTACAAAGAAAATAGTTGTAGAAAAAGCGGAGCAATTAAATAAGAATTTCTAGAATCGATGAATGCTTGAACAGAAAAGGTAATTTGAAATTGGAGAATCAACGTAGTCCAAAGATGGTAAGTTTGTGAGGATGAATGGATTGGAACTGATTTTGATGAAACTTTACAGTATTATTGTAATTGTACTCGGATTTTGACCCCAATTTCATTGTTCGCAGCTTACGTACGACAAAACAGCGACAAATATAACTGTCTTGCTCATACATTATAACGATGACAAGGACGGAATCACGCTAAGTTTAAAGGCAACAAAATGAACACCATTAGCAGAATAAATATGAGAAGGCCACTGTAGATACCGTGGAAAAAATGCCGACACTAATTATTCACCCCATTTCATATCTATCATCAAATGACAGCAATTTGAAACTGATCAATATTTACAGTGACATCTACATTTAGACGTGGGAACCAAAGTGTGGGATACAAAACAATAGCATTTGAATATGGATTCATAACAAAGATTTATGAACCGTTCGCAAGCCAATCTAGGTGAAGAAAGGATAACAGCGCGAGCGTAAGAACTTGTGGTCGACTTGGTTAGTACTTATGCACTCGAGATTGCGAGGCAGCTGAGAAATTAGAACATTATTATACTGTCACATCTAATGCACTTCTGTGGTTCTACATTGCTATATTTTTAAGTGTCTCGTATTGACACTAAAAAAACAAAATTTGTTACTGATTCATATAAATATTGTTAGGAGCAGTTGTTAACTAAAATGTTTGTAACTCCATCTCTCTCAGTTAGGCGGATAGTAAGGTCGTATAGAAGAGCTTTTATAAACTCTTACATGCCAAACATATAATCGACCATAGGTGAACTTTTCATTATTTTAACTACCGCAGCCGAATCAAAATTAATTCCATTTTTCTTGAACAAAAGATGCGTGCGCTGCATTGTAAAAGTTTAAACACCCTCAGAATCCGTTGACGACTGAAGAAAATCCACTCACTTTAAAAAACACTTGAAAGTTTAATAAAGTAATGGTATGCAATATAGTAGTAGACGTAGACTTTCCAGTTTTAGATTTCTGAGTCATTGAACAAAGAGCCTATCGAAGTTGGGACCTAGACGCGGCTTCTGATCACCGAAATTGGATTTTAGTTATTAGATTAGATCTCTCGGTATCACTGGCAAATTCTTTAATACTATTACTCACCTTAATTTAAATACGGGATATTTAAATCAATAAAACGTTATATAGGCTAATTTTATAGAGACAAGATGACTCAATAATTATCAAGAAATTTCCAACAAGTAGATTTTAAAACAGGGGCGTAAGGACCCACGACTCCTTATAAGAGTATTCTTTTAATATTCACTGCATTTTTTTTACGGATTTGGTAACACGTCGATTATCAAATACTGTAAGTAATAATAAAAACCAAACTAGAATGGAGATGGTGGCAATGGCAGGTGTTTAGTAGAACCCTTCTTAACTGAAATTACCTTAAAGAAAAAATCTAACGCAATGGTTATGGAAGTGTGATCCATTAAAAAATTATAATAACAATACAAAAAAATTCTCAACAGTGGCCCTAGTAAATAGTGTGGATTAGAATTTGTATATGTCGGAATTATGAATAGGCTATGTCTAAAGTTTTTAACTCGCGGTAAATAAAACCACTACAACATTTACCCTCAAACATCCAGAAAATACAAATCCATTTGTCCCTTAGCAGTGGAATGAAAAGGATGTCTCGTTATCAGAAAGGTCATCGATACACCTTGTTATCTGTACCTAAGCAGCGGTGTCAAGTTACGTCAGAAATGAATTTAACATTTGATGTGCTTTTGCTCTGGTGTCTCGTATATAGGACCCAGATTGGTGCAGTTATTGATGCCGGTTGACTTTATTGAATACTCAAGCAGGGCTTGAAGCGACAGAGCTAAAAGCCGATTGTATTTCCAAAGGAACCGAGTTTTAAAGTATATAGGAGTAGCTGCAGTTATATGTTTTGAAGCTTTGCAAGGTAAGATGGAATCACTTAGGTATCAGCTAGAAATTAGCCAGAAGAATGAAGGTTTTGATCAGCCCAACGACGTGAATAGATATGTATTCGTCATAAGATATCGTTACCATAAGGCAAATGTTTACACTGTAAACATGGTAGTATCTCCAGCTTATATTTACAATCACAACAGGTGTCATTTGACCTATTGTTTCATTGTTTGTAAATATCTGTATCCTGTATTCCACGAAAAAGAACCTTTATTTGTGATAATAAATGTGGCTATTTATCTACCGAATGATAAATCCAGAAAGCAATCAAACGTCCTCAACCATCGATAATATTTGTTTGCTCGAGATTATTAATAGCTGGGATGACTCCACTCAAGTCCCTCCCTCAGTCGAACTCTTCCCGAAGAGATTCTGACCGAGGATGAAAGACGAATTTGTTTTCGAGACTTTGCCAATTAATCTTTTCGGCCCAAACTTTGCTGGAGATTAAAAAACACTTAGTGACCACTTAAGAAAAATAGCTTCATTGACCCATTGCGCTACATTTTATGTTATCCACCACCGTGTTATAAATAGTGTTGTAATGTATACATAAATCGTATATGGAGACCACTGAAAATATATTTCCTATTTCACAGCGAAAGTCAATCACGAAAACGGACTTAGGATACCAGCTGAACTGGGCCGGCTATTCGGCGAAATTAGAAGTATGCCTATAAAATCTAAACAGGTAAGATAACCTTCCCGAATTCCATGAAAGGTATACCCGCAAGTTGGAACTTACAAAGCTGGGTGATATCAATTTATGGGCAAAAGGTTTTATGGCGATAGTAAAAAGAACTTTTGGGTCATCTAGGGGATATTTTGTGGGAAGTTTGAACATTTTGCGGGGCCCGCACCGCGGTACGGGATACAGAGGAATGTCACTTGGTTAAACTTTCAGCTTGATACTTTGCGTGTTGTGTTTTGGCTGAGTGCTCAGACATGGGTTATTAATGTGTTAACAGTGGACGCTTTTATCCTTGATAGCAATGTTTTCTTGTAATATGGTTTGATAACTTCAGAATTCATTTTCTAGTACTGATCTACTCTGTTTTCTTGAGAATTTTTTGGAGCCGGTTTCTAAACTGTTTGTTTAACACTTTTACAAACATGGATTCAGATATCCTGTTCATTTACAAACCAACATTTGAAATCATCCTACCATTGATCATCGCGTCAGATCCATTATGTTTTGATTTACACACTTTTTTACATATAACAATCTAATCTAAACTCAAAACTCAATTTATAAATGGAATACAAATCGAATATAACAAAGCAGAATTTAGTAGGGGTCATAATAAATTCAAATACGAGTATCACATGCCTAATTGTAAAAAGGAAAGGGAGAGTATTTTCCAGCGAACGTAAAATTCACTTTAAGGCTCTTTGCAACGGAACTTTAGCGTCTAAATAGACGAATATTAGTATTCTCGCAAATATAATAAAATAGCTGGTACATTTACCCTCAAAGGGCCCGTAGATACTGCACTTAGAGCGCCTCGCAGCGTCCACGTCGTTATTTCATTATGATTTTATTTATTGTGTTCCAGCCAAGTGTCTCACGGCTTTTATTTGATTTTTCTCAGAACACTGAGTTTTATTGACCGAACTGCATTATCTGTAACTAAATGCTGAGACAATGCTTCGGCAATAATTACGTTCCTGATTTATTTACATTTTCTCTTTTGAAACATAATAAAATAATATTTTTTAAATGTAACTTTTACAGTGGGAGATGAAGCATTTTGTCATCAGGAGGATTCAATTAATAGTTTAATTGAATGTCCTACTGCTGGTCAAAAGCCTCCCCCTGTCGCCTCCACATGTCCCTGTACTCGGCTTGTTATGGCTGTTTTACCCGCAAAAGTGATTCAATAATATGTTTATGAAAAGCGTAGCATCCATTACTTGTAAATGCTTCAGCAATTGGCTCAACAAACTTTTTAATGTCAATTAAGGTAAGTAGTTTCATTAATACATATAAATAACCAAGAATGTGTACACTGGAAGATATTTGGCAGGCCTACCCCTCTTTTACACCCTAAGCACTAAATGAATTTTAAATAATCGCTTGGCTGTGTTCCAAGTGTTACCTATTTTTCGTAACAAAATGAAACACACCAAAATGTTACTTATATTAGACCGCACCGTTATTATTGTTACAAACTGTATTTTATCGCTACGTTTTCCTATTGTTTCGGACAAGCTGTAGACAAGTTCGAGCGGCTAATTACTAACGGAGAGCTACTATTGCTACAAAGAGACTGTCATCTGATATTAATGGCTTTATGTTTTCGGAGCAAATTGAAGTGGTATAAGTAAAGATGTCGTTGCTTGTTATTATTACATTTTAAGCTATCATTACACTGCCCTTGCATCGAACAACCCCCTGGTTGCACCGCCAGTCCCTTGTTACCTACCTTTCCACAGGATCCCACGAATACGAAACAAACAATCGCAATAATTTCCTCAAATTTCGAATACAAATATTGTATTGGACGGGAACGAATTCAATTCGTATTACATCAGTTACCGTCCGACCCCACCAAGTTATTATTGGTTTAATACCGCTATTGTGTTGGTTTATAGACGATACGTGAGTTCCGTACGGGCATAAAGTGAGATTCCAGTCGTTAAGTCATAAAATTTCAACTTCTGGACTCGGTTTTAGGGCTTGGCAACTTTCCGTGGAGCTCTAAAGGTGGAATTAAGTACTTATTGCAGTATAATGGCAAATAACACATGAATTTGGGTAATAGAATTCGTGAGGTACAATATCGTACGGGAATCGATTATTTAGAGTATTGATGGTTTTAAGATAATATGTAAGTGTTCCATATTAAACGAGTTTCAGAACAAAATACGTATTTCTCCATCCAATTTCCGATAAACTAAAAACTTTCAAAATCGCTTAATATAGTAAACGTATTAAGTCAGAACTTGCTACTTATACGACTTAATAAAACTTGGCTTACATGAATTCTTATGAGTTTGAACAAGTAATTTCAGATTTTGGCGAGAATTCCTATACAGATTTGTATTCAAATGTGGAAGATTAATTGGATTTGTTGGCGGCGCTGGCATTAACAGAACGCGAGGGCTGAGGATCCGTGATTAACATGTAATGGGATTCCATTCAAATTGGGATTCCGGAATGTTGGTCAGGACATTTGTCTTGTAAACAAGGCGTAACGGTAACGACGTGTCTGAAGCTTTTACATTCGACAGACATTCTTTTTTCAAATTTCTAAGTGAAGTTTTCTTCCTTACCACCCGACTTGCAACAATGAATTTATATTACATTCAGTTTGCGACAGTTGACTCACTACACAATTTCCTGTTACTATAAAAATAATACTTTGGGAGAAGGTCGTAAGGCCCCAGGTAGCCGAAACCCTGCGATGTCGACGGATACTAGACGGTAACTTTCCAACTCTATACATCATGACATTTGACCTATCATCTTCATCAACGATTGGACTGTGATGATGCTGCGAGTAGGATTCCCCACTTTTATCCACTATCAATTTTGTTAGTTGACGCCTTAATGTTGGTAGATAATATGTATGATTCGGCCTACCTTGGGCATTCATTTTCACAACTGACAGTTAATTAGGCACAACTTGCAGCGGGCAGTACCCGACATTCACAACTAAGCAAAATAATGTGAGTGGTTTGCTGCATAGCAACTATAAATTGGAGGACTGTTTAATTATAAGGCCTAAAACCTAGCAAACAAAGTGCTAAGTTGCTAAATACGAAAGGCAGAAATACCACAAACAAATAATGTTTTCATAGTTGCCACGTACCAGCAAATTCTGGTTTTAAGCGTGGTTCTTGTTAAATAAACTGACTAACGGGTGTTGGCTATGTTGCAACTGCTCTATACTCCCAACCAGGCCTAAATTCATAAGCATGGAATTCTAAAACCAATTAATTTGTCTATTAGAATTCGTGGTGTTATCTTGGTATTCTGATATCTATCTTTTTTGACTTTGCTTTGCAATGGTGGGATGAGAATAACGCGTCTGGAAGACCCAGAGTGCGCTGAGCTTAAAAGACCCAGCCCCTCCGTGCCAGGGACCTATACTGCTTTAACCTCAGCAAAACAATTTTCAGAGGAAACGTGTAATTTATTTAGGTCTCCCGACTAATGGACGCGCCCTGATCAAGACCGACAAAAGGTCGGATCGGTCAACATCGGCGATCGTAAATCGATTCCGTGTTTGTTGAGACGAGCAAGATTTATCGATGTAGAAGTTTCCAGCCAAAAAAATGTGATGATTTTTGTAAGGTTTCTCGCTTGAGTGACCCAGATTTCAAGTTAGTTTGAGGACAAAGCTGAGCAGAGTTATATTTTTTAATTATAGACTCGTCTTTAGCATTATTCAATATACAAGCGAAGTTATTTATTAATAGTTTTTTTTTTTAATACCGGACCTCTATCGGCCCGGCCCGCGTGCTCACCTCTAATGTGGGGGTCAGAGTTCTTAAAATTAGCCTTAAGTTTAGTGTGTAAAATAATTTTTCCAGCCTGGATTATATTTATTGAAATAATAAAATCAAAATTTTTTATTAAAAAATTAAAAGTCAAAAGACACAATAAAAAGTAAACCCGTCTAAAAAATAACACTATAACAGACAATAAAATACCAAAAGGCTATTGGACAAGGATAATAAACAGAATATAATACATGGTAAAAATAAAATAACAGATTCCCTACTATCCATTGCGCGGATCCGGCAACCAGAGCCATTGATGCGCAGTGTAGTGTACGCGGCTGTTGGTCACTTATTGACAAATAAGTATTTATTAATAGTTAGTTATTCCAAGGTCACAGCGCCAATAGCGAGTCGTACACTAAAATATTTACCTAAAGGACTATTTAATTAAGGATTGAACCCCAGTAGGTTTGCACAGGTTTTATTATTTATTACAGGTATTAGCAATGGTAGCCGAGTGGTCGAACACACGCCTTGAAAACAAAGTGTGCAGGTTCAAACCCCGGCTCGCACCTGTGGTATTTATGTGCGAATCTCATTCAAAAATCAAATCAATTCAAAACACGTCACACCTGCATACCTGCACGTCTGAGGGAACTTGACTAGTTCTCGTTAGTGAAGTCTGCCAACCCGCACTGGGCCAGTGTGGTGATCTATGGCTTGAATCCCGAGGCCCGTGCCCAGCAGTGGGACGTTAAAAGGCCTGTAGTAGTAGGTATGCACAGATTTCCAAGGTAAAACTATCAAATTCCACGAATCTCTTGTATTATATTGGAAGCAATGACCTTTGCGACTATGCCGTTGCGTATGTTTGGTTGAACAAATGTTATTGTAAAACGTTTATAGATAGATTTTGCTAGAGGTGTAGTGTGATTGTTACCTTAAAACTAGAGCGCAGCCTATCTTTCCAACTAAGCATTGTGGATAATTGATCACCAGATGTGTCACCTTTACATTGAAATGCTCTTGATAAACCTGGTACAACCACAAGTCTTCGTGAAGTTAGAAATAGTAAAACCAGTCTGCTATCAGAACCGGTCGATCGCGGTGAATCACTATCTACATTCCCGCCGGGATCGATATAGTGCAGATAATGAGACATTGACCTTATGCGATGAACATCGTGATTGCTTTAAGTACATTCTTTGTTAGAAGCAGAACAAGTTGAACCACCTCTTGGATGTAATTTTTATGGTGGAAGAACCTATTTTTGCATCAAAACTTTTCGTTTATTAGCCAAGAACTCTTGGAACGCTTTCGAAAGACTAGAAGTTACTTATATTTATAGAGATGAAACTGTGGGTACCTTTTTGTAATGTATTTCAACTTCAGGAGTGGTTTGAGTGCTTGGGTGCTAGTAAAGATATTTTGGGTCACAGTTTAATAATGCAAGCTTTTACGTGCACTACACAGCAGTAGATACTTTAACCTCTATTTAAGTAATCTACAAATAAGAAGCATCTCTAGGAGGAAAACTGAAATAAGGTTAGCACCTGAAATTGAATTCGAAAATTTTAAAACGACAGTCGCATTATCCTAGTGATCAATCATATTCAAATGTCTGTATTAAAATTCAATAGGCAAGTCTCCAAAGATTGATATCGTGTCGGCCTCATTGTCGGCCTAGGTTGAATATCTTAGAATATCTTGATGGCAAGCTGGGAACGTGAGCAGAATATTTTTAGTAATTATGACTACAGATAATTCACTAGACCTGAAAAACACTCTCCTTGTAGAGTACGATAAATGTAATAAGATAAAATGTAAACTTGACTATTTGCAAGTGCCCCCATGGGCCTATACAAAATAAATGATTTGACTTTGACTTTGAATGACTAGGGCTTAACTGGCCGTGAGTTGGCCTTTACAGCTTCACCGGAGGAGTGGCGAGTGCAGAGTGCGACTCCAGCCAAAGCCTTAAGGGCGGAAGAGGAGGGCAACTAGCTCAAGGGCGCCACATGGGGCAACTTTATAATGCGTAAAATGGGAGAAACTATGACATATCCTAAAAAAAGTTACGTAGTGTATATTTGGACCATCAATCGAAAATAGGTGGTCTCCAAAGTAATTTGTATGTCTTGACACATCAGAGTGCGTAGGATACAGGACCCTATAACACATGCAAGTAGGATTCAAAATCAAATTACAGGGTCATTAGGACCATATTACACGGGCTCATGATAATCAAATAAAAACTATCGTACATTAAACCCTTCGAAAATGATGTTCGGCATTTATAACAACTGCATAGCAACTGATATTACGTATCAGTGTAAACAGGATTTGTGGGTAAACCGAGCTGTAACAAAGTACTTACTGTTAGCCGATACGGTGAGCGGATATCAATGTACAAATACTGACATAGCGTATCAAAATATATTAAACATACGACTTCGGGAAAATATAGAGTAGTCATGTATGTCTTTAGAGTAAGTACTTCAGGTACTCCAATAGAAGTCTATTCATTCAAAGTCAAAGTCAAGTCATTTATTCTGTATAGGCCTATGGGGGCACTTACAAATTGACAAGTTTACATATTTTTTTCTTATATTCTACTACCACCGGATCGAAACGCGACCTCAACTGAGAAGATCCGGCAAGAAACTCAGTGGGCTGATCATTTTTTAAATCGCCAAAACTTATTACAAATACATAGGTACATATAGCTCCAGTGTGTTGCCTTAGAGCTGCTTTTAATAATAAAGAACGTTAGTAAGGCAACACACGCTACACTTTGACATGACGGGCAAAATTTTTATTTTTGATTTGAACCTGAGCTGTACAATACCAAGATGATTTATCTTCCTAGAAGGCGTCGATAAAACACAATATTTTGGTGGATTTGGAGATACTCGTGTCTTGATCCGCGCTGAACACACGGCGACGAGTAAATTAACACATAACACATCATTATCCTTGGAATATCAACCTTAATTTAATAAAATAAGAATTGGAATCCAGACGTAATAACATAATATAATAACAAGAAAATATAACTGTGATCCATTTACAACGTCATGATGAAGTAATTTAGTTTTCAAGTAAATTATTAGTCAATGAATTTCTATAAATTTCGAATTAGAAGTAAAGCTTTTAGGATTGTTATCCCACATTTCAATTAATCTAGGTTATATAGAACTGTTAAATATGCAGTGTGTTAGTTTAGTAATCTTTAGACACACAGTCGGCGATTTTAGCTCCTATTATCCTTTGCGCATGACCTCGCATTAATTGAATAGCCGGCTCGTGACCTATATGATATTTATGTTCACCATATCTAACACTTCTTTATATTCAATAAATCACCTTACTTGCTTCTCCGAAGTTATCTGTTACGGAACAGCTAGGGTCGCTAACCATATCGATTTTTTCCGATATTAAACGTGAAATAACGTTTTGGGGTCTCAAGTATAAAGTTTTTTTAGAGCCTTCATTAGATTCATTATTTTATCTGAAAGTTGCATTGTTTTTTAATTTTTTCTATTTAAAACTCTGTTGGTACGAATGCACAAAGATTTCGTGTAATAGCGCAAACACATGAGCAAAATATCAAGCGGTCCAACGAATTTACAAACTTGTTTCCACATTTTACTGAGGTTTGTTTATGATCTACTTTCTTAGTCTGAGCAACGAACTTAACTGAAAGATGGCCAACCCTCAACTTTTTTCTCATTCGTATTTTTAGAACAAAATAATACCGAAGGTCGACCCAATGTTTTCAAAACTGTGCGTGAAAACTTCAAGATAAATCTTTATTCATAAAAGTGTGAGAGGCCAAACTTTTCCAATTAATAAAGCAATACAAATGAAAGCTTTAACTTAGTATCTATAGAAATTGATGTGTACGATGTTATCTTTGGAAATTGATGATCGATGGTAAGCTTTGCATAAAATAAGTAATATCCTTATTCTATATTCTACCTTAAAAAGTTGAAATGTTCCTGGCTCTAACTGCAAAAACCTGTGAATCATACCATGCGTACAAAGTCTCTGTAGACGACCATACCATACACTAGAGCAAATAATGCAAAGAAAAAAATGCTTGCCTGGTTACTAGTCCAGCTCTGCATAAATACATTTGAATGCAGTCCCTTTCTTTTCTCCTAATACTTCTTAATATAGTTACTATTTTCATTTTATTACATATTATGTTACTCAACCATGGAATTTCAGGCCGTTTCTATTCATAAGAACCGCATTAGGAGTAGTGGTTAGGAAAAATATTTTGTGACAAGTTTGAAAATTCATAAGTAAGAATAAAATAATTCTGCTTTAGATTCAGACCTTTTGGGTTTGTTTCCAATGTCCTTGCTATGTTTGAGCCTACGTTAGATAAATCAAAAGTCCTATACACAATATAATTTTGTCTCATTAGGAATTCGATGTGTTTTATCTCTAATAGTTCTGCGACCGTTTAGACGCGTAATGTATAGGTGCGTTTACACAAAATTTTCAAGGATTGCGTAAAAGCTAACACAAATAAAACTTTCAACAGGAAACTATTTACCAAATATATTTTGCGGCAAGGGTATGAGTGAAGTTACGGCGGAAAACGTAGTACTAATGTTAACTTATTAAAGCTTTAGTACTCTCCAACTATATAACTAAACTTAAACCAAACAACTTTACGAGTTTGAAAACTCGTATTAAAAATGCTCGACAAAGAGGCGGCGTATTTATTCATGCACTCGGTGAAGAAAATAAAATCTTATGGCGGCCGAAGGTTTGTTTTTATTTTTCGTGTTGCCAGGGCGCGTGAATGGTAAAGTTTTTTTATTATTTGCGGTTTATAGTCTGTCAGGCGTGCGCTTGTAGGGCGCGCGAAATCAAGTTAAATCTGTAGGGTCTCAGCACGACCGATAGATATATAAGTTTTATCTTTTTTAACTCTCAGACTTGTCATGTGGAGCTTCTTTTACTGAACAGAACATGTGAAGGCATTTCCCGACAAGTCTGACAGTTAGAACATATACAATTTATCATAGGTACTGAGCCTTTTAGTTAGTATTCGACTTGACCCGGAGAATCCAATAGGCATCAAGCTGGTAATTTACTAAAAAGTATCTACTTACTATAACTTACTTTATAAGTATCAGTAGTAGTAGTAGTATGCACTTTAAGTATCTACAATTTAGTTTTATCCTAATGAATGTCTTAGACAAGCTTAAAACCTCAATTTTTAAATGATTAATCCAGCACTTAAAATTATTTCTTTGGTTGATTAGCCAAAAAGCGTCAATGGGCTAGTGGTTACCCGGGCTGCCCTGGTAGCCGAGAAGTTCCGGGTCCGATCCTACCATGGCTATTAAACTATCGACGTGGGAACACTCCTAGCACGTGAATTTAGTTTAGTTGACGAGACTAATGAGGCCAATATGATAGCAACCCAAAATAAGTATATCTTAAACATAGCTAACCACCTCACGTAACTAATCTTGTACATAATAAAAGCAATCACGACCCACACTTAAATAATAAACACTATACAAGGTGTATCAGAAGTCTGAAATCATATTGTATGGTATACTTTAGGGATATATACGGCAGCATGATTAGTGAAGACAGATTATACTTATCGGTCATAGTTTCTGAGTTGCAGACATTTAAATATTTTTGAGCGATGAGTAGCGAATCTGTAGTATAAGTTGGAAGTTTCTATGGATAATCAAAATTTCAGTTGTCATCAATATAATCTTGGGCCTTTTGCTCTTTCTGCCCTAACCTTGGTAGGTATATGTGCAATCACATACATGTTGGGACACAATAATAGCAGACAGGCAATTTTATCCTGAGTAAGGCGAGTCCACACATGAGACAGACAGTGAGGGTTCCAAGACAATTTAGCTTTTCCCCGGGTCCCACCGAGCGTCAAACCTCGTTGTCTTCAATGGACACCTTTGTCGATCCTGGCTTACATGAGTAACAGTGATGAGATAGTACGGCAGGCTTAGTTCCAAAAAAGAAAGATGAGATAGAATATATAGGTTTATCCACTGTCAGTTGCATATTCGAAACTCGTGCAAACGCAAGTATTATATCGGACTTCTGAAACATCCTGTATATGATAGCGTAAATTGTATTCAATCATAAACCAATCCCGGCATGGCTGAGCACGGAGGTCGAATGTTGTCGATAAAAGTTATTGCTGGCCTCGTCACGTGTACCCTACACGTAAAGGTCTTCAGATTCGATAGCTTTTAATGTCGATTGATAATTTATGTAGAAAGGAAATGAAGTACCTTAAATTGCTAAAATTGTATTATAATTCAGAATCAGAATCAGAATATTTTTTATTAATATAAACCAATACAGGCACTTATGAATCGTCAATAAATAGTAAAAATAGTATCTCTACCACCCATTCGGAATGCATTTCCTATGGAGAAGAATGGGCAAGAAACACCATGGTTGCTTTTTTCAAATAATTTTTAATTCACAACACTGTGCTCTAAATTGAGAGTTAGGACTAAATGACGTATGGTGTACTGCAGTGCCCTCAGACGTGCAGGTAACCTGCACGTTTGAGGGAACTTGACTAGTTCTCGATAGATGTGTGAAGTCTGCCAACCCGCACTGGGCCAGCATGGTGGACTATGGCCTGAATCCCCCTCGCATTGAGGGGAGGCCCGTGCCCAGCAGTGGGACGTTAAAAGGGCTGTAGTTAGTTAGTACTGCAGTGCACCTTTGTTAATCTCTTTCCGGAAAGCAGGCGTGATGATATAGGTATGTGTGGAGTAGTTAAAAACTACTTGATCAGTTTAAGCCTTTTTTTTATAGCCTATTGTATGTCCCACTGCTGGGCAAAGGCCTCCCCCTCTCGTCCCCACATGTCCCTATCCTGGGCTTGTTGTGGCCAAGTTTCTCCCGCAAAAGTGACCAAATTAGTGACATTTTTAAGTATTAATTATTGTAAAGAAAACTAGGTACCTACTCTGACAGCGGCATTGCAACTTACGTTAACGACCTATCAAAAGAGCTATTGTAAATGCTTTGTAGATGGATCGGAATTTCTAGGAATTTGCAGGTAAAAAAAGAATACTAACTAATATTGATCTGAAGTTCATAATTTTGGATAGCGAAAGGATATTAGTAACACACATTGATCTTGAACTCGCTCAGCCAATCTTCATATGAAAGTTGCTTCATTAAACGTGCGAACGCGGTCTGAGACCAAAGTTTGCATCTAAGTCGAAACAGGTCACTGTACCAAGTAAAAGAAGCTTGGTCATGTTACTCTAAAACAAACTTGGAAAGTCAACTCATCGTGTAATCAAAATGTTTTTTTTTAGATTTGGGATTCCGCCAAGTGGCTCCCAAAATATACATGAATCACTATTATTGAAAGGAATCCTTTCTTGTTCATGATCAATACATTTTACAAGACAATGGTCAAAAAGCTACGATGAAGAATTTGATAAATGTTGAGCAGACGCTATATTTAAGTCGCATGTTTACAAATTATGTTCGTATTAATTTTTATACAAATTTTTCAAAGATCACGCATGCATGGTCTTTGGGCTAATGCGCTTTGGGAGAGGATAAGCCAATGGAAGCCAAGTCCAGTTGTTAATTTGCCTGTGGTTCGTAGCTCCTGGTTTAGTAATGCTGAAGTGTGTGCTGTACTAGATTGGAATTAATATATAAACCTGTTTCAGGATTAAGCTAGCATTGACCTGGGGCCCAAGTTTCCCAAAACTAGCGTTGGTTGCTATGACTTCATTTTTAACTGACTTCCAAAAAACCAACTTCAAAGACCTAGGTTAAGCTAAAAATAACCTTATAATTCATTACATTTGGAGTAGGTGCCAATCTACGTCAGAATAGGCAAATACAAACATGAATTGGCACCGACTTCAAATGTAATGAATTATAAGGTTATTTTTAGCTTTTTAGTGCACTAAGGTTGTTGAAGTCAGTTTTTGTTTTTTGTTAAAAAAAATTCATGACAAGAAAACAACATCTTTTGTCAATGGTAGCAACAATATGACTAGTCTAATGTTTTCAAGGGGACAACGTATTTTGTCTGCACTGGTTATACTCTAGCTGCCATTGAAAAGAGATGGCGTTTTCATGCCTTAAAAAAATTAAGTCATAGCAAATGCACAACGATATTGTTAGAGGATTTGAGGCCCCGATAGAAGGTGTAATTATCAATGTTCAGGCTTACTTATGCCCGCTTTCAGACCTCTTAAGTTCCAGGTACACTGGGGCGTCAAACACACGCGTCAAATTTTGTCAATACCAAAATAATCTCTGTGACAATTTACAGGGTGTTTTAGAAGTCCCAAATAATACATTTACGTTTGCATCAGTATCGGGTATACAGCTGAATGGTATAAAAATTTCATCGAAATTCGACCATGTTCTTCCAACTTTCTTTTCGACGTAAATTTCTTTAAATCGTCATATCTCGAGACCTATTTAAAATTTGCATGTTCTGTTTTGTGAATATTGGTAGTCGCCCCCCATAAATGTAGTTTACACTGCTGAATAGGGTTATGGATGAACCCAAAGGCCAGAACACGATACCGGTGACAAATATTCATAGGTAGGTATCTATCTCAGAAAATATGATTGTAAGGCATAAACCGTCTTCACTAAGCATCCACATATGAGCTACCATATGTGAACCAAAGTATTATTTCGGACTTCTGATACACGCTGTACATAAACATAAAATTTCTGTGGTAAAAGCCACGCGACAGCGCGTTAATGCAGGTTGTTTTAGTATCGCCAAAAGTTTTCAAATTATACATGGAGTTACATACATAGTTTAACTCATTTTGTACTTTATTTCGTTTAATTAGAGTTCCAATTATCTGTTATCCAGTATTGATCGTAACAATAATTAAATTTTACACGGAAATTTATATCGCCTGTTATACAATTATAACCCGTAATGAGCATGAAATCTGCATACGAAACTATGTTAGTTGTGTATTTGCATACGATTTAATTTATTACTAGCTGTGCCCGCGACTTCGCCCGCGTGGACTTTAGGGAGATTACCCGGAAATATGGGTATTATGTTTTTCCCGCGGAACCCTAATGCTTTTTCTAAAATTAAAGTAGCCTAAGTTACGCCTTGGAACGTCATCTATCTGTCAGTGAAAGTTCCATTGAAATCGGTTCAGCGAAAATTGCGTTTTCGTTATAGGTATCGTATATACTTTCATACGCATTTGGTAAAAAAGTGTTATTTTGATATTACAAACAGACACTCCATTTTTATTTATTTGTATAGATATATGTATAGATGGGTAAAACATACAATATGGTTATATTTAAATTGATTGTAAAAACATGATAAATCACATGGTCGTCAGATGCATACCAAAACTATTTTAGTCCTAGTTCCGTAACGGTTTAGGTTCTTTATCGTTTGCGTGCTACTTCAATTTAGTTTACTAGTAATAGACCTGTTAAAGTGACCAGTCTAACCACTGGCCTATTGACGCTTAATTTTGGACATTAAAAAAAAACAACCGGCCACGTGCGAGTCGGACTCGCGCACAAAGGGTTCCGTACCATTATCTATAAAAACGGCCAAAAAATCACGTTTGTTATACAACATATTTATTTTATTCTGTATGTTAGTATTTGTTGTTACAACGGCAACAGAAATACATCATCTGTGAAAATTTCAACTCTCTAGCTGTCACGGTTCATGAGATACAGCCTGGTGACAGACGGACCGACGGACAGCTAAGTCTCAGTAATAGGGTTCCCGTTTTACCCTTTGGGTACGGAACCCTTAAAATGCATACCTATTCTATTATCAAATAAGATTCGTTTACAGTCCTCTGTAAACGAATCTTACATCCTTGTAGAAACAAAATTTCCGTGGCAAACTGCATTTAGTACGTTCCGGGGTTATAAAAAATGCATTTCTCTAAACATGTGGGGTGGTTCTGATGGGAATACAGGGGCGGGCGATTCAATAGACAAATTCCTGGGGAAGACTTATAGTCAGGGCACGTATTACACCGTTGTGTAACACTGTTGTCACTGTTTGTCATTACCTTAAAAATTAAATTAAAAAAAAAATCTAATAAAAAAAATATTTAGCTCGTCTTCGTCATAAGTCTACGAGCCCTTCCGCACACTTGGGCGTTAATACTCGCGCGCCAAGTTTTTTGCAAGAAGAACTCTATTGACACAAAAAGTTCATTCTATAAGGAAATAACAGCTGGCAGCGTGGGGCATGGCTTTTACGACAGAAATTGACTGTTTAGGCCTCCCGCAAACTGACGGGTCAACCCTGGTGCGTATTTTTTTTGGCATAGCAAAACGAACTGTATTGACACATACAAAAAGTTCGTTCTACAACGAAGTGATACTGACAGCGCGAGCGAATTATGACGCGTGGGGCCGTGGCTTTGATGATAATTTAATGGTAATGGTAATTTAATCTTTATGCATTTTGAGACAGAGTTCGTTTTTGTAGTGGCAAACATTATGAGGCGCGAGGGTTGTTGACGCTTTCAAAAATTTACGCCCCAGTCTGTGTGTGTGGGAGAGGGAGGGGGGTTGGATTCAATTTATCATCAGATTTGACTACCAAACGTAATTACGTTATAGGCATTCGGACAGTAGTCACTCACCTATATTTTGTGTCATACACAGAATGTGATGTTAATTATTTATAATTTAATTTCAAGTGATAAGTACAAATTAGTTTACATTTGAACTGCAAGGCGTTCCTTATCTAAATGTCACGGTTATCTATAAAATGTGTTTAATACATTCTCATTCTAATAATTAACAGGCACTCCAGTTTATTTATTGTTTTTATAATAATGAAATGAGTTATGTCAACATAAAATATGATATGAACACCAAATAAACGAGGCCGCGTGTTATGAACCTAGTTCATTCGACCTATATTGTGTAAAAGATTCTTTGATTTTTCAATACAATGATTCTTTGAAAATCTTCTTTGTTGTTGGGATCACTGAGTTAAGGTAATTTTATTTCTTAAATGCTCGCGGCATTCTACTTTTGCATGCTTGCTGATGTCTGACTATTGTTACCGCCATTCAGAAGACAGAAAAATATTTTCTATATTTCTTCTCGAACCCACAGACAGCAAATGTCAGCCAAAGCTAACAGAAACCAACCCTGTTATTTACCTATAAAACCAGTGTGTAGAAGACGGGAAAACAAAATCTCCAATTAGTTCTATAACATGAATCCCCCAAACTTAAAGTTTTTTTTATAATAAAGCCCGCAAAGTACTCATGTTCTCATAAGTGCCCAGCACCTCTCATTAATGACATTCGAATTACTAAAAAATCGCAAGTAGGTATACCGGAAATCTTCCTGTTTGTGACGGTGTAACAAGCTCCCATGCAACTGACGGATAATGTTCAGGCCTACAGCGAGGGGGATGAAAGGCTAAAATAAAAGGGGGATTATAGGGGAATAACGTTGCCACGGGCGACGGAACACCCTCCGACAGAAATAACGACACACTTGCATAAATCTAAAGCTTCGGAGGGAAGCTTCTATCGTACACTTGATGCGAGATCGGTGCAAGATCTGAAATTAGATAGGGTGGTAATCATACCAATATGAATCGAATATCCTACAGGATAAGCTACAGCTTACAAAGTAGCTCATATTCACATGTTCAAAGGTTTACCGCAAGCCGAAAACTGCAATAACCCAAGTGACCCATTTTTTTATGACCGCCCGTAAATTTCGTTACGTAATTAAGTTTTCCCGAGGTCCATCACAATGTCCACAGTCCAGAGCCCACGGTCGCGTATGAATATTTAATACATGGCCACGGTAGTCTACGGTATTAGCATGCGCACATTGTGGAGTGTGAGCGATCTGAGATTTCTTTCTTGGGAGAGAATTTGCATTGCGTTTGAAGTTATGCAAGCAATTCCAAGCTTGTTTGATCTTGCTTGTTTTATTGTTTATTAAATGCTGAATAGATATAAAAATGTCTTGAGTTGACAAAGAGATTTATAACAATTTATCAATGACTATTTTCTTCCACGCATTTCTGTTCTACTCACGCACATCTACTGAAACCATTTATAATACGATCCATATTAGGTTCACTTTCCGCTTATTATATTCACAAGGTCTTCATAAATCTGCGTTACCAAGATCTTGCTGCATAACTGTAGTTTAAGAAAACTAAATTTTCGTCTGATACGTCCGTCCATATTGGTAATAGTTTTTTATAGTTACAACATTATTTCTCATACAACTCCATAGTGTTCATCTCTTCCTTTAAAGCCACAGTTATCAACAATAGGTTTACTATCCACGAGGATTTCATCAACACCTCGCTTATGCTTAATATCCCTGATCCGATTAAGCCCTTTGTTTGAATCCAATCGCGTCACAGTTAACCTATTTAATTTTGTGATTGTATGGTCTAATCTGTTTGATGGTTTATGTCAATATTTGCTTCATTAAATTGTATTGAAGTGATGACGACACTATAATCAATATTGTATCTACTAGCTGTAGATTACCGCCACGGACACCTTGTTTTTGTTATGTTTACATTGCTATTGCATCCTTGTTTCATAATATAATTGTATATGTACCATATATATAATTAAGTCGGCTGTCCTTGCACATATTCTGCACAGCTTTTTGGAATGATGTTATTTATAGTCTACTTTTTCTGTTTTTATGAAATGGTGAAATATTATGAAAAAACGATGAGAAATGGTTTCACCTGCGATTAGCACATAATCTGCCAGTGTTTAGTAATTATTAGGCAGAACAGATTCTATAAATACACATGAAGGTGATAGATGCCGGATGACCTTCCTTATAGTCAAGGGATCTTGGTGTCCAAACAAAATTGACCATTGGTACCTTGATGACTGTAGATATGAAAGTAATTAGCCAATACAGTAATTTTTGTCTCCCGCTTTGCAATGGAGGGGAGTGGATACATTTTTCTTCCAACTCTTCCTACACCTTTTTCGATTAAATTCGTGCGGGTTCCAAGACAATTTAGCTTTTCCCCGGGACTCGCCGAGGGTCAAACCTCGGTGTTTCCAATGGACACCGCTGTCGATCCTGGCTTACAGGAGTAACAGTGGTGGGAATGTGTGGCGGTCTTAGTCCCAAAAAAAAAGATATGAAAGTACCAAAAATGCCGCATTTCCTGATGAAGAGTTGTCGGCGAATTTCATCGATCATATTTCTTATGTTCATAATAGAAGACGAGCAAATGACCTAGTATCACTTATTAATGACAAATTCTGTACAGGCACAGTTAATAATCACCGCATCAATGGTAAAGGAAGCAATGAATCAATAACGAGACTTCAATGTTACAAGACCTTGATTTCTAGCTCAGTTTCTGTATGCTTAGCATACGTAACTAATGATGATTGATGATCAAGTAGCCTTGATTTGAAACAATTGATGTGTGTCGCGGTTTGTGATGTAAAGATGCTGATAACTTTACAATATTGGAATGAAGCCCATCATGATGTCGAGGGGTGTAAGTATATTTGACTTAAGCGACACTTTTAGGCAATATTGACTTATACATATACATATTTGGAATCAGCGATTTATTCTGCGTCGAATGAGCATGATTTCCTGAGAAGATAAAAAAAATTCACTCAAGCGAAATAGCCTTTACCTCTCCATGTATAGATAGAGAGACGCACACTATTCTAAAAGAAAAATAAAACATTGTTCTGTTTTTTTTTTCATATCGCAACCAACGATAGTGGTCCAACAAACGGATTCAAATCAGCAAACAAATCATAATTTCAGACTTTTGATTGTACACAGTTAATCCAAGTAAATCTGGTAACGACTTTGCAATAACGTGAAAAAGTCTACTTTTACAAGTTTCGAGGAAAAAAATCTTATTCGAGACCGAAATGTCCTACATTATGCTAATCCGAAAGTAGTACAACGCATTACGTTAACTCCTAAAAGACTGTCTGCGCAACGGATTAGTTTTTGGCGACATCTTGGAGATCTTGGAGGTCGTCGTTATTTTAAGAGAGCTTCGTCCTATTTTTACTTCCTAATCAGAATGGTAATATATGCAACAACAACTCGAGAATAACATCCGGAGCTTGGATATCGTCTCAACGGGGTCTACGGTTGGCCTATTTTCTTCAATTGTTAGATATCATACTCGCTTATCTCCATTGTGAAAATTCCTTAAAAAATGGAAAATTCTGGCATTAATACTCAATTTAGGAACTTTTAGCATTGCAAACTAAGTTGTTTAACAACTTAAGTCCTTATCACTGTAACTGATGAAACTTTTTTACAGTGCCTGTATGTATATTTCATGACTTTCTCTTAAAAATCTGCGTAGCGCTTATCTTACGTGCATAACTGTGACCACCAAACATAAGGTATCCAATCATGAACTACCAAGGAAGTGGATTTATTTGGACTCAGTGCGTCCAAATAAATCCTCAAATACTTGAGGCTCAAAGCACAACGCCACTGAGTCATTTCATTAAGCCACTTCCCTACGGAATACGAACGTATTTTCGTACAAGAAAACCAATTTCTTTAACGTGTCTAACTAAGATTAAAGTTATACCTCTATAGGAGTTTCTCAATTACTTCTAATAGCAACTTTACTCATTACCCTCGTTTTCGGGGTGCATCCTTAATGCTGCACTTTTCGTTCCATTAAGCACTTTATGCCTAACTGTATAAAGGCTGTTTTATCACGTTCTCACAAGCAAGAACATTGGCTGGCATATTAAACTCTTGAGAAACTCAATTTCTTACATACTTATAAATAGTTTGCTCAGTTCCCAGAGTAATGATATCAGTGTTTTTCTATTACAAAAGAAGCGAGATTCTTAAATGATGATTATTTGTATTAATGCCACATGTACTGTTTACTACCTTCCCATATTTAAAGTGTTCCGCACACGGCACGGTTTAGAAGAATCTCAACAAGCACGCAAATTGAGCATGCATATCCCTATATGCAGCTACGCTTTTAGAAGCTTGTATATTAGAATAACAATTTTACTCCAAGAGTAGCCATGTTTGGAAAGAGTAACCATAGACTTTCTTTCCCTTTCTTCTCCATAAATAATTTCAAATGGGTGGTAGACATCTATATTATTATTATTTTGTTTATTGACGATTCACAAGTATCTGTATTGGTTTACAATTACATGAAGAAAACATTTCTGATTCTGATTCCAAGGTACAGTTTGCACTTAACCCATCTAAATCGTCCTTGGCTAATATTCTGAACATGTCAATCAATTCGCGTGCACTATGGAACGACCAACCAATGTAGATCAAGCGAAATAATTTAAACCCGGGACCTCTAGAGCTGTGTCGACTCAAAATAAAAACGCTGAGCAATTATTTCTATGTTTGATTAGTGCGGTCACGCGACGGAGTTGACAATCAATTGATATGACCTTGCATTTGATTGCTTGTTTGAATTGATGTTGTTGTATAATTATTTTAACTGTGGACTATGGAATGCGTGACGAAAAAGATATCTCAACTTTTTAATGCTCTACCTTAAAATGTTTAAAAATATTTTTGGCGGAAAGGGTAAGATCTTCCTGCCAGGCGGGTGGTATGCCTGGCGGGGTCCGCTACGCCCCGGTGATATTGTCGGGGAATTTGTATATATAGTTCAGATCGTCGAACACACCAGTACCGCGAGCTAGGATTTTCATAGTACTTTGTACGGCGGATAATTTCTTGAACGCGTAGAATTGCGATATGACTACAGTCGCGCCATCTAGTAGCGACTGGCGGTAGTTGTGTTTCGTGGCGAGATATAGGGTGCGCCACATATTAAACAAACAGGATCGTACTTTCCATCCCCTAGATTTATTAAAATTTCAACCTTTTTACAAAGCACCTACAGTGTTGTCTACACGTCTAATGCAGATGGATCATAACTGTTTATAAATTAGAGTGAACATCTGTTATTTTAGTATATTTTTTATGCTTCTATTTTGAATTTATCTGATTTGTTTAAATTTGCTTTTATTTTTTTTATTCAGAATGAATTTTATTGTAGGTATAGGTATAGGTAGGAATTACCAAAAAACGGTACCGACGTATATATTGAATGCCCATTGCATAAGAAAAAACTACATTTTCGTGCTTTTTTATTTTAAAAAACCTGAAACTATTGTTATCCTTATGGACGTAAACTAATGTTACAATAGGAAATACAAAGAACTTTGCATACAATACTTAACTTATAAAATAATATGCCCCACTGCTTCTAATGACGATATCTACAACAATACATACAAATTGTTACCATAGATAAAAAAACCCCAAACGGCATTCACGAGAATAGGGTAAAGGGTGTCCTTGGAATGTTAGACAGAAAGGCAGACAGGCCGAATTTATGGCTAGACGAAGGGACCGAAATTAGGGCGTAAATACTAAGTAAAACTCGTTTAGGTAGATGTAGATTTAAGTTATGTAAGCGAGAATGTCAAGCTGTTTAAAATTCAGAATTTATAATGTTTGAATACTAATTACATATATAATATTCGATGTATGTATGAAAATATTGTTTAGAAAGATGCATTTTTGTTAATGTCATCATAACGAACTCTGTGTTATTATATATAAGGCACATTCTGAAATGGCCATTTCAGAATTTTGTCTCTGGCGGGAATCGAACCCGCAACCATTTGGTATAGTGAGCCGAGCGGCCTACGCTCAAACGCCGTCGTCTTCATAAAGAATTAAATATTTATGCATTTTCATTTCACCAACAGTGAAGAAGCTCGTTTATTTTATTTTACCATCAAGATTACTCTCATTAAGTTCCATCAGTGTCACATAAACTTCAAAGTCTTCATACAACCTGACGGCAAATCTAAGTGGAACGACTTACCACAAAGGAAACCATGTACAATGGTAGCTCGTAAAACAATATGTGCTGAATATTATTATCGTAATGTATGAAATATTACACGCATGTCGGATTTCAATGAGTACGACTTTTGGATAGCAGAATTGTGGTGGGTTGTAGGTTTGATTGTGAATGAAGCCGGCATATTTAGTTGGAATTTCCAATTAATGAGGTTCAATATCAATATAAGCACAGGAGTTTTGACGTAGACAAAAATATGAATGAAAAGAAAATAAACGACAGAGGCGCGAGGGACATACCAGAGATCGGAGAGATCAGACAATAAGACGTTTATGATACACAAATATGTATCAAAAGTCTCTAAACCAGTGGGCAAACTTAGGGGGCCAGAAAGTTTAAAAAATTTGAGAGGGCCAGAATTATAGCAAAAATGCATTTTGTGTTAAAACTTTTAATCACAAACATTACAGCATTACACACTTGCATACAAAATATATTTGTGTACGGTCAGAAAGACTGTGCTCTTATGAAAAAATATAGGTCACTAAAAATAAATTCTTAGAATTTTAGCCCTGAGTTGGGAATTATAGAGAGGGAGCACTGTACTAAGTAGAATCTACTTTTTTTATAATTATCGCGGGTCACATACTATTCATGTCGAAGGACCGTGTCGGCGGGCCGGAGCTGGCCCGTGGGCCGTACTTTACGTACGTGCCCATCACTGCTCTAAACGATCACGGTATGAAAGCACCGTTTATAGGACATACTGAGCGTTTTTGACTATGGTAGAGTTTCTGTAGCCAATGTATTTGCTCTACAAAGTTGCTCAACCAATCTAACAACAAGTTTCAACGTCATTTGCATTAAATGCACGTTGACTTCAGACGCATTAGTTATCAGCATTGTGTTAAGCTTTATATCAGGACGGTCATGGTTCAATGTCTCTTGGCACCGTCATGTTGTGGGGATTAGTGTCGGTTTCGCCCCCGCACGTGTGGCGACGGTATCTTATGGGGTGGCCAGAGATTGCGTGGTTGGAAATTGTAAATATGTTTTTGTTAAAAACTCTTTCTGTATAATAAAAAGTCTTGGAAAAGTTTCTATAACAGAAAAGTGCAAGTCTGCATTTCAATTCATAATTCTTCTTATGCTATTATGTTGATTAAGTTTTAGGGGTTTTTTGATGTCTAAACGTTTAAAGAAAAATAAATAAAAACTCAATCACAATTAAAACACATCCATGCACACGGCAGTGGGTCCACCAAGTTAGGTAAACCGACGTAGATATGACCCAATAGCTATTAAACAGTCGAGTATCGACCGGCAGCTCAAACCCAAGCTTACGAGCCATTATTTGAGTAAAACCAGCCTTATAATATTAATCTATCACTAAATACCATGTCTATTGTAGTGGAGGGTGCCGGAGCGTGTGTCTGGCCTATTTATCTTCACGACTCGCCGACGGGGGGTGAATGCAAATTGCCGCCGTGACAGAATACCGGCACAAATGCGTGTTGTTATGTTTTATCTGATTTTATGTAGTTTTGAGTAGGCAGTGACCAATATTAAACCCGACGTCAAAAAGAAGGAGGTTCACATATTGTTTTCTTATATTTACGCGAATACTATACATTGAAATAAAACTATTTTACGGGTTTTATCGCGTTTATTTACTATTTTATTTTCCCGACGTTTCGGCTGCTTTATAGCAACCATGGTCACGGGGGGACTGAGGTGTTAGACGTCCTGATGTTGTAGTTAATAACTGGGTACCCTCATATTTAGTTGTTGTTTGCGGTCCAATCCACGCAGAAAGTGCTCACAGTGTCTTGAGGTCTTGCAATAGTATGCTTGGTTTTGGATTTAATCATATTAATTACTGGATCCCAAGTTGGTGGTAGCACCCAGCCATCTTCCCTATTGAAATTAGGATGTTTTTTTTTTTTAATTTCAATGGCCTCACGTATCGTCCTTGGTCGGAGTCGGTGTTCTTTTGCGAGGATATGCGGTTTATCAAATCTGATATAATGGCGGGTGCGGTCCTATACATGTTCACAGATTGCAGACTTCGTGGAGCGTCGGTGTTTCACGTCAGCTATGTGTTCTTTTACGCGAAAATAAAATAGTAAATAAACGTGATAAAATCCGTAAAATAGTTTTAATTCAAGAAGGAGGTTGTCAATTGTTATAAGTATGAGTCAAAACTAGACAGTAACAAAACCTAAACCATATATGGAGGACGACAATACACTTAGTTTAGTACACTTTAGTTTAGTGGCACCAAAATTAGCATCATTATGTATTTTTAACGAATAAAACCACTAATTATTAAAAAAAAATCTTACCGTGGTCCGGGTTGACATAATCAAAATGTGTTTTTGAACGTTTCACACCGCGGTGTGACAGTGACATGTGTATTGTGCGAGACGCCCCTTGAGCTGGAGACTCATAATTGTCCTAAATTATAATACTATTATGAGATTTTAGGACAAGGCTGCGCCCTCCACCAAGTTACCTACTATTTACAATATTTAAGCAACATCTAAGTTTTACCTTGGTGTCCGACTAAAATAGTAGCTAGAATACATTTAAAGGTGACTTTAAAAATTTGGTGTCTAGTCAAAATAAGTTCTTGAGTAAACTACAAGTATTTAAAACAGTACAAAATATAAAATAACTTCTACACTTATTTACAGTACCTATCATTAACTTCACTTTGTAATGAAATCTATGTATTAGAAGGGTGGTTACAATGTGTTTAGAACACTTATACAATTCAATTTGGAGACGACCCGATTGCAGCTGCCTAAGCCCATAGATCAATGTCATTTGAGACTGTAATTGTTATGGGGACACGCTCGGTAAGGATTTATGCCGTAAACCAACCGAGGCGAGCGAACTAGCTTGACTTCCTTTGAAAATGTACTCTGTTTCAATATACATAAAGATTAAATTATAAATACATCATCATCACGCCTGTATTCCCCGAAGGGGTAGGCAGAGGTGCACCGCAGTGCGCGCCCACACTTCGCCGATGTATTTTGGTCCCAATGTAATAGGGGGCGAGCCTATTGCCATTATACCGGGCACACAGGTTTCCTCACGATGTTTACCATCACCGTTTCTTAGCAAGTGATAATCTCAGATGAAAATGAGATTCGCACATGGAACCCAGAGGTGCAAGCCGGGGATAGAACCTGCGCACTTTGATTGCAAAGCGTGCGTTCGACCACTCGGCTACCACTGCTTATTAAATTGCTTATTAAAGATTAAATTATTGTAGTAAAAGCCACGCGACTCACCGCCAACACTCGGTCGACTCATCGATGAAATTTCGTTGAAAAATGTGCTTATTTTATGAGTTAATACAGTTAGTTTTGGTATTGGCAAGAGATGAGTCCCGCGTGTCTTGACGCGCTGTGGGCCCACGGCTAACTCCATATTAAAACTATAACTATATGGTTCTGTAATTTAGATCATAAAATATACCTATATGAGCAACGGGCTTTCGATGTAGCTATTAGGTCAGCGAAGTAGGTATTACGAAAAAAACAATTTCGGAAATTTGGGACGGGAATGAACTTGCAACCACCCGACAGCCTACACTGAAAACAACTAAACCACGCTGTCATTTGGTATTATTTACTTAACTTTTAAGTTTAGTTCAGTCTAGATAAAAATAAAATTTAGAGACACTTAAACAAAACAAAATTGAAATTTTAAGTGTCCCCGTAGGCCTATTATACCATATATTCATTGTGATCGATCCAATACTTAAACAAAAATGTTTTACAAATTTCTCGTAACAGAACTCAATTTTAAAATAAGTTAATCACATACTTAACTACGTAGGTACTACTCAATATTTCTTCCGATAACGACTTTCAAAGCAATTATAACACTTCCGCCACCATCTGTCACGGGCTTAAGGGAGCCTACGGGCATTAACAACCAATTTATACCTTATTATCGGAATATAAAGTCGAAATTACTCGAATTTTTTTTATCACACCTAACCAAAGGTCTTTTAACCTTAATTCGGGTGTATCGAACGAATTTTCTCGGAAAATTTAATTTGGTCGTCTTGTAGTGCTTCTTATAATACAGATACTGTTTCTCATTGTTTTATACGGCTTTATCGTGGGATTAGTTAGCCACATTTAATAAAAAAAAGCAACCACAGGTAAGTAGAAAGGCTACTTTTTTTGATAAACTCTTAACCTAGTGTAGATGTCAAATGCAATTAACTTAAAACATGTTAATTGTAAACTGCAAATAAATATTTTTTTTTTAAATCAAAAACAAGAATAGGTACCCCTTCAAGTACCTATAAGACATTTTACTTGCATTGATGCAGAAGAATAAAATGCATTTACAGACGAAATTTTCTATCTATCGCAAAAGTTCGGTACCAAGGGACTGATTTGCGTTTGATAGATGTCATCTCTATTCAAGATATGTCGAAAAAATACGATCAATTTGACGTTTCGTTTCGACATATCTCGAATAGAGATTGGTGTCTATCAAGCGAAAATCGGGCCCGTCGGGATTCGTAGAATAGACAGAGGATACTTCTCATAACAATTGAACTTGTTTGACACACTGCCATGTGTCTTACCACCATAATCATAGTACTCGTCATTGCTTTAAAAACGTAAAGGGCTGTAGTTTACTTAATTTTATGAATATTTTTTCCTTACAAGATTACATTCTCAAATTTACAATAATACAAAATCTTTGAAAATCAAAACAAAAAAATAATCCAGCATAAAATGTGATTGCCTCCATGACCATGACATTTGGAAAGATTTCATTCGTGTAATCTACAACGATCCTCCGGTAAAGCTGTAAACGCCACCTCACGGCCAACAGTGAAAGTCCTTCAAAAAAAAAAAGTAATCTACAACGCCTTAAACTTAAAATGCATACAATTTATACAAATTTGTATTGTATAAGTTAGTACATTTCTGCGTTGTATAGATTAAACACACGCGGATTAAAAACCCGACCTACATACAAATTGGTCAAATGCTAAGAAGTCAACAGGAAACGATACTATCGTAAGATTTCAATAGAACGAAATAAATCTCAATGTTTATTATGTATTTGTTACACCCTCTGAGTCATCGCTTAGTCATCGTATCCTGAGGAAGGACCTCCATTGACCCTGTCGCCTTCATAATCAGATCAAATCACGCGATAACGGCCCTTACAACAACCAAATAAGTACTATTATCGTTCAAGAATAGAGACAGAAACTCATCTAAATATTGATACGCCATTATCATCGCTATCTCCGGCAGAATAAACTTCACAATCGTTTACTGTGATCAATTATAAGGTACAGAAAAATACAGGGTAATATAGACTTTATAACGAATGAGTTATAGATGAGAATTGTTTATTAAGGGATTTGTTTGTGATATTTTATGAATACTAGAAAGAATGTTTAGTGAACAAACAATAGTATTGTATTCTAAATAACCCGGTTACGGTTTCAAGAGATATTTAGGTCTATAGTCAACACCAAAAATAAATGGACTTACATATAGGTATACAAAAATGTGTCCCAATTTTATATAATCTGCAAATCCGTTACCTTTAATATTCCTTGATTTAAGTAATACTTCCCGAACATGTTTGAATGTTCCAACTTAAGTACCGAGTAAAATTTTAAGTTCTATAACAATACATAGTTCTAAAACGAATACATCCCTTAAAAACTATTGAAATTAAAAATAATAAAATCTTTGTCAAAAAGCCACCTAATACTCAGTTTTTATTCATTGTTGTATATTAAGAGGCAATCCTAAAAAAATTGCTTCTTTTGTTGCTATCCGTACACTGTACTATCGTTAACAAAAGCTTGAATAACTTGCCAATCGTTTGAAGGTCAGACTGGACGCTTTTTTACCTGAAACAAAAAGTTGCCTTGTTAGTTCACTGAAGTGTTTTGCGGGTTACATATCGACCCTTGAAAAAAGCGGTTAAAAATCATAAAATGAGTTATATATACCATTCGGACGGCCAGATTTCTGCGTCAATCGAAGGTAGGTCAAAGTGCCAAAAAAACTTGAGAGGTGTTCAGGGTGTTCAGTTCCCGGATGGAACGAAGTTCCTTTTGAAATAAAAAAAGCAAAAAAATTTTACATATACATACATACACATACACACATCGAAATCGGAATCGGAATCGAAATGGAAATGACTTTGACTTTGACTTCGACTGCGGTCGCAGTCGCAGTCGAAATCATAATCGAAATCGAATAAAAATAACACACACATATGTTAAAGTGTCGTACAATAAAAATCACACACACGTATGTAAATGTGTCGGTCGACACTTTTAGTCTTAATTTTTTCCGTCTAGCCCTCTTTCGCAACACGCCATAAGAAACTCCGTTCCAAAGATCCACTTTTACTTTTTTTTTTTTTTTCGTTGCCTATTGTCAACATACTTATTATAACGATATTATTTGAATTGCATAGATATTTGGTCCTTAAAACTAAAATATTGGATATTTCAAAAGTACTAATTGGCTTTTAGCACTATACATATGTATTCATATTCATATCTATATATATAAAAATCAATGCCACTTTTCGTTGTAAGCTAACTCCTCCTAAACTGCTGGACCGATTTGAATGATTTTTTTTGTATGCGTTTGGGTGGCACCCTGGATGGTTTAGATTCACAATCGGACCCGGTAGGTGGCGCTGCTTTCGTATCTCACTCATTCTAAGGCGGTACGAAGTTCACCCGGTCAGCTAGTATTCATATATATTCATTTTACGACCAAATTGGGACCAAAATACATCGGCGAAGTGTGGGCGCACTACAGTGCACCTCTGCCTACCCCTCCGGGGAATACAGGCGTGATGATGTATTCATTTTACGATTTTTGTCGCCTACTAAGGATTGCCTTGCAAGCGTCGATATTATTAGATATACCCTGATTTAAACAGTTATTTTTTTTTTTATGAGATAGGGAGGCAAACGAGCAGACGTTTCACCTGATGGTAAGTGATCAACGCCGCCCATGGACACCTGCAACACCAGGGGCATCGCAAGTGCGTTGCCGGCCTTTAAGGAATAAGTAGGCTCGTTTCTTGAAGATACCTTTGTCGCATCGGTCCGGGAACACCGCTGCAGGAAGTTCATTCCACAGTTTGGTGGTGCGAGGGAGAAAATTTTAATGTATTTAAATAGCGACTGTCTGAATGATATATTTTTTTATGTCAGTATAGCACACTGTGGCGTCAAGAGTCGCGCGTCAATTGATTGTCAATACTAAAATGAACTCTGAGACAATATACGTCAAGATTGAATTTACGTCACAGTTAACACACATAAATAAATAAATATCGCCAGACAAATTGCTTCACTTTCGACGAAGGCCGCACTGAATATTTTTTTATACGTCTATGCTCTACCATTGCTTGTATACATTTAACAATATTTCTATGGCAAACTGTCTGTTGTCAACTAGATAGAGTATTAATTTGCCACACATGCAAATATTATACAGCAATATACTCTAGCGGACGTATGAATTCATAGTAGAGCCACTTAATGCAAGACCCAACATGCAGTTCTCTCCTAAATATAGAGCGGAGAGCTCGTGAGTAATCCGCGGTCTTACTTGGATAAACACGAAACATATGCGCTTGACACGTAATCTGCGCTAATTACGAGATTAAAATTAGATAAGCGTGCATATGACACTGTGATTTTACATAGAATACTAGCCGAACCCAAATTTTGGAAAATATGGGGAATGTTTTTGTCCCTCAGTTACTCCTTGTAACATTAGCTATCAGCCAGTGAAAGTTCCCTAAATCTGTCCAGCCGTTTGGATCAAACATACGAAATATTTTAAAAATGCGTTTCCGTTATAAGTAGTAGAAAACTGTTGAAATTCCTCCTCCGGTAAAGCTGTAAAGGCCACCTCACGGCCAACAGCGTTGAGTGAGATTACAAACATACACTTCAATTTGATTTAAACTAACTCATACTTAAAAATACCTTTTGTAAATGGGGTATAACTTACCCTAACTTTGGGGGTAACAGAACAATAAGAGGAACCATATATTTAACTCTTAAACTGCAAATAGAATTCAATTTCGTCCAATCATGATTGCCATAGCATTTAACGGCAACTATCCCACGAATTCCTTAGCACATCGTCACGGAAACATATCCGTAGGCCTGTTTAGAATAGCGGGATCTACATATAAACTTCGGAAGAGGAAGAGCAAACCCCCTGTTGACAGAAGTCTACACGACTCGGGTACATCATTGTGACTATATATGAACAGATCTCAACACATTCCGAAGATTTGTATGATGCGTCCCTTTTACATAATTAAGTGGAATAAACTCGGTAACATATTCAGGTCACGTCACGCCAGCTGTGACGTTGTTATGCAAGTGTGACAAATTGTATTGCTCTTATTTAAACTGTTCGTATCCCGCGAGGCTGGTCAGGGTAAAAACGATATCTGTATCAATATACACCACCAGATGGAGAAGCTCAATATCAAACGCGCATACATTACCTGGCGCCGATTGTCTATCTGATCACGAACTACTTATTTGTAGTCTTAAATTGAAGCTGCGTAATACAGTCTGCAAAAATACATCGAAGCGATTAGAAATTGTGAACAAGGAAGCGTTTGCCGGAAGCGTAGAAAGCCAATGCTTGGATTGGTTGAAGAACACAGACGACGACTCCAACTCTTTGTGGAATTCCACTAAGACGTTCATAAAAGATACGGTCTGTAAAACTCAGCCGAAGCCAATTCAATCAAAACGTCAACACTGGCTGACTAACGACACGTGGAAATTGATTGAGGAGAGGCGTGGCCTGAAAGCGACCGGCGCCGATGTCCAGAAGCTCAATTCCTACACTGCAAGAATACAAGCGGCCTGTCGCAAAGATCGAAATGTAGCACTCCAAAATATTTGTGAGGAACTAGAACTAAATGCACAAAAATTTGAAACAAGAGACCTGCACTTGAAAATAAAATATATAACCCGACAATTTAAGCCACGTAACTGGGTAATTGAGAACGCCGCTGGTGATACGATCACTGAAATTCAGGGAATTGTGGAAGTGTGGCAGGCGTACTGTAAGTACTTGTTTGTAAGTTCCTCGACAATGTCTGCACCTGCTCTAAAAAAACCAGAACAACAGGAACCATACTTACTAAAAGATGAGATACGTGCCGCTATTAACCATCTAAAGAGAGATAAAGCAGTAGGCGTAGACGAAATTCCCATAGAGGTTTTTAAGACTATGGGAGAAGTGGGAGTAGACATTATACATGTGGTCTGCTCGAAAGTGTGGAGCACTGGCCAGTGGCCATCTGACTGGTCACATTCCGTTTTTATGCCACTCCACAAGAAAGGGTCTACAAAGAAGTGCAATAACTACAGACTTATCTCTCTTATATCACACGCCAGTAAAGTATTACTCCACGTCCTGAATAATAGACTGCAAGCGTTTCTGAGTAGTCAGATTGCTCCCGAACAAGCTGGCTTCGTCAAAGGTCGAGGGACACGCGAACAGATACTGATCCTCAGACAAATCATTGAGAAAGCCAGAGAGTTCAACAACCCCTTGTACATATGCTTCGTAGACTTCCGCAAAGCTTTTGATACCGTCATATGGTGTCAATTATGGAAGGTTCTCATGGAGATGCATGTACCATACCATCTAATATATCTCGTCCGATCATTGTATGAGGGAGGCACAACTACTGTAAGGGTGGACGGAGTGAACTCAGGAGGCTTTAAAACGCAAGCGGGAGTGCGACAGGGATGCATTTTGTCACCGTTGCTGTTCAACATATATACCGAGTATATAATGCGGATTGTCTTAGAGGGATGGGACAAGGGTATATCATTGGGGGGGCAGAGGATTTCCAATTTAAGATACGCTGATGACACTACTCTTCTTGCAAGATCTGAAGAAGATATAAAAAATCTCCTCCAACTACTGGAATCTACGAGTCTGAACTTCGGACTCACAATTAACCGCGACAAGACCAAAATAATGATAGTGGACCGTGCTAACAACAACCAAGCTGGGACTACCAATATTGCTAACTGTCAAGTAGTGCAAAGTTATGTATATTTGGGCTCCACTATCACTAATAATGGAAGTTGTGAGGAGGAAATTAAAAGACGCTGTGCGGTAACTAGATCGGCCGTGGAGAAGCTCACGAAAATTTGGAGTGATCGCAGAATTACGAAAACCACAAAAGTTCGTCTAATGTACTGCTTGATCTTCCCCATTTTCCTATACGGAGCTGAAACGTGGACAGTAAGACTGCAAGACCGCAGAAAAATTGACGCTTTGGAAATGTGGTGCTGGCGCCGCCTTCTAAGAATAAGCTGGACAGCACATCGTACCAACGTCTCCATTTTAAAAGAGCTTAAAATTAAGCAAAGGCTTTCGTCGACTGTTTAATTACGAATCCTTACTTTTTTCGGACACATCACACGAAAAAGTAACTCTATGGAACGTCTGGTGATCCAAGGTAGAGTGGAAGGCAAGCGGTCACGTGGTCGGTCTCCAACAAGATGGGTAGATATTATTAAAACTACAACAAAATGCCCGATAGTAGAATGCTCTCGCAACGCAATTAACAGAGTCACCTGGAGAAGAATTGCAAAAGCAGCGGCCATTTCCGAGAAGAGCAACACATAACTACGACCACTCTGACAAGAGTGTCCGACTGAGAAGAAGATCAATATACATAAAGATTAAATTTCAGTGGTAAATGCCACGCATAAAAATTCTGTCAAGCTGTCAATTATATTTTGTTGAATAATGAGCTTTTGCTACGATGTAATTAAGTCCGTTTTAATGTTGGCTAACATTTTGAATCGCGCTTGACGCCTCAGTGTGTTTGGGGTTTGAGATTCAAATGAAAATGTTCCATTATACCTCATCGTTTTCTTTGAATAGATAAGGATTAAGACTAGACTTTAAGTATACACTTAAGATGTACAAAGAAGCTAGCTGGTTGTTACACGGTGTAATTATGCCTTAAAACTCGTAATCTTAATTAAACATCTCACTAATCTGTAATTTTACTACGAACTATATAGTTTTTAGTAATTTTTTTGTTTCAATTTTAAATTTCATTTAATGCTACTTTTTATTAGAAAAAAGGAAAATTATTATGTTCACATACTATAAATACATTTAAAAAACACGGATTGTAACTTGTCTTCTTACGTAACGTAAGCTACACATATCCTGGCTTTAAACGCTCCCCGGCGTTATCTGCTGCTACTTGGGGTGGAGACACAATGGTAGGAAATAACAGTAACTCAAGGAGGATATGTTCTTAGAATTAATCGCCTTAGCTGAGTGTTACTTACGGGGACTGCCGGTTAACGACCCAAACGGTGATGCTTGATGCCTCATAATAAAGAGAATAACTTGTAACAATTTTTTAAGGCAAAAATAATAATAAGCCTGCCGAGTTTCTTGCCTAATGCGAGGGCCAATTCATATTAAATTGTAAAAGTATATAAAAATAATAATTTGTAAGTGCCTCGTAGGCTTAAAACAATTGAAACTATATCATTTTCAACTTTTCATCCTCCAAACTTTACTCAAGATTATTCTGACCGTGACAAAAAAGCAAGGAACCATTTGTACCTCGTAATATTACAAGTCTGTAGCAACACAAAACAGTTCTCAAAAGATATGTAAAGCTTACCAACCTGCAAGCGTAATACTTGATGTTAGTTCTCGCAAAAAAAAAAAAATCCATATTTAAAAAAAAGCAACCATGGAGTTTCTTGCCCATTCTTCTCCATAGGAAATGCATTCCGAATGGGTGGTAGAGATACTACTATTATTATTTATTGACGATTCATAAGTGCCTGTATTGGTTTATATGAATAAAAAATATTCTGATTCTGATTCTGATTCTGCAGGAGCATGTCTGGTATAATGTCAATAGATTCGTCCTCTATTACATAGCCGAAATGTGGGTGCGCTAATCTTACACTTCTACTACCTCTACTAACTCTTTCGTGATTTCGTGCGTGGCTAATAGTGTCTAGGTAGAGTCCACGAATTAGACCTTACCGTGCTACAACTAATAACTCATGTGCTGAAGACATAGTGTGCTTAATAACTTCCTTACCATTACTTCTGTTGCAGTAATGTTTTAATATTACTTTCAGTTTTGGACAGTTAATTTGTTACAAGGTCTGTCAAAATAGTAAAGTGGCTCTCTCCGTACGTAAGCCTATAGGAATATCTGTTCCAAAACACATTTTTACCAAGATATATGGCGGAATCTTTGAGAATTTATGCAGAAGGACGCACCGTCCGGGATGATAAGTGGTTTCCGGACACCCGTCCGCAACCTCGGCAGGCCGTCCGGGTGACTTATAACTTGTCGGGTAAATAAAAAAAACCAGTTCGTGGTCTGTCAGTAAAGAAGCGTCTTATTTACTGCAATCGGCGAACTCGGATTGATTGAATATTGTAACTTTTGTCGGTTCTGTTGACACCAAACAAAACTGCAATAAACTAAGCTTATTCCTGTCCTTCTCTCGGCCGTAATGTATGAGCAAGATGGCAATATTTTTAGGGCTGTCAAATATATTTTGCGTACAACGGAATCTACATGTATGACACTATGTTCGTAGGAGGAAAAGACATGACCCCATTGCTTTAATTCTGATATGTGCGAAGTAGAGCAACTTGTATACGGACTGTTATTTTTTTACGCTTATATATTTCACTACAGAAGAGAATACAAAGATCCAAATCCGAGTTTTGCATTTAAAAAAAGAGACATTTATTTTTATAAGAATCAGGCAGCTGTTAGCTACTTTACTCTGGAACCCAATCTAAAAGCCGCGCTAAGGGTCTGTGGCATCAGCCCCCAATGTCGATAACCCCCGCTTGGCAATGTCCCCAGCACATCTCCATTAGACTCGTAACCCTTTTTACCTGACACAATGCTGTCATTACCGTTAGTAATAAATATTAATCAGGAATACGAGACCTTTAGCGTTCTCCAGGGCCTGAGAGGAATTGAAATTCCTACGGGGGTGACTTGCAGGTTGCAGCTGTGAGCATAACTCAGACGGATGATGAGTTTACACATGTGATGCACACGTGCGACTAATAAGTCGCAAAATATTACAAAATGAGATATAAAGTTTGTTATTAAAAATAATAGCAACGCAATAGTAAATCCATTGAATGAAAAGTTATTATTCAAGGTTTACAAGTATTACTATATTACCCATTCATAACTGATAATACTATGCGGTTAAAAATACCACAACATTACAGTACCTAAAAATTCCAATACACTTCAATGTTTCGACAAAACAATAACAACGCGGTTAATAATTAGGTATTTAAGGCGCCACATGATGTGTTGTCTACGTCGAACATGTCGAGAGGCGGGAATTGAGCAATGATATACCTAACATTAACTACAAGGAATATTACTGTTTGGTATATGTCAATAGACAGTTTTGGTTATTAAAAAATGCTCTTAGTCCAGAAATGTATATTTAAAAAAATATTAATAGTTTGTTCTTTTTGGTCCAGTCTTATTTTAACATCTCAGTACTTCTACTACTACAGCCCTTTTAATGTCCCACTGCTGGGCACGGCCCTCCCCTCAATGCGAGAGGGATTCGGGCCATAGTCCACCACGCTGGCCCAGTGCGGGTTGGCAGCACATCTCTCCTATTCTCCTACTCCTATTACGATACAGTTGTACAATCTTCTAGAAATGTTTTTTGAAATCCGACAATGTTTGCAAATTATAAAATAAAGTCGCAAGTCAGCACCGTCCATTCACCGTCTCTTAGCAAGTTAAATTATGCAAGTCGGGAGGCGGGAAAGTGCCGTTATGGGGTGTCGGGGACGGGCTGAAGCCTGTCATGCATACGGCGCCTCCTGACGGTATAATCTTTGAGAATTAAAGCCATTTGTTCCCACTTTTTCCCCTGTCTTCCCCTTATCGAACAGCTAAAAACACAACCCTCTCTTTGAAAGTGATTTCAACCATGATTAATTATGCTTTGTCTTTAAAAATGTGCGTGTTTTGGGAATTAAGCAAGAAGATTGTACGATCGAAAAAAGAAGTAATTATTAGTTTTTTTGAACTATGCTTTAACAACCTTGTTAAAGCATAGTTTGAATTTTATTAAATTGAGGAGTGTCTGTTCAAAGGGAGATGTTTCCTCGATTTACGCCTTGTTTAGTGTGTGTAGTTAGATATTATCTTAAATGTTTAGTCAGTAAAATTTTGACAAAAGGTTATTCACTCGAATCTCTTTTTGATCGATATATTTTAAATGTATTGCAAATTTATTTATTTATTTATTAAATTACAATGTAGTTTACAGTTCGAGACCTTACACTTACGTTTTAGTATTGCTAACATCATAAAAAATCATCACGGAACAAGAATAATAATTTTAAACCAAAAAAAAACTAAATTAAAAATTACTCATAAAAATATCAATACATTTTTGCACACTATGTGGCTAATAATTAAAAATATCAATATTGATGTGCTGAGAAATACCTCTCTTTGGACAAAGCAATAATTTATAATATTTATTTTTGATTGGATATAACGATTTCTGTCTGAGAAGCGCAGATGATGTAAACCAACCTAGACTACAGAAAAAAAAACAAAAAAAATATGGAATGTAAAAATATCTCCCTATGCACAGATTATTCAAAATGAAATCAAATTGTCAATTGTTTGTTCTGATAATTTTGAAGAATCTGCTCGTCCCGATTCTCTTGCTAACTGTACCATGAACGCGGTTACACAACAGTTTAGTCATGGCGTTAACTAGGGTACGTGCAAACCAACTCGGTGTCAATAGCTTCATATGGCGGTCAGTTAGTCATGCTAGCCTCGAGAACTATCACTGAAGCTGTATTACATTGTGGCTACGTTTAGGTAGCCACAATGTCACGTTGAGACAGATTATGACAAATACCTACTGACACAGAAATACTTTGAGAATAAATCATATTTGCTTACTTCAAATTGGTACTAAGTAGCCACACTTATGGTGTTTATTCTATTGGTACTTAACTAAACTAGTAAACTGAGCGTATCGCCGACCTTTTCACGGCCATTCTATTGCTGTGAAATAAAGTTTTGTTGTAGTTAATACATCAATATGTAACTCCAATTACAATACAAAAAAAATATACAATTTTATCCTCTAGAAACGGACATACAAGTGCATTTTGTACTACATATACGGAATAGCTTATTTGTGGTGAAGTATTTAATATAATTACGGGAGGTGTCGATAAAGAAATACGTGGCATTTAATTTGCAAATCTTATGAAATTGGTACATTAAAATTTAAAGTTAGGGCGAAGGCATCTTTAGCGGAGGATTTATACGCGATTCGTCTACTAGGGGACTCCTACTCCTAACTGTTAGTAGGGTAGTAGAAAGGTTTTTTTAAGGTAAAGACAGCTGGCACCCCCATCTGGATACTGTCTGTGTCCTAGAAAACCAATATAACTCATACTTATGTTCATAACAGTTTTTTGGAATTCTTCCCAAAAGTTCAACTTTCTGATCGCCATAAAGATATTTAACTCCCATATCGGAGCAAGAATGAGAGGAAAACAGTATTGTATCTGTCGGTTATCCAAGCGTGTCGTAAAACTTCACTAAAACAAAATATTACTGTAATCTTTTATTCCCAAATGGTAGGTTTTTATGAGTATAGATAGAATAGTCTTCACATAGTAGAATAATGCCCAAGGCTCATTGGGGCATCAAGACGCGCGCTTGTTTTTTTTTTGCCATTATAAAACGTACTCTTTAATTATATACATAAAGATTGAATTTCTGTGGTAAACGCCAGGCGACCACCCGTTAAGAGTCGCTCGCGCGATCAAGATTTCGTCGAAGAATGAGCTTTTTCTATTAGTAAATACAGTTGGTTTTGGTACTGCATAAGAGTTTTATATGTAGTAGTATAGTATCAGTAATATTTGGCGTCGTGAAGTCCGCACGGCTTACTGCACCGACTGGTCGCAGGTTCGATTCTCATGTAAGTTAATTTTGAAAAAAGCCTTTTTGTATTTTTTTGTTTACTATGGGTCCGCAAAATTGGTGAACGTAAATTCGTGTGTACTTTACTTTTATGTATTCCGAAGAGTTCAAGGTATGTCTTGCAGGTCGACCTATAGTTATGAAATTGCTCATAATATACAGGGTGTATCAGAAGTCCGATATAATATTTTTGGTACATAAACTGCAGCTAATATGTAGGTGCATAGTGTACCTACTATACCTAACTAACATAATTTTTGGGTTAAGACCTTTGCTTATTTGTCACAGGTCATCGTGTTGCGTATCGTGTTGCCTTAGGGCACATCCATAACGAGGGAAAACTACATCAACGAGAGTACGATTACTAATATTCACATAACAGATTATGAAAATAAACCATAGGATTCGAAAAAAAAAATGTTCTTAAAATTGGCAGCAAAAAAAACATGATCGAATTTCTATAAAAAAAATACTCATGAAAACGGTCGAGTGTTATTTCGGACTTCTGAAATACCAACAAATACCCTGACCTCAAAACTAATAAGCAGGCAACAACATGATCTCACACAATACAACAGTTTCTTATCCATGTAGGGCCGTGCGTGTCAAATGTCAGCGACATATGAGCTCAGTGCCCATATTAGCCGCACCGAATTCCATCTACCTAGTGCAGTGGCTGAATAGTGGTTACTTGTGTGCTTGTGTGTAGTACCGACATGTAAAGTCCTTACATAACGCCTTGCCCTCTGTATACATAAGGTTTATTTCTACAATAAAAGCCAGATGAGCACTAGTCAAATTGGATCGTGTCATCGGTGACATTTCTTTGAAAAAATGTGAGCCTACATAGAGTATATTTCCGCCATTGTACGACAACTAAATGGGAAAATAACAATGGCGGAGTCTTTGACAAAAATAGATCTGACTTGGCTATAAACGAATTATATTTATAGGCTTTGCAAGTTCTAAAGCTTTTATATATTTTATGCTGTTATAAATAAATTTGTGGACTGACCATTGAACTTGGCACCCATTTAGATCTCACTTCTTTTGGCGTTGAAGTCAACAACCAAGGTCCCGATTTTCGTGCGATCGAGATTCATCTCTATTCTAGATATCTCGAAACGAAACGTCAAATCGTATGTATTTTTTTCATTTGTTTCGAGATATATCGAATAGAGATGAATCTCGATCCCACGAAAATCGGGGCCCATGGCATATTTCATAATATTGAACTCTCATTTCACATTTATGTTTTTGATGGGAAATAAATGATAAGTAAACGCAAGGAAGTTAAAACAACGAGTGGAAAACATTAAAACTAAACAAATTTACATTAACAGCGAAAAATTTAGAAGACGCCGCGCCGCCGCCGCATAAACTTTCAATGTGCCAACATTACCGTGATCCTCAGTAATTTGCATAGAAGTCCTCATGAAATATAAGATCGTTCTAGAGCTGGTGATTAATTGTTTGGTAATCTCAATGGGGAATGACAAACCGTCTTTAACATGATTCGAACAAGTAAACTTATGAAAAAATATATATCGGGGGGTGAAAAGCTATTTGACTTAAATACATATTTGGAATCAGCGATTTTTTCTGCGTCGAATGATTATGCTCTCATATAAAGTCACTTAACAAAATGTCGCTTAAGTCAAATAGCCTTTCATAATATATACATATACCTATCAACGTCCTCACATCAAGTTACTTATAGTTACTGTTGATCCCGACGGTTTTATGACATCGGTTTTAAGCCCCCCGAATTTAGACTGGGGCGTCAACGCTCGGGCTAACGCCATTAAACATTTTGACAAATTGTTTTCTTATATTTACGCGAATACTATACATTGAAATTAAACTATTTTACGGATTTTATCGCGTTTATTTACTATTTTATTTTCCACATCAGTAGCCTAATTCTCGTATTTACAAATAGTCCAAGCATCGCCGCAGTTCCGACCCCGCTCTATCGTAGATCTATCCAAAATTGGTATTCTCGTAATATCAAAACAATGTCTTTTGCACTAAATATCGTGATTTTCGTCGCAAGAAATAAATAAATTACACTTAAAATCATTAAAATAAATATAAAATATAAATAGAAATTCAAAAAGCACTATTTGTCATGATTAAGCAGAAAGATGCTAAATGGATGCTAAATTGATTCTCGTTTAATGTTATAAGTGTAAGCCTAGTTGGTAAAACGTTTGCCTCGAACGTATAGTTGCAAGTTCAAACCCCGGGTCCGCACTTATTATATTTTTATTTCTTTATTTTGTTTTTTTTTTTTTTTTCCTTACAAAAACATTCTTTTTATATTTATTTATTTGTCACCTCTACTAATAGATGTTCTTTAAGAGTTTGTTTGCATGAAATAATAATAGATGGCGGTATAGTTCGTAACATATTTTAATTGAAGTTTTAAAATTTTCCTAACGTATTTTAGGACTCGGAGCTCTTTTTAGGCTCCGAGTCTTCGAAATCGTAAAAACAGCTTAGGTTGGAGCACATTAATTATATTTTTCACGAGAACAATACATGTAATCGCCGTAAATAACCTACGAGTGTTCAACGGCATTTTGATTGCGAAATTTGACAGATTCCCGCTAGAAAGTAATTTTGTTGAGCTATGAGAATACCATCATGTCAACGTGGTGGAACGATTAGAAGACGATCAACGTTTTTGCGAACAAATTCAACGACACTTCGACGAAAGTACTAAAAAATCGGTGCCGTTCAAGCTCGATAGACGGATGAGAATACCAAAAGGGCTTGAACGACTAATTGGCTACGATATCGCTACGATTTTTATTACGAGAATCAGGGTACAGGACGTCTAACACCTCAGTCCCCCCGTGACCATGGTTGCTGTAAAGCAGCCGAAACGTCTGGAAAATAAAATAGTAAATAAACGCGATAAAATCCGTAAAATAGTTTAATTTCAATTTTGACAAATGTTTGCAAATGCCAAAACGAACTCTGTTTCAATATTCATAAGGATTAGATTTTTGTACCACTCGCGCACGCGGTAAAACTCACGTGCGCTCTCAGTGTAATTTCGTTGTAGAATGAACTTTGTGTCAATACAGTTTGTTTTGCAATGGCACAAAAATCACGCACAAGGTTTGACGCCCCAGTTTACGAGGGACTTAAAACCGATGTCATAGAACCGTCGGGATCAAAAGACTATAAGTGTGCAGGAGGCCTTATCCTTAAGTGTTGTCCCAATAATTGTCTAGGAAAGCATAGCCGTTAATCTACCAAGCTTAACCACTTTGTAATATACTTAAGAGGCTAAATCCACATCTTACATTTGTTCCACATTCGCAAGAATTTTACCCAAGAACTTTTTCTATTCGAAAGTTAATTCTAGGAACAAAGAAAGTTAACATTATTGAAATACAGTCGAGAACTGCTTGTCGTTTACTGAATAAGCTGCTCAAGTTGTAAAATCAGGAAATCGACAGGTTAGTGCGCGTTCGGCTGTCAGGTATACAAGCATACACGCGAAAATTTCAGAGATATAATAATACACCATCATCACGCCTGTATTCCCCGAAGGGGTAGGCAGAGGTGAACTGCAGTGCGCCCACACTTCGTCGATGTATTTTGGTCCTAATGTAAATGGGGGCTAGCGTATATATTGCCATTATACCGGACACGGTCTCCCTCAATACGAGGGAGATTTGGGCCATATATTCCACCACGGTGACCCAGTGCGGGTTGGTGAACTTCACATGCCTTTCTATAGACATGCAGGTTTCCTCACGATGTTGTCCTTCAGCGTTCAGCAAGTGGTAATCATTGTTGAAAATTACATTCGCACATGAAAATGATCGTAAAAAATAAACTGAACAACTTATTGTAACTTGACAGAAAGTTATAAAATATTTATTTATTTAATTTACCAACTAATATTTACACAATTATTCATATACATATAAGATAGAATGGTTAGTAATTTATTAATTAAATGTAAGTTTTAAGTATGACTATAAGTAAGAATAAGTGTAGTTAATAATATTAGCGTACTGGGAGTGTCAATGGATTCTAGGTATTTGATAGATGAAGCAAGGAATTTCGGTTCAGTATACAGGATGTTTCAGAAGTCCGAAATAATACTTTGACGTTTGCATCAGTATCGGGTATACAACCGAATGGTATAAAAATTTGATTGAAATTGGACCATGTTTTTCCCACTTTTTTTTCGTCCCCAATATCTAGAACTCGTAATATACCGAGACCTATGTTAAATTTTCATGATCTGTTTTGTGAATATTGGTAGCTGCCCTTCGTAAATGTCGTTTACACTGCATAATAGGTTCACAAATGTACCCAAGGGCCAGAACACGATACTTGTGAGAAATATTTAAAGGTCTTTAACTCAGAAACTATGATAGATAGGTATAAACTGTCTTAACTAAGCATCCACATATGAGCTACCGAATATGTACCCAAAGTATTATTTCGGACTTCTGATACACCCTGTATAATAATCAGTGTATAATATGTAGTATGATGATTGAACGATAAACACGAGAGTGATGTCTTGGAGACAGCTTATTTCGAAGTGGGTAATTTTTTTTTTGCAAACAGTCAGTTTCCAGTATTTCTACCTTAAGACGAAGCTCTTGCGACTGATTGCTTATTCGATCAACAGATCTAAGGGTGATAGACCACGTAAATGTTAAAATAATATTGTGTACCTTGTCAATGCGAGAGAAAGGGGGGGAAAGATGCAGTCGATATTTCCAGACAACACATACTCATCGTACGATGCTAAACTTGGCAAAGCGTGTAGTATGGGTACCATACAATGGAATGGGGGCAATCCCAGTTCCACCAGTAGACTAAGCATGACCGCGTAGGCATAGGGACAGAAATAATCGATAAATAATAATAAAGACATACGTAAAATAAGAGATTATCTTTACTGTTAATACTGTCAAATTTGTCGAGAAAATGACGTCACACCGAGCCATGTCCAGTACAAAAATCTCGAAATGACGACATATTCTCAGGGCATTTCTGAAGTTTTCCGCTGGCAGGAGTCAAACCTGCAACCACCAGGTTCAGAGAGCCGAGCGGCCTACACTCAAATCACTAGACAAAGCCGTCGTCGAACGTGACATGTGGTAAAACAAAACTGGCCAAGTGCGAGTCGGACTCGCGCACGAAAGGTTCCGTACCATTATCTTTAAAAACGGCAATAAATAACATTTGTTGTATGGGAGACCCCTTAATTTTTTTTTTCTATTTTTTAGTATTTGTTGTTATAGCGGCAACAGAAATACATAATCTGTGAAAATTTTAACCGTCAAAGTTCATGAAATACCCACAGCCTGGTGACAGACGGACTGACGGACGGACAGCGAAGTCTTAGTAATAGTGTTCCCGTTTTACCCTTTGGGTACGGAACCCTATTAAAGGTATAACAGATCTAGGTATAAAAATACTTCCATCCATTTCAAATTGCTAAAACCCTTTGTTACGCCAAGTACCCACATGGGCGTTTCGAGGCGTCTGATTGCCTCTCAATCGACATAATGCTTTACATACCAAAATAGAGTTGTACCTCTCAGTGCACATTAATAGACTATTAGGTTGCTTTAATCGATTTATGGTTCCGTTCAAGAACATTTTGCGGCCGTGATTGATAAATGGCTAAAAATAGAGGCAGCTAATTCACCAATCATGTAATATTATGTAGTATAGTCTACTTTGATATGCAATATTCTGTGCGGTAGAGCTATTATGATGAATTCGGGCAGCGCAACTGTCCTCGTATTAAAAAAAAAAAAACAGGAATATCTGGAATGTGATGCTAATTACTTATGAGAATGTTCTGTTTTGAGATTACCCGCTATCACAAGCTTCTACCTATACATAATATAAACAAGGAGTAAACAAGCATGACGACTTGTGTTTTTTATAACTTCTAAAAATATCTAATATTTTTTCTTTACGAAATGATGTAACTTATGAGATCAGAAATGGTTTATCCGGAGATTAGCGGATAATTCGCCAACTTCAAGTAATTCATATCATAAACAAATTCGTCAATAACACATTCTGAATAAAAATGGGTGATGAAAGTGATAAAGATGGCGGATAAATCCCTGTGTAATCCTTTATCTTGTGTCCGAAACGATATCCGACGTTTAAATTCGACAACCGACGTTGAACATCTCTATTTAAAGGGCACAGAAGTCAATTAAACAAAGAGGCCGCTAATTCGAATAGACTATTAATTAACCTCACGCCCATCAGTATGGGACCTGTTTACTAAATTGCTTTTTAATTAAATGCCTTACAGAACACATGTTTTTCATTGATACGATAAAAAAGTTTGTACAACAAACACGGCATGCAGTCACTGGGGGAGCGAAATCACTAGACTTTTTGCAAAATGTACTCTGTGGGCATATTCCCCGTCAATACGAGGAAGAATTGTGCCATGGTACACCACCCTGGCCCAGTACGTTGGTGAACTTCACACGCCTTTCTATAGACGTTACATGTTTTCCTTAACCGTTCAGCAAGTGGTAATCCTTATTAAAAATGACATTTGCTCATGGATATCTCAAAGATGCACTTGCACCCCTACTACAACAAGGCTACCACTGCTTAAGAAGGAAACAAATTTTCAAAATCCTCCCGCAATCCAAAAGAAATACATCAAAGTGGGAAGGAATCTATTCGATACGTAATCCGCGACGGGCGTCAATAAAATACACATAATAGTACACTGTGGGCCCACCCTCACAGGGATTGTATCGCACAAAAGAACTATAAAGGCCCTTCGATATGTATCTGCAGGGACCTTCGGGTGGTACCGTATTGATGGGCAACAGCGGGCGCGGTGCGTTTGATACCTTCCTCTGTATGATTACAATAAGTGGGTGCTATAAAATGCTGCAGGACAATTACGTAATTCTAATGGAAACCTATTTCAATCACCTGTAAACACAGCTGTCAAAATGTATGGAAGATGTATGCAATTAAAGTTGAATATTTGCCTGGTTAATTACATTATTCCATTAATTGTAGTTATCGACATTATTTATCAAAACTATAAATCTTGAATCAATATGAAACAACTAACGCAAAATCTTGTGACAAAAATTCGCATTGAAAATTAGTCCAGTACCTATTTTACGCTGTCTTCTCCTAGTAGGTATAACGTTCCTTGTGATCATAATAAGACGTAAATCAAAAGTTAGCGTTGGCCAAAACCCATCTTATGGTTCTGGATGTTAAAGAACACCCTAGCTTGGGTAACTCCTAGCGCAAGCAATCAGCTTAGTTAGAGAGACTGGTGGTAATAACAAAAAAAAACTATAATGCGGGGCTATTCTTAACTAAAGTTTGATCTAAAAAGGATGGTTTATAAATAAACTTGTGCATAAATAACTAATTAAATAAACTTACTCGTGTATTTTTAACAAATCTATATGGGTTTCGTTTATACCATTTGGCTATTGAACCCTAAAAATATAACCGAACCCTCCCGTCCTCATCACCATACCCTCGCCCTCTCCCGAAGCTATTCACTCTGCGCGTATCGTATGCAATGATTATTACGTGCGATGGAACTGATGAAAGAGTTCCTTTCATACATAAGAATGCTAATACTGTCGGAGATTGCAAGAAAGCGGTTCCTTAAGTACCAGCTAACTTTATGGCGACCGTATTCCGCTTAATTCATTTTGTTTCAAGATTGACGGTACCTCTTAGTTAATTAAAAATATTGAAGATAAATAGGGACATATATCATATTGCACGTAGTCTTGATATTCCATATTATGAATTTGCATGTGACAAGCTTAGGATTTCCTTTGATCTTTTCGGAATAAATTGAGATTTTTTCAACATTCAAAACAGGTTCTATAGCAACGCTATGCTTTGATAGTTTTCAATTAAAATAGTTCACTAACCTCTTAAGGCCAGACTGAAAACTGTCTTGCTCACAGATTTACGAGACTTTTCAGTCAAGCCAGCACTAATTACCAAGTCACGGCCACAGTTTCTTTTTCGAGGCGATTAAAAATTGAAAACGAAACTTTTTCGGTTCACTTTTGTTTTAATTAGAAAAGTTATAAGTACAAAGTGATATTCCTGTATCTTTAAAAAAAAGACGTACTTTTTATACCAAAATTTCAGATAAATCGTTTAAGGTCTATTGTTCTTTCAAACATTTATATATCACTGAAATTAAAAAAGCTTTAACCTAATATTATATCCGATGCTGTTTCCACATAAAATAGTTTTTCAATACGTACAAATACAAACAAACCAAATAGTAATTGTAAGGAAAAAATATTGAAAATGCCCTTTCAATTTTTTATAGAACAGGCTTCCCAGAAAATGGGTCCCTACAATAGTTTAATTTTTAACTGATCGTGACGCTAAAATGCATAATGGACTAAGTCACTCACTTATAGGTAGCCATTAGCCAGCTCTAATATTTAAAAAGGTCCTGGAAACACTTTTAATCTTCCATATACTTGTGTTGATGACGATTTCCATTCACTGAAGACTGATTGATGAGAGGCACCGAGACTATTTAGATAGCAACAAATACACAAGAACAACCAAATGTCTCACTGAACGCTCTCGAATTGCTTGGCAACACACAGATAACATCTAATGTCTCTTTTCCAAACCATATAAAAACAATATCAAGATTTGGTGCTTACTGAACTTGAAATAATATCAACCGAAACGACACTTGAATCGAATAACGAGTACTGTGGACTGAGTCTCTGCTGAGACTAAATCCCAGACCTGAGCACATCATTACGCCTTTATACCCCACAGAGCTAGGTAGAGTTGCACTTCGCAGATTTGGTCTCAATGTAATACGGGACGAGGATATCTATACAAATAAATAAAATTGGAGTGTCTGTTTGTAATATCAAAATAACACTTTTTTACCAAATGCGTATGAAAGTATATACGATACCTATAACGAAAACGCAATTTTAAATTTTTTGTCTGTCTGTCTGTTTGTTTGGGGTAAACTTCTAAACGGCTGAACCGATTTCAATGGGACTTTCACTGACCGATAGCTGACGTTCCAAGGCGTAACTTAGGCTACTTTAATTTTAGAAAAAGCATTAGGGTTCCGCGGGAAGAACATAATACCCATATTTCCGGGTAATCTCCCTAAAGACCACGCGGGCGAAGTCGCGGGCACAGCTAGTTACTATAATAAAAGAAACAAATTCCTCTCAATGCTGGTATACAAATAAATAAAATTGGAGTGTCTGTTTGTAATATCAAAATAACACTTTTTTACCAAATGCGTATGAAAGTATATACGATACCTATAACCAAATCGCAATTTTAATTTTTTTTGTCTGTCTGTCTGTCTGTTTGTTTGGGGTAAACTTCTAAACGGCTGAACCGGTTTCAATGGGACTTTCACTGACAGATAGCTGACGTTCCAAGGCGTAACTTAGGCTACTTTAATTTTAGAAAAAGCATTAGGGTTCCGCGGGAAGAACATAATACCCATATTTCCGGGTAATCTCCCTAAAGACCACGCGGGCGAAGTCGCGGGCACAGCTAGTTACTATAATAAAAAAAACAAATTCCTCTCAATGCTGGGCAGATTTCAGCCATAGTACACCACACTAGCCCATTTCAGGTAAAAAAAGTATACCTTATTCATTTAGTAACTTGAAATTCGACATATTTATGTTCTACCAACTACGCTACGCTTTCTAATACTCCGAAACGATGTTTTCATTGATTTCGGAGTATCAATTATCATCAATTATGGTATTTTTTCGTAACCTCATCAGGGTCGCCGGGAGTCGGTGGGCGCATAAAGTCCAAGACCGTAATTTGTGGCGATCTATGGGAGAGGCCTATGTCTAGCAGTGGACGTCCCTGGCTGATAGATAGATAGATGGTATTTTTACCATCATTGAAATCCTGTCAACCAACCAACCAACCAACCAACCAACCAACTTGCACCCAGTGCAGATCCAAACACCAAGGGTCTCAGCTTAAACCGCAATACCAAGCAGTCGTCAACTCAAAATTATGAAAGAATTTAGGGCTGTCATTACTCAATTTCGACCGTTTCACGTTATTACGGATATTCTGGAGATATCTTGGTAGGGTGCAAGGAGCACCCCATCTATGCGTAGGACCTGACCATTGTGCACCCCAAGTAGGGGATGTTATACAAAACGTGGGGTGGATTCGAATTTATCGCCGATGCGTGCGTATTTATGTGGCACTTAACTTCGTGTAGAGAAAAACTTGATGGCGACAGTAATGATGAATGTTGATTTCTGGAATTATCCTGGATTGCTTTATTGCAGAGGTAACCCTAGCAGAATGTCGAAGAATAGCTAAACAAATAATATACTTAAAAAAAAAATTGTGTTGTAATGTCAAAATAACAGGTTTTAACAAAATACATGTGGAGTAAAATAACTAAACATTTAATTTATATGCTGTAACGATTAATATTTTTATAACTAAACATTTTATTGTGATGTAACTAAACGTGTAATTGATTAAATATGATGATAAATAAATGGTAAACAAAACGCAATGAATGAAAGAGAGGAACGAGATTGGGAAAAGGATAGAGAATAGAAAAAGCTGTTACGACGGAAGAGGATAAAATGTAAAGTGAAATTTAAAACAATTTTTAAAACGTATAAAAGTATAAAATAAAAGAAGAATATCAATAATTGAATTTTATTTACGACGCCAGCCCACATACATATGAATATATGTAGCGACTTATAACGAGAACGCAAATTAATTATTTTTTAGTCAGTCCGTTTTTAAAAATTCTGTCTGATTAATTTCTGGTCTGGTCTGGTCCGTTTTGACGGGACTTTCGCTGACAGATAGCTGATGTTCCATTACAATACTGGTATGTATTCAACATAATATATTTATAATAATAAGAGGGGGGTACTTTTGTATGGAATTGTCAGGTCAACCGTCACACAAATAAATCAGTCAGTCTCGTATTGCGTGGTTTCATTGCGAACATCGTCTCCCGTTTAAGTATTAATATATACCATTTTGGCGACGATTTACCCAAATATTCGTGTGCAAAGTATAATAATAATTCGCCATGGCAGAAAATACAGCCGATTTCGGATATTTTAAAGAATTTAAACTACACGTCGACAGATGGTCAACCTACATGAGCAGATTAAGGGCGTGGTTCGCTATTCGTGAAATCAAAGTGACTGATCAATCTAGATATCTCGTCGCAATCGTGGGCACAGAAGCTTTGGACGTTATTATAGATTTATGCTACCCCGATAAACCAGAAAAAGTGGCAATTGACAAGATTGAAAAACTCGTCGAGGAGCATTTATCGCCGAAACGTTCAATAATCGCCGAGAGGGTGATATTTAGATCGTGCAAACAAACAGACACCCAAACCGTAAGCGAATATTTAGTCCAACTGAAGAAACTGAGCAAAGCGTGCAAATTCAATAGCGAGGGCTTAAAAGAAAATTTGCGCGACCAGTTCGTGCATGGACTGCTCAACGATCGCATACGACAGCGAATCATGACGGAGAAAGACGACGAATTGACATTCACGCGCGCCGTTGAGGTGGCGCTGTCGCTCGAGGCGGCGATACGAGACAGCAACGGGCCGGTAGCGGAGGCCGGCCGCGATCGCGGCGAAGACGAGCCCGTGCACGCGGTGCACGCGCCGCGCGCCGCAGGCACCGGGCGCTGGCGGGGCCGCGCGCCGCGTGCTCGCAACTACGGCAGCGGCGCCGGCGGCGGCGCCGGCGGCAGCGCCAGCGGAGAAGCACAGCGGTGTTACCGGTGCGGTGGAGCGCACCGCGCGGAAAAGTGTTCTTTCACTAAAAGCGAGTGTTATGTGTGTGGAAAAAAAGGCCATATAGCTAAAGTGTGTCGGTATCGTAAACAGGCGTCTGTTCACGGTGTATGTGATGACTGGGCGACGGAGTCGTCGTCCGATTCCGACGATAGAAGTGCGTTAACGGTATATCAGCTGAGCGATGATGACACGGACGAACGGTGGGTCATTCCCGTAAAAGTAAACGGCGTAGCGATTAATTTTGAAGGTGATACCGGATCGGCGGTCAGTATAATATCTTATAAGACTTTTAAGAAATATTTTAGTACGAATCTGTTACAACCGTACAACTCTGATCTAAAAATGTATAGTGGACAAAGGTTGAAACCGAAAGGCAAACTTGTTTGCTCTGTAGAAATCAACGATGTAATCATAAACATGTTAGCTCTGATAGTGATCGATAATGATTTTAGCCCGTCATTATTAGGGCGAGATTGGATGCGATCTTTTCATATACATTTCCCTCGTATTAAAACGGTAAATAACGTAGAACTGCAAACACCTTCAAATTCTACGGCAGCTGTAAATGTGTTATCGAAGCGTTTCCCGGGTGTGTTTGAGACCGGGATTGGTACATTCAATAAGTGTACGATCAAGCTGGGCGTGGTGAAGGGCGCGGCGCCGGTGTGGCGGCGCGTGCGCCCCGTGCTCCACGCGCTGCGCCCCGCGGTGGACGCGGAGCGGCTGCAGCGCGAGGGCATCATCACAGCGGTGGAGTGGAGTGACTGGGGAACACTTATCGTTCCAATTCTTAAAAAAAATGGTCAGGTACGTCTGTGCGGTGACTTTAAAACAACTGTTAACCCGGTACTGGTGGACTACAAGTATCTGATCCAACAAGTATCCGACTCTTGCAATAATGCTTTTATATTCATTCAGAAATCTTTGATCAATAATTCTGTACTGGCGCATTGTAACCCGCGATTGCCGACCATAGTGACGTGCGACGCCTCGCCGCGCGGCGTGGCGGGCGTGCTGGCGCAGCGCGGCGCCAACGGCATCGAGCGGCCGGTGCAGCATGCCTCGCGCACCGTGTCAGCGGCGGAGCAGAACTACGCACAATGTTGTCGAGAGGGGTTGGCGGTCATTTTTGCAGTTACAAAATTGCATGACTATGTTTATGGTCGTCAATTTACGTTAGTGACAGACTGCAAACCACTGGCGGCGATCTTTAGCGAGAACAAGGCGGTACCATTGATGGCAGCGAGCCTCCAGCGATGGGCCGTTACGTTAGGAGCATACAATTATAAGATTAAATGTATAGGTTCAAAAGATAACTGTGTCGCTGATTGTTTGTCAAGGTTACCGGTTACGGATACCGTAAAACTAACGCGGATAGATTCATACATAAGTTTTATTAAAAATGCGAGTCCACAAAATTTTAAAGATATATACAAGAGTACAACACGGGATAGTGCGTTGCAAAAAATAATTACGGCTATTAGAACGAACTGGCAGTATTGGCAAGTTGAAGAACTAAAAAAATATCATAAGATTAGGCAGTTTAGTCTAAGAGACGAAGTATATTCTAAGTTGTTTAAAAATAATAAATTTACTTGGAAAAAGGGTATCGTGATCGATCGCGTAGAACCATTGACTTACTACATTAAATATTTAGGGAAGTATTTAAAGAATCACATAGCTCAATTACGTGGCGTTGAGCATCAATCGGATATTGCTAGTGCATTAGACGGATTAGTAAATTTGTCTACCGGCGATCGCTATGCTCGCGAGCAAAGTAAGCAGAGCGATGACGTCGTAGACCAGGCTAGCGGCGGAGATGGTGCACTCGGTCTCTCAGAGACCGAGTCGCAGCCAGCGGTATGTCAAACAAACCCTCCGCCGCCGCTGCCCGCAACACTGGGGTCTAATGACACGGTGGCAAGATCACGTTCGATAACAGTCCGTAAACCTGTTAAAAGATTTGAGATAGATATTGATTTAAAAAAAAAATATTTGTATTTACCTATACTTTCGGTTTCACCTATCTACCCTACTAGTAATTATTAATTTTAGTTATTTTTTATGTTATATATTTTTGTTTCTTTTTTTTTTTGTTAATTTTTTGTGTGTGTATTTCTAGACAATATTATTATAATATGCCTACTTAAGTATATCCCCCAGAGGAAGAATAATGTTTAAGTACCTATGTATATCCTTGAGTGGGAAAATTGTGTTGTACCTATTAACTACCTGTAAGAAAAATATCTAGTATGTATACCAACTAAAAATGTTTTAGTATGTGATAGTCTGCTTTGAATTAAAAAGGGAAGAATGGTATGTATTCAACATAATATATTTATAATAATAAGAGGGGGGTACTTTTGTATGGAATTGTCAGGTCAACCGTCACACAAATAAATCAGTCAGTCTCGTATTGCGTGGTTTCATTGCGAACATCGTCTCCCGTTTAAGTATTAATATATACCAAATACAATATTTTTATTTGCACAAAACACGGGTAGATTACAAATATACAATAGCTTGCACATTGTTGTTGTTAAAATTAGTGTCAGATCCATCATGTTTTATATATATGGTATACAAAAATTTAACAAGAAGTAACTTTGGCGACTTTCATTTTATGGATAATAATAGGGTATTAGGGTTCCTAAACTCTACGCGTACGAAATCGCGGTCTCAGCGAGTCAAAGCTAAAATAAGCATTGAAATAAAACTATTTTACGGATTTTATCGCGTTTATTTACTATTTTATTTTCCCGACGTTTAGTAAATAAACGCAATGTATAGTATTCGCGTGAATATAAGAAAACAATATATAAACATTGCAGTTGAAACATAATATTTGAATGAACGAATTTATTTGAACCGATAGTCGGGCATTGGCTTCTCTTGTGGCGAACGACAAAGGATGAAATAAAACTTACCACTTATCTACAGAAACCACAAAGCTACAAATAGAAGCTACGGATAATTTTATATCTGCCATTATTCCTTGCTCGCGCTAATCCTCTGTTGGGTAAACCTTAACGATTATAAATACTACAAGGAATTATAATTTCTAGTTGATAAGATGCCTGTGATGCTGAATGGATACAAGCAGTTAATTTATAAAAGTAACAACAGATTAACTTATAATTCCTCAAAAACTGTCTTCATGATACCGAAAGCTTCGAAACTCAAGTCATTCTCTCCCATGACTTTTGTTCATATGAAGCTTCAGACTAATCCATAGGACAAATGAATACTGAGCGTGTCTAATCTCAACGCAGACTATCTTATGCTTATGACAGCGGGATGAGTACCAGGCTTAAAACGAACTTAAATCAACTTCAAGGGGGAAAACTGTATCAAGACCAATAACCGGTTGATAAGAATGGCCTATTTTGTAGAAGCAAATTGCCAGCACTTTTGGGGAAGTTATATTGAATAAATTTCTTGAGTTTCACAAAGTTTTGTAGGATATATTTTTCAGGGAAGTCGGTTTCAGTATATCGGGAAGTATTTTACGAGTGGCTGCTCTCTTGGTTTTGAATGTCAATGCGACTTGGAAATTTCTTATATCCTTTGCTTCAGAAACCGCGATGAACACATACAGAAGGATATTCTCTGGAAGTAGAAGATTTGTTTTAATTTACTTTTTAAGTTCTACCTGTTCCTTTTGTAGATCAATATTAAGGTATTTTACTAACCGACCTCAAAAAGGAGGAGGTTCTCAATTCGGCCCGTATGTTTTTTTTGTTTCTTTATTTTGAATGTAAAATACATATACAAAGTTTCAAGTCGATCAAAAAATATTTTCGTAATTATGTGACCTTCATTTCACCCCCAAGGGGTTTGATTTCTGATAATATTTTGGAAATGGGACCAACCTTGAAGAATTCCTTAGCAAACCTCAAAAACGTTTCCAAATCGGTCGACAGACGCCGGAGGTATGCGGTAACATACAAAAAAAAAAACAATATTAAGTGATTTTATATAATATCTGATTCAAAATCCAAAAATGGCACCGTTTTAATTGAAACAAAAGGAAACAAAAAAAAAAACCTAATATACATAAAGTACCCTCACATGCCGTACGCTGTCACGGGCAGCATAAATTCATAATTTACGACAACACGAGAGGTCTTTTTCCAATGTGGCATAATAAACCTTCACCGCACACGCCGCAAAGCCCTGTGCACACGGTCGCGTCAAAACGCGCGGAACCAACCTGTTGCCAAAATCAAAACTGACTGTATTAATTCATAGACAAAGCACATTTTTCAACGAAATATCGTCAACGGGTCCAGCGCATTTTCACCACATGAATTCGATCTTTATGTATATTTACACAGAGTACTACTACTACTACAGCCCTTTTAACGTCCCACTGCTGGGCACGGGCCTCCTCTCAATGCGAGGGAGATTCGGGTATAGTCCACCACGCTGGCCCAGTGCGAGTTGGCAGACTTCACACATCTATCGAAAACTAGTCAAGTTCCCTCAGACGTGCAGGTTTCCTCACGATGTTTCCCTTCACCGTTTCATAGCAAGTGATAATCTCGGATGAAAATGAGATTCGCACATAAATCCCAGAGGTGAAACTGCACACTTCGATTGCAAGGCGTGCGTTCGACCACTCGGCTACCACTGCTACGCTCGGCTACCATTGCTACCACAGAGTACATTATTGAAGAATGTCAAGCTCATTCGCTCGCCCCAGTGGTTGCATAGCGTAACGACCGTAATCCTTTCCCTACTAAATAATAATAAACACATAACGACACTTAACTACAATTACACACGACAACATTGTAAAACAGACATCACGAGCTCAAACCTGCAGCATGAATATGAAAAACATATTTCCAGAACTTAGGATACTGGACACGTACGTGCGACTAGTTGATCCAAACCAGTTAGTCATAGATCCACAAGTTGCGTATATTGCGCCATATTTCTTAGAAATAGAAGCTTGTTTATAGCAACGTAGAGATCAAGTTAAACTAGCCATGATGGAGTGCAGTCACGAAGTATCAGAACACGGTTACTTAGATCATATCTGTGGATTTATTTGAGTGTAGTACCGTTTTGCCGCTAAGACGTTGAAGGCATATCCCGTACCAAAGCTCGCTTTGAACTTTGAATGCTGTGAAATATTCCAAGCAAAACGAGCTTAGTATATCCAATTTTCAGATATTATGGTTTATCAAATATATTACTTTACCTGTACATTTGTGTTGAAATATTTACTGTAAATATCTTGTTCTATTTGTTTACCCTATAGTGCCATTGTAGAAGATTCTTGTACTGTAAAATACCTTTGTAGGTGTTTTCTTTTATAATTAATATTCTCAAAGTGTTTGCCAAAACAAACTATATAAACTCGCTATACCTAGCGAGTCCATATTAGGTATTTTTCAACGAAATATCATCGATGACACTAACGAACTTACTCACCAGGCTTTTATCACAGAAATTCAAACTGTACGTATATTCACACAGAGTACATTTTCAAAAAATAGTAAAGTGAATTCGCGCGGTGATCTAATTTATTCTGATTGACCAGCTGTCTTTCAGATTAATTTGCCCTTATGTGCGCTCGAACGTGACCGCATTAAATGCATCCATTGTCTTGCAAAAGGGCAGACAGTTGATTAAACAACTGCTTACACGCTGTGGACAATGCAACATGAGCAAAATCACGTTACTCAGATTAAGGTTTATGACGTGTCGTCGTAAGTGATACTAAATTATATTTTAGTATCATTTTGGTGGAGCAGTGATGGCTTGGTCGGTAGAGCGCCCGTCTTGGAATGGTTTTAGATTCTATGTGCCGGTTTACGGGAGCCCTGCCCTATGAAACCGATGGATTCGGAAACTGTTAATGAAATCTATCGATGTACTCACAAATCCGTTGCCGACTTTTTATTTGCGGATATCTTTCCGTCAGGTAAACGTTCGCGGAACCTGTTCTACACGAAAATAGTTAAACATTGATAGGTAATCTGTCGGTATGAAAACAATATCGACTGTGGCGGAAATGGAAATTTTTTATCAACCAAGAATAATCTCCTGTGTAATCCGCTCGTGTGAACGTTTTCACACAAAATTATCTGCTAGTGCACATCCGTAACTTTAAAGTCCGTAGTTATCGGACAGCCGACTTCACCGACGAAATAACTAAAGTATTGCAAACAGAATTACTAATAATACAACGTCACACAGCTAATGAAAAATAAAATAAAGCGTTAAATATTCGGCAAATGGAACATAGGCCGCTGTTTTTCTACTTTTTGAAGTCGTAACCATATTTTTACATGGCTTTAATAAAATTGTGAGGCTGTCCCGTGATAATTGCTGAAACATAAATTCCCACCTCGGCCTGGTCCCAGACCAATTCACTCCTTCAAAACTAGCCCTTTTACACCTAGATTACTAAGGGACGAGAATTCAAAGAGCGATCAGGGTCCGGGACCCTCAGCGCGCCTGCGGTATACCTCTCGCGTTCGCCATTATGGGGCTCGAAATTCGGTTAATTCGTGAGTATTATTTTTTGCTAAATCCACAATTTCGTTCCAGTGAAAATGAAAATATTATCTTCGCTGTATAGAGATACCCGTCGAGATGAGGCAAAGTTATTGTTTACCTTAAAAACAAAACTTCTCGGGCATATTACGTTTACCTCGCCTACTTTTGAATACATTTTAAAATTACAAGGAAAATCTATATATATAAACATCTATGCCACTTTTCGTTGTAAGCTAACTCCTCCTAAACGGCTGGACCGATTTGAATTATTTTTTTTGTATGGTAATTGATGGAATCAGGCGTAATATTGCGGAAATCCATTGTTAATACAATATTAGAGAAAGGGAGCCACCACTCACCCTCGGAATTGTTTAGAATCCCAAATTATAAATCAAATAAATTTGATCGATAATAGAGGAAACCAACAAGACCGAACTCCCTGTCAGTCGAGAGTCAGTATGTCATAAGCCCTTTTTTGTATGCGTTTGGGTTTGGTCACAATTGGACCCGGTAGGTGGCGCTGCTTTCGTATGTCCCTCATTCTAAGGCGGTACGAAGTAAGTAAAGGTTACCTCAAAATTTATAGAAAGTAACAGTCTATTTACAGAGCTGTCGTAGCCCAGTTGATAGAACGTTCGCCTTGAACGCAAGGGGTTCAGATTCAAACCCCGGGCTCGTACCTCTAGGATTTTCGATTTTAACAAATGTCATGTTCAATCATGATTACCACTTGCTGAAGGATGAAAGCAAACATCGTGAGGAAACCTGCAAGTCTATAAATAGGCGTATGAAGTTTAATAACCCGCACTGTGCTTGGTGGATTATGGCCCGTATCTACCTTCTATCGAGGAGGAACTTGTCCATTATGACGGCACTAGGCTCGCCCCCTATTACATTGGGGCTAAGCTACATCGGTGAAGTCTGGGTGCACTGCATTGCACCTCTATCTACCCCTACAGGGTATACAGGCTACTAAAAACATACATTGCAGATGGTTTGTAGATGGATTCTAATTTCTATAAATATACAGGTATACAACTGAATGGTATAAAATTTGATTGAGACCATGTTTTTTCAACTTCTTTTTCGTTGTCTATTTTTATAACTGGTAATATTTATAGTCGTATGCCAAATTTGCATGTTCTGTTTTTTGAAAATTGGTAGTTGGCCATCCTAGGTGTAGTTTACACTGCTGAATAGGGTTATGTATGTATGAATAGGGTGATGTACCTAAATCCCAAAACACAATACCTGTGACAAAGATTCAAAGGTGTATAACTCAGAAACTATGGCAGTTAGGTATAAACTGGCTTCACTAAGCATTCACCTATGAGCTACCGTATATGTACCTACCCAAAGTTTTATTATATTTAAGAAAAAATGCCCGGATAATAAGGAGTTGAAAGAAAAGAAGAGGATACAGGCCCGTAAAATCTAATCTCGGACTACAATAGTCCGAAGCCTTTTACAAAAGAAAATGTTTTTATAAAACCCGCCCAACGAATGTTTTTCATGTTTATTTTTAAAAAAAGCCCAACGTTCCGAACTTAATTATATTTGCTTCATTCTTCTTGTTTGAAGATATGGATATAACGTAAATTGAGATGTTTGAACTTTGGATCTTTGTGGTATTAGGGCAATTAATTGAATTTCAATGATTTGCCTCATTTTATTTTTATTTAAGGTTATAGCAATTAAATCTCAATTTACTGGTGCTCAAATTTAAGACTAGGGTGTCAAGACACGCAAGTCGAAACTGTTGTCAAACTAAAACGAACTCTATCGGCTTCATTTTTCAACGAAATGTCGTTGATAGGGCGACTGACTTTCGACTCGTGGTCGCGTAGCTTTTACTACAGAAATTCAATCTTTATGCATATTATCATAGAGTGCGTTTTAGTATTGATAAAAATGTTGAACCAAAGACGACGACGGCTTGGTCTAGTAGTTTGTGTGTAGCAATGTAACTTGTAACAATGAACCAGGTGGTTGGGGGTTAGTGGCAAACTTCGGAAATGTCCTTTACGAAATTTGCCCTGGGCTGGGTGTACCTTGGATGGCCCCCAGTCCATTGTATGGTACTCATACTACAAGCTTTGCTTAGTTTGGGATCATACGATGAGTACCTATGTGTTATCTAGTTTTTTTTTTTCAAAGAAGTTTTTACTATTTCATCATCTCAAAAAACCGTGAAGATATCGCGCTATCTTTTGATCTCAACCATCTTTATTCGGGACGATTAGTTTATCCAAGCCAGCCCCTAGGCCGTAATTACGACTGAGACAGTGAATTAAGTTCAATTAGTACCATCTGCCCTGGATAGACTCGTCTGAGATGGGACAAGAGTTTGGACTACTGTTAGATAGATAGGTAACTCTTTATTGTTTCAACTACTAAAATAATATAAATTACGTATTCGATAGAAATATAAAGTGTTACAATAGGCGGCCTTATCACTGAAAGTGATCTTCACCAGACAGTATTTGTTCTACTTTTATGAAGATAGTAGAATAAAACATTATCTATTAACTGGTTTGATAGTTATGCTAAGAGTGTTTTAGAAGTCCGAACAATACTTACACATAAGTACCTGTCAGATACCACGAATTTCGAAAATGACTCATAGACCCACCTAATATAAATAATATATTAGGTGGGTCATCGGTCTTCTGATAGACCCTGATTTCTATTAAGAAAACTAATCCTGCATACTCGTCATAATGACGCCCTTCAAAAAATTGCTTAAATTTAACATCAAAATTAACCGTGTTTTCATTCGTTGCGAAACAATGCATCGAAAAATGGTCGCAATAACCCGATATTGGAGTCATAAATATAATTGTCGTAATAATGACGTGATTAAGCGAATTAATTAAAATATTGCCTTTTGTGTTGGTTGAATTAACTCGTCCAACGTGCAATAATATGTGTAGAGCCGACGATACACGTAAAGGTAATTACAAAGAGTTTTTTTATCATAGAGGGAGCTTTTCATAACGTTTGACAGGTCACTCGTTCACTTTTATGTGTGACTTTGACGTCTACGTACTGCAGATTCTTTGTGTCAAATGCTATAAGACTAAATGTCCAATCCAAATGGCATCAATTGACCCATTTATGTAATTTTTTACATCTATAATATCGAGGAGTGAAAGGCTATAAGCGACACAGTTGAGCGACATATTTGGATTCAGGTAATTTTTCTGCGTCAAAAGAATGTGTTCTCATGTAGAGGTAAAAAAAATGTCAAACAGCCTTTCAAGCCTCGATAATATGTATGTCTTTTGTATTTATAACGTCTTAAATATGCCAATATTTTGGTATTTTTTAATATCATTGATATGGATTGATTGTTTACGGTGCCTGCTTTCGGGTTATAGGTAACCAGATTACAATGGTGACTTACATGGTGCTAAATATGTTGGCACACAAATTTAGCTTAACATAACTGTTTATAACTTCCTTCGTAAGGTGATAAAAAATAATTTAGTTCGTTACTAGTAGTTTCTTTCGTAGATTTAATACGGGAAGTTCTTAGTTTCGTTAGAGTTCCGTACTTCAAAAGGAAGAATCTTTATAGGATCACTCCTTTGCCCGTCTGTCTGACTGTCAAGACCCTTTTAATATCAAATTCTCAGGTCTGCAATGCCTCGGAGCACTATAAAAATTAACTCTAAGTCAACACAATCAAAAGATTCATATTTCCGCAGCTCGTTAGGGAATTAAAACCTATAAGGTACTTCCCGTTGACTTAGAATCATGAAATTTTAAAAGAAGCAATAACTTAGAGCACAAGTTAAATGAATAAATAACAAAATCGAAAATGTTTAGTCGCATCAAACTTATGTTCCCTTTGTTCCTATGATGAACGAACTATTCACATACTAACAAGTTAGTAAAGAACCCTCAGTTCGCGAGTCCGACTCGCACTACATTACCAAAAACCGCTTAAGATTTCAATTTCCAAAAACATACTGCATCGCTAATCACAAAACATAAATCATTCCTCAAGCAGACTCGAGATTGAGGTTCATCAAAATACATACATTAAGCCTCTCGCATACTGGAGCGTCAACCCTCGCGCGTTAAAATGTTTGCCAATACCAAAACGAACTATGTGGCAATATACATAAAGATTGAATTTCTGTGGTAAAAACCACGCCCCACGCGAAATAATTTGCTCTCGCTGTCAGTGTAATTTAATTAGAAAATGAACTGTCTATGAGTGAATATAGTTTGTTTTGGTCTGGCAAGAAAAGATACACGCGAGGTTTGACGGCTCGGTCTGCTGGAGGCTTTATTGTTCCTGGGTTTACAACAATTCCGCGCTTATCATCGCTCCCGAAACATGTACAATCTGAATTAATATTCCTTTGGTTGGTAACGCCGTTGAAAGGATTATGTATTTATTGTACGTTAAGCGAGAGCAATATTTTTTGGTAAATTTATCTCTACAACGGTTCGTGGTTAAGTTGCGAATTATTTTTTTTGTCAATATAAACTCTGGGTCAGTGCACATAAAGACTGAATTCCTGTGGTAAAAACCTCCGTCAAAACGCCTCAGTGTGCGCGAGGTATTGTTTATAATATAATTTTCAACTGTTTTACCAAGTGTACAAATTTTACAAACATATTAATGTTTATAACTTAGCTTCAGTTCTGAGACCAGATAACTAAAAGGCACAATCTATTTAAATAATTCGAATGACATGTCCATGATCACTTTAAAAAATATTTAAAAAACTATCAATAGTTCAAACTTTTTTATAGTTACATCAACTTTGGTGTTGTTGATCGGATTGACTCAAAATATTTATTTGAGTCAAACGTTTGGTCGTGTCCGAGGCCGTTTACGTTACTCATATTTACCTGCTAACTATAGTCGTGTTTGAGAAGCCCTTCCATATCCGATACAATGCGCCGGAGTGGATCGCTTACACAGCAGATGTTGCGCACACCTGGTGCGGACTTTTGTGAGTGTATAATGACTGAAGAAGTATTTTTTTTATATTTATTGGTGCATTGTCTTTACATGGTCTCTACCATCGGTTTGGCAGGTACTTGATGTAGACGCTAGCGACTAGCGAGCGTAAAACTGATAGTAGAATAATAAGCTGGAAAAACAATTGAGTGACGTTAGTATAGGATGTCAATATATAAGTATTAAAAAAAAGAATCGACTGTTAGGTGGTACGAAGTTCGACAGGTCAGCTAGTAAATAAATAAAAACCGCCACACAACAGATACTCATGGTATGATCGCAAGCTAAGCAATGCTTGCACTATGGGTACCATACAATGGACTGGGGCGATACCAGTTGCAACAACACCAGGGCAAATTCTGAAAAGGCCATTTCCGAAATTTGCTGATAACGGAAATCGAACCTGAAAGTACCTGGTGCAGTGAATCAAACCGCCTACGCTTAAATCACTAGACCAAGCTGTCGTAAGTAAGAATCTTTTTTGTTGTGATATTTACTGTTTTAGGGCTGGTATGAGTTTCTAGTACTTGCATAGATAAAGCTACTATTTTTACTATTTATTGATGATGCAAGTGCCTGTATTGGTTTATATGAATAAAAAAATATATTCTGATTCCGATTCATATTTTCAATGATGATTTAAACTAAAATCGTGAAAAAAATTTAATCTTGAAATGGTCTACGAAAAAAAAAATACCGACTTCAAAAACCCAGGTGCTAGCTATATGTAGCTTTTTAGTGCACCTAGGTTTATGAAGTCGTTTTTTTTTATTTAATTTTTTTCGTAGACCCTTTCAAGATAGATCTTCCTCTGATGTCATTTGAAAATGAATCACTTTGAGATAATATTTGTCAAGCAATTTTTAAACATGAGTATGACTTATGACAAATAGGTATTCGTGATGATTCTCTAGAGGACAATGGTTAGGGTATACTCACGTTATTTAAAGTAGGATCGATTGCGGAAGTTTACACCGAAAATGTTGGTAGAATTTACCTGTAACAAAAATAAAAGATTATAAGCACTTTTATATTAAACCAAGTATGTTTAACGTAAGATATACAGTATTTTAAACCTAGAATTAGAATCAGAATTTTTTTATTCATGTAAACCAATACAGGCACTTATGAATCGTCAGTAAAAAAAAATAGTATTAATAGTATCTCTACCTACGTCTATTGATAAGGTTGACTTTCAAGATATCGCTGACCGCTATTAAAGGTTTGTGATACCAAAGCAATTATTTCTATAACCATCTGTAGTTTAGAATAATCCCTTCATTGTAAATGGGAGTAGACGCACCTTACTGTACTAGCTTCCTAAGCGTAAAGATTATATTTGTATTTAATATTACACTGCCGTGAGTATAATTCTTCTCTAGTATTGTGGCAAAGGTGCGGTCTGCTCTCATGGCATTGCTGCTCCTGAGAATGTATTACTCGCAATTATCATTTTGAAAAGAGTAACCATTGAGTTTCTTACCGGCTCTTCTCAGTGGAAGCAGCATTCCGAACCGGTGGTAGAATCTGACTATTTGTAAGTGCTTTTTGGGCTACACGAATATTTTTTTTTTATTTGATTTGATTAGAGCATCACAAAGGCATTGCAGATGCTTAAGAACAAAAGATTGGAGATAATGTAGTACGTCAAATAAAATACAATGAACATCTGGATGGATGAACGCTAGGAGTATTTAGGAGTCATCGTTTCTGTCCGTGCTAAGAAAAACACGTAATTTTGTCAATAAAAAAACGAAATGTCATTGGCTGCGTGAGGAAGTTTAACGTGCAGTTGCGTGGTTTCTACCACAGAAATTTGAATTTTAAGTGCCGCGCACACGTTTTTCACCAATACCAAAATGAACTCAGTGTTAATATACAAAAAGATTCAATTTCCAACGCCACTTTCCATGAGTGACATAACTTATTGCAGTAAAGTGCTATTCGCTCCCAGTACCGTCCGCGTCGCGGTATAAGTTTTCATCGAACCCACTCTACTCTATGTAAGTTGAGAACTGGATGCAATCGATACAAATGGGATATAACGTATTACAGGAAATTTGTTGATAATATTATATGAATTGACTGAACGTAGTAATTCACGGAAGTCTTTGCTTGATTCCGAATTACATTACATACATTATCACGCCTGTATTCCCCGAAGGGGTAGGCAGACGTGCACTGTAGTGCACCCACACTTCGCCGATGTATTTTGGTCCCAATGTAATAGGGGGCGAGCCTATTGCCATTATATCGGGCACATTCCCCCTCAACACGAGGGAGATTTGGGCCATAGTTCACCACGCTGGCCCAGTGCGGGTTGGTAAACTTCACACGCTATAGAAAGCTATATACGTGCAGGTTTCCTCACGATGTTTACCTTCACCGTTCACCAAGTGGTAATCATTGTTGAAAATGGCATTCGAACATGAAAATTATCTCAGAGATGCGGGCCTGGGATTTGAACTTGCACACCTTACGTTCAAGGCGGGCGTTCTTGTCCGCGAGGCTACCACTGCTTCCTGAACACTGATTCCGAATTATTAGGTATTTAGTGATTATCATGGTTTATTGTGTTTGTACATAATCGAAGTGTGCAGGTTCAAACCCCGGCTCGCACCTCTGGGATTTATGTGCGAATCTCATTTTCAACCGAGATTATCACTTGGTATGAAACGGTGAAGGAAAACATCGTGAGGAAACCTGCACGTCTTAGGGAACTTGAATAGTTTTCGATAGATGTGTGAAGTCTGCCAACCCGCACTGGGCCAACGTGGTGGACTATGGCCTGAATGCCCCTCGCATTGAGGGGAGGCCCGTGCCCAGCAGTGGGACGTTAAACGGGCTGCTGTAGTAGTATGGTTTATTGGTGTATTTATGGAATCAGAATCAGATTTTTCGGAAAGAACCTAGGTGCCGAAGCTGCTCGAAGTTTTGGGATCATGGCATCGCGGCATCAACAGTCGCTGTCACTCGCCAAGCGCGCCATTAGATGTTTCACATAAAATAAAATTAAGATGATAGTTGCACATAATTTTTTTAGTCCCTTTCAACCATTCAGCGATAGAATGATCCCAACAGTACCTTAAATAAAGTACAAATAAAATATGGAGTGATTGATACGTGAGTACATCTTACAGGATCTTGGACATAAAGTGGCAAGAATTCAAAATATTTGGCGAATAAAGTCGTTTGGAAGGGTATTAAGCTGTTTGTCTGCACTTCGCAAAGTGTCTAGACACTAGACTCTTTATGATATGCGTTGCACCATGCACCCATAACATAAATAGTATATTTAACGCCACACCCCGTGAAGATTGTATCATTGGAAGCGAATTTTTAAAATGTATTTTATTTTTCCATATTATTTTTGAATTGCATGCGGATTGACATACATTTATAGCACTTTGCATGCAATTCAAAAGTATCATAGAATGTAATTATATGCAATGGATGAGACATCTTCGGCACTTATATAAAAATACCGCCAAAATCATAGAAACTGTAATACATCTACAAACTACTGTATATACAAGTGTGTTTTTATGTACAAGTGGTCTACGCTGACATTGTAAAATGAATCATAACTTTCTATGAATTTGAGAATATATTTTAATGGATACGGTCTTGTTTGATAGAATTGAAATAAAACTATTTTACGGATTCTATCGCGTTTATTTACTATTTGATTTTGCCGACGTTTCGGCTGATTTACAGCAACCATTGTCACGGGGGGACTGAGGAGTTACGTGGATCGGACCGCAAACAACAACTAAATATGAGAGTAAGGTACCCAGATGCCATCAGGACGTCCGTGACCATGGTTGCTGTAAAGCAGCCGAAACGTCGGGAAAATCAAATAATAATGTTCGCGTAAATATGAGAAAACAATTTGTTTGATAGAAATAGAAAATTAAAAAAAAAAGAAAAAATACATTTATTTGCCGCATCGGTGACACACGAGACAATACATATGTAAAAAATATGTAAAATGTAAAAAATTTAAAAAAAACGATTTTAATATGAAAAGACACAAAACAAAATAATATCGTGTTTCTAGGCACTAAACAGAATCTAAAAAAAATGAATTTGAAGGGTTAATAGACCCTGAGTCGATTGAAAGCCCAAATCGTTATCCCTCCAAGGACATGTATTGAAACAAACAGCGCGATGGTATTGAACTATTTTTTTACCTTTGTACTGATTAAATTGGTCGGGGGTCTCAGGAGTGTAAGGTTCCTACACGCCGCGAACTGAAATGTTTTTATGAGAAAATATTGTTGTTTTGAAATAGACACTGGAAAGCAACATTGGGTAACCTTCGGAATACTTATTGAAATTGGTTCCGGTCAAAGAAAAAATTAACTAATTTTTTTCAATACCAAAAAGAACCGTGTTGATTCACAGAAAAACATCATTATTCAATGAAATGTCATTGACGGCGCGGCGAATTTTGCAGGGTACTTGCGTAGCTTTTACCACAGAAATTATTTTTTTATGTATATTGAGTTCCAGGAGAAACAGTGTCTCTTTAACAGAAACATTTAGTGGTAGTGTAAAGTTCGCAGGAGCAGCAACTCAATGTGTGCAGACAGCGAAATTTTCGTAAAGAGAAAAAAATGGTCCATAACAGAATTATCTTTCTCAATGTTGGTGCTTGAAATAAAACAAAGTATACCTACTGCCGATTCAAAACAATATCAGAATCAGAATATTTTTTTTCATATAAACCAATACAGGCACTTGTGAATCGTCAATAAATATAAAAATAGTAGCTCTACCACCCATTCGAAATGCATTTCCTATGGAGAAGAATGGGCTCCAAAACTCCAAAACTCTAACACTCCTCCTCTTCAAAACTCCATGGTTGCTTTTTTCAAATAAGGATTAAAATTTTTGTGTTTTTCTTAATTAACAATTATACAATATAAAGTTAATGAGGCTATACATTCTCAAAACACAATTAATATAACATGATAATATAATATGATAACAATATTGACTTTAGAGAGCAATACAGTTTAGGAATTGTATTTTTCTTTCATCATAAGCTTGTTGCGATCGTGCGGAGGCACGTAAGCCTCTCAATGGTTTTAGATTCCGCCATTTGTCTCTTGTAGTATTTTAAAAATGGCTTTTCATGTGATGGGTTTTAATCGGCTTTGCTGACTGGCACGCTATGAGGCTTTGGAACGTGCTCATGGAGGAAAATCTTATTCAATGCTGACAATTAAGAAGTATTTAAGGTACTGACGCATTGTTAACTGCTCACGGTACCTTAAAAGCGATTAACACTTACTATAGACTATAAAAAAATATGCTAAAACAAGGAACGGAAAGTCAAGGTGATAAAGAAAAATAATTGGTTTTATAATAAGACTTCCAGCATTGTTATTAATTCTGAAGTCTAGACGATACAGTTCAGGGTGTAGAAGATCTCGTAAAATACAATTGACTAGATTAACTAATTAATTGTAACTTGCTTAGATCGTTAGGCGAGATAATAGTTTAAAGTTTTTTTTTATGAGATACGGAAGCAAACGAGCAGACGTTTCACCTGATGGTAAGTCATCAACGCCGCCCATGGACACCTGCAACACTAGGGGCATCTCAAGTGCATTGCCGGCCTTTAAGGAATGAGTATGCTCGTTTCATGAAGATACCTTTGTCGTATCGGTCGGTCCGGGAACACCGGACTAAACTTAATTAAAATAAAGCGACTTTTTCTTGGAAACATGAATGCAATTACGGAAGTATTCATGCCGCGTACGCATTTAAAATAGTTGCAATTAATAAAACTTTCATCCAACGAGGTTTAAGTTGTAAAAGTTTGCCTTAAACAAAAACTGTGCTGCGTTCCATCCGGTCCGCCATAAAATTTGCTGCAAGCACAAAGGAGGAGCCTTTTAAATTAATCTCCTCTGCGGCGTGAAGTTGATGTGACGTGACGGAAATATCAAGGGAAACGCAACGAGCTATGTTGAAAGGGAGATTATTATCTGCGACACATAACGGGATATAGTGGGATGTCTCAGCGTCAAAACAGTGTCATTTTAGTAGTTAGATGCCAGATGTATTTCGCTCAACCTGAATAACCAAATTTAAATACTTTTTGAAAATGATAGCATAGACAGCTATTGAATTTTGAAAATGATGGCAACAATACAGTGATATTAAAAGACGTTTTAATGAATGGTGACGAAATAATTAATGTTTAGAATGAACCTAGAAATAGTACTCCAAAATAAATAATTAAAACCATCTAAAAGGTATCGCAAGTCACTTGACAGGTTGAAAAGATCGTCTCAATAGACGAGTCAATTAAAAAAAGTCTCGAACATTTGAATAGATTATTTTTTTATGGGACATGCTCACAAAACATTAAAAATTCTTTGTAGATCTAGGCTAATTAATTATTATAAAAACTCTTATATTTATCACAGCTATTTTGTGCTGAAAATAAAATTTAAAATCCAAAAGTAAAAAAGACTAGTCCTGGCTTCCAAAGAGCACTTTCGAATTGAAGCTACTAATCCATAAACAAGTACTAACATAGCCAGTTTAAAAGCAACTACAAAATATGGAGGAAAAGAACCGGACCTTACGTAAGGCAAACGAAACGTTCCCAAAGCCGCGGAGGTAATACAAAATGGGATTGCACAGGAAATGTGAGAAGCTGCGGAATATATTTATGGACATGTTACTATTTTTTTGTTTTTTTTTTATCATGGACATATCCTCATGGATGCCCGTACTCCCAGTGGGTGACGTGGACCTTCTTTTGTGAGCAGGCCAAGGGAACGTCTTCGCACTCGTCTGGAACCCACAAAACTTCTTGTAACTCCAGTCCAACTTAGTTTCGCGCTGCTATGATTGCTGACATATTCTGAATAAACTACACCTCACTAAATTTATAATTTTTAATATGAATATGAAAGATGGGTCTGTTTGTCGGTCCGAAAACTACAATGAAAAACATAAAAATAATGGGTACCATGATAAAAATAATGTAATACAGAATCGCTGTTACGTGTCGGCGTATGGCGGCGTTTAAAGGCTGACCATCCCAGACAGAAAGCTTAATAACGTATACGTGATATGTATCTTTCACAACGCAAGCCAAATTGCAAACACCGAGAAAATTGTGGCAAATAAAATATTTTCATCCACTATTTATTTCGCCTCGAATCGCGTTCGGCTCTTGGAACTATCATTGTAAATCCTTCGTGATATTTATAATATTACATTGAATCTAATAGACAACTATAATCAGAAAGGTTTGAAATGTTAATAACTGCCTATTAAGCATGAACTGCGACCCAAATAACAGCTTCCAACGCTGACTCCAAATGCGAAAAGAATATACAAAGATAATCTAAATTGCTTACAAGTATATTTCTTTTCTGAGGCCACGCATGGGCGTCCGCGTCGACGTCGTCCCATGAAAGTGGCCCCTTCATATTTATGAGACATCGATGCTGACATGTCCTATTTGTCATGGCAACCGTTGCCAAAAAACGGGATTAAGCCTATTGAATTGAAAGGACGTAGTAGGTTATTCAAAGGGCGGGGTAAATGTACCACGTTTACTGCCATGTTTCTTGAGACATTAGCATGAATTCTGGTATTGTGTTACCACGATAATGGTCCTGTCGGGTTAGGTCATATCCGTGAAATGGATCGAACATTAACGATATGATAGATGGCGAACCGTTATTGTGAAAGCTACGACGTGACTTGTCAATTCTTGAAACATAGAATATCACTTACTTGAAAAGTGCAAAAATAGAAGGTGCATATCGTGATTCGTGATCAAAAAACTGGAACACATTGGTTCAAAGACGATTGCTATTCAACATGTCTTCAATGAAACATCTCCAGGGATACCTATTCAGATTTGTCTTTCATATGCACGAGGCGTGGACCGACGCGCTGTTTGATATACGACTCAACTGGTACGAAACTGGTAAAAGCTCTGAAACTGCTCCCATTTAATAGTTCCATATGCGAGTTCCAGCTCGCGTATTAAAAAGTTTTATAGCTCATATTAGCGAAGTGAATAATTTAAAAGGCGGTAGCACAATTTTCACGGGTAATTTGTTGAGGGATGTACCAACATTTTTTTCATATCCGAGCAATTTTTAGCGTGCACAATGAAATTCGTTCAATGTTACTCCAACTGAGGAAAATACGAGTGTACAATTCCACACTCTATTACGATTGTCTAAAGGAACATTCGGCGAAGCAAGAGGTGAGGCTTGAAAAATTCCCGAGCGTTTAGGCAATTTGTAAACATATTGGGGTATTTCATACGAGACAATTATCTTACTTGAATTTAACATGTTGTGTTCGTAATGTAAAATTGAATTTATTTTAACTTTTAGTAAGTATTTATTCGTTGCGGCCCAAGCTTTGAGTCACTAAGCCATGTCTAGGATGACTTGTGATACAGACGAGTCTCAATTAGTGTTGTAAAATTATTTTTATATTCCCGCTTTTACGGCGTACCGCATTTCTTTCCTACAATATGCAGTGTTTCCTATTAATCTTTAAGTCCAAAGGCCACAAAGTTTTAAGAGCTTGGTGGAAAATTGTTAGCTGTGATTACTTTGAAAGAGCTCATCTCAAAGAATCCTTGCACAAAATAAAAATACAAGAATAATTAAAGCAGTTTCAGATTTTGTAGCGCAAATAAAAAAGAAGAATACGGCTGTGGCGGCATTGAGTTATACTGAATACTATTTCCAAGATATCATTTTCAGTTTCTCTTCAGTTCTGAGATAAAATCGAGTAAATCGATCTATTCCATTGTTTTATTTGTAGTTAAAAGTTATTTCTGCCTTGCGAATAAACGTAAAAAAATAAATTCTCTCGTAACTGAGATGCATACGACTATAATCTCAAAAATTCAGGCGCAAAATGCGACCAAAAAGGGCAAGTTAAACTACTTATTTGATAGGATGACCAATTCAAGCCCCTTAAAGAAATAAGGGTCGTAATAAATCGTATTTTCTTAATGGTTTCACGGAGTCCCTTCGCCGGAACTAAGTTACAATTCAAGTATATTCACGAAATTTTGTTCCTTTCTTGGAATTCTTCTATCTCTACAGATTTAATAGTCAGCTGAGAGTAAAGAACACTTTGCTTTTTTTTTTTTACATATTTTCTCACGATATGATATCATGAAGGTATTAAAGAGAGCATTACGCCTCACTACACTAGGGAGTTTAATGCCACTACCAAAACAAACTTAATTGATTCACAGAAAAAGCTCATTTTACTACGAAATGTCAGGGACAGTGCGAGTGAATTTTGGCGCGTGGTCGCGCTTTTAACCCACGAATTCAATCTTTATGAGGTTCACACACAGTTCGTTTTCCTATTGGCAAAAATTTTGCCACGCCCGCCCCAATGTGCGCGAGGCGTCTATTAGAGTCTAATGTCCGTTTTCAATAACACTAGGAGAGGTCCTAACGTGAAGCCTAAATATGAACCAGGGACCTAACCACCACCTCTTATAAGTATTCAATAGTAACTGTAGATTTTTGACAGACTTCTTACTGAGTTAACTTTTAAAAACTAAAAGTTATATTACATTGCAGTGGTAGCCTCGTGGGCAAGAACGCCCGCCTTGAACGTAAGGGGTGCAAGTTCAAATCCCGGGCCCGCACCTCTGAGATAATTTTCATGTGCGCATGTTCAACAATGATTACCACTTGCTGAACAGTGAAGGAAAACATCGTGAGGAAACCTGCACGTCTATAGAAAGGCGTGTGAAGTTCACCAACTCGCACTGGGCCAGCGTGGTGGACTATGGCCCAAATCTCCCTCGTATTGAGGGAGAATGTATCCGGTATAATGGCAATAGGCTCGGCCCCTATTACATTGGGACCAAAATACATCGGCAAAGTGTGGGCGCACTACAGTGCACCTACCTAGCCCTTCGGGGAATACAGGCGTGATGATGATGATGATATTACATTGCTGCAAACAGATGTTGGGAAAGAGTGCTGTTGTCAATTTCAATGTATTAATCACAGTTATTTTGTTTACATTCATGCCTTTACGGTCAGGTTACCGTATTTCCGATTTAGTAATAACAGACAATAGAGCTCCACTAACACAAGAGTACGTAATATTAGAAATAACACATGATGGCGACGTCATAAATGATTGAATAAGGTCAACGATAGATAAGCAATTGAGGTTATTAATCTAGTTGATTTAATGATTTCTCGGTGCCCTTATTTCATAAGACACTTAATTGTCGAGGTATAATATTTATTTGTTTACTGGCGACGAAATCTGGTCAAGGATTACCGTCATCACTAATTGGTTTGGTTCTTTTATTATTTGGACCGCACAACTCATTTTTTTTTAATCGCCATACAACACATATCATCGTATGTTCCCAAACCAAGCAAAGCTTGTACTATGGGTGCCACAAATAGTCTGGGGGCGAAGGCAAATTCCGCAGTCAATTTTCGAAAACGCTAGACTAAGCGACGGCTTACGACGGCTGCGACGACGGCTAGTCGTCGCTGCTTCACTCTAGCCTCATAGTCAACACGACGGTCTCCCCACAATCATTTTTAGGGTTCCGTACCCAAAGGGTAAAACGGGAACCCTATTACTAAGACTTCGCTGTCCATCCGTCCGTCCGTCCGTCTGTCACCAGGATGTATCTCATGTACCGTGATAGTTAGAGAGTTGAAATTTTCACAGATGATGTATTTCTGTTGCCGCTATAACAAACAATACTAAAAATCAAAATAAAATAAATATTTAAGGGAGCTCCCATACAACAAACCTGATATTTTGCCGTTTTTATAGAGAATGGTACGGAACCCTCCGTGTGCGAGTCCGACTCGCACTTGGCCGGTTTTTTAGTACTTTTTTCTTTATGAGATAGGGAGGCAAACGAGCAGACGTTTCACCTGATGGTAAGTGATCAACGCCGCCCATGGACACTTGCAACACCAGGGGTATCGCAAGTGCGTTGCCGTCCTTTAAGGAATGAGTAGGCTCGTTTCTTGAAGATACCTTTGTCTCATCGGTCCGGGAACACCGCTGCAGGAAGTTCATTCCACAGTTTGGTGGTGCGAGGGAGAAAATTCCTGGTAAATCGCACTGTACTGGAACGCCATTCATCCAGATGGTGAGGATGGTAATGCAGTCTGTGGCGAGCCGTGCGATGGTGGAATTCAGCGGCAGGTATAATACCAAACAATTCCTCGGAACACTCTCCATGATAGAAGCGGTAGAAAATGCAGAGAGAGCCTACATCTCTACGCAACGCCAGAGGGTCTAGCCGATCGGTAAGCTTTTTGTCATCGACAATTCGAACTGCCCTTCGTTGCAGGCGTTGTACTTACAAGAACCATTGTTCCTATGCTTCTGATTATCCTTTCTTCATTTTTAAAATAATTTGATTCCATAACTCATGGACTAAATAATATGTAAAGGAAATTGTAGAGGTTGATACAGGGGTTTTTTAATTATATTCACATAATTTTGTGACAATTCCAAAAGACAAACGAATCTCACGTATTATTAAATATGGTTTAATGGACTAGTTTATGTACTACCTACTCTACACCTAAGTTAATCAACACGTTTATCATCTAGAGTTAGCTAGGTCTCCTTACAGTTATTAATTAGCTCTATTATAATCTAGCGCTTAATCTCCATAAATTAACTTGCACATCCAAGAAAATTCCGTAATTTATATAGCGTGCATGTAGAGTGAGAGGACAGGTGGGTTTAAAGTTTCTGAAACGCTATACAGGGTGGATCAGAAGTCCGAAATAATAGTTTTAGTACATATACGGTAGCTAATATATAGATGCATCGTGAACGTAGAGTATACTCTACCTGTATCTCTGTTAGGTATACCTAACTATCATAGTTTCTGAGTTATAGACCTTTGTATATTTGTCACAGGTATCGTGTTCTGGACTAAGGGCGCATCCACAACCCTATTTAAGTCAACGAAGGGCGAATACAGATATTAACAAAACAGAGGTTGAAAATTTCGCATAGGGCTTCCCGAAAAGAAAATTTTAAAATCATGATCGAAATTTAATCAAATTAAAACGGTCAAGTATTATTTTGGACTAGCTGTGCCCGCGACTTCGCCCGCGTGGACTTTAGGGAGATTACCCGGAAATATGGGTATTATGTTTTTCCCGCGGAACCCTAATGCTTTTTCTAAAATTAAAGTAGCCTAAGTTACGCATTGGAACGTCAGCTATTTGTCAGTGAAAGTCCCATTGAAATCGGTTCAGCCGTTTAGAAGTTTACCTCAAACAAACAGACAGACAGACAGACAGACAGACAGACAAAAAAAAAAAAAGCGTTTTCGTTATAGGTATCGTATATACTTTCATACGCATTTGGTAAAAAAGTGTTATTTTGATATTACAAACAGACACTCCATTTTTATTTATTTGTATGTATGTATGTATAGATTTCTGAAACACGCTGTAGAAAGCGTTTTGTAGACAAATTGTAAACATTGATGGCAAAGATGCTTATAAATCTGAAGAAAATGTAACGCTTCAATATTTTATTGAATGATGATGTAGAAAATGGTTTGAAGCTAAAAGAAGCCAGGTTTGTTGATAAATAAATATGTAAGCAACGTTATATTATCATGAAACATCTGAATTTAGAATATTACAAGTACGAGTATGTATCTTAATATATATAATTCTTCTGTACGTGTGTTTGTAACCCAACTCCTCCCAAACGGCTGGACCGATTTGGATGAAATTTTGTGTGTATATTTCAATAGGTTTCTGGTTTGAAAACACAATTGAACCCGGTAGTCGGCGCTGCTTTCGTATGTCACCTATTCACGCTTATTAATTCTAAGGAGGTACAAACTTTGCCGGGTCTGCTAGTAGTATACATGTATAGATTGTTTCTACTACAAGCGTGTACCTTGTGGGAATCAAATTTGCAAGTCTTTTTATCTACTAATACGTAGTTTTTGCTACATTAGAAATAGATAGCGTGGTGTGCTACCACACGCAGCCGCATTCAGACCTGCCTACGGGCAGCAATCAGCATCTCACAGAACCAACTGCACAATACTGTTCAATTCCTTAAAACCAACTTTATGCACTAAGCATTAAAATTCAGAATCATTTAAAAACGTCCAATCTGGTCTGTGATCTTCAATTCATGATTCGCCAACGTAAAGTTAACCGTAACATGTTAGGGTAGAGTTGATTTTTGTCATATGTGTTTCGTATTGTGTTGTTATGGCTGTGTTTATGGAGAAACCGGTGCGACCAGTCCAGCCCAGTCAGTACAGAGCAGTTGCGCGGCATGGCAAAAAATAACTTAACCAACATAGTGAACTTATTATACATCATACATCACATCATCACGCCTGTATTCCCCGAAGGGGTAGGCAGAGGTGCACTGTAGTGCGCCCACACTTCGCCGATGTATTTTTGGTCCCAATGTGATAGGGGGCGAGCCTATTGCCATTATACCGGGCACATTCTCCCTCAATACGAGGGAGATTTTTGGGCTATAGTCCACCACGCTGGCCCAGTGCGGATGAAAATGAGATTCGCACATAAACCCAGAGGTGCGAGCCGGGGTTTGAACCTGCACACTTTGATTTGCAAGGCGTGCGTTCGACCACTCGGCTACCACTTATTAACTGATTAAGTTTCTGTAAGATGTAGATTATTATCAATGTATTAGTAGTTACGGGATGCTATAAAAAGAACTGTCTAAACGCAAGTGGCGGACTTTCTTGAGTATTCTTTTGGTCCTTAACAATAAAAATATACGTTTCTTCTACTACCAAAATTTATAGTGATGTAAGTTTATTTTGTAACAACTCACAAACCCAGCTAAATAATCAAAGCAACAGGCTCAATGTTCTCGATTGCCTACTACAAATTGTCGATAATTCTCCAACAAATTATTAGCAGTTAGCACTAAATCGATTTCAACAATCATCTTGAAAATCAAAGGTTCCCGTTAAATTGGTTTTAGGAAGTCAAAATGTTATAAGAGGATTTATTTTACTCTCTACTGAAATTTCAACGAAGAGTTTCCTGAAAATGGTCTTATCTTCGACGTTCCCAAAATTTTGGTCGAAATTTTCGAGAAGCGCCCTAAACGTGTTATAAGGTTTATTTTCTCGAGGGAATATCAATGACTAGATATTTGCGAGAATGTTTATGTCTGTGACATAGATATCTTGGTATTAAAAACAAATATAAATTAATTACTGTAAATACACCATCACGCCTGTATTGTATGTACCCCGAAGGGGTAGGCAGAGGTGCACTGCAGTGCGCCCGAACTTCGCCGATGTATTTTGGTCTCAATGTAATAGGGGGCGAGCCTATTGCCATTATACCGGGCACATTCCCCCTCAATACGAGGGAGATTTGGGCCATAGTCTACCGCGCTGGTGAACTTCACACGCCATTCTATAGACGTGCAGGTTTCCTGACGATGTTTTCCTTCACCGTTCAGCAAGTGGTAATCATTGTTGAAAATGACATTCGCACATGAAAATTACGCGGGCCTGGGATTTGAACTTGCACCCCTTACGTTCAAGGCGGGCGTTCTTGCCCACGAGGCTACCACTACCACTAAATTTTAGTAAAATATTGAATAACAATGGAGTTACAAACTAGTTCCAAAAATTGCTTTGTAATGAATTATTTGTGGTTGGATTGCGTTGTATACAAAAATATGGAAAGATCTAATTAAATTGTATCGGAGGTGATCTAATGTAACTCAATTCAAAACCTAGCAGCACTTTCACAATTTTAATAAATATTTTGAAATGAGGTATTTAACCTACTAAATGTCATTAAACCCAAACAAGTTGTTTGTTGAGACATCACAAGGCTCAAGCAGAGACGAAGGTTTGAAGGCAATCCTTTTGTGGCAGGCTCTAAACGTCTAAATTGTATTGTAATATTATCTCCTAGGCATAAATGCCACGTAACCTTTATATTATTTAAAATAAAGGAAAATACCAAATATAAAAAACGAACATAAAAAATTCCATTACGTATAAAAACGTGAATTTAATCAGAATTATTATATAATTTTAATATCGCTCGTAAAGAAAATTATTGAAAATTAATTAACGCATATTTAATTTATACAGACAGGAGGAGCAAACTTTCGGAAACCTGCCATAAAATTGGAAACCATATTTTAAGGGTCTTTTGTTCGAGACACAATGGTGTACTCAGAGATATCTTGGGGGTGAAACCATGATAGAGAATCGACAAAGTTGGCAAAAGCTTTGAAGTGAGGCCGAGAAAGTTAGGCATGTGAGGCAATTAAGCCCCCTATAGTGGCGTACCGATAGGAAAAGATGATTTACGAGCGTTTATAGCGAAACAATAAATAATAACCGCGATAAAAAACGCGTGAGCAATGTATTATTCTCAATAAAACGGAGAACAAAGTACGTATTAATCGTTATTTATAGTTCTCGCCTTTTGTTAGCTTCAATTTTGTATGTACATTTGGAATTTATAACTATTTTCCTAAATCGAATTCTGTTTTTATAAAGCAACTAGCTGTGCCCGCGACTTCGCCCGCGTGAACTTTAGAGAGATTACCCGGGAATATGGGTATTATGTTTTTCCCGCGGAACCTTAATGCTTTTTCTAAAATTAAAGTAGCCTAAGTTACGCCTTGGAACGTCAGCTATCTGTCAGTGAAAGTCCCATTGAAATCGGTTCAGCCGTTTAGAAGTTTACCCCAAACAAACAGACAGACAGACAGACAGACAAAAAAATTTAAAATTGCTTTTTCTTTATAGGTTGCGTATATACTTTCATACGCATTTGGTAAAAAAGTGTTATTTTGATATTACAAACAGACACTCGAATTTTATTTATTTGTATGTATAGATACAACATTTTATAGTCAAAAATATGTTGTATAAGAGTAGATTTATCATTTAATCATAAGTTTTCCTATTTCCGTTTATAGGTTGGGTACCTTGGAGAAATAAAAGAATGAACTAATTGTACCTTCATAAAACATTTTTGTTATAGAACAAAAACCAGATCTTGTTTTCACAAAGGAATCCTATTCTGGTGAGTGTCCAATTATAATAAAAAAAATACTCAAAATTATTTTTATTTATTTTTGCACAATTATACAGAAGTAAAAAATGTACAAGGTAAGCTTAATGCCTCAGGCATTTTCTACCAGCCAACCTTAGAGTGATGTAGTGAGAGAGAAAAAAATCAAACAAAGTGGGTGCAAGAAATGAAAAAAAGTCGCGAATGCAAACAGAGAAAAGTAGTAAATTAAACTCGAATGGTAGACTTGTAAGCGAGATCGTTATTACCTTTGTTTCGATAGATGGTTCCAGACACCGGTCGCTCTCATACAACTTGCCTGTCTAAACCTAAGTTAATTTAAGGTAAAGTGTTAAGTGGGCGAGCGTGTCCGGCACCCGATAACTCGCCGACAGGTCCTTTCTCAGAAACGACTGTTTAATGATCGCAATAATATTTAAGTCTAGCTGAGCCAGCAACTTCGTAGTCGCGGGATTTAGGGATTCAATTCCCAGGAATTTTATTTTATTTTATTTGGAAAACAAACAGCTTCTTAGTCTATGATACAAAAATATATGGGTTTAGTTTTTAACCGCAGAACCATAATTCTTTTTACAAGCTTTATATTAACTTGCAATGTATGTCCGGGTAGAATCTTGCAACTGAATTTTAAATCAGTTATCTTTAACCGATTGAAATGAAATTTGGTACACACGCTTACTTTGGATGACAATACATGCTTAGCTATGTGACGTCATTCTAATTCCAATATCGCGGATCATACAAGATGGCGGAATAGTTATTTATTCTGCACTACCACAGTATGCCTATCAAATGAAAGGGCTTGCTGATGAGAACCAGAAAACTAAAGGCAATTAAATAAAAGCTTGTTTTTAAAAAGTTTTTTTTACCATTATTCTAAATTAAAACTAGCCAAGTTACTTCTTGTGTCACCAGCTATCTCCCAGTGGAAAACCCGTTAAAATCGATTCAGCCGCTAGGGAGTTCACCTCAAGTAAACAGTATAAAATTTTAAGAATTGCGCTATTCGTCATAGGTAGTGTATATAATTATACAATGTAAAGCAGTGGTAGCCGAGTGGTCGAACGCACGCTTTGCAATCAAAGTGCGCAGGTTCTATCCCCCGGCTCGCACCTCTGGGTTCCATGTGCGAATCTCATTTTCATCTGAGATTATCACTTGCTAAGAAACGGTGACGGAAAACATCGTGAGGAAACCTGTGTGCCCGGTATAATGGTAATAGGGGGCCTATTACATTGGGACCAAAATACATCGGCGAAGTGTGGGCGCACTGCAGTGCACCTCTGCCTACCCCTTCGGGGAATACAGGCGTGATGATGTATGTATAATTATATTATGCATTCAGTAAAAAACTGATATTCTGAAATAACAAACAGACACTTAAATTTTATTTATTCGTATAGATTGGTACGTCTGAATGTTAATATTTTATGTGTACAGTGAGTTCGTAACGGCGTCGTTAACTAGTCGTACCGCTATCATTATTAGCTTTTGGAATCAATTGTAAAATGTCCATTGATTCTACAACGTCATTATAAAGAATATCAATGAATACTGAACAAAATTATTTTTCTCAGATATATTAATATTTATTGGATAGGTATTACGAATGCTAGGTTTGAAAATGAAAATATTCAAATTTGTTTATTTGCAAATCATTAACATCGAGTACAGACGGGAGTGGCAAGACCAAATGATTTTTTTTGGCTGTACATTTTTAGGACTATTTTTACTTTTATAAGGTGATAATATTTGCAAATTTTCAACGATTATTGACACTAAAAATCTTGAAAAAAAAATTATTTTTGACAAAAAACAAAAACCGACCTCAAAAACCTAGATGCACTAAAAAGCTACCATAACCTTACAATTCATTACATTCGGAGTCGGTGCCAATTCATGTGTGTATTTGCCTTGTCTGACGTTGATTGGCACCTACGGTTTTTGTTACTACAGTGAAGAGCAATATCAATCTTATCAATCCTGTGATAATACTCAGAGGGATATAAGTATCAAATTTATAGAAATTGCAATCCCTCTTCAAACTATTTACAGAGGCATTTCTTGGACTTTGTAATGTTTCATCGCATAATTTTGGGGATAGAGTAAGCTCGGTCGAGTAAGCTATGTCAATAATAATTAGTTAGCCATTGACCCAAAAAAACACGAATATTTTCGTTACATTAGCGTTTTTAGACCGTGAATCGAAAAACCGGAACGTACAATAGTGAATCGTTGTGCTTAAGTGCATTATTAATGCCGGTCCCTTCCTGTCCTTTTGTACCTACGTAATGAAATAGTGAAACAAAAAGTCGCGCATAAATCTAAGGAGAAAACTTTTTTGGACAATTCGGGTCACTGTTGCATTATGATTCATTCATCAGCCAGTAATATTTATAATGCAATTACCTAACGACTGTACAAACAAACGTTCACTCATTCAAGCACTCATTCATGGTGTTCATTAATTCATCTGTATCCATTCAATAAGGTGTGCGTTCGACCACTCGGCTGCCACAAGCAGTGGTAGCCGAGTGGTCGAACGCACGCCTTGCAAATCAAAGTGTTCAAACCCCGGCTCGCACCTCTGGGTTTCATGTGCGAATCTCATTTACATCCGAGATTACCATTTGCTATGAAACGGTGAAGGAAAACATCGTGAGGAAACCTGCACGTCTGAGGGAACTTGACTAGTTCTCGATAGATGTGTGAAGTCTGCCAACCCGCACCGGGCCAGCGTGGTGGACTATGGCCTGAATCCCCCTCGCATTGAGGGGAGGCCCGTGCCCAGCAGTGGGATATTGACAAAGGGGCTGTAGTTACTATTATTATATATTCAATAAGGACCGAAATAAAGTCAGTTGAATATCAAGCAAGCACGGAGTATTATTTCATGGTGACAGCGGTGGGATTCGAACCCAAGCCCTTTCAAACTAGCTTCCCTTTCATTCACGATTACTAATAGTAAATGAAACGACTTTCACACTACATTAACATTGATCAAAAGGCAGACCACAAAATTTCGAAAAAGTTTTAGTATTACTTCGAATGATTTCAAAAATTCCAGTCTGTGGTCTGACACTAAACCGTAACTCCTATATACATTAGGCACTAGTTTGGTACTATGTGGGTCCTAGTTACATAATAAAGTAACCTAATTAACTAAACAAGTAAAGTTTTAATGGGATGTAGCAATTATCTCTGAAATAATCGCTAAGTATTCATTCTATTCGACTCAAGGGAAACTGGTTCGAATCACTTTTAATAAGCATGATAGTTACATAATAAGTGGGTCGTTGTATTGAAATTTTAACATAAATTTTCCAAATTGACAGTTGGAAGCGGTGAAATTGACCATTTTAATTAACCTATCGATCATTTTGTTGGTTAAGTGGACCTTATATCGTATAGTTAAAAGGTACTAAAACACATGGGGCTTATTAATAAATCGACAATAAGTAAAGGACACATATGGAGACAATTTTTAACATTTAATTTAAATTGGAAAAAAATTACCATATGTTGAACATATTTTTTTTTTCTATTTACATCCGGAGCGGAATGTGACTTCTATTGAGAAGATCCGGCAATGGACTTAGATTTGTTTTTTTTATTGCTCGAACTGATTAGTAATAGAAAACATTACTTAAGTATTAATATGTATATTATTACCATCGCTTCCCAAAACGAGAAAAATATATAAAACATACGTATGTATTATACACACCATTCTTACAAAATCTACATAAGGAACACTCGCTAACAACAGAACCAACTAACTTTCATCTTGAACAAATATTTGTGTGTCGAACAATAACAGAAAATACCGTGCCCAAAACAGGTGTGGATGACAGATAACATGTCGAAAGGCACATTACCAAACACGTTACCGTGTTACCCCAACACCTGTTCCTAGCGTCGAATAAAAAAAACAGCGCGGCAATTCCAATGATCTTCGGGAAAGAGGGTACGCAATAAACTTCGGCCAAGGTTTGATACCTCCCTGAGAATTTACCGAGAGCTCCAAATTTCTAGCCGAAAAAGTCCAAATCGGAGACGCGTGGAAACTTTTTGGTGAGTATAAATTCGATACGTGTAAAGTAAACATTGGATAGAATATCTGAAATGAGGTTATGTGGTTTTTATACGGTGTACGAGTAGAATGGATAGCCAGATGATTAATGGGTATATTACAATTCAGATCTCGGAGATTTCGGACCGTGAAATGGCTCCAACATGTCCGTGATGGCTCAAAGCGCTCAGTAGTTAATAGTATTAGTACCACAGGTGAATGACCTATCAAGAGATACTACGATAGTCACAAGTACTTGTAGCTTCTTGCTTTTAAGTTTAGAAAGAAACGGTAATAAATACTTCTTCGGCAGATTACAACAATTCAAGATGGCAACCGCTATTAACTGGACGATAGCTAGGCGTCTACGGACACAATAGTAACCTGTCTATGCAATCAACTTTTACTGTTTGCGTAGGAAGATAAATTACTGATTCATTGTGCCTAGACCAGTTTCGATTGCGAACGCGCGTATCATTGGCAGTAAAATAGAACAGGTTCTCAAACCAAGTGGCATACGAAAAGACGCAGATGATATAAAAGGATTTATTTTAGCCTAGAGCCAATTATAGACCATAAAGGCTTCTAAGCAATTTAGAGAGACAAGTAAACAAGGTATTATGACCTCTCTGTCTCCTTACATACTTATTATTTTGGATTAACACTTCGTTAGATCCACCTCTACCTACCTGCTTGACTTTTATTACAACCCGTAGAGACCTTGAACTTCGATAGTTCGGTACACATTTTAAGTGGGGGCCAACGCATAAATCTACGTAGCACTAACACTTTACTAAATGTCCCAAATATAAAGTAGCACTACCTAGGAACATTAGCCTTGACCTTCGGCGTTTCGTGCTCTCCGAGGCACGATAACATTAGACGCGTAAATGCCACTTTTTCCACCCCTACTCACTTCTGAGACTTATATTCTCGAGACTAGACTGACGTATAAAGATTACAGGGTCACATTAACATGATAAGAGCTGGAACTAACTGACATAGCGAAGGGCTGCCTAAACGTTAGCCTATGAATAATGGTTTATAATGCTGAGGAGAATATTGGCCACAATTCTGCAAAACATAAAAACAACAAATTGTATAGACTATAAAGTTTCTATTCGTAATCCCAGAACAGTGCTTACCTTAATTTCTGTCTCCAAAATTGATTCGGTTTTTGCAGCCTGACTAAATTACACCCTTAATATAGAGTAATGGTAGCTATTACAGCATTACTTTACTTCCTCAGTAAGTGCGAGAACATAACAGATAGAAGCAGAAAACACCAAGATCACTGGGAAATGGCCCGCCATTGTCTTGTCTCTCGCCGCAAGCAACGTAATTTGTAGATATCCTTTTTAATCCTGTAAGAAGCACTCAAGAAACATCTACCACCATTAACATGATAGGGTTCCCGTAAAACGATCCAGCTAATATCATCGCAAACCACCAAGAAAGGGAACAGACGTGCGCTATCTCAGTTTTTTGCAACACAAGCTATGAAACGTAAAAAGGACATCGCAAAGCGGCCTTTAAAATGATTATATCTTGGAGCAATGCTCTGCTTATTTTACGTTTTTCTCCGAGATTATATCTGCTTAGTCTGCTTAAGGCTTGATGTGACACCTATTTTATTCAACTCCTATGAAACTAGGCCTTCATTTATTCCAACTTTTGCGGAGGCATTATTTAGCGTATATAACCAGTTGGCGTGCCTAGGCTTTTAATTTGCATGTTTGCAAAGTAGGACGTTTCGTATTGTCTATTGTTTATATTCGCATCAAATTACTGCAATGAATTTCTCGCGAAATATTCTAGTTTGCTAAAAATTTGACTCCAACTGGGTCGTGCAATAAATGCTAAGTAGCATTATTACGTGGGTGTTTGGGTTTAACCTTATTGTGATTAATGCACGTTATGAAGACTTTTATTTATGTTTGTGTACAATATTATAAAACAGGTATTTTCAGTGACCTTTTCCTCCTATAAACATCAGTATTCAATTAAGCCGAACATTTCAGCTACATTAGCAAAATTTTAAACAAGCAAGACTTACCTTTTACCCCGTTTGCCAGCCTTTCTTCATCGCAATAATCGAGAAACATAACAAAACAGTTATTTGAACAATCTCGGCGGTTTTTCCCCAAACATGGAGACCAGCTATTTATTATCCATTGTTCGTGTTGTAGTACACAGCGGTCATTGTGCAGCCTCCTTTGTTGTACTGATATTGGACCAATAACTCAGTTCGGCGCTTTAATATATTTTGTCTGGAGTGTATCATAAAAGTATGTGGTGAGGCAATGTGTGTTTTCGTTGCAGACACTTCCACGAATGCTGTATTAGCTTTATGAAATCTGATTTTAAAGATTTTTTTTAATTTGATATGCATAAAGTAAAGTTAAATCTCAAATGCTGATTCAGTAATCAATAATTATTTTTTCGAATCACTTAGAACAGATATCATTTGGTAAGGTTCAATGTATTTTCATTTTAAATAATATCTCTGAATTTGCCTAAAGAAAACTGCTTAATAACTACAGCCGTTTTTAATGTCCCACTGTTGGTCACGGGCCTCCCCTCAATGCGAGGGAGATTCAGGCCATAGTCCACCACGCTGGCCCGGTGCGGGTTGGCAGACTTCACACATCTATCGAGAACAAGTCAAGTTCCCTCAGACGTGCAGGTTTCCTCACGATGTTTTCCTTCACCGTTTCATAGCAAGTGGTAATCTCGGATGTAAATGAGATTCGCACATGAAACCCAGAGGTGCGAGCCGGGGTTTGAACCTGCACACTTTGATTTGCAAGGCGTGCGTTCGACCACTCGGCTACCTGCTATTTAAAAAAGAAAACTGCTTGATCAACTGATATTTTTTTAGGTTTCTTATTATAATAATAATACTCCAATATTAGCTTAAGGATTTCCTTATTGGATTCCGAAAATCGAACTAATGATCCGTAATAAATCAAATTAAAATTACTTTTTACGAGAAATTATTCGTTTGATCCTTTTGAAGGTAAAAGTTTTATCTTATGAGCAATTTACCCTAAGATAACGAAGACACAATTATAAGGTAAATTTGGTTATAAAGTTCTTGTTACTATGAACAATCATTTCAAATTTGAGCCTTGTCTTTAACTAATAAATAGGCAGATAATTTTTCAGTGATTTTTATTTAGTTTTTGTGGTCAATACATCTAGAGAGTAGATACAATTTAGACCTTATTTTCAAGTTGTTTGAATATCAAATTAAAATACCTTCTTTTATTTACCCAACCATGCTTCCAAGAATTGATATAAAAGTATCTGAAACAATTATAACGGAACAAAAGGTGTTTTCTTTCAACAATATCAAGCACCTACCTATCTTGTTCGTAAACTGATCTGACAGCTCCACCTTTTGTTATACAGGTATAAAAAAGCAATATCTGCCCAAAAGCCCCTGAAGTAGGAAAACGAATTCCCTAACCTCATGTCAATTTTCAGGATGAAATTAAAACGGACTTAACAACCTGAAAAGATCAACACCTGTATTCAGACTTCATGAGTGGCTATTTCTCCAAATTTGGACAAAGTTAACATTCAACAATGATTACCACTTGCTGAACGGTGAAGGAAAACATCGTGAGGAAACCTGCACGTCTGTAGAAAGGCGTGTGGAGTTCACCAACCCGCTCTGGGCCAGCGTGGTGGACTATGGCCCAAATCTCCCTCGTATTGAGGGGGAAATTAAGGGGAAAGTGCCCGTTATAATGGCAATAGGCTCGCCCCCTATTACATTGGGATCAAAATACATCGGCGAAGTGTGGGTGCACTACAGTGCACCTCTGCCTACCCCTTCGGGGAATACAGGCGTGATGATGTATTTATTTATTTAACATTCAACAAGCTGATTATTCTCTCTAAAAGGGTTTTGATATTGAAGAAATAGAAAAAATCTATTGTGGTCATACATAACCTGAAGTCTTTAAGATCTGTATCTAAAGAGACATAATCTTAGGACATAATAAGCCGCAGAATATATTGAAAGCCTATTAAATACTTACGTCTGGTTAGATACCATTCCAGAATGATAGACTTTTGTCTAATTTCTTCCAATCTTGCGTCAAAATTCTAGTATCCTTAGTGTCTCTACATAGATCTTGGCTTAACATAAGAATATGATGAGGTCTAGGTATGTGCCAAGTCCCAAAAACAAGTACTATTTTATTTCGGGCTTTAAAAGAAGTTACACGAATTAGTAACGTTGGTAGATGTGAAGAGTTTACAAGGAAAAAACAAGTCGATACAAAAAGTCGCAATGGCTAACAGCCTCCAAAGTGCCGTACACTAATAAGATTACAAATTACACGGCGCCCCACTGGGAATCGAATCTGTGGCCTCCGCAAACTCCTAAACACCTGAGCGTATTAAACTTTACGGCAGCTAACTTGCAATTCCAGTTTACAATCTGTGCTTAACTTTTTTTGCGGGGAAGTCAAGATGTTTTCGTCCGATTAAGTTGTTCAATGAAGATAAGTGACAAATGTTGGTAGAAAATGTAGAGAAGGGGAATTGTTTGTTTAGCTAACCACAATGATGGTTTAGAATGAGGCATTATGCATAAAAAGAGCTATATAGTCTTTTTCTCAGTCGATTTGAATAGTTGGTCATTATTTATTATAAGTAGACAAATTAAGAAGAATAACTGAAGGGATTTAAATGGGAAAAGGCGTGTATAGTCCACCAATCCGCAACTGGGTCAGATTGCCGGACTTTGCCCCAAATCTTTCTCGCATTTAGGGGGGATGTGATCGGTATAATGGCAATAGGCTCGCCCCCATTTGGACTAAATTACATCAGCGAACTGTGGATGCACTTGAGTACACCCCTGCCTGTCCCTTCGGGAAATACAGGTGTTACGTGAAATTAACGTAGAAATGGTGACGGGAACGAGAAACTGATGCTGATGACGATGATTATAAAATACACTTTTATGTATCGTAATAAGGTTCAATACATCTAAACAAGCATCAGTGAGCCTGATGAATAGTCTCGTCACCTAGTGCGCGCTACGGATCAATCACTTAGGTAATCCGATATATCGCATATATCCCTAGAGGACCAGAACCCGTTGGAAGTCCAGCTATCGGTCATGCTGTCACCTTTATACTGTACCTGTTTCGAGAACAAAATGCAAAACTTTTAGTTATTGCAAACTATTTAAGATTATATAATGTTTATTATACTTACGTTTGCACGGCTATAAAAAGCAGTGGTAGCCGAGTGGTCGAACGCACGCCTTCCAAAGTGTGCTTGTTTAAACCCCGGCTCGAACCTCTGGGATTTATGTGCGAATCTCATTTGCATCCGAGATTATCACTTGCTATGAAGGAAAACATCATGAGGAAACCTGCACTTAAGAGGGAACTTGACTAGTTCTCGATAGATCTGTGAAGTCTGCCAACCCGCAACAGGACAGCGTGGTGGAGTATGGCCTGGTCCCCCTCGCATTAAGGGGAGGCCCGTGCCCAGCAGTGGGACCTTAAAAGGGTTATAGCAGTAGTAGTGTATAAAAAGGTGTGCGAAGTTCACCAATCTACACTGGGCCAGCGAGATGGACTATAGTCCCAATCTCGCTCGTATTGAGGGAATGTGCCTGGTATAATGGCAATAGGTTCCCCGCGTATTACATTGTGATCAAAATACATCGGCGAAGATTTTGTGCAGTGCAGTGCACCTCTCTATACCCTTTTAAGGAATATAGGCGTGAAGAAGTATGTAAAAGTCCTACGACCACTATGTTTACAATTATAATAAAGAAATTTCCCATCTCTCGGGAACCACTCAGAAAGCGGGCTCGGCGGCGGAGGCGGCTGAGACTCTGAAACGGCGGAAGTACGAGGTTATCGGCTCCGAATATATTTTCATTCCTTTTGGAGTCGAAACCCTAGGTCCATGGGGTCCAAGCACCCAAAATTTAATGAACTTACTCGGCAAAAAATTGGTCGACACAACCGGCGACCCAAGAGCAGGCCATTTTCTCGCTCAATGAGTGGCTCTAGCCATTCAGCGAGGGAATGCAGCCAGCGTCTTGGGTACGCTTCCGCATGGGCCAAATTTTTTACATATTTTATAAATATAATATTTTCTTATTAGTTTTAACTTATTTTATTTTGCATTGTAAATATTTTGTAAATAGTTGTCCAATTATATAATAAATAAATAAACGAACATCGCTAACTGTATATTCTTGCAAATAGATTCATTAATAAAACTTCGCAAGTAACACATAAGGAGTTTCTGTTTTCTGACACTCGGTACCCCGTAAGCAGAAACACAAGTTTGCGAATATTCGCAGAAAATTTTACATGGCAACCCGCGTATCAAGTTACTGTTGTGCGTGGGAAGTGTCTCCGTGTCTAAGTAGACAATGGGAAACTTTTCCTATTAAAAGATCTTTTAAAGACAACGCTTTAAAGGCAGGCATATTTGGAGTGTGTACACGCAGTCTCAATAATTACAATCTTGGAGGCACCACAAGAATATTGCTACGTAACGGGCTCGCGAATTTACGTTGGAATACATTTTCGAAATTATATTCAGTCTCTCTCCCCTTGGTTTATCTATCTATACAAATAAATAAAATTGGAGTGTCTGTTTGTAATATCAAAATAACACCTTTTACGAATTGCATATGAAAGTATAAATCATACCTATAACGAAAATGCATTTTTTTAAATTTTTGTCTGTCTGTCTGTCTGTTTGTTCCGGGTAAACTTCCAAACGGCTGAACAGATTTCGATGGGACTTTTACTGGCAGATAGCTAATGTTCCAAGGCGTAACTTAGGCTACTTTTATTTTAGAAAAAGCATTAGGGTTGTGCGGGATGAACATAAAACCATTATTTCCGGTTAATCTCTCTAAAGTCCACGCGGGCGAAGTCACGGGCACAGCTAGTTTTGAATAAACCCGCACCTTTACATACTCACATAAATATATATTTATTTTCATGTTTACCAAAATTTGTTGGTTTCCACAGTATAGCATTCATGTCGCGTTTAACAACGTTTAATCGTTAATGTCCATAATTTGAATTTTAGAGAACGTATTCGAGCTTATTCGATCAAACAAACATGTTTCTTATCTGCCATTTACACAGAAAAAAAAAATGTTTTGGGCAAAATTATTCGCGCTTCCTGCGTTTTGTCCGTTACACCAATTGTAATATCCGGCGCCGAAAAAACTGCTTTGGCGCCGTCCGACAAGGAAATTATAACATCATATAAATAGCGCCGGCGTTGTTTAGCCGCGGGATGTGTGTGTGACACTTGTTTTATATACTCGACAGTTAGATTAAGCATTGTTTTCACAAAGGAACTATTTCGGAACTTTATGTGTACTACGAGTATATTGAAAGAGACCTTTTCCAGGCTTATATAAGCCTTGTAATATACTTAGATCTACCCCGATACGACCAGCTGTCTTGAAGCAATGCTTTTGTATTTGACAACTCAGTACAAAATTTGACAAAAATTTACAGTATTTAAACAACAATACGTTAAGAGGTGGTTGTAATAGCCCTGGTCTCTACTTAACAGGAGTCGAAGCTCATTGCCTGCCTATCTCTCTGCTTCAATTGTGTTTCCAATTTTATATTAAGGTGGTAGTCTAGCCTATCCAGGTATCATCGACTTTAATCTGCCATTGCCAGCACCTTCGCCAACATCAGACTACTGTCATGTATTATGTCGCGCCGAGTCGCTCTCTCACTTTCTTTATTTATACAAGAGACAAAAACTAAATTTACATCAATCAATATTATATAAAAATCAATGCCACTTTTCGTTGTAAGCTAACTTCTAAACGGCTGGACCAATTTGAATGATTTTTTTGCATGCGTTTGGGTGGCACCCTGGATGGTTTAGATTCACAATTGGACCCGGTGGGTGTCGCTGCTTTCGTATGTCACTCATTGTAAGGCGGTACGAAGTTCGCTCGGTCAGCTAGTATCTTATATTGTCTTGCCACAACCGACAATGCTGAAGGTAAGTTTATTCAATGCAAGAAGGAATCACTATTAGATGGGAACAAAGAAACCAATATTCATTGCAACGCGAGCCCAGTAACATTTTGCAATAGATAAGGCCGCGCCCTACGCTTTGCTATCAGAGCATGTACCTCTGTCAACAGTCTTATCACTCTTTATCAGTGCTCTACCTATAGGAATGGGTATAGATCGATACTTTGCGTTAGTTTCGACATTTCCACAGTTCTGTTTGACTTAACTCTTCATGTCTATGATCCCCGTGCGAGTTAAGAATAGTCCCACTGATATCTTGCAACTAAAGTCCATCCATCAAAATAAACCATATTCCATTACGTAAGCATGTAACGAATTTCATCGTAACATCGCAATAATTGATTATTGCAATGGCAACACATTCTGTGTTGTTAAAAATGGCTTCAAATATTTTCGCAACGTAATTTGTTGAATATACGAGTACATGTATAGTATCCAAGGTATCACAGATGGTGCAACTCGTATCGATTGTAATGATAGCAGTAGGATCTAAATCAATTTCCAAATGGTACATTATTGCCAAAACTATCCCCAAAACACGAACAATCCTATAAGGATAAACAGTGGAATTCTACTAAAGAGTAAGAAATCAGTCATGTACATCGGAATACCAGTGACAAAAATATATGATTCACGTTTCTAGGAACGAGGAGAAATTATGGGTTACACGACACGGACATAAGGCTGTGCGCATGGTAAAGGACTGTTTCGAGAAAAAGAAACAGAACCTCACTCCTAAAGCCGAAAGGTAATTAAACAATAATAAAGAAGAGAGTTTCCTTTGCAGTGATGTATAAATACAAGTTATAATGCAGTTACACCGGTTGTTTAATTATGATACTCTACAACTCCCATAACATTGGCCGCAACTTGGGAGAAAATATTGACTCGAACCGACCGGAAACTGGCCAAATAAATAAAGCGAGCACGTACAAAGCAATTCGCCAAAGCATCCAAACAATACTGCACATATTAAGTGCCTATTGGGACAAACAAACTTAAACTTAGTTTACTTGTATTTGGCAAAGACAAAGAAGAATAAACTGAGATAGAAGGATGACCCAATAGACATAGAGTGGACAATAAAAATGGAAGTAAAAACATTTAATGTCAAACTCACTCTTCTTCTTCCTATCACTCTTTTTATAGGTGTGAGTATCATACCTACTTGTCTCTTAAATATAATATTTTTTAAACAATACAATATTGAGTATTTTTTTGGGACTAAGCCCGCCACACATTCCCACCACTGTTACTCCTGTAAGCCAGGATCGACAGCGGTGTCCATTGAAAACACCGAGGTTTGGCCCTCGGCGAGTCCCGGGGAAAAGCTAAATTGTCTTGGCACCCGCACGAATTTAATCGAAAAAGGTGTAGGAGGAGTTGGATGAAAAAATGTATCCACTTCCCTCCATTGCAAAGCGGGAGACAAAAATAACTGTATTGGCTGAATTGCCACAGAAATAAAGAAGGCACCACGGATGCTATTTGACATTAGTTGGACCTAACAATGTGAGCTGCATTATACTTGATTCCAGTAATAGGTATGGCAGAACCGTTTGAACGCACGGAAATTTTCTCTGGTCTCAACAAGGTCTGTGTAATACACCACTCTCGATGTTACATGCAAACTGTTTATCATATTGTTACGTTCGTTTTGCCAGAGGCTGCACTCCCATAGGATGTGATGAGCAGTTTGTTCGAATTCGAATTCAAACATTGGCACAGCGGCGAGGGCACTAAAGTAAAGAAAAATAATTTGCTCCTTCAGTTACCATGTCCCGTTAGAAATTGAGTCACACAGTGCTCCACCTCCAGCCATGTCCTCTCCAAACGCTACATACACTATAGAGATTGCAAACCATTGTAATCTATATGCGTTGAAAGGCTATTTGACACAAGCGATTTTTTTTTAACTTTACAGGAGAGCATACTCATTTGACACAGAAAAATTAGCTGATTCCAAATATCTATATAAGTCAATATCGGCCAAAAGTGTCGCTTAAGACAACAATGTATAGCTGAGCTCTTTTCCTTTTTTATGTATCTATTTTTAAGTTTTGTATTCTCTGTGTTCTTTGTGTCTGTGTTGAATAAATGTTTTTTCTTTCTTTCTTTCTTTCTTTCTGAATGTATAGTTTGACGAATTACTCTACCTTAGTGATAAAGCCTGTACTTATAATACAATGCATATATATACATCTGCTGTGGCTCCTGAAGGCAATGTAAAGCCAGGTGTAGTATTTGCAGCAATTCGTAAAATTCGAGACACTACTCAAACAGTCTTTTCTTATGATTCGATAGGTAATTTTGCAATATCAAATTCAAGCACTGCCAATTGAACAAAATAGAGATGGCAAAACGAGCAATCGAGAAATAATAGCCTCTTAACCTGGAATTTGAAAACTTTCACTATTGCAATGTAAATTTAAATGAAAGGTAGTGTTATGTAGCTATTCATGCATTGCCTGATTAAAATACTTGTTTGTTTTCTTGATATGATAACACATAGTCTATATAGGTAAGTAATTTTAATATTTCAATACGACTTTTGATTAAAATCACAAACAACAAAAAAACTATTGTATTAATAAAATTGTATGGCTTCACTTTGTCAATTTTATGAAAATAGCATAACTAAACCTAATGGCGTAATTACTCCTGTAAAATATACTACCTAGGTGTTAATTCTCAATACAATTTTGTAGGTTTACAAAGCTGGTGCAAAAAGCGTTTAATCCGTTAAACTTAATCCAAGACTTAAAGTCTAAGCCGATGTATTTGCTACATATTTGTTGCTTGTGACATAACAATTATTGGAATCGTAAATTGTCTTGGTATTAAATACGGTTTGTAGCCGGATTATTCCAATTCCTTTTATATTAGCATCACAAAAAACAGACGGTACCTATTTTAAATACAATCTAAATTTCGCGCTATAAAAAGCTGATTTCAGAGATATAACTTCAGTCCACTCATTCAATGTCCTAATTAGTTATCCTATTTTTATGTTCCTGCGCAAAGGTCTCTTGTTTTATATATCTCCATAAACCCCGATCTTTTGCTAAGTCTGAATTCTAGGTAAACATGACCGAATTTTGCAAATATTCTTCTTTTTTTAGGGTTCCGTACCCAGGGTAAAACGGAAATCCTATTACTAAGACTTCGCTGTCCGTCCGTCCGTCTGTCACCAGGCTGTATCTCATGAACCGTGACAGTTAGAGAGTTGAAATTTTCACAGATGGTGTATTTCAGTTGCCGCTATAACAACAAATACTAAAAAACAGAATAAAAAAAATATTTAAGGGGCTCCCATACAACAAACGTGTTTTTTTTGCCGTTTTTATAGATAATGGTACGGAACCCTTCGTGCGCGAGTCCGACTCGCACTTGGCCAGGTTTTTTTTGTTATCGTCCTAACTACACACTATATCCGCACCCTTATGAACACGATCCGTTTGGTACCTAACGGGAATTGTCATTTCGCTAATTAGGTACTTGCGCACAGTAAATATATACAAGATCCCGTGTTCTCTGTTTTTGTGTGCTTATAATGGTTTATTGGTAACATTCCGTTGGTGTTTCTTGTTTTTATTCTTTATCATTATCTCATCATGACGAAGATTTCCTTATCATATAGAAAATTATATTCAGCATATGCATATTTGACAGTTAATCAAAAAGTCTTCACGTCGTCGTAAGGTATTCAGTTACAGACCTTAAGGCTAACAGGAGACTCTATGCAGATGCATGACTTTTTGATGAAACACAGATTATTACCCACTGGTTGGGGTAAGTAACCTATCCACTTATATTCTTCCTAACTCCCATTTAAACTTACCAAATAAACATTTTTACTAATTATATAACAAGGAAAATTTACGCCAAAGTTTACTCGATAATAAACTTTAAAATTCAGAGAGTACGCTCCACCCGAAATCAATGGGCAACATTTTCAAAAGTCCAACATCGTTTAGTTACTCTTCGCCTCGAAAATTTAAACTGTTTGACTTACAAATGGCTTGGGTACCGTTAGCTTTTATAAGTTAAGTTTAAAACGTAATTAATTCACTCACTGAGACGGGGAAAGTTATTAGTGGTTGTCGACGGCTCCACGGTGACGATAGTCAATACGATCAAGAATCTACTTATGGTAATAGGGAGATAAAATTTTGGTGAAAATATGCCATGTCGTCGAGATATTTTCTCACAAGCCACACGCAGAGAAGCATTACTAATTCAAGTTTGGAACGTACACTCTCCAATAAATTTAAGGAATTAGCATGCAGTCGCAGTTCTTACATTACCATGACCCATTATAACCCTTTAGTGACATTTTAAGACGTCAAAAGAAGTATTGGAAATATTTATGAGATCCTATTTAACTTGATGCAACATGTAGTCTAGTCACAAAATCTTATAACACACACCTATTATCAAGTTGCGGGTAATACCGATTCGTGACCAGTAATAATTAAAATACAATCAAAATAACAATTTCATACTACTTGGATACATATTCGTATTTCGTCAGCAAGCAATCAACACGTAACATTTGTTTGGCCACAGATTATGATGATTTTGTACAATAACAGACAGTAGTTTTACGACAGTGTAATTCCAACTTTAAGATTCTTCACGTTTAAGTCAGTTTCCGTTTGCGCGACGAGATGGAGCGATTAAGGGCATGAGAAAAAAATGTTTTATTATCGAGTACTTGCGTCGTTGGAGAATCATTAAATATCGATTAAGAGGTTACGGTACTAACCGATTAGGTAACGCACGGTGCGATGCAATAAAAAAGTAATAATAACTAATACGTGACTAAAAATTGTGTCATTGCCGCATACGGCTCCGCTTATCGACTGAATCGTAGCTGATAACTTGAGGAGTGGCTGCGAAGCTAATGAAATTGCTATCTTTGCACACGACGTGATCAATGATGGAACTAAATTATCTATACAGTCATTAAGTTAAGCCATCTGTGACATGCTTCACGCCTATAACGCTACGCCAGATAAACTACCGTGGTTACCTGTCAGATTCAATGGGCAGGCGAGACTAAACGCTTACCTGAAACAATTAAATACAGTGGATTAGTAGATTGTTGTGACCTTGTATATAATGCAACCTTAGAAGTCTTGTTCAATCCGATTTCTACGCATAATTATGTATGGCTCCAGTTTCTTGTGACTGAAGCGATGAAAATCAGGTGGAAATTCGTGGATTTCCAATTTTGGAGCATCAAATATTTGAACAATTCCCAAGCATTGAGTGAATAAAAGGCGTATTATGCGGAACATTTAATGTCTCGTATTGTTTGCAACGATCCCCAGAAAGCACCGTTAGAGGCTAAAGTAAGCAATTAAAAAGGTACCCCGACCTTAGCGGTCAGAAAGTAATGAACTTAATTTTAATACGGTTGATTACGGACTTTGTAATGCGTACAGCTAAGGTCATGGCCGGCAGTGGTTCAGCATTAAAAATATGACATCGTAAAAGCTCGGTATGAATTAGGATAAATCTCGGAACGCAAGGCCACAAACAAGGATGATAATACAGCATTTGGTAGTGTACTGCTGGAGCAAATTTGATAAGTAATTAATGACAATTTCTTATTAGGCTTTTGTGATGCATTGTAAAACTATATCGAGGGGTGAAAGTCTATTTGACTCAAGCGACACTTTTGGGCGATATTGACTTATATACATATTTGGAATCAGCTATTTCTTCTGCGTCAAATGAGAATGCTCTCCTGTAAAGTCAAAGAAATATCGCTTATATAGTCTATCACCCCTCGTTATATATATCAAGTTATCTATAAGGCATTATGTACAAGCCAAATTCCTAAGAAAATGCAGGTATGCAAGAAATACATTTTTAGCTCTCTTCTTCCCGCTATTTGCATCTCGTAAGTTTGTGTATTATTTTGTCAAAACTAGCTTATATTGAAATAAAACTATTTTACGGATTCTATCGCGTTTATTTACTATTTGATTTTCCCGACGTTTCGGCTGCTTTACAGCAACCATTGTCACGGGGGGACTGAGGTGTTAGACGTCCTGATGTCATAGTTAATAACTGGGTACCCTCATATTTTGTTGTTGTTTGCGGTCCGATCCACGCAGAAAGTGCTCACAGTGTCTTGAGGTTTTGCAATGGTAATGCTCGGGAAAATCAAATAGTAAATAAACGCGATAGAATCCGTAAAATAGTTTTATTTCAATGTATAGTATTCGCGTAATATGAGAAAACAATATGAAAACTAGCTTACTCAGATTATGAGTAATGATGGATAATGAACTGGCATGTTAAGTTCACTATTTCATCTACAAGGTTGTAAACTTTTTCCATAGATCGTTTATCCATAATCAGAGGTCGTTTGTGGTAAATTTTCCCTTTTAGTTATCTTGCGTGACTACATTAGTTTTTGTTTCACATTTAGCATTACAGCTGGTTATTTTTATAGCATATTTGTAGGTACGATATGATATGATATTGTGAATATTTGTATTAGATCTGCGTATCATTCCTGAAGGTCGTCGAGACATGATTTTTATCATTTACCAAAATAATATTTCTGAACACAATAATTACTAAATATAATTTAATAAACGAAAGTAACAGTAAAATGTACTTAATGGGCACGACTTTTTTGCTGAAAAATGAGCCAGCATATAATAAAATTATAAAAAGATGAGATGCAGAACACTTGAGTACAAAAATATGTCGATGTAAATAATTTCTGAACGGATTAAAATTTCTATAAGTTGACGGGTAATATTATTAGCTCAAACCAATTGCAAGTTTCTTTCAAATTAAATATCTAACACTTAGGAGTAGGTCCGGGTACCTAATTGAAGTGTCAGTTACCTTGAGCGGGGTGCCCGCAAAATAAATAAACCTTGTACAAAAGTACAGGTTATTTTCACATACCTTAAAGCCTCGCATGGCCTCGCGTTGTTTACGCTTGCCCTGTGGCCTTTGTTCGAAACTTTTCTAATTACAATCCGTCCACAGTGACGTATTGGGGCGGTGAAATATTTACATTGAAATTTTATGTAACAACATAATCTTGTGTATATTAATTTAAATTAGTTTATCCCGTACTCAAATCGTCCTTTTTCTGCTAGTTTATAAAGAAATTTTAACTGATAGCAAATCATAGCAAAACCACAACGATAGTGTTTACAGACTTCCACCCATGTTCAGTTTTATTTTAAACTAAATAAATTATTAACAATTTTAATAGCATTCTATAAGCACGAACACTTCGAACAAAAAGGACAATAGGAATATTGTTATTTCATAACTTGGCAGTGCTATTTATTTTAAGATGGTAAAGTGTGGAGTATTTATTTTATGATTTTAAAAGCAAGTTACGGGAGAGTCCCGAATTTATGTAACAGCTTGCAACTTAAAGTTAGAATCATGGCAAAGCTTATAATCGGTTTGTAAACTCTGGCGTAAAGCTTTGAAATTCGACTGAAAGTGGCTCTACCATGACCTATAATACCGCTAAGAGGGCATTTAAAAAAGAGCAATCATGGAGTTTCGTGCCCATTCTTCTTCATAGGAAATGCATTCCGTATGTAGAGATACTTCTATATTTTTTTGTTTATTGGCCATTCATAAGTGCCTGTATTGGTTATTATGAATAAAAAACATCTGATTCTGATACAACCTGCGATCACTTAATTTTCGCTGAAGGTACAGATAGAGATAACTTTGCCTACCCACTCTCGTGTTCACTTAACATTAAAGCAGTCATTCCCTACAGCTAGGTGGGTTTTCATTTGAAAAACACCCGTATATAACACGTACTGGGAATCAGACAATCATTCGATTAATTTGGCGACTATTTACCCGGAATACGTGAGGGACCCTCTTTTTCTAATTAAATCGCGTTTTGTATTTAGCGAACATAGGTTCGTATATAATGGGGAAACTTAAATAATTTATTTGCAGGAAATCTGGGGTGTTATTTGTCTGTGTAACTAGGGAAATTTAGGCCATGTATTCTAGTTGGTGTCATGCCGACACTATGGACATAATTTATAGCGTAATATGAGATTTAATTTGGAAACAAAGGCAGTAGAACGGAAATTAAATAAAGGTGCTTTCCTTTCCGAATGTCTATTATGGTAAAACTTTACAAAAACCCTGAAGGTTGATTCCTTCTGAAACAATGACGCTAGAGAAGTCGAATTAATAACATTCATGCTTATCTATACTAATATTATAAAGAGGAAAGATTTGTATTTTTGAATGTAACGAATAAACTTAAAAACTACTGGACCAATTTCAAAAAATATTTTGCCGTTAGAGAGCTACATTATCACTGAGTAATATAGGCTACATTATAAACCCGTGCGAAGCTGGGACGCGCTGCTAGTCTATACTAATATTATAATGAGGAAAAAAATATATTTTTGCATGTAACGAATAAACTTAAAAACTACTAGACCGATTTCAAAAAAAATTGCCGATACAAAGCTACATTATCACTGAGTAACAAAGGCTGTATTTATTTATTCCAAAATGTTTAAAAATAATGTCCACCCGTGCGAAGCCGGGACGGGCCGCTAGTCATCATATAAAGAAGAGCCTTTTAAGGGTTCCGTACCTAAAAAGGAATACCCTAAAAGTTTATCTTTTCGTTAGAACAATGTTCGGTGCTTTCATAGCTTAGGTACAGAAGCCTCGGTGCGCGAGTCCAGCTCGCACTTGGCCGGTTTTTTCAATATCGTCCGACAACACATACTCATCGCATGATCCCAAACCAAGCAAACCTTATACTAAGGGTACCTTACAATGGACTGGGGGTGATCCCAGTTACACCCAACCAGAGCAAATTCCAAAATGGCCATTTAACAAAATTTGCCACCAGCGGAAATCAAAGCCGCTACCACGCTAGTTCAGTGAGCAGAGCCGCCTCCGCTCAAACCACCAGACCAAGCCGTCGTCTGTAAAGATCTTTTAAGGTAAATAAGCAGAGGTATAGGTATCCAATTTCAAAAGTAGAAAATTCAAGTAGATTATCAGAACTTGTTTTAAAATCAAGTTGAATTTCTGCAAAGGGCGTGTTAACCTGTATGTTTGACAGTGCGGTTACGACAACTTTTATGTTGCTGCAATCGGTCTTATCGCGGTCTTTACTACTTGCTCGTACGTTTTTAAGTCGTTTGCTCTATATTTAGACATGTAGTAAAGAGAAATATGCTTGCTACAGTTACAAGACTTTTGAAAGACGGCCAATAGTTTCTAACTTTACTTTTATTGATCTAGCTGCTTCAACTTCACTGAGTCAAAGAGAGGGTCATTTAGAGACAGAGTAGCATAGAGAAAACCTTAATCTTGCAAAATGATTACCTACCACGCAGTGCCGAGAGTTAAATGGCTGCAGAATCATTGCCCCTTTTGACATATCTCCCGTTACAATAATTTCCATAACCACACACACAATAAGTACTAAGAAACGATTTAGTTCCTGCAGAACTTCAATTAAAACCCAGAGAAGTAAACCCAAAGCGCAGAGCACTAACAAGTAGTGACAAAGTTAAGGAGTTGTGCGAAGATTTACACGTGACTTTCTGGAGCCGCCTCTTTGAGGAACTTTGGGCTAGTTAGCCGTAGACACGTATGCATATATACATGCATGTGACGTTATCTGTAACGGCAAACTACCCAAACTAAGATTTATATGCCATTTGCAAAGAACATCTTTATCTATGTGCCTGTGCATCTTAGTTGATTAAGGTTCGCTATTCTATAGCGACGAATCCTTCCTGTACGATTTTTACTGTATACTCATGAGATAAATTTCTCAGTGAACTTCAGGGTAACTATGCCAGAATTACTGCAATGAGACTAATAATTACTGTCAATCTGATCAACTATGGTGGACCGAGCGTAGTGCGGCAAAATAACAGAGGCCTTTACCCAACAATGAGACTTGGGCCCCAAAAATTACAATCCACTAGCATAGCAGATATTTAAAAATGTATTATCGTCTATATTTGACACATATTTGATTAAACTGGAGCAGCTAGAGATCAAACCGGAATAACTTTTTGGTTTGTATTGTACAGTAGTCAATGAACACTAGAAACCTTATTTACTACGACAGACAGTAGGAAATAAGCTATAAATAACCACACTATAAGATTGCAGTTAGAAAACTGGCTAAGTTGTACGAAGATTCGTCCGAGATGTTCTTAGACGGAGTCTCTGAGGAAGTTTAGTGTAGTTAGTCCACAAATGCCTTCTGGCATAGTTATATTATATCGGCTGTAAGAGCTAGGTCACTGTAGGTGAAGTTTCTAACTTTGTCGAGTGCCCGTCACAGATTAGCGTGGTCAAACTTCGGTCAGTGTGATGTATTTAATTTGGATTCTACTCTAGAGCTAGCTCTTAATTAATCTAGACTCTAGCTAGATTAATTAAGAGGGTTATAAACCGGGCTAAAAACCAACTATTCTACTTAACATAAAAGTGTTATTAAGTGTGGTGCTGTAGCTAGCTTAACTAGGATGTTTGTATGCTTATAAATATTGTCCTAGCTTGAAGACAAAAAGAAGTAAGTCATAATAATTCACATAATTACGCTCTACCTTTTTAAGAAACTCACAACCAGAATTATAATTAATTTCAGAACTCTAGCTTAACAAAGATCATATGATTTATTTTATTTGTAAACAAAAGCGATTTGCCATAGCCATTTAAGATGCCAAAACGTTGCAAAGATGATACTGATTTCTCTGCCACTTTCAAGATAAGCTTTTCTATTTATTCCGAAATACAAAATTCACGAGCAAAAGTCTAGTTCAACATAAAATACGTGGTTTAAAGCGAAACGTGTTGGAGTTAGTAAAGTACGATTCGACGCAGCTGTCGCAGGTCTAGGCGTGCTTAAGTCCACAAGCTTACATTTAGATGACCGCGGAGAATAGATTTGAGACAACTGGTAGATCAATTTTAAAGATATTTTATTATATTGCACGCAAAACATATTTTTTAAGCATAGCAAATTAAAATTCAAATGGACATCATAAAAGTTATACCTCGACCGAATCTTTTTTAGTTTCATTAATTTTCCATTTACTAAACGACTTCAATGGCTTTGTTGTCCTTTGAGTTAAAGAACCGTTTAACAATGTAACAACTTTAGATTGTTTTTGATCATTCCATAGTCTAGTGGCTCCGAAGTAAGTACTGAATATTTTTTTACAGAGAACCATTTCAGCTCGTGAATATATTTAACTTTGATAAAATTACACAATCAGCAAAAAATACAATATTGCTGAAGAGATCATTTAGTTTAATGATTTTTTACACGTCATTGCATCTCATTCCAATTTCGAGCGATGCCACGATTTTCTAATGAAACAAATCTATTAATCAAAAGCATGTCTTTCAAGCGATTGTCGCTTTTAAGCTCTGAGTTTTTTGACTGCAAATCCTACTACCTGTATTCGTAATTAAGTCGAGTTTGACAAGCAAGGGGTCTTTCGAGAGCAGTCGAGAGGGAAGAGACACCATATCGGCTCTTGAGCACGTCGTCTTAAGTGGTCCTTGGCAACTTTTGAAGAACCGAAATATGATAGACAAGAAGGCGCCACTTTTGGGGATATAATAAAAAAAATGCCCTGGGACCCTATTGTCTGGAGACTTGAGAGACGTCCATATAAGATATAGGTACTTTGGGAGATTTGTTTAATGCTTTTAATTCACAAAGATAATCTAGGTAGCTAGTAACTACAGGAGTTTCAGATATATGTGCTGTTTCTAATATACAAAACTTACATTCAACGAATAAGTCTTTATTTTCATAGTAATACATTTACTGTAATTACAAAAATTTTGTTTGAAATTTGTTGTTCTGTGGGTAAGGTTTGAATGAAATGTTTATGTTCGTTCATAAATGGATTTTATTATGTCCCAACAGTAAAGAAGTTTAACGCTAAAAATGAATAAAACTTTAACTGAGCGGGTATTCAAATTTTTAATAAACTTTAAACCCATTTAAATGCTTCTAAACTATTTTAATGGAGATGGTGGTCTCATGGCACTAATTAAAATCTTCTATGCAGCCATTTTATGAATTCATTTCAGGAAACTTGTTGCTGTGGATGAAATATTGCTGGAGTAACTCCTCGTTAGTTGCTGAACTATGTACAGTAGGGAGAAGGAACATAATTACTTCAGCTCTTGATTTAATTTGCGGTTGGTCCTGGTTCGCTCCCAAACAGTCTTGTTTTACAATGTTGCGGCAACAAAGGAAGAAATGTTTGTTGCTGTTTGCTCTTTGTTTGTTCGTAACTTGCGTACAAACCATACATTTCCAGTTCCAAATTGTCTTTTTTCTACCAGACGTCTACTACTGTCTTCAGTATTCCTTGGACATTTCAACGGTGATCGAAAATCCCATGCAACAAGGGTTGGTAAACATTTCACGATCAACTTAACAAATTGCAACTTTATTTAAATAAGGGGTAGGGTTAAATACTATTGAGATAGGTGGAGCAGTTCGTAGTTGCTCGCGGAAGCTGATTTACTGATTAGAAAACCTACAGGAACCAGGAACGTAATTGATTTAATTGCAATTCATTGGAATGGAAGCAACCTTTTGAATTTTAGATTCAAATAAAGTAATTAGAAAAGCTTTAGCTCTACTACGAGATAGCTAAACGTGCTCTATCTAATAGTTTTAATGTAAGTTAATTTTATCTTTATTTTCTCATTCCCTTGGTGTTTTTTCCAAGTGTGGTCAATTCTAAGGATTGCGATTGTTAGCACTCTCCAAATACTACACTAACTCATAATGATTCTTGCAAATAGGTACATCATCTCTAATTCTCTATCAATTGATCACATTGAAAAGAGTAGGTATGTATTCTCAGAATAATAAATGATTGGGTCTTATTACCTACGACGTATACTCTCGTCGGTTATTTGGGCTAAAATACCACCACGGATTTACCCACCAAGTTATTAAATAGGTACAATTCCGTAAAATAATATAAGCTTAATTATTAAGGATGCAATGTGATCGCAAAGTCATAAACGTCGTTTGAAAATAAATGATGATATTGATTTACTTAGCAGTTAACAATGTCGACTATTGATTAATTGATCATTAGTTTGCAGAGTACGACCTAGTTGAGTGTTGAGTCGATAAAAGTCCTGGATATACGACTGACAATCCCATTAAATAATTTCGTCATGAAACGCGTCCGTGAATGCCTCTTGAATTTATTTTCTACAAAGGAGTTGAATAATTTAACCATTGGTTTTTTATTATCGTGAGGAACTCCTTATGGGACTTCTCATACGCTTCGAGGGAGACATTTGGGTTGTGCTGGACTCTCCCGGCTAACACCTCACGGACCTGCTTCCACTTGGGGGCACAGGAGATCTCTCGCACTCTACTGCGACTCTAGCAGGAGTTATCTATGTGAGCGATCTCTGCGTGAACTAATTTCTACCTAGCTAAAATATATGATCCTTAAAACAGCCTACCGATACTTCAGGAACTCTCCGGAATATCTTAGCAAGCAAAATTCTAAATTCTAGTAGGTAGCTGAGTAATTGGGCTTTTTACCGATAATGTAGGGTTTCGATATCCTTTTCATATTAAAGCTTTTTAGGTTAGTAGGGAAAATTGAGGCGATAAATGTAAGGTAGGTCCCTATGTACATATAGGGAATGTTAAATGCTTGATACAGCGATCGACCAGAGTTCCTAGATACATGAAATTTTAATCACATAGATTATTTGCTTCCATATGTAGTGGCATAGGTTGTACATGCAGATTTCTTAGTAATATAAATTTATAAATGAGGTAGTATTGCATATAAAAAAAATATATTCAAATTTTTCGTAAGATATTGCAGATAGCAAAAAGACGAAATTCATTACAGACCTCCCGATTGTTGTTTTTGTTGAAATCAAGGTAGATTACAACAATTTACGTAGGTAGTTTTCATTTGTTTTTCACTATCAAAAAAAATAATTACACAGGCAATTAGGCATCTGTGAAAAAAATACCAATTAAACACGTATTAATATAGGTTAACTCAATAAACCTAAATAAAAAATGTATGAAGTGTTAAAACAATAAAAATACAGCTGCTACATAAATTCCAATTGTAAAGAAATGGGGAGGACATTATGAACCCTATTTATGAGTTCTAGAAAATAACATTGAATACCATTCTGCGATGCTCTGTAACTCTGATGCCAAATTAGTATCGTTGCCAACTTGGCACCAAATAAAAAGGCAGAATCGTCATGGTAAAGGAAATGGTGGTTATTATATTAAATAGTGTGCTGACTTGCTGAGACGGAATAATGTGGACGTGGAACGGGTTTTTTTTCAAATTTTTATATATTTCATTTTGGTAGTTAACAAATCAAGTTCATTTCGGATTTAATTTGGTAAGATATGATATTGATTCTCATTTCTGTAATTAATAATGTCAGTCATGTCAACCACCACTTACAATATTCACAAGTTACAACCTAAAAAATACCTGCTTTTTTAAACTCATGGTGAGGCAGCAACTTATACTCAACTTTCATTAGGTACCGTTTGTGTTTCTAAACAAATTAAGCACACCCCTAGAAAATCCTCACGAGGTTTCTCCTAGACGAATACGTCTTACATACGACGTACGTAAGTCGCAACAAGTCGAGCAAGTTGGAGCTGGGAACATGTTAAATTGCATTAAGCATTCCTGAGACTCACACGGCTCATGGCACATAGCTCACGTTCACAGTTAACTGCGACTGTCTGACTGGCTGTGTCAATCTAGGTATCTTTGCTGGTTCATCTGATTGCAGGGCATCTATTGAATCAGTGTTTTGACAATTAGAGGGTTTGCACTCGAAATGCCAAAAAAACCCTAACCACTTTGATAAATTTCCGAAAAAAGATGTATTATTTCGTCTTTAGTTAGACTGATAAAATGATGGACGCTACTTCCTATTCTATTGCCATTGAGTAATAGATACTTTTAATATTTTACTATTAAAGTATAGGTGCAATGTTGCCTTTTTTTCATTTAACGGTGCCTAAAAGTACAATAGCAAACATAACTCGCGAATGATTTGTCATTCGCGTAAAACCGTACGACTTTTAGAAAACTAGACTTTGCAATCAGCAACGGTAAAGCATTGTGAGTTGGAAAATAGGACAAGTCTATACTTAAGCAGAAATACCTACTAAGTAGCAGGTAGGTATGTAGCTGCGAGGCTAACTACAGATTCAAAACGAGATTAGAATTCAAACTTGGCACGGAGTCACTTTGCATGCCCTTTTAGTACAAGCTGCCTATTCAGATTTAAAGTAAGCCGTGAACCATGTTTCAATTAGGTAGGTATGGATTTCCATACGGGGTCAGCTGAGTTCGAGCTGGCTGGACCGATAAATATTTTAAGTTAGGGATTACTTGTAATTGAGGACATAAAACACCGGCTCACGTTTTTAAAATCACATCCTATATAGGTTAAAAAAAAATTGCCAGGATAAAAATCCTTGGATAGTGCTTTTCTTTGAACTTAAATGCGTAATGGGAAGATTAGTAACCTGTATCATCCCTAAGGGACGAAACTATAGAAAGAAATGAGATGCAGTATTTAAGAACAGTATTTTGTTAAAGCCCCTTCAGATATTTTATATAATATATTTTACAACTTTATTACTATTAAAACTGATTAGGAATTTAGAATGAACTATCCACGGTACGATTGCGCCGCACATTCAGAAGCCACAAATAGCTGCGACCAGAGAAAAGCGTCTGGCACTGAAGATTAGAACGTCCTTTGAAAGTTTTAACTACATAATTTCGTAATGGCTCAGTGCCATTTATCGACTGAATTAAAATATAAATTTTGCACAGATAACTGTACAAGAGTTGTTGTTTAAAAGATTTATTTAGTTTAAATGTCAGTGAGCAGTTAAGTATTTAGTCTTATTCGTAACGGAAGCACGGCTTGCATGCTGAGGACTTAGCTTTAAGTCTAGGTAGACGGGAAATGTTATTTAAGATAATGTTTGTTAAGGATTTCCTGTCAAGAAGCAGTTACATTTAATGAGGCGTCTTATGGTTGGCTACGAGTGAGTGGGCTAGAATAATATTATTTGAAAACAAACCACTCGTGCGAAGAACTTTTGTGCTTTAATAGACATCTCTATAGGTCTTGCAAACGTTGTTGGGGTAAGCGGAATTACTTGTCGACTACGAGTCTATCTATAGTCACCCGCGTTATCTATGTCAATTCGTTGAAAAATGTGCTACGTCTATGAGTTTATAAGGTTCGGTTTGGTAGTGGCAAAAAAATGGTTACGCGCCTTTTGATGTGCCTCCGGGCAACGAGTTTTAGTATGAAGCCATCAACAAGCTAAACATTACCTCTATTTTAAAACATGTCCAATCACATCCCCAGTACATTAACAAAGAGCGTTCTGAAAATAGTTAACGTTGATGGATTACAGTTAACTAGCTGGATATCTGATGTACCGTCAAGTAAGTGAATGGTTAGGGGAGCGAATTATTTTAAGAAACCAAGTCGCCAGCCAGCCAAATGACTTCAGAAGATTAAATTGCAAGTGCCATGTATGAGTGTGCGTTTTAATAAATCTGGTATTAAATTAAGCAAGTGATACTTGAACCGTGTTAGAAGTGGTTTTACAAAATACATCATCATCATCATCACGCCTGTATTCCCCGAAGGGGTAGGCAGAGGTGCACTGTAGTGCGCCCACACTTCGCCGATGTATTTTGGTGCCAATGTAATAGGGGGCGAGCCTATTGCCATTATACTGGGCACATTCCCCCTCAATACGAGGGAGATTTGGGCCATAGTCCACCACACTGGCCCAGTGCGGGTTGGTGAACTTCACACGCCTAGACGTGCAGGTTTCCTCACGATGTTTTTCCTTCACCGTTCAGCAAGTGGTAATCATTGTTGAAAATGACATTCGCACATGAAAATTATCTCAGAGGTGCGGGCCCGGGATTTGAACTTGCACCCCTTACGTTCAAGGCGGGCGTTCTTGCCCACGAGGCTACCACTCACTGCAGGCTGTTTTACAAGTACTTGTGATTGCTATGTGTAAATGTGGACTTAAGATTTTTTGTCAACCTATTTTGTCCTACTGCTGGTCAAAGTATCTTCCATTCCCTTCCACATATTCTCAATGGTCCACTGATCATGATATTTTTTTGTTAGAAATCCAACAGCATTGCGGATTTTTTTTAAATTTGGCAGCTTTTTTGATGGTAAAATATTGAAAATTGTCTGCAACAGAATGACCATGATGGCTTTTGTTCTGGATCGATGATTCACTTTATTAGGTATGGCACAATGATGATAAATTCCATTGCCGGAAAGATGCTATCCTTTGCTGTCATACCCAATCAGTGTAAAAAGTAGCTATAACAGTACGTACCTAGGTACTGTTACAGCAGACAAAAGACCTAAACGGTCTCATTATGTGGTTTTCCCCGTAACATCAGCTGTTTAGTCATTTCATTATTATTCATTGTATGACTTTGTTTATTTAAAAAAAAACCGGCCAAGTGCGAGTCGGACTCGCACACGAAGGGTTCCGTACAATTATCACTTATAACGGCAAAAAATACGTTTGTTGTATGGGAGCCCCCTTAATTATTTATTTTATTCTGTTTTTTACTATATTTTGTTATAGCGGCAATAGAAATACATAATCTGTGAAAATTTCAACTCTCTAACTATCACGGTTCATGAGATACAGCCTGGTGACAGAGGGACGGACGGACGGTCGGACGGGCGGTCGGACGGACGGACAGCGATGTCTTAGTTATAGGATTCCCGTTTTACACTTGTTATCTGTCTAATAAGTTACTGCCTGCTATTCTGAACTCAGCCCTATGATATAACTTCAAACATAAATTGACGCTTATAGGATCTATATCGAGGGATGAAAGGCTATTTGTCTTAAGCGACACTTTTGGGCGATATTGACTTAGGTATATACATATTTCGAATCAGCGATTTTTTCTGCGTCGAATGAGTATGCTCTCCTGTAAACATAATTAATGTCGTCTCAGTCGAATAGCCCCCACGATATAATTATCCCAACGCAATCAGGTGCGAGAAGCCTAACGCTTGAAGTGAGTTAAAGCGTAGTTGTCGCCTAGTCGGTAAAGACGGAAAAAAACGATTTACTATAAGATCAATGACTAAACCGACAGCCTTTTTAGGGAGTATCCAATCAGTTTTTTCAGGTGGATACTATATCTACTAAGTCTTCTAAGACTGTTTTATTTCGATAGCGAAGAATTAGGAATAATGTTATTGCAATAAATTTGGGAATAAAGGTACGTACTACGCAGTATCTAATACATCATCACGCCTGTATTCCCCGAAGGGGTAGGCAGAGGTGCACTGCAGTGCGCCCACACTTCGCCGATGTATTTTGGTCCCAATGTAATAGGGGGCGAGCCTATTGCCATTATACCGGGCACACAGGTTTCCTCACGATGTCTAGTCTTAAATATTATCATCAGTCTATCCTAATAAAGTATTTTTGTAGTGCTGGAATTTTGTATTTTGTCTTACCCGCCTAGCTGGTAAGAAACGCACTTTCGGTTCAGCAAACTCATAAAGAAAAGAAACTGAAAAACATACTGAAATATTTCCTAATTTAGACAACAGTAGTACGGTTGGCATTTTAGCTACTTTCATACCAAAGAATTGATTTCAGCTAGGTACCTATTTATTTCGGTACGAAACGATCTTAACGAGAACCATTATAAAAAAAGTTAATTTAACAAATGATTAGCCCACAGAGTTTCTTGCCGGATCTTCTCAGTTGAGGTCGCTTTTCGATCCGGTAGTCGCGGAAATAAGATGTTAACTTGAAAATCTGTAAGTGCGTAGGCCAAACTAAACATCTATACAAATAAATAAAATTGGAGTGTCTGTTTGTAATATCAAAATAACACTTTTTTACCAAATGCGTATGAAAGTATATACGATACCTATAACGAAAATGCAATTTTAATTTTTTTTGTCTGTCTGTCTGTTTGTTTGTTTGAGGTAAACTTCTAAACGGTTGAACCAATTTTAATGGGACTTTCACTGACAGATAGCTGACGTTCCAAGGCGTTACTTAGGCTACGTTAATTTTAGAAAAAGCATTAGGGTTCCGCGGGAAAAACATAATACCCATATTTCCGGGTAATCTCCCTAATGTCCACGCGGGCGAAGTCGCGGGCACAGCTAGTACAAAATAAATGCTTTGAATTAAACTTCATAAAGACAACTCGTCCGTTGTCGGTTCAGGTAAGCACTTAATTCGGGTCTCTACCCTTATGTTAGGCGCAATACGCCCTATTCAGTACGACAATTCAACCTACCAGGCAACTCTTCAGGTATTCAAAATAGTGTGCCTATTTCGAACTGTTTTTGATATTGAATTCTCTTTTTTTAACGTAACTGTTATCCAAATATTTGAAGTGCAAAAGGGAAATGTTAATCAAAATAATACACGTTTTCATCCCTCAATAAAAATAGTTTGGATAGTACACGGGTGGAAAATACTCGTCACTTCCAGAGGACTTTTTTATTCACGTTGGGGTGCGCGGATGACGTCATACCACTCTCATAGAGGTGTATTTTATAAAATCTCCTACGCTCTCTTTCGCGCGCCACCAATTTTACGCCGAACCAACAGTAGTAACTCGCTCTCAAAGCCCATTTTTCGACGAAATGCCTTCGACGAAGCGAGCGAATTTTTCAGCGCCGTCGCGTGGTTTTTGCCACAGAAATTTAATCTTTATGCGAATTAAAACAGGGTTCATTTAAAAAAATGTCAAGCTGATTCCCTCGTACCAGTGTGTGCAGGGTGTAAAGGTGCCTAATTGGTAGTAATGTGTTGTAATTAACACACACTAAGGATATGTTACAGCTATATGTAGCTGTCTCTTACTAATATCTATTAATTAAAGCAAAAAAAATATGAAGCCAGTAGTTTTATGAGTAATTTCATTAGTGTAGCCTGGAAATTATTTTTAAGATTTTTCAAATATTTAAAAAGGTCCTGAATTATATTATTTAAGTAACTAGGTACTTTCTTTACCTATTTACTTATCTAGGTAGATTTAAATGTAAAAAGTTTTTATTAGGATGACACAAACATAAAATTTTAACACAAACGGTAGTCTCTGCCTACCCCCATGGGATACAGGCGTGAGTATATGTATGTATGTATGCACAAAAATAAAAATAAACCTTCCGTAGGTAGTACTCGGGACTCAAAACCAAAAAAGCGCCTTTTAATCGCAAGCGCATTGCCAAGGATCTACAGTCAAATGACCATTTTACCCTTATAACTATTTTAAGACTCCAGCTAAGTCCGTGTCTAACTACCTATGCCATCTTCGTGCTAGGCTACCTTCTTAGCAAATAGCTAGGTTGGATTTAAAATACCTAGATGTTTGTTTGAGCATAATGCGTGCAATGATAATTATGTATCTACTTACTTTTTAATTGTACAACGAACCTCTTTGCTTAAAAAAATGGAGATTGGAGCTACCTATAAAAATATCTTGTAGGTAATCTCTAACTTATATAAGTGATAAAAATCTATCAATTCAAATGTTTATCTATCTTATCACAGAGCACTAACTAACCTATCTACTCTGTAATGAGATAAACAATTCTACTTATAAACAATACAATCTTACTTACCTACCTACTTTCTAATGGACCAGTACATTTTAAAAGAAATACCTTATTGTGGCGCCTCGAGAAGTAAGTCCGGTGCATTCTTTTTTCAAGAAACAACGAACCACCGTTCACTCGAATTCGTTGCACATTATATTTTACTATACATCCATAGTATGACACAGTAGGCACACAATTCCTTGGTCCGAGATGAATCACCGAAAGAATCCACTCGGCATCACATAAAAACTACCACAAAAACACTAGAACACAACATAGTATCACTTTATTCGATTATAATTCGCTGTTCGGATCGATTTCGCATCAATTATCGGTAATATTCGTCACAGATAAAAAGTTTTCGAAGATAACAACACGCGCAACCGCGACACAACGCACCACACGGACTATGAACGCCCGACTAACAGAAATATAACCTAACAAAATCGAAGACGCACGGCCGCGTGACCGCGAACAGCAAACTGTTGCTCTTCTAAACTCGGCCAGGTTTTCATCTCGTTACTCACTTAACTATAAACAAACTCGAAAAACTTTGCGATTTGTTGTAACGTTTCGATTCACTGTAATAACATTTGTTTTAGGTTTTGTTGTTGAATTAGTGCGTCGTACGTGTTTAAAACTGAGTTCGGTACGTCAATAAATCGTTTGTTTTTGTTTAAAGTCACGAACTTACGGGTACGAACAGGTCACTGAGCGACGCGCGTGAAGTTAGCGCCATTCTTCATACGATTGCAGCGCAATGCGCATACGAGCACGCAGACAGAAAGTATAGTGCGGTGCGGCTAGGGAGGGGAAAACTTACCTGCCTAACCGGTTTTTTGGTAAGTTTTTTTTTTCTTAAAAAAAACTTAACAGTGGTCTTTTGTACAATAATGGAGTTGAACTGGCAGCTGATAAATTTATATACCCTGTAGGTGCCTTTTGCACGCACAACTAATGGATAGAAAGCTAACTTGGTCCTTTTGAATCTATTTTTAAGAACGTATTAGATACTTAAGTATTTAAGTACTTAACCAAACAAATTCTATTAGTCTAGCAATATGTTAGCAAGTAAGTTCCTAATTAAGTCTGCCTATTTTACTAACATAGATGGATTAAAATGAATATATTATAATCTCGAAAGGTTACGTTCGAAAAACCGTCGGGCTGGCCATACGTCACTAGACAAGACCCTAATTAGTCACGTGTGTTTGCCAACTAGTATCTACATTCAAGATCTATGTTAAACCTAAACTGATGATCAAGAAATATAATTTACAGGGAGTATCAGAAGTCCGAAATAAAACTTTGTGTGTATACACGGTAGCTCATATGTGGATGCTTAGTAAAGACAAATCATACCTATCATAGTTTCTGAGATATAGACCATTGAATATTTGTCACAGTTTAAATCGGTACAGTAGTTTTTCAGTATAGTCGTTACATACAAAATACAAATCTGAATTAATCCGTAACAGAGGTATGTTCTTGACAAGCATGCTAACCCCATTGATTTGGCTAGCTTCATTAGTAGGCGCTTCAATAAATCCCTACATCTAAATACCTAGTTAATTGTTACCTGTTAGTTCTAGGTTTATTAAAACCTATGTCTGGAGTTTGGCACTATATGGGAGCGAGACATGGACACTCACTCAAAAAGATAGAGAAACGTTGGAGGCGTTTGAAATGTGGTGTTGGAGGAGAATGGAAAAGATCAGCTGGACAGAAATTATAACAAACGAGGATGTATTGAAAAGAGTGCAAGAACGAAGAACATTATTAGAGACAGTAAGGAACAGAAAAGGAAAGATGATAGGCCATCTCATGCGACATGGCACCTATAGTAAGAACATTATAGAAGGCAAGATCGCCGGAAAGCGTGGGAGAGGTAGACCGCGAATATGTTACATGACTCAAATAAAAGATAAGGTTGGTGTAATGCCGTATGTGGAGGTGATGAAGGCTGCACTGGATCGACCCAGATGGCGGGGACTTCATCAGATGCACCACCAAGGGCTGAGCCCTTAAATTAGAAGAATAAGAGTTCTAGGTTGTTGCAGGTGAACATCGTGAGGAAACCTACTCGTGAATTGTATAGGAAGATGTGTGAAGATCACCAAACTGCACTGGGCCAGCATAGTAGACTATGACCCAAACCTTCCTCGCACTTCAGAGTATTAAGATTAAGCCTTTTTTAATAGCAATCTTTCGATGTATTTGTATTATAGTTGAAAACAAGACACTCGGAACGGCTTACTTTTTAAATTAGATTACATTACCTACTTTATTTTCCATTGGCCGGGCATCACGAAGAATAATGAGATCACTGCAATAAAAAGCGGCAGTGAAACGCAAAGCGATACTTCAAATTCGCGTCGCGTATCTCATGCCCCCTCGTGCCAGAAGTCGGAGCCATTTCGCGAATGGAAAATTGTGATTTATTGTAATCGGGCAAGATTTAAAAATGAGGTGTGAGGAGATTGAATAACGGTTTTCATAACGTAATTTTTCAGTTAAACGGTCGTGGCGTTTCAATGGTATAAAACATGGAACAATTCGCTTGTGCGAGTTTCTGTAATGCTAAGTGACATTATAGACCAGTAGGTTATTGCGGGTAAAATCCAAAATCTATAGCTTTTCACCAGCTCATTGCCTAATTGCTTATACCTCCTACCTGTTGTCTCTTCCAGCAGAGCCGTCTTAAACTAGGCTGGGGCCCTTGGGCACACACGAATTTGGGGCCCTTTTGGAAAGTAAAAAAAGCGAATTATAATAACATTTTCTTAATAAGTTCTTGTAAATACCTTCTGATGAGATTACTGATCTGAGAAAAAAGTGTAATGTGCCAGACCAAATTTGTTTTGAGAATAAATGTGTGAGATTTATTCACAAAACCCCGTGTGCCCTTATGGTGAGGACGGTATTGTCTTCCAGAAAGGTCGGATCTGCAATACTGTCAATTCACGGAAGTGTATGAAAAGATGCATGAATAAGTATGTCAAGATCGTAGCATTTGGATTGAAACTATGTTGTCTGACTACCCCCGCGGGATACAGTAGAGTTAGCACACTTCTCACGACAAGACCTTTGTCACTGATTCACTCGCTCGCTCTCTGTCTACTTTCATACGAGAGAAAGAGACAACATCAGGTTATTCCATGACAAACGCCTAGTCTTGGCGAACATGCTACAACTACTGGTGTGTGTAAGTTTATGTATGTATGTTTATTCGATTTGGTGAACCTAGAAACTCCGAATAGGTAACTATATGGATAAATACGTCTGTAGGATACATTCAACAAGCTCAGACAGAACAAAAGCTTCACATGTAGCAGGCATTGAGCGCCTGAATAATTCACATTAGCATTATTACGATTTACGACGTTAGAAAATATTAAATCTGGTAGGCGGGTAGGCAACTATCTAATTAAATTCGAACACGAGCTGGCGAAGAACTAGTACTTACCTGAGCGCAAACATTATACCCCAAATGTATTAAAATGTTATAATCTATTTACATTTATGTTTGTAATAAATACTTTGTTTAAACCATTGTAAATAAATAGATTAAAAATTCATTTCATTTATGTAACATGTAAAATCCAAACCAGTGCAGTCATTGATGGTATAGTTTGTATTTTTTTTAACTTAAACCTACAATAAGGTCCTTATGTAAATATAGCTAAGTAAGTAAAAAAAACACAATAACATGCGATACAGTAAAACGAGTTTTTAAACGATTTAAGTAGACATAAGGATAAATTACGAGAAAAGTGTATATTTTCCGTGGCGTTACGTAAATAATGAGCGAATTGGACCCTTGGGACGTAAGGTAGGTTACACGAAATTAGCAGAGAGATAAGAGGATGGATAAACTGCGAAGGTACAGAATGGTAATTGCTGATAATATGCAAATAGGTACTATAAGCAGTGGTAGCCGAGTGGTCGAACGCACGCCTTGCAATCGAAGGGTGCAGGTTCAAACCCCGGCTCGCACCTCTGGGATTTATGTGAGAATCTCATTTTCATCCGAGATTACCACTTGCTATGAAACGGTGAAGGAAAATATCGTGAGGAAACCTGCACGTCTAAGAGAACTTGACTAGTTTTCGATAGATGTGTGAAGTCTGCCAACCCGCACTGGGCCAGCGTGGTGGACTATGGCCCGAATCCCCCTCGCGTTGAGGGGAGGCCCGTGCCCAGCAGTGGGACGTTAAAAGGGCTGTAGTAGTAGTAGGTACTATAAAATCAAATTATAAGAAAACTCGCGCTGTAGGAAAAAGCGCCTGGCAAAAATAGCTGAGCAATACCTACAGTAAGCGCGAGTACCGTTAAATAAACTTAAGAGCCGCCGGCAACGCACTTGCGATGCCCCTGGTGTTGCAGGTGTCCATGGGCGGCGTTGATCACTTACCATCAGGTGAAACGTCTGCTCGTTTGTCTGCCTATCTCATAAAAAAAAATACAGGCTCTGTTAATTAGTAGATTAATTTGACTTATAATTAATTTAACAAAAAATTAAACCGTGTGGCCGTGATAGCCTCGTCGGTAGAAAGCCTGCCCTGAACGTAAGGGGTACAAAACATCGTGAGGAAACCTGCACGTCTATATAAAGGCGTGTGAAGTTCACCAACACGCACTGGGCCAGCGTGGTGGACTATAGCCCAAATCTCCCTCGTATTGAGGGAGAATGTTCCTGGTATAATGGCTATAGGCTCGCCCCTATTACATTGGGACCAAAAGACATCGGCGAAGTGTTGGCGCACTGCAGTGTACCTCTGCCTACCCCTTCGGGGAATACAGGCGTGATGAAAATTTTACGATTAATTTAACTTATGGTTCCGACGCTACTATAAGTTAAATTAATCGTTCAAAAGCTGTTTCCTTACTAATAAATTCTCTACCTTATACCCGAAGGATCAATCACGAGATTCTTGGAGCCCTAGTGGCGTATTTGTCACGGGTCCCGTGTGTGCTAGTCCGCTGAGGTCTGAATAAATTGTAGACGACCCCGACACCCCAACTATTGAAGGCTGTAATAGCCAATACCGTCAGTTCGTGTTATCTTGACATTTTGCTAGACAGCATTGATGTATTTTTAACGTAGAGTATCTAGAGTACCCATAACGACTGCGGCGAGTTTTCCGCCATTTTTGTTATCTCATGTACCTGTATAGTGAGTTTCACTTAGCAAGGGTACCACGACATTTGATACGTTCCAATACACTCTCACTATTTTCATAAAATCTGATAAATATACATTTTTAATAATCACCAATTAATTTCCAAAGCAAACAATAATGCTTTATTAGATTGAAATTGTGTTTTAATATGCGTTTTTACATTTTAAACAAATTAAAAAAGGTACAGAAAACATATTATCCTAAAATTAGAGGCATGAAACGAAACGTTTAATGATAGGGATTGACACGTAGTAATCGGCAAAAACAAATAATCGTGAAATAATCGGCAAAAATAAATGCCGAAAAGAACAAAGAAGACCATTTTAAACAGTCAAGCCCGGGGGTTGGTTGTCCACTTGCGGGAATACTTTGAGCGGGAGCGAGAAAATGGCGGTGCATTATTCAATTATTATCTGTCTGTTAGTGGATCGAGTTGCACAGGCACTTGACATTGGGCGTAATACAGTGTCAAAAAGCTTTAGATGTAGGATCGGAATCGGATAAGTGTTCCTGTTCTGACAGATAGCGAATAAAAAATAATTGAATATATTTATTTTTTTATAATCGATTAAAGGTTAACCGCAATTGTTCTCGATAATCGAATCACATAAATTAATTATGCATGGTCACCTGAGTTTATTTGACATGTGTCACCGTACCCATGATAAGTGAAATTCACTATAGTATACGGCAACTATATGGGAAAACAACAATGGCGGAGTCAGATAAACCAAAAAAAATACCAATGCGCGGGCTCGAAATGCCATCTCCGTGATAATATCTTGTCTTGAATGTATTTGAGAAACGGTGACATAATGCAAGACGAGCCCGACGAACTGTCATCGAAGACGCGAGTAAATTTAGTAACGTGGTCTTTATGGCTTTTGCCACAGAAATACAATCTTTATCTAGAATACCCCAAAGTACATTCTCAAAGAAAAACAAGTTTAGTAAGTAACTCGTGCCAGTAAATTCAAGTAATTCCCATTTGACTCGCCATTATCAGGCAGCCGGCTTTATCGTGTGAATGAGACCTACGTGTATGTATTAGATCTATACATAAGTTTTGCAAAAATATCCAGCATTAACAACAGGTGATACTCATCGATGTAATAGGTACAAACTTGAGTATCTGCAGATAAAAATTCACCTCAGTTAATTAGCATAATGTTTCAACGTCATTGGAGCCGTGATTATAGGTACCTATTATCACGCTTTTTTCCTGGATAGAGTCAGTAGACAGACGCCAGTTTGCCTCAGTATGTTCAAAGTAACAAAACTTCTTTAGAAACTCGAAACCTCATAAACCTCTTAACCAATTTATTTTAATTTTTCTTCGTTTTAAACCTTAGTTGGGGTGGTTAAAAAAATTGTAGGTGAAACGAAGTTTAATGTTAAACATAATATTTTTTTTGACTTAATTACCTATCTGTTTCTCATAAATTAAACTATTCCATAGACTTTCCCATGAGTTCATAGGCCAGAACACAAAAATGGTGTCAAAGACTACGTTTTGAACGAAATTTAATATGGCATTGACTTAAAAACTAGATAATTGCGTATTCTTAATTATCTGTTGTATTAATTTTAGAGGTGAAACAATAAAGAGTTATCTTTCCAACTACATGATAAGGTGCCTTATAAATAAATCATTAGACAACACATACTCATCGTATGACCCCAAACTAAGCAAAGCTTGTACTATGGTTACTGTTAAATATCGGATGGAGGACACAAGTGAAACACGCAGTAGTCTGTAGCACACTGTTTTATTCAACCGGCCGCTGGCCGGCCGTACTGCCTATATATATACATATACAACAGTTACCCTACAATGGAATGGGGGCGATCTCAGTTACACCCAATCCAGTGCAAATTCCGATAAAGGCACTTCCCAAAATTTGCTAGTAGTGGGAATCGAACCTGTTCCCTCCTGGTTCAGTGAGCCGAGCCGTCCACTCTCAAACCACTAGAGCAAGCCATCATTAAAACTGGTGCTGTATATTACTGTCTAATATTAGTAGTCAGTTAAGGGGTACACAAAAGTGGGTTTGCAAACGAAAGCACTAGAGTCTAGCTCTTTCCAGAGCTTTCCATGGACTTCTGGTGGTCCCATGCAAGATATAGGAGACGTGTAGAAGTTTTTGCTGATCACCCAGTCTCTAAATGGCTGCAGGTTGCAGTCACACCGCCAAGGATTATCGTGCACGTCCAGATTTGAGAGAGAAGTCAAATCACTCAATGTGTCAATCTTGAGATACTCCAGTTTGTTGCCGTCGAGTCTTAAGATACTTAATTTGGGTACGTTCATGAATGCTTTATCTCCAACTTGGATTATTCTGTTATTGCTCAAATCTACTTTCATGAGGAATTGTAAGTTGTTGAACAAACCATCCTCTAGTTTCTCTATCTTATTATCGTTGAGTAGGATCAATCTTATTTTTGCTGTCTCTCCAAATGTGTCCTTATGTAAAATTTGTAAGTCATTCTTGGATAAATCGAGTTTTATCATAATAGCCAGACCGCTTAGACTCTTGCTATGAATTGTCGTTATTTTACAGTCTCTTAGTATCAGCGTCTTGAGATTTATTAGACCTTTATTTTGGAACGCGTGTCTCCCTATTTCATTCAGTGTGTTACCAGTTAGATCAATGTTTTGGATTTCAGGACTTATATTGTCCGGGATGTCGGTCAGATGTGACTGTGAGCAATTCGCTTGCTTGTTCCCGCTAGCCCATACACACTTGCATTCTTGCGGGCAATTAGTCGTAAAGTCCGCCAATGCCGTCGCCAGGACCAGATTCAGGATCACCCATGCTTGCTTCTCCATATTTAGATCTTGTGTTTTAGTCCTGGAAAAAGGTAGCATGTTTTCGTAGTGCTAAACGTTAATAACAGTAATATAAGGCATCGGAGGCATTTTTAACCAACACCAAAACGAACTGTATTGACTAATAGATAAAGTTAGTTTTTCAACGAAGTGACACTGACAATGCGAGCGAAGTTGGACAGGTGGGAGCGTGGCTTTTACCACAGAAATTCTTTCTTTATGTATACTGACACAGAGCTCGTTTTGGCATTGACTAAATTATGATGCGCAGCTTCTGACGCTTCAGTGTGTCTGTAGGAATATAGCCGGAATTGTTTTAAGTAGGTACTAAGGTACTGGTCTGAATCATTGGGAAAAAGGTAATGGCTTTGTGAGTAGTGGTCTAAACATCTATTAAAATGATAACAGAGAAATATTTTTACCATAAAATGCTACATACAAATAAATCTAAAAATACTAACCTTATAAGTAATTGCTGGTTTTGAATTTATAATTCACTTATAAAAAATAACTATCAGAAATTTTAACTATTGTTATTTGTACCGAGTATCAATTGAGACGTGCGCAGCCAGCGCACGCGACGGTCGGTATCTACAAATTTATCTCGAGCCATGACATTTAGTTTGACCCCTATAGTCCAAATGTGTAGTGTATTTATTCAACACTAGATGCCGTTGTGCTGCTTTGAGTCATTTCTGAATCTCGGACAGTCCGTCCCCCCACTGCTTAAAGTAAATAATAAAACGGTTAATTCGTTAGTACTGTTAGTAGTGCGCTCAGGAACCATTTTGTGATATACAAATGTTAGAAAATGAAATGGAAATGTGCAGTCAATGACATTTCGTTGCAAAATTAACTTTTTCTTTCAGTCTATACAGTTCGTATTGACAAACTATTAATGCGCGTAGAGAAGCCCCACTATGCATATAGCTTCCAGCACACTGGGGCGTCGACGCTCGCGTCAAATATTTTCAAATACTAAAACAAACTCTGTGTCCATATACATAAAGTTTGAATTTCTGTGGTTGAAGCCACGCCTCCACGCGTCAAAATTCGCTCGCGCTGTCAGTGTCATTTAGTTGAAGAATGAACTTTTTCTATGAGTCAATACAGTTTGTTTTGGTATAGCAAAAATTTTAAGGGCGAGGGCTAAAAGGTGAAAAAAACAAAAGAAACTTTTCTAAATATTTTATTTAACGGACATATTATATTCTTTATTATCACAGATATTAGTTTATTATATCCTTCACGCTTACATCGACAGGGGGTTGACACAGGTCTTTAGCTAGAGTCGAATTTGAGGTAGGGCAGCGTTGGTTACAGGTAGGGCGGGAAGTAAAAACTACAATTTGTGCAGTACTAGCCATAGACCAAACCAAAATTGTAGGGCAAATAATGATCCATCTAAAGTAGCATTGCAGAACTCTTTTGTATCGAAATACGCTCTTGTAAGTGGTTTGTAGATAGATCTATAATTTTATATTTCTACATTTTATAAAGTTAGTATCTGTTGTTTTGGGAGTAGTTAGGACATACATAGGAACTTATTGAGAATAGCCGACCAAACATAGACAAGAAAAAACCTCAAAGAGATCTAGCGTGCGAGTTGTTTTTGCATTTAATTCGAGTCTAAAGTATCACGAAAACAAAATGGCGAGGTATAGTAGGTACACTTCTTCGTGCGCCAACTCTAGTAATAAAACAATTCGTTTCAAGCTTTGTAGGTGAAAGCAATTAGCTCGCATATTTTTGTCTATTGCTTGGTCTGCTACTACTTGTAAGTCTGTGGTAGGTAAGTAACGACGCTTGAAAGGCAATCCTTACTAAACGACAAAAGATAAATAAATAAATTACCGAAACGTAAATTGAGTTAAAGTGTATAGATACCATTTTCGAACGGGCAGATTTTTCTGCGTCGTTTGGTGAATGTAACTAATTTTACGATTTTAATAGTAAGGATTGCCTTTCAAGCATCAGTCTTATAACATTTTCGTTAATATGTTGTTTTTTGCGCCATCTATATTGAAAAAATGAGTTACACACCTCAGCGTTTTCATTCAAATAAAACTTCAACGTTAGTTCTTAAGGTTGACGATAGATGTCTCAAGTTATTCGGGAAAAATAACAGAACAATATTCTTTTTTTTGTCGTTATACAACATCTCATCTCACTCATCGTATGATCTTAAACTAAGCAAAACTTGTACTATGGGTATCATGCGACTGGGGGCGATCCCAGTTACATCCACCCAGACCACTAGCGAAATTTGCCGCTCAAGCCAAGCCCCTAGACCAAGTCGTCTTTCCCGCACTTTTCCCCTATACGTAAGTGCCAGCGTTGCCAGACGTCCCGATTTTGGCGGAACGTCCCGATTTTTAAATCAAAATTAAATGTCCCGCGCGGGACAGGCTCAGTCCCGCTTTTCGGAGATAACTCGACCATGCACGCAGTGTGCTGAGGAAGCGTGGGTGGGTGGCACAGACAAGTGTGTCTATGGGAATAAGACTCAACTATTTAAACGATAGGGTAAATCTAATTTCAAATATTATATTTATTTAGTATTACTTTTTCTATGGCTATTTTTGCTATCTTTTGTCACGTAAACGTAATTTTAATTCAAATAAAAAGATAAATATTTGAAAACTTCTGATTACATACGTTTTTTTAGGGTTCCGTACCCAAAGGGAAAAACGGGAACCCTATTACTAAGACTTCTCTGTCCGTCCGTCTGTCCGTCCGTCCGTCACCAGGCTGTATCTCATGAACTGTGATAGTTAGAGAGTTGACATTATCACAGATGATGTATTTCTATTGCCGCTATAACAACAAATACTAAAAATCTGAATAAAATAAATATTTAAGGGGCCGTGTTTTTTTTGCAGATTTTAAAGATAATGTTCGGAACCCTTCGTGCGCGAGTCCGACTCGCACTTGGCCGGTTATTTTACTATGTCCCGCTTTCGACGAAAGAATCCCGCTGTTTTCACTCAAAAAGTTCCAAAATACCGACTTGGCAAAAAACTGGCAACGCTGGTAAGTGCCCATCCTAGGCATAATTATCTTCCAAAGTAATGTATATTGTACCTACCCACCATTTTACTAAACAATAGTTTTATTGCAAACAAGGAAATACGAATTCTTTTTGTTGTGCAACACGTTATTATAAATAATAATCTAACAAGTTATATGGCAAACAGAACTCGTTACGATCATCATTGAAATACGGGGTGTATCACAAGTCAGAAATAATAATTTGGGTACATATACGGTAACTCATATGTGCATGCTTAGAGAAGACAGTTTATACCTAACTATCATAGTTTCTGAGTTAATAGACCTTTAAATATTTGTCACAGGTATCGTGTTCTGGCCTTTGGGTACATCCTATTCAGCAGTGTAAAGTACTATAAGTACTAGTACTAGAACTAGTACTAGAATTTCGATCAAATTTTCATACCATTCAGTTGTACACCCGATACTGATGCAAACGTCAAATTAATATTTCGGACTTCTGAAACAACCTGTATATCGGGCAATAAATTGATCAACATAAACTTCCAAAAACTCTGGTAACTATAACACAAAAACCTATTCCTTTCTCTTAACCTACTTAATACTTGCAATGCTGCCAACTACAGTTCAGTTTTAATGTTGCACAGTTGGTAAAACTGTTTCTCGGGAAGTTGGAACTCCTTGGTGAGGTCCTTGAACTTGCGGAAGTCGCAGTGACTTGTTTTCTCACAGCCTTGGATGCGGAGCGTACGCGGCGTGGATTCACCAGCTTGGGGTAAGTACACGGGCTGGAAATAAATAAACATAAGTAATTAGCGGATACCTACTACGATTAATGGACCGAATTAGGAGGCGTATTTATCGCAACAAATATAAATAACAAGTATTCCTAGAAAACAGATAACAGTTGTTCTCGTGATAACATAATATATGTTAAAAAAATAGTTCACAATACTCATACTAATACAAAAACTAAATAATGTTATTTGCTTGTTTTAAATACATTTGCAAATTCAATGAAATGTCGTATCTCTGGAATTGGCCTAAATGACAATTGATAAAGAATTGATCAGTGAACAAAGCCACGCCGGCGTCGATTGGTCTATGTCAGCATTGAATTTTTTCTTGAGTTATGAATTTTGGAAATAGTTTTTCGGCTCTGGTGTAATTTGAGATTTCGAGATAGCATAAAACTTGTGGTAGAGCCACTAGGCTTGACTCGATGCATCTAAGACTCTATCTTACCATCACAGTATAATCACCAGTACTCCTAGACCGGTAGAGCTCCAATGAAAACACAGCACCATACTCCGGTATCCCATGCTCGGTCTTCACACCAGCGACGTCCATTAACGCGCCTATATTGAAGTCATGGCCGGAGAATATGCGCAAGCGCTTCTGTACCGGCTCGCCTGATATGATCCCGTTGGATGCCTCTATGAACTCGTTTAGAAGGACTCCTGGAAAACAAATTAAAATCTCTTGAGATAAACGTTCCTTGAAATAAAGACTTCTGGTCATGGTCTTATGGTTCAAAACTAAGTAACGCGTTTACTATGGCCTAGCTAGAACCACACAATGGACTAGAGACGATCCCAATTCCACCAAGACCAGGGCAAATTCAGAAGAGGATATTTTCGAAATAAGCAGTTGACGGGAATTGAACTCGCAATCACGCGGTACAGTGAGACGAACAGCCTACCCTGGAACCACAAGTCTAAGGTTGTCTTTAAGCCGCAGTCATCAGCTCGACGAGCCTATACTACACCTTTTGGCTAGCAGTCGCCATGATCGAAACCGTCTATCTCAATAGTCCCTAAGCGATAATTTATTATCACTTCTGTAAGTATCTTAAACTTTACTGTCATTACGTAAGTAATTATAGGTTACAAATACCCTAAAATAGCACTAATTAAGGATACAACGAATTATTTAAATACTAAACATTTATGATTATCACTCACCACCCCCTATCTTCTTCATCTCATCAGTCCTGAAGTACAGTCTGTATGCAAGTCTCCCAGCTTCACTCAGCTTCGGCAGTAGTGGTTTCGACCACTCCGGGATGTCGAGGTCCAAACCAACCTGTTATTAAATGCAACCTTGATGTTTGAAAGTCACAAGGTAATCAGGTTGTCGCCCAAAAATAATACTCAATGTCATACGGGTTGCAACTGCATCGGTATATTTTTTAGCGATGACATCATAATTTTATGTAGTACTAGCTGACCCGGCGAACTTCGTACCGCCTTAGAATTAATAAACGTTAAATGTGCGATGACCCGGTGTACAATACCTATTCTAACGACATTTAAGCTCTACAGTCTCTAAAATGGCTGTATTTTTTTTATCTGTAATGTCAGACATTGCCATTTTCAACAACACATAAACATTTTTCATTGCCATACCAATACGAAAGTTATCGTTATCTGTCTCTCGCTGGTCATCAGTGCGGTTTGAACGTGAGGTACCTCGTCGTACATTAGATTAACTTCGACGACCTACGTCAGCTCGTCTTCTCCTTGGCATTTTAAAACAATAACAGTAATTATAGTTTTCAAGTACTGACAAACGTTGACAGACGACTCAAATATAAACATTCTACAACCAATTAATTGACTGTCAGAATTTTATATATTTTTTAATTCCAACAAAACATATATTGTGTGTTTGAAATAGCACAATAAAGCCTTTTTTTATTTGCATCCTATCTTCTTATTATCTTCCTCGCAATTTTTCCATATTTTCCCAAAGGAGATTGTCATCCTTCATACATTAGCTGCATTATTTTGCGTCATTGTCTGTGGTTACCATGGTTACTCGTGTACGTTTCTCTGTTTATGGTTTCTCGTTTTTCTCTAATGTGAATGATTGGATATTTAATAAATAATAATTAATCCCTATTTTCTCACCGTTTAAACCTTCCCTGGACTACGACAAACATTTTAAAACCAAAATCAGCCAAATCGGCCCAGCCGTTCTCGAGTTTTAGCGAGACTAACGAACAGCAATTGATTTTTATATATATATAGATTCTTTGTTTGATGATAATATCTTAAAACTGCATCTCACGGAAACCTGACTGATTTATCTTCTATGCAAAACCTGTTTAGAGAAGTCTTTTGATTGCTACGGCATCATATTACTCCATCAGCCAAACTTTGTTCCTAACAAACTTATAAGGAATTATTTAAAAGGAATTTGATGACCTCTGTTGGTTGGTTGCTCCTAGAACTAGCCTAGTGGTATTGTAACTTGGCTCTCCTATCGAGCATTGCAGGTAATGTCATCAATAGTTATCGTTTCTACACCAAGGTCATTTAATTAGATATCTGTCTGTCTAGATAGTCTAATAGATAGATAGTCACATAGATTACTTCATTAGATAGTCAGATAACTAATTTATATTGCCCTGGTATGTAGCAAGATTCTAATAAGCAGTAAAATCTATAAAGTCATAGCCCCATATCACTACATATTATAAAGCAAAGTCCTCCGCCGCGTCTGTCTGTTCGCAATAAACTCAAAAACTACTGGACCGATTTTCATAATGTTTTGATCAATGGATAGAGTGGTTCTCGAGGAAGGTTTTAGTATATAATTTGTCAAGTTGTATATACATTGGCTTAAATATAATTATATTTGTTGGAGGTGAAAATAATTAGGGTTTCCTAAATTATGCGCGGGCGAAGTCGCGAGGTGCAGCTAGTTTAAAATAAATGCAATCCACCTACAAACCTCTTACAGTGGAATATTTGATTTTCTCATATTAATAACTTCCTTAACATTTTGGTTCTAGTTTTTACGTTAATGGTACCTGATGATAACATACCAAACTCCTAAAAAGATCGAACAGCGTCTCAAAAAGCAGTGGGTCCTCGGTGAAGTTGCGTCCGGTCTTCTTCTCCAAGAACGGTACGAGGTCCAGATATGGAGTGAACTCTTTGGTCAGAGACTCTTCTTTGCTTTCCTTCATCATCTGCTTGAACCTCTTGCAGTTGGAGTAGTAGCGAAGCTGGAAAGAAAAAGCATTTTGATAGTGCATATAATCCGATGTCTACTTATAACTACCGATTAGCTTAAATAAGATTATCCAAAACGAATTGTATAAAAAATGTTTATTGCATAATCGATGCTATTAATAAATCTCGGTCATTGACTGACGACCGAAAGCAATATCAATTTGACATAGATTAACAACAGTTAGCAAATCGGTAGTATAAGTTTGAAGTTTCCATGGACAACCACAATATCGAGGGGTGAAAGGATATTTAACTTAGGCTAGGCGCGCACTAGGCAGCCATGGCTGCTCAGCCAGGCTGCGGCAGCCAGAATTTTCGAACATTTTCGTGGCTGCCTTGTGCGCGGGCTCCCATACAACGTCATATGTTCGACTGGCTGGCACAGCCTGGCTGCGCAGCCATGGCTGCCTAGTGCGCGCCTAGCCATAAGCGACATGTTTAGGCGATATTGAGTTAATACATATTTGGAATCAGCGATTTTTTCTGCGTCTAATAAGTATGTTCTCCTGCAAAGTATAAAAAATGTCGTTTACGTCAAAAAGGCTTTCACCCTTCGATATTAGTTGTATCAAACAATATAGGGACCATTGTTCTGTCAGCCCTATCCTTGTTAAGGAAGTATACTCACATGAATGTTAGGTTTTTTTTTGAATGGACTACGCTGTTGGCCGTGAGGTGGGCTTTACAGCTTTACCGGAGGAGTGGCGAGCGCAGAGTGCACTCCAACCAAGGCCTTAAGGGCGGAAAAGGGTGGCAACTAGCTCAAGGGCGCCACAGAATGAATGTTAGGACTCAAAGATAGGGAAGACAGTGAATTATACTATATCGAGGGGTGGAAGGCTATTTGACCTAAGCGACATTTTATTAACTTCACAGGTGAGCATACTCATTTGATGCAGAAAAAATCGCTGATTCCAAATATGTATGTAAGTCAATCTCAGCTTAGTGTCGCTTAAGTAAAATTCCTTTTACCCCTCGATATCGACTCTTGAAAGGCAATTCCTGCTAAGCGACAAGAAACCGTAAAATGAGTTATATATACTATTCGAACAGACAGATTTTTCTGCGTCGTTTGGTATATTTATCTCATTGAACGATTTTTGACGCTTTGTAAGGATTGCCTTTCAAGCGTCGATATCCTTAGTAATTCAAATCCATAGTTTAAACCGAATATATAATTGTGCTGTTCGAACATTCTAGTGACTATCAAAAATAGCTTCAATTAATACTGCAATAAAAATTGATTTTGCCAATCATAAACCTCATAATAAAGGTTAGGATTGTGAAGCACACTAAATATAGCAGCGCACGTTTCACAACCACAGTATATCGATATAACTTATCGGCCAACGTTTAATAGTTCAAGTTCGTGATTCAGAGATAGAGTGTTACCTAATCGATGAGACTTTGTGAACTTTGGCGCACGATATAGGGATCAGATATAGACATATTGGTATAAGAACGTGTTTTCGGAAATCATAATATTTATGTACGAAGTGAACATCAGTCATTGATTATTTGCGATTATCTATTTATTTATTTTTTTTGCACAATTATACAGAAGTAAAAAATGTACAAGGTAAGCTTAATGCCTCAGGCATTTTCTACCAGCCAACCTTAGAGTGATGTAGAGAGAGAGAGAAAAAAATCAAACAAAGTGGGTGCAAGAAATAAAAAAAAGTCGCGAATGCAAACAGAGAAAGGAGTCGAGAAAAAAATAATAAGAAAAATACTATGGTAAAATACTTACATAAACGAACAAAATTATGATTAAAGCCAATAATATTATAAAATTTTGTATACTTAAATACTATATAATTAATATAGATAATCATAATAATATACCTATGTCATACAAACATACATACATATAATATTATAAAAATAAATTCAGTTTGTTGAGAGATTGGAGAAATATTGTTAAGAATCTGCCAGTTGTTTCCGGTACAGTTGTCTTACTTTAAATCCTGTTTGACTACGGCCTGTTCTAGTGGTTTGTTGCTGCATGCTGAATTATACTTACATAATCTTCAGATAAAGGTACTGTGGTATAAGGGACAGGTTGCCATATTTTTCCAAGACCTTCATCCCATTGCTGCTCCACTTCTGGCGGGTAGACAGCAGACATCGCCACTTGGATGGTCATCTTGGTTCTCTCCTTATCAGTACTCCGGATGGCGATCTCGTGGCCAAGGTACAGGTTTGATATCAGATTGTGTCCTTGGATGCCGTATCTTTGGCGGTAGTATTTGCCGATTTGGTAGGCTCGTCGCTTGCCTAACTGTAACAATATGAAATGGGAAAATGGGATTTGAACTTGCACCCCTTACGTTCAAGGTGGGCGTTCTTGTTCACGAGGCTACCACTGCTCACTTAAAATCTTACTTGAAAACATTAGCAAAATGTGCGTATAAGAAAACCTTGAAAACATTGAACAATAGCATACTTATCATATTGCATATATTCCACGGTACATTATAATATTTTAAGGTAACTCTTCTGTCTTTAGAATACATTGTTATTACAAATGGCCAATTAAACTGGAACATACATCCGAATAGCGTTCGTCACGATACATTAAAACATGGCGTCTGAACCGTGGCTCGGCAACGTGATCGTATTAAGCCCCCCGCACACAAGGGCGTCATAAATCGCGCGTCAAATTGTTCTCCAAACACTAAACCGAAACGAAGCAGTGGTAGCCTCGTGGGCAAGAATGCCCGTCTTGAACGTAAGGGGTTCAAGTTTAAATCCCGGGCCCGCACCTCTGAGATAAATTTCAACAATGATTGCCACAATGACATTTGAACAATGATTACCACTTACTAAACGGTGAAGGAGAACATCGGGATAGTTTTTGCAGTAAATGTTTTTCCTTGTGTATTGTGTGTGTAACCCCCATAACTTTAAAAAACTTCACACATCTATGGCAAGTCAAGGGGAGTCAGTAAAGGGGAGGCTTTTGCCAAGGAGTTGGACGTAGAAAGGCTATATAAAAAAAGTGTGTAGTTGTTAGCCCCAACAAAAGTCTTTTCTTTCAACATAGGCCTTCGGGAACACTGACTAATTGTCAAGTTAATATAATGTTGCCCTATGTTACTACCGGATCTAAGCGCAACCTCGACTGTGGAGATCCGGCAAGAAACTGAGTAGGTTTCACTATCTTGCAAAAGTTAGTCTACTTACATTAGTCAACCCCTCAAGTCCTTCAATATACGTGATATTCTTTATCAACTCCTGTTGGTCCGATAACGACAGCTCGTCAGCATCGGGAGACCTCTCGCCGTGTCTGTTCACCTGGGAATCAAAGTCACAGTTATAATGGGTAACATTTGTAACCACAGACCATATGGTTTGTGTTTGTAACAAAAATCTGATGGCATTGTTAAGAATGTATGGATTGTTAGTATACAAATAATTCCTTTTGTAAACGGTAATATACTCATGTGGTTATTCAAACTTTAGTTCATTGACCAAGCTTTAAGGCCCGCTCAAACAAAGGCGTCGAGGCGCGCACGACCAATTTTTTGGCAATATAAATCAGAAATTACAAGTCGCATGAATCATCAAACACTTATAGGACCCTATCAGCATCAAAACGAACTGTATTTACCCATAATAATAGTACATTTTCCAACGAAATGTCATCTATGAATATACCGAACTTATTCGCTTGATCGCGTGGCATTTGATGCAGAATTTCAATCTTTATGCACATTGATACAGAGTACATTATCTAAAAATGACAAGTAATTTCCCTGGCTTGTTTATTCAGGTTATTATACTATCTGAAAAATAACTAAATTATATATCATTGAATGTTTTTTCCTTATCAGTTTACGAGCATAAATTACAGGAAAATGCTTCAACAAATCTAACAGGATAACATTTTTTATGCTCTTCATGATTGCTAATGCTATCTCTTTCTTCCTATTGCATTGCTAATGCTGTCTCTTTCTTTCCATTGCATCATGTAAATACGAGAAGATACTCACGACGCGACGCCGCGATGCGGACGTTATGTACGTGGACTGATATCGTGAGCGCTTTGATTATAAGGTTACTTCCGCCTATAACTGATATCCTGGTGTAATCAAAAGGTCGAAAGTCAAGAATGTTCAGAAATATGAGAGATTATAATCCTAACGGAAAGAGTTTGGATAACCCCCATCAAGGTAGAGTGAAGACTCATGGACTACTGCGACAATTGGCTGAGCATCATTCATGTCAATAAAAAAACCAAGAAGTGGACATTATTTGTTACATTATGTAAATAAGTATCACCAGACAACACATACTCATCGTATTCCAAACTAAGCGAAGCTTGTCTTATGGGTACCATACAATGGTCTGGGGGCCATTTCAATCACACCCAGACCAGGGCCAATTGTGCAAAAGCAATGATCTCAAAACATTCACAAAATGACTTACGCACTGTTAGAACTTCACTGACGATTTACGCTGACGGTAATCAAACCTGGGACCACCCAAGGCAGTGCGTCGAGTGGCTTGCGCTCCAACCACTAGGCCGACCCGTTGTTGACTAACTAACTTTATGTATCAGTAATAACTTGTTTGTGGTAAAATTATACTTACAACTATAGCAAAAAGCATTTCCTGGTCTTCAAGGATCTCGTTTCCAATGAGTTTCCCGCAGGATATGCAGGAGAGCGTCACGAAGTACGCCACGACTAGATAGCGGAACATTTCTGAAACAATTAGTTACATTTTGCACTTAAAACTTGTTAAAATAAAGTCTTTAATTATGTGGCAGGTAAGATAACGCTATCTTGAATTGTTCACGCTAAAGTTCTTCGCTCTAAAGTTTCCTCTTTGTTTTACACAGCACTGTACAGTAGAAGATTACCCTTCATCATATCCCCAAGGACCAGAAGCTCTTACGCCAGGTTAACAATACGTCTCGCGACTTCCTTGTCCTGCCGGTTTTTAAAGTAGGCAATCTGGCCCAAGCACACCCGTCCACATATTGTATGATCTGCCCAGATGGGCTAGGGTTTTCGGCACTCTGCCGAGAGTCCGACATACCCTCTTCGACTCCCCCGAGTCGGAGGGGGATCTGTTACACATTTCCCCACGTTAAAAAAAGATACCTCAATCCTACGTTTCGTGCTATTGGTCATGATCAGTGTTTTTGCCCTGTTCATAGACCTTAAGGCTTACCCTGCTTAGAGCATACAATTCTGAAGCCGTGGACTTGAAAACGACTATATCAACGTGTTGTATATTACAACGAATATATTACGGTTTTCATAGATTGTTAGCGCGTTAGTACTTGTAAGTGCTTGTCAATAAACCCACCATTGTCACTCACACACATACCTGCTTAATCGCCCACATGTAGGTTAAACCTAAATACTTACAGTATCATCCTAATGACGTTTCTATGTCACATTGCGTATTTTACTGATGTACATTGACATATAAACCTACAAATCTGTAATCAGTAGGTTTGTGCCAAAAAAGCTATCTTTCGAATAATTCACCGCAATGTTTAGACTGACCATGTTCGTCAAACACGCTTCTTCTTCTTTAACCGACTTCCAAAAGGAGGAGGTTCTCAATTGGATTAGTATTTTTTTAATAATTGAATGAATTTATTGTAATAAGATGGGGAATGCCTCCATCTGCAGTTAGCGGATATTTCAGCGACCAAGTAACCAATATCAAGAGCAAATTTAATAAATACACATTATAAATTAGAATGGGTGATGAACGTGATAAGTATCGACTAATGTCTTATTCTAATATTAGGAATGTTCAGTTTTGCTGTCTCAAACCAAGGGTCCCTAAAAACCAAGAGCCGTTAAAGTTCTTTTAAAATAAAAGACCACGAACTCAGCACGCAGAAAATTTAATAATAGCTTTAAAACAACATAGGTAAATCGCGTGAACGAAACCATAGTGAGATGTCAAACTACACTAGCGACATCTATCAAGTTCACTCTATACTACACTGAACACTAGCATAGTAAGGTGCGCCTACTCCCATTTTCAGTATAAGAATTATAGGGTAGTTCGTGTACAACAGGATCATCATCAAATTGAGCGATTTCCTGCTGTATTGTATCAAATATTTAGACATCATGTTAAGGCATCTCCTAGAGTTAGTGAAAATGGGCTTGCCTTTTTAATTATCCACCGTTTTAAACCTTGACTCTGTCTAAGCGGAAATCAGTATGATACTAACAAAGTAATTGACTTTTTTAAATACAACAACAAAGTTTATGCGTTTTTGTTTGGAATTAATTAATATTTGATAGAAAGCACTGGTAGCCGAGTGGTCGAACGTGCGCAATCAAAGTGTGCAGGTTCAAACCCCAGCTCACACCTCTGGGTTTCATGTGCGAATCCGAGATTACCACTTACTATGAAACGGTGAAGGATAACATACAAGAACATAACATGAGGAAACTGGCACGTCTGAGGGAACTTGATTAGTTTTCGATAGATGTGTGAAGTCTGGCAAACCGCACCGGGCCAGTGTGACTATGGCCTGAATCCCTCTCGCACTGAAGGGAGGCCTGTGCCCAGCAGTGGGGCGTTAAAAGGGCTACAGTAGTATTAGACACATAATTGACGGCTTGCTCCAGTGAGTCACTGCACCGAGTGGTAGTGGGTTCGTTTCCAATGAGCGGAAAATTACGATCAATATTTTCTCAGCGTGTAGGAAAGACTATGGATAGCTCAAATGTCTCTCACATTACGGGAGACTGTGCCCGCTATAATAGCAATAGTATCGCCCTCTATTAAATTGGGACCAAAATACATCGCCAAAGTGTACACTGAATTACTGCCTTCCCCTTCGAGGAATACAGGTGCGATGAGGTATGATTCAACATGGTAGAGATACTATTATTATTATTTATTTTTTACTGACGATTCTTATGTGCCTGTATCTATTGGTTAACATGAATAAAAAAAATCTGATTCTGATTCTGAAATAAGATTAGTGAACCGGTAAGTACACACATACGTCAGTAAAATAAAGTTTGATTTATGAGATTAGGTACAACAAATTATTTATTATACCTTAAAGGTATGATAAATCATTTTAATATGATAATTCATTTATTGAATTGACGCACTATTTAATTCTACTAAATTTGCACAACTGATTATTTGTCCACCTGTGAATATATATTAAAAATTACACTAGTCCATTTAAAAAGTATTGTAATAAGTAAGAATATCGAAAACCATCAGTCAGTGACGTGATTTTGAAGGAAATTGGTCCAATTTTCCAATTGGCACTTCCGCGCCGTCTAGGTCCCTCGTAAATTCTATGTCTGGCGTAAATTATTCGACAGGTCTAGATAGATAGATTTTTGATTCCCGCTAGATAGCGGGAATCAAAAAAGGTATGTCAATTTTGAAAACATGTGTAATGTTTGTGGAGTATCCGCAACGCCCTGGATTCACAGGGGCGAGCGATCAAGTTGACCTTTTTTTGAAAATTCAATCAATATCTAAGAATATTGAAACGCGTCATTAATTCGCTCGCGTTATTGAAGTCATTTCGTAAAACAAATGAGCTTTCTCTACAGGATGTATCAGAAGTCCGAAATAATACTTTGGGTACATATACGGCCGCTCATAAGTGGATGCTTAGTAAAGACAGTTTATTTAAACCTAACTATCATAATTTCTGTGTTATAGAACTTAGAATATTAGTCACATGTATCGTGTTCTAGCCTTTGTACATCCATAAATCTATTCAGCAGTGTAAGCTACACTTATGAGGGGCGAGTACCAATATTCACAAAACAGAACATGCAAATTTTACATAGGACTCGAGATATTACGTGTTATAGAAATTGACAACGAAAAATAAGTAAAAAACAACATGGCTGAGTTTCGACCAAATTTGTATACCATTCAGTTGCAAACGTCAAAGTATTATTTCGGACTTCTGAAACACCCTGTATAAATAAATACAGTTAGTTTTCGTATTGGTGAACATTTTAACGCGCGGCTTTTGACGTCCCAGTGTGGGGGGATTTATGCTGCATTAAATAACAATCCTATTACAGACGCGGTTATCGCAATAACAAGTGACATTTAATATCAGCCTGACATTTGCGAAGTGAAAATGACACGAGTTAATTAGCAATTAGTTTATTATTAGATACAGTATTTACGTTCTCTTATTATTTTTCATTCTGATAAAGTTATTACTTGTTTACATATTGTTTTCTCATATTTACGCGAATACTATACATTGAAACTTGGGATCCAGTAATTAATATGATTAAATCCAAAACCAAGCGTACCATTGCAAGACCTCAAGACACTGTGAGCACTTTCTGCGTGGAGCGGACCGAAAACAACAACTAAATATGAGGGTACCCAGTTATTAACTATGATATCAGGACGTCTCACCTCAGTCCCCCCTTGACCATGGTTGCTGTAAAGCAGCCGAAACGTCGGGAAAATCAAATAGTAAATAAACGCGATAGAATCCGTTAAATAGTTTTAATTCAATTATTACTTGTTTGTCGTAAAGATCATGTTTGCATGTAATACTGGGATTCCTACAAAGTGAATTAATTGCAACTCATCGTCATGTACAATATGTGAAATAACAAGACAACAGTATTATTAAAATAAAATAAACCGGCCAAGTGCGAGTTGGACTCGCGCACCGAGGCTTCCGTACCTAAACTGTGAAAGCACCGAGCATTACTCTAACGAAAAAATAAACTGGATCGAGAGACAAACTTAACTTTGTCGTTGGTATACTGGTGTCCCCATACAAAGTAACTACAAAATAAGATTTTGTAATAATACATCGCAAAAATACATTTTGTAATAATAATTTACAGTTTACTTGTATAAAACCTTGCTTCTTGCCAAATTTCATAATTCTAGGTCAACGGGAAGGTTTTTGACTACCGTGCAAATGTACTGAAAATCCAATATAAACAGCCGTATATTTTGATTGCGTTAAACTAGAAGCATATTTTTTTTAGGGCACCAAGGGGGGGACGTATTTCTCTGTTATAAATTTCAACTTAATACCGTCACGCGTTTCTGAGAAAAAGGGTCTTGACAGACAGACAGCAAAGTGATCCTTTAACGGTTCCATTTTTTCCTTTTACATACGGAACCCTAAAAATAAGGGAGAATGTACCTGGTATAATAGGCAATAGGCTCGCCTCCTATTACATTGGGACCAAAATACATCGGCGAAGTGTGGACGCACTGCAGTGCATACCCCTTCGGGGATACAGGCGTGGTGATGTATATACTATTGTATTTATTTTATGTATTTTAAAATAATCCCCCTTATCATCAAGCTTAAATTAAACTAAGCAAATGACTTGGATTACCGAATGAGGATCACATTACAAATATTTGAAATCTCTTTAAACAAATATAAGTAGGTAAGTATATTTTTTGTCGCAATGATATGACATTCTGATCACAGAGTGCAATAATCTTTCATTTATCGTTTGTTAATGAAATGACTTTAAAGCGTTATTCTGTGTCTTATTATAAACGAATAGAGATGACATTCTCAATGAGTATTTTTGTTGTTTTGTTAAGATTTTAACTACGGTTCCTTGGTAGAGTACTCTTTATTGCACACACCAAACAAAGAAAATAATACAACATTATTAGTTCTAAATACAGTAGCTATGTACAATTTGGCGGTCTTATCGCTAAAAGCAATTTCTTCCAGACAACCAGTTTGGACGAGAAAACTATACTTAATTAATAATGGGCAGCTGTTGGTGGTGTACTCAAATAATAAATCAATATATAAAATAGCAATACATACACATATACATACATACATAATTTATATATATATATATGTATATAAATGTATAGGTGATAATACAATATAGATATAGTAATAATACATGGATATAGTAAGAAAGAAAGAAATTCAGAAACGTGATCATATTTGCGTAAGCCAAATATGAATCTTATGCAGATGTTTTGAAGTCGCTCAAGCTTATTCAGTTGATCTTCTGTTATGTTAAGATAGCTGACATCGGCGTAATCAAGGATGGGAAGGAGAAGAGACTGTGCGAGCGCACACACTTAGCTTGCAACGAAAAGTGGCATTGATTTTTATATATATAGATAAGTAAATATCACCCAAAGTGTCGCTTATGACAAGCCAAACGGACCATGCAGGCACATACTCTACATATTTTTACGCTTGGCACTGTTATAATCAGAGCACGTGCCCATCTCATGTTCCTTGAGGAAGCGAGGACTGAACTTTAGAAGCATAATCGCGTGCTTGGCACAAAAAACCCAGCGTTTAGATAGCAACACGTGCTACGCAGATAAACTGCTTGCAGATAAAAATTGACCTCTGTTTAATTGGCAAAAACCGACAACAATAATGGCACGATGATTGGGTTTATATGTCTAAAATAGTTTAAAGTATAGTATAGTATTCGCGGTGAAGGGTGAAGGAAACCATTAGCAGCAAATCTTTCTGCAAGAGCTCTTGACCAGTCCTCAAAAGATGTTTTAAGTTCACCAACTCGGAAGGGATCGCAAATTAAATGCAATGTGCCCGGTATACCGGATAAAAGTCGCCAGACGACACATACTCATCGTATTGCTCCCCAACTAAGCAAAGGTTGCACTATAACGGAGGAGTGTGGGTGTACCAATATGCACGTTTTGAGCGTGATGACTTGCAATCTCCATTAACTAGTAGATAGTTACATATATATCATTACGACTACCTATTATGTAATCGTTAAGGCTCCCACAAACTGAAGCGTCAACGCTCGCGCACCAAACTGTTTGCCAACACCAAAGCAGACTCTGTGCCAATATGCATAAAGATTGAATTTCTGTGTTAAAAGCCTCGACGCGTCATAATTCACTCGCGCTGTCAAAGTCACTTCGTTGAAGAATGAACTTTTTCGGTGACAATTGATGGAATCAGGCGTAATATTGCGGAAATCCATTGCAAATAACAATTGTGGAGAAAGGGACCCACCACTCACCCTAAGAATTGTATCCCAAATTATTATTATTATTACTAGCTGTGCCCGCGACTTCGCCCGCGTGGACTTTAGGGAGATTACCCGGAAATATGGGTATTATGTTTTTCCCGCGGAACCCTAATGCTTCTAAAATTAAAGTAGCCTAAGTTACGCCTTGGAACGTCAGCTATCTGTCAGTGAAAGTCCCATTGAAATCGGTTCAGCCGTTTAGAAGTTTACCTCAAACAAACAGACAGACAGACAGACAGACAAAAAAAATTAAAATTGCGTTTTCGTTATAGGTATCGTATATACTTTCATACGCATTTGGTAAAAAAGTGTTATTTTGATATTACAAACAGACACTCCAATTTTATTTATTTGTATGTATATAGATGTATAGATATAGATGAGTCTATAACGTCCCACTGCTGGGCTAAGACCTCCCTCCCCTTCCTCCATTCATCTCTATTTTGAGCCAAAATAGGCCACTCCTTTCGATGGGAGTCTAGTTCATCCCGCCATCTCCTTTTCATCCCAAATTATAAACAAAAAATTGGATCGATAATAGAGGAAACCAACAAGACCTTCTGCGCCTTCCGCGGAGGATTGCTCATTGTTAGGGTCTATGACTTATGACATACTGACTCTCGACTGACAGGGAGTTCGGTCTTGTTGGTTTCCTCTATTATCGATCAACTTATTTAGTTTATAATTTGCGATACTGATAATTCCGAAGGTGAGTGGTGGGTACCTTTCTCCACAATTGTTATTTATTGATGTGAAACATCTATAGGCGAGGGGTAAACCTGATTTTTGGCGTGGCGAGATTTGCCGACGCTTCGCCAAAACAAAATCAACCTTATTACTTTACTTTACTTATTACTCTCGCTCACTCGCCGCTACGACGTTTACGTTTTATGTTTTACATCTGCCAGGTGTCCCGCGACGGCTCATTGCTATAAGTCAATACAGTTTGTTTTGGTGTGGCAAAAATAGACGCGCGCTGTTTGTCGCCCCAGTGTGCGGGGAACTTGCCTTCAGTGTATGTGGTGTCGAATTCGATATATGTGGGTCGTCAGTAAGATGACACTGCGGATTGAAGACGGTTTACAGGTAGACAGACCGGAATAATAAAGGAATCTATGATTAGAAGCTAAGTTCATATCAAAAGGAACAGGGACCCGATTTTCGTTTGATAGACATCAATCTCTATTAGAGATATGTCGAAAAAAAATACGACCAATTTTTTTGTTTCAACGTAAAATTGGTCATATTATTTGTTTTGTTTCGACATAATGTCGAATTAACGATGATGTCAATCTTGTGAGAATCGCCCCAAGCGGTCAATTTTTTTTTTTAACATTTTTGTCTGTCTGTCTGTCTGGTTGTTTGTTCCGAGTAAACTTCTAAACGTCTGAACCGATTTTGACGGGACTTTCACTGAGCTGATGTTCCAAGAATTAACTTAGGCTACTTCAACTTTAGAAAAAGTATTAGGATTCCGCGGGATGAACATAAAACCCATTTCTCCGGGTAATCACCCCAAAATTCACGCGGACGTAGTCGCGTTTTATAAACCCAGTAAAACGAAAAACTCAGTAACACTTCAATAACAAAATCACAGGTAGAGCCAGTCTACTACTACTACTACTATTCAAATGTCGTCACAATAGCCATTTTATTAAGATTAATTAATTATAACAGTTAACCTGAAATACGCCACTTTAAACATACCTAGGGTTTTATTTATATGATAAGATTGTTTACTGGAAGTTGTTTGATAAATAGTTAAAGGAAGTAATAAAATGGTATTATTAAATGGCTAATATCAAGTGTTTTCGACTGGATCTGGGTCAAGATTATTCACGTAGAGGGATATGGACCCTTTTATATTTCTTTAAATTTTGGTATATTGAATAGCGGTGGTAGCCGAGTGGTCGAACGCACGCCTTGCAATCAAAGTGTGCAGGTTCAAACCCCGGCTCGCACCTCTGGGATTTATGTGCGAATCTCATTTTCATCCGAGATTATCACTTGCTATGAAACATTGAAAACATCGTGAGGAAACCTGCACGTCTGAGGGAACTTGTCAAGTTCTCGATAGATGTGTGAAGTCTGCCAACCCGCACTGGCCCAGCGTGGTGGACTATGGCCTGAATCCCCCTCGCATTGAGGGGAGGCCCGTGCCCAGCAGTGGGACGTTAAAAGGGCTGTAGTAATAGTAGTAAAGATTGGTTGCCTGTTTAGCAGAACGCCCGCTTTGAACGTAAGAGGACCAAGTTCAAATCCCAGACCAACACCTTGAGATTTTCATGTGCGAATGTAATTTTCAATCATTATGTAGGTTAGGTTTATTATATTTCAATTATTAATACCACTTGCTGAACGGTGAAGTAAAAATCGTGAGGAAACCTATTCTGGTCAGATCCAAAAATGTAGAGAGATTAAAAGGCCGCCAAATGAGCGTGGTATAATGAAAATAACCTAAATACTAGGTCCATAATGAAGTAATTACTTTCCAAAAACATATTTTTTTTTGCAACCTGAGTTGTCTAAGCGACTGTTAATGTAAGGGTTTTGCCACAAATACGTGTTTAACTGTATTCATCCGCCATGCTATTAAGCCACCCACAGACGGAGGGGTCAACGCGTTTGGCAATACTAAAACGAGCTCTGTGTTAAAATGCATAAAGTTAGAATTTCTGTGACGCCCCCACGCTTCAAAATTCGCTCGCCTTGTCAGTATCATTTCGTTGAAGAACGAACTTATTCAATGTGACAACACAGGGCCCGATTTTCACTCGACAGACATCATCACAAAATCGAAACAATACGACCAATTTGACGTATGTTTCGACATATCTCACATAACATTATATTATTTTATCATATATACATCTAACATTATATTATTAATACTTTATTTATAACAAGCTGTGCCCGCGATTACGCCAGCGTGGGCTTTGGGGAGATTACCCGGAAAATGAATTTTATGTTTTTGCCGCGGAACCCTAATAATTTTTCTAGAATAAATTTAGCCTAAGTTACTCCTTGTAACATCAGATAACTGCCAGTGAAAGTCCCGTCAAAATCGATTAAGCCGTTTGGATGTTTGCCCGGAACAAACATATATATACAATGCACTTTCATATGTACTTGGTAAAAAGGTGTAATTTTGATATTACAAACAGACACTTGAATTTTATTTATTTGTATAGATTATAAAATAAACAGCGTGTATAAGAAGTCCAAAATAATATGTTAGATACAAGGGGCACACATGAATAGGAAGTTAGAATGTAACAACGAGGAATCGAACTTCAGATCTCGTAGCCCACATGACACGCTTACAATCACTAGGCACTACCCATATTTAATAAATAAATAGAAAAAAAGACGGTATGAATTGAAAACCTCCTCCTTTCTCTGAAGTTGTTTGATAAGGTTTTAAAGTAATATTATACACCATTTTGATTGCAATAACTTATGCTAATAGTTTTCCAGTAAAAAAAAGTAAACTTAGGTATGCACGATAATAGAAGTGGCAATTAAAAAAATATATTTAAAAAAATACTTACTCTTAAAAAGTAATTGTCCGTTTTAAATATAGAATTCACTAATAAAATCTAAACTTATTAAACTAAATATTTCAAGTATCGAGTGAGGACTGTATCGAGTGAGACGTGCGGTCGCGACCGTCGCGACCTCTGTCTGCGAAATTATCTCGAGACATAGCATTTTGTATTTCAAACCAATGATTATATCGTCGGTTGAGAGGAAAACCTCACTAAGTACAAAAAATGGGTTTTTTACACTAAGTACCTTAAAATATCAACAAATTTCTCAGGAACACGTCATCATATCCATAAGTGCATTATTTTACAGAATTCCAAATACCAAAAATCACTAAATCACATAAAAAAACTATTAAAATTCAAATTGCTGCTTTGTTTGTCTTTGTTACTTAATCAGTTTTTCCTGTCACCCGACGTAATTATTATATCGATTAGAAACCATGAAGAGATTAGAAACCATTAATTGGTTTCTAACCAGAAGTTCCATTTTTTTTTCTTTTACGGCCAGTGATACTCCGGTATCGTTGCCATGATATCGAGGGGGTAAGGCTATTTGACTTAAGCGACATTTTTGGGCGATATTGACTTACTTACATGGAAGTGAATGATGAATTGATGATTGATTGATTTCTGCGTCGAAGGAAATGTTCGTCTCGTCGTTTGTCTCCATAACTCATAAAAAAAAAAAAAAAAAAAGAGTTTGCTCTCCTGTTAAGTTAAAAAATGTCACTTCAGTAAGATTAGAATCCGGAACGAAGTAATTCGCCAAAGAACTAAAGTTATCGACATAGCTCAACGGATTAGCAAACTGAAGTGGCGGTGGGCTGGTCATATCTGCCGCAGGACTGATAACCGTTGGGGAAGACGTGTCTTAGAGTGGAGGCCGCGAATCGGCAAACGTAGCGTAGGACATCCTGTGACCAGGTGGAGCGACGACATACGCAAAGCGGTAGGCAGTGGTTAGAGAAGAAGAGCCGAAGATCGGGCTCAGTGGCGCATCTTGGGAGAGGCCTACGTCCAGCAGTGGACTAACACTGGCTGATGATGATGAAGTAAAATAGCCTTTCACCCCTAGATATATTCACCAAAATGTACAATAACACTGCTGAAAAAAATACATACATAACGTACTTTTTATCAATTGTTTAAAAAATTGGTTACCTATGTAACTCGTAAAATAGTCATCGTTCGATGCGCACGCGCTGTTAATTTATGCGTCAGCTAGTAACTCGCGGTAAACAAAACAGTAGCTACAGTAATTAAATACGTTGACTTTTTGGGTAAAAAAATGATAAAAATAAGAAATCAGAATGTTTCATTTAGTTTTTGACTTAGTAAATGACTTGACATACAATTTATTTTTTTCAATATCTTGGCAATCGAATCCAAACAGAAAAACCCCTAATTTGGTATTGGTAGCCTAGTATCCCGAGGGCCTGGTGGCCCGAATCCCCCTCGCATTGAGGGGAGGCCCGTGCCCAGCAGTGGGACGTTAAAAGGGCTGTAGTAGTAGTAGTAGGCTAGTAGGTAGAACGCATGCCTTGAACGCGAGGGGTGCACAGTCACAGGTTCGCACTTCTCAGATTTTCAGATTTCATTTGCGGATGTTATTTTCAATAATCATTACCACTTGCTGAACGCTGAAGGCAATCATCTATAGAAAGATGTGTAAAGTTCACCAACCTGCACTGGGCCAACGTGGTGGACTATGGCCCAAATCTCCCTCGTATTGAGAGAGAACGTACCATGTTTAATGGCAATAGAGGTGAGCACCTCTACCTACTCCTTCGGTGAATACAATCGTGAAGATGTATTAGTATGTAAACGTAACGGAATGTAAAGTAACTGTAACTAACAAGAATTATATAGTAGATTAAACAATATGTAAGCGTAACCTAACATTTATTTCTGTGTTATCTTTAAAATGCGTCATCAAATTTCTTTTGTCGTTAATAACATAACGTCCATAGTTTTGTCATTCGCTCACTATGATTAGGTGGAGTATGTACGAAACATGTGTTTGGTTGCTATTGATAGCTGTATTATGGGCGCACGCGCACGGTCAGCATATCAATAAAACATGGCGTCCAGACATCGAAAAAACTGAGCTGTTGATGACTTTTCTTGTAAGTGTAATTTCTTATCCAACTAGTTTATACATATATAAATAAATACATATAAATAAATCAGGCAACACATACTCATCGTATGGTCCCAAATCAAGCAAAGCTTATTAGTCTCATTGTACAGTTACAATGGACTGGGGGCAATCCCATTTACATCCAGACCAGGGAAAATTCCGAAAATGACATTTACTCTTGGTGGGAATTGAACCCGCAACTGGAAGATACCAGACTACGAAGGTTACCCATACGATGGACAGACCAGATCATAACCTGTGCGTCTGTCTCCGAAAAGAAGGGCTGTGGGTCCAAGTTGCGCGATGCATTTTGGTCCCAATGTAATAGAGGACAAGCAAATTGTGATTATTTCAAGGAAATTTCTCCATGAGAGTTGCGACCTAGTCTTCTCAAGACTAGTCTGGGTCAGTACACATCTGATTAAGTTATTTTGAACATGCAGATTTTAGCACCAAACATTATTCATCAGGTGATAATACTTTTCGTCAAGGTGTGGGCTAGATTTGAACCTGAAAACCTGGAATACTAAACGAGCGTTTAACTGTTGAGCTATCACTGCTTCTTTTGGTATAATTCCTCAGACAAAATATCTCTACTTAGGTCCTCCCATAAACACTCCTGCACAGGTTTCCTGCAACACGTCTAAAACGTAATAACCTCCTTCTGGCCTTTATAATACGTCTCCAATTCATTAAACAGGTCCATCGTCACGGAGATAGAACACCAGAGGCATATGACATCAAATACAGTAGCAACCCTGAGGAGTTGAAGAAGTTATCAGAGCCGTACGGTATGGGGCAGTTGACTAAGGTAAAAACATTGGAACATGTTAACAATCAATTTGAGTAAATTTCAGTATTTTTAGAGTTAGGAGACATCAGCAAAGTAATGGCCAAGTACAGTTAAAAGTTATCTTCAATTACTTTGATAGCTGTGATTGGTATGAACCCTATCATACCATGCTGTATGATACGTGCTGAAGCGTCTGTACTAGTTAATGTATGACACTTGAGTCACACATTCCCACAACCGTTGAAAAAAAAACAAACGCCTGTATTCCCTAAAGGGGTAGGTACTGCAGTGTAGCCACATATAGCCACATGTATTTTGGTCAAAGTCCTCCAATGTAAATTGGAGGCGAGCCTATTGCCATTATACCGCGAACATGCCTCCTGATAACGAAGCGGATTCGTGCCATAGTCCTCTATACTGGCCCAGTGCGGGATAGTGAACTTCACACGCCTTTCTATAGGCGTGTGGGTTTCCACACGATGTTTTCCTTCACTCTTCAGCAAGATTGAAATCTCTTTCTTGAGCAATTATTGAAAATTACCACGGTTAAGTCTTTCTCTATAGCATTGTCCGTTAACGTCACTAAGGTTTGACCTTCGAAGTGTCCCAGGGTACCTCACGATCAGATGTGAGTCATCAATGTCACTATACCTTAATTTTTGGTTGTCAGGCTGGCTATCACAGAAGTTACCAACTCGGCAAATTCTTCCGCCGTCGCTACAACAACTTTCTCTCCACAAACCTCCATAACGTCCACGTCCGGAGCACCAATTACACGAGGACTATAAACACGATTCGTATCGCCATCACTGCTGCTTACTCTAAAGAGAGTAATTGGCATCATGGTATGGAGCTGATGCCCTTCGACTGCGAGGTTGTGCCTATTAAGTATGATTATGTGAGTTCACTTGACTTATATAATACTTTCAAGTTGACTAGTTTAACGAAAGCAGTGTTTTTCCTCTGTATCTTATCTGCGTCTAAGAAAATATTTTCCGAAGTAATCTAAAGTGCTATTTGTTAGATTTTCCGATGTCAGAATATATGTTTTGTGTGTGTCTTTGACGTATAAGACTAGACGGCCAACTTTTTTGACACATATGTATCACATACTTTCAATTATCATTTGCCTAAACGTTCTTACGCCAATCTAAAAGAGAACGATAGTAGATAGCCTCATCAATATATTTTTTACAGAATTTAGCCGTCAGTAACTGTCCGAAGTACTCGAAATACTTCTTCGATAGCCTCATGTCCGACCCTGTAGCCATGCGGCCCTATACCAAACTGACAGAAGAGTTGTCGACCGAACTGAACTATAATCTCACGAAAATCCCGGTGATCTTATATCCATTGGAGTTTCTTTACGATTGTCAGGTAATTATTTTATTAATTAGCACGCCTATATTTCCCTGCAGGTGTGCACTTTAGTAACACTGTACGTAAGCGTACATATGGAGCATACACATCAATAAGAATAATTTAGTTTGGAATACTTGGTGCTATATAATATTGCTCGTGAGTGAACTAAGCTAGACCCGGGGTCTGTAATTTGGTGCTCTTTTGACGTACTTACAATGTGAAGGAACTTCGAGTTACAAAGCCTCTATGGGGACGGAATCGATGTGGGGATCGAATCGGGAATCTCACGATTATTAGGACAGGTCATCTAACTACTAGGCTATCGAAGGTACATGATATAAACTATGTAAATAAGTATCAAAGTCAAATCGCAAATTTTGTACAAGCCAGTAGTGGCACTTTAAAATTGGCATTCCTACTTGTCATATTTTACGATGAAAAGTAATGTACCATATAAGTTACTTAAGTACCTCACTTTACCTTTTGCTATTGTGATTTCAGCTCAGTTTAGGTCTACCATTGGGTCCAGTGGCCCAAAAATTGTTACCGGAAGTAAAGGAAGGGGGGAAAGCTGCTGTTAATGTTGTATTTGGTAATGAGGAGTATGTCAGTCTTCAGGCTGGTTAGTAGATCTAAAGTTATTTTATAAAAGTCTACAGTCGCTTGCACGGGAATCAAACTTGCAACCTCTCGGCCCATGGAATTAACTGTTAAGCCTTGCATTTAAATTCTATTCAAAATGCGTGGGACTCATTTCTTCTTTCAATAGCAAAAACGAACTGTATTGACTCATAAAAGGAGCACATTTTTCAACGAAGTATTATCGATGACACGAGCGAATAATAGTCGCATGACTTTGACTACAGAAGTTCAAACTCTATGTATCAGTTCAATGGTAACAGACCTCGCGGACATAGCCCCATGCGATGGACTGACCAAATTAAAGCGCTGACTAAGACCCCTCTTAATGAATGCGTCCGCCAGACATCGGTTCGGGATCGGTGGAAGAGGACCATCAAATCTATCGTCGATTGCACATGACCACGACTGCTCTGCCAAGAGTACATCGACCAAGAAGAACTATCAGTTTACAGTGCATATTTTCAAAAGAAGTCAAATGAAATCTCTCACCTCAGTATATTCAGGGTATCAGTCGAGATTTTAAATGTAAAATATCAAGGATATCACATCAATGTATATCTTTTTCATTTCAGGAGTGCTGTTAAAGGAATTCTTCTACATAGCCAAATTGGTGAAAGCAGGGATCAAGACTCCAAGAATGAGGATATATTCTGCGCACGATTTCAATGTGTTCTCCTTCATAGCTGTCACTGGGGCTCTCCCCAAGCCTGGAGTCCCGGACTTTTGTTCGGTTTTCGCGTTAGAACTTAGAAGGGTCAAGGAAACTGGACAATTAGTGGTTCTGGTATGTTAAAACATGTTATCAAGCATAGTCTCGCTTGCACTGTGCTTTGCTCCACTCAGCTCACTACACTGCATAACCATCTAGTCCGGGTTCGATTCCCCTTAGTGGAAAATTACATAAATGTCCTTTTTTGGATTTTCTCTGGGGTGCGGTCTTACCAGAATAGCCATTCTGGTAAGACCGCACCTTATCTCCGGTCTCCTATTGACCGGACATTATCACTATTTTGAAATTATACAGGATGTATTAGAAGTCCGAAATAACACTTTGACGTTTGCATCAGTATCGGGTATACAACTGAATAGAAGAAAAATTTTATCGAAATTCGACTATGTTTTATCAACTTTTTTTTCGTCGTCAATATCTATTAATTGTAATATCCCGAGTCCTATGTAAAATTTGTATGATCTGTTTTGTGAATATTGGTAGTCATATGTGTAGTTTACACTGCTGAATAGGGTTGTGCATGTACCCAAAGGCCAAAACACGATACCTGTGATGCATATTCAAAGGTCTATAATTCAGAAAATAGAATAGATAGGTATAAACGGGTTGTTGTAAATTCGTCACAAAGTAAATTTGCCACAGAAAAAAGTATGTGTAAATTCGCCACAATTATTTATTTTTAAGAAAATTACTAATATACCAATTTTGATTATTGTAAATTCGTCACATTATTTTTGTTCGTACAGACAGCAGAAAAATCAGTCACTGTACTGTGTTGTTATTCGATACGGCTTGCAATACATTTTCGAGCGCTAGAAACGATTAGCTTTGTCTGCTACCGGTACTTTATCGCAAAAATAATGTAAAAAGAAGCTTCTGATACACCCTGTATAGAAACAAAACGATATAATAAGACCAATTTGTTGTTTTGTTTTGACATATTATGTCGAATTAGAGATGATGTCGAACATGTGAGAATTGGGCCCCTGGTCTCGGTGTAAACCTCCAGTCCATTGTATGGTACCCATAGTACAAGCTCTGCTTGGTTTGGGATCAGTATGTGTTAACAGGCGATATTTAATAAATGACATTAGTGACATGACAAAATGCGAGATACATACATTTTATCTCTTTCTTTCGCATCAATAACAAGAGTGAGAGAGCCGCTCGATGTGTAATAAGCCGTGACGTAGGTAAGACATTATTATACTTGGGATACAAAGACAATCTGAAATGAGACTTATTGCAGATGGGGCACGATATAGTACTGAATGACTTTTAATATTATTTTTTTCCACAGCCAGTTTACGTCAGTACTCCTGGGGCTCCTGAAGAGTATCTGAAGTTTGAAGGGTGTAGCGGCACCTTTTGCGACCTGGAGGAGTTCAGCCGACTCACGGCTAAAAATGTAATGAACGTTCATGAATACAGAACGAGATGCAACTTCAAGGAAGAATATATTATTGAGCCTTTTAACAGGTTCAGGTCATTGGTCAATGCTACCTTAACAGCGTCATTGAGATTACTCCGAGGCTAATAACCCAGCAAAGTTATAAAAAAAAAAATGCAACTATAATTCTTGAACTTCAAATATCTTACATAGTTTGTTCTTTGAATTGTACCATTCACCCGATTATTAGTTATAATCATTTCATATTTCTATGGAATTCTCTTATTTAATAAATAATACGAAAACAATAATCTCTGTACACTTAAATAAATAATTATTTACCACGTATCTACGTATTTACTTTGAATGTAACTTGTTCAATGCCGGAATAAGGCGACTTGATGCCCTAAGCAATCTTTCCTTGTGTCATCCCCATGCTTAAGTGAACTACAAAGAATTAATTGAAAAAATAATGTGAATAAGTAACGTAGGTACAATATGTATGTGTTGTTCCTTCTGCCCTTATCCCATGCTAGGTGTTTTTGAAATTGCTTTAAAGCCCGTTTTTTTCACGGTCGTCTCTGGTGCCCCCTAGACGGGATGCCGTTAGCAATTGCTTAAATAGCCCTTAGGCTGATCCAGGACTGAACTTGTTAAATTATGATTTAGTATATTTTAGGAACCTCACCAGGGTCGCCGGGAGTCGATGGGCGCATAAAGCCCAAGAACGTAATTTGTGGCGATCTATGAGGGAGGCCTATGTCCAGCAGTGGACGTCCCTGGCTGATAGATAGATATTTAAGGATTATTTCGAGGGGTGATAGGCTGTTTGACCTAAGCGACACTTTTGGGCGATATTGATTTATATACATAATTGGAATCAACGATTTTTTCTGCGTCGAATGAGTATGATCTCCTGTAAAGTTAAAAAAATGTTACATAAATCAAATAGCCACCCGTCGATTTAAATAATAATACATTACATATACTACTACTACAGCCCTTTTAACGTCCCACTGCTGGGCACGGGCCTCCCCTCAATGCGAGGGGGATTCAGGTCATAGTCCACCACGCTGACCCAGTGCGGGTTGGCAGACTTCACACATCTATCGAGAACTAGACAAGTTCCCACAGACGTGCAGGTTTCCTCACGATGTTTTCCTTCACCGTTTCATAGCAAGTGATAATCTCGGATGAAAATGAGATTCGCACATAAATCCCAGAGGTGCGAGCCGGGGTTGGAACCTGCACACTTTGATTTGCAAGGCGTGCGTTCGACCACTCGGCTACCACTGCTTCAATTACATATACTTTTTCAGAATAATGTAGTATCCCCTTGATCTAAAGATTAACACAGCAGATCGAGCAAAAAATCACGTTTGTTGTATCGGAGCCCCATTAAATATTTATTTTATTCTGTTTTTTAGTATTTGTTTTTATAGCGGCAACAGAAATACATCATCAGTGAAAATTTTAACTGTCTAACTATCAGGGTTCATGAGATACAGCCTGGTAGCAAACGGCAGCGGAGTTATACTAAAACCCTACACCCTACTCAAATAGGGTCCCGTTTTACCCTTTGGGTACGGAACCATAGAAAAATATAGACCTCCAGTATTGAGCATCTCGCGATTTCTGCGACGAAAACAGGTTTGTTAATTAAAATCGATTCGTGAACCGTTAACTAAACATTGATTGAATATGTGCCAATCGATACACCGATGAGGCGACTATTGGTCTATCTCAGTACCCGAATATTCACAGCTGAATAATTTAGTGGTAGATCGTATGAACCGGCCGGGATGTACGATGAATTGGATAAATCAATTGGAAGGGAACATACTGCATACTGTGGAACTTTGGAGGGCATACTGTGGAACCTTGTTGGATTATCTCCTCAGGATAACCCTTAAGGCTCCATTTACATGTTTAAGCCAGCTACCAGATAGTTGCGGGCTTAACACCCTGCACCCAGCATAGTATTTATTTATGCACCGAGGCGAAAGAACAACTTGTATTGTTTTGTTTCATAATTTACTCTATGATAACATACCTACATAAAGATTGATTTTTTGTGGTAAAGCCACGGGACCAGCGTTATTTGCTCGCGTCTACAATGTTATGTTGTTCCATCATGACCTTTATCCATGAGTTAATACAGTTTATTTAGTAACATTTTCTATAAAATCGTTCATAGAAGAGAGCTGTCACTTTTTTTTTTATGAGATAGGGAGGCAAACGAGCAGACGTTTCACCTGATGGAAAGTGATCAACGCCGCCCATGGACACCTGCAACACCAGGGGCATCGCAAGTGCGTTGCCGGCCTTTAAGGAATGAGTAGGCTCGTTTCTTGAAGATACCTTTGTCGCATCGGTCCGGGAACACCGCTGCAGGAAGTTCATTCCACAGTTTGGTGGTGCGAGGGAGAAAATTCCTGGTAAATCGCACTGTACTGGAACGCCATTCATCCAGATGGTGAGGATGGTAATGCAGTCTGTGGCGAGCCGTGCGATGGTGGAATTCAGCGGCAGGTATAATACCGAACAATTCCTCGGAATACTCTCCATGATATAAGCGGTAGAAAATGCAGAGGGATGCATACCTTACGGGAGTCTTGTAATCTGAAAACTCCTCGTAACATTTTCTATAAAAGCGTTCATAGAAGAGAGCTGTTAGTTGAGGGGAGTCTTGTAATCTGAAAACTCCGGTGCTTGAGCGTAGGCCCCTCGGCTCACTCCAACACACTTTTGGCAATGTCCTTTCCGGAATTTGCCCTGGACTAAGTAACTGGGAACGCCTCCAGTCCATTGTATGTACCCATAGTAAGTTGCATAATCTGGCTTAGGATCATAGGATGAGTACGTGTTGTAAATGATTTCAAAATGTAAATAAATTTTGTCATTGATGTGTGTAGTTTTATGGTTCCGTGTGTATCTACATGGATAGATCCTGGCTCGCCGCGCATCGCTGGCCTCCGCGGCGATTCAACTCAAGCCCACACCACATTTTTACCTTTTATTAAAAAATACGATTCTCGTAGTATTTTGTGAGTTCGATTTTCAGTAACGTATCCTGTTTGTAGTAGTGTAGTGTTCCTACTAAATGTTTAGTTAAAACTTGCTCATGTAACTTGGTTGCGCCTTCTGAACAAATTGGGAAACAAAGTAGAGTTTGTAAGGGTACGGGTACAGTTATAAGAATCAGCGGTTTATCATTTGTGGGACATGGAAACGTCCAATTAGTAATATAGTTACCGTAGCCATGCAGGAGACAAATAAAACAATAAAGGACATTGAAATATGAACCTTATCAAACTACGAGATAAGTTTCGTTATTAATTGATCACTATTTTATTATACATAGATAACTCTTTATTGTTCCACCTCTCAGAGATATACGATAAAATAATAATAATAATGATGTGCAACAATGGGCGGTTTTATCACGAAAAGTGGTCCCTACCAGGCAACCTTTGGATGGAAAAGAACTAAAGTACTACAAACTAGTAAGGACAAGGTGTACTAAACAAACTAAGAATATTGGTGTCTTGCTCTAATAAGAAAAGGGAAGGACAAGGACAGCAGTATAATTATTAAGTAATTACTTTGTTTCAAAGTAGGCGCATTTTGTATGAACTGACAAGTGTGATTGATACGTGCGCTAAGACACAGTTTATCTCACACGGAGTCGCTCGATCGAGTAATACCATCGACCTTAATACATTCATCTATGGTAATACATATAAAAGAAGTGGTGACCTGGTGACCTAGTTAGTTGAAAGGCCGTCTTCAAGACGGGGTGCCGATGGGTGTAGGTTCGATTTAAGGATTCCATGAGTGAATTTCGATGAGTGAATCGCTCTCGCTCTCATCACTGTGGCCACGCCCTAATAAAATAGTAGTTCGTGTGGTGGGTATCAGGTTGCACAAATACTGAACTATAAGTTGGTTAGTGTTCCTCTGCGGGAACGAACCCATGGGACTTGTAATAAAGACGACGCTTTTAAGCGTAGACCTACTTGAAATTTGATATTTGCAGTGCTTATTAAGTTAAAAACATATTAAAATTCATAAAAGAAATCGAAATAATAAAAAATAACAAAAGAAATTAAGAAATCCCACAAACGAAAAGATTACAACTGAATTGATTATCTAATGTATATGTATAAATCTATTTATGAATGTACTATCTAATATTTTTCTAGTTTTTATAAATAATCGTTATTACTATTTACGTATTTTGTATAGTATATACATTTTTGTAAAATTTTCATTTGTTTATATATAACAAAATAATGTTTAACAGTGATATGTAGCGATAACATTAGTAGGTATGTATTATGTATTTGTACTGTATAATATAGCTAAGATTCTAGTTAGTTTGGTTTGCAAGAACCCCTCCTCAGGTGAAGGCCAAAGAAACCCACTGGTCTCTGTAATTGGCTAGTTGTAACCAGTTTGGGCCCGCTTTCCTTGTGATGTCGTCTTGTCATCTCGCGTGGGGTCTTCCCCTGTAGCGTTTTCCTTTGGGCTGTTCCATAAAGTAATTTTTTAGTCGATCTACCATCTTGTAGGCGCGCGACATGCCCCGCCCATTTCCAATTGAGACTTTGAGCATGGATTAGAGCGTCGGCAGATGTTGAAATATTGATGTGAAACATCTACAGGCGAGGGGTAAACCTGATTTTTGGCGTGGCGAGATTTGCCGACGCTTCGCCACGACAAAATGAAACTTAATGCATAAAGTATAGTTTTAAACGCGGGCACGCTTGTTACTCCTGGGCTCCTCGGTTCTTTCCGCCGCTTAGACTACGCCCACCGGCTGACTCCGCTCACTCGCTCACTCGCCGCTACGACTACTATGTTTTATGTTTCACATCTGCCAGGCGTCTCGCGACGGCTCAGTTTCTTTTGTGTCTCTTTTTTTGTCTTTTGTTTATATAAAGCATACTCCGTTCCCATACCGCGATGGCAACTGACGATTATTTTCCTTATTTTGTTAGAGTATCTCCAGGTCTGGAAGGCGTAGCTTGACCATGGCAGGAGACATGCGTTCATCACTCATGTTTTTAGCATCACTGTCATATCGCCTTTAAATATTTCCTTTAAGCTTCAGTATTTATTCCAAGATCCTTGTATTCTTGAGTGTATTCTTATGAGTGTAGTTATGAGTGTATTAATATTTAGGCCCCACGTTAAGGCGTCTTTTACTGTTAGTAAAAACGAGCAGTAGGGTCTTAAAAAACATTTTTACGGAAAATATTTTTAATATCCAGAGAACAAAACATCTTAGAGAGCTATTAGTCCGAGCTCATTACACGTTTGAAAAGCCCAGCAGAGCGGCCATTGTGCTGCTTTATTGAAGATTCTCGGAAAATAAGAACAAATATTGTACCAGAATATTAGACCGTTGCTGCTTCTAGTATTGTGTGTTCGGGATGTCTGAAAAAAGTCTTGAAAAACAAACAATTTTGCAAAAATACCGAATTCAAAAACCTATGTGCAGGCTAGAAATACCACACCTATAAGTTAATTAGTTAATTTATAGTATTGCAATTATTCATTTAACTAAAACGTTATTACAATTGCACTATTTATCTATAGCTTTACTAGCAGAATCGTCACCACGCTTGCGTTCCCCAAAAAGGTAGGCAGAGGTTCACTCCACTGATTACATACTTTGTATTTCGTTACCAATGTAATAGTGCGCGAGCCTATTGCCATAATGCTGAGCACATTTCATCTCAATAAGAGACAGATTAGGGCCTACTGCCTATGTAGGTATTATAGTGTCGCGTCGTTCGTGCGCGAGCGACAATGCGATGGCGGTGCGTGTTCAGCCGTGCCGCTGTTTTGTATTTATTTATTTATTATTACTTATAGACCTATTATGTTCCTTATAGTATAATGTATTTAATTTATTTATGTATATATTACGAATTCTATGTTTTTACTATTTTATTTTGTTATATTTTATTATATATGTATATTATAGTTACGCTTCTATAGGTAGCCGGTAACTTAATAAGTATGTCAAACTAGTAAAGAGGGTCGGCTGAAAATCAGCGCTGGGGGAGATTAGTTTCCCCCCAGCACGTGCTGAGCCAATACCTTTTCGGCACAGTTCGCACTGAGCTCTTTTTCTTTCCTTTTCTGTGTATTGTATAAGTTTCATATTCTCTGTGTGCTTTGTTTGCTTTGTTTTGTCTGTGTCGAATAAATGTTTTTTCTTTCTTTCTTTCTTTCTTTCCATAGTTCACGCTGACACAGTGCAGGTTGGTGAATTTCACACACCTTTCTATAGACGTGCAGGTTTCCTCACGATATTTGCCTTTACCGTTCAGCATGTAGGAATAATTATTGAGAATTACATTCACACATAAAATCCAAAAATTCCAGAGGGTTAAACCTACACCCTTGCATTCAAAGCTACTGCTGTTTGATATTTAATACCAATATGATATGATTTAGATACTTACCAGGATGTGGAGCTCGATTATCGTCTGCAAAAAAGTCAGAAAGCACAAAGTATGGAAGTAAAACAATCAAACTTTTTCACAGAATCGACGAGTTTACGAACACCATTTGATGTTTGAGCGCGCTCGCGGCGAATGAATATGTACCGATCGCAGCTGTATAGGTTTAAACTTTTTCTTTGTAACAAGATTTATATTCCTACTATTGTCAAAGACAAATCATTTATTCTGTATAGGCCCATGGTGGCACTTACAAATTGTCATGTTTTAATATTTTTTTTCTTATATACTACAACCGCACAAAGGTGGACAAATCGTGTCAACACCTGGATGCCCGAAGGCGGTTGCCGGCATCGTGGCAGACCAAGGAGAAGATGGTGCGACGATTTGGTCACCTTTGCGGGAGAAACGTGGCCACAACAGGCCCAGGATAGGGACATGTGGAGACGAAAGGGGGAGGCCTTTGCCCAGCAGTGGGACATATACTATGCTATTCAAAAAAAAAAAAAAATACTACAACCGGATCGAAACGCGAAGATTCGGCAAGAAACTCAGTGGGCTGATCATTTTTTTAAATCGCCAAATCTTATGTCAAATACACAGGTACATATAGGTTGTGAATTTTGGTAGTTGCCTCTCATAAGTGTAGTTTACACTGCTGGATAGGGTTATGGATGTACCCAAAGATCAGAACACGATATCTGTGACCAATATTCAAAGGTCTAAAACTCAGAAACTATGATAGCTAGGTATAAACTGTCTTCACTAAGCATCCACATATAAGCTACCGTATATGTAATCAAAGTATTATTTCGGACTTCTAATACACCCTGTATATTGCGTATCCTTATAAAGTTATTTTCCTTCAATATGTCGGCATTTACCTTGCGCCGGTTGCCTTTAGTGAAATTTAGTGATGGGAATGATATGTTTTCGACAAAATCGATATCTATGAAATTTTAAACTAGAATTCAAGTGAAGTCCCGCTTTTTAACCGATTTCATAAAGGAGGAGGTTCACAATTCGATCCGTATGTTTATTTTTTCAACAAGACAGTTGATTTTATTTACGTAAATCCCTGCTGAGTCCGCGTATGGGTAGCATCGTATCGACTATTAGTATAGTATCGACTAAAATATCGAATAATAGTAACTCTCGTTTCATTGTTACGCTTCTTACCTACGCTGTCATTACACGCGCACCTTAATAGTTTAAGCATAGGTTGCTCGACACACTGCCCCTGGTAGTTGCATTTTAATTTTCCTTTTGACGCCCCAGTGTGCACGAGGCTTAATCGGTTAATTGTTTGGCCCTACGAGGCCATTTACAAAATGTATTTTTTTATACTTTTTTCTTCTTATATTCTACAAGCGTTGCTTAGTTTCCATTCAATTAACATTATCAAGTATTATTCGTTATTTTAATAACAAATCATCTAAATATGCATCGACCTATCGATAAAATACCACATCACCATTCATTGTAAGGCAATCTACGTATTTACGAGATCGAGGGCGCATCGGTGCAGACTCTATTAAATCGACTAGGGTGGTGCCACTATTAATATCGATTATCTACTCTACCGTATCGAGAATCGATTGTTTATACGCTGATAGAATGCAGGGGCCTTGATTAGTGTGGTTTAGCTATATTTAGTTAAGTTGGTATATTGTAAATTGGGTTCTCTCGCATCTTCGTGGATTTTAGTCCATAACCGGACTTAAATTTGACTACGGCTTGGCCTAGTGATTTAAGCGTAGGCCCCTCGGCTCAATTTATAGGGTTCCCTACCCAAAGGGTTAAACCGGAACCCTATTACTAAGACTTCGCTGTCCGTCCGTCCGTCCGTCCATCCATCCGTCTGTCACCAGGCTGTATCTCATGAACCGTGATAGTCAGTGAGTTGAAATTTCCACAGATGATGCATTTCTGTTGCCGCTATAACAACAAATACAAAAAAAAACAGAATAAAATTAATATAAAAGGGGGCTTTCATAAAACAAACATGATTTTTTTTTGGCCGTTTTTATAGATAATGGTGCGGAACCCTTCGTGCTGACTCGCACTTGCCCGGCTTTTCAAATTTCCGGAAATCGAACCCGCAAGCACCCACCCAGTTAAGTGAATGGCTTTTTCAGAATTTGCCATGGGTGTAACTGAGATCGCTGCCTGGGCCTTCTATGGACCCCATAGTACCGAACTAGTTTTACTCAAATTTCCTGAAAAAATAGATTTTATATGTTTTTTTCCGCGGAACCCTAGTAAAATCAGCTATCTACGAGTGAAAGTCACGTCAAATTTACTCCAGCTGTTTGGGAGTTTACCTCAAACAAACAGGCAGCCAGATTTATAGAGTTTTTTTTATTATTTGCGTTTTCGTTACAATTAGCGTATATACTTTCATTTGCATTTTGTGAAAAGTCGTTATTTAGACATTACAAACAGACACTTTAATTTTATTTATTTGTGTAGATATCTAATAATAATACAAAGAGTCTACATATATGTTTGAACTGTACTTTTATCCTTATGTAACATGGAAATCCATAATGGAAAAAAGCAACCATGGAGTTTCTTGCCCATTCTTCTCCATAGGAAATGCATTCCGAATGGGTGGTAAAGATATTATTAGTATTATTTATTTTTTATAGACGATTCATAAGTGCTTGTATTGGTTTACATGAATAAAAAAAAACTGATTCTGATTCTTATAAAAAAAAACTACAGTAAATCAACACTTCCTTATACCGGACATCGAACCTTAGAGCTCCGAATAGTAATGCAAAATCCGTGTAAGATGGCGACGCTCATTATCGCTACAAAGGGTAGGTAGAGCTGTGTGCGTTGACCCTAACCGCTGGACAACGGAAACACTTACATTGGGACGGGAAAATGATTTGCCACGAAGTGAAAATTGGGGAAAATAATCCTGGAAAAGCGGAAAAAGGGAGTAGTTACCAACTCTCTAAACAATTACGGACGTAACATACTTAAAACGAGTGTAGTTTTTTAGAAAATATTTTTTTTTTACATCAAAATAATATTTGATAAGATATTTAGAAGTCCTACCTAAGTATATCAAAAAAACTTTAGTATTGTTTTTGTGCGGGTTGGTGGACTTCACACGTCTTGCCACGGACTTGCAGGTTTCTCCACGATGCACTGCTACGGAGAATGTGTATTATATTATCTTAATAATACTTACAAAATTTTAATTTTGTATTGAAGAGATTAACCTTTTTTTTTATTACAAGCTCTATATTAACTTGCAATGTAGTCCGGGTAGAATCTTGCAACTGAATTTTAAATCAGTTATCTTTAACCGATTGAGCTGAAATTTGGTATACACGCTTATTTTGGATGACAATGCATGCTTAGCTATGTGACGTCATTCTAATTCCAATATGGATCATCCAAGATGGCGGAATATTTATTTTTTCTGCACTACCACATGAAAAGCGAACACTGTAACATAAATAATAAACATAACATTTCTCATCAAGCAAAACAATCTTTATTCATGAACTACTTGAAAAACACTTCCCTTGCAAAGGCACTCCATGCTGTTATCGGAGTTTGCATATTGTAAAAGTACCGGTGACGTATAACAGATGGCGCGACTTCACATTAACAGTATTTTATACTGATTTACGTTCACTCTATACAATTTAGAAAGTCCATAATGATTAGTCTATGCTCTCAATAATATTGTTATTCTTGTGTTATTTCGTAGATTGTTATGATGGTGGCTCTCAATCAACCCGGATTCGTGCTACATGTGATTTTGTAATTTTTAATAGAATTTTATGTTTTTCATGAAAAGTTGCTTATCTTGTAAGTTGATACTTAAATTTGTAGATGAAAGTACCTTGGTGTCCAAGGTAATTTAATTGTTCTAGTAATTCTGAAACCACCTGTAATATTTACGTCAATAAAATTCTCAATCTTGTATGGGTACATGCTTTCCTCACTATGTTTCCTCAGCTAGTGTTATTGATGATTCAACATTAACCTACTTACCTCATAACATCCGGAGGCAGTTAATTACCTGCGCAGTAGTAACCATAAAATGATCACAAGGGACTTAACAACACCTCCTATAGAATTACAGTTTAAATACTGTAATTTTTTGTCAAATGTTGGACTAAGTTATGTATCAAAAATTTAATAAAACATTACTGAAAGAGCAGTAAGGGGGGCTGTTCCAAAAATAATTATCATGGCGTTTTATTTCCCTCGTAGTTGAACTTCAAAACTTCGTTTCTACGCACAAAAGAGACAAAGTTTAAAAATACAATTGGAATGGATTACAATAGCAATTTAGTGAGTAGGTCAACTCCACCCGACCATTCCGTGAGCTCTCGTCTTTTAACGAAATTTATAAATGCCTGATGGGTAAGGACACGGCGTCAGTTGCAGCGGGAAACCAAAGATGATTAATTAATTTATTTACTTGTAAATAAATAATAATACATCGTCAAGCCTGTATTCCCCGAAGGGGTAGGCAGAGTTGCACTGTAGTGCGCCCACTCTTCGCCGATGTATTTTGGTCCCAATGTAATAGGGGGCGAGCCTATTGCCATCATACCCGGCACATTCCCCCTCAATACGAGGGAGATTTGGGCCGTAGTCCGCCACACTGGCCCAGTGCAGGTTGGTGAACTTCACACGCCTTTCTATAGGCGTGCAGGTTTCCTCACGATGTTTTTCTCCACCGTTCAGCAATTGGTAATCATTGTTACAATGTTAGCAATTGTGTAATCAAGTTTGCCGCTGGCGGGAATCGAACCCGCAACCCCCCGGTGCAGTGAGCCGAGCGGCTTGCGCTCAGACCACTAGACCGAAACTTCATCAATCAATTTCATCATTCCATACATTTCGTAAAAAAAGATGACATTAATTTAGTGTTTTAACCACGCATAGTTAAAGGTAAGGTTTTATAGTCATACCCTTGCGTTTCTGTTAGTCAGGCTAGAATTTTTGGAAATAAAATATACCACCATTTCTTGTCAGCTCCTTGGTAAATGGTAAACCAACATGAATGTTGAGACGGAAAAATAAAGAAGACAGATAATTCTATCCTTAGTAAGGCAAATCAGAAAACACAGAGAATTAGTTTCCGCTGTATGAATCAGAATCAGAATATTTTTTATTCATATAAAACCAATACAGGCACTTAAGAATCGTCAATAAATAATAAAAATAGTAGCTCTACCAGGCACCACACACCAAATCCATTGACCTTTCACATCAAAACTGCCGACAAATCTGCGCGATTATTTCGGGTGGAACTTCTCAAATCGACTTTCAAAAGTCGGGCCTGTCATAAATTGTTTGAAATAGCCTTAAGTTTAGAATGTAAACGCTGGGAACGCTCTAGGAAGCAATTTGTAATTTCAGATGGACTTGGCTGTAAGGGATAGCTGGGACCTTTCAAGGACTGTCCTGTATTTTAGTGAGTAAGTCCACTGGCACGTTTGAAATTAATTCTAAAAGATTAAAGTACCATATAACGCCAAACGACATCGCGGGAGGCCCAAAAGAAGATGGCGAGACGAGTTAGACTTGCACAAAAGAGACTGGTCCATACTAGGGGTAACCGCTATCGGTTCGGAGGCCTTTGCCCAGCAGTGGGACGAAACAGGGTGATAAAAAAGTCATCTAATGCACTCATGTTGAGGAAGAATGAGCATGGTATAACTCAAGTAGGTAATCAAGGGTTTACGTAACTCATTCACTTAGCATACATTCATGACTTCTTTCCTTAGAATTATAGGTCAGAAGAAACCTTAAAACGTAATAGATAAGTAGATAGTAGTTTCTGAAAGTGTGCCTTTTATCTATCCCTGTGGTGTTAGCACGCATGTGAAGACAAGACCTCTGTCACGGATTGGCTCGATCCCTCTCTGTCTTATTTCACACGTGAGAAAGAGATATAATGAACATATTCTGTGACAAAGTCTAGTCTAGGCTCTCATGCTAGAACCTTTTTTTTTTTGACGGACTTACACTGTTAGCCGTGAGGTGGCCTATACAGCTTTACCGGAGGAGTGGCGAGCGCAGAGTGCACTCCAACCAAGGCCTTAAGGGTGGAAAGGGGTGGCAACTAGCTCAAGGGCGCCACAGAGGGCACGACCTCGGCTTGGGCAGTTACCGTGAGGGGAGAGGTAGTAACTGCGCTCCTAGGTGCAAAGATGCACCTACGAGCGGAAGAGGGGGTTCCTCAACATGCTAGAACCACTGACATACATTCATCTTGGGCACTGGTTTTGAGTATTTTGGGTTGAAATCATCGAAATATTTTAAGTTCTTGCTTTCGACAAGTGCTCCGTATAAGTAATCAGAAATAATAGCAAGATGTTCAAAACTTTCTTGCGTGAGTGACACTATTAGAACAATATTATCACAGCCACCTATGATGGTAGCTAATCATTTTCAAAACACTGTTAGGATACGAAACAAACATATTCCTAACATAAGATGCTCGTTTTGTCTATTAATTTGTACTATAAGCACCATCTATTGAAGTATTAATTTAAACAACATATCTTTTAAGAACACTAGATGGCAGTAGTTGCAATAGCAATTTTAGGATTTTATATTTGTGCTGATTTTTTTTGCTCCACTGCTTAAAATAAAAAACAAAACATTGTTGATAAGAAGCTTATTGTTATGTTGGTGGGCGTGATAAGAAGAATGTTTGTGTCATAGTTTATTAATTACTTGTAACAAGGCGCCAACATTCGCACTTCAAAATATTTGCCAATAATAAAACGATCTTTGTCTCAATAAGCATAAAGATTAAATTTCTATCACGCCCTCAAGCGTCAATATTAACTCGCGCTGTCAGTGTCATTTTGTTGTAAAATGTACTTTTCGATGTGTCTATACGGTTCGTTTTGCTATGGCAAAGAAATTTACTCGCGAGCGTTCGCGTTGATGCCCCAGTGTGGGAGGCCTCATTTCGACAACAACTGGACAAATAATTGTATTAGTACACATTATCAATCCCCTTTTTCAATGATATTCTAGTAAACAGATATGTTATACACGCACAAAACAACCGAAAAAAATGTTCCGCGTAACAGCGGCAGCAAACATACACACTTTTCATTCAATTTACACTCACAACACGTGGAAATGTGCAAAAGAGATGGCTTGATAAACCAACGAGAAAAAAAAGAGATGCTAGTGTTGTCACTTGCGCTTCTGTGTGATGTAAAATTCATCTGTCAACCAATCCGCATGTTGGCATTAAATATACGTCCTAATTAGGATGTATTCAAGTCTTCACTAGTGCGCTCTCATAACATATCTGTTTACTAGAATATCATTCCCTTTTTTACAAAAAGTTACTGAAAACTGGTTGCAATTGATTTTTAGATGAACTAAGAAACCTACATAAAATATTAAATAGCAATGAGATCCATATTATCCATTATCTCTTACTTATTTATACTTTTTTAATAATAATCAAAATACTATATGTCTTACCATTCACTTATATCGACTTTTGAAAGGCAATCCTTATCTACTAAGCCACAAAAAAACGTAAAATGAGTTATAATATCTACCAAACGACGCAGAAAAATCTGGCCTTTCGAAAGATATATACAGGCTGTATCAGAAGTCCGAAATAATACTTTGACGTTTGCATCGGTATCGGGTATACAACTGAATGGTATCAATATTTGATTGAAATTCGACCATGTTTTTCCAACTTTTTTTCGTCGTCAATTTCTATAACCCGTAATATCTCGAGTCCTATGTAAAATTTGCATGTTCTGTTTTGTGAATATTGGTTGCCGCCTCGCATTAGTGCAGTTTACACTGCTGAATAGTGTTATGGATGTACCCAAAGGCGAGAACACGATACCTGTGACAAATATTCAAGGGTCTGTAACTCAGAAACTATGATAGTTAGGTATAAACTGTCTTCACTAAGCATCCACATATGAGCTGCCGTATATGTACCTAAAGTATTATTTCGGACTTCTGAAACACCCTGTATAAATGTATAAGTACTAGTATAAGTTATAATAAAACATCATCACGCCTGTATTCCCCGAAGGGGTAGGCAGAGGTATATTGTAGTGCGCCCACACTACCCCGTTGTATTTTGGTCCCAATGTAATAGGGGGGTAATAGGCTCGCAGCCTATTGCCATTATACCGGACACACTTACACACACACACTCAATACGAGGGAGATTTGGGCCATAATCCACCACGTTGGCCCAGTGCGGGTTGGTGAACTTCACACGCTTTTCTATAGACGTGCAGGTTTCCTCACGATGTTTTCCTTCACCGTTCAGCAAGTGGTAATCATTGTTGGAAATGACATTCGCACATGAAAATTATCTCAGAGGTGCGGGCCTGGGATTTGAACTTGCACACCTTACGTTCAAGGCGGGCGTTCTTGCCCACGAGGCTGCCACTGCTGCCACAGTATACGTTGGTTAAATAAATAAATAATAAGAAAATCAGGTCATCTCTAGTTTAAAATACATGGAATTGACGGAAATTGCAAGTCATTACATCATTATTATGGACGGGGTACGTCGTTTGTAAACGCATTGTAAACACTAGACGCCTCGTTCCGTCGTGTCATCGACCAATTTTGCGTTGATTAATTTTTCGGGGCCCATATGAAAGGAGTGCAGGGTAGTGGAGTTTTGTCACACCCAAACAATCGGTAACGGCGCGCGGAATTTCCGGACTGAAGCCCTACACAAATACGCGCGTCTAAACAGTCACGATCAACTTTTTGCCAGCACCAAAATTAACTTTACTAACTCATTTATAAATACTAGACACACACACACACACTCAGATGTGGTGTGGTGTGTGGAGGTGATTTACTTTGTCAAACAAGCATTTCTGAGATGCGTAAACAAGACACTCATTATGGGTACTTAAGTATTTAACGGTACACATAAGTGAAAACGGATGATGGAAACTATTTATAATTACTAGACACACACACACACTCAGATTGCATTGAACACAAACAAGCATTGAAACATTTAAAGATAGCAAAAAAAAATTGCCATGTGCTAAAAGCACTCAAAAAAACATTAAAATGTGAATAATACTTTTTTTTTCTTCTAAATACTTTTTTTTTAAAAGTTGGCAATCCTATAGCAGAAGCACATTTTTGAACAAAATGTCCTTGATGACGTAATTATATTATCGTGGAATTGACTTAATTTGTCAAGACATGTAAACAATGTTCTTTATCAATGGTAGCTAAAATTAGCAGTGGTAGCCGAGTGGTCGAACGCACGCCTTGCAATCAAAGTCTGCAGGTTCAAACCCCGGCTCGCACCTCTGGGATTTATGTGCGTATCTCATTTTCATCCGAGATTATCACTTGCTATGAAACGTTGAAGAAAAATATCGTGAGGAAACCTGCACATCTGAGGGAACCTGCACATCGATAGATGTGTGAAGTCTGAACCGCACTGGGCCAGCGTGGTGGACTATGGCCTGAATCCCCCTCGCATTGATTTGGAGGGAGGCCCGTGCCCAGCAGTGGGACGTCAAAAGGGCTACAGTAGTAGTAGTAGCTAGAATATGACTAGTCTAATGGGTTCAAGGCATGGAGTTATTATAACGGAGATGGCATATCGAGACCGCGCGGTAAATTTTTCTGGTTTATCTGACTCCGCCGTTGTTGTTTTCCCATATAGTTGCCATATACTACAGGTTTATGAGATAACAACAATGGCGGCATAATTACCCAAGAACCATACGAAGAGCAGAGTCGTTATGGGTACTCTAGTTACTCTGTGGTTCGAGGTGACATGTCTAATGTAGACTGGTCGCATTATAGCTGTCATTGATAAAATGTGTTTTTTTTATGCCTTAAAAATTTGTAGTTATAGCAACTTCATAACGTGGATAGTGTTAGTAAATTTGGGGCCCTGGTCGCGTGGGTTTTACTACACAAATTCAATATTTATTTATAGGGGCAAAAAGTATTTTTTTCTTCAAAATCATGTGTTTTCGGTCGCCCCGGTATGTTCAGGGCGTTATATTTTATAAGTTCGACAATTGTTTAGTTGTATAGTACTTTATGTTCAGAGTTTTTCAACGGTGGTGCCATTAAAAAACCTGTTGGAAAAAAGATAAATCGCCTACTTTTGCAAATAAATAATTAACGTTATTGGATCCACACAATTGGACGTAAGAAAAAAGGATCCAATCCACAAAATTTACAAAAATTAGTTAAGTATACAAAACGGGTCCTAAAGGAAGGCCTCCTTTCCCAAACTTTTTCAACAAAAAAGATTCCATCGAAAAATAAAAGCAAACAGCATTTTTACCACGTAGGTTACCATTCCACATATTTTTTTATTTTTTTTTATGAGATAGGGAGACAAACGAGCAGACGTTTCACCTGATGGTAAGTGATCAACGCCGCCCATGGACACCTGCAACACCAGGGGCATCGCAAGTGCGTTGCCGGCCTTTAAGGAATGAGTAGGCTTGTTTCTTGAAGATACCTTTATAATTATACATATTGTATAATTATAAATAATCGAACTCCAAGCTGCCATATCTCAAAACTGACTTGATGTGGATTGGATCCTTTTTGTTTAACTACGTCCAATTTCAAATGCATAACAATTTGATTGTACACCACTGGTCTCATACAATAGGTAACAATTCAATTATGTCGCTCTGCCAAGCCTGGCTTTAAATACAAATTGGGTACAGGATTCAGTCTATATTGGTACACATAGTATTTTCTGTAATGGACATTTATCTATTTTATCTTATCATCTGTATTTCTTATCTTTCTTATAAATTACATTTTTAAATATATATATAAAAAATACATTTAAAAATATAAAAAACAGTTCCCCACCGGCATCTGGAACAGGGTCCTAGTTACCAGTGGTTAGGACTCCAGAGAGAGGAACTTCCTCACAATGCGCGCCGTCTCCAGAAGTACTGCCTTCTGAATCTGTCCCTTGATCCAGCTGCCTAACGCGAGCCTCTTTAGGTGTTTGTCGAGGCTCTTGGCTAATAAGCCATGGGCGGAAACGACTATCGGTACAATGATTGCCGCATCAATGTCCCATGTCGATCTTATCATTATTATTAAAAGCAGCTCTACACGCAACACATTGGAGTTATATTTACCTGTGTATTTGAAGTAAGTTTTGGCGATTTAAAAAATGATCAGCCCGCTGAGTTTCTTGCCGGATCTTCTCAGTTGAGGTCGCGTTTCGATCCGGTGGTAGTATAGTAGTATATAAGAAAAAAATATAAACTTGACAATTTGTAAGTGCCCCCATAGGCCTATGCACCAAATTTGTTGCAAGTTACAATCTATTTGCAACTTCATAACATCACACTTCTTCTTTAAAAAGTGCCATAGTCAATCTTTCTATAGTATAACTTACTTCTGTTTTCAGAGCCTAGGCACAGGTGCAAGACGAATTCCTTTAACAGCCAAAACAGACAAAATAAATAACAGACAAAATACGAAGCAAATCTACTTACTCTATGTAATTTGTGCTTAATTTAATCCAGGAACTTTACTCGCGAAATAATCAAACGAACACCCCCTCTCAGCTCCCAAAGCACCTCATTTTCGTTTTAATTAAACATTTTAAATTCTAAAAATAAAATCGGCCTTGCAATTTGTCGTCGCGAAAACCTGCTGTTATTGTGACGGGATTCCGGGCGGCAAATGGGGGTGCTCGGGTGCAGAAGGGGTGGGGTGCACCCGGACCCCGCGGGTGCATGTAAATTATTGTTCTCATCGGGATTGGGTCAAATGCCGAACGCTCTTTCAGGCAAAAGTAGTGATGGCAAGGTTTTTTTGTATCGACAATAATTATGTAGGTACCTGCTGACTGCTGCATTTTTCTAACTCTATCTAATATAACCTACAGATTTAGCAATTCATTAGCAGATCTAGAAAATTAAGTAAATAAAGTTTGACGATGTTCGGCGTGGCGACGATTTTCATGTTTGTAATTTTGTGATTTTTATTTTGTTTAAGCTGTTAAAGCATCCATTTACAAATGTATGTGAGTAGATGATAAAAGTGAATAAATGACTTTTTCACGTAGTAGGTAACCATACTACTACTACTACTACAGCCCTTTTAACGTCCCACTGCTGAGCACGGGCCTCCCCTCAATGCGAGGGGGATTCAGGCCATAGTCCACCACGCTGGCCCAGTGCGGGTTGGCAGACTTCACATATCTATCGAGAACTAGTCAAGTTCCCTCAGACCTGCAGGTTTCCTCACGATGTTTTCCTTCACCGTTTTATAGCAAGTGGTAATCTCGGATGTAAATGAGATTCGCACATGAAACCCAGAGGTGCAAGCCGGGGTTTGAACCTGCACACTTTGATTTGCAAGGCGTGCGTTCGACCACTCGGCTACCACTAGGTAACGTCATTTAGAAAATGCAAAGCGCCTAGTGCGTATCAGCAAAATCACAGCTAGTACCACTCAATAAGACTCGTTGTGATTCTGAAATTTGTAGATATTATATCGATAGTTCCAACTGTATCGCATCACTAAAAAACCCAACATGGTTAATCGGTGCCTGCACTACACTCATTTTGTAATGTTTTTTTTGTTGAGAACGCCGAAATGTTAAAATCCAGAGCGAGTGTTTTTTTTTGTAAAGTGTTTTTATTACACCTGCAGTGATTGTTTATAGATTTGCGGTTTGAATCTATGTTTTAATTTACAATAAATAATAGGAAAATAATTTACAATGTGCAACTTTGTAAACACAAAGTTTTTTCAAACTAGTTTTTAAGCATAAATGTTTCACATATTTCTAGCGATTTGCATCGAAAATATTTGTATTTATGTATCAATTAATTGCATACCAAAATTCTTTTGCGATAGCTTCCCTATTATAACATCAACAACATAATTCCGTAATCACTTACAAGAACTTGGTGTACTCAAGTTTTAGTAACACTGAAAAGTGTCCAAACAATCTCAATCCAACGCTGGTATATAGTTTAACTCAAAGTTTCTTTCTAAATACCAATACTATAATTTCGTCTTTTCGAAGACTTCCTGTAACTTCGAGAACTCCTCAGAAGATACTGTAGATATTAAAAGTCATACTTCTAACGACAGAGATCTATATTCTGTCTAATCCGTGGGTAAAATTGCCTATCTTCTCTATTGTTGTTCCAATATACATGTGAGTTTGCCTTTTGCCAAGGATAGGGCTCCCAGGCTGACCGATCTCTCGATAAAAGTTTTGGTTTCAGCCATAATTGATAACTGACCATAACTGTAATCATTTCTTAATATTCTACATTATGTATACTTGCATTTTCTTCTTATTAAGCCTTCAATTCATCCATTGTTCGTACGTCATTTCACTCTACGGTGATGTTTTCAAAGACACCACATTCTTCACCAGAACATTCCCCTGGATTATAGATAACATAGGCGGGGAGATATTAGTAGATTATCAGATGATTGGTAGTGGAAGGTACACGGTCCCGCAAATGTGTGCGTTGAAGGAGATGAGATGGAATACATTTCTGCAAGCACAGTATTTGAAATGCGAGGCTGAAGGTAAACCATCATTTTTTAAATTATTTTCCTCAGTAATTTGTTCAGCTTCCAGTCAGTATTTTACAACTTGTCCTTTTCATAAATCAAAATATTTTAGTATCAGGCATTCACATCCTGAAAATACGAAAACATCTAACCCTTAGGGTTTAATCATTTGGTAAAGGCGACTGAATACCACAACAAGAAGGCCTTGGCGCAGTTTGATGTGAGCTGTTGTGAGTTCGAAGATGAACCTTGGACGACTCCAAGTGATTATATTCCAACACCAATGGGAATCCCAACTAAATGACCAATAGTTACGTAAATCAGTATTTTGACTTGTTTTTTTATCAAATGAAATAATAATTACATTATCCTTTGCATGCGAACTGGATTATAATTTTATCTTACTACTGGGCATCATCAAATCATTATCTACATGACGATTGTTACAATGCGTGTCTTAGGCTAGATTTTCGTTCGAAACAATTAGCCTCCAAGCCAATAGCCGAAGTCAATAGTCGAAGGCGGTTGCCGGCGTCGTAGCAGACGAAGGAGATGATGGTGCGATTTGGTCACTTTTGGGGGTGAATCGTGGCCACAACAAGCCCAGGACAGGGACATGTGGAGACGGGAGGAGGAGGCCTTTGCCCAGCAGTGGGAAATCCACTAAGCTATTAAAAAATGGCCACGAGGCACACCACCAGATGAGACTGGTGATCGAGGATTCGATCCCCGATCTGACTATTACCATCGAACAATCTATGCTATTACTATTGTATTGACCTGAGACCACTCCTCTTAATACATGGGTACGGGCTATGGGCGATCCCAGGGCAAATTCCGAAAAGGCCATCACCGATATTTGCCAATAGCGGGAATTGAACCCTCGACTACCTGTGTCAGTGAGCCGAGCGGCTTACGCTCAAACTACTAGACCAACCCGTTGTTCAGCAAGTGGTTATCATTATTGTAAATTACAGAGGTGCGGGCCCGGGTTTGAACTTGCACACCTGGCGTTCAAGACGGGCGTTCTGCCATCTAGCTAGGCTACCACTGCTTTTTTCCATAAAAAACCTATAGTAGCCTTAGCATTACCGCGCAGACAGTTGTTAGAACAGTTGCTAGAAGTTGTCAGACAACTATCAGATTTGTCGCGAAAATGACGTCACACCATGCCAAGTCAAGTAAGAAGAACTCGGTGTGTCGTCATTTTCCCAACGTCATTTTCTCGACAAATCTGACACTTGAAAGAGATAAAGCTTATGTCTACACGGTCATACTAAGCCAACAGGAAATTTCACAGGAGACGCAGAAAGAAATAGTACGGAACAGGGCATGATGCACGTTCTCCGGAATGGCATTGGGTACGCACCATTGGCTATCTAAATTCGATTTCGGCCTGTATGCACACAGTCGATGTTTGCGGCTGAACGTAACACGATTTCCTCTGTGTGTCCCGGGCATACAGTGCAAGCGACGTGCAATGCTGCTAAGGCCTCCCCCACACTATGGCCTCAAATTCTTTAGCATAGCAAAACGAACTGTATTGTTTACATCAAAAAAGTTCATTCTACAACGAAAGTTCACAGACAGCACGAGAGAATTTTGACGATTAGGGGCGTGGCTTTTACGATATAATTTTTATCTTTATGTATTTATTGAGCAGTGGTAGCCGAGTGGTCGAACGCACGCCTTGCAATCAAAGTGTGCAGGTTCAAACCCCGGCTCGCACCTCTGGGATTTACGTGCGAATCACATTTTCATCCGAGATTATCACTTGCTATGAAACGGTGAAGGAAAACATCGTGAGGAAACCTGCACGTCTGAGGGAACTTGACTAGTTCTCGATAGATGTGTGAAGTCTGCCAACCCACACTGGGCCAATGGCTGGTGGACAATGGCCTGAATCCCCCTCGCATTGAGGGGAGGCCCGTGCCCAGCAGTGGGACGTTAAAAGGGCTGTAGTAGTAGTAGTATGCATATTGATACAGAGTTCCTTTGGTATTGGAAAATATATTTACGCGCGCGCGTTGACGCCTCAGTGTGCCGGGGTCTTAATACGATATTCGTCTCGATTGTATTGACTCCAAAACTAAATTACTCTGACCTAAAGGGTGTGATTCATTTGCGAGCCGGCAAGCTAACGGTCTAAATCGTTGGCTCGTCGACTTACGTTGGTGATCCATTGGCGAAGTCATGGCGGTTTTTTGCACCGCGGAATTAGAATTTCAAGCATGCACAAAGAGCCAGCGAGCAAGTCCGCCGGCTTTTAAGTCTGCAGACTTTTAAGTACTCCATTGGCGGTTTAGACCTTTGGCTCGCGAGTTCGTTGGCGAACCGGCGATCTTACTCGCAAATGAATCACCTCCTTAACTGACTAGGGTGTCAACGCTCACGCGCTAATATCAAAACGAACTCTACGCCAATATGCATCAAGATTAAATTTCTGTCTTAAAAGCCACGATACCTTATCGTCAAAATTCGCTAACGCTGCCAGTGCTATTTCGTTGTAGAATTAACTTTTTATATGAATCAATAAAGTTCGTTTTGCTATGGCAAGAAATTTGACAAGTGAGCGTTGACGCTCTGGTGTACGGAAGGCCTAACTGTCGAAATAAAATTGAAGTGTCTGTTCGTCATGATAAAATAACATCGTTTTACTAAATACATGAAAGTACGTATATGTATACGATAACTACATATAAGGAAAACGCATTTTTTTTTAAATATTCCGTTTGCCTGTCTTTTTGTACCAGATAAACTCCCAAACGGCTGGACTTATTTAGACAGGAATTTCACTTGCACATAGCTGATGTTATAAGGAGTAACTTAGGCTACTTTAGAAGGGTTTTATTAGGGTTCCTAATTTCCACTCGTACGAAGTCGCGTGCTCAGCTAGTTATTAATAAATAAATGGTAAATAAAACTTTTTAAAAACAAGCTTTTATTTAATTGCCCTTAGTATTCGTGTTCTCCTCAGCAAGCCCTTGCATTTGATACCCATACTGTGGTTGTGCAGAAAAATAACTATGTTGCCATATTGGATGATCCACCATATTGGAATTAGAATGACGTCACATAGCTAAACATGCATTGTCATCCAAAATAAGCGTGTATACCAAATTTCAGCTCAATTGGTTAAAGATAACTGATTTAAAATTCAGTTGCAAGATTCCACCCGGACATACATACATTGCAAGTTAATATGAAGCTTGTAAAATGGGCAACTAAGGTGGCGGATGAATCCGGGAGAGAGTTTCCTGTAAAATATCGCTAAATGTCAACGATTTTAGCATGATCGACATTATATCTCTATTCGAGATATGTCGAAAAAAAAGACCAATTTCACCTTTTTTTACGACATATCTCGCATAGAGATGATGTGAGAAAATTTGGCCCCCGATTAGGGGCGGCTGCCTGCTATTGGCACTGTTCATTAATTTGATAGATGGCAGCACTGACTTGCCCGTTGTTTACCCTCCAAATTAAGTTTGTCTTTCCAAGATGGCGGATGAATGAGGTGTAGGGAGCTATTATGGGAATTTAGTCGGAAGTAACTAGAAGATTTATTTACATAATATGTATGTAAATATGTACCAGCAGTGGAACCCGAGTGGTCGAACGCACGCGTTGTAATCAAAGTGTACACGTTCAAACCTCGGCTCGCACCTCTGGGTTTATATGCGAATCTCATTTCCATCCGAGATTACCACTTCCTATGAAACGGTGAAGGGAAACATCGTGAGGAAATCGGCAAGTCTATAGAAAGGCGTGTGAAGTTCACCAACCCGCACTGGGCCAGCGTGGCGGGCTATGGCCCAAATCTAACTCGTATTCAGGGGGAATGTGCCCGCTATAATGGAAATAGGCTCGCCTTCTATTACTTTGGGACCAAAATATATCGGCGAAGTGTGGGCGCACTGCAGTGCACCTATGCCTACCCCTTCGGGGAATACAGGCGTAATGATGATGATGTACTTAGAACTTATTATTGATATGTAAAAGAAGAAAAAGGTCGGTCATCTGCCATCTTTAACGGCCATTTTGATTGCATTTTTTCTATAATATATTAATTACCTGAGACTGGTAGAATACCCACTCATTTTAAGTGCAGTAATTTCTCATCTTTTTTTTTTAATATGTTGGGGTAAACAAACAGTGACAAATTAAAATATGTAACTCAATAGGTAGGTAATACAGGTAAACATAAATTTGACACCAGTATCGTTTACCACAGAAACTACATAGTGATCTAGGTGTTATCATGACGTAGGTATGTTAGTGGGCATTAGGAATTTAGGATTTCTAACTATATCTGTGTCAAAAACACATTTTTTAAATAAAAATTATCTTATCTATCTATCTATACATGTAAAAAACTTTGTCCTGAATGGCTGTCTGACGGATCAACGCACAGCCTAAAGAGCTGATCGTAGAGACCTGAAACTTGGAGGGTGTACTCTTTGTATGACGTAGGCATCCGATAAGATAGGATTTTCCGAAATTCTATCCCTAAGGGGGTGAAAAAGGGGGACAAAGTTTGTATTGGACAACGTGATTCCTTGATCCAATCAACTTCAAATTTTGCATAAACCTTATTAGAACCATTTTCGACTTCTACGCAGACGAAGTCGCGGGTAAAAGCTAGTTCCATTATATTTGATTATTTTGTAAAAGAAGAACACCAAGAAGGCTAAAACGGCAATAACGATAATTTTCTATGAAAATCAACATTGATGAGCAACTGCTCAGGAGTAACTATAAACAAGTATCTTTCTACAGAATGTTTCAGAAGTCCGAAATAATACTTAGACGTTTGCATCAGTATCGGGTATACAACTAAATGGTATAAAAAATTGATCAAAATTCGACCATGATTTTCCAACTTTGGTTTCGTCGTCCTTTTCTGTAACTCGTAATATCTCGAGTCCTATGTAAAATTTGAATGTTCTGCTTTGTGAATATTAGCAGTCGCCCCTCATAAGTGTTTTATACACTGCTGAATAGGGTTATGAATGTATCCAGAACACAATACCTGTGACAATAATTCAAAGATCTATAACTCAGAAACTATGATAGTTATGTATAAATCTGTATCTGTATCCATTGAGCTACCGTATGAGCTACCGCGTATGTACCCAAAGTATTATTTCGGACTTCTGATACACCCTGTATAAATATGGATGTTATTTTTCATATTCTATTTGCGTTTTTGTCACTTTGTAAAGTACATGTTAGTTCAGTTCAAGTTTTACCTACTATTTTGAACGTGTTTTAATTTCAGCGGTTGTGGGACACAGACAGATTTATTGCTTGTTGCGCTGACGGACCGCCTGTCTGTCTATCTCGTGGTAAAATTAAACTGTTCACACTATTTTGCAAATGCTTTTTAACTCCCATAGATATTTTTTTAACTTCCTATATTTTCTAATAGTCTCAACTAACTACAGCCCTTTTAACGTCCCACTGCTGGGCACGGGCCTCCCCTCATTGCGAGGGGGATTCAGGCCATAGTCCACCACGCTGGCCCAGTGCGGGTTGGCAAGCTTCACTCATCTATCGAGAACTAGTCAAGTTCGCTCAGACGTGCAGGTTTCCTCACGATGTTTTCCTTCACCGTTTCATAGCAAGTGATAATCTCGGATGAAAATGAGATTCGCACATAAACCCAGAGGTGCGAGCCGGGGTTTGAACTTGCATACTTTGATTGCAAGGCTTGCGTTCGACCACTCGGCTACCACTGCTATAGTCTATAGTCTCAAATGAAGCCTTTAATATATGGAGTCGTAGTGTTCTTCTTTTCTTTTTGCGAAATGACTGCACCTGCTATTACCGGTATTTATGTCAATGCCGAGTAATTAATAGCCTGGACAATTTTCTTAATATACATTAAAAATAAAAATGAGTGATGACAACGATAAAGATGGTGGATGAATTCGTATTGTAAAAAAAGAAGAAGAAGAATGTTTTAATTCTACAAAATTTGTTTTCTAAATTGACTAATCCAAATTCAGAAAATCATTTCGGAGGAGTACTCTTGTTACGGTTTTCAGGAATATTGCAGGCTTTATGAATGACAAAAAAAATATTACCTACTATTTGTAGTAATCTTTTTAGGGTTCCGTACCCAAAGGGTAAAACGACCCTATTACTATGACTCCGCTGTCCGTCCGTCTGTCACCATGCTGTATCTCACGAACCGTGATAGTTAGACAGTTGAATTTTTCACAGATGTATTTCTGCTCCCGCTTTAACAACAAATACTATAAATCAGAATAAAATAAATATTTAAGGGGGTTCCAAACGTGATTTTTTTGCTCGTTTTTGCTCGATTTTGATAACGGCAACAAGTAGACGATTGAAATATTCAAAGAATATGTAGTAATATATTCACTTTAAAAATAAATAATTAAATTAAAAAAAAACAATATCTAAGGGAGCCCCATAGAATAGACATGATTTTTTTGCCGTTTTTATAGATAATGGTACGGAACCCTCTGTGCGCGAGTCCGACTCGCACTTGGCCGGCTTTTTTAATCGCAATCTGTTGCGGGACTGCTATTATTTCATTTTTCAAGGTATGAAAACAACATATTTTATCTATGGTAGATTGGACATTGTCACCTTGAAGCCATTTGTCTAGTCGTATTATGGCTACCATTGATAAAATATGTTTTTAAGCCTTGAAAAATGTAGTCATAACAACTCCACGACGATTGTGTTAGGGGAGATTATAGACTTATATACCTACATATTTGGAATCAGCGAGTATTTCTGCGTCGAATGGGTATGCTCCAGTTGTAGCATGAGCGCGAAGATTAGACGTATGTCACGAAATATCTTGATGTTGTCTCTTTCACTCGTATGAAATTAGACAGAGAGCGACCGAGCCAATCCGTGACAGAGTTCTGAAAAAAATGTCGCTTAGGTCAAATACCTTCCACCCCTAGATATGTTGTCCAGCGATATTTGCTTAGTGCGTACAAGGCTACGAGTCCCCTTTTATTGATGTTATAGTTATCACTACAGCACAAGTTTTATTAGGCGCCTCGCCAAGATGGATAAATAAATAACAATATTATTTATTGAACGCCGCACATCTCTATCCTTCTGATAAATTACAAATAGCGAAAGAATATTAAGCGTGTGGTCAGAGATAAATAACAATATAATAACATGCAATCTTCTTCTTCTTGGTCGATGTACTCTTGGCAGAGCAGTTGTGGTCATGTGCGATCGACCATAGATTTAATGGTCCTCCTCCACCGATCCCGAACCGATGTCTGGCGGACGCATTCATTAAGAGGGGTCTTAGTCAGCGCTTTAATTTGGTCAGTCCATCGCATGGGGCTACGTCCGCGAGGTCTGTTACCAGGGAATACCTACCTATAAAAAAACAGGCCCCCTATAACATTGGGACCAAAATACAACGGCAAACTGTGGGCGCACAGCAGTGCACCTCTGCCTACCCCTTTGGGGAATACAGGCGTGGCGTGATGATGTATTATGGTAATAGACAATGTGAACGTGTCTTTAATGTTGATAGACATTCCAGTCTCATACATTGAATCGCATTTCTCATAACCTCAGACCATCCAATCTTGAAGCAAAGTGTACCTAGAAAATGAACCTAGTAAACATCCCTCGGCAAAGACGAGCTCTATTAATAGTGATGTGCCAAGTAATCGATAATCGAGTCGAATAAATTCACTACATAATACAATTATTAAATACTATAATCTAAGTATTACAGTTATAAGGGTTTTCACATTTATAGGTATACACATATTTTATTACTCAATTTATGGCCAGAATCCCTCTTGCATTGAGGGAAGGACCTGGGAGGACCTGGAGGATTCTGGGTACCCAGAAGTGAGGCTTGAACTTGAACATGTTACACATTTAATTTTTGTTAGTGGAATGTATTTTTTTTTTTTCAATAAACTGATAATTCTTTATAACAACTAGCTATGCTCAGGATTCGTTTGCATGAGATTAAGGAACCCTAAAAGTAGTTACTCCTATAACATCAGCTATCAATCAAATCAACATCAATTGCCCAACGAAAGTCCAGTCGTTGCGGATATAGAGTAAATGGTTAATAATATTATCTCAATCGACTGATTAGGATAATATTATTAATACAGTCATGTCGGTTATTGAACTTATATACTATACTAGCTGACTTGGCGAAGTTCGTAACGCCTTAGATTTAGTGACATACGAAAGCAGCGCCACCTACTGGGTCAAATCTAAACCATCCATGGTGCCACCCAAACGCATACAAAAATAATCATTCAAATCGGTCCAGCCGTTTAGGAGGTATTCGTTTACAACGAAAAGTGGCATTGATTTTTTTATATATTGATGTACGCGAAATATGCTGGGCCCTGGTTGAGGGTCTAAATTAAAGTGGGGAAAATCCGCAGTTAGGCTACTAGTAACAAAAGGGCAAGGGCCCGGTCAGTGCCACGCGGGTACGGTACCTTTGAGTTGACGGAGGCGCCATCCTTCGGCGGTGGCTGGGTCGTCAGGCTGGCTGGCACTAACAGAGAAAGGGCTTCCAGGGTCTCTTAGGATCACACACACTCAGGATCAAACACGATTATATGAAATGCCCGCAGATTAGGTTCAGGAACACACGAGAGGCGTCCGATCCGCACGACGGTCAGTCAGTTTACACGTCAGGGGGGAAAGAGACAGTGCAACAAAATATCAGGATTCTCGGGGGTAGGTGAATAATAATGTAGGGGAGAGTTTTGGCACATCTACCTACTAGGTGAATTCTAGACTAAACATGTTAATCAGTGATAATGTAGCTTTCTAACGGCAAAATAAACTTTGAAATCGGTCCATTAGTTTATGCGTTTAATCGTTACTTAAAAAATACAAATCTTTCCTCTTAACATCTATACTGATATTATAAGTATAGATGTTAAGGGCTCTAAATCCTGACTTATATTACCGATATTTACTGATTAATATTACTATGTGATTCAAATAAGAATAGGATCGACTCTGCGCCATATTGTGACGAACGAAAACGAATTATGAATTTAATTAATTAAATATTTTACTAAGACATTTTACTACTAATTTAACCTTTTTATTTAAATTTGATGTACGACTATTATTATTTGATATGCAAATAAGCTTTTTGCAAACCATACTTTTCAAGTGACATTTGACAGATATAGGTTATTGATATTCATGTTCTTATTTAGATCGCACTATATCGAGTTTTTATTCGATACTCGGCCCATCACTAAACACAATACATATTTAAATTTATTCACTTGGGTAAAATCTGATGTGTTGCTAGCAAGAAACTCGCGCGTCGCTTTTCTTAGCGGAAATTAAGATCCATGTTAGATTTTGTAGGTACTAAACTTTGTGAGAATATTTACTTTACATTTTTATTTAATAAATACCTATTGTGTACAAAAATAAGGGCGTGTGAAGTGCAGCAACCCGCACCAGGCAAGCGTGGTGGACTATGGCCCTGTTCCCCTCGTATTGAGGGGTACGTGCCCGGTATAATGGCAATAGGCTCGCCCACTATTAAATTGGGACCCAAATACATCGGCAGAATTATTTAATCAATTCTTTGAATAAGACACTTAAAATACACAGATTATTAAACTCTTTCCAAATGTTCAACAATTTTAAATTAGAACTGTTAATGCTACCAAACGAACCAAACTTTATAGATAAAATAAGAAACCTAATATATTTTCCGTTTAAACAATTATAATTTTATCTTAAAACTTAACTGTAAAGGATTATTTCAACAAACAGTTATCTTAACCGGGCCCTAACGGTTATTATGTCTTGTAAGTCGTTAAATTTAATACCGTTCGTTAACGCCCTGTACACTCTTGAGCGAGCGAATTCATTTGACTTTTTGTGAAAATGTATAGAAGAACAACCTCATGCCTGATTTCTCTGAGAGGATAGGCAGAGGTGCAATAGAGTCCACCTCACTTTGCCGATATATTTTGGTAGCAATGTATTAGGGGACGATCCTATTGCCATTATACCGGACACATTCCTTCTAAATACGAGGGAGATTTGGGCCACCACGCTGGCCCAATGGGGGTTGATGAATTTTACATTCCTTTTTATAGGTTGGCTTCAAAGTTTGCTTGAAAGCAAGTGGTAATTGTTATTGAAAATGACATTCGGAAATGAAATCCGAAAATCCCAAATAAAAATGTTCTTTGTGCAAATGTACACAAAGATTGAATGTCTGTAGCAAACACCACGCGCCGAAATTCGGTAGCAATATCGATGCTATTTCATTGAAAACATGTGCTCCTTTTACGAGTTAATAAAGTTAGTTTTGATGTGAAAAATCTAATGGCGCGCTTGGCGAGAGAGAACAACTGTTGATGCCGCGATGCGAAAACTTCGAGCAGCTCTGTGGCTCCTCGGTTCTTTCCGCCGCTTAGCCTCCGCCCACCGGCTGACTCCACTCACTCGCCGCTACGCCGCTTCTGACTCTCTACTCTAAATAACGTAATGTTTAACATCTGCCAGGCATCCCGCGACGGCTTTTTATTGATAAATATTTTTTCGCGTCCGTTTTGACGCGTCTATCTGTGCAGCAAGGCTTGATTGTAAAAATGAAAACTTGGCTCGCTTTGTCTCGGAGTTATTATTCGCAGGATACCTTTGATTACTTTCGGGAAAATTAAACAGGTCTGTTTAATTTTAGAGACTCGTTTATCTGGTGATATACATATAAAACACGTTTACGATCTAGTAATTTCAATATGCGATATTCATTTTATATTTAAATCAAAACACTTCGTATGACTCTGGTAGCGAACTTAATTTCTGCTCAAAAAATTCTATTTTTTTTTAAACGTATTTGAACCTGCTATCCACTGCGTTCTACCTACTAGGCTACCACGGCTTTTCATTTGATAAAGTTATTTTCGGAATGTCGATTATTAGGTATAAGTGAACGAGCTTATTTAAATTCTTAAATAATTGATAGATTGTGGTGCAATACACAAGTGAATTGCTGCAAAGAAAAAAATTTATGTAAGTATTTTCGCGTTTTCACGCGGACCCATAAGGTCCTGAATTGCCACCGAGCAATTCTACTTAATGGAATTCATATTAAGTAGCTCCTTAGTAATTTCGAAAACTTTGAAGTTTGGGGGGTTTGAAGAACAGGGTGTAAAGTTCCTCATCCACCATTGAAAAGGGAGGATCCTCCGACCAGACGGGTGTTGTGTCTGGTGGGCTACTGCCCGACGGTTGTTGTCGGGTTCTTGTATATATGTTCAATCGCTCGGATAACTTTAATATCGCGATGCAGGATTTAGTTCGTATGTGGCGAAATAGATGTCGCCACAGAAGCATTTACGCATTTCACTCGCAATTTCATATTCGGTTTTATAAATCTGAATCCCCTAAGAATACAAGCAGGGTCGTATGTAGGATTATTCTCTAGATGGGCTTAACTGCATTTCACTTCACCCCATTTTTTCAACATATGTTTTTTGTTATAATGTAGAGCAGCTGTTTGTTTTAAGTAATTATACATCATCATCACGCCTGTATTCCCCGAAGGGGTAGGCTGATGCGCATTACAGTACACACACACTTCGCCGATGTATTTTGGTCGCAATGTAATAATGGGTGAGGCTATTGCCATTACACCCGGCCACATTCCCCCTCAATACAAAGGAGAAAGGGAGAAGGAAAACATCGTGAGGAAATCTGCACGTCTATAGAAGGGCGTGTGAAGTTCACCAACCCGCACTGGGCCAGCGTGGTGGACTATTGCCCAAATCTCCCTCGTATTGAGGGGGAATGTGCCGGGTATGATGGCAATAGCCTCGCCCCATTATTAGATACATTGGTACCGAAATACTTCGGGGAAGTGTGTGTGTACTGTAATGCGCATCAGCGTACCCCTTCGGATAATACAGGCGTGATCATGTATTTATTATTTATTTTATTAAAACAAACATAAAAAAGCATTCCGTCCATGACTTATAATCCAATCAAAATGAAGTAGAAATCGTATATTTTTGATCGGCACGGACCGTTTGATTGAAATTCCCCACGCGTGCTCCCCCCACGAATACTGATACACGTACGAATTATAAGAAGGTGTGAAGATATAAAATATTTTATTTGGGCTCACTTTTATGGGCACGTGTTATCAAGATGACTACGGTGATGGAAAAATCCTAGAGAATACTTATCGGGAAAAAAATATAACATGGAATTGTGAATATTGGAGGAATTTCACGTACGAAAATAGAATGAAGGTGACTAGACAACTCGCCTTTCGAATTTGGTCCATTTATGAACGCTTTACGAAGGCTGAATGTACTTCGCTTAAAACAAAATATTCGCTGAAAAATGCGATTGAGTTGTAGATAGCTTTTTTTTTAACGTCGGAAAATCCTATATGAATACCCTGCCACCTTGGGGAAGTAGCAGGTTTGTGTGAGAATCTCGGCAGAAGGCCGTATTCTCATTAAACACAGACCCACGGAATCGCTTTGGCATGCGCTAGAGTTGTATATAGCTTGGAATTTCTTAAAAACCGACCTAGTGAGAGTCGTACTCGCGCACGATGGGTTCCGTACCATTGTCGATAAAAACGAGCAAAAATCACGTTGTATAGGGGCCCCCTTAAAAATTGGTTTTGTTCTGTTGTTTAGTGTTGTTATAGCGGCATCATCATCTGTGAAAATTTCAACTCTCTAACTATCACGGTTCATGAGATACAGCCTGGTGACAGACGGACGGACGGACGGACAGAGAAGTCTTAGTAATAGGGTTCTCGTTCTAATCCTAATCCTACTAATCCTACTAATATAATAAATGCGAATGTTTGCGAGGACGGATGGATGTTTAATACTCTTTCACGCAAAAACTATACAACAGTTTTTGATTAATCTTTACTGTATTATTGTTTGTACATCAGAAAGACGTATAGGTTATAGTTATAAAGATATTGAATAATAGAAATCAGCGCGGACAAAGTCGCCGGTAAAAGCTAGTATATTAAAAATGTTCTATATCTGCAATTATGTAACTGTAATCAGAAAAAACGGGTTATTTTGATGCCTTTCAACTGTCTTAATAGAAGGCGTCTAAAACAGGTTTGGAACACAATTGTCTAATTGACCAATTTCGGGTTCGATATCCGTCAATAACAATTTCCAAAAATGTCTTTGTGAAAATTATAAATACTTCATCACGCCTGTACTTCCCATAAGGCATTCCGTAAACTGGGGCGTGAACTGGGGCGTTTGCCATTGCCAAATACACTGTATTGACACTGAAAAGGATCCTCCGACCACACGGGTGTATGTCTTGCTGTCGGGTTCTTGTATATATGGTCAATCGCTCGGATAACTTTAATATCGCGATGCAGGATTTAGTTCGTATCTGGCGAGATAGATGTCGCTACAACACATTCAAAAGTTCATTATGCAAATGACACAGACAGGGTGAGCGAATTTTGACGCGAGGAGGCTTGGCTTTTACGACAGAAATATAACATTTATGTATACAGACACAGAGTTCGTTTTGTTATTGGCAAATATTTCTACACGCGAGTGTTGACACTTGAGTGTGTAGATGGCTAATGGGTAGGCAGGGGTGCACTGCAGTACACCGATACGTCGCCAATGTATTTTGATCCCAATGTAATAGAGGCGAGGTTATTGCCACTATAGAGTTGAGCAAAAAAAAAAACTTCGCGCAAATCAAAAACTTCAACAATATTTTTTATATAAAACTCCGCTAGTTGAAGTATTCTGGCAATACATTCTAGCCAGTTCAGCGCACTTCTCTTAAAGTTATATTAAAGGCGGACCAATAACCGGGAGTTTTTCTTATAAACTTCCAATAAGCCGCGCTTGAACGTTAGTTCAAGTTTTCGAACTTAATTAGATATTTTATAGCGGCGAATTTACCTTGAAGTGACTTTTGAGTCGAATTCTTTTTAAATTTATTTTATTTCTGTGTTAAGCCCTCGGCACACTGGGGCGTCAACGCCCGTGCGTCAAAATAATTTCCACTACCAAAACGGCATCTATGGCCTCTATTAATAAAGATTTAATTTCTGTGGTACAAGCCCCGCCAATACGCGTCAGTGTACTTTAGTTGATGAAGGAACTTTTTACACGAGTCAATACAGTTTTTTTTTAGTATTGCGTCTTGACGCTTTAGTGTGTCGAGGTTCAAACACATTTTATGGCCATATCAAACGTTTTAAAAACGAGATACAGGTACTCTTGTAATACCATTGTTAATAAACAAAAAACTTAGAGTTACCTCCAACAATTTTAATTATTTTTTTCCACTTAACTCTTGATAGAGGTCGCGCTCTACCGGAGTCCGGAATGAATAGTAAATGAAGCGCCTCCGCTAAACAAACTCTACATTATCAGCGGCAAACAGTTCGCGCGGCACCAATCATAATTTTCATTAAAACCATCGCAGATAATTACCTGGCGCTGTGCGAGACAGAGATCTTTGGCTTTATAATGTTACTAGATATGAACACTTGAATCACGCTTGCCTCACCCTTTTTTAACATGGGATAATCCCTTCACCTTGGGGGAGAAAAAGGGATTATGTAGAAGTCCCAAGCCATATATCCAATAGAAACCCATGGTGGTCCAATCACCCGCCATGTCGGAGGGGTCATGGGAACGCTTTCGCACACATCCGTTACCCCGCCAGCGGCTGTCCGCCCGAACAGACACCTCCTCCATACGGCGGCGTGGGCTACACCACGCCGCCGTCCTCCTCGGAGTCGCTTCGCTTTGCAACCACGACCCCTAATGCCTGAACGACCCTAAGGCTGCGATCCTTAAAGGGCTCCTTGGTCTCTTAACCAACCAAAAAAGGATTAGTAATTTAGCTATGGGGGTCTGAGGTACCGATCAGTTCATTTTAGAAGAGGGGTCTCTTGCCCAAAATAGTTTGTTTATCACTGCCCTATGGGATAGGCAGAGATGCACTGCATTACACCCATTCGGTGTATTTGGTCAGTGAGGGCTAGTGAACTTCACACATCGTTTTATAGACGTGAAGGTTTCCTCAATGTTTGCCTTCATTGTTTAAGAAGTAGTAATCACATTCGCGCATTTAATGCAAAAGTCCCAGAAGGGCCAGCTCGGGGTTTGAACCTGCACCACTTGCTTTCAAGGTACCGACTACTTTCAACAAACGAGGCCTATAAATAAAATACAATAATGCTTTTCAAACTGATAAAAAAGACTGAAACTCTATTATATGTCTACTATATTTTTCAAAGTCATGGTCACATGATTAATTTCGTATAGGCCTACGAGGGCACTTAAAATTATATATTATTACCACTTGCTGAACGGTGAAGGAAAACAAAGGCGTGTGAAGTTCACCAACCCGCATTGGGCCAGTGTGGCCCAAATCTCCCTCTAATTGAGGGGGAATGTGCCCGGTATGGGAGTTTACCCGGAACAACTGACAGAAAGATAAAAAAATATATTTGCGTTTTTGTTATAAGTAGCGTTAATACTTTTATATGCATTTACTAACAAGCTTCTATTTTATTTAATATTAAAAACGGACACTTCAATCTTATTAATTTGTATATAATACTATCGTATTATAATATACCCTTTTAAAGTCCCACTGCTGGGCACGGGCCTCCCCTAAATGCGTGGGGGATTTAGGCCATAGTCCATCACGCTGGCCCAGTGCGGGTTGGCAGACTTCACACATCTAACGAGAACTAGTTAAGTTCCCTCGGACGTGCAGGTTTCCTCACGATGTTTTCCTTCACCGTTTCGTAGCAAGTGATAATCTCGGATGAAAATGAGATTCGCACACAAATCCTAGAGGTGCGAGCCGGGGTTTGAACCTGCACTCTTTGATTGCAAGGCGTACGTTCGACCACTCGGCTACCACTGCTATTATTAAATGCAATTTATTTGGATGGATAATATTTTTTTTTTTAAAGCGTACAAAGAATTTAAAAGGTCATTTCTAGTAAAATAATTACCGTGTAAGTCCAAAGATGGTTGGAATTCATTAAAATTTCTCATTTGAAAGCGTCTCCAAGTGTTGGCGACGCTGTTCAGAGTGCATTTCGGTTCATTTCTGCTCAACAAAATGTGGCGAAACTGTTTGACAACATTTCCACTGCCATCTCAGGAATACTCGGGAAAATGAATGCATCTCTCGTTGAGAAAATTGCTGAAAATTAATTTCTACGTTTTCCAACAAGGATTTTAATTTGTGTTTGCAAGACAACACTTTGTTGGAGTAATGAAATGTCGAACGCTTTCTGAGACCAGTAAAACAGTAGTTTATTATTTGTATAAATACCATACCATTTGCTAATATAAATAAAGATTAAATTTCCATCGCAAGAGCTAATCGACCACATAATTTCGTTCGAGTTATTAATGACATTTCGTTGCAAAATGTGCTTATTTTACAGGGATGTACAGTTCATTTTAGTATTGGCAGCGTTGACGCGCCTATTTGCACAGAGCTAAGCCATCACAGCATCAACGAATCGGGATATTTTTTGTTATTATTATTACAAACTTTATATTAACTTGCAATGTATGTCCGGGTGGAATCTTGAGACTAAATTTTAGATCAGTTATCTTTAACCGATTGAGCTGAAATTTGGAATTCACGCTTACTTTGGACGACAATGCATGCTTAGTTATGTGACGTCATTCTAATTCCAATATGGCGGAATAGTTATTTTTTCTGCACTACCACAGTATAGGAATCAAATGAAAGGGCTTGCTGAGGAGGACACGAAAACTAAGGGCAATTAAATAAAAGCTTGATTTTAAAAAGTTTTTTAAGCTTTGATTTTATCGTGTATGTTCTAAGACGAGACGATCTTTTTTTATTGTTCCTTCTTATTATTTTACGAAGTAAATGAAATAATAAAATTTTATGGAATAAGATGAGGAATTACTGCAGATCCATTTAGCAGGTATTCTGACAGTGTCAAGTAATTAATAGCAACAACAAATTCAATAAATAAAGACAAATTTAAAAAAACCAGTGGTCGAACGCACGCTTTGCAATCATCGCGCGCAGGTTCTAACCCCGGCTCGCACCAGTGGGCTTCATGTGTGAATCTCATTTTCATACAAGATTATCACTTGCTAAGAAACGGTGAAGGAAAACATCGTGAGGAAACCTGCACGTCTATACAAAGGCGTGTGAAGTTATCCAACCCACACTATGCCAGAGTGGTGGAGTATGGACAAAAAATCTCCCTCGTATTGAGGGAGAATGTGCCCGATATAATAGCAATAGGCTCGCCACCTATTACATTGGGACCAAAATACATCGGCGAAGTGTGGACGCGCTGCAGTGCACCTCTGCCTATCCCTTGGCGTCCATACAGGTGTGATGATGATAATGTATTTATGAAGCTGATAAAGATGACGTGTGACCTCCGGCGTCCTTAATGGGTTTATAATCCTGACATTACAGCAGTAGCGGCTGTAGGAGTTTGTGTCTTACGGCTAACAACTTAAGATATACGATTGTGCTGACCGATAAATACATGATTACCGATTATCTTGTCACGAAATAGTAGGTATTGGTAATTTGCAAGATATATCGATGTTAGAATATTATCAGTAAGAGGGAAAAAATCGGGGAAAATATATATATAAAAAAAAACCGGATAAGTGCGAGTTGGACTCGTGCATCGAGGCTTCCGTACAAACTTGTCGGTTTGTAAATAGTTCTTCAATCACGGGAATCGAGACTGGATTAAAAAAAAAACCGGTCAAGTGCGAGTCGGACTCGTGCACGAAGGGTTCCGTACCATTATCTATAAAGTGGCAAAATAATCACGTTTGTTGTATGGGAGCCCCCTTAAGTAATTATTTTATTTTGTTTTTTAGTATTTGTTGTTATAGCGGCAACAGAAATACATCATCTGCGAAAATTTCAACTCTCTAGCTATCACGGTTCATGAGATACATCCCGGTGAAATGAAACCAGGGTAATTAAGGTTCCTAAATTCCACGTGGACGAAGTCGCGGGTTCAGTTATTTTATAAATATAAAATAGTAAATACACGCGATAAAATCCGTAAAATAGTTTTATTTCAATAAAATATCTAATTGTAAATATTGTGTGAAGCATGTATACTACAACGTAGTACAATACAATACAATAAATACAATATTCACAATTACAACGCAGATACACAAGGAACTTGTTTCGAGTTGGTAAACTAGTTCCGGTCCAACTCTACCCAACTTTCAACACATGACCTACTTAACTGCAATGAAATCTTTGAGCTCGGAACTTGGTTTACATGTTTCTACAGATGCCTTACCATCACTTCTGCTTCTTCTTTTTATACCAAATGAGTGAAATGATGATATATTGATGGAATAAGATGAGGAATGCCTGCAACTGCGATTAGCGGTATTTATGGCAATGTCGAGTAATTAATAGCATGGTCAACTTTAATAAATACACATCATAAATAAAAATGGATGATGACTGTGATAAAAATGCCGGATGAATCCCACCACTTCTTAAAGGTTTGTTTTTTCAATAGTAAATGACAATTTTTGACAGATTTTGCACTCAGTTAACTGTCCAAAGCTGAAATTAATATTAAAATATTGCTGCAAGACAGGTAACATCTATACAAATAAATAAAATTGGAGTGTCTGTTTGTAATCTGAAAATATTTTTTTTATGAAACCCATAATGAGATTATATACAACACCTATAACGAAAATGGTATTTTTTAAATTTTGTCTGCCTGTCTGTTTGTTCCGGGTAAACTTCCAAACGATTTTGACCGGACTTTTACTGGCAGATGGCAGCTGATGTTCCAAGGCGTAACATAGACTACTTTTTTTTTCAGAAAAAGCATTAGGGTTCCGCGGGATGAACATAAAGTTGCCGGGTAATCTCCCTAAAGTCCACGCGGGCGAAATCGCGGGCACAGCTAGAGTCGAGTATAATTAGTCTAAAGGCTTTAAGGTGACAATGTCTACACTGGTCATATTTTAGCTACCATTGAGAAAATATGTTGTTTTCATGCCTTGAAATATGAAGTCACAGCACCTCCACAACGACAGTGGAACTTAGGGCGCTGCAATCTGACAGCAGGCGACAACGCTTCCATATACAATGTTCTACCACTACACATCGGTTTCCGTTAAATCAGTAGGTAATTATCGCGTATCCGGCTATACCGTGTAAATGGCGCTGCAGATTTCAGCAATGCGCTAAAACTTTGCCGAAGAACGATGCGATGGTAAAAGTCCAATTAAATCACAATTACACGCACGGCGAGCCCGTGTTCAAAATTTGTGCACGAATATTTAATATGCTGACTTAGCATAAAATTAAAATATCAAAAAAACAACTCCTAATTACAAAAGTAAAAGTGTCTTGTGACATAATCTGTGACGCACATTTTGTTCTGACGCACGTCTTGCCCATGCTCACGTGGCGTAGATATGTAGATAACAAGAAGAGGTGTGATACTCAAGTATGTTTTATCAGTTGTATTAACTGACACGTGTTTGTGGAATAAAATATTGAAATAAATACTGTGTGCGCAACATGTTAGCATTATTTATAAACTTATTACTGTTTTAGAAATAAAACTGAACACAAGAACCGCTACACAGACAACAATATTAGGTAGGTTCATTTTCGAAGGTGTTCATTCCAAAATAAAACCACTCTCATTGAAAAAAATATTTATAAAAAATCTTAAAGGTACATAGTTTAATCATGATCTAAAATAAGTCCCCAGCTCTTCGCACACCAACCACGATACCTTCCCAGGTTTCGCGGCACACCTGTTCAATGTATCTCGGGTTCAAGTGGAAGCCATCGAAACCTCCCGCCAATCCAGGCAGTTCGTAAGTGTACGACAAAGGCACACCGATCCAATGAGCGTAATCTTCAGAGGCACCGGCAGCAGGGTAGCCGATCACGTGGACGGAATTGCCGACGATGTAGCGGGGGAAGTGAGGCAGAGAGACATCATAGATGGCATCAGCCATGGCGATACCCACGGTATGGAGGGCAAAAGCATTGTTGGAAAGGGATCCATCGTGGCCCCATGGGTACAAGATCATGCTACCGTAACTATGCATTGTGAGGTACAGAGCAATTCTGGCAAGATGTTCATGGAGTAAGTCCCTGACGATCCTGGTTTCGACCTCGGAGAAGGCTCTGGAGCCGGCGTAGGTGTCGGCGCAAGGACTGGCGCTGGTACCGACGGTGTTCCAGAAGAAGTCATAGTTGCGGTTGCCGTCGACGCCGGGGCAGAAATTACTGAGGGTATGCTGATCGGTGGAACGAGTCTTGCGCCAGAATCGGGACTGAAATGACAATGGTTATTTTAGATAAAGAGAGTCTGTGAGGTGCCGACCCGAATAATACACACACAGTGGTTATCCTTAAGTCAGGTATAAACGAAAACCGTAGGTACTTACGTTAGTGAAAGTGAACTCATAACCATCAGGGTTGACAACGGGCATCAGGATCCAGTCAAATCTCTCAAGAAGATCAGGCTCAGTGGCATCTTCGAGCAGTTTCTTAACAGCCCAGGTGACAGTAGGGGGTGATATCCATTCTCTGGCGTGAATGCCTCCATCAATGAAGATAATGGGCTTGTTGGCATCCTCAAAGTTGGTGGTAGAGATCTTGAGATAGTAAACGGGGCGGCCCTCGAAGGAGTTACCTCCGTTCACAAGAGTGGCTTTGTCGGGGAATCTCTCCGCAACGTCCTTAATGTAATCGTAGATCTGTAATGAAAATGAATTGTTTAGATCTATAATTGAACATATAATTGGAATAGGATGCTAAATCTTTTATTCTGGTGCTGTGCCCTATCAGGGTGTTATGGACAAAAGTAAATGAAAAACTAAACTTTATTAAGTATTTAGCGAAGATTTGACTCTACTAAGGAACAGATATCAGAAACAGACTTTTGAGCTTCTAAATTGGTTTTCGAAGTGCTGCTTTGGCGTTCAGTCCTCAAGTTGGCTAAATAGCTTATGTTTCTATACCTGATCGTCTCTCTATTTCAACGAAAACTACTACACTACATGTAACTGCTACAGGAGTACTCACAGCATCCAAACGCTGATAGTTATCATAAGGCAGTTCCCGGCTGCCGCTCCTGGTGAAGGACTCTCTGTGAGCTGCGATCAGCTGGTCATCCAGGTCTAGTTTACTGCAAACATGAATATTTGGTTCTTTAACTGAGTTAATCTGCCAATTCTTTGTGTTCTTCTTATTGATTTTTCACGAAATTAGGAGATTTTAATGAATTAATGTTGTGAGGTCTACTTGTATGCTTTTGTTTCTATGTTTGCATCTCTCCGACGTTTGTGAACCGATTAAAAAAAAAAATGTCGATGCCAATTCTGGCTAGGCCTGGCGTACTGGCAAGGTTATTTCTAGATTTGAAGTGCATCTAGGTTTTGAAGTCGGTACTTGGTGGTGTTTTTTTTATAATTTTCCTCAATTCATGAGTCAGTTGCAATGGTCAGTTGTAATTATTACTTCTGTAAATCTTCTAAATTATCATATTGCTCACACTTACTACGTAGTACACCAATAAACATTATCAATAATTATATCGATAGCAAGTAAATAATTAAAGAGTAATAAAACGATTGGTTATCTTATTAAGGTTATCTTACTGCAGTCAATGTGAAACAGGTTTTCTCGTAAAATTATTAATGATGACTTCACTGATAATGTAATTTTTTTTTAATTAAGAATTTTTTTTTTTCTTTGAATTGAGAATCTCCTCCCTTTTGAAGTCGTATAAAAAGAAGGAGGTTGTCAATTACTTTTTTATATGTATGTTACCGCATGTCTTCTATAATTTGTGCACCGATTTTGAATGTACTCTTTTTGCTCAACAAGAAATGCGTCAAGGTTACATATGTACTTGTACTGCACTATAATATTATGTACTACACTATAATATTATATATAGGAATGTTTTGTATTTTTTTACAAATACACTTAAAAACTACTGGACCAATTTCAAAAATGTTTTGCTGTTAGTAAGCTACATTATCACTGAGTAACATATTCTAGATTTATTTATCCCAAAATGTTAAAAAAAATGTCCACCCGTGCGAAGCCGAGACTAGTTTTAAAACATTTTTTTCGAAATCATCTATAAAGGGGTTAAAATTGGATATAAAGGATTTTTTTTTCTTTTCACTTTATCTCGGTATTGTACAAACCCAGTTAGTCTAATTAACAAAATTAAGAATGGGGAGCTTGTAAATTTTTAAATTAGTAAAGTGAGAGGAAAAGTTAAAGTTCTGAATGTCTGCATATGAATCAAAGATTATATTTTTATAGAATAGAAAATGCATCTCAATTGGTGCCAATTTAAAAATTAGAGAAATTCGTCTTCAAGACGGTAGCATTAGGGAAGAAACTGGTAGAAATCTTTTCAACCTTTTACCTTATAAAAGAAATAGAGAAACGAGTGTTTCACGATTTTAGAAAACTATTTTTATAGGGGTTTTCAGTATTTTTTTATTTGAAGTGAGGTATTCAACATTGCAATATTTAAAAAAAATCGATACGTTGTTTAATCGTGAACGATAATATCAAAAAAGAAACAAATAAAAAACCTAGGTGAACTAAACGCGGTAGGTTCTTGTTTTATTCACTGTTTTTCTTTTTAACTTTTAGTATCATTATTTTATCGATCGTACCTGCTCTATTAATGGAATCTAGAGATGTTTAATTTGTATTTAATACAACGAGACTTTATTATTGCCTTTTAATGTTTCATTTCACGAAACCCAAAATCATCAAAAGAAACTTACGCTTTCACATCATCAGCATGTACCCTATACGTGATGCCAGCGGCATCCAATGCGTTGGTGAAGTCATCTTGATGTGCAGGCTGGACCAGGACCACGCCCTCTCGCTGAACAGTCGCAGGACTAAGGAAGTCTAGGTCATATGCTGGCGACAGAGACACCAGAGTCTGAACTTGCTCAGACGTGCTTGGCGCTACGAAGTAGGATTTCCATCTGGAATAGAATTTTAATGTTGTGAAAAATGCCATGATGTTACACTTAAGAAAGGAGTAGCACTAAATGACGGGTTATCCGAAATAGTAGCGAGATAATTTATGGAATTCCTTGTCATTATGTCCTTTAAATTAGTTATAAATATTAATTTTTAGAGTTCCGTACACAAAAAGGAATCCTTATAGGATCACTTTGTTGTCCGTCTGTCTGTCTGTCAAGACCCTATTTTTCAGGAACGCGTGGAGGAATCAATTTGAAATCAATAACAAGGACTCAAGACTGCAATCCCTTGGAGATGTTCAAAAATCAATCTTCTAAGTCAACGCAATCAAAAGATACGGCCGTTTATGCCGCATATTTCTACTCGCAAGGGAAGTAAAACCTACAGGGCACTTCCCGTTGACCTAGAATAATAAAATTTGGCATGAATAAATGTCTTATAGTACAAGTAAAGGGAAAATTCCAAAAACCGTACATGTGTAGTTTCATTACAAAAAAGAAATCCTAGTATTTGTTTGAAAAAAAAATGACTCGATTCCCGTGATGGATGAACTTAAATAGTTCATCCATACCTACAAGTTTGTACGGAACCCGTGGTGCACGCAATTGACCAGTTTTTTTATATACACCGTACTCCTGAGGATATGCATTAACTTCGGCATCTAAAATGATCATTTTTAGAGTTACCTAAAAAGGTACGGTGCACGAGTCCAGCTCGCACTTGGCCGGTTTTTTCACTATGGACACATTTATGAATTATTATTTTTGTTTGTATACAAATTAAATGTCTTGACGTAAACAAACTATTATGCATTTCTCTTTACTGAGTTAGCACCGGCCGAAAATTTGGCGCTTCGGGCAATTTGACTACTTAAAGTAAAAGTTTGAAAGAGCAGATATATAAATTTGATTGCACAAAGCCGCAACATAAAACATCATCATCACGCCTGTATTCCCCGAAGGGGTATGCAGAGGTGCACTGCAGTGCACCCACACTCCGCCGATGTATTTTGGTCCCAATGTAATAGGGGCGAGCCTATTGCCATTACACCGGGCACATTCCCCCTCAATACGAGGGAGATTTGGGCCATAGTCCAGCACGCTGGCCCAGTGCGGGTTGGTGAACTCTACACGCCTTTCTACAGACGTGCAGGTTTCCTCACGATGTTTTCCGTCACCGTTCAGCAAGTGGTAATCATTGTTGAAAATGACATTCGCACATGTATGTCAGAGGTGCGAGCCTAGGATTTGAACTTGCACCCCTTACGAACGTAAGTCGGGCGTTCTTGCCCACGAGGCTACCACTGCTTCCGCCGCAACATAGACCGAATAAAGATTTTTCTTACTGTACAAGTCAATTAAATTTAATAAATAAAATAGGTGACAAGAGGGCTGGCTCTTTCCTTGCTCAACGAATAGGACTTGCTATTCAACGAGGAAATACAGCCAGCGTTCTTGCTACCATAAATAAAAATGCAATAAATAAATAAAAAAACAAAAATATTTTCTCCTTTTTTTTGATATTAATGTAAAAAGTTAAGTTTTAAAATAAAAATAGCTTTAACAGAAGTTTTTAAGTACTACTGTCCATACTATGTTTAGTAAAACTATAGAGGCAGTTTTTAAAGTAAATGCACATCTTTAGGAACACGGTGTATACAGGGTGTATCAGAAGTCCGAAATAATATTTTGGTGTCATATACGGTAGCTGAAATGTAGATGTTCAGTGAAGACAGATTAAACGTAACTATCATAGTTTCTGAGTTATACACTTTTGAATATTTGTCACATGTGTTAAATAATTTGTCACAAGCATCGTGTTCTGGCCGTTGGGTACATCCATAACCATATTCAGCAGTATACTGATGAGGGGCGACTACCAATATTCACAAAACAGAACACGCAAATTTTACAAAGGACTCGAGATATTACGAGTTATAAAAATTGACGACGAAAAATAATTTGGAAAAACATGGTCGAATTTCGATTTCAGTTGTATACCAGATAGTGATGCAAACGTCAAAGTATCATTTTGGACTTCTGAAACACTCTATATAGCATTGAATTAAAACTATTTTACGGATTCTATCGCGTTTATTTACTATTTTATTTTCCCGACGTTTCGGCTGCTTTACAGCAACCATGGTCACGGGGGGCTGAGGTGTTAGACGTCCTAATGTCGTAGTTAATAACTGATAGAATACGTAAAATAGTTTTAATTCAATGTATAGTATTCGCGTAAATATAAGAAATAATATAAGAAAATAGCAGTGGTAGCCGAGTGGTCGAACGCACGCCTTGCAAATCAAAGTGTGCAGGTTCAAACCCCGGCTCGCACCTCTGGGTTTCATGTGCGAATCTCATTTACATCCGAGATTACCACTTGCTATGAAACGGTAAAGGAAAACATCGTGAGAACCTGCACGTCTGAGGGAACTTGACTAGTTCTCGATAGATGTGTGAAGTTTGCCAACCCGCACCGGGCCAGCGTGGTGGACAATGGCTTGAATCCCCCTCGCATTGAGGGGAGGCCGGTGCCCAGCAGTGGGACGTTAAAAAGGGCTGTAGTTATAAATATAAGAAAGCAATACTCTATATAGCAACTAAATATGTAGGTACTAACCCTGTGTATTGTTCATGTTTGGCCAATGCCACCGCAAACAGCAAAACCAGCGCCAGAAACTTCATCTTGACAAGTCGCAGGCGCATGGTCCAGCTATCGTTTATAATACTTTGTTCAAGATAACATATTGTGTGCAATAGTTTTATCTAGAAACGATATCTGTTATCAGAGTTAGATTGATGTTATATTGGGATTATATCTTTCCCATATGTGGTAGGTACGTTTTATAATCAAGTAATTACTTGACCAAGTATGATTGATAATGCAATTTTTTATTAAGTTCAATATTATTCAATATTACCTACGACAAAACTATATTTACAAATAATTAAATAAAAATTGTTAAAAAAAAAAAACACAAACCGTCTCCAAAAACCAACGTGCACTAAAAAGTAACTAGAACCCCCAAATCCATCCTTAGGGGTGTAGGTTTCTAAAATATTTTTTAAAATGGGACCAACCTTGAAGAATTTCTTAGCAAACGTTACAAATATTTTCGAAATCGGTCCGGTCCGCAAACGTCTGAGATATGCGGTGGCGTATATTAAATAAAAAAGATACGTTACAAATGTCAAAGTCAAATCATTTATTTTGTATAGGCCTATAGGGGCATTTATAAATTGTCAAGTGAGCTGAACTTTAGAAGAGATTTGGCGCTGATTTCGTATATATTTAAAATATTTAGAGGGAAGATGCATAACTCAGATATACTTTGGCTTATATGTCTGTGTGTGCCTGACAGATATGTATGGAGGCGTCGGAAGCCGCAGCTGTTTGCGGTGCCGCGCGCGCGCACCAACTTGTTGCGGGAGACTCCGCTGACGCGTGGCCTCTGCGCCCTGAACAAAATAGCTAGGGACACAGATCTATTCTCCTGCACTCTGTTTGAATTTACAAGGATAGTATTGTTCACACTATGTTATAAACAATAGAAGTAAACAAATATATTTATGTTAATTTATATTACCAACTACCTAGGTTAAAGCCGTGGCTACACTATTGTATTAGGGATACCTGTAAAGATAGTGTTAAGTTTATTAAATAAATAAATAAGTTTAGTTCACAATGAGTGAAATGATGATATTTTAATGGAATAAGATGAGGAATGGCTCCACCTGCATTAAGCGGGTATTTCAGCCAGTGTCAAGTAATTAATAGCAAGGGCAAATTAAATAAATACACATTATAAATAAAAATGGATGATGACAGTGATAAAGATGGCGGATCATCATAGAAAAAGGTATTTCTTCAAATAAATGACACTGACAGCGCGGGGTTCTACCACCGAAATTCAAACTATATGCAGATCGAGAGTTCATTTTTGTATTGAAAAAAAAAAGTATTTCGTATCTGATGCCCCAGTGGGTTGGGGGCTTTATGGTGTTGGGCCGTGACTAGCGTTGATTTTTCGCGCGCAAACAGTCGTTAAGTCATACGCGCTTTAAGTCGCGAATCAAAAAATCTAACGCGCGTACATGGGCTTATCCCGGAGTGTACGCTCGAACCGGTGGTGGCGAGTGTCATTAGTAACATGGATTCCAACGAAGCAATAGTGGAAACATCGCGACTCGCGGTTTTACGAGCTTATAAGCGCGTCAACGCTTGTACGAGTTGCGCGGGAGGCAAAAGGTGCGTTTATACGACCCTACACGCACTTCAAAAAAGTAGCACAGACGCTGGTCTAATTTTATACGAAGAACTAGCGGAGTCCGTGATTTCATCCACATGGTATTAAGTAACATTAATAACTTTCTTATATAAAAGTAGCCTAATTTACTCCTTGTAACATCAGCTATACGCCAGTGAAAGTCCCATTTATTTGTTTATATCGAACCTGTGGTGTCAGCACGCATGTCAAGATAAGACCTCTGCCACGGATTGGCTCGGTCGCTCTCTGTCTTAATTTATACGAGAGAAAGAGATATAATCAACATATTCTGTGACATAAGTCTAGTCTTGGCGCACATGCTACAACTGGTAAGGCAATCCTTACCAAGCGACAAAAAATCGCAAAATGTGTTATATATACCAAAACCGACGCAGCAAAATGTGGCCAAATGGTATTATTATATATTATTTTACGATTTTTGTTGATTAGTAAGGAATGCCTTTCAAGCGTTGATATATATATTTGTACACACAACGGGGTTGTGGGCGGAGACTTCTGTGTTTAGTGCAAAAGGCTTAATGTCCAGTACAAGGATTTATTTGTATTTCATTATTACATTTATCAGTAGATAATAAATTGATAGGCTATCGATAAATCTCATAATACGTAATTACGCGTTTAATTCAAGTTAATGATCCGCTACATAATTTATTAGTTTTATCTTTTATGAGCTATGATAGCGACTGTGCACGCGCGAAATTTAGGCAACCTATTCATTTCTTTTTTTTTTATGGACTACGTCGTTGGCCGCGAGGTGGCCTTTACAGATTTACAGGAGGAGGCTTTGCCGGAGGAGCCTATTCATTTCCCAAAATTGAAGTAGCTTAAGTTACTCCTTGTAACATCAGGGGCCTTACCCGCTACCTCATAAAGTATTTTTGTTTCTTCAAGGTGTTTCAGAAGTCCGAAATAATACTTAGGGTACATATAAGGCAGCACATATGTGGATCCTTAGTGAAGACAGTTTATACCTAACTATCATAGTTTCTGAGTTACAGACCCTTGAATATTTGTCACAGGTATCGTGTCCTGGCCTTTGGGTACATCCATAACCCTATTCAGCAGTGTAACCTACACTAATGAGAGGCGGCTACCAATATTCACAAAACAGGACATGCATATTTTACATAGAACTCGAGATATTACGAGTTTTGGAAATTGACGACGAAAAAAAAGTTGGAAAAACATGGTCGAATTTCAATCAATTTTTTATACCATTCAGTTGTATACACGATACCGATGCTAGCGTCCAAGTATTATTTCGGACTTCTGATACACCTTGTATAGTAACTGTCCATTTTTGACAGATTTTGTACTGTGAAAGCAGTATAAAAAAACATTCCTCATTTTAATGCATTCAAAATTTATTCCACTTTTAGCCCATTGGCATTGTAGCACATTTTTTTTTCTTTACTGTACATGTATAGTTTCTATTTCTCTAAGAGGTGGAAGAATAAAGAGTAACCTGTCTATCTAAAAATATCATCATTTCAGGTGGTAAGGGCTATCTGTGTTTTTGTTATAGCTACCTTGTATCAAGCTATAAAAAAAGTTCCTAAAATTATTATAAAATATGTTAGATTGACTATGGAACCCAAACTAGGCCTAGCCTGTAACTTGGGCTACTATTTTTACATTACAAACAGACATATTTTTTTTTATTTGTATAAATTAATCATTTTTTGTTTAAAATGTATAATTTTCATATCCTTGTGAAGATAAGCGGGGCATGAGTTTGCCAACGATGGAGAGGTGTGGTCTTTTCTCAGGACGAGGACATAAAGAAAAATAGTTATATTTTATTTGTAACTTCTTAAGCCTCGGGCACACTGCGGCTTCACGCTGCGCGCATCATATTTGTTGTCAATAGCAAAATTAACTCTGTGTCAATAAACATAAAGATTGAATTTTGAAGGAGCCCGCGTCAAAATTCGCTCGCGCTATCAGCATTTCATTGCGCATATCGTTCTGCAAATATCATTTTCGATAATGATTAAGGTAATCATTGTGAGGAAACCTGCACGTCTATAAAAAAGGGGTGTGAAGTTCAACAGCCCGCATTGGGCTAGCGTGGTGGACTATGGTCCAAATCTATCTCGCATTGTGGGGGAATGCGCCCGTTATAATGGCAATAGGCTCGCCCCCAATTACATTGAGACCAGAACACATCCGGGAATACGTGGAGGTTTTTTTATTCTCATCTCATCGATTAATCGAATCCCATTGAGTATTAACGAAACGTAGGTAGGTTAAAGTGGTTTACATAAATAAATAATAAATTCAACTCGTTTTCAAAATTTTATTTCCTGAACAAATCGCCGGCTCTTCTCGCACCGACTACAATCCCTTCCCAAGTTTCCCTACACACCTGCTCTATATGCCTCGGATTCAGATGAAACCCAAATATCGTGCTCGATAGACCAGGCAGCTCATAAGTATACGACAATGGCACTCCAATCCAGTGCGCATAATCCTCCGAAGCACCTGCGGCTCTATATCCAATCACTAGAGCTGAATTTCCAACAACATACGTAGGGAAATTTGGTAAAGCATGACTTTGGATGGCATCGGCCATAGCAATGCCAACAGTATGGAGAGCTAATGCGTTATTCGAAAGGGAACCATCATGTCCCCAAGGGTATAGAATCATGCTGCCAAAACTATGCATAGTAAGGTATAAAGCCATCCGATGCAAGTGTTCATGGAGAATGTCTCTGACGACTCTGGTTTCAACTTCAGAGAAGGCTCGAGAGCCAGCGTAGTTGTCGGCGCATGGCGTTATACTGGTGCCGACAGTATTCCAAAAGAAGTTATAGTTACGGTTGCCGTCGACGCCAGGGCATAAGGAGCTAAGGAGGTGCTGGTCAGTAGAACGGGTTTTGCGCCAGAAGCGTGACTGAAAATAAAATAAATGATAAATTATATACTGTCATCTTCATAAGCGCTTCACACCTTCGACGGAGCTTCTGACGCTATAGATTGGAACTCACATCAGTAAAAGTATATTTATAGCCATCAGGGTTCACAACAGGAAGCAATATCCAGTCAAATCGCTCCAACAGATCAGGCTCTGTCACATTTTCCACTAGCTTGTTGATAGCCCATGTTACAGTGGGAGGAGATATCCATTCCCTAGCATGGATGCCACCGTCAATAAAGATGACAGGTTTAGTCTGATCCTCGAAGTTGGTGGTGGAAATCTTGAGGTACTTGATAGGACGACCTTCGAAGGAAGTGGCAGCTGTTACGACTGTGGCGATTTCAGGGTAGCTATCAGCAATATAATCGAGGTAAGCATCAATCTGAAAGAATTACAAGATTTTAATGATTAATAGAGATTAACAAAAAAAAAAATCAGTAGCTCATGCGTAGGTAATAGGTGTTAATGTTATTATCTACCTATCGCACTATACTCTACAATACATCTAATCAATTTTGTTATTTTTTCAACGAAAACTTTTACCACAAAAATACTGGTTAAATACTAAAAATTTGTTAATTAATGTGCTATTAGAAAACTTTATTATGTAAATATCTTCCTGTCTCACTTTTGGCCGTATGGTTTTATACTTGGCCAACATCGCAGCTCGCTACTGTGCATGTACATTGTTTGAAATTTTGTTGATATGCATAGCCGTAATATGTTCACCTATTTTATTCCTCTGTATCTTTGTGTGTAACAATAAAACACTGTTTATATTACGTACCACTACTATGTCATGGTAGTTAGTGTAAGGTAACTGTCTGACACCCTGCCTTCCTGCGGATTCACGCTTCTGGTCTTCAATGAGCATATCATCATAATCAAGTGCTCTGAAAATGTTCACATGAGAAGTTCTTATTAGGGTTTAATTAAGTAAGGTAACATACGACTTCATATGATTTTGATTTTGTACTTGCGCTGTTTGAGGCTTAAGAGTGCTTATTTTTAGTTGAAAATACTCTAAGAGCTAACTGTACCTTGGTTAACGACTTATTTTATGTTTATATCCCCGATTTAAGAAAACCTCATGATCCATCTGCAGTGGTATTGTTAAATGGTCATTGTAAGTGGTTTGTAGATTACTTATAATCTCTACAAACTTGAGGTGAATACTTTAGCCTCATAAAATACAGCACTACCTATTTAAATGGATACATTTTTCTTTCAACTCCTCCTACACCTTTTTCGATTAAATTCATGCGGGTTCCAAGACAATTCAGCTTTTTCCCCGGGACGCGCCGAGGGTCAAACCTCGGTGTCTTCAATAGACACCGCTGTCGATCTTGGCTTACAAGAGTAACAGTGGTGGGAATGTGTGGCGGGCTTAGTCCCATAAAAAAGCATTACCTAACTCTATTCTGTTTGTACCCTAATTTATTTTAATCAGTAGATAATTATCTTCGCAGTGATTACATTATTAATGGTCTCGATATCAAATTAACACGGTAATTAACACCTATTTGGGAATAACGTATTACGATTCCGAGAATTACAACTATATCAGTTGAAGGTGAAACGTTTTCTGAGACGCATTTTATTATCAGATTTCATGATCCATAACAGTCACGCTTACTTAACTAAAATTTGTTTATTTCAGAACTTACTAATAATCCTACGAGTTAAATGGTAATGGAAATCAGTAATCAGTTGTCTACTTTTTAGCATTACTATTTTAACATTGCCTTGAGTTTCTGACCGAATTTTCTGTAAAGATTCTGACAAAAAATCAAGGTTATATTTAAGTACAGCTTTATAAGATTGTGGAAGGGCCTCTGAAAACAAAAACTGGGAAAAACATAATTTAGGATTGCCTTTCTAGCGTTAGCACTAAGAATGTTTTTAAATATCCTGTATCATGAGAACAATACACAATTTGAGGCTCACGTATTTGCAACACTGATTAATTACATTCGATAGCCTAACTTTTTTTTATAACAAAAGTTTTATTGACATAATTGCTAAAAGATACCGCTAGGCGTTGATAAAAATAGCAAATTTCTTACCATTTTTTTATTTTTTTATTCAGAGATATCCCCATATTGTTTAAGTTTCTATAAACTTTTAGCAACAACTTACGTTTTCACATCATCCACGTGGATTTGATAATATATATTTTGTTCGTCTAGTGTCCTGACGAAAGGGATTTGATGTTCAGGCTTCACTAGGACCACGCCCTTACGCACCAAAATCGGATGACTGAGAACATCTAAATCAAATCTATCTACCAAAGATCCAAACGCCTCAATCTGTTCTTGACTTGTAGGGCCCACATAGTAGGATTTCCACCTGAAATCATGAAAAATAACATTCATATTACTGACAGTCCATTATCTCACACCTCCGTTCGTGGTAAGTAAAATTATTGCACAATGGTGACGCAATTTTCTTCAATTTCCAACGCTTTACAATTTTGAATCTTAATACTATCACTTTTAATCTATTTTTTGTGTACTGCGTCTGCTTTTTTACATCAGTTATCATTTCTCTCGGCTTCTTATTTCAAAATCGACTTCAGTTATACGGACTTTTTAATATCGGTTATCTTTATTTTAAAATCACTAACCCAATATATTGTTCATGCTTGGCCTGAGCCAGCGCAAGCAGGACCGTCAGCACCCAAAGATTCATCGTGACAAAGCTTGGTGTTAAGTTGGTACAACTATTTTATAGCGGATTATGTGATAACATCCTTGTCAGATAATTTGGGATTTTTTTATTTTTATTTTATAAAAGTAACGTATAGGAACGTAGGGGAAATTAATCTTATCCAATCTGTCCAAGTTCAAAGACATTACGGTTAAAGTGTGAATAAAAGCAACGATTGAAAATGGACTTACATTTTATCTCTTTGATCTGTCATATTTGCCAAAGTCTTTAGCTTGACAAATCTGACAGTTGAGAGAGATAAAATTTATTTCTACGCGGTCATGCTGAGACCAAAAAAAGAAATTAATTCAATTAATTAATAAATAAATATCACCAGACAACACATACTTGTGGTATGATTCCAAACTAAGCAATCCTTGTACTCTGGATACCATACAATGGTCTGGTGGTTATCCCAGGTACACCCAAACCAGTATGACCGTGACCGTGTAGACATAAGTTTTATCTCGTTCAACTGTCAGATTTGTCAAGAAAATGACGTCACTTCGAGCTTTTAGTGCTGAACATGCCTCGAGGTGGGGTCATTATCTGTTGTATCTTATTGTATTTCATTGAAAAGATATAATTTACTTAGATGATGCCATTGTAAGTCAATTTGTCAAAAAAAGAGTTACAATGATACTGCATGCGGGTGCCGGCGTGACCTTTTCTTGTCTGCGATAATCGTAACGTTTGGTGTTGAAAATTTAATCCTTCTGTAATCTACGTGTGATTAATCAATTAGTTTATTAATCTCTTTATCTATTTGTTGTGTTGGGGCATAAAACCAATGTGTTATCGGCATTGACCACTCTGCGGCCATAGAATTGAGGCTGAAAGTATTTAATATTTTCTTTTCGGTGTTTTGTGCTGTTTTTGTTAAGCATGATTTGTATGATGGGTGAGCATAATTATTTTACCAATAAAATAAAAACACATACAATCTAAATTCAGCCACAACTACTCTTCAAGTTATTATTATCCTTTTTTGTGTAACTTACAGACATGCGCTCAAAAAATCAAACCAATTCTCTTTTTGTGTTGGCCATACAAATACTTAATACAAAATTGCACATACAAATACTCAGATTCTACTACCAGTTCGGAATGCTGCTTCCACTGAGAAGAACCGGTAAGAAACTTAATGGTTACTCTTTTCAAAGTAATAAAAATGCAAGTTTGTGAGTAATAAACATTCTCAGGAGCAGCAACGCCATGAGAGCAGGTAGCACCTTTACCTTAATACTAGAAAATAATTATACTCAAGCAGTCTAATAAAAAGTAAAAAAAATCGCATTACGCTTAGGAAGCTGGTATAGTGGGGTGCGTCTACTCCCATTTTCAGTATAGAGGTAATTCTCAAACACAGGTGGCTATAGAAATAATTGCTTTGATGTGATGCCTTCTACGCTAGATAGGAGAGTAAATGATAAGAGAGAAAATGATAGGACCAGTCCTCCTTGAAATCACTGTGAGGTTTACAGTTGAAATTAATTGGAAAATCAAATTAGCATAGATGTATGGTCAAACGACAGAATTTTATTAATTTTAGTAAAAGTATAAAATATTTTAATGTAAATAGTGGTATTGCTATGTTTTTAGGGTTCCGTACCCAAAGGATAAAACGGGAACCCTATTACTGAGTGTTCGCTGTCCGTCCGTCCGTCCGTCCGTCCGTCTGTCACCAGGCTGTATCTCATGAACCGTGATAGTTAGAGAGTTGAAATTTTCACAGATGATGTATTTCTGTTGCCGCTATAACAACAAATACTAAAAAACAGAATAAAATAATTATTTAAGGGGGCTCCCATACAACAAACGTGATTTTTTTGCCATTTTTATAGATAATGGTACGGAACCCTTCGTGCGCGAGTCCGATTCGCACTTTGCCGGTTTTTTTTCTCCTCAATAAAAAAAAAATAAATATCGCCAGATAACACATACTCATCGTACGATCCCAAACTAAGCAAACTATGGTCAATGGGTACCATAAAATGTACTGGGGGCGATCCCAGTTACACCCAGACAGGGGAAAATTTCGATAAGGCCATTTCCGAAATTTGCTACTTGCGGGAATCGAACCCACAAGCACCCTGTTCAGTGATTCAAGCGGCGTACGCTTAAACCACTAGACCAAGCCCTCGTATTATGGCTTTGACTTAAACTACATGGATTTCAGGTCTCATAAAAAACGCCTGTGAATTTACAAGTTGATAATAACCTAGTTCTCTTTGACAGAAGATACACTGAGAGAGTGACTATGGACTGAGCTTCGAAGGCACAGGCATCAAATACCAAAATATTTTTACCACCAACTTCCAGGTACGAATAAGAGGGTGTATCAGAAGTCCGAAATAATACTTTGGCGTTTGCATCAGTATGAGGTATTCACCCGAGTGGTAATTTTTTTTTTATTGAAATTCGACCTTACTTTTCATCATTTCATCGTCCATTTCTATTGTTATATCGTGAGTCTTGTGTAATATTTGCATGTTCCGTTTTGCTAATATTGGTAGCCGAGCCGCCCTTCATAAGTGTAGTTAGTTTACACTGCTGAATAATGTTATGTATGTACCCAAAGATCAGAACACGATACCTGTGACAAATATTCAAAGGTTCATAACTCAGAAACTATGATAGTTAGGTATAAACTGTCTTCACTAAGCATCCACATATGAGCTATGGTATATGTACCAAAAATATTATTTCGGGCTCCTGATTCATGCTTTATAATGGTGGATTTAAACTATGCCAAATTCTGATTATGGTCTGTTCAAACGAACTGTTCGTTTCACTATTGGCAAAAATGTTGACGCACGCGTCTTGATGTCCCAGTATGGCCCGGTCTTTAAAGCACTAAGAAGACTCTGTTATCCTGTTAGGTTCCATTTAGACGATAAAGCCGAATGCCCGACACCTACGGGCATAACTAGAACGGCGATGATCAGTGAAAGAACTTTATTTATGTCGTCACATGAGATACCAGTTCAAAATATTCTGGCATTTACTGTTTACCAGTTTCCAGTTACTAACTATATTGTGATAACACGTTGGCTGCTAGGTCAGTTTTCATGTACATTCAAATTGGCCCAGTGGTGTTATCACGCAGGTCAAGACAAGACTTCTGTCCCGGATTGGCTCGGTCGCTCTCTGTCTTATTTCATACGAGAGAAAGAGATATGATCAACATGTTCTGTGATATAAGTTTAGTCTTGGCGCTCATGCACAACTACAGTGGGAGTATTTTGATGGTGCTTAGCGAGGGAAATAGCACAATATCGGCACCCGCATAGGCAGAAAGATACAACTTGATACGAGGCTTTTAAAACCTAGTACAGCAGCTACCGTATTAATGGAAGGGACCTTAAATATTAGCATATTTGAACACGGGATCGTCGTGCGTGTAACTTGGTGGTTTAATTGGAATTTTACCATCGCATCGTTCTTCGGCAAAGTTTCAGCGCATTGCGGGATCAATTTCCAATTCCGAGTGTTCTATTCGCGTTCGCGAGGATGCTCAGAGATGGGACAAGTGGGAATGAAATATGTCGATGGTTTTAAATATAAAAAAGTTGTATTAACTCTCTCTCTATTATACTGCATCGGTAACAAGATAAAATGTCTTGGCGCACGTGGCACTTAAGCTCACACAAGTATGTAGATAACAAGAACAGGTATAGCGCTACTCAAACATATTTTGAACCGACTTCAAAAATGAAGGAGGTTCTCAATTTGACCGAGGTTGAGGTTCTCAATTTGGAGTCGGTGCCAATTCATGTGTGTATTTGCCTTGTCAGACGTTGAGTGGCACCTACTCCAAATTGTAAGGTTATTTGTAGCTTTTTAGTGCACCTACGTTTTTGAAGTCGGTTTTTTATCAATGATATTACTTGACACATATGAGAAATAAAACAGTGCATTAAAAAGTAAAGTGCTTGTGTAAATTTTTTAGCATTATTTATATACCCCTAGCTGCTAATGAAATTGATCTTTAGTTTCTAGGATCAAATCCTGACCACAAGATCTGCACGACAGACAATAATATCAATGGAAGGTTCAAAATCGAGCTATAAAATAAAAAAGGATAAAGAAGGATAAAAAAGGAAGGAAAAATTATAAACAATGAAAAACGTACATCGTTTAATCATGATCTAAAACAAATCTCCAGCTCTTCGCACACCGACCACGATACCTTCCCATGTTTCACGGCACACCTGTTCAATATATCTCGGTTCCAGATGGAAGCCTTCGAAACCTCCAGCCAATCCAGGCAGTTCATAAGTGTACGACAAAGGCACACCGATCCAATGAGCGTAATCCTCAGCAGAGCCGGCAATAGCGTAGCCAATCACGTGGACGGAATTGCCGACGATGTAGCGGGGGAAGTGAGACAGAGAGACATCATAGATAGCATCGGCCATGGCGACACCAACGGTGTGAAGAGCCAAAGCATTGTTGGATAGGATTGCCTCGTGGCCCCATGGGTACAAGATCATGCTACCGTAACTATGCATTGTGAGGTATAGAGCAATTCTGGCAAGATGTTCATGGAGTAAGTCCCTGACAATCCTAGTTTCGACCTCGGAGAAGGCTCTGGAGCCGGCGTAGGTGTCGGCGCAAGGACTGGCGCTGGTACCGACAGTGTTCCAGACGAAATCATAGTTGCGGTTGCCGTCGACGCCGGGGCAGAGATTGCTGAGGGCATGCTGATCGGTAGAACGGGTCTTCCGCCAGAATCGGGACTGAAAACGTAATATTCCACATGTTTAATTAAAGAAGGTCTCCATGACGACGACTCAAATTTCCATTGTATGATATCTAAAAGAGTTCACTGGACTACCTGATACGCAAGCAGTTATTCTCCTATGCTGAGTTCCAATATACACGAATCTCTATCGGTAAGAACAATGATTTGTTTTGTGAGATATGATTAATGAGCCGTATAGGTATCAGAATACGTAAGACACTTTTTTTAAAAGAACATTATTGGTTAAAACAGCAGTGGTAGCCTAGGTTTGTAGAATGCCCACCTTCAACTTAAGGTGTGCAGGTTCAAACCCCGGGATCCTTACTCTGGGATTTTAATTTTCAATATTGATTGCTACTTGCTGAACGTTGAAAAGAAACATTGTGAAGAAACCTGCACGTCTACAAAAAGGCGTATGAAGCTCACCAACCCACAGTGGGTCAGCGTGGTGGACCATGCTCCAAATTTCCCTCGCATTGATGGGAATGTGCCCGGTATAATGGCCCGGTATAATAGTCCCAATGTAATAGGCCCGTCACCTATTACATTGGGACTAAAATACATCGGCCACGTGTGGGCGCACTGCAGTGCACTTCTGCCTACTCCTTTGGGAGTTCTCCCAATGTGATGTGTTCACATCATAGGAATCAGTCATAAGTTAGGTATCACCACAAAAGGTACTTACGTTGGTGAAAGTAAACTCATAACCATCAGGGTTGACAACGGGCATCAGGATCCAGTCAAATCTCTCAAGAAGATCAGGCTCAGTGACATCTTCAAGCAGTTTCTTAACGGCCCAGGTGACAGTAGGGGGTGAAATCCATTCTCTGGCGTGAATGCCTCCATCGATAAAGATGATGGGCTTGTCGGCATCCTCAAAGTTGGTGGTGGAGATCTTGAGGTAGTACACGGGGCGGCCTTCGAAGGAGTTACCTCCATTCACAAGGGTGGCTGTGTCGGGGAATCTCTCGGCAACATCTTTAAGGTAATCGTAGATCTGAAATAAAGAAGAATCATTTAGATAATTTAATTAATCCTTTTTGGCAACTATTTCCTTTATTCTGATGTAGTTTACGGATGTTTCAAAAGTCCCAAATAATTTCATTTAATAGCAAAATTTTATTTATTGAATTTGAAAGTCTAACACAATTTTTCTAATTGTCTTTTTAGTAAAGAGTAAAAATCTTCTGCGTAATTGACTTTAATTAGTTGCTAGACCTCTTTCTAGTAACTTGGTAAAGTCAATTTTAACTTAAAGCAGTTCCTTTGAGTTTCTGATGTACAGTTTTGGGGTTCAATGCCTAAGTCAGCGAAATGGAACGCTCAATTCTTATAAACTGTTCATGTCCCAATTTTTTCTACAAGTATATGTTAAAGAGCACTCACTGCATCCAAACGCTGATAGTTATCATAAGGCAGTTCCCGGCTGCCGCTCCTGGTGAAGGATTCTCTGCGAGCTGCGATCAGCTGGTCATCCAGGTCTAGTTTACTGAAACACGATTATTTATTTTTGAATTCGAGTTAGTGCATTCCCCATAGTACTGACCGGATGTTACAATAGGTTAGAATTAGAAGAATTGCTTTGAAGGTAGACATATACACCTTTTGTTTTACTATCAGTGTTCAGTGTAGTATAGAGTGAACTCGATAGATATATTATAATTATCTTGTTTATTCCGGTTTGTTTATCTATAAACAACACGTGTCAATAATTATATTTACTAATAGGTGATCAATCAATTGGATTTTCAAGCGATTGAGTTATCAGACTGCCATATTTCTACACTGAAAATGATGTTAATTCTTTCGTTCACAAGCTACAACTGTACTATGCTTTACAGCACCAAAATATTGCCATCTTGCTCATCCATTACGACCGTAGGCAGGACGTCGATACGTTTAGCTTAGTGTAATTAAGTATGGTGCCAAAAAAGTAGCCACCATGTTTATTCTTCGATTATTAGCAACGTGAAGTTATCATGACATAGTATGCCCGTTAGGTCCTTCAACTAAACTAAAAGCTTATGCTAGGAGTAGGCTCACGTCACTAGTTTAATGAGCAAGATAGAGATCGATCCCGAAACCTTTTGATTATGAGGGTGCCTCGTCTAACGTTGTTGGTGTCAATATTTGTGTTGGTGCCATATGCCATAATGTAATTAACTCTTAACAGAAGCATTTATATTCTACATTTTTATGCTATCCTTTCCGAATCATCAAAAGAAACTTACACTTTCACATCATCAGCATGCACTCTATACGTAATGTCAGCGTTATCCAACGCCTTGGCGAAGTAATCTTGATGTGCAGGCTGGACTAGAACCACTCCTTCGCGCTGAACAGTCGCAGGACTAAGGAAGTCCAGATCATATGCTGGCGACAGAGACGCCAGAATCTGGACTTGCTCAGTCGTGCTTGGCGCTACGAAGTAGGATTTCCATCTGGAATTTAATATGAGCTATGGTAGAAAAGACAGTGATTCTATCCAATATACAATAGGAGTGAAAGGGGAAGGAAACAGGGAAGAACAATGGTCGCAAAATAACTCAAACATATCCTAGGACGACGCATACGATAGATTATAGAGATAAGTAAAAAAAAGAAGTTAAGTTGTGTAATAATAAATACAAGCATCCTCACGCACAGGCGTGGGGAATACAGATTCCCCGAAAGGGTAGGCCGTGGTGCACCGCAGCGCACCCACACTTCACCGATGTATTTTAGTCTCAATGTATTACACCGGGCACTTTTACCTCAATAGGAGAGACATTCTAGCCATAGACCACAACCCTAGGAACTTAATAATATTTATTAAAAAAATTACATGACCGCGTTTTATTTAGAAATTGTTTACAATTACAAAGTAAACCAACAAATATTTTGAAATATGTTAAACCCATGCGGAACCGTACCCAAGACGCTGGCTGCATTCCCTCTATGAATGGCTAAAGCCTCTCGTTGAGCAAGGAAATGACCAGCCCTCGGGTTGACTGACCAGCCTTCTGGAACAAGCCCGTCACACATTCTCACCGCTGTTACTCCTATGAGCCAGGATCTAACAAATGAACGTATCCAACAAAGACGTCCCGGGGCAAAGCTAAATTATCTTGGAACCCACACGAAATAAATCAAAAAAAGGGGTAGGAGGACTTGAAAGAAAATTTTATCACTTTCCCAAAATTGAAAAGCAGGGAACAAAAAGTACTGTATAGGTTGAATTGGCACAGATATAAATAATACACTACGGATGCTGATATAAACTAGATATAGATGTGGTTATTGGACTCGAAAACAACTATGAAAAGTCTTTTTTACGAAATGATGAATGATGAAAATTTTAACTTTATAGGAGAGCATAGGTACTCATTCGACGCAGAAAAATTATCTGATTCCATGTAGGTATATAATTCAATATCGCACAAAAGTGGCGCTTATGTCATATAGCCTTTCACCCCTCGAACTGTACTAACCCTGTATATTGTTCATGTTTGGCCAGTGCCACCGCAAACAGCAAGACCAGCGCCAACAACTTCATCTTGACAAGTCGCACGCGCATGACTATCATATCTTTTATAACACTTTGTTAATGATAATATTAGGTAGCATCGATATCTATAATCGCAAGGAGATTGTGGTTTCTCTATCTGTGGTAAAGTTATTTAAAAAAAAACCCCTGATAAAGTGATTGCGATGACGCGCTATGATTGGTGATATAAATCCAGCTATTATAAACTACGATTGAATGAAATTTAACGTCTAAAATATTGTTGTCTTGCTCATCCTAAAAAAAAGCTACCATGCAGTTCCTTGCCCATTCTTCTCCATAGGAAATGCATTCCGAATGGGTGGTTATTTTTCATTTATGATTCACAAGTGCCTGTATTGGTTTTTATATAAATAAAACAATTCTGATTGTGATTCAGATCTTACTTATGTTATAAATGTGAAAGTTTGTGAGGATGGGTGGATGGATGTTTGTTACTGTTTCATGCAAAAACTACTGAACGGATTTTGATGAAACTTTACTGTTTATACATCAGAATCCTACTAATATTATAAATGTGAAAGTTTATGAGAATGTATGGATGGATGATTTTACTGTTTCACGCAAAAACTAATGAAGGGATTTTGATGAGACCTTACAGTATTATCGTTTATACATTAGAATAACATATATGTTATAATATATAACGATATTGAATAATCAAAGTCTGCGCAGACGAAGTCGCGTGTAGAAGCTAGTAAATTAAAGTTATGAGAATGATAGTAATTAAATTAGTTCAGTCAATATTTTGTGGGCCAACGATGTTAGTAAAAAATGTTAAATTCGTATTTCGTGCTGTAAAGCTCCGAGTCCACGGGCGGGTGAAAATTCTAGCGACCAGTTTTTTGCCCATACGAAAAGGAACTCTATTTACTCAAAGGAAAAGTTAATTTTTCAACGCAATATTGACAGTGCGAGCGAATTTTGAAACGTGGTCTCGTGACTTTTATCATCTTTATTGATACAAATCTTTTTTTGGTGTTTTTTGCATTCTTATTCTACGTAATAATATCGTCGTCTCACTCTTACATTCTTTCTCTCTCTTCCCTAGCTTCGCGTCATAACAATGGTCACGTTAAAACAGTTCATAAACATTAATCTTATAAATACTTAAAAGTGCAAATCTCCTGTTAGTCCTGGTCAGAAAGTATTAAATAGTGTTTCAGCTCGAATCAGTGCCTTTCATTTCAGCTCCTCTCAATAATACATTATACATTTATAATGTCAAAAATATCAAATCCGATTTCAACACTAGGAGGAGTCGATTATACCTTGTTTCCGTAGATGGGTTAGGTTAGGTTAGTTTAGTTTCGTCGATATACCCTTGGGGTCGTGAGCGTCTGGGGTGTGGGCCCCGGACGCTCTCAAGTAGACGACGACCCTGAGGAGGATGGCGGCGAGGGGTGGCTCTCGCCGCCGTATGCACTGCGAGGGTGCAGGGGGAGCGAACATCTGCTCTCCCCGAGACAAGCTCCTGGGCACAAAGCTCGGGAGCGAGGCATAGCGGGACACCGGTGCGTTCCGGTAGGAGATCCCGGAGTCCCTCTAACGTGTCGAAGACGGCCACCGGGGAGGTTTTAGTGGGTAAGAATCCCACATATCTCAGTCTTCTCCCACACAGAAGACTGGGAATCTTTCTGAAGATTTCCTCCCCGTCAACAAAAAAAAAAAAGTTTCGTCGGTATAAAATTTGATGTACAAAGGCTTAATTTATACCTGCGTAACATGGATTTATTAATATTACTATCATACATTTATTATGTTTGATAAAATTTTGATAAATTATCAGAAAATCTCGCGTATACCTATTGCCTTTTATTATTATTTGTAACTAGCTGTGCCCGCGACTTCGTCCGCGTGGACTTTAGGGAGATTACCCGGAAATATATTTTTCTAAAATTAAAGTTGCCTAAGTTACGCCTTGGAACGTCAGCTATCTGTCAGTGAAAGTCCCATTGAAATCGGTTCAGCCGTTTAGAAGTTTACCTCAAACAAACAGACAGACAGACAAAAAAATAATAATTGCGTTTTCGTTATAGGTATCGTATATACTTTCATACGCATTTGGTAAAAAAGTGTTATTTTGATATTACAAACAGACACTCCAATTTTATTTATTTGTATAGATACAACCGATTCGCTATTGAATTGATTACAGTTTTATCTTTTACCAATATTTCATAGGTATATTTTGCAAAGCCATCTGTTTGTATTTCGATAATAAACAATTTCTGGTGACAATACATTTTTAATTTCAATAGAACTCATATTAATAAGTGTTCTTTTGGTAGAGAATATGAAGGTATGTCATCAATATAGCGTTTTGATCACAATGTGATTTTATTTGTGAAGCAGTGGTAGCCATGTGGGCAGGAACACCCGCCTTGAACGTAAGGGGTGCAAGTTCAAATCCCAGGCCCGCACTTCTGAGATAATTTTCATGTGCGAATGTCATTTTCAACAATGATTACCACTTGCTGAACGGTGAAGGAAAACATCGTGAGGAAACCATCTGTAGAAAGGCGTGTGAAGTTCACCAACCCTCACTGGGCCAGCGTGGTGGACTATGGCCCAAATCTCCCTCGTATTGAGGGGGATGTGCGCGGTATAATGGCAATAGGCTCGCCCCCTATTACATTGGGACCAAAATACATGGGCGGAGTGTGGGCGCACTACAGTGCACCTCTGCCTACCCCTTCGGGGAATACAGGCGTGATGATGATGATGATGATGTGATGTGATTTTATAATTACTATCTGCGGAGCCCGCAACGCGTGAAATTTAGGGACATGAATTATTTTCTCAAAATTAAAGTAGCCTATGCTACTTCTACATCAGCCAGTGAAAGTCCCGTCAAAATCAGTCCACCTGTTTGGGAGTTTACACACACCAAACAGACATAAAAAAACCTTTTATAATTAATTTTTCGTTATAAGTAGCGTACATACTTTCATATGCATTTAGTTCGATCCAATCGATTTTTTTTCTCTAACCGTTTGTGTCCCACTACTGGGCAAAGGTTCCCTACCTCCCTCCATTCATCCCGGTCCACCGCTCTCTCACACCATCCATCTAAATAAGCGTCGATGTCATAACGCCACCGCGTCTTGGGCCGATTTTAAGTTTTTAAAAATCTATGAGTCAGTTAAATCTTTTACAAATTACCAGCTCTCCTCAAACCAACTACCATATTTTCCAAAGTTTTCCTACACACCGGTATTTATAGTATACTGAAAAGGTAGCGTTAGTGAAAGCCGATTATTCATAAAACTAAAAAAAAGTTAAGCCAGTGATGACTACACATCACGATTTTTTCAGCTACACTTAATATAACAAATTAAAAAAAATACCAATCGAATTGAGAACCTCCTCCTTTTGGAAGTCGGTTAAAAACGGCAACGTACGACCTTCTCATGCCTATGATAATCTTAACACTTGCTGTTGAAACTTTAATCCTTCTATAATGAATGAGCAAGATTAACTATTAATTTAATCACCTTATCTATTTGTTGCGTTGGGACATAAAACGGATGTGTTATCGTCATTGACACCTTTGCGGCCCTAGATTTGAGGCCAAAATGAAGTCTTTTATAATTTTTTGTTCGTTTTTATGTGCCGTTTTTGCTAAACATGAGTTGTATGATGGGTAAGCATTGAAATTTTACAAAAGAACATAGAAAGTCTAAATACTGTTCAAGTTATTAAAACCTTTTTTGTTTACTTTACAGACATGCGCTCTACGAAATCACTGTGAGGTTTACAGATGAAATTAAAGTTCTGAATGAGTTGGAGAGTCAATTTAACATAGACGTATGGTCAAATGCTGTTCCTGACCATCCGGGACAAATGCTCGTATCCAAGGAACTGAGGGAAACATTCGAAAATGCCCTTAATGAAGCTGGAATAGAGTACAAAATTGAAGTGGAGAATATTAAAGAGTGAGCATACATTTTGTTCTAACTATAAAGATAATAGATACACCAAAAACTTGGTTTGCATATGACTTGTCTGATTTCAGAAAACTGGAGCTAGAAGACCAACTGTTTGCAGAGGCTGCTAGAAGAAGTAACAGCACCAGTTCTCGTCTGTCATTTGATACAATTCACACATATCAAGTTGTAAGTTAGCAAGATTGTAAAGTCCAGTTAAAGTCTTGGCTAAGAAACTGGTTGAAACAGTCTGTCTATTTCGTCACTCAATGAACGGATCTAGCCATTTTGCAAAGGACAGACAGCTTAATGAGTTCGCTACTGCTTGCGTATTTTGTACATACCTTATAAATTCTTCTTAGTATAATACATCATCATCATCACGCCTGTATTCCCCGAAGGGGTAGGCAGAGGTGCACTGTAGTGCACCCACACTTCGCCGATGTATTTTGGTCCCAATGCAATAGGGGGCGAGCCTATTGCCATTATACCGGGCACATTCCCCCTCAATACGAGGGAGATTTGGGCCATAGCCCACCACGCTGCCCCTGTGCGGGTTGGTGAACTTCACACGCCTTTCTACAGACGTGCAGGTTTCCTCACGATGTTTTCCTTCACCGTTCAGCATGTGGTAATCATTGTTGAAATTGACATTCGCACATGAAAATTATCTCAGAGGTGCGGGCCTGGGATTTGAACTTGCACCCCTTACGTCCAAGGCGGGCGTTCTTGCCCGCGAGGCTACCACTCTTAGTAGTTTTATTATAATGTAGTTTATGTTATTAATAGACATTTTTTATTTTTACTTTTACATCAGTAAACAAGGCTTGCAAATTTTCAGGTTGATGATTACATAGACGAGCTTGGAAGAAGATACCCGGAGAGAGTGACTGTGGTATCAGCAGGCAGGAGCTTCGAAGGAAGAGACATCAAATACCTAAAGATTTCTTCCAGCAATTTCCAGGTAAAAAATTTAATAGCGGACTTAAAGCCAACTATGCAAGATGTCTGATTATTCACATTAAGAGGCAAAATATATAATGCAAAAAGTTGATAGATAGCAATAGACTAGCAATAGACCTGCTATTTAGAAGTCTATCCTTCCAGGATATAGTAGTGTGCATCTTTGATGGTCTTTAGGTGAACCCACTTTTCCAGGTCAGGGATATCTATCCCTCATCTGCAGAACTTGATCACGATCTAAACTAACTGTATCCTTTTTGTTGCAGGATAATAGTAAACCAATTGTAATGCTGCAGTCTCTCCTTCACTGTCGCGAATGGATATCGTTGCCAGCGACTTTGTATGCCATTAATAAGTTGGTGGTGGACGTGACTGAGTCCGATTTGATTGAGGATATCGACTGGATTATACTGCCTGTCGCTAACCCTGATGGTTACGAGTGGACCCATACTAATGTGAGTAGTGAAAATACGACTTTGAAAAAAAAAATACATTCTTTTTTTTCAAATCTAGATATTGAGAGTCATTTTGATATTGATAATGATTTACGATCTTCAATTCTAATCATTACAAAGATGACTACGTATCTACGAGATATATTAACATTGTTGATTATGTTTATGACTTAAAAAATTGTACGTCTTTAAAAAACTAGAAGTCGCAAAAAAGTTGACAGTTTCTTCTTAATCTTGCTTTAATAGGCTCGTTTCTGGCGCAAGAACCGCCGCACCGGTTTGATGGTCGGCAACTTCTGTATGGGCGTGGACCTTAACAGGAACTATGACATCTTCTGGGGCACAGCTTCCAGCAATAGCGTCTGCATGGACACCTACCACGGCACCGCCCCCTTCTCAGAGCCCGAAACTGCCATCCTCCGGGACATCTTCGCTGAATACTCCAACAGAATCGAACTTTACGTCGACATTCACAGTTTCGGCAGCATGATCTTATACGGCTACGGAAATGGGATCTTGCCTCCAAATGCTTTAACCATCAACCTTGTCGCTGTCAGAATGGCACAAGCAATCGATGCCGTGAAATTGCCTTCAAATAGGGATTATATTGTTGGCAACATTGCCATGGTCCTGTACGATGCCTCTGGCGGCTCCAGTGATTATGCCACAGGTGTTGGCATTCCCCTTGCATACACATACGAGTTGCCAGCTTACAGGAATTTGAATACCATGAACGGTTTCCTGGTGGACCCTGATTTTATTGAACAGGCTGGGTTTGAGACTTGGGAGGGTCTTAAGGCCGGCGCAAGATTTGTTTTGGATTTATGGAGAAAGAAATCTAAGGTTTAAATCATCACATCGACAGATACGTATTTATTAAATGTTTTATGAAATCTAATTAAATAAAAAAACTTGAAAAGAAATATAAATGGCAAAAGTGAAATGTTTTGAAAAATAAATATCTCATCGAATTTGATATCGACAGACTCCCCTTCCTACGTTTCCTTCGGCAAGTTTTCAGCAACCGAGAATGGTAATGCGATGTAATCCTAACGTAGGAACTTTTCAATGAATTTAGAATACCCGGTGCATCGCTGCAACTTGAGATCTTGAGACTTTTTTTCCCAATAAAATTCAATTCTCTAATTGAATTTCCTTAAAAGAAAAAGCGAGGAAAGATTAGACTGTTTAAAGTGAGCGGATTTGCTTTTTAAATTATCTTAAATTATGATTCTTAAATTCTTAAAAAGTTCTTAAAAAGATTCTTAAATTATCAATTACTAAAACATGATGGTCATTTGTTATCAAATTAGAAACTAACTTAACTAAATTATATTAATCTATGCATTATTTGATATAGTTTATCACATTGTTCTAGTGGTCGAACGCACGTCTTGCAATCAAAGTGTGCAAGTTCAAACCCCGGCTCGCACCTCTGGGTTTATGTGCGAATCTCATTTTCATCCGAGATTATCACTTGCTATGAAACGGTGAAGGAAAACATCGTGAGGAAACCTGCACGACTGAGGGAACTTGACTAGTTCTCGATAGATGTGTCGAGTCTGCCAACCCGCACTGGGCCAGCGTGGTGGACTATGGCCTGAATCCCCCTCGCATTGAGCGGAGGCCCGTGCCCAGCAGTGGGACGTTAAAAGGGCTGTAGTTCGTTTTTAGCAGTTATCACATTTTGGGCTGATTGTTCAAATGTATTGTTTTGTCTGGGGTTTGACAAATAAGCACTTAAGCTATATCCCCATTTATTGGCAGGTACTAATAAACTACACTTAGTCTTATTATAAAATGCGACTTGAGGATAGAACATCAAAACCCTCTTGAACAGTTACGTCATGGGGTTTTCTCATACCAAGTTTTCACACTATGAGGTACTGTGTGCAATTAACTAAATTAATTGTCATCCTTAGTTTTACAAGTATAGTTCAGTAGACAACATGATGAACACCAAGCACCTTCAAAGATTATTTAATCAAAAATATATCGCAGAGTATCTCTATAGTACGTGTTCCAATATCATCTTTCGAAAATAAACTGGAAGACGAAATCCTGCATTGTTTTTTCAATACAGGTAAGCAATAACAGAGGGGAATTTGCAACGGATGGTTCCACGTAGTGCCTTGGGAGCGGGGGAGAGAGGGGTGGTTGGGAAATATTGCCCCGAGGAGCGACGTGACACGGCTTCGAGCGGTGGACAGTAGTGCTGTGCGGTTATACTATGGATATCGATAAATTAATGCAAATTATCGTTACAATTTTGGTACTTGTTAGGTTTGATTTCAGTGTTAGAATTGATTCAGTTTGATTCTTGATGTATCGTGTATGCTAACATAAATAAATAAATTTTGGAAGACAACATATAATCATCGTGCAATCCCAAAAAAACTAAGCTAACTTAACCCAAACCTGCGGATCAACCCAGTTGCATCCAGTCCAGGACAAACTTCGAAAAGGCCATTTCCGAAAATTGAAGTTGGCGGGAATCAAACCAGCCATCACCCAGTTCAGTGAGCCGAGCGGATTACTCCCAGAACACTAGCTAGAACAAGCCGTCGTCAAAGTGTTTTTTTTTTACTATAAATACCGTATGTAATTTTTTATGCATTTGGTAAAAAACTGCTATTTTGACATTACAAACAGATACTCAACTTTTATTTATTTGTTTAAATGTCGGCCTCGTATTATCGTTGGCCAAAAGCTGTTAATGAATACGAAAATTATATTAATTCAAAATATTAAGATAGGAAAATACAAAAACATATTTACAAAAAATATACATGTGTCAAGCCGCTGTCGCTTGGCAATGTTCCTAGAAGGCTGGCAGCATTGATTCTTAATGCAAGATATGAACCAGCCCTCTGGTCACCGGTTGCATCGAATTAATATAAACAATAAATATCGATAAATCAAAAAGAGTCACATCACTAATAGAGAATGCCTGCCTCGGCGATGTACACGAGGATGTTTCCGAAGGAAATATGTCACACGTAAGAAAACCAGGAATTCCTGTGTTCATCATACAATCACATTTTCTAGAATTTCACCCATGGGAGGACCTGAATACTTCCGTCCGATTCTAAAGACATCATTTTCTGCCTATTTGCTTGTATCTTAAAATTGCTCACATAAATAGCTCCTTAATAGTCGGAAAACTAAACGTTTTTCTATAAGCCAGTTTTGGTCTCATATTGAGTTAAATGGAAATAATTGTCGCATTCCTGCTTGTAACTTCAAATTAGGTTTTGAGAATTACCGTAGAAGTGGCGCCACATAATGAAAACATCACGTACACTTTTCAAGGCGTCATTGTAGGCTGCAAGGTGATAACCACAGAATACTTGATGGAGCGGGCAATATTATTTCATACCGCTAAAAGGCTACAAAAGCTACAATTATGATGCAAACTCATGTACGCGAGCGTTATTCATTTAAAGGTTTCGTTCATTTGAGGCATGATAATACTAGAATCTATGTCATTTGTCATCTTCCACTAGCCTAATTTTTCATCCACCATCGTTATCAACTTCATTACCCATCTTATTCCATTATGAACTTAATTCTCTTCGAACTATTCCATTCTTTTCGAAACCTATTACGCAGTTATATTATTTATTAAGATAATTAGGTTTCTGTTTCATGCCGGGCTGGATTGAGACCTTTAGTAACTGCTGACATTTCTTTAGGTAGAGTCATGTTTCTAAGAACGCAATGTGTTGTCAAAATACGTACTGAAAACATTTCGAGTTGAAAAATAAAAAAGTTCGCCATTTTGTGGATTCGTACAGTTGATATCACTTTTCTATTTAAATTCTTGAGGCTTTTCTAAACCGAAGATCAACCACGGTAAGCCAGCTTTTATTAGGTATTACTTAAATAATCATTTTTTCATCCCGTCATATTAAATTCCCAATGTCCCTCAAAGTGAGGAATTTTAAAATTAAATCCCCAATTTTTACCGGCGCAACTTCAAAATGAAGATTTATTTTGAGTTCGGGAATATTGGTCCCAAGTTTCTTAAGAATAATGATATTGTTTAAAGAAGTTATTTGGGCGCCTTTATTAACGATTCTATTAACAGTTACATAAGGTACGGATCGTTTCAATCGTAACTTATAATTGATTCGTTTGTTTCTGTCAGTTAAGACAATGTTTTTTTCTATTAAAGATCTGCTGGAGTAGGCGCGACAAGACGTGCGCCACAATTTCTTAGCCAAAACCAAAACGAACTGTATTAATTCATAGAAGAAGCACATTTTTTAATGAACTGTCATCGATCGATGACGCGTGTGAATTTGATGGAGTGCTTTTAGCCAAAGCCATTATGTCTTTATTTATATTGCCACTGAGTACATTTTCAAAAATATCGCTCGCCATAAGTAAGTATAGGACGTAATATATCACACAAGGGTAATTTAAAAATTCTGACAGTTTTGTAAATAAATTAAATTGTGAATCACATTGTATTTTAATTAATAAAACTTGAAATATTTAGGAGACTTATCGCACTATGTCTTCGTTTGTTGTGTTTATTTTTGCAATTATGTTTTACATCACTTTACACGTTACCCCCTTTGTTGTCTTTGATACCATATAAGACACTTGATAAGGTCAAACATTGCAATGATGAGATATAAACATGATGATGATGTATGATCCCACCAGATATTATATACTTTTTTTAATTAAAGAAATGTTTAGTCTTACCATCTTAATCAATATTTAGTCACTACTGTGGATAAAAAAAGTATTGTCTTATTATGCATTTAATCTAATCATTTCATCTGTAGCAACAGCCACCGCTCTCCAGACATCATCAACTATATCACCTATGTCTGCTTCAGGTACAATAACCCCATCACTTCTATCCACCACATCTATGTTGTAAGTATAGAGAACACCATTAGTCCTAGCGTAATCACTGCTCGTACCTGACATTCTATCAAAAGCTACAGACGATACATCAATATTGTAAGTCTCATTCATAGCCTTAATCATTTCAAGTCCAAGCAAATGATTCTGTCTGAACATTCCACTGGCAGCTCGCTCGTAACTCCATGGGTAGGATATATATCCTCCATTGTTCTGCAAAGATATATACATCCGAATTCTTGGGCCGTATGTTTGAATTACGTTTCTGATCAATTGGGATTCGATTTCTGAGAACGGTTCGACACCGCCGTAGAGATGGCTGCAGGGACTTGAACTGGAGTCAAAATGGAGCCAGTCGATATCGAAGTTACGGTTGATGTTGACTCCTGGGCAGATGATGCCCAAATTGCTTCTGGTGCTCATCGATTTGGTCCAGAGGCGGAGCTGAAAGGTATAGACGCCGTTAAGCATTTTACGGTTAGTAAATAAGTATGTACTTAGCTGATTATGCATGATATGTCTAGGTTAAAAGACAAATAGGCGCCTATTTGTCTCTTACTCTAGACACACCTCTGGTCTAAACCTTCGCAATAATGTTTTTTGCCAATACCATAATAAACTGTATTAACTCATAGATTGAGTTAACTTTAAGTATTACAATGAAAGTCATCAATATAGCAAGCAAAATCACTCAACGAATTTACTTAAATTATGACTTTTGTGTACCGGCACAGAATACATTTAAAAACGTTAAATGAATTCGTTCATGCCTATAAATTTGGCCATTATATAATCTTTACGATGAAGTGACAAGTACAAAAAATATTATCTTCCTCTCTATAGAGGATTTAGAAACTATTGTTTATCATCTGAATTTATATAATTCTTCTGTACGTGTGTTTGTCACCTAACACACTAGACTAATTTAGATAACATTTTGTGTGTATATTTCAATTTGAAAACACAATTGGACACGGTAGGTAGCGCTGCTTTGGTGTGTCACTTATTCTAAGGCGGTACGAAGTTCGCTGGGTCTGCTAGTTCGTTATATATTTCATGTATATTATGTCTTGGATATCTAGATACTACATAACATCGAATGCTATTCATATTACTTACATTAGTATGAGTATACTCGTAACCATCCGGGTTCAGTACAGGTATCACAATCCATTCAAACTCATCCAAGTATCTCTGCTCTCCGAGTACTCCTTCCAGCACGTTCAAGGCAGCTGGAATGGTTATCCATTCTCTGGGATTAATTCCAGCCTCAACTACAATGACAGGTTTGTCTGCAGTGTTATTGTTGGATACTTTCAGATAAACAACAGGTCTATGCTGGTCTGTGACGCCGTATTCGATCACTTCTATGCTTGTTGTTGTATTGGCGTACAGGTCAGGTAATGCGTTCATGTAATCTAATATCTGGAAATCAAATCAGAAGAAGTGAGTTATGAGTTAATTATAATTTAGAGTATATACTACTTCCGTATGCATTAGGTAACAATAATAAAGTTTGTTTAGTTTAGAATTTACCTAGTAGGTGCCAAACTCTTCCCTAAATTATTATCTACCTACCCCCGAATACTCTGATATTTTGTTGCCCTGTCTCTTTCCCCCCTGACGTGGAGCTGACTAACTGTCGTGCGGATCGGACGCCTCTCGTTTGTGCTCCTGAACCTAATCTGTGGACATTTCATATAATCGTGTGTGATCCTGAGTGTGTGTGAAACTAAGAGACCCTGGAAGCCCTCTCCCTATTGTGTTAGTGCCAGCCATCCTGACGACCCAGCCACCGCCGAAGGACGGCGCCTACGCCAACTAAAAGGTACCGTACCCGCGTGACACTGACCTGATCCTTGCCCTTTCGATACCCCCTGTTACTAGTAGCCTAATTGCAGATTTCCCCCCTTTAATTTACACCCTCAATCAGGGCCCAGCACATTTCGCGTACAAACTTTAAAAAAACTAACCCGTTATAGGAAATCATCATAAATGAAATGCGTTAAAATTGCGGTTTACAAGGTAAAATCGACTCCTCCTTTTGTTGAACTCGGTTAAAATGTAGCCTATATTACCCGGGCATAACGAATCGACTGACACCTTATTCATCAAAATCGGATGAATAGTTTAAGCGTTCCGGAGGAACATACGTAAATACAAACATCCATACATAGACTGCTAAAATCATAACTTTTTCTTTTAGCTTCATCGTAGTCAAGTAAAAAGCAGTAATTTTGATATTTCAAACTATTACTACTACTACAGCCCTTTTAACGTCCCACTGCTGGGCACGGGCCTCCCTTCAATGCGAGGGGGATTTCAAACAGACACTTACATTTTATTTATTTGTATACTTACATCATTATATCTGTTAAATTTTCTGATATCAAGCGTACCGTTTTCATTTCTGGATCCTATAGACGGTGAATCTTTCTCATTTAGGTATCTGTGACAAAAAAATACAGCCCATTAGGCTTTGCTATGAAACGGTGAAGGAAAACATCATGAGGAAAACTGCACGTCTGAGGGAACTTTACTAGTTTTCGATAGATGTGTGAGGTCTGCCAACTCTCACTGGGCCAGCGTGGTGGACTATGGCCCAAATCCCCCTCGGATTGAGGAGAGGCCCGTGCCCAGGAGTGGGACGTTAAAAGGCCTGTAGTAGTAGTAGCAAGACCATGTAGACATAAGTTTTATCTCTTTCACTGACAGTTGATAGAGATACAAACTGAAGCGTTGTTCCCATACAAACTAACTGAGAATAAGTTTATAATCGCAAAACAGGTTTTTTATGCGTTGTAACTATAAATTTACTGTTTTCAGATTTTTTCTTTCACTTGTGCTATAAGACTTTGCTTCATGCCAATTTACATGATTCTAGGTCAACGGGAAGTACCCTATAGGTTTTTGGTTCCCTAGAAAATAGCCACAACCTAATACTTGTGACAAACACTCAAAGGTCTGGAACTTAGAAATTATGATAGTTAGGCATAGTCTGCTTCACTAAGACAGTTGTCTACTATAATGTAAGTTTGAGCGATGTACACGCGATTCGAGTTACAACCGGTGCTTCGCTTATTGTTAAGCGAGACCATCTGACCCTTTTTATACGTCCACGGTTGAGTTATTATCAATAGCGTCAACATTCTCCATGTTGATAAGTGCAATAAATAATTACTCTGACAACATAATTACTGCGATTATAATTTAATCTATACTTTTAATTACATTACTCGCGTGTTACGTATTCGATAATAATATAAATTTTAATTAGATAAGCAGTGGTAGCCTCGTGGGCAAGAACGCCCGTCTTGAATGTAACGGGTGCAGGTTCAAATCCTGGGCACGCACCTCTGAGATAATTTTCATGTGCGAAAGTAATTGTCAACAATGATTACCACTTTCTGAAAGTAGAAGGAAAACATCGTGAAGAAAACCTGCACGTCTAAGGCGTGTGAAGTTCACCAACCTGCACTGGACCAGCATGGTATACTATGGCCCAAATCTCCCTCGTACTGAGGGGGAATGTGCCCGGTATAATGGCAATAGGCTCGCCCCCTATTACATTGGGACCAAAATACATCGGCGAAGTGTGGGCGCACTACAGTGCACCTCTGCCTACCCCTTCGGGGAATACAGGCGTGATGATGATGATATGTATTTATTTTATAAATAAATAAAGTCAAACAACACATACTCATCGTATGATCCCAAACTAAGCAACGCTTGTGCTATGGGTTCCATACGACTGGGGTCTTTAGTTCCATACGAATTATTATTTATTTTATAAAAAAAAATATATGAGAAAAGTTGTTGTTTTTTTTATCTATAAAACTTTATTTATGCAAGTACTTATTTATTGATGGGAATAAAAACAATTGTGGCTCTTTAAAAACTTTGAAATATTTGTTGTAATGTTTTACTCTTTCGACTCAAAAGGTGGCCGACCCAAACCGTCGTTGTTATCAACCTTACCAATAACGATTAGTTACTTACTCAAACACATCTTCAATGTAAACATCTCTATCTATGTAGAGTTCCTCCAACTTATCCTCAAACCAGTTCAAATGAGAAGGCGGCACCATGGCTCTACCGACCACATTGTACTTGGAATTCGGTCTCCTCCAGAAATCGATTAAGTCACTTTTGAGCTGGTCAAATCTTTCATGGTCCAAGTCTGATCTTATGTTGTAAACTCTATACCTGGAATAAATTACCCAAACCATGACATATCGAGGGGTAAAAGGGCTATTTGACTGAAGCGACACTTTTGGCCGATTTTGATTTATTTACATATTTGGAATCAGAGACTTTTTAATTTTTTTGAGAGGACTACGCTGTTGGCCGTTAGGTGGCCTTTACACGGAGGTGCCTTTACGGAGGAGCGGCGAGTGCAGAGAGCGACTCCAGCCAAGGCCTAAGGGCGGAAAAGGGGTGGCAACTAGCTCAAGGGCGCCACAGAGGGCACGACCTCGGCTTGGGCAGTTACCGTGAGGGGAGAAGAATTGACTACACTCCTATGTGCATAGATGCACCTACGAGCGGAAGAGGGGGTTCCTCGACCTCACCGGCGAGGTCGGTATCTGTTTGAATCAGCGCATTTTTCTGCGTAGAACGTGTATGCTGTCCTGTAAAGTTAGAAAAATGTCGCTAAAGTCATATAGCCTTTCCTCTCGATATCTCCTATGCCCTGACTAGTTCAAAAGCGAGCGAAATAACTTGAGTGCTTTTGAAAATGTGCGTAAATATATGCAAAGACTAGCTAAGTCCACGACTTCGCCGTCGTGGAATTTAAGGACATTACCTACTAGGAAAAAATGAATTTTATTTTTGGCCTGCAAAACCCTTATTCTTTTTCTATAATAAAAGTAGCCTAAGTTACAGTGAATGTCCCATCAAAATCGGTCCAGCCGTTTGAGAGTGTACCGCAAACAGAGAAAATAAAATGGCGTTTCGTTATAGGTTGCCCATATACTTTAATATTATGCATTCGATAAAAAGCTGTTATATTGACATTACATACCGACACTTCAATTTTATTCATTTGGATAGATTATATACATTAGTATGGTAAAAGACACGTGAGCACGCTGCGAAATTCGCTTGCGCTGTCAGTGATATTCGATATTTAAAAAAAATTGCAGCGGGTGACTTATTAAAGAAATCTATACTAATATTATAAAGAGGAAAGATTTGTGTTTTGTATGTAATGAATTAACTTGAAAACTACTAGACCGATTTCAAAAATTATTTTACCGTTAGTAAGCTACATTATCACTGAGTAACATAGGCTATATTATAAACCCGTGCAAAGCCGGGACGGACCGCTAGTAATATTATTGATATTTGCACGAACTAACCCTTTGTAGTCCTCATTCTTAGCGAGGACAAAACTGCACAGCACACTTATTAAATAATAAATTAACATTATTAAGTACTTGGCTGTGTTTGCTACAATGGATTATTAACCAGTAAATATTTTAATGTGATATAATTACTCTTATCTAATCAATAATTATGAAATCCTTTGATAATTTTGGGGAAAAAAATACATACGCGATTATAGCATGGTTTCTTTCTGACATAAATAAATAAATATCGATAACACATAATCTCTAATCGTATGGTCCCAAACTAAGCGAAGTTTGTGACCTTATTCTGTGGGAATTTAGACACATCAATAGTTGCTGGGCGGCTAAAGTGCGTGAAGAGAAACGTCTCCACTCTGCCGAGATGCGAATGTTGAGATGGATGTGTGGAGTGACGCGAATGGATAAGGTAATATTAAAGGTAGTATAAAAGTAGCGCACATAACAGAAAAAATGAGAAGTAAGAGACTAGAATGGTTTGGGCATGTGATGAGAAGAGATGAGAAGCATGTGACTAAAAGAGTGATGAGTATGAATGTTGATGGATACAGAGCGAGAGGAAGACCAAAGAAAAGATGGAGTGTGTAAAAAGTGATATGATTGAGATCGGAGTCGATGTTGGTATGACGGAAAAGCAAGACAAATGTAAGAAAAGGAGATACTGCGCCGACCCCAAATAACGGGATAAGGTAAGGCAAATGATGAATAGCGTTGAGAGTGGCTGCATACAGATTCTCATACAGGTGATTGGGCACAAGGGACACGACAGCAAGTGTAGCTAGCTTGTATTATGGGTACCATACAATAGACTAGGGCAATCCCAGTTACATTCAAACCAGAGCAGATTTCGAAAAGATCATTTCAGAATTATGCCACTGGTAAGAATTGAACCCAAAACCAACCATTGCGGTGAGCCGTGCAGCCTCCGCTCAGGCTCTGTAGCATGACCACGTTGACATAAGTTTATCTCTTTCAACTGTCAGATTTGTCGGGAAAATTACGTCACACCGAGCTAGCAGGTATAAGCGTGACAAATAAAACAAAATTACAATTTAGATGTTTATTTCAGTTATCACAAATACTTATAGCCTGATATTGGTAAAATGCATAACCGACGAGTCCATTATTATGAAAAAATATCTCAAACAGCAGCGTGTTTCATTCTATAGCTGTTCCTAACATACCTGGCACCGGCCTTAATACCCTCCCAGGTCTCAAAACCAGCTTGCTCAATGAAAGCTGGATCAACCAAGAAACCTAAAGCAGTGCCTGAGCCAAATCTATAACCTGGCAGTTCAAAGGTATAAGAGAATGGTACGCCAACCTCTTTGCCATAATCCTGAGCACTGCCAGAAGCCTGATACAAAACCAAAGCGACATTACCAACGATGTAATCAGGGTTGTAACTCATTTTTACGGCATCAATTGCTTGTGCCATTTGTACGCCGACCAGGTGGAGGAAAAGACCGTTGGGAGGGAGCACTCCGGTACCCCACCCGTAGAGAATCATGCTTCCGAAGCTGTGGATGTCGAGGAACAGCTCCATGCGGTCGCTGTGCTCAAGGAAGATGTCTCTGACGATGGATGTTTCGGGTTCGGAGAAGGGGGCGCTTCCGTGGAAGGTCTCCATGCAGGGGTTGCCGGAGGAGGCCACGGACCAGTGGCTGTTGAAGTTCCTGTTCAGGTCGACTCCGCTGCAGATCAGACTGTTGCCATTGTTGCGGTTCTTACGCCAAAGACGGAACTGTGGAAATGTATAATATGAGAATTTAATAGTATCGTTTCACAGTATTTAGCATATAAATAATATCTATTCTTGAAACGGCAGGGAGTTTATTGTAGTAATTAAGATGCATACTAATTGAGATATATCTTGAAATAATCATATTGATGACACTGGCATTTTTTTGTTGACCAAATTGATGTGAAGGTCTCATAAGCACAGAAAGTATCATACAGTCAGAATTATCAACCTTTTTCGTCTATTGTTAGTGTCGCTGCCATAAGCTTCTTATGAACTCTGAAGTCCATGTTCAACTATTTGAATCTAATTATTTTATACTGTAATTGGTTCCAAAGAATTTGTAATATGGTTAATCGCAGTACGATGCTGGCTCGGAATAGTTTTGGTTCAGTATTTTAGTTACCTCTCCATGGGTGTGAACATATCCGTCTGGGTTAGCGATCGGTAAGATGATCCAGTCGATGTCTTGGAGCAGATCCTGCTCTGTGACGTCAATAACCAGCTTGTGGATGGCATAGAGTGTTGCTGGGAGGGTTATCCATTCGCGAGCGTGGAGAAGTGATTCCATGAAGATGACAGGCTTGCTTCTATCCTGGATTGAAAAAATAATGGCGTAGATTTTGATGAGACCATAGGAAGACAATTCCAGAAATGTTTCTATAGAGGCCCCAGTCAGAAAAATCATATTGGACATGGCTTGGTACGCGTATTATTTATAATGCGTTCATATCTAGGGGTTCAATGATATTTGGCTTAAGCGACACTTTTGGGCAATATTGACTCTTATTGACATATTTGGAATCAGTTAATTTTTCTGCGTCGAATGAGTATACCCTCCTAAAAAGTTAAAAAAAATGTCGCTTAAGTCATTATATATATATATATAGCCACTATATACATATATATATAGTCACTATATATAGCCTTTCAACCCTCGATATAAACATAATTATTTTACGCGTGTGCAGGAACTCATGACCCAACTCTGTAAATGTCATAAAGAATTCCTAAGATACCATAGATATGTACCTATGGTACAGGATAATTATTTAATCAAACATAGTTTTATTACTGAAGTAGGTAATCAGAATTTATGTGCCAATTGAATGTAGTGGTGATAATGGGGAATTTCGATTTAGCTCGTGCGTCAGTATCTTTATTTAATCGTATACATGATTGATTATATTTTCAGACTGACCATCGTAATTTTAGAAATCGATTAATTAACTATCAGAAAACAGAACTCAAGATATCGATAATGACCTTTTTTGCTAACTAATCATTGGTTTATCTCGTCTTGCGATTGTATGGTTTGTTATTATTTCATGGAAGAATCTTATATTTATTTGAAGACAGAAGAGACCCCATTATCTTCTTAACATGGCATTTTGTAGTTCAAACGGATCCCATATTCTTAACGATGAGTTGTTTCATGAGTACGAAACCTGCATGTCCATGAGAGCTTAACCAGATTCAGAAAGGTGCGAGAAGTCCAACAACCAATTCAGTGTGGTGCGTTATGGTCCAAAAATACTTCTCATTAAGGGTTACTGGGCTAGGTATAACCACAATTGGTAGGAAAAACACGTAAAATTATGTATGCTAAGAAAAAAATTCTTTAAACCCTCACCTCAAAGTTAGTGGTGGATATCTTCAAGTATTTGATGTCTCTGCCTTCGAAACTCTTGCCAGCGTTTACCAGCTTCACGGTGTCAGGGTATGCTTCAGCCAACAGCTCTAGGAAAGTGTCAACCTGTAAATCGGATAGAAATAGGTCCATGATTACTTCAATTTAGGACACATAATACAATGACAGACTGAATGATGGTATCACCTGGTGGTATGTATAAATTTTGTCGAAAGGCAGAGCGTCAACTCTTGATACGTTGCTCCTCTTTGCCGCTTCAGCCATCATCTGGTCTTCAAGATCCAACATCCTGAAAACACAATTGATCCATATGGAAATTGCAAAGGAGCATCAAAAAACAAACCAAACTCTGTGTCAATATTCATAAAGATTAAATTTCAGCCACGCGCCCACGCGTAAAATACGCTCGCGTTGTCAATATTGCAGTTGAAGAATAAACTCTTTCTCTGAGTCAATATAGTCCGTTTTGGTTCGTGATTCGTTTGTTTCGAAAAAAATGATTCAAATTCAGTCAATATTCGATATTTAAATTGAAACTTACTCCTTAATATTGTCACTTTGAACATTGTACTCTATCTGGGCGCCGTAGAGTCCATTTTGGAACTCTATTTTCTTCTCCTTAGGTACCAGGAAGAGTCCAGGGCGGCCTGGAAGCGCGTGCGACCACACATCCAAGTCCAATTCATTACCGAGCTGGTTCAGCAGTTGAGTTTGGTCCGCAGTCTTGACGATAACTTGATATAAGGCATGCCTGAAGTAATAAGAGAGTATATTTATAAGACAACCACATATTAGAAAACCTATTCGACTGGGCCCCAAGTCTACTAACGCTATCGTCGTGGAGTTAGATAGGTCGTGGAGGTAGCTAGAATATGACAAGCCAAATGGCTTGAAGGTGACTATATCTAATGTCTACACTGCTCATATTCTAGGTACCATTGATAAAAGATTTTTTTTTTATGAGATAGGTAGACAAACGAGCTGACGTTTCACCTGCTGGTAAGTGATCAACGCCGCCCATGCACACCTGCAACACCAGGGGCATCACAAGTGCGTTGATATGGGGTCATAGCAACTCCACGACGATAATGTTAGCAGACATGAGGCCCTGATGTATTGCAAATTTATGTTATAAAGGCAATAGCACCCATCGTTCAAGTAGTTTCAAGCTTTATTTAGTTTAAGTATAGTTCCTACCCATAGTTTAAGCTTTGTTTAGTTAAAAGGACATAAAATGTATGCTCCTATGAATGTCCTAGCTATTTAAGAAGTATAATATGACTTACCCGTCATAAATTTCATGTTTAGCCGCGGCTAAGCCGATCAGTAGTATAGCTCCCAGTAACTTATACATGTTCAATAGCTCGCACGGGCCACGATCGAATGAGATATTTATTAATTTAATCATTATTTGCTTCACGTATTTGATAGCATTATCAAAATCGATCCATCATTATTAATATTTACGTGGTGATGTGCATGGATTCATTATGGCCCTGCATTAACTGGTGCGAGTGAATAAAGACAGACATACTGAGGCGTTAAAACGCGAGCGACAATTTTTGATGTGAAACATCTAATGGCGCCCTTGGCGAGTGAAAGCAACTGTTGATGCCGCGATGCCGTGATGCGAAAACTTCGAGCGGCTCCGTGGCTCCTCGGTTCTTTCCGCCGCTTAAACTCCGTCCACCGGTTGACTCCGCTCACTCGCCGCTACGACGCTTCTCTCGCTCTTCTCTAAATGACATAATGTTTCACATCTGCCAGGCGTCCTGCGACTGCTATGTTTTTTTTTGTCTGTACCAAAACGAGCTGTGGTGATTCATAGAAATACCTCATTCTTAAAAATCAAAAATCAAAATCATTTTTTTTTATTCGTGTAGGCCAAAAAGCACTTACCAATAGTCAGATTCTACCACCGGTTCGGAATGCTGCTTCCACTGAGAAGAGCCAGTAAGAAACTCAATGGTTACTCTTTTCAAAATGATAATTGCGAGTAATACATTCTCAGGAGCAGCAATGCCATGAGAGCAGACCGCACCTTTGCCAAATGAAGTGATATTGAACTTTGCGAGCGATTTGGTATACTTAAGCATTTTTTTTAGTTCTGACACATTACATGTGGACGAAGTCAGAGGAACCAGCTATTAACACATAAATATTGAATATATGGGAAGTTAATGACTAAAGTATAAAAGTCATGGGATCACGCGCCAAAATTCAATTACGTCATTGATGACATTTCATTGAGTGCTTCTACGAGGGTATCCATATCGACTCCACTCTTCGTATAGCTCAGCGGCAATTATTCCGCCATTGTTGTTATCTCATGTACCTGTAGTATACGACAACTATATGGGAAAACAACAATGGCGGAGTCAGATAAAGCAGAAATATTTACCACAGCGCGGGCTCTAAATGCCATCTCCGTTAATATATCTCCATAGTAAATACAGTTCGTTTTGTAATTGGGAAATAATTGGTCGCGTGTGGTTTGACGCGCTGGTAGAGCCAGGGCCTTAATATAATTAAATAAATGAATGAATGTTTGTTTGTTTGTAGAGATGTCCCCTTTTGAAGTGAAGAATTCGCACATGTACCGTCACGACTTTATTTCCTGAAGTGGTAGGCAGAATTACAAATAGTGCATCTACATGTAGTTGGGGTACTTTTAATTTCTCATGCATTAGGGGAATAGGGGATTTTCCTTCTGATTGCGAAGGTCCCGTTCATTCGGGCCATAGTACACCACGCTGCTGGCTCAGTGCGGGATGGCGAATACAATGCCGTATACAATACAAATTGGTTTTATACAGACTGATGATTATTTAGCATGCATAAAGTTACTGTAGATTCCTACCTGTCTAAGTAATGTAATGACTATGTAATCCATTGGGTATTATTTATATACATTTTAAAGGTATATATTATAAGGTACTCAAACTTTATTCGTGCATTAAAAAAAATGTCTAAAAATCTTGTTAAATTACATTGATATCAAAAAGCCAACATCACGCGGTGTTCCCAAGCGGTCACCCATCTAAGTACTGACCGCGCCCGACGTTGCTTAACTTCGGTGATCGGACGAGAACCGGTGTATTCAACGTGGTATGGACGTTGGCGAAGTAGTAGTTGAAATTAATAATATCTATATAATTTATCATCGTTGATTTTCTCTAACGTGCCCTAATCAATCAGATGAACTAACCGTAATCACACTCAATTATTGGAAGATTAAATTCTTATAGCAAAAATGACCACGCGTCTAAATTCTCTCGAATTATCGATGCATATAACATTTCGATGAAAAAAATACAATTTTAAAAAATTGGCTGATTATCATTATTTTTGACTATGGTATCTGTTTACTTTTAATAAATGGTACATATAGATTAATTGCATAAACATTGTAAAACTGTAGGCTATTAGACGCAGCAAGTTTGTGTTAAAACAATGAGGGAGTGTCATCCCTGGCCCGTAACTATTTAAAGTTCCCCCATTAATTAAAGTTTGAATATGTCGTTCGGGGGAAGTAGGCGGGAGTTTTGAATTATTACACCGTCCTTTACACCTTTTATGCTTTATTTTTGTACGTAAATAATTTAATAATTTGGTTAATTTTTACGAAGTTAAATGAATGAACATTCTGTCAGGGGGCGCCACTCAATTATATTACTAAGTGATGTTGCTTCTAATAGATGTCGCTACGATCGTTTGTCATCGCGGTATGGTTTCGTTACATCTTTTGCCGGTATGTTTCATTAACGAACTATTGTGTTGACTTACATACATATTTGTATTTTTGAAGAGTAATCCTGAAATACGCATTAGCGTTTCATACTATTACTCTAAAGAATTGAGCTCCTACAGACAGGGGCGTCTTAAGTTGCGCATTATCAATATTGCGAATACAAAATGAACTGTATTCAATTAAGAAAAAAGTTTATTCTTCAACGAAACTATATTGACAGCGCGAGCTAAATTTGTCGCTTGGGGACGCCACTTTTACCGCAGAAATTAAATCTTTATGTATATTGAAACAGAGTACCTTTTGCTATTGGCAAAAATGTTGACGCGCGACTCTTGACGCCCCAATGTCCGGATTGTCAGGCTTTATAAAACATACTATTATTTAATTAATTTTCATTATATATTTTTTTAAACAATTATACTCGCACGTAGGTAAGTATAAGATGAGACACAAGATACTTGCTTGCTTCAGCTTAACTTACCTTATTATATTTATTTATGTGTCCCACTGCTGGGCAAAGGCCTCTCTTCCCTTCCTCCATACATACATACATATACTCACGCCTGTATCCCATGGGGGTAGGCAGAGACTACTGTTTGCCCCACGCTACGATACCGACAAACCTCTTTCGCTTCATCCACAGTCATACATCTTTTCATGCACTTACGTTGGTTTAGGGTGCTACGGACTTGACCTTTCTGGAAGAGACCGTTAATCTGGTCCTCCTCGGGCGCCCTCTTCCGACATTTCCACTCACGTTTGCCTGGTATATTTCTTTCGTCAGTCTACTTTCATTCATCCTCTCTACATGACCAAATCACCTCAACATACTTTTCTCAATCTTAGTCACCACATCATCCTTCAGCTTACATTCATCTCGTATCTTGCTATTCCTCAACCGGTCAGCAATGGTGACACCACACATACTCCGTAAGGAACGCATTTCCACCGCATTCACCCTACTCTCATGCCTCTTTTGCCAAACCTTTCTTCATCCTCTCTATTATGGGTATGGGCTATGATGGGCCTCCCTTTTACATGATAGTCCAGTTAATCTTCCCATTTGGGTCTAATGCGATATCGTCTAACATTTTTGTGGGTCCACTTTGTGGTTATCGTAGCCCAGCTTCTTCAGACATGCGGCAGGTGAACTTAGGTGTTCTCCCGAAGGCCTAAACAAAATAAATAACTTAATTATGATTGCTAATATCCAATTATATATATAGCGTTAGCAGTGGTAGCCGAGTGGTCGAACGCACGCTTTGCAATCAAAGTGCGCAGGTTCTATCCCCGGCTCGCACCTCTGGGTTCCATGTGCGAATCTCATTTTCATCTGAGATTATCACTTGCTAAGAAACGGTGACGGAAAACATCGTGAGGAAACCTGTGTGCCCGGTATAATGGCAATAGGCTCGCCCCCTATTACATTGGGACCAAAATACATCGGCGAAGTGTGGGCGCACTGCAGTGCACCTCTGCCTACCCCTTCGGGGAATACAGGCGTGATGATGTATTATTATACACATTGCCCATACGCCGCAGAAATATTCCACCCTGCCCACTAGAAAACACCCGTACTATATTTGCCTCTAGACAATTCAAACACTTAAGTTCACACTTGTATAATGAGTTTAATAAACTAACGTGTATCACAACGCTTACTAAGTTTCAATTGAGAAATAAATTAAGTGAGTGGTTATTACCTATGAATTATGACAGTACTGAGGAACTCTTACCGAAATTTTCAATGTAGCACTCTCGACTCATTTCAACTTCAAGGTAATCATATCTTATATCTAAACTCCCTTAATCAATACTCCCTTACTTGCACCCAAGTTCCTTATAATACCATATTATGCACTCTCCACCAATTCACCATTCACTCACACAACATACACTCGCTTACTCACTTACTCACACACACTTAGTCTTTGTACACAGGATCGTGGGTGATGTTTACGTTGCGCTGTCATTGAGGTATTAATTATACGTTGTAGGTTCATGAGGTCGGTTTGAGGCCAGCTGATGATGCCAAAGGTGTATGTGAGTACCGGGATTGCAAATGTGTTTATAGCTTTAATTAAGTTACGAGAATTCAATTTTGATTTTAATAGTATATTTAACCTGTGTCTAAACTTCTTTTTTATGTCTATTTTGGTCTGTTTATGGTGTATCTGACGAGCTTGTTGAAATCCTAAATATTTATATGTTTCATTCTGATTAAGAGATTCTATACAGTTTCCAGATTCTAAAACATAGTCGCTGTGAATCGTCTTTCCTGCATGAACTGTAAATGTTTTGCACTTATCGATTCCGAATTCCATTTGTATGTCCTTTGAAAATGCTTGTGTGATGTCTGCAAGAGAGTGGAGTGCCTGTGGTGTGTGACTATAGAGCTTAATGTCATCCATGTACATGAGGTGAGTGAGTGTTGTGTGGTTATCTTCTGAGGTGATAATGAATCCCTGGTTAGATTTGTTCAACATATTTGAGAGCGGGTTTAGGGCAAGACAGAACCATAGGGGACTTAGAGCATCACCTTGAAAAATTCCACGTCTTATTGAAATTTCTGCTGTCTCAAAATTATTAATGTCTCCTAAGACTTTAAGCTTGGTTTTCCATTGCTGCATAGCTTCTTCTAAAAAGTAAATGATTTGTGGATGGATTTTATATCGCTGTAGTATACAAACAAGCCAGCTATGAGGTACGGAATCAAAGGCTTTACGATAATCGATATACATAGTGCTGATGTCTTTCTTTTCTTTGTATGACTGTAACATTGCAACGGAGTCTATTATAAGCTGTTCTTTGCACCCTTGGCTACGTTTTCGACAGCCTTTTTGTTCTTCTGCTAATATATTGTTAGATGTGATGTGTGCGTGAATAAGTTCTGCTATGCATGATGTGAGAATTTTGTAAATGGTCTGTAAGCAAGTGATAGGTCTGTATTTTGCTGGATTGTGGTAGTCTGTGTCTTTAGGTATCATATATGTTACTCCCTGTGTAATATATTGCGGCATTGTAGACGGATTTTGGATGAATTCATTAATATGTTTGTGTAAGATAGGATGAGCAGCAGTAAATTTTTTGTACCAATAGTTATGTAGATGGTCTGTCCCTGGCGCCTTCCAGTTGTGGCATCTATTCAAAACGGCTACAAATGTATCTTGAGAAATATGTTCAAATTCCATAACGTTTATTCTGTCAATTACTTCGGAGTCTATATTTAACCATTCAGCATTGCTATTGTGTATAACTGGGTTGGCCCATATATTAGACCAAAATCGATGCATTACACATGGTTCGGGTGTAGTAGTAGGTTGATGAGTGTTTGTTTGTGTATTTTGAGTACTTGATGTGAGAGCTCTATAAAACTGTTTTTCATTGTTGATAAATTTAGTGTTCTGTTCCTTTCTATGAGTGCAATTCATGTATCTTCGCAACCTGCTAGCTGCTGCATTTAGTTTCTGTTTGAGTGTGTCTAGGTATTGGGTGTCAATAAGATTAGGCTCTTCATGCTGCGAATGCATTCTATGCTTATGTTTAATATTTTCCACATACTCTGTTAGTTTTCTATTCCTATTGCCTTGTATATATTGCGTCATTCTACCTATATCTTTTCTAAGTGTCTCTATTTTGCTTTTTAATCTTCTTTGCCATGCTGGAATTCTATTGGTGGTTCGTTGTAGCGTATTTTCATTGTTTTTAATTTTAGTGCCGTTACAGGTAGCTGCTGTGTATGCTGCGGAGTATATTATGGTCTGGGTATTAACAAAGTCATGTTCGTTTGAAAGAGATTCTGGAAGGATGTGTGTATTTAAGACGTGAATTATTTGGCTAAGCTTTTTAGATGTTTTTTGTTTAGGTATGTAAGGTCTTGTGGTAGGATCTGTATCCTTAAATATCCGTAGCACTTCGTGAAACTTATCTTTGATATTTTCTTCATTAGTTTGATTAGTGTTATTTATATGTTGGTTTCTTTGGCTAGTGGTGTGTGAGTGTGTGTGGGCGTGGGTGTGTGAAAGGGTTTGTGAGTTCATTATGGTTTCTGTATTAGTAACTGATATGTGTGGCTGTGTGGATGCATGGAAGTTGAGTGGTTGTGTACATTCTTGAGACTGTAAGATAATTAGTTCTTCTGGTTCATTCTGTTCTACATTTGTTTGTGTATTGGTACTTTGTGATGTTAGGTTAAGAGTACGTGCAACTTGTCTTCTAATCTCTTGTAGTCTAGTACTATTTATGTATCGGTTGTTCATTATGGCTCTTCTTTGATCAGATATACGCTGTTCTGAGAGATGTGAAAGGTGTGGGTATAGTCCTATGAAACTCACTCTTACTTTTTTCCTATTAGCTGTCATGTTTCTCTCAAGTTCTGTTTCTTCATAATAACATTTTATAAGAGCTTCATTTAAATCGTCAGTCCACTTCATTCTGGTTCGTGAATCTGTGCTCTGTGTAGTTTGTGTGATAGAGTCATGAGAAGTTAGTGTGGGTGCAATATGTTGTAATTCTATTTCTACTTCTGTTTTAATTGAGTCTAAAGTTTCTTGTGTTAACAAATTACTTCTTAATATTGCCCTCCGTTGGTCTCCGATTCGTTGTTTTGATGCCTGCATAGTTGGAAATTTCTCAGAAAATTTTTCATGTAATGGTCCTAAAAAGGTTCTATTGTTAATTGTTTCTAAATTGGTAAGAATTAAATATGTACGCCAAATGAATACATTCATGTCATGTGACCATTTTCTCCGCGTACGTTTAGCATCAGCAGTGGGCTCAGAGATTAAGGCGGCTGCCTCCTGCGCAACATCTACTGATGTGGGAGTTATTGAAGATGATCGGGGTGAAATGTTGTTAAATGAATGAGGAGATGAGCTGGGTGATTGGAACAAACTATGGGTGGATGATATGGGGGATGATGGTGATGTGTCGGCTGTAGCATTATTTTCGGTGGAGACCCGCCTGTTCAATCCCCTACCGCCGATGGATCGCATGCTGAGACACCCAGCATCGGCTCCAGGTGCGCCCCGGCGATCGCCCCCGGGCAGCGGCCCTTTACTAATTACTCTAGAACGTAGCTCCATATTGAATGGGTTACCATTGCCTTGTTAGCCGTGTAAGTTTCAATAGTACACGTGTCCGCCCCCTACGTGACCTGGTGTTCGGTCTGGACGAAAGGTTGGATTTAAGGGGGCTTATTATTATTATTATTATATATAGCGTAATTTCTATACTTGGGTCGCACAATTCAAGACCGGAAGCGCGAGTTGGAAAAATGGCCGCGTTTCCGGCGCTATAATGGAGTCGTGCTTACTATTACGCCACTTCCGGTTCCTTGTACGTAGATTCTTAATAGCTTTTCACCTTTGGGCTTACGTACCTTCGGGCAGGAGTTGTAATGAAATAATGGCCTTTCGGGAAATTAAGATGGAATAGTACCTATATTAGGGCTGGTAATTGGATTGTTTTAAATTTATCAACAAGGAAAAAAACCGGCCAAGTGCGAGTTGGACTCGCGCATGAAGGGTTCCGTACCATTATCTATAAAAACGGCAAAAAAATCACATTTGTTGTATGGGAGCCCCTTAAATATTTATTTTATTCTGTTTTTTTAGTATTTGTTGTTATAGCGGCAACAGAAATACATCATCTGTGAAAATTTCAACTCTCTAACTATCACGGTTCATGAGATACAGCCTGGTGACAGACGGTCGGACGGACGGATAGCGAAGCCTTAGTAATAGGGTTCCCGTTTTACCCTTTGGGTACGGAACCCTAAAAAGCGTCAACTTACCCAACAATTATCGTGAATGAATTATTGATGTGAAACATCTATAGGCGAGGGGTAAACCTGATTTTTGGCGTGGCGAGATTTGCCGACGCTTCGCCACAACAAAATGAAATCAACCTAATTACTTAATGCATAAAGTTTTAAATGCGGCCACGCTTCGTACGGTGTGTTGAAACAATACAACAACAACATTGAAACAATTGAGTTATCGTAATTGAAAAAATATTTTTTAAAATTAATGATTATTAAATAAACAGCCATAATTTTAAGCATCCTTTCCCAAAGTGGGCGATAACGCCCCCTTGTGGGCGCTGCAGGCCTAAAGGGGGGCGGTAAGAGACCCAGAAAAAAAATGAGGGCGTTGTGTAGAGGCTTCGGGGGAGACCCCTGTGCCGTTGTGTAGGTACTATCTACTGCGCTTAAGTCTCAAGTTACCTCTTGCGGGCTTTAGTAAATAATATAGCTCCGCTAATATAGCTCACAGTAATCAATTAATTTAATTTGACTTTATAGTCGTATTTAAGTAGGTGAAAAAATGGAGGGCTAAAAAATAATTAATTCTCAAAGTGGGCAGCATACAAAATAAATTTGGGAACGCACATGAGAATCATCCCAGAGGTGCGAACGAAGCATTCGAACTTGCACCCCTTACGTTCAAGGCGGGCGTTATGACGAGACTACCACTGCTGTAAATATGTAACCACAATAAATGTAATAAATAAATAGTATCCATTTACAAATATGCGTATGAATATCTGAAGAAACCTGAATGGTCTTGAGTCACTTGAAGTCTCTCTAAGCAGACAGACATCCCTTTATTTGCTTAAAAACACTACTGACAATAACATCCATAGAATTTGTTTGTTCTGCCGTCTCCCCACTTTAATTAGGCTAGTTGTTCGCTCGCTGTTGTGACTCGGTACGCGAGTTGGAGTAACCAGAATTTTTTTTTTATTTATATAAACCGATACAGGCACTTATGAATCGTCAATAAATAATAATAATAGTATATCTACCATTCGGAATGCATTACCTATGGAGAAGAATGGGCAAGAAACTCTATGGTTGCTCGTTTCCAATAAGGATTTACACTTTTGTGTGTGTTTTTCTCAATTAACAATTATACGTAAGTGGTAGCCTCGTGAGCAACAACGCCCGCCTTGAACGTAAGGGGTGCAAGTTCAAATCCCGGGCCCGCACCTCTGAGATAATTTTCATGTGCGAATGTCATTTTCAACAATGATTACCACTTGCTGAACAGTGAAGGAAAACATCGTGAGGAAACCTGCACGTCTGTAGAAAGGCGTGTGAAGTTCACCAACCCGCACTGGGCCAGCGTGGTGGACTATGGCCCAAATCTCCCTCGTATTGAGGGGGAATGTGCCCGGTATAATGGCAATAGGCTCGCCCCCTATTACATTAGGACCAAAATACATCGACGAAGTGTGGGCGCACTACAGTGCACCTCTGCCTACCCCTTCGGGGAATACAGGCGTGATGATGATGTACTTATTATTGTAATTGTAATTAAAATTGTAATTAAAATGTATTTTCGGTCCCAATGTAGGTAATAGGGGGCGAGCCTATTGTTATTATACCCGGCACAATCCCCCTCAATACGAAAGAGATTTAGACCATAGTCTACTGCGCTGGCCCAGAAAAAAATAAGATACAGGTCGAATTGAGAACCTCCTCCTTTTTAAGTTGGTTAAAAAGAAAAACTTTTTTCTTTTTTTTAAACAACTGGAGTATATTAAGGCGTCGATGTTGTATTTTTTTAGGCCCTGGGGATTTAAACTCAACTTAAATAATTAAATGTGTATTCACCAAAGTACAAGACAACAACGAACAAGAAGAGAGAAACCATAGATAACAAAAACCGGCCTACCGTTCAACTGTCTAACTATCGCGGTTTATGAGATACAGCCTGCTGATAGATGGACGGACGGACGGACAGCGAAGTCTTAGTAATAGGGTTCCCGTTTTACCCTTTGGGTACCGAACCCTAAAAACGGAAGAACATAGTTTTTTACCGCAGACAATTAATAGATTAAAAACCAAGAACAATATTGTGCAACAACTATTCATCCACCTTTGTACGGGTTATGACAAACATCAAAGGGTAGAGAAGAATAAAGCCGACAGTGGAGAGTAACGTAGCATACCTACTTCGTAGCTTTGTCGCGCCGCGGTCAAGTTCCAACCAATTGGCATGTTGAGAGCCCTGCGCTCATGGCGCGTGAAAACGCAACGAATTGTTTGCCAAACCAAAACGAACTGTATTAACGCATAGAAGAAGCACATTTTTAAACGACATGTCATTGAAGACGCGAGCGGATTGAGACGACTTTGATTTTCATCAAAGAAATTTAATCTTTATGTATATTCAGGAAGAGTATATTTTCAAGAATAGTTAAGTATATTTGAATTTACTTAAGCATGCAGTAGGCTTAGCATGACCGTGTAGACATAAGTTTTCTCCCTTTCAACTGTCAGATTTGTCGGGAAAATGGCATCACTTCGAGCTTTTTGCGCTGGACATGGCTCGGTGTAACGACATTTTCTCGGCAAGTCTGACAGTTGGAGGAGATAAAATTTCAATTGTTTTTTCAAATAAAATATAGCCTATGTTTCATTCTGACGGGAGTCGATGGGCGCATAAAGCCCAAGAACGTAATTTGTGGCGATCTATGGGGAGGCCTATGTCCAGCAGTGGACGTCTCTGGCTGATAGATAGATAGATAGATTCATTCTGACGTATAAATAATAATACTGTAAAGTTTCATTAAAATCCGTTCGGTAGTTTTTACGTGAAAGAGTAACAAACATCCATCCATCCTCACAAACTTTCACGTTTATAATATTAGTAGGATTATTAACCAAAATAACCGGTAAACTACTTATCTATCTAAGTAAGCAGCAATCAGGTTAAACTTCAGATATAAGTTATGTGTACACAACACACGCGATAGGCAATGTTTAAAGCATCTCGCACGGTTTAATCTGCTTCAATGATCTAATTATGGACAGTTAATATGGACATGACTTGCTAAACATGATTAATATTATAAATAATTAATATTAAGCTAAATCAAAAGGTATAGCAGTGGTAGCCGAATGGTCGAACGCACGCCTTGCAATCAAAGTGTGCAGGTTCAAACCCCGACTCGCACCTCTAGGATTTATGTGAAAATCTCATTTTCATCCGAGATTATCACTTGTTTATGAGACGGTGAAGGAAAACATCGTGAGGAGACCTGCATGTCTGAGGGAACTTGACTAGTTCTCGATAGAGGTGTGAAGTCTGTCTGGCCCGGAGCGCGAACTCGTCTGTGGAGATCGGGCAATAAACTCAATACACTTGACTTTTCAAAATCGCCAAATACCGGGTATTATTTATACACGTTCGCCTGTGTCTTCCATACTAATATTTCTGTACACAACATACATACAACCTCGTTGGCAATTTATCAAAGTCAGGGGAGCAGCGTCGCGCGTTAATTATCGCTTGTCGATCCACTCATCGGCGCGGTGTGAAGCCGATACGAAGGATGTTACTATATTTTAAATTGCCATTTTCGATCTTAGCTTTGACGTAACACGGATAATTTTAGTAATAGCCTCCGTCGACATTCGACAGAAATCGCTATGGATTGTCGCTATAAACACTTAATCGTAAGTCACAGTGAAGAATACAAATACTAGACGAGTTGGCTACGCCAGATTGCTCGGCGCATCCGCGACTAGTGACCGCGACCAGCGACCGCGACCAGCGATTTACAATAGTGTGTTGATTTTACCGCGCGACGCAAAACAAAATACGGAGACGCGGTCGTTTCAAAATGGCATTGATTTAAATAAGAATCTCTGAACTGAAAAAAATACTGATTTTTGATTACAAAATGATGATGATTTGATTGATAAAAATATTACAGTTACTATTGAAAAAACAATGCTTTAAGAGGCGATGGCAAGGCTCTTGACTTGAAAGAGGAAGAAAAAAGTTAATGAAAAGCATTTGACCTAGTTTAAAATAATATATTAAAATCATTTATCCCTTAATTTCCCTTATCTCCGAAGCGTCGGGGGTACTTTCGACCAGCCGTTCCCACAGTTTAAATGTCGGGTATAAATCATACCAGTGGAAGGGCCAAAAATTCATCGAAGCAGTACGGGTTAGGCGACTGGAACCGTTAGAACACCTTTCTCCTTACCACCACGTGTCTTGCTTTTTCTGACAGTTAACTCAGTCCAAAATCTGTCAAAAATAGACAATAACTTTTGAAACAACAATACTTGATAAGATGATAAGGATCTTGATTACAGTATGGTATTATCTTTTTAATGTATCTGTAGTCCTACTATGGTTTTAACGAACAGTTCATACTCGTGTGTCGCTAGCGTCTACGTAAATAGTGGCGAATAGAGGTAGGCCTACACAGGCCAAAAAGCACTTACAAATAGTCAGATTCTACCACCGGTTCGGAATGCTGCTTCTACTGAGAAGAGCCGGTAAGAAACTCAATGGGTACTCTTTTCAAAATAATAATTGCGAGTAATATATACATTCTCACGATTATAATACATTCTATAATACATTCTCACGAGCAGCAATGCCTTGAGAACAGACAGCAAGTGCACTGCACCCACTCTTCGCCTATGTATTTTGTTCCCAATGTAATAAAGGGCGAGCCTATTGCCATTATACCGGACACACTCCCCTCAAAACGAGGGAGATTTGGGCCATAGTCCAAAACCCTGACCCAGTGCGGGTTGGTGAATTTTACACGCCTTTCTTTAGACGTGAAGGTTTGCTCAAGATGTTTACCTTCACCGTTCATCAAGTGGTAATCATGATTGAAAATGATATTTGCACATGAAATCCAAAAATCTCAGGAGTACGAGCCCGGGTTTAAACCTGAACCCCTTGTGTTCAAGGCGGGCGTTCTACCAACTTGGCTACCACTGCCTGAAAAAAGACGTAACTATATAGTAATTTCAGTGACGATAAACTCAAGAATGGGCCATTTAAAAGTCGTTAGAAAATCACCACTTTAAACTTGCGACCGTGAGTTTGCGTAACTAGTGTGAATATGATTTGAATTTAAATTTACAGGAATGTCCCATTTTATTTTTGTGACGAAATATCTGGTGCCATATAAGGAATTCGGTTGAAAAATTAAACTGAACAAGGTCTTAAGATGTTTGGCTGTAAAGCCGCACACTGGGGCATCAAAAGTCCTCAATTAGATGTAGGTAAATGAGATACAGTTACTTATGTAAAAAAAAAGTTAGGGTCGAATTGAGAAGCTCCTATAAAAACTTATGAATTCTGTTAAAAATTAGGTAGGTAGTAGACAAATATCTAAAACCGTAGTCCTCTTAGTTTTAGTAAAAGACCTTAAATTTTTGTATCTCACTTTAATATACAAAAATATTTACTTCTGTAACTAAGTATGAACTTAGTACTGAAGAGCTTGTAAAATAATATGGTCAACCTACTAATTACGTTCAACAAACTCCCTGGACTATCGACGGACAGGTACAAATTACCAGCAATCGTGGTCACCCTATAAATCCCGTATCCGGTTACCGTAGCGACAAGTAGCGTAAGTAACGTTCTTCGTGACCTCTTATTTAATGTTTGCACGTCGTAATCTAAACTCTATATTTTGGGAATAGAGTGTATTTTAGTTCTCGTGTGTCGCAGTTAGATTTTGTTTAGAGGTTTTCTTCTAACATCTAGACTTGAAAATGTTGTAATATTTCAAATGAAATGGTTGTAACAAGTATTTACATTGATAGGCAAATAAATAAATATTGTCAGACAACACATACTCATCGTATGATCCCAAACCTAGCAAAGCTTTTACTATGGGTACCGTACAATAGACTGGGGACGACCCCAGTTACGCCCAGACCTTTTTTTTTAACATGGGAAAATCCTTTATGGATACCCCTTCATCTTGGGCCAGATGAAGGGATTATGTGGAAGTCCCAGCAAAGCCGTATATCCACTAAAAACCCATGGTGATCCAATTACCCACCATATCGGAGGGGTCACGGGAACGCTTTCACACACATCCGTACCCCGCAAGCGGCTGTCCGCGCGAGCAGACACCTCCTCCACACGGCGGCGTGGGCCACACCACGCCGCCGTTCTCCTCGGAGTCGCTTGAATTTTACGCCGGGCCCCCGCCCTTTGCAACCACGACTTCTAAGGTCCCTACCAGATGAATAATTTTAGGCGAGTTACGCCCAGACCTGCACATAAGTTTTATCTCTTTCAACTGTCAGATTTGTCGAGAAAATGACGTCACTTGAAGCTTTTAGTACATGGTTCGATGTGACGTCATTTTCTCGACGAATCTGACAATTGAAAGAGATAAAACTTATGTCTATGCGGTCATGCCACAAGGCTATATTTTTTTTTGGGACTAAGCCCGCCACACATTCCCACCACTGTTACTCCTGTAAGCCAGGATCGACGAGTCCCGGGGAAAAGCTAAATTGTCTTGGAACCCGCACGAATTTAATCGAAAAAGGTGTAGGAGGAGTTGGAAGAAAAATGTTGCTAGGCAAGGCTAGGGCAAAGGCCTTATCCGGAATTTGCCACTGGTGGGAATTGAACCCGCAGCCAATGATGAGTAAGCCGAGCGGTATACGGTCAAACCATTAGACCAACACGTCATCATTTTAAAAAAATATTTTTGGACAAAGCTTGAATGCAAAATAAAGGGAATTTCTGACGTAACAAAATATGTAAAATGGATTAGGATATCCGCATGTAAATTTAAATATAATGAAGTATGCTCAAATTACTTCTCATATGGATGACAATTGGTAATCTCACCATGCTATTATTTTAATCGCTTCCTCTGTCGGCAGAGCCACAGCGGGAGGAGCTCGTTATCGGCCGGGACACACCAAGCCGCATCGCTTACCAATAACGCTTGCAATACGTGCACTAAACAATACTGCAGGGCGCCAAACCCCATAACACTCGTTGTGGATTTACTATCTCTACATTTTGTAAGACATGGAAACAACATATTTTATCAATAGCCGCTAAAATTTGACCAGACATTAAGCCACCTTGAAGCCATTAGACTGGTCATATTTTCGCCACAATTGATAATGGATGTTAATTTCATGTCTTAAAAAAGTTAAGACACTGCAACTCCACAAAAATAGTGTTACGGGAACTGGCTGGTGAAATAAAATGACAGACAGATATTGCGGCAGGTCCAGACGAAGATGGCTAGATGCACTGGACATACATATATGATGAAAAGTGGCCCATCATAGCCTAGAAAAGAGAGGAAAGGAGGAAGGGGATGGAGTCCTTTACCTAGCACTGGGAAGTCAATAGGCTCTCAATTATAATAACCTGCATTATCATTATCACAAAGAGAGAGGTGAATTGCAGTCTACTCAGTGCCATAAATAGGGCGGTGCCACCACCGGTGCCCAGGCACAGGGCGTAGACTCTGGGGGGCGCAAGAATGGCCAGACCAGGCAGGACTATTATTTTTTCGGTTTGCTCCTGATAAGTTCCCGCTGCGCCGCTTATATTTTTTTTAAATATAATATCTAAAAAAAACAAGGGCGCAGTTATAGAAGCTCGCACAGGGCGCAGAAAAGGCTATTTACGGCACTGAGTCCACTGAGTAGTTTACCTTTATTACGACTATGGTTTGGTCTTATTCGTGTCAGCGTAGGCACCACCGGGTGGTTGCAGGTTTGATTCCCATCAGCAGCACATGTCGAAAATAGTCTTATTGTAATTTGTCCTGGTCTGGATGTAACTGGGATCGCCCCTAGTCTATTGTATGGACAAGTACAAGTCTTGCTTGCTTAGTTTGGGATCAGTTGATTTTTGTTATTGCACCTATGTTTACCGCATGTCCTATATCAAACCGGAGTTCAGCCGGGGTTCAGATCCGGGCACCCGTCAGTCTCAAGATTGCCAGATTATGCTCGCTGAGCCGTGCTGCGGTGATTTTGTCGAGTGTGCCATTTCGACTGCCACTGATTGTTCTAGTCTCAAATGGCTTATAAACAATGCAATTTAGGATGGGTATAACAAGCTTCGACCTATCGTGTGCAACCCATCTGCGGTGTTAATCTATATATTAAAAGGAGTTTGATTTTAAAGCAGTGTTACTGCTAATTGCACGAAAACTTTGCACGTCAAAAATATTATGAAAAACGTTCAATAACATATATCTGATTTCAAATATTCCTTTACAGCAGTGGTTCCCAAACTTATTTTGTATACTGTCAACTTTGAGAATAAATTATTTTTTTTGCGCCCCCATTTTTTTACCTACTTTTTTTTTTTTTTTTATGAGATAGGGAGACAAACGAGCAGACGTTTCACCTGATGGTAAGTGATCAACGCCGCCCATGGACACCTGCAACACCACTGTAACATTGAAATAAAACTATTTTACGAATTTTATCGCGTATATTTACTATTTTATTTTCCCGACGTTTCGGCTGCTTTACAGCAACCATGGTCACGGGGGGACTGAGTGTTAGACGTCCTGATGTCATAGTTAATAACTGGGTACCCTCTTATTTCGTTGTTGTTTGCGGTCCGATCCACGCAGACATAACAGAACACACGCAGAACGCGTAAAATAGTTTTATTTCAATGTATACTATTCGCGTAAATATGAGAAAACAATATGTGAACCACTGTAACGTCAAATTAAATTAATTGATTAAAGCCTCTACACAACGCCCCTATTTTTTACTGGGTCTCTTACCGCCCCCCTTAATACCTGTAGCGCTCACAAGGGGGCGTTTTCGCCCACTTTGGGAAAGGATGCTTTAGAGTAAGCCAGAGAACCTGTACTTTAAGGCTCGGTCACATTGTATTATAGAATTGTTGTTGTAGAAGTTTAGTTATTTTTTTTTGTAACATATAATTAAAGCAGTGGTAGCCGAGTGGTCGAACGCACGTCTTGCAAATCAAAGTGTGCAGGTACAAACCCCGGCTCGCACTTCTGGGTTCCATGTGCGAATCTCATTTTCATCCGAGATTATCACTTGCTATGTAACGGTGAAGGATAACATCGTGAGGAAACCTGCACGTCTGAGGGAACTTGTCTAGTTCTCGATAGATGTGTGAAGTCTGCCAACCCACACTGGGCCAGCGTGGTGGACTATGGCCTGAAATCCCCCTCGCATTGAGGGGAGGTCCGTGCCCAGCAGTGGGACGTTAAAAGGGCTGTAGTAGTAGTATAATTAAAGCTATATAAGTTTTTTTTTTTATGAATAGGGCTATATTTAGTTATTGATGGATGATGACCTGTTAGCGTAGGCCTCAATCTATACATCTATATCTATATACATACATACATACAAATAAATAAAATTGGAGTGTCTGTTTGTAATATCAAAATAACACTTTTTTACCAAATGCGTATGAAAGTATATATACGATACCTATAACGAAAACGCAATTTTGAATTTTTTTGTCTGTCTGTCTGTCTGTCGGTCTGTCTGTCTGTTTGTTTGAGGTAAACTTCTAAACGGCTGAACCGATTTCAATGGGACTTTCACTGACAGATAGCTGACGTTCCAGGGCGTAACTTAGGCTACTTTAATTATAGAAAAAGCATTAGGGTTCCGCGGGAAAAACATAATACTCATATTTCCGGGTAATCTCCCTAAAGTCCACGCGGGCGAAGTCGCGGGCACAGCTAGTGTTCCCTAAAAATAATCATCAATTCCTGAAAATTGTGCAATTCAATTCATTTCCCAATAATAATAAATGAGAACGCAATGTTGCAACGTAGTGCACCGCGTTGCGCAACCACGAGACAAGCGGAAGTATGAGTCAGCGATTTCACAACGTTATGCAAAATGGCGACGAGATTTATTAATATTTTCATGTTGGCACTATGCAATGATTGCAAAGTACCAACATGTAAATAGTTTTTTTTATCTTCGTCCACGTGGAAGTTAGGAAGGAACCCTAATTATTTTCCCAAAATAAAAGTAGCCTAAGTTACTCCTTGTATCATCAGCCATCTGCTAGTTAAAGTTCCGTCAAAATCGGTCCAGTGGTTTAGAAATTTACCTAAAGCAAACACACAATTTTTTTTAAAAACGCTTTCTCATTATATAAACAGTACACTTTCATATGCATTTAGTATAAAGCTGTTATTTATAATTACAAACGGACACTTGTATAGTTCAGACTCTCACGGCCACCCCTTAGCAATATTGTTTTAATATTACTTTGCAAGCTTGTCAAGTAATGTAATATTAAACTGTACATCGATTCCCACCGCCGTTTTTACCTTGAACTTACAAACATTTTTACGGTAATTTGTCATAGTTTACACATGCTTCAGAATTCCCCGGAGAAAATGGGCTGCTTCCGGCGATGAGTCATTTTACGTTTAAATCGACGCGCGGCGCGGTAAATGGTTTTTTGTTGATTGTACAGGGTTATCACGTTTCAGAAACTCGATAAGCGTAATAATATACGTAAATGGTGCTCTTGGTAAATGGTTCAAAACCAAAACAGGTACATGTACTTATGAATCGTCAATAAACAAAATAATAATAATCTGGAACTCTACCATCTATTCTGAATGTATTTCCTATGAAGAAGAATAGACAAAAGTACTCCATGGTTACTATCAGCAGCTAAATAACTTTATGCGTTAGGTGGTTAATTGACATTTTGTCAGTAGATTGAATATAATCTAAATCAAAATTTTTGTATTCGTGTAGGCCAAACAGCACTTACAAATAGTCAGATTCTACCACCGGTTCAGAATGCTGCTTCCACTCAGAAGAGCCGTTAAGAATCTCAAAGGATAAATAATAATAATAATAAGCCTTTTATTTTCCATGACATTACAAAAAAATATATATGAAAAAGTAAAAAAAATAAAAACTATGTAGGTATTTCATGTCATGGCCCCTTCCGGGTATAGGCCTCCTCCAGTTACCCCATTTTTCCCTGTCGTTAGCTGTTTTCATCCAGTCTATTCCTGCCGATTGAAGTATGTCGTCTATCCACCGAGCTTTTGGTCTGCCCTTTTTTCTTTTGCCTCCCGGACCTGTCCATGTCGTTACTCGTTTAGGCCATCTTTCTTCAGAAGAGCGGGCGATGTGTCCTGCCCATTTCCACTTCAGGCGCTGTGCGTGTTGTAATGCGTCTAACACTTTGGTTTTATGTCAGATTTTTTTACTATTGATTTTGTCGATGGTCTTGATGCCGAGGATGCTTCTCTCCATCGCCCGTTGGCAGGTACGTATTTTTGACAGGGTGTTTTTGTTATAGATCCAGGTTTGGGCATCTCAAAGGATACTCTTTTTAAAATGATAAATAGTAAGGATTATGAGTAATACATTCTCAGGAGCAGCAACACCATGAGAGCAGGAAGCACCTTTGTCTCAATACCAGAGAAGAATTATACTATACACGCAGTCTACTATTAGATACAAATTTTGGCATTACGCTTAGGAAGCTAGTATAAGTTGCGCCTACTCCCACTTACAGTATAAGGATTTTTCTCAATCTATACGTGGCTATGGAAATAATTGCTTTGGATGCCTTCAACGCTAGATGGGAGAGTAGAATAAATATAAAACATCCAAAACGCCACATTGTATTCTATTTATGTACTTACGAAGCATGTATCATCACACAAAACCACAACACTACTTGGAACATAACACGGACAACCCTATTACGAATAGATTACACAATGTTGTGACACAATCTTTATATATAAACAGTCCTAGTATCAATAATAGTCATTCAAACTCTTCGATCCAGACCAACAACATCAATTCAGCATGAGGGGACATTTTGACTACGAGCTCTTCGATTTCCCACCATTTGGTCGCAATTTTGGCGACCATTTCGGTTTTGGGAACTGCGGGCAGGGGTATGGGCATTTCCGGGGCCCTGTAGGGCCTTTTGATCAAGATAGACCTGGATGTCCTTACGGGCCACCAAGGCCACATAGAGGACCTCCTGGTTTCGGGCCACCCCACGATAGACATCATGAATTTGGCCCTGGTCATCATGGGCCAAGACCCGGGCATCGTCATGGACCTAATAGAGGTCCAGAATGCGATTGTAGTCCCGATCGCCACGAGCATGGAACCAGACCATGTGGCAGACCAGGTCAGAGCCCCGATCGTCATCATGGGTACAGACCAGACCACAGTCCCGAACGTCATCATGGACCTCATCATGGGCCCGTACCATGGGGCAGGCGAAATCATAGCCCAGGTGGTAATAACGGGCCTCATCATGGACCTAGACCATGCGGTGGACCAGACCACACCCCGGATCGTGGTCACGGACCTTGTCATGAGCACAGACCATTTGGACCGGATGAGTGCTCTGAACCTCACAAATCTCGTGGACCTTGCAGAGGACCAAAGTGTAGTCGCAGTCGCAGTCCTGAATATAACTTTGGATCTATGGGAAATTTGTGCCCTAGATTCCACCATGGGCCTGATTCCCATTCACACTGGTTCAGACCACACCATGGACCCGAGGGATTTGGTCCTTGGAAACAATGCTTTGGACCTAAAAGACATGGGCCGTATGACAGACCATGTGGATCAGGAGGAAGACAGGATTGCTGCAAAAATGGACCTTGCTGTTCAAGAGGACTTCCCAAAGAAAAACGCTGCGATGAAGGAAAGAAAAATGGACCTTGTGGTGACAAGGATAGAGATGAAAATGTAACCGGTGATACTGTACTGGTTCAGAGAATAGTCGTTGAGAAAGCACTGAGACCTAATTCTGTTTGAAGCAATGAAGTATGTATTCTATATTTATTTATGGGTTGATAAATATCAAACACTAACAAACACATATAAATATATGTGTTTGTTAGTTTCTTTAAGTGTTCTCCCAAATTTATAGAAAGTTATGATCCATTTACAATGGCATTGTTGAACACTTTCCTGCGAAAATACCATAATAAGTGATTTTTAGAACTTTTATAAACTAGAGGGTAAACATTTGCAAGTTTTGCAGGTGTACTTACCTATATTATACCTGTCTCCTCTTTCGGAGAATTTACATGCGTGATGATGTAATATTATTTTATTATTTATTGACCACTATATTCATATTTTATCAGCATTATCTACGTATTTATCGAAATTATCTTTTTTTAGTTCTTATTAGTATTAGTCACCACAGTATTATCTGGTATTCCAGATATGACATAATATTCCATGAATTCCACAAATAGCTCCTTGATCACTTGCCTCTACCAATTGTCCAACTATAGCGAAGGTGGCATGGTCTAGCTAGTGGCTGCCAGTTTGATCCATGTCCGCGTGTAACCAAGGTCATCTTCCGCCTGTTACAGTAGACCATATTATGATGAGTATTCAGACCAAAATCTGTATCTAATATTAGACTGCGTGAGTATAATTCTTCTCTGGTATTAAGACAAAGGTGCTTCCTGCTCTCATGGCGTTGCTTGTCCTGAGAATGTATTACTAATTATCCAATTATTTATCATTTTAAAAAGAGTAACCATTGAGTTTCTTACCGGCTCTTCTCAGTGGAAGCAGCATTCTGAACCAGTGGTAGAATCTGACTATTTGTAAGTGCTTTTTGGACTAGACATATAAAAAAAAATGATTTGATTTGATTTGACCATACATACCATACATATGTGTCTGGTCTGACAACATTTATTTATTATTTATATCCGCATTCCCCTCACATATTTTATTTATGTTTTTTTATTGTAGGATTATTTATACTTACATTGTTTCAAACAAATACGATCTGCTATATAATAGCAGGCAGATTGTGATTATTTAAAACTTCGCTTCAGTCCGAATTTGAAGCAAATGGCTAGCAGCAAAGGTACAATGGACTCTCTATACTGAAGATACATCTTTATCCAACGGAGCTAAAATGGTGGATGACCAGTAAGCTATAAAATTGGATTTGCAAATTCCATGTTGCACGACCAAGAATGTTTTGTTGAAGCAATTATGTAAAAAGTGGATCACCAAATTGAAGTACGCAGATAAAGTTTAAAACAAGTTAAATGCGTTAAGAAGGCAGAACAAGATTTGGTGATATAATCAGAAGCACATTATTCACTAGATTTATTTCTATAAAAATTGGTACATAAAAAATGTTTTATTTCTATATTCCTATACATTGTTTTTACTTGATGTAGGTAGGTTCTTATTATAGGGACTCTGGTTTACGGTCAGGGGAACCCTTGCTTACTAAGTCCCTTGATGAAACATGTCCCATTTGAGGATACCCCTCCAGACATCCCAGTACTGCTGCTGGGGTGCAACAGTTGCAGTCTTTTACGATCCTGTAACGTCCCAAAATATTGGCAGCGAGGGCAGACAGCTTGGGTTTTTGTGGGAAGACTGGTCTTAGTAGACCAGTTCGATGCTGATCCTAATGGATCCAGAGCGCCACATAACCATCAGAACTACTCAGGTGGTATGCGTACCACCGTACGTCCACCGTGGTTTACAATCCGTCATTATGTAAAGCACACACAGCACCGAAAAGTCTACGTAAAAAAAAATAGGTTGTTTCGGTACGTGTTGCGAAAGAGCCCATTCAAAAAGAGTCCTTGGGCAATTCGGAGCGTGGTGCGTTCGCGTGCGGCTGTAGTATAAATGCCCCAGGACCCCAGCGTAAAAAAGAAACAATAAACATATTTGAATTCATATATTCTATTAGTTCAGAATAAACTAGAAAACCCAAACTTTTAGGGATAGTATATCCATTTTGAATCATAATATTGTCTACAGGGTGTTTCAGAAGTCCGAAATAATACTTTGGGCACATATACGGCAGCTCATATGTGGATGATTAGTGAAGACAGTTTATACCTAACTATCATAGTTTTTGAGTTACAGACCCTTGAATATTTGTCACTGGTATCGTGTTCTGGCCTTTGGGTACATCCATAACCCTATTCAGCAGTGTAAACTACACTAATGAGAGGCGGCTACCAATATTCACAAAACAGAACATGCAAATTTTACATAGGACTCGAGATATTACGGGTCATAGAAATTGACGACGAATAAAAAGTTGGAAAAACATGGTCGAATTTCAATCAAATTTTTATACCATTCAGTTGTATACACGATACCGATGCTAGCGTCCAAGTATTATTTCGGACTTCTGATACACCCTGTATAGTAACTATAAACGGATGTACAAAACCGAAACAGCTGTTTACATCAAGGGTTTGTAAGCGACATACCATTGCGAGGAGTTACGGACGCTGCGTAATAACCGACTTATGCCTCGTAACTCTACGTGTGTGCCGACCAGATAACGAATGTAAACAGACTATTAACTGTGACATACAGTCATTTTAAAGCGAGCGAGCATGTTGGCAAGCAACTAAAAACTGAGTAAATTTGTTGAATTACATGTTTTTTTTTGCGATACATTGATGAATATTTGTTCTGAAAACTGTTTTTACAGTAACATACATTGAAAATAGTTTGTATCATAGAGTATATAGAGTACCCATAACGACTCTTCGTATAGATCTGCGGCGATTTTTCCGCCATTTTTGTTATCTCATGTACCTGTAGTATACGGCAACTATATGGGAAAACAACAATGGCGGAGTGTGTATTCATAATTCAGCAATTAGACAACACTAAAATATTAAGGTTTCACTCATACATAACAGTCCCCTGTGATCTGTGTGATTTATATTTATAAACTACTACTACTGCTACTACTACAACCCTTTTAACGTCTTACTGCTGGGCCTCCCCTCAATGCGAGGGAGATTCAGGCCTTAGTCCACCACGCTGGCCCAGTGCGGGTTGGCAGACTTCACACATCTATCGAAAACTAGACAAGTTCTCTCGGACATGCAGGTTTCCTCACGATGTTTTCCTTCACCGTTTCATAGCAAGTGACAATCTCGGATGAAAATGAGATTCGCACAAAAATCCCAAGGATGCGAGCCGGGGTTTGAACCTGCACACTTTGATTTGCAAGGCGTGCGTTGGACCACTCGGCTACCACTGCTGTTGTGCAATTATTGATAAGTTTTATTCGCCATCCTCTAGAGCTGTGTGTCCATTTTATAACTAGCTTCGGCACACGTTAGCTGGGAATTAATTAGCATAATATATCGCAAACAGCTGCAAAATGTAAAGTGTGTGTAATAGATATATAATTATGGAGTTTATGCGTTTTGTCATGATAGTCAACGATCATGGTACATGGTACTTCCCCTCCTCCGGTGAAGCTCATAAAGGCCAACGCACGGCCAACAGCGTAGTCCATTAAAAAAAAAATAGAAAAGTACTTCCTTTTATAAACTTAAACAACTGCAGATATTCACTTATTTTATTTAAACATACTTAATAAATGGTGAAGCTTCCACCTCAAAGTCGATCCGACTGACTGTCTGGCGCTCCTTCGGCACTTTCCCCCTCCTTTGACACGACGTGTCACGATAGTGTTGTCAATTTTAAATAGAATAATATTGTTACCAACGAATATTTAACGAAATACCGATACATTTGAAATCGTTTTGAAATTTATTAAAATTTCATTCCCCATAAATAAGCAGTGATAACCTAGTGGGTAGTACGCCCGCCTTGAACTTGAGGGATACAAGTTCAAATCCCGAGTCTGCACCTCGGAGATTTTCATGTGCGAATGTTATTTTCAATAATGATTACCCCTAGCTGAATGGTGAAGGAAAAACATCGTGAGGTAACCCTGTAGCATGAGCGCCAAGACTAGACTTATGTCACAGAATATGTTGATTATATCTCTTTCTCTGGTACGAAATAAGACAGAAAGCGACCGAGCCACAATCCGTGACAGAGGTCTTGTCTTGGCATGCGTGCTAACACCACTGCACGTCCATAGAAAGACGTGGGAATTTCACCAAAGTTCTCTTTCGCTGTATCATTGTGCTTCGAGTAGTAAACAGATAAACCAATTTTATTTTAAAGTACCTGTGACCAAAAGCCAATTATTATTTTCATAGAACAATAACTCTACGTTTTTTTTAAGCCTTCAGTGACCAACTCATGGGCGAAAGCCTTCCCTGGGCTATTTCTACCGCGCTGGTTTCTACACAATAATATTGTTGTAACCTCATTTCTCAACCTAACGATACGTAACTTAACCGCGCGTACATGCAAAGTTATTCCAGAATGTTCTTCAAAACAAACTCCCCCGGAAACGGCTTCCACAAATGCATTGTACTTACTCAACTCATTAGCGAGCATTGTAGCATTACTAATTACCCCCCTTAATATATTAGCGTGAAGATAGCACTCGTTTAATATCGTAAATTATGACGCGTCAGCCAAATGAAGCGATTAGGCTCCGGGGATTCGGTGTTCGAATCGAAACGTAATGGAACCGAATGGTTTTGATACGTGATTACAAGGAAATAACTTTAAACGTTTCAGAATTTAGCAGTGGTAGCCGAGTGGTCGAACGGACGTCTTGCAAATCAAAGTTCGCGGGTTCAAACCCCGGCTCGCACCTCTGGGATTTATGTGCGAATCTCATTTTCATCCGAGATTATCACTTTCTATGAAACGGTGAAGGAAAACATCGTGAGGAAAGCTGCACGTCTGAGGGAACTTGTCTAGTTCTCGATAGATGTGTGAAGTCTGCCAACCCGCACTGGGCCAGCGTGGTGGACTATGGCCTGAATCCCCCTCGCATTGAGGGGAGGCCCGTGCCCAGCAGTGAGACGTTAAAAGGGCTGTAGTAGTAGTAGTTTCAGAATTTGTATATCACGATATTTTTGTGGAGACTTTGGACGATACCACTTTTTTTATTAGGCACAATTTCTTCTTCGTTGCGAGAGGACCAACTTTATGCGTGCCCCTATAGTTCGTGGGACACATTAGTTGCTATCGGGTACAATTAAACAGCCTTTATTTAACTTTCACGAATATTTTTGTAATTATAGAACAGAGTACAGCAATCGCACGTCCACCTTTCGGTGAGCGTAGTGAGAGAGAGAGAGATAGCTTATTACAAGTGTTATCAAAAAATAAAAAAACATCATCACGCCTGTATTCCCCGAAGGGGTAGGCAGAGGTGCACTGTAGTGCGCCCACAATTCGCCGATGTATTTTGGTCCCAATGTAATAGGGGGCGAGCCTATTGCCATTATACCGGGCACATTCCCCCTCAATACGAGGGAGATTTGGGCCATAGTCCACCACGCTGGCCCAGTGCGGGTTGGTGAACTTCACACGCTATAGAAAGCTATAGACGTGCAGGTTTCCTCACGATGTTTACCTTCACCGTTCAGCAAGTGGTAATCATTGTTGAAAATGACATTCGCACATGAAAATTATCTCAGAGATGCAGGCCTGGGATTTGAACTTGCACCCCTTACGTCCAAGGCGGGCGTTCTTGCCCGCGAGGCTACCACTGCTTCAGTTCTTTATTACAAGTGTTGTAACATTAATATACGCGATACTCTCGCGCGTTAAAACTTTTGTCAATGTAAAACAAACTCTGTGTACATATGTACAAAAATTTAAATTCTATGGTAAAACCCACGCTCCCACGAGTCAAAATCACTCCCACTGTTAATATCATTTAGTTATAGATTTTTATTTCTCTATGGGTCAATACACTTTGTTTTAGTATGTCAAAAAATTTGATACGTGAGCGTTAACACCCCAGTGTGCGGGAGGCTTAAAGACTAATTCAAATATAACATCGTGAGGTAATTTTGGCATCTCTCCGCCATCTTCTGGGCTTGTCGCGATGTCTTCTTGCATTGCTGGGTATCCACCTCAAAGTAGATAGAGTACTAAGGACCCCACTCTTCGTAATGCTCCGCAGCGATTTTTTTGATGGTTGGCAATAATAGTATATCTTAGATCCGCCATCTTAGTCTTAAGATCAAGTAAGTACGTAAGTGTCAAACAATATAAACAGTCAAAACTAATATGGCGGATAATTTACCGCAGCTCGGGCTCCTTATTACTATACTACCTCCATGGTATCCACTGCCCCTCCCGACACGATCACCGCCCTCCTCGACCCGGACATCGTGAGAGCCACCAACACACCCACACCAGCCTCAAACAGACACCGATCTCGCCTGCGAGGTCGAGGAACCCCCTCTTCCGCTCGTAGGTGCATCTTTGCACCTAGGAGCGCGGTCACTACCTCTCCCCTCACGGTAACCGCCCAAGCCGAGGTCGTGCCCTCTGTGGCGCCCTTGAGCTAGTTACCACCCTTTATCCGCCCTTAAGGCCTTGGCTGGAGTGCACTCTGCGCTCGCTACTCCTCCCTTACAGCTGTAAATGCCACCTAACGGCCAACATCGTAAGTCAAAAAAGGTATCCACTGTTTGATCATTTTGTGGAAATTGAAATGATCAAGATATATTAGTCGTTGAATACGGTAGAGGCCTGCAACGGCGCATTCGTCATGACACAGTGCAGACGCCCCCTAACGGAATTAATTACGCAACGCCGAATCTGTTGTGGCCACAGACTGATGCCCACTCGCCCTGAGTTTGGCAGCCCTGTTTTGATTAGGTATTAGGGAAAATTTAGGGAGTCGACATTTTTATTTATAATCTGTATTTATTTAATTTTATCTTGCTATTAATCACTTGACACTGGCTGAAATACTCGCTAACCGCAGGTGGAGCAATTGCTTATCATCAATGATAATCGAGTAAACAGATATGGTATACACGCACAAAACAACCGAAAAAAGTGTTCCGCGTAACAGCGGCAGCACACATACACACTTTTCATTCATTTTACATTTCACAACACGTAGAAATGTGCAAACGAGATGGCTTGATAAAACCAACGAGAAAAAAGAGATAGCTAGTGTTGTCACTTGCGCTTCTATGTGATGTAACATTCATCTGTCAACCAAACCGCATGTTGGTATCGAATATGCGTCCTAATTAGGATGTATTCGAGTCTTCACTAGTGCGCGCTCATAACATATCTGTTTATTTAATATCATTGCTTATCATAATCCATTTTTTTAACGATTCATTTATTTCGAACAAGAACAACATGGTCAAAAGCAACTGCTGATCTCAGAGCTGTATAACGCGAAGTTTTATTGAAAATGTAATTCACAAAGAATGATATGAGTCAGAGAACTTATATTTTAAGGGTAAATAATATGGTGTTACTGCATATAGCCATAATACAGGGTGTATCAGATGTCCGAAATATTATTTTAGGTACATATACTGTAACTATATGTGGATGCTTAGTGAAGACAAATTATACCTAACTAACATAGTTTCCGAGCTAAAGAACGTTGAATATTTGTTACAGCTATCGTGTTATCGCCTTTGGGTACATCCATGATTCTATCAAGTAGTGTAAATTACATTTACGAAGGGCGGCTACCAATATTCACAAAACAGATCATGAGAATTTGACTTAGAAGTCGAGATATTACAAGTTTTAGAAATCGACGAAGAAAAATTAGTTGAAAAATCATAATCTAATTTTAATAATTGTTTTATACCATTTGGTTATATACCCGTTACTCATGCAAACGGTTAAGTATTATTTCGGACTTCTGATACATCATGTAGGTAGAAAAATATGCTTAGTTTGTTTATTTCCCATGAAACACCAAAAGTACAAGTAATTTCGCTTCGCTTATTTTGCCAAATTGAAACCGTTTTGCACGTTGCCCGATCCATTTGATATTCTCCGAATTCCCGTCCTCATTTCGCGCGTTGCGTGTAGGTATCTACTCTATATAATGTATTCCAGCCTTTGGAGCGGCTATATAGGGACATTTTATTGATTGGCAGAACGATTTTTCTTAAATTTGTAATGAAGATCTGCGTTCACAAGCGCATCAATATACGCGCGACCAATTTTTTTTCCCAGTAAACCAATTGCTTGGCAATATTTGCTAAGTCCAAGTGTATTAATTCATAGAAGTATCGCATTTTAAGATGAAATATCATGAGAGACGCAAGCGACAAGCGAGTTGGTTGCGTGACTTTTGCTACAGAAATGTAATCTTTATTTATATGAATACAGAAATCATTTTCATAGAATGTTAACCTATATTTACGCGAATACTACACATTGAAATAAAACTATTTTACGGATTCTTTTTTTTTATGGGACTAAGCCCGCCACACATTCCCACCACTGTTACTCCTGTAACCCTCGGCGAGTCCTGGGGAAAAGCTAAATTGTCTTGGAACCCGCACGAATTTAATCGAAAAAGGTGTAGGAGGAGTTGGAAGAAAAAATTATCCACTTCCCTCCATATCAAAGCGGTTGCTTTACAGCAACCATGGTCACTGGGGGACTGAGGTGTTAGACGTCCTGATGTCATAGTTAATAACTGGGTACCCTCATATTTAGTTGTTGTTTGCGGTCCGATCCACGCAGAAAGTGCTCACAGTGTCTCGAGGTCTTGCAATGGTACGCTTGGTTTTGGATTTAGTTATAACACCTCAGCCCCCCCCGTGACCATGGTTGCTGTAAAGCAGCCGGAACGTCGGGAATATAAAAAATTAAATAAACGCGATAGAATCCGTAAAATACTTTATTTCAAAATAATGTTAAGTTCAATCGCTCGCTAGAAGGGTCACGGGCCCGATTTTCGTTTGATAGACATCAATCTCTATTCGAGATACTAAGTCGCTATTGTTTATACTGTACTACGTACGTAACTAAGTATGTAGGTAACTATTTACTATGATCTCGGTTTGAAAAGGATTATTTTCATAATTCCTACAAAAATTATTTATATGTACCGACAAAATTAAAAATAATACTTTTTTATTTTATTTATTTAACGAAACTAATTAATAATAATAAAATAATAATAAATTAATAGTACCCATAAAACAACCCCATACATCAGAACCCCTAAAGAAGCTATAAAACCACCATAACCAAACTATTACCCGTGAAATATAGCCCTCACAGTTTATAGATAGTGATCAACAAAAAAAATGCGTTTCCCAAAATCGTCACTAGATGCCGCTATTTTGAATTTTCGACAAAAGGTCCTTATCGGCCTCTATCACTTTCGAATATCAAGAGTTGGTTAAGATGACTTTGACAGTCGGTAATGGGTGGAGACAGTTCGGGAATAAAACAAAGTTGTTTTTACGTTTGTGTGATATCGATGTGAGCCTTATTGTGATGTGTTTAGAGTTCAATGTGAGTGTAATTATTGTTTTGTGAGCGTGAGGTGTGTGTTGGATTGTAAGATGGTAGGTATGGTGCCTATTTGAGCGGTATTAGAATAAAGTAGGTAAGTGAAATTTTAATTCAAAATTTTCCATTTTTGTTGGTACATTTTGAGGTTATGTTTAATATTTGATTTGTATGCTTATCATAAGTAGTATAGGTATTAAATAGCCAGAGTACCATATATGTACTTATGTATGGCACTTGACTCATTTCGCGGATTCGTTACCAGACAGCGGATTTTTTAAAAAAGGAATTGCCTTTAGTTCGTCTCCAACGCATTCTCGGCTACCCACGGTGTACCCGTTCCTTACTTTGGGGCCAAACGATAAGTGCGTGTTGTCTGCTGCTCATATTATATACCGAGGGATCAAAGGCTTAACGATTTGACTTAAGCGATATATTTTTTACTATACAGGAGAGCATACTCATATGACGCAGAAAAAGTCGCTGATTCCAAATAATGTATACAAGTCAATATGGCCCAAAAGTGTATCTTAGTCAAATAGCCTTTCACACAATGTAATCAGAAATTATTTCGAAATGCGTCAGGAAATCGTCAAAAAATGTTTAAACCAAAATTCGTGACATCTTGACATAGACAATGTGTCGTGCCCCGCCGTCCTCGACACCGGCGTCGATAGGGCCACCAACACACCTACACCAGCCTCAAACAGACACCGATCTCGCCGGCGAGGTCGAGGAACCCCCTCTTCCGCTCGTAGGTGCATCTTTGCACCTAGGAGCACAGTCACTACCTCTCCCCTCACGGTAACTGCCCAAGCCGAGGTCGTGCCCTCTGTGGCGCCCTTGAGCTAGTTGCCACCCTTTTCCGCCCTTAAGACCTTGGTTGGAGTGCACTCTGCGCTCGCCACTCCTCCAGTAAAGCTGTAAAGGCCACCTCACGGCCAACAGCGTAGTATATTAAAAAAAAAAACACTGACGTGCGTAGACGTCAAAGTCACACAAAATTGGACGTATGATTCTATCACATGTTAGGAAATTATTTCTCTTTGATAGGTATAATTACTCGTTGGTCCCTTCGTTTGGGCCTATACGGTGAAAGACTATTTGTAAGTGCTATTTGGCCTACACGAATAACAAACAAACAAATTACAGCCCTTTATTTTTTAACGTCCCACTGCTGGGCACGGGACTCCACTCAATGCGAGGCCTAGATTCAGGCCGTAGTCCACCACGCTGGCCCAGTGCGGGTTGGCAGACTTCACACATCTATCTAGAACTAGTCAAGTTTTAGAATATTTTTTATTCATATAAACCAATACAGGCACTTATGAATCGTCAATAAATAGTAAAAATAGTAGCTCTACCACCCATTCGGAATGCATTTCCTATGGAGAAGAATGGTCAAGAAACTCCATGGTTGCAGTTCCCTCAGACATGCAGATTTCCTCACGATGTTTTCCTTCACCGTTTCATAGCAAGTGATAATCTCGGATGAAAATGAGATTCGCACATAAATCCCAGAGATGCGAGCCGGGGTTAGAACCTGCACTCTTAGATTGCAGGGCGTGCGTTCGACCACTCGGCTACCACTGCTATCACGAATAAAAAAAAAAAACATCATCACGCCTGTATTCCCCGAAGGGGTAGGCAGAGGTGCACTGCAGTGCGCCCACACTTCGCCGATGTATTTTGGTCCCAATGTAATAGGGGGCGAGCCTATTGCCATTATACCGGGCACACAGGTTTCCTCACGATGTTTTCCGTCACCGTTTCTTAGCAAGTGATAATCTCAGATGAAAATGAGATTCGCACATGGAACCCAGAGGTGCGAGCCGGGGATAGAACCTGCGCACTTTGATTGCAAAGCGTGCGTTCGACCACTCGGCTACCACTGCTTACCTACCTTAAAAAAAAGAAGAATATTATAAATAGATTTGTTGAAACTTAATAACCGCTGTGTCTGAGGCTCTACCCGCCGCTCAGAGGGTAAATGACGCCATCCTGCACCGGAAATTATCAGCTATGCGGCAAATGGCTGTCGATACCGCTTATCTGGAGCCCGCAAAACGCCTCACACGTACTCTTCGTAGAGTATGGAGATCTCTTGTGGAGTATATATCTGTAATAGATTTTTCTGAGGACAAGATAGACACGAAATCCGGGTGCTCGATGATGCAATGGGAACGGATGTACAGTGGTGGAACATTATAGAAGCGTTTACAAGAGCTGTCGTAATTATCGCGCAGGCGGCTTTACCGTGTGATTCGAGTCGAATCACTATCACCTGAACATAGCTGTACCATCGTTTTTACGCATAGAAGTCTCTGAAATAGTTGATTTTGTAATTTTATGGTTATTTAACTTTCGGCTTCTTTTAAAATAGATAAAATAGTCTCAGTAGTTTTTTTTTTTAATTAAAAATCTACGCTGATGGATTCTTTTGCAAGATCTAGTTTTAAATATGTCTATCTAGGATATTCATTGGTCTATGGCTAATCCTAATATCTCAATACTGTCACGAACTGAATTTCGAGACGCATTAAACGTTTCTTGAGCGATGTTGTAAGAAACTAAAGATATTTAAAAACAATCTGCCTTCTTGAGGGTCCAAGTTGGGCCTTAATTGCCCTTAGGAAAAACTTGCGTTAAAAAGTTGTAGCCTCGTCATTTTGTATAAGGCAGGGTGTACATTTGCGACTTTCCGTGTTCTACTATTTAACATTGCTACTATTTTTTTTTTTTTTGTTAAAATGTCCATCACAGGTCTAAAATTCGCTCGGTTTGCCATTCTCGGTTGTCTAACAGGTTCATTTTGTACTAAAACATTCGATGTAGAAGATGTACTATACTATATGGGTACTGTATATATATAGCCTGTACTATATGGGTTCTCTCATATGATGGTAGATATACATAAAGGTTCGGTAATTAATTTCTATTTTTGCTACCAAACTTTTTAAAAATACTACCATCTTGTAGCAGTATTCACATTTTTATGCAATTTCTACCGTAAACTTCAAAATTTTGATTTTTTCTAACTTTTATGGTCTCGATGACTCTGAACAATATCTAATCCTCATAATATCGAGCAGGAATTTTAAAAAATACTTTTGTACTACTATTTATTTTGTTTTATCAGAAGAATATTGTAACGCAGAAGGTTATTAAACTCATTAATTATTCTAGTCTAAACAATGAATTATCCAACCTCAATACGACCTTCATGCACTGCCTCCACAGGGGCGTCAATCTTTCCCAATACCAAAAGCAACTCTATGCACTCAAAGATGATGCGAGCGAATGCTTTAAATAAACGATTACTAACACAGAAATTAAAAACAATTGCAGGCCAAGTGCGAGTCGGACTCGCGCATGAAGGGTTCCGTACCATTAACTATAAAAACGGCAAAAAATCACGTTTGTTGTATGGGAGCACCCTTAAGTATTTATTTTATTATGTTTTATAGTATTTGATGTTATAGCGGCAATAGAAATACATCATCTGTGAAAATTTCAACTGTCTAACTATCACGGTTCAAGAGATACAGCCTGGTGACAGAAGGACGGACGGACGGACGGACGGATAGCGAAGTCTTAGTAATAGGGTTCGCGTTAAACAAAGTCAAAGTCAAAGTCAAATCATTTATTCTGTATAGGCCTATGGGGGCACTTACAAATTGTCAAGTTTACATTTTTTTTCTTATATTCTACTATGCTACCACCGGATCGAAACCCTTTGGGTACGGAACCCTAAAAAGAAAAACTATGTCGCACGCTCCAGTGTGTGAAGGGCACCAGTCATAATACTGTCTAGGCTTGTCATGCCGTCATTCCATTTTCTGTTGCCTAATTGTTGAAAATTGTTTAATTACTGTGGTTTTGAACTCTATGTTCTATAGTATTCGGCGATTTGTGAGGCAAATAACTATAAGTTTCGTGGTAGTATGCCTATTTTCAGCGCTGTATTTTGAGCTAGACAGTCTTTGTGTTATTAGAAAAGAGGACAAATAATAGAGTCACGATAATTGAAGTCTAATATTTAGACTTAAGTCGGACGGCTATATTCAAGAAACTACTTTCGCTAACGGAACGTAAGATTCTTAACGAAACGTTGATCAAAACAGTTACTATTGAGTTACTATATGAGTTACGCCCTTGATTGCTATGGTTTAACCTGTAAAACTAATATTAATAAATTAGAAACGTTACAAACACGATTTCTGAAACTTCTAGTTAGTAAAAATAATAAAGAAGCTTGTAACGGCGATTACACGAAATTATTTAGATTATGTAAGATACTACCAGTAAGTTTAAAACATAAATTTCTAATGGCTGTAAACCAACATGGCAATCTAGACCATAACTTAACTTGTGTCACCAATAACTATAATCTAGTCAATAGCGGCAGGCAAACTAAATGTACCTAAAGTTGTTAACTATTATGGTGACAGAACGCTTAAAAAATGTTTACCATACCTACTCAATAGTCTGCCGGTAGATATTAGAAGTGAAACTGACAAGCGTATATTTAAAAAGAAGTTGCTAAGATACTATTGAACCCAATTGTGATAAGTAATAGTTATAAGAGACTCAATTGATCCCACAGTCAAACCGATTGTACGGTTTTGTGGGGCTAAGTATAAACCACTTGTACACCACATATTTATGAAATAAATAAATGAAATTTTCGTAAGTAACGCGCCCGGTGCTTGCTACTCATTTTACGAATAACGAATCGTTGCTCTTACTGAATCTCTCTCTCTACATCACTCTAAGGTTGGCTGGTAGAAAATGCCTAAGGCATTAAGCTTACCTTGTACATTTTTTACTTATGTATAATTGTGCAAATAAATAAATAGAGATTCGTTTCTATTACACACAACATTAGTCTAAGTATAAGGGGTAGGCAGAGGTGTTCTCGCTTCACCGATGTTGTTAGCGAGCCTATTGCCATTATACCAGGCACACTCCTTATTGCAAGGGAGATTCAGGTCATCTATAACTCTGATGTTACCGAACTTAACATCTTTGTACGTTTCTTCATGTTCTTTACCCTTCGCCTTCACCTCCACTAATCGCAGGTGCAGCCAATTCTCATCTTATTCCATTACTTTTATGTAAATTCGTAAAAAAAATTAAGAAGAATAAGTGGTAAGGCGCCTGATGCTTAGGTGGCTTGTAGTTTCATCTTAAATCGCGAGTCAAGACAAACCGTTAAGTCGTCTTTATGTAGACAGCCAAATGATCTCATCGCACTAAGGAAATGAACGGCGATCGACCAAATGATCGGACATTACCTAAGCGGCCAAGAAATGGTTCGAGAATTTCGATTATATTTTCTCAAGATAACTCCGAGATCTTTTGTTTGAAGTGGGATTCGTATCAGCCACAATGGTGTTTCATTTATCTTTACGTCCCGCTAAGAGGTTTAATATCTACACTCACAGGCGCGTCAGATAACGCGATACCATTTTTACTAAAACATACTCTATTAAATCACTGAAAAAGTACATTTTTCAACTAAATGTATTGGATGGTGCGAGCGAGTTCTGGTTTTTACCACAGAAATTTAATCTTTATTGACACAGAGTTACAAAGAAATTTACGTTAATTTGATGACGGCTCGGTCTAGTGGTCGTAAGACGTTCGGTTCACTGCACTGGGTGGTTTCAGGTACGATTCCCGTAAGCGGCAATATTCAGAAATTGCCTTTTTAGAATGTACCCTGGTCTGGGTGTAACTGGGATCGCCTTTAGTCCATTGTGTGGTACATGGGTACCATACAATGGACTAGAGGCGATCCCAGTTATGGAGTAAAACTGGTTAGTTTGGGTTCATACTTTTGGGCGATATTGACTTATGGTATACATAGTCAGCATTTGTTTATGCGTCGAATGAGTGCAATGCTCACGTGTAAAGTTGTGGAATGAACTTCCTGCAGCGGTGTTCCCGGACCGATGCGACAAAGGTATCTTCAAGAAACGAGCATACTCATTCCTTAAAGGCCGGCAACGCACTTGCGATGCCCCTGGTGTTGCAGGTGTCCATAGGCGGCGTTGATCACTTACCATCAGGTGAAACGTCTGCGCGTTTGCCTCCCTAACTCATAAAAAAAAAAGTTACAAAAAATGTCGCTTAGGTCAAACAGCCTTTCACCCCTCGATACAATGAGAATGTGTGGTCTGGCGATAATATTTATATTAATTCGCTAGTCTCAGTGAGTGCAGGGTGTTCGGATGATGGATTAATGGCGGATAAGGGATTGTGGATGACGGTTTCGGTCTAAATTTTCCGTCTTGAATTTTCTAGTTCAGATGGCGGCGGAAATAGAACCACGCCTAATGATAATTTGTTTAGAATTCTTGTGGTTATGCTATCTACAGTTGCTTCTGTTTATAAGTCAGTGGTGTTAGCACGCATCTCAAGACAAGACCTCTGTCACGGATTGGTTCACTCGCTCTGTCTTATTTCATACGAGAGAAAGAGATATAATTTACATAGTCTGTGACATAAGTCTAGTTTTGTCGCAAATGCTACAACTACTGGGCAGGGGGATCATCCGCTATCTTTATCACTGTCATCATCCATTTTTATTTATAACGTGTATTGATTTAATTTGCACTTGCTATTAATTACTTGACACTGACTGAAATACCCGCTAAACGCAGGTGGAGCCATTCCTCATCTTATTACATTAAAATATCATCATTTCACACATTTCGTAAAAAAAAGAAAGAAGCAGTACCTAAGGTGTCAAACAATATATTTTTTTTTTTATGAGATAGGGAGACAAACGAGCAGACGTTTCACCTGATGGTAAGTGATCAACGCCGCCTATGGACACCTGCAACACCAGGGGCATCGCAAGTGCGTTGCCGGCCTTTAAGGAATGAGTATGCTCGTTTCTTGAAGATACCTTTGTCGCATCGGTCCGGGAACACCGCTGCAGGAAGTTCATTCCACAATTTGGTGGTGCGAGGGAGAAAATTCCTGGTAAATCGCACTGTACTGGAACGCCATTCATCCAGATGGTGAGGATGGTAATGCAGTCTGTGGCGAGCCGTGCGATGGTGGAATTCAGCGGCAGTGCTACTGGTAACTAGAATGGCGGATGTCAGATAAAAAAGGGTTTTTCAAATATTGGGTACAAGAAGGTAAATGCAATCTTTGTTAATAACCATCAGTATTCTATTTCAGGCCTAAGTAAACGAGTGGTAATGGCGCCCCTGGCCCTCGGGAGTCCTAAAATAACAGGGAACCGTGATTTATGCTTAAATTGCATATTTTTTGGGAGAAAAAATAAAAGATTTGGGTAATAAATGGTTTGTGTTAAGTTAGGTTTGCGTAAACCTTTTTAAATGTTACTTTCATTTGTATCCGGTTGACACGAAGGTTCTGGTAGCTACAACGAAATGTTTTAAAGTTCCTAGACGACACATAATCATTGTCTGGTCTCAATCCCAAACTAAGCAAAGCTTGTACTATGGGTACCATAAAATTTACTGGTAGTAGTGCACCATTAGTACCTAGTGGTAGCCGAGTGGTCATACACACTTCTTGCAATCAAAGTGTGCAATTTCAAACCCCGGCCCGCACCTCTGGGTTTATGTGCGAATCTCATTTCATCCGAGATTACCACTTGCTATGAAACGGTGAAGGAAATCATCGTGAGGAAACTTGCACGTCCATAGAAAATGGTGTGATGTCTTACAGCCCAAAAATCTCCCTTGTATTGTGGGAGAAAGTGCCCGGTATAATGGTAATAGGCTCGCTTACGTTAGAATGCGTAAAGATTACATTTCTTTAGCCACGCTCCCACGCGTTCAACGCTCACACTAGTTCAACATAAAAGTCGTTAATTATTCTTATACACACAGTTAACTTTAAAATATGTAAAAGTAATGCCCACCAAATAGTTCCAGCTTCGATTCAGGCCGCAAATTTATTAACCGTCCCAGCGCCGCCTTTGTGGACGATCCAGTGGGTTGATTGGTTTATTCAATTGAAATGGGGGAGAAGGGGGGAGGGGGCAGGGGGGGGGGTAAAAGTCCTGAACAAAAAAAGGTTTTATCCTGAAACCAGTAACAGGTTAATGAAATGTATCTATTGAAACTCTACCTTGGTTTTTATTCGTGATTTTATTCTTCCTCGTTAGTCAGTTGCTTTAACGTAAAAATAATTTAATTTAACTGTGAGTTGGTACAGCGGCTTGAAGGAAAAAAAATCTTTTCGCGTGAATCATAGCAAAAGTCGTTATAGAGAAAAATAATGGAAAAAAAGAGAATTCCCGTACCGGGAATCGAACCCGAGCCTCCTGGGTGAAAGCCAGGTATCCTAGCCACTAGACCATACGGGAGATACAAGAACTGTCGAAAATAATCTGTTCATCAAAAGTATGCATTGCGAGAAAACAACTGAATTAATATTGAATTCTGACGTCAATCTCCGAGTCAGCTGTATTATCTTCGCATATTGAATACACGTGAAAATAAAGGTTAAATCGATGTCGATAAGGTTTAAAATTTAATGGCTATCGTAATGTTCATTACCTTCGTTTGGTTTTAGGCTTTATCTAAACAAGGCAATAACATCTTACGTGGGATGTTGTTTTTTTATTGAAATAGACCGTGACCGATCACGTTCAAGGTCCGTTACAAATAGTTCAATGAATTCCAATCGTATGAATAGGTACAAAACATTTCGGTCAAATAGCAGTGCCAGCACGTGTACAACAAAACATATTTTACGAATTATGTCAGGTAGAGTCGCTCTGTAACTTTCTTTATTCATACGGAAATAAAGAAAGAATCGATCATCGTTTTTTTCCTGACAGAAGACTGTCTTGGTGCTCGAGCTAGCCACACTGCTTTGGTTACTGCTGGTTGTGACTTGACAAAATGTGAGATATTTCAATTTTGTCTCACTTACTCGGATGAATTACTATATTGAGAGAGCGACTACAGCCAGAGCCTTGTCCTTACACACGTGTTAGCCCCACTGATTTGGATAACCAAATCAGTGGGGCTAATAAACTAAGCAATAAGCTAATAAACCATTTGATAAAATGTGAGATAGATACTTAATAATAATGGCACCAAAATACATCGGCGAAGTGTGGGCGCACTACAGTGCACCTCTGCCTACCCCTTCGGGGAATACAAGCGTGATGATGTATGTATAGATACTTAATATGTCAGTTTTGTTACACTCTTATGAAATTGGAATTGGGACATATTCTGTGAAATTCTTCTTGTCTTGCCGCACATAATACCTGCTGTAAGCTTTGTTTTTTATAAATATAAGTAAGTATGTATACATCTAAATTACTATAATGAACACGTAGGATTCCAAAATGCCCACTACACAATTCCTCTTAAAATAATACATTTCTTGACATTCAGTAGAAGATAAGATAACAATATCTGCGGTAAAAGCTAAATTCCCTCGCATTGTTGATGGCATTTCATTGAAAAATGTGCTTCATATGTAAGTTAATAAAGTCCTATTTGGAATTGGCAAAAAAATTCAACTATTTCTACGAATATTTCATGAAAATCAATAGTGTTCACCTTCAGACGATGTAGTACGATAGTTTAATATATTACTAATGTATTACATTAAGGTGTGTTTAACAAGCCCTTAAGTATTTCAAAAAGTGTTTATAAATAGTAAAATCAAAATCTGTACTACTACTACAGCCCTTTTAACGTCCCACTGCTGGGCACGGGCCTCCCCTCAATGCGAGGGAGATTCGGGCCATCACGCTGTCCCAGTGCGGGTTGGCGGAATTCACACATGTATCGAAAACTAGTCAAGTTCCCTCAGACGTGCAGGTTTCCTCACAATGTTTTCCCTCACCGTTTCATAGCAAATGATAATCTCAGATGAAAATGAGATCGCACATAAATCCCAGAGGTGCGAGCCGGGGTTTGGACCTGCACACTTCGATTGCAAGGCGTGCGTTCGACCATTCGGTTACCACTGCTATTAAATTTATTCCATATTTTATTATATCATAACAACATAATAACAGGGGCCCGATTTTGATTTCGAGATATGTCGAAAAAAATACAACCAATTTGACATTTTGTTTCGACCTAACTCTAATAGAGATTGTTGTCTATCAAACGAAGATCAGGCCCCAGGTTTTTACTAAATGCCTATGAAAGTACATACGGCACTTGTAAAATTATTATTTTTCCTTCTATAATACATCATCACGCCTGTATTCCCCGAAGTTTCACCAACCCGCACTGGGCCAGCGTGGTGGACTATGGCCCAAAAATCTCCCTCGTATTGAGGTAGAATGTGCCCGGTATAATGGCAATAGGCTCGCCCCCTATTACATTGGGACCAAAATACATCGGCGAAGTGTTGGCGCTCTGCAGTGCACCTCTGCCTACCCCTTCGGGAAATAGAGACGTGATGATGATGATGTATTAGTTAGAAACTGACAATATAATATTAAAAACAATAATATAAGAAAGTTAGTTTCGAGGCAGGCCTGAAGAAATAAAACTAAATCTATCCCCAGAAGGGGCCAATTTTAGAATTTCATTTTTACCTTCACCTCAAAGGTTTTATTATGAACTCTACTGGCTAACAACTTTTATTAAATTGCTACTTAGCCACTTTAATAATTTTAATATTTTATCCCCAACTTAAGCAAAGTTAAGTTTAAAACACGCCCTTACCGTGTACCAGATAAAAACTTTTTATGATATCGTAAGGCGACTCATTATTTATGTAATACTTAAGTATAACTCATATACTCTTTACTATATCAAACGTACTAAACACATATTATTTATTTGTTCTTGGTGTAGAACAAATACTTAAGTATATTAGGTAGAATACGTTTAGTTGACTAGATATATTTAAAGCAGAAACAGTAGTGGAAAAGGCGTGTGAAGTTCACCAACCAGCTCTGGGCCAACGTGGTGGACTATAGCCCAAAAGTTTCCCTCACATTGAGAAAGAAAGTGCCCGGTGTAATAGCAATAGTCTCGCCCCCTATTACGTACATTGGGACCAAAATACATCAGCGAAGTGTAGGCGCACTGCAGTGCACCTCTGCCTACCCTTTCCGGGAATACAGGCCTGATGATGTGTTTATTTATAGAAACAGTGGTAGCCCAGTTGGTAAAACCCGCCTTAAACGTAAAGGGTGCAAGTTCAAACCCCGGGCTCGCACATCTGAGATTTTCATGTGCGAATCTACACTGCTTTTGTATACTCTATAAATATACATAAATAATACTTACCATCAGAAACGGCCGGCGGGTAATTAATTTTCATTAAAACAACTTCAGTACAGTCAGGCGAAAAGTTTAATTTGGCTCGACAAGGATAGATTAATAAGAAACAAGCGAATTCAATATTTAGCTCGTTGACTTGATTTAAAAAAACCGGCCAAGTGCGAGTCGGACTCGTGCATGATGGGTTCCGTACCATTATCTATAGAAACGAGGAAAAAAAATCACGTTTGTTGTATGGGAGCCCCCTTAAATAATTATTTTATTCCGTTTTTTAGTATTGTTGTTATAGCGGCAACAGATATACATCATCTGTGAAAATTTCAACTCTCTAACTATCACGGTTCATGAGATACAGCCTGGTGACAGACGGACGGACGGACGGACGGACAGACGGACGGACGGAGCGAAGCGGAGCGAAGTCTTAGTAATAGAGTTCCCGTTTTACCCATTGGGTACTTGGGTCTCAAGTCCAATAACACAAGCTTTATCTTCTTATATACAATATATATTCTTATATATATTCTTTATCTTCGATCTTTATGTGTAATAAAGCACACACTGAGGCGTCAAGACACGGGCGTCGATATTTTTGCAAATACTGAAATAAACTCTGTGATAATAACTATAAAGATTGAATTTCTGTGCTAAAACCACGTGACCAGACGTTCGCTCTCGCTGTCAATGACATTTTCGTTGCAGAATGAGCATTTCATTTGAGTTAATACAGTTCGTTTTAGTTTTGGCAAACATAATGACAAGTAAACACAAGAAAAATTCTTGATACCCTAGTGTACCGGTGTCTTATAAATGTATTCATTTTATAATGCGTAAACAACACTATTCATCAATTATACCTAGAATATAACCAGTTGTTGTAACTTGCAACTTTTTATTACCATTTTTTAGTCTGTTGTCATTAGTATGGCAACATTGTCTTTGTCTCGTTCTGTTCTTATTCTGTAACTAAACATAGAGTAACAAGAGTCCCCATAAGGACATCTTCGTAAAACTCTGTGGTAATTATTCCGCCATTTTTGTTATCTCATGTACCTGTAGTATACGGCAACGATACCTATGGGAATCAACAATGGCGTAGTCAGATCATCATCATCATCAGCCGGTATCAGTCCACTGCTGGACGTAGGCCTCTCCCAAGATGCGCCACTGAGCCCGATCTTCGGCTCTTCTTTTCCAGTCGCTGCCCACCGCTTTGCGTATATCGTCGCTCCACCTAGTCACAGGACGTCCTACACTACCTTTGCCGATTCGCGGTCTCCACTCTAGGACGAGTCTACCCCAACGGTTGTCAGTCCTGCGGCAGATATGACGACAGATATGTAGTCAGATAAACCAGGAAAATTTACCGCAGCGCGGGCTCGAAATGCCATCTTCGTTGCATTATCTCCATGAACTAAAAGCATGTAGTGAACTTGGTGCAATAAATGCGTCTTAAATAGCAAACACCGTGGTTTTCTATCCAGCCTTTTGGAGATATAAATAATATATAAACTATAAAGAACTATACAGGTCCGCTCGAGTAGAAGAGCGCCAACACCAAGCGGAGTAACAATTTAGTTCGCCTTTTAACACCAGGGTTGCTATGACTAGTCTGATGGCTTCAAGGGGACAATGTCTAATGTCTATTTTAGCTATCATTGTTAAAATATGTCATTTATATGCCTTGAAATATGAAATCATAGCAACTCCACAACACTAGTGGGGCCAGTGCGGTGTAGACATTTGACATTGTCACCTTGAAGTTATTAGACTGGTCACATTCTTGTTACCGCTTATAAAATATATTATTTTACGACTTAAATAATGAAGCCGAAGTCATTCTACATCTATTGCAGTAGACTTAGGACACAGTACTTAAACCATGCGTCTAACCCGATTTGATATCATCTTAATATCGATTTGGATAGTAACTCTACAATCGATACTTCGAATCGGAGTTTATTCCATTTTCTCGGCTAATAACAAGTTGACCGAATAATTCATGGGTCCAAGATATCTCTTAATCTTAACTCAATTTAAACTGTTATCAGGGTTAAGTATCAAACGGCAGTTATCGCTTTCTGATGAGTTATTGCAGTAAGTTTTCAACTCTAGTCTTAGCACTCTAGGAGTTATGAGGTTAACTATAAGCTTACGTAATTTATTGTCTTTGAGTATATCAGTGGCTTGATTACTTCAAGTTTGTTTCATAAGACAAAACATTTTGAAATATCAAGTTCACTTTACGTGAATAGCATTATAGACTTCAGCACGTCACGTCCGGGTGTGCGACGCCCTTAAAAATTTAGGTCAATTACTTGCGCATACCGCGGGATATTTATGTAGGTCGGAAGGACCGCGTTTTAGTTCTTTGGGTGTTGTTTCGTCCCTTACTACGTGAGAATGTTAGGGTGATATTAACGGGAACATTCCAGAGATTTGTGATCTTTGCTTGACCTGGATGAGTAGGATGATAGGTATTAACCATGATATTCTAGTAAACAGATATGTTATACACGCACAATACAGCCAAAAAAAGTGTACCGCGTAGCCAGCGGCAGCACACATACACACTTTTCATTCTTTTTACATTTCACAACACGTAGAAATGTGCAAACGAGATGGCTTGATAAAACCAAAGAGAAAAAAGAGATAGCTAGTGTTGTCACTTGCGCTTCTATGTGATGTTACATTCATCTGTCAACCAATCCGCATGTTGGTATCAAATATACGTCCTAATTAGTATGTATTCGAGTCTTTACTAGTGCGCGCTCATAACATATCTGTTTACTTGAATATCATTGGGCATTATTGATAGAAATTTTAAGCCATCCACGGTAATTGTGAGTTTCTTAAATGAAGAGGATAGTTTTTTTAATATTACTAGGTACCAGTAGGGCAGGCATATAAAATCAATTGCTGTATTTTAGTCTCGGTAAACTCAAAAACAGCGTATTTTCTTCGCCATACCAAAACAAACTGTATTGAAAAAGTTCATTTCTCAACCAAATGACACTGAGCGCGAGCGATTTTGTCGCGTGAAGCTTGTACCATAGAAATTCAATCTTTATGTACATTGATATAGAGGTTGTTTTGGTATTGGCAAACATTTCAACGCGGGAATTTCGACGCCGTAGTGTGTTGGAGGCTTTATTCTGCTGACAGACAGACAGACAGCGTACACGTACAGCGTCCGTTGCATCTGGGCTTGTGATTAATGCAGAACCCGGCACAGTTATGAAACAATAAGCTGTACGGTTGTGAGTCCGCCAAGTCGCTACAATAAATAATAACCGACCAAGTGCGAGTCGGACTCGCCCACGACGGGTTCCTTACCATTATCTATGAAAACGAGCATAAAAATCATGTTTGTTGTATGGGAGGCCCCTCAAATATTTATTTTATTCTATTTTTAGTATTTTTTGTTATAGCGGCAATAGAAATACATCATCTGTGAAAATTTTAACTGTCTAACTATCAAGATTCATGAGATACACCCTGGTGACAGACGGACGGACGGACAGCGAAGTCTTAGTAATAGGTTTCCCGTTTTAGCCTTTGGGTAGGTACGGAACCCTAAAAATCGTCACACAACACATACTCCTCGTATGAAGCCAAGCCAAGCTTTTACTATGAGTAACATCCAGTGGACTGGGTGCGATCTCAGTTACACCATGACCGGGCAAATTTCCAAAAATGAATTTCCGAAATTAGAAACTCACGGAATCGTACCTGCAACCACTCGGTTCAGTGAACCGAGTAGTTAAACAACTAGACCAATCTGTCGTCAGAAAAAACTTTAGTTAGTTAAAAAAAATCTGTTTCCAACAAAAAAAAAAACGATTTTATTCCCAAACATAATTGCTACATTCTAAGAAGTAAGTCACTACATCCCCTTTTGAAAGACTTCATAATGTAGTAGGAATAAGTGTTCCGGCATAAACTTACAAGGTGTAAAATAAGTTTTTAATTAGAATGATAATTAAAGCCTCCCCTATATTGGGGCGTTAACGCTCGCGTGTATCTTTTTTGCCATACCAAAACACACTGTATCAACTGATAGAAAAAGTTTATTCTTCAAGTAACTGATACTGACAGCGTGTCTTTTTATACTACAGAAATTCAATCTTTATGCATATTGAAACAGAGTTCGTTTTGGTATTGGCGAAAAATAAGATGCTCTAGCGACGAAGCTTCATTGTGCGGAAGGCTATATGTATCATTCTCCCAGCTCAATGAAAGCTTTCGGCCTCCCAGCTTAATGAAATAATTAATATGAAATTAATGATAAATAAACTTTGATTTGTGATAAATTACATGTGTTCGGTGAATGAATACAGTAAGTAAACGGTCTGGTGATGATCTGCATACTGCAGATCATCTATCATTACTACTGTAAAAGAGTCTTATAAATGTTTCATGATCCATAAGTACCTTGTGAATGAATAAAAAAATACTGATTTGTTACATCGAAGAAAAATAGGGGATTTTTTTATCGACAAATGGCATGAACACGATATGACTACCCAAGGAATAAAGTACGTAGACATAGATAAACATAAAAATAACTTTATTTCTTACTTGTTAAGTGTTATCTTGGCTGAGGATTAAAAACCAGTCCTAAGCAAAATAACCAAGTTATAACATAAATACAAGAAAGAAAATATCTTAAAATGGTAATTTTGTTGAAAACAAAGTTATAAAGTTTTCCAAGGGACTCGGTCAATTTCACAAAAATATATTTTCTAAAAGGACTTGGCGTTCTCACGGTTTAACAAGCTTTATAATAATTATTATTTAAAATAATTAAGATGATACTCTTCCGAGCTTCTTGCCACCCTCGGGGAGCGGAGATTAAGACGGCCTCAAACTTGCGGCATTCCTTTTTTACAATAATAACATTTACCAAGTTTCCCAAAGTCCGGGACTTAATTTATCAAAGAGTTTACTCTTTCACATTTGAAAGTTTATTATATTTATGTTGAATAGTTTTCTATGCTCTTAAGTCTAAACGACATTCAAATAGATTTATCGAACTTACTATAGGTATTGCTTTTTGTACGTTACGTACGTTGCTGAAGTGGGTTGTTTGCTTTTATAATGTAGATTACTTATACTTCATGCAAATATCGGAAGTAATCTATACATCTACTTCTATACAAATAAATAAAATTGCAGTGTCTGTTTGTAATATCAAAATAACACTTTTTTACCAAATGCGTATGAAAGTATATACGATACCTATAACGAAAACGCAATTTTTTTTTTTGTCTGTCTGTCTGTTTGTTTGGGGTAAACTTCTAAACGGCTGAACCGATTTCAATGGGACTTTCACTAACAGATAGCTGACGTTCCAAGGCGTAACTTAGGCTACTTTAATTTTAGAAAAAGCATTAGGGTTCCGCGGGAAAAACATAATACCCATATTTCCGGGTAATCTCCCTAAAGTCCACGCGGGCGAAGTCGCGGGCACAGCTAGTACAAATATATGTAGACAAAAAGACAACCTATAAACGAATTAGTCGTTAGTCGATATAAAGTCGAAAATTATTTTGAACAATTAGGTACTTAAAATCTAAAAATCATTCAACAGCGCAGTACGTCAAATTTATTGTTGATTCAATTTACAACCTAAAGTCAAATGTTCATACCACTTGCTGGACGGTGAAGGAAAACATCATGAGGAAATCTGCACGTCTATAAAAAGGGTTCACCAACCCGCACTGGGCCAGTGTGGTGGACTATAGCCCAAATCTACCTCGCATTGAGGGTGAGTGTGCCCGGTATAATGGCAATAGGCTCGCCCCCTATTACATTGGGACCAAAATATATCGGCGAAGTGTGGGTGCACTGAAGTGCGCCTCTGCTTACCTCTTCGGGGAATACAAGCGTGATGATGTATAAATAATAAATAAATTTAAAATTGCAATAAAATCCAAATTGTACCAAAAGGGCTATTACAAAATCTCGGATTATTTCGATGATAAATCAGCTTGGGATTGTACAGCTCAGGTTCAAAACAAAAATCGAAATATTGCCCGTCATGTCAAAGTGTAGCGTGTGTTGCCTTACCAACGTTTTATTATTTTATCTTTATTATTAAAAGCAGCTCTAAAGGCAACACACTGGAGCTATATTTACCTGTGTATTTGTTATAAGTTTTGGCGATTTAAAAACATTATCAGCCCACTGAGTTTCTTGCCGGACCTTCTCAGTTGAGGTCGCGTTTCGATCCGGTGGTAGTATAGTAGTATATAAGAAAAAAATGTAAACTTGACAATTTGTAAGTGCCTCCATAGGCCTATACAAAATAAATGATTTGACTTTGACTTTAAATACCTAAATGTCCCCATTGAAAGTAGAAGTCTAATTCTATGGTCGCCATAATATGTATATATTGCTTGTAACATCTCACCCCAAAACGGGGGAAAAAGAAATTTTATCCACCCGGTTCGGCCCCATCAATCAATTGTTTTTGTCTCCCTCCCACAATAGGGACAGTTGACACGACACGACCAATTGAGTGTTTGTTTTTGTTCTGTTTCCAACTTCCGACAAAACCTGCAGTTTTTGTTTTTAAAAGTTTATTTAATCTAAATTGTTCTGAATCTATTGGAATGTTTGATACCACTGTTACACTACTATGAGTTTACACGTTCGCTACAAGTCGCCAGTCGCAAGCGTTGGAGTAAATTGTCACAAAAGTTTTAGAGGTCGGGTAGCCGATGGGACGCTCTACATTTTTACGTAGATGTTAGCCAGCCTAGCAAGTAAAAAACACGTTTGAAACTCGTTGTATAGCCACTGCTTAAATATATTCAACGAACAAAAAGTTATTTTTAGTATCACATTGTTGTGCACCCAAAATCACACATGTTTTGATTTTAAACCAGACAGGAAATGGAACCCAAAATCTCATGATAATTCAAAACCCTCTGACTTAAGTTCACACATAAAAGTGGGCTGCCTGTAGATTTATGGACGCGTTCTCACAAGCATCCGGTTACGCCCCGCTCACTATGGTATAAAGATTCGCGCAAAATGATTTGCTCATACCAAAACCCACACAAAAAAATCAATCTTCAACGAAATGTCACCGATGACCTGAGCCATTTTCACGCCTGATCTCGTATTCTTTACTACAGAAATTCAATCTTTATGCATATTGACATAGAGTTAGTTTTATGGTAAATAATTTGAAATCAAAATCATTTTTTGTATTTGCGTAGGTCATAAAGCACTTCGCGGTGCATGCGAAAGCGATCCCGTGGTGCCCCGATATAAGCGGAAGATGGTACACCGTCGGTTTTTAGTGGGTATACGGCCTTCTGCCGGGACTCCCACATAACCCTGTTACTTCCATCGAGGAGGCAGGGTATCCATAAAGGATTTTCCAACGTTTAAAAAGGTCATAAAGCACTTACTATGATTCTACCACCGGTTTGGAATACTGATATCACTGTGAAGAGCTGGTAAGAAGCTATGATTATAATATAGCGTCACGCACACTCGGGCGTCAAACCTTGCGCTTCAAATGTTTTGCCATACCAAAACAAACTATATTGACTCACAGAAAAAGTTCATTTTTCAACTAACTGACACTGACAGCGCGAGCGAATTTTGACGCGTAGGGGCGTTGCTTCTACTACAGCAATTCAATCTTTATGCATGTTGACACAGAGTCCGTTTTGGTATTGGGAAATATTTTGTCAGGCGAGCGTTGACGCTCGTTTGGCTTTATCCGTCACACAATCTTCCTTTTCACAATCGAATCCTCAATCCTAAGAATCCCTACTTATCAAGTCAGCTCTCCGCACTTATTCCCACTTCCACTTACTGCCCCATACATTTTTAATGCCGCTAAGAGTTTTTTACAACCCATCACGCGATGCAACTTAACACCCGTAAAAAAGGCTAAGCCCTTAGGTGTTTAGCTGTGTTTTCAGGGCGATTGTACAGTGACAGCTATGGGCACCTATAACAATTTTAGCGAAATTGATTTTTTAATATTTTTTTCGTCGTCAATTTCTATATGCAAAAGAACACCGCGAGGATGTGCAAAAGAACACCGATTCCGACCAAGGATGATACGAGAGGCCATTGAAATTATAAAACATCCTAATTTCAATAGGGAAGACGGCTGGGTGCTACCACCAACTTGGGATCCAGTAATTAATATGATTAAATCCAAAACCAAGCGTACCCATTGCAAGTCCTCAAGACACTGTGAGCACTTTCTGCGTGGATCGGACCGCAAACAACAACTAATTATGTGGGTACCCGCCAGCAGCAGAAACGACGGGAAAATGAAATAGTAAATAAATGCGATAAAATCCGTAAAATAGTTTTATTTCAATGTATAGTATTCGCGTAAATATGAGAAAACAATATCTCCAGTCCTATGAAAAATTTGCATGTTCTGTATGTTGGTAGTCGCCACTCAGAAGTGTTGTTTACACTGCTGAACAGGGTTATGGATGTACTCAAAGGCCAGAAATCGATACCTGTGACAAATATTTAAAGGTCTTTAACTCAGAGACTCAGAGAGATAGTTAGATATAATCTGAATCTGTTTTTACTAAGCGTCCACATATGAGCCACCCGTATATCTACCCAAATTATTATTTCGGACTTCTGATTCACCTTGTATAAATATATTTGAGTTGTAAGAAATGACATTTATTTATTAAAGCAATAAAAATATATTAGCAATGAAAATATATAAGCTTCGGCTATTATCTCTTTCATTGGCCAACAAACTTAACCAATCGCCGCATCTTTAAATCCTCGTAATGCTTAAGGACTGCCACCAGTAAACACTTCAAGACTTAAACCCGAGACTCTTTAGTCCGAGGCTTTTAAGACTTAATTGTTGAAGCTTCTGTTAATATTTAAATACTTGAAGAACTATTAGCAAGAAGATGAAAATTTATTAAATATTTAACGTCGTTTACTTCACTGTTTCCGACAAACAAATTCTCGGCATAAAACGCGCGCGTTTACATTTTTGCCAATATTAAATCAGACTCTGTTTTAATAAACATAAAGATTGAATTTCCGTGGTGAAATCCACAGGACCATTTTGCGAAATTCGCTCGCGCTGTCGTGCAAGAATGAGCTTTTCCTATGAGGCAATACGGTTCGTTTTGGTATTGGCAAAAATCATGCAATCATCCGATAAAGCTCAAGCTTACATTCAAACCTCGTAAGGTGTATCAACTAAGCTTCCACTGCTTATTAAAGAATTAATAAGCGAAATACATATAAAATACATGGAACATCATCACGCCTGTATTCCCCGAAACAGTAGGTAGAAGTGCACTGCAGTGCGTCCACAATTCGCCGATGTATTTTGGTCCCAATGTAACAGGGCGCGAGCCTATTGCCATTATCCAGCGCACATTCACCCTTAATACGAGGGATATTTGAGCCATAGTCCACCACGCTGGCCCAGTGCGGGTTGGTGTAATTCACATGCCTTTCTATAAACGTGCAGGTTTCCTCACGATGTTTTCCTTCACCGTACAGCAAGTGGTAATAATTATTGAAAATAGAATGGACGTGTAATATTTCCGCGTCTAGAAATGAGCCTGGCATTGCCCAAGGCAAATCGATTCCAGAGCCACTACAGGAGAGAACTCCCTCCGATAATAATAATGTCGACAACTTTGAGCCTCGGGCTGGTCACTGATGACCATAGGGATGGGGAAACATCGATAAATGTGACGATTCTATTTTCAAACTATCCTAGTACATAAAACATTTTTTATTCCTTAACTTAAAATAACAAAAACAAATATATGGGCGAAATAATAAGTTAAAATAACCTTTATTGCAAGAGTTAGGATGTAATGTTTGTAAGTATAAGAAGAGTTAATTTGTTGAACCCAATTTTAGTATGCTCAAACGTATGAACAAAATTTGGCAGCACTGGAGATACAGCTCTGTCTTGATCATACACTTCACCATGAGCAGGACACCAATACATGTACTCCTTTTAATGTATAGAAAGTCAAGCTACTTTTGCAAGATCATTGCAAAACACTTGTACTGAAAACTACCTGTTGGTAAATAGATTACAATACAAGAAAATCGGAGTTTTATTTTGGTATATAGTTAGGAGTGCACAATATTCTTGGTTTTTAATCTTTTAATTGTTAATGGTAAAAAAACTGTATGTTCTTCCATTTTTGTTATCTGTGGTTTTACTCTCTTCTTCTCTTCTTTACTCTCTTTGGTATACACGTTTAATGATTTAAAGCTGAGTTTAATTCCCCATGGCCCGAAATACTACACCAACGCCATAATATCCTCCAAGGAGGCCCAAAAATGAGCACCGCTATCGATATTATTATGTAATCGATATTAACTTTCCCCATCCCTAACTCTATTTCCAAGGGTAAAAAAAATCTACTTCATAATGTTTTCTGTGAATATTCTTGCGCTGCATTTTTTGTCCATATTTTCTTTCGTAATTATGAAAAGGGTACTCGTTGTTAATATTTAGGTATTGTTTCGATATTGTAGAGACCTAGAAGGCTTAATTTAAATCCCCAAAGAGGACGTATTTGAAAATTTAATGGATTTTAATGTATTCTCCACTGATTTTTTAAAGAAGATGGCTGTCATAGTAGTTGCTGGATGATTTTGACAACAACAGAGTTTGAAGAAACACTTGATCAGTCGGTGAGTCACTTTACAAAATAATAAACTGAAAACATTAGATTTCGCGAAAATATTTGACGGATAAAAAACAAAAGTTAAAAAATACAAGCAAAATTAGGTAGTTACATTAAGCAATAAACTGGACGTAAATATGGATGAATGGCGTTCCAGTACAGTGCGATTTACCAGGAATTTTGTCCCTCGCACCACCAAACTGTGGAATGAACTTCCTGCAGCGGTTTTCCCGGACCGATGCGACAAAAGTATCTTCAAGAAACGAGCCTACTCATTCCTTAAAGGCTGGCAACGCACTTGCGATGCCCCTGGTGTTGCAGGTGTCCATGGGCGGCGTTGATCACTTACCATGAGGAGAAGTGAGGGTGAGGTGAGTCTGCTCGTTTGCCTCCCTATCTCATAAAAAAAAGTCATTATTTTGCAACACCTATAAAAGTGTTAAGTGTATTTTCAATAATGATTACAACTTGCTGAACGGCAAAAAAACACATCGTGAAGAAATCTGCACGTCAATAGAAAGGCGTGTGAAGTTCACCAACCCACACCGGGCTAGCGTGGTGGACTATAACACAAATCTGTATCGTATTGTAAATGTGCCCGGTATAATGGCCTTAGGCTCACCCCTATTACATTGGGTCAAAATACAGAGGCGAAGTGTGAATGCACTGCAGAGCACCTCTGTCTACTCCTTCGGGGAACACAAGCGTATTGATGTATGAAAGTGTCAGGGATTTACGGGCGATTAAGTAGCCTGAAAAATCTAGTTCTACTATTCGACCAAGTCTCTGAATAACGAATTCATGGGTACATCCTAGGAACACTTGTCTTTATTTCATTTTATACAAGCTGTGACCGCGACTTCGCACGTGCGAAATTGAGGCACTCAAATTGTGTTCCTAAAATAAAAGTAACGTAAGTTCTCTTTGTAACATCAGCTCTCTGCCAGTGAAAGTCCCTTCAAAATTGCTCTAATCATTCCCAAAATTAACCAAAGCAAATTGTGAGACAAAAAAAAAATGTGTAAATACTTACCAATGTGAAATACTTAAAAATGTGTAATAATACGTCGTTCGTATGGACCCGCAGAGGTGGGCCAACATAAGTACCAAATGGAGTCCCGCAGGTACAAGACGCCTTGGAAGACCAAGGAAACGGTGGCGCGATGATATAGACGTCTTTGCGGGGAAGACGTGGCCGGAAATGGCTCAGGATTGGGATCGGTGGAGGGAGAGAGGGGAGACCTTTGCCCAGGAGTGGGACACAAAATAGGCTATAAAAAAATACTTTCATGGACTAAAAAGCTGTTATTTTGACAATACGCACAGACACTTCATCTGATAATCACTCATCTGATAATCAAAGACTTTTACCCTAACCAACCACCATAGGTTTCAGAAGCAAATTCTTTTGTTACCCCATGGAATTTTCATGCCATAAAACATTGGGGATAATGCATAAAATGTGTGGTTTCCACCCCATACTGGGCAAAACTGATACACGGAATGATCCTCAAATATTGGGGAAGCGAACCATATAATGTTGTATAAGAGGAAAAGCTGATTAAGGGTGGTGTTACATGCGATGAATTAATAACATGACAAATAGGAATCGGGCGTCTTTAGTATGACAATAAAGGACGCTTGAGCATGTAGATTTTGTAAACTAATTGAATAAATTAAAACATACCAAAAGTTGTGGCAGACTGGAAACCTAGCGAATTCCATTTTTAAGAATTTCTATTCATTATTTTATTTGTATACATAATAAAGTACATTTTCGTATCGCATTAAAAGTTTATACTCTATATCCCTAAGTTTATACTCTTTCACGACAATAATAGAAAAACCTTAAACACAATTTTTTTTACAGAATATTTACTATCTAATATTATGATACCTATACAATATTAAGATGCCGCATGTAAACCCGCCCTAAGCCACAACCTCATTCGATGCCATAACAATAAATTGCCGTCGCCATATACTCAGCGTATGCGCGTATTTCTGCTTATCCATGTTTATTTAGTACGTCGTGAAGTTACAAGATGTCGGATATTACGTACATCGATGATAACGTTATTAAGATATATTCGACTGATTCGTTTACGGAAATGTCTTAAGTCTAGAGTTCGGTTCCGACCCAGCAACCTTAGCATGACTGCGTAGACATAAGTTTTATCTCTTTCAACTGTCAGATTTGTCGATAAAAAGACGTAACGTAACGTAACGTGGTTTAAAATAATCCCTACATTCTAAATGGGAGTAGACGCACTTTACTGTACTAGCTTCCTAAGCGTAATGACAATATTTGTATCTAATATTAGACAGCCGTGAGTATAATTCTTCTCTAGTATTGTGTCAAAGTCGCTGTCTGCTCTCATGGCGTTTCTGCTCCTGAGAATGTATTACTCGCAATCCTTACTATTTATCATTTTGAAAAGAGTAACCATTGAGTTCCTTACCGGCTTTTCTCAGTGGAAGCAGCATTCCGAACCGGTGGTAGAATCTGACTATTTGTAAGTGCTTTTTTGGCCTCCACGATTTTTTTTTAAATTTTTTTTTTGTACAAAGAGCGACGATGTTTTCCTTCACCGTTTCGTAGCAAGTGATTATCTCGGATGAAAACGAGATTCGCACATAAATCCCAGAGGTGCAAGCCGGGGTTTGAACCTGCACACTTTGATTTGCAAGGCGTGCGTTCTACCACTCGGCTACCACTGCTTTGTACTAGCGGAATTAAACATTTTTTTTTTTTCAAATTAAAGTAGCATAAGTTACTCCTTGTCTCCAATGCGAGTCATGGAGTGCAGTGAAGTGTTTCTCACCTTGTAACATCAGCTATCTGGCAGTGAAAATCACTCAGTATAAACTTATGTGTGACTGTCATTTTTAATAATCGTAAAACCACTTGCATTACGATGAGGACAAATATCGTGAGGAAATCTGCTCATTTAATAGCAAGTATTAAGTTCACCAACTTGCACTGAGCTAGCATAGTGGACTATGGCCCAAATCTCCATCGCATTTAAGGGGAACGTGTCTGGTATAATGGCAATAGGCTTGCCATCTATTACATTGAGACCAAAATATATCGGCGAAGTGTGGGTGCACTGTAGTGCGCCTCTGCCTACCCATTCGCGGAATACAGGCGTGATGATCATGTATATCACAGCTAATCTTAAACGTATTGTCCTTAGATAAAAAAAAAATCGCCGCTTACTGTTACTTTTGCTTGGTTACTGTGTCCCTTTATGATTAGGTAATATTGTGTTTATATAATTTAGCCCTAAGTAGTTTACCTATTGTTATTTATGCATGCTGTGATTTCCTATAATTGACAGGGCACTTAGCTTAAAACCTATGCATGTTACCTTGTTATTTAATAACACACACACACACTATTACACTCTCTCACCCTACACATACGTACTACACTCCCGACACTCACCCTCTCGGTATCAGGTAGATTTCTCCGCATTTATGGTTTATTTAGTTTTATTACAAAATGATGTTCTTGCCTACATGATTATTATGACTCACCCACCATTTCATTTACATTTATTTAACGTGCAGATAATACTTTTGTACATGTATATCGGCTTCCGAAAGTTGGAGACCTGGTGACCTGTAATACAGGTTTTATACCTACCACAGGCACCAGCGATCCACAACCCAAATATGCTAAATTTTTATTATTTTTAGATCTGTTAATTCTTTGGTATAAACGATTTTTTTTTTCATTTCACACGGTGCACTTGTTGTTGGAAATCCAAAAAAAAAAAAAAAAAGTTAGACAGTTCAAAAACTGACAGTTACTATTGGAATTACAATACTTTAAGACCCCTGGTAAGGTCCCTGATTTTTAAGTTGGCGTTAACTACTAGCGTGCGTTGAACCGCGTTAAAATCATGGTAGAGCCACCACTGTAGTCTACGTATAGTTTTTCATAAGTCTGTGCCCAAAAATGTAAGGCTATGAGACATTGAAATAAAACTATTTTACGGATTCTATCGCGTTTATTTACTATTTTATTTTCCCGACGTTTCGGCTGCTTTACAGCAACCATGGTCACGGGGGGACTGAGGTGTTAGACGTCCTGATGTCATAGTTAATAACTGGGTACCCTCATATTTAGTTGTTGTTAGCCGTTTCGATCCACGCAGGAACTATGAGACATTTTTACAATACAAACTAAAAGATTTGATATTCATCCATGGTTCTATGAGATAAGATGTAGCGTTTTAAATTTACTGCCAATAAGCTCTTTAAAGGAAAATTTCAGTAGTAAAATTATAGTAAAATAACTGTGACTCAGCAGTGGTAGCCGAGTGCTCGAACGCACGCCTTGCAAATCAAAGTGTGCAGGTTCAAACCCCGGCTCGCACCTCTGGGTTTATGTGCGAATCTCATTTACATCCGAGATTACCACTTGCTATGAAACGGTGAAGGAAAACATCGTGAGGAAACCTGCACGTCTGAGGGAACTTGACTAGTTCTCGATAGATGTGTGAAGTCTGCCAACCCGCACCGGGCCAGCGTGGTGGACTATGGCCTGAATCCCCCTCGCATTGAGGGGAGGCCCGTGCCCAGCAGTGGAACATTAAAAGGGCTGTAGTTATTTATTTATAACTGTGACTCTACATTCACATACTTGTAGGATAGATAGAATATGCTAAACATATATTTTGGGTTAGTATACGGAAAAGCAATGGTTGCCTTGTCGGTACAACGCTCTTGAACGCATGGGGTGCAAGTTCAAATCCCGGGCCCGCATCTCTGAGATTTTCATGTGCGAATGTCATTTAAATAATTACCACTTGCTGTACGGTGAAAGAAAACATCGTGACCTGCTCATCTATAGAAAGGCGTGTGAAGTTCACCAACCCAGATTGAGCCAGCGTGGTGGACTATGGTCCAAATCTCCCTCGTATTTAGGGGGAATGAGCCCGTAATGGCAATAAACTCGTCCCTGTTACATTGCGACCAAAATAATTCGGCGAAGTGTCGCACTGCAGTGTACCTCTGCCTGTCCTTTATGGGCACACAGGCATGATGATGTACATACATCACTTGTTTCCTCTATTCTCTGTTCCCCTGCCCCACAGAACAATCGCATACCCTGGAATGGAAATGGAATGTCTCCTCGCAGACAGGTTGTCACATAAATTCAATTTCGTACGGCGCGGCTAAATGAAGACGTCTGCCCGTTCTTTCAAATTGGTATCGTTACGACGCTCTGTGATGGATACTGTTGTACCCAATGTTTCTGTTCGCACGGTATTGCCGGCTGCCGGCATGTTCGGTTCCTGAACGTTTTGTAAGAGAAAACACACGGACTGTTGGAATACAGAATTCCTATGCCAACTAGGGTCGAATTAACTTAACTATTATTAAAATTAATTAATTAAATTAGAATAGAATAGAAACTTTTTATTCAAGTAACTAAGACTCATACATGGGTTGGTAGACTTAAGACTAACGTTAGTATTACCTATTCTAAATAACCCCTAGGGGTCCATTCCGTGTGCGATAGCACAGCAGCGACTTACGATTACACAGTCTAAGTCTAAGTCTTAGGTCCGTATTACAGAAAGAAACTCAAGCATTGATCTTTGTTTAAAACTAGTTTTGAGTCAAGTTTTAATTTTAGAACGTCCCTCAAGCATAGATTTATCGAACACAGTTCAGCTGAGTTACTGAAATGAACTCAAGCAGTGATTGGATCTGTAATCACCCAAGTGTGGTTTTTTTTTTTTTTTTTTTATACCGGACCTCTATCGGCCCGGCCCGCGTGCTCACCTCTGATGTGGGGGTCAGAGTTCTTAATAATTTTAAGTTTAATGTGTGTAAAATAATTTCTCCAGCCTGGATTATTTTTATTGAAAATAAATGAAAAGTCAATGTCAAGTAAAAGTCATAAAATACATGATGACAAAAAAAGCAAGTAAACCCGTCTTAAAATTAACAATATAAAAAGACAATAAAATACCTTGAGTTACGTTCTGTAATACGGACCTTAGTCAGCCAGTAGGCTATCATATTTAAAACGCTGTTGGAGCTGGTCCGATTTTATATTTAAATTTATTAAATGAATAATTTTTTATATTTAAATTAATAAATTAAATTATTACTTAATTAAATTTATTCTGTGACCCAGATACATACCTAAAAACATAACAGCATGGCATTTCATTGGCAGATATTGATGTTATAAGAAAAATATAATCCAGTCATTATTCTGTCATCATATGGAAGCCATAAAGTGATGATCAAGTTAGTGGTCCAACACACGCCTTGCAATCGAAGTGTGCAGGTTCAAACCCCGGCTCACACCTCTGGGATTTATGTGCGAATCTCATTTTCATCCGAGATTTTGCTTGAACATTTGCTTGTATCTGAAAATTGGTTTTCAAAATCAAAATATTTTTTTTAATCGTGTAGTCCAAAAAAGCACTTACAAATAGTCAGATTCGACCACCGGTTCGGAATGCTGCTTCCACTGAGAAGAGCCGGTAAGAAACTCAATGGTTACTCTTTTCAAAATGATAAATAGTAAGGATTGCGAGTAATACATTCTCAGGAGCAGCAGCGCCATGAGAGCAGACAGCACCTTTGACACAATACTAGAGAAGAATTATACTCACCGCAGTCTAATATTAAATACAAATATAGTCTTTACGCTTAGGAAGCTAGTACAGTAAAGTGCGTCTACTCCCATTTACAATGAAGGCATTATTCTAAACCACAGATGGCTATAGAAATAATTACTTTGATAAATAAATAGCTTCTAAGTAATCGGAAAACGGAATGTTTTATCTTTATGCCAGTCTTGGTCTCATTGTTCTAACATATATAGTTATTGAGATATATGGAAACAAATCTGTGTCTCTTCATAATTTCTAGCGAGTTCAAGTTTTGCTTGTAACTCAATTTTTTTTTTACTTAATGGCCTTTTAGGAATCGGGTGGCTGATTTCCAGTCTTAAGCCTCCGGCACACTGGGGCGTCTACACTTGCGGGTCAAATATTTTTCAATACTAAAACGAACTCTGTGCAAATATGCATAAAGTTGGAATTTCTGTGGCAGAAGCCACGCCCCCACGCGTCAAAATACGCTCCCACTGTCAGTGGCATTTAGTTGAAGAATGAACTTTTACTTTGAGTCAATACAGTTTGTTTTGGTATGGCAAAAAAATTGTCTAGCGAGCGTCAACGCGTCAGTGTGCGGAAGGCCTTAACGATCTAATTTGTCGCGCCGGCGCTGCGCACTAAACTCTTGTTTGCGTAAATCGTATTTTACAACCCGTGCTTATACTAAAATAGAGAAAAGGTCTTGAATATTTTTAGGCTTTTAGTGCCCTCTCGGTGGGAATCGTAAAGTACGTAATGTTATTGAAAGTTCATTACGTCTGGGTTTCTTTTCAGCGAGAAATTCAGGTATAATTTAAATCATACCTATTTTATATGCCATTTTATTTCTAGAGTCCGAAATATATCACATGCGCGTATGATTAACGAATATTCAACAAAATATTATACATATTATAGGGAAAAAAAAACCGGCCAAGTGTGAGCAGGACTCGCGCACCGAGGCTTTCGTACCTAAACTATGAAACAACTAAACATTGCTTTTACGAAAAGATAAACTGCACAGAGAGAGAAACTTAAATTTGCCGTCAGTATACTGGTGTCCCCATACAAACTAACTACAAAATAAGTTTGTAAACGCAAAAAAAAAATCTAACAATACATTTACAGATTTTCGGATTTTTTCCTTTTTTTTGTGCTATAAGACCTTGCTTCTTTGAAATTAAACTATTTTACGGATTTTATCGCGTTTATTTACTATTTTATTTTACCGTAAAATAGTTTAATTTCAATGTATAGTATTCGCGTAAATATAAGAAAACAATATGTGAACCTTGCTTCTTGCCAAATTTCATGATTTTAGGTCAACGGGAAGTACCCTATAGGTTTTTGATACTCGTGCAAATGTACTGAAAATGCAACATGAACCGCCGTATCTTTTGACCGCGTTAATCTAGGAGTTTGATTTTTGAGAGCACCAAGGGATCTCAGACGTACGTCTTTTTTATAAATTTCAACTTGATACCTTCACGCGTTTCTGAGAAAAAGGGTCTTGACAGACGGACAACAAAGTGAAATAATGTAAACCTCAGAAACGCGTCTGACATTTCCATTTGAAGAAGTAATTTAATATGACATATCTGAACACAAAAATAGCAGCTTTGGTACAAAAAATATGTTCCTAATTTTAATATTCTTTATGTGGGATTTGTGAAATGTCTTTATAATTAGTTGACATTGTGCGTAGGTAGGTACTGTCAGTGGGCGTGTTTACCTACATGAGTAGTAATAAGATAGACTCACGTAGAAACATAGCACAAGACTCATATTATCACAAGATTAGCTGAAGCCGCGAGTTTACTTACGAGGAATTTAGGAACTCAAATGCATCATTCAACAATTTGCCTTACCTTGCCCCATTATTTGGGGTCGGCGCTGTATGTCTTTTTCTTCAATTCATCTTTCTTGTTCGTCATACTGACATCCACCCCGATCTCTTTGCCTTACCTTACCCCATTATTTGGGGTCGGCGCTGTATGTCTTTTTCTTCCATTCATCTTTCTTGTTCGTCATACTGACATCCACCCCGATCTCATTCATATCTTTTCTTGGGTCTTCCTGTCGCTCTGTATCCGTCCACATTTTTATTCATCACTCATTTAGTCACATGATTTTCATCTCTTTTCATCACTTGTCAAAACAACTCAAAGTACCAGGAACAAAAAGTGTTATTTTTTCCCATCCCTTCAGCCCTAGTTACTCCTTATAATATCAGCCATCTATCAGTGAAAGTCCCGTCAATATCGGATCAGCCATTTGAGAGTTTACCTCAAGCAAACCGAGAGACTGACAAATTTTTTACCAATTTACTAAAATAATAAAATGTGGAAAAAAATCCTAGATGTAATTAAAATACTTAATTTAGTGTGTCTAATCCACCATGGACCGAAAATGTGATCAGTCAGTCTTATTTTCAGCTACTCGTTTACCGGAGCCTCGTAGGAAATATCTAGAAATTAAGACTGAAAAGTACTAAAGTTACATTGATCCATAAAAAATACGACCTAATAAAAACGTTGGTTAATCTACTAAGTTACTCTAAAATGCCTTCAAATCTAGTTCAACCGTTAAACTGACTTTAAAAACGAAATAACTAAAGTTCCTTCGAGAGATATTACCAACTCGCCCGACCTACAGCAACGTGAAACAAATTCGCTGAAACCATAGAAGATAAGAATATGATCAGAACGGCTATAACGATAGTTTTCTATGAAAACCAGCGTCGTCAGTTACATAGGAGTAGGCAGTAAGTAATTATTAAACTTGCATAAGTGAACGCATTTGTTTAATTTATAACTAGCTAACCTAACCTAACCTAACCCCGGCTCGTACCTCTGGTATTTATGTGCGAATCTCATTTTCATCCGAGTTTATCACTTGCTTTGAAACGGTGAAGGAAAACATCGTGAGGAAACCTGCACGTCTGAGGGAACTTGACTAGTTTTCGATAGATGTGTGAAGTCTGCCAACCCGCACTGGGCCAGCGTGGTGGACTATGGCCAGAATCCCCCTCGCATTGAGGGGAGGCCCGTGCCCAGCAGTGGGACGTTAAAAGGGCTGTAGTAGTAGTATAACTAGCTAAATGGCTTAAACATAAATGGCATATTTTAGGGCAATACACATGCTTTTTCTATGCAACCATTAAAATGTATTACATGTGTACGAACGACTATTAAGCGACTGATGTGTTTGATGTTTTGACAGTCATAATATTATCCTACAGTCGTCAGACGTAGGGGAAATGTCAGCAAAACTGAAGCGGAAGTAGACAGGCCATGCCGTGACCTGCAAAGATGGGCCCAAATAAGTGTCAAATGGAGTTCCGTTGGTTACAAGATGTCGCGATAAAGACGTCTCTGGAAATAATCCATGATTGAGATCTGTGGCGGGGGAGAAGGAAGTCCTTTACCCAGGGAACATAAAATAGGCTACAAAAAACAGTCGTGTACGGAACCACCCGCCACTCTAATGTGTTCTCTCACTCTTTGCTCTGAGTCGTCCATTCGCTGCGACAGATACGGCACAAGACACAAACTGCGAACGTGTAGTCGCATAACTTCGCAACTTTAGCGGCGATTAACGAAAAATTAAACTGCTTGTATTTAGATTGTCGGCGCCTCCCCCCTCCCCTCCCCCTCATTTACGCCCGTAACCAACGGAGCCAAGCGAATTCATTGCAAGTTTATTTTCGAAATGTATTCTATTTCAATGTACATAGTGATTGAATGACCGTGGCTAAAACCACGAGATTCAATTCGGTCGCGTCATCAATGATATTTCGTTGAAATAGTAGCCTTTTCTACGAGTTAATACGGTTCATTTTGTAATAGCGAAATTGGCCGCACGTGATATTTCGCGCCTATTTGCTAAGGGCTCTACAGAATACTAATTAAATAAGTTTAAGGGAGGTGCTCTCAAGTTGTTTTTGGTAGAGTAAGGAAATTTGGATGTGGCTAAATAATATAATAACTTAACTCTACTATTAGATAAATACATCATCATCACGCCTGTATTCCCCGAAGGGCTAGGCAGAGGTGCACTGTAGTGCGCCCACCCTTCGCCGATGTATTTTGGTCCCAATGTAATAGGGGGCGAGCCTATTTCCATTATACCGGGCACATTCCCCCTCAATACGAGGGAGATTTGGGCCATAGTCCACCACGCTGGCCCAGTGCGGGTTGGTGAACTTCACACGCCTTTCTGTAGACGTGCAGGTTTACTTACGATGTTTTCCTTCACCGTTCAGCAAGTGGTAATCATTGTTGAAAATTACATTCGCACATGAAAATTATCTCAGATGTGCGGGCCTGGGATTTGAACTTGCACCCCCTACGTTCAAGGCGGGCGTTCTTGCCCGCGAGGCTACCACTGCTCTTAGATGTGTCTTGCATGTTCCTAATTCGTATCCCATATTATTCAGTGCTAAATTTAATTTAAAATATAAATATTATTCGGGTTGTCAGTGTTCTACAACGTCATTGTAAATGGATCGTAACTTTCCATAAATTTGGAGGTAATTTTACAAAAAAATCTACTGCAAAACTAAGCTTGGTCAGGTGGTTGAGGGTTCGGTTCCCGGAAGCGGCAATTTTTGGCAATGGCCTTTTCGAAATATGCCCTGGGCCCCAATTTTCATGCGATCGAGATTCATCTCTATTCGAGATATCCCGAAACGAAACGTCATATCGTATGTATTTTTTTCATTTGTTTCGAAATATGTCGAATAGAGATGAATCTCGATCGCACGAAAATCGGGGCCGTGATCTGAATGTAACTGGGATCGCGTAATATCTAGCGATATTTATTTATATGTAGAGGTACTCTGTGGTCGATCATTGATCAGTCTTATCTATTATTCGAAAGAACACGCCAATTTCAGAAAGGTATGAAATTTAGGGTGAGATAATGAAGAATTATCCCTTCCGAAACTCAACGGCTAACGCCCTGAACCCACAGGCGCGTCCGTTACGACTCGCTACAAACTTTTTACCAATATTTATCCAAGAAATGACATTAACAGCGCGTGGGTTGACGTGTGGTCACGTAGCTTTTGTCGAGGAAATAGAATCATTATGTCTATTGACAAAGAGTACATTTTAAGTCGATTTAACCTGTATCAGTGGGTGAACGGTAGTAAGCTCTGGGTACACTTAAGACAAACGCTTAAACATTTTGGCAATACCAAAACGTACTCTGTATCTATTATTTTATTTATTTATGGTTCACGAATCATTGTTACACCAAAAATAAAATAATGGAAACAAGGTGTTTTAAAATTAACTGTACAATTCTCTAAGGTAAACACATCATGCAAAAACTACATAACTATTTAGGTATGCGAGAGAACATAAAGATAATACAATTTTTTTTAAATAGGTAGGTAAAAAGTAAAAAACGATCTAACAGTATGCTGAAAAATGCAGAGCATGCAGTTTAAAAGTAACACAACATAGTATTAAATCTGTGACGTATTGCTGAAACCAGCCAGTAGGTAGATATAAAATGGACCTATAGGCAAAATTAATAAATAACACTATAAATTATTAATATTTTGTAAATAGTTGTCCAATTAAACAAACGATATTTATAATCAGGATAATACGAAAAAAAAAAAAAGAAAAAAAAACACTAACAATAAAAAAAAGACAAAAAATAATAGACAAAGCAAAGCAAGCAACTAGCTAAGGACTTGGTACTTAAGCTTGCTTTATTACACATAACGATTGATTTTCTGTGATAAAAGTCGCTACGCAACAATATGCAGATTGGACTTTTACTATGGGTCAATACAGTTCGTTTTAATATTGGCGGATATTTTGATGCGCGGGTGGTAACGTCGCAGTGTGTGCAGGGATTTACGCCTTAAGTAATTAAATCTGGTACTGTTAACACTCCGGACTTTCGGTGCTGACAACTTATTAAAATATTTACGATCTTAGAATTATGTTTAAATCGAGAGTTTAATTAATTAACTTTTGATGTTTTAATCTGTTTAATTACTGCTGCCTAATAGATTTATAGGACATAATGGATATTCATCAAATATCTTAATTCTTAATAGCAATATATATAAAAAACAATGCCACTTTTCCAGCCGTTTAGGAGGAGTTAGCTTACAAAAGCTAACTCCTCCTAAACGGCTGGACCGATTTGAATGTTTTTTGGTCTGCGTTTGGGTGGGGCGCCTTGGATGGTATAGATTCACAATTGGACCCGGTAGGTGGTGCTGCTTTCGTATGTCACTCATTCTACGGCGGTACGAAGTTCGTCCGGTCAGCTAGTAATATATATAATTCTTCCTCCCAAACGGCTGGACCGATTTGGATGAAATTTTGTGTGTATATTTCAATGGGTTCCTGGATGGTTCGAAAATACAATTGGACCTGGTAGGTGTCGCTGCTTTCGTATATCACCTATTGACATGTATTAATTCTAAGGCAGTACGAAGTTCGCCGGGTCTACTAGTATATTATAATCTCTACAAATTAATAAAATGAAAGTGTCTGTAATGTGAACTCATTAAATACCAATGTTCCCATTTACAACGACCCGTTGTTATAGTTTCATTTGGTTAAACATTTCTGTACAAAATATGTCTAAAAAAGTTGGTACTTCTTGAGTTTAAATAACGGGGGCCCGATTTTCTTTTGACAGACATCAATCTCTATCAGAGATATGTCAAAATGAAACGTCAAATTGCTCGTATCTTTTTCTGTTGTTTCGACATATCTCTAATAGAGATTGGTGTCTATCAAATTATGATCGGGCCTCTGTTTTTTACCATAAATTATATACGGTACTAATAACAAAAAAGAGCACAAATCTTAGACTGTCTGCCTGTCTCCAAAGTGGCTGGAATGATTTTTACAGGACTTTAACTGGATGATAGCTGCTGTCATAAAGAGTAAATTAGGCTACTTTAATTTTATCTATGGGACTCGCAGACACAGCTAGTAGTTATTATAGTATTTAATTTCTGTGGTAAAAACCACGTATCAGAATTTAATTTCGTTGAAAATTTAGCGTTTTGTGTATGAGATTATACAGTTCATTTTTGTACATCAACGCGAGTTTTAAACGCACCTGTGGGCTCAGGGATTGGTAGTACAGTCATAAAGTCAAGCCATTAACAGTTTATAATATTTTGTAAAATTAAAAGATCACATATTAAAAGTTTGCTGTAAGCTAATGTTTGCGATCCAGTCGCTGCTTGCCGAGCTCTTGACTCGGGCACGGGCCGGTAGAGTATGAACAATATTGACCTACCTCTGACCGTATCGTATTCAAACTAGAAAATATTTGAGTTATCATTTCGGTCAAACAGTGGTAGCCGAGTGGTCGAAAGCACGCCTTACAATCAAAATGTGCAAGTCAAACCCCGGCTCGCACTTTAGGGTTTATGTGCCAATCTCTATATTTATTTATTTATTAAGACTTTAGCACAAAGATGTACAAAGGCGGACTTAATGCCAAAGGCATTCTCTACCAGCCAACCTTAGGGTGATGCAGAGAAAACAAGGTAGGTGCACTATAAAATATGTTAGAAATAATTTCAGACATTGATATATAGTTTACATACAATACGATACACAAATACTTATATATAATAGACTAATATATATGTTAAATATAAATAAATATATATATATATATATATATATATATATATATATATGTCGGCGTGTATCCAACAATTGTCCTGTTATAAAAACAAGAATAATTAAGTTTGATAATCTGATTATTCTAAAATCGTCAATCGATTAATTTGAGTTTGTTAAGATGTGAAATTAACATTAAACAGCATGCCATTATTTTACTTATGGTAATTCTAACATAACCTAAAAACTTGAGAACACGTGCACGTGCGCCGAGCCTTATAAATACGGTCGCACGGTGTGATATTGCCTTTCAAAGACCCAAACATGAGTCATCATCAGGAATCCAACAATGGTGACGTCAGCGGTGTTGACGTCACTCTCTCCAAAAACACTAAAGACGTTCCTACTCCCTCATCAGAAGTGGGATCAGAACAAGCTCTGTTCCCAACCACATCCTCAGCGACTTCGGTTCAACCTATCACAACTAGAACAGCGCAGGGCAGTACCACGCTGATAGATCCTGACCTAATGATGACCAGCGCCGGTGAGCCTACACGTATGCGGGATTCGAGCGAGCAGCCGCCTACCCCACATGGTGCACGTTCACCAGCCACCACGGCGCTGCCGCAGCAGCTGCAAGCAGGCAACGTTCAACCGTAGTTCTTCACACGTATGTTGGGTATGATGCAGAGCTTGACTGAGCGTCTGCTTCAGAATCCAGGTAACGAAGTTAAGATTACTGAAGTGTTTCTACCTTCTTACGACCCCGATGGTAACGTAGGAGTGCGAGAGTCTATCTAGAAATCTACAAATCAGGAATCGAACCTTGTATCTAACGACCGGCTTACGTTGCGGCTTTCAGACTCAGTAATTTGTCTGAAAATCTATTTCAATGTTACAAAACTCCCGGGTGGCGCTGAAGCGGTGAAATAAATCTTCGCGCCGTTCGATTTATCGGTTCTACGCTTTTAGTTTTAAAGTGGTGAAAGTTAACTACGGTTAGACTTTGTATAGCATTTTTATTTTATTGAGTTGAGTCAGTGAGGCAATGAAAGTCAGTTTCCCGTGATACGTTTCAGAATTAAAGCCCTGGGTTCACTGCGGAGTAAAGGCACGAGCGTTAAATTTTTTATCAAAACCAATTGAGCTCTGTGTTAATATACATAAAATTGATTTTTTGTCTACGCTTATATTAAACTACCATACTAATACTTGATATAGCAGTGGTAGACAAGTGGTCGAACGCACGCCTTGCAATCAAAGTGTGCAGGTTCAAACCCCGGCTCGCACCTCTGGGATTTATGTGCGAATCTCATTTTCATCCGAGATTATCACTTGCTATGAAACGGTGAAGGAAATCATCGTGAGGAGACCTGCACGTCTGAGGGAACTTGACTAGTTCTCGGTAGATGTGTGAAGTCTGCCAACCACCGGGCCAGCGAGGTGGACTCGCATTGAAGGCAGGCCCGTGCCCAGCAGGTTGCCCTAGTTTGGGCGTAATTGGGATCGCATTCAGTCCATTCTTTGGTACCCATAGAATGGACTGTTAGCGATCCCATACAAGGTTTGCTTAGTCTGGTATCGTACGATGAGTATGTGTTGTCTATATAGTTATTTCAAGTTCAAGTTCTATAAACTTAATTGAAAGCTATCTTGAGGTGAAACCTCATAATAATAAAGATTTATCCAACAAAACTTTGACATGTTCACTTAAAACGAACAACGTCGTAGGTACTAAGCTACAATTCCCAAACCAGCATCTAACTTATAAAACTAACTTAACCCGCGACTTCGTACGCGCAAAATTTAGGAACACTTACTAGGTACCTATGATTAAAGTAGCCAAAGTTACGTCTTCTATCACCAGCTATCTACCAATGAAAGTCCCGTCAAAATCGGTTCAGCCGTTTGGGAGTTACCTTAATAAACAGACAGACGAATAGAGTTCTTTTTTCTGCGTTTTTTTTAAAGTAGTACTTATTAAAAGTGTGTTATTTTGATATTACAAACAGACTTCAATTTAATTTAATGGAAACTGTGGAAATAAGATATAAATAATACGAAGATAGAAAATAAGTTTCATTTAATTTGTATAAATATGAAACTTCACGAAAAATCTTGTGCATACGATAATAACTCACTGAAAATAACTTTACGAGTGCTGAGACTTTACGACGCCCATTAAGTGCATGTGCACTTAACATAACGTATCCAGCATGTTGTAAGTTTGGAGCGGGGATGTATAAAATATTGTCTTTATTTAACGTATAGCTTTACTTTATATGCTACTACAGACCTTTTAACGTCCCACTGCTGGGCACGGGCCTCCCCTCAATGCGAGGGGGATTCAGGCCATAGTCCACCACGCTGGCCCAGTGCGGGTTGGCAGACTTCACTCATCTATCGAGAACTAGACAAGTTCCCTCAGACGTGCAGGTTTCCTCACGATGTTTTCCTTCACCGTTTCGTAGCAAGTGATAATCTCGGATGAAAATGAGATTCGCACATAAATCCCAGAGGTGCGAGCCGGGGTTTGAACCTGCACACTTTGATTTGCAAGGCGTGCGTTCGACCACTTGGCTACCACTGCTATTCGTTATACTTTATATGCTAGCTGGGGGAAATAGATCTTTGCGGGCATTAAACGAGTATGAAAATATGATGAACTAGCTGTGCCCGCGACTTCGTTCACGTGGAAAGTAGACTTCCTGCAACATTTTTATTTTAAAAATGACGTTATTTCTATACAAACTTCATCCCCTTTTTCAACCCTTTATAAAGTTCTTTCGAATTAAAAAGTAACCTGTGTCCTTTCTCAGGCTCTAGACTATCTCTGTACCAAATTTCATTTAAATCGGTTCTGTAGTTTAGGCGTGATTGCGTAACACATAGACAGTTACTTTCGCGTTTATAATATTGTAATGAAGTCGAATGAAGTCGAATCTAACGTAATGATACGTTAGGAACATTACCCGCACACTGGGGCCTGGACCCTCGCGTGTAAAATTTCTTGTCATGTGAAAACAAACTGTATTGACTCGTAGAAAAAGTTCATTCTTCAACTAAATGTCATCGACAGCGCGAGCGAATTTTGATGCGTGGGGGCGTGGCTAGTACCACAGATATTCAACCTGTATACATATTGATGTCGCAGGTTTTGCGTAAAATTAGGTTTTTGATGAAAAACCGGAAGATCACACAATTTAAACTCAATTTCAACATAAACCTGTAAGAATCCAGATTTTTGATCAAAAATCTGGACTAGTTTGGGTTTATGATAAAAATCATAACCTAACCTAACCTAAGCTAACCTAACCATCAAACTTTATCATAAACCCAAACTAGATCGGGTTTATGATGAAATTGAGTTTAAATGTGTCAGCTTCCAGTTTTTCATCAAACATCTAGGTTTTTGATAAAAAGCCTGCGACATTGACACAGACTCCGTTTTGGTATTGGCGAATATTCTGACGATGTCATCCGCCATCTTTATCACTGTCATCATTCATTTTTATTTATTACGTGTATTTATTGAATTTGTCCTTGCTATTAATTACTTGACATTGGCGAAATACCCGCGCTAGTCGCAGGTGATGCCATTCCTTATCTTATTCCATTAAATATCATCATTTCGCTCATTTCGTTAAAAAAACTGACGCGCCGCTTTTGACACCACACTGGACGCAGGTCTTAAGGCGTCTGAGATTTAGTACTTGCATACAATCTAATTGCATAGAATTACCACTCGTGTTGGCAAAGGGAGTGCAGGATTTGTGAGACACATTAGTTTGTGTTAAGTGTAACATAAATTTCTATAAATTTGCCGCCATCTTGGAACTATAAATAGCTTGGAGTTACGCGTGGAACTTGCATCGTCAGGATGTATTTATTTTTCGTCGACTTTTTGTTGCGTTCGACCAATTTTGACGTTTCTTTTCGACATATGTCGAATTAGAGATGGTGTCGAAGTGGATAGTGGAGAGTGGTCAAACGTACGCCTCGTAATCAAAGTGCGCAGGTTCAAACCCCGGCTTGCACCTCTGGGTTTCATGTGCGAATCTCATTTTCATCCGAGAATACTTACCACTTGCTATGGAACGGTGAAGGAAAACATCGTGAGGGAAACCTGCACGTCTATAGAAAGGCGTGTGAAGTTTTCCAACCCGCAATGGGCCAGCGTGGTGGACTATAAATAAAAAATCTCCCTGGTATTGATGGAGAATTTGCCCGGTATAATGGCAATAGGTTCGCCCCCTATTACATTGGGACCAAAATACATCGGCGAAGTTTGGGCGCACTGCAGTGCACCTCTGCCTATCCCTTCGGGGAATACAGGCGTGATGATGTATTTATTTATTATTTTATGGTGTTCTACTTGCGAGATTTGGGTCCCAGGGGCGCAATTCTTGCATCTTCATTATTTCTAATTGGACATATGTCGATTCGAAACAAAACGTCAACATTGGTCGTAGTTTTTTGTTTTGTCGCGACATAATTAGAGATAATATCTATCACGCAAAAATTGTCTCCGTGCGTGGCATGTGTCAGCAGCCTCGCGTTGCTGGTGTGAACGCGGCTAATAACATACGCGAAATATTCTAATCCCCCAGTTTTTGCCAGGCCAGACCAAATAAATATTCATTATGGTCAGACATTCATAAATCTCCATATAGAATTCGCGCGCGGCCGGTGTTTTTGCATTTTTCTAAGCTAGGTTTTAAAAATACGAATGCTGGGATACCTAGGTATTAAACATGATAGATAATATTTGTTTATTAAAATACCATAAAACAAAATTGGTAACATAGTAAGTAGAACGCCCACCTTGAAAGATAGTGGTGCAGGTTCAAATCCCAGGCTAAAATGCGCTTCTTGAGGCCCCAGTGTGCGCCCTCTGCCGCGCGAGTTCTTCTTCTTCTATTTTTACTACTACTACAGCCCTTTTAACGTCCCACTGCTGGGCACGGGCCTTCCCTCAATGCGAGGGGGATTCAGACCATAGTCCACCACGCTGGCCCAGTGCGGGTTGGCAGACTTCACACATCTATCGAGAACTAATCAAGTTCCCTCAGACGTGCAGGTTTCCTCACGATGTTTTCCTTCACCCTTTCATAGCAAGTGATAATCTCGGATGAAAATGAGATTCGCTCATAAACCCAGAGGTGCGAGCCGGGGTTTGAACCTGGACACTTTGATTGCAAGGCGTGCGTTCGACCACTCGGCTACCACTGCTACTATTTTTACGAAATGATAATATTTAATGGAATAAGATGAGGAATGGCTCCACCTGCGTATAGCGGGTATAAGTCTACAGTGTGCTCGGACTTAAAGCGACTTAAAAGTCTTTCGTACAGTCGGCAGATACAAGACAAAATATGATATATATAATGAACCTCATACCAACAGGAATACAATAACATTATTTCGGAATAAAAGGAGCCGGAACCGGAAACGCTTAGATTATAAATACAGACTTATCGTCGCCATCTTTGTCATGTCCCCTTTGAAACTATTTCCTTCCTTGGAATAGTACTTTTCGTTACAATGCCGTTATTGTCGAAAACATTCTTCGTGAAACATGTTATAATAAGGGAAGTACCTACTTTATTAAAACCACGATATCATTATGTAGGTGCGTACCTATAATTTGCTATCCTAAATCTGTGGTACCTACCTTATTGAGTTACTAGAAACTTTTAATTATTATGCTACTTTGGGCCAACTTTCAATCCCCAGTATATTTATAAACTATACAAATAAATAAAATTGAAGTGTCTGTTTTTCATGTCTAAATAATAGCTTGTTTCCAAATGCATATGATAGTATATACGCTATCTATATAATATCGAGAACTGTCTGCCTGTTTGTTTGAGGTAAAGTCCCAAACTTGAACCGATTTTAAGTGGCAGAAAGCTGATGTAACAATAAGTGACTAAGACTACTTTTTTTCCTAAATGCCATGCGAGTGAAGTCACAGGCCCAGCTAGTGTCAAATAAAGGGCCTATCTGTCAATAGAAAAATCGGCCCTAAGTCTTAGAAATCTAACCCTCAGATTAATAGGAAATTATGGGCCAGTTACAGTGGCATTGTTAAAAAGTGAAAGATCCTATAGCACCTGGTTTGTAAAGGGATTTTTATATCGATTTTAAAGGGAAAGTACGAAAATACTATTTTAAAAAAACGAAAGTGATGCATTATAATTCAACTACCAATTTCAGAAGACTATTGTTAGTTGATAAAGTTAACCTCTATTTGCTAGTAGATAAGGTTCATTATGTATTGTGAGAAACATAATTTATATTTCGTTATTGGTAATTAAACTCCTGGACAACTGTACGCCCTGACTACACTAAGGCCAGCGAAACCACATCACTTTTCCAAAAATGCACTCTTTGTTCGTGTATATAAGTATTGATTTTCTATGGCAAAGCAACTCGTCCACCATACCTTAATCGTTTTCGACATTTCGATTAAAAATGTGCTTCTTCCTCGAGTTAATACAGTTCACTTTGCCTTGCCTATTTGTTCAGGGCTACTAAATGCAGATTTCACTTTAAAATTATTTTTACAAGCCATTTCAAACTCCATTATAATACGTAATCAGTATGTACATCAATACTGCAGTCACCACGAAACAATGGCGTGATAGTTTATAAAGGTTAACGAACCGTATAATAGTTTCACCACGATACGTCAGATATGTATTTGGAATTGAAAACTAACAAAATGTCTATACAGGTGGATCAGAAATCTACACTTATCTATATAAATAAATAAAATTTCGAGTGTCTGTTTGTTATATCAGAATAACACCTTTTTATTAAATGCATATAAAAGTAAATACGTTATCTGTTACGAAAACGTATTTAAAAAAAACTGAGCCGTCGCAGGACGCCTGGCAGATGTGAAACAGAAACGTCGTAGTGGCGAGTGAGCGAGTGAACGGAGTCAGCCGGTGGGCGGAGTCTAAGCGGCGGAAAGAACGAGGAGCCGAGGAGTACGAAGCGTGGCCGCATTTAAACTATACTTTATGTGTTAGGTAATAAGGTTGATTTCATTTTGTTGTGGCGAAGCGTCGGCAAATCTCGCCACGCCAAAAATCAGGTTTACCCCCCGCCTACAGATGTTTCACATCAAAAAAATTATGTGTTTCTGTTTGTTCTGGATAAACTTCCAAACGGCTGAACCAATTTAAATGAGACTCACTGGCAGATAATCAATGTTCCAAAGCGTTTTTTTAATTCTTTTGTTTTGAAAAAAGTAAGGCATGAACATAAAACCATTTTTTATGGTACTCTCTCAAACGGCTGAACGGTATGGATAACTTAAGTGTAGGACATCCATAAAAACCTTTAACTTATAGGTACTTCCAGTTCGATAACTATCGCTTTTCTCTGTCAAAAAATATTGGTTTCAGCCTTAATGAGGGTGATCCACTTGCGAGTAAGACCGCTGGTTCGCCAACGAACTCGCGAGCCAAAGGTCTAAACCGCCAATGGAGCACTTAAAAGTCTGCGGACTTAAAAACCGGCGGACTTGCTCGCTGGCTCTGCATAAAATCGCCATGACTTCGCCAATGATGAGAGATGACTGTTTGGTACGCTAATGGATCACCGACGTGAGTCGACAAGCCTATAGCCAACTTAGACCGTTAGCTTGCCGGCTCGCAAATTGATTTTATTGTCCCATTTTGATTTTAAAATACAGCACTGCTCATGAGCAAACCGCATGCTATGCGTCGACTAATATTTGTTTCTTTGCGTGTTTGTTGCTTTGTATATAATCGTTCGTCAATAAAGTATGCAAAACATTTAGCACTTAAATGGCTATGTGCTAAGAGACAAAAAATGAGAAATGGACAAAAATAATATCTGAGTGGTACCCCTGAGATGGGAAAAGAAGCAAAGGTCGACAAACGAGACTTTCTGTATGTCTGTCTGTTTGTTCCAATAGGCCTAACATGACCGCGGAGATATAAGTTTTATATCTTACAACTGTAAAAATCGTCAAGGAAATGACGTCACACTGAGCCATGTCCAGGGCCCCGATTTTCGTGCGATCGAGATTCATCTCTATTCGAGATATCTCGAAACAAATGAAAAAAAATTGATACGATTTGAAGTTTCGTTTCGAGATATCTCGAATAGAGATGAATCTCGATCGCACGAAAATCGGGGCCCTGGCCCTGTAGCATGACCGTGTAGACATAAGTTTAATCTCTTTCAACTGTCAGATTTGTCGAGAAAATTACGTCACACTGAGCCATGTCCAGTACAAAAAGCTCGGTGTGACGTCATTTTCTCGACAAATCGGACAGTTGAAAGAGATAATACTTATGTTTACCAAACAAGTAAATCGTTTTAGACAGGATTATCACTGGCTGATAGCTGATATCACAAAGAGTATCTTAGCTAATTTAATTTTGGAAAATTAATAAGGGTTCCCGAATTCGGCGCGAACGAAGTCGCAGGCTCAAAAGTAAATAAATAAAATCTTATCGGCAATATTGAATCACTTATGTATTCCAAAATCACGTCATTAATGTATGCGTCATATCATAGAGATCTTATTGGTTGATTAAAATTATTATTTTTTCAATTTTAAACCTACCTTATTTTCCTTTTTTTAGAGTTCCGTACCCAAAGGGCAAAACGGGAACCATATTACTAAGACTTCGCTGTCCGTCCGTCCGTCGGTCCGTCCGTCCGTCTGTCACCAGGCTGTATCTCATGAACCGTGATATTTACAGAGTTGACATTTTCACATACGATGTATTTCTGTTGCCGCTATAACAACAAATACTAAAAAACAGAATAAAATAAATATTTAAGGGGGCTCCCATACAACAAACGTGATGTTTTTGCCGTTTTTATAGATAATATACGGAACATTTCGTGCGCGAGTCCGACTCGCACTTGGCCGGTTTTTTCTTTCATTAATACGGGCAACGACCTAAGAAAATTAATAGGGGTGTTTGACCTACACGTAAACGCAGGCTAGCATTACTAAGTAGAGTAATTTAAAATTCAAATTGCCACCCAATTTTACGAAAGATAAAGTTAAAATTTCATTAACGCCAAAGATTCTTGACCTCTACGAAGTTTCCAATACCTTTTTCCGCAAGAACGCGTCTCTATACTTTTTGGTAAATTCTCGCGTTTTTGAATTCAACTGGTGTAGGTGCAAGTCGAACTTTTGAAGGTAGAGTTTGTCAGACTTAAAAGTTTTTAGTTCGCATGGAGTTAGATGTAAATGGTCTGTGGTATCTACTATTTGAAACTTATTAAGTTTTATTTTTATTATCTAGTACTCATTTGAGATTCTACTTCAGATTCTATTCGTTTCTCAGCTTCTTGTTTAGTAAATTTATAATAATTAATTTTAATAAATTAACTGCAATTTAACTTAATTTTAAAGTGCTAATTGATTAAATAATGCTTTTTGCATACCAGCGTAAGTATCAGACAAAATAATCTTTTTTTTCCCAAATTTACATACTTATTTACCAAGTGATTTTTTTTTAAAAGAAGTTACGTAATAGCTTCAAATATACCCTAAGACATCATTACAATGTTAGAACAAAATCTAAAGGGAAAGTATAAAAATTAATGATAAAAAAAACTTTTTAAAAACAAGCTTTTATTTAATTGCCCTTAGTTTTCGTGTTCTCCTCAGCAAGCCCTTTCATTTGGTAATCATACTGTGGTAGTGCAGAAAAAATAACTATTCCGCCATCTTGCATGATCCGCCATATTGGAATTAGAATGACGTCACATAGCTAAGCATGCATTGTCATCCAAAGTAATCGTGTATACCAAATATCAGCTCAATCGGTTTAAGATAACTGATTTAAAATTAAGTTGCAAGATTCCACCCGGCCATACATACGTTGCAAGCTAATATAAACCTTGTAAAAAGGCACCACCGAGCCAATCCAGCTTTTCGACAAAGTTTTCTAACTTCGCTCATAATTTTCACAGTTGGCAACACCTCTATCATTACTCACTCATGCGTTGTTTCAGAGGCAACATAAATAGCATTATAACAGCTGCAAACTACACAGCTTGTACAGCTAACTCAAAACAAAGTAAAACCTTTGTGTACAAAGGACTATACCTGTCGATGTCTGTAATTGACTTAGAAAATGCTCTGTTATTATAAAATTGCTAGAACTTTTATTTAATTTTTTTGCGCTACGTTGGGTTTTTTTATAATATGCTCTGTGGTGGACCGGGCCAGCGTGGTGGACTACGGCCTGAATCCCCCTCGCATTAAAGGCAGACCCGTGCCCAGCAGTGGGAATGTAGTTGTAGTTGTAGGATTAGGCTCTGTAGACACTGTTAAACCAACTGGAACTGTTCACACGAGCTTTTATATTACATGGCTCCTGTAAACTGACCTTTTTGTTCTTAGTAAAATTCTCCTGGTTGAGTGGCCATGGTCATGGATCGTCTGGTAGGTTGGCTGGTGGCTTTTGCGAGACTTCTTCATCTCTCGCTGTTCGTACACATTCAGTAAGGAAATGCATTGTAGAGGACTTGATGAGATCTTTTCTTCTTATGGGTGACCCTCTCCTCTTGTTTGTACCATTAATAGTTTCAATAAGCGTTCGTTACGAATAAGAATCAGAATCAGAATCAGAATCAGAATTTTTAAGTTAAGTTAAGTTCTAACGTCTTAAGGATTCGCAATCGCACAATCGACTTAAGTCTTTGATGCTTTGGATTTGGAGTTATTTCAGGATTGCATGGTTAGAGCGGTGAGCAGTCCATTTATAGTCAGCATACGCCTCCAGCATCATATCTCAAGTGCGTCTATCTTTCTACGATATTTATGATAGATTATCAATGTTTCAGTGAAATTGCCCGCAAAGGTGGGCAAACATCATTACAAATTGGACCCCAAGCTACGGCCACCGCAGCCGGGGCAGACCAAAACGACGATGGCAAAACGATCTAGTCACTTTTGCGGGTAATACTTGGTCACAAACAGCACAAGAACGCAGTGTGTGGAGGATTAAAGGAGAGGCCTTTGCTCAGGAGTGGGACACAAAATAGGTTTTTTTTTTTAAAAACCACTGAAATTGATGGCTTTTATAAACAGAAACCATCCATGGGTTTATCGGCAGCAGACACCATGATATAATTTCACGGATATTTGCTCCCGCATAAACATAATATTTGTATGAATCAGGACTTATGGTGCTGGTTCAATGTAACATAGTATTATGGTGTCTATATTTGTGCTCGTACATAGTGTGATATTTCTAAATATATGAAGCTTGTTTATTTATATAGGTACTTCAGTTCCATTCCAATCTTATGGGCATAAGATTCACGAGATATTAAAGCCTAACCTAGTAGCGTGACGACGCGTGCGTCGAATTTGTTGCCAGTACTAAAACGTACTTTGTATAAATATACATACAGGTTGAATTTCTGTGGTAAAAGCCACGCGACCACTCGTCAAAATTTAGCCTGCGTCATAGATTACATTTAATTGAATAATTAGCTTATTGTATGAGTTAATAGGGTTCGTTTTTGTATGGCTAAGCAACGCTTTTAATAGGGCTGTCATACAATTGACTTCCCAGTGCAATTGCAGTTTAAATTTTGAATAATTGTTTTTGAAAATACATCACGCCTGTATTCCCTGAAGGGGTAGGCAGAGGTGCACTGTAGTGCGCCCACACTTCGCCGATGTATTTTGGTCACAATGTAATAGGGGGCGAGCCTATTGCCATTATACCGGGCACATTCCCCCTCAATACAAGGGAGATTTGAGCCATAGTCCACCACGCTGGCCCAGTGCGGGTTGGTGAACTTCACACGCCTTTCTATAGACGTGCAGGTTTCCTCACGATGTTTTCCTTCACCGTTCAGCAAGTGGTAGATAATCATTGTTAAAAATGACATTCGCACATGAAAATTAATGCTTTTGATGGGAATTAAACCCGTATCCAACCGATACAGTGAGTCACGCGACTACCTTTCAACCACTAAGATGAAGGAACGGTAAAAAAAATAGATGTACTTGTCGACTCTTAAATCCAGTCCTTAAGTCTAGACTTTTCATCGGATTAAGTCTAAAACTAACTTTGTTACAACTTGCTCATTATTTAGTACTACTTTCGAGTGGTTACGTAAAATTCCTCTCTGTAGCGAGACGCTCCCTACAAGACTTGCAAAGTTAGTTAGAGACAAAAAGACGATTTACATAAAAGTTTACAAGTTTTTTTTTTTTTCAAGAAAAATGTTAAGATTTTCTACTTGATACTTACACCTTCATTTACATTACATTTTCAGTCGTTTACAACGGCAATAGAAAGGCGTGTGAAGTTCACCAACTCGCACTGGGCCAGCCTGGTGGACTATGGCCAAAATCTCCCTCATATTGAGGAGGAATGTGCCCTGTATAATTTATTTATTTATTTAATATAATTAGAACGGTCCGTAAGAAAGTACCAATTACACTAATTATAATAACTATATACACACACGAATTAATTATTATGCATCATAAATTTGAAAAATTATATAAAAACACACATACGTCATTTCTCACAATACCTCACACATGACAATAGGCTCACCTACTATTACATTGGGACCAAAATACATCGGCGAAGTGTGGGCGCACTACAGTGGTGCACTGCCTACCCCTTCGGGGAATACAGGCGTGATGATATATTATTATTATAAATAATTGATATATTTGAGGCTAAGTTGAAATTTCATTACAACGTTAACAACACGGTACGGGTCGCATTAGCTACGTACTAATCTCAAGACTAATCTCCTGTCACGCGTGTGACGAGCCCGTGTGATTGTGACCTCGTAAATTGTACTCCAGTAGGGCTGTCCTAGCAAGAAATAAAACACTTTATTTTTTTGTTTTATGTAATACTGTCCAAAAATTCACTCAAGGATTTTTTTGTTGATAGTAATTGGAGATTAGTATGACGGCTTTGGCCAAAACTTAAAAACAATCGCTTTGGATTAGGATCAAATATAACAAATGTATTTTATGACTTTTTTTGTGTAGTTTGTGCCAAAATGGTACGAGAGAGTTTTAAACTCTTACGGACGAGACAGTCAGGTGAATATTAGGCCTGTAGAACTTTTATATAATACTAGCTGAGGTCGCGACTGCGTACGCGCGGAATTTAGGAATTCATTTCAATTTACTTTTTTTTGTAAGAGAGAGAGAGAGCCCAGAGAGAGTTAGAAAACTTAAAAAAAAATGAATGAAATTGGTAAAGTCGTTCTCAAGTTCTGGCGTGACTAAGGAAAATAGAGATTCATATTTATATTGATAGATATATACATGGAATTGTTTCAATATCTGTCTCTATATAACTTTTGAGATTACTTCAGCATTATTAAGTGGTAACCCTACTCAAGACATGTGTGTCGGAGCATTTTATAGCGTCGGAAAACTCATGAGAGCCTCGTCATGCGAGAATTTATTGTTATGTCTCTCTTTCTACCTTTATATGTAGAGAAACAAGTGTTTTACGGCCGCGGCCAGTGTTGACGGAACTCTACACAACTGGTAGACCATTACAGTTAAGTGTTATGAACGAAATAAGGGTTGAAAGATGATGACAAGGCACCTTTCTTTAGTTACCCATCAACTATTTTTCTTTTCTCGTATTTACTATAGACAATTCTAAGAAGGTTAGAATAGCGGTTGTTTAAAAAACCGGCCAAGTGCGAGTCGGACTCGCGCACAAAGGGTTCCGTAGCATTATCTATAAAAACGGCAAAAAAATCACGTTTGTTGTATGGGAGCCCCCTTAAATCTTTATTTTCTTCAATTTTTTAGTATTTGTTGTTGTAGTGGCAACAGAAATACACCATCTGTGAAAATTTCAACTCTCTAACTATCACGGTTCATGAGATACAGCCTGGTGACAGACAGGCGGACGGACAGCGAAGTCTCAGTAATAGGGTTCCCGTTTTACCCTTTGGGTCTTCTTCTTGGTCGATGTACTCTTGGTAGAGCAGTCGTGGTCATGTGCAATCGACGACAGATTTGATGGTCCTCCTCCACCGATCCCGAACCGATGTCTGGCGGACGCATTCATTAAGAGGGGTACGGAACCATAAAAACTGTATATCATCACGCCTATATCCCCCGAAGGGGTAGGTAGAGGTTGCAACGCAATGGTTTTTGGTCCCTATGTAATTGGTGGTGAGCCTATTGCGATTATGCCCGCACATTGCGATTGAGACTTGGGACACAGTCCACCACGCTGGTCCAAAGTGTCAAAAGTCAATTTTTGCCGTAGCAAAACGAACTGTATTGACACGTATAAAGTTATTTGTACAACGAAATGACAATGACAAGGCGAGCGAATTTTAACGCGTGGGGATCTTGCTTATACCACAGAAATTGTATCTTTATGCATATTGACACAGAGTTAGTTTTGGCGTTTAGGCCATCTCACAATGATTGTGAAAATGGATTTAAGTCCGCGTTTTATTGAAAATACCTTGTACTCGTAATGTTACACAAAAGTCGTAGAGTAACCGCTAAATGTACTGTTGAAACCACATTTTGTACCGAAAACTTAATGAAACGAGTTCTTTCTGTTCGTATAACTTAGCGGGAGTTTCGCTAGAATTTAGATGCTTTTTGTTTGGCTGTAAAAGACGAAGAAATAATGACTAAGTTGAAAAGTAAGGGCTCAGTGAAGTTGAAAAGAATGTAGGAAGGAATTTGTCAAAGGAAAATAAACAAATACAATTACTTATTTTGTTACAAGAACTTATTAGTATCACATTCATGCAATTTTTATTTTAGTTTCAAACAGACACCGTCGAGGAACCCCCTCTTCCGCTCGTAGCTGCATCTTTGCACCTAGGAGTTTAGTCACTTCCTCTCCCCTCACGGTAACTGCCCAAGCCGAGGTCATGCCCTCTGTGGCGCCCTTGAGTTATATATCCCCCTTTTTTTCGCCCTAAGGCCTTGGTTGAAGTCGCACTCTGCACTCGCCACTCCTTCGGTAGTCCATTAAAAAAAAAATAGTTCATTTGTTACAATAAAATTTCATTATCTAATTAAGTAGATAGATAACTCTTTACTGTGTCACCTCTTAATGAAATACAAACTATCCATATACGATTCAAATAATTACCAAACCATATAATTTTAACACAGGAACCCAAAATACAGGCAATGCCAAGTTTGGGTTCCTTCAGTAACTCGTTGTGTAACTATTTCGGTGAATTATTAATTTTTTCGTTCATTCGCTGGCTCAAGTGGATGCCAAAAACGAAATTTGGGTTTGCAATAGCGCATCTGTGTGAATAGCGTATTTAAAAGCAGTGGTAGCCTCGCGGGCAAGAACGCCTGTCTTGAACTTAAGTGCAAGTTCAAATCCCAGGCCCACACCTCTAAGATAATTTTCATGTGCGAATGTCATTCTCACAATGATTACCACTTGCTGAATGGTGAAGGAAAACATCGTGAAGAAACCTGCACGTCTATAGAAAGGCTGTATGAAGTTCACCAACCCGCACTGGGCCAGCGTGGTGGACTATGGCCCAAATGTCACTCGTATTGAGGGGGAATGTGCCCGGTATAATGGCAATAGGATCGCCCCCTATCATTGTGACCAAAATACATTGACGAAGTGTGGGCGCACTACAGTGCACCTCTGCCTACCCCTTAGGGGAATACAGGCGTGATGATGTATTTATTTTTTATATTTCTTTAATATTACTTGACAAAAGTACTTTCAATAAAAGAATCGAAATCATAAATCAAGTTCTGTTTCAATATTTCAACTCGGGAGGTCACTTCCCGAGGTGCCCAAGTTCGAATCCCGATCGGTATCTCCCGTCGTCCGCCGCGACTCTAAACTTGTGCAAAGGATTTAAAAGACAGTTGAACACTGTTCGCGACTTTTCGCCAGCTTATAGACTTCTGAATGACAAATGTTTTATAATATTATTTCGTAATTATCTCAAGTTGATGATACCATGATGCATTTTTAGCGTTCTAGACATCAAAGGATGACTTATAGATTCGCTTCATTGTCCCTCTAGCGGATAGGCACGCGGTCACGCTAGATACGGGCCTGATAGATGAATGTCTATGTAGGCTTAGCATGACCGCGTAGACATATGTTTTTACTCTTTCAACATTCGTCGAGAAAATGACGTCACACCGGTCTATGTCCAGTGAAAAATGCTCGATGTGACGTCATTTTCTCGACAAATCTGACAGTTAACATCATACATAAATGAATGAAAGTCATACATAAATGAACACATCAGTATTCCACGAAGAGAAAGGCAGAGGTACACTGCTGTGCACCCACACTTCGCCGATGACACACATATATACAAACATACTGGTCAAAATCATAACCCGCTTTTTTGCATCGTTGTAGTTGGGTAAGAATGGGAGCTAATGTAATCTCTAAAGGGAGGCTTTAGAGATTATATAGCCCCCATTCTAGCCAGCATACGAGGGCGTTGATGCTCGCTCTACATATTTTTTGCCAATAACAAAACTAACTCTGTGTCAATATGCATAAAGATTGAATTTCTATGGTACAATCCACGCCCGCGCGCGTCAAAATTTGTTCGCGCTGTCAGTGTCATTTAGTTGAAGAATGAACTTATTCTATTAGTCAATACAGTGTGTTTTGGTGTAGCAAAAAGTTGACGAGTGCCTTTGGACGCCCCAATGCTTAACGCTTAGTAATATATCGAGAGTTTGACAGATGTTTCTGATCAAAAATGCCTACATGGTTATTGTTGGTGACTCAATGGAAAGAGGCCATTAAACAAAAATGGTAAAAAAAACTTTTTAAAAACAAGCTTTTAATTAATTGCCCTTAGTTTTACTGTTCTTCTCGGCAAGCCCTTTCATTTGATACCCATACTGTGGTAGTGCAGAAAAAATAACTATTCCGCCATCTTGGATGATCCGCCATATTGGAATTAGAATGACGTCACATAGCTAATCATGCATTGTCATCCATAATAAGCGTGTATACTAAATTTCCGCTCAATCGGTTGTAGATAACTGATTTAAAATTCAGTTGCATGAATCCACCCGGACATACATTGCAAGTTGATATAAAGCTTGTAATAATAATAAAAAAAATACAGTTTTCGGCATAAATATTTCACGTAGACGCTATCGTCTGTCGACTCATAACAGACGTAACTCATGGTAGAGCTACGAGCATGGCTCAGTTTATTGTTATTTAAGTAATTATATCCACAATACTAATTTAATTGAACACTGTGACAGTCTAATTGTACTATCATTAGGTAATAAAGGACTACGCCCAGCTGTTATACAAATTAGAATGGATACAGACGTTTTTTTAACTTCGATGTACGTAATATTGTATCTCTGAATCTATAATTAACAAGGATCTTTTATTTTTAAGGTTTCATAACTAAAAAAGAACCCCTATAGGATCAGTTTGTGGTCCATCTGTCTATTTGTCTGTCAGTCAAGACCCCTTTTCTCGGGAATTCGTGGAGGTATCAAGTTGAAATTAATAGCACAGACTCAAGGTTGCGATCCCTTGGAGCTCTAAAAAATCAAACCTAAGTTAACGCAATCAGAAGATACAGTGGTTTATGTTGCATAATGAATACATCATCATCATCAGCCGGTATTTGTCCACTGCTGGACGTAGACCTCTCCCAAGATGCGCCACTGAGCCCGATCTTCGGCTCTTCTTCTCCAACCACTGCCCACCGCTTTGCGTATGTCATCGCTCCACCTTGTCACAGGACGACCTACGCTACGTTTGCCGATTCGCGGTCTCCACTCTAGGACCAGTCAATTAATACATTTTTAAGGGAATCAAAAACCTATAGGGTTCTTCCCGCTGAGATATAATCATGAAATTTCGTCCTTTTAGTCCAGCTCGCACTTACTGGGCCGGTTTTTAAGCAGTAATAACCTAGTTAATAGATCATCTTAAAAGCAAGGTGAACAAGTTCATACCCCGGGCCCACACCTCTCGAATTATTGGATTTCATATGCGAATGTCATTTTTATTAATGGTCGCGAGGAAACCGGTACGTACAGAATCATCGCGAGGAAACCGCTACGTCTGAGTCCACCAACCCGCAGGCCAGCGTGGTGGATTGGGGCCCAAATCACCCTTGTATTGGGCCACCTTGGCAATTGGCTCGCCCCCTATTACATTGGCAGAGTGTGAGTACACTGCAGTGCATACCTGCTTGCCCCTTCGAGGAAAACAGGTGCGATAGTGACGTGTTATTTTATATTTTTATAGTTTTGTTTTATTGACGAATATTTTGGTCGTAGCGATATTTTTTTTGCCAGTACCAAAACGAACTGTATTAACTTACACAACAAGGACATTTTTATAATTTAGTGTCGTGCTCCCGTGACTTTTGCCACAGATATTTAATCTTTATATATATTGACATAGAATACATCTTAAAAATAAGGCAAGTTAATTCCTCACTCAGTATTATAATGGCGTTAAAAAAATGATATCTTCTTAATTCTGTACCACCAACACTCAAAACCTACTTTAATATCATCCTACTGTGTTTGCATCGTATAGTACGTACGCCAGTCCCCTAGAGCGGACTCTACAATTGCCCTTAAACGTAGTAACAGAGGGAATAACAGATATTGACTCTATGTACCCGCGCAAGTGCATGAAACTGCTGGCAATACTCGTCACACTATATAGAACGTAAATTGGTACGTTTCACTTAACATCCCAAGATATCTTTTTTTTAGATACAGTAGTGTATACCATCAAAGTAATTTTATTTTTATTCGTGTAGGCCAAAAAGCACTTACAAATAGTCAGATTCTACCACCGGTTCGGAATGCTGCTTCCACTGAGAAGAGCCGGTAAGAAACTCAATGGTTACTCTTTTCAAACTGATAAATAGTAAGGATTGCGAGTAATACATTCTCAGGAGCAGCAACGCCATGAGAGCAGACAGCACCTTTGACACAAAACTAGAGAAGAATTATACTCACGGCAGTCTAATATTAAATACAAATATTGTCATTACGCTTAGGAAGCTAGTATAAGATGCACCTACTCCCACTTAACAGTATAAGGATTATTCTCAATCACAAGTGGCTATAGAAATAATTGCTTTGGAGTGATGCCTTCAACGCTAGATGGTAGATGGTAAGCTTCTAAGAGGAAAATAGAATACGATGAATATGTACGCTAGGCAACTGCCTAATATTTAGGCATTGCATTAAGACCACTCCTACGTGATCGGTTACGTCTTACAGTTTCGTTCTTACCCGGTCTAACTGTAGGGGGCGCTGTTTGCGGACACGTATTATAATAGCGGCAATTACACTGTCTGGTCGTAGCTGTATTGCTTGCGGGGTGTGCAGTTTTTAAGCAGATGAGTACGAGAATTAACTTTCCATTGCATATCTCAAGTGTTTGTATAAGCGATAATTATTTTCGAAGGGAGTGAGCGAGAATAAACGTATAGAAAGGCGAGGAACTAGTGGTGTGCACGTCTCTCAAGTTTTTTCGAATTACAAAACGAGTTCTGAATCAAAACACATGGGTGAAGATTGGGCGCACCATAGTGCACCTCTTTTGGGAAAACATTTATTTATAGATTTGGCGACGACGTTTTGTGGCAAAACAATTTAAGAACTCTGTAATGAGTTACCATGAATGAAACAAATCTGATTCCTTTATTACGTTTGTTACTACTTAAAAGCCTTCTGTCTAAAGGCCCGTCAAATCGGACTGGATTAACTCATAAATACTGAACTTCAAGTCGATAAAATAATACTTTTCAAATTTTGTAAATCTCAACCTCCAATACCATCCCTTCAAATATTTTGAAATAGGACCAACCTTGAATATATCCTAGCATTAATTCCTAGCACAAACGTCGCAAAACTCTTAAACATTAACTAGTTTGGGTTTCACAGTAACTCGTTTTGTAACTATTTTAGTGAATAATAAATTTTGTTTTATTTCTTATTCACTAGCATACACAAAAAAAAACACAGGAGTCGAGAATGTCCTCCTTTTTTATGTCGGTCAAGAAGAAGTCAATTTTTCAACGAAATATCATCGAAATAAAACTATTTTACGGATTCTATCGCGTTTATTTACTTTTTTACTATTTTCCCGACGTTTCGGCTGCTTTACAGCAACCATGGTCACGGGGGGACTGAGGTGTTAGACGTCCTGATGTCATAGTTAATAACTGGGTACCCTCATATTTAGTTGTTGTAAAAATAAGTAAATAAACGTGATAGAATCCGTAAAATAGTTTTGTTTCAATGTATAGTATTCGCGTAAATATAAGAAAATAATATGTGTAATGTTATCGATTACAAATTTTGGCATATGGCATTAAAATTCAATCTTTACGTACATTGATACAGAACACATTTCCCAAATAAGTCAAGTTAATTCGCTCGCCCCCACCGGGTGCAGAGCGTGATACAAATCAAGTCGGAACAAATCACCGCACGTTCAGACATCTGTATAACATGAAAAGTGAGCGCCAATAACTCTTAGCAGGGGACAGGTGAGTGTTTACTCAGTACGAGGGTGTTGTTCCAGGACCCTGGCACGTGACTTGACTGAGAACAAGATTAAGTGGAAACTTTTCACAAGAACACTTGTTGGTTCGTTTGCTGATGTAATAAGGGGTATTACTGGCACAGGAAAATTCACTTGTATTACGCCTGTATATCTCGAAAAGGTAGGCAGAGGTGCCTTACTATAGAGGTGCAGGTTTCTTCACGATGTTTTCCTTCACCGTTCAGCAAGTTAGTTGAAAATGAGATTCGCACATGAAAATTATCTCAGAAGTAAGGGCCTGGGATTTGAACTTGCATCCCTTACGTTCAAGCCCTTATATGGGCAATATTTGTCACAAATATTAAAAGGTGTGTAAACCAGAAAATTTGATAGTTCGATATAGGCTGCCTTCACCGGGCTGCCTACATTCCCATTTTCGGGTCCCGTATACCTACCTAAAATATTAGTTCGGTCTTCTGATACACCTGTAAACATATGAATTAACTTTATTTCCGATGAAATAATTAGATAAACAATTAAAATCTAGTACTGAGTAGGCAACTAGTTGTAAACTTAATGAGCGGTTCTGTCTTTCTAGATTTCACATATTGATCGAACTTTAGTATTAAACATTATGAAATCTAACATAATCAACTCTATCTGCTGAGATCACAATAATTACGTATTTATCTTGTTAGGTACCACATTTCGGTGAAGCGGGGAAGAACACAAAACAGATTTTGATTTGAGCCAGTCCAAAGACGATTAATCCGGTATCTATATCATCTTTATCACCCATTATTATTTGTATGTATTGAATTTGATGTCGCTATTAATGACTTGACGTTAGATGAATACTTGTCTAGTTCTCGATAGATGTGTGAAGTCTGCCAACCCGCACTAGGCCAGCATAATGTACTATGGCCTGAAAACCTTCCTAACATTGAGGGGAGGCCCGTGCCCAGCAGTGAGACGTTAATAGGGCTGTAGTAGTAGAAGAATACTCGCTGACCGCAGCTACATGCACAGCGCGATTAATTTACCAAAAAAATGCCATTACCGGATTCGTCCACCGGATCCGGTATATTGGATCGGATTCCGGTAGACGTGAAAATGATACCGGATCCGCCGGATTACCGGATACGGTTTTCCTGATTGCAATCCCTATCCTTATCCCTTTTAGTTATAAGTTTGGTGGGTTATGTGTCAGGGCTGTGTGTACAGGTTGTAAAATTTAAACTTCATGTAATTTCTAAGTTCACTTTTAATATCCAATTTCACAAATAATAAAACTTATTAAAATAAAGTCTCTTAGTTATTATTTACTGTACGTGCGCGGCTCTATGTGTGGGGTTCACGGGACAACTGGCGCGACCGAACGCAGTGGGCCGCTAACATAAGAAATTACTGTGTCAGCAATAATGCTACACCCTTTAAAGATAAATTTAAAATACCATAAAAAGATACTTCCAAAAAAACGTTTTGTAAACGAAAATGGAAATATTTTATACATAAAGTTTCATAATAAATGAGTATACAATGTATTTTAAAAGAGAATAAATGTAAAAATCAACATTGCAGTGTCGTCGTCCGAGTTGCAATTCGAGTGGAATTGAATCTGCATTGGACTGAATTGAATTCGGATGTGCCGCGGCGAGATTTACATTCAAATGACGATCACTGATATCTGCGAATGATTTACCTGCTACTGTTTTATCAATTTGATATCGACACAATTTGTAGTTGAAACATTTATCTCGTTAGTGTTATTTACGCCGCGTAAAAGTAGCGTAAATTACCTTAATTTGGACTATATTGTAAATTATATCCAGACTAAAATTGTTTAGAAAATAGATATAATAATATTTTTATTTATGGTTATTAAGATAAACATTCAGAAATAGAATTTAAAAAATCTTAATTTACATAGAGACTTTTTTTTATTTTAGTTGGTGTCGAGACTTTAGCTCCATGGGGTGCAAGCAACCATAATTAATGAGCATTATTTGGTTAAAAATATGGTCGACACAACCGGCGACCCAAGAGCAGGCTATTTCCTCGCTAAACTAATGGCTCTAGCCATTCGGCGAGGCGAGCATGTAAATATTTTGAAAATAATTATGATATGATTTTTTACTCGCTATCAATTACTTGACATGGGTGAAATCCACGCTATTCACCGGTGCAGCATACCTCATATCGAGGGGTGAAAGGCGATTTGACTTAAATGACACTTTTGGGGAATTTGGGCTTGTGTACCTACATATTTGGAATCAGCCATTTTTTCTGCGTCGAATGAGTATGCTCACCTGTTAAGTTAAATGTCGCTTAATTCAAATAGCCTTTCACCCTTCGTTATTATTCCATAAAAATTGCATCATTTCGAAGAAAAAGAAGATAAACAAAATTGGACGTATGGAACTATCAAAAGAGACGGATACGTTTTCATACATTCTTGGGCCCAGTTGTAAAAATATGAGAGTGGTGTCAATTAAGAGCTTATTTATTATCAAAGCATCTCCGAAAATTTTGCTGATCTTGGCAATCTGAGAGCACAATTATAAGAGATTTAGTAAACGTGTGGTTATTCAACAAAGTGACAACGACCTAGATACTAAACAGCTGATTTTTGAACTGTGATTGTTATTTTGTTATGTGTTTATATACAGTTTTGGTGTTAATTTCAACCACTTTAGTGTATATTAATATATTAAAATGAATACAATTATGTGCTTAGTCATTGATAATACATTTTGTTTTTTGAGCTACCGAACGTGTTCCCTCTGTCTGGGGCGCGCGGGCGTTCGGAAACTCGTCCGTCGACATTTTGTGGAGCGTTCGGAAACGCGGACGCCACACAGTTATGTACTATATTAATTGTAGTTTTTTATTGTTAATTATTACAATGTATTCATTTTGATTGAATCAATCAAGTATTTTATGTTCAATCGTTTAAATCATTCACAGTAATCGATTATTGTAATCGATACTCTTTTCTTCAGTGAAATAAACTTATTTTTATGATTTCTCGTCTCCCAGATGGTGAATTGAGCTGATTTTTTTATATTTTGAAACAGACAAAAATGCCGCTTTTTTTAAACCATATCTCAACTTATTACAATTGGGCCCAAAGATCCCCGTCTGCTTTGTATGAGAAGCTTTGTACTTAACTGGTTCTATAAGTTAAGACTTAAATCTACTTCATTGGAAAGTTAAAGGGGAAATACTACCATTAAAGTAAATCCTTCAGCTATTTGCACATCGGAGACGAGATAGTATATCAGACACGTCGTTAGTTCCAGCTTATTCCCACAAGACGCCATTACAACTCTCCAAACTGGGTCTATTTCGATACCAGTGATATCGGAGCGTATTTGAAGTTGGAGATATAATTTATATCTTGTATTAGGATGGTAAAAGGTTTAAACCCCTAAGGAGGGCGTCTGAAACCAAACTGAAATGCGTCATCAACGCGTTGTTAAATTATTGGTCTTTTATGAAACCTTTGACACTTTTTTAAGTCTCGAGTCGATGGGAACTACACTTCGATAATGTATTTTAGTCCCAATGTAACATTATCCACTATTGATATCCGTTTGTGAGATACGATGCTACAAACACAGGGAATAAATTTATAAGTATACCGCCAAACAACACATACTCATCGTATGATCTCAAACTAAGCAACGCTTGTATAATGGGTATCATACATTAGATTGGGGGCGATCTCAGTTACACCCAGATGGAGAAAAAAAAAACTGAATAGCTAATTTCTGAAATTTGCCGCAGACGGAAATCGAACCCGCAAACACGCGGTGCAGGCAGTTGCACGGCTTCATCGGTCTGGGAGACGGTCGGGGTTGTACCAAGCCGTCTCTTCTTAGCGCCGGAGACCCAACTATTGTTGAGTTATCCGCTGGTGCGTCGCGGTGCATGCGAAAGCGATCCCGTGGCGCCCCGATATAAGCGGAAGATGATACACCGTCGGTTTTTAGTGGGTATACGGCCTTCTGCCGGGACTCCCACATAACCCTGTTACTTCCCCCGAGGTGGCAGGGTATCCATAAAGGATTTTCCGACGTTAAAAAAAAAAAAAGGCAGACGGTGTACGCTCAGACCGATAGACTAAGCTGTCATCAAGATATCTTAACACCTCAACTCACGGTTGGATAAATAGGTATTACACATTCCTATTACGAGTATAATCAAAGAGCAGTACATAATATTCTTGTTTATTTAGTCCAATAATCGCTGGGTGTGTCGCGATAATAAAGACTTTTGCACACTGGTGCGTCATGACGCATGCGTCAATTTTTTTGCCAATTCCAAAATGAACTGTATGATTGTTAGAAAAAGTTAATTCTTCAACGAAATGACGCGTAGCTTCTGCCACAGAAATTCAATCCTTATGTGTATTAACACAGAGTTATATTTGGTATTGGCAAATATTTTGACGCATGCTTGTAAATAGCATGCGTCAAAATAAACCTCAGTATGCGGGGGACTTAATGTGACATGTCTGCCGATGACACGTGACCGAATTTCCAATTGATTAGGGAATTTCGATTTGTTAAACCGAGTGTTGAAAACAGATATCCATTTGGAAGTCCGTTTCTACCAAGCCACACATTCCTAACTCTGTTACTCCTGTAAGCCAGGTTCGACAGTACCCAATGGAGACGCCGAAGTTTGACTCTCGGCAAGTCCCGGGAAAGGCTAAATTGTCTTAGAACCCGCACGAATTTATATTGAAAAACGATGTAGGAGGAATTGGAAGGTAAAGTTTATCCACTTCCTTCCATTTCAGAGGGGCAGTCATAAATAATACAAGCCAGCTTTTCCACCACCTCTTAAACTATTGATTTTTCAATTTAATTACTATAAGTCTATTATTATAGCTTTTAAAGTCCCACTGCTGGACACAGTGGGACGTTAAAAGACACACACACATCTATCGAGAACTAGCAATATTCTTTCAGACGTGCTGGATTCCTCACGATATTTTCCTTCACCGTTTCATAATAAGTGATAATCTCAAGATGATTGCATTCTCACGCTGAATGGCTAGAGTTATCTTATATCCGACTTCAAAAAAGGAGGTGGTACAGGAAGGCAATCTTTACTAAGCGACAAAAATACCTTAAAATAAGTTATTTATACTAAACGACGTGACGCATAAAAATCTGGTCGTTGGAAGTTCGAAGTGTATATAACCCCTTTTTATGATATTTGGCGCCTGAGATTGCCTTTCAAGGGTCGATATGTTTTTTTAAATTGGTACTACATAAAGCTGTTATTAATAGTATATGCCTGCCTTAGCCTGCAATAAGATGCCGGACATTTTAAACTTTAACTATACCGTTTCATTCCACAATTTGCGACACCAACTTGTGAGTTTCTTCGAACATTTTCTATTGTGTAAAAGTTGCCCTAACACGGTCCCATAATAATGGAAAACTTATGTTTTATAAATGTTAATCTGTAAAGTTGTACGGAATATGCTAATTTGTTTAAGAAAACTGCGCTAAGCTCGCTATGGGTGGATAGGACGAGATAAGCGTGATAATTTAGTGCGACACTGCTGTGGTTATTTCATTAAGGATCTGCTATACAAGGTGTATCAGATGTCTGATATAAATATCTACAGACAACACATACTCATCGTATGATCCTCCTCCTTCTTACCTTTAAATCTTACACTGACACAGCTTTGTAATTTGTATTGCTGATTAATATTGTGTTTTGAGAATGTATAGCCTCATTAACTTTATATTCTATAATTGTTAATTAAGAAAAACACATTGTAATGCAAATAAATAAGATTTAAACCCTTATTGGAAAAAAGCAACCATGGAGTTTCTTGCCCATTCCTCTCCATAGGAAATGCATTCCGAATGGGTGGTAGAGATACTATAAATATTATTTATTTTTTGCTGACGATTCATAAGTGCCTGTATTGGTTTACATGAATAAAAAAAATCGGATTCTGATCCCATACTAAGCAAAGCTTGTACTATGGGTACCAAACTATGGACTGGCATCGCCCACAGTAACACCCAGATCAAAGCAAATTCCGAAAAGGCCATTTTGGAAATTTGGTTAGTTTGTGATTATGTAATGAGCGTGTGTTGTCTAGCGGTATTAATTATGGGTTTTTAATATTACTAGTGAACACCCGGCGTGTGCGTCAACGCTAAGAAATAAATACATTTGGTTTATTTTAGTAGTATAACCATTTTTGCATTTAGGGCACACTATAACGGACATAGGTAGAAACAGTTTTTCTGTTTTATATCGACGCTTAAAAGGCAATCCTGACTCAGCGATAAAAAACCGTAAAATTAGTGACAGTGGTAACCGAGTGGTCGAACGCACGCCTTGCAATCGAAGTGTGCAGGTTCAAACCCTCGCACCTCTGAGATTTATGTGCGAATCTCATTTTCATCTGAGATTATCACTTGCTATAAAACGGCGAAGGAAAACATCGTGAGGAAACCTGCACGTCTGAGGGAACTTGACTAGTTTTCGATAGATGTGTGAAGTCTGCCAACCCGCACTGGGCCAGCGTGGTGGACTATGGCCCGAATCCCCCTTTGCTTTGAGGGGAGGCCCCTGCCCAGCAGTGGGACGTTAAAAAGGCTGTAGTAGTAGTAAGGATTGACTTTTAAGCGTCGATATATACATTTTGGACTGGATGAAAGTTTGTGAATGCCGATGCTCATGTTACAATAGGAATTATGCCAATCTTTGCAACATCCCTAGTGCAGATCCCCAGTGGGAGAGACACGTAGCTAGACGTTGCCAGACAAAGCCAACGCCGTCGACGGTCGGCAACCACACTACCTACGTGCTCTCTGTAATATTTTTAAACGAAATTTCAATTTAGAGAGAGCACACTCGGAGCTTTATTAAATTTTATAATTAAATAAATTCTATAATAGAAAAGATTGTCAGCTTAACTTACATAAGCAACGAAGTATTTTGAAATTTGATTTAATGACTTACTGAGAAACCATTTTGAAAAAGAATTTTAAGCACTTGGAATTGACTTAGCTATCGTCAGAATAAAGCCCCGCGTATACTGAGGCATCCAAACTGACGTGTTTTTGCCAAAACGAACTGTATTGACTCAGGGAAATAGTTCATTCTACAACGAAATGACACTGACAGCGCGAGCTAATATTGCTGCCTGGGGCTGCGGCTTTTACGACAGAAATTCAATCTTTATGCGTATTGACACAGAGTTCATTTTGGTAGCAGTGGGTGCAGTGGTTTGGTAGCAGTGGTAGCATTTTGGTAGCAGTGGTAGCCTCGCGGGCAAGAACGCCCGCCTTGAACGTAAGGGGTGCAAGTTCAAATCCCAGGCCCGCACCTCTGAGATAATTTTCATGTGCAAATGACATTTTCAACAATGATTACCACTTGCTGAACGGTGAAGGAAAACATCGTGAGAAAACCTGCACGTCTATAGAAAAGCGTGTGAAGTTCACCAACCCGCACTGGGCCAGCGTGGTGGACTATGGCCCAAATCTCCCTCGTATTGAGGGGGAATGTGCCCGGTATAAATGGCAATAGGCTCGCCCCCTATTACATTGGGACCAAAATACATCGGCGAAGTGTGGGCGCACTACAGTGCACCTCTGCCTACCCCTTCGGGGAATACAGGCGTGATGATGATGATGTATTCATTCTGGTATTGGCAAAAATTCACACGCGCGACTTTTGACGCCGCAGTGTGCAGGGGGGCTTAAATCTGGAATGAGATCCATAAGCTATGCAGACACGAAAAGGTTTCTATTATATTTTTAAATTCATATTTTTCTCGTAATTATCATTGACATAACAATTTGTACACATCGACGCTTAAAAGGCAATCCTTCCTAAGCGAAAAGAAATCGTTAAATAAGTAATATATACCAAACGACGCAGAAAAAACTGGCCTTTTAAATGACATATATAACTAAATTTACGATTTTTTGTTGATTAGTAAGGATTGATAATAGCAGTGGTAGCCGAGTGGTAGAACGCACGCTTTGCAAATCAAAGTGTGCAGGTTCAAACCCTAGCTCGCACCTCTGGGATTTATGTGCGAATCTCATTTTCATCCGAGATTATCACTTGCTATGAAACGGTGAAGGAAAACATCGTGAGGAAACCTGCACGTCTGAGGGAACTTGACTAGTTTTCGATAGATGTGTGAAGTCTGCCAACCCGCACTGGGCCAGCGTGGTGGACTATGGCCCGTATCCCCCTCGGGTTGAAGGGAGGCCCGTGCCCAGCAGTGGGACGTTAAAACGGCTGTAGTAATAAATAGTAAGGATTGGCTTTCAAGGGTCGATATATAATTCAATTCAGTTTATACAATATTTTTAAAGTTAATCTCAATTTTATTTCGGTTTACGGTCAATACAGTTAAAATATTCTAGTCACTAAACCAAGACTGAGATGAGAGATTTCCCAGTTGTAGATCATTAATATGCTGTTGCTTTGATAATAGAACAAGGTATCGGGGCCGTGTGCGAGCGAGAAAACATTATAAAATATTCATAGAATTTGGAACCTACGATGTTTGGTGAATAATAGTCGGTAAGTCGATAAACTACTTAAAATTATGTACTAAACATTCTGTAACCTAGCAAGTATTCTGTAAAAGCATTTTAAAGTTATTATTGTATTAATTCACATTGCCGACTTAATTAAAATCACTTAATAATTGTATTTTTAAAACCAGATTAACAAAATAAAGTAAAGTTAATTAATTTTGAATGACAATAACAAGGACCACGAACTAAATCCCTTAGAGGCACCGAATTAAAATTAAAACTTTTAACATTTCTTTCACTTTATAACAGCATTAATTGAGCATTATAAATAATATATTCAGAATAAAATTAATTAACTAAGAATCAGAATATATTTATTCATATAAACCAATACAGGCACTTATGAATCGTCAATAAATAGTAAAAATAGTAGCTCTACCACCCATTCGGAATGCATTTCCTATGGAGAAGAATGGGCAAGAAACTCCATGGTTGCTTTTTTCAAATAAGGATTTACATTTTTGTGTTTTTCTTAATTACTTTTAAGAAGTTCATAGTACGTGTACGTGTACGTACATGTACGTACGTACGTATAGTGACTTATCGTATTTTGATAGCTTATTAGAAACTGTGGAACCCTTCTAATGTTATAATAACGCTAACTGACTGTGCGGTCCCAGGAGTGACGCCGGATGTGCCAACATGAGCTTCTGAAACCGGAATACTAGTAACATAAAACATGAAAACTAGGACGAAATTTGTGTTTGAGATTTAGACATATATCGATCGAGCACCAAGTTTGCAGATGTTTTTCAGGTAATACAGGATTATTTCTGTATTTGAATAAGTTAGACAGTAATGCCCGTTTTCTTAATTTTGATACTCTGCATCTGGTAACTGCGTCATATTTAAACATCACTTTATTTATTTATTATGTACAACATACTGCTTACAGCTAATTGCATGCGCAGTAGGTATAAATATTGTAACATGCAATGTATAACAAAACTTAATGTGATTTGAGTGTGAGTAAAAATAATTACATAATGTACTTAATTATTTATAAAGGTACTTATTTAATACTGCTACCAGTCGTCAACGTCTCAAACACATCAAACAGTGTAATCTCTCATTACTATAACTAATGATTTTTTTCAATGAAATACAGGTGCCTAGAAACAACGGATAACAACACTTAAAAATGTTGTAGGGACAATTTCTTAGACTTTATTTTTGATCACACCAAAAACTCAGAAAATATTTTTTCTTACTTTTTGGTTGCTTTTTACGTTTCTAAAGCGGCTTTCAGACTACACTATAATATATAGCACAACAATATCGCGCACCATACAAAGCCAATAATATATAGTACAGTACGGTGTGAACGTGGCCATAACAATTTATGGTGCGCGATATTGTTGTGCTATGAGCTTTATACACACACACGTATCATCACGCCTGTATTCCCCGAAGGGGTAGGCAGAGGTGCACTGTAGTGCACCCACACTTCGCCGATGTATTTTGGTCCCAATGTAATAGGGAGCGAGCCTATTGCCATTATACCGGACACATTCCCCCTCAATACGAGGGAGATTTGGGCCATAGTCCACCACGCTGGCCCAGTGTGGGTTGGTGAACTTCACACGCCTTTCTATAGACGTGCAGGTTTCCTTACGATGTTTTCCTTCACCGTTAGCTGAGCTATATACGATATGCTATAATATTATAGCGTAGTCTGAACCAACTTTACAATGTTATTACTATACACTGATAAATATTAAATTTCTGTGGATAGATCCAAGCCACCAATCATCAGAATTCGCTCGCTGTCTTTTTGTTGAAGTATGTACTTTCTCATAGAGTATCTAGAGTACCCATAACGACTCCACTCTTCGTATAACTCTGCGGCGATTATTCCGCCATTTTTGTTATCTCATGTACCTGTAGTATACGGCAACTATATGGGAAAACAACAATGGCGGAGTCAGATAAACCAGAAAAATGTACCGCAGCGCGGGCTGGAAATGCCATCCCCGTTATAATATCTCCACGAATTTTCTGTTGTTTTGTTATTGTCAAAAATTAGAGACGCGAGTTTTAACACCTCAATGTAGTCTATACAAGACAGTTTATATAAATTAAACGTTAAATAAACCACTAAAATGTTGTGGCATAGTGTCATAGAATAATATTACTGTATAGACTTTGAGATATAATAATAAGCTTAACAAAAAAAAAAATATAACATGAAAAAAGTACACAGTAGGAATAGGGATATAAATAAAATAGAAAGACCTGGCAACCCCCTTCCCCCTAATGTATGGTCTCTGACTATGTCAGAGGATTTAGTTCGAAATAAATATATATATATATATAAACACCTCAGTGTGCGTTGGCAGTAGTATCTTTAGATTTATGTAACATTTCTTATTATAGTATACTAGCGGCCCGTCCCGGCTTTGCACAGGTTTATAATATAGAGTAACTCAGTGATAATGAACCTGTCTAACGGCAAAATAATTTTTGAAATCGGGCCAGTAGTTTTTAAGTTTATTCGTTACGTACATAAATACAAATCTTTCCTCGTTATAATATTATTATAGACGACAAAAGGCCACTTTCTAAATTGGGCACTGAAGGGAATCGAACTCGCTACCACCCTACCTAAACCAACCTACACTAAAATCACTACACCATCCCAACATTAAGTACTCAAATTACCTGTGTTATGATCAAAACAAACTCCATTAACTAGTAATTCAACAATTTAACCAATGTTTACGACGCCGAGAGTCTTTAAAGTGTATTTTATACGCCCTTAAATAAAGTTTAAATTCGCTTACATTTCATCATTAACCCTTTTGTTGAACTAATTAAACTAATTGTAATATTGTTCGCTCAGCGGAATAGATAGATTACAGGATATTTGATAATAGTACAAATAATATAAATACATCATCACGCCTGTATTCCCCGAAGAGGTAGGTAGAGGTGCACTGCAGTGCGTCCACAGTTTGCCAATGTATTTTGGGGTCAATGTAATAGTTGGCGAGCCTATTGCTCTGTATGGGTAATAAAGGTGATAAAGATGGTGGAGGATCTCTTATTTTTCGCAATGTTTTGAATAGCTAAGTGTTTATTCTGAAAAATACTCTCTGAGACAGAGGGGTGCACGCATCCTGCCTTACCTTGTCCCATTAATTGGGGTCGGAGCAGTATGTCTTTTTCTTCCATTAATCTCGCTTTTCTGCCATACTGACATCCACTCCGATCTCATTTATACAGTTCATCCATCTTCTCTTGGGCCTTCCTCTCACTCTGTATCCGTCCACATTTATACTCATCGCTCTTTTAGTCACATGGTTCTCATCTATTCTCATCACATCACAGTGGAAAACATACAGGTGTGACAAAAACCGGACACCTGTCACCGCGACTCATTTTGTCACGCTCATGTCACACATGTCTATATTTATGAGGCTTCAGCATGTCTGATCCTCACCATGATTAATAGCAGCCGCTATAAGTTAATTACGACGCCCAGTAAACACGATTTATGGCGTTCCAGTGAGGGACACGTGTGTTGCCAGCTTAACCAGACTACCATAATTTACATCACATAAATTTGTGTAGCCTAAAAAATGTTGTTTTTAAGGTTCCGTACCCAAAGGGTAAAACGGGAATCCTATTACTAAGACTTTGCTGTCCGTCTGTCCCCAGGCTCTATCTCATGAACCGTGATAGTCAGACTGCTGAAATTTTCGCAATTTTCTGTTGCCGCTATAACATCAACTACTAAAAAACGGAATAAAATAAATATTTAAGGGGGCACAACAAACATGATTTTTTTTTGATATTTTTTTATAGATAATGGTACGGAACTCTTCGTGCGCGAGTCCGACTTGCACTTGGCTGATTTTTTGTATACATTCTAAGCGTCATATTAATTTGAATCAAATTTTACATAAATAGTTTATGGTGAGCTTAGGGTAAATATTTCAATTGATCAACAAACCACCTACAATGCTATATCTCGATACAAAAGTGTTGCAATTCCATTTTAAATAGATCATAAATTTGGGGGTTCCTACTGCCCTCCAAAGATTTCTCTTATAGTGCAATACTTCCTTATCTTGGACCTTTAGGTCTACACAGGGCGTGTGCGAGTTCGAATCCCATCGCGGTACATTTATCATGCAATATATTCATGACATACCGTGGCCTGTGTAGACATAGAATCACCTTCAGTTCATTACCGTACCTATTATAGTTCAAACGTAACAATACAGGGGCCTGATTTCCATTTGGTAGACATCAATTTCTATTCAAGATTATGTCTTAACAAAACGGCAAATTGGTGATATTTTTTCGACATATCTAGAGAGATGTCTATCAAAAGAAAATCGGACCCCAGTTCGTACCATTGATCTCTATATTTTTCCCAAGAAATCGGGAAATTCTCCAACGCCGGCAACTCACCTCTCTCTGCCATGTGCCGCTCCACTTCGGTCCACCTTCGCACCCTCGCGCCAGTAATTAGACCACCGAGTAATGGTGATGACGTGACTTTTTTTACACCTACCAGCAGTATCATATTTTCTGATTCCATTCCATTCTGAGTCCATTTCGTACACCATTAAGACCCCGCATATTGGGGCGTCTAAACAGACGCGTCGTATTCTTTACCAATACCAAAATGATTTATTAACTCAAAGTAAAAGTTAGATGCAGTGGTAGCCGAGTGGTCGAACGCACGCTTTGCAATCAAAGTGTGTAGGTTCAAACCCCGGCTCGCACCTCTGGGTTATATGTGCGAATCTCATTTTCATCCGCGATTATCACTTTATCACGGTGAAGGAAAACATCGTGAGGAAACCTGCACGTTGAGGGAACTTGAATGGTCCTCGATAGATGTGTGAAGTCTGCCAGTCCGCACCGGGCCAGCGTGGTGGACTATGGCCTGAATCCCCCTCGCATTGAAGGGAGGCCTGTGCCTAGCAGTGGGACGTTAAAAGGGCTTTAATAGTAAAAGTAGTAAACGTTAATTCTTAAACGCAAACGACATTGAACGTGCGAGCGAATTCGACGTGGCTTTTACCACAGAAAATCAATCTTTGTTCATATTTACATTGAGTTTGTTTTAGTATTGGCATACATTTTGATGCGTGGCTTTTGACGTCCCAGTGTGGGGGCTTTATGGGAATAGGAGAATGCTTTTTCCGACATAATGGGGGATGATTTAACATGACATACCTTTATTTGTTAAATAAAGTCGTGCATGAATTATATAGTCACATTAGGTCTCCTGCACACTGTGGCGTCAACGCTCGCACGAAATTTATTTTGTCATTGCAAAACGAACTGTACTAACAAACATATGTCAAAGTGTAGCGTGTGTTGCCTTACTAACGTATTATTATCTTATCTTCCTTTAATTCACTTCTTTCTTATAAATTACATTTTTAAATATAAATATAAAAAATACATTTAAAAATATAAAAAATAGTTCGCCTCCGGCATCTGGAACAGGGTCCTAGTTACCAGTGGTCAGAGCTCCAGAGAGAGGGACTTCCTCACAATGCGCGCCGTCTCCAGAAGTACCGCCTTCTGAATCTGTCCCTTGATCCAGCTGCCTAACGCGAGCCTCTTTAGGTGTTTGTCGAGGCTCTTGGCTACTAAGCCATGGGCGGAAACGACTATCGGTACAATGATTGCCGCATCAATGTCCCACATGTCGACAACCTCGTGAGCCAGATCATTATCTTATCTTTATTATTAAAAGCAGCTCTAAGGCAACACACTGGAGCTATATGTACCTATTTGTAATAAGTTTTGGCGATTTAAAAAATGATCAGCCCACTGACTTTCTTGCCGGATCTTCTCAGTTGAGGTCGCGTTTCGATCCGGTGGTAGTATAGTAGAATATGAGAAAATAAAAATGTAAACTTGACAATTTGTAAGTGCCCCCATAGGCCTATATAGAAAAAGTTCAATATACAACGAAATGACTCTGACAGCGCGTTTGACGCGTGGGGCGTGGCTTTTGTGACAGAAATTTAATCTTTATGCATATTGACACAGAGTTCGTTTGGTATTGGCAAGTATTTTACGCGCGAGAGTTGACGCCCCAGTTTGCCGGAGGCTGTATTCGTGTAAGAAAGCCTATATACTTAAAAGAAATTAATGTCTACTTGTCGAATAAACATTGTCTTCTCCTAGACGAAGACGACAAAAAGAAAAGAAAAAGGGGAAGATGGTGCGACGATTTGGTCACTTTTGCGTGAGAAACGTGGCCACAACAAGCCGAGGACAGGGACACAGGATCATGGAGACGAAAGGGGGAGGCCTTTGCCCAGCAGTGGGACAGACAATAGGCTATTAAAAAGAAACATTGTCGATCATTTTATTGACATAAATTTGAATAGTTGGCTCTTATTAAAACAACGGATGAATATTTCAAATTGTATTTATTCTCGTCAATATTATGTTTAGTCATTCGCTTCACACCACACATTGGTCCTGTCACTATGTCCACTCACTCCGTTATATACTTTCATTTATAAACAAACCGAATTATCTATTATTTACATTTTTACAATCAAGAAATAATATTTTAAAAGTTTTCAATTAACGCGAATATTGTAAACAGTGATGTTGTTAATTTACTGAGACTATGTAGTTACAAAGAATTTTTATAATTACAATGCTTTGTAATCATATTGCATATTGATAAAACTTTCCTTATATTTGGGGTTTTAACAAATCACACCGCTGCACCCTCTTACCACCACCTGTTTTTAATATTACTGTCAGTTTTTGGCAGTAAACTCAGCACTGACAAATTCTGTCAGAATTCGACAGTTACTATTCAAATACTTTAAGAGGTAGTGGTAAAAGGCCCCTGAGGCTCGAGTTTCGTTTGACATCAATCTCTATTCGAGGTATGTCGAAACAAAACGTCAAATTTGTCGAATTTTATCGACATATCTGAAATAGAGATTGATGTCTATCATACGAAAATCGGGCCCCTGTTCAAAGGGTAGCCGTCCTTTATACCTAACCTAACTAACTATTTCTTAATCATCATTTTAAGTAATATCTTGAGATACATCAATTTTAAACAATTCACCTTTTAGTATATACATACAGACACTATACATATTAACTGTAAATAGTTCTGATAAAGGTCGAAACACAATAAGCGCGAGGCATGACGCGAATTGAAAATTCCAAATTATTTATTTAAACTTTCTGAATATTGTATGGATGTAATTTTGTACCCATATAACGTCCAAACCACTGCACGAAATGTAATAAAAATAGGCACATTTTACTCTTAAAACTCTGTTCTTATCTGTTCAATACGATCTGGTGGTGAAATGTTTGAAGGAGTCCAAAAAATTGTAAAAATACAGGACTTCAAAGTTCTGGGCAATCATCGTTGCACAAAAAATGATAGAAAATGTTATTCCTTCACACATTATTGTGTTTCTTTACAATTATGCGTATATAAAACAAAGCGTCAGTTGATTACATTAATTAGGCAATGGATTTATTTAATCTCGTAAGCACCAATCATGAATACTAAGTATATTTTTATGGTAAATAATTCTATTTTAATTTAATATCTACAACTATTTGCATACTGTTAGTGAATGGTTTTATGAATAGAAACTCGATTAGAAGAATTTGAGTAACTAAATATTAATTTAAATTAGTTGTTTCAATGCTATTTAAATTAGTTAATTGATTTTATGCGTAATCTTTTTATATCTTTTTTTATTGTACTGTCAGGCTTTTCATGAATTAAAACAAACATCAACTTACGGAAAAATATATCAGAACGTTGATATTATATTTGTCAGATAAATACTGGCAATAAAATAAGTTTCAAAACAGTAAACATAATAAATACGGGGTTAAGAAAATGTACGTTTGCAAAAAAAAACGTAATTATACTCTCCATCTTGATGTTCCTTAGCGAATCGTGGCTCATTTTTAAACCATAACAGTGTTGATGAAACTCGCATCGTTGCGAGGCCTTGTTTCGTTTCCTACTCGCTCTCAGTGTGTTCGCACATTAATATTGAATGGCATTTTTCGTACTATTCAATTACGAAAAAGCAACAATATTTCATGTTGTAAATCAGAGTATTCTCGATGGAAACAGGAAACGTATGAAAAATTATGTTTGACTCGCTTGAATTCATTTTGCAGAGAGCTTACCTGAGCTTTTGTATAAATTTGTTATATTCTTACCTCACCTCATACTTCGAGTATTGTTAGAGATACCCAAATTTGTATACTTTTTTATGAATTTAAATTAACACACTGTTGTTCTGTTAAATGATTTGTAATACTGAATTGGGGATGAATTTGTAATTGATAAAAATGATTAGGGGCTGGGACCCAATTCTCGCAAAATCAACATCGAACGACAAAAAACCGGCCAAGTGCGAGTCGGACTCACGCACAAAGAGTTCCGTACCATTATTTTAAAAACGCCAAAAAAATCACGTTGTTGTATGGGAGCCCCCTTAAATATTTATTTTATTCTGTATTTTTTGTTATAGCGGCAACAGATATACATCATCTGTGAAAATTTCAACTCTAGCTATCACGGTTCATGAGATACAGCCTGGTGACAGACGGACGGACGGACGGACGGACAGCGAAGTTATTTGACAGTAAAAAAAACCCTAAACAATTCCATTAAAATGTTTAATATACGAGTACAAGTTATATGTAACTTATTTGTAAATGATCAAGTATAAAATATTCCACTAGCCATTTTTTTTTTGTGTTAATGGCCACTAGCCATTTTAACATTAAAGCTAATTAGTCCTTTGAGGCAAATCGGACTTTCTAACAAAAAATAGACCAATGCCAATTAGTATAAAATTCTACCAAAATCCCATATATTTTACGGAGCTGCTTTTTGAGCGCTAGCCACCGTACGTCTTTGAGTAAGATAATCAGAAGTTACAGAATATTTACAAGAAATTCTGTGGATGTTTAAAGTATAATTCAGTACATTGAAAATGGTCAGTCTCGATTTGCCTTCAGAACAATAACCAATTCTATTCCACCAATCATACGTCTCACACTTGAGTGGCATTATCTACGGCGTTCATTAAAAACGGTTCCTTCACATCACACGAATTCCTCTTCCTCGGTTTGGGAGGAGGTTTTGGAGCAGTTCTATTCCTACCTAACGTACCACTCACTACATTGACTGAGTATCTATAATCTTTATTCTTTAACAGACCCTCACTTTCCGCAAGCATCACTTTTAGAGGTCTATGCTCTGATTTCGCTATTTGATTAGCTGTCATCGCTTGTAACATGAGCAGCTGATTGTGGATATTTGGAGAACTCAAGCTGTTTCTTGGAATCGTAGCGTGAGGGGTGCCAGGGGCTGGAGACGGGGCGGGCTCTTCATCATCATAACATGGCATCTTAATACCTAAATCCATTTCACTCTTGTTCAGACTGTAATAATTCCCATTGTGGCCGAAAAATTTCAAATCATAGTACGGGATCACTCCGTTTAAGGTTGAGAATATTTGAGGACGTATGCTGTCTTGTGGTATTTTTGGTCTTCGGGGCAACGTGACATAACCTTTGTTCATCAGAGGGATAGATCCTTGATAGTCTGGTGCTTGGAATCTGAATAGAGCAGGATTAATGTCTGTTACTCCATATCCTGGTGATTTTATTGGACTATCAGTAGGTTGCGAGGTACCGCCTGCTGGGGATACTGAGGTTCCTCTCAGTGGAAATGAGAGGAGATCAGGAGGGTACGCTTGATGTTCTTGCGTTAATCGATCCATGAGTATTTCTTGGGATATTTTTGGGAGTTCCACTTCTTGATGCCTGCTGTTGTCCTCTGTTGATGCTGCTGACAAAAGAAACATACACATTATATGGTTAAATTTAATTATTGCATTTGTAAGTAATCGTGATGTCAGCCAGTGGTGTATGTCAAGTGTTAAGAGACTGTATACAGGTGTTTCAGAAGTCCGAAATAATACTTGAACGTTTGCATCAGTATTGGGTATACAACTTAATGGTTCAAAAATTTTATCGAAATTCGACAATGTTGTTACTACATTTTTCGTTATCAACTTCTATAACTCTTAATATCTCGAGTCCTATGTAAAAACCGGCCTCGTACCATTATCTATAAAACGGCAAAAAAATAACGTCTGTTGTATGGGAGCCCCCTTAAATATTAATTGTATTCTGTTTTTTAGTATTTGTTGTTATAGCGGCAACAGAAATACATCATCTGTGAAAATTTCAACTCTCTAGCTATCACGGTTCATGAGATACAGCCTGGTGACAGACGGACGGGCGGACGGACAGCGAAGTCTCAGTATAGGGTTCCCGTTTTACCCTTTGGGTACGGAACCCTAAAAAAAAATTGTTCTGTTTTTTTAATATTTGTAGACGCCTCTCATAAGTTAAGTTTACGCTGCTGGATTGGGTTATCGATGTACCCAAATCCAGAACTCGATACTCTATAACTATGATATTTACACCTAATTTGTCTTCACTAAGCATCCACATATGAGCTACCATATATGTACCCAAAGTATTATTTCGGACTTCTGATACATCCTGTATATAAGCATACAATTCAAATCACTGTGAGTCAGTCAGTACTTCATTGTTTACTTGATAGATACTTAATGAAACTTATCGCTGTTATTTGAGCAATACATCTGTTTTCCTTTGGAAACATATGCCCAAAGACCAAAAAATAGTTCAAAGCTTTCGACATTTTCAATTGGTGCTTTTACTTTGAGTTCTGAATAGAATTTTGGCAACTAGAACTGCTGACTTCAATTGTCTCTTGGCAGCAGAGCGAGATCATTAAATTTCATATTCTGCCGGAACAAACACGGGTTACTGTATGGGGGAAATTATTAAGACAATACAGTCGAGAATTGTTTGCATGAATTGTTACTGAATGGACTGTTCGCAGTCGTTTCATGTTATTTATGACAGAGGAAACAAAGTCTTAATGTTTCTTGGAAATACTATACTTAGAATGGTATACGGGGAAAATGTTGCTGATATTATATAAGGGTAATACTATATATAATACGTTATATAAAGGGTCTTCGATAAAATATTAATTGCGCACACAGGAAACTCCAAATGTATTGAAATTAAACTAACTTACATACCAGTTACAACGGCATTTTTCAGTACACACAATATATTTTATATATACACCATCATCATAATCATCATCACGCCTGTATTTCCCGAAGGGGTAGGCAGAGGTGCACTGTAGTGCGCCCACACTTCGCCGATGTATTTTGGTCCCAATGTAACAGGGGGCGAGCCTATTGCCATTATACCGAGACACATTCCCCCTCAATACGAGGGAGATTTGGGCCATAGTCCACCACACTGGCCCAGTGCGGGTTGGTGAACTTCACACGCCTTTTTATAGACGTGCAGGTTTCCTCACGATGTTTTCCTTCACCGTTCAGCAAGTGGTAATCATTGTTGCAAATGACATTCGCAAATGAAAATTATTTCAGAGGTTCGGGCCTTGGATTTGAACTTGCACCCCTTACGTTCAAGGCGGGCGTTCTTGCCCGCGAGGCTACCACTGCTTTAATGCTTATATATTTTATAATTATCTCATGTTAGCGTTGTGTTGTTTATTAAGTCCAAATTCTTGATATTACTATGGTTTTACGAACTTTTGAAACATGATTTATAAATCATAGTTAAATAAATTACTAACGTGAAATGAAATGATTGGAGTAGTTGTGAAAATTTAGTTTATGCCAATATACATAAAGATTGAAAATCTGTGGCAAGACACGTCTTTATCGTATCGGAGATTTTAAACAACTTCTTCTGTTAGATAAAACAAAATGAAATAACACGGAAAGGCGTACTATATACCTTCTCATACAACCTTGCTGGTATCTTTGATTTTCACGGAACGGCGATGATCAAAGTGAATTAAATACTAAGAATTCGTTTGAATTCCGTTTGAAAGTTACTGTGAATAATTTCATCGGTCAGAGGTTTAATTTGTTTACGGGAACCAAAACAACAAAGGCAATTTAAAAGAGACGATGCTCGTGAAATGTTTAGATCCACATACCTTACAATTGTTTTATATCGATTAAATTAAAATTAATTACATTTAAATTAATCACGTTTAATAAGGATGGTGTATAAAATAAAATATATAATTTATAAATCGTTGTTTAACTATGCAATTAGCTAAATTTGGGAAATTCATTACTTTCATATAAAAATATATATTTATTTATCTACAATCTAACCAATTCAAATTATGGAGCGATAAAAAAAAAACTAAGAAGTAATTTGTATTGTACAGAATGCTAATTTTAACCTTAAATATAACAACAATATTTAAAAACAAAAATACAAGCATAATACACACAAAGAAAATCAAAGTCCATTTTGGAATATATTTGAAAGAACTAAACCTAATGTGGAAATTTATAGGAGAATCTAAAACACTCCTTATTTAATACCAACCAAGTCTTCAAAACAAAAGTTTAGCAAACTTGAGCTTATAAATAAAATAAAAAAAGGTTCTCCTTAAAATTCCTGATCTTTCCTTTACGTATATTGTCATCAGTGACTTAAAAAAAACTATAAAGTTCTGCATAAACACTATATCTATGACATAAAATACGGAAAAGGTCTTACCTAATACAGATTCATTATCGAGGAGTGTCCTATTCAGCTCAGACATCTCAGTAGCCTCGCTGGTCAAAGATGGCGCCTCATATTTCCTTGGTGGTTTAGTCACAGGATTCACGTCTATTTTCAATCCTTTCTCCGTCTCAGATGCCACTGAACCTTCAATCAAAGCTTCCCCATTCGAAGATCGAGTATCATTCTTAATCAGTCTTTTGATCTCAGTGTTCTGCGTCGTGAAATAACATAACAGTAACGCAGCTCCGAAAATAATGACGATTGCAGTCAAACAACCGACTAGAATCGCAAAGGAATCAGTGTCCATACCAGCTATAGTGCCGGTGGCGTATTTAGACAGCACTAGATTTAAAGTCTTCTCGTCTCTACCACCAGGGTTTTCCGCGATGCACGTGTAATTGCCCCGATCACTGTACCGAGCATAAACAATTGTCAAATTCACCCATCGTATCAAATCCATGGTGTTCTCAACAACTGTGTATCTAATCTCCCCGAACGCTCTCATTTCAATCGTTTTCCCGTTGAAACGCCAAGCGACTTCAGGTGGCGGGTTGCCTACTACTTTGCAAGTCAGCGTCACGTTTTCGTCGTAACTTTTGACCGTCGAATCCGGCGTCGGCTCGAGGATTGTGGGCCGGCACGCGAAGTTCGTCGAATCTAATTCCGTCCAAAGTTTGTCCTGTACCGCGTGGGGTTCCGCGCATGCCGTCGGAGCGGTGTACAGGTTATGATTAATTACCCAATCCCTGAACGATTGTAGGTTGCAGTCGCATCGCCAGGGATTGTTGTGCAAATCCAAGCCAGACAAATTTCTCAAACCCATCAAACTTTCAGGTTTCATGTGACTCAAGTTGTTGCCATCGAATCTTAGGATTTTCAACTGCGGCAAGTTCACAAATGTTTTCGTTCCGATCCGATGGATTCTATTATTACTTGCTTCTACTTTCTGCAGGAACTTTAAGTTGCGGAACAAACCGTCTTCCAACTTGTCGATAAAATTGTTGTTTAAGTTTATTAATCTTAGTTTCTCCGTGCCTTTGAATGTGTCTGGATGAAGTGTCCTGATCTTGTTCTTCGAGAGATCTAGTTCGATCATGATAGCAAGAGTTACGAACGCAGTTTTATGAACAACTTCGATATTGCACTCTTTGAGGAATAATTTCTTGAGGTTGCTAAGACCTACTTTCTTGAACGCTTCTTGATGCAGCTGCTGCAAGTTGTTATTAGTTAGATCGAGTATTTGTATGTCGTTGCTCAAGTTAGCGGGGACTGTTCTAAGGCTGGAGTTTGAGCAAATTGCGGCCTTATTGCCGGACTGCCACCGGCAGTCACAGGGCCTCTGGCATTCTGTCGTGAAGTCTGCTACTGTCGTTGTCAGCAAAGCCAGTGGTATGCACGCGATTCTCATCCATTCCGGCCAAGGTTTATGAGCCATTTTGCTTTGATGCTGGTCATTTCCTCGTGTCGTCGCATTCCTGGGTTTTATTGGTCAGTCGACACATCGGTGTTCTGGAACAATTGAGAAAAATGCATGAAACATTTATTGGAAAAGTTTTTATTCTGGAGTAAATTAAATTACTCTGAACTATACATGTTATGTCGAAGTTACACCCTGAAGCAAACAATTTAGTGAATGTTTTTTGTGCTAACATGTAATCAAAGTGTGCAGGTTCAAATCCAGGCTCGCACCTCTGGGTTTCATGTACGAATCTCATTTTCATCCGAGATTATAAACGGCGAAGGAAAACATCGTGAGGAAACCTGCACGTCTGAGGGAACTTGGCAAGTTCTCGATAGATGTGTGAAGTCTGCCAACCCGTAATAGGCCAGCGTGGTGGACAATGGCCTGAATCCCCCTCGCATTGAGGGGAGGCATGTGCCCAGGACGTTAAAAGGGCTGTAGTAACTAAGTTACATGTAATTTATCCTTCAGGCAAGTTTCGGATGTCTGAAACATTTCATGTTGTAATGTGGTAATAGGACTAATTTTCATTTATTTAGAAATATTATTTACAATAAATATACAGTTCAAAATAAAGTGAAATAAGATTTAACTAATAAGCAAAAATATAATTATAAATATGGTAACTGACATTTTTTTTAGGGTTCCGTACCCAAAGGGTAAAACGGGAACCCTATTACTGAGACTTCGCTGTCCGTCCGTCCGTCCGTCTGTCACCAGGCTGTATCTCATGAACCGTGATAGTTAGAGAGTTGAAATTTTCACAGATGATGTATTTCGGTTGCCGCTATAACAAAATATATAACAAAAAACAGAATAAAATAAATATTTAAGGGGGCTCCCATACAACAAACGTGATTTTTTTGCCGTTTTAATAGATAATGGTGCGGAACCCTTCGTGCGCGAGTCCGACTCGCACTTGGCCGGTTTTTTTTACATATTACCCAAATAAAAGCCGCCGCGACACATATTTTAACTCTACAATAAACTTCCCAACATGGTATAATCGTTGTAAATTCGTCCACTAACAGGTGGAGGGAATAGCGAGCTAAATACGTGACGAAGTCTCAACTAAGTGCCCGAGATAAAAAAGTTAGAATGAAATTACTTTATGTGCTTAAGCGACCGCCTTAATAAGGTAAATGTACAGTGTGAGGCAAGTTTAATGGCACCTGGCGAGGCTATCAATCGTAACATTTTAACCATTAGAGGTAAGTAGCAACGAATAATCTGGAAAGTACTTAATTAAGAGTTACTGTGTGTTTCTAAGGTGAGGGCTAATGGATGAATTACAGTTTTAGCGTTATGCTTTTACACAGTGACCCAGAATTTTGCTTTCAACGAAAATCTTTAAAAAAGTACGATAATATCGGCTTCCATGACGTCAATTATTTTTTTTTCCTTTATGTTATTGATATAGTCAAAGTGTTAGTTAGTAGATATATATTTTTAAAAGTGTTATATATTTAGATACTAATTGTTAGTAAAACATTTTGACACTATGTTATGATTTAGATATTTTTTCGTGTAAATAAAATGCGCGTTTTACAAAACAATCTAATTGATAACGACGAGTTTCTAACTTATTAACATTAAAAGTCGAATTTATAGAAAGTTTTAATCCATTTACATGGTTATTGTAAACAATTTTGTACTACAAAATAATCTTGTTGGCAATTTATATATGAATTGATATTTTCATAAAATTGAGAGTGTAAGAATTGTATATCCAAATAATTTTAAAAAAAGTTTTAAATTAATTCTGTTGTGCTATATTCATTGTCTTACATTGTACCAATTCGTTTTAAGTATTTTATATTTAAACTCGCAATGAAGTGAGCTAACTCATCGTTTGCCTGTCTTTTTCATTAAACTTGTTTTTTTGTTTTAATTTACGTAAGTAGCAACATAAACTTTTGGGGACGTTTATTACCTATTTCATGTTGTTTTTTTTTACAGAAACAGTCTCACTTAGTTCCTACTTAAATTAATGTTACATTTCCATTGTGAAATAAAATTAAGGAAATTTCTATTGTCAAGAATAATTTAATGTACCTACAATATCCGCAGACCCCTTGTCTGTATTCAGGGTGTATCAAAAGTAATACTACTTTTGGTACATATACGGTAGCTCGTATGTGGATGTTTAGTTAAGACAGTTTATATCTAACTATCATAGTTTCTGAGTTTGTGTTCATAGACCTTTGAATATCACAGGTATTGTGTTCTGGCGTTTGAGTACACCCATCACCCTAATCAGCAGTGTGAATTACGCTTAAGAGGGGCGACTACTAATATTCAAAAAACAAACATACATATTTTACATATAGCTCGAGGTATTAAACGTTATAACGTATTCTATAGAAATCAGCAACGAAAAAAAAATATTATTAATAATGTCGAATTTCGATATTTTACATTGTATACACATTACTGATGCAAACATCAAAGTATTATTTCGGAATTCTGAGACACCCCGTATAGTCTTCGATAGAAGTTTGAAGTATGCCAAGCCGCAATGTGTCAGCGTGGTGGACTATGTTCTAAATCCCACTCGCATAGAATAGAGGGCCGTGATCAGTAGTGGAGCGTTAAAAGGGTTATGTTAATATATTTTTAATTTAGTCATATCGTAAGACGTAAGAGGTGAAAGTTCAAATCCTGGGCCCGCACCTCTGATATTTCATGTGCGAATGTAATTTTCATAAAGGAAAACATCGTGAGTAAATCTGAACATCTATAGAAAGGCGTGTGAAGTTCACCAACCCGTGGTGGACTGTGGTACAAATCTACCTCGTATTGAGGGGAATGTGTCCGGTGTAATGGCAATGGGCTCATCCTCTATCAAGCCCATGATACATCGGCCAAGTGTGGGTTCAATACAGTGCATCTCTGCCTACCTCTTCAACAACAACTGCAGCCGTCGACGCGTGTCGACGGCTGCAGTTGTAGCGTGGCACGCCCGCCGTTTTGCCACTCGACTGCAAATAGTTTAAGAGTGCGCATGCGTTGCAAATTTGTAAAATGAGTTCCAGTGACGAAATTGATATTGAATTGCTAATTGTGGCAATAAAGAATAATACGTGTATTTGGTATTATACATTGAAAGAGTACAGTAATAAAATAAAAGCAGTGGTAGCCGAGTGGTCGAACGCACGCTTTGCAATCAAAGTGCGCAGGTTCTATCCCCGGCTCGCACCTCTGGGTTCCATGTGCGAATCTCATTTTCATCTGAGATTATCACTTGCTAAGAAACGGTGACGGAAAACATCGTGAGGAAACCGGTGTGCCCGGTATAATGGCAATAGGCTCGCCCCCTATTACATTGGGACCAAAATACATCGGCGAAGTGTGGGCGCACTCCAGTGCACCTCTGCCTACCCCTTCGGGGAATACAGGCGTGATGATGTATTATTATTATCAGTAATAAAATAATAAAAAACAGAGCATGGATGTCGGTATGTGAAGAAGTTGTAAATGATTTTAATAATAAATATATTTATTGAATCCACAAAGAACGTGATTTTATTTTTCGATTCTGTCGGCGCCGATGAAGTAAAAATAATAACAGTGTTTCTACTTCGGATTCCATTTTGCAACTGACTCTTATACTATGAGAGCCGCCGACGTCTGCCGTTGCTTATGGCGTTGGTAACATGGCGCTCGTCTGTAAGAGCACTTACACGAATCGGCCTGTACACGACGTGACGTTGGTTTATTGAAGTAGGTACTTACATCCTCAATATGTCTCCGGATACAAGCTTATTATAACTTTCCCATCAGAACCCATAAGCTCCATCGCTGTTTTCGCAAAAAAATCGCTGAAAAAGCGAAGTTTCGAAGCACTCCATTCTTCCGCTAACCCTCGGAAAGTTGTCCGCGTAATCGTTTTTCAAGCCGCCATGAAAAAATTTCAAGTAATGTAAGACTTATCCGCTTACAAATTGAGTATGTATTAGTTGTTGCTTTATATTCGGGTAACTGAGCACACTGATTTTTTGCCAATACCAAAACGGTCTTTGTGGCAATAGACATAAAGATTGGATTGCTAAGTTAAAAGCCATGCCACTACGCGTCATATTTGCTTGCGCTGCCAGTGTCATTTAGTTGAAGTTTGAACTTTTTCTGTGAGTCAATACAGTTTGTTTTATATAACACATGACCACGCCTGTATTCCCCGAAGGGATAGGCAGAGGTGCTCAGCAGTGCGCCCACACTTCGCCGAAGTATTTTGGTCGCAATGTAATAGGGGGCGAGCCTATAGCCATTATACCGGACAGATTCCCCCAAAATATGAGGGAGATTTGGGCCATAGTCCATCACGCTGGCCCAGTGCGGGTTGGTGAACTTCACACGCTTTTCTATAGACGTGCAGGTTTCCTCACGATGTTTTCCTTCACCGTTCAGCAAGTGGTAATCATTGTTGAAAATGACATTCGCACATGAAAATTATCTCAGAGGTGCGGGCCTGGGATTTGAACTTGCACCCCTTAAGTTGAAGGCGGGCGTTTTTGCCCACGAGGCTACCACTGTTATGTCGATCTTGCGAGGATTGTCCCCCAAGTCTGTGGGTTTAATGAAAGGTCTATAAATTTGATGGTAGACATATGGTGTGAGAGAGTTGTTTGCGTGTGGCGTGACCTCCATGAGCGTGACAAATCTGTTAGGATTATCGCGATAAAAATGACATTACAGAGCGCGCTCCGGTCATATCTTACGTGGACTTTATGTCGACGGTTTTTTGTTAGGGTTACTACGAGTTCTGCTAAAAATCCTGGGACAAGAACTAAATTTGTTCGGTGAATTTAATACATTTTATACAGGGATTTATCGCAGTTTTAATACCAGGTTAGGGGTCGAATTTGGAACCTCTCGGCAGCTAGGAGGCTCATATAACCTCTATACTATTGAGACTTTTGTCTACTATCAAGTAACTTAGGTAATGAAAAGGAAACTAGACTTTTTCGCTGTAATATGTTAAAACACCCACCTTTAAAAATAGTTCACTTGGTTAACTATTAGACATCTACCTTCGAATGTATACATTTTTGATTGATAATATTACTGAATTCTTCTAAAAACCTGTGACGTACGTCACCTGACGTACCACATACGTCAAAGCTCGGTACCAAGTTTTTGCCAAAAACAAAACGAACTGTATTAACACATAGAAGAAGCATATTTTTCACCGATATGACATCGATGAAGCGGGCGACTAATATGATTGCGTGGTCACCTGACTTATGTCACTGTCATTTGATCCTATGTACGAGTAGGTATATTGACACCATAGAGTATCGAGAGTACCCATAATGACTTCACTCTTCGTATAGCTCCGCAGCGATTTCCCGCCATTTTTGTTTTATTTATTTATTAGGGTCTATCAACGGTTGTTATCTCATGTACTTGTAGTATACGGCAACTATATCAGAAATCAAAGATGGCGGAGTCAGATAAACCAAAACAATTTACTGCAGCGCGGGCTCGAATTGCCATCTCCGTATTACTACCACCTCCATGATTGACACAGAGTATCCAAAATTTGTCTTTCTCATCCCTTGTCTCCTAAATTTATAAGTAAAATTATAACTATTTAGCGGTACCGCAAAACACACTGCGAAACGAAACTTTACTTGGCTTGAAAATGGATGTAGTTAACTCTGTACATTTTGTCTCAATTATAACAAAAATCATGGTGACCGTAGCCATTGAGGCGTTATGAACGCGTGTGTCATCTAAAAAACCATTTCCCCATTCGGTGGTTGAAAGGGCCCGCGTAATGTCTTCGTCGTATTGTACGATATTGGATCTAAAGATTTATATATTCCCAGTTTTTTTGTATACGACGAAGCTAACAGTACCTTATGTGTAAATCTACGTCCATGTAAGCACAAAGCAAGACCTCTGTCACGGTCTCACCCGCTCGCTCTCTGTCTTAGTTCATTCATACGAGGGCCCAGTGGCGTAGCTACCGGAGGGCTAGACGGGGCAGTGCTCCGGGGCCCCCAAGCTCAGGGGGCCCCTCGGACTCTGACTTACAAACTATAATTTGAACTAGTAAATTTCTCCCACATTCGAAATATAACTACACCAGATTCCAGGAACGCGACTTTAGTAATATTGTATTGATAAAATTTTAAAGATTAGTTCGTGTTCCGAACTCCAGATTTGTCGTTACCTAGATTCGTCGTAAAACGTATAGTCGGTCAAGAAAGTGGTTTTTATGGTTTAAAAATCTCTACCTACTTAATTAGGATTTGGAACACGACGAATAAGGAACAAACAATTTTAAATAGTTTAGTTGGGGCCCTAGTTTATTTTTTGCCCCAGGGCCTTTGGTTACCTAGCTACGCCACTACGAGGGACAGAGACAACATCAACACGGTGACCCAAGTATCAATGGCCTGCAAGACTCTTCTAGGTACTTTTGACGTTACTGATTTACATGAGAGGCTATTCCAATTGTTCGTGCCTAATAACTATTGTCGGGCAAGACGGCACAAGTTGTTCGCTGTGCCGCAGTGCCGCACAGTCGCTCGTGCGATGTTCCCCATACCGCGCATGCTAACTGCGCTCAACGCCCTTGTGTGCCAAAATCCCGAGCTGGACTTATTTGCTGATGAATGGAAGGTGATAGTGTGAAGATGTGTGAGATGAAAGAGTGAAAGGTCTATCTGTCTTACCTATTGTATTGTCTTATTTTGTCCTATTGTGTTACTGTGTCATTAGTGTAAGTGGAAATTGTATTGCCGTTCTAATTGATAAATAAATAAATAAACATATTCCGTTTTTTAGTTCTACTACCACCGCCTTCTAAAGTATTATTGTTTCAACACTAACTGTTAATTCTTGACAAATTTTATTTATAATGAGTTAACTGTCTGAAACTGAATTAAATCAATGATTCAACTCTTGATATTTTTAGTGATCATTTGCTTAACATTAAGAAGAAACTGCTAATTAAGGGTTGTTGATCCCGTGTTAACAGGAAATATTTTAATTAAGTTCTTTCAATACTGTACCATTGTGTAAACTACTATTATTATGTTTATTGTTTTTGTAAATCAACATTAACCATCATTATGATTAGTTCGATGTTGACTAATTAGTATCCAATATGTGGTAGCTTGTCAATGGCAATGTGTGATAGCTTGTTAATATGTGGTAGCTTGTCAATGGGTTTTTGTTCTGTCTATATTATTGTTATATTGTATATGTGTATAAGCTACAGCTTATCTTTTAGGCTTTTAGGATAGCCTATCCTAAAAGCCTAAAAGAATAAAATAAATTAAATATTGAAAACATTACTGCTGGACAGGTGGTGTTAAGTACTGCTGTGGTGTTAGCACGCATTTCAAGACAAGACCTCAGTCACGGATCGGCTCGGTCGCTCTCTGTCTTATTGCATACGAGTGAAAGAGACAACATCAATATATTTCGTGACATAAGTCTAGTCTTGGCACTCATGCTACAATTACTGCTTACAAATTTGATAATAATACCACCTACTCTCCTCATAATTACAACTTTAAAACCGGCCTACTGCGAGTCGGACTCTCGCACGAAGGGTTCCTTACCAATAACTATAAAAACGGCAAAAAAATCACGTTTGTTGTATGGGAGCCTCGGGAATATTTTTTTATTCTGCTTTTTACTATTTGTTGTTATAGCGGCAACATACATAATCTGTGAAAATGTCAACTGTCTAACTATCACGGTTCATGAGATACAGCCTGATTACAGACGGACAGACAGATAGACAGGCGGATGGACAGCGGATTCTTAGTAATAGGGTCCCGTTTTACCCTTTGGGTACTGAACCCTAAAAACCAACCCCTATGATAAGTTACAATTTGGTGAGTTTGGAGAGTTGATATAGTATAAAAACTAAATATATATAATTCTACCGTACGTGTGTATGTCACTGAACTCCTCCTAAACGGCTGGACCGATTTGAATGTTTTTATTTGTATGCGTTTGGGTGGCGCCCTGGATGGTTAAGATTCACAATTGGACCCGGTAGGTGGCGCTGCTTTCGTATGTCACTAATTCTAAGGCGGTACGAAGTTCGCCCGGGCAGCTAGTGAATATAAAGTCTATTAACATTCCTGATAGTGAGATTTTCTGAAATCTAATTACGCTGAGCGCGCACTACATGTTCTACCGCTGGTACAGAATACTGCTTGAGAAGAAACTGCAAGAAATTTGAGGGCTCTTAAATAAATTCAATTTTGGTTTTGGAAAATATTTAGACGCGCGAGCTTTGACGCCCCATTGTGCCGGGGGCTTAAATGTCTTTTTACCTATCTGTAAATTTGGGGGTCTTCGTCTTATTTACAAAAGTCACCCCACAATTTCTCAGTAACGCATTTCAAAATGGCGGTCACGTAGACCCGATGATGTGAGAATAATATTTTCAGTAAACACGCTCCAATGGAGTTCAGTTTTTTCTGTATGTGACTAAAAATAAAACTACGTTGCGGCTCGTTCGTGTCTGAGAGCGAATAACATTATATTGATGAAATATTTTGTTATTTTGACGTATACATTTTCGACGCCCATACTGAGATTTGTTTTATTAGACTAGTGCATCCTTTCCCAAAGTAGACAATAACGCCCCTTTGTGGGCGCTGCAGGCCTAAAGGGTAACGGTGACGGTAAGAGCCCCAGAAATAAAATGGGGGCGTTGTGTAGATGCTTTAGTCAATTAATTTAATTTGAGGTTATAGTGGTTTTTAAGGCCGCTTTCACATTAGGACGTTAGCAGCGCGGCAGAAGCACATTCCTTCACATTATAAGAACAACCGCGCTTCAGCAGCGCCACAGTTTAGTAAAGTGTGGCGCACTTCATTTAAAAAATGGATTCCGACGGGGAAACATTGTTGCTCCTGCGTTTGATAGTACTCATTCGGCGCCATCGATGTCGCGTAAAAACTAAAAAGACGGTACTGGATTAATTCTTTGTTTCGAAATCGTCATGGAAAAAGGAGGCATTTGAATTTCAATTATAAATCGTTCGATAACAAACTCGCTCATTATGTAGTCTATAATTACGTACGTTTGCAACACTGGCTCGTCGCCGACTGAGCGCACGCGGCGGCCGCGGCGGCAGCGCGCGACCGCCGCGCTTCTGTTTAGACTATAAAATTCTGACGGCGCGACTCGCGCGTAAGTCGCGCGACTGTCGCGCTGCTAAAGTCGCCTAAATGTGGAAGCGCTCTGAGTAGGTGAAAGAATGGGTGCGCTAAAAAATAATTTATAATCAAAGTAGGCAGTATACAAAATAAGTTTGGGAACCACTGGACTGGAGTATGAATCAGAATCAGAATTTTTTTATTCATGAAAACCAATACAGGCACTTATGAATCGTTAGTAAAAAAATAATAGTATTAATAGTATCTCTACCACCCACGAGTTAAGCCCCCGATATACAGGGTGTTTCAGAAGTCCGAAATATTACTTGGCCGTCTGCATCAGTATCGGATATACAAACGAATGGTATAAAAATTTGATCGAAATTCAACCATGTTTTTCCAACTTTTTTTTCGTTGTCAATTTCTATAACTCGTAATATCTCGAAACCTATGTAAAACTAGTATGTTCTGTTTTGTGAATATTGGTGCTCGCCCCTCATGTGTGTAGTTATCGGTGCTGAATTTTAAATATAAATTGTTATCTTATATTTACGCGAATACTTTACATTGAAATAAAACTATTTTACGGATTTTATCGCGTTTATTTACTATTTTATTTTCCCGACGTTTCGGCTGCTTTACAGCAACCATGGTCACGGGGGGACTGAGGTGTTAGACGTCCTGATGTCATAGTTAATAACTGGGTACCCTCATATTTAGTTGTTGTTTGCGGTCCGATCATTCATCAATTTTAAATATATGTCCTTATTGTCCTTAATAACGTGTTACACCTAACTCAGCTGATTCGCAGAGAAATATTGTAATTAACCTATATAAATTCTATAAATTCTTCGTAATTAAATTATATAAATTCTCATTATAAGTGGACTGTACTGTTCTTTATGAGAAATGAATGTCTTTATACCGAACTGAGAAGATTCACCAAGTAACTCAGTGTGCTGATTATTTTTTTAAATCGCCAAAATCTACTTCAAATCCATTAAAATTTCACAATTTCGCTCTTTTCGTCAAAAAAAAACAAGAAAAGGACATACGGCGCTGACCCCAAATAATGGGATAAGGTAAGGCATTTAATGAATCTAGTTAACCTATATTTTAAGGGTTTGTATATCCATATCTATATATATATATACATACAAATAAATAAAATTGGAGTGTCTGTTTGTAATATCAAAATAACACTTTTTTACCAAATGCGTATGAAAGTATATACGATACCTATAACGAAAACGCATTTTTTTTTGTCTGTCTGTCTGTCTGTCTGTCTGTTTGTTTGAGGTAAACTTCTAAACGGCTGAACCGATTTCCATGGGACTTTCACTGACAGATAGCTGACGTTCCAAGGCGTAACTTAGGCTACTTTAATTTTAGAAAAAGCATTAGGGTTCCGCGGGAAAAACATAATACCCATATTTCCGGGTAATCTCCCTAAAGTCCACGCGGGCGAAGTCGCGGGCACAGCTAGTATATATATATATATGAGTATATGTATGTATGTATATCCATTTTGAATCACATAGTATAATATATTAAATTCAGATAAAATTAACCCGAGGTAGACCTTTTACTTGGCTATTCATTGAGATCAGGTAAGCAGGAGCTAAGCAAACAGTTAGAAATTTTAGGTCAACTAACATAAATATAAGCTATATAGTATAAAGTGTATCAGAAGTCCGGTGTATCTTAGATAGATAGATAAAGTACTCCTTATCGCACACCAAATAGAAAATATTAAAACAAAAATACATATATAACATTTCTTACTATGCGATTCAAATGAGAATAGGGTCGACTTTGCGCCATATTGTGACGTCATAGCTGTCAATTCTAACCAGTTAGGTAGGGTGAGCAAAACAAGATATTTTTTTAATAAAATAAAAGACGAAGCACACTGACAACGACAAAATGGCGACTGGCGTCCTTGTTTTCTTTTTTTTAATAATTTTGGCATGGCTTCTGGGCCTTTGCGCCAAAAATGAAACTATAATAAAAGGTTATGGCATGGTTTAAAAAAAAAAATTAAGACTTTAAATAATTAAATATTCTATTAAGGCAATATACTACTAATTTAATCTATTTATTTAAATTTGATGTAAGACTATTATTATTGATATGCAAATAAGTTTTTTGCAAACCATACTTTTCAAGTGACATTTGACAGTTATGGGATATTGTCATTCCTATTCTTATTTGAATAGCATAGTAGGTACATTTCGACGAAGGCTTAGTCTAGCGGTTTGATCGTAGGCCTGATGGGCTGCAGGTTCGATTCTCCTCAGCGGCAAATTTCGGACAAGTCCTTTACGGAATTTTCTCTGGTCTGTGTGTAACTAGGATTGCCCCCAGTCATTTGTATGGTGCACATAGTACTAGCGTTGCTTAGTTTGGGTTCATGCGATGAGTATGTGTTGTCTGCTGATATGATAAGAGTGAGGGTAAGGACCCTGAAAGTAAAATATATTTTCGGACTTTTGAAACATCCTTTATAGTTATGTTCGGGTCTATTTTACAAGGTATTTTAGGTACTTGTGTGTTCAGCTGAAACTGGGTGGTAACTCTGAAGAATGCCTACACATTCACATACCCTTCAGCCCCACGCACACCGGGGCGACAAAAGACGCATCAAAAATTGTACTTATACCAAAATGAACTCTGTGCTAATGTACATAAAGATTTAATTACTGTAAACGCCACTCGTCAAAATACACCCGTCATCGCTGGCATTTCGTTGTAAAATATGCTTCTTGTTCGAGTTAATAAAGATTGTTTAGGTATTAGTAAAAATTTGATATATTTTATGCTCTACCTTGATATTCCAAGGTCGCTAGCGTCTAACGAGCATAAGATCCCTATAGATTATCATAGAGCTGTTAATTCAAGCACGGTCTCTTTCATAAACAGATAAATAGACAACTCTGTATTATTCCAACCCTTAAAGTAATACAAACTATAATTAAAAGTGTTATAATGGACGCCCTTTTCACTTAAAGTGATCTCAAAAAAAATTGTAGATTCATTCAAAAAATTATGTTCGTAGAACAATGTAATTTTTGATGCGAAACATGTAATGGAGCGCTTGGCGAGTGAGAGCAACTGTTGATGCCGCGATGCGAAAACTTCGAGTTGCTCCATGGCTCCTCGGTTCTTTCTGCCGCTTAGACTCCGACCACCGGCTGACTCCGCTCACTCGCCGCTAAGACGCTTCTCTCTCTCTACTCTAAATAACATAATGTTTCACATCTGCCAGGCGTCCCGCGACGGCTACTGTTTGTTATTTATATCAACTCTAGCTTTACGACATACTCTAAGTAGAGTAGACAAAATTTAGAGGTTGAAACTCGAATTGAAAGTAGACGTTTGAAACGCAATTTAACATTATCCCAGATGCTCCCAAATTAGGATTAAAGCAGCAATTTAATTAACAACCAACAAACGGAATGTAAATTAATTTGGTTCCTCAGGAGGTACACAAATATTCCGCCATTTTGCCATTGATATAAGAATACTGGACACACGGTCGGCTACTCTACATCTTATTATTTAGGAATCAATTGAATTTTATGGAATAAGATGAGGAATGGCTCCACCTTGGGTTAGCGGGAATGTCAGCCAGTGTCAAGTAATTAATAGCAAGGGCAAACTTAAAAAAATACGTTATCCAAAAAAATGGGTTATGAAGATGAATCTCCAACGGTAATCCTAGTGTAGTGTCTGGTGACATTTTATATTATTTAGGTATAATATTTATTTATTAAATTTCTTTGCCCTGAAGCCTGAAATAAAATAGAAAATAAACCCGTATAAAATATGAGCGCAATGTTATAATATCGCGTTTCCATTCAAATACCAACGTTTACAAAAAGTGATACATTATAACCTTCAGTCTGAAAAAGCCTGAATCTGAAACATCAAGCTTCTCAAAAAAGCAATTTCACTTCAAAGGTAAACTATAAAGAAAGAGAATTAAAGAAAAAATCAGCCAAGTGCGAGTCGGACTCGCGCACGAAGGGTTCCGTACCATTATCTATAAAAACGGCAAAAAATCGCGTTTGTTGTATGAGAGCCCCCTTAAATACTTATTTTATTCTGTTTTTTTTTTAGTATTTGTTGTTATAGCGGCAACAGAAATACAACTCTCTAACTATCACGGTTCATGAGATACAGCCTGGTGACAGACGGACGGACGGACGGACGGACACCGAAGTCTCAGTAATAGGGTACCCGTTTTACCCTTTGGGTACGGAACCCTAAAAACCCTCTTTGAAAGTTACATATTACGTGAAATTGAAACTAAATGTTTTCAGTATGGACAGCTCGGTCCCGTGGGTTTTACCAAAGTAATTCAATCTTTATGTATACAAACACAGAGTTTGTTTTATTACTGGCAAACATTTTGCAGCGCGCATTGCATGACGCATTAAGGTAGTCGTCCACGTTTTCGCATCGTAAGTATCGGACGCATCGCAACAAACGGATCGTAGTAGTGCGTCCACTGATCCGCATCGTACGGATCGTACTTGTATGACTTCCTATACAAAGAATACTATGATCCGTTTGATGCGATGCTTCCGATACTTACGATTCGAACACGTGAACGCCTATCTTTAGTATGCGTCATATTAGATGGATAATAAGGGCTTATTATTATTTTGTTAGGGTTCCGTACCCAAAGGGTAAAACGGGAACCATATTACTAAGACTTCGCTGTCCGTCCGTCCGTCCGTCCGTCTGTATCTCATGAACCGTGATAGTTAAAGAGTTGAAATTTTCACAGATTATGTATTTCTGTGGCCGCTATAACAATACTAAAAAACAGAATAAAATAAATATTTAAGGGGGCTCCCATACCACAAAAGTGATTTTTTCTCGTTTTTAGTTTTTAGGGTTCTAAATTTTTATAAAGTGTGTTTTTTTTATTTTGCATAAATAATTTTCATAAATTGGGACTAAAATTTTGGTATATACTTTAGTAAACGAAGCGGTAGTAGCCTATTGACGGGCCTCTCGTAACCGAGAAGCTCCGGGTTCGATCACTAAACTACTGACGTAAGCCCACTCCCAACAGAGGCATTTAGGTTAGTTGAAGGGGCTTACTAGATTAGTATGTGATAATATCACTTTTTTATGATGATGATAAGGAATTGAGACGAAGTTTATTAGTATTACATCACATCATCACGCCTATATTCCCCGAAGGGGTAGGCAGAGGTGCACTGCAGTGCGCCCACACTTCGCCGATGTATTTTGGTACTCATGTAATAGCGGGCGAGCCTATTGCCATTATACCAGGCACATTCTCCCTCAATACGAGGGAGATTTTTGGACCATAGCCCACCACGCTGGCCCAGTGCGGGTTTGGTGAACTTCACACTCCTTTCTATAGACGTGCAGGTTTCCTCACGATATTTTCCTTCACCGTTTCTTAGCAAGTGATAATCTCAATTAGTAATTAGTATTATCTAAACAATAAACCCGCAATCGTAATACAAACACAGGAACTTATAAATAAACGAAGAAAATGACATTGCGTGAGAAAGGAGCTAATCTTAATTGACCGACCTCACGTGTGACCCTACCGGGCATTCATTAGAGGTGAGGTGAGGTTGATCGATACAGTTGACCTTATTAACAGCTTACCCGCGTGTTCATTAACACTGTTTAAGCCCTGTGCAGACTAGGGCGTCAAAACTCGCGAGGATTTTTTTTGCCAATACTAAAACGAACATTACAAGGTCACTAGGTGTTGTTCCAGCGATTTTGTCAGTCATCATTTGCCTTACCTTATCCCATTATTTGGGGTCGGCGCAGTATGTCCTTTTCTTCCATTCGTCTCGCTTTTCCGTCATACCGACATCGACTCCGATCTCAATCATATCACTTTTTACACCATCCATCCATCTTTTCTTTGGTCTTCCTCTTGCTCTGTATCCATCCACATTCATACTCATCACTCTTTTAGTCACATGCTTAGTCTCTTACTTCTCACTTTTTCTGTTAAGGGCGCTACTTTTAAACTACCTCTATATATGTACATTCCTCACCTTATCCTATCGCGTCACTCCACACATCCATCTCAACATTCGCATCTCGGCAGAGTGGAGACGTTTCTCTTCACGCACTTTAGCCGCCCAGCATTCCGAGCCGTACATAATTACTGGTCTGATGACTGATTTGTAAATTTTTCCTTTTACCTTTAACGGCATTTTGGGGTCGCAAGTAGTGCTGGTAACTTGTCTCCACTTCTGCCATCCTGCATTGATTCGCCGCTTTATATCCCGGTCTACATCTCCATCATGCTGGAGTAACGAACCTAGGTACTTTGTCAGTGCAACAAAAAAAAATTGTTCCGTACGCTGCGGTTTTAATAGTTTTTTCGCGGAACCATAATTCTAGTTTACTCCCTATTATCTGCCAATAAAAGTCTGACTGACTTGATTCTGACGTAAATTTGGTTAGGTATAAGTATTTCTATACTATCATATGCATTAATTTAGTAAGAAACTGGTATTTTAACATCGATGATGAGATCTAACTTAGTTGTGTGGCTTTTGTCACAGTAATTAAACCTTTATTAACCGACTTCCGAAAAGGAGGAGGTTCTCAATTCGGCCGGTATGTTTTTTTTTTGCTGTAAATATTAACTTTTTTAGGGTTGTTATGAGGTGGTAATAATTTTATATTTTCAACGATTATTGACACTAAAAAGCGTGAAAAAAAAATAAACTTTTAATAAAAACTAAAACCGACTTCAAAAAGCTAGGTGCACCTAAAAAGCTAGAAATAACCTTATAATTCATTTGAAGTCGGTGCCAATTCATGTGTGTATTTGCCTAGTCTGACGTAGATTGGCACCTACTTCAAATGTAATGAATTATAAGGTTATTTCTAGCTTTTTAGTGCACCTAGGTTTTTCAAGTCGGTTTTTGTTTTTTATTAAAAGTTTATTTTGTATAATAAAATAGTTTTAAATTAAATTAACAAACAGTTAAGTGCATTCGCTATGCCCACTGTCTTCAGGGCCTAATACGTCTATGAAGTTTATTAATACACGTATAAACCTTCTCTAGGGATTAATATAATAACCAAGTGACATTTTTTTATTTTTTTATAGCCTTTCTATGTCCCACTCCTGGGCAAAAGTCTCCCCTTTATCTCTCGACACATCTCGGTCCTGGGCTATTATTTGACTTGCCGTAGATGTGTGAAGGTTTTTAAAGTTAAGGGGGCTTGGACCATTTGCCCACCACGCTGGTCCAATGCGGGTTGGTGAACGTGACGTGTGTGGTTGGTTGATAGCAGTGGTAGCCGAGTGGTCGAACGCACGCCTTGCAATCAAAGTGTGCAGGTTCAAACCCCGGCTCGCACCTCTGGGATATAAGTGCGAATCTCATTTTCATCCGAGATTATCACTTGCTATGAAACGGTGGAGGAAAACATCGTGAGGAAACCTGCACGTCTGAGGGAACTTGACTAGTTTTCGATAGATGTGTGAAGTCTGCTAACCCGCACTGGGTCAGCGTGGTGGACTATGGCCGGAATCCCCCTCGCATTGAGGGGAGGCCCGTGCCCAGCAGTGGGACGTTAAAAGGGCTGTGGTAGTCGTAGAACGTGACATGATAATAATAAATTCAGCCTATACAGTTATTTTTGTCTCCCGCTTTGCAATGGAGGGAAGTGGATACATTTTTCTTCCAACTCCTCCTACACCTTTTTCGATTAAATTCGTGCGGGTTCCAAGACAATTTAGCTTTTCCCCGGGACTCGCCGAGGGTCAAACCTCGGTGTTTTCAATGGACACCGCTGTAGATCCTGGCTTACAGGAGTAACAGTGGTAGGAATGTGTGACGGGCTTAGTCTCATAAAAAAAAATCGAGTACATTTACCATAAAACTCTGGACACACTGAGGCGTCAATATTTTGGCAACAGCTTGGTCTAGCGGTATGAGCGTAGGTCTGCTAAACCTAGTAGGTGCGGGTTTGATTCCCGCCAGTAACAAACTTCGGAAATAGATTTTTCGGTATTTGCCCTAGTCTGGGTGTAACTAGGTTCGCTCTGACTCCGTTGTATAGTACTTACAGTACAAGCTTTCCTTAGTTTGGGATAATACGATGAGTATAATGTGTTGTCTGGCGATATTTATTTGTATATATTATTTCTACACCAAAATGGATATAAAGGGTGTTTCAAATACATCATCTCGCCTGTATTCCCCGACCCCTTCGGGCAGAGGTGCACTGTATTCGCCGATGTATTTTGGTCCCAATGTAATAGGCGACGAGCTTATTGCCATTATACCGGGCACATTCCCGGGCACACCACGCTGGTCCAGTGCGGGTTGATGAACTTCACACGCCTTTCTATAGACGTGCAGGTTTCCTCACGATGTTTTCCTTCACCGTTGTTTCAGAAGTCCGAAATAATACTTTGGAGTTTGTATCATTATCGGGTATAGCATAAAAATTTGATTGAAATTTGACCTTGCTTTTACAACTTTTCTTTCGTCGTTAATTTCTCTAACTCGTCATATCTCGAGTCCGATATAAAAAAACATGTTCTTTTTTGTGAATACTGGTAGTTGCCCCTCATAAGTGTAGTTTACACTGCTGAATAGGGTTATGGGTGTACCCAAAAAGCAGAACACGATACCTGTGATAAATATTCAAAGGTCTATAACTCAGAAACTATGATAGTTAGATATAATCTGTCTTCACTAAGTACCCACATATGATCTACCGTATGTACTTAAAGTATTATTTCAGACTTCTGATACGCGCTGTATATTCCGTGACAAAACTCTGTTATGGGCTCGCTGCCGCCTCACGTGAGTTACAACGCATTATATTCTTTATGACGTAACATAAAAAGGTTCATAATGCCGTAATGTGTATAGTAATTACCGTGGGTTCAAGGTTTTTGGGGCACTGGGCGTTGATACTATCATTTTACATTGCGTAAGCTAACGATATTGAAAAGTAAAGAAATCTAAAGCGCCAGGCACACTGGGGCGGGCGAAATCGCTCGCCCCAGTATTCCAGTCGCGAAGAAATCCTCGTGACGCGGGCGAATAGGTTTGCCGGCAGCGATTTTTATTTAAGAAAACTTAAATGTTCTAAAAATAACGTCAAAAACTCACCTAAAAGGCTCACATTGACGCCTAGTCTTGTCTTTCGTTCTCTAGTCAAGGTCAAATCATTTCTTTTGCTAAACAACTGCGGGGCACTTACAAATTGTCAAGTTTTTTTTTCTTAAATGCTACTAGCGCATCGAAAACTTGACCTAAGTTTGCCAATTCCAAAACGAACTTTATTTACTTATCGATGAAGCACATTATTTAATGGAATGTCATTGATTACGCGAGTGAATTTAGTGGCGTGGTGAAATACATTTTGCCAGAGACATTTAATCTTAATATATATTAATAAAGAGTTTTTTTTACAATAAAAGTTTATTCGTTAGCACCAGTTTGTTCTGGGCGTCTATCGACCTATAAATACTTTACACCACTCAAAAACCATTTCACATCCTCTTCAGCGTAACAAAAGGCAGCAATGTAGCAATAACTCTATTATACGCTTATTGTAAAGCAACTATTTGTGCTGCCACCATCAATCATTTTGTCGAAATATTATTTTATCAATGGCAACATTGGCACTTTGTCGGAAAAAGTGGGCCGATATTTTGTGCCCCTTGCATTTTTGGGTTATTGGAGTAGGCTACTTGTCGATAAGTAGGGGAGGTTAAGGTACATGTGTCAACTGTGTTTTTTTTAAATCAGGGTCTACCAACCGTTGTCACAATGATACATGAATTGATATTCACACATTAGTTTATAACAAGACTGCACAACCAATTACAGGTAAACACAATGGACATACACGATGGACTATTATACTATTTGTTAAATAAAATAATGATGAAATAGTACTATAATAATAAAAACAATGTTTTACATAAGTATTGGCAATATTATTAAGAAGCAACCCTACAAGGTCCGGTGATAGCTCTGACGGATGAGGCTGCACTGTCTGTGTGAATGTCACACAAGTCACATAAACTGTTATTAAGCCTACTTAGGCGTGGAGAACTAGCACCAAATTTAGTAAGACGAAGAGGTGGAACAAGAGGGGTGATGGGATTACGAGGAGAATTACGTGGAACTCTCAGCAAGAATTTACTGAGAAGTTGAGGAACGTCATTCGAGTCGTCCATTATCGATGGGTTGCTATGTTTTAAGAATGTATGTTTGTATTTCGGGCACGACTTGTTATTTGATAAACGAGTAATCAGTCTAATGCCCGAAACCAATATTTATTTTTTACATAGATAAGCGATAGTTACCGAATAGGTAGTATATGTTAGAAGTTTCTATACATTACCAATAGTCAGTTGTCATCAAAATAATATTACGACGATTGCTCTGACAGCCCTATTCTTGGTAAACGGTAAAGAGACATGAATTTTGGAACGCAAAAATAGAGGAGTTAGACAATTTCGAGACAAAAGTTTTCGCTGTAAGATAACCTAAGTTTTTCCGACCGACAACAAGACTTTTAATCCATATTACATGATCCTTACGAAAAGAACAAGCCCAAGAGACCCAGGATTAAACTGTTTTCACACAAAAAAGGCGCGCGGACTAAAACGCCCGGTTGGCTGTTAAAAATTTAACAATAGGTAGTGGTGGCTTTGTGTCGGCGACTCGTTGCTGGACAAAGCGAAAATTGTGAATGTACCATAGATACATAAGTCTACTAGATGTATTTAACTATAGAACGTGGTTTTGTTGTACTAGGCTGCGATAGATGTCGCCGTAATAGTTTTGTAAGCCGCTATTGTTTCATTCACAAAAACGACATGTTTTAAAAAAAAATTCAATCTGATCGCCGTTCTAATACCTTAACGTTATTCCTGAATCTGATCGTTGTTTGAGAGATTGAGAAGCTAATTTTATTGTTACTCTTGATTCTATGTGTCTTGACATGCGGTCAAGACAAGACAAGACCTTTGTCACGAATTTGTTCGCCCGCTCTCTGTCTAATTTCTAACGAGAGAAAGAGACAACATCAAGATATTCCGTGACATTTAGGGATGTGAGTTGGAGGAGAAAAAAATCGATTAGTAAATATTCGATTTTTATCTCTTTAAAAAAATCGATTTAGATAATCGATTATTTAAAAAAAAATCGATTTTATTTAAAATCGATTATTTTTTCAAATCCCTACGTGACATACGTCTAGTCTTGCCGCACATGCTACAACTACTGGTCGCATTCTAGAACCTATTCGGTATTCTTACACCTGGCCACTATTTTTGAATCTAAGCACGATCTGGTTGCCGTTTGAGAACTAATCGCTAATCTTGAGTTTGGTCGTCGCCGTCCTAGAATCTATTGGCTGTTCTTGGACCTGCTGGGCTATTACGTAACTTTTAATGTTATCAATGATCATTAGAAACCAAATAACATAGCGGATTTTTAATACATTTTGACAGGACGTAATAATAATAAGACATCATCACGCCTGTATTCCCCGAAGGGGTAGGCAGAGGTGCACAGCAGTGCGCCCACACTTCGCCGATGTATTTTGGTCCCAATGTAATAAGGCGGCGTGCCTATTCCCATTAAACCGGGTACATTCCCCCTCAATACGAGGGAGATTTGGGCCATAGTCCACCACGCTGGCCCAGTGCGGGTTGGTGAACTTCACACGCCTTACTATAGACGTGCAGGTTTCCTCACGATGTTTTCCTTCACCGTTGAGCAAGTGGTAATCATTGTTGAAAATTACATTCGGACATGAAAATTATCTACGAGGTGCAGACCCGGAATTTGAACTTGCACCCCTTACGTTCAAGGCGGGCGTTCTTGCCCGCGAGGCTACAACTGCTACTTTGACAGGACGTGATTGAAACTAGTCAGTACCGCCACCTTACCATCACCTGTCTTGCTGCTATGTTTTTCATATAACATTCAGTTTTTGTCAGTTGACTTAGTACCTACAAAAAATGACAAAATTGGACAAAATGGAAGCAACAATGCTTTAAGAGGCGATGGTGGGGACGCAGTAGTCTCAGCATGACCGTGTAGACATCAATTTGATCTCTTTCAACTGTCAGATTTGTATAGAAAATGTCGTCACTTCAAACTTTTTGTGCTGGACATGGCTCGGTGTGACGTCATTTTCTAGACTAATCTGACAGTTGAAAGAAATATAACATACACGGTCTCATGCTAAACCTGCTGGTCGCTGTTTAAGAATCAGTCTTATCTAGTTTACAATATATCTTTGCACTTGTAAAACAGTGCGGCTGTTTCATTTCAGTATTCGTTGTAATTTCGCGACGACACGCCGCCCGCCAACTTTCCTTTTGACAGACGTTTTAATGGTTTTGTTGGTAAATTATTGTTTATTTCCTCCCTCTTTATGTTGTATTACAATTACTTTTGCGGTTTCGTTCCAGACAATATGAACCATTGAAAACAGGTGGATTGTTTCTTCGAATCGATATATCGTGGCATTTGTTGGGTCGAATCATGATGTCATCATAATATCAGTGATGACGGCGTCACTGAGAGTCATTACACATTTTTACAAGCTTTTATTTAACTTGCAATGTAGGTATGTCCGGGTGGAATCTTGCAACTGAATTTTAAATCAGTTATCTTTAACCGATTGAGCTGAAATTTGGTATACACACTTATTTTGGATGACAATGCATGCTTAGCTATGTGACGTAATTCTAATTGCAATATGGCGGATCATCCAAGATGGCGGAATAGTTATTTTTTCTGCAATACCATAGTATGGGTATCAAATGAAAGGGCTTGCTGAGAAGAACACGAAAACTAATACAACGTTGTCGCCTTAAAATGTAATAAATCTTCAATTGTTATTAGCTTTTGCTAAATATCTGTTATTTTCTTGTGAAATATATAATCAACGAATTCTATTCCAGTGTCTTGGGTATCTTGCACTTACTTAAAATTCATAGTCTAGATAAAGGCGTCTCTAGGGTAACACGTTTGAGAGCGAATTTTAATTTTAAAACATTTCAAAGTCGAAAATAATGTTCGCGAAGTTCGTAGTTTGCTTGCGGTTTGTTCCGGTGTGACTACGACTTTCCTATAATCAGTAAATGCTATGCTATCCTAAAAGATTCATGGTACATACATACATACATATACTCACGCCTGTATCCCATGGGGGTAGGCAGATACTACCGTTTGCCACATGCTACGATCCTGACATACCTCTTTCGCTTCATCCACGGTGATACATCTTTTCATGCACTTCCGTCAGTTGAGGGTGTTACTAAGAGACTCTTTCTAACATCAGCAAAATTAACTGGAACAGGCAGACAGACCGATGACTTTTTTTTAAGTATGTATCTTTCATATGCATTTTGTAAAAATACATTATTTTGACATGTGTGTATGTGTATATATTTAGTTCAAGTTCTGCAGAAAAACACAAACAATAAAGCAGTATTAAAAATAATTGCTATAAAGGTTTGAAATAACAACTTTTGTAAGCTGAGATACAATTTACTGTTTTCCCCGACTTTTATTATGGACTAAAGAGTTTTAATCTAAAAATCCCCGGCTCAATTTATATCAGTTAGCAGTTATAACGCTTAGGCCGGATTACACGGGCTAAGCGGAAAAAGGGCAGAATAGGACAAGAATCCAACTAAAATCGGGGCACTTTTGTTGTTTTCTGAATTTCGTGAAATCGAAAAACAAATGATACAGAAATAATTGAATTTACGTGAGATTGAAAATTTGTACATATTTATAGAAATTAAATTGAGACTCAGAATCGAAGCAATTATTTTTTGTTTATGTTGTATACTTCAGCATTGCTTGGTAAGATGAAGAGGGATTGGGCTGGTCACGTGACATAACTATGCCTGCAAAGTTGGACACATGGCACTAATACGTGGACGCCCGAAGGTGCCCGAAGGCAGACGATGGCGAAGATGCTACGACGATTCGCTCAGTTTTTGGCAAAAAGTGACCACAGCAAGCCCAAGAACATGTAGAGATGATTTTGCCCAGCAGTAGGTCATTAAATAGGCTATTAAATAAATATTGTAGACTAAAGTTTGTTAAGAGCTTTCATAGAATACTTTTGTAACCTTAATGAATGTGCACGTAATGCTACTGACAGAGAGAGATGGAGAAGTCTCACAAAAACCGCAACCAACCAACTAGACAAACCATGACCACGACCACTCCGCCAGGAGTACGACTAAGAAGAAGAATACTTTTACAGGCTGGTACTTTAGATTACCTAATATTTCTCCTATAGTACACGTTTTCAATTAATAGCGCTTTCAGACAAGCGTCATTTTTGCGCGTATGCAGTTATTTTGGCTTACACGCGCTTCATTTGACACTTCGAAAAGCCAAACGCGCGTTCACAGGCTTGTTCCGGCGTATACGCTCGAACCAGAGTATCGGTTGCTTATTATATGCGAACTTATAAGCGCGTCAACGCTTGAAAAAGTGGCCAGTGTGCCAAAAGGCACGCCTATACGCACTTCAAATAACTAGCTTTTATAAGCCTTTTCAAACTAGCGTTTGATACGCGAGAGGCAGTCTCTTGCCATTGTTCGTCAAAGGCAAGAAACTGCCTCTGTTAGAGCCTTCTAAAACTAGAATTTTATACAAGCTTTATAAGCTAGTTTTTGAGTCAGTCATTTGCCATTGTTGGCAAAAGGCAAGAGACTACCTCAAGAAGCCTCTTGATAGCCGTCAATAGAGGCAGATCCTTGCCATTGTTGGCAAAAGGCAAGAGACTACCTCAAGAAGCCTCTTGACAGCCGTCAATAGAGGTAGATCCTTGCCATTGTTGGCAAAAGGCAAGATACTACCTCAAGAAGCCTCTTGACAGCCGTCAATAGAGGCAGATCCTTGCCATTGTTGGCAAAAGGCAAGAGACTGATTCAAGAGTCTGTCATCAGAGGCAGATTCTTGCAATTTGTCAACGGCTTGGTCTAGTTAGCTAATTAGTATTCTTGACTATTACGTACACATTTTGGTATCTTAGCCACTCATAAGCCTCGCCGTCGCATCCAGATCAAATGACATAACATCAAAGGGCCTACATTTCTTTGTGGACCCGAAATACATAATTTCAACGTTTGTGAAAGGCAGTTCAAAGGGCGGGGCGGCCCTTTGTAGTTCATTGTATGTTTTTATTACAATCTGGTAGTTAAAGTAAAACATGCAGATAGGTATAAACGACATTATTAATACATTAACAAATAGCGTAGTGTTAGGAAATAGGTACGACGTAAATACAGCATATCCATCTAAAGCTTTCAACAGCTCAGATTTTTTTGTCAATGGCTTGAAGGTAGGCCGCTCGGCTCACTAGATTGTGTGGTAGCGGGTTTGATTCCAGCCAGTGGCTCATTTTATATCTGGCCCATTCCCCTCAATACGAGGAAGATATGAGCCACAGTCCACCAAACTGACCAACGGATGGTGAACCTCAAACGCCTTTCTCTAGACATGCAGCTAGTTTCCTCACTATGTTTGCTTTCACCTTTCAGCAAGTAAATGCCAGAAGTCTAGGCACCATTTTATTTATATCCATGGGTCCTTTCGACCTGATTTCCAAGCTTCAATTTCTAGTTAACAACTCGTTAATTACCATTTCTCTAAACCGTTTAGACATTTGCGTAGCATTAAAATGTAGCCCAAAGATATCACCACGGGTCCAGTGAAGGGACATAAATACCCCTAACCCTTTCTGGGCTACTTTAATAAATCTGTTACGCGACAGTTAACCCGGCGCGGGCTATTAGCAACAACTATTACACCCTAATGGACCCACGGAATTTGATTTCAATTGATGAAATTAAAATATGTAATTGTTTAAGTAATTACGACTAAAGGCATTTCCTGATGCTAATGACGATGTTGACGATAGTCTAGTGCAGTGGTTCCCAAACCTATTTTGTATACTGAGAATAAATTATTTTCAGCGCCCCCATTTTTTCAACTAATTAAAAACCACTATACTACTATTACTACAGCCCTTTTAACGTCCCATTGCTGGGCACGGGCCTCCCCTCAATGCGAGGGCGATTCAGGGCATAGTCATAGTTTTTTTTTTTAATCATTTTTTTTTATTCGTGTAATTTTGTTGAAGAATTAACTTTTTCTATGAGACAATAAAGTTATTTTTGTATTGGCAAACATTCTGACGCCCAGCCTTTGACGCCCCAAGTGGTTGAGGGTTCAATTTCCATCAGCGAGAAATTTACAAAATGTCAAAATGACACAGTTTGTTCTTGGTATTTACAAAAACTTTGAAGCGTGTATCTTGACGCCCCAGTGTATTTTCTAGGCTATACAATAATCCTATATCCCCATTAGAAGTCAGGTCGGACCTTACATTGAGAAAGACATACGAGCAATAGTTTACGCTGAACAGATCCTTATTATGTCCTATACACCCCCATAAAATATCCCTAACATTGTTACTAACAAAATAACATGCAATATCGTATACGGAGCCCGTAAAAGTGAACTGTAACGGGATAGGGGTCCGTAATGACGATCTAAAAACCCAACCATAACAGATAAATGTAATGTGGGGTAGACAAATTTATTGAATGGATTGGAAGGATTTTATTCTATTAGAGGAGCGATCATGAGCTTTTAGCGTTACGCTGCGTAAACACGTCTCGTCCAAGTTACACATCTGTATGTATTGTTAACGAAAATCGATGGTTATTTTTTTAAAATAAACGTGGTCCTGTTGTCTTTAATATATTCAGTGGAATTAGCATCCATTTCAAGACTAAAACTCTATTACGTACTGACTCGTTCGCTCACTGTCATATTTTATACGAGAGAAAGAGACGAAATTAATATGTTACATAACATAAGTATAGTCTTGGCGCACATGTTACAACTAGAGGTGAAAGGAAGGTAGGTAGGTAGGTAGGTAGTTCAAGAAAAAAAAATACATCATCACGCCTGTATTCCCCGAAGGGGTAGGCAGAGGTGCACTGTAGTGCGCCCACACTTCGCCGATGTATTTTGGTCCCAATGTAATAGGGGGCGAGCCTATTGCCATTATACCGGGCACATTCCCCCTCAATACGAGGGAGATTTGGGCCATAGTCCACCACGCTGGCCCAGTGCGGGTTGGTGAACTTCACACGCCTTTCTATAGACGTGCAGGTTTCCTCACGATGTTTTCCTTCACCGTTCAGCAAGTGGTAATCATTGTTGAAAATGAAAAGTAGTATGGTAGTTAAAGAAGTATTTCGTATAATCGTGATGTAGGCTGTAGGCAGAGCGATCGAGATCGTTCGGAGCCGGCGTTAGTACGGCGAAGAGAACCAAAAGACGGTGCTCGAGAATCACAGAGAAAATTTAACTAATTATCGAAACGCTGGCGCATGCTCGCCCTGCCGCATTATGCTAGTATTTTATATATATAGAACGTTTATACATAGATCGATAACTCTTTATTGTTCCAACTCTTAATGTAATACAAACTATGCGTATACTATATACTTTTAAAGTGTAACAATGGGCGGCCTTATCACTAAAAGTGATCTTAACCAGCCAACCTTTGGATGTAGAGGAACTAAAGTACTAGTAAGGACGAGATTCATGTTTTTTTTTATTTTATTCAAAAAAAATATACAGATCGCGACACGTTTTGTTTCGAAGGCGTTACGAACACGTTAAAAGGTAGTGATCGAGATTTGGAATTTGAACAAGGAACGACTCCATCACTAGTTTTACACGGATCACGGCCAGCGTATACGAAAAACAAATATTTTAGGAAAAAAAATCATGAAAGGGTTACCCTAAATAACAAACGAAGCAGATGTGACAAATCCTCTTAATGTTTAAAGAAAACACATTAATTCTGCATAAAGCCCTGCTCCTAACAGCGCGTCAAAAACGCTCGACTTTTTTTCCAATACCAAAATGAACTGTATTAATGCACTATAAGAGCTCATTTTTCAACGAATTGTCATCGATATCGTGAAATAATTTTGAAACATGGTCACATGGCGTTTAACAAATAAATTTAATCTTTATATATGCTGACACAGAGTTCGTTTTGGTATACGCAAAAACTGACGCGTGCGTCTTCCCGCCCCGTGGGGCTCAGGGTTTAAATATATATAAATAACCACGCTTGTCACCCTAAAAACAAGCAACAAAAACCTTTTTAAAAGTACCTCACAAACAACAATCCCAAAACAAACCTAAAATAATACCATTGAAGATAAGGCTGCGAATGCATGTCACGATTTGTCGTGCGCCGATAAAATATAATTTAGTCGACTGAGTATTTTGTTTATTAGCGTAACACGATTATTTATTATATGTACAAATGTATTTAACCTCCCCTTGCGAGTCCTAGAATAATGACAAACAAATACACTCATTTATGTACTATATAGGGTGTATCAGAAGTCCAAATTAATATTACAGTTACATATCGTCGGGTGACAAGAAAAACTCGTTAAGTAACAAAAAAGAATTAAGTTATTTGAATTTTAGTAGTTCTTTTACGTGATTCAGTATTTTTTGCTTCTTGGAATTCTGTAAGGTAATCCACTTAAGGATATGATGACTTTTTCCCGGGAAAGTTGTTGATGTTTTAAGGTGATTAGTGTAAAAAGCATCCTATTTTTGTACTTCGTGAGTTAAAAAATAATCAACGTATTTATGTTGTTTTATTAATGTTTTTGCTGATGTTTATTTTTTTAATATCTTAAATGTTATCCCACTAATATTATATTTACGAGAGTTTGTGAGGATGGATGAAATGATGTTTGTTACTCTTTCACGCAAAAACTACCGTATAGAGTTTGATGAAAATGACCAGTAGTACTTTTTAGGGTTGCGTACCTAATGGGTAAAACGGGAACCCTATTACTGAGACTTCGCTGTCCGTCCGTCCGTCCGTCCGTCTGTCACCAGGCTGTATCTCATGAACCATGATAGATTTTTTTGCCGTTTTTATAGATAATGGTACAGAACCCTTCGTGCGTGAGTCCGACTCGCACTTAGCCGGTTTTATACATTAGAATGATAGGCTTTAATTTATAACGATATGGAATAATTGAAGATGGAAAAGGTCAAATTGTTGAAGAAAAGTCGCCCAGTCCTTTTTCACCCTAAAGCAATTCATTCATTTGTAAAAACAGAGTGTCGTATGGACCAGTCGAGAGGTCCGATAAATCACGGGCCCAACCCGAGACTCGAACCTGCAATAAATACATCAACTGACAATTACTTCGGTAAAAGACTTGAGTTTCGTTGGTTTAAAAGTGTGGGCTGGGTGCAAGGGCGAATAACATTTGATTTGTTCGCAAAATCTTTTACTTATTTAACTATACTGCTGTGTTTTGTTAAGTTTGTTTTTTATTTTTCAGGAAAAAATATTTTTTTTTTCATCATAATGACACTATAAGTTTTTTTTGCTGTAAATTTTTCCTTTTTTAGGGCTGTTATGAGGTGAAAATACTTGCATATTTACATCATTTTAACAAAAAACAAAAACCGACTTCAAAAACCTAGGTGCGCTAAAAGGCTACAAATAACCTGATAATTCATTACATTTAGAGTAGGTGCCAATCTACGTCAGACTAGGCAAATACACACATGAATTGGCACCGACTCCAAATGTAATGAATTATATGGTTATTTGTACCTTTTTAGTGCACCTACGTTTTTGAAGTCGGTTTTTGTTTTAACGTGATAGTATCGCTGAATATCATCGCTAACGAAACGCTGCATATTTATAGTTAAGATACTAAAATCATAGGTTTTCGTAGAGTTTTAGGATGAAAATGGTAGTCGTTTCGTTACCGGAAGCCCGCATTCTTCGACAACTCACAGATAACTCATATCCGGGTCAAGCTATTTATTCATGGGTGAAGACAGGTGACAGATTGGGTAACCATTATTTATCCGGGATAAGTAAGGACCGGGTCATAGGTCATCCGGTTCGACTGGGATGGTTTTAGCCAAGCTTTACTCGTGTAAAATGAGATCGCTTGGGAAAATATTTGGGGTTAAAAATGTCACACGCGGATTTGGATCTTGATTTCGGGATGATTGAAATAGATGGGGGGTTATCCATGCTTTAGCCTACCTTGGTGTTACTGATCCCCCTGTCAATTGTAAGATGATCCATAACGTAAAATCCCCGGGCACTCAGGGCCGTCTTGAAACTATCACAAAACTAAAAAGAACTGTAATAACTAATGGGAAAAGCTCATTTTGCAACGAAATATTATCGAAGACGAGGCCGAAATTTGTAGCGTAGACGCAACATAAATAAAATTTTCGAGTAATCTTTATCCATCTTCAGTTAATAAAACAGTTGTGGCGACCTAGATGGTAGAACATTCGTGCATAGCATCGCAATAGCAAGCAAATGCGATATTTACTATTGAAACTACCCACATGTTTTGTTACTTTTTGATAATTTCGTTTTATATTGTACCAGCCTACTGGACAAAGATTTAGTAGGCAAGAGTGTTGTTATGTGTAACCACTTAGCCATTTATGTACTATTTCTCGTAAGTGATTGTTTGTAATCTTAGAGAAATAAAGAAATTCTTACCGTTGAACGTAAGCGGTGCAAGATTTCTAAGTGCGAATGTAATTTTCAAAAAAACCACTTGGTGAGTGGTGAAGGAACACATCATGAGGAAACCTGCACGCCTATAGAAAAGGCCTGTGAATTTCACAAACTCGCACTGGGCCAGTGTGGTGGATTATGACGCAAAACTCCCTCACATTGCCCGGTATAATGGCAATAGGCTCACCCCCTATTACATTGGAACCAAAATTAATCGGCCAAGTATTGGTGTTCACGCGACTAGCGACAATACCCCTTGCGGCGGGCGACAGCGGGGAGCGGCGAGGCGGGGCGGCGGCGCGCGCGACCATCGCGCGAGACCCGGCCGCGCCGCGACAGTTACAAAACGGACAGAACACACGGCAGATGCGTGTCGCATCGCGTCCAAATATTGTTATTTACCTGTACCCGAATCACACTGCTAAATTAAAAGGAATTATAAACGACCCCCTGCGTTTTAATGTGCCAGCGCGCACATTAATTGGCGACCGTGACAGGACAGCCGTCTTGCCGAGCAACATACAACGAGCGAGCGAGCTGTCGACCCTGTGCCCGGTGCAGCCCCAGTGAAGATTACTGCGTGGAAGACGAGGCGAGCATCGGCTACCTATCTACGACGGGAGGTCGTTCCGAGGGAAGTGCGGTTCCTATTCATAATCCCCTCCGTTTCCTAATCTATTTGTGCAAAGTTTGTGCAGTGTATTTGTAACTCATTTAACATAGGACTACGCGTACCATACGCACCTATCTGCCTAAGGTACCAATTTTCATTACTTTGAGGATTTAATTCGCTATTTTAACACGTTATATCGCATTTACTTGCCTATTAACAACAAGTGATGCCTACTTTTACGTGAAATACGTACGGATTGCCAAAATATAACATTGTTACCTCGCACGCTTAGGTTATGATCACGCGCTCACTGCACGCCCCACGCAAGCACGCCTAACTTTGATACGCCATTTTGTGTACCTACATTTTTGGGTGTGCCTATTGCCTATTTGGGTGTGCCTATTGTGTTTCTCTGCGCCTATAATTGGTCATATATCCTACGAATACTACCTACCTACTTTTCTTTGGGTTTTGTGTGCGCCTTTTAGGTATTTACCTACCAATTTCCACAGGCTGAGTGATAGTGTATTCGTTGCTAGCTTTCGTTTCAAAGCCTTTTGCCGAAACTGTTCACAGCTGAACGAGGTATTGCTAGCGGTTGCGACGTAGCTACCTACTTTCACGCGCTGCACCTGCTGCCGACTCTTGCGGTTGCCGCGGCCGGCATCAGGGCAGCCTTCTCGTGCGACGTGCTACGGACAGCGACTGACCGCGTGCTGGATCACACCACGCATAACTGGTTGGATCTGCACATTTATTTGCTTACCTACTTCATTGTTTACTATTTATAATGGCCACTGATAGTGATGATTTGATAAAGCCCAAGAGGGCAAAGATGTTTCGCATCTTATTCGTAAACGTAGTTCTATTAAGGGCCGTCTAACTGTAATGACACAAAATATAGAGGCTCTTCAATCAATGGATATTACTGAACTAAAACGTACTAAAGTTAAAGAATTAAATATTCCTTTAGAGAAATGCCAAGCATTATTTTCATCATTTGATGATATTCAATCTGATATTGAAGCTAACTGTGATGATTTAGATAAACAATTGATTGAAAGAGACACTATTGAAACCAGATTCATATCAATTTTATCAATAATTCAAGAATTAATTGAATCAACTAGCCCGGTGGCAGTTATTCAAGAGTCTGATGCTCATTCTAGTGTCTGTAGTTTTCATGATAATAATAATATTAAGTTGCCAACTATTAAACTCCCATCCTTTGATGGTAATTACCTACAATGGCTCGAGTTCAAAGATACTTTTGACTCATTGATTAATTCTAACAATTCTATACCAATAATAAGTAAATTTCACTATCTTAGGTCATCGCTCGAAGGGAGTGCCCTTGTTGTGATTAAATCACTTGAATTTACTTCTAAAAATTACTCTATTGCATGGGATTTGTTATGTGAAAGATATGATAATAAAAATATTTTGATTAATAACCATTTTAAGTCACTATTTTCTATTGAACAATTAACAAGAGAGTCTTATAAGGCTTTAAGATTTATTAATGATATTGTTACTAAGAATTTGAGATCACTAGACGCCTTGGGACTACCTACCTCTAGTTGGGACGCTATTGTTATATATATAGTTTCATCCAAGTTAGATACTACTACCAACAGCAAGTGGGAAGAGCATAAGGGAACCCTTTCTAGCTTACCTACTTTGGATGAGTTTTTTCAGTATCTAAGAAATAGGGCAGCTATTTTAGAAACCACTTTAGTCAGTAGGAATGATAAACCGGTATACCCGCAACGTGGTGGTCAGAATAAGCCCAACGTTATAAAAACATTTCCTGCGTCCTGTGATGAAACTAATATTGCCATTGCCACGTCCAACTCTAATCATCCCCCTTGTGCGATCTGTAATCAAAGTCATTTAGTGTATTTATGTTCTAAGTTTAAAGATATGTCTATAGAGGATAGGAAGAGTGAGGCATCACGTTTGAAATTGTGTTCTAACTGTTTACGTAAGGGCCATAATTCCTTTCAGTGTCGCCTTAGAGCCACTTGTCGTTTATGTAAATCGAAACACAATTCATTATTACACGTTGATAAGCCAAAATCTAAAAATAATTCATCGGAGGTAGAGAACCTACCTGTTCCATCTTTGCCAATCTCACTCTCAGTCGTCTCAGTCGGACAAGTTCTTTTATGTACAGCGGTTGTAGATATTATTAATGAATGTAATAAGAAGGTTTATCAAGCACGTTGCTTGTTAGACACGGGTAGCCAGTCATCGTTTATGACAGAAAATTTAAAACAAAAAATTGGTTTACCTATTGATAACATAAGTTCTATGACGGTGTCTGGAATTAATAATTTTAAGTTTAGTATTAGTGAACGTTGTAATCTCACTATTCGTTCTCGTGTTGGTTTATTCAACATAGGTGTAAAGTGCCTTGTTGTACCACAGATTACTGGCTTACTGCCATCAATAAATGTTGATTGTAAAAATTTAAACTTACCTATGAATATTGAGCTTGCAGATCCTGGGTACCATCGTCCCTCCAATATAGATGTTCTGCTAAGGGCGGATGTGTTCTGGGATATTGTAGGCTCCGAACAAATTAAATTAGGGTTCAATAAACCTATCTTGCGATGTTCTCAGTTAGGATGGTTAGTGTCTGGGCCTATTGGCAATGTACCACCAGAGCAAAAACAAAGAGTTCATTGTAATTTTAGTAGAGAAATACATGATTCACTTAAGTTATTTTGGCAAATAGATGAACTTCACCCGGAAAAGGTTTCCCCAACTACTGAAGAAAATTTATGTGAAGTTCATTTCTTAGAGAACGTGCGTAGGTTGCCCACTGGTAGATTTTCCGTTAAAATTCCCTTCAAAGAGGAACCTGAGAAGGCACTCGGTGATTCTTTTAATCAAGCGAAGAAGCGCTTCTATAATTTGGAAAAAAGATTATCTAAACTACCTTTAGTTAAACAACAATATAAAGGTTTTATCAAAGAATATTCTAATTTAGGTCACTTATGTCAAGTAGATAAGACTAGTTTTGGATACTTTCTACCGCATCATGCTGTCATTAGAGACAAAAGTGAGACCACAAAACTGAGGGTTGTCTTTGATGCATCGGCCAAGACAACCTCAGGTAAATCATTAAATGACATCTAACTGATTGGACCCGTAGTCCAGGATGATCTCCTATCTATGTTAATGAGATTTCGTTGCCATAAATATGTATTAACAGCTGATATTCAAAAACATTACAGACAAATCGAGATAGATCCGTCCCAGCGCCATCTGCAGCTTATTGTTTGGAGGGACGATGATGCTGAGCCTATCAAGGTCTTGCAGCTCAATACTGTCACCTATGGTACAGCCTCTGCGCCTTTTCTCAGTACGCGATGTCTTCTTCAGCTATCGAGAGAATGTTCTGATCCAACTATAGCCTCTGTCATTGAACACGACATATATGTCGATAATTTAGCTACTGGATCCTCTACTGAAGAAGGCATCAAGCACATTCATGATAATGTAACACAGATTTTGAATTCACCCTTGTTAAACAAGGAATCTAGTGTGTTAGGTCTAATATGGTCACCTAAACAAGATACATTACATTATTCTATTGATTTAAATTCTGATTTGCCTATAACTAAAAGATCTATTTTAAAGTTGACCTGTACAATATTTGATCCGTTAGGACTATTATGTCCATGTGTAATTAAAGCTAAAATAATTCTACAGAATCTGTGGACCCTTAAACTGGACTGGGATGACCCGGTGCCATCTGATCTTGCTAAGCAATGGTCGAATATTGCTAATAAATTAATTCAATTATCTCAATTAAAATTAAATCGTAATGACATGTGTAGCTCGCCTACTTATATTGAACTACATTGTTTCCTGGGCGCATCACAGGATGCATACGGTGCCTGTGTATATGTTCGTTCCATTAATCATGACAATACTATTTCAGTTAAGCTGCTGTGTGCCAAAGCCAGAGTCGCGCCTATCAAGGCTATAACCATACCGCGACTGGAGCTCTGTGGAGCGCTGTTGGGGGCTCGTTTATGTTCCAAATTATTAAAGGTACTCAATTTAAAAATCGATCGGACTGTCTATTGGACAGATTCGTCTATTGTTTTATGCTGGATTAAAACTCCACAAAAATTACTAAAGGCTTTTGTATGTAATAGAATACAAGGGATAAACGAGCTCACAGCCGGCCATATATGGAGACACGTTCCCACTCACCTGAACCCCGCTGACCTAGCATCGAGAGGTGTCGAACCTCAAGACCTTATGCAATCGTCTTGCGTGTGGTGGGAAGGTCCTCCTTTCCTAAAAAAGGAGTACACAGAGTGGCCACAAATAGAAAATTTATCGGTAGACGTACCCGAACTTAAGGTTCACGTTAATATTGAAAATCCTAAATTAATAAATTTTACTAGATATTCAAACTATAATCATTTAAAAAGAAGTTTTGCATATGTTTTACGTTTTATAAATAATATAAATAAAATTAACACTAAATTATCAGGTCCTCTGCAAGTACAGGAACTTGACAAGTCCCAGTTAATTTTAATTAAGTTGTGTCAATTAGAATCTTTTAATATAGACATTCTAACTATTACTAGAGGTGATAAGCTACATCACAAGTCTAAAATATTACCCTTAAATCCATTTCTAGACGCTGACGGTGTACTAAAAGTCGGTGGTCGTATTAAGTTCTCCAAATATGATTTTAATAAAAAACATACAGTAATTTTGAATGGTAAGCATCATTTCACTAAGCTGTTGATGAGACACGAGCACCACCGCTTATTGCACGCAGGCCCACAATTATTATTAGCCTCTATTCGTGAAAGTTTCTGGCCTCTAGGTGGCAGAACATTAGCCCGTAGCGTCACTAAGTCATGTACAATATGTACACGTTTTCGAGGGAAGACGTTACAACCCATCATGGGGCAATTGCCACCAGATAGAACTAATATTACCTTTCCATTCTATACATGTGGTACCGATTTTGCCGGGCCATTTATGATTTCTTCTAAAAAGGGACGTGGCAATCGCATTACTAAATGTTATTTATGTATTTTTGTTTGTCTTCTAACTAAGGCGATCCATCTAGAGGTGGTGAGTGACCTCAGCACTGAAGCCTTCATATTATGTTTACGACGGTTCGTATCTAGACGTGGCAAACCCCATACAATACATTGCGATAATGGTACAAACTTCGTAGGCGCAAACAATGAATTGGGTAGGATAATACGGTCGAGTCGTAAGCCCGTTTGTGACTACGCTAGTAACGAAGGCATTATTATAAAATTTATTCCGGCGTACTCGCCTAATTTTGGGGGAATTTGGGAAGCGGGCGTTAAATCCTCAAAGTATCATCTAAAAAGAATAGCTGGTAATGCGTCATTAACGTTTGAAGAGATAACTACACTCTTTGCACAAATAGAGGCAATCCTTAACTCACGCCCCCTTTACCCTCTCTCTTCTGATCCGCAAGACTTTAATCCCATCACTCCCGGCCATTTCCTTATCGGTCGGCCTCTCATGGCGGTCCCATCGGAAGTCGTGGACATCGCTAGACCCAATCGATTCCAACTCATAGAAAAAATACGACAACAATTCTGGTAGCGATGGAGTAAGGAATACGTCGCCGAGCTTCAGACCCGAACAAAATGGCGTAACAAAGAACGTGACGTCAAAGTCGGCGACATGGTGATATTAAAGAACGAACAAGCTCCACCGCTAAAATGGCATTTAGGAAGAGTCGCCCAACTGTACCCAGGCGTTGACAATACAGTACGAGTCGTGGACGTAAAAACACAGAAGGGAACCTTTCGGCGCGCTGTCAATAAACTGGTACTTCTACCGGACGAGAAGCTGGAAGCCGACAGCCTTCCAGGGGCCCCAGGATGTTCACGCGACTAGCGACAATACCCCTTGCGGCGGGCGACAGCGGGGAGCGGCGAGGCGGGGCGGCGGCGCGCGCGACCATCGCGCGAGACCCGGCCGCGCCGCGACAGTTACAAAACGGACAGAACACACGGCGGATGCGTGTCGCATCGCGTCCAAATATTGTTATTTACCTGTACCCGAATCACACTGCTAAATTAAAAGGAATTATAAACGACCCCATGCGTTTAAATGTGCCAGCGCGCACAATTGGTGCAGTGCAGTACATCTCTGCCTACCCCTTCGATAATGTATTTTAAGTTATTGAGGTATTCCTATTAATAGGAACCTTAGATATTCAAGTTATTGTGATCGAAAGCCTATTATATCAGCAATTTGTACTAAAATGTCCGGCCCCTATACGTAACGCTTTTATTAATTGACATTCTGGCGAAATATATTAATTGCGGGCATATTTTGTTAGGACCGTGACATCTTTATTCAATATAAAATGCTTTTAATCTTATGTGCTGGCCCTTTACAATGTTTTTTAGAGAATTAGGCAAATTGAGCCCTCATTTTACTGGATTGAGTAAGTGTCGTTTTGTTTAGGGTGAGTATTTCCAAATGCTTCAATATTTGTTCACTCTATCAATGAAATGTCATTGAAAAAAACTATAACCCGACTACGGAACAAGGTAAAATTGGCTCCTCCTATTGTTGAAGTCAGTTAAAATGTAGCCCTTGTTACTGGAGCTATAATAACGAATCGATTGACACCTTATTCATCAAAATCGGATGAATAGTTTAGGCGCTACGGAGGAACATACGTAAATACAAACATTACATAGACTGCTAAAATTATAACCCTTTCTTTTGGTTTCGCCTTGTCTCAAGATATGTTAGTAATAAGTGTTGCATATCAAAAAGTAGTGGTAGCCGAGTGGTCAAACGCACGCCTTGCAAATCAAAGTGTGCAGGTTCAAACCCCGGCTCGCACCTCTGGGTTTCATGTGTGAATCTCATTTACATCCGAGATTACCACTTGCTATGAAACGGTGAAGGAAAACATCGTGAGGAAACCTGCACGTTTGAGAGAACTTGACTAGTTCTCGATGTGTGAAGTCTGCCAACCCGCACCGGGCCAGCGTGGTGGACTATGGCCTGAATCCCCCTCGCATTGAGGGGAGGCCTGTGCCCAGCAGTGGGACGTTAAAAGGGCTGTAGCTAGTAGCATATCAAATACCGCATAGTATCGATTTATATCTGCGGGCAGTGCGGTCTGTCGACCTTGTAATCTCCTTCGTCCCTATATCTCGTTACATGTTATTTTTCCGCTCCTCGAGCACGATCTTTTAACGTTTTCGTATCGTCATTGTAACTAATTTAAATATAATTTCTGCTGCAATTGGTACGAGACGCGTTAATGTAACGTAATTTGGTTTTAAAATGATAAATTATAACAAAAAAAACATACGGGCTGAATTGAGAATCTCATCTGTAATTATAATGTTTAAAAAACACTTTTTAAAAACAAGCTTTTATTTAATACCCCTTAGTTTTCGTGTTCTTCTGAGCAAGCCTTTTCATTTGATACCCATATTGTGGTAGTGCAGAAAAAATGACTATTCCGCCATCTTGGACGATCCGCCATATTGGAATAAGAATGACGTCACATAGCTAAGCATGCATTGTCATCCAAAATAAGCGTGTTTACCAAATTTCAGCTCAATCGGATAAAGATAACCGATTTAAAATTCAGTTGTAAGATTCCACCCGGACATACATTGCAACTTAATATAAAGCATGTAAAAAGAAAATGCTTATACAATTTTCCTATCTAAGTTAACTAGCTTCTACCCGCGACTCGATTATTCAACATACATACTTACATATACTCACGCCTGTATCCCATGGGGGTAGGCAGAGACTACCGTTTGGCACACGCTACGATCCCGACAAACCTCTTTCGCTTCATCCACAGTCATACATCTTTTCATGCACTTCCGTCGGCTTAGGGTGCTACGTACTTGAGCTTTCTGGAAGAGACCGTTAATCTGGTCGTGAAAGGTGCTCCTTGGGCGCCCTCTTCCGACATTTCCACTCACGTTTGCCTGGTATATTTCTTTCGTCAGTCTACTTTCATTCATCCTCTCTACATGGCCAAACCACCTCAACATACTTTTCTCAATCTTAGTCACCACATCATCCTTCAGCTTACATTCATCTCGTATCTTGCTATTCCTCAACAGGTCAGCAATGGTGACACCACACATACTTCAATATCGTTATAAATTATAGCCTATATCAAGACTTTTGGGTGATATTGACTTATATACATATTTGAAATCAGCTAATTTTTCTGCGTTGGATGAGTAAGCTCTCCTGTAAAGTAAAAAAATGTCGCTTATGTCAAATAGCCTTTCAGGATATGTTATTCTGTTGTCAATAATAATAATGTAAGGTTTCATCAAAATCCGTTCAGTAGTTTTTGCGTGAAAGAGTAACAAATATCCATCCATCCTCACAAACTTATAATATTATTATAGAAGTGTTCAACAGTACATCTCTCTTTACCCCTTCGAGGATAACAGGTGTAATGACATTTTTATTTATAACTAAAATACTCCTTTTACCTGCCATCAATTTCTAAAGCATTCACATCACTGTAATCAGATTTCCCTAAACCCTTTTGTACTTGCCCTATTCATGTTTATTCATCTCTTTAATATAATGAGGTGACCTTCTACTCTACCTAAAACGGCGTTATAGCGGCCTAGTTATTATTAAACCAAGCTTAATTCAGCTTGTGAAAATATTTGAACTACCCGTTGTTTTTACCGGCGGCCCCACGAAAATGGGTAGAAATGAATTAATGAACGACTTCCTTTAGTTGGGTTAGGCGTGTGTTCCATCGCATTCCATCGAATAGTTAAATATATCTTTGAAAATACAGAAAATTTTGTCTTATTAGAACAAAGCATTTTTAAGTTTAAACAATTGTCGGGGACATATTGTTTTCTTATATTTACGCGAATACTATACATTGAAATAAAAATAGTTTTATTTTAAGTGTCGGGGATTTTTAATAGAAATTTATTATTTTGTAGGCATGAAATAATACGATAATGACTGTCCTGAGTCGAGGCTCTAGACTTATGTTTTCTGATGCAGATTTTTATGGCCTGGGTAAAAAGCTTAGACCTTTACATAATCTTTAACAAAGGCGTCGAAATTCAAACACCGCGGCACAGTGTCGTATGAACATTTTTGAGCTTAAGACAAAACACTTATGACAGTAGTGACGACACTTGTGACAAAAGTAAACTACACCAAATTCTATTGCCGTCCCTTTTATGGTCACAACACATGAACAAGACGGCAATATTTTTGGTACTGTCAAATTTAGTTAGCATCATCATCAAATAAATACATTATCACGCCTGTATTCCCCCAAAGGGTAGGCAGAGGTGCACTGTAGTGCGCCCACACTTCGCCAATGTATTTTGGTCCCAATTTAATAGGGGGCGAGCCTATTGCCATTATACCGGGCACATTCCCCCTCAATACGAGGGAGATTTGGGCCATAGTCCACCACGCTGGCCCAGGGCGGGTTGGTGAACTTCACACTCCTTTCTATAGACGTGCAGGTTTCCTCACGAAGTTTTCCTTCACCGTTCAGCAAGTGGTAATCATTGTTGAAAATTACATTCGCACATGAGAATTATCTCAGAGGTGCGGGCCTGGGGTTTGAACTTGCACCCCTTACGTTCAAGGCGGGCGTTCTTGCCCACGAGGCTACCACTGCAGTTGGCAGTTTGTGAAAATAAAAATAGGGCCTGTACCAAATGAAAGCTGCTACAGATTTACGTTATCAAGTTCTTAAAAAACAAAATGGCCGTTAATACTCTTCACATCACTTATTTTGGGAACCCCGCATCTTTGTCTCCAAAATAGACATTTTAGTCCACCAACAAACCACTTACCTCAATGTCATATATACAAAAGTGTAATACAATGCCTTTGTAAATGAAGCATTAAAAAACTAACGTCGCGTTTTATAGGGTTCTGTACCCAAAGGGTAAAACGGGAACCCCATTACTGAGACTTCGCTGTCCGTCCGTCCGTCTGTCACCAGGCTGTATCTCATGAACTGTGGTAGTTAGAGAGTTGAAATTTTCACAGATTATGTATTTCTGTTGCCGCTATAACAACAAATACTAAAAAACGAAATAAAATAATTATTTAAGGGGGCTCCCATACAACAAACGTGATTTTTTTGCCGTTTTTATAGATAATGGTACGGAACCATTCGTGCGCGAGTCCGACTCGCACTTGGCCGGTTTTTTGTTTTTTGGAATGCCGTAAAAATAGCATCTCCATCGCTCTCACTGTACTCAGAGCGTTAAGACGAAACACTTTGAATTCTGAAAGTATGTATAATGTAATGCAGGGCCGACGAATTCATTATTTTGCATAACAAAACCACAACAAGTGAGGTACGAAGGTGAAACAATAGCTCAGAGTTGAGGACTTGAATACAGAGGCTGCCAGGATAATAAAAGCTTCTTTTAAGCTACCAAATTATGCATTTCGTTTCTTAAATATGCATCTACAATATACCATGAATTTATAGCCTACAACTACAGAGCTTTTTTAACGTCCCACTGCTGGGCACGAGCCTCCCCTCAATGCGGGGGGGATTCAGGCCATAGTCCACCACGCTGGCCTAGTGCGGGTTGGCAGACTTCACACATCTATCGAGAACTTGTCAAGTTCCCTCAGGCGTGCAGGTTTCCTCGCGATGTTTTCCTTCACCGTTTCATAGCAAGTGATAATCTCGGATGAAAATGAGATTCGCTCATGAATGCCAGAGGTGCGAGCCAGGGTTTGAACCTGCACACTTTGATTGTAAGGCGTGCGTTCGACCACTCGGCTACCACTGCTTTTTTAATTATAGCCTATATTATGTTATTCTGATGCATAAACAATAATACTGTAAAATTTCATCAAAATCGGGTAGTTTGTGCGTGAAAGAGTAACAAACATCCATCCATCCATTCTCACAAATTTTCACATTTATGATATTAGTAGAATGCATAAACAATATAATATTTACTTTAAAGTTTCACCAAAATCCGTTTAATGGTTTTTTCATGAAAGAGTATCAAACATCAATCCTCACAAATTTTCACATATTTTGAAATATTAATGCGAAGCATTATTCCTTTTATTTTCTTATTATTTCCAAAGGATAAAATCTGGATAATGTGGGTTGATTCTGTGTCACAATTTTTTTTTAACTAGCCTAGTTGTCCCACTCCTGGGCAAAAGCCTCCCCTTTCATCTACACCAAATAAAATAAAACATTAATCATAGAGTCCCAAACACATAGTTTTTGAGCGAGACACAAATATTTTTAGTCCGATTTAGTTTAGTGAAAATTTCCGTGAAAATCCCAGTTCGGGTTCTGTCAGATTTTTAAAATGATATTTTTTTGCAAATCCCATTCTCATACTTTTATGTAGAGACCGTTCCATTTTGCGCGTGGGCTACGAAAATGGGCGAAGTTTGAATGTTTTTCAGTTAAGTATTCTTTTCGTAATTATCTGAGATGTAAGATGGGATTTTTTTGTTTGAGCATTCTTACTTTGTTTTGACTTGTTTAAGAAGGAGGAAGTGTGTTAACTGTGTATAAAGCCCTGTACAGATATAAGCGATTTCAAGGGGCGCGCGTCTAAATATATTCCAATAATAAAACGTTTTTTTTATTGATAGAAATATCATTGACGACTCGAGCGACTTTAGTCGGCTGGTCCCGTGGTTTTTGTCAAAGACATTTAAACTTTATGCTTATTGGTACAGAGTACATTTTCAAAACAAATCTAATAAATTCGTACGTCAGTCAATAGTGTTTGGCCATCGAGATTGTATAACGGAGAAGCCCGATAACGACTCCGCCCTGCGGATTTTCTTTTACGTTTAACTGACATCCGCCATTGCAGTTGCCTTATGTAATTTCCGTATACTACAGGTAACTACAATGGCTGATGACAGATAAATGTAAAAAAAAATGCCGCAGTCATATGCTAGGCGGAGTCAATATGTTCTCTAGTTACTCAATGGCTTGGTCGTATTTTTAATTTTCGTTTTTTTTAGCCTATTTTGTGTCCCACTCCTGGGCAAAGGCCTCCCCTCTCTCCCTCCACCTACTATGTTATGGTACTTATGTTGGCCCACCTCTGCGGGTCCATGCGAACGACGTGGCCTGCCCAATCCCACTTTAGTTTTGCAGACTTTTCCCCCACGTCCATGAGTTGTGTTATGGAGCGCAGAGTGGTATTCCTAACACGGACTATGCATTTGACTCCTAGAATACTGCGCTCCATAGCTCTTTGGCAAACTAACAAAAAGAGTTTGGAATTTTGCTCTTCAGTTAGAGACCAGGTTTGAGCACCGTAGGTTAGGACAGGCAGAATTTTCGTTATTAATGTTATTTTTTAATACGTGTAATTTAATTTATAGGCGCGGCAGCGTCTCGGCCAAGGCTATTTTATAATACTTCGAATTGAGACAGACATTATATATAAAATTAGGACACAATAAACATTATTTGTGGTTATGATTTTAGACTGAAATTAAACACAATATTTTGTAATATTTCTAAAAATGATCTTAATTGGTATATCTCTTAATTAAAATGATCAACAGTATAGCATTACTCAATTTGGTTCATTATCTAAATAATAGCCAGTCCAATTATCGTTTACCTTTTGAAATTTTCTGAAATATACACCTGTTTTGTAAACGGAGCCGTCTCCTCAATGTCCTTTACAATTTCTAGTTACAAATTTAATGCTAAATTAACGTGTGTTTATGGTGCTGAGCCTCTTCTTCTTATCCGGTACGCTCTTGACAGAGCGGTCGTGATCGTTAAGTATCAGTATTGGAAGGGGCAGATGTAATGCGCTTCGTAATAATTCGTGGCTAGCGAGGGGCGCTCGAGTGCGGGCGGACCCCCTTGCAGAGGTTTTCCGTGAGTTTTCCGTGCACGTCATGTTTTAAGAAACAAAGAAAGAAAATCATTTACTTACGACAACACATTTGGACAAAATTACAATATTACATAATTATAGTAGGTACCTAATGTTTTATGGCTCGCGGTGCATGCGAAAGCGATCCCGGGTGTCCCGATAAAAGCGGAAGATGGTACACCGTCGGTTTTTAGTGGGTATACGGCCTTCTGCCGGGACTCCCATATAACCCTGTTACTTCCCCCGAGGTGGCAGGGTATCCATAAAGGTAATGTTTTATGGCAGATGTTCAAATGATTGTCACAAGTCAGTTTTGTTGTCATCGTCGGTTGATTAGTCAGTGTTTTAGTTTAGTATTGTGTTTTGTGATGGATGATTAAACGCCGTGAATATACTCTAGTGTGTATCATTCGTTATACGTGTTATTTGAAAATTCCTAATATGCGTGCGGGTCGTTAATAATTTCCTTTTAATTATATGCAGTGTGATTCGGGCACGACGAATAACAATATTCGCACGCAACCGCCGTGTGTTATGTCGGTTTTGTAACTGTCGCGGCGCGGCCAGGTCTCGCGCGATAGCCGCGCGCGCCGCCGCCCCGCTTCGTCGCTCTGACTTGGCTGATATACAATAAAGTCGTTTATTGCTACGTAGTCTTTGCGGTCATTTTTGCGTAGCCTTACAGCTATGTATTTGAATAAATAACTATTATATAGTATCGAAGTTTGAATACATGAAAGCAATTGAGTTGATGACTTTATTTTATTTCTTGGTGAGCTCAAATATAAACAAATGTTCATCCATCTACAAATACGTTAAAATGTAATTTATTATAATACCTCTGTAAACGAACTATAAATTTCTATAGTACACGTACATTTCTAAAGTAAACTATTTTCATAAATAGGTAATTCGGAATTTTCAATTTCTAAAATTATAAAACACCTATGTTGATCGATGGATTTATCCGCCATCTTTATCATGTTTATCACCTATTTTTAGGGTTCCGTACCCAAAGGGTACAACGGGAACCCTATTACTGAGACTTCGCTGTCCGTCCGTCCGTCCGTCCGTCTGTCACCAGGCTGTATCTCATGAACCGTTGTAGTTAGAGAGTTGAAATTTTCACAGATGATGTATTTATGTTGCCGCTATAACAACAAATACTAAAAACTAGAATAAAATAATTATTTCATGGGGATCCCATACAACGAACGTGATTTTTTTGCCGTTTTTATAGATAATGGTACGGAACCCTTCGTGCGCGAGTCCGACTCGCACTTGGCCGGTTTTATTTATGATGTGTATTTATTGTCCTTGCTATTAATTGGCAGAATACCCGATCTACTTGCAGGTGAAGTATTGTGATTACCACTGTATGTTACTTCCTTCCTCGAAGTTCAGGTATATAGTTTACCTACCGATTTTTGGTAATTAAATATCAAAACAGTTGCTTATCAATACTTTATACACTACATTTAAAAAAAAACTAAAGTTCCAGTTCGCAAATTCGAATTCTTAAACAAAAGGATGTTCTTATAATTCTTCCTGCGCTGGAATTCAAAAGCGGCCGGGCAAATAAAAATTCTCTCACGGAAACCAAAAATAGAAGCCCTTTACAGAATTCTCGGCTCGCTTAAATTCAATTCCTGCCTACAGTGCCTTTGCAACACGCCTCAATTTCCATTCTCCTAAACACGAGACACCGTTTCCCAAGATGTTAATAAACATTTTACAAATATTCGCCCTCTGTTCCCGCCCTCGTAAGCTAGCATGTAGCATTATGTAATCCAATAAACGGTACCAATTTGTACAAATGTTTCTCAAAGTTTTTCCTATTGTGTTGGTAATAGCCCATTTTATTGATGCGTATATCGAACATAGTGTGTGAACACTTTGGCCATTTAACACAATAATTGTAACAAGAATACATATTTTGTACTCGTACATGTATTTATGTGCTTCCATAATATTCTTAAGATAGAGAATTGATTACAAACTTTCAACGCACAATTTCAATAAAACAAAAGCAATTTATTTTTTCGATTTGAAATTTTAATGAGCACAAAATCGTATGCATTATGTATTGACAAGAAAGGATTGATTTAAACCATATTACAAATTCATAAAACTTTCACAACGAGAAAGCGATGGAATTACGTTAGAAGCAGGTTCTCAAACTTTGGTGCTCATTTGCATTGAAATTCCAAGTGAAAATTATAAAGTGGGGTCTAACGTGAGCCCTTTATGTACTTCAGTTAATTCTCGGGACCATATTCGATGGTAATTTTGGTAACTGATGTTTGGTAAGTTCTAGTTTCAAGACAAGAAGAATCAAACTGTAAGCAGGATATTATAAGCGCAATTTTTTTTGTTGAAAACATGTTGTTACTTATAGCTGACCCCAATTTCATTTATCTATTTAGTAAAACGTGAAATTTTTTGTTAAACTTTGAGAATAATTTATAACGACGCCTTTCCCAGACAGAGGTGAACTCAGTGTTTTATACGAGGTATTTTCCTATCACAATTTATGCGTCTTTTATAGAGGTGTACCACTCAAGATATTATTTATGTAAGTCGTTTCTTCATATTTATAATATCTTGTATTTCGATTCACATGACAGCGTGAAAGGTTTCCTTAATATCTATGTATGTATCCAGCCCAGACACCTAAACGTGCAATTATGCCTCTACCTAATCAAAGCGAACTCTATTTCGCTCAAACAAACAGCGGAATAGTTACATCTGTCATGGAAACGAAATTATCTCAACGTCTCGACGCTTTCAAAGGTTTATTAACGCTGTAAGGATGAAAAGCAAATTGGTTTCAATGTCATCCAGCTCGCTCGAGTAATAGTCACGAGAATTATGTTTACTATTCCAGTTGCCTTTACTGTTGAACAAATCTTAGGGAAATACAAGTATAGAGTGGAAAAGGAGACGCTGAGAGAATTTAACTTTTTCGAAAGCCAAGCAAAATTGTCCTTCCTCTCTTCTAACAACATTTTATTACTGTAAAAATATATATATAAAATAAGTGATACGACGTTCGCCGGTTATACTAAAAAACCGGATGGCTTTATAAATTTAGCCGGATGTTTAATATGTAAATAACAAGAATACAAGTATAAAGAACTGTGTGCTAATCTGGACGGTAGAAGCATGACCCCGGGCACAGTGTTGCAGCTCCATTTATATAGAGCAATGATCAGGTAGGGCCGACGGCTCGTTTTGAGTCACATTCCTCGGGATGTTTAGACTACTGAGCTGGGTGTCTTGTTGTAAAACTGAAAGTTGTTAACACGACGTTCGCCGGTTCACCTTGTACGTAATAAATAACTGAAAGCCAATTATCGATATATTTTGACGGAAAACCAATGAATAGAATGCTCGTGAAGAATGCTCGGAAGAGGGCGCCCGAGGAGGACCTTTCACGACCAGATTAACGGTCTCTTCCAGAAAGGTCAAGTCCGTAGCACCCTAAACCGACGGAAGTGCATGAAAAGATGTATAACTGTGGATAAAGCGAAAGAGGTATGTCGGGATCGTAGCATGTGGCAAACGCTATCGTTTGCCACATGCTACGATCCAGCTAGAGACTATTCTCTGCCTACCCCCATGGGATACAGGCGTGAGTGTATGTATGTATGTAGAATGCTCGTGAACGTTTGAAATACTCGACCTTATGTTTTCAAAACAGAATACCCGTCTAACGCGTCTGTACCAACAAACTCTGGTAGCAAGAAATTCAAATTATGCCAATTCCTGAAATAGTTTCAGCGGGGCATAATGACGATTGCTGAAAATTCCTTCCTCAAAACCTTTCCAAAATGGAATCTTTGCACGTAACCTCAACGTAGGCCGTCATCCGTTTCGGGGCATAATATACAAAAGTATTTAATTACTAGCTCCTACCCGCGACTTTGTCCGCGCAGACTTCGATGAATCAATATCGTTATAAATTATAGATAAGTTATTCTGATGTACAAACAATAATACTGTAACATTTTATCAAAATCTGTTCAGTAGTTTTTGCGTGAAAGAGTAACAAACATCCATCCATCTTCACAAACTTTAACATTTATAATATTAGTAGGATTTTAATAAAACAACTTTCTGTTATTTGCGATCACATTACATAAATAAATAAAATAAAAATAAAAAGCCTTTTTATTCCGTATTTCTAAGTTACATTTCAAATATTATTATTAAGTTTACTTAGTTTATTGAAATATGGACCCCTTTTTGGGTAAAGGCCTCCTCCAGCCTCATCCACAAATCCCTGTCCTTGCCTGTATTTGTCCAGTCGTTTCCTGACACCTGGGTATGTTCCTGACACCTGGGTAATGTCATCAGCCCACCGTCTTACAGGTCTACCAACATCACATTACATAAGTCTTCCTCATTATTACCTTGTTGACGATGCCGGTGATGGGTGGAGTGGTGAGTTTGAATTGAAAACACAATGTAGGTTTTGAAATTAGCAGAACGTACGGCGTGGAGACGTGCGTGCACTTTGTAGGAAGATTAAGACAGTACTGAATCAAAAGGGGAGTGGCACTTAATCGGAGGTATGCATTACTTTATTTTTACATATCATAATCATAATTTCTACCTACCTAATGTAAAACATACTTATACGCATCCTCAATGTGTTTTAATTCTTTTGTACGAATTTATTTATTTAATTATCTGTTAAATATTGTTAAAAAAATTACGCCGTTTTTTTTTACTCAAAGACCTCAGCAGAATTAACGGGTTGGCTTTGTCACTCGCGCTCGGTCTGCACTTCTTTTGATTTCTTTACCACTGCTTATTTGATAAGCAGAGGCAGTAGCAGAAGTGACCTGATTAAATGCTCGTGCTACACACTTCATTGCTCACTTCTCTTTACACTGCTATGGAAGTGAGCTTGAATGCAAACACAATTAACCCTTTCGCCGTAGTCGGGTAATTTACACAGTTCAGAGGGGTTGTGACAATTTTATTTATTTATTTAATAAACTTAACACTATCTTTACAGGTATCCCTAATACAATAGTGTAGCCACGGCTTTAACCTAGGTAGTTGGTAATATAAATTAACATAAATATATTTGTTTATTTCTATAGTTTATAACATAGTATAAACAATGCTATCCTTGTAAATTCACTCAGAGTGCAGAAGAATAGGTCTGTGTCCCTAGCTATTTTGTTCAGGGCGCAAAGGCCACGCGTCAGCGAAGCCTCCCGCAAAAAGTTATCTGTCTTATTCTCTTGTATGAATTACGAAAGTGAGATCGCGACTCGGTGCGACATATTCCGTGACATAAGTCTTGTCTTGGCGCACTGATTATAAATCACTATATGCAACGCGAAGTGGAATTTCCAAAGAAATTGCTTAGCTAAGAGGCTATGCCCATAACCGAAGCCATGTTCTAAGTGTTTGCTTCGCGACACACTAGTTCCCTAGGGGCCTATATAGCTGGCTTCGTCCCGCTAAAAGGAAAAAGGTGTTGATCTAATTTCCAAGTGGTATATTCTAAAACAATTGTAGGATGCTGACATGTGTAATATCTTTGCTATTGTATGCTAGTGGAATGTTAGGGTCACGTGATAAATCCCTGACATCGACCAATTTTTTTGTCCAATACCAAAACAAACTGTATTAACTTATAAAAAAAGTTCAGTTTTCAACGAAATGTCATTGACAGTACGAGAGTATTCTGACGAGAATTTAATGGGGACAGATGTGTGTTGCTTTTTAACCGACTTCCAAAAGGGGGAGGTTCTCAATTCGATATTTTTAGGGTTCCATACCCAAAGGGTAAAACGGGAACCCTATTACTGAGACTTCGCTGTCCGTCCGTCCGTCTGTCTGTCACCAGGCTGTATCTCATGAACCGTGATAGCTAGACAGTTGAAATTTTCACAGATGATTTATTTCGGTTGCCGCTATAAAAACAAATACTAAAATACTGAATAAAATAAATATTTAAGGAGGCTCCCATACAACAAACGTGATTTTTTTGCCGTTTTTATTGATAATGGTACGGAACCCTTTGTGCGCGAGTCCGACTTGCACTTTGCCGGTTTTTATGTATGTACACCGATTACGCTGAGATTTATGATCCGATTTATGTGATTTTTCTTTAGTTTGATGCGGAATAGATGCTATTTGGTCCCATAAAAAATTAAGATAGTTTGGCTAAGCAGTTTTCATTTTATAAACATTTTTATATTTATCAGGTATACACCAACTCCAAATGTAAAGAATTATAAGGTTATTTTATCTTTTTAGTGCACCTAGTTTTTGAAGTCGGTATTTGGTTTTTGTTAAAAAAAAAATGAGATGATTGACTTCCCAAACTTACCCTTGCTGTAAAATTTACCCTATAATAATTATAGTCTCCGCAAACACCTAAATTTATTTAAGTAAATAAAAAGAATTTAATTACGAAATAATGGGAAACAAACGTTGTGTGAGATTTTTAATTCCAGCGCTCCCGGGTCCGGTCCTAACCTAACCACACACAAATTACTGCTCATCCCCGGGTTAAGAGAAAAATATCGTAGGTATTTTTAAATTTAAGTCGAAAAAGAATGTATGTGTTTTTTTGTTAGTATAACTAAGTTAACCTCTTAAACTAAGCTATTCGACTAGAGACCTATTTGCTGAAAGTACTAAAATGTCTGCATATCTGAAACTGACTCTCAATTTCTGAACCTGACTCAATTTCTGAAACTGACGCACTTTCTGAAACTATCGCTCGGTTTCTGAAACTTACACTTCACATCTACAACAACAACACTTCATTTTATAAAAAAAAACGTGAGGATTATATCCTTATTTCACAGTCACCTTGGTATAATGTCTGTCGGAATATGACAGCTGATATGGAAATCCTATTGACTCACAATAAACCAGTCAATTCATTCCGCTCTGCACACCATCGTAAGGGTGAGATATGTTTTCGTTCATTCAATCTATCTTAAATATATAAAACATAAAAAATGTTTCTAACTATGTCCGTTATAGATTTTGAAACCATCCAAGCGATGTGCCCCAAATCATTTTACTTAGAAAGGCAATAATGCGAGAATGGTTTTAGACCACTAAAACAATGCATAGGCACATTCGGTCCATTCATCGTGGTAGTACACGCCGGGTTTCCACTAGCATCTCATAAGTGTCAAGCTACTTGGAGATGTTACTGCGAATTGGACGTTAATTGTATGTTTTAAAAGTCTATATATGAACTGTTTTAGAACCGTGCGCTAATAGGCATGAACAAATGTTTGCCAGTATCAAAACAAACAGTATTACTTCATTGATAAAGTACATTTTTCAACGAAGTGTTATTGATGATGCGAGCGAATTAAGTCACGAGGTCACGTGACTTTTTCCCAGACATTTGATCTTTATGCAGGCCTAAGTCATACTTTCATTATTAATCTACAGAGTCGAAAAAGATTTTTTTACCATAGTAAGTAGTTATTTACCAATAGACAGATTGGTAAAATATCATGATGCATATATTCACCAAAGTGATCAGAAGGTAAATTACCTTTGAGAATATTTACTATTTCTACTATTTATTAACGATTCATAAGTGCCTGTATTGGTTTATATGAATAAAAAATATTCTGATTCTGATTTACCGCACTCGTAAGGCCAGGTTGCCCGTATGCATATGAAGCCCGTCAGTTGATATTGACAAGTGGATCCCCGCGGATCCCCAGGATCCCTCGGATCAGGGATCCAACCCGACCGCTGGAATGCGGCAGCACAACTCATTAATTACGCAACGTGTCCGTTATTATTTATATTTCGAGGGTTGAGTTAAAAATGAAATCTGTTTACAGAGGTTTTACGGAATGTAATCCTTAGGTTTCGTGTACTTATCATATTTTAAAGGTTAAACTCATCGCTTGTTAGGGATATTAGAACTTATTATATATTAGCAAGAATGAGCGTTCCCTTCAGTAGCTCTGAGATAATTTCTGACCAATTTCTCATAAACGAAATCATTTTCAGAATAATTAGCTGAACCGAAACAAAAGGTTTTTTCCTAAACTACAGACAGCCCTTATAACGTCCCACTGCTGGGCACGGGCCTCCCCTCAATGCGAGGGGGATTCAGGCCATAGTCTACCACGCTGGCCCAGTGCGGGTTGGCAGACTTCACACATCTATCGAGAACTAGACAAGTTCCCTCAGACGTGCAAGTTTCCTCACGATGTTTTCCTTCACCGTTTCATAGCAAGTGATAATCTCGGATGAAAATGAGATTCGCACATAAATCCCAGAGGTGCGAGCCGGGGTTTGAACCTGCACACTTTGATTTGCAAGGCGTGCGTTCTACCACTCAGCTACCACTGCTTTTCCTAAAATGTTTACTTATTCGTGTAATTCACGCAAAGGCTTAGAATAATCTAAATAATCCGCTTATAAAAGCGGATTCATATTCCTTGTTGTTATTAGGAAATAAAGAAATTAATTGTTTTAAAGACACTGCTGTATTTGACAATCAAGGAAGTCCTTCACGCTTCTGCTCAACCCTTTAGAGAATAAAGACGTAATGTTATGACGTAAGTTTATAAATATGAGGAAGGCAGGTGTATAAAAGTAGGCGTATATCAAAGTAGAATGAAATCCGACCTTAAAATAATTTGGGAAAAGCTAAAAATACTCTTTATTGTGTCAACGGAACGTTTAAAGAAAAACATTTGAAATTGCTCGCCCTAACGTGTCCAGGGCATATACACCCACACGCCGGGGCGTCAACGCTCGTGCGTATTTTTTTGCTCTATCAAAGCGATCTGTATTGACACTTAATAAAAGTTTATTCTACAACAAAAATGGCACTTACAGCGCGAGTTTCAAACTTTATGCGAATTGACACAGAGTTCATTTTCACAAAATTACCACACGACTCTTCACGCTCCAGTGTGCGAGGGGTTTAAAGCATTATTAAATACGTATGTTGTTGTCACACAACTTTGTACCCATTTGTGAGTGAATTTTCCAGGCATTTACAAGGCGCCTGTCAGTCTAACTGACATCTTATTAATCTAGATCTTCTTCTTTTTTACGAAATGAATGAAATGATGATATTTAATGGAATAAGATGAGGAATGGCTCCACCAGCGTTAAGCGGGTATTCCAGCCAGTGTCAAGTAAATAATAGCAAGGGCAAATTCAATAAATACACATTAGAAATAAGAATGGGACTGTCATGATGAAGATGGCGGATGAATCAAATCTAGATCTGAAAATATAAATATTTTATGAAGCAATTAAAAAAAGCAGTGGAAGCCGAGTGGTCGAACGCACGCCTTGCAAATCAAAGTGTTTAGGATCAAACCCCGGCTCGCACCTCTGGAATTTATGTGCGAATTTCATTTTCATCCGAGATTATCACTTGCTATGAAAAGGTGAAGGAAAACATCGTGAGGAAACCTGCACGTCTGAGGGAACTTGTCTAGTTCTCAATAGATGTGTGAAGTCTGCCAACCCGCACTGGGCCAGCGTGGTGGACTATGGCCTGAATCCCCCTCGCACAGAGGAGAGGCCCGTACCCAGCAGTGGGACGTTAAAGGGCTGTAGTAGTAGTAGTATGAAGCAATTTAATGTTGGCGTAATCATAGACTAATACGAACGAATTTTTACTCTGTGGGCGTAATAATATTGCTAATTCTGTTCTACATGAAGTACAACGAAATTATATTTGACAGGACTAAAAATAATGCTTTATTTGCCATAAAAAAGACGGCAAAAAATCGACACTTAAATTATTGTTCGGATATCTGCTCACATATATCGATGATGGCAAAATACATTTATACTTAATAGTAGATATCATTACGACGGTTATACCAAAAGGGATGGTCAGTGACACATTTATTAGTTAACGAGGGAAAGACATCGTAAAAGTGGACAAATCGTGTTAACGTCTGGTAGCTCGGAGTTGGTTGCCGGCATCATGGCATACCGAGGCGAAGATGATGCAACAACTTGGTCGCTTTTACAGCTCAAGGCAGGGACATGTAGAGTCGAGAGGGGAGGAGTTTGCCTAGCTGTGGGCCATTTAATAGGCTATTAAAAAATAAACATAGGCATCTAATAATAAAGAATGTTAACATAAAAGATAATTCTATCAATCAAGAAACTATAAGCGTCTGTTTACACGGTAACGCTGACTGCCCGAAAGATTTAACGGGAATGGATGTCAGGTACAGAACATTATGTATAAAACCATTCACAAGAGCAGTGGGCAACTATGGCAATAGGCTCGCCCCCTATTACATTGGGACCAAAATACATCGGCGAGATGTGAGCACACTACAGTGTACCTTTGCTTACCCCTTCGGGAAATACTGGCGTCATGGTGTAGTATTATTATGTATGATGTACAAGAGCAGTCTGATTACAGAACTCGCATAAAGTACGCTTCCATATATAATTAAACACTAGTTTTGTCTGTTTTTTTCTAAGGCTATCGTCAGCTTAACACCTACCCATCTAGTTCAGAGAACGCGAGCGGTTCCACTGAACGGAAAAGCAATATCAAAGCTGTGGAGCCATCATACCGTCAGCTTTTTTTATAAAATGCACTCTGTGTTAATGTACATAAATATAAAACGTCTATGACAAAAACTACGCCTAAGTTCTCTCTTCTTTCGTTGCAAAAATGCTGTATATAGTCAATACAACATGTCTACAACCAAAAATCTTTTGAGGATACCGTCAAATTAAGTACCTATTGAAATACTTAAAAGTTTTTTTCTGGTGTCACATAGATGATAACTCTGTATTGTTTCACTTCTGAAAGTAACCTTGTCCTTATTTGGGGTCGGTGCAGTATGTTTCTTATTTCATTCATCTCGCTTTTCCGTCATACTGACATTCACTCCGATCTCATCCTCATATCACCCTTTATATACTCCATCCATGTTTTCTTGGTTCTTCCTCTTGCTCTGTATCCGTCCACATTAAATATAATTAACAGTTTATAGTGTACAATGGGCGGCCTTATCACTAAAAGTGTTCTCTACCTGGCATTTTTTGGATGTAGAGGAATTAAAGTACTGGGAAGGACGGAGTGTAATAAATAAAACACATAAAACTTAAAAAATATTTGTTGCAAAAAAAATCTAGAGAACCTTTATTTTAAGGATTAATATACTCATTTCCAATTACATTGTACATTCTTAATATACTAAAAAAATTGCGTGAACCCGAACGTAGAAAGATTCTTAAAAAAAAAAATCCGAACGTTTTGCGAACCCAAGTTTCGTGGCCCCGTTATTTGTTAAAAAAGACCAAACAGACATGTGGTGGTCCCTACATTCACTCGCTCATATCGTCTGTTTACCCTTTTGCTGGTATTTTCCGGGGGATTTACCCTCGCCAATGAGTGTACCATGGTAATCCCGGGAACGACTTACGACCGTGTTATTTTTTGTTCATTGCTACATGAGCTTCAAATTGAATCAAAGTCAACATCAATATCGTTTCATTTAGGCTAACGAAAGCAGTTACTAAATGTAATTTATTCCCTATTTTAGCAAACTATTTTGTAGATTTGAAATCTTGGAAAGAATATATTATACATAAATAATAATTTCTTAAATAGAAATACGTAGTTAACATAAAACTATTTCCGGATTTTATCGCGTATATTTACTATTTTATTTTCCCGACGTTTCGGCTGCTTTACAGCAACCATGGTCACGGGGGGACTGAGGTGTTAGACGTCTTGATGTCATAGTTAATAACTGGGTACCCTCTTATTTAGTTGTTGTTTGCGGTCCGATCCACGCAGAAAATGCTCACACTGTTTTATTTCAATGTATAGTATTCGCGTAAATATGAGAAAACAATATAATACGTAGTTAGTTGACAATATTCAAATCCATAACAGACTTATACTTTTAATAATATAAAACACTAGTTTTAATATCTGTAGTAGATATTTTATGATTTTTTAAACTTCCCAGGCCGCGGGCTATTTACGTTCTATATTAAAAAAATAAATGCCTTCTAAAACTTTTCACTAAAACTTTTCAGCTTTCCAGCGTTAAGCCGAGAGATTCACAGTTATTTATCTGGCCTGTTTATTTTTCACGGCGTTTACCTTTTAAACATTTTTACTTTAAAAACTTTTAGATGTTTAGAAAGTCTTGGGAGAATAAATTGTGTTTTATAGTAAAAAAAATCTATTTGAATTCTACTCAGAATTTGAGGTCAGTTTAAATTATTTTTGTACAACAACAATGAAACATAATTACAGATAATTAAAACAAAAGATAATCAGAATGACGTATGCGCATAAAAAATAATTCACACAACCACAATTATTATAACAAGATACAATTAAAATGATGTAAACAAATTAATTTTATGTTATCGTGTCCTCGACTTCACCCGCCTGGAATTTAAGAGAGATTACTCAGAAAAAAATGGGTTTTAGTTCTCGCCGCGGAACTCAAATTATTTTTCTAAAATAAAATCAATACATCATCACGCCTGTATTCCCCGAAGGGGTAGGCAGCGTTGCACTGTAGTGCGCCCACACTTCGCCGATGTATTTTGGTCCCAATGTAATAGGGGGCGAGTAAAATAAAATAATAAATCAAAATCAAATTGTTTTTATTCGTGTAGGCCAAAAAACACAAATAGTCAGATTCTACCACCGGTTCGGAATGCTGAGAAGAGCCGGTAAGAAACTCAATGGTTACTCTTTTCAAAATATTAAATAGTAAGGATTGCGAGTAATTCATTCTCAGGAGCAGCAATGCCATGAGAGCCGACAGCACCTTTGCCATAATACTAGAGAAGTATTATACTCACGCAGTCTAATATACTCACTCTAATAGCCTTACAACATCAGCTATTGGCCAGTGAAAGTCCCTTCAAAATCGGTTCAGTTTGGGATTTTACCCGAAACAGACTAACAGAACTTTTTTTTATGACGTTTTCAGATAAGATAGATATAAGATCATTTATTTGTTATTTATTTTTTGTCATACTGGACGACATGCAAATTTCCGTTTTTTTGGTTCCGTACCCAAAGGGTAAAACGGGAACCCTATTACTGAGACTTCGCTGTCCGTCTGTCCGTCCGTCCGTCTGTCACCAGGCTGTATCTCATGAACCGTGATAGTTAGAGAACTGTTGCCGCTATAACAGCAAATACTAAAAAACAGAATAACATAAATATTTAAAGGGGCTTCCATACAACAAACGTGATTTTTTTGTCATTTTTGTAGATAATGATACGGAACCCTTCGTGCGCGAGTTCGACTCGCACTTGGCAGGTTTTTTATACTTCCTCAGATTAAAATATAATGTAATAATTTATTGTAAAACAAAAATAGATAAGTAAAAAAATTAAGACATAAAAAATATAAGGAGGAGAATAAAAATTTTAGTATAAATGTCTAATTCTACATGTCATAAAGAGAAAGTAGGTATTCATTATAGTTATATTGTATACTTTCATAATATCGAGGGGTGGGCTTTTTTATTTAGCGACAATTTGTTTAACTTTACAGGAGAGCATACTCATTCTACTGCTACAGCCCTTTTAACGTCCCACTGCTGGGCACGGGCCTCCCCTCAATGCGAGGGGGATTCAGGCCATAGTCCACCACGCTGGCCCAGTGCGGGTTGGCAGACTTCACACATCTATCGAGAACTAGACAAGTTCCATCAGACGTGCAGGTTTCCTCACGATGTTTTCCTTCACCTTTTCATAGCAAGTGATAATCTCGGATGAAAATGAGATTCGCACATGAAACCCAGAGGTGCGAGCCGGGGTTCGAACCTGCGCACTTTGATTGCAAAGCGTGCGTTCGACCATTCTACGCAGATCAATTCGCTGATTCCAAACATGTAGGTATATACGTCATCATCGCCCAAAAGTGTCGCTTTAAAAAAATCAAATAGTCTTTCACCCTCAAGCTGTTATTTTGATACTTCAAAATAAAAGCAGTGGTAGCCTCCCGGGCAAGAACGCCCGCCTTGAACGTAAAGGGTGCAAGTTTAAATCCCAGGCCCGCACCTCTGAGATAATTTTCATGTGCGAATGTCATTTTCAACAATGATTACCACTTGTTCAGGTGAAGGAAAACATCGTGAGGAAACTTGCACGTCTATAGAAAGGCGTGTGAAGTTCACCAACCCGCACTGGGCCAGCGTGGTGGACTATGGCCCAAATCTCCCTCGTATTGAGGGGGAATGTGCCCGATATAATGGCAATAGGCTCGCCCCCTATTACATTGGGACCAAAATACATCGGCGAAGTGTGGGCGCACTACAGTGCACCTCTGCCTACCCCTTCGGGGAATATAGGCGTGATGATGATGATGTATTCAAAATAAAATAAAAAATCTTTTTTTGTTAAATTCGATTGTTTTTTTTCTCTCGTAGTCTTTGTAAATTGTTACTATGTAAAAAGTAAATGTTATCTATGTAAATATTTTGTCTTGTAATGTTAATAAAAATATGAAATAAAGACCACTCACAGTGTATATACTCGTAAGTCGCAATCTTAAAAGACAGCTAACATAATGAACGCCGTGAACCATCTTCGAATTTATTAATGTTTTTGCCGTAACAACATCCCGATCCTATTTTAATATTGCGATGTAAAGTTTTACGTAAACAGCCATTCGTAGAGCTCAACTTTCAAAGTAGGAACTTTCTTATTATAAGCAGAAGCGAGTATTGTATGCAGTCGAAGAACTTTGCATGGTAAACAGCTCGCCTTGTGTACAGAATGGAGATTGTGACTTTTATAGAAAGATGGATACTTATTACTTTATTTTACACAAGCTAAGAATAAAAAGATAATATAAATAGCTTACCAAAGAGATACAAGTGTCTAAAACCATAAGAAATGTAAACTGTCAAAATTAAGTTTAGCTTATTTCGGTGCGGTTGTCATGGATTCGCTCGCTCGCCCTCCGTCTTATTACATACGAGAGAAAGAGACGAAATGAATGTAGAAAATGTTTCCACTTATCAATAATTGCCCTTTAAATCGATTGTAAGCGCACATTATAACATGACGCTTAAACGAGGAAGGTAGCAGACCAAATTCAAATTTCAAAATGGCCGAAAAAATTAAATTAACAAAAAAAAAACCGGCCAAGTGCGATCTGGACTCGCACACCTAAACCGTGAAAGCACCGAGCATTACTCCAATGAAAAGATAGACTGGATAGAGAGACAAACTTAACTTTGCCGTTGGTATACTTGTGTCCCCATACAAAGAAACTAAAAAATAAGTTTGTAATCGCAAAAAAACATTTTCCAACAATTAATTTACAGTTTTCGGATTTTTTCCTTTACTTGTACTATAAGATCTTGCTTCTTGCCAAATTTCATGATTCTAGGTCAACGGGAAGTACCCTATAGGTTCTTCATTCCTGTGCAAATGTACTGAAAATGCAACATAAAACGCCGTGTCTTTTGACTGCGTTAACATAGAAGTTTGATTTTTTTAGGGCACTAAGGGATCGCAGACATAAGTCACTGTTATAAATTTCGTTTCTAAAAAAGGGTCTTGACAGACAGGAAGACGACAAAGTGATCCTATAAGGACTCCGTTTTTTTCCTTTTTAGGTACGGAACCTTAAAAACATTTTGAAGGAATTATATACTAGAACCAGGTGCGAAATGTTCAGTGCCGTGAGTGATTTCAAAATTAATTTGTAGAGCGCTAGTCGCACGAAATGTAGAGGCAGCTAGGCGGTTCCCAGCTGTAGAACTGAAATCAAGCTAATTACCACGTATTACAGATTGCCTACAACTGCACATTTCGTTCGGTGGATACTATAAACGAATAGCGATTTTAAAAATATAGACTAAATATAACATTGGTCGGTTGATTTTTTAATCAGAATTTTTGAATTTTGAATTCTTCCAATTCTTCCCATTTTCGGTGACAATTTTTTGACCAAAACTCTTTGACCTGTATAATTTCGTTTAGCAAAATTTATGCAAATACCAAAACGAACTGTGTGTCTATATACATAAAGATAGAATTTCTGTAGCGTCCCAATATGTTTATGTTACTTCTCTGATCTTTTGTGTAACACTACGAATATGTAACCTTTTGGTTTTAGTCGAGTATCAAGCCACAGGGGCGTCAAACACACGTCAAACGCCTATTGCCGTTATATCGGGGACATTCTGCTACAATGCGAGAGAGATATGGGCCATAGTCCACCACACTGGCTCAGTACGGGTTGGTGAGGTTCACACTTTCTATAGTCGTGCAGGATTCTCCTCGAGATGTATTCCTTCACCGTTACTTTTGGTATTGGTAAATATTTTTGAAGTGCGTCTTTCAACCCTCAAGTGTGCGAAAGCTTCAATCTCAAAAGTATTGACAAAACTATGGCGACCGTTTTTTACTTGAGTAACTCGGGTGAATTTGTAAAACTCGTACTCGAGTAAAAATAAATTTGACTCGAGTTCGTTTGCACTCGAGTTACCGAGTCAACTCGGTGCGCCGAGTAGATTCTTAATTTAAACTAATCGAAACTCAGTTTGTGTGATACATTCTAATTCGAGTTGTAAGGAGTGTGAGTAGTTTACACGAGTGACTCGAAAACTCGAGTATAACTCGACTGACGTAGTAAAATTACTTGAGTGGCTCTAGTTACAAAATCCTACTCGAGTCGCATTACTACTCCAAATACGCTCACTCCCGTAATTCGCGTCACATACTCGTACTCAGCGAGTTGGCTCGAGTATTTCGCGTCTACTCAATTGTCCCACAACTGGGTCAAGCCGGGTGGAGTCGATTTTTGCCATTTAATTAGAGCACCGCCGTCGGGAATTCACTGCTCTTTTTAGGGACCCGCACGTCAAAAAATATGCCCTCCATTTCCATAGCTGGTGTAATACGTTTGCCATAATTTGATTATCCGCTCGTAGTGTGGTCGAGTTTTTAAGGGCGAGTTTCGTTTGAACAATGAATTCTGAACCTAAGTCAAATTTAGGTATGTAAACGGATGCAGTGACGATGATCATTTATCATCAAAATTCTAATACAATAATAGCTTAGAGTAACATAAAATTAGACTTAACAAAAAAAAAGATGACCACTTGTGATTTTTTGTTTTTAAATTGCAGTAAAAAAATTAAAATAATAATGAGTATGGATCCGGCTATACATTGTTCATATTCAATCTTGTCACATTTCCCCACCAGTTTCCTATATTCGTGTGAACTCATTAGGCCGCGCCGACTTGGCTGAAAGAAACGCGCGGTGCTGCTATGAATGAACTACCGATGTTTATAGGAGCGAAGAGCATGTGCATTTGAGGTTTTTATAAAGAGTATAATATAGGTATGGGTATACCTCCTGGGCATAGAGTAACTAAAGAACCCCTATCCTATATATATGATGAAAACCAATACATGTACTTATGAGTCGTCATATAACAAAAAAAAAGGATCTCTACCACCCATTCGGAATGCGTTTCCTATTTCCTATGAATGGGCAAGAAACTCTATGGTTACTCTTCTCGAAAAGGATTTACATTTTTGTGGCTTCGGTCCATTTTCAAAGTGGGCTAGTGGTATAAGATTACTATAAAGCACGTTATAGTCGGTCAGTGATGCCCACATGCAGTATTTCCTTGTGCCACTCAGCAGGGACCGGTCAGAAGTTTAACTGTACTATGCCAAATTTTCTTACATATTCGTAATTCATTTACATACACACATTTCCAGGTTTTTAGCAACCTTATAAATCTTTACGCGCTGTTAAAATACTTTTCGTTGTGTAATTTTAAATCTATATTTTAATATATTATTATAATGGAAAGTGATAGTGAGTTACATATACGAGTACATATACGGTAACTCATATGTGGAGGCTTAGTAAATACCTTTTATACTTAACTATCATAGTTTCCGCGTTATAGACCTTTGAATATTTGTCACAGGTATTCTTGTCTTTGGGTACATCCATAACCCTATTCAGCAGTGTAAACTACACTTATGAGGGGCAACTACCGATATTCACAAAATATAAATTTTACATAGCTTTCGAGATATTACGAGTTTAAGAAATTGATGACGAAAAACATGGTCAAATTTCGATCAATTTTTTATACCATTAAGTTGTATACTCGATACTGATGCAAACGTAAAAGTATTATTTTAGACTTCTGAAACAGCCTGTGTAGTAGTTAGCAGCTTAACAATACTATTTTTCTAAAGATTTGATTTTAATGTATGACTAATAATAAAATAAAGGTTTAGCCTATGTCAGTAAATATGATAACATGAATTATTTTCTTATATTTACGCGAATACTATACATTGAAATAAAACTATTTTACGGATTTTATCGCGTTTATTTACTATTTTATTTTCCCAATGTTTCGGCTGCTTTACAGCAACCATGGTCACGGGGGACTGAGGTGTTAGACGTCCTGATGTCATAGTTAATAACTGGGTACCCTCATATTTAGTTGTTGTTTGCGGTCCGATCCACGCAGAAAGTGCTTACGGTGTCTTGAGGTCTTGCAATGGTACACTTGGTTTTGGATTTAATCATATTAATTACTCGATCATGGTCCATGATCGTGGACCATGGTTGCTGTAAAGCAGCCGAAACGTCGGGAAAATAAAATAGTAAATAAACGCGATAAAATCCGTAAAATAGTTTTATTTCAATGATAACATGAAATTATATCGTGATATTTATTATTGTGATATAAGGTAACATAACAAAAAAGTTAAGAATGTTATTTTATGAAGATACTTCTCACTGGTAAACTTCTCAAAATAGCCTGTACATTGTATATCGCGACAATTCAATTCAGGGCACGTACAACTCGAGAGCGTCCCCTATTCTCCTGTGGGAAATCGCACCAGGTACATAAACAACACGATTCCGTATTGTTTCGGCTTCACTGTGACGTACATTTCTGCAGAGGTCCAATATGGCCACTTCGAGCAATGTTTCTTCAAGAATTCATTTCCCGTTTTCAAAAAATAGTCATGCATTTGTGGATTTTACATGCGGGTTCATTCAGCTGATTTATATAATAAAAATATTATTCTGGTTTCGCTAAATATTCTGCAAATTGATGTATTTAAGAGTAATTGGTCAGTGTTACCAATTTAGTCACCCCAGTTTTTATTTTACAGAACATAGCGGCCCGTCCCGGCTTCACACGGGTGGACATTTTTTTTAGTACATTTTGGGATTGGTACAAATTGGCTGATAGATAAAATAGTCCTCTAACACGATTTCAATCAACAAAGCCGTTGAGAGCCCGGTACGAGGCACTGATTGAGCAAAGCGTCGATTAATTTGCAAGTGGAGTTTGCCTGGGGGAAGTGCGGGCAAGGGGTGGAGAAGAATGGAATTCAGAGGATTTTTTCTCAATTTGAACTTCCAATGTCCCATTTTTTATGGAACTAACTTAATCTTTACTTTTAGTTTTTATTATTATTAGTAAATCGTTGACTATGTAAATATTTTGTTTTTAATGTAAATAAATATGACACTTTTATGTATCAAATATAATCTTCAAGTGATTTATATTCAAAGTCAAAGTCAAATCATTTATTTTGTATAGGCCTACAAATTGTCAAGTTTTCATTTTTTCTTATATACTTTGTGTGTATTAGAATGTATACATAACTGTGTCAAAAAATAAAATAAAAAAATGGACGGAAATTTGTCTTGACGTAGGTACGTAGACGTCAAAGTCACACACAAAATTGGACGTGTGGAAATGTTAAATGTTAGGAAAAGCTCCCTCTTTAATATTACAACTCATTGCCCCAAGCTTATAAGTGTCTTTGATGCTTATGACATCAAACATACACCAACCTAAAATCCAAATTTACAGTAATTCCAATCCAATAAACGATCTACAGTGGACATTTTGAGTACAAAAGTGTTCTATAATAAAGGTATAAAATGTTAAAAAAAATTTACGGTCTCACTTTATATTTTTCCAAGCTTTTAAAAATAGAAAAAACGAAACACTAGAGCTATTAACGCACTCTTTTAACGGAGTCTTGGGCTTTCCTCTTCCCCTGAGGGAAGGTTTTATTTATGGTAGAGTTAAAACGCTTTACATTTTGCTTTGTTTTATCTTTACCCGACCACGGCGGCGGAGGATATGATTTTGACCCGTAATCTACATTAGCGCCTAGTTTTTAACAACCGTACGAGGTTTGTTTTTAAGTCCAGCAATGAAATACTTGTACGTTCCATAGATTTAAAGATCTGTGTTAAAGTTCTTTGTTAAAGCGGCTACGGTTTGGTCTGGTCGTTTGCGATCAAAATCACAGATGTGTTTTTTCAGAATTTGCCGTATTCAAAGTGTGACTGGGATCGCTTTCAGTCCATTGTATGGAACCCATAGGAGGCGTGTTGCTTGGTTTGGGATCATACGATGAGTATGTGTTGTCTGCCGGTATTCTATATTTAAATAACTGGAACAAAACCTGTTCAATTAGCAGAAGGCAGAGCCTTTTTATCTCTGTTACAGGTACATGTCACCTAGAAATACCTACCTAGAAATCAAATTCTCTTCAGAACAATACTAAACTCGTGAATGTCTAAGGGGAAATACGTATTGTTGGGATTTATGTGCTTATATCATACGTAACGGAATATGTGCTGTACCGGTAGCCATTTTATTCCTTGTGTGGTATAAGTGGAAGAGAAACCATGATTTAGTATAAAAATATCCGCAATGATTATGATGCTTTTGGCCATAACGGACATCACCCATTATTGTTATCATCAGTGATTATAATCACTGTTGACAAGCCGCTGGTAATGAAATTGGTCGTCACCCATAATCGCCATCACCCATTAGTGTCATCAGCAGTGATTATAATTAGTAATGTGCCTGATCGTAAAATATGTATATCTGCGGATACGGATCTTGATACGGATATTTGGTGTCAAGATCCGCGGATACGGATACGGATACGGATACGCTCTAGTATTGTCATGACTTGTAAAAAACTTGTAGCAGGTTAATCCTGGTTACAGCTTTCCGGTAGATCTTGTCAACCGACAAGACCTACTTAAACCAAGACAAGACAAAAGAAGACAAGACAAGACCTACTTATATTAATAAAACCAAGCGATGCCCCTGGTGTTGAAGGTGTCCATGGGCGGCGTTGATCACTTACCATCAGGTGAAACGTCTGCTCATTTGCCTCCCTATCTCATAAAAAAATATATATATCAGATATCTACCAGTATAATGGCTGATAGTAATCTTAGTCTGCCAACCCGCACTGAGCCAGGGTGGTGGACTATGGCCTGAATCCTCCTCGCATTGAGGGGAGACCCGTGCCCAGCAGTGGGACGTTAAAAGGGCTGTAGTAGTAGTAGTTATCTTAGATGCTAATTATTGACAGTGATGATAATCATTGGTGATGATAATCAGGGGTGATTGCAGTTATGGGTGATATAAATTATGGCAGTTGCTAGTAGGTACTGTGTACATTCATATTTATTTGTAAATTATAAGATATTATCAATATGTTTTACGCCACACACCATCGTACCCAAGAATAATGTAACGAAGGTATGAAATTGAAAATTTATGAAACAACAAGATTCGCTCGCTCGGCCTTCATTCTACAGAGTGTTGAATTCATTGCAAGCATTCTGCGGACGTCTTAAATACGTCTGCCTATACTAGGCAGGATATTTTAAGGGACGATTCTTCAAACGTCAGACAAGACGTCCAATATTAACCTAAGGAATAAGGATATCTGGCTATTTATTTATCTGTCAATTAATACATTCATTCCTTAGGTATTCAAGTTATTTGTTATATAGTCAGTTATAAATGAAGTGTTGCTCAATTTTTTTTGGTTTATTAAATCTTTGCTTCACAAGGTTTTTGTGTAACACTTGTTACGGTCAGTGGATTTTGTATAAACAGATACTAGATACAATGGCAATAAAAATATAATTGTAAAAATAAAAATAAATCATATACAAAGCAATGCCTCCACCTTGTCATTGATGCCAAAAGTTCTCAGCAGATTATTAAATTTATTTTTACCATTGTATTTAGATTTTCATTATATCTACTTTTATTTGTATATAAAAATAATATGGTAGGTACTTATTTTAAATATTTATATAAACTCTTGCGTTTTTGTTCAAAAACGCCAGCGTAATCGTTTTGCTAATGAATATTCTTCACATTAATTAAATACTACATGAGATATTATCTTCTCGAAGTTCTTTTATTCATATTTTTTTACGGAACGAATGAAATGGTAAAATTTGGAATAAGATGAGGAATGGCTGCACCTGCCGGGTAGTCTGCCAGTCTCTGGTAGTCTGCCAGTCTCTGGTAGTATGCAAGTCTGCCAGTGTCAAATAATAATAGCAAGGACTAATAATAAATTAGTGGTAAAAATAAACTTTTATTTAATTGCCCTTAGCTATCGTGTTCTCCTCTACAACCCCTTTCATTTGATACCCATACCCAAATAGCATATAGTATAAAGCTCATAGCACAACAATATCGCGCACCATACATTGTTATGGACACGGTCACACTGTACTGTACTATATATTATTGGCTTACTATACGCTATAAATTGGTGCGATGCGCTGGGTTCATGCTATGCTATATCGCGCGCTGCCCTTTTCCTCCTCCCTCACCCCCGGCCGTCCCGTCAACTGGGTTTGCTATATACTATAAATGCTTGCGATAATATCGCGCAATGTGAACGCCATTCTATACTATACTATATAGCAACCTTCTTTCCCCTACTATATATCACAATAGTACACCATAGTCTGAACCCGCTTTAGTCTATAACTCAACACAGTTTGTTTTGGTATGGCGATTACAACGCCAGCCAGATTTACCTTGTGAACAAAATCTCGCAACATATTTTATAATTATTCCAACTACTCAATAACACTAACTTCTGAAGTCGCTCAGTGAAGTTCGAAGTGTGATTCGGACTTGCAAATTGACAAATTTCAAATTAAATCTCAACAAACATACGCAAGAGTCGGCAAAAACCATTTTCGCGACGACACTCCATCATTTTAATTGTGACAAGAGGGGCTCGAGACTTTAGTTTGAATTAATAAATCCAGAATTTCCATTAGCGAACTCGTGTAATCCAATTAATGTTTCGGGGAGCTCCGATGTTACATACTTGTGATTTAACGGCTTAAGTTTATAGACAGAGATTCGTTTATTATCAGTTTATTGTTATCATCATCATTTTCAGCCGGTGTCAGTCCACTGCTGGACGTAGGCCTCTCCCAAGATGCGCGCCCGATCTTCGGCTCTTCTTTTCCAGTCACTGCCCACCGCTTTGCGTATGTAGTCGCTCCTCTACAGGACGTCCTACACTACGTTTGCTGATTCGCGGTCTCCATTCTAGGACGAGTCTACCCCAACGGTTGTCAGTCCTGCGGCAGATATGACTGGCCCACTGCCACTTCAGTTTGCTAATCCGTTGAGCTATGTCGATAACTTTAGTTCTCTGGCGAATTACTTCGTTCCGGATTCGATCCCGCAGAGAAACACCGAACATAGCTCGCTAGGCGACTTTAAAATGGTTGACCAATCTAACTGTGAGTGTCCACGTCTCATTTATTGTTAGCAATCTCAATATTTTGTAATTTAGTTATTACAAGTGATATTAGGCCTCCAACCAATAAACTGACTCCTTCCTATACAAGCCTTTTATTTATAAATAAATACCGCCTGACTGTACTACATGCGTATTAAAGTATATAGGATACCTATAACGTTTTTTATTTTATTTTTGTCTGGTTGTTTGTTCCAGGTAAACTCCCAAACGTCTGGACCGGTTTTAACGGGACTCTCACTGGCAGATAGCTGTGGTTTCAAGGAGTAACCAAGGCTACTTTTATTTTAGAAAAAACATCAGTGTGTGAGAAATAAATCCCATTTTTTTCGGGTAATCTCTCTGCCCGTGGCGAATAACAAATGGGGCTCTGACGAAACGTTCACCAACCCGCATTGGACAGTGGTAGACAAATGGTACAAACCCCCTTAACTTTAAAAACCTTCACACATCTATGGCAAGTCAAATAATAGCCCAGGACCGAGATGTGTGGAGAACTAAAGGGGAGGCTTTTGCCCAGGAGTGGGACATAGAAAGTTTATAAAAAGTAAGAAAAAGATGTAGACACTTACCTGTAGGATACTTATTTGTTGTTATTATCAATAAAAGAAGAAGCCACTCAACTACCTAACTTTTTTATCGGATTTTGTTTATTTAACTTCTCGTTATTTTTTATCGTTCGTCAGCGGAACGGACGTTGCTTGAATATAGGAATCGGACATTAGTGACTTCAACACCACTCGGATAGTATGCGCCAACGCCAACTGCCAATAGTCGATCCGTTGGCTCTATACACTACTGATCAATAATGCAAACATTCCGAATGAGCGGAAATAGATTCGATATAAAATGGCGGCATCGGAAACAAGCTTCTGGCTTACGGTTTCGGGTTCCGTAAATGAAAAGGAAATAACAAAACACTTATAAAGCTACTGGCATGTCAGTCGATGACCACATGTAATAGTTTTCTACCATTTTGGTAGTTTTAGCAACATACAATTTGTTCACTGGTCCGCCAGCAAAGCTTATTTATAATAATCTATTTAATTGTGATAACATTTTCACAAACGCGTAAATAATATGGACGCTACATTTGTTTTCAATGTCCCTTACTATAAATAGAATGCTTACGATAAAACACAGAGTAATGAAACCAAAATCCACACCACTCTCAATTATATCAGTTAATATTACATCCAAAACCGACGCTGTAGGAAGTTAATTTCCATTAAGTATTTAGTAGATTTTGCAAAAAAATCACGCTATATCCGTCATCTTCTTCCGACAAGTTGTCCGATGAACTATGTAGCCTCTTTAAATAATAATGCGTATTATCACGACGACGTAAACACTAGTTAAAGCCCACTAATGTCCTGAAGGTACACGCAAAAGGCTTTTTCAGCTATGATATTACGTAAACCGGGTAGGCAGGGGTGCACTGCAGTGCGCCCACACTTCGCCGATGTATTTTGGTCCCAATGTTATAGGAGCGAACTTATTGCCATTATACCGGGCACATTCCCCCTCAATACGAAGGAGATTTGGGCTATAGTCCACCACGCTGGCCCAGTGCGGGTTGGTGAACTTCAAACGCCTTTCTATAGACGTGCAGGTTTCCTCGCGATGTTTTCCTTCGATGTTCAGCGTTAATATTTGGGCACTAAATAAACGGGTCGGGTCTATACAAACATACTATGATGTTACAGAGCTCCTGCCATGGAAATAAAACAGTTTGTATGCGTGATGTAGGGTCTTAAATTCCTTATTCAGGATACGGACCCTGAAAGGTTCTTGTTTTTATAATCGCATGTGTAAGTGAGAGGGATATAGTTTTATAAAGTACGTAAACATAAAGCTCCGGGCGCGGCCGACTGATACGTTTGACAATACCAAAATGAACTCAGTGTCAATATACGTAAAGATAGAATTTCTATGTAGAAAGCCACGCGAACACGCGACTACAAAAATCGCTCGCGCCATCGCGCAATTTTTTGTCTGTCTTCTGTTTTTCCGAGTGAACATCCAAACGGCTGAACCGATTTTGACGGGACTCTCACTGGCAGATAGCTGATGTTTCAAGGCGTAACTTAACCTACTTTTATTTTTTATAAAGCATTAGGGTTGCGCGGTATGAATGGTATCGGCAAAACTTTAACGCGAGTGTTTTAACTCCGCAGTGTGTGCTGGGCGTAAAGGTTACAATGTACCCTCACGTCAAAAGAGATAGTTTTAAGCCGTTGTAGACTGGCGATCCTTAAATTCAGCTTATAAGGGATTCCAATTGAACGCTCGACCGAGTGGCAGAATCCTGTTAGAATTTCAACCGCGAGTCGAGACGCGTGCTGTAATTTGAATATTGGCAGTAATTGAATTTGAATTTAACCTAGATAGGATGACGGATTGTTCTAATAGGTTCTAGCGTATGCCATTCGGGTCACTGAACTGTATCGTTGCGGGTTCGGTTTCCGTAAGCAAAAAAATTCGGAAATGACCTTTTCGGTATTTGACCTAGGCCTCAAGTCTGCAAACACTATCTTTGTCGAGTTGCTATGACTTCATTTTGTAAGACTTGTAAGAAATGTGCTTCTTCTATGATTTAATAAGGTTCCTTTTGGCATGAATTTGTCCCGTTGGTTTTGATGCGCCTGCTGGGCTACATTAAACTGACATAAATAGCAATCGGAGCGTTGACACAATCCGCATTAGCTGAAGGACGTACTGCATTGCACCATTTAAACCAGGCTTTTGAGATACTTATAGGAAAGTAGTTAAAAAATGTGCGAATGTAATTTTCAAAGGGTAAAACGGGAACCCTATTATTAAGACTTCGCTGTCCGTCCGTCCGTCCGTCTGTCACCGGGCTGTATCTCATGAACCGTGATAGTTAGACAGTTGAAATTTTCACAGATGTCGTATTTCTATTTCCGCTATAACGACAAATACTAAAAAACAGAGTAAAATGAATATTAAAGGGGGCTGCAAATAATGGTACCCATCGTGCGCGTTTAGTGATGATGTCCATCATGCAAAAATTGGGTCCTTTATAGGGGGTGGTATGATCTCTGGCCAGTTCACTCATAAAACCTAGTAAAATTAAAGTTTTACAGAAATAGGTCAGAAATGTAAAGAAAATAACTGTGTTATGACATATCTGCCCAGAATTTATTTAGTCTGTGCTATTATTGAAAACGCTAGTTTAGAACGTGATGAAAATTAAAGGAAAACATAGGCTGTAAATGTAATTATTCCATCTCGTGATTGAACGACGACGATGTACTGAACGAATGATACAATAATACGTGTATAACTCATTCAATTTTCCAAATAAATCTTTCTGTATAAATCTTTCAATCTTATAATGGAAGATTTGTTGTTAAAACGTTTTCAGAACAAAAGTACTTAATACATCGTGATTCGTAATAGGGTATATTAACCCTTAAAATAATGGCTATTTAGATTTTTCTAAACAAAGATTTTAAAAGGTTTTTTTAATATAATTTAATGAAAATTTTGACGCATAAAGTTTTTTTTTTCAAATTTGGTATTTCTATCTTCACATACTGAATATGATAAAGGTGATGTGGGCAGGTGCACTGCAGTGCACCCCTCCCTACTTTTTTGGGGAATAGAGACGATAAAATATTCCTTTTCTATCATTAAGTTGGAATTTTACTCTACATACGTTTATGAGTGTACATTCAAATGAAAAAATAAATTGTTATAAAAAATGCAGGGAATTTAGAAATAAATACATAGTTTAACGAAACGTTTCAAACATTGCGCGTGTGAATTGAAGATAAAATCTAGATTAAAAGCACTTAAAATAGTAATTTAGTTCAGTTCACTTTAGATACCAATCTGTTTTGAACTAGGTACCTCCAGTTTCTACGACTTTGTATGCAAACGTGTTGAAATATACTCCATTTTGATACAATTTCTTGTTTTTTGGGGTCCGTACCTCAAAAGGAAAAAGGCCCCGCACATATTGGCGTCAAAAGACACGCGTCAAAATGTTTGGCAATACAAAAGCAAAATGTCATTGACAGTGCGAGCGAATTTAGACGAGTGGTCTTCTTCTTCTTTTTTACGAAATGAGTGAAATGATGATATTTTGATGGAATAAGATGAGGAATGCCTGCACCTGCGATATGCGGTATTTATGTCAATGTCGAGTAATTATAGCAAGGACAAATTCAATAAATACACATTATAAATAAAAATGTTTGATGGTGGATGACGGATTCATCCGCCATCATAAAGATGGCGGATGAATCCGAATGTTGAATGAGCTCAGACGAGTGTTCGCGTAGCTTATACCAGAGGACTTCCATTTTTAAGTTTATTGATACAGAGTTAGTTTTAATATTAGCAAGAACTTTGACGCGCGTATCTTGACGCCTCAGTGTGCCCAGCACCCTTAGCATGACCGTGTAAACATAAGTTTTATCCCTTTTTACAGATTTGCCGAGAAAATGACGTCACTTCGGGTTTTTTGTACTGAACATGGCTCGGGCTGACGTCATTTTCTCGACAAATCTGACAGTTGAAAGAGATAAAACTTATGTCTACGCGGTCATGCTACAGGGCCAGGGTGTAAACTAAGTCGTCCCGACGCATGCGCGTCTCGCCTCGAGTGATTTACCAACAAATATGAAAATTAATAACTTGACGAGCTCAAGAGCTGTTCCGGAAAGTTTTAACGGCTCTCGTAATGAGGTTAGCAAATTAATTTTATGTAAAACATGTTATATGTTTAAAACAGAGTTTACCTTCGTATCCAGGAACGCCATTGAAAGTTTATTAATACTTAAACATAAATTATCGTTGCGCTTGCTTGGTAATTTAAAATAAAACTAAAAAAAATATGTTCATAAGAAACAGGCACATTGAGGTAGCCATGACGCTGGCTGTATTCCCTCGCTGAATGGCTAGAGTCACTCGGTGAGCGAGGAAATGGCCTACTCTTGGGTCGTTGGTTCTGTCCACCACTTTATTGTCCAATTCTATTATTGAATTTCGGGTGCGTGGACCACTGCCATGTTTTATAGAACAAAATATACTCTATTACCTCAGCATAAAAGCTCATTTTTCAACAAAAGGTTATCGATAACACGAGTCAATTTTGAAACGTGGTCACGAGGCTAATACCACGCAAATTCAGTCGTTATGATTATGAATACGATGTTCGTTTTGGAACTGGCCAACAAATAATAAATTGGAATGTGCTGCTATCCCAAAATCCGCCTTAAATGAATTCTACTTGATAAAAAAAAAATAAGTTTCAAAATTTTGAAATTCGTGCCTCACATGACCATAAAAACACTCTTTCATTTTGAATTCGCAATCCGGATAGGTACAGATAGATACGGCAATAGATGCCATTAATACGGCGTTTCAAAAATAAACAACCAATGGCCAGAGTCTCTTTGACTAAATACAGTCAGCTCGAAAAAAGGTTGAACAAAAAAGTAATGGAGATAGTCGATGAATGAAAAAGGATGCACTTAACTGTTTGAAAGCGATCGGATTGCTGTAGAACGGACGTGCGATCCTATTTATAGAGGGTTTATTTATGCACTGGTGGCTTAGTTAGTAGAAAGCCCGGGGTGCAGGTCACGCAAAGGGTGCAGGTCCAAACCCCGAGCTCGAATCTCTGAAATTTTCTGATTTCATGTCCAAATAACGTTATAAAATCATTACCACTTGCTGTACGGTGAAGGTAAACATAGTGAGGAAGCCTGCATATTTATAGAAAGACGTGAAGTTCACCAACCCGCACTGCTGAACTATACCGGACCAGCGTGTTGAACTATGGCATGAATCTGCATCGTATTGAGGGAGAATGTGCCCGGTATATTGGCAATAGGCTTGGCACCTACACTAGGATCAAAATACTTCATCAGAGGGTTCATAGCCACTCACCCCTGTCTACCCTATTGGGAAATACAGGCTTCTAATATTATTGAATACAAACATTAATAATGTTAAAACCGGACTCTAGTAAAATGCACAAACGCCTGGCACTAAAAGAAAAATAATTTAAAAACATTTCGTCGTTTACTAAAGTAAATGACGAAATATTTTTAAATTATTTTCAAGCCACTTCGTTCTTCATTCACCTGAGTTTATTTACGTGCTATAGATTTACGTGGTGAATGATTGGAATTATTATTCGAACCATTCACCATTCAAAGAACTAAATCGCTAAGTGTACAGTCCGCTAAGAAAACTTATTAGGTTTCTCAACTTTATAACGGAAGTTTTATACTTTGAATATGAACACTTTTTCCAACTGCGTTTAAGAATATTTCATAACAATTTATGAATTTTAGGGCTAAGTTTTAAATCGTCAGATATGCTTTATTGCAAGTTGCTATATTATTTATAAATACCAATATCTTTATTCGTTACGTAGTGATTTGACATTTTGTCTCCGCATCAAAAGTTCAACGCTCATTCAATAAAATAACTGATAATTAAATATAAGAACTTGATTTATATTACCCGGAATTCCGGATAATAAATCTATTCCAGTATAATCCACAACGGAAATAACACAAATATCCGGCGTTTGGCATTCAAATAATTTATACCAACTAATCTATCTGCCACTTAAATATTAATGATTGCTCGATTGAAATATTAGTAGGTACACACGGAAATTGGCTCTTCAAAGTGAATGATTAATGAAAATATGAAGCCGACTGTACCTACTTATTATCTTTTACTTTTCAATTATGAATCGCAAATATTTTAATGCAAACACTCCCTTTCGTTATACTCCCAAATATATTTAAATTTGAATTAATAATATCACGCCTGTATTGATCGAAGGGTTAGGTAGAGGTGCACTTCTGTGCACCCACACTTCGCCGCTGTATCTTGGTCCCAATGAAAATAAAAACCGGCGAAGTGCGAGTCGGACTCGCGCACGAAGGGTTCCGTACCTATCTATAAAAAAGAGCAAAATCACTTTTGTTGTATGAGAGCCCCCTAAAATATTTATTTTATACATAGTCCGTGAAAATTTCAACTGTCTAACTATCACGGTTCATGGGATACAGCCTGGTGACATACGGACGGACAGACAGCGAAGTCTTAGTAATAGGGTTCCCTTTTTACACTTTGGGTACGGAACACTAAACATAGGTAGGAAATTTGTGTCGTCGCGGTGCATGCTGAAGCGATCCCGTGGCACCCCCATAAAAGCGAAGGTTGGTACACAACCGGTTTTTAGTGGGTATACGGCCTTCTGCCGGGACTCTCACATGACCCTGCTACTTCCCCCGAGGTGGCAGGATAAAGGATTTTCCGACGTTCAAAAAAAGGTAGCAAATTTGTGTAGGTAAATAGACATAAATTCTGGATTTATAATAATGGACCTCTAATACACACTGTTTAGTTAGATAAATGTATTGTCTAATAACCCAGGCTGTAGTTTTGCTAAAATTGTTTGGACATTATCTGACCACAAACTAATTACTACTTATAAATTGCCATATAGCCCTCGGCACACTGAGGCGTCAATGCTCGCGCGTCAAAATGTTTGCCAGTACCAAAATGAACTCTGTGACAATACGCATAAAGATTAAATTTCTGTTATTAAAGCCACCAAAATTCGCTCGCGCTGTCAGTGTAAATTCATTGTAGAATGAACTTTTACTCTGTTGCAATACAGTTCGTATTGCTATGGCAAAAAAAAATACACCGAGGCGGAGACCTTACACCCGGATGCAATGAAACCAGCTAATTTACTTAAACTTTGGAAAATGTACTCTGTGTCAATACACATAAAGATAGAATTTCTATGACAAAAGCTACACGACAAAAATGTCTCTCGTGATCAATGACATTTCGTTGAAAAATATGCTTATTCTAACCGTTAATAGAGTTCGTTTTGGTATAACGAGACGCGAATAACTTGTGCAGGGCTATGTTATTAGTTCGGATATTGTCGTGTGATAGAATAGGGTGATTATTTACCTGGTGTAATGAAAGGTATGATATTGGGAGCGAGATTTATTACGAAGAAGGTATTAATAAGAATGGACAAACATCGAGGAGTGACGGGCTATTTGACTCAAAACGACATTTTTTACGAGCTTTATATTAACTTGCAATTTTTACAAGCTTTATATTCTATAAGTTTATCAACTTCAATATAATAACTTAAATTATATAAAAATTTAAAATAATTTATTACCTAACTTCTTACATTAATATCTAAAAAAAAAGAAAAAATAATAATATCTAATCAAAAAACCGGCCAAGTGCGAGTCGGACTCGCGCACGAAGGGTTCCGCACCATTATCTATAAAACCGGCAAAAAAATCACGTTTGTTGTATGGGAGCCCCCTTAAATATTTATTTTATTCTGTTTTTTAGTATTTGTTATAGCGGCAACCGAAATACATAATCTGTGAAAATTTCAACTGTCTAACTATCACAGTTCAAGAGATACAGCCTGGTGACAGACGGACGAACGGACGGACGGACGGACGGACGGACAGCGAAGTCTCAGTAATAGGGTTCCGGTTTTACCCTTTGGGTACGGAACCCTAAAAAGACATGATCCGCGTGGGATGGTAGCAAGAACGCTGGCTGCATTTCCTCATTGAATAGCAAGTCCTATTCGTTGAGCGAGGAAAGAGCCAGCCCTCTTGTCACCTGTGGAGGTAATTAATTTTGGGCTTATTTTTTAAAATAAATTTTAGGGCTTTGGCTCCATGGACCTAGCGTCTCTACGGCAAACGGCACAAATACATAATTTGCGTAAGTTGATAAACTTATAGAATATAAAATAACTTTGGTAGCTTTACTTGCAATGTATGTCCGGGTGGAATCTTGCAACTGAATTTTAAATCAGTTATCTTTAACCGATTGAGCTGAAATTTGGTATACACGCTTATTTTGGATGACAATGCATGCTTAGCTATGTGACGTCATTCTAATTACAATATGGCGGCTTATCCAAGATGGCGGAATAGTTATTTTTTCTACACTACCACATCATGGGGTGGTCCAATGAAAGGGCTTGCTGAGGAGAACACGAAAACTAAGGGCAATTAAATAAAAGCTTGTTTTTATAAAGTTTTTTTAACATTAATTTATTTAACTTTGCATACTCATTCGACGCAGAAAAAATATCTGATTTCAAATATGTATATAAGACAATACCGACCAAAAGAGTCGCTTAATTCAAATTGTCTTTCACCCCTCAATATAATAAGCAGTGGTAAGCTAGTTTGTAGGCCTTAGAAGCGAAGGGGTACAGGTTCAAACCTCTGGCATTTTCAGATATAACTGAATGTAATTTTCAATAATGATTTTTCGACCTAGTCTAGCGCACTGAACCAGGGGTTTGCGGGTTCAATTCCCGGTAGTGGTTTTTTTTAATACCCTTAGTGGTAGCCTCGTGGGCAAGAACGCCCGCATTGAACGTAATGGGTTAAGGGTCAAATCCCGGGCCCGCACCTCTGAGATAATTTTCATCTGCGAATGTCATTTTTCAACAATGAATACCACTTGCTGAACGGTGAAGGAAAACATCGTGAGGTAACCTGCACGTCTATAGAAAGTTGTGAAGTTCACCAATCTGCACTGGGCCAGCGTGGTGGACTATGGCCCAAATCTCCCTCGTATTGAGAACGAATGTGCCCGGTATAATAGCAATAGGCTCGCCCCCTATTACATTGGGACCAAAACACATAGGCGAAGTATGGGCGCACTACAGTGCACCTCTGCCTACCCCTTCGGGGAATACAGGCGTGATGATGTATTATATTTGATGTATTCCTTTTGGGAATTTGCCATGGTCTGGGTGTAACTGGGGTCGCCCCCAGTCTATTGTATGGTACCCATATTACAAGCGTTGCTTAGTTTGGGACCGTACCTTAGAGCCCCCCGCACTATGTGGCGATAAAAACCGCGCGACAATTTTTTTGCCACCACCAAATTGAGCTTTATGTTAATATACATACAGATTAATTTTCTATGATAAAAGCTACGCCACACGTGTCAAAATTCGACCGCACTGTCAATGTGCCTTCGTTGAAGAATGAACTTTGTCCATGAGTCAATACAGTTCATTTTGATATGGGTTTAAGCGTGTGTTGTCTGTAGATATTTGCATGTAGTAAGTACCAACATGCTATTAAATATTCTTAAGCTAAAATTGAAAAGGTAAGCCGCGCAAGCTGTGTAGACAGCTATTTCCTAGATAAACCCTAAGTTACGGCTTGTTTTTGTAGTGTGCCAGGGAAAAAATATGCTTTTGTTCCGGAATGGCTTTGTTTAAACACATATGGAAGCGCCTTACAACGTGTGAGCGTGGGTCGAGGATTTAATAAGGTTTTTTGTCTGGCTTCAGTGGTTGTTTCGGTTCGGTTCCTGTGGGGTACAAATGGAACCTTCTTTTAAATGATTTCCCAAGTCTTAATGCAATTTAATGGGATTGTTTTTTGTCAGATAATATTGAGAAACACGTACTGACGTTGTTTAATTTAGAATCATAAAAGTTTGCACGCCAAAACTGCGCTTATGTCACGCATTACGTAGTTCCAAGTCGCCCTCTAACTTGTGCAAACATGTCACATTGTGCAAACATAGCCAGCTACCCTACCAATGCTGGGCGAACACTTAAAATTCCAATTCCGAAATTAATAGTTAACATCCAGCTAATGTAGCAAATGACATACAAACTATTAGAACACATGTCAAATGAGGCTACTGGTATCATTTTAAATCGTGTTATCTATAATATGAAATACAAAAAAAAAATCTAGCTATGTCCGTTACCGACTTTGAAACCAAGCGAAATGCCCTAAACTGGTTTCATTGGAAAGGCAATAATGCGTAAATGGTTTTAAACGACTAAAGAAATAAATGTATTTCCTTTCAGCATTGTAGCACTCGCCGGATGAAGGAAAACATCGTGAGGAAACCTACACTTCTGAGGGAGGGAGGGAGTTCTCGATAGATGTGTGAAGTCTGCCAACCCGCACCGGGCCAGCGTGGTGGACTATGGCTTGAATCCCCCTCGAATTGAGGAGAGGCTCGTGCCCAACAGTGGGACGTTAAAAGGACTATAGTAGTAGCACTCGCCGGGTATCCGTTAATATTCTATAAACGATATTTTGCACCATCCAGTCATCTCTACCTCCGTACAAAAAACTCCTTTTTACGCTTCCAGCATTTTATCCAGGCGGGGCTGTTTCTATTTTTTGCGAGTAGCCGCCCCCGTTGATCTGACCCGAGCTCGTTTTAATGGATACCCCAAACACTAGTTAGTTCACGTTGTACTTTTAAAAAATGGAGAGCCACTCTATTTCCGTGGCTTTTTGATTTAAAATACACTTTGTTTTTGGGGCATTAAAGTTGAGTATACCTTGGTAAGAGTCTTATACCTACATACCTACTTAGGTTATTTTTTAATTTAAGGGTAGTATATAGTTCTCAACTAGTCTCAATTTGATTGAGTTGCTTTGATACTTAAGTGACAGATACAAGAAGAAGATACTTTTAATAATAAGAAAACAGACAAGGCCTTGTCCATAAAAAAAAGATTGATGAATGTATAATAAGTGTTGAACGAAATGGAGCATACCGTTAGGTCAAGACAGGCGCGTCAAAATGATTACCTATACCAAAACAAACTCTCTGCCAATATACATAAAGATTACAGTTCTGTGGTAAAAACCACGCCGACGTTGTCGACGTCATTTCGTTGAAGATTGAACTTTGTTATGAGTCAATACAGTTCGTTTTAGTGCTGGCAACAAATTTGATGCGCGCGTTTGTCGCCACAGTATGTAAGAGCCTTCATTGTCAGTCTACGTTCTGTATATTTGCATTTGTTTCAGAGCTAAACATATTCTCTTCTCGCATTTAAATCTCGCTGCTAAGCGTTTGAAGTAAACCATTCTCATTACGTAGCTGTTGTTTCGACACCGTGGAATCTGGTATGGGCTTTCGTAAACATTTGAAAACTTAGCGGCAGAGCGAGCGAAACATTTACGAGAGTATCGCGAGTGTCTTGAGACATGCAACTATTTCATGCACGGCGTCATATTTCATAGTACGTGTCTAGAGTGCTCTGTTATCTTGATCCTCGTACATACTATGACTATATATCTAAACATGTAGCCAGAAAATCTAGGAGGTTTGTCTATTTTATTTTATTGAACTTTGTCCATGAGTCAATAAAGTTCATTTTGGTAATGGCTAAAATTCTGATGCGTGCATCTATGCCCGGGGCTTGAAGTGAAGATGGTGCGACGAGAAGCTCCAAGTTTGATCTACACCCTGATCTTCAAACTATTGCCGTGAGTTCACTTTTAGTACAAGTAATTAGTATAGTTGAAAGGGGTAAGCTAAAGTATAGCTGAAAGTAAGATAATGAATATGATTATTAAAACTAGTGATGTCATAATCTTACTGAAATTGATGTTAAATTTCACTGTGCCAATGAATAGTCAAAGTTTGCTACAAAATAAAATTGTTAATACTCTACTACCCATTTGGATCAGTGCCTAGAGTGCCTTCGGGGCAGAACGAACAAGAAATTACATATTTGCTCTTTTCAAAATCAATTTTGTACCATTTCCAATATCCTAAAAAATATAATATTACTATACAATACCTACTCATAGTATGATCCCACAATTGACCAAAGCTTGTATTGTAGATACCATACAATGGACTGAGTGCAGTTACATCCAGACCAGGGCAAACTCCGAAATTTGACAAGTGTTCTGTAATAATATAAACCTGTAATATTTTATTATCTAGTCTGTACAATGCATTCTTGGAAATGATAACGTATACATTTTCATAGCGTTGAGGTTTGAGCAGAGAAATCACACAGATGCGGTTGTTAAATTATGTGGTTATTCGTAACTGTCGCTTTGTTTATAAGAATATCTTTCCTAAGGTATCTAAATTTTATTCCCAGGTCTGGTTCCAAGTAAAAATGAGAACCATCGACAAAACACCTACAATGTATTTTTCTAAATATGATGGTTCAGACATGTGATGAGAAGCATGTGTCTAAAGAGTTATTATGAGTATAAACGTGAATGGATACCCAAGAAAAGATAAAGGGGGGTATGGACCCCAACCCCAAATAATGGGAAAAGGTAATAAAAAAGAAGTACGACCAATATATCGGTAAAATACATTTATAGCTCCCCAAAAAAATGCCTAAAATCTGAATTTTAGAGCTACGTGCAATTAAAGTGTATACAGTGAAAGAACAGTGTGTGACTCACCAGTGAAAGTATTTGCAGACCTGTACATCATCAGGTTACGCCCCCACAGCCCGAGGCTTGGGACCCTAATAACTTTCGCCAGGTCAGTGAAATTCACACCACTACCACCACCAACTGGTTCAGTTGGTTGCGGGTTTGATCCCTGCTAGTGGTAATTTTCGGAAATGATCTTTTCGAAATATGCCCTGCTCTGGGTGATAATGTAATCGCCCGCAGTCCATTGTATGGTGCACATAGGTACAAGCTTTGCTTAGTAGGGGATCACAGCCACGACAGCAAGAATCTGTAGCAAAGACGACAAACTTTACTAACTAATTACTGATGCTGTTCAACCACACACCGTTAGAGAACTAAGCCATGTGTGAATATCATTAACAGAGATTTATATACTAACATTTATATCTACGCCATCAAACGAGCGAATCAACTTGACTTGTTTTGAATATGCATTCTATATCAATATAAATAAAAATTCAATTTCAGTGGTAAATGACACGTGTCAAATTAGGATCACGTCACCGATGAGATTGCGTTGGAAAATTTAGTTCTTGTGGACGCGGGACTTTATAATAATATGGAGATTGTTCGACAATATTATGAAGAAATACATAAATTACTAAAACACTTCTTAAATCTTTCAATTTGATTCATTGATAGATCTTTTAACAGAAAAAAATAAATTATTTACTATTTATAATTCGAAAGCACGTCATTGATGTCGGGTAACAGCTTATTTTAATTTTCCATACTCCTTTCAATAAAATCCAATTACAATTTCGTACGCTATCCCAGTTCAATTCTGTACAAAATTATTAATCATACTAGTATTGATCACGTTGAAGATTATTGATAGCTTATAACAATATCCATGCCGAATTAGGTCCCAAATTGAGCGCCACTAAAGTTATTGGCGCCCATCGTGGGACCTAACTTACATTACTGAAATCATCAATAATAAAGCTGAAACTTCAATTATTTAACTCAATGTACACCACGGTGCGGTTCTGTGACCCGGTTACGACTTTTATTGGAGTTTTCGACATAATACTGTTGCTTATTGTATTTCCGCAGTACGGTAGAACGAATTTGTATGTTAATGGTAGTTAATATCGCGCCGTTATTTACAAATAATACCTTACTTCGGGTGCTGTTTCAATAATTTTATTATTCAATTATTACTTCGGGAAGTATATTTTAATTCACAGATACTGCACATACGGCATATGAATAGTACTCCTCATAACGCCTGTAATTTTCTTAGTAATCTTGTATCTCTCTTGTAATACTCAACCCACATTTCTTCGATGTACTTTGATCATAGAACTAAGGCGACGCCTAAAGCGGGTTTCAGAATACGCTATACTATTGTGCTATATAGTATAGCAAAGAAGGATTCTATATAGTATAGCAAAGCATGGTGTGCAAATTACGCGATATTATCGCAAGCATTTGTAGTATATAGCAAGCTCAGTTGACGGGACGGCCGGGGGTGGGGGGGAGGAAAAGGGCGGCGCGCGATATAGCTTAACATGAAATCAGCGCATCGCACCAATTTATAGCGTATAGTAAGACAAGCATGGTAGCAGTAGTAGCCAAGTGGTAGAACGCCTTGCAAATCAAAGTGTGCAGGTTCAAACCCCGGCTCGCACCTCTGGGATTTATACATGTGCGAATTTCATTTTCATCCGAGATTATCACTTACTATGAAACGGTGAAGGAAAACATCTTAAGGAAACCTGCACGTCTGAGGGAACTTGACTAGTTCTCGATAGATGTGTGAAGTCTGCCAACCCGCACTGGGCCAACGTGGTGGACTATGGCCCGAATCCCCCTCGCATTGAGGGGAGGCCCGTGCCCTGCAGTGGGACGTTAAAAGGGCTGTAGTAGTAGTAAGACAATAATAGACAGTACACAGACTAGTAATAATAGACTGTAACAGTACAGTGTAAACGTGTTGATAACAATGTATGGTGCGCGATATTGTTGTGCTATGAGCTTTATACTATTTGTTATTATATTATAGCGTAGTCTGAAACCCGCTTAAGCTACCACTTTGGGATCATCAACAGTTTTCCACTAGGCGACTCTTATTGATCTTTTTAGGGTTCCGTACCCAAAGGGTAAAACGGGAACCCTATTACTGAGGCTTCGCTGTCCGTCCGTCCGTCCGTCCGTCTGTCACCAGGCTGTATCTCATGAACCGTGATAGAGAGTTGAAATTTTCACATATGATGTATTTTTGTTGCCGCTATAACATCAAATACTGAAACACAGAATAAAATAAATATTTAAGGGGGCTCCCATACAACAAACGTGTTTTTTTTGCCGTTCTTATAGATAATGGTACAGAACCCTTCGTGTGCGAGTCCGACTCGCAGTTGGCCAGTTTTTTTTATCAGTTGTCAACTTGCGTTATTCTCACTCTTAGTGCGCAGATACGGTCCAAAAGTCGTCAGAAATCGTGTGGTCAAAATGTTAATTATTTAAGAAGTTTCATTTAATATTTTTGTATGACTATTTTCTTCATGTTAACATCTAAAATTTGAAATAAACAGCCTCTTTACTGCCACTAGTCTTGCAGCAAAGTTTTAATATCACTTTCAGTATTGAAATAAAACTATTTTACGGATTTTATCGCGTTTATTTACTATTTTATTTTCCCGACGTTTCGGCTGCCTTACAGCAACCATAGTCACGGGGGTGTTAGACGTCCTGATGTCATAGTTAATAACTGGGTACCCTCATATTTAGTTGTTATTTGCGGTCCGATCCACGCAGAAAGTGCTCACGGTGTCTTGAGGTCTTGCAATGATACACTTGGTTTTGGATTTAATCATATTAATTACTGGATCCCAAGTTGGTGGTAGCACCCAGCCAACTTCCCTATTGAAATTAGGATGTTTTTTAATTTCAATGGCCTCACGTATCATCCTTGGTCGGAGTCGGTGTTTTTTTGCGAGGAAATGCGGTTTATCAAATCTAATATAATGGCGGGTGCGGTCCTGTACATGTTCACAGATACTGTTACTTTCGGTATTTGACAGTTACCTCAGTGTAAAACGTCCCAAAAATGTACAGTTACTACCAAAACAACAACACTTAAGTGATGGTAAGGCCCATGTAGTCAGTGTGGTTTTAAGTTGAAGCGGTTGGATAACTTCTACTTTGGCGAGTATTCAAACCAGAATCATTATTCTACTACTACTCTAAATTAGCAGTGGTAGCCTCGTGGCCAAGAACGCCTTGAACGTAAGGGGTGCAAGTTCAAATCCCAGGCCCGCACCTCTGAGATAATTTTCATGTGCGAATGTCTTTTTCAACAATGATTACCACTTGCTGAACGGGGATGGAAAACATCGTGAGGAAACCTGCACGTCTGTAGAAAGGCGTGTGAAGATCACCAACCCGCACTGGGCCAGCGTGGTGGACTATGGCCCAAATCTCCCTCGTATTGAGGGGGAATGTGCCCGGTATAATGGCAATAGGCTCGCCCCCTATTACATTGTAGAACTACTATTTATTGACGAATCATAAGTGCCTGTATTGGTTTATATGAATAAAAAATATTCTGATTCTGATTCTGATTCTGATTCTGATTCTGATTCTGGACCAAAATACTTCGGCGAAGTGTGGGTGCATTACAGTGTACCTCTGTCTACCCCTTCGGGGAATACAGGCGTGATGATGTATATATACTACATCCCTTTTAACGTCCCACTGCTAGACACGGGCCTCCCCTCAATACGAGGAGGATTCGGGCCATAGTCCATAACTCATATCCATAGTCCATATTTCATAATCATTATTCACAATGTTATTATTATAACTTCAGATACAGAAGCAAGATGTCTGCGCATGCAAACGCCATAAGTTGGAGGTCACAAGTTTCCGTTAACGTAACTAATAGCTGATACCATTTCTGACACTGTTGTTAGTTTGTCAGAACTTAGATGCGAAGTTCTATCTGATCAACGATGGCTTAGTCTAGAGGTTGAAGCGTATGCTGCCGGGTCGTTGCACTAGGTTGTTGCTGGTTCGATTCTCATCCGTGGCAAATTTCGAAAATTCATTTTTCTAAATCAATCTGGTGATGAAAACACCTAATTGGTCGTATTTTTTCGATTTTGTCGACATATGTCGAATTAGAGATAATTTAGATCATGCGAGATTTGACCTCCCTGCGTGAAAGTTACACGCGATACTTATGCAAACGATCAAGTATTATTTCGGACTTCTGATACTCACTGTATTGATGCCAAAGATCATTTTGATGACACAATTAATAGAAACGATTTTAGATAAATGATATTATCTAAAGGTATCTTAATGCTCCAGCTAATATACATTTCACGGAATAGATAGGTGAACAGTGAAACAATTTAATATTGCCAATTGGCGGAACTTTGGCAACGGGCCGCAATATCGAGGCGCCAGTTCGTCTGGCATTCACCCTTTGCGATGCATTGTGGCTTTCGAACACGACTTTAGACTCAAAATTAATCTGCCTACAGTTTGGCAGTTTTCTCATATTGGTTTCGTCTCTATTCTAGCTACAAATTTGGATTAATGACATTTCATCTGTAAACATCCGACAATTTCCTTGTTCGGTACAACAGTGATTTATAATCCCATTGCAAAACGATATTAACGTTTTTTTTTTTATGAGATAGGGAGGCAAACGAGCAGACGTTTCACCTGATGGTAAGTGATCAACGCCGCCCATGGACACCTGCAACACCAGGGGCATCGCAAGTGCGTTGCCGGCCTTTAAGGAATGAGTATGCTCGTTTCTTGAAGATACCTTTGTCGCATCGGTCCGGGAACACCGCTGCAGGAAGTTCATTCCACAATTTGGTGGTGCGAGGGAGAAAATTCCTGGTAAACTTTTTTGAAAGTTGTTGTACAGACAACTTTTTGACATCATCTGGTTATATGCCAATGTCTAATAATTGACACCACTCTCATATTTTTACAACTAGGCTCAAGAATTTACGAAAGCGTATCCGTCTCCTTCAACAAATAGACTAGTCAAAAATGTATACGTAACAATTATTTAAATATTTTTTCCTTACACATCATATTATTACTCAAAGAAATTTGGAAAATAACAGCAAATCCTCTATTTCATTTCCTGCCAAAAAGGCTGATTAAGAAACGAAAATCCCACGAGAGTAAACTTCGGAATTACTAAGCCAATTTCGATCATTCTTACACAGATCGAAAGCTCACTATGCTCAAATATAGTAAGGTTTCAAACTTCATACAAGCAAAACCACAAAGCAGAGCTATAGTTGCTACAAACAATTAAAGCGTTGCCAGTCGTATGCCAAAGTTTGGCAGAACGCCGCAACAGCCGTTTGTCTAGCTTTCATCCTAACTGCATTCAAATTTAAACTCTATAACATAGAATTGTAGAGTCAAAATACCAATACGCTTCGGCAGTACCTGACATTGTTATGTCTGCAATTGAAGTTGTGCAAGATATGAGAGTAGACTATAAATTAATACTAGTGTAACAGAAGTCCGAAATAATACTTAAACGTTTGCATCAGTATTTTTTTTTCATGAGATAGGAAGGCAAACGAGCAGACATTTCACCTGGTGGTAAGTGATCAACGCCGCCCATGGACACCTGCAACACCAGGGACATCGACAATTCGAACTGAATGGAATCTGATATAAAACTGAATGGTATAAAAATTTCTTCGAAAATCGAACATGTTATTTTAGATTTTTGTTTGTCGCCAATTTTTAAATAGCATTGGTAGCCGAGTGGTCGGACGCACGCCTGTCAATCGAAGTGTGAAGTTTCAAACCCTCGCACCTCTGGGATTTATGTGCGAATCTCATTTTCATCCGTTATTATCACTTGCTATAAAACGGTGAAGGAAAACATCGCGAGAAACTTGCACGTCTGAGGAAACTCTACTAGTTTTCTATAGATCTGTGAAGTCGCCGCACTGGGGCAGCGTGGTGGACTATGGCCTAAATCAACCTCGCACTGAGGGGAGCCCCGTGCCCAGCAGTGGGACGTTAAAAGGGCTGTAGTAGTAGCAATTTTGAAAACATAAAACATCTTTAGTCCTGTGGAATATCTTTTTATTCTTTGTGAATATTGTTAGTCGCCCCACGTAAACTTCGTTGGTACTGATTAACAGGTCCCTTAGGCCAGAACACGACACTTGTGACAATGATTCAAAGGCCTGTAACTCGGAAACTGTGACAGTTAGGCTACTCTGTCTTCACTGAGCGTCTACATGTCAGCTACCGGATATATACCTAAAATATTATTTTGGGCTTCTGAAACACCCTGTATAATACAAATAGCATCAAATGATTTATGAGATCAATATGACGGGGCGTGTCAGAGGTCCGGAAAAATAAATGTAGAGATGTAGAGAATAATAATGGTAGAGATACTATAGGCGTGCGTTCTACCTGAATCCCCCCCGCATTGAGGGGAGGCCCGTGCCCAGCAGCGGGACGTTAATAAGGGCTGTAGTTAGTTAGTTAGAGATACTATTATTATTATTTATTGACGTTTAATAAGTGCCTGTATTGGTTTACATGAATAAAAAATTCTGATTCTGTAAATAAATATCTCTGTTATATAACCAGGGGCCCGATTTTCGTTTGATAGACATCAATCTCTATTAGAGATATGTCGAAACAAAAGAAAAATATACGACCAATTTGACGTTTTGTTTCGACATAATAATAGAGATATCAAGCGAAAATCGGGCCCCAAGTCTTGAGACTACTATCATAATCGTTATAGTATGACTATGGTTAAGGCATGAAAAGTTATAAAAACGCAGAAACTACTTATAAAAGATATCATAGAAATAGTTAATAATACCCGCAACATATAAACATGGTACTCTTAACATACGATAGGTAAAAATAATGTTTTGGTTTCTCTATTATAGACCTTATTGCCAATGACAGACAGGATAATAAGTTGAATAGTATTCATAGCGACACTTCACCGGGCGCCTAGTAAGTTCAAGATTCCTAGTGATGTGCCTATTAGCAATTTATTTATCGATAAAATTATTATTTTACCCGCTTTCTATATTCACTTAATAATCATGATCCACTTAAATTAAAATGTAACATAAACAAAAGGTACATTTTATAACCTCTAGACATCATAATATTTCGGTAGTAAAATATGTGTGACGAAATACGGTGACTTAAGATCTTCAAATCTTTGAAATAAAACTATTTTACGGATTTTATCGCGTTTATTTACTATTTTATTTTCCCGACGTTTCGGCTGCTTTACAGCAACCATGGTCACGGGGGGACTGAGGTGTTAGACGTCCTGATGTCATAGTTAATAACTGGGTACCCTCATATATATAGTTTTATTTCAATGTATAGCATTCGCGTTAATATAAGTGGTAGCCTCGTGGGCAAGAACGCCCGCCTTGAACGTAAGGGGTGCAAGTTCAAATCCCAGGCCCGCACCTCTGAGATAATTTTCATGTGCGAATGTCATTTTCAACAATGATTACCACTTGCTGAACGGTGAAGAAAAACATTGTGAGGAAACCTGCACATCTATAGAAAGGCGTGTGAAGTTCACCACCCCGCACTGGGCTAGCGTGGTGGACTATGGCCCAAGATCTCCCTCGTAAGGAGGGGGAATGTGCCCGGTATAATGGCAATAGGCTCGCCCCCTATTACATTGGGATCAAAATACATCGGCGAAGTGTGGGTGCACTACAGTGCACCTCTGCCTACCCCTTCGGGGAATACAGGCGTGATGATGTATTATTATTATAAGAAAACAATATCTTCAAATCTATTTTTCGTGGGAACTTAAAGTAATATATATGATGTTGGTACAGATAGCGTGACAAGACAAGTTGTATGTCGTGGTTTATGCCGCACCGACTCGCTCTCACACTTTCGTAACTCATACGAGAGTAAAGGATAAATTGAGAAATCTCAGTTTCTTTTGTCATAACCAGGTATACTACTGATTCTTATGTACCTTTAAGCAAAAGGTACTTGAAAGGAATACAGATGTGACAGAATAGTCAAAACACGATAAACTCTACTATCCACAAGTGACAGTGGCCTAGTTCTAACGTCTATAAACAAACATAATAAACATAATGCCTGGTCTCAACTAAAAAAAGCGAGCTAGAGTCTTGCCAGAAACCACACAGATAAAGCTTATTTTAAATGGGAGTATATTTCTAAGTTTTTATATTTATTACTTCACTGATTTAAATAGAACGCTTTGAAGTTACTTAAATGAAATCAATTTCAATTATGGAATGCTAGTCTATCGATATAGAAACAATCGTAATAATCCCCGCACTAGAAGCCCGTCACTAATCGTCTCCTTATAATTATAGGTTATCGTCGCGAATGATTTCACCGGCTTCTTTCACTCTTTTCTTTCAAGCGAGGCGTCCGTGATAATTAGTTCCCATTCCCATTCAATAACCGACCGTATTGTGAGCAGATTAAGGTCGGATTTCCATCGGGCAAACATAGTGGTGTTCTCAATGACACTTCGAGATTGTGAAGAACTATTCATGCGGGCGTCGCCGGATATTTCGCACGTGTTTTTTTCTTTTTTTTGTTCGGTTCGTGTTCGGATTTTTCTAGAAAAATCCAGTTAGAGCTGATTCGGTTGGCGTGTCGGGCAAAAGTCACGTTCCGAATATTCGCTGGACGTTGTCAGTTTTATCAAATTTAATTGGAGAATGCTCTTATATTAAGTTAACTAACATTTTTTTTATAATTTTTAGGGTTCCTTACCCAAAGGGTAAAACGGGACCCTATTACTAAAACTCCGCTGTCTGTCTGTCTATCCATCTGTCACCAGGCTATATCTCATGAACCGTGATAATTAGACAATTGAAATTTTCACAGATGATGTATTTCTGTTGCCGCTATAACAAATAATACTAAATAAATATTTAAGAGGGTTCCCATATAACAAAAGTTATTTTTTTGCCGTGTTTATAGATAATGGTATTGTTTGGTATGGTATGACCGATTTTTCAAATTGATTTTCTTATAACATTGTAAGTCTTAGAAATGTTTTATGGAATTTTGTAAGATCTTATGTAAATTTATTGAAGTATCAAATTATTTTTGTCTCCAAAATAGCAAGAAACTCGTCTATAAACAACCATGGCACTGCAGAGCATAGATCCCCCTTAGATCATAATATATTTACTAGAGGTATAACACAGGGAAAGTTCCAAATTACAAGTACGAACAATTATTTCGGTGGAAGAATGCTTAAACGGCGAATTCCTATTTTGTTTAATGAAATGCCCACCGAACTAAGGTTAGAAATGAATAAGAATACATTCGCAAGCCGTTATAAATGTTTTTTGCTTGAAACGTATAATATAAATAATAGCTAAAATAAAAATTCATAATGACTGCGAGGCTGAAATGGGAATGGACCGGCCATGTAGCCCGCAAAGGTGGGCAAACATCGCTTCCAATTGGATACCTGTGACGGTCGCCGACGAAGAGGTCGACCGAGGAAGAGGTGGCGAGATGATTTGAACACCTTTGCGGGGACATCGTGGCAGGAAATAGCCCAGGACCGAGATATTTGGAGAAGTAAAGGGGAGGCTTTTGCCCAGGAGTGGGACATGTAAAGGCTAGTAAAAAAAAAACGTTGTATATTGTTAATACCCTTGAAATGTAACTACTGAATATTGTGATTGTTTAACTTAAAGGTATGCTTCTTATAATGTATTAGTAAACCATTATGTGTAGATATCTCGCTGATTATAAATATGTATTTAGTAATGTAACCATCTGAGCGTGACGTCATTCCACAGACAAACCAATCAATTGGTTTTGTGGAGCATGTATATTGTTCTGTGTCTTGTTTCAAATAAATACTTTTCTTACTTACTTATGTATTGTTCAATACAAAAGTGTTTCACAACGGCACTATAATTGGATTGTGAGTTTTCATCAGATTATAGTATCTATAAAAATATGGATCTTAGATGCAATATGAAGTTACAAAAACTAGTCTGATACAATACCTAGTTGAGCCAAATGCTTGTTTTAAAAATTGTCTTACTTCAATAGTTTATTGGTAAAGTTGGGGTTCGAACCCGATACCTCATACTTACGATGACGGTCTCTCTAACCACTAAACTATTGGAGCTTAAATTATTTGCTTATACTTCGTACAACATAGACCTTACTATCAAAGGTCTATAATCTTTGCGATATGAACTTTACCCAATAATTGCTTCTAATCATGGTCCCGCGTTGGACGCTAATATTACTTGAGATAATAAAATTAATATTGAACCTAGTTATTGGCGATCTACTTAAGATAAACTCAGTAATTGGATGTTCACTTACTTCAGACTTTGCGTTTTAGTTGCTCTCTGTAACAAAAAGAAAAAAATATTAGATTTTAAACATAAAAAGAATTTTTAGACATTTTTGGGTTCCATACCTAAAAATTAAAAAGGAACCATTATAGGATCACTTTGTTCTATGTCTGTCCGTCGGTCTGTCTGTTAAGACCCTTTTTCTCAGGAACGCGTGAACGAATCAAGTTGAAATTGATAACAAAGAATGTTAACGCAATTAAAAGATATGGCGGCTTAAGTGGCGTATTTAGTACATTTTCAAGGGAATCAAAAACCTATAGGGTACTTCCCGTTGACCTAGAATCATGTAATTTGACTTATCAACTTTTACTTTACTTGTGCTATAAGACAAAGCTTCAAAAATCTGAAAACAGTAAATTTATTGTTACTACGCATAAAAACATTTTTTGCGATTGCAAACTTATTTTGCAGTTAGTTTGTACGGGGACAACATTGTACCAACGGTAAAGTTAAGTTTGTCTCTATCCTGATTATCTTTTCTTTAAAGCAATGTTCGGTGCATTCATAGTTTAGGCACGGAAGCCAGCTTGCGCTTGGCTGATTTATTTTTTATATCTTCTTCTTCTAATTTAAGGGCTCGGCCCTTGTCGGTGCATTTGATGAAGTCCCCGCCATCTGGGTCGATCCAGTGCAGCCTTCTTCACCTCCACATACGACATGACACCAACCTTATCTTTTATTTGGCTCATGTAACATATTCGCGGTCTACCTCTCCCACGCTTTCCGTCGATCTTGCCTTCTATGATGTTCTTAATAAAGGTGTCATGTCGCATGAGATGGCCTATCATCTTTCCTCTTCTGTTCCTTATTGTCTCTAATAATGTTCTTCGTTCTTGCACTCTTTTCAATACATCCTCGTTTGTTATAATTTCTGCATGCTGCCAGCTGATCTTTTCCATTCTCGTCCAACACCACATTTCAAACGCCTCCAACGTTTCTCTATCTTTTTGAGTGAGTGTCCATGACTCGCACCCATATAGTGCCAAACTCCAGAATTTTTTTATATACCAATGGTAAATTTAGAGATGAATCTTAAACTTTACTTTTGAACTGTAAGCTTTTAACGAATAAATTAATGATTATATAAGTACACCATCACGCCTGAATTGCCGACAGGGACAACCAGGTATGTTATGCTACGCATGAAATAAATAACTGCAATACTACTATTTTATTAAATTTACAACTAGCAGTCTCTATTCTATACACATGAAATATATAACTTCTAAACATATCCCTATATTTTTTCAACCGGAACATCGAGGTTATACGGGTGTACTGCAGTGTACCTCTGTCTCTCTATATTGGGGATACCAGCGTGTTTCTGATGATGTTATCATTATTACAAACAAATTTTCTTTTAAAACTTAGCGCGAATTGAATACAGTATTTTTGGGTACATCAATAAGCATCTCTACGCGCCATGTGTTAAAAACCACAATTGCACGCATCAACAAATAGATATTAAAACGAATTGAACGCAGCACTTGTTCACTGAATGCAGATTATTGACACCTTCATGTAATTAATAAAATTGTTTATGTAAGTTCAGTTAATCTGAATTTAAAATACCTGAAGCCATTGTATTGCGCTGGTTGATTAAAAGTTCCGTATTCCCTTCTAATGCCGTTTATTTCAAGTAGAGTGGTACAATGTTAGCTGATAGCTGAGCGTGTGGTTTCACCTGTGGATGTTTTTACACTGACTTTTGACGAGACAGAGCGAGTCGTTACTAATTAACTTAGAGCTACCTGTGTTATTTAAAACGAATAGTGGTAAATCTACCTACATTCTTAAAATTAAGAATCCGATGCTACCTTCAATTAAAACGAATTACAGCCCTTTTAACGACCCACTGCTGGGCACGGGCCTCCGCTCAATGCGAGGGGGATTCGGGCCATAGTCCACCACGCTGGCCCAGTGCGGGTTGGCAAACTTCACACATGTATCGATAACTAGTCAAGTTCCCTCAGTCGTGCAGGTTTCCTCACGATGTTTTCCTTCACCGTTTCATAGCAAGTGATAATCTCGGATGAAAATGAGATTTACACATAAACACAGAGGTGCAAGCCGGGGTTTGAACTTGCACACTTCGATTGCAAGGCGTGCGTTCGATGACTCGGCTACCACTGTTATACCTTAAATTAATTGAAATAAAAAAATAAAATAGAAACGACATATTTGATATCAAAACGAACGCGTCGCTAACAATAGCTTTCAGTAATTCGAACATAGAGTCAAAGAAGATATTAGTGTGGTGGCGACGCCTTGGTCTAGGGAGTTGAGCTTAGGCCGAACGGCTCACTGAACGGGGAGTGATTGCGGGTTCGATTCATGCCAATGCAATAACATATTTCTATATATTTCTATATTGGCCTTTTCGCAGTTTTCCCTGGTTTGGGTGTAACTGAAATTACACCAGGGCCCTAAGGACTATGGCCCGAATCCTCCTCGCATTGTAGGGAGGCCCGTGCCCAGCAGTGGGACGTTAAAAGGGCTGTAGTAGCTTCAAAAAATTAAGTCATAGCAACTTAACAAAGATAGTTTTACGGAAATTGGGGTCAAGGTTCATTGTACGGTACCCTACAAGCTCTGCTTTGTTTGGGTTCATACGCTGAGTATGTGTTGTGTAGCGATTTTTTTTTTTATTTCCCACAAAAGTAAATTAGAAACAGCACAACGCAAACAGCATTTATTGTTGATCTCTTCGGAACTCGTCACTTCCGTTATTGGGGTTAATCACCCCGGCGGCGTAGAACCAATTTCCGGGAGCCATAATAAGGATTCCGGACCATTATTACTTGTGGAGGAATAGTAATTGTCAGTATTACGTATACAGTGTTAAGTTTTTCATAAACCTTTACGTAACTCAACTCTAAAATCAGCTGTTACCAAGTCGATACGCTTATATTTTACTAGCTTTTACACGCGACTTTATCCGCGCAGACTTCGATTACGCAGACTATATGGTATTTTGATATATAAACAATAATACTGTAAAGTTTCAACAAAATCCGTTCAGTAGTTTATGCGTGAAAAAGTAACAAACATCCATCCATCCTCACAAAACATTCACATTTATAATAGTAGTAGGAAGTAGGATGTGAATTTATTTCATTAGTCCTTGCTATTAATTACTTGACACGGGCGTAAATACCTGCTAAATGCAGCTGTAGCCATTCTTCACCTTACCTCTTCCATAAAAATTTCATCATTTCATCCATCATATTGTAAAAGAAGAAAATTAGGAAAATTTTAAAGTTAGAAGCAAGTTTATGAAATCACCGAGTTTCCGGTCGGTTTCATATTTTCATAATACTTCTATTACGAATCATTTACATACGACTGTGTGGCCATTAAGCACGATCTAAATGAGTGGTAATGTAATATGTTTATACTCGAATGTTATTTTAATCGAAAAATAGGTATAAATATTATTCTATCATTTAAATATCTACATTAATCATTTACAAGTTTAGCCCTCGATTTGCATGGCAAAGAGCTTGTACCTAACTAACCCTCTTTTTTTTTTGGCGGGGTGGAAATCCTTTGTAGGATCGTCCTGGTCTTCCTTGGGGAGAAGATCAGGGTATGTGGTCTTACCACTAAAACCACCCCGTGGTCGCCTTCAGCACGGAAGAGGAGCTCCGGGATCTCCATCGGAACGCACCGGTGCCCCTCCTGTGCCACGCTCCTATAAAAGCCCGTCTCGAGGGGGGTGCAATCGCTCCCCCTGCACCTGCACATGGTGCTTACAGTGGCGGGGACCAAACCCGGCACCGCCCTCCTCCAAGGTCGCGTCGCGACCAGATACCTGAAGCCCGCACCTCAGGTGTCTTCGACCCCAAGGGTGGCCCGTTTGAAACCCCGGGCATCAGGGCTGGGGGATCTCCGGAAAAGCCAACCTCGCGTCTTCCCAAGGCAACATGGCCGATACCATGCTGCCCAGGGCGAGATCCACCCCATCTCTTGCCAGGTCTTTTGGCTCTTCATTCTCGGACACCCATACACACAAACAACGGCAGCACGTACCACCGTTGTCCAGACATCAGCATCCGGCGTGCGAAGGAGGAAGCAAGGGGTGAGAGAGCAACCCCCACCGGTCCCGCCACAGCAGCTGCCACCAGAGGGGCGGATCAAGGTCACCAGGGTCAGCCGCGGGAAATGTGGTCGCGCCCACGACATTCAACCGGCGCCGATCTCGCCGAATCTGGCGCTGCCACCAACCCAGACATACCAGAATATTCAATATACCGCCATATTGGTATACTAACCTAACTTGCAAGTCAGATTATACACATTACAGGGATAATACATGGTACTTAGCAACTCTATGTGCCCACATCCGCGCGACGGATGTTGGCCCAAACGAAAATAGACTATATTAACTCACACAAAAAGCTCATTTTAAAACATCGATAAAGTTAAGTAATTTCGACGCGTGTTCGTGTGGTTTTTAACCACAGAAATTCATTTTTTATGTATATTGTCATAGGGTACATTTTCAAATAAAGTCAAGTTAATTCGGTGGCTACATCAGTGCTACGTAAGTATAGCGAATTGAAGATCTTGGGTTATGAGCATAAAGTTATTAATACAGCTAAGAATCACTTGAAATCTATATACATCATCACGCCTGTATTCCCCAAAGGGGTAGACAGAGGTACATAGCAGTACACTCTCACTTTACCGATGTATTTTGGTCCCAGTCCCCCTCAATACAAGGGAGATCTGGGCAATAGTCCACCAAACCGACCCAGCGCGGGTTGATGAACATAACATGCCTTTACCACTTAGAAAGCGGTAATCATGATTGAAAATGAGATATTTGAACTTACACTCATTGAGTTCCAGGCGAGCTCTCTCCCAACTAGGCTGCCCCTACTTTGCCTGCACTGGTTTTTTTAAAATAATTTATGCAGGGTGTTTCAGAAGTCCGAAATAATACTTTTGCGATTGCATCAGTATCGGGTACGCAACTGAATGGTATAAAAATTTGATCGTAATTCGACCGTGTTTTGCCAATTTTTTTTTTGTATTTAATTTCGTAATATCTCGGGTCCTGTGTAAAATTTGCACGTTCAGTGTTGTAAATATTGGTAGTCACCCCTAATAAGTGTAGTTTACACTGCTAAATAGGGTACCCAAATATACCCAAAGGCCAGAAAACGATACCAGTGACAAACATTCAAAGGTAGAAACCTCAGAAACTATATCATAGCTAACTATCAAGTTAGATACAAACTGTCTTCACTAAGAATCCACATGTGAGCTACCGTATATGTGGCCAAAGTATTATTTCGGACGTCTGATACACCCTGTATTTTTTTTCTTCTTGGTCATAGTGTATAAATCGGTTTTAAAAAGTATTCACAAGAAATTCTTACATAGAGATGACAATCGGTCTTCTTAACACAATATTAATTTTCTGGGTCGACGGCCCGCGAAGTATTGCGGACATCATCGGATTCAGTCTGTTGGATAAGCAGCTTACATTGTTTCAATCTATTAAAATAACTTAAAAATACTATAAGATAACTTATTTTTAGGGTTCCGTACCTAAAAAGGAAAAAACTAAACCCTTTTAGAATCACTTTGATGTCTGTCTGTCTGTCTGTCAAGACCCTTTTTCTCAGAAACGCGTGCAGGTATAGAATTGAAATTTATAACATAGACTTATGTCTGCAGTCCCTTGGTGCCCTAAAAATATCAAACTTCTAGGTTAACGCGATCAAAAGATGTTGCATTTTCAGTACATTTGCACGGTAATCAAAAACCTATAGGGTACTTCCCGTTGACCTAGAACCATGAAATTTGACAAGAAGCAAGGTCTTATAGCACAAGTAAAGGAAAAAAATCCGGACCGGGTAAGCCTAATGCATGGTTTTTTTGGTCTAAAATCATCTTCGCATTATTGCATTTCTAATGAAACTTTTTGGGCACATCGGTTAGATGATTTCAAAGTTTATATCGGATATAGGAAACAATATTTTGTCAGGTGACAGGAAAAACTCACTAGATACAAAACATAAATAATAGGCAAGACGTTTTCTACACTAAGTACCTTAAAATATCAACAACTTTCGCAGGAAATTATCATTTATTTAACAATCAGAATGGCAATACAATTGCCTCTTACTGTCATCATATCCATAAGTGCATTACTTAACAGAGTTCTAAGAAGCAAAAATCTATAAATCACATAAAAAAACTATAAAAATTCAAATTACTGCATTGTTTTTTTTTTGTTACTTGTTTTCCTGTCACCCGACGATATTACTAGATTCTACCAGCGACTTCGTACGCACAGAGTTTGATTGTTTAATATCGTAATGAATTATAGCCTGTATGTTATTCTGATGTATAAACAATAATACTGCAAAGTTTCATCAAAATCCGTTCAGTAGTTGTTGCGTGCAATAGTAACAAACATCCAATCTATCCATCCATCCATCCTCACAAACTTTCACATTTATAATATTAGAGCAGTGGTAGCCGAGTACTCGAACGCACGCCTTGCAATCAAAGTGTGCAGGTTCAAACCCCGGCTCGCAGCTCTGGGATTTACGTGCGAATCTCATTTTCATCCGAGATTATCACTTGCTATGAAACGGTGAAGGAAAACACCGTGAGGAAACCTGCACGTCTGAGGGAACTTGACTAGTTCAAGACGATAGATGTGTGAAGTCTGCCAACCCGCATCGGGCCAGCGTGGTGGACTATGGCCTGAATCCCCCTCGCATTGAGTGGAGGCCCGTGCCCATCTGTGGGACGTTAAAAAAAAGGGCTGTAATTTGTTAATTTTCAACTGTCTTACCGGTTATCGCTCTACGGCGCTACCATAGAAATTCAATCTTTGGTCCAGTGGTATGACTGTAGGCCGCTCGGCTCATTATACTGGGTTGTTGTAGGTTTGATTAACTGAGTCCATTACACGATAACCTTGATGAACAAGCTTCGCGATGAGTATGTGTTGTCTAGTGACATTTATTGATATAGACACAGAGCTCCTTTTGGTATTGGCGAAATATTGCAGCACGCGTCTTGACATCCCAGAGCGACGACTAAAGCCCCCGGCACAATGGGGCGTAAACGCGTCAAAATATTTTCCAATACAAAACGGACTTTGTGCCAGCTTTTGCGACAGATATGCAATATTTATGTGTATTGACACATAAAGATTAAATTTCTGTGGCAAAAGCTACGCCGCTACGAGTCAAAAAATTCGCTCGTGCTGTTAGTGTCATATAATTGTAGAATGAACTTCTTCTATATGTCAATACAATTCGTATTGCCTAAAAAATTTGCGCGCGAGTGTTGACGCCGCTGTGTGCCTTAATACTTCTACTTTTGGTCTTTAGGACCAAGTTTAAAGCATGTTAATTAATAAGTCTATTCCGAATATAATATTAACTTGTACTTCGTCAACTATTCTAATTAGCTCCACACAAATTAGTTTGAACTAGGGTTGTTATGGATATGAAAATTCGGATCTGCGGCCTCAGTACGCCTGCCAAGATAAGACATTTTCTCACGCATCGTGACGTCATTTTTGTGGCAAAATCGTTACGTCTTATTTGCTAGCATGGCGTAAATATAAAATGGGTTTGACAGTTAAATAAAACGTGTTTGACGTATGGATAAGATGTTATATCTTAAGTGCTAGCATGGGTTACCAAAATGTACCATAGAGACACGAATTTGACAGGTCAACGTAAAGAAATTTCTCACGGTCAAAGGCCGGTGATGAGAAAATAATTAGGCTGTAAGAAGTACATAAATATAGCATTTTATACACTATTATAACAAATAATACTTATTTTACTCTATCCTTCGCCAATATCAAGCGGACTACATGCAAAATTCTTCCGAAAACGAACACGTAAATTTATTTTCGTGTTCGACAAACAACAACAAAAAAGTGTAGAGACATTTCTATCTGTTTTATTTGCTTCCGAAAATCCACATAATCCTATTCCACGTGATTTAAAATCCATATTTTACAAAAAATCTGTAGGTTTGAGGTTAGATTTTGTTTGGCATCATACTTTGCGTGCTTTTTGCCGTTTTAAATGTAAAGTTATTTAAATTGGCAAATAAAAATAGTATAGTGCCCAAGAAATAAATTATAAGCATAATACCACCGACCAAATGATAATACATAAAGTTTCCGGCATAATAAAAAAGAATCTATGCCCAAAGATATTTTTAATCTGTGCATAAATAATCTAATATATTCTATGATGTGTATGCAGCATCTTTTTTCTTTGTAAAGCTCCGTCTCGCTCTATTTGTCATTTCAATGAACGAATGAACGAAAGATCGTAAACTGTGAGAAAATTTTAGCAGGCTGTCTAATTTTAAACATCTTGGAAGCCATGTTAGCAAATAAGATACGGGAACGCAAGTTGACAAGATGTTTTTGGGACTTGTGAGAAAACATCTTGGCAGGCGTACTGAGGCCGCTGGATATGGATATAGAAATAATATTATACCTGTTTCGGATACGGTTACGGACGCTAGTTTCGAATAGTTATGGTTACGTTTAATATTTTATTTTACATGTGTAAGTTACAATTGAGCAGTGGTAGCCGAGTGGTCGAACGCACGCTTTGCAATCAAAGTGAGATGGTTCAAACCCCAGCTCGCACCTCTGGGTTTCATGTGCGAATCTCATTTTCATCCGAGTTTATCACGTGCTAAGAAACAGTGAAGGAAACCATCGTGAGGAAACCTGGACGTCTGATGGAATTTGTATAGTCCTCGATAGATGTGTGAAGTCTGCCAACCCGCACTGGGCCAGCGTGGTGGACTATGGCCTAACTCCCCCTCGCATTGAGGGGAGGCCTGTGCCTAGCAGTGGGATTTTAAAAGGGCTGTAGTAGTAGTAGCGGCCCGTCGCGGCTTCGCATGGGTGGATATTTTTTGGGGTTCCGTACCTAAAATGGAAAAAACGGAACCCTTATAGGATCACTTTAATGTCCGTCTGTCTGTTTCGGGGTGTCAAGATCCTTTTTCTCAGAAACGCGTAAAGGTATCAAGTTGAAATTTATAACAGACACTTATGTCTGTGGTCTCTTGGTGTCATAAAAATATCAAACTTCTAGGTTAACGCAATCAAAAGATACGGCGGTTTATGTTGCATTTTCAGTACATTTTCACGGGAATCAAAAACCTATAGGGTACTTCCCGTTGAGCTACAATCATGAAAATTGGCAAGAAGTAAGGTCTTATAGCACAAATACAGGAAAAAATCTGAAAACTGTAAATTCATAGTTAGAAAATGTTTTTTTTTACGATTACAAACTTATTTTGTAGTTAGTTTGTATGGGGACACCAGTATACCAACGGCAAAGTTAAGTTTGTCTCTCTGTTCACTTTATCTTTTCGTTAGAGCAATGTTTGGTGCTTTCATAGTTTAGGTACGGAAGCTTAAATGCGCGAGGCCGGTTCGCACTTGGAAGGTTAATATAATTTGGTTATATAATCAGTCGCCTAAGTAATTATTATAGCTACTTTAAGTGTTATCTAGAAAAACAATACATAAATCTCATAACATGTATGATTTACACAACGCTCCATCCGAAATTATTTGTAACTTTTGTATCGGTTACGGTTACGGTCGTTACGGAGCTCCATAACATCCCTAGTTTGAACTATTATTTACTGTGAACTAGTCCAACTATTATTTAAAGTAGGGATGCGTGACAATAAAAGTTTATGTACATGAAATACACAAACAATTCTCAGAATTGGTAATGAACGCGTTGAAATATGAATAGAACAGTAATTAACATACATCATAACGCCTGTATTTCTCGAAGGAATAGGCAGAGGTGCACTGCAGTGCGCCCACGCTTCGCCGATGTATTTTGGTGCCAATGTAATAGGGGGCGAGCCTATTGCCATTAATAACAATAATTCTATAATGGCAATAGGCTCGCTCCCTATTACATTGGGACCAAAATACATCGGCGAATCGTGGGCGCACTACAGTGCACCTCTGCCTACCCCTTCGGGGAATACAGGCGTGATGATGTATTTTTTTTTTATATATTTTCTATTTACTGAAAATTTTAATTTGAAATCAGTAGTAGCCTCGCGCAAAACGCGCAAACGCGCATCAAGGGGCGCAAGTTCAAATCCTGCACTTCATGGTTTTTCAGATTTCATGTCATGTTCAATAACACATGCTTAACGGTGAAGGGAAACATCGTGAGGAGACCTGCACGTTTATAGAAAGGCGTGTGAATTTCACCAATCCGCACTGGGCCAGCGTTGTGGACATCCTCTATCATATTTGAATCAAAATCAATTTACGAACTGTGGGTGCATTGCAGTGCACCTCTGCCTATCCCTTTCTACCTGTATTACGCCTGTATTCTCCATCAGGCGTAATGATTAAGATGACGGATAATAATTTAATCTTCTTCTTCTTGTATGAAATGATTAAATTTCAATGGAATAAAATGAGACATGCCTGCACCTGCGATTAGACGTACCTACTCCACAAATGTCATGCTAAAAAAAACAAAATGAGTTACTGTGAAACCCAAATAAGGATTAGGCATAATTAGGCCATTTGGATTAGGGGGCCATTGGGTAGCCGAGTATAGTAGTGGTAACCGAGTGGTCGAACGCACGCTTTGCAATCAAAGTGCGCAGGTTCAAACCCCGGCTTGCACCTCTGGGTTCCATGTGCGAATCTCATTTTCATCCGAGATTATCACTTGCTTAGAAACGGTGAAGAAAAAAACATCGTGAGGAAACCTGCACGTCTGAGGGAGCTTAACTAGTTCTCGATAGATGTGTGAAGTCTGCCAACCCGCACTGGGCCAGCGTGGTGGACTATGGCCTGAATCCCCCTCGCATTGAGGGCAGGCCCGTGCCCAGCAGTGAGACGTTTAAAAGGGTTGTAGTAGTTGGCCATAAGGTAATTAATTTTAAGATAGGGAATAAATTAATGAAATTTTAGATAAAACATAAAATTATAATTATAAGCAATGAGAAATCCAGGGTAAATGAAGGTGGTACAGTCCATTTTGTAATTAAAATTTTAAACAACAAAAAACTACTCAAACCGTTGATGGTTGTACACAGATAAAGCAAAATATACATATTTTATTTACGAGTAATTACCTGTAGTTATTCTTTAAGCTGCTATTAATAGGGTTATGACGAATGCATACTAATGTACTTATTTCCTTTTATAATTAATGTTGCCGTGAAATCTTAAAAACTGTAATCATATGATTTTACCAGAACGAGCAAGCAAAAGTAAAACCAGTCACCATTGCTGACCGGTTGAGGTATAGTGTGACACGAGACGAATGTAAGCTGAAGGATGATGTTGTGACTAAGATTGGGAAAAGTATGTTCAGGTGTTTTGGCTATGCAGAGAGGATGAGTGACAGTAGAGAAATATACCGAGCGAACGTGAGTATAGGTGAAGGCAGAGGGCGCCCGAGAAGGACCTTTCACGACCAGATTAACGGTCTCTTCCAGAAAGGTTAAGTCCGTAGTACCCTAAACCGACAGAATTGCATGAAAATATGTATGACTGTGGATGAAGTATGTCAGGATCGTAACATGTGGCAAACGGTAGTCTCTGCCTACCCCCATGGGATGCAGACGTGAGTATATGTATGTATGTATAGTAAGTAAAAACCCGTTAATTAGGGTTCCATACCTCAAAAGGAAAACAGACACCCTTACAAAATCGTTTCGTTGTACGTCTGTCTGTCTGTCAAAACCTTTTTCTAAGGAACGCGTGGAGGTATCAAGTTGAAATTAATACAAAATATTCTAGTCTGCAATCCCATGGAGCTGTAAAAAAGTCAAACTTCTAAAAAAACGCAGTCAAAAGATGTTTGTGCTGCATATTTCGACTCGCCAGTTAAACAAAACCTGTGGGGTAGGTTGACCTAATATAATGAAATTTGGCGAGAAGCAATGTTTTATAGCACAAGTAAAGGGAAAAATCCGAAAGCCGTAAATTTGTAGTTACATCACCAAAAAAACACTTTTTTAAAGTTTTATTAAAAAATATAGACTCCTACGTTTGGACGGAAGCTAAGACTCCACCTATTTAAAGGCGTGCTTATCTAAGCTGTTTGTGGTACATAATATGCCATAAAATAATAGTAATATTTACCAATACTACCTTAAGATGGGGTGGTTAAGCCCCTGGACCCCGATTTTCGTTTGATTGATCTACATTATCTCTATTAGAGATATGTCGAAAAAATACTACCAATGTGACGTTTTGTTTCGACATATATCGAATAGAGATAAATGTGGATCTCACGAAAATTTCTCCGCCAATAGGTTATATTTTTTTGTGAATAAAAAATAATAAAAAAAATCTAGACATTTTTTTAAAAGTTGTGGTGTATTCTTTTCCTCATGAATTTTAATTAACCATTGTTAAACATTAAATATTTTTTTACTTAATATTTGTAAAGCCGGACAAGTGCGAGTAATAATCGCAACCTTAGGGTTCCGTTCAAATTAGTGGGAAACAATTGTTTTATTTTATATAAGGTATAGTTTAACAATAGTTAAACATGGCTGCGACTAAAATGAAAATCGGAATAAAAAAGGATAACTTTGTAGACTTGTATGTATAATGGATGTATATCATCTTATTTTTTTACGAAATGAATGAAATTATGAAATTTAATGGAATAAGATGAGGAATGGCTGCATCTGCTTTTAGCTTTTATACTAGGTATTAAGTACATGTTCGCTACTTTCCGAGAAAAAAATGTTGACAGACGGGCAGACAGACGTACTATAAAATCATCCTATAAGAGTTTTGTTTTGTTTATTTTGACGTACGGAACCCTAAAAACACTAATGGATACTTTTATAAAGTATGTGAATTCTCAAGGTGACCGCGAATATAACAAAAATAAATAAGACTTTTAGAATATAAACTGTCCCAGTGTCAATCAGACTTCTCCCTGAATTGGTCCAGGCAAGTAATAATAAATAATACTTAGGTATATAGAAATAAATTTTGCCAGGCATCACCTACTGTAGAATGGATGAGTGAAAGAAGACTGACCTGATCCGCCATTTTTAATACTGTCATAATCAATTTTTATTTATAATGTGTATTTATTGAAGTACCCCTTGCTTTTAATTACTTGACGCTGGCTGAAATACCTGCTAAATGCAGGTGGACCCATTCCTCATCTTATTCCATTAAATATCATCGTTTCATTAATTTCGTAAAAAAGATGAAAAAGTGGACTGACCTAAGGAATATACCCGGTGAACGTGAGTGAAAGTGTAGAAAGAGGGCGCCAGGAAGGATCTTTCACGACCAGACTAACGGTCTCTTTCAAAAAAGTCAAGTCTGTAGCACCCTCAACCGATAGAAGTGCATGAAAAGATATATGAATGTGGATGAAGTGAAAGAGGTTTATCAGGATCGTAGCATGTGGTAAACGGTAGTCCCTGTCTATGCCCCTTGCGATACAGGCGTGGGTATATGTTTGTATGTATGTACGTACTCATCGTATGATCCCAGACCAAGCAACGCTTGTACTATAGATACCATACAATGGACGTCAAAGAGGCACTAAAATTTTATTTACTTTGCATATTTTATTTTTCAAGGAGTTTACGAAGACACTTTTTTACAGGTTCTCGTCATATGAAGAGTTTTAACGTTTGAAGATAATGTATTCCGCAGCTGCTGTGGCCCAGATAGGGGCAATCCAGACTGGTTTTAATCTGGTGTCACTTCTCCATTTCACAGCCTACTCGTTCCCACCGCAAGCATATATCAAAGGCAAGTGAACTTCCTTGCGATATTTATTTTCTCCATTAAACATATCCTTATTGGAGATATCAAAGGCACTTCAACACATTAGGCATCCGTGATAAACTCCCAAATTTACAGAAAGCACATATGAAAAGGGTATCGAAAAAAATTGTCGTAACTAGACAAATCTTCAATATAACTAACATAATTTTTGTAACAGCAAATGGATATACTTAACTGTAACAAAAGGCAATGTAACTTGAGAATTATAGACCGGAAAAAAACGCGTCGGTTGAGTCAGATTGTTATTCCGTGAAACAATTAGGTTACAGTAAGATTACAAAACTCTATGGTTCTGAAAATAATATCCGCTTCTTAATAATAATAAATCATCACGCCTGTATTCCCCAAAGGGGTAGGCAGAGGTGCACTGTAGTGCGCCCACACTTCGCCGATGTATTTTGGTCCCAATGTTATAGGGGGCGAGCCTATTGCCATTATACCGGGCACATCCCCCCTCAATACGGGGGTGATTTGGGCCGTAGTCCGCCATGCTGGCCCAGTGCAGGTTGGTGAACTTCACACGCCTTTCTATAGGCGTGCAGGTTTCCTCACGATGTTTTCCTTCATCGTTCAGCAAGTGGTAATCATTGTTGAAAATGGCATTCGCACTTGAAAATTATCTCAGAGGTGCGGGCCCGGGATTTGAACATGCACCTCTTACGTTCAAGGCGGGCTTTCTTGCCCACGACGCTTATATTCAAGAATTACTCTTATAAAACTTACCACAATAACGAAGTATGGGTTGTTAAGTATTAGTTTACAAGACATACATCCTATAGTCCTTTGAATAAAGCTTTCAAAATAAATAGGAATATCTATTTTATTTCAAGATGGCGCGAGTTATGATTTCATAGTGGTCGGGGCTGGTACGGCCGGCAGCGTGGTAGCCAGCAGACTCTCGGAAAACGAGAATGTCAAAGTTCTTCTCATTGAAGCCGGTGGGGATCCTCCTATGGAGTCAGTGGTGAGTTGATAAATCTTATTTCCGTTTGAGCAATTATCGTTTTGTAGAACTGCCCCTCACTACGACCTGTTTTGCAGCCATGTTATTAATATTACTGTCAGTTTTTGACAGCTAAGTCAGTTCAAAATCTGTCAAAAATGTAAAGTTACTATTGACACCATAACATGACATGGTCGTACGGCTAATCATTGCTGTGAGCTTATAAGTTGTTGGAATTCTTTTTGAGTTAAATTAATATCATCTAAACCCTTCATCATAAAATTTCAGTCTCACCTTAACGGATTAGATATAGAAGCCTAAGATCTAAAAAGAGCTATGTTATGGGTTTGACTACGTAATCTAATTTCGCTTGAGGAAATCTGTGGACGAACTAAGTTGCAAACTGTGGTGGAGAACTTTGTAGTATAGAAGTCTTTGTGTGAGACCCATGAACACTTGCAGACGTATTTCGATTGAAGTATGTATGGAAGAATGATATGATTCTCTTTGAATGTCAGCATTTGAGACTGACTATTTATATAAGAGTAATAACGATATTTGTTAACATTCCTTACAGCTACCAGCAGGAATAGTATTCCTCAAGAGGAGTAGATACGATTGGAACTACACAGCTGAGGTCGACGAGATTTCGGAGCAGTGCCATCAGACACCTTACTTTGAAATGAGCTTAGGCAAGATGCTCGGGGGTACCAGTTCACTAAATTACATGATTTACACTCAAGGCCACAGTAGTGACTACGACTCCTGGGCCGAACAAGTTGGTGACGACAGTTGGAAGTGGGACAACGTGTTGTCATACTTCGATCGTAATGATCAATCGCCCAAATCACATCACACAGTTCAAGGAAAAACTAAGCATGGTGAATTGACGGGAGTCAGTACCGAATATATAGACGACGTTTTAGAATCTTTCAAAGAGCTCGGCCACAGTCTTAAACACGACACACTCGGGGATATCGGATATTCCAAAATGTCGCTCTTTTTCTCTGATAACAGTCGTCAAGGCAGTGCTCAGGCATACCTAACACCAGCTAGAGATCGAACCAATCTGCACGTTCTCAAAGAGGCCTTAGTTACGAAAATCAATATAGTCGACAACAAAGCTGTCGGTATTGAAGTACAGATAGGTGAAGGCAAAATTATTAACATCAAAGCCAACAAAGAGGTAATAGTATCAGCTGGAGCTCTAAATTCTCCGAAAATTTTGTTGCAATCTGGAATCGGTCCTAAACAACATTTGGAAGAGAAGAATATAAAGGTTATCGCTGACCTGCCTGTGGGTAAAAATCTACAAGATCACATCGGAGTTGTGATGCTGCATGGAAGAACATGAGCGCATACTACTGAATCCTTATAAGCCTCCTGTATTGTCTGCAATCGGATTTGTAGCTTTAAATAAAACTCAAGAGCATCCGGACTATGAAACAATGTCCTTTTATACACATCACAATATAATTCTATATTTTTGTGCCTACGTATACAGATTATCCTATGAAATTTGTGACCAGATGTACAGGGTGAATAGAATGGGAATGTTTACCGAAGTCGTCAATCTAAGTCCGAAGTCAAGGGGTGAAGTCAAACTGCGGAGCGCAGATCCCAATGATCCTCCCATCATTACTACCGGCTATTTAACTAATGAAGAAGACCTAGATGATCTCGTAAAATACTTAAATGATTTCATACCCCTCATTAATACTACCCATTTTAAGAATATTGGGGCTGAAATGGTTAATCTTTTTCCAAGTAAATGCAGTGAGCATGAGTTGTGGAGTACAGAATATTGGAAATGTTACTCTAGATGTCTCTTCTCTGGTCTGAGTAATTATTGTGGTACTTGTGCCATGGGGAGTGTGGTAGACAGTAGATTGAGAGTGTTTGGAGTGGAGAATTTAAGGGTAGCTGATGCTAGTATTATGCCAACTATCACGAGAGCTAACTTAGTAGGTCCAACACTTATGATAGGTGAAAAAGCTGCTGATATGATTAAAGAAGATCATAAAATGTGATTGAATCGGCCGAATACTAAAACACAGTTTACGAACAAATACTAATGAAATAAGTGTATATTGTAATGATTCGGCTATAGATTAAGTCCTCACGCAAACTGGGGCGTCAACACTCGCACGTAAATTTATTTGCCGTGGGAAAACAAACTGCAATGACATATTGAACAAGTTCATTATACAACGAAAGGACATCAACAGCGCGAGCGAATTTTAACGGGTTGTACAACAGCAATTTAATCTTTATGCAGACTGACACAGAGCTCGTTGTCGTAATGGCAAACATTTTGACTCGCCAGCGTTGACGCCTTAGTGTACTTAATGATTTCTTTCGGGGGGCTTTATAATTTCTTGGCTAAATTGAAAAACGTCGATCAAAAAATTTCAGGAATAAAAAACTAAATAATAAAAAGTACCAAAACCTTCCCCTTGTTTTATATTTTTGTATTAAAACAAATAAGCTATGGTAGGCTGGTATGGTATTAATAGCCTAGAATCTAGGGTATTACCTTCCATAGCTTATCTGTTTTCGTCTTTTGCATACCATCTATTGTCAGCTGCATTAAAAATCACTAGTGCTCTGAAAAGTGCAACTGTAAATGGTCTGTAGCTGAATAGAGCCTTTTGTTAATAAATTTAAGGGTTAGTTAGGCACTAAGAAAATAAAGAAATTGGTCATTGTATACTTATCTTTTATTCTGTAACCTGAAAAGATCCGACAAAAAATCCAGCAGACAATAAACTCCAAAGACTATTCTAATACAAATAAATGAGAATCAACAAGTTTTTTGGATGGAAATAAAATAAAATAAATAACTATCCCAACCAGAGGAGCTCTGATGTGGACCAACGCTTCACCTATGTATTTTAGTCTCAATGTATTGAGGGCGAGCCTATGGCCATTGTAATGGGTCACATTCATAGAAAAAAAAAGATGAATGAAATCGGGCAAGCCGTTCGCAAGTTATTGGGTGTGTAAAAAAATATTAATTTTGAGATTTGAGCTTTTTTTGGAAAATTTGTATGTTTTCTTTTCAAATAATTGTAATAATAAATTCATACGTAAATATTTTTTTCTTATATTTCTCAAAAAAATTATGACTTAGAGACATAAATTAAGAGAAAAACAGACTCATTTTATGTTTTAAATTGATAGGAGAAACTTAATCTACTCAACGGAACTGTATTTCTATTATTCCATGCCCAAAATGTAATTACATTGTAAACTAAAAAAATTGGTCGACACAACCGGCGACCTAAGAGCAAGGCATTTTCCTCGTTCAACAAGAGGCGCTAGCTCGCCAGTCAGCGAGGGCGTGCAGCCAGCGTCATGGTTACGCTTCCGCATGGGCCAATATTATTTACATATTGTATAATTATATTTTTTTCTTATCCGTTTAGTCTTTTGTTTATTATATTAGATTTGTTCGTACTGCCGTGAGTATAATTCTTCTCTAGTATTGTGTCAAAGGTGCTGTCTGCTGTCATGGCGTTGCTGCTCCTGAGAATGTATTACTCGCAATCCTTACTATTTATCATTTTGAAAAGAGTAACCATTGACTTTCTTACCGGCTCTTATCAATGGAAGCAGTATACCGAACCAGTGGTAGAATCTGACTACTGAAGTGCTTTTTTGGCCTACACGAATAGTGCAAAGCAGTGGTAGCCTCGCGGGCAAGAACGCCCGCCTTGAACGTAAGGGGTGCAAGTTCAAATCCCAGGCCCGCACCTCTGAGATAATTTCCGAATGTCATTTTCAACAATGATTACCACTTGCTGAACGGTGAAGGTAAACATCGTGAGGAAACCTGCACGTCTATAGCTTTCTATAGCGTGTGAAGTTCACTAACCCGCACGCAAAAATACATCGGCGAAGTGTGGGCGCGCTACAGTGCACCTCTGCCTACCCCTTCGGGGAATACAGGCGTGATGATGATGATGATGATGTGTACGAATAAAAAAAAATTGATTTTGATTTTGTTAAATGTATACAAATAAATTAAATTGCTAAATAAAAGCTTTTCACTAAATTCATATGCAATTATATTATGCTTTTAAATGTGTTTTCTGTGTGTCTGTCTGTTGCCCGAACGGCTGGGCCGATTCAACGGGACTTTCACTGGTATATACCTGACTAGCTTCTACCCGCGACTTTGCGCATACTTTGATTATTCAATATCGTTATAAATTATAGCCTATGTGTTATTCTAATATATAAAAAATAATACTGTATAATTCCATCAAAGTCCGTTCAGTAGTTTTTACGTCAAAGAGTAACAAACATCCATCCACCCATCCTCACAAACTTTCACATTTATAATATTAGTAGGATGCTTCTATTTTAGAATATTAATTAGGGTTCGGTGGTAAAATAAGTAAAACCCACTTGCTCCGGATAATTAGGGCTCCAAAAATTCCACGTGGACGAAGTCGACAGCTCAGGTAGTTGCTAAACATAATAATATTACGTATTCATTTATAATTGGATAAAACTTAATTATTTTAAGCCTTCCACAAGAATATAAATAACGTATTATAATCAGTCGAGTCCGAATTAATTAGGAGAATTCATCATACGTCATTCGAATAAAGTACTTAATTAAACCATTTTTGGTGCCACAAAAAACAATACTATTACATATTAAACAAAGCCGGCCAAGTGCGTGTTTCGTAAAGTAAGCAGGATTCCGTAGCTACCATGCTAATTCAGTCAGACCATACCAGAATTTCTAGGTAATAATAAGGTGTGTAGATGAAGGAGGCTACACGAGATCAAGGGCCCGATTTTTGTTTGATTACATCATAATATCCCGAATAGAGATGCAAGCGAAAATCGGGCCCCTGATCAGATGACATAACTTTCATTAGATCTACTGACTAGGGTCGAACCTTTAAATCAAAAGAAGAATACAATACATCATCACGCCTGTATTCCCTGAAGGGATAGGCAGAGACGCACTACAGTGCACCCACACTACGCCGATGTATTTTGGTCCCAATGTAATAGGGGGTGACCCTCCTGACATTACACTGAGCATATTCCACCTCAATACGAGGGGGATTTGGGCCGTAGTCCAGCCCACTAGCCCAGTGTGGGTTGGTGAACTTCACACGTCTCTCAGAGTCTGCACTAAAAAAATATATGGAATAAAAAACAGGCCGTTTTATGGAAAGGTAGGATTTATTTTCTACCATTAGGGTATTAACCCAGCTGTAGAATTACCGACGGATAGTTAGAACAATCTTACAGCCAAAACCTATTTTTTTTTGACAATGACAAGGGATAGTTAGCTATATGGTAGTATATGCGGTAGTAATGTATCTGAATTCGTCTCTATAAAACTGATCGTCTATTTTATAGTCTGATCGTCTAGTTCCGTTTCTGCTATTTAACTGCGGAACCATAAAAATATAACACATACATCAGTGTTAGTTTAAACAGATGGTTAAAACGGGGAATCTATTCCGTGGAGCAGTCATTTGAATTTAAATCTTTATAACAATCGCAGTAGAAGAATACATTTAGCTGCGATACGTTCAGGTATAAATCCATTTATTTTGCTTTAGTTATTGTATAATTTTTATAGCAATGTGTTCGTCTCGTAAGTTCCTCCAAATAAGCTAAATGTTTTAAAATTTAGCTCATAGCAAAACGAACTGTATTAACTCAAAGAAAAGGCTCATTCTTCAACGAAATGTCATCGATGTCGCGGCCGAATTTCGACGCCTTTTTACGTGGCTTTGCCACAGAAAAACGGTATTTATGTATAGGTGCACAGAATTTGTTTTGGTATCAGCAATCAATTTTACGCAAGTGTCTTGACGCCCTAATGTGTTCTGAGCTTTAAGCCCTCTACAAGTTGGGGCGTCAAGACGCGCGTGTCGTATTCTTTGCCTACACCAAAATACATAAAGATTTAATATTTGTGGCGAAAACCAGACGTCAAACTTCGCATCGCTGTCAGAGTAATTTCAATGATGAATTAACTTTTTCTAAGATTCATCCGCCATCTTTATCACTGTCATCACTAATTTCTATTTAAAATGTGTATTTATTGAATTTGTCCTTGCTACTTGACACTGGCTGAAATACCCGCTAAACGCAGGTGGAGCCATTCCTCATCTTATTCCATTAAATATCATCGTTTCATTCATTTCGTAAAAAAAAGAAGAACTTTTTCTATGTGTCACTACAGTTCGTTTTGGTATGCGCGGTGTGCGGGAGGCTTAAATTAATATTTCCACATATATATGTTTACAGTTTATTATTTTGAAGCAATGAATTCGTCCGTTGTTATCGGTCGAACAGCAGCCATTCAAACTGGATTCGCGCTGGTATCACTACTGCAATTCACAGCGCATTTATTTCCGCCGAAGGCTATCATTCAGGGTAAGTGCATTTGATCTCGATTCTGCAAGCAGTGGCAGCCCTTCAAGGGGTGCAGGTTCAAACTTTCTGTTCTCTGGAATTTTCGCAAATGTAATTTTCAATACTGGTTACCAGTTGCTGAACGGTGAAAACAAACATAATGAGGACATCTGCACATCTATAGAATGGCGTGTGAAGTTCACCAACCCGCACTGGGCCAGCGTGGTGTTCTATGACGCAAATCTATTTCGTATTGAGGGGAAATATGCCCGGTATAATGTCAATAGCCTCGTTCATAAACTGTTTTGTGAAAATGAATAACCATCGCTCGAAGATAAAGTTTTAGGGTTATATATGTGCCCTAAAGCCAAACACGATTCTTGTGACAAATATGCAAAGGGCTGTAACGCAGAAACTATAAAAGTTAGCTACAGCCGTATTCACTAAGCCAGTATATATTAGGTATCGCCTAAGACATTATTATGGGCGTCTGATACAACCTATATACTAAACTTGCATTATCGTTTCAAGATGGTGCCAGCTATGATTTCATAGTGGTGGGTGGAGGGACTGCGGGCAGCGTGATAGCCAGCAGACTCTCTGAGAATGAAAATGTTGAAGTTCTTCTAGTTGAAGCTGGTGGAGATCCGCCAATGGAGTCTGTGGTAAGGCTTATATCGTCTACAAAGGTTTTGTATTTTGGCATGAACAAATATTAAGAGGTAACTTGAGGTTAGTCATCAAAAGGGTATTATCATGGAACCAATTCTCAATACAAGCAGTAAGCTGTGGTAGCCTCGTCGGTGGAACGCCCGTCCTGAACGTAAGGGGTGCAAGTTCAAATCCCAGGCCAGCACCTCTAAGATGATTTTTATGTGCGAAAGTAATTTGCAATCATGATTACCACTTGCTAAGCCGTAAAGGAATACATTCTGAGGAAACCGGCACGTCTATAAAAAGGCGTGTGAAGTTCACCAATCTACACTGGGCCAGAGTGGTGGAACGTCTAAAATGCCCCTCGTATTGAGGGAGGATGTACCTGGTATAATGGCAATAGGCTCGCCCTCTACTACATTGGGACCAAATTGCATCAGCGAAGTGTGGGCGCACTGCGGTGTACCTCTGCCTACTCCTTCGTAGAATACAGGCATGATGATGTATTGTATAATTTCCAGTACTTATTTTTTTTGTTACAGCTCCCAGCTGGAATTGTGTTTCTCAAGAGGTCCCGCTACGATTGGAATTATACGTCTGAAGTCGACGGAATTTCGGAGCAGTGTCATCAGAAACCTTACTTCCAAATGAGTCAAGGCAAAATGCTGGGCGGTACGAACTCTCTAGATTATATGGTATATTCTCGAGGTCATAAATCTAGCTACGACTCCTGGGCCGAAACATTAAAAGACGACAGTTGGAGATGGGACAACGTGTTATCATACTTCGAACGAAGCGTTAAGATGCCAAATTCGAAAAACTCGTATCCAGAAAATACTGGACATTTAGAACTAACAGGCGTTGCAGCAGATGAAAACAGTATTCTAGAATCTTTTCAAGAGCTCGGTTACAATCACGTTCACGATACTCTCGGTGATATCGGTTATTCCCGAATTCTTCACTTAATGACTAGTACCGGTCGTCAGAGTACTGCTCGCGGGTACCTTACCCCCGCTAAAGATCGTGCCAATTTGCATGTACTCAAAGAGTCTATGGTCACAAAAATTAACATCGTCGACAAAAAAGCTGTCGGTGTTGAAATACTGCTAGGTGAAGGCATAACTATAAACGTCAAAGCCAACAAAGAGGTGCTATTATCGGCTGGGGCTCTAAATTCTCCGAAGATTTTAATGCTATCTGGAATTGGTCCTAAAGAACATTTGGAAGAGAAGAATATAAAAGTCATCGCCGATTTGCCTGTTGGTAAGAATCTTCACGATCACGTCGGTGTAGTGATACAACACACTATGGAGGAACGTGACCCTATGCCAATAAATCCTTATGTACCGCCTGTGACGTTCCCTACCATCGGCTATGTGGCCTTAGACAGAGCTCAGACCTATCCAGACTACGAAACGAATTCTTATTACGTACACGATAATTTAATATTGTATTTCTGCGCCCACGTGTATAGGTTGTCTTACGAAATTTGCGATCAGATGTACAGAGAGGAGAATGGGTATATTTAACGAAGTCATCAATCTAAATCCCAAGTCAAGAGGTGAAGTCAAATTGCGGAGCGCAGATCCCAATGATACTCCTATCATTATAACCGGCTATTTAACTAATGAAGAAGATTTAGATGATCTCGTTAAATACGTTGAAAATTTCATACCCCTTGTGAATACCACATATTTTAAGAATATCGGAGCTGAAATGGTCAATCCTATACCGAATAAATGCAGTGAGTATGAATTATGGAGTACAGAATATATAAAATGCTACTCCAGGTGTCTCTTTTCTGGTATGAGTAGCTTCTGTGGTACTTGTGCCATGGGGAGTGTTGTAGACAGTAGATTGAAAGTGTATGGCGTGGAGAATTTAAGGGTAGCTGATGCTAGTATTATGCCAACTATCACAAGAGGTAACTTGGTAGGTCCTACAGTTATGGTTGGCGAAAAGGTTGCAGATATGATAAAAGAGGATCATAAATTATAGAAAGTGTAAGTAAGGAGTTCTATTTAACTTTTAAGTGTCATTTTTTGTAATCTTAATAATAATAAAATTTTAGTAATGTAAAAAAAAATATTAATAAACTCGTACGCACGCACACATTGGTCGATTTTCAATGTTTTGATATTTATCAGAATGAAAGAGAGAATGTACAGGACATTTTTCTTATTTTTTTACGAAATGAGGTAAATGATAATATTTTAATGGAATAACATGAGGAATGCCTGCGATTAGCGGTATTTATGGCAATGTCGAGTAGTTAATAGAAAAGACAAATTCAAGAAATAAACATTATTAATAAAAATGGATGATGACAGTGATAAAGAAGGACATTCACCAATACGAAGTCCTCTTTAGACTTCAAGCACAAGCTGCCAATAAATTACGGGTTTAACGGTAATGACAAAAGATCTTGTGAGGAAGCGTTCACGCAAACTGAAAGATTACAGGGAGGTTACTAAACAATTAAAAAACCGGCCAAGTGCGAGTCGGACTCGCACTTGGCCGGCGCACGAAAGGTTCCGTACCATTATCTATAAAAACGGCAAAAAAATCACGTTTGTTGTATGGGAGCCCCCTAATATATTAATTTTATTCTCATTTTTATTTGTTGTTATAGCGGCAATAGAAATACATCATCTGTGAAAATTTCAACTCTCTAACTATCACGGTTCATGAGATAAAGCCTGGTGACTGACGGACGGACGGACGGACGGACGGACAGAGAAGTCTCAGTAATAGGGTTCCCGTTTTACCCTTTGGGTACGGAACCTTAAAAACGACCAAAAACTGGCTACTGATGGGAATCAAACCCGCAACCGTCCGCAGTGAGCCAAGCGGACGCTCAAACCACTGGACCGAACCGTCGTCCTATGTTTATCATATTAGTTGTATTAATTACAGAATTAATTAGTTTTTTAAACGCAACATACATCATCAGGAGGCGAACGCAAAAAACGACCTTAATAAAAATGCGTTATCATCATTAACATTAGGTTAATTTTTTTTGTTATTTTTAGAATCAGAATCAGAATTATTTATTTGTCAAACGTAGGTACTATATTACAATATGTATTGTATGATCTTAAATATGGCGTCTTTTGGTCTACTGTGTTTTGCCATCAAAGCATACAAATATGTAGGAATTAATTACATTACAAATTTGAATTACTGACAAGTTACAAATTAATTAAATTACAAATAATAATTACATGTTAAAAATAATCTAGCATAGTTAAAAATATTGTATCAATTAAAAGGTAATATTATTTAAATTTAAATACGGTTAAGGAAAACATCGTAAGGAAACCTGCACGTCTGAGGGAACTTGACTAGTTTTCGATAGATGTGTGAAGTCTGCCAACCCGCACTGGGCCAGCGTGGTGGACTATGGCCCGTATCCCCCTCGCATTGAGGGGAGGCCCGTGCCCAGCAGTGGGACGTTAACAGGGCTGTAGTATTATTTAAATATAATTATAGTGTTTTAACATTTAGGAATTCATCTATTGTATAATAACATTTCTCAGTCAACAGTTTATGCAGTGCCTTCTTAAACTTTATTAAGGGCATATTTTTAATAACATCAGGTATTTTGTTATAAACTTTGGGAGCATTACCAAACAAGCTTTTTTCATCAAAGAAGTTTTACATTTTACATGGCATAATTGATTTACATATTGAGTACGTATTGGTATGTTTACCTTCCCTAATCTCGTCAATTACTATCCTAAGTAATGATTTTGTTTGCTTCTATTGTATATAAAACATGTAATATCTCTAGTCCTATGTTAAATTGTCATGTTCTGTTTTGTGAATATTGGTAGCCGCCTTTCTTAAATGTAGTTTACACTGCTCAATAAGGTCATGGATGTACCCGAAGACCAGAACACGGTACTTGTGACAAATAATCAAAGGTCCATAGCTCAGAAACTATGATAGTTAGGTATAATCTGTCTTCACTAAGTATCCACATATGAGATACCGTATATGTACCCAAAATATTATATCGGACTTCTTATATACCCTGTATACAGATTGTTTAAAATATAAATCCACACAGATACAGGTAAGCACTATCAATCGCTGATCTAGGTTCCGGGTTCGATGCCCCCACATAATTTCGGAAATGGCCAGAATCTGAGTTTTAGTTGTGTTATATTTATGGAGGGTAGAAGTAAAGGAGGGCAATCTGTGTATTGAAAAAGTGTCCGCCGAAATACATGAAATAATAGTTCAAAAACCCACGACACGGGTATATATCAACGCCCCCCGGGAATAAACTGGTACCGGAAAAATTGCTGATTCCGAATCTGTCATAACAGCAAAAGGTCCATAATAGCGCGCACCGACTTACTCCAGGGGGGCATCGATATATACCCGTGTCGACACCAGTGCCATTGTGGAAGGTTTTTGAACTATTATTTCATGCATTTTAACGGAAACTTTTTCTATTTTTCTACCATAGGAGATTGTCCTCCTTTAATTCTACCCTCCATAGTTATATTATATCTTCTTCTTTTTTTACGAAATGAATGAAATGATGATATTTAATGGAATAAAGCGGGTTTTAGACTAGGCTATAATATAATAGCAAATAGTATATAGCTCATAGCACAACAATATCGCGCACCATACATTGTTACGGACACGTTCACACTGTACTGTACTATATATTATTGGCATTGTATGGTGCGCGATATTGTTGTGCTATATTTTATAGCGTAGTCTGAAAGCCGCTTAAGATGAGGAACGGCTCCACCTGCGATTTTTGTTTCTTAATCTGTGGATTTTTTTCCAAGTTTAAAGACCCTAATTTGTGACGTCAACGAATTTCATTTATATTAAAAAAACTGGAGCATTATGTCTTCCTTGTAATTGCTACCAAAAAACTCGTAGCCGTAATACGTTATCATTATTATTTCATTCAGTTACACAAACCACTAATTTTTATGAGCCGCGGAAGGCAATTCTGTTTTTATCTTTCATTTCATATTCTCTCACGAAAATTATCCCAAAAGTACCCTTAGAATATTAGTTCGCAAACGTAACGATGGGTCTGACTGAAATGATCTATAAAAAAATTAATATACAGGGCATCCCACGGATATGCCACATGGAGGGAAAGTTTCTTGTAAAGAAAGAAAGTACCTTGAATATTGTAGATGGAATATTTTACTGAAAGAAGACATTATTAGATTTTTAAAAACAATTTAAACTGCATTCATAGATATTTAAATAATAACATGGTTGAACCGGGAATCGAACCTGTTACACGAGAAAAATAATCACCCTGTAGCTTTATCATACCGATCGAAAGTCTTCATCATAAGGATTATTTTTTGCTAAATAACTTAGTGTCAAAAATAAAAGGAAGGCCATGAATTTTATATATCAAACTTGTAAGCCTAAATATGTGTGTCAAAGATTATTCTACTTTTAAGGCTTTGAAGACAACAAATAACCCTAGCATTTATTTTAAGCCTATACATTTAACTATAAACATTTAGTTTTGCTGTAACACCATACGTATCTCCATTTTAATACAATACAATACATCATCACGCCTGTATTCCCCGAAGGGGTAGGCAGAGGTGCACTGCAGTGCGCCCACACTTCGCCGATGTATTTTGGTCCCGATGAAATAGGGGGCGAGCCTATTGCCATCATACCGGGCACATTCCCCCTCAATACAAGGGAGATTTTTGAGCTATAGTCCACCACGCTGGCCCAGTGCGGGTTGGTGAACTTCACACACCTTTCTATAGGCGTGCAGGTTTCCTCACGATGTTTTCCTTCACAGTTTCATAGCAAGTGGTAATCTCGGATGAAAATGACAGCTATGACGTCACAATATGGCGCAAAGTCGATCCTATTCTCATTTGAATCGCATAGTTTGTATATTGACACAGAGTTCGTTTTAGTATTGGCAAAAGTTACGATGCGCGAGCGCTGACGCCCTGTCTAGGAGGCTTTCTGGTAGGTAAATAAAATGTTGTTAACATAAAAAAACTTCAAACTAAACTAAAAACTAATTGCAAATAGTTACCACAAAATCATAAAAAGAATATCCGTTTTATGTGCCCGTAAAACCGGTATTACGCCGCAACCGGTCTATCTGATTTACAAAACAAAAAAAAACCGGATGAAATCTGCAAAACAGGCCCATAAACACAGCAAACACCGCACTCCTATTTGCAATTCAACAAAGGGTTAACGTTTATTGGCCATCGAGTGGGTTATATAAGCCGCAGAGCCGGATTTATCTAGATACCCGGGTGCAGGCGAGTCGCCACGGTCCTAGTTAACCAGCCCGGACCGGATAGGGCCGGCAAACAGTAACCCGGGTGGAAATTATCTGAAATAGCGTCTGGTTAATCTGTTGGTTTCAATGATACAAAGTAGATATTCATTATCATATTTTTATTTCTAGATTAACTGTCGTACAATCCGTAAGAGTCTGATGATCATACATTATCATCACGCCTGTATTCCCCGAAAGGGTTGGCAGAGGTGCACCATAGTGCACTCATACTTAGTCGATGTATTGTCGGTCCTAATGTAATAGAAGCGAGTCGAGTAATACCTGGCCAATTCCTCCCTTTTACGAGGGAGATTTTGGGCCTTATTTCACCCTTGCAGGCCCAACGCAAGTTTGTGAACTTCACACGCCTTTTTATAGACGTGAAGGTTCCCTTACGATGATTGTCTTCACCGTTCTGCAAGTAGTAATTATTATTAAAAATGACTTTCGCACTTGAGATCCGAAAATTCCAGAGGTGCAACTTACAACCCTTGAATGCAAGGCGACCGTTCTACCAACTAGGCTACCACTGCTTACTGTATTATGATACTGTTACAAAAGGTTTACAAGACACTGTACACATGCAGTATTTTGTAAAAGACTAGCGTGTAATAAAAGACTCGCACATCTTCAATCGTTTACAAAAGGATACAGTGAACTCCCCCGAGAATCGAACCGGGGTCTATTCACGTTACAACAAACGTAAAACAAGTACATAATGAATAAAAGATCTTGTACATAGCGGACCGGGATCTTAAGCTTGTCACGAATTATGTGACGCATTGATGTAATGGATAACACGGGAAGATATTCGGACGAACTTATTGAGAGTAATTTTCCTTAAACATTGTTGAGGTGCTCAGTACTGTATAAGGAAATAAAGTTAAAAAAAACTGTTACCTGACTACTAAAAAAAAATTGCTTTCTTACCTGGGCCATACTAACAAATCGATTAACACCTTATTCATCAAAATTGGAATTATAATTTAGGCGCCACGGAGCAACATACATACATAGACTGCCAAACTCATAACCGTCTGTTATGTCGACTGTATGCGCCCAACAAATACTTGGGGCACCGGCAAAACCGCCGGCACAAACTTTTCGCGGAGCCTCCCTGTCAAACAGCTGCTAGGGCCGAGTCCCCAGTCTGTCGTACCCTGAAAGGGCTCAATGCCCTCCTGACGGCTAATCCTGAATGTGATGTCTTTGCGGATGGATGGAACTTAATTAGACGATTATGTTTGGAGTTTTGTGAGAAGAAGTATGCACGAGTGTCATAAATTCAATCATAATTATTTTTTTATTGTTTTGTTATTGTTTAGATTTAAAAATTCTATGTTAATTAATGTTATTGGTTGTGCCGTTTTAATTAACTATATATAAATAAAAAAACCCTTCCTTTTGGCTTTATCGTAGTCAGCTCAAAATAACCCTAGTAGGATCACTTCATTGTCCCTCTGTCTGTCTGTGAAGATCCTTTATCCAGGAACACGTGGATATACCCAGTTTAAATGGATATTAAATACCCAGGTGTGCAATCCTTTGGAGTTATAAAAATTAATGGTAAAAAAATCTTTTTAAAAACAAGTTTTTTTTAATTGCCCTTAGTTTTTTGTTCTCCTCAGCAAGCACTTTCATTGGGTACCCATACTGTGGTAGTGCAGAAAAAATAACTATTCCGCCATCTTGGATGATCCGCCATATTGGAATAAGAATGACGTCACATAGCTAAGCATGCATTGTCATCCAAAATAAGCGTGTATACCAAATTACAGCTAATCGGTTAAAGATAACTGATTTAAAATTCAGTTGCAAGATCCCACCCGGACATACAATGCAAGTTAATATAAAGCTTGTAAAAAAAAAGCAAACTTCTAAGGCAACGCAACAAAAGATACGACCGTTTATGCCGAATGGTCAGACACCTACTTAGGGATCACAACCTGGAAATCACATACTAGGGGTAGTACCTTAGTTCGTTCATGTGCTCGGGCTACTAATGTCCCGTACATGAGCCCCCAACGAAAACGTCTGAAGCCATCAAATGAAACGTCTGTCATTTCTGGATTCCGTCTCATTTCGCGGGCCGACGGCTCGCATTCCCTTTGATTCTCTTCATTATCCCTACGCTTATAAAATAGGGACGATTGAAATGAGATCGTCTGAGATGGGTACATTTTTTTTTTTTTTTACTTTTTTATCTTGCCAATTTGGATTGAATTACCAGTCTAGTAAGGTGCCGTTCTCAGAAATAATTGGCAACATGACAGGAACAGTTCATAACTAATTAATATACTAAGCTACTCCTGATGCTAAGCTAGCTAATGAGCAGTTGTAGACGAGTGGTCGAACACATGCTTTGCAATCAAAGTGCGCAAGTTCAAACCCCGGCTCGCACCTCTGGATTTCACATGCGAATCTCATTTTCATCCGAGATTGTCACTTGCTAAGAAACGGTGAAGGGAAATATCGTGAGGTAAGTTGCACGTCTGAGGGAACTTGACTAGTTCTCGATAAATGTGTGAATCCTGCCAACGCGTACCGCGAAAGCATGGTGGACTATGGCCTGAATCCATCTCGCATTGAAGGAAGGCCTGTGTCCAGCAGACGTTAAAAGGGCTATGATGATCACCAGGTGGTTGCGAATTCGATTCCCGCCAGCGGCCAATTTCAGAAATATCCTTCGGGGAGTTTGCCCTGGCAAGGGTATAACTAGAATCACCCCGAGTCCATTGTTTGGTACCCATAGTATAAGCTTTGCTTGGATTAGAATCATAATGGCCCCTCCATTGAAAGGCCATTTACTTAAGCGACACTTTTGGGCAATATTGACTTAAATACATATTTGGAATCAGTAATTCGTTCTGTATCGAATGAGTATACTCTCCTGCGCCCTTCGATTATTATGAGAAAGTGTTGTCATCTTATAATAGTATTGTCTTAAGTACATTAATACGATATGGTATCAAAAATACTTTTAAAAACTGCCTTGGTTCATTAGTTTCAACACATACGCCCTCTACACAGGCGTAATAAAATAGGAATATGACCTTTTTATAACACTAATAAATAATACGTTGCGTTTATAAAACTCATAAAAACAGTATGAAACCATTGTTCTAGTTATTATAACTGTCTCTACATTATAAATGCTTGTGATGTATGTTTTTAATTTATTTCCAACTAGCTGCCCGTCCCGGCTTCACACGATAAATAAATATAGGCTATGTTACTCAGGGATAATGTTTTTAGCTTTCTAACACCAAAATGTTTTTTTAAATCGGTCCAGTAGTTTTTTAAGTTTATTCGTTACATACATAAAAAAAAAACATACCGATCGAATTGAGAACCTCCTCCTTTTTGGAAGTCGGTTAAAAATACAAATATTTCCTCTTTATAACATTAGCATAGATTAGAAACTTTTGCTACGTAGCTTGCGCAAAACTTATGTAGTTCATTTTCACTGTGTTGAAATTACAAATTAGAAAAAAAAATGTGTTGAACGTAAACGAAAAAGTTTCATGACGTGTGCTACAAGATTATTGTCAATATCAAAAAAGTACTGTATCAACTAATACAAAAAGCTCATTCTTCAACGTCATATCATCGACGATGCAAGCGAAATTTGTTATGTGCTCGTGCGAGCTTGACCACAGTAATTTAATCCTTATGTCGATTAACAGAGAGTTCGTTTTGGTATTGGCAAAAATATTGCAGGAAGCAGTTTGTTTCATTAGTCTTTGAAATAAAACTATTTTACGGATTTTATCGCGTGTATTTACTATTTGATTTTCCCGACGTTTCGGCTGCTTTACAGCAACCATGGTCACGGGGGGACTGAGGTGTTAGACGTCCTGATGTCATAGTTAATAACTGGGTACCCTCATATTTAGTTGTTGTTTGCGGTCCGATCTTTAGTCTTTGTTTCTTATTGTAAACAGTTTAATAGTAAAGTATACTGCGTACAAGGACCTCAACAAATCATGGTATACACTACATTCTGACCACATTTCAGTGACGTCATTCATCGTAAAGCTTGAGGGGAACATCTTTGGAAAATAGGCGATATACCTATGAAATGAGACTGTACAATACCGTGAGATAGACGGTACGAGATACATAATGGCGTCATGACGCCGAGCTCTTTGTGTTGCGGCCATGACGCTGAGAAATAGGACGTTTAACGCTCAAGCAGGTTTTAGATGGTGTACACAATACACAGGCTCTTATATCTATACATACATACAAATAAATAAAATTGGAGTGTCTGTTTCTAATATCAAAATAACACTTTTTTACCAAATGCGTATGAAAGTATATACGATACCTATAACGAAAACGCAATTTTAATTTTTTTGTCTGTCTGTCTGTTTGTTTAGGGGTAAACTTCTAAACGGCTGAACCGATTTCAATGGGACTTTCACTGACAGATAGCTGACGTTCCAAGGCGTAACTTAGGTTACTTTAATTTTAGAAAAAGCATTAGGGTTCCGCGGGAAAAACATAATACCCATATTTCCGGGTAATCTCCCTAAAGTCCACGCGGGCGAAGTCGCGGGCACAGCTAGTATAACAATATAAAGACGAGAACACATTGCGCGATGTGGCTTAGTTTTTATTAAAATTCATATAAGTAAGAAATATCAGAGGATTTCATAATTAACTGCCCTTTTCGTCCAGCCATCTATCGGCAAGTCGAGAGTCGGAGTTAAACCAACGATCCTTTTCACCTATGTCACCTATTCTATTTTAAACTAGCTGTGCCCGCAGTTTCACCCGCGTTTATCATTATTGTGTCGTAGCATGTTGTTAGAAAGGCTTCTCCAATATATGGGCTATTTTTGTTTTACTAGCGTATAATAGTGTTTAGAAGTTAATTTAATTTTTTATAATTTTATTTAAAAAAGCTAAATTTTGTAATCGGACTGGTGGATCCAGAGCTTAATGCTTTCACGCAAACAAGAAAACTCGTCAGCTTTATAATATTTGTAAAATGACTGGCCACTGGCATAATACCTGCGAATTTCAGGCAAAGTAATACCCAATTTGATTTTAGTTATGCCCCAATCAATTATATTTAATTAAATTTCGTGAAAAAAGAAGAGCAATACTAACAAAGTTTTAAAAACATTGTACACACTTCTGCATCATTTATTTTGCAGTACAAATGAGATAAGCCGATTTCCCAATCCCCAAACAACATATCGCATAACTATCTAACGAATAAAGTTATTAATTAGCAATGTGCAGTTAAGTTTTGGTCAAATCTGTCGATTGAAATATTGACCGTAAGTCTAGTATAGTATCATATTATTCAAGTCTCAATAATTTATGCAAACAATGTTTTTATATAAGAGTTTTCAAATATAATTAGGTATGATTCCATTAATATAATCTGTACATTACTACAATATACCAGAGACGCTCGATGCATATTATTTTCTCGAGAACAAAAGCAAAAGTTTATCACAGAACACATCGGCGAATCCCCGCGAAATTCGCTTGCGTTACAGTAATAATACGGCGTTGACAAAAGGTTCACCGTAAAAGTTTTCGCCAAAGTTTTCGCAAAATTACGCTTGCGCCGCGCGTAAAACCGAAATTTCAATTTATTTTATGGGAACTGTGTCCGTACCAGGTAGGCGGCGTGATGCCTCCATAAGTTTTTATACTGTCCTGAAATGAGAAAAACTATAGTAACACCCTGCATCTACGGTGGCGAGCGAGTTAACTTGACATTTTTGAAAATGTACTCTATTTCAATACACTTAGATTTCCGTATTTGATGACGCGTCAGAATACGCTTGGATCATCGATGAAATTTTGCTGAAAGAATCTTTAAGTTTATTCAGTATGGTATTAGCTAATAAATGATGCGAGCTGCATTTAGACGCGCCTGTCGATGCAGGGCTTTATTGTTTAAGGTGGCCCAAATGGTTTTTTCGGAAGATATTGAGATTTACCGCCAAACTTTTATTACTCTTTTGTTTGTAAGTAATTTCTTCATCATGTTGTGCGCCCATTGCGGGGTGATTTACGTGAGATCGACATCAATGTCTATTAGAGATATGTCGAAACAAAAGAAAGAAATACGACCAATTTGACATTTCGTTTCGTTTCGACATTATCTTTAATAGAGATTGATGTCTATCAAACGGACATCGGGCTCCTATTAGAGATATGTAGAATCAAAACGTCAAATTGGTCGTACGTATCGCTTTTTTTTATATATCTCGAATAAAGATGATGTCGATCAAGTGGATATTGGGGTGTAAATGGCTTAATAGAGATATCGTTACAAATAAATCCTCCTCACTACCCTCTAGGGCTGAATGGCGTCTTTATAGGTAGCGTATACACTTTCATATGCATTTAGTAAAAAGATCCCAAGGTTGCCAGGTAGAGATACTATTTATTCATTTATTATGAGTCTATAACGTCCCACAGCTGGGCAAAGACCTCCCTCCCCTTCCTCCATATGAAAGGAGGAAGATAATGAAGATGCTCAAAATAGAGATGACTCTATTTTGACCCAAAATAGGCCATTCCTTTCGATGGGAGTCTAGTTCATCCCGCCATCTCCTTCTGGGCCTGCCGCGATGTCTTCTTGCATTGCCGGGAATCCACTCTGTAGTTATTTTCGCCCATTATTGTTCTGAGATAGAGTTAGAGATACTATTAATATTATTTATTTTTTACTGACGATTCATAAGTGCCTGTATTGGTTTACATAAATAAAAAAATTCTGATTCTGATTCTAGAGATCACTTTTAGTGATAAGACCTACGATTGTACAACTTTTATTTTATATCGTATACGCAGTTTGTATTACTTTAAGAGATGTAACAGTAAAAATATATGTATCTTATTAAAAAAGCTGTTATTGTGCACACAAACAGACACATTAATTTTTATTTATCTGTATACATTTTCAACACAATTAAAGTCCAAAATTGTGTGCAATGAATCCGTTTGATATTTTCTTTGTCTTTAGACAACCATAATGTGTGTATTTCTAGCAATGGAACACAAAGGATTCGTGCAAAAGCACTCTAGAACTGGGATCGCAATACAGATGACAGTGAACAATGTTTCTGTATCTGATACGACACTTAAAACAATAATAGCTTTACAATATTGCTCTCCAGCTAGGAGTAGTTCACGAGGACTGTAGACGTTTGTCTTCGCTTCGCAAGTTTCTATAGCATCAATGCAGCTAACGCACACACTCATGCTTGCCAAAACCAAAATTAACTGTATCTCCACAGGGAAAAAGTTAATTTCAGAACGAAAGGACATGACTGTGTTTTAACACGCGGGGATGAGCGTTGGTTTTAGTATTGGCGAAAATTTACCGCGTGAGTTATTCCGGCTAAAATGTACATGGCATGATGTCAGGAAGTACATGATATGTATACAGATAGATAGATAACTCTTTATTGTTCCACCTCTTAGGGAAATACAAACAATACATATGCGATAAAAAAAAAATAAGCGCAACAATGGGCGTTATCACTAAAAGTTATCACTAGCAGGCAACCTTTGGATGAAGAGGAATTAAAGTACAAGTAAGGACGATGATCTGATGTGTATGTCTACACTTAAAAAGTTAGATAGAATTCTGGCTCTACCACACAAATACGGAATGAATAACGAGTAGGTACGTAGAACTACGTGCCTATTACGGAGTCGGGACAGCGTGGTTAGGAAATAAACAAAGGTAGTAGAGTCGTCCGCTTCGCTGCAACTAGCCTAGTTACCGTTGTGAGTACGCCGTGTACTTACTGTGCGGAATACAATTTCAGTGTATAAATTCTATTTTTTAAATTTATAGTTTCCATATTTGTGTGTTATTTATTCGAATTTATATTCATGTTTTATGTTAATTTTTAGCTTTATACTTGAAAATACAATGTTTTTTATTATGTTTCTAAACATTTGTCGTTCATTTGACTCATTTTGTGAAATCAGAACTTTGATTTGTCGAATAAATAAAAACCGATTTAAGGTAACCCTATGCATTTTTAACCGACTTCCAAAAAGGAGGAGGTTCTCAATTCGGTCGGTATGTTTTTTTTTATATGTATTATATGTATATATATATGTATGTACACCGATCATTAATTTTGCAATACTGCACTAATGTATTGATGATATAACATAAATATTAAAATTCGCCATCAAGAATTTTAAAACGCTCGTGACATTCTTTGCCAATACAAAAAAGTAATCTATTGACTCCTAAAAAAACTTCATTCTTCAACGAACTGACCATTTGAGATGGCATTGCGAGCCGGCGCTGTGATAATTTTTTCTGCCATTTTTGTTTTCCCTGTAGTTGCCGTGTACTACAGGTACATGAGATAACAATACTACTACTACTACAGCCCTTTTAACGTCCCACTGCTGGGCACGGGCCTCCCCTCAATGCAAGGGGGATTAGGGCTATAGGCCACCACGCTGGCCCAGTGCGGGTTGGCAGACTTAACACATCTATCGAGAACTAGAAAAATTCCCTCAGACGTGCAGGTTTCCTCACGATGTTTTCCTTCACCGTTTCATAGCAAGTGATAATCTCGGATGAAAATGAGATTTGCACATAAATCCCAGAGGTGCGAGCCGGGGTTTGAACCTACACACATTGATTTGCAAGGCGTGTGTTCTACCACTCGGCTACCAATGCTACTTCACTTCCCTGAGATAACAGCAATGGCGCAATGGCGGAAAAATCGCCGCAGAGCTATACGAAGAGTGGAGTCGTTATGGGTACTCTAGATACTCTATGCATGGCTCAGGAAAACATTTTTCAGCATGTTATCGATGACGTGACATGTCATGATTTTGGTAGGAGAAAGTAGAATCTTATAAATTAAGATGGCAACACTTGTCATTATTAAACGTGGTAGAACGTAATAACTTATGTAGCAACACACGTGGCAAAGATGGTAACGTCGAATGAAGACGGGCTGGCGGGGCATTCTAGTAGCGAGCAGCAAGGACTACGGACTGAACAGAGGGAATGTTCCACACGAGCATACTTCAATACGTGGTCCGTAGATCTTACCATATAAATTTAATCTTTATATATATTGATACAGAGTACATTTCCAATAAAAGCCAAGTTGATTCGCTCGCACCAGTGTGCAGAGCGTTAATCACACTAGTCCATCAAAAGTCGCACGTGTCCAAACATTTGCCAATATGGAAGATTGCCAAAGTTGTACCTATACTAAAGAGCGGTGATGCTGCTAATATTTCAAACTACAGGCCAATATCTATACTATCTACTTTTGGTAAAATTTTTGAGGCTTTAATCTATCCTTTCTTGAAACATCATTCTAGTCATTTTCTAATTAATGAACAGCACGGCTTTGTAAAGTGTCGCTCGACGTGTACCAACCTAGCATCCTATTTGAATGAAATAGTCAATGCAGTAGACGCCGGTCTGCAGGTAAATGCAGTGTACATGGATTTTGCCAAAGCCTTTGACAGGGTTAACCATGAAATTTTAGTTCACAAACTCGCAATATCTGGTATCTATGGACCAGTATTAAATTGGCTAAAATCATACTTATATAACAGAACACAATTTGTAGTAGTTAAAGGGTTTAGTTCGGATACATATCCTGCCACTTCCGGGGTGCCCCAAGGCTCCCATTTAGGACCTTGGCTGTTTAATATCTTCATTAAAGATATTGTTACCTGTATACGATACAGTAGTCCTTATCTCTTTGCTGATGATTTAAAATTATGTAAAATAACTAAAGAACTCAACGATTGTGCTTTATTACAAGAAGACCTAGATAGTATCACTGATTGGTGTATTGCCAACGACATGTCGTTGAATATTAAAAAATGTAATTATATCATCTTTACTCGCAAATATAATAACATTAATACAGGATTTCATATAAACGGTGTCAATATCACAGAATTACCTGTAGTGAGAGATCTGGGCGTTCTTTTGGACTCTAAATTAACGTTTATACCCCATTTTGATAAGATAATTGCAAAATCCAACAAAATGCTTGGGTTCATCATCCGCAACGGTAAATTTTTCCGCAAACCAGAAACCAAAATTGTTATTTACAACGCATATGTCAGAAGTCATCTTGAGTATTGCAGTGTCGTATGGTCACCACATTACAACACTCATCAGTTAAGAATAGAGCGTGTACAAAAAAGATTTATGCGTCATCTTACTTCTTCCTGTAGATTACACAAACAACTCCCCACATATACAAGTAAATTAGAACACTTCAAACTCCAAAGCCTAATTGTCCGCAGAAATGTTTCAGATATGATTTTTCTATTTAAGCTCGTACGTAATTTAATTGACTGTCCTGCTTTGATGCAAAACATTAAGTTTAATGTACCTCGCAGGTTGCCGATTCGGTCAACTCGTGCAATTAGCCTTTTACATAAAGAACCCGCCAGAACGAACCTAAAACAGTACTTCCTATTATCAAGACTGTCAACTACCTTCAACTCAATCGGTCATGAAGTGGATTTGTTTAATGATACACTCTACAAATTTCGCAAACTGATCTTGTCATCGTTGGTGCGTCAATGATAGCCTTCTAGTCACTCATCACATTTAATTTAATTTAATTTTTATTGTCACATTCTTATTTTTCATTTATTATCAATGTTCCTGTTATGTTATGTTATTCCTCTTACTTATGCATGTTGTGGCACCTTTGTTAACTGTGCATTTAGTTTTCCCTTATTTGTATTTTATATTAATGTATTATGAATGCTACAGTTTTTGGATGTCCTGTTAAATAAATAAATAAATAAATAAATTTGCCAATACCAAAATGAACTCTGTATCAATATACACAAAGATTAAATTTATGTGTTACAAACCATGTGTCGAAATTCGCTCGCGCTGACAATGACATTTCGTAGAAGATTGAACTTATTTTCAAAACAATACAGTTCGTTTTGGTTTTGGCAAAAATCGATGCTCGGATTTTGACGCCCCAGTTGTGCAGGGCGTTATTCTATCACCCTAAACTTATAGCTTCGACCGTACAGGAAGTTTCTGAGGCGTGAACAAATTCAACAATTTTGGGGAGCGATCGCAACTTTCGGGACACTCGTTGTAGTTATTTAAAATATTTATCTATAAACTGTTTGGTAACATCATTATCATCATCAGCCGGTGTCAGTCCACTGCTGGACGTAGGCCTTTCCCAAGATGCGTCACTGAGCCCGATCTTCGGCTCTTCTTCTCCAGTCACTGCCCACCGCTTTGCGTATATCGTCGCTCCACCTAGTCACAGGACGTCCTACACTACGATTGCCGATTCGCGGTCTCTACTCTAGTGCGAGTCTACCCCAACGGAGGAGATTATTTGTTTATCATCACTTGAGATTTCAGATAGCCAAGAGTTTATTTATTATTCTCAGTTTAATCAAAATACACACTTCAGAAAAGATCTCAAAAATATTCGTGACCCCGACCACTCGTTTTGTTGGATCACATTCTCGTTGTATTAAAATATATAATGTTTTATTTAATATGTCAGTACAGACAATGATAACAATAATATCATTATTTGTAACAGGAACAAAACACATTGTAAGTGTAACACAAATTGTTTAGTAAAACAAGACGCGATAGACATCACAGATAGTTTATCGGAAATATTCAAGCGTGTATATCGAGAGATGTAAGGCTATTTGATTTGATACTTTGGGCAATATTGACTTAAACACATAGTTTGGATCAGCGATTTTTTCTGCGTCGAATGAGTATGCTCACCTGTAAGGTTGTTTTTTTCAGGCCCTAATTCGGCCCGGCCCGCGTGCTAACCTCTGATATGGGGGTCAGAGTACTTAAATTCTGCGTAAACCTAATGTGTTTGCCATTATTTCTTCCCAGTCTTTTTATTGACATAAAAGTCAATAAAAAATTATTACAAATAATAAAAGGGGGGTTAAATCATCTGTAAGGTTAATGTTACTCAAGTCAAATAACCTTTCACCTCTGGATATGTATAATGTTCTTCGGCAGCGATACGTCTATAGGAGGCACGTCCAGTTGTTAATTTATCGAAGTACACCTAAACACGTGTGTGACCTCGCGTGACGCGAAGGGCTGGAGTCGATGTGACCGCAGTACAGTCAGACACGCAAGCTAATTGACATAATCTGTTAACACTATAATGAACCCAGCTAAAACTATAATGGCGGCGTTGAAAATTAAATTGATATAAAAATTCAATATCATCAGGTTAATATTAAACTCCCGTATTCATAGAAAATTATGATAAATACACACATCGTCGTATGATCCCGAACTAAGTATATACCATTGGTACCATTCAATGGGGGCGATCCCAGTTACACCCAGGCCAGTGCAGATCCCAAAAAGATCATTTCCGAAATTTGTCGCTGACGGGAATCGAACCCGCAACCACCGGGTGCAGACGCCCGTACGCTCAAACCACTAAACTATCGTCCTTTTGCAGTTGCATTTTAATGTTATCGCAAGTAATTGGTACAATATGATCGTGTATTTTATGTAATTTATAGGGTCAAAAGTGGCTCCAAATGGCTTGTGTAATATTACACATCGAGAAAATGACGTCACATTGAACTTATTGTACTGGACATAGCTCGGTGTGACGTCATTTTCTCGATGAATCTGACAGTTGAAAGAGATTAAACTTATGTCTACACGGTCATGCTACAGAGCCAGCTTGAACTTTTGGCTTGACACACTACCGTGTGTCTAGATATCTTTTACGTGAGTCTGTATTTCATGATTTTCATAAATTTATTTATTTCTAGTAATAAATTTTAAGATAAATCACTAAAAATGCGAATCGTGTTATAAAAATTAAATCAATAAAATGTTTTACGAGCTTGCCAGATAAATAACAGAACATTTTATTTTTTAACAAACGATAGAAATAACATGGCAGTATTTTTTTCTCATAAATCTTTTATCTCCCGATACATCCAGTTCCACTCTGACAATAGTTCAAATAAATATTCTTTACAACATTATAAAATTAAAATAATTTTATTGGTAATCTTTACCAAACATTTTCGATGCCAACTGTACATATATGCGCACATCTGGAACAGGATGCTCTACCGGATATCGACTCTCCATCATTCGGGCATCCGATACACTCTATGTACGGAACTGGGTTCCATGGACTCTCCCAATTCCAACGTTAATTTATATTCACGTTTTCGCCTCACTTTATCGTAATATAAAAACTAAAGCACTCATTATAAATGACTAAGTAATTTAATCTTTATGTATGTATGCACAGGGAATATATATTTTTGAAAAAATAATAGTCACTCGTGTCAGTATTTTCAGACCGTAACAACCGCCGCACACTGTTCGTCGACATTCGCGCCTCGAAATGTTTGCACTTAACAAAATGAACTCTACGCTAATATACATAGAGATGGAATTTCTGTGGCAAAAGCCACGGCGCGACACGTCAAAATTCGCTCGTGCTGTCAGTGTAATTTCGTTGAAGAATGCACTTTTTAATCTGTCAATACCCTATCGTTCCCTATACCTCATAGTTACCTGTAGTATACGACAACTTCATTTAGGGCAACTGCAATGTTGGATGTTAGATAAACGTCCAAAAAAAATTCCGCAGACCCGAGCGGAGTCGATATGAGTCAAAATCAAAATCATTTTTTTTTATTCGTGTAGGCCAAAAAGCACTTACAAATAGTCAGATTCTACCACCGCTTCGGAATGCTGCTTCCACTGAGAAGGGCCGGTAAGAAACTCAATGGTTACTCTTTCAAAATGATAATTGCGGGTAATACATTCTCAGGAGCAGGAACGCCTTGAGAGCAGACAGCACTATACTAGAGAAGAATGATTAGAGAAGGGTTCTCTAGTTACTCCATGCTCAATACAGTTCGTTTAATATTGACAAGAAATTTGACGCGCGAACTTCGACGCCCAATTGTGCGGTAAGCCTTATGGCCTGAAAATACTGGCACGATTCACTAGTCTTTTTTCAAATATGTACCTTGTGCCAATATACATAAAGATTGAATGACTATGGCAAGAGCCCTGCTAAAATGGGCGTATCAGAACTACGCGCGACACTTGTTTTGCTAATACCAAAACATACTTTATTAACTTCGCGAAAAAGCTCATATTTCAACGACACATTATCAAAAGACACTTCGAGAAATTTCAGTTACCATACATGTGAAGCTTAGTTTCAGAAACACGGCTTAAAGTGTAAAACCAATCTAAATTCATGCTCCCATTAAGACGAGATAAATGCCAAGCTGGGGGGACAATGCGTGTAATATTAACACCTTGTTTTACAGGGACGCACTTTAAAACTCTTTTTTAGGGTTCCGTAATTCCGGAAAAAAACGATACCTTTATAGGATCACTTTGTTTGCCGTCTGACTGTCTGTATGTCAAGACCCTTTTTCTCAGAAACGCGTGAAGGTATCAAGTTGAAATGTCTAACAAAGACTTACCTATGTCTAGATTAACGCAATCAAAAGATACGGCAGTTTATGCTGCATTTTCAGTACATTTGCACGGGAATCAAAAACCTATAGGGTACTTCCCGTTGACCTAGAATAATGAAATTTGGCAAGTAGCAATGTCTTATAGCACAAGATAAGGAAAAATCAGTAAACTGTAAATTAATTGTTAGCAAATGTTTTTTTTTGCGATTACAAACTTATTTTGTAGTTACTTTGTATGGGGACACCAGTATACCAACGGCAAACTTAAGTTTTACAATTACTAAACACTATTGTACAGATAAATGCAATTGTAAATGGTTTGTTGAGGGATTTGAATTGGTTTGTGTTTTATATTTTCTCAATTAACAAGATTAAAACGCAAACGGGAATTATTATTTTTACTAATTTGTGAATTCACTTTGTTTAATTCAAAAAATAGACCTATATATCCCTAGTATGTTAATGTTTCACCCTGAATAGTCTAAATTTAAATAAAATAAGCGGCAGTATATGTAAATGAGGACTACTCAAACGACTTTCTTCAGAAGTACCTTTAACGTCATTGTCAAATTTTCAACTGTCTAACTATAACGGTTCATGAGATACAGCCTGGTGACAGACGGACGGACGGACAGCGAAGTCTTAGTAATAGGGTTCCCGTTTTACCCTCTGGATACGGAACCCTAAAAAAGACTTAGCAGCACTAGAGGTGCGAGTACCCTTATCTCAAAAGACAAAGATACTTATAAAGAAAATACAATTTAAAAAATCGATTACAATTTTATCCAAATCGTCTCGAAACGTGGGATATTAATCCGCTTACATCCCCTCACACCTTCCGCACCGTTAAACTTAATAGAAAGATTCTTAACATAGATCAATAGTCTAAGCCGCCTTTTCTTCCTGTTCCCCTCATTATGCCAAAACCCTTGATCGCTCTGACGGATATCTCCAGGAAAATGAGCTCTAAGGTAAAAACAAATAATAATTTCTTTTTTATATATCGAAAGAAGATTTGAAGAATAATCGCTTTGAAAACAAGCAGTGCACGTCGGATCTCTGGGTGAAATTTACATTGAAATTGGAAGAACTTGTAATTGATTTTTAAATCACCCACAAAAACATTTTTTTGTACCAAAATATGCCTCAATTACTCTGTACACGACAATGGCCTCCTGTTTTTTGGAACGTAGTTCCTTATCGCGCGTTGCGAAAGGGGGCTAGACGGAAAAAATAAGACGAAAATTTGTAACGACACTTTTACATGTGTGTGTGTGATTTCGCTTTCGATTTCGATGTGTGTGTGTGTGTGTGTGTGTGTGTATGTATATGTATTTATTTTTCCTTTTTTTTTATTTCAAAAGGAACTTCGCTCCATCCGAGTGTCCCTTGACACCTCTCAAGTTTTTTTTTTACTTTTTCATGTAGTTAGGATTTTTAGGATTTACCTAGGATAACCGCCATCCTTGCTAACTCAACATTGCCATAAATACCACTTGAGTGCATCGCAGGTGCAGGCATTCCTCATATTATTCCATTAACATTTCATTCATTTCAAAAAAAGAAAAAGGTGAAGGATAGTCAGTAGTTATTCCTTAGGTTTCAGTTGTTAATATTGTTAGTATCCTCAAGATTAAGGTTATGGATCCCTCTTTGGGTCAAGGCCTCCTCAAACTTCACGATAAACATTATCTGTCTAAAGATTGTAATCGTAAAAACCCTCAAGACTTTATATTCCAAACAAAATTTTATGGACATTTTTCTAAACATCAGTGTATATACCCACTTATAGCTAAGGACCTTTTTGTGTAACTTTACCATCAGTCACCCTCTGAACCTAACAACAAACCAAAGAAATATCCCTCCTCCAGAAAATGTCCACGTAAAATATAAAAAGGGGTTTTCGTTTATCGAAAGAATATATAAATAAAATGGTAGACAGAGACGTATTTGAGGTAGACAAGACGAATAAATCTTGGTAGGTACTTATTGTGTTTTTGAGCAGAATTATTTTGGTTCGGTTGAAAATTGCCTGTTGGACTGACCTTTTGTTATTTTTTTGCGTAAATAATACATACATATATCATCACGCCTGTATTCCCCGAAGGGGTGGGCAGAGGTGCCCATAGTTCGCCGATGTGTTTTGGTCCCAATGTAATAGGGGCGAGCCTATTGCCATTATACCGGGCATATTCTCCCTCAATACGAGGGAGATTATTGGTCCATAGTCCATCACGCTGGCCCAGTGTGGGTTGGTAAACTTTACACGCCCCTTTCTATAGACGTGCAGGTTACCTCACAATGTTTTCCTTCACTGTTTCATAGCAAGTGATAATCTCGGATGAAAATGAGATTCGCACATAAATCCCAGAGGTGCGAGCCGGGGTTTGAACCTGCACACTTCGATTGCAAGGCGTGCGTTCGACCACTTGGCTACCACTACTAAGAACCATGATTCTATTTTAGCATTCATTTTATAAATCCCATAATCCGTCCCTGCGCCCTATGGTGTGTTCCCACGCAATAAATCCGAGGTCTCGAATCACGCGAGGTCAATTTTTCACCTCGTAAAATGCAATGTTAATGCCACAATACTATTTGGACATGTAAAAAGGGTTGGAAGGAACCGTCAAGAGCGGGTTCTGCGGATAATGTTGGATTTAATCTGAGGTTTTTTTGCGAGCAATAGGATATGAGATGGGCTTGTTAATAATGCTTGTTTTTCGAAGCCGCGTCTTCACTGACCTTACTTGTGACATCTGATATTTTCTTCGCTCGTCACTTCGCGATTTAAACATTTCCCCTTATTAGCATCTCAGCTCAAATGTTTATGAAAATTGATACGACTTTTTATTTTTAATATATGCTGCCAAAAAAATCCGCATGACAATGTCACTTAAACTATTTGTCCTTTCTTTTGGAACACTATTACAAAATAATATAATTAATTGTAAGAAAAATAATGATGATTTCAATTATACGTAACACGTTTGCTGCATTGTGAGGTATTATTGGCTCATGGTGAACTTTCATCCAAAGCGCAGAGCTCACAAAGTTAAACCTCATGACACACCACCTGAAAGTAAAACCCTTAAACAGCGGACGTGTTAAACAGGGTGTCCACTCTAAATGGCAAAAAAATCCCTGACATTTGGAGAAGTGGTCAGCCTTTTCACTAAATTTGTTCGTCTAATCATATATTTTCAAAAACACTATGTGTTTTTTCTTATTTTAAAATATCTTAAAGAATAAAATTAATTACGTGACATTGCGAGCATTATTTTTGAAAATAAGTGATGCTACTCTTAAAGATTAAATCGATTTTTAGAAATATCGGCTTTTCCTCAGGAAAAGTCAGGAGAAGTCAGCTTCTCGAGTGACTATCCATGACCATCTTTTGCTTCCCTGCCTTTCCAAAAAGTGGAAACCCTGCTAAACTACAACTTTATTGCTACAATATTCAATCTATAAACTTGGAAATGTCCGATTTCCTTCCATCCCCGATTGAGTAATTGGGATTTCAGTACTTCAATGTAAAACTTCGGCACGCTTAAGCGGTTTCAAATGATCTGTATTGTGTATCGAAAGTTCCTAGACCTTTCGCAAAGTCCTCAGTGGAGAGAGGTACTCTTTAGAATTCAATCTTAATACCTACAATATAGAAACTAAGTTATTAAGCTTCGCAAAGTTATCGAGAATGATGCAAGGCAATACTTGTCACATTTTATAAATATCGCTACAACACATACTCATCTTTTTTTTTTACTTACGCTGTTGGCCGTGAGGTGGCCTTTACAGCTTTACCGGAGGAGTGGCGAGCGCAGAGTGCACTCCAACCAAACATACTCATCGTATGATCCCAAACGAAACATAGCTATTGGCACCATACAATGTATTGGGAGATCCCAGTTACAACCAGACTAAAGCGAATTCCGTACCATTTGCGAAATTTTCCGCTGACGAGAATCGAACCTGGAACCACACGGTGCAGTGAGCTGAATGGCCTACGCTCTAATTATTAGACCAATACTACTATACTACTACAGCCCTTTTAACGTCCCACTGCTGGGCACGGGCCTACCCTCAATGTGAGGAGGACACAGGCCATATTCCACCACGCTGGCCCAGTGCGGGTTGGCAGACTACACACATCTATCGAGATTTAGTCGAGTTCCCTCAGACGTGCAGGTTTCCTCACGATGTTTTCCTTTACCGTTTCATAGCAAGTGATAATCTCGGATGAAAATGAGATTCGCACATAATCCTAGAAGTGCGAGCCGGGGTTTGAACCTGCACACTTTGATTGCAAGGCGTGCGTTCGACCACTCGGCTACCAATAGACCAACGCGTCGTCTAAAATTTTAGTCGTTAAGATACTAGTAGAACTTGTTGTTGTACACTACAAGCAATTGTTAGTGTTTCTCACTTCATCCTTTTTAGCAGTGTTGTTTCAATATTACTCGGATTGTTTTTTTATAGCCCAGTTTGTGTCCCACTCCTAGGAAAAGGCCTCCCCTCTTTCCCGCCACCGATCCCGATCCTAAGCCATTTCCGGACACGTCTTTACCGCAAAGATTGATTACAGTATTAATTTCAATGTACCTAGTATTAAAGCTGAAATGTAACACCAGGTGACTACTTTAAAACCCGAATTAAATGCTTAAAAATATTTTTAAGGAATTATTCAGTATATGTTAATATTTAACTTCGGTTTTCTCTAAAATCCTCACGTTTCATAATGTATTACGATGAAAAATGTCTGGTTAAAACATAAAGTAGAAAAGCAGCGAATAATATTGGACAGAGAACTGACAGAGGCTTTCCCTTGCGGATAATTTTCTTAACAATACATAATGAAATTAGTTGTACATATAATAACTATACTAATAAACAATATTGAAGTGTGTATTTGTTATGTCAAAAAAGCATTTTTCTAAATGCATATGAAAGTAGCTCTACTGTTAAACGCTGTTGTCTGTGAAGTTCTTAAACCCGCACACTGTGGCGCTAAAAGCCGTACATCAAAATATTCGCCAATTTCAAAATGAACTGTATTGACCTGTGGCGACATCTATCTCGCCACATACGAACTAAATCCTGCATCGCGATATTAAAGTTATTCGAGCGATTGAACATATATACAAGAACCCGACAACAACCGTCGGGCAGTAGCACACCATTTTTTTTTTTGTTGACGGGGTAGTCTTCTGTGTGGGAGAAGACTGGGATATCTGGGATCCTTACCCACTGAAACCTCCCCGGTGGCCGTCTTCGACACGTTAGAGGGACTCCGGGATCTCCTAACGGAACGCACCGGTGTCCCTCTGTGACTCGCTCCCGAGCTTAAGTGCCCAAGTGCTCATCTCGGGGGGAGCAGATGTTCGCTCCCCCTGCACCCTCGCAGTGCATACGGCGACAAGAGCCACCCATCGCCGCCGTCTTCCTCAGGGTCGTCGTCTACTTAAGAGCGTCCGGGGCCCAGACGCTCACGACCCCAAGTGTAGCCCGTTGTTTTGGGCCCCGGGCATCAGGGCCGGGGGGCCTCGACGAGGCGCAACTCGGCGCCTTCGTCGGCGAGCGGGATCGGCTCTCTCGCGATCCCGCTTGCATGACTCCTTCTGGAACATAACTGTCTCACAGAAGGAAGCCACGGCCCCCCACGCCTCACCCCCGGAAAGCATAGCCGATACTACACTTCCCAGGGAGAGATCCGAACCGATCCGGTGGATCAGGACTCAACGCTCCGCGTCTCACGCAGGGCACACTTCCAACGTGTGCTGGGCGGAGTCCTGGCCCCCACAGAGGTGGCAATCAGCCGTCGTCTCGCGTCCGATCTTACATAGATAACGGGCAGTAGCCCACCAGGCACAACACCCGTCTGGTTGGAGCATCCTCCCTTTACCGCCAAAGACCCATAGACAAAGTTCATTCCTCAACGAAATGATATTGGAAGGGCGTGTGAATTTTGACACGGGCTGGACTTTAACTACAGAAATTTAATATTTATCTATATTGTACATAGAGTTCATTTTGGTATTGGCACACATATTGACGCGTGAGTTTTAACGCCCCAGTGTACGAGTGGCCTAAGTCTAAAATAGAACAATATTTTTCGTAAAACGTCGATAGCGGTAACTGAAGGCAGGCAGCTGTCAAAGGCTCTTTTTAATAACTATGCCTCAGAATAAACCCTCAATATTGTTTTAGTGAAGCTTTTTTGTAATACGGAACACTTGGAGCGGGTAAAGTTGGATTAGGGTTGGGAATATTTTCCCCTATCATCATTTACATCTAGTAAATGGATCTATGCACCCGCAAGATCTTTGGTCTTTGCACCTGCAAGATCTTCCCTGCAGTGTTCCCGTTGCCCCACCCAATAAGGCAGAAGGAGGTTCACCGTTCACGATAAAAATTAAAAAAAAAAAAATGGCAAGAAGATGGTCACGGATGTGTGCCTTGCGTTCCCGTGCCCTCTTCCGACAAGGCTGGTGTTTGGACCACCGTGGGTTTTTAGTCGTTATACGGCACGCTTTCGGGAGTCCGGCATACCCCTTTCGTCTTCCCGAGTCGGAATGCGTCACGCATTTTCCCACGAAAAGAAAAAGATTTAGCAAGAAAGTTCCACAAGGAAGGTTTGGATGGTAGCCGGTAAGAGTTCACCTCAACCCTCATGTCTGCTCCCAGCGTATGAGAGTCAATAAGATTAAAATATGATAATAAAAAAACCGGATAAGTGCGAGTCGGACTCGCGCACGAAGGGTTCCGTACCATTATGTATAAAAACGGTAAAAAAATCACGTTTGTTGCCTTTAATATTTATTTTATTCAGTTTTTTAGTATTTTTTGTTATATCGGCAACAAAAATACATCATCTGTGAAAATTTCAACTCTCTAACTGTCACGGTTCAAGAGATACAGCCTGGTGACAGACGGACGGACGGACAGCGAAGTCTTAGTAATAGGGTTCCCGTTTTACCCTTTGGGTACGGAACCCTAAAAAGTCACATTATTACACACGCAATAGTAGCCCAGTTGGTAGCACGCTCGCTTTAAACGCAAGAGATGCAAGTTCAAATCCTGGACTTACACCTCTGGGTTTTTCAGATTTCATACGTGAATGTCATTTTCAATAATGATTACTGCTTGAACCACACTGAACGGTGAAGGCAAACATCTTGAGGAAACCAACACGTGGGTATATAAAAAGGCGTGTGAAGTTCACTAATCTGTACTGGATCAGCGTGGTGGACTAAGGCCCAAATCTCCCTCGAATTGAGGAAGTATGTGACTCGTATAATAGCAATAGGCTCACCACCTATTACATTGGGACCAAAATACATCAGCGAAGTGTGAATGCACTACATTGCACCTCTTCCTACCCCAGGGAATACAGGCTTAATAATGTATTTTTTTATTAACAGCTTGGCAGCCCTGAACGGGCGGTTTCGTTTTAATATTTAACACAACTAGCCTCTCCGCAAGGTTTTTAGTTTGCAACTATAAGCTGTATAGCAGATGTTGAATGCTCGAAGCTTCTTAATGGAATTATAAATGTTATTCGCGGTAGTATCATGTCTCTATTTACTACCGGACCGAACACAATTTCATTTTATAATAACATGAACGGACATTGAATAGATAGATACCATTTTCTTATTTTTACAATACATTTTAAAAACAAAAATCCAAATTGTCAATAACAAGTTTACTCTGCCTACTCCAAAATGTGGTCTAAGAAGAATATCACAAAGTGCTATTTGAATAATAAAAAAAAAACATACGGGTCGAATTGAGAACCTCCTCCTTACTGAAGTCGGTTAAAAATGTTGTGTAGAGCACAATTGGACACAATAGTTTGATAATACAATGCATTCTTTTAGAAGTTCTTTCTTTTAGTAGAGGCGATCCTATTGAAAACTATACCGAACTGACTTCCACTTAATGAGAGGGAGATTTGGATCGAAGTCCTATCAGATTTGTCGAGAAAATAGCGTCCCACCGAGCCATGTCCAGTACAAAAATATCGAAGTGACATATTTTCAAAACTGACAGTTGAAAGAGATAAAACTTATGTCTACACAGTCATGCTAAGCCTTATGGTGTGGTTGGTGAACTTCACAGTTTAACAGATATGCGGGTTTCCTCACGAATTCTACTTTCACTGCTCGGCAAGTCATAATCATTATGGATAATTATTATTTTTCTAACATAACATATATGGTTATCAAGATAAGCGAGAACAAATCTCTATGCTTTCACAATTTCTTTAGAAGCACCCATTGCTTCTAAAGATGATTCTGGCTGTATAATCTAGCAATCAAAATGAATCGTGTTATGATACCCGCACCCTTCCGTTTACATAAATCAATAGATTTCAATATCTTTATCGCGACGTGACAGGCTTTATCGACAGCTGACGATTCAAATACTATATTGGTTTAGACAATATTATGTTATGCCATCTTGGGAAATAGTTTATGCTTTTAATTCCGACTTCCAAAAGGAGGAGGTTCTCAATTGGATAGTTTTTTTTTTTATGTATGTACACCGATTACGCTGAGATTAATGATCCGATTTACGTGATTCTTCTTTAGTTTGATGCAGAATAGATGCCATTTGGTCCCATAAAAAATTAACATAGTTTGGCCCAGCAGTTCTCATTTTATGAAAATTTTTATATTTATTATGAACATTTTTGTTTACGTGGATGATGTAACTATAGTTTGTGTACGGCTTTTAGGAGTTTTCATTTAGGTTGATTATTTGTTTGTTTGTTTAATACGGATTGTTGACAAAAATCTAAACTTAACCTCGAAGGAGTGGAATTGGGGGGGGGGGTGTTTTTTTTTCTGTAAATATTTTTTTTTTTAGTGTTGTTATGGGGTGATAATACTTGCATATTTAAAAACCGTGAATTTTTTTTTTACAAAAAACAAAAACCGACTTGAAAAACCTAGGTGCACTAAAAAGCTAAAAATAACCTTATAATTCATTACATTGGAGTCGGTGACAATTCATGTGTGTACATATTTGCTTAGTCTGACGTAGATTGGCACCTACTCCAAATGTAGTGAATTATAAGGTTATTTTTAGCTTTTAGTGCACCTAGGTTTTTGAAGTCGGTTTTTGTTTTTGGTTAATATTTTTTTTATCTCTTACGCCTTCGGAAATGACGTGTCAAGACGCACGCGGCCAATATATGTGCCAATACCAAATTGAGACGGATTAATTCGTGGAAAAAGCACATTTACCAACGAATAGTTACGTGTCTTGTGCCACAAACGTATTTAAATCTTTATGTTTATTATCATGGAGTATATTTAAGACCATCACTGTGGGCCCAATTTTAGAGAACTTTCAGCTAGTGCGATTGATGTTTATATCAGCTCAAACATGAACTCTTTTACAGTGCGTACGAACCAGCGTAAAGTTAACCTTAAGGCAGTTTCAAGCCACAGTGTAGTTGTTAAACATTCGCTCGAATTCTAGTTCTGTTAGCGCCTGAGTCTGCTTTGTTTCTACTGTGAAATACAATCTTTTGTCTATCAAAATGATTGTGTTAGTAGCCTGAGATGTAACATTATACGCAGCCGGGCTTAGCATAGTACCCTGTAGACAAAAGTTTCATCCCTTCCAACTGTCAGATTTATCGAGCAAATGACGTCACATCGAGCTTTATCTACCGGCCTTAACTCATCATTAATCATTTCATGCTAAGAGTATCGATAAAATCGGTAGACACGACATGGATTAAGTTGTTGATAGAGTGTCATGCTAAGCGTGCTGTACGGGTTGACAAGACTTCATATAACTATAAAAAACTAGGTTCCCTCGGATTTCCAAATTTCCTCACAAGGTTTTCCTTCACCAGCCTAGCAAGTAATCTCAGATGAAAATACGATTCACACATAATATCCCTGAGATGTGAACTGGGATTTGAACCTGCATACATAAGCAGCAAAGCGTGTGTTCAATCCCTTGGCACCACTGCTACATTTCACATTTATGTTGTTTTTTTCTACCTATTGATAAAACTTCTTCGTCTATGCAATCAATATACACTTCTCATCAAAAAAATCGAAACACTTTCGTTTTTATTGTTTTTGTCCTAATTTTTAAAATTACTCATCATACAAAATACGAAACCTATGAAGACTTAATTTGAATTTAGAACATTAACATTAGGATTTATAAACCTCATACTACTCACTATTAAATGACATTTTACATTTATTCCTAAATATACACATTTTTCTGATAATCCTTATCAAATCATAAACTGCGAGGTGTTTCGATTTTTTTGATGAGAAGTGTATATTAAGCGATTCGTAATACTCGAATTCAGAGATATTACCCTCCCGATTAGAATCGATTTGAATACATAAAACACTAAACGATTGATGTTTATCGATTTGAAAGCTCAACATTGATGTATCGAGTCACGATATACGTAATAGAGATATTTGAATCTATTAGAGACCACGTGATCTGATCGTACTTTTAGGGTCGCGTGTTTAAAAGGGGTCAATTTTGGAAATGTTTCTTTACCAAATTAATGAAATTTTAATGGAATAAAATGAGGTATTCTACACTTGTAATAAGCGGACACTGCCAATTTCAAGTAATTTCAAGTAATTAATAGCAAAATACAATGACAACACATTATACACAAAATGGGTACTAAATTACCGAGAAAAAAAGATGGTGGATGAATTCTGGAAATGCTTCGAGGATGTGGTTTGGAAGTGAAATATGTTAATTTACCGCTTAGATCACTTTGCGACAAAGTATCAAATGTCACAAAAACACACTGAGTAAGTACAGTCACCATCAAACATAGACGCAGTATAAAATTTGTTATAAAAATCAATCATAGTATTCATACATCAAATATATCATCACGCCTGTATTCCTCGAAGGGGTAGGCAGAGGTGCACTGCAGTCCGCCCACACCTCGCCGATGTATTTTGTTCCCAAAGTAAAAGGGGTCGAGTCTATTGCCATTATACCGGGCGAATTCCTCCTAAATACGAGGGAGATTTGGGCCATAGTTCAACACGCTGGCCCAGTGCAGGTTGGTAACCTTCACACGCCTTTCTATAAACGTGCATGTTTCCTCACGATGTTTTCCTTCACATTTTAGCAAGTGGTAATCATTGTTGAAAATGACATACGCACATGCATATTATTTCAGAGGTTATGTTCAAGGAGGGCGTTCTTGCCCGCGGGGCTGCCACTGCTTGTACTTTCATAGTATTTAATTTAAAAAAAAATGAATTTAGATCGTATGTCTGTGCATAAACAAACAAGCAACGCGGTACACGAACGAATTCTCAATGATTTTTTTAAATCTTTTTAATAATAATAATTTAATTGTCTCAACCAAAATAATACGTATTGCTCTTATCTAAAGTTAAGAAAACCATTGCAATTTTAAATGTATATAAGAGTAACATTGTCAGCTGTACTAGTATAAACTGTGTCACAGCCGCCAGCATCTTCGACCCAATGAGGTTTGATAAGAATTTTACATTACCAATTTGTACATTTCCAGTTTTATAAGGTTTTTGAAATTAAAGCAGTGGTAGCCTCGCAGGCAAGAACACCCGCCTTGAACGTAAGGGGTGCAAGTTCAAATCCCAGGCCCGCACCTCTGAGATAATTTTCATGTGCGAATGTCATTTTCAACAATGATTACCACTTGCTGAACGGTGAAGGAAAATGAGGAAACCTGCACGTCTATAGAAAGGCGTGTGAAGTTCACCAACCCGCACTGGGCCAGCGTGGTGGACTATGGCCCAAATCTCCCTCGTATTGTGAGGGAATGTGCCCGGTATAATGAATTTACATGATTTATTCATTCATTGATTGATGATTTATTCATTTATAATGAATATACATTGAATTTGTCCTTGCTATTAATTACTTGACATTGGCGAAATACTCGCGCTAGTCGCAGGTGATGCCATTCCTCATCTTACTCCATTAAATATCATCATTTCTATCATTTCGTTAAAAAAAAAAACATTAGTGCGTACACAATTTTCACATTATAACTAATTTGGTAACGTGTCCGATTAGGAACATGACCTCCAGCGACCCGGACTGGTCCACTACAGGTAATTGCGTCGAAAGGTGCTAATTAAGATCGACATTGGTCGAAGGTGGGGCCCGTTTAATTCCCTTGTAATTTATTTTGGTCTGTGTTGTGTCGTACATGGAAATTTTTGTTCAGATGTCTTACCACCACCCCTTAGGCTAGGCACGCACTAGGCAGCCATGGCTGCGCAGCCAGTTTTAACAGCCAATCCACGACTATTCAAGATCCTCTGTATCGAAAGTAATTTTTTTTTTAAGTTTGAACCCACAATACGTCTGGCTGCTACAACTAGTGCGCGGAGACTGACGGCAGCCACATACATTCACCTACACACGCCATGGCTGCGCGCAGCCAGCTTGCTGCCATGCTAACAGGCGCGTTTTATTGGCTGCGTTTTAGTGCGTTATGTTCGTCTGGCTGCCGCAGCCATGGCTGCCTAGTGCGCGCCTAGCCTTAATGTATTGTTATTTCAATATTAACTGTCACTTTTTGACAGATTTTGTATTGAGCTAACTGTCAAAAACTGAAAGTAATATTAATAACATTGCTGCAAGACAGGGGAGAAGAGTTCAACGATACTACAACATCATCATGCGTGTATTCCCGAAGGGGTAGGCAGAGGTGCACTGTAGTGCGCCCACACTTCGCCGATGTATTTTGGTCCGAATGTAATAGGGGGCGAGTCTATTGCCATTATACCGGGCACATTCCCCCTCAATACGAGGGAGATTCGGGCCATAGTCCACCACACTGGCCAATGCGGGTTGGTGAACTTCATTTCGTTGTGCCGCAGTGGCTTTAAGGTGAGATAACCTATATTTTCCACGTAACCGAAACTGGACTTTAAGAAATCAACTTATCTTCCCGAAATTAATATACTTAGACTAAGTAACTCTTTACAATGTCAGTATCTGTCCGTACCCGTCAAAATCTGTCCAATCGCTACGGAGATCACCCAAAACAAACAGATAGACAGACAACATTTTTAAAAGTTGTATTTCGTTATTAGTAAAAAGCTGTTATTTTGACATACCAAACAGAAACTTCAATTTAGTTGTACATAGATAAATCAAAACATTATGAAACTAAAAGAGAAACGAATATAGATATTTATAGTTATAAGGAGGATCCTCCTAAATATAATAAATAAGGTTAGGTTGGTACATTCGGGTTTAATAAAATAAAGATAATATCATTAGTTCCCCAAAAGATCATTTTCTTGTAACGTGAGACCGTAATGAAAAATAACTTGGCTACTTAGTCACTTACCGGCTTTCGGATTTACGAGCACCTGAAACAAAAACAAAGGCGTTACTAATAGGTTTATTGTGGGGTGGTTTAAATACATCATCATCACGCCTGTATTCCCTGAAGGGGTAGGCAGAAGTAAACCAACATCGCTGACAATTTTGGTCCCAATGTGATAGAGGTCGAGCCTATTGCCATTAAACCGAGTACATTCCCCCTCAATACGAGAGAGATTTGGGCCATAGTCCACCATGCTGGTCCAGTGCGAGTTGGTGAACTTCACACGCCTTTCTGTAGATGTGCGGGTTTCATCACGATTTCCGTCACGGTTCAGCAAGTGGTTATCAATAGTGAAAATGACATTTGCACATGAAAATCTCAGAGGTTCGGGCCCGTGATTTGAACTTGCACCCTTACGTTCTTGCCCACGAGGCTACCACTGCTTTTATATATAAACAATTATTTTGTATATAAAACGCATTTTAATTGTAAAATAATTAATAGTTTTGAAAATAATATTAAAAAGTGTTCCGTATACATTCGAATCGTTACATAAAAAGTTCCCCTATTTATTTAAATTACAACAATGGATCTAGGTAATGTGATTTATCTTTTCTGTAGAGGATGGATTAGATAGTAAGGAAATGTCGGTACCAAAACGTTTGAAGCCTTTTAATAATCCTTGGTACTTAGTTAAACACTTCCTCATCCTTTTATCGCGTCGTACACTCAAAGCGCGCGTGAAGACTGATGAATTAATAATGTTATTTATAATCCCCGCTTAACGCTCCTCATCATAGAGTTAAAGAAGACATTCGAGTGGCAGTACCGGGGCGCAGGCTCCAGACATATAACGAATGTTATCAAGTCAGTATAACATTCGTTATTTTTTGTCAACAATTTCATGACCCGCCATTCTTATAAACTTATTTTAGTTTTAAATCACCCTTGTGTTAGAGCCAAGAAAAGATTAATAAATCGGTCAAGCCGTTTTCGAATTTTAACGAGAATAACGAACTACAATTGATTTTCTTAAAAATCTACAAAAATGTGTATTTATTTAATTTGTTATTTCTGTTAATAACGTAACACTGGCAGAATACTCAAAAATCTCATCACTTTCTGATTAATTTCATTTTACAAGCTTTAATTTAACTTGCAATGTGTGTATGTCCGGGTGAAATCTTGCAACTGAATTTTAAATCAGTTATCCAACCGATTGAGCTGAAATTTGGTATAAACGCTTATTTTGGATGACAGTGTATGCTCAGCTATGTGACGTCATTCTAATTCTACTATGTTTCCATCATTTCGTCAAAAGAAGAATGTTCTCTACATTACATGTCAAAACGTCAAATACCGCTTATCAATCGCTCAACAGGTTTTTTTCTGACCCTGTCCCTCAATTGACACCTGTATTTAATATTTACGTAGGAAACCCATACGTGTTGTCCTATAATATAAACTATAATTAAAACTTATGAAAGGTCATTAAAACCAAAAAGGCCGTTTAAACTGAAACTAATTTAAACTAATAAACCCGACGAACTTTTAATCTAGATGTTCTAATTACTTGTGTATATTACCTGTCTACGCTTTAGTTCATACAAAACTATTATTAACGCCGTTCTAATGTTATTATTTTTTTCTATGCTCTTGACTGTGTCCCGCGCCTGCAATCTAAAGTAACGCGTTTACATTAGCCAAGGGATTAATAAAATATGATGAAGGAGGAGCCATGTATAAGCTTTCACCCACAGGCTTTCTATGTTGCCTCTCCAAGTTACGTCTATAATGTATAATCAACTGTCTTATATATTGTTTTAAAGTACAAAATAGGGTGAACGCATTTCCGAAAAAAAATTACTGTTAACGCAGTCGCGTTCATGCTATTTTGCACTGTAAATCAATTGACATACAGTTATTTATTCAGTAACATTCGCTCATGACTCGCACTTGTCTATTATCGTAGTTCTAGAACTAAATACTGGCTATCCTTAAAAGAAAAAAAAAAGTATTTTTTTTGGTTCGAGCGTAAGTCACTAGGCTCACTGTACAAAGTCGCTACGGGTTCAATACCCGTCAGGGGAGATTTTTGATAATGACCTTTCCGGAATTCACCCTGGTCCGGGTGTAACTGGGATCTGGGATTTGGGACGATACAATGAGTACAACACCTGTGATTTTTTCTTTCGTGAGGGTTGCCAGAAAAAACGAACTCTATGCGAATAGGTATAAAGATTAAATTTCTATGGTAGTAGTCACGTGACCACGCATTAAAATTCACTCGTTCTGTCAAAGACATTTCGTTGAACAATGAACTTTCTTTGTGAGTCAAGACAGTTCGTTTTAGTAGTTCGCGCATATTGAAGCCCCAATATGCCTGCGGCTTTATGTACAAGACATGTGTGGGAGCTCCACAATGTCGCTATCTAAGACAGAAGCATTATGTATAGTATAACACTCCCCGCGGGATCCTAACCTTAACCATATTTTGATTACAAGGAATGTTTATCAAACATTCCTTGTTCATTCGGTTAATGAAGCTTGAATATTGGGTTATATTTTGTTACGAAATATTTGGAAGCATGACACTCTTAAGTTCACACACCAGGCAGATTTCTGCTATAATCACAAGTATATTAATAACAGTGTATAACAAAAGCCTTCCTTGCACGTAAGTGGTGCAAGTTCAAATCCCGGGCCCTCTGTCATTTAGATATGCCGAATGTAATTTCCAATAATGAATATCAATTGCTGAACGGGGAAGGAAAACATCGTGAAGAAACCTGCGCGTCTATAGAAAGGCGTGTGAAGTTCTCCAACCCGCACTGGGCCAGCGTAGTGGACTACGGCTCAAATCTCCATTATTCTCATTGATAAGTCTCCATGTATCGCATATTACATAAAATATATCGGTGAATAGTGGCCGCACTGCAGTGCACCTCGGCCTACCCCATCATGGAATACAGGCGTAAAGATGTATGTATGGACGTAGCGCACGCAATAATTTCTACAGGACTTAAGAGGAAAGACATGAGTATGTTCTTATGTAGAGGTCTCTACAACATCTATACTAATCTACTATAATTGTATTTGTATTTTTGTATATCTATACATCTATACAAATAAATACAATTGAAGTGTCTGTTTGTAATATCAAAATAACACCTTTTCCAAATTGCATATGAAAGTATACACGACACCTATAACGAAATGTAATTTAAAAAAATGTCTGTTTGTTTGTGGTAAACTTCCAAACGGCTGAACAGATTTTCGACGGGACTTTCACTGGAAGATAGCTAATATTCCAAGCCGTAACTTTATTTTTTGAAAAAGCATTAGGGTTCCGCGGAATGAACATAAAACCATTATTTCCGGGTAATCTCCCTAAAGTCCACGCGGGCGAAGTCGCGGGCACAGCTAGTAACGAATAAACTTAAAAACTACTGGACCGATTTCAAAAATTATTTTGCCGTCAGAAAGCTACATTATCACTGAGTAACTTAGGCTATTTTATAAACCCGTGCGAAGCCAGGACGGGCCGCTAGTGTGTTATAAACAACTAAGGGGGGTGTGGTATGGGAATAGTTTGCTCCTGCGGTACGCCGCACTGTCCGTACCTTGTTCACATGCAAAACATTGTACTAGGAATTTCAGAGTATTAGCCCCAGGCCTATAGGCGCATCAGTACGTTGCCCATACCAAAACGAACTGCATTTACACTATTTACTCATGGACCTTCTTCTTTTTTTACGAAATGAATGAGTTGACGAAATTTTTATATGATATGGCTGCACCTGCGATTATCGGCATATATCGAGTAATTATGACTATATTTCTTATATTTACGCGAATACTATACATTGAAATAAAACTATTTTATGGATTCTATCGCGTTTATTCACTATTTTATTTTCCCGACGTTTCGGCCGCCTTACAGCAACCATGCTATTAAAAAATCTCGGATTATTTAGATGATAAATCAGCTTGGGATTGTACAGCTCAGGTTCAAAACAAAAATCGAAATATTGCCCGTCATGTCAAAGTGTAGCGTGTGTTGCCTTACTAACGTATTATTATTTTATCTTTATTATTAAAAGCAGCTCTAAAGGCAACACACTGGAGCTATATGTACTTGTGTATTTGTAATAAGTTTTGGCGATTTAAAAAAATGATCAGCCCACTGAGTTTCTTGCCGGATCTTCTTAGTTGAGGTCGCGTTTCATACCGGTGGTAGTATAGTAGAATAAGAAGAAAATATGTAAACTTGACAATTTGTAAGTGCCCCCATAGGCCTATACAAAATAAATGATTTGACTTTGACTTTGACATGGACACGGGGAGACAGGTGTTAGACTAATTTTATTAATACACGATGATTGGCACGTCAATCCCGCTAGTAATTTTATTGCCGATATCGAAATGAACTATTATATTTTTCCAATATACAAATCGATAAGTAAAAGGCTATTCGACTTAAAGAGCATTTTTTTAAGTTTACAGGAGAGCATACTCATTCGACGCAGAAAAAAATGCTTATTCCAAATATGTATAAAAGTCAATATCGTCTAAAAGTGTCGCTTAAGTCAAATTGCCTTTCACCCCTTGATATAGATTGTTTTTCTGTTGTAAAAGCCACGCGAAAATGGAAAAAATGTGATAAATTTTGAGGTTATTTGTAGCTTTTTAGTGCACGGTCTAGGTTTTTGAGATCGGTTTTTATTTTTATTCTTTTTAGGTGTTAACGAATTGACATTGTTGAAAATATGCAAGTATTAGCACCTCATACTACTACAGCCCTTTTAACGTCCCACTGCTGGGCACGGGCCTCCCCTCAATGTGAGGAGGATTTCAGGTCATAGTCCACCACGCTGCCCTAGTGCGGGTTGGCAGGCTTCACATCTATCGAGAACTAGACAAGTTCCCTCAGACGTGCAGGTTTCCTCACGATGTTTTCCTTCGCACATAAATCCCAGAGGTGCGAGCCGGGGTTTGAACCTGCACACTTTGATTTGCAAAGCGTGCGTTCGACCACTCGGCTACCACTGCTCCTCACCTAGCACCTAGCCCCTCATAAAAACGCTAAAAAAGTAAATATTGACAGCAAAAATATTTGTAATAGGCGAGTCCGGTTTAAATAGTCAATGAGACAATTTTATTAAAAAAAAAACTTTATCGCTAATGAACAACAAACACTGTAAATGGTTGAAGGGATGAAAATATACAAAGCGGCCAAGCCATTGTATTCGGTTATCGGTACCATTCGATTGACCGGGATCGAACGAAATGAACGAATGAAATGACATAAAACCGATCACCCGGGAGGGTTGTGAATAGTGAGGGGGAACCGGATAAGTATGGATCCGGAGTCTATCAATTTTAAAAGATTTTGATCTAAAACGAAAATTACATTTAAATTTAATCCCGATTACCTGTACAAACACCTATTCTACTGAACTAAACGCATGTTTCACGATTTATTTTGTTTTTTTTTATTGATTTATTTTATTACCCCAGTTTTAAATTGCGTACTACTTAATAAATGTAGTTAAAAGAAAATGAAAATTATAAACCAAGTAAAATATTTTCTTTAGTCACTTGAGCTCCATTTTTTTCGTTTATTATTTCTATATTAATCGATCTAAGTAATTATGTGTAAATAATTTTACAACTTGTCTAAAGGGTAAGAGATTTTTATCCGATCACATAAAATGTATGTACAATAATCTTAGAGGTATATCCGGATCAATATCCACGTAACACCCAACTCTTAGCCTCATCTCTATTATCAAATTTTACGAGAGCCGTTTTCAATGATAGGCTACGCTTTGGTGGCTCGACGAGGTTCAGAATTGAAAAATAATGAAGGGGGCGGTGTAAAAGGCCTCGTTTGTCCCCCCCACTAATGTGCTACAGAAAAAATATCCGTTTTTAGTTTAACATTTGGGGTTGTGCTAACGATCTGTTTATTTAACCGTTATTTTTAACGATACTCACGATATTGTTCCACTTTTAAACGATTCACGTTTTTTAGTTTTGAATTAAGTCACATCCCTATATTTCTAAGCTTCAAATGTTCAAAATTTAAAGTCTCATTATAAATGGACGGTAGCTTTTTAGCTTCCGTCGCTTTACAAGCATCTTCGTAACTCTTTATCATAAATTAAGTGTTTTAAAAACTTTTCAAGGCGATATTAAATATTTCTGAGCTGAGCGGTTAAAAGGGTTAAAATGTTTTACAGGTTTTTAACTTATTTAGGCTTGAAAATCAGACGCGACCATTTTTTTGCCAATACAAAAACTAACTTATCAACACACAGACAAAGCACATATTTAATCGAAATGATATGCCAATGGGTATTTTTACGCTTAGCTTTGGTCACAGAAATTTAATCTTTATGTTTATTGGTACGGAGTATATTTTCCTTGTTTTAAATTTGACCGAAGCCGAAGGACTGTAAAAGGCGCCAACATTGAACGAACTGTTAAAAATGTGCGAGTGAAAGGCTTTTACTGAAGTGACTTTTGGGCAATATTGACTTATTTGGAATAACCTTCTTTTTCTGCGTCAAATGAGATTGCTCTCCTGTAAAGTTGAAAAAAATTCGACTAAGTCAAATATGTGCAGGTTCAAACCCTGGCTCGCCACTCTGGGATTTATGTGCGATAGGATAGCAGTGGTAGCCGAGTGGTCGAACGCACGCTTTGCAATCAAAGTGCGCAGGTTCTATCCCCGGCTCGCACCTCTGGGTTCCATGTGCGAATCTCATTTTCATCTGAGATTATCACTTGCTAAGAAACGGTGACGGAGAACATCGTGAGGAAACCTGTGTGCCCGGTATAATGGCAATAGGCTCGCCCTCTATTACATTGGGACCAAAATACATCGGCGAAGTGTGGGCGCACTGCAGTGCACCTCTGCCTACCCCTTCGGGGAATACAGGCGTGATGATGATGATGTATTTTCATCCGAGATTATCACTTGCTATGAAACGGTGAAGGAAAACATCGTAAGGAAACCTGCACGTCTGAGGAAACTTGACTAGTTTTCGATAGATGTGTGAAGTCTGCTAACCCGCACTGGGCCAGCGTGGTGGGCTATGGCCCGAATCCCCCTCGCATTGAGGGGAGGCCCGTGCCCAGCAGTGGGACGTTAAAAAGAGCTGTAGTAGTAGCAGTAGTATGTCAAATAGCATTTCCCCGCACCGACAAGTTCAATAAAATCACAGTCAAAATTACAAAAAATAATTAAAAAACATTTTCAGCCGATCTTGAACTGTATTTCTCAGGGTTATTAAACCTTCGGCCTCGGCCTTGGCTCCGGGCCGAAATCGACCTTCCATCGGACACTAGTATTAAGTTGTTATTTTAATAATACAAACAGACAATTCAATTATATTTATTTGTATATTAAAGGTTCGTGTGGGAAGCAACGCAGGTGATGGTTAAGTAAGTTATTACATAGTCTATGTACATAATATATAAACTATGATACATACGTGTGTAATATAATCACTTATTTGACATCACAGTGGTAATTAACACATTCATAAATAATGCATCATCACGCTTGTATTCCCCCGAAGGGGTAGGCAGACCTCTGCCTACCCCCTTCATAGCACCTGCTATGCAGTGCGCCGATGTATTTTGGTCTCAATGTAATAGGGGGCGAGCCTATTGCCATTATACCGGGCACATTTCCTCTCAATACGAGGGAGATTTGGGCCATAGTCCACCATGCTGGCCCAGTGCGGGTTGGTGAATTTCACACGCCTTTCTACAGACGTGCAGGTTTACTCACGATGTTTTCCCTCACCGTTTCATAGCAAGTGGTAATCTCGGATGAAAATGAGATTCGCACATTCATGTCAATTATATTAGAAAGTATAGATACCGAAATGTGTCAAAAAGACGTCGAAAGAAATTTTGACTCAAATTGGTCTCATTTTATCAAGGCCAATAGACTAGACAGTCTTATGCGTTTTGACATAGGCAATCGGGAATACGTAGATGTCAACTTTGTCAACACAAAATTGGATGTGAAAGGGTCAAATGTTAGGAAAAACTCCTTCTTTGTTATAATAAATTATTTTGGAGACCGAATAAAGAATAGTATAGTAAGCACGTACTGCGATAACTGCGAACATTGTAAACTAGGAATACCAAAGCAGTAATAGAAAGTACATTTTAGCACGTAAAATGATAAGTTGTTATAAGGGGATAACTAGTATATAAGACAATGTTTTGGGCATGTGATGAGAAGCATGTGACTAAAAGAGTGATAAGTATGAGTGTGGATGGATACAGAGCGAGAGGAAGACCAAATAAAAGATGGATGGATTGTGTAAAAAGTGATATGAATGAGATCGGAGAGAATGTCGGTATGACGGAAAAGCGAGATGAATGAAAGAAAAGGTCATACTGCGCCGACCCCAAATAGTATATAAGATAGTAACTCTAGAGTTAGGTAGTTAGATGATTAGGTAGCAAGTCCTAAGAAGGATACAATGTCTATATGTACTACGTCACTAATAAATAAAATGTTACTAAGAAGACACGTGACTTGGCTACACCACCATACCAGTACCCCGAAGAACATATTTATATTGCAAAAGCAATTGAGCAATACCTGTAAAGGGATTCTCTTTCTTAATTTTCAACATAACGCATTTGCGCGATTCCGCAAAACAGAAGTGATAAAATGAACCAAATATAATGCAACGGTGATTAATTACACGACCACGGCTATGTATGCTTGTATTTATACAAACAATCGAATTGAGAACCTTCTCCTTTTGGAAGTCGGTCAACAAATATAGTTTAGGCGCTGCCGAGGAACATACGTTAATTTATTGAAATTAAACTATTTTACGGATTTTATCGCGTTTATTTACTATTTTATTTTCCCGACGTTTCGGCTGCTTTACAGCAACCATGGTCACGGGGGGACTGAGGTGTTAGACGTCCTGATGTCATAGTTATTAACTGGGTACCCTCATATTTAGTTGTTGTTTGCGGTCCGATCCACGCAGAAAGTGCTTACGGTGTCCTGAGGTCTTGCAATGGTACACTTGGTTTTGGATTTAATCATATTGATTACTGGATCCCAAGTTGGTGGTAGCACCCAGCCATCTTCCCTATTGAAATTAGGATGTTTTTTAATTTCAATGGCCTCACGTATCATCCTTGGTCGGAGTCGGTGTTCTTTTGCGAGGATATGCGGTTTATCAAATCTGATATAATGGCGGGTGCGGTCCTGTACATGTTCACAGATTGCAGACTTCGTGGAGCGTCGGTGTTTCACGTCAGCTATATGTTCTTTTACGCGGTTAATCCGTAAAATAGTTTAATTTCAATGTATAGTATTCGCGTAAATATAAGAAAACAATACGTTAATTTACATAAACTAAACTTTTCATCCGATTTTGATGAATGAGTTGTCAATCATTTCGTTATTATGGCCCGGGTAACATAGGCTACATTATAACCGACTTCAAAAATAGTAGGAATTGATTTTATACCTAGTAGCCATGGCCATGTAGAGATGAGTGAAAGTAGACTGACGAAAGGAATATACCAGGCGAACGTGAGTGGAAATGTCCGAGGAGGACCTTTCACGACCAGAACGGTCTCTCCCAGAAAGATCAAGTCCGTAGCACCCTTAACCGACGGAAGTACATGAAAAGATGTACGACTGTGGATGAAGCGAAAGAGGTATGTCAGGATCGTAGCATGTGGCAAACGGTAGTCTCTGCCTACCCCCATGGGATACAGGCGTGAGTATATGCATGTATATGTTACGGCTAAAACCCGAAGTGCGGCTACACCTAGTTTTAACCGGTTAGAACTAGGTGTAGTCACTTACTCTTGGTTAAATCTAGTACGAGCCGATTGATTTCGGGTAAAACTAGGTCTATCCTTCATCATGCCGGCTACAACTAGGTCCAGCCATTCCCTGTTGGATAAAACTAGGTCTATCCGATATCATTCCGGCTAGAACTAGGTCCAGACAATCCCTGTTGGATAAAACTAGATGCAAACAAGTAACCGGCGCCTGGCTCACAGTCGCGCGCCCCTGCCGCCCGCCACCCGTACACCCGCGTTTGCCTTTGCGCTTTGAGTTTGTGCCGTTTGTGCCGTTGTACAAAACAGACGTACTTTCTTGTTTTTGCGCACTTATACAATCGAATTCAAAATGGCTGTGATTGAAGACCTACTGACTATGAAGTCATACTACTACTACTGACGATTGTATAAGTGCGCAAAAACAAGAAAGTACGTCTGTTTTGTACAACGGCACAAACGGCACAAACTCAAAGCGCAAAGGCAAACGCGGGTGTACGGGTGGCGGGCGGCAGGGGCGCGCGACTGTGAGCCAGGCGCCTGTTACTTGTTTGCATCTAGTTTTATCCAACAGGGATTGTCTGGACCTAGTTCTAGCCGGAATGATATCGGATAGACCTAGTTTTACCCGAAATCAATCGGCTCGTACTAGATTTAACCAAGAGTAAGTGACTACACCTAGTTCTAACCGGTTAAAACTAGGTGTAGCCGCACTTCGGGTTTTAGCCGTAACATATATATGTAAACCTCGTTTTTTTTTTTGCACAATTATCAGCTTAATGCCTCAGGCATTTTCTACCAGCCAACCTTAGAGTGATGTAGAGAGAGAGAAAAAAAATCAAACAAAAATTTTAACCGATTTCATTCCTTTCTTTTTGTTTAATTATTAAGTACTTGTATGTATAACTCATTCCGTAGTTGGGTTACAGTTTTTTTATACTTCTCTTTTATATAAATTTAGCAGTGCTAGCCGGGCGGTCAAACGTACGCTTTGAAATCAAAATTTGCAGGTTCAAACCCCGGCTCGCACCTCTGGGTTATTTAATCTAATTTTCATCCGAAATAATTACTTGAAACTTTTTTTTATTAAGAAACGTTTAAGAAAAACTTCGTGGGGAAACCTGCACTTCTGAGGAAACTGGACTAGTTCTCGATAAATGTGTGAAGACAGCCAACCCACACCAGGCCAGCGTGGTGAACTATCACCTGAATCCCCCTTGCATTGGAGGCCCATGCCCAGCATTGGGACGTTATAAAGGCTATATTCTTTATTTGTAAAACATGTCTCGAATTCATTTGAAATTCCTTCTTTGTGCACTAACCTTGCAAATAGGATGAATAGCCATTTGATTAGATCCACCTGAAACACTCGGCAAATTGAGAATTCGGAGATCAAAGTGCCGAATGCGACAGCCTCGACATGATGTGCTTTACCTGGGCGTACTGAACACCAAATTCGCCATTACCCTGTTTGTACGAATGGTAACTTTGTGTTATGGTACAGACTGTGGAAGGAGGCGGGTACTTTTAAAAATACTGTTTAGAATTCGGATAAATAGATAAAGTACTCTTAATTGTACACCAGACAACGAGAAAGTATACAACAAAAGAAAATTCCATCGATACAGTTAAATAAAATAAAAACAGCTCTAAAAGCAACTAACTAAGTTAAAGTTTAATAAAAAATAAAAATACAATAAGTAAAAGAAAAAATACATTAAATTCTCAGGTATCTCTTAACTTAACCCACACCACAAGGCACACCGCTCCTTTATTAAGGGACACTTTGAAAGGGCCTGGTTTTTCAGGGATTTCACTAGGAAAAAATACCAAAAGGTTTATCTCGGAGGCGCGTCTTAATAAAATGGGGGATATAAATTGACCGGCCGGCGGGATTGTTGCCATTTATTGTGGTTTACTAGAGTACCATAGACACTTTTAGAGGGAATTGGTTGGTCTTATCCAAATGATATCAGAAATTATAGATACCTAAATGTATCAAAAATACATCCATATTTTTTACCGAAATTAGCGTTATTAGATAGAAATATGTCTTATACGCGTCAAAGTCACACACAAAACGTAGGAAAATGTTAGGTCTACCACTACAGACCTTTTAACGTCCCACTGCTGGGCACGGGCCTCCCCTCCTGCACACTTTGATTGCAGCGCGTGCGTTCGACCACTAGGCTACCACTGCTAATGTTAGGAAATATTCTATCTTTGATATAATATATCGTTAGTCTTATCAATAAAAGAAATACTTTTACATTGGCTAAGTTGCACCTAGCATATCTGCGGGGAATTCAGGCGTTTTGATGTATTTTTATTATTATATATTACTAGCTGATGCCCGCGGTTTTATCCGCGGGGATGTCGGTTATCGGGACCAAAAGTAATCATGAAATTTTGATCCTGTTCCCGCAACCCATAGGAACCTATTTCAGGGATAGCTTTATAATAGCTTTCGAATTAACACTTTATAATTTTTTAAAGTACCTATTAAAATGATTATAGTATTTTATACTTAAGAGATAGACACATGCCATCACAGATTTTTCTGTAGACCTATATAAGATACACAATTCCACCATACATCATTTTGTTATATCTCAAAGGGTTTAGGAAACATTTACGTTGAAAGCTTCCAGACGGTTAATTTTTTTCCGACACCTCCAACAAATATCACTATATTATTTATATCAATCAATCCTAAAATCAAGCCTAAAAGACAAGTTTCAAACTTCTTGCTTTAAAAATGACGTAATTTTTATACAAATTTCATTATAAACAATTTCATCGCCTATTTCAACCCCTTGCAGCCATTTTTCTAATTAAAAAGTAATAAAAGGAAGTCCTTTCTCAGGCTCTAGACTATCTGTACATTTCATTTAAACCGGTTTGAGTAAGACACAGACAGAGTTACTTTCGCATTTATAATATTAGTAAGCATTAGCTAGTAGCGAATAAATGAATGGGTAATAACAAGACCTATATTAAATTGCTGCAATGATTATATTCGAGATATTTGGAACATTTCTTTGATAATAAAACCATTGTATAGTTAAAGTAAATTTTCCTTTGCTATTCAAAGTTAGGAGTTTTCGGAATATTGTGATTTGAATGTTTATTTGTGATTCATTGTAAGCAATTTTGTGATTACAGATTTTAAAATTATTCTTAACTGGACTACCGTTAGGTAATCCAAATACCAATAGTGGCAATCCAAAAAAGGCTGAAAAATAAAAGTATCTTTTACATTCAAGTATAATATAAATACTTAAGTTTCTTGGTCGATTCAAAACCTGATCAAATAGGTATTACATTAAAATATCCCAAAAAAAACGCGTAAATAAAAATATTGGTTGAATGGAGAAGTTTCTCAAACTTCTCCATTTTAAAGTGGGTTAAAAATAAGCGGCAATTATAAATTATATATTTTTTAATAAACAAAACCATAACTACTTAAGTACTTAACCATAACAACTGAATTTTAAATCACTTATCTTTAACCGATTGAGCTGAAATTTGGTATACACGCTTATTTTGGATGACATTGCATGCTTAGCTATGTGACGTCATTCTAATTCCAATTTGGAATAGTTATTTTTTCTGCACTACCACAGTATGGGTATCAAATGAAAGGGCTTGCTGGGGAGAACACGAAAATTAAGGGCAATTAAATAAAACCTTGTTTTTTAAAAGTTTTTTTTAACATTAATTTTTATTCTTCTAACCCGTGGACTGCCAGTCCTTTGTCCCACTAACCGACATGTATCAATATGACCCTTTACGGTTACTTGAGAGGGTTGGGTGATTAAATTGGCCAATCTGAGTTCCAAATCTGTCGTACCCAAGCGGATCATTGAAATTACGTGCAAAGATGATTGAACGTTATTAACAAGCTGTGAAAGCTGATATTGCTACAATTCTAAACCCGACACGTTAAATAGAATTGCATTTTCTTAATAGTTATCGTTTATACTATCATACGCATTTGGTAAAAAGGTGTTATTTTGATATTACAAACAGACACTCCGATTATATTCATTTGTATAGACAGCCTGAAACAGAGTACATTTTCGATTTCTTCGTTTTTACGAAATGAATGAAATGATGATATTTAATGGAATAAGATGAGGAATGACTCCACTTTTTTTTTATTTAACATGGGAAAATCCTTTATGGATACCCCTTCATCTTGGGGGAGATGAAGGGATTATGTGGAAGTCCCAGCGAAGCCGTATATCCACTAAAAACCCATGGTGATCCAATCACCCGCCATATCCGAGGGGTCACGGGAACGCTTTCGCACACATCCGTTACCCCGCCAGCGGTTGTCCGCGCGAGCAGACACCTCCTCCACACGGCGGCGTGGGTCACTACACGCCGCCGTCCTCCTCGGAGTCGCTTTAATGTCACGCCGGGCCCCCGCCCTTTGCAACCACGACCCTTAAGGTCCCTACCAGATGGATGTTAGGGGAAATATTTAGGCGTACTTAACACCAAAGGTACGCGCCACCACCTTATAGGGCTTAGCGGATATTTTAGCCAGTGTCAAGCAAGAGCAAATTCAATAAATACACATTATAAATAAAAATGGAAGATTGTTGTCACTGTCATCATCCATTTTTACTTATAATGTGTATTTATTAGGGTTCCGTACCCAAAGGGTAAAACGGGAACCCTATTACTGAGACTTCGCTGTCCGTCTGTCCGTCCGTTCGTCTGTCACCAGGCTGTATCTCATGAACCGTGATAGTTAGAGAGTTGAAATTTTCACAGGTGATGTATTTCTGTTCCCGCTATAACAACAAATACTAAAAAACAGAATAAAATAATTATTTAAGGGGGCTCCCAAACAACAAGCGTGATTTTTTTGCCGTTTTTATAGATAATGGTACGGAACCCTTTGTACGCGAGTCCGACTCTCACTTGTTGAATTTGTCCTTGCTATAATTACTCGACATTGCCATAAATACCACATATCGCAGGTGCAGGCATTCCTCATCTCATTCCATCAAAATATCATCATTTCACTTATTTCGTAACAAAAAAAGAAGAACTTTTTGTACAAGTCAATACAGATCATTTTGGTATTGTCTAAAATCTTGACGCTGACGCTTTTGACGCCCCAGAGTGCTTAAAATTCTAGAAACATCCACAATAATCATCAATCTTTTAAACCGTTACCATAAACTTGCTTAAATTACTTCTAAGAAAACTCCAATATATTTTTACAACGTTAATTAAAACAAAATGATTGCTCCGATAACTGAGTGTCCCGCCCGAGATGGCGGAGCTCATTACGAGTAAAGAGATCTTTTATTACCTGGCAGCCCATCAATTTTATTCACCGTACCCCTATACAGGGTGTATCAGAAGTCTGAAATAATACTTTGGGAACATATAGGTTAGTTCATGTGTGGATGCTTAGTGAACACAGTTTATACATAACTATCATAGTTCCTGAGTTATAGACCTTTGAATATTCGTCACAGGTATCGTGTTCTGGCCATTGGGTACATTCATAACCCTATTCATCTATACTAATATTCACAGAACAGAACATGCAAATAACTACGACTACTACAGCCCTTTTAACGTCCCACTGCTGGGCAGGGGCCTCCCCTCAATGCGAGGGGGATTCAGGCCATAGTCCACCACACTGGCCCAGTGCGGGTTGGCAGACTTCACACATCTATCGAAAACTAGACAAGTTCCCTCAGACGTGCAGGTTTCCTCACGATGTTTTCCTTCACCGTTTCATAGCAAGTGTAATCTCGGATGAAAATGAGATTCGCACACAAATCCCAGAGGTGCGAGCCGGGGGTTTGAACCTGCACACTTTGATTTGCAAGGGGTGCGTTCGCCCACTCGGCTACCACTGCTTTCGGAAAATTTCGAAAATGTTTTATTGCAATTTGCCCTGCTGTGAGTGTATCTGAAATCACTCCCAGTCCATTATAAGGTACCCATAGTATAAACTTTACCTAATTTGGGATCATACGGTGAGTATGTCTCATCTATGGAATGACAGAGACATAACTAATCAAAAATCTTTTTGGAAAAATGTTCGTTTAATACTGTACGAAGTGAATTCCATATGATGTTGGCATCATAGATTTAAAGTCGAAATCCCAAAATTTCAAAATGTCTGCCGATCTATCTATCTATCTATCTATCAGCCAGGGACGTCCACTGCTGGACATAGGCCTCCCCCATAGATCGCCACAAATTACGTTGTTGGGCTTTATGCGCCCATCGACTCCCGGCGACCCTGGTGAGGTCGTCCGTCCATCTGGTCGGGGGTCTCTGCCGATATTTCTATTTATTTATTTACATTATTAATTATAAGACAAAATATTTACAGAACAATTATTTACAATGATTACAAAAATTAAAGTCAAATTTAACAAATAAAAAAAAACAAACCCCTGTTTGCTACTCCACTGTCGGGCGGTAGGGTGCCCAGAACGTTGGCAGCATTACCACGTTGAATGGCAATGCTGATGTCCTGTGCTAAACAGTTTCCAGCGTTCTGATTGTCGGATATTTCGATCAGACGTTTCGCAATGTCGTTTATTCACATTATCCTATGTCTAGATTTATTTACGACCACCGCGAATTTAATTTACATTTACCATAAAGTATTAAATCGCTGAAATCCTAACCCATTATCGCCTACGTGAGTTAAGTCGCTTAAGTACCATTTCCTTAGTACTCTTGATCCTAAAGCTTAAACGGTTTAATCGCTCAACCCTGCGAATGGCGCTCGAATAAGCCTAATGGATCGTATTGACACATCTCAGTTACCCGAACAATAGGACGTGATGGCAGGCTACGGGTTAAAAAAATAAAAGACCCGTAGAGGGTACAGTCAGTGACATTATGAGCCAAACGTTGAGATTAATACGTTCATGGACTTTATAGTATGTTTATTTACAACTATTAACACGTAATTTAAAACTCAAAAAAAAATTAAACGAAAAAGAATAATAAAAAAAATTACAAATGTCATTTTTTTTTTTTTTTACTAGCCTTTACGTGTCCCACTCCTGGGCAAAAGCCTCCCCTTTACTTCTCCACACATCTCGGTCTTGGGCTATTTCCTGCCACGATGTCCCCGCAAAGGTGTTCAAATCATCTCGCCACCTCTTCCTCGGTCGACCTCTTCGTCGGCGACCGTCAACAGGTATCCAATTGGTAGCGATGTTTGCCCACCTTTGCGGGCTCATGCGGGCTACATGGCCGGCCCACTCCCACTTCAGCCTAGCAGTCTTTTCTCCTACGTCTGTTATTTGAGTTATAGAGCGCAATATGGTATTTTTAACTCTATCGGTTCGTTTGACATTGAGAATGCTGCGCATGAATAAAAATAATGAATTAATAAATAATTAATTAATTAATTAATTTTTATTAATTAATGTCATGAATTAATAAAATACAAATCTATGTCCTTCATTTCCTAGCTAGACTAATTCGTTGAACGCGAAAAAAGCCAGCCGTCTTGTTAGTCGGCAATCAATTTTGGGACAAAAAATAATAACATTTAATTAAATAAACTAAGAAAGTAGACTTTCTGAAAAATATTGTGTTACGTATTTAAATGACATGTCTAGATTCGACTCATGTAATAAGTGAAAACGTCAGTAATTTTCGAAGCTGACTGTACCCAATAATTTCAGTAACAGCTTTTCATACAGAAAATGTATGAAAATAAGGGACTTTGTGTAACACAGTGGGGTCCCAGCGTGAGGCTGAAAATAGAAATTCCTAATTTAGTATGCTACATTTTTGTTTTTATTATAATTGAATTGTTTGCGAAAATTTGGGTGAAATCGAGTATTCGCCTAAACGGGTCCACAGCTGGTATGACACAGTATTAAATTGTATCACTTTTAACAACAACAGAAGGCATAAATTCAAGTTATAAATTGTCTCTATTTTTTACAGAAAAACATAGCTGAAGACTTTTACTACAATTCTAAATTGTCTGCGCATAAAATCTTAGGTCACCTCCTAACATGGAGTTGTTAAGGTATACGGAGTTTGCAGCAATACCTCTCTGGCCATTCTTGTATAAACATTACTTCTATTATTTAAACATTTGTTTTTCAAACACAATAAATATTAAAAATACACTTGAATAACATATAAACACCTCTCAAACATTATTGTTTCAATATTACTTTGAAGATTTTTAACGGATTATCTTATAAGTAAAATCTGCCTAAAACTGGCGCCTGTCAAAATGAAATATCACAATAAAGCCCCGAGCAGACTGAGTCGCCAAGAAGCGCACTGAAATATTTTTGCCAAAACGAACTCTGAATCAATGAACATAAAGATTGAATTACAGTGGGATAAATCACGCGACTAAGCTGAAAAATTCGTACGCGCTATCGATAACATTTACAAGTTAATACTGCAACTTCCTACTATAGCTCTTTTAACTTCCCACTGCTGGGCACGGGCCTCCCCTCAATGTGAGGTGGATTCAGGCCATAGTCCACCACGCTGGCCCAGTGCGGGTTTGCAGACTTCACACATCTATCGAGAATTAGTCAAGTCCCCTCAGACGTGCAGTTTTCCTCACGATGTTTTCCTCACCGTTTCATAGCAAGTGATAATCTCGGATGAAAATGAGATTCGCACGTAAATCCCAGAGATGCGAGCCGGGGTTTGAACATGCACACTTTGATTGCAAGGCGTGCGTTCGACCACTCAGCTACCACTTCTATTTATCGGCTACCATTTCCTATAGTACTATTATTTCAATAGTAACAGTACATTTCTGACAGATTTTGTGCTGACTTAACTGTCAAAAACTGGATGTTTTAAAAACATTACCGTGGTGGTGGTGATAAGGGGGAAACGGGGTGATTTTGCGGCCAATTTGGGGCCAGATCGATAAGGTATTAGCAAAAACATTGCAGCTCGCATCTTAATGCCTCTGTGGCTTAATACAACACAAGAAGACTACTAATTTCACATCACAAAAGTTTTCAACACCTACACGTAGTCCTAAGGTCACGTACCCACGTCATAGTTACATGTCACGGGACCCATAAAACGGAATGTTTCGGGACCCCGTCACGTAGCGAGCGCCGCTAATCAAACCATCACAAAGGGATCTCTCAGAGATAGCGTTGTAAAGGGATTTTATTAAACAATAACATGTTATCTGGCTGTTTCAAGAATTGTTTTTGACTAATCATATTTGTGATGGTGACATATTCCGCGGGTGGAGATCAGGGTGTATACGGCCGAATGATATTTTTTTGCCAATACCAAAATGAACTGTATTAACTCGTAGTCAAAGCACATTTTTTAACGATAATTTATTCACGTGATCGCGTGACTTTTGCCATAGAAATTTAATCTTAATATACTTTACACGGAGTACATTTTCAAATAAAGTCATGTGATTTATTATGTAAGTGCACTTATTCTTTTGCATACGACGACGGCTTGGTGTAGCGGCTTGAGGACCGGGATTAGGTTATGGGTTCGATTTCCGCCTGCGGCTAATTCCGATAATGGCCATTTCTAAATTACCCTGGTTTGGATGTAACTGGAATAGCCCCCACTCCATTGCATGGTACCAATGGTACCAATAGTATGGTATTGGCTATTGGTACCATGGTACCAATAGCTTTGCTTAGTTTGGGGTCAAACGATGAGGATATGTTGGCTGGCGTTATAAAAAAAAAATATAAAACTAGCACCATAGCAGAGATAACTACTTAGTTGTATTCGGTTGAGAGTGAGTGCAGGTTCAAACCCCAGCTCGAACCTTAACCGTATTCAAACCTCATGCGCGAACCTCGTTTCGAATCATTTTTGTCATTTGTTAACCTATAAACGCACGTCTTGGTAAGTCAATATCAGCAAAATTCTCGCATTCTCTAAATGGGTGCAGTAACGACTAGCAATATGTGCGTGTATTGAAGTGTACCATTTAGTACATAGTGCGAAGACTTTAGTTAACCCTGCAACTGCTATCAAGTCGCATTGTAACGAGCGAGACGAGTCAATGTGTTCCATTAGGCTTATACGAACACCGTTCGAAGTGGACCATTAAACGGGTTAGGATTTAGAATTGGACAGCTGGATCGGACTACATTAAATATTACTACACAAACCGCTACAATCCACAGTTTTGGTATAGCGTAGCGATACGTAGTTCGTAGCGCTACGATCGTAGCACGTAGTTAGTGCTACGTAGTGCTACGAGCCAAAACTACGCGTACTTGAAAATTAAAGTCCCACACTGGGGCGTCAAGACGGCGTCGAAATTACGAAAACGAACTGTATTCATTCATAGAAAAAGCTTATTCTCTAACGAAATGTCACTGAGAGCACAAGTGCTTAATGAATATAATATATAATTCTTTATTTCTCCACATCTTAAAGTAATAAAGTAGTATACTATTAATTAGAGTAGCGGATGATTTTTTTATAATCTTATAGCTATTAGATATAGATATTAGATAGATATTTATAATTAAAATTTGTCCAAATTGGGTTACAAATAATCAGAATTGGGTGAAGGGTTAGTTGAAATTGGGTGACGAGTTGTCAAATTTTTGTGATCTTTGTGATATTTGTATATAATCTGTTAATCCCAGAAATTGATTTGATAGTTATAAGTATAATCGTTAACCTTTAAAGGGTTCAATTATCTAGAAATGACAATGATTCCATGAAACATACAGTAGTTTCCAACAAATATGGCATTTTTTCATAAGAAAAGAATAGCAAAATGTTACGTATTCATCTATTCGAGAACAAACCACATTAACACGGCGCAGTAACTACGGAACGCGCCTCAAAGCACCTCGTAGCGCCTCGCACCGCCTCATAGCGCCTCATGCAATTTAAATGGCTCGTTACGGACATAGAGCGGATCACCACATCCGTATCATAACCGAATAGGTGCTATAGTATAAATCTTAATGAGTTTGAGTCGATATCTATGCCACGAGTGCAGTTGCGAACACAAGAATATAATCAGAACTGTTAACAGCGTAGCGTTTGTTGCCATTTAAATACTATTTATAAAAATGACAAGCAAAACTAAAAGGCTACATGTTTTTTATGTTAACAACCCTTTAAATGGCCAGATATATAGAAAGTAGATCCATTTAGAACGCTACTGTAGAACACGTTTATAAATAAATATACATTATAGGTGTTTTTAAAATCAATCAATTCAATCCATGAAGTATTTGAATTTGAAAGTCAGTGTTATAACTCAAACAACTATGTACCATAGTAACTATGTCATATGATGAATAGTAATTAACATTTTTTTAGGATTTCATGTTATATTTCCCTAAAAAAAATATTTGTGTAAATTGCACTGTAGAGAGGTAACAAAACAGTTAGCATTCAAATTAAACAGCTGGTCTGGCGCCACGGCGCTATTTTTTTCAACCACAGAGTCCTTTACAAGTGGGGGTCACTTTATCTTACACACAAATATCTTAAACCCCTGCACTCACTACAGCAGGCTAATCAACTGTTTTAAAACGTGCTCTCTTCCAATATATATAAAGACTGCACTTCTGTGGTACAAGACACGTAACCACGGGTCAGATTTCGCTCTCGTTATTGTCATTGAAAAATGTGCTTTTTCTACGAGTAAATACAGTTAGTTTTGGCGTCAAATTGGTCGCGCATATTTCGTGGGTCCTAAAACTTATATTCCACAAAATGTGTAGCTAAAAATATCCCGGACATTTGATAATGTTAACTGGGTCCACCATCTTTTGGGGTGTTATTACGAATTCACAACGAAGCAGGGGTCAGCAGACGTCTCCAAGTGATTAGGGTACGGCATGTTTGCGGAAGGGGAATGTATAAATGTTCATTTTTCATTTTTTCTACTTTCAAGTTGTTGGTTGGAGCGAAGAAAGTGTGGAGTATTCATTTGGTTCATGAAAAAAATATTAACTAAATAATTAAAAAAATATTTTTTTTAGTATAAAAAGAAGTTATAGAATGTCACAATCTTTTTAAAAAAAAAACAATTCCAAGGAGAACAAACATCCCTATATTTAGGTATCAATCCCTGTCATGTACTTGTCGTAAAAAGATAATTTAAAAAGATTCCAAGTCTCTTCGAAGAATATAAGAAAATCATCATGGCGTATCTCAAGGAAAGGTTTGAGACCCATTTAAATTATAATATTTCTTAATTAAGTAACAATATTAATAATTTACACACGAAATAAAAACTCTACATTTTCAATTTTCGATATTTTTTGGAAGCAAATTTCAAATGTAGGAATCCTCGACAAAATTACGTTAAAAAACTATTTAAGCATCAAAAACGAATAGCCGGTAACAACAAAACTTTTAAAAACTCGCCCGAGCTCCGAAAAAAATATCCTTTTACCCGGAATAGTAATGTAGCGCCGCTCTACCATCCCATTTTTCATATTCTTACGTGGTTGAAGAGTGCTACGGGAAGCAGGGTCCTTGTTTATTATGGTAACGAAAACATAATTTTGTAAATAAAAAATCCGCCATCTTGCACTTTGTATTTTTATTTTGCGCGCGTAATTTATCGGACCGAGTTTTAACATATCGTTAAGCCTGTATAAATAAAACCTTTTATTGTTCTCTATTCTCTAATTAAAACAATTTATTTCCGTTGTTTACATTGTCTTTGAAAGCAAAAAAATACTAATCTGGAACAAAGACAAATAATATAAGGATTTTTTTATTAATTTTCACACCTTTACCATTGCTACATCTTTTCAATCCCTTAGAACATTTGAAAGGAAGCTCATAAGCGAAATGTTTGAACACAAATGTCACTACACAACATCTGCAGTAACAATCCTTGAATGTTTTATTATTCTTAGAACTCGTAATGCCATAGAACATTCAATAAAGAACTGTAGAGGATACAACAAGATTTACTGCTTATTTAGTGCCTAATTAGGGTTCCGTACCCAAAGGGTACAACGGGAACCCTATTACTGAGACTTCGCTGTCCGTGCGTCCGTCCGTCCGTCTGTCACCAGGCTGTATCTCATGAACCGTGATAGCTAGAGAGTTGAAATTTTCACAGATGATGTATTTCTGTTGCCGCTATAACAACAAATACAGAATAAAATAAATATTTAAGGGTGCTCCTATACAACAAACGTGATTTTTTGCCGTATTTATAGATAATGGTACGGAACCCTTTGAGCGCGAGTCCGACTCGCACTTGGCCGGTTTTTATGTTATGATGAGATAAAAAGGCCTATGTTATCTCTGCACTTAATGAAAATGTATGGAAACAAATGAGCAATAAAATAAAATTAATTAATTGTATGTAAACCCTATTGTTTGGTATATTTACAAGTGATTTAAAATTAAGTTTTCTTTATTTTACGTTTCAAATAAATTTTAATTGCCTTTGAAAGCAAATTTAATAAATTTTATATAAAACTCACAGCTTTAAAATCAGCCGTTACTTCTAAACTCTCTTTGATCTAAAAATGTACACACATAAAAGACCAGAGACCTAACCAACCACGTCTAGACTTGCCGAAGCGTAGATATAAATTGATATTTTGATTGTGTAAGATTTTTTGACTAATTCCTGCTTTCACAAAATTTGTTTTAAATACTGTAACTAACATAGGGTTGTAGTCATGTTATAGGTACAATAAATAACATTGTTTTTATATGTAGTATAAGTACATGAGCAATCCTCCTAGAGGTTTACAGCCCGTAGGCACAAATACCAAGACATCGTATCCCTACTTCACCATAATCTCGGCGTAAAACCTTTTTTTCTCTTTAGTGTCCGTAACCTGCAAAGTTTACGTGCTTCCACCCAACCGAGGAGAGTTCGTCTTAATTTCAGTTTGTGGATTAATGGTGCATGTTGTAGTTACGTTTGGTATTTAAAGTGATCTCCAGATAATTCTGAACCTCTAACGTAGTCTCGAAAAGTAGACGGCTGATTAATCTATGGTATTAATTCAAGCAGAGCAGTGGTAGCCGAGTCGTCGAACGCACGCTTTGCAATCAAAGTGTGCAGGTTCAAACCTCGGCTCGTACCTCTGGGTTTTATGAGCCAATCTCATTTCTATCCGAGATTATCACTTGCCAAGAAACTGTGAAGGAAAACTTCGTGAGGAAACCTGTACGTCTAAGCGAACTCGAGACGTGTGAAGTCTACCAACCCGCACCGGGCCAGTGTGGTGGACTGTGAACTGAATCTCCCTCGCATTGATGGGAGGCCCGTGCCTAGAGGGACGTTAAAAGAACTATAATAAAATATTTAAAAAATCATTTTTATTTTATTATAAGACCACATTACTAGAGTAGTCATGTTAGCCTGTTCAGCTAAGCTAAAGGCTTATGCTAGGAGTGGAATCTCGTCACTAGTTTAAAGGCCAGTGTGGCGAACGAACCTGAAAACTTCTCGGCTACAAAGGCGACCTTCGTAACCAGGACATAGACACTTAAAATGGTTAGTAAGTTAAATGGGTAAGTTTGAGATCACTACAATAATTTTATGAACTGAATCGCTAAAGATCAAAAGGAAAACCTGTCTATCCATTGTTGTTTATCTCTTACAGAAATATTTTTCTTCCGATCTCAATGTTCAAACGTCGTCTAGATGTTATTTATACACAGCTAGGTCCTGGAGTACCCTCGAGAAACGCTGGACCGCCTCAACGTGCAAACAAAGATACACTCTTATTTTTATTTGTAGGTTTAAATTAATGTGCAGTTGTTTTTAGGGTTCCGTACCCAAAGGGTAAAACGGGACCCTATTACTAAGACTCCACTGGCCGTACTTCTGTCTGTCTGTTTGTCCATCTGTCACCAGGCTGTATCTCATGAACCGTGATAGTTAGACAGTTGAAATTTTCACAGATGAAGTATTTCGAAAAACGAGCAAAAAAAAATCACGTTTGTTTGCTCGATATTGATAACGGCAACAGGTAGACGCTTAAAATATTCACATTAAAAATAAATAATTAAAATAAAATAAATATTTAAGGGGGGCTCCCATACAACAAAAATGATTTGCCGTTTCTTACGCACTCAGTGGCATGACAAACGAATCTGCTCTTCACAACCCTTCAACTTAAAAAATAGCCCTTTTCAACGGCCCAAAAAAACATGTCATCGCCAGTTAAAAAGGACTGCTTACTGAAAAAATCCGAGCTGAATTACTGAAGTGGCCGGGGCCGCCGCGTGAAACGTACAAATTACGGCCGAATGAAAACGAGACAGGTGTGGGGTGGGGGGCTTTTATTTTGCCAGAAGAGGGATTAGGTGATGCCCTTATGATTCTACTCACTGCATTATAAAAACGTTATGAACTTGATTACACTTACCAACGTGTTTTTGGCCTCAGAGCGAGGCATCCTCATTGAGAATGCCTCGTTCAAAAGCGAAAAGGGTATAGTAACAACACAGGCATGTGATGTGTTATGGGGAGATTACTAAAATGTGAAGATTAAATAAAATTAGGTAATATTTTTTTTATATTATTTTTCTTTATGTTGTTGTTTCCTCATGACTCTATCTTAGCCATATTTTAGCAATTTACTAAATAGCATACATCTTGTACAAGGTATTTGGTAGCTTCTAGTGGGCAAGAACACCCGCCTTGAACATTTTCAACAATGATTACTACATGCTGATGAACGGTGAAGGAAAACATCGTGAGGAAACCTGCACGTCTATAGAAAGGCGTGTGAAGTTCACCAACCCGCGCTGGGCCAGCGTGGTGGTTTATGACCTAAATCTACCTCGTATTAAGAGGGAATGTGCCCGGTATAATGACAATAGGCTCACCCCCTTTTACATTGGGACCAAAATACATCGGCAAAGTGTGGGCGCACTACAGTGCGCCTCTGTCTACCCCTTCGGGGAATACAGGCGTGATGATGTATGTATTCATACATACTTGTACAACCTAACTATATCGCAAGCGTTTATAAAACCCAGTGCGTAACAAGGAAAATCACAGCGCGATACACATTTCAACAATCCCGAGATTATTTCGCGGTCACTTGCGAGAAAATCAAAGCTTTGTTACGGAAAATTCAAATTCTTTTAGCAACGCTCTCGACGCATTAATATTTTGGCCCGAATCCGCTTTGACATTGAAATGTGCCCTTCACTCAGATCGAATTATATTTATGGATACGATTAATCGATTTCATGATTTAGAACTCGATTTCACGCGATCGTTACGCTTTCGAATGAAATGTTCCTTTTTTAAATGTCTTGAAATTTATGTTACTTTTTGTGGTTACGTGTTTGAGATTAGGTTTTGAAATGAAGTAAGTCAAGTTAGGTTCCTTCTGAAAGTCAAAGAAAGAGATCTAATTGGAGTACTAACTACAGTTCCCTCGTAACGCGGTATTGTTAATAGTTTTGTTTGTAAATAATACAATAAAAAATCTTAATTCTCATTCATTAAATATTTTTATTTCAAGCATTAATTATGTGTTTATAATGGAACTCCCTCAAAGGATGAATTTTTATGACATTACTAATAATATGTTAAATGTTCTATTTCTATTGGTTTAAAAGTAATAAGTATCTAATCAGCACGCCTGTATTCCCGAAAGTGGTAGATAGAGCCCCACACATTTCACCGGGATTCACACCAACCTAAATTAGGTAAAAAAATGGGGGTTGATTCTAGTATTATCGACAATATCTCTAATTCGACATATGCCGAAATAAACAAAAAAAATATGACAAATTTGGCGTTCTGTTTCGACATATCTCTAATAGAGAAAAATCAAACGAAAATCGGGCCCCAGATTTTAAATGCCTCTAAACATCTTTTAGTGTTGACAGTGATATTTTTTAAATTTAATATCAAACCAGAGTTCCCCATAAAATACTTAGTCGTTCACATTTTATTGCTTTTATGGGCAGCCATTCTTGTTACGACTTGGCACAAAAACGGACAAGAGTTTAGTTATTCGTAACAATAAAATGTAGAGTGCAGCGTAGCCGCTGTAGCCAAGAGGACGTTTGGCTACACACAACTATTAACTATACAAACTACATCACAAATACTCAACGATAGTACTGATTTAATTTTATATTTATTCTTATGCAGTGGTAAAGCCTAGCCTAGTTCGTAAAACGGCTGCAAGAGGGTGCAAGTTCAAATCCCGGGCAAACACCTGTTTAATTTTCGGGTTTATTTGCGTTTGCCATTTTTAATATTGATTACCACTTGCTAAACGATGAAGGATAACATCGTGAGGAAACCTGCACATCTATAGAATGGCGTGTGAACTTCACCAACCCGCACTGGGACTGTGTGTTGGCCTATGGCCCAAATTTCCTTCCTATTGAGGGGGGATGTACTTGGTATAATGGCAATAGGCTCACCCCCTAGTATATTGGGACCAAAATACATCAATGGTTTCGCAGATAATTCAATTAGTAATAACTCCTAATGTAGTGTAAAAAGGCGGACTATTAAATAAAAGGAGTCGTTATTTCTAGTCATTTAACCTTTTATGAGACTTCAAATAAAAGTAGGTTTTTGATTATGCTCTCGATAAGAAATTACTACAAAGTCGCGTGGGAGATCCCCCACGCGTTATTTAAAATAGTATTAGCGTCCCCTCACGGCAACTGCCCAAGCCGAGGTCGTGCCCCATGTGGCGCCCTTGAGCTCGTTGCCCTCCTCTTCCGCCCTTAAGGCTTTGATTGGAGTCGCACTCTGCACTCGCCACTCCTCCGGTGAAGCTGTAAAGGCCAACTCACGGCCAACAGCGTATTCCATACAAAAAAAAAAAACAGTATTAGCGTCCTTCTCACGGCAGGAGTTTATGAACCGGAGGACAATTTTTTTTTTTAATTTAACATGAAACGTCAGGATACGCGCGCCAATTATTTGCCGATTGGATACTAAATAAACTGTATTGACTGATAAAAAAAGCTCATTCTTCAACGAAATGTCATGGACAGCGCGAGCGAATTTTTGTCGCGTGGCTTTTACCACCGTAAATCTTTATGTACATTGACACAGAGTACGTTTTGGTACTGGCATACATTTCCCGCGCTCATCTTAACGTGCGTACTTACCGTAGTTGAATGACAGCCAAATAGACTCGATTGTCTTTTGTTTTTGTTGCCCGATAAGCGAAAGGTATTTTTTACGGACTTCAGGAACATAACATATGAAGGTGTACATATAGCACAGTCATGTAGACGTCGACCTCAAAATAAATGTGAAACACTTCACCGAAAACATCACAAAGGGCCCTTATTAATAATTCCGTGCACGCATATCAAAATTGTCGAGACCCGCCCGCTGCTGTTTAGAAACGAAGCGTACTTGATTACGAACGCTGCGAGATAAAATGTACGAATTAAATCAGCCCTCTTTTGTGATGACAATCATTCCGAGGGGTGTTCAATTAGCTTTGCGGTGGAAAATAATAACACATCACCACGCCTGTACCTCCTGAAAGAGTAAGCAGAAGTGCACTTACGTTTGATGAAGTATTTATGGTCTCAAAGAAATAACTGATTGCCATTAAGTAAAAAAAAAATATTTTTTTTAGTTATTGTTTTCTTATATTTACGCGAATACTATACATTGAAATTAAACTATTTTACGGATTTTATCGCGTTTATTTGGATTTTACGCGGTTTCACTCGCGCTTATTGTTACTGTGTAGTAGCGTGATGTTATATAGCCTATAACCTTCCCCAGTAAATGGACTATTCAATATAAAAATAGTTTTTCAATTCGAACCAGTAGTTCGTAGGATATGCGCGTTCAACCAAACAATCAAACTCTTCAGCTTTATAATATTGGTATAGATAAATATAGATTTTACGCCTTAAAATCTTATAAAAACTATCAAAATTTATTTCTGACTTAACATATCGTGTACCCATATTTTTACATGGTACACTTATTCTGAAACATTGTATAAATAAACTAAGATTACTATCAATCTTTCAATCGTATCAGCTTATTACTAGAACAAACGTAAAATTTAAAACAACTGAAAATGAAACCCAAACCTCATATCACTTGAATCCACAACGTATAATTAAACATAATTAACAGTTACTAAACCCCCTATTAGTTACCAGACCAATAATACCCCTCTTTAGAAGGATCTCACCCCCATAAATCATGGCGGAATACCATCGTCGCGACACGCAATAGGTATTTCTATAAAATATTTTTTTACGCTTTCATAGGGTAATAAAGGGCACACCATAAAAAATAAGTACCCGTGACATAGAACGCAGGGCGTTTGAAGGTTATTGTATGGTGTTGGTAATGTTACAAGAAGGAATTTAAAAACGGAACTTAACCCATTAAGTACCAACTTGTTTCTACATTAGTAGAAATATTTTTTACAGACTAGACAGACGGCAGTGGTAGCCGAGTGGTCGAACGCACGCCTTGCAATCATAGTGTGCAGGTTCAAACCCCGGCTCGCACCTCTGGGTTTCATGTGCGAATCTCACTTTCACCACAGATTATCAGTTGCTATGAAACGGTGAAGGAAAACATCGTGAGGAAACCTGCACTTCTGAGGGAACTTGACTAGTTTTCGATAGATGTGTGAAGTTTGCCAACCCGCACTGGGCCAGCGTGGTGGACTATGGCCTGAATCCCCCTCGCATTGAGGAGAGGCACGTGCCCAGCAGTGGGACGTTAAAAGGGGCTGTAGTAGAGACATAAAAATAACCCACGCACGCCATATCGAACGCACGCCTTGCAAATCAAAGTGTGCAGGTTTAAACCCCGGCTCGCACCTCTGGGATTTATGTGTGAATCTAATTTTCATCCGAGATTATGACTTGCTATGAAACGGTGTAGGAAAACATCGTGAGGAAACCTGCACGTCTGAGGGAACTTGTCTAGTTCTCGATAGATGTGTGAAGTCTGCCAACCCGCACTGGGCTAGCGTGGTGGACTATACCTGAATCCCCCTCGCTTTGAGGGGAGGTCCATGCCCAGCAGTAGGACGTTAGAAGGGCTGTAGTAGTAGACATAAAAAGAAACACAAAAAAATAACCCAATGTAATAACAAGACTGGGTTGTCCCAAATGGGAACATTGGTGTTTAATGAGAGTATAAGAGATTCGCGTTAGGTAGCTGGATCAAGGTTGATAATCAGAAAGTGGTGCCCCTTAGGACGGTACGCATAGTAAGGGAGGACCTCTCTCTGGAGTCTTGACTGCTGGTAACTAGCATCCTGTTTCTGATGCCGGTGAGGAACAACAGCTAAATCTATATTTCCATTGAATCTGGCCCAATGAAGAATTTGAAAATATTTTGTTTTAAGAATGAAAATCTGAAATTTTAATAATTAATGAACAGAAATTTTAATAATTACAGTTTGAATTGAGAATCTGCTTTTTTATAAAATTCTGTTAAAAATAACATAACCTACATGAGGCTTAATTTTTTTCAAAAGTTTGTTGATTTAATGGAAGCAGAGTATGTTCGAAATTTTACAACTTTTCGGGAAAAATAATTTCGGAAACATTAGTATACGCGTAATAAATAGACATATTAATAAATATATACAAAACATTAGTCAATTAACAAACTTAAACTTGTTTAACATAAAAATAGATAACATTGGGTAGTCTCCCGTAAAATGAATGAATTATCCAACGTGCAGCTTCTATTAATCATCAGAAACGGTTTAAAATAAAAATCGTAAGAAAAACCCCGACATCATACTCGCGAGTCCAGTGAAAAAGCCTACCACGCTATTCTGTCACAGTAATCCCTTTATTCGTACATCATATCTTCCTCTCGTTCTTTTGTAAACAAAAGACAAAGGTGTCTTATTTTTACGACAGTATTATCGCTTAGGATTTTTTGCTGGACCTTGAAATTATTACTGCTGATATTTTTACATATTCATCACGTCCATATTCCTCTAAGGGTAAGGTAGAAGTGTACTGCGGTGCACTCACAATCAAGTCCATGGTATTTTGGCCCTATTGAAGCCTATTGCCAATAAATGCAAATTGCTCAACCACTTTCTTAATTAGACCCCAGCCAAAATGTCTCCCATTTATTCTGGTCACAGCCATTTTCAAACTATTTTGCAGTAAGTTACTCATGTTCAAATTCTAAGATTGAGTGGTCCACAAAAATTTGAAACTGTCTTTTGTTACCTTTAAAACTTAAGACAACAAAAAAATAACAAAACGACTTAATCATAAAAATAAACCCACCTCAAAGGTAATAAAGAGAACCCAAAGACTGCTCCAGGAAAATTAATATCTCCAGTCCACATTTCGACCACAATTTCTGCTTCATTATAATATTTTTATCTGACTCTAAGCAATTTAACCTTGACGGATGAGCTGAATCGCTTTTATTACCACATCTCCGCATATAATTAGACTTATAGGTCTCTAAGGGAATGATGGGTAAAATCAGTAATATGGATTTACGCCCTGAAATTATTAAGCAGAATGGCTATACCAGCGAGCAGTGGGTATTATGTCAATGTGAAGTAATTAATAGCAAGGACAAATTCATTAAATACACATATCTATGTATACGAGTAAAACTGACTCCCTATTTCCCTTGGTCACGCCATAACTTGGAAACGACATTTATCAGCTCTTACGGAAAAAAAAGAAAATTGAAAATAATTTGTGTTTCTAATTCGCGAGCTTAGCTAGTTATAAATAAATAAATGGTGTCGTGGGACACCAGGTAGGAACGAAGTTCCTTCGAAGTAGACATATATGATAGGACATTTAAAATACCAGCTTCTACCCGCGACTTCGTCCACGCAGACTTCGTTCCATCCATCCATCAATCTATCCATCCATCCATCCATCCGTCCGTCCGTCCGTCCGTCCGTCCGTCCGTCCGTCCGTCCGTCCGTCCGTCCGTCCGTCCGTCCGTCCGTCCGTCCGTCCGTCCGTCCGTCCCTCCATCCATCCATCCATCCATCCATCCATCCATCCATCCATCCATCCATCCATCCATCCATCCATCCATCCATCCATCCATCCATCCATCCATCCATCCATCCATCCATCCATCCATCCATCCATCCATCCATCAAACGACACAAATAAAGAGACGTCTCATTTAACGGTTTTTTTTCCACGCATTTTTTCTTACGGTTTTACTATCACATTGTTTTCAGTTCGGTCGCCTAGCAAAATCCCTATTCCCTCCAAGCCTGCCGTAAGGAACTTCGTTCCAAAATGGGTGATGAAGGTGATAAAGAAAGCGGATGATTCGCCGCTAATACACTTAATGATGGAATGTCTATGGCAAAAGTCACGTCATCGATGACATTGCGTTGGAAAATGATTTTCTTCTCTGAGTTAATAAAGATCGTTTTGCAATGGATAAAAAATAGGCCACGTGCGCTCTAACTCTCTGACGTCTGAATATATTTGCGCAGAGTTTGAAACCTTAAAATTCGCTGTTCAATCCTCAAGAGATTCCCCATCCAAGATTTTAATTATAATGTAAGAAATATTTTCCGAAACAGTTTGGTCCGTTAATGAGTTTTTTGTGTTATATATTAACAACCCTTGAGTTGATGTGAGTATAGCAACCTCAGAAGGATTAAGGTAAATCTATTTTTACAAGCTTTATATTAACTTTCAATGTATGTATGTCCGGGTGGAATCTTACTACTGAATTTTAAATCAGTTATCTTTAACCGATTGAGCTGAATTTTGGTATACATGCTTATTTTGGATGACAATGCATGCTCCGCTGAATGACGTCATTCTAATTCCAAATTCATCCAAGATGGCGGAATAGTTATTTTTGCACTACCGCAGTATGGGTATCAAATGAAAGGGCTTGCTGAGGAGAACACGAAAACTAAGGGTAATTAAATAAATGCCTGTTTTAAAAAAGTTTTTTTAACATTAATTTATTTTTTAGTAAAGTAAACCCTGAATGAGTGAATTGATGCCATTGCCACCTAGTCTTATACGTCATGACATAGATTATCTAACGTATTTAGACGTTAACGTATAGAGTAACTAGAGAACCCACATCGACTCCACCCTGCGGCAATTTTTTGACGTTTATCTGACATCCGCCATTGTAGTATACGGCAACTACATAGGGCAAATACAATGGCGGATGATAACGGTAAAAAAAACCGGCCAAGTGTGAGTCAGACTCGCGCACGTAGGGCTCCGTACCATTATCATAAAAACGGCAAAAAATCACGTTTGTTGTATGGGAGGCCCCTTAAATATTTATTTTATTCTGTTTTTTAGTATTTGTTCATATAGCAGCAACAGAAATACATTATCTGTTAAAATTTCAACTCCCTAACTATAACGGTTCATGAGATACAGCGAAGTCTCAGTAATAGGGTTCCCGTTTTACCCATTGGGTACGGAACCTTAAAAAACCACCGCAGGGTGGAGTCGATAGGGCATCTCCGTTATATATGTCGATGGAAAACCCCGTCTTTGACACTTATAATAACTGGTTGAATATATTATATCCTTGAAACATAATTAAGTTTGAAACTACGTAATTGGTGTGACTCCCATAATGTCTATCAAAATATTTCTATCAGTTATTACGGTTCCCCAACCCAAAATACTAGTTACACAACTCAATCAATAGACACCAAAGCTAATTCCCAAGTCAAATGTATCAAGTTTCATACCTGCCATTATCAGATCGTCAATATAACTCGTCATTCAACATGAGAAACTCAAAGGCAACCCCTCGGTGTTTCACGCAAACTGTGCTCCACAACTAATTACTAAGCCAAAATCCACTTCATCTCGCTAATTGTTGAAGTTCTTTTGTGTGAAACTCGCTTGGGTGAGCCTACACTCGAGTGTAACCTTCCCTGGGAAGAATGCAAGTACACAAAGCGGTAAGTTAACACCTTCAAGGCTGAAACTGCCTTAAGGTTGACTGTACGCTAGTGCGTACGCACTGGACCCCAAGTCATGCTATGACTTCATTTTTAGGGTTCCGTACCTAATAAGGAAAAAACGGAACCGTTATAGGATCACTTTGTTGTCCCTTTGTCTGTCAAGACCCTTTTTCTCAGAAACGCGTGAAGCTATCAAGTTGAAATTTATAACAGAGACTTATGTCTGCGGTCCCTCGGTGCCCTAATAAAATCAAACTTCTAGGTTAACGCATTCAAAAGATACGGCGGTTTATGAAACTAAATATCTATAGGGTACTTCCCGTTGACCCAAAACCATGAAATTTGGCAAGAAGCAAGGACCTACAGCACAAGTAAAGGAAGAAATTCGAAAACTGTAAATTTATTGTTATAAAATATTTGTTGCGATTACCAACTTATTTTGTAGTTACTTTGTATAGGGACACGGGTATATCACCAGCAAAGTTAAGTTTGTCTCTCTATCCAGTTTATCTTTTAGTTAGAGTAATGCTCGGTGATTTCACAGTTTAGGTACGGAAGCCTCGGTGTCCGAGTCCAGCTCGCACTTGGCTGGTGTCTTGAGGCATGAAAACCACAACTTTTATCAATGGTACCTAAAATAAGACTAGTGTAGACATTAGACGTTGTCACCTTAAATCCCTTAGAATATGACATTCTGGCCCTGTAAAAGAGTTCAGGGTTGGGCTGATTTAAGCCTCAACCGCACTAGCTGAAAGTTCTTTATATTTGGGCCCGCAGAAAAGGTGTTAAACCCTTTGCCAACAGCCGTCTCAAAGTAAGCGCAATGAATTTTACCAAAATCAACTGTATTAACTCATACAAGAAGCACATGTTCCAACAAAATATTATCAATGACGCGAGTGAATTTAGTCATAGAGATTAAATCTTTATGTGTATCGCAGAGAGTACATTTTCGCTTGCAAGTCATGCCCGAGGCCTAAAGCTGAAGTCATTGTGCGTAACCTGTTTATCGTATTCGCCCAAATCCATACGAGGAGTAGGCCTTTATAACTCCTTAAACCATATTTCATTTTGTCCGGCCGCGGAGCGGGTTCACTAAATTCCTTCCGAATTTAAAGGTGTTACCACAGAGAGTAGCTAAGCGGATAATGTTTCTTAAGAAAACAATATGGCCGACCAAAATCGTTGTCTGTTCACCAAAAAATATAGGAATGTTTCATATTTTCACATCTATCTCCATTACAATACAGGGGTCTAGGCTCCGAATATGATTTTGTCCCATTTGATGTCGAAACCCTTGGTCCGTGGGGTCCTAGCGCTATAAGGCTTTTTAAGGAAATAGCAAAAAGGTTAGTCGACATCACAGGAGACCGAAGAGCTGGCAGCTACCTCGGACAAAGTATTAGCTATTCAAAGGGGGAACGCTACCAGTATCTTCGAAACCTTGCTTAAAAGGACTCCCTTTAATAATATATTTTAGTTTTAGTTATTATATTATATTTATTAAGAACGAAAATAAATATATTTGCATGTAAACTTATCTTAATTATAAATGAATAAAAATGTTAGACAAGACCTCGCTAAGTGTTAAGTGAAGCACCCAAAGTAAGTTAACACGCTTGCACGTATATTCAACCAATCTCTAATTCGACCAGTAGGCCCCTTTTCGCTATAGCGAAAATTACGAGCGAGGGTTGACCCTACAGTGTGAGGGAGGCCTAAGAAGGTAAGGAATAGCATTAAGTAAATCTAGTAGGTTTTACAGAAGGCTCTGACTCTCCACGGCTTCAATAGAAAATTTATTCGCAACCCACGCCTCCGGATTAAAGGGTCATTCCGGTATTCAGGGAGCGCCGTTGTTGATTCTTGCGGTCGCCTTTAATAAGTAAATAAGTTTAGCGTTGTTTGGTGATTTTTTGATGAGACCGGTCGCTTTTATTTGGCTAGACGTCTCCATAAGCAAGTCAAGGACTAGACTTTTTTATCTAGATTACTTAGGTGATATAATTTAGATACTTCAACGTAGATGCATCAATTAAAAAATTTAGTACTTAGGTGCTTGTCTGATGCTTTCATAGCACGGCTATAGTAACAGAGGGCTCAAGGCCTTTTCAATCATGCGTTTCAAGTGGGTTTCAGACTACGCTATAATATAATAGGTCATAGTACAACAATATCGCGCACCATACATTGTTATGGACACGTTCACACTGTGCTGTACTATATATTATTGGCTTACTATACGCTATAAATTGGTGCGATGCGCTGAGTTCATGCTATGCTATATCGCGCGCCGCAATTTTCCTTCTCTCCCACCCCCGGCCGTCCCGTCAACTGAGCTTGCTATATACTATAAATGCTTGCGATAATATCGCGTAATGTGAACGCCATGCTATGCTACTATATAGCATCCTTCTTTGCTATACTATATAGCACAATAGTATAGTTTTAATCGTAGGCTTTTACCACACTCGTACAAGCTTCAATGCGTTTATAAGCGCGATGTTTAATTGTTTCTTCGATGGAATCCATATTGCTACTAACACTCACCACCACTGATTCGAGTTTACACCCTGGAAGAAGCCCATGTACGCGTGGTCGGATTTTTAAATGCGTATCTATGTCAAGCAGTGGTAGCCGAGTGGTCGAACGCACGCCTTGCAATCAAAGTGTGCAGATTCAAACCCCGGATCGCGCCTCTGGCATGTGCGAATCTCATTTTCATCCGAGATTGTCACTTGCTATGAAACAGTGAAGGAAAACATCGTGAGGAAACCTGCACGTCTGAGGGAACTTATCTAGTTCTCGATAGATGTGTGAAGTCTGCCAACACGCACTGGGCCAGCGTGGTGGACTATGGTCTGAATCCCCTTCGCATTGAGGGGAGGCCCGTGCCCAGCAGTGGGACGTTAAAAGGGCTATAGTAGTAGTATGTCAAAACGGCCGTTTACACGACAAAACGCTCTAGTCTGAAAGCGCTCTTACTAAGCGCGGGCCCCAAAAGGTTAACATATTCATAGACATAAAGGTATATCACATAATCATGTTGAAAGGGTACATGAGCGCTAAGAAATTCTGAGAATCTGGATAATATTGCGGGAAGATGTAGAATTTATGAGGGTGTAGACACTGGCGAACTCTACCGTCACCGCCTCAACCTACTCTACAAATTACAATAGGAAGACTTGCTCGAGTAACAACTCTCCTACACGGTCATTAGAACACACTTCTCATGAACACTTAAGTAGTTATACTTACATAATAATTACCAATTAATCATTTAACATTAAGTTATAATGTGCTTTCATACTAACGTACATTGCTTCTGATTTTAGACCTAAGAATTTTTGTACAATAAAGAGTACAAATCAAGTTCAAATCCCAGGCCCGCATCTCTGAGATAATTTTCATGTGCGAAGGTCATTTTCAACAATGATTACCACTTGCTGAACGGTGAAGGAAAACATCTTGAGGCAACCTGCACGTCTATAGAAAGGCGTGTGAAGTTTACCAAGCCGCCCTAGGCAAGGGTGGCGGACTGGGGCCAAATCTCCCTCTTATTGAGGGAGAATGTGCCCGGTATAGTGGTAATAGGATCGCGTAAAGGTATGGGCGCGCTATCGTGCACCCCTGGTAGCCCTTCGTGGAATACAGGCATGATGATGATGTAATTTTAATAAAGAGTACTCATATCTAACTAAAATAATCTACGTAAAGTTCACAAGCATTTTATAGAATGCGTGTCCTAAATTTCTTAAAACTTAAATAATCTGTAGATTGTAATCGGACAGCGGCTTGATCTAGTGGTTTGACTTGGTGAAATGGCCTTTCCCTAATTTACCCTGGTCTGAACTGGGTGTAATTGGGATAGGGACCCATAGGACAAACTTTGCATGGTTTGTGATTATACGCTGAGTATGCGTTGTCTGACGATATTTATTCATTTCTGAGGACTATCTTATTTGTCTTCACTAAACTATTGTTGTCTCACTTATACTTAACGCTTTCGAGAAGGACGTCAATACACATCAGCACCTATTTATAGTTTTCGACGCAATCTTAGAAAACTATAGTGATACATGAGATTTTATTATTTAACGTCTTTTTTATAAATATTTCGTAAAGAGACGACGGAGCTGAAGGTAGGTACGAATTTAAAAAATAGGTTCGATAGAAGCAGTTTATTTTGAGGACGAGGCTTTTTGTGAAATCAGTAGAGTGAAGCAGGAATCCATCATTTTTATTGTCGCCTGCCAAGCGAAAGGGATCGGGTTTCAATATATAATACTAACCGAAAAACTATTCACGTGAGTTGATTTCTACCACAAGTGCCTACCTTCCTTTAAGTCCTAGGCACACTAGGGCGAAAAGAGGAACCATGGAGTTTCTTGCCCATTCTTCTCCATAGGAAATGCATTCCGAATGGATGGTAGAGATACTATTATTACAATTTGTACGTTGATGATTCATAAGTACCTGTATTGGTATATTTAATTAAAGAAAATAGATTCTGAAGACGAGCGCGTCAAAATTTAACCAATACTAAGGCCACACTGGGACGTCCAAACTCGTGCTTTTTTTTTTGCCATAGCAATACGAACTGTATCCAAACATAGACAAAGTTTATTCTACAACGGAACGACACTGACAGCGCGAATTTTGACGCGTGGGGGCGTGCCTTTTACCACAGAAATGTAATTCTTATGCATATTGACACAGAGTTCGATTTGGCAAACATTTTAAAGGAGCTTTAAACGACTCAAAAACAAGGCTCATATTTCATCAAAATGTCATTGAAATCGTTAGTGAACAATTTCTTTAACTTTGCTGCCCCAGTTTATTAGGGGCTTAACATGACTTTTTTGAAAATGTACTCTGTGATAATATGCATAAAGATTAAATTTATGTCGTAAACAGTACGCGAACACGCGACTTAATTTAGTTTAGTTGAAAACTGTTGTTTTTCTATGAGGTAATACAGCCCGTGTTGATATCGGCTACGTATTACGGTTACGGCTACGCTCATCTACCAATATTATCATTGTTCTACGAAATCCATTTACAACATAATTACATAATCGGTTATATATCGTTGTAAATAATAGCAACTATCTCATTTACATAGAAATCTCACAAACCTCATCTCTATGTGGTTTAATGAATTATTATAATTAATTATCATCGCGACTGCTCTATGACTGGGATAATGCTTATTAATCTTACATGAAACGGTATGCTATGATATAATTATTAGCATTCAATTGCTTGAAACACCTAGTTATTAGAGATTATATTGAGGAGTGAAAGGCTATTATACATTTACATATTTGCAATCTACGTATTTTGCTGCGTCGAATGAATATGCTCTACTGTAAAGTAAAAAAATCTCGCTTAAGGCAAATTGCATTGCACCCCTCGATATGGGTGGACAAGTGTGTGAAGTGGGTGAACAAGGTGTGACACAAGATCGAAATAACATTGTAGATACATATGCGGTAGCTGATATGCAAATGCTTAGTGAAGGTAAACTATAACCAACTATAAAGCCCTATTTACATTGGGACAATACTAGACATAATACATACTAGTGGCGTGAAAGTAGTTTCGTGACATTAGTTTCATCAACAGTTTCACAATGTAAACGATGCATGCGTTAATTTCACGACACTAGATTAGTTTCGTGTAGCACGCGATTTTTGGATGACACTAATGTAATGCAACTAATGTCATCGTGTAAACGCGACGTGAAACTAGTGTCGCGACACCGCCTGCGCTGATAAGACGTTTGTTTTTAGTTGTGGTGTGGGCCGTGGTAGTCGAAAAAATATTTTAAATGTGTAACCAACTAATAAAAATATAACATTTACCAATCCACCCTCGACTCAACTTTCGAGACAACCTTTTCTTAATTTTATACAATAAAAGCTCTGGTGTTGGCGATGCCATGAACATAGAAATACTGTGGATGTCACGACACTAATATTATCGATGAAACTAGTTTCACAGCTAGTGAAAGTAATGTCGTGAAACTAATTTCATCATGCATGAAACTTAGCATCGCATTTTAAATTCAGCTTTATAGTTCGTGAGTTACAGACCATTGAGTTTTTGTCTCAAGTATCTGGCTGTGGTCTTAGGGCACACCCATAAACCTATTTAACAGTGTAAACAACATCTACGAGACTCGAGATTTTACAATATTTTAAAATGGTAGGCGACAAGAATGTTCTAATTTCGGTGAAATTTGTATATTAGTGGAATTGACCTTTGTAATGTGATTAATTATCTTTATTATGCGCCTTGATCGTGGTAGGCTATGTGACGTCACATTATCTTTGCACCGAGTTATTGCGGGTTTTATAAGTATCAGCTGCAAACCTAGTACAATATAATATTTAAAAGCTATGACCAAATTATGGACAAAAAAAACTAAATTAGTAAATACGAACTAATACCAGCTGAAAAATATATCATCAATACAAGATTTATGTACGAAAAAGGCACTTTCGTTAAAAGCAATGTCTTATTTTACAGACACCAAAGCTGGCCAGCTCAGGCTTGATTTATAAGCCTTTTCTTATGATATAGATATGCCATTATACCTTTACTCCCCGCACACACTCGAGTGAACGAATTACATTATCTTTTTCAGTAAAATTTATTTATTTAACAGGACATCCAAAAACTGTAGCATTAATAATACATTTATATAAAATACTAATAAGGGAAAACTAAATGCACAGTTAACAAAGGTGCCACAACATGCATAAGTAAGAGGAATAACATAAAAGGAACATTGATAATAAATGAAAAATAAGAATGTGATAATAAAAATTAAATTAAATTAAATGTGATGAGTGACTAGAAGGCTATCATTGACGCACCAACGATGACAAGATCAGTTTGCGAAATTTGTAGAGTGTATCATTAAACAAATCCACTTCATGACCGATTGAGTTGAAGGTAGTTGACAGTCTTGATAATAGGAAGTACTGTTTTAGGTTCGCTAAATAAATGTACCTTATACCAATAAAAATAAGGATTAAGGCCGCCCGCACTCTCGCGAGATTTTTTTTGCCATATAAAAACAAACTGTATTGACACGTTGAAAAAAGTAAATCCTTCAACTGACAGCGCGAGCCAATATTAACGCGTGGGTGACGTGGCTTTTATTACCACTGAAATTCAATCCTTATTCCTGTTAACACAAAGTTCGTTTTGGTATTGACCAAAGTAGTACAAGCTACGCGATCAGTCTCGTCATCGACGAGTGGAAAATGTGCTTCTTTTATAAGTTTTTTTTTTTTTAATAAAAAAGAAATATTTATTCATATTAAGATACAATATTAATAACTAGAAAAAGGAGAAAACATAAATAATGATTAAAAAAGACTTGATCCGCGTGGGATGGTGGCAAGAACGCTGGCTGCATTTCCTCGTTGAAAAGTCCTATTCGTTGAGCGAGGAAAGAGCCAGCCCTCTTGTCACCTTTTTTTATTGGGACTAAGCCCGCCACACATTCCCACCACTGATACTCCTGTAAGCCAGGATCGACAGCGGTGTCCATTGAAGACACCGAGGTTTGACCCTCGGCGAGTCCCGGGGAAAAGCTAAATTGTCTTGTCACCTGTGGAGCTAATTAATTTTGGGCTTATTTTTCTAAATAAACTTTTAGCACTTTGGCTCCATGGACCTAGCGTCTCTACGGCAAACGGCACAAATACGTAATTTATAAGTTAATACAGTTCGTTTTGATATTGGCAAAAAAGTGTCGCGCGAGTTTTGACGCGCTTGTAAGGGCAGGTTTTAGTTTCTAGATAATTTTAGCGAACGAATTCTGTCGCTCTGGAAAATGGATTAGAGTTATCTGCGCCAATGGACTAGCTTGTATTACAGAAAGTTATCTATTTGAGGTTGTGCAAGGTTTTGGACGGCTATTATAAAACAATGGTAGCCTCTAGGGCAACAACGCCCGCCTTGAACGTAAGGGGTGCAAGTTCAAATCCCGGGACCGCACCTCTGAGATAATTTTCATGTGCGAATGTAATTTTCAACAATGATTACCACTTGCTGAACGGTGAAGGAAAACATCGTGAGGAAACCTGCACGTCTATAGAATGGCGTGTGAAGTTCTCCAAATGTGTGCCATTTGCAAAATTTGACACTTGCGGGAATTGAACCTACAACCACCTGGTGCAGCGAGATGAGCGACCTTCGCTTAAACCACTAGACCAACAGGCTGACAAACAGGCACACAGACAAAGAAAAATATTTTACAAGCTTTATATTAGCTTGCAATGTATGTATGTCCGGGTGGAATCTTGCAACTGAATTTTAAATCAGCTATCTTTAACTGATGGAGCTGAAATTTGGTATACACGCTTGTTTTGGATGACAATGCATGCTTAGCTATGTGACGTCATTCTAATATGGCGGATCATTAAAGATGGCGGGATAGTTATTTTTTCTGCACTACCACAATATGGGTATCAAATGAAAGGGCTTGCTGAGGAGAACACGTACACTAATACAATGTTACATTAAATCCAAATAACTAAAAAATAAATTAATGGTAATGGTAATTAAATAAAACCTTGTTTTTAAAAAGGTTTTCACCTTTATGTGTTTTTATTATAAATACAGTATGTACTCTCATATGCTATAAGTAAAACTCTATTATTTCGACACACAGACACTTCAACTTTAATTATTTGTATAGAGTATAGACAATTTAACCTCATTTTCTATCGCACAACACTTGATGTTAACAAAAAAACAGGTACTGGCAAAGTTGTGTTAATGCCATCATTCGATTACGCAACAAAAGTACTATCTCCATAAACCTACAGTAAAAAACTGGCCAAGTGCGAGACGGACTCGCGCACGGAGGGTTCCATACCATTATCTATAAAAACGGCAAAAAAATCACGTTTGTTGTATGGGAGCGCCCTTAAATATTTATTTTATTCTGTTTTTTAGTATTTGTTGTTATAGCGGCAATAGAAATACATCATCTGTGAAAATTTCAACTCTCAAACTATCACGGTTCATGAGATACAGCCTGGTGACAGACGGACGGACGGACAGCGAAGTCTTAGTAATAGGGTTCCGATTTTACCCTTTGGGTACGGAACCCTAAAAAGGGGGAAACATATGGGCCGTGTTGTGCTTCATACGAGATCTTCGCGTGGGTTAAGTTGGGAGAGGCCCGCGGCAATGAACTATAAAATGGAACGAGCAGAGGTTTTATGGGCTATCAGGTTGAAGTTAAAAGGTAGGGCTGAGGTTGGTGGTATGAGAATAAATCAAAAATAAATATATTATACACCGCCAGACAACACACACTCATCGTATGATCCCAAACTAAGCAACGCTTGTACTATGGACTGAGGGCGTTCCCAGACCAGGGCAAATTCCGAAATTTGCCACTGGCGGGATTCAAACCCAGAACCGTCCCGTTCAGTGGTTCAAGCGGACCACGGTGCTAGACCATGCCGTCGTACTAAATCAGCTCAAGTATATCAAGTTTAAGAAGACTTCAGAATCGAAGCGGGTTTAAGTAACTAGGTATCGCAGCCGACGCGTTCGTGCGCGCGGAGTCCAGGCAACCCAATTACCTTAAAAAATGAGCTTTAATATTTTCTCGCGGAACTTTAATTATATTTAAGTGATGGCATAATAATAAATAAATAAAATAAGCCTTTATAGCTGTTAGTTTCTAACTTATTTGACACAATTATTTTTACGTTGTAAAATAAAAAACGAATTAACTTAAACTAAATAATATTCTCGGCATTCGGTTGATCTCCCCTCTTGTAATAATAGTAGCCTTAATAACTGCTTGTTACATGAGCTATCTGCAAGTGGAAGTCCCGTCAATATTGGTCTCGCCGTTTGGGAGTTAACTTGAGACGAAGACATAGACAAAAAAAATGCGTTTACCTTTTACCTTTTTTTTATACCTTACACGCATATAATACGCAACCGTACACACAAAACACAATTTTTATTTTATTATAAAAGTATATTTATTCTTTCTTAAGCATTTAGAAAACAGCTGTTAATTTTAAGATAACAGTGAAACACTTCAATTTTATTACACATTTGTATAGATGTATACACTACAAACAGATTTTAATTTTATTTATTTTTATAGATTAGTCGATAAAGTTGTTACAAAAATTAAGACTCTACAAAAACCTCAAAAGACTCAAAAAATAATTACGGAAGTCAGAGACCGACTCGGTGCGACATAATCCGTGACTTATGTCCAGTCTTGGCGCACGTGATATCCGAACTCTACATCAAAAAAGAAAACCGGCTACCTTACCAGCTACCTTACCTCAGAAATACAAAGTTCGTAGACAATATTAGACCATTCAAACTCATCCCTCGGTAATATCGTTAGGCTGCAATCACACGGCAAAGTAAGCCACCTCATAATTACGGATTTAACGAAATAGAGGTTCTGGCGGAGCTATCGGTTCAAGGACAACAGCTCGTGTGGACACTTTCTAACAAAATATTCTAGCACTGAAACTCCGTTACGCCCGTAATTATCCGGCAGTCGGCTTTGCCGTGTAAATACAACCTTACAGTGAGGCATAGTAAAGGTGAAAATGGGATAAGTTTTTCTATGACTAAATAATCTTTGTGTAGGATATAGTGAACTAGAGATTGGATCAGATGAAACCCTGTTAACACGTTCGCTGCTTAAGGATTTTAGCGTACCTTCAGATGATGCGTTATGAGGTCACATTGACTCAAAGAAGTACTAACGAAAGTTCTCCATGAGCCAATACGACCTCACAACGCAACGAACGTGTTAATAGGGTTCTAAGAGGTTGTTCATTACGCACGCGATATTTTTTTTTGCCAAAACCAACTATATGAACTCATAATAGAAGCACATTGATTTTGTAATTAGATCGCGTTAGACGGCTGGATCAAGGGACAAATTAAGAAGGCAGTATTTCTGGAAACGGTGCGCATAGTAAGGAAGTTCCTCTCTCCGTGGAGCCTTGAGCACTGGTAACTAGGACCCTGTTCCAGATGCCGGTGGAGAACTACTTTTTTTATATTTTTAAATGTATTTTTTTATATTTATATTTAAAAATGTAATTTACAAGAAAATTTAGAAAAAAAAACATCATCACGCCTGTATTCCCCGAAGGGGTAGGCAGAGGTGCACTGCGGTGCGCCCAACATCGTGAAGCAACCTGCACGTCTATAGAAAGACGTGTGAAGTTCACCAACCCGCACTGGGACAGCTTGGGCCCAAAATTCTCTCTCGTATTGAGGGAGAATGTGTCCGATATAATGGAAATAGGCTCGCCCCCTATTACATTGGGTCCAAAATACATCGGCTAAGTGTGATGTATTTAGCAACTAACCCTGAAATGTACAGACTCCGTCCACTATAGTCGCTTGAAACGAGACAGATTAGTGTGTCAAGGGAATTCGGACACTGATACCATTTGGGAGACAAGCTTAAGGCGTTTCGACCATAATCCTGAACAAGGCTTTAATGGGAGATAGATATTTTGTCAGTCACGATAAAGCCCTGGGTACACACAGTACAGACGCCCAGTCAAACTGCAAAATTTAAGTTATCTATACGAATAAACAAAATTAAAGTATCTTTTTGTAACATCAAAATAACAGCTTTTTATTAAGTGCATATAAAACGATATAAGATACTCGTACGTATAACGAAAACGGAATTTTAAAAAAACTTGTCTGTCTATCTGTTTATTCTAGATAAACTCCCAAACGACTTGGGCGATTTGTCTGCACTTTCACTGGCAGATAGCTGGCTGTTACAAGGAGTAACTTAGGCTAAAATCTAGGGCTCTGCGGGAAAAATATAATACCCATTTTTACGGTAATCTCCCTAGTATATATAACAATGTTCCTAGACTCTGTCGATGTGTGTATATTAAATGTAAAACATATCTCGTCTATACCACAGAGCGAGTTCTTGGAACTTTAGACGCCCGCGGTGCGGCAGCTGCGGGGCACACACCACAACAACCGCCTGAAATACGATATAAAGTCTACTCTTACATAAAACGCGTGATTCTATCTTGTTGTTTCATTTCCAAAACTTATTTCGCTACCGAAACATCTCCATTGAAGAAGTGTGTCAATATACTGCAGTTCACCGCTACCTCATCGGGGAATACAGGTTATTTTATTATTAAATAAAATATAATGATGGTGTTGGATGTTACTAACAAACTTGTAGGTATGTTAATGAAATAGTTTGTTCATCACGGGAATAGGGGTTCGAAGAATTAAACCTTTTTTTTTGTGATGTTTTAACCATAAATTTATGGTTATCAGATTGTTTCCTTAACTTGTTATACAACACATGGCTTCTTAACACATTTCATGATTCTATATGAACCGGAAGTACCCTATATGACTTAATTGTCCTGCGACTTTCAAAATATGTGGCATAAACGGCCCTACCTTTTGATTGCGTTGACTTAGAAGCTCCGAGGGATAGCAAACTTAAGTATTTGATATTAGTTTTAACCTTTCGTATTACTTAGAAAGAGATTCTAGACAAACAGACGGACAATAAAGTGATCCCATAACTTGCTATGATTTGCCTTGTGCAGAATATTTTTTTGCAGAATGAGTTTTTTTTTTTATTTTACTATCCAGTATCCGGCCGGATACTGAATTACTATCCGGTATCCGGCCGGCCGGATACTGAATTACTATCCGGTACCCGGCCGGATACTGAATTACTATCCGGTATCCGGCCGGATACTGAATTACTATCCGGTATCCGGCCGGATAGTGAAAACAAGGCCGGATAGGCCGGTTGCCGGATAGTTACCGGGTATCTATTTCATCTCTTGTTTCAAGTATCCGCTCGCCCCGAGAGGGGGGGGGGGTGTCATAAAAAAAACGATCACTGAAAGGACAAAGGGCCTCTCAAAGTAGGACAAAGAGCCTCGCAAAGACCTGCCGCCCGGAGCCTCGCAATGGGTAAGGCCGCCGCTGCCCATAAGAGGTACTTTTTTTCTTTTGAGGTGCGGCACCCCAAGAATAATAGCATATGGAACCCGAAGTAAACAGGGCTTCAAGTCCCCTAACATGGTTGTGGATTTCCTATGATTTAATTTTTTAAGGCATGGAAACAACATCTAAATCAATGGTAAATAAAATATGACCAGTCAGAATGTCAACCATTAGAAATTGTCACCTTGAAGCCATTAGACTAGTCATAGTCTTACCTTTCATCGATAAAAGATGTTGTTTTCATACATCATCACGCCTGTATTCCCCGAAGGGTTAGGCAGAGCAGTGCGCCCACACTTCGCCGATGTTTTTTGGTCCCAATGTAATACGGGGCGGGCCTATTGCCATTATACTGGGCACATTCTCCCTCAATGCGAGGGAGATTTTCGGGCTATAGTCCACCACGCTAGCTCAGTGCGGGTTGGTGAACTTCACACGCCTTTCTTAGACGTACAGGTTTCCTCACACTATTTTCCTTCACTGTTTCATAGCAAGTGGTAATTTCGGATGAAAATGACATTCACACATGAAACCAAGAGATGCAAGCCGGGGTTTGAACCTGCACACTTTGATTCCAGGGCGTGCGTTCGACCACTCGGACGTTGTTTTCGTCCCTTAAAATAGGCAGAACTTCACAACTTGGGGCTTGAAGCCCTGGTGTTCCACCCAAAACCAAAAGATACACTGGTAGCTTACTTAATTAAATCCTATTACGAGTCCAAATACTGATTACAGCTGTACCAACTGAAACAGAGATTTACCTCGGAGCCGGCTGTTTAAAGAACCCCGAAACATTATGCGGATTTATTTTAACATCCCACTTAACTGTTATCGTACTCAATGCCGCGAGAGTGGAGCTGGATTCGAATTCCTTACTGCGAGTGTTTGAATTGAAAAAAAAAATGACACTGCTGTATCTATACATATAATTAAATAATGCATTTTAGTTATTTGTAGTTAATATAGTTTCAATTTTTTCTTATTTTTTTTTGAAAGACTAACACTGTTGGCCGTGAGGTGGCCTTTACAGCTTTACCGGAGGAGTGGCGAGTGCAGAGTGCACTTCAACCAACCCTCGATATGTATTAAGTTAAAAGGTGTTATTTTGACATTACAAACAGACACTACAATTTTATTTATTTTCATAGATGTTCATATATTTAATTTGATATTGCTATTTATTATTTGACCTTTTAATTGCTAGTGCAGCCATTTCTCATCCCATATTTCATTAAATAATATTAGTTATACAAAGTGGTAGCCGAGTGGTCGAACGCACGCCTTGCAAATCAAAGTGTGCAGGTTCAAACCCCGGCTCGCACCTCTGGGTTTATGTGCGAATCTCATTTTCATCCGAGATTACCACTTGCTATGAAACGGTAAAGGAAAACATCGTGAGGAAACCTGCACGTCTATAGAAAGGCGTGTGAAGTTCACCAACCCGCACTGGGCCAGCGTGGTGGACTCTAGCCCAAAAATCTCCCTCGTATTGAGGGAGAATGTGCCCGGTATAATGGCAATAGGCTCGCCCCCTATTACATTGGGACCAAAAATACATCGGCGAAGTGTGGGCGCACTACAGTGAACCTCTGCCTACCCCTTCGGGGAATACAGGCGTGATGATGTATTTAGTTTATATAGTTCTACAAAAAGAAGAATTATAGGTCTATTATTATAGGTCTCTACTTTTATGGTTCCTTTCGTATCGTTTGTCAGCATTTTCAGGTTTCAGACCGGCTGTAATTTACAACGATTAATTTCAAACATACTACACTAAAATTTACTTTAAAATGCATTACAAATTTCATCTCCATTGAAAGCTCACATGAAAACACACATGCTGCGCGTTTTTCCTTCAAAAAATGAAGTTTGCACAAAGCAAAAGTGATTATCTTAAGAACCCTCAGTTGCAGGCTTTTTAAAGGAACTCGTAGTATAACTGAAATCCGCTAATGGCGAGGTCGACCTCTTTACGAGAGGCCACGGGACCAGCGATGGAATTAAATCAAGTTTATTTTTGTTTGGAAAATTTTCGGTAGGAATAAATTGAATTACAATTATGTCAGTGTTTTGTATTTAAGATTGCATTTACGGAAGTGTTTTGAAATTAAAATGGGATTTTAGGATTTTTTTTGATTTCACAAAATATTTAAGAGAGATGTTTTGAGTTTAAGATTTAATTTACGAAAGTGTTTTTGATTTCAAAATTGCTTTTAACAGAAATGTTTCAAATGTAAGATAGCAAAATTGAGAATTTCTAAAAGTAGGATGAATTCGGAACTTATGTATAGTAGATAGCAAGAAAATAGCCCAGGCCCCGTAGCATGACCGCGTAGACATAAGTTTTATCTATTTCAACTGTCGAGAAAATGACGTCACTTCGAACAGTTTGTACTGAACATGGCTCGGTGACGTCATTTTCTCGACAGTTGAAATAGATATAACTTATGTCTACGCGGTCATGCTACGGGGGCAGGACCGAGATGTTTGGATAAGAAAGGGGGAGGTTTTTGTCCAGGAGTAGAACATTAAAGAATTCAAAAAAAAGTACAACGGTTCTCCAGATATATGAGCGAAATGTTTTTTTTTTCACATTTTAGAAGAAGAAATATGTTTTTATATTAATATAATATATTAATAAATATTTTTCTTTGAAATATTTTTTTTTTATATATCACATCTACATCTTCTATACATAAATACATACATACATACAGACATACATACATACATACATATACATACATACAAATAAATAAAATTGGAGTGTCTGTTTGTAATATCAAAATAACACTTTTTTACCAAATGCGTATGAAAGTATATACGATACCTATAACGAAAACGCAACTTTAAATTTTTTTGTCTGTCTGTCTGTCTGTCTGTTTGAGGTAAACTTCTAAACGGCTGAACCGATTTCAATGGGACTTTCACTGACAGATAGCTGACGTTCCAAGGCGTAACTTAGGCTACTTTAATTTTAGAAAAAGCATTAGGGTTCCGCGGGAAAAACATAATACCCATATTTCCGGGTAATCTCCCTAAAGTCCACGCGGGCGAAGTCGCGGGCACAGCTAGTATCTACTAAAGTTAAATCCTTCATTGTTATAGGTTCATCCTATTATATCGCTAGAAAAGAAACGACGAAAGCGGGTAGCCGGCTAACAACAATTTTATTCCGCCATTCTTGATTGTACACAGTGCCTCTCGTCAGATGTCTGCGGCCGACAGTGGTACATTAAAAGGGATGAATATATAATCTGCCATAACTCTGCTCTCCACAACAACAGGCCTTATACAGGATGATTCAGAAGTCCGAAATTATACTTTGACGTTTGCACCAGTATCGGGTATACAACTGAATGGTAATATACATTTGGTTAAAATTTGACCATGTTTTTTCAACCTTTTTTTCGTTGTCAATTTCTGTAACTCGTAAAAGTAAAGTCAAGTCGATTCCTATGTAAATTTTGCATATTCTGTTATGTGAGTAATGGTAGTGGCCCCTCATAAGTGTTGTTCACACTGCTGAATAGAGTTATGGATGTACCCAAAGGCCAGAACACGATACCTGTGATAAATATTCAAAGGTCCATAACTCAGAAACTATGCTAGTTAGGTATAATCTGTGATCACTAAGCATCAACATATAAGCTACCGTATATGTACCCAAAGTATTATTTCGGACTTCTGATACACTCTGAATAAGGATAATCCTAAAGACGTGGGCGGTTTGAATTTATAATATGAATCTCAAATGACTTTCTGCTCTCCGCCATTTACAACGTAGTTTTAAAGTTTTAAGCGTTTTATTTCAGCATTTTTGTAATGAAAATTAATTATGATGTTTTCTACTGTAACCAACTATTGTCATATATTGAAACTATATTCGTAGTTTGAGCACTTAGATATTTTTTTTATTTATTTACAATATACAAAGTTTACATCTGCAATTTACAAAGGCTGTAGCACGCAGACCTCGTAGGGTCTATCTGGGTATCAGCGAGCCGTTAATAATACACATATAACATTGTTACTTGCCTAGCATCGGTACATAGTGTCTTTTTAAATTTGATTTAAGTTTTTTAACATCTGTTAAATATAGCATTTGGAGATTCTCCGGAAGTTTGTTTAAAAACAATGGAATCAAATATTCATCGGTTCGTTCCCCGTACGAATTCTTAGTTTTAGGTAATGTATATTTATTTCTATGATAATTTTCCCTCATGTAACTTGGTCTCGTGTTTTCGAACAATACTTCAGGCTTACAAGTTTCTGTTAAAATACTGAATGTAATCCTATCAAATGTACCGGACAATGAAATTAAACCTAAACGGGCATAGAGCAACTGCGGTCACGAGTTATAGAATATGCTGTCTATTTGGAATGATCTACCAATAATTGAAAAAAAACACTATGTAACTTAGTTTATGGTATATAAAGTTACCCAATAGCGCCTTCTATACGTTTGAGGGTAATAATGTCAATACCGGAAAACCGTAAATTATTTATTATAATTACTTCACCCATTTTGGAACTAATCGAAAATGTTTCCATCTATTTTGCACCCAATCGCAAAAAATACATCTATATTGCAACCAATAGGATAAATATTGCAGCCATTTTGCACCCAATAAAAAATTGGCATCTATTTTGCACCCAATCGCAAAAAAATGCATTTATATTTCACCCAATAGGATAAATATTGCAGCCATTTTGCACCCAATAAAAAATTGGCATCTATTTTGCACCCAATCGCAAAAAAATGCATTTATATTCCACCCAATAGGATAAATATTGCAGCCATTTTGCACCCAAAAAAAATAGGCATCTATTTTGCACCCAATCGCAAGAAAATGCATTTATATTGCACCCAATAGGATAAATATTGCGGTTATTTTGCAACTATTAGTTTGAAATTGCACCCATTCGTATAAAATAGCACCCATTAAAAACAAGATAGTATATACAGGTCGAGTGATGATAGCCAAGTGTCCTCAGTAGAACATTCAGTATTCAAGCGAGCCGTGGCCCCGTAATTACATACGGACTTGATGGTAATTATTCAGTTTTTCATTATAATACTGGATTAGAGGGAGTTCCGGAGGATTATTAACACCAGGGTACTGTTGATTATTTAATTATGGAGACTCGATTGTAATGTAGAAGGCTTAAACCAATTTGGTTTCGTACCAGGAGCTATATTCTACTATTCTACTACTTCCAACAATCTTATGACGGTTTGAATAGTAGTTATACTACTACGGTTCGATTGGAATTACGCTGGATTGCGATTGGAATATATCAAAAATCTATTTTAATTTTACTTTTTTATAAACAAAACTGAAAACATATTGTTGATAGTTCACCTCTGTGTCATATCGCTATTTTATTTATTTAATTTTATCGACATTAACTTAATACGAAAAGGCTGAAATAATACTCTTCTGCTACTTTTTTATTTACGAAATGAATGAAATTATGAAAATTTTAAGTAATAAGTAAATATTAAAATTAATTAATATTAAAAGTTAAAGTTTAAATATTAAAGGTATTCATGTCGAATCTTATTTTTTTACGAAATTATGAAATCTAATTGAATACTGTGAGGAATAGCCGCACCTGCGGTTAGCGTGTATTTCAGCCAGACTTTCAGGAACATAATTTCCGCTGTCGTGCCTTCTGACTTGTTAATGACGTCGTCATTCAACACGAAAATAATATAGCAAACTTCGATGTTCACAGTTAACGTCCTGGACCGTTATTCATAATTAGAATAAGAAAACGGTCAAAAACTGACGGTCAGCTGCGATTCTATTGCAATTCGAACACATTTAGAATAGTAGAATTGATGCCCAAAACACAAATCGTTGTTAACCCCTTGCGTTTCTGGGTCAATCGATTTAAACAATCATTTCTACAATTTTGTTCTTAATAAAGACATTTCAAACTGAACTCGAATAACTGGAAGAGTAAACTGAACGTTTGAATAATTCAGAAAGTAAAAGAAATATAACAAGGCACGATCAATAACGTTTAGTTTACCCAAAGAATAAATTTGGTATTCAATCGGCCGTCCAGTTAGAGTACAGGGGCGGACTAAAGGGCAAAGTGATTCACCTATTGCACCCAAAATCACGAACATAGGGTTTAGCCGGGTGCAGTTAGCAAAAAATTGCTTTACTATGAGCTTTTATTTTCTAGGAACTATATTATATATACATACGCATCATCACGCCTGTATTCCCCGAAGGAGTGGGCAGAAGTTCACACTTCGCTGTGGTATTTTGCTAGTTAGGAATGAACCTTTTGCCATTGTACCGGGTACATTCCCTCAAATTATGAGGGTGATTTGTGCCAGTCCTGCTAGACGGGCTGCAGATGAATTTCAATAGAAAAAAATCGTTATCGATAAGTGAAACGATTAGTTGTTTAAGGGCCAAGCAAGGAATGAGCTGACATTTTTAACGGAACGGTTTTGAGTGAAGTTTCGCTGAAAACGTTCCGATAACTGAACTGGACGTTTATTGAGTAACGGAATCGGGCATTTTTTTTGTGATTACCTATTGACTGTATATTATTTTCTTTCTGAATCTTATCAACTAGGCGTTGCTAGAGCTTGTTGCTTTTTCCAGTCTTCTCTACTTTCTGCTAGCTCTTTTGCCCCCGGAACGTTCTGACATTTAATTATTTACCTTTATTTGGTCAAAATAACTTCTCCTTGGTCTTCCTATTCCTCTGTTGCCTTCTATCGTTCCCTCTATTATTATAATTACTTGACTTACTTCATATTAGTACCTAGTTTGCGTTATCGATACTTGCTCGAACTTTTGTGGGTGCAAAAGTTTAGTCCTTTAAAGTCCGTCTCTGGCCTACATCTGTGAGTAAAATACAGAAGCACAAAATGAAACTAGAATAAAAGATATTTCTTCTCAGTTCGAACTACTGCACTAATATTGAATGCTGTATTATTTATTACCGAACCATTGGCGCTTATAAAGCTGAACGCATTTTGATTATCGTGAGCAAGTGAAAACTGATCGTATAATATTCTGCTGATATTTAATTTAAATATTAACCCTAGGTCCTTGGGGTCCAAGCACCCAAATTTTAATGAACTTACTAGGCAAAAAATTAGTCGACACAACCGGCGACCCAAGAGCAGGCCATTTTCTCGCTCAACGAGTGGCTCTAGCCATTCAGCGAGGTAATGCAGCCAGCGTCTTGGGTACGCTTCCGCATGGGCCAAATTTTTTACATATTTTATAAATATAATATTTTCTTATTAGTTTTAACTTATTTTATTTTGCATTGTAAATATTTTGTAAATAGTTGTCCAATTAAATAAAAGTAACCAACTGTAGTTACTAAGCTAATGATTTAAATATTTGTTATTTATTAATGCTGATATACACATATATAATATATACATATATAATATTACAAGCTGACCGGGCGGACTTCGTACCGCTTTAGAATTAGTGACATACGAAAGCAGCGCCACCTACCGGCTCCAATTGTGAATCTAAACCATCCAGGGCGCCACCCAAACGCATACAAAAATATCATTCAAATCGGTCCAGCCGTTTAGGAGGAGTTCAGTGACATACACACGTCCAGAAGAAATATATATATTAAGATTTATTATGAAACGATTGGCAGTGTCATTATGGTATTATTCGCTAAAAAGATAAGCAGAGGTACACTGCAGTGCACCCACATTTCAGTGATATACTCCGTTTAGACTATAACTCACACGTCTGAGATTTTTTAATAATTGCGTAAAACCCCGCTCACACCCGGGCGTCAAAAGTTGCACGTCATAATTTATGCCAGAATCAACACGAACGAACGAACTCTGTGTCAATACATTAAGGTTTAATTTCTTTAGTAAGAGCTACGCCTCCACGCGTCAATATTCGCTCGCGATCTCTATTCCATTTCGTTGAAGAATAAACTTTTTCTATGAGTCAATACAGTTCATTTTGGTGTTACCAAAAATGTGAAGCGCTTTGACTTATACCACTTCCGGTCCCTTTAACACAATCTACTACTACTACAGCCCTTTTAACGTCCCACTGCTGGGCACGGGCCTCCCCTCAATGCGGGGGGGATTCAGGCCATAATCCACCACGCTGGCCCGGTGCGGGTTGGCAGACTTCACAAATCTATCGAGAACTAGTCAAGTTCCCTCAGACGAGCAGGTTTCCTCACGATGTTCTCCTTCACCGTTTCATAGCAAGTGATAAACTCGAATGAAAATGAGATTCGCACATAAATCCCAGAGGTGCGAGCCGGGGTTTGAACCTGCACACTTTGATTGCAAGGCGTGCGTTCGACCACTCGGCTACCACTGCTATTTTACATAATCTGCACCCACTTAAATAGGCACCAAAGCATTATAGCACAAAAACATGATGTCCAAATATCAGCCACGAGCGTACTTCCATCAAATATTGATGTAACATGAATAAAATATTGCAAGCTCCCTAGGTGTACCCGGTTCGATTTCAATCTTTCATGTTGAAAGCAAACATCCGTAAAAAGGGTTCCGTAGCGGAATGGCACTGCGACAAACTCATTTCGCGATATACAGGACCGTAAGCCCTGAAGGCGTTTGTACATGGACTGTGACCTTGTACGATAGTTATATCATGGTAACAGAAAATGGTTTATTTCTTACGAGTTTACTAAAAATTTCTGTCTTCGTCGTCGTCGTCTATCTTTTGGGCGATATTTACTTATACAGGGTGTATCAGAAGTCCGAAATAATACTTTGACGTTTGCATCAGTATCGGGTATACAACTGAATGGTATAAAAAATTGATCGAAATTCGACCATGTTTTTTCATTCAACTTTTTTTTCGTCGCCAATTTCTATAACACGTAATATCTCGAGTTCTATGTTAAATACATATTTGGAATCAGCTAATTCTTCTGCGTCGAATGAGAATACTCTTCTGTAAAATTTTTAAAAAATCACTCAAGTCAATTAGCCCACCTGAGTAGGTATACTCTCTTCAGTTAAAAAAATTACACTTAAGTCAAATAGACTTTCAAACCTCGATATTAATAAAAAAAAATAGATTCTGATTCCTTTAGCAATAAATTAGACGCGCGAGGGTTGACGCCCCAGTGTGCCTTATGTTACATGAGTGTGCATTCAAGAAATGGTAGTAAATTAATACCATCTAACAATTAATTTCCCACCATTTTCTTACTAATACAAAAGACTCAATGAACATCAGGTTTCAGCGTAATCCTGATTCCAATAATGGGTCTATTGTGGGAACTGAAGAGTGTCGGCTCAATTAAGGGAATTAATTTCAGATGCGGTAGAACTTATTAATTGGTTATAATTAGATCAAATTGCTGTGAAATTAATAGTTACGATTGTTATTCCTTTGATTTATGTTTGAGACTACATTATCTATAATTCGACATAATTATGTCGAAACAAAAAGAATTAGTACGACAATTTAGGCGTTCTGTTCCAACATATGTCGAATTAGAGATAATGCGTATTATGCGAGGATTGCCCCCAGGGAGTGTCTTGAAACATCAGGAGCTTTACCACCACCATTTATACAAGGTGTTTCAGAAGTCCGAAATAATACTTTGACGTTTGCATCAGTATCGGGTATACAACCGAATGATATAAAAATCTGATCGAAATTTGGCCATGTCTTTCCAACTTTTTATTCGTCGTCAATTTCTAAAACTCGTAATATCTCGAATCCTATGTAAAATTTGCATGTTCTGTTTTGTGAATATTGGTAGACGCCCTTCATATGTGCAGTTTACACTGCAGAATAGTGTTATGGATGTACACAGATGCCAGAACACGATACCTGTGACAAATATTCAAAGGTCTATAACTCAGAAACTATGATAGTTAGGTATAAACTGTCTTCACTAAGCACCCACATATGAGCTACCGTATATGTACCTAAAGTATTATTTCGGACTTCTGATACACCCTGTAGTATTATTGTTTTTATATTAACTATAAATTTTTGACCGATACTGTACTAAATTAACTGTCAAAAACTGAAATTAGTATTAAAAAGATTGCTGCTAAACATGCACGTCAAGATAAGCCGTCTGTCGAAATTGAATTTGACAGATTTTATTTCATTCGTCTTGACCTTGCCTAATTAGACCTTGTATATTGCCATTTATGACTTAAAATGTGACTAAGCAGTAACGACCAAATTGGCTCTTTTTTCGGAATCAGTCGAATTAGAGATAATGTCTGTGAATGAAGACTCTCCTAAAATCTCTCTACGTCCAAGTAGTTTGTATTCCGTGCGAGCACTCATTCTGTAATTTATCTTAGTTGGACTGCATCCGGCATCGTACATCAAGGTGGCTTGCTCCACTAAGATTTACGCTTCATTGCTGATTGCGTTTCTTTGTTACAGATTTTGGTGAATAGGGTCGAATTTCGAATGTTTCCGAAATAAGTTTTTACGTTAGTATACATATTACATAGTACATGCCTTGTCAGTAGAACGCCCGCCCCGAACGCAAGCGATGCAAGTTTAAACCCCGGGCTCGCACCTCTGAGATAATTTTAATGTCGAATATAATTTCCATTAATGATTACCACTTGCTGAACGGTGAAGGAAAACATCGTGAGGAAACCTGCACGTCTATAGAAAGGCGTGTGTAGTTCACCAACTCGCACTGGGCCAGCATGGTGGATTATAGCCCAAATCTCCCTCGTATTGAAGTGAACGTGCCCGGTATAATGGCAATAGGCTCGCGCCCTGTTACATTAGGACCAAAATACATCGACGATAGGTGCATGTAGTGCGCCTCTGCCTACCCTTTCGGGGAATACTGGCGTGATGATTGTATGTATGTATATTATTCTATGTTTTCGTATATAATACATCTTGTTTTACAACCCGTTCTAACTAGTACTGCAATTCCTCTCCATCCAAAGGTTGCCTTGTAGACATCACTTTTAGTGATACGGCCGCTCAATATGTTGCAGGTGTCCATGGGTGGCGTTGATCACTTACCATCAGGTGAAACGTCTGCTCGTTTGCCTCCCTATATCATAAAAAAATGTAACACTATTTTATCATATGTATGTTTAGTATCTATATAGTAGGAACAATAAATACTTATCCATCTATCTGAGTTTTGTTAAAATTTTTAATAATTTAAAAAAGAAGGAAAACATAAATTTTGAACCGTATTATTTCAATTGTGTTTTTATCGGCCAGAATATGTTAGCCTTTACCTTAAAGCCCCGTATACACTGGAGCGTCAAGACGCGGGGATCAACCGTTTGGCCAATACTAAAATGGATTGTATTGGTTCACAGACAAAGCTAATTCTTCAACGAATCATCAATGACAGCGTAAGCGAATTCTGACGCGTTGGCGCGTGACTTTTACCACATAAATTTAATCTTTAGGTATATCGCCACAAGGTTCGTTTTTTATTGACAAAAATGTTGACGAGCGACTTTTAACGCACTAATATGCTTACGCAGTGGTTATAAGACCTATAATTGTTACACAAACGTTGCATAAATAATGCCATATGTAATAAAAGATGCTTCGACCTTCACAAATTCTTTGCGTAGCATCAATCCTTGAACGCGACAATACCATCCCGGCAATCCGAAATAAAATATGAAATGAAAGAGGCAAGGCACGTCTGACATACGAGCCGACAGAATATTCTCTATCTTTATATTATACAGGTTATATTAGAAGACCGAAATAATATTTTAGGCACATATAAGATAGCTATAGCTTAGTGAAGATAGATTGAGTCTCATTTTCATCCGAGATTACCACTTGCTATGAAACGGTGAAGGAAAACATCGTGAGGAAACCTGCACGTCTATAGAAAGGCGTGTGAAGTTCACCAACCCGCACTGGGCCAGCGTGGTGGACTATAGCCCAAAAATCTCCCTCGTATTGAGGGAGAATGTGCCCGGTATAATGGCAATAGGCTCGCCCCCTATTACATTGGGACCAAAAATACATCGGCGAAGTGTGGGCGCACTACAGTGCACCTCTGCCTACCCCTTCGGGGAATACAGGCGTGATGATGTATTAAGACAGACTATGTCTGATTATCATAGTTTCTGAGTTACAGATCTTTGAGTATTTGTCACAGTATCGTGTTAGACCTTATAATCTATTGGTTATAACCAATGATATTCTAGTAAACAGAAAAGGTAATGAGCGCGTACTAGTGAAGACTCGACTACATCCTAATTAGGACGTATATTTGATTGTCTGGAAGAAATTGCTTTTAGCGATAAGACCGCCCAATTGTACATAGCTACTGTATTTAGAAATAAGAATGTTGTATTATTTTATTTGTTTGGTGTGTACAATAAAGAGTACTCTATCTATCTATATTTGATACCAACATGCGGATTGGTTGACTGATGAACAGATGGCACATAGAACCGCAAGTGACAACACTAGCTATCTCTTTTTTTTCTCATAGGTTTTATCAAGCCATCTCTTTTGCACATTTGTACGTGTTGTGAAATGTAAATTGAATTAAAAGTGTGTATGTGTGCTGCCGCTGTTACGCGGAACACTTTTCTGTTGTTTTGTGCGTGTATAACATATCTGTTTACTAGAGTATCATTGGTTATACCCTATTTAACAGAGCAAATCACATCTTTGAGTGGCAAACTCAAACTCAACAAAATATTCGGCAAACAAAAATGAAAATCATGGTAGAAATTTGATAAAAAATTATACTAACCAATACTCGTGCAAACGGTAAAGTATTATAACGGCCTTCTAATGCACCTCGCAAAGAGAATACAAGGTGTATCAGAATTCCGAAATAATGAACACCAGCATGATGATATTGTATTATTGGCATGAAAAAATATGCATTAGTTACTGTTCTCTTATAACAGCCATAATAAAGATTGAGCTATTAAATCTTATCAGGGTATAACATGTTATTTTGTTAGGTATTTATTTGTTGTACCTGTTACTCTATGTAATCACCATTAGTCCCCTAAATCGAATAAAACACATTTGTAAACAATTTCAGACCAACACTCAAATAATTGAATTTCATTATTAGTTCAAAGTACTGTAATAATGGTTGATTTACATATAAACAAGGTATACACGAGTCCTGAATGCCGTGCCCTGCGGCCATTAGTACCCTGCAAGTTATTTACCTTGCGTTACATATAACAGTTTTACAAACCGCTAATGCGAATATTCGGTTTGAATTATATGTCGGCGGTACTGTCGTGTTATCTATATAGAAAATAAATGTTGGTCCCTATTACTGTTTTATAATTAGTAGAGTCCGAAGCTTTGGCTTCGGCCGAAGGTGGCCGGTCGGTAACAGGCGCCAATATGAACGAATTGTTAGAAATGTGCGAGTCCACAACCGAAAGAGCGACACGCAGAGAAATGGGTTTATACTTCGTTGCGCAACCAGGTCGCCTTTATGTAAATATTTAGGACAAGTTCAACAAGACCACAGTCAAAATTACTCCAAAAAACAAAAAAAAAAATTATTTACTTTCAGCCAATATATATTTATTTTATTCTGTTTTTTAGTATTTGTTGTTATAGCGGCCACAGCAATAAATCATCTGTGAAAATTTCAACTGCCTAACTATCACGGTTCATGAGATACAGTCTGGTGACAGACGGACGGACGGACAGCGGGTTCCCGTTTTACCCTTTGGGTACGGAACCTTAAAAAACAGATTCTGATACTGTAAGTAGCAAATAAATTTGTCATTAATATTATAATTACAGGTCGCGTGTTAAAGTATTTATGTGTATAAAACTAACGACCCTAAACCGTTGCGTGCCGAAAGGATACAATAAAATATTACCATCTAATCAATTACCCCTATAAAAATACAATAGAGTTGATTTAGTTCGCGCCAACTAAACAACGCTAAGCTAAATGCATTACCACCCTTCTCATGGCCATAATGTATGAGCACGAGGCAATAATTTAGTCCTGTCAAAATTAGTTTGGTAATAGTTTGTGTACAACGGAATCGGGGTCAATTTACGAGCCAAATTGTTTTAGTTTTCTATAAGTTGGAACTTGGTAATCGTATTTGGTGCGGACACGCTATTTTCAACCTTATCTAAAATAGTTACAGTTTAAAATCAATGATGTTATACTTTGGTTTAAAGCTACACTACTACTACTTTACAGTTTTACTGATTGCCTGGTATGTGTAGTAGTTATTTGCGACCATTAAGTTCTTAGTTCGATTCCCAAGTTATCCGTATGTTACTTTCCAAATAATTAACATTTATTAAATGTAAATTTTATAGTAAAATAATTGTAAGTAGACAGCTCGAAGTCTTAGACTTTATCTCGCACTTTATCATTACAATAAAGTTTTTATTACAAATTGCAATTTTGATCGGGCATTTTTTTTAAATTAAAACCTATTTACACAGCACTAAGAAACTTTTTTAGAACAACAGTATTTTGTGATGCCAATACATTTTTTTTATCTCGACATAAACATGGCCATCGACACAAATTTCAAGACCGTAAAACACGGTCCATTCGGTGTAGGTCCATTCAGCTAGACTTAAAAAGGGCACAGAAGAATTAGGTCAGTTATTCGTTAGGACTCAGGACATACCATTAATCAGACCCTCATTGGACTCAGAACCTGTCTGAAACTGGGACTAATTGGTTAACTTGAAATTATCCACGGCACTTTGATTACTGTCCTACTTAGCCAAAATTTGGCTCTACCATACTCTACTATGCTAGTTTCTTAGTAAAATACTTTTATGCTAAGTTGTATAGTCAACAGAGAGCTAATAAGGTTGCTATACTAGTGTAGTGAGAAGTAAGAGACTAGAATGGTTTGGGCATGTGATGGGAAGAGATTACAAGCATGTGACTAAAAGAGTGATGAGTATGAATGTGGATTGATACAGAGCGAGAGGAAGACCAAAGAAAAGATGGATGGAGTGTGTAAAAAGTGATATGATTGAGATCGGAGTAGATGTCGGTATGACGGAAAAGCGAGACGAATGGAAGAAAAGGACATACTGCACCGACCCCAAATAATGGGATAAGGTAAGGCAAATGATGATGACTAGTGTAAATCAACTCATAATAAGCCTGTAATGTCGCAGAAAAGCTGCTCTGTCAACCCCAGACTAAGCACAGCAAATAAAAATGAGTATTTGGTACGATGCAATTATGTGGGAGGGAACAATGGTGATAACTTGTAGGGAGTTAGAACACGACAATGGCGTTGCGCCGGAAATTAAAAATAGTTTACAACGACATTACAACGTTTACACCAAAAACAAAAAATAGGTCAATCTGTTAAATAGACTTAAAGAATGTTACTGACAAACTTATGGTGGATTTACGAATCAATTTTCAGTGTAATACCGCGTAATACCGCGGTTAAAAGATCTGTAAATTTAAATTTAAATTTACTTTCCTTGGCTTGTTCCGTTTTATTTTCCCCCTGACATCGTATAAGGAAAATAATATAGAAAATTATTACCTGATAATTTTAAAGGGCCCCCTGTAGACTTATTACAAATAAATGATTTGAATCGACTTTCACTTAATAGGGACACGCCCTTTGGAAAATAAGCGTGATCTGGCTCACGAGGTTGTCGACATGTGGGACATTGATGCGGCAATCATTGTACCGACAGTCGTTTCCGCCCATGGCTTATTAACCAAGAGCCTCGACAAACACCTAAAGAGGCTCGCGTTAGGCAGCTGGATCAAGGGACAGATTCAGAAGGAGGTACTTCTGGAGACGGTGCGTATTGTGAGGAAGTTCCTCTCTCTGGAGCCCTAACCACTGGTAACTAGGACCCTGTTCCAGATGCCGGTGGGGAACTGTTTTTTTATATTTTTAAATGTATTTTTTATATTTATATTTAAAAATGTACTAAATAAGAAAAATAGAAAATAAAGGAATACACTATTTGATTATTAAAGTTGTTTCAGAAGTCTGAAATAATAATTCTACATATGAATGAGTATCGGCTGTACAAATGAAAGGTATTTTTTTTTGTGAAATTCGTTTTTTTTCTCATTAATAATTGGGACTTCACGTCGGGGTCACCAGTTTGGGGGTTTTAGCTGACATAGGTTAATTTATACTTAGCTTATGTGTCCCTACATACGAGTACACGCATACATTATACGAGTTTACATATGTACACCTTAATTTACTATGGACTTCTGAAGCCGACACAATGATTTAACATTCTTAACAAAAGCTACTTTGCTAGTCTAAAAGCACTATACTGGACAGTTTGACAGTTTGACAAGTAAATTTGATTGAATCTATGGTGAACGTTACGAATATGTAATGTCTGGCTGATGATATATTTATTTTTATTGCGAGCAATAAAAATATCATGTCATTGAGATATTTAAATATAAAACCGAAACTCTTTCTCCAACTATAACTGTCTTGATACTACTAACAATATAGTTATCATAAATATTTTATTTATTTCTCCATGTTTTGTCATATGTATTTTCGTATTTGTGATGTTCAATACATTTTATATTATGTTTTCTCAACTGTAAATAGTCACCTCAAAATTTGATATCTTATTGTTTTGTCAAGTCTCACCCATCCACCGACCATGTGTTTTTACATACTCTGTTGTTGGCTAAATCATCGACTAAATACGATGGAGGCCATATCTTTTTAAAAAGTGAAGTGAAATCGTAGTTTATTCCATACTGACAAGTTCGTTCGAAATCAGACGTCAAATCACAAACAGTATAATACTATTTCGATGGCCAGATATACTAAAAAAATATAGAGCTGCAAGAAGACCCTTTTGAAACGCAGTCATTACCTACTTTATCTATGGGTTCATGCTGGTTTTAAACACGTACCTTCCGCACAGACCCATCTTCAAACCCACAAAACAATGAACTGTCGGCACACAGAAAGGTCCCTTTAATATTGATTACGGCCCGAGCTACCTGCATATATAAAATTCATCCAATCCATTTAATGGGTTTCCCTGCAACCCTTACCTTGGGGTTGCCAGATGGTACAGGACTCCCGAAACTTGGTGGCCACAGTCCTGCGAACAAAATAGAATATATTATATAATGTGTAGATATGTCTACTATGAAAGCAGTGGTAGCCGAGTGGTCGAACGCACGACTTGCAATCAAAGTGTGCAGGTTCAAACCCCGGCTCGCACCTCTGGGATTTATGTGCGAATCTCATTTTCATCCGGGATTATCACTTGCTATGAAACGGTGAAGGAAAACGTCGTGAGGAAACCTCACGTTTGTGGGAAATTGGCTAGTTTTCGATAGATGTGTGAAGTCTGCCAACCCGCACTGGGTCAGCGTGGTGGACTATGGCCTGTATCCCACTCTCATTGAGTGGAGGCCCGTGCCCAGCAGTGGGACGTTAAAAAATAAAGGGCTGTAATTTGTTGTTTGTTGTTGTAGGTCTACTAATCGCTACAAGTATGTACAGTAATTGGAAAAAATATATCAAAATTTACGAGCTTTAAGCTACAAGACGGAGGCTGGAAAAAGTATGCTAATACCAAAACGGACTCTGTACCAATATCCATAAAGATTGTTTTTCCCTGATAAGCCATGCGACGCTATCAAATTCGATATCGTCACTTATGACATTTTGTTGGAGAATGATCCAGTTCCTCTTGGTAAATAAATTTTGCAGCAAGCACCTTGATGTCTTCATAAATGACCTTTTGTGAATTCACCCTGGTCTTGATGCACATAGTACAAGCGTTGCTTAGTTTGGGATCTTTCGTTACGTATGTGTTTTCTGGCGTTATTTATAGAGAAGTTATGAATCTAGATGAATATATCAATAAATGCAATGTTAAGCAGTGGTAGCCACATGAGCAAGAACGCCCGCCTTGAACGTAAGGGGGGTGCAAGTTCAAATTCCGGGCCCGCACCTCTGAGATAATTTTCATGTGAGAATGTCATTTTCAATGATTACCACTTGCTGAACGGTGAAGGAGAACATCGTGAGGAAACCGGCACGTCTATAGAAAGGTGTGTGAAGTTCACCAACCCACACTGGGCCAGCGTGGTGGCCTATGGTCCAAATCTCCCTCGTATTCAGAGAGAATGTGCCCGGTATAATGGCAATAGGCTCGCCCCCTATTACATTGGGACCAAAATTGATCGGCGAAGTGTGGGCACACTGCAGTGCACCTCTGCCTACCCCTTCGGGGAATACAGGCGAAATGATGTGGTATTATCTTCATAACAATGCCATGCGTTATACTGCTCTCGCGAACGGCTAAATGGCGTCATGTAAGTCTCAAATTTAAGTCCAAAAAAAACCCCAAAAAATTTTTTTTTAATTCTTTAATTATCTACCTAATTATTTGTCAGGTCCACGTAATCACGTAAATGAGTTCGCCGACGGAGTCCGTGTTCGATCGCCGAGTTGGTTTACAAGTCACGCACGGAATAAACCCGCCAAGTGCGGCAACTAGTTACCCAACCGCATTCATTACCCACTTACTATTCAAACCTTCGCACTTTTAACAATTATTTATTGGTGCCGACTGACATATTGCCCTCAAGAATGTACCACTTCTAAATTTTGGGCATATGTCTGGCGTCGTCTTTAACGGTTCCGAAACCAAAGGGTAAAACGGGAACCCTATTACTATGACTTCACTGTCCGTCCGTCCGTCTGTCTGTCACCAGGCTGTATCTCATGAACCGTGATAGTTAGACAGTTGAAATTTTCACAGATGATGTATTTCTGTTGCCACTGTAACAATATTTAAGAAGGCTCACATACAACAAACGTGATGTTTTTGCTCGTTTTATAGATAATGGTACGGAACCCTTCGTGCGTGAGTCCGACTTCTTTTCTTTTTAATTAATTGACGATTACTTTTTGATCTGAGTATATACCGCTCGCCTCACTGCACCGGGTGGTAGTTGATGCATTTTGGAAAATGCCCTTTCTGAATCGCCATCAGTACAAGCTTTGCTTAGTTTGGGATCATACGATGAGTATGTGTTGTCTGGCTATATTTATTTTTATATTTTATTACAATTATATTATTAATCCATGAATCTGTATCTGAATCTTCGCAGTGGTAGCATCGTGGGCAAGAACGCCCGCCTTGAACGTAATTGGTGCAAGTTCAAATCCCGGGCACGCACCTCTGAGATAATTTTCATGTGCGAATGTCATTTTCAACAATAATTAACACTTGCTGAACGGTGAAGGAAAACATCGTGAGGAATGGTTTCCTCACGCCTCACGCCGTTCTATAGACGTGCAGGTGCACTTCTATAGAACGGCGTGATGTTCACCAACCCGCAATGGGCCAGCATGGTTGACTATGGCTCAAATCTCCCTCGTATTGAGGGCAAATGTGGCCGGTATAATGGCAATAGGCTCGCACCCTATTACATTGGGACCAAAATACATCGGCGAAGAGTCGGCGCACTGCAGTGCCTACCCCTTCGGGGAATACATGCGTGACGATGAATTTATTTATAATCAATGAAAGCAATATATTATATACCTTGGTAATTGACCGGCCCAATTAAAACACATGTTGGATATTGCGGTTCATTCCATTCTTATTAACTTGACCCAGATAGGCACATCGCAATGTTGATCGTGTTGAATACACAAATCATTGTTTGCGATCGTTAATGGTTAACGTTTAGATGGAGGCTTTACGCACTCTCTATATTAATTAAAACAGCTAGGTTACTCGGGGGTACCTTTTTTTGTAATAACTTATTTCTTCAAGATATATAGATAGCAGTGGTAGCCGAGTGGTCGAACGCACGCCTTTCAATTCAAAGTGTGCAGGTTCAAACCCCGGCTCGCTGTGATTTATGTCCGAATCTCATTTTCATCCGAGATTATCACTTGCTATGAAACGGTGAAGGAAAACATCGTGAGGAAATCTGCACGTCTGAGGGAGCTTGTCTAGTTCTCGATAGATGTGTGAAGTCTGCCAACCCGCACTGGGCCAGCGTGGTGGACTATGGCCTGAATCCCCCTCGCATTGAGGGGAGGCCCATGCCCAGCAGTGGGACGTTAAAAGGGCTGTAGTTAGTAGACAAAATAGTAAATAAAATTTGCATAAAATAAAATAATTTGTAACACAACTAAATAAGAAAATTTTCGTACAGATGATAATAAAGTAGACTAGTAAAATATTAGTCAATAAATCCCTCTATGCAGCAGTGCTTTTACTTTATAAACTTTCTTCCTCGTAAAGTGATTTTTTTGGTGAACCCTGCTAATGGATACAGAGACTCGTGGTTTAAAGGATTCTTTATAAAACGTAGAGGTATCTTTAACGTTTAGGTTTCCCTATCCGTCAAGGATTCAGGCTTGGTTCAATTTCGGAATTGATATTTTCGTAATTTGCTCTGATTGTTGCTGAGATTATAATTTATTATTCACCACCATGTTGGCTTGAACGCAAAGAGTGCACCTCTGGGATTATCAGATTTTAGGTACGAACTTCATTTTTAATAATGATTACCACTTGGTGTACGGTGCAATCAAATATCGTGAGGAATACACGTCTATAGAAAGGCGTGTGAAGCTCGCCAACCCGCACTGGGCTAGCGTTGTGGATTATGGCCCAAATCGCCTTCTTATTGAGGGGGAATGTGCCCGGTTTAATGGCATTAGACTCCCCCTAACACATTGGGACCAAGATACATCGGCGAAGTGTGAGTGCACCTGTACCTATCCCTTCAGTAAATACAGGCGAGATGTTATTTTTTTTTAATTAGATGTATATTTTAAGCATAGAGCATGCTGTCTCAGTTGTCTGCTCGTGTGTCTCGCACAAGTAAAATATTTAAGTAAGATGCCGCATTGCGGGTGGCAGGCGAGGCCGCACGCCCCCTTGGAGTCCTCGGACAATGTCTACACGTGGTGCACCTTGCGCTGAGGTCAAGCCTTGTAATGGTATACATATTACAAAATCTTTAAGCCTCCCAAAAAAAACCATTATTTTTGGAAGTCGGTTAAAAGGCTAGGGAATTGCCCTCAGCGGTAAACGCGATTCATAAGTACTATTGGTTTTAATTAAACTAAATTAACAACTGAATCTGTTATATTATGTACGACGTCGTAAAGTCCTCCGCACTCATTGTTTTTACCAATACCAATACGCACTCTATGTCAATATGAATAAAGATTAAATTTCTGTGGTAATGCCACACCCTCACGTGTTAAAATTCGCTCGTGCTGTGAATGTAATTTCTTTGAATAAATAACTTTTTCTATGAATGGTTCAGTTCGTTTTGCTATTGGCAAATCGACACACGCGTTTTGTGGGGTACTTTATGGCAAGCCCAATAGACGCCAAGTCGACGCTAATTTGCCTGAGATCGCAAGAGACCTAAATAAACACAGTCCGATAGGCTTTCAAAAGCTCAAACGTCCAAAACACATAACTTTTCATTTCAACAAACTGAAATACAACGTCTTGTATATTCAGAAAACTGGATTTTTCTCTCATCTCGGATATGCAAGTTTGGCAGCGAACCAAATACTCACAAAAACAAAGCAATAGCAGACCTATTCCGCTCCGCATAAGATTCAATGGAACTGCACTTTTTAAAATGTGTACAACCAAATAAAATTTAAACTTCGAATTCAAAACAAAGAAGTATGGACTCTATGCGAACAGAAATAAGATTGAATGCACGAGCAAGTTTTATATTGTGTTGACGAAAAATTCTGTACTCGGACGAAAACTTAAATGCGATTCTGAATTGCCTCCTATTCGATTTGAATCGATTGTGTCGTTATATATCGATATACGTTGCAACGGATTTAGGGATCCGTTGATAAAACACGTCTCAAAACCTATCATGGAATTTGAAACCAATAAATATCAAAAAATAGAGGCCGGCCAATTTTTTCTCATCAATCGAATAATTAGTAATTATTTATGATTACTTATAGAATTAATGTTGGGACGTCGCTAGCCGATTGTGAGGTCGTAGATTCGATATCGCCGTATCGTGACTAGAAAAAAAAAACATACCAATCAAATTGAGAACCAACTCCTTTTGGAATTCGGTTAATAAAACTCATGTGTTCTTGAACAAATGTTGGAACGCAATATGGACCTTTGTCTACATATACAAGACATATTATATGGTCTTGTTACTGTTTATGTTATTATGACGACTTCTTGGCAGCTACAGTTTACGCTGCTTGAAATGGAGCGCACATAGTTATAGGGAGTTCGATTCTCGTCCGCGTAGATTTCTAAACTCACTGTTTTATATGGTTACGAAACTAGATTTAATGCCAAATAATGGGTTAATTGTCCTTTATCTATTATTTGGTACATATGCAAAAGCGTAGCTTTGTTTGATAAAGTGTAAATAATAAAATAATTCCCTAAAACCTTCACTATTAGGTAGTATACACCGGACAATAACAAACCTAACATCCCATATAATCACAGTAAAACCCCTCTCGACATTAATCTAACACGACTATTACATTACACGGGACCAACAGAGCGAGGCTTCATTTTATAACCGAGCGTATTGCTGCGGAACCCAAGGGGACGCTCAGTCACTCCAGCTTTTTTCGCTACCCTAGTTCGTTCTACAATATTATTCGAATTTTAAATGTCAACATAGTCAACACAGATAATCGTAACAAAAAAGAAAATAACCAAGAACCTCTTTCTAATTTTGGAGTGTTCTAAATTCAAATATGAATGATTATTTCAACTTCTTTTACCCGACTATGGCAAATCCAAAAGGAAGGGTTATGATTTTAGAAGTCTTTGTATTTACGTTTGTTTCTCCGTAGCGCCTAAACTATTCATCCGATTTCTATGAATAAGGTGTCAATCGATTCGTTATTATGCCCCAGGTAACAAAGGCTACAATTTTACCGACTTCAGCTATAGGAAGAGTCGATTTTACCTTCCTTCCTTTCCGTAGTCAGGTTACAGCTTTTTTAACTTTTTTTCGTGTTATAGTATAGAGTTATAAATAAAAATCTAAGGAACCCCTCAAAGCGATTAGTGAACTTGATGTCTTTCGCTACATTTAGTTTCGACGCGCTCGATTTTTCCTATTAGTGACGGGCTATTGACAACGGGAACTAAATTAGTCGATTATTCGAACATAAAAGAATCCAGTAGATAAGTTGGGAGCTCAACCAACTGCCTATTATTGTATACTATAGCCCTTTTAGCGTCCCACTGCTGAGCACGGTCCTCCCTTCAATGCGAAGGGGATTCAGGCTATAGTCCACCACGCTGGCCCGGTGCGAGTTGGCAGACTTCACACATCTTATCGAGAACTACTAAAGTTCCCTCAGACGTGCAGGTTTCCTCACGATGTTTTCCTACACCGTTTCATAGCAAGTGGTAATCTCGGATTAAAATGAGATTCGCATATGAAACTCAGAGGTGCGAGTCGGGGTTTGAACCTGCACACTTTGATTGCAAGGCGTGCGTTCGCCCACTCGGCTACCACTCATTGTATACTCACAACACCGAAATGTTTAAACATAATTGTCGATTTGGTTTGTCAGTTTTATCGATACAAAGTTAGTCGATTAAAATTAGTACCTCAATCGAGTTTTGTGTACGTGATAATAAATTGAACACGCCTTTATTCCCCGAAGTTGTAGGCAGAGGTGCAGTGCAGTGCGCCCACATTTCGTCGATGTATTTTGTTCCCAATGTAATTGGAGACGAGCTTATTGCCATTATACCTGCAATGTAGTGCTTCCACATGTCATCCTTCCCTTAGTAAATATAGTATGGAACTTCGTCCGCGCAAACTGCGCGATGATTCAATAATATCGTTATAAAGTATAGCCTTTATGTTATTCTGACGTCCAAACCACAATACTGAAAAAAAATCATAAAAATCCCTTCTGTAGTTTTTGCGTGAAAGAGTAATAAACATCCATCCATCCATCCATCTATCTATACATCTTTCCATCTATCCATCTATCCTCACAAACATTTATAACATTAGTAGGATAGAGAGATAGACAACATTTATAATATTAGTAGGATAGAGTCTAAGAAAGTTTGTATGTCAAATAGAACATAACATTTTAAAAGTATTCCGAAAATTAAACTGCCAATTTGGTTCAGCTCTATCTCGAACGCTGTCGCTGTCAGAACCCCTCTATTTCCCCTTCCAGAGCGGATTTTTTTCGTTCACAAAAGCCTATTAATGTCGCGTTTTCCAAAGACCCGATATTTGGGTCTCAATAAACGGGCGGTCGTAAGTCAAAAACTCTTAAGCCGGCACACTGGGGCGTCAAAGACGCGCGTCTAATGTTGGCCAATACCAAAACAGACTGACTTAATTAATAGTAAAAAAAACTTTTTTAAAACAAGCTTTTATTTAATTGCCCTTATTTTTCGTATTCTCCTCAGCAAGCCCATTCATTTCATACCCATACTGTATTAGTGCAGAAAAAAAAACTATTCCGCCATCTTGGATGATCCACCATATTGGAATTAGAATGACGTTACATAGCTAAGCATGCATTGTCATCCAAAATAAGCGTGTACACCAAATTTCAGCTCAATCGGTTAAAGATAACTAATTTAAAATTCAGTTGCAAGATTCCACCCGGACATACATACATTGCAAGTTAATATAAAGCTTGTAAAAAAGTTCATTCTTTAACGAAATGACATTGATAGTGCGAACGAATTTTGACACGTGGGTGCGTGGCTTTTAACACAGAAATTCAATCTTTATGTATATATTCATAAAGTTCGTTTTTATATTGTTAAAAATTTAACGCATGTCTTTCGACGCCTCAGTGTCCGTCTTATTTTCTGTTTCCAATATCTTGTTATCTTTGACGTAATCTTCTGCGTGTCCACGAAAAAAATCAGCCAATAGGATTGCCGCGAAATCACGTCATTTACGTGACGTCATAATGAAGCGATCCTATTGGTGGGTTACGCTCGCTCTTCGTGACATTTTCTGGCCACGCATTACAGGGTATATAAAAAGTTGTGATAAATTGACGCCTGACGTCATTGGGCCAGTCAATCATTTTTGGTTTATAAAAAGTTAACAGCCAGCCTTTCGACTGACGTTGACAGCGCTAAGCAAGGAAGTTCAAAGGCCCCTAAATATATCTACCGAGTGTTTAAGCAAATCAAAATAATACTAAATGCCATGTGTATATGGTATACATTTGAATGTTTTAAAAAATGTATCCAAAAAATATTTTCATGTATAATTCTATAAAAACACACAATATGATGCCTGTATTCCCCGAAGGGGTAGGCAGAGGTGCACTGCAGTGTGCCCACTCTTCTTGTATTTTTGCCCCAATGTAATAGGGGGCGATCCTATTGCCATTATATTGGGCACATTCTCCCTCAATACGATGGAGATTTTTGGATCACCACGCTGGCCCAGTCAAAGTCAAAGTGATTTGACTTTGACTGGTCCAGGCGATAGTATCTATAACCATCTCATGTCATTACGCCGCCGTTAACTGCACACTACAAACGCGGGGATTACCGAACAACTCCTTCAAGTGTATACAACTAAAACTCTCATTGAGCTAATCCCTTGAACGAGGGATTCGAGATAACACGCTGTATACGAAAAGATGCTCTATTTAGATTAGTTATTCGCTCACCATATAGAGGAACTATATAGGGTGTATGAAAAGGATTAATTAAATTATTTTATACGATAGAATATTTGAGTTTGTTGATTTTACAAAGACTCACCTTTGCTTACAAGCAAGTAGGTAGGTAGCTAGTTGTTTCCAAATAGGTAAATAACGAAGAAATATTAAACTGACTTAAATATCTAATATGTAAGTCAATTTCTCAGAACTAGCTATGCGAGATAAAACATAAAAAAGAAATAAAATTACACCAAATTCCTCGTAGAGCACTACGGACCTCTAAAAATAAAATAAAATTTTACTACCGTGTCTGTAATTTATATGGGTAGGTAGAAAACTACCTACACATCTGTGAATCGTTGTTACGGAAGAAGTTCTTTATATCCAATTAAAAAACGATTGGCATCTGCAATCACTTAATAATCATCCCTACAGTCCAGGATCGTCCAAATATAGTACACATACGAGTATATTATAAATATAAATGTTCCTAGTGTTGTGTAAAATATGTTGATATTTAGTCACGCGACGCAAGAGGGCGCGACTAGTCCATAATAAGCGTTATTTGCTTCACCGCCGGACGTAGCGCTACGAATATTTACAGGCTACGCGCACGCTACGGCGTAGCACCTCGTTGGGCTACGGCGTAGTAATTACGAACCGCGGTCAACTCAGTAGCCGATTGTAAATAAGGAAATGGGTACATTATTTTTAAGCTTTTGCATACAAATGAAATAGTTTCAAGTTACATAAACGAAAGAGGTCATTCTAAAACAAAATATTATTATGTTTCTGGCTTCTACATTACTCTTTTTCTCAAATATTATATTGTATAGGGAACAGTGTTTTTGTAATATTACGTTAATAAGCTTTTAGGGAATGCAGGGCTGGTTTGTAGGTTAAATAAATCATAATCATATTTCATTGGTACTGGTAGCTACCATTGTAATTCGACTGAACAACGCAGATGGCGGGCGACGACTGGCGTAACATACTGGCCAATCGGGCGCTTACATTATTTCGCGGACATTGCATTATTTCTACTTAGTTTAAGTGTCCCTACAAGCTTGTATTGTCTCTTTGTAGAGTTAAGAAAAAAATGACAACTAAATCTACATCAGGGTTGATGGTCTGGTGGTTTGAGCGTAGAAAGCCACTCAACTCATAGCTCTGAGTGGTTTCCGGTTGGATTCCGATCGACTATTTTCGGAAATCTGCGTGTAACTGGAATCGCCCTCAGTCCATTGTATGGTATCCATATGTACAAGCTTTACTTAGTTTGTGACCATACGATGAGTATGTGTTGTCTGGCGATATTAGTGTATTTTACAGGGCCCACAAAACTTTACCCTTACGTACTAGTGATGTGCCGGATATCCGTATCCGAGGATATCCGAGGGAAATGAAAGATCCGTATCCGTGTCCGTTACTTTTTCGGCGGATTTTTATTCTTTTTCTTTTACCTTATTAATTTTCAAGACCCATGAAATTCTATATACTTATAGGTGATCAGGTAGCAATAAAAACTTAAACTCCATTCAGAATATTATTTATTTCTTGAAATAGAAATATTTGGCACCTTTATATTGCAAACATTCATCGTCTGAAAGGTACTTAATCAACTATCTTTATAATGAGATCGATGACAAATCTTTGTGATAAAACATTTATTATAGGAGTTTTTATAAAACTGTTAAGATCCGTATCCGGCTCCGTATCCGCGGATATACACTTTTAACAATCCGGCACGTCACTATTAAGTACCTACATCTATTAGCACGCGATATTCCACTAACATATTTAGGTATGTGACGTTTGCCTTGAACTGAGTGTCCTTCAGTTAAACTGCGGCGTGAATTGCGGAGTTATTTTCACCGACTGAATTCCGTGTGTCAAAGGATTTCTTGGTATTGAGTTTATTTGTGAAACTATCCATTTATTTAAGACTAGCTGGGCTCGTGACTTTGCACATATAGAATTTACGCTGGTACTCGGAATGAATGGGTTTTATTTCTTTACATTGCCTTAGTTACTCCTTACAACATCAGGTATCTGCCAGTGAAAGTTCCATCCAAATCGATCTATACGTTTCGAAGACTAACCGAAATGAACAGACAGAGAGACAACATTTTACAAATACATTTATGTGCATTTGGTATAAAGTATAAAGGTGTTATTTTGATATTAAAAACAGACACTGCAATTTTATTTATTTGTTAAGAGGAAAAAAATAATTGAGGGAATTAATGGTTTATTTATGTTAGAGAAAAAAAAAGTATATATAAAATTATTTCATATACTGCACATAGCGAAGATTTGCAAGCTTATACCGTTTCTGAATCACCTCGTCTATAGGTACTTTAAGAAAACTACCAAAAAAATATCGGTCATATGAATTACGAGGTATATCGACGTACAATGCCCTAATAGCCATATTCAGTTATTTCACTTGTTAACTTGACCTAGGGCCGAAACCAGACGGTTTTTTTGTCGGTCGGTTATACCCATGTTACACGTCACACACAACAGCTCGCCCCAAGGTCTGGCTTCACCATTCATCATTTATTTTTCCCGAATGGTGAATCTGATAAGAGTATTTCTAATCGACCCACTTACTAATACTTATTTAGGCGAAATAGCCTCAGCAACTTGTTATTTTGATTCTTCTTCTTATCCGGTACGCTCTTGACAGAGCGGTCGTGATCGTTAAGTATCAGTATTGGAAGGGGCAGATGTAATGCGCTTCACGACATTTCGCCACCGCTGTCTGCAAGAGGTCATCCTGCTGCATTCGTTGACTGAGGCTCCAATGGCGGACTTGATCTGGTCAGTCCAACGCGTGGGTGACCTTCCGCGCGGTCTAGTGCCTTCTATTTTTCCTTGGACGACAAGGCGTTCTATGGACTGGTTGTCACGCCGGGAATTATTTTTATTACTAGCGTACAATTAGAATAAGATCTTGTCTGTACCATATGTGTTTGACGACCAATAAAGACCTTTTAAAACAAACTACATAACAATACTTATTTTTATTTTATTTTATTAGGTTTACCAACAGTTGTTACATTATTACAAGTATTACATATATAAATTATCTGTCTTATGTCTAATGCACAACTAATAATAGGTAAACACAACATGTAATTTAACGTAACGTCGTTCCAACTATAATTAAGAAAGAAAAATTAAAAAATAATTAAACCTAGAGTTATTTTAGTACAGGAACAAAAAAGGTTTTCATTTTTTGAGCTAACCCACCCACTTAAGTCACTTGTTGGTTTCTAAATTTGGGATTCTAAACAATTCCGACGGTTAGTGGTGGGTCCCTTTCTCTACTATTGTTTTTGCACCCACTTATTTAGCAGTATTCATTTTATTACTTTGATTTTGCTGTTCCAAATCTGTCAAAACATTAGATAGTATTAACATAATACTACTTTTATAAGAGTTAGGAAACGGTAAAGGAAAAAATCGTGAGGAAACCTGCACGTCTGAGGGAACTTGACTAGTTCTCGACAGATGTGTGAAGTCTCAGTTACACCCTGTCAAATTCTGAAAAGGCTATTTAAAAATTTTGCCGCTTAGGAATCGAACCCGCACCCACCTGTAGGCTTAGCATGACCGTGTAGACATAAGTTTTATCTCTTTCAACTGTCAGATTTGTCGAGAAAAGACGTCACTTCGATCTTTTTGTACTGGGATAAAACGGGATAAAACGTCTACGCCGTCATGCTAAGCCTTCTGGTGCAGTACCTGATCGGCCTATGCCAGCCGTCGTCAATATTACATATTTTCTGTTCCTCAACTTTGGCTGTCGTCCAAATGTTATATGTTTTACATAATATTGGGATTTTTAGAATTCCGTAACCGAAATAGAAAAATATCTATTTCCAATTTTAAAGTGTTTTTTTTACGGTCACCCTACCTACCGACTGTGATGAAGGACTCTGAGGTTTTATACAAATAGAAAGTTTTAAATTTGAAGACTTTTTTTTTTATTGCCAATTGTTTTACAGCAATGCAAGTTACTTAATCATCGAGCGAATCTTATAGCGCTTGTAGACTAGAGTTAGTTTGTGCGGGTGTATAGTCCATTCGAGATTTATTTTTGAATTGACTACGCTGTTGGCCGTGAGGTGGCCTTTACAGCTTTACCGGAGGAGTGGCGAGCGCAGAGTGCACTCCAACCAAGGCCTTAAGTCCATTCGAGATCACTTCGAAAAACAAGCTTATACGCTCCCTATAGACTCTAGCACTTCCAATACCAAAGAGAACTGTATTGACTCTTAGAGAAAGATTATTTTTCAACGGAATGACATTGGCAGTGACATTGACAGCAAATATTGACGTGTGGTGGCGTGACTTATACCCATAGAGGAACTAGAGAACCTATATCGACTCCGCCCTGCGTCGGACTCTGCGGCAAATTGTTAGACGTTTATCTGATATTTAAAAGCAGCAGTTTAAAAGCAGTGGCAGCCGAGTGATCGAATGAACACCTTGCAAATCAAAGTGTGCAGGTTCAAACGCTGGCTCGCACCTCTGGGATTTATGTGCGAATCTCATTTTCATCCTAGATTATCACTTCCTATGAAACGGTGAAAGAAAACATCGTGAGGAGACCTGCACGTCTGAGGGAACTTGTCTGGTTCTCGATAGATGTGTGAAGTCTGCCAACCCGCACCGGGCCAGCGTGGTGGACTATGGCCTGAATCCCCCTCGCATTGTGGGGAGGCCCGTGCCCAGCAAGGGGACGTTAAAAAGGGCTGTAGTATCTGATATCCACCATTGTAGTTTCCTGTAGTATACGTCAACTACATAAGGCAACTGCAAAAACATAAAAAAATTGCCGCAGGGCGGAGTCAAACTCCGTTATATAGCTCAATGCTTTTACCACAGGAATGTAATCTTTATGTATACCGACATACAGTGCTTTTTAATATTGGCTAACTCAATGGAGAGACTTGTAGTTCAAGGTCAGGTAGCGGGAAAGAGAGCACGCGGCCGATGTCCCACACGCTGAATATACTTAATTAAGACGGCAACTCAATCTACCATAGCGCAGTGTTCTCGCAATGCTACCAACCGCCAGAAGTGGAGAAGCATTGCCAGAGCGGTAACCAAGGAGAACGACGACACGGAAGATCCACCATGCACACCATCCCAACAACCACGACCACTCTGACAAGAGTGCCCGACTGAGAAGAAGAGAAGAATTATTGGCTAACATTTTGACACGTCTTTTGACGTACTAGTGTGCGAGAGGCTTAAAACGCTACTTTAAAAAGCTCTTACACGGTATCCTTACTACCATATTAAAAACACACTTCACCCAATTTCCTTGTTTGCCTAAACCAGTACCCACTCGGCCAAGTGCGTCTGATAAATTGAAACGCAAACATCTTTGGAAGGGCGAAGGGCCGGCGATGCAAAACAGACGCCTTGAGATATGGGTCAGGCTTGGGATTAAAAAAATATACGAAGAATATAATAGGGGTACCACTTTAGAGACGGCCAAGGTAAGAGGACCATGGAAACCGAAAAAAACAAGTATTTCTTTATTAAATACGACTCATGTATAAAGTGCGGGTTCGTTTCCCGTTGGGTCCGGGTGTTAATGTTACGACCGTTGTGTATGGTACAACACTACGGTGGTCTTCGTAACTATAATTCATGTTATAGTTAGTCATTTGGGGCCTACATGTTGACTAAGTACAGGGTGTTTCAGGAAGACAAAACAAAATTTAAACTTTTGCATGAGTGTCGGATCGAAGTTCGCATGATTTCACATGTTTGTAGTGCCAATTTTTTTATGTCTTAAATGCGATTTTTTAGTGCCATTTTGTGAATATTAAAATAATAATAATACATCATCACGCCTGTATTCCCCGAAGGGGTAGGCAGAGGTGCACTGCAGTGCGCCCACACTTCGCCGATGTATTTTGGTCCCAATGTAATAGGGGGCGAGCCTATTGCCATTATACCGGGCACACAGGTTTCCTCACGATATTTTCCGTCACCGTTTCTTAGCAAGTGATAATCTCAGATGAAAATGAGATTCGCACATGGAACCCAGAGGTGCAAGCCGGGGATAGAACCTGCGCACTTTGATTGCAAAGCGTGCGTTCGACCACTCGGCTACCACTACTACTACTATTAATACTAACCTTTCGTACTCGAATACTTTTTTTGGGACTAAGCCCACCACACACTCCCACCACTGTTACTCCTGTAAGCCAGGATCGACAGCGGTGTCCATTGAAGACACCGAGGTTTGACCCTTGGCGAGTACTCAGATACTATGATAATTAGGCATAGTCTGTCTTCACTAATCATCAACATACTAGCTAACGTATAAGTACATAAATATAATTTCGTATTTACATACATATACTCACGCCTGCATACCAAGGGTAGGCAGAGACTATCGTTTGTCAGATGCTACGTTTGAAGTTCGTAAAAGGTTCACAAGCACCCTATTCCTACACTTCGACTCACGCCTGGTATATTTCTTTCGTCAGTCCACTTGCCCATAAATACATTTAAAACTGCCATAAAACAAAATTTCCTATTACAAAATCTCGAATTATTTGGATGATAAATCAGCTTTGGATTGTACAGCTCAGGTTCAAATCAAAAATAAAAATATTGCCCGTCATGTCAAAGTGTAGCGTGTGTTGCCTTACTAACGTATTATTATCTTATCTACATTATTAAAAGCTGCTCTAAAGGCAACACACTGGAGCTATATGTACCTGTGTATTTGTAATAAGTTTTGGCGATTTAAAAAATGATCAGCCCACTGAGTTTATTTTTGGATCTTCTCAGTTGAGGTCGCGTTTCGATCCGGTGGTAGTATAGTAGAATATAAGAAAAAAAATGTAAACTTGACAATTTGTAAGTGCCCCCATAGGCCTATACAGAATAAATGATTTGCCTTTGACTTAAACACAACTCTTTTGCATAGTTGTATTCGGTTTTCTGATACAGCGTATGTCCTACTAATAATATAGTTAATTGTAAAAGTTTGTGAGGATGGAAGGATGATTGTTACTCTTTCATGAAAAACTGCTGATCGGATTTTAATGAAACTTTACAGCATTATTGTTTATACATCAGAATAACACATAAGGCTGTCATTTATAGCTACTACTACTACAGCCCTTTTAACGTCCCACTGCTGGGCACGGGCCTCCCCTCAATGCGAGGGGGATTCAGGCCATAGTCCACCACGCTGGCCTAGTGCGGGTTGGCAGACTTCACACATCTATCGAGAACTAGACAAGTTTCCTCAGACGTGCAGGTTTCCTCACGATGTTTTTTCTTCACCGTTTCATAGCAAGTGATAATCTCGGATGAAAATGAGATTCGCACATATATCCCAGAGGTGCGAGCTGGGGTTTGAACCTGCACACTTTGATTTGTAAAGCGTGCGTTCGACCACTCGTCTACCACTGCTATAATTTATAGCGATATTGAATAATTGAAGTCTGCGCGGACGAAGTCGTGGATAGAAGCTACTATTGCTTATAATTGCCTAAAGTCGAAAACAACTCGACAAATTTGTACTATTCAAACTTCAAAATACCTTGATTTAAACAAGAACTATTTGAACTAAGGGTGCGTAATAAGGTTTGGGGCACGTTGAATGAATTAGGGCTAAACGCTTTGTAAAAGTTTGTGCTAACAACCAAACTTTCATGGGATCACGCCTCCGACGCGGCGGTGTGTACTCACCAACCTCAAAAACTACTGTACCTCTTCATAAAGCATGTAGTTCTAGTTTTGTTTGTTAATTTTTCGTTTGTTTAACTAGGTTATACAAGCAGTAGTTATTACAATAATAGTCGGATAAAAGTTTTCATAATTAGAAAGCGTTGAACTCCTTTGAACTAGATTTTTTTCTCCTTTGAGATAGTTTTAATGGAATAAGATGAGGAATGGCAACACCTGCGATTAGCGGATATTTCAGCCAGTGTTAAGTAGTTAATAGCAAATGCAATAAATACACATAATAAAAACCGGCCAAGTGCAAGTTTGACTTGCACACGAAGAGTTCCGTACCATTATCTATCGGCAAAAAAATCATGTCTGTTGTATGAGAGTATTATTTACATATACAAATCAACGCTTGAAAGGCAATCCTTACTAAGCGACAAAAAATCCAAATATATACCAAACGACGCAGAAAATTATTTTATTACTTTTTAAACTGGATTTTTTTAATTTTGTTCAAGATGTAGAGTAAATTTTTATTACTAAGAATGCTGTGTTCTTTTGTAATAGTTGGAGCATTTAGACTTAGAATACATTAAGCTAGATTTATATATAACGTGCAATGTATCCAATGTTAAAGAACCTCAAAAAATAAATAAAAATCTGGCCGTTCGAATGGTGTGTATATAACAAATTTTACGATTTCTTGTTGTTTAGTATTGCTTTTCAAGCGTCGATATAGACACAGAGTACATTTTAAACAAGTCAACTTAATTCACTCGCCACTGTGAGTGCAGGGCATGAGAGCGACGAAGGAGTAGTATATGTAGCTGATGTTACAGAATTAAGACCATTGTTTACAGCGCAGATATATTTACGGCGGCATCCGCCCGCCACAGATCCCCTCGCAAAAACTTCACAACGTTCGCGTCGTAATATTTTACGAGTGGCTACCTCGCCGGACTCCGGACTTAAGATCCGGCTCACGTAGCGCCATCTACATTACGTGATGGCAATTTATACGGCCGATACCGATTTCGTTCGGCGAAAAATTGCCAGTTACGCCATGAATGTTTAGGTACAATTTACCTGGGAATGCCAAGCCGGCCAAGTCGAGAGTTACGTGTCTTTACGTCAACAGTATTGTAGCATTATGCACCATGAATGGACTTATGCCACGACTAATAGAGATGATGTCTCCTTCTATCGTATGAAATAAGACAGAGAGCGAGCGAGCAAATACGTGATAGAGGTCTAATCTTGACATGTATGCTAAATTCACAGTATTGATAGTATTGGCAGCAAGCCGACTGTGAGAGGACTTGAAGACTGTATAGTAAGTTAACTGAAGATGGTTTCATGAATATTAGTTATGTTTCTGTAATGACCATGAACCAATCTTGTGGTGTTCAGCGTGGTCAGGGTTTAACGTTCTGAAGCTTATGTAAATACCTACCTACAGCAATCAACTAATGAATATTTACAAACTTGCATGTCCCTTAGAAACAAGCTCCTAATTACCTAATTCTGCCTTGAATTTCATCAGAAGAAAGTTTACGTAAGTACTTTTCTTTGAGTTAGGTACTCAAATATGTAAATGGGATAAAAATTACCTATACTATTATTCATGGACGTAAAAAAAGATAGATTCTGCGTCGGTCACGTCGTAAGTGAAGTAACTTATCGACCTACGTGTGCGTGAATTGAGACATATTCTCATGTCATTGAATGAATTATAATGTTATTCTTTTGAGAAATAAAAAGTATTTGAACCGTAATACCAACCAATGTGTGGCTGTGCGAGGGATAACTTACTATGCTGTATGTGTGAGCGAGATAGACGTACTTATACATACAAGCGATCCGGCGGCTTACTATGAATGCTTCATTTATTGTTTAGCGAGATTCCATCCGCCCTTTTTAGGGTGCCGTACCCAAAGGGTAAAACGGGAACCCTATTACTGAGACTTCGCTGTCCGTCCGTCCGTCCGTCCGTCACCAGGCTGTATCTCATGAACCGTGATAGTTAGACAGTTGAAATTTTCACAGATGATGTATTTTTGTTGCCGCTATAACAACAAATACTAAAATACAGAATAAAATCAATATTTAAGGGGGCTCCCATACAACAAACATGATTTTTTTGCCGTTTTTATAGATAATGGTACGGAACCCTTAGTGCGCGAGTCCGACTCGCACTTGGCCGGTTTGTTATAAGTTCATGCTATAACGTGTAAAGTTAAATTACAGTGGAGACAAAATGCATAATTTACATAATTACCATTTGACGATTTATTAAAACAGTATTACATTTTGATATAATCATATTATTAGGAAATGAAGTAACTATAAAATCACATTGAAATTAGCATTCATTAAGAAATATAGCAGTGGTAGCCGAGTGGTCGAACGTACGCCTTGAAATCAAAGTGTGCAAGTTCAAACCCCAGCTCGCACCTCTGGGTTTATGTCCGAATCTCATTTTCATCCGAGATTATCATTTGCTATGAAACAGTGAAGGAAAACTTCGTGAGGAAACCTGCAAGTCTGAGGGAACTTGACTAGTTCTCGATAGATGTGTGAAGTCTACCAACTCGCACTGGGTCAGCGTGGTGGACTATGACCTGAATACCCCTCACATTGAGGGGAGACCCGTGCCAAGCAGTGGGACGTTAAAAGGGCTGTAGTTAAGAAATATAAGCCTTCATCCAACCATAAACATTATACAATATTTATCGCCAAAATTACATTCTAATAAAAATGCATGTGCTAAGCACGTAAATTGTTTAATGGTTACAATGGGGATCTAATCTGAACCGCGCGGATATCAGGACCGTCTAGCCACTACACTATTGACACTTTAAGATGATCTTTAACATTTAAAAAAGCAATTCAAACTTTTGTAAAAGTAAAAAGGATTTAGTAAGGGTGAGAACAGTGAGTCCAGACGGACCCAATCTAGCGTGTACTATCACAAAGTGAAATCAAAACACGGGGGGTAGTATTCCATCACGCACGTATCATTATCGCGTATCGTATTCCCGTATATCCGTATCGTCGTTTCATAGTAGCTCATCAATTAGTCGCTTTTCTACCACACGGAATATCGTCATGGGATTATCATTATAACCCTTTGCTCGATCTACCTTAAAATTCTCGTAACATTTACAATATATACTATTATAATATAGGTATATACAATAATACATCATCAAGCATGTATTCCCCGAAGGGGTAGGCAGAGGTGCACTGTAGTGCGCCCACATTTCTCCAATGTACTTTTGGTCCCAATATAATAGGGGGCAAACCTATTGTCATTAAACCGGGCACAATCCCCCTCAATACGAGATTTGGCCCATAGTCCACCACGCTGGCCCAGTGCGGGTTGGTGAACTTCACACGCTTATCTATAGCCGTGCAGGATTCCTCACGATGTTTTCCTTCATCGTTCAGCAAGTGGTAATCATTGTTGAAAATGACATTCGCACGTGAAAATTATCTCAGAGGGTGCGGGCCTGGGATTTGAACTTGCACCCCTTTAGTTCAAGACGGGCATTCTTGCACACCCTTTAGAGCTAATAAAGAATATTTATAGTGCTTCAGGCACACATAGGCGTCAACACCAAAACGAACTCTATGTAAATATACATTAAGATTAAATTCCTGTAGTAGCTACGCGATCACGCGTCAAAAACGCTCGCGCCGTGAATGATATTTCGATGGAGAATGAGCTTTGCACTATAGTGCACCTCTACCTATCCCTTCAGGGAATACAGGAGGGATGGTGTATCATACAGCCTCGTAACTTCATGTTCCGTAAAACGTATGTTTTGTCACTCTAGTCCTACCCATAACACGCCCGACAATTTTGCGAATCTGCCCTTGGACCGTAAAAGGGACTACCCAACTTATTATTAGCTTACACGACGTTGAATGTCCGGGAACCTTGGCTGTTTATAAGTTACTTTTTTTATTACAAGCTTTATATTAACTTGCAATGTATGTCAGGGTGGAAACTTGCAACTGAATTTTAAATCAGTTATCTTTAACCGATTGAGATGGAATTTGGTATACACGCTTATATGCATGCTTAGCTATGTGACTTCATTCTAATTCTAATATGGCGGATCATCCAAGATGGTGAAATGGTTATTTTTTCTGCACTACCACAGTATGGCTTAGCATGACCGCGTAGACATAAGTCTTATCCTTTGAAACTGTCAGATTCGACGAGAAAATGTCGCCAAACCGAGCCATGCCTGTACAAAAAGCTCGAAGTGACGTCATTTTCTCGACAAATCTGACAGTTAAGTGTCTACACTGTCATGCTAAGTCTACTGCATCTATCAACACACACTACAACAAATTTGTAATACATACAATCTATACAAATAGATGCAATTAAAGTCTGGAAATTCCTTCTTATTTTTTAATTTGGTTAAAACGAGCACATGGAAACGAAAGGTAAGGTACTTTAAAGTATTATTTTCATTCTATAAATTATCATAGATACATAAGACTAAAAGTTCTATCAATATCTAAATATAAAAAGGACGTTGCCATCATATCACTTACGTATTTTGAGTTATTGTTGACGGCAACGAAGTCTTAATTATAAGGAACTTGATATTTATAAGGAAAGTTGTTAATTAGTAAATATCAATTTACCGATATTTAAGTTGATCGGTTCTATATTATTTGTGAGTCTCTTTATATTATAAATGATCAATTCTCTTCTTAATATCACGAATATTAACTATGTTTTATACTTTGATTTGAAACTCTATCATTCGTATGTTAACTTAACAATTTATTGGGCGAGAAAAAGTGAGGTTTACAAAGTCCAATGTTCAATCTTCTTCTCGAAGGATGTAATTTAGGTCTGACATCACGCCATAGATCGGAATAGGTAGACTATATTTACATAAACTTCGAACAAAGAAGTAACATACAGTGGATAATACCTCCTCTAAAATCTCGAAATAATTATAAATGGACTATTCAACAAAAAAATTTTTTTTCAATTCAAATCAGTAGTTTCTGAGATTACCGCGTTCAACCAAACAAACAAAATCTTCACGTTTATAATATTATATAGTACAGATTTGGAAATGCACACACATATCTACTAATAAAAAATCCCTATACATGGAGCCTACATACAAACGCCACAATGCCCATAAAACTTTTGCTACAGGCGTGCACCTATAGATGTCAGTTCCAGATTAATTTGTCCGAGAATCTAAACTGACGACTGCTTGATCTAATGTCTCAAGCGTAAACCACTCGATTCACTGCACCAGGTAGTTTCAGGTTCAATTCCCATCAGCGGACAATTTCAGAAATGGCCTCTTAGAAACTTGCCTGGTCTGAATGGAACTGGGATCGCCCCCAGTACAATGTATGATACCAATAGCACAAGCATTGCATAACTTGGGGTAACATAACATAACTCATGCAATGAGTATGTGTTGTCTGGCGATTTATAAAGTTATATATCGTGGGGTTGTCCCCACTTACAAACGCTTGGAGAAACCCAGAAACACGGTGTCCTTAAGTCCTTAAAATCCCCTTTCCCAACTCCCCCCTCACCCCTCTACCCCTGGTACCAGTCTAGACAGTCGCGATAATATTCTGGTGTTAACCAAAGACCAGCCCTGATAATAGGCAACAGTGGTATTAAAAGCGGCTCGTAAAGAAATTATGAAAGGCAAAAAATAATTTTATCCAAGTCTCAGTGGATTTATTTTTCATAGAATAGTAACGATGATAAAGTTGGTCGTAATTTTAATATGCGTAGTAGCTGTGGATTTAATTTGATAACAAATAAAGTAACAATGGAATATTAAAGGTCTTTCTTGATTATAGGAACCAGCGGGTTAGACAGACAGCGGGAGAGACAGGACTTAGCGGCTATTTTTTTTTCTGTTCATAGTTCATCGTAGCCGAGTGGTTGAACGCACGCCTTGCACTCAAAGTGTGCAGGTTCAAACCCCGGCTCGCACGTCTTTATTTGCGAATTATTTTCATCCCAGATTATCACTTGCTATGAAACGGTGAAGGAAAACATCATGAGGAAACCTGCACGTCTTACGAACTTAAATAGTTATCGATAGGCCAGCGTGGTGGACTATGGCCTGAATCCCCTGAAGTTGTACTATGGGTAGCATAAAATTGTTGCTGGCGGAAATCGAACCAACAACCACCCAGTACCCACCAACCACCAAGAAGCCGTCGCCAATTGCATAAATTTGTTTAACCTAAAAATCTTCGCCGACGAAGTAAAATGAACCTTATGTACATACGCGTAATGTTTTCGGAAATTGAGTCACGAAGTTACATAATGGGAAGCGCAAATGAAACCCTGCGCTAATAAGCGCGTCTTAACGCGAGCGAATAATTTTTTGCCAATACAAAAATGAACTGTATTAATATTGAAAAAAGCACATAATTCAATGATACGTCATCGATGATGCGAGCTATTTTATCGCGTGGCTATTGCCTCAGACTTTCAACCGTAATGCATACTAGCTATAACCTGCGGCATCGTGGACGAGGAAATTAAAAAAAACTTTTTTTTTAAGTCCCGTTAAAATCTGTGCAGCCGTTCAGGAGATCACCCGGAACAGACATACGGGAAAATAAACAGACAGACAACTTTCTTTGTTACAACTGCCGTATATACTTGCATATCGACTCTTGAAAGGCAATCCTTAATTAGCGACAAAAAATCAAACCAAACCAAACGACGCAGAACAATCTGGCCGTTCGAATGGTCTATATAACTCATTTAAGATTTTGTCGCTTGGTAAGGATTGCCTTTCAAGCGTCGATAAGCATTTAGTATAAAGCTGTTATTTTGAAATTACAGACACCAATTTTATTTATTAGTATAGATTGCGACCGAATATATTTTCAAAAACAAGTTTAATGTGTTCGCTCGCCCCGGTGTGTACAGGGCGTAATCTCAAGACAAACAGTATGGTTACCGAGATAGCGCACCGCTTTTCATTTTATAAGCCTGAATATAAGTAATCAGTCACCGGGCGTCTTATCTCACAAACCATGCTGCGTATTGTATTAACTTAACCACCAAAGGGATGGGAAATGCCGGAATCGACTAAATCGTTATTCGACTAAGGTTGATCGATTAGTATGCATGTAATTTTCGAAACTCTCGCACTTCATAATTTTGAACTTGGAACTCATATGTCATCATCGAAATTAATTTTGATTTCCGAACGAATTTTATGTTGAGACCTTAGAGCTGGAGTTGTGCAACAATAATCAATAAATAAATATAGCCAGACAACACATACTCATCGTATGATCCCAAACTAAGAAAGGCTTGTACTATGGGTAACATATAATGGACTGGGGGCGAGACTAATTACACCATGGAGGTAATAAGGAGCCCGCGCTGCGGTAAATTATCCGCCATACTATATTTGATTGTTTATATTGTTTGACACTTACGTACTTACATCATCAGCCGGTGTCAGTCCACTGCTGGACGTAGGCCTCTACCAAGATGCGCCACTGAGCCCGATCTTCGGCTCTTCTTCTCCAACCACTGCCCACCGCTTTGCGTATGTCGTCGCTGCACCTGGTCACCGGACATCCTACACTACATTTGCCGATTCGCGGTCTCCACTCTAGGACAAGTATACCCCAACGGTTATCAGTCCTGTGGCAGATATGACCGGCCCACTGCCACTTCAGTTTGCTAATCCGTTGAGCTATGTAGATAACTTTAGTTCTCTGGCGAATTACTTCGTTCCGGATTCTATCCCGCAGAGAAACACCGAGCATAGCTCTCTCCACTTAATTGATCTTAAGACTAAGATGGAGGATCTCAGATAAACCATTATTGCCAACCTTCAGAGCCGCAGAGCATTACGAAGAGGGGGGTCTTTAGGGGTTCACTATCTACTCTGAGAGTTACACCCAGACCAGGGCAAAGTCACTGAAACTCACTGAAATCAAATCTATAACAACCCGGTTCAGTAGGCAGAGCGGCCTACGCCTCATACGTCTAGACCTCACCGTCAGCTTTAAAGCTGAAACAGAACGCATCAAATAAGTTCACAATCTTTTTATTTTAAACAGGTTATTATAAATTGCCAGTCCGATACACAAAAAAGAAACTCCGATAGACATTATCTCCACTTAATATCGATAATTCGATTTACCGGTTCAAAGAATCGATATGACTCAACTGCAACTCAATTTCAAAATTGGATTTATTGAAGTTTATTAGATATAGTTAGTGAAGTTTATTAGGTATATTGTTGAAGTTCATTATACAGTTAAATGCTATTTGTCTTAAGCTTCACCTTTGGGTGATATCGACTTAAATATACATTTGGAATCAGTTTTTTATTCTGCGTAGGATGAGTATGTCGTTTAAGTTAAAAAGCCTTTCACCCCTCGATGTTATAGAATGAATTCAGAACAATCAAAAATTTTAATTTTCGTTTCAATGATTTAAAAAAAATACAGACACCAAAATGTGTGAAAAATCGTCAAAATAAACTGAATTTGGTGTCATTGTTGCCACGACAGTCTAGTTTTATACGTTTTGACATAGACAACCTGATATGCGTAGTCGTTAAAGTCACACACACACAATTGGACGTGTGAAACTGTCAAATGCTAGGAAATGCTTCCTCGTTGATATAATAATTCGTTGAAATAAAACTATTTTACGGATTTTATCGCGTTTATTTACTATTTTATTTTCCCGATGTTTCGGCTGCTTTACAGCAACCAAAATCCGTAAAATAGTTTTATTTCATGTATAGTATTCGCGTAAATATGAGAAAACAATATAATAATTCGTTGTTTTGATTTATTCTCTTTAATAAATGATGAATTTTAATGTAATAAGATGGGGAAAGGCTCCACCTGCAGTTATCGCGTATTTCAGCCAGTGTCAAGTAAATAATAGCAAGAGCTAATTCAATATACACATTATATTATTAACAAAAATGTGATGAACGTGATAAAAATTGCGGATGGCCCAATCGTGTTTAGAATTATTTAACATTAATATCCAAATTCGCTGTCAGAATCGACCCACCAATCGCCTACTCCAGGGGTCGGTCCTGCGGGTCGCGAGTCACATGTGGATGTGAAACTGCGGCTCTTTAGTTCCATACGCAAATATTGTTTATTTTATAAAAAAAAACATTTAAAAATCATATGAATCGATTAACGAGGTTTAGGCACCATTTCTATTTTGTTGTTTTTTTAACTTAAATGTTTTATTTATGCAAGTACTTACTATTTATAGTTGGCAAGAAAAAAAATTGTGGCTCTATAATAACTTTGAAATTTTTAACTCAAAAGCTTGCCGACTCCTGGCCTACTCGATTATTTACCCTCCCAATCGTCACATCTCGAACACGACCCAATAAAGTTACTTACGAAATCAATCTTCGTTTAATTAACTACTTGGAAGAGGCGGGGATCGTAAATTGATCCGAGTAACATTGTCCCTTTAGCTTTTAATTTGACAAGTTTAGTATAGGTTATAATTCGTTGGTAATGTTATTTATATTATAAATGTAAATGTTTGTGAGGATGGATCGATGTTTGTTACTCTTTCACGCAAAAGCTACTGAAAGAAATTTGATGAAACTTTACAGTATTATTAAAGAGCGGGCTGAAGTTAGCTAGTTATATTTTCAGGTATAACTAAAACTTATTTAGTGCACTCCTTTAAGAAATATAAGTCAATATATAAGAAGCAGTGGTAGCCGAGTGGTCGAACGCACGCCTTGCAATCAAAGTGTGCAGGTTCAAACCCCGGCTCGCACCTCTGGGATTTATGTGCGAATCTCATTTTCATCCGAGATTATCACTTGCTATAAAACGGTAAAGGAAAACATCGTGAGGAAACCTGCACGTCTGAGGGAACTTGGCTAGTTTTCGATAGATGTGTGAAGTCTGCCAACCCGCACTGGGCCAGCGCGCGTGGTCGACATAGTCCAATCCCCCTCGTATTTAGGGCAGGCCCGTGCCCAGCAGTGGGACGTTTAAAAGGCTGTAGTAGTAGTAGTAGTAGTAGTAGTAAATAAGAATATATATTTTTGTGGTTTTTGTTTGTGTATTTTTTCTTTGAATCTTAAACATATTTGGCTTCCAAATTACTACGTCTAAATATCTTTGATAGACTGCAGAGCCATAAATAGATGAGAGTGTGTAGCCTATTAACTTAAATCCCTCGATGTAGGCTCTACGGGATAAGTCACTGTCCAGGTCTATGTGGTGTTCTTGGACGCATATAATGTCAATGTTATGATCATGGGCTACTTTGGCCAGGTATTCACATTTTGATTGAGATGAGCCTTCTATGTTTATTTGCATAATACGGACCATGGGTCCGAGTGTTCTCGTCGTAGAGTCCTGATGCGGACAGGTGTTTGGATAGTCTTGAAAAGGACTGTTTAATTGATCCATAATGGAAGCGCAGGGGATAGCACCGGGAGATTCACGTGGAACAGTTCGGTGAGCCAGTTGACAGTCAAGAACGTTTAGCCGACCGAAGTCGTTGCCCGGGGTGGACCGCGAGGAGGTATTCACTCAGAAACTGCAGCGTCTCAAACGTAATAGCTAACAACAATATTGAAATAATAGTTGCACATATCGGTACACTAAATTTGGTTTCTGTATACAAACCTCCTGCCACAAAAATAACAAACTCTAGTTTGCCAACTGTAACACATCCTGTTGTATTTCTGGGAGACTTTAATAGTCACCATACGGCATGGGGTTATACCAAAAACGACCGTAATGGCGAAGAACTACAAGCCTGGTCAGAAAGGAATAATATCCACTTAATTTTTGATCCAAAAGGGAAAGGCTCATTTAGATCCGCCAGATGGAAAACTAATACAAATCCAGATCTGTGCTTTGCGTCACAAGATGCCAGTGGCAATGTGCTCCCAGTGAACAGAGTCTTACTTAAAAGTTTCCCCCGCAGCCAACACAGACCAGCGATTATTACCGTAGGAATTCAAATCCCATTGACGAAGTCAACTCCTAGGCCACGTTGGAATTTTGCAAAGGCTGACTGGAGTAAGTTCACTGCGAAACTGGACGAAACCGTAAGATTTATAAAACCATCAGTCCAAAACTATGATCGTTTCGTCGGAGCTGTTGTAGCCACAGCAAAACGCACCATCCCGAGAGGCTACCGCAAAGAGTACGCGCCCGGTTGGACCACAGAAACTGAGGAAGCCTATGAGGAGTACCTGTCTACAAACGATCCTGAAGCTGCCCAGAAAGTTCTTGAGTCCCTAGATGCTTCGCGGAAAGAAAAATGGGAATCGTGCGTTGGCAGTATGGATTTTACACACTCTAGTAAGAAGAGCTGGAACGTACTGCGGCAACTAGGTAGCGCTCCGATACCTCAAAAACAGTCACCCTCTATTAGCCCTAACCAAATCGCCAATCGAATGCAGGATGTAACAAAGAGCGTAAAATCAGACAAATTATTCACAGTTAAAATCAAGAAGAAACTAACCCAATTTTTTAAGTCAGCGGATTCTGATAACTCGTTCTGCAAGTCCGTCTCGGTTTCCGAACTGGAAATGTCACTTAAAAATACAAAAACGAACAAAGCTGCAGGACCAGACGAAATTTACCCCGAGTTCCTACTCCATCTGGGTAAAGTAGGTAAAAAGTGGCTTACTCGTTTTTTTGACAGTATCTTTGATAGTGGCATTATTCCTACAGCATTCAAGCGCTCAAAGGTCATCGCGCTACTAAAACCGGGAAAATCACCCAACGAAGCGTCTAGTTACAGACCCATTTCCCTCCTCTCTGTCACGTATAAAATATTGGAGAGAATACTGTACAATAGATTATACCCAACTGTAGACGCTAGCATCCCACCAGAACAGGCTGGCTTCAGGGGAAATAGAAGTTGCGCAGACCAAGTTCTTGCTCTGACCTCCTTTATTGAGGCTGGTTATCAACGAGGCTTAAAGACATCAGTAGCTTTCGTTGATCTAAGTGCAGCTTACGATACTGTATGGTCAGACGCACTGCTATGCAAAATCAGCGATATTATCCCCTGCCGCAAGACTATTCGGCTCATCAAGGCCTTACTTGGCCCCCGGCTTATAAAAGTGCACCTTGGAGAGGAGTGCAGCCAATATCGCCTTCTCAAGAATGGACTTCCACAGGGGTCGGTACTGGCACCACTCCTATTCAATATTTACACCCGAGATATGCCAGCAACAAGATCCTTTAAATTTGCGTATGCTGACGACCTGGCACTGGCCTATCAGTCGCGGAGTTTCGAAGAAGGAGAATTGGCGCTGACTGAAGACCTCAACGTAACAGGAGACTATTACACCCAGTGGCGCCTGCAACCAAACCCAAGCAAAACTGAAATATCATCCTTTCACCTCACCAACTGCCTTGCCAACAAGAAGCTAAATGTTACCTTCCGCGGTGAACAACTGAAACATAATTTTACACCCAAATATCTCGGTGTAACACTGGACCGTTCTCTGACATTTAAACACCATCTGGAAAACGTGAAGCAGAAGTTAACATCGAGGATAAACATCATCCGAAGGCTGGCTGGCACAAGTTGGGGAGCATCCGCAACGGTACTCCGGACATCCGCCTTGGCACTCGTGTACTCAACAGCTGAGTATTGTGCGCCTGTATGGAGTCGCAGCGCACACGTGCACAAGGTTGATACCCAGCTGCACGAGGCCATGCGTTTGATCACGGGAGTGATAAAGTCGACACCCCTTCCATGGCTCCCCGTCTTGGCTCACATACCTCCGCCCGCGCTACGTAGAAACCAGGCAACTGCTAGAGAATGGGAGAATTGCTCTCAGCAAAACCGTTCCGGTGCCATGCCCATTAGAAACACATTGGACGATTTGCCTCCTGATCGACTGCGTTCAAGGTCACCTATTTGGACTGATGAGTGCACCAAACACAAGAGCTCTGTAAATGAGGCGTGGCAATCGGAATGGGGCTTATTCGAGGGTACAAATGCAGGTCTAGTCACTGACCCTGCAAAAAAGCAACCCGGCTTTAATGCCAACAGAAAAGCGTGGACCCGGTTAAACCGGTTCAGAACCAACCACGGGAGAACAAATCACCACCTTCACAAATGGGGTCTAAGGGAGTCACCGAATTGCGACTGTGGAGCACCTGACCAAACTCTTTCCCACGTTGTGAATGAATGCCCACTTCGCTGTTTTCCCGGTGGCATCGCCGAGCTGCACAACTTCACCGCTAACGCAGAAAGCTGGCTAAAAAATCTGGACATAGACATCTGATCCAAGCAGGGATTGCCATACGCTATGATGATGACGTCTAAATATGACTGATAAATAGTAATGTGCCTCCTATTCCATAGGGACCCAATACCGTCGGTGAAATGTGAGTAGGTATGCCAACAAAGGTACATTCCTGTCTAAATTCCAAAATAAAATGTGACACCGTTTTTCATATCACAGAGCTACGTCAGAATCGCCCAAATATTTAATATCACTCAATTCAAAAAACAAACGAACGGAGATAGTATTTTTGTGACAACCAATTACTCGATGTAGGTTGTCAATTTGAAATGTTTAAAATTCAGAGATCGGTAACATCACTATTTCAGAGAGCAAATTTTTTTTTTTTTTTTATAAAATATACGTTTGAGGTTTTTCGTTGTTCAGTTAATGATCTAGATACAAGGACAATACAGTATAGTGAGATTGCAGGGGCTTTATCACCATCTCTTCTTCTTTTTACGATATGAATGAAATGATGATATTTATTCGAATAAGATGAGGAATGGCTCCATCTGCGTTTAGCCGGTATTTCAGCCAGTGTCAAGTAATTAATAGGAAGGACAAATTCATTATATACTACTACTACTACAGCCCTTTTTAACGTCCCACTGCTGGGCTGACATAGCTCGAAGGGTTGCACGTTTGAAGTGGCAATGGGCCGGACACATTGCCCGGAGAACGGATGGCCGTTGGGGCATCAAAGTCCTAGAGTGGCGGCCACGAACAGGCAAGCGGAATGTGGGACGACCCCCGACCAGATGGACGGACGACCTCACCAGGGTCGCCGGGAGTCGATGGGCGCATAAAGCCAAAGAACGTAATTTGTGGCGATCTATGGGGGAGGCCTATGTTCAGCAGTGGACGTCTCTGGCTGATAGATAGACTGCTGGGCACGGGCCTCCCCTCAATGCGAGGGGGATTCAGGCCATAGTCCACCACGCTGGCCCAGTGCGGGTTGGCAGACTTCACACATCTATCGAGAACTAGTCAAGTTCCCTCAGTCGTGCAGGTTTCCTCACGATGTTTTCCTTCACCGTTTCATAGCAAGTGATAATCTCGGATGAAAATGAGATTCGCACATAAACCCAGAGGTGCGAGCCGGGGTTTGAACTTGCACACTTTGATTGCAAGGTGTGCGTTCGACCACTCGGCTACCACTGCTCCACTCGGCTACCACAAGTCGCGGGTATAAGCTAGTAAGTTATATTACTATGAACTAAGCCCATTAAGTAACTCCCATATAACTTCCACCAAACGTAACTGGATTTAACAAAAACAATTGTGTATTTTTTATTTTATTCGCGCCAAACAATGCACAAACAGGCCGTGGGCGAAAATCGGAAACGATAAATAAAAAACCGGTGTAGTTCAGATAGAGATCGGGTTTACCGGTTTTTATGGCGAATCGGAAAAAGTTTGGTTTCAGTAGTTTTTTCGAACTCGAGCCTCAGGGTGTTGTCAGATATGGTATTCGTAAATTGGTGAACTGAGACGTGAAGAAAATACATTTCTACGAGTTGTGTCATTGGCGCTTGAAAGGAAATCTTTACTAAGCGACAAAAAATCGTAAAATGTGGTATACCGTTCGAACGGCTAGATTTTTTTGCGTCGTTTGGTATATATACCATATTACGATTATTTTTCGCTCAGTAAGTCTATCAATACAAAACACAAGATAAAGCCCCTCGCACACCGAAGCGTCAAGACTCACGCGTCGACGTTTTTATCAATTCTGCTGGTTTAAGTTATGTATAGCGGCCAGCCCCGGCTGATAATCTCAGATGAAAATGAGATTCGCACATAAAACCCAGAAGTGCGAGCCGGGGTTTGAACCTGCACACTTTGATTGCAAGGCGTGCGTTCGACCACTCGGCTACCACTGGCTGTAACTGTATTATCTCGTAGAAAAAACTAAAGTTTCAACGACTCATTGACAGCACCAGTGATTTTGTCGCGTGGTTACGTATATTTTACCACAGAAATTCAATCTTTATATATGTGAACACAGAGTTCGTTTTAGTTAACTTGACCCATCAGTTATCCAGTACATTCTAATGCGGGGTAATCCCACAGCGAGTTATACGGCTGACATAAGGTCTAACAAGACAGGTGTTTGACAAGCCTAAAGTAATTCTTCCAAGGCACTTTTTCACCTTTTGAAGACAGTTATTGTACCCTCTGAGGACCGTCTGGCGAATCTTTTATGTTATGTTTATAAGAAACTTGAGTGCTTGTAATGGTTGCTATTTTTGTATTTTGTAATATTATAATGTTACCCATATTTTAGTAATAATAAAAATGACGTCCGCGCTGACGGCCGACTGCTAAATAAATATTTTAAAAAATATATACAGTTTCGCTCTTTTTTATATCAGTTAAAATATCTTAATTTGTGCCCCTATACTACCTCTAGGATTACTTTTATTTCTGAGTCAACAATACAAAAACGACCAAAAGTTAGAAATAATGCTATAATTGATTGTATTAAATCCAATTTTTGAAAAATGAATTTGTTGAAATCCTGGAAGAAGAATAATAACTAGACTAGAGACGATGGCAATAATACCTCAACTCCAACTGTGGTCTATACGGTAAGGCTCTTTACGTATTTTACTCTGCGGGGAATAGAACCCGTTAACATTATTTGTAATGATCTCAGGCAGTTCAAACTATTAGACCAAGAAGCCTACTGTACATAAAGGCAGAATCAATTTACCAATATTATCCTCTTCAATGGAAAAGCAAATTATTTTCATCTTCAAGAATAGAAACACAATAGATCCATTTTTCCTTACAATAATCGGTAACTATGCCCATTACTCGACTAATCGGCAAAAAATCGATTAGAACTTCCACGATCATCGAATCGTTTCACACGAGGTGCTAAATTTCGGAAATAATTCGTTCGTATATAACAATAACGGAGTGTATTCGTGCGGTGCCGATAATATTGGACTTTAATGCTCGTATCGCGTGATCGGAACGTTTTGGGAATATATAAAGTTACGGCAAACTTGGGGAGTTTTCACCTTGTGTGTTTCAGAAGAAACGAGTGTCTGTTTGTGAAACCATGAAGTTTATTTATATGTACTATCATCATTTTTTCTAAGTTTGTGGTTTTTTGTCTATTCTGCAGAAAATCTTATAACATTTTAAAAAGTGCTCGTATGAATAAATATTAGGACCTTTGATCCAAGTCGTAAAAAGCGCAAAATAAAAAGGGCTTCGGTCGTAACTATCTATATAATGGTATAGATACATTAATATTTATTTAGTCTATTTGCTGGATAGACGCTCTCAGGACACTGGAGCTATATGTACCTGTGTATTTGTAATAAGTTTTGGCGATTTAAAAAAAATATCAGCCCACTGAGTTTCTTGCCGGATCCTCTCAGTTGAGGTCGCGTTTCGATCCGGTGGTAGTATATAAGAAAAAAAATTTAAACTTGACAATTTGTAAGTGCCCCCATATGCCTATACAAAATAAATGATTTGACTTTGACTTTGATAGACGATTAGAACATCGAGGGGTGAAAGGCTATTTGAGTTAAACGCCACCTTGGGCAATATTAACTAATATACATATTTGGAATCGAATTTATCTGCGTCGAATGAATTTGCTCTCCTCTAACAAAATGTCGCTTAAGTCGAACAGCCTATCACCCCTCGACATCATTAATTCGAACTATTTAGCGACATAGATATCATTTGCCGATACAATTCCATTACAGTTTTTGTTATTTATTGTTTAATAAATGTTAAGTAGCAGTGGTAGCCGAGTGGTCGAACGCACGCCTTGCAATCAAAGTGTGCAGATTCAAACCCCGCTCGAACCTCTGGGTTTATGTGCGAATCTCATTTTCATCCGAGATTATCACTTGCTATGAAACGGTGAAGGAAAACATCGTGAGGAAACCTGCACGTCTGAGGGAACTTGACTAGTTCTCGATAGATGTGTGAAGTCTGCCAACCCGCACTGGGCCAGCGTGGTAGACTATGGCCTGAAATCCCCCTCGCATTGAGGGGAGGCCCGTGCCCAGCAGTGGGACGTTAAAAGGGCTGTAGTAGTAAATTTTAAAAATAACCAAACATATTTGTAGAGCATACTATTTCATGAAACATTTGCCCAAGACTACACGTCTTTCACTATAAAATGTAGAACAAGTTCAAATACTATACATCGGGTTCTCTAATACATCACCTGGGGCGCCGTACTGACCTAGTAAGACCCTTTAGTCGATTTTACGGCTTACGAGGGGTGGCTCGCAATACCTATTAGTTAGAAAATAAACCAATTTGTGTTCGAAATTGAGATACTTCCCAATAGTTAGATACTCCAATTTCTTAATGACATCTGGTACTCAATTCTACTTACAAGCCCCGATTATTTTAGCATCGCCAAAACGAACTGTATTAACACATAGATAAAGTTAATTCTTCAACGATATGAAATTGACAGCGCGACCGAATTTTAACGCTTCGGGACGTGACTTTCTACCAAATAAATACAATCTTTGTGTACAATGATACAGAGTTCAAATTTACACGACTATTGAAGCTCTGGTGTACGCGAGACTTTCGCCATAGTCAAGGTCAAAGTCGAAGTCAAATCATTTATTCTGTATAGACCTTTGGGTGATCCCATAGGTCTATTACAAATTGTCAAGTTTACATTTTTTTTTCTTATATTCTACTATGCTACCACCGGATCGAAACGCGACCTCAACTGAGAAGATCCGGCAAGAAACTCAGTGGGCTGATCATTTTTTAAATCGCCAAAACTTATTACAAATACATAGGTACATATAGCTCCAGTGTGTTGCCTTAGAGCTGCTTTTAATAATAAAGATAAGATAATAATACGTTAGTAAGGCAACACACGCTACACTTTGACATGACGGGCAATATTTTTATTTTTGATTTGAACCTGAGCTGAGCTGTATAGTAGTATAGTATAGTATAATAATTGTATCACTTTATAATGTTGTAAGAAAACATTATTTAGCAATGATAGCTAGGACATGACCAGACATTAGACTAGTCATATTCTATATGCATAGCTATTGCATATTGTCAAAGATGTTGTTTTTATCACTAGAAAAATGAAGCCACACCTATTTATTCTATAACTATTATGTTACTAGATTCGGAGTTCTGATTATATGCACCAAACTGAGTTCTGACGAAAAGAAGCTCTTTTGCGCAATGAACACGAGTAGTTTTAATTTGAAAACCGCTATACGGCTTATAACGATTTTAGTTTACCAGCTAATGTGTATTTTCATCCCCAAAAGTGCTAGGCGCAGGTGTTAAGTGTTAAAGCTACTGACAAAATATACATATCTCATTTATTTAAAATATTAGGCAGATATACAGTAAAAAGAAAAAGAGCTTTCAAAGCTCCACTTACAAAAAACAAAAATATACTTCGTAATTTGGCTTTCAAAGTAATCGTTTTTTTTTTTTTTGTAATTGTCATTCAACTTGGCATAGAAAATTCAGGTTTCCAACAATACCTAGACGTATTAATTTCGACGTATTAATAAAATCGGATTTTCGCGTCAATGCGTACATTGTAGTCAATGTAATAGGAATAATCGGCTTTTCGTGTATAGGTGTTGATGATAATCCATTCGTGATAATCGCCTATTCACATGGACGGTAAATCATAATCGATTTACCCGTCACTAATTACGATACACAATACAAAACTAATAACAATTGTACAGCACTATTGTAATTGTTCTATTTTCAAATAATGTTCCATTTAATTTTTTAAATCAAAATTTCGAACATCATTTGAAATACAACGCGTGGTGAATTCTTTCAAATGCAAGTTAGACTAAACTATCAAAAATAAAAATAAAAAAAGGTCTTTTCTAATCAAAACATTTACTTTTATTTACGGAAGTATCGGATTAGTAATTTATTTTTTACGGTGTATATTTTATATCGATTCAATTTTTGTTGCGTCAAGAGAGAATTGTTTTCATTAGTTAAGAGCGTTTTGTTCTTCCTACAAAAATTAAGTCGCAGAAAAAAGCACCGGCCATGACGTTTCCATACACACATGCGCCTCGGAAAATTGCGCATACCCTTTTAAAATTAATTAAATTTGGAACGGATTAATTAATGTAAGTCTGGGCAATTTTTCACTAAAATGCTATTCTCATTAATCATCACGCCCATGATTCTAGATGGGGTCGGTAATAGTACTCCTAATCCACATTTTATGAATTATATATTTACTAGGGTAAACTAGTTTCATGAGATTCATTACTTATGCGTCTCCGATAATAGATTTAATCTTCGGAAAGATTTTCTGACACTTTTCCCTGACATTTTACCATGAAGAAGGAACGAATCTTCCGAATGTACCGATTAAACACTAATTATATCGATTCAGTAGCAATCTGAGTCGAGTGTTAAAGATAATCGACTCATTATCGAGCTATTATGCGTCCGGAACGTCCCTATTCTGAAGTTTTAATGTTATAATTGAATTATCTTTAATGACATTATTATCCTAAGCGTGGGTGGGTTGTAAAATTAAATATCACGACCTCAAAATTCCGCTGAAATTTATTTCGACTGATTTGTTAACTCGTTAATACGTGATACTCGTAAATCGTATACTAATTTGCCTCAATATCATATTATGACCATAGACACGGCGCTTTATATACATTAGGATCAAAATATTTTTTTTACGAACATCCTACTTACGTACTGGCTGAAAATAATTCCGTTCATTAAAAATTACAATCGCCATAAAGTTGGATTCCATAATAATTACCATAGAGTTTCCGTGAGGTCACGCGATGGCGGTACATACAAAATATAGCAATGCCTACTTTGACTTTTTTAGTCGTGTTCAAAGTTGATAAATAATATATTGCTTCGTTCATTTTTAAATTTATTTGTCACGTTCTTTATTTGAATATTTTATTCACGTATGGTATAATAGTTCCAATAAAAAACGGGGAAGGTATGTTTCTTTAGTAAGTGGACGATACCACGATTCCATACTTTTATTTCGAATTTTATCGAAGTAGGTACCTACTAGTGGTAGTAGTAGTTATTGAAATTGAATGAGCTATCGAGATACGTGTAGTTGTTTATGATTATTACATGAGTTTCTGAACTCATGTAATAATTGTAATATGAACTCACGAAACATTCGTAATGATACTGTTATTAATTATTAAGAATAAATTGGGTTATGTAGATGACATATAAAGACACGTAACGTTTTATATTTATCAAAAATATACAATATTTTAACAATGTAAACCAGTCTACATACCTCCGAGCAAACGTACAATGTTGGTAGACCCTTCACAAAAAAAACAGCACTAAAAATTCACAGGCGAAAGTATTTCCAACTTCAGCACTCACAGTCACAAATCACTATTTTAAAAAGTAATAGACACTTTTTTTATACTTATCATAAACGTTCGAAATTCAAAATTAACTCAAACACCATTATTTCTTACTGAAACAGTTGTCAGTTTCGAAAATGGAACGCACTTTGGTAATTTGTGTGGATTTTCCGCGGGGTATGAAAATGTGAGCGAGCGGCGCGACCACTCCCGCCCTTAGCAAGCATTCAACTGAATAGTCTGTACTCTATAGTAGAGTACGTAGAGTACATAATACACATAATAATGCGTTCATCGTATCGGGATAGGTCGTTGCATAATGAAAAAAAAATCAATGTAAATAATTCTGTATTTAAATTGTGTCGTCTTACGCTTTTATTTCGTAGATAAAAAATACAGCAGGATATTTTTTTCTAATTGAACACCAAACCTATTTGTAGGTTCCGTCTTAAAAAAATTAGAATAAACTTTATTTGAATAAATAAATAAAAATTTCGAGACAACACATACTATGCGATTCAAATGAGAATAGGATCGACTTTGCGCCATATTGTGACGAACGAAAACGAATTATGACTTTAAATAATTTAATATTATGTTAAGACAATTTACTACTAGTTCAACCTTTTTATTTAAATTTGATGTAAGACTATTATTATTGATATGCAAATAAGTTTTAGTGCAAACCATACTTTTCAAGTGACATTTGACAGATAGACGTTATTGACATTCCTATTCTTATTTGGATCGCATAGTACTCATCGTATGATACCAAACTGAGCAAAGCTAAGGCGGTTGCGGCCAGAAGCAAATTTCGAAAATGCCCTTTTTGGAATTTGCTCTCGTCTGGGTGTGACTGGGATCGCACCCAGTTTATTGTACAGCACCTATAGTACAAGCTTTGCTTGGTTTGGGGTCATATGAGGTATGTATTGTATAGCGATATTAATTAAACTTTTCACATTCTTCTCGGTCAACGCTGCGAGCTTAATTAATAAACTTAGCGAATCTTGTTCACCCAAAGGTTTTAGGCCGACATTTGTATAGTTTTCATCATTGGTAGCAACCGTCTATTGCTGTTTCCCGGCTACAGCCGATTACATAATTATGTTGCAAAACTATTTCAATCACTTTCTATCAAAATATATCGAAAAATCGCTGTGTTTGTAACGCAACATGAACGCAATAGTAATGAAGTGCTACTGCGGTAAGCTGCATTGATATCATGGGTGAATCCTTCGATTATTAGAAATGAAAAAGACATGAAAAAACACTGGCAAAGTGCGAGTCGGACTCGCACCCCGAGTGTTCCGCACAAGTTTGTAAGTAGGTATGTAATTAGATCATCCATCCCAGTAATTGATTCTTGATTTTTTTTTGTATTGTAACTTTAATTTTCCGGTGTTTGAATATTGCCCTTTAATTGTGCTTTATGAGCTTGCTTCTTTGCAAATTTCTTAACGGCTAATATCATATCGGTGGACTTAGAAGTTTGATTTGTACAGTACAGCTTACTACTACAGTACAGCAGACAGATCATATAAGCGTTTCTTTTTCCTTTTGACGTTTGGAACCCTAATAATGGCGGATGAATCCTAATATTTGTTTTTACCATCGAGATATATAACGGAGATGCCCGCTATATGGACACCGCTTTGCGGCAATTTTTTCTGACGTTTATCTGACATCCGCCATTGCAGTTGCCCTATACTACAGATAACTATATGGGTTCTCTAGTTACTCTATGACTTATACTGACATAAGTAAATGAAGATCGGTTTAGCTTATAATTTCGACATTTCATTCTGTAAACACTGATTACTATTGCTAATTGCTTTGCCGATACCTACTTCTTCTACTACTACTACTACTACTACTACAGCCCTTTTAACGTCCCACTGCTGGGCACGGGCCTCCCCTCAATGCGAGGGGGATTCGGGCCATAGTCCACCACGCTGGCCCAGTGCGGGTTGGCAGACTTCACACATCTATCGAGAACTAGACAAGTTCCCTCAGACGTGCAGGTTTCCTCACGATGTTTTCCTTCACCGTTTCATAGCAAGTGATAATCTCGGATGAAAATGAGATTCGCACATAAATCCCAGAGGTGCGAGCCGGGGTTTGAACCTGCACACTTTAATTTGCAAGGCGTGCGTTCGACCACCAAAATTATTTTATAAAGCCGATACCTAATTGACCCAAATTAAACGTAACATAAACTCATTCGGGCAGTAACTTATTTGGAAAATAAATCGAACGTCCAAATACAGATGGCGCTACTTACAACATTAAAATTTGTTTTCTATTCGCGCTGGTTTTGATTCGAAGAACATGAACTCTCTGAATATGGTCACTTCTATAATTTGATTCGTAATTTTAGGTAGATAGATAATTCATTGTTGTTCTTCTTGGTAAAGTAATACCTACAGGTACCTACGATATAAATTTGAACTGTTACAAAAGTGATCTCTACCCGACATACGTATAAAAAGTTATGATCCATTTACAATGGCCTTGTAGATCACGAATCGAAACGTCAATTTGTACGTATTTTTTAGGGTTCCGTATCCAAAGGGTAAAACGAGAACCCTATTACTAAGACTTCGCTGTTCGTCCGTCCGTCCGTCCGTCCGTCTGTCACCAGGGTGTATCTCATGAACCGTGATAGCTAGAAAGTTGAAATTTTCACAAATGATGTATATATTTTGCCGCTATAACAACAAATACTAAAAAACAGAATAATATGAATATTTAAGGGGGCTCCTATACAACAAACGTGATGTTTTTGCCATTTTTATAGATAATGGTACGGAACCCTTCGTGTGCGAGTCCGACTCGCACTTGGCCGGTTTTTTCATTTGTTTCGACATATTTATATATATAAAAATCAATGCCACTTTTCGTTGTAAGGTAACTCCTCCTAAACGGCTGGACCGATTTGAATGATTTTTTTGTATGCGTTTGGGTGGCACCCTGGGTAGTTTAGATTCACAATTGGACCCGTTAGGTGGCGCTGCTTTCGTATGTCACTCATGCCAAGGCGGTACGAAGTTCGCCCGGTCAGCTAGTCTCTAATAGAGATGAATGTCGATCGCACGAAAATAGGGCCCCTGGTTTAAGTGTGGACCGCTAGGCACACCTTGTGGTCGCGGGTTAATTTCCTATCAGCGACAAATTTCGGAAATAAAATTTTCAGAAATTTCTGAATGTAACTGGAGGCGATCCCAGTGCATTGTATGGTACCCAGAGTACAACCTTCTGTTAATTTGAGGTCATCCGATGAGGATGTGTTGTCTGGCGACGTTTAATGACATTTGAGGAATGTAATAGCCTCGCCCCCTATTACATTCGGACCAAAATACAAAGTGTGGGAGCACCGCAATGCACCTCTGCCTACCCCTTCGGGGAATACGGGCGTGATGATGTATTTTTTGATGTATTTAAATATTGTATTAAGACAATTTACTACTAATTTAACCTTTTTATTTATATTTGATGTAGGTACTATTATTATTGATATGCAAATAAGTTTTTTGCAAACCATACTTTTCATGTGACATTTGACAGATAGAGCTTATTGACATTCCTATTCTTATTTGGATCGCATAGTACGTGATTATGTATAATGTTCAAATTCCAAAATCTATTCTCTCGCTTATCGTAGAACATACATAAGGGCGTATATGCGAACACATTGAGATAGGGCATCACCACATTAACAGAGTGCTATCGCTGGTGTGGCGCGTTCTTTATGCCTTCCGTTTCCGTCGTCGAAAGCTCTCATGTGTATCTGCCTAATAATGTCAGCTAAATATCTATTTAAAAATCGGCTCCGTTTTAATATGTCCAGTCCGTGATAGGGGCGAATGAAAATATATTTTAAGCTAATATTAATTATTCAATTATGAAGGATTTTGCTCTACAGTAGGATAATTCAGGAATAAATATATCAAACTGTCTACCCCTTCGGGAAATATGGGTATAACAATAAATGAATTAGTGATCAGGATTTTTTTATGCTTTGCAAATGTTTTCAAAATAGACTATACGTAATACTGAAATACAGTTTACATACCTAACTGGATTTCGGTATTAGGTATAGTCTATTTTGATTATACAGGATGTTTCAGAAGTCCGAAATAATACTTCGACGTTTGCATCTGTATCGGGTATACAACTGAATGGTATAAACATTTGATTGAAATTCGACCATGTTTTTCCTACTTTTTTTCGACGCTGATTTATATAACTCGTAATATCTCGAGACCGAATATTGGTAGTCGCCCCTCATAAGTATAGTTTACACTGCTGAATAGGGTTATGGATGTACCCATAGGCTAGAATGCCTAACAACAAGAAACTATGATAGATATAATCTGCCTTTTTTTTTTAATGGACTACGCTGTTGGCCGTGAGGTGGCCTTTACAGCTTTACCGGAGGAGTGGCGAGCGCAGAGTGCACTTCAACCAAGGCCTTAAGGGCGGAAAAGGGTGGCAACTAGCTCAAGGGCGCCACAGAGGGCACGACCTCGGCTTGGGTAGTTACCGTGAGGGGAGAGGTAGTGACTGTGCTCCTAAGTGCTAAGATGCACCTACGAGCGGAAGAGGGGGTTCCTCGACATAATCTGCCTTCATTAAGCATCCACATATGAGCTACCGTATATGTACCCAAAGTATTATTTCGGACTTCTGAAACACCCTGTATAGTATGTTTCATTTGTTGATAGTTGAAGTAGGTACCAAAAATATGTTATCTAGCGGTCCGTCCCGGCTTCGCACGGGTGGGCATTTTTTTTTTACATTTTGGGATAAATGAATATATAGTGTAGCGACATCTATCTCGCCACATACGAACTAAATCCTGCATCGCGATATTAAAGCGATCCGAGCGATTGCACATATATACAAGAACCCGACAACAACCGTCGGGCAGTAGCCCACCAGACACAACACCCGTCTGGTCGGAGGATCCTCCCTTTACCTTCAAAATAGTATATATTATATACGTTACTCAGTGATAATGTAGCGTTATAACGGCAAAATATTTTTTGAAATTTGGTCCATTTGTTTTTTTTAAGTTTATTCGTTACATACAAAAATACAACTCTTTCCTATTTATAATATTAGTATAGATTAAGCATTTGTTTGTTTAATTTATTGTAATAACTGGATTACTACGTGGTTAAAATATTGAATAAAAAAACATAATAAACATCATCACGCCTGTATTCCCAGAAGGGGTAGACAGAGGTGCACTACAGTGCGACCACACTACGCGGATGTATTTTGGTCCCAATGTACTAGGGGGCGAGCCCATTGCCATTATACCGGGCACATTCCCCCTCAATACGAGGGAGATTTTTGGGCTATAGTCCACCACGCTGGCCCAGTGCGGGTTGGTGAACTTCACACGCCTTTCTATAGACGTGCAGGTTTCCTCACGATGTTTTCCACTACCGTATTGAATACATTGTTGTTTTTATCAGATACTTAAATGCATTGTAATGAAAATTAAATGTAAGAATCCCTTTTATGTTTCAATTATATAATAATAGCCAAATTTATTAAGATACCTATTTTGACAACAAAATATTTTTTTGCTGTTTATATTAAAAAGATATCCTTTGTTAAATTACTGCTAGCGCCATCTCGTAATTACTACTAAGACTATAGTTGTTACAAACTTTTGCTAGATGGCGTTAGTAACAAAAGTAACGAAGACAGATTCATATAAAATAATTACTTTTTTGATTGAAGGGGTCCTAGAAATTAACAATGGTATAGTAACCTACGATGAAAGGAAAATAATAGAAAAAATATTAACAAAAGAGGGATCATGACATTATTATGATGGTAGCAGCATAATAATATGAATAACCATGTAGCGCGAAGCACGTACGATTTTTATAGGGTACCCAAGTTGTTTAGAGGAGTGAAAAATGAAAATACGAGTACCATTTTCTAAGACGAACGAAAATCTTAAACTACATTAAAAATCACACTTGACACTAGACTTAGCTATAGTGAGTATATCAAAAATAAAAGAATTTAAAATACAACAAATATAAATCTATTCAACATTATGAATCATAATGTTGCCTTGAACGTAAGGGGTGCAAGTTCAAATCCCAGGCCCGCACCTCTGAGATAATTTTCATGTGCGAATGTCATTTTCAACAATGATTACCACTTGCTGAACGGTGAAGGTAAACATCGTGAGGATACCTGCACGTCTATAGCTATCTATAGCGTGTGAAGTTCACCAACCCGCACTGGGCCAGCGTGGTGAACTATGGCCCAAATCTCCCTCGTATTGAGGGGGAATGTGCCCAGTATAATGGCAATAGGCTCGCCCCCTATTACATTGGGACCAAAATACATCGGCGAAGTGTGGGCGCACTACAGTGCACCTCTGCCTACCCCTTCTGGGAATACAGGCGTGATGATGTATATATATATATATGAATCATAATGATGATCATCGAATGGACGAAGTAAAAAAAGTCAATACTAAGTTCAGTGAACGCCTGTGAATAAAGTGATAGCAACAAATCGGTATTCCTCCGTAACTCACGCAGTTAATTCGACAAGGCGTCAGCATACTAACGATTATTCAATTCCCCTTAGTAAGGGTCCCTTACAAACGGTTATATCGAGTTGTAACAAATATGAATTATGTTCCAAAAGTTATTTTGCACACTTGTGAGTGAATTTATTGTTTTAGACGCATTTTAGGCAAATTATGTAACCCAAAAAATATTGTGTCATAAATTCGATGTTCATTCAAACTTATTTTAGTATTTAACCATATATTTCCAGTTATTACTAATTAACCACCGAAATAGCTAGTTAGCTATACTATAGCTTGTGCAAATCTAGTATCACTAATTAGCAAAATTGGTCAGTGAACACGCAGTGAAAGGTGTTGGAATAAATTAGCTGTTACAAAACCCGCTCAACCCGCCACCGACGACGCGGATGCCATCCCATCACGTAATGGCATTGCCATAGCGATAGCAAAAAATTATTTTTAACAAAAAACAAAAACCGACTTCAAAAATCTAGGTGCACTAAAAAGCTACAAATAACCTTACAATTCATTACATTTGGAGTAGGTGCCAATCAACGTCGGACAAGGCAAATACACACATGAATTGGCACCGACTCCAAATGTAATGAATTGTAAGGTTATTTGTAGCTTTTTAGTGCACCTAGATTTTTGAAGTCGGTTTTTGTTTTTTGTTAAAAATAATTTTTTTTCACGATTTTTAGTGTCAATAATCGTTGAAAAATTGTAAATATTATCACCTTATAACAGCCCTAAAAAACTAAAAATTTACAGCCAAAAAAAAAATCACCCCCCTCACCCCCCCTTTCCACCCCTTTGGGGGTGGGTTTCGATCTTTGTTAACAATCCGTATTAAGCAAAAAAAGATTTTTCGAAATCGGTTCACTAACGCCGGAGATATGCTGTAGTCTGGATTAGACCCCCATTTCACCCCCTACATATTTTTTTTTTCAAAATTCCTGAAAGACGTGTTTTTTTATTTTGTATGTTAAATGCATATACAAAGTTTCAAGTTGTTCAAAAAATATTTTTGAAATTATGCGACCTTCAACCCCCCATTTCACCCCCAAGGGGTTAGATTTCTGATAATATTTTGGAAATGGGACCAACCTTGAAGAATTTCCTAGCAAACCTCAAAAAAAATTTCGAAATCGGTCTACAGACGCCGGAGATATGCGGTAACATACATAAAAAAAAAAAAAAAAAAAAAACATAAAAAAAAAAAACATACGGGTCGAATTGAGAACCTCCTCCTTTTTGAAGTCGGTTAACAAATATAACAGTAACTCAGCTTCACAGAACAAAAACCACGCATCGGCAATCGGCATACATGACAATAATAGTTCTACTGTTCGTCCGCTAGGAGTCTCTACTATGCGATTCAAATGAGAATATGATCGACCTTGCGCCATATTGTGACGTCATAGCTGTCAATTCTAACCAGTTTGGTAGGGTGAGCAAACCAATATATTTTTAAATAAAATTTATTTGCAAGGGTTGAGTGAAAAATGCACTCAGTCGCACGACGAAGCACACTAACAACGACAAAATGGCGACTGGCGTCCTTATTTTCTTTTCTTTAATAATTTTGGCATGGCTTCTGGGCCTTTGTGCTAAAAATGAAAATAACAAAACCGGCCAAGTGCGAGTCGGACTCGCGCACAAAGGGTTCCGTACTATTATCTATAAAAACGGCAAAAAAAATCACGTTTGTTATATGGGAGCCCCCTTAAATATTTATTTTATTCTGTATTTTATTATTTGTTGTTATAGCGGCAACAGAAATACATCATCTGTGAAAATTTCAACTCTCTAGCTATCACGGTTCATGAGATACAGCCTGGTGACAGACGGACGGACGGACGGACGGACAGCGAAGTCTCAGTAATAGGGTTCCCGTTTTACCCTTTGGGTACGGAACCCTAAAAAATGTTATGGTACGGTTTTAAAAAACCAATTATGACTTTAAATAATTAAATATTATAGTAAGATAATTTACTACTAATTTAACCTTCTTATTTAAATTTGATGTTAGACAAATATTTTTTTTGCATATGACATTTGACAGATAGAGGTTATTGACATTCCTATTCTTATTTGACCATAGATTCTTCGTCTTTTTGATGATGAAATTATTATGGAATAAAATGAGGAACGGCTGCACCTGCAATTAGCGGGTATTCTGCCGACATCAAGTAATTAAATTAAATAAATTAATAGCATAGACAAATTCAATAAATGCACATTATTTATAAATAAAAACAATGGGTAATGAAGATGATGAAAATGGCGGATGACTTCTACGGTCTCTATTTATTTCAAATTATTTGACTTTTTCGATTATCGTGTTGCCATAAACCATTTTTATTTTATTTCTACAGTATGGAAGGTCGCTACGTAGGCTTCTATAAAGTTGAACTACTGTTTTATTAGTGTATTGTGACACTGTCATTAGACAGACAATAGGCTTGTTAATGAGTTGGGGTAGTAGGAACGACATTTTGCATTTTCAGATGTAGATATTTAAGCAGTTTTCATAGTACAATCTGTAAAGAATGCAACAGAACAAAATACAACTTCACTTCACTTTTAAATATGGCCTCCATCGTGTCAGTAAATGATTTTGCCAATACCAGAGTATGTAAAAAGACTTGGTCGGTCGGTGAGAGGGGTAATGAAAGAAAATATACGGGATTATGGCGGATATAATGTGATACAGAAAAACTCATGTACAAATCATCTTCTTATTTTTTTACGAAATAAGTGAAATGATGATATTTTGATGGAATAAGATTAGAAATGCCTGCACCTGCGATATGCGGTATTTATGGCAATGTCGAGTGAGTAATTATAGCAAGGACAAATTCAATAAATATTAATTATAAATAAAAATGGATGATGACAGTGATAAAGATGGCGGATGAAATGAATCCGCTACAGCAAATCAAAACGTCATGAAAACAGTGACGGGCACAGTGACTGATCTAGTTTACATTCTATATTGCGTTTACCCTCAGATAAAGTATAGACCGGGTCATCCGCCATCTTTATCACTGTCATATCCATTTTTATTTATAATGTGTATTTATTGAATTTGTCCTTGCTATTAATTACTTGACATTGGCGAAATACTCGCGCTAGTCGCAGGTGATGCCATTCCTCATCTTATTCCATTAAATATCATCATTTCGCTCATTTCCTTAAAAAAACCAATACAATTTACCAATCACCAACACAACATTACTTATTTTACTCTTTGCAACACAGCGGTCTCAGTACGCCTGCCAAGATAAGACATTTTCTCACGGATCGTGACGTCATTTTTGTGGCAAAATCGTTACGTCTTATTTGCTAGCATGGCGTAAATATAAAATGGGTTTGACAGTTAAATACAACGTGTTTGACGTATGGATAAGATGTTATATCTTAAGTGCTAGCATGGGTTACCAAAATGTACCATAGAGACACGAATTTGACAGGTCAACGTAAAGAAATTTCTCACGGTCAAAGGCCGGTGATGAGAAAATAATTAGGCTGTAAGAAGTACATAAATATAGCATTTTATACACTATTATAACAAATAATACTTATTTTACTCCATCCTTCGCCAATATCAAGCGGACTACATGCAAAATACTTCCGAAAACGAACACGTAAATTTATTTTCGTGTTTGACAAACAACAACAAAAAAGTGTAGAGACATTTCTATCTGTTTTATTTTCTTCCGAAAATCCACATAATCCTATTCTACGTGATTTAAAATCCATATTTTACAAAAAAATCTGTAGGTTTGAGGTTAGATTTTGTTTGGCATCATACTTTGCGTGCTTTTTGCCGTTTTACAATGTAAAGTTATTTAAATTGGCAAATAAAAATAGTATAGTGTCCAAGAAATAAATTTTAAGCATAATACCACCGACCAAATGATAATACGTAAAGCTTCCGGCATAATAAAAAAGAAGCTATGCCCAAAGATATTTTTAATCTGTGCATAAACAATCTAATATATTCTATGATGTGTATGCAGCATCTTTTTTCTTTGTAAAGCTCCGTCTCGCTCTATTTGTCATTTCAATGAACGAATGAACGAAAGATCGTAAACTGTGAGAAAATTTTAGCAGGCTGTCTAATTTTAAACATCTTGGAAGCCATATTAGCAAATAAGATACGGGAACGCAAGTTGACAAGATGTTTTAGGGACTTGTGAGAAAACATCTTGGCAGGCGTACTGAGGCCGCAGACTATCATATTCTAAAGTATGATGCCAAACAAAATCTAACCTCAAACCTACAGATTTTTTGTAAAATATGGATTTTAAATCACGTGGAATAGGATTATGGGGATTTTCGGAAGAAAATAAAACAGATAGAAATGTCTCTACACTTTTTTGTTGTTGTTTGTCGAACACGAAAATAAATTTACGTGTTCGTTTTCGGAAGAATTTTGCATGTAGTCCGCTTGATATTGGCGAAGGATGGAGTAAAATAAGTATTATTTGTTATAATAGTGTATAAAATGCTATATTTATGTACTTCTTACAGCCTAATTATTTTCTCATCACCGGCCTTTGACCGTGAGAAATTTCTTTACGTTGACCTGTCAAATTCGTGTCTCTATGGTACATTTTGGTAACCCATGCTAGCACTTAAGATATATCATCTTATCCATACGTCAAACACGTTGTATTTAACTGTCAAACCCATTTTATATTTACGCCATGCTAGCAAATAAGACGTAACGATTTTGCCACAAAAATGACGTCACGATCCGTGAGAAAATGTCTTATCTTGGCAGGCGTACTGAGACCGCTGGCTACTATAGATTAATGGCTTAAGAAATTGGTCGATGCTTGATAAAAAGATGTCGTTTTCATGTCATGAAAAATAAAGCCTTAATTATAATAAAATTACTACAGCCACTGTGTTACTTTAATAAGCTTAGGGCCTGGTAATGAAAGTAAAAACTAAAAAAAGCAATGAAATAGTAGTGCAGTAAAGTTACGCGCACCCCATCCGCCATATTCTCCGGAAACGGAAGTTATAAACCATCCAGGGAGCGATCGATAAGCTCTAATGTCAGTGTGGCCGTTAATGCGATGTTGCCACTATGCAAATTTTTATGACTTACCTACGTAATGTACCGCACGCATGAGCTTATAAATTTTGTAGTTATAATCTGCGAATATTGTCCAGTAATAAGTGTACGCTTTTTAGATGGGTTTATCCCTCTTGCAATCGTTTTTAGGGTTCCGTATACGCCTACCAACAATTAGTTTTTAATAGATTTCTCAAACGAATCATTAAGAAAACAGAAAACCGTTTTATTCATAAAGTAAGATATACTTATAAACTTATATAAAAAAAAACAAGAATCAATGTATATTTGAAAACGTTTATTGAGTCCGTGGAATCCTATTCTTAAAAAAAACGTAGCTTATGTTACTCCTTGTAACATCACCTATCTACCATTAAAAGTCGCATCATAATCCGTTCCGTTCGCGCAGCCGTTTGAGAAGTTGCCTCAATCAGACAGACATTTTTTTATTACGTATTCTTAGTTAAAAATGCTGTTATTTTGAAATAAAAAACGGACCCTTTAATTTTATTAATTTGAATAGATGTTAACAGCAGTGGTAGCCTCGTGGGCAAGAACGTTCGCCTTGAACGTAAGGGGTGCAAGTTCAAATTCCAGAACCGCACCTCTGAGATAATTTTCATGTGCAAATGTCATTTTCAACAATGATCACCACTTGTTGAACGGTGAAGGAAAACATCGTGAGGAAACCTGCACGTCTAGGCGTCAAATGTATACTTTCAATAACGACTTCATCCGCCATCTTCATCACTGTCATCATTCATTTTTATTTATAATGTGTTTTTATTGAATTTGTCCTTGCTATTAATTACTTGACATTAGCGAAATGACAAAGCCATTCCTCATCTTATTCCATTAAATATCATCATTTCGCTCATTTCGTAAAAAAATAAAAATAATAAGAAGAGTGACGTTTAAGCAATATCACCATTAGTTTTTCGCGTCTCTTATTAATAGTTTATCTATAAACCATTCTCTGTCTATATTGCGTGCTTTTATTTCGTTCACTCTCTCGTTCGTAAACTCTATGATCATTTCCGTTTGGCTATGTCTAACATAGATCTCCATGGAGATATTGTAACGGAGATGGCATTTAGAGCCTGCGCTGCGGTAAATTTTTCTGGTTTATATAGTATTTATTTTCTGGTACAATAGTTGCCGTAATAACCTAATATTTGTACGTCATATATGTGGCAAACATGACGAGAACATCTGTATAAACTTAACATCTTGCATGCACTCACTTGTTTGTATGTACACTCATGTTTGAACAAATAAATTTGATTTGATTTGGTTTGATTTAATACCGTACTATGCGATTCAAATGAGAATAGGATCGACTTTGCGCCATATTTTGACGTCATTGTAGCTGTCAATTCTAACCAGTTATAGGTAGGGTGAGCAAAACAAGATTTTTTTTACTCGAATTTATTTGCAAAGGTTGAGTGAAAAATGCACTCAGTCGCACGATGAAGCACAGTAACAACGACAAAATGGCGACTGGCGTCCTTATTTTCTTTTCTTTCATAATATTGGCATGAATCTCGGCAATTGCGCCAAAAATGAAAATAAAATAAAAGTTTATGGTATGTATTGTTTTCTTATATTTACGCGAATACTATACATTGAAATTAAACTATTTTACGGATTTTATCGCGTTTATTTCATGGTATGTTTTCAGTTTATGGTATGGTTTTACAAAACGAATTATGACTTTAAATAATTAAATATTATATTAAGACAATTTACTACTAATTTAACCTTTTTTTTTTCAATTGGATGTAAGACTATTATTATTGATATGCAAATAAGTTATTTGCAAACCATACTTTTTGAGTGACATTTGACAGATAGAGGTTATTACCATTCCTATTCTTATTTCAATCGCATAGTACAGGTACATGAGATAACAACAATGGCGGAGAAATCGCCGCAGAGATATACGAAAAGTGAAGTCGTTATAGATACTTTAGATACTCTATGGTTTGACTGTTTACTATATTCGTTCATTTCGTTCATTCATTCATTCGAAAAGTAGGCTCGCGACGCGCGTCGTTTTTTTTCATTAGTGTATTTCAAGAGTTAAGGTGAGTTGGTTGTCGGCTCCTCGTAAATGTAGGCTCGCATTAAATCGATAATGGAACCTAGACCCTGTTACTGGAATTGAAATTAGTCGAATTTGTTCGTGAAAGAGCCTTTAGAAGCCGATGACTAACACAAATAACCATATTCAACTGAAATATCAAGCTTACGCTGAGTTCGCTGCGGAGTTTTACTGGTATGTAAATCTATATCATCTAAAAGAACCAAACACGAGTTAGGCCTTTGAAGCACAAAAAGGGACTCCTCTGAGAATTAGACGAAAGACGAAATGGCCTTTGCCTAACAGTAAGTCTAAAATATTCCTAGAAATCCGAACTTAAGGCTCCCCGCGCTCTAGGCAGCCATGGCTGCCATGGCTGCCTAGTGCGTGCCTAGCCTAAGTGTTTTCTTTGTCATGTAACTCTCAAAATGGCGACACTCATGCCTGCGGCGGTATATCGGTTTATATGTCGTCTCACTATCAAAATGGCGACAGTCATGGGTGCTTCCAGGGATAATCTCATGTTGGCGGTATATCCGTATTCAGTTCAGTAATCCATGTTTGTATTAACCAATAGGTAGGTATATATAGGTATAATATTTTGATAGATGTTATTAATTTGAATAGATGTTGATGCTATGTTCACTATATAAACATCAATAGCCTAGTGGTAAGATGGGCCGCCCTGTGAATCTCGAAGTACCGGGTTTAAACCCAATAAACTATTGTATTTAGGCCTCAGCACAAGCTTAGTTGAAAGGGCCAACGGGACTAGGTAGACACGAGTTATGGGATAAACTATTTCACATAATCACATCAAATGCAACTTTCACTAACGTCAAGCAAAGTGACGTGTAATTAGAAAATATCACTATTAGTTTTTAGCTAGGCGTCTCTCTTATTAATAGTTTATCTATAAACTATTCTCCGTCTATATTGCTTGCTTTTATTTCGTTCACTAGCTCGTTCGTAAACTCTATGATCATTTCCGTTTGACTATGTCCATCATCGATCTCCATGGGTTTGATTCGTAGAGATATTATAACGGAGATGGCATTTCGAGCACACGCTGCGGTAAAATTTTCTGGTTTATCTGACTTCGCCATTGTTGTTTTTCCATATACAATAGTCCCTGTATAATACAGTACAGGTACATGAGATAACAACAATGGCGGAAAAATCGCCGCAGAGCTATAGGAAGAGTGGAGTCGTTATGGGTATTCTAGATACTCTATGGTTTGACTGTTTAAATTCGTTCATTTCCTTCATTCATTCATTCTAAAAGTCCGCTCGCGACGCGCGTCGTTGTTTCATTCATTAGAGTTTGAGTGTTGAGGTGTGTCGGTTGTCGGTTGTCGGCTGCTAATATATGTAGGGCTCGCATTAAATCGATAATGGCACCTAGACCCTGTTACTGGACTCGTAAACTGGAGTTGAAATTAGTCGAGTTTGTTCGTGAAAGAGATTACCTTTGGAAGCCGATATCGAACACAAATAACCACATTCAACTGAAATATCAAGCTTACGCTGAGTTCGCTGCTGCATTGGGCCGAGGTTTTACTGGTATGTGAATATATATATATATCACCTAAAAGAGAAGCAGACTAAAGAGTCCCTTTTTGTACTTAAAAGGCCTGACACCAATCCTCTGATAATTAGAGGAAAGACAAAATGGCCTTTGCCTAACAGTAAGTCTAAAATATTCCTAGAATTCCGCAGCCTGGCTGCGCAGCCATGGCTGCGCGGGGAGCCTTTTCTTTGTCATGTATCTCTCAAAATGGCGACGGTCATGGCTGCGGCAATTTAGATATCGGTACATATATTATGTCGTCTAACTTACAAAATGGCGAGTCATGGTTGCTTCCAGGGATAATCTTATATTGGCGGTATATCCGTATCCAGTTCAGTAATCATTTCAGTTGATCTCTTTATGCTTTGAGATGTTATTATATCATATTTTAGTGTTCTAAATAATATTTTAAGATAGTTGCTAGAACTTATAAATTATTTTTTTATTAGACTATGTTATTGATGATGCCAATTTGCCTAACGTCTTGTAAGTAGGTGCTTGACACCCAAAGTCAATAGTTATTTAAAAAGGTACTGTATATAATGTGCGCAGTGTTTACGCCTCCCAAGTAAATTAAAACGCAAATGTGTGAATGGTATTTTTTTAGTGTTTCAGTCATGGTATTTATTTTAGTTTGTTTAGGTGGTAATGTAGTGGCCTAGTAGCTAAAACGTCCGCCTTAAATGTAAGGGGTGCAAGTTCAAACCCAGGGCTCACACTTCTGAGATTTTCATATGCGAAAGTTATTGGACCACCCCCTATTACATTGGGACCAAAAGACCTTGGCAAAGAGTGGGTGCACTGTAGTGCACCTCTGCCTCCCTTCAGGGAATATATGAATATATAAAGTAATGGCAAGTTGCTTATAACAGCCTGTTCTTATCTCGTATATGTTTTTTTTCAGCTCGCTCCGTCAGAGATCGTTGGGTGAACATAAGAAGCACCTTCAGCCACAATCTCCGCAAGGTAGACAAGTCGAGGTTGACAGCTAGTTCTCCAGAAGAAGTCTACATGCCGTGCTGGCCTCTCTGGAAGCCATTGCAGTTCCTCCGAGAAGGCTCCAAGAAGGACGACATAAACTTTGAGGTTAGTTATTACTTTCTATTTCTAAATGTGTTTATCATCGGGTTACAGGAAAATCTCATTAAGTAACAAAAAAAAAACATTACAGAATTTTGAATTTTATTGATTTGATTTAGTGATTTTTGGTTCATGGAATTCTGTAAAGTAATCCATAAGTATGGATATGATGACTTTTTCCTGGGAAAGTTGTTGGTATTTTAAGGTACTTAGTGTAAAAAACTTCTTTCCTATTTTATGTACTTAGTGAGATTTCCTGTCACCCGACGTTATGTTCTACAGTATCCTTATTGCTAAATACCATCACCTTTTTTTTTTAAATTTAAACCGGGCCCAACTTATTTAATTTTTTTCAAAATTCGCTCTTGTTCAACTTGACATTGATACATTTTATTCTTAAAGTTATTTCCATAATCTAGTTTAAAATAAGAATTATAATATATTTTTCTTCAGAAATTGGTCAAAGAAAGTTGGAGGAATGTCAGAGATTTCTTTTGACATTTAGAGTGGACACCCTGATAGTTTTATTTGAACTGTTGTTTGTTGAAAGCTTAGCTCGCAAATATGACCCATATAGGTACCTTAAACAAAGTCTTATTTACAATGTTTCCCTTATCAATTAGGGGAGATCCACAAATTACGTGAGGTGTTTTTTTGAATTTTCTGTCCCTCCCTCCCCCCCTGGTGAGATGTTGTGAGATTTTATTCAACCCCCTCCCCCATCCCCCAATCTCACGTGAGATTTTTCAAAATGTGCGTTTCTTAAATATGTAAACGTGTTGGAGTGTTATTGTAAAAAAAAAAAAAAAAATTTGCTTCGTACTTTTATTTACGACTAGTTAAGACTAGTAATCAATATTGCTGAGTTATAAGTGTAATAAAAATTTAACAATAGAATACTTAAATCGTAACTAATGCGATTAAAAAAAAATATCTACTCTAATTCAGTCCATGGTGAATCATGCGTGGTCTCAAGAGAGACTATTGGAACCAACATGTCCATATGATTTTCAATAAAATCATCTGCTCCTTCAACTTCATTCTCATCTAGCCACTCTAAGCCGTTGACACTTGCGCACAGTAACTCATTAGCTCGTCTTGTAACAATCCGTGAGGGTCGCACTTTGCGGAACATACGCGCTTGCTTAGCTGGTGCAATGTGGGCTGCTCGCCTGTGCTCTGCAGCTCTTGTGATAGATGCAAAGTAAATGCCGCATGTACTGCAGCATCTTTTCTCTAAATCATCACGTACACTTGGGCAATAGAGATCATAAGGTGTGCTGATGAAGGCATTCAGCGGTTGAATCGGTAGACAGTGGCGTATTAGAAATGGAGCAAATGACTTTCCGTCATGCTCTTTAAAGTCCGGAATTGTCAAATGTCCATCAATCTGAGTGATAGGGTATGGAGGTGGCAGAAAACGGTCGTGAAGAATCATATGCAGATCACTTCGGCGTGGGCTGCAGCACTTCTGGTCATCGCATTTCACAACCTAAAAAAAAATTAAAAACAATTTCCCTTTGTAACTCTTAATAAAAATTTGTTGACGTTCGCGCTCGTTAAAAATAAAAAAAAAAAAATAGGCACGCATAAAATTTTGATATGAACCAACTGTAATGTACCTGGAGTAAATATTGGCTCTCTTTAACGTGCTCAGTGTACCATACTTCGGCTGGCAGGTCTGGAACGCTGGAGGTGTCATTATTCGGGTCTATATATTTAGCAACTACTTCGTGTCCGTCAATGCACACTGCAGACCATATTTCAGCCAAAATATTCCCTGCCTTTTTGAAATTATCCTTTTCTAGACTTTCGTCTAATGTTCTGCCGCTGGAATCAAGATGATTCCCAAAAGAATCATGGGGAAGAATAACGCCTGTTAGCTCTCGACTGAGTGGAGCCATGCGTCTCTCTACTCTGTTGAATGCGCTCCTGCCAGGGGCATTAGTCACAATAAATACTGCGTCCAAATCATATTGTTTAAAATGCTCTATGGCGTGTGCGATCACTTTGCGATATCGCGGATTCTCGTCAGGCCCACCGTCACTTGAAATAATAAGAACAGGTTTAACTTTGCTGTCTATATTCTTTATAAATTTGGAAAAAGACTCAATTGTTAAAAGAGTGTCCAAGTCTTGAGCGTGACTAGTTGCAGTTGACGAAGAGTGCTTGCCACTTCGTATTGCTATATAAGTCGGTCCATTATATGAAACAGCTTCTGGTCGTCCTATCTCATTGGGTTTCACTTGACACAAAGCATATACGCTTGGAATTAATTTGTGCCCCGATGCAATCACAAAGTCGTGATCTGGTAACGACACTTTATACTCAACGTGCATTAATAATGGCGCCTGCTTGTTTGCCGCTGTCAGGCCGATGGGAACGCGGGCTTTGTCATCCTGAGATAAAAAAGTTACGGAGTCAGGACCAAGTACGGAGGCTATCGTTTCCAACGACCTTATAGAGGCCAAAGCAAAGTATTGGTCTTGGTGTGCCTTATGATGGTCAGCTTCAGGACGACTCAGCTTCACCGGCACAGTCACTACATGGCGCTTAGCTTCACGTGTATTTGCCCGTCTAGGCAACAGTCGAATATAAGTAGCACTTCTCGAAATATTAAATCCCAGTTCATTGAGTTTATTTGTAAGTTCTGAAAGCGTATGGATCGTGCGAACTATCTCACAACGACGTCGCTCTTCAGCAGAAGCACCAAACAGGGCTAAATCACTTATTGTTTTTAGCAATTCAGACTGTTCTTCTTCTAAACGTGGGCGTCCAGGGCCAACATGAGGCGTCAACGACTTAGCTGCATCGGGATTCTTTAAACATAATTCAATTATTTTTTGTTTTTTATTTTTTCTATGCGTTATAGAGTACACTCTCTGTTTTTCTTTAAGCTTGAGCTTTCTCTCACAAATGTCAATTTCTCGCCGCAAATTACGTGCTTTATCAAATTCAGTGCCGTCAGCTACAAGAGACCCTTTGCGCCTTTCCGTTAAGTCAAGCTCCATACGCAGCTTAGCAATCTTTTTCTTCATAGTATCTTGTGCTGGAGTGGGACGTATGTTGGACGGTGTAGTGTTCGATATAGCTTCATCCTTATCATCGCTGATCACAAGAGACTGATTTTTCCGTTTCGAAGCGCCTGTAAAATGCAGAAAATTTTAATTTAGAATAGCAAAAAATGAAGAACGTCACCTATAGAAAAAAAGACGAATACTAACCTGCCGGTTGAGGACCAACGTCCAAATCTTGATCTTCTGACTGCTGGTCATTAATCTCATCCTGAACCGCAGATTTCGCGTGTTGAATATTATGATCATTGATCTGAATCTGACCTGCACATTCCACTTTTGGAACACTCTCAGTGCTTGTCTCAGCCTGAATTAAAGAACTGCTAGAGATCTTAGTATTAGTCTGAAATCAAAATATGATAATAAAGAAGTGAATCTAATGAAATTAAAAAGACAGATTAACACAAAATAACTTACTATGAACACCAGTAAAAAAGTAAAGAATAATTCTTAAAATGAGTCAATAACAATAATCAACAAAAAATGCTAATATAATTGTGAGATAAATTTTAATGAAGAAAAGAATAAATAACAAAAAATATATTTAATTGTAAAAAAAGCGTGGGATGCACGGTGTCGGTAGTTATAAATACATAATTATAGATATGAGCAGGACAATCATTTTGATATCTTAAAAAGCACCCCACACTTTTTTTACAATTAAATATATTTTTTGTTGTTTATACTTTATTATCTTCATTAAAATTTATTTCACAATTATATTAGCATTTTTCGTTTATTATTGTTATTGACTCATTTTAAGAATTATTTTTTACTTTTTAATTTGATGTGCTTTTAAAGCGTGTTCTTTATTTTTTTTTAATTATATTTTTTTATGCTATTAATTGTAACAATAAAGTTTGTATAAAAAAAGAATTTTCCTAACAAAATATATTTAACCTACCTTTTGAAGAAATGTTAAAGTAGACCGAACTTTTCTCTCAGTGGCTTCCCTAAGAAGACGTTCAATCTCATGCTGAATGTGTTGTGTTAACTCTTCTTTCTTCGGGAATTTTTGTTTCGCTGTATTCCATAATTTTATCACTTCGTCCTGGCAGGACTTTTTCGTCTTATAGACGTATCTTTTGACGTATGCATTATAAAAATCTTGATAACTCATTTTAAATTAGTGAGAGCATATACTGAGTCGAGTAAAACATTTGCAAGAATAAGCAAAGCAGGTTGGAACCTGTCCGTGTGTCGCTGCCATTCAGCTCGTACGCTCTCGTTCATCGAGCCGCGCGTTCGGCTGACAGTGGCGCGAAAACAAAGGACGGGCTACACTGTATCGTAAACTCTGATTAAATTGAACTATTTGGTATAAAACAAATATGGTAGTTTGACAGTCAGTAGTAATGTATAACGTCGAAGTATGAATGAATTAGTGAATGATCTTAATCGTATTACAGTTAATGCTTAAATCTTAAGCATGTAAAGTCGTCCCGGACAGAAAGTCGCCATCGGGAATCTTCGGGTTCTTCGGAAATCTACAGTTTCTTACGATTCCCGACGGCGACTTTCTGTCCGGGACGGCTTTAGAATCTGGATAATGGGTCAAAATAGTATAGTTTTTTTTTGTTTCAATAAGAAAAAAAATTGCGTGATATTTGCCGAGACCCCCCCTCTCTCCAACGTAAGATTAGATGAGATTTGACTCGACCCCCCCTCCCCCTTAAACAACTCACGTAATTTGTGGATCTCCCCTTATGACTGCTAAGTGTCTTATATTAAAGAAATATTTGTAACAATGTTTTCTTCTATTACAGGTCTGCCAACCGCAGTTACAAGAGCATTTATTACCTGTCAAAGAAGAGGACCACTCTGAAGTTGAAGATATACAATTGAACATCAGACAACAGGGACAGCGTACCAACCGTCCTCGACATAAAAGAAAACATGTACACCAAACTAATCAAAAGACAAAATGCAAGGAAATCATTGACAAGCTCCTCATAGCTATGAAGCCTTTGGTCTCTGAACCAAGTGAAGAGCAGTATCGGTTCTTTGGAAAACATGTTAATGAGCGTCTCAATAGTATGAAGACTGACAATGCTGTATCGGCTTGCCAGGCTATTGTGAACTTACTAAATGAATGGCAATTGAAAATTGAAACAACTTGAATGCTGCTTGAAGAAGTTGTCTTGTCTTGTACACAGTCAATTTGTTGGGTTGCTAATTGGTCCGGCTATTTAAATTAAAGATAGCAAATCTTCAAAGTTTATGTTGAGTCATTGGAAAAGGTGTTGCTAGGAACACTTCTGAAATAAAAAATTTTGAATAACCATGCTAAAATATTATGAAATTACTGAACAATATTTTGGCAATGTTATATGAAGCGGCAATAGCCTAGTGGTCAGATGGGCCGCCCTCGTAACCGAGAGGTTCTGGGTGCGGTACCCGCACTAGCCATTAAACTGCACAAGTATTTAGGTCAATTGAAGGGGCTAATGAGACTACTAGTAATATAATAACCTTACATTACTAGTATTCTTTAACAAATGGGTGGTAATTGGAAATTTTAGGTATCTCGTGTGTCTGTCATTGCTTGAAGGTTCTTATCCTAGTATTCATATTATGGTCAATTTGTTTTTGTTGGGTCATTGTTTGGCAAAGGTTATTTTGATTTTCCTATACTATGCTCTATGGCTATTTAAATCAAATAAATATTTACATGTCTGGGTCAGTGCTCCTAAAAAAGGAGCATTTCTTAAGTTGTATCTGATTCCCTGCTTCATGCAGACCTATTTAATAATTGTTATCATTTGACTGTGGTTATACAGCTCTCAAGTATATATAAAAAAAGGCTCATTAGTCAACTCGTCCCACTCCAAGATCGTTATGCGGGACGAGTTCAAGATCGTTCTGCGGGACGAGTTGACCAAATTAATTTATTTTATTTATTGGTCAAGTTGTGTACAAAAGTGTTAGGATAACTATATATATATTTTTTTGTCTGGCAACAATTCATATACAGGGTGTCCCAAAACTCAACGATAACCTGGTACCGGGCGAGAGGCCAAGGTATACCAGTTATGAAAAAAATAAGAAAAAAAATCTATGTCACTTAGTCAAGCGATGCGAGCCCTTGGTCGCATTTTTAGGTACTGTGATCGCAATTTTCACAATTTCACACTGATTTTTTTAATAATGTTATCTCAAATAACAGTGCTATTAATCGTAACCACAAATGAAAGTAATAATCATTGTTAACTAAGTAAAATAAATTAAATTTTGACGAGTTATGGTTTATAAAATTTATGTCAGTCAACTTTGACACTCTACGTTGGAAAAAAAATGTACTACCCTACCTATGGCAAGTTTTTTTAAAAGATGGCCCATTTAGTCTAGATTTCAAAATAGTACAACACTTGCCACTTTTCTTGCCAATAAAACTGCTATTTCGTATTTTTTGCGAAAGGAACTCATGGAAAATTTAATCGAAATAAAACGGTAAATTATCGTAACACTTTATTATCCTCCTAAAATTAAAGCAGATGCTCAAATTGTTTCCCTCCAGCACGAATACAAGCTCTGCATCGCCTCAGAAATGACCTGTTCACCAGTCTTGCAAATCTCCTCGCATTGATTTCTTCTGATGCTGCATCAATTTTTTGGCGCAATTCTGTTACATTTTGAAATGGTTTTGAGTAGACCTTTTCTTTTATGCATCCCCAGTAAAAAAAATCTACTGGATTCAGGTCTGGGGACCGAGGGGGCCATGAAATTGGTCCAAGGCGTCCGATCCATTTACCGGGATATAATTCGTTTAAATATTCTCTTACAGGCCGGGCATAATGTGCTGGGCAACCATCTTGTTGATACCACATTTATCTGTAGATGTTGAGTGGTACATCTTCTAGCAATGTCGGCAAATCATTTTGAAGAAAATGCAAGTAGGTGGCGCCATCTAAATTTTCAGTCAATTCAAATGGTCCAATTATTTGACCATTTAATATTCCTGTCCACATGTTGACTTTAAATTGGTATTGGGATCGATCCTCACGCATCAAATGCGGGTTTTCCGTATGCCAACCATGAAGGTTATGTAAGTTTAAATAACCATCTCTTTTAAATGTCGATTCGTCAGTCCACAAAACTTTATTTAGAAAATCCGAACACTAGAAAATCCGGATAACTAGAGTGAGATTGCCGTAGTTATCTAGTTCCCAAGTCTTCGTGAATGGTGTAAATTTGGTAGAATATTTTAGGACAAATTTCGTAAGTACCGTCAAGGACATGAGTCGACGTAAATTTTCATTTTTTCGACAACAAATATCAATATGTTGTTGCGTTATGGTCGTGAGAGAAGACGTGAAAAATGTATGACGTCATATGCAAAGGTGCAATGGCAAACAAAAAAAGGGTGTTCCAAGCCTAAATATATAAAAAAAACAAGCTACTAAAACAAAATACGGGTACCTGGCTTGGAGCAAGTGAAATGCACAGATAGCGAGTAAGCATGCCTTGGACCTCTAATCTCGCGGCGGTTGTTGTAGCAATATGTATTATGATACAAGGAACTGTACACAATAAAACATACATAAGAAGAGGAAGTATATATTCTCAGGTAAAATACAAAAAGTTTGTACTTACAGTTTAGTACTCAAAATTACCGTACAATTAAGCATACACGGTCACGCTCCCCAGGTTGGCATCTCTTTGATCACTGGAACTGGAGAATTTTTTCACACAATACCATATAATATATAAAAAAAAACTAATAAAATCTATCTTCACATATAACATTTTGAATGAAATAATATTAGTACACACCTGCAATATTCTTTATAAAAATAAAAAGTACTTCAACACGAGGTTGTATTAAGTCCATGTCTTCGATAGGAATAATGTTCCTCTACCGTTAATTTCCGTAAGCACCTTTACTCTTTCAAGGAATTGTCTACCTACCACATTTAATTATTGGTTTCTCATTTGATCGCTCTGGTTTTATTTTCTTCCTCACATTTTAAATAATGCATATTTTTGTCACAAGGTTATTTCTTATACCTATAAGTATCTTTCTTATGATAATATCGAAAGAAATATGGAAATGCTTCCATTGACATTATTATTTCTTTGTTTCTGCAACCATATTATCATTAATGGCACTTTGGTCTGGGCACCAACGGTACTTTACGGTACACCAACGGTACAGTGTGCTGAATACTGATGAGCACTTCTTTTCTTATTTACTTCAGGTCAATTTTATTCACTGCATGTATAAAATGCAATGCAATTATGACGATGAAGAAGTTTTACCGACGCTTATTATAAATATTTCAGAATCAGAATCAGAATATTTTTTATTCATATAAACCAATACAGGCACTTATGAATCGTCAATAAATAATAATAGTAGTATTTCTACCACATCATCCATTATACCATCAAGTTGGCAAAACCTTTCCTCTTTAATTGCATGAGCAATGCAAGACTGCCATCGTTCTGGCGTAATATTAGCCAGAGCTTGTAGGAGTACCCGTTTCACCTCGTCTAATTTGAATGTTTTATTACAAAGAAGGGAAATGCGGATTTTATTTCTTAAAAATAATTTCGTCTAAATGTTGACCGTCACGTCAGACACTCTTTGAATCTGGCTTCAGTATTCCGCGCCACTCGCTGGAGAAGGGACGTCGGGATGCCATTAACCTCGCGAACGATATTTTCTTTTAATGCTGGTATGGTCGGTGGGGCGGTTTCATAAACTTTACTTTTGAGGTACCCCCACAAAAAAGTCCACGGGGGTAAGATCCAGCGACCTGGGTGGCCAGGGGATGTCAGCGAAACGGCTTATCAATTTGCTAGGGAACAAATCACAAAGAAGCGCCATGGTCTCTCTGGCAGTGTGAGGCGTGGCGCCATCCATCGTGGCGTGGTCCGATTATTCCTCTGCTTGACAAAGCACACCAAACCGTCACTTTGGGACTGTGAAGTGGCTGTTGATGTTTTAATCGTAATGTTTAAATGAAAATGGGCTTCATCGCTCCAAAAGATTGTGTTCACTATACGAAATCGCTGCAACATTGTCTCGCTGAAACTTTTGCGCAAATTGTAATTATTAGGCTTAGCGCTTGCACAATTTGAATTTTAAAGGGGTGAAATTTAAGGTCCTTTTTCAATATTTCGTACACAATCGTTTTTGGGAGCCCTAGAGCAGCCGCTCTCTTACGCACGGACTGTCGCGGGTTATCGCGTAAACTGTTTGCAACAAGTTCGATGTTGTCATCAGTCCTCGACTTTCGGCTGGGTCCCGGCCGCGGATTATTTGCTGCTGAACTTGTTGTTCTGAACCTCCGCACCCACAATCGAATCAAATCTTCGCTTGGGCATCACGTATATTATACCAACACCATCTTATATCTCTAGGTACCCATCACCGTATATTCTAATTTTACAATTATTACTTAGGTATACATATTCTCTATTTTCGAAATGTAATGTTTCGACTAATGCATCTGCATATTTTTCCCAAGACATCTCTCATATAAATTCGTTTATGGTGAAATGTTGCACCGGCGCACGAAACGTGAATTGAATCGTCATTGTCTGTACCGCGTCCACCGCGTCTGGTACGGCAAGGTATGCATTAATTGGGTAATTACTCGCCGTGTACAAGACGCAGTTGGTGCTGTCATGTCAATTTTTTTATACTTTACGTCCGTTGACATTGCTTGACCACCGGCTATTTTTTTACTGTTCCATCTGGTTGTCAGTTAATTTGCATTCGTATATATATTCGCATAAAACATGCGTTTGCGTGTAATAGACTTGCAAAATTTAACGGACTGTTCGGTGTCAGTCCAGTTAGACAAGAGTAATTATAATGCATTTTTATTAGACTCTCCATTAACATTGTTTTACCGGTACTGGGGGGTCCGTGGATAAACAAGTTATTGCGTTTTTGTGTCTTTTTATGAAAATTAGTCTTGTCATGGATTTATGTTATTTGCGTCTAACATAATTTCCAAATTTTGTACGCTCTCTAATAGAATTTTTAGGTCATTTGCTGCCGGGTCTTGTTGAAGTTCGAACAACTTTTCTGGTTCGAATCTCTGTTTTGTAGATTCCTGAAATACCAGTGTCTTGGAGATTGATAGTGCTATTTTAAGTCTTTCTGCGAAGAATCGGTCAAACTGCATGGTAATCCCTTGAGGTGTTCCGTCCTGCGACGACGGCGACTTAGTCTTCTAGTCTGAGGTTTCGGAATGCTGACGATCCATAGTCTGGTGTTTTTTCCCTTTTGTTGTTTGATGACTCAATGAGCTCCTCGACGTTTACTGAAGTGATGATGTGGTATAGACTATGAAATGTTCAAATTGCTTACCATCAGTGCTAATGCACGCCCTACACCTTTTTAAAACCGATCTTGTTATCTGGCGGGCGAAACTTCTGGAATTGATGTGATCAGCGGCATCTTGAATTCTCTGTCGCAGTTCATCTAAGTCTTCAATTGGTTTGTTGTAAACAATTTCTGTGACCGTACCCCAATAAAAAAATCAATAGGATTTAAAGCAGGGGAACGGGCGGGCCACGTCATCGGATCCACCTAGGATGGGTCGATCTGGTCTTTGGAAATTCTTGATTAAGGAATTCTCTCTCTCGGCGCGCATAGTGTACGGGACAGCCATCTTGCTGGAACCACATGTCTCGATATATGCTAAGTGGCACGTCGTCTAACAAATTGGGTAACTGATGTTGTAAAAAGTCCAAATAAGCTGCCCCGGTTTTCTGGCAGTTGAAAAGGCCCAATAATGGATCCATTTAAAATTCCAGTCCACATGTTTATTTTAAAGCGGTACTGTGACCTATCTTCGAGCAACAAATGTGGATTTTCGACGTGCCACTCGTGCAAATTCATGTATCCGTCTTTTTTTAAGGTCGATTCATCAGTCCAAATATTTTTTTCCAAGAATCCTAGATCTGCTCTGTGCCTCTCGAGCATTGATTGACAAAATAAAATCCTTGTAGTAGATAATCACGGGGTAACAAAGTTTGTAACCGTTGTACGTGGTACGGATGCAATTCGTTTCTCTTTAGTATCCGATGTGCTGTACTTTTACCTTATTTGTTATAATGGAGTGATATAGAGCAGTATCCGTAACAATTATGGAAGGTTCAGGTACATTGGGCACAAACTTTTCAGTTACCCATTTTGTAAAACTTTGAGAATTCTCAGAATGGTAATCTTCTTACTTGTTTTTACCGGTAAAAATTAAAAGTACATTGGTACAAATCCTTTCTCACTTCCGGCATACACAATTATCCAACGTTTTCCTTACGATACATTTTGTTCAACACCAGTAATGTTAATAGATTGCCAACATTTAGTTACTTTGTAGGATTCATGTATGCATCTCTCATCTTAAGAAATAATATTCTACGGGCAATCTTCTATTGTCAAGGATTTGCATTAAATAAATAGTACCGTCGTTTTGATGCAATTGCTGGTTTTTCTATGAGAGCTAGTTTATTATTGTTTGATATTTCCTATATTCAAAGCCTATTGTAATTATAATTTGTCTGAGAAATTCATGGCTGTCATTAAAATTTAAGTCTTCCTTCACCATTTCCAGTAATTTTCTAAGTGCAGGCACTTGTTTCCGAACTGTATAGAAGAAATGAACTTTTTGCCTTATGGCACACAGATCAAAATCATCGATCACTTTCTTCGGTCGCCCTTTCCTGTGCTTTCCAGGCGTTGCAACTTTACCTCCATTCTTCATGCCTTCGTCTACTATGCGGCGAATTGTGCTTTCGGAAACACCTTAAACCAAAATATGCATATTAAATAACTTAATATTAATAATGACATAACAAATATCGTATTTATATTTACATAACAAATATCGTATTTAAACTAAACTAGTTAGATAGCTTCGAACTTTAGATAAAAAAATATTAATTAGATTATGTACTGGCGAGCCTACAATTCAAATTAAATCAGCAATCAATCAATAATTAAATCTGGTGGTTTCAACTCTTGTTTTATTTGCTTCACTAGTATAAAGCTGTGTCTCACCTTCCTCTAGTGAAGCATCCGCATGATGTTCTATATCCTCATTGATGCAATAAGGGTAATGGAACACTAAAGCCACTATCCAGTAGAAAAGTATCACCTGGAAGGAAGTACGGGAGTGGACTTTCTTTTAAAAAATCTTTTTTCATAATTTCAGCCTCAGAAATTGTAGCTGGATAGGGGCCCAGAACATCAATTAAATGTGCATCAGTACATACCATCAAAAATGATTTTACAAGGTTTCTATATTTGTGCATGCTATACCTTTTTCTTGGTGTAAGTAATTAGAACTTTCTTCAACATAACAATATGTTCCATCAAATATTATAATGGGCCTATCAACTCCCTCGAAGTTACCAAACAACGTATAAGGTATTGTTAGATTTCTTTGCACTACTTTTTGCCTATATTTAAATGATTTTGGCCTAAGTGCTTTGCCACAAAATATTTAGTTCGAAGTTCCTTCACTCTGTGCAACCATTTTCTAGGGTTCGCCTAGAAACTTTCCATAAAGTCGACAACCTCTCATCAGATTCTCCAGATCTAAGCTTCATCAAGTAGGCTGGTAAAGCTAAAGATACTTGTGGTATTACCAACAACTAAGGAACTTCATTGAACATTTGATGGAATTGCACTTTATTTAGCTCAAATCCATGTATGTACAACATGATCTTCAATATCATCTATACTCTCAAAATGAGGTAATCCTGTCTCAACAACTTCTTTTAAGGACATCATGTCCTGCATATGTTTTGCAGTGAAAGTCTGTACATATTTATTTGTTAAACTACCTACAGTCAGTCTACCCCATGCTTCAGTGACTAAATGTCGATCATATGTCTGAATATATCAATGAAACAACTGGAAACACACTCAAAACGCAGACGCTAAATATTTGGGTTGCAAACTTCACCGTCATTTTATTTATATTTTCTGGCACAATATGCTCTTCAGTGATTATATTAAGTAGTCGAAGTTTTTCATGGGATTTATCAGCGACATACACCTGCTGATAATACTCCCATTTGACTATTTTATTTTAATTATTATAGGTGTACATCATGTCCTTAGTAAGTACATTATTTCTGAGTCCTTTAATTAAATAGGGAACGTCGAACAACGGTATAATGTCACGACTATTTATATTTAAAACACCAAGGCGCCATTCATTTTCAAGTCGCAAATAATCCGGTTGCATTAATTAATTCTGTTATTGCACCTGCATTTACGAAGCTAAACCCGATTTTTGTATATTATTTACAACATATTTTATGAGTGTTTAAGGTTCCATTTTTGCTAGGGCTTTTGTAATATAATATGCTGTATGCTGGCTGTTTCAAATAGTTTTTTATATCTTTTATCATGAAAACCAGAGTGTGGTCAGCAAATTTGGAGCTTTGGGATGTGGTAAGCCCTTCAATAACATATTTTTGTTTATTATAAAACACTCGAGGTGTTAGCGACATTTCGTCAAATATGAGGCTACACTGACGATCACCAGTATCATTTTCAAGTAGGTACCTACCTTTTTTTTATCTTTTCGAATAAATTGGATTAATACCAAGACATAATTTAATTTGGCTAAGCCCTTTCATTGCCCTTTCTGAAGGTAGTGTGAAATATTTATAAATGAGGTGATTTATATACATTGACAATGCAAGGATTTTTCCTCCATAGTAAACCTTTGGGTTTTTTTTCACATTGTAACTGCATATGGACAAACAGCTGGGTGCTTTCAATCTGTGTACGTCTGTCGTTAATAATATACCCTGTCTTCGAAAAAAGTCTTTCACATGGACCTGAAGTAGCCAAAAAAAAATAATTTCTTTCAGGCCACGATCGCCACGTATAGAAAGCTGTGCTTGAAATCCCTTTCTAATGGGTTTTGGTTTTTTCCCAGCGCAGGTAACTCTTAGGTACCTTTGTACTTCCACCATTGCCTGTGATGTAAGTGTGGCTCTGCCTTCAGGACGCACTGTATTAATGATGTTGTCATATCCGTCCCAAATATAAAATTTTCGTCTCTTTGTAACAGGTTCTTGGGGAGCTTTCACATGCGTTTCGAGTTGCGATTTCATGCAGAAATATATTGTTTCCCCTTTCGGCACCTGCACCGCAACTTGTTGACGGTGGAATTGCAATACCCATTGAATGAGCGACGTACTGTGCCTACCTTTTATCACTTCCGCTGAGAATTTGCTTAAGTGTTGTATGTACGTAATGTACTCATACAGGCACTAAATACTTGCAATTTTAGAATACTTATGCTCCTTGGATCTAATAGTTTTGCCAAGCTTACTTATTATACCCCAATTTTTTTGCGGTGGAGATGTAAATGATGAGGTAATGCGTTTGTCGCATGCCAGTATGTTTAGCGATGATTCTCTGATATGGCGGCAGCCTTACCACTGTGTGACCGTATTGCCCTCTAACCTGATCAATCTCGTTTTCTGGTTCAGGCTTATGTTTCTTTACCAGCGCCAAAAGAAGGTTTTATCAAATCTGGTTCGAAAGGCACATTGTTTTGATGTAACCAAATTCTTATGTCATTAACCTTATTAGCTGATGTTGGAGTAACAGGTGAAAGAGTGCATTATCCATCACAATTATTGAGGGCTCTCTGATGTTGGGAATAAGTTTTTCTGTAACCCATTTGGTGAAATTATGTTGGTTCATTTCGTAATGATAATCCTCTTGCTTGTTCACACCACTAAAGATTATTAAAGCATTAGGCACAAAGCCCTTTTCATTTCTAGCATGAACTATAATCCATCTCTTTCCCTTCGAGATGTCCGTTGTTAATCCTTCAGTTTCAATCGACTGCCAGCATTTTTTAAGCTTGTAGCTGGAGTGGATGTAGCTTTCATCCTAATACAAGGTGGGCCAAAAGAAGTCATCCGATGTTATTTGGCACTCTTATTATTTCTAAATGAAAAACGTCGATTCTGTTTTTTGATTATGTTTATTTGAACCTTTAGAATTGTATTGGTCAAGTCAAGAATATTAATCAGAATGTTGCGTGTTCACATCACGTCGGGGTCACCAATTTAGGTGTGTTGTAAATAAAAGTCAAATTAGGTTAAATAAGTTCGTTATAATATCAGGGGCCACATATTAATAATTCAAATTACAACTAACTACACGTGTTATACATGTACTCTGCACACCCAGACTGGAGTACGGGTTTGGGAAGTGTATAGCTGACACCTCGCTCACACATCCATGTACGTGCACTTACATGGAGCGTGTGCGTGTGTCCCTACATCGGCCAAATGGGCGCCGTCACAATTGATTGCCATACGGGCTCGTTTTTTGGCATTTTTCATCACTTCCACGAGAACTTCGGGCGACAGATTCTCGCACTCGTGTCGAATGTTGTCCTTGAGGGCTTCCAGAGTCTCGAGCTTATTTACGTAAACACGGGACTTCAAAAAACCCCACAAAAAATGTCTGGAACGCTTAAATCGGGCGATCTTGCGGGCCAGTGCAAATCGCCAAAACGAGAGATGAGGCGACCCGGAAACGCTGCCTTCAGAATCTCGGTTGTGGCTCGCGCAGTGTGTGCCGTTGCTCCGTCCTGCTAGAACCACATATTCTTCAGTCCTAATTCGTCCAATTGAAGCAGAAACAACGGTCAACATGGCCCTATAGCGCGCACCGTCCACTGTTGTCGTTTGGCCAGCGACATTCTCGAAAAAAATTACCCGATAACTCCTCTAGCGTGAACAGCGCACCATGCAGTCACTTTGAGCGGGTGTAATGGCTCCTCGTGCATCACTCGTGGATTTTCGGTGCCCCGGAAACGAGTTTTGCTTGTTCACGTATCCGCTGAGGTGGAAATGAGCCTCATCGCTCATTATGATTTTGGTCGAAAAATCGTCCACTTCTTCCTCGAGATTGAGGATGGCTTGAGCGTAGGTTACGCGCGTTTGGCGGTCGGCAGGCAAAAGCTGATGCACATGCGCAGGTCTTTGACCAAAATTCGCCTTAGGGACGCCCGGCTGATGGCTAGTTGCTTTATATTCATTGTACCGGTAGAAATGGAGAGGGAGTAAGAGGGGCTACATTCTAGGCAGATGTACTGTTGCCCTAAAATGAAGAGGTACCCATGCAGGATTTTCTGGTTCCGAGCGCTGCCTGTGACCATCCAATGGAGGATCTTGCCCTCCACCAACTTCCACATTATCGTGCATTCTCTATTGTACTCTAAAAATGTATAAGGGGAGATCCACAAATTACGTGAGGTGTTTTTTTGAATTTTCTGTCCCTCCCTCCCCCCCTGGTGAGATGTTGTGAGATTTTATTCAACCCCCTCCCCCATCCCCCAATCTCACGTGAGATTTTTCAAAATGTGCGTTTCTTAAATATGTAAACGTGTTGGAGTGTTATTGTAAAAAAAAAAAAAAAAATTTGCTTCGTACTTTTATTTACGACTAGTTAAGACTAGTAATCAATATTGCTGAGTTATAAGTGTAATAAAAATTTAACAATAGAATACTTAAATCGTAACTAATGCGATTAAAAAAAAATATCTACTCTAATTCAGTCCATGGTGAATCATGCGTGGTCTCAAGAGAGACTATTGGAACCAACATGTCCATATGATTTTCAATAAAATCATCTGCTCCTTCAACTTCATTCTCATCTAGCCACTCTAAGCCGTTGACACTTGCGCACAGTAACTCATTAGCTCGTCTTGTAACAATCCGTGAGGGTCGCACTTTGCGGAACATACGCGCTTGCTTAGCTGGTGCAATGTGGGCTGCTCGCCTGTGCTCTGCAGCTCTTGTGATAGATGCAAAGTAAATGCCGCATGTACTGCAGCATCTTTTCTCTAAATCATCACGTACACTTGGGCAATAGAGATCATAAGGTGTGCTGATGAAGGCATTCAGCGGTTGAATCGGTAGACAGTGGCGTATTAGAAATGGAGCAAATGACTTTCCGTCATGCTCTTTAAAGTCCGGAATTGTCAAATGTCCATCAATCTGAGTGATAGGGTATGGAGGTGGCAGAAAACGGTCGTGAAGAATCATATGCAGATCACTTCGGCGTGGGCTGCAGCACTTCTGGTCATCGCATTTCACAACCTAAAAAAAAATTAAAAACAATTTCCCTTTGTAACTCTTAATAAAAATTTGTTGACGTTCGCGCTCGTTAAAAATAAAAAAAAAAAAATAGGCACGCATAAAATTTTGATATGAACCAACTGTAATGTACCTGGAGTAAATATTGGCTCTCTTTAACGTGCTCAGTGTACCATACTTCGGCTGGCAGGTCTGGAACGCTGGAGGTGTCATTATTCGGGTCTATATATTTAGCAACTACTTCGTGTCCGTCAATGCACACTGCAGACCATATTTCAGCCAAAATATTCCCTGCCTTTTTGAAATTATCCTTTTCTAGACTTTCGTCTAATGTTCTGCCGCTGGAATCAAGATGATTCCCAAAAGAATCATGGGGAAGAATAACGCCTGTTAGCTCTCGACTGAGTGGAGCCATGCGTCTCTCTACTCTGTTGAATGCGCTCCTGCCAGGGGCATTAGTCACAATAAATACTGCGTCCAAATCATATTGTTTAAAATGCTCTATGGCGTGTGCGATCACTTTGCGATATCGCGGATTCTCGTCAGGCCCACCGTCACTTGAAATAATAAGAACAGGTTTAACTTTGCTGTCTATATTCTTTATAAATTTGGAAAAAGACTCAATTGTTAAAAGAGTGTCCAAGTCTTGAGCGTGACTAGTTGCAGTTGACGAAGAGTGCTTGCCACTTCGTATTGCTATATAAGTCGGTCCATTATATGAAACAGCTTCTGGTCGTCCTATCTCATTGGGTTTCACTTGACACAAAGCATATACGCTTGGAATTAATTTGTGCCCCGATGCAATCACAAAGTCGTGATCTGGTAACGACACTTTATACTCAACGTGCATTAATAATGGCGCCTGCTTGTTTGCCGCTGTCAGGCCGATGGGAACGCGGGCTTTGTCATCCTGAGATAAAAAAGTTACGGAGTCAGGACCAAGTACGGAGGCTATCGTTTCCAACGACCTTATAGAGGCCAAAGCAAAGTATTGGTCTTGGTGTGCCTTATGATGGTCAGCTTCAGGACGACTCAGCTTCACCGGCACAGTCACTACATGGCGCTTAGCTTCACGTGTATTTGCCCGTCTAGGCAACAGTCGAATATAAGTAGCACTTCTCGAAATATTAAATCCCAGTTCATTGAGTTTATTTGTAAGTTCTGAAAGCGTATGGATCGTGCGAACTATCTCACAACGACGTCGCTCTTCAGCAGAAGCACCAAACAGGGCTAAATCACTTATTGTTTTTAGCAATTCAGACTGTTCTTCTTCTAAACGTGGGCGTCCAGGGCCAACATGAGGCGTCAACGACTTAGCTGCATCGGGATTCTTTAAACATAATTCAATTATTTTTTGTTTTTTATTTTTTCTATGCGTTATAGAGTACACTCTCTGTTTTTCTTTAAGCTTGAGCTTTCTCTCACAAATGTCAATTTCTCGCCGCAAATTACGTGCTTTATCAAATTCAGTGCCGTCAGCTACAAGAGACCCTTTGCGCCTTTCCGTTAAGTCAAGCTCCATACGCAGCTTAGCAATCTTTTTCTTCATAGTATCTTGTGCTGGAGTGGGACGTATGTTGGACGGTGTAGTGTTCGATATAGCTTCATCCTTATCATCGCTGATCACAAGAGACTGATTTTTCCGTTTCGAAGCGCCTGTAAAATGCAGAAAATTTTAATTTAGAATAGCAAAAAATGAAGAACGTCACCTATAGAAAAAAAGACGAATACTAACCTGCCGGTTGAGGACCAACGTCCAAATCTTGATCTTCTGACTGCTGGTCATTAATCTCATCCTGAACCGCAGATTTCGCGTGTTGAATATTATGATCATTGATCTGAATCTGACCTGCACATTCCACTTTTGGAACACTCTCAGTGCTTGTCTCAGCCTGAATTAAAGAACTGCTAGAGATCTTAGTATTAGTCTGAAATCAAAATATGATAATAAAGAAGTGAATCTAATGAAATTAAAAAGACAGATTAACACAAAATAACTTACTATGAACACCAGTAAAAAAGTAAAGAATAATTCTTAAAATGAGTCAATAACAATAATCAACAAAAAATGCTAATATAATTGTGAGATAAATTTTAATGAAGAAAAGAATAAATAACAAAAAATATATTTAATTGTAAAAAAAGCGTGGGATGCACGGTGTCGGTAGTTATAAATACATAATTATAGATATGAGCAGGACAATCATTTTGATATCTTAAAAAGCACCCCACACTTTTTTTACAATTAAATATATTTTTTGTTGTTTATACTTTATTATCTTCATTAAAATTTATTTCACAATTATATTAGCATTTTTCGTTTATTATTGTTATTGACTCATTTTAAGAATTATTTTTTACTTTTTAATTTGATGTGCTTTTAAAGCGTGTTCTTTATTTTTTTTTAATTATATTTTTTTATGCTATTAATTGTAACAATAAAGTTTGTATAAAAAAAGAATTTTCCTAACAAAATATATTTAACCTACCTTTTGAAGAAATGTTAAAGTAGACCGAACTTTTCTCTCAGTGGCTTCCCTAAGAAGACGTTCAATCTCATGCTGAATGTGTTGTGTTAACTCTTCTTTCTTCGGGAATTTTTGTTTCGCTGTATTCCATAATTTTATCACTTCGTCCTGGCAGGACTTTTTCGTCTTATAGACGTATCTTTTGACGTATGCATTATAAAAATCTTGATAACTCATTTTAAATTAGTGAGAGCATATACTGAGTCGAGTAAAACATTTGCAAGAATAAGCAAAGCAGGTTGGAACCTGTCCGTGTGTCGCTGCCATTCAGCTCGTACGCTCTCGTTCATCGAGCCGCGCGTTCGGCTGACAGTGGCGCGAAAACAAAGGACGGGCTACACTGTATCGTAAACTCTGATTAAATTGAACTATTTGGTATAAAACAAATATGGTAGTTTGACAGTCAGTAGTAATGTATAACGTCGAAGTATGAATGAATTAGTGAATGATCTTAATCGTATTACAGTTAATGCTTAAATCTTAAGCATGTAAAGTCGTCCCGGACAGAAAGTCGCCATCGGGAATCTTCGGGTTCTTCGGAAATCTACAGTTTCTTACGATTCCCGACGGCGACTTTCTGTCCGGGACGGCTTTAGAATCTGGATAATGGGTCAAAATAGTATAGTTTTTTTTTGTTTCAATAAGAAAAAAAATTGCGTGATATTTGCCGAGACCCCCCCTCTCTCCAACGTAAGATTAGATGAGATTTGACTCGACCCCCCCTCCCCCTTAAACAACTCACGTAATTTGTGGATCTCCCCTAAGCGGCTATGAAGGTGTTGCCCTAAACTGAAGAGGTACCCATGCAGGATTTTCTGGTTCCGAGCGCTGCCTGTGACCATCCGATGGAGGTACATGGCCTCCACCAATTTCCGCATTATCGTGCATTCTCTATTGTACTCTAAAAATATATAAGCGGCTTTGAAGGTGTTGTCCTAAAATGAAGAAGTTCCCATGCAGGAATTTCTGGTTTCGAGCGCTGCCTGTGACCATCCGATGGAGGTACATGGCCTCCACCAATTTCCGCATTATCGTGCATTCTCTATTGTACTCTAAAAATATATAAGCGGCTTTGAAGGCGTTGTCCTAAAATGAAGAAGTTCCCATGCAGGAATTTCTGGTTTCGAGCGCTGCCCGTGACCATCCAATGGAGGTACATGACTTCCACATTATCGTGCATTCTCTATTGTACTCTAAAAATATATAAGCGGCTTTGAAGGTGTTGCCCTATAATGTAGAGGTAACCCATGCGGGATTTCCTGGTTCCGAGCGCTGCCCGTAACCATCTGATGGAGGTACGTGCCCTCCACCAATTTCCGCATTATCGTGCATTCTCTATTGTACTCTAAAAATGTATAAGCGGCTATGAAGGTGTTGCCCTAAACTGAAGAGGTACCCATGCAGGATTTTCTGGTTCCGAGCGCTGCCTGTGACCATCCGATGGAGGTACATGGCCTCCACCAATTTCCGCATTATCGTGCATTCTCTATTGTACTCTAAAAATATATAAGCGGCTTTGAAGGTGTTGTCCTAAAATGAAGAAGTTCCCATGCAGGAATTTCTGGTTTCGAGCGCTGCCTGTGACCATCCGATGGAGGTACATGGCCTCCACCAATTTCCGCATTATCGTGCATTCTCTATTGTACTCTAAAAATATATAAGCGGCTTTGAAGGCGTTGTCCTAAAATGAAGAAGTTCCCATGCAGGAATTTCTGGTTTCGAGCGCTGCCCGTGACCATCCAATGGAGGTACATGACTTCCACATTATCGTGCATTCTCTATTGTACTCTAAAAATATATAAGCGGCTTTGAAGGTGTTGCCCTATAATGTAGAGGTAACCCATGCGGGATTTCCTGGTTCCGAGCGCTGCCCGTAACCATCTGATGGAGGTACGTGCCCTCCACCAATTTCCGCATTATCGTGCATTCTCTATTGTACTCTAAAAATATATAAGCGGCTTTGAAGGTGTTGTCCTAAAATGAAGAAGTTCCCATGCAGGAATTTCTGGTTTCGAGCGCTGCCTGTGACCATCCGATGGAGGTACATGGCCTCCACCAATTTCCGCATTATCGTGCATTCTCTATTGTACTCTAAAAATATATAAGCGGCTTTGAAGGTGTTGCCCTAAAATTAAGGGGTACCCATGCAGGATTTTCTGGTTGTTTTGTTTGTCACAGGTAACTTGTAATGCACATCTCCGCATCCGAGATATTGTTGCCAGGTGGAGAGGTAGCACTCATGATGCCCGAATCTTTAACGAGTCATCACTCAAAGAGCGTTTTGATACAGGGTCATTTAGAGGGCGACTTTAAGGTGACTCGGGATACAAATTAGAGCCCTATCTCTTCACTCCTATTCTAAGGCCTCGGAACTAAAGTGAGGAAAAATATAATGGAGCAAATATTTCTACAAGAAATACTGTGGAACGTTGCTTCGGAGTATGGAAGCAACGCTTTCAATGCCATCTATTTGGCATGACCTGCAAGTTAGAAAATGTGAAGGCTGCAATAGTTGCATTAGCTGTGCTTCACAATATTTCAGTTGTCCATGGAGACATGCAGTTAGAGAGCAGCATCGAAAATAACAGAGAAGTTTCCGGGGTAGTGCTAATGCTGTTTTACAAACTTTTATTGTGAGACATTTTAGTGAGTAGTTAATAATAATCTGTTCTCTTTTTTTTAAGAACCAAAAATAGTGCTTATTATTATAGTTTACATTATTTCGTTGTATTAATATTTGTATGCACTTACTTTTACCTCTGATTTATTTATTCTTATTTTTACTGTACTTATTGGATTTTTTATTTAGTTTTTAAATTTTGTGACTATGCTTATTTTTTTTTTAAATTAAGTACTTACATTGTAAAGTTTATCTGTGAAAACAGTAGGCTTATGTTGCATATCACAATCGTAACCACCGATGTGTCTAAAAGCTGTTGTTTTTCCTAACTCAAATAAATAAAAAATACTGTACAATGCAATCAATTTTATTTGTTTTTATAATAAGCCAGATTACTTTTAAAAAGTTCTTCTTTTAATAATATTTTTTTGAGCTTTTGTCTCTCATTCGCCATCTGCACCTCGTGGAGTTGCTTTCTGCAGGCAATTTCTGTCTCGGCTAATTCCAGTGCTGCACTTACGCTGTCCTTGATGATCTGAAATAAGAAATGTTATAATTGTACCCAAACAACAATGTATGTACCATAAATAATTGATTTTGCCAGATTGTACTAGTTTCATCAAAATCAGTTTAATAAATTAATTTTAATTTAGAATGTCCAACATTGTACTAATTGACTGTTGAGATTATCTGTCTATACTGAACCTCTATAGTGTCATAATTAATGGATATGTATAAATATTAGTTACTATAGGTATGTATCAAATTAAAAGAGATAAAAAATAACATCCTGTTTTTTTTTTTATAATTTGAACTCATAAGTTTTTTATTTGTTGGTGTGTCGGTGATTTTCGGTGTGTCCGGTTGTTTAGACCTACTTGATTGTGAAATCTGAAAGAATAAAATTTAAATTATTTCTCGACATTATTTAGGTACTTGCAATACATGCAATAAAGTTTAAATACGTGTGATATTTACCAATAAGGTATTTGTTGGTGTGTTGAGTTCCGTCTTTGTGGATGTGCCTTGTTGCAACATCTAAAATATTGAAATTACAATTATTTATAATGCATTACAATGTGTGATGTAATATTATATTATACAATTGGTGACAGCATTTGGTTATTACAACTTATTAATTGTATAATAACACTTACCATTTCTATATCAGGATTCTCACAGAGAAGTGGTGAATTAGGTATAACTATTGGTGGTTCTGGATTTTCTATTTTATTATCAGTTAATAGCTGAAACAAGAATTAATATAATTACATACATGTTTATTTACTGTAGTTGGAATACATATTGAACAAGTGTGTATATATTTGATGTACCAGGTTATCTGAGTCAAACTCATTTGAGTCTACAGTGAACTCATGAGGAAGCCACACTGCTATGTCATCACTAGTTGGTGGGTCAGTAGCAGGTTGTGGACCACCACCAGTTTGAAATGTTTGTTTACGTTCCATGCACTTTTTTTTTTTTTCAGTCATTTTTATTATGCCCCACTGAGCTTTAATTTGTTAGAGTGTGAGCCATATTGTTAAAACTGAAACACAAAATGCTGAGTTATGACTACTTACACAAAATACCAAATGAAATTATTCAAAATATATCGAATTTGGTACCTAGTACGTAACTTATGCCAAGCCGCCACCTTTTTCGCGTTCGTGTTTATGTCCGTGTTTTTATTTTCAATTACGGACACTCTTTCATTAACTCTTTCAATATCATCTATAAAAGGATAAGCAAGCGTTAGTTTAGGAGGTGTAACAATGTTTCATTACTTTGGTCCAATTTTTGGTGTATCAGTACAAACCTTATCTTCCTCCAACCAGTTATCATTTCTTTGCCTTTTAACATTCTTTTGAGATTCCATAATTAAGTTAAAACTTCCACATTATCGTGCATTCTCTAGTGTACTCTAAAAATATATAAGCGGCTTTGAAGGTGTTGCCCTAAAATGAAGAGGTACCCATGCAGGATTTTCGGGTTCCGAGCGCTGCCCGTGACCATCCGATGGAGGTACATGCCCTCCACCAACTTCCACATTATCGTGCATTCTCTATTGTACTCTAAAAATAAATAAGCGGCTTTGAAGGTGTTGCCCTATAATTAAGAGATACCCATGCAGGATTTGCTGGTTCCGAGCGCTGCCTGTGACCATCCGATGAAGCTACATGCTCTCCACCAACTTCCACATTGTCGTGCATTCTCTATTGTACTCTAAAAATATATAGTCGGCTTTGAAGGTGTTGCCCTAAGATGAAGAGGTACCCATGCAAGATTTTCTGGTTCCGAGCGCTGCCTGTGACCATCCGATGGAAGTACATGCCCTCCACCAACTTCCACATTATCGTGCATTCTCTATTGTACTCTAAAAATAAATAAGCGGCTTTGAAGGTGTTGCCCTAAAATGAAGAGGTACCCATGCAGGATTTTCGGGTTCCGAGCGCTGCCCGTGACCATCCGATGGAGGTACATGCCCTCCACCAACTTCCACATTATCGTGCATTCTCTATTGTACTCTAAAAATAAATAAGCGGCTTTGAAGGTGTTGCCCTATAATTAAGAGATACCCATGCAGGATTTGCTGGTTCCGAGCGCTGCCTGTGACCATCCGATGAAGCTACATGCTCTCCACCAACTTCCACATTGTCGTGCATTCTCTATTGTACTCTAAAAATATATAATCGGCTTTGAAGGTGTTGCCCTAAGATGAAGAGGTACCCATGCAAGATTTTCTGGTTCCGAGCGCTGCCCGTGACCATCCGATGGAGGTACATGCCCTCCACCAACTTCCACATTATCGTGCATTCTCTATTGTACTCTAAAAATAAATAAGCGGCTTTGAAGGTGTTGCCCTATAATTAAGAGATACCCAGGCAGGATTTGCTGGTTCCGAGCGCTGCCTGTGACCATCCGATGAAGCTACATGCCCTCCACCAACTTCCACATTGTCGTGCATTCTCTATTGTAGTCTAAAAATATATAAGCGGCTTTGAAGGTGTTGCCCTACAATTAAGAGGTACCCATGCAAGATTTTCTGGTTCCAAGCGCTGCCTGCGACCATCCGATGGAGGTAGATGCCCTCCACCAACTTCCACATTATCGTGCATTCTCTATTGTACTCTAAAAATATATAAGTGGCTTTAATGGTGTTGCCCTAAAATGAAGAGGTACCCATGCAAGATTTTCTGGTTCCGAGCGCTGCCTGTGACCATCCGATGAAGCTACATGCCCTCCACCAACTTCCACATTGTCGTGCATTCTCTATTGTACTCTAAAAATATATAATCGGCTTTGAAGGTGTTGCCCTAAGATGAAGAGGTACCCATGCAAGTTTTTCCTGGTTCCGAGCGCTGCGTGTGACCATACGATGGAAGTACATGCCCTCCACCAACTTCCACATTATCGTGCATTCTCTATTGTACTCTAAAAATAAATAAGCGGCTTTGAAGGTGTTGCCCTATAATTAAGAGGTACCCATGCAGGATTTGCTGGTTCCGAGCGCTGCCTGTGACCATCCGATGAAGCTACATGCCCTGCACCAACTTCCACATTGTCGTGCATTCTCTATTGTACTCTAAAAATATATAAGTGGCTTTGAAGGTGTTGCCCTAAAATGAAGAGGTACCCATGCAGGATTTTCTGGTTCCGGGCGCTGCCCGTAACCATCCGATGGAGGTACATGCCCTCCACAAACTTCCACATTATCGTGCATTCTCTATTGTACTCTAAAAATATATAATCGGCTTTAATGGTGTTGCCCTATAATGAAGAGGTACCCATGCAGGATTTGCTGGTTCCGAGCGCTGCCTGTGACCATCCGATGAAGCTACATGCCCTCCACCAACTTCCACATTGTCGTGCATTCTCTATTGTACTCTAAAAATATATAATCGGCTTTGAAGGTGTTGCCCTAAGATGAAGAGGTACCCATGCAAGATTTTCCTGGTTCCGAGCGCTGCGTGTGACCATACGATGGAAGTACATGCCCTCCACCAACTTCCACATTATCGTGCATTCTCTATTGTACTCTAAAAATAAATAAGCGGCTTTGAAGGTGTTGCCCTATAATTAAGAGGTACCCATGCAGGATTTGCTGGTTCCGAGCGCTGCCTGTGACCATCCGATGAAGCTACATGCCCTGCACCAACTTCCACATTGTCGTGCATTCTCTATTGTACTCTAAAAATATATTAGTGGCTTTGAAGGTGTTGCCCTAAAATGAAGAGGTACCCATGCAGGATTTTCTGGTTCCACCTGATGGAGGTACATGCCCTCCACCAACTTCCACATTGTCGTGCATTCTCTATTGTACTCTAAAAATATATTATCGGCTTTGAAGGTGTTGCCCTAAGATGAAGAGGTACCCATGCAAGATTTTCTGGTTCCGAGCGCTGCCTGTGACCATCCGATGGAAGTACATGCCCTCCAGCAACTTCCACATTATCGTGCATTCTCTATTGTACTCTAAAAATATATAAGCGGCTTTGAAGGTGTTGCCCTATAATTAAGAGGTACCCATGCAGGATTTGCTGGTTCCGAGCGCTGCCTGTGACCATTCGATGAAGGTACATGCCCTCCACCAACTTCCACATTATCGTGCATTCTCTATTGTACTTTAAAAATATATAATCGGCTTTGAAGGTGTTGCCCTAAGATGAAGAGGTACCCATGCAAGATTTTCTGGTTCCGAACGCTGCCTGTGACCATCCGATGAAGCTACATGCCCTCCACCAACTTCCACATTGTCGTGCATTCTCTATTGTACTCTAAAAATATATAAGCGGCTTTGAAGGTGTTGCCCTAAAATGAAGAGGTACCCATGCAGGATTTTCTGGTTTCGAGCGCTGCCCGTGACCATCCGATGGAGGTACATGCCCTCCACCAACTTCCACATTATCGTGCATTCTCTATTGTACTCTAAAAATAAATAAGCGGCTTTGAAGGTGTTGCCCTATAATTAAGAGGTACCCATGCAAGATTTTCCGGTTCCGAGCGCTGCCCGTGACCATCCGATGGAGGTACATGCCCTCCACCAACTTCCACATTATCGTGCATTCTCTATTGTACTCTAAAAATATATAATCGGCTTTGAAGGTGTTGCCCTAAGATGAAGAGGTACCCATGCAAGATTTTCTGGTTTCGAGCGCTGCCTGTGACCATCCGATGGAAGTACATGCCCTCCACCAACTTCCACATTATCGTGCATTCTCTATTGTACTCTAAAAATATATAATCGGCTTTGAAGGTGTTGCCCTAAGATGAAGAGGTACCCATGCAAGATTTTCTGGTTCCGAACGCTGCCTGTGACCATCCGATGGAAGTACATGCCCTCCACCAACTTCCACATTATCGTGCACTCTCTATTGTACTCTAAAAATATATAAGCGGCTTTGAAGGTGTTGCCCTTAAATGAAGAGGTACCCATGCAGGATTTTCTGGTTCCGAGCGCTTCCCGTGACCATCCGATGGAGGTACATGCCCTCCACCAACTTCCACAATATCGTGCATTCTCTATTGTACTCTAAAATATATAATCGGCTTTGAAGGTGTTGCCCTAAGATGAAGAGGTACCCATGCAAGATTTTCTGGTTCCGAACGCTGCCTGTGACCATCCGATGAAGCTACATGCCCTCCACCAACTTCCACATTGTCGTGCATTCTCTATTGTACTCTAAAAATATATAAGCGGCTTTGAAGGTGTTGCCCTATAATTAAGAGGTACTCATGCAAGATTTTCCGGTTCCGAGCGCTGCCCGTGACCATCTGATGGAGGTACATGCCCTCCACCAACTTCCACATTATCGTGCATTCTCTATTGTACTCTAAAAATATATAATCGGCTTTGAAGGTGTTGCCCTAAGATGAAGAGGTACCCATGCAAGATTTTCTGGTTCCGAGCGCTGCCTGTGACCATCCGATGGAAGTACATGCCCTCCACCAACTTCCACATTATCGTGCATTCTCTATTGTACTCTAAAAATATATAATCGGCTTTGAAGGTGTTGCCCTAAGATGAAGAGGTACCCATGCAAGATTTTCTGGTTTCGAGCGATGCCTGTGACCATCCGATGGAAGTACATGCCCTCTACCAACTTCCACATTATCGTGCACTCTCTATTGTACTCTAAAAATATATAAGCGGCTTTGAAGGTGTTGCCCTTAAATGAAGAGGTACCCATGCAGGATTTTCTGGTTCCGAGCGCTGCCCGTGACCATCCGATGGAGGTACATGCCCTCCACCAACTTCCACAATATCGTGCATTCTCTATTGTACTCTAAAAATATATAATCGGCTTTGAAGGTGTTGCCCTAAAATGAAGAGGTACCCATGCAGGATTTTCTGGTTCCATCCGATGGAGGTACATGCCCTCCACCAACTTCCACATTATCGTGCATTCTCTATTGTACTCTAAAAATATATAATCGGCTTTGAAGGTGTTGCCCAAAGATGAAGAGGAACCCATGCAAGATTTTCTGGTTCCGAGCGCTGCCTGTGACCATCCCATGGAAGTACATGCCCTTCACCAACTACCACATTATCGTGCATTCTCTATTGTACTCTTAAAATATATAAGCGGCTTTGAAGGTGTTGCCCTACAATTAAGAGGTACCCATGCAAGATTTTTTGGTTCCAAGCGCTGCCTGCGACCATCCGATGGAGGTACATGCCCTCCACCAACTTCCACATTATCGTGCATTCTCTAGTGTACTCTAAAAATATATAAGCGGCTTTGAAGGTGTTGCCCTTAAATAAAGAGGTACCCATGCAGGATTTTCTGGTTCCGAGCGCTGCCCGTGACCATCCGATGGAGGTACATGCCCTCCACCAACTTCCACATTATCGTGCATTCTCTATTGTACTCTAAAAATATATAAGCGGCTTTGAAGGTGTTGCCCTACAATTAAGAGGTACCCATGCAAGATTTTTTGGTTCCAAGCGCTGCCTGCGACCATCCGATGGAGGTACATGCCCTCCACCAACTTCCACATTATCGTGCATTCTCTAGTGTACTCTAAAAATATATAAGCGGCTTTGAAGGTGTTGCCCTTAAATGAAGAGGTACCCATGCAGGATTTTCTGGTTCCGAGCGCTGCCCGTGACCATCCGATGGAGGTACATGCCCTCCACCAACTTCCACATTATCGTGCATTCTCTATTGTACTCTAAAAATATATAATCGGCTTTGAAGGTGTTGCCTTAAGATGAAGAGGTACCCATGCAAGATTTTCTGGTTTCGAGCGCTGCCCGTGACCATCCGATGGAAGTACATGCCCTCCACCAACTTCCACATTATCGTGCATTCTCTATTGTACTCTAAAAATAAATAAGCGGCTTTGAAGGTGTTGCCCTATAATTAAGAGGTACCCATGCAAGATTTTCCGGTTCCGAGCGCTGCCCGTGACCATCCGATGGAGGTACATGCCCTCCACCAACTTCCACATTATCGTGCATTCTCTATTGTACTCTAAAAATATATAATCGGCTTTGAAGGTGTTGCCCTAAGATGAAGAGGTACCCATGCAAGATTTTCTGGTTTCGAGTGCTGCCTGTGACCATCCGATGGAAGTACATGCCCTCCACCAACTTCCACATTATCGTGCATTCTCTATTGTACTCTAAAAATATATAATCGGCTTTGAAGGTGTTGCCCTAAGATGAAGATGTACCCATGCAAGATTTTCTGGTTTCGAGCGATGCCTGTGACCATCCGATGGAAGTACATGCCCTCCACCAACTTCCACATTATCGTGCACTCTCTATTGTACTCTAAAAATATATAAGCGGCTTTGAAGGTGTTGCCCTTAAATGAAGAGGTACCCATGCAGGATTTTCTGGTTCCGAGCGCTTCCCGTGACCATCCGATGGAGGTACATGCCCTCCACCAACTTCCACAATATCGTGCATTCTCTATTGTACTCTAAAAATATATAATCGGCTTTGAAGGTGTTGCCCTAAGATGAAGAGGTACCCATGCAAGATTTTCTGGTTCCGAGCGCTGCCTGTGACCATCCGATGAAGCTACATGCCCTCCACCAACTTCCACATTGTCGTGCATTCTCTATTGTACTCTAAAAATATATAAGCGGCTTTGAAGGTGTTGCCCTATAATTAAGAGGTACCCATGCAAGATTTTCCGGTTCCGAGCGCTGCCCGTGACCATCTGATGGAGGTACATGCCCTCCACCAACTTCCACATTATCGTGCATTCTCTATTGTACTCTAAAAATATATAAGCGGCTTTGAAGGTGTTGCCCTAAGATTAAGAGGTACCCATGCAAGATTTTCTGGTTTCGAGCGCTGCCTGTGACCATCCGATGGAAGTACATGCCCTCCACCAACTTCCACATTATCGTGCATTCTCTATTGTACTCTAAAAATATATAATCGGCTTTGAAGGTGTTGCCCAAAGATGAAGAGGAACCCATGCAAGATTTTCTGGTTCCAAGCGCTGCCTGTGACCATCCCATGGAAGTACATGCCCTTCACCAACTACCACATTATCGTGCATTCTCTATTGTACTCTTAAAATATATAAGCGGCTTTGAAGGTGTTGCCCTACAATTAAGAGGTACCCATGCAAGATTTTTTGGTTCCAAGCGCTGCCTGCGACCATCCGATGGAGGTACATGCCCTCCACCAACTTCCACATTATCGTGCATTCTCTAGTGAACTCTAAAAATATATAAGCGGCTTTGAAGGTGTTGCCCTAAAATGAAGAGGTACCCATGCAGGATTTTCTGGTTCCATCCGATGGAGGTACATGCCCTCCACCAACTTCCACATTATCGTGCATTCTCTATTGTACTCTAAAAATATATAATCGGCTTTGAAGGTGTTGCCCTAAGATGAAGATGTACCCATGCAAGATTTTCTGGTTCCGAGCGCTGCCTGTGACCATCCCATGGAAGTACATGCCCTACACCAACTACCACATTATCGTGCATTCTCTATTGTACTCTTAAAATATATAAGCGGCTTTGAAGGTGTTGCCCTACAATTAAGAGGTACCCATGCAAGATTTTTTGGTTCCAAGCGCTGCCTGCGACCATCCGATGGAGGTACATGCCCTCCACCAACTTCCACATTGTCGTGCATTCTCTATTGTACTCTAAAAATATATAAGCGGCTTTGAAGGTGTTGCCCTAAAATGAAGAGGTACCCATGCAGGATTTTCTGGTTCCGAGCGCTGCCCGTGACCATCCGATGGAGGTACATGCCCTCCACCAACTTCCACATTATCGTGCATTCTCTATTGTACTCTAAAAATATATAAGCGGCTTTGAAGGTGTTGCCCTAAAATGAAGAGGTACCCATGCAGGATTTTCTGGTTTCGAGCGCTGCCCGTGACCATCCGATGGAGGTACATGCCCTCCACCAACTTCCACATTATCGTGCATTCTCTATTGTACTCTAAAAATATATAATCGGCTTTGAAGGTGTTGCCCTAAGATGAAGAGGTACCCATGCAAGATTTTCTGGTTCCGAACGCTGCCTGTGACCATCCGATGAAGCTACATGCCCTCCACCAACTTCCACATTGTCGTGCATTCTCTATTGTACTCTAAAAATATATAAGCGGCTTTGAAGGTGTTGCCCTAAAATGAAGAGGTACCCATGCAGGATTTTCTGGTTTCGAGCGCTGTCCGTGACCATCCGATGGAGGTACATGCCCTCCACCAACTTCCACATTATCGTGCATTCTCTATTGTACTCTAAAAATAAATAAGCGGCTTTGAAGGTGTTGCCCTATAATTAAGAGGTACCCATGCAAGATTTTCCGGTTCCGAGCGCTGCCCGTGACCATCTGATGGAGGTACATGCCCTCTACCAACTTCCACATTATCGTGCATTCTCTATTGTACTCTAAAAATATATAATCGGCTTTGAAGGTGTTGCCCTAAGATGAAGAGGTACCCATGCAAGATTTTCTGGTTTCAAGCGCTGCCTGTGACCATCCGATGGAAGTACATGCCCTCCACCAGCTTCCACATTATCGTGCATTCTCTATTGTACTCTAAAAATATATAAGCGGCTTTGAAGGTGTTGCCCTAAAATGAAGAGGTACCCATGCAAGATTTTCTGGTTCCGCGCGCTGCCTGCGACCATCCGATGGAGGTAGATGCCCTCCACCAACTTCCACATTATCGTGCATTCTCTATTGTACTCTAAAAATAAATAAGCGGCTTTGAAGGTGTTGCCCTATAATTAAGAGATACCCAGGCAGGATTTGCTGGTTCCGAGCGCTGCCTGTGACCATCCGATGAAGCTACATGCCCTCCACCAACTTCCACATTGTCGTGCATTCTCTATTGTAGTCTAAAAATATATAAGCGGCTTTGAAGGTGTTGCCCTACAATTAAGAGGTACCCATGCAAGATTTTCTGGTTCCAAGCGCTGCCTGCGACCATCCGATGGAGGTAGATGCCCTCCACCAACTTCCACATTATCGTGCATTCTCTATTGTACTCTAAAAATATATAAGTGGCTTTAATGGTGTTGCCCTAAAATGAAGAGGTACCCATGCAAGATTTTCTGGTTCCGAGCGCTGCCTGTGACCATCCGATGAAGCTACATGCCCTCCACCAACTTCCACATTGTCGTGCATTCTCTATTGTACTCTAAAAATATATAATCGGCTTTGAAGGTGTTGCCCTAAGATGAAGAGGTACCCATGCAAGATTTTCCTGGTTCCGAGCGCTGCGTGTGACCATACGATGGAAGTACATGCCCTCCACCAACTTCCACATTATCGTGCATTCTCTATTGTACTCTAAAAATAAATAAGCGGCTTTGAAGGTGTTGCCCTATAATTAAGAGGTACCCATGCAAGATTTTCTGGTTCCGAGCGCTGCCTGTGACCATCCGATGAAGCTACATGCCCTCCACCAACTTCCACATTGTCGTGCATTCTCTATTGTACTCTAAAAATATATAAGTGGCTTTGAAGGTGTTGCCCTAAAATGAAGAGGTACCCATGCAGGATTTTCTGGTTCCGGGCGCTGCCCGTAACCATCCGATGGAGGTACATGCCCTCCACAAACTTCCACATTATCGTGCATTCTCTATTGTACTCTAAAAATATATAATCGGCTTTGAAGGTGTTGCCCTATAATTAAGAGGTACCCATGCAGGATTTGCTGGTTCCGAGTGCTGCCTGTGACCATCCGATGAAGCTACATGCCCTCCACCAACTTCCACATTGTCGTGCATTCTCTATTGTACTCTAAAAATATATAATCGGCTTTGAAGGTGTTGCCCTAAGATGAAGAGGTACCCATGCAAGATTTTCCTGGTTCCGAGCGCTGCGTGTGACCATACGATGGAAGTACATGCCCTCCACCAACTTCCACATTATCGTGCATTCTCTATTGTACTCTAAAAATAAATAAGCGGCTTTGAAGGTGTTGCCCTATAATTAAGAGGTACCCATGCAGGATTTGCTGGTTCCGAGCGCTGCCTGTGACCATCCGATGAAGCTACATGCCCTGCACCAACTTCCACATTGTCGTGCATTCTCTATTGTACTCTAAAAATATATTAGTGGCTTTGAAGGTGTTGCCCTAAAATGAAGAGGTACCCATGCAGGATTTTCTGGTTCCACCTGATGGAGGTACATGCCCTCCACAAACTTCCACATTATCGTGCATTCTCTATTGTACTCTAAAAATATATAAGCGGCTTTGAAGGTGTTGCCCTAAGATGAAGAGGTACCCATGCAAGATTTTCTGGTTCCGAGCGCTGCCTGTGACCATCCGATGGAAGTACATGCCCTCCAGCAACTTCCACATTATCGTGCATTCTCTATTGTACTCTAAAAATATATAAGCGGCTTTGAAGGTGTTGCCCTATAATTAAGAGGTACCCATGCAGGATTTGCTGGTTCCGAGCGCTGCCTGTGACCATTCGATGAAGGTACATGCCCTCCACCAACTTCCACATTATCGTGCATTCTCTATTGTACTCTAAAAATATATAATCGGCTTTGAAGGTGTTGCCCTAAGATGAAGAGGTACCCATGCAAGATTTTCTGGTTCCGAACGCTGCCTGTGACCATCCGATGAAGCTACATGCCCTCCACCAACTTCCACATTGTCGTGCATTCTCTATTGTACTCTAAAAATATATAAGCGGCTTTGAAGGTGTTGCCCTAAAATGAAGAGGTACCCATGCAAGATTTTCTGGTTCCGAGCGCTGCCCGTGACCATCCGATGGAGGTACATGCCCTCCACCAACTTCCACATTATCGTGCATTCTCTATTGTACTCTAAAAATAAATAAGCGGCTTTGAAGGTGTTGCCCTATAATTAAGAGGTACCCATGCAAGATTTTCCGGTTCCGAGCGCTGCCCGTGACCATCTGATGGAGGTACATGCCCTCCACCAACTTCCACATTATCGTGCATTCTCTATTGTACTCTAAAAATATATAATCGGCTTTGAAGGTGTTGCCCTAAGATGAAGAGGTACCCATGCAAGATTTTCTGGTTTCGAGCGCTGCCTGTGACCATCCGATGGAAGTACATGCCCTCCACCAACTTCCACATTATCGTGCATTCTCTATTGTACTCTAAAAATATATAATCGGCTTTGAAGGTGTTGCCCTAAGATGAAGATGTACCCATGCAAGATTTTCTGGTTTCGAGCGATGCCCGTGACCATCCGATGGAGGTACATGCCCTCCACCAACTTCCACAATATCGTGCATTCTCTATTGTACTCTAAAAATATATAATCGGCTTTGAAGGTGTTGCCCTAAGATGAAGAGGTACCCATGCAAGATTTTCTGGTTCCGAACGCTGCCTGTGACCATCCGATGAAGCTACATGCCCTCCACCAACTTCCACATTATCGTGCATTCTCTATTGTACTCTAAAAATATATAAGCGGCTTTGAAGGTGTTGCCCTATAATTAAGAGGTACCCATGCAAGATTTTCCGGTTCCGAGCGCTGCCCGTGACCATCTGATGGAGGTACATGCCCTCCACCAACTTCCACATTATCGTGCATTCTCTATTGTACTCTAAAAATATATAATCGGCTTTGAAGGTGTTGCCCTAAGATGAAGAGGTACCCATGCAAGATTTTCTGGTTTCGAGCGCTGCCTGTGACCATCCGATGGAAGTACATGCCCTCCACCAACTTCCACATTATCGTGCATTCTCTATTGTACTCTAAAAATATATAATCGGCTTTGAAGGTGTTGCCCTAAGATGAAGAGGTACCCATGCAAGATTTTCTGGTTCCGAGCGCTGCCTGTGACCATCCCATGGAAGTACATGCCCTTCACCAACTACCACATTATCGTGCATTCTCTATTGTACTCTTAAAATATATAAGCGGCTTTGAAGGTGTTGCCCTACAATTAAGAGGTACCCATGCAAGATTTTTTGGTTCCAAGCGCTGCCTGCGACCATCCGATGGAGGTACATGCCCTCCACCAACTTCCACATTATCGTGCATTCTCTAGTGAACTCTAAAAATATATAAGCGGCTTTGAAGGTGTTGCCCTAAAATGAAGAGGTACCCATGCAGGATTTTCTGGTTCCATCCGATGGAGGTACATGCCCTCCACCAACTTCCACATTATCGTGCATTCTCTATTGTACTCTAAAAATATATAATCGGCTTTGAAGGTGTTGCCCAAAGATGAAGAGGAACCCATGCAAGATTTTCTGGTTCCGAGCGCTGCCTGTGACCATCCTATGGAAGTACATGCCCTTCACCAACTACCACATTATCGTGCATTCTCTATTGTACTCTTAAAATATATAAGCGGCTTTGAAGGTGTTGCCCTACAATTAAGAGGTACCCATGCAAGATTTTTTGGTTCCAAGCGCTGCCTGCGACCATCCGATGGAGGTACATGCCCTCCACCAACTTCCACATTGTCGTGCATTCTCTATTGTACTCTAAAAATATATAAGCGGCTTTGAAGGTGTTGCCCTTAAATGAAGAGGTACCCATGCAGGATTTTCTGGTTCCGAGCGCTGCCCGTGACCATCCGATGGAGGTACATGCCCTCCACCAACTTCCACATTATCGTGCATTCTCTATTGTACTCTAAAAATATATAAGCGGCTTTGAAGGTGTTGCCCTTAAATGAAGAGGTACCCATGCAGGATTTTCTGGTTCCGAGCGCTGCCCGTGACCATCCGATGGAGGTACATGCCCTCCACCAACTTCCACATTATCGTGCATTCTCTATTGTACTCTAAAAATATATAATCGGCTTTGAAGGTGTTGCCCTAAGATGAAGAGGTACCCATGCAAGATTTTCTGGTTCCGAACGCTGCCTGTGACCATCCGATGGAGGTACATGCCCTCCACCAACTTCCACATTATCGTGCATTCTCTATTGTACTCTAAAAATAAATAAGCGGCTTTGAAGGTGTTGCCCTATAATTAAGAGGTACCCATGCAAGATTTTCCGGTTCCGAGCGCTGCCCGTGACCATCTGATGGAGGTACATGCCCTCTACCAACTTCCGCATTATCGTGCATTCTCTATTGTACTCTAAAAATATATAATCGGCTTTGAAGGTGTTGCCCTAAGATGAAGAGGTACCCATGCAAGATTTTCTGGTTTCAAGCGCTGCCTGTGACCATCCGATGGAAGTACATGCCCTCCACCAGCTTCCACATTATCGTGCATTCTCTATTGTACTCTAAAAATATATAAGCGGCTTTGAAGGTGTTGCCCTAAAATGAAGAGGTACCCATGCAAGATTTTCTGGTTCCGCGCGCTGCCTGCGACCATCCGATGGAGGTAGATGCCCTCCACCAACTTCCACATTATCGTGCATTCTCTATTGTACTCTAAAAATAAATAAGCGGCTTTGAAGGTGTTGCCCTATAATTAAGAGATACCCAGGCAGGATTTGCTGGTTCCGAGCGCTGCCTGTGACCATCCGATGAAGCTACATGCCCTCCACCAACTTCCACATTGTCGTGCATTCTCTATTGTAGTCTAAAAATATATAAGCGGCTTTGAAGGTGTTGCCCTACAATTAAGAGGTACCCATGCAAGATTTTCTGGTTCCAAGCGCTGCCTGCGACCATCCGATGGAGGTAGATGCCCTCCACCAACTTCCACATTATCGTGCATTCTCTATTGTACTCTAAAAATATATAAGTGGCTTTAATGGTGTTGCCCTAAAATGAAGAGGTACCCATGCAAGATTTTCTGGTTCCGAGCGCTGCCTGTGACCATCCGATGAAGCTACATGCCCTCCACCAACTTCCACATTGTCGTGCATTCTCTATTGTACTCTAAAAATATATAATCGGCTTTGAAGGTGTTGCCCTAAGATGAAGAGGTACCCATGCAAGATTTTCCTGGTTCCGAGCGCTGCGTGTGACCATACGATGGAAGTACATGCCCTCCACCAACTTCCACATTATCGTGCATTCTCTATTGTACTCTAAAAATAAATAAGCGGCTTTGAAGGTGTTGCCCTATAATTAAGAGGTACCCATGCAGGATTTGCTGGTTCCGAGCGCTGCCTGTGACCATCCGATGAAGCTACATGCCCTGCACCAACTTCCACATTGTCGTGCATTCTCTATTGTACTCTAAAAATATATAAGTGGCTTTGAAGGTGTTGCCCTAAAATGAAGAGGTACCCATGCAGGATTTTCTGGTTCCGGGCGCTGCCCGTAACCATCCGATGGAGGTACATGCCCTCCACAAACTTCCACATTATCGTGCATTCTCTATTGTACTCTAAAAATATATAATCGGCTTTGAAGGTGTTGCCCTATAATTAAGAGGTACCCATGCAGGATTTGCTGGTTCCGAGCGCTGCCTGTGACCATCCGATGAAGCTACATGCCCTCCACCAACTTCCACATTATCGTGCATTCTCTATTGTACTCTAAAAATATATAATCGGCTTTGAAGGTGTTGCCCTAAGATGAAGAGGTACCCATGCAAGATTTTCCTGGTTCCGAGCGCTGCGTGTGACCATACGATGGAAGTACATGCCCTCCACCAACTTCCACATTATCGTGCATTCTCTATTGTACTCTAAAAATAAATAAGCGGCTTTGAAGGTGTTGCCCTATAATTAAGAGGTACCCATGCAGGATTTGCTGGTTCCGAGCGCTGCCTGTGACCATCCGATGAAGCTACATGCCCTCCACCAACTTCCACATTGTCGTGCATTCTCTATTGTACTCTAAAAATATATTAGTGGCTTTGAAGGTGTTGCCCTAAAATGAAGAGGTACCCATGCAGGATTTTCTGGTTCCACCTGATGGAGGTACATGCCCTCCACAAACTTCCACATTATCGTGCATTCTCTATTGTACTCTAAAAATATATTATCGGCTTTGAAGGTGTTGCCCTAAGATGAAGAGGTACCCATGCAAGATTTTCTGGTTCCGAGCGCTGCCTGTGACCATCCGATGGAAGTACATGCCCTCCAGCAACTTCCACATTATCGTGCATTCTCTATTGTACTCTAAAAATATATAAGCGGCTTTGAAGGTGTTGCCCTATAATTAAGAGGTACCCATGCAGGATTTGCTGGTTCCGAGCGCTGCCTGTGACCATTCGATGAAGGTACATGCCCTCCACCAACTTCCACATTATCGTGCATTCTCTATTGTACTTTAAAAATATATAATCGGCTTTGAAGGTGTTGCCCTAAGATGAAGAGGTACCCATGCAAGATTTTCTGGTTCCGAACGCTGCCTGTGACCATCCGATGAAGCTACATGCCCTCCACCAACTTCCACATTATCGTGCATTCTCTATTGTACTCTAAAAATATATAAGCGGCTTTGAAGGTGTTGCCCTAAAATGAAGAGGTACCCATGCAGGATTTTCTGGTTCCGAGCGCTGCCCGTGACCATCCGATGGAGGTACATGCCCTCCACCAACTTCCACATTATCGTGCATTCTCTATTGTACTCTAAAAATATATAAGCGGCTTTGAAGGTGTTGCCCTAAAATTAAGAGGTACCCATGCAAGATTTTCCGGTTCCGAGCGCTGCCCGTGACCATCTGATGGAGGTACATGCCCTCCACCAACTTCCACATTATCGTGCATTCTCTATTGTACTCTAAAAATATATAATCGGCTTTGAAGGTGTTGCCCTAAGATGAAGAGGTACCCATGCAAGATTTTCTGGTTTCGAGCGCTGCCTGTGACCATCCGATGGAAGTACATGCCCTCCACCAACTTCCACATTATCGTGCATTCTCTATTGTACTCTAAAAATATATAATCGGCTTTGAAGGTGTTGCCCTAAGATGAAGAGGTACCCATGCAAGATTTTCTGGTTTCGAGCGCTGCCTGTGACCATCCGATGGAAGTACATGCCCTCCACCAACTTCCACATTATCGTGCACTCTCTATTGTACTCTAAAAATATATAAGCGGCTTTGAAGGTGTTGCCCTTAAATGAAGAGGTACCCATGCAGGATTTTCTGGTTCCGAGCGCTTCCCGTGACCATCCGATGGAGGTACATGCCCTCCACCAACTTCCACAATATCGTGCATTCTCTATTGTACTCTAAAATATATAATCGGCTTTGAAGGTGTTGCCCTAAGATGAAGAGGTACCCATGCAAGATTTTCTGGTTCCGAACGCTGCCTGTGACCATCCGATGAAGCTACATGCCCTCCACCAACTTCCACATTGTCGTGCATTCTCTATTGTACTCTAAAAATATATAAGCGGCTTTGAAGGTGTTGCCCTATAATTAAGAGGTACTCATGCAAGATTTTCCGGTTCCGAGCGCTGCCCGTGACCATCTGATGGAGGTACATGCCCTCCACCAACTTCCACATTATCGTGCATTCTCTATTGTACTCTAAAAATATATAATCGGCTTTGAAGGTGTTGCCCTAAGATGAAGAGGTACCCATGCAAGATTTTCTGGTTTCGAGCGCTGCCTGTGACCATCCGATGGAAGTACATGCCCTCCACCAACTTCCACATTATCGTGCATTCTCTATTGTACTCTAAAAATATATAATCGGCTTTGAAGGTGTTGCCCTAAGATGAAGAGGTACCCATGCAAGATTTTCTGGTTTCGAGCGATGCCTGTGACCATCCGATGGAAGTACATGCCCTCTACCAACTTCCACATTATCGTGCACTCTCTATTGTACTCTAAAAATATATAAGCGGCTTTGAAGGTGTTGCCCTTAAATGAAGAGGTACCCATGCAGGATTTTCTGGTTCCGAGCGCTGCCCGTGACCATCCGATGGAGGTACATGCCCTCCACCAACTTCCACAATATCGTGCATTCTCTATTGTACTCTAAAAATATATAATCGGCTTTGAAGGTGTTGCCCTAAAATGAAGAGGTACCCATGCAGGATTTTCTGGTTCCATCCGATGGAGGTACATGCCCTCCACCAACTTCCACATTATCGTGCATTCTCTATTGTACTCTAAAAATATATAATCGGCTTTGAAGGTGTTGCCCAAAGATGAAGAGGAACCCATGCAAGATTTTCTGGTTCCGAGCGCTGCCTGTGACCATCCCATGGAAGTACATGCCCTTCACCAACTACCACATTATCGTGCATTCTCTATTGTACTCTTAAAATATATAAGCGGCTTTGAAGGTGTTGCCCTACAATTAAGAGGTACCCATGCAAGATTTTTTGGTTCCAAGCGCTGCCTGCGACCATCCGATGGAGGTACATGCCCTCCACCAACTTCCACATTATCGTGCATTCTCTAGTGTACTCTAAAAATATATAAGCGGCTTTGAAGGTGTTGCCCTTAAATAAAGAGGTACCCATGCAGGATTTTCTGGTTCCGAGCGCTGCCCGTGACCATCCGATGGAGGTACATGCCCTCCACCAACTTCCACATTATCGTGCATTCTCTATTGTACTCTAAAAATATATAAGCGGCTTTGAAGGTGTTGCCCTACAATTAAGAGGTACCCATGCAAGATTTTTTGGTTCCAAGCGCTGCCTGCGACCATCCGATGGAGGTACATGCCCTCCACCAACTTCCACATTATCGTGCATTCTCTAGTGTACTCTAAAAATATATAAGCGGCTTTGAAGGTGTTGCCCTTAAATGAAGAGGTACCCATGCAGGATTTTCTGGTTCCGAGCGCTGCCCGTGACCATCCGATGGAGGTACATGCCCTCCACCAACTTCCACATTATCGTGCATTCTCTATTGTACTCTAAAAATATATAATCGGCTTTGAAGGTGTTGCCTTAAGATGAAGAGGTACCCATGCAAGATTTTCTGGTTTCGAGCGCTGCCCGTGACCATCCGATGGAAGTACATGCCCTCCACCAACTTCCACATTATCGTGCATTCTCTATTGTACTCTAAAAATAAATAAGCGGCTTTGAAGGTGTTGCCCTATAATTAAGAGGTACCCATGCAAGATTTTCCGGTTCCGAGCGCTGCCCGTGACCATCTGATGGAGGTACATGCCCTCCACCAACTTCCACATTATCGTGCATTCTCTATTGTACTCTAAAAATATATAATCGGCTTTGAAGGTGTTGCCCTAAGATGAAGAGGTACCCATGCAAGATTTTCTGGTTTCGAGTGCTGCCTGTGACCATCCGATGGAAGTACATGCCCTCCACCAACTTCCACATTATCGTGCATTCTCTATTGTACTCTAAAAATATATAATCGGCTTTGAAGGTGTTGCCCTAAGATGAAGATGTACCCATGCAAGATTTTCTGGTTTCGAGCGATGCCTGTGACCATCCGATGGAAGTACATGCCCTCCACCAACTTCCACATTATCGTGCACTCTCTATTGTACTCTAAAAATATATAAGCGGCTTTGAAGGTGTTGCCCTTAAATGAAGAGGTACCCATGCAGGATTTTCTGGTTCCGAGCGCTTCCCGTGACCATCCGATGGAGGTACATGCCCTCCACCAACTTCCACAATATCGTGCATTCTCTATTGTACTCTAAAAATATATAATCGGCTTTGAAGGTGTTGCCCTAAGATGAAGAGGTACCCATGCAAGATTTTCTGGTTCCGAACGCTGCCTGTGACCATCCGATGAAGCTACATGCCCTCCACCAACTTCCACATTGTCGTGCATTCTCTATTGTACTCTAAAAATATATAAGCGGCTTTGAAGGTGTTGCCCTATAATTAAGAGGTACCCATGCAAGATTTTCCGGTTCCGAGCGCTGCCCGTGACCATCTGATGGAGGTACATGCCCTCCACCAACTTCCACATTATCGAGCATTCTCTATTGTACTCTAAAAATATATAATCGGCTTTGAAGGTGTTGCCCTAAGATGAAGAGGTACCCATGCAAGATTTTCTGGTTTCGAGCGCTGCCTGTGACCATCCGATGGAAGTACATGCCCTCCACCAACTTCCACATTATCGTGCATTCTCTATTGTACTCTAAAAATATATAATCGGCTTTGAAGGTGTTGCCCAAAGATGAAGAGGAACCCATGCAAGATTTTCTGGTTCCAAGCGCTGCCTGTGACCATCCCATGGAAGTACATGCCCTTCACCAACTACCACATTATCGTGCATTCTCTATTGTACTCTTAAAATATATAAGCGGCTTTGAAGGTGTTGCCCTACAATTAAGAGGTACCCATGCAAGATTTTTTGGTTCCAAGCGCTGCCTGCGACCATCCGATGGAGGTACATGCCCTCCACCAACTTCCACATTATCGTGCATTCTCTAGTGAACTCTAAAAATATATAAGCGGCTTTGAAGGTGTTGCCCTAAAATGAAGAGGTACCCATGCAGGATTTTCTGGTTCCATCCGATGGAGGTACATGCCCTCCACCAACTTCCACATTATCGTGCATTCTCTATTGTACTCTAAAAATATATAATCGGCTTTGAAGGTGTTGCCCAAAGATGAAGAGGAACCCATGCAAGATTTTCTGGTTCCGAGCGCTGCCTGTGACCATCCCATGGAAGTACATGCCCTTCACCAACTACCACATTATCGTGCATTCTCTATTGTACTCTTAAAATATATAAGCGGCTTTGAAGGTGTTGCCCTACAATTAAGAGGTACCCATGCAAGATTTTTTGGTTCCAAGCGCTGCCTGCGACCATCCGATGGAGGTACATGCCCTCCACCAACTTCCACATTGTCGTGCATTCTCTATTGTACTCTAAAAATATATAAGCGGCTTTGAAGGTGTTGCCCTTAAATGAAGAGGTACCCATGCAGGATTTTCTGGTTCCGAGCGCTGCCCGTGACCATCCGATGGAGGTACATGCCCTCCACCAACTTCCACATTATCGTGCATTCTCTATTGTACTCTAAAAATATATAAGCGGCTTTGAAGGTGTTGCCCTTAAATGAAGAGGTACCCATGCAGGATTTTCTGGTTCCGAGCGCTGCCCGTGACCATCCGATGGAGGTACATGCCCTCCACCAACTTCCACATTATCGTGCATTCTCTATTGTACTCTAAAAATATATAATCGGCTTTGAAGGTGTTGCCCTAAGATGAAGAGGTACCCATGCAAGATTTTCTGGTTCCGAGCGCTGCCTGTGACCATCCGATGAAGCTACATGCCCTCCACCAACTTCCACATTATCGTGCATTCTCTATTGTACTCTAAAAATATATAAGCGGCTTTGAAGGTGTTGCCCTAAAATGAAGAGGTACCCATGCAGGATTTTCTGGTTCCGAGCGCTGACCGTGACCATCCGATGGAGGTACATGCCCTCCACCAACTTCCACATTATCGTGCATTCTCTATTGTACTCTAAAAATATATAAGCGGCTTTGAAGGTGTTGCCCTATAATTAAGAGGTACCCATGCAAGATTTTCCGGTTCCGAGCGCTGCCCGTGACCATCTGATGGAGGTACATGCCCTCTACCAACTTCCACATTATCGTGCATTCTCTATTGTACTCTAAAAATATATAATCGGCTTTGAAGGTGTTGCCCTAAGATGAAGAGGTACCCATGCAAGATTTTCTGGTTTCAAGCGCTGCCTGTGACCATCCGATGGAAGTACATGCCCTCCACCAGCTTCCACATTATCGTGCATTCTCTATTGTACTCTAAAAATATATAAGCGGCTTTGAAGGTGTTGCCCTAAAATGAAGAGGTACCCATGCAAGATTTTCTGGTTCCGCGCGCTGCCTGCGACCATCCGATGGAGGTAGATGCCCTCCACCAACTTCCACATTATCGTGCATTCTCTATTGTACTCTAAAAATAAATAAGCGGCTTTGAAGGTGTTGCCCTATAATTAAGAGATACCCAGGCAGGATTTGCTGGTTCCGAGCGCTGCCTGTGACCATCCGATGAAGCTACATGCCCTCCACCAACTTCCACATTGTCGTGCATTCTCTATTGTAGTCTAAAAATATATAAGCGGCTTTGAAGGTGTTGCCCTACAATTAAGAGGTACCCATGCAAGATTTTCTGGTTCCAAGCGCTGCCTGCGACCATCCGATGGAGGTAGATGCCCTCCACCAACTTCCACATTATCGTGCATTCTCTATTGTACTCTAAAAATATATAATTGGCTTTAATGGTGTTGCCCTAAAATGAAGAGGTACCCATGCAAGATTTTCTGGTTCCGAGCGCTGCCTGTGACCATCCGATGAAGCTACATGCCCTCCACCAACTTCCACATTGTCGTGCATTCTCTATTGTACTCTAAAAATATATAATCGGCTTTGAAGGTGTTGCCCTAAGATGAAGAGGTACCCATGCAAGATTTTCCTGGTTCCGAGCGCTGCGTGTGACCATACGATGGAAGTACATGCCCTCCACCAACTTCCACATTATCGTGCATTCTCTATTGTACTCTAAAAATAAATAAGCGGCTTTGAAGGTGTTGCCCTATAATTAAGAGGTACCCATGCAGGATTTGCTGGTTCCGAGCGCTGCCTGTGACCATCCGATGAAGCTACATGCCCTCCACCAACTTCCACATTGTCGTGCATTCTCTATTGTACTCTAAAAATATATAAGTGGCTTTGAAGGTGTTGCCCTAAAATGAAGAGGTACCCATGCAGGATTTTCTGGTTCCGGGCGCTGCCCGTAACCATCCGATGGAGGTACATGCCCTCCACAAACTTCCACATTATCGTGCATTCTCTATTGTACTCTAAAAATATATAATCGGCTTTGAAGGTGTTGCCCTATAATTAAGAGGTACCCATGCAGGATTTGCTGGTTCCGAGTGCTGCCTGTGACCATCCGATGAAGCTACATGCCCTCCACCAACTTCCACATTGTCGTGCATTCTCTATTGTACTCTAAAAATATATAATCGGCTTTGAAGGTGTTGCCCTAAGATGAAGAGGTACCCATGCAAGATTTTCCTGGTTCCGAGCGCTGCGTGTGACCATACGATGGAAGTACATGCCCTCCACCAACTTCCACATTATCGTGCATTCTCTATTGTACTCTAAAAATAAATAAGCGGCTTTGAAGGTGTTGCCCTATAATGAAGAGGTACCCATGCAGGATTTGCTGGTTCCGAGCGCTGCCTGTGACCATCCGATGAAGGTACATGCCCTGCACCAACTTCCACATTGTCGTGCATTCTCTATTGTACTCTAAAAATATATTAGTGGCTTTGAAGGTGTTGCCCTAAAATGAAGAGGTACCCATGCAGGATTTTCTGGTTCCACCTGATGGAGGTACATGCCCTCCACAAACTTCCACATTATCGTGCATTCTCTATTGTACTCTAAAAATATATTATCGGCTTTGAAGGTGTTGCCCTAAGATGAAGAGGTACCCATGCAAGATTTTCTGGTTCCGAGCGCTGCCTGTGACCATCCGATGGAAGTACATGCCCTCCACCAACTTCCACATTATCGTGCATTCTCTATTGTACTCTAAAAATATATAAGCGGCTTTGAAGGTGTTGCCCTATAATTAAGAGGTACCCATGCAGGATTTGCTGGTTCCGAGCGCTGCCTGTGACCATCCGATGAAGGTACATGCCCTCCACCAACTTCCACATTATCGTGCATTCTCTATTGTACTTTAAAAATATATAATCGGCTTTGAAGGTGTTGCCCTAAGATGAAGAGGTACCCATGCAAGATTTTCTGGTTCCGAACGCTGCCTGTGACCATCCGATGAAGCTACATGCCCTCCACCAACTTCCACATTGTCGTGCATTCTCTATTGTACTCTAAAAATATATAAGCGGCTTTGAAGGTGTTGCCCTAAAATGAAGAGGTACCCATGCAGGATTTTCTGGTTTCGAGCGCTGTCCGTGACCATCCGATGGAGGTACATGCCCTCCACCAACTTCCACATTATCGTGCATTCTCTATTGTACTCTAAAAATAAATAAGCGGCTTTGAAGGTGTTGCCCTATAATTAAGAGGTACCCATGCAAGATTTTCCGGTTCCGAGCGCTGCCCGTGACCATCTGATGGAGGTACATGCCCTCCACCAACTTCCACATTATCGTGCATTCTCTATTGTACTCTAAAAATATATAATCGGCTTTGAAGGTGTTGCCCTAAGATGAAGAGGTACCCATGCAAGATTTTCTGGTTCCGAGCGCTGCCTGTGACCATCCGATGGAAGTACATGCCCTCCACCAACTTCCACATTATCGTGCATTCTCTATTGTACTCTAAAAATATATAATCGGCTTTGAAGGTGTTGCCCTAAGATGAAGATGTACCCATGCAAGATTTTCTGGTTTCGAGCGATGCCCGTGACCATCCGATGGAGGTACATGCCCTCCACCAACTTCCACAATATCGTGCATTCTCTATTGTACTCTAAAAATATATAATCGGCTTTGAAGGTGTTGCCCTAAGATGAAGAGGTACCCATGCAAGATTTTCTGGTTCCGAACGCTGCCTGTGACCATCCGATGAAGCTACATGCCCTCCACCAACTTCCACATTGTCGTGCATTCTCTATTGTACTCTAAAAATATATAATCGGCTTTGAAGGTGTTGCCCTAAGATGAAGAGGTACCCATGCAAGATTTTCCGGTTCCGAGCGCTGCCCGTGACCATCTGATGGAGGTACATGCCCTCCACCAACTTCCACATTATCGAGCATTCTCTATTGTACTCTAAAAATATATAATCGGCTTTGAAGGTGTTGCCCTAAGATGAAGAGGTACCCATGCAAGATTTTCTGGTTTCGAGCGCTGCCTGTGACCATCCGATGGAAGTACATGCCCTCCACCAACTTCCACATTATCGTGCATTCTCTATTGTACTCTAAAAATATATAATCGGCTTTGAAGGTGTTGCCCAAAGATGAAGAGGTACCCATGCAAGATTTTCTGGTTCCGAGCGCTGCCTGTGACCATCCCATGGAAGTACATGCCCTTCACCAACTACCACATTATCGTGCATTCTCTATTGTACTCTTAAAATATATAAGCGGCTTTGAAGGTGTTGCCCTACAATTAAGAGGTACCCATGCAAGATTTTTTGGTTCCAAGCGCTGCCTGCGACCATCCGATGGAGGTACATGCCCTCCACCAACTTCCACATTATCGTGCATTCTCTAGTGAACTCTAAAAATATATAAGCGGCTTTGAAGGTGTTGCCCTAAAATGAAGAGGTACCCATGCAGGATTTTCTGGTTCCATCCGATGGAGGTACATGCCCTCCACCAACTTCCACATTATCGTGCATTCTCTATTGTACTCTAAAAATATATAATCGGCTTTGAAGGTGTTGCCCAAAGATGAAGAGGAACCCATGCAAGATTTTCTGGTTCCGAGCGCTGCCTGTGACCATCCTATGGAAGTACATGCCCTTCACCAACTACCACATTATCGTGCATTCTCTATTGTACTCTTAAAATATATAAGCGGCTTTGAAGGTGTTGCCCTACAATTAAGAGGTACCCATGCAAGATTTTTTGGTTCCAAGCGCTGCCTGCGACCATCCGATGGAGGTACATGCCCTCCACCAACTTCCACATTGTCGTGCATTCTCTATTGTACTCTAAAAATATATAAGCGGCTTTGAAGGTGTTGCCCTTAAATGAAGAGGTACCCATGCAGGATTTTCTGGTTCCGAGCGCTGCCCGTGACCATCCGATGGAGGTACATGCCCTCCACCAACTTCCACATTATCGTGCATTCTCTATTGTACTCTAAAAATATATAAGCGGCTTTGAAGGTGTTGCCCTTAAATGAAGAGGTACCCATGCAGGATTTTCTGGTTCCGAGCGCTGCCCGTGACCATCCGATGGAGGTACATGCCCTCCACCAACTTCCACATTATCGTGCATTCTCTATTGTACTCTAAAAATAAATAATCGGCTTTGAAGGTGTTGCCCTAAGATGAAGAGGTACCCATGCAAGATTTTCTGGTTCCGAACGCTGCCTGTGACCATCCGATGAAGCTACATGCCCTCCACCAACTTCCACATTGTCGTGCATTCTCTATTGTACTCTAAAAATATATAAGCGGCTTTGAAGGTGTTGCCCTAAAATGAAGAGGTACCCATGCAGGATTTTCTGGTTTCGAGCGCTGTCCGTGACCATCCGATGGAGGTACATGCCCTCCACCAACTTCCACATTATCGTGCATTCTCTATTGTACTCTAAAAATAAATAAGCGGCTTTGAAGGTGTTGCCCTATAATTAAGAGGTACCCATGCAAGATTTTCCGGTTCCGAGCGCTGCCCGTGACCATCTGATGGAGGTACATGCCCTCTACCAACTTCCGCATTATCGTGCATTCTCTATTGTACTCTAAAAATATATAATCGGCTTTGAAGGTGTTGCCCTAAGATGAAGAGGTACCCATGCAAGATTTTCTGGTTTCAAGCGCTGCCTGTGACCATCCGATGGAAGTACATGCCCTCCACCAGCTTCCACATTATCGTGCATTCTCTATTGTACTCTAAAAATATATAAGCGGCTTTGAAGGTGTTGCCCTAAAATGAAGAGGTACCCATGCAAGATTTTCTGGTTCCGCGCGCTGCCTGCGACCATCCGATGGAGGTAGATGCCCTCCACCAACTTCCACATTATCGTGCATTCTCTATTGTACTCTAAAAATAAATAAGCGGCTTTGAAGGTGTTGCCCTATAATTAAGAGATACCCAGGCAGGATTTGCTGGTTCCGAGCGCTGCCTGTGACCATCCGATGAAGCTACATGCCCTCCACCAACTTCCACATTGTCGTGCATTCTCTATTGTAGTCTAAAAATATATAAGCGGCTTTGAAGGTGTTGCCCTACAATTAAGAGGTACCCATGCAAGATTTTCTGGTTCCAAGCGCTGCCTGTGACCATCCGATGGAGGTAGATGCCCTCCACCAACTTCCACATTATCGTGCATTCTCTATTGTACTCTAAAAATATATAAGTGGCTTTAATGGTGTTGCCCTAAAATGAAGAGGTACCCATGCAAGATTTTCTGGTTCCGAGCGCTGCCTGTGACCATCCGATGAAGCTACATGCCCTCCACCAACTTCCACATTGTCGTGCATTCTCTATTGTACTCTAAAAATATATAATCGGCTTTGAAGGTGTTGCCCTAAGATGAAGAGGTACCCATGCAAGATTTTCCTGGTTCCGAGCGCTGCGTGTGACCATACGATGGAAGTACATGCCCTCCACCAACTTCCACATTATCGTGCATTCTCTATTGTACTCTAAAAATAAATAAGCGGCTTTGAAGGTGTTGCCCTATAATTAAGAGGTACCCATGCAGGATTTGCTGGTTCCGAGCGCTGCCTGTGACCATCCGATGAAGCTACATGCCCTCCACCAACTTCCACATTATCGTGCATTCTCTATTGTACTCTAAAAATATATAAGCGGCTTTGAAGGTGTTGCCCTAAAATGAAGAGGTACCCATGCAAGATTTTCTGGTTCCGGGCGCTGCCCGTAACCATCCGATGGAGGTACATGCCCTCCACAAACTTCCACATTATCGTGCATTCTCTATTGTACTCTAAAAATATATAATCGGCTTTGAAGGTGTTGCCCTATAATTAAGAGGTACCCATGCAGGATTTGCTGGTTCCGAGCGCTGCCTGTGACCATCCGATGAAGCTACATGCCCTCCACCAACTTCCACATTGTCGTGCATTCTCTATTGTACTCTAAAAATATATAATCGGCTTTGAAGGTGTTGCCCTAAGATGAAGAGGTACCCATGCAAGATTTTCCTGGTTCCGAGCGCTGCGTGTGACCATACGATGGAAGTACATGCCCTCCACCAACTTCCACATTATCGTGCATTCTCTATTGTACTCTAAAAATATATAAGCGGCTTTGAAGGTGTTGCCCTATAATTAAGAGGTACCCATGCAGGATTTGCTGGTTCCGAGCGCTGCCTGTGACCATCCGATGAAGCTACATGCCCTGCACCAACTTCCACATTGTCGTGCATTCTCTATTGTACTCTAAAAATATATTAGTGGCTTTGAAGGTGTTGCCCTAAAATGAAGAGGTACCCATGCAGGATTTTCTGGTTCCACCTGATGGAGGTACATGCCCTCCACAAACTTCCACATTATCGTGCATTCTCTATTGTACTCTAAAAATATATTATCGGCTTTGAAGGTGTTGCCCTATCATGAAGAGGTACCCATGCACGATTTTCTGGTTCCGAGCGCTGCCTGTGACCATCCGATGGAAGTACATGCCCTCCACCAACTTCCACATTATCGTGCATTCTCTATTGTACTCTAAAAATATATAAGCGGCTTTGAAGGTGTTGCCCTATAATTAAGAGGTACCCATGCAGGATTTGCTGGTTCCGAGCGCTGCCTGTGACCATTCGATGGAGGTACATGCCCTCCACCAACTTCCACATTATCGTGCATTCTCTATTGTACTCTAAAAATATATAATCGGCTTTGAAGGTGTTGCCCTAAGATGAAGAGGTACCCATGCAAGATTTTCTGGTTCCGAACGCTGCCTGTGACCATCCGATGAAGCTACATGCCCTCCACCAACTTCCACATTGTCGTGCATTCTCTATTGTACTCTAAAAATATATAAGCGGCTTTGAAGGTGTTGCCCTAAAATGAAGAGGTACCCATGCAGGATTTTCTGGTTCCGAGCGCTGCCCGTGACCATCCGATGGAGGTACATGCCCTCCACCAACTTCCACATTATCGTGCATTCTCTATTGTACTCTAAAAATAAATAAGCGGCTTTGAAGGTGTTGCCCTATAATTAAGAGGTACCCATGCAAGATTTTCCGGTTCCGAGCGCTGCCCGTGACCATCCGATGGAGGTACATGCCCTCCACCAACTTCCACATTATCGTGCATTCTCTATTGTACTCTAAAAATATATAATCGGCTTTGAAGGTGTTGCCCTAAGATGAAGAGGTACCCATGCAAGATTTTCTGGTTTCGAGCGCTGCCTGTGACCATCCGATGGAAGTACATGCCCTCCACCAACTTCCACATTATCGTGCATTCTCTATTGTACTCTAAAAATATATAATCGGCTTTGAAGGTGTTGCCCTAAGATGAAGATGTACCCATGCAAGATTTTCTGGTTTCGAGCGATGCCCGTGACCATCCGATGGAGGTACATGCCCTCCACCAACTTCCACAATATCGTGCATTCTCTATTGTACTCTAAAAATATATAATCGGCTTTGAAGGTGTTGCCCTAAGATGAAGAGGTACCCATGCAAGATTTTCTGGTTCCGAACGCTGCCTGTGACCATCCGATGAAGCTACATGCCCTCCACCAACTTCCACATTGTCGTGCATTCTCTATTGTACTCTAAAAATATATAAGCGGCTTTGAAGGTGTTGCCCTATAATTAAGAGGTACCCATGCAAGATTTTCCGGTTCCGAGCGCTGCCCGTGACCATCTGATGGAGGTACATGCCCTCCACCAACTTCCACATTATCGAGCATTCTCTATTGTACTCTAAAAATATATAATCGGCTTTGAAGGTGTTGCCCTAAGATGAAGAGGTACCCATGCAAGATTTTCTGGTTTCGAGCGCTGCCTGTGACCATCCGATGGAAGTACATGCCCTCCACCAACTTCCACATTATCGTGCATTCTCTATTGTACTCTAAAAATATATAATCGGCTTTGAAGGTGTTGCCCAAAGATGAAGAGGAACCCATGCAAGATTTTCTGGTTCCGAGCGCTGCCTGTGACCATCCCATGGAAGTACATGCCCTTCACCAACTACCACATTATCGTGCATTCTCTATTGTACTCTTAAAATATATAAGCGGCTTTGAAGGTGTTGCCCTACAATTAAGAGGTACCCATGCAAGATTTTTTGGTTCCAAGCGCTGCCTGCGACCATCCGATGGAGGTACATGCCCTCCACCAACTTCCACATTATCGTGCATTCTCTAGTGTACTCTAAAAATATATAAGCGGCTTTGAAGGTGTTGCCCTAAAATGAAGAGGTACCCATGCAGGATTTTCTGGTTCCATCCGATGGAGGTACATGCCCTCCACCAACTTCCACATTATCGTGCATTCTCTATTGTACTCTAAAAATATATAATCGGCTTTGAAGGTGTTGCCCAAAGATGAAGAGGAACCCATGCAAGATTTTCTGGTTCCGAGCGCTGCCTGTGACCATCCTATGGAAGTACATGCCCTTCACCAACTACCACATTATCGTGCATTCTCTATTGTACTCTTAAAATATATAAGCGGCTTTGAAGGTGTTGCCCTACAATTAAGAGGTACCCATGCAAGATTTTTTGGTTCCAAGCGCTGCCTGCGACCATCCGATGGAGGTACATGCCCTCCACCAACTTCCACATTGTCGTGCATTCTCTATTGTACTCTAAAAATATATAAGCGGCTTTGAAGGTGTTGCCCTTAAATGAAGAGGTACCCATGCAGGATTTTCTGGTTCCGAGCGCTGCCCGTGACCATCCGATGGAGGTACATGCCCTCCACCAACTTCCACATTATCGTGCATTCTCTATTGTACTCTAAAAATATATAAGCGGCTTTGAAGGTGTTGCCCTTAAATGAAGAGGTACCCATGCAGGATTTTCTGGTTCCGAGCGCTGCCCGTGACCATCCGATGGAGGTACATGCCCTCCACCAACTTCCACATTATCGTGCATTCTCTATTGTACTCTAAAAATATATAATCGGCTTTGAAGGTGTTGCCCTAAGATGAAGAGGTACCCATGCAAGATTTTCTGGTTCCGAACGCTGCCTGTGACCATCCGATGAAGCTACATGCCCTCCACCAACTTCCACATTGTCGTGCATTCTCTATTGTACTCTAAAAATATATAAGCGGCTTTGAAGGTGTTGCCCTAAAATGAAGAGGTACCCATGCAGGATTTTCTGGTTTCGAGCGCTGTCCGTGACCATCCGATGGAGGTACATGCCCTCCACCAACTTCCACATTATCGTGCATTCTCTATTGTACTCTAAAAATATATAAGCGGCTTTGAAGGTGTTGCCCTATAATTAAGAGGTACCCATGCAAGATTTTCCGGTTCCGAGCGCTGCCCGTGACCATCTGATGGAGGTACATGCCCTCTACCAACTTCCACATTATCGTGCATTCTCTATTGTACTCTAAAAATATATAATCGGCTTTGAAGGTGTTGCCCTAAGATGAAGAGGTACCCATGCAAGATTTTCTGGTTTCAAGCGCTGCCTGTGACCATCCGATGGAAGTACATGCCCTCCACCAGCTTCCACATTATCGTGCATTCTCTATTGTACTCTAAAAATATATAAGCGGCTTTGAAGGTGTTGCCCTATAATTAAGAGGTACCCATGCAAGATTTTCTGGTTCCGCGCGCTGCCTGCGACCATCCGATGGAGGTAGATGCCCTCCACCAACTTCCACATTATCGTGCATTCTCTATTGTACTCTAAAAATAAATAAGCGGCTTTGAAGGTGTTGCCCTATAATTAAGAGATACCCATGCAGGATTTGCTGGTTCCGAGCGCTGCCTGTGACCATCCGATGAAGCTACATGCCCTCCACCAACTTCCACATTGTCGTGCATTCTCTATTGTAGTCTAAAAATATATAAGCGGCTTTGAAGGTGTTGCCCTACAATTAAGAGGTACCCATGCAAGATTTTCTGGTTCCAAGCGCTGCCTGCGACCATCCGATGGAGGTAGATGCCCTCCACCAACTTCCACATTATCGTGCATTCTCTATTGTACTCTAAAAATATATAAGTGGCTTTAATGGTGTTGCCCTAAAATGAAGAGGTACCCATGCAAGATTTTCTGGTTCCGAGCGCTGCCTGTGACCATCCGATGAAGCTACATGCCCTCCACCAACTTCCACATTGTCGTGCATTCTCTATTGTACTCTAAAAATATATAATCGGCTTTGAAGGTGTTGCCCTAAGATGAAGAGGTACCCATGCAAGATTTTCCTGGTTCCGAGCGCTGCGTGTGACCATACGATGGAAGTACATGCCCTCCACCAACTTCCACATTATCGTGCATTCTCTATTGTACTCTAAAAATAAATAAGCGGCTTTGAAGGTGTTGCCCTATAATTAAGAGGTACCCATGCAGGATTTGCTGGTTCCGAGCGCTGCCTGTGACCATCCGATGAAGCTACATGCCCTGCACCAACTTCCACATTGTCGTGCATTCTCTATTGTACTCTAAAAATATATAAGTGGCTTTGAAGGTGTTGCCCTATAATTAAGAGGTACCCATGCAGGATTTGCTGGTTCCGAGCGCTGCCTGTGACCATCCGATGAAGCTACATGCCCTCCACCAACTTCCACATTGTCGTGCATTCTCTATTGTACTCTAAAAATATATAATCGGCTTTGAAGGTGTTGCCCTAAGATGAAGAGGTACCCATGCAAGATTTTCCTGGTTCCGAGCGCTGCGTGTGACCATACGATGGAAGTACATGCCCTCCACCAACTTCCACATTATCGTGCATTCTCTATTGTACTCTAAAAATAAATAAGCGGCTTTGAAGGTGTTGCCCTATAATTAAGAGGTACCCATGCAGGATTTGCTGGTTCCGAGCGCTGCCTGTGACCATCCGATGAAGCTACATGCCCTGCACCAACTTCCACATTGTCGTGCATTCTCTATTGTACTCTAAAAATATATTAGTGGCTTTGAAGGTGTTGCCCTAAAATGAAGAGGTACCCATGCAGGATTTTCTGGTTCCACCTGATGGAGGTACATGCCCTCCACAAACTTCCACATTATCGTGCATTCTCTATTGTACTCTAAAAATATATTATCGGCTTTGAAGGTGTTGCCCTAAGATGAAGAGGTACCCATGCAAGATTTTCTGGTTCCGAGCGCTGCCTGTGACCATCCGATGGAAGTACATGCCCTCCAGCAACTTCCACATTATCGTGCATTCTCTATTGTACTCTAAAAATATATAAGCGGCTTTGAAGGTGTTGCCCTATAATTAAGAGGTACCCATGCAGGATTTGCTGGTTCCGAGCGCTGCCTGTGACCATTCGATGAAGGTACATGCCCTCCACCAACTTCCACATTATCGTGCATTCTCTATTGTACTCTAAAAATATATAATCGGCTTTGAAGGTGTTGCCCTAAGATGAAGAGGTACCCATGCAAGATTTTCTGGTTCCGAACGCTGCCTGTGACCATCCGATGAAGCTACATGCCCTCCACCAACTTCCACATTGTCGTGCATTCTCTATTGTACTCTAAAAATATATAAGCGGCTTTGAAGGTGTTGCCCTAAAATGAAGAGGTACCCATGCAGGATTTTCTGGTTTCGAGCGCTGCCCGTGACCATCCGATGGAGGTACATGCCCTCCACCAACTTCCACATTATCGTGCATTCTCTATTGTACTCTAAAAATAAATAAGCGGCTTTGAAGGTGTTGCCCTATAATTAAGAGGTACCCATGCAAGATTTTCCGGTTCCGAGCGCTGCCCGTGACCATCTGATGGAGGTACATGCCCTCCACCAACTTCCACATTATCGTGCATTCTCTATTGTACTCTAAAAATATATAATCGGCTTTGAAGGTGTTGCCCTAAGATGAAGAGGTACCCATGCAAGATTTTCTGGTTTCGAGCGCTGCCTGTGACCATCCGATGGAAGTACATGCCCTCCACCAACTTCCACATTATCGTGCATTCTCTATTGTACTCTAAAAATATATAATCGGCTTTGAAGGTGTTGCCCTAAGATGAAGATGTACCCATGCAAGATTTTCTGGTTTCGAGCGATGCCCGTGACCATCCGATGGAGGTACATGCCCTCCACCAACTTCCACAATATCGTGCATTCTCTATTGTACTCTAAAAATATATAATCGGCTTTGAAGGTGTTGCCCTAAGATGAAGAGGTACCCATGCAAGATTTTCTGGTTCCGAACGCTGCCTGTGACCATCCGATGAAGCTACATGCCCTCCACCAACTTCCACATTGTCGTGCATTCTCTATTGTACTCTAAAAATATATAAGCGGCTTTGAAGGTGTTGCCCTATAATTAAGAGGTACCCATGCAAGATTTTCCGGTTCCGAGCGCTGCCCGTGACCATCTGATGGAGGTACATGCCCTTCACCAACTTCCACATTATCGTGCATTCTCTATTGTACTCTAAAAATATATAATCGGCTTTGAAGGTGTTGCCCTAAGATGAAGAGGTACCCATGCAAGATTTTCTGGTTTCGAGCGCTGCCTGTGACCATCCGATGGAAGTACATGCCCTCCACCAACTTCCACATTATCGTGCATTCTCTATTGTACTCTAAAAATATATCTGTACCTCAGAGGTATAGAATATTATGCGCCAAAACACACATTTTACAGGAGAGACAAAAATGCGAGGCATAGATGTTGAACGCGATGTTACGCGGGCTGTATGCGAGATATAAGTATGAACTAAATTAGGTTTTTTATTGTTTAAGTAGGTAATATTTAATATAATTACTATATTGTAATAAAGTTATTGCTTGTATGATTTTGTGGACTTGAGGTTGTTTACTTGCAACAGAAAATTAAGTTGACGGTATAAATAAAGCATTATGTCATCATAATGTTATTTACCTCGGCATAATACATTAATTTCAAGTAATACTCAGGGGCATAAAGCATCATATGTATGTATAGAATCATAAAATTATTTCAAATTTATTTATTTATTTATTTTCTTATGTAATAAAATAGAAACATTCATGAGATCAATCATTGGACTTCTTAAAATTAACACAATTGTTATGTACTTATCTAATTAAAATATGTTTATTATTAAGCAGCAGCTTCAGGTAGGTCTGGAACATGGCCATTTGGTAGATTTTTGTAGAAGTCATGAAACATGGAGGGAATCCACTGTAACGATTTTTGTAAGTCGTTATACTTTAATTTGGAAATTGGCCTCAATGTATCTCGAATAGGTTTTGGTGTTGGCATAGAAAATCCTTTTCGTTTGTTTCGAATAAAACTAACTTCACTAAACATTTCGTCTTGAAATGATGTTTTATAGAACATTGAGCCCATGTGTTCTTTTCGAAATTGCATCCATACTATATTGGAATATGGCACCGTTTCTCCAGATTCCGATTTTTTTCGGTGTACAAAAGGCGCTGAGAGTCCCTCACAAAATGCTGAAAATTCTTTGAAAGAATCTGTTTCCATGTTCACTACACTTATTTTGGCATTTTTGGAACAGCTTTTAATAAACTGCTGCCAGTCCCAAGGTGTAACTATAGGAAATTCTTGTATTTTTTTCTTTTCTCGCTCGATAATGGAATGGGTTACGTCCACCTCCATGTGCGTATGTCCTTTCAGTAAATACTTGTGGTTAATTATCTTTATATTTTGATTTGATAGTATCCACAAATACGCCATCATTACAGAAATATTTTTATTCTGTCCGGCGCAGTTGTCACTCCATATCGTCACTTCTTCTAATCTGACATCTTCAAGCTGTTCAAAAAACTTGACTAATCCAGAAGCCATCTCATTCCCGCCACGTCCTGCTACAGTCTCGTCCCACATAAAGCACCAGCTCTCCTTGGCTACAGAATCCATAATCGTGAAGTTAAAAGTCCACAACTTCCTAAGATAAAAACTTTGGCTATTTGTCAAATAAGGTGTAGGCAAACACTTTTGTAGATCAACTGTTAACATTTTTTTAGAACCGTGACTCTCTATTGCATCGACTTTGTCAAATCCTTTTAAGCTATAGCGGAGGTGTGATTCCTGAAGATGTTTATCATGTTCAGCTTTTATGGCATTCTTATCTATTACATCGGTAGTATTTTTTGTTTTAATTACAAAGCCATCACAATCGTCGCACGTATCATTGGCTGGAGGATTAAATCCTAGATTATACTCAATCTTGAAAATATGTCTATATAGCCATGCCTTTGCAACATTCTCCTTCGGTATATTCTTTTCGGCACAAAACTCTACATACAAAGCATACAATTTTTCAATATTTAGATGACTTCCAAGATACAGTCTTTTAGTTCTGTTCCGACTATAATGGCTCTCATATTTGGGTATCATATCAATGTGGTTACGAATGCTTTCTTTAATGGCTTCTGCCGTTTTATTAGGCGGTGGATGTCTTCCTCGTCTGTCTTCTTGAACAAAGCCGTGTGTAGATTTTTTGATAGCATTTCTCACAACAGTCTCAGAAATTGCCAAGGTATTTAAAAAAAACTTTTTGCATATCTTTTCGGGTTTATCGTTGACCAAAAATGTGTAATTTAATGTAAACGATCTCTTAGGTGGGTGTTCAGGATCGCGACGTCTAGATCTAGCAGTTTCAATTTCTGTTACCATTGATATTATAAACTGTCTCTTCAAATTCCAAGTCATCTCATTACTATAATATTTTTGAAATATAGCAGCTCTGGCTGTTTCATCTACTCGTTCAGAGCATTTCAGTCGACAGTCACATACAGGTTTCATCTTTTTTTCGGGCACAACTTTACCTTTCTTAGATGTATATGATTTTCCTGTGACAGCTTTAAGTTTTCTAACGTTGCACTTCCATTTACAAATATTTCTTTTTCGTTTTCGACTCCCTCTGCTCTCTGATGAAGACGATAAAGAAATAGTTTGAACATCCATAGAGATAGGGTTTATGCATGTATTTAATCGATTTTCTGAATTTACTTCATTGTCGGATAAGCTGCTACAGCTAGTTTCTGGTACAAAAATTTGACTTCTTCCCGGAAAATCATGATCTGGTGAATTTTCGTTAGTGTCTGGAACATAGTCCTCATCTGAAGGTGAAAAATCTTCTTCAGAGTTGCTGTGTACACTGACAAGGTGATACGATTTAGATGCATCTGGTACTTCGTTTATTGAAACAATATCAATTAGCGACCCAGACTTTGATAGTTTTGTCTCTTCATCAGAAGCATCTATAACACATTTTTTTTTGGGCGATGGTACGAAATTATTAGCTGAAGTATCATTTAAGATACTGGAAATTGACGGACATGTGTTTTCATTAAAAGCTTCTACTACTGTAGCAATTTTATCGGGCAGAGGTAAAACATTAGACGAAATATCAGTTAATAAATTGGAATTTGAAGGTTGTGTGTAGTAGTTCGCTACAGTAGTTGATGACACCCTTCATCGGTGTCATCAACTACTGTAGCGAATACTTCAGGCAATGGCGTAAATTGGTCAACTCGTTGATATTCTACTTCTTCAACATTGTAAGTCCTTGGGGAATCACCATGGAGGGTAAGGTTTCGCTGTAGGAAATCATATTTATTCGAAAGCCCTGAAAAAGAACAAACATTAGCTAACAGATATTATTGCCTAGAGCCTAGGAGCGGGCTTTAGGTTTTCTCCCTTAATATTATTAATTTTGCAATTTGTTAGTATGAATAGTTGGTATTAAATCATAAACAAACGAAAAAAATCCATAAATAAACTCTTTTCCCAAGTATTGAAAAACGTACCTTAACGCACCTACAAATAAGATTGAAAATGGTCCTAATCAAAAGTGTGTATTTACGGGAGATACTATTGTTTACCCCTAAAAAGCTACTCGCTATGTTATAAAAGTAATAGAAAACTTCCTTACCATCTCCTGAAGTTTGGTCAACTTGTTCTTCAACAGTAGCTAGCTTATATAATAACTTTCCACGTGAAAACATGTCGATGAAACCATGTAAAATAATTTTAAAGCATTATTTGCATTGTGATTGCACGCACGATACGCAAGCACTGACAAGTTCACGGCAGACACGGCGCGGCGCGCGGCGCGGGCCCCACGCTGCGTTTAGTGGTAAAAGGCATTAAGTCCAATTAAAAACATTATATTTGCGCGACGCTTATGGGTAAATAAACTTATGATCCTTTGAGATTCTATACCACGTTAGTATTTTTGGATTTAATATCATATACAAATGTTTATCTTTTAATATACTACTCGTAGGAGTTAATGCTTTATACCACTATGTAGAACTGATTTTAACTATTTTATTGGTACAAAAAACAAGATTTCGTAAAAAATGGAGTTACTATTGTATACCTCTGAGGTACAGATATAATCGGCTTTGAAGGTGTTGCCCTAAGATGAAGAGGTACCCATGCAAGATTTTCTGGTTTCGAGCGATGCCTGTGACCATCCGATGGAAGTACATGCCCTCTACCAACTTCCACATTATCGTGCACTCTCTATTGTACTCTAAAAATATATAAGCGGCTTTGAAGGTGTTGCCCTTAAATGTAGAGGTACCCATGCAGGATTTTCTGGTTCCGAGCGCTGCCCGTGACCATCCGATGGAGGTACATGCCCTCCACCAACTTCCACAATATCGTGCATTCTCTATTGTACTCTAAAAATATATAATCGGCTTTGAAGGTGTTGCCCTAAAATGAAGAGGTACCCATGCAGGATTTTCTGGTTCCATCCGATGGAGGTACATGCCCTCCACCAACTTCCACATTATCGTGCATTCTCTATTGTACTCTAAAAATATATAATCGGCTTTGAAGGTGTTGCCCAAAGATGAAGAGGAACCCATGCAAGATTTTCTGGTTCCGAGCGCTGCCTGTGACCATCCCATGGAAGTACATGCCCTTCACCAACTACCACATTATCGTGCATTCTCTATTGTACTCTTAAAATATATAAGCGGCTTTAAAGGTGTTGCCCTACAATTAAGAGGTACCCATGCAAGATTTTTTGGTTCCAAGCGCTGCCTGCGACCATCCGATGGAGGTACATGCCCTCCACCAACTTCCACATTATCGTGCATTCTCTAGTGTACTCTAAAAATATATAAGCGGCTTTGAAGGTGTTGCCCTTAAATGAAGAGGTACCCATGCAGGATTTTCTGGTTCCGAGCGCTGCCCGTGACCATCCGATGGAGGTACATGCCCTCCACCAACTTCCACATTATCGTGCATTCTCTATTGTACTCTAAAAATATATAATCGGCTTTGAAGGTGTTGCCCTAAGATGAAGAGGTACCCATGCAAGATTTTCTGGTTCCGAACGCTGCCTGTGACCATCCGATGAAGCTACATGCCCTCCACCAACTTCCACATTGTCGTGCATTCTCTATTGTACTCTGAAAATATATAAGCGGCTTTGAAGGTGTTGCCCTAAAATGAAGAGGTACCCATGCAGGATTTTCTGGTTTCGAGCGCTGTCCGTGACCATCCGATGGAGGTACATGCCCTCCACCAACTTCCACATTATCGTGCATTCTCTATTGTACTCTAAAAATAAATAAGCGGCTTTGAAGGTGTTGCCCTATAATTAAGAGGTACCCATGCAAGATTTTCCGGTTCCGAGCGCTGCCCGTGACCATCTGATGGAGGTACATGCCCTCTTCCAACTTCCACATTATCGTGCATTCTCTATTGTACTCTAAAAATATATAATCGGCTTTGAAGGTGTTGCCCTAAGATGAAGAGGTACCCATGCAAGATTTTCTGGTTTCAAGCGCTGCCTGTGACCATCCGATGGAAGTACATGCCCTCCACCAGCTTCCACATTATCGTGCATTCTCTATTGTACTCTAAAAATATATAAGCGGCTTTGAAGGTGTTGCCCTAAAATGAAGAGGTACCCATGCAAGATTTTCTGGTTCCGCGCGCTGCCTGCGACCATCCGATGGAGGTAGATGCCCTCCACCAACTTCCACATTATCGTGCATTCTCTATTGTACTCTAAAAATATATAAGTGGCTTTAAAGGTGTTGCCCTAAAATGAAGAGGTACCCATGCAGGATTTTCTGGTTCCATCCGATGGAGGTACATGCCCTCCACAAACTTCCACATTATCGTGCACTCTCTATTGTACTCTAAAAATATATAAGCGGCTTTGAAGGTGTTGCCCTTAAATGAAGAGGTACCCATGCAGGATTTTCTGGTTCCGAGCGCTGCCCGTGACCATCCGATGGAGGTACATGCCCTCCACCAACTTTCACAATATCGTGCATTCTCTATTGTACTCTAAAAATATATAATCGGCTTTTAAGGTGTTGCCCTAAGATGAAGAGGTACCCATGCAAGATTTTCTGGTTCCGAGCGCTGCCTGTGACCATAGATTAGAGTATACATCGATGGGAGACTCGGCCAAAAAACGTGATCTTCACGACTTACGCCATCTAGAGTAGCCAACAACACTAATTTGATATAGCACTATAGCTATATATAGGTATGTATAGTAATACTATAGCTATATATAGGTGCATATATGCAGATTTATTTTCTGGAATCCTTTCGATATCTATGCAATCTAAATAAAACAAGTGCGTTCGAAATTTATTGATTTATTTTAAAAAGTGAATGAAAATACATAATATTGTCTTATCAAGTACGGATAATTATGAATATTGTTTACAACATTGATCCTTCACATTGCTACACATGCAATTAAATAAAGGCTTCATATTATGTTTGAGATGATGAAAATGCGTTTATTTTTTACAATATCCTTTTCTCTTATTTCACAGGGTATCTTATCTACTATGTAGCCTTTATAAAAAAATGCCTACTGCATTGATAAGAGTATCTATAGAACAACCATAGGTACCTTTTACCTGTAGTTCTGTGAGCAAGGGCCATAGTCAATTAGCTCTAGCTACGAGTCTCATAGCTAGATTGAATAACATTGGCCACTCCTAACAAAGTATGAATTGTGCCACAAGCAACTAACTATGGCATTTGCTTACAGATCTACAGCCAAAAGTACTGCACATACGCTTTTTCTTTTGACTATAGAATCAGCTCACAAATAAGATGGTATTCTGCCTGTTTAATAAATTAGTCACCGTTGAGAATTGTCTTACGCTAATAAAACTTTTATGAAATATTTATGCACATTAATAAATTATCTTGCTGATCTATTGGTATCAAAAACAGAGTTAAAATATTTCATCTATTTTATGAAGACTATGGAACAAATTTTACCTATGTTATGACAAAGTAAATATTTTAAATAAGTAAACGCTATAAACTTAATACTTAATCTCGGATAGCTGATCGCAAACAAAGCAAAGCATTTATTATGATATCTAGACAACTGATATACTGGATATAAATTTCACACACTATAGAACAAAGAATCGCGCTCATCGCCCAAAGTGTTGTCCTGGGTGGGAATCGAACTCACGAACTCTGGTTTAGCAGTCAGAGTCACTAATAACTAGGCCAGCATAAAAAGAATGTTATAGTATACAAACAACTTAAATTGACTGGAAATAGCAAATTTTAGTTTTTTGGCATATAGCTCATATTATAGTCTGGGATATGCGATTTATGAATAAGTATAATAAAATGCTATAAGTCCTACGACTCTTAAAAAAAGTTCATAGAAAAATTGCTAAAAATAAGAAATGTTATTTTTTTTTATCTCAAAACGATACTTCATTTTTGAGTTACTAGCGCCCGTTTTGTTCCAACGTGCGTCGTTGCCATGCTGTCATATTCTGGAAAACAGCCAGTATTAGTATCGTATCAAAGTGCGCAGGTTCTATCCCCGGCTCGCACCTCTGGGTTCCATGTGCGAATCTCATTTTCATCTGAGATTATCACTTGCTAAGAAACGGTGACGGAAAACATCGTGAGGAAACCTGTGTGCCCGGTATAATGGCAATAGGCTCGCCCCCTATTACATTGGGACCAAAATACATCGGCGAAGTGTGGGCGCACTGCAGTGCACCTCTGCCTACCCCTTCGGGGAATACAGGCGTGATGATGATGATGATGTATCTTACACTGCAACTAAATTATTTTGCCTTTGCCTTTTCCTACCTTTATTTTTAGTGTAGTGCCTGTTTGCTTCTACTTTCATAGGGTCTTTTAAATCCCAAAAGGTAGTTTTTCCTGTAAGGACATTATTGACCTCTTTGCACCAATTGTTAATAAAGAAAATTGCGCTTTTATTTATTAAAAATTCCGAAAGATCATTTTTGTGCATATCACATGTTAAAAAAGAAGTATCTAAATTAACATTTATTATTAATTTTATGTAATTTTTTAAATTTTTTATATGGCATTTTTCTTTAATTACCTCCAAACAAATATTTTCTATTTGGGCAAAAAAATCAAATAATGCCCTAGTGGGGTAGCACAGCTTTTTTCCACCAAATTCTTTTTTCTTTATATATTGGTGGAAATTTTCTAATTCTATGACTTCCATGTTACTTTGACATTGATGATTGACGTTGTCGCACAATTTTTATATATATTTTTTTTTGCTAGTTGAGCTACCCATCCACTGCAATAACTTATAGCTGCGCATTTTTCTGCATGCACTGAATTTTGGCTTTTTATTAATTCTTCTGTGCTCACGGGTTCAATACATAAATGAACATTGTCTATTTCCTCTTCACATTCAGTTGGAGTGCTGGCTACATTATCGATTAAAAAGTGTTTTAATGATTGGAGACAGACACTGTCGTCTTTTTCACAATTTGCTCCAACTGAATGTGAGGAGGAAATGTTATTAATAAATAAAGTTTTGTAGGCTCCTTCAAAGGCTGCTGCTGTTGGCATTATATTACTATACCCGTGAGCTCTTATTGCACCAAAAAAGTTCTCCAGTGCATCTTGATTAAAATTGCGCAGCAATAATGAATTTACGCCTTTGGAATTTAAATACTTAACAATTAATTGAAAACTTTCTATACTTTTGACCCAGCTTGTCAAAGAAGGCACTACACCATTGTTATTTCCTGACTCAAACTTCATTGTTTTTATTACAGGTAAACTTTCATTCCACAATTTATGGTGCGGTGATTTTGGAGTGACAGCAGACCTGTATATTTTTCCATTTATAGGAATACTGTAGCTTCCGTTCACACTGTCGAAAAGGTCATCGAAAAACAACAGTAGGTCTGCTGTCTCCAAGCTTTCGCGTTCCATTTGTCCACATTCTGTAAAAGAAATTAAATGTTAAAGTTAGTTGGTGGTTTTTTTTTTTATATTAGCTCATGTCCAATGCAAGTAGATCCATACATACACAGTCTATGAATGTAGTAGGAGGCAGAAAAAAAAATCAACAAGGGAAAATCCACACCCACTAACATGCACATGGCAGTTCGGGTTGGATCCAAAGTTTACTATAGGGGCTTTTTTGGAATGTGTGTGAACAGCATCACATAAATCATTATTTTTTTATAGCATCATGGACTAACAAATATCTGAATATTAACGAACAGGTCATATTTTTTATAATATTACAGTTTAGTTACATACCTGCCATGTATCCAATAGCTACACCAACCGATTTACTGAAGACCTGTGTGCAGTGTTTCACTCTCATTTTAGGAATGAGTGTGGGCACTACATGCATTGCTGTTAACTTGGGTACTAATTTTACACCCCTGTATCCTGGGCTCCTGTTGTAAAGAGCAACAATATGTTCCCATTTGGCTGTACACACTTTCCCATTCATTTTATATTTTAGATTCTTTGTTATTAAATTGTTTCTTACACCTTTTATTAAATGTGGAGGGTCAAAAATTGGATAAATTAGTTGGCCCCCAATTTTAATGTGTCTGTCTCTATATTCACGACCACTTCGTATAAATGTTTCTCTGGTTTCTTTGATTAACAGATTAATTGCTGCCAGATTAGAGGCACCTTGGTCACAAATTGTTGCTATAATTTTTAATCCCGTTTCTTGGACTTTTTTAATTATTTCCGTTATTTGTTTTTTTAATTCTATACTTTACTTTACTTATCCCACTACAATAGTAATAAGCAATTTGTTGCTTAAATTTTTTAACAACACCACGAATCATAAATACTAGCACATGGTCACAACATTTTTTTTCAGCCCTGTGGCCATCGTGTACAAATCCAATTATTTGATCATTTCTCTTATTATACGATACCCCTGGCCCTATAGCCATCTCATCAAACAGTACACAACAGTATCTGTGCTTATCAGGTAATTTTTTTACCCTTTTCTTGAGATTCTCAAAAATTCTATCATTTATGCCAGGTTTCACATTTACCCTGGACAGTAAATTTTGCAATGTCTTTTTGGTGGGCAGAATACAAATATTGCTTAATATCCTATAAGCTTTGGGAGACGGTTTGTATAATGAAAGAGCTAAAATTTTCTCTTCTAGGGTGAACCTTCTGCCCCGGTTTTTTTTGTGGGCTTGTGTTGTTTGCATACTACAAAATAATGCTGCTGAGGGCTTCATAGACTTTGATATAACGCGAAATGCAGTCGTTTTTAACATTCTCTTTGCCATTATATATTTCTTTTTTAATAACATCTTCTTTTCATATCGTTTTAGTTTAGTGTCAATGATTTTAAATTGTTTATGTTGCCATTTTACGGATCCCAAGACATCTGAAAATAATAATGTAGTACTTAAAATTTTATAGGACATAATAATATAATAATGTTATATGTGAATACATCTGCAATTGAAATAGTACCTTTCTTGGGTCGATTCTGTTTATTACATTGTTGGCTGTAAGTTGATGATGTTTCAAGTTGCATTTCTGAAAATACATAATATTAATAATTAAACCACCTTGAGTAACTAAACCTGTCATGTGCACACACACACACATGATCCCTATTCCAGCAATGAATTGTAGGTGAATAATTATTTTAGGACATCTAGACAGGTAGCTGGTATCATAAGGAGTGGAAATCAAATCCACTACCACAGACTTAACAGAGTAACTAACCACTAGCTTAATGAGGCTGGCTGAATGATTATATCAACTACTAACTGACACACTCCACACATGCAAGTACTCACACGGAAATAAATGTATTTGTTAAAATAGGTACATTGTATACCTATTATGCTACTTTTTGAAAATTACCATTATTAAAGATATTTCAAATTAAACCAGGAGCTTGTTAGCATAAGCTCTTATTGCTATGCTGGTTTTACATGTTAAATGTTAATATAAATGCTTACCAGGCATTAAACCAGCAGCCTGGTCCCTTAAACCCGATGTTGTAGGCTGCATAGTTTCAGCCAAAGGACCCACTGCAAACATCAAAGTAGCAGACTGGTTCCCCAAACCTGCTGCATGAGGCTCTGTTTTAAAAGATAATGAAACATTTTTATACTTATCAACAAATTTAAAAAACCGTATTCAATCAATAAAATTAAAAAATTGCAGAAGTATACCTGAAGACACAACATCTGAATGTGATAATGGCAACTGAACTGAGACATTCTTTTCAATATTTGCATTATTGTCTAGTGTTAATGTTGATTCCACTAGATTTGCTGAAAATATAAAGATAGGGTAATTAGTTCAAGCAGTTAGATGTAATAGCCATCTTGGTAAACAGTCAACCTCGAGAAATGAAAGTCTTTGGTTCAAACCCCAGATCACATCTATACACATTTTGGATTCCATGTGCGAATCATAATTCCAATATGATGATGGTGAAGGAAAACATCGTCAGGAAACATATTTCTTAGAAAATCGAATAAAATGTTGAAGTCTAATAAATTATTAAAACAACAAAAAAACAGTTTGATTTTTTTTTTCTGTTTTTTACGAAGAAGTCATAGGATGGGCTACACCCTCGTGTTGGCTTATCGTTGAATTTTGGGACACCCTCTATATTAGGATTTGATTTTTTAGCTTTGAAACAAGTGGCTTATAGACAGTCACACTGTCCAATAATCCTAGGTCATCAAAAAAAAACAACATAATTGAGTAGATAATCTAATCTTGTTTAAGATGTTAGTCCATATAAAAACAACTGAAAAATTCACTCATATCACTATGCTTGCACAATGCAAAGAATGTACTTATCACTATATTTATTTTATTTTCTTTACCTGGCAGATGTAGTTGTGGAATAGCCGTATTAGTAAGTTTTTTCCCAGGATAATGATATTTTTCTTCAAAGTGTCTGTGACAAACTCGTCTATTCTTATAAATAAATTGTGGATCCAGGTCAGACAAGTCTTCCCCAACATTTAAGATCCAAGCTGCAAATCTCTCTGCATCATCTGGATTTGGAAATATGTGCAAAGGAATTCCAACTGAAAATAAATACATATTTTACAGCTTTAGAGATTGATCTGTCATGCATTTAGGTGCTACACTAAAATTGCTGGAGATTGATTTAGATATTGTGGTAAAGAAGTTGCCTTTCACTTTTGATGACAAATTGAATTTATTGACACTTAGATGAGGTACTTGATTAAACTTAGGTTTGGGGTTAAGGAACTTTATTTAAAATTGACAAGAAGAAAGACCTGGTTTACTTATATGAGATTATATAACTAAACAATGTAAGTAGGTAATTTAGTTATGTATTAGTAGGTAGCTAGTTTAATGCATGTGCATAATGGCTGATAATATTATAGTCGGAGACTGTAGGGGGAACAACAGCTTAACACCATGATGTCTCAGACTTTAAATGGAAATAACTGCACTCACTCCAACAATATATTTTTTACCATAGTTATACCCGTTCCAACCGTTTATTTTCTATTTGGCATATGCATGCCCAAGAAGTTCCATTATAATTGCAAGTAATCATCCACGGAAAGAAAATTGTTTTGATAGATGTTCTTTTTTCGTTAGTGAAGCGACTTTCTGTTTAGCACAAATATTTTATTGGTATTTTTTTATTAAGTTCACTAATTGTGTAACGACGATTCATTAAAACACCTGTATACTTGGAAAAAAAATGTGGCAGCGTAAAAGTTATATTGGATTTAAGTAATAAAAAGAATAGGTATACAGAATGAATTTTGTAACTGGTCATGGATGGCCAAATCCAAAACTACAAGGAATAGAGAAAAAAGCTCTTAGGAACTTTGTGACATAGTTTAATGAAAACTAAAACGGCACCATTAGATTGCCGGGAATCGAAACCCAAGATTTTGAAATTGAACACATGCTTTATTATCACTCCATTCGATAGTGTAGCGGCTAGGGAATATATTATGCAAAGTAATTATATAATATTAATAATAATACAAAATTCACTCTATTGTCAGAAGAAACCGAATCGGTACTAACATATTTTGGACATCACAAAATGATTGTCACTTGAAACTACAAATAGTAAATAAACACTTGGAACGGGTATAGTAGGTAGTAGGTGGTAGGTAAAGGTTGATTTTTATTCCGTGAACTGTATTTAGTTGTCTTGTTATTAAATGGGAGAGTTGTTTGTTTGAATTTCCAAATAAGTATAGAGGTGTGGTATTTTAAAGTAGATATGTATTAATGTCAAGTAATTTAGTTTTATTATAAGTGAGTCTACAGGTGTTTATAATATTGTTTTGAGCTTTGATAAAAACATGTTGTATCTCTCTCTCTATTCCCTTTAAACACAAAGTAAAGTAGAAAACCAACGTCATAAGTAGCATCTAATGGTTAATCTGAATTTAACACTTACCATCTTTGGTCACCATACATCCAGGCACACAACATATATTTCTTGACATGGCTGAAGTTCACAGTCCACTATCGGCAATAACTGGTCCAAACACACAAACTGGTGGCCTATTGCTAAGTGGGCAATAACTTCACACACGACACAAGAAGGTAACAATTCGGCAAACGCAGAGGAGCTGGGCTCAACTCCGGAGACGAACGTTACAGGATATCACGGTACAGGTATTCGGAGGAACAAAATGCTCAACTCAACGAACGCACAGCACGGATATAAGAAAGGCAAGGCGAAATGCGCAAGAGTGGAAATGCAAAACACTTTCACTCAGGCCGAGGACGCCACTTGCAATTGTGAGTTTGTGACATTTGATTCCATTTCGTGTTGGTGTTACATGGTCAAAAAATAAAATTATTTATTTTAATTTAAAGTATATTAAAATAAGGTTATAAATATATAATTGTAACACGGGAGATGTATCCGAACGCACTTCACTATCCGAACGCACTGTAGACGCCAATGACTGACATTAGAATTAGAGATCTGACACTTGACAGCGCGCGCAGGCCACTCGTTTTTCTATGCTAACGGAAAAAAGTTGTAAAAAGTTGGAAATATAATTAAAAAGACACCAAACAGTCAAACAACTGTATTTTATTGATTACCAAGGTGTTAAAGTTGGCGTCCAGCGTGGGGGGGAGTGTTTCATACGCATGATGCGTGATTGCCGTTGCCCTTCCAAAATGTCCGTTGTCAAGCGGTTCTTGCGATGTCATTCTATGCTTGACGCCAGTCACGTCTTCGAAGTCGCCAAGGCCTGCAAGATATGCGGCGGCGCCCGAAGGGACACTTACGTCGTGCGAATTCACCACATTAATGAGCTGTTCTTGCTCACGCGTTGATGTGCCATTCGCCACGGCCTGCGCTGATAGTCTATACCAGTACAGTGTATGGTGGAAATTGTTGTAGACGGACTGTGGTATCGCCTTCACAAAGGCCTTATCTACATCAGAAATGGCCTTGTATTCCTCCTCCAATAATGTCTCGAAGCCAGATGCGTCTGGACTGAACTCTTGGATCGGTCGCGCATTCACTAGCCCTACTTCGCCATCTAGGACTAATCCCTCCTTCCAGAGTATGTCATTGGTTAACTCTGACGCTGTTGTTGATAATTTCTTCGGTTGCGGTATACCTGACATAACTTTGGGAATGGGACGTTCGACCACTTGTTTCAGCGGTTCTTTGGCGGGTGCAGGAGCTGGGGTTGGCGCTGCGGCTGCGGCCTCGTCGGTTTTATTATTATTCCGTCGGCCACGGCGGCGCGTGTTCCGCTTCTGTTCATCATTGGGTTGTTGGTTTTGGTTTTGCATCACTGCGGGTACCACTATCTTAGGAGAAGACTCTCAAACTAAAAAGGGTCGCAGGGTCGCCATCCTCCCCCTCTGACCTAGACCGCGTACCCCGCGTCTGGGTCAGCTATCTTTTTAGGCCTACCTCTCTTACGTTTTTCCCTAACAGGCGGTTGAGCATCACCTATGAATGGAGTCAACTGGGATACATGATATCTACCTAAGGCTTCACCATTGGTCGAGCTTTCCAATACGTAGGTCGTTGGACTCGCTATTTCCTTGATCTTGTAGGGCCCGTCTCTCCTGGGTATAAATTTAGGCGTCTGACCTCGGGCAGCGTCGTTTGCTCCTTGGGTTTTCAGTAATACTAGGTCGCCAACAGTGTAGTCGGGAGCTGGACGGCGGTCTCCATCTGCATTCCGTTTTTGCATAGCCTGGTTCTTCTCATGGGTGTCTCTCGCGTCGAATAATGCGGTTGACAGTCTCTTTAAGAAGGGTGTTAGGCTCGTTGTCACATTGTCGCTTTCGACAATCGTTCTCATGTCCGCAAGAACATCTGCGGGCGCGCGCATTTCACGTCCAAACGTTAAATACGCCGGCGTGTATCCCGTACTGCTAGTCGTCGCGGAGTTCATAGCGAAGCGGATGGCGGCTAAATGCGCATCCCAGGTGCTATGGTCCTGTTGCACCCATACCGCTAGCTGTGGTTTGAGGTCCCGGTTCTTCCGTTCCACCGGGTTCGCTTCTGGGTGATACCGTGGGGTAAGCGATTGATCTACGCCGAAGAAGTGGCAGACTTGTTGCATCACCTCGCTGATGAACTGCACTCCATTATCGCTTAGTACGCGCCTAGGAACTCCATATCTTAAGAAAACTTCAGTGATCAGTACCTTGGCGCATTCCGGGCTTGTGGCGTTTTGCAATGGGAAGAGTTCAACCCATCGCGTACACGTATCTTCGATAATTAGGATCCATTTGTTCTTGGCGGCTGTCTCTGGTAATGGGCCAAACAAGTCTACGGCTATAACTTCAAATCGGCGGTTAGTCGCAGGCGTTTGTAGTAATCCAGCCGGTTTTCGGGTATCGACCTTGTACCTCTGACAATCTACACACTTTTTGATATAATTGGCGATGGTCTGTCTCATCCCTGCCCAGTAGTACTTAGTCCTAATCCGGTCTAATGTCCGTTCGACTCCGAAATGTCCGGCCGTCGGAGCGTCGTGGTATTCTGCAAGAAGTTTGTCGCGCTCGTGTGTAGGTACCACTAGACAAGCGGTTTCTTCATCGCCGTCTTCTGGACCGTACCTATACAGGATGCCGTCGGATAGAATGAACCCCCGGTCTGCCCAACTCCTCCCCCTAAACGGTTCATCGGACTCCAAATCTTCGATGATCTTCCTTGTTTCAGGATCTTTGAGTTGGTTATCACGAACGTCCTTGGGATTTCTCGACGGTAGATCGACTTCGGCATAGCATATGTCACATCCTGCTTCGTTGATACAAGGCGGTCGAGAAAGAGTGTCTGCTATTGCATTTGACTTGCCGGGCGTGTACTCGATGCGGAGGTTATATTCCTGTAGCGTGAGTGCCCACCTCGCCAGGCGGCCGCTGGGTGACTTGAGGGTCATAAGCCAACGTAAAGGTTGATGGTCGCTCTTTACGATTACCTCGGATCCTTCGATGTACCCTCGAAATTTGGTCACTGCCCAGACTACTGCGAGTGCCTCCCTCTCTGTCGTGTTGTAATTCTTCTCTGCGCCGGTGAGCAGCCGACTTGCGTACTCGACTGGTCGCTCATCGGGGCCCTCTCCCTGCATCAATGCAGCACCAAGACAATACCCACTACTGTCAGTCCGTAACGTGAATGATTGCGATTCGTCTGCTTGGCGTAGGATTGGCGCCGACACAAGTAATTGCTTGAGGTGGTTGAAGGCGTTCTGCTGCTCCGTCGTCCATGTCCAGGTACTATCGTTCTTCAACAAGTTCGTCAATGGTCTGGCGACATCGGCGTAACTCGGTATAAACCTCCGAAACCAGCTGGTTGTTTGTATAAATGTCTTCAACTGTTTCACATTTTTCGGTGGTGGCATGGTTGATATCGCAGCTGTCTTGTCTGGGTCTGCCTTTATCCCTCCTGGAACAATCACATGACCCAAAAACTTTACAGAATCACGGGCAAAACAACTCTTCTTACGGTTTATTCGTAGATTATACATCTGTAGCCTGTTAAATACAGCATCCAGATCTTCCAGATGTTGGGGAAAAGACTCCGAAAGGACGGCTATGTCATCCAAGTATGGCAGAAGACAGATGTTAGCTAACTCCTTGCCAGATCTGAACCGATCCATTAGTCTCTGGAAAGTTGCTCCAGAATTACGAAGTCCCATTGGCATTCTCTTGAACCTGAATGTTCCAAGTGGACTTATAAATGCAGTTTTGTCTCGGTCTTCGGGTTCCATCGCTATCTGAAAATAGCCTGACCGGAGGTCGCATGTAGACATGAAGCTTGTGCTCTTCGCTGCGTGGAGTATATCCTCAATGCGCGGTAATGGATATCTGTCCGGCTCTGTCACAGCATTCAACTTTCTATAATCCACGCAAAGTCTTACTCCACCATCTTTCTTCGACACCAACACGACATTGGCAGCCCATGGGGACTCACACTCCTCGATGACATCAGCATCCAGTAACTTCTGCAACTCTTTTCCTAGAAGTTCCTTCTTGCCTTGTGATAATCGGTATGGCGGTGTCGCGATTGGTTCTTGGTGAGGGTCTACTTTGATGCGGTGCGAAGCGTAGTCGGTTGGTGGACCATCCTGGGCAAAGAGTTCAGCTCGCTTCACAAGTAATAAATTTAGTTGGGTCCTCTGGTCTGATGTCAGCTTGCTGCCCTCTTCCTCTCTCAATACAAGTTCTGTTGCATCCACTGTCACCAACTGCATCTCGCCAGCCGTAGGTAGGTCATAACTTGTAATGAAAGGGTACCATTGTTGTGGGTCACTGCTAAAGCTCCAACTATCTTGTGGTAGATCCATCAGGATACTTGCTTCCATAATGAAGTCTCGTCCTAACAGTGTTCGGGTCTTGGCATCTGGAATGATGATAAAAGTGGTAAGTATCTTTCTTCCCTTGAGAGTAACATCAACCTTACATTCCAGTGCATTGCGTACTTGTTGGGACCCATCAGCGAGTCCTATAGTGCGTGGTATGGTATGAAACTCCACTCCATCATCGATCAGTAGCTGGTGCAACATCGGGCCTGCAATGGAGTGTGTGGCTCCAGTATCCAAAATTGCTACTCCTTGGTGTCCTGCAATCTGCACCTCCACTAAAGGATGTATGCTATTGCTTCCACCTACATCGACACTGTGAAAGTCAGACTTACTATTACTTGGTGTATTTTTACATTTTTCACACTTAGATCGTACCACTCCCAGTTGACCACATCCATAGCAACGCAGTTGTGTAGCTTGTGTAGCCATTTTAGAGGGGATATTTTCTAAGTTCCTACAGGTATCTACAGTGTGACCAAAACGTCTACAATATGAGCATTTTGGCCGGATACGTTTAGGATTCTCATTATTGACACCCTTAGGCTTGTCATCTAATCCTGTATCAGCAGAATAGTTTAATGTCCCCGGGAGATTACCTACAGTTGTATTCGGAACCGTGAGAGTTTTAGCTGTGGTTACGGGTCTAACACGAGGAGATGTATTCAAATGCCCCGGCAAGGTTGTGGTATTATTACTCGGCAAAGTTGTGGTATTATTACTCGCACTACTTTTAGAAGGGTTAAAGGTACTCACCTCCGCCAGTGACTCTTCCACTAACCTGACCTTAGTGATAAGCTGTTCGACCCCATCCACCGAATCGCGGTCCACTCGTTTTCTTATTCTATAATGTAATAAACCATAAACTATATCTAGTGTCATCACTTCTGGTACACTGTATGGCAATTTTGAAATTAAAGCACGGACTTTTGTAATAAACACATCGGCACGCTCCGCGTCTTGCTCTGCAGCAAATATTTCACGAAAAATTTTATAAGCTGGCCGTGGTACTCCAAACATTCCGCGTAGCCGTAGTAGTGCGTCATCCCATGAGGCGATGGACGCCTTGACTCCTTGCCACCAGATGGCAGCCTCGCCAACCAGCAGCATCGGCAGCCCCTTCAAGGCGTGGGCGTCGCTGGTGCTCGAACATTCCTTAAATACTTCGACGGCGTCGATAAACGCTTCCAGTTCATCCTCGTTCTTTGACACTCCGTCGAAACGTGCTGTACACTTCACAAAGTTCCCCGGCTGTGACAAGCGAAGCGGGGCATCGGACGTAAGCAGTGATGACTTCGCCTCCGGTAGTTGGTCTCTGTTACTGGATATTAGACTCTGTATCAGGATTCGGTGCGCTTCTGCTTGACTGTGCGTGATGTTGGAAAGTAGTGATTGTAGCATGTCTTGCGACATAATGATATTCGACGATGTCGATGGTAAAACTGGCTTGTCAGTATCGCTGTCGGCATCCAGCGGGAGATCTTCTGCTTCCACAAGCTTTTTCTTCGGCGGCATTTTGAAGTTGACTCGTTCTCTCGTGTTATAACAATTCGGTTCGGCCCCGGTATGAATCGCAAGGGACGATCTTACTTCAAACTGTTATAATTAGCTCGGGCCGTAAGTTGGGCGCCACTTTAACACCTTGGTAATCAATAAAATACAGTTGTTTGACTGTTTGGTGTCTTTTTAATTATATTTCCAACTTTTTACAACTTTTTTCCGTTAGCATAGAAAAACGAGTGGCCTGCGCGCGCTGTCAAGTGTCAGATCTCTAATTCTAATGTCAGTCATTGGCGTCTACAGTGCGTTCGGATAGTGAAGTGCGTTCGGATACATCTCCCGTGTTACATAATTAAAATATTTATAAACATTAAAAAAAACTGTAAATAAAATTAAAATTTATAAAAAATGTTTTTTTTTTAAAGTAAAATGGCGGTTCATTTTGGTGCTACTCTACGTACGTTAGATGGCGCTTTTCTCAGTAAAAAAACCGTGAATTATCGAATGTACTAAGTTTTCATAGCATGTTATAGAGAGCGTCATCCATGACGACTAAGGAATTCGAAGGCAAATTGGGTATAAGGTTATCTGAAAGCCATTTCATGAAATTGGTTCTATTCATATGGTCACCGTAGTCCCTGATTTACTCTGTGATTTAAATATTAATTGAGCATTAGAAATAAACCCCATTTTTCCACCTGCATTAACAATAATCCATCGCGTTCCAGAAGAATCACTTGTTAGTACTCTGTTCTCGTCTTCTTTTTGAACATTTTCCACTGCATATGATGCGTAAATGTATGTTTTATTAAAGAAAACTATTTGCCGACCGTCCACACGATTTGTCGTGTCTTTCCATTGAAATTTTCCGCTTCGAACCACACTTTTTGTACTGAAATCCAATTCGTTTTAAAAAAATCCACAAAGTCGTTCTACCTTCACCAAAGTTTATGTCATTCTTTAATTCTACAAGTAATTTATTCAAGATAGGAACAACTTTTTAACACTTTATCTACAGTATACATTTCATAGATTTTATATCATAATGCGCATAAATCGAAATCATCAAGATGCACCGTTTTTCGTTTTTGACGATGTTTTCCAGGAGGCTTGAGTTTTTGTGACATAGAGGCAGTAATTTCACCTTCTTTAGATATTCTACTCACGGTTTTCTCCGAAATGCCTGAAATAGACACATAAGGTTTGTATAATTTTATAAAATTAATTATTTATATGTAAATATAAACACAAATATACTAAAAGCATTGTGCCTGAAGCTGGTATCCCTATTTTACTAACCTGTCATGGCGGCGACGCGAGATCGCTCTTGATTGAGTGGAACTAACGGGGCTGTGTTTGCCTTTTCTCTCTCAAAAAAAGGCACTCTTGCACTGTTTTTAAATGGTTTTGACATTATTAATTCTAAAAATATTAAATAATAACACAAAAACGAGCGGAACACTTCACATGATGACTATCTGACAACAACAGATTAACAAGCATTAGTGCCAACATCACGGCAGCCGGGAATCTAACGGTGAACGGTCTGTACAGTAATAACTTACTATGGCCTTTAATGTGTTGGCTATAGACTCATCTCTGCTAAATCAATAAATAGGTGTAGTGCGTACGACTATTGACTAGTGTAGGTACGTTAAACATAGATAGTTTTGATTTACGATAGTTAGCCTAAAAACTATCGATAGTATCGCTCGTTTTCTATAAATGGGTACATTACATTAAAACAAATTACATTAATCAAAGCAAAACATGAACTTAAACATACATTTCAAACAAAACATTGTATGTTTTGTTTTAAGAACAACAACATATTTAATTTACAAAACATTATAACATATTTAAAAAACATATTTAATTTTGTTTCGTCTTAAAGCATTGAATTGTAGGTAGATGATATATTAATACTGGTAAATAAGCACTATAACAATATATTCTCTCTGAAAGATATTGCCCTACAAAGGTTAGCATCGATCGTTGAGGAAGGGATCCATGAAACAGAGCTACCATTTCTTGATTTTACATTTAATCTTCTTGCCTTTATAACTTCTTCGCAATTAGCTGGAGTAACGATACTGTTAATGAGTTCTTTCAAAGATCAGTCGGTCGGTTTTAGTATGAGATGTGTCTTACCGTGTTGTCAATACCTTGGATGCCGTATTTGCGTACGACAGCCTGGTCGATATATATATTATCATAGTTTGTGCTACTCCCAATAGCATTGTTGAGAAGAGGCATTTGAGTATGTGTGTCCGGTCTTACCGTGTTGTCAATACCTTGGATGCCGTATTTGCGCACGATATCCTGGTCGGCATATATTATTAGAGTTTGGATTACACCCATTAACATGGTGGTAAATAGGCATTTATATATGTGTTGTATTGAATATGTGTTCGTGGATTGTGCAAAGGACTCAAAGACAACATTAAATTAGTAATCAAATTTATAGATTGTTTGATGATGATTATGACAAAGGGTAAGGAGCCCCGAGGCCGCCGTATTGTACATTATCTAGATTTACTCCCATTAACTTGATTAACGTACTTTCGAACGATATCTTGGTCGGCATTCATTATTAGCGTTTGGATTACTCCCATTAACATAGTGGTGAATAGGCATTTATGAATATGTGTTCGTGGATTGTGCAAAGGACTTAAATTAGTAATCAAATTTATAGATTGTTTGATGATGATTACGACATAAGGTAAGGAGCCCCGAGGCCGCCGTATTGTACATTATCAAGATTTACTCCCATTAACTTGATTACCGTACTTTCGAACGATGTCTTGGTCGGCATTAATTATTAGCGTTTGGATTACTCCCATTAACATAGTGGTGAATAGGCATTTATGAATATGTGTTCGTGGATTGTGCAAAGGACTTAAATTAGTAATCAAATTTATAGATTGTTTGATGATGATTACGACATAAGGTAAGGAGCCCCGAGGCCGCCGTATTGTACATTATCAAGATTTACTCCCATTAACTTGATTACCGTACTTTCGAACGATGTCTTGGTCGGCATTAATTATTAGCGTTTGGATTACTCCCATTAACATAGTGGTGAATAGGCATTTATGAATATGTGTTCGTGGATTGTGCAAAGGACTTAAATTAGTAATCAAATTTATAGATTGTTTGATGATGATTACGATATAAGGTAAGGAGCCCCGAGGCCGCCGTATTGTACATTATCAAGATTTACTCCCATTAACTTGATTACCGTACTTTCGAACGATGTCTTGGTCGGCATTAATTATTAGCGTTTGGATTACTCCCATTAACATAGTGGTGAATAGGCATTTATGAATATGTGTTCGTGGATTGTGCAAAGGACTTAAATTAGTAATCAAATTTATAGATTGTTTGATGATGATTACGACATAAGGTAAGGAGCCCCGAGGCCGCCGTATTGTACATTATCAAGATTTACTCCCATTAACTTGATTACCGTACTTTCGAACGATGTCTTGGTCGGCATTAATTATTAGCGTTTGGATTACTCCCATTAACATAGTGGTGAATAGGCATTTATGAATATGTGTTCGTGGATTGTGCAAAGGACTTAAATTAGTAATCAAATTTATAGATTGTTTGATGATGATTACGACATAAGGTAAGGAGCCCCGAGGCCGCCGTATTGTACATTATCAAGATTTACTCCCATTAACTTGATTACCGTACTTTCGAACGATGTCTTGGTCGGCATTAATTATTAGCGTTTGGATTACTCCCATTAACATAGTGGTGAATAGGCATTTATGAATATGTGTTCGTGGATTGTGCAAAGGACTTAAATTAGTAATCAAATTTATAGATTGTTTGATGATGATTACGATATAAGGTAAGGAGCCCCGAGGCCGCCGTATTGTACATTATCAAGATTTACTCCCATTAACTTGATTACCGTACTTTCGAACGATGTCTTGGTCGGCATTAATTATTAGCGTTTGGATTACTCCCATTAACATAGTGGTGAATAGGCATTTATGAATATGTGTTCGTGGATTGTGCAAAGGACTTAAATTAGTAATCAAATTTATAGATTGTTTGATGATGATTACGACATAAGGTAAGGAGCCCCGAGGCCGCCGTATTGTACATTATCTAGATTTACTCCCATTAACTTGATTAACGTACTTTCGAACGATGTCTTGGTCGGCATTAATTATTAGCGTTTGGATTACTCCCATTAACATAGTGGTGAATAGGCATTTATGAATATGTGTTCGTGGATTGTGCAAAGGACTTAAATTAGTAATCAAATTTATAGATTGTTTGATGATGATTACGACATAAGGTAAGGAGCCCCGAGGCCGCCGTATTGTACATTATCAAGATTTACTCCCATTAACTTGATTACCGTACTTTCGAACGATGTCTTGGTCGGCATTAATTATTAGCGTTTGGATTACTCCCATTAACATAGTGGTGAATAGGCATTTATGAATATGTGTTCGTGGATTGTGCAAAGGACTTAAATTAGTAATCAAATTTATAGAATGTTTGATGATGATTATGGCAAAAGGTTATCTTTGATTTTTAGGGTTCCGTACCCAAACGGTAATACGGGAACCCTATTACTGAGACTTCGCTGTCCGTCCGTCCGTCTGTCACCAGGCTGTATCTCTTGAACCGTGATAGCTAGAGAGTTGAAATTTTCACAGATGATTTATTTCTGTTGCCGCTATAACAACAAATACTAAAATACAGAATAAAATAAATATTTAAGGGGGCTCCCATACAACAAACGTGATTTGGCGTTTTTATAGATTTTATAGTGCGGAACCCTTTGTGCGCGAGTCCGACTCGCACTTGGCCGGTTTTTTAAATCAGTTTCACTGATATTCGCGTTCTTTTTTGCATATCTGAACAAAGTTGTATAATTAATGCCGCATTCTTTGGCAGCTTTTCTGATTGAATATCCCCGTCTGTGCAGCTGAATAGCTCGAAGCATGATGTTGTATGATGTTGTAAATGTTTTTCATAAATAAATAAATAAAAAATAAATAAATAAATGTTCCAAGCCGAATGGTCTCCCTTCTTTCTTTTATCAGCCTTTGTACGTGCCATCTGAATCAAAAAGTAAGTATTTAGCTATTAGATACCTACGTACCTACATACTAAAGAAAGCTTTACTATGATAGTACACAGTGACACACTGTTTCACTGTATACAACATTCTAATGTTTCATTGTGAACCAACAATGTCATTTTAATAACCTATAAAATAATGCAAGAGAAAGTGGAACTATTTTTAAAATGATTCAGGTCCAAAGACACTTTGAAATGTACAGATTGCAACGTGATTTTGAACAATTCGAAACATTTTCTATAATTTGCAAAAAGAAATCACCAAATATTATTAAAAATTCTTACTTTTTTGGAGCAAAATCCGAAATCGAACCCTAGTGACGTCTTCTTCCGCGCGGCGCGCTCGCAAACTGGGCGTGTGTGGACGTGCCCTGTGCACGTCCTTACCTGCTATCCTGCTCTAACTGGCAACTATGTATTTTAGTAATATCGGTATGTTTCACTGTGTATGAATGTTTCAATGTTGGACCGGTATTCCTACACCACGTCGATGTATCTCGTACGTCACCCGTGTCTGTTAAGGCTGGAAAGTTTACTGCCCAGTACATAATTGCCTATTTTAGGTGTATTTGTACCACTAACAATCAACCGCCATGTTGATTTTTTAAAATATGTCCTTCAATTGTCATGAATTTTCTATGATTTATTTACCTGTAAACCTAAAATATGTTTGTTTTAACATACCTGGGGCCCTGACTAGTTGTTCTTTTCCAATTTTTCAATCTTTTTCTTTATTACTTCCTCATCACTTTTATGGTATCTTTTAGGTATTATTTTAGTTAATATACAGTCAATTAATAAATGATCACTGTAAAATAAGCTAAAGACATATGTTCGGGAGCCGCGCAAACAAAAAAAAAACTTTAGAGGTGTCAAGGGACACCCGGATGGAATGAAGTTCCTTTTGAAATAAAAAAAAACCAACAAAATTGTATACATACACACACACACATCGAAATCGAAATCGTCACATAAATGTATACAAAATAAAAATCACACACACATATGTAAAAGTGTCGTTACAGTCTTAATTTTATCCGTCTAGCCCCCTTTCGCAACGCGCGATAAGGAACTACGTTCCAATAATGACATTTGACCGAAGGAATTACAGATTATACAGTTGATGCGTTTAGTTTCTGTTTTAGGGATAACTCTCTAAAATAGCGTTCGGTTGCCGAGTGACACGAAGAAGCTGCATGGTAAGAATACATATATCTTCGAACGAAGCACACAGTATGATTTCGTAACCCATCTATGCAGCAATCATCTTTTAACATTTCAATTGCAATATTCTCTATATGAGCAAAGCAATCAAATAACTCTCTTGTAGGATAACAGAGCTAGTTCTTGTTTTCATATACACTCATTTGTATAATGAGTGTGGAAATCTTGAATTTTTAGTTGGATCTACACTCATCACACATCTTATAAACATTTTTTTGCACTCTTGTACCTAACCACTACAATAAGCGATAGCGGCACATCTCTCAACATCTGTACCTGTTTTGCCATTAATTAAGTTTTCTATATCAACCAATGTTATGCTGAAATGTTTCATATCTATTGGTTGGTCCTTTGAAGCTTCTTCAATAGACATATTTCACAAATATTTTAAAGATTGAAGACAAGAGCTATCAACCTTTTCGCAATTAGCACCAACAGAATGAGAAGACGTTAAATTATTAATAATGAGTGTTTTAAATGCACCTTCGAAAGCTTGAACATTTGGCATTATATTACTTTGACCATGTGCTCTTATTGCGCCAAAGAAATTCTCCAAGGGATCTTGGTTAAAGTGCCGCAACAAGAGTCAGGTTACCGATTGAAAATAGTTTGATAACAGTTTAAATCCCTCGATAGTGCTGATACCACTTGACAACGAAGGTTTTACCTTTTTTATCGATAAATTTCATAGATTTTAAAACTGGCAGGCTTTACCGCCATAACGTGTGATGGGGAGATTTGGGTGTTAAACCCTCTCTGTAAGCCTTTCCGTTTATAATTTGACTGTAGCTAACATTGACAGAATCAAAAATATTATCAATATCAACTGTATCTTGAGCATCTTTTTTCAGTATACCGCAATCTGAAAAAAGAAAATTACATTGTTTTATATAAGTATTATCACATAATTTATAGTACCATATAATTTTAAATTCGTAGTTAAAATAACTTACAAAATTATGTTATTAGAATATGATATTTTTTGCCAAGTTAGGTCAGGTTTGTAGCAATCTACAAGATCATCAGAAAATACGGACGTACTATGAAAATATGGACTAGCTATCGATTTCTCAGCACAAGTAAACTTTTTAGTTATATTGGTCAAATCACTTGTTTACTAATTTGACCTCCACTCTTATTTTTTCAGTATTTTTCAGAGTCTTCAAAAATACAATTATTTAATGACTTAAAAAATCTTGTTCAAACGTAGACTCTGCTTTTTGTCGTAACTGCGTGTTAAGATCAATATATTGCTTTAAAAAACAACTTTGCTTAAATACAATAGCGCCCCCCAGATACGGTGAAGCCTCGTTCTAGAGGGTGGGATTTACCCACCTGGGGAATATTTTCATTCACCTTTTGTTCCATGTTGATTTGTCCTTTTTTTAAAGGGTGAGGTCCCTTCCCCTTCCTCCCAGCGCTAGTTTATCCCGGAGTTTATCCCCCCGCCTTCCAGCATTTCGGCGCGCTAACACCTTCTGCGTTTAGGAAGAGCCGGCCATACCTATCATCACGGGCTAAGCACACACACACAATCATACATAACGCATTGCTAATGCTGATCCCGGTACTCTCCAAAAGACATAACACCGGGAGCAGCACTCTCAACGCCAGGGGCGGACTATTCGCCATCGCCGACAATCTCCTGCCGATGAGAGCGATTATCGACGATGCCCAGGATGCACCGTCCCGCCTCCATTGTCATTCCCTCAGGCGGATCCACAGGGATCACAATAGGGCGGGCACACGAGTAGGTTGTCCTACCTAGCACCCCATTTGATATGTCCCTAATGAAACCAGAATTATCTCACTATCTGTAAGCTTGGGAAAATCATTTAAGTTATCATTATTGTGAACGGTAATTTTTCAAAATTTGATCTTGTGCGCGCCATGGACGACACGGTGGTTTTGGTCATAAATAAATTCCTTGTAAATGAAGTAGTGGACTGTATTTACGAAGAAATTGTGTAGCACAGGATTAATTTGTTTACATTGTATACAATTATAGTTTAAATTTAGGAACACACTTCTGCCTTCATGGTCGTGAGGAAGTGAGAGAGAGAAAAAGCAGAGAAAACCAGAAAACCAATCAAGCTGTTTTGACAAAATTAAAAAAAAAAAACATTTTTATGTTTTATAGACCTACGCCTATTGTAATTGTTTCTTACAATAAATTCTGCTAATTTTCTGTATTCATGTTCATATTAATTTGTTCTATTATTTCCCCAGCGTCTACTGGATCAACTATAGGAGGGTGAAAAGTGTTTAAAAGAGCAGCAGCCACCGCGAAATCTTTCATGAAGCTTCTACTCGGTACATTTAAATAATTTTGCGGTGATAATTTCAAATCTCTTTTGAATCTTCCTCTTGATTTATTTGCTTCATTAGTAGAAATATGTGTCTCACCTTCCTCTAATGAAGCAGCCACATGATGTCCTATATCCACATTGTCCTATAACAACACCAATTATATGACCATCGGTACATACCATGACAAATGGTTTTACAAGGTTTCTATATTTGTGCATGCTATACGTTTTTCTTGGTATAAGTAATTAGAACTTTTTGTCACATATTTGATTGTCTGTCAATTGGGTCTCTTGTGCAGTCAGTCGGACTTGTCGATTTCGCTTTGGTCGTGGAGGTTCCAACCATGTAGTAGGACTCGTGGCAGGAAGAGTTGAGGGTGCAGTTGTTGGCTGACTAACTTCAGAATCATGTAATGGCTGTTGAACAACAGTGGATGGTTCAAGTTGAATGTATGGGTGTTTTTTTTATTTTTAAATGTTCTTTTAAATTGGTTGTGTTACATTGTTTACATGTCACCTTTTTATTGTCAGGTTCCAATTTAAAATACTGCCAAACTACTGACTTCTGATGAGATGATCGTGGCATTTTTCACTTACGTTTGTATATTTTGTAGTTAGCCAGTCTGAAATATGCACACGCACACTAAGGAGGCTCAACTTCTTTTACCGTTCACCAGTGTTTAATGATCCAGAACCATAGGAGTTGAGCTTTGCGGCAAGATCATTCCACTGTTTGCCCACAATTTCTTTGGATCTTGCTCCAAACCCTACTCCTTTAGCTAAGCAGGATGCTCTATAAGGAAATCATGTAATTGTTCCAGTTGGTCGGTCGACACTGCCGTTTTTTGCTAATACAGAACATTTCATTACGTTAACTCACAAAATACATTTCGCAGAAATAATTCACATCAGTTCCTCACATACCCTCACTCATAATATACCTTACTTTGGATTTTTTACTTATAAACAAAACTCTTAAAACTTCTGTTCGACATCGAAATAGTTCCCGCTGTCGCTACTTAATTTTAGCTGTTCATTATTAAATGTTTTCCGGCATACTATCTATATTGCAACTCAACTCATTACTTATTCTACACTATATCAAAATCATTGTGTTAGGGCTGGCGCCAACCGTTGCACATTACAATCTTGTTTTTGTCGACCATTGACTAGTAGCTGTAATTCAGTCGCACCGTTAACCTCCAATGGTTGTGGAATTTGATTGCTTAGATCTTCCAGAGCATCTACACTTGACAGATGTGGTTCGCGCAAACGATTTTTGTTGCAAATGTTATGCGAGACATCACAGGCATCTATGATTTTGGGCCCCCGTATGATGGTCATAATGCAATACTCTATGTGCCAGCGGACGTCTCCAACGCGCTTTTAGGTCCCCAATGCAACGCTCCACTGTATTTCTGGTCCGATAGTGAACAATTGTGTTATGTTCATCTGTACTACCAGGTTCAGCGTTCACAATTGAATGGATAGGTCATTTGTCTATTAAAACGCACTAACGTTCGGTTAAAGACTGGTTTTGTTAAAAAAACATTAAGCAAAGTACAAAGACAATAAATAGATAGCGCTACTAGTTGTACATTTTGTTACTAACATATAACAAAATATTTTAAAGCAAAATAAAACATGACAAACATTACATTTAAACTTAAATTTAATTAGAGACGAGGCCTATCATCTCTAAAAAATTATAATGTTTACTTGACAATAATCCCTTAGTTAACATCAGCAGGCATATCTTGAGTTGAGATATATTTAACTTCAATCAAATTATGTTCGATCGCATCCTTGACAAAATGGTAACGAATATCAATATGTTTAGTTCTATTTAATGATGGGTGATTTGTTGCCATTTTCAACGCACTTTGGTCGTCACAATGCAACGTGACAACACATAATTTGCCTGTAATCTCATGCATCAAGAGTACTTTTGCAAGAAACGAAATAGGCAAATTTGAGCTTACTTAGCAAAGTTGCATAATTTTACGGTTTACCTATTTTAGACCAATGCTCTTTAGACAAACTTTGCAAAAATAAAAGTTTACTTAATCTTTCACCTTTCATTCTATATCTTTGTTGATTAATTATTTGTGCAGCCTTTGAACATAAACGTTCTGGTTTGTCCACAATTTCTTTGGATCTTGCTCTAAGCCTCTCCTTTGCAGGATGCTTGATAAGGAAATCAAGTAATTGTTCCAGTTGGTCGTTCGTGACTCTGTTTGCCATTTTTTTGCTAATACAGAACATTTCATTACGTTAACTCATAAAATACATTTCGAAAAAATAATTCACCTAAGTTCCTCACTCATTTGTTTGTTGTGTTTTTCATTATGTCAAATTATTAAACGTTCGCATAAGATCGTCATTGACGATCTTGCGACGTTCACTAGTAGTCGACAACGAGTTGACGCCGATCGCCAAAGCGGGGCTGGTCGGGTGCCGGGTGGCTCTAATGAGCTATGACCTTTATTTTACAAACTGTTTGTAAACATTGTTCGAAACAGGTATATTCTTTACACGAGAAAGGTAGTATGTATTGTTGTCTTTGTGAACTTCTACATAAATTTACTTGTAGGTAGGGTTTTAAAAACATAACTTGTTTGTTAACACCAATTTTTTTTGTTCACATCATTTGAACTTTTGTTAACATTTAAGTTGTGAGTCAATATTGCACCTTTAAAATATTCTTGCCTTAAGAATATATTTTCAGTATTCTTATTCTTTTGAGAATATTTTAAGGGAACTATTTGACAGGTTATGAGATGGATCAACACCACTGTTCACTTTTTGAGGAGCACATGGTGGCAGTGAATTACTCAGATTTCAATGTATTATTTTCCAATTTGGAGGCATACATATCTAACCTATCCATAAGAAGCAGACGCACTTTGTTTAATTTAACATTTTTAATAAAAATTCTATGTTTTTTTCACTAATTTTTGAGTTTTTTTAATATACTTATTAATTTTTATATATTTTTTTAATTTGTTTTCGTTTTTGCTGCAGTTGATGTTAGGTTCAGTGTTAGGTGTCATAACACTATCATTAGTAAGGTCAATTGTGACCAATGACTTTCTTTCAACTACAGCAGAAACTGAATCCGGGGCACAGGACACCAACTCGTCGAATAAACTTTAATTCATTGAGGCAGTATAGTTGAGTTTAGATGATTCTAATGTATTTATTTGAGTGTGGCATACACTCAAATGCTATGATAGCTGATGTTGTAAATAATTTATTCGACACAAGGCCTATTCATACTCTAAGCTACAGTTATCGAACCCGTCCACAACAAGTTGGGGTCTAGCCTGGGCATCTGAGGCATCTAACAATTGGGTATGCAGCTCGGCTAGGTTTACTTTTAGGTTTTTATTAGTATTGAGCATTTCTAATAGTTCCCTTTCATTGTCATCACTTTCTCTATTCAGTTCATCACACAATTGTTTTGCAGTTTTTAGTTCACTCAAAGCCAGTTGGAGCTTGGTCTCCTCCTGACGAGCTAAAGCCCTGCGTGTCATCATTATTTATATTATTATTTGTTATGTAGTCAAAAGAATAGATTGTGTGAATACACTGAAAAGGTTTTGTATTGCAGATGTGTACAGGTAGGTATGTATATTAGGTTTTAAAAGTATGTTTATACCTGTGAATGTTGTGTACAGGACACTGAAATAATTAAATGAGTAAACAATATCAACAGTACATACCTGTACGAAATGAAATAACAAGTACAGTATACAATAACTTTTATAAAACTTTTAACACAAAAGCCGGTAACGAGTCCAACTGTCACTAGCACTTTGTCTTTATTTTTGTAAAAATATGCACAAAATAATAATTATTACACTTTAATAACCCCTTATACTTAATGACAAAACATAATTTGGTTTAATTAAGGCTAAAAAACGATTAATTTAAATAAAATACAAGGGACAAACTAAAATCAGCTGTTAGCTATAGTGTTGCCAAAGACGAAAAAAAAACGCACAAACAAAAACTGGTTCGCACGACGGCTGATCTGTTAATTCTAATATGCCCACTGACGGCGATAACTTCTTTCTCTTTAGGTGTGAACGCTGCCTTGTCTTCAATGGCATCTGCGTCACTGTCCTCTGGAATAAAAAAGTACAATGTAAAATATTGCGTGAGCCAACGCTAAAAACTGATTTCAGCTATAGGAACCATTATTACCCAAGACAGAGTTCAGGCCGATCATGTCCGCCACCTGCCCCTCGATGGTAGGTTTGGCGAACCTACCATCGAGATTTATTTATCTTTTCAGAATTTTAGAATAAGATAAAAACTGCACATACCAGGAGAAAGCACCCAAGACTGTCGTTGACGTGGCGGAGGGACAGCCGGCCATACCAGCCATCAGTGGGCAGGGGTCCCAAACACGACTTGCTTGGTCCTGCCTGCTTTTCTTCCCCTTTCTGTGGTTAAAAATAAATATTCGATTAAATGTAAAATAAAGTTGTTGTTGATTGACTCACTACCATGAACACGTTTGTTGATATATACTTACTTCGGCACTGGAGCGTCGGCCATAATATAGTGGCCCACTTGCTTCTTCTCCCTCATCGCCTTCAGCTGCTGCTTCTGTTCCATAGACAGCTTAGAAAGGTGCTTGGCATATACTCGGTCATATGGTCTCCAGAGACGCAAATTTTGATCTGAGTCTAGTCTATGTTGTGGCACTTTCTTTCCCTATCATCCGGGTCGACCCAAAATACATTGTCATAAGAATCGTTACACAGGCCGCCAAGGAAAATAGGATCAATGTATTCCAGGTTATAATGGTCAAAAATCACGGAATGTGGTTTTATGAGTCTCTCAAATGGTGCGGTAAGCGTTTTTTTTATGTTGTCCATGTTGTCATCTCAAATGAATTATTGTCTGTTCTTCTGTTTCTTAACTTGCACATGGTTCCGCTGTTGAACACTAGCGGCAACAACATACTCATAACAGTTTCTTTCCTAAAACGACAGCGTCTTTGGAATTCTACATTGTTATAAAATTCTATAGGGTTTTCTGCATCTCATAAATAAAGCCGTTCAGGATAATCATGGATTATCGTAAAGATAGTTCGAGAACCTTTGGAAATCCATTGAAAACACTGTTTAAAAAACTTTATAAATTGAATAATCAGGTCTGTTTACAAGCGTCAGCGAAAGATTAGAGCAAACAATGCCGCAAAACTTCCTTGAGAATTCCTTAAGGTTGATCGCGACGTACCTTGAGTTTGACAGTTGTTCCCTCACCTCGACTGAAGAAAAATTTCGAGTGGCGCCAAGTGGAGGAGGTTTTTTGCAACTTAGAATACCGATTTCCTTGAGTGAGGTTGAGTGGAGGCGAGGAATTCTCGAGGTAACGTCTTAGAATACGGGTGTACTCGTAAATCAATTTCTTTTCTTAGTAAATCATCATTTGAAGTTTTACAATTTTTGAAAATTTTACATTTAGTTTTTTATGTAACCTGCTACATATTTTTTAGCTTCTGCATGCAAAATCGAGTCATTCCATTTTATTTGGTTCATTGTATTAATCAAAAAATCAATTTGAAAATCATCACCTATCAATTTAATTTCATTATTTTGTTTCTGTGAGAGAAGATCTTTGAAATATTGTACTGATCGATTGTCGTCTTTTTCACAGTTGACGCTTACAGAGTGGGGCGAATCCAAATTGTTTAATAGTAACGTTTTAAATGCGCTAATAAATTGTAGGCAAGATGGATTAATATTTCTTATACCATTGCTTCGTATGTTGCAAAAAAAGTTTTCAAGGGGGTCTTGATTAATATTCCTTGTTAACAGGCTTGTTATATTATATTTTAGCTTTAAAAACTGCCACATTTCTCTAAAAGTTTTAATAGTGTGGATCCAATTTTGTAGGGTTGGGACTTTTTCATATTTGAATTCTTCTGTGCCATCCCGATTTTGATGTGCGACATCTATAGGCGAGGGGTAAACCTGATTAAAAAAAAGGTCCGAAAACACAGTATCCACATCACCTCCTAGGGTTCCGTCGTCTAAATACCAAACGTTGAATTTAAATTATTCATAATCGGATTTATAGCCAAACTAAAAATTGCAGGCCCAAGGGGATCACCCTGTTAACAACCTACTTCCGAGGACAGTTCATTAGAACGTTGTTGGGTCAGTGTAACTGAGAAGAAGATAATTGTATATTTCCGGTATATGTTGTTTTATTTCCTATTTATCGAATTGAATGCATTTTTGACATCGATTTTGAGCAACACGTCAGGCATGGACGGCTGCCTCACACCCTCCTTTTACACAGAAGCCGAACTGTACGGGTTCAAATACCGAATTTAATTTTGGTAAAATATGTCGAACAGCAATTTTGGAGGCTAGACGTCTCGTAGTGTTGATCCAACAGATATTGGTTTCACCCCTCCGTCCTTTCTGGTGAGGGCAATGAGGTTCGCGCCGAAAAGAATGGGGACAATTTCTGGATTGACATAACCGGAATACATAAAGTTGATTAATTTAGTGATCGAATTTACAAATTACTTGCCTGCATCACCCACAGAATGCGATGTTAAGTCTTTAAAATTTTGGGGTGAGATTCCAACCAAACCTGCAGCCGAACCTGGTTTAAAAGATAAAATGGCATCCGTAACATCTTTGTTTTGAATTTGAAGGCATGCTTGCCTTGCTGTTGGTGGGTGGAAAAAATATGGGTTTACTGGAGCTGGAGGATGTTTTATCGTTAAGGCTTGAAGGGTGCCTGGGGTATCTGGTGATAGCACGTCGTTGGAGAACAAAAGGCGAGCGGCACCTTTGAGATCTCCGTCATAGATTTTGTTTTCGATGAGTTTGTTGCGATTATGAGGGGCATCATGTTTGATTAGAGGTGCGAGAGAAGGCGAGGAGCTCACAGCACAGTAATTCTTAATCTTTTGTGTCAAGGATAAATTCGGTTCATCAGTTTTTATTACATGTAGTGTGCTGTATGACAATAAAAATAGGTTCTGCCAGTCTTGAGTACAATTGCTTATGTAACATTTCTGGATTAATTGTGACAAATGTGTAGCAACGGTTATTCGAGCTCCTCGAGGGATTCTTTTAGCTATGAGTATACTATTTTTCAAATGGCTAAGATATGTGTGGAAAGGAGTTGGATCGTTGGCTACATAAGTAGACGCACCCGGAATAATGGGATGGATGTCTAAAGGTGAACTGTTTTGGCTAAAACATGTCCTGTTTGTGACCTGAAAGATTTGAATGACTTGTTGCACTGTGTACATGTATGGGTCGCGTTCGACGTGCCATCACATGATTGGGTCACGGACTGCATTCACAACAGTTAAATACATTCATAAAGAAGAATAACTTAAAACCAATTTAAAAACACAATAAAGTAACTTAAAATATACACTGAAAACATAAAAATGTCAAAATATGACGGCTGCTTGTTTTGGTAACAAGACGCATGCGTCGTTACGTAGGTGCGTCACAAGATGATCTTGCAATTGGACGCTGCAGTGGAAGAGACCTAGCGACGCATGTCGTCGCTAGGGCACCCGATGGCGGCCTTAGCAACCGCGTCTTGAAATTATCACACGCGGATTAGAATTTTTTTAAAGACTGAACAGGCACTGTGGTGGGAACAACAGTAAAATCCCCATGCGCACAAATGAAAAATATCTTGAATATTTTTTATATGCAGGTCTGAGCCGTCAGGAAATTAAACTGGCTTAAAATAGATATTATAAGCAACCTGAGCCTGCTTGTCACTTGTCACTTTTCAGCTAAAATATATAATAATCATCATTAATACCAGGCCAATGCCTAGTTGTCTTTGTTCGGCCTCAATTTTATTGTCCCGGTTAACAATTGTATCTGTCACTGATGCCTGTATGGTAAGAATACATATATCTTCGAACGAAGCACTTCGTATAATAATGATCTAACTTCATAACAGGTAAGTTCGTTTGATCAATTATAATCATCATTAATGCCCTTAACGATGAAAGTAGCTAATCCGCTTGGACGAGCTCGTCTTGGCTTACGTTGCTTAGTCCGTCTAGCTGCAATCTAAAGACCATCAAAGTAAGAATCAACTTCGAATCGTAATCGAAATTGATCGATCGAACATCAAAGTAAGCTTTACGTTGCGATTTTGCCCTCCACATGAATCACTCCACAAAATAAAGTGATCTGTGTGTGGCCGTAACTCATTATCAATATGATAAAGCAAACATGAACCAACTTCTTGGGCCCCTCTGCCGGCTTCTGCCTCAACCCATACATAACAGTGACCTTTGTCATCAGCTGCCGAGTGTATACCACTATTATATACCCATAGCTGGCGTTTATAAAATATGACATTCGTAGGTATTCTAGGAAGTGGCAGAGTTTTTTCGAAAGTTAAACATTCAACATTCTTTTCTGCTTTCGCTCTTTCGAAATCTTTCTTCATCTGTGCTCTTAAGTGTTCTGCTCTATTTATGTGTTCTTGATGCTTATCTCCGTCGTTCGGATCGTTTTGTTTTGCATAGGTATCACATTTATTACACGTGTCCAGGACAAGGTTAAAAAAGGACACGGTGTCCTTTTTTAATTAGTTGCATTTTAAATGAAACTTTTTGTAAAATAACTCTTTGAAAGTTCCATACCAAAAGCATTTTCGATTTTCATTTTCATGCAACAGATAAAATTCCTTCAAATAATATTCCTCATATTTTTTTCGGACTGTCAAACCTCGTTCCAAATACAAAGCCTTTGTTTTTTTCTCTTCTGTAGTCATACACTCTGTATTTAGGTAATTTTTTAATTTTATTTTCTGCCAATGCAGTATCTTCCGGAGAAGACCGATTCCAACCGCCTTGAGCAATCTCAAAGCCTCTTTTATCAGTTAGGGTATCAGCACGCATTTTCTTTAAACACACATTAATTATTTGTGGAATTATCTGTAAAGTCTTGAACATGTCTCTACAGACTTGTACACCTGCCAATGTATACAGGGTGTTTCAGAAGTCCGAAATAATACTTCGACGTTTGCTTCAGTATCGGGTATACAATTGAATGGTATCAAAATTTGATCGAAATTCGACCATGTTTTTCCAACTTTTTTTTCGTCGTCAATTTCTATAAATCGTAATATCTCGAATCCTATGTAAAATTTGCGTGTTCTGTTTTGTGAATATTAGTATTTGCCCCTCATAAGTACAGTTTACACTGCGGAATAGGGTTATGGATGTACCCAAAGGCCAGAACATGATACCTATGACAAATATTCAAAGGTCCATAACTCAGTAACTATGATAGTTTTGTGTAATCGGTCTTCACTAAGCATCCACATATGAGCTACCGTATATGTACCCGAAGTATTATTTCGGACTTCTGATACACCCTGTATATTCGGCTGAATTGTCTCGATTTACTCATGTTAGAAGTATTAGTCACTGTATTGGTTTTAGGGTAGGGTTCAAAATGGAAAACGGAGGGTTCATACAAAATCGCGGAAAGTCATAATTGAGCGGGAAATAACAAAAATTATAATGTTACCAAATAAAAATAATGAATGTATTTTAAACTACTATTTATTCTGTTTAAAACTATTATTCTGTTTACGTAATTTAAAAATATAAATTTTTATTGGTTATTTAAAACAATCATCGAGGTTTAAATCTTTTCTGCGAAATTGGAACTTTTTGATATATTTAGTAAAAATGTATCAACCGCTTTTGGATCATTACAACAAATTGCGTTAAAGTCGTAATGAAAGATCAAGCCGCATACAACTTTTGTACAAAATTATTGTATTCAACCTATAATTTGGTACAACGTTCCAAGAGTCTTAAGCCATTGCTACTTTTTTTTAGTTCTGCGTAGGTGTGGGTTGGTATAACTTATAATAAAAAATATTTATAGTTCACATAATTAAATGTGTCTTTGTGAATCAAAGCCGTTCGGGATGAGGCGAGCGCGCCTCGTCATGTTCCGCACATTTTGTCTGTCCAGCTCTTGCCCTAGCGCCGCTGCGCACTGGGCTCTATACCTTTCTGTTATTGGCTGACCATAGAATTTGGCGTTCAGGAAGTCCGTCGCCGCCTGAAGGTCAAACTTAGCCACTTCCTCTATGAAGGAATTTGTGAGCCTGATGGCTTCTGTTCCTTGGATGAGGATGTCATGGGGACGATCCGGCACGAACATGCGTGCATTTGCTGTTATTGTTTCGGGCATTTGGTTTACCACTTTCAAAAATGATTTTGATGTTGATATTTTCCTTGCAGAAAGCACCTTGTTGGTTTGCGCCTTATATTTAGTTTGTAGTTCCATCACTTTAAGTTTTAGCCGGACTATCCCCTTCTCTTTGGAGGTTATGATTCGTTTCAAATATTTCGAATATCGTTTTTTAGCAGAACCTGTAAATAAAGTGAATAGGTTTTATTACATAAAGTTTTAGTGTAATTATAATACAATTTAAATAAAATGATCAATCCATTTACCTACTGTCCCGGTCCTTGATAAGTATCTGTTCTCAGAATGAGAGGGTTTAGGCTATGGACTACCACACGACTAGTGCGGGTTGGCAACTAATTATACTACTTCACATAGCACTCCCAGTCATAGAATAGAAGTTGTTAGTTTATATCACAGAAATGATACCCCTATATGTATAACGACGAGTCCGGACGAGCCCCCATTTGTGGGATCGACAAAAAAAACAATAGTGGGTTCTTCACGATTTAATTTTAATTATAACAGGATTGTTCGCCTCACGACACATTTTTAAAAAACAAGCTTCGTCTTACATTTTAACTTTTATACCAACTACACACACTAACTATTTTATACTGCAGTGAGTTGGGTAGTGGGCGGAGGCAGGCTTTTTAAAAACAATTGAATGCGTGTGTTCAGCTTGAAGAGCTGACTACGACTGAATTAGTCTCGTCACGCCTCATCTTTATTCCAAATCTCTTATGCTAAACTTAATACTAACAAAGAATCATTATACTAATGTTTCCTGTTATCGTTCTGATACCAGGAAACAGTACGTGTAGTGTAATCTTATATCTAAATTATACAGAGATTACAAGGTTACATCTACATAACTCCTCCCCCCTTAAGATGGAGGCGTAATGAAGACTGCGCTGCCGGATCTTGCGTCACCGCTTGGAGTTCTTCCTCTACCGGTTGTTGATGCGTTGAAATTTGCGCCGACTTACGTAGCCACCAATATTTGTAGATTGCTGCTCCTGCTCCCAATACTGCGATTAAGATATATAATGTTACTGATGACCAGCTAGGTGTATTGGTAATAATTGCTGAGTGGTCCAATGAGTCTTGAGTTTCCTTAGACTACCTAATTGCTTCTTTTAAGTTGTCCAGCTCTATGTTCTAACTTTATATTGATTGGCATCGCTTTAGGTGTTTGGTGTGCCCGTGGTAATGGTATAGTTTATTTCATGTTGATATACTCTGATGTGTAGTTAGAGTCCTATCTAGTGCTTGAACTCTAAAGTTATTATCCGTAGTTATAAGGAAAATTCCTGTATTTCTTTGGTATTGGATATCGTTTCCGCAGATAGTTTTTGTAACTTTTTCCTGTTTCCACTGTTATCTTTGATCCAATACCATTCAACTATTATCTTTGATCTGTTGTATGATGTTGTTTTCAAATTTAGCTGTTGCGTATGTGCAGTTATGTGGTTCCTGATGTTACAGTTGTGCTATGCAATCGTTTGCGTGTAGAAGCTTGCTCCATTCTAGATGTTTGCAGATTACTCCGTTTTCCGTTATTTTTGTGCATGGCTCATGGGGGTACGCAAACTCGTGATTTCCCAAGATAAGGAAGGGGTTAGTAGGAATTTGGATGGTGTTATTTATATTCGGGATAGAGTAAAGGTGTAGTAGATTAAATGGCTGCATGGATACTATTGGTATTTCTAGTATGGAGGTCAGTGTTTCATTAGCGCTAAATGCCCTTACAATTACCGCTTTTTGTCGTGAAAAGGTTCTAAGTTGGTTTTGTTTTTATTGAATTGTTCTTTCTTTTGGACCGTGCCTGCTTTTTCTCGCTCTTAGCTTCACCTCCTCTTGTTTAGCTACTGTGATAGCTTGATCCAAGTTTTTCACATCTTTTAACCTAATTAGGATTGCAGTTATTGGATTTAATTTGTCCAAGAATGTTTCTAGGGCCATTTTTTCGTAAAAAATGCGTTTACTGGATTCGCGTGATATTAATGTGTTCATTAGAATTCTAATTCTATCACCGAAAGCTTCTAGATTATTGTTGTCTTTTTCTATTTGCATTAGCTCTTGCACTAACTGAATTTCCGTCCTAAACTCTCCATTTTTTTTCTGAAGGACTTCCTTAATGTCTGACCAAGTTTTCGTGCCTGGGTTTTCCGACAGTGCCTCCACTGCATTTTCTGTTAGCCTATTCCTAATCAAACATGCGATACAGGGGCTATCCTTATTAGAAATTAATTCAAGGGCGTTTTCCACACCTATGTAGAACGATAGAGTTCTTTTGTTACCATCGTAGTTCGGTAGTAACTTCGAGAAATTCGAATAATCTGTGGGTATCGGCTTCTCATCTCGGAATGATTTGTCCTCTTGTAGAGTCTTGTCAGTCGCCATTTTGAGCCTACTGATGTTAACTAACTATGAGTGACAAATTAGCGATATTTTCAAAGTACTAAACTAGCACTGATACATTCTACTAGAAACACGTCTGGGTGTATATATTAGTAAGATAGGTAGGTTTAGGGATCTCGGGAGTAATCAGAGTAAATGCTTACCCCACGAGCATAGCCGCTATGTGGCTTTTCGATTTGAAGTTGAGCCGGTCCTCTCTGAACTGACGTCCGCCTTCAGTTGCCTGCTGCTGCCGCTGGTTGTCTTCAATCGCCTTGGTGCCGCTGGTCTGCCCACTGCAGGTTCTTTACTCGCGCCACGGAAACGAAGTTACAAAGGATTTACTTTAAAACAATATCCGATAGAACGCGACGTACCGACTGCGCCAGTTAGGTAGTGGGCGGAGGCAAAAGGCTTTTTAAAAACAATTGAATGCGTGTGTTCAGCTTGAAGAGCTGACTACGACTGAATTATCTTTATTCCAAATCTCTTATGCTAAACTGAATACTAACAAAGAATCATTATACTAATGTTTCCTGTTATCGTTCTGATACCAGGAAACAGTACGTGTAGTGTAATCTTATATCTAAATTATACAGAGATTACAAGGTTACATCTACATAACTCCTCCCCCCTTAAGATGGAGGCGTAATGAAGACTGCGCCGCCGGATCTTGCGTCACCGCTTGGAGTTCTTCCTCTACCGGTTGTTGATGCGTTGAAATTTGCGCCGACTTACGTAGCCACCAATATTTGTAGATTGCTGCTCCTGCTCCCAATACTGCGATTAAGATATATAATGTTACTGATGACCAGCTAGGTGTATTGGTAATAATTGCTGAGTGGTCCAATGAGTCTTGAGTTTCCTTAGACTACCTAATTGCTTCTTTTAAGTTGTCCAGCTCTATGTTCTAACTTTATATTGATTGGCATCGCTTTAGGTGTTTGGTGTGCCCGTGGTAATGGTGTAGTTTATTTGATGTTGGTATACCTCTGATGTGTAGTTTGAGTCCTATCCAGTGCTTGAACTCTAAAGTTAGTATCCGTAGTTATAAGGAAAATTCCTGTATTTCTTTGGTATTGGATATCGTTTCCGCAGATAGTTTTTGTAACTTTTTCTTGTTTCCACTGTTATCTTTGATCCAATACCATCCAACTATTATCTTTGATCTGTTGTATGATGTTGTTTTCAAATTTAGCTGTTGCGTATGTGCAGTTATGTGGTTCCTGATGTTATATTAGTTGTGCTATGCAATCGTTTGCGTGTAGAAGCTTGCTCCATTCTAGATGTTTGCAGATTACTCCGTTTTCCGTTATTTTTGTGCATGGCTCATGGGGGTACGCAAACTCGTGATTTCCCAAGATAAGGAAGGGGTTAGTAGGAATTTGGATGGTGTTATTTATATTCGGGATAGAGTAAAGGTGTAGTAGATTAAATGGCTGCATGGATACTATTGGTATTTCTAGTATGAAGGTCAGTGTTTCATTAGCGCTAAATGCCCTTACAATTACCGCTTTTTGTCGTGAAAAGGTTCTAAGTTGGTTTTGTTTTTATTGAATTGTTCTTTCTTTTGGACCGTGCCTGCTTTTTCTCGCTCTTAGCTTCACCTCCTCTTGTTTAGCTACTGTGATAGCTTGATCCAAGTTTTTCACATCTTTTAACCTAATTAGGATTGCAGTTATTGGATTTAATTTGTCCAAGAATGTTTCTAGGGCCATTTTTTCGTAAAAAATGCGTTTACTGGATTCGCGTGATATTAATGTGTTCATTAGAATTCTAATTCTATCACCGAAAGCTTCTAGATTATTGTTGTCTTTTTCTATTTGCATTAGCTCTTGCACTAACTGAATTTCCGTCCTAAACTCTCCATTTTTTTTCTGAAGGACTTCCTTAATGTCTGACCAAGTTTTCGTGCCTGGGTTTTCCGACAGTGCCTCCACTGCATTTTCTGTTAGCCTATTCCTAATCAAACATGCGATACAGTGGCTATCCTTATTAGAAATTAATTCAAGGGCGTTTTCCACACCTATGTAGAACGATAGAGTTCTTTTGTTACCATCGTAGTTCGGTAGTAACTTCGAGAAATTCGAATAATCTGTGGGTATCGGCTTCTCATCTCGGAATGATTTGTCCTCTTGTAGAGTCTTGTCAGTCGCCATTTTGAGCCTACTGATGTTAACTAACTATGAGTGACAAATTAGCGATATTTTCAAAGTACTAAACTAGCACTGATACATTCTACTAGAAACACGTCTGGGTGTATATATTAGTAAGATAGATAGGTTTAGGGATCTCGGGAGTAATCAGAGTAAATGCTTACCCCACGAGCATAGCCGCTATGTAGCTTTTCGATTTGAAGTTGAGCCGGTCCTCTCTGAACTGACGTCCGCCTTCAGTTGCCTGCTGCTGCCGCTGGTTGTCTTCATTCGCCTTGGTGCCGCTGATCTGCCCACTGTAGGTTCTTTACTCGCGCCACGGAAACGAAGTTACAAAGGATTTACTTTAAACCTCTATCCGATAGAACGCGACGTACCGACTGCGCCAGTTAGGTAGTGGGCGGAGGCAAAAGGCTTAAGGCAAAACAATTGAAATTATACAGAGATTACAAGGTTACATCTACATAACTAGTGTTGCCAGTGCAAACTTTTAAATTCCTACAGATTCGGCCATTCTGCAAGGTCTGGCCCCCAGACTACGATTTACAAAATCAACAAACTTAATTCTACTTTCATTTCGAAACGGAGCGACCGATTGACATGATTTTTAACCGACTTCAAAAAGGAGGAGCTTCTCAATTCGACCCGTATGTTTTTTTTATGTATGTTACCGCATGTCTCCGGCGTCTATCGACCGATCTCGAATTTTTTTTGAGGTAAAGTGGTCCGAATTTTGTGACAATGTGGCGACAATTTTGAGGTAGCGGCGAGAATTTTATGATAAAGTGGCCCGAATTTTGTGACGATGTGGCCTGAATTTTGAGGTAAAGTGGCCCGAACTATGTAACAAAGTGGCTCGAACTATGTAATAAAGTGGCCCGAAATTTGTGACAATGTGGCCTGAATTTTGAGCTTAAGTGGCCCGAATTTTGTGACAATGTGGCCTGTATTTTAAGGTAAAGTGGCCCGAATTTTGTGATAATTTGGCTCGAATTTTGTGAAATGTGCCCGAATTTCATGATAAAGTAGCCCTAATTTAATGACAATCAATGTGGCCCGAATTTCAAGACCACGAATGAATTTCACCTCCGCCCAACCTGTAACTAATGCTGCCCTACCTCAAATTTGAGTCGAGCTACAGCCCTGCAGATATATGAACTACGCGAAGAGAAATATCGAACTAAGTTTGAGCAATCTCTTGATTAATATTAGTTGATGTTCACAAGTTGTAGTCGAGAGATCAGACGGTGAGAGTCTTCCTAGCTAGATGAAATTAAAAATCGCTCCCCAAGCCTCTACACAACGCCCCCATTTTTTTTCTGGGTCTCTTAGGCCTGCAGCGCCCACAAGGGGGCGTTATCGCCCACTTTAGGAAAGGATGGATTAAAGTATAAAAACAATTGTTTGTTTGTGGTATTTAATAGTTGACAGTGATTTTATGCTTGTTGCTGGCCATGAGGTCGTTGGTGCACTCGTTGAGCTGCGCGGCCAGCTCGCACTCGTCCTCGATGCGCACGCTGAGCTCGATGCACCGGTCCAAGTTCCGCTCCAGCTTCTTCATCAACTTCGTGTCTTTAGAGTAGAACTTGCTCACTAATGATAATAAATTTTCTGCAACAAACATAAAATACATTGGCAAATAAATCTCAGAATACCTGGGCCCTATAGTTTTTTTTTGTATGGTCTCATAGTCAGAAGATGAGATTTGAAATACAATTTAAAGAATAAAATCAGTTCATTCATAGCCGAGGGCCGGCAATTAAAAAGCTGTTACGAATTCCGAAACATCAGAGATCATGTTTGGCCAGAAATAACGTTGAGCTATTAAGTTTCGCGTAGCGGCTACTCCTAGATGACTTGGTGAGTGTGTTGTTGATAAGACTCGTTCTCGGAATTGGCGAGGTAAGTACAGTCGAGCACGTTGTGTTGATGTTTCATAAATTAGTTTCTTAAATAAGTCAGTTTTGAAGTTTTAGGTTTGGTTTTTGTTTTATGTCACTCAATTCTGAATCTTCGACTTGACTTTAATATAACCGTTCATGATCGAAAATTTCTGGTATAGTGATTTCTTCTAGGCGCGATAGTGCGTCTGCAGCGCAATTCAACCCCCCTTTTTGCAGAATTGCGCAATAAAGTCGAGCTGTCGTAAACGTCTTGGAGAATCGGATTTTTTCTTCGCTAATTAGTAAATTAATAGCTTATCCCAAAATCCATAAGACGTTTTTCCTATCAGAATCGCATTTTTGTTTACTGAAGTAAACCAATACAGGTACTTATAAAGCGTCAATAAACATCTTATTCTTAAGAGCTTAGGCTCTTGTCGGTGGAGTTTTTTTTTCATTAATCTCTGCTTTCTGCTGTTTTGACATTTATTTTTTCTTTTATTTGGTCAAAATAACTTCTCCTTAGTCTTCCTCTTCCTATGTTGCCTTCTAACTTTCCCTCTATTATTGTCTTCATTAGTGCATCATGACTTAAATAATGCATTAACAAATAATAAAAATCTGGACAGAATGAGTGGGTCCCATTCGGAATGTATTTCCTATAGAGAAGAATGAGCACCAAACTCCATGACTCTTTTCCAAAAGGATTAATATAGCTATCATAGGAGGTAAGACAAATGTTGGTAGTGGTAAACTTAGGTTACTAAAGTCTAGTGTTGGTTCTGTCAAACCTCACCCTTATACAGCTTCCCGTTGTTAATGACGCCGTTTCGCTTGAGAACGCACGCGATGAGGCACTCCCCGTGTACGGGCGAGTGAACGCGCGGAGACAGCCGCGTGGACGCGCGTCGGTCCGTCTCCTGCACCTCCTGAAACCAGACCAGATACCGGTTGGTTTATTTCGTTGTATGTAGCACAGAATCAGTTTTATTCTATTTATGTAAACCAATACATGCACATGAGTCATCAATAAACAAAAAATAATAATTGCTCTTTTCCAATAATGATTTACTGAATCTTTTCTGCAAGATATATTTTTAAAAATAAGCCAAAATCTTTTTAAACGCCATTTTGAACGGAACAAACAAATAAACATTCTGGGGTTGCATTCTATTTGACGTGTGGTGGCATAGACAACATATGAATGTGATTGGACTTGCAATATTCGTAGACGGAAAGCATTTCTCTTTGACTCTGACTAGCAGAGTCGTCTAGTATTATTAGGATGGGTTTACCTGCAGACGGCTTAGCGTGCTTTTAAAGTACGCCAACCATTCAAAAACAAGATGCTCATATAATTCAACCGTTTTCCGAGCATTTGTAAAGCCCTCCTGCTTGACTACCCTTCTCGTGCAGAGGAGGCAACCTTTTCCTAGGGAAAATAAACATCGGTGGAATGTAACCGCCTGCAGCGCTCATAGCATACAACAAAGTGATGTTTTGTCCTCTCTCCCAACTGTATCCAATTGGTAAACTCTTCAAGGCAGTTTATGCCTTGCCCTGCAGTTGGCATAGAATATATTTAAATAGGATATCTTTTTGAGGTTCAGAGGCTTAATCATAGGCATTGTTGCAGTTAACTAGTTTCTCTACAGCCATCGGTTTTATAAAATTTTGTAAAGTCGAACGGTCAAGGTCAATTTTAACCGCAGCAGTGGCTTTCTTTTTTGACAATGACCTTGTAGTTGGGCCAGAAGGCGGAGAACAAAAGTCGTCTTCCGTGTCTGTTATTGCGATTTCAGGTTTTTCTAACTTCGGACTTCGAACTCTACTTTCGGACATTTTAGGTTAATACAAAAGATAAAGTATTTAAGTAAATAAAAAAAAATAATAGATAAAATTTATTTGGAACAAAATAACAGAGAAGCCAAAAATAATAATAAAAACGTTGACATTTGCGAAAGTAAAAAACTGTGTTGCAATGTCAGCGCTCATATCCCTAAAATGCGTTAGTTACAAATTGCTCCATACATGAAATATTTATAACAATAAAAATTTAAAATTAACATAAAAAATCGCTCTTTGTGTGTGTATGTATGTGTGTGTGAGAGTGTGTCATGTGTGAAAGTATGTATGTATAATCAATTTCCAGTTTATTCCCAAGATTTTAAAAGATTTTCTGTGTCATCATAGTTTGGTAGGTAGGTACGTATCCAGTAGGCAATGAAAGTTGCAAGCGGTTAGTTCACTCGAGTTTATTCACATACACACAAGAATCAGCTATACAGTTAATCAGAAAGTATAAGCACACGAAATAGTTAAGTTTAAGCAGTTTCAAGTCTAGCACGGCAGAATAGTACAGTGTTTGCGTCCGGGGCCGTAAGCGTACTGGCGCGGGCGGCCGGCCGGCCGGCTCGCGTCGGTTAGCGGGGTGCGGTGCGCGGGAGGCGGCACCGCTTAGGACAATGGAACTCGGGCGCAGGGCGGAGCTCCGTTCGCTACTAATAAAAACGGTTTGCGTGTCCTGTACTGTTGAGCGTTATTTGCATAAAATATGTTTTTACATTTTTATTTTCAATTAATATAAAATACAATTAGGTACTATATAATATAAAATGTAGGTGCATACGCTACAGCACCCCCCTCCAGAGACCATCCTATGGGCGATAATAGTTAGGGAAATGAACTTTACGACCTGATCTCGTTGTCCTGACATTGTCCCTTGCAGTTTCATAAAGTTAAAAGCCAAGAAGTACATTTTCTTGTACTATGTAAATGAAAATACAATTTACACAATTAAACTAACGGCAGTTTGATTGTCAAAGTTTGATATTCGGAATGATCAAGAATCACTTACTTGAATGCGGACAGAGTGATAACGAGGGCTAGCATTACTTGGAATTCGTACGATGTATTGTTGTTAAAACATTGCTCGCATCGGTTTGAATACGATTTAGTTGCTGCAGAAGCTAGGTTCATAATGATTGTTATGTTTCTTTTTTAAAACTTATCACTGGGAGTGAAGTCCTCGAGATGAAACATTGAATTTCGCCATGGAAGAAATATTTACATACCGTTAAAAGCTGCAATTTTGACGTTTTTTTATTCGTATCTCTTAATTTATTTATTTTTATGGCTTTTTATGGGTTTCAGAAAAAAAAACAGACCTTATCTCTTATTTATTTATTACTCCAGCACTCACAGTTCCCCAAACCGTGCTGAGAGTCATGTTACAACAAGTATGTACTAAAATAAAATTATATAATATGAAATTATTAATTGCATATTAAAAAAAATTTTTTTTTATTATTACAATTAAAAAAAAATAGACTAACTACTATGTGTAGTGTATCGTTTAGAAGTTAAAAATGTTATGTGAAAATTACTTGTAATAAATTGTGTATAAAAAATTGCATTTACATCTTTACTATTACAAGCAATTGTTTGCACACTTGCATACTTATACTCATACTTACTCCAGGGTCATGAAAGTTTGTTATAGGACCTAGCATCCAATCCCAATTCCGAAACAGCCTGTCTAGCCACCTGGGGTTTTTGAGTTTCTAACCATTTCTCAGTCAAGACAGTTGACAAGTCGATCTCGTCTTTACGATATTCTGCAAGCATCCAGGTTCTAGTAGGGTCTACTGCGCTTTTCAAAAAGTTTCGAGCCATACCCACGAAAGCCTCCGGTGACATATTTGTAAAAACCTGACTATTTATCACCGTATTCATCACGCGCAAACACTTGACAAAGTCAAGTGAAGACAACTTATAACGCTCTACAACAGCATCCGTCAAGCACGTTGTACCATTCCTCATTTTTAAGGGCGGTGAGATTGTCCGCGATAGAAACCCTATATTCTTCAACATGTTGGGCATCACGCAAGTCTTCTTTGAAAAATAATTTTTGCAGACACACCGTTGTGTTTATCTATTAGATTGCTTTCTGCATGAGAATTATACCACAGTTCCACTAAATGCGGGGCGAGACCCATAGCCCTAAAATTGAAAAAAAAAAAAAAACTAAATAATAAAGAATTACAGAATAAAATATACGGAATCAACTTAAATATAACCTGAAACTGTTACTTACATGTTCTTCCCAATCTTTGTGCGTCTCCAAGTCTAATTTCTGCACTATCACAAATATTATCAATGGGTCCCAGTTTTCAATCTTCACTTGCAAATTTCCAAGTTGATGTAGACATTAAAGTTGTATCTAGTAGATTTTTGATATGACATGATGTATTTGTTGCTATCTTCTTTTGCGAAAAATATCTTTTCATAATGGCGTTGACGGTAAGTCGTTTGTTGCCGTGCCGTTTCTTTAACGTACTACTACTACAGCCCTTTTAACGTCCCACTGCTGGGCATGGGCTTCCCCTCAATGAGAGCGGGATTTAGGCCATAGTCCACCACGCTGGCCCAGTGCGGGTTGGCAGACTTCACACATCTATCGAAAACTAGTCAAGTTCCCTCAGACGTGCAGGTTTCCTCACGATGTTTTCCTTCACCGTTTCTTAGCAAGTGATATCTCGGATGAAAATTAGATTCGCACATGAAACCCAGAGGTGCGAGCCGGGGTTCGAACCTGCGCACTTTGATTGCAAAGCGTGCGTTCTACCACTCGGCTACCACTGCTTTAACGTATCCCAAGCCTTAATATAGTTTGACTCCGTCACTTGTATGTGCTTTATTATCGCAGCAGCTTCCCCAATCAAACTTGTTTTTAAATAATGTAATTTCTGTACGTTGTTAAGTGCGATGTTATTGTGCACAAGTGTATTTAATAAATCATGGAATGGCTATTCTTCATACTGTCCACTATAGGTCGGCAATTGAATTTTAGGTAATACTACTCGCGCTTCACTAGATATTGGTGCTGAAGAACCGGCACTACTATCCTTAGGTGCTATTAAGTCCATTAATTCCGTTTTGAGATTGATGTACATTTCTTCATGTTCATAAAACGCGTCTTTCTCGATTTATGGAGGTACTTGATCCTGTTACGTTTTTTTTTGTTATATATTATGTGGGTAGTTTTTCATCGAGGGTTCATCCCACTTCTGAGTTTTTACGAATTTAACCAACTGCATATATTCACTTATTTTATTTAAACATCCATTGGCATGGATATCTTATTTTTAGATTATAATACAAGAAGGTTAGGTACACTCAATCCCATCTGGACGGTGAAAAGGTCACACGAGCGAAACAAAGGAAAGCCAGGTGGCGCGTTCGGCATAAAAGGGTGGGTCGGGACCACAAGGGCTCATTCCGTCATGTACTGTCTGTACCATATCATCACATCGGTAGACGTCGAAACGCTCATAGAAACAAACGAACATCAGGGAGCAAACTATGGAGCCACTCAATATCGTAATCTCCGAAGATAAGACCAAATTGCCGCCGTCGCTGGACTCACCGCCGCCGGAAGAAGAGTACCTGCTGGACGACGTGGAACAGGAGGAGGAAACGGTGGTGCAACTAGAAGAGAAAGACTCGCAATCACAGGATATAGCCCTATCGCCCAACCGAGAAGCGACGACGACAGAAACAGAGGAGGACGAGGAGGAGGAGGAGATGATGCAAGTATCGCAAGCGGTGGAGAACAAGGAGATGTCTCGGAAGAAGAGATCGTCTTCGTCGACGACAACGAACAACAAGACGACAACACCGAAGGAGCCTGTAGTGTATGTATGTGGGGTTGACTTATTACTTTTATGAACGCCTATGTGGGTAAGTAAATAATCTTTGGTCTTCGATTACACGTAGTTGCGATCAGACGTGTGTTTTACTATTCCCAAGTAAATAGCCTATTATATTGATTTAAACGCTAGCATATAGCTTAATTGGCGACGAGGTTAAAAATTACATCACGTGTGTGGATAAATAAATCATAGGGAAGACGAAAAATGTCCATTGGAAAAATTCGAGCGTTTGACGTTAGCAAAGATGACTGGAACCTATATATTGACAGGTTAGAGCAATATTTCATAGTCAACGATATAAAACCAGTAATGCAAGTGGCCACATTAATTACTGTGATTGGAGAAGAAGCATATGAGCTGTTAGTCAATCTATGCACGCCGACAAAACCAGCCGCTAAATCTTTCGCAGAGCTGGTGAAGATTATGGGATGCCACGTAAAACCTAAACCGAGTTTGTTAGCGGAGCGATTTAAATTTAGAAGGCGAATACAACGGTCGAACGAAACCGTAGCCGAATACGTAGCCGAATTAAAAAAGTTAACGATAGATTGTGGATTTTCGGCAGCGAATCTAACGGAAAATTTAAGGGACCAGTTTGTATGTGGCTTAGTAAATGACCACATTAGACTAAAGCTGTTCGCTGAAGATGATAACGTGCCTTTTGAAAGGGCGTTTAAGTTAGCGGTATCGTTGGAAGCGGCCGAGGCGGACGCAGCGTTGGTAGAAGACCGGACCTGGCGAAGGGGCGACGGTATACCAAAAATGACATCGGATATGCATCAGATGGCGTCAACCTCAGAGCGTTATCATTTAAACGCACGATCGAATCGAGTGCGGGACTCGGGGACCGGTGGCGGGAGCGCGAGAGCGCGGCGGAGCACACCTGCGGCGCGTGATTCGATAGGCGATGGCCCAAGAGACACTAGCGGAGCGGGTAGCGGAAGAGATAACCATAATAGGCGTATGGCTTATACTCGCTCTAAAGTGGAGTGTGAGGTGTGTGGTTATCGTCACAGCAAGGAGACGTGCAAATTTAAGAAATATGTTTGCAAAGTATGCAACAAGGAGGGACACTTAAAAAAGGTTTGTCCTAGATTGCGAGAGGGGACAGCCATGCATAATATAGTGCAGGAGAAGGCGGTAGAAGACGACAGTGATAGCTACGGAAGCGAGGAGGTAAACAATTTTTCTATAAATACGAGCGACCAGGTTGATAAGTTTGGACCATACACCATTGATGTTTGGGTCGATCATAAGAAGTTGAGTATGGAAATCGACACAGGTAGTGCTATATCATGTATTAGCAAAGAGTGTTACAATACATTGTTTTTTAAAAACGATATTAAGGAATGTAATGTGATATTACGTTATTATACGGGCGAGATTGTTAAACCTTTAGGGAAATTAACGCCTTTGGTTCAGTTTAATGATAAATCTAAATATCTTGATTTATATATCATTGAATGTGGTAAAACGAGCCTCTTAGGAAGGCAGTGGTTAAGCGAACTAAATGTCAAAATACCTATCATGACAATAAATAGTATAAGAAACGAGAATGTTAAATTTAAGTTTGATGAATTCAGTTCCAGATACTCTGAGGTGTTTTCGGACGGGCTGGGAAGGTACACCGGCGGTACGGTCGGCTTTCAGCTGCGAGATAATGCGCGGCCAATATTTATGCGCGCGCGTCCTCTCGCTTATGCGCTAAGAGAACCTGTGGAGCGGGCGCTCGACCAGCTGGTGCGGGACGGAGTGATCTCACCGGTGACCACGTCCGACTGGGCTACGCCGATTGTCCCTATTATGAAAAAAGACGGTACCATAAGGATATGTGGCGATTTTAAGGTAACTTTAAACAAATGCTTAGAGGTGGATCGTTTTCCTTTGCCAAGGGTAGAAGACCTATTGGCTAAGTTGCATGGGGGTGAGAAATTTACAAAATTGGACTTGTCCCAAGCATACGCGCAAATGGAACTAGACCATTCAAGGAAATACACCGTTGTTAATACACACAAAGGTCTATTTATGTACAATCGACTCATTTATGGACTAGCGTCGAGCCCTGGCATTTTTCAAAGGAAATTGGAACAAATGTTTGGAGATATGCCCCGAGTAGGCGTATTTCTGGACGATGTCATTATAACGGGGACGGATAGTCACTCACACATGGCAACACTTCATGAAGTATTCCGTAGATTAAATAAATTTGGTCTCAAAATTAAGAAGGAGAAATGTACCTTTTTCGCAGACTCCGTTACTTATTTGGGATTTGTAATAAGTAAAAAAGGGGTACATACTTGCCCCGAAAAGATTGAAGCAATACAAAAGGTAAAGCCACCGAAAAACGTATCGGAACTTCGTTCGTTTTTGGGTTTAGTAATGTATTACGCAAAATTCGTGCCTAATATTTGTAATATACTAGCACCATTATATAATTTACTAAGAAAACACATCAAATTTGTGTGGGCTGAATGCTGCACTGTAGCTTTTAACACAGTCAAAGAGATGTTAGTTTCTAGTCAAATTTTGGCCCACTATGCACCGGACCTACCTTTGATATTGACTACAGACGCAAGTAGTATAGGTGTTGGCGCGGTCATCTCGCATATTACACCGGAGGGGGAGAGACCGATAGCATATGCCTCAAGGATGCTTAATTCAGCGGAAAAGGCGTATTCGCAAATCGAAAAAGAAGCCTTGTCTATAATATACGGCGTTCGGAAGTTCCATCAATATTTGTACGGCAGACAGTTCACACTAAGAACAGACCACAAACCTCTGGTTACCATATTTGGAGATAAAAAAGGGATCCCAGTAATGGCAGCAAGTCGAATACAGCGTTGGGCTGTCATATTGGCGGGATATACCTACAATATTGAATATGTATGCAGTGATAAAAATGCGGCTGATGCGCTATCTAGATTGCCGGTACAAGATGAGAAACCAGGAGGTAAAGAAGAGACCTACGTAAATTTTATTCAAAAATTTTTGCCTGTTACGAGAGAACAAATTTTAGAACACATTAAAAAAGATTTAGTGTTAAACAAGATTATCCTATATATACAAACTGGCTGGCCTAAGTATTGCGATGATGACGTTTTAAAGCCTTATTTCATACGACGACATGAACTATATTTGGACATGGGATGTATCGTATGGGGTTATCGTATAGTGATACCGACAACACTCAGAGATAATGTATTAAAAGAAGTACACGTAGGTCACATGGGCATCGTGAAAATGAAGAGCATAGCCCGTAGTGTAGTATGGTGGCCGGGCATAGATGGTGACATCGAAAACGCTTGCAGGGGGTGCGCCACCTGCGCCGCCGAGAGCAGCGCACCGCCGCGAGCACCGCCGCAGCCATGGCCGTATTTTACAGAACCATGGACGCGGCTACATCTAGATTTTTTGGGGCCGCTGCAAGGCAAAACTTTTTTGATATTAATTGATTCCACTTCAAAATGGTTGGAGGTATTTGCCATGCAAAGGACAACAGCAAGCGCCGTCATTAAAGTGTTACGAGAGACGTTTGCTCGTTTTGGTTTACCCAAGGAAATTGTTACCGATAACGGGCCACCATTCTCAAGCCAAGAGTATGCAGAGTTTATGAACAATAATGGCATCAAAGTAACACCTACCGCAATTTACCATCCGTCATCTAACGGGGCGGCAGAAGGCGCAGTTAAGCTTTGTAAAAGAGCAATTAGAAAGTCCTTGAGGGAGGGGTGTGATTTGGATGCGGCCTTACAGGCATATTTAATGGCCTATCGAAATGTAGCTCACTCCGCCACGGGAAGATCACCAGCCATGTTTTTGCAGCGTAGATGTTTGCACACCAGACTAGATTTGTTAAGGGGAGACCGAGAAGTTGAGAACAGGGTACGAAAAACTCAAGAGAAACAGAAAGAGCAGGCAAGAGGCGTACCACGAACATTCAAAGTAGGCGAAGAGGTTTGGTTTAGAAATTATGCCGAAGGAAATAAGTGGCTGGCAGGTCGAATTGAAGGTAATTTAGGCACACGAATTTACTTGGTAGGTAGGAAAAACGATTCACCTGTAAAGAGGCATATTGATCAAATAAAGAAACGATGGGTGAATTTCGACTTACCAGTAAGGGTACAAGAAGCGTTAGTTACAGAAGCAAGAGAGGGGTCTGAAGAAAACGGGGATCACTTCACGCCCGTGGCAGGGGATAGGGATAGTGCTGTTGAGGAGGGCGTCACCCAACCATCAACCAGCGCGGATGGTCAGAATCAGGAGCCGGTTGTACCCTCCAAGCGCGTCCGAAGACCAGTACAGAGATATGGTTTTGAAATTGACTAGACTATAAGATACATAGATATTAATGTTATTGTTTTAATGTTATTGTTTTTAGTTTTGTTTTTTTTTGTTGTTGTTTTGTTATATGTTCAGTTACTGTAATAATTTAAGGGTGGAGGTGTAGTGTATGTATGTGGGGTTGACTTATTACTTTTATGAACGCCTATGTGGGTAAGTAAATAATCTTTGGTCTTCGATTACACGTAGTTGCGATCAGACGTGTGTTTTACTATTCCCAAGTAAATAGCCTATTATATTGATTTAAACGCTAGCATATAGCTTAGAGCCAACCGCGATGGCGAAGAAGCGCAAGAATCTGGAGCAGGCGTTACAACAGGCCCCATCGAAGAAACAGCAATTGGAGGCGAAACACCAAGAAATAGAAACGGAAACGCTTTTGAAGAAACAGCAGCATCAGCAGGCGACCTGTATGCTGACTGCCCAGGAGAAGACGAGTCTATGGATTGCTCAATTGTCGAAAGAGAACATAACAGGCCCCGAAATAAATCATCTCCTTGGAAAGTTATCGCTAAACATACTGGCACGAGAAGAACGCATTATCACATCATTTACATCTCCACCGCAAAAAACTGGGGGTATAATAGTAAACTTGGCAAAACTATTAGAGCCAAAGAACATAAGTGTTCTCAAATTGCATGTATTCATTGCCTGTATGAGTACATTACTACCGGCCCTAATCGTACAACACTTAAACAAATTCTCACCGGAAGTGATAAAAAATTGGCACAGTGCGTCGCTCATTCAAAGGGTGTTGCAATTCAACCGCCAACAAATTTTACTGCAAGTGCCGAAGGGAGAAATAATCTATTTCTGTATGAAGGCCCAACACGAGACACAATTTCAAGACGACTGGATTTTGGCGCTTCTTCATCCCATGAAGACCTACGTGCAAATGAAGGAAGTGATGAACAACAGTCTCTTCAGCGTGCAAACGTCCTCAATGACATTGGAGATGAACCGGGCTCTGTTCACAAGTCGCGAGGGGTCAACTCTAACACAAGACGTGCACAACATGTCAAAGAAAATCAACAGCTTGTGCTTTACCTATGTCAAAACAAGGCTTTTGACGAAGGGGAAGCTACAAGAGTGTTATGCGGAACGCCTGAAGGGATTACGTTGCAATTCGACAGACACTTCGGAGATAGACTTAAAACAGCATTATGTATCACCAAAACACTGGTATTTCAAGAATCTACAAAACAGAGATGTGAACGAGAAAAACAATACGAACTAAAACAAGATCCGACCGAATACAATTCTCGTTTCGGGCACCGGTCCTACATTTCACGATCAATTCGTTCGTTTGGGAAATGTTTTGGGAAAAATATGCAGACATGTTAGAAGACAATCTGGACTTTGAAAACAGAGACTACATATAAGAATAGGTATATGACTATACCTATATATATAGTTATACACGGTGAAGGGTACCTATAGAAGTAAGTTTCATTAATAAGAGGTGTAGGTATATATATATATATAACCATATGTTAAGTTATGTAAATATGTGTGATATTAAATAAAAACGGACTATAACCACCGACAATGCTATTTTCATTTGCATTTGACCTTTAACGCATAGGCGCACAAATACCAGGCTGACATAAAAAGAAAGAGACGCCATACAACAGTTTATTCGCACACACACGTCATACCTATAAATACACGAACACGACGCGACGATAACCAGTATGGCCGAAGGAGGGGAAGGAGAACACCAAGAACCAAATACCGGTTAAACATTACCTGGCTACAGATATTTGGGACCAGGCAACGACCTCGATTCGGGTGAACCTACCAACGAATTGGACAGAATCGCACAAAAATACGACCAAGAGTACAATTGAGTACAAAGAGAATTCGTAAGACGAATAACGACCGGACAGAGCGAAAGACCAACAAAACAGTGTGCGAGACAACAGATTAGAGAAATAGACGAAACCTTTCTGAAGGACGTATACAAATACCATCCCACGGGAAAATACGACGCGGCGGCGAAAGCGGCGGCTTTGGCGGGCATAGGAACCAAATTTTTAGGAGAATTAGCATTGGGCTCTATATATCCACGATTTAGAGCGACACCACAACAACAAATGAGCGCAGACAGAAGAAGTAAAGAAGCGAACAACAGAGACACACTGATGGCGTCCGGAGGAGGACCTAACGTCATAGGTACGGGGGTGACGAAGGATATGAACGCAAAAACGTTTAGATTCAAAAAAAAATTCAACTTTCACATAAAAAGTAACATGTGTACATATACGGGGTCTGTCGTAAATAATGGATAACCCGTAAACTGGAGTTGGTCCGGATGTGAAACTGTAAGAAAATCGTATTTTCTTGCCAGGGTTTCTAACCATATGAAAATGGCGTAGCCTTTTATACTTTTTTATGAATTTCGCTACTTTTTTCATTCATTCCGTTGCCATTTCATCAAATTTAGGTATTTCTACGTGTTTTTTTTAGTGTTATAATCCTGAAGACGTGTATTATCTAATTTTAGTACAAGTTTAGGTGTTTTTAACGTTAAACATATTCAAAATCATCGTTTTATGCCCTTATTTAAACTATTTTTTTCTTAATGTCAACTTTGATCATTTACTGTGAAAAAAAAAAGTACGGCGCTATAGCTGCCCATTATCTTAATAAATTGTCTAGTATGTGTAGATTCTAAAAAGGTATTACAATTTGTACTTTACAAGCCATATCAAGTTACAGGAGTGAAATCAATATCAAGGTCAGAATTTTGAATTTTTAAGTATTGTTATAAATGGTTATAAAACTTCGTCATAATGATTTAATTCTACCAAGATTCTTAACACAAACAATATCGGGCCACTAATAAGGATATTCAGAAGAAAACCAGGTTAATTTAAGTAAAAAAAAATTATTATTTTATCAATAACTTAAACTAAATGCTCGAAGTGCCATCCGCCGGCAGCAATACATGCTCTACATCGCCTAATAAAAGATCTTTTAATCTGTCGCGCATAACCAGCTTCTTCAATTTTACTTGCTGCTACTTGAATGCGCGCACGCAACTCTTCCACAGAATTTATTGCTTCGCTGTACACTTTTTCCTTAATACAGCCCCAGTAAAAAAAAGTCCAACGGGTTAAGGTCTGGCGAACGTGGAGGCCATAAAATTGGACCCAATCGCCCAATCCATCTATCTGGATACGTGTTATTTAAGTGTTCCCTTACACGAACAGCGTATGTGCTGGACACCCATCATTTTGTAGCCACATCTCATTTCTTACCTCCTGTGGAAGGTCTTGCAGTAATCCTCGTAAAGTATTTACTAAAAAATCCAAATACACATCCGCATTTAATATTGCCGGCAACTCAAATGGACCAATGATTTGTCCGTTAATAATGCCAGTCCATAAATTTATTTTAAACTGATACTGCGATCGGACTTCACGTATCAATTTTGGGTTTTCAAGTTGCCAGCTGTGTAAATTGTGGAGGTTCAAAAAACCATCTTTTCGACACGTTGACTCGTCACTCCATAAAATTTTATCAAAATAACTTTGGTCTTCCCTCATCTTTCGCAGCATTGTGCGACAAAATGTTACTCTCGCAGCAGCGTCCCTTGGCATTAATGTTTGAACCCTTTGATAATGATAGGGATATAATTCATGCCTTTTTAAAATTCTGTGTACGGATTTTTGAGGTATCCCGGTACGCCGCGAAATAACACTTATGGACGTACCAGGGTCTTCTGCGACTATTTCTACTACTTCGGCTGCATTGTGTCGTTGAGGTTGTCCTTCACTGGCCCCGCCTATGCCGGTCCCAGGCAATCGTCCTTCCATAAATGCATTGTGCAGTATGAAGACACGGTAATCAGGATGTCGAGCATTTGGATATTTTTCACGATAAACACTTGCTGCTCTGTTAGCGTTGCCATTACATAAACCATTAATGTAATGCATGTTTGCGTATTCGGCCGGTGTGTTTTGTTGAGGCATGATACACAAACTTTTCCAAAACAATAAGTCCAATCGATAGCACAAAACATTTATAATTATTTTTTTTACAATTTTTTTTTTTTCATGATACACAAACTTTTCCAAAACAATAAGTCCAATCGATAGCACAAAACATTTATAATTATTTTTTTTACAATTTTTTTTTAATTTTTTTTTTTTTTTATTAACCTGGTTTTCTTCTGAATATCCTTATTAGTGGCCCGATATTGTTTGTGTTAAGAATCTTGGTAGAATTAAATCATTATGACGAAGTTTTATAACCATTTATAACAATACTTAAAAATTTAAAATTCTGACCTTGATATTGATTTCACTCCTGTAACTTGATATGGCTTGTAAAGTACACATTGTAATACCTTTTTAGAATCTACACATACTAGACAATTTATTAAGATAATGGGCAGCTATAGCGCCGTACTTTTTTTTTCACAGTAAATGATCAAAGTTGACATTAAGAAAAAAATAGTTTAAAAAAAGGGCATAAAACGATTATTTTGAATATGTTTAACGTTAAAAACACGAGCGCGCTTTAGCTTATACAGAAGTCCCGTCCGGCTTTTTATTATCGATAATAGTTACAAATTCTTTGGCAACTTCGATAAGAAGCGTCTTCTCTCTTTCAGTAAAATTTTTACTACGTTTTCCAGATTCCATATCGTTCACAAATAAATGGTACAGTACAAATAATAACGATAGGTAGCAATTACCACTAATCTTAGATTAAACACAAACAACTTCTTCTTTTACTGAATGAAATGAATAATGTAAACTCAAACAACTTAAATACCAAGCGCGAAACAAAAACAAACAATGAGTTTGGTTTGAGGTTTTTTTTTTTTAATTTGTCAATGGTGGTATATCCGCTGAGAAGAAATTATGATAATTTATAACTAGAACACTAATAAACCATTTACCAACGGATGAGAAAAATATTGTCATAAATAAATCAAGTAGTAGTGACAAATTGGAATTATAAAATTATTATTAGTATTGATGCCCTTAACAGACCCATCTAGCGGCGGAAAATGAACTAGTTATCGGTTCAATAACTATTAATCGGTTCGTTGCGTATTCAGAAACGCAGTGACGGTTAACTGACGTTTATCCAAAACAGAACTTTATTGAATCAATAGCTGTTGGAAATTTATGTGGGCGCTTCATAAACCGGGCATGAGTCAGTAAAGAATGTGTCAAATGGCTCATTCTCCTTCTGGGTACTATTGTAGAACAGAAATCTACAGTATAAGACGTTGTTTTTTGGATTGCAATATGTTTCAAATGCCGCCAACGCAACTTGTAGGGTTAACGACTTTTCTTCAAAAGTAAAAGTATTGAATACAGATATTGCATCCTCACCTATTATATTTAACAATATTGCTATGTTTCTGTTCTCTGAAACTTTATCTAAAGCTCCGGCTTCTATATATATCTCAAAACTTTGTCGAAACTTTGACTAATTCTCACTGAGATTTCCAGTTAGCACGAGCTTCGCGGGAACGTTATAAGTATTCATGTTTATAACTGCGCCATGTATTGTTTTCAGTTTAATAACAACACTTATTTGTAGTTTACTTATTTATTAATACAAGACAAGATTCACTCTTTTATCCATTACAAGCAGGATCCACCATTAACGAACTTATCTTATCTGTCAGTCTGACAGCTCTATAAAGGTTATGGAACCAAGGAGTTTATGTCTTTAGATTAATTCATTACATGTTACAATCTCATTTGTAGATAAATAATTGACTTCTACTTTTCCACTTTTGACAATCTCTCTTACAAAATGATGTTTAACGTCAATATGTTTTGACCTGTTGTGACATTAATGGGTCATCTTCAATGCACTTTGATTCTCACAATACAACCTAATTGTTGACAAAGATCCAGTTAGTTCATACAATAGTTCTCTTAGATATACCTACAGCTTCCCTACAAGCTTCCGAGAGCGCAACATACTCAGCTTCGGTGCTCGATAAAGCAATAATTCTCTGCTTCCTACTTTGCCATGAGACAGCTATGCCCACATACAGATATGCTCTATGGTCTATAACTGTGCCCGACATAACAAAACAAAATCCGGTATACGATTTCCTATTTATATGCTGGCTTATAAGAATACGGAGCCTATCGACCGATAATTGTTCCTCGGCAGCGTGTAATTTCAGATACTTTGCTAACTCAATGAGTTGACTTTTGTTGTATTGATAGATAACACTTGTTTGTCCTGCTTTTATTTTTGCTACTATGGCTGATGATCTGCATTTTTCACGTCCACTTTATTTGATGTAAAATGGCGGTTTCTATTGCGAAGACGCGCCACGGCCGGCACGGAATTATGTTGATTTTACACTTCGCACTTAATTTTTGTGCTATTAAACTTTATATTTTACTTTATCCTCGTCGCCAATTGTTATATCCGTAAATAAAACACTCATTTATAATTAATTAATGTAATGAGTACCTTGTTACAAATCAATCAATCCAACGACAAACCATAGAGCGAGAGACGCGGTCGAGCGTCCCTTTTATAGATGCGTTCATATTATTAATGTTATATTTAATATAAAAGAAGCTTTCTCACAGCTATCACTTGCCCAGTCGCTTAATCGGGATCAACAAAACCTTGTAAGTTTTCTCCCTGAATACTAAACTATATACAATACATTTTTGTTTTCTTTAATTTTTTAAAAACTCTTTTAGCGTGGTTTTACGGTTACGGTACGTTAACGGTGAAGGAAAACATCGTGAGGAAACCTGCACGTCTATAGAAAGGCGTGTGAAGTTCACCAACCCGCACTGGGCCAGCGTGGTGGACTATGGCCCAAATCTCCCTCGTATTGAGGGGGAATGTGCCCGGTATAATGGCAATAGGCTCGCCCCCTATTACATTGGGACCAAAATACATCGGCGAAGTGCGGGCGCACTACAGTGCACCTCTGCCTACCCCTTCGGGGAATACAGGCGTGATGATGTATATATATATAGTTCTAATGTTTAACACTGTAGCGAGTTTTAAATTGTCTTAAATAACTAACTGAGTTTGTGACATCTGGTCTTGTCATGACTGCAAGATACTTAAGACAACCCAAAAGTTTTCTACAGTCATTCATATTAAATTTCAACAATAATACTTCTATGTACTGTTGCTGATCTACAGTTATCTCATAGTTATTACAATCCTTTTGAAGATTAATATTAATACCTAGATATCGCTTATATATTGGTAGCCGTATAGTGTCAATAGTCTTCAAAATTCGACCGACTCGTGTAAAAAACATGGCGGCCGGGCCCGCGTTCCACGCTCGCCCTTGATTGGTGCATGCGAGCGGCCCCCCGCCCGCGCCCAACCCCGCTTTATTTCGTTTAACGTAAACACAAACATTTTGCAGCGCCTACAACACCCAAGTTTTTAATTTCAAATTCTGAATTCTTACCTGAAGCCTCATTCTTACCTACTATTAGAAAATATAAGAAAGTCATAAACATATAATGCTATTATAACTTTTACTATTATTGCTATTATAACTCTTGTGTACAGTTTTTATAAAATGAAGAATGGCGCAGTGGAATCGTGCTGGGCCCATAACCTCTAACGAAAATCACGGTTGGTTATTCAGTGCAGACTAAATTTATTTTAAGAAGATTACCCAGTGTTAAAACATAGATAAGTAGAATACATTGTTATATAAATCTCCAGTTCACATATCATAGACTAGGTGTCGCTAGTAGTTACATTTTGAAACAATTATATCCATTAGGTACCTACATTTCTTTAATTCGGCCACATAATCCGCTATCGATTCACCGTTTCATTGTCTGCGCTGTCGACATCTATACCTCTCCGCCATTTCTGAAGGCTTACGTTGTAAATGGTCTTGTAGCAAGGATACTGCTTTTTTATATTCCAGCGTTGACGGTTTTCCTGGGCTCGCTAAGCTTGATAGCAATTCGTAAGCTTCTCCACCCACTAATGAGATAAGTGTAGGTAACTTCACATCGTCATTTACTTTGTTATCATTTATTTTATCGCGAGAAAGTACATCTCCATGCGTTCAATGTACGCCGACCAATTTCCGGTCTTTAAATTGAATTCTCGAATTTTCCCGATTGACATTGTTTACCAATTATATTATTACACCACACAGCAATCCGTTCGCCTTGCAATCCGATTATTTTCCGCGTTCGCCAATGTTAAATATTAAAAGACACACATCTTGGACGCCATTTATTGAAGAACAAAACCACCCAAAGACAAAAGACAATTGACATCTCAATGTTACCACTTAATATTCGATATACAACAGCTTCTACCACAGAAATTCAATGTTTATGCATATTGACACAAAGCTCGTTTTGGTATTGGCAAAAATTTTGACGCGCGAGCGTTGACGCCCCAGTTTGCCGGGGGCTTTAAGCCCTATTTACATTACGACAAGTGGCCTGAAAGTAATTACGTGACATTAGTTTCATTAGGCTATATGCTTAATACCGACACGGAAGAAGATATATTTTTTAATATTTTTATGGCCTAATTGAGTAAAATTTTGATCGTGATGGTATCACGAACTAGCACAGTTTACACTATTGGGCCTCGAAAGTGGAAGGAAATCCAAAAAAAAAATAAGCCGGTTGCATCGCAACGTAGATTTTGTTAGAATGTATAGATGGGTGTTTGAGCCAGAATTTTTGGGCTCTCCAGTGACCAATTTATTGAAATAAAATATTTAGGATTCTTGTTTACTGTAGATACTTTTTATTAACCGACTTCAAAAAGGAAGAGGTTCTCAATTCGACCCGTAAGTTCTTTTTATGTATGCTATCGCATATCTCCGGCGTCTGTCGACCAATTTCGATATTTTTTTGACCGTTGCTATGGAATTCTTCAAGGTTGGTCACATTTTATCATATTTATTTTTATTGGATGTATAACCTCTAAATAACATATACCACACACTGGCTCTCTCTTACCATCAAACTGTACTACTCTTTTATTACATTTTTCAATGTTCGAGTCTGTAACACCAATTTGTTTACATAGTTCAGTCTCTATAACATTACCAGCCGCCCCTGTATCCATTTTCATTACAACTCACATATTATTCACTGTAAAGTCAAGTAATATTTAATTACCTGCTGATATACTCCCAATAAAAAAATCATGGTCATCCTCATGCAGGTCCTCTTCCATGACATTATCCCGCTTTTTGACATTTGGCTTGACCGACTCGGACACATTTTACTGAAGTGATTCTATTTATCACATTTGTAGCATTTTTGACCAAACGCCGGACATCTACTCAGAGCATGCGAAGGTGCACCACAGTTTTTACAGTCTTTTATTAGTTTTGAAGTATTTGGTCAGTTCCTCATGTCATTTCCATAATATACGGCTGTTTCTTCTAATTTATCTGTATTTTGTTGTGTTTGAACTTATTGCCTTTATGCTTCTGTGCACAGTAAATAATCATGACATACATGACATACTAAGAGTCAATTTGTCATCCTTTTCAGCAATTAATTTAGTTTTTAGCATAACCTAGTACACTTCTGGTCAAGGCCTGCTATCCACTTCGTCACCGTTAGACTTTCTCTCAGCTCTTTAAACTCACAACTTTTGCCCAAATTAATTACTTTTTGAAAGTATTCGTCCAGACTCATATATATTTGATTTAAACTTTAAATTTTAAAGTGAAGAACTCATACCGTAGCATAAGTAAGCTCTTTTTCGGCGCGACATAAGCTTTGAATAGTTCAATCACTGTAGTTAACGATTCATTTCCTCGAAGATTGAATGAAAGTATTATATATTTCAATACCTTTTTCTCCAAATTTAACAAAATATAAATCTTACGCTTTTCCGAGGCAGATTTCAAATCATTGGCCTAGATGTATATCACAAACCGCTGTATCCATTTGTCAAAATGCTCTTTATCTTTTAAGTTTCCTTCGAAGCACATTTCTGGTAATGAGGGCAAGGCCCCAACCATGGCCCCCACCTGACACCATATTTGTGTCGGTCGTCATTATAGTTATAAGTATAATTAAAACACAATTAATTATCCAGCACAATGTATTTAGGCTCGTGGCCATATTTTTAAGAGACATAGACAACAATCAACAATAGTGAAGTGACATATACATAATAGGGATGTCCAACTATACCAACAACTGTAAACGCGAAATTGTGGAATTGAGTTAATTAAAAATGTCTTAAGTGCCTGGGAGAATTCGCAAGATGGCTTGGGTGTATTCTGCGACTTGTCTAAGGCCTTTGACTGCGTCCACCATTAAATACTAAATTACACCACTATATAAGGAGCATGGCTCTCAATATTTTGACTTCCTATTTAAACAATAGAATTCAGAAGGTTGACATTAATGGTAAAATGTCGCCTATAGTCTAAGATCCCGCTATACAACGACCTTCACCGAGATGCTTATTTAATGAGACGTATTTTTTATGTTATTAAATATGCCAATAAATATATCCTATATGGGTTGCCTAACAAATTTCAGTCCAGAGTATTTTTAATTAATAATTTAATTTTTTTTTTTTTTTAAACATTGCACCGGTGTGATTATTAAATAAATTTGATACCAATTGAAAGTTTGAAGCCCATAGAATATGCAAACGTTAGGTTGCCTATTTTTTCCGGTCACAACCACGGGTTGCCAGGTGTAAACAGGTAAATCTATACTAGCATTTTGCAACGGTATGATTATTGAATCAAACTTAGATAAAATGAAAGATTATTTCATAAGGAACACGGTGGTATAGGGTTGCCTGCGAAAAATCAGTCCCGAATTACGGTTGTCGAATTTTAAATAATAAAATATCGCTGCGAGTGAATGTGTGTGAGAGAGAGGTCCCAGACCAACCATCCCATGCGGTAGAAAAGGACGCAGCGTAGCAGCTGTTTAAAGTCCGCCCATTTAAAGAAGGAGAGTGCGCATGCTATTTGTGCTTGGAAATGAAAAGGATAGCGATAGACTCGTATATGCTGTGCATTATTTTGGAGTAGTTAATTATTAATATACAGAAATAGTTATTTAATTTTTTATTTTTTAATCAATTAATTATTTATCTATGTTTATTGTTTATGTGACACTAAAGTATATACACATCTTTAGTAAAAAAGACAGTTAGAGTAAAACATATATATTACTTATCTGGCAAATTTAATCTTTATTATTGGGAGCCGAAATAAAAAACAACAATTAAAAGAATACTTCTGTTTATTGAAAAAAATTTAAAATACAATTTTTTTTAAAATTATTCAGGTTCCGAGTCATCGGACATATAACTGTGATCTCCAACTTCTGAATCTTCTTCGTCATCACTCTCCGTTTCAGTTTTTTCGACAATGTCTTCTATTTTTAAAGGTATATGATCCCCAATGAATCCTACTGGTTTTAAATATTCATCTAAGAACCAACCGCAGTTCTCAGGCTGAAGTTTCACGCATATTGGATCCGTTGCATTAAGCCACATGGAATTTACGAAAATAGTTCGTAAAATTTTCTGAGTTAATGATATCCAGCATGGTGGTATGGAGTTGGAGTCGAAGCCTTTTATTTTTTTTAAAAAGTGCTCGCTGTCTTCTTTTGCAGAGTAATTCTTCAAAAAAATGCGATGTCTCGCATCATTCACACTGGTACAGTTCCTGATACCATACATACTAGACGTAAATTCTTGAACAGTCTTCATTTTTTCACCAATGAAAATATCAGCAGCATCTGTTAATGACGCAAAAACTGTTTGATATTTTTCATTTTTTGAAAATTGCTGAAAAGGTTTTACTTTCCCTTTGTTGTAAAATGCTGCCGTGTAATCGCAACCTGTAAATGCATGGAATGCTGGAAGACTTTGGCATAATTTAATTCCTAACTCCAACGCTAAATCGGTGCAATTAATACAATCAACAGTTTGATTATTACTCTTTTTTGTAGCTGAACTGGCAAGCCAAATTTCTGATCCGATAAGTTTGTGCATATTTCCTAACAAAATAATCAAAACGTCAGTATCAGAGGCTTTAATTAAAACTCTTGAGCCTGGTTCCGCTTTAGAAGCATGAAAAATAATCCTTGTATCTGCCTCTTCGTGATGACATTCATAATTAGTTTCTTCAGTTTTTTTTACGGAATTTTCCTGAACTTGATAAGAGTAACAGTGATGGTCGACGGTTAAAAATTTTTTTTTGTTTTGGATTATCGTTACCAAATTGTCGTTTTGCCAATAATCAGCCAGAAACTGCACCAGAGCCTCTTTAAAGCGATAATTTTTAAGGCTTTGCAAAAAATTTTTTGGTCTAGTTTGCTGAGGTCCTGAAATTTTGTACGGAATATCGAATTCTTTTCTGCTTTCACGTTCGGAATCTTTAATTGACGGTGATAAGTAGCGAACAAAAATTAAATGTATTTCTGTCGCGTTTGTTGAACATATTTTTATGAGTATTGACTCGGCAATTTTATCAAAAGTTTGAGCTATAGCAGCTCCGATTATATGCAAGTAATAAAAACCATCTATTATTTCAACGTTGATATGAGTTGGCTCAACCATTTTAGTTTTGGATTTCAAAACCTTTGCTAACGTTGATTTTGAAGTTTTTAACATCTCTCCAGTACATGCAAAAAGAGCAGGGGGCAATGGTGCTAGTGGAAAAGTTAGGCAAAATTCGAGATTAATTTTTTTGTTTAGACTAATTGCCAAAAGTCGCCCAAATACATTTCGTTCCATTTTCAACAATACTTTCTTGTTCTTGTCTTTGGTACTCAAGACTTTAGTCATACATTGAGAAGCAAAATTGCAGATTTTGTTTCGTTTTATTGATTTATCGAATCTTCCGGGAGTTGAAGAGCATTCCGAGATAAAATTTAATTTTTGTTGAGAGCCTGCTGTTTTTACGTTCAGCAGAAAATCAGTAACTTCTTTCGATGCAGCTTTACCGGTTGAAATGTTGAATAATGTATCTTTGTCAATAGTGTCATCAAATGGATTCATCGTACATTTTATTGCTTCAATGATACTCTGAAGATTTTTCTTGTCTTTCTTAATTTTACTTCGTTGCAATGAGTGCGAAGTATCATCCTCTTTCGTTAATCCGATTTTTTGTTTGATAGATGTTAATATCTTCGTTCTCATGCTATGACTGAGTGCCCATCTTTGACGTGCAGATATTGAATCCGCAGCAAGGTTATCAGCCAATTGATTGCTATCAATTATTCCGTCATCCGAATCACACAAAAAACACTTTTTGGCCATTTTTTCCAACAATAAATAGCAGCACGTTTTTTCACTTGTATCTATAGCGACAATCTACTCCAAAATAATGCACAGCATATACGAGTCTATCGCTATCCTTTTCATTTCCAAGCACAAATAGCATGCGCACTCTCCTTCTTTAAATGGGCGGACTTTAAACAGCTGCTACGCTGCGTCCTTTTCTACCGCATGGGATGGTTGGTCTGGGACCTCTCTCTCACACACATTCACTCGCAGCGATATTTTATTATTTAAAATTCGACAACCGTAATTCGGGACTGATTTTTCGCAGGCAACCCTATACCACCGTGTTCCTTATGAAATAATCTTTCATTTTATCTAAGTTTGATTCAATAATCAGACCGTTGCAAAATGCTAGTATAGATTTACCTGTTTACACCTGGCAACCCGTGGTTGTGACCGGAAAAAAATAGGCAACCTAACGTTTGCATATTCTATGGGCTTCAAACTTTCGATTGGTATCAAATTTATTTAATAATCACACCGGTGCAATGTTTAAAAAAAAAAATTTTTTTAATTATTAATTAAAAATACTCTGGACTGAAATTTGTTAGGCAAGCCATATAGGATATATTTATTGGCATATTTAATAACATAAAAAATACGTCTCATTAAATAAGCATCTCGGTGAAGGTCGTTGTATAGCGGGATCCTATACTACTAGTTCTGTAGTCTCGATGGGCGCTCCTCAGGGTTCGATACTAGGGCCATTCTTGTTTTAAGTCTATATTAATGACTTACCCTTCTATGTGGGTAATCATCACAAGATTGTGTTGTTTGCTGATGATACTACGCTATTATATAAAATTAAACGACAGCTATTGCTTTATGACGATGTCATATCTCAATTCATATTTGAAATCGAATGTATGTTAAGAATAAAAAAAAAAAAAACATACGGGTCGAATTGAGAACCTCCTCCTTTTTGAAGTCGGTTAAAAATATAAACAATTTTGAAAAAAGAAGCGATGCTCAATCCTCAAATACACGGAATAAGCATATGATATCCGTACACGTTTATCGTCTCCACAGGATAAATAACTCTTTCATGGGGCAAAATAAAATTTGCCAATAATAAATTTAAAACTGCAATAACATCAAAATTGTATCCAAAGGGCTATTACAAAATCTCGGATTATTTGGATGATAAATCAGCTTGGGATTGTGCAGCTCAGGTTCAAAACAAAAAAACATAATATTGCCTATCATGTCAAAGTGTAGCGTGTGTTGCCTTACTAACGTACCTAAAAGGTATTTTATCATTATAATTCAAAGCAGCTCTAAAGGCAACACACTGGAGCTATATGTGCCTGTGTATTTAAAATAAGTTTTGACGATTAAAAAAATAATCAGCCCACTGAGTTTCTTGCCGGAACTTCTCAGTTGAGGTCGCGTTTAGATCCGATAGTAGTATAGTAGTTTATAAGAAAGAAAATGTAAACTTGACCATCTGTAAGTGCCCCCATGGGCCTATACATAATAAATTATTTGACTTAAGAGTTCGTTTTGGTGTTGTTAAACATTTGGTCGCGGGAGCCTTGACACACCAGTGTACGTTTTTTGGAATTTGTCCTGTAGGCTTAACATGACCGCGTAAACATACCTTTTATCTCTTTAAACTGTCAGTTTTGTCGAGTAAATGACGTCACATCAAGCCATGGCCAGTACAAAAAGCTCGAAGTGACGTAATTTTCTCGACAAATCTGACAGTTGAAATAGATAAAACTTATGTCTACGCGACTATGTTAAGCTGGGCCTGGGTGTAACTGGGATCGCCCCCAGTGCATGTATGGCACCGGTAGTAGCTTTGCTTAGTTTGGGGTCATACAATGAGAATGGGTACCTTGAAGCACTCGGTCATGTTGCGCTTGAACTGCATCACGTGCGCCGACACCTCGTGCGGGATGGCGCTGTACGACCAGTCTGGCTCCCTTTCCTCCTCTTTCTTCACCGTCACAGGCACTTTACAATACAAGTTATATTAATATAAGGACGCCTTGCAAATCAAAGTGTGCAAGTTCAAACCCCGGCTCGCACCTCTGGGATTTATGTGCGAATCTCATTTTCATCCGAGATTATCACTTGCTATGAAACGGTGAAGGAAAACATCGTGAGGAAATCTGCACATCTGAGGGAACTTCGGCTAAAATCCGCTTAAGCCACTTGCCGTACCCGAAGCCGAAGGTTTAATACCCTAAGAAATTCAGTACAAGATTGTCTGAAGGTGAATAAAATTGTTTTTTATTTATGCTGACTGTTGTCTTCTTGAACATGTCATAAATAATTACAGGATAGCGACAGAGTTGCGCAACGCAACTTCTTCGATTGCGCTCTCGCGCATTTATAACAGTACGGTCAATTTTGGCGACTGCAAAGAAAGTGGGATTTTTGGTCAAATCCAAAGCTTCGGCCAGACACTAATGACAACAGGAAGACTTACGTTTCTTCCCACGCACTCGTTTCTCTAACTTCAAATTTCGCGTAATAATCGTGTCCTTGTCTATCTTGACGTCGTGGACGGCATCCACGCCCACCATCCGGCTCTTGTCCAGCGTATCCTCATCGAACACATCGCAATATACCACGGAAATTAAAACAACACTCAACAATATATGTTCATACATGTTGACTTGCAACTCCAGAATGCCGACACTTAGTCAATATAAATTGCTCGTTTGCTTTTATGGTCGTTAGTCGTAAAACTCTTGTTATTTTAATTATTATTGCTATAAGGCATCCTTTCCCAAAGTGGGCGATAACGCCCCCTTGTGTGCGCTGCAGGCCTAAAGGGGGGCGGTAAGAGACCCAGAAAAAAATAGGGGCGTTGTGTAGAGGCTAGGGGGGAGACCTCAGCGCCGTTGTGTACTACCTACTGCGCTTAGGTCTCAAGTTACCTCTTGCGGGCTATAGTAAAAGTCTCGTTTAGAAGTCCCGGTTTCTCCGTAGGGCCGTAGGGGCACCTACGGCCCTACGGAGAAACCGCGTACCTTGGTTGCCATATGTACCACGGGGCACCGTGGTACATACGGAACGTAGATCGTCATTCCGACCTTGGCCTCTTCTCAAATTCGAAAACACTAAAAAATAGCGTCCGAACGCTATTTTAAAAAAGCCGCGTCGCATTTAAATCCTCTAATTGTTGGCGCCGGCAATTACGAGCCAGACCCCGCGCACACATCATCAACTCGTCGCCGCCGTCCGCGGCACGTGTTGATTGATCCTCCCGACACGATCACCGCCCTCCTCGACCCGGGCGTTGAGAGGGCCACCAACACACCTACACCAGCCTCAAACAGACACCGATCTTGCCGGCGAGGTCGAGGAACCCCCTCTTCAGCTCGTAGGTGCATCTTTGCACCTAGGAGCGCAGTCACTACCTCTCCCCTCACGGTAACTGCCCAAACCGAGGTCGTGCCCTCTGTGGCGCCCTTGAGCTAGTTGCCACCCCTTTCCGCCCTTAAGGCCTTGGTTGGAGTGCACTCTGCGCTCGCCACTCCTCCGGTAAAGCTGTAAAGGCCACCTCACGGCCAACAGTGTAAGTCCTTCAAAAAAAAAAGTCTCGTTTGGAATGAATGTTTAATCTCCGCTAATATAGCTCACAATAATCAATAAATTTAATTTGACGATATAGTGGTTTTAAAGTAGGTGAAATAATGGGGACGCTAAAAAATAATCTATTCTCAAAGTTACTGCCCAAAGTTTGAGAACCACTGCTATAAGGTAAGGGTAGTTTGCAACGCGAAATCAAAGAACCAATTCCGTAGATATACAAGTAATTTAATTATACACATTTTTATTTATTAATAAAACTAATTACACTTATTATTTACATTATAATCAGCTTAATATACAAATTAATATATTACAATCATGTTCTAGTTTATTTTCTAACTTTTAAAAATAATTCTGTATGACATAAGAATTAAATGCGTAGATCTGAATGCTTGAAGCGAATAAATATAAAAAAAAACACCGCCAGACAACGCATACTCATCGTATGATCCCAAACGAAGCAAAGCTTGTACTGTTGGAACCATACAATGGACTGGGGAAAATCCCAATTACACCCAGACCAGGGGCCCGATTTTCGTGCGATCGACATTCATTCGAGATATCTCGCAACGAAACGTCAAATCGTATGTATGTTTTTCATTTGTTTCGAGATATCTCGAATAGAGATGAATCTCGATCGCACGAAAATCGGGCCCCAGGACCGTGACCTTGTAGTCATAAGTTTTATCTCTTTCAACTGTCAGATTTGTCGAGAAAATCGAGACGTCTCTTCAAGCTTTTTGTAATGGACATGGCTCGGTGTGACGTAATTTTCGCGACGTTATGTCTACACGGCCATGCTACAGGACCAGCACCCTTAGCATGACCGAGTAGACATAAGCTTTGTCTCTTTTAACTGTCAGATTTGTCGAGAAAATGACGTCACACCGAGCCATGTCCAGTACAAAAAGCTCGAAGTGACGTCATATTCTCGACAAATTTTACGTCTACACGGTCATGCTAACCCTACAGGGCGAATTCCGAAGAAGCCATGACGGGAATCGAACCTGCAACCACCTAGTGCAGTGAGCCGACGGGCCTACGCTTAAACCAGTAGACAAATACCATTAAGACATTTAATTTAAAAAGCACTGATTTATGAATTTGCGCCTCACTTACATTGGCCAAAATACTGATAAATTCGATAAATAAAACTAACTACTTTTTAATATTGAACCTTATCGTTTACAGAATTGGGTTCACACTCGTTTGCCATAAGATCATATAATATCAATAAGTGTTAACAGATAGAGAGCTTATGCAGAATTATGGAAAATTTCCTTCACTTAAAATAGCTTTACAAAGGTCTTTATAATGCCATTGTAACCGGATTGTTGCTTTATAGACATACTAGCTGACCCGGCAAACTTTGTACCGCCTTAGAATGAATAAATGCGCCACCTAAGGGGTCCAATTGTGTTTTCAAACCATCCAGTAAACCAATGAAATATACACAAAAAATGTCATCCAAATCGGTCCAGCCGTTTAGGAGGAGTTTTGTGACAATCACACGTACAGAATAATTATATATATTAAGATTTTATGGAGTTAATAATTAAAACATGATACATACAGATAATCCAGACAAACGGTGAAGGAAAACTTCGTGAGGAAACCTGCACGTCTATAGAAAGGCGTGTGAAGTTCACCAACCCGCACTGGGCCAGCGTGGTGGACTATAGCCCAAAAATCTCCCTCGTAATGAGGGAGAATGTGCCCGGTATAATGGCAATAGGCTCGCCCCCTATTACATTGGGACCAAAAATACATCGGCGAAGTGTGGGCGCACTGCAGTGCACCTCTGCCTACCCCTTCGGGGAATACAGGCGTGATGATGTATTATTATTATTATTACATACAGATAATAACATCAGGACGACAGATTCAAAAAAATATTGTTCTAATTAGCGGGCGCGACAATATCTGTGGACAAAAAAGTATTTAAGGACAAAGTCCAAAAATGACAATGACAGACAAGACTTGAGTCAAGAGAATGAAGGGTAAAAGATGAGGAAGGCAATCTGTGTATTGAAAGTGTCCGTCGAATCGAAATGCATGAAATAATAGTTTAAAAAACTTCCACAATGGCGCTGGTGTCGACACGGGTATATAGCGTCGCTCCCCTAGAATAAGTCGGTATGCGCTATTATGGACTTTTTGCTGTTATGCCAGATTCGGAATCAGCGATTTATACCGGTTTATTCTCGGGGGGCGTCGATATATACCCGTGCCGACACCAGCGCCATTGTGGAAGGTTATTGAACTAATATTACGACGGACACTTTCAATACACAGATTGCCCTCCTTTACTTCTACCCTTCATAATCAAGAGCTAATAAAAAAATTATAATCACTGAAATACAATTAAAAAGAAGGATTTTATATTCGTTATTCTTGTCTGGTCTGTCATCGTAACAATTAAATAACTTCAGACAACTATATTGACTCAGCACGGCTAGCATGTACGCCAAGACTAGACTTATGAGGCGGAGTATGTCAATTTCGCATCGTTATCTTGTATGAAATATGACGGTGAGTTAGCGAATCGGTGAGACACAATACGAGACACATGTCTAGTCTTGGCATGCGTGCTAGCCTTGCAAACATTGATAGCACAGCCGGATGTGTTACGAAAACAGGTAACATGAGTATCGAGAATTCGAGATGTAAGGTACATCATACTCATTTTGACCGCAGAATATTTAAATGGGTTTGCTATAAACATGTAATTGCCCGGAATAATGTACTTAAAGCATAGAGTATCTAGAGTAGCCATAACGACTCCACTCTTCGCATAGTTTTGCGGCGATTTTTCCGCCATTTTTGTTATCTCATGTACCCGTAGCATACGGCAACTATATGGGAAAACAAAGATGGCGGAGTCAGATAAACCAGAAAAAATTACCGCAGCGCGTGCTCGAAATGCCATCTCCGTTATAATATCTCTATGACTTAAAGCAAGACATCACACGTGCATCATCGTGTCATTGACTAGGAATGTTTTTTTTTAAATTCAAATACAATCCGTTGTTGCCGGTACACAGTAACCGGCGTTCAATTCTTAACGTTTGCACATTTCGAACGTCAGTGAATGGCTTGATGTTGTACGTGTGATACCTTGCTTTATATACATCCTGTGCGCTCAGCATGGCCGCGTAGACATAAGTTGTATCTCTTTCAACTGTCATATTCGTCGAGAAAATGATGTCACACCGAGCCATGTCTAGAAAACCGGCCAAGTGCGAGTCGGACTCGCGCACATAGGGTTCCGTACCATTATCTATAAAAACGGCAAAAAAACACGTTTGTCGTATGGGAGCTCCCTTAAATATTTATTTTATTCTGTATTTTAGTATTTGTTGTTATAGCGCCAACAGAAATACATCATCTGTGAAAATTTCAACGCTCTAGCTATCACAGTTCATGAGATACAGCCTGGTGACAGACGGACGGACAGCGCAGTCTCAGTAATAGGGTTCTCAGTAATAGGGAACCCTAAAAAATGCTACAAGTGACGTCATTTTCCCGGCAAATCTGACAGTTGAAAGAGGTAAAACTTATGTCTACGCGGTCATGCTACGGGTGCTGAAGAGTAACTATGTCATTAATTTGCAAACCCATTTCAATCATGGTGTTAAAATGTATGGAAAAAGACTTTCATAATTTCCCGGATGTACCTAGTGTAAAGACACTCGCACGCGGGCGTGAAATCGCGCGCGTCGTCTTTTCTGCTAATACCAAAACGAACTGTATTGAATCGTACAAAAAGATCATTCTTCAACTACATGTCATTGACGGCGCGAGCGAATTTAGATGCGTGGGAGCGTGGCTTTTACCACAGAAAAACAATCTTTATGTGCATTGACACAGAGTTAGTTTTGGTATTGTCTATTTTTTTGTTAGCTTAAGGGGTTTGGTTAGTGGTGTAGGTACTCACTGGGCGTGTTGCCGGGCGAGTCGGGCTCGCAGGCGGCGCAGAGGGGTGCGGCGCGCGGCGAGGCCAGCGCGGGGAGGGGTGCGCGCCCGCACACGCAGCGCGTGCACACACACCGCCCGCACCCCCAGCAGTGGTGCTGGACAAAATAACACAACATTATTCCATTTTATACACAGCTATAATCTAAAAAAGCATTATTACAAAAAACATTTTAGTAGCCTAGTTAAGTGGGGACGCATCTCTGGGATTTTCAAACTTCATGTGCGAATGTTATTTTCAATAATGATTACCACTTGCTGAACGGCAAACATGGTGAGGAAACCTGCATGTCTATAAAAGACGTGTGTAGTTCACCAACTCGCACTCGTCCAGCGCGGTGGACTATGGCCCCTTTAAAGGGAGATATTTCCACCATAACCAAAAAAAATTATGAAATAGATGTTATATTATTATCTCCTTTATTTCTTATCTTTCTTATAAATTACATTTTTAAATATATATATAAAAAAATACATTTAAAAATATAAAAAACAGTTCCCCACCGGCATCTGGAACAGGGTCCTAGTTACCAGTGGTTAGGGCTCCAGAGAGAGGAACTTCCTCACAATGCGCGCCGTCCCCAGAAGTACCGCCTTCTGAACCTGTCCCTTGATCCAGCCGCCTAACGCGAGCCTCTTTAGGTGTTTGTCGAGGCTCTTGGATAATAAGCCATGGGCGGAAACGACTATCGGTACAATGATTGCCGCATCAATGTCCCACATGTCGACAACCTCGTAAGCCAGATCAAGATACTTGCTTTCTTTATCTTTTTCGGCCTTCACGAGATTCTCGTCATGGGGGACAGTGATATCGACAATCATTGCACGGCGCTCTTGGCGATCTATCAGCACTATTATTATTATTTATTCTATTTATTTATTATTATTTTGGTGATGGCATTATTGGAACGTAGTTCCTTATCGCGCGTTGCGAAAGGGGGCTAGACGGAAAAAAATAAGACTAACGACATTTTGTGTGTGATTTTTATTAATCACGATCATCGATTTTGTTTCCGATTTCGATGTGTGTGTGTGTGTGTATTTTTTATTTCAAAAGGAACTTCGTTCCATCCGGGTGTCCCTTGACATCTCTCAAGTTTTTTTTGTTTAATATTATTCTGTAAAATATTGAGGAAAGGTTATTAACTTGAATCACTTTTTAAACCGACTTCTTGATTGATATATTTTGAATGTATTCGAAATACCTCTCTTTGACACAAAACAATCATTTATAATATTATTTTTTTCAAAATCGTTAGTCCTCTTTTTATTATACTTTTATAAGCCTCACCGTCCAAGTCTCTGGCAAACTCAGTTGTTGGCAAAATCATCGACAAATTGACGATGGAAGCCAAACACTTTTAAAAAAGAAGAAGAAGAAGATATTATTTTTTATTGGAAATACCGAAATATCTGACGCAGCCTGAAAAGCGCAGTTGATGTAAACTAATCTAAACTACAGATAAAAAAAGGACAAAGAGCTATGCAATGTGGAAATATCACTCTTAGAACAAACACTCATCAATTAATGGATTTGAATTTCGTAACATTTCGAATTCCGCAAAGAGACAATGAGAATGAGTGAGATATTTCGAGTAATAAAGCGGCACTCCAGGCACTAAGGAACTCACCTTCCTGCTGAAGTGGTCGAGTGGTGTGGAGCAGCTGCACTCCGTCACGTTCTTGATGCTCTTCCAGTCCAGCGCCACGGAGTTCACCTCGCGCTCCAGCTGCGCGAGACTCGCCGGGACCCCGCCCTCCGCCTTCTGGATAACCAATCACCAATTTTCATATAAAAAAGTAGGACTACGGAAGTCATCCGCCATCTTTATCACTGCCATCGTCCATTTTTATTTATAATGTGTATTTATTGAATTTGCCCTTGCTATTAATTACTTGACACTGGCTCAAATACCCGCTAAACGCTGATGGAGACATTCCTCATCTTATTCCATTAAATATCATCATTTCATTCATTTCGTAAAAAAAGAAGACAAAAGTAGGACTACAATATGTTTGACAGCAGTAAGAATATTGCTGTCTTGATCGTGTATTGTCACTTGTGGGGGACACTAGGCCTCCACTAGTGACTAGTCAAGACACACAATGCAAAATGTTTTTCAATACCAAAAAGAACTGTATAGACTCATAGAAAAAGCTCATTCTACAATGAAACATCATTGACAGCGCGAGCAACTGTTGCAGAGTGGTCGCGTGGCTTTTACCACAGAAATTCAATCTTAATGTATATTGACACAGAGTTTTTTTGGTATTGGCAAAAAGCGCGTCTTGAAGCCCGAATGTAACCAGTGGTGTTAGCACGCACGTCAAGACAAAACCTCTGTCACGGATTGGCTCGGTCGCTCTCTGTCTTATTTCATACGAGAGAAAGAGACAACATCAACATATTCGACTAGTCTTGGCGCACATGCTACAACTACAGGTCTTTAGAAGCATTTTATGCATTTGTCAATTTCGAACCATATGAAATGTCTTGCCGCCACAGTGTGCCCGGCACCCTTAGCATGACTGCGTAGACATAAGTTTTGTCTCTTTCAACTGTCAGATTTGTCGACAAAATGAAGTCACACCGAGCCATGTCCAGTACACAAAGCTCGAAGTGACGTAATTTTCTCGACAAATCTGACAGTTGAAAGAGATCAAACTTATGTCTACGCGGTCATGCCACAGGGCCAGGGAGGTAATTCTCGCAAGATCGACAGTATCTTTATTTCGACATATTATGACGAAACCAAACGTAAAAATACGACCAATTTGTCCTTTTGTTTCGACATTATGGCGAATTAGAGATGATGTCGATATTGTAAGAATAGTCCCCAGGGCTTTGTATGTAATGTAACCTCTGTGAGGAGTGTCATGCGCGGCGGGAGCGGCGGCGGCTTGTTGGCGTCCTTCAGCGGGTGGTCGTGGTTGGCGCACTCCAGCTCCGACAGCGCGCCGCCGCCGCCGCCACACTCGTACAGCAACCTGCAATACACACACATCAGTAAATGTAGCATGTGCTCCAAGACTAAACGTATGGGGCCGTCCATTAATCACGTGATGTTTTTTTAGCATTTTTAAAGCGTCGAAATCACTTGGCTTTAGCTGGTTAAGCTTGCCTTCCATGCAATGATACACACTATATAATCATTACACCCACTCTCAATGTCGACAACAATTTGCCAATTTTTATCATCAAGATGAATCAATACATCATCATCATCATACATCATCACGCCTGTATTCCCCGAAGGGGTAGGCAGAGGTGCACTGCAGTGCGCCCACACTTCGCCGATGCATTTTTTTGGTCCCAATGTAATAGGGGGCGAGCCTATTGCCATTATACCGGGCACATTCTCCCTCAATACGAGGGAGATTTTTGGGCTATAGTCCACCACGATGACCCAGTGCGGGTTGGTGAACTTCACACGCCTTTCTATAGACGTGCAGGTTTCCTCACGATGTTTTCCTTCACCGTTTCAAAGTAAGTGGTAATCTCGGATGAAAATGAGATTCGCACATAAAGCCAGAGGTGCGAGCCGGGGTTTGAACCTGCACACTTTGATCTGCAAGGCGTGCGTTCGACCACTCGGCTACCACTGCTGTATCAATATCGCAAGATATTAATAAAAACGGAAAATAAAACAACAAAATTACTGCAGCAATAGAAGTCAGACAAAAATAACAGACTACACGCAATAGCGTTCAAATAAGATTGATTTTTATGTCCATAACTACAAATACTAGTCTGAAATACACTTTTTCTAATTCAGATTTTTCTTCTCTCCACTTAACGACAATCTATGACGCCATAAAATGCACAGTCCCTTCAGTGCCGTTATATAGAGTTTACACTGTATTATAAAACAGACAATTCAATTTTATTTATTTGTGTAGGTTTATCAGTGGTAGCCGAGTGGTCGAACGCACGCCTTGCAATCAAAGTGTGCAGGTCCAACCCCGGCTCGCACCTCTGGGATTTATGTGCGAATCTCATTTTCATCCGACATTATCACTTGCTATGAAACGATGAAGGTAAATATCGTGAAGAAACCTGTAAGTCTGAGGGAACTTGACTAGTTCTCGATAGATGTGTGAAGTCTGCCAACCCGCACTGGGCCAGCGTGGTGGAATATGGCCTGAATCCCCCTCGCATTGAGGGGAGGCCCGTGCCCAGCAGTGGGACGTTAAAAGGGCTGTAGTAGTAGTGTAGGTTTATTATACTTACTTGTTATCGATCTGCAACGCCTCAGTCTTGGTCTCGATCTCCACGGAGTTGACGTTCCCATTTTGATAGTTGACGACCGCCGTCTCCTTGCTCTTCTCACTCTTCTTGCCGGACAGGAGATTCTTGAACGTAGATATGCGCTGTGCAAGGAATAGAGCAGTCTACACATTGATATGTAGAGAGGCAAGCCTGGCCGCTAGACTCATAGCTTTACAAACATACTATAACTACTAAATGAAGAGTACAGGCAAATTACAGAGAGTGTTCTAATTAATGAATTTTGAGAATAACTAATTTGAAAGTTCAACTATTTTAACAATTCTATAGTTTGGGCATAAACAAAACTGCATTTTTGGTGCCATCTGTTAACTTTTTTTAAATTCTAATGATTAGAATACCTTACACAAAATTTGAAAAAAAAAAATGTGACATTCCCTGCCTGTACCCTTAAAATGGATGTGACAACGTAGCCTATGTTTAAAAAATACAATTACGGCTACACTAGACTTAATAATCACCTACATCATCACGCCTGTATTCCCGGAAGGGGTAGGCAGAGGTGCACTGCAGTGCGCTCACACTTCGCTGATGTATTTTTGTGCCAATGTAATAGGGGGCGAGCCCATTGCCATTATACCGGGCACATTAGATTTTTGGCCTATTGTCCACCACGCTGGCCCAGTGCGGGTTAGTGAACTTCACACGCCTTTCTATAGACGTGGAGGTTTCCTCACGATGTTTTCCTTCACCGTCATAGCAAGTGGTAATCTCGGATGCAAATGAGATTCGCACATGAAACCCAGATGTGCGAGCCGGGTTTGAACCTGCTCACTTTGATTGCATGGCGTACGTTCGACCACTCGGCTACCACTGCTATAATAATTAATATATAAAATAAAAGCAATGTTTCTACTTATGTCCGTTATAGACTTTGAAACCATTCAACCTATGTGAAGGAAAACGTCGCGAGAAAGGAAACCGGCACCTCTGAGGGAACTTGACTAGTTATCGATAGATGTGTGAAGTATGTCTGAAGCTTGATGGACTATGGCCTGAATCCCCTTCGCATTGACGGGAGGGAGGCCCGTGTCCAGCAGTGGGACTATAAAGGGTGTATTTATTTATTATTTTAAAGACTTTAGCACAAAGATGTACAAAGGCAGACTTAATGCCAAAGGCATTCTCTACCAGTCAACCTTAGGGTGATGCAGAGAAAACAAGGTAGGTGCACTAGTAGTAGTAGTGTAGTAGGTAGTGTAGTGTAGTAGTAGGTGTAGTAGTAGTGGTACCTTGGTGAGGTAGTTGATGTGCAGTTCGAGCGCGGAGCTGTGCTCGACGGCGGCGGGCAGCAGGTCCTGCAGCGGCTCGCGCGGGTGCACGCCGCTCTCGTGCCGGCAGTACATGCCCGTCCAGAACCTGACACATATCGGTACATGCACCGTCCACACGCTGGCGGACCTGACACCGCTCGCTAGCATGCGGATACCCAATAGTCGAGGCACCTGGGCCCCGATTTTCGTGCGATCGAGATTCATCTCTATTCAAGATGTTTCGAAACGAAACGTCAAATCGTATGTATTTTTATCATTTGTTTCGAGATATCTCGAAGAGAGATGAATTTCGATCGCACGAAAATCGAGGCCCTGGGCCCCAAGTCTCCTAACGCTTGCTGTGAAGTTGTTACGACTTCACTTTTTAAAACAACATCTTTTATCAATGGTAGCAAGAATATATGACTAGTCTAATGACTTTAAAGTGACAATGTCTTCACATGTACTATTCTAGTTTCCACTGATAAAAGATGTGAGATGATGAAAGATGATTTTTATGCGCAGTTCCTAACGAACCGTTTCGCTTGGAATGTTAAAACTTAAACGACCTATGTAATTTTAGTGAGTGACTTTTATAGTTAAAAACTTTTTAATTAAGGACTTAAAAAAAAAATGTTCTATTGTCACACACACCTACCTCGTCCGTCACGTTCATTTATTAATATTTTGCAATTTTTTTTATTTTTTTGCACTTTATTTTTAGGCTTGTTTTAATTTCGTTCTTAATTTTTTACTTTATTTCTAGATTTAGTTTTTCAATAAGTATCTCATACGAGCACCATGATACAGACCTCGAGTCTAGTTTGGTCCGCTCACGAATCATGTTTTATAGTATTAAGTCATTTGGAAATAAATTATTCTTATTCTTCTTATTCTTACTTTTAAAATTTATTATATTCTAGTGTCACTAAACATGACTTTTATGACCTGCAGACACTATTTCAATTTAAACACAATTCTTTTATTACCCAAGAAGGGAGCGAAGGGCGAGCCTATTTCCATTATACCACATTCCCCCTCTTTTACGACGGAGATTTGGACCATAGTCCAACACTCTGGACCAGCGCTGGTTGGTGAACTTCACACGCCGTTATAGACATGCAAATTTCCAGAGCAGAGGTGCGTACCCTGGCTTTGAAACTGCACCCCTAGGCGTTCAAGACGAGCGTTCTACTAATTAGACCACCACCGCTGTGGTTATACAGGGTGTATCAGAAGTCCGAAATAATACTTTGGGTACATATACGGTAGCTCTTATGTGGATGATTAGTGAAGACAGTTTGTACCTAACTATCATAGTTTCTGAGTTATAGACCTTTGAATATTTGCCACAGGTATCGTATTCTGGCCTTTGAGTACATCCATAACCCTATTCAGCAGTATAAACTACACTTGTGAGGGGCTACTACCAATATTCACAAAACAGAAAATGCTAATTTTACACAGGACTCGAGATATTACGAGCTATAGAAATTGATGACGAAAAAAAGTTGGAAAAACGAGATCGAATTTAGATAATTTTTTTATACCATACAATTGTATGCCCGATACTGATGCAAACGTCAAAGTGTTATTTCGGACCTCTGAAACATCCTGTATATTCAGACAAAAATTCTCGTTACCTTATACTTTGTGCGGTCAAATCTGGTTTCAATACGTCCGGATGCGCTTTGGGGTTGTACAGGGGGTTCTTGTATTCGTTGAGATGGCTCGCCATGTAGCCCCATAGAGAAAACGTGCGATCCGATAATCTGCAAATGATTATACTAACTTTGAAAATATGTATAGTTTCTCTACTACTACTACTACTACTACTAGTGGTAGTAGCTTAACTTAAGCGAATATGTGAAATCATAAATTTGATATAAATTTCAACACAGCAATAGGTACGAGCGACCTAATCGACCATTCGACCTAGGCTTGTAAAAGCATATAAATAATTAATATTTTTATTAATAGGAAGAGAAATTAACTTTTTATATTCTGTCTACATAAAATGATTCCACAAACTATTTACGAGGGGGGTTGCAAGCTTGGTTTAATCATTATGAATCTACTACAACTACTATTACAGCCCTTTTAACGTCCCACTTCTGGGCACGGGCCTCCCCTCAATGCGAGGGGGATTCAGGCCATAGTCCACCACGCTGGCCCAGTGCGGGTTTGCAGACTTCACACATCTATCGAGAACTAGTCAAGTTCCCTCAGACGTGCAGGTTTCCTCACGATTTTTTCCTCCACCGTTTCACATCAAGTTATAATCCCGGATGAAAATGAGATTCGCACATAAATCCCAGAGGTGCGAGCCGGGGTTTGAACCTGCACACTTTGATTGCAAGGCGTGCGTTCGACCACTCGGCTACCATTGCTTAGCCATTATGAATCACATTCTATGCAAGTCATGCTACTTTGTTTAGTGGCTCAACGGTTAGTTTTTGTCTCCCTCTATCACACGCACCGGAGGTCTCGTCTGTCCTTCTCACAGTTGCCGACGAACGTCCCGTACTGGCAAGCATGCGCGTGGTCGTGGAGCGTCAAAAGGAACCGCTCGTTGAACTGGAACGCCTGACATACACACATATTTATAAAAATCACAATAAATCAAAATAAACCAATACAAATAAATAAAATTGACATGTCTCTTTGTGGCTTTGAGTGGAGGAAGGAAAGGGGGACGATACAAACTGATCAATATATAAAAAATCTCTTTATAATGTTAAAATAACACCTTTTGACTAAATGCATACACGTGAAAGTATATACGTAAAACATTTTTTTTGCCTGTCTGCCTGTCGTCTGCTACTGCTAGCCGTCAAAATCGTTCTAGACCCATTTTGACAGGAGTTTCACTGGCAAAAAGCAGATGTTACAAGGAGTTACATAGATTACTATAGAGATATTACATAGACTACTTTAATTTTGGTAAAACAATTTTAGGGTTCCTAAATCGAGATAGTATAAATATCGATCGAATCGATAATAGAAAGTATACACTCATTGTATGATCACAAACTAAGCAAACCTTGCACTATGAGTACGATATAATGGACTGGGAGCAATCCCAGTCACATTCAAACCAGGGCTAATTCCGTAGAGGCACGGGAATGGAACCCGCAACAAACTGATGCAGTCGTCGTCAACGTAATATTTATGGCATGTATGCAATTGTCTCGTCCTATATAACATTGGTACAAATGTACGTCGGAAAAATATGAGTGCACTGCAGCGTGTCTGTGCCTTTTTTTCATGGGAAAGTCCTTTATGGATCCCCTTCCACCTTGCGGGAGGAGGAAAGGGTATGTGGGAGCCCCCGGCAGAGTGCCGTTATACCCACGGTGTACCACCCATCGCCTTGCAAGGGGGCGTCACGGGATCCCGAGTATTGCACCGTGACGCCCCGAGGGTGTCTCTGCCTACCCTTTCGGTGAATACAGTACCTCTGGCCTCTGTCTGAGTAGTTGCCACGTGCAGTCCAGCAGCTGGGTGAACACGGGCGACCTCTCGCGACCATCGCAGGCGATGTGCCCGGACCGAGCAGTGAACTTGTGACCGAACGACAGCCAATCTTTCTCTATCAGAGCCTGTAGGACAAAGTACGCTCTTTTTGAGGGTTCCGTATATCACAAGAAACACTTGTCTGTCTGTCGCGTAAAGGTATCAAGTTGAAATTAATAGCAAATACTCAGGTCTAAAAAAATAAGTTTAAGCCCTTGTCACACTGTGGTATGATACCAACTGGTATCAAGATGCGCGCATTAACATTTTAGACAATACCAAAACGTACTTGTTGAGTTGTTTGTATTTAGTATTTTTAATAAAAAGTCTTCTTAATATAACAGTGTTTTATTTAAGTTATTAATGCAACTTGCTACTCATACATGTTCATGCTATCTTTGCTGGCCTTGCCACAGATCAGACTATACAATCATCTGACAGCTGTCAATGTCACACCACGTTCACTACAGTACTCTGTATCAATATACATAAACATTGATTTTCTGTGGTGAAGACCATGCGTCAGAATTTGCTCGCGTTGTCAATGACATTTCATTTTAGTATTGCCAATATATTATATGCAGCGCGCGTCTCGACGCCCCAGCGTGCCGGAGGCTTTACGCATTCAACTCATTAATGCCGCATAAATCCCGCATAAACCCCTTACGTAAGATGAGGTAATGTAATTGAGGCATGATGATGTATTAATATTTATTTTAGGTGTAGTTTTTTTTTATTGTGACTGCTTTATGCACAATCTGTCACTGTCCTTCTGACATAATCAGAAACCTTGTTTAGGTTTGTGTTTTCTAACATGCAAATCTATAATTTTAGTTTTATGCTATGGTATTATTTTGTTTAATTTTGTCTTATTTGTTTTATGTTTTCTAATGATACAAATTGGTAGCCGAGTGGTCGAACGCACGCCTTGCAATCAAAGTGTGCAAGTTCAAACCCCGTCTCGCACCTCTGGGTTTATGTGCGAATCTCATTTTCATCCGAGATTATCACTTGCTATGAAACGGTGAAGGAAAACATCGTGAGGGAACCTGCACGTCTGAGGGAATTTGACTAGTTCTCGATAAGTCTGCCAACCCGCACTGGGCCAGAGTGGTAGACTATGGCCTGAATCCCCCTCGCATTGAGGGGAGGCCCGTGCCCAGCAGTGGGAAGTTAAAAGGGCTGTAGTTAGTATAATTTGTATTAGGTGTGTAGTATACCTGGTAGCCGTTGATGGTGCGGTAGTGCGGGTCGAGGCAGAGCGCGGCCAGCGAGCAGGCCTGCGCGGTGCGGTCCCAGCCGTCGCTGCAGTGAACGCACACGCTCACCCCGCCCGAGATCGCGCTCGCTATCCACCACATCGTGTCCAGGATCGACCTGATCACCACACAAACACACTGACATCATGATCATATTCATCACCACGCCTGTATTCCCCGAAGGGATAGGCAGAGGTGCCCACACATCGCCGATGTATTTTGGTCCCAATGTAATACCGGGCACATTCTCCCACAATACGAGGGGGATTTTTGGGTTTTAGTCTAGAGATGAAACGGATAGTGGTTTGGCCGGATACCGAATATCCGGCACGCTACCAAGCTGGAGCGCCGGACATTCAGCTACCGGATATCCAGCCCTTTATCGCGTACATGACGCTTCTTAAAGTCATCTCGAATCGATCGCAATCACGACTCATATGGTGGTCAGTTAATTTGGATCAGTAGGTACTCGTAGTTGTCGCCTATTACCAACAAATGCGGAAAATTTGGTATTCATTCACCACACGTGCGAAAACAAAAATAAACGGTATCCATAACCTATTGTGGTATGATTTGCCTTGTGTAAATTAATGAGAAATTTTTGAATTTTACTATCCGGTATCCGGCCGGATACTGAATATTATCCGGTATCCGGCCGGATAGTGAAAACAAGGCCGGATACCGGATATCCGTTTCATCTCTATTATAGTCCACCACACTGGCCCAGTGCGGGTTGGTGGACTTCACACGCCGTTCTATAAACGTGCAGGTGTCCTCGCGATGTTTTCCTTCACCGTTCACCAAGTGATAGTCATTATTGAAAATGATGGAATAATAACATAGGAAGGAATGATAAGGTTTATTTAATTTGATTTCTTAAAAATAACCGACATCTTTTAGGTATTATAGCTGTGACAATGTGACAAACAAAATACGAATCAATACATAGTATAAAACAAGTCGCTTCCCGCTGTCCCTATCTATGTACGCTTAAATATTTAAAACTACGCAACAGATTTTGATGGGGTTTTTTTTAACAGATAAAGTGATTCAAGAGGAAGGTTTATATGTATAATACATGCAAGTAGAGAAACACTGATAATGTTAGGTGGCGCTGCTTTCGTATGTCACTAATTCTAAGGCGGTACGAAGTTCGCCGGGTCGGCTACTAGTACAGTATAAACAGAGAAAAATAAACAAAATAGCGACATCTATCTTGCCACATACGAACTAAATCCTGCATCGCGATATTAAAGCGATCCGAGTCGATTGCAAGCTCGCCCGGGAGTTCGGTTGCTAATGTCGCGCACCTCCATTTGTTATTATCGAGACGGACTACCGCTTGACGCGTATTTCTTGTTTATTCCGCTCTGTACACCTTCTGTGCTATTGTTTATATTGTACTGTGTATGCCTACCCTAACTATCTGTGTTTAGTGTTCTTCTGTGTGTGACAATAAATAATATTCGTGTACCTACTACTGGTGTATTAGTTTTATTGACCAGGACTATCGTAACCGCGAGTACCGAGTACACAGAGAACTCAACACATGTGCGCCACGCATCTCGACATATCTACCCATAAAACATTAAATCAAGAGTAAGGAATCATCAACCAGGGATATTATGGAGCTCCGTAGCGAAAGTATCGGATATCCGAAATTTAAAAAATATCCGTAACAGTAACCGAAACTGATATGAAAGTTTCGAATAGGGGCGGAGTGTAAATGATACATGTTATGAGATTTATACATCAATATCAATACATCATCACGCCTGTATTCCCCGAAGGGGTAGGCAGAGGTGCACTGTAGTGCGCCCACACTTCGCCGATGTATTTTTGGTCCCAATGTAATAGGGGGCGAGCCTATTGCCATTATACCGGGCACATTCTCCCTCAATATGAGATTTATGTATTGCTAAAAGGGGTAATGAATGGAAAACTTACTTGATGTGTTTGAGCCACCCCGAGGACTCGACGCCACTGAGGAATGACGACATCGTTGGTGTATTCTGCTCACAAGCTAAAACAAATGGACGTAATACACTAAAATATGCTACACTAAAATAAGTATGATATGATATTTATTTATTGTTAAAATATTTTTCTGAATGTTTTTTAGGGTTCCGTACCCAAAGGGTAAAACGGGAACCCTATTACTAAAACTTCGCTGTCCGTCCGTCCGTCTGTCCGTCCGTCCGTCTGTCACCAGGCTGTATCTCATGAACCGTAATAGCTAGAGAGTTGACGTTTTCACAGATTATGTTTTTATGTTGACGCTATAACAACAAATAATAAAAAAACAGAATAAATAAATATTTAAGGGGGCTCCCATACAACAAACGTGATTTTTTTTGCCGTTTTTTATAGATAATGGTACGGAACCCTTCGTGCGCGAGTCCAACTCGCACTTGACCGGTTTTTTCTTACGTATAAACACTAATACTGTATTCTTTCATAAAAATCCGTTTAGTAGGTTTTGCGGGAAAAAGTAACAAACATCCATCCATCCTCACAAACTTTCACATTTATAAATATTAGTAGGATGTGTTTTTATTGAAATTTGTGCTTGCTATTTACTTGTTTGTAATAGTTACCGACGCTCATACCACTAGAGCAAAACGTCGTCAAATTTGATAATTGGACATTCTATCTGATGATTTAAACACATGAAGGAAGGTGAAGGAAAACATCGTGAGCAAACCTGAACGTCTATAGAAAGGCGTGTGAAGTTCACCAACCCGCACTGGGCCAGCGTGATGGACTATAACCCAAATCTCCCTCGTATCGAGGGGGAATGTGCCCGGTATAATGGCAATAGGCTCTCCCCCTATTACATTGGGACCAAAATACATCGGCGAACTGTGGGCGCACTACAGTGCACCTCTGCCTACCCTTTCGTGGAATACAGGCGTGATGATGATGATGATTTAAACATCGGCCCTTATTATAGTATTCTAGTCTTTAAACTCACTCTCGACGAGTTTCTGCAGACTCTTCCTCATGACGTGTATGTTCCCGATGCCCATGAACTGGAACTTTATATTCTCGTAGAACGCCTCGTTCTCGTACCCTTTGCCGGCGGCGCGGTTCACCATTGCGTTGATCTGAGAACAAAATAAATCTTTACATTGACCTTTTTATAATAATATAACCTATCCCTTTACCACCACTTCTTCTTTAGCAGTATTTTTTCAGTATTACTTTGTTTTGTGGTAGTCAAACAATGGTCCAGTAGTTCGAGCGTAGCGTTAAATACACCGGGCAGTTGCGGGTTCGATACCCGTCTACTCCGTAACTGGGATCGCCACTAGTCGATTGTACCTGCTACAAGCGTTGCTTAGATTGGGACAATACGATGAGCATGTGTTGTCTGGCGACATTTATTTATTTATTTCAACTGTCAGATTTGTCGAACAAATTGAGTCACATCGAGCTTTGTCTAGTAAACATAGCTAAGTGTGACAGTTGGAAGAGATATTTTTTTTGTTTGACCATGTTGGTCCTGCTGATCTTGAAATTGGGAGAGAAATGAAGTCCTTACCCTGGGCCTAGTGTCCACCACGTACATGTATCCACAGTTGGGATTGGCTCGACGTATCAAGTCCAGCATCTGTTCATCCTCCATACACCTGCAAACGATTAGACATCCCGCAGGTAATATTGTAACTGAAGACTAATGTTATACAGTAGAAATGATATAACAGGAGGTCAAAGGTTTATCATCGTTGAGGGTATACAACACAGGGTGGTGTTTACTTAGTACAGTCAGGGTACGTTCAGCCATTGGCTCTTCTCAGTGGAAGCAGCATTCTGAGTGGTAGAATCTGACTATTTGTAAGTGCTCTTTGGCCTACACGAATAAAAAAATAATTTGATTTTTGATAAAGAAGGGTTATTAAATATGTTATATTTTATTGTGAGTGTCATATATTTTCTGTTGCATTTCTTGTATTCTGTTTCGTTTGAAATTAAATTTTGGGATGACTGGTGCAAGCAAATGTCGACTTAATGATGACAAACTTTTATCGCCCCCACTGTACCTGGCTGAGAATCCGCTGAGGGGTTGGCTGCAGCGAGCGATGGCCGCCTTGTTGTGGTGCAGGTAGGCCAGCACGGGCAGCCGGCCGCGCGACCGGAAGCTGGCGCTGCCCACCAGCACGGCGGTGGACGCGCGCGCCGGCACGTACACCTCGCTGGGGTACGTGTCACACAGCTGGGGAATTAATTGGGGTAAATAAGAGGTAGTGGGACAACGTGGCCGGAGGTTGAAAGACAGAGAAGTGTGGAAGGTTGAAGCGAGAGGCCTTGGCACAGCACGCTTAGCATGACACTACCGACAATAAGTCAATCGACAACTTAAACTGTCGTGTCTACCGATTTTATCGATACCCATAGCATGAGATTACTAAGTTACTCATACTTAGGCCGGGTATTCTGACGTTTGCATCAGTATCGGGTATACAACTGAACGGTATAAAATTTGATCAAAACTCCCTGTTTTTCCAACTTTTCTTTCGACGTCAATTTCTAGAACTCGTAATATCTCGAGTCCTATGTAAAATTTGCATGTTCTGTTTTGTGAATATTGGTAGCAGCCCCTCATAAGTGCAGTTTCCGGTATAAGGGTTATGGATGTACCCAAAGGCCAGAACACGATATCTGTCACAAATATTCAAAGGTCTATAACTCAGAAAATATGATAGTTAGGTATAAACCGTCTTCACTAAGCATCCATATGTAAGCTACCCTAGCACCCTGTATACAATAGGTAAAGGTAAGTGTGGCAAATACCTCATAGTCTTTATTGGCAGTGCATAAGACCCATTGGTCGTTGGGCACGTTCATCCTCTGGTACTCCGTCTGTATGTCGAAGAAGTTCCAGCCTGCCGACTTGGGCAGGTCTTCGGGGGTCGACTTGTAGTGGAAGCAGTAGAGCTCGTCGATGTGAACTGGAATAACGAAGACACGGATCAGAAAAACTGTACATGCTGTTGGTGATGAGCAGTCAGGAGTATTTATTGTTAATCAGTTTTGCAATGGGACAATAATGGATTTTTTAAGAAAGCAGTGGTAGCCTAGCTGGTAGAACGCGGGCCTTGAACGCAAGGAATGCAACTTAAAAATCCTGGACCTATGGAATTTTCGGATATTATGAGCGAATGTGATTTTCAATAATGATAACCACTTGCTCAACGTTGAAGGCAAACATCGGGAACCTAAACGTCTATAGAAAGACGTGCAAGTTCACCAACCCGTACTGGGCTAGCGTGGTTGGCTGGCCCAAATCTCTCTTCTTTTGAAGCTGAATTTGTACGACGCGACTACGACGACACGATTGCTACGATACAGTCTTAGGAATAGACCTAAGACCTAACTTAAAGGATGAGGAAGTCAGTTCCTGCTTTGCGGCTGTAACATGCATTAGGCCAAGTCGGAGGACTTCGGGCGGCTCAAAAACTCTTGCAGCAGAGTAACCCATTGACATAAATCATTAAATATGAGTAAAAAAAAAAAGTGCAAGTCGAAAGTACTCACCAGGTTGACTAAGCCGCAATAGAGTCTGATGCATCTCGTGGCAGTCTCGTTCGCGTGGTATAACGAAGAACACGGACTGGAAGGTCTTTGTGCGCACTAGAAGTGGGGAGCCGGTGGTCGTGATCGGCAGCCGCTCCACTGACGATATATGCATCAGCAGGATCTGGGGAACAATTGGGAACAACTGGTACAAGCCACACACAGGTCGCTCGCACTTTCAATGTAATTTAGTTTAAGAATATGTGAGTCAATATAGTTTGTTTTGGTATGGCAAAGAATTCGCTCGCGTTGTCAATATCGTTGAATAATAAACTTTGTGTATGAGCCAATACAGTTCGTTTTCGTATTGGCCAAATAGTATTATGTCAGCATTCTCAGCATACTCACCCATGTCTCTTTCCTCATCTCATGGTCGACGAATATGAGGTGCGTGGTGGCGAAGTACAGTGTACCCTTCGAAGGGTTCCGCAGGTTGTACTTGTCGAGTAGCTGCACATTCTCCAGCTGTAACCAACCATATACATATTTTTATAAACACAGAAGAAAACTAAACTTGTATAGCCAAAGACCTATTCTCTGAAGAGATAATGTTTAACTTCTTAACTATGCGTCAATTGCGTCAAATAGCTTGTTGCCGTGGTAATCAGAGGTACCGAGTTCGATTCTCACCCTGACTATTTAACTACTGACGTGAGCCCATCCCTAGGAAAAACATGCTTTAGGCTGGAGGGTTAAACAGGACAAGAAAATCTAGGCCAGGACCGAACACATCTATCTACATCGCTGGTCCCAGCATCACATTTATAACGATACTTTTAATAATACATCGCACCCAACAAATCCTCGACTTTAAAATACGTTGTAACAAAATCCCCGGCAACGCAATCTGAACAACACTAAATCAAATCCCCCATTTTCCCCAAACCAGACTTATTTAAACCAGCTCCCGTCCAAACTTCCTCGGTACTTTAATTAAATGTAAAACGGCGCTACGCTTTCGCTTTTTATTTCGTATCGTATTTGCTTCCGACGAAGTAATCCCCTCCAACTTTAAGAGCCATTGTTAGTAAGATTTCAATAAACCTCCGTGTTGTTGGATTTTAAACTCAGCTTCAAAGGTAAAATATTAATTTAAAAGATTTCCAGGTGTCGATAAATGAAAATATTATACTAAATCAATCAATTTCGAAAATTATATCGTCATATAATATACATCGTATGCCCCCAACTGAACCTGATCCTATACAATTAGCTGGGGCGATCCCAGTAAGACCCATAAGGGGGACAATTCCGCAATTCCCTTCAGACAGAGCGGCCTACAGCCACGTTCGAACCACTTTACCAAGCCATAGTCAAATGCTTTATGGATGAGTTTCTCAGTACTAAGAAGAAAACCTATCCATTCAACCACTTCTAAAAATACTAAAATTAACTATCTAATAAAGAAAACAGCCTAGCTAATCGTATTACTTCGATTCTGCTCCATAAAATATGTACCAATAAGAAACACTTCAAAACAATACAATGGCTGACCTTTCACACAACCTTTGTTCATTCCAGCTCAGAAAAATATTTTATTTTTCTATAGGATTAAATAAAATATTAGTCTAGATATAAAGTCTACGTGTCGGCGGCAGTGAAGCGTAGGTACATTTTTCAAATAGAAACATTTCTTTTGTTTGGCACAGACCTGGTATGAGACTCAAATTAAACTAAATTTGTCGAGAAGTGCCCCTTACCACCCTTACTGTCTTATAGCATTTTTTTAAATATTACTTCTAGTATTTGACAGTTACCTACAAAATCTGACAAAAAAGTACAGTTACAATACTGTAAGAGGAGGTAAGTAGTAAGGCCGAAGAGCTATTTTATCTTCAACCCTTCGAGGGTCACTGTGGACGTGAGAAGTCCTCTACATGACGTTGAGAAGTAATAAATCAACATGTCTACAACGGACGACAACTTTTCCGTAAAGCGCCCTACTCATGCCTTGAAAATTGAAATATGAAGTGCTTTTAATTGTTTGGCCTCTAATATCATAATCCTACTAATATTTTAATGTAAAAGTTGGTGAGGATGGTTGGATGTTTGTTACACTTTCACGCAAAAACCGCTCAACGGATTTTGATAAAACCTTACAGTATTATTACACATCAGAATAACATATAAACTATAATTTATAATGATATTGAATAAGACTGCGCGGACGAAGTCGCGGGTACAAGCTAGTAGTTTATAGTTGTAAAACTATAAACTACTAGCTTGTTGTAAAACTAGCAGACCCGGCCACGCGTTGCTGTGATCTAAGCTATCCTATCTCTCAAGTTGGACCAGACTGCTCACGGTGTGCCAATTTAATTTAAAATCGGTTAAGTAGTTTAGGAATCCATCGCGGACAAACATCGTGACAGGAGATTTATATTTATTACAAATATAGTACCCATACCCATGATTAATTAAGGATAGTTTTCTCGCCCAAACAGGTTGTCTGGAAGAAATTGCTCTTAGCGATAAGACCGCCAAATTGTACATACTGTATTTAGAACTAAGAATGTTGTATTATTTTATTTGTTTGGTGTGTACAATACTATATCTATCAATCTATCTATAGGGGACTTAAACAGTTATCACAAAAAAAGATGTGTCACATAAAAACTTAATAAACCCTGTTCTTAAACAAATGATAAAAAATATCCTCGAAGCTTTTAAATTCTACATTTCACCCATTTCTTACTGTGTACAACGTGCTGAACGTACAAATGAGCAGCGTGAAAGATTTATAAAAGAAAATCTTAATGTAATACGAGACGCACGTCCTTCGTCGTGACAATGAGACATTGAACAAATTACGTCCTGTACCCACCGAGGAGAATGAATTAACTTTGTCTCTTTCTTTAAACGTACTCGGTATCGATATTGAAAAAGATTGAATTTCTGTAGCAAAAGCTAGGCGTCAAAATTTGTTCACGTCGTCGATGATATTTCTTTGAACAATAATGTGCTTAATGAAGAATGAAGAGGGTTTGGCTGAAAATCAGCGCTGGGGGAAACTACGCCCCTCCAGCAGGTGCCGAGCTAATACCTTTTCGGCACAGTTCACACTGAGCACTTTGTCTTTTTTTAAAATCTATTTTTAAGTTTTGTATTTTCTGTATTCTTTGTATCTGTGCTGAATAAATGCTTTTTTCTTTCTTTCTTTCAAGATAATTGAGGTTTATAAAGTTCAGTTTTGCATGAGAAATATATTTGTCGCGCGCGATTTGAGGCACCTGCGGGCTAAATGTTAATATATTCCAATATCACAATACTCTTGGGTACATTTGAACGTCAAATGTACATCTATTCTCACAAAATTTATTAAATTAGAGACCATATTATGAGCAATATTGTTTTTCCAATTTTTATCCAATTCATTGCCAGACTGAAAGATCCATAAGATTTATTGCGTTTAATTTAATTCAACGCAAATATAGTTTCCATCACAGCTATGAGCCGAGAAGACGCCAATTTATTTTGATTTACAACAGAAATTTTACCTACCATTTCATCTTCCAAATTTGCAAAGAGGCCTGAGGGCACTAGGAGAGTATTATTATTAAATTATTAGTCTTGCTCGGTAAACATGAAGCTAATTTGGAGTTCGCCCGGGGCTATTGTTTTTGATACCGTAATGGATAGGCAAATTGTGGAGGAGTTATAGAATTACAACCACATTATACCCCGAGGTGCTATTGCCCGTAAGTACTTGTTTTTTAAATCTTTAGTCATTTATATTGTCGTTTGTAATAGGTCCAAGTCCTTTAGCAGGTATTCATCTGCCATTGTATCACCTTCATTACCCATTTTTGATCACAACGTGTATTTATTGTATTGGTCCTTGCTATTAATTACCTACCTATGTACTTGTCATAGGCAGAATACCCGCTTATCGGGGTGCAGTCATTTTTAATCTTAAACAATTTCTAAAAACTACTTTCTTCAAATTTAGAGACAGATATTATTGTCCATTTACAATAACATTGCAAAACACTTTTGTATCGAAAATGCCATTGTAACTGGCTCGTATATAGCTTGTATAAATTTGGTAATTTCATTCTAATGAAAAGTTACCGAGGGAAAAATATATAGGGATGAAAGCTTAGCGCTTAGTTCGACATTGACAAATGTCTGCCTTGGAAGCCCGAGTGCCAAGAGATAAGATACCTGATCAATTTATTAGTCCCTCGGGTAGACATGTGGCGGGCAATGAAAGAACCGGTATTAGTCGTATTCGGGTCTATGAAACTTAAAGACATTGAGGGACATGACAATTCAGCGTTTCACCTACCCAGCATGCTTATCTAACTAAGCAACGTTTGTTACTATGGATACAATGGATTTGGGCAATCCCAGGTACACCCAGACCAGGGGAAGTTACGAAAAGGACATTTTCAAATTATTCACTGGTGGGAATAGAAAGCGCAACCACCCGGTGCAGTCAGCCAAGCGGTCGCACTCAGACCGAGTGTGCCAAGCGGTCTGCACTCAAACCAAGTGTGCCAAGCGCGGTGTGCCAAGCGGTCTGCACTCAAAGCAAGTATGCCCAACGGTTTGCACTCAGACCAAGTGTGCCAAGCGGTCTACGCTCAGATCAATAGACCAAGTCTTCGTCAAATTAGTAATAAGACCATTGCAAGTAAATCTTGATTGAAAGGAGTCAAGCCTTACCACTACCTCTTAAAGTACCTCTTAAGTGTTGTTGTTGTTTGTAACAGTAAATGTCAATTTTTACTGAGTTAACTGTCAAAAACTGAAAGTTATTAGAAACAATTGCTGGAAGACAGGTGGTGGTAAGGGGCAGTGAGTTTATTGCATAATTGCTTTTAGATGTCGAAAGTAGAAGTCGTCTCCACGCCGGCCGTGGTACGCCCACGAAACGGTGCCGCCATAACTTCGACGCTTATTCGTACGGATGGTGTGAAAGAAGGAAAGACCGGGACGAATGGAAGCAGGCCCCGTAGCATGACCGTGTAGATATCAGTTTTATCTCTTTCAACTGTTAGATTTGTAGAGAAAATGACGTCACAACGAGCCTTGTCCAGTACAAAAAACTCGTCTATGTCTCGACAAATCTGACAGTTGACAGTTGAAGACTTACACGGTCATGCTACGGGTGCAGATGGGGAGACCTTTGCCCAGCAATGGGACGCTAATGATTACAAATAAAAATCTTATGTGTCCTTACATAAAGTGGTTATTACACTTCGCTGAATTTAGTAGTCTTAATTCAGTGAAGTGTAATAAGCACTTTACTTATGAAAACGCCGAACTTAGAACGAATTCCTTTTTTTGGACTATTTAATATTATGGCCTTAGCAGAACTATTTTTCATTCCCGCTGCGTCTCACTCGAATACCCTCACCGCAACCCAAGGTTGAATGTAGGGAAGAAAGGGTCTCACGATAAACCCGCCATTTACATTCGCGATAAAAACACTCCCCGCAGAGAAAATATATCAAATGTGCGTGCTCTTAATATCAATGTTGGCGTCATAATTAACGATAGCGTAATTAAGTGATTACCATAAATCGACTAGGAACTGGGCACTTGTACAGGGTGTATCAGAAGTCCGAAATAATATTTTGGGTACATATACGGTTGCTGATATGTGGATGTTTAGTGAAGACAGTTTATACCTAACTATCATACTTTCTGAGTTATAGACCTTCGAATATTTGTCATAGGTATCATGTTCTGGCCTTTGGGTACATCCATAACTATCTACTCAGCAGTGTAATGTAATTTCCAAATGAAAGTAAAATTTCTATTTCTAAGAGTAGGTTAAAAAAGTCAATAAAGGGAATTGTTGGTAATGAACCTTGTGCACTGGAAGAAAGGAAATTCAAGCATTGAAGGATACCATCAAAGGGATAAGCATGTGAAGAATTTCGAAGATGTCTTTATGTTCCTGAAGTTATACTAGGAAACATTTTGGGTGAAAATAAATATAAAATAAAAAATTTCTTCGCAAAAAAAGTAGATAAAGTTATCAATATTTGTTTTAACGATATCATTTTAATCATATAAAAAGAAATGCAGCTAAGTAATAATGACTTTGGTGCCTTAAGAGCATATGAACACTATAAAGTTCAACTTGGAAAAGTCTGAGAGACAAATGGTAAGGACTCAATATACCTTGAACAACTTGGCAGATAACTAGATACAACTTTTGTATGTAATATAGAAGAATTAAAGTGTAGACGCGTTGTACCTAAATAAATCTATTTTAATCCAGTAAATACACAGCAACTGTTCGAGTTACCAACAGGTAAAATTCCTTATTGCAAGAGTATGATTTCATCACAATAACATTCCTAAAATTTGTGAAAATATTTTTGTGTCCAAAACAATTTTAATAATTGCAAAATGTGTCATACCTTTGCTGAAATCGTTTGAATTTCTTTTTTAGAAGTGTTCAATACCAGCGGTGTTAGCACGCATGTCAAGACAAGACCTCTGTCATGGATTGGTTCGGTCGCTCTATAACCAACATATTCTGTGACATAAGTCTAGTCTTGGCGCTCATGCGACAAGTACTGTTTCAACGATAATAAAATGTATTTACTGTGCTATATACCCTAAGTAATTGAATATATCCATAGTATAGAAACATTGGTTACCTAAAAGGAATATTAAACAACAGAGAAATCTCACCTACGTACGATGTACATTGTCATTAGTAAAAGGAAAACATCCCGGAATCCAAGAGTCTCTGGAACTCGACCTCGCCGCTGCCGTCTCCATTACATTAAATTACCCTCCCTGTATTTGTACAAGAGTACGGACGACTCGATGCCGAGGTTATATCACTATGGAATTTTAAAACAATTTTCAGTTCTTAAAAAATCATTTCATTGAATGAATGTTGGTGATGGAAATTTTACTTCCAAAACCAATTTCGAAGATAAATTATGACATTAAGTTGAACATAGTTTACGCACTACATTGACTTAACATTTTAGTCAAACCAAGGCTCAAAACCCTCTCCAGAGCTAGCACGCATACCAAGACTATGCATTTGACACGGATTGTGTCGATCACAGTCGCTCATTCACTGTCTAATTTCATAGGAGGGAAACAGACATTAATATATTCTGTGACATATGTCCGTGTATTTAGTCTTGACACGTATACCCCTGCAGTGGGGCTAGCACACATAGCCCTGCAGTGGGGCTAGCAAGACCTCTGCCACGGATTCGCTGTCTGTAGGTATTATTTCAAACGAGGAAGAGACAATGACATAAGCCTAATCTTAGCGTACATGCTACTCGTGAAGTGTACAAAACATAACAAAAATCTTTTTATTATCCCACACAGTTATAGTAGGTACATCTTACATACAAACAAGCCATACTACAATGAGAACTACTTTTATTATTGGAACATTTCTTATTTGGTTTATAAATACGTAACTAGCTTCATGTTCCTGCGAGATACCCGGGCATTCGGGCAAAGACGTAGCTTAATTCAAGGAAATTGGTAATCAGGGTAAATGTGGTAGTAAATACATGAAAAATCAATGTATCGTAGATAAATAAGTCTATGCTAAGAATCCGTAATGATGATTTAATACAGTGTCAATACTTAGACGCTGAAAGACGGAATGGGAAAATTACGGCACTTAGAGATCCTTCAAATGAAAAACTTGTCTTAGAGTTCAAGACCTCAAGATACAGTTTTGGTAGAAAGAAGTTCTCTTCTCTAGGCCCTTATAGGGTCAAATGAATGGCACACGATTAAATAAGCTACATTATTCGATATTCCCAAAAAAAATAAGATATTTAATCGATGCTACAATTACTTTATATCGTTTGATCTGTAAAATCGAGATAAATCGGATGTAGTTAATCAAAAAGGATCCAATCTACTAAATTTATCAAAATGAATTAAGTATACCAAACGGTTCCTAAATGAGGCCTTTTAAATCAAGAAAAAGGGTCCCATCGAAAAATAAAAGCAAATACTACTACCACGTAGGCTACCATCCCATTACATATACATTATCAGAGATAAAGTTGCCATATTTCAAAACTGACTTGATCCTTTTGTTTAACAACCTCCAATCGTATTGTTATCATGTTTTCAATTCCAGATTTGTGGTCATAGCAGTAGGCGCCTCCATCAGACCCGCCCATTACATTACAAGGGACCGGACCGCATGAATTTTGTATCTCTCGCCCAAGTCTAGTGAGGTCTAGAAATTATTCATACTTAGCCTTTGTCCAACGTTAATAAACTGATACATGTAGTTTAACGCTCTGACCTTGGCGATCCCCACACAGTTCTCGATAGACAAAAACATTAAATAAATATCACCAGACAATACATCCCCATCATATGATCCCAAACTAAGCAATGCTTGTACTGTGGTTACCAAACAATGGACTGGGGGCGATCCCAGTTAAATTCATTCCGTAATTTGCCACAGACGGAACCCAGAACTGACTAGTGCAATGAGCCGAGCGGCCTTTATTTTTTTACATGAGAAAATCCTTTATGGATACCTCTTCATCTTGAGGGGGATGAAGGGATTATGTCAGCGGCCTACGCTCAAGCTCGAATCACCAGACCAAGCCGTCGTCCACCATTATGTCCGATCATTGGATATTTCCAGTAATATTTTAACAATAGAAAAGATTAGTTTCTTTGTGCGTGATTTCTAAGATGTTTCCACCATATTGAAAAGTATCGATTTCTCTAATACCGTTGAGTACAAAGGGCTCAACTTCTAAGCTCAGACAATGGAGAAAAACTTGTTTACGCCGTGGTCTCGCCCTTGTGGGTGCCAATCACGCTAACAATGGCTTATTGAGTTTTACCTAATAATATTAATAACACAGCCTTGAGGGAAATTTCTAGATGGTAGCCCTGCGCACATAGGTGCGTCAACCAAAACGCGCGCCACCTATTCCTTGCCAATACCAAAACTCGCAAAAGAAGCTAATTGTGCAACGAATTTTTTTCGTTGACGCTAGTGGCTATTGCCACATACATTTAATTTTTACATGAATTAACAAAGAGTACATGTTCAATCAAAGTTGCGTGAATTCGCTCGTCGAAGTGTGTTCAGCGTGTAACACGGTTGATTACTTAATAAGAACTTCAGAACGCTATTACACACAAAGCCTCTGGAGGAGAAATAGTCAATGAGGTTTAGAGCACTAACAATATTGCTATCTTGCTCCTACAGTAGGAGTATGAGAAGGACGATGGCAAACTGTACGTGGAGTAACTACTAGAGGTTTCTAGTGAGAAATTGGCCAGTTTCTTGCGCCCTCTCATTGATATTCGGAGCGCTATGTGTTTATATACGTTTGTTAGTCCCCCATTCGCCCCAGCAGCCGTTGGGGTTATATTCATACAAATGAAACTTAGCTGTAATGTACACTAGGAATGTGGGCTTGCAAGATTGAGTACTATTGTTTAAGTTGAACTCGCTTGCTACTGAAGTGTAGGTATCTCTTCTTCTTTTACGAAATGAGAGAAATGACGATATTTTAATGGAATAAGATGAGGACTGGCTCCACCTGCGGTTATCGGGTATTTCAGCCAGTGTTAAGTAATTAATAGCAAGGGCAAATTCAATAAATACACATTATAAATAAAAACTGGCCAAGTGCGAGTCGGACTCGCGCACGAAAGGTTCCGTACCAACACGTATAAAAACTTAAATATTTATTTTATTCTGTTTTTTAGTATTTGTTGTTATAGCGGCAACAGAAATACATCATCTGTGAAAATTTCAACTCTCTAACTATCATGGTTCATGAGATACAGCTTGGTGACAGACGGACGGACGGACGGACGGACAGCAAAGTCTTAGTAATAGGGTTCCGTTAATAATAATAATAATAATAGGAATAATAATAATAATAATAAAATTTATTGACCGAAATAAAGGATACATTACATATGCAGAACCCTGGCTCCTAGAATAGCGTAAGCTGTGGCCTAGGAGTCAGTTCCTTCCCATTTCACTTGATACATTTAATTTTATTACTAGTCTAGAAATCTTAATATGTATATTTTTGAAGTAGTGAAAATCAAAAGATATGAAAGATAATTACGGGTGTAGTGTTTGTGTGTGTGTGTGTGTGTGTGTGTGTGTGTGTGTGTGTGTGTGTGTGTGCGTGTGTGTGAATGTGTGTGAGCGTATGTGTGTATATGTATGCATGGCTGGTTGGATATTAGAGTAACAATTTGTAAATGTATTTAATAAGTTATTTGTTATTTGTTTTACTTATTTTACTGTATGATGTTTAGTAGATTTTCAGTTTCCTCGTATGTAAGTTCGCTTAACCATTCCACAATTTTTTCTTTGATTTTAAAATTTGATATGTTTTTAACTTTGTGTATATTATAAAATTTATTGTATAGTTTAGGTGCTAGGAAATTATACCGTTGCTGAGCAAATTTACTTTTAGTACGCGGAACAGGGAACCATACTCTTCTTTTAACTGGTAATGTGATGTAAGGTACAGCGTTTTTGTGATACTTCCTAATAGATTGATAAATAAACAGCTTACGTACTGTAAGGACACCTGCTTTTTCATATACTGAATTTGTAGGGTGGCGGAAAGGTAGATAAAGCAAGACTTTGAGTAGTGCTCTTTGCGCTCTCTCAATCTCGAGTAAGTGTGTTTTAGCCGCCGATCCCCAAGAGCATATACAATAGGTGACTATACATTCTGCAAGAGCCTTATATGTTTGTATTAATAAGGACTGATCAGAAACGGTACGTAATTCTTTGAAAACATAAATGAGTTTCCTTAAACGAGTAGCTATAAAAGTAATATGTTTTTTCCAGTTCAACATTTCGTCAACGATGATGCCTAAGTATTTAATATGTTGTGCTCTTTTTAACATTGGACAGCTGCAGCTTACAGGTGTTACAGTAGACTGTCTATTACAGGGGAAAGAATGTATACGAAGAGCAAAATTCTTGGGGGATGATACAGTTGTTTTGTAAAAACAGAGAAAGTTTGTTTTGCTAATGTTGAGCGTGAGCAGACTATCTTCCAACCATGATGTTACAACTCTCAAACCCTTTTCTGCTAAGTCATTGACTTTACACCAAGTTGATCCATGAAATAACAAAACTGTATCATCTGCAAACAACTGTATATCCGCGCCATCCAATTTGATATTACATAACTCGTTGATGTATATCAAGAATAGCGATGGGCCAAGCGTGCTGCCTTGAGGTACACCGTATTCGATAGTGGAGTAGTTACTAAATTGGTTTTTGACCTTAACTCTTTGTCTTCTGTCAGTGAGGTAGTCCTGGAACCACAGAAGGGCATTCCCTCTAATTCCAATATTCTCAAGACGTGTAAGTAGTATTGGAATCGATACTGTGTCGAATGCCTTCTGTAAATCCAGAAATATACCCACACACTTCTCATTGTTATCAAGGTAGGAAGTGATGTTGCTTGTTAATCGTAGCACGGCATCGTCCGTTGATTTTGATGCACGAAACCCAAATTGTCCATTGCTGAGAAATCCTTTACATTCCAAATATCTTGTCAGTCTTTTATTTGTAACCTTTTCTATAATTTTTGACATTGTACTAAGTAGCGAGATGGGTCGATAATTGGTGACTAGTTTTTTGTCACCCGCCTTATATATTGGACAGATTATTGCATTCTTATATATTTTAGGGAAAACACCATGTTCAAAGCTTAAGTTTATTAGGTAGGCTATGGGTTCTGATAGAATTATTCGGTTTAATTTTAGGATCTTAGCAGAGATGTTGTCAGTTCCTGGTGCGCTGTTGATTTTTAGGTTACATATGATTTCTGAGACTTCACATGGTTCAGCATAGTAGAGTGACATGGAATGTAAAGGGCAATTATTCGACAAAGCTTTTTTTGCTAGCGTTTCACTATTTGTGTTTAACCTATACAATGTTGCATTAGCTAGGTTAGTACCTACGGATGTGAAAAAATTGTTTATGTGATTAAGGGAGTCTGCAGGGGATACTTCTACATTTAATAATTCGTCTGTGCAGGACTTTGTGATTTTCATATTGCACAAGTCTTTAATTATGCTCCAAGTATTTTTTAGGTTACCCTTATTTTGTTGTAGTTTTTCTTTATAGTAATTAATTTTCAGTGTTTTGATAAGTTTATTTAATGTGTTTCTGTAATGTATGTAGTGCTGCTTTAATTCTTCATTGTTTATATTCTTCTTAGTTCTTGTAAATAATTTGTAGCGTTTCCTTATTGATCTTACGATGCCAGTTGTCAGCCATGGCTTTAGGGGTCGTATTCGCTTTGCTATTCTAATGTTTGTTGTATTAGCGGCAATAGCCTTTTCTATTTTATTGTTCAATATCTCGGCCGCTTTATTGACGTCATTTTCTAAGTACAGATCGCTCCAGGACTCGTTAGCTAGGTATTCGTTGAGTCCAATAAAATCTACTCTTGTCTTATAGTGCGGTGCGGTGTTTAATTTGGTAGCAGTAAACTCTATGCACAATAATATGGGCGAATGATCTGTGAGTTCGTCGAATACAAATGTTTGCGCTTTGTTGGTCGTCTTTATCATGAAATGATCCAAGCATGATGTAAGTCTAGTGGGGCAAGTAACTCCCTGTCTGAGACCGTAAGTAGCAAGTAAGTTGAGATATGTCGCTGTGTACCCATTTTGGTTTTCCGGCATTATATCAATGTTAACGTCTCCTGTCAAAATTACATTATTTTTTGTGCTACATTTACTAAGAATATTATCAAGAGAGTTAATATAATTAAGCGGATTTTTAAAACTAGGTGGTCTGTACGTACAAATTATAGAGTATTCGCCTTTGATGTCAATAACAATACAGTTTCCTTCACTACAATCTGGTTCAAATGAAACAACGTCAAGTGTTTCATGGGTGTAGACAACCACGCCGTCATTTTGATTTAGGTTTATTTTTGTTTGGAACATTTTGTAGCTATTGACGTTTGGAGGAATAAGTCTATCATTAGTCCAACATTCAGTAAGGACTAAGATGTCTATGTGCGTATTGAATTTAGAGAGAAAGGCGAGAAACAAATCAAAGTTACAATTTATGCTGCGTATGTTAACTGCCAGTACCAATAACGATTTCTCACGGCTAAACATTACGCCTGGAAACTCCAAAGGATCACTAATTTTACTACATAAAATAGTTCCCGTTTAATCCTTTGGGTACGGAACCCTAAAAACCGGCTAAGTGCGAGTCGGACTCGCGCACGAAGGGTTCCGTACCATCATCTATTAAAATGGCAAAAAAAATCACGTTTGTTGTATGGGAGCCCCCTTAAATATTAATTTTATTCGGTTTTTTAGTATTTATTGTTGTAGCGGCAACCGAAATACATCATCTGTGAAAATTTCAACTCTCTATCACGGTTCATGAGATACAGCCCGGTGACAGACGGACGGACGGACGGACGGACGGACGGACGGACGGACGGATGGACGGACGGACAGCGAAGTCTCAGCAATAGGGTTCCCGTTTTACCCTTTGGGTACGGAACCCTAAAAATGGATGATGACAGTGATAAAGATGGCGGAAGAGATGCGAAGGAACTTGCGACATCAAATAAGTGATCGAATCACGTCAAAATATTTACCAATACCAAAACGAACTCTGTGTCGATGTACAAAAAGATTGAATTTCTGTGGCAAAAGTCAAATTCCGCTCACACTGCCAATGGCATTTCGTAGGAGAATGAGCTTTTCTATGAGTCAATACAGTTCGTTTTGGTATGGCAAAAAAATGGTCGCGGGAATGACGAGGGGTCTAGAAACCCGGAGCTTAAAGCTACTGGACAAAGATACTTAAAACGCCTCTCCATAGAGATCATCCGGCTTTAGTATGCAATAAAATGGCAACACGTCGAACATAAAATTTATAAACGGAGGCACACTTTACTGCCGCTTTTGGACTGCCGAGATTGCAAAATTTATTGAGCTGTGAAATTTTTAGGAGCCATAAGTCACTATCAGGCTTAGTGTTCTAAGCATACAAATGACAACGATTTTTTAAACAAACCTAAGCACACGAAGAGACAATAAATCGCCATCTTTCTGTTATAAGTATAGTAAATAGCACCCACATGGACCTAAAGTATATAAATAAATATCGCCAGACTACACATACCTCATCGTTTGATATCAAACTAAGCAAAGCTTGTTTTATGGACACCATACCAGGAACTGGGGACGAATACAGATACACCCAGCCATGGTAAAATTCCAAAAATATCATTTCCAAAATTTAGCAGTGACGGGAATCGAACCCGCAACTACCTGATGCAGTGAACCAAGCGGCCTACGCTCTAAACATTAGACCGTCAAAATTTCATTAAAAAAAATGTACTCTACTGCTCGAGGCACTTAATTTCAGCTTCACCTTTAAATGCTCGAGAGTCCAGACAGTAAAACAACTCTAACTTTCGTACCTTCGCACGCACTATAAAACCTTTTTGCGACAAAGTATCAAATGTAGAAACAGCCCAGGGAATAAACCTTAAAAGTATTTTATTTACTTTAAAATTAAAACAACGATTACAAACTAAAACATACAAAAAATACTAAATAAAGGTACATATAGAATTTTACTTTTTCTTTCCAGCCTTTTTATCGTGTGATTTTCCAGTTTTTAGTACTTCGTCGATGGAACGCTGTAATGGTATCAATTCACGTTCAACAAGAGCCAACAACTGGACGCGTCGACGATTCAAATTGTCAATAGCACGTACGATGCACACTTCTAAAGCATCCGACCCTCGCATCAAGGCAGTTGCAGCTCGAGTCGCCTCCTGTGCGCTGTAACGACCACCTTCACTAAACATCCGTATATGCGACATAAAACGTAAGTTGGACACACGGGCTTCTTGAACACGGTATTCCAACTGCCTCTTATACTCAGCTACAGCCACATCAAGGGATTCCTCAAACTGCTGACGGTGTCTACTTAGACGACACGCGTAACTACTCATTTTTAAGTGTTTCACTTGGAAATCAACAGCATCTTGGACGAGTAGTGCATTCACGTCTGCTTCTATACGATTGACCCATAAACCAAGAGGATATAAAAATGGTGCATCCATTGCACCAAATTCTGTGGCACCGGCAGGCAATGTTTCAACAATACCAAAGATTGCGTCCAAGTGGGACGCGAGGCGAGTATCGTGGTACCGTAGCTCTGCCAGACGAGCATCAAAAGCAGCTTGTACACGTTCCGCTCGGACGCTGTGCGAAACCATCTTTAAGGAGTACCTCATCTGTAATGCAGCAGCCCGCTCTTCAACCCACAACTGAGCTTGATGCCTCAACTCTTCGGGCACCAGAGATACGTTACTTTCAAAAGACTCAAGAAAACCATTTCTCCAATTTCTCAAGGCTAACTCTTGTAACTCTGTTTGCAGAATGGCCCGCGGAATAGGTAAGTTTAATGAGATTCTACTCGTTCTAGGTGACACCGCATACGGCAGGCTGGAAGCACTACAGCTTGGCATAAGGAGAGCGTGCGGATGGTTTCCAAGAAAAATTTCAAATTCCGACAACAGTATGTTTGCCATAGGAGTCGGTAAATTCATAAACTCCTCCAAACGACCCAGTTCAGCCTGGCTATGTTGGAGGTATAATTCGGCAGTGTGGTCTAACAGGGCAAGGACAGCGTTGAATTGATTCTTCATTTTGTCAACATCTGAAAAACCTCGCATTTGTTCCAAGGCAATATTGAATGGAACCTCATAAGCAAGCTCCGCACTGTCATTGCTTGTAAGCAGGTCTTCAACGGCAGCAATAGTTAGTTTTTGAACGAGAGCTGAACGGAATATATGCGCATCCCAAAGATGTCCTGCGTCATGTAAAATAGTGTAAGTTTTTTGTAAACATTCTCCAAGGGAACACAAACTTTTCTGCATAGTATCTTTATCAGTGCCAGTGACCTCCTGTAAACTTCTAGTTTTAATTGTTTTACCTACAGATAGCCGCTGTATCGTTCGATCAATGAGTTGTTGCAAATCTGCAATTTCGCATACATGCACCTTTTCAGTAGGTCCCACAATTGCGAGGCAATGAAAATTGTTTTCTAAATCAGTGAGTTTACTGGCGAAATCTGTAAAGACATTGAACACAGCCGCCCGGTACGCCTGGACTAAGCGAGCTACGACTGCATCGACCTCTTCCACTTTATCAAAGATACAATTTATGGACTGACTCTCTGAGGGGCGTCCAGAGGCACTAGAGGAACGAGGTTCTACACTTTGCAAATCCTTAGCCCTAGGAAGTGCACTGCGCCCTCTAGGAACCTTTTCAATTGCAAGACATAACTGATTAAGAGAAATTCGCGCACGCACCAAGCTTTCGTCCGCTTGAACTCGTAACTGCGCTTCCAATTCAGAGTATGCCCTAGAATTGCTCAATAGTTGTTGATTTATTTCATACGTCTGTTGATCGATGTCATGCAATAAATCTTTGGGTGTTTTATGACCAATCGAGATGAGGCGTTGAAATTCATTGCGAAGTATTACCCTCAATCCATCAGCTCTGTGCCGCTCTAAAACTAGGGCTTCTCTCTTAAATGTAGACATGTCATCAATGCGTTGTGCTAACAATTTATTGATTTGGCTAAGAGCATCGTTGCGGTTTTCCCTTTTCAGAGATCCTTTACCGTTGTCACACTGTTCAACTATGCAGTTAATATTATGTTGGTTAGCTTTGATATGGGTTAACAGGTTCTCAGCGAGGGTACGTATTTTTGATTCTACATCTTCGTTTACGGTAGCCGCACCTTGAATGACGTCTTTAAGAATTTGCTCGTGATCTTGTTCTCTCTGTTTCAGGTAGGTAGCGAGGATAGGGCCACTGTGCTTCGGGATCCAGTCGTCGGGCAACGCGGCAACAGCATCTTCATCTTCAGAACAACCGGACAAAGCCACCTTCTTGCGCCTCGCTTTGCCGCATTCACATATGTCATTTGGGTTTTTGGATACGCCACTTAATATCATGATTTAAATAAAATAATGTAAAACAAATTTAAAAAAATAACAAACTGCCTTGTTACTCATGACAAAGTCAATTTTTGAACGTCACTCATCGCTAGACATTACTTTTTATTATAAACGTCAAGAAAAAGGTTGAATAACAACTCAGTATTTACCCATTCATAAAACAATAACAGCAAGCGCAAGCATTATAGCAAGTAATTTTCCCCTTAATGGATTAATTTGCCGTCTTGAAGCCAAATACAATACAGCAACGGAACACCTTTACAATGGTTATTTTGTACTCTCATTTGTATAAGCGTAATTTGAATATAAAACCGTTTCGTTTACAATTCATGGCCGCTTCTGAGACAGTTATAATCTTTATTTGAGCAGTGTGTAATGTCATTTAAAGCTGGAATTGATAAAAACAAGAAAATTTTTAGTCTTTTAACGTCCTGTTGAGATCTAATCTACCTGCCAATATAAAGAATTTACAGTTTAAATTAATTTAACTTTGACGAACGAACTATGCAAACAATTTTGTTTTTCTCTCCTGTAGCTCTAACTACCTCTGGTAAGTTGCTAGCGTCAACGTTAAATATTTTTAAGATAGAAAATTTTGAGACGCTGCAGTTGCCACCCTACAATTAAACGTAGTACCTAGCGTAAGCCTAGCTCTTAAATCTCATCGCAAGTCTTCATATAATTAACAGCACAACAGTACAGCACAACAATTTTCAATGAAAAACCATAAAGCTTCAATTTTTGCCATACCAAAACCAACTCTATTGACTCATGGAAAAGTTAATTCTTCAATTAAATGTCACTGACAGCGCGAGCGATTTATGACGCGTGGAAGCGTGGGGCTTTAACCCACACAAATTCAATCTTTATGATTATTGACACAGAGTTAGTTTTCGGATTGGTAAACATTTTGACGCGCGAGGGTGGACGCCCCAATGTGGGAGGCTTTACGGTAATAATATTCAATAATAGAAGCAACTGTTGGCTTGTTATTTGATCGATCCATTCCACAGGCCGCCGTCAGACTTGCGGTAACCGATTCCATTACGAAATTTGACGCAGTGTCAATTGCACTCACGTTTCTTGGACGGGAACATAATAATTGGATGGTACACTACAACATAGAAACGACGCAGTTAACTTTCGTATAGATATTTTTTATGACGCTTGGAAATTGTCGGTGTTTCGGAGCGTAGATAGCGAGAATGAAACCATCTAATGACATTATTAGCATTTAAATTTATCTATGTTTAAGCTTCGATCTTATGATTCTATTACGTGTTGAAATATGCAGCATAAACGGCCGTATTTTTTGATTGGGTTGAATTAGAAGTTAGATTTTTTTACAGCTAAGGGATTGCATTGAGTATTTGGTATTAATTACAACTTCATACCTTTACGCGTTCCTGATAAAAAATAGTCAGACAGTGTTTCTATAAAGATTTTTTTTCCTTTTGGGGTAAGTAATAAGGAAACATTGAAATTATATAAGACTTGGTAGAATTTTGGACATAATACTACGCAGCCACATCCCTTATTGTCACAAAATCCACTTTAACGTAAACTGAATTTAATTGGAAACTATCCGAACTCTCTCATGCAATTCCCAGTGTGTCTGAACTTTTAAACAACTATCCAACATGTTATGTCGATATGACGGGGTTGTAGAGGCGAACTGGAGGCGTGCATGTTGACTGCGAAGTTCCTAACAAGCTCCTTTGAGCGGTTTCAAACTAGCAAAGAAATTCAGAGAACTTACTTCAAAGTTTGTTGGCTGGTGTTGCGTTCGCAATGAAAATAGATGTTACCTTTACAGGCATAACGTGCCACGTAATGCCTGTAAAGGTAAACGACTCAATTGTTCAGATTATTGTTTTATATCACACGGGAACATGAATCTTGTATGAAAATAATATAAATAAATACATCATCACGCCTGTATTCCCCTTAGAGGTACACAGAGTAGCACTGCAGTGCACCAACACTTCGCCGATGTATTTTGGTTTCAATATAGTAGAGGGCGAGCCTATTGCCATTATACCGGGCACATCAATTCGGTATCTAAAAGGTTATTTTTAAGACACGTTATATAACCTAGTAAATATTTTTTAGAACTATACATGTATGGACAAACTAGTACACAGACTTCGTTACCCACTAACCCACTACTGCCATTATTGGAAATTCTCCAAATTCCAAATCCCCTAGTTGGACCGTAAGTCGCTGATATAGTAAAGTTCAATTTGCACTGGTATAATATCTTCAAATGTTATTATATTATCCATCACTTTTCCTTATATTTTGCTGGATGCTTCGCTTGAAGACTTTCCTTTACATCTCATTCATCATTCTCCCTATAACGTCCTCACAAATGGTTCCATCCAAGTAAAAGTCCCGTTTCCAAGTAACATGTGTTGTCAGGGTAAATGAAGTGCCGACCGGGGACATCGTAATATTCTACGTTATCAAACAAATTCCTCAGCCTCAACATAGGGATCCCTTTGTCCGATATTGGAGAATAAACTTACTTTCATCAAAGGTAAGGTTTATTTCAGAATTATAGTGCAGTGTATAACAGATACAATGACAATGACAAAATGTAAAATCAGCTGTTGTGATAAGACATGACGTGAGACACATAAGTTCCTTCGCTTTCTCACGTATTACGTAAGTGAGACATGTGACTCGGTGCGACATAATCCGTGACATAAATCAAATCGTAGCGTACGTAATATCTGTACTGAAATTATGTTGATCTTTGTTTTCTATAAGGATGGATACAATATAATTTTGCGGTGAGAGTTGTAACCAAATTTTTAAATAGCCATTTTGTTGTTTCTTATCCCGCTAGAATATATATTAAAAGATAATTTTAAATCAACAACAGCAGATGTAGGCAATATTAATATAATAAAAGAAACCCTGCATCATATAAGATGGAATCTAAAAATAACATGTCACAACTCGCAAGTCTTCGGAAACTAAAGCCCCCGGCAGACTGAGGCGTCAAAAGTCGCCGTCAAAATATATGCCAAACAAACTCTGTACCAATATGCATAAAGATTATATTTCTGTCGTAAAATCCACGCCCCCACGCGTCAAAATTCGCTCGAGCTATCAGTGTCATTTCATTGTAGAATGAACTTTTCCAATGTGTCAATACAGTTCTTATTTCTATGCTAAAAAATAGGACGCGCGAGGGATGACGCCGCGTATGCCAAAAAGCGCACTTCCTCCTCCTCGCGTCGTGCTTCTCATTACTGAGGGTCGTGATTCCCCCATGGAATTATTTTCTCCTTGACTGTCTTGCGCCACCTGTGCCTGTCTTTGGCGAAGTGGAGAGCTTCGTGGAGATTAGTGTCCAGAGATTTGCGGATCTAGTCAGACCATCGAATGGGACTTCGACCTCTGGAACGTTTTCCGTCGATTTTTCCGGTGACCATTAGTTGCTCGAGGTTGTGACCATCTTTCCTGGCGACGTGACCGAAAAACTCAAGTATCCTACGGAGACAGATGGTAGATAGTCTGGTCTTTACATTTAGCTCCTGTACGCACCTAAACGCACTTCCAAAAACGAGCTTACACGGTCTTATAAAACGCTAGTTTGAAAAGGCTGTAACGCGACACCGGAGAAGTAAAAGTTTTACGGTAAAACCGAAGGAAAAGTAATACCCGTTAGCAATCTCGTACCTATTACTTTGCCCGTATTACGTTTTAATAATATTGTATAGAAGTTATGCGACATCTTTGTAACTTAAAGACATCAAAAGGTTTTCAATTTGCGCTGATAAATGTAATAAACTTTCCTTTTACAGTTTAAAAGCAAAATACACAATTATCTATGCGGAAACTTGAAGAGTTTTTACTTCGAAGATCACAGGATTTATTTTCTGTTTGAGATTCCTGCGATTATAATTTTGAAGTGATTTAATTTTGCACAAAAAATAAAACTGGTAATTATATAATCTTCTTTTTTAAATGTAAGGATCATGTATCTCTACGTTTTACTGTAAAAAAGTTAATTAAAATAAATAGTAAAAGTTATTAGAAGCTCGATGATACTGACCACACTTACTTTTTAAACCAACCGCCGCCGCCCACCTCACCTGTCCCTAAATTAACAAGAATGACCTATTTAAATTTTGTATCACAACCCGAGCCGGGTTTAATGAGGCTCGAGAATTATTCATGACAAAGTCACCTCCCCCTTATATTCTGGCCGTAATCCTTTATGTGAAAGGTATGCTTGTGTGTCGCAGAAATGAATAAGTAACTCGACTCTTGGGAGTAAATTGGTTTTATGAAGGTCTAATGAGGGTACTCACCACTAAAAAGTTCCAAACTCTATAGGTTGTAAGTATTGATATAGTATTGTGTCTCATATTTTCAAACCCGTTAAATTTTGCCGTTTTGCTAATTTTGCGAGCGCCGCTGTCTTTAACTCTTTTTACTTAATTTACTAACGTCCAACAACCCCACTGGACCAGCGTGGGGGGATTATGATCCAATTCCAACGACCTATGGCGGAAGAGAGGGCTCCTCTGAGTCCTTTGCCTAGAAATGTCATGTCAAAGTGTAGCGTGTGTTGCATTATTATCTTATATTTATTATTAAAAGCAGCTCTAAAGGCAACCCACTGGAGCTATATGTACCTGTGTATTTGTAATAAGTTTCTGGCGATTTAAAAAAAAAAAATCAGCCCACTTAGTTTCTTGCCGGATCTTCTCAGTGGAGGTCGTGTTTCGATCCGGTGGTAGTATAGTAGAATATAAGAAAAAAAATGTAAACTTGATAATTTGTAAACAGAACATGAATTAGTCTTAAAAAGAAGAAGAATCGTCTTTTTGAACTATACTGTTCCCTATCTAATCTAAAAAATAAAACACACCAAGCTGTATTTATACTTTAACCACAAATTCTTAAATTTAAAAAATAACTTGGCTGTCAAAATAAAAATCGATTCCCTATCGTACCTATACGTTTGCTTGTAATTTCTTATACCAAGGCCGAGACGCCAATGCGATACAAATTCTGTGTGGGCGGTATGATTGATATCAACCTTGAAGGGACTGTTTCGGGGTGGTATGCAGTCGAAACACTTGGATCACTCTACCGATATTTGGTGCATATACTGCAGCTTTATCACATGTTTTAACCATGTTCTACGCTCGATAATTACTAAGGCCCAGATAAATAGTCGTTGCTAAGCATTGGTCTAAAGTACGACTTGGCGAAGCATTACTTTGACGTGTCTAAGCCAAGCACCTGTTATGTACTAAAATAGACGTAACTATAAACATTGCTTAGCCGAGCACGAGCTAAGTCAAAATCGAAAGTAATACTTTTGCATAAAAAGAAGCGTTCAGAGATTGGGAAAGTGTCGGGTTTAATATTGTCAAAATTTAATATGTAATAATTAATATTAACAGTTCTATATCAATATAAATGTATTACATATAATAAAAAATGTTTTAATACTTGTGATCACAATGGAAAACTTAATTAGTTTGCTTTTTATACAAATGGCCATATTTCAAAAAATGAACGCACTGAATTCTGCGGTAAATAATTGGTGTCGATGGTCTTTTTGGGAGAATGACACTTGGCAGTTGATATTTCGTTCTGCCTCTGTTGTTGATTTGTGATAAGTTCATCACACATTTTTATTTACAATGTTTATTTATTGAATTTGTCCTTGATTTGATATTAATTATTCGACATTGGCATGAGTACACACTATTCGCAGGTGCAGCGGAAAAAAATGAATTATTACATTCATTTCGTATAAAAAGAAGAAGATTTGTGTTATTGTGTGCATTTATTACATTTTGTATTTCTTTCTCTCGGATTAAATGAAAATGCAAGTGATGAACTTTTTGTTTTATTTTTAGTTAGAATAATAATGATAAAGGTAAACCTTTGTTTTTGGCTACTGAAGTAAACCCCATATAACCCTGTTACTTCCCCCGAGGTGGCAGGGTATCCATAAAGGATTTTCCGACGTTAAAAAAAAATACTACACCTAAACTACCTACTTCTTTTTTTTACGAACTGAATCAAATGATATTTAATTAATTATGATGAGGGATGGCTCCACCTGCATTTAGCGGGTATTTCAGCCAGTATCAAGTAATTAATTGCAAGGGCAAATTCAATAAATACACATTTTAAATAAAAATGTATGATAACAGCGTTAAAGAGGGCGGATGAATCACTATTACCATATAAAACATACTGCAGCATACAATACGACAGTTCAAAAATTATTTTGTTTAGTGAAATTTTTGCTTAGACCATGCTAAGTCATCAAAAATCTTGACTAATACTTGGCTTAGCCGAGTTCGACTTCTGACAGAACTGACAACTGAAAGTAACGTCTATTTAATGGAATTTCGTGAACTTAGTCAGTACTTTGGCTTAGATCGTGCTAAGTAACGTTTATTTATCTGGGCCTAGGATATTGGTGTGGCAAATCGTTCAACCCTATCCAGCGGCCTCAGTACGCCTGCCAAGATAAGACATTTTCTCACGGATCGTGACGTCATTTTTGTGGCAAAATCGTTACGTCTTATTTGCTAGCATGGCGTAAATATAAAATGGGTTTGACAGTTAAATACAACGTGTTTGACGTATGGATAAGATGTTATATCTTAAGTGCTAGCATGGGTTACCAAAATGTACCATAGAGACACGAATTTGACAGGTCAACGTAAAGAAATTTCTCACGGTCAAAGGCCGGTGATGAGAAAATAATTAGGCTGTAAGAAGTACATAAATATAGCATGTTATACACTATTATAACAAATAATACTTATTTTACTCCATCCTTCGCCAATATCAAGCGGAGTACATGAAAAATTATTCCGAAAACGAACACGTAAATTTATTTTCGTGTTCGACAAACAACAACAAAAAAGTGTAGAGACATTTCTCTCTGTTTTATTTTCTTCCGAAAATCCCCATAATCCTACTCCACGTGATTTAAAATCCATATTTTACAAAAAATCTGTAGGTTTGAGGTTAGATTTTGTTTGGCATCATACTTTGCGTGCTTTTTGCCGTTTTACAATGTAAAGTTCTTTAAATTGGCAAATAAAAATAGTATAGTGCCCAAGAAATAAATTTTAAGCATAATACCACCGACCAAATGATAATACGTAAAGCTTCCGGCATAATAAAAAAGAAGCTATGCCCAAAGATATTTTTAATCTGTGCATAAATAATCTAATATATTCTATGATGTGTATGCAGCATCTTTTTTCTTTGTAAAGCTCCGTCTCGCTCTATTTGTCATTTCAATGAACGAATGAACGAAAGATCGTAAACTGTGAGAAAATTTTAGCAGGCTGTCTAATTTTAAACATCTTGGAAGCCATATTAGCAAATAAGATACGGGAACGCAAGTTGACAAGATGTTTTAGGGACTTGTGAGAAAACATCTTGGCAGGCGTACTGAGGCCGCAGGTCGCACATAAAGTTATAACTGACGACTGATAACATCGGAAATAAAACTCTATTCTGGATTACTCCCAAGAGTAATATTTGTTAATTGGCATCGTTGTAAGATTGTAGAGTTTTATTATTATATGAGATGTTCAACGATAACTACTAATAGCACTAAAGATTGAAATGAATAAAAACTATCTGATCGTGATTCTGTATGCCTAAACATTAGCCAATTGCTACAAGACAATTCTTGACTTTTAGAGCACTTACTTACCATGACAAAGCTCTTGCAGTGAATAATAGATGAGCTTGCAGAGTTAAGGACTTACACCTAACTTAACTCATGCAAATATATAATAACCAATTAACTAACTGTGAACCAAGCAGAATAAAATAATAGTATAAGAAACCTAGAACGAGTAATTGTAGAATTTTATACCGTACCCGCAGTACATTAAACTAATTTCCCAGGACTCGTGGATGAGTTACAACCACATCGTAAACCGTTCAATTGGTACGGACACGGCTGTAAAAACGAGAAACTGAGACTACGAAATCGATACACATAAATCGATTGCAACATGTAGGTATAGAGTATCTTGATAACGGTGTATTCCTCAGAGATGGCGATCGGATTTAAGTAAACGCGTAGGAGGTCGTGCAACTGTGTGAAGGTTTAGGTGGTATGCCAGCACACCATAGTGATGTAGATCCTCATAAACAAAGTAATGCTCGTCTTCAAATACAATTTCATTGAAAACGGGCAGTCGTGAATTAAACATAAAAATTAAAACCTTGTCTATAATTGAATTCACGTTTCTATCATCCTCATCAGCACAAAGTCCTGAATACAGGAAACTATGAAGTTATATGGGATGAGTGTCATAGAATAGCACCAACGTAAATTTACACAAAAGTACAGAATCAAAACATTAGATCCAAGAGAGTACAATATCATCTTAAACTAACTTATTCCTTCAGGCACAATATTAAAAAGCTCCGCGCTAAGCAATATAAACATTGTTTTTTACGTTCTCTATCACACCAAGCAGTCACGCACAGTGTATTATATATTTATTTGACTGCAGAATAAAACATTATTATATTTTGCTCCAGTATTTATATTTATGGCAATAATGTACAGGCGATATTCATATTATAATAATATTATCTTTTTCTAGTCGGATTTTTCTTGCTCGGTTTTTCAGTTATATTGTTATAGCCAGTTTCGACGCCTAATAACCGACGCAAAGGTACTAATTCCATATCTGCTAGTCCAAGCAATTGCGTGCGCCTATTAGCTAATGCCGTGAGAGCTCGACCAAGAGAAGTTTCCAAGTCCTGTGATCCACGCACCAGCAATGCGCAAGATCTCAAAGCTTCCGCAGAACCATATCTACCACCTTCACTGAACAACTTAATCTGAGATAGAAAGCGAACATTCGAGATTCGTGCTTCTTGCACTCGGTATTCCAGTCGCTTTTTAAACACCGAGATGGCTGCGACAAGTGAATCCTCAAAAAGATGACGGTGTTTTATCAATCGCGATATGTAACTACTGATTTTTAATTTCTTTACCTCCTGGTTGACAGGTTCTTGAGTGAGAACAGCATTCATATCAGTTTCCATGCGGGTTTTCCACTCACAAAGAGGATATAGAAACGGTGCGTCGACTGCTGCAAATCCAGCCGCTTCCGCTATTAAACTGTTAACTAGATCGTATACTGCTTGCAAATGGGAGTCAAGACGTTTTCCGTGAAAATTCAATTCAGCCAGCCGCACATCTCGAGCTGCCTTCAAACGCTCCATGCGAATGCTGTGCGATACCATCTTCAAGGAGTAACGCATCTGCAAAGCTTGACCACGTTCTTCAACCAATAACTGAGCTTGGTGTCTTAACTCTTCGGGCACTAACGAAACATTGTTTTCGAATGACTCCAGAAAACCATTCCTCCAATTTTTCAAAGCAACTTCTTGCAACTCTGTTTGTAGAATAGCTCGTGGTAAAGGCAAGTGAAGAAAATAATTGACCGTACTCGGCGAAGCTGGCACACCCGCCTCGCTGCTCATAGGTCTGATGGGGGATCTGGCATGTTTCTCTAGAAAAACACTGAATTCTGCAAGTAATGTGCTCGCCATAGACGCAGGTAATTTCAGGAATTCCTCTAAACGGCCTAATTCAGCTTGGCTATGTTCAAGGTACATTATGGCTATACGATCTAGCATTAACATTAAAGCATTAAACTCGCGCTGTATTTCGTTAGCATCAGAAGAACAACGCATCTTCTCCAAAGCAATGATGAATGGAACCTCATTTGCTAGCTCTATCGCGTCGTGCCTTGTTTGCATGTCCTCGACCGCAACTATAGTTAGTTTTTGAGCTAGGGCCGAGCGTAGAATATGAGCATCCCATAGATGACCAGCGTCATATAGAATTTTATAAGTATCATGTAAACATTCTCCTAGCGAACACAAACTCTTCTGCATGGCGAGTGTATCGGCGGCGGTCATTTCCACCAATTTTTGTGATTTCTTTTTATTGTTGACACTCGCCGATAACCGATGAATAGTTTGCTCTATTACATGTTGCAGATCGGTCAATTCACCCGTATCGATGTCGTAATAAATATTCAAACTTTGTTGACTGAACAGGTCTCTTTCTAGCTCGTCGAGCTTACTCGAAAACCCATTGAAGAATTTTAAAACGGCAGCGCGGTATGCTTGCACCAAACGAGTTACCGCTGAGTCGAACTCCTCTACATCGCTAAGAATACCTCCGATAGACATGACAGAAATCTGTCGACACCCGTCGGCGCTCACAGCACGTGGTTCCGAAGCTTTCTCCTCTTTAGTGGAGAGGATAGCACTTCTGCCTCGAGACGTCATACCTGCGCCGAGGCACATCTGATTAAGTGATATCCGCACATGTAACACACTCTCGTCCGCCTGAACTCGCAATTGAGCCTCCAATTCGGTATACGCCCGGGAGTTGCTCAACAACTGCTGATTAATTTCATACATCTGCTGATCGAAATAGTGTAGAATATCCTTTGGTGTTTTGTGAGCAACTGCGATGAGGCGTTGGAAATAATCGCGAAGGAGTATTCTTAATCTATCTGCTCTCTGCCGTTCTAGGGCTAAAGCTTCCCGTTTGAATGAGGACATATTGTGCACGCGTTGGTAGAGGAGCTTGTTGACCTCTTTGAGGGTGCGGCTTCGGGCTTCTCTCGTTAGGCTGCCCGCAGTAGTATCGCACTTTTGGAGAACACAATCCATATCCCGTTGGTTGTGTTTAATAAGCGCCAAAAGATTTTCAGCTAGTGTTCTGACTCTAGAATTGATATCTTCGTTTATAATTTCTATGCCTTTAGCGATATCTTCGAGATTTTTTTCGTGATCGTTCTCTCTTTGTTGTAAGTAGTTGGCGAGAATTGGGCCACTGTGTTTTGGTACCCAATCGTCAGGCAATCCGGCGACCGCGTTCACGTCATCTTGAGAACAACTACTGGTAGCCACATATTTTTGTGCCTTAACACATTTACACTTAGACCGCATCTTAGAGTTGAACATTTCGGAACTGGCAATCATTTTTCGTTAATTTCTTAATAAATAATAACAAGGTAAAAACGTCAAAAAATAAATCATATTTTTTTTTACATAAAATCGCCAAAGAGAATATAACACATAAACAAGGAGGAAAATTAAATAAGGATGGTTAAGTCCAAATATAATAATTATACATATAGTATGTTATAAATCAAATGTTATGAACGTGAAGTTGTCTCAAATTTATTTCTAGGAAAAACATAAATAATTATAGAATTTGGGAAAACGTTCGATATAAATTGTTGTATTTTATAAACTTGAAATTAATTTGTCTATTATCTATACTGAACTAGTATATGTAAAAATTTAATCAACCTTGAAACGAACTAAACAACATTGAATTATACATTCCACAAATCCATTCATAGTTTTAGGGCGAAGCGCAAAATATCATGGCCTTTGAATTTTAAACCATAAAGGTCACTTGCGTTCGATAGTTCATGTAAGTATGAAGCATTTCGTAAAAAGATATTTAAACAATTATATTTTGAGTATCACTTAAACTTTTTGTATGGTGTGTAGATAAATTTAATTATCTTAAACTGTATGGATAACTGATCCCTAAACCGGTGTCTACTGCTTCTAACTAAACTCAAACTTCTGTGATGTGTCCCCGCCCACCATCCCACGCAAATATCTCGTGGAACTCACAAAAGGATTCTAAAGCGTAACGGACGAAGTAAAAACAAAATGCCCGAACAAACAGTCAACATACAATGTTTACACTGAACGTGAAACGTCACGGAATTTATATTCTGTTTTGAACAAATTTATATTTACCCGTATTTTTACCGTCTGCGATTAGAAATCGTTAACCGTATATATTTACTTTTACCTTTGTCGTTGGCTCTACAACAGTATTTTGATATTTAAACCGTTAAACCTACAGTAGAACTACAGCTTTTTAGTTACAACTTCTTATAATTTACATTTTTTTGTTGTGCACATAAAAGTTTGAGAGTAGTTAGTGGCATCTGCAATAATGACGAAACTCCTTGGCAAATATGGAAAAAATAAAGTCAAGTGTGATTCGGGCTTGGGTGAGTGTGAGGACCGCTGTCTTGCACTACCATTATAAAAAAAAATAGACATCTGAGCACAAATGCTTCGGTACCTTTTGCTCCCATTTATATAAAAATAAATCCCAGAAAACAAAAACAGATTTGACTATTGTTCTTGGCGAAATTGGAATATCAGAGACGGTCCAACGATTCGCAAAGGGAAATAGGATTTCTGGGAAATATGCCCTCGTCGTTACATTTTCATATCGGGAAGCGAGAATATGGCGGAATGAATATTTTAATAAGGTATCGACACCCCTGAAATTGTAAAGGGAGTTACGGGAATTCATATTAAATATTTGTGGAAACGTTTTCAATTCTAGTTAGTATCATGACTACGCTCCTAACCTTTATAAAACACGAAGGCTTAGTCGATTGGTTTGAGCGGCTCAACTCACTGCACCAGGTAGTTGTGCATTCGATTCCCGTCAGTGGCCAATTTCGGAAATGGCTTTTTCTGAACATGCCCTTGTCTGGGAGTATCTGGGATCGCCCCCAATCCGTTATATGGTGCCCATTGCCCATACAAGGTGTCTACTTTCTGGTAAGTCAGGGAAAAGTCAAGAAAGCAAAAGGTGGTCAGGGATATTCAGGTATTATCAGGGAAAAATGTCGCGTCACCCACGCGTCAAAATTCACTCACGCAGTCAATTCCCTTTCGTTGGAGAATAAACTTTTTCGGTGAGTCAATACAGTTTGTTTTGGTGCTGGCGGATAATTTGACGTCGCGACTTGACGCCCCAGCATGCGAACGCCTCAATGGAATTACATAATAATATTATCATCCAAATAAAATTTCTATAGAAATAAATTAATTGAAACGCGATAACATCGTACCCGATACGTGGAAGAGTTCCGAAAATAGAAAACAATTTAGTGCGATTGCGGACTGTTACGCCATATTGGAATTAAGCCTCTATTTGCAAAGGTTTGCTTAACTCCCGACTTGGGTTCATTAATGGCACTTTTTGGAATGGTTCACTAAACTGAGATCATCCCGGTGATACGTTTTAACGTGGAAATGGCGCCCATCGAGGGACTTTCGCGTAGAATGTTTTTTCAGATATTTGAAATTGAAATGTTTGACAATTTATTGTATTACTCTTGTGTACGAATATGAGCGCCATTATAATTTATTATGTAAAACTATCAATTCTTGTTACGCGAACGCGTTAAGCACACTAGGGCGACGACGCTTGCAGGTAATTATTTCAAAAATCAAACTTTACTGATTCATGGAAAAAGTTAATTCTTCAACTAAATGACACTGACTAAATTTTCACGTGTAGGGTGTGGCTTTTACGACATAAATTCAACCTTTATGTATAGTTAGTTTTTCAAAAAGTTTCAAAAAGTTAATTTCGTCAAAAACTTTGACGCATGTTTTTTGACGATCCTGTGTATGGGAGGCTTCAACGCAGTGCAATAAACATTTACGCACATGTATATTTCATTGAACCATATAACGGCGGAGTTGCCACACCGTTGCTCCATCGCAATGCTTACCTGAAACAAAATAACGAGCTTTGAAATTGATACCGCCAACTTTACCCACAAGTTTAACTCCCCTGGAGGATGGGGAAAACGTAACATTTCATTTAGAAAAGTCATGAAATCCAAACTGATAGTAATCTATGTGTTTAAAATCCAAATTCCCTATGATATTATCGTTGAACTTCTGAAATATGAGATTTTACTCTCGCTATAGATTAGATAAGATTGAATTTGGAAAAAAGCAGTGGTAGTAGCCGAGTGGTCGAACGCACGCCTTGCAATCAAAGTGTGCAGGTTCAAACCCCAGCTCGCACCTCTGGTTTTATGTGCAAATCTCATTTTCATCCGAGATTATCACTTGCTATGAAACGGTGAAGGAAAACATCGTGAGGAAACCAACACGTCTAAGGGAACTTGACTAGTTCTCGATAGCTGTGTGAAGTCTGCCAACCCGCACGGGCCAGCTTGGTGGACTATGGCCTGAATCCCCCTCGCATTGATGGGAGGCCCGTGCCCAGCAGTGGGACGTTAAAAGGGCTGTAGTTGGTTTAAGATTGAATTTCTGTAATAAAGCCAAGCGACTATGCGTCAAAATTAATTTAGATGATATTTCGTTGAAAAATTACTTCTTCTGTGACTAATTACAGTTCTTTTTGGTATTGGCAAAAACAGGGCGCGTTTCCTTTCTATATAAATAAATACTTCATCAAGCCTGTATTTTTTTTTTTTATGATATAGGGAGACAAACGAGCAGACGTTTCACCTGATGGTAAGTGATCAACGCCGCCCATGGACACCTGCAACACCAGGGGCATCGCAAGTGCGTTGCCGGCCTTTAAGGAATGAGTATGCTCGTTTCTTGAAGATACCTTTATATACCTGTATTTCCCAAAGAGGTTTTCTCTTAAGGTTAGTATTCCATAACTCCATCTCCATGGATATTGTTGATAATGAAGTACGATAGTCATATTACGAGAATTTTGGGTTTTAAAGTAATTAAAAACGACATAGTTATTTCAAAGTAGTGGTTTGGGCATGTGATGAGAAGAGATGAGAAGCATGAGACTAAAAGAGTGATGAGTATGAGTGTGGATGGATACAGAGCGAGAGGAAGACTAAAGAAAAGATGGATGGATTGTGTAAAAAGTAATATGAATGAGATCGGAGTGGATGTCGGTATGACGGAAAAGCGAGATGAATGGAAGAAAAAGACATCCTTTTTTTTTTTTACGCTGGGAAATGCATTTACGCATCCCGCCCAAGCCCGGGGGGACTTGAGCGGGTATGTGGGACTCCCAATCAGAGTGACCGGACTACTCACTAAAACCCAGCGGTCTGCCCTCAACGCCTTAGAGTGGGGGGCCACGGGATCGCTCAGAGCATGCACCTGAAAGAAAAAGACATCCTGCGCCGACCCTAAATAATGGGATAAGGTAAGGCAAACGATGATGATGATGATTTCAAAGTAGATCATCATAAACGAAAACCGCGCCTTAACACCACCTGTTTCGCAGCAATATTTGTAATATTACTCCCAGTTTCTGTCAGTTAACTCGGTACGAAATCTGCCAAAAATTTACAGATAATATTGAAACAAACATACTTTACTTTATCATCCATTGCAAAAGCAGTGGTAGCCTCGTAATTTTCATGTGCGAATGTCATTTTCAACAATGATTACCACTTGCTGAACGGTGAAGGAAAACATCGTGAGGAAACTTGTACGTCGCCGTCGCGTCGTATAGAAAGGCATGTGAAGTTCACCAATGCACTGGGCGTGGACTATGGCCCAAATCTCCCTCGTACTGAGGGGGAATAGCAATAGGCTGGTCCTTAATTTCATTGGGACCAAAATACATCGGCGAAGTGTGGGTGCACTGTATTGCACCTCTGCCTAACTCTTCGGGGAATATAGGCGTGATGATTAGGTATGTAATGCAATAGATCCTAGATACCTATCGAGGATAGAGAGCAACAAGAATTTAGTAGAGAAACTTAAGAGGAAACGTCACAAAGTGTCACCCAACAGTTCCAAACAAAACCCACCCAATCCAAAGCCCTTTGTGAACGGCTTTTTGAGGGTCGCACTGTAGATTAAAATGTCGGCAATTTTGACTGGGATTTTATCTAAGTTGACACTCGTACTTTGCCTTCAAGCGTTTTTCTGATCTGTCGAGACCCTTTTCACTTGAGTTTTTGTGATTTAAATATTAATGTCTTGTTCAGATAGAAAAATCTAATATTTTGTTGAGCTAACAAACTGTCATAAATATCATGACGGTTTGGTTTGAGCGTATGCTGCTCGGCTCACTACACCAGGTGGTAGCGAGTTCGATTCCAGTCCGTTGTATGGTACCCCTATGGGTACCATATGCAATACAAGCTTTGCTTAGTTTGGGATTATACGAGGAGTACGTGTTGTCTGGTGATATAGATATTGTTTATGGTTCAAAGTGTTCTGTTAATAAAAGCTAGTCAGACTTAACCTAGGGCTATTGAAAATGTCCAGTAATAGATACTAAGTATTAGTTTCGCACAATGACCGCGCAGTCTTCGATGTATTGATCCTTAAACCAACAGCTCTGAGTGGACGGATGATCCGATTTCACGCTTCTTTAGTAAGCGATTTCTTATTTATTATTGGTAGGAACATGTCCCATAAACATTGCTTTCGCAGACATGTTACTTGTTCGATTGTCTATGTATTCGAACCGAGTATTTAAATTCAAATTTTGTTCCGATATAATGTACCAATGCGAAGCCTAAGCCCAAGGATATGTTTTTCAAGAGTTTCTCCGACAGAGTTAAGTTAAAAAAAGCCATACAACCCATACTCATCGTACGATCCCAAACTAAGCAAAGCTTGTACTTGTACAATGGACTGTGGGCGATCTCAGTTACACCCAGAACAGGGTAAATTCCGAAAAGGCATTTCCAAAGTTTGTCCCTGACGAGAATCGAACCCGCAACTTTCTGGTGCAGTCAAGCGGCCTACGCTCCAACTACGCAGCCACTAGACCAAACCGTCGTCAATAAAAAATTTGTTACAGTTTAGTTCGGTACTAACAGAATCCTCATCATTGTCTCAATACCTTTCTTAATACTTCTGTATCTGAATGAATTGAATGGTACAAATCTCATCAGAAGAGTGTATATTCTAGTTATCAAAGCGACGTAGTCTCATTTAGAGAACGGATTACAATTAAAGCCCCTCGAAATATATTGAAATTGAACTCTCTCATACCTGAATATCAAATATTTCAATAGAGCTAGAATGAACTTTATGGGACTCCACATAAATGGGTCTAAGACATGATATCTAAGTATTAAGCTCTCCTAGTGCCAATGTTACTTAAATAAGGTTTAAACTCCTTCAGCAAAGTCAGGCGAACAAAGCGAATCTAGGCCAAGAAACTAGCAGTTTTAGCAGTTGACAACAAAAGATACATAAGTTATTCAAACAACAGAAGCTTACGCCAAAATAGCTGATATTACCATGGCAATAACGCGAATATAAAGTTGAAATTCATATTCATAGCATTTGCACTAAAGCATTGCACGCAAAATAAAACAAAATATCTGCATCGGAAACAACGTCCAAATTGCAACTAACAAACAGGCCAAACCTTTAGCAATATACTGTGCAGTAAATAGAATATCTTACATACATGGAATTATTGAATTACCATTCAAATTGAATGGATTCTCCACAAAATATCGAATCATTCGCTAAAACAGTTCATCATATTAGCAAAAGCATTTTCAAGATGTCGGGATCCCGAGAATCACTTCAGAATTAATACAATTACGCTGTGGATGCTATGGGTGCCTTCGGGTAAAGGTCAAGTGAAATATTATTACTGTCCGTATTAACAAAAATTGAGTTTCACACCGTTTTGATTGAATCGACTCGAAGACTCGAAGAAACCATTTTATTAATTAACCCAAAAAGAAAAACAAATTCCAATAGAAATCTTCAACTTCAAGCAAGTTTTTTAAACAATTTATATTATAAAGCCCGGATTTTCCGATATCGCGAAACTTTTAATGAACGTAGCAGTGGTAGCCGAGTGGTCGAACGCACGTCTTGCAAATCAAAGTGTGCAGGTTCCAACCCCGGTTCGCACCTCTAGGATTTATGGGCGAATCTCATTTTCATCCGAGATTATCACTTGCTATGAAACGGTGAAGGAAAACATCGTGAGGAAACCTGCACGTCTGAGGGAACTTGACTCGTTCTCGATAGATGTGTGAAGTCTGCCAACCCGCACTGGGCCAGCGTGGTGGACTATGGCCTGAATCCCCCTCGCATTGAGGGGAGGCCCGTGCCCAGCAGTGGGACGTTAAAACGTCTGTAGTAGTAGTAGAACAAGAAAACGCAACAACTCAGCTAAAGCTCTGTATAAATAGGCGCATCAAAACGGACACGACTAATTTTATGCCACTTCTAAAACCAAGTGAGGCAGGCATTTCGCCCCAGTATGTTCCGGCCGTGACTATAATAATTACTTTTTAGATTTTGTACACGAATCCAAACTAAATTTTTACATTAATTTCAAAACTTGTACAAATTTTATCGAAAGCGCTGAATCACTTATATTTTCCGCTGAATCACTTATATTTTCACTTTTATTATTTTTATTTTAGCCCCTGGAATGATCTCACTTTTTAGGTTAATTTAATATTACTTTACAATTACATATTATAAGTCAGTCACTGTAACCTATATCTGAAATTAATAAACATTTTATTATTATTATTATGTTTTTGTTGTTTTTTTTTTTACTCGGTTTAAATACCGGTTTACTGAAGTGCACGGGCCTAAGCCAAGTTGGTGTGAGTGTCAACAGTTGTGTAGTGCTCTCTTCGGAGCTGTGTGAATAAGAGAGTGTGATGGGTGCGGATGTAGATTGCTGTGTATTGGTAGAGAGTGTGATGGGTGCAGATGTAGATTGCTGTGTACCGGTAGGGAGTGTGATTGGTGCGGTTGTAGGTTGTTGTGTATTGGTAGAGTGTGATTCGTGCGGATGTAGACTGTTGTGTGTTGCTGTGAGTGTTGTCCTGTTCTGTCTGAAGAAATTTTCGAACAATGCGACATGTGTTAAGTATTGCAGCTTTTTGTAGGAGGAGATATATATTGGGTGGGAGGATTTAGGGTGCTGAGTGATTGTTGTAGTTGCTTAGGTATGACTCCTGTTGTAAAGAGCACTATCGGGACTATAGTAACTTTTTGGAGATGCCAAAGTCGAGTTATTTCATCTTTTAATTCTGTATATTTGGAAAGTTTTTCAGCTATTGTGGCTTGTAGATTATGTGTGTTAGGGACTGCGATATCTATAAGGTAACCCGTTTTATTTGTTTTGTTTATTATTTTGATGTCATTATTATTACAAAGCGTACCAGCGCCTGCTACTTACTATTATATTCAACTTCGAAAACCAAGAAATGATTAAAAGGTTCTAAAGGCCTTGGCCATTCAACCAAAACGTGCATTTATTAGCGAGAGACCTTTGCCCAAAAAGCCGTTATCTCAACAAAGTGCCTGTCCCACGATTCACCCCAATCCACAAATCGTTAGCCGCACCACTGACCGCACTGTCACGAAACGGAAATTTCACGGAATATTTAAGTTATAAAAGAACTACTTCAAAAACCTAGCTGCAGTAAAAAGATAAACTTAATCTTTTTATTTTTCTCATTTGTAGTCGGTGTCAATTCAAGTGCGTTCCTAGTCCGGACATAGCAAGCAATTCTGAATCGATACGGAAGAAAACAGGTTGGAAGCAAAATAATGAAATAAAATGGTGTGAAGTAACTTAGATAAAAGTTCCAGGACATTCCAGATGTCGCTTTGACCATTGTCTTTAATTATAATATTTTCTCCAAATCGTATTTAAGGCAGGAATGCTGCTTCAATTTAATTCACAACTCGTTTAATCGTTGGAAAGGGAGAGATTTAACTCTTGGACATATAATTAAATGACCTCTTTCAACCTGACACAAAATCAAGATCAAAGCGGTTGCAAATCTGGAATAGTGAGGTATCATAGCAAGGCTAACATCAAAAGAACCACTGTAAAATGAAGGGATGGTATTTTACTAAAAAGAAAACGTAGTAGACTATAACCGCAGAAGGAGTGAAGATCCATCTCAGCTGGCAGCTGAAACCGTACAATGTTGCTAAGTTAACCATAATATTTTGTCCTATAAAAATTATTGAGCTCAAAATTCAAATGTAAATATCTGGGGGGTCAAAGCGTATAGGATATAATATCAAATGAATGTATAAGGAAAAAAGTTTACTCTGTTGGAAAAGTTAAATCCGCAGGCATTCAATGAAAAGTAGAACTCTCCGGGGGCACGTCTCACGCGACCTTCAGTGAACTGTAAACGGTACACTCTCGCGACTCACTTCACCATTCGAGCATCTCATAAAATATTCCTTGCTGTTACCAAGAGTAACTGCTGCTATAATCTCAGCCTAATAAAAAAAGGCTTTGTTTCTTTTCTTCGTCTTAAAACAAAGGTTTATCTCGTTAGATGCCCGTGCTGTTAGTTGTGAAGTGACCTCAACACGTCTGGCTGTATTATGCTAAGCGCCCTTCCAGCCTAGTGAACTGTATAAACACGCCAAATAATTATGGCTCTTCTCCAAGTGGAAGAAGAAGTGGATTTGCGCTTTTAATAATTTTAAAATAATAGGTATTCATAAACACACTTAGCTGTAAACGCGAGACACTTTACCTTTTGAGGTACCTAAAATTTTACCAAGGTACATTATCGTTTTCTAAATTAGTTTTAGTTTTCGTTTTCAAAATTTTCTAAATTATTAATTAACGTTTAGTGTCCGACCGAAAATCTCTTCCATTACGCTCTCGACAATTGGAAACGGTTCGTTCATGTCCTCATTTGCCAATCTTGAAGGTTTTGGCTGAAGGTGGCTGAAGCCGAAGTCAAAGGTAATCTGCTTTCCTTTCCTTCGTGCCTCTCGTGATAGTAATCGTGATATTAAAGAAAACTGTCTATTCCTCTCGTCATCTTAATCCATTCTATGAAATCTCCGACGTTAATGCGAACTGTCGAATAGGAACACTGAAATTATTACCTTTCCGAGCCGACGGCGCTCATTTCACCGAGATATTCGTAAGCTTTATGATATCTTAGAGTTTAATATGTAGTCCCAAGTCTTTTTATTTGATACGTGAGGTGTAATTCTATATACACCTTACAGGGTTCTGTAGAGTCGAATAAATGAATCTGGGGACGTTATTCCCCTAAACCTTGTATCGAGGTACTTCAAGGTATGCTCAAAATAAAACAAAATACAAAGCAATCCATTTATAAATCAATGGCATTTTTAGGGTTCCGTATTCAAAACAAACGTTGTCTACGATGCTACAATATATGGGTCATGACTTTAAGGATAATCGATATAACACAAAATAAACCTTATGGTATCAAACATTCTGAAATGACGTATTACGATAAAGTCTTAGTAAACTAATATTTATGTTTGTTCAATATAGACGAAGGAGAGCCGTTATGGATTGGAAAAATAAAGGTAAGGTTTGTCGCAAGTAAACAGAGCGTCCCTATACATAGCTCAAATAAACCAATACTTAAAGGTAATATAGCTGGATTAAATGCCCTAAGAAACAAACCCGTAAATTCTTGGTCAATACCAAAACGAACTGTATCAACACATTGAAAAGCACATTTTTCAATGAAATGTTATCCGTGACGTAAGCGATGGTTTACGTTTTATATCTAATAGGTACAAGGATTTTTTTATGCCAGAATAATCAACACCATTTAGGTTTTCCATTGCAAATGTAATGGCTCTGTACACAAATGTTCGCTTCAATAAACTAACAGTCCTGTATAAGTCCTGGATAAATATTTATCCAATTCCCCAAAGTGTCTTATAAGGGTGAGAATAATATGTGTATTTCTGGACGACACAGTCATATAAGCCGCAGCATTTTAAATCCCTTTAGGATTCAACACCCATTTTTATTTATCATGTGTATATATTAAATTTGTTCTCGCTATTAATTACATGTCACTAGCCAAAATGCCCGCTAATTGCAGGTGGAGCCATTCCTCATAGTATTCCATTCAATTTCATCCATTTCGTAAAAAAAACCGCCCAAGTGCGAGCTGGACTCGCGCACCGAGGCTTCCGTAATTAATCTAGCACCGAACATTGTTCTAACGAAAAGACAAACTGGACACAGATACAAACTTAACTTTGCAGTTGGTATACTAGTAACATACATACAAACTAACTACAAAATAAGTTTGTTATCGCAACAAAACATTTTCTTACAATAAATTTACAGTTTTCGTTTTATTTCCTTTTTTATTCCCTTACTTGTGTTATAAGACCTTGCTTCTTGCCAAATTTCATGATTCCAGGTTAACGGGAAGTACCAACCAAGCGTACCATTGCAAGACCTCAAGACACTGTGAGCACTTTCTGCGTGGATCGGACCGCAAACAACAACTAAATATGAGGGTACCCAGTTATTAACTATGACATCAGGACGTTTAACACCTCAGTCCCCCCGTGACCATGGTTGCTGTAAAGCAGCCGAAACGTCGGGAAAATAAAATAGTAAATAAACGTGATAGAATCCGTAAAATAGTTTTATTTCAATACCCTATAGGATTTTGATTCTTGTGCAAATATACTGAAAATGTAACATAAACCGCCGTATCGATGGATTGCGTTATCCTAGAAGTTTGATTTTTTAGGGCACGAAGGGACCGCAGACTAGTCTCTGGTATAAATTTCATCTTAATACCTCCACGCGTTTCTGAGAAAAAGGGTCTTGACAGACATACAGACGGACTACAAAGTGATCCTATAGGGTTCCGTTTTTTCCTTTTTAGGTACGGAACCCTAAAAACGAAATCCCTTCAGTGTGTTGTTAACAAAACAGTTTTAACATTTCAGTGAAATCACCGAGCTCTAAGTTATCTTTAATAGCACTTCTCTACTCAAAGTAATAGGGATAAGTACTTCATTAATAACATACTTGCTTGCAACACTGCCTTTGAACACGCAACCAAAGGATGTTTGTCTACTGCAACTTTTCAAGCAAAAGGTTTAGTATTGTGGAATTTCAACAATAATCCACACGAATCAAGGAGATTTTTTGACGTCATATTATTATTATTACAGCCCTTTTGAACGTCCCACGGCTGGGCACTGGTGTCATAGCCCACCATGCTGGCCCGGGTTGGCAGACTTCTATCGAGAACTAGTAAAGTTCCCTCAGACGTGCAGGTTTCCTCACGATGTTTTCCTTCACCGTTTCATAGCAAGTGATAATCTCGGATGAAAATAAGATTCGCATACAACTTCCAGAGGTGCGAGCCTGGGTTTGATTGCAAAGCGTGCGATCGACCACTAGGCTACCACTGCTTCCGTGCTGACGTCATATACGACATCGTGTATAACTAGATAACGTTAACAGCCTAGCCCCGTTAGAAGGCCGGCGTCGTCACCGAAAGGTTCCAGGTTTAATTTGCTTGACCATTAAGCTGATCCATTTTCGAACATACGCATTTGGCTTAGTTGGAGAGGTTAAAGTGACTAATAATAACTGGATAACTTCGAATTGCTTGTAATATAAAATACATAGAACTGACCAGGCCAACTCATCAGCGGAACCCCAAGAATAAGAGTAAATTTATTTTTAATATCTACATCGCTTGGTTTCTAATTTTGCTTAGAGTATGTAGCTTCAGAAGTTTGCCAATAGATATCGAACGCTAAAGCGAGCAAGCGGTTTTGCTGTAAATTTCAATTTGTAAGCGAACAAAGAGCACGTATGCATTTTTATGCACTAGAACTGTTGTTATATACACGTATTCGCTACCCTTTGCCAATATTGTGCAAGGTATTTCCATGAAGTTCTCGTCAAAACCAACTAGCTAATGGTTCTAAGTCAATTTACAGCATAGTTGAATCCAATTAACAAGGCGATTGTTAGTGAGTGAACCATTACTATGCTGGTAATAGCAACACCTACATGAAGCCTTGAATTTAGGATGTCTCCTAATCAATCTGTTTCATGCTCAACTATTGTTGTTGATATTTAGAACATATTTTGTATCCAAGTTAAGAAGACAAAAAGGGGATGGGATAAACGTATGTATTCCATTTTTTATTTCTAATAAAAACACTATTAAAGACTTTATGTCCCGTGTACTAAGTTTTATTATATCCTAGTCTGAAAAGTGTCTTAGATAAAATTTCCATTGCCGAAAATGCAATTTCAGAGACTAGCAAGATTATGTAAGAACACTCCCGGGTGGCGCTGCCGCTGCCATTTGTTCCAGCTGCGCTGAAGCAAACCGGGACATGTTTGGAATGATCCAGAAAGAACTCAACGAATTTATTGGTAACAGTGCATCTAATAATCCAATGAAAATATATTTACCTACAACCTACTGAATAATTTTGCAATCTAACTTTCTTTTTTATTTCTACCATGAAAAACGGTATCGCAGTACAAATAGTTAATATTTGATTTGTATTAATCCTTGTCGCCTGTCTAATTGAGGTCCAATGTTCCATTATCGCGGTGCTTCAACAGCGTGACACGGTAATAGGCATCGAGTAGACAGGTACGGCGGTAAAAGGGGTCAAGTGCCCACTCTGTACTTTTAGTGGAGTCCGAAATTGTAGAAACACTTTAAGAAAGGTATTTTTATATTTGGCTATTTGGAATCTCAGACCCAAAGTCACACAAAGGAAAACACTTAGGGCAAAAGGACCGTTTGACCCACATACCAGACCTTATAAATGTTATACCTTATCCCCCCATTGAATTCACCAACCGGTTTAAAGATAGCCACTACCCTTCAAGATACCATCGTTTACCATTGATACACCCGCATACAACGAATTTCTAAACGGTTCTCTAACAAAAGGCAACGGAACCTTTTGTAGACGGGTCTTTAGAGACGAATTCATTGAAGACATTGCACTAGCTACGCGCAAAGTGTAGGTTGGCGAAACTGTGGAGAAGTAACTTAGGAAATGGTTTCGTAATTTCTAAGGGCTTGTATTAAGAAACAGATTACGCCCAGATCTTATGTTGTATTAGTATCAGCCTTTGGTCAGCGATAAAAATATCTGGCATGGATTGATAACTCCGATGGCATTGCGAAACCCAACTTTGAGATGAGATTAACGAAGAAGATTAAAGGTGGTTAATCAAGTTTTCTCAAGCTTCTTTCTGCCTGCAACTACTGTCATAAATGTTTAACTATAACAGGAATGGGATTTTAATATGCCCTCCAAAATTATCTGAAACTTGTTGTTTAACAAATTTCTTTTTAATAATGACTAGTTAAACCGGCGAACTTCGTTTCATCTATTTTTTTTTTCTTTTCCCGAAAGCGATCAAAACAAAAAATAATTAAAATCGGTCAAGCCGTTTTGATTTTTAGCTAGACTAACCAACAGCAATTGATTTTTATAAGTAAGATAGTTTGTAAAGGAATTTCAGAGACAATCTCACCTTTTCAGTGACTGCTAGGCCTGCATACTCTTCTGAAGAAAGACAGTCGCCTTTCAGCCAATTTGCTAGCCGTCCTAGCTCACCCAGCATGTTCGAAGGGTTCAGTGAGCTCAAAGCCATATCTTAAATGCACCGGTTACTTTATATGTTTGGAAATTTAACGACCAGTACTTAGTCTTTTTTGTTTGAACTGACAATTACCTGTCGGGAGGTAATAATCTATATAATTACTTATAATAAGTGTTTGTTTTTTAAATAAATTGTATGCAATTAACACAATTTTATAACTGCAAAGTCCAGAAGAGTATTAGAAAGTTTATTCCTCTTAAAATATAAAGTATCTATTTAATTCTAAGCCGCCACATTCAAACTTTTCTAATTAGGTCGAGCAGGAACGATCCGACGGTGCTCAATTTAAATAATCCTCGCGTTCCACCGACGGGAGTTCCACTCTCCGCGGCGACGCAAAGACGACTGACAATAATCAGGACCCAGGCTGTTATTTAATCTTCGAAATATTCACATTTTCAAGCGTGGATGATATGAATTGCGAACTTAAACTCTATTGTAAACGGAATGAGAGTATATTTCTGTTCGGCAATAGATAGGAATCAGATGTTGGAGCATGCGCGGTAAAGGGAGATAGCGAGAAAATTACGTCGTATGGTAGACCAGGACGTCACTATTACTGCAATTTGCTGCATTTACTAATTTCAAACACGTGTAAGTAGTTCATAAAGAGTATTACATGACTGAAAAGTCTTCACATTCTACTGAAAAGTCGCTTCACAATGACGATGGCCGTATTTTTAATGGCGTGGAAATGCTATAATTTGTCAGTGCTAGGTAAAATCCTACCATTGAGCCATAGTAGATTTAAACGAGTTAGATTGATAAGATTTCACTTTTCACTGGTAGATGACAACATTCTCATGCCATTAAAAATTTTAGTATTACTATTATATAGAAATTGTTATTGTTCCCTAAATAAATATTAAAGGCTATTTAAGCAAATTTTTTTTAACTTTACAGAAGAGCACACTCATTTCATTCAGAAAAACTTACTGATTCCAAATATGTATGTAAGTCAGTATCGCCCAAAAGTGATTTTTAAGTCAAATAATGTTTCGCCCCTGGATATTTTATGCATGTGCAAAGTTTAAGCAAACAAGCATTCAAGAGCAGCACTGAGCGCACACATGAATTTAGCATTTTTAATTAGGTATATAAATTAGATAGATAGATACCTATTATCAAAATTATGAACAAATGTGACTCACCTCTAACAAATTTTTGCTATTACTCATTTGGCCCCTGCCTGTCAAAAGGTTGCCGACTCCTGGTCTAATATACTATAGTCTATACTTTTAAAGAATATACCTAAATATAGAACATGTTTTTAATTATAATGACCCAGGAACATAAATGATAAGCTGAAATTATTCATGAATAGTATTAACACTGTACAGTCAGAGGAGATAGCTTATCTGTATTTAAAATATGCTTTGTCTGTACATACTTGCCAAATCACTTAGACCATTGTATAGCAATATGATACCATTATATTATATCTTGATTTTAAATTTGTATTGTGTGAAATATCAGAATATGTGTTAAACACATGTATACAATGATTTTTTTTTATCACAAAATAGAGTCAAAAGCCAATGCCATGCCAATGCTATGGCAAAGACTAAAATTATGGCAAATTAATTTAATAGGTAATATTATGGCCAATTAAAAACCAGACAGGTTGTCCACATGTAAATCTGTGATTTGAAAATAAGCATGGGGTATATGAAACTAATTATGTTAGTTATTTGTCTGTGATACCTGTGCTTCATAAATAACAGCACATACCATAATGATTATTGGCCCTTGTGATTAACCAAAAAAATAACAACACTATGAATTAAAAAGATAATGTTTAATTGTATTATCCATTCAAATTGACACAAGGTTAATTGAAAAATAGGTTAAGACATAATTTAAATACACTACAGAGGAATCATTATTAAAATAACCATAAAATACTTACAGTAATTTTTTTATTGTTACTGAACCTGTGGTTTTAAATGCATATTGAGCATATAACATATAATTTAGATGGATTATATAGCTTTATTTAAGGATAATAGTAGGTATGTATTCGTTTATGAGATGTGTTTATGAGATCTCGTTTAATTTATGAGGTTTATCCTCTTGGTTTATGGAACCCAAAAAGAATATCGTAGGTAGGTAGACAAGGATTTTATAAGAATATTATCTACACACAGCAGGTATTGTTTATTATATTTTAGGTTAGTAAGCTAGGTTTACCTTAGGTGTTTTGATGATATCCATAGTAGTAGCACCCCACGAAAATCGATAAAATAATCAAAACACTTCAAGTCAACATATGTGTTGAAAACACGAATTTTCAAACAAGAAAGTTCATGAACACGATAGCTTGTGAAGCAAAGAATCAGAATAAGATGAAGATCACTGTGTTAAGGTCATTAATTCAAAATGTAGATGATAAAACCAACATAAACAGAAAAAGATTCAACGAAAACCGCAGAAGTAAAAAAGTTTGAGAATTCTTTGACTGACTTATTTCATTCATTCATAACCTGTCATATCTTTGTCAGTCATAGAGTTCCGTTTGATTTTTTATTTTGGCTGTCAATTTTTACTTTTTTAGGGCTGTTAAGAGGTGTAATCTACTCTGAGGGTGTAATACTTGTATCATCGAGATATAATAACTTATAAGTGTACCTAGTAGCGATGGGTCGTTGACGGTTTTTTCGTTAACGCAACGTTAACGTTCGTCAACTAGTCGATCAACTAGTTAAATTCGTCAACGAGTTAACGTGCTACTAATGTCAACTTGCAACGTAAACCGTTCATTCATTGAACGTTTTTTATTCAACGGTACAACGTAAAACGAGTCTCACATCTACTGACCTGATATTCTATAAACGATTTGATTTAATTTATTAATAGGAAATTTATTAATTTTTTTTTCCTATTTTATACTCAATTACGTAGTAACTATTAAGTAATCTGTGACACAATATAACACAATTCTATTTACAAAAACAAATGAACACTATTACTGTACACAATAACCAAAAAGTCTGATAATTTATATTAATAGCCGCAAATTAGCCTCTGACCTTGCGCGCCAATTGTCACAAACTGTCAATCAAAAATTCAAAAAAATAAATGATGCGCGAGTAAACCTATACAAATCTTCGTAAAAGTAAACAATAAACTAGTATAAACCGGTTTCTCGCGGGTGGCGCGACCGAGCGGCGCGTGCCAGCCATTCCACCAATATCGCCATCCTTTTCTTAAAAAAATATGAATTTCAAAAATCAACTCTTGCCAACGTTACTTAAAGTTCAAATTCAACCGTCGCTTGATGTTATTTTCAACGTAAGTTTCGCGTTAAATTCAATGTCGTTGACAAATTTAACTAGTTGATCCTTATACAGTTAACGTTGATACGTTGACAGGAGATCAACGGTTGATTCAACTAGTCCGTTGATTCAACGCCCATCGCTAGTACCTAGGGTTTTGAAGTCGGTTTTTAATTTTTGTTAATTTAATAGATTATCTTTCATTAATATAGGCGCGGTCTTAATACTACCTCTATGAGTCTTCGGTCAACACGGTATCTGGTATGTGTCGGTCAATCATGGGCATAATATCGTCATGAGTCAATCAAACATGATTTATCTGCCGCATGCACACAATAGCTTTGTTTAAATAAAAATCCGGCTTTTACCCTCACTGCCTAACCAACGGTATAGGAGGCCTTTTTAACAGACTTCCAAAAGGAGGGGTTTCTCAATTCGACAGTATATACATTTTTTTTTCAATCTTCTTTTCTTTTTTTACGAATTGAAAGAAATGATGATATTAAATGGAATAAGATGAGGAACGGCTGCACCTGCGTTTAGGGGGTATTTCTGCCAGTGTCAAGTAATTAATAGCAAGGGCAAAGACCAAAGTCAATAAATACACATTTTAAATAAAATTGGGTGATGACAGTGATAAAGATGGCGGATGAACCTAATCAATCTATACACCTAAATCTATGAGATTATCCATAAAATATGAATGTCATAAGGTGTCACTGTCACTTATCAATGACATTGGCTTGTAGACACTTCTCTCGTTCATGTTTGTCGTTGTCACGCCTATGACAGCATTAGTTCCTTGAAGTGTCATTGGCACGGGAAATACTCTGCCCTCGGATTAGCTGTCATATTTGCCGTCACTGTCTATGATCTATGGTCTCTGTCTATGGTAACATGGCTACTCGTGTACTCTGTTTGTGTTTTTTCAAGAAGTGTTGATCGAGGTTTTGGGTTTACTTAGTAGCTAATCCTCACCAATTGTGCCATAATTCAAGATTTGATACAAATAATTTAAAGATCTATCAGTGACTTTGTCTGTAATTAACATAGAACGCTACACAATGCAGAAATTTTGGAAGTGTTACATTTGTAGGTTAGAATGTTGAAAATACGTCTTAGCAGGATTATTGCCGATTATCGGCATAACTGGAATCGTGGATACTGTTCTTGTTTGCTATTATGCATAGTGTAATCGTTTGTAAAATCAAAAACAATTTTTATACAGGTATGTATGATGTGTTTGCGGATGGCTGGAAGAAGTTTTTATCAGCACGTGTGAGGTATTGTAAGAAACGACGTATGTGTATTCTATCATTTTTCTGTATTATGATTTATGGTGTCTAAATAATTCGTGTGCGTATATATATAATAGTTGGTGTTATTGGTAATTAATTGACCGTTCTAATTATGTAAATAAATAAATGGGTTAGTATTAAAGAAATATTTAGTCTGATGATGTTGTTTTATTTATTGTAGCGCAATGAATCCGTATTTTAGGAACTTAATGTAATAGAAAAATGAAATAAAAAAGTAATCCCATTAAGTGTTTGATTAAATTATTCCTATGAGATGCATCACTATGTAATCGATATAGATAATTGAGTTTTTAGGCGGAGCCCATCACTATAAGCGACAGCAGCGCTGTAACTATTCTTGGAACTAATCGCCACTGTCCTATCTGTAGTATAGTAGTGATCTGTGGTCGTTGTGGTACTGGTACTTGTGGTGTTTCGTTCTACAGCGGATTGTTATTTGCGCTATTTTTTTTAATTAAGGGAAAAATACACTTACTTTTATTAAATATGACCTCGGCAATGCCTGCGGACAGTACCGATGAGCGTCGGCGTAGGGTGAGTGACCATTCATAATTACAATATAAACTAAAAGTATATTATTATCTTCAACATTTGTGAATCTGAATCATCTTTGGTTTCACACAATAATATTGCGCTATGCGACGCAAATTATGTTAATTTGTATGTTTTTGGGAATGCAAACATGTTTTCTAACCAGTTTTTGTCAATAAAAAACAACAGTAGATATCTGCGTAATTAAATCCAGGTTTATTATTATTGATTTCTATTCTAGGGGAACTTTCTAGACATTAGGTTTTAGAAACTTATCGCACACATCTCAGACAAAGAACAGATCGAGACTGATAATACATTTATCTTAATATGTATTCGTCTAATAGTCACCTAAACAATCAATGTATAATAAATATCATAGGTCAATATTGCAGATATAAATTAGATTAATATCTGTAGAACATTTAGGTGTTCTTTATGATTTATTTGTTATCTTGTATTATTAATTATAGAATCTATTAAGTAATAATTAATTTGCTAATATTTTTTTTTATTATTTTATCAATTCATGGTTGAGATGTTCTTCTTCTTTTTTTACGAAATTAATGAAATGATGATATTATAATGGAATAAGATGAGGAATGGCTCCACCTGCAGTTAGCGGGTATTTCAGCCAATAATAATAATAAAGCTTTATTTATTCCTTACACAAAGTTTACATTATTTTGAGTGTTAGTACTATACTTATTCTAGTTTGTTAGTATATTTTATTAAACTGCGTTAGCGCATTTTGTTGTAAGTTTTTGTTGTAGCGCACTCTGGCGGTGAAAGCCTCCTCCATTTCAGCCAATGTCAAGTAATTAATAGCAAGGACAAATTCAATAAATACACATTAAAAATGGATGATGACAGTGATAAAGATGGTGGATGAATCTGAGATGTTAAAAACAGCAATATTTGTTTGCAGTTAGCCCACCAGTGTCAAGTAATTAATTTAATAAAAACACATTACAAATAAAACTAGTGATTTAAAAGAGAAAAAGATAGTGGGTGAGGCCTCATGAGACATAACTCTGGGTAAAAGGCTATTTTACTAAAGCTTTTTTTTTTTACTTTACACGAGAGTATACTCATTGGACACAGAAAAAATTGCCGATTCAGTATGTATCGTAAGTCAATATGTAGTCCAAAAGTGTAGCTGACGTCAAATATCCTTTCACCCCTCAATATTATCACCATTTTAGCCATACCAGTACCTACATATACCAGTATCATATAACTCAATCTTGTGCTCTAGTATCTACTAGCCTACCATACTACACCGTACAATGGATTATTCTTAAGTAATATGTGGAAAATGCTGTTGTAATTACAATGACACCTATTTTAAGTCCTCACTGTTTATTTTGTATTACATTGTAATTTCGTTTTTTTTCCTCAATAAAGTAAAATAAAAATAAAAAAATTCTAGAATGTTCCATGTTGTTCTAGGTCTTATTAGGTCCATTACCAGCAGGCTTCCTCTGTGCTGACGGTGCCACTGATACCCTCGATGCTGACTACCAAGCTGCCCTGGCTCTACAGCAACAGTTATGTGGAGCTACGGTAATTATAATCTATTAAAAAGACATCCTCACACCTACACAGGTGGTGGGGAACACTCCCCAAAGTGGTAGGCACTCACTTTGCCGATGTATTTTGATCCCTTTTGCGGAACTTAACACACACTGTTAGGATGGAATATTAACGATAATTTATGTATGTAGGTGCCAGCTGCCGGCCCGCCACTGACGGCAAGACTGAGTATTACAATTGCTCAGGCGAAGCTCTCTAAGAACTATGGTAATATTCTTTTTTTAATCATTTTTTTCTTTATTTGGTCTGTAATTTGAGGCAGTTAGGAAGAATGACATAGAACTTCTTGTCTACTCCAATCTAGTGACTTAAAGATCTAATACCTATTTACAATAATACTAGAGGATCCTTTCACGTGACTACTAAGTGTAGAGCAGTTGCCAGCTATGTATTCATGTTTAGGTTTCATGTATGTGTTCAGTTTCACAAGTAAAGGCATAAGACTTGAGAAGCAAGATCATTAGTTGGGTGATGTTATATGAATAATTATTTTTACGACACCAATATACAGTTTCCAAGATATTAAAAAACCGGTTTCATGTCATCTAATCAAGTTGGGTAGATTGTGCATCGTAACTTTTATATAGAAACAGTTTTGACTAACATCTATCATTTTACATTCGTTCAGCGAAACGGAGAGTTCTTTATGTTTAGGACATTAGCTGTGGAGGAGTGTCATGTCTACTCACATATTTAAGTAGACCATTCCTGTTTTAGGGTTCCATACCCAAAGGGTAAAACGGGAACCCTATTACTAAGACTTTGCTGTCCGTCCGTCCGTCCGTCTGTCACCAGGCTGTATCTCATGGACCGTGATAGTTAGACAGTTGAAATTTTCACGGATGATGTATTTCTGTTGCCGCTATAACAACAAATACTAAAAATAAATATAAAATAAATATTTAAGGGGGCTCCCTTACAACAATCGTGATTTTTTTGCCGTTTTTATAGATTATGGTACGGAACCCTTCGTGCGCGAGTCCGAATCGCACTTAGCTGGTTTTTATTTATAGTAGTAGGTTTTTAATCAATATTTGTATGTTGGTAGGTCTGACCCGTATGGACCCGTACGTGCGCCTGCGCGTCGGACACTGCATATATGAGACTCATACCGACCCGAGCGGTGGGAGGACACCTAGGTGGAACAAGGTCATTCACTGGTTGGTATATCTCTACAACTTCAAAAACCCGTCCTTCAGCCGCCGGCGGAAACTTTTGGGACTCTGTATAGAAATTCCTACAAAGTATTTCAGGGCATCTAAAATGGTCACAGCAATGCCTCATTAACGAATTCACTTCCTGATTTGTTACCAGAACCTACTTCCTACCTACTTCTACAGTACGATTTTTTAAATGATAAAGCGCATGCGGGATTCCTTCAATGATATATATATATCATCGAAAATAAATTTAGTATCGTAATTTAAACAAACCAAGAACTATTTTATGTAATATTCTTTCGCTATTGCATGAGTGTTGACTATAATATGTTAATAAGTAGTATATAAAATTGTTCTGAATTCGAAATATTTCTCGGAAACATTTTGCGGTATTAATTATATGCGGCGACCTACTTATTCTATGTAGAGTCTGAAGTAGAATTTTGAAACAAGTATGTTAAGTATTAAATATTTGTAGCCGCTACTCGTAAATGCATTTCACAATGTTTTATAGGAATTTAGATGTGTTTCAAATAATATGAAAGTAAAATCGTGTTTAAACTTTTATTTATTCATTTATTTAACAGGACATCCAAAAACTGTAGCATGAATAACACATTAATATAAAATACAAATAAGGGTAAACTAAATGCACAGTTAACAAAGGTGCCACAACATGCATAAGTAAGAGGAATAACATAAAAGGAACATTGGTAATAAATGAAAAATAAGAAAATGTTACTAAAATTTTGTAATAGAATGCACTGCCAAGCCGTGCTACGAGCAAGTAAAATTAAAAATGCTGTTACTTAAGAAACTTTATTGCAATTAAATAAATATTTTGTTATATATAAATCAATTGTTGTTTGTCTGTCGTTTTAAAACTCTAAAACGGCTTGACCGATTTAATTATTCTTCTGTTTACGTTCGCTATAATGCAGTAAAGTTAAAAAATGTAGGTGATACGAACTTCAGGCTACAATAACCGCAAATGTCAGAAGACATCGCGGCAGGTCCAGAAGGGTGGGATGAACTGGACTATCATGCAAGAGTGGCCCATCATAGAATGGAATGGAAGAAAGGATGGGGGGCATTTTCCCAGCACACAATAGACTCTTAAAAAAATACGAACTTCGCTAGGTCATCTAGTCTTCTTTATATATATAATTCTACTGTATGTGTGTATGTCACTGAACTCCTCCTAAACGGGTGGACCGATTTGAATTTTTTTTTTCGTATGCGTTTGGGTTGTGCCCTTGGTGGTTTAGATTCACAATTGGACCCGGTAGGTGGCGCTGCTTTCGTATGTCACTCATTCTAAGGCGGTTTCGTACCGCCTTAGAATCGCCCGGTCAGCTAGTAACTTATATATTTGTTCTCCAGCCTGCTGCCGCCCGGCGTGAACTCTGTGTATCTTGAGATCTTCGACGAGTGCTCCTTCACCATGGACGAGCTGGTCGCCTGGACCCACATCTCTATCCCGCAAGCTGTCCTCAATGTATGTTCACTTCAATATACTTTTTCTAAATATATGGCTTCCAACATATTGTAGATTTTAATGTTACTAGTGGTAGCCTTCTTTGTAGAAGTCCCGTTTTAAACGTATGGGGAGCACGTTCAAATCCCGGGCTCGCTCCTCTGGGTTTTTCGGAGTTGATGACAAATAATGATTACCACTTGCTGAATGGTGAGGGCAAACATCGTGAGGAGACCTGCAATTCTATAGAAAGGCGTGTGAAGTTCACCAACTCGCACTGGGACAGCGTAGTGGACTATGGTCCAAATCTCCCTCGTATTGACAGGGACCCTATTACTTTGGGCACCAAAATACATCGGCAAAGTGTCGGTGCACTGCACCTCTGCCTACTCTTTGGATGAATACAGGCGTGATGATGTATTATTTATGATTTTAATGCTCTAGGGTGAGACATATGATAATTGGTTCCCGCTGAATGGCAAGCAGGGAGATGGCAAGGAAGGTCAGATCAACCTGGTGCTTAGCTACTCTGTAAGTATAATTAACGCTGGTTCTTCTGCTCTAACATATAACAAAACCAATTTAAAAAAATAAAAACTTTTATTTAATTGTTCTCAGTTTTCGTGTTCTCCTCAGCAAGCCCTTTCATTTCATACCCATACTGTAGTATAGCAGAAAAAAAAAATATTCCGCCATCTTGGGTCATTCGTCATATTTGAATTAGAATTACGTCACATAGCTAAGCATGCATTGTCATCCAAAATAAGCGAGTATACCAAATTTCAGCTCAATCGGTTAATGATAAATGATTTAAAATTCAGTTGCAAGATTCCACCCGGACATACATTGCAAGTTAATATAAAGCTTGTAAAAAGTGTTGTCTCCTGTAGTTTTAGTCGTTAGGCCATGTCGGTGGTATTCAGATAGTCTGGAAACGTCAACCACAAGTATCTACCTACTTACTACTATAGTACCTATCTACTACATATTAGACTTGGCTGGCACCGACTTCAAATAGATGAGTGGGTGACGAGCGCTTTTGAGACCCTATTTGTTTTGAAGTCGGTTTTTGTTTTTTGTTAAAATATTTTTTTTTTCACGATTTTTAATGACAATAACCGTTGAAAATATGCAAGTATTATCACCTCGTAACAGCCCTTAAAAAGTAAAAATTTACAGCCAAAAAAAATGGTGCACTAAAAAGGTACAAATAACCTTATAATTCATTACATTTGGAGTTGGTGCCAATCTACGTCAGACTAGGCAAATACACACATGAATTACATATACGAAGTTTCAAGTAGATCAAAAAGGAAAATAAATTTGAAATTGTGTGACCTTCAACCCTCCATTTCAACCTCAAGGGGGTTGATTTCTGGTAATATTTTGAAAAATGTAACCAACCTTGAAGAATTATCTAGAAAATGTCATAAAAATTTCGAAATCGGTCGGAGGGCCTGTACGTTTACATGAATCTCGCACAAATGGACATGATAACATGTCGATTGCCACCGTAATGCTACACGAATTGATTAGTATATTATAATTCACGATACATAGATACGCTGCTTCACTTTGTATGAGATGAGTGTTCAGTCCTTCTGCAATATAAATATGTTGTTCGGGGTATTTGTCTGGTGGTGTAGGCAAAGTCACGTGTCTTCTTTGTTACATCTTATTTATTAGTAACGTAGTACATTAACTAACATTGTAACTTCTTATGTCTAGCTATCTACTAATCTAACTCCACTATGGAGTGGCTATCTTATATACTAGTACCCCCGTATAATTACTTATCTTATTACGTGCTAATATGTACTTTCTATAACTGCTTTGGTATTCCCAATTTACCATGTCCGCAGTTATCGCAGTACGTGCTTACTATACTACACTTTATTTTTTATATGTCCATGATTGCAGGTTAGTTTAGTTTGGTATATAGATAATTTTGTATGTTTGTCAGGTGGGTCCGGCGGCCGTGGCGACGTTCCCGCCGATGCTGGTGGTGCCGAGCACGGGCATGGGCTACGCGGCCATGCCGGTGTACGCCGCGCCGCCGCAGCCGCCAGCCAACCCGCATGCGCCGGCGCAGCAGCCGCCCATCACCGCCGAACAACTCCAACAGGTACCCACATCATGGCCAAGGAGTAAAATACAAGTTTCCGTGTTCTCCTCAGCAAGCCCTTTCATTTGATACCCATACTGTGGTAGTGCAGAAAAAATAACTATTCCGCCATCTTAGATGATCCGCCATATTTGAATTAGAATGACGTCACGTATCTAAGCATGCATTGTCATCCAAAATAAGCATGTATACCAAATTTCAGCTCAATCTGTTAAAGATAACTGATTTAAAATTCAGTTGCACGATTCCACCCGGACATACATACATTGCAAGCCATTGATTTGAAAATTTACTTTATATCAATATGTAAAAAGGTTAAATTTCTGTAATAAGGACACACGACCACGTGTCATGTCTGCCATTCGTGTAATAAGTGACAACCCTGTGTATATGCATAAATGTTGTTCCAGATTGAAGAGATGTTCCCGAGTATGGACAAGGAGGTGATCAGGTCTGTCCTGGAAGCCAACAATGGCAACAAGGACGCCACCATCAACTCACTGCTGCAAATGTCAGAGTAACCTACACGCCGCTTACTGCATTATTAAATCTTGAACATGTTACATAATTAATCTACTGACAAGATGTCTGCAGGGTCATTACGTAATTCTATTGCAAACGAATTTCAATCGTCTCCTTTAAAAAACCGGCCAAGTGCGAGTCGGACTCGCGCACGAAGGGTTCCGTACCATTATCTATAAAAACGGCAAAAAAATCACGTTTGTTGTATGGGAGCCCCCATAAATAATTATTTTATTCTGTTTTTTAGTATTTGTTGTTATAGTGGCAGTAGAAATACATCATCTGTGAAAATTTCAACTCTTAACTATCACGGTTCATGTGATACAGCCTGGTGACAGACGGACGGACGGACGGACGGACAGCGAAGTCTCAGTAATAGGGTTCCCGTTTTACCCTTTGGGTACGGAACCCTAAAAAAGCTGTCGAAATGTATTGAAAATCCACAATGTTGTTAGGTTTCCAACGAAAATTGATAGCAATTGGGAATTACATAATCGCCTGGCTGATATTGTCGAGTGCTGGATTATTGTTGACCTTGTCATACTACCAACTTGTGCGAGGGATAGCGATATATATCTTGTAGTTTTATAGAATTGACTAAATTGTGTCTTGATATCGTTTAAATCTTTTGAAGGAACTGAATATTTGATAATAGCACATATTTATTGATATATCTTTATTGTCCACGTTTTAAATTATTTTTTCCCCGTGACATTTTAGAATATAGCTTTACCGGTGCTAATACAAGCCTAAAACCTAAAAAAACGTATCTGCATAAAGCTTTTGATTACTTACAATAATTACAAATACTTGAACGCATTTTTTCTTATATTTCACCAAAGTATAGAGTTCCCACTGTTTTATACTATAACTGTACCTGTATTGGCCGATGCAAATTATTTGTATAAAATAAAACAGTAGTTGTAGCATGAACGCCAAGACTAGTTGTACGTCACGGTATATCTTGATTTTGTCTCTTTCTCTCGTATGAAGTTAGATAGCGAGCGAGCGAGCGAATTCGTGACAAAGGTCTTGTCTTGCGTGCTAACCCTACAGAGCTCATTATTCCGTTCCGTCACCGGCCAACACTGTGGCTTGACACGATTTACAAGGATCATACAGGATGTATCAGAAGTCCGAAATAATACTTTGCGTACATAGACGCATAGATGCTTAGTGAAGACAGTTTATACCTAACTATCATAGTTTCTGAGTTATAGACCTTTGAATATTTGTCACAGGTATCTTATTTAATCAGCAGTGTTAACTACACTTATGAGGGGTGACAACCAATATTCACAAAACAGAACATGAAAATATTAAATAGGTCTCGAGATATTACGAGTTACAGAAATCAGCGACGAAAAAACGTTGGAAAACATTTAGATCAAATTCTTATACCATTCAGTTGTATACCCGATACTGATGCAAACTTCAAAGTATTATTTCGGACTTTTGAAACATCCTGTATATTGCGATACGGTCTTGATACGATGTCTTGGTCTTGTGAAGTAAGTTGCTGGTTCGATTCCTGATAGTGGCAAATTTCAGAATTGGCCCTGGTCTGGGTGCAACAGACATAGCCCATAGTACATTATATATCATCCATAGTACAAGCTTGACTTAGTTTGGGATCATACGATGAGTACCTTTTTTTTTTTATGAGATAGGGAGGCAAACGAGCAGACGTTTCACCTGATGGTAAGTGATCAACGCCGCCCATGGACACCTGCAACACCAGGGGCATCGCAAGTGCGTTGCCGGCCTTTAAGGAATGAGTAGGCTCGTTTCTTGAAGATACCTTTGTATTGTATGTATGTATTGTACCTATGTATTGTCTGGCGTTATTTTATATTTATTATTTATACGTTAATAACACGGTTAGAAAACGGAACGGGGTAGTGGGCATTTGCTCACTACCCCGTTCCTTTATAATTAGCATTTGCTAAAGTACCTAATGTAAAGTGGGCTTCATTTTATACCACCATTTTGCATCAATTGTAAATATTTTTTTTGCTTGAAATTACACTTTTAATTTTTGATAGCAACAAATCAATTATTCCAATGTATTGTGTGTAGACAAATTATGTGATTATTGTTTGTTATAGATTTTATATGAAACTTATAGTGTCCGGTCCTCATGTCGATTTTTGATCGAAGCCAAAGGTTTACCGTTATGAATTCAGCTCATGATTGTGATGATAGGCGGCCGGCGCGGGCGCTATGCAGTATGACGGCGTCGACGCGTCGCCTTTTCCATTACGCTCCCGTAAATTCTTAATAGTTCGGTGAATTTCGGCGCTTGCTAGAACCCTTCGGCTTCGGTCAAAATTTCGGCAGAATCTGGCGTAAGCCGAAGCTTTGGCCGACTTCGGTTTGACACTAGAAACTTATTTAATTTTAAGATCAATACTAAATAGGCACGGTAGATGCAAACTCACTGTTATTAGCTGTTAGAAAACACTAAAGGTATTTGAAACATGTTAAAATATTTATATAATGGAAATGTATCCACAGTTAAGTCGCTAAAGGAATGTTTCATTAGCCAACCTAAATCGGATACCAGCTTAGATTTTGTGCCAAATTATTTGCCATCAATGCGACTGCTTTGTCAAGAAATTATTTTAATGTTGTATTTTATTTGTAATTTTACAATGTATAATATAAATTACTACTTAATACTCGTTTTTCTTATATTACATTATAGAAATTTCAATCCATATATCGAGGAGTGAACGGCTATTTGCGTTAAACGACACTTTAAGGCGATATTGACTATACATATTTGGAATACATAGCAGTGGTAGCCGAGTGGTCGAACGCACGCTTTGCAATCAAAGTGCGCAGGTTCTATCCCCGGCTCGCACCTCTGGGTTCCATGTGCGAATCTCATTTTCATCTGAGATTATCACTTGCTAAGAAACGGTGACGGAAAACATCGTGAGGAAACCTGTGTGCCCGGTATAATGGCAATAGGCTCGCCCCCTATTACATTGGGACCAAAATACATCGGCGAAGTGTGGGCGCACTGCAGTGCACCTCTGCCTACCCCTTCGGGGAATACAGGCGTGATGATGTATTATATTATATTTGGAATCATCGATTTTTTCTGCGTCGAATGAGTATGCTCTTCCTGCAAAATTAAAAAAGTGTCCCTCAAGCCAAATAGCCTATTGACAAACAAACAATTCTATTAGCAACAAAATAAACTGTACTAATTGGGTCATCATAAATAACCCTGCCTTGAGGTTAAAGGGTCATGGGTAATCGAGAGAACTTATTAGGAATTATGGAAATGCCAATTGAAGATATTTAATTTCATTGTCATTTTATAATAATGATTACCACTTGACGGTGAAGGAAAACAAAGTGAGGAAACCTGCACGTCTATAGAGGCGTGTGAAGTTTACCAACCCGCACTGGGCCAGGTTGGTGGACTATGACACAAATTTCCCTCGTATTGAGGAGGAATGTGTCCGGTATGATGTCAATACGCTCGCCACCTATTACATTGGGACATAAATATATCGGCGAAGAGCGGTTGGACTGCAGTGCAACTCTGCCTACCCCTTCGGGAGTACAGGGAATATTTTATTAAAAGAAAATGTAGGTATATAGAGTCAAATCATTTATTAGTTTTATTTAATTTCTTCCTCTTCTTACCATCTTCTTTAATAACTTTAACACTGTCCGCCTTCCGTTTAATCCTGCCAATCTTACCGATCACATTCTTGAATCGATCGTCCTTCTTCATGAGACCCTTGTTAAGTTTCCTGAGGCCATCTTTGATGGAGCTGTCGATATCTGCGTCGTTCTGCAAACGCTCCTCGTGTTGCGGTTGATCTTTCCTCATTTCAGATTGTAACTGCTTAATTTTAGCCAGTTTCGCCTTCTTAGCGGCTTTGATACGTTTGCGACGCATTTCTTCGAGTCTGAAAAATAAAAAAATACATCATCAACACGCCTGTATCCCTGAAGGAGTAGGCAGAGGTGCACTGTAGTGCGCCCATACTTCGCCGATGTATTTCGGTCCCAATGTAATAGGGGGCGAGCATATTGCCATTAGACCACAAACACATTCCCCTTCTTACGAGGGAGATTTAGGCCATAGTCCACCACTCTGGCCCAGTTCGGGTTGGTGAACTGACGCCTTTTCTATAGACGTGCAGGTTTCCTCACGATGTTTTCTTTCACCGTTCAGCAAGTGGTAATCAATCATTGTTGAAAATGACATTCGCACATGAAAATTATCTCAGAGGTACGTGCCCGGGATTTGAACTTGCACCCCTTATGTTCAAGGTCTTAACAAATAAGCGCAGGCCATCTACTTTTGTGTAAATTTCGACTATTGCAATGCATCTCAAACTGATAATCACCCCTCCTCCATCATGTCGGGGTCGAGGCCGGCCTGCCGCCAGCGCTTGATGCGGTAGTTGCGCTTGCGCTGCTCGAACTCCTCGTTGTCCAGCTGCGCCTCCTGCTCCCGGCGAGTCACGCTCACCGTCGTGAAGATCTTCACCGCTTCGTCGTCTGTGGAGAACGGAGAAACTGACCGTTTTAACAACGCCTACACCTCTCGAGAAGAGTCGGTAAGAAATTCAATGGTTATTCTTTTCAAGATAATAAATATGCACGTATGTGATTATTATACATTCTCAGAAGCAGCAACACCGTGTGAGCAAGCATCACCTTTGGCTCAGTACTAGAAAATAATTATATTCGAGCAGTCTAATTGTTCGATCTTTGCTTTCATTTAAAAGATATATGGTAGATGGATTGTTTGCCATCCATTTTTTTTGTGACCACCGTCGTTTTTCAAAAACGACGGATCGGTGAGGCCACCTCGACGCGCTTCCCAACCCGACACTCGACGAGTTGAATTGTGGCGCTCGACGATACTTGTCGTGTCCCCCTTTGACCTTGTGAAATATTCCGTGTATAGACACATTTTTTTTATGAGATAGGGAGGCAAACGAGCAGACGTTTCACCTGATGGTAAGTGATCAACGCCGCCCATGGACACCTGCAGTTCTCACAGTGTACAGTGCACATTTAGATTGTGGTGGAAGATCTAGCTAGCTGCCATCACCTCCGGCGGACTGGAACAGCCGTGCTGAGCTGGTCCTCGTTGAGGAAACTTCGGTGGGAGCAATCGAGGTTGGTGGTAGGCATTCCTCTACCTAGTACATACTGAGCAAAGATCTTCTTCTAATCTGAGACGGTGCAACTGTATTCCTATTTCCAGGTCCTTCGAAGTAAAAATAAATCAAATTTACCAGCCCCTTAGTTATCCCCCCATCACTAATATAAGGTACGAATTTTGGCATAGGTAGGTAGTAGTATGTATAAGAAAAATAATATGTAAAATTAACAATTTGTAAGTGCCCCCATGGGTCTATACAGAATAAATGATTTGACATTAGTATAGATAACTGACCGTCAATCTTATATTCAGTGAGTTTAGTGTTGATTTTCTCTTCGATCTCCCCGAGCCGCAGTATGTCGTAAGGTGTGATCAGTGATATTGCCATCCCGCTCCTGCCTGCGCGCGCAGTTCGACCAACCCTGAGATAAATTAAGTCGGTTAAAAAAGAAGTCACGTTTGAGCCAAATTTATAGAAAATTATTGCCCATCAATTATTGCCCATTTTAAAAGCAGTGGTAGCCGAGTGGTCGAACGCACGCCTTGCAAATCAAAGTGTACAGGTTCAAACCCTGGCTCGCAACTCTGGGATTTATGTGCGAATCTCATTTCCATCCGAGATTATCACTTGCTATGAAACGGTGAAGGAAAACATCGTGAGGAAACCTGCACGTCTGAGGGAACTTGCCTAGTTCTCGTTAGATGTGTGAAGTCTGCCAACCCGCACTGTGCCAGCGTGGTGGACTATGGCCTGAATCCCCCTCGCATTGAGGAGAGGCCCGTGCCCAGCAGTGGGAAGTTAAAAAGGGCTGTAGTAGTAGTAGTATACCTGTGAATGTATTCCTTGTGTTCCAGTGGTAGCTTGTGGTTGATGACGAGGTGTACGGTGGGTATGTCGAGGCCGCGCGCGGCCACGTCGGTGGCGACGAGCGTGCAGCGCAGGTTGCTGCGGAACTGCGCGAGCGCACCCGCGCGCTCCCGCTGACGCATGAACCCGTGCAGGCACACGTTGTCCATGGATATCGCGTTCAACATCATCGATAGAACCTGACACTCCCTACGGACAAACACGATCATTAAAATCCATCTTAACGAATATCGCATATATAATTAGATGGTATACAAATTTGATCGAAATTCGAACATGAATTTTTGATGCGAAACATCTAATGGCACGCTTGGCGAGTGACAGCGACTATTGACGCCGCGATGCCGTGATCTTAAAACTTCGAGCAGCTTCGTGGCTCCTCGGTTCTTTCCGCCGCTTAGACTCCGCCCACCGGCTGACTCCGCTCACTCGCCGCTACGACGTTTATGTTTTATGTTTCACATCTGCCAGGCGTCCCGCGACGGCTCAGTTTTTTTTTTAATTGTAATTGCTCGAGTCTACAGTCTCACGCAGACTAGGGCGTCAAAATGTTTGCCATTGCTAGCTGTAAAACTGTAATAATCCATAATAGCTCTTAAGGTGTAAAGCTTACTTTTTGGTATCAGTGAAGACGATGACATGCGAGCTGGGCGTGGTCTCCCGGTACTTGCGCAATGTTTGGACCAGGTACACGTCCCGCGCGTACGCCGGACACACCACGTACCGCTGGTCCAGGGTAGATACAGTCAGCTGAGGGTCTGACTCCGACCAGGTCAGCAGGCTCTAGATTTTATAAGATCTATGAATTATTCATATGGTCGAAAATGGACATAATATAAAGAGATCATAAAATAATATATATAGCATATAGCATAAAATTCTCAATGGCGTCTGACTTTTATAAAGCCTAAAACCCTGGGCATACTGGTGCGTCAAGACGCGTGCGTAAAATTCTAATGTCAAAGTGACATTTTTTTTTTTTCTTATATACTACTACCGGATCGAAACGCGACCTCAACTGAGAAGATCCGGCAAGAAACTCAGTGGGCTGATTATTTTTTTAAATCGCCAAAACTTATTACTTATACACAGGTACATATAGCTCCAGTGTGTTGCCTTTAGAGTTGCTTTTAATAATAAAGATAAGATAATAATACGCTAGTGAGACAAAACACGCTACACTTTGACATGACGGGCAATATTTCGATTTTTGTTTTGAACCTGAGCTGCACAATCCCAAGCTGATTTATCATCCAAATAATTCAAGACTTTGTAATAGCCCAATTTTAAACATTTTTGTCTGTTTGTTGCGGATCAACTTCCAAACTGCTAGATCGATTTTGATGAGACTTTTATACGCAAATGTTACAAGGTAGCTAAGGTTAATTTTTTAAATATGAGCTTAAGTTGCATTAAATAAAACTTAAACCTTTGACAATTTACATACACTACACTTACCTCCTTATTAAGCGGCACCAACTTTGATTCCTTGATGTCTTCAGTGATTGTTGCCGAGAACAACAGGTTCTGTCTCTTGGCAGGTAACACTTTGAATATCGTCTCCAGATCATCTTGAAACGATTCACTGAACAATCTGCAATAAACACAAGGCCTTAGTTGTTTTTTTTTATTATTTCTATAGTCTATATTTCAGCAAACTATGGCTAAAGTCCTCCCCTCTGCATGCCTTTGCCTATAGTGAGGCATCACAAATGCTAAAGAGTAGGCAGAGGTCTACCGCACCGCACCCACATTTCATCAATGTATTTTTGTCCCTATTGCCATTATACTGGGCACATTAATCTCAATATGAGGGAGATTTTGGCCTTAGTCCACTACGCTGTGAGTTGGTAAACTTCACACGCCTTTCTATAGACGTGCAGATTGTTTTCCTTGACAGAGAAGTAGGATATTGAAAACAAATTACCTGTCAGCTTCATCCATGACTAAATATTTAATTTTCTTTAAGCTAAATGTGTCACAGCCTGTGATGTGGTCGGCCAACCGGCCTGGCATAGCAACCACTATGTGAGGGCGCTTGCATAACTTCAGGGACTCCTCCAGCTGATCTGATCCTCCTGTCACTATGCACACCCTGAGCTTAAGAGGCTGACCAAGGATGCTGAATTGATCTGCTATCTAGAAAAATTATATGATAGATAGATAATGTCATAATAAATATTGCCAGAAAACACATACTCATAATTTAAGTACAAACTAAGCAAAGCTTGTACTATGGGTATAGTACAATGGACTGAGGGTGATCCCAGTTCAGTGACACCCACATCATGAAAAATCCGAAATTTCCCTCCAACGGGAATCGAACCAGCAACCACAAGTTTAGTGAGCTGATCACCCTGTGCTCAAACCATTACACCTAGCCATCGTCTGAGATATAAATAACCCTTTATTGGGACCAAAACTACATAAACTAATTCTACACCTCTGCCTACCCCTTACTGATGTTTTACCTGGTAAGCCAGTTCATGTGTAGGGGTGAGCACCAAAGCGAATATTCCATATGGATCCTCAGCCAAATGCTGTAGTATTGGCAAAGCAAATGCAAATGTCTTCCCTGAACCGGTTTTGGCAGCTCCAATGCAGTCATCGCCACCTATGATGCGAGGTATACAACCTTTTTGAATCGGAGTCGGAGATCGAACACCTGGAAGATAAAACAAATCCATAGAACTTAATTGTTTAGGCAAAGACATAAATTTCATCTCTTCTGTCAGACTAGTCGAGAAAATTACTTCACATGGACGTTATCTACTAGACATAGCTCAATGCAAAGTCATTTACTCGACAAATTTGGCAATTAGAAAAGATAAAAAATTAATGGCTATGCGGTCATGCTGGGCCTGCGGAGATCCGTCGAATGATTCTTCAGGAGCCTGATGGTATTCCTACCATCAGGAATAGTTACAGGTAATAGAGCATTGGATAGTTAACCTTTTCCGTGCTAATCCTTACATACAAGTTAAAATATCATCATTTCGTAAAAAAAAAGTGAAGAAGGGGAGTATGAAAAAAAAATCAATGTTACAAAAAAAAATAACAGAGTACTAACCTAAACTGTACAATTGTTTTATAAGCCAAGACTTAACGCCAAGCTTGGCGAATTCCTTTTCGTCGTTTTCGTTCATTTTAATATATTTTCAAGCACATTTCAATAATAATTAACCAAAAGAAAATAAAGCTTTGACAGAAAAACAAACGCCATGTGATCTTGACATTGACGTGTTTTGTTTTGTTTAAAAATTATAGTGAAACATGGCAAGACCCGTTCTAAAATAAATAAATAATTTCATGCCATGTAACTGTAACTACTCGTACTGACTATAAATTCGACATCACTGTCATCATCATTTCTATTTATAATGTGTATATATTGAATTTTTCCTTGCTTAATTACTCGACATTTCTATAAATACCGCTAATCGCAGGTGCTGGCATTACTCATGTTATTCCATTAAAATATCATCATTGCACTCATTTTGTAAAAAAGAAGAAGAACCTCACACGAAATTCTCGTTGCTCAAAATGAAGTGTTCTTTTTTAATAAATAGAATATCATTGTGTTCATGTATTTTACGAATTAAATTATGAAAATAATAAATGTCATTAGTTTTGAATTGAGAACCACTCCTTAAAACTTAAAACTTAAATTTATTAAACTTGTCCTTATCACAGATGCAGCCATTTCTCCTTTTATACCATAAAAATTTCAGAATTTCTTCTTAAAGAAGAAGAATGAACCTTAGCGTACTGACCAAAACTTCATAGACCAAACCAAAGAATTCGGTTAATTCTGGGTGACAGCAACGAGTAAAAAAAAAAAGACAGTGACAGCGTCACGACAGCCGCTTGCTTGCTGTCGTCGTCCGGCCGTCGATCAGTCATAGATAATACACTATATCTGAGTAGTGGTCTGTGCGTGCGGCCGTCATTCATTCAAAATTACGGAGGTGCTTGTGTAATTCTTTTGTTGTTTTATAAAAAGGATAGAAGACGTCCTATAAAAGTTCATAGTTCGTTTCATTAGTTTTTTAACTTATTTAGTGTATCTGTTTATCGCAGTGCCGTTTTATATCCAGTTGGTGTCGTGTACATTTTTGTGGGTAAGTAATAATTTCGTAATAATTAGAAAAAACTCACGGTAGATACTTCCATGTGAGAGATGCTTGCCTAAACAAATATCTACCAGGACTTTAAAAGTATCTACATATTTACTTTTTATATAATCATTCCACTAAATATCTCATACAAAAGCAGCATGATTAATGAGTGTATTTGTAAAATATACTAAGCGGTCAGTATAGGTAGATTCCCACGTTTAATTTTTAACTCTAGTTACGATGTTAATATTTTCTTGTTCAATGATTTTGGATTTCTCTAGAAAATATTGTCTGGATGTATTTTTTATAATAGTATATGCCACTTAGTTCTGATAAGAAAAAGTATTTAATGCAAAGGTGCATTGAACCGAACTTATGCCTAACTTCAAGATGAACTTGCAATGATTGTTTTTATGCCATGACCACATAATAACTGCTATGGGTAGGGCCATTTAAGAGATTTTTCGACAGTTGTTTAGCCTTCCATTTTTAGTGTAAATAATAGATTTGTTTTTATTCCAATAAGTTCAAATATCTTAATATTATGGATTTTAGCATCCTTATGATAAAATTAATTTAGCAATGACTCATCAAAGTAGATTTGAATTAAGGTTATGGAAAGTAAAGTAAAAATTTAGTTGTAATCTTGAGTAGGTATACATACAAACAATTGCATGCAAGATGTTATAATTAAATATGTTCATGATTGCCATTTGAATTGCATACAAATATTAAGTTTTTCTTAATCTATATATTCACAACATTAAAACTTTGTGAATATAAAATAAATAATACATCATCACGCCTGTATTCCCCGAAGGGGTAGGCAGAGGTGCACTGTAGTGCACCCACACTTCGCCGATGTATTTTGGTCCCTATGTAATAGGGGGCGAGCCTATTGCCATTATACCGGGCACATTCCCCCTCAGTACGAGGGAGATTTGGGCCATAGTCCACCATGCTGGCCTAGTGCGGGTTGGTGAACTTCACACACCTTTTTACAGATGTGCAAGTTTCCTCATGATGTTTTCCTTCACTGTTCAGCAAGTGGTAATCAATATAATACGAACCTACCAATTAATGATAAATCATTAACTTTCATACAATATCAACTCTGTACCCATATTTCTTTTGATCTGTTCAAAAAATATGTTTTAAATCATGCATGAAAGTAATTAACATTACCTTAATGCAATTTAATTTCTTATTGTTTAAATGTTATTTTAATTGTTATACAATAGGTGTATGCTGACATTTTGATCTTTAGCCCTATACTGTGTGGCAAGGTATAATCACCATTATACCTACTATGCGATTCAAATGAGAATAGGGTCGACTTTGCGCCATATTGTGACGTCATAGCTGTCAATTCTAACCAGTTTGGTAGGGTGAGCAAAACAAGATATTTTTTAAATAAAATTTATTTGCAAAGGTTGCGTTAAAAATGCACTCAGTCGCACGACGAAGCACACGAACAACGACAAAATGGCGACTGGCGTCCTCATTTTTTTTAATAATTTTGGCATGGCTTCTGGGCCTTTGCGCCAAAATGAACATAAAAAAAGGTTATGATATGATTATGAAAAACGAATTATGACTTGAAATACTTAATTAAATATTATATTAAAACAATTTTAACCTTTATATTTAAATTGGATTTAAGACTATTATAATTGATATGCAAATTAGTTTTTTTGCAAACCATACTTTTCAAGTGACATTTGACAGATAGATGTTATTGACACATTCCTATTCTTATTTGAATCGCATAGTACTTGGATTATTTAATAATACCTACTGTGTGCCCTAATCCATGTCGAAATATATCTATTGTTATCTAGGTTACTCATCCCCGTTACTATCACCTGTTATACAAGATTTTTTTAAATGTTTAAGGGCCTCCTTCCATTGAGTCTGGCCAAACTGGTCTCTGTCAATGTCAAAATAGTGGCGAAGACACATTTTAAATGATTCTTTAATGTATTGATGTCATAATACAAAAACTGACAAAAATATTCAGTAATATTACAAGTAGGGTATTGGGGTAATTTTTAGTGTATAATTCTATACAATAGTAATATTAAATAAAAAACATAAAGGTAAAAACCTTATTAAAAACAAGCTTTTATTTAATTACCATTACCATTAATTTATTTTTAAGTTATTTGGATTTAATGTGATGTTGTATTAGTTTTTGTGTTCTCCTCAGCAAGCCCTTTCATTTGATACCCATACTGTGGTAGTGCAGAAAAATATAACTGGTCCGCCATCTTAGATGATCCGCCATATTGGAATTAGAATGACGTCACATAGCTAAGTCATCGAAGTCAAGTCATCCAAAATAAGGGTGTATACCAAATTTCAGCTCAATCGGTTAAAGATAACTGATCTAAAATTCAGTTGCAAGATTCCACCCGGACATACATACGTTGCAAGCTAATATAAAGCTTGTAAAATATCTAACAATGTTGCTTTTTCTATTGTCACCAAAGTAAATGACCCTAGCCTTAGTGTATTGCCGTCCTACTCACGGGTGTAATGTATGAGTGAGATGCCATAATATTAAGCTTTGTGCTAACCAAATCAGCACTACACATTAAAACCTATTCAATATATTTTTTTGTTTATACCAAATCTTAAATAAGATTTTTTTCCTATTAAATGGCTACTACCTTATTAACTGGCTACTATTTAAAGTAAGTAGGTACTATAGTGGCACTTTATTTCTTGCAGGTATATTGAGAGTGAACTATGGGGGTTTTGAAAACGGCATTGTCCTTAGCCAGCCATGGGAAAGTTGGAATGAGAAGTAATGGCAAATATGTGAGTATCTTACCTTTTAATTTTGTCCATGCAGGGATGTGTATTCGGAAAATTATACTGCGGGCAGTGTAGATTTCCACGTTTAAAGCGCCGCGCATATTGAGGCGGCAAAACTCGCGCGTAAAACGTTTAGCCATTACTAAAATAGACTCTGTAGTGATAGACATAAAGATTTAATTTTTGGGGTAATTGCCTCCACCAGCGGGAATCGAACCCACAACCATCTGGATTAGTGAGCCGAGCGGCCTACGCTCTAACCAGGATGTAAAAAAATAATCGAATCTTTTTTTCATACAATAGATTTTTAATAAATCGATTATATTACTTACTCCCTTTTTTAAGTAAAAAAGATAAGATAAGCGTTGTTGGAATAAACCAATGTAACCAAACTACAAATTTTAATCGAATTTTGGAAACGGTGGCATCTGTGCGATTAATCAAAAACCAATAAAAAAACTATTTTTTCTATTCGAAAAGTTGCACTTTTTTGTAGATGGCGCCACTTTTCGACTGACAAGTGAAATTCACGTTAGAAAAAATTGTTTTTTTTTTTGGATAATCAATGTTTTACAAATCGACAGAGAAAAAATATTTAGTGACTATTTTTTTCCCCTCCAAGTCACACATACACATAGCTCAAGCCAGTACACCAAGCCTTTATTCAAACCATCGACCTACATTATTCAATAAACTCTACGCTGAAATTGGCACTGCTATGACTACTTTGACGTCACGGCGCGATGTCCCCGAGAATGCACCGAGCATTCTCGTGGACATCGCGCCGCGCCGTAAACCCGACGACATATTCAAGCAACTACTTGTAGATATAACACGATAAGTGCATGCGTGTATAATTAAAGTATTAACATATTATACCACGCGTCGGGAGTGTGATACTGTGACCGATTGTTGAATGGCAAAGCTACGACTTGAGATAGGATTTGTGTCCGATCGAAGGTCAATTTTCGGCCGAAACCGGCAATTCAGTTCAAGATTGACTAAAAGTAAAAGTTTTTTTTTAATTTTCTATTGAATGTTGTCTTGTTGAACTTGTCTTAAATAAGTAGGTACATGTTTCAATACTGGCGATGGCAGTCGATCAGCGAAACACAATTTACCTTGGCCATCCCGCGTCCAGAAACCTTCGGCTTCGGCCAATACGTCGTCCTATTTTGGCCAAAGCCGAAGATGAAGGTTCGGTCGGATACTAGATGGTTAGATATCTTTGGAAATATCGCTATACAAAAGAGCGAAATGCAAGAGTTAAATTAATAATACATCATCACGCCTGTATTCCCCGAAGGGGTAGGCAGAGGTGCACTGTAGTGCGCCCACACTTCGCCGATGTATTTTGGTCCCAATGTAATAGGGGGCGAGCCTATTGCCACTATACCGGGCACATTCTCCCTCAATACAAGGGAGATTTGGGCCATAGTCCAACACGCTGGCTCAGTGCGGGTTGGTGAACTTCACACGCCTTTCTATAGACGTGCAGGTTTCCTCACGATGTTTTCCTTCACCGTTCAGCAAGTGGTAATCATTGTTGAAAATGACATGCGCACATGAAAATTATCTCAGAGGTAAGGGCCCGGGATTTGAACTTGCACCCCTTACGTTCAAGGCGGGCGTTCTTGCCCACGAGGCTACCACTGCTGTTAAATTAAATTAAATTGCCAGTTAAATTAAATTTATAAATAAACTTATTATTCACCAAAATAGTTACAAAACGAGTTACTGCGAAGCCCAAACCCAAACTAGGCGTTGCCTGTATTTTGGGTTTCTGTGTTAAAATTATTTGGGAAGTGAATTAAAATGTAAAATAGGAAATTAATCATTTAAATATAAAGATTGTGTGCATGTAGTGTGTATTGTGTGTGTAATAAAGTGTGTGAAACGTTTGTCAAGTAGTTGTTACTATGTATAGTTAATGAACAATTTTTAATAAACTTTCAGTCTCTATATACGATTGTTGCAATTACCAATTCCTCATTATCATTCTCGCTTCTTTCATTTTAATATTTTGTATGCTATACCTATTGCTGTAAGTGTTTGACACCATATATGGCTTCCCATCCATTGTCAGTCATACCCGAGACGTGTTCATCGTGTCTTCGTCACTCTACGTTAACATTGATAGACCTGACTCAATTGAACACAGAATTTAAAAACAACGTTAGAGAGTTGAAATTTAGTTGATTCAGTATTTGGTATTAGGGTAGGGTAGTATTAGGCAGTATTGTGTTAAATATTATCTATCTTGATATTTTATTTTTGGGTTCTGTTGCAATGGAGTACTAATCCTCTTCTTAATCTTTTGCTTCCGCTACCTTAGTACTACATAGGTACATACTTGTCAACCCTAAGAAAACAGCACATAGTAAATTCCATAACTGTGCACAATATCAGGCAAACATTTCTCTTTCTCGGCACCGCGCGCTGCAGATCGTTGATAGAACATAACATAAATGTTCACTGGCTCGAATTAAACGTTGATTGTCTCAATAAGTGCAATTTGTACTAGTATTTGGCGCAGTGTGTATTTTTGCTGTGCGGTGCCGATCGCCATTTTAATGTGCGGATTTGATTCCTTGTTGACACCATGGAAAACATACTAATGCAAGGACTGTAAATGCAAGTAATTTTCATAAAGCATGACTTTGCGGGGACACTGTAGCAGAAAATAGCCCACGACAGAGAAGTGTGGAGATGTATGAAGGAGCAGATTCCCAGAACAGCGACATTTAAGGATGTTATTAAAATATTAGCATAAGCTATTAATGGTAGTTTGGATATGATAATAGCTTCAAAATAACAATAGCATGGCATACATCGCACTGATCTGGCGCTTCCTACAATTGAAGGAAAATAAAGCAACGTTGACTTCCTTTACCTATTTATCTTATCAGTGATGCTGGGTAGAGCGCTCACTATGATTGTAATAACTTTTTGACAAAAATACTAATTTTAATTGTTCCGATCTCCCCCTGCCGTGAAAATTCTATCAATAATACCCATACTTATCATAAAATATACTTATATATAAACAATATAGTAAAGGAATATAGCACAATAAAGTAATTAATATAGCAGTGGTAGCCGAGTGGTCGAACGCACGCTTTGCAATCAAAGTGCGCAGGTTCTATCCCCGGCTCGCACCTCTGGATTCCATGTGCGAATCTCATTTTCATCTGAGATTATCACTTGCTAATAAACGGTGACGGAAAACATCGTGAGGAAACCTGTGTGCCCGGTATAATGGCAATAGGCTCGCCCCCTATTACATTGGGACCAAAATACATCGGCGAAGTGTGGGCGCACTGCAGTGCACCTCTGCCTACCCCTTCGGGGAATACAGGCGTGATGATGTATTATTATTATTAAAATAATTAAAAATACTTATACATAATGACGAGAGCGGTAAATATTTTATAGTCTATGTTATTGTTGCTAGACCTAGCAACACACAGATACGGCTAAATACTTCGTTCAATCCACGAAGACGCTTCCCAAACCCTGACCCTTATGGATCGGTTCGGTACAGTATCGCCCAGACGAATGGACTATGAACTGTGTGATAACAGTTATAGTATAAAATACAAATATTATACTTAATAGACGCTAATATTATAACTTATAATAATAGCGTCTATCGTAAGTACATTCATTCTGACCATTTGGCTCTCCCTGACGATACGGCCTAAACTAGGGGGTCGATTATGGCCTCTCGGCTCACAGTACCTTGCGTTGCTGGCTTCTATTTCCCTAAGCCTCCCTCAAATATTATGGTCTTTTCGGATTTATTTCTGATCTAAGTGTAACTGAGATCGTTCCCATCCTCTTTATTGTATCCATCTAGTATTTGGAATCGTGCGATGAGTAGTTGTTTTCTTGCGATACTATATAATACGGCGTTCATTAGCAACATATCAGTGATAGCTGCCCGTCCCGGCTTCGCGCGGGTGGACATTTTTTTTAAACATTTTGGGATAAATAAATATAGGCTATGTTACTCAGTGATAATGTAGCATTCTAACGGCAAAATAATGTTTTAAATCGGTCCAGTAGCTTTTAAGTTTATTCGTTACATACAAAAATACAAATCTTATAATATTTGTATACTAGCTGTGCCCGCGACTTCGCCCGCGTGGACTTTAGGGAGATTACCCGGAAATATGGGTATTATGTTTTTCCCGCGGCACCCTAATGCTTTTTCTAAAATTAAAGTAGCCTAAGTTACGCCTTGGAACGTCAGCTATCTGTCAGTGAAAGTCCCTTTGAAATCGGTTCAGCCGTTTAGAAGTTTACCTCAAACAAACAGACAGACAGACAGACAGACAAAAAAAATTAAAATTGCGTTTTCCTTATAGGTATCGTATATACTTTCATACGCATTTGGTAAAAAAGTGTTATTTTGATATTACAAACAGACACTCCAATTTTATTTATTTGTATAGATGTATAGATATGTAGATATCACGAGTACCTAGCGTGACCTATATCACAGACACACTCACGGTATCAGCAGATACGCAATACTAGTATCATGTAATAAATAACTGCAAGGGTTTAAACGATTAAACCCCAGACACACTATAAAGCGTCAAGATCCGCGCTGCAGATGCTTTCCCAATACCAAAATGAACTCTGTGTCAATATACATAAAAAATTAAGTTCTTTTATAATAGCCACGTTGCAAAATTCGCTGCCAATGGCTTTTCGGTGAAGAATGAGCTTTTTCTATGAGTCAATAGTTAGGGCCCATGACTTATGACATACTGACTCTCGACTGACAGGGAGTTCGGTCTTGTTGGTTTCCTCTATTATCGATCAAATTCTAAACAATTTCGAGGGTGAGTGGTGGGTCCCTTTCTCTATTATTGTATTAACAATGGATTTCCGCAATATTACGCCTGATTCCATCAATTATCAATACAGCCTGTTTTGGTATTAGTATGAATTTTGCAACGCTCGCGCGTGCATAGCTCCTGATCATATTTGGTAATTCGGTCATCGAACTTGTTTTTAGGACTTATGAAATGTATTTAGGGCCAGTGTGGTGGACTATGGCTCAAATCTCCCTCGTATTGAGGGGGAATGTGCTCGGTATAATGGCAATAGGCTCGCCCCCTATTACATTGGGACCACAAAATACATCGGCGAAGCGTGGGCGCACTGCAGTGCACCTCTGCCTAACCCTTCGGGGAATACAGGCGTGATGATGATGATGATGATGTATCTAACTAAACTTTGAAGATACAATACTCGTTTGTATATAATTACTCCTTATAGAAGGTGTACGGTCAGGTGATCGCTATTTATAAAACGCGAGCGCCCGAGGGAGAGAGCACTGGTGTATAATTAACGTAGCTGCCTTAGAACTAGTCAGAATATACTGTAACTATATGTGTAACCTGCGAATACGTATGCGCAGAGTAAAATACGTCCTTACGCAAAGTCTGGTGGACCAAAAGAATTTGAAATAAACAGAGATGTTTGGATGTTTAATCTCGGAGAATATCGATCGAGTGATAAGCATCTACTGCCCACGTAACCAAGAGGTTGTGAGTTCGATTCCCATCCCCGACAGGTCATTGTACGAGTATGTTTCCCTGAAGTCTTTCGTGGGAACCATGACCACCTCAATGCAATAAACTTTTCAATCACCCCACTTGTATATATCATGATGGAGTGAGACGATAATATGGCTTAATGTTGCCAATTCCATTTAAATAGGTATTTTAATAATGATAACGGCGTGTAAAGCTCCACGCATACTGCGGCGTCAAAACTCGCGCGTCAAGATATTTGTCAATACCAAAAACAAACTGTATTGTCTCACAGAAAAAGTTCATTATTCAACGATACGACATTGAAAGCGCGAGCGAAATTTTACGCGTGGCGGGGTGGCTTCTGTCACAGGAATTCTATCTTTATGAACATTGACACAAGGGTCATACTTTGCATTGCAACAACTGGGGCGAGCGAATCAACTTGACTTTATTTTGAAAATGTACTCTGTGGCAATATACGTATAGATAAAATTTCTGTGGTAAAAGTCATGTAAACACGCATCAAAATTGACGACCCGATGACGTTTCGTTGAAAAATGTGCTTTTAGTGTGAGATAATACAGTTCCTTTTGGTATGAGCAAAAAACGAATCGAGAGCGTTGTGTCGTGCTTTCGGATTTAATCAGCGGATTGATAAACTATGGAAATACACTAAGCTCTTTGTAAACTGTAATATTTACAGAATCAACTGTCTGTTTATGTAAATTATAATAATATCACTAACTCTGCTAAATGTCCGTCAAATGACCTGGATCAGTGGGCAAAGCCGATAATTGAGTATACACATACTACGATTCAACTAAATTTGACAGCACTAATAATATTGCTATCTTGCTCATTCATGCTTCACCGTCACTACACGAATGCACGAGGAAGGCAGCCATCAGAGAGAAGTGGCGGCGTGTTGTGAAGCTTGCCACCAACACCTAAAGTGATGACCAGGACCACTCTGTCAAGAGTGATACCGACAAAGAAGAAGAAGATCTTGCTCATACATAATGCCTATAAATAGAACGACAATACATTCCATAGTTATCATACAACGTAACAAAATACCAGTCTATTGGTTGCTCGGCTCACTGGATCAGGTGTTTTCGGGTTGCATTCCCGGCAACGGTAAAGTTTGGAAATGGCCTTTTCGGAATTTGCCCTGATCTGTGTGTGTAGTGGTAGCCGAGTGGTCGAAGGCACGTCTTGCAATCAAAGTATGCAGGTTCAAACCCCAGCTCGCACCTCTGGGATTTATGTGCGAATCTCATTTTCATCCGAGATTATCACTTGTTATGAAACGGTGAAGGAAAACATCGTGAGGAAACCTGCACGTCTGAGGGAACTTGACTAGTACTCGATAGATGAGTAAAGTCTGCCGAACCGCACCGGGCCAGCGTGGTGTTCTATGGCATGAATCCCACTCGCATTGAGGGGAGGCACGTGCTCAGCAGTGGGACGTTAAAAAAGGGCTGTAGTATTATAATGGGTGTAACTGGGCTCGCCCCCAGTCCATTTTATGGTACCCATAGTACAAGCTTTGCTTATTTTAGGATCATACCGAGCGACACTTTTGGGCGATGTTGACTTGTATACATATTTGGAATCAGAATTTTTTTCTGCGTCGAATAAGTATGCTCTCCTGTAAAGTTAAAAAAATGTCGCTTAAGTCAATTAGCCTTTCACCCCTAGATACGATGAATATGTGTTATCTGGCGATATTTATTTATTTACTATTTGGTATTGCGACCCTAAGGTTATTGTTCTAGATTTCGATTCGTGTGCCGTACACTGAATAGATATATTATCTTTGTTACAAACTCGTTTGTTCCTATTAAATCAAGGTGAACGTAGTCACGTGAATATTGCGTGCAAAACGTAACTATTATTACACTTATAAAGCTGTATTCATATCATCGACGTAGGTACAAAAAGTATTTGGTCTACATAGGTAGGTTAAACATCTCCCGACTCCTTGTGACTCGTGGAGGTGCAACGTTGGTTTTTAGTGGGTATGCGGTCTCGTGCTGTGAGTACTCCCTACTCCCTACTATCATTTAATTTTGCATGTCGACAGGTTGTTTTATCTATGTAACATTGGATCTAAGCTGCCAGATTACTTTGAATCTTAGTTATTAGACTCATCTCGAAATCTAGAGGCATATGTATCTAATTGTTTCTACCTACCTAGCTTTTCGTAAAATTCGATCAGGGTTACCTGATTGATAAATTTGTATAAACTTTTGACTTAAAATTAATTCACTGGACTACGCGTAGGCCGCTGCTTCAGCTCGCTCGAATTCGGTTCGAATCACGCCAGCATATTTCGAAAATTACCTTTTCGGGATTTTCCCTGGTCTGGGTGTAATTGGGATAGTACCCATAGTACAAGTTTTGCTAGTCATACGATGAGTATGTGTAGTCTGGCGATATTTATATCAAATTACTTACAGTTTCATTGTGCACGGTCCTTTATGTTTTTTTATCGTGCGTCTACGCCGAGCCATTGACTCGCCACTTGGCATTGAACTTGTATTCGTTTCGCGATACCAACTGGACATCTAATATAATGGAAATATGTACTTTATCGAAGTGTATTTTTTAACACTCTGTATAAGCTCATAAATTTGCTCATAAACTTAGTTAACTAACCTTATCTTTAAAATCAGTTAACTTGATTCGTAAAAAAAATACCGCTGTTAACTTACCAGCTTGACACCAAAACCTCTCTCTCTCTAGCCGCAACAGCCTATTGGATAAACTAGGTACAGTCAAGTCACCAAGAGGTTCCGGGTTCATTACACTGAGCCCATCCAACACAAGCATTTAGATTAGTTAAGTTAGTGGGAGTACAACTATCCTATCATTGGTACTACACATTACCATCAAGCCTGTGTTCCCCGAAAGGGTAGGCCGAGTTGCACGATGTATTTTGGTCCCAATGTAATTGGGAGCGAGCCTATTGCTATTGCCATTTTACCGGGCACATTAATACGAGGCAGATTTGGGTCAGAATCCACCACGATTTGGATCACAGTTCACCAAACCGCACTGGCCTAGTGCGGTTTGGTGAACTTCACATGCCTTTCTATAGACGTGCAGGTTTCCTAACGATGTTTTCCTTCATCGATCAGCAAGCGGGTAATCATTATTATAAATCATTGTTGGTATTCTAAAAAAAAACTAAATGTCCTTTGCTCTGCCCTCCGTTGAGTTAACTCCAAGTGTCATCTCCCGACCCTCAGGCATCTCTTCGTCCGCTGCTGTCATGCGCGCCGGTCGCCATGGTGGGCCTGGACCGCTCCGCTCACACTCAGGACATCACCAAGAACATACAGTACATCAGCAACGACAAGGTCAAGCTTCAAGCGGATCCCGCCACTATGAAGTGAGTGAAACGCATATCATTTACTTTGTTTGAGCCTAAGGGGCGAAATTGTCAGGTATTTTTTTTATTGGAACGAAGTTCCTTACGGCAGGCTTGGAGGGGATAGGGATTTTGCTAGGCGACCGAACTGAAAAAAATGTGATAGTAAAACCGTAAGAAAAAGTGCGTGGAATCAAATCGTTAAATGAGACGACTTTAGTTGATAATTTGAATTACGATGTTTTTTTATTTTATTACTTTTTTATTGTATTACTTTTATATTTTGTTGTTTTTTTTTTAGGTTTTGCTATAGTTTTTATTTTATATACTAATAATAATACACACATATTAAATACATTGAGTATACTGCCATCTGTGGGACAGTCGTTGAACTATTAAAATACATAGAACTCCGGGTCGTTATGGACCTTTTTTGTTTTTTTAAATTTCATGTTATTTTGCTTTCACAAGTCTATACACGAATATAAACCTCTCATTAACAAAATATAATACCTTTATCTTTCTTTTCATTCATTCTACATTAGCCGAAGGAACTTCGTTCCTACCTGGTGTCCCACGACACCATTCAGTTTTTTCCCTTTTTTTTAAACCACGAGTGAACTAAACAAATTCAAATTGAGCAAAGCATTTTTGGAGATTTAGTCAGACTAACGAGCAATTAAATCGCGGCCTCGACTGAAGAGATCCAGCAAGAAACTCATCGAGCTTGTCTCAAAATATGTCATTTTAACTTTATTGAATTGCCAGAACTTATTTCTAGTAGGTAAATAGATACCTGATTAGATATTTTCATCACCGTAAAAACATGTCAGCGGGCCTTGTGTGACTTTCAGAATGGCAGCTAGTCGCCGCTAGAGACACTTTACATTTTCACATAAAAAAAAACAAAAGACTGTCTTGACACATTGACTGTATACACTGGACTTTCCTCTCCCTAATCTCTCTGGTATCAAATGGTCTTTGACCACTGCCTTACTTACCTTACCTACATCAAAATAAAAACCGAGGGAATTGATATCGTTACCAATTCCGTTCCTATCTCCTCCAAGAATTACCATCAGCATTTCAATTTGGGATCCAGGCTGGACAAGCGAATAGACCGTCCCATCTGCATCATGATCAACTGGCTGCTGGCGCGGCAGAAGCACGTGATGAAGTACGCCACGCTGTACCTGGAGCAGGGTTTCGACGTGGTCTCTGTGGCGTGCACCCCTTGGCAGCTCATGTGGCCGCTCAAGGGCTCGCAGGTACATCCTTCAAACCCCTGTATCCACGTGAGCTTGATTAGGTAAGCAGGTTATATACTGAAGAGTTCCAATGCCAGGGGATTGCTCGGACCGTGCTCAAGCGTCGTAGTTTGAGTAGATATTACCGAGCGCTCATTCGTCTTGTGCCAACTTACATCCCGTAATATATATAACTATTTTGCGTGATCAGTAGGGTGATACCTTATTAAGTTGCAAGAACGTTTCAATGACCTTTTGTCAAAAAGTATTTTAAATATGCAATGTAGTTTGGTTTCTAACGAAAATTGGTAGAAATAAGAGTCACATGATAGCCTAGCAGATACCGAATTGATCAACGTCAAATAATATTGCACCAATAATGGTCTCTTGAAGTAAATAATCTGACACACGTAAACGGCAAAGTCACGTCACGCACATATCCATTTTAAAATCGGACCTCTGGGACTATCAAATTAGTATGATAATATATAATCTGTCCTTAAATGGCTGTAGGTCACAGGAATGTGACCAGTGTAGGTAGACATTTTTACGTTTTAGCTATAAAACTGGTACTATTGGCGGCAAAGGTGCTGTCTGCTCTCATGGCTTTGCTGCTCCTGAGAATGGATTACTCGCAATTATCATTTTGAAAAGAGTAATCATTGAGTTTCTTACCGGCTCTTCTCAGTGGAAGCAGCATTCCGAACCGGTGGTAGAATCTGACTATTTGTAACAGCTTTTGGGCCTACATGAATAAAAAAAAATTGATTTTGATTTATTCGAGCTACCATTGATAAAAGATGCTGTTTTCATGCCTTGAAAAATTAAGTCATAACTTAGCAACGATAGTGTTAGGGGACTTGAAGTCCAGGTGATATGGTTAGGAGGTACCACCTCCTGACCACTTTTAACTGATGGTTTGTCTCCGTCCAGTTGGTGGCGGAGGACCTGATCAAGCTGATGGCTCGGAATGAGAACGAACACCCTCTGGTGGTGCACGGCTTCTCGGTGGGCGGGTATATCTGGGGCGAGGTTTGCGCACACGTCATGAACAACAAGGATCTGTGAGTCAATACACCTTCTTTACTCTTCTCCCTGCTAGGTCCTTTCATTTCAACAGGCGTATGTGTTTACATACAAATCGTATTTTATTTAGGCTAAAGATGCCACATATTCCCTTTACTATTGCTTCTGTAAAGCAGTATCCACAGCGGTATCCAATAAAGAAACCGAGGTTTAACGAGCCACGATGAGTAGTATGTTGTCTTGGAAACCGCACGAATTTGATCGTAAAAAGGTGTAGGAGGAGTTGGAAGAAAAATTATCCATCGCATTCCAAAGCGGGAGATAAAAATGAATTTCTAGGTTGAATTGCTACAGAAATAAAGAACCCAAAATGAACTCATAGAATTCAGTATTTTTCAATGAAATATCATCTAAGATGCAAGCGTATTTAAACGCGACCGTCGCCTGCTTGACTTATACCACAGAAGTTAAATCTGTACGTGTAGTGACATAAAGTTTATTTTCCTGTGTTCCAGATACCAGCCGGCGCTGGACCGCGTGGTAGCCCAGGTGTGGGACTCCGCCGCGGACATTAGCGAGATCACCATCGGCGTGCCCGCCGCCGTCTTCCCCAGGAACCAGATCATGCAGAAGACGCTACAGACATACATGGAGTGAGTATCCTACACCATCGCGCTGGTATTTTCTACCAGGGGTAGGCATGTGTGCTAGGAGTCGATTTTAGACCACCTGAAAGCTTATCATGGGTTAGGAACTGCACGAGTCAGAGAGACACTTCAACGTGTCTTTCGAAGCACGTAAGGATTAGTTATGATTTACACTAGCAATTAACCAAGCTGCAGGTCTAGCACAGCCGGCTGAACAAAATTTTATATTTCGATTTTGTCTCGTTCTCTCCTATACTCATGAACTTAATGTATGAGCAAGACAGCTATATTTTTGTGCTGTCAAAAGGAGACGGGGATCTCTGGGCCCAATTGTAATAAGTTGAGATATGGTTTAAAAACAGCGGTATTTTTTTCTGTTTCAAAATATAAAAAAATCAGCTCAATTCAATCTGGGAGACGAGAAATCATAAAAATAAGTTTATTTCACTGAAGAAATAGAGAATCTATTACTGTGAATGATTTAAACAATTGAACATAAAATACTTAATTGATTCAATCAAAATGAATAAATACATTGTAATAATTAACAATAAAAAACTACAATTAATATAGTAAATAACTGTGTGGCGTCCGCGTTTCCGAACGCCCCAGACAGAGTGAGCACGTTCGGTAGCTCAAAAACAAATTGTGTTATTAATGATTAAGCACATAATTGTATTCATTTTAATATATTAATATATACACTAAAGTGGTTGTATTAACACCAAAACTGTATATTAAAACAAAATAACAATCACAGTAAAAAAATCAGCTGTTTCTAGATAGCTGTATCTAGGTTGTTGTCACTTTGTTGAATAACCACACTTTTACTAAATCGATACTAATATTATAAAGCTAAATAGTTTGTTTGTTTGTTTGGTTGAACGCGCTAATCTCAGGAACTACTGGTCCGAATTGAATAATTCTTTTTGTGTTAAATAGTTCATTTATCGAGGAAGGTTATAAGCTATATATCATCACGCTACGACCAATAGGAGCGGAGCAGCAACGAATAATGTGGCAAAAACGGGAAAATTCCCGAACATGAATCGGGTATTATTGACTTATATAATCATAGACTTTATAACATCACTCTACGCCAAAGTAACTATTAGCGCGGGTGAAACCGCGGGCACAGCTAGTCTCTTATAATTCTGCTCTCAGATTGCCAAGATCAGCAAAATTTTCGGAGACGGTTTGATAATATATAAGCTCTTAATTGACACCACTCTCATATTTTTACAACTGGGCCCAAGAATTTATGAAAGCGTATCCGTCTCCTTTGTTTAGTTATTGTAAGGTACCAATAATATCAGGACTTAGTTGAAGAAGTGGACTATGAACTTAAGATACGTAAAACGCTGATTAAAGATAAGTTTGACCTACAAATTGCTAACAACACACGACAATTAGATAATAATACATCATCATCACGCCTGTATTCCCCCAAGGGGTAGGTATTTGTCTCCGCTGATGTATTTTGGTCCCAATGTAATAGGGGACGAAACTATTGCCATCACACCGGGCACGTTCCCCCTCAAAACGCGGTAGATTTGGGCCATAGTCCTCCACACTGTTGGTGGACTTCACACGCCTTTTAATAAATGTGCAGGTTTCCTCATGATGTTTGCCTTCACCGTTCAGCGAGTCGTAATCATGATTGAAAATTAATTTGCACATGAAATCTGAAAATTAAATTATAAATTATACTTAAGAACTAAGTGCCCTCGGAAATCTATGAAACATATTATGCACCCAAAAAAAGTGGCATCCTAAAACTACTAAAATAGTAAAAAAAACCGGCCAAGCGCTAGTAGGACTCGCGCACGAAGGGTTCCGTACCATTATCTAAAAAAAATGGTAATAAAATCACATTTGTTGTATGGGAGCCCCCTTAAATCATTATTTTATTCTGTTTTTTAGTATTTGTTGTTATAGCGGCAACAGAAATACATCATCTGTGAAAATTTCAAACCTCTAACTATCACGGTTTATGAGATACAGCCTGGTGACAGACGGACGGACGGACAGCGAAGTCTCAGGCCCAGATAAATAAACGTTACTTAGCACGATCTAAGCCAAAGTACTGACTAAGTTCACGAAATTCCATTAAATAGACGTGACTTTCAGTTGTCAGTTCTGTCAGAAGTCGAACTCGGCTAAGCCAAGTATTAGTCAAGATTTTTGATGACTTAGCATGGTCTAAGCAACAATTTCACTAAATAAAATGATTTTTGAACTGTCGTATTGTATGCTGCAGTATGTTTTATATTGTAATAGTGATTCATCCGCCCTCTTTAACGCTGGTATCATACATTTTTATTTAAAATGTGTATTTATTGAATTTGCCCTTGCAATTAATTACTTGATACTGGCTGAAATACCCGCTAAATGCAGGTGGAGCTATGCCTCATCATAATTAATTAAATATCATCATTTCATTCCGTTCGTAAAAAAAGAAGTAGGTAGTTTAGTGTAGTATTTGTGTTTACATCAGTAGCCAAAAACAAAGGTTTACCTTTATCATTATTATTATAACTAAAAATAAAACTAAAAGTTCATCACTTGCATTTTCATTTAATCCGAGAGAAGAAAGACAAAATTTAATAAATGCACACAATAACACTAATCTTCTTCTTTTTATACGAAATGAATGTAATGATTCATTTTTTTCCGCTGCACCTGCGAATAGCGTGTACTTATGCCAATGTCGAGTAATTAATATCAAATCAAGGACAAATTCAATAAATAAACATTGTAAATAAAAATGTGTGATGAACTTATCACAAATCAACAACAGAGGCAAAACGAAATATCAACTGCCAAGTGTCATTCTCCCAAAAGACCATCGACACCAATAATTTACCACAGAATTCAGTGCGTTCATTTTTTGAAATATAGCCATTTGTATAAAAAGCAAACAAATTAAGTTTTCCATTGTGATCACAAGTATTAAAGCATTTTTTATTATATGTAATACATTTATATTGATATAGAACTGTTAATATTAATTATTATATATTAAATTTTGACAATATTAAACCCGACACTTTCCCAATCTCTGAACGCTTCTTTTTATGCAAAAGTATTACTTTCGATTTTGACTTAGCTCGTGCTCGGCTAAGCAATGTTTATAGTTACGTCTATTTTAGTACATAACAGGTGCTTGGCTTAGACACGTCAAAGTAATGCTTCGCCAAGTCGTACTTTAGACCAATGCTTAGCAACGACTATTTATCTGGGCCTCAGTAATAGGGTTCCCATTTTACCGTTTGGGTACGGAACCCTAAAAACTACCAAATGTGGTCACAATAATTTATAGTGACCTTATATGCAAACGGCATAGACACAAACTTAAGCGTTCCCAATTAAAATTCGATCGGCTACGTAATGAGGCATAGACTAATAAGGTCATATGTAAAGGAAATAACTTGTTAACTATCATTTACGATCATGGATATGTTTTGCCAAAACTAAAACGAGCTGTATTAACTCATACAAAAAGTTCATTCTTCAACGAAGATTCGTGCAGCGTGTTCGAGACAATTATACCACAGAAATACAATCTTTCTGAATAGTGACACAGAGTTCGTTTGGGATTGGCAAACATTAAAGCATGGGTATGCTTGGGCTTTGTAGGTACATAATTACAGATAGATACAAGTAATCAGTATAGATACAAGTAATCAGTAGTAATAGCTGACAAAATACTTGATCTAAGTAATTATAAGATATTAATTATAATCTGAATTTAATTTTTATTGAACACGAGCCACACTAGATAAGGTAATCAAACATTTATTTACCACTTGCTCCTACCCGCGACTTCGTCCGTCGTCTTCGTCTGCACGGACGAAGGCAAAGTATAGTGATATTGAATCAATACGAGTATCACTACACTTTGCTTATACATATGTTAACTATACAAATAAATAAAATTGGAGTGTCTGTTTGTAATATCAAAATAACACTTTTTTACCAAATGCGCATGAAAGTATATACGATACCTATAACGAAAACGCAATTTTAAAATTTTTTGTCTGTCTGTCTGTTTGCTTGAGGTAAACTTCTAAACGGCTGAACCGATTTCAATGGGACTTTCACTGACAGATAGCTGACGTTCCAAGGCGTAACTTAGGCTACTTTAATTTTAGAAAAAGCATGAGGGTTCCGCGGGAAAAACATAATACCCATATTTCCGGGTAATCTCCCTAAAGTCCACGCGGGCGAAGTCGCGGGCACAGCTAGTTCTGATATACAAACAATAATACTGTAAAGTTTCAACAAAATTCATTTAGTAGTTTCTGTCTCAAAGAGTAACAAACATCCATCCATCCTCACAAACTACTTATTTATTTATTTATTTTTTTAAGAACGACACACCAACGGTATACCTATTAACAATTGGGTAAATAAAATATTAAATAAAAACTGGTCTGATAGGTACACCAATGACAGGCGTGTACAACTTTCACCGACGTGAGACTTAAATATTTTAAAAAGAAACAAATAAAGTTGAAGCTTAACTAAAAATTAAGTTAAAGCTAAAATTTGAATAATGAAAAAGTAAAAATAAAATGGTAAAATATTTATGGCAATGATTTAACTACTAGTACTAGTGGTGCCCAACGACTTCGCCCGCGTGGAATTGAGAAACAAAAGTAGCCAAAGTAACTCCTTGTCACATCAGCTATCTGCTAGTGAAAGTCCCGATCAGCGGTTTGGGAGTATATCTCAAACAAACAAACAAACAGACAGGCAGGCAAAAATGTTTAAAATATTATGGCTATTTGACTGAAGCGCCACTTTTGGGCGATATTGACTTATATACATATTTTGAATCGGCTAATTTGTCTGGGTCGTATGAGTATGCTCTCTTGTGAAGTTACAAAAATGTCCCTTGAGTCAAATAGCCTAAACTGTTAAAAAAACTGTTATTTTCACATTACAAACAGACACTGATTTTATTTATTTGTATAGATGACAAATTTATTTATAATGTAATGACTAATGCTTGATGGGAAGCATAGATAAATAATAATAAAAACCCTTTCAAAATACACTACACGTGGCATGACGAAATTTATTATTACATTTTTGGCCTACACATACACACGATTTTTTTTTACTATTACTACAGCCCTTTTAAACGTCGCACTGCTGGGCACGGGCCTCCCCTTAATGCGAGGGGGATTTAGGCCATAGTCCACCACCCTCAGACGTGCAGGTTTCCTCGCGATGTTTTCCTTCACCGTTTCTTAGCAAGTGATAATCTCGGATGAAAATGAGATTCGCACATGGAACCCAGAGGTGCGACCCGGGGTTTGAACCCGCGCACTTTGATTGCAAAGCGTGCGTTCGACCACTCGGCTACCACTGCTTATTAAAAATAAGTCATTATTATTCATGATGTTTCGCAGGTACCACCTGAAGACGTTCCACGACGCGGCCACCGTCCACTACATCCGCTCGTCGCAGCTGTTCCACACCAACCTGTGCCGGGCGCCCGCGCTGTTCCTGCTCTCCCGCAGCGACCCCGTCGGCGCCGAGCGCAGCAACCGGAGCGTGCACGACAGCTGGCTTGACATGGGCGTCAAGGTATGCACACGTTGTATCAGAAGTCCGAAATAATACCCTGGGTACATATACTGTAGCCCACATAGTGGGGCTTCAGGGATCCCACCCTAACGCAGTGCGACTGTGGTGACCCCGCACAGTCTATGCCACACGCTGTCCTGTCCCCGGTGCCCAACCACCTGCACCAGGGAGGACCTGTATGCGGACACTTCCAACGCGATTGCTGTGGCTAAATTTCTACTAAACGAGGTGTAGACCATTGCTCGAAAAGAAGAAGAAGAAGCCCACATGTGGATGCTTAGTGAAGACAGTTTATACCTAACTACCATCGTTTCTGAGTTATAGACCTTTGAATATTTGTCACAGGTATCGTGTTCTTGTCTTTGGTTACATCCATTCAGCAGTGTACCAATGAGGGGCGACTACCACAAAACAGAACATGCAGATTTTACATAGGACTCGAGTTACATTACGAGTTTAAGATATTAATGTCGAAAGAAAGTTGGAAAAACATGGTCAAATTTCTATCAAATTTTTATACCATTCAGTTTTATATCCGATACTGATGCAAACGTCAAAGTATTATTTCGGACTTACGAAACATCTGTATACATTTCACAAAACTATGTAAAACATTTATCTGTCAAGTGGGATTTCTATAAATTGGAAGGAAGAAAAATGTTATCATGTTATCTAACATTTATTGTATTCTGTTCGCAGTGCACGTGGAAGTGTTGGAACAAGTCTCCGCACGTGCAGCACTACACGCACCACCCAAAGGAGTACTTGGCGGCGTTGTACGCGCACCTGGACGCGTACGGGCTCGTCTCGCAACCGGATAAGATGAGGATGCGACTATAAAACCCTGCGTCCACGAGCGCGTCGGAACGCCAACCAATTTTTTGCCAACACCAAAACGAACTTTATTAACTCACACTTAAAGCATATTTTTCAACAAAACGTAATCGATGGCGCGAGAGAATTTACACACGTGTTCGCGTGGCTCTTGCCACAGAAATTTCATCTTTATGTATATTGGCACAAAGTACATTTACAAAAGTTGATTCGCTTGCTCCAATAAGGCGTAGAACACTATTTGTATTAGTTAATCATTTACCTTGTATTGACAAGAAATTTTACACCTTAGTATACATGGTGTTTCAGAAGTCCGAAATAATACTTCCACATAGGCATGAGTATCGAATCTGCCATTAAATGGTAAGGACATAGAAAGTTTCTTTGAATTTCAAACATGTTTTGCCCAATTTTAAAAGATACACGACCATAGAAAAGGCGTGTGAAGTTCACCAACCCGCACTGGGCCAGCGTGGTGGACTATAGCCCAAAAATCTCCCTCGAATTAGGGAGAATGTACCCGGTATGATGGCAATAGGCGCGCCCCCTATTACATTGGGACCAAAAATACATCGGCGAAGTGTGGGCGCATTGCAGTGCACCTCTGCCTACACCTTCGGGGAATATAGGCGTGAATATGTATTATTATTATTATCATGGTAAGTACTATTTATTGTATGTTGGTCATTTCATATTGTTAATCCAACTATGTAACTCCATTTTATAGAGCTCTGGTAGAGTTCTAAGGTATTGAAAACTAGTGACAAATATTGACAAGCTTATAACTCTACCTAACGTAATAGTTACTTATAACCTGTCTTATTATATTATACACTTCTCATCAAAAAAATCGAAACACTTTCGTTTTTATTGTTTTTGTCCTAATTTTTAAAATTACTCATCATACAAAATACGAAACCTATGAAGACTTAATTTGAATTTAGAACATTAACATTAGGATTTATAAACCTCATACTACTCACTATTAAATGACATTTTACATTTATTCCTAAATATACACATTTTTCTGATAATCCTTATCAAATCATAAACTGCGAGGTGTTTTGATTTTTTTGATGAGAAGTGTATTATCTTATATCCACATATCAGCTACTGTGTTTACACCCAAAAATATTATTTCGAACTTCTGGTACATCTGTATGCGATGGCCTCACTATAATAAGCATTATCGTGTGATCTTTAATGAAATTAAACTGAATATAACATTTTATAATTATGGAGGTTATAGTTTTAAAGGACATTACTCTACGCAGACGCATATAGAAAATTTAAAGCCTCGGCGGCGTGGTCTTAACTGGTGTTAAAAATCTGACCTCTAGTATTAAAACTCAAGAAATAATTAAGTACAGGTCGCGTCATGTGAAAAGAACGCGGGGCGGGCGGGTGACGCGCCGCATGCTTGCTGGTGCGCTATTGGTCCGTTTGCTTCCCGCGCTCCGTCCACGTCACGTTCCGTCGCAAAATACCATCGCACACCAAACATGTTTAATTATGAAATGGTTTTACATAGAAAAGTTAGAAAAAGATTTATGACGTATATTGTTATATGAAGAGAGAGGCTGAAAATAAATCACTTGATAATTTAAAACAATGCTTGAAAGGGACTGCAGAGGCAACAAAATGTCAAAATTTTGCATACTTTTTTTTTTAACTTATTTATTATATAATTGGACAACTATTTACAAAATATTTACAATGCAAAATAAAATAAGTTAAAACTAATAAGAAAATAATATATTTATAAAATACGTAAAAAATTTGGCCCATGCGGAAGCGTACCCAAGACGCTGGCTGCATTCCCTCGCTGAATGGCTAGAGCCACTCGTTGAGCGAGAAAATGGCCCGCTCTTGGGTCGCCGGTTGTGTCGACCAATTTTTGCCGAATAAGTTCATTAAATTTTGGGTGCTTGGACCCCATGGACCTAGGGTTTCGACTCCAAAAGGAATGTAAATATATTCGGAGCCGATAACCTCGTACTTCCGCCGTTTCAAAGTCTCAGCCGCCTCCGCCGCCGAGCCCGCTTTCTGAGTGGTTCCCGAGAGATGGGAGGGAGCCAAAGTATCAACGCAGGTTGCATCCCATACCATGGCTCGTCCCATGCTCCAAGGAACCAGAGACATTCCGTCGGGTCTCTTGCCATCGTCACGCACGATACCTTGCGGCTCTAAATAAATCTTTTTTTTAACTAAATTAGATTAAACATTCTACACTGAATCGCACATTTTTTTATATGTATTTAATTAAATTCTATCTAATACCTATATTATTCAATGTTGGCACCAATAACCGCGGAGCGAGCGAAAAGTCTAGTACTTTCGTGCGCGATTGTACCCATGCGCCAACACACCCCCTCTACCTTCCTCCAGCGTTATTTTTAGGGTTCCGTACCCAAAGGGTAAAACGGGAACCCTATTACTAAGACTTCTCTGTCCGTCCGTCCGTCTGTCACCAGGCTGTATCTCATGAACCGTGATAATTGAGAGTATAATATATAACAACAAATACTAAAAAAACTGAATAAAATAAATATTTAAGGGGGCTCCCATACAACAAACGTGATTTTTTTGCCGATTTTAAAGATAATGGTACGGAGCCCTTCGTGCGCGAGTCCGACTCGCACTTGGCCGGTTTTTACATGACGCGAACTGTACCTATAGTAAGCTTAGCATGTAAGGTTTTTGTGAAAAAACAAAATTCTAAGATTTAGACAATAAGTAGGTAAGTAATTTAGTGAGTAATATAATTAGCGAAAAATAAAGTTTTTTATATGAATAAAATAGGTTTTGTTTTCTTGCTTTTTGTTTACAGACGTTTTTAAAGCTATTTGAATGGTCGTGTGAAGGAAACGAACCGTGAAGTAAAACATCGGGAGGAAACCTGCACGTCTGAGGGAACTTGTATAAATATCTCTGTAGTTCTCGATAGATGTGTGAAGTTTAAGTAGCAGTGGTAGCCGAGTGGCCGAACGCACGTCTTGCAAATCAAAGTGTGCAGGTTCAAATCCCGGCTCGCACCTCTGGATTTTACATGCGAATCTCATTTTCATCCGAGATTATCACTTGCTATGAAACGGTGAAGGAAAACATCGTGAGGAAACCTGCACGTCTGAGGGAACTTGTCTAGTTCTCGATAGATGTGTGAAGTCTGCCAACCCGCACTGGGCCAGCGTGGTGGACTATGGCCTGAATCCCCTTCGCATTGAGGGGAGGCCCGCGCCCAGCAGTGGGACGTTAAAAGGGCTGTAGTACAATGGTCGTCTTTATAACCGTAGGAATAATGTGATGCATATATGTAGTTGTAGCATGTGCGGCAAGAATAGACTTATGTGACGAAATATGTTTATTTTGTCTCTTTCTCTCGTGTGAAATAAGAAAGAGAGCGAGCGAATCCGTGACAGAGGTCTTGTGTTGACATGCATGATAACCCGACTGTAGTAAGCTGTAGAAATGAGTGGTGACCATCAGAATCAGAATAGTTTTTATTCATATAAACCAATACAGGCACTTATGAATCGTCAATAAATAGTAAAAATAGTAGCTCTACCATCCATTCGGAATGCATTTCCTATGGAGAAGAATGGGCAAGAAACTCCATGGTTGCTTGTTTCAAATTAGGATTTACATTTTTGTGTTTTTCTTATTTAACAATTATACAATATAAAGTTAATGAGGCTATAGTAGCCATGGAGGTAGTATAGTAATAAGGGACCCGGCATTGGGACAGCCAAGGCTAGAAATGAAGTTTCTGTAAGTATTGCGCATTTCTACCTAAGTACCCCAGAGAAAGTAACTACTACGGTATTACCTTGATGTTTTTGATAATGATAAGCAAGTTAGGTAGGTACCTACTTGGTGGTGTTTCGGTAGATGGTCACAAAAAAAAAATACATTACATATTGAATATGCAATGTGTTATTTCAGACAGTTTGATCAAATTTTGAACTAACTGTCGGTAAACAAACTGGTACCTATACAGTGTTTCAGAAGTCCGAAATAATACTTTGACGTTTGCACCAGGATCAGGTATACAACTGAATGGTGTAAGATCAAAATTCAATCATTTTTTTCGTCGTCTATATTCTATAACTCGTTATATCTCGAGTACTACCTAAAATTTGTATGTTCTGTTTTGTGAATATTGGAAGTTGCTCCTTATAAATTTAGTTTAATTACATTGCTGAATAGGTTTATGTATATACTCAAAGGCCAGAACACAATACCTGTGACAAATATTCAAAGGTCTATAACTCGGAAACTGTGATAGTTAGGTATAAACTGTCTTCACTAAGCATCAACATATGAGATACGTATGTGTACTTAAGGTATTATTTCGGACTTCTGATACACCCTGTATAGTATGTATCAACATATAAATATATATGTATGTACCTGGCAGTTACAAGATTCTGTCATACTGCAAAGTTTCTGGAAGTGTGGATTCGAATTTCTGCGAAGGAGAAAACATGATGTGAGATCCTACAGTCCAAGCTTAGTTACAAGAGAGAAGGAGCGACTTTTTGTGACAAGTCTTGCCTTGTTGTATGGTAACCCTGCTGTAAGGAAGGACCGCAACAGGCTGAACTCTGAAGTATGTCGAGGATTAACGAGGTTAATTTAATCAAAGGATCAATCGATCGAATTAGTATAATGCTAATATCAAGTAATCAGCATTCTCAAACAAACCAGACGATGTCGATTCCGCTGGCTAAATTATTATTTGCTTGTTGTAAATTGAATTGAATCTTCCGCTTCGGCACCTGCGGCCAAAATAGGCCAAAGCCGGAGGTTTCTAGCATGCGCCGATAATGATCTTCACAGAAGTTTCCATTATTGACGTCTTGTAGCATGTGTGAAGTCCGCCAACACGCAGAGGACCACACAACACATAGGTACTTACTACAGAGAACTATCTATTAAACTCTGGGTATCTTGGTGCATTATGGCCCCCGTATTCCAGCTTGTTTATTATCAATAGACCCCTTCTACTCTATTACAGTTGAGACTAAAATACCATTGACGAAATGTGGGTTATCTCATTACGAACGCGTGTCGCGCGCCGCACCATGCCAGTCTCAGTGCGCCTGCGCGAGCGGTGCACGCTTGCCGCGCCACAGATTATATTGACACAATTATATCGTGTTTACACTATTGAAATCAATGTTTATTAGTATAAAACCAGTCACAAAGTGATTCGTACACATTTGAAAAGGTATTTTTATTTATCAAGGTAAGTCTGTGTGTTTTTAGCATCATCTATAAATAGGTAACTAATTGGTAGGTAAGTATTAAAATTACGCATCATAAGCATTGTTTGATTGTTCTATTATTTTATATAAACTTCATTAAAGGTAAATATAGGATTCTGGTTCTCCATCAAAACCGGAATCCTATATTTACTTTTATTGATATCATAGATAAATAATTGGTCTCGCGCGCGGCGCTGATATGTTAAAAAATAGTTGTTATTACTTTAGGTGGGTACCTACTTACAGCGGAAACCTATCTTCTGTCTGATCTTTGTATTTGCTTTATGTTATGGACAAAACTGTCTGTCTTCTCCATTTTTACGTTCCAAAATTCATGTTACCTTTTACCTAGGATATGGCTTCCAAAACATTCGTCCCAACTCCCAATCAACGAGATATAATATGAATAAGGCAGCTTTCCCTAACATTTGACTGTTTTACACATCCAATTATCTTTCTTTAGTCATTGCATTACCATTCTTCCCGGTTTTACGCGCCACCGCTTTATGGTACCACGTCGACCACTTCCACTAAGAGTAGATACCAGTACCACTATCTAGATCTAGGAAGGTATATAGGGAAACTAAAAGGGTAACCTTCGCTCTTAAATGTAGGTTAGTGGGGAAGTGGGTACTTTACAATAAAAAGGTACCTTTAAAGTAGGTATGTAGGTATCACTAAATGTAACCTACATTAGGTACCGCAGTGACCTTCAGAGTCTTTGAATGTTAATCTTACTTACCGACTTTTTATATTGACAAGACGGATTGGTCTGGTGATTCGAGGGTGGGCCGCTCAGCTCGGTTGACTGCACTGGGTGGCTGCAGGTTCGATTCCCGTCCTCGGCAAATTTTGGAAATGGGCTTTTTGTGATTTTCCCTGGTCTGGGTTACCTGGGATGGCCCCCAGTTCATTTTATGGTACCCATTGTAGGTACAAGCTTGGCTTAGTTTGAGATAATGCGATGAGTAGGTGTGTGTTGTCTAGAGATATTTATATTTCTAATTTAAATGTTAATTTAATTATAAATAATATGATAATTGTTTCGGTAATTAGTGTTACTTAGGTATAAAATGCCTTATATTTTTCTTAATTAAGCGCATTGCTAAGATGGGAATTTTAGATATCATCTTTGAAGACGGAGCCGGTTGCCCGCAACTGACCTTGGGCGAGCGTGTAAATTGCTTGTTTTTTGAAAATGTTCTCTATGTAAATGTATATAAAGATGTAATTTTTGTGGTAAATGCCACGCGGCTACGCGTCTATGTTCGCTCACGTGATTGTAGTCAAAGAATTATTAGATTAGTCTAATTACTCTAAGATTGTAATCATTTCGATAATAAATGTGGTTAAATAGTTGTATTATTCTTTCGGTTTTGGAACAAAAATTAGCCGCGCGCATGCTTTATGCGACTACGATATTCACTTTGTTACATTCTCAATACGCGCAATGGAAAGTTAAATTAAACAGTTGCACTACAGGGGTCAGTATTAACTAATTATTAGTCGAGCACAATGGATGATTTACAAACTAATTGACCTATTTCCGGGTGCGGTTTGTGTTTGGATATGTTACATGTAACACTTTCATTAGACGGCAATCGCCAGACAAAATGTAAAATAAATATGTACCTCGGTATCTATTTATAATACAAATTAAAAACCCGGCCAAGTGCGAGTCTGACTCGCGCACGAAGGGTTCCGTACCATTATCTATAAAAACGGCAAAAAAATCACGTTTGTTGTATGGGAGCCCCCTTAAATATTTATTTTATTCTGTTTTTTAGTATTTGTTGTTATAGTGGCAACAGAAATACATAATCTGTGAAAATTCTACTGTCTAACTATCACGGTTCATGAGATACAGCCTGGTGACAGACGGACGGACGGACGGACGGACGGACGGACAGCGAAGTGAGACTTCGCTGTCCGTCCGTCCGTCCGTAATAGGGTTCCCGTTTTACCCTTTGGGTACGGAACCCTAAAAAGGGGTGTTGAATGTGATCATGATGGCAGAGTGATCAATAAGTAAACTAAACCAGCGATTAAATTTATTGGGCAATTCTTCTTTTTTCTTTTCTTACGAAATGATTATATTTATTAGAATAAGATGAGGAATGGCTCCACCTGCGTTTAGCGGGTATTTCAGCCAGGCCAGTGTCAATTAATTAATAGCTAGGGCAAATTCAATAAATACACATTATAAATAAAAATGAATGATGACTGTATAAATACGGCGGATGAATGCGGCAGTAGAATAATCCGCCAAATAAATTATATCTGACATTTGGATATTCAGCCCTGCTGCGTTACCTGGCTGTAGTTATGTACCTATTTAAATATATCAATTTTTTTATACGTATAGGCAAGTACCTACGACCGCTCCCCCCCCCCCCCCTCTCGGGGAGTTGGGTTAGAGTCCCACATATCGTGGTCTTCTGTGTGGGACAATATTTCATAAGGATACGTCCCCGTAGGTAGGTAGCGAAAAATTTAGTGTTTTCAAAAACTACGTAGATACAACCTTGATTGATGCAAATTAATTTAACACACTCATAAAGGTGTAACCTGCCGTTTGCTAAATAATTATACAAAGCTAAACACAATAATGCAATAATTACAGACTTTTGTGGGCTGTACATTGTCGTAATAGTGTTAACAATGCACTTTGTCAACAGTTGTTCGCGATGGGCGCTTTGCGGAATATAGTCGGTAACACCATTCGTCGCGGACCGATATGCTTAAACAATGTAAGTATTTTCAACAGTTCGCTTCTCTTCCTCAATTTGTGCACTGCAATACACCTCTGCCGATCCTTTCGAGGAATACAGGCGTGATGATGTATACTTTGCTTCTTTTTAAGCGCAGCTCGTAATGCGAAATTAGATAATCTATTTTTCATCTATTTATTGACGACTTGATCTAGTGGTTGGAGCATTGGCCGCTCGGTTCACTGTACCGGATGGTTGAGGGTTCGATTCCCGACAGAGCGGCAACATGCTCAAATGATATTTTTTTAAATATCCGGTAGCAGGATAGTATAGTAGTATATAAAAAAAGAAAACTTGACAATTAGTAAGTGCCCCCATAGGCCTATAGAGAATAAATGATTTGACTTTACCCCGTGTGTAACTAGTAGATATCGCTCCCAGCAGTAGTTGTAGCATGAGCGCCAAGACTAGACTTATGTCACAGAATATGTTGATTATATCTCTTTCTCTCGTATGAAATAAGACAGAGAGCGACCGAGCCAAGCCGTGACAGAGGTCTTGTCTTGACGTGCGTGCTAACACCGCAGTTCATTGTATGGATATAACTATAGTTTGGAATTATAAAATTACAGTTGTCTTGAGTTCTTAGTAATAGAGAGGAATCTAACAATGTGTGTTTGTAATAGGCGTCAATACGTCCACTATTATCTATGGTTCCTGTGACGGCGGGCGGCGAGCGGCATGCGCACACGCAACAGATCTCCAAGAGCATAAAGTACATCAGCAATGACAACGTCAAGTTAAAAGCCAATATAAACACTATGGCGTGAGTATGATCTTTTGGAAATTGATCATAGAGTTAAACGAGAGAGATTCGATAGATACTCGATATATAAAGGTAATCTTTGACCCAGTCACCGACAATTAGAGATAATGTCGATCATGCCAGAATTGCCCCCCAGGCTGACCACACTTGCTGAACGGTGAAGGAAAACAACGTAAGGGAACCTGTAGTTTTAGCATGTGTGCCAAGACTAGACGTATGTCACGGAATATCTTGATGTTGTCTCTTTCTGTTGTATAAAATTAGACAGAGTGCGAGCGAGCAAATCCGTGACAAAGGTCTCGTCTTGCCATGCGTGCTAACACCACAGCACGACTATAGAAAGGCGTGTGCGTTCACCAACCCACACTGAGCCAGCGTGGTGACTATGGCCAAAAATCTCCCTCGGATTGAGAGAGAATGTGCCCGGTATAATGGCAATTCCCTCGCCCCTATTACATTGGGACCAAAATACATCGGCGAAGTGTGGGCGCACCGCAGTTCACCTCTGCCTACCCCTTCGGGAATAAAGGCGTGATAATGTATTTGTCTTTCTCAGCTTTGTTAAGTGTTCTTATTTAATTACGTACAGATTAAACAGACGCGTACAAAATCCGTTATGTGTGATAATGAATTGGATGATGGCGCGGCCGAAACACGTGCAGAAGTACGCAGATCTGTACTTGCAGCGCGGCTTCGACGTGATCTCCGTGTCCTGCGCTCCCTGGCAGCTGTTGTTGCCGACCAAGGGATCCCAGGTGAACTTTTAACAAACAATATCCGAATGCCTCCCAACCTCCTTACCAACGGGGCCCCGTTGATATTGTCGGGGAATTTGTATATATAGTTCAGATCGTCGAGACCTTCTGTACCGCGAGCTAGGATTTTCATACTACTTTGTATGGCGGTTAATTTTTTGTACGCGTAGAATTGTGATGTGTCGGTAGTCGCGCCATCTATTGCTGACTGGTGGAAGTGGCGAGATATAAGCGGGTTTCAGACTACGCTATAATATAATAGCCTATAGTATATAGCTCATAGCACAACAATATCGCGCACCATACATTGTTATGGACACGTTCACACTGTACTGTACTATATATTATTGGCTTTGTATGGTGCGCGATATTGTTGTGCTATATAATATAGCTTAGTCTGAAAGCCGCTATAGGGTTCGCCACGAATGTATTTCTTCTTATTTTACGAAATTAATCAAATTTAATGCAGTAAGATGAGAAATGACTCCACCTGCGTAACGAGTATTGCAGCCAGTCTCAAGTATTTAATAGCAAGAGCAAAATCAATAAATACATATTATAAACAAAAATGGATGATGACCGTGATGAAGATGTGAAATTGACTTTTACCAAGAAAAGGGTTGACAGCAATAGTCCCAATATTATTTTGATGACAAATGACATTCTGGTTAAATCATAGTTTGCTAACTATAGCTCATTATATTTTTTTTGTAATACCTTGCAACGATATGAGTTCCTATTTTACGAACCTATGTTTCAGATGATAGGCGCCGAACTACTGAAATTCTTAGAGGCCAATGACCATAAGCCGATCGTGGTGCATGGCTTCTCGGTGGGAGCTTACGTGTGGGCCGAGCTCCTTGTTCGCACCACCATGAACAAAGAAAGGTGAGAGATATTACAAATTTATGGCAACTTGAGTCTACAAGTGTTTCTGGGGAAGTGGAATTAGGTGAAGGCGCTTTGTGCATCTTCCAGGCGCTTTCTCCTCTTTGATTGTGTTATCTTAGAAGTTTGTTTTGTTTACTGGCATGGCAGACCTGAGTCTATGTTATTAATTTAAACTTGATTCCACGCGTTCCCGATAAAAAGGGTCTTGACAGACAGACAACAAAGTGTTCATATATGGGTTCCATTTTTCCTATTTAGGTACGTACGGCACCCTAAAAAAGGTCTTAGACATGTGGATCTTGGTTTCCAGATACCAGCCAGTCCTGGACCGCATTGTGGCGCAGGTGTGGGACTCGCCGGCGGATATCTATGAGATACCGGTGGGCTTCCCCAGTGCCGTGTTCCCTACTAACAAGTTCTTGCAGGAGACGTTTAGATCTTATATTAAGTAAGTATCCCGGTGCTCCACTCAGCATAGACATTCTGCGCCTGTCGAAATTGTTAAAGAATTAATGTTATCATTCTATCATCCCACATGTAATACATAATCAAACTTCAAGCTGCCACATCTCAAAACTATACAGGGTGTATCAGAAGTCCGAAATAATACTTAGGGTACATATTTGGTAGCTCATATGTGGATGCTTAGTAAAGACAGTTGATCACTAACTATCATGGTTTCTGAATTATAGACCTTTGAATATTTGTCACAGGTATCTTGTTTTGGCCTTTAGGTACATCCATAACTCTATTCCGCAGTGTTAACGGCAGTTATGAGGGACGACTACCCATATACACAAAACAGGACATGCAAATTTTACATACGACTCGAGATATTACGAGTTATAGAAATTGGCGATGAAAAAAAAGTGGAAAATACATGGTTGAATTTCGAATAAATTTTTATACCATTCAGTTGTAATCCCGATACTGATGCAAACGTCAAAGAATTATTTCGGACTTCTGAAACACCCTGTAGATGTTATGGAGCTCCATAACCGTAACCGAAATAATATTATTCCTATATCCGTATGCGTCTCTAGATCCGAAATCTCATATCTTTAACATCCCTATTCAAAACCGACTTGACGTGGATTGGATCTTTTTTGGTTTTTTATACTATTATACCCCTTTTAACGTCTCACTGATGGGCACGGGCCTCCTCTCAATGCGAGGGGGATTCGGGCCATAGTCCACCACGCTGGCCCAGTGCGGCTTGGCAGACTTCACACATCTATCGGGAACTAGTCAAGTTCCTTCAGACGTGCAGGTTTCCTCACGATGTTTTCCTTCACCGTTTCGTAGCAAGTGATAATTTCAGATGAAAATCAGATTCGCACATAAAACCCAGAGGTGGGAGCCGGGGTTTGAAGGACGTTTAAGTTTAAGTTTGTAAGTGCCCCCATAGGCCTATACAAAATAAATGATTTGACTTGACTTTGACTAATAATATGATAATATGATTATGTTTTTACAGGGCACATATGAGGATATTCCGGAATATAGCGACTAAACATTATATGAGAGCGACAGAGGTGTACCACGCGACGCCGTGCCGGGCCCCGGGCCTGTTCCTGGTGTCGGGCACCGACCCGGTGGGCGCCGCGCACAGGAGCCGACACGCACTCCACTGCTGGCACAATATGGGGATTAAGGTACCTTAAAATGGTCTTAAAAGCAGAAGATCTACAGTACCTACATCTGAAATACCAACAGCATAGTAGTCAGACGGACCGCTTTCGTAATTGGGAGGTTTCAGGCTAGAACCCCATCCTGGCCATTTAACTATTTACGTAAATCAACTACTAGCCAAAGCGTTTAGCTTGCTTGAGGAAGACGTGCTAAGTCACACTTTCATTTTAATTTAGAAGCAACTATATTTCTAAATACAGGATTATCAGTAGTTGTAGCATGTGCGCCAAGACTAGTCTTGTCGTACGTATGTCACGGAATATCTTGATGATGTCTCTTTCTGTCGTATAAAATTAGAGACAGAGAGCAAGCGAGTGAATCGGTGACAAAGGTCTTGTCGCGACATGCAAGCTAACCCCACAGCTGTTGACAGTATTCTTGTTTCAGTGCAATATCAAATGTTGGGACAAGTCGCCGCACGTGTTGCACTATATTTACCATCCCGAGGAGTACAAACACGCTCTGTACTCGCACCTAGAGGAGTGCGGGGTTATAACACGAGAGAACAGGGAAGAACAGGACAGAATGCGAGCTAAATTATAGTTATTTGATGATGGCTAGGTGTAGTGGTTAGAGTAAATGCCGCTTGGTAACCGCACCGGGTAGTCGAGGGCTCGATTCCCATCAAAGGGATTACTAGATGTCCAGGAGAAGATCGTACATATTTTTTTACGTGAAACATTAATGGCGCGCTTGGCGAGTGAGAGCAACTGTTGAAAACCGAAACCGAAAACCGAAAACTTCGACCAGCTCCGTGGCTCCTCGGTTCTTTCCGGCGCTTAGACTCCGCCCACCGGCTGACTCACAAAAAAACACAATAAATAACACAATGTTTCACATCTGCCAGGCGTCCCGCGACGGCTACTTTGTTTTGTATTATTGTAAACTACAATAGCCCTATTAGGGTACAGCTGATTGTGACAAGACAAAGTGTGAGATATGTAAGTTTTGTCTCTCTTGCTATGCTATATGAAAGCGATAGAGCGACTCGGTACGATATAACCTATGACTAAGTCTTTGTCTTGGTGCACGTGCTAGCCGTGCTGTGTTAAAGCGAACAAAATCTAATAGGTAGGCAGGTCAAGCAGTGTTTAGAGTTTTACAGCGAGCCTGACGAAAGGCAGGGGTGAAATACTATTTGACTTCAGCGACACTTTTGGGTGATATCAAGTTATATACATATATGGAATCAGCGAATTTTTCTGAGTCGAATGCTTCTGCTCTCCTGTAAATTTAAAACTAGCTTTAATTGGCTGGACGCACTGCCGTGCGTCTAGAAATGTCGCTTAAATGAAATAGCCTTTCACCACTCGAGTATAAAAACTATATTTGTATTTATTATTAGTCTGCCGTGAGTATAATACTTCTCTAGTATTGTGTCAAAGGTGCGGTCTGCTCTCATGGCATTGCTGCTCCTGAGAATGTATTACTCGCAATTATCATTTTGAAAAGAGTGACCATTGAGTTTCTAACCTGCTCTTCTCAATGGAAGAATCTGACTATTTGTAAGTGCTTTTTGGCCTACACGAATAAAATTCTTTTGATTTTCATATAGTGGGTGGTTTGGTTTTTACATGGATCGAAGTATTTAAATTTTAGGGTATATACATGCTGTGTATTTATATTATACAGCTATATATTTTATATACGTATATGGCGGGGGCATTTAAAAGGAACGTTACATAGTCGATAAGTGTCATTTTTATTCGTATCTTTTTATACACAGTGGATAATAAAAATGTACTTAAAATATGTTGTTTCTGTTTTAGTTTTAGGGCGATTGACAAACTTATTTATCCCAAAGTCGAAACTTTTTTTTTTTACATTTGTATATAGCGGGACCATAGACTAAGTAAAACAAATCGTTTACACATCAAACTTTTTAAATTTCTTATTTCTCTTCTTGTTTTTATCCTTATTGATCTTTTGTTTGGGCTGCTTTATCCTCTCGCGCGCCGCCATTTTGAATCGCATAGACCTCTTACTCTTCTTCTTCTCCATTTTCACCGTTTGTCTATGGATTTCCGCTTGGGCCTTTAGTTTGTGGTTACTCCTCATGTGGTGTTGGGAACCCTGTCGAGCTGTTAACCCCGTGTACTCCCCCATTTCGTCGTTGGTGGGGTTGCGAACGAACTGTCCAGCGGCATCAGCTTGTCGATCCAACATCTTCTTCTTCCCAAACTTCCTCATTTTGGCGTAACTCTCGTCCGGACACGTTTGCTTGCGTTTCCTGTCCCTCCTGTTGGTGGTGGGAAAATCACCGTCCCTCTGAGCCAGTGGATTGTTCGCTATAGATTTCTCTAATCTCTTCTTTCTCGCGTTCAACGCGGTCCTGTCTTCTATCGAGAACGACACTATAGGCCTCTGTATGACAAAAATAAATGTGAAAAAATCAACATATTAATAATCTGCTCTTGCCTTGGAAGTCGGTTAAAAATAACTATTAACTATTTTTGTAAATGTATATTTTGAATATCTAAACATTCCAACCTATAAACGCAACTACTGGTGGAAAATTATAATATTTAAATGAAATCTTTTATACGCATTGTGCCAATATACAACAGCATTGAATGTCTGTGGTAATAACAGACACGGGACCCACAGACATTGGGTCCCGTGCGTTTTGATGCAGACCTTAGCTGTAAATAATGACCATTTAATATAAGTTGGACTCACATTGTTTTTATCAAATACATCGGGATTGTTGTTCAGTTTCCGCAGGCAACCGAGAGCGTCTTCGTGCCTCATAAACATCACAAACCCGTATCCTTTTGAGCTGCAAATTAAAATAAGCACGTTACCTGTAACTTTCCCAAAATTCAACTTAGACCTCCAAAATTTATACAAAGTAATGATGCATTTACGACGAGCATTGTTGGACACTTATTTATTGAAAAAAAGGAAGTTGTAGATAGATTGACCTCATTTTCCGTCATTAGTTCATTTCAATTTAATTTTTATTTAATAGTTTCTTGCAAGTGTTTGTAATAAATTATACAATGAATACTGACTATTATGGACCCTTAAGGCAGGAGAGATAGAGTAGATTACTTGGTGTTATAAAGGAAATATATAATTATTATAAGAATACAAAGACCTGGGGCCCGATTTTCGTTTGATAGAAATCATCTCTATTCGAGATATGTCGAAAAAATACGACCAATTTGACGTTTTGTTTCGATATATCTCGAATAGAGATTGGTGTCTATCAAGCGAAAATAGGGCCCCTGCCCCTTACCACTTGTCCTGCAGCAATGTTTTCTTCTTTTTTTTACGAAATGATGATATTTCATGGAATAAGATGAGGAATAGCTCCACCTTCTGTTAGCGGGTATTTCAGCCAATGTCAAGTAATTAATAGCAAGGGCAAATTCAATAAATACACATTATAAATTAAAATGGATGATGACAATGATCAAGATGGCGTATGAATCCCCAATGCATTCCGAATCGGTGGTAGAATTTGTAAGTGCTTTTTGGTTTACACGAATAAAAAAATAATTGAATTTGAATTTGTTAAGGCTAGTTAATACTCACGGATGCTTTCCATCCCTGTCGGTTGGTGAGCGCAAGTCTCTCATGACCCTGGCCTCCGTGATGGTGGCCTGCTCGCCCACCGCGCCGGTACACACTCGCCGTAGCTTCGCGTCGTCGAAATGTGCCGGCAAGTTCGACACTACTATCCTATATCTCGATACAAATCTGTAGGGAAACAAAGTGAGGAATGTCATATACATTCTCATTACACAAAATTAATCAGCAATACAAATTACAAGCTAAGTCAGTGTAAGATTTAAAGGTAGGAAGGAGGAGGAAAACGGGACAAATAGCAAACATCCCTCAAATGAGTTCCTGTGGAGCCGGACCAGCGCCTGACCAAGCGTGTTTATCCTCTAATATCAGGTGACTCGACTGACCTGTTCAAGTTCTTCAACATCTGAGTCTTGCTGCGCTCCAGCGCGAGCCGCTTCGACATGTCGGACCCGGACACGCCCACCGCGGCCTTCGTGCCCGCCACCACCACTGCAAAACGATAACATAAACATCATCACACCGGTATTCGTCATGAAGATAGGTAGAGGTGGACTACACAATACAGGGTGTTTCAGAAGTCCGCAATAATACTTTGACGTTTCCATCAGTATCGGGCATACACATGAATTGCATAAATTTTTTATCGACATTCGACAATGTTTTTTCAACTTTTTTTCGTTGTCGATTGCTTTAACTCGTAATATCTCGAGTCCTATGTAAAATTTGCATGTTCTGTTTTGTGAATATCGGTATTTGCTCCTCATAAGTGTTGTTTACACGGCTGAATAAGGTTACGGATATACCCAAAGGCCAGAATACCTGTGACAAATATTCAAAGGTCCATAACTCAGAAACTATGATAGTTAGGTATAAACGGTCCTCACTAAGCATCCATATATGTGCTACCGTAAATGTACCCAAACCATTATTTCGGATTTCTGATACACCCTGTATATTCTTAAGTCTTATGTCCCAAACGAAGCGCCTATAGCCTAGTGGTTAGATATGACATCCTCGTAACCTAGAGGTTCCAGATTCGGCCTGGCTACTAAACAATTGTTGTGGGCTCTACTGCTCAAAATATCCTCAACCAATAATATCTTTTCTGTACATAACATAACGTTTTATTTTATTTCAAAATATCTATGGATATAATTTTAGAAAATATCTTCAAGAATAAAATGTTTCAATGTACTAATATGAATAAGCCCGAAAACACTTACCGCCTTCCTTCACGAGATACAAGTTCCTATTATCCTTGGCCTCCTTCTTGTTGCCTTTGACCAAATTCTCCCGCTTCAGCGCCGGTTTGACCACCATAGCTTGGCCCTCGAGGATTAACTGCTTCGCGGGTAATTGCAGGAATTTATCTGCGTCCTCTTTATTCTAGATGAAAAAAAAATCTGATGATCATGACGACGGCTTAGGCCAGTGGTTCGAACGTAGGCAGCGGACTTCGCACTTCGGGTTCAACTCGCTTTGGAGGCGAATTTCGGAATTACCCAGGTTGGTAGAACGACCGCCTTGAACGTAAACGGTACAAGTTGAAATCCCGGGCCTGCACATCTGAGATGTCATTTTCTATAATGAATACCACTTGCTGATCGGAGTAGAAAAATATCGTGAGGAAAGCTGCAAGTCTATAGAAAGACGTGTGAAATTCACTTACTTGCACTGGATCAGTGTGGTGGACTCTGGCCCAAAACTCCCTCGTATATGAGGGGGAATGTGCCCAGTACGATGGCAATAGGCTCGCCCCCTATTACATTGGGACCAAAATATGTCGGCGAAGTGTACCTCTGCCTACCCCTACGGGGCATACTGGCGTGATTATGTTATATTCTTAGTTAAATTTATCAAGATCCCTACCTCGAACTTAACGAAGCCGGATCCTCTAGAATGTTCTGTCAACTTGTCAATACATATCAGAGCGTATTTCACCGGTCCGGTCTTTTGTGCAAATTCCTTCAGCTGATCACTGTCCACACTGAAGGCTATGTTGGACAGAAACATTGTGCACCCGTCCTCGGCATCATTCAGCTTTATTCTGTGAGCAATAAATTCCATATTTATTTGTAGTTTTCTTTATACAGCAGTGCGGCGACGGCTATAATATCTTGCCACAAACAAAACTTCTACAATTCGCTAATAGATGGCGCGTCAAAAATTATAACACAATTTTATATGCAATCCTTAATCGCGATAAAAGAATTCACCATTGTAACTATATTTACAAGATCCCGACGATGAAGATCTTCCAAAACTAGCTTCATGTATAGACAGATTTAGAAAATTGTTGTCAACTCATACCGTTTCCTCTCTGGTTCCTGCTCCATAGTTTCATCACCCTGATCCATGTCTTCGTCTTGTTCCTCATCATCATCATCCTCTTCATCATCGTCATCATCACTTTCGTTCTTAACATCATCCTCATCATCGGTATCTTCACTTTTATTCTTAACATCAATATCAGAATCATCACTTTCGTTGTCTGATTCTCCATTGGAATCGCCTGAAATAAATAATCAAGCTAAAGTTATCAGTTACCATTCATGTGTTTAATACCATGGTGTGACAATGGACCCTATAGGGGTTGCAGCTATACACAAATTCACCTATTGTTATCTTCTTTTATATAATACTCCTTGATGTATTTATAAGGGAGCCTTACCTTTAGTTATAAATACATCAGTTCAGTTCAAACTATTAAGTAACCCAATTTTTGGAGATTTTTGACCCGCCCTCCCTCACATGTAACGCGCCGTATCGTTTTTTTAGGGTTCCGTACCCAAAGGGTAAAACGGGAACCCTATTACTAAGACTTCTCTGTCCGTTCGTCCGTCTGTCCGTCCGTCCGTCTGTCACCAGGCTGTTTCTCATGAACCTTGATAGTTAGAGAGTTGAAATTTTCACAGATGATGTATTTTTTTTTGCCGCTATAACAGAATACTAAAAATACTAAAAAACAGAATAAAATAAATATTTAAGGGGCTCCCATACAACAAACGTAATTTTTTTGCCGTTTTTATAGATACTAAAAAACAGAATAAAATAAATATTTAAGGAGCTCCCATACAACAAACGTAATTTTTAATGGTACGGAACTCCTCGTGCGCGGGTCTGACTCGCACTTGGCCGGTTTCTTCAGTTAGTTCTAATAAATGTCTTATATATTTCTAATATTTTTGTCAACTCACTCTCACTCTTAATCTCCTGCTTAAGGTCATCATTGGATATGTTGAGTGGTGGCTTGTTGTCGTCGTCGCTGTCAGAGCCCTCCTGCTTGATGTTCTCCTCCATCTCAATCTGCTGGCTGACGACATGCTGCATGTATTTGTTCTTAGCCACCGCCCAGTCCACAGATATTGGACGCCCTGTGATAATAAATTAATGTTGCAGATATAAATGATAGCAAACACCAGTGTGAGATGGCGTCCAGAAGCGCGTCTTTTTCTTTTCCAATACCAAAAGTCGTAAGCAGTGGTAGCCTCGTCGGTAGAACGCCCGCCTTGAATGTAAATGGTGCGAATTCAAATCCCGGGCCCGCACCACTGAGATAATTTTCATGTGTTCATGGAAAACATCATGGAAAACTTGCATGTCTATAGAATGGTGTGTGAAGTTCAACCCGCACTGGGGCAACGTGGTGGACTATGGCCCAAAAATCTCCCTTCTATTGGGGAAGAATGTGCCCGGTGTAATGGCAATAGGCTCGCCCCCTATTACATTGGGACAAAAACACATCGGCGAAGTGTGGGCGCACTGCATGCACCTCTGCCTACCCTTTTGGGGAATGCAGGCGTGATGTGTTAAGAATTTTATCATAACTTAATGCCTGGGCCATATAGCTCTACTCCCTATAGCGATATACAGGTTCAATTATTATTTCGGACTTCTGATACACCCTGCATGTCTAAAAAAACATTAAACATTTAAAAAATTAAGGCAATTTAATTCGTTCACCCCAGTGGATGTAGGGTGTAACTCCTAATTTATGGATAATACCCTATTATAGAAATTTTATAATGTCTTAGCATAGCTATTACAGCACCTAATATGTGAGTGAGTTTATTACATAATAAGGTTTACCTAAGAAAGGTTTCATATTTGTATTCAAAAGTGCTTTCTTGGCCATCGGTACATTCTTGAAGTGCACAAAAGCACAACCAACAAGCTTTCCATTGGGTTTCTTCAGCAAATTGACATCTAAGATAGTGCCGTAAGGTTCAAAATGCTGCTTCAGGGTTTCTTCAGTGGCTTTGAATGACACATTACGGACAATAAGACGTGCATTTCTGTTGACTCTCACTTTATTTTTATCTTCTTTTGTTTTCTCTGTATCCTCTGCAGCATTTCGTTCTGTGAAATTAAGAATACAGAACACAATACTAGATTCATGAAGTTCGGCAAGAAGCAAGGTTTTATAGCACAAGTAAAGGAAAAAATCCGAAAACAGTATATTTATTGTTAGAAAATGTTTTTTGGAGATTGCAAACTTATTTTATAGTTAGTTTGTATGGGGACACCAGTATATCAATGGCAAAGTTAAGTTTGTCTCTCTGTCCAGTTTTATCTTTTTGCTAGAGCAATGTTCAGTGCTTTCATAGTTTAGGTATGGAAGCCTCAGTGCACAAGTCCAGCTCGCACTTGAACAGTTTTTTTTTTATTGAGTGTAGTCAGCGGGGTCTGTGATCAGTGATCAAACCACCACCAAGCCATTATCAGATTTGTAATATTCCAGTAAAAACTTATCCATTAAATTTTGTGATTTTATAATGTTTGCTACTTACTCTTTGGATTTGGTGTCCTATCATCATTTGAAGCATTATTGAACCTTGTTGCCTTTGAATCATTGCTATCCATATTCTGTGTGTACTTCTGCTTTGATAGTGCCCACGCCACATGAATAGTACGATCTAAAAAAAAAACACATCATATTTGTGCAATTGGAATAAGTTTTAAACAATATATTTTTTTTTATGAACACATTATGTATGATTTCAAACTAAGCAAAGCTTGTACTGTGAGCACCTTCCAATAGACTGGGGGTGATACCAGTTACACCCAGACCAGTAGTTGTAGCATGTGTGGCAAGACTAGATGTATGTCACGGGATATCTTGATGTTGTCTCGTATGAAATTAGACAGAGAGCGACCGAGCCACTCCGTGACAGAGGTCTTGTCTTGACATGCGTGCTAACACCACAGGCCAAGTTCCGATAATAGCCACAGGCGGGAATTGAACCCACATCCACCAGGTTCAGTGAAGGAAGCGGCCTACGCTCAAACAGACCAAGACGTCATCATAGCTAAAGAACAAGTTAATGTGTCACAAAATCAAATTGTAAGAGAAATGTATAGGTTTACAGCTACTAAGAGACACCTAAATATTAATACACTGCAACTAGCAACTGCTTCATATTTAGGCAACATGTTAAGGAATCTTCTAGTGTTGGTGAATATGGACATAATTGTTTACAGATACCGCTAAGCACATCATAAGAGCATAGAGCGTCAATTTTAGTATTTATCTATTTCTGGGACATAAATATTACTCTCCATAATAAAAATAAACCAATTGTTTCAACTATAACAGTCTAAATAATAAAATTAAAGATGAAATAGTAGATGGTAGACAAGATAGAATAAAGAAATAAATCTCACCTAGAAATTGTTTCTTATCGGTGGCCGCTATAGCTTTCTCAGCTGCCTCCACATCTTTGTAGTGCACAAACCCACATCCGACGAGCCTCCCGTCAGGTTTCTTCAATAACTTGACTTCAATCACATTCCCATATTTAATGAAGTGTTCTTTTAGTGCTTCTGGAGTAGCTTTGAACGATATATTTCTGACAATCAATCTACCATTGTGAATATCTTCCGTTTTGCTCTTGCTACTGTCTCCAACGCCCGCATAGTATTCGTCGTCTATCTGCGCCATGCTTATTAAGATTTACGTTAATAAAATCACAGAATTGATTGCCTTTTTTTCAATTCACGTGGGCAACCAAAACATAACCTCTCAACTTTGTTTATTACATTCAAAGTATATAACCAGATATTAATTGTATGTAAACTTATATTTAATTGTAATTTTGGTTTTTTTATTGATAATTCAGTAGAATTCCATCTAATATTTTTAAAGATTTTCGTGAAATACTGTAATACAAATATTTCCTCTTTGACATAAGTGTGACATTGACATTGACAGGACAGCTCTTTGAACATTACGTTTTTATTCTATAACTGGATGTTTTCGGACGATTCATCCACCAACCATCATCATTACATTACCGATTTGTATTATGTAATGTGTATATATTGAATTTGCCCTTGATATTAATTACTTGACACTGGCTGAAATACCCGCTAATCGCAGGTGGAGCCATTCCTCATCTTATTCCATTAAAATATCATTATTTCACTCATTTCATAAAAAAGTAGACGAAGAATCATTGATGTTATTAATGGAGACTGGCAGAATGAATACCCGCTATTTGCGAGTGCAGCCATGCCTATTGATTACATTTTTTTTTAAGGACTTACGCTATTGGCCGTGAGATGGCCTTTACAGCTTTACCGGAGGAGTTTGATTACATTTCATTCATTTCGTAAACCCAGAAGAACTCACGCATTTATGTAATTATACCTTCACTTTGCAATATCTGCTGCAAAAAGAGTCTATTAAACAATGACTTTATGGAATAACCGATATTTACCGAAAGTAGTTAAACTACCCTACTAAATCACATTAAAATAGTGTCAGACAGCAGTGCTCTATGGTCAGACCATTCCTCTATGGGTCAGACAAAAATAAATAAAAATAACCTCAGTATAAAATTATTTTTCGAAATGATGAATTCTCTTAGTATATTTAGGATGTGCAACAAAGTTCTGATACCACAGACTATTTCTAGAGGCTACGCGTACAAAGTGATAAAACGTCCGGACCCTAAAATTTTGAAAATGCCAGTGCCCGGCTCTGCTCCTAGCTTGATGGATATTATTAAAGAAAAAATACGATTAAACGGCCCTATTACAGTAGCTGAATACATGCATATTGTAGCCACAAACCCCACTGAAGGATATTACATGAAGAAAGAGGTGATAGGGGAGGGTGGGGACTTTATAACATCACCTGAAATTAGTCAGCTGTTTGGTGAAATATTGGCGATATGGTTTTATGCAGAGACTCAAAAATTGGGCATTGGGAAGCCGCTGCAAATTGTGGAGCTGGGACCTGGCAAGGGGACTTTGCTTGTTGATATTTTGAGGGTAATTTTCTAAATAGTACATGTATATTGTTATGAAATTTGTATACAATCAAAGTTTATTGAACATTTTATATTTCAGGTTCTTAACCGATTAGGATATAAAGCACCGGATCTCAGCTTACATTTGGTGGAAATTTCTTCGACAATGCAAAATGTTCAAGCCAGTAGACTCTGCATTGGTCATAGACCAGTTGACATAGATATGCCTCATAATCATGAGGTGGGATTGTAAGATTTATCTGTACCTTAGCATATAATACACTTTGCAATCTAGCGGTACTATTATAAAGTTTAATTTAGCAAACCCCTTTTCAATTGATGATTTTTTAATTTTAAAGGTACCATAAATTAGTTACCTTAAACTATTTTAAAAAAAGGTAGTTTAAAAAAAATTATAACACCACTGAGTTCCTAGAAGATAAATGGACCAAGTGTAATGATATAATTATGCTCTCCTAGACTTATACAAAATTTGACTATAATATTACAGGGTGAAACGGTGAGCGGTATCAAAATCTACTGGTATAATGATTTAAAGAAAGTCCCAAAAAACTTTTCTTGGTACATAGCTCATGAGTTCTTTGACGTGCTGCCTGTACATAAATTTGAAGTGAGTACCTAGTAATCTTATTTCTTTATCTGTACTTAACCACATAATAGAATTAAAAACATATCAATAGCCTACTGGTAATATGGGTCACCCTGGTCACTAAAAGGTTCTTATTTTAATTCACATTTACCCATTGAAATGATCATAAATTCAAGCATAGGCATTTAATATAGTTGAAAAAATGAAATAAAAGACATTTATTAGGTCTTGTAATAACACACACATTAAACAAGAAAAATCATATAATTATAGCTACAGCATAGATAAAAAAGAAAACAAAAGTTGGTGATTCTTGCATAACTGCAATCTCAACAGTAGTTGGGAACTAATGGAATAACTACTAATGTGGTAACCTCATTCTTTCAAATTAAAAAAAAACTAAATGTCTATTGTATTCTATAAATGATTTCACGTAAACCCAGGCCTTTTTTTCCAGAAAACAGAAAATGGTTGGCGAGAACTATTAATAGATTTAGATGGTGAAGAAAAACTGTACTATAGGATATCCGCTAAGGAAACTGCCTCAATCAACATGCTAATTAGGCCACCCTTAGATTCTGGTGATAGGACCGAGCTGGAGGTTAGTGCCAGGAGTCTTGGCATCGCCAGGCAGCTGGCACAGAGGGTCGACGAACATGGCGGATTGGCATTAATAGCTGATTATGGACATGAAGGAGAGAAAGGTGACACTTTTAGGGTAAGTAACGGTAATTACATCAAAGGGTGAAAGGCTATTTGACTAAAGCGTCACTTTTGGGTGATATTGACTTAAATAAAATACATATTTGGAATCAGTGATTTTTTCTGCGTCGAATGAGTATGTTCTCCTGTAAAGTTAAAAAAAATGTCGCTTAAGTCAAATAGCCCTTCACCCCTCGACATGTTTAACTCTGAGTTAAAACTATGTGTCTCACTCAGAAATACATATTGAACATTATTCTGGTCCAAGAACTCAGTCCAGCACATTTTGATGCTTAATTACTGTGAAAATAATTTACAGGCATTCCACAAACATAAAGTAGTGAACCCTTTGGAGAATCCCGGGAGCTGTGACCTCACGGCCGATGTAGACTTCAGCCAGCTCAAGATATCAGCGTCCAAGTCTCCACATAATGAAAATTATGCATTAGTTGTGGGACCTGTGAAGCAGAAGGATTTCCTTCAAAGGTGTCAAGCTGATGCCAGAATAAAGGTAAACAACTCTTACTACCTATTAAGATCTCCAACAGTACTTTGCAATGCCACTGCAAAGTTTGAATTTATGAATATAAGATCGTACAACATTGGTGCTACCTAACTAATAATCCCCTATACCTTGCTACAAACAGAACTTCTGCAACACGTTAAAAGATGGCGCGTCAAAAATACATTGCATATAAAACCGTAGTTTTATACGCAATCCTGAATCGTGGTAGAAAAGTTGTCGGTCATATGCATCAAACAAACATAATCAAAGATTTTCTAATTTTCAGGTTCTTGTGGACAACGCTAAGACAGAAGAGGAAAAAGAAAAAATAAAAAGTGCATACGAAATGCTCATAGATCCAAAAAAAATGGGCGAGAGATTCAAATTCATGGCGTTCTACCCATCCGCTGCGGGAGAGTTACTCAATAAATATCCACCCTTAGGATTCTCTACTCCGCCATTACAATAAGAGTTTATGTTATAGGATTTTAACTTAAATAAATGTTATGCAATAGTTTGTAATTCTTTGCTTATATTTCCTTGTTGAGCGACAATGTAATTCGTTAGCGCAATGGATATCGATTTATGTGTGCTAACACTAGATACATATAGCTAGTATAGGTTAATTAGAGCCTATTAAAGTTTTTTATATCAAAAAGTAACCACTGTATAAAAAAATAACTACAATATCATTAATTCATTACATAACTACAGTTCTAATGAGTATTTTTCTTCATTGAGGTAGGTTTTCGCTCAATAGCGTAGATAGAAGAAAGGCGGTCTTTATTCAAAGGTAGATTTATAACGCATTTAAACTGTAGTAGCATTTAACCTCACGATCGAAAATATTAATATTTATAATATTTTTATTTTAGATGTTTACGAACGATAATAGACACAATTGCGAAAACCGGTAAATTATTTACCGAATCGGTAGTTCTCTACCTGTTTTATAGGAGCTGTCATGACGTCCCTATGAAAATCGGTCGGCTGTCCGTCGATTGATTTTCATGTTTTTATTTTTATTGTTTAGAAAAATTGCTAAATCACAATTATTGATTATCACGTACGGTTTAATTACGTTTAAATTCACTATTCAGTGCTTAATTCATCATGTATGTTTCCGGGGACTGCTTCGTCACGGAAACTCATTCATGTGTTGCGCTGCGATGAAATGTCAAAATTTTCATGGATTCGTGCCAGCCAATGGTCATGAAATTTTTCTCCTGTGAAAATTTGTGATGAACGTGCATTTGTGAACTGTTGATATTGTTGCGCATTGAACATTTTCTGTGTCTACCGCGCGCCACCCAGAGATTCTTTGGTGTGACAGGTGCATGATTTTACACATTTCGAGAAAGTGAAGGTAATGATTTAATTTTCTTTTGTTGTGATTGCGACTCACTGGTATGCTCTCGGCGTGGGATCGTCTAGTTTAATCCTCGGTTGATGACTCTACGTTTGCTGGATGTTATGTGGGTCTCGATTCTACGTTTTCTACAGAGTGGGCGAACAGTAGATTCTGCGTAAAATTTTACTTCCTATTGTTCCGTGGAGAATTATTTAGATAAAATAGCTAAAGCAGATGTAGAAATTGCCAGTTTTATGTTGTAAGTGTGATTGCGGTTTATTGGTGTAGAAATACCGTGAAGTATTCGCTTTTGAACTGTAACGTTTTGTATGGTACCCTTTGTTTATAATATACGTCGATCCCCGCGCAAGTCGTATATATCGCTAAACAGAAAAAACCTTTTTTTTTATTTGATGAAATTTAATCCAATACAATGAGGGATGGCTCCACCTGTGGTTAGCAGGCAATGCAGCTAGTGTCAAGTAATCAATAGCAAGAACAAATTCAATAAATACGCAATAAAAATAAAAATGGGTGATGAATGTGATAAAGAGGGCAGACAAATCAAAACATAAATTTAAAAAAAATGCAAAGCTTGACAGGATAAACAGAATATGTTCTGTTTATTTAATTATTTTTTTAGAGGATTAGCTTTTTTTTCTTAAAGACTTTGTCATAACATAGTGTTTATTTCCGCAGAGGTCTTTGTTCTGATATAATACATCTGAATTAACTACCTACCATTTACTAATGTCTCGGCCACAAATTTTACTAAAGTGTGACATTTTAACGAACAAAATACATTGATATGCTCACACCTGTATCCCATTGAAATAGGCAGAGACGACTGTTTGCCGCATGCTACAATCCTGACATACCTCTTTCACTGCATCCACATTCATACAGAGAATTATTTTTCAGTCATTCATTCAGAAAATTATCTTTACAGAACAATAGAGTTTTATGATTCTATTGCATTAATAAAATAAATTGCCAGGTTAATATTAAAAAAGTCTGGTTATTATTAAAAAGTTTCTTTTTGAAATACACTTTAGAAAAAAATATAACATTCTCTCCTCCTGGCTTACAAATTAGATAAACATTTACTTTTACTGTGAAAATAAAACTAGAGTTCCCCAGGAAAATAAATAAACCCGATATTCCGGGTAATCTCTCTGAATTCTACACAGGCGAAGATGTGGGCACAGCTCCTAGAGTATGATAAATGTGTTTTTGTGTCTATACCCTCGTAAAACACTTCTTTATTGACATAGTTGCATATGTGAGTATTATAACAACTGAAAAGGTATATACACTAACATTATTTATTATGTGCAGTGTCAATTTATGCTGCTGATGACATCATTGCCTTGGGTTTTACCGTTAAACTCCCAAAAAAATTTTATTAAGTTATAATTATTTTAGCACTTAACCTAATGTTATGTTATATTACAAAATTATCAATTTAATTACATATATCTAGCTGTGCCCATGACTTGTTCGCGTGGCATTAGGGAACCCAAATTCTTTATTTAAATAAAATAAAGGTGTCCTGTAACATTAAAGTCCTGTCAAAATCGGTTTAGCCATTCCTGTATTTACCAGGAACAGACAGATGAAATTAAAAAAGAAAAATAGTATACAAAATTGGTGGTACATGATGTGATCTAAAAAGAAATATTCCTATCAGAAAGAATACAAGATGGTTCTCTTCAATGAAAGATGTTTATGATAATGTACCCACAAACCAGCCTAAGTTTCTGGTCTGTGGATACATAAAAAATAGTAGTTCTGTGTTAAAAAAATATACATAGAATGTACAATATGATATAATATATGTAGATTAGATTATTTCTCACTCATCCCACAAAATTTCCAATATTGCAATATTGGAAATTTTGTGTGATGAGTGAGTCAGTTCCTCATATCTCCGGACATGAGGATGAGGGGACTATTTTAAAACTTTACATAAATAGATAGAACAACACACACACCAGATTAAAATTGAATAGTAAAACCTTTTAATTATGTAGTAGCAGTGGTAGCCGAGTGGTCGAACGCACGCTTTGCAATCAAAGTGCGCAGGTTCTATCTCCGGCTCGCACCTCTGGGTTCCATGTGCGAATCTCATTTTCATCTGAGATTATCACTTGCTAAGAAACGGTGACGGAAAACATCGTGAGGAAACCTGTGTGCCCGGTATAATGGCAATAGGCTCGCCCCCTATTACATTGGGACCAAAATACATCGGCGAAGTGTGGGCGCACTGCAGTGCACCTCTGCCTACCCCTTCGGGGAATACAGGCGTGATGATGTATTATTTAATTATGTATACACAACATTAATGATGTATTATCTTATCTGAATGATAGCAATCTGCATATTAATGTCTATTTTTCAATGTTCAGTGGGTTTGTTATAGGTGCACTAGAGGTCTTTAGATTTATTGTTTATTTTATTTCTTCCTAAATGGGCAATGGCCACGTGACCTCTAATAACTTGATATGAATCGACACTACAAAATATGGAACAGTGTTATCAAGTGTTGTGTCTGGGTTTTTTTTTATTACATTGTTAAGCCCCCCCTTCCTCACCCCGCTCACTGGGGCGTCGACACTCACGCGTAAATTTTTTAGCTGTTCCAAAACAAACTGCCCGCCTAACCACCACCTGACTTGCAGCAACGTTTTCAGTATTATTTCCAGTTTTAGACAGTTAACTTAGTACCTACGAAATCTGTCAAAAATGTGCAGTTAGTACATACATACATCATCACGCCTGTATTCCCCGAAGGGGTAGGCAGAGTTGCACTGTAGAAACTGCAGTTAGTATAGAAACTATAATGCTATATAAGATATGGTAAGGCCCCTGTATTGAGACATGGAAAAAGTTCTTGGTGAACACTATTGTACAATACTTCAACATCATCACGGGTGTACAATCTTAAGGGGTAGACAGAGGCGCACTGCAGTGCACCAACATGGTACCTGCTGATGATTTTTGGTACCTATGTAATAAGGGGTGAGACTTGTTATGTAAGAAAATGTGCTTCTTTTAAGAGTTCACACTGTTTATATTAGTTGTATATGTATATATGTTATATATACGATGGAAGCAAACATATTTGCTGTAACACTCAAAAAAGTGAAATTACTTTTATTACATAATATTAATCAGCAGTGGTAGCCGAGTGGTCGAACGCACGTCTTGCAAATCAAAGTGTGCAAGTTCAAACCCCGGCTCGCACCTCTGGGTTTATGTGCGAATCTCATTTTCATCCGAGATTACCACTTGCTATGAAACAGTGAAGGAAAACATCGTGAGGAAACCTGCACGTCTATAGAAAGGCGTGTGAAGTTCACCAACCCGCACTGGGCCATCGTGGTGGACTATAGCCCAAAAATCTCCCTCGTAATGAGGGAGAATGTGCCCGGTATAATGGCATTAGGCTCGCCCCCTATTACATTGGGACCAAAAATACATCGGCGAAGTGTGGGCGCACTGCAGTGCACCTCTGCCTACCCCTTCGGGGAATACAGGCGTGATGATGTATTATTATTATAATCAGAGATTACTTGTAACATCAGCTATCTGCTAGTGAGATTCCCGCCGAAATCTGTCTAGCCGTTATAAACAAATAGACGGACAAAAATGTTAAATATTGCGTTTTCGTTATACCTATACTATACGCTTCCTGTAACGAAGACGCTTTTTTCATTTGCATTTACTAAAAAGCTGTTATTTTGACACATTTGTATAGATTGTACTGATTTAGCAGGAAATAGAGATGTGTGGAGTTAAATGGGGGAGATCTTTGCCCAGCAGTGGTACGATACTACTACTACTACTACTGCCCTTTTAACGTCCCACTGCTGGGCACGGGCCTCCCCTCAATGCGACGGGGATTCGGGCCATAGTCCACCACGCTGGCCCAGTGCGGGTTGGCAGACTTCAAGTTCCCTTAGACGTGCAGGTTTCCTCACGATGTTTTCCTTCACCGTTTCATAGCAAGTGATAATCTCGGATGAAAATGAGATTCGCACATAAATCCCAGAGGTGCGAGCCGGGGTTTGAACCTGCACATTTTGATTTGCAAGGCGTGCGTTCTACCACTTGGCTACCACTGCTTGTGGTACGATATAGATTAAAAAATGTATGTCCTCTTCCAGGCTGTCGGCGTCTGGTGATCTTAGGACATGAGCTCCCCGCCACCGGTCCAGTTGGAGGTAGAGGTGGGCGACGAGTCTATGGAAGACGACGCCGCCGACATGATACCACCAGACAGGTGAGCAACTAAAACATAAAGCATACTTACCTCCGCATTCCGTACTGTTATAACGAAAAAAACTCAAGTCAAAAAATTGATTTTAATGCACACTAGAATAATTATAAATTGAGAGATAAAATGGATAAGAAATTCAGCAAGTGTTTACTGATTCGCGGCCCGAGCCGAACTGAGCCTACAATCCCTATGAATTATGATCTAGAATAAAAGGTGCTGATTAGGCGCCTACACATCAATAATCAATACAATTCAGGGATATAACAGTCCGCTGTCAAAAAATTGATTTTTAGTATCTGTTATGATGACACGGAAAATCTAGTATACCTAATCAGTCACCTCTGCCGCACATACTTAGGTACAGCGCACACACACACATACACACACCTCATCCAACACGTAAATTTATTAATATTTTGTAGGTCCTTTCTTTTTAAGCTTATTTTAATTTAATTCTTAATTTATATTTTATTTTATTTCTAGATTTACTTATACAATAAGTATCTCTCTCATAAGAGATGATACAGACCTCGAGTCTTGTTTGGTCCGCTCACGAATAATGTTATAGTATTAAGTTTTTGGAAAAAAAAATTCTTATTCATACTTCTAATATAATGTATGTCAGTATGACGGAAAAGCGAGATGAATGGAAGAAAAAGACATACTGCGCCGACCCCAAATAATGGGACAAGGTAAGGCAAGTGATGATACTTCTAATATAAATATCGCCAGACAACACATAATCATCGTATGATCCTAAACTAAGCAGTCTGCCGATATTTTTCACCCTTACGATAATCATGAATAAAGCATTAAGTGAATGCTGAAAATAATTATTTTGATTTATTTAAGTAGAAGTGGTAGCCGAGTGGTCGACCGCACGCCTTGCAATCAAAGTGTGCAAGTTCAAACCCCGGCTCGCACCTCTAGGCTTACCGAATGTGCGAATCTCATTTTTTCATCCGAGATTCTCACTTGATATGAAACGGTGAAGGAAAACATCGTGAGGAAACCTGCACGTCTTTGCACGTCACTTGTTCTCGATAAGTCTGCCAACCCGCACTGGGCCAGCGTGGTGGACTATGGCCTGAATCCCCCTCGCATTGAGGGGAGGCCCATGCCCAGCAGTGGGACGTTAAAGGGCTGTAGTTGTTATTAGTATTTAAGCTTTAATATTGTTTCCGGTATTCTTGGGTGCTGAGTGTATTATAAGTATAGAACAAATAGTATTACTTTCGAATCTTTAAGCCTGCCGCACACTGCGGCGTTAACGCTCGCTCGTAAATTTTACTGCCATACCAAAACAATCTGTATCGACTCATACAAAATAGTGAGTAGTAGTAGTAGTAGTATACAAAATAGTAATGTAGACATCCGAGGTTACATGGTATGGGTACCCTAGATACTCTATGAGATGCTTACAGATTTGTAGACGTCAAAGACACAAGAAATTGGACGTATGAAACTGTCAAGTTTTAGGAAAGGCTACCTCTTTGTTATAATAACTCGTTGGATTAGATAATCAATTCGATCATTTGAATAGCTAAGGTACTTGCTATTTAAATGTCTAGACTCGTCCAGGTTAGCGACATGACCTCGAAATGATGAAATCCGGTTTCACTTCGAGCATAAACTTGAGTAACAATTAAAGGGTGTTTTAACGTACTTAATTGTCCAGCGCTTAGTATTGATATACATGTAGACAATATCATAATAGATCATCACGCCTATATTCCTCAAAGGGGTTGGCAGAGGTGCACTACAGTGCACGGACACTTTGCCGATGTATTTTGTTTCCAATTGAATAGGAGGCGGGCCTATTGCCATTATAGCAGACACATTCTCCCTCAATTCGAGGAAAATTTGGACCACAATCCGCTACGGTGGTAAAGTGCGGGTTGGTGAAGTTCACACACTTTTATATGTATAGGCGTGCAGGTTTCATTATGATGTTTTCCTTCGACGTTCAGCAAGTGTGAATTATTAATAAAAATGGTATTCGCATATGAAAATCTCAGAGATGCGGCAACGTTTTACTGTAATAAAAACCTTAGCTGCACGCTAGGTGCCTAGTCTGGGTAGTAGAACGCTAGCCATTTTAGCTTGGCGTGCCGGTTCATACTCCAGACTCATACGACTGAGATTTAATTTTGTAGCAATTAATGCTGATCAATTAAATTAAACTACATGCATGTCTATAGAAAGACGTGTTGAGTTCACCAATCCGCACTAGGCAAGAGTGGGGGACTATGGATCGAATCTCTTTCGTTATTAGGGTTCGCTTGCCCGGTATAATGGCAATAGGGTCCATAATAGCCTCCAATAGCAAGGCAATAGCCTCCATCGGAACCAAATTACGAGTTGAACTAGCACAATAAAGAGTGGTCCGCACAGGGAAAGAACAGAGAGGAGTGGAGGAAGGAAAGGGAGGTCTTTGCCCAGCAGTGGGACGATACAGGCTGATAAAAAAAGAACTGGGTGTATTCCTAGCGCTCCTTCTTATTCCTTTCGTGGAATACAAAATAAAGAACGAAAGAAAACAACATACCAGAAAATGTGATTAGATTACATCTAGGTAAACAACTGATCGAACATATATTAATACGAATTTATCACGTCTAGAATAACCATAAATTAAATTTACTGCCCGCTTATCGCAACACGAGGCTCGGGAAGTAAACAAACGTTTATCCAGTAACTGTTTTATCCTGCTGTGTAGTGGTGCGGAATATTTATGTAAAATTGACAATAAGGACAAAAATAAACAATCGCCAGTCGAATGTCGAAGTTGGATAAGTGCTGTATTGGACAATTTTACGTGTGATACTCGAGTTTCAAGTTTATGTAGAATTGTTAGCTACAGTGATATTTGCTTTAACGAATGTCAACAACGTGTTATATATAATTTGTTTTAAAACAATCGTCAAAGTTTAAAAGTAATATGAAAAAGGTATAATAACGTATCGACCAAGACTTAAGTATATAATTGTTTTATTTTTGTAAGTAGGTATTTGTCTTATAAATATTTTAACATTATTAGAATATAGAAAATGAAAGTTTACTCCAGTTCGTGAACTTAAACCCGTCATAACAAACAAAGTGTATTGTATAGTGATCTTTATTGTTATGGCGGTTAAGGACTTGTTTCGTGTGTTCTGCTGTAATAGGAAGGATAGTGACTTTAGTGACGCTTGCGCTTACGATGAGGAGTTGGTGAATGAACTGAAAAGACGATGGAGGTAACAGAATCTTTGTTATTGCTTACACCCAACTGTCGCCCATATACTTTCACCCAAACCCCAAGTACTTACCATCAAACCCTAAGTGTTTACACTCAGAACAAAAAAATAAGAATAATTTTAGAACTGCAGTACCTAACCATAGTTTTGTATGAAACCTAGCGTTGCCAGTTGAACACACAAATAACCAATTAATATGCGTCATGCATCATCATCACGCCTGTATTCCCCGAAGGGGTAGGCAGAGGTGCACTGCAGTGCGCCCACACTTCGCCGATGTATTTTGGTCCCAATGTAATGGGGGGCGGGCCTATTGCCACATGTTGCCATTATACTGGGCACATTCTCACTCAATACGAGGGAGATTTTTTGGCCAAAGTCCACCACGCTGGCCCAGTTCGGGTTGGTGAACTTTACACGCCCTTTTATAGACGTGCAGATTTCCTCAAGATGTTTTCCTTCACCGTTCAGCGAGTGGTAATCATTATTAAAAATGACATTCGCACATGAATATCTTCTCAGAGTTGCGAGCCAGGGATTTGAACTTGCACCCCTTGCGTTCAAGGCGGGCGATCTACCGACGAGGCTTCCCCTGCTCTTAATCAATAAGACCAATTAATCATTATGTGAATGTATACCTACACCAAGAGTGCGGCCATTTGCATTATCTATCTATTATATAAAAATTAAATCTCGAGAGCAGCTGAACCGATTTCGCTAATTCTTTTTTTAGAATATTCCTTGATGAGGATGGTTGGTTGGTTGGTAAGAGGATGGTTCATAAGAGAGAAAATTTAAAAAATCCTAAAAAAGTCTAAATATAAAACTGAACAGTTTGTATGTTTGGTTAAACGCATTAAGGTACCAGTCCGATTTTAAAAAATATTTTTGCACTGTATAGCCTATTTATTGAGGAAGGTCATGGACTTTATAACATCACGCTACGACACATTAACCATAAGCGCGGGTGAAACCGCGGGCACGGCTAGTGTTTTATACAACCAACTGTGCCCGGGACTTCGCTCGCGTGGAATTTAGGGATATTACCCCGAAAAATGGGTTTGATTTCTTACCGTGGAACCCTTATTTATTTTTCTAAAATGTGAGTTGACCACACACAAACAAACAGAGACATTATTTGTACATTTACATATTGACTTCAGAGGGCAGATATACAAAGTCCTAGAAATATCTATGATTCAAGATAATTGTCACATCATTAAATTAATTACACTGTATCGCTATCATTCCTTATACATACATAGTAATATAGCGAAATGCCTTTTATAGAACTCTTATATGAACTGCCAAGATGGAATAACTATTCATTCTTTTATTCGCGTTGAACTGTAACCTCGGGGAATGAGTTCAGTGTCGAGCCCAAGGTCCCCAAAGGGAACAGGTAGTGGATGAAGAGGCGACCGTGTTGGCACTCCGCCAGCGTCCTCTATCACCACCACGACCAGTAATGTAGACTCTACTCTGACATGTTAGGGTATACATTTGAATGGTGGCGGCATGACCGAGTTTCGTGGTTAATGATCTAGATTCTAGTTGTAATTCGTTTCGTTGGCGATGCAGACACGAGGCTGTCTAGTGTGCTTCTTGGATATGTCGATGCTAAACAAAAGGAATAATGCTATCTTTAATACAACAACTTCAAGAATTACAAAACTATAATGTATCCAGTTATTCTGACATAACTACCTAACTACAGCCCTTTAACGTCCCACTGCTGGGCACGGGCCTCCCCTCAAAGCGAGGGGGATTTAGGCCATAGTCCACCACGCTGGCCCAGTGCGGGTTGGCAGACTTCACACATCTATTGACAACTAGTCAAGTTCCCTCAGACGTGCAGGTTCCCTCACGATGTTTTTCTTCACCGTTTCTTAGCAAGTGGTAATCTCGGATGTAAATGACATTCGCACATATAACCCAGAGGACCCAGAGGTGCGAGCCGGGGTTTGAACCTGCACACTTTGATTTGCAAGGCGTGCGTTCGACCACTCGGCTACCACTGCTGCTTCTGACATGGTGTTGGAATTTAACAAAGGGAGTTTTTGACGGGAAATGTCCGCAGCTTATGTTTTCCAAGCACTTTGCCTCGTTGCTAAGCAACAAAGGGTTTCGTCATTTGCGTTCTGAAGCAACGGGGAAACTCTCGCATGTTAGACATTATATTTAATTCGACTAATTTTGAATTGCGATTGAGAATTGCCCCCAGATACGTCCGAGCAGTACACCGAACGCATAAATGGTTTTTAAAACACTTGTCTCGATTTCTTGGTGTTCTTATGATCGGCGCACTTGGAGACTGTAGGACCGCACAGCACAGTCCTTCTATTTGCCATCGATTGTGTCCGTATCAGTCTTGTCGTTCTTATTTATAAAATCTATGGCGTGAGTGGGACAGGACACGCTTACAAATTGAACCCTTCGTGATAGCTCCTCAGGAATGATAAGGGTGGCTGTGCACCATGGGCTAAGTATCACAAAATAAGCAACAGAAATTCATATAGGCGCCTACTTACCAGCCGTCGGCCTGCTACCCACGCGCGAGTCCCTGACCTATTTTCTTATTCCAGTCCAAGTGTAAATAGTTTATAGGCCCACATCTCGGAAACTAGGCTGTGTACAAACTTCACACTCTCACCAAAGATAAATTCGTGATGTCCCCATTCTTAAAAAGAATGTCGCGTATTTACGGTTGTCTACGTTAGTACACTCGTTAATTATTATTTTTGTCCGACTGCAAAGAAATGGGGTAATGTGTTTGAATGAAACGCAAACGATTTGTCTTATAAAAATAAGTGTAAGTATTGGGATTATTATAAATAGTTTTAGTACTGAACTATAGCATAAAATAAATTCGTTCGAGAATAATAACTAGAACATGCTGTAGATTTACACCCGTATTTATAGAGACCTATAAGAGGTATGACATACTTGATAACCTGTTGTAAATTGTTTAAACGTTTATATAAAGGGGATTAATTTATAAACTCTGTAGGTATTTGAACGTATCAAGGAGAGTCATTCACTCATCCCTCCTCCCAGTCCACCATCTTCCGTCAAAGTAGTAATGGTTCTACATATTGAGGCGTGAAAGGCTATTTATTTGACGTTAGCGACATTTTTTAAACTTTATAGGAGCGCATACTCATACGATGATAGGCCATCTCATGCGACATGACACCTTTATTAAGAACATCATAGAAGGCAAGATCGAGGGAAAGCGTGGGAGAGGTAGACCGCGAATATGTTACATGAGTCAAATAAAAGATAAGGTTGGTGTCATATCGTATGTGGAGGTGAAGAAGGCTGCACTGGATCGATGGCGGAGACTTCATCAGATGCACAGGCAAGGGCCGAGCCCTTAAATTAGAAGAAGAAGATACTCATTGGACGAATAAACATTCGCTGATTCCAAATATGTATATCTATTTCAATATCGGCCAAAATTGTCGCTTTAGTCATATAGCCTTTCAGCCTTCGATATAATCTTAATTTGTGAATTATGACAGACAGTCAAGGACATCTCTGAGTATTTAAACTGAACAAAGTTTGTTCAAATAATTAGAGAGAGGAACTTGTTAATTTTAAAAATATAAATGCAATAAGTTGATCGATAATGAAAGAAACCAACAATACCGAATTCCCCGCCTCAGTCTGACCAAGTTTTGTTTAGTTATTACACGTCTCTACGTCACGCCAATTTATTTAATCGTTTTCTTATCCGTACAGGAGTTTAACTAAAATTTTAATAGCTTGTTGATTTCATTGAATTTCTGCTATTAATATGATGACGTCACCTATTAGGGTTCCGTACCCAAAGGGTAAAACGGTAACCCTATTACTGAGACTTCGCTGTCCGTCCGTCCGTCCGTCCGTCTGTCACCAGGCTGTATCTCATGAACCGTGATAGTTAGAGAGTTGAAATTTTCACAGATTATGTATTTCTGTTGCCGCTATAACAACAAAAACTAAAACACAGAATACAATAAATATTTAAGGGGGCTCCCATACAACAAACGTGATTTTTTTGCCGTTTTTATAGATAATGGGTATGGAACCCTTCGTGCGCGGGTCCGACTCGCACTTGGCTGGTTTTTTTATAGACGACATCAAATGCGAACAGCTGAATTACAACACAGCTGCATTCGAAACGTAAACGGTTGTGACATGACAAAATGCAATAATCTTGTCTCTTTCTCTTATATGAGTTAAGAAAGTGCGAGAGCGACTCAGTGCGACACAATCTCTGTTATAGATCTTGTCTCGGTGCACGCTCTAGTCGCTGCACAATATTTTCTATATGAAGAAGACATGTTATAGCACTGATATCCTTATTAAAAAAGCAACTATGGAGTTTCTTGCCTATTCTTCTCCATAGGAAATGTGTTCCGAATGGGTGGTACTATTATTAATATTTATTGACGTTTCATAAGTCCCTGTATTGGTTTACATCAATAAAAAAAAACTGATTCTGATACATATTATCAGAACTGGGACTATTCAGTTGGACGGTCCATTGTATGGTACCCATATAGTACAAGCTTTGCTTAGTTTGGGATTATACGATGAGTATGTGTTTACTACAGCAAGCAGTTAGCGGAACATAGTATTGTCGACAATTTTAATTGGAAACATCAGATAATCCAAAAAAGAAATGTTGGATATTTGCGTCGTAACGCGCTTATTGCATCGCTCGTGCATACCTGATTCATGACCTGCGTCATTAGAGAAATTCTACCCTATTAAATTCTGAATTACTACGCAATATTAGCATTGCTGTCGCCCAATATTACAATTCGTTGACCGTATGTACACGTAGATTTTTTAAATAAATTGTTTTTTTTTTTTGCTGATTAAAAATCAATTAATGTTTTAATTTCAATAGTCTGTTTGACTGCACGATCGACATCATCTCCATTCGACATATTATATTGAAATTAAATATTTCTGTAAATTGAAATATCGCCCTTTTTAATCCTTCAATGTAGCAGTGGTAGCCGTGTGGTTGAACGCACGCCTTGCAATCGAAGTGTGTAGGTTCAAACACCGGCTCGCACCTCTGGGATTTATGTGCGAATCTCATTTTCATCCGAGATTATCACTTGCTAAGAAACGGTGTAGGAAAACATCGTGAGGAAACCTGCACGTCTGAGGGAACTTGACTAGTTTTAGATAGATGTGTGAAGTCTGCCCACCCGCACTGGGCCAGCGTGGTGGACTATGGCCCGAATCCCCCTCGCATTTAGGGGAGGCCCGTGCCCAGCAGTGGGACGTTAAAAGGGCTGTAGTAGTAGTTAGTAGATCCTTCAATGTGCGCGGGGGTGGGTACCTTGGGGCGGTACTGAGTTGTAACCAACGTGAGACGCAGAGTTGCAGTTGACACGATTTTGAAAAGTAATTTCGTTACGATCAAAGCATTTTATCGTGTTCACTCGTCACCTTAGAAAATCCGCATTCAAATACTCAACTACGTGCATATGCCAATATGACTCACGTAAAACGCACGAGACTTATACACAATATTCAACTCTAAATTAATAGATATAAATTGTTTATTCCCATTAATCGGTCATTGTATTTGTTTTTATTTGTTCTTGATATTTATGTTTAGAGTTTTTTTATACAGGGTGTATCAGAAGTCCGAAATAATACTTGGACGCTAGCATCAGTATCGTGTATACAACTGAATGGTATAAAAATTTGATTGAAATTCGACCATGTTTTTCCAACTTTTTTTTCGTCGTCATTTTCTATAACCCGTAATATCTCGGGTCCTATGTAAAATTTGCATGTTCTGTTTTGTGAATATTGCTAGCCGCCTCTCATTAGTGTAGTTTACACTGCTGAATAGGGTTATGGATGTACCCAAAGGCCAGAACACGATACCTGTGACAAATATTCAAGGGTCTGTAACTCAGAAACTATAATAGTTAGGTATAAACTGTCTTCACTAAGCATCCACATATGAGCTGCCGTATATGTACCCAAAGTATTATTTCGGACTTCTGAAACACCCTGTATAGACTAGAGCTCGCGTGATGGCGTAATGCCAGAGTTTGATTCAGTGCAGTGTTTACTACGGGCGGTATAGGTCGCCGCAGTTCATTGCCTGCGCCCGCGATTTTTATTTTTTATATTTTGTTTATTTTTACGTTAGTAGTTGCAAAAACTCTGCTAGTTAGTGCTATTATTTGATCTGGCAACGCTATTATAGTGCTATTTTGATATTTAAAATGTTTTCTGTGATAATTTGCATACATAGTTGTTATTTTTAAATACATATATGAATTTAGTATGTACCTACCTACTATTGTTTAAAGTTTAAACGGGTAACTGAATGTCATCGACCTATCTCAGTCAAACTCATGACATTTTAACCGTTACACGTATAAAATTATATTACATGCCAAACAAAAAATGAAAGAAGTAAAAAATAGATTGTATATCCTCAAAACTTATTAAGGGCACCTTGATAGCCGTACAAAAAGGCAAATAAAAACCCAGCTAATAAACTAGACATCTACCTGAAGTAGTTTGACATTAGTTTGTGAGTGACTTGAATCCTGAACGGTCAGTGAGTGTGGTGGTGACAATGAGTGACGATGAGGGTGCCGACAGGTTCACGTTGCCGGCGCGGGCTGACGCCGTGGTGGAGCTCTGGAGGTCCAAGATGGCGGAGGGCGTGCTGGCCCCCGCGCATTTCCTGGACCACTGGAGGGTCACAGTGCCAAGGATTTACTCGCCACAGCCAAATAGGACATGTTTGGGTGAGTAAATGTTCGACTATTTTTATTTATTTGTAATGTGAAAATCATGGATCCGAGGATAATGCAGCTTTTTATCAAGGTAATAATGTTCAAAATCAGATAAGTAGCTTCGAGGATTACTAAATTTAAAATATTTGTAAAGATTTCAGTCGACAAAACATTGTCTGCCAAGATGGTGACATGAAACCCTGGATATTTGTCATGCTTGTGGCCTTAAGCTCTTGGTTAGTTAAACTCTTGAGCTGCGTCACTCTTATGATATATGAAACTCTTGATTTGCCTTGTCCATCGACTCATCTTAGGGTGTAATTAAGACAGCTCAACCCGTGACTTTACTGTGTTTTTGTCGCTTTAGTGACTTGTTGTCTTATTTATTATATCCTAGAAGTTTATAGCTCTTAATAACTCTTGTCACATCAGTCTTTTATCACCCTCGTGATACGGAACTATAACTATTGTGACATACGCCTCTTTAAATCTTGTCGCTTTCGTGACACTAAACTCTTGGCTCGTGTTTCCCGTGTCACATTTTGAATTTAATTACTTACTAGAAATTATTCCAACTCTACCTTTGCTCTTTGACGTATGTACCTACTATTATTTGTTAACCTTTACAATGTTAACTCTAAAACACTGGAAAATGAAAATAACATACCGACTTAATACAACTGTTGAAGGGTTTAAGTTCGTTACGATAATAATATGTTACTTTATTTTCTATAATTAAGTCAAAAATATTTTCTTCATAATTCAACACTGGTTCAATATTATCTGGCATCGCGGCTTTTCTTTGTCATGCAACGTGAAACACACTTTCTCACGCACGTGTCGTGGTGGCCTTGCAGTGAGTTCCTTTTCAACGGGAAGCGAGGCGCAACGATTATTTGAAACTTTTTTTAAAATTAAAAAATACTTGACATTTATGTTTATCGTATTCGTTACCCCCACGAACTTAGCTAAATGCATATAATAGAAGTGGTCTCACATTAGTACCGTATAATATATACATAGTGAAAAGGTGTTATTTCATTTTTTTTTAATTCATGTAAGCCAAAAAGCACTTACAAATAGCCACATTCAACCACCGGTTCGGAATGCTGTTTCCACTGAGATTAGGCGGTATTTTTATATTACAAACATGAACTTCAATGTTACTTACTTCTTTCTACTTTTCAATAAAATGTGTCATGGTATCCAGATTGGTCGTTCGACGAGGAGTTGGCGGCTCAACTGTTGATTCAGCCGCTGGAGGCGTTCATATGGGGCAGCAGCGAGGGCTCGCAGCAGCCGCCGCCGCGCCGCTCCACGCTCTGCGGCCGAGTGTTCAAGCAAGGGGACCCGGCCTACAGCTGCAGGGAGTGCGGTGAGTTGGCATCTAACTAAACTACTGGAAAAACCACCCAGCTGCTAGTTCTCATAGTAACTGACACTCCAGGCTTGGGTCATTAAACATGACATGTCCAATAAAGCCTTGGACGTCGACACTTGCAAATTGAACTTTGCCATATAAAAACAAACTGTATTGACTCAAACAAAAAGTTCATTCTTCAACTAAATGACACGACAGCTCTAGCGATTTAAGACGCGCGCTTACTCATCGAGATATGTGGAGTCGGCACATCGAGCCCGCGCTACGCTACGGAATTTTCTGAAATCCGCCTTAGTAGTGTTCTTTCCCATGTAGTAGTAATAACTAAAATGGGGGATCTCAGATAAACCATAGCCAAACGTCAAAGAAATTGATGTACAGCATTACACAGAGTGGAGCCGTTAGGGGTTCTATGTTAACTCTCTACTCTTACCTCAGAAATTCAATCTCATGGCAATGGTAGGTATCGGCAAGAATGTTACGTGCTTCTTTTGGGGTTTAGCTTGGATGTCTTACCTTGTTGCTAAGTAATAAGGTCCAATTTAGAACATTACAAAAAGGTCAACTCGTTACGTTGAGTGTCGCGTCGAATCCGGCAGGTATGGACAACACGTGCGTGTTGTGCGTGGAGTGCTTCAAGGTGTCCGCCCACCGGAACCACAAGTACAAGATGGGCCAGTCCAGCGGCGGGGGCTGCTGCGACTGCGGCGACACGGAGGCGTGGAAGCGGGACCCCTACTGCCAGCTGCACGCGGTGAGACTTCTTCATCCACCACCCTACACCCACCAACCATTTATATAACCTTACCGACGTATCATCAAACACCTACACCTACACGACGTATCACCTCTGGGTTCCATGTGCGAATCTCATTTTCATCTGAGATTATCACTTGCTAAGAAACGGTGACGGAAAACATCGTGAGGAAACCTGTGTGCCCGGTATAATGGCAATAGGCTCGCCCCCTATTACATTGGGACCAAAATACATCGGCGAAGTGTGGGCGCACTGCAGTGCACCTCTGCCTACCCCTTCGGGGAATACAGGCGTGATGATGATGTATCATCAAACAACACATACTCATCGCATGATCCCAAACTAAGCAAAGCTTATATGTGTACCATACAATGGACTGGGACGAGCCCAGTTACACCCAGACCAGGGGCCCGATTTTCGTTTGATAGACATAAATCTCTATTCGAGATATGTCGAATCAAACGAATAAAATACGACCAATTTGAAGTTTCGTTTCGATATTATCTCTAATAGAGATTCATGTCTATCAAACGAAAATCGAAAGGGCCATTTCCAAAATTTGCTATTAGATTCGATAAATTCGCTATAGTTATTGGTTTTATAAACGATGTTATTAAAAAGATAGTCTTACTGCTCGCTATGTGTACACGGCCTTTTCTCAAAAGTGTAGCTTTTGTAGCCTTTTGGTACTATCAAATTATATTGTCTGCCCTATCGAGTACTCTATGGTTACCAAAGATACAGTGAATACAGTGAAGTTTTTACTATGTTAGCGCCATTTCTACGGTAATATTCCTTATTGGAAAAGAGCAACCACGGAGTTTCTTGCAAATGCATTTCCTATGGAGAAGAATTGTCTTCTCCATAGGAAATGCATTTCGAATCGGTTGGGATACTATTTTTGTTTATTGACGATCCACAAGTGCCTCTATTGGTTTATATTTTTTTATGGCCTATTGTTTGTCCCACTGCTGGGCAAAGACCTCCCCCTCCCGTCTCCACATGTCCCTGTCCAGTAGTTTTATCTCTTTCAACTGTAAGATTTTTCGTGAAAATGTTGTCACTTCGAACTTTCTGTACTGGTCATGGCTAGGTGTGACGTCATTTTCTTGACAAATCTGACAGTTGAAAGGGATAAAACTCATGTATATAGGTCATGCTAAGCCAACTGGGCTTGTTGTAGCCACGTTTCTCTCGGAAAGTGTTATATGAATAAAAATAAACCTAAATATAATATTCGAATTCTTTGGAGTTATTTCAGAATTCAAACTTTGGTGTGTACACTATAGGGTGTTAATTTATCAGGCGTCTGAAGAAGAGGACCAGGCTGAAGCCAACATCAAGCCGGAGGTGATTGAGCGTATGAAGATCGTCGCGTCTGTCTGCCTCTCCTACTGCCTGAGGCTGCTCACGCACGACCACGCACCAGGCTTGCCAAACGATCTCAGGTGTGTATCTAAATAAATATCGCCAGACAGCACATCGACACCAGAAAGGGTAGTAGTACTTATCTTGAAAATTGATTTAAATTACTTCTATCTATCTATCTACCAGCCAGGGACGTCTACTGCTGGACATAGGCCTCCCCCATAAATTACTTATTGATATAGAACTTATCAGAAAATAAATATCAACTTACCTTTACGCGTTTCTAAGGAAAAGGATCTTGACAGACTTACAGACGGACAAAAAAGTTATCCTTTTTTTCCCTTTTTAAGGTTCCGTAACCCTAAACAGCCGAGTCGAATAGTCGGTGTCTCGTCTGCATACGACGAAAAACAATAATGATACAGCATTTTATATTTCTAGTTTAAGGAGTAATGCAATTTTGAAATAATTTTTTGGCTCTCGTGTAAAATTTATATATTTTGAGATACGACATTACCGCTTTCTGCCGTAGACATACTCATAGTATGATCCCCAACTAAGCAAAGCTTGTACTATGGGTATATTCAGGCCAAGGCAGATTCCAAAAAGAAAAATAAATAAAGAAATTTTCCACTGAAAGGATTTGAACCCGCAACACGAGATATGAGAAGATTTAAAAATGGTGGCCCAAAAAGATAGGTACATCATGTTCTAATTTCGATAATGTTCTTATACCGCTCAGATATTCTCCGCTCAGTTAAAGTATTATTTCGGACTTCTGATACACCCTGGATACCTGATTCATAGTAGCGCAGTAGATAAGGTTTGTTTAAGGTTAACTATTTGTAACTATTATTTTATGGTTTCAGGCTGAAAGACGCTGAAAGAGATCTTCTGCAGATACTAGACCAACCGGACTGCTACTGTACAGTCTTGTATAACGATGAGACGCACACCTTTGATCAGGTAACCTATTATTATTTACTATCTTCTACCCGCGGCTCCGTCCGCGCAGACTGTTCAATATCGTTATAAATTGAAGCCTATATGTTATTCTTATGTATAAACAATAATACTGTAAAGTTTCATCAAAATTCGTTTAGTAGTTTTTGTGTGAAAGAGTAACAAACATCCACCCATCCATCCATCCTCAAAACTTTCACATTTATAATATTATTAGTAGGATATGTTATTCTGATGTATAAACAATAATACTGTAAAGTTTCATCAAAATTCGTTTAGTAGTTTTTGCGTGAAAGAGTAACATACATCCACCCATCCATCCAACCAAAAGCCACTTTTAGCCAATCTTGAACTAGATTTCTTAGAGTTATTGAACCTTCGGCTACGGCCGAAGGTTGTGACGATGTCCGATTAATAGGCTTTGGCTAAAAATCCGAGCTGTGGTCGGACACTACATATGATTGGATTGTCCAGGTGATAACGACCCTGGTGCGTGTGACCAAGTGCAACCAGCGCGACTCCCTGGAGCTGGTGAGCCTGATCGACCGCGAGGGCCGCGCGCTCGTCAAATGCAACTCCTTCCAAGTGTGCGACAAGCTTAAGAACGACATTGAGATGTAAGATACACATCCACACCTTCCACCTACATACCAAAAGTATTACCTTTTTAAAAAAAAATCTTTTCGGATCCACGATTTTTGGATTCATATGCGAATGTCATTTTCAACAATGATTACCACTTGTTGAACGGTGAAGATAGACATCGTGAAGAAGCCTACACGTCTATAGATTATGGCCCAAATCTTCCTCTTATTGATGGAGAATGTGTCCGGTATATTAACAATAGGCTCGCCCTCGAATTACATTGGGACCGATATTACATCGGAGAAGTGTTGTGCCGCTCTCTCTACCCCTCCGGGGAATAAAAGCGTGATGATGTCTATAGAGCGGGCCAATCGTGGGTACTGTTTACCAAACGGTCGTAACGGAAAATTTACTTAATTACATGAAATTAACGCTTTGCCTTGATGCGGTTCCATTGTCGCATTCATAGATAGATAGATAGTAAACTCTTTATTGTTCCACCTCTTAGAGTAATACAAACTATACATCATCATTTGACTTACCTTATCCCATTATTTGGGGTTGGCGCAGTATGTCTTTTTCTTCCATTCATCTCGATTTTCCGTCATACCGACATCCACTCCGATCTCATTCATGTCACTTATTACACAATCCATCCATCTTTTTTTTGGTCTTCCTCTCGCTGTGTATCCATCCACATTCATACTCATCACTCTTTTAGTCACATGCTTCTCATCTCTTCTCATCACATTCCCAAACCATTCTAGTCTCTTACTTCTCACTTTTTCCGTTATGGGCGCTACTTTTATACTACCTCTGATATACACATTCCTCACCGTATCCATTCGCGTCACTCCACACATCCATCTCGACATTCGCATCTCGGCAGAGTGGAGACGTTTCTCTTCACGCACTTTAGCCGCCCAGCATTCCGAGCCGTACATAATACAAATATAATAAATACAAACTATAGATGTACGATAAAAAAATAATAGAAATTAAGGGCAACAATGGGTCATATGAGTAGAGCGAACGAAAGGCGGGAGATAGAATGCCCAATAGTATTAGTATGTGTTAAAATATAAAGTAAAAGCGCGTGCGTTCCGCCCGTCGCGCGCGGCACGCGCGGGCCGGCGGCGCGGTGTGATGTGATGTGACTGACGCTCAGCTGCACGGCGATGTTCGAAAGGTTCACGTCGCGCCACGGGCCCAGCCTCAAGGTGCTCGTCATGCACGCGCACGTCATCGCGCACCAGCTCTTCGCCATGAAGCTGCTGCATTGGTGAGTCCACCAATATCACTATTAACTGTCATAACGACATCTGTAATTATAGCATGTGTGCCAAGATTAGACATATGTCATGGAATATCTTGATGTTGTCTCTTTCTCTCGTATGAAATTAGACAGAGAGTGAGCGAGCATATCCGTGACGAAGGTCTTGTCTTGACATGCGTGGTGACACCACAGAAAGCGATAATTTGTATCCCGAAATGTCCAATTCTACACCAGAGTCGACAACCTTTTTCAGAAATTTACAACTGAAAAAAAAAAAATTAATTGCTGTATCATTATTTTTTACTAGCTGTGCCCGCGACTTCGCCCGCGTGGACTTTAGGGAGATTACCCGGAAATATGGGTATTATGTTTTTCCCGCGGAACCGTAATGCTTTTTCTAAAATTAAAGTAGCCTAAGTTACGCCTTAGAACGTCAGCTATCTGTCAGTGAAAGTCCCATTGAAATCGGTTCAGCCGTTTAGAAGTTTACCTCAAAGAAACAGACAGACAGACAAAAAAAAATGCGTTTTCGTTATAGGTATCGTGTATACTTTCATACGCATTTGGTAAAAAAGTGTTATTTTGATATTACAAACAGACACTCCAATTTTATTTATTTGTATAGATAACCTATATTTGAGGCCGTCAGCGCAAAAGTGACTTAAACTCGAGACATACAGTATGAAAATAATAGGGTTTGTATAATTATGAGTTTAGGTTTTAGACATTTTTTTTTTGTTCTTCAGTAAGAATATGAAAAATTGTGGGTTAGGCCACTTTCGCGCTGATGGCCTCATTTTCTGGGTTAGTTTACCAGTTTTGAATTACATTGTATAATCTGAAATACCTAAAAGATAACACGGTATATCGAAGTATTTTTTTTTTTATATGTATGTGGCAGCCGATACGAGATGCTTAGTATATATCGAGGGCTGCTAGGCTATTTAACTTAAGCGACAATTTTTTAACTTTACATAAGCGCATACTCATTTGACGTAGGCAAATTAGCTGATTAGAAATATGTATTGTTTTCTTATATTTACGCGAATACTATACATTGAAATTAAACTATTTTACGGATTTTATCGCGTTTATTTACTATTTTATTTTCCCGACGTTTCGGCTGCTTTACAGCAACCATGGTCACGGGGGGACTGAGGTGTTAGACGTCCTGATGTCATAGTTAATAACTGGGTACCCTCATATTTAGTTGTTGTTTGTCGTGACCATGGTTGCTGTAAAGCAGCCGAAACGTCGGGAAAATAAAATAGTAAATAAACGCGATAAAATCCGTAAAATAGTTTAATTTCAATAGAAATATGTATATAAATCGATGTCGCCCAAAAGTCTTCAGTCGCCCGCAATAGCCCCTTGATACATACTATACGTAATATTCCATGATTTAATACGCAACATCGTACCGTAGGCTCCAGAACTTCGTGACCCACGAGCCGAGTCTGCGGCTGGCCGTGAGCCACACGGCGCTGGGCGAGGAGGCGGCGGGGGGCGTGGGCGTGGGCGTGGGCGGCGCGGGGGGCGTGGTGGTGGGCGTCATGCAGAACGACTCGCGCATGTGGAAGGCGGCGCGCACCGCCTGGCACCGCCTGCTCATCGCCACCACGCTCATGGACTACACCACCAAGAAGACCATGGCTATACTCTTCACCAAGAACTATGGTAATATTCTTCATCTTAACCGACGGTCGGTCGCCTAGTGGCGGCGTTATATACCTAGGGGTTAATTAATCTTACGTATGCCGGAACGTAGATTTGAGCGATATTACAGACTAGAGTACAGTGGTGGAATACTATTATTATTATTTATTGACGATTCATAAGTACCTGTATTGGGTTAAATGTAAAAAAAATCTGATTCTTCGCGGTCGTTTCGGATTCGGATGAAAATGAGTGCTGGTAATTAGTGAGATTTTAATGTATTGTTTTGTTTCTAGGTTCAATGCTGAAGGATTTCATCCGAGACGATCACGATCACTCGTTCTCGATATCGTCGCTGTCCGTGCAGCTGTACACCACGCCGACTCTCGCGCATCATCTGATCGCCAAACACGACGCGCTGTTCGTCGTCATGAACACCTTCGTCAGCGAATGCAATAGACGGTGCAATAATGTGAGATACTCTTTTTGATCTTGTACATGTTATGGACTATGGCCTATGTGAGGGTGGTCGCATAGAATGGAGGCCCGTACCTAGCATTGGGACGTTAAAAAGGCTATAGTATACGTTAGGTTACATGTAAAGGTTGATTGTGTAATTCCTTGTCATATTGAAATGGAAACCATAACAAACATGGCGGTTTTTTCGATATATTTTGACATCTGTTTTAAAGGAACAGCTTTGTAACCAATTTGGCAATCGCCAAGTGGGACTTCTTATAAGTTAGGTTTGCTAACAATTGTGAGCGAAAAAATACGATCTGTAATTTTAAATCGACAAACAATGTTAGATAAGATTTTATTGTAGCTATGAACCGTATTGAAAAAAATTTTTTTTTGCTATCTTTCTTGGTAGTACGGGATAGTACGGGTTTCGGGATAAACAAGCGTATTGATGGGTTAACGGATCAGCTGATTCTTAAAACACTTTGAAAGTGTCTTCTTAAAAAAATAAGTCACTGCTTAAAGATTTTTTATTTATTTCTGAGTCGATGATTTTTTCGGTGTAATTATAAAAGTTTTTATTAATCCTTGTAACCTAAAATACAGAGTTCAAAAAAACACGTACTGTCTTACGTTTGGCTCCAACGCATCGTAATATCGTTCACTAAAGATACACTGAAAAGCTAGAAATTATAAATAACCTAATTTTTTTTTATTTGCAGTAGCATTCTTGGTCAAAGAGAACTTATGAGAATATTTCTGAATTTTCTCGAACCGGCAATATTCTCCCGTGGAAAAAGTTCTCCCTTCCCATCTCTAATCGTGACTATAAAGTCATCTTTCCTCTGCCAGGGTCGTCTAGAATTCGATCGCAACCACGTGCCGTTGGCGTTCAAACGCGCCCAGTTTATATTGTACGACGTTAAGTACCTGCTGGGCTCCGTTCCGACCTCCTTCGACGACGACCTCCGCAAGGGCTTCATGCATGGTCTCTCCCTCATGCTGAACCTGCTCGTCATGATGCAGGGGATGGACTCCGTGGTGAGACAGGTGAGTGTGCAACTCCGGACTAACATACCGAGTTTATTCCACTACATTGGCGATTAATCCAAGAGATTCATGCTAAATAAATATTGCCGTACAAAACATATTCATTGTAAGATCCCAAACTAAGTTAAGCTTGTGTGGCGCACCCTATATCTCGATACGAAACACGACTACCGCCAGTCGCTACTAGATGGCGCGACTGTAGACACATCGCAATTCTACGCGTTCAAGAAATTATCCGCCATACAAAGTACTATGAAAATCCTAGCTCGCGGTACTGGTGTGTTCGACGATCTGAACTATATATACAAATTCCCCGACAACATCACCGGGGCGTAGCGGACTCCGCCAGGCATACCACCCGCCTGGCAGGAAGATCTTCCCTTTACCGCTAAACTTGTAGTATTGGTACCAGACAATGGACTGGGGGCGATCCCAGTTACACCCGGAACAGAAAAAAACCCGCAAAGGTAAGTTTTGGAATTTGCCGCTGGCAGGAATCGAACTGGCAACCAAGATGAGCGGCATACGCTTAGACCACTAGAACATGCCATCAGGGCCGTCTTAAGCATATTCGACCCCGGGGTGCGCCAAATATAGTTAAAAAAAAATAAAAATGGTAGAGCGAGAGGCGCATCACTCACGCTCGGAATTGACAATCACCAAAATCATTTAGTAAATAATAAAACGATAATAGAAGTAATTAGGAAGACCGAAATCCTTGTCAGTCAAGATTGTCTGTCGTGATCTGATTGAATCGGTTAGGTTGCAGTTAAGCTGTTCAGATCTTTAGTTTTTGCCAAAAGTAACTGTATTGACACGTAGAAAAAGTTCATTCTTCAACAACAGTGAGTGGCTTTCAGCGCTGAAATTAAATTGTTATGAATATTGAAACAGGGTTAATTCTGGTGTGTATGGTAGGTGGGTCAGCACATGGAGTACGAGCCGGAGTGGGAGTCTGCGTTCAACCTGCACGTGAAGCTGGCGCACAGCATCACGCTGTCGCTGGAGTGGTGCGCGGCGGAGAAGCCGCTGGCCGCCGCGCTCTACCGCATGGCGCTCAGGAAGCACGCCGAGACCTACACGCCGCCCGCCAAGGTCGTCAGAGGTCAGCCCAACATCACCCTTACTACCATGCACACAAAGTGCATGTCACTTATGCCACTTTCACGTCAGTCTATATATTTTTTAGGGTTCCATATCCAAAGGGTAAAACTGGAACCCTATTACTAAGACTTCACTGTCCGTCCGTCCGTCCGTCTCTCACCAGGCTGTATCTCATGAACCGTGATAGTTAGACATTTGAAATTTTCACAGATTATGTATTTCTGTTGCCGCTAGAAAAACATATACTAAAAAATAGAATAAAATAAATATTGAAGGGGGCTCCCATACAAACGTGAATTTTTTGCTCGTTTTTATAGATAATAGTACGGAACCTTTCGTGCGCGAGTCCGACTCGCACTTGGCCGGTTTTTTTTTTACACTCGGCATGTCTCATAACATTTGGCACACTGTCCATTCGAATGTCATCTTAATTATGTGTCGAATACGGTTACATTTTCAATATCAATAAAAGTAATTTACTATTTTTGGTACACGCAACAAATTCTAGAAATTTCACTGTTAGTGAAACGTAAAGATCTAACATAACTGGCGTAATAGCATTAATTAAGATGACTAATAAAGAGTGTATTAGTATCCAGACAAATCTAAGCCTGGTTTTTGTCATGCTTTAAAAGCAGACTCTGTATTTTATCTTCAATTATATAAATACAATTTAAAAATCTCTTTTGAATATTTAAAAAGTGAAAGGAAATTCAAAAAAATATAAGCCCACTGAGTTCTTGCCGGATCTTCTCAGTCGAGGTCGCGCTTCGCTTCGGCAGTACCATGTAAGGAAAAAACGTAGCCGTCGTGTGACGCCTGCCAGGTGTGAAACATTATGTTATCTAGAGTAGAGAGAGAGAAGCGTCGTAGCGGCGACAGAGCGGAGTCAGCCGTTGGGCGGAGTCTAAGCGCCAGAAAGAACCGAGAAGCCACGGAGCTGCTCGAAGTTTTCGCATCACGGCAACGCGGCATCAACAGTTGCTCTCACATCAATTAGATGTTTCGCATCAAAAAAAACCGGCCAAGTGCGAGTCAGACTCGCGCACGAAGGGTTCCGTACCATTATCTATAAAAACGGCAAAAAAATAAAGTTTCTTGTATGGGAGGCCCCTTAAATATTTATTTTATTCCGTTTTTTAGTATTTGTTGTTATAGCGGCAACAGAAATACATCATCTGTGAAAATTTCAACTCTCTAACTATCACGGTTCATGAGATACAGCCTGGTGACAGACGGACGGCGAAGTCTCAGTAATAGGGTTCCCGTTTTACCCTTTGGGTACGGAACCCTAAAAATGAACTTGACAATTGGTACGTGTTAAATAAATGATATGAATTTGATTTTGTAGAGTTGGGCAACCAGAGTGCGTCGGTGATACCGTACGACGTGGCCAGCGAGCCGGTGTCCATCCACCGGCCGCTGTCGCGGTACATCGCCGGCCTGCATCTGCTGCTGCACGCGCACGGCCTCTCCTACCACAGCCGCGAGTTCGACCGCCAGGACAGGCCCAAGCCCACGCCCGACGAACTCATTGGTATACACTCACTCACTCACTCACTCACACTCCACACACTTATGAGATGTAGTTGTATAAACTTGTATAAATAAGAGCTTGTAAGAGTGAATAAAGACAGTATACAAACGGCTGTGGTTGGTATTACTGTCTTTGTTATTATATTATTTATGCGATTCGAATGAGAATAGACTTTGCTCCATATTGTGACGTCATAGCTGTCAATTCTAACCAGTTAGGTAGGGTGAGCAAAACATGATATTTTTTTAAATAAAATTTATTTGCAAAGGTTGAGTGTAAAATGCACTCAGTCGTACGATGAAGCACACTAACAACGACAAAATGGCGACTGGCGTCCTTATTTTCTTTAATAATTTTGGCATGGCTTCTGGGACTTTGCGCCATAAATGAAAATAAAAATAATTAAATATTATATTATGACAATTTACTACTAATTAAAAAAAAATTATGTAAGACTAATTATTGATATGCAAATAAGTTTTTGCAAACCATACTTTTCAAATGACATTTGACAGCTAGAGGTTATTGACATTCCTGTTCTTATTTAGATCGAATAGTATACACTCACTTCATACACTGACCTCTGTGGTGATAGCACGCATGTCAAGACAAGACCTCTGTCACGGATTGGCTCGGTCGCTCTTTGTCTTATATCATACGAGAGAAAGAGATATCATCAACATATTCTGTGACATAAGTCTGGTCTTGGCGATCATGCTACAACTACTCTTTATGTGTTTGTATATGCTGATAACCTAAATTTGTTAAATGATAAATATCGCCCCTAATATATAATTTGGGTTCCTAAATTGCGCGCGGGTGACGTCGTGAGGTGCAGCTAGTGTTTATTTATTTAAGGCATATTTACAGAGTGAACACAAACATTTACATATTGCTTTCCTAAACATAGGGCATGTGCTACGCCAATTACAAATATGCACAACATTCATAATAAGCAGACAACTTGAATACAGAAACTAATTAATAAAATTAATAGGAAATTAAGGTATTATTATAAACTAAAGTTAAAATAAAATATGTACTTACAAGATATTGAGAAAATAGACATTCTTATGCAATAAAATAAAAGTAACACTCGCATAACAAAGTTTATAAAAATACTAGCTGTGCCCGCGACTTTGCCCGCGTGGACTTTAGGGAGATTACCCGGAAATATGGGTATTATGTTTAAAATTAATTAATTTAAAATTAAAGTAGCCTAAGTTACGCCTTGGAACGTCAGCTATCTGTCAGTGAAAGTCCCATTGAAATCGGTTCAGCCGTTTAGAAGTTTACCTGAAACAAACAGACTGACAGGCAAAAAAATTTAAAATTGCGTTTTCGTTATATATATCGTATATACTTTCATACGCATTTGGTAAAAATGTGTTATTATGATATTACAAACAGACACTCCAATTTTATTTATTTGTATAGATACGACTTAAAATGAGCTTAATAAAAAAAATATTAAAACAACGATTATTTGGCCTCACAGATAACGATTTGATGTTATGGTAACTGAGTATTAATTGGTATGGTGTTCCACAGAGCCGGTGCTGCAGACGATGGCGATGATAGGGCAGGTGCACGCCGGCATGTGGCGGCGCAACGGGTTCGCGCTTCTGAACCAGCTTTATTTCTACCACAACGTCAAGTGCCGCGACGAGATGCTCGACAGAGATATCGTCATGCTACAGGTTACTGTTTAAATACATTAACAATGTGTTCACAAATCAATTTTATACTGAAGACTGATTTGTTAAAGTATTATATATTATACAATTTATTGGAATGGTGCAGATTGAGACAGAAATATTGAACATTGGAAGTGAAGAAATTGTATCAAAATGATTTTTACTAATGTTCATATAATGTCAATTGAAAAAAAAAAACTGTTTAATTGGATATAATAAATACAAAAAATAATATATAAAAGCAAGTAGGAGAATAATAAAAAATCGAATCTTATTAGTTTTCTTAATGTATTGAACACTGCACTAAGTGGCTTGAGAGTTCAATTCCCGTCTGCAGTAAATTATGGAAATTGTTTTTTTTTTAATTTGCCCTGGTCTGTACGTTACTGGGGTCGCCCCAGACCATTGTATGGAACCCATAATACAAACTTTGATCAATTTGAGTGTGTTCTCTGGCTATATGTTTGATTATTTTGTTGCTTAGATCGGCGCGTCGCTCATAGAGAGCAACGAGTTCATAATCCACGTGCTGAACAAGTTCAACCTGCTGGAGTGGGCCAGCGCGGACTTCGAGCAGCGGCACATCGAGGACGACACGCTGCGGCACACCATCAGCATGGTCGAGGAGTTCCTGGGGCTGCTCATCACCGGTCAGTGCGGCATTATATGACATCGTCGAGCAAATGACATCACATCGTCGACAAGTCACATTGTCGAGCAAATGGCGTCATTTCGTCGACAAGTCACTTTGTCGAGCAAATGACGTCATTTCGTCGACAAGTCAATTTGTCGAGCAAATGACTTCATTTCGTCGACAAGTCACTTTGTCGAGGTAATGACGTACCTTAGTCGACAAGACACATTGTCAACTAAACGACGTCCCTTCGTCGAAAAGTCAATTTGTCGAGCAAATGACGTCCTTTCGTCGGCAAGTCACTTTGTCGAGCAAATGGCGTCACATTGTCGAGCAAATGGCGTCACATCGTCGACAAGTCACACTGTCGAGCAAATGACGTCACATGGCCGACAATTCACATTGTCAAGCTAATGACGTCACAAGTAATTTACTCGACTCTGTTTCTGCTACTCTGTCTGCGCGATTATGTTGAGCCTGCTGAACCGTTAGTTACTAAAGGTTGAACTTATATTTTAAAATTATTTCGATATCTGACTTGTGATCGAATGTTTCCATGCTTTCGCTAAGTTTGATGTTTTCGCTAAGAAGCTATGCTGGCAAATAGACTGGGGGTGATCCAAGTAACACCCAGACCAGGCCAAATTCCGAAATTTGCCACTGGCGAGCATCGAACCAGCAACCACCTGGGGGCAAGTCTCGTATGATGGACATTATCTCTAATTCGACATATGTCACGACAGAATACGACCAATTTTTTAAAAGCTTTATGTCAACTTGCAATTTATGTACGGGTGGAATCTTGCAACTGAATTTTAAATCAGTTATCTTTAACCGATTGAGCTCAAATTTGGTGTAGACGCTTATTTTGGATAACAATGCATGTGACGTCATTCTAATTCCAATATGCTGGATCATCCAAGATGGCGGAATAGTTATTTATTCTGCACTACCACAGTATGGGTATCAAATGAAAGGGCTTGCTGAGGAGAACACGGAAACTAAGGGCAATTAAATAAAAGCTTGTTTTTAAAAAGATTTTTCTTACCATTATTTTTTGTTGTTTTGTTTTGACATATGTCAAACTAGAGATAATGCCGTTCATGCGACAGTTGCCCCTCTGGTGATGTGAATTGAACGCCCTAAGCTCAAGGCACTGGACGAAGCCGTCTACAAATGGTAATAATATTACTGGTATGACAGTCGTGGGGTCTCGCTACGTCCCCGGCGTGGGTGAAGTGACCAACGAGGACAAGACGAAGAAGGAGATCATCCAGATGCTGTGCGTCAAGCCGATGCCGCACTCGGAGCTCAATAGGTGAGTCCACTCATGTCTGTGAAATATTCTTTTGGCAAAAGTCAGGAATTCGTCGGATTCGAATTAGGTTCGAAGGATCTAAGCCGCGAGATGTTTGGATCTGCAAAAATAAGTTCAGGGAGTGGATAAAGGTGGATATTTATTATGAAAATAATGTTGAAATAACAATTTTATTACTTAATCAATAAAGTATCTGGAAATCTGTACATATAAGAATTATTTGCTGTTGGTTACTTTCGCTAAAACTCAAAAACGTCGACCAATTTCTTTTTAGGGTTCCGTACCCAAAAGGCAAAACGGGAACCCCATTACTAAGACTTCGCTGTCCGTCCGTCCATCCGTCCGTCTGTCACCAGGCTGTATCTCATGAACCGTGATAGTTAGAGAGTTGAATTTTTACAGATGATGTATTTCTATTGCCGCTATAATAACAAATACAAAAAAAATTTAATAAAATAAATATTTAAGGGGGCTCCCATACAACAAACGTGATTTTTTTGCCGTTTTTAAAGATAATGGTACGGAACCCTTTGTGCGCGAGTCCGACTCGCACTTGGCCGGTTTTTTCTTGTTGTTTTATTCGCTCTAATATTGGGGTATAGTGAAAAACAAAATTGGGAAATAAAAAAGATTGTAGTTGATTGAAGTTGAAATTGAAGTTCGCATAGTCATCTGGTAATTCATTAAAAAAACAAGCAAACTTCTATGATGCGACGGGTTTCAGATATATGAGTTGAATACCCTGTACATATCGAGTGGTAGAAAGTGTTATCATATCGCAGGTCGCTGCCTGAAGACCAGCTGCACGAGACTGGGCTGGAGGGCGTCATCCACGAGGTGGCGGAGTTCACGAAGCCGGCCAGCGGCGCCAACCGCGGCGTGTACAAGCTGCAGCCGCAGCTCTACGACGAGTACGACACCTTCTTCTACCACTACACCAGGGAGGAACTCTCGCGCAGCGAGGAAGAGCAGCGCAACCGCAGGAAGCTCGCCGGTAACTCACTTTAATAATGTACTCTATCTTAAACCCTCATTACCCTCATTACGAGGGAGATTATTGGTTTATAGTCCATTGCGCTGGTCCAGTGCTGGTTAGTGAACTTCACACGCCTTTCTATCGACGTGCAGGTTTCCTCACGATGTTTTGCTTCACCGTTTCTTAGCGAGTGATAATCTCGGATGAAAATAAGATTCGCTTATGGAACCCAGAGGTGCGAGCCGGGCTTTGAACCTGCGCACTTTAATTGTAAAGCGTGCGTTCGACTACTCGGCTACTCGTAATAGACCTTAAGTCCATTGTGACTTGATAAGTCGCGCATTTTTTTTTTGGCCAATACCAAAACGTGCTCTGTGTTAATGTACATTAAGATTTAATTTCTGTGGTAACTCGTGATTACGAGCCACATTTCGCTCGAGCTGACACTGTCGTTAAATTAAAGAATGAACGTGTCTATAGAGTTCGTTTCTGTTTTTGCATAAAAATGGACTCGAGTTTCCAGTTTTAGGATGGAATTTCTGTGGTTAAAGTTAAACGACGACGCGTCAAAATTCGCTCGCGTTATTGATATAATTTCGTTGAATAGTGTGCTTTTTCTGCGTGGCAATACAGTTCGCTTTGGTATTCGCAATGCAGTAGTCGCGCGCGGTTTGAAGTTTCTCAACGATCGACATCTCTAATTCGACATATTATGCCGAGAATATACTCGACATATTATACGAAAAATTACGACCAATTTGTTCTGTTTCTATATATGTCGATTACGAGAATCGGGTCTCAGGTCTTTATGCCAGCGAATAATATTTTTTATCTCAATCGTACTTATTATCTTTTCTTTATTAATTTTAGCATGGCTTCTGGGCCTTTGCGCCAAAAATGTAAATAAAAAGGTTATGGTATGGTTTAAAAAAACGAATTATGACTTTAAATAATTAAATATAATATTAAGCCAATTTACTACAAATTTAAACTTTTTAATTTAAATTTGATGTAAGACTATTATTATTGATATGCAAATAAGTTTTTTTGCAAACCATACTTTTCAAATGACATTTGACAGATAGAGGTTATTGATATTCCTATTCGTATTTGAAACGCTTTTATGATTGGAAGGATTGGAAGACTTTTATGATATCCATGTGCCCCTCCCCAGGCCTGCCGGAGTGCTGCCCGCCGCCGGCGCTGCCCAAGCTGTCGGCGGCGTTCCGTCTGCTGGCCAACCTGCTGCAGAGCGAGGCGGCGCTGCACGTGCTGCGCTGCGTGCTCGAGCGTGCGCTCGACCTGCGCGCGCGCTGCTTCTCCGAGACTCAAGTGCACAAGGTACCAATCACTGCAGGATGAATCAGAAGTCCGAAATAAGATTTGATTCGTGATTGAACACAATTTACAAGTAACTTTGAATACAATAAGTTCAAATATATGTATCTATGTGTTATTTTTATATGTTATCAATAACACTCTAGATAAGTTCGACAAATCTATAAGTTTAAATGTTCGCCAATGAAAATGGTCGCATCCTTTTTTTTGTATTTACGAAACAATTTATAAAAGTAATTATTCATGCAAACAAGGAGTACATGGCATATACTTAATTATTTTGAGTTTAGAATGTGCTATACGTTTTTAAGGGTTCTTTTTTTTGTGTAGTGAAACTGTCATCGTAAGTAACGTCATAAGGTGCGTGTGAATGATAATATTGTATGTCAGGCTTTGCACCTGATGGGGTACGCGCTGCGCGACGAGGAGAGCGGGCACTACGAGTTCCTGGCCTTCGCCGAGAGCGCCGCGCGCGCCGGCCTGCTGGCCGTGCTCAGCCAGCTCGTGCACAGCCCGCGCGTCGACGCGCATCGCCATCTCGCCAGATGGGTGCTCAACAAGATGAAGTTAGTCAAACACTACACGCCTCATTTCAACATGTGACACATCACCCTGACACTATACTCAAACTTGACTTACTTACCACACTCTAACATGACACACTACACTAAAACTTGACACACTACACTCTAACGCTACGCACTTTACTCTAACGTTACGCTCAATCTTGTCACACTAAACTCAAAGTTGATGTACTACACTCTAACATGACACACTACACTAAAACTTGACACACTTCACACCGCACTGTAACGCTACGCACTATACTCCAACGTTACGCTCAATCTTGAAACGCTACACTCAAACGTGACCTACTTCACTCTAACATGACACACTACACTAAAACTTGACACACTTCACACCGCACTGTAACGCTACGCACTATACTCCAACGTTACGCTCAATCTTGAAATGCTACACTCAAACTTGACGTACTACACTCTAACATGACACACTACACGTTAACACTACACACCACACTCTTAACGCTACGCACTATACTCTAACGTTACGCTCAATCTTGAAATGCTACACTCAAACTTGACGTACTACACTCTAACATGACACACTACACGTTAACACTACACACCACACTCTTAACGCTACGCACTATACTCTAACTTTACACTCAAACTTGACACACTCCCCAACTCCAACACTGCACACTATTCAAACACTACACTCCAACAAAGCACTTAGGTTCACTGGTCTTGATTTACTAAACCAAGCCAAGGATTCCACAATTGTACCCATATTTTATCAATGCTGCTCTAACAAACTGAATCCCGAATAGTTAATTATATTAACATTGACATGTATTTCTAGGTCCCTACTGGGACAGACTGATGAACATATTGGTGACGGGGAGAACATGGAAACTGAACATGAGGAGAGACCGACCAACGATGAGGCTGCAAGTGAGTAAATATTTTCCAATACCAAAACGACCTCTGTGTCAATAGACATAAATATTGAATTTCTTTGGTAGAAGCCACGCCCCCATGCGTTAAAATTTGCTCGCGCTGTCTGTGTAATTTGTTTGAAAAATGAACATTTTCTATGAATCAGAATCAGAATTATTTTATTCATGTAAATCAATACAGGCACTCATGAATCGTCAGTAAAAAATAAATAGTATTAATAGTATCTCTACCTCCCATTCGGAAGTCAATTCCTATGGAGAAGAATGGGCAAGAAACTCCATGGTTGCTTTTTTCCAATAAGGATTTACATGTTATTTGCATTACAATGTGTTTTTCTTAATGAGTTAATACAGTTTGTTTTGGGATGGCAAAAAATTAGACGCGCGAGCGATGCCGCTTCAGTGTGATACCATATCACCACAGATAACTTTTCATACTAATTTAATAGTCCCAGACGAATGTGATGTTGGCATTCACGTACATTAGATTGTGTATGAGTTTAAGCGGCATGAAATAGACCATTTTTGGTCTATTTTTTATTTATTTAAAAACGACAAAGTCAAAGTCAAATCATTTATTTTGTATAGGCCTATGGGGGCACTTACAAATTGTCAAGTTCACATTTTTTTCTTACCACCGGATCGAAACGCGACCTCAACTGAGAAGATCCGGCAAGAAACTCAGTGGGCTGATCATTTTTTTAAATCGCCAAAACTTATTACAAATACACATATAGCTCCAGTGTGTTGCCTTTAGAGCTGCTTTTAGTAATAAAGATAAATAATAATACGTTAGTAAGGCAACACACGCTACACTTTGACATGACGGGCAATATTTCGATTTTTGTTATGAACATGAGCTGTACAATCCCAAGCTGATTTATCATCTAAATAACACGCCAACAGTATACCTATTAACACTTGGGTAAGTAAAATATTGAATAAAAACCGGTCTGATAGGTACACCAATGACAGGCGTGTACAACTTTCACGGACGTGAGACTTAAACATCTAAAAAAGAAACAAATAAAGTTGAGAAAACTAAAAAGCTAAAGATAAAATTTAAATAATGAAAAATTAAAAATAAAATGAAAATATTCATGCCAACGACTTCAGTATCATTTTTCTAAACTGTACTGTGGAATATGTCCAATTGTTTTGTTGGTTTTTTCTTTTCTTTACGGTATTTAACGTAGCTATAGAATTACAGTATTTTGAATGGCGGTTCATAAATGTATTTCCTTATGTCCTAGAAGCGGAAAAGTCCCGCCGCGCGAAGTTAGCCGCAGAGCGGCGTGCCAAGCTGATGGCGCAGATGCAAACGCAAATGAACAACTTCATATCCAACAACTCTACGCTATTCGAGGAGACCAATACCGAGGTGAATATTACTCGAAAAATACCTTCACACATTAACTTTACAATACAGTCTGCTTCGAATGAGCACACTCATTCGACACAGAAAAAATTGCTGATTCCAAGAATGTCATCATTTGCCTTACCTTGTCCCATTATTTGGGGTCGGCGCAGTATGTCTTTTTCTTCCATTCATCTCGCTTTTCCGTCATACTGACATCCACTCCGATCTTATTCATATCACCCCTTATACAGTCCATCCATCTTTTCTTGGGCCTTCCTCTCGATCTGTATCCGTCCATTCATTATCCATTTATACTCATCACTCTTTTAGTCACATGATTCTCATCTCCTCTCATCACATGTCCAAACCATTCTAATCTCCTACTTCTTACTTATTCTGTTATGGGCGCCACTTTTATACTACATCTGACATACACATTTCTCACCTTATCCATTCGCGTCACTTCACACACCCATCTCAACATTCGCATCTCGGCAGAGTGGAGACGTTTGATTGATTCCAAATATGTATATAGTATATAGTCAATATGTATATAATCAATACCGCCCTAAAGTGTCGGTTAAGTCAAATAGCCTCTGATATGTTTCGTCATTTTAAAATGCCCATTTTCAGGAGTTTTTTAACACGGGTAAGTACTAGGTTTTAGGAGTTTCATTTTGGTAACTCTTTTCCAAGTATTTTATAAAAGAAACCTAGTATGGTCCGTACTTTTTTGTATGGGATGGAAAACTGGATATGACGTCGTATTGAGAGGGATTTTCGAAAAAAGAAGGAAACACACATACAAATTTTATCTATAATTATTTTTTTCTTGTACCCAATTTTAATACTATCTCCAGTGTTATGTGAATAGTCCTGTTAGTCCCTTCAACTCGGCTAAATGCTTGTGTTAGGAGTGAAGTCACGTCAATAGTTTAATGGCGAGGGTGGGAGTCGAACCCGGAACCTCTAGCTAGGGTATTGTCGTTTAGTTAGACATATTTGTAAGCTACGATGGCGCGGGACGCGTCTACACACTTTTTTACGTCGCGCGGTGAAATTAATACAATTTGATAAATCCGCAAGACTCGCGGATGTGTATCAATCTTCACTGTTGATCGCGGACGCCGGACGCGCCAAGGTTCCATACGGTTTAGACATTTTATAAATGTGTGGACATCCTTATTGGGTGGATGGTTGCGAGTGAGGGTTTGTGTAACGATAGTGTCGTGAATATGGAGATATTATAACGGAGATGGCATTTCGAGCCCGCGCTGTGGTACATTTTTCTGGTTCTCTGACTCCACCATCTTTGTTTTCCCATATAGTTGCCGTATACTACAGGTACATGAGATAACAAAAATGGCGGAAAAATTGCCGCAGAGCTATACGAAGAGTGGAGTCGTTATGGGTACTCTAGATACTCTATGGTCGTGATTGTCGGTTGCAGGTGACTGCGGAAGAGGGCGGGCAGGAGCTGCGGCCGCTGTACTGCGGCGCGGCGCTGGGCGTGTGGGGCGGCGGCGTGCCCGAGCCGCCGCGCGTCTGCATCATGTGCCAGGAGGAGGTACTGCACACTGCACTATACACTATGCACTATACGGGGCGGCAGGGACTAGTGGTGCAGGAGCTGCGGCCGCTGTACTGCGGCGCGGCGCTGGGCGTGTGGGGCGGCGGCGTGCCCGAGCCGCCGCGCGTCTGCATCATGTGCCAGGAGGAGGTACTGCACACTGCACTATACACTATGCACTATACGGGGCGGCAGGGACTAGTGGTGCAGGAGCTGCGGCCGCTGTACTGCGGCGCGGCGCTGGGCGTGTGGGGCGGCGGCGTGCCCGAGCCGCCGCGCGTCTGCATCATGTGCCAGGAGGAGGTACTGCACACTGCACTATACACTATGCACTATACGGGGCGGCAGGGACTAGTGGTGCAGGAGCTGCGGCCGCTGTACTGCGGCGCGGCGCTGGGCTTAATGACACTAATACGTGACGATGGAAGCGCAGCAGCTGTTAAATGACGCTATCTGTCCAAATACCGTTATGCGGTACATTATTGTAAATTTTTTTATCGCTGGATTTCTGTTTTTAAGCTTAACTTGATAATGTAAGGTCTTTGGTATTTACCTTATCAATACTCGGTATCCAGGCCCGCGTGGACATAAAGGCGGAGCCGCTGGTGCTGGTGGCGTTCGTGCAGCAGTCGACGGTGCTGACGCGGCTGCGCGGTGCGAGTGGGGCTGGCGGGGCGGGCGAGTGGCGCGCCAGCTGGCTGCCGGCGGGGCTGGGCGCGCAGCCGCACGTGTCCAGCTGCGGCCACGCACTGCACGCGCGCTGCTGGCGGAACTACGTCGACAACGTGCAGGACAAGGAGAACAAGAGGTATATATACACGTATACCGACAATATGTTTCTTCTTATTTAATGAAATGAGATGAGGAATGTCCTAAACCTGTGATAGCGGGTGTTCTGTCAGTTTCAAATACTTAATAACAAAGATAAATAAATACACATTATAAATAAAAATGGATGAAGCCGACACTGGGGCGTCAAGACGCGTGGATTAAAACGTTAGCCAATACCAAAGTATGTTATGTGATAATGAGTATTGAAATTCTGTGGTAAAAACACGACTACGTGTGACAATTTGCTCGCGCCGTCGGTGTCACCGATATCATTCTTTGAAGATCGAGCTCGTTCTAGGAGTTAATTTTCGGTATCGCGATATATCGGCACCAATTGGTCGTAACGAGACTAAGCGGGCTCGTCCCCAGGCCGTACCGCGGCCGGCAGCCGGCGGCGTTCGACGTGGACAAGAAGGAGTACCTGTGCCCGCTGTGCGAGCGGCTCTGCAACACCGCGCTGCCGCTGCTGGCCGCGCCCGCGCCGCCGCCCGCCGCGCCGCCGCCGCTCGCGCACCAGCTCTACTCCGACTGCGTGCAGCTCGTGCTGCGCGCGCGCCACCTGGTCAGCGCCGAGACGCTGCACGTCTGCACCGAGACCTGCGAGGACATGCACTGCCAGGTGACCGCGCACACACGCACGGTTTATAGCGACACGTCAAATTGGTGGTTTTTTTTTACTTTTGTTTCGACATATTATCTCTAATAGAGATCTGAGAGAAAATCACCCCGCTGGTCACTAAATTGAAAAGGCTTTCACTTTGTTCACATAACTGGGTTTTATTTTCTTAGGTACACATTTTGCAGTGTTAAAAACATCGAATTTGAAATCAGAGCGTAAATCGTAGATAACAAACGCGCGAATAAAAATATAACATCTGTCATACGTCAATGGCAATCGGAAACTTCCTTTTTTCATATACAGGGTGTCCCACGGATATGCCACATGGAGGGAAAGTACCTTGAATATTGTATGTAGATGGAACATTTTACTGAAAGAAGACATTATTTGAATTTAAAAACAATTTAAACTGCATTCATAGATATTTAAATAGTTACATGGTTGAACCGGGAATCGAATCCGTTACACGAGAAAAATAATCACCCTGTAGCTTTATCATACCGATCGAAAGTCTTCATCATAAGGATTATCTTTTGCTTGTCCTCTTTCAGTAAAATGTTCCATCTACAATACTGAAGGTAGTTTCCCTGCATGTGGCATATCCTGCATATTGGAGAGTCGTGTGACCCGTGTGGTGTGTGCAGGCCCGCGCGCGCAGCGTGGGCGCCATGTCGTCGGACATGGAGGAGGAGGCGCCGCCCGCCAGCGAGGAGTACGTGTCCACGCACGCCGAGACGCTGCTGCCCGACGACTTCCTGGCGCACTTCCGCCGCGACCCCCGCCCGCCGCCCTACCAGGACCTCACCAAGAAGCTCATCGAGGCCTTCGCCCATGTAACTACTCGCGCCGTACTGTGCGATTCAAATGGGATAGGATCGACTTTGCGCCATATTGTGACGTCATAGCTGTCAATTCTAACCAGTTAGGTACCGTGAGCAAAACAAGATATTTTTTAAATTAAATTTATTTGTAAAGGTTGAGTGGAAAATGCACTCAGTCGCACGACGAAGCACACTAACAACGACAATATGGCGACTGGCGTCGTTATTATCTTTTCTTTAATCATTTTGGCATTCTGGGCATTTGCGCCAAAAATGAAAATAAAATAAAAGGTTATGGTATGGTTTTAAACAAACGAATTATGACTTAAAATAATTGAATATTTTATTAAGACAATTTAATAATTTGATGTAAGACTATTTATATTTATATGCAAAAAAGATTTTTGCAAACCATACTTTTCAGGTGACATTTGACAGATACAGGTTATTGACATTCCTATTCTTATTTGAATCGCATAGTACTCGTTCTACACTAACCCGTCGTTACCCTTATGTCATGGGCTGTTTGCCATTGAAAGTCTCGTCTAAATTGATTCAGCCGTTTGGGCGATTATCCCGAACAAACACAGGCAGAGACGAAAATTATAAATTTGTATTTTACATATTTTTTATATTTTCATAAGCAAATGCGTTACGTTACATTACTAAATACTAAAAAAACGGTTATTTTGACATGACAAACAGACATATTGTCGTTCATAGATATGTGCTACGCAACGCTGCTCTGTGAATGTCCTATACATGTCATATATAAACCTGATGAACTGTTTAACCTGAATCTCTGTCGCACTGAGGGTGAGGCTCGTACGCTATAATTAAAACGGCAAACGACTACCACCAATACCATTGGTTAAGTAAATTGTGAATATATCAAGTGGCTTTATAAAATTCATATGTTAAGGTTTTTTAAATATCCAATGAAAAAAAAAACTTGGGAGGTGCCAAGGGACACCCCGATGGAATGAAGTTCCTTTTGAAATAAAAAAAAAGCAACAAAACTGTACATATACACACACACACACACACATATATTGTATACATAAATGTATACAATAAAAATCACACACACATATGTAAAAGTGTCGTTACATTTTTTCCGTCTAGCCCCCTTTCGCAACGCGCGATAAGGAACTACGTTCCAATACTATAATAAAAATACAATGTTTGTGTATAGGCCCTACCGATATCCGAGTACGGCGGCATGGCGTCGAGCGCGGCTCTATACCGCTCGACGTCGTACACCATCATCAGCACGAACGCCGTCCTGCAAGCGGAGAGCCGTCCGCTGCTGGGCGAGCTGCCCGCGCGCCACCGGGACGCGCTGCAAGCCCTCATCCGCATCGCCGCCGCCCTCCCCGCCGTCTGGCCCTCCCCCAAGCACCTGGCGCACCACGCGCTCAGCTCTCTGCACGCCCTGGAGACCACCTCCCCGCTCGCACACGACGCCTTCGGCACTCTCGTCGCCCTGGTGCTCACCGTCCCGTCGCTCTTCTGCAAGGTCGCCGGCCCCGCCAGGCCCGACCATCTAGCCCGACAGATCACGCTCCAGTGCTTCCGGGCGACCCTGACCAGAGCTCTCCTCGTCGCCGACGTAAGCAAATGCAAGAGCCAACCGATGGAGGACCAGGAGGAATTCAGAAACTCATCAGAATTGGACAGCTTAATACCCCTGATGACTCAGTTGCGTCGGACGGAGTTGCCCGAGGATCTGAACGCGGCCGAAGTGTGGGAGACGGTCAAGTCCCAGTGTCACACCTTCCTGCGATGCTGCTGTCTGTTCTTCCATTTCCTGAGCGATATTATCCCTCCGACGGAGTTGACGGTGGCCAAAGGCGACACTTGGGAAGCGATGTGCGGTTATTTAAGCATGCCAAGCACTTACTCGGAGTTGTTGGATACGCCTTTAGTGAGGAAAAAGATAGATGAGTGGATTGATTCGTCTCCAGAATGGTTTAGTGGTGATATTCCGTTGAACGTGGTGATGGAGCCGAGTGAGCCACCGCGGTTGATACCGTTGCCCGAAGACTTTTCTGAGCTGATGAATATTGTCTCGGAGTTCTCGTGTCCTAATACGGAGCGGGACGAAAGCAAGAAGCCGACCATGTGTCTGGTCTGCGGACAGATACTGTGCTCGCAGAGTTACTGCTGCCAAGCTGATATACCAAAGGTAAGTCGGTATTTTATACAATTTGATTCACAATTGGTATACTAACCCTTAAATTATAGATCAAGCTTGTAAACGAATAAGCCTTAAAATTCGGTGCGACACCACTCTAAAAACTAAACGGGTACTTCCGGAACTCTCGGAACTCTCTTCAATCTAAAGATTAACACAGCAGAAGGCACAAGCGACATTTTCAGATAGTTTTTAAACTTATAGCAGTGGTAGCCGAGTGGTCGAATGCACGCCTTGCAAATCAAAGTGTGCAGGTTCAAACCCCGGCTCGCACCTCTGGGATTTACGTGCGAATCTCATTTTCATCCGAGATTATCACTTGCTATGAAACGGTGAAGGAAAACATCGTGAGGAAACCTGCACGTCTGAGGGAACTTGTCTAGTTCTCGATAGATGTGTGAAGTCTGCCAACACGCACTGGGCCAGCGTGGTGGACTATGGCCTGAATCCCCCTCGCATTGAGGGGAGACCCGTGCCCAGCAGTGGGACGTTAAAAGGGCTGTAGTAGTAGATATTAAGGCAGATGGAGTAGGTTCTCTTATGTAGGTAGTGTATTTAAAATATAATAACGGTTACTTTTGAACTCCTTTTGAACTAGAGATTAACGCTACAGGCTACAGAAGGCACAAGTGAATTAACTAATAGTCATGGCGTGATTCAAATCAAATCAAATTTATTCAATAAATAAATTATAGGTATGTAATAAAATACAATATACACGCCGGTACCTGTAACGGTAACTAATATAGGAATAAATAGTTAAATATCGCCAGACAACCAAATACTTATCGTATTATCCCAAACCCCCATATATTATAATACTCTGTGTCCCAAGCAAAGCTTGTACTATCTGTACCCTACGTTTGAATTAATATTTACAGTCGCAAGAGCGAAAATCTTTTTTCAAAAATATCTATAACGTCAGGTTGCAGATTTATAATATGTAGTATCAAAGCATACTTAGATCGAAGTTGTCATTGATCGAATGTCAAATGTTTAATCCTGTTTGTTGACCCTATGTCTGATATGGTTACTGTGTCATTGAATTCGGCGTTATCGGCTCTTCGATTCATTCACTACGAAAACTTCATTGCTGACATTTCGCATCTTTAAAAGTATACTTTTTATCTCTATGGAGACTTAACTCAAAAATAATGTTGTTGAAAAATGGTCGTTAGGACGACCCTTTAAGATTTATAGTCGATATCCTAAAATTTCAAAATGGGTCTCTATACTTTTAAAGATGCGATTTGAGTGAGGTCGAAAGCCGAAGGCCGAACGTGGACAGCCGAAGGCCGAAAGCCAATACAGTGTGTATGCTCGCAGGCGGGCCGCAGCGGCGACATGCAGCGCGTGGGCGCGGTGGTGGCTCACTGCGCGCAGTGCGGCGGCGGCGCGGGCGTGTTCATGCGCGTGCGCGACTGCGAGATGCTGCTGCTGGCCGCGCCCGCCCGCGGCGCCAAGCTGGCCGCGCCCTACCTCGACTCCTACGGCGAGACCGACCAGGTACCGCTCACTATACATGCGCGACTGCGAGATGCTGCTGCTGGCCGCGCCCTACCTCGACTCCTACGGCGAGACCGACCAGGTACCGCTCACTATACATGCGCGACTGCGAGATGCTGCTGCTGGCCGCGCCCTACCTCGACTCCTACGGCGAGACCGACCAGGTACCGCTCACTATACATGCGCGACTGCGAGATGCTGCTGCTGGCCGCGCCCTACCTCGACTCCTACGGCGAGACCGACCAGGTACCGCTCACTATACATGCGCGACTGCGAGATGCTGCTGCTGGCCGCGCCCTACCTCGACTCCTACGGCGAGACCGACCAGGTACCGCTCACTATACATGCGCGACTGCGAGATGCTGCTGCTGGCCGCGCCCTACCTCGACTCCTACGGCGAGACCGACCAGGTACCGCTCACTATACATGCGCGACTGCGAGATGCTGCTGCTGGCCGCGCCCTACCTCGACTCCTACGGCGAGACCGACCAGGTACCGCTCACTATACATGCGCGACTGCGAGATGCTGCTGCTGGCCGCGCCCGCCCGCGGCGCCAAGCTGGCCGCGCCCTACCTCGACTCCTACGGCGAGACCGACCAGGTACCGCTCACTATACATGCGCGACTGCGAGATGCTGCTGCTGGCCGCGCCCTACCTCGACTCCTACGGCGAGACCGACCAGGTACCGCTCACTATACATGCGCGACTGCGAGATGCTGCTGCTGGCCGCGCCCGCCCGCGGCGCCAAGCTGGCCGCGCCCTACCTCGACTCCTACGGCGAGACCGACCAGGTACCGCTCACTATACATGCGCGACTGCGAGATGCTGCTGCTGGCCGCGCCCGCCCGCGGCGCCAAGCTGGCCGCGCCCTACCTCGACTCCTACGGCGAGACCGACCAGGTACCGCTCACTATACATGCGCGACTGCGAGATGCTGCTGCTGGCCGCGCCCTACCTCGACTCCTACGGCGAGACCGACCAGGTACCGCTCACTATACATGCGCGACTGCGAGATGCTGCTGCTGGCCGCGCCCTACCTCGACTCCTACGGCGAGACCGACCAGGTACCGCTCACTATACATGCGCGACTGCGAGATGCTGCTGCTGGCCGCGCCCTACCTCGACTCCTACGGCGAGACCGACCAGGTACCGCTCACTATACATGCGCGACTGCGAGATGCTGCTGCTGGCCGCGCCCTACCTCGACTCCTACGGCGAGACCGACCAGGTACCGCTCACTATACATGCGCGACTGCGAGATGCTGCTGCTGGCCGCGCCCTACCTCGACTCCTACGGCGAGACCGACCAGGTACCGCTCACTATACATGCGCGACTGCGAGATGCTGCTGCTGGCCGCGCCCTACCTCGACTCCTACGGCGAGACCGACCAGGTACCGCTCACTATACATGCGCGACTGCGAGATGCTGCTGCTGGCCGCGCCCTACCTCGACTCCTACGGCGAGACCGACCAGGTACCGCTCACTATACATGCGCGACTGCGAGATGCTGCTGCTGGCCGCGCCCTACCTCGACTCCTACGGCGAGACCGACCAGGTACCGCTCACTATACATGCGCGACTGCGAGATGCTGCTGCTGGCCGCGCCCTACCTCGACTCCTACGGCGAGACCGACCAGGTACCGCTCACTATACATGCGCGACTGCGAGATGCTGCTGCTGGCCGCGCCCTACCTCGACTCCTACGGCGAGACCGACCAGGTACCGCTCACTATACATGCGCGACTGCGAGATGCTGCTGCTGGCCGCGCCCTACCTCGACTCCTACGGCGAGACCGACCAGGTACCGCTCACTATACATGCGCGACTGCGAGATGCTGCTGCTGGCCGCGCCCGCCCGCGGCGCCAAGCTGGCCGCGCCCTACCTCGACTCCTACGGCGAGACCGACCAGGTACCGCTCACTATACATGCGCGACTGCGAGATGCTGCTGCTGGCCGCGCCCGCCCGCGGCGCCAAGCTGGCCGCGCCCTACCTCGACTCCTACGGCGAGACCGACCAGGTACCGCTCACTATACATGCGCGACTGCGAGATGCTGCTGCTGGCCGCGCCCTACCTCGACTCCTACGGCGAGACCGACCAGGTACCGCTCACTATACATGCGCGACTGCGAGATGCTGCTGCTGGCCGCGCCCGCCCGCGGCGCCAAGCTGGCCGCGCCCTACCTCGACTCCTACGGCGAGACCGACCAGGTACCGCTCACTATACATGCGCGACTGCGAGATGCTGCTGCTGGCCGCGCCCTACCTCGACTCCTACGGCGAGACCGACCAGGTACCGCTCACTATACATGCGCGACTGCGAGATGCTGCTGCTGGCCGCGCCCGCCCGCGGCGCCAAGCTGGCCGCGCCCTACCTCGACTCCTACGGCGAGACCGACCAGGTACCGCTCACTATACATGCGCGACTGCGAGATGCTGCTGCTGGCCGCGCCCTACCTCGACTCCTACGGCGAGACCGACCAGGTACCGCTCACTATACATGCGCGACTGCGAGATGCTGCTGCTGGCCGCGCCCTACCTCGACTCCTACGGCGAGACCGACCAGGTACCGCTCACTATACATGCGCGACTGCGAGATGCTGCTGCTGGCCGCGCCCTACCTCGACTCCTACGGCGAGACCGACCAGGTACCGCTCACTATACATGCGCGACTGCGAGATGCTGCTGCTGGCCGCGCCCTACCTCGACTCCTACGGCGAGACCGACCAGGTACCGCTCACTATACATGCGCGACTGCGAGATGCTGCTGCTGGCCGCGCCCTACCTCGACTCCTACGGCGAGACCGACCAGGTACCGCTCACTATACATGCGCGACTGCGAGATGCTGCTGCTGGCCGCGCCCTACCTCGACTCCTACGGCGAGACCGACCAGGTACCGCTCACTATACATGCGCGACTGCGAGATGCTGCTGCTGGCCGCGCCCTACCTCGACTCCTACGGCGAGACCGACCAGGTACCGCTCACTATACATGCGCGACTGCGAGATGCTGCTGCTGGCCGCGCCCTACCTCGACTCCTACGGCGAGACCGACCAGGTACCGCTCACTATACATGCGCGACTGCGAGATGCTGCTGCTGGCCGCGCCCTACCTCGACTCCTACGGCGAGACCGACCAGGTACCGCTCACTATACATGCGCGACTGCGAGATGCTGCTGCTGGCCGCGCCCTACCTCGACTCCTACGGCGAGACCGACCAGGTACCGCTCACTATACATGCGCGACTGCGAGATGCTGCTGCTGGCCGCGCCCTACCTCGACTCCTACGGCGAGACCGACCAGGTACCGCTCACTATACATGCGCGACTGCGAGATGCTGCTGCTGGCCGCGCCCTACCTCGACTCCTACGGCGAGACCGACCAGGTACCGCTCACTATACATGCGCGACTGCGAGATGCTGCTGCTGGCCGCGCCCTACCTCGACTCCTACGGCGAGACCGACCAGGTACCGCTCACTATACATGCGCGACTGCGAGATGCTGCTGCTGGCCGCGCCCTACCTCGACTCCTACGGCGAGACCGACCAGGTACCGCTCACTATACATGCGCGACTGCGAGATGCTGCTGCTGGCCGCGCCCTACCTCGACTCCTACGGCGAGACCGACCAGGTACCGCTCACTATACATGCGCGACTGCGAGATGCTGCTGCTGGCCGCGCCCTACCTCGACTCCTACGGCGAGACCGACCAGGTACCGCTCACTATACATGCGCGACTGCGAGATGCTGCTGCTGGCCGCGCCCTACCTCGACTCCTACGGCGAGACCGACCAGGTACCGCTCACTATACATGCGCGACTGCGAGATGCTGCTGCTGGCCGCGCCCTACCTCGACTCCTACGGCGAGACCGACCAGGTACCGCTCACTATACATGCGCGACTGCGAGATGCTGCTGCTGGCCGCGCCCTACCTCGACTCCTACGGCGAGACCGACCAGGTACCGCTCACTATACATGCGCGACTGCGAGATGCTGCTGCTGGCCGCGCCCTACCTCGACTCCTACGGCGAGACCGACCAGGTACCGCTCACTATACATGCGCGACTGCGAGATGCTGCTGCTGGCCGCGCCCTACCTCGACTCCTACGGCGAGACCGACCAGGTACCGCTCACTATACATGCGCGACTGCGAGATGCTGCTGCTGGCCGCGCCCGCCCGCGGCGCCAAGCTGGCCGCGCCCTACCTCGACTCCTACGGCGAGACCGACCAGGTACCGCTCGCACTTCACCAATTCTCCGCTGTTTCATTAGGTTTGTAGTTATTGCCCTCTGAAACACGAATGGTGACAATATTGGGAACCTAAAAGTAATCTAATTTTAATCGTTTTTTTTCTTCAAACTGCCAATAGACTATTAAAGGTGTGTGTGATGTGTATGCATGGTTTTTTATATGATAGCAATCTTACTTAATTGAATCTGATAACTTAATTTTACAATAATTGCTATTGAAAAATGAATTTTATTTTTAAAGTGTGATGGATGGATGATTTCCTTTATAGTATTTATGTGGTACGAACGTATAGTGTGATGGTGTGTCTGTGGTCAGGGTCTCCGGCGCGGCAACCCGCTGCACCTGTCCCCGGAGCGCTACGAGACGCTGCGGCTGCTGTGGCTGAGCCACGGGCTGCACGAGCGCATCGCGCGCGCGCTCGACACCAACATGCTGGTCACCACCGCCTGGCAGAACTTGTGATTGAGGCCGCGCCTGCCGCAGCGCCCGCCGGCCCGCGGCACGCAGCGCACGCCCTATCACCGCCACGACCGCGCCTAGGGCTCCACTCTACGCCCGCCGCAGCGCCCGCCGGCCCGCCCGACGCCCGCCCCGCCCGCACGCCCTATCACCGCCACGACCGCGCCTAGGGCTCCACTCTACGCCCGCCGCAGCGCCCGCCGGCCCGCCCGACGCCCGCCCCGCCCGCACGCCCTATCACCGCCACGACCGCGCCTAGGGCTCCACTCTACGCCCGCCGCCCGACGCCCGACCTCCACTCGGCTCGACTCCACGGCGCGTCAAACATACCTCAACTTCTACACTACGTTTGACGTCCCTCTAACAATCTTTCTGTCAACAACCCCTTCATTTATATTGAAAGCTACTATCCAATCACGGCGGCGGCATCGTAAATGTATTACATGGGTTTTATTGTATTGAAATTTCTATAAATTTGGGAGGGTTATGTAAAAAGTTTATTGGACTCGCGGCGAGTTTATCATACAATAACGTTTACGAGGCTTCGTTATTAATAGTGTTAAAGTGTGATTTGGTTATTAATAGTGTTAAAGTTGTATTTCTCGTCTCTGTGGGCCGTTTGCGGTGTAGTCGACACGCGATCATAGAACGACATGTCGATTGCTGTCAAAACTTGCCATGTGGAAAGACCCAACGATATAAAATTGCTTCTCTCTAATACACACCTTATCGTCATTGCGTACAGTCGGTATTTAACTGTCAAGAGTAGTAACAGAAAGCTTAAGCTTATTATGTCGGTTAGATAGTAACACACTGCGTAGGTGTAAAAGACGGACGTTCGAATATTCTACATTATGATATAAGTCTTATTGTAAGCGTGTTTCGTCTCGCTCACACTACTATTGATAAATGACGGTGACGCGAACGGCATATTGTGTCGATAACGATACGATTACGAAAAGATTTTGCGATGCGGCCACAATAGGGCTTGGTTTATATGCGACAACTTCTAATGTCGAGTGAAACGTGGAACTTCATTGTTTATTGTATGGCTATGATTTCGCTTTGACTAAATTAAATCTTTATCTATATTGAAACAGAGTTTGTATTGATATTGACAGAAATGTGGACGGCCCACAGAGTTCGGTAATTTACGGAGCGTTCACATGAAAACTCAATATTGTATCCGTGTAACGTCGTATGCAGTATGTACCAAAGCTGTGTCTCTTATAGGTATCTCCCTCTGTCGTAGGGTCGGTCCCGACCAAGTCGGCACGTGTACTAAAAGTTTACATTCTAAACTACATACTTCATTGTATCCTTTCCCTAAAATTCATGGACGTTTTAAAACATATACAAACTGCTTGAAGTGGCTTTTTTTGTACAAAAGTGTTCTGCAACGCCATTGTAAAAGAGTTGTAAGCGGGTCTTTGCGGGACAGTCGGTACTATGATAATGTAATTTTCATTTGTTTAGGTGCAATATGAAATAGTAATGTGTTTTGTGTTTGATTGTTTTTTTTTGCTTTGTTTATTCTGTACCTTAGATAGTATTTTTATGATTAGTTAAAGTTTTATGTTAAAATTAGTGAATAAAATATTCGTAATTGATGTATGGTTTGAAACTTTGTTTTACTTATGTTAGTTTCTTTTAGATGCGCTATAATATTATAATGTAAATATTTTTCAAAATTATTAAATTGAAATTAGTAGATAGGTGTCTAAAATGCAGGTTACAGTTAAATTAATTGGGAATACCTCTTTCATTAATACTAGGGACATCTTTAATCACACTGAGGCGTCGACCCTTTCATCAATTTCTTTGCCATACAAAAAGAAACTGTATTGACTCATTGAAAAAGTGTATTCTGCAATGACAGTGCGAGCGAATTTTAGGGCTGGGGCTGGATTTTACCATAGAAATTCAATCTTTATACACATTGATACAGAGTCCGTTTTGATATTGGCAAGAATATTGACTGCCCCGGTGTCCGGGAGGCTTAACTTGTTACCTAACTATGGAGCGATTCCCAGGTCCTGTGTTAATATTTAGCCATCACGTTAAGGCGTTTCCTAGTGTTAATGATTAAAGCAGCTAAATACGATTCGATGTTATATCATCCTTCTTCTAGATTTAACAGTATTTGAAGTATTGGTTTCCAATTAAAAAATTGTTAAGTAATGATCCGTGCCGGTTTTATTGGCACCATACTGAACTAAGTGTATTGCCGTCCTTCTCATTGCCGTAATATATGAGCAAGACAGCAATATTATTAGTGACGTCAAATTTAGTCGTAGTTTGTGTGCACAAAATTCAAATGTGCTTATGATTGCATTATGTACAATCGTTCACGTTTTAGAAGTAGCATGCCCCACATTTTGGATAACTTAGCAACTTATTTTCGGTCAATTGTATGGTATCTATAGTACACGCGTTGCTTAGTTTGGAACCATACAATGCGTCAGTCTTGTCTGGCGATGCAATATATTATAATTGCCACCGTTGGCTCATTAAGAAGAAAAGTGTATTTAAATATTATATTTTGAATATAAATTAAGCATTTAAAGACGCTGGAATTAAAGCGCTGTAAATAATGCTTATTCATGCTTGACTATATTTATTGATAATATAAGATGTATGAGAAGTCAGAAATCTGCATGATTTTGCATGATTATTACAACTGAATGACATTCAGATTTCATCGAAATTTTTGCAAAAAAAATCTCGAGTCTTATGCGAAATTATCGCTCGTAGATATAGTTTACACTGTTTAATAGGGCTATGGATATGTTTCAAAGCCACAATAAGATTTATTGTTACAAGTTTACAATGGTGTGTAACTCGGAAACTGATAATTATGTAGTCTGGCATTATTAAGCATCTACATATTGGTTACCCTATTTGTACTTCAAATTTAACTTCGGTCTTATACATCTTGTATACTTTGTAACGTAGATCCGCATGTCAAGACAAGACCTTTGTCACAAATTCGCTCGAATGCTCTCTGTCTAATTTCATACGCGAGAAAGAGACAAAATCAAGATATATTGTGAAATAAGACTAGTCTTGGCGCCCATGCTACAATTACAGGACATGTCCCTCAAATAGTTTTCGGCGCGTATACATTATATAACATATTGTAATCACATATATTCCATAAGTAATAGTTGTTGAGAAAATGTGTCTCGGTGGCTCGCTCGCTCATACTTATGTCGAAATAGAGATTTAGAAAAATAACCGTCTTAGCATATTAGATATAAATGTGAAATTCGCTTACGCCTTTGAAATTAAATTTAGTGTTTACTTTCTCTATGGTTTGTGTGTTATATGCTGAGGTTATATGTCCGCGAGAAGTCACCTCATTAAAAAAAGAATAAAAGTTATTTTTAATAAATAAGAGCTTGTCTATGGATCGTTAGTATTCTCTTTATGCCACTTAATAATTTAAAACAGTAGGTAAAGCAAATAAATAACTTTATTAAACATTAAATTAATCTCCAAACTATTTATTAACAATAGTATTTCAAAGCACTTTTCAGTACATAATAAGTTCGAAATATTAATATAAAAAATAATTAGAAGTTAGTTAATGTACTTACTTAATTCAAGTTATGGAATTAAAAAAATCTTATACATACCTTATGAATGTTAGTAAAACACTATATATTGTGTTATATATGTTCTGCCAATAAATGTTAATCAAATCATGCAGCCAGTACATGATCACCGATTTTACGCTTTAAGTTATAAATAATAAAGTTGTTATCTCATCCACGAAAAATATCGTCTGATACTATGTTGTCTATAGGATAAGCATAACCCTCGTTATTTTTACAGTGTTTGTACGCATGTTGTTGCTAATACGTTGAACACGTCACGTACGTGCGTTGCAACATGGATGCGTCCTTTATGTCGGACTTTCTTTACTAACCTTATCAATATAGATCTGTCGCCGATCGCAACGTGTTGCAGATAAGGAGGATTTTGTGTGATAATTTTATTTTAGTTAAGCATTGTAAACCGGCCCTTCGTTAATGGTGGTATGTCCTGAACAGCTGTATTCAAAGAATCCGATGTCCAAGTGTTTGATTAATTAAATTAATGTAATAAATGTTTATTGAAATAATCCTGTGTTAATTCCTGTAACCTTTCACGTTATTCCCGAATTTTACAAAAAAAAACCTGTGTGAAAATATTTTTACAATATCAATAAACTGTCCGTTTGCCCTTCATTACATCGCGACCAAAATACATCGGCGAAGTGTCGATGCACCACAGTGCAACTCTGCCTACCTCTTCAGGGAATAGAGGCGTCATGACGTATTTATAATTTACCCAAGTATATGGAAGTTTTCACGCCTATGTTACAATTATTGATTACAACTTTACAAATTATGTAAGTGTTTTTGTTAAAAAAAAGTCATTGAAATATTTATAAAAACAAGAATTTGACCCCGACGTGATTTGAACACGCAACCTTCTGATCTGGAGTCAGACGCGCTACCGTTGCGCCACGGAGTCGTTACATTGAATGGCCAAAATATGTACCTCTATCTAAACGTACAATTTCAATATCTTCATACTCTCCCGAACAAATTTAAGAATCTAGATATTTAGAAATGTAATTTGAAGGTAGTTTTATAATTATGTCTTGAACATATCAGTCCCACGTAACCATGACCGCTCCTACCCGTCTTGAGAACCTAAGTGATTTAAGGACGAAAAATTTTAGTAATAGCCTTCCAAGTGCGGTGAAGAGATATTTATAATCAGGTACGTACATATTATGTATACGACTTTTTACGATGTACTATGCGATCCAAATAAGAATAGGAACATCAATAAGCTCTACCTGTCAAATGTGTGACAAGTATGGTTTGCAAAAAACTTATTTGCATATCAATAATAATAGTACCTACATCAAATATAAATAAAAAGGTTAAATTAGTAGTAAATTGTCTTAATAGAATATTTCATTATTTAAAGTCATAATTAGTTTTTTCACGTCACAATATGGCGCAAAGTCGATCCTATTCTCATTTGAATCGCATAGTAAGTAAGAGGTGATTTACTACGGGTGATTCACTTATTGTTTGTTGAGATCGGTCCGACCTTTTTTAAACGTTCATGGTAGGTGAAGTAAAGTGAGTGGGGTACATAAATATTAAATTTGTGTCCGCTTGACCACGCTGCAAAATTTCGTTGTAGAATGAGCTTTTTCACTGTATCAATAAAGTTATTTTTGGTAAAGCAAAATAAATGGAGCGCGCGTCTTGGCGTCTCTGTGAACCTGAGCCGTAATAAGTATTATAGTAAGTTGAAATTTTATTATCATTTTGTAACTTTTACTATGGCAATAGGCTCGCCCCCTATTACATTGGGACCAAAAATGCATCGGCGAAGTGTGGGCGCACTGCAGTGCACCTCTGCCTACCCCTTTCGTGGAATACAGGCGTGATGATGACGATGATGATGATGTATACATTTACTATTTCAGTAAATACATTTTATTATATTTAATTTATTAAATAAATTTAAAGTTGTATAGATAGAGATATCCATATTTACCTCACAATTGTAACAGACTGGGTTTTAATGACCTTCTAATTGACTCAACTTTTTTAGTCGATTAATTATTCCATGTTTTTTTAAAAAAAAATTGTAAATGAAATACCGGTAAATTAGTGTTGAAAAAATACCATGAGATTAGTGCAATAAAGTAATATTTTTACATCATCATCATCACGCCTGTATTCCCCGAAGGGGTAGGCAGAGGTGCACTGCAGTGCGCCCACACTTCGCCGATGTATTTTGGTCCCAATGTAATAGGGGGCGAGCCTATTGCCATTATACCGGGCACACAGGTTTCCTCACGATGTTTTCCGTCACCGTTTCTTAGCAAGTGATAACCTCAGATGAAAATGAGATTCGCACATGGAACCCAGAGGTGCGAGCCGGGGATAGAACCTGCGCACTTTGATTGCAAAGCGTGCGTTCGACCACTCGGCTACCACCAAAGTAATATTATTAGTTGAAATGAAAAACGGAATAAACAACATAGAGCATTATATTTATTCTCAATTATATCAATATTTTTTATAATAATATATCTTATCGCTAATCTTACAAGTACAAAAATAAATTAGGTAATAAACATTCTTATATTGAGGCAATATTAAAATTCATTGATTCACATAACGTAGGCACCTACCTATGTAATATTATTTAAATTGGAAATATACATATTTGAAATCGTACATAGTAACTTCCATTTAATGTTCGTATAATACAATGAATCTACAACGGACCATGTCTGCATATGCACCAAACTAATCTATACTAAACTAAATATTTTAGTACTCTTAAATTTAGTTCAGTAATTTGGTGTCAAAATAATCATCACGTATTAAATGTAGTGACCTGTGTTTCTCTTTCCGTTCAACAATATTGTATTTTAGCTGGTTGGTAAGCCCTTTGTAAAACACAAGCATAATTAATGACTGTAAACGAACTGTATAAACTCACAGAAGCACATTTTTAATGAAATGCAATCGCTGCGATGACGAATTTAGTATCGCGTGACTTTTGCTGCAGAAATTAAATCTTTATATATATTGGCAAAGAGTTCATTTTTGCAAAATCAAGTGAACGCAAGTGGCGCGTCAACTTTTTTACTATATCAAAACAAACTGTATTGACAGATAGATACAGTTCATTATTCTAAATGTCATGGACAGCGCGACCCAATTTTGATGATGGTGCGTGTTTCTTACCAAAGAAATTTAATCTTTATATATATTGAAATAGTGTTCGTTTTGGTATTAGCAAAAGTTCCCCAGTGTGGAGGCTTTATATTTTTTTCTCACAGCTATATATTATTGCGTTACGTTACAAATGTTGGCACAAATATACATTCCAACATCAAACCGAACGTCGCAGGTTCGATTCCAATTACGAAAAGCATTTCACGAATAACACTGGTATTAAAACCTACCCTCCTATACCAGGGGTCGGCAACCTTTCGAGTCGGATGAGTAAAAAATTACAATTTACTACATTTCAAAGTTTTTAAATGAAAAAAAAAACAACCAAGTAGAAATGGTATCCTCGTTAATCGATACGGAAGGTTTTTTTAATAATAAATAATATTTGCGTATGGAACTAAAGAGCCGCAGCTTCACATCCAAAGAGCCGCATGAGACTCGCGAGCCGCAGGTTACCGACCCCTGTCCTATACTCTTTAGCTGCCATTTAATGCTCATAAATATAAACCTCTTTCGGTGTATTCTACAAACAAAATCGCGTCAACGACAAACTTTGGGCCAATGCGAAAATGAACTTTATTAATTCATAGTATAAGCCTATTTTTTCAATAAATAGATGAAGCGAAACTTAATAGCTTGACCCCATGCCATAGATATTCAAATTTTATTTATATTAACATAGAGTACATTTTCAAAAAAGTAGTATAAAATTCGACAATACTGAAAATATTGGCATCTTCATTACGACCACAATAAAGATGGTAACGACAAGAACTTCGTCACCTGTGTCTACATTTCCAATGGTGTCATTCTCACGCCATAAAAATGTAACCATTGATATTTTGAGCGGTCAGTATCTACTACTAGAGCCATTTTAACGTCCCACTGCTGGGCACGGGCCTCCCCTCAATATGAGGGGGATCCGGGCCATAGTCCACTACGCTGGCCCAGTGCGGGTGGGCAGACCTCATACATATATAGAGAACTAGTCAAGTTCCCTAAGACGTGCAGTTGTCCTCACGATGTTTTCCTTCACCGTTTCATAGCAAGTGATAATCTCGGATGGAAATGAGATTCGCACGTAAATCGCAGATGTGCGATTGCAAGGCGTGCGTTCGACCACTCGGCTACCACTGCTATTTTTAGGTCAGTATCTATCATTAAACATGACCCATACAAGTATCACGTCACTAACAACTCATTGTTATTCTGAAGCGATTGTGTTGGTGGACTTGACATCACGTCTTCATACTCTTTATTAGAGTTTAATTCCTTTATAAAGCAAAGCAGTGGTAGCCTCGTGGGCAAGAACGCCGGCCTTGAACTTAAGGGGTGCAAGTTCAAATCCCAGGCCCGCACCTCTGAGATAATTTTCATGTGCGAATGTCATTTTCAACAATGAATACCACTTTCTGAACGGTGAAGGAAAACATCGTGAGGAAACCTGCACGCACGTCTATAGAAAAGCGTGTGAAGTTCACCAACCCGCACTGGGCCAGCGTGGTGGACTATGGCCCAAGTCTCCCTCGTATTGAGGGGGAATGTGCCCGGTATAATGGCAATAGGCTCGCCCCCTATTACATTGGGACCAAAATACATCGGCGAAGTATGGGCGCACTACAGTGCACCTCTGCCTACCCCTTCGGGGAATACAAGCGTGATGATGATGATGATGTATCCTTTATAAAGACCATACTCTAGCAAGATTCTAAAACTATAGAATTGGCTTCACAAAACACTGTTGTACAATAAAATCGGATTGTAGGTGACGGATTTCTATAAATTAGGTGTTAGGACTTAGTTTTACAAATATACACAAATCATTATGGAATGTTATAATTTTTCTACTACAGCCCTCTTAACGTCCCACTGCTGGGCACGGGCCTCCCCTCAATGCGAGGGGGATTCGGGCCATTCGGGGGATATTCTATAATGGTTAAAAATTGAGATCAGTTTATAAATGTTATGTAAGAGAGTGTTACCGACGCATAATACGATTTCTTTGGTGTACAATTTTTTTCACTATAGTAAATAAATAAATATTGCCCAAATAAATATACTAATCGTATGATCCCAAACCAAGCAACGTTTGTACTATGGATAACATACAACGGTCTGGGGTCGTTCGGTATTTTTTTTCTGGTTTATCTGACTCCGTCATTGTTATTTTCTCATATAGTTGCAGTATACTACAGGCACATGAGATAACAACAATGGCGGAATAATTACCGCAGAGCCATACGAAGAGTAAAGTCGTTATGGGTACTCTAGTTACACTATGGGCAAGAGCAGTGTTAGCACGCACATCAAGACAAGACCTTTGTCACGGGGTTGCCAGCTCGCTCTCTGTCTAATTTCATACAAAAGAAAGAGACAACATCAAGATTTTCCGTGACATACGTCTAGTCTTGGCGCACATGGTACCACTACAGGTAAGAAGGCAGTATGACATGGTTCATTGACGGAGTGTGTTGTACTGTCGGTATTTTCACGGCGACTGCACGTAGCTGCCTTTAGCTGCATGGTCGGCTGCGTCCAGCTGCATGGTCGGCTGCGTGGTGAGCTGCGCCTAGCTGCACAGGCAGCTGTCGTTGTTGTGAGGCACGGGCCGCTTCCGTCTTGGAAGCGTCACCACATGTCCCGGCTCCCCCTGTACAAATTATCAACATTAGTTTTAACTAAAAACGGTGAAGGAAAAAACCTGCACATCTATAGAAAGGCGTGTGAAGTTCACCAAACCTGCACTGGGCCAGCGTGTTGGACTATGGCCCAAATCTCCCTCGTATAATGGCAATATGAATAGGCTCGCCCCCTATTACATTGGGACCAAAATACACCGGCGAAGTGTGGGCGCACTACAGTGCACCTCTGCCTACCCCTTCGGGGAATACAGGCGTGATGATGATGTAGTTTTAACTAGGTACCAAATTGAATAACTACTTGAATTGTGAGTTTGATGCAACTTTTTATTGTTTAATGGTTTCGACTCTGGCTAGGGTTGCCAACTTTTTTGACATAAAAAATGTATAAAATGGTTTGGATAGGAAAAAAACAAAGTATATGGAAGAAAAAAAAAGTATTTTTCAAATTTTATGTTTTTATTTCTTTAAAAACGTATTTTTGTGTGCTTTTAGCACATGCTAACAATTTTTTGTCTATTTTCTGTATGTATTTCTCTCTTCTCGCAACTTGAGATTAATTACTGAAAAAACTCTTTCACTTATGTGTACCATTAAATAGTTAATTACCCATAATGACTAATTTCTTTTACGCATCACACTAAAGGTTGGAAATAAAGTATTTTCACATACTTTTATTGGTATGCAAAATTATAAAGCACAATTAACAGAAATAAAGTAGGATACTTTATTATACAGTATGGTTGGCAACCCTAACTCTGGCCCAATGTGATAACGCCAATGCAGTGGTGGAGACGCAACATTTGTTTTAAGGCTTAGTGTGTTTTATCTAGTGCCCAGCAGTGGGACGTTAAAAGGGCTGTAGTAGTAGTAGTAGCAAAAGGAACTGTATTGATACATAGACAAAGTTAATTCTACAACTGAAATTTAATCGGCATATTGACACAGAGCTCGTTATGATATGGGGAAAATAAATTCACGAGCGAGTGTTGACTGACGCCTGTCCGTGTGACCAGGGCTGTCCAAACAACGGCTCGTTTTCGTGCGGCCCTTGACGCATTTTTGAATCAGAAAATAGTTTTTGACAAAAACTGGAATGGATTTTTTTCAAACTAACAAATGCTGCCTTGAAAATGGGATCGACTATGGGGCAGCACTTATTTATGTGAAAGTGCGTATTAAACAATGAACTTTATAAAATCAAAGTATAGATCTTCACTGTCAGATAAGTCACTTCTTCATGCAATACGTCTGGCAACAGCGAATGTTGACGTTGATGTCGATATGATTGTTAAAGACAAATTAACGAAGAACCAAATTAATGTAAAAATCCCTTTTTTTAACTCGATAAGTGAAAATATTTTTTTCTGTGGCCCTCCAGCTTTTGTAGTAAAATTAATTAGCCCGCGATGGTATGTAGTTTGGACAGCCCTGCTCTAGACTAAGCTCTCGTTGTAAGTGTATGATAACATTAGTAAGTAAGTGCAGTACCTCCACGCTGAGCACACGGAGCGGTTGTTTGGAGTACAATTTATGCGCCAGAGTCATAAATATCGACTCAACGTTATCACACTCTGAGTCCAGCAGGGCCGACGTCTCGAACAACTGTAAAAAAAATCGAGATAATTTTCTTTAACCATATACATAGTAAATGAGAACTGTGACTACTAAGTGAAAAGCATGCTTTGCAATCACCCTGTACAGGTTTGAGACCTGTGTTCACACTTTTGGGATCTTCAGAATCAGAATCTAAAAAAGATAATACATTGTTTCAATCAATAGTTTTAAAGGCATATCCAGACAGGGTAATATTTCTCTAAAGACTTGTGAGGTCAACCAGCTCAAGTCCCAAAACATTGAGTGGGGGAGGAATAATTAATAATATCCTGCACAATAAGACTATCAGGTAAATTAGAGTGTACCCCTGCTTACTCTATCCAAGTATGTAGGCATTGATTAAATATTAAAAAGAAATCCTGTTAACGGGAATAGTTGAAGATCTCCATGGCAATGCTTTTTTAGAACATATAATGAGGAAGATATATATAACAGATATTTTCAGGAGTTAATATACTTACAGGCATCCCATACTTGTCAGCGAGCCGCTGCGCGTAGGTGGTGGCCAGCCGGGACTCTGGGGTGCCGCAGTCACACTTGTTCCCTACCAGCACCCGCGGAGACTTCATGAGACCGTGAGACTCCACTTCTTGCATCCAACTGGCTATGGACTATAATGGAGAATGAAATCTCATTTTTATTTAAATCAAGTTCCATTGCTTACTGCACTTACAGCTATGCCCAGATGCTAAATACTCTTAAAATGGAGCCCCTTTTATTTTTATATATCAAGTATATCTTGGCAATATGAAAAATGTGTTCAGTCTTCTAGACAACAAATACTCATAATATGAACCCAACTAAGCAAAATTTGTTTTATGGTTACCATAAAATGGACTGAGGGGCATCCCAGTGACATCCAGAACGGCTAATTTCGAGAAGGCCTTCGAGAAGAATTTGTCACTGACAGAAACTGTACCCGAAACTACTTGGTGCAGAGAATCAAGCGGCCTACGCATTACCAGTGAATCAGTAGACCAAGCCTTCACCAATCATGAATCAATCATTCTGATCTAAAGTATGTCTTGGCAATATGCAAAATGTATTTAGTCTTCTATCAACCATATTATTAAGTACACCCTCAACCTAATCATTTGGTTAGATCCTCTCCTAATATTCTGGTAGAGATTGCTATTAGTGACCTTGTGACACTCTGTATAAATTGTGTGTAATATTCTGATACTTTTTGTGGTGGAACAATAGAGTTATCTATCTAAAAAAAAGTTAAAATCATCAGGACAGGCTATAGCCTATAGTCCACTACTATACCCCAGAGGCCTCATCACTGCATCACACAGCATTCCTATTTTAATATTGCTTTAAATATTTGCCAATGTTTGTACTCAGTTACATACCAATATAAATACTGCAAAAATGGAAGAGAGAAACTTAGTTGCAGTTAAGGGTTGTGTACATTACTAAAATACTATTTCTCTCTATTCTTTGATATCTATGACGTGTGTTGAGCCAGTTAGAAAACTAACTTTCATTAGAAAGTTATTCAGCCATATGCTGCTATGTAACATTTAAAATATGAATAAATGGCGATCTTACGTGAAATGTTTCGGGTTTGGTAACATCATACACTATGACCACAGCGTGGACGTTTCTATAGTAATGCTGAACCATGGATTTACGGAACCTCTCCTGACCAGCCGTGTCCCACAGTTGAAGCTGGAATATCAATATAAATTTACAGAAACAGGATATTTGTAATTGATATATTATGAGGATATTTGTCACATTACCTTTATGTCTTCATTTCTGATCTTTATATTACGCTCCCTAAAATCCACACCAATAGTTGCCTCGGATTTATCTAAAAACTGCCCCTCGCAGAACCGATAAGTTAAACATGTTTTACCAACTCCGGAATCACCTAAGACGATAATTTTAAAAACTTTCCTCTGTGTCAATCCAGGTATTTGTTGAATAGATTCATCTGCCATGATTTTAGTGAACGTTAATTAGGATTTGGAGTGTTTATGTAAAATGAGAATTAAAAATAAACATCAATATTTTGGTTGATGCAAAGGCAATACGTATAAATGTATTGGAATATGGGAGTTTGATGTCTTTTAAAACTCACGCTTAAGATTGTATAGGCTAGACAGAGACAAAATATTTATATCAAGCTATTAAAATAAGTTGGATTATAGGTTTTACACTTCATGTTGGCATTACTGACTGTCATTGTCAAGCTCATCAATTTACTTGCCAGATTTAAACAGTTTCCCTTATATCAGGCCAAGTAAGTAAGTAAGTAAAAAAATATTTGTAATCATGAGTATACATACAAACAATTGCATGCAAGATGTTATAATTAAACAATAGTACTGTTTCATGATTGTTATCGTTATCATAATTCTACGAACCAACAATCGTTATCATAATTCTACGAACGAACAATGCAAAATTTGTATCCTTATATTCTTAGATAATGCATATTCAATCAAAAAGATAAAATATTGGCCTTAAATACAGAAACACAGATAACGATTATTTCATGCAGGCACCGAAAAATATTTACTTTGTGTGGAAGATAAAAGTAAAAAAGTGGTAACTTTCAATAAGCATAGCTACCAACATGTAAAGAAAATGTAGACCATGTAGAAATTTAGTAAATAGTACCGTAATTTTCTACCTCTAGTGACTGGCTTGCCTTGCCATAATATAACTTATGAATCATTTTGAAATTACTAAGAACTTTTCAGAGAAAATAATTTTTTTACACCAGAAATAATTATATTTTCTATCTAGTATTATCTATATAGTAATTAGTAGTATTATCTATATAGTAGTATTTTCTATATAGTAATTAATTATTTTCTATAATGGTAATCCCACTTAGTAGAATATTTGATTGAAGTATGTTTTTAGGGATGTCCAAGTTTAATTCTATAGAGTATCGACTATTTAGTACTGCAGGTGTGAACTAATTACAAATTGTAAACCAATTTTCGTTTTATTGTACTTTTGGAGCCTGTATCCTTGTCTTAAGAGAATACAACCGCAATATTGTAATTTTTTTAATGGAATGGAATAAACTCATTCCACATAAAGGCTTATGTATGTGGAAAATTCTATTGTTATATGTAAACTAAAACCTACAATGACATATTTTTAAAATTGCTTAAGTCTACTTAAAGACGGCGTCATTATACGAAATGTTTTACAAGTGTGTATTGGACTTACTACTAAATTTAGTATGTCACTAAATATAGTTGAGTTTAATATGTCACGAGATCTAATATATGAAAGAAAGTAGCTGTCGTGGGATGCTTGGCAGATGTGAAATATTGTTATATATAGTAGAGAAAGAGAAGTGTCGTAGCGGCGAGTGAGCCGGTGGGCGGAGTCTAAGCGGCGGAAAGAACCGAGGAGCCACGGAGCTGCTCAAAGTTTTCGCATCACGGCCGCAACAGTTAATCTCACTTGCCAAGCGCGCCATTAGATGTTGCACATAAAAAAAAACCTTTTACTATTTAGATTTCCACGCATTTAAATTTACACTATGTATTGAAGCTCATATTAATCATATAAACACTGTTCAACATGCTTTTAGGTGTGTTTGAGGCCGCAATTCGTAATTTGTAAGAATTGTCAAAACGACAATAGTGCATTAAACAAATCTGTTAATTTAATCAAATCGTATTTTACTTTAGCCGACTAAACTCAATTGTGAACATCACTAGTTTTTTTTAGAAATGTCGGGTAAGCGGGTTGTTTCTCGGCTGCAGTGATTTAAAATAATTATTTAAATATCCTTGTATGTTATAGTGATTAGAGAATTCACTAACGGTCCTTTTTAGATGGAGTGTTGCTCTCCATTATAAAATCAAATGATCGCCGGTACCGTTTCTATGAAAGGTGCATAACCTCTGCCTGGTCATTGGACAATCTGATATCTTACTCGTAATTAAAGCTAAAATTCTTGAGCTCGCGATAAATGAAAGTGTTGTTTACATTCGTCCAAGTGTATGGTTCGCGAATTTTGCACGCTGTAAGCGCGGAACTTGCTGTGATCGGTGGTACTGGTCGAATATGTGTGAGATAAAATCATTGTGTATAAAATGTGTTTGTGTAATCTAATTATAAAGTGTATTTGCTGTGTTTGTGCTGGGATGTTGCCCTAGGAGTGCCATGTCCAGGCTCGTGGACTACTTCGTTATCGTGGGTTTCGACCACGAAAAAGAGAGTGAGTAATATTGTGCATTTAAAAATTACATCACGTTCCATTCGCGTAGTATGTGGCGCGAAAACACCAAATATGTTTTTATGCAACAGGCTGAGAAGTAGTTTCAGTTAATTGGTTATTCATTTAGGAACTGTAGATACATAGGTACTCAAGTAGGTTTGTTTTATGTAAGTAAACTATAATATCCAGTGAACTATCTAAATTAATAAGTGGATTTACAGTTGTAATTAAATACTTTGTCAAGTAGTTGGTATGCAAGATATACCAGAAAATGTATGTATGAATAATTTAGGTGCAATTAAAAAATAAACTACATGCAAGTAGGGTATACACAAACAATTGCATGAATATCAATAATTCAATGTCTTCAATTCAATAGTACTTGCTTTTCAACAAGAAATTGCAGCCAGCGTTCTTCCCATCCCTCGCAGATCAAGTCTTTTTTAATTAATCATTATTTATATTTTCTTCTTTTTTTTAGATATTAATGTAAAAATTTAGGTATTCATTTGACGAAATTTTAATTTGTACATTATTAAAACAAAATATTTGTTATTTCATCATAAAAAAATTCAATGTCTGAGAGGAAAAAGAAACAAAGATAGTTTACAATCTTCTAACATTTGTTCTGCCATCAGTAGTGTTATAGCTAAGGTGCTAGCATCAAAGTAATCTTGTTTCTTTTAAAGTTTCCTATAACAAACTTGTAGTTTATTTCACAAACTCATGTTAAAATAGTTGCCTTTTGGCCATTAGCTTATACAATAAAATATGATTAATTCAGACACTATATTATTTAAACAGGTAAAGGTATGCAATATTACATAATGTTTTCCTGTTAGGTACATAGCAAGGTATATAATGAAAACTTATTTTGCCATTCTATAGGTATCAAATTAAATTTCGACCACTCCTCAAACTGGGCTATTTAAATTATGCCAGTCTTTCACTCTTGCACACCATCCATCCAAATAAGCATCAAGGTCATTGCACGACCATTTCTTTGGCCTACCACGGCAATGACTTCCACATTCTGGGTCCCACTGGGTATAAACATTTGGAGCTCACGCAGCTAAGATGCCCCGCCCAGTTCCACTTGAGTGTAGCTGATATTACCCCCACATCTGTGCTACGACATGTGTCAGCACCGTGTTCTGCACTCTATATCTTACTTGCAAAAAAAATGCAGTCAAAAACAGAGGTGTAACATTTTCGTTGCATGTTATATTACCATAATTTGCCTTATCATTTCCCATTATTTGAGATCGGTGCAGTACTTCTTTTTCTTCCATTCATCTTGCATTTCTTACTCATACTGACATTTACTCCATATCATACTCACATTTTACAAAATCCATCCAACATCTCCTCCAATCATACTCATTGCACTATTAGTCAACCATGCTTCAGAAAAAAATTTATGCTATGTTAATCCAGAAAATATTGTTTCCATGCCTTTTCATCATGGCACAGTCCTTCTCTGTCAAGCATCAGATCAAGTTATCCGTACATGCTTTTAATATGCATGTAAAACATTGTTGAAGGATGCTACACTCTCTATATAATGGTACCCTCATAAACCAATTAACTGTATTGATAAGATGAGTCATACAGGTCATTCACATTCATACACATATTTACGCCACAGACAGCGATGTAAGAGGGTTCTAGTAAAGTTAAATGCTTTGATAATGACAGTTTTATAAAGAAACTAGCCCCGCGACTCCGCCTGTGCGGAATTTAGGAACCCAAATTATTTTCACCTCCAACAAATATCATTATATTTTAGCCAATGTATACAAACACCTGACAAATTATATACTAAAACCTTCATCGAGAAACACACACTGCGTTGGCGAAAACAGCATGAAAATCGGTACAGTAGTTTTTGAGTTTATCGCGAACAGACAGACAGACGCGGTGCATGACTTTGTTTTATAATATGTAGTGATACATTAGATACCTCTCCATATCAGAACCCATACCTATTTCCCAACTACAGGTTGGGTAAATAGTTATATGAAGTCTGCTAACCTATACTGGGCCAGCGTTATCACGCTCTATCTATCTATCTTTCTCTATCTATCTATCTTTCGTATTGAGGAATCAGTGCCCCAGTATTGGGACATTAAAAGGTGTAGTAAAATTATGCCTGAAAACTCTGGAATTTATAGTCAAGATACATCTCCTCTAGGGAATGATTCGCGTATTTTTACTTGAACTAAAAGACGGCTATGTGATTCCTAAATATTAGTACACTGAAACTGCTCCATATTTAGGCGTCTTATAGCAGTTAGTGAAAACGGGCATACATTATGTAATGGTCTAACTATTGTTTGATAAATCTGCGGTCATCTTGTTTTTTTTTTTTTTTTTTTTATCTCCTGTTTGTTGTTTCTCTCTCTTTGTCTCGTCTTGTGTTTCCTTGTAGATCCTTCCCTACAAGAGCCCTTCTAGCTGTGTCACTTTCGTATATACATAGTTAAGGGCCTGCTAGGATTGACGCCATATCACCTGGACGAGCCCTTTTTTTTTAACGTCGGAAAATTCTTTATGGATACCTTGCCACCTCGGGGGAAGTAGCAGGGCCATGAGAGAGTCCCGGCAGAAGGCCCTATACCCACTAAAAACCGACGGTGTACCATCCTCCGCTTATATCGGGGCGCCAACAGGATCGCTTCGGCATGCACTGCGACGATCTGGGCTAGCCTAGGCCAATGCAAACTCTGGTCAGCATACTTCCTTCCTACGCGTCTAGAGGGCTAGCAGAGACGAGCGTGTCCACAAGTAGGTCGTATTTGTTTGGACACATGTGGATATATAATAAACACGCGGTAACATTAAGTAGGTCCATATTGCTCCGAATACATTTCTAGAACCGGCCGGCGTCTGTGAATTGATACCTAATTCGTTCGGCCTTGGTAAACACTATTCACATTATTACTCAAGATCTGATCTCATTGTATTGATTTATATTACTGGAGTTAATAGCTTTAACAATTAGTTTTAGAAACAGATTTGTGACTATTAGCGTCAGGCGTCGCGATAAGCGGTAGAGGAATGGTCTCCAACAAAAGAGACGAAGGAAGATGATTGAACAGTTCAATAATTTCATTGCGTGTACATTGTAAGTACTGGAATTATAGAACTGGTTACCGTCGAATGAAGGTAAGAGGCTATCATAACTATTAATAAAATACCCGCGATGATTTCAATTCATTCGTTTTGGAGCTTTTAGTTACGGCTATCCCACTGCTGGGTGCCTCTCCTTTGTTACATCTTACGTTCAGTAGTCCACCACCCACATATTTAATGCTAACCTGCCTTATCTTTCATACTCGCCATCAATCCTGCCATCTGCCTCTTTACTTACATTACCACCTGAAACAGAAAATTTAATTTGAATGGTTATAAAAATGCCTTGATAATTCCAAATTCATCAATTCGGCGCGAGCGTTTCATTACACGTTTATGGTTCCACAAAACATTGGTAGTCTTTACATTTTTATGAGCTCGAAGCACGAGCGCTTTGAATGTAGAACCAATTTAATCGGTAGTCTGTACACAATTCTCGTTTGGTATTTTAAATGTCTCGAACGTTTTAAACCTCGATCGGTCCTAGTTGTAGCATACAGAACCTCCGCCTCGCAGTTTTTCGTGATTTCGATTAATTAGGCAATCAAGACTGTTTGTTTTAAGTTTATAGAAGCGACAGGACGTTTCTAGGCGACGCCAAAGCCAAGATATGACATGGACAATATCTTTAATACAGAGTTATCAGCACAAGTTTCCCAAGAGCAGGAACCTCTGATTGACCTGTAGGCTTAGCATGACCGTATAGACATAAGTTTTACCTCTTTCAATTGTCATATTTGTCGAGAAAATGACGTCACTTCGAGCTGTTTGGACTGGACATGGCTCGTGATATGTGACTTCATTTTTTCTACAAATCTGACAGCTGAAAGAGATAAAACTTATGTCTTCGCGGTCATGCTAAGCCCAGTAGGCTTACTGAATAAAGCAACACTAAACCCTAATAACTTTGTATTAGATTTGGTTTTGGCTGTCGCACTTTTCACAGCACTAGCTTTTTACAGAAACGTCTCACATGGTTGTCTTACTGCTGATGGATTTCATCTTAGCTGCTACTTTTTTAGGGTTTCACTATTTCTAGGCCTGGTCTAGTGTTATTTCTGGTCATCAGGTATCAATCTCTTCGTCATTTTCAGTCAGGCATGAACCTAGTCCTATGTGAGCAGTCACAGACTCTCATTTATGATAATGTTCCGTATTTGCTTCTACTACTACTTCTACTACAGCCCTTTTAACGTCCCACTGCTGGGCACGGGCCTCCCCTCTATGCGAGGGGGATTCAGGCCATAGTCCACCACGCTGGCCCAGTGCGGGTTTGCAGACTTCACACATCTATCGAGAACTAGACAAGTTCCCTCAGACGTGCAGGTTTCCTCACGATGTTTTCCTTCACCGTTTCATAGCAAGTGATAATCTCGGATGAAAATGAGATTCGCACATAAATGCCAGAGGTGCGAGCCGGGGTTTGAACCTGCACACTTTGATTTGCAAGGCGTGCGTTCGACCACTCGGCTACCACTGCTTGTATGCGTATTTGCTTAAACATTGTCATCTAACAAAATGCTTGCTTGTTCGTTTTATACGCTTTAAGTTCTATAAGTGTACACGTGTACTGTTATTAGGGTGCGTCCAAAATACCTAATGAATTTCGACGGCCGGTAATTGATGTGATTGACCTATATCAGTTGGCAGGCACGCGCTACTCGCGCCCTCGTGGCAACGTGAATTGTTTACAAAGCTACCCTCATTAGTCGGGCAAGCCTGCCTATCTTATCCCAATTAATTTTCAATAAAAAAAGTCTGGTATATAGTTTTGCTATTATTTCGTGGGGGCTGTGGCAATTTGTTTCGATAAGATAAGATTTTCCTGGTTTCCAAAATTTAATTGAGTCTTTTCTTCTTAGACCTCAATTCAGGATAAGCAAATGCATACTTCGTCAACTTGACTAGAAAGTATTTTATGTCGTGAGCCTGTAGTTGTGTCAAAAGACCGATCTACGTATTTTTTTTATCCAATACCAATACGAACTGGATTAACTTATACAAAGAAATGTCATCAATGACGCGAATGAATTTCGACTTTATTAACATAGATTATCTACATATAAAATATAGTAGAATTAAAAAAGTTAAGGTAACTCGTTCACTCCAGTTGGCGTTCTCAACATAGAAATTAAAAATGTTGTTCCAGAATACTATACTTGAAATGGTAGTGAGACGTGAGGGGCCTTCACCTTTAGTAGCATTTAGGTACTACATTAATCTAAAATCACACAATAACGACCCAACAATAGTGGTCTTTTTATTCGTTTCCTAGTTGGAATCTGACATCAGTGGTGACGTCACCATTGTAATCATCATTCGCATGAACGATGTAATGTGTGACTAACGCAAAACATTGACCTATACACAGATCTTTGTTATAAAATCGTATGATACCAATTATTACCTTTTGTGATTCATTATTTGGTGTCAAGTTCGTTTTTATTCACACTTTCTTATGTAAACTTTGTTTATTGACATTTCGTTAAAGACAGTAGTGTTAACAGTCTATAGAAAATTTATTATGTAAAGTCATTAAACCCCCTAAAGGATTGCAACCAGATGAATCTCATTTTGGGGAAACTTTGCTTATGAAGCGAAGCAATGGGCATAGAACCCCAGTATACTTATATAGATTAGATGTCAGTGTGTCTTATTTATTTCTATCGCTTTCTGATTAGGCTGTATGGTATTGATGTGACCTAGCCGCAGACTTGTTATGTCTGTGGATCTATTTAACCACTTATAGACTTAAAGCGAGGGCGCTAGATGTTTGTTTATGAAGGTAATGTTATGTAATATTATGAAGCCTTCGGTGGATGACCGACGTAGACGTACACTGCTGTATACAAGCCTCCCCCTAAAGCATCCTCACACCACGTTTCTATTGGTAAAAATATTACATACTGCAGCAAACCTGCGTAGTTGTTGCTGCATAGATGTTGAGAACCGGCCGCGCGACCTCTAAACGCGATTGTGACTGGTTTGCCTTCCAGTTATGCAACAGCGAAACGCGACATTTACGATTCGTTTGGTGATCCAGGACAAGTGGTTGTGCGAGCATGCCTCGGACTGTTGTGCTTGCTTGAAGCTTTCATTATGCAGTCACAATACAACCCAAGGGTTTTTTTATCTGTCTGGTGTTGTGTGTGTAATATGAGAAACCAAAATGTCAGTTCTCATCAAAATAATATTGGGACGACTGCTCTGTCAGCCTTATCTTTGGTAAATGGTAAACTCACATCATTTTTGCAACACGCCATAATAGAAAAGTTAAGGCAATTTTATCTTAAGTGAAGCAAATCTACAGATAAGACAGAATATAGGTTGTCGCTGAAGAATTGAAAGACAAACTAAGGTTAAGCTTTATTCATAGACAGTCGGTTTCAATTATGCTTGAGCTGAACCATAGTCGGTGGTAGATAGGCGACAATAAACTAGTGGATAGACGACCGTCCTCGTATCCGATAGTCGCTGGGTTCGGTCCCCAGCCTCACCCCTGCCACCAAATCGTCGACAGTAATTTTAATTACATTATGAACAACACTCCAAACCTTCAATCAAGTCCACTTAATGCTCAAATTGTTGATGAAAGCTAAAAAGGCAACGTTAAAACACAAATTTTCACAAACACAATACAAAGATGTTTATTCGCGATAACGATGAAATCTCGTAAAGGCGACACAGTTTTTGTCCTTCACAGCTCAAGTACGATTGAAACAAAATGTTCAGTGGAGCGTTTGCGAGAGAAAAAAACTGTTGGAATGTGAATTTTTATAAAAGGCGCTGGGTTCTGTACTTTATTTAATAATTACGCATTGCAAATTAGCTTAATGTTTAAAATTCGCGTTCACTCATTTGTTATGTCTAATAGCGGAAACCTATATGTCTAATCTGTTAATTTATCCTTATATGGATATTTTATCCTTAGTAGCCTTACTAAAGATAAAATTGTCTGTCTTCTCTATTTTTGCATCCCAACATTCATGTGAGTTTACATTATACGAAGGATAGGGCTGCACTGAGCGATCATTCCAATATTATTTTGATGACAGATGACTTATCCATTATCCATAGAAACTTCTAATTTATACTACTAGTTCGATAACTATCGCTTATCTATGTCAAAAAAAATGTTTTCTGCCATACATAAGGCAAATATCTGTCTTGTTTGCTGTCATATACTATTACGTAAATTATTGCTAACGTACCTATTATTTTATATTGTTTCATTATATCAATGTTTTCCTCCTATATAGTGATTGGAGGAAGAACTACAGGGAAAACTGGATTATGACACAAATTATCAATACCTGATGGTTTACCTGTAGCCATTAGAACGATTTTCAACCCGTGCACAATTGAAACCGAGTTCAGGAAAGCATTATTTGTTCAAGATCGTCCCAAGTGTGTACAGCCCGGTCAAAGGCTTATGTTAAATTGACACGAATTGTTGACTGCGATTCGATAAAAAGAAATAGGTACTTATTATTTAAATGACAGTGTCACCAAGCGTAAAGGAAAATAATTTACAAGCTACTTTATCAGAATTTTCGCTGGGAAATTATGACTTGGGATCCTAAAAAAAGGTTTCATAGTATTACTACGAAACTTGTTACTTGAATTCCAAGCCTCAGTGTTACGTTGATGATTGTAAATAAATATTAAGTAACAAGTGAAGGGCTAGCTGTTGAAGTTACTGTTTTTGTGACCAGGTTTAATTCTGAGAGGGTCTGATATTTTTACTTTGTCTCACAAAAGTTATGGCACCTAAAAGAAAGCGACTAAGAGTACTTCCAGCTGTCAGAAGCCATCTAATATCGTTTCTTCCAGCAGGAACGTGTTATTGTTTAGGATTGAACGCAACTGAGTTTTTCGCGAAAACTGGCTCTTATATTACGAGTATCTATGTATATAGAACAAAGACGATGACAATTTTATCCCGTTGCGTTGCTCTACAGACACGTTAAAAGGCTATTAACTTGTTAAATCCTTTGTTTTACACATCAAACCCTTACTTGAATATTTAATTGTAATATCAAAATACTTGTCTTTTAATAATCTAGATATTATCGACCAAATCAGTTAAATCCATAATAAAATAATCTAACGTCACTGTTGATAGGATGACGTGATTCGCAAAGCAACGCCTCGCTAAACTTTGCCTGATCTTGTGCGTTTCAATTAAAGCAGTAGGAGCTGGACCACGTCGATATATTGTTTTGTAAAGCCTTCAGATATATTGCGTACCGTTACCTACTAGACCGGTTTCACTAGGTAACTGGTCGACGAAAAGCAAATTAATTATTTCTTTAACGATTAGACAACGGTTAAATATTTTGCTATCCGTTATTGTTCTTTATATCACTTTTATGCATCAAATTTATATTTAATGTCGGTTTCCACGGATTTACAGACGATTTGAAGTAATCAAAAATTATAACTAGTCGTGTAAAGTTCATGCTTTCCTCGCGAAAGCGAATATTTGCAAATGTGACTACACAGTAATAATTAAAGGTGGTGTTTTATTTCAGCTTTCCCTAAAATTATATTTTTTATAGAAAGGTGTCTTACAATTGGACTATAACACTCTATCATCAAACATACATTTTACATTATTTATGGGCATAAATAGTAAATTTACTGGTAAAAGTAACCATTATGCTAAGAATAATCACTATAAAAAATGTATTCAAAACGCCGTCGTTGGTATTATGGTTAAATAATTGGAAATCCGGCGTCGGAAGCGTGACCAGCAATATGCATGGTGTCCTCGAATCTTGCTAGCTGTAATGAATATGTAATCAGTTCTGTATGTTTTTTGTTACGTTTGAAATTCTGTTATTCGACATCTTCAGATACAAAATCGGTAACTTACAAAGTACAAATGTCAGATATAGGTACTAATAAAAAGATAGATGCCAATATCGGTAAGGTTTCATCCAATAGGTCAAGGAAAATGTACCAGACGTAGGCATTCGAACCTTTTCGAAGACACAAAGGGATCGTAAGCTGCCTCAACGTTCTAAAGGATCTTGTCTCTAGTCATAAGGAACGTGTCTAGATACGGCTAGGAATTGGAAATCGATTCGAGGAGATTGCTCAAGGATGTTGGAATATTTTTCCAGTGTCCTGAATTTGGGTTAAACGATTTTGATATCTCTAAAGTTGTAAAAACTTGAGTTATTAGTTTAGAAGTCAAGTTTTTGTGTTTGAAGAACAATATTTAACCACCCGATCCGTCCATAATTCAAGTAAGGGGACATACATATCCCGTGCAGGGCTTAACTTTTTAAGGTTCTCATAAACTACATACTCCTACTCTAAATTTAAGAGGTGGACCTAAAGATACTGTTTCAAAACAATTAGCAAGCAACAAAAAAAATGTATTATCTAAAAATGCGCTGAAGACCTAGGTATTATGCACGGTCGTGTTATATTTTATTATTCATAAGATTTCGTGCTTGCCTGCTTAAAGCTCATAATGATACAACGGGGAGTTCCGTGCCTAACCAAGCACAGAGCTTGAAGCGCTATAGGCTAACGGTTGGCCAACACGAGTTAGGGGTTCATTCCCCGTTGTTAGTAATATGATTCGAAGTAAACACCTAATCCCAACCCTAAAATGACAGTTTGAAAGATGTGATATAACAAATAATTAATCGATTACGCACCATAAATAATCATAGAGAAATCTCAGCTGTCGATCAGATAGACAAAAAGCTGCTTATTCAGCAGTGTGGAAAGCAATGACTTGGCAATCGATGAAGTGTGAGCTATTACCGGCTATAAAACTAGCATAGATCTCGTAACTGCCAGGAAATATGGAATAGTTTGTGATTCAACGCTACGTTTGTTTGTATAACTTGTTGATTGCGCGGATGTTGGCATTTTCCTTTTGCCGACGGCATAAACAAGTTTTTTAGATATATTTTTGTCTAATTTTGTTACAAAAAAAAGTTCTTAATTTGAATTGTGTGCTTTTAAAGGTTGTATTCTTCTTCTTTTCGTGTCAATAGTTCTGAGTCACGTTATTCTGTAGGAATTTTACTTACAAGTAGAATTTATAAATAAAGTCTATAGCGATTGAAGGCTCACAAATATAATTAAGCCTTTTGTCAAGTCTTACATACCAACCTTATGTGTGAAACATGTACCTCATTAACAGTATCCTAATTCCACTAGAAAAAATAACGTTACTGTCCAGATTTCCAGGAAGCGTCTCCAATTAAACTCGATTGCCCATTCAGTTAGCTACGCCCTTGACCCGACCGCGCTCGTTGAGGATGCCTCACCAACTTCGTTCGCTGCTCCTATTTTTAGAGGCACCATCATAAGATGCATAAAAAGGCAACGCTCCATACAGCCAGATTTTGCCACGGCGGGGTATTCCTTCTTTTGTTATTTTCTGCTTGGAAAAGTTATTTTCCCAGGCAAGTTGGAAGTTAGGAGCAATCTTATAGAGTGGTCACGATATGCTTTGAGAGACGCGAGTTGTTAGTTTACTTGCTGCTGAGACCAATTTCGGTAATTATCTTTCTGGTGTTTTATTTTTCATGGACATAAGTCATAAAAAATAATGTTGAGATTCATCACATTATTTTTTTACATAATTTATATAGAATTATTAAAACTTTCGAACAGCATTTCCTTTTGATTATATTCTTGTCAGTGCCAACTCAGGTGCCATTTCCGAATGCCGAACTTTCGCCGACGCGGCGACGCTAATGACTTGTTGTTGAACTAATCACATTTGTCGAAGATAATTATGGGACGTACTATCAGGAATGTAGTATTAGTAACTTCCTTTTCTTTTGTCAGGAGGACTTTTCTAATTTTTTAGGTATGAGCTAGTTTTTCGGAAATCCTATAAATAATAGGTCCCAGAGATTTCGACTACGTGTTTTTTTTTTTTTTATATTGCCCATCTGTCACTTGTGTCCAATTTGCCAAGGAAGTGAATGGCTTGCTTTTCTCGATTCTGTTAACTTGACTGTCGTATACGTTATATTACATGTAAACATGCCTCACAATATGTGCAATGCATGCAGGTATTGTAGGTAGGTAGTAGTAGGCTACTACTATAGCCCTTTTAACGTCCCACTCCTGGACACGGGCCCTTCAATGCGAAGGGGATTCGGGCCAGAGTACACCACGCTGACCCAGTGCGTGTTGGCAGACTTCACACATCTATCGAGAACAAGTCAAATGTTCCCTCAGACGTGCAGGTTTCCTTACGATGTTTTCCTTCACCGTTTCATAGCAAGTGATAATCTCGGATGAATATGGCAATACCAATTACCTAAAATAGTTACGTTCACCCCGCTAACTTTTAATTTCATTGTGACACGCACATAATTTTATGTCACCTTATCGATATAGGTTGGCAAAAGAGGCATGAGAGTAGGGTGAATGCGGTGGAAATGCGTTCCTTACGTAGTATGTGTGGTGTCACCTTTGCTGACCGGTTGAGGAATAGCAAGATACGAGATGAATGTAAGCTGAAGGATGATGTGGTGACTAAGATTGAGAAAAGTATGTTGAGGTGGTTTGGCCATGTAGAGAGTATGAATGAAAGTAGACTGACCCTAAACCGACGGAAGTGCATGAACAGATGTATGACTGTGGATGAAGCGAAAGAGGTTTGTCGGGATCGTAGCGTGTGGCAAACGGTAGTCTCTGCCTACCCCCATGGCATACTGTATATTTATGTATGTATGTATCGATATAATGAGGGGCAGTCGCGCATCATATTATCAACTTTACAACGAGTAAAGAACAGAACAATTGCTTTTCATCGACTAATACTCGTTTCCATTTGTATACAGTTAATAGCAGCTATTACTTTAGCGAAATAGTAAACCTGTAGGTGAATTGCTCATTTAGTTTGCGAACTCTTGCATTCAAGGCGTTCTACCAACTAGACTACTGCTGAATTACTTTTTAAATTAAGTTAATCATAGTATATACTGTCTATACTGATATTATAAAGAGGAAAGATTTGTATTTTTGTATGTAGCGAATAAACTTAAAAACTACTGGACCGATTTCAAAAAATATTTTGCCGTTAGAAAGCTACATTATCGCTGAGTAATATAGGCTATACCTACATATTTATTTATTCCAAAATGTCCCAAAATGGGTCGCTATAAAATAGATTATTGTACATTCATAAATAAAAATAGGAATGGAGGTGTCCATGTATCGATTGACGAGTTTCATGGAAACTGGGACTTGTATTTTCTATGTAACACCGAACGTTCCACATTCATTGTCCTGACGTCAAACAATTGCTTGTTGATCGGAACACGCGCTAAGTAGAGACGTTTCACGCATGTCGATATGGTCTATTTGGTTTCTTAGCAGTTCTACCAAGTTAGACACTCGATTTAAGCACACTGGGGCATCCAGACGCACGCGATTCGATTTTTTTGCCAACTCCAAACCGAACTGTATTGGCTTATAGAAAAAGTTGATTCTTCAACAAAATGCCATTGAAAGCGCGAGCGATACATTTTTTCGGTAATGGCAAAAATGTGTCATGGGGGGTTTGTCGTCGGGTAGGAATCGACATTTACAATGCTTGTCTATTTTCTTAAAAATATTTTTTTTACAAAACTTTTATTGTAAGATCTACCATTATCTATGCTTAATTGTCTATCAATTAGTGGTACATGCGACGTGTGTAAGAAAATCAATCATTATTATTATCGATATTGTACGTTCACCTCTCTAATCTATGCCGACTCGGCCTCAATGTGTTCAAACAAACTTTGTATAATAGAACAGTTATTACATTGTTCCTGGTGTGAAGTCAGTCTCCATCAGTTACTTCCAAAGAACCTTAAAACTAATAAGTTTTACTCATTAATTTAATTAAATCAATTTTGCTTTGACATTACTTTTGTACTAAAAAATAACATTGTTAATGGTTTGTAAAGGGATTGGTGTTTATTGTGGTGTATTTAATTGTTCAACTATTATTTAAAGCATCATCAATCTATACACGAAATCACTCTTTTTTTTTGACGGGACGTTCACTGGCAGTTAGCTCATGGTACAAGAAGTGACTTAGGATACTTTTATTTTAGAATAAGAATTTGGGTTCCACATTAACAAATATAACCCAATTGTTTCGGGTAATCAGGGTTCCTGCAGGGTGATTTTAAAACACTCGGAATCGAATTCGGAAACGGAATCGGATCTTTCCGTCACGGATTCCAGCCATCGCTATTTTGATTTCCGTACCCGACGATTTTTGACATTTCTCGTCGGATAAACCCATCCGAATCGACGGAAAGTTTCCGACACCTTTTTCCTCGCGGAAAGTTTCCGAAATTGAACAAAAACATAAATAAAATACCAAATTTAAGTGTTATCTAAATACTTGCATAATATTTCAGGTAAGTCAGTACTAAAGAGTGTTTAAAATAAACCCATTAACGTTGTTTTATGGCCCTTTACATTATTGTGAAAATTATTCCCTTCAACCTTCGATAGGATGGAATATTATCTTATAGGAGACAACATAGGGCGGCTGCTGTGCAGCGCCGGCAAACAATCGTGCTGCATTATTCACTTCGTGGTTGTGTTTTTATTTACCGTAATACAGCGCCATGCGCCATCTATGACGTAGCTCTGAAACTTCGTGGTTGCAAAGGCGTGATGTTACTCTTCACTTTCACTTTGACGTATCAGTAAAAATTTTCGAGGTTCGTTATAACCAAAAATAATGAAGGAGAGTAAGTTTTAAATCGATAATTTAAATAAGTAATCAATTTCCAATTTTATGATTATGATAAGTGTGTTTATATAAGACTTTTTGGCCAAAAAAATTCGTATTAATAACTGTTTTGTAATCGAATTTTATTTCTACCATTTCTACCATTTTTAAACGTTCTTTGTAAACGCACACAATCTTTCCGACGTCGGAACTTTCCAATTGGCCCTTCCGTCCGCTATTCAAAATCGCGTTTTGACATACCGTCGGAAACGGAATCGACAACTCGAAGTTTTCGATTCCGTTTCCGAATTCGATTCCGAGTGTTTTAAAATCACCCTGCTGAATTGGACGGAGCCGCGGACTCAGCTAGTGCATCATAAATTTGTTATACCGCCAACTACTTATTTTGATTTAAACGTTATTTTCAGGTTTAACTAGTTCTATGCCTGTATCTGCGGATAGTTAACTCTCTATATCTGAGCATTAAGCAATATCTCTGTACGGTTAGTTAGTTTGCATACCAAGAATGATTACATTGTTTTCGTGTAGGGCGCTCGTGACAGTAACTTACTTTCTCCGAAACGACAGATGTTTCCGACGTTCCGTTCGTTGAATCTTATACTTCAAAGATTGGAGCATGATGTATCATCACTTAAACGGTATAGGGGTGTTTACTTTTCGTCATACTCAAATCAGTTTTTGATTACTTAGGCTTAGGAAGACAAAGTCTTATTTCATAAATCATCCAGACATCTTGTAGAAGAGAATACTGGCGACTGCAGCTAACCAGTACGCTTAGCATGACCGCGTAGACCGGCACTTGTAGCATGAGTGCCAAGATTAGACGTATGTCACGAAATATCTTGATGTTGTCTCTCTCACTCGTATGAAATTAGACAGAGAGCGAACGAGACAATCCGTGACAGAGGTCTTGTCTTAAGATGCGTGCTGACACGTAGATATCACGTAGCGGAGTTTGATCTGTTTCAACCGTCAGATTCGTCGAGAAGACGACATCACACCGAGTCATGTCCAGTACAAAAAGCTCGAAATGACGTAATTTTCTGGTCAATTCTGACAGTTGAATTAGATAAAAGTTATGTCTACACGGTCATCCTAAGCCTACAGATATATTGATGACACCATTACGTAACTTAATACAAACTGAAAAGGCTCGATCTTCTCAAATTTTAATTTTCCGGTCCCAAGTCTCCTACGATGAATGATGGTGTAAGTTTAATGACAATAGTGTTATCGTCTCATGTGTCTTGTTACAGGGAGCGGTCTGAACAGCGGCGTTGTCCTTCAGCGGTTCCCCGAGATCAGCTGGGAGGACACACCCTTCCACGACGGTATCGGATGGGTGAGCACTATAAATCTATCTACATTCGTCTGTATTGCTAAGGGACTACGTTTGCTAGTACGACTTTTTTGACAATACAAAACGAACTGTATTGACATTTAGAAAAAGATAATTCTTCAATGAAATGGCACTGATGCGCGAGCGAATATTGACGCTTGGGGGCGTGGCTCTTACAACAGAAATAATTCAATCTTTATTCATATTAACACAGAGTTCATTTTGGCATTGGCAAACATTTTGACGCCCCAATGTGCGAGGAGGCTTAAATGTGTTGCAATTAAAAGCTCCAAGGATGGATGACGAATTCAAAGTTCATCATATAATGAGGGTCATAAAGAGAGTGTTCCAAAAAGGCAAGAATTGAAATGAAAACATAAATGACGTGGGCTAATTGTGTTACTGTGGTAAGTGGTTTAAATTATTATCCAGGTGACGCAACACCCTTCTAGTAAAGACCCTTCTAGTAGCTAGTTAGAGTCCGAAGCTGTACTTAAGAAAAAAAAAAATTGTCTCCTGCGCTATACTTCACGAATGTTTCCACGTAGCAACAATATTTTAATTGAATTCCTCGTATTGTAGCTTGATTTTCAATAATTGAGTCACGTGTTCTAATATCAGTCAATAGCATTTAGTTTTAATCACGTATCTACCTACCTACACGTAATGCCTCAAATAAATTCAATAGATCGGAATTGTTGCTTTTGATACCATCAATATGATTCGCCATTTCCATTCAAAGACGTTTCGACGCTATTAGTTTAGTTAAAACGACGCTCAAGTTCACGTATTCTATAACTGAACCGCTATTGTCAAAAGTATGAATGCCATGTTTATTATGATCGCTGTACAATACGGGAATTACGTCATATACATTCGAAGCGTGTTTCCACCTAGTCGCGTTCGTCGGCTGGGCCCACCTGCCAACTGATCTCATGAATTATTCAAGTGGCCTCACCAGTTTTAGGTCGTTGTCTAGATTTTTCTCAATATATTGCGATATTCGTGGTAGACTCGTGGGCAAAAACGATCGCCTTGAACGTAAGGGGTGCAAGTTCAAATCCCGGGCCCGCACCTCTGAGATAATTTTTATGTGCGAATGTCATTTTCAACAATGATTACCACTTGCTGAACGGTGAAGGAATATACCGTGAGGAAACCTGCACGTCTAAAGAAATGCGTTCCTCATATTGAGGGCGAATGTGCCCGGTATAATGGCAATAGGCTGGCCCCTATTAAGTTGGGACCCAAAATACATAGGCGAAGTGTGTGCGCACTGTAGTGCACTTCTGCCTACCCCTTCGGGGATACAGGCGTGATGGTGTATTTTTATATATTGCAATAATAAGTGATTGCAATATTTGATAGCGAATTTCGACCCATCATCATCTACCTCCCGTAGATCTTGCCTTTGAGAGGTTAAAGTTATATATCTTTTGTTCTTCATCGATCCTTACAAGCAGTGATACCATCTTTTCATAGTTCATTCGTTTTCAATGGACACACATCTCTAAAATATACATCACCTTCAAATATGATGTATTTGGTAATTGGAATACTATAGCTCTACGTTTATCGAGTCGCTTTTACTCAGTAATTGGGGGCTAGGATTTCTTAGCCAATTCCAATCGTGCCTACTGAATACTTTAAACTCAATAGGCTCGACCTGCGCCGATACCTTCACTTAGATATATTTCGTTGCAGTTAAATCGATATGCTATTAATGAATGTAGACAGTCACTTGGAAGTAAGGATTTTCCGTATTATTTCAAAACGGCTGTTATTACGGACACTAGGAAATACAGATTGTTATTGCTGATACTTTTTGTACCATATAATAGATGTAGATTAATTAAACCTTTCCTAGCTTCAAGCTCTATTGTCAGGAGTAAGTAATGGACGGCCATTTGTCGGCCCGTAGTAAGTATGGAGGTAATGATCCTGTGCGAGCGAGGGCATAAAGAAACAGTTGCTAAGAACCACAAGAAAAACCCTTTTACCAATAATGTTCTGGTCGTGATGATTAATGTGAGAAACAAAATTACGTAGATCTTTATGTCATAACGACATCACACAAAAATATAGGGTCTCATCAGATCGTTTAGGTTACAAATGCGATGTGGATAATACTGAGTAATTTCAACTCGCAACTAAAATTGTTAGTTGATCTTCTGATAATTAGACTGTCAGGCAAAACATCTTCTATATGTTTGGTAGCTCTACACCGACGAAGGTTCATGGATCATGTCGATATAAAAAAATACTGTGTACATCGCAGTTGGTAACTTAAATGTTCGTTGCCATTTCGCCAATAGCGTCCCTAACCAAAAACCTAAGCAACGATTTCTGTAATTTTTTTTAGTTATATGATTACCAGATCCTACTTACTGTCTTATGGTACTCAAGTGTATTGCTAATGAATGTGCTTATGATTATCTCTGTTCCCAGTTCTGCCAGCCGCAAGGATGGGCGCTGTCCACCGAGCGCACGGAGCCAAGGTTCTACGTGTCCGTGCTGACAGACGTCGACGCGAACCGACACTACTGCGCGTGTCTCTGCTTCAACGAGACCGTCGCCATCACACCCACCAAGCCTGCAGACGAGGTCAGTTACTGAACCACCATTAAGACATTACTATATTACGCAATGGCTTACATTATTACCTGTACTCCGGCGTTCCGGACCATCGGCATGGGGTAGAACTTTCTGCTTGTATAGCAGAATGCGAATAGTTTTCATTCACCAACGCTACGTCTAAATATCTTTGCAACTGGTAAATGCTTAATGTTTAGGCACGTTAAGGTGTCAACTAGTATTAGTGAATACGGGCACAAGACTTATCTTTTCAACCGACTTCAAAAAGGAGTAGGTTCTCAATCCGACTATGTTTTTATAGCTCTGTTTTTCGGTCTAGCGTCAGTTGAGCTTATTTGATCATATATGTAGAAGTTCTTTAATAATTGTGCTGGAAAGTACTCGTTGGTATAAGGTCTCTCACAGTTTTCCTGTCTCTTGTCATAGGGATCGAAAATTGGGAGCTGCTATTTTAAGTTCGGTTCGACCGTTAAGCGGTGTTCAAGGAATATAACTAATCTAATTCCTAAGCTAACTCAATGGTTTTCGTTTGTGATAACATGAATGTTTCTCTGTACATATCTTGTTACTCTGGTGTTTTGTGTCCAAGGAGTAAACTGATACGGATTGATGCTTCCTCGGCCTCATATAATTATATCGTGTTCACATTAACATTGACCCATTCTTGAGTCACTATTTAGTATTTATCTGACCGGTGGTGGCGTTCGTCCCCGCCAACGCTATAGGGGTTTCCGCTTAGATATCTAATATATTTGCTAACAATAGGAAACGTATCATTTTCAATGTCATTAGATAGCTTATATATACTTTGCAAGCCATCATAATGAATATCGCAGTTGATTTTGAAAAGCGTCTTGTTCATACAAAAAAAAAAGAAACGCGTCGAATAGATGACCTCTTTTTTTCGAACTCAAATAAAGCTAAGATTTTTAGATTTTTTTTCTTTTTATGCCAGTATTCGCTCAGTCTTTTTTTTTGTTCTGATCCTTCATTTTTATTAAGATACATACTTCACAAAAAGTATGGTTGTAGTTCCACTGTATGAAGCTCGGATGTTACAGTTAATTTACTGTACGCTTGTACAGTCTAAATGTTTATTCCTATGTTGATTTACGATCGCGCTATCAATTATGGCGTTGCTTTCTTTGAATGTGGTTTGTGTTTATTTTTATGGTCCGTTTCCTGCGTTTGTTATGTCCTGACTTCTTACTGACACAGTACCTATATTCCCTGACAGATTTACCGTTTCGTATAATATATGTGCAATATGTTTAAAGTGCCCTTTGCATTCGCAAAGGAAAAACATTTTTTTCAGATTTCCATAAAAAGTATTTTTTACGTTAGTTTAAGCTTTATAACATTTAATATTAATAAATAATATTCATTATTCATTATTCATCATAGTTTTCTTTGTATCAACAGTCATGGTGGTTAGTGTTGCTAACCATATATAATGCTCCAGTCGTATATAATGCTAAAGCTAAAACTTAAATGTTTAAAATATTCTTAATATAAAATAGTCTTGCAACTTGTAGTTTAAGCACATGCGTCAAGACTAGACTTATGTGATGTATCTTTCTTTCGTATGAAATAAGACAGAGAGCGAGCGAATACGTGACAGAGTTCTAGTCTTTACATGCGTGCTAACCCCAGTGGATTGAGTCCACTTAACAACTATTCCGACCAGAAGCGCCGGAGCTGTTAAATGTGAACGACAAGTGTCTACGGTTTAATATTACATGTCACTCGATGCGGTTAACCAAAGCTCTTATTATTAGTATTGTTGACAAGGTCTTAGGGGAACCAGGTCCACGTTCTTCTTATATCTGCTACGCTATTATAAGATGAGAAATGTCGGTATGCCCGATTCATTCATTTATGTACGTGATGTACGTGATTCATTCATGAATGTAAAAACTAATAGCGCGATCCAAATTGTGCCAAAATCGTATAATCTGATAAAGTTATTTAAAATAAGTAGCTGGTGCTGTAATGGTAGTTAAGTGTTAGTAACCCGATCTATTATTAACAACAATACAAATCATTGTCGCTTATTAAATACACAGGTGCTTAGGGAAGGAAAATTAAAACTTATTTTATGTGAAGCACTAAGTACGTACTACCACCACCAGTACCAATTTTCATACTCAAACATTATTTGTCCAAAATTTTACAAATTTTAATTAAGAAAGAACTTCTTACAATATGTGTAACACCAAAATAAAATAGCTTAAAACCTGCTATTCATTTGTAAGTCTCAAAAAACCATATGCCAATATAATCTTACTCAGTGACCGTTGATAACGATCCTAATTTGTTAAGACTCTGTATCATCAAGACATTCCGTTATCGACCTTTACAACCTTGCAGGAAGGCTTAGAATCGTTAGTTCGTTTGCTAATGACGGCGACTTGGATCCCATCGTGTCGTTACGCCGCCGTGCAATCTGCGGCAAATGAGCCTGATAGCGTTGCGTTATGACTCATTCTTCATGTCTAGATACCTGTCTATGTTGATGTTGCGGTTTTAGAGCTTCCTCTACAGTCTTATGGGTTGTTAAAAGCGTTTATTGCTAATAAATTCTACGTTTACAGAATGCTTGCAATTGTAGAGGTTTTATAGAGGGCTCTTATTTCCTCTGACTTTGTTTTATAGCCATGCTATGCTTGAGCATGATGTGGTATCTCCCGTATAGTATATCCAACCTTCATGCATTTCAACTGATTGCCATTTGCAATTTCTTTATCATTAATTCATCATGTTTTTTGGACGCTCTTATTACTATCACGTTAGGATTTGATTTCATAAGATCTCCTATATGGATTTATGCTGTACCCTACGTCTTCTGAGGGTCTAGATATGACGTGATTATGTTCAATTTCTTGGCAATGAAATTTCTCCTACATTTTACTACGCCCTCACGTCATTTATGAGATTCGAATGAATAACCCTAAAGAATATTTGTCAGCCTATAGGTTTTTTAATATTTTTCAATTTTGATTTTATACTCTAGATAAGATATTTAATGCTTACGATATGCAAGTATAAAATGAGACGCTACGTAGAATCAAGACGACGGAATGGAGGATTTAAGGAAATAATTTCTGAACATGTTGAAAGTGAAGATGTTCCAACACCAAAACTTGAGGCCATTTCGGATAAAGCAGACATAATGCCTGTAATATATTCAAGGGAAAGGGAAGGTTCAGGGAGGCTCAGACAGGAAGAATAGAGAATAACCTACTTTAGGGACTGACGCGACGTCAAGCCAATACGTTCGTACTTACTTTGAAATGAGGGTAAAAATATACATTATTCGTTCTTAATATTTGCGAAACGTTTACCCTTGCACATATAGAAATTATTTTCGGCCAACGAACCATTTATAATTATTGGCATTTATAGTACAAAATTCAAGTTCTATAAAAATAGGAAAGTGATAACGATTTGTGACAATATCACTGACATAAGTCTTGTCTTGGTGCAAGGCGCAGTGAGAGCAAAAAATGGGCTTGCTACATTTGCCATGTTCCATCGCCTAGCACTGGTTTCATATGTTCGTCTATACTCCTTGAGAAGATACTCTTAAAATTTTAAGTCTTAGAGAATGTTTTCACTAGCAGTGAACTCTATAACTGGTGTCACTTAATCTACATGTAACCTATCCACACCATATCGGCTACCCGTTCGTTTTATAGCACCGTCCCCATAACACGCCCCATAACACGTCCGCTCTGTAGGATAATAAAAATACCCTATAAATAATACGACATACAACGCGGAAGCCGTTCGATGGTGAGTTTTATTAATAAGCTACCATGAATACTTACACACTTGATGAATTTGGATCGGTTTGCATATTCATTCTCAGTTATTGAATTATTTATGGTTATTCACAAATTATGTACTTTTGATACTTTAATTTATGTAGGGAGATACATAATCATAATTTTATCAGTCAGTTCATTTTCAATGTATGTTTTGGTACATTGAAATAAATTTCCTTATAAGGACTGCTTGTTGGAGCTTGAGTTCAATAGAGGATCATTTACTTACGTTATTTTCTCACTGATTATCCACCATTCAATTCATAAAAAAATTGTTCAGGATCAAATACAATTGACAGTCTTTAATCTTTAAACATATAAAGACCTACGGAGACTTAATACTATGCTTATTTCTTGCCATTGCAACCACGACCACTGGAGACTCTTTAAAGATTATATTAAACAGCATTATCTACCTCAAGTCTTGTCCTCACAAAAACATATTTCATGAAATCAAGTGATATTAACTCTTCATAATAATCCACTTCAAATTGCTACTCCTCTATCATGAACTCACAGTTTCTTATTACCGGTCACGCCTGCATGAGTACGCAGGGGGCCAAGGGGTGTTGTGTGCACTGCGTGTTTTTTCACTTCACCTACGAAAGGGCGGAAGGGACCTATCATCTGAAGCAGGTGCGTGTCTTAGGGGAGCTCAAATGGCCATTGAAATGTTTTTTTTTAAGTAAACCGTATCCAAGCAACTAGACGTTGACTGAAATGTTCCTTATTTTACAGACTTTACGATATTATAATATGTATGTGTAGCAGAGTTATCAATTAGCAACTTCATTTTATTGTCGTATGAAAACTCATTGAAAAATGTAGACAGTGCAATATTTGTGTAACAGAACAACAGTGTCATGTCGATATGTTATGTAGTGAAAAATTGTTTTTGGCCAAGACAAGGTGAAAACATTAGATTCTTACTTTATTCTATCGTAAATACAAATAATGAATAAGACAAAGGTTTCGGAATGGTTAAGTAACTGAATAAGTATCAGCTATGCTTCTTTGGCGGAGAAGGATCCTCCGATCAGACGGGTGTTATGTCCGGTGGGCTACTGCCCGAAGGTTGCTGTCGGGTTCTTGAATATATGTGCAATCGCTCGGATCGCTTTAATATCACGATGTAGGAAGGATTAGTTCGTATGCGGCGAGGGAGATGTCGCTACACTACCTTAGGCCTTACCACCACTCTTAAAAGTATTGTTGTTTTAATAGTTACTGGAATTTTTTTGTCAAAGATTTTGTACTGAATTAAATATCAAAAACGGAAAGTAATATTAAAAACGTTGCTCCAAGACTCGTGGTGGTAAAGGGGCTGAAATGTATTCAACAGATAACGTCATAGTTACGTGACTTGGTACACTAAATGCTTATTTGTTGGTTAGGGGATGGGGTGCAAGTGGTTTGCGTGTACAGATAATTTCCGAACGATATTAAATTCCTGACTCGTATTTTATTTGGTAACCTCTGTTTTGAGGATGTATCTATGGTCTCCGTTCGAAATTGATATGCTCTGTGACTTCCATCGTGATTCTAAATGCAATTTTTTCATATTATGGTCTGTGTGGGATGGTAGTATTCCGACTACTAGTGCCTAAGTTGACGCGGACGTTAAGAGTAATTTTAACTACAAGTTGCATTAACTCATTGACGAAACATGGATTGCAGTCACACCGAGTAAATGACAAATCGTTTTACGAAATTGGGAATAAGTTAAGAAAGAAAAGATAAACGGACCATCGGCTAATGTTCTTTCTTTCCGTACTAACCGATAAACGAAGAATCTGAAAAGAAAGGCAACGGAATTAAATACAACTGAGCCTCTTATCAGTATATACAGATAAGAGCTACTGGGGATTTCAATACGGAACCCATCGGCGCGGCGGCGTCCAGCTATTATTTGAGCCAGACTTCTTCTGACACAATTTTAAGAGTTATTTCGATGTGCATAGCGTTTTCTTGCGCATGTCATCGAAAGAAAATACAGTGTACGGCGTTTATGTAAATCGAATGACGCACACGCGACGAGCGGTGCGTATCTCCGGACCCTGGTAATCGACTGATTACGTCATATCGTCTTCGTTTTCGTGAGTTCTGATAAGCCATATTTACAATCAATAAATTTCGTTTAAACCTTTTGTGACAAACTGGTAAAATTACTGTCTGAGTTACGAAACTGTCATAAATGTCAGAATCATAATACTAGGCTAGCACGTGTGTCAAGACAATTCTTCCGTGACGAGACCCTATCTCACAATTATAATTCATATAAGAAACAATGAAAAGATTTTTCTGCGTTGTTTGGTATATATGTAACTCATTTTACGATTTTTTGTCGCTTAGCAAGTATTGCCTTTCAAGCGTTGATATGCTAAAAGTTTAAACTGTTTTGTTCGTTTGATCTACATGTTCCCAAATCATCTGTTTATGATTTCTAATATTTCTCACCAGATCCTTTCCAAGATGATTTATAGTGTTTGAATTATCTAGATCATGTGCCGGCGGTACTGTACGTATCGATAAACACGTCGACCGACGCATCTGCGAACAAGTGGTGTGCGTAGTTTCATTGTTGATGGGTTCGACGAACTTGTTGAGATGGAATTGTTCGTAAAATGTTTTGTGGTGATTTACGATGGCTTTTTTCGGATGCGGTATGGTATCAAAATCTGACCAACGGACGACGTTGATTGTTTTACAGCCGATTTATCAATCTTCAGATTAATTGACAGGCAGTGTTTATAACAAACAATACAATTTTTCAATCTTCATATCGAGGGGTGAAAGGTCATTTGACTTAAGCGACACTTTTGGGCGAGATTTACTTATATTTGGAATCAGCTCATTTTTTTGCGCCGAGTGAGTAAAAAGTGAATAAAAATTTGACAAATAAAAACTCGACTGGAATGTATTAAAATTGACAGATCAAACAACAGTATTCGTTGGGTAGTTATTCTTCATTTTGTTCGGCTATTATAATGTAAAATCCAATGTATTTTGAACTTTTTTACTATGTGTTCGTGTTGAAACCAAAGATCATTAAATTTATGCAGATAATATATTAAACAGTCGTGAATAGTTTTATTAGTTTTATACTGAAAAATAAATGGGGTCTGTAAATAGTTTTAAAATTTATAAAAATTTGGGGCTAATTTACTTAGGCAATTATTGTCAAAACGATTGTCTTCTACATATATGTTGGTTATAGCGATATATTATGCTGTAATGCAAATGAGTGGGACACAAAATAGGCTTAAAAAAATGCAAATAAAATAAGGTGAGTGAGTACCGTGTAATTATAACCAGAGCACAAATGCTGTACTGTCCGATGCGTAATCTAATAATAGTTGTTGCCTCCTCCGATGACTGAGCAATTGGCTCATGGGTTTATACGTAGATTTAATTGTGCCGAACTCTGGGGCTCGGATTATTTGGACGGGCGTGAGAACATCTTTGGGACGGAAACAGACGAGCGACTATTGCGACTGCTACATGTCTCGCTTCAAGGGAATACAGGAAGTATTTTTCTAAGAAAACGTCCAGATGCCGGGTGCCACTTAAGAACTCTACAGTTCTTCGTGTTTTTTTAAATTAATGACAATACGCTTGATTTACAAAAATATAGAGCGACTATCAACAGACACTGGACAAGACATACGTATTTAATATTGTCGCAAAGCTGCACCCAGAGACAGTAGACACAATAGGCGCATCTAAATCTGTCAAACTCATGACTAGCATGTGTGTCAAGGTTAGACTTATGTCACGGAATATGTCGACTTTGTATCCCTGTCTTCTATGGAATAAGACAGTGGCTGAACAACTTAATACGGGATTCGGTTCTGGTCGTGGCATGCGTGCTAGCCCTATAGGATTATATACTGAAACAGGTGAAAAATTTATTGATTTTATGTAAAGTAAGTCTAAAAGTCGGCAGGTTGCTTGCGTGAATGACCTCGTTAAGGGAACATGGAAGAAGAAACCCTTAGATATACAACCATATGTTCCACAATTTAACTTGTCGTTCGGTTTTATTGAAAGTTAATAGACGGTTTTAATGTGTCACACTTGATTTTATTGGGACTATTTAGAGTTCCGTGGGAACTTAAGAATCGATGACTCTGATTTGTAAACAAATCACTATTTCAATAATCTTTATTTCTTGTCGATTCTTGTAATCAATGAAGCTGTAGTTGTAGCATGTGCGCCAAGACTAGGCGTATGTCACAGAATATCTTGATGTTGTCTCTTTCTTTCGTATGTAATTAGACAGAGAAGGAGCGAACAGCTCTGTGACAAATGTCTTGTCTTGACATCCGTGCTAACCCCACTGATACTAGCTTATGTCTACGAAGTTCGGAATTTATCAAGCCACGGTTTACGCCCCAACCCTAACACCTAGATATTTTTAACTCGCAGTTAGAAACAACAAATTCTCAGGTGAAGCATCTCATCTCAACTTCTTAATGGCTACAACACGCATCCATCAAGTATTGAAAATATGCGCTCCTGGTTAAAATCAGACTCATTCTGTAGTTTATGGTTGTTATCGTAGTATTAACTAACAAGGCCTGAAAAATATAGATAAAATATACATTCAGACACATGATCAGGATAGTTTTTTTTTATCTAATTTGTCGGAATTCGTAAAATATATTAACATTATTCGCTACTCAGCCACAGCTGTTTCGTTGGTGTGTTAAAATTAACTATTCTCTAACAGTTTTTTTTTCCTTGAAGTAACACAAAATAATGTGTTACTTATTTGAATCATAAAGTTTTTGTAAGTGTTTTGTTACTCATATTGCTTATGAATTAAGAAGGCTGCGAAAAATAACTTGATCAGGCGGGTTGATTGATGAATCGACTACCGTTTCCGGATTAACAGTCGTAAAATCGTCATAGCCTCTAATGCAGATACATATAAGTTACATTTCTACAGGAAATAATGTTAGTGGTTGGCTATTCTTAGACATTTTTACGAGATAACTCGAGCTATAAATATCACTGGCCCATTCAATTAGACGCCTCACTCACAGTAGTATCACTAACACAGAAGGTACAAAAATAATTGGGTCGTCGGTCTCCGCCATATCGTGTCTAGACTAGAGTTGTCATTGTAGTTCCGTGTGTCGTTATATCTTGGTATTGAATATGATATAAAAATAGCAGAATACATTTGCGACTTTAGCTAGTCGACACTGCCATTGTTACCCGAATTTTATCGTAGGATATCAATGATGGCTTATTACATAAAATAATCAGAAATGTGTTATTCATGTTAACCAATAATAGAGGTACTTACGAATCTTCCATAACCAGAAAACTAATAATATCGGACTATAACTCAAGATTTACTTCTGATAATCAGACGTAAACTGGTTTAAAGTAAGTGTTCTCTAGGTAGAATATCAAATTAATTTGTGCGCCCAATTGTCCTGATGAGACGGAACGGTGATACCATAAAAGAAAGGGGAAGGCAGTAGGTGCAAGTGGTGGGTGGAGTGTTGAGTAGAAGTTGCGAGGCTCCGTGGCTGGCAGCAGATGTTTTTCGTCTAATAATTGAACACATTTTATATGTTGGTACATTTTGTCGGAGATGTGTCTTTTGCCCTAAAAGAAGCAGTCTTGATTTTATTTCCAAATTAATCTTTGCCCTAATTCACATCTCAATCCTAGCTTCTATAGACATAAACAAAAGTTTGTATACGTTCAAAACCCAGTAAACGCAGCTTTGATCGCAGGAAGTATGAACACAGTTCAGATGCCTATTAACTGCAAGCTATTACAGATCTTACCTAGTTATTTCAAGGTTTAAATCAGATTAGGTTGTACTTCGGTGTATGCGCGCACGGAAATGCGATACGAAATTGATTTTGTGATTAAAATGTATTTGAACAGAGGATATAGCGTTTCAGTCGATAATTTTGTGGATTCGTAATTTGGTCATATTATTTCCGTTCGATATAATTTATTTTATTGATACGCTCTAAGCTTCCAGGTAAAGAGCTTCTTTAGTTATTAGATCCACTCTTCAAGTTGGCTGTTGTTTTTTGATTTAGTGCTAACGTTATCCTCTTCTAAGTTTCTTAGGGTTTACTGGTGGCTTGACGATCTGTCAAATGATGTAACGCTTAATTGCTTATCATGCCAGACCCACTAGTTTGGCCTCTATGTGCAGACACAAATGATAAAGACGAGCTTATGCAGGCAGCAACAACTTGAGGAAATGCGGAGGAAAGATTTGTCCTGACCTTTATGTGCTCTTAATTCCCATCTATAACATTGTCAGTAATGAGAAGTACAACTGCTAAGTTACTCTGCACTGCAAACGTAGCCATGAACACATTTGGATGGGAATTAACGCAATTAATTAGGTAATTAGTATTGCAATGCATATTGAACGTTTATTCATTAGCGGGCGACGAGCACATGTTAACAACCCGTTAATGACGTTAACGATATTAAACAAGTTTTAGCGTTTAATGATGCAGTTTTTTTACATTATTCTCAATTTGGATAAGAGTGAAAACATTTGTGAAATCACACGATTGAAGCCCTGTGCGCAATTTTATTAACTCATACAAGAAGCGCATTTTTTCAACGAAATGTCATCGTTGATGCAAGTGATTTTGACGCGTGATCACGTGGATTTTACCACAGAAATTCAATCTTAAGTACATTGACACAGAGTACATTTTTGGGTTCGCAGGGCGTGATTTCATGAAGAAAAGTTTAAGTAACATGACTTTTAAAACTAATTGCGGTGATTAATTATGGACTCTCAACTCATGGCTTAAGTCAGCTATTCTAGTTAGACAAAGGTATACTCATGTTCCCTTACATGTTTTAACACAATTTAAGTGTTCAATGGATTGTAAATTGGCCTTTAGGCCGAATAAGCTTCCCTCTCGTTGCCTGGGATCTGAGAGTTGTTTCATTCTACACCATATACTTATACTCATGCCTGCGAAAGCTCCAACATAATCAAATACTAGGTATTTTAAATCGTTAGGTTCATGCACTGTTTTGAAATTTATTATATTTCTCGTAACACCTTTGCTTTGAGTTGATTGCTATTTCATGTGCTTGAGATGAAAGTACTACACAGGGTATAATATGAGTCAAAATAATGCATAGATAACATAGATCTGCTGCAAATGGTTAGCAATCGTGTTATAATTATTCGCCATAGATCCACATAAATTAATGTTCTTGGTTAAATTATTAGTAGCCCCTTCAAATATTTGTATACCTATTGGAAAATAATAAGCAGCTCTGCTAATATTTGCGCACATGTGTGTTTGAATATTGTCCACATGTCACATTTATCCCGTACAGTATGTGTGGCTTCCATTATTTACATTGTTGTTGCTGATGTTTGGTGAAATCATTGTATTTTCGTACACTTAAAATCACTATTATTGTAGTCACAAAGTCATACACCTGCACTTGTAACATGAGCGCCAAGATTAGACGTATGTCATGAAATATCTTGATGTTGTCTCTTTCACTCGTATGAAATTAGACAGAGTGTGACCGAGCCAATCCGTGACAGAGGTCTTGTCTTGAGATGCGTGCTGACACCACTGGTGGGTAAAACTTCTAATTTTTAAATCAATCGTACACAACCATAACATAATGTCCAATTGGTCTAACTCTTGAACGCATGACTCTAAAATCCCTTAGGGGATTAAGTAAAGTCTTAGACCCATGCCACTGCGTGTAAATATCTGTAACCAAATCAGGGTACACATGACGCCCATTCTTATGGTGTTTAAAAAATCTAAGGAGAAGGCAAATTAAGACTCAGAACCTTCCTACAGAAAAGTCTCACCTCCTACTGCTGTTGAACTCATCATTATGATAATTACGTCGCTTCCGCGTCGCCGGCGGAAGTAACGGCGGCAGGTCCTGCTCCGATTAACGGACTGTTGAGTCTATAAACTTACGCACTTAGGTAGCTTATGGCTAGTTAAGTTGTTTTTTAAGTAGCTTGCATAAAGGTAGAGATCATGCTTTAATGGTTATGCTTGTTCCTTCAAATGATTTTTCGTTAACAAAGCGGTTAGTTAAGAATGATCCTAAACGTGACTGGAATAAGATGTGAAAGGAATGTGAAAAATAAATCTTGACACACTTTGCCTGAACTTGACAATTATAATTAAAAATAGGTAGGTATAATTTCCATGTTTGATTGCGTCATTTGAATACCGCAAATCATTTTAGTTTACCGTAAGCATTTCTAAAAACATTTAGATAAACACCTTGCCATCCAACCAACAAAGGTCTCTTGAGCTCAGGGACAAAACGTGTTTAATAAATATCGTTATTTTAATGCCGCTTCTCTCGATTATTATTATTGTTATAGTATTTTTATTGTTTTGCATGCACTTCATGTATCGAATCTGGAAATACTAATAACTGCATCGGGTTTTACAGTTAAACTAGGTGAAATGGCTAGGAACCGCTGCTATGTTATACGTATTACATGTACTTATAGACACGTTAAAAACTCATTATTGAAATTTCATCAGCTTAACGAATGTGCATCTTTAAAACAGACAAGTAGCCATAGCATTTGCATGTCTAGAATATTATGCGAATAATGGTTTTGTCATTTTGCGTGGTATGTCGTAGTATGTCGTCCATGTATTTTCTGGATTAGGGAATCAAACGTGTATCTAACTTAAAGGCTCAGATATAGAGACATTTTAGGACCAAGAAGATTAAAAAAGCGATTGTTTCCTTAAGGTTAAAAAAAAAAATTAAAAACTTAATACCACTTAGAAGCGCACGCTGTGCCTGATGCGAATCATATCGATAACATTCGACACACAGCAACTAGTGTTTCTACACTGCTCCGATAAGCGGTGATTGTGTGAATCGATTTGGCACTCGATCTCGTTTGTTATCGATAACTCCTTTATTGTGTCCTTCATACACATCTGATATTATTACGTATATTACTTCTTCTTATTGTTTTAGTTTATTTTTTGTATGTTTTATGAGGATGTCTTTAATCAAAAAATCGGAATCACATTTTTTTAGTCATGTACACTAATACAGGTAGCTAAGAATCGGCTAACAAACAAAACAAAATATTATATGGTGCTCGACCACCTATTCGGAATACATTTCCTGTACAGAAAAATACATGTGTGTTTATGTTACTTTACTTCACAAGAGCAAAGATTTGCTATTTTTACAAGCCTCCGTGCGGAATATATGAAATAACTAGCTGTGCCCGCGACTTCGCCCGCGTGGACTTTAGGGAGATTACCCGGAAATATGGGTATTATGTTTTTCCCGCGGAACCCTAATGCTTTTTCTAAAATTAAAGTAGCCTAAGTTACGCCTTGGAACGTCAGCTATCTGTAAGTGAAAGTCCCATTGAAATCGGTTCAGCCATTTAGAAGTTTACCCCAAACAAACGAGACAGACAGACAGACAAAAATTTTAAAATTGCGTTTTCGTTATAGGTATCGTATATACTTTCATACGCATTTGGTATAAAAGTGTTATTTTGATATTACAAACAGACACTCCAATTTTATTTATTTGTATAGATAGGTTTTTTTGGTGTTAGGATTAATTTTGATAGCATCAAAAACTACGCTGTATATAAATAACTCTGTGTAAAATATCAATCTTTAAGTGGACTATAAATATATAAAGAAAATCCCAAAATTATAGCAAAAAATTCATAAGAGATTGTCTCTTAGCGTTCACTCCAAATTGTAGGTATTAGGTGTCCGGAAAATGTTTATCGTCCGTCTAGAAATGTTGTACAGCGTAATGAAACTCTGACAACGCTATAATGTGGGGTGTACACCCTCCATTACGGACTTGGGAAGTTGGGTCGGATGCTATCAAAAATTTCTCATTTTCCACTTTAATAACTTTGCGTTTGCGTGTAATATTCTGTGTTGAAGAGCGGTGCTTGGGTTAACGTTACATTTTTTATTATAGTACAAATGAGATCTAGTTCGCCGGTATGTTCCAATTTTATAAGAAATACATCAGATCTCCAAGAGAAAAACTTTGTGATTGGCAAAAATTTGAGAGGCCTTTTTCGAAAGTTAATATCTGCATCTGCATGGTAATCTCAGCCTTATTTTTTAGACATAATGTTTAAATTAGACAATTCTTATATTTTCAGGACGAGGAGTCCCTGGAGTCTACGAGGCCGGTCGCGAACATCACCCACCACAGCATCATGTACGCGCCAAAATGCCTCGTTATCGTCTCGCGGCAAGACTACATCGACACATTCAGGGTAAGTTAAAATAAAGCTTCTTTACTTGCACACAAAGTTACAAATTGACTGTGCCACCCTTGAGTAAGTGCCTATTCCTTATGATTGTGATGTTTTATCCATTGAAAATATTGCGCCCTTAAACTGTTATTGACTTAAGACTTATACTCACTTAACACTAATCCGATATTATCTTGAATGAGATTTACGTGTCATAATGCTTTTTTTTTAATAGTTTGTCTAATTTTATCTTTTATGTACAGGATGTGCTTCTTATGCATGAAATAATAATTATAATGGTCAAAAAGGTTCGAATTTATAATGGAACGACGGGCTCGCGCGTCAAATTTGTGCCATAACAAAACAAACTGTATTGACTAATAGAAAAAGTTCATTTTTCAACTAAACGATACTGACAGTGCGAGCGAATTTTGACGCGTAAGCGCGTTACTTTTACCACAGAAATTCAATCTTTATGCATGTTGTCGCGGAGTCCGTTTTGGTATTGGCAACATTTCTGGAGGCTTAAGTATTATTTCGTAATTCTGAAACACACAGCTTATATATGTATATGTAGCCCTGTATACAGCTGTTATGTAGTAGTTTAATTTCGTTTCAGAACTGCTTGGGTATAATCTACACTGTTTGGGTGGAGAACTTGGGCGTGCCCCTGGAGACGTTGGTCGGTAACCTGGTGGGCGGCGTGCTGGTGCCGGACGCGGGCGGGCCGCAGGTGCGCTTCAGCATCGGCGCCGGCGACCGCCAGGCGCTGCAGCCGCCCGCCGCCCCGCCCATGCCGGTCACGCACACCTCTGTCTACATGCTACTCCGGTTACTAGGTACAAAATATACCTACCATACTTTTGGTTGGCAACATAATTCGACGCTTGAAAGGCAATTCTAAGCGACAAAAAATATTTATATGAGATATGTATGTCGGATTCTGAATATAAACACTGCAATTTTTTTTTCCTTTATTACAAACCGTCACCATCTTTTTCCTACCATCGACAAAATTCGCGTTACGCGAAAGGCGTGTGAAGTGCACCTTTGCTCACCCCTTTAGGGTGATACAGGCGTAATTATGTATCTAAGAACCTCCTTAATCTTTAATTCTAGGAATACACAACTCAGTCACCTTGTGGTGTGCGGTCATGAGTGAGCACAAAGTGCTTTTAGTGTCCTTGGCGGCCGCTCGGCTGGCGGCCGTTTGCAGAGCGCTCGCTGCCCTCATGTTCCCCTTCAGATACGCCCACGTGTACATACCGCTGCTGCCGGCCGGGCTGGCTGAGGTGCTGGCCACGCCCACGCCCTTCCTCATCGGGGTGCATTCCAGCTTGAAGGAGGAGGTCACTGAGCTGGTAAGAAACACTCTATGATATTACAAAGTTGTAGATAAATTAATGTGTCAAAGAACGTCCATAAATAACTGCACAGATATCTGTGCTGTGTGTAAAATCTGTGGGGTTGGCACGCATGTCAAGACTGGTCTTGTATCACGGTTTCGCTCTCTTGCTCTTTGTCTTAATTCATACGAGAGATGGAGACTAGAGACAAAATCAACGCAGTCTTGGCGCACATGCTACAAGTGCTGATATGCGTAGAAGTCTAAGTCACAGAAAAAATAGAAGCTAGGAACTGTCAAATGTTAGAAAAAGTTCCCTCCTTGATATAAAAACTTGATGGTGAGTTCCACATGTAGCTATTCATGTATGTTAGCTTCTTTGCGCCATAGTAAAGTGTGGTGATTATGTTAGGGGGCAGTTAAAACATGTATTACTATACCGATACTAAATAATACTGTGTAATTGCCTCTTAATATTCCCAGGCGATTTCTTTAAATAAATTTCATTTGCAATTGGCCCTGGTCTTGGTGTAACAGGGATTCAGTCGATTTTATTTACCTATAATACGATTGTTGCTTGGTATGGTATGGTATGGTATGGTTATGTATGATGAGTTAGTAGCCAAATAATATATAGAGACAGAGCGCTTTACGACATAAGCTTTATGTTGGTCAGTTATTTAACAAATTTAATTTGTTTTCCAGTTGGACGTAATAGTAGCAGACTTGGACGTCGGTTCCCTTCACATCCCGGCCGGTGTGAACATCCCCCGGCCTGAAGGGAAACTACTCTCGTCGCTCCAAGAAGCCCTGGCCCTCGTCCTACAGCCGGAGCTGAGGTCGGCGGACTCGGCCTTCGCCCCACCACCTCCGTCCTCATCACTACCACATATGTTAGACAAAGAGATCAGGGCTGTGTTTATGAGGACATTGGCGAAGTTACTTCAAGGTTATAGGTAATTAAGAATCTTATTACTTGATACCTAAATATGTGTACCACTGCAACTGGTAACTGATTTGGTTATCTATTAGTTTTTTGGTTATACATTTGATTTGTTTCGATTTGGTGTTTCTGTTGCCACAATACGAAAGATATCCGACAAAATTACCTGAACAAGCTTGCCGTGCTTCCAAAAAGGTCCCGTAATCGCTCCAGGTATTTATGACGTATTCAATTAAAACACCCAGTGCAGGACGAAGAGAGTTTATTGTAGGCAGCAAACATATTAATAAAAAACGCAAGAACATTACGACACCGCGTACATATTTGAGCTAGCGACATCTATCGCAAAAACTATTACTAACACATGTCACACAGTTCTGAACCTTAACATTACCTACTACCAGTACTACCTACGTTGTTATTTACCGCTAACATCAACAGCCTATTGGTTAGATAACCTCACATTGCTAGTAATCCTAACAACACCTTACACTATGAATATATTTTATATTTCCAGACATTGCCTAACCATAATCCGGATTCATCCGTCCCCGGTGCTAACGTTTCACAAGATGGGGTTCCTGGGCGCGCGCGGGCTGTCGCAGTGCCAGTTCGCCGTCCGGCTTCTGGACTCCATGTTCTTCAACGGCCTGGTGGCGGAGAGAGGCCCTCCATGGAGACCCACCGACATTTGGGATGAACTAGTACAGTATGTATTTTTATTGCTCGTATAATCTAGTTGAAACGGTGACGCGATGATCTCAACGCTTATTTGGACGGATGGTGTGAAGTACCGAAAGACCGGGATGAATGGAAGGTTGGGAGACCTTTGCCCAGGTGTGGGACACAATTGGTTAGAAAAAAAAGCTAGTGACCAACTCTGGTGATGCACTTTTCTGACTACTCAAAGGACCATGTAGCTTTTTGACCATGTGGCTTTACTCAAAGGACTAAACCCTCTAAGGCCTTCCCCTCCCGTCTCCACATGTCCCTGTCCTGCATTTGTGGCCACGTTAATAATACTTAAATATTGTACGACTATTTGTTGGTGAACATAAAACAATATCTTGCATGTTACAGGAATTTACCAGAACAATTGCGTTTGGAGTCATTGAACCCCGAGCTGGAGTTGCAACACTTACAAGAACTGGCTATGCAGTTACATCTCAACGAAAATCCCAATCCACAGGTAATTTATGTATATAATATCTTATTTAGCTATAAACAGATTCCATTTTTAAATGAACCCAGGAAAAATTTTTGTTGATTAGAACTCTGCAAAGAATTTGTTTATTTTGTTTGCAAGTATATAGGGTCTCTTTTTTAAACATCTGATTTGTATGAAGTATAGTATAGCAAATAAGGATGCTATATAGTATAGCATAGCATAGCGTTTACATTACGCGATATTATCGCAAGCATATACTAATATAGCAAGCTCAGTTCACGGGACGGCCGGGGGTGAGAGAGAAGGAAAATGGCTGCGCGCGATGTAGCATAGCATGAATTTATAGCATATAGTAAGTCAATAATATATAGTAAAGTACAGTGTAAACGTGTCCGTAACAATGTATGGTGCGCGATATTGCTGTGCTATGAGCTATATACTATATGCTATTCTATTATAGCGTTGTCTGAAACCCGCTTTAGGATCAGATGAGTATGGAATTTTCTACGTGAGTCCATCCGTCTGTTTGTAAATTTTATTTTACATAAATTGGCATTGAGCATCTCGGTTACAAATATGAAACAAGGATATCAAGATTTTAAAGAAGTTACTACCAAAAAAGATGAAGTAATTAAAATGGCAGAAGACTTTTTTTATGAGAAACTCGTACCGAGAATGACGCGAGTGTGGTATCAGGCGAGATCCAAGAATAAATAATGATAATATATATATCATCATCAACACGCCTGTATTCCCCGGAGGGGTAGGCAGAGGTGCACTGCAGTGCGCCCACACTTTGTCGAAACATTTTGGTCCAAATGTAATAGTGGACGGGCCTATTGCCATTATCCATCCCTACATTACTACATTCTCCATCACTACGAGGGGGATTTTGGGCCATAGTCCACCACGGCTCAGTGCGGGTTGGTGAACTTCACACGCCGTGCAGATTTTCTCACGATGTTTTCCTTCACCGTCGTTGATAATGCAGTGTTTTATAGTAGCATCCCTTGCAGGTGTTCCAGCAGCGCATCCTGCGGCCGCCGGCGGGCGCGTCGGCGCGCATCCACCAGCCGCCGCTGCCGCCGCTGGACGCCGCGCGCGTGCAGCTCGTCATGGACGAGGTGGCCGCGCGCAACCACAACCACCACAAGTACTTTACTTACTAGCATTACTTACATCCTGCGGCCGTCGGCGCGCATCCACCAGCCGCCGCTGCCGCCGCTGGACGCCGCGCGCGTGCAGCTCGTCATGGACGAGGTGGCCGCGCGCAACCACAACCACCACAAGTACTTTACTTACTAGCATTACTTACATCCTGCGGCCGTCGGCGCGCATCCACCAGCCGCCGCTGCCGCCGCTGGACGCCGCGCGCGTGCAGCTCGTCATGGACGAGGTGGCCGCGCGCAACCACAACCACCACAAGTACTTTACTTACTAGCATTACTTACATCCTGCGGCCGTCGGCGCGCATCCACCAGCCGCCGCTGCCGCCGCTGGACGCCGCGCGCGTGCAGCTCGTCATGGACGAGGTGGCCGCGCGCAACCACAACCACCACAAGTACTTTACTTACTAGCATTACTTACATCCTGCGGCCGTCGGCGCGCATCCACCAGCCGCCGCTGCCGCCGCTGGACGCCGCGCGCGTGCAGCTCGTCATGGACGAGGTGGCCGCGCGCAACCACAACCACCACAAGTACTTTACTTACTAGCATTACTTACATCCTGCGGCCGTCGGCGCGCATCCACCAGCCGCCGCTGCCGCCGCTGGACGCCGCGCGCGTGCAGCTCGTCATGGACGAGGTGGCCGCGCGCAACCACAACCACCACAAGTACTTTACTTACTAGCATTACTTACATCCTGCGGCCGTCGGCGCGCATCCACCAGCCGCCGCTGCCGCCGCTGGACGCCGCGCGCGTGCAGCTCGTCATGGACGAGGTGGCCGCGCGCAACCACAACCACCACAAGTACTTTACTTACTAGCTGAGCTCGCCCCCCCACCCCGCACACTAGGGCGGCAACTAGAGATGAAACGGATATCCGGTAGCTAGCCGGTATCCGGCCTACCGGAAAGTACTTCTTCAGTATCCGGCCGGATAGTGAAAACAAGGCCGGATACTGAGTACTATCCGGTATCCGGCCGGATAGTGAAAACAAGGCTAGATACTAAAGTACTATCCGGTATCCGGCAGGATAGTGAAAACAAGGCCGGATACTGAAGTACTATCCGGTATCCGGCCGGATATTGAAAACAAGGCCGGATACTGAAGTACTATCCGGTATCCGGCCGGATACTGAAGTACTATCCGGTATCCGGCCGGATACTGAAGTACTATCCGGTATCCGGCCGGATACTGAAGTACTATCCGGTACCCGGCCGGATACTGAAGTACTATCCGGTATCCGGGCGTATACTGAAGTACTATCCGGTCTCCGGCCGGATAGTGAAAACAAGGCCGGATACTGAAGTACTATCCGGTATCCGGTCGGATATTGAAAACAAGGCCGGATACTGAAGTACTATCCGGTATTATGCGATATTGACTTACATGTTTGGAATCCGCTATTTTTTCTGCGTTAAATGAGTATTCTCTCCTGTAGGGTGATTTTAAAACACTCGGAATCGAATTCGGAAACGGAATCGAAAACTTCGAGTTGTCGATTCCGTTTCCGACGGTATGTCAAAACGCGATTTTGAATAGCGGACGGAAGGGCCAATTGGAAAGTTCCGACGTCGGAAAGATTGTGTGCGTTTACAAAGAACGTTTAAAAATGGTAGAAATGGTAGAAATAAAATTCGATTACAAAACAGTTATTAATACGAATTTTTTTGGCCAAAAAGTCTTATATAAACACACTTATCATAATTATAAAATTGGAAATTGATTACTTATTTAAATTATCGATTTAAAACTTACTCTCCTTCATTATTTTTGGTTATAACGAACCTCGAAAATTTTTACTGATACGTCAAAGTGAAAGTGAAGGGTAACATCACGCCTTTGCAACCACGAAGTTTCAGAGCTACGTCATAGATGGCGCATGGCGCTGTATTTCGGTAAATAAAAACACAACCACGAAGTGAATAATGCAGCACGATTGTTTGCCGGCGCTGCACAGCAGCCGCCCTATGTTGTCTCCTATAAGATAATATTCCATCCTATCGTAGGTTGAAGGGAATAATTTTCACAATCATGTAAAGGGCCATAAAACAACGTTACTGGGTTTATTTTAAACACTCTTTAGTACTGACTTACCTTAAATATTATACAAGTATTTAGATAACACTTAAATTTGGTATTTTATTTATGTTTTTGTTCAATTTCGGAAGCTTTCCGCGAGGAAAAAGGTGTCGGAAACTTTCCGTCGATTCGGATGGGTTTATCCGACGAGAAATGTCAAAAATCGTCGGGTACGGAAATCAAAATAGCGATGGCTGGAATCCGTGACGGAAAGATCCGATTCCGTTTCCGAATTCGATTCCGAGTGTTTTAAAATCACCCTGCTGTAAAGTTCATAAAAAATGTCGCTCAAGTCAATTGGCCTTTCACTCACAGATTATGTATTTTTTTTGCAATTCGATTAACGCCATTTCAAAAAAAATAATTGACTTTGAATATAATATTGATAGGATAAATTATTTTCAGATTAACAGCATTGAGACCGCCCCAGCCTCGCATAGTACCACCAGCGGCGCCACCTTCCGGCGCTGCGGAACTGGAACAATTGTTACTGACTAATTCTGCCAGGAGATTAGAGGTAAATACTTGCGTCTCACTGCAGAGCTTAGCAATATCGTTGACTCTACCCTTGTCATCACACCTACATATGACTATTAAATAAATCATTTAAAAAACAATTATAGAAGCATTGAAATAACTATTTTACGGATTCTATCGCGTTTATTTACTTTTTTATGTTCCCGACGTTTCGGCTGCTTTACTTTAAAAAAAGTAAATAAACGCGATAGAATCCGTAAAATTGTTTTATTTCAATGTGTAGTGTTCGCGTAAATATAAGAAAACATTATTTGATAGAAGCCTTAATTTCTGCCGATTGAATTGTAAAATAATAAAAAAAAACTGCATTAATTGTTTTTCCTTTTGATAGCTCAAATCAAATATCATGCTACGATATTAGTTCTCTTCATTTAAACCGTACCGTCATGAGTACAAGAGTTATATTTGCATAGTTCCTTATAGGGACTTACGACTTACGGGGCACTATATTTGGACCCGTTTTCCTAGGATAGTAGTAAACATATATTAGTCTATTATATATAAGTATTTGTGTATCGTATTGTATGTAAATTATATATAATAATAATAATACATCATCATCACGCCTGTATTCCCCGAAGGGGTAGGCAGAGGTGCACTGTAGTGCGCCCACTCTTCGCCGATGTATTTTGGTCCCAATGTAATAGGGGGCGAGTATTGCCATTATACCGGGCACATTCTCCCTCAATACGAGGGAGATTTGGGCCATAGTCCACCACGCTGGCCCAGTGCGGGTTGGTGAACTTCACACGCCTTTCTATAGACGTGCAGGTTTCCTCACGATGTTTTCCTTCACCGTTCAGCAAGTGGTAATCATTGTTGAAAATTACATGCGCACATGAAAATTATCTCAGAGATGCAGGCCCGGGATTTGAACTTGCACCCCTTACGTTCAAGGCGGGCGTTCTTGCCCACGAGGCTACCACTTACTTAATTATATATCAATGTCTGAAAATTATTTCTAGCATATTTTATAGTGCACCTACCTTGTTTCCTCTGCATCACCCTAAGGTTGACTGGTAGAGAATGCCTTTGGCATTAAGTCCGCCTTTGTACATCTTTGTGCAAAAGTTCCCCGAAGGGGTAGGCAGAGGTCCACTGTAGTGCGCCCACACTTCGCCGATGTATTTTGGTTCCAATGTAATAGGGGGCGAGCCTATTGCCATAAATAAATAAACAAGGTTTCGCTTTAATCTGACTATACACAATATCGTCGGTCGATTGACAGGAAAACTCATTAAGTAACAAAAAAAAACCGGGAATTTGAATTTTAATAGTTGATTTATGCTTCTGGAATTCTGTAAAGTAATGCACCTATACGGATATGATGACTGTTTCCTGGGAAAGTTGTTGATATTTAAAGGTACTTAGTGTAAAGAACATCTTTCCTGCTTCTTTTTTTACGAAATGAGTTAAATGATGATATTTTAATGGAATAGGATGAGGAATGGGTCCATTAGCGTGTGTTTCAGCGTCAAGTAATTATTAACAAGGGCTTTCTTAAACCAGTTATCTTTAACCGATTGAGCTGAAATTTGTTATACACGCTTATTTTGGATGGCAATGCATGCTTTGCCCTGTGTCATTCCAAGATGGCGGAATAGTTATTTTTTCTGCACTACCACAGTATCGGTATCAAATGAAAGGGCTTACTGAGGAGAACATGAAAACTAAAAGCTTGTTTTTAAACAGTTTTTTTAACATTATTTTTTGTACTTAGTAAGTGTTTCCTGTCACCCGACGAACTGTCAGTAGAGTGAGTCGAATTGATAAGCGATTGTGTGTGATGCAGGTGATGCGCGCGTGTATCGCAGCGGTGTTCGAGTGCCGGTACGCGGACGCGCGCAAGTCGTTCCCGGCCGTGCTGCGCGCGCTGCGAGCGCCCGCAGCACGCGCCGCGCTCGCCCGCGACTTGGCCGCGCGCCTGCCCAGCAACAAGCATCTGCTGCACCATCACCAGTTCGACCTGCTCGTCAGGTCCGTACCCGTACTCTCTGCTCACTACACTACACACTGCTACTACACTTTGTAGTAGCAGTGATAGCCGAATGGTCGAACGCACGCCTTTCAATCGAAGTGTGCAGGTTCAAACCCCGGCTCGCACCTCTGGGTTAATGTGCGAATCTCATTTTCATCCGAAATTATCACTTGCTATGAAACAGTGAAGGAAAACATCGTGAGGAAACGCACGTCTGAGGGAAATTGACTAGTTTCCGATAGATGTGTGAAGTCTGCCAACCCGCACTGGGCCAGCGTGGTAGACTATGGCCCGAATCCCCCTCGCACTGAGGGGAGGCCCGTGCCCAGCATTGGGACGTTAAAAGGGCTGTAGCAGTAGTACTCACTACTCTATGCACACCTTGACTACCCGAATGACGAACTCTGGTTTTAACCGACTTCAAAAAGGAGGAGGCTCTCAAGAAAACGAGTGTGTTCATGTATATCTGCCTCGTTTGACGTAGATTGGAGTTAATGCGTCTAGGTTTTTGTGGTCGGTTTTTTAAATTATTTGAACATACATCATCATCACGCCTGTATTCCCCGAAGGGGTAGGCAGAGGTGCACTGCAGTGCGCCCACACTTCACCGATGCATTTTTCGTCCCAATGTAATAGGGGGCGAGCCTATTGCCATAATACCGGGCATATTCTCCTTCAATACGAGGATTTTTGGGCTATAGTCCACCACGCTGGCCCAGTGCGGGTTGGGGAACTTCACACGTCTTTCTATAGGCGTGCAGGTTTCCCCACTATGTTTTCCTTCACCGTTTCAAAGCAAGTGGTAATCTCGGATGAAAATGAGATTCGCAAATAAACCCAGAGGTGCGAGCCGGGGTTTGAACCTGCACACTTTGATTTGCAAGGCGTGCGTTCGACCACTCGGCTACCACTATTATTGTAATATGCATATGCAATACTCGGCAATTATTTGTAATATGCATAAAGATTGAATTCTTGTGGAATAAGCCACACCCTCACGCGTCGTTATTCGCTCACGCTGTCAGTGTAATTTAGTGAACAATTAACTTTTTGTATTAGTCGATACAGTTTATTTTAGTATGGCAAAAAAAAAATGCGCGAGTTTTGAAGCCCCAGTGTGGATTTATTTTATGGAGTCGATACGGGTTGTCTTGTTACGCTATGGTCCTAATGCACCGGATCTATATTCATGGGATCAATGGCCGCTTAAAAAAACATTAAAACGAATACCCTGAAATATTTATGCAATTTATTGTTTAATCATCATACTCGTCGCAATCGTCATTCTTCTTAAATTCTAGCACGAGGCAAATGCATCCGACCTTGTGCATATTCTCTACGAGATATGCGTCTACCTTGTATAGTCCGTATACGCTCGTGTCGGGCAGTTCGTCATAATTAAATATGAAACCATTCACCTCGTATGAACCCTGAAAACAATGGGCATAACTTAACATCGGCGGATAAAAGGCGAAATGACTCAAGCGCCATATTCGGCGAAATTCAGTTATATAAATGTCATTTTAAACAATGATTACCACTTGCTGAACGGTGAAGGAAAACATCGTGAGGAAACCTGTAACCTAATTCTCGTATTTACAAATAGTCCAAGCGTCGCCGCAGTTCGTATCGTATCGTAAAGTACAAAAAAATCGGTGCCGTTCAAGCTCGATAGACGGATGAGAATACCAAAAGGGCTTGAACGACTAATTCGCTACGATATCGCTCCGATTTTTATTACGACGTGCAGTGCCCTGATTGGGCACTGCACGTCTATAGTAAGGCGTGTGAAGCTCACCAACCCGCACTGGGCCAGCGTGGTGGACTATGGTCCCAATCTCCCTCGTATTGAGGACCAAAATACAACATATTTTTTTTCATACCTTAAAAAAGAAACCACAGTCATTCTACAACTATTCTGTTTCATTTCATTACATTAATAGTAGTCCCTCGATGCGTTAGTGTCGGATAATAAAAAAAAATAACAAATTGTAAGTGTAATCTATCCATGTATATAAAACACAAAAAAATTACGATCTACAAATCTCGGATAGAGACTTTTGAGTCCATCTAACCGATGTGCCCCAAACCAGTTATAAAAGAAAGGCAATAATGCGAAGATAGTTTTAGACCACTAAACCATTGTATTAGGTACATTGGTCCATTTTTAGGGTTCCGTACCTAAAAAGGAAAAAACAGAACCCTTATAGGATCATTGAAATTAAACTATTTTACGGATTTTATCGCGTTTATTTACTATTTTATTTTCCCGACATTTCGGCTGCTTTACAGCAACCATGGTCACGGGGGGACTGAGGTGTTAGACGTCCTGATGTCATAGTTAATAACTGGGTACCCTCATATTTAGTTGTTGTTTGCGGTCCGATCCACGCAGAAAGCAAAAAGCAGCCGAAACGTCGGGAAAATAAAATAGTAAATAAACGCGATAAAATCCGTAAAATAGTTTAATTTCAATGTATAGTATTCGCGTAAATATAAGAAAACCTTATAGGATCAGTTTGTTGTCCATTTGTCTCTCTGGCCAGTTTATCTTTTCGTTATAACAATGTTCGGTGCTTTCATAGCTTAGGTACGGAAGCCTCGGTGCGCGAGTCCAGCTCGCACATGGCCGGTTTTTTTTAGTAGCAAACGCCGGGTATCCGCTAGTTTGAAATAAATGATTTTGACTCAAACATACATTGTGCGTCAGTAAAAAAAAAAACAAAATTGTATACTACCGGCTCAACGGGACAATCCGGTGGATCCATGCCGGCCATGGTGAATGCCTTCTCCATGTTGCCACCGGCGTACCTCCGTGTGAAGTTACAGAAGCTCCCATCTGTCATCTTTTGGTAGAACTTGAAGCCGCCATCCACCTCTTTGTGTACGTCTATTTCAATCTGAAATCGTATTGTCGTGGCTCAGTGGGACTGAACCTGTACCAGGTTCGATCTCCATAGCGGGCGCGCAAAAATGGGTTCCTTTACTCGAGTAAATATATCTCTATTTGTTATATAGGGTGTTTCAGATGTCCGAAATAATATTTTACGTTTGCATCAGTATCGGGTATACAACTGATTTATATAAAAAAAACGCTTGCATGTTCTGTTTTGTGAATATTGGTAGTCGCTCCTCATAAGTGTAATTTAAACAGCTGAATAGGGTTATGGATGTACCCAAAGGCCAGTACACGATACTTGTCACAAATATTCAAAGGTCTATCAACTCAGAAACTATGATAGTTAGGTATAAACTGTCTCCACTAAGCATCCGCATATGAGCTACCGTATATGTGCCCAAAGTATTATTTCGGACTTCTGATACATCCTGTATAATTCTAAATATTGCCAGACAACATATATCCCTAACTAAACAACGCTTGTTCTATGGGTATCATATAAGGGACTGGGGCGATCATAGTTACATTCAGACCCGGGCAAGTTCCGCAATTTCGGAATTTCTTGGTGTCACTTCACGTCACCAATGTCCACACAAAAGTTTATAAAATCATAAAATGGTATCCCTACAATAGTAGAAGCAGTCTACTCACTGCAAAGCCGTCTTCAGTAATCGTCTTCTTCAATTTGATGACCGCGTTGAACACGTCGTGCGTGCGGTTCATCTTGTTGCGTGAACATTCTAACTTCATCTCGTACTGATCGGGATTATCGCACAGATTTACGTCAAGCACTGTCCATTTGCCCTCGCCCTGCCCAAAGATAGTTTTCATTACCATTACCATCGTCACCCGTCGTCATTACCGTCATCACTCGTCATTAGTGTCTTCGTCGTCTTTACTATCATCCGTCGTCATTGCCGTCATCCGTTGACATTACTGACATCTGTCGTCTTCAGTGGCGGGGCAAGACCTAAATTTGATGTGGGCAAGATAGATTATGCGAGGCCCTGTTCTGTGGCGACCTTATTTTATAAAATAATTAAAAGACACACTATCTATTTATTCACCAAATATTATTGAACAAACCATTCTTATCAAAATAAGTACGTAATGTTGCCAGACTAAAAAAAACATATTTCACAACAAAATTAATGTGGGCTGGCGTTATAAACAAAATTTGATTTATGTTATTCTTGTTTTATTTAGCACTTTTACATGTTTTACAAATTTATCTTTTTACTTTACACTTTTTATCGTCTTCCGTCTTTCGCCATTTTTTCACACTCTCTCTCTCCTTTTCCCACTCTCGTTCCTCTTGCATTCGTTTCTTATTTCGTTTTGTTTGCCATTTATTTATCATCATATCAAATCAATTACGTTTAGTTCTAAACAATATTAATAATTTAAGAAAATCAATTATGCGTTTTGTTACAAATCAATAACACGTTTAGTTATAATACAAGTATGAATCATTACAGCATATCAATTTAACGTTTAGTTATGTGTTATGTGGAGTAACCACATTAATTTATATCTTTTTTTATTTCATTCTCGCTTTGAAGCAGTGCATAAAAAAAATTGTGGCGCGAGGCCCCTTGTACCGCGAGGCCGTGTGCGGTGGCCCATGTCGCCCACGACTTATGCCGCCACTGGTCGTCTTTACCGTCACCGATCATGACTACCGCCACCCCTCGTCATTACTGTCATCCGTCGTCCTCAACGTCATCCGTCGTTATTACATCCATCCGTCGTCATTACCGTCACCCCTCGTTGTTACTGTCACCTGTCGTCATTGCTGTTAATCGTCACCGTCACTTATCTTTATTACCGTATAGTTTACGGCGTAAACCATAATTACTATTGACAAACGGCGTTATTGCTAAAGTAATCAAAAATACTTACTATATCTGCACTGCTTCTAACATATGTGTAACAATAGAACAGAACCAAGTACAATACCGGCTTCCACATTGTCACAGCACCTTCAATAGCGAACTAACCCACCGCGTGTTGCTATAAGTACTACACTGTGACATGTCAAACGGCCATATTGATAATATCTGCGATGTAAATCATTACACTAATGGCATGCTTGAAATACTTTTCTTACATAACCCCCCCATCACCGGTTTATAATATAGACACTTTGTTCGTCTATATCAGTAGTGGCCGTCATGGCTCAGAGGGTATGGTCCCGCTTTGCGTTCTAAAGATCATGCATTCAAATCCGAGTGGTGACTATGCACCAATAAGGTTATGCCATAGATAAAATCTGTTTGTGTAAACCACGTGCCAAATTCCAGGGGTACCCATTAGTGGTAATTATACCGATTTGTCTTCTCGTTTAGCTGTCAGGCCTTAGGCAGTTGTCCCACCGCCGGCGAGAAGACGACTAACTATCGACTTTTTTCTCGCTCAAGAAACGTACAATGGATATTCATTCCGTGTAAACAAAAGAGATGCATATGCATATAGTTAATCGCTGACTGTTCACACTGCCGGCGAGGACTCGCTTAGTTTGTCGCTGGTCGACAAGAGCCAAGAAAGATAACACTCGCTCAGCGATCAGAACTCACGCCGAGAGAGCAACAGGCGATCATTTGATGTGTGATGCGAGTAATCGCTTGTCTCACTCGCACACTCGCTTATAGCCGAGCTACACAGCTATCGGAACATCGGAACTACGCACTCGCTCCCCGCGGCACACCGACTCGTTTCTACATTCTAGCTCTGCTCGCTACTCGTTCGTCGTTTCCGGTGGGACAACTGCCTTAGGCTATGTAGTAAGCTTATTGGCGCCTTGAAAGCTGAGCTGAGCTCATACAAGCAAAGAAGCTAATTTAATTACCAGAAACTCCTATAAAAAGTATAGCAGTGAAATACTAGTCAGTCCAGATTTTTTAGACATTAAGACTGAGACCAAAATAAAAATAAATGGGTGTATGTGAAAGAAGAAAATAAATAATACGCAATAATGTTATCGTATGTTTTATTGTAGGGAGAAAACAAAAACGGGCCAAGTGCGAGTCGGACTCGCGCACGAAGGGCTCCGTACCATTATCTATAAAAACGGCAAAAAAATCATGTCTGTTGTATGGGAGCCCCATTAAATTTTTTTTTAATCTGTTTTTAGTATTTGTTGTTATAGCGGCAAGAGAAATACATCATCTGTGAAAATTGAAACTGTCTAACTATCACGGTTCATGAGATACAACCTGGTGATAGACGGACAGACAGACAGACAGATAGACAGCGGAGTCTTAGTAATAGAGTCCCGTTTTACCCTTTGGGTACATATATTAAAGTAGGTAAATAGTCTAATAGGTGTGTTTTACGCTTGGCTCTCGTTATCGGCTTTATAAAGTATTTGTAAAACGAATCGGTGAGTAATTCCAAACTCATATATGTCAATCCATTCACAAACCATTTACAATGGCATTTTACAGTACAAAACTGTTTCATAACAACTGATATTTTGGTTATCCATAGAATCTTCTAACTTATACTACTGCTTCGCTAATTAACTTATTTATGTCAAAATACACTACAATTTAAGCGACACTTTTGAGCGATATTGACTTAAATACATACCTATTTTGAATCAGCATTTTTTTCTGCGTCGAATGAGTATGCTCTCGTGTAAAGTTAAAAAATTGTCGTTCAAGACAAATAGCCTTTCATATTGGTTTTCGCCATAAATTGTAAAATGAGGACTCATAAACACTTGACAAACTGTAATTTAATCATAAATACTAAATGGATTTTTATTTTTTTATTTTTCGAGAAGTCACTAACAAATATTACATTATAAATGTCTCCTCTCTATTGAATATAAATGATTTTAGTCATCGTACTCTTCATCATGATCATCGCAGTCCTCATGATCCTCGACCTTCTTGAACTCCAGCTGCAGCTCTAAGCAGCTGACCTGATTTGTACCCTCCAGTAGATACGCCAACGCGGTGAATTCTCCGTAAACGCCGTCCACTGGCAACTCGTCGTAGTTGAATAAATAATTCTTCACCTCGTAACATCCCTATCAATAAATATAATATCGATGCTTCAAAGACAATCCATACTAAGCGACGAAAAAAACTTAAATGCGTTTTATATACCAAACGACACAGAAAAAGCTGGCCCTTCGAATTGTATATTGCTTTGTTATATAAATTTAACTATTATGATTCCTCAGTTGCAGGCTTCAAACCCTGCGTTCACAGGCGCGAAATATCTCGCGTGACCTATTGCTTGCCAATATGATAACGAACTCGTGGAAAGATCACTTTTTCAACGACTGAATTTAGTCGCGTGGTCTCATGACTTGCCATAGAAATTCAATATTGGATCGACACTTCACTTTTTAATGCACAAAGTACATTTAAAGTCAAGTGAATTCCTCCGCCCCAGTGTATACAGGGCGTCAAAATTGACTTGCATCTTCAATGATGTCCCATTGAAAAATGTACTTCATCGATGAGTGAATACAGTTCATTTTGGTTTTGGCAAACAATTTGTACAGTCGAGTCTTTTGCGTCTGTGGACGCAGAGCTTTAACCAGCTTCTAATTATAAGTACCTTTTTAATAGGGAAGTCAGCTGAGTCCACACCGGCATTCTGTAAGACGTCCCTTCTATTGCTCTCGGCGTATTTATTGACGAAATTTATAGCACTGTTGTCACTCATAACCTGGTAAGCCTTGCAACCACCGTCGACGTACTTGCATATTTCTATGCGGATCTGGGTAATATAATATCATTCATCAAACGATCTCTATTTACTGGTAGTAAACGTTTATTCTTCTACTAAAGGACACTGACAGCGATTTCTACTTCTACTAAAGGACACTTTTACAACACAAATTTAAACTTTATGCATATTGACACAGAGTATATAAGATTTGTCGAGAAAATTACGTCACTTCGAGCTTTTTGTTTTTTGAGTATGGCTCGGTGTGACGTCATTTTCTCGACGAATCTGACAGTTGAAAGAGATAAAACTTATGTCTACGCGGTCATGCTATAGGGCCTGGAGTGAAATGCAGTCGGGGACGTCATAATACTGGGGATACATACTCATTGCGACAGAGATTCGGGTCATCAGCCACCTGTGCGGTTTTTTGTCCTTTAAATCTCCTGTACACTGGAGCGTCGATACTAGCACGTAATTGTTTTTGCCAATACCAAAACGAACTCTGTGTCAATATGCATAAAGTTTAAATTTGTGTTGTAAAAGCCAGTGTCCTTTAGTAGAAGTAGAAATCGCTGTCAGTGTCCTTTAGTAGAAGAATGAACGTTTACTACCAGTAAATAGAGATGGTTTTGGTATGGCAAAAAAAATTACGCGCGTGCCTTGTCATCCCAGTCTGCTTTAACCATAGTGTTGTGCTATTGAAGTTTAAGATGTGTTATACTTACTCCGAATAAGTCGGTGAAATCATCGTCTAGAGTGAATTTGCCGCTGAATCCGTCGTGCGAACGATTCACCTTCTTCTGCTCTATGTCGATCTTGAGCTTATGGTATTGCTCCTCGCATTTCTTTATGGTGATCACTCGCCATACACCGGGACCCTATACAAAATGGGACTTGTATATTGGGGGCAATTCTGTTGGCATCACACTAAACTTTTCTAAGCTAAGCTTGTTGGCACGTTGCCGTCCTTCTTAAAGTCTTAATGTATGAGCAAGACGGCAATATTTTTAGTGCAAACACATTTAGTTTGTGTTTTGGCAAAAAGGGAAGATCTTCCTGCCAGGCGGGTGGTGTTGCGCCAAATTTTAGGGCACACTAAACACTTCAAAATATGTCTGATTTCACATATCCTTTTAAAATAAGCCAGAGAACCTACATTTTAAGGGTATTTTACCTACATTTTACTATATTTGAACCACGTTGAACAAGGGTTACTTTACTGCCATTTGTTGGGAATAAACATCTTACCATATCACCATTTGAAAGGACTATAGCAAACACATAGCCCGCCATAACACAGAGGGCCGATTTCCACATGATATCAACAAGTTTTTGGTCCAATTAATTATCACTATGTGATATAATTCGCGGTATTTCCTGTGCATTTATAAATATGTTTGTATTATTCAGCATAACGTGTCGAGCCGCTATTAAGATGGTATCTGTAGCGTGACGGTACCCTTACACGGTTTAAACTATGATACAAATCAGTATTGGTTTAACTAAATGTGTGTGACATGAGAAGAGAGACGAAAATGGATGAGAAGGGCTGAGGGATCCGCGCAGTATTCAAAGTCGAAAGTCATATCATTTATCTTGTACTATTTTTTTTTCTTATATTGGGAGTGGCATATGAAGATTAGTAGACAGCATTGGACTGATGATAAAAATGCTACGATTGTGATTTGGAAAACGTTAATACCTGGCACATTGGGGTGTCAAAACGCGGCCTGCCAAATGTTTGCTAATACCAAAACGGACTCTGTTTCAATATACATAATGATTTAATTTCTGTGGTAAAAGCTACGTGACATAATTCGTTTAAGTTTTCAATGATATTTGTTGTAAAAAAATGACCTTCTATGAGTCAATACAGTTCATTTTTATCATCACGCAGATACCAAATGTCTGGAAAGATCAAAGCTACAGACAGTGAAAACTCTTGATATTCATTTTACACTACCATATTTTAGTATTTTGCACGTATTCGATGCTTAATCAGTTGAAAATACTCTAGCCCTCATATAAACTATTCTAAGTCATCTTTAGAAGGAACAAGTTCGTAGTTATTGTAGTCCATCCGTTCGCTATAGGTGTACGGAAATGATGTACACACTTCCGGCATTGCCAAGGGCATCATACTCAGGCGGTCGGACGGTCGTTTAAACCTACGGCCACTATCTGCTTGTTAATTCTATTGAAGAGGGACACAGATGAGTTGTGGAGACCGGCTATGAAAAAAAAAGTTTTTATTTATTTGTGCGAATTTTGCATACTATTACAACACCAATATTTTTGGAACCATAGACTTTTGTAGCCGCCTAAATCCGCAATATCCTAGAATGAAATCAGTGACGTAATGTTTGCGCGTACGACACTCTAGGCGGTAAACAATAAGGAGATATATTTTTATTTATGTGACCCGGCTTCGTATCACTTACATACATTACACTTTTAAAACCCAGCTCGTCGGTCCAGCAATTTTTAGAGTTTTAGTAAGACTAACGAACATCAATTGAAAGTTATGTATATAAGATGGTCTTAAGGTCCAATTTCCATTGTTATAGGTTGATGAACTGCGCCCTGCAGTCCGCGACGGCATTGGACGAGCATTCCATAGCGGCAGCGATGCTGCCGTTAGCGACTGCCTACTGCCGGAAACTGTGCACGGGAGTCATACAGTACGCGTACATGTGCATACAGGTTTGTCCACCTTTATAATGAATGAATGAATGAGTGAATGGAGAATGAATTAATTAATGAATGATACGGTTTAATTAGTCTAGAGTATTCTTACTACCCAAGAAATGATTAAGTTCGTCGTCAGTCTTGTTGTAATTAATTAAACAACAATGATTGCAAACCGTGTTTATATTATACCAACATTCAAAAGGCACAGAGTAGGTATATCACATCTGGGAAAACGTTAGAACGTTTTCGGATGCGTTCACTTTTAAATGTTGCGTTCTCACAAGTCTGATCATATTTTGGTTTTTATTTTTGATAGGAACATCCTGTATGGACGAGTCAGCAGTTCTGGGAGGCCGCCTTCTACCAAGACGTGCAGAGGGACATCAAGGCTTTGTACCTGCCGAGCCCTACACACCACCAGAGGGTGCCCAGCCCAAGGTGAGATCTAGGCTATTACGTAACTCTTATTGCTATCAATTTGTGTTAGTAACCAAACACAATGGCGGATTTTCAATACATTTTGACGGCTGTAACAACAGAACGGAATTGAAACATGTTTGCATATTAATTACTTAACTACCCTACTGTTAACACACTCTCACACGCATTATGTCACTCATACGATCACACAACATTGAATTTTATCGAGTACCCTAGAAGGTTGAATTAGACTAAGAATACATATCACGGATGAGTGGATGAATGACACGCGAAAGAAGATCCACCGTGGGGTTTCAGCCGGTAAGAGTCCAGCACAACCCGTTGGCTGTCCCACAGGGCGTACGGAAGTCCTTCAGAATTTCCCCACAATACTAAAATGGATCTTTAAATGGGTTCTTTATTTAAATACTTTGTTACAGGGACGACGAAGAATACATATCGTTGTTAAAGGCGCAAGAACCGAGCGCTTTGGAAATAGCCGCCGAACAAATGAGGCTATGGCCCGGTCTACCGGCAGGTGAGACTCTGAAAATACCAATTTGTAATCTAGTTACAGTGGCGTTTCAATTCACGCTTATTTTTACTCCCACGTACATAGACATGAAATTAAAGTACTATACAATGCTTGGTAATGACATAAATGGTTGGTTGATAAATTGTAACCGTTTATAAGTTCATGGGATGGGTAACGCCGCGTGCACCCACTCGGGTGAACGAATTAATTTGGCTTTCTTTAAAATTGTGCTTGCTTAGGCAACACTGGGCGCTTGCGCGACCAGATGGCGCCACAAACGTCCGCGCCGCCGCCATTACGAACGAAACCTTTACACGAACGAAACCTTTACACGAACGAATGATGATTTAACCTAACTTTTTTGTACACATTTTATTATTAACCGACTTCAAAAAGGAGGAGGTTCTCAATTCGACCCGTATATTTTTTATTTATTTATTATTACAATTACAAAAAGCAACAAGCAGTTTTATTTGGCTATAACTGCCGTAAACAGTGCTCTATAATAATGAACATAAAGGTTGAATTTTGACATCGCGTTTAAATTCGCTACTGATATCTATGAATTTCGTTGAAAAATGTGCTTCTTCTATGAGTAAATAGAGTTCATTTTGGTTTTGGTTAAAAAATGGTAGCGCGCCTTTTGACACACGGCTTGAATGTCTACGTTTCTTTACAGACAAACAAAGAGAGATAATATCGAGTGAAGAGTCAACATTGTACAGTCAGGCTATACACTACGCGAATAGGATGGTTTATCTGCTGCTGCCGCTAGAGGGCGCCGGGAGACGAGCGGATACGAGAGGCGATGACATGGACAGAGCAAGCAACAGTATTACTAATAGGTAAACAAATAAAACAGGACCAATCTTGAGTTCTTTATCAAATATTTAAGAACAATCGAAATTTGTGAAGAAGAAACAAACGCACGGGTCGAGTTGTAAACTTCCTTCTCTCTTGAAGTTGGTAAATATGCACCACCATCGTCTTACATCATCACGCCTGTACTCCTAGAAGGGATAGGCCACACTTTGCCGATGTATTTAGGTCCGAATGTCATAGGGGCGAGCCTATTGCCATTATACCGGGGACAATCTCCCTCAATGCGAGGCAGATTTGGGCCATAGTCCACCACGCGAACACAGTGCGAATTGGTGAACTTCGCACGCCTTCTTATAGACGAGCAGGTTTTTAGGTGTCAACAATATGTACATCATTTTATGTTTGTGGTTCAGCGTCGCGGAGTCGGACAGCGTTGACGCCGAGTCGGGGTTCGAAGAGGCGGATCCGGGCGAAGCCGGGAATAATGTCATCAAAATGGTCTCCAGATTTGTCGATAAAGTGAGTCACTTTATATATTCGTCTCTATCACATTTACTATTTATTCATTTACCCCAATTTTGTTGTAAACAACTGCCAATATTAATCATTTGGTAGCACTAAATAAATTGCTGGCTTGTGTTGCGACTTTCAGTTCTGGCAATATAAAACAAGAAATAAAAAAAATAAGCCTGTTTAATCTCTTGCCGGATCTTCTCAGATGAGTTAGTATTCCAATCCAAGTGTGGCGAACCCAATAACTCGCCACTTCCACCAGTCGCTACTAGATGGCGCGACTGTAGACATATCGCAATTCTACGTGTTCAAGAAATTATCCGCAATACAAAGTACTATAAAAATCCTAGCTCGCGGTACTGGTGTGTACGACGATCTGAACTATATATACAAATTCCCCGACAACATCACTTGGGGGCGTAGCGGACCCCGCCAGGCATACCACCCGCCTGGCAGGAAGATCTTCTCTTTACCGTCAAACAAGCATATCCTAAAAATAAAATATTTGACTGTCACAGACTACATATTGGTACCATACACCATGTAATAAGTTTTGCTTAGTTTGGGATCATACAATGATCATACGTATTGTCTGGCGACATTTATTTTAAATCCTGGGTTGTACTTCTGTTTTCGGTATTGCCCTCTCCATAATTTACCCTGGTCTGGGTGAAACTGAGATCGTTTGTTTGGGAATCTGCAATGGCGTCGCTTAAAAGGCAATCCTTACCAGACGAAATAAAATCGTGAAATGAGTAATATATACCAAACGACTCAGAAAAATCTGGCCGTTTGAATGGTATATATATAACTACGATTTTTGGTCGTTTCATAAGGATTGCCTTTCAAGCGTCGATGTATTTTGTCGAGCGTTAATACATGGTTTTCGGCAGGTGTGCACGGAAGGCGGGGTGACGGCGGAGCACGTGCGCTGCTTACATCAGATGATCCCGGGAGTGGTCCATATGCATCTGGAGACGTTAGACGCCGTGGCGAGAGAGAGCAGACGACTGCCACCCGTACAGAAGGTATGCTCATTACCGCCACATACATATAATATCTACTTAGGATCTTGAATATATGCAAGGTGTATCAGCAGTCCGAAATAAAACTTTGAGTACATATACGGTAGCTCTTATGTGGATGCTTAGTGAAGACAGTTTTGTACCTAACTATCTTAGTTTCGGAGTTATAGACCTTTGAATATTTGTCACAGGTATCTTGTTCTGGTCTTTGGATACATACCTATTCAGCAGTGTAAACTACACTTATGAGGGGCTACTACCAATATACACAAAATAGAACGCGCAAATTTTACATAGGACGATATATTAAGAATAAAATGTTGGAAAAATATGGTCGAATTTCGGTCAAATTCTTATACCATTCAGTTGTATACCCGATACTAATGCAAAAGTATTATTACGGACTTCGGAAACACCTAGTATGTGTGTGTGTATGGGTGTGTGTGTGTAGCCGCGGATAGTGGCGCCGGCGCTGGTGGCGGGCGAGGCGGTGTCGGCGGGCGCGCTGCGCGCCCACCTGGTGTGCGACGGGCGGCAGGCCGCGCTGCTGCCGGCTGAAGGCGCGCTCTTCCTCACCAACTACAGGCTCGTCTTCAAGGGCACGCCCATCGACCCCTACGGTGAGTCAAAGCAACCTCCTCTAGCTTCAACCGTCCTGCTACCTCACTCGGCTGATCTAACTTAAATAAACATACACCAATAAAAAATTAAGTACTTGTATTTTTGCATTTGTTCGTGTATTAATCATCCTTCCATTTTGCGTTGTTTAAATCGACAGATGTTGTTATTTGCTCTTGGTAAACTGACGGTGACCCAGCTTGAAGTATGGGGACAACAGTTTTCCAGCGCCAAAGTTAAGCTTGTCCTGCAATCCGGTTTATCTTTTCGTTACAGCAATGTTCGATGCTTTCATAGTTTATGTATGGAAGCCCCGGTGCGGTCCAGTTTTTATTATTATTTAATAACTTTTCTCTTGCTATTCATTACTTGACACTGGCTAAAATACCCCTTAACCCTAGGTGCAGCCATTCCTCATCTTATTTCATAAAACTTCATAATTTCATTCATTTTGTATAAAAATAAGAAGATATAATAACTTATTAAGTTTTGCTAAATGTGTTGTTCGCAGCGTGCGAGCAGACCGTAGTCCGTTCGTTCCCGTTGTGTTCGCTGACGAGGGAGAAGGCCATCCGCACGCACTACCTGCCGCATCTCGAGCAGTCACCGCAAGAGGGACTCCAGCTCAGATCTGCTACATTCCAACTTATCAAGGCAAGTAGTTATTGGAAACATATGCTTGACTAGTTGCTACCCGTGACTTCGTCCGAGCTGACTTCGATTATTCAATATCGTTATAAATTACGGCCTATATGGTATTCTTATGTATAAACAACAATGCTGTACAGTTTTATAAAATACCGCTCAGTCATTTTTGCGGGAAAGAGTAACAAACATCCATCCATCTTCACAAACTTTCACATTTATAATACTGTAGGAAGTGGGATATTGGTCAAGGGCATACTTATTATAATTAGCTACATTCTTGATTAAGACATTTACATCCCATAATCATACACCCGACCATTGACATTCTCTGAAGAAGAAATAAAATACAATAAACATTCTGTACACACTTTCGAGGGTTTTATTTTGACAGTTTAGAATTGCAATCTTACTGAATTGTTTTTTTTTAGTAGTCACGAGCTGACTTTCATAATATTTTGTTCAAAATGTCTGAAAGGTATGTAGTATATAACATCCTCATATGGACTTACATACTACATAACGCATAGTTATCTACGAAAGTTTTCATCGGTCATGGTCAATGGTTGTCTCATGTTAATATTGAGACAAAATGTGTAATCGTATGGTGGTGTCCAGGTGGCGCTGGACGAGGAGGTGAGCGGCGAGGCGGTGGAGCTGTTCCGCAAGCAGCTGAGCCGGCTGCGCCACCCCGACCACCCGCTGCTGCACTTCGCGCTCGCGCCGCGCGCGCAGCCGCCGCCGCGCAACCAGACGCCCAAACATCACACGCTCAAGTCAGTACTGCCCACAGCCGCTGCTGACTGCCGACTGCCGACTGCCGTCTGCCGTGCAGTCACCGACCTACGGCCGCACTACGCGTTCACCGCACTAACATACTGCTGCACTTTATACACAAGACACTTACTATGCGATTCAAATGAGAATAGGATCGACTTTGCGACATAGCTGTCAATTCTAATCAGTTAGGTAGGGTGAGCAAAACAAGATATTTTTTAAATAAAATTTATTTGCAAAGATTGAGTGAAAAATGCACTCAGTCTCACGACACGACAAAATGGTGACTGGCGTCCTTACTTTCTTTTCTTTAATTATTTTGGCATGGCTTCTGGGCCTTAGCGCCAAAAATGAAAAAAATAATGATGGTATAAAAAAAAATATATTAAGACAATTTACTACTAATTTAACCTTTTTATTTAAATAAGTTTTTTTGCAAACCATACTTTTCAAGTGACATTTGACAGATATAGATTATTGACATTTCTATTCTTATTTGAATCGTGTAGTAGGTACTATATTGCTGCAATTTGCGTTTACCACGCTATGTATGATACAACAGCGTTGCGGACTTCCCTACCTCATAAGTGCACTTCGCGCTCGGCTCACTACCAAATGCACTTCGTACTCCAGTCGTTGTTGTACAGATTAAGTGTCTCAGTGTTTCGAATAAATTCTATACTCACAACAAATCCAATATACAGGGTGTATCAGAAGTCCGAAATAATACTTTAGATACATATACGGTAGCTCATAATATGTGGATGCTCAGTGAAGACAGTTGATACATAACTATCATAGTTTCTGAGTTATAGACCTTTAAATATTTGTTACAGGTATCATGTTCTATCCTTACATACATAACCCTATTCAGCAGTTTAAACTACACTTATGAGTGGCTACTACAAAACAACATGAAATTTTTACATAGGACTCGATATTTGTATAACTCGTAGTTATACAAATTGACGGCGAAAAAGAAGTTGGAAAAACATGGTCGAATTTCGATCAGATTTTTATATCATTCGGTTGTATACCCGATACTGATGCAAACGTCAAATTATTATTTCGGACTTCTGAAACACCCTATATACTTCAGCTGTTGCTATTATGTCTATTTTTATTTTATGTCATTTGCAATCAAATCAAAATTGAATTTATTTGTTATATCTCATAAAACATTTAATTTCCACGATTGAGTATTTCTCTGCATATTTTTTTAAAATAATTGATTACAAATACAATTTCATCATTTCACATCTTTTTTTCATCGACTGTACCAGACTAAAGGGAAAGAGCAGGTGAGACCTATCCCTTGGATTATTATTTTGGTTTTGATTATCATCAACTATCATCATTTTATTTTGAATTTGCAATACCCTTTGGCTCTCATTTAATAATCTATACAATTTCTCTTCACTCACAATATTTGTCTACAGGGGTTTTGCAAAGAAAACGTTGTTGAAGACTGCCCGTAAGGCAGGTCTGAAGCCCAAGCCATCCAAGCGGCAGAAGTACGTGTTGCCGTCGGCGGACGCGCGTTCCCTGACGTCACCGCCTCTCATGTCGTCACTCTCCGCCGATACACTATCATGTGAGTTAATAAAAACCGGCCAAGCGCGAGTCAGACTCGCCCACGAAGGGTTTCATACCATTATCTATGAAAACGGCAAAAAAATCATGCCTGTTGTATGGGAGCCCCCACTTAAATATTTATTGTATTCTGTTTTTTAGTTTGTTGTTATAGCGGCATCAGACTTGGTTGGAGTGCACTCTGCGCTCGCCACTACTCCGGTAAAGCTGTAAAGACCACCTCACGGCCAACAGCGTAGTCCATATTAAAAAAAATAACAAAAAAGCGGCATCAGAACTACATCATCTGTGAAAATTTCAACTGTTTAACTATCACGGTTCATGAGATACAGCCTGGTGACAGACAGACAGACGGACAGCGAAGTCTTAATAATAGGGTCCGTTTTACCCTTTGGGTACGGAGCCCTAAAAAATCTTAAAATGGAGTTAAAGCCTACGTACGCTCAATTTTATGCCGATATCAAAACGAGTGCTGTATTAACTCATAGACGAACAATATTATGCAATAAAATGTTGGCGATGAAGCGAGATAATTTAGACGCTCGGTCGCGTGGCTTCCGCCATAAAAATCTATTTTATTAATCCATTGACATGGAGTACTTTTTAAAGTCTATCTTTGGGCAGGGCGAGGGCAAATGGACAGTGCTTGACGTAAATCTGTGCGACAATGCCCGTTTTCACCAATACTGAGAGACGTGGTGCCTAAATGTTAATACGCTAAAACTGGCTTCATTTTTAAGCATCATCTTAGCTGTATTTGCATTTGTCGAAGTAAAAATGGTCGTGGTACAGTAGCGAGTGTACGGTACGGTCTCCCCGGCAGTGGAGGAGTTGGAGGGCGGCGGGTCGTGCACGGAGGGCGGCGCGGCGGCGCGCACGCTGGAGCGCGTGCGGGACCGCGTGTACGCGCGCGACTGGGCCCGGCTCGGCCTCGCCGCCTCGCCCTTCCGCCTCGCGCACGCCAACGCCGTCTACACGCTCTGCACCAGGTCACACCCTCTACTATTACAACTATTATGTCGACTATTATAAAGACACTTTCTTATAGCCTTTTTATGTCCCACTCCTGGACAAAAGCCTCCACTTTACTTCTCCACACATCTCGGTCCTAGGCTATTTCCTGTCACGATGTCCCCGCAACGGTGTACAAATCATCAAAACATTCAAAAGAATCATTTAACCTTCCTAGCATTGTAATTTTGGGTACCGTGGAAAACTAATTTCTTTAAGATAAATAGGTTACGCTTAATAGTTACACCACCTCAAAGTAGTACGAATCACAATATCAAGTATTGTTCTATCGATGTAGTTATCCGGCCGTGATCCCGGTGCCGGAGAGCTTCGGCGATGATTCACTGCGACGGATCGCGCGCTGCTACCGACAGGGCCGGCTGCCCGTGATCACCTGGAGACATCCGCGGACGCACGCCCTACTAGCCAGGTACTCAATTACACTACTACTGCTACTACAGCCCTTTTAACGTCCTACTGCTGGGCACGGCCTTAGTCCACCACGCTGGCCCAGTGCGGGTTGGCAGACTTCACACATCTATCGGGAACTAGTCAAGTTCCCTCAGACGTGCAGGTTTACTCACGATGTTTTCCTTCACCGTTTCGTAGCAAGTGATAATCTCGGATGAAAATGAGATTCGCACGTAAATCCCAGAGGCGCGAGCCGGGGTTGAACCTGCACACTTTGATTGCAAGGCGTGCGTTCGACCACTCGGCTATCACGGCTAAATAAAACAAAAACAAACGGTTCAAATTGAGAACCTCCTCCTTTTTGAAGTGGACGTAAAGTGAACAGGGGCCTAAAGGGACGTAAAGTGAACAGGGGCCTAAAGGGACGTAAAGTGAAAAAAAAATAACAAAAAAGAAAAACCGACTTCAAAAACCTAGGTGCACTAAAAAGCTAAAAATAACCTTTTAGTTCATTACATTTGGAGTAGGTGCCAACCTACGTCAAACTAGGCAAATACACACACGAATTGGCACCGACTGCACCTAGGTTTCTGAAGTCGGTTTTTCTTTTTTGTTATTTTTTTTTCACGCTTTTTAGTGTCAATAATTGTTGAAATATGCAAGTATTATCACCTCATAACAAACCTAAGAAAGTAATTATTTATAGCCAAGAAAAAAAAGACCTCCATCACCATTTTTTTTTTCGAATTCCAAAATAGAGTTTCAATTTAGGATCGGGATACAATTTCAAATATTGAGTTTCTATTTCCGAAACAAATATCAATTTTAGAAATCGAATAAATTTCAGTAATATAGTTATAATTTCAGAAATCTAGGGTCAATTTCAGAAAACGAGCGTCATTTTCAGTTATACATCACTCGTAACCTTGTAACAGTTATAATCCTTTAAGCAAATTTATACCTTAATAATATGACCGTAATGGATGTTTCGCACAGATCAGCGGCCTCCCATCACAAGGGCGTGATGGGAATGCTGAAGGCGACGCATCAGACTCAAGGCACCACGCAGAGTGGAACAGAAACTACTTCCAGTTTAGAACAAGTATGTTAAATAATTTAAAACAATAACTTAAATAGAAATACATTTTATCCTGCCTTCAATGATATGCTAGTAAACAGATATGTTATACACGCACAAAACAACCAAAAGAAGTGTTCCGCGTAACAGCGGCAGCACACATACACACTTTTCATTCATTTTTAGGGTTCCGTACCCAAAGGGTAAAACCGGAACCCTATTACTGAGACTTCGCTGTCCGTCCGTCCGTCCGTCCGTCCGATGAATGTTACATCACATAGAAGCGCAAGTGACAACACTAGCTATCTCTTTTTCTCGTTGGTTTTATCAAGCCATCTCTTTTGCACATTTATACGTGTTGTGAAATGTAAAAAAACTGGCCAAGTGCGAGTCGGACTCGCGCACGAAGGGTTCCGTACCATCATCTATAAAAACGGCAAAAAAATCACGTTTGTTGTATGGGAGCCCCCTTAAATATTTATTTTATTCTGTTTTTTAGTATTTGTTGTTATAGCGGCTATAGAAATATGTGAAAATTTCAACTGTCTAACTATCACGGTTCATGAGATACAGCCTGGTGACAGACGGACGGACAGCGAAGTCTTAGTAATAGGGTTCCCGTTTTACCCTTTGGGTTTGGAACCCTAAACACAATGTGGGGGCTTGTCTATATAACCTCTGATTGTAGAGAGATAAGTTGTATTTTTATTATTATTTCATCTCTATTGTCCCACTTCTGGGCAAAGGCTTCCCCATTCTTCGCCAGAAATAATTATATTCTTAAATATTTTTTTATTTGTAATATTCAACTCAGGAAAGGTACCTGGCTACGCTGGTGGCCTGTACCCCTGCGTCTCGAGGTGATCTCGAAGACTCCAGTTTAAGTCTGGACTCACTGCTGCTCTGCTGCGAAGACCAGCAGACCACACACACACCTTTGCTGACTAAAGCCGCTGGTACCTTAAGGTGAGTTTGTAATTAATATATATATCGCCAGACAACACATCCCATTTTAAAAAAGTATAGAGACCTATACTCCATTTGTTATACCGTTAGAAACAACAATTAAGATATTACAGTTACGATTGACGCCCAATTTATTAGAATACTAGCTGTGCCCGCGACTTCGCCCGCGTGGACTTTAGGGAGATTACCCGGAAATATGGGTATTATGTTTTTCCCGCGGAACCCTAATGCTTTTTCTAAAATTAAAGTAGCCTAAGTTACGCCTTGGAACGTCAGCTATCTGTCAGTGTCCCATTGAAATTGGTTCAGCCGTTTAGAAGTTTACCCCAAACAAACAGACAGACAAAAAAAAATAAAATTGCGTTTTTGTTATAGGTATCGTATATACTTTCATACGCATTTGGTAAAAAAGTGTTATTTTGATATTACAAACAGACACTCCAATTTTATTTATTTGTATAGAGATTTTTAAACCAACAGTCTCACTGTAACTAAACATTTTCACTATTTATCTTATTAAATTAAGTGGCCTTCATTTAGATATATATTTTTTCCAACTTAAAATAACAGTGTCGATACAACAAAACCTAAGTAAGCAGGGGTAAATAATACCGGGAACGTTTTTCGTTTCACTATAATCCTACCAAATCTAAAATGTTACCTAATCCCTTCATCCGTTGTGACAACAGGATCTTTCTTATTTTGCCGGTTTATGTTGGCAGTCAAATTGACGTAAACAATGTTCTGTGATTGTCATTCACATGCGAATACTTCTGAATGCTACGCCTTGTTTGTTGTTATTACCGAATTTTAGTAATTTTGTTGTTATTTGTTACTGTTTTTCCATTGTTATTGTTTTGTGGTAGCCGAGTGGTCGAACGCACGCTTTGCAATCAAAGTGCGCAGGTTCTATCCCCGGCTCGCACCTCTGGGTTCCATGTGCGAATCTCATTTTCATCTGAGATTATCACTTGCTAAGAAACGGTGACGGAAAACATCGTGAGGAAACCTGTGTGCCCGGTATAATGGCAATAGGCTCGCCCCCTATTACATTGGGACCAAAATACATCGGCGAAGTGTGGGCGCACTGCAGTGCACCTCTGCCTACCCCTTCGGGGAATACAGGCGTGATGATGATGTATTATTATTGTTTTGTTTTTGAAACAAAATGTTTTGCACTCCTGCTTCTACGAGCCTCTTATTTCTAATGTTATAACAAATGGAGTATAACTCAAAAATAATGTTGTTGAAAAATGGTCCTTAGTACAACCACTTAAGGTTTATAGTCGAAATCCTAAAATTTCAAAATGGGTCTCTATACTTATAAAGATGAGACATGCTTTTAAAGTTGCTTCTATACTTTTAAAGATGCAAGATGCGACAAACTAAAAAAAAAATTGCACTATGGGCACAATAACAATAATTTTAGTCATCATGCAATAACTTTTGCTTAGAACTAACGTCATGGACATTCCCAGTACTTTTCGTTTTGGCCATAAACAAAACTGCATTTCTGGGGCCATCTGTTAATTTTTTTAAAATTCTAATGATTAGAATTCAAACTACAATATACAAAGATATTTTATTTTATTGTTTTAGGAAAGCTTATAGCTAGCACAATTATAATGGGTATGAGAGTATACTTAAAAGAAGGCCAATTATGAGCTTTCACAGATAGAAAATACAAAAAAAAAATGTAAATTTACAGGTTAGGTTGTTGACACTTGTAGACACAGTATTGTTACATAATCTGAACATGAAATCGAGAATCATACAAAAATCCGAGAAGAATGAAATATTTCAATATTAACTAGTAATAAACAACAAACAGTACAGTAGAGCTTACATATCAAAATAGTCATTACTTGAGATCCTTTTAAGTTTGTACACGCTAGTACTAAAAAGATCTAGGTCAACTCTCCGACGTAATATGATTCTATAAAAAAATATTAAAATTTGTGACAATCCCTGTTATTTGCCTGTGCCCTTCAATTGATTTAGTAATGCTGTTAGTGCATGTGTTTTTATCTAATATTTAATCAGTTGGCCGTACGTGCTTACATACTGCAGAATAATGAATGTTTTTGTTTGTCAGTGTGTTGCGCAACAGCGGCGGCAAGGGCGGCGCGAGTTCCGCGCGGCACTTCGGTCGTTGGGGCTCGCTGAAGGACCGCCGCCAGCCCTCGCACCTCGACCTGTACGCGCCGCGGCAGAGACTCTCCACCGCCGACGCCGACTCCGGTAACTATCCGCTCACCACATCGCTAATACAATATTTATAACTATTATTATTACTACTACAGGTACGAGTTTCCTCTCAATGCGAGGCGGATTACACGCTATAGACTGAAAAAGAATTATTTTAAAATATTTCTGATTTTACATTTTCATCCGTACTAATATTAAAAATGCGTAAGTAACTCTGTCTGTGTGTTACGCAATCACGCCTAAACTACTGAACCGATTTAAATGAACTTTTTTAACCGACTTCCAAAAAGGAAGAGGTTTCTCAATAGACTTAGTCTGTATATTATCACACTACGACACAGTTACAATAAGCGCGGGTGAAACCGCGCGGTAGCTAGTATAGTATATAAAAGGTTACAAAACCTGGTATATAACGGTTAGTTTTATATACCAATTTTGAATCACAATATATTATTAAAAATAAGCATGTTTTCATTGATTCCTTAAGCCGACTCATTCCGGGCTATGGTATTTTTTTAAACCATTTTTATGTGGGATCAGAATAAAAAATATTCTGATTCTGATTCTGATTCATGCAAAACAATATAGACACTTATGAATCGTCAATAAATTTGTAATAAGAAATCGCATTTCCTATGGAGAAGAATGGGCAAGATACTCCATGGTTGCTTTTTTCCAATGAGGATTTACATAGTGTTTGTTTCACATAATTGTTGGATGTTCTGAAAGTCCGGAATGTTTGACATGTGATCGAGTGACGTGTGTGCGCAGTGTGCGGCGAGGGCGGGGTGGGAGCTGGTGGGGGCGGGCGGCGCGCGGCGCTGTACCTGGTGACGGAGAAGGGGCTGGGGGCGGGCGGCGGCGGCGGCGGGCTGCCGGCGGGCGTGGAGCCGGTGCCGGTGGAGTACCCGGAGTCGCGCGCCACCAAGCACGCCTTCAAGAAGCTCATGCGCGCTGCCGTGCCCTCCTCGGCCGCGGACCAGCCCGGATTCCTCAGGTTACACGATCATAAATCTAAACAAAAAAAAAAAAATAAGTGTCCGCTTCTAATGCCGAAATAATAGCCTTTTGTACCGTTTGTGCCCTTTTAACGTCTCACTGGTGGGTGCGGGCCTCTCCTCAATGCGAGGAGAATTTAGGCCATAGTCTACCGCGCTGGCCTATTGCGTGTTGGCAGACTTCACACATCTGTCGAGAACTAGAATGTAATATAAGTAAAGTATAATACGAAAAAGATTTTTCTTTGCTTTTGTCTCCATCTGTTTAACAATCTATCTGTGAGCAGTACTTTACTTCACGATAGTACCGTGTCTTCATGACTCCGATGTTATTGCAGGCTAATAGAAGAGTCTGGGTGGTTGTGGCAGCTTCGGCAGCTGTTCCAGCTGTCTGGAGCGGTGGTGGACCTTCTGGACATCCAGGGGTCCTCGGTACTCTTGTCACTTGAAGACGGATGGGACGTCACGGCACAGGTGATAACATCTCGAGATGACAGTGGCAGAAGTATAGATGTTGGGTGCATCATTGTACACCCACATTTATTGTGTATGATATGAGTTATAGTTCTCAGTGGAGTGCTAAGCGATGAGGTTTTTACTCCTTTAGCTTATGGCATTGTCAGTGCGCAATTTCAGGATATACACAGGGTGTTTCAGAAGACCGAAATAATACTTGCATCAGTATCGGGTGTACAACTGAATGGTATAAAAATTTGATCGTAATTCGAATATGCTTTTTTCAACTTTTTTTGTTGTCAATTACTATAATTTGTAATATCTCGAGTCCTATGCAAAAAATTGTAGGTTCTGTTTTCTGAATTTTGGTAGCCGCCCCTCATAAGTGTAGTTTACACTGCTGAATAGGGTTATAGATGTACGCAAAGGCCAGAACACGATACCTGTGACAAATATTCAAAGGGCCATTATGTTATTTGGGTACAATCAGTCTTCACTAAGCATCAACATAATGAGCTACCGTATATGTACCCAAAATATTATTTCGAAGTTGTGAAACATCCTGTATATGCCAACTTCTTTGCCATTGACATTATCTGGATGAATCAATAACATGTTATGTCAATTAAGCAAACTCCTACGCGACCGAAAAGATAATTTTATTTGAATTTGCTTCAAGCTTTAATATAAATTACCATTTCAGATATCATCACTGGCCCAAATCAGCTTGGAGCCGTACTACAGAACCCTGGAGGGTTTCCGTATCCTGGTGGAGAAGGAGTGGCTGGCGCTGGGCCACAAGTTCCAGCAGCGGTCCAACATCGGCGCCACGCCGCAGCAGGGGTTCACGCCCACCTTCCTCATGTTCCTGGATGCCGTGCACCAGGCAAGTTCTCCTTAGCTGGTCTCCGAGTCCTCGACAAAGAGTGGCTCGTACTACCTCCACTATATTTTTTCACTGGCCATTTGACTGATTTTGTCAAATTTTGGAATGCTTAAAAGAAGTTATTCAAACGATATCCCATATCAATCCATAAATATTCATCAATGGTATGACCTCGATTAAATGAGTGATCCAAAGCTTACATACCCGATACTAGCCGTCTCTGGTAACTGCGGCGTCTATCTCGCCCTGTCGACCCTGGCGGCTGACCAATCCGACCAGCACCCTTAACATGACCGTGTAGACATAAGTTTTATCTCTTGCAAATCTAACTGTTAGATTTGTCGAGAAAATTACGACACTGAGCTTTTTGTACTAGACATGGCTCGGCGTGACGTCATTTTATTGACGAATCTGACAATTGACTTATACGTGGTCATGGTACAGAGCATGCATGTGGATACCTGGTATTAATCACACATCCACATGCTGGGTAACACAAACAGCGAACAAAAAGCAATGTACAATCAACATTGTTTTTTATTTATTGTTTCAGCTTCAAAAACAATTTCCGCTAGCGTTTGAGTTCAACGAGTACTATCTGCGATTTATCGCGTACCACAGTGTGTCGTGTCGGTTCCGCACATTCCTTCTGGACAACGAAGCGCAAAGAGCGGAACTTGGCATCACGGCGGCGGATGACAAGCGAGCCGACACCAATAGGATGGTGAGTGGCCTCAATTCTGTAGAAGTTAATTGATCGTATTATTTTATATCAGTATTATATTTATAGTAGTGGTAGCTGAGTTGTCGAACGTACGTTTTGCAGTCAAAGTGTGCAGGTTCAAACTCCGGCTCGCACCTTTGGGTTTCATCTACGAAACAAATTTTCATCCGAGATTATCACTTGGTAAGAAACGAAGAAGATATGAAGGAAAACATCGTGTATGTATGTCATTGGATACCTGGCAATCTGAGAAAACTTGACTAGTTCTCGATAGAAGTGTGAAGTCTGCCAACCCACACTGGGCCATCGTGGTGGACTAAAGCCTGAATCCTCCTCGCATTGGAGGGAGGCCCGTGCCCAGCAGTGGGACTTTAGAAGGGCTATTTTAGTTTTGTGATAATTTTTAAATGATATTCAGCAGTGTGATTACGTATTTATATTGCAAAATTAATTTCAACCAACCTTTGTCAAAACAGCTTTTAAAATGTATGGCAAAGCCCCCACGTTTTGTGGTTTCAAATGTAAATTCTTTGCTATATATAGTTCCATAATCGCCTGGTAGTCACGAATCGCTTCTAATTGGCAGAATGGCCTCTGAGAGCAAGGCAATTGGAACTTTAACATGTTGCGTGTAGGGTATAGAGACGGGCGCGGGGTCGGAGGACGAGTGCGGCGCGGGCGGCGGCGGGGCGGGCGCGGGCGGGGCGGGCGGCGGCGGGGCGGGCGGGAGCGTGCCGCGCGCCGCCGCGCTCGGACACTCGCTGTTCGACCACATCGACAAGCACCACCAGAAGGCGCCGCTCTTCTACAACTTCCTCTACACACCAGACCTGGACAACCCTGTCAGTATATAAATATATTTGGCTCACTTTAAAGAATACACGGAGGGTAGTGACCCTTTGTGTATTAGCCAGTGTCACATATGAGAAGTGTCTGCTCAAAGACAGATACCACATTCCATAGTTTTTTTTTTTAAATCTGATGTCTAAATTTGTTTATATCATCTGCGCTTTTCAGACTGCGTCAGAAATCGTTTTTTTCCAATTAGAAATAAATATTTCGTCAATATTTTACTGAAAACATAAAAAAAAAACTATGATGACTAAATTAGACGTCGTAGTCATTTATCCTTTTTTTTGTTATTGTGGACCATATCTCCCTTTGAACAGACACTCTTAATGCTATTAGTTATATTATCTTACCCCTACTAATATTATAAATGTGAAAGTAGATAGAGATAGTGTATGGATGGGTGTTTGTTACTCTTTCACGCAAGAACGGATTTTGATGAAACTTTACATTATTATTGTTTGTACATCCGAACAACATATAGACTATAATTTATATCGATATTGAATAATCGAAGTCTGCGCGGACGAATTCGTGGGTAGAAGCTAGTCTAGAATTAGTATTGATAAAAAAAACTTTTTCTTGCCATAAAGATGAAGTCAATAAGCTTGACCCCAGTACGTGGGGGATGGCGACGAGTTGTCAACCGTGCCAAGAGTCTTCTTGCCAAGAAGTCAAAGTCAAATCATTTATTTTGTATAGGCATATGGGGCACTTACAAATTGTCAAGTTTAATTTTTTTTTTCTACTATACTACCACCGGATCGAAACGCGACCTCAACTGAGAAGATCCGGCAAGAAACTCAGTGGGCTGATCATTTTTTAAATCGCTAAAACTTATTACAAACACATAGGTACATATAGCTCCAGTGTGTTGCCTTAGAGCTGCTTTTAATAATAAACATAAGATAATAATACGTTAGTAAGGCAACACACGCTACACTTTGACATGACGGGCAATATTTTTATTTTTGATTTGAACCTGAGCTGTACAATCCCAAGCTGATTTATCTTCCAAATAATCCGAGAGGAGGAGGAAGTACTGATTGTGCGTGTGCAATGTCAGGTGCTGCGTCCGATGTCGTCGGTGTGCGCGCTGGAGGTGTGGGGCTACTACACGAGCGAGGAGTTGTCGCACGGCGCGCCCTACGACCTGGAGGTGCTGGCGCCGGCCGAGCCCGACGCCGCCGCCGCCGCCGCCGGCGCCGCGCCCCGACACGCCCCGCGACGGCTCGTCACCGCCGGGTCAGTACACGCGCCCACACTTCGCCGATGTATTTTGTCCCAATGTAACAGGTGGCGAGCCTATTGCCATTATACCGGGCACATATGTTTTGGGCTTTAGTCCACCACGCTGGCCCAGTGTGGATTTGTGAACTTCACACGCCTTTCTATAGGCGTGCAGGTTTCGGTCACGATGTTTCCTCGCGACGCTTTATAACGAGCATCGCGACAACTCATAACGAGTGTTGCGACGCATAATAGTGAGCGTCGTGACGCCTTATAATGAGCGTCGCGACGTTTTATAACGAGCATCGCGACGCCTTATAGGAGCGTCGCGACGCCTTATAGTGAGCGGCGCAACGCCTTATCATAAGCGTCGCGATAACTTATAGTGAGCGTCGCGACGCTTTATAACGAGCGTCGCGACAACATATAACGAGCGTCGCGACACCTTATAGTGAGCGTCGCGACGCCTTATAGTGAGCGTCGCGACGCCTGATAACGAAAGTCGCGGCGCCTTATAGTGAGCGTCATGACGCCTAATAGTAAGCGTCGGGACGCCTTATAGTGAGCGACGTGATGCCTTATAGTGAATATCGCGACGTTTATTTGGTCACAGATATGACAGTATAGCGCGGAGCATGCCGGACTCGTTCACCGGCCTGTTGGAGAGGATACGACAGCTTGAACTCGAGCTGGGCCACTTGCCGCAGAAGTGGCGCGTGAGGTGGGACCAGCTGGAGCTGCCCAACACACTTGAGTTGCAGGTAGAGACACTACATAAACTGTTACTTTGAACACATCGGCGCGAATTTATATAAACTTTTTTGTACTAATTTTGTGGCATTATAATTTTTTTTTTTTTGAATAGCCTAGTATATGTCCCACTGCTGGGCAAAGGCCTCCCCCTTTCGTCTCCACATGCCCCTATCCTGGGCCTGTTGTGGCCACGTTTCTCCCGCAAAGGTGACCAAATCGTCGCACCATCTTCTCCTTGGTCTGCCACGATGCCGGCAACCGCCTTCGGGCATCCAGGTGTTGACACGATTTGTCCACCTTTGTGGGTCCATCCGTGCTACGTGACCGGCCCACTCCCACTTCAGCTTTGCCGTCTTCCCACCCACGTCAGTAATACGAGTAATGGAGCGTAGGGTGGTGTTTCTGACGCGGTCCGTCCGTTTAACACCTAATATGCTACGCTCCATTGCACGTTGGCAAACCTTGAGTTTGGATTTCTGTAGCTCAGTTAGTGACCAGGTTTGAGCACCGTAGGTTAGGACAGGCAGGACACATGTCGACGAGTCTGCGTTTAAGGCATACAGGAAGGTTACCCTTCATCCTATCCCCCAAGGACCAGAAGCTCTTCCAGGCGTTTTCAATACGTCTCGCGACTTCCTTGTCTTGCCGGTTTTGAAACGAGACAATCTGGCCCAAGTACGCATACTCGTCGACATATTGTATGATCTGCCCATCTACCTCAACCCTACGTTTCGTGCTGTTGGTCATGAGCTGTGTTTTTGTCCTGTTCATAGATAATCCAACCTCAAGGCTTGCCTTGCTCAGATCTTGGAGCATTTCTTGCAGTTCCGAAGCCGTGGACGAAAAGATTATGCATTATACATAATACACGTGAATGAATTCGGTCGCGTCATCGCTTACTTGTAAATGAAAAATAACCCATTTTTTCTGATGAAATAAAATTGCGCGTGTTTTATCTGTCTTTTTTCGTAGTGCCTCTAGCGTAGAACTTTTTTCTTATTTATCTCTCATACAGTTAACATAACGGTTTGTCTCGTTTCGCACCCACACGTCCGCAACCCTTCAAGTGGACGTAGTAAAACAAAAAGTATCCAATCCACATCAATCAGTTTTGAGATATTACAGCTTGGAGTTTGATAATGTATCACTTGTGGGACATGTGGTATGGAAGCTTAGGTGGTAAATATTATTTGCTTTTATTTTTCGATGGGATCTTGTTTGTTTATTGAAAAGGCCTCCTTTCGGAATCGTTTGGTATACTTAACAACTTTTTGCCAATTTAGTGGATTTGGATTCTTCTTGCTTAACTGCGTCCAAGTGTAGTGTGTTTCAATATCGTGTGGTTGACGCCAGCGCAACTCGTCGATGTCGTCGGGCGTGGTGCGGCGCGCGACCCTGGCCTGGCACAAGCGCGGGACCCTGGAGCTGCTGGCGCGGGGCCGCCTGGCCGCCGCGCCGCCGCCCGCCGCGCCCGCCCACCGCTGGGCGCCCGCCACCAGCGCCGCCCCGGCCCGCTGCGATCACTGCCAGGACCTGCTGTGGGGACCGCTCAAGGTAAGCTGGAGCCGCCCGCCGCGCCCGCCCACCGCTGGGCGCCCGCCACCAGCGCCGCCCCGGCCCGCTGCGATCACTGCCAGGACCTGCTGTGGGGACCGCTCAAGGTAAGCTGGAGCCGCCCGCCGCGCCCGCCCACCGCTGGGCGCCCGCCACCAGCGCCGCCCCGGCCCGCTGCGATCACTGCCAGGACCTGCTGTGGGGACCGCTCAAGGTAAGCTGGAGCCGCCCGCCGCGCCCGCCCACCGCTGGGCGCCCGCCACCAGCGCCGCCCCGGCCCGCTGCGATCACTGCCAGGACCTGCTGTGGGGACCGCTCAAGGTAAGCTGGAGCCGCCCGCCGCGCCCGCCCACCGCTGGGCGCCCGCCACCAGCGCCGCCCCGGCCCGCTGCGATCACTGCCAGGACCTGCTGTGGGGACCGCTCAAGGTAAGCTGGAGCCGCCCGCCGCGCCCGCCCACCGCTGGGCGCCCGCCACCAGCGCCGCCCCGGCCCGCTGCGATCACTGCCAGGACCTGCTGTGGGGACCGCTCAAGGTAAGCTGGAGCCGCCCGCCGCGCCCGCCCACCGCTGGGCGCCCGCCACCAGCGCCGCCCCGGCCCGCTGCGATCACTGCCAGGACCTGCTGTGGGGACCGCTCAAGGTAAGCTGGAGCCGCCCGCCGCGCCCGCCCACCGCTGGGCGCCCGCCACCAGCGCCGCCCCGGCCCGCTGCGATCACTGCCAGGACCTGCTGTGGGGACCGCTCAAGGTAAGCTGGAGCCGCCCGCCGCGCCCGCCCACCGCTGGGCGCCCGCCACCAGCGCCGCCCCGGCCCGCTGCGATCACTGCCAGGACCTGCTGTGGGGACCGCTCAAGGTAAGCTGGAGCCGCCCGCCGCGCCCGCCCACCGCTGGGCGCCCGCCACCAGCGCCGCCCCGGCCCGCTGCGATCACTGCCAGGACCTGCTGTGGGGACCGCTCAAGGTAAGCTGGAGCCGCCCGCCGCGCCCGCCCACCGCTGGGCGCCCGCCACCAGCGCCGCCCCGGCCCGCTGCGATCACTGCCAGGACCTGCTGTGGGGACCGCTCAAGGTAAGCTGGAGTAGTACTACAGCGATGCCACTAAAAATATTATGCTTTTCTTCCAGAAACTATCAGTTTTTATGTGTCAAAAATGACAAAGTATGACTTTATGTTGTGTCAGACTGGCGTGCGATGCGTGGACTGCGGCGCGGCGTGCCACGAGCGCTGCGCGGAGTCGTGGGCGCCGCCCTGCACCAAGTACAAGGCGCCGCCGCCGCCCGCCCGCGACCAGCCGCACCGACACGCGCTCACAGACAGTCAGTCGCACTACATTATACCACACCACAAATCACTCACTCACACTAAACATATAAAAGTATTCTTCTCGTTCGAATGCCTTTCACAACTAGTGAAGGGTGACTATCTATTGAAACCCACGTGGGCAAGAACGCCCGCCTTGAACGTAAGAGGTGCAAATTCAAATCCCGGGCCCGCACCTCTGAGATAATTTTCATGTGCGAAAGTATTTTTCAACAATGATAACCACTTGCTGAACGGTGAAGGAAAACATCGTGAGGAAGCTTGCACGTCTATAGAAAGGCGTGTGAAGTTTACCAACCCGCACTGGGTCAGCGTGGTGGACTATGGCCCAAATCTCCCTCGTAGTGACGCGAATGTGCCCGATATAACGGCAATAGGCTCTCCCCCTATTACATTGGGACCAAAATACATCGGCGAAGCGTGCACTGCAGTGCACCTCTGCCTACCCCATCGAGAAATATAGGCGTGATGATGGTGTAGAATTTTTTACTTAATTTTTTATCATAACTCGGGAAATGCGAAATCTTAATTTTATCAGTAACAAAACTACTTTGTTAAAACCTTTTGAAACACTTGAACGTTATTATTCTTATACACCACCCACAACCAGATCGGAACGTGACCTCCACGTAATTAAATCTAGTAGTGGTAGCCGAGTACCTCACGTCTGGGTTTCATGTGCGAATCTCATTTTCATCCGAGATTATCACTTGCTAAGAAACGGTGAAGGAAATCATCGTGAGGAAACCTGCACGTCTGAGGGAACTTGAATAGATTTCGATAGATGTGTGAAGTCTGCCGACCCGCACTGGGCCAGCGTGGTGGACTATGGCCCAAATCGCCCTCGCATTGAGGGGAGGCCCGTGCCCAGCAGTGGGACGTTAAAAGGGCGTAGTGGTGTAGTAGTAGTATTAGAAAAAAATCCATCGTCATGTTAAAAAGTACTCTCAAAGGCGATGTCAGTGGTGATAGCGTCAGTGATGTGTTCTCAGGTGTATCGACGCTGCAGACGTCGTCCCAGCAGTACTACGAGCAGTTTTCGTCGAACGTGGCCGAGAACAGAACGCACGAAGGACATCTGTACAAGCGCGGCGCACTCCTCAAGGGATGGAAACAACGGTACTTTACATACCTGTAGATGTAGCATGTGCGCCAAGACTAGACACGGAATATCTTGATGTTGTCTCTTTCTCTCGTATGAAATTAGACAGAGAGCGAGCGAGCCAATCCGTGACTAATGTCTTGTCGTGACTAGCGTGCTAATCCCAGTGATTGATATACTGATTGCATAAAAATATCGACGGCAGAAAGTGGAAATGTCATAATTCCAAGTATTTTACTATGCGAACCAAATAAGAATAGGAATGTCAATAAGCTCTATCTGTGAAATGTCTCATGAAAGGTATGGTTTGCAAAAAACTTATTTGCATATCAATTATAATAGTACCTACATCAAATACAAATAACAAGGCTGAATTAGTGGTAAAATGTCTTAATAGAATATTTAATTATTTAAAGTCGTAATTAGTTTCTTCACGTCACAATATGGCGCAAAGTCGATCCTATTCTCATTTGAGTACACCAGTAGGCTTAGCATGACCGCGTAAACATAAGTTTTATCTCTTTCAACTATCAGATATGTCGAGGAAATGACGTCACTTCGAGCTTTTGGTTCTGGACATGGCTCGGTGTAACGTAATTTTCTCGACAAATCAGAAAGTTGAAAGAGATAAAACTTATGTCTACAATATTGCTCGAAGCCGACTGAGCCGACAAACTATTTCAAAAATTTGAAATCAATTGTGAATGCCTGCGTTCTTTTGTACATATTGCTAAAGATATACGTATGTTTCAGTTGGTTCGTGCTGGACTCTATAAAACATCAGTTGCGATACTACGACGCTATGGAGGACTCTCACTGTAAAGGATTCATTGGTAAGATTATTTATACTATGATGTTCATTTGTTTGACAATATACTAAACTATGGTAAGCGTCATGCCGTCCTTTTCATAATCATAATGTACGAACTACACTAAACTGAGTGTATTGCTGTCCCTGGTATGGCCGTAACATATGGGTGAGACGGCAATACTTTTAGATATACAGGGTGTATCAGAAGTCTGGAATAATACTTTGAGTAAATAAGGTACATACGTTACATATGTGGATGCCCTAGTGAAGACAGGTTATACCTAACTATCATAGTGTCAAAATGGTTGATGGATAGAGTTATGGACCTTTGAATATTTATCACAGGTCGATACCTCCTGTTGCCTCCTGGCCTGTTCTGGCCTTTGGGTATATCCATAACCGTATTCAGCAGTGTAAACTAAACTTATGAGGGGCGACTACCAATATTCAGAAAACGGAACATGTAAATTTTACATAGGACTCGAGATATTACGAGTTATAGAAATTGACGACGAAAAAAATATCAGATTTGATAAACCGCATATCCTCGCAAAAGAACACCGACTCCGACCAAGGATGATACGTGAGGCCATTGAAATTAAAAAACATCCTAATTTCAATAGGGAAGATGGCTGGGTGCTACCACCAACTTGGGATCCAGTAATCAATATGATTAAATCCAAAACCAAGTGTACCATTGCAAGACCTCAGGACACCGTAAGCGCTTTCTGCGTGGATCGGACCGCAAACAACAACTAAATATGAGGGTACCCAGTTATTAACTATGACATCAGGACGTCTAACACCTCAGTCCCCCCGTGACCATGGTTGCTGTAAAGCAGCCGAAACGTCGGGAAAATAAAATAGTAAATAAACGCGATAAAATCCGTAAAATAGTTTAATTTCAATGTATAGTATTGTTATGTATCGTTCGGCGCATGCGCTTGCTGCAGGCACACGTCTCACCGCTTGGTTTACAAACATCGCCCTAATCCGGTTCGCTCTAGTGATGGGCACAAAATTTATCGATACTTATAATCGTCAACGGTCGCCAACATATCGCAATGGAACGATTTTTATCCCGGTCAAACTCTGTTGGCAAGCGTCCCCTGGAGGGCCCAGCCGTTACCAGTGATTGGAAAATACCCAAACACACCGCACGACCAGCCGGACAAGCTGAACCTGATGCCGTGAAAACCTCAAACCAATTTGGCGTCCTTCCTACCGAAGCATCAGTAACCCAAACTGCTTCCACGGCAGCGCGATTCCGTGAGGCTTCGTCTGTAAGAAGGAAACCTCTCCGAGTCCCACCAATCCTCATGGAGATGAAGCCGACCTGGACACACGAGTACATCAAGACCCTTATCATGAGGTATTCTAAAAACTTTCATCTGCAATACAAAGGAGGCAACAAACTTTCAATTGTTTGCTACTCTCCAGACAGTCATCAATCAATCAAGGATGGGCTACGCTCTGAAAATATTGCCTTTCATACTTTCTCTCGTAAAGACGAAAAAATGTACAAGGCTGTAATATTTGGTCTTCCATCCTACGAAGACGTCCAACTTAAGGATGAACTTGCTTCCTTAGGGTTCGAAAATGTTATTGTCAGAAAAATGAAAGTCACAGCTGGCAACGACTCATTTTTTACCCCATTTCTGGCGCAATTGCAAGCGGGAACAGATTTCACAAAATTTCTTCAAATTAAATTCCTCAGTAACTGCTCTGTTCAAGTTCGCAAGTACAAATCGAACAACATATTTGGAACCCAATGCTTTAGATGCCAGAATTTCGGACACTCTTCTAGAAACTGCAATCTTGCCCCCCGCTGTGTCAAATGTACTGAATCTCACGCCACATCTGACTGCCCCATTAAAGATAACGATCAACCAGTTCAGTGTTGTAACTGCAGTGGCAACCACCCCGCCAGTTACCGGCAATGTAAAGAACGTCAGAAATATCTAAACATGATAAAAACCAGACAATCTAAAATTCAACCAACGCAAACTAGCAACAATACTGAAGCCAAGACCAACAAGGTTGATGGTCGAGCATGGAACTCTGTGACGGCCGCCAAAAATCAGCCCATCTCCCAAACCCTACCGGACACTACCAACGTTCAAGATCAAGCTACTAAGGATATGTTAACAATTCTTATGACCATCAAGTCTATTAAGAGTCAATTTCTTGCATGTAATAATATGATGGACAAAGTAATACTGATTTTAACCCACCTTGGTCAATATGTCTAACGCCAACTCACATGAACTCCGTATTATATTCTGGAATGCTGATGGCATTCGAACAAAGCTTACGGAATTACTTGTCTTAGCTCACGAATATAAAATAGACCTGATTGCTATATCTGAGACTAGAGTATCCCCTTCTTGCAAACTTGAAACTCCCGGATTTACATGCTACAGACAGGACAAACGGTCCGACGGTCGAGGACAAGGCGTTGCCTTGCTCATTAGAACGGAGGTGACTCACACTCATATTATCCTTCCTAAAACTAAAAACTTGGAATGCATTGGTATTCAGCTTTTAATATCCTCTAAGCCAGTTACCTTTATATCAGCCTATCAATCCCCTAACCTCCCAATTTTACCCCCTGATTTTGACTTAATTATAAGTGCATACTCTGCTTCTATTATTATGGGGGATTTAAATGCGAAACACCCTTACTGGCATTGTATCGCCCAAAACAAACACGGCATGACTCTTTTCAACCACATGTTAGAACACAATTACGAAATAATCGCCCCACGCACTTCCACTCTTACCCATTATCATAGCACTCATACACCGAGCACGCCTGACATTGCGCTAGTCAAAAATGTCTCCACCATCAACGACCCATTAGCCCTAACCCGTCTCTCATCGAATCACTTACCCGTATTTTTTACAATTGAAGGCAATCTGGATAGACATCCCCGGCTCATTTACAACTATCCCAAAGCGGACTGGAAGAAATACAGATGTTATCTGGACAGCAATATCGAGCTGTCCTCAGCCGTATATAACTCAGATACATCTATCAATGTAGCCGTTGAACATTTTACCAACATTATCGTAGATGCACGTCAAACGAGCGTCCCTATCGCTTTAGACAGTACTAATACTAAACTCCCTAGACGCATCAAAAACAGTATAAGCCTTAAAAACAAACTTCGTCGAGACGCGCTAAAGGAACAGAACACATTTCTTAGACAGTCTCTGTTTGCCAAAGTTAACCTGATGCAGCTTAAAATCAAAGCTGAAGTCAAAAAGCATAGAGATACCATTTGGAACAACAAATTAGCCAAGGTTGACAACCCAAGTAATGACTTGTGGCGTTTAGTTAAATCTATTAGCCGAAAATCAACATCCATTCCTCCTCTAAAAACACCGTCTGGTTCTCACACTTCCAATACCCTTGAGCAATGTGAAACCTTGGCCAACGCATTTTATGAAAACCATCTCCACACCGATAGCTGGGTCAGCGACTCTGATACCGAAACAACTGTTAGAAATTCTATGGTAATGTTAAGCAACCTCAAAGATAACAATCACTTTCTTCCAGTCAGACCGAGTGAAGTGAAAAAGCTTCTAAACAGACTTAAACCATATAAAGCGCCTGGTGCTGACGGTATTCAAAATGTTTTGCTCAGAAACTTATCACAGAAGTGTATAGTTTTTATTACGAAAATATTCAATGGTTGCCTCTCCCGTGGACACTTTCCTTCCTGCTGGAAAATCGGCAAAGTCATACCTATTAAGAAACCTGGTAAGGAAGATGACTTCCCGACCAGTTATCGTCCCATTAGTCTACTACCCAGCTTAGGAAAATTACTAGAACTTGTAACATTAACTCGGCTCTTTAAACATGTTGACCCCACGTTAATCCCTGAACAGTTTGGATTTCGTAAGAATCACTCCACTAGCCAACAAATAGCCCGACTTGGCGAGCATATTGCTCATGGCCTCAACAAAGGTGAGACTACAGGGATGGTTTTATTGGACATAGAAAAAGCATTTGATACTGTTTGGCATAATGGTCTCTTGCACAAATTGATCACTAACAAAGTTCCTCTCAACCTAGTTAAAATTATACAAAATTACCTCACTAAGCGATCATTCTCAGTCTCCATAGATGCCACTTTCTCCGAACCTAAATCTATACCCGCTGGAGTTCCTCAGGGCTCAATTCTTGGTCCATACTTATTCCTACTGTACATAAATGACATTCCAAAACAGCCCCATACACACCTCGCCATCTACGCTGACGACACTGCAACATATACAACCTCCGATGACACAGATATAGTAATTTGGCGTCTCCAATTTTCCCTTACCCTACTTATCGACTTCTTCTCCAAATGGAAACTAAAATTAAACATTTCTAAAACCGAAGGTATTCTTTTCACACGAAAACGCAAGATTCCTAATAGGCGAGTATTAATTGAGGGTCTCCCCATACCCTGGAGTCGAACTGTTAAATATTTGGGTGTCATCCTGGATGACAAACTCAACTGGACAAAAAATACAGACCAATTACTAAACAAAGGCCTTAAAGCTCTCAACTCCCTAAAGCCTATTCTTAACAGGAAATCCAACCTTAGTTCTTCTACAAAATTGCGCATCTACTCAACACTTGTCAGACCCTCATTGACCTATGCAGCTCCAGCTTGGTGCAGCGTTTCTGACTCACATTACTACAAACTTCAGAAAGTTCAAAACAAAGCATTTAAAATCTCATTTAACACTCCCTTTCGTACAAATTTAAAAGAATTACATACATCGGTTCAATTCCCCCTCATAAAAGATTATATTTTAAAACTGTCTCAAAAATTTTATATACATAAAAACCCCAATCATAAAAACCCCCTAGTCTCTAAAGTCGGTCAAAGCAGATATAGCACACTAAAATACTCCAGAACGTATAATCGATATCGCTTGCCCCATCACTATTTTCTCGGTTCATGACATTAGTACTTAGTTCGGCAGGCGGCCGACTCGGTCAGCGACAATCTTCTTAACCAAACTACCCACTTGTAGTCACATAATTGTAATCATCATACAAAGAACAAAAACTTACCCACAAATTATTCGTTTTTTACCACCGGTATATACGCAATAATTTCAAGTTATTCCGTAAGTTAGGTCATAGTATTTCGACCTTTTTTAATTACTTAACCTGATGTTGATTTGTATAAAGTTCCTACTAAAACTAACATAATTATTTTCATGTTCCTTTATATTTACTATTATGTTCTTATAATCATGTTACTATTTATTGCTCTTAATGTTCAAACAGGCGAAATAGCCTCAGCAACTTGTTATTTTTATGACTAGCGTACAATTAGAATAAGATCTTTTCTGTACCATATTTGTTTGACGACCAATAAAGACCTTTTAAAACAAACAAACAATGTATAGTATTCGCGTAAATATAAGAAAACAATATAAAAAAAAACATGTTCGAATTTCGATCAAATTCTTATACTATTCTGATATATGATACTGATCAAAGATCAAAGTATTATTTCGGACTTCTGATACATCCTGTAGTTTATGTTCTCATTGGGAATGGTGTTTATGGCTGGTGTTATAGTATGCTCTGACCGCAGACTTGGCGGAGGTGATCACAGTGACGCAGACGCCGCCCGCCCCCGGCCCGCCCAAGAAGTGCGACGATAGATCCTTCTTTGATGTAAGTATGATTTTACTATAATATTATAAATGTGAAGGTTTGTGAGCATGGATGGATGTTTGTTACTGTTTCACGCAAAAACTACTGAACTGATTTTGATGAAACTTTATAGTATTATTGTTTAGTAGAATAACATAATAATAACGATATTGAATAATAACTTTATCAAGTCTTTCAGACTGCACCGACGAAGTCGCTCGTAGAATCCAGTTTTTTTTTTGACATTCCAAGTTTATTTTTATTACGTAACGTATTATAGTATCAATGCAATTAGTACATATCACGTCTTTCGATGGCTTCTTCGCAAGGTCTCTGTTCACAGTTCTTAATCACAGTCATATTAAAAAAAACACAAAATTACAGTTATTAAATTAATTACAGAATACTTTTGTTATGAAAAAAAAAGAGTGATTTATGAAAGGATTACAATTTATATAAATTTAAGTGTATATAATAATTTGAGATACAATAACAAAAATGTTTGTTTTAGTTGCGCACGAGTCGAAGGACGTACAACTTCTGCGCGAGCGACGCGAACGCTGCGCAGGAGTGGATCGAAAAACTACAGGCGTGTTTGCAGTGAACGCGAGTACCAACTGCACGACAACACACCGAACTGCAGTTGGCAGTACACTGCGATAAAAAAACAGTGCTGTGCCAGATATTATCGATATATTGCCACATGACAAAGTCGAGATACCTCGACGATAACAATACGAGATATCGATAAGACTATTTATAGGTTACGATCGAGACCAACATAGTGAAATATGTTGACGAACATTGTCGCATTTTGGACGAATGAACTGTCGAGGTTGACCTGACATTTCATAGTTAGAGTTGGACCAATGTTGGTGTTGGATGAGCCCTAGCCAACATTTTGCCAACATGTGTGGATTATATTATATTGGTCCAACAGTGTCACAAACATTGAATGTGTAATGTTTTAAATTATAAGTCGTATACACGTTGATATTTCAGTTGTTCATGATATTTGTTATACTTGACCTATTGTTTTTGGGTACGCTTGTTTACGAGATTGTATGGTAGAACTTCGCGGGCGGCAAGTGGTTTGTAACATTTTATAAATAAGATACTGAACACTTGAGTTATTATGCATCATGATTACTTCTCGGTGTATTAGTTTTGAGCGTAGGCCCCTCGGCTGACTGTACCGGCTGGGTGTGGGTTCGCTTCCCAGCGGCAACTCGAAAATGGTTCAGGAATTTGCTCTGGGGCCCGATTTTCGCTTGATAGACATCAATCTCTATCCGTGATAATGTCGAAAGAAAACGACAAAAAGATCGTATTTTTTCGACATATCTCGAAATAAATAAATACATCATAACGTCTGTATTCTCCGAAGGGGTAAGCAGAGGTGCACTGCAGTGCACCCACTATTCGCCGATGTATTATGGTCCCAATTTAATAGGGGGCGGGCCTATTGCCATTATACTGGGTATAAATGCCCCCTCAATAGAAGAAGGTTTGGGCCATAGCCTACCACGCTGCATTCGGAGCAACTATTTCTAACAGACCATTCGTTTGATACATGTACGAATGTTTTCTGTACATATTTCATGGAAACAACTCAACTCACAATCAAGCGCATACCATTTACGTATCGCATAACAAAATAGTTAATAATAATACGATAATTGTTACGTTACACTTATATTTTGTAAATAATTTATATTTTTTAATTATTATTATTATTGTTGTGTAAAGAATTTCGTTCCATTAATGCGTAATTACCTATGTGTTTTGTAGTTGTCAACTAGATATCTTCCTATTTGTTTTAATTGCGATACGACGAGACACTTGTTTGTTACACATTGATAAATAGACGCTAATGCTTATTCTGAGCGGCTGTAGCTAATGGTTAGACGGGTCGCCCTTGTTGTAGACGCACGCGTCAAATTGTTTGCCAACACCAAAAATAACCCTGTGTCAATACACATAAAGATGACATTTCTTTGGTAAAAGCCAAGCTTCGAGGGTCCGAATTCGCTCGCGGTGCCAATGTCATTTTGTTGAAGAATAAACCTTTTATATGAGTGAATACAGTTCGTTTTGGTATTGGTAACCATTTAAACGTCCCAAGGTGCTTTAGGCTCAGGGTCCCAAGTCCCTTAAAACTATCGTTGTGGAGTTGCATTATTACATCAGTTTTTAAGATATGAAAACAACATATTTTATCAATGGTACCTAGAATATGACTAGTCAAATGGCTTCAAAGTGACAATTTCTACCGTCCATTAAAGTCAAAGTCAAATCATTTATTATGTATAGGCCTATGGGGGCACTTACGTCAAGTTAAATTATTTTTTTTATTCTACTATACTACCACCGGATCGAAACGCGACCTCAACTGAGAAGATCCGGCAAGTAACTCACTGGACTGATATTTTTTTTAAATCGCCAAAACTTATTACAAGTACACAGGTGAATAATGCTCCTATATCCTCCTATATCCTATATATCAAAAATAATTGCCAAAAATCACGAAATATCACAAGGGCGGGTGTAGTAACTTAATTTCAGAACAATTTAAATTATATTTGTACCTGCATTTAAAGATAATATTTTAAAAAAATTACAAATCTGCGGAAGATTGCTCATTTTTGGGGTCCATGACTTATGACATGCTGACTCTCAACTGACAGGGAGTTCGGTCTTGTTGGTTTCCTCTATTATCGATCAAATTTGGGATACTGACAATTCCGAGGGTGAGTAGTGGGTCCCTTTCTCCACAATAGTTGTTAAAGATGTTGTTTTCAAGCTTTAAACAATGACGTCTTAAGCAACTTCACAATTATAGTTTAATGGAGCTTGAGGCCCAGTTGTAAACATATTAAACATATGTTAAGTAACAATGACCACAAAAGTCATTATCGTCTCGTGATGACTATGTTATATTCCATACCAACGCGTACATTACAAGATTTATAGTCTAGAGCGCTATATTTAGTTTTAAATATACAATAATTATTATTATATTAATTGTGGAGAGATATTATTTAATTTAAATTGGAATCTCGTTTCATTGAGCTGTGGGCCGTACCGACACATCTTATTGTAATATTGTTTTAATGTTAACTGTATGTTTTGTACAGTTTACTGTTTAAACAGTATTGTAAGCGAGGTGTTAGTAAAGAGGTTGTTCGTTTCATGTCTAAGTCGAGTACACACTAGATGATTTGAGTTGTAAACATTACAGTCGCTCGTGACACGACAAAATGTGAGATACATTTTGTCTCATTCTCCCATATTGACTACGAATGTGAGATAGCGACTCGGCGGGTCATATTACGTTTGCTTGCCTAATATATCGCATGCCTAATGGAATGATCAAACTCAAAAATAATGTTGTTGAAAAATGGTCGTTAGAACGACCCTTTAAGATTTATAGTCGAAATCCTAAAATTTCAAAATGGGTCTCTATACTTTTAAAAATGGGATATATTAAAGTCGATTTTGTTGATAAAATAACATTCAAAGTATTACCCTCTTGTTCATACATTATAGCTGCAAGAAGGACGGCAATACGCCTAGTTTGGTGTAGTTTATCGACACCATTATACAGGGTGTTTCAGCAGTTCGAAATTATACTTTGACGTTTGCAAAATATCAGGTATACAACTGAAAGGTATAAAAATTGATCGAAATTCGACCATGTTTTCCCAACTTTATTTTCGTCGTCAATTAACTCGTAATATTTCGAGACCTATGTAAAATGTGCATGTTCTGTTTTGTGAATATTGGTAGTCGCCCCTCATAAGTGTAGTTGCTGCTGAGTAGGGTTATGGATCTACTCAAAGGCCAGAAAATTATACCTGTGAAAAATTTTCAAAGGTCTTGTGGCGAACCCTATATCTCGCCACTTCCACCAGTCACCAATAGATGGCGCGACTACCGACACATCGCAATTCTACGCGTACAAGAAATTGACCGCCATATAAAGTACTATGAAAATCCAAGCTCGCGGTACTGGAGTTCTCGACAATATCAGAGGGGCGTAGCGGACCCCGCCAGGCATACCACCCGCCTGGCAGGAAGATCTTTCCTATTCCGCCAAAGTCTATAACTCAGAAATTATGATAGTTAGGTATATACTGTCTTCACTAAGCATCCACATATGAGCTACAGTATATGTACTAAGTATTATTTCGGACTTCTGATACAACCTGTATAACTTTAACTAACGGAAATCATCTTACCCGAATGCCCCAGAAGGAAGGCAACGTTTTCATCTAGCGTGTACACGGCTTTGTTTTGTTATATTTAACACATTTTTGTATGATTTGTAAATAAAGTACACAATATTTACGTTTCGTTTGACATATCAAGGGATTATCGCTCTTCGTGATTGTAAACTTAGCGAGACGGGATGAGCGATGCAATATACAAATTGGTACCTTATACTCCTTGTCATATGGGTTATATTTGAATACAGCGGGTTACATGGTTTTTGAAACCTTTGTTAGGTAATATATGAGTTTCTGTACATTTTAATTTGTCTCTTGCGTCCTCGTCGTAGTTTTCATTTAAGTGTTTTCTCACGGTTTGAAAATATTCACTTTTTCAAAGTCTAAATTATGGCACTTTTAGTGCCATTTTCATTTTCATTCTAAATCCATTTCAATCTATCTAACAAACCGTTTACAACGGCACTTTTTTTGAACGAATGTGCTCTCTAATGCCGCTGCAAATGGTTTGTTATATTTTATAAATAAGATACTGAAACTTTGAGTTATTATGCATGATGATGACTTCCCGGTGTAGTAGTTTTGAGCGTAGGCCGCTCGGCTGGGTGGACCGGCTGGGTGTGGGTTCGCTTCCCAGCGGCAACCCTCAAAAATGGTTCAGGAATTTGCCCTGGGGTCCGATTTTCGTTTGATATACACTAATCTCTATTGAAGATATTTCGAAACAAAAGAAAAAACCGGCCAAGTGCGAGTCGGACTCGCGCACAAAGGCTTCTGTATCATTATCTATAAATATTACGTTTGTTGTATGGGAGCCCCCTTAAATATTTATTTTATTCCGAGTTTTAGTAGTATTTGTTGTTATAGCGGCAATAAAAATACATCATGGGTGAAAATTTCAACTCTCTATCACGGTTCATGAGATACAGCCTGGTGACAGACGGACGGACAGCGAAGTCTTAGTAATAGGATTCCCGTTCTAACCTTTGGGTTCGGAACCCTTAAAATACGACGTTTCGTTTCGACATATCTATAATAGAGATTGATGTCAATCAAGCGAAAATCGGGCTACAGGTAACTGGGAACCATTGTATGGTATCCTAGTTGGTCAGTTTGGGATCATACGATGAGTATGTTTTGTATTTATTTATAGGACCTAATTTAAATGTATTCGAACAAAAAAAAAGTGAAATCAGACCGTGTGTATGTACCTATTCTATTATAACTGTAATTATGTATTATGTACCTATCGTAGGTAGTTCGTTGTGTAAATATTTAAACGTTATTTTGGACGATCGCATTCAGCATCGCGTCTGGAGTCGGGCTATGAATGTTACTGTGGTGTTAGCACGCATTTAAAAACAAGACCTCTGTCACGGATTGGCTCGGTCGCTCTCTGTCTTATTTCATACGAGTAAAAGAGATATAATCAACATATTCTGTGACATAAGTCTAGTCTTGGCGCTCATGCTACAACTACTGTTGTGTGTTAACGCGCTCTAATGTACAATTCAGCCCTATTGGGAAGCATTCTTGTATCGATTTAACCGTAACATTTCAAATTCAACATGGAATTTACATACATAATCGGCTTTCAACGGGAATTGACTGATCTTTCAGCTTGGTTGGTTCCTTGCATATATTTATTTCATTGCACTTTAACTAGGACGATAAACAATTATACTAATTTAAAAAAGTACTTAGAGTGTGTAGACGTTTTACGTCATAGGTCAGCAAACATTCATGCATCCAGGAGCCCGATTTTCGCTTGATAGACATCCATCTCTGTTCGAGATATTATGTCGGAAAAAACGTCAAATTGGTCGTATTTTCGACATTCCTCGAATAGGGAAGAAGTCTATCAAACGAAAATCGGGCTCCAGTGCCTTAGTGCCCTTACATTGTTGTGGATTTGCTATGACTTAATTAAGGTATTAAACCAACATTTTATGGTACCTAGAATATGACTAGTCTAATGCGGTGACAATGTCTGATGTCTACAGGTCCTATTTTAGCGTCCATTGATAAAATATATTGTTTACTTGCCTTAAAAAATCAGTCATAACACCTCCACAAGGGGTCTTTGAGCACTGTTTGCAGAACCTCATACACACCAACAAAATCTTAGTTCACTCATCCGCAAAAAGAAAAAACAACTCAAGGAGAACTTATATCGCGATCTAGCAATATATGTGGATTCATGCTTTATAAACAACGTAGTGCTCAACGGCATCTATTAACGAAACTTTGTAGATCTGTTTGTTACAGAGAGCTACAGAGGTCGCCAAAGCACTTTAAATATGTAAAATATGATTACAATGTTGAATTTGAAATATTCATTCGATACAATTGTCGCGTCTCGCGCGCTTATCGGCGTTCAAGTACTTGCGTTGCAGAGATTATATTTTGTGCCAAATATGCACAATGTGTACGGACCGTCTTGCTCACAATACATACAATACTAAACGATTTTAACACTTGTGTGCAATCATACATAATTTTAAAAAATCCAGAAAAGTACGTTACGCCTTACAGAATAATCTGTTTATTGTAAAAAAAATTTGTTAAAGATTTCCATAAATTTCAGGACCATTGTACACGAGTGTTTAATAAAATGTGTGCTTCATTGAGATATTGCAATAATATTTTGCGTTATCCTTTGATTGAGATGTTAGCTTTTTATGCTACTAATGTACGCTGTGGAGTGTTATCTGTCGACCTGTTGTTTTAGTATAAACTGATCCCGAGAATAATTTTAATTTGAGTCTATGCAAACCATCTTTACGGGTAATTATCAGGTTTTAAAATTAGGGAAAATATTACACCACATTTTACTAGTAATGTGAGATTATAATACTTGAGATATTAGCAGTCTTTATAAATGCTTGAGCTTGGGGTGCGTTTAAATCTAGTTTTAAGTCACAATCACTTCTTTAAATGCCCCAGTCGCATTATAGTAAAGTTGTATGTATCATAACTAATGGTTTAAACTCGACATCAAGTTTATCGAATGCTTCTAGCTTGACAAGCGACATTGACCCTTAAATCTCAAAAAAATAGTAGTACTAAATCTCAGTTCCACTTCACAGCGTCAATTACGTTACGGTGGTACCTATATGTAGTAGTCGGCTTCGCTTAAACGGTAATTGTGACTTCGAATGTTGATGCCTATTGCTGTACGTTAGATGTAACGCAATTCTATACTCTAATTTTAGGGTGAAAGAGCTTTTTTTAAGTTTTCCTGATTCATGCATGATGACACGGAATAAGTCACCTGTGTCTTTATAGCTCTGTCCCTCTCTTTTAAGCGTTTTACCTGACCATATATTTTAACGGACTTCCAAAAGGAGGAGGCTTCTCAATTCGACCGTATACCGTCTATCAATTGCTAGAGGATGGTAATTTGATTTTTAAACCCATTGTAAATGTACGGCAGTAGGCTGATTCGATATAACCAACCCTGTGACAGTGCACTTACGTTCCATCAAATAAAGAGATTTTTAAAATTGTGATACGAATTTTTATTACCTTGTAAAGGGCACCACCGCCGCATAAAAACACGTTAAAAAAAGTTGAAAGTAAAATATTTAATCCATTTTCATACAAGGCTAATTTGACAACAACCAAATAAAAAACAAAACATAACTCTTCTTATTTTTAAACCAGCCAGTATTTATATTTATAAAAAGATTAAAACGCAACGCTAACACGCCCCACCCTAGTGCTAAGTCAGCACTCAACACTAACTGGAATTAGAGCGATGCGCGCCGCTGAACGCTGCAACGTGCCAGACCTGGTCTTCACTGTAACAAGTCTAATTCGGCCATCCCTGCTAGGAAATACTTGTTGGACTACACCACGAGGCCAGACAAGGTAAGCGTCCTTGATGTCACCGGTCACAGCCACTTTGTTCTCCCGAAATCGTAACATAATGCCGAACAAAGAAGCGAGTAGATCGGGACCCTTAAGCAGATATTCGTTGAGACTGACCCCTTGCAGCAGCATCAAAGACCAGACGTAACTTCTGCTTATTGGGGTTATTTACCCCAAAATTAGGTAAATACCAGGTTTTGCCAGCAGGCTGTGCATTCTCAAGCTTTTTCACAAAATCATTTTTTAGCAAATGACTTGCCCTCTCCGCGTACCTCTCGGCAAACCCCTCACTCACGGACATCTTCTTCTCGATGCTCTTCAACCTTGTGAACGCGCTCGGGTAACTGTCGGGCATCTTGCACTTGTCATCCTTCCACGGTAGACCGACATGCCACCTTCCATCGACAAGAGAGGCGGTGCGCTCCAGCACGGCCGCAGCGCGTTCGTCGTCAACATTAAGACGAGGCGTACCTGACACGGCAATGGAGTCGATGGCGAATGATTGCCGCACCTCTTCGTGTAGATCCCGTAGCTTCCTGTCGGCCTCGTAGTGGTTTTCGTCTAGAGCGTCGAATTTGGACAACAGAAGAGACACATGATCTGAACGCGATTTGTACAGCAGCGGCACGCTTCCATGTACACACCAACCTAGAGGGGTGCGTGTAACGGACGGTTCGTGAGGTTTGCCCAAGCACATTTGTAGCGGTAACAGTAAATGGTAATTATCCTGACCTATCAAAATATCAGGTTTTAATTGACAATTAGTACATAATTCATCTTTATACTTAAATAAATTAGAATATTTGGTACAATCAACGACAGACAAATCTTGTACAGGTAAACTTAACTCATTGACACATCGAACTCGAATAGAGTGAACTTTAGTACTATTCCTATATATATATATATATTTACAGTCATTACGAAAGAATCACACACAAACTTGTGGTTGTCCCACGCACCTGACACACGCATGGTCTCGCGGCGGCCGCGGACACCTGCTTGCTCCGCAAGGCGACTACTTATCAACGACACTGTCGACCCGTCGTCCAACAATGGATTTGCGCTGATTACACCATTTGGCCCATGAATGTTCACTGGCACCACCTTCAACAATACTTTGCAGCTACTCACATTGATATGCGTTACAGTTTCAGACACAGGTGAAAGCTCCACTGCATCGGTGTCGGGATCCTGGGCCTTATCGACATTACTATTGCTGTCCTGATTGTTGTTTCTTCCCTTGAAATGTAAGAGACGATGGTGCGCTTCACCGCAGCCACTCTTGTCACATACTGGCGCAGGGCACGTCTCTCGGTTGTGAGGTAGTAATAGACACTTGAAGCAGATACGGTGCCGTTTAACATGTCGCCAGCGATCCTTTCTTACAGCGCGCTTGAACTGCCTGCATTCTGTGAGCTTATGCTTTGTAACACGGCAATATAAACATTTGTCATCACCGGTATCAGTAGATATCTGCTGTTGTACTAGCACCGCTTGTGGTTTACCACAGTTCTGTTTAGGTTTAGGTTGACTGTACGTATCAAACATGTTAATATTTGCGGTGGTTGTCATCGTGACAGCTTCCTCATTCAAAAAATCTGACAAAATATCCAAACGTGACTTCTTGTTTTCTTTTATTAGTGGGAAGCTATAGTCTGACCACTTAGATATAAGTATTGTGGGAAACTTACTCAATATAATTGTGACTATATTCATGCCCTGAAGATACTCATCTCGGTTAACTGCGCGTATAGCCGCGATAGAGTTCTGTAGCTTCACCGCAAAAACCACAATGTCCTTCTGGAAGTCTGAAGAGATGGCCTGTAACTTCTTTATGTCCTGTATGACCCTCGCAACGATGGTATCCGGGTTTCCGAATCGTAGCTCTAATGTTGACATTACCTGCGAAGGGTCAGTCGCACAAATTAGTAGAGCTGAGACAGCGTCCTTTGCTGGTCCGCGAAGACATTTTCTCAACCTCCATAGGTTTTCTCTCGTGCTGAAGTTACAAATCTGAGTGGACTCTTCATACGCCTGCCTAAAGTGTAACCACTCTAATGGGTCTCCATCGAAGGCAGGTAGCTCCCTCGGCGTGCATATTCTGCTTAATAATTTAGCGCTCGGTATGTTATTAGCGGAAGTGGCGGCTAAATCCTTTATCGCGCTCGCCAACATATGCACCGTGGCAGTCTCGGCGCCAGGGTTCGTCTCCACTGGCGGTGCGCACGGCTCAACATCCTCAGGACCAAAACGTTCTCTCTGCAGGTCCTGCTGGCTATGTTCTAACCACCTTTTTACTACACTCTTTCCGCTAACAGAACCTTCCTCGTGTGGACTGTAGTCATCGTCCAAATCAGCCAAGTCAGCTTCCAACTTTTTATCAATAAGTTCGAGCTGGATGCGCGCTCTTGCCTGTGCAGCTTCTAGCTCCAGTTGTTTCCTCCTAGGCAGTATAGATGACGACGTTGACTTCCTGCTCTTTGACGATTGGTGCGGAAATGGTAACGTTAACGCCTCAGGACGTTCCACAGTAGTGCTACCACCCGCAATTACAACAGTGCTGTCTAGATCAGGTGCGTTATCGATCATCTGGGGTACCTTTTCAGTAGCTGGCTTTTGAGTAATCTTTTCTGTACTGGTATCCGCTGCTTCCATTAGTGCGCGCTCCTTGTGTCGCGGATTTCATCGCGATTTATTACCTGTTATTGTCATGTGTCAAGGTGAGTGTCAATGTCATTAGTTTTTGACAGTGCGCGAGCGCGTTTAGATAGAAAAAGGGCGTAGGCGTGGGAACGCTACGACATGTGGGTGGTTGTATTATGAGCAAAGCGTGGTAAAATGGTTCCACATCTACCTACAGTGGTTAACAAGAAAACCGAGTGTAGTCTTCATGGAGTGAAGACCGACAAATGGTTGTAAGTTATGCATTGCTACGATGGAGGTAGTAATGCAGTAAGTACAGAGGGCATGTAAGTACAAAGTAAGTAATTGCGTGCAAGGCGTGGAGTCACGATGCACGAGGCAATGCTACCTAGAGTATCGGGGTGAGTCCCATTACTATTATTACGACAAAGATTATTCGAGATTATTAATTAGTAATACGAGCACGGACTCGTCATTACGGTAAATGTGCGATTGAGTTTGTACTCGAGCTATAGTCTTTTCTAGAGGGGCTATGGTTAGAGATTTGAGTAGGCCGCCTTGCGTAGCGAGTATGCGCAAGGGGCAGCCGCCTTCGTAGCTAGTATACGAACGGGGCACAGTACCTATGGGCATGAACACCCAAGTAGTACCTGGTGGCAGGGTAGAGCTGTAGGGGAGTGTGTGGAGGCTCAGCTGCGGGTCCGGATGGGCCGCAGTGGTGTTCAGGTCATGTTATGGAGGGCCAAAACAGTGGAAGACCAGAGGGTTGGAAACTGTACCCATTAACTTGGGCTCCTTAACATATGAGTGGAGTAGCAAAACAGTGAACGACCGTAGGGTTGGGATCTGTACCCATTAACTTGGGCTCCTTTTAGTGGTACACGAGATTGAACAAGTAAAATCAGTAAAGAGAGTCAGTCGCACAGTTTCCATGGTGATGAATTGGTGACGTTATATTATTATGCTGATTATAGAACCACAGGCGCCGCGACATTATGGTGGAGGTGCTCGGTCTAATCAGATAATGAGTTTTGAGCAGTATAAGATGAGATTTACTATACTTATTTTTAATTTTAATGTGTGCCCGTCCGGGTACAATTTTTTTTTTCTTTTTTTTCTTTAAGTTTGGGAGGTCTGCTATCTCAGGGTCCCTTCATAGACAGAGCTTACTGGTAAGTCTGTCTGATAGACAAAGTTGTTGTAGAGCAGTAAACAGTCTGGCCCCGATCCGTTCAGGGAGGCTGTAGTCAAGTTATATAGATTGGCAGAGTGGCAATAGAGAGGTACAGAGGTACAGAAACTGGTGACTCTGTCTGTGGGACAGAGTGCTATATAGAGTTGTGGACAGTCTGGCCCCGATTCGTTCAGGGAGGCTGGTTCCTAAGTGCAGACAAGCAAAGAGTGCCACTATTAGAGACTATAAAGGAGGTTGGTCCCAATCCGTTGGGAGAACCTGTTGTAAGTTGTTTTACTAGTAAGGGATGACCTGGGGTGGCTATGACCTATGCTTTCTTAAATAGACAAGTTGGTTAGAACTATTTATTCTAATCATACATCTTTTAGAGGATGTGATTCAACATCATGAGTATTCATGGGACAATGATTTGTCCTACATCGAAAACCTCTTGTATATAGGTTTTCGGCTAAATAAACGTATTTACAACATTTGTGGTTTTATTTATAAACTTATGATTAAATAAATTGTTTGTTTTATTTTACCTCCATATTTTTACATTTGTTTGTACTATAACTAAACGTGTATAATCTATGGTTTTTATTTGGTAAACTTCTCTTTGTGTTTTAGGTACCGTGAATGGGTGCCTTATGTTTTATGCATCTATTTAATTTAATCCAGAGGTATCCGAATATGTATTTAGTAATGGTAATATCTATGGTTTCCCTGGAAAGAGAAACCCATGTGATGTATTTTTAATGTCTATGTTCGTCTTAAAGTGTGTTACTCCTTACTCGTTACCATCACTGGCTGTCATTTGTTGTGTTGGCTGCAATGGTATTAGGCTGCCATGTTAAAGAGTACTGCGACAAGTATGAAATGTTATGATTATTGTTTACGTTTCGAAATGGTGTCATTCTGTATTGTTTACTATTTTGAAGTTACTTTTTCAAAAGCGTCTTACTTTGCGTAATTATATTATAAGGTGCTATGAAGGCATATTATTATCAAACAGCATGGTCTGTGTTGAAAGTGGTGTAAAGTGTATTGTTTAAAAGTATACATGTACAAACGTATTCACAGAATGTTGAAGGAAATTATGTTCTAGTGTATTGAGTATGGAACATGGAACAAGTAAATTTATCCATGTCATTAAGAAATAAGTCGGTCAGTGCTACATGCTAGTAGCTTATAATGTAAGAGCTCATTGTTAATGATACCTTATAATAAGTAGGTACCTCGTATGTCAACCAGTAACAAGTATAAATAGTTTTAGTTAGATAACTGGGTACAAGCGTATTCTGAAAGTTCCAGGATGACGACGAGCAAGGCACCTTTTGACAAGACTTAATGATGCGGTTAATTGCAGAATTATTTGAGCGAGTTGTACAGATATAACTGTGCCAAGCTATGCCAGAGCATGGCTTCAGAGGATTTAATGCGAACAATGGGCAATTAAACATTTGTACGAAGAGCTTGCAAGAAGGAATATATATGTATACATGGCCCTGGCCAACAAGGCCATGAGTGGTCTCAAGATATAGTGAAGGAGAGTAAGAACTTTCAGTTTGAGGTGGATGTCGTAATTATCAACCTTGACAGTAAATTATTGCTAAATCTGGTTGTGACAATATCCATACAAAGTTGCCTTAGCTGTCCTTCCCACATTTAATGGGAACATATTATAGTGGCAGTTAGAAGCAAGTGTGAGCAAGCAAGCCCTACCAAGAGATGATAGGCTTGCATATCTTATATTATCCTTGCCAGATACTGCGCTAGAGGTTGTCCGTGGCTTGGGTACTATTGCACAGAATTACAAAATTGTTGTGGACGAAAGGTTGATTTAGAAATAACAATATATTGATTCAGTTGGGGCTATTATAGAATAAACCGATCATAGCAGCTATGAATAGAGTTGTCGCAGAATGTGTTTATTTTAGAGGGTTTATTCACTAAAATAGTTTAATGAAGTATCTACTTCTGATGTTATGTGTAAATGAAAACATCGGTTAGGCCAAGAAATTAAAGTATGCAAGAAGTTTAAAGCTTGATTATAAAACACTTGAAAGAGGTTGTAAACACTGAAGAAGGTACCTATCTAGTTGCCTGTTTTGTGAAGGACTATGTATAATTATAAAGATCATATAAAATATCTGACTAAATACGAGAAATAATTAACTGGGAGCAAGATGACATCTGCGCAGTATTTTAGAAATTTCTAGCTAAAGAGGAATGTTATCATTGCAAGGGCAATCATAATAGTGTTGTGTCCTAAGGAATTTGCAGTTAAGGACAACTGCGTTTTCATTAATATTAAAGTAAAGGACAATGAAGAAATTTAGACTCCTGCTTTATAGTGGTTGCCAACCCAGCTATACTATGTTAATAGTTACCTACCTAGTGGTTTATGTTTTAAAAAGGCTAAAGTACATGAGTTAGTAGGTACCTATATAATACATCATCATCATCACGCCTGTATTCCCCGAAGGGGTAGGCAGAGGTGCACTGTAGTGCGCCCACACTTCGCCGATGTAATGATATGATCTATATAATGAAGAGTTATAATATTTTCCATTGGTCTAGAGGGAGCTACAAGGTAACTCAAATCCCTGTTCTTTTATAGATGTCAGAAGGGACATTCATGCTAATGTTGTGTGTAGCACACCGGTGCCCAGTATAAAGTGATTCCATGGCAGAAAGGAAGTAATGACTGGTTGAAATAAGTATTGATCATTTTTAAATTGCTTATATGAGAATTTTTCAGCTACAAAATATTTTTTTATTAATAGCGGTTGAAATAGAATGGACAAGAATTGATAAGTCCAGAAGCTGAAGTTACAAATGCGATTTTCTGACTGCAGAAGTAATAGAGATGCCGCAGCATGGGCAATATTGTCTGGGGGAGTATGTATTGGATTATTTTGTTGATGCTGCGGAAAAATGCATATGGCGCTGAAGTATACCTTCGGGTGACAGACCCGAGACAACAGTAAACGCTACCGGCTGGACATGTCAGGGGGGTATGTATTGCATTATTTTGTTAATGCTGTAGAAAAATGCATATGGCGATTGAAGTATACCTTAGGGTGACATACCCGAGACAACAGTACATGCTCGGGCAGGACATGACAGTGGGATCCACATCTTTGATTTGATAGCCCAATTTTATTTAGATTTTTTTATTTGAAAGAAAATTTGCCCGCTTGGATAGATATGCGTAGACAAGACTTTCTGTTTGATTGAGGAGGGTCAGGATGTCATGACGGACAGTCCAGACTTAATAGAGCATGATCACCTAGCAGAATTCAAATTTAAACAGAAAAGTTCTTAAAAAGCTGGTAAAGTGTATTTATATGTAGTAGGTATGTATACCTAATGAATAAGTTTTAAATAATGTTCATTATTTTGATGTGTAAAGTTTCAGAGTTACAGCTAGAGGCTTTGCCATATGAGGATTGCTATATGTTGGTGATGTGAGTAATATAAAGAAAGTGTGACACTAAGAGCAGAAATAAGTGAAAACTTGCTAAGATTGGTGAATGGAGCTGATGGTGCATATTGTGTATCATTATTGAAAGCAGATGAGACAGAATTTAATGTTCGGTAAGATATCTTTAGTGTTTAGAGATGGAGAGAGTCGATATAAAGAGGTTATTCCTCAAAGTGATAGCAGGTCTGATTGGTCCAGACAGTAATTATCTAACTTTAGGTAAAAGTCTGAAAGATTCAGTTGAAGTAGAAGCAGATGTAAGTCCATGTAAAATAGTGTACAAAGAATGTTTAAGAGGTGACCTGCTCCGTAGCCAGACAGAAATGGCTGAGTAGACACCTGTTGATGCTTCTGTGGCTTCCTGTGGTTGGGGAGTGTCGCGGATTTCATCGCGATTTATTACCTGTTATTGTCATGTGTCAAGGTGAGTGTCAATGTCATTAGTTTTTGACAGTGCGCGAGCGCGTTTAGATAGAAAAAGGGCGTAGGCGTGGGAACGCTACGACATGTGGGTGGTTGTATTATGAGCAAAGCGTGGTAAAATGGTTCCACATCTACCTACAGTGGTTAACAAGAAAACCGAGTGTAGTCTTCATGGAGTGAAGACCGACAAATGGTTGTAAGTTATGCATTGCTACGATGGAGGTAGTAATGCAGTAAGTACAGAGGGCATGTAAGTACAAAGTAAGTAATTGCGTGCAAGGCGTGGAGTCACGATGCACGAGGCAATGCTACCTAGAGTATCGGGGTGAGTCCCATTACTATTATTACGACAAAGATTATTCGAGATTATTAATTAGTAATACGAGCACGGACTCGTCATTACGGTAAATGTGCGATTGAGTTTGTACTCGAGCTATAGTCTTTTCTAGAGGGGCTATGGTTAGAGATTTGAGTAGGCCGCCTTGCGTAGCGAGTATGCGCAAGGGGCAGCCGCCTTCGTAGCTAGTATACGAACGGGGCACAGTACCTATGGGCATGAACACCCAAGTAGTACCTGGTGGCAGGGTAGAGCTGTAGGGGAGTGTGTGGAGGCTCAGCTGCGGGTCCGGATGGGCCGCAGTGGTGTTCAGGTCATGTTATGGAGGGCCAAAACAGTGGAAGACCAGAGGGTTGGAAACTGTACCCATTAACTTGGGCTCCTTAACATATGAGTGGAGTAGCAAAACAGTGAACGACCGTAGGGTTGGGATCTGTACCCATTAACTTGGGCTCCTTTTAGTGGTACACGAGATTGAACAAGTAAAATCAGTAAAGAGAGTCAGTCGCACAGTTTCCATGGTGATGAATTGGTGACGTTATATTATTATGCTGATTATAGAACCACAGGCGCCGCGACACCTTGCTTGCCATCGCACGCGTTTTCATCCTTGCAGTATGCGGCGGGGTGTGGAACATTTCTTATTTCCGCCCGAATGACCATTAAAAGGCACCACCGCCGCATAAAAACACGTAAAAAAAGTTAAAAGTAAAATATTTAATCCATTTTCATACAAGGCTAATTTGACAACAACCAAATAAAAAACAAAACATAACTCTTCTTATTTTTAAACCAGCCAGTATTTATATTTATAAAAAGATTAAAACGCATCCCTAACACCTTGATTGTACACAATTATAAGTTTTACTAATAAAAGTATTAGAATGAATATTTTTAATTTATCACTAATGATATTGCTGACAACAATACTAATTCGTAGTACTTCTCAGATACATGAGAGTCGTAGTCGTAAAAAAACAAATAAATTTATTTACTCGAGCCATAAGAAAATCCCGCAATTGACAGAAAAGTACCAGGATCACATAACATATGAGGAGGTTAGGAGGTAGTTGATAAAAATAGCACCATCTGCCGGGCGATAGCTCAAACAAATAATTCCAAGCAACAACGGATTTAGGACACAAAAGTACTAGGATCGCATGACATATCAGGAGGTTAGGAGGTAGTTGGTAAAAATAGCACCATCTGCCGGGCGATAGCTCAAACAAATAATTCTGAGCAACAACGGCTCTACGTCAGAAAAGTACTAGGATCGCATGACATATCAGGAGGTTAGGAGGTAGTTGGTAAAAATAGCACCATCTACCGGGCGATAGCTCTAACAAATAATTCCAATCAACAACGGATTTAGGACACAAAAGTACTAGGATCGCATGACATATGGAGGTTAGGAGGTAGTAAAAATAGCACCATCACACTATCTGCCGAGCGATAGCTCAAACAAATAATTCTGTGAAAATACGATTTTGTAAGGAAAAGTACTAGGATCGCATGACTTACCAGGAGGTTACGGAGGTAGTTGGTACACATATTTGGCGCCATCTAGTGGGTGATAGCTCAAACAAATAATTCTGAGCAACAACGGCTTTACGTCCGAAAAGTACTAGGAACGCATGACATATCAGGAGGTTAGGAGGTAGTTGGCAAAAATAGCACCATCACACTATCTGCCAGCGATAGCTCAAACAAATAATTCTGTGAAAATACGGTTTTGTAAGGAAAAGTACTAGGACCGCATGACTTACCAGGAGGTTACGGAGGTAGTTGGTACAAATATTTGGCGCCATCGCGTGATAGCTAAAACAAATAATTTTGAAAGCAAGAATTATCAGCGCCACCTGGCGGGCGATAGCTAGAACAATAATTATTTGTAAAGGCTTTTTACGGAAAATACTAGGATCGCATGAAGTACCAGGAGGTTAAGCGGTGGCCAATATAGACGCCCAGCGCCGTCTATCGGGCGACAGCCAAAACAGTTCATTCTGAGAAACCACAGCAATACTTAGCGCCATCTATCATCGGATAGCATAAAAATGAAAATATCGAATAATTCTTAGGGTGACAAACGCATACGAAAATAAAAACTCTGTACCATATGTAACAATTTTATTTTACCAATATTCATAATATATTAACATATGTGGTCCAAAACCACCCTCTTTGATAATACTTATATAATACAAAGAATTTCTCACAAATGGTCGCCGTAACCTATAACAATAAAAACAAAACATCTACCGACTAACACGACCGTTGCATATCCTCGAGTCAATTGTTAACTCAGCGACTACCCACAGTAATTACACAGTACAACAATATTTAAAACGAGGTATAAAAGGGGAAAAGAAAGATTAAACATTTCTCATAATATTATTAATAATAATTATTAGTTTATAGCCTAAACGAGACGGAGGCGCCGGTCTCCAGTGGTTAGTATCACCACAAATAATATGGAAGTTTAATAATAGCGACCTCTAAACATTAGGCCGTCCTCGATCAGTCACGCGCCGACCACAGAGCGTCCGCCCGTTACAACTTACGTTTATTAATGCATTTTACATTATATACAATGGGAAATAAATAACCTAATAAGCACGACATGATAATATAATAATTGTGTATGTACATAGACACAACTACGGTGCAGTGACGACCAGAGGCGAGTACCATTATATCACAAAAATATAAATCCCAATGCCTGAAGGTATCGTACACCTAATCAATATTCATATTGGCCTACAGTTTTTGGCTTAACTAATTTTTCTCATTAAGTTTAACACATGTCGAATTTAAACGAGTGATCTGGGACCCAATTCTCGGAAATTCGACATCATCTTTAATTCGACATAATTATCGATAATGTCGATATTGCGAGAATGGTCCCCCTGAAAGCAATAAGTCGAATCTAATGAAATACAATGTTGAATTTGTATCGCGTTTTATATCACTTATCGAGAATGGAATTTATTACGGTTAATCGAATTAAGCGACTATTTAAGTTAATTTCTCACTTTGGATGGTAATTTAGATTTTATAAAAAAGCGTTTGGAAAAGATCTCGATATGTGAACAACCATGTTTCGGTGTCGTAATGTACCGTTTAATGGTTTAACATGGGTCCACAGTTATTTACTACATAACTGTCTTCAACATAAACAATCGCGATATATCACAATATCCAATCACCCCAAATTAAACCTTGTGAACATAGCTAAGGCCAGATAAAAACAACCTTTATGAAAAGAAAGTAAAAGTTAAAACTTCGTCGGCTCTACGACGCCGATTAAGCTCATATCTCTTCGACATAAAGGCTACCCAGCTTGAACGGTTACGGAGTGACCCTTACAGTATACAATATTACCAGAGTGTACTTAAAACCTGTTACTATTTATAATGACTACTTCGTGACTCGAGCTTTATAAAACAAAACTAAAATTTTATGAAAACTGTCACGCATTATATAACCAATACCAATGGACTTAGAAATGAAGGAATATAGTTTATCTGTGCTATTCTGTTTACTATATAAATCCTTTTTCGTGGAAGTTAAAAGTATTATTTAAAAATCAACACGAATTTAAGATCGACTCGTCAAATCTTTGGTCCCCCGGCCCTCATAACAAAATAACATAACATTTATTTTTACAAAATAAATATATTTTACGAAAAGAAAATGGCTTCATGCCGGTTATGAGTTTATGATATTTTTTTTATTATCATTATCAGTTAATCTGCCTTCATTTAAAAGTCCACGCAAAAATCACACATCTCAAACATAATACCTACCTACATAAGTTACATCGAATCAATTATGCATCTACACTTTTTACGAAGCATTGCGTGCATTTTCAATTTAGACCTTGCTAATACATCATTATGTTTCATTATACAAATGCATAATTAATTTTCTAAGGACAGTCGCACACTACTTTTGAGACAAGTCAGAAACAGCAAACATTCTTGTCAAGTAATATTCACCACTATGAGTGAGACCGTAAGGTCTACAATACACAATGTTGGTATAAGCTTTTGGTCACCTATATATACATAACACAATGCATAACGACTCAACACTAAATAGACTCAAAGTAAACCATTGAAATGTGAACTTTACATCGTTTCACATACAGTTAAAAATTGACTAAAGTCAAAGACATTCGATGATTCTACAAATACTTTCAATTAAATTGAAATTTGTAATGTATTCACTACTAGATAGAGTTGACATTACAATGCTTATGAGTTCGATGCGATGTGCAAACTGCCTTGTGGTGTAGAAGTAATTTTCAGGGGCCAACTTAGTAGTAAGACTGTCTCAAGATCTGTATGAACTGGGCCGGGATACATCAGATCCCGACCTAATATTAACAGAAATACATAACGACGGTTGAAAGGCAATCCTTACTAAACGACAAAAAATCGTAAAACGATGCAGGAACATCTGGCCGTTCGAATTGTATATATAACTCATTTTACGATTTTTTTGTCGTTTAGTAAGGATTGCCACTCAAGCGTCGATATTAGGTTATAGCGGTAGTAGTGGGGTAAGATTTGTAGGGGTTTGTAGGCATGGGGTCGCATTGGGCCGAGTGGGGCTAGTGACCCACCGGTTCCACGTAGTTGGCGGGGTACAGACCGACCCGGCCGTCTTTTCGGCCCTTGCACCAACCTTGCTCGTCCTCGTCTTCCAATTTTTCGAATAGGTCACCTGAAAATTAAAAAAATAACATTTATTACAAACTAGAGCTGTGCCCGGTCGCGTGAAATTTAGGAACCCTAATTCTTATTTCAAAATAAAAGCAGCCTACGTTACTCTTGATGTTATAAAACAGCTATCTGCCAGTGAAAATTCCGTCAAAATCGGTCTAGTCCTTGCGGAGTCGTGCACGTGTGAAGTTCACCATCTCACACTGGTCCAGCGTAGAGAACTATGGCCCAAATCTCCCTTGCATTGAGGAGGGAATGTGCCTGGTGTAATGGCAATAAGCTCGCCTCCAATGGAACCAGAATACATCGGCGATGTGTGAGTGCACTACAGTGTACCTCTGGTTACCCCTTCGGGGTATACAGACGTGGTGATGTATCATGTGTTCCGCTCACCTTGTCTGAAGCTCAGTTCGTCGCTCTCGGCGCCGGTGTAGTCGTAGAGGGCCCGCACGGGCACCCCGGGCTCGCCCGTGTCGGTGAGCGGGCCGCCCGACTCCTCGTCCCACTCGTCCTCGTCAAAGGGGTTCTCCTGCTTGCCCGAGCCCGGCTCCTTCGCCGGCGACGTCTTTGTCGATTTCGGCGGTGGCGCCGTTCCGTTACTGAAATTCCAGAAACAATTATATACAGGGTGTTTCAGAAGTCCGAAATAATACTTTGACGTTTGCATCGGTATCGGGTATAAAACTGAACGGTATAAAAATTTGATCATGTTTTTCCAACTTGTTTTTCGTCGGCAATTTGTGTAACTCGTAATATCTCGAGTCTCATGTAAAGTTTACATGTTCTGTGTTATGAATATTGGTAGTCGTCCCTCATATGTGTAGTTGACACTGCAGAATAGGGTTATGGATGTACACAAAGGCCAGAACACGATACTTGTGACAAATATTCAAAGGTCTATAACTCACAAACTATGATAGTTAGGTATATACTGTCTTCACTAAGCATCCACATATGAGGTAGCGTATATGTCCCAAAGTATTATTTCGGACTTCTGATACACCCTGTATAATATCTTTGCGTAATAAGAACCTTTTCAGATTAGCATTTTATACGAGCACTGGCTACTACCCGCGACTTCGTCCGCGCAGATTTCGGTAATTCAATATCGTTATAAATTATACCCTACATCGAAGGCTGAAAGCGGAAATGTCGTACTACGAAAATTGGCCTAAATGACTTATTAATATAGAATTGATTAGAAAGAAAAGCCGCGTCGAATGGGCCATGTCTCGTATGGCTACGACGAAAAAAAAAAGATAATTCATTGTTTTTTTTTCTAGTATGCATGTTTGAAATGGATATTAAGAAATATGACATTTTCCGGTTTCTGCCGTCGATATGTTATTCTGATGTATAAACAATAATACTGTAAAGTTTCATCAAAATCCCTTAAGTAGTTTTTGCGTGAAAGAGTAACAAACATCCATCCATCCATCCTCACAAACTTTCACATTTATAATTTTAGTCAAAGTCAATCTACTAGATTACACTTTACAAAGACTAACTCGGAGACAAGATAGTCGGTCATGTCGGTGATAGTGTAGCGCGTATTGTCGGCGTCCCCGTCGGGGCGCAGCGCCAGCCGCAGCAGGTGTCCGCCCGCCCCGGCCGCGGCCCCGCCCGCCGTAAACGACGACCCGCACGCGTATATCTCCAGACGCTCTATGCTAGGGACGGGAACGGAGCGGGATGAAGGATTGGCAGAGGACGCTTCGGTAGGATATCCACATGCTGGGACAGGCGATAACCATAGACTATTTAAACTCTAAGGTACATCTCCAGACGCTCTATGCTTGAGACGGGAATGAAGCGGGTTATGAGATTGGGGAGGTTTGGTAGGTATGGTAGGATTGGTAGAATATCTACATGCTGGGCCAGATAATATAAGCACAAAAGAAAATCATTTGACACTCACGTGACAGCGATTGGTGCGCTAATGCTCTTCTTGTCTATGGTGTTATTGGTTGACGCCGTGTTGTTGACAACAGTCGTTACGGGCGGCGGCGCCGCGTCCGTGTGATTGGTGGCCTTGTTGTTAGCTTTGTTGTTGGCGTTGATTGGTGGTAGCTCCTGTAGTGTTGTTATGAGAAATATTAAGTATTTGAAATTTAAATTAGTCAAGTAATTATTAATATATTTTTTGTTATAATAATGTTTTAATAATACTCCCGGACTATTGAAATACTCAAGCATACTAACACAATCGTTATATTATGACTATGCCTTCATTTTTCAATGCATAAAAACACCACATTTTATCTATGGTAGCTCGAATATATTTGAAAATGTCTACACTAGACATATTCTAGATATAATTGATAAAAACAATGCTTTTTTTATGCATTATAAAGTGAAGACATAGTGATTTTAGAGCATTAGTGTTAGTACACTTGAGACCCAGGTTCAATATAATAAAATTATAATAAAAATAATATTATTCAATGCCGGTATTAACGGTCAATTTAAACAAAATATTATTTACTTAAATATCTCATAATTAAATACTAATATATAAATATATATCCCTAGACAACGCATACTCATCGTACGACCCCAAATCTAACTATGGGTACCGTACAATGGACTGGGGGCGATCCCAGTTATACCCAGACCAGGGCCAATTCCGAAATTTACCACGGACGGGAATCGAACCCACACCCAGTTGGTCCAGTGAGCCGAGCGGCCCACGCTCAAACCACTACACCAAGCCGTCGTCGACTACATATCGAGAGATTTGACTTAAGCGACATCAATTTAACTTTACGGGAGAGTGATTTTCCTCCTACACATTTTTCGATTCAATTCGTGGGGGTTCCAATACAATTTAGCGTTTCCCCGGGACTCGCCGAGTGTCCAACCTCGGTGTCATCAATGGATACCACTGTCGATCCTGGCTTACAGGAGTTACAGTGGTGGGAATGTGTGATGGGCTTGGAGAGAGAGCATGACTATGCTCTTTAGTTATTGTTAAGTAGTAATTACACTTCACTGAATTTAGTGCTCTTAATTCAGTCGTTACTGAATTAAGTCAAGTGTAATCGCAATCAGCAAGCTACTGAATGCGATTACACTTGACTTAATTCAGTTACGACTGAATTAAGATGACTAAATTTAGTGAAGTGTAATAACCACTTTAGCATGAGTACGTCATTGAGTTAGACGCATTCGACGCAGATAAAATTGCTGATTTCAAATATGTATACAAGTCAATATCGCTCGAAAGTGTCGTTTAATTCAAATTGCCTTTCACCTATATAATATATAAATATCTCTAATTTCGTGAGTTGTATGTTATTATCATGCCAATATGCAAATGTTTCATTGAAGCGAACATCCATCATGCAACATCGATAACAAAACATAAATAAATAATATAAAAAAAAAATAATAAATAAAGCACTCTTAAAGCTAATACAGATTGAAACGAGAATGACCTCAATCCCATTTATAATTTTAACTACTATCAGAACCCGACTTTACATGCTTACAAATAAAATAAAAAGCAATATTAATAAAAATAAGGAATACCAAATCCGTAATGCTTAGTTCTTCATTCTCATTCGAATCTATATTTGAACAAATTTTGTATATTTTATAACGTTCTTAAATGATTAGAACAATAGATAAAATTAAACCATATCTCAATAGCACATGGTGTGTTTCAGAATGCAGATAGTACACAACATCTGACATTCTAAAAGTAACGCTGTTCCATTGCGATAAAGTTTAACTTTCTTAGTGATTTTCATCCTTTTTTTAAAAGTGCCGATATTTTTTTGTTCTGCCTGTACATAATGTGTTTGAGTAGGATAACATGAGTGTGTTACGTGACGTCATTGTATGTACGATGTTGATGGTGATAAACGTGACTAACTTTGAAAATATAGATTAAAATCATAATTTAAAAAAATGCTTCCGAATTACTTTTCAAAGTATTCCAAACTATAATTTACAATTAAAAACATGTACAAGTAGAGAAATGGAACAGTATTTTAAAAGTATGTACTGTACTTTTTTGGTCGACAAGCCTCTTTAATAATAATTTTAAAAAAAGTATCTTTATAAACTGTGGTCGTATGTCGGGTATCAGAATCACTACAAACGTCTCGTAAATCAGTTGTAATCTCAATATAATTCAATAAAATCTCTCATAGCGACGCAAACCACGCATCAACATTCGGCATAATTTAACATCACGCCTTGAACGGACTATTTATGATGCGATTTGAAACCAAATTCTACTTTTTTGTTAACACGATTTTATTGTACGGAGAACTTGCACAGCGCCTCTAGCGGTGAGTGACTGAAGTAATATTCTCATACAATTTCTCTTTAACGCCACTACATTGAGAGTCGCCAAACTATGTCAACAAAGGCGGCGGTAGTAAAGCATAAAGTTTGATAACCGCATAAATCTGAGCGTCTAAACTCAGGGTGAGTTTATACAATTTAATTAACAATCATTACTATTGGAACTATAAAAGCTCTGAGGCCATACCACTCACTGCCTCTCATAGAAGTTTTTTTTTTTTCAGTTTTATGGCAAATCTGGCGAAAAAACCACTCTTGCTAATGAAGAGATGGTAAAGGGGAACCCATTTTAAGGGGAATTGGGGTTAACTAGAGCAATTCAGAGCGATTATTTGTAAAGTGTACCACCGCCGACTGTGCACCCACCTCTTTATGTATTGTTGTAATGTATTGTTTCCATACTAACTGTTGTTTTTGATCGATTTTGCACCAAGTTAACAGTCAAAAACTGAAAGTATATAGAAAAATATATAGCTGCAAGACAAGTGGTGGTTTGGCTTCGAATCGCATTATAAACAGTCCGTCTGACACAGTAGAGTTGGTAACGTACATCCTCGCTGACTGGCCGCTGATTGAGCAACGTGATCGGCCCGGTGGGGAGGCTCTCCTTCGATTTCCCCTTGGCGATGTCCCGGAACTCCTCGGTGTACTCCTGGTTCACCGACAGACCCGGTCACAAGCGGTCACGGCGGCGACGCGGCGACGCGTTGGGATTTTATTGTATATACATATTTTTATTTTATACACATTTTTGTGTATAAATTATTTAATGTACACATACTTTTATATGTACATTGAACATGTTTGGGATCCTTTTACAACATGTGTTATTCGATTGAAAATTATAATGATTTGGGATCATGATAAAATGAATACTGATACTTATAGCGTGGAAAAAAATTGTGTCAATTTACTATGAAATAATATTTCAAAAAAAGAATCGTAAAGCCCCTGACAGATAGAGGCGTCAAGACGAGCGCGTCAACATTATTGCAAATACTAAAAACGAACTGTATTGACTGATAGATAGAGCTTATAGTGCTACGAATTGTCATTGGAGCGCGAGCGGATTTATACTTGTGGTCGGTTTTACTACAGAAATTCAATACTTATGTGTATTGGCACAAAGTACGTTTTGGTATTAACCAAAAAATGTTGACGCGGCGTCTTGACGCTCCAATGTACCCGCGGCTTTACAATAAAATGGTTATGAAACTAAATTAACTATTCGTTATTTATATTTTAATCTTCCAAAGTAATCCCAACGCCTCGCCGCGTCTATGCAAACTCATAATAAAAAAAAATATTAAAAAATTAGGAACGACAATAAAAAACACGTCCATTCAAAGCCGGTGTACGTTATATGAAGTATTATCAAGCTAATATTGCTATTGCATTCACACTAAATATGGGGGAAAGAGAAGAAGAAACACAGACAACATTCATGCTATTAGATTTTTTTTTCTAAACCTTATTACCTTGACATTTCTGACATTCTTAGAAACGTAATTGGTAAACAATGACAAAAGAACCATTAGCCAAACTTTTTTATTTTATTAATTATTTTTATCTTTGTTAGATATTGTTTTTGACATATGTTTAAAAAGAGAAATGACAGATTGGATTTACTTTTTTTTGCGTGAATTTATGAAAAAAAGGCTGTCTATCGCTATTATAAAGTTTTGCATATGCTGTTTGTTGCTCAGTACAGTTGCTACCGTCGTCGCTTCAGTGCGGATGGGTAATTGACCGTGTGTGCACCGCCATAAGGTCTAATTTACAACAGATACATTATATTGAAATTAAATCAAAACATAATTATCTGCAACCGACCTCGTGCTATCATGATTGGTGCAATGATCGTTGCAACTATGAAATATGATCTTTATCTTCAGCCGGCACGGTGTATTATCGTGTGACACCATAAACAAAAACCCTTCAGTGCTATTTGCAATCTATTCTAGTGTTGAAAATACGGTTTCCATTACGTCCTCTGCTGGGTTTACACGGGGCAGTGCATTTTGTGGATAAATTAATTAAGTACAATTAATAAAAGATTAAAATAATAATTTATAATGCTTCGTCGTACAAGCAATTGTCAAAAAAGTCAATCAATAGTCTTTTAAATTGGTTGTGTTTTGTTTATCTTAGTTTCTGTCACAGATAATAACTTTTCCTAAGATTTCCTTGGTACAGTCTGCCAATTTCACAACTATTCACTCACCCACAAAACTCACCACTTCCACCTATAGTGTAAACCCGTGCCGTAACTCTATTTGCAACTCACTGCTCTGTGTGATCAACTATTTCATTTTTAGTTGGCACCATGTTTTCTTTTTATTCAATACTTGATAGGTATTTTTTTATGATTACTATCAATGTATGACATTAGGTTAGCCCCTCCAAGTAAGCTATATGCTTGAGCCGATTTCTAGGCTAACCTCAATAGTTTAACATCCAGAGTTGGGGGGCCTCAACCCTGGAACCTCTGGGTTACGAGGACCACCCGTCTTACTAGTGGGCTACAACCGCTTATTTTTTTATTGTTGATCACACAAGCCACCCTATAAGTGATCGAAGCGAGCCTACACCGCGACAAACCCTACCATGAGCGGGTTGCTATAGAAACGGCTGCTTCCGTAGCAGTAGCTACTGGCGACGGACGGTGCCACGCGGCTGGCGCGCTCATCCGCGCCGAAGCAGAAGGCCGGCAGCGCCAGGCGGAGGCGGGTGGTGAGCTGCGACCACGCGGTCGCTGGTCGCGCGAGCGGTCGGCGGGCGGTCGCGAGCACGCGCGCGACCACGGCCGACGCTTCCGCGATGTATTTGTAACGTATCGGATCCGATTCCGGGTCATCGACCTTGCAATTGTTTTGCTTTTATTTTGACATGTTTAATTTTAAAAAAAGTGTTGGCAATCTAGACAAGTTTTTTTTTTATGGTAGCCCTTTCCGTTATTTGTTTATGTACCTATTTACATTAATATTCTTTATACTGTCACTAAGTTTAATTTTAAATAAAATATCTAAATAAGATTAAACTAAATATCGAGTGAAAATAACTGTATATTTTTGGGTAAATGTCTGATTAAATAACCTAACAATTAATGTATCACATGTATAACCTTAATGTATCACAGTTTCAACAGGGACCCACAGATTTTTTTTTCTACGGCGTTCTTGGACATCGTTATACGCGAGAGGGTAGACTGACTGATGCGTGGCTATCGCTTATCAAATAAACTGCATCAGTATTAAGTTTGCTTTGACACTGATGAACAGGATATGCTGAAGGTATTACCGCTTTATCTGGACTGCAATTGAACTGACAGATGGGTTTCCCCACACCATTTATTGAGCCAATTTTTGTTTGAACATTTAGGATAATTCTTTAAAAAAACAATTAACTTTATTATAATTAAAATTTGATAACAGTAGATAAACTATTGTCTATACTGGCATGGCATGGCTAGAAAATATTTTTTTTGCAATGAATTATAAAAATAATGTATTTGGATCCTAGTTTTCTGTCTAATATATTTTAAAAAAAAATTTAAAAAACAATAAACCTGAATGAAATATAATCATAATTTGAAGTCTGTGGTCACCGAAATGTGAATACCTTTCTACTGTAAGGAAAGAACAAAACTAAAGAGAGAAAACCAAATAGAAGAAGTTTCTAAGATTTAGATCATGCTTAGAGAGTTGTTCAGACTAATGCCTTAGTTACAACTATTGACTAAGATATTACAAACACGGATTATTATTAAACCATGATATAATAAAGTAATCTATCTCATCACTATTTAAAAACAAAAAAAAACTCATGATACATTTATTATAAAGTTCATATTTGTGATTCTATCAAATTGTAATACACCGATTATGGAACAGATTTATCTTTTATTACTGCGCAATTAAAGGCTAATTATATAATATCCAAGGTTTATTTATTTATTTTATTTTAAATCTCATCATTTCTGTCTCCTTTGAAATGATCGCGTATTTTATTCGACAATAGCTGCGCCCGCGACACCGTCACGTGAGATTATAAGTCAACAACAGCGCATACTATGGTGTCCAACTAACTATACCTAAGAACTATCCATTTGACAACATTATAACTACGAAATAACATCAAAATCGGTCAAGTTGTTTAGGAGGAGGGGAATTACCAACAGACGCACGTTGAAATTTTATATAAGTAAAACTTCGTACGCGCTAAATTTAACAACCCTAATTACTTTCAATTTAATTTTTTTTTCGTAAGCCTCTTCCATAAGGTATTAGATAAGTTTAAAAAAAAAATGAATATGATCGGTAAAGTAGTTCTCAAGTAATGGCGTGGAAATAGAGAAATAGTTTATAACAAAATACCGTCAACTATAAAAAATGTAAGTTCACTTAGCACTTTCAAATCAAAATTGGCACAACATATCGTTGAAAAATTTTAATATTCTATAAACACTAAAAGTGCTAAGGGAGCAAAGCGTAAATTGAACGACATATACTGTAATTACTACTTATAAGCAAAATCTGTTCTCATGTAAGTGGCTATTTGTCTTTTATGAGAATAAATATCTATAAACTTAAATAGGGACTCGTTTTAATATATATGGATAAAGAAAATGACATGACCGCACCTAAGTATCATTATTAGATTATTCAAGAGGTAATTAGTTGAAAAAAAAACATTTATGGCCTATGATCATGGTTTAACAAAATCCGTATTGAAAAATCAACTTCCTATCTAATCGAATCTACCTATTATTATGAAGCATTCAAGTTAATACAATGCAAACACTGGCTCATTGCATAAGTAGTTATGCATTGCGCGGTATGTGTGGAGGTTTGTCGGCAGGCAGCTGGGGGGAGCCAGCGATGTATGTGTTACCTCGAATTGCGGCCACGCCATGGCCATGTTGACGCCGTGGTTGTTCGCCCACCATTTGAGGTCCTTCTGGTGATCAGCGTTGTTTATCGTATGATGGAATTCCTCGTATATCTGTGGTAATCTGGAAATTAAGAAAAAAAATACATTTAAAAAAAGAAACGAACAGTGGTCGTCGGTAAGAACGCCCGCCTTGAACGTAAGGGGTGCAAGTTCAAATCCCGGGCTCGCACCTCTGAGATAATTTTCATGTGCGCATTTCAATAATGATTACCACTTGCTGAACGGTGGAGGAAACATCGTGAGGAAACCAGCACGTGTATAGAAAAAGGCGTGTGAAGCTCACCAACCCGCACTGGGCCAGCGTGGTGGACGATGCCCCAAAAATCTCCCTCGTATTGAAGGAGAATGTGCCCGGTATCATGGCAATAGGCTCGCCCTCTATTACATTAGGACCAAAATACACCGGCGAAGTGTGCGCGCACTGCTGTGCACATCTGCCTACCCCGTCGTGGAATACAGGCGTGTAGATGTATTTTGTATATTTATGTAAGACATTTTGTTTTGGCTTCATACAAGGTATCACGTTGTGCACCCACAATTTGACGATGCATGTTACTGTCAAACAAACACCATCTAACAGTACAGGCTTTCTCAATTCACACAATGTTGTAAGCCACCAACGATCTCTATCTATCTCACTCGCTTATTCGGAATTGGTATTAGAGAGAAAGGAATGGAAATACTCACGTAGGCTCCTGACTGATGTTAAGACACTTGTGGAAGCTGAAGAGGACATCTTTGAAGAACTTGAGCCGTTGCGTTTCCATTTGTTGACAGCGCTCGAAGACGCCCGTCATATCCTCAATGTAGCGGGGATTGTACGCGGAGATCTCCGCCAACGCCGCCTGGTACTTCTCCCGGCTCTTGGAGACCTCCTCGCGACATCTCGCCACCCGCTCCGCCATCTTCTTCACCTGCGGGGCAGAAAGAGACTGCTTCAGTTCGTGAGGATGTTGTTATAACGGTTGCACGGGTACAAACACAAATGTATAGCATATGAGATGTCCTACACAATTCTGATCGCCTGGTACTATGATCACAAGACAGGTTATATAGTAAAGGGAATATTTGTAATCTAGACTTCAAATTGGCTAATGATTTTAATGGAATGATGATGAAAAATGACGGAAGATGCGATAAACAATGACTTTTAATAGATGAGGGTATGTAGGTAATGGTTTTATCATTATTATTGACATGTAAAACAATAAACCGACACACACAATATAGCGTCAATCAAATCAAATAACTCTTTATTTACAATAGCTATAAAACATATTTTAAAGATGTTTATATTTGCACTTATTTCTAAATAGATTTCAATAACTCATTTTGTTGAAGAGTACGTATTGAAATATATTAAGGACCTATGCGCAACTTAGTAGTAACTATACAAGATCCTTCAAGTTTATAGAAATTTATATGTAATGTCATTTTTGGATACGAAAACGATCAACAATTAAGTCACCCACAAAAATAAAAAGCGGCGATTTTTTTGTTGGCCAATAAATATGACGCTCCTCAGCGTGCGTAAGGCCTTAATCCGTAAAAAAAGTTATACACCGTAATGTAGTAATATACAGGATGTACCAGAAGTCTGACATAATATTTCAGGTATATAAATATACGGTAGCGAATATGTAAATACATAGTAAAAGTGGTTTATACCTAACTTCCATAGTTTCTGAGTTACAGACCTTTGAATTTTTACCACAGGTATCGTGTTGTGGCCTTAGGGCACATCCATTAACCTAATAATATTCAGAAAACAGAACTTGAAAATTTCGCTTAGAACTTGAGATACTTTAAGTTTTTAAAATTGGTGGAGAAAGAAAAAATTGAAAATCATGATCGAAAATCGGTCAAATTTTTATACCATCCAGTTGTGTAGCCAATACTCGTTTAACCGGCCAAGTATTATTTCGGACTTCTGAAACATCCTGTATATACAGGGTGTGTTGGTAGCTTAAGTGGAAACATTATAAAATTGCTAGCTGTGGGCTGTGGGGTGTGGGGAGTGTCGCAAATTGCCGCTTCCGCCGGCGTCAAGCTGTCTATACATAGCCTTGTTTGTAGCTTCGCTTAGCTCCGCTCAGACGCCGTGAGTGCGGTGCGGTGACCAACTTTCTATGATAAGACTGGAAACTTTTTCAATCGAATTTATTGTCGATGGTTTAGCGAACTTTTACGTTTACGACGGCTTAGCCGAGTGGTTTGAGCGTCGGCTACCCGGCTGGTTGCGGGTTCGATTCCCGCAAGTAACAATTACAGGAATTTTCCCTGGCCCTGTAGCATGACTGCGTAGACATAAGTTTTATCTCTTTCAAATGTCACATTCGTCGAGAAAATGACGTCACACCGAGCCATGTCCAGTACAAAAAGCTCGAAGTGACGTAATTTTTTCGACAAATCTGACAGTTGAAAGAGATACAACTAATGTCTTTACGGTCATTCTAAGGGTGCTGGTTTGGGTTTGACTGGCATCGTCTCGAGTCCATCGTATGGTTTTAATAGTACAAGCTATGCTTAGTTTGGGATCATACGACGACTATGTGTTGTCTGGCGATATTTATTTATTTATTTATGTTTCACTAACTTATTTAAGCTCTTTTATTTTTATCGGCTTTTAAAAAGTAGTAGGTTTTCAAATCGATCACGTTTTTTTTTATTACAATATAAATTTAAATGCTTACCGAGCGATAGTGAGTAAATTAAATGAGTACATGTCACTAAGAAGTACCTAGAGTTGGGTAATTTATTCAAAATAAAGTCCTAGATAAGCTGACGGATAGTTTAACTTCACACGTCATATTGGTAGTTCTTTTTGTATAGCCTCTTTATGTCCCACTAATGGGCAAATTAATATGAAATTAAAATTGAGTGGTAACCCTACACCAGGCCTACAGCGTTAAGGGTTGCTACTAATTAGACAAAACTAGCAGAATAACGGGGCGAGAGGAGGCTTGGGAAACGAGATATATTAATCAGTAAAAGTTAAAAAAAACTCAGAGTTAACTACGGTATGGCAAACTAGCTCTTAAAACACATACGAAAAAAGAAAACGAAAAACAAATAGTATAATCTACAAAAAATATACAAATACACGCCTGTTTTCCCCGAAGGGGTAGCCAGAGGTGCACTGCAGCGAGGCGAGCCTATTGCCGTTATACATATATCTACAGATAACATAAAAATATCAGGACCACGCGTCAAAATTAGCTTGCACTACCAATGACGTTTCGTTCATTGAAGAACGAGCTTTGTGGACGAGTCAATACAGTTCATTTTGGTGTTGGCAAACACGAGGTTTAGCTTTACTGACAAGTATCAAGTACGGGTGCACTTAACGGACACAATTAGCAATACATAGGTTACCAAAACACACACAACCTTACCAGTAGAACTCGCTGGCCGATGCGATGGAAGAACAAAAAAACATATATCATCACGCCAGTATTTAAGCCAGGTATTCAGGCAGAGGTGCACCGCAGTGCGCCCAAACTTTGCCAATGTATTTTGGTTCCAATGTAATAGGGGCGAGCCTATTGCCATTATACCGGACATATTCTTCCTCAATAAGAAGGAGATTTTGTGCCATAATCCACCACTCTGGCCCAGTGCGGGTTGGTAAACTTCACACGCCTTTCTATAGATGTGCAGGTTTCCTCACGATGTTTTCCTTCACTGTTCAGCAAGTGGTCATCATTAGTGAAAATGACATTCGCACATGAAAATTATCTCAGAGGTGCGGGCCCGGGATTTGAACTTGCACCCCTTGCGTTCAAGGCGGGCGTTCTACCGACGAGACTACCACTGCTCCAATAGAACAAACTTCAGAACAAAAAATTACATATCTTAAATCATCCACATTTACTGAAATAAGTAAGACATAAATTGGGATACACGAAACATTTAGCTCTCTGTATTTCGTTATGTACGCAATTTCCACTTCAATTCAAAATAATGACACTTGTTTTATTAGTGAGGTTATCAACATGTTCTAAAAACATTCTCAAAACATGGTCAAGTCAATTTCTACACTATGTATTTGGCGAATTTTAATATTATAAACGCTTCTCCAAACGATGAATGGGCAAGTTACCCCACATCGTATTCCTAATTAAAGCAAGTGCCAAGTATCTTTGTCTCCCGCTTTGCAATGGAGGGAAGTAGATTATTTTTTCTTCCAACTCCTCCTACACCTTTTTTCGATTAAATTCATGCGGGTTCCAAGACAATTTAGTTTTTCCCAGGGACTCGCAATTGGTCAAAAACCTCGGTGTACGATGGACACCGCTGTCTGTCCTGGCTTACAGGAGTAACAGTGGTGGAAATATATGACGGGCTTAGCCCCAATTTGAAGTGCCAGAAAATATTGAATTTCTAATAAGTGTAGGGGTAATGAATTATCTGCATTATCAATATTCTTCGGTTTTGATCGCATAGACAAATACCTACAAAGTGGGTGCTATTTGTCTCGACCGTCAGGCGGCTGTGGGCTTTTGAAGTGTCATCCATCATTGCCTACCTAAGCTGTCACACGCACTCAGGGTTGCCAGTAAACTGAAAATATGCATACAATGTTTTGATCTTAATTATGTTAGGCCAATAATAGCTATCCACATACTATAAAAAATACTAAAAATTACAAAAAAAAAACAATATTTACTAATAAAACAACGCTCAATGCAAGAATTGTTATGATATACAATACTATAATAATAATCGCTTACGTGCGCCATCGCCATGTGTGTGCATGCGTGTGTGTGTGTGTGTGTTGTTTTCCCATAGGTATATTTGCCGTATACTACAGGTAAATGAGATAACAAAAATGGCGGTAAAATCGCTGCAGAGCTATATGAAGAGTGGGGTCGTTATGGGTACTCTAGATAGTCTATGGTGAGGGTTCAACAGCACATCATTCTCCACACTGTTTTATTAAATAAAAAGTATCTTATTAACTTATCAAATAAATTAATTTAGGGCTACATAATAAATATAGCCACTAACAAAATGTGTCAGTGAATTTATTTATTTTATTAGTTTCCCGGTCTGTACAACCATAGCTTCTTTTTATCGAAGGCACTTCAAGGGCTCGCATTCAATGAGACAGCAGAAGGGATCCCTCCGAAGGACACTAGAATGATGAACGGCCTGCTACTGTGCCCCACGCCTAAGGGTCCCAGATTAGCGTTATCATAATGGATATTTCCATTATTTTAGTCTAGTAACGATGGTGCCGGTTAGATCTACTGCGACGTAAATTAACCTTAATGTTTTAGGGATTCTAATATGTCTGTTTCGTAAAACGAACCAAAAATAAATCAAACATTGGCACCTATGTACCTGACTACCTATTTGACCTAAACACAGTACCTATTGCATTCAAAATGACTTCAAAAAGGAGGAGGTACTGTTATCTTCCACCTGTTTCTCATTTCTTCGAAAACAAACACGTCTTACGGACGAAACCAATAATGTTTAGGCTGAGATAAACGAAACATTGCTGCAAGCACGACAATAGTTGTAGCATGAGCGCCAAGACTAGACGTATGTCACGGTAAATGTTGATTATATCTCTTTCTCTTGTATGAAATAAGACAGAGAGCGACCGAGCCAATCCGTGACAGAGGTTTTGTTTTGACCTACGTGCTAAACACCACAGGTGGTAAGTTGTTTTTTGGGACTTTGGCGGTAAAGGCGGTAAATCCCTCACGAGTCACCCGATGTAGCGACATCTATCGGGCAGTAGCCCACCAGACACAACACCCGTCGGTTGGGCTACTGCCCGATGGTTGTTGTCGGGTTCTTGTATATATGTGGAATCACTCGGATCGCTTTAATATCGCGATGCAGGATTTAGTTCGTATGTGGCGAGATAGATGTTGCTACAGGACGATTGCTCTATCAGCTCTATCCTTGTAAAAGGCAAACTCATCAAATTTTTTGGGACAATAATAGAGGTTTTTATCCCTAGTAAGGCACGGATTAGACAGAATGTAAGTTAACGCCGTTATCACATCAAGAAGACAGTTTCGTCTCCATTTGCGTCCAGGAAATAAATTATAAAAGGTTATGTACACAACCTTAGCCGTATTCGGTACTAAATCGTCCATGTCACCGTGGGCTAACAAATAGGTCCCTTAGGACATGCAGGTAGCTGAAGGCCAATCCGAGTTGCCGGGGAACGGTCCGAATGACATTTAATTTCCTGCCTCCAGCTCGCTCTCTGGGTCATTGTGACCTGTCTATTGTCGACTATTAGATTTGACAATAGACAGATGTAGGTTAGGTATATGCGGTGGACTATTGGGTTTTATATATGCAAGAGCGTAGATATAATACGGGTACATTAATTTTAATTAAAATCCGCTCTGAATAGTTATATAGCAGGCCCACTAAAAATACATCTATAATATATGATAACAACATCGAGAATTGATTTCAAAAGTCATCATGTTATTATTACAAGCTATATATTAACTTGCAATGTATGACCGGTTGGAAACTTGCAACTGAATTTTAAATCACTTATCTTTAACCGATTGAGCTGAAATTTGGTATACACGGTTACTTTGGATGACAATGCATGCTTAGCTATGTGACGTCATTCTAATTCCAATATGGCGGATCATCCAAGATGGCGGAATAGTATTTTTGTCTGCACTACCACAGTATGGGTATCAAATGAAAGGGCTTGCTGAGGAGAACACGAAAACTAAGAGCAATTAAATAAATCTTGTTTTTAAAAAGTTTTTTTTATCATTAATTTATTTTGACGCAGAAAGCTGGCTGAAAAATCTGGATATAGACATTTGATCCAAGCAGGGATTGCCATACGCTATGATGATGATGGTCATTTTTTTTATAAAATAAATGATTTCATTTGTGTAATTGTATCAGCTATTACAGTGAAAATATGTACGTTGTTAATTGTTTAGCGGCTTGACTAATTTTTCAGTAATTATTATTATAAGCTGGCCAGAAAATATTGAACAATCTTGCAATAAAACACTACAATCAAACAAAATTACTACAATTTATTGTAAACAAGTCAATCAAAAAATATTTTTGAAATTGTGTGACCTTCAACACCCAATTTCACCTCCAAGGGGGTTGATTTCTGGTAATATTTTGAAAATGGGACCAAATGGCAACTATTTAGCATCAAACTAAAAAGACCGGCCAAGTGCGAGTCGGACTCGCGCACAAAGGGTTCCGTACCATTATCTATAAAAACGGCAAAAAAATCACGTTTGTTGTATGGGAGCCCCCTTAAATATTTATTTTATTCTGTATTTTAGTATTTATTTCAACTCTCTAGCTATCACGGTTCATGAGATTCAGCCTGGTGACAGACGGACGGATGGACGGACGGACAGCGAAGTCTCAGTAATAGGGTTCCCGTTTTACCCTTTGGGTATGGAACCCTAAAAAGAATCACGTAAATCGGATCATAAATCTCAGCGCAATCGGAGTACATACATAAAATAAAACAAATAAAAATAACCAATCGAATTGAGAACCTCGTCCTTTTTGAAGTCGGTTAAAAAATACAATGCGACCTCGCACAGTGAGAAAATCTATTTTAAAAAAGTTTCTGGTATTTAATTATTTGCAATCATTATAAAAGCAATTTCGACAAATATTAAATTAATAAAAAACACGTTACCTAGTTAGTAGAGAGTTGTTATATTTAATAATGAGTGTAATGTAATTAGCGAGAGTAATTAGAGCAATTAAACTGCCATCACCATCCGTCGAGTTAATTAAGCGAGAGGATAAACAAATTAAAAAGTTGGATTTGTAGCAAATGTTGAAGAGGGGATGGGGGATACACCACAAAAAAAAACACTAAACATTGGTGACGTAGAATCACTCCCAAATTTGAGATTTTTGTGCCTTGCGTTAAATCCACATTCGCCCAATGATTTTCATACTTTCTAGCCCCGTGCATACAACAAATCAGTTTCTAAATGTGTCATACAAAAGAAGTGAGAACGATATTTTATTTTTACGAACGGGATTTAAGCTTGCACCCCTTACGTTTAAGGCCGACGTTCTACCAACTAGACTACCACTGCTTTCTTTATAGTATAGTAAAATTCCAATAAGACTTGGACGCCTGTTGGCCCGTGAATAAAAAGTCAACATCATTCCTAATTCGGAACGTCAAAAAGAATTTGCTTAAACTGTTGACTCCTGAAGATCTCGAGGAAATATTTGCAAAGTGGGGCAACCGCAATGTATTTGCTGAGGTTTCGACTCGCACACAGCCTTGGGGTTATCGACTGGATGCGGGCCTGTGCAAACACTTTGGGAATACCGCAAATCGAACCTTCTAGTGCCTTTATTTACCATTTTTTGGAACAGAGTTATCTATCTCTATGATATGAGAATGAGTAGGGTTATCCGATTTCTGCAAGTCCTCCACCTTGAATCTCTTAAAAAAAAAAGAATATTATTATTTTTTATCTGGGATATTATATAAGCTGTATTAAAATATTTTCGTCTCGCTCACGCATTATAACCACGAGAAGAAAGTCAACACAGTAAATTAGGTGTAGATGTAGTGCTTTCGAAGACCTCTTTTGATGGTGAAAATTATATATCTAGAATTTTACCTGACCAACACGTCTAATAATGTTGTTGAACATCTAGATTTGAGCTTCTTATTCATTTATTAATCATCGTCTAGCACGTAATGAGATAGTTCCGCCATCCGTTTAGTGGACCAGACCGGAATAAATCAATTTTTTAAAGTCTAGGGACCCCTTTAAATTCTGGATACACTGAGCGTCAAGACGCGTCAAATTTTTCGCCAATATTAAAACGAACTGTACATCTTCATTATTGTTTTTGATGTAATGTTTGTTTGAGTTTGTTTAGTTATTGGCAAACATGTCGTCTTGACGCCCCAGTTAACTCGGGGTCTTATGCCTGAAGACTTTCGACGTTCACACACACATTTTAAGTCAAATTGTTGTTATCCAATTTCCCGTCCAATCCTCGTGTTATTGCTGTCGCGTTACGTACAGTTAGCGATCGTTACAAATACTGTTGATAAGTGGTGCCTTGTAACGGAATAGCTTTGATTATTTTTTCATATCGCCTTCATCGTTTATCTTTACACACATTTAGCTGACGTAACCACATACCTTACGGAGGTATAGGTAAGTACATTCATATTTCAAAACCAAACCAGGACCTCATAAAATTGAACTATTATAACTTCTCTAAACTCTTCGATGAGCGATTTGGGACCCAATTCAGTTAATAATATACAAAGAACGAAAGAAGTAGATCAGAATGGTTTCGACGTGTGATGAGAAGAGATGAGAAGCATGCGACTAAAAGAGTGATGAGAACGAATGTGGATGGATACGAAGCGAGATGAAGAGTTAAGAAAATATGAATGGAGTGTATGAATGAGATTGGCGTGGATATCAGTATGACGGAAAAGCTAGATGACTGAAAGAAAATGACATACTGCGCTAACCAAAAATACATACTGTTCTATGAATGAATGAAAAACTATAACGCTTTGGTAATATTTCAGTATTACTCAGTAAATTAATTGCTTTTTACTATTGGTAGCCAAAACTAACTGGACTAAAGTAAATGTGAGGTATTGCTATATTTGTTGTGGAGCAGAACGTCAATGTTCAAGTTCGGCCCAGTTTAGTATTTTTGTAACTAATTTATGAACCACCAGCATCAAACTAAATGGCACTAAAACTCAGTGTATTACTGTCCTGCTCGTTGTGGTACGATAATGAGCAAGACAGCAATAGGCTACTAAACTTACTAAACTAACTACAGCCCATTTTAACGTCCCACTGCTGGGCACGGGCCTTCCCTCAATACGAGGGGGATTCAGGTCATAATCCACCACGCTGGCCCGGTGGCAGACTTCACACATCTATCGAGAACTAGCCAAGTTCCCTCAGACGTGCAGGTTTTCCTCACGATGTTTTCCTTCATTCATAGCAAGTTTCATAGCAAGTGGTAATCTCGAATGTAAATGAGATTCGCACATAAATCCCAGAGGTGCGAGCCGGGGTTTAAACCTGCACACTTTGATTGCAAGGCGTACGTTCGATCTCTAGGCTACCACTGCTAATAGGCTACTTACTTGAAATAGGCTACTTACAGTGAAATAAGTGGTTTACTCAACTTCATAATATTATTATGTTACTTATACTCAAATAAAATTAAAGTGTTTGTAAGTAATGTCAAAATAACTGCTTTGTATTGAATGCATATGAAAGTATACACGGTACCTATAGAAAACAGTTTTGAAATTTTTTGTCCGTCTGTTTCGGGTGAGCTCCGAAGCGACTCGACCAATTTTGACGGGACTATAACTAGCTGATGTTCTGAGGAGTCAGGTTACTTTAATAATTAGGTTTCCTAAATACAGCGCGTACGAAGTCGCAGCCTCAGCTAGTATTATTGTAAGCATGTCTACCAATCATAATATAACCGCGAGCCGTAATGTCATCGACACGACACCCGGCGGAAGAAAGCAGAAGGGAAAACAGTGGATCGGTGCCATGGGAAGGCGTTCAATGAAATACAACGTCGGAATGTTGGCTGGCAGACCGGTACCAACATCATGACGATATTTTTTAAGGAGCAGATGGATAACCGTTCAACGAAATGTAACGCCGGAATGTTGGCACTGGCAGGCTGGCCGGTACCGACAACATCATGACAATAACTTTTAAGGGCCTTCCTTCAAGAAGTCTACTGTAGATATAAAAAAAGCAAGAATATCACTAGTCTAATGGTTTCAAGGTGGCAAAGTCTAACAAAACAAGCCTGCGGGGCAATTTTCGCGACATCGACATAATCTCTATTCGAGATATGTCGAACGAAACGTCAAATTAGTAGTCTTTTTAACCGACTTCAAAAAGGAGGAGGTTCTCAATTCGACCCGTATGATTTAATTTTTTTCGTTTATTTTCGACATATCTCGAATAGGGATGATGTCGATCATGCGAGAATTGGCTCCCTGGTGATAGTCAATTGGTAATAGAGAATCGAGAATAGTGTATGTGGGTCATCTCACGGTGACGTAACGTATCGCAAGCCGCGTTCCCAATTGCAATGCGGTGTGTCGCTGCACAGGTGAGATCCACTAACAGATATATATGCAGAAGGTTTACTTGCATCAAACTGCTTTTTTCCTACATGACTAGATATAGAGCCGATAGCTCGCAAATCTAGTAATTATTATATTAAAGTTTTTATATTAGCAACCGTCTTTATTGTTGACTCAAATTGAGTCAAAGATAAAGTAAAATAATTTATTTCGTATAGGACTACGGGGCACTTACAAATTGTCAGTTTTTTTTTTTTCAAATGAAATTATTTATAGTAAATTCTTATTTAAGTGGTTTTCTATAAATTTGGGGGTCAGTTGTTTCATTATTGTATGTACTGTTCATTTCCTGCGTTTGTCATCTTTGTCTTACGTCGGGGCATAGATGTGTCGCCGCTCGTGGAGGTGGGGATATTCAAATCAATAAATTTTTTTTTATACGTGTATACAAAGGTATCTTCAAGAAACGAGCATACTCATTCCTTAAAGGCCGGCAACGCACTTGCGATGCCCCTGGTGTTGCAGGTGTCCATGGGCGGCGTTGATCACTTACCATCAGGTGAAACGTCTGCTCGTTTGTCTCCCTATCTCATAAAAAAAAAAAAAAAAAATGCCAAAAAGCAGTTACAAATAGTCCGATTCTACCACCGGTTCGGAATGCTGCTTCCACTGAGAAGAGCCTGTAGAAAACTAAATGGTTACTCTTTTTAAAATAATATTATATAAAATAATCAGGAGCAACAACGCCATGTGAGCAGGCAGCACCTATGCCTTGTTAAACTTCTGCAACTTGCCTGTCTTATATCAATGGCATGTGGAAGTGAGCGATTACAGATAGTGTAGTGTAATTGTGAGGTTCTGTGGTGCACGCGGCCATGCGTGACCATGTTCAGAGCCGGACCGTTCGGTCTTACGTAAATCATGTAGAACACATAACGAATATCAAAAATTCTGATACTTTACGTATTTCAAAGAACATAACACTTACCTATATTCTTTAAACCCAAACATCAACTATTTTATTGTATATTGTTTTCTTATATTTACGCGAATACTATACATTGGAATAAAACTATTTTACGGATTTTATCGCGTTTATTTACTATTTTATTTTCCCGATGTTTCGGCTGCTTTGCAGGAACCATGGTCACGGGGGGACATGTAATGACGGGTTGCTGTAAAGCAGCCGAAACATCGGGAAAATAAAATAGTAAATGAACGCGATAAAATCCGTAAAATAGTTTTATCTCAATATTTTATTGTATACTTATTCACAACTATTTACAATTAGAAAGAAACTAAAACAAGTATGAAAAAAAAGAAAACAAATTGACCCATGCGGAAGCGAACCCAAGACGTTGGCTGCATTCCCTCGCTGAATGGCTAGAGCCACTCGTTGATCGAGGTAATTGCCTGCTTTTGGTTCGATAAACTTATTTGGCTCGCATTAGAGCGCTAAGCCTCATATCTATGTGGCTATAAAATAGACTAAGTGTGTTAATGCAGAAAAAATCCTGGAACTGTCATCATCATTTGCAAGTGAAAATGGGATGTTTGCAACACTCGATAGCGACTTTTCCTTATCAGTTACGATTGTGTCAGTCGTGCGCCACAGCCTTATCTATGTCTTACTGAACTACTGAAGCGAACACAAAATGATAATAATAAAATTTGTATAAAACAAATAATGCTGGTTGATAATTTTAGGTATAACGATGCATCAGATGCATGTATCTTGGGAACCGCAGAATCGAGGACAAAATATCATCATCCTTATAAATTAAATGGGCTGGCAGATGTGCCCAGTGTCCTACAACTCGACCTCTAACAGATAACTATAAAGAGATGTCACCTAACGTCTTTTTTTTTTACACTGTTGGCCGTGAGGTGACCTTTACAGCTTTACCGGAGTAGTGGCGAGCGCAGAGTGCACTCCAACCAAGGCCTTAAGGGCGGAAAGGGGTGGCAACTAGCTCAAGGGCGCCACAGAGGGCACGACCTCGGCTTGGGCAGTTACCGTGAGGGGACCTAACGTCTATTTTGACGTAGGGTACGAAAAAGGTAGAGTATCATCGCTGGATAGAAGTGAGGTCCAACATCCCCCAACGGGGGACAGTATCTGTCTTGTAAATAAGCAGATAAGATGCATAAAAAGCCGGCAAAATTCGTACATTATTCTGAGGTTATTAGCAATAAAAGAGTATATCTAGTAGAGATAAGGATTTTAATGCTTTATTAGTATGTGATAGTAGGTTGATAATCGCAGGTACTTGTCGGAGCTCTTCGCAACCTTATGATGTAACAAACGCACGTAATGCCCCGCGTTCACAGGCGAATCAAAACGCGCGTGACCAATCATTTGCCCTTACCAAAACGAACCGTATTAACATGTCGATAAAGCACATTTTTCAACGAAACCTCATCGACGATGCAAGCGAATTTTGATGTATGGTCACGAGGCTTAACATAGAAATTCATTCCGTATGTACAAAGACAGAGAGTACATTTTCAACAATAGGTCAAGTTAATTCACCCGCCTCCGTAAATGTAGGGCTTAAATGTAAACTCTTAAGTACATCTGGTTAACACACATCAGCTGTTTTATGGTCAAAATAGAACAATAAATTCATAGTAAGGTATACACCATCCAGTCCATACGTCATTCCGCGCTCCACCAGCGTAAAGCCCCCGCATACTAACGCGTCAAAAATCGCGCGTCAGAATGTTTGCCAACACCAAAACAAACAATTAAATATATCAATATACATAAACATTGGATTTCTGTGTGTGAAAATTCGTTCGCGCTGACAGTGTAATTTCAATGTAGAAAGAACTTTTTTCAATGTGTCAATTGACACTTCGTTTTGCTATGACAAAAAAACTGAGCCGTCGTGGGACGCCTGGCAGATGTGAAACATAAAACATAAACGTCGTAGCGGCGAGTGAGCGGAGTCAGCCGATGGGCGGAGTCTAAGCGGCGGAAAAAACCGAGGAGCCACGAAGCTGCTCGAAGTTGTGGGATCACGGCATCGCGGCATCAACAGTCGCTGTTAAAAAAATATGCGCGAGCTATGACGCCCCAGTATGCGGGGAGGTCTAACGTGAGGAATGCGCGGTAACTTGTTAACAGATTCGCGCCAGATCGTGCGCCCGCGCACATCTGATTCAAATTTCCAACGCCGCGCGCTATTCGACTGTAATCGACACACGCAAGCTAAACGCTATGGTTTTATAAATTATTTTTCTGAACGAATGTATGTGTGCTGTCACCCTTGCAGATCAGTTAAGGAATAGTATTATAATATTATTATTAATAGAGATACTATTATTATTATATATTGACGATTCATAAGTGCCTGTATTGGATTATTTTAATAAAAAAAAATGAATCTGAACGAATGAAAGCTGAAGAATGATGTGGTGACTAATGTCGAGAAAGGCATGTTGAAGTAGTTTGGCCAGAGATGATGAGTGGACGTAGATAGACGAAAGAAATACCTTGATTTTTCAATTTCCTTCTCACGATGACTATACTGGTATATGAATAGAAACTGTAAAATATTTGACACAAATTTGTAGAATTCCAATTATCAAATCGCAATTTTCCGAACAAAAGTAGTCTAAATAGCTATTGTAAACTAGCTGTTTATTATCCGTGACTTAGTTTGTGAGGTGCAAGAAAAAAAAGGTACTCCTTATAACCTCAGCACCTGCCAGTGAAATTCCTGTCAAAATCGGGCCCACATTTTTTTTATAGATATATACTTCCATATGCAATTAGTATAAAGCTGTTATTTTGATATTACAAACAAACACTTGAAATTTATTTATTTGTATAGATAAGCTAAGTACACATGCCAACACCAAGTCGCGACAGCCTTCAATTACCAAGTTAAACAACTGACCAAACTGAGTAATGACAACTGGACCGAAATGTGTGGGAGGCATTTTGAAATTGCTCTCGTCTGGACACAATTTTGCGGTCATATTAAAATGGCAAAAGGATATCATTGCCAATAACGGTATCAACATTTAGAGTTATGTTGTACCTAACACTTGTAACAAAGAATAACGAAAATATAAAAGTTGTTTTATTCTTTTTTAAATACTGCCAATACCAAAACGAACTGTGTCAATATAAAAAAAAATCCAATCGAATTTAGAACCACCTCCTTTTGGATGTCGGTTAATAAACATTCTTCTTCCTTTTTTACGAAATGTGTGAAATGATGATATTTTGATGGAATAAGATGAGGAATGCCTGCACCTGCGATATGCTGTATTTATGGCAATGTCGAGTAATTATAGCAAGGACAAAGTCAATAAATACACATTATAAATAAAAAAGGATAATGACAGTGAGAAAGATGGCGGATGAATCCTTAAAAAACATTTCTGCGGTAAAAGCCACGCCCCGCCACGTATCAAAATTCGCTCGCGCTGTCATTAGGTACACTTTGTTTAGGTATTGTGGTATTGGTTATTGGTTTATGGTATTGGGATAAAAAATTACGAGCGAGCGTTGCCGCCTCAGTGTGCGGGCGTACTTAGTTGACAATTTTGCATATTACTTTACACCCTTCGTGAGAGCGAGGAGGACGGTCAAAGTGTTGCAAGGTCGGTTGCATCCAAAGCAATTAGTTGAACAGGAATGCCCAAACTATTTACAGCTAAAGAGCTGTAAATAGGATCAAAGGATCATGTCTAATTGGTCAATTATTCATAGAACCGTGAGATGTCGTGTAATAAAAGTCCCGAATCACTATTTTATCGTTTACTTTAGATCACTTATGTTGCTAGGTCAGATTCACAACCACTTCAGGCAAAGGAAAATATAGACAGCAAATCATACGATTTATACACAGAGATACGATATTATCATAAAAACTAAATTAAAAGTGCAATAGGTAACAATCAAAGTTCATAAATATCTGTCTGTTTCTTACGCCATAGAGTAAACGTGACTTTTTTTCTCTGACATCGCAATAGGTTCTTTTCAACAGACGAGAGTAGTTTTCAGAATGTAATATTCAGATCTACTGCGCGTGCTTAAGCTTACCTAGACTCGCTGCCTGCCTGCTCGCTTAATTGCTGTCGTAACATTGTTTGAAACTGAGTTTCAATTAATATTCCTGTCTAATATCTCGCGTGCCATCTTTGTGTTTCATTGAAGCCAATACTGTGTTATTTAGCGACTGGATAATTAATGTGCTCGTGTTCGTGACAACTGCTGTTAATAGCCATTAGCTGACGGCGAACCGTTCACCTCTGTAATAGCTACCTTTGAGGTATTACTGTTTCATAGAAATATTAATCACGACAAATAACCTCCATACACTGAGTTAATGAAGAGTACCCGAGGACCCGAGGAATTCAATATTATTAAAACACCTTCTAGGAATATGCCAATGTTGAGACGCCTTACTTACTACCTATAAATAACAGACAAGACTACGCTTAGATATATCACCATGGTCCACTAAATAGTAGGACGATTACCCATCGACAAATTTAATGAGATGAAATCTCACATGCCTAGGCTGCCTCGCTTAGGGCAGACTCTAACTGCTTATTCCTAACCCATGATGATTTTTTAAACGTAAGAAACTTAAGCGTACTCTAACAGCCTTCATTGTGACCAATCAATGAACGACGAAATAGAAAACTTGGAGAGAGGGCGAGACGCAAGAGGAAAGACATCCAGATAATTGTATACATACTCCTGAAGCTGTAGATCATATTCGTAATTTTAGTTATGATATCGCATCGGCCCCAGACCCCACATAACGTATTACATCAGCCTCAACCATTTCACAATTGGCTTTTCTAAACAATCGCTTAGAATCGTTCGCACCTCGCCAATGTAGACGCGATAACGACGTGCGGCTGTGTTTCACTGTTTCGGGGCGCACGCGGCTTGCCATAAAACAACTAATAAATTTGCAATCAGGGCCGTCTTAAGCATATTCGGCGCCGGGGTGCAAAAGTCAGTTGGCATCAGGGTAAATTTTAAAGGAAACGCCAAATAATATTAGCGTAGGTCAATAAGAGTACTATTCACAGTTTACGAAATAAAATCACTCTAGGTGCACGTTTTCTTGTAATCATTATTTAAGGTTATATTTACTACAATATTTTGTACAAAGTAAGTTGTTTTCAATAATTAACTACTTTAGTCGACAAAATGATATTAATTTTTTTAACCCGGCATAGTTCAGTTCATCTACAATTGCTATATTCATACCATACCCTTTGTCTACACCAGCGCGATAGTGGAAGGTTTTTGAACTGTTATTTATAGCATACAGCTGGTCACTTTTTCAACTTTTCTCGCATATGAGATGATTCTCCTTACCTCTACACTCCATACTTCAAACATAGGGCTGATAGAACAATCACCTTTATATTATTTTGATGATAATTGGTTGGTAACTTTTAACTAATACTACCGGCTCGTTAACTATTGCTTATCTGTGTCTAATTATTGGTTGCAGCCATTAAGTAGCTATATGTTATCGTAACATTTCATTAATTATACTTTTTTTTTTTGAAGGACTTACACTGTTGGCTCTGAGGTGGTCTTTATAGCTTTACCGGTGCAGTGGCGAGCGCAGAGTGCACTCCAACCAAGACCTTAAGGGCGGAAAGGGGTGGCAACTAGCTCAAGGGCGCCACAGAGGGCACGACCTCGGCTTGGGCAGTTGCCGTGAGGGGAGAGGTAGTGACTGCGCTCCTAGGTGCAAAGATGCACCTACGAGCGGAAGAGGGGGTTCCTCGACCTCGCCGGCGAGATTAATTATACTGTAATAATATTCTGAACTTCAATATGAGTATCTGGCCGAGACAAGTTAACCGCTTGCCAAATCCGCCAACTATGTTTGCAGTTTGCCAACTAACTTAATTAACTATCCGGCTTCGTGGTTTTCACGTATGTATGCCACAACATTACCGACCCTAATTAAACACAAACAAGATTGGAAATGGGTTTTTATCACGACCTTATGGTAGTTAATGTCGATTTTCCTGTATGATTGCTTTGGGTTAGCATATAATTAGGGAAATAAATTTCATTGATATGGAAAAACACGACCAAATGCATACTAAAAATTACTGTTGGTTAACATGGACGAATCGAGAGCAGAATAAGATTATTAGTAATTCAAATAGACTAATACTTAGTATAAACGCAGCATCTATAATATAAGATTAGAGCGTCTAGTATCAAAATCGATAGTCGATAGTTATATTTGTCGCATCGAATCTAAGTCTCTTCTTCTTCTTTTAATGGAATATGAGATGAGAAGATGACAAGTGGCTACACCTGCAGTTAGCAAGTATTAATTAATACGAAGGACAATTTCAATAAAAAACATATTATAAATAAAAATTGATGTGATAAAGATGACGGATGATTGCCAATCCTATTCTCAGTAAAATCGTTTACACTGTCGTTCATTCAATGTAAAACCAGGCGGTTTATCATTCGTCGCAATGTTTTTGAAACTTACAATCATCAGTGGAGTTAGCACGCATCTCAAGACTAGACCTCTGTCACGGATGCGCTGACTCGCTCTCTATTTTATTTCATACGAGAGAAAGAGACAATGCCGTGACATTACTCTAGTCTTGGCGCACATGCTTCAAGTACTGATAGGCTAAACTGACCACAGACGAATTCAAGAGCCTCAGTAGTTCTAAACCTAGACTATGTAGTCTAATTTAGAGGTTAGTGTGTACTCTAACCCCAAGAGAGAAGTCTACCATCCACTCGGAATGTAGTTCTCATGGAGAAGAATGGACAAGAAACTCAATGGTTATTCCTTCAAATGAAATCAATAATCTGTCTCGTAAAACACAAAATACAAAGCATTAGTAGTTGTAGTATGTGCCTTATGAGATATGTTGATTATGTATCTTTCTCTCATATGAAATAAGACAGAGAGCGAATCCGTGACAAAGGTCTAACCCCGCAGGTAAGGTTAAAATTAAACACCAGTAGGGTTTATAGCACGTATGTCAAGACCCCAAAAACCCCTGTCGCGGATTCGTCCTCTATCATATTTCATACTAAAGAAAGAGACAACATTAACATATTCCGTGACATAAGTCTAGTCTTGGCGCACGTGCTTTAACTACAGGAGGAGATGCGAGGGTCAAAAACAGGTGTATCCGTGTAGGTGGGCACCCGCGCTGGTGACGCAAACACTTCACTGGCCATTGAGAGTTTTATTTCGGGAGATAAGCAGACGCTGTGGGTAGTATTTATTTACATCGGCCGTCGATGAAAACTATATGAACACGCATGTGCGGGTATGAACGGCAACTATTTACGCTGATTTCCTATTGCAATGAATCGTTAACGGCAAAGATTAGTTACGAGCGAGCAGCGTTACGAAAAAAAAAAAATTAAGACATTCATTCGTTTTGAATAATGTCGTATTGATGTCGACAATATTACGATACGTTAATGAAACAGATGTATGTTCACAGATTCCAGATGGATGTTTCCAAGAATATAGAGGCTGGAATGTTTGTTGTTAAAGGATTATGAATTAATGCACTATGGTAGGACTATCCTCCATTTAACACAACCAAGAATTTAAGAGGCTCTGACTAGCGAAAAACATCGTTAGGGTTTAAATACAAATTGGATGAGTTGAAAATATCTAAAATTGCTATTAGATTCCGATTTCAATTGATAGGTGTACCACAAGGCTGTCTCTGTGGTTCCTTATCAATATTTTTTTTTGGCATAGCCAGAAATATTTTTTAAGTTATGATATCATTTTAAAACTACTGTACGCATTCTTTGATATGGTTACCAGCACATTTAACTCCAAGGCAACGATAAACACACAGGAAATTCGTGATAAGGACACTCCTGAAGCGTTACGTAAATTGAGAATATTGTATAATTTTTTTCGCAAACTTGCAAGCGATAAGAATATTTAGCGATGACGCTATAATTGTTATCTGGTAACATTATTATTCTTTAAAACATTACATCATTGTTGTCGTTAAAATTATTACAACAAAAACTGCAATAAATGATGTTGCTGAGGAGACTGAATGCGATTCCATTATCGCTCCGAAAGAAGCCATTAGGAATGTTTCGTTTACGATCACCATGTTTTCTTCTTCCTCCAATATTTTTAGGTACACTGTTTTTTTCGGTCTTGCACATAATCAGAATATAAACTAGAATATTTGCGTAAAAAAGAAGTTGAAATCTTCTCCTTCTTTTGCGTACCTAATCAATTTCTGTCAAGATCCAAGATCCAAGTGTAAAAGCCACGCTCCCTCCCGTCAAAATTCGCTAGTGCTGTCAGTGTCATGACGTTGTAGCCTTTTGCAATGTGTTAATACAGTTCGTGAAAGATTCATCCGCCATCTTTATCACTGTCATCATCCATTTTTATTTATAATGTGTATTTATTGAATTTTTCCTTGCTATTAATTACTTGACATTGGCGAAATACCCGCTCTAGTTGCAGGTGAAGCCATTCCTCATCTTATTCCATTAAATTTCATCATTTCACTCATTTCGTAAAAAATAATAATAATACAGTTCGTTTTGTAATGGCAAAAATTGGCATTTTACGCGCGGCCGTTGCCGTTCCAGTGTGCCAGAGGCATAACGCCATAGATAATTCCGTAATCAAACAAGTATCATTGACATACCACACTCCGAGCACATTTATAATTTATAAAAGAAACATCGATAAAGAAAGCAATTGTTGATGGAATCGATTTGTATGTTAATAATTTCGATATTTGGCTCGATGTTGTCGCCGTGTCGGAGAACTCGGTCGCGTGCTGGATCGATACAGACGACGTGGAAGACGGACTGACTTAGTTTTATATAGGTGAGTGCAACGTACAGTAAGCAATAGTGGACCTTTCATTTTCATAATTTAATCATCATGACGACGGCTTGGTCCAGTGGCGTGAACGTAGGCCGCTAGGCTCACTGCACCGGGTAAAATCAAAATCAATTTTTTTTTATTCGTGTAGGCCAAAAAGCACTTACAAATAGTCAGATTCTACCACCGGTTCGGAATGCTGCTTCCACTGAGAAGAGCCGGTAAGAAACTCAATGGTTGCTCTTTTCAAAATGATGATTGCGAGTCATACATTCTCAGGAGCAGCAATGCCTTGAGAGCAGACCGCACCTTTGCCTCAATACTAGAGAAGAATTATACTCACCGTAGTCTAATATTAAATGCAAATATAGTCTTTACGTTTAAGAAGCTAGTACAGTAAGGTGCGTCTACTCCCATTTACAATGAAGGGATTATTCTAAACCACAGATGGTTATACAAATAATTGCTTTGGTATGATGCCTTCAACGCAGTTAGGGAGAGAAGATAGTAAGAGGAAAATGGTAGTTGCGTTGGTTCGATTCCCAACAACGGCAAATTTCAAAAATGGCCTTTTCAGAATTAGCACCGTACCCCAATTTTCGCTTGATAGACATCACCTCTATTGGAGATATAGCGAAAAAAAAACATACGGGTCGAATTGAGAACCTCCTTCTTTTTGAAGTCGGTTAAAAAAACGACCAATTTGAAGGTTTGTTTCGACATATCTCGAATAGAAATGTAGATCTCACGAAAATCTTCCCACTGGTCTGGATGTAACTGGGATCGCCGTTAGTTCATTGTATGTTACCCATAGTAAAAGCTTCGCTCAGTTTGGCATCATACGACGAGTATGTGTTGTCTGGCGCTATATTGATTAAGAATTTAAAGTCAGTAGTTTGTATTGGGCGCGAAATATTTTTTTTCAGTTCTATCATTAAGATACACCTTTGTTTAAATTTCGAACGCTTTTAAAGCATCTCAAGTAATACGCAATAAAAACTAAATCTATTTCCAGAATCACCAATAGCTTATTAGGTCAATGGCTTTTACGAGCAGACTCCTACAGCTTATATAGCGCTTTCAACACACCCAGCCAGTTATGTGCCAGCAAACTCGAGACTAAAATCTAGTTTGCAAAAGTTTTAATTCAAAATGCAGGGTTCAGCAAAAAGCATTCTGGAATAAATTACCAATTCGCAATAATGTCTCCATTCGCAAACGAGACGTTTACGTATTAAAAGACAAGAATGACAGTACGAAGGAAAAAAGTCAAACTTTTCAAAAATTTCAACTCTCTAACTATCACGGTTCATGAGATACAGCCTGGTGACCGACGGACGGACTGCGAAGTCTCAGTAATAGGGTTCCCGTTTTACCCTTTGGGTACGGAACCCTAAAAATAAGTTGCCATCTAAATAATATTGGGACGAATACTGTATCAGCCCTATCCTTGGTAAAAGTTGAACTCACATGATTGTTGGGAAGCAATCATAGATAAGACAAACAATTTTATCTTAATTAAGCCAAATCCATAGACTAGACTATATGTCTCTCCTGTCAATACACAACAAACCCAGGTTATTGCTCTCAATACGGCACAGTATTATAGTACAGTAGCTGAATTCCGCGAGAGTGTACATGATTCACAAATATCTGACGAGTTTGCGATACGCGGAACCGACCCAGATACATAGGGAGCGACCGCGTCATGCATTCGCATTGAAAACGTTGGGAAATATTGACGAGTCCACATATTTTTCCAAAATGGACAATCTGCTCCTCGATCATCATCTTCTGACGCGTCCGTATCGCTTTTGAGACATAAAATAATAATACATCATCACACCTGTTTTCCCCGAAGGGGTAGCCAGAGGTGCACTGCAGTGCGCCCACATTTCGCCGATGTACTTTGGTCCCAATGTAATAGGGGGGCGGGCCTATTGCCATAATACCGGGCACATTCTCCCTCAATACGAGGGAAAATGACATTGGCACATGAAAATTATCTCAGAGGTGCGAGCCCGTGATTTGAACTTGCACCCCTTACGTTCAAGGCGGGCGTTCTTGCTCACGAGGCTACCACACACTACACCTTTATTGTAATAAAACAAGATAGTCATCAAACAGTTAAAAGTTCAACTGCTATATGTAGACAATGAGGAGGTTAAAGCATTTATATCCGTCGGCATCGAGGTATGACATAAAACTTATCAAGATAAGCAATAAAAGGACGCGAAATTTAATTGCACAAAACACACATCACCTTTGAAGCGTAGTTTCATGTTTATGAACGCTATGTGTGCTGAGACTCTATTGCCTACAAGTAATATGAATAACGAAGCCGCGCTTCATGCATACAAATGGCATGCTAAGATGCAAAGGCGTTAAATTGTTAGTATCTTCAATGAATTAAATAACTTGAATACATAAGTCGTGAGTGCAAAATTGTATGCAGAAGATAAACAAGTCATGAATAGTATGCAATGTTATATATAGCAGTCTTTCTGATATTCTTCGTCAAAGACCTTCGCCTGATTCTCTAGTAAGAATATCAACAAACGCATGCTCAAACTATTTCACTAGAATTAACAATATTTTCGATTCTAATTACGAGAACCACACCTTGGTACACTATGAAAGCAATTCTGTTTAAGTTACACGGATTTAAACGTCGATTCCTTGTTTACTCAATACAATTAAACTATATTTGAGAGTACAAGAATATTGCCATCTTGCACATGCTTTACGGCCGGAAGTAGGACGGCAATGCATTTAAGTGTCAACAGAATTGTCTCCATAACAGGGGCCATACCACCACCACCACTTCTTAAAGTATTGTCGCATCAATAGTAACTGTCAATTTCTGGCAGATTTTGTACTGGGGTCACTGTCAAAAACTGAGAGTTATATTAACAACATTGCCGCAAGACACGTAGACATAAGTCTTACCTCTTTCAACTGACAGATTCGTCGAGAAAATGATGTCACACCGAGCCATGCCCAGTACAAAAAGCTCGATATGACGTTATTTTCTCGACAAATCTGACTTTCGAAAGAGATAAAACTAATGTCTACACGGTGATGCTAAGCCTACAGGTGGTGGTAAGGTGGTAGATCACGTAAGCCAAATTAAAACCAGTCCACACAAATCAGCGATGAGTATTTATCGGCACTACGCAAATCCCCCGGTCCTCACCTTGTTCCTATTAGGGAGTGTCGAAGTATCGCTCCCTTGGGCCGGGGCCGGCTGCACCGTCTGATAAGTCAATCAACAGATACCATCAGCCGATAAGGCGTACACAAATACTTCAGATCGTTCCTTATCAATGTTTATATAACGCGAGAGGTAATGTTAAGGATTTTTATTTGGAACAGATAAGTAATTCATGAAGAATTTAAATAATATTTTTAAAGGAACGATTGCTATCGGGTCCCTCAAAACGCTTTGGTTAGGCCAATTGGAAACCTGAGCGATATAAAAAAAACTACTTGTGCTGAGAACGAATAGATTTCAGTAGCGGCAGACCGTGATGTAAATTTTAAATCAAGCAAGAGTCCTTTACTGGGTTATATATAGATTGATGTTTTGCTTGCAGGACCGTTAGCTCTTATAGCTAATGTCAACATATAGTGTAGAGTGCTAGGTATGGGCTCCTTGAATGTGGAGGCATTTCAGACAAATTTACATATTCTGCATTCAGAGCAAAGACTTTACCAGAGCAGAGACCACATGAAGCAAAGCTTGTGTCCCTAAAGTATCAGGTATTTTAAGCTACGTAATAAATTATACGGTAAATTATAGTATTTTTTTTTAAATTGAGGAAATAATCTGAATAACAATACCATTTAGGTTTGTTTATCGATAACCAATTAATCTTATCGTTCCATTATAATTAGTGTGATATAAAACAAATTGTGACCCCAATAAAAAGTGTAAAATAATTAACAGTCAGTATTATCGGTACTAAATGATTAGTTAATTAATTGTTTTACTTTGACCTTTTGCCTACGCTTATCACAACAGTCTCATTAGATTTATAAACACGGCGGTTCGTATTCTACTTTATTATTGTTGGAGTATCGCAAGGTGCAAACCTTGGTCCTATATATCTCATTATATTCAAACGTATGATTATTGAATACTTGTGGGTATGTAGGTAGGTATTACTGACGATAAAAGGATATTATAGTTATAACCGTTCTCATATAGATAAAGGAGCAAACGCTTTTCGCAATAGCCGGTGTGGTGTGAGCTTGTAGTTTTTAAGACTTACAAGTCTATCTTCCATGGCACTATAATTAATGTTACTCTTTGAATTGTGATGCTTACAGCACAGAGATGGGCATTCGATTCTTAACTATGTATGAGCCGTGTAGGCAAGTCTAACGACCACAAACTCAGACACTTCCAACAAAGTCCTACTGAGACATGATAAAAGAAATTAAGTCATCTTGAATTTTTGCAGAATTTCAAGTTGCTGACCTTAAGGAGTTTGTATATACAGTGGTGCGTTTATTACCTGTCTACCTCAGAAGGTAGGATGTATATCAATCGGTGTTGATGGTATCTCGAGCATTTATTTATTATGATAAAGATAATGAAGGGGGTTTGGCTGAAAATCAGCGCTGGAGGAAGCTACTGCGCCCCTCCAGCATGTGCTGAGCCAATACCTTTTCGGCACAGTTCCCACTGAGCTCTTTTTCTTTTTTGTATCCATTTTTAAGATTTGTATGTCTCTGTGTTATTTGTATCTGTGCTGAGTAAATGTTTTTTTTTCTTTCTTCCAAATATGTATGCATCGGAATACTAGTATCGTAATCCAAATGGAATGGATAATGTACCTAGCAAGTCTCTTATTGTTTAGTCGTCGCAGTTGTTAATATCATAAAGTTACCTGATCGGGACTTAGGGAACTGTCGCCGGATGCGTTTCTCTCTTGGTTCTGTGCCGTTCTCTCCTGCTTGCACGCCGTGTGGTACTCGAGTCTCGTACGCTCCACCTTCTGTAACAGCTTCGCCCAGGGTTTCTGCGCCTTTTTAAATGCCTCGTCCATTTCTTTGCGTTCTTTCAATTGGATCATTGACTGTGGGACAAGAGAAATACGACTATCATTACGATGTTTAAATTGGAAAAACAGAGCCTTTTCAGTAACGTCTTTATGTGAATCTAGGTATTAATCAGTTTATCTTGTAATGCTTCTCTGAAATTTATTTTCACGTAGCTTACATTAGAAAAAACCGGCCAAGTGTGAGTCGGACGCGCGCACGAAGGGTTCCGTACCATTATCTATAAAAACGGCAAAAATATCGCGGTTGTTGTATGGGAGCCCCCTTACATATTTCTTTTTTTTAGTATTTGTTATAGCGGCAACAGAAATACATCTGTGAAAATTTTAACTGTCTAACTATCACGGTTCATGAGATACAGCCTGGTGACAGACGGACAGCGAAGTCTTAGTAATAGGGTTCCCGTTTTACCCTTTGGGTAGAGAACCCTAAAAAGAGCCTTTTCATTTACATCTTTATTTGAATCTAAATACGAGTCAGATTTTCTTATAATGCCCTCCAGAAATTTCTATTTTAAGAGACACGAGCGTACAATAAAAAGATTGGAATCTCAAAGGAACGTCAGAAACGGTGTTATAAAATTCCGCGCGATTCATATAACTGAATTTCTAGGCGAAGGATTCTGTTTTTTTAAGCAAGATTTTTTTGGATCCTGCGGTTGAAATTGTTCTACCATCGTGATAAGTCTGTTGCTCCAATTCTCGCAATTTTGGGATTCTGTTAGTTCAAAAACGCCATTCATAAGTCTCACACTTACGCCACAAGTATTTAAGTAAACAAACCTATTACAAACCGTGATAACAAGATATGACGGTATAACCACATTACAATGATGTGATATCATTTTATATAATTGATTAACTCATTATATTTATCAAATCTAAACCCACAATAAGGTAAAATGTCAATAAGCAAATTTCCCCTAATCAGGTGTTTATGTTCACAAGTATTGTTATACAATACACGTATGACGTAACAAGCAGAGAGCAGTGTGCCGAGTGGTCGAACGCACGCTTTGCAATCAAAGTGAGCAGGTTCAAACCCCGGCTCGCACCTCTGGGTTTCATGTGCGAATCTCATTTTCATCCGAGATTATCACTTGCTAAGAAACGGTGAAGGAAAACATCGTGAGGAAACCTGCATGTCTATAGAAAGGCGTGTGAAGTTCACCAACCCGCACTGGGCCAGCGTGTTGGACTCTAGCCCAAAAATCTCCCTCGTATTGAGGGAGAATGTGCCCGGTATAATGGCAATAGGCTCGCCCCCTATTACATTGGGACCAAAAATACATCGGCGAAGTGTGGGCGCACTGCAGTGCACCTCTGCCTACCCCTTCGGGGAATACAGGCGTGATGATGTATTTTTAATAATAATGAATTTAAAACTTCGCCACCATTATTCGCATTTGCCCGTACGAACGTGCGCGCAAATGCATAATCAGCAAGATCTCTATCACGCCAGGAAGCAGACATTATCGCTTGTAATTCACCAAACGACAAACAGACGATACGTGGCGTAGGTCCAATAACTTTCCACTTTAAACTATGTACGAACACGGAGAATGAATGCCGGGACACGTCTAGGCACGTCGTTTTACATAATGTAATCGGCGGAGACTGTGTGCGAATGTTGTTAAGTTATAATTGAGGTGTGAGTAAATTTTCCTTTAGAACACTTTACCTGTAGGGAAATCATCTTGAGAAATATTGGCTACATGCATAACATCAATGAAATTCTACCTTCCTCCTATCACTCTTCTAGTGATTAGGCCGCCAATTGTGTCACATTAAATCCAAGGCGAAGATGTTGCGCCGATTTGGTCAGTTTTGCGGGTCCAAAATGGCCACAACAAACGGACTGGAACATGTGTTGACGAGAGGTGGAGGCTTTGCCTAGCAGTGGGACATTCAATAGGCTATTAAAAAAACATAGATTGTAATATTTTTAGTGGTGAAACAATAAAGAGTTATCTATCTTAGCAAATTTTTCGGAGCAGGTCTTGAGATGTGTGGCTAACGGCTAATGCGTTTATAGAGTACCTAGAGCTTTGCTTTACATAATAGGTGCCAGGCACTCTAGTATATTTTGTCAATGGTATTAATAGCGAATCTATTGTCATTTACCCAGCATATTACCGCAGGAACAAAAAGATTTAACGTATTTACAATGATCTTCAAGTAAACAGAGTGTTATGGTCTATTAACAATGGCTTTACAACACACTTTTGCTATGAAAAATGTTCTGTAACGCGTTTGTATACTTATTCAACTTTCCTTCAATTTGGTGGCAAGAAAGTACTTATTAATTTTAGGCTTTTCTTAGGCTTGCCATTAGAAGTAAAAAAAAAAATAGTTCCGAAGTAATTTTCTCTGGGCACACTTAAATTCGAAGCACAATATATACCCACATCTAAAATATACGCTTCGTAAGCGTATTGCGAAATAAACGTTTGCATAAACATGAAACTTTATCGTGTTAAAGTTTAAACGGTTTCTGTGTAGAGGGAGACAACGAATAACTATATTGTACTTGGTAATCTTCAGGGAGTATAGCTAAAAGAGATGTCATATTTTTGTTAGCATCCTATACTAACGTACGAAAATGTTGCTGCTTCATTTTCATTTAGGTAAAAGAACTTGCCACGTCAATTACGCAAGAACTATGTGGGTACAAAGATAGACTTTAAACTATAATAAAGTTTGCTTCTGACCATCCATCGAGTACATTCTGGCTGAGTCCAGATTAAAAGACTCAAAACTCCAAGGTTAAACAATATAATCAAGGCTATGATAATGTTCATCATATCATTGTATCATAAGTGTTTCAAAAGGTTTTTGACTAAGCATAAGATGGAATAACGATAATTTTCTGCCTCCTTTCAGTTAGTCTTTTGGGTAAAGTCCAATAGGTTCTTAGTTAGCGCAAAGGCATAGGTAGTGAGCGACCATCTATGATTATTACCGCAGCCTAAACACCTCCACGCTGGCTTAGTTCTGAAGTCATCTATGCACAAAGATTATTATAAACTACTGCGCAATCCTCATGACATCATATAAATGCAATACACATCTCATTAGCTAGAATGACGCAGGTCGTGTTGATGGATGCGCGAGAAGAAACCTAATAATCTGAACTTACATGATGTTTATAGCCACGGACCGAACGAGATATACATATACCCCCATAAAAGTCTTTCGGATGAATTGGCCGACAGATTGAGAGGGAACTATAACTATAAAAGTTAACGACACATGGAATAAAGCTGATATTTTTTGCCAACTCATCCTACCTTTTCTTTCGATTGAATACGTGCAGGTTTTATGACAATTTTGCTTTTCCCTGAGACTTGTGGAGTGTAAGACCATAGCAGCGTCTTCATAAGATACAGTCGTAGATCCTGATTAACAGGAATACCAGCGGCGATAGCACGCATGCCAAGATAAGACCTTTGTCACGGATTCGCTAGCTCGCTCTCTGTCTTATTTCATACGAGAGAAAGAGACAATATCTACATATTCTGTGATATAAGTCTAGTCTTGGGGTTCATACTAAAACTACAGTGGTGGTCGTGGGAGTGTATGACTGACTTAGTAGCATTAAAAGATGAAATAAAGTACTATAAAGGCACACTTTTTAAGAATATGGACTTGAAGAGAAAAGCTTGGTTTGTCCGTATAATTACGTAGATAAGTTTCACAACTACCTAACGACACATTTAGCCCAAAATGACACTATCAAAACTCGATAACACGTGATTGATAAGGCAATGCAACATATTATCGGAGTGATAACACGACTGACAGATAGTATTGTACGAGTACGTACATCGGCATATCTCGGCCCAGAGTTTAGCAAGACGGCTTTAAATTTAGAAATATGCATGCGATAATTATACTAATGCGATAAGTAGACTTCTATTATAATCTACTGCATCGTAATCATAGAGTTACTAGAGAACCCATATCGACTACGCCCTGCGTATGGCTCTGCGGCAATTTTTTTGACGTTCATCTTACATTTGCCATCATAGTTACCTTAGGTACTTACTTGATGCGGCAACTGCAATAGCAGATGTCAGATAAATGACAGAAAATTTTGCCGCAGGACGGAGTCGATAGGGCATCTCCGTTATATATCTCGATGATCGTAATATATGGATTTAATACATTGAATACTAAACTATGCTGACAAATACCGACCCATAAGGCTTAAATTTATGTGCTTGCATACGTGTTATGGTTACGTATATTAAATCTACCACACATGTCAGTGGTTATTGGCAGTCTCCCTCCCGACTGACAAATCCCGACTTCTATATGTTGTTACACCGATACAGACCGTTAATTTTAACAACAGGCGCCTAACCACCACCTCTTAAAGTATTCTTGTTTCAATAGTAGCTGTAAATTTATGATTTCTTTTTAGGGTTCCGTACCCAAAGGGTAAAAAGGGGACCCTATTACTAAGACTTCGCTGTCCGTCCGTCCGTCCAGGCTGTATCTCATGAACCGTGATAGTTAGAGTTGAAATTTTCACAGATGATGTATTTCTGTTGCCACTATAACAAAAAATACTAAAAAACAGAATAAAATAAATATTTAAGGGGCTCCCATACAACAAAAGTGATTTTTATGCCGTTTTTATAGAGAACGGTACGGAACCCTTTGTGCGCGAGTCCGACTCGCACTTAGCCGGTTTTATTTACTGAGTAAACCGTCAAAAACTTAAAGTAGGTAATAATAAAATATTGCAGCAAGATGGTGGTAGTTTGGAGGTAAAGGGAGGATCCTCCGACCAGACGGGTGTTGTGTCTGGTGGGCTACTTCCCGACGGTTGTTGTCGGGTTCTTGTATATATGTGCAATCGCTCGGATCGCTTTAATATCGCGATGCAAGATTTAGTTCGTATGTGGCGAGATAGATGTCGCTACAGTAGTAAGGGAGCTGAATACTCGTAAGTAAGATTTGACATTATACACTCCGTTTAACTTAGATAACCAGTCGGCTCATATTGGGATCCAACTTAAGTAAAACAGGCGAATAATAAGGCACATAATAACAAATTAAGCTACGAAATCGTTTCTAATTTGTATTGAGGGGAAGATAACACATGAGACGATGGTGCGAATGTTATTTGCCAATTAATAGCGCTGAACATATTGGTGTGTCCATTTCGAAGACGAGGACTACGGACATACAGCTCCGACATCCCGCTGTCTACATAGCAGTAACTTTGAAGGCAGACTTATTCAAATCTCTATCAAAGAACACGGTATTACGTTAAAAACCACATTCTGACAATCAGTCTGCAACATTTTTTATTTGCCGCGCGATTAGCGCAGTTTTGAGTGTCAGGCCCGCGTGCGCGTTTCCGCATATTTGCGCTTCGTTATCGCGTATTACGCGCATAAAAATAGACACATACGTGTTCTGTTAGCACATGGCTTTAATGAACCTTGTACATGATGCTGACAGATGCCTGATTATCAAATGGGTAAGCCTTAGACGGTTGTGACGGCTGATGTAGAATAAAATATGAATAATTTCTAAGTACCGAAATATGATAAAACAATCGCTTTCACCAGAAGACCAGGCAAATGCTTAGTGCGAACCCATTACTGCCTTCAATAGTAAAGTCCCTATCTAAGGAAAGCTGGAGTTGAGTATTGTATTTGCCAGTTATAAGGAAGAAAAGCCTGCCACATTAGTTATGGGTGGTAGAGATACTATTACATATTATTATTAGTTTATTGATGATACATAAGTGCCTGTATTGGGGTTACATAAACAAAAAAAAATCTGATTCTGATTTTGGAGCATAGAGAGTTGTCCAAACAAGGCCCTCTCATTAGGCATGTACAGGAATAGGCTTGCGCAGAAATAAAAATATCAGCTCAAACTAAAACGAGCAAGCTCACAAGACAACACAATAGACAACTAATTATTTTTTATAGCTTCTCCAAATCATCGCGAAGTGAGTTCAAAGTCACTGCGGCTGGCATACAGCCAGGTGTATAGGGTATCAGTGAAAATAACTCCAGTGACCTTTGAGCGGCGAACTCACTTCACCTTTGCACTCAAGGCGTCACAAAAAAACATATCAGTCACCAAGGCGGCCCTTCTAACATCTAGGTCTTGGTAACCGAGAGGATCCGCCTTCGATTTACATCCTAGCCAATAACCTCTGGTTAATTATATTTATTTCTCTTTAAGAATATTACATTCATTTGGCAGAGAAATACAAGTAAACTTAGTCTAAGAAATTAACAAGAGTCGAAACAGACAGTGTGTTGGTAAAAAATAAGCACTTAAGTATAAAAATTAAATAACAACAAGAAAGAAAGCCCTAGTTAATATATAGTAACTCAATAAATAGAACGAAAGTCATGTGGGTAGTTGTAAGACAAATTCGCATCAAGTCACACAGCGGAGCACGTAGTTGATGTTGAGGTGTTATTAAGTATTGTGTTGAAGTTCAAAACTCAGTTCGTATCGTGTGACTAGTTGCAATTGTTTTTATTCTATTTTTTTTTTTTTAATATTGATTAGGTATTATAGTAGTTATATAAGTTCGTTGTGTTTATTCATAATATAAAACTTGAGATTTTTCTTAAATAATGGGAGGGATTTTATGTCTTTTATGTGCTTTGGCAAACTATTGTATAACTTAGCTCCCTCATACTGAATATTTTTATTGCCATAGTTAGTCCTTGGCATTCGTAAACAGATATTGTCAGCATTTCTTAATAATTTAGTTTGGACATGCGATTTTTTAGTAAATGTTATTTGGGAATGAATATCTCTGTGCAGGATTTTTCTTATTAGTATGCACGTGTTGTATTTATACATTTGATATATTGACATTAATTTAGTTTTTTTATATACTGTTGTGGTCGGGGTTAAGTAATTCAGATGGAATAACAGTTTGATGATTTTATTTTGTGTTATCTGTAATTGCGCTAAATTTGTTTTGTAGGCTGAACCCCATAATTCAATTAAATAATTTAGATTTGGTTTAATTAATGTATTATAAATTACGTATCGAGTTGATTCAGGGAAGCAACGAACAACCCCACGGAGCATACCCATTAATGAGGACAGTTTGTCTTGTATTTTGTTTATGTGAGGTTTCCAGGTCAATTGGCTATCCAGAATTAGCCCGAGGTACTTTTCTGAATCAACTTTGGTGATGGGTTCGTCATTAACAGTTAAAAGTATAGAATCTGAAATTGGTTTGTTTTTAGCACAGAATATCATAAAATTTGTTTTGTCAATGTTGATTGTTAGTTGATTGTATTGAAACCAAGTGTACAAGATATTTAAGTCATTTTGAGCTTGCTCCTGTATGATTTGGATTTGTGAACCTATCGACGTGATCCAATTCCTTGCCCAATCATCTAATGGGACCTCACTCATCTCGCTTTTCCTTGCTTCTCCTATCTCATTCATATCACTTCAATACACACTCAATACATATTTTCTTCCTCTCAGTTTGTATCCATCCACATTCATACTCATCACTCTTTTAGTCACATGCTTCTCTCTTAATTCGATATGATAATCTTACTAAATTCCTTAACTAATGTACTACTTTGTTCAAACTACTACATAATACACTCAAACTATTGAGCAATTATCTAAACAAACTTCACCCGTACCGAATCGTTAGGAACACAATTTAACCGCGGCGAGTGAGCGAATCAGTGCATTGTGGCAATTTTCTAATCCCACCGGCTCGTAATACTGGTGGTTCTAATTTAAACTGATTTATTGCTTTAGCAAATGGCTGGTCGAGAGTGAAACTGTTAGTTTATTGTTAAAATAAACTTTAATTCTTTGATTGGAAGTTGTTTTGAATTTTCTCCACTCGGGATTAGTCTGGGCTTTTGGAAGGTTTGCTTGTGCACATATGGGTCTAATACGTAGAGGCTCTTGAGACAGCTTGGATGATACATAAGGCACCTGCTGGGTTCTACCGCGCCGAATCATGATACATACAAGATGGAGGAACATTTGCAAAATTATGGAAATAATATTTGGGAATATTTTTTAGAGGTTTAAGCCTCTCACACACCGTGACGTCAAAACACGCGCGTTTATATATTTCCCAATACCAAAACGAATTGTATTGACACATAGAAAAAGTTCTCCTTCTTCTTTTTGTACGAAATGAGTGAAATGATGATATTTTGATGGAATAAGATGAGGAATGCCTGCACCTACGATTAGCGGTATTTATGGCAATGTCGAGTAATTATAGAAAGGACAAATTCAATAAATACATATGACGAACTAAATAAAAATAATAATGAATGATGACAGTGATAAAGATGGCGGATAATTGTTCGACGAAATGCCATTGACAGTGCGAGCGAATTCTGACGCTTGGGCGCGTGGCCTTTAGCACAGATATTCAATCTTTATATATATTAAAACAGAGTTCCTTTTGGAATTGGCAATAATTCGGACGCGCCTTTGGCTTAAGATGAAAATGAAAAGTGACCATAATCAGCATCCGTCATTACGCCTTGCACCCACTGAGGCGAACGAATGAACTTGACTGTGGACATATCGAGGAATGAAAAGCTATTTGATCTAAGCGACATTTTGTTAACTTTACAGAAGAGCATACTGATAGGACGCAGAAAAAATCGCCGAAAATGTACCTTATGTCAAATAGCCTTTTCACCACTCGATATATCGCATCTTTAAAAGTATAGAGACCCATTTTGAATTTTTAGAATTTTGACTATAAATCTTAAAGGGTCGTCCTAACGACCATTTTTCAACGACATTATTTTTGAGTTAGGTCTCTATACTTTTAAAGATGCGATATGTTCATACAGAATTGAGTTTATAAACTAACCGGATATTACGATTAGTCGATACAATAAAATTCACTAAGCGACAGAAATATGACCGACCCTTTTTCCGAGATCTTTCGTTTTAGAGATTGCAGATGACATAATAATTGGTCACAAATCTTTAAAGCAGTGGTAGCCGAGTGGTCGAACGCACGCCTTGCAAATCAAAGTGTGCAGGTTCAAACCCCGGCTCGCACCTCTGGGTTTATGTGCGAATCTCATTTTCATCCGAGATTACCACTAGCTATGAAACGGTGAAGGAAAACATCGTGAGGAAACCTGCACGACGTCTATAGAAAGGCGTGTGAAGTTCACCAACCCGCACTGGGCCAGCGTGGTGAACTATAGCCCAAAAATCTCCCTCGTATTGAGGGAGAATGTGCCCGGTATAATGGCAATAGGCTCGGCCCCTATTACATTGGGACCAAAAATACATCGGCGAAGTGTGGGCGCACTACAGTGCACCTCTGCCTACCCCTTCGGGGAGTACAGGTGTGATGATGTATTTGTATATCCTTAAAAGTATAGAGACCCATTTTGAAATTTTAGAATTTCGACTATAAATCTTAAAGGGACGTTCTAACGACCATTTTTCAACAACATTATTTTTGAGTTAGGCGTCTATATTTTTAAGATAAGATGCGAAATATCCTATAAGACAACGTGATAATATGAATCACTATGAAAGTAACGCGTGATTTATCCTACCCTCACAATTGGTAGCCTTTTAGAAAACCATCTAACGAGGTTTTCTTTAGATGATAGATCCTCCTGACACGATCACCGCCCTCCTCGACCCGGGCGTCGAGAGGGCCACCAACACACCTACACCATCCTCAAACAGACACCGACCTCGCCGGCGAGGTCGAGGAACCCCCTCTTCTGCTCGTAGGTGCATCTTTGCACCTAGGAGCGTCATTACCTCTCCCCTCACGGCAACTGCCCAAGCCGAGGTCGTGCCCCATGTGGCGCCCTTGAGCTAGTTGCCCTCCTCTTACGCCCTTAAGGCTTTGGCTGGAGTCGCACTCTGCACTCGCCACTCCTCCGGTGAAGCTGTAAAGGCCAACTCACGGCCGACAGCGATGTCCATTCAAAAAAAAAAAAAGTTTTCTTTAGAAAAGTAAACGCTGAATCACACTTTTTGCCACCATCGGTTTTTTGCTTTTTGAAACTGAAAGTAGTTTTGAATTGCACCGGTTTTTCTGTACGTTAATGTACGTGTTTTCGTGGAATTTTCAGTGAAATGAACGTTACAGTACGGTTTCAAGACATTAAAAGTATGTTACATACTAGTTATATGTAGAGAATACATATAAAATATAATAATAACACACTTTCACTTGAAAATGCATGCTAAACGCGAAAATGAAAATTTAATATATTAATCGAGGGGTGAAAGGCTATTTTTCTACTTGAGCGACATTTTTTTAACTTTACACGAGAGCATACTTCTTCGACGCAGATCTATACGGATAAATAAAATTAGAGTGTCTGTATTGTTTTCTTATATTTACGCGAATACTATACATTGAAATTAAACTATTTTACGGATTTTATGACATAACTATGACATCAGGACGTCTAACACCTCAGTCCCCCCGTGACCATGGTTGCTGTAAAGCAGCCGAAACGTCGGGAAAATAAAATAGTAAATAAACGCGATAAAATCCGTAAAATAGTTTAATTTCAATTAGAGTGTCTGTTTGTAATATCAAAATAACACTTTTTTACCAAATGCGTATGAAAGTATATACGATACCTATAACGAAAACGCAATTTTATTTTATTTTGTCTGTCTGTCTGTTTGTTTGAGGTAAACTTCTAAACTGCTGAACCGATTTCAATGGGACTTTCACTGACAGATAGCTGACGTTCCAAGGCGTAACTTAGGCTACTTTAATTTTAGAAAAAGCATTAGGGTTCCGCGGGTGAAACATAATACCCATATTTCCGGGTAATCTCCCTAAAGTCCACGCGGGCGAAGTCGCGGGCACAGCTAGTTTCAAAAATGTATTTAAGTCAATATCGCCCAATCGTGTCGCTTAAATTAAATAGCCTTTCACCCCCCGTAATGTATTATTCTCCAAGTCTGTAAAGACGGATACTCATTAAAGGGATAACCTTAAAATTTTAAATTTGCTCTTCGTATGATAGCAAACTAATCACAGCTTGTTCTATAGGTGGTGCTGGTGGTTTTACAATGGTCTGGGGGCAATACCAGTTACACCCTGACCAGGGCCCCGATTTTCGTGCGATCGAGATTCATCTCTATTCGAGATATGTATATACATCATCATCATCACGCCTGTATTCCTCGAAGGGGTAGGCAGAGGTGCACTGTAGTGCGCCCACACTTCGCCGATGTATTTTTGGTCCCAATGTAATAGGGGGCGAACCTATTGCCATTATACCGGGCACATTCTCCCTCAATATGAGGGAGATTTTTGGGCTTTAGTTCACCACGCTGGCCCAGTGCGGGTTGGTGAACTTCACACGCCTTTCTATAGACGTGCAGGTTTCCTCACGATGTTTTCCTTCACCGTTTCATAGCTAGTGGTAATCTCGGATGAAAATGAGATTCGCACATAAACCCAGAGGTGCGAGCCGGGGTTTGAACCTGCACACTTTGATTTGTAAGGCGTGCGTTCGACCACTCGGCTACCACTGCTATAATTCGAGATATCTCAAAAAAAAAAAGAAAAAATTACATACGATTTGACGTTTCGTTTCGAGATATCCCGAATAGAGATGAATCTCGATCGCACGAAAATCGGGGCCCAGGGCAAATTCCGTAAAAGCCATTACCGAAATTTGCCGCTAGCGGGAATCGAACCCGCATCCCCCTGGTGCAGTGAGCCGAGAGCGGCTTAAGCCACACTGTCAACACTCGCGCGTCAATCTTTTTGCCATAGCAAAACGAACTGTATTAACAAATCTAAAAGTTCATTCTACAATGAAATGACACTGACAGCGCGAGCGAATTTTGACGCGTGGCGGCGTGGCTTGTACGACAGAAATTTAACCTCTATGCATTGGCAGAATCTCATTGGTCCAGACTCAATGGAAAGAGCCATTAAAAAAAAAACCGGCCAAGTGCGAGTCGAACTCGCGCACGAAGGGTTCCGTACCATTATCTATAAAAATGGCAAAAAAAACACATTTGTTGTATGGGAGCCCCCTTAAATAATAATTTTATGCTGTTTTTTAGTATTTGTTGTTATAGCGGCAATAGAAATACTTCATCTGCGAAAATTTCAACTCTCTAACTATCACGGTTCATGAGATACAGCCTGGTGACAGACGGACGGACGGACGGACAGCGAAGTCTCAGTAATAGGGTTCCCGTTTTACTCTTTGGGTACGGAACCCTAAAAAAAAAAAAAAACTATGCATATTGACACAGAGTTCGCTTTGGTATTGACTAACATTCTGACGCGTGAGTGTGAGGGGGGCTTAGGCTCGAACCACTAAGCCAAGACGCCTGTCGTAATGTTATAACTTTATACTACAGCTATAACCGTGACGTCACACGATGATACCAACATTATAAACAGCAATGTCATTTGGCCGTCCTCCAAGTCGCTCCAAAGATAATCTACACTTATTACCTTATCATTAAGGACCACATTCCTGTATTGCGTACGCGCGAGTTATTTTTCGCGCCGCCCCGTCAACAGAGCTAATTCTATTGATAGTGTAAAATTGAGTTTTAGTTTATAAATATGGTAAATACATAAGCTTCTTGTCACGCATTCCTAATGTATCTTTGTTTAAAAAAGTAAATAAAAGGTTGTCTCAAATAACGTTATTAACTACGTGTCTACATTCCGAATACTGATATCATTTTCAAAACAATATTACATCACATCTTTTTACCATTTCCAATTACTGCAGTAGTTAACATGGACCAATCGAAGCCGGGGCAAGAGGTTAGTATGTATAATAATTACGTCTGCAGGTCGGCGTTTAGTGGGCGATTGTTTAGGAAACAATGGTCGGCCGTGAGTCACAGAGCCGCGGTGCGCACACGCACGCCGGCTGACAAATTAGACGCGTCTTCATTAACACTCTGGGGCGTTAAAAGCCACGCGTTAGAAGTTTTGCCAATATCAAAACGATCTCTATGTCAACATGAATTAAGATTAAATTTCTGTGGTAGTAGCCACGTTCCCACTCGTCAAAATTCGATCGCGCTCTCAATGTAATTTCGTAGAAAAAAAAAAACTGGCCAAGTGCGAGTCGGACTCGCGCACGATGGGTTCCGTACCGTTATCTACAAAAACGGCAAAAAAAAACACGTTTTTTGTATAGGCCCATTAAATATTAAAATATGTAAAAATATTTATTTTTTTTGTATTAGTTGATAAAGCGGCAACAGAAATATATCATCTCTGAAAATTTCAACTCTCTAACTAAAACGGTTCATGAGTGACAGACAGCCTGGTGACAGACGGACGGACGGACAGCGAAGTCTTAGTAATAGGGTTCCCGTTTGGGTACGGAACCCTAATTAACTTTTTCCATGAGTCAATACAGTACGGTATGGTGTTGGAAAGAGTGTTGAAGCGCGATTTTAGACGCCCCAGTGTGCGAAAGGCTCCATTCAGGGCGATGATTGGATGACGCGCGCATTGATTTCACGGGGCCATGTTTACAGCGCGTGCTATGCATTTGAATACTTCATGTCCTTCCTTGTATAGTTACTCTGTAGTAGGTAAACCCTCTATAGATTCCAGAACTATACGGAGTGTATCAGAATTACGAAATAATACTTTGGGTACCCACATATACGGTAGCACATATGTGGATGCTTAATGAAGACAGTTTATACCTAACTGATAACTAGAGATACAACGGATAGTGGTTTGGTCGGATACCGGATATTCGGCAAGCTACCAGGCCGGAGCGCCGGATATTCGGCCCTTCATCGCTTTACATGACGCTTCTTAAAGACATCTCGAATCGATCGCAATCACGACTCATATGGTGGTCAGTTAATTTGCATCAGTACCCGCAGTTGTCAAGGTTTGCTAGAATTTCTCTTGCAGCACCTGGCAGTAGCGTTTACAGCGAAAGGCTATTTTCAGAAGCTGGTCTGATATACGAAGTCAAGCTGACTCGCCTCTTCCCAACAAATGCGGAAAATTTGGTATTCATTCACCACAATTTGCCAATTGTTCATTTTTAACCGACGAAAAAAAAAAGGAGGAGGTTCTCAATTCGACGCGTATATTTTATTTTTATTTTTTTTTATGTATGATCGCTCATATCTCCGGCGTCACTAAACCGATTTCGAATTTTTTTATGACGTTTGACGTAAGGAATTCTTCGAGGGTGGTCCCATTTTCAAAATATTATCAGAAATTAACCCCCTTGAGGGTGAAATGAGGGGTTGAAGGTCACACAATTTAAAAAATATTTTTTGATCGACTTGAAACTTTGTATATGTATTTTACATATAAAATCAAGAAATACGTGTTTTAGGAATTTTGAAAAAAAAAATGAATAGGGTGTGAAATGGGGTGATAAAGTTTGCATTCTTTTTTATGTATGATCACGCATATCTCCGGCGTCAGTAGACCGATTTCGATAATTTTTATGACCTTTGCTAGAGAATTCTTCGAAGGTGGTCCCATTTTTAAAACATTATCAGAAATCAACCTCCTTGGGGGTGAAATGGGGGGTTGAAGGTCACATAATATAAAAATATTTTTTGATCAACCTGAAAATTTGTATATATATTATGCATACAAAATAAAGAAACACATGTTTTAGGAAATTTGAAAAAAAAAATATGTAGGGAGTGAAATGGGGTGATAAAGTTTGCATTCTGGACTATAGTATATCTTTGGTGAGCCGATTTCGAAAAATCTTTTTTTGTTTAATACGGATAGTTAACAAATATCGAAACGATGGGATGGAAAGGGTGGTGAGGGGTGAATTCCTTTTTTGGGCTCTTATGAGGTGCTAATCACAAAATATATACTAAAAAGTACTAAAAAAGTTACAAATAAGCTTATAATTCATTACATTTGTAGTCGGTGCCAATTCATTTGTGTATTTGCCTAGTCTGGTGTAGATTGGCACCTACACCATGATATACCTACGCCCGCATAGACTTAACTTGGAATTATACCCATTTTTAACCAACGAAGAAAACGGAAGAGGTTCACAATTCGACACGTATTGGTTAGGGTATAACCTCGAAGTTGGTCCCGTATAAATTAGGAAGAAAAAATCCTACCCTAAGGGTGGGAAAATAGGGAGAGATTTATTGTTCATTCCCAGATTTGAATGCTGAGTTGTGTATTACAAAAAAAATAAGTATGTAGTAAGTAGTTGATTTTAGCCACAAAAAAATATAAAATAAAAACTTTTTAACAAAAAATTAAACCGCCGAAAATATTAAAAAGCAAAAAATAATATACTTTTTTTATTTTACCTTAATAACAAAGTTCTTAAACTAATGTAAGTATACCTAAGTCATTTTGAGTCGGCGCCAAACAATCAATGAACAATAAATTTAAAGAAATAACCAAATGAAATTAACAATGCAACGTGAAATCTTCAGCCACAAAAATTAACATTCCAAAAAATGTACTCTCGGAACGACCACTCGCACAATGTGTGCACTCATGTATGTGCCCGCACGAGTTGCTGTCTCGCTGACATTAACTTCGTAAACGCTCGGCATTTTCCGACGTAGGGGCGTGTCGCGCCGCGCCGCCGTGCATCACACTTTAGCTTTACTTATTAATTAATTTGCTAGTTTGGCGCCGACTCAAAATGACTTAGGTATACTTACATTAGTTTAAGAACTTTGTTATTAAGGTAAAATAAAAAAAGTATATTATTTTTTGCTTTTTAATATTTTCGGCGGTTTAATTTTTTGTTAAAAAGTTTTGAGTACTAAACTAATTAATAAAACAAATATTTTTGACGTGCGATTATAAAAATAATATGAATAGGTAGGTTATTTGCCTTGTGCAGAATAATGAGAATGTTTTGAATTTTACTATCCGGTATCCGGGTGGATAATGATTTACTATCCGGTATCCGGCCGGATAGTGAACACAAGGCCGGATAGGCCGGATACCGGATAGTTACCGGATATCCGTTTCATCTCTACTAATAACTATCATAATCTCTGGGTTATAGACGTTAGAAATTTGAATAATTGTCGACGGTATCGTGTTCTGGCCTTTGGGTACCTCCATAACCCTATTCCGCAGTGGAAATTACACTTATGAGGGGCGACTACCAATATTCACAAAACAGGACATGCAAAATTTTACATAGGACTCACGCTATTACGAGTTATAGTAACGAACGACGAAAAACGAGTTGAAAAAACTTGATCGAATTTCAACAAAACTTTTATACCATTCTGTTATATACCCGATACTCATGCAGACGGCACTGTATTATTTCGGACTTCTGAAACACCCTGTATAAACCAGCCGCGCTTTGCATAATGGAAACAATTGATTTTTTATTGCTAAGCCCTGGGCCTACAAGGGCCGTACAACGGCGTACACAACACACACACACACACACACGCGTACACAACGTGTAGGTACAACATCCTGTATAAACAAGACGCGTTCGTCAACTTTTTTGCCATTGATCATATAAGGTCCTGAATTTCGTAATATAGACACCCATAGATGTTGAAATTAACTAGCTTAATTGAACCTAAATAACTATTTTACTGCTGCAAGAAAAGTCTTATTAACCTAAAGCAAATATTCATTGCGCATTCCTTATGCATGTATTGTAGAGTCTCGACCGATGAAATTAGCTCTCTAAACTAAATAATGTATGTAATACCCGTGGTGCTAGCATACAAATCTAGATGAGAGTGCCTTTCTAAGCTATGCGCCGGGTTTAAACATCTACGCATTATGATGATGTCTTAATATGTCGTGTACATGTCGAGGGGTGAAAGGCTATTTGACTCAAGCGACACTTTTGGGCGATATTGACTTAAATACATATTTGAAACTAGTTATTTTTTCTGCGTCAAATGAGCTCCCTTTTAAGTTAAAAAAAACTTGAGAGGTGTCAAGGGACACCAGGACTTAACGAAGTTCCTCTAGAAATAAAAAAAGCAAAAAAAAATGTACATACACACACACACATATCGAAATCGGAATCGTTACAGAAATGTATACAATAAAAATCACACACACATATGTAAAAGTGTCGTACAATAAAAAATCACACACACATATGTAAAAGTGTCGTTACAGTCTTAATTTTTTCCGTCCAGCCCCCTTTCGCAACGCGCGGTATGGAACTACGTGCCAAAATGTCGCTTAAGTGAAATAGCCTTTCATCCCTCGATGTGAATAGCATAAAGAAAACCACCTGTACCTACACTGGAGTTTCAAAACGCACGCGTCAAAGTTTATTTATGCCAGTACCAAAACGACTCGTTTAAAAAGTTTATTCTTCAACAAAATATCTTAGGTGTCATCCGCCATCTTTATATCGTTCATTCATTATTATTTTTGGAACGTAGTTCCTTATCGCGCGTTGCGAAAGCGGGCTAGACGGAAAAAATTAAGACTGGCACGAAATTTTGTAACGACACTTTTATACAGATCGTATCAGAAGTCCGAAATAATACTTGGGGGCCATATAGGACAGATGATAAGCAATCAACACGTTCAAGCAAAATATACGTAACTAATTTAGTTTCTGAGCAATTTGTGTCCAAAGTTGGTGTCAAAACTTACGCACCGCGACCCTAAAAATCAGCTGATGAGGCGAATGAACTCGCTTTAAAATGATGAGGGAGTGATAGATATGACACAAGGTTTTTACCTACGAGCATAGTTCAATACAGAAATAAAAATCGGCCACTGTAGTTACCTAACTATGACAAAAAATCATACTTCATTTAAATCGATGTAAAGTAAAACTTCTACACAAGCAAATAATCCATTTTCGTTTTAGTTTTCGTGAACGGATTTTTTTTTAAACTGAAACATAGTGAGAGTTGATTAAAAGAAAAAAAATATTATTTTATTATTATTATTTGTCTTTATCATAATCACTACAATTCTCAGAATACAAGTAGGTACCTAATGATGTAGACAATTATTAGAATTGGTCTGGCATATCTGAAAGACTTTAATCTTTGATTACTCTAATAATCATGGCCGCGAATATGTCAATGTAGTGAACATTAGCGGGCGGAGATATCACACACAAGGACAATTTACGTCCAATGACAAATCATCGGCCATATTGCATAAACGGTGATTGGCCCAGCGTTGCAGCGCGGTAAAACACTGTGCCTTCGTGCAATGTCGGAGCGGTCCTTTGATATTTTTATTTAATAATAATAACGTAAATCAAAATATTTAGTTCCTTGCAATCCGTCAAGGCGTTAACATGTGTTACGAAAAATGTCTCGTTCTCCGCGTAATAGTGAAGTGTTTTCAAACTCGGAAAACTATGAGATGGTTTTGTGCATTGGTGCGACTAAAGGGAATACCGGTAAAAGTTTTGTGATTTCTTTTGTCTTCTAAAAAACGTGAAAGTAATATTTACTCAAGTGTGCAGGTGGGTAGGTACCTACCTAGCTCTTTGTGATATGTGAGAAGTGAATAAATTCCAATTAAACCCATGGATTGATACACTGCACACATGGCCACGGGTAAATACTTACCTACTATTATTATCTTTATAGCAGTTTTTACTCGGACGATTGGGTCCTTTAATTAAGTAAGTGGTTACCCAGATACCTACTTACTATTACAATTAGTGAAGAAAATCTGTTAAACGAAAACTTACGTACCTACCTACCAACTAAAAACTTCGATAAGGTCGCTAGTCGCTACCCAGATACCTACTTACTATTACAATTAGTGAAGAAAATCTGTTAAATGAAAACTTACGTACCTACCTACCAACTAAAAACTTCGATAAGGTCGCTAGTCGCTACCCAGATACCTACTTACTATTACAATTAGTGAAGAAAATCTGTTAAACGAAAACTTACGTACCTACCTACCAACTAAAAACTTCGATAAGGTCGCTAGTCGCTACCCAGATACCTACTTACTATTACAATTAGTGAAGAAAATCTGTTAAATGAAAACTTACGTAGGTACCTTCTAATTTACAATTTTAATAACCTTACCAACCAACCTACTTCTTAAGAACGTAGTTATGTAATTAGGTAGATACCTAGACACCTGTTGTAAAAAGAAGTCATACATCTTATTCATTAGTACCTAAATAGTGTTTGTAAGGTAGGTAGGCCGTCTGGGATCCTAGATAGATACCTACACACCAACCCAAGTTTCAATAGCACAAACCCCCTACGGTAAAGCTGCCGCTCACGGCCAACAGCGTAGTCATTATCAAAAATAAAACAGCTACCAGGTTCATTTTGATAGAAAGCTACCAACCAAACCACAAAAGATTTAATAATGTTTACTATTTAGCAACAAAAAATAAAATGTATGAATGCGTTTTACAAAAGGTGTCTCGATACCTACCTAATTACATAATTACCTTCATTAAAGGAAGCTTGGTTCTCGGCGGTTTAATTTTACAGTAATTTCATTACCAATGTTTTGGTCATTCTCATACCTACCTAAGAATATCAAAATTACTGTCAATTACAATGACCGACGAGTGCGAAAGAGAGGCGCAAGTGCGAAAGAGACCGCTTGGGCGAGTTTGCAACGGGCGACCGACACAATCAAAGCCGCTCAAAGACACCGCGCCGCCGCGCGCCGGCCGGCCGCGTGCCGCCGCCGCTTCACCCCTGTACCCCACCCCCGCGCGGCTCGTGTGTTAGAGTACTAGTACCCGCTGTGGGCGGGGTTTGTCACAATGGGTGTGAAGCATTGACCTTTAAATAAACAGCTGGTCCACGTTTTGCGAAGGGCCGACCGAAAATTGTTTAAAAAATGAATTTCCTAGATTTGTATGAAAGAATAAAGTTAAGAATTTTAACTTAAAGTCTGGGCCATATAGCTCCACTCCTTATAGCGATATACAGGTTCAATTATTATTTCGGACTTCTGATACACCCTGTATATGTGTGTGTGATTTTTATTGTATGCATTTATGTATAAAATAAAATTCGATTTCAATTTCGATTGCGATTGCGATTCCGATTCCAATTTTCGGGTTCCGGTTCCGGTTCCGGTTCCGGTTCCGGTTCCGATTCCGATTCCGATTTTGATTTCGATTTCGATTTCGATGTGTGTGTGTGTATGTATATGTACATTTTTTTTGCTTTTTTATTTATTTCAAAAGGAACGTCGTCCCATCCGGGTGTCCCTTGACACCTCTCAAGTTTTTTTTGTACTTATTTATATAATACATCATCACGCCTGTATTCCCCGAAGGGCTAGGCAGAGGTGCACTGTAGTGCGCCCACACTTCGCCGATGTATTTTTGGTCCCAATGTAATAGGGGGCGAGCCTATTGCCATTATACCGGGCACATTCCCCCTCAATACGAGGGAGATTTGGGCCATAGTCCACCACGCTGGCCCAGTGCAGGTTGGTGAACTTCACACGCCTTTCTATAGACGTGCAGGTGTCCTCACGATGTTTTCCTTCACCGTTCAGCAAGTGGTAATCATTGTTGAAAATGACATTCGCACATGAAAATTATCTCAGAGGTGCGGGGCCCGGGATTTGAACTTGCTCCCCTTACGTTCAAGGCGGGCGTTCTTGCCCACGAGGCTACCACTACTTTTATTTGATTAAAAAAGGATTTCATCCGACTTCATTTATTTATAACTAGCTGATGCCCGCGGCTTCACCCGCGTGGATGTCGGTTATCGCGACCAAAAATAATCATGAAATTTTGATCCCCTTCCCGCAACCCATGGGAACCTATTCCAGGGATAGCTTTAATAATTGCTTTCCAATGACCGCTTTATAATTGCCCATTTTTTAAAGTATTAAAATATATTTTTTACAAAAAACAAAAGCCGACTTAATAACCAGAAATAGGCACTCAAAAGCGAAAAATAAATTCATATTATTATAATAAGCGCTATCATCTATTTGAAGTCGGTTCCAGCCAAAGCCTTGATTTCAATGAATTTCGAAAGTATTGTGTCAATGCGTGAGATAATGTTGTAATAATTTCATCGGTTAAGCCATCAGATGTTAGATTACTATCGCGTTTGTTTTGATTGGACCGAACAGGTGATTAATTAATATTTGTTGAGATACCTCTGTGTCGAGCTGTCTATTTGCCGACATACAAAAATATAGTAAACCAGAACCTTAATTAAATAACGAATTAAATCGTTTTTTTCTACGTCAACATTTAGTTGACAGTAGAAAACAATAAACCTTTTATTTACATATAAATGTATAGACAGTTCCATTTTTAAATATTTTATTGATGAATAATACAGAATTTAAAAAAAAAAACATATTTTTTAATCGGCTCTGACTTTTGTCCCAGAGTCTAATTATTCTAGAAAACTTTACGGTTCTATTTTTAAATACTTTAATTGATGAATATAATACAGAACAAAAAAAGTATTTATTCGCTGTTTTTTTTTACATCGGCTCTGACGTTTGCCACAGAGTATAATTATTCGCCCCAGTACGGTGCCATATCGTTCTGGCGGTCAGCCAAATTACGCGTCGGTTATCATAACTCAGACGTTATCGGACCCCAGCCCACGTGCCTCGTATTTGACCCGCAGCCAGTCCCGGACCATAATATAATATTTGTTTTACAAAGACACATTTATATGATTTGTGTGCTGTTATCTCAAATTTAGACTCCAGAGTCAATAAGATATTCTAATCCAATTGATAGAACATTTCTGCCGTATTTTTGTTGTTGTTTTGTTAACTAAAACAGTTTATATGCAATTCGATTATTCATGATGAGCTAGCTATAAGCACACGGACTACACGGTAACACCACTATATAAATAGATAAGATTCCTAAGCATTCATCCATTATTTATAGTAATTAGCGACCTTCAACCTAGAAATTTGTGTCCAACAAAACTTGTATCATGTGTTTATAAAGATATTTATAATACACTCACATAATCAATCTTAATCATGTATTTTCATGTATTTATTTAATGATCATTTTCGAACACAGATAACCTATATTATTTTTACCATAGATCACTGCTAGTGATGACACCAAACATGAAATGAAATTTGCAAAGTAACTATTGTTTTTACATCCGCCATCTTTATCATGCTTGCTATTAATTACTTGATACTGGCTGAAATACCCGCTAATCGCAAGTGGGGCCATTCCTCATCTTATTCCATTAAAAATCACATTTCATTCATATCGTAAAAAAAGAAGAAGTAACCATTGTTCCTTGCCTGATCTTCCCAGTGGAAGGAGCATTCCTAACCGGTGGTAGAATCTGACTATTGGTAAGGCCAAGGATAGGTATATTAATGTTATTTTACAAAGAGGGAACTTTTCCTAATATTTGACAGTTTCACATGTCCAATTTTCTGTGTGACTGACGTCTCCGTACGTTAGGTTTTTTTTTTTTTTTTTATAATATGGCTCCATCGCATCGGCTTGCGATGATTTTGCCACCGACAAGATTGTTGTAGATTTTAAAAATTAAAATAAATGCAAAATATTGATGCCAAAAATACGGTAAATGTAGTATTTCAGAAAGGCAAACAGTATAAAATTATATTAAATTAACTAATAAAAGCGGCTAAATAATACTAAACATAATAATAATAAATAATGCTAATAATGAATAATACATAACTAAAGCTTAATATTGTTTATAGGTTGTTTATGTCAAGACGTATATAGCCATCAATGAGACCGACATTGTTCCATTTTTTTTTAAATGTTATTTTTAATACATTTAGGTATTTATACTTTTTCAATATCATTTTGTTGGGCCTATATCCAGGGGTGAAAGGCCATTTAACTTAAGCGACATTTTTTTACTTAACGGGAGAGCATCAAACTCATTCGACGCAGAAAAAATAGCTGATTCCAAATATATCGCTCAAACTGTCGTTTAAGTCAAATAGCCTTTCAAGTTTCAACCCTCGATATAAACGATTTTTATTAATCACCTATGCCTGCAGAAGAGACTCACCTTGTGATACGTGTCCTTCTGCCAGTTTTTGATCTGCGCCATGACGTCGTTGACGAGCCGGTCCCGCACGCTCAGGTGCAAGTCGGAGAGTCGCTCCGCTTCCACCATGCCCCCCTTCCACGCCGCCTCCATAGTTCCGTACTCCGGACCTGATGGTGGAATCACACTATATTCACTAGCAGCGGAAACTTACTGTCTAATCGATGACGAGGGCTTGGTCTAGTCACTAGATCACTAGCTTGATGCGTATTATGAAACACTTCTAGACTTGGCTAAAGAGCTAATCTTTCTATTTTTCATTTATTATATTTTTCATTACTTTCTATGTGTCATTTTATTAGAAAAATTGATTCCTCGTTCAAAAGTCATGTTGTTATTGACATTACTGGAGCTTTTTGCCCCAATATCACTGCTCTCGAGCCCGATTTTGTTTTGATTGACATCAATCTCTATTAGAGATATTTCGAAACGAAACGTCAAATTGGTCGTACTTCTTTCTTTTGTTTCGACATATCTAATAGAGATTGATGTCTATCAAACGAAAATCAGGCCCATGGAAGCAATACAACAGAGTAACACTTTGGCATGAAGCCAGACTGTGTCGACGTCAACATGATCGCTTGTGACAACAATCGCCGTCGTGGTAATGTCAATTGCCACGAAGCAGGTGGTTACTGCAGAAAAAAACAATTGAGCGCGACGCAAACCAACTGCTTTCCACAATGACGTAATTTCTAATAAGATGTGATGCACAGATTAGAGATGGATATCTGTGTGTGTCAAACGCGTGGTGTCTTTTTTATTTTATTGTATAACTTAATGTATTTCTTATGCATTTAGATTATTCGCTTTTTTCGGCACTCTTACTCCATAATATCCATAAACTGTGCCAAATTTGTGCCAAACAGCGTCCGCGTAATTTTCGTAAAAAAATGTGCAAAGATTTCGGTTCACGTATTAATATAATGTTATTGAACGTCTGAACTAAACTTTAGACGTTATCTGTGGTAATTATTTATTTATAACGTCATTCAACATGAGTGCAGCTATCTCGCAGACAGAGAAGGCTTTGGAACTCATATTTTTTGAGGTCACGCTTCGATCCAGAAGTAGCATAAAAGGACAATAATGTAACCTTATAATGTGTAAATGACCCTGTAGATCTAAACTAAAGTGATCATTTGACTTTCATTTCATCCCAATTCCATTCCATATCTTCCAATGAGATATGCTACTTAAAATATCCAAGAATCATAAAAGCAATTTCAATCTGAATGCTATGTTTTTCATGCCTCAACGTTTGGATCAGCTGACTTACTCATTCTCGCAATACAACAGCAGTCCGCGGCTGTACAACGAGTTGCCGATTTCGCAGAACCCATAATAACTTTCATTGCACTTGCCGCGAAATTAAACTGACCATAAATAGTTGAGGTAACCGGTTCTGCGGCGCGCTGCGGTTGCAAGGTGCTTGTAAAATAAAGGCGCACCTATTTGACACTGTACGGATACGGAGACTGTATTGGGTGGTTTTCCTTTTCATCATCAACCACTCATGTGTCTAAAACCACTGTCCTTATGTCTTCATTTAACTGGAGAACTAGACAAAGCAATCAACATTTAATTATTAAACATTCATTTCATTCGAAATGTCAATTAGCAAGCGTTGCATTATTATCATTCAAATTCTTGTGTTTTATACTATTCCTTTACTTAAATTTGCTTAGCTACCCTGAGATGGTTATTACTTTTACCTTTCTGCGAACCGGCAATACTTTTGTCAGTTCTATGTAACGGATACAGATACAGGCTATGCCTAGTTTGAGATCCATAGATACTGAAACTAAATTGTATTTTTTTTTATTTGTATCTACTGTGACTTCAACCAGAAACTGGGACTGCCTACCGATGGCTTAACGGACCAATACAACACGAACCAGTCCAGATATGAAACAGGGTACGAAACAACACGATATACCTAACCGGTCGCGGATAAACAAGCTAGTCTCATCAGACTGAAGCGTGGGCCATTTTCGCAAGTGCGCGTTTCATAATTCGATTTACACATGCGCCGCGACGTAACTGGTACTAGGCCCGATGACCGATTCGCATACCATTCTAAATTCAATAGCGCCAATCGCGACACTTTCGATTTTTAAATCGGCCAATGAGATATCGTAAAATAGCCGTACGGCACGTGCGGGCAGTGCGCGCGAGTTTTGACCGACGAATTCGCGTCCGTGATCCGAATACTCGATTCTGTTATCGAATCGGTCTCCATGTCTCGATCCTTGCGATTCGTAATAAACTTTCCATTTCGACGTGAATATTTTTATTTAATACCTACTTACGTTACAAAACAGTGGGAAAATTTGGTTTTCGTGTCGCGATCTCAATTTGCATTGAGAGTTAAAAAGTGAATGCGAGAGGTTGTTGTTACGTTTGACGCATAATTATTATTGTCGCTCGTTAAGCAATGTTAACGGGGTAATTAATCTTACGATCAAAGATATGATAGTTTTAAAAACTCGTTTTAAATAAGTATGTACAAAGTTTCAATTGGACCTTAAGGACCTTAGTTTTATAGAGATTTTTTGGTTAATTAACAGTAGCATAAAAAAGGGCTATGTGGCTTGTAGATCGATCAATTTCCTATAAATATGTGAGCCCATTTTACAAAAACACGTATGTCTGTTTTCTGTTTTCCGTCCGTTTTAATTAATAAAAAAACACTAATAAATACACTGAACATAACCGTATAATACTTTTGAACTAAAAGTTTAATAACCTACGTCTAATTAAATTATTTTATTGCTGACGTATAAGAAACAAATAAAGACTCAAAAAGAAAACATTAAAAGCTATTACTATAACTACAAACGTTCATATTTTAATTGTCGATTGTAACCAAATGCACTATCGCAATTCTAATAATATATTTATCGACAACTTTTACCGATTACAAATCGCGATCGCGAATCGATATTGTGATCGGTGACGCCTTCATTGAATAATTTTTATAATCGATTCGTTTATCATTGTGTCGTTTGCAGATTGAAGTAATTGGGCGACTGATTACTTGGTATTATCGTCTGCGAAATGATTACAAGGTTACTCATTTCTTGTTGCTGTTGATAATTTATGAAAACTGGTAGTTGCCTACATAAATAATTATTATTACCTACGTAATTAAATACTTAAGCAGTGGTAGCCTCGTCGGCCAGAAAGCCCGCCTTGAACGTAAGGGGTGCAAGTTCAAATCCCGGGCCCGCATCTCTGAGATAATTTTCATGTGCGAATGTCATTTTCAACAATGATTACCACTTGCTGAACGGTGAAGGAAAACATCGTGAGGAAACCTGCACGTCTATAGAAAGGCGTTCACCAACCTGCACTAGGCCAGCGTGGTGGACTATGGCCCAAATCTCCCTCGTATTGAGGGAGAATGTGCCCGGTATAATGGCAATAGGCTCGCCCCCTATTACATAGAGACCAAAATACATCGGCGAAGTGTGGGCGCACTACAGTGCACCTCTGCCTACCCCTTCGGGGAATACAGCTGTGATTATGTATTATTATTATTATACGTACTTATTTCAACGAGACATGATATCAAAGAGAGAGCATTTCCTAACATTTGATAATTTCACATGTCCAATTTTGTTTGTGACTTTGACGTCTACGTAAGTCAGATTGACCATGTCAACACCTACTGCCATTTTTATCACTGTCATCATCCATTTTTATTTATAATGTGTATTTATTGAATTTGCCCTTGCTATTAATTACTTGACACTGGCTGAAATACCCGCTAAACGCAGGTGGAGCCATTCCTCATCGTATTCTATTAAATATCGTCATTTCATTCATTTCCTAAAAAAAGAAGAAGAGGTGGTTACTGAACTATGAGGGTAGAATGGAAGGAGTGCAATCTCCTTTGGGAAAAATTTGAAAATGTGTCAGTCGAAATGCATTTAATTAGTAGTTCATGTGGATGAACTGAATTATGCCGAGTATACAATTGCTATATTCATACAGAATATCATTGATTCATACCATACACTTTGCCGACACCAGCGCCATTGTGGAAGGTTTTTGTACTACTAATTATGCATTTCGACGGACACTTTTTCAATACCTAGATGTCACTCCTTCCATTCTACCCTCCATATCGGTAACAGAGAACCACGACTAGACTGTCGTAGCAACAGTAACACCGATTTCGGCAAATTTTATTTTGGACCTCTTTTGGACGTGTTTTAGGTATTTCAAATTTCTGTGTCATTGATTTATTCAGAACCAAAATGTCGACATTTCTATGGATTGAAAAGTCAACTGTCTAACTCTAGCTAGAGCCAATTAATTATTGAACCACGAGCCTTATTAATTCGTATAATATGAAATGGCCTCAAAATTTTAAGTGCGTGCGTATAATATTCCCAACGTGTTCATTATACATTCACGTTTCATAATCAAGACATCTCGAGGCGGGCCCTTTTGAATAATCAATGAAGAAATACTTGAATAAATTTCCGGCTTTCAAAGGGATATCAAAGTACGAGCTCTTTTTGTCAGTTTTATAAAGATGAAATGGTTTTGAATGGGGCTTTTATGAATGCTTGTTTTATATAAGCTTCAAATGAACTTCTTTTACATGCCAATTTATATATAAACATATAATGTATAGCAAGCCTTTCTATAGACTCCTTCTGCACTATCTTCGATTTCTTTTTACAACTCCAACTACAATGGTAATTAAATGAGAAAGCCAATTTGCAGATGAGGTCAAACGGTGAGGGTCTTACCAAAATAGCGAATGTCCGTTTTCCCTTACACTAGGAGCCGCCTTAATGTGATGCGTTAATATTAAGCAGTAGGCTAGCGTACAAAATCGTATCATCAACCATTAGACGACGACCAAGGAGGCTATGCTAAAAACTTATTTCATAAACTGGTACAGTGACATTTTCGCAATCATTATCGTAGTAGGCCTTAAAGGTAGTGGCGTTTTTCTCGTTTATAGATTATAAACATGCTTTCATGCTCATCATACCCATTGTGGCGACTGTACCAGTCCCGTTTGACCCCGAAACTCACCTTTCTCTATCAAATCGTTCCATTTCTTCGCCCAGCCTCTTAAACTTTTGGCATATGTTTTCTCTATGTCCGCCCTCTCTTGGACCAGGGCCTGCAGTTCACCGCACAGCCGGTGGCCATCGTCCACCCGTCTGGTGGTCCGCTTGTAATTGCCCGGCTCCCAGAAGGAGTCCGATGTGACTGTGAGCAGCGCCTGCTCGTCGCTGTGGTGTGACATGGCGGTGCGACACTCACACACCGCCCCTCTGAAACGAAGGGATACAGATTGTTAGTGCTATGTATTACCAGACATACACACCCTACTCTATAGTTCTTAAGTAATAGCGACTTCATTCCATATGTCACATTCTATATTGCAAGTAAATAAATATCGCCAAACAACACATACTCATCGTATTGTCCCATACTAAGCAAAGCTAAGCAGCCCAGGGCAAATTCCAATAAGGTAATTTCCGAAATTTGCTACTGGCGAGAATCAAATCCGAAACCATCTGGTTCAGTGAGCCTTCAGTTCGTCATCATTCTGAGATTATATCAATCCCTTTAGACATATTCCGAAATCTAGGTTTTTCTTTTTCAAAAAATCATCAATATAGGGACTGCTAGAGATAAGTATAATCAATTGCAAGAGCTTAGGCGATTTATAGTCCTGCCTGAGAATGTTGGAGACCATTAGATCCCATTCCACTCCAACTTCGGTGATTCACTTAAAAGAGAAAGTAAGTCAAGGTAAGGGCATTATAATCTACCAAATGCGACTATCCCCTGGAGAAATCTATCACTGTCACGGATACCCGGGGTGCGTTATTCAATGTTGCGGAAAAATTGGACTCGTTGAAAATGGACGCAAGTTATCTTTGTACTATATCTGTCCATTTATTGTATGCCTACTATGGCGGGACATAGCGAAATTTATTTATAACTGATGTAAAACCTTACAAATACCTATATATTCCACAATAAGTTATTGATTGATTGAAACAGGTCCGGATCAATTTAATTTTCCAGTTTCTACAGAATTTGAACTTTAACAGTTCGGTGTAAGGTATAAATTAGAATAGGCTCTTCTATATCAGGAGTATTACCATCGGCGATTTTCAATGAGTTCATAGATCAAACATTTCCAGAGACCCTCGACCGTCAAAAAGGTATTTTGTTACATGATCTGCTCAACTATAATCCGATTGGTATCAAGATAAACGTCTTGTTTGATTTTTGGGAAAGGTCAGCAATATTTCGTGCAATGCAACCTTATAGTGAGGTCGCAACTCGCAGTTACGAAAGTGTTTACTTAAAATATTTTTATGTTTCCTATTTAAGCAATGGTCACTTAAACCCCCGGTACACTTAGGCGTCAAAATTGTTGCCAATAACGATTTGTGTGTCGATTATACATAAAGATTGAATTTCTGTGATAACAGCCCCGCGCTTCAAAATTCACGCTATCTATGTCATTTCGTTGAAGAATGAGCTTTTCTTGAGTCAATCCAGTTCGATTGTTCGTTGAGAATTCGTTGAGATTGATCGTTGAGAATCCGTAAAATAGTTTTATTTCAATGTATAGTATTCGCGTAAATATAAGAAAACAATATGTCAATCCAGTTCGTTTAGGTATTGGTAACAATTTTGACGCGGACGTCTTGACGCCCCAGTGTGCTCTAGGCTTTATGTGTGGGTGATCAAATATACATAATTCCAAAACCCTACCACGGAGATATGCACGCGGGTAAATCTGCCGAACGCACATCATATTACTCTTCCAAGTGCTTTAGACAGAACGGATAATTATTCTGAATCTCTGTCTTTCTTCCAGGTTACCGTGATGCCGTGCTAGGATCAAAATCTTACCTCCAGTCATAATATACAAACGTTATGCTACCAGTTTTAACAAGTTATTTTTAATGAGATGTTAATTGCCGATAATGTGACATCTTCAATAGGCAGCATAATACCACCTTCCGAAGGTCGCTGTGTTACATCACCGCCTGATTTATATATCGTTGCCTCATTCTATTCTAGAAATATGTACATTTTAAATTGAAATTGTCTGAGGAATGTGTGATACGGTATTTATAGTATAAACAGGTAGGTATTAACATAAATATGGTTTATTTAGAAGAAGGCCCGAATGCTGTGTCTGTGTATCAACAGTGTTATCTTTCTTCAGCCGAACAAGCAGATGAGTTCAGCTATTTGGCTATTCCTGTCTTTGTTAGTGTACGCAGGGTTCATTGGAGGACTTTTAATAAAACATTGCACCATAACACCAAACAAATTTAATAAACCATTCAATGTACTATAAAATTAAGTAATAAAGAAACTTAGCAAACTTAGTTATTTTAATCTTGAAATTCACAATCCAGGAACTAGCCTCTAAATCTCAGATTTCGTCATTATTTGCATAGTGATAAAATAGGTCTCGGGGCCCCTAGTTTTGATGACCTAATCTACCTACATTATTATCAATATACACATAAAGTTGTATGTATAGTCTGTATGTAGATACATACACTCAAGGTGAAGCAGAATGAAGCGTAAAGATTAAAAGATAAGGAATTTACACACAATGTAAATTACTTTTAATTGTAAACCTTTTAACGTTAACAGCTGGTCTGTGATCATCGTAGACAATAGACTTTGATTCGCTAAAATAAACGATCTCTTTGATGTCTGATTACTGGGTACGTATCTTATGACAAAATAGGCTTTAGTAACATTTGATTGAACTACTTAACAGGAGATCCTGGAAACTGATATCCTAGCTAGATCAGTCCATACATGCTCGCATAGTGTATTACAGAATTTAGCATTAAATGAGGGTCAATAAAAGCTGGACGGATCGATGTGTGCCACTATATGTACAATGTTATTCTGGAAGAGTATAGCAACCAAATAGGTGTCAGGCTAGACTGCAGGCGCGTTGTAGGCATAACGAATCAGATTGTAAGTTTTAGGGCTTGCAAGACTCCGCACGCGCATAGTCACTGGGTACAGCAGCTGGAAATAAGTGGTCTCAAACAACTTGTTATGTAAGTATTTAAACCGCATTCTTTAGCTGATGCAGGTGACCATCATCGCTTTAATGATGATAATACTAACATGATTAACGGTCGGCCAGACACCAGTAATTGAGCGTTCACGACGGAGCCGCATTTTTGTCGCTCTCGCGCAAATGTCAGGTACAAGGCCAAAATGACGCTAAATAAACAGTGGTTTCAGGGTACTTCCTTTTGGGACAATGGAATGATTATAGATTGAATAGACGACTATTATACAGTAAATTAGGAAAGAGTACTATTTACATTGAGATATCCGCTGTAATACTGCGTCCACAGGCGCGTTAAAACGACTACTCGGTCTCGACCCATTTTGGTCCAATACTAGAAAGAACTGGAATAACTCATTGAAATAAAACAGGTTCCAACGAAATACCATCGATAAACCGCGCGAAATTTGACGCCTGGTTTTTACTACAGAATTTAATTTCATTAATTTCCTAAAAAAAAAGAGAATCTTAATCTTTATGCTATAACAAGACAAAAAAACACGTGCTCTACTAGGTGCACGGCGTAATCGTTTTCACAGTTTAGTTGGATGTATTATACCAAAGGAGATTCTATTCTATTTAAGATAATGATAGGTGCAAATAATGTAATGATCAGAGGAAGTATTTTATGTAACTATAGGCCAATTTTTCAAATACACAGGGCCCAGACATGACAAGAACGACCTAATGAATACTTATTTTCTATTTCTCCATAGGTACATAAACGTATTGCTAAGGTAGTCGAATTATTCGTCCAATAAAGCCTATTTAAAGATTTGTTAAATGTTATTGTAAGTCAAATAATGTCTGTCAGATTATGCCACTGTGATACTTATTGAACACCTAAAATCAACTAAAATAATGGTTTTACTTCTGATTCTTTATCTCTTAACAGTTTTTGTTAAAATACGTAATACAATTTATTATTCTTTAGCAACAATCATACAAAATAAACTAATTCTTCACCAATAATCATATTACAAAGAATTTTTAATAGTCACAACAGTCCAAATTACCTCAAATACTGGAACAAATGATGCACCTTTCCTTTGCACTCTCTATCCCTAGATCTAGCCATCTCACTTCACGCACTACACATAATCCAATCTTCAATATCCACGTTTAAGTCCGTAAACGTAGAAGAAGCGAGTCGCATCACACTTAGTCACTAAGATTGTGGAGATACCGCCCACGGTCCGCGATGAAGTGTAAACAAACTGAACACTTATTCATAGACACGGAGGATGCTATGATTGGTCTGTGATGTCACAGAATAATGAAATATAGTACGTCAGTATTGTGGCACTGCTTATTATTCTGTCGATCTTCGTTAGTGTTTTCAATCTGTGGTGTACTTGAACCAATCTTAATAGAATTAGTTTGCCCCGCTTGGAGTCGATTGAGATGCGATACGCAGTGCGGTTGGTGATAAAAATGTGATGTTAACTGATGATAAGAGCACCGTTTTAACACCTGTCACACATGAAATTTAACTTTGGATTATTTCGTGAAAAATAAATACTTGAAATATCTTGTCACATATTCATTAAATGCCAGAAAAAAGGAAGTGTTTTTTAAACCCAAAACGTATTTTTTTTTCTGGATTTCATGCAAAGTTACACAAATTTACAGTCATAAATCACAGTGTTAAGACAGGCTTTTTAGATCTCTACGATTATAAATAAGGACATAATACATGCACAGCAACTACAATAGTTGGTTAAGCAGAAGCACGTGAAAATTGCCTGATCCACAGCTCCTGTGAATCTATTACATATTACTGAATACTAATTATGAATAATACAAGAAGTACCTATATGACAGTCCACGTATTTAATATTCGCTTTTAGCCGGAAACCGAGGCATAATTTTGGCCGGATAAAACGCTTCCGTGAGGAAAGTCAACCTTTCTTGAGGGCCCTTTAAGATTTCAACAGTATTCAAAGTAGGTCAGTCTGAAATGAAGGTCGGCGTTTGCGGGCATATTTTTTGGGAATATGCAAGGCAACATACTTGGGTATTCACTGGACCATAACGTTGAACAAACATACGAGGCTTACAACTTTAAACTTGTTGCTAGAAATTAATTTGCGCGGAACATTACACGTAAAGCCAAGGCGTTAACTCCCAAAATCAATAATAAAGTTATCGTTACATTTGTCGTGTGAACAAATAAATACATAGATAGATAGATATTTAGATAGATCTTACTCTCAGTAACATAGTTTCAACTGTTGTTCGTACTGAAAATCAGACACGATAAATATATCGCTTTTCTGAGTCAATATTTTGGATCTCCAGCGTCCAATGATATCACCGAGGTTCAATCGACTCCCAAAGAATAGCTTAAGTGATAAGGCAGACCAATTTGACAACCCGGCACACCGATTGTTAAATAACAAACTCCTTGAATATAATGCAATATCTAACATTGAAATTGATCAGTTTTAAAACACCAGCTCACATTTATCCTGCCTTGAATTTACTGAAGCGGATTTTAGGTAAATAAAATTTAAACAATTCAAAGCAGCCTTTTAGTTTGATATAATAAAAATTATTTACCACCAGCATGCCTTTTCCCCAGCTCTGTCAAGTATTTGTTACAAGGGCACAATGGAAGCAGATATATTTGTGATTTCACTGCATATTGCAGTGAAGGTTGCAATTATTGATATACATGTAATAGTGTATCCGTTTACGGCACAGTTTCGTAATCAGGCCCAACGTAAACGGAAATTGTGTTTACAAAGTAAATGGACGCAAATGAAATAACCACACAATCTATTATTAAATTGTGATCTATCCAAAGCTTCCACTGTTGGCAGTTTATAGGGATGCTATCGTCAAAATTGTCCATTAAATTTAAAGAAAATAAACACTAAGTGACAAGTACCTATTTACAATTAGAAAGTCAATTATTTTTACTGTGCACAGATCGAGAGGTTATTTAATAATAACCCCTCAATATCTGCATTCATTCTATCGATTCTTTATGGTTATATAACCATAAAGAATCATAATACCGAGGACAGACAACTTAAGGACACCTAATTGACACGTCAAATTGCTCCCAAAATTTAATTGAAATTGAAATACCATTTAAATCGACATAAAACTAAAGTTTTCTATACAACCACTGTAGATGGATCTTAACTGTTTATAAATTTGGACTTTAGCGGCGGTCCAACAACCCGGATTACTAACTCTTAAACAATGACTTGTATTAAAGACATTAAGATAAGCACGCAAACCAAGATCAGACTTATGTGAACGTTAATGTTGATTCTGTCTATTTAGCTCCTGTGGATTAAGAAAGTGAGAGAGCAACTCGACAGCGTTTAAACCGTGACAAAAACTCTTGTCCAGATATATATGGCACACAAAAACGAAATCACAAACAAATTATTGTTACATCACTGTCACTACCCAACGATCGGTAACGCGACACTCGATCCGACGGCTAGCAGACACCGAATGATATCTCCCCGCCCAGACGGGAAAAATACGAAACCACCAATTATAGCAATAACAAAAAACAGTTGATAGAGAAATTTGAACTCTAAACTTAGAAGAATTAGGGGAAAAATCGTGATTTGTAAAATACGAAACAATACGCGGAGTTATAAGAACCGAACGACCTTGTATCGTGTACAGTTGATTCATTCAAAGCGCTAACGTGTTGAGTTTCGCACGCTATAGGCATTGTAAGGCTAATTGTAGATTTGCAATACGAACGAGATAGTACAATTGTCGTTTTATATCTTCAATATGGTTATAGATCGCTTATCTATTAATAGATATGTAAAATTGCTGATGATGCATTCAAATAAACGTTCATAAATCAATCATTAGACCAGTGAATTCATAGATTTTTTTAAATTCATCTACAGCACCATTTTCTGTACAAGAATTTACTACAATTTCACTGCAAACAGTTTGTAAATTTGGAGGTTGAAATTTATCAGTTTCAACCTTGAAGCACATTCTTCGTTACCCAATTTTTTTTTACCAATTTCATTGTGAACTTTCATACCCTATCCAAAGATATTACCATTAGCCCCTATCTTGAAACAACTTTTAAGGAACTCATTATTGTCAAGTTTGACGTTTATCTTACTTTTTTGAGAGTGTTTAATTTGTCAACTTTACTATTTTCGTATTTTTCTTTTTAACGTTGATATTTTTGGGACTTTAGGACCAAACTAAACTACACTGAACTAAGCTTATTGCCGTTCTTCTTACACCCGTAATGGATAAGCAAGATAGCATAATTTTTAGTCATCTAATATATATTTTAGCTACAGTTTGTGTACCTACAACAGAATCGGAATAACGCTCTGGGCAGGCAGAGGCGAACGAACTATCTTTTGTTTTTGAAAATGCTCTCTGTCCTTGTATACTTAAAGATAGAACTCCTTTAGCTAAAGTCACACAGTCACGCGTCGAAAAACGCTCGCGTCGTCAATGACATTTCGTTGAAAAATAAACCTTTTCTATAAATAAGTTCATTTCGTTTTGCGTTGCTGGTTTCTGTGCTGTATCATGGGGACAAAATTATCACCAGCGGTGTTAGCACGCATGTCAAGCCAAGATCTCTGTCACGGATTGACTCGGTCGCTCTCTGTCTTATTTCATACGAGAGAATGAGATATAATCAACATATTCTGTGACATAAGTCTAGCCTTGGCGCACATGCTACAACTACATGACGAGTTTCATGTACAACCGAGATAACAAGTTTCGCTCGCAATAAAACATTACAGCACTGCGCGACATCATTATCGTTAATGTTTATTCAGCTGCATTCTACGCGAGCTGTAGTAGACCCATAAACAGTGCGAGCGTCATGTGTTAAAAATCATAAAAACCATTTCCCATGAGCCGAGTACCGGCGACTATGGGAAACTATCGATTCACTGTCTCTATTGCACTTCATTCGAGTGAAAAGGATGCGAGATACGCGTGACGGATTTTAAGTTGGTGATAACCCCGTTTTCACGAACACTAGGAGTTAGGCGGCGACTTAACGTGATGCCTAAATATAAGGCAGCAGTTGTAGCATGAGCGCCTAGACTAGAGGGATGTAACAGACTGGGGTTTAATAATTAATAACGACTGTGTTTTGGTAAATAGCAGTGGTAGCCGAGTGGTCGAACGCACGCCTTGCAAATCAAAGTGTGCAGGTTCAAACCCCGGCTCGCACCTCTGGGTTTCATGTGCGAATCTCATTTACATCCGAGATTACCACTTGCTATGAAACGGTGAAGGAAAACATCGTGAGGAAACCTGCACGTCTGAGGGAACTTGACTAGTTCTCGATAGATGTGTGAAGTCTGCCAACCCGCACCGGGCCAGCGTGGTGGACTATGGCCTGAATCCCCCTCGCATTGAGGGGAGGCCCGTGCCCAGCAGTGGGACATTAAAAAGGACTGTAGTTATTATTAATATGTTTTGGTGCCTCCTTTCATTTAAAATCTTATTGTAGCAAACAGTCCTATACCATCTTTCGCAAAAAGTTAGTCTTCTATTGTTCTTTTTTTACGACATGAATGAAATGATGTAATCATTATTAAATATTACATTCGCATATGAGATTTTATCTCAGAGATGCAGGCCCGGGATTTGAACTTGCACCCCTTACGTTCAAGGCGGGCGTTCTTACCGACGAGGCTACCACTGCAATATAATAAAGCTGAAATCCTGCGTCACGTTACAAGGTTATACTAGCAGTGTTTTCTTTAATGCCGTTACATTTATCATCATTGGACAAGACAGCGGCCATTTTACTACATATTTTATTTTTATTAATTCAATTTTCCTTTAAATATTATTGTTAATTGTAAATAACTAAGTCAAAGTCAAGTCAAATCATTTATTCTGTATAGGCCTATGGGGGCACTTACAAATTGTCAAGTTTACATTTATTTTTTCTTATATACTACCGACTATACTACCACCGGATCGAAACGCGACCTCAACGGAGAAGATCCGGCAAGAAACTCAGTGGGCTGATCATTTTTTTAAATCGCTAAAACTTATTACAAGTACACAGGTACATATAGCTCCAGTGTCAACGCAGCAAAGGCAACCCTTTAGAGCTGATTTTAATACTATTGTGACGGGATTTACACTGACAGATTACTGATTGCTAGGACTAACTAACTTAGGCTACTTTAATTTTGGGAAAATACCTAATTAGGGTTCCTAAATTTCAAGGGCACGAAATTCAGGGCTAGCCGAACGCTTATGTATTATGAAACTTGAAAATCTCAGTGAGAGTAATTGAAATGTATAAAGAAGGTGGCCTGCAAGAGACAGACGTCTCCAACCATCTGTGGAGAGATAAGAGGAGGGTATGTATGTCGGTAACATTATGACGGATGCGACTTTGCCGCCTCCCTGAACTCTGATTCTAATAAATTTCATTCGTCTTAGGGACCTTTCGTCGGGGAAGCGGATAAGTCAATAAATTGCCAAGAAGACGTTTTTCCTTATTTTTTTTGCCGATGTTCGAGGTCTGGAGTAACCTCATTTAGGAATTTGTCGATTATTTTCAGTGAAAAATATAAATAGTATATTAAGATCGCCAGACATCACATACTTATCGTATGGCCCCAAACTAATCAGAGCTTGTACTCTGGGCATCATACAATGAGATTGAGGCGATCCCGGGAAACATTACACCCAGACCAGGGAAAATTTCGAAAAGGCGTTTCAATACCAAGACAGCGATATGTTACATCAATCGTGCTGACAATTTAATTTTAGACCTTTGTAACTTGTGTACATTAAAACTGAATGGTGGAAAGTATTTTTACCTCTAAACGATTACCAGAGCCGTAAAGCCCTTCAACCAGGGCGTCGTCCCTCGCTCTTAATTCTTTTTACCAATAACAAAATGAACTTTGTGTCAACAGGCATAGTATACATTGTATTTCTGTGGTAAAAGCTATGGAAATCCGAAATTCAAAGTAATTCCGAGTCTCATAATTCAACTCCAATCTTACAAGATAAAAGGTTAAAATGTATTTAAGAGGCATTTCGTGTTCGTTAACAGGTGTCAACAAATAACGGCGGTGTGGTGGTGTTACGTCGTGTTTCGGGAAAGTTACACGTGTCACAATCACGATACAAGTTGTTACATTAAAAACATCTCCAACTGAATTTATGCCTTCGAAATTTCCGCTGAAATGGAGCGATGTTCAAAGTTTGGAGATGTCGTTTCAACTTCATAAACTTCTATTTGGGTTGACAGAATTATTTTCTCAATAGTGGAGTGAGATGCAAATTGGGGAAGACGTCGAAACGCACGCGTCAAAATGTTTGCCAATACTAAAACGACCTCCGTGTTATATACATAAAGATTGATTTTCTATGGGAAAAATCTCGCAATCACGCTTCAATATTCGCTCGCGCTGTCAATGAAATAGCTTTGAAGAATGAGCTTGTTTTATGAGTCAATACAGTGTGCCCGGGACGTTTTTTTTTTTATCTCATAGAGAACTTACATAGTTCTCGACAGATGTGTGAATTTTACCAAACCGCGCCAGGCCTGCGTCGTTAACTATAGTCTGAATCCCCCTCGCATTGAAGGGATGCCCGTGCCCAGCAGTGGGACGTTATAAGGTCTACGTCAAGTCGCTTATAACCAAGTTTTTGTTTGCCACTATGTCATCATTGATTAAAACACAGAAGCTATTGGTTGGCACGACAAAAGAAACCAAATAGAAAAGTAGCCAACAATCAGAGCAAATACTTCATGTGAATGGTTCCAAGGGCTCTTTAGGGCCAAATAACAAGCCGATAGTGGCGTTCAAGGAGGGTCAACAATGAAACTAGAGATCGGAACCGTTACGGCAATGTGACCAGGCTAATACGATTTGCCCCATGGAAATTACAGAGTGATACGGAACACCTATGTAGGAGATAGAGGTTAAATTGAAAGATGAGTGAGTTAACTGACTTCAAAAAAAAAAATCCTAAATCGATCCGTATTGTTTTATTTTATGTATCTCCGACGTTTGTGAACCGATTTCTTTGTTATAATTTCAGAAATCAAGCCCCTAAGGCATGAAAATTAATTAAAAGACGCAAAATTTGAAAAAATATTGAATTATTATAACTGAAACTAAGTATACCTATGTATTTTACATACAAAATAAAGAAACACGTGTTTCAGGTGGGTGCCAATTCAATTGTATTATTTATGATACGCCTGGTCCTGATGATGCAGTGTCACGTCAAGGTGGATTGGCACCTACTCATACTAACTGTGATGACTTCACCGCACGTTTTTTCCCTCGGGAAAAACATATTTGTATATTAACTAATGGTGGTATTTTGAATTGAAATGAGGAAAACCAATTTAAATAAATATATGTTTTTCTAAAAAGTGCTAATCATGTTATGGGGATAATTTGAATCTGCAAATGCACTAGGTTTCCCAATTCCAACATCGAATTACAAAACTAAATTAGCCATCGTTATTCTCACATATTCATTCATAACATGTTGTTAGAAATGGCATAGTGAAAGCATAAGAAGATATAAATGAATCACTTCAAAATCTCCATCATATTATTTTGATGCTTGAAAAGAATAAATGGGCAAAATTTAACCATGCAATAAATAGCCTCTATTAGTTCTCTGACCATTTCAATCATGTGAATGATGGAAGAGTTATTAATGGAATAATTATCAGTAATTTCAACTGTTGATGGTGTTTTAACGCAAATTAATAACAAAATACTTTCCCATGCTTAGTAACCTCAATTTTTGAAGTGAAACCTGTTTTGATTTCTTAAAAAATATATAGATAACCGTTCTTCAGTTTATATAGTTGTAAACTATTCATTTCAGTTACTTCTTGAAAATAATGCATGATACGGTACCAAAATTGTAACACAGTATTGTTACGGTTAGAAAACAAATTACAAATCCAGTTAGAGTTAATTTAATTGTGTTACTTGTAAACTGAGCGTACAGTTCTGGGGTCCAATTCTCGCAAGATATACATTATCTCCAATTCGACATAAGTCGAAACAAATAAAAAAACCCGGCCAATTGCAAGTCGGACTCGCGTACCAACGAGCAAAAAAAATACGTTTGTTGTATGGGAGCCCCCTTAAAAAAATATTTTATTCTGTTTTATAGTATGTTGTATAGTATTAGAGATAATGTAATTCATGCGAGAATCGGCCCGTTGAATAGAGGAACGTCCAAAAACTTTTGCTATTCGTCTGGATCCCGAATCTGTCGTGAATACTACATCTCTAATCAATATTACGTAGTGTCGAATTATTTCCGACCTTCACACGGGCGTGTACTCTTTGCTATTGAAATTCGCACCAATGGGCACACTTTTTTATAAATTGACTCTACGACAGTACACATAAATATTGAATTTCTATGGTAAGACCCACGCGAAGACAGTTAATTTTGGTATCGACAAAAATTGGTTGCGGGAATAATCCTGGAGGTTAACTCAGTAGTTGTAGGATGTGCGCCAAGACTAGATGCATGTCACAGTATATCTTGATGTTGTCTCTTTCTTTTGTATGAAATTAGACACGAGAGCGAGCGAAATGTATTTGACTATCCGCGACAAACGTAGTATGAATGAAACGTCACACTGGTAAATACGGGGAGAAGTTACTTGAGGTCCAGCGTCCAGTACAATTTTACTATGTTATTAAGGGTTAGTATCCACTGGGCAGCCGCTAAAGGCATTACCAACAACCTCTAATGAGATTATACCTTTCCCCAAGGCTTTCAGCCAGTTAGCACTGTTCGACGGCTGTTCAACCCACTTACAGTTGCATAGTTTAGATTTCATGCGACGTTATTTCAATGGAAAGCTGTCTAATACAGACAGTTTTCAATATTTTACTGAAATTGGAAGTATCGTTGTCTTTTTCACCTTTTTCAGCAGTTCGCTACAACTGTGTATTGCAGGAGTTTATTTAATCTGGCTTCAAAATTCATTGTAAGAAAAACACAATGCGCCAAGTTTTAACTGAATAGATTTTTCAAACTGCCTTTTTGTGTCGTTTTCAATACATCATGCCCGGGAACATTAGGGCACCAAGACGCTGGCTGCAATTTTTTCGCCAATACCAAAACGAACTCTGTGAAAATATACGTAAAGATTGAATTTCTGTGCACGCTATCACGCCGCACAATTCTCTTGCACTGTCAATAACATTGCGTTGAAAACTGAACTATTACTATTAGGGAATACAGTTCGTTTTGATATTGGCAAAGTTTTTGGAACCCAAGGCTACCCGGAGTTATATACATACAGACGTAACGCGAAGGTATCTAGGACTTAAAATCACCAAAAATAGCTTCCAACTCAATAATAGACTCACATATCCAATTACTAAAAACACTTGACATAAATCGAAGCACCTTTTTTACTTTTAATTATACCAAGTCGCGAGTTACGGTAATTTGTGAAAAGAATCGACTAAACGACATTGGATAATCTGTATTACCGGTACGGGCTGTGTCCAATAAGGCGTTGATGCGTCATGGCAGATTTGGGCGACCAAGGGCAACGTAGGGTCGACCAACGGCTTTATATAATGAATCGTGGCTTTGATTGTGGATCGGCAATTTAGTTTTTTCACTGTAAAATGTAGTTTTTACCGTACTTATAAATAAATATCGCCAGACAAGACATACTAATCATATGATCACAAATGTACTATGGGTACCATACGATGGACTGCGGGCGATCCTGGCTATCCATAGTCTTCTTATAATGGCATTAAAAGTTTACTACAATGCACACAACATCAATATGAGTAGTAAATTAAAAGCACTTGAATCAGGTGAAACTGTTCTAATTTTATGTGTTACGGGTGTCGTATTAAAACTTTATTCTATTTCGGCTAGATAGGACATTGGCTATCGATAATTAGATCACGTGACTTATTGTTTTCTTATATTCACGCGAGTACTATACATTGAAATAAAACTATTTTACGGATTTTATCGCGTTTATTTACTATTTTATTTTCCCGACGTTTCGGCTGCGACTGAGGTGTTAGACGTCCTGATGTCATAGTTAATAACTGGGTACCCTCATATTTAGTTGTTTGTGGTCCGATATACGCAGAAAGTGCTCACAGTGTCTTGAGGTCTTGCAATGGTACACTTGGTTTTGGATTTAATACAAAAAAAAAAATTAGTAAATAAACGCGATAAAATCCGTAAAATAGTTTTATTTCAATCACGTGACTTATTCCATTTCTATGTGTTAGCGTAAGAATTTTAGATCGGCAAAATCATCGGCTAAATACGATGGAAACCTTCTTTTTAGGCGACTACGGCGAAGCCAAAAGGAAGGGTTAAGATTTTAGCAGTCTATAAAATATGTATGTTTGTATTTACGTATGTTCCTTCGTAGCGCCTAAACTATCAATCCGATTTTGAGGAATAAGGTGTCAATCGATTCGTTATTATGGCCCGCGTAACATAGGCTACATTTTAACCGACTGCAACAAGAAGTCGATTTTACTTTGTAAACCCCGATTGTAAACGATTTAATTCCTTTCTTTTTGTTTAATTATTAATTCCGTAGTTGGGTTACAGTTTTATAAACTTTTTAAAGTGGTTGAATATTCGAAATTACTTGGTGTGAAGTGAAGTGAAGTGAACGCTTAAGATTGTCACCTGGGCTAGAGGTCATGCACTCTGAAATCGATCATCGAATCCAACTTTGAGTAACATCGTTTGAACTGTCGTTTTTTCTGACATTAATGATGACTTCATGATTCTACAGGACAACTGTCACGATATGTCGATTACCTATTTTCACAGTCGCCCTGTTTATTGTTCATCGAATATGACCAATTCTGATTGATTACGTAACCAATGAATGTATGTAACATATCAAACGTGACGGCGAAAGTATATTTCCCATACAACCTTCAAAAACACGCTTACGATCCCATGAAATCGCGCCTCCGCCATTTTTCCATATTTTCGCGTCCGCAGCTCGATAATCGATTTCGTAACAGATTATAAACACGAGACGATAAGTACACACAACAGTTTGACACTTTCACTTGTTTTTCCGTACACGTAAAGCTGCGTACAGACATGGCGAGGCATGCCGCGCGAATATCACACTATAGACACCTCACACTATTCAAGTAAAAATAGCGTAATGAAAAGAAATATCTAAATACACTACAAATTTATTGAAATTCTAATCATTCCACAAACCATCTACAAAAGCATTCATCAGGAGCCCGATTTTCGTTTGTTTCTAGATGTATCTCGAAACAAACGAAAATCGGGCTCCTCCTCAAGATACATCAAGAAAAACTAAAACACACGACCAATTTGACATTTTGTTTCGACATTATCTCTAATAGATGTCTATCAAACGAAAATCGGGCACCTGTACAAAAGTAAAGAAAATCTGATTATATCGTGTGCATTAGTTTTCTACTTACAGTATTAGTTTGGTGGTACCTTATGCATATTGCCATTAAGTAGTATTCTCAATTGTTTAACAATAAGTTGCGACTTTACTTGTAAGCGCGAAAGAAATTACTATTAAAAAAAAAAACTTTTGCTCACTTAAATGAAGTACATACCCCCACGTATGTACCTTTTAGTTGTTAATTTATAATAGGTCGAATTGCAAACTCCTCCTGTTTTGAACTCGTTTAAAAATGGTGTACTTAGTCGATTTCATAAGGTTCATTTTAGAATATCATAGGAGGCGTTAATGGCGCGTCGTATGCGACTCGTGGCTCGGCCTATCTATCGACACCTTTATATTTTTTATTCGCTCAGGATGCATTAAGCGGGTTTCAGACTACGCTATAATATATGGTATATAGCTCATAGCACAACAATATCGCGCACCATACATTGTTATGGACACGTTCACACTGTACTGTACTATATATTATTGGCTTACTGTACGCTATAAATTGGTGCGATGCGCTGAGTTCATGCTATGCTATATCGCGCGGCGCCCTTTTCCTCTTGCCTCACCCCCGGCCGTCCCGTCAACTGAGCTTGCTATATACTATAAATGCTTGCGATAATATCGCGTATTGTGAACGCGATGCTATGCTATACTATATAACATCCTTCTTTGCTGTACTATATAGCACAATAGTATAGCATAGTCTGAAACCCGGTTTATATATAAACGGTGAAGTGACTCAAGCGCCATGTTGAGCGATATTGAGTTTTATATATATTATCGTTGGAATCAGCAAATTTTTCTCCGTCTTTTGAGCTGAATTTCTTGCAAAGTTACCAATATGGCGCTTGAGTCAATTCGCCTTTTAACCGTCGTCGATATAATTTATGCATTTAATGAGACATGAACGTCCATCATTCACTATTATCCGTCATAATAGTAGTAACGAGCGCCACCGTACGTGTAGAAATTAGTTTTTCAAGCAATTATTCGTCGTGGACTGTACTTAGTATGTTTTAAAAGAGTCTTTAATAGAGTTTCGATGGTGGTACGTGGTGTATGTGGAGACTGTTAATTATTGGTTTGTATTGTTAAATAAAAAGTTATGAACTTATTTGATTTGAACACTGGACTCCGCGGTCACAACGCTTACTTCTACTATGTGTCCGTTCACTATCATACTACTACTATCAATATCGCAAGATATTAATAAAATAAGTAAAAAAATACAACAAAATTACTGGTGCAGCAAAAGACGTCACACAAAAATAACAGACTATACGCAATAGCGTTCAAATAAGATGGTTTTTATGTGCATAACTACAAACACTAGTCTGCAATAAACTTTTTCTAATTCGGAATTTCTTCTTTCCATTCAACGAAAACTCTATAAAACGCCATAAAATGCACAGATCCTTCAGTGTCGTTATATAGAGTTTACACTGTATTTATTTGTATACCCCATCCGGACATTCCATTGCCTCCGTAAAAGATAAAAAAAAAACTTAGGACCAAAACAAACACTTGACTGGCGGCGCTCGCAGAACGTTGACGTCTTTAACGGTAAAGCAAAGAAAAGGCGTGGTCTACGCGCACGCGCATCCCCGATTTGTCCCGCGCGGCCGCGACCACCTGACGTCTACTTCCGTTCTATCTAAAAAAGCTCTTTATATAACTGTCTGCATCAATTGGTTGTATGCGTTAACCTAGCCAAAGTATTTGCCTCGTTATATAAAAAATAAAAATATATTTCGACACGTATAAAAGCGAAGTGACTCAAGCGCCATGTTGGGCGATATTAAGTTTATTTATTTATTTTATGCACAATTATACATACAGAAGTAAAAAAGACGTGTGGCAGGCACTCGCGAGACTGCCGCGGTAAAGCTATTGCATAGCATTTTTATCAACTTATGCAATTAATAAATGCACTTTGTTTATTCATATGCATGCGCAGTAACGCCGATACAACCAATGCCACCTAGAGGCGAGTTGCTGAACTAAAGAGACAAGCGTGATTATTCAAAAAGTCATTAAAAGTTCTGCTATTTTTTCGTGACTTTCTTCATTAATATATGCACTCTGTTTATTCATATGCATGCGCAGTAACGCCGATACAACCAATGCCACCTAGAGGCGAAACGCCGATACAACCAATGCCACCTAGAGGCGAAACGCCGATACAACCAATGCCACCTAGAGGCGAGTTGCTGAACTAAAGAGACAAGCGTGATATTTCAAAAAGTCATTAAAAGTTCTGCTAATTTTTCGTGACTTTCTTCATTAATATATGCACTCTGTTTATTCATATGCATGCGCAGTAACGCCGATACAACCAATGCCACCTAGAGGCGAAACGCCGATACAACCAATGCCACCTAGAGGCGAGTTGCTGAACTAAAGAGACAAGCGTGATATTTCAAAAAGTCCTGCTATTCATCGATAGATGGCAAAACTAAAAAGTATCGCCGCTGTGCCGGTCGGAGTGGGGGGTGTTAGGTTATTTTCGTTACGGAATTTCTGAATTCGGTCTCCACGCTCAAGTCCCGCGATAGAAGCTATGCAATAGCTTAAAAATTTACAAGGTAAGCTTAATGCCTCAGGCATTTTCTACCAGCCAACCTTAGAGTGATGCAGAGAGAGAGAAAAAAAATACGAAATTTTCTCCGCCTTTTCAGCTGCCTTTCGTGCAAAGTTACCACACTGGCGCTTGAGTTAATTCACCTTTTAACCGTCGCTACGGGTCTCATTGAGACCCTCGTCCCTTTTTTGAAGTCGGTTAAAAAAAGAAGACTTAAATGCTCAACTTGAAATGAATGTTACAATAAGATGTACACGTACCTTCTGTCAGTGATTGGTCGACGGTCGGTTACCATCACTAACGGTACTACAGTACGGGTGACGGGGCGCACGCGCATTCCCTATTAGGTCGCCTGACATTCCCCAGTTTCCACCCGATTTAGATCACCAGTTCTTCTTCTCAGTCGGCATCTTCATTACTGAAGGTCGTGTCGAGTCGGACGTATTGATCCCTTTGTGTATTATGTTCTTCCACGTGTTCCTGTCCTCGGCGGTTTTAATGGCTTGGGTTATTGGTAGGACAGTGAGCGTCTTTACTAGGTCTGACCATCGTGTAGGTGAGCGACCCCGTGCTCTTTTCCCGTCGACCTGGCCAACTACCATTAGCTTCTCTAGGCTGACAGGGTTTCTACGAGCGATCACCACTTCAGTTAAACGTTATTTTGATGACTAACTTAATTCTTAGGCGAATCCAAAAACCTGCTTTGCCTAAGGCCCCGCATACACTGGGACGTTAACGCTAGCGCGGCAAATGTTTTGCCAACAGCATAACGAACTGTATTGACACAGGAAAAAAACATTCTTCAGAGAAATTACATTGATAAAGTGAGCGAACGTTGACGGGTAGTCGCGTGACTTTTACCATATTATCAATCTTTATGATATAAATACTAGCTTCTACCCGCGACGACTTTGTTTAATCACCCTTTTAAATGTTAATCACTATGGATATAAATTATAACCTATATGGAATACTTATGTATAAACAATAATATTGTATAGTTTCATCAACATCCGTTCTGTTGATTTTACGTGAAAGAGTAACAGACATCCTCACAAACTTACACATTTTAAGGGTTCGTTTTTATATTGTCAAAATTGGCGGGGGTCGTCGCCCCAGTTTGTGTGTGTATGTGCGTGCGTGTGTGTGTGTGTGTGTGTGTGTGTGTGTGTGTGTGTATGTGCGTGCGTGTGTGTGTGTGTGTGTGTGTGTGTGTGTGTGTGTGTGGGGAGGGGGGGGGTTGTCTTATGGGTTAGTCTACCAATTTTGAATGTACCTATATTTGACATTTGTTCTTGCCTTCAGTGCGTTCGAATCAGATGAATTAATATAAAAAAAAACATTCCACCTGATGTCTCGCTCGGTCTAGTTCCTGTAGCAATTAGTCATCAATGTTTCCACCGGATTGTTACCTTGATATCGGCGATACCGTGACTCAACACACGAGTTTTGTGTTATCAGCTGTTAATTGTAGTTTAATAAGTCAAGGGAAACGCTGATTACATACATCGAGTTATAAATTCAATACTTTTACTACATAGTCCTAGTTATTGAGTTAAGACGCGCGCGAATCAATATTTTTACCAATTTTTACCAGTTTTGAGGGATGAGGAGTATCTACAGGTGTTCCAGAACTCCGAAATAATACTTTGCCCTTTGTATAAGTACTTATCGGGGATGCAACTGAATGCTATAACTTTTCGAAATTCAACCATGTTTCCCCATTTTTTTTTGTCGTCGTCAATTTGTATAACTCATAATATCTCGAGTCCTATGTAAAATTTGCATGTTATGTTTTGTGAATATTGGTAGCCGGCCCTCATAAGTGTCGTATAAAGATGTACCCAAAGGCCAGAACACGATACCTGTGACAAATATTCTATAACTCAGAAACTATGGTATAATATGTCTTCACTACTATACTATAATCTGTCTTCACTAAGCATCCACAAATGAGCTACCGTATATGTACCCAAAGTATTATTTCGCTTCATTCCGACCTTGGCCTCTTCTCAATTCGAAAACACTTAAAAATAGCGTCCGAACGCTATTTTAAAAAAGCCGCGTCGCATTTAAATCCTTTAATTGTCGCCGCCGGCAATTACGAGCCAGACCCCGCGCACACATCATCAACTCGTCGCCGCCGTCCGCGGCACGTGTTGATTGATCCTCCCGACACGATCACCGCCCTCCTCGACCCGGGCGTTGAGAGGGCCACCAACACACCTACACCAGCCTCAAACAGACACCGATCTCGCCGGCGAGGTCGAGGAACCCCCTCTTCCGCTCGTAGGTGCATTTTTGCACCTAGGAGCGCAGTCACTACCTCTCCCCTCACGGTAACTGCCCAAGCCGAGGTCGTGCCCTCTGTGGCGCCCTTGAGCTAGTTGCCACCCCTTTCCGCCCTTAAGGCCTTGGTTGGAGTGCATTCTGCGCTCGCCACTCCTCCGGTAAAGCTGTAAAGGCCACCTCACGGCCAACAGTGTAAGTCCAAAGTATTATTTCGGACTTCTGATACACCTTGTATACTTCCCTAAGAATTTCAATTTCGCCCTAGTCTCAACTCGACATAGTTTTAAAACCATATAACAGACGTTATGCTCTAATAAATCAAGAAATCAATTGATATTAATAAAAATCGCTACAAAAAGAACTCGATTGGTATTTTTTTTTAAATGAAACTTAATTTAGTGAAAAGAGTTATAATGACCGATTTATTTTTATGACTTTGTTAATTTAGCAATATTGAGCCGTTCGCTCGCCCCCAATTACATTGGGACCAAAATACATCGGCGAAGTGTGAGCGCACTACAGTGCACCTCTGCCTACCCTTTCGGGGAATACAGGAGTGATGTTGTATGTATTTAAGGCTTAAACCAAAGTGGTGTAATGGCCGCACATCTGAACATGCCCGGTGAAGCCCCGCGCACACTGGGGCGTCAAAAGTGGTATGACAAAATTTCTGCCAGTACTATGACGAATTCTATGTCCTGTAGCGTCAGCACGCATGCCAAGATGTTTTATCACAAGTCCCTAAAACATCTTATCAACTTGCGTTCCCATAGCTTATTTGCTAACATGGCCTCCAAGATGGATAAAATTATACGGCATGATACAATTTTATGACAGGTGAATATCGTTCGTTCATTCGTTCATTGAAATGACAAATAGAGCGAGACAGAGCTTTACAAAGAAATAAGATGCTGCATAGACATCATATAATGTATTAGATTGTTTATGCACGGATTAAAATATGTTTGTGCATTCTTGGTTATTTGATTACGCCCCGGAAGATTTACGTATTATCATTTTGTCGGTGCTATTATTCTTAAAATTTATTTTCTTAGGCGTGTGAAGTTCACCAACCCGCACTGGGCCAGCGTGGTGGACTATGGCCCAAATCTCCCTCGTATTGAGGGGGAATGTGCCCGGTATAATGGCAATAGGCTCGCCCCCTATAACATTGGGACCAAAATACATCGGCGAAGTGTGGGCGCACTACAGTGCACCTCTGCCTACTCCTTTGGGAAATACAGGCGTGATGATGATGATGATTATTTTTATTTTCTTGGGCACTATATTATTTTTATTTACCAATTGAATTAAATTTACATTTTAAGACGGCAAAAAGTACGCAAACTATGATGCCAAACAAAACCTAACCTCTTACTTACAGATTTTTTGTTTAATATGGATTTCAAATCACGTGGAAAAGGATTTTCGGAAGAAAATAAAACAGATAGAAATGTCTCAACACAATTGTCGAACACGAAAACAAATTTGACTTGTTTTGTTTCGACATATCTCGAATAGAGATTGATGTCTATCAAGCGAAAATCGGGCCCCAGGCAGCAGGTCATAAGGTCCCTAATAGTACCTACCTATCTACTACGTAGATCAAAGAGAATGAACATAAAGATGAAAGAGAGAATATAGTTGTAATTAATCGTGGCAACGTCACGATGTTGCCTAAAATACAATTCTGGTAAAATAAACAATTAAAACGATATGAGAATATAATGTAGCTGTCATAAACCGCTTTGTATATGTCATAAAATAATAATGTTTTGATATGTACCTAAGTAAACTTAAGTTGAACCAACGGTTTTTTACAAGTATAATGACTGGGATACTTATTAGGATCCTAAAATCTACAAGAGAATGCAGGTAAGTTATGAGTAGCTTTTTTTTTACCAAAAATTACATAAACATAATGTACAGTTCACACTTAGCATTTGGAAGGAATGTGAAACTCGCGTTGTCTCTGGGTCAGCCCGCGGCCAGCGCGGTGGGCAGGTTTGACCTCATTTACCATGGAGGCCTTCCCCTTGGGCACCACAGATTATGTAACATTAAAATATCATTTGCGAGGTAAGAATTAATTATTTATCTTGGATGAGCTCCAATGGAAGTAATATGTCGGACACGAGCAGTTTTTGACTTAACAATGTTTTAATTAATTTAGTTGAATGACACTGGTGCTGAAATTAGGCACAACACTAAACTAAACTAAACTCTACAACACTAAATTAAGGTATATTTCGTCAAAAGAAAACAAATAAAGGATATAATATATTAAAAAAGGCGGGAACGTATACAATAAAAACCTTATGGATATAAAACTCAATGGTAAACGAAAACTTTTAAATATAGAACGCGTTTATAAGATAAAGATATATTTGCATATAAAATCACGATAACCTAACTTTCTACGTTACGTAACATTAGCGACGATTTGGTTACCAGTTGAAGCCTGGTAAACATACATGAATCCTTTACTAAGCAATAAAACGGTAGGAAACATGACCAGTAGGAATGTCTGGCTTCACAAGACAATGAGTGCGTTAACGTGGACCCCGCGCTCACGTAATGCGCTGTGCGCGCGCGCAGTGTCGGTCGATAGGCGCGCTACACAATTAACACCGTCGTTGTGTAACCGAGCGATCGCGTGCGTACGCGCATGATTACTTACACGAACCATTTGATGGGAAGATGGTGTATTAATGAATGCCTTGTTGCAATTACTATGCGATCCAAATAAGAATAGAAATGTCAATAAGCCCTATCTGTCAAATGTCATATGAAAAGTATGGTTTGCAAAAAACTTATTTGCATATCAATAATAATAGTACCTACATCAAATATAAATAAAACGGTTAAATTAGTAGTATATTGTCTTAATACAATATTTAGTTAATTAAAGTCATAATTCGTTTTTCCACGACACAATATGGCGCCAAGTCGATCCTATTCTCATTTGAATCGCATAGTAATGTCTGATACACATATTCTAGAGACGTCCCTTGAAACACCACTCTATGTACGTATAAAGGTATAACAATAACATCGCCAGACAACGCATACTCATCGTATGATCTCAAACTAAGCAAATCTTGCCCAAGCCCTTGTCCGTCTATATCTATAACAACGTAAATACTCTTTGAGCATGGGTTGGCAACCCTGCGCTCGCCACTCCTCCGGTAAAGCTGTAAAATCCACCTCACGGCCAACAGCGTAGTCCATTAAAGAAAAAGAGGCGAAAGAGTAAAAAATTACAATTAACAAAATTTTAAAGAGCCACAATTTTTGTATCTTACCAAAAATAATAGGTAAGTACCTACATAAATAAAGTTTTTAGATAAAAAAAAACCAACAAAATAGATATTATGCCTAATCCCTGTTAATCGATTCAGAAAGATTTTTAAATATTTTCCTTTATAATATAAATAATATTTGCGTATGGAACTAAAGAGCCGCAGGTTGCCGACCCCTGAATTAGGGTAATTAATAATTATTTCACTCTATAGGCTGTTGCGTAAACAGCAGGTTGTTTGTGTAATGAACAAGTAAACAATTACTAATTAAAACTTTGAATATTTTAGTAACATAATCTCAACATACTAGGGCGAGTTTTTATGACTTTTTCTGAATATCTACTCTGTACCGATAGACATTAAAATTGATTAGAGACAAGACATTTCGTTGAAAAAATTGCTTCTTCTCTGAGTAGCTACAATGTGATCCAAATAAGAATAGGAATGTCAATAACCTCTATCTGCCAAATGCCACTTGAAAAGTAATGTTTGCAAAAAACTTATTTGCATATCATAAATCAACAGTCTTACATCAAGTTTAAATAAAAAGGTTAAATGAGTAAATTGTCATAACATAATATTTAATTATTTAAAGTCATAATTCGCTCTCGTTCGTCACAATATGGCGCAAAGTCGATCCCATTCTCATTTGAATCGCATAGTATGCTTTAGTATAGGGAAAGTGTATCGCGCGGGTAGTCCGTTTTGGTATAACAAAGTCAGACGCGCGACATTTCACGTCACTTGATACTTATCAAGTTTAGGCGTCTCCTAGAGTTCGTGAAAAGGGACATACATGTCACAACTGTAGTTGTAGCGTGATCGCCAAGACTAGACTTATATCACAGAATATGTTGATTATTATATCTCTCTCGTATGAAATAAGACAGAGAGCGACCGAGCCAATCCGTGACAGAGGTCTTGTCTTGACATGCGTGTTAACACCACTGGTATGTTGTTATGATGGCGGCTGATCTCGCTCACGAGTCGCGAGTCGTGTCCCTCTGCACGGCCCCTTGGGGGGGAAGTCTGTAAACACTATCGTTGTGGTTTTGCTATGACTTCATATTTTAAGGCACGAAAACAACATCTTTTATCAAGGGTAGCTAGAATATAACTAGTCCAATGGCTTCAAGGAGACAATGTCTAATGTCTCCATCGGTAGTATTTTATCTACCATTGATAAAACATGTTGATTCGTGCCTTAAAATATGAAGTAATAGCAAAACCACAACGATAGTGTTTACAGACTTCCCCCCCTTATCGTTAAACACCGTCATAGCAGCATGCTAATAGCACTTGCACACGTTGCTCATAGCAGTGTGCTTAATTACCATTATTGTCAGAAGACATAAATAGAATACGTTAACGATATACCACTATAGTAATAACTAGCGCTCCGCTTCCCGGCTTCGCAGGTGTATAATATAGCTTAAGTTACTCAGTGATAATGTAGCTTTCTAACGGCAAAATATTTTTGAAATCGGTCCAGTAGTTTTTAAGATAATTCGTTACATACAAAAATACAAATCATTCCTCTTTATAATATTATATATATGTATATTAGTAGGTACAGACTAGCGGCCAGTCCCGGCTTCGCACAGGTTTCTAATATAGCCTATGTTACTCAGTATTAGTATAGACTAGCGGCCCGTCCCGGCTTCGCACAGGTTTCTAATATAGCCTATGTTACTCAGTATTAGTATAGACTAGCGGCCCGTCCCGGCTTCGCACAGGTTTCTAATATAGCCTATATTACTCAGTATTAGTATAGACTAGCGGCCCGTCCCGGCTTCGCACAGGTTTCTAATATAGCCTATGTTACTCAGTATTAGTATAGACTAGCGGCCCGTCCCGGCTTCGCACAGGTTTCTAATATAGCCTATGTTACTCAGTATTAGTATAGACTAGCGGCCCGTCCCGGCTTCGCACAGGTTTCTAATAAAGCCTATGTTACTCAGTATTAGTATAGACTAGCGGCCCGTCCCGGCTTCGCACAGGTTTCTAATATAGCCTATGTTACTCAGTGATAATGTAGCTTTCTAACGGCAAAATAATTTTTGAAATCGGCCCAGTAGTTTTTCAGTTAACTCGTTACATACAAAAATACAAATCTTTCCTCTTTAAAATATTAGTAAGTATAGATAGATTATTATTCGTATTGGTACTACTCGTCCAGTACCTACTGAAGTGTACGGATTAAATTCGTATGGTTCCTGAGACTTCATCATCACGCCTGTATTCCCCTAAGAGGAAGGCAGGGGTGTCCAGCAGTGCACCCACACTTCGCCAATGTATTTTGGTACCAAAATGTAATATTGTAAATCTGCACAAATTGGCTTATCAAATCAAGAGCTAAGACCACACTACTACTCGGCACGGGCCTCCCCTCAATGCAAGGGGGATTGAAAATTAAGTATAAAGAGTTATTTTTGAGCAGGCAGCCCTACGTGCGCTCGCGCCGGCCTCGTCAACCATTTCCGCCGCTCAATGCATCTCCGTCCATTCGAGACGGAGCCCGCACTAAACGGCCTATCCTAAATACAACCATTATGCAAAACCGCTTCAACTATACGCGAAACTGTTTGCGAGATTTAAACTCTATACAGTGGAGTTAGAGCATACAATTGTAATTTAATGGCAAACGCATTTATTGTTGACTATCGTCGTCTGTCAAATGTATGGGGTAGCATATAGTGGATAGTAGCATTTCTTAAACTATGTTGCCTTACTTATAAATATTCAAATAGTCCATTAGCCGAGGAGGTAATCAAAGCCTTTTTAGAACACAGCCTTAAAGGTTGTGATACAAAGGCAGAGAGAGTCAAACGACAAAAAAAAAACAGAGTTATGGCTTCCCTCTTTTACCACTTATGACTGGTAAATGTCTTCAAAGGCTAGGTTTCATGGGCACCTGCTACCTCCAGAATTACTCGTACGAACCGATTGTCAGTACGCAAACCAAGAAATAATTTCGCTATGCTGGTCGCTCCGCTACTCCGGGACCGCTGCCTTTCAGGCGAAGCTGGGTGCAACGACCTTGCTTTATTACATGATTGGACCTAGAATTGGCGGCGGGCCATTTTGTCATCCGAATAATGGATGTGAGGTCCATGTATGGACCAATTGTTTAGGTACGGCACGGCAAGCGACTGCCTTTTCACGCAGTATTTGGATGGTAGCTAATGGTGCTACCTAAAATATTGTAATATCATTTCGAAATAAGCTGCTCATATAATCAGCAACGAAGATTCCTTCACCAATGAAAACAACCCAAGGAAGAGATAAGTCAAGCTTCGGCTCAAAGGACCAAAACTACAATATGATTAATAATGGGTATAACAAATTATTTTTTACAGGCAGAATAAGAATATAGAGAACCCAATTTTGTATATTAATTCATTCCTATGATTTGACAAGGCTGGGCATGTTCAGTTAAGTTGCTTGCACTTTCTGCCGTGTTAATCTTTAGATCAAAAAGAGCTCAAAAGAAACAGCTGGTTTTACAACTGAAGTAAAATAATAAAATATTTTTGCCTGCACACATTGATGGAGAATGAGCTAGACAACCTAAGGGTAAGTATATTGAATCACATCATAGAACCTGGAAAAGTTCACAGGTAAAACTAAAACCGCGTCGAAAAAACTCTAAATCAAGGTCAAGTTCAAGGTCGCGACATTCAGAGGAACATTGTCATGCATTATGAATAAGCAGCCCACACGCTCCGGACATAATTGGTTTTCCTTGCTCTTTTTGTTGTTCGACAACACCGTCTGGGGCTGCGGTTTGCATCGGAAAATACATCTCATTATCTTTCTACTTTAAGTATTTAAGACGATTATGTTCATTACACACATGCTACTGTTACTCCTATAAACAAGGACTAAGAGGTAAATTGATCAATTGGTTTAATGGTAGTGTGTCGAAATTAATTTGTGTCACTTGCTCGGGAACCGACGAAAATATTCACAAATTATTTATACAATTTTTCTTTTTCATTTACACTTCTCATCAAAAAAATCGAAACACCTCGCAGTTTATGATTTGATAAGGATTATCAGAAAAATGTGTATATTTAGGAATAAATGTAAAATGTCATTTAATAGTGAGTAGTATGAGGTTTATAAATCCTAATGTTAATGTTCTAAATTCAAATTAAGTCTTCATAGGTTTCGTATTTTGTATGATGAGTAATTTTAAAAATTAGGACAAAAACAATAAAAACGAAAGTGTTTCGATTTTTTTGATGAGAAGTGTATTTACATAAACACTATTTATAATTTACAAATGCGCATTTATGTACAATTATAAAAAAAAAAAAAGAAGATAATTCTGGATTAGACGTAATCTCATCCACGGAAAGTGAAAAGGTCACCTGTTGACAACAGCACAAAAAAACAGAAAACCGGACCAAAGAAACGATAATATTTTATATGTATGTAGTTTATAAATAAACACACGATTTCCAATAAAATAACTAGTGCCTGGCGAGTTGTAATTGCTTAAGTAGTTACACTTGTAACTCTTGTAAGTAATGCAAAGTATTTCCGTCAAAGCCGCGTCAAAAAGCGAGCGGCTATTTTCTTGATAATATCAAAATGAACTGTATCAACTTATAGAAGAAGCACATTTTTCAACGTAATAACATCGATGACGAGATCGAATTTTGACGCGTTGTCTGTCGCGTATCTTTTACCGAAGAGTACTTTTTTGAACAGAGGCAAGTTTATTCCCTCGCTCCAATGGAAACAGGGAAATATGCCATGATTGGCAAGTGAACGAAAATGAAAAAATTAATGGTAAAAGAGACTTTTTAAAAGCAAGCTTTTATTTAATTGCCCTTAGTCTTCGTTATCTCCTCAGCGAGCGCTTTTATTTGATACCCATACTGTGGTAGTGCAGAAGAAACAACTATGCCGCTATATTGGATGATCCACCATATTGGAATTAGAATGACGTCACATAGCATGCATTGTCATCCAAAATAAGCGTGTATACCAAATTTCAGCTCAATCGGTTATATATAACTGATTTAAAATTTAGTTGCAAGATTTCACCCGGACATATACAACATTGCAAGTTAATATAAAGCTTGTAATAATAATAAAATGGTGGTAAAGAGGCTCGCGTTAGGCAGCTTGATCAAGGGACAGATTCAGAAGGCAGTACTTCTGAAGACGGCGCGCATTGTGAGGAAGTTCCTCTCTCTGGAGCCCTAACCACTGGTAACTAGGACCCTGTTCCATATGCCGGTGGGGAACTGTTTTTTATATTTTTAAATGCATTTTTTATATATATATTTAAAAATGTAATTTATAAGAAAGATAAGAAATAAAGGAGATAAAATGGTGGTAATATATTATATACTTACAGGTAAGTAAACTGAACAGCGTGGCGACGCTTTCAGTCTTCTGGAACTTAGTGCCGTCTCATCGAGCACTACAGTGTTGCACTAGACCTGGGGACAAATGAACATCGAATTAGAACCAGAAACTTAGCAGGAACTGGGGCAGTACCAACACCACTTATACTTGTATTGTTGTTACTGACAATTTGTGACAGATTTAGTAACTGTCGAAAACTCGAAGTAATATTCTTCTTCTCTTTTTACGAAATGAGTGTAAGGATATTTTAATGGAATTAGATGAGAATGCCTGCACCTGCGATTAGCGGTATTTATGGCAATGTTAAGTAATTAACAAGTGCGAGTCGGACTCGCGCACGAAGGGTTCCGTACCATTATCTATAAAAACGGCAAAAAAATCACGTTTGTTGTATGGGAGCCCCCTTAAATATTTATTTTATTCTGTATTTTAGTATTTGTTGTTATAGCGGCAACAGAAATGCACTATCTGTGAAAATTTCAACTCTCTAACTATCACGGTTCATGAGATACAGCCTGGTGACAGACGGTCGGACGGACGGACAGCGAAGTCTCAGTAATAGGGTTCCCGTTTTACCCTTTGGGTACGGAACCCTAATAGCAAGGTCAAATTCAATAAATACACATTATAAATAAAAATGGATGATGACAGTGATAAAGATGGCGGAATTAAAAACATTTCTACAAGACAGATGGTGGCTGTTGTCAATACAATTGCAAGTGATTCTGAGAGCTAGCAGACTTAAATTTCAGTTCACGAAGAACATATTTTCAATACAAATCGTGGGATACTTATGGTCCCAAAAGGTAGTAACTCTAGATCACGTAAAAAATTCAGATCGACATTAGATTTATTAAGTTGCATAAAATCCATAGAAAATATATGCCACGTATTTACGATTAAGTGCTTGCTAACCTGTGACAGTGGGGTGGATTGTTACACCGGCCGCAAAACTGGACCAAAGAGGTTATGATACTTCCGAGGATTAGAAGACGCTGAGACAATGCAAGAGATTCAGCTCTCAAAATACGAATATTATAAAGTAGTTATTAATTATTATAGCACTTTGAAACATTGATATATTGTTCAAAATTCGATTAAATTCGTAATTAGTATACACACGTCTAACACTTCACATGATGTTACTGGTATTAAACTACTTTGCAAGCAGCGGACGGACATAACAATCGTCGATTTTAAATCCATGTTTTTTTTTCAATTCCTTCCTTTTGTATAATCGTAGGAATCGCTCGTCAAGACGACTGAATAGAATTAGAACATTTTTTATTCATATTAACCAATACAGGCACTTATGAATCGTCAATAAATAATAAAAATAGTAGCTCTACCACCCATTCGGAATGCATTTTCTATGGAGAAGAATGGGCAAGAAACTCCATGGTTGCGTTTTTCCAATATACAATTAGCCTCCAGCAGACTGGGGCGTCAACGCTCTAGCGACGATTTGTTGGCCAAAAATAGGTCATTCTACAACGACCTTACTACGTCGTCAGTAGTATTGTTTTTAAATTACTTTCGACTTCTGGTCGATTTTTTCAAATTAAATTTATCAAAGGAATAAATAAAACAAAACTGCCAAAATAATTGATGTAATAATTAATAGTTGATGATGATGGTCTTACCATGGATAAATTATTGGTAAGACCAATAATTTATCTATGGTAAGACCCCTTAGCGTTTAAAACAAAGTTATATTTGAATATACCCACATAATAGTTTATGCCTTTAACTATTAATAATTGCTCACAGTCCATACATTACTTAGTTAAATTAGGTCGAGTAAACCATTAGTCTTGGACAATTTAAAAGCATTTAAGTCATAGAGTAATGACACTGAACGGAACGAGTGTCGTGGCTCAATCAATTTGGACCGTTTAATGCTATTCCAAGTTGAATACTGCGTCGACCTAAATTATATTCTTTTAAGATTCTTAGAATGGAGAGGTTTTCATCGGCGATGCTAACATGTCAGTAATTGGGTGGAATTAATTAATAACATTAAACAAAGTTGACTAATGTCTTCCAAATAAACAATTTCCATTCTTGTAAAAGATACATTTTGGAAGTCAAATTGTACCTTTCCATTGTTGTAAAAGATAAACTTTGGAAGTCTAAGTGTGCCTTACACATAAATAGATAGCATATCGAGGGGTGAAATACTAATTGACTTAGGCGACACTTAGGCGATACATATTTGGAATCAGCGATTTTTTCTGCGTCGAATAAGTATGCTCTCCTGTAAAGTAAAAATACGGAACCCTAAAAATGTCACTTAAGTCAAATAGCCTTTCACCCCTCGTTATGAATGGACGTAAATGCTGGTCTACATGCTATTATTTAAGACCATAATAGTTGGTTTTAATGACCAAAAGTATAACCTCAGTTTTTGTTAAATTGTCAGGTAATAATGGGGTTGATTCCATAGCTAACGGTAAGAATTTCTTTATTTCTCTAAGATTACAATCAATAACGAGAAATATTTCATAAATGGCTAAGTGGTTACATGGCTACAGCTTATGGAAAAACGAAATCGTGAATATTTCATAGATCTCGTAAAGTTGGCCTAACCTAACCTAACCTTGAGGATTTTTCTTCAATACCTCATTGAATGAAAGAACTTGTCTGGCTTTTGTCGATTTAACACAGCTGCATGTTAAGACACCATTATATTCTTACCTAAATCTCCAGATCCAAACAGAAATGATATAAAACGACCTCTCCCATCCCCCAACGCCACCGGGTCCCACGGCTCATCTCGGCCACAAACAAGGCCAGATCTTGACAATAGGCGTCCTTGAAGAACCCTCGTCTCCTAAACCATTCATGACGTAGATATATTCTCATCATGCAAATGGCAACTTTAAAACAAGGTGTTACGGTAGACTGTTGAGAAGATAAGGATGGATTTAGGACGTTTCGGTGTTGGGTTGTGCCCCGGTTTTAATGATTAGGGGAAGCGGCGTAGTAGGCACTTCGTTTGGAGAATACTCGGTGTGATTACTATAATTCTTGTGCACGTTGAATGTAAATATATTTTATTCTGCATTTTATTACTTTTTATTATAGGTACTTAATTGTCGTTCATTTTTAGGGTTCCGTACCCAAAGGGTAAAACGGGAACCCTATTACTGAGACTTCGCTGTCCGTCCGTCCGTCCGTCCGCCCGTCTGTCACCAGGCTGTATCTGATGAACCGTCATAGCTAGAAAGTTGAAAATTTCACAGATTATGTATTTCTGTTCCCGCTATAACAACAAATACTAAAAAACAGAATACAATGAATATTTAAGGGGGCTCCCATACAACAGACGTGATTTTTTTGCCGTTTTTATAGATAATGGTACGGTACCCTCCGTGCGCGAGTCCGACTCGCACTTGGCCGGTTTTTTAAATCACTTTACTCTATTAATAATGGTAAAGCAACGATAATATCTATCAATAAAGTAACATCTACGGAATGTACAGAATGAGGATGCCATTCGAATTTAGATGTTGCAATCTCATAGCAAGAATAACACTGTTTTAGGTCATTGTTTCCAAAAAACTGGGTCAATACATTCCATTCTGCCGACCGTCCGGCAATTTGCAAGTGGTCGACAAGAACAACCTTCGCCGCTAAGCCTGTGCCGGCCGCAATCCGCTAAATTGTATTAGCGCAACCGACTGTGGCCAGTTGCTGGGAGGGAAACGGGTTTAGCGGGTAGGGAAATGGTGCGGCTGGAGCCTTGAGTTTGATGCGGTCTGGAGACGTGTTGAAAACAAATTGGCATGGGAAGATGTTGCATAGGAATGTTGATGACATCTCAAATTTCATGAATTGACGAGGCAAAAGTTATGACCGACAACAACATCAGTCTTAGTTGGAAACAACTGTAGACGGCTTGGTGCAGTGGCCACAAGATAGCCCGCTTGGCTCACTATACCGGGGAGTTGCGGGTTCGATTCCCGCCAGTGACAAAATTTGGAATTTACCCTGGTCTGGGTGTAACTGGGATCGCCCCCAGTCCATTTTACGGTACCCGTAGAACAAACTTTGCTTAGTTTGGGACCAAACGATGAGTATGTGTTGTCTGGCAATATTTACTAGCAATTCACAGATGTAAGGAATTACGCATACTTACACATGCACGCTTTCTAGAACAATGGTTACATATCGAGGGGGTGGAAGGCTATTTGACTTTTGGGCTATATTGACTACATATTTGGAAACGGCGAATGTTTCTGCGTCGAATGAGTATCATCTCCTGTAAAGTAAAAAAAAACCGACCAAGTGCGAGTCGGACTCGCGCACGAAGGGTTCCGAACCATTATCTATAAAAACGGCAAAAAAATCACGTTTATTGTATGGGAGTCCCCTTAAATATTTATTTTATTCTGTTTTTTACTATTTGTTGTTATAGCGGCAACATAAATGTCTCTAGCTATCACGGATCAAGAGATACAGTCTGGTGACAGACGGACTGACGGACGGACGGACAGCGAAGTCTCAGTAATAGGGTTCCCGTTTTACCCTTTGGGTACGGACCCCTGACAATGTCGCTTAAGTCAAATAGCCTTTCAACCCTCGATATGTACCTAATGTTTGTTACGTTACGCGTAATAGCTAGGAATACTTTTCAATCGTAACACATAATATTGAGATTTATGACCAAATAATCAACTTATTACGGTAACATTTAATGCCGCCCTACAAAATTCAGTTCAGAGGTTTTGACCGCAACGCCGCCAACCAACTGTTAATTACCCACTTAAGCCATATTGATAATTAAATAATTAAGAATCTAAAACGAGGACACGACTTAATCGGATATGGTATACATAAAATTAATGGCTTTTTTGAATCAACTAATTAATTTGAGTGCGGTTTGATGTTGAAATTAATAATTTTGTTCAATATTTTGCAAGTATATACTAGCTTCTTCCCACGACTTCGTCCACGCAAACTTCGATTGGTCAATTATAGCCTATACGTTATTTTGATGTATAAACAATAATACTATAGAGTTTCATCAAAATCCGTTCAGTAGTTTTGGCGTGAAAGAGTAACAAACATCCATCCATCCATGCAATTTTCACATTTATAAAATGAGTTACTAATTGACACCACTTTACTTACTTCAGTCAGAAAGGAACCGAATACGAGTAGATGAGAAGCCAATTTTAAAGGATTTACCTAAAGCCTACCTCTGTAAGGACATTTAGGATTAATTCTACCCGTGACATCCTTTAATGTAACATAATATCTTAAAAAGTCCATCAATTAGATTACTATAAGCCGAGCATTGCCGGAGATTACCGATGTTGACACGAGCGTCTTCAGTTACATGTCTTGGACCAAACGCGTTTGTCGTTTCTTTGAACGTTGAACATTACCAGTTTTCCATTAGAGCGCTCGTCAATTCGAGTTGTTTGAATTGGTGAAAGGTTTTTCGGATACGTATTTCCAATGAATACTCATTTGCTCTTCAAATAAAGATATTATATACCACCAAGAACCTTATAAAGAAAATTATTCAACGTCAACGTAATAATTTGACACATGAGTCAGTTTCAAATCCACCCCGGTCTACGCAGTCTCACTTATCTCCCTGAACACACTGGGGCGAGCGGAATCACTTGACATTATACTAAAAATGTACCCAGCACCCTTAGCATGACCGTGTAGACATAAGTTTTATCTCTTTCAACTGTCAGATTTGTCGAGAAAATGAAACGTCTGTCTAAACGGTCATGCTACAGGGCGTGTGCTAATACTCGTATATATAGACATTCAATGTTTGCAGCAAAAGCCACGCGACAAAATTAACATTGAGAAAAATATGCATCTTCTACGAGTTAAAACAGTCCGCTTTGATATTGACACAAAGTTGGTCGAGCGCGATTACACGAACCTATTTACGCAGGACATTAAACTGCGCATCGCACCATAAAATCAAGTTAATGGACATCACCGGTAGCAAATATAAAAAATAGCCTCATCCTTATTTTACCGCAACACTAACGGAAAGCGAATCGCAACTAAAATAACGTGTTCTCCGGCCCGAGTCCATTAAAATACCACAGGCCCACGCACTGAGCCCACCATCAAACTCACAAGGGGAAACATACCTTACTTACTTTCCAAAGAAGTTCAATTTCGAATGCGATATTATGCCTCGAGATAGTGGACCATAACAGAATTAACAGGTATGAGTATTATTTTGTAAAGGAGGAATCGTTTTATGAATGTTATGATTGTATCGGAGGCCTTGAGTAGTCCTTTGAGAGGTTATCGACTGGCGTGTTGGTAGCGAACAAAAATAACCCACTGTTTATTTCTTACCCGCAGATAAACATGAGCCACACAAGAAGGATTTTTTTTCCGATTTTCTGAACCCTTAGCATGACGGTGCAGACATAAGTTTTGTCTCTTTAAACTGTCAGATTTGTCGAGATAATGACGTCACTTCGAGCTTTCTGTACTGGACACGGCTCGGTGTTTTTAAATTATACCTAATCTTTGTCAATTTGTTGTTCCACTCGTTGTGTTGCGCATGTGCATCTGCAGTATTCGACAAAAGCACTGTGCACACTGAGACGTTTAGACGCGCGTTACTAAAATATTGCCAATACTAAAACAAACTGAATTAACTAATAGGAAAAGCTTTAACGAAACCACGAAACTTCATTGACCACGCGATCGCCTTGTGAGACGTGGTCGTTCTGCTTTTACCACAGAAATTCAATCTTTATGCGCCCGGACCTTAATACCTTTCCGAGGTACAAAGAACGTATTAGGTTAACTTACGTACTGTATTCACAACATCGATCTTATAACATATTCTTTGAGATATCAGCTCCAAGGGCTACACAACTGGACAAAGACAAAGATGAAAGCAGATGTCATCTAGGTATATGAACTGATTCAACTATCATTATGGGAACACCTGAATGCCTAATGATAGAAAATAAAAGTGAGACACCTTTAAACATACCGGTTCCACCGATTGGATTTGGAACCTGTTACTCTTGGTTAAGTCTCAGTCGAAACTAGTTTCGAGTACTTATTGTAAATTCTTTACTTAAAATGCCTACTGGTTGGTACCAATATCGTCTGCAATTCAAAAGCTGCAGTTAATTTATATCGTTAACTAGGGGCCCGCCCCGGCTTCGCACGGGTTTATAATATAGCCTATGTTACTCGGTGATAATATAGCTTTCTAACAACGAAAGAATAATTTGAAATTGGTCTAGTAGTTTTTGAGTTAATTCGTTACATACAAAAATACGAATCTTTGCTCTTTATAATATTAGTCGTTAATAAAAGAATAAAGTTACTATAATAATTGACTCGAGAGTTTTACCAAGTAAAGTCGGCAAGAAATCGAATTTAATTAAATCTTGTAATTGTCAATGCTGTAACTTTCTACTGTAGTATAGCTTAATTGGCATAATGTATTGCCCCGCTACAACATACAACTGCCTTTAATGAAGTCTTTGTAAGTCATAAACTCTGTCAAGAGTAGTTAAATAGGGACTAAGGCTGCCACACCTTCCCACCACTGTTACTCCTGATAGTCAGGATCTATAGTGATATCCAATTTAGATGAGAGGTAGGAACTTCGACAAGTTTTGGGAAAAAGCTAAATTGTCTTGGATCCCGCAGGAATCGCGAAGAGTTAGGAAAATGGTCTTGGCCACGCGAACGATCCGTCAAAATTGGTCGCTGCTATTTTTGGTGCTGATGAAGTCTACACAATTAGCGCTTGGATCTCTTCCTCAATGCAGTCTGATGGGTGTGATACGATCTATTTTATTGCTCAAATGACATTCAAAGACTATGCCGCCGAACTAACAAGGTTACACAATCAATCACAACATAAATTTTAATTTCATTACAAAAAACGACTGATTGCAGAAAACTCGTCTCGGATGCCATTTCGTAATGCATTATTATAATTCAGCGATTAACACACTTGTCGATCGATAACGTAACACTAAAAGTGGGTTACCTGCTACGATATAACACGTTTTTCGTCAAAACTCGCTACAGTATTAACAGTTATAATAACTTCTGTTTAATTGCGTGTCCTAAATAGGTGCTGCTACTGAGATGGTGTCTTTGCTTCTAGGAGTATTTATAGTTAACCTGCCACACCGCACATTCTCTCCAATTTCTCTAGTAAGCGCAGGTTTACAGTGGGCTCCAATTAAGATGGCAAGATAAGACCCTTAAGAGTACTTTGATCAGCAAGTGATGCCAGTATTCGCTGCACCTTCTTTCATATCGTAGCTGATTTAATAGACAGCTTGTAACAGCAATATCCAACATAAAACAACTATTATCTTTTATCATTGGACAACTTTATTTACGTTAAATATTCCTCCTTATATCAAATCTGACTACAATATTTCTAACTTGAAGCGAAATGACCCGTGAAGCGTGGTCGTTTTGAATGGTATCATAAAAATCTAATCACGACCCGATGTTAATTGTACTTGGATCGATGTGAGGTAATCTGCATGATTAAACTTCAGAGTTTTAGCTTTAAATTTCATTGTAATTTGATTGTAGGATGCGACTATTCCGTTTAATTACAGGATCAAACGAAACTCAACGACCAATTAGCTAGCAACACTGATTTCCGAAGGATTATTGATTATCGAACAATGTTCGGTGTTTAGGGAAATTGAGGAAAAGAACACTTATGAAATTTAAATTGCAAGGCCTATTAATGAAATCGCCGAATATACGGACGGATCGACGTACGTAGTCCAGTTTCCAACGTTTCCGGAAATAACCAGGGTGCTGTTGCAACACGGCGGGCGGTGAAGCGTGCTTCCACTAGTAGCTAGTTTAGAATTAGTTTCGAAATTTACCAATTACACCAAGGTTTCATGTAATATTTGTAATAACATTACAAGGTAAGTTTGCGAATACCAAATTATGTTTGCAATTGTTTTTGTCAGTTCAGTATTCTCAAGAATCTTCTTACTAGGCAGAGTGATATTGATCCGTCTTTTGAACCTTTATGAAATAGGCTACATTTGGATTAAGACGCACAGGGTTCGCTAAATTTCACGTGACTCATTTTGCAAGAAATCCCTTTACAATAAGTCATTAGGCCTACAAAGCCACGACGACTGCATCGATTTCTAAATGTGTCTATGTGACAGAATACCCAGTAAAGTTTTCCAAACGCCTAAGAGAGGCGAAACTATTTCGTTAACTTATCAGAAATCCAAACGATTGAAGCCTTTGGTTGGTAAGGTCCTAGGTGTCTATTACATATGGGAACACAATGACCGATGCGAGCGGTCAGACGAGCAGTTACCTAATACAACAATAGCGTGAGCAGTTCTGACAGCACATGATGTTGTTTAATAGATGACTCGACCCAGATATAGTAAGAGTTCATGAGAAATAATGTTGACAAATGTGTGATGTAAACGCATTGGAAACAGGCACCGAAATTTAGATTGCCATCATTATAAAGGCATAGCCAGAGAGGGAATTTAAACAATAAGAATAAAACAAGTAAATCTTGTATTTTTTTTGTTAAGACAATATAGTGGAGTCTTAAATGTTATCGCATATTTCGCCGATAGTAGTCTTAACTGTTCATGTTACTAATAAGAACGTATTGCGATTATCGGGCATACGTTCAGACGGCCTAAAAACTTTTTCTTCAATATCTTTGTATTTCCTACGTATAATTTTGATCATTGCCTATGGTATTTAATTCCATTTAGATACGAATTCAATACACGCTTGGAGAAAACCGGAACAACATTTCGTTTCAAAGAAAACATTCCACACACAATGTAACTAGTCAGCCGTACTCAAAAGGTTTCTTTCAATTGAATCGTCCGCCAATCATGTTGAATGATACAGTATAAGCATAATTACGGGTTAGATGTACAGACTCCGCTTCTGGAATGCCCCGGAATGTAGATATCAAACCACAACCAGTTTAGCTGGCGGCCAGTGAGTCAGAGGCGAAATTTTTTGTGTTGCCTCTGCGTCTGACTTGGCGGCCGCCGCCATTTGAGACAACCAAGTAATTAGGAAGTCTATTCCAAGTATCGCGCGAAGAAGTCGTTGACACACGCCTTAGGTAATGATAAACGTTAGTAGCATGCCTTGAGCTTGAAGACACAAGGCTACGTTATTTATAAAACGTCTCGGGATGAAACCTGCTAAACTGGAAAACATCTCGTTTCAAAAATTGCTCTTGGCACGGAAATTGCATTTTAAAAGAAGGCCATCCTAAAAATATTTCCGGCGAAATTGGGTCAGTTCTTTTTCGCGATCTTTTCTTTTGTCTTTTGCAAAACTGGATTTGTAATTTATTTAACATTGAACATTGTGAGTTTGTGAGACGAGTTCTTTCTAAGTCGTGATGATATAGTAGAGAATGTTTTAAAACGGTCATTATCAGCGTGTAACGGAAATAAAAAGGCTAAACGAATTGGCGATCGATATTATTCATTAGGAGAAGGTTCATTGTTCTTGAATCAAGGCTATTGTGTTCAAACGCCGCAAGGGACGTCCCCATTTATAAACGAGCTGACGACCTCAAATTAGATAACAATATTTATAGGCAACAGTAGGCCTTTATATGGTTCAATCGGTAGTGTAATTGTATTAGAAGAAAATATAAAAAAAAAATGTATTTTTTTTTTTAAGATAAGTCCAAAACGTGGAAGAATTCACGTTTTTTTATAGCAGCAGACAAAAATCTTTCTACCAACATAATACAGAAATTCTATGGAGATAAAATAACTTCATACATCAAGCATTAATGTTTATTTTAATAATCAGGCAATTAAGTAGGCACAAAGTAAATAAAAATAGAAAAACAATGATAATATTGTTTGCGATGCAAGAACTATGTCGAATGGCCCCCTTGTCCTTGTATGAGTAATTCTTTGAGAATTTCAACATGGTGGCAAGCCGACAATTGCATGTATAGCGAAACACAACGATTGTTATTGCTTAATTATTGTATTGAAAGATTCTTAAAGCAGGACAATGTTGGAACATATTTCCATATAATTTCATGGTTATCTATTTAATAAGGAGTTTACAAATCGGATCCTAAAATCCTTTTCACAAGATTTTACTACAACTTAGAATGAAAAGTCACAATTAATAAACTGTTAGGTAACAGACACAGATATTTTATCCATTAAAATCTTCTGATGAAAAGATTAGGTATCGCCTTGAAACTTGGAGTTTATGTCACCTCAACGAAATCTTCTCAATGAAGACTACACCTTGCACAAGGCCGCGATTATGGAATGGAAGCTATTGCAAAAACTGATTTGTTTGCTGAAAACATTTTCGCTGGTTGCGTTGCATTCGTTTTGTAACTGCAACAGCATAATATAAGTAAGTAAACAAGACTTAGTGACAGTCTCAACGACCTTGCCTCCGTCCGCGTACGTTCCAAGCCATACGAACCGTTATCCTGTTACCAAATTCCATTAGTGCTTATCTGGAATAGTTGAGACAAACGGTCGGATATTCCGTGGACGTTCAACGTTATTGCCATTATGATTAGATCTTTTTGGGAATAAAATAATTTTAGATTTTGATCTCTTGAGCATTTAAACGCGGATATTCTTGTGGACGCTTTATTGAGCCTTAAGGTAGTTGCAAAACATTAATTCTTGCAACGATATGAATTGGGTAACAGTTAAAAGAATATTAAATCACTAATCATACAGGTTTTTATCAGTTTCATAACGCACTCTCGCTAATCTCGCTTGATGTCTTCACTAATACGAGCCCAAGGTTTTAATGGTACGTAAGGATTAATTTGTATACATTTAGATCACGTCGATGATAAGTCCTGGGTAAGAATACATGACACGATTCTTCTGAAAAGCCTATGACCATACGTATCATACCAGATCAGCAAATACCTAATCTTGATTTGAAGGACATAATTTTACCCCAGCATCCAAGTCATGTAGCATTAGAGACTGCCGATGCTTAATGTCTTAACGAGAAAACGTTCTGCTCTGGCTACGACTCATGCACTACTGACTAACACATTTCCTAAGACTAGACTTATGACACGGAACATGGCAATTTAGTCTCTTTCCCACTTATGAGATAAGGCCTCAGTGAGGGGGCGACTTATCGTTCTTAGAGCCTTTTCAAACTAGTATCAGTTTTCATCTAGTATCAGTCAGTTTTCATAGTAATATCAACGCACTTTCGGCTCTTTGAAGAGCGTTTGTAAGCACGTATGCGTAAATGAAACGCTACTCTTGCCTTGCATGGTGACCCTGCAGGTGACTGATCGAACGGTTTGCCTATAGCCATCATCCAAAGCGATCATCAATACATACCTACATGCTATAACTTTCTACTTCATTAAATCAGGTTGCCCATCCGGTTTATATCTTAGAGCGTATTTAAATATTTGCGTACAGGTTAACAAAAAACAAATGGCAATGCAAGTGCCGTTAAGACGCGACTCACATCACTGTTCTAGTTTTAATTATAATCTGATATGAGATGTGTGTAAAAACTTATTTTTTTTTTAGATTGTGAACAGCCCGCCATGGAAACAGGAGTTTGCAGGTTTAAAACCCAAGATTGTATGTTAGGGACTTACATTTTTCATGTCCAAATCTTAATTCTTCATATATTGCTGCATAGTGAAGGTCTCTCCACGATTTTTACGGGAAGAGACCTCATGTCCATCGAATACCGTCTCAAGTTTACCAACTGAATTGGGCCTATGTACTGAGCTATGGCTCGAATTCTCCTTGGATAGAGGAGTATGTCAGCTATTATGGCAATACGCTCGCCTCCTATTACATTGGGACCAAAAATGTATCAGCGAATTATGTATACACAGCTGTCCACCTCTGTCGGACTCTTTAAAGAACACAGGCGTGATGATTTGTATTATTATTATAGGATACGAAGAGGTCATTACGAACATCCTCTGTCTAAATCCAACAAGCTTTAAAAATTAGAAATATAATAATCGCTCACGAGTCGTGAAATAATTATAAACATGGAATAATGCCAACTAGGTGACTGTTTCAGTACACTCGTATGGTTCTATAATTAGGAGATCACAATTTTAGTTTAAAGCATACTCAAGCTTATACAGGGTGTTTCAGAAGTCCGAAATAACTACGAAATACTTTGCCGTTTGTATCAGTATCGGGTATCCAACTGAATGGTATAAAAATTAAATCAAAATTCGACCATGTTTTCCAACTTTTGTTTCGTCGTAAATTTCTATAACTCGTAATATCTCGAGCTCTATGTAAGTTTGCATGTTCTGTTTTGTGAATATTGGTAGTCGCCTCTCATAAGTGTAGTTTACACTGCTGAATAGGGTTATGGATGTACCCAAAGGCCCAAACACAATACCTGTGACAAATATACAAAAGTCTATAACTCAGAAACTATGATAGTTAGGTATAAACTGTCTTCGTACCGCACCCAAAGTATTATTGCGCACTTCTCATACACCCTGTATATTTAAGTGCAGATAATGAAGGTGGACAGTTAACTTGAGGATGTAAGAAGCCTTGGTAGCACAGTCGGTTGTGACAAGACAAAATGTGAGATACCTACGCGCTACGTTAATTTTCTCTTCTTTTAATTTCTCACGTCAAAACGCGCGGGACTTACTCTTTGTCAATATCAAAACTAACTCTATAAACTAAAAGTAAAGCTCATTCTTCAACGAAATGATATCGATGACATTTAACGCGTGGTTGCGTGGATTTTATCAACGAAAAACATTCTTTATTTATGTACATTTTGAAGAAAACTCAAGTTAGTTTGCTCGCCCAAATGGATGCAAAGCTTTGGGCAAGGTAGAGAGTCGCAACTCATTGCGACATAATCCATGACATAAGTCTTGTCTTGGAGCATGTCAGACCCTAAGATAATGAAAATTATTGTGAACACAATGGAATTAATTATATTTATTACAAAGTCATTGTAATGTCATTGAGTGACAACCTCTGATGAGTACGCCTATTGTAAAAAGTGCACTTGACCCCGTGCAATCATCAATTTTATCATTACTGTTTATATTCCCACAATTAGGTACATAACATACCTAATTAATTATACATAGGGAACAATACAAAGTAAGATTTCATCATAATTACATACCTAACAATATATATTACAAAATCCCTGTTGACACCTTATTTTACACATAATTTTTTGTATAATACTTATGGTTTTAAAAAAAAAAAAAACCAGAGACAATGTCAAATAACTATAGATCTAACGAATAAAGTTATTTGGATATCTATCAATCTGTTAATTTAATTAAACCAGTTAGTTAAATAAAGCCTATTGTCACTACTTATGTATCACATTTTGTACTTGAATGACATTTAGTTTTCTTTTTGTTTTTTGTTGGTGTTACATATCGGGGGTCCAATTCTCGAACGATCGCTATCACCTCTAATTCGACATATGTCGAAACAAAACGGCAAATTGGTCGTATGTTTTCGTTTTGTTTCGACATGTGTAGAATTAGAGATAATGTCGAGAATGGCCCCCAGATGAATTAATCTCAAATAGATACCTACTTAAGTACTCTCACTGTATAGTTTTCCATTGAATGAAATTAAAAATCTGACATTACTATTGACAAAAGCACCTCTATCTATTTTCATTATCAAATTGAGGGGTTATTAAAGGTTATTTGACGTTTAAGCACCATTTTTGGGCGATATTGATACTGTGTCCAATCCAATTAGTATGCTCTCCGGTAAAGTAAAAAAAAATTGCTGAAGTTGAATAGCCTTTGACACCTCAATATGTAGTGGCTATACAACAAAAGTAACTGGCCCGTCTAGCCTACCTATCTACTAGGCAACCAAACTGAAATTATTTTCTTAGGAGATTGCTAACTTACATAATAACATAGTCATGTTCAGTGATCTAATGATTATAATACCTATGTAGGTAATTATGGTAGTCACAAGTTAATTACTGTGCCAAGCTAACTGAGTGTTTATGTTGTGACATTAAACCATGTATGCAAGGTTGTATTGTTAATAGCTAATACCAACTGCACTTGCATGATGTCTAAATTGCTATGATATTGAATCACTACATAACTTTACACAACAATGTAATTTTCTGAAAAGGTTTTATAAATAAATATTGCCAGACAACACATACTCCGGACTCCGGGTGATCCCAGTTACACCCAGACCAGGGGCCCGAGTTTCGTTTGATAGACATCAATCTCTATTTCAGGTATGTCGAAACAAAATGTCAAATTGGTCGTATTTTTTTTAGTTTTTTTCAACATATCCTGAATAGAAATGATGTCTACTAAATGAAAATCAGGCTCCATGGGCAAACAGGGTTGATTCAAACATTTGCCACAGAATCCACAACTACCTGGTACTGGGATATTAAACTAAAGTACCTAAGCTCAAACCATTTTAGAATCTGTTGTCTAGTCTAGTTGTGACTAAAATATTGTTTAAATTTAAGTTACCTAATTACATTGAATTGAATAATGTTAATATGCTCACTCAGTGTTATATTAGGTCCATAAAATCATAGCCAAAGTGTAGGTTCACTTCAGTGCACCTATGCCTATCCAGTAGACTTACAATATGGTGGGGTTTTTTAAAGTCACATACAACAGAATATCTTATAATATCAAAGTAAAACTTACTTCTTCTATTTACATAGGTATAACTTTAAATTAAAATCTTTTTATTTATTAGTGTAGGCCAAAAAGCAATTACATATAGTCAAGATTCTACCATCGGTTTGGAAGGCTGCTTCCACTGAGAGGAGCCAGTAAAATGATGGTTACTCTTTTCAAAATTATAAATATGCAACATTGTGACTAATACTTTCTTAGAAGCAGCAATGTTTAAATACTCACAAATACCTAGTTATGAAGAGAGAATAGTTTGAAAAACGAATGTAGTCTACTAAATATTTAAATGTCTACAAATGCCTAATAAATTGGTATATTATCATTTGACATTAAATTACATTAAGCAAAGAATGGGTAAGTTCTTCAATTCAAGTCTTCTATAATTTATCTAATCTGATGATTGATGAGCTATAACTTCTATCTTCAAGTTTCTACTCTATTCAATAATCTGCTTGTCTAGTTCCCTGATTCAAAATATAATTTTGATAATGTTACCACTGAAAAAATAGATCAAACTTTTTATAAATTGTAAACAAACAAATTTACTCCAAATCTATGGAAATTACTAATTTCTCTACAAACTTTACACAACAGTTTGTAACACAAGTATGCAAGGGATTTGTAATGCAATGGTTCAAAAAGTTCGATAGATTGAGGAGGGTAAAAGTACTACTGACATAGATTTTCAACAACCTTTTATAAATCCAAACAACCATACTTTTTGACGAGTTTCTGGTGCAGAACTAAGCGAAATGTGATGCCCAAATTAAATTTTGGTCACATGAACACCTCTCACTCCGATTTCTCAAATTATATCAAAGTTTTCAGTCGGAAATAGAGCATGAAGCACGCTCGTTCAGTGTTCGCTACGCACAAACAAGTTTATGTGTACTCTAGGTGTTTGAAATGCAAACGACAGGTTTAGCAAGGTGTGCTCAGGGCTTCGTAATGTCGTGAGGCAAGGAATCTTATCAGAATCTTCGCAATCTACCATAATCTTCCGTTATCTCGAGCCGGAGCGCTCGCCACTCGCGGATCACGCGTTCAGCTTTCGTGGCATAGAAACTCACCAAAAGTAGACTTGCAGGCGGAAAATCTCTTAAAGAACAACAACTTACCTTTAATTCACAGCAATTAATTTGTACAGCGAACCGTAATCCAATAAATTATTTTATTTCACTGATCTTACTACTATGAGGGCACAACAAACATTCTTTACTGATAACACTTGCAATTTAGTCACAAATATACACGAATTCACACGAAATCTAAATTTAAGACGTATTAATCACATATAAACACCGAATCATGAGAAACTTGATATATTTCAACACTAAAATTCGGCAACGGTCGTTAACATCCCTCCCAACTCGAAACATCGGCCATCACTGAAAGTGTTGCCACATTACGAAAGTCACGCTACCATTTCCACTTCTCTTCACGTGTATCTTTTATTGCCATTACACAAATTAATTTTGCCTAAAAATAAAGCATAGACGGCCGATGCAACAAACCTTAAATTCGCTAATGATAAAAACTTCAATTACATTTATAATATGGACATAAACATTTTTAGCCATAATTTCAACATTGAAATGTTACGCTAAAAATATTACGATATTGCTTGCCTACATAATACAAATGTGAGCAAGTTAATTTAAATAAAATGATGTATATACTTGTAAAAAAGTAAGTTGCCTATCACCAATAACTTGGCTGCCTACAAATTATCACTGACTAAATTAAGATTCAACCACTATTGGTTGAATCTTATTTTAGTCAGTTAAACAATTATTTCGAAAATTCATATTATACCCAATATACCCATAGTTTTTGGTATCTAACTTGAGCACTTGAAAGAGGTGTATTATTCATTTTATGCATTAGCGTGATTTTTTACCGGATAGGCAAGAAAGACGGTCGGGCATTTTTTTATTGAATTACCACAATCGAAATTTTCTTTCACCGAGTTCAGAAGTGGAACTATAATGCGAATAAGCGTCAAACTAAGATTAAGATAAAAATCCCGATTCGCGGCGAAAAGTGAAAAAGTTGAAACACTACTTTTGACAGTTTTTTTCCAAACTAGCAACATTAGCATAAAATCGGATACAAAATGAAATTGACAGATTACAGAATAACCAGTACTTACTACAAATAATATAGCTTGTTAGCATTACAATTTGGAACTATACTTGGAACTTCAAATTTTATATTCCAAATTTTCCTGGGTTTTGTAACTTTGTGAGGGTTTATGGTTATTATTTTATTCATACATATAATAACAACAGTTTTACAAAGAGTAGTCGACTAGCCGCAATATTTCACACCAATCAGAATATTAGCCAGATCGTATCTCATAGAGATCTATACCTCGCAATTATTTTGGGTACTTTTATATTACTAGCAACACCAGCCATTGCAGCTTAGATAATTAGTAATCTGTGGTTTAGCCGAGTTTATCCAATGACTAAAATATATTTAGGATTCATCCGCCATTTTTATCACTGTCATCATCCATATTTATTTAAAATGTGTATTTATTGAATTTGCCCTTGCTATTAATTACTTGACACTGGCTGAAATACCCGCTAAACTCAAGTGGAGCCATTCCCATCTTATTCCATTAAATATCTTCATTTCATTTATTTCGTAAAAAGAAAAGAAAAACATATTTATGAGTTTATTAGCACATAACGTCACGGCACTAGGGATGGTACACAACGGTCATATAAACAACAATATCACCATATTATATTCGACGTGGTTTAAGACTTCGTTGATTATTGCCGGTATTCAAATCACTGGGACACGTAAAATAAAACAATTTGGTGTTTACAGAATAATGAATTTAATACTAACAATTCCCCATTCAGCTAAACAAATCGCAATAACAGTATGTTTCAAGTTTCAGAATGATCAAAATTGTTATCACTAATATAGGTATACAAGAAACAACATACGAATGGACAGATTGCACTGATTAACATTTAAAAAACACTTAGAAAATATATTACAGTGGTTTACTTGCGAGATTTAGTAACAATTGTAGCGACCCCTATACCTCGCCACAAAACCAGAACATCTACTATACGCTGATAGATGGCGCGTCAAGCAACACATCGCAATTCCACGCATACAAAAACTGCGTCGCCATACAAAGTCCTACGGCAATCCTGAATCACGATAGAAGAGTTCTCGATGACCGTGATTAAATGTACAAATCCCTAACTGTTACGGGGCGTAGTAGCGACCCCACCAAATGATAAATAATACAACTCTGAAACAAAATTATTTTGAATTTTATACTGCATAAGTAACTATGTCGATCTAGAGAGGGCTATACAACGATAATAAATAATAAATTCTATTCTAAAAAGTAGGTAAGTTACGTAAACATATTGCAAACCCAACAAACAACCAAAACAAAGTATAACAATATTAATATCATGCTAACAATAAAAAAGCTTATTTTCATGTTTCAATCGCTTTACAATTCCAATGCTAAGGGCCTGTGAATACCATTGTAAAGTTTTTTTTTAAATTTTCTGAATACACTACTTTTGAAATTCGTTTAAAGTATGGTGTGATTCCGCCATCTTGTACAAGTTAAATTAAGTTAAGTTAAAGAAAAGAATGTAACTTATTTGCAGGGCCAGTAGGCTTAGCATGACCGCGCAGACATAAGTTTTATCTCTTTCAACTGTCAGATTTGTCGATAAAATGACCAGTACAAAAAGCTCGAAGTGACGTAATTTTCTTGACAAACCTGACAGTTGACAAAGACAAAACTTATGTCTACACTGTCATGCTAAGCCTACATGTGAGGCCGCTCCAGAAGGCTTAGCATGACTACGTAGACATCAATTTTATCTCTTTCAACTGTCAGATTTGTCGATAAAATAACGTCACTTAGAACTTTTTGTACTAGACATGCCTCGGTGTGATGTCATTTTCTCGACAAATCTGACAGTTGAAAGAAATAATGAATATATAATTAAATTGCAAGCAAGTTTCAATCACCTTGTGTCAAAAATACTGAAAATCCGCCATCTTGTTTGGTTTCTAACGATTTCTAACGAAAATTGATAGCAACAAGAGTTGTATGATAGCCTAGCTGCTTATGTGTTACTAAAAATCACTTGTAAACCCGAGTACAGTAGGTATACAACACAAATATTATGTATTAAGCTCCGGGCAGACTGCGGCATCAAGGGGCGCGCTTCAAAATTATTGCCAATACAAAAATGAACTGTAATGACTCATTGCAACAGCTCATTCTTTAACGAAATTAAATTGAGCATCGCGGTCACGTGGCTATTAACATACTAATTCAATCTTTATGTATATCGATACAGAACTCGTTTTGGTATTGGCAAAAAAAAAATAAGCACGCGTCTTGACGTCCCAGTGTGTGCAGGGCTTAAGACAAGTTACAAGGACTTAATTGTATCTAAGTACAAAATGATAGCAACGACGATAAAGCGAATGTTACATCGAGTACCTTATTAAATACAGGCACATTTTTTTATTTATATCTAACATATATATATAATAAGAGATTAATATGTATAGACCTAGAATTATGATAATTATGAAATGATTACATAATGTTATGTATTGCAGAGTAACAAGTGTGTATTATTGTTTAAGATTTCATTTCATAGCATTGGATTTTGATCACAGCGGCGGCCCTAGGTGCGACCGCACCGGGCGTCGTCAAAGGACCCCCTCCTTTCAACAGAAAGGTCTTTCAACCGTCCATATCAACAGAAAGGCGACCATCGATAAGCGTCATGACACCTCATAGTTAGCATTTTGACGCTATTCAGTGAGGCGTCAAGGGAGAGCCTTACAACGAGGCGTCGCATCGACAATCTTAGTATTATTCGAGTCGAATTTTGTATTGAGTGGGGCATCACTTTGAGATCTTGCAACACCTCAAAAATTGACTAGGGCCGCCCCTGGTTGTACATTCACTACGACTAAACAATATTTGACAGCAGTAAAACAATGAAATTAAAGTAGTTTGGTTCCAACATAATTGCCTCCAAATGTTATAAATTTTGTCAGCACCATACTTGAATAAGCATATCGAGAGGTAAAAGGCTTTTTGACTTAAGCGACATTTTTTTAACTTTACAGGATAGCATACCAGAGGAGTTATACCACTCGAACGGCCAGATTTTTCTGCGTCATTTGGTATATGTAACTAATTTTAAGATATTTTGTCGCTTAGAAAGGATTGCCTTTCAAGCGTCGATACTCATTCAACGCAGAAAAATCTGCTGATTGCCAATATAGCTCTAGTGTCGCTTAAGTCATCCATTTCACCCCTGGATATTTGCAACATTTTCTTTGTACGAATTAATGCAAAGTCAAATGTAATGGATGACAGCTGTCAGAACGGACATCTTGGATCTCGCCGACCGTTGTTTAATTCGTTTCAAATCGCAAATATGAACATCTCCAACTCACACGTTGATTCAATAATTAGCAGCTCAATCCCCCGTCACACACATCAAACATAACTTACATAGTTCTAAGGCATTATTAATTTAATAACTATCCATAATTTAAAAGTTACCTTTATCTCACTGAAGTTTTATAAACACGACATAATTTCTTTCAGTGGTAACCTCGCGGGCAAGAACGCCCGCCTTGAACGTAAGGGGTGCAAGTTCAAATCCCAGGCCCGCATCGCTGAGATAATTTTCATGTGCGAATGTCATTTTCAACAATGATTACCACTAGCTGAACGGTGAAGGAAGGATCGTGAGGAAACCTGCAAGTCTATAGCTTTCTATAGCGTGTGAAGTTCACCAACCCGCACTGGGCCAGCGTGGTGGACTATGGCCCAAATCTCCCTCGTATAGAGGGGGAATGTGCCCGGTATAATGGCAATAGGCTCGCCTCCTATTACATTGGGACCAAAATACATCGGCGAAGTGTGGGCGCACTACAGTGCACCTCTGCCTACCCCTTCGGGGAATACAGGCGTGATGATGATGTGATGTATTAATTTCTTTAAATACCACTCCACTCCAAGTTGCTCTTAGTTGAGTAAGTAGTTGTAGCATGTGTGCTAAGACTAGACGTATGTCACGGAATATCTTGATGTTGTCTCTTTCTCTCGTATAGAATTAGACAGAGAGCGAACGAGCATATCCGTGACAAAGGTCTTGTCTTGACATGCGAGCTAACACCACAGGTGCGGGTTAATATCGTCATAGCGAAAGATGCGTATAATTTATACCTCTGTGGCATTTTTTTTTTCATAAATTCATATCGAACGGTGAAAGGCTAATTGACTGAAGTGACACTTTTAGTCGATATTGACATATACATATCAGCGAATTTTTCTGCGTCGAATTAGCATAGGTACTCTCATGTAAAGTAAAAATAATGTCGCTTAAGCCAAATAGCCTTTCACCCCTCGATATAATTAACTTAAATGTGCCCAATTGTACTCTTCACTTTGGCACCAAACAAATAAATCGGTACCTCCCCACGTAAGTTGTCGTAACCAACAAAATTGGTGTTTTCCTTTTTTATCATGCTATACTATCTACAACTAATAGCCATTTTAACGTCCCACTGCTGGGCACGGGTCTCCCCTTAATGCGAGGGGGGATAAGGACCATAGTCCACCACGCTGGCCCGGTGCCAGTTGGCAGACTTCACACGTCTATCGAGAACTTGTCAAGTTCCCTCAGACGTGCAGGTTTCCTCATAAGCGATGTTTTCCTTCACCGTTTCTTATTTCATTGTAAAGCGTACGTTCCACCACTCGGCTACCACTGCTTTATACTATCTACTTCCATCAATAATGAGTTTAGGTTAAAAAATATTATATATGAATGAATATTTAATATAATGACGATTTTATTTAAATTTATGTCTATGAAAGTGCAGTGGTAGCCTCGTCGGTAAAAACCGCCCGCCTTGAACGTAGGGGGTGCACGTTCAAATCCCGGGCCCGCACCTGTGAGATAATTTTCATGTGCGAATCTGTTTCAATAAAGATCACCACTTGCTGAACGGTGAAGGAAAACATCGTCAGCAAAACCTGCACGTCTATGGAAAGTCGTGTGAAGTTCACCAACCCGCACTGGGCCGGCGTGGACTATGGCCCAAAATCTTCCTCGTATTGAGGGAGAATGTGCGCGGTATAATGGCAATAGACTCGCCTCCTATTAAATTGGGACCAAAATACATCGGTGAAGTGTGAGCACACTGTACTGCCTACCCCTTCGGGGAATACTGGCGCGATGATGTATATATTATTATTATATCTATGAACCGCTCTGTCATAAAGTTTTTGCTACATGGGGTTACTATAACTTACTTGTGAGGAATCGAAATATTAAAACCGATTACATATTTTATATTACATTCATTTGAATGCAGGTAAGTATATAGAAAGCATTATGTCAAAACTGTTTGACTGAAATATATAAGTATGTACTCATGATTTTCCGTCACATACAAACCACCTCTATACATAGAAAACTTTTTACAATAGCATTAAAAAGAGCATTTATTATAAATGTGTACAATACATGATTCACAACTATGGTATAGGGCAGGGGTCGGCAACCTGAAGCTGCGTCTCTTTAGTTCCATACGCAAATATTATAGTTATTTAGTTCTATAATATAATAGGCACCAATTTGTTGTTTTTTTTATCAAAAAACTTTATTTATACAAGTACCTACTATTTATTGTTGGCAAGAAAAAAATTGTGGCTCTTTAAAAACTTTGAAATTATGTTATTTTTGGCTCTCCCGACTCAAAAGGTTGCCGACCCCTGGTATAGGGTAATCCCTGTCTACTTTTACGTACCTAATCTTTTACTTTCAGTACATTATGTAAAAATAGTTTGGATCACTTTCTCATTTCGTAAAACATGTACTAAAATTGCTTATACATAAATAAATAAAATATACTAATATCATGCGCATTTAACATTATTTTGGCAATTCCATGTTTTTTTAAAATTTTTTATTAAAACATCTGATATGCAAAAGGAAGACAGGAATATTATAAATTAAATTAAAAGCTCATTTAAAACTACATTTCGTTATTTATGCCACTTATTATTAAACAAAATTAGTAAATGCACACTTTGTAAACATAATTACATGATTTTTCATTTAAATAAAAATTTCAATATAATATCCAAGAGCTAGCTTACAATGAACTACATTTGGCAGCATAAAGAATATTGCTGTCTTGTTCTTACTTTACGACCGCGAAGAATACAGCAATACGTTTAGTTTGTCTGATTCCATAGGCACCAAAGTAAAACATTTTTTTTATTTAAACAAAGTGTATTGCCGCCCCTCTCACGGCCGCAATGTATGACGGAAACGGAAATATTTTTAGCGATGTCAAATTTAGCTTCGTGCTGGTTTGATGTTAACAGAATCAGCACCAGTGTCGACACTTAATGTTACTATTTGGGTGTATCAGAAGTCCGAAATAATACTTTAGGTACATATACGGTAGCTCATATGTGGATGCTTAGTGAATACAGTTTATACCTAACTATCATAGTTTCTGAGTATCTTTGAATATTTGTCACAGCTATCATGTTCTGCCCTTTGAGTACATCCATAACCCTTTTCAGCAGTGTAAACTACACTTATGAAAGGCGACTAGCAATATTCACAAAACAGAACATGCAAATCTTACATAAGACTCGAGATATTACGATTTATAGTATTTGCCGACGAAAAAAAAGTTGAAAAATCATTTTTATACCATTCAGTTGTATCCACTGGGGTGGAAGTCTGTAAACACTATCATTGTGACTTCATATTTTAAGGCACGAAAACAACATGTTTTATCAATGGTAGATAAAATACTACCGATGGAGACATTAGACATTGTCTCCTTGAAGCCATTGGACTACTTTTTTCTTATATTTACGCGAATACTATACATTGAAATAAAACTATTTTACGGATTTTATCGCGTGTATTTACTATTTTATTTTCCCGACGTTTCGGCTGCTTTACAGTAACCATGGTCACGGGGGGACTGAGGTGTTAGACGTCCTGATGTCATAGTTAATAACTGGGTACCCTCATATTTAGTTGTTGTTTGCGGTCCGATATCCAGAATATGAGGGTACCCAGTTATTAACTATGACATCAGGACGTCTAACACCTCAGTCCCCCCGTGACCATGGTTGCTGTAAAGCAGCCGAAACGTCGGGAAAATAAAATAGATTTACTATACACGCGATAAAATCCGTAAAATAGTTTTATTTCAATGCCAATGGACTAGTTATATTCTAGCTACCCTTGATAAAAGGTGTTGTTTTCGTGCCTGAAAATATGAAGAATAGCAAAACCACAACGATAGTGTTTACAGACTTCACCCCCAGTACTGATGCAAACGTCAAAGTATTATTTCGGACTTCGGAAACACCTGAATATGTTATAGCAACAATGAAGTTTCAATTTCGTTTCATTGACACTTGCTTGACGATTTTAAAAGTACATTTAACTAAGCAACTATTGCCGGCCATCTCACGCTCACGCTCGTTAAGCACAGTGGGGCGACGACACTTGCGAGTCAAATTAGTTGCCATCTGTATGGCCTTAAAGAAATAGTTCATTCTTCAACTGAATGACACTGTCAGCGTGTGTCGGCGTGTTACCATAGGAATTCAATCTTTATGCATATTGACACAAAGTTGGTTTTGGTAATGGGAAAAGTTTTGACGCATGAGGGTCGACCGCCCCGTGCGGCTCAATGTAAGAGCAAGACAGCAATATTCTCAACTGCTGTCAAATTTAGTTAACATGTAATTTGTGTACAACGTCTGGTTTCAATGAGGCCAAATAAGTTGTACCAAAAACTACCAATAACTGTATTTGACAGAAAAATATTGCCGTTTTACCTTTGAGCGGGATCGAAATATTTTTAGTTTCGTCAAATTTAGTTAGTACGCGTACCGGACGTGTCGTGTCCACCATACGGTATCAGAAAACCAACTGGAATTCCTTGTGATGTGATCTGCGAGTCACTGGCCCTAGGGATAAGCATAAATAGTATAATTAAAAAAACAATCGAATTGAGAACCTCCTCCTTTTGGAAGCCGGTTTATGAAACATGTTTATTTGTAAAACCGGGATCATAGTATGTACGACTACTATTAAAAGCAGTATTATTTTGTTATTACTTTTGATAGATTGAAAAGCACTGGTAGTATGATGGCGCCAAAAATGTAGTTTTTTTTATGGCCAAAACAAAAATAACTCGGAATGTCCACGACGTTAGTTCTAAACAAAAGTTATTGCATGCATTGATCTCAATTAAAATAATACACTTTTAAAATTTTAAATTGTTTTTTTCTCAAAATTCATTAACTAGGACATTCCCTGTTATTTGCCTGTGCCCTTCATATGGTATGCATGGTATAATCTAAGTAAACGTTTGGGGTGATACGATCTGTTTTCTGGCGATATTTATTTATGGTGACAATGGTTAAGTACCTATAGGCGAGGCGGCGAGGCGGCGGCTAGGCGTGCTGGTCGCCGCAGCAGGCCGTGCAGTCGAGGCAGCCCTGCGGCGGACCGCCTCGCGACCGCTACCTCTTGCCGCGGCACCCGCCCGTCACCTGCTCCTGACCACATCAAAACATAACATTTGTAAAAATTACACTCTTCTGAGTTCATAACCTGGCGTGTAATTTTTTTGCCAATAACGAAACGTACTCTGTGTCAATATGATTTTTTTTTTTTGCCTCTACATGTCCCACTCCTGGGCAAAAGCCTCCCCTTTATTTCTCCACACATCTCGGTCTTGGGCTATAATTAATAAATTAATGGTCAAAAAAACTTTTTAAAAACAAGCTTTTATTTAATTGCCCTTAGTTTTCGTAATCTCCTCAGCAAGCCCTTTCATTTGACACCCATACTGTGGTAGTGCAGAATAAATAACTATTCCGCCATCTTGGATGATCCGCCATATTGGAATTAGAATGACGTCACATAGCTAAGCAGGTGTGGCGCGCTGTGCTACCTATGCGCGCTCGCGCGCCCATCATAGAAGAACCGGTCCCGGGGCTCCGAGGGACGAGAGGCGGGGCGCGGGGCGCAGCGCCGGCATTCGATCGGCGGCTGCGCCAGTGACCACCGGATTGCTTACCACACCGAACCTAAGTCGCTCTCGCCCGCTACGCCTTTACACCATAGATCGCGCACTAGTGCTTTTTATCTTCTCACATCAATAAACTTATTTGGTGGCTCGCTATAAGACGCTTACACATGCATTGTCATCCAAAATAATCGTGTATACCAAATTTCAGTTCAATCGGTTAAAGATAACTGATTTAAAATTCAGTTGAAAGATTCCACCCGGACATACATACATTGCAAGTTAATATAAAGCTTGTAATAAAGATTGAATTTATTTGGTGAAACCCACGCCCTCACGCGGTGAGGTACGGTGGGCCTAACGACTTACCTGTAGGATACGTATCGCTTCCAAGAGTTCCTGCTTGTCAGCGAGCAGGTTGGCGGCCTCCTGTTGCGCGGCGTGCGCGCACTGCCGCAACACCGACGCTTCCTCCACTTTACTGTAAAAGTTCCATCATCACGCCTATATTACTCGAAGAGGTAAGCTGTCTATACAATAAAAAAATACAAGAATATTTCGCATAGGCGGAACTCGACTTGATATTAAAAGAAAAAGAGTTTGAAGTTCGTTATTATTGTATTATTATTTCAAACAACAACTGCTCATTGTAACACCCCAAACCATAGAGTATCTAGAGTACCCTTATCGACTCCACTCTTCGTATAGCTCTGCGGCGATTTTTCCGTTTTGTTATCTCATGTACCTGTAGTATACGGCAACTATATGGGAAAACAATGATGGCGGAGTCAGATAAACTAGAAAAATTTACAGCAGCGCGGGCTCGAAATGCCATCTCTCTTATAATATCTCCATACCCCAAATTAAGCAATGCTTGCTCGGTTATAATGGTCTGAGGTCGATCACAGTTATATCCTAACGAGGGCATAATATGAAACGGTGAAGCAAAACATCGTCTGAGGGATCTTGACTAGTTTTCGATAGATGTGTGAAGTCTGCCAAGCCGCACTAGGCCAGCGTGGTGGACTATGGCCCGCGTCCCCCTCGCGTTGAGGGGAGGCCCGTGCCCAGCAGTGGGACGTTAAAAGGGCTGTAGTAGTAGTAGTAGTTGCATAATATGTTTAAAAGTGAATTTTCGAAATTAAAACGACCTCTGTGTCAATATAAATTGGACGTAGCTAATCAAAAAGTGTCCAATCCACAAAATTGATAAAAATTAGTTAAGTATACCAAACGGTTCCTAAAGGAGGCCTTTTCAATCAACAAACAAGATCCCATCGAAAAGTTAAAGCAAATAGCATTTTTACCACGTAGGTTACCGTCCGTGTTACATTATCAATCTTCAAGCTGCCATATCACAAAACTGACTTGACGTGGATTGGATACTTTTTATTTAACTACATCCAACTAAGATAGAATTTCTGTGGTAAAGAACACCCGCCTTGAACGTAAGGGGTGCAACTTCAAATCCCTCTCCGCACCTCTGAGATAATTTTCATGTGCGAATGTAATTTTCAACAATGATTACCACTTGCTGAACGGTGAAGGAAAACAGCGTGAGGCAACCTGCACGTCTATAGAAAGGCGTGTGAAGTTTACCAACCTGCACTGGGCCAGCGTGGTGGACTATGGCCCAAATCTCCATCGTATTGAGGGGTAACGTGCCCGGTATAATGGCAATAGGTTCGCCCCCTATTACATTGGAACCAAAGTACATCGGCGAAGTGTGGGCGCACTACAGTGCACCCCTGCCTACCCCTTCGGGGAATAAAAGCGTGATGATGTATTTTTTGTGGTGTAAAGCCACGCGTCCAAACGTCAAAGTTCACTCAATCTGTCTATGACATTTCGTTTCAAAAGCAGCTTATTCTACAAGTCAATACAGCACATACTTACGCTCTCAACTCTCTATTATCCTCAGCTATCCTCGCCAATGTGACCAATCTCTTTCTCAACTCTTCGTTTTCTCTGTTCAGCCTGTCGATCTTCTCCCTGGCCTCGTCCAGCTCGGGTTGTGGTTGTGGCGTGGCCGGCGACGCCACCGTTGACGGAGTGGAAACGGGCGGCCCTAGCCGGACGACCCCGGCCGTGTCTCTGGTCATCCTTAGGGTGGTGAGATCTATGTCCAGAGGCTGGGGCGGAGGGGAGGATATCGAACGGGTGGGGCGGTCCTCTATAAGGTGGAGTTTCACGTTTTCTATAAGTACCTGCGACACAAAAAAATATTGTATTCATATCAATGAGGAGACGCGCGTCGTAATCGACGGGCGCTAGCTGTGTGCCCTCGGGCCCAGATACAGTCGCGATGCAAATATTTGGTTCTCACTCACGCGCCACCCCCCTCTCCGTTCCCTCCCTGATGTCGTCCGACTCGGTCGCGCGTTTGTATCGATACAGTCGCGATACTGTCGCGCGTTTACTAAACGCGTGACAGCGTCGCTACAAATAGTCGCCGTGGGCGAGGGCCCTTAGTAATTAATCATTTCCGTAAAGGTTTTGGTTTTGGAAATGTTACGCCTATTGTTAAGACAAAACTTAAAATTTTTGCATGAATTTACTCCTAAATTAATAGACAGCCAATTACGAACAATTTCCATTGTGGTTTGAAATAACTTTTGTACTGATAAATTACATTCTTGACAGATTGAAATGTCTAAAAAATAAATTTGAAAGGGGGGGGGGGGGGTTATATGATACACATTTAACTTAATTAAATAATTAATGAAAAGACGTATTGTATCTTATTTGTATATGGATTTAAAAGATGTAGTATGTCGCCCAATGGTAGACAAATCATATCGAGGGGTGCAAGGCTATCTCACTTAAACGACATTTTTTTTAACTTTACAGGTGATACTCATTTGACGCAGAAAAATTAGCTGATTCCAAATATGTATATAAGTCAATATCGCCCAAAAGTGTCGCTTGAGTCAAATAGCCTTTCACCCCTCGATATCAGCTAAGATAAGGTATAATCACTTCGAGCGGCATCGGCGGCGCGACCACCTCGTCCTCGAACAGCTCGGCCAGCGCCAGCGCCGTGCTCATGTTGAGCGCGATGCTCAGGTCCCGCACCCGCGCCTCCAGCAACTCTTCAAACGGAGCCAGCCCCGTCGGCTGATCCTGGAAACCGACTGATAGGCTACAGAACATACCTATAATACATCATCACGACTGAATATCTAAAGGGTACGTACAGTTGCAATGTATAGCCTTCGCGGATGTATTTTTGGTTTAATAGGGGAGCGAGACTATTGACATTATACCAATCACAAACTTAAATGCCAATAAGATTAGGTTTCCCGTCCATCACACTGATTATTGAATCATCAAGTTCACCGTCTCGCATTGGCGACGGTGAACGTTTATTTTATTTATTTAATAAATAACTTATGTAATACAATACAATATACTTCGGGTAACTTATAAAGAAATAAATAAATAAATGATGATTCAAGAACTAGTTAGGTTCGCTTTAACTTATTAAATAATAATAAGAAGCCACTTTAACGTCCCACACTACTGGCCACGGGCCTCCCTTCAATGCGGGGGATTCAGGTCATAGTCCACCACACTGACCCAGTGCGAGTTTGAGAACTTCACACGCCTTTCTATATACATGCAGTCTTCCTCAGGATATTTTCTTTCACCGTTCAGCAAGTGGTAATCATTATTGAAGATGAAATTCGGACATGAAAATCTTAGAGGTGCGGCGGGCCCCGGATTTCTACTTACATCCCTTATGTTTAAGGCGATCTACCAACTAGACTACCAACTACTACTACTACAGCCCTTTTAACGTCCCACTGCTGGGCACGGGCCTCCCCTTAATGAGAGGGGGATTGAGATGGGATGGGGAGGGAGAGGGGGACTACCTACTGCTTGTCAGATATTAGTATAAAAAGTATTATTGTATATACTCACGTTATCATCTCTCTGCCTCGGCAGCTGCGTCCTTCCGAGGCGTGCGGCGACTCGCGGCGCCTCGCGAGGCTTCAACTCATCACACTCGTTCACCACCGGTTCGGACCACGCGCGCGCGCGCATCGAAAACTTGTTCTGTGTTACCCCAAAATAATATAGAACTCTACCAACCATTTACATCGCCATTTTGAGTTTAAAAGTGTTCTACAAAGGCACTGTGGATGGTTGTTGCTAGAAATGTATAGGTTCAAATGGGGAGTTAAAAGATACAAGGGTAGTTGTGGCTTTCGTAACTGTAGATGAGTTTTCTAAAGCTTGCAAGACAGTTCCAATACAGACGTAGTATTTGAGAAGAGCTTGGTCATTAGTAACGAAAGCCACCCTTAATCAACATTATAACCATTCACATAATAATACAAAGACATGCAATTGTCTTAAGAATGTACAATAAAAATGTCTCGTGAAACATTCAAGGAACAAAAAAAACTCAGAAATAACGATTTTACTGGCTATATGTCAAGTTCTATTATGTCAATGACTATAACTTATATTTATTTGGACTGTAAGTAAATCTAATACTAGGACGTGCGAGATGAAGATGTACAGGTCGTGATAGCATGCGGCGTTATCCATGCGTACTAAAAAAAAACTGTAGCCGTCGCGGGACGCCTGGCAGATGTGAAACATTATGTTATTTAGAGTAGAGAGAGAGAAGCGTCGTAGCGGCGAGTTCGCGGTGTCAGCCGGTGGGCTGAGTCTAAGCGGCGGAAAGAACCGAGGAGCCACGGAGCTGCTCGAAGTTTTCGCATCACAGATCGCGGCATCAACAGTTGCTCTCACTCGCCAAGCGCGCCATTAGATGTTTCACATCAATGATATCATTATCAATAACTGCCAGACAGTACATACTCATCCTGTGATCCCATACTAAGCATAGCATGAGTAATATGAGTACCATATATTGGATTGGGGCGATCGCACTTGCACCCAGACCACTGCAAAATCCGAATAGGTAATTTCCGAAATTTGCCAAAGACAGGAATCGAACCCGCAACCATCCAGCGGCCTACCAAACTAACGATTCGACCTAGCCGTCGTCAGTAGATGTAGCATGTGTAGACTAGATTTATGTCTCCTCTGGTTAAGCTGTAAAGGCCAACTTACGGCCAACAGCGTAGTCCATTAAAAAAAAACGGTTTGTTGATTTTGTCTCTTACTCTCGTATGAAATAAGAGAGCGAGTGAGCGAGTACGTCCTAGATGTCTGGGCTTGACATGCATGCTAACCCCACTGATGTATATTGAAATATTAAAAAGTTTAACAAGTGTATAACTTTAGTTATATTAAGTACAAGTATATGACATAAAAGCTAAAACTACATGTCCTTGTACAAGTAGGGCAAAGTTTTCCATTCTGTTGTCACTTAACTAAACAACCTATTGCCGTCCTTCTCACGGCCGTAATGTATGAGCAAGACGGCAAGATTTTTTGTGCTCACAAATATAGTTTAGTTGTAGTTTGTGTACCAGAAGACACGATATCGATGTGAATTATCATATAAGTACATAATTTGTACTGTTTAATATACAATAACATGCGTACAAGCAATTGAATGTAATGTGGTCTCTGTTTGTAACATATCGTTGCTTAAGTTCTAACACCGCGGACGTCGCAACTTTTCAGTAGTTGGAGCATGTGCGCCAAGAATAGACGTATGTCGCGGAATATCTTGATTTTGTCTCTTTCTCTCGTATAAAATTAGACAGAGCGAGCGAGTGAATCCGTGACAAAGGTCTTCTCGCGACATGCATGCTAACCCCACAGGAGAGCAAACAAAAATCCGTTTTGCTTTCTTTACCACACTCTGATACACGCGGTGTTTTTCTTTTTTGAATAACGCCTCACCATTGGTCCAAACTCTCGTGTTTGATTCGTCTAACGATATGTACCTTGCGATTTTGTATCGAATGATATACGAAGTAGTGGTACCTAACCGAGTGGTCGAACGCACGCCTTGCAAACAAAATGTGCAGGCTTAAAACCCGGGTCGCACCTCTGGGCTTATGTGCGAATCTCATTTTCATCCGCGATTACCACTTGCTATGAAACGGTGAAGGAAAATATCGTGAGGAAACCTGCACGTCTATAGAAAGTCGTGTGAAGTTCACCAACCTACACTGGGCCAGCTTGGTGGACTATAGCCCAAAAATCTGCCTCGTATTGAGGGTGAATGTGCCCGGTATAATGGCAATAGGCTAGCCCCCTATTACATTGGGACCAAATTACATTGGCGAAGCATGGGCGCACTGCAGTGCACCTCTGACTACCGCGTGATGGTTATTATGATATACGAAACAAATTTTGGTCAAAATATGACTTCCGCGGTGTTAGAACATAAGCGACTATATACTATGTATGTCTAAATGTGTATGAAGCGCGTATGATTCCATACCTTCTCGTCAGATGGCGTTAGTGTAGCTAGAATAGCGGATAAGTTAACAGACATTAGCTGTGAAGCAGTTTTAAATATGTTTCTAGTCACATAAAACACGATAAAATTCGTCTGAATTTTAGATACAAAAAATAAATATAATGTGATTCAGTATGGGTATACCAATCCTGCACTCTTTCGTCGTTTGAAGTATATAAAATCATTTTATATAGAAATTATATCGATAACTGTTTTTTTCGTCTACAAAATTAAAACAAGTCAGTCAGTTAAGTCGCTTGTACTTACGGCCGTGTTGCGACGAATTTTGAGGCAAACTTAAAACGTCAAAAATATTATTAAAAACTACGACAAATTATATAAAAAAATCACATGTCGAGGGGTGAAAGGCTATTTGACTTAAGCGACATTTTTTTAACTTTACAGGAGAGCATACTCATTCGACGCAGAAAAAAATAGCTGACTCCAAATTTGTATGTAAGTCAATATCGCCCAAAAGTGTCGCTTAAAACAAATAGCCTTTCCCCTCTCGATATTAATTTTATGGCCATTTTTTTTTAATATACAATAGTTAGCTAGTAGTATAAGTTAGAAGTTAGTATGAAAAACAAAACCTTGACCTAATTAGTCACAAACTTACTAATCAGAATAACCCAGACAACCTATATTTGAAGAGTTATTATACCCATACTGAACCACGTCGTATTGCATTAATACGAGTGAACGAAGGTGACGGAAACATATTTCATCTCACTCATTCATACACGGACAAACCCCCTTGGCTACGACACAAAACCTCTACATCTAATTGGGCACTCAACATAATGATACACTACATTGTTGTGTCAAGCGATCCATAGATCGTGATCTATAGATCGCATGTTAAATACCTTGAGGCGTTTCTTTCGTTTCACGATAGCCGAGCGGGCGGGCATTGCCATAGTGGAGAAAACACGTTGACACATATAGTTAGAGATAAAAATAAATGCATTCCATAATGGGCGGTAGGTGGCACAGCAAACGATTGTCATATGACTATACTACATACACACATACATATACTCACGCCTGTATCCCATGGGGGTAGGCAGAGACTACCGTTTGCCAGACGCTACGATCCCGGCATACCTCGTTCGCTTCATCCACAGTCATACATCTTTTCATGCACTTCCGTCGGTTTAGGGTGTAGGACCTGATCTTTCTGGTAGAGACCGTTAATCTGGTCGTGAAAGGTCCTCCTCGGGCGCCCTCTTCCGACATTTCCACCCACGTTTGCCTGGTATATTTATTTCGTCAGTATACTTTCATTCATCCTCTCTACATGACCAAACCACCTCAACATACTTTTCTCAATCTTAGTCACCACATCATCCTTCAGCTTAGACTATACAAATTAATTACAATATCATATTTGGAACCTTTTCTTGGAGGAAAATATGTAAGTTCTGAGTTCCAAGTCCCATTACAGTTGAGGAGTTGCTACGACTACATTTTTTTAAGGAATGAAAATGACATCTTTTTTCAATGGTAGCAAGAATATTACTAGTCTAATGACTCCAAGATTTCTAATGTCTACACTGGGGCCCGATTTTTGTTTAATATCTCTATTCGAGATATGTCGAATAAAGTATGACCAATTTGACGTTTTGTTTCGACATAATATCTCGAATAGATATGGATGTCTATCAAGCGAAAAACGGGCCCCTGGTTATATTTTAGTTACCATTGATGAAATATGTTATTTTCATGTCTTAAAAATGAAGTCATAGCAACTCCATAATGAAAGTGGACTTGGGGTCCTGAAATTAAGGATGGTTTTAAAGAGACGCGTGCAGTCAACGCAACTGAAATTAAAAGCCCCAGCCCCACACAGGTGCGTCTAAATTCACCTGACATTTTTTGTTCACACCAAAACGAACTTTATTGATTTATATAAAAAGCAGATTTTTCAGGGTTGCGGTATTCTTTAAAGTTCGATTTGGTATTGGCACAAAAAAATTGACGCGCGCTTCGACATTTATTGCCAATAGCAAAACGAACTCTGTGTCAATATAGATAAAGATTGAATTTCTGTGTTGTGACGATGCGTCATTATTCCTCGCGCTCTCAATGACATTTCTATGAATAATGAACTTTTTTATGAGTCAATACAGTTCGTTTAAGTATAATGCAAACATTTTGAAGCGATTTTCCACGCCCCAGTGTGCTGACAGCGCGGATGTACAAACTCTAGACTAAAAGAATATCATTGTACAGTACAATTTAACCTAATATTACACTTCAATGTCGTTTAAGTACCCTCAGGTAGAGACTTGAGTACATATAGAAAATGTGACCGTATTCCAGTTTTAAAGGGTCGACAATCGTTTGCTCTGATACCCAAAACTCCTGATAGACATCGTTAAAATAGTAGTAAATACAGCAATTACACCTTACTGGATACGAAATACGATGGCGATGTGACAATGATACATGCGGATTCGAATCAGTACCAAATAATACTTTGTATAAAAAAACTGAGCCGTCGCAGGACGCCTGGCAGACGTGACACAAAACATGACCGTCGTAGCGGCCAGCGAGCGGAGTCAGCCGGTGGGCGGAGTCCAAGCGGCGGAAAGAACCGAGGAGCCGGGGAGTACGAAGAGTGGCCGCATTTAAAACTATACTTTATGTTTTAAGTAATAACGTTGATTTTATTTTGTTGTGGCGAACCTCGCCACCTCGCGGCCCTCGCCACGCCAAAAATCAGGTTTACCCCTCGCCTATAGATGTTTCACATCAAAAACGACAGAAGTGATAACTTAAAGTAATCTAAGTTGAACTATTTAATATTGAAATTGTTTAACTTTATATGCTCAACAGTAGTCTATCGCACATGAAACACTGAGTAGAGAGAGGGGGAAGCGTTTGTCCGAAATACGGCTAGCACTGTGGGTTAGAGTAAGAGAGGAGGAGCCTGCCTGCTGTTGCCGTATGCGTGAGAGAAAGGGAAGCCAGACAGACTGGCGCCTACGACAGTATATACGGTAGGTACTGATAAAAAATAATTAAAAATTTGTCTGTCCCGTCTTTCTGCTAGTTTCGGGCAATCTCTGGAACGGCTGGACCGATTTTGAAAAGAGTACCATAACCATTGCGTTTCTTACCGGCTCTTCTCAATGGAAGCAGCAATCCGAACCGGTGGTAGAGTCTGACTATTTGTAAGCGCTTTTTGGACTACTTACATAAAAAAATAATAATAATTTGGTACTGATTCGATCCGTGCGTGGACAATGGAGGATAACAAAAAAAACAATAATAATTATAATTGAAACCTAACACATGCCTTGGATAATATTTGTAAATTGTAATTCTTGTAAATGTGACATAAAAACACATATATTTACTCAAACTAATCAGAATAGTAACAGTTTGATTGAGTAAACAATCTGAATATTAATTTGTAAAAAAAAAAAAAAAAACAGATAAAGTAGTGAAGATATGTGTAATAATTAGTATTTGATGGTATGTAGGTGTTCGTGACTGTCCGTTATGTCAATTTCTAGAACAACAAAAATATATATATAAAAAAATCTACTGCAATCCTTATAATGCATACGTGTATATAGTGTTTCTTATTATTTCATCTTCTTAATATATTATAAATATTATTAACTATGTATCATTAAACTATTGTACATAGCTACTTAGGCCTTATTTAGACCTAAGAATGTTTTATTATTGTTTGTTGGATATATTTTTCTCTATCTCCTATTTGGTATGCAATAAAGAGTACTCTGTGTCTATCTATATTCTAATCTGGCGAAGTTAGTATCACCTATTTTTTTTAATCAAAATTATAAATCACTCAAGTCATCTTTGAGTTTGTGCGTGACTAACGAACAACAATAGATTTCTTTATACATAAACTTATATACTATACAAGAACAGTGACGAACATATCTGTTTCGTGTATGCTATTATTCCACTAACACTAGAAGACGCCTTACTTCATATTTCGCATCTTTAAAAGTATAGAGACCTAACTCAAAAGTAATGTTGTTGAAAAATGGTCGTTAGAACGACCCTTTAAGATTTAAGGTCGAAATCCTAAAATTTCAAAATGGGTCTCTATACTATTAAAGATGCGATTTGGGCATGACGTTAAGGTGTCTCCTAGTGTTGGTGAAAACGGGGCGTGGATGTCAGTGCTCACCTGGAACTCGTCCCAGGGCATGGCGCTACACTCGTCGCAGTGCAGCTGGTCGGCGGCCAGCCGCAGGGTGCTGCAGCCGCCGCCGCTCTGCTGCACCAAGTGGATGTTGCTCAACCGCCACGTGCACGTCGATATCTAACACACACCAAACGGTACAACGATCGCTGAGATTTACAAGGTACATTTGGATTGGCCTAGTGACGGCTCGGTATTTTATTTATATTTATTTATTTAGAATTGCCAACAACAAGTGCACCGTGTGAAATAACAAGGTAATATGCATAGGTTTTAAGCTAAGTGCCCTGTCAATTATAGGAAATCACAGCATGCATAAATAACAATAGGTAAACTACTTAAGGCTAAATTATATAAACACAATATTACCTAATCATAAAGGGATACAGTAACCAAGCAAAAGTAACAGTAAGCGGCGATTTTTTTTTCTTTTATAAATATAGTGATTTGAGTTGGGCTCTCCGAACAATGTGGTTGAGGTTCGATTCCCGCCAGTGGCAATTGTCGCAAATAGCCCTTTCGGAATTTGCTCTGGTCTGGGTGTAGGGACCGTGCCCCGGTACAGTGTACGGTACGCATAGCTTTGCTTAGTTTGGGATCATACGATGAGTATGTGTTGTCTAGTGATATTTATTTATTTGATACAGGTCATTCATTACATTTAACTTTGGATTAGATCGTGAAAAAAAATTACGTTTTACCATACCGACTGGTAAAAAGCTATATTGAGTTATGTAAATCGGTGGAATCAGCGAATTTTTCCCCATCCTTTGAGCTGGGTTTCGTGCAAAGTCACCAAAATGGCGCTCGAGTAAATTCGCCTTTTACACTATCAATATTATTTTTCGCACGATAAAAATAAGATGCTTTTTGAACTCAACAATTTGAAATTCGAAATGACCAGATGTACGACCCTGGGATTGGAAGGGAAGAAGAGAAGGGATGACTGTCCCTTGCTTTCAAGGTGAGCGTTCTACCAACTTGGCTACCAAAATAATAAGTTGAGTGCGCAGAATTAAAAAAAAAGTAACACGTCAACAATCTTAATAAACCGATACTAAAATATTTCCAACTTTATAATATTATTTTAAGATTAAATTAAGGAATCTATATTTTATGGATTAAATTTATCAATGTAGTAAAAAAAAAGCAGTGGTAGCCGAGTGGTCGAACGCACGCCTTGCAATCAACGTGTGCAGGTTCAAACCCCGGCTCGCACCTCTGGGATTCATGTGCGAATCTCGTTTTCATCCGAGATTACCACTTGCTAAGAAACAGTGAAGGAAAACATCGTGAGGAAACCTGCACGTCTGAGGAAACTTCCAGTTCTCGATAGTTGTGTGAAGTCTGCCAACCCGCACTGGGCCAGCGTGGTGGACTATGGACTGAATCCCCCTCGCATTGAGGGGAGGCCCGTGCCCAGCAGTGGGACGTTAAAAGGGCTGTAGTAGTCTTACCACATCTCGTCTTCTACACGAGCTGGTGAGGGAGTGGTCGCTGGGAGAAGATGACCGCTCTACAACCTCAGCAGCCACCTCCACGCCGCTCGACGCGCGTCCGTGTTCAAACTCTCTGCAATATAAACACTAATTAGGTATCATGCGGCGTTTTAACTAACTAACGGCGACTAAATAAGTGAATAGCTAAGTTTTGGCGATTAAAACATATTATCAGCCCATTGAGTTTCTTGCCGGATCTTCTCAGCTGAGGTCGCGTTTCGATCCGGTGGTAGTATATAAGAAAAAAAAAATAAACTTGACAATTTGTAAGTGCCTCCATGGGCCTATACAAAATACAGGATTTGACTTTGACTCATGCGCCACATTAGGGGCCGTCCATTAATCACGTGAGGCTCGAAAGGGGGGAAGGGGGTTTGGCAAAAATCAAGAAATATCACAAGGGGGTAGGGAGAGGGGGGTGTAGTGAGATATCAAGTTGTAATGTATTATTTTTTTGTCAAACGCGCGATTTCTAAACCGAAAAGCGACTTGTAGTGTGACCCTGCGTCGCCGTTGCCAGAATAAAATTAGATTATACTTTATACCTATATTTAAACATAATATTTTAAATTTTTAAAGATTCTTTATAGGTACTAAAAAATAACACGTGACTCTGGGCGGGCGGGGGGCGGTTAGTTTTAAACCTCACCACGTATCACCAAGGGAGAGGGGGGGTTAAATAATGCTAAAAAAACATCAGGTGATTAATAGACGGCCCCTTAGGCGATATGTATTTACATATATCGTTCATCGGCGAATTTATCTCCGTCTTTCGAGTTAGGTTTCGTGCAGTTACGAAAATGGCGCTCGAGTAAATTTGCCTTTTGTCTGTCGTATAGTGCTTATTCTTCTAAACGCTCACGTTGACCTAGAAGAGGTTATAGCCTCCTAGAAACTTTTACACGTTTACAAATTGTTTTTTTTTATTTTTACTTTAAATTGTTAATGTCTTCCGTCTTTTACAGCTTTCTACATTCTGCCTCCTAATTCCACTTTCGTTCCTCTCTTTCATTCCTTGCGTTTTGTTTACTATTTATATTTGTTTATCATAATATTAAATAAAAATAAAATAAAATTGTATTATTCACCAAAATGTTTACATAAACTATATAAGTTACTTTGAAACCCAAACTAGGCGTTGCCTGTATTTTGGGTTTCTGAATCAATCAATTACACGTTTAGTTAATTTTAGTCCACATGTATTTATTTCTTTTCATTCTTGTTACCTGAAGGCGACGTCGGCGTCGTCCGGCGACTCGGCGGCGAGTCCGACGATCACGTAGCGGTCGCTGTCGGAGCTGGCCGTGGAGGCCGCGTCGCTGCGCGCGTCGTCGCGCGTCAACGCGCTGTCTATAGAAGTCACAAGCGACGTCAGCCCGCGACGCATCGACGAGAAACCTACAATCAAACAAATAATACTAAACATTAAGTAAATAATAACCAGACAACTTATCGAGGAGTGAAAAGCTATTCGACTTAAGCGATTTTTGATGTGAAACATCTAATGGCGCGCTTGGCAACAAGTGAGAGCAACTGTTGATCGCGCGATGCCGTGATGAGAAAACTTCGAGCAGCTACGTGCCTTCTCGGTTCTTTCCGCCGCTTAGACTCCGCCCACCGGCTGACTCCGCTAACCCGCCGCTACGACACCTCTCTCTCTACTCTAAATAACATAATGTTTCACATCTGCTTTTTTTAAACTTTACAGGATACTCATTTTACGCAGAAACAATTGCTGATTCAAAATAGGTATATGAAATCAAACACCTTGAGGAAATCAGCACGCCTAAATAAAGGTGTGTAAAGTTTACCGATCCGCATTGGGTCAGCGTGGTGGTCTATGGCCCGAACCTCCCTCGAATTGAGGGGGATATGCCCGGTCTAATGGCAATAGGCTCGCACCTAAAATACATAGGCGAAGAATGGGTACTCTGCAGTACACCTCTGCCTACCACTTCGGGAAATACCAGCGTGATGCTGTATATAAGTATATTAAATACTAGCTGTGCCCGCGGTTTATCTTGCGCTTATTTTTAATGTGTAGTAGCGTGATGTTATAAAGTCTATAACCTTCCTCAATAAATAGGCTATACAGCGCAGCAATAAAAAAAGTTGATATCAGACTGGACTCAGATTTTACTGCGATCAACCGGACATACAAACTCTTCAGCTTTATAATATTACTATATATTATATGTATATACAGGGTGTATCAGAAGTCCGAAATAATAATTGAACCTGTATATCGCTATAAGGAGTGGAGCTATATGGCCCAGACATTAAGTTAAAATTCTTAACTTTATTCTTTCATACAAAACTAGGAAATTCATTTTTTAAACAATTTTCGGTCGGCCCTTCGCAAAACGTGAACCAGCTGTTTATTTAAAGGTCAATGCTTCACACCCATTGTGACAAACCCCGCCCACAGCGGGTACTAGTACTTTAACACACGAGCCGCGCGGGGGTGGGGTACAGGGGTGAAGCGGCGGCGGCACACGGCCGGCCGGCGCGCGGCGGCGCGGTGTCTTTGAGCGGCTTTGATTGTGTCGGTCGCCCGTTGCCAACTCGCCCACAGCGGTCTCCTTCGCACTCGCGCCTCTCTTTCGCACTCGTCGGTCATTGTAATTGACAGAAATTTTGATATTCCTAGGTAGGTATGAGAATGACCAAAGCATTGGTAATGAAATTACTGTAAAATTTAACCGCCGAGAACCAAGCTTCCTTTAATGAAGGTAAATAAGTAAGTAGGTAGGTATCGAGACACTTTTTGTAAAACGCATTCATACATTTTATTTTTGTTGCTAAATAGTAAACATTATTAAATCTTTTGTGGTTTGGTAGGTAGCTTTCTATCAAAATGTACCTGGTAGCTGTTTTATTTTTGATAATGACTACGCTGTTGGCCGTGAGCGGCCTTTACAGCTTTACCGTACGGGGTTTGTGCTATTGAAACTTGGGTTAGTGTGTAGGTATCTATCTAGGATCCCAGACGGCCTACCTACCATACAAACACTATTTAGGTACTAATGAATAAGATGTATGACTTCTTTTTACAACAGTTGTCTAGGTATCTACCTAATTACATAACTACCTTCTTAAGAAGTAGGTTGGTAAGGTTATTAAAATTGTAAATTAGAAGGTACCTACGTAAGTTTTCATTTAACAGATTTTCTTCACTAATTGTAATAGTAAGTAGGTATCTGGGTAGCGACTAGCGACCTTATCGAAGTTTTTAGTTGGTAGGTAGGTACGTAAGTTTTCATTTAACAGATTTTCTTCACTAATTTTAATAGTAAGTAGGTATCTGGGTAACCACTTACTTAATTAAATGACCTAATCGTCCGACTAAAAACTGCTATGAAATAAAGATAATAATAGTAGGTAAGTATTTACCCGTGGCCATGTGTGCAGTGTATCAATCCATGGGTTTAATTGGAATTTATTCACTTCTCACATATCACAAAGAGCTAGGTAGGTACCTACCCACCTGCACACTTGAGTAAATATTACTTGCACGTTTTTTAGAGGACACAAAAGAAATCACAAAACTGTTACCGGCATTCCCTTTAGTCGCACCAATGCACAAAATCATCTCACAGTTTTCCGAGTTTGAAAACACTTCACTATTACGCGGAGAGCGAGACATTTTTCGGAACACAAGTTAACGCCTTGACGGATTGCAAGGAACTAAATATTTTGATTTACGTTATTATTACTGAATAAAAATATCAAAGGACCGCTCCGACATTGCACGAAGGCACAGTGTTTTACCGCGCTGCAACGCTGGGCCAATCACCGCTGATGCAATATGGCCGATGATTTGTCATTGGATGAAAATTGTCCTTGTGTGTGATATCTCCGCCCGCTAATGTTCACTACATTGACATATTCGCGGCCATGATTATTAGAGTAATCATAGATTAAAGTCTTTCAGATATGCCAGACCAATTCTAATAATTGTCTACATCATTAGGTACCTACTTGTAGTGATGTAGTGATGGTTCTAAGAATTGTAGTGATTATGATAAAGACAAACAATAATAATAAAATAATATTTTTTTTCTTTTAATCAACTCTCACTAAGTTTCAGTTTAAAAAGAAATCCGTTCACGAAAACTAAAACGAAAATGGATTATTTGCTCGTGTAGAAGTTTTACTTTACATCGATTTAAATGAAGTATGATTTTTTGTCATAGTTAGGTAACTACAGTGACCGATTTTTATTTCTGTATTGAACTATGCTCGTAGGTAAAAACCTTGTGTCATATCTATCACTCCCTCATCATTTTAAAGCGAGTTCATTCGCCTTATCAGCTGATTTTTAGGGTCGCGGTGCGTAAGTTTTGACACCAACTTTGGACACAAATTGCTCAGAAACTAAATTAGTTACGTATATTTTGCTTGAGCGTGTTGATTGCTTATCATCTGTCCTATATGGCCCCCAAGTATTATTTCGGACTTCTGATACACGCTGTATATAGATACGATTATATCTCGGAAAAACATATATTAAAAGGGAGTTTGTAGGACACAACCGTCCCGTAAGGGGCCGACCATGCGTCCGAGCAACGCGGCATGGTACACAAACAAACTCTTCAGCTTTATAATATTAGTATAGATGAAATTACCTCCAAAACTGATGCCGGGACTTGGCGGGGGCTGTTCTTCTATGGGCGGCTGTTGTGCTGAATACATTTCCACAGACGTCGTGGCCAACACGCCGCTGTCGCGGTCCAGCATAGACGGCGCCATCGTCGCTTCTGACCCGGCTGGTGTAAATATTTTTTCTATTAGTCTTACTTTTTGTTTGTAATCTGCACGACATTCTACTTAATAGGTGGTCATAGAGATTCACAAACGTTGTTCTCTTGAATAGAGTGCCACATTATGTTGTGACGGATAGCAGGATGAGACAAGACGTATGTTAAGGATTATGTCGCACCGAGTCGTTCTCACGCTTTTGTAATTCATATGAGAAAAGGAGACGACCTTTATTTGTGTCATAGTAAATGAAGGGTACAGGTAAATAACAGGTAATGTCCTAATTAATGAATTTTGAGAAAAAACAATTTGAAAGTTCGACTATTCTAACAATTCTATAGTTTGACCATAAGCAAACTGCATTTTTGGCGACATCTGTCAACTTTTTTTAAATTCTAATGATTAGAATTCAAAATATAAAAAATATCAAAACCTTACACAAAATATGAAAAAAAAAATGGGACATTCCCTGTTCCCTTCAAATGTAAGTTCTATCACAATCCACTCTGCTATCGGTATAGTTTCAAAAATTAGGCCAGTGCCACCGCTCGGGCGTCAAATTTTTAGCCAAAGCAAAACAAACTGTATTTAAACAGAAAAAAAGTTCATTTTACAATGAAATCCCATCGACAGCGCGAGAAAATTTTGACTCGTAGGCGCGTGGCTTTCACGACAGAAATCTAATCTTTATGCTTATTATCACAGAGTTTGTTTTGGTATTTATAATTTGGGTATTCATTCTAGTTTTCAGTAATTGCCATCACGTGGGTTTCATTTTAAACTTTTAATCCTGCGAATGGACACATGATTAACTGCATGGATGGATACAGGATTATAAAAAACGATAGTTTGAAAAGGCTTTATGGGCTGGCTTACCCATTTTAAGGTCTTGCAGGCTGGAGGAGTCGAGCGGCACGCTGTCCAGGTCGCGGGACGACTCCTGGCCGGGGCACGCCGCCGGCAGCACCAGCGTCAGCTCCGCCGCCGGCACCACCACGCCCACCACGATACACCTGCACCATACAGGGTGTTAGTAACAATCAGACATTTTAATTTTAAACCCCGAAAGAAACGGTGAAGGAAAACATCGTGAGGAAACCTGCACGTCTATAGAAAGGCGTGTGAAGTTCACCAACCCTCAGTGGGCTAGGGTGGTGGACTATGGCCCAAATCTCCCTCGCATTCAGGTTGAATGTGCCCGGTATAATGGCAATAGGCTCGCCCCCTATTACATTGGGACCAAAATACATCGGCGAAGTGTGGGTGCACTGCAGTGCACCTCTGCCTACCCCTTCGGAGCATACAGGCGTGATGATGATGATGTATACTATGCGATTCAAATAAGAACAGGAATGTCAATAACCTCTATCTGTCACTTGAAAAGTATGGTTTACAAAAAAACTTATTTGCATATGAATAATAATAGTCTTACATCAAATTTAAATAAAAAGGTTAAATTAGTAGTAAATTTGTCAAATATTTAATTATTTAAAGTCATAATTCTTTTTTTACAACCATACCATAACCTTTTTTATTTTCATTTTTGGAGCAAAGGCCCAGAAGCCATGCCAAAATTATTAAAGAAAAGAAAATAAGAACGCCAGTCGCCATTTTGTCGTTGTTAGTGTGCTTCGTCGTGAGACTGAGTGCATTTTTCACTTTACCTTTGCAAATAAATTTTATTTAAAAAATGTCTTGTTTTGCTCACGGTACCTAACTGGTTAGAATTGACAGCTATGTCGTCACAATATGGCGCAAAGTCGATCCTATTCTCATTTGAATAGCACAGTAATGGTGTGATTCTCACCCGTCGTCGGCGTCTGGGTGTCGGTCGGCGTCGTGCGCGAGCCAGGCGGCCATGTCGGCCAGCCGCTCCAGCTGGCGCAGCAGGAACACCAGCTGGTAGTGGTTGAGCTGCAGCCCCGCCAGCCCGCCAGTGCGACCCACCACCCAGATCCGAGACAGGTTCTCGTTGAAGCAGATCTATACATAAACAACCTTACGTGACATAGTGTGGACACGTAAGTTACATTTTTCTTCGCTCACATTTTTAAAAATTATACACGGTGTTTCATAAGTCCGAAAAAAACGGCCAAGTGCGAGTCAGACTCACGCACGAAGGGTTCCGTACCATTATCTATAAATACGAGCAAAAAAATCACGTTTGTTGTATGAGAGTTTAATATTTATTTTATTCGTCCGTCTTTTCAAACGACGAAAAAAAGGAGGACGTTCTCAATACGCTAAAAAAAGGAGGAGGTTCTCAATTCGAAGCGTATATACGCTAAAAAAAAGGAAAAAAACCTCCTTCTTTTTTTCGTCGGTTAAAAAGACGGTAAAACCTGTTCCGATAAAAAGTCTCGTAAGTTACGGTTAGTTATTTGCTACTCGAAAGTCTAATAGTTGCTTGTACACTCGCCACGATTGTGAGTAGGAGCCTTTAAGCCCCTGGGGCGAGCCAGGGAGCACGGCATTGTGCGACTTCGGTACGTTCCGGTGATCACGGAATCCCTCTGACGTGTCGCAGACGGCCACCGGGGAGGTTTTAGTCTCTCACAAAGAAGACTGAACCTTTCTGAAGATTTTCTCCCAGTTATAATAAAGGTATAGTCACCCAGGCGGTGAGCGGCGTGGCGTCGAGGAGAGGTGCGGGCTTGCAGTTGGTGGCTCGCGCGCCGCAGAAGTCGGCCCAGAGCGGCTCGACGCGCGCGCACCACACCGCGCGGCTCTCCCGCCACAGCAGCTCCGGGCTGATCGCGGTGCCGCGGTCTATGTCGTCCAGATCTACAAGCATAACAAAAAAAACTAAGCCGTCGCGGGACACCTGGCAGATGTGAAACATAAAACATAAACGTTGTAGCGGCGAGTGAGCGGAGTCAGCCGGTGGGCGGAGTCTTAACGGCGGATTGAATTTATTAGAAACAACAAACACAGGACATAAAGCATATGCAAACACAGTACAGTCCACGGATTAATTACATAAGGTTGCCGCAATATAGACCAATATGAACCGAGGAGCCACAAAGCTGCTCGAAGTTTTGGGATCACGGCATCAACAGTCGCCATCACTCGCCAAGCGCGCCATTAGATGTTTCACATACGTTCATGCACTAGTGCGTTACCGGCGCAACTCTCTCAACCATTGCAGGAGATGAAGCCCGATGCATTTCACTTATACGGGCTGTATCAGAAGTCCGAAATAATACTTTGGATACGTATACGGTAGCTCATACGTGGATGCTCAGTAAATACAGTTTATACCCAACTATCTTAGTTGACTTATAGACTTTTGAATATTTGCCCCAATTATCGTATTCTGGCCATTGGATACATCTATATCCCTATTCAGGAGTGTAAAGTACACTTAGGAGGGGCGGCTACCAATGTTCAAAAAAAAGAACATACACATTTTTTATAGGATTCGAGATATTACCGCACCTCTGTGATAATTTTCATATGCGAATGTCATTTTCAACAATGATTACTACCTTTTTTTTTAACATGGGAAAATCCTTTATGGATACCCTTTCATCTTGGGGGAGATGAAGGGATTATGTGGAAGTCCCAGCGAAGCCGTATATCCACTAAAAACACACGGTGATCCAATCACCACGGGTTAAACAATGATTACTACCTGCTGAACGGTGAAGGAAAACATCATGAGGAAACCTGCACGTCTATAGAAAGGCGTGTGAAAATCACCAACCCGCACTGGGCGAGTGTGGTGGACTATGGCACTAATCTCAAGTATAATGGCAATAGGCTCGCCCCCTATTACATTAGGACCAAAATAAATTGGCGAAGTGTCGGCGCACTGCAGTGCACCTCTGCCTACCCCTTCGGAGAATACAGGCGTGATGATGATGTATAAAAATTAACGACGCCAAAAATACTTCGACTTCTGAAACATTCTGTAGATCATTAGTAGTCTCACTGTCAGCGTGCAGTATGAACTGTTCGTGTACGGGGTCCATGTCGTCGGTCGCGCACGGGAAGTGCCCGCGCGGCGGCGTCGCCCGGCGCACGGCGGCCAGTATCGCCGCCAGGTCCGCCCTCGTGCCGGCCGTATCTGTGCCAATTACAATATAAATCAATAATTACTCAAATGTACACCCACAATTCTGAACTTTTTAATGTATTCCAGACAACGAGCAACCAAGGCAACTGTAACGGAAGCTGTCTATGATTTTTAAAAAATACAAAAACCTCGATGCACTAAAAACCAAAATAATCTCATAATTTATTTCATTAGAAGCACAAACTTTTTTGAAATTGGTAAACAATCAGGTGTCAAATTGAGAACCTCCTACTTTGTTTGGAGCTCGGTTAGTAAAATTTGCGTTACCTGTCAGCGAGTGTTTTTGTGTGAGTGAGTATGTGAGTGATTATGTGTGAGTGAGTATGTGTGTGTAAGTGAGTATGCGTGTGTGTGAGTATTTGAGTGTATGTGTATATGTTTATTCGTGTGTCAGTATATGTGTGAGTGAGTAAATATGTGTGTAAGTGAGAGTGTGTTTGTGAGAGTCTTATGATTGGTGTAACTCACTCGCTCTGGGTGATTCCCGCACGTTGGTGAAGGTCGCTCTCGCTGTGCACACATGTAACTCCTTAGGGCGATCCCGTTGCTGTGAGACATGTTCCGCGCCCGCTTCTAATACTATCTACGGGAAAAATATTCGCTAATATACTGAATTTGACGAAAATAATTTGACAAGCCGGTAGAGTTTACTCATTGTAAAAATGGTGATTATTACGTAGTTAAGCAAAAAGGATCCAATCAATCAATCCAATCCAATCAATCCAAAGGATCAAATTTTGTAAAATTGAAAATAATTAGTTGAGTATACCAAACGGTTTCTAAATTGCCGTTTTGGAATTTGCATTCGCTTCGCTTCCAAAGTCTAATTAACTTAAGCGACACTTTTGTGGGACATTGACTTATATTTGGTACTAGCTGTGCCCGCGACTTCGCCCGCGTGGACTTTAGGGAGATTACCCGGAAATATGGGTATTATGTTTTTCCCGCGAAACCCTAATGCTTTTTCTAAAATTAAAGTAGCCTAAGTTACGCCTTGGAACGTCAGCTATCTGTCAGTGAAAGTCCCATTGAAATCGGTTCAGCCGTTTAGAAGTTTACCTCAAACAAACAGACAGACAGACAAAAAAAATTAAAATTGCGTTTTCGTTATAGGTATCGTATATACTTTCATACGCATTTGGTAAAAAAGTGTTATTTTGATATTACAAACAGACACTCCAATTTTATTTATTTGTATAATAGATCAGCGGTTTTTTCTGCATCGAATGGGGCATACTGTTCTGTAAAGTTTTTGACAGTAAAGGGAAGATCTTCCTGCCAGGCGGGTGGTATGCCTGGCGGGGTCCGCTACGCCCCGGTGATGTTGTCAGGGATTTTGTATATATAGTTCAGATTGTTAAACACACCAGTACCGCGAGCTAGGATTTTCATAGTACTTTGTATGGCGGATAATTTCTTGAACGCGTAGAATTGCGATGTGTCTACAGTCGCGCCATCTAGTAGCGACTGGCGGTAGTTGTGTTTCGTGGCGAGATATAGGGTGCGCCACAAGTTAAAAAAAAAATTCGCTTAAATCAAGAAGCGTTTGACCCCTCGATATATATGTACCCCTTGAGTCTACCTTATCTTTTATTTGCGATTTTAAATCAATAAAATATTTCGATTTCAAAAAATGATCAGCACACTGAGTTTATTGCCGGATCTTCTCAGTTAAGGTCGCGTTTCGATCCAGTAGTAGTATATAAGAAAAAAAAAACTTGACTATTTGTAAGTGCATTAATAGGCCTATACAGGGCACGGGCAAATAACAGGGAATGTCCTAATTAATTAATTTTGAAAAAAACAATTTGAAAGTTTCAAAGTAAGTATATTATTTTTATTGAGATCAATGCATGCAAAACTTGTTGCATGTTGCTTAGAACTAACGTCATGGACATTCTAAGTTCTTTTCGTTTTGGCCATAAACAAAACTGCATTTTTGGCGCCATCTGTTAACTTTTTTTTTTTTTTTAATGAGATAGGGAGGCAAACGAGCAGACGTTTCACCTGATGGTAAGTGATCAACGCCGCCCATGGACACCTGCAACACCAGGGGCATCGCAAGTGCGTTGCCGGCCTTTAAGGAATGAGTAGGCTCGTTTCTTGAAGATACCTTTGAAAATTCTAATGATTAGAATTCAAAATACCATAGACAAAGATTCTATAAAAAAAAATATATAAAAATTTGTGACATTCCCTGTTATTTGCCTGTGCCCTTCGTATGATTTGACTTTGACTTTGACTTTGAAATAACAGGTTTTGGAACCTAGTTCCTTATCGCGCGTTGCGAAAGGGGGCTAGAAGGCAAAAAATAAGACTGTAACGACATTTTGTGTGTGATTTTTATTGTATACATTTATGTAACGATTCCGATTTCGATGTGTGTGTGTGTGTGTGTGTGTGTGTGTGTGTGTGTATATGTACATTTTTCTTGCTTTTTTATTTCAAAAGGAACTTCGTTCCATCCGGGTGTCCCTTGACACCTCTCTCAAGTTTTTTAAATTGTTTGAGTACCTTGGGCATGATGGCCTCGAGCCGCACGTCCATGTAGGCCTCGGGGCCGGCGTCGTGCGCCTGCTGCAGCGCGCGGCCCACGTGCGGCAGGAAGGCGCCCAGCCACACCGCGCTGGCCGCGTCCACGCTCACCCGCACCGGGCTCAGCTGCACGTACAGCTTCGGCGACGGCACTGACACCGTTACAACACCACTCTTTATGTTGACCCAACAAAGTGACATCATAGATAGAAGTACCTACTTTATTGTACACCTAACAATGAAAACAATACCGGCCAAGTGCGAGCTAGAAACGCTTTCACCGAGCACCGTCGTTTTCGTACCTAAACTGTGAAAGCACCGAGCATTACTCGTAACGAAAAGATTAACTGGATAGAGAGACAAGCTTAAACAAGTGTCCTTTATATAATGCCACTATTAAGCCCCGCACACACTGGGGCGTCAAGACACGCGTCGCAACGCTCACTAACGGCATCGCGGCGTTCACTATACGGCATCACGACGCTCAATATAAGGCGTCGTGATGCTCATTATAAGGCGCCGCGATAATCGCTACATGGCATCGCGGCGCCCATTAAAGGCGTCCCAACGCTTATCATAAGGCGTCACGACGCACACTATAAAGCGTCGCTACGATCATGATAAAACGTGGCGACGCTCACTAAAAGGCGTCGCAACGCTCACTATAAAGCGTCGCGACACTCACTACACGGCGTCGCGGCGCTCACTATACGGCTGATGCTCATTATAATGCGTCGCCACAATCGCTACATGGCATCGCAGCGCCCATTAAAGGCGTCCCGACGCTCATCATAAGGCGACGCGACGCTCAACATAAGACGTCGCGATGCTCATCATAAGGCGTCACGACGCTGAATAATAGGGCGTCGCGACGCTTATTACAAGGCGTCGTGACGCCATATAGTGAGCGTCGCAACTCCTTGTAGTAAGCGTCGCTTGACAAACAGATAGACGGACAACGTGAGGGTTTCAAGTCAAATAGTAACCCCTCGTTATGATTCAGAGTGTATGTAGGTACCAGGGAAGCAGTCATCCCCAGGATAGTAAAAGAAGGTGAGCTCGGCGTGCAGCAGGCCGGCGTCTCCCGGCAGCGTCGCCTTCTCCGCGCTCACCAGCGGCCGCGCCGCCTCGCGGGACTTCGACCCCGTCGACACCTGACATTACACTCATATCAACTTTACTACAAACACCGTAAGGTCTAATTTGCAATGAACACGCCGAAGGAATAAGGTGCAATTTACAATGAACATGCTCTTGGCTTATCATGCCGTGTAGACATAAGTTTTATCTCTTTAAACTGTCAGACTTGTTGAGAAAATGACGTCACTTTGAGCATTTCGTTCTGAAAATGGCTTATGCAAGTGTAAAAGTATTATTTCGAACTTCTGATAAACCATTTCACCACTCGAATGTCTGATGGTCTCTCAGAATAAAATACATCATCACGTCTGTATTCCCCGAAGGGGTAGGCAGATGTGCACTGTAGTGCCCCACACTTCGCCGATGTATTTTGATCCCAATGTAATAGGGGGCGAGCCAATTGCCATTATACCGGGCACATTCCCCCTCAATACGAGGGAGATTTGGGCCATAGTCCACCACGCTGGCCCAGTGCGAGTTGGTGAACTTCACACGCCTGTCTATAGACGTGCAGGTTTCCTCACGATGTTTTCCTAAAATAAAAATGAAATAAAATATATAATTACATTACACAAACCTTATAAACAGTGAAGTCATCTATCCTAAGTACGAGGCATGTCGTCATGAGCTTGCCGAGCTGCTGCAGTATTCTCGTCCTATTTGGTGACGCTGTAAAGTTGATTTTTGAATGCGTTGAATTATCAGCACATCCTAGGGAGGCAGCTTAGTAGATTTTCCGAGTTATCGACATTGTGGATGGATTCGAAGCGAGAAAAAGACCAAAGAAATTATGGATGGAGTGTGTTTTTACAAGCTTTATATTAACTTGCAATGTATGTGTGCCCGGGTGGAATCTTTCAACTGAATTTTAAAACAGTTATCTTTCACTTTATATTTATTTGTATAGATATGTGACCTTGTGTATGTGCGGGCGCGGCGGGCGGCGGGCTGGCCGCGGTGTGCTGCGCCCGCGGCTTCACTCCATTGGACACATTCTCTTCTCGCTTTTCACTGGGACCACTCTGAAAACAACATATCAAATAAATAAAATAAAAAAAAACTGATCCGTCGCGGGACGCCTGGCAGATGTGAAACATAAAGCATAAACGTCGTAGCGACGAGTGAGCGAGTGAACGGAGTCAGCCGGTGGGCGGTGTCTAAGCGGCGGAAAGAACCGAGGAGCCACGAAGCTGCTCGAAGTTTTGGGATCAGGGCATCGCGGCATCAACAGTCGCCGTCACTCACCAAGCGCCATTAGATGTTTCACATCAAAAAACATTTTATGTACTGGCAATAGGCTCGCTCCCTATTACATTGAGATACATCGGCGAAGTGTAGGCGCACTGCAGTGCACATCTGCCTACCATTTCGGGGATTACAGGCGTGATGATGTATTAGTAAAAAAACATTTTAGTCGCGTAGGCCAAAAAACACTTACAAATAGTCACATTGATAAAAACAAGTGTGGCGACATCTATCTCGCCACATACGAACTAAATCCTGCATCGCGATATTAAAGTTATCCGAGCGATTGAACATATATACAAGAACCCGACAACAACCTATGGGCAGTAGCCCACCAGACACAACACCCGTCTGGTCGGAGGATCCTCCCGACTCAATGGGGGATGAGGGAACTTAACACCCTGTTCCTCACACCCCCAAACAAGTGTTCTTAAAGTGTAAATGATTAATAAGTTATTAATCATTTGGGGGATAAAGTTTAAAACGCTTAAGATGTTGAGTAAATAAGTACCTTAGTGCTTGGCGTGAGAGGCCTCGGGTCTAATGATTCGAGTAGTGTAGTGCAGAACGATGACAAAGCTTGAGACAACCACTGGCTGTGAGGCGTCGCTGCTTCCCTGAAGTATATTATCATTACTACCTGGCGAGGGTCCTAGCGTTGTTTAGGTAGTCTTATTGTTCATGATGTATGGAGATTCGAAAATAAAAGAAAAAAATACTTAAACAACGTCCTTGTCGGAACTTGCTTTATTGACAGTTTCTAGCATAGACAAGTTAGTATATCAAGTGATGTGCATTACATGGTAGTGTTGCACCAATAGGTCAAATTTTAATATGGAAAATCAAGTTTTACCACTACCGATACATTGGTCGCAATGTAATAGTACGTTCGGGAGCAATTTACGGTTACAAATCTGTACAAGCAACTTAATCCGAATATAACCGCGCTATTCTTCCACCATCTTTTTCTTATTTTTTTTACAAAATGAATGAACTGATGAAATTTCAATGGAATAATATTATCTTTATGCATATTAGACAGAGTTCGTTTTGGTGTTGGCAAACATTTTGACGCGCGAGCATTGACGTCGCAGTGTGCGGAAGGCTTGATAGTATTACGCTACGCTTGAATCGCATAAGAATAGGAATGTCAATAAACTCTATCTGACAAATGTCACTTGAAAAGTATGGATTGCAAAAAAAAAAAAATTGGGTTGTTATGAGCCGATTAGGTGCACTAAAAAGCTAGAAATAACCTCACATTTGGAGTCGGTGCCAATCTACGTCAAACTATACAAATAAACACATGGCTTGGCGCCGACTTCAAATATAATGAATTATGAGGTTATTTCTAGCTTTTTAGTGCACCTAAATTTATGAGGTAGGTTTTTGTTTTTTGTTAAAAATAATTTTTCGCTCAACCTTTGCAAATGAATTTTATTATAAAAAGTATTGTTTTGCTCACCCTACCTAACTGGTTAGAATTGACAGCTATGACGTCACAATATGGCGCGAAGACGATCCTATTCTTATTTGAACCGCATAGTAGTTGCGAGTACCTGTATCCCCGCCAGTGTCTCCTGTCGTCGGCGGCGCGGTGGTATGGGAAGAGGTCGGCCTGCATGCTGACCAGCGTCACCTGCAGCGCGCCGCCGCCGGACAGAGACGGCTTCTCCGACCTGCCCACTGGAAACACACACATCATCACGCCTGTATTCCCCGAAGGGGTAGGCAGAGGTTACACTCTGCCGATGTATTTTGGTCGCAGTGTAATAGGTGGCAAGCCTATTGCCATTATACCGGGAACGTTTTCCCTCAATACGAAGAACATTTGGGCCATAGTCCACCACCCTGTCCCAGTGCGGGTTAGTGAACATCACACGCCTTTTTATAGACGTGCCGGTTTCCTTACGATGTTTTCCTTCACCGTTCAGCAAGTGGTAATCATTATTGAAAATTATTAAATTATATTTGCACATGAAATTCTCAGAGGTGCGAGGCCAGGGTATGAACTTGCACCCCTTACGTTTAAGGCAGGTCTTACCAACTAGGCCAGCACTTTCACAACATCAGCTATAGTAGAGTATACAGGGTGGATTAGAAGTCCGAAATAATACTTTAGCGATTGCATGGGTATCAAGTACACAACTGAATGGTATAATTTTTTTTATTGAAATTCGAACATGATTTATAAATATTTTTTGATCTCCTAATTTCAAATCTTGGTATATCTCGAGTCCTATGCGAAATTTTCAAGTTTTGTTTTGTGAATATGAATAGTCACCTCACGTAGATGTAGTTTACATTGTTGATTAGGGTTAAGGGTGTACTCTAAGAGCACAACACGGTACTCGTGACAAATACTCAAAGGTCTGTATCTCAGAAACTATCATAGATAATTATGGCACATGTATATGAGCTACCATATACAGGGTGTTTCAGAAGTTTGAAATAATACTTTGACGTTTGCATCAGTATCGGGTAAACCATTGAATGGTATAAAAATTTGATCGAAATTCGACCGTGTTTTTTCAACAATTTTTTCGTCGTCAACTTGCGATATCTTGAGTCCTATGTCAAATTTGCATGTTCTGTTTTGTGAATATTGGTAGCCACCCCTCAAGAGTGTAGTTTACACTGCTGGCTAGGGTTATGGATGTACCCGAAGGTCAGAAGGTCTATAACTCAGAAACTATTATGGTTAGGTATAATCTGTCTGTACTAAGCATCTACATGTGGGCTACCGTATATGTACCCAAAATATTATTTCGGACTTCTGATGCACCTTGTAGTATATATAGAGGGGTGAAAGGCTATTTCACTTAAGCGACACTTCTGGGCAATATTTACTTATATACATATTTGCAATCAACGAATTTTACTGCGTCGAGTGAGTATGCTCTCTTGCAAAGTTAAAAAAAATGTCGCTGTAGTCAAATAGCCTTCCAGCCCTGGTGGGTAACTCACGGCCAGGGTCGTCGCAGAGATGCAGGTCGATCCTGGGCGCGAGCAGGTGGTACGAGGTCTCGCGCACGTCGTGCTTGGCGAACATTCGCGCGAGGATGTCCCGGTCGCCAGTCGCCGAAGATCTGCTCTGGATTTGTTCCCGAGGCTCTTCAATCTGATGAACATACTTCAGTTTTACGATAGCAGCATAATCATGGAATAAGTATTATTTAACCATTTGTACAAAGGTAGCCGAGTGGTCGAACGCACGCTTTGCAATCGAAGTGTGCAGGTTCAAACACCGGCTCACACCTCTGGGTTATATGTGCGAATCTCATTTATATTCGAGATTATTCACTCGCTAAGAAACGGTGAAGGAGAAATATCGTGAGGAAATTGAACTGCAAAAACAGGTCGTCCCAGATGGGTACGTTGGTATCTTACGGGTTAATGTTTGATAAAGGTTAGGACACACAAGTGGGTTAAGACGCGTGAAATTTAATGATATTTTGCTAATACCGAAACTATCTTCTTCTTTTGTTTTCGAAATAATGCAATTTAACGGAATAAGATGAGGAACTGCTCCACCTGCGTCTAGCGGGTATTTGAGCCAGTGTCAAGTAATTAATAACGATAATTTTTTTTAATAAATATACAGGAAAATGGGCAATACTGTTTTAAACTTTCGCAAATGTCAACGCTTTTGTTTTGATGGCAATCTTTGTAATTTCGTCAAAAAAAAATTTTTTATTTATATTTTACGGACTACATTCCTTCATTTCATAAAGAGAAGAAGAGTATTGTTAATGTAATTAGGATCGTAGGTCGTAGTGTGTGGGTACCTTTTTGAGTGCCTTGGCCCTGGTGGCGTGTCGCGTGGCCTTGCGCACGGGCTGCGCGAGCGCGGCGGCGCAGGCCAGCGCGGCGCGCAGCTGCCCGTCCGTCAGCGCCCACGCCAGCGGCTCGGGGCAGATCGCCAGCCGCGACCCCAGCACCGCGCAGTCTGACACAGACGTCACACATATGAGGGGTGTCTCTTCAAATGAAGTTATATACACCATACAAAAAAAATGACTAGCTTCGCACGGGTGGTCGTTTTTAGGGTTCCGTACCCAAAGGGTAAAACGGGAACCCTATTACTAGCGAATTCTTCGCTGTCCGCCATCTGTCACCAGGCTGTATCTCATGAACTGTGATAGTTAGAGTTGAAATTTTCACAGATGATGTATTTCTGTTACCGCTATAACAACAAATACTAAAAAACAAAATGAAATAAATATTTAAAGGGGCTCCCATACAACAAACCTGAATTTTTTGCCGTTTTTATAGATAATAGTACGGAACCCTTTGTGCGCGAGTCCGACTCGCACTTGGCCGGTTTTTATAATTTCGCGATAAATAAATATAGCAGTGACAATGTAGCTTTCTAACGGCAAAATATTTTTTGAAATCGGTGCCGTAGTTTTTGAGTTTATTTAGTCTATACGTGCGTATGTACGCGGCGGAGGACTTTGTTTTATAATATGTAGTGATACGGCCTTCTGCCGGGACTCCCACATAACCCTGCTACTTAACCCGAGATGGCAGGGTATCCATAAAGGATATAACGACATAACGATGAAAATTCTTTACTGTGCCTACGTCCGCAGCCAACTTGAATATGCTTGTCAAATCTGGAATCCCCATTACAATAATTACAGCAACTATATAGAGAGAATTCAAAAACGTTTCGTTAGATACTTAGGCTTCAAATTCAAACTACGTCATCTCGACTATGACCAACAATGCATGAAACTTCATCTTTTACCTCTCTCTCTCCGTAGTAATATTGCTGACATCTGTTTTCTTCTTAATATAGCTCAAAATATTCTGGATCGTCCGGATCTCCTCAGTAACATTAAGCTCAATATTCCTACTCGAAGCTTGCCCCTAAGTAACCTACTTCACGTTCCATTCTGCCACAGTAATTATCGTAGCAACAGTTTCTTTCCCAGAGTTTTACGTGTATTTATCAAACTCAACCACAACTCTCAATTTGATTTGTTTTATAGTAGTACACGAAACATAAAACAAACAATATCTGTACAATCATCGCTATTGTCGTAACTACCAATATGTGCATTATTCGTTCGATTTCTCATTGTTTTATTTCCATGTGCGGATGCTTGTAATTGGCATTAAGTTCCATTTTGTAAAATTAGCCGTAAGCTCCCCAAATAAAATAAAATAAAATAAAGGTTACCTGAAAGTCTTTTCTTGATGACTATACGACAATGAGTATTCCCCAGCAGTAGCCGCAGAGGCGGGAGATTGGCGCCCACCTCGCCGTGCGCCTTCGCCTCTATACGAGCACTTTGCCATTCCAACTCCTGAAATATATATCTAAATAAAAAAACTGAGCCGTCGCGGGACGCCTGCCAGATGTGTTTTTTTAAGAAATATGTAATATAATTTAAACACATTATTCTTACCTTAAAGTTTTAATGTGAAGAATGAAATTGTTTTAATGTTTTGTGAATAATTGTTTTATAGTTCGGTATTATGCCCGACAATTGTATGTGTAGGTAAATAATTTTGTCGGAACCCTGATGACTATTCTACTGAACCCAGTTTGGGAATATCTGCACTAGACCATACCGTCGTCGAAGATCTAACAAACTTACAATCTGTATCCAAAAAAATAATAAATAGATATACTGTGAAATAATGAGTTTTTACCTTAAATATAAGCAGTTGCCCTGTGTCCGGAGATTTGATTCTAGTCAGTCTTAGGTCTCCCTTCCGACCTTCAGGTGTCCGCGACTCAACAGTTACCCTTGAGATCTGTGTATAATACAAATTACATTCATTTTCCGAAATGTTCAACTTATCATATAAGATATCCAACACGCAATGCCCCACCACCTGTTAATTCCTTTCTACCAGCTGTTTTGCAGTTATGTTTTTAGTTATCTACTCTTATTGATAACTTAGTAAAAGATCTGAAGAGGAAATGTATTCTGAATGGGTGGTAAAGTATTTTATAGAAGGGTTTGAAAGGCGAATTGACTCAAGCGCCATTTTGGTAACTTTATACGAAACCCAGCTCAAAAGACGGTGAAAAATACGCTGATTCCAACGATATTAAATACATCACGGCTATATTCCCCGAAAGGGTAGGCAGAGGTGCACTGCGGTGCGCAGTAATCATTAGTGAAAATGACATTCGCACATGATAATTATCTCTATACTACTATAGCTCGAAAACCTTCCTCGTATTGAGGAAAAAGGTGCCCGGTATAATGGCAATAGGCTCGCCCCCAATTACATTGGGACTAAAATAGATCAGCGAAGTGTGAGCGCACTGCAGTGCACCTCTACCTACCACTTCGGGAATACAGGCGTGAATTTGTTGGTACTGAATTTGTGAGCTAAAATTGAACATACATCAAAGTATTACCTGAACACTGCTGGTGAAGGCATCACAATTGAAGTCTATTTGCACATGATTCACAGCCACAGAGATTCCATCTATAACCTAGGAAAATATAGAAATCTATACAAATAATTAAAATTTTAGTGTCTGTTTGTAATAACAAAATAACATTATTTTAACAAATGCATATGAAAGTATACGCGATACCGAAGATGTAATTTTTAAAATTTTTGTCTGTCTGTCTGTTTGTTCCGGGTAAACTTCCAAACGGCTGAACAGATCTCGATGGGACTTTGGCAGATAGCTGATGTTCCAAGGCGTAACTTAGGCTACTTTTATAAATTTTAGAAAAAGCATTAGGGTTCCGCGGGATGAAAATAAAACCATTATGTCGGGTAATCTTCCTAAAGTCCACGCGGACGAAGCCGCGGGCACAGCTAGTATTTAATAAAACTATAGGTTTGATCAGAGATGACGGCAAAAATAAATTGGCAAAGGGTGGGTGCACGGCAGTGCACCTCTATTACCCCCTTAGGGAATACAGACGTGGTTTTGACGATCATGATGATGGAGGAATAAAGTTTGACTTTGGAATAAAATGTGATATACCTTATGTATGTAGCTATATTTCCCGGGGACTGGCAGCGCGCCGGCCGCCTCCGGGTTCATAGTCCGCGGCTCCGAGCACACCGCCAGCGCTATGTGCACCTCGTCCAGGTTCTGGAGGCAAATTCAATTTAAAAAAAAAACATAACTCCAAAAAAAATACGTATTAATTTTAACAGAAATTTACCGATATCATAAATAATAAAAGTACCAACTTAGTAATTTTTAAACGACCTTCGTATAATTAAGATGTTTCAGACAGGAAAATGTAACTAAATGTTAATCCACTATATTCTTAGTTAGGATTATTTTCACCTCAATATGAAGGTATCAATAAATAATAAGTAGACCAGATGGCTAGTATGATGTTCCCATTACAGCTATCAATCTTAACTACTACTACTACAGCCCTTTTTAACGTTCCACTGCTGGGCACAGACCTCCCCTCAATGCGAGGGGATTCAGGCCATAGTCAACCACGCTGGTCCAGTGCAGGTTGGCAGACTTCACACATCTATCGAGAACGAGTCAAGTTCCCTCAGACGTGCAGGTTTCCTCACGATGTTTTCCTTCACCGTTTCATAGCAAGTGATAATGTCGGATGAAAATGAGATTCGCACATAAATCCCAGATGTGCGAGCCGGGGTTCGAACCTGGACACTTTGATTGCAAGGCGTGCGTTCGACCCCTCGGCTACCACTGCTAATCTTTATTACATAACAAATAACATGGATTACCAATACATTTTGACAGAAGGTGTATGAAACTTGTTTGCAATTTAATTACGTAATAACGTAGGGATTTTCTCAGAGACCATCATATGTGTCTCGTGTGAAATCATCTGCTACTGCTATCAGGAATAGCAGGAGTAATGATATACAAAATACGAAAACAACTGCCGACATAAAACCAGTCTGTTGAATCACTTTTTGCATCGCCTTTGGGTTTTTACAAATCACTAACAAACAAGTACGTATCGAAGACACCGTTCCCTTATTAAAAAGTGAATTTTACAACTAAGAACAACTTTTTTTTTGTTTCGTTACATCGAAAAAAAATCGTTCATAAAATCGCAGGGCCGTCTTAAGCATATTCGGCGCCGGGGTGTAAAACAATACTTATGATGTATACTGAACTAGATGTGGGAGCTCGCATGGTCTCATTTTATGGCTCCCTAGGACTTTGGCGCCCGGGTGCACCGCACCCCTTGAATCCCCGGCTAAAGACGGCCCGGATTACTCAACAATGACATAATACTTGCTAATTGCAGGTGCCGTTATTCCTCATCTCATACAAAATGATCAATTTATAAAAAAACCCGGCCATATGCGAGCTGGACTCGCGGCACGAGGCTTACGAAAATATAAACTGAAAAAAAAACTAATAATATACAGACAGACAGACGGACAACAAAGTGATCCTATAAGGGTTCCGTTTTTTTCCTTTTTAGGTACGGAACCCTAAAAACGGAATTATAAACTCTAACACACAACCCAGGATTCGACTTCGGACCCCACGATAACAGCCCGTAGTAGCAAGCAATTACCTACAATACCAAAATTATCCTATGTAAAAAATATCTAAATAAATAATCACATCGTCATCGCGGCTAACAAATAAACAGGGTCAGTACAATTTATACAGGGTGTATCAGTAGTCCGAAATAACTATTTTGGGTACATATACAGTAGCTCATAAGCGGATGCTTAGTGAAGATAGTTTATAAGTATCATAGTTTTTGAGTTATGGACGTTTCAATATTTGTCGCAGGTATCGTGTTCTGGGCTTTGGGTACATCCATGACCCTATTAAGCAGTGTAAAGTACACTTATGAGAGGCGACTATCAATATTCACAAAACAGAACATGCAAATTTTACATAGGCTTTGAGATATTACGAGTTATAGAAATTGACGGCCAAAAAAATGCTGGAAAAACGTCGGTCGAATTTCGATCAAATCTTTATACCATTCAGTTGTATACCCGATACTGATGCAAACGTTAATGTATTATTTCGGACTCCTGAAACACCGTGTATACCGACTGATATAACAAGAGCGCTAAACGCTTAGTCATGTTCTATTGGCAATTACACCGAAAATATGCTCAACAACAAGATAACGACTGCATTAATCTATACAAATAAATAAAATTGGAGTGTCTGTTTGTAATATCAAAATAACACTTTTTTACCAAATGCGTATAAAAGTATATACGATACCTATAACGAAAACGCAATTTTTTTTTTTGTCTGTCTGTCTGTTTGTTTGAGGTAAACTTCTAAAAGGCTGAACCGATTTCAATGGGACTTTCACTGACAGATAGCTGACGTTCCAGGGCGTAACTTAGGCTACTTTAATTTTAGAAAAAGCATTAGGGTTCCGCGGGAAAAACATAATACCCATATTTCCGGGTAATCTCCCTAAAGTCCACGCGGGCGAAGTCGCGGGCACAGCTATAAACACATATAACCATGAAAACACGATAACGAAAAAGTAAGTTTATTTATAATATAGAAAATAAATATTATTATTTCGCTTACCAACGTATGTTGTAGGAAAAAAATGTCTGAAAAAATTTACGATAAATTATTTTTATAACCTACGTTGTTTTTGTTGGGTAAGCATGGCTAGCATGCACGCCAAAACTAGGCTTATGCCACGGAACACATCGAGGGGTGAAAGGGTTAAAGTAAAGACTTAAACGATATTTTTGGAACGTAGTTCCTTATTGCGCGTTGCGAAAGGGGGCTAGACGGAAAAAAATTAAGACTGTAACAACACTTTTTGTAACGACATTTTGTGTATCATTTTAATTGTACGACACTTTTACATGTGTGTGTGTGATTTTTATTGTATACATTTATGTAACGATTTCGATTCCGATTTCGATATGTGTGTGTATGTATATGTACAATTTTTTTGCATTTTTTAATTTGAAAAGGAACTTCCCTTGACACCTCTAAAGTTTTTTTTTACTTTACAGGAGAGCATACTCATTCGACGCTGATTCCAAGTCACCCAAAGTGTCGCTTAGGTCAAATAGCCTTTCACCCCTCGATATTAATTTTGTCTTGTTGTGTCCTATGAAATTAAGACTGAGTTGGCGACTCGGTGCTACACAATCCGTGACACCACAGCGTTAGCACGCTTACTAAGATAAAACATATTTCAAGGATTATGTCACGCCACGCTGATGGGCTTTTTCACTTTCACCATTCACGACCCAAACTGGGTCCCGCGGAAGCCATTGGTTCCGTAGAATAGTTATCAGGGTTCCGCCAAAATTATTTATTATTAGCTATTAAATAATACCACGGTCATAATACCACATAAAAAATGATCTTATGTAAATTTCAGTGTTGATTTGTAATCATATGATATGGGGTTCCATAAAATAAAAGGTATTTGGTTAGTGATCCGTAATCTTTAAAGTATAGGAAACCGTGTTCTAGGACAATAAGTTCTGAATTTAGCGCGCGTGCGAGCCCCACAGCTCTGGTGTTGGCATCGGTGCTAGCCTGTCCCATTCTTGGGCTTGTTGTGTCCACCTTATACCCGTAAAGGTAAAGGGAGAAATTAAATAAATAAAAATTAAGTAAGAGTGAACAGTATTTTCTATAGCATGCAATAATTTTCTTTCATTTAATTTGACCATACCTCTATATAACGGCAGGTTATCTTTTCCTCAAGGTTAAGAAGGCAAAACAAACATTGATCTATGTCCGCAGCCGGTGACGGGACTTAACAGTACAAAAAACAATATTTTATCATTGGCCCGTAAGATCAAGGCCGCACCCGCAGCCAAGCGGCACAGTTCATGCATTATTCATAGGTAGGTACTATTTGGAGTTCAACGAATTATCGCTAAAGTCATTCAGATAAGTATTCCTATTCTTTAACTTCCTTAGATAAACAACCTTATTTCATGTGATTAGCAAAAAATACCTAGTTTTCTCTTCTTTTTCCTCTATGGTGTCGATGGTCAAAAATACATTTTGATCACAACGTTAGCGATTCATATCTAGCAAGACAAGATGCCACGGATTATGTATCTCGCACCGAGTCGCTCTCTCACTTTCGTAACTCATAACACAAAAAGAGACAAAATTGAGATAGCTCGCAATCAGTGTAAAATACTAAATGAATTTCAACGTTTTAAAGCTATAAATAGTCGTTACTAAACAACCAAAGATAAATAAATCTCAGTTGAAGATTTGGAACAGTTCGTATGTGAAAACTGCGCGTAACGCTCTGAACACACAGGGCTAGTCAATTCAATTGACTTTATTTTTGAAATTAATGTTATTTTTTTTTAAGAACAAGATTTTATTTAATTGTCCTTCGTTTTCGTGTTCTCCTCAGCAAGCCCTTTCATTTGATATCCATACTGTGGTAGAGCAGAAAAAATAACTATTCCGCCATCTTGGATGATCCGCCATATTGGAATTAGAATAACGTCACATAGCTAAGCATGCATTGTCATCCAAAATAAGCGTATATACTAAATTTCAGCTCAATCGATTAAAGATAACTGATCTAAAATACAGTTGCAAGATTCCACCCGGACATACATACATTGCAAGTTAATATAAAGCTTGTAATAAAATATACTCTGTGGCAATATACATAAATATCAAATATCTGTGGCAAAAAACCTTGTAACAACGCGACTAAATTAACTCGCTTCTACGATGAAATTTCGTTGAAAAATATGCCTCTTCTTTGAAACAATAGAGTTTGTTTTAGTATTGGCAAATATTAGGTTTTGATGCACCTATTTGCGCATTCATATCATTGGACATAATTAATTTTGATGACGTCAAACCCGGAATAAAGTTTTTTTTTTAAAGGACTACGGTGTTTGCCGTAAGGTGGCCTTTACAGCTTTACTGGAGGAGATGGAATATAGAGTAGGCAGGCACCTCAGTCATATTTAACGTAATTTTAGACAAGGTTAAAGTTCGTGGAAGACATGAGATGGTTTCGAACTAACTTCGTACATTAAAGTACTTTGGACATAACTCGGGTCGCAAAGTTCGCCCCGACGACGACCCAACGGGCTACCCTTTTATAGGGAGCATACCTGTATATTTAGTGGAAATTTACTACGAGAAAATAAAAACAATACGTTCCGCAATGATACCTCATTCTTATTGGTATTGTCTTTTTTCTCTAATTACGCTTTTCGCCAATTGCCTGATAAGTAGTGCCCGACAAAAGGTTGAATTGTGGCCGAAGCCGAAGCCGATTAATCGACTATGAGTTCAAGACTGAGAAAAAGTGAAGAAAAAATAGTTTCATTTAATGTAACATAAACATTGCCTTGTCGTCTTGTCGAACATGTCACATTATTACATAATTTACTACTGGCGGCCGGAGGTGTAGACTCTTCGATTTCGCTTTCGCCGACAGTTCATTGAATTTTGGCCGAAGTCGAAGTTTGAATACTAAATAACTCCTATTTTATATTTTACTAGCTGTGCCCGCGGTTTCACCCGCGCTAATAGTTACTTTGGCGTAGAGTGATGTTATAAAGTCTATGACCTTCCTCAATAAGTGCAAACTTTAACCGTTTAGGCAGCGTACGCAACGGAAGCTTTGAAAACACCACACGCCACATTATTCGTTGCTGCTCCGCTCCTATTGGTCGTAGCGTGATGATATATAGCTTATAACCTTCCCCGATAAATGAACTATTTAACACAAAAAGAATTATTCAATTCGGACCAGTAGTTCCTGAGATTAGCGCGTTCAACCAAACAAACTCTTTAGCTTTATAATATAAAAAAATATATTATATATATATATATATAATATATATATAATATATATATATATATATATATAGTATAATAATAGATATAACTCCTAGATCATTTATTACACTCTTTCAGAAAGAAAGCAAGAACACTATTAAACATCATCTGCACATTCTCGCATACTTATACAGAACCATTACTGCCAGAAAACAATAAGCTACTTAGTATTGCACGTAGTAATTCATGCGTCTTTGTTCTAATCATCACTGTTTGGCATTGGCACGTATTAGCTATTAACCTACACGCAGTCCGAAATGATTTCGTATTCGTAATGTAAAAATATCGCCAGGCAACACATACTCATCGTATGATCTCAAACTTAGCAACGCTTGTACTACGGGTGCCGTACAATGGACTGGGGACGATCTCAGCAGGCTGAGCATGACCGCGTTGACATATATTTTATCTCTTCTAACTCTCAGATTTGTCGAGAAAATAATGTCCACATTGAACTAGGTCCAGTTGAAAAATCTCAATGTGACGACATTTGCTCCACAAGTCTAATATGATTTGAAATTCCGAAAAGGACATTGCCTAAATTTGTAGATGATGGGAATCGAACGCGCAACCATTTAGTGTTATGACCTGTAGTTGTAGCATGTGCGCCAAGACTAGACGTATGTCACGTAATATCTTGATGTTGCCTCTTTCTCTCGTATGAAATTAGACAGAGAGCGAGCAAGCAAATCCGTGACAAAGGTCTTGTCTTGACATGCGTGCAAACCCCACCGATCGGCTTAAGCTAGAACCTCGTGAACACGCCGCCGCGCCGTCGTCATATATTAATAATATCATAAGATGAAGCTATGTTTCTCTATTTTCATTATCATAATCATGTCAGCTGAAGGACGTTCATTGTGTGAATTATGTCTTATCCGAAGTTTTATGCACCGACTGGTCCTATCACTAGGCATCTAGCGATGTCTTACAAACTTCTACAGATCATCAGTCCACCGTGTGCTAGACACGCTGGGTATCGACTACGTAGTCGTCGCCACTCTACAAACTTGCACGAATAGCACGTGTGCCAAGTCTAGACTTTTGTCATTAGGTATATCGCACGGAGATGCTCTTTTGTTTTTATAGTTCACGAGGGACGGAGACAAAAATTGCATGACCCACAGTCTTGTCACAACCGGCTGTGTGGTACCAATATACCACTTCAGTCTTTGAACACATAAGGGTTATGTTCGCTCTTTGAGACCTTGAGCCTACTTATTAGGCGTTAGTGATACACATAATTTTCCATTTAAAAACAAATAAAACTGTTAACTCGCTAATCGGGCACTTTGCCAGGAACCTAACGAATCATTTATTTGCGTGAGCTCAATTTCGTACGTGCGATTTTTTTTAAACTTGGAATCTCACAGGAACCTTTCATATAAGAATACTAAACATGTAGGCTAGCTCCTTTATTAAGAACTACCCTAAAAGTTGAACAGTAAAGGCGATAAAGGGAAAATTACATTACTATTCCGGCGTAATCTTCTTATGCTTTCAGCCTGTATCGACTTAGTGCTGGGTGTAGACTGTATGCCTCTACTCAGTTCCACCATTCGTCTCGTTCTTGTGTTATTTTGGTCCAGCGAGTCCGGACCATCTTTCTTTTATTTTAATATAGGTACCGTCATTATTTTCCTTGTACACACAGATCTTGATGTCCAATATTATAAGTATCTCTACACTTGACTTTGTTTTTGACTTGACTTGATTTTCTCTGTATAAATATAGATACTGATAGAATTGCTGTGATAACAAACATGCGACCATACGTGAAAATTCGCTCCCATCCTTCATGAAATTTCGTTGGAAAATGTGTTTAACCTATAACGTAATACAGTTCGTTTTGTAAACATTTTTTTTTTTGCGCGCGCATCGGCTACCGTTCTTATTCCATAAAGAGGTCGGCTGACACAGAAACTCTTTCTTGGATTTTACATATCTATGAATAGTAAACCTAAAGTACACAATTATAGGACACGTTATCGCATATTGAACCGCCATGCATGCTGATCAACCTTGATAACATATGGATTACAAACGTTAGATAACGTTTGTACATAGGTAATTATAATAATTAGTGTACCAACATAATGTGCGGTTCATAACGTCATGTGTATAGAAGAATGTTTGTACAGCTTGATAGGAATGTCGTAATGAATAACTAATGATATAAGTATGTTTTATTAATAAAATCTTCCATCGGTATTCTGTCGCCGGGCAGGGCTGTAGCTAGAGTAGAGAATTTGAGGTAGGGCATCATTGGTTACAGGTAGGGCGGAAGTAAAAAAAATATTTTTTTCTTTATCTCAAACTATAAACAAACAATTTAATTATTTATTTAATAATAATTTTATTTTCAAGATAGGGCATTGCCCCACAATGACCTCCCCCCCCCTCGCTACGGCCGGGTCTTAAGAACTCACTACAAAGGCACAATACATCAATACATAAGTTATTTTATTTCACTTCCTCTTGTTAGATATGTCGAGACAAACATTAAAGAATAACAAATAAATCGAATTTACTGCCTCCTTTTTTGAAATCTATTAAAAAAGTTGACACATCCAGCTTTGTCTATTAGAAATTGCTCGATTTGACGACGTCATTTGCTCGACAAATCTGACAATTGGAAGAGAACAAAGTTAAAAATGTATGTTTGTTTACACGGTCATGCTGAGCCTGTTGGATTTTTCACGCAATTTACTAAGTATTCTGGTGATTACTAAGAAACTATGTTATCTGTATGGTGCCTATAGTACAAGTGTTGCTTAGTTTGGGATAGCGATTATCAGTATGGGGCGATATTTATTTATAACAACGGAAATAGGTACTAAACGGTAAATCGTCATTCGTTCTCCACAAGAATAGAACGAATGAAATCTTTTTGAAATAGGCCGGAAAGAGAGAGACAGATGCAGAATGAATGATACCTATTCAATTTCAATTTGAAAAGGTATATGTTTCAAGAAAATGTCAGTAAGCATAAATAACACTTTTGTTTACGTCCTTATTTTCTATTAACGTATCGACAAATCCGAGGAGCTACATCATAAAACAGAGACCGGGTGTACACTAGGGACACGGGATTATCTAAATGGCCAAAGAGGTACGCGGTCCCAGTGTAACAGGTGATTTAATATATAAAGAGGGTATTTGTAAACTATCTGTAAGTAGTTGTGTGGGTTCTTAATAGATAGTAAGGATCTGTCGTTGATTTAATGGGTGTTCTCCTTCATACTTATTTATACATATAATATGAAGGTAGGATTCTTAAATTAGGTAAGAATTACTTTTGATTTTGAATCATTACAAATAATGTACTTAAACCTTTAATTGTTTGAGAATGTTGGCTAATACTGGACTTATGGTACAGAATATGATGTGTTACTGTCCTTGCCACGGCCGTTTTTAGAGCTGTCAAATATAGTTAGTTTAGTTGTGGTTATATTATACATTATTATTATACTGTGATGACATGTACAAGAAATAAATACATTAGTTTTATTACAATTTATTTTATAAGAATTTAGCCATACGACATCGCGGGAGGCCCAAAAACAGATGGCGAGACGAGCCGGACTCGCACAATAGTGACTGGTCCACACTGGGTAAGAACAGAGAGAGGTGGAGCGAAAAGTAGGCATTTGTCCAGCAGTGGTATAATACAGGCTGATAAAAATAAATAAAAACCGGCCAAGTGCGAGTCGGATTCGCGCATGAAGGGTTCCGTACCATTGACTATAAAAACGGCAAAAAATCACGTTTGTTGTATGGGAGCCCCCTTAAATATTTATTTTATTCTGTCTTTTAGTATTTGTTGCTATAGCGGCAGCAGAAATACATCATCTGTGAAAATTGCAACTCTCTAACTATAACGGTTCATGAGATACAGCCTGGTGATAGACGGACGGACGGACGGACGGACGGACAACGAAGTCTCAGTAATTGGGTTCCCGTTTTACCCTTTGGGTACGGAACCCTAAAAAAAAATGATGTCAATATTTCTTCCAAAGAGCAAAAAATAAACATAAAATGAGTAAGTAATTCACAACAGTAAATGTTATTATTATTTGTTTTAAGTTTATAAATTAGTCATTTTATAATATGTAAAGTAGTTCGTATAGGGATCAATAGGGCACAATCATTTTGTTTACAAAGATCACTCAGAGTTCATTGACCAGTAAATCTAAAGTGTAGACAGCAATGGGAGTGGTTTATCAGTCACATAAACAAATCAGTAAAGTTGACATTCAATTTTTAAAGGCACATTGTTCATGCAAACCAACAACTTGGTTCGAGTGCAGGCTGCTATCTCACTACACCTGAAGTTGTAGCATTAGTGCCAAGAAGATGAGTGACTTATGTCACAAATATTTCGATGTTGTCTCTTTATGTATGAAATTAGACAGAGAGTGATCAAGCCAATCCGTGACAGAGTTCTTGTCTTGACATGTGTGCTAACACCACTGGTGGTTGTAGGTTTGATTCATGTCACAGGCAAATTTTGACTATGGCTTTTTTCGGAATTTGTCCTTATGGGCGTAATCCCAGTTACACAGGCACTTTGGCAGTTAAGAACCATGCAATGGACTGGAGATAGACCTAATTACCTTCAGTCCATTGTTTGGTATCCATAGCACAATGTTTTCTTGAAAGAGGTGTGGCAAAGAGTAGTCTCTGGCTACGCCTGCGGAATGTGGGCATGAGTACATATATGTACAAATTCTTTCTTCATAAAATCAACTTACCAGCACAATTGGAACAGTCTTGAGCTTTGTCCATTGTATTCTGAATGTTGCTCGGTTGCACTTCGCAGAGGTAAGCCGCAGCCAGCCGGGGAGCTCCAGTAGATCCGTCAGCAACTCCTCGTCTAACGTCAGGTCCTGCAGTTCACCGGACCCTCGCAACGCTGAGAGGGAGATCTGTTCCGGCGACAGATTCTTTGTGAACCTGACAAATAACAATGAATAGTTAAGTAAGGTTTTTTTTATATTTATTAAAAATACTAGTGTCATATTCCACAATCCTGTACAGCCCTTATATTGGAATTTTTGCTCAAAATAGGTTTATGATTTTTTTTTGTTTTATGGCCTCTTTCCATTGAGTCTGGCCCAATGTGATTGGCAAAGACACAATGGAGATTAAGTTTATGATTCTAATGTAAATAAGTCATTAACTACCAAATAATTGAGGGTAGGAATTTTATATTAATATAAATACCTATCAAAAGTGGAAATTAAGTAAAATACAGACATTTTAAATTTTCGAATCCGTTTTTAGTATCAATTTAAATATTTTAAAATATGTTCACCGCTTAACTGAAATGTAATATTATTTTTATACTTAGAACCAACTCTCTTAAACTAGGTACCTCCCTACATAAAATAAAAACAAAAACATGAAATGCACCAAATAATATAATTACAGACAAAGTTTATTTAGAATTACTAATACAAGCCATCAATTTGAACACAATAACAAAGAAAATATGTCTGAATTCGTAATAATTCAATAAAACCTGACTAAATATACAGAGAAAAGGTAAATTTAACTAAAATCTGTGGTTAATTAACTTATTATTGAAACAAATTAATTAAATTAGGCGTTAAATATTACAGAAAACCATAGGATAGCTTTTTTTTAATGGAAAACAAAAACATATTTACCTTGAAAGATGTTTGAGTAATTGGTTCTTTATTATCGTAACCATTTTCAGCGTTTAAATTCCCTATAATCTAACAAAACACGGAATTTATCAAAAAATCATTATCACACACGAAACCACATCCAAAGAATGACTGAATGACTGACATATGTTTGACATTTTATGTGAACGAGGCATGAATGGTGCTAATCAAAACGTCATTCATGAATGGAAGGGGGTATAAATTTGGGATGGTATTCTCGATATGATTAATTTTTTTTTATAAATTCTCTAAAAATAAAATCTTTACAGTGAACAAAAAAATATACACTTAACTTCACACAATAATATTGTTACTAATATGGTTTGTAAGAATGAATTGGTGTTTAAAAAAAATAGAATTCTTTAGGTAAATTGAGAAATGCTTTACAGGGAATGAAACGTATGACGGCGCTCCGCCTATAGCTTGGTAACCAAACAAACAGCGCAACATTTGTTTGGCGGTTGTCAAGTACCTTATCGACTTTTTACACGTTACTTCCTTTTGATTAACAAAATATAATAAACATTTTTAATACTGCACTATTTAAAATTACTGGTACTTTATGTTTCTGAAAGGTGACTTAAGTAAGATTCCAAAAACAAATCCATTTTATTTTTGACATTATGTCAGAGCTTTTTGTTGTTGTTTTCTGAGCAATATTTTCATTTTTAATGTTTGATTTCATTATTGTTTCTCCTCAACTTTTTTCTCGTGTCGTATTTACAATAAGATTGTGATAGATAAAATAATAGCAGCAACAAGTTAGAAGAGGAATTGCTACTTGTTTATTTGTAGGCGTTTTTATAAGTCATTTGCTAAACGCATTCTGTAAGTACCTACACATTGCTGAAATAACTTATTACTGGTGATAACAGCGTAGACCTCATTGGCTTGTTGTAACGTATATTGATTTGTTCTATTATAATAATAGTAGGTAGGTAACCACTTGTAGCGCATAGGTTAATTATCTACCTATTACCTATGTATGTTTCAGTAGTTAGTGCAGTGGTCAAAAGTAAACGTAGTTCTAGAGCATTCTACAATTATTTGGAAACGTGAAAATGTCTTCAGGCTGAGGAGTAGAAAGTATGTATAATTGCTTACTTAAATGATGTCGCGACGGTTTGGTGTACCTAGTTGTTTGAGCGCAAGCCGACTCACTGCCCCGGCCCCTGTAGCATGATGGCTGCGTAGACATAAGTTTTATCCATTTCAACTGTCAGGTTTGTCGAGAAAATGACGTCACTTATTGCTTTATGTACTGGACACGGGACGGTGTGATGTCATTTTCTCGACGAATCTGACAGTTGAAAGAGATGAAACTAAAGCTAAGGGTTCCGGTGGTTGCGTGTTCGATTCGAATTATCCCTGGTCTCGCCTGGGATCGCCCCAGTCCATTGTAGGGCACCCATAGTACAAGCTTTGCTTAGTTTAGGATCATACGATGAGATGTTGTCTGGTGATATTTATACTATTTAAGTATTTTTTTCTTAAGTACATACCTACCTATCTAGTTCTATTTTTTTATGTATGTCTGGCTAGCCCTAATTCAAGCGATTTTTATCTGACACCTAGATAGTTGCTACAACCCACAGCCATAGACATTTAAATTCTTCTTTTAGCGGCAAGCACGCTCGCACCAAATGTCACGTGAGAACTTAGACCTAAACACTCAATACTCCGCCGGAGACTCTAAAGCGATGGCCCCCACCAAATACCAGGAGGAGAACAACAACGAGGTCAATGAACTCTCCAAGGAGTTCTCCGAAATGGGGTGCATAGTAGACGCCGTGAAAAGACCACCGAACATATGCGTTGAGACTTGTGTCTACCAATCAGACTCTGAGAAGTCTTACGCAGAAGAAGATGCGTACTCAGATGAGTTTGAAGACGACAAGAGTGAAGATGAATCCGTAAAGACTGAGCTCAAGTCTGCTAAGACTGAGACTAGTAGGGAAGATACGGAGCGGTCTGAGACTGAACGGCCATCTGTTAAGTTGTCCAAAAGTCAGTCGACTGTCTCTAGTAATAAGGCACCGCCATCGGTGTCTGCAAAGTCTTCGGGCTATGGGTAAGTGTATACCAACTATTGATAATATTATGACGAACATGAACGTCGTTAGGTTGTCCGAAGTGTTTTTCTGAATAGTACATTAAATACCTAAGGAACAGTTGGCTACCGGTCAAATACTTTAATACGCAACTGTGTGCAGAATTTAATAAAACTTGAAGTATACGAAAAGACTTGTTGACTGGATCATTCTTGATAAAATTGTGCTGAAAAACAACATACACGCGGTTACTCGGTGCACAGGAAGATAGTAAACCATTCAGGATGTCATGTTTCCATCAAAATACCTTTCCAAACTACCGTAAATATACTCGAGCGTATCTATTCATTATAACTTGGTCCAAACATTATAACTTGGTGTAGTCTTTATCATCTTTAACAGAAGATGAATTTAAATTTATTTTTCCAGTTCAGTGTCTGTCCCGCCGTCCCACCGCATAAATATGTCGTTCTCAAACGACCGTCTCCGTGAGATCGAGAGGCACAACCACATCCTCCTGACCAAGATACTAAGCGCCAGGAACACGCGGAAGTCGTCCATACCGGCGCGGCAGCAGCAGCCGATACGGAAGCCGGTCACCTCGGCCGCTCTCTCGAGGAAAACCCAACAGAGACAAATTGATCATGATAATATGGTGGGATATACTACTTATCCAATTTTTTCAGAATTGCAAAATAAAAATTTCAGCCCGAGATATCCTGTAGTGCGATTTAACCTCATGTAATAGGGGGTGAGCCTTTTGCCATTATACCATGAAGACATGAAAACATGTAGGTAGGTAGGGTAAACCCTGCTCCTTGAACTGCGTAGAACCATAGTGAACAGGCTTACTAAGCTATTACTAAGGTCAATGGACAGTACTCATAGCAAGTATTGCTCACTTTATATCGAGAGGTGAAAGGCTATTTGACTTAAGTGAGATTATTTGAACTCTACAGGAGAGCATATTCACTCGACGCACTAAAATTACCTGATTCCAAATATGTATACATGTAGGTCAATATCGCCCAAAAGTGTCGCCCAAATAGCCTTTCACCCCTCGATATATACACCTGCTGTTTGGTAGAAATTTCTACCTACCTTGCATTTCCTAAATTCCAAGGAAATCCACGAACCAATCACAGAGTTTTTGCATTACCAGATCTTGTTGAAGAAGATCCAGCGCGCGAAATCGTCTGCGTACAGCGTGCGCCGTTGATACAAATGTGGCGTCCGATGCGCGGGCGCAGCGACCATTTGTACATTGTTAGATACCACGCACCGCGTGCATTATATTGTTAACAAATTTATTATACGAGTTTTATATGAAACACACGCCTTTTATTTACAAAAAAAAACAAGCAAATAGATTTGAAGTTATGTTTTGAATATAAATCGATAATTATGTTTTCGTTGATGAGTTTTGATGCTGCATTATATGTACGTCACTAATCTAAGAATAATGGAAACTGCTTTGCCCACAGAATTACTTCTCCCTTAGATTCTTTACGCAATTTCTTATAGGAATCGTTAAATCTTTAATAGGTGTAGGAGTATTTTTGGGGTCATCCGCCTTGCTTTTTATTTTTACTGTGTATTTATTTAATTTGTCATTATTTCACATGGGCAGAATGCCCGCTAGCCGCAAATACAGCCATGTCACATTCTATTTCATCAGTTCATTTATTTCGTAAAATAAGAAGGTAGGTTTCTTTATTTCAACCATTAGACCAACACTTTGGGACGCAAATTAGGGAATAACTTGCGGTTAACGCGAGTAAAACACATTAAAACCAAAGTCCTTTAATCCTTGCGCGTTGCCCATCTTAAATCTAGGTTTAAAACTGTTGGCAGAGCCACTGACCTTTGCTTTCTTAGTTTTGTCTGACTAAGAAATCAAAGTTCAATGGTTTTATACTACGCAATATAAAAGCGTGACCTCACCCTGCCTGGTTGGTACTTACCACAAGTACCTACTTAAAATAATGGTCCTTACCGCAAAATATCATTTGTGAGCTGTCCTACCCATATCTATTTTCGTTACCTACCTACTAGGCTACCGCTATGCGGACTTAAGACAGAATTATATCGAAACTAACAAACAACTTTGAAACAATCGTTCTGGGATTTGCGTCAACGAATGCTTAAGTATTGTTCGAAAATATGGTTATGTGTTCTCTATTTACCTACACTCTACACTATAGACAATTCTGTTTATCGTACCTTACATACAAACCTGTTATTGATGTTATTTAAAACAGATTTTGGGTGTTGCAGTTTCAATATTAAGACATATACATCATCATACCTCTATTCCCCAAAGGGGCAGGCAGAGGTTTCAGAACCATGACAATTTTCGCATGTGTCTATTGCATTTTCTGAGAACATTTACCATAGTAATGTATATTTTTTTTTACATTATCAGAAAGAAGTGGTTTCATCGAACAAAAAGCCCACCGAGTTTTAAAAAAAAACTGATATTTTGACGTGAGAATTTTCGGTTGAAAATTAGGGTGCTTTTTCGATATTATAGTCAAAATAAGATGAAAAAATTAATATTCTAAATAAAAAAAAATTACTGTGTGTTTGGGACATAAAAAGGTAAGTTTTCACCAAATTAAAAATAAAAATTGCGAGTCGGACTCGCGCACGAAGGGTTCCGTACCATTATCTATAAAACGGCAGAAAAATCACGTTTGTTGTATGGGCGCCCCCTTAAATATTTATATTATTCTGTTTTTTAGTATTTGTTGTTATAGCGGCAACAGAAATACATCATCTGTGAAAATTTCAACTCTCTTGCTATCACGGTTCATGAGTTACAGCCTGGTGACAGACGGACGGACGGATGGACAGCGAAGTCTTAGTAATAGGGTTCCCGTTTTACCCTTAAGGTACGGAACCCTAAAAACCAAAAACTAAAAATAAAACTATTTTACGGATTTTATCGCGTTTATTTACTATTTTATTTAGTATTCGCGTAAATATAATAAAACAATATGTGAACCAAAAACTTGGTTATTTGAATTTTTCTCATAAATTTTGAGGTTATGTGAAAAAAGTGGAAATACAAAAGTTATCTTTTTATTACCTACAACTTTGTCATTCATTTTTTTCCATAGGACTTGTAGTTTTGCCGGAAATCGAGATAAACCGTTTTTACCCTTAAAACCGCACACCCATCTACTTCCCGACCTCAGATCGCCCGTAAATTTTTCCTATTTTTTTGTTATATTCTCTTCCTTTGTCAACGGGTTCCATCCTACTATTACTTTATTTTGTTTCAAAAATTTTTCTACACTGGTCTATTTGTACAAAAACTTAGTAAAAAAAATCTATAGCAATACTTGACGAGGTGGTGGTGGTAGGGCCCACTTTATCATTTCACTGTTGTCCTGTAGTCGTTGAAAAACATGTTGTTGCAAAACAATAATTGAACGGGAAAATTTTACAGAATGTAGGTACTTAAGTATGTACTTACTTGTATAACCATTTTGAAACGTATTGTTTAATACGTTTACAAATGGGTAATAGTTACTAACCTTTAAAACATACGTTGTCTTGTGTTGATAAGTTTTCTTTTGAGCACATTCATGTAACTGTATTTTGATTATCATTAAAATAAGCCTACTTCGCGTGGTATGGCAATAATACATACAGCCTCCTCAGTAGCATTACTTTACAAATATTATTTTTAATAAGAATAAATTAAAATGATCTTAGTCATACAGCTTTATGAAATGGAGGTTACATATCCTCGCTGCTGCTTTGAACAAAACTAAAATATAACATTCTTAGGTCAAGATAACAGTTTGAATTAGGCCTTCGAATTAGAAATTAATTAAGGCATCCCTCTTGTCAATTCTAATTAAATGATATAGATGACTCAATGAATAATAAACCTACCAATTTCTGAAAATAAATTGTGAGGTAATAAATAAAACCGAATCACAAAACAATTCGTTCTCGTTATGAATCATATGAGTACTGTACTTTAAAATGACGTGTTAACTGAAAAAATGATTGATTGTACTGCTGTTACCATGTAGATACAGTAGACTAAAGTAGCCCAATATCCTGAGTTGACTTTTTCTCAACCAGATAAGCACGATATTGCCTTTTCATTATCACCATTCGGTCCCAGGCCTGCATAGTAACTATTGAATCATGTTGTTTACTCGTGCTTTGAAGAATACTTTTTAGTACGTATAACTTTAGAAAATTCATGGAAATCCTTTAAGTACTGTACTCTTACGCCCTGCACCTGAAGTGAGCAAATTAATGTAACTTTTTTTATAAAAAAATACTCTGTGTAAATGTGTATAAAGATTGAGTTTCGGAGGTTAAAGCTCTTTCATTTTAAAATTAGCTTCTTTGAGTTAATACAATTAGTTTTTGTATTGACCAAAAAAATATCGCGGGCGTTTTGGCGCGTATTCTATTCGAACACCATCAGCGCCTCTATCGGGAAATTATGGCGTTAAGGGTAAATGTATGCTACGAAAAGGTGAAGTTGGAAAGTCGTCTTTAAGTTAAGAGGCTTTGAAATCACGATGCGAGTTGAATTGAGGCTTCCCTAGATGGAGCAACGCAACGGATAGGTTTTGCTCTACCTTTTAAAATCTTCTACATTATTTACAAGGATCAAATAAAAACTATAAGTACGTGGCCGTTTATTGTTTTCTTATATTTACGCGAATACTATACATTGAAATTAAACTATTTTACGGATTTTTTTGTTTTTTTTTACAACTAAAAAAACCTTCCTCTAAAGGGGCAACAATCTAAATTGTTCGGGTAGTTGGATCAGATTTACTTGGTTTATAATTTGGGAACTGACAATTCCGAGGGAGAGTGGTGTGTCCCTTTCTCTACAATTGTTAATCTAATTTGAGTTGCTACACTTGTATTTACTTAAAATATTAAATTTAGTAGCGTAGGTCTTGAGGAATGAGAGGCTTTACGAATATATAATTATATTACAATTTTAAAGAAATATACGCAGTGTACAATTTAGAATCAAATTACCTGATTAATGCCCTTTACCTGACGCTTAAATATGTTACCAATTGCAGCGTATTAATATTTAGGCATACCCTAGAATTACCTTTTTATTGACTTATTCAATAATGACGAATTTACTTGCAAACAGGCTTCGCTTTACGTGTCCGTATTGTTTGCGTATTACAAATTACGTGTAGTAATTACCATGGAAAATCCTTCTTGAATCAACATAAATGATTGTCATCATGATAGAGTCGTTTCGTCGTTTACTTACTAGCTGCAAACTTATCTTTTCCGGTGGTTGCGGCGCTGTTGTCTATGTAGAGTTAAGCCTCAAATCTATAGAATATTATGATTCATTTGTAGTTGCGTTGTAGAACATTTTGAGTTCAATGTTTGTTAGAGGGATTTGAATTTCTATAAATCGAGGTACTAGTGTGTAAAGTTGAGATCAAAATGTAGAGCTGTAGAGACGAAGTTAGTTCCAATTTTAACCACAGTCATTAATTACTTTGTAATAACATAGAAACACGTTTTATATTCCGGTTTAATATAAAAAGTGATGGATGATGATCTTAAAATAAATCGCGTATGCTAAAAATAAATTGGAACGTGCCGTCTGCGGATAACAACACGAAAATAACCCGTTATCAGTGTTATTAGATACTAAATTAACACTTATCAACATTATTTATAGGTAGGTAACAACATATCCGCGTTTATAGTGGAAACATTACAATATAGAGCACTCCGTTGGTACCAAAAAAACTAAGCACCATTGACATTTGGAAGTGTAGATATCTAAATGTGTAAAAAATATATAATACCTAAATTGGTCTCGTTGATGCCACGGTACGATCATCTATCTTATACAACTTGACATAAACAATCTGACGCACGTCAAAGTAATAGAATAAGTGAAGAAAATACTGGATTCTTCAAAGTTAACACGATTTTTTTTTAAGAACTTACACTGTTGGCCGTGAGGTGGCCTTTACAGTTTTGCCGGAGAAGAAGTTAACACGAGTTTCGAGTTCAAAACAAGGACGATGACGAAGTTAGTATTTTTTTTCTTCGTCGTAAAAATATGAGACGAATACCAATTGACGCGGATTTTTTTTCGGATTCAAATGATATGAAAAACGTAATTTCACTTTTTTGAGAGTTACAGCAAATTCTCAGTGAAGTTCGAACAGTACGAAAGTCAATACATTCAAATCTCAGTTCTAACAGTACGAAAGTCATTCAAATCTCAAAATACTCACAAAATGACTTCACTGTTAGAACTTCACTGACGAAATATGTTTTCTGCCATCGTATATCGTTCGAATCAGCGAATTTTTCTCCGTCTTTTGAGCTGGGTTTCGTGCAAAGTTACCACATGGCACTTTTTACCGTTGCGTTGATATAATCGCATTTAATTCGTCATGGAACATTTTTATTGTTGGTCCAATGTTAAATAATAGCGATTATAACGACACGGTATGCAAACATGTAGTTTGATAACAGTTATTTTATGACGAGACCGCGCTGTTTTTAAAGATAGTGCGGTGGTGTGATGGCTATTCTAACCGAAACCAACTGATCTGATAATAATATAGATAAGCACAAGCAGTGGTAGCTGGTAGCCTAGTTGGTCGAACATCCGTCTTGACTTTGTTTTAAGCAGCTAGAAGAAGATGAAGGATACATACATACATACATATACTCACGCCTGTATCCCATGGGGGTAGGCAGAGACTACCGTTTGCCATATGCTACGATCCTGACATCTTTCGCTTCATCCACAGTCATACATCTTTTCATGCACTTCCGTCGGTTGAGGGTGCTACGGACTTGACCATTTCTGGAAGAGACCGTTAATCTGGTCGTGAAAGGTCCTCCTCGGGCGCCCTCTTCCGACATTTCCTCTCACGAAGATGAAGGAGAAAGCATTAAATTCTAAACATGCACTGCGAACAACACAAATAAATATATGATCACGCCTGTATTTCCCGAAGGGACAGACAAAGGTGCACCACAGTGCACCCACACTTCGCCGATGTATTTTGGTCCCGATGTTATAGGGAGCGAGGCTATTAATATGATACCGGGCATATCCCTCCTCTATATGAGGGAGATATGGGCCATAGACCACTTCGTTGATCCAGTGCTGGTAGGTGAACTTCACACGCCTTTCTATAGACGTGCAGATTTCCTCATGATGTTTGTCTTCACCGTTCAGCAAGAGGTAATAATTACTGAACTACCATTGTTCATCAGAAAAGTAGGTTTAAAATAGGGAGTCCGCCTGAGGGGCAAAGCAGACATATAATTAAATGTGTATTCAGATCTGAAATTTGCATGAAAAACCAACTAAGTGTGTATAACGAAAGTACTGAATGTGTTTCGTTCATTGACGTACATTGCTGAATTAATTTGGGTACGCTTTGCATACGTAAGCTTGGACGTCAAAACGCATATCGCATATTATTTCCAGCACCTGGATACTTTTAGGAGTGTAAGTTTGACTATTTAAATTTTCATTTTAAAATATCCAAAGTTTTTTTTAAATAGTGACAAATAAGGTTATAAACAAGTTTATTCCTTATACATTTATAATATGTCCTATAATGCCCGAAGGGGGTGGTCAGAGGTTCATTGCAGTACACCCATTTTTGAGCCCAATGTAATAGGGGCGAGCATATTTCTGTAGAATAGTGGGATGTTGACTTCAACGAAAAACACCTTTTTAATCACTTCTTTTAATTTAGCGTCCTCACTTTAAAACTTCGTATCGTCGTATCTCCCACTCTCTCTCACACCCTCTCGCTCGCTCACACCTCACGTTCCGTTCCTTACATTCATACCTCGTACATACCACTCGCGTTCCATTCCCACATTTCCATTGTAACGGGCACTGCCACTATGAGAGCGATTTGGGCCATACCTATACGTCCACGCTAACCGAGTGCGGGGTGATGAACTTCACACGCCTTTCTATAGACGTGCAAGTTTCCCCTTCGTAATGTTTGCCTTCACCGTTCAGCAACTGGTAATCATTATTGAAAATGACATGTTTTATAGTTGTTTATTAAAAGTTAACCTTATAAAAAAGGTCTGCGCATACCATGTTATACCTACATAAATAAATGTGCATAAAGGCCTCGTAACTTGACTATTATGTAAACAACTATACAACATGCGACGTACAGTACGTAGTAGGTAGGTGCTATCTTGTAAGCAATCCTGACCTTTAGTTCTAGCTGCCACACTCCAAATAAATGATTAAACACGCATTTAATATTAATGTTGTTTGCACAGCTGTAAACAGGTTGTTGTAAAGTTGTTGTTGTTGTAAAGGGCATTGTATTTGTTTATTCCAGCCCATACAACCCTGCACACACTGGAGCGTTAAAAGCCGCGCGTCAAATCTTTGCCAATACTAAAACGAACTGTATTTACTCATTCACAAACTTCATTCTTCAACGAATTGTAATAGAAAGCGTGAGAGAATTCTGACACCTGGTCGCGTGGAATTTAACACACAAATAAATTACATCATCATCATCATCACACCTGTATTCCCGAAGCGGTAGGCAGAGGTGCACTGCAGTGCGCCCAGCGATGTATTCGCCGATGTATTTTTGGTCCCAATGTAACAGGGGGCGAGCCTATTCCCATTATACCGGGCACATTCTCCCTCAATAAGAGGGAGATTTTTGGGCCATAGTCCACCACGCTGGCCCAGTGCGGGTTGGTGACCTTCACACGCCTTTCTATAGACGTGCAGGTTACCTCACGATGTTTTCCTTCACCGTTTCTTAGCAAGTGATAATCTCGGATGAAAATAAGATTCAGAAATAAAATCTTTACAGTGTTCGTTTTGGTATTGGTAAAAATCTCACGCACTTGTTTTGACGCTCCGATGTGCGCGGGGTTTAATGTAATTTGTAGTTGTAGCACATGTGCCAAGACGTATGTCACGGAATATTTTGATGTTGTCTCTTTCTCTCTTATAAAATTAGACAGAGAGCGAGCGAGCAAATCCGCGACAAAGGTCTTGTCTTAACATGCGTGCTAACACCACTGTTTTACGTCTAGTTGGAGTAAGATAAGTAGTGACATTGTAGGTAAGTCAGTAGTGGCCTATGTAACAATTGAATGTTAAAAATAATTCAGGTTCACCTTGAATGTATGAACTACGTATAAAGGGGGTGATCCATTTGCGAGTAAAACCGTCGGCTCGCCAACGAACTCGCGAGCCAAAGGTCTAATCCGCCAATAAAGCACTTAAAAGTCTGCGGACTTAAAAACCGGCGGACTTGCTCGCTGGCTTTTTGTGCATGCTTGAAATTCGTTCGAAATTCGAAACCTCCGTCTGGGAGCACGCCATTACTTCGCCAACGATGAGAGTAGACTGTTTGGTACGCAAATAGATCACCAACGCGAGTCGACGAGCCAACGGGTTAGACCGTTCTCCCCCTGGAACTGGATCACCCCCTTAATGTTTAAGGGAGGATTAATTATGCTTGAACATGTGGGAGCAAATGGTTATTTAAGTTTAATTAGAATATTACCAATACACATAGTAATAATGCTTCAAAAGGTAAACGAAGACGATGTAATTACCTAAACGCACTAGTAGCCCAGTTGATAGAATCTCCGCCTTGAATGTAAGTTCAAACCCCGGGCTCGTACCTCTAGTATTTATTGATAGCATGGTCTATAGTCATTTTCAATAATGGTTACCACTTGCTGAACGGTGAAGGCAAATATCATGAGGAAGCTTGCACGACTGAAGAAAGGCATGTGAAGTTCTCCAACCTGCACGGGGCCAAGTCTCCCTCGTATTGAGGAGGAATGTGTCAGGTATAAAGACAATAGATAAATTATTACATTGGGACCAGAATTACATGGGCAAAGTGTGGATGAACTGCAGAACATTTTTGCGTACCCCTTCGGAGAATACAGGTGTGATGATGCATTTGTAAGTGGTTGATAAGCTAGCTTGTAACTACTTGTAACTCTATAGCAACTGTAAGCAGCTATAACACGTGAAAATAGCAGCTGCCAAAGTGTTTCAAATGTATGACCATTTACCAACATGGGCTATCTAATCAAACACTTTGATGAATTACTGTTACAAGAGTGAGCACATGTTTTGTGTGTTTTAGATAAAAATGTGTTGTATCGCCATTGGCAAGGTCTGACCTATGATAAGATGTACAATGGGTTTTCAGATAAAACTGGATAATGTTTAATGAAACAATAAATCGAATTCATTTAAGACTACATATGCTGGCTACTTTTTAAAATAAAAATATCCTAAGTTACTCCTTGTATTATCTACTACCAGTGAAAGTCACTTTAAAATCGGTCCAGCCGTTTAGGAGTTTACCTGAAACAAACAGAAGCCGAGAACAAACAAGCAGTGGCCGACAAAAACTTTAAAGTTGCCTTTTCGTTACAGATAGCGTATTTATGTCATATGCATTTAGAAACAGACATTTCGCTTTTATTTATTGGAACGAAGTTCCTTACGGCAGGCTTGGAGGGAATAGGGATTTTGCTAGGCGACCGAACTGAAAAAAATGTGATAGTAAAACCGTAAGAAAAAATCCGTGGAAAAAAAACCGTTAAATGAGACGTCTCTTTATTTGTGTCGTTTGATGGATGGATGGATGGATGGATGGATGGATGGATGGATGGACGGACGGACGGACGGACGGACGGACGGACGGACGGACGGACGGACGGACGGACGGATGGATGGATGGATGGATGGATGGATGGATGGATGGATGGATGGATGGATGGATGGATAGATTGATGGATGGATGGAACGAAGTCTGCGTTGAAGTCGCGGGTAGAAGCTGGTATTTTAAATGTCCTATCATATATGTCTACTTCGAAGGAACTTCGTTCCTACCTGGTGTCCCACGACACCATTTAGTTTTTTTTGTATAGATGTAGACTAGACTAGTTAAGCCAGCGACTTCGTACGCACGGCTTTTAGGAACCCTCCTTATACTATCAACTATCGGCCAGTAAACCTAGAGTGATATTGTGTACCTCTTACATACAGTGTTTGCTCATAAATACATACATTTATTTGCCTACGTACCTACAATAATGAAACGTCATCCCAAACAACTTGATTACTTTACATATTTTCAGCGTCTACGTAATATTTACGTAGGCAACAGGAAACTAATAAACGTAGGTACCCACTACGTGTAAATGATGTCAGTCTCAGTCGATCGTGCGATCAGTTATCGACACGTCGACTATATGGATTCGATTAGCTATAGTAGGTACTGAAACATGTTGCGTTGCAGAGTTAGGCAGACCGACTTTTGTGGTTCGACTGTGGATACCAGGGGAATAGAATTAGCATATTTGAAATTTTATAAATAATTACATCATCACGCCTGTATTACCGAAAAGGTAGGCGAAGGTGCACTGCAGTGCACCTACATTTCACCGATTTATTGGAGTCCCAATGTAATAGGGGGCGAGCCGAGAGTTTAATGGCAATAAACTGGACACGTTTCTCAATATCAGGGATATTTCGGCCATTGTCCACCACGATCGCCCAGTGCGAGTTGGTGAACTTCACACGCCTTTCTATAGACGTGCTGATGAAGTGTTTTCCTTCACCATTCAGCAAGTGGTTATCATGATTGAATATGACATTTCAATTTTAATTCTGAAAATAAGCTTCAATTACACCATTTAAGGTAATAGCCAAAGATACCTATTTCAATTAAAATGAGGTAAGGTATGACAGGTAAGGCGAAACAATGGAGGGTCTAAGTTAAAACAGAATTATGAATAAGTATGGTAGGTAAGTAATACAATAACTTTTCCTCGTACTTTATACGCATTTTATTAACACTGTGTATGGGCTGAGGTAAATAAATTAATGTTAAAAAACTTTTTAAAAACAAGCTTTCATATAATTGCCCTTAATTTTCGTGTTCTCCTCAGCAAACCCTTTCATTTGATACACATACTGTGGTAGTGCAGAAAAAATAACTAATCCGCCATCTTGGATGATCCGCCATATTGGAATTAGAATGACGTCACATAGCTAAGCATGCATTGTCATCCAAAGCAAGCGTTTATACCAAATTTCATCTGAATCGGTTAAAGATAACTGATTGAAAATTCAGTTGTAACATTCCACTCGGACATACATACGTTGCAAGGTAATATAAAGCTTGTAATAAAAGGAGGAGTCTAAAGCTGAACCCTCCGAATAATCAGGACAAATTTTGAAAAGGCCATGTTCTAAATTTGCCGATGATGGGAATCAAATCCGCAAACACCCGGTGCAGTGCCAAGAGGCCTACGCTCAAAATATTAGACCAAGCCACCGATTTTTTGTGTTTTCAAAACTATTGACGCTCGTGTCTAGACGCCCCAATGTGTCTGGGGCTTAAGTTAATACCTTACCACTACCTCTTAAAGTATTTGAAATAAAACTATTTTACGGATTCTATCGCGTTTATTTACTTTTTAGGGTTCCGTATTTATGTTCCCGACGTTTCGGCTGCTCTACAGCAACCATGGTCACGGGGGACTGAGGTGTTAGACGTCCTGATGTTATAGTTAATAACTGGGTACCCTAATATTTAGTTGTTATTTGCGGTCCGCTATTTTTTTTGAAATTTTGTTCTGAGTTAATTGTCGAAAACTGAAAGTATCTAATAGGTATTAAAAAAAACCGTACCCGTCGCGAGACGCCTGGCAGATGTGAAACATTATGTTATTTAGAGTAGAGAGAGAGAGAAGCGTCGTAGCAGCGGGTGAGTGGAGTCAGCCGGTGGGCGGAGTCTAAGCGGCGGAAAGAACCGAGGAGCTGCTCGAAGTTTTCGCATCACGGCATCGCGACATCGACAGTTGCTCTCACTCGCCAAGCGCGCCATTAGATGTTTCACATCAAAACATTGCTGCAAGACAGGTGGTGGTACGGGGGCGGAAGGTAATTCTTTCAAGATCGTCGTCATTTCTAATTCGACATATGTCGAAAAAGTACGACCAATTTGACATTTTGTTGCGAGATGCTAGAATTGGCCCCCAGTTCGTTTTGGTCCAAAGGCTTAGAATATTTGCGCATTGTTCTTAGCCAACTCTTCGCGCATGTTTTTTACGCGCTTGTGGGTCCAGGTCATTTGTCGTTCGTCTGTATCGTGTACTACCAATTAAATGTCCCGCGTTATCGCTTCGCACCGCTTGTTTTTACGACAGTGACGCCACGTTGAAAAAATACTGCGTCAACAAGCCACGAGTGCGTAGTAACATTGTATTATCTTCATCTAGATACTGTTGAACAATAGAATATATAAAATAGGCATACCAAAACAAACTCTATTAACTCACAATAAAACACATTTTTCAGTCAATTTTCATCATAACACAAGCAAAGTTATTCGCGTGGCCGTATGACCTATGCCACAGACATTTAATCTTGTCAATGTGGCAATGCTAGGCACCCTACCGCCCGACAGTGATGGGGGATCGTAGGGTATATAATATTCTGTAATACGTATCATAAAGTACATTACATTATTATTCGTTTATTTTCCATTTTTCATATTTAATCCATTTTTAAATATAAATATAACAAATACATTTATAAATAAAAAAACAGTTTCCCACCGGCATCTGGAACAGGGTCCTAGTTACCAGTGGTTAGGGCTCCAGAGAGAGGAACTTCCTCACTATGCGCGCCGTCTCCAGAAGTACTGCCTTCTGAATCTGTCCCTTGATCCAGCTGCCTAACGCGAGCCTCTTTAGGTGTTGTACAATACATTATTTGTCACACATATTATATACAACTTTTTGCATTACTTACAACGCATTTAATGACCAAAGACATTGGATCCGTTATTGTATCTCCGATAACTAATCATAGGTTTTTACGTTCTTTCGATTAACGATTTAACATTATGCTGGTATCGTTCAGACCCGATAAGAATACCATTGCGAAGTAATTATAAATACATCATCACGCCTGTATTCCCCGAAGGGGTAGGCAGAGGTGAACTGCAGTGCGCCCACACTTCGCCGATGTATTTTGGTCTAATTTATAGTAATTATAAATGATATTAAAAACCCAAACGATTATCAAATCATAGGATTTGCTGTTTACTTTACAAGGTTATGATTGTATTTTTTTTTCATTTAATTTTATTAATTAATTTAAATTTATCAGAATCAGACATTTTTCACTCCTATGAGTGAAAAATCTCTGATTCTATATTTTATTTTCTGATTCTATTTTGTATACCTATGTATACAAATACAATCAATACACGGACTCGTCAATAAAAAAATAACAGTTGTACCTCTACCACCCATTCGGAATGCATTTCCTATGGAGGAGGATGGGAAAGAAACCGTAGGAAATTAATCACATGATGAAATATAATGGAATAAGATGAGGTATGGCTGCACTCAAAATTAGCAGGTTTATTTGCATTTGTTACTGTTATTATTTACTTCAAACTGGCAGCATACTTCCCTAATTGTAGGTCCAGACATTCCCTATCTTATGGCATTGAAATGTCATCGTTTCATTAATTTACTTTTTATGGCCTAATTTACGTCCCAATCTTGGGCAAAGTACTCCCCTCTCTCTAACCATCGCTCCCGATCCTGGGCAATTTCCAGCCACACGTTCCCGCAAAGATTTCTAGACCGCCACGCCGCCATTGCCTTGGTCTTCCACGGTAGGGATGTGATTTGAAGGGGAAAAAATCGATTAATAAATAATGAAATAAATAATCGATTTTTCTCAGTTTCAAAAAGATCGATTATTAAAAATCGATCCACTTCCCAAATTACGTATATATAAGGGGCGTAGGTAGGTACTTAGCTTACTTTAAACAGTTTTCTTTTATATATAGATCCAGAGTCCGCAATAACACCACACGTCGTTAACAGGGAAAAATGGCACGAAACAAATAAATTAATTGCACAATAACAATCAGTTCTGGGAATCAACTTGTAAATAATTCATTTAATGCACTGACTTTCTTAATTACTATATCAATAATTGAATTTTCCTGTTATTATTCTAGTTTTGGAGAAAAAGGTTGGAGAATATGACATATTAAAATCATTGGCAAACACAGGCGTATTTTTGTCAATACCAAACAAACTCTATCACCTCAAGAGTAAAGTAAATTTTTCAATGGATCGTAATCGTAGATGCGTGTAAAATTATTCGCATGGCTATTGCTACAGACATTCAATCTTTATGTATATTAGAATAGAGTACATTACAAAAAAGTTAATGTAGTAGTAGTAATAAATAAATTAAATATGTACAGTCACTCATTTTCATCCGAGATTACCACTTGCTATGAAACGGTGAAAGAAAACATCGTGGGGAAACCTGCACGTCTATAGAAAGGCGTGTGAAGTTCACCAACCCGCACTGGGCCAGCGTGGTGGACTATAGCCCAAAAATCTCCCTCGTATTGAGGGAGAATGTGCCCGGTATAATGGCAATAGGCTCGCCCCCTATTACATTGGGACCAAAAATACATCGGCGAAGTGTGGGCGCACTACAGTGCACCTCTTCCATACCCCTTCGGCGAATACAGGCGTGATGATGATGATGTATTAAATATGTACACAAGAAAGTGGTAAGGTAAGTCGATTGATTAAATAGTTTTTTTTTTTTTGTTAATGCATTTCTATGACCCACTCCTGGGCAAAAGCCTGCCCTTTACTTCTCATCTCAGTCCTGGCAAATTATTTGACTTGCCATAGATGTGTGAAGGTTTTTAAAGTTAAGGCGGTTTGGACTATTTGTTCACCACGCTGGTCTAATGTGGGTTGGTGAACGTTTCATCAGAGCCTCGTTTGTTATTCGGCAGCGTGTACCACGGGGGAGTCGTGGTTACAAAGGGTGGGGGCCCGCGTGGTGTGGATAAAGGATTAATAAAATAAAAAATTTAAATCCATAAAGAATTTAACTATGTTTAAAAATAAAAAAGGTGTACCACGGGCAGGTGAGGTTGACTTGGATCAACATAGTTATAAAGAGGAAAGATTTGTATTTTTGTATGTAACGAATAAACTTAAAAACTACTGGACCGATTTCAAAAATTATTTTGCCTTTTTTTATTTATCCCAATATGTTAAAAAAAAAATGGCCACCCGTGCGAAGCCGGGACGGGCCGCTAGCAATCAATATATTGAACCTTACGGATAGGCGATAATGGTGCAATGTTTAATATCAGTTTAAAGTAAGTCAGACCACACATATCTTTGTTTTGTTATCGTTTTTAATTGCGTCGTATTGGCAAATTACCAACTGATTATCTAAAGATAACACCTGTGGTCTCGCCTAATTAAAAATGTGAACTACGCCTGATTTTGCCAATAAATATGTATTTAAACAGTTGAAATAGGTGAATATCGGTCAGCGTAAAAGAACAATAACTATAAGAGAGGGTTGGTAGCTATAGTGATGTTGTGCAATAACAATTATAAGAACTTGGCATCATAATAGGCTTACGGAAGGTACGTACACACTACGTATAATTCTGTCCATATTTCCAAGGAAGCAAACATCACGCAGATGCTTTTATTTACAAAGTTCGTGAGGAAATTACGCTACGTTCAGTAGTTTTGGTACGAAGCCAGGATGTCAGTCTGCGGTGGTTCTGTGAAAACGTGATTCTCCGACGAGTGAAATGGTTGAGTGGAGTGTACATGGAATTGGACGTCACTTGGACTGTACTGGTTTCCAGAATTAGGAGATAAATTAGTTTAATAAACAGGACTTAGACATTATGAAAATTGAATAAAATGCGACGTGGAAGATATCACTTGGGCAAATCAAAAGTTGAACTAAATGCTAAATGGTTGGATTATACGCAGTTATATTTAACATTAACGAAATATTTTAGGAAATTGTTTTGAAGGCAATCTTATTATAGAACAGACGACTAAACAATATAATAGAGTGAGAGACGGCTAGACATTATTCTTAATAACCACTTTGAAGCCTCTTCAAATCCCTCGCAGAACTTACAATCTTTGGAGAAAACGCCGCCCGACGGTATGTGACGGTTTGCGACGGGCGACTGGCAGAGACTGGATGATGAGGGCCGAAGATTGGGCTCCGGGGCGTTCACTGGGAGAGGCCTACGTTCAGCAATGGACGAGCATAGGCTGAGAATGGGCCTCGTTAACTTCGAATACCATATCAGTAAAATGTGAGTGCAACTACTAACTTGAATTACGATTTTTTTACCAAAGTATGTCCGGTATAATACGATAGTTCCACGGCTTTCAATCTTAGACGGCTGCGGTAAATTACACCAAACAAAACTGATTTGTTGCGTCCCAACATGACTTCAACGAGGTTTTACTAGAAATGGTGATTTATTACTTGCGTGGGTGGTTGTCATGACGTGCCGCGTATGACAGAATGCGCGAATGAATTAAATTTTGGTCGTGTTTCCTAGTTCGACGGCAACCTGCTTGGTGTTGGTACTGTTTAAAAACTCTCTATATTTGATACAAAAGAGTTTAGCTCTATTAATAAGTATAAGTATTAAAAAGTATAGCATAGAGCGTCAGTACAGGGTAGAGCGTCAAGACAAACGCAGCTTTTTTTTCCAATACGAGAACGACTTCTTTCTAATATTAATAAAGGTGAAAAACAAAATATTTACATAGTTAACAATTTCCGAAATAATAAAAAGTAAGAATAAAAAAATATATACCCCACAGTCCCCCACCCTCGGGCGGTAGGGTGCCCAGAACGCTGGCAGCATTGCCACGTTGAATGGCAATGCTGATGTGCTGTGCGAAATAGTTTCCAGCGTTCCGATCACCGGATTTTTCGACCAGACGTTTCGCAATGTCTTGAAACATCCGATGGGCGGCACCCGGCCCTCATGGACCTAAGGTTTCTACCCCAAACGCCTCAAATATATATAAAGGCTAAATTTCTGAGATAAAATGGTATAAAATTCTCTCGCGCCGTCTGCGTGACATTTAGATGAAGAATGAGCATTTTCCATGAGTCAGTAGAGTTCATTTTGACATTGGCAAAAAATTGCAGCGTCTTGACGCCCCAGTCAGACCAGGGCCTGATAATTACGGGTTTAGCGGGAACTGGTAGACCATTTTGTGACAGAGTGTTCACAAAACGGCCTTTTCGGAATTTCCCTGGTCTGTGTGTAACTGGGATCTTCCCTAGTCCATTGTTTGCTTAGTTTGGGATCATATGATGAATATGTGTTGTCTGGCGATTTTTATTTATTAATATTTGTATTGCATTTAAACAAGAATTGCTGACGTAGGCCACTCAGCTGGTAAACTTAAGTGGAACTGGGCAGGTCACATCTGCCGCATGCCGGATACGCTTTGGGCAAAATCAACCACGCAATGGCTCCCCAACCACGGGAAACGGCAACGCGGCAGGCCCAAAAAGAGATGGCAGGATGAGCTAGACTCTTACTTACCGGAGTGGCCCCGGTTGGCTATGGACCGCAACAAGTGGAAAAAGGGAGGGGAGGCCTTTGCCCTGCAGTGGGACAGTCAAGGCTTGATATGATATGATATGATATGATATGATATGATATGATATGATATGATATGATATGATATGATATGATATGATATGATATGATATGATATGATATGATATGATATGATATGATATGATATGATATGATATGATATGATATGATATGATATGATATGATATGATATGATATGATATGATATGATATGATATGATATGATATGATATGATATGATATGATATGATATGATATGATATGATATGATATGATATGATATGATATGATATGATATGATATGAATATTTGTAAATATTTTTTGTAAATCTTGTCAACAAACACATTCATTTCATATCGCATATTAATGAATGGTTCAATTATAAAAAAAACCTCCAGAACAATAATATTATTGATGCGCAATATATAGGTGATCCAGTTATTTTCCATTAAAAATGCAATACAATAGTTATTATGGAACGATTAAGATAATGTGGCGTCGAGTTGATAGCCCGGAGTTCATACCTAATTGTTAATATTTTTATTCGTAAAAAAAAAACCCGGCCAAGTGCGAGTCGGACTAGCGCACGAAGGGTCCCGTACCATTATCTATAAAAACGATATAAAAATCACGTTAGTTGTATGGGAGCCCCCTTAAATAATTATTTTATTCTGTTTTTAAGTATTTGTTGTTATAGCGGCAACAGAAATACATCATCTGTGAAAATTTCAACTCTCTAACTATCACGGTTCATGAGATACAGCCTGGTGACAGACGGACGGATGGACGGACGGACAGCGAAGTCTCAGTAATAGGGTTCCCGTTTTACCCTTTGGGTACGGAACCCTAAAAAACGTGTAATCTGATTATTTGATAGCGTTTCTCATGTAATTTATTGGTGTTTAATCAAATATTTTATCGGAATTACATGAAATTACAATTTTTTTTTAAAATTATGTTATAAATATTGCTAAACACATACTCATGATACGATCCCAAACTAAACAAAGCTTGCACCATGGGTACGATACAATGGACCAGGGCCCCAAGTCTCATAACACAATCATTGTGGAGATAAATACATCTCGACGCCTGTATTCCCCGAAGGAGTAGGCATAGGTGCATTTTAGTGCGCCCACATTTCACCGATGTATTTTGGTCCCAATGTAATAAGTGGCGAGCCTATTAGCATTATACCGGGCACATTCCCCCTCAATACGAGGGGGATTTTGGGCCATAGTCCACAACGCTGGCCCAGTGCGGGTTGGTGAACTTCACACGCCTTTCTATAGACGTGCAGGTTTCCTCACCATATTATCCTTCACCGTTCAGCTAGTGGTAATCATTATTGCTATGTCTTCATTTTCTGAGGCATGAAAATGACATCATATATCAATGGTAACCAGAATATGACTAGTCTAATGACTTCAAGGTGATAATGTCTAATGTCTACACTGGTCATATTTTAGCTACCTTTGATAAAACATGTTGTTTTCATGTCTTAAAAAAGAAAAAGAAAAACTTCACAACCATAGTTTTAGGGGACTTGGGGCCCAGGACAAATTCCGATAAGGCCATTTGCCACTGGCGGGTGTCGAGCCCGCAACCACAGTTGGTAAAGTTTGTGTTTAATTTAAGAAGTTGCAGTGAAGAAACACGCAGTGGTAGCCGAGTGATCGAACGCACGCTTTGCAATCAAAGTGCGCAGGTTCAAACCCCATCTCGCACCTCTGGGTTCCATGTGCGAATCTCATTTTCATCCGAGATTATCACTTGCTAAGAAACGGTGAAGGAAAACGTCGTGAGGAAACCTGCACGTCTGAGGGAGCTTGACTAGTTCTCGATAGATGTGTGAAGTCTGCCAACCCGCACCAGGCCAGCGTGGTGGACTATGGCCTGAATCCCCCTCGCATTGAGGGGAGGCCCGTGCCCAGCAGTGGGACGTTAAAAAGGGCTGTAGTAGTAGTAGTTATGAAGTTCCTTATTTAAGATAAGATTTGGTTTCCATGTTTTGTGTACGAATAATTATTTTTTAACTAATATTATAAATACATAGAAAGGTATGTATTACAGGTAGGTAGGTACATAGGTATGTATGTATTTATAATATAAAGCATAGGCTCTTATCACGATTTCATGGCATTGAAAATAAAAGTATAAAACCACAATATTTTTACATCAGCGAATAGAAATAAACCATACGTAATACCACAAGTAATATCAAAGTACATAATAAGTATTATGTATTTATTTAAATACATAGTGGAAAAGTTGGTTTTCAGTGTGGATTACTTTACGTTGTTTATTAGAAGAATTAATTAAAGTTGTTTTTTTAACTTGTGAGTTTATAGCTTTCCTATAATTCATTATCGTCATAAATTACAGCCTATACGTTATGTATAAACAAACAAGGTTAAGGTTTCACCAAAATTCGTTCAGTAGTTTTTGGCGTGAAAGAGTAATAAAAATCCATCCATCCATCCTCACACACTTTCACATTTATAATATTAGTAGTATTGAATTTCTGTGGTAAAAGCCACGTGATTACGCGTCAAAATTCATACGCGCTGTCGATGATATTACGTTGAAAAATGAACCTTTTATGTGAGTTGATACAGTTCGTTTCTGTATTGGGAACATTTTGAGACGCGCGACTGCTCGAGACACGATCACCGCCCTCCTCGACCCGGGCGTTGAGAGGGCCACCAACACACCTACACCAGCCTCAAACTGACACCGATCTCGCCGGCGAGGTCGAGGAACCCCCTCTTCCGGTCGTAGGTGCATCTTTGCACCTAGGAGCGCAGTCACTACCTCTCCCCTCACGGTAACTGCCCAAGCCGAGGTCGTGCCCACTGTGGCGACCTTGAGCTAGTTGCAACCCCTTTCCGCCCTTAAGGCCTTGGTTGGAGTGCACTCTGCGCTCGCCACTCCGCCGGTAATGCTGTAAGGGCCACCTCACGGCCACAGTGTAAGTCCTTCAAAAAAAAAAAACGCGCGACTGCTCGCAAAAATTCAATGTCTTGGGTATTTACCCTGCCGAGAACAATTATGACAATTTATTTATAGAGAATATAAAAGAATGATTCATTAATATCTGTGTGATTCAGTGTCTTGAGATAAAAAAAAACAATGATAACACACAGAACCGACGTAATGTCGTCTCCCATTGTCAATTCATACTGAGTAGCTGGCCCGCTCAAGCGGGAGAGTAACTTTATTTATTGGGTTCCATTTTTTTTTTTTTTTCGATTCCATACCTCTAAAAGAATGAAGGAACCCTCCTAGGATTACGTCGATGTCAGTCTGTCTGTCGGGTAAGACCCTATCTCTCAGGAAAGCGAGGAAATTAATATCGAATACTCAGGGCAGCAATTCCTTGGAGCTGTAAAAACTACAAACTTCTAAGTCAACGCAATCAAAAGATATGGCATCGATCTTTTGAGATACGGAACCCTAAATAAATAAAATGAAATGATATGTATCGGGACTGACAACTATACAAATAATACAACAAGAAAATATATTTAGAAAACATAAAACAAGGAGTAGGTACCTACGAGTATATAAGAGTAGTCGCACACTGCCGTGTTAACAATCGCGCGGTGAAAATTGTGCCGATACCAAAATTTACTGTATTTAATCTTAGAAGGAGTGGGTATATAATATAATAAGAAAAAGCGGCCAAGTGCGAGTCGAACTCGCGCATGAAGGGTTCCGCACTATTATCTATAAAAATGGCAAAAAAATTACTTTTGTTGTATGGGAGCCCCCTTAAATACTTATTTTATTCTGTTTTTTAGTATTTGTTGTTATAGCGGCAACAGAAATACATCATCTGTGAAAATTTCAACTCTCTAACTATCACGGTTCATTAGATACAGCCTGGTGACAGATGGACGGACGGACGGACGGACAGAGAAGTCTCAGTAATAGGGTGCCCGTTTAACCCTTTGGGTACGGAACCCTAATAAAAGAAACGAAAATTGGAAAACAAACGTTTACCCAAAAGAAAAGCCAAATATTTGCAAGATAAGTTACATGTAGCGTCGCGTCGGCGCCTCCTAGACTATGACGTCAGTTCTATTACATCATAATAGCTCAGACGTCCTGGATAGAGCTATAACAGTATTTTTGGAATCAGGCCGAGGTTCGTTCAAGGACCTGGAGAATCATTAATACCATCGCACACTCTGGCGTCTACGCGTGTCAATTTATGTCAATATCAAAACGAACTCTGTGTCAATATAAATTAAATAAGGAACTTCATAACTACTACTTCTACAGCCTTTTTAACGTCCCACTGCTGAGCACGGGCCTCCCCTCAATGCAAGGGGGATTCAGGCCATAGTCCACCACGCTGGCCCAGTGCGGGTTGGCAGACTTCACACATCTACCGAGAACTAGACAAGTTCCCTCAGACGTGCAGGTTTCCTCACGATGTTTTCCTTCACCGTTTCATAGTAAGTGAGAATCTCGGATGAAAATGAGATTCGGACATAAATCCCAGAGGTGCAAGCCGGGGTTTGAACCTGCACACTTAGATTGCAAGGCGTGCGTTCCACCACTCGGCTACCACTGCTGTCAATATGCATAAAGATTAAATTTCTGTAGGAAAAATGACGCCCTCACGCGTCTATATTCGCTCGCGCTGGCAGTGTAATTTCGTTGTAGAATGAACTTTTTCTACGTGTCAATACAGTTCGTTTTGCGATGGCAAAAAAATTCGAACTCGAGCGTTGACGCCTCAGTATGCAGTTAAGACCTTATGATACAGTATTAATCCCAGTCTAAGGCCAGCGCAAACTAAGCTTAGTGAACGCAAAAACTATTTTCGATGACTTGTAACTATATACCAATTGTTTTATTGAACATTCTTCTCATTTTGTACCTTAAATTCATTAAATATAGAGTTGCTTATTGAAAATAGACGTTGTTTTCAATATTTGTAGTAAATGTCGGAGTCGATTGCATGCTATTTTGTATCTTAAATCCTAGTAACAAAGAGTTCATTATTGAGTGTTATTAAAAATTGGTTAAGTGTACTTTACATGGGCCCTAAACCTAACCTTACCCAATAGTTTTTGGTTTTGTAAGTAAGAACGTAAGTAGACGCTGCCAATATTGTGGGCACCCTACCGCCCAAAAGTCATGGGGGACTTTGTTTTATATACTTTTTAGTTAAATTTAATACTTACTGTGAAATAAAACTATTTTACGGATTTTATCGCGTTTAATACTTACTGTTTTTTTTCATTGCACATAAACGCATCTTTGTAAATAATTATAAATAGTGGTTATGTATATAAAACCAGCCAAGTACGGGTCGGACTCGCGCATGAAGGGTTCTGTACCATTATCTATAAAAACGGCAATACATTTTTTGTATAAGAGCCCCCCTTGAATATTAATGTTATTCTGTTTTTTTAGCATTTGTTGTTATATCGTCAACAGAAATACATCATCTGTGAAAATTTCAACTGTCTAACTATCACGGTTCATGAGAAACAGCCTGGTGACAGACGGACAGATAGACAGACAAACAGACGGACAGCGGAGTCTTAGTAATAGGGTCCCGTTTTGCCCTTTGGGTACGGAACCCTAAGAACTATAGAAAAAGTAGAGGCGTAGGTATAATAAATTAAATAGTTTCTGTACGTCTGTGTCATCATAAATACAATACAGAAGAGGCTATTTCGATGTATTGCTTTATAAAAAATCTTTTGGGCAATACATACAAGTATTGCATAAAGACGTGACAATTATCACGTAACACGAACTAATAATTTTAACCTTAATTACGTAAAACGCTGACATAATATTGTCGACAATAATTATTACCTGGTTAACTTAACCCTTAACTTAGCAGTGGTAGCCGAGTGGTCGAACGCACGCCTTGCAATTAAAGTGTGCAGGTTCAAACCCCGGCTCGCACCTCTGGGATTTATGTGCGAATCTCATTGTCATCCGAGATTATCACTTGCTATGAAACGGTGAAGGAAAACATCGTGAGGAAAGCTGTACGTCCGAGGGAACTTGATTAGTTCTCGATAGATGTGTGAACCCGCACCGCGTCAGCGTGGTGGACTATGGCCCGAATCCCCTTCGCATTGAGGGGAGGCCGGTGCCCAGCAGTGGGACGGTAAAAGGGCTGTAGTAGTAGTAACTTAACCCAACGACTATAGCCCTGCGTAAATAGATGCATAGGTACATTTTTGTCAATACCCAAACGAACTGTGTGGCAGTATACATAAAGATTAAATTTCTGTGGTAAAAGTATCGAGATATATAACGGAGATGCCATACTGACTCCACCCTGTGGCAATTTTTTTAATGTTTATCTAACATATAGTTGCCGGATCAACGCGATTGCTGTGGCAAAATTTCTACAAAATGTAGTGTTGACTATTGACTCGAAAGAAGAAGAAGCCGGATCAAGTAAGTACCTAAGGTAACTACAATGGCGGATGTCAGATAAACGTCAAAAAAAAATCCGGAGAGTACGCAAGGAGGAGTCGCTATGGGTTCTCTAGTTACTCTATGGGTAAAAGCCACGTGACCAAATTTCAAATACCGTTCGCACTGCCAATGAAATTACAGTTCGTTTTAGTATCGAAAAATTAATTAACGGGCGCGTCTTTACGCCCCAGTGTATTTATAATCATGATATATAGAGGTTACTTAGTTTATGCTAGCAACAAAATATGTTCAGGTTTCCTTTCTACTATGATTTTCAGTTGCTTCACGCCTAGTTTCAAGCGAGCGCATTTAAGTCTGTGGTTTCAATGCGATCCTTGTCGTTAACGTTTCATTCGGGTCAGCAATGGCGCCGGCCAATCGTATCTGACACCTATAGCCTGCATTGATCCATTGTAGAGAAAGGACGGAGATATGCGCGGAGTATAGCATCATCTCGCTCTTTGGTTCACGACCTGCGACCTTTCGTGACCCTTGTACGGTTCAATATTTCAGTCGGTTGCAGTTAGGTATAGCGGGATTTATATCCTTCCATCGAAGTGGTAGCCTAGTTGGTAGAGCACAACGTGAGGGGAGCAAGTTCAAATCTCGGGCCCACACCTCTGAGATTTTCCTGTGCAAATATAATTTATAATCATGATTACCACTATCCGAATGGTGAAGGAAAACATCTTGAGGTCACTTGCACTGCAGCGTTGTGGACTATAGCCCAAATCTCCCTCGTATTGAGGGGGAATATGCGCGGTGTAATGACAATAGGCTCGCCCCCTATTACATTGGGACCTAGAACATCGGTAAAGTGCCCTGCAGTGCACCTCTGTCTACTCTTACGAGGAATACAGGCGTGATGATGTATTAAAAACGTTGAAGGAAGTACAATAACATTAACACGTAATGTCTATATAACTAGAAATAGCCTCGTTCACTGTCTGTCTCTCACGTTTGTCTTATCTTCAAAACATTGCCTACGTGTCTTTCCTTTGACTGACTTCCATCAAATATACGATTGTATTAAAACGCTTGCCAATCTGACTGGCATTGATTATATCTTACAATAACGGTTGGTACTTGAGTTCATAAATATTTAATTTTAATTTACAAATTCTATCTACATTCTCTATTATTTCAATAAACAACAAATCAAAAGGAAATCTTTATTATTCCATAGTTTGATTTTTAAATCTTGCTTTTTAATGCTTTTTAATCTCTGGTTGAAATCATGATAAGACATGATAGAGTCGCTCCATATAACATTGTCAAAATGAACGTGTACTTCTGCACACCCTTTCAGGGATTACAGTCGTGATTGTTTCAGGTATCCTGTACCCATTACTCAGTCTTGTAAACATGAGTCACCCATGATATTCCTTAATAGGAGTTTATTTAGAGTGTTCACATTGGTGACTCAATGAGTTCACCGTTATGTCCTACTTAAGGCTCACAAACAAACCTATTTTTCTTACAGTTGTTTCCATGTATATAGAACAATGTATTCGTGATTCGCACGGTAGGGCTGTCACTGATCTAACTCAGAAAATAGGTTTTTTTGGGAATTTCTAAAATAAAATCCTATCAAAATGAATGCGTATGGGACAGACATATATAATTCTAATTTAAGGTTAAAAACAAAATATAGAAAAGAAGGCAAGATCGCAGATATTAAAACAAAAAACCAATGATCGATTTTTTTTTTAAAGAAATAAAATAAAGATACTAAGAAACATAGTCAATGATTTATTAATTACTAAGAAACTACTTCTACAGCCCTTTTAACGTCCCACTGCTGGGCACGGGCTCCCCTCAATGCGAGGGGGATTCGGGCCATTGTCCACCACGCTGGCCCAGTGCGGGTTGGCAGACTTCACACATCTATCGAAAACTTCCTTCAAACGTCAGTCAAGTTCCCTCAGACGTGCAGGTTTCCTCACGATGTTTTCCTTCACCGTTTTTATAACAAGTGATAATTTCGGATGAAAATGAGATTCGCACATAAATCCCAGAGGTGCGAGCCGGGGTTTGAACCACACTTCGATTGCAAGGCGTGCGTTCGACCACTCGACTACCACTGCTTAACTGCAATTACTAAGAAAGAGTGCAAAAAAAATGTTTTATGGTATATTTTATACTTGTAACGTATATTTCTTACTTTGAAACTTTGTGTTATCAGTCGAAGGCCTACAGGATGTGTGGGAGCCCTAATGTGTAATCTAATCGGTTGATGTGCACTCTACCATTTTGTTTTAACAAAAAAAGTATCTGGAGCGCGAAAATGTAACCTTATCTCATTGTTCTGACGTTTGACTAACGCAAAATATCCAAAATATATAAAAAAAATATGGTCCATTTATATGGACCATATTTATTGTAGTAAAAAATTGCAATTGTAGTTGGTTTGTAGATACTTTAAAAATTATATTTGCGTCTGTCAGTCTGTCAAGACAGACAGTCAGACGGAAAACAAAGTGATGCTATAAGGGTTCCTTTTTAAGTACGTAACCCTAAAACTACTAAACTGATAATATTGTTGTAGTTAATATGTTTTTAAGTCCAGACGAAGTGATGTTTTTTTTACTCATTTCGAATGTGTAATTAAATTAAACCGGTTTTGTATTTATATTCATTCAACCATATAAACAAATTAATGTTTAGCTATCGCATTGTTGTTTTTCGAAAACATGTTTATTTTGCTGGTATGTAGAGGTTAAATTTGTTCTCAGAAGGTCTGTTTGTCAATCATTTGCGAAACTCAATGTTGTTTTGATTTCTCGAATGCATGATAAGGTATTTACACTCATTACGTACGATTATATCCTCTTTTAATAATCTTCTTTCATAAAATTTTGCAGACAAATTTCTTTTTAGACTGACGTCCCTAAATATAAATAAAAAAAAAACAATCGCTATAATTGGTATCATAGATATTTTAATCTAGGAAAGAGTAAACACACCCAAAATAATCACTCGTAACGAAATGCGAGTGCATTACACCTATGTGTACCCTTTTGGATAAAAAATACTAAAATACCTCCAAAGATTTTTTTGCAAAATTCTCATAACTTTGTCAATTCCGTCGAACAGATCCCTTGTGCAATACCGTGTTCATTCATAAATTATTCATCATCTGTACATTCTTTAACCACATCCCCATCTCAAAGGAGCGCAGATGTTTCTTTCATACGAAGCTGTCATTGTAAATATCTGCACCCCTCTCGATCGATGGGTTCACCGCGCCAATTGCTAGGGTCGATACACTTTAAGACACTCTTGGGGTGCCCTTACGCTTAGCCTGTAACCATCGTACAGTTTGGCTTTGTATGCCAAGCTGATCTTTATTCATTCTCCTCGCGGATATTTTATGTGTTTTCCGGATGTGTTTTTTTTTTGTTTTAATGTGCGTTGCTATGCCGTGCATAGAACAAATTAAACCTGTACGAGTACGCCCTAATTCACTCACTCAAACGAATTTATCACCATTGTTACAGACGCTTCATATAAATATATAACTGTTACCTACGATGTCACGATTTCCATTTAACAGTATCTTTACAATACGTTACCCTTAAATATATTAAAATCATATTAGCTCACGATGAGTTAATCACCAGACTTGTATCATTGCCATACATTGATAGAAAGAGATCTCTGATTAGGGAGGGGGACTCATAGAATTATGTCAGTTGTTTGATTTCCCACTGCAAATGTACAAGCAGATGAGTCCAGAATCCATTATCAAGGCATCATGCAAACGATACCAGCCTTAACGGGATCAGACTAAGAGGACGCCGAATAAATCACAATACAATTTGCATTTAGGTTACGGTTTGTTTTCGAGAAAGATCCACGCTGCTGTGCGATAATACTGCACTCATTTGCAATACACAATGGATAAAAAACACTTTGATAAGCTGAGTGCTTCAACACCTACTCGCGCTGAAAACAAACAAACCAGTATACGAGTATAAGCATTTTATGCGCCAAAAAGGCTTATTTTATGGGAGACTTGAAATTTTATGTTCATCATTAAAAATAGGTCGGTAAACTTCTTGAGTTCAGAAGTATTATGGTATATTTACTCTGAATGCAACTCCACTGCGCATTTGCTAGTGCCAAGGTTGTGAAGCCACACCACTATCCTCAGTTATCGGGCTTCAATGCTCTTAAGGAGGTCAAGCGCACACTTATTACAGGGATATACCCGTTAAAGAAGCTAAATAAAGACCTGTTGGTATAATACGGTTATAACTACAGCCCTTTTTAATGTCCCACTGCTGGGCACGGGCCTCCCCTCAATGCGAGGGGGATTAATACGGTTACGTGAAAGAAAAATATGAGCTTATATATTTTCGATAATGACCAATAGATAATTGGCACACCATTTTCAAATGATAGATAAGTAGGATGGAAAATCATGAACATTTTCCTTTAAGCCCTTATAAGGTAAATTAGAATTCGAAAAATAATGCTTTCTCTGATGCGAATATCTAAGTGAATTTGAGTTTGTATTAAAATATGTGTGATTGTCGTAATAATATTTATTGGATCTATTAAGCACATTAAACATTTTCCGAGAAATTATATTTTGAGTACCAAGCCCTACTATTAATCTACTAAGATTTCTAGTGAGAGTCACGGGGATCTTTTAAAAGAGACCTTTCAAAATCTACAAAAACCTAGGAATTACCTAATGACTTCCTAAAAATCTAAATCCGCGTGGGCGTACAGGAAAATTCTATTAAGAAAATCCGCTTCGGCGAACCGTGCAAAAAAGTAATATAATAAAAATACGTATGCAGCAAAAAACGTGTTGTGCAAAAGGTGTGTTTTCCGAGAGAGCGCTCGGGTTTTACAGCTCGAGTAGACGTACACCTTAGCACAGACACACACATACACAGTGCCGGTGACGCCAGACGGAGTACACACTAAACCAATTTATCACGGACGACGAGAGTATAAATACGGGCGGTACTCCGCCGCCCCTCACCACTCTGCATCGAGCAATCGTAGAGAACACACGTGCTTAAATCCCAAATTATCAAATCACCAACATGGTTGTGAAACTAGAAACTGTCGCCGCATTGTACGCTGACGTTTACCCTTCAATGCCAAAACACCGGGAGATGGAGAGCATCGCGACTGACTGCCCGAGGAGGCAGAAGCTTCGTTGCACCGCGCTCCCTGCCCTTGTCGAAGACGACTCTGAGGAGGTCTTCGAGCCCGAGCAAAGATCTTACATCCTGCATACTGATGTGCTGCGAAGACAGAAGTCAATCTCGCCACAGAGAAGAGAGAAACTGCGTCGACAGCTGGCCTTGCCTTCGCTGTCCGAGGACGAGGAGCCTTGATCGCCACGCTAGTGTCGTCAGGATGAAGTTATGAAGCCCAGGCGGGTGCGGCTTTGCCCTAGAAGCCCATGCGGGCTCCTCAGGCGGATCTCGAAGCTGGCACCCCCAGAACGAGGTGAAATTCGGACACAGTGCAAAAACGTTGTGACGGAACAATTTGTGAAGTGAAGCCAAAAAGTTGTACGCCAAATAATACCAACTTAAATAATAAGGTAGAATAAGAAAGTTTTAATAAATGTGTTTTTGATAAAGAATATACGTTTTTTCAATTATTTATGTAAGTATACCATAAACAGTTTAAAAGTTTGCTCAACGGCCCAAGAGACAATTACGATGATTAATTTAATTGTTCTGAGTATTACACCATTAACTTTAGTTGGAAACACAAGTATTACATCAGATGACTCTTGACACAGAAACACAGTACGCTCCTACACAAAGTCATGCGATGTTTTATACAAACAATGTCCCCAAACGCAGAATCAAGTAATCATAACCTCTACCACTTGTAATTGAATTGCGTAGATATACAACCTTCACGCTGTCACGCTCGAGGAGGCCACGACGACAACACAATAAACAAAAGGACAGTCCAACAGAAAATGGAAACGTTTAGGAATGTTTTAAAGAATAATAAGTATTTTCACAAATCTGCACAATCACAATTTACTTCAGAATAAATAATGACAGTTCCGTTGCACAATGTCAAGCGTAAATAATTGATGTAAAATCAAAGTTTTTTTATAAATAAAAGCAAGTTGGAACGCGTTGAAAATGTATATACTTAATAAAATGTTTCCTGATAATTATACATTAACCTCTAATGGATTATATTATACTGTCATCGATTACGTATAGATTACAGTAATATCATAATGGATGTATTCCTAATTGTTTGTAAATATAATCAGGTGCAGTTCAGTAGGTTATGCATTTATCCAAATTAAATGTAGGTAGACTGAAATTGAGTCATTGACCTCAATCTTTTGGTAAACAAACATTTTTTTTGGCTACGCATGGTTTGTCCACAAAGCCAATGTCAAGATGTTTATTATACAAAAAATATTATTTTTTGTCTTTTATAAGCGTACGGTAGAAGGTGTGCAAGGTGTGCTTAAATTCTCTCCTAAATAATTGCATCCTTTGCATAAAAACGTACCACCACATCGTTTAGCAGTATTGTACTTATTAATCCTCTTCCAACTCCCCTACACCTTTTTTGATTAAATTCGTGCGAGTTCCAAGACAATTTAGGACCTTTCCCCGGGACTCGCCGAGGGTCAAACCTCGGTGTCGTCAATGGAAACCGCTGTCAGTCCTAGCTTACAGGAGTAACAGTGGTGGGAATGTGTCTGGATTAGTCCCATAAAGATAAGTATTTTATTAATATTACTTTACAATTTTGACTAAGTTAACAGTAAAAAATGTCAAGTAGGTAACATTAAAAACAATACTTGAGGTCATCTGCATCTTTATCACACTCATTACCCATTTATAAATATGTGTATTTATTGTTTATTTGTTGTATTGTTCTTACTTTACACTGGCGGAATACCCGCTAATCTAAATGTTTAACCATTTCTCATCGTATTCCATTAAATTCGTAAAATAAAAATTACAGGACATGAAAAAAGGTGCTGATATGGGGGTAGGAATTAATAAAAATATATTAATATCATGTACCTACCTATTGCCAAATAAGAACAAAACAGTATGATTGTCAATAACGTTCTTAGATAACTTAGTAACTATTTGTTTTATATTGTAAGTGCGTTGACCTGATTATATTTTCTCAATGTTTGCCGATTGATAAGAGTAATGAAGCCCGCAGACACGGGCAACGCAATCGTAAAACACTCGAATGATAAATGATCTTGTCATATTACGCACTGAACTGGTCTTTTACTGATGTGTTTATATAGCAAAAATTGCAGTGACCATCGCTCACACCACCAATGTCATTTCGTTGAAAAATGTTCTTCTTTTATAAGTTACATTGGGACCAAAATACATCGGCGAAGTGTGGGCGCACTACAGTGCACCTCTGCCTACCCCTTCGGGGAATACAGGCGTGATGATGTATTTTATTATTTATTTATTTTATTTTTATAAGTTAATACAGTTCGTTTTGGTATTGGCTAGAATAGGTCGCGCGTATTACGCGACTGTGGGCCTTAACATCAAATTATATTAATTACACCTATTAAATGTCTTCCATCAAGGCTTGGAAATCCCCTCAAATTGAGACGAATATAAGGTTCAATATCGCAGTGTCTTATTAACTATTATCTTAAGAAAGAAATATACTGTCTCCAACTGCGTCTACAAACAAAGTGATTCAATGTATTTCCGATATTGAAGAGATACCATTTAAGGTGCTACGTTGATTGTTGTAGCCCATAAAAATACACCGGTTGAGCTGTTGACAATAAAAGTTTTATAATGCCAGCCATATAATTTTGATACAACAAAAACAAAGTGTTTTCCGTGTCAACCTTGGTCCGCATTCCGCGCTCAGATCGTTCGGACGCAATGCATTGGGTATTACCAACTCAGAAGGAAGTAATCAAACAAAGCCTTAGCAAAATCAATATGATAAGTATAATAATACCCAGTAGCCTGGTAGGTAGAACGACCACTTCTGGAGTGACGAGAGAGTCCCAGGTTCGCATTGCTGGGATTTCCGGATTATATGTGCATAACTTTCAATGTAATTTGAGTTGTAACGGTAGATGGCGAGAGACTCATATTGAGGTGCTCAGTATAATGGCAATAAGCTTGCCTTGTACCTATTACTATCAAAAATTATACTGGACAAGCGTATCTATACATACATACAAAATACAAATAAATAACATACATACATACAAATAAATAAAATTGGAGTGTCTGTTTGTAATATCAAAATAACACTTTTTTACCAAATGCTTATGTAATTATATACGATACCTATAACGAAAACGCAATTTTTTTTTTGTCTGTCTGTCTGTCTGTCTCTTTGTTTGAGGTAAACTTCTAAACGGCTGAACCGATTTCAATGGGACTTTCACTGACAGATAGCTGACGTTCCAAGGCGTAACTTAGGCTACTTTAATTTTAGAAAAAGCATTAGGGTTCCGCGGGAAAAACATAATACCCATATTTCCGGGTAATCTCCCTAAAGTCCACGCGGGCGAAGTCGGGGGCACAGCTATTGTGTATAAAATATAAATATTTTGGGTGTAATTGGGATCGATCTGTCCATTGAATAGTACTATACAAGCTTTCCTTAGTTTGGGATCATACGATGAGTATGTCTGGTGTGTTGATATTTGTATTTCTTTATTAATTCGATAGCTCCTGTAATTATCGATAGCTGACGGAGTAAGCCTGTGTATATAATCTAACTGGAACAACTAACTATTGTATATTGAGCTGGTTTAATCGAGTAAATGCACTCGATTATGTCATCTTCACTGTTTGCAGACGGCGACGGTACAAGTGATCGAGGAATAAATTTAGCGGTGGATAGAAATAGAGACCGCTTCACATTTGCGAGCGGTTGACTCAAATCACCGCTCTCAAAATATACTCATTGCGAATAAAAATGATTCAGGTTTGACGTTAGACGATTATGAACAGCTATTTGTATTGTTTAATGAGGGTTAATCAATCACCGTGGTAGCCGAGTGGTCGAACGCACGCCTTGCAATCAAAGTGTGCAAGTTCAAACCCCGGCTCGCATCTATGGGATTTATGTGCTAATCTCATTTTCATCTGAGATTATCACTGGCTATGAAACAGTGAAGGAAAACATCGTGAGGAAACCTGCACGTCTGAGGGAACTTGCCTAGTTCTCGATAGATGTGTGAAGTCTGCCAACCCGCACAGGGCCAGCGTGGTGGACTATGGCCTGAATACCCCTCGCATTGAGGAGAGGCCCGTGCCCAGCAGCGGGATGTTAAAAGGGCTGCAGTAGTAGTAGTAGTAAATACGAATTGCTATCGGTAAGAGCAACACTTTGTTATTTGAGGAACAGTAGGTAACTCACTTCATTATTTAAAATGTTTCCATCCGTTAGCAAAACGAGACGTTTCTTGAATATAACAACCATTCATTGGTAAGTACATCAACAATCTTGCTAATCTTTATTAGTGCTTGTTCTAAGAATCCCATAGCGACGGGTTGGAGGTAATTGTTCTTGTAATTATAATAGAAAATGAGCTCTATTATAATGCAGTTTAGGTATACATAAGGTTGGTTTTATAGAAACACATTTTTTTAAATTGACCTTAGTCCGAACCCGCAGTACCTTAGACCGTAATGGCAATGGCCTTGCTAGGTCCGAAAGATTAATGTACGTTATCTAACAATTATAAACCTTAAATACGATAGAATAGTTTTTGCCATAATATACCATACTGATATCTGATAAGGATGATTTTCGTTTTTCATTTGGATCTTTATGAAGGACAAAGGACCTAGGAGAAGATGGTGCGACGATTTGGTCACTTTTGCGGGAGGAACGTGGCTACAACAGGGACATGTGGAGACGGGAGGGGGAGGCCTTTGCCCAGCAGTGGGACATACAATTGGCTATAAAAATCTTTATAAAAGATCTTCTCTTTGCTAGTAATATTTTCACCTGCCACTTGTTTACACTGCATAAAAGACACGAATACATTTCTGTACTAAGCTCTCACGCCGCCGCTTTGAACATGCATGAAACATTTATTAAAATAATGTATGTCGCACAACCATAGCAAATGCCATTGTCCCATCAACAAGACAAGTTCACACAGACCGCTAGACCATAAAACGGAGCATAATAGTCACACCATACCATACCACCTAATTGGGCACAGGCGGAGGTCATGCAAAACTCGACCGTATTAACATTCATAACCGCTTCCGAATAAAAAAAACCGGCCAAGTGCGAGTCGGACTCGCGCATGGAGGGTCCCGTACCATTATCGGCAAAAAAATCACGTCTGTTGTATGGGAGCCCCCTTAAATATTCATTGTATTCTGTTTTTTAGTATTTGTTGTTATAGCGGCAACAGAAATACATCATCGATGAAAATTTCAACTCTCTAGCTATCACGGTTCAATAGATACAGCCTGGTGACGGACGGACGGACGGACGGACAGCGAAGTCTCAGTAATTGGGTTCCCGTTTTACCCTTTGGGTACGGAACCCTAAAAAACAATAGTAAAAAGCTACGCTTATATGGGAGGTAGAAAGTCAATGAGGAAAAAGGTTATTAAATGTGGGTCATGATTTGAAATGAGGAAAGTGGTGCGATAGGAGTTTAGTGGCAACTTTGCCACCAATGGTAATATAACATTATTTTGATATTGCAGCATACATGTAGTAGATGTGTACATGTAGTAGGTAGATGTGTGGGCAATTTGACCAAATAAATGTGCCTGTTTGCCATGTCACGATAAGTTTTTACTAAATGCACAAAGAAGGAAGTGTAGTTTAATTTAATCTTGTGTTTTAGGGTGATAGAGCAAATTGGTAGGCAAAACATTGGATGAATAGTGGCTTTCTCATAAAAAAATCCCAGAATGTCATAGTCTAATTAAGGCATAGGTATGTTTCGTTGGGCTTCCCTTGTTACAAAACGTATAAGGTCATAGCCACAGAATACAGGTTTTCTTTGTATTTAATGCCACATCTGACGAAACCATTTTTATGTGTCTAGTTAATTCTGATGTCGGTCTGTTGTTCTTTTACCCGACTACGAAGCCAAAAGAAAGGGTTATGATTTTATCAGTCTATGTGTAGACGACGTGTCTATGGCACCTACAACTTAGTTTTTTTATATATCTGTTTTATTTAACTTTTTGTATGTAATACTTTTTTAAATATCAATGTATGCAACACTGTTTTTTACTGTCACTTCGAATCTGTACCAAGAATGTCTGCCGCTTAGATTTGCAATAAAAGTAATTTTTATCATCGTGCTTCTCTTACTTGCTACACCACTCCACGCAAACCCAGCTACAACGGTAACACTATGTATGTTTGTATTTACGTAGGTATGTTCATCCGTAGCGCCTAAACTATTCAACCGATTATGATGGATAAGGTGTCAATCGATTCGTTATTACGTTATGACCGGGGTAACATTTTAACCGCTTTCATTCCTTCCTTTTTTTCCGTAGTCGGGTTAAAGTTGTTTAAACTGTTTTCTTTATACCATTCAATTGTAATTAATGTTACTTAATTGTATACTGTCCTGCTGAGCATCGCGTAATTTATAAACTAATGTTCTATTGTTATTTATGGGACATACAAGACAAGCAAGACTACAAAATAATTACTGGTAAAGGGACTATTCGTATATAAAATGAGAAATGTGTTCTGGTACATTGCAAAGGGTTAAATAATATAGTATTACAATACAAGACAGAGTAACTAACGGTCATGCAAATAACCTCCAAAAGTTCAGGTTGTCCTGATCGACAAAAAACTAGACAAATAAAAAAAGTTACGTGGATTCACAAGCGTGTTTTTCTCGTTTTTTTGTGAGTCACATGCAAAGCGATCTTGTGTTCGCTTTGCGGGCGAATGTACCTGTAACGTTTTTGTCTATTTGCTTTAGGTATACAGCATTGGGAGCGCAGTCAGTAACTACCGTTGTGCAAGATAAAATGTAAAACGTGTCTTACACGTCAATTTCGTCCTTTTCTCGCGTATGAATGATTGAGAGAACGACTAGGCTACATGATCTAAATGACAATATTTTTTTCTTATTCATGTAATTGTTTCATGTAATTGTAAACCATTGTGTAAAAATCGTCAAAAACAAATGGCTATTGTCTATTTCAGTGTTTTTCAACCTTTTTCATGACACGGCCCCTTTAGTATGAAGTAATATTTCGCGACCCGTTGCTTTTTTTCATTATTTTGTGACTAATATTAATTCCAAATCATTTATTCATTTTCATAATTGGGGTTCGGATAAATACATAATTAACTCAAAGTGTATTGTTTTTCTTACTGCTTTCCCAAATTTTGGCAATTCTACTATAAACACTGGTCTATTTCAATGGTGTCAAAAATACGTCCAAACAAAATTGGGCCAAAATTAGTCTGATTGGCCGTCTGGATAATATAGACAATATGACGTAGGTACGTGGACGTCAAAATTAGACACAAAAATTGTAAACTGTCGAATGTTAGGAGAAACACCCACTTTCATATAATAATATTATTGGTCTTTTTAATATATTATTATATTATTTATCTAGACCATATTTTATTCCACGCAGCGAATAAGTATCACTATTCAGCGCGGAAATGCGGCCAGCCTGCTGGGAACTTTCGGCATCGACGACGAAGTGGAGGCATGTCTTTGTATATAATAATAATACATCATCACGCCTGTATTCCCCGAAGGGGTAGGCAGAGGTGCACCGTAGTGCGCCCACACTTTTCCGATGTATTTTTGGTCCCAATGTAATAGGGGACGAGCCTATTGCCATTATACCGGGCACATTCTCCCTCAATACGAGGGAGATTTTTGGGCTATAGTTCACCACGCTGGCCCAGTGCAGGTTGGTGAACTTCACACGCCTTTCTATAGACATGCAGGTTTCCTCACGATGTTTTCCTTCACCGTTTCATAGCATGTGGTAATCTCGGATGAAAATGAAATATAATTAAATATATAATTTATTATTTTTAACACTGTATTTTTACTTTCATTGTATCTTGTTTATAATTTAAATAAATATTTTCTACACCATAGTGTTTGTTAATTATTGTATTATTTAGTTAGTTAAACGTAACTACTGTAAAACCTAATCAAACGTTATTAACAAACACGCTCATCGCTAGGCCTCTCTTCAATGCCATGACTAGTTGAATGAGATGTAACACAGATTTTTTTAATGTTTACTATCAATGTGATCCCCTTACGCAATTGGCAAACTTCCTGTCTTCACATTGTGTCTTAAACTCCAGAAAAAACTGGTATTACTGGCACACACTAGGGCCGGCGAAATGACGAGACTTTTCTAAAATATAATCTGTGTTTTGATTGGTAATGTATTATAGATTGGCAATATAGATAAAAATATCATTTTTTTTAACGAAATGATGGAATTAAATGGAATAAGATGAGGAATGGTTCCAACTGCATGGAATTAGTGGGCATTTCAGCCAGTATCAAGTAATTAATAGCAAGAGCTAATTCAATAAATATACATTACTAGCTGTGCCCGCGACTTCGCCCGCGTGGACTTTAGGGAGATTATCCGGAAATATGGGTATTATGTTTTTCCCGCGGAACCCTAATGCTTTTTCTAAAATTATAGTAGCCTAAGTTATGCGTTGGAACGTCAGCTATCTGTCAGTGAAAGTCCCATTGAAATCGGTTCAGCCCTTTAGAAGTTTACCTCAAACAAACAGACAGACAAAAAATTTTAAAATTGCGTTTTCGTTATAGGTATCGTATATACTTTCATACGCATTTGGTAAAAAAGTGTTATTTTGATATTACAAACAGACACTCCAATTTTATTTATTTGTATGTATGTATGTATGTACGTATGTATGTATAGATGTATAGATGACGGATGACTCTAGATAAAAATTATATTTCTGTGGTTAAATTCACTCGGGACATCGATGACATTTCGTTGAAAACTTTTGATACTTTTATGTGTAAAATACTATAGAGTTTGTCTTTGGTTAATACAGTAATGTTTTGTTATTGGTAAAAAAAATCGCCCGCCTTTTGACGTGCCTGTGAACGCAAGACGTCATTCTTCGGTTCCCATAACGTGGAGTTATGTCCAGGTGTTCTCTCCGTGGAGTATTTGGCGATGAATAAAAGATTCTAACTGTCTGCGCCGGCGTCGCTATTGTCCTCGTCACATAAACGTGGAGCGGATTTTAAATAGAACGGTTCATTTTATTTTATTATTAATGGAATACAGCAAATTTAAACAGAAAAAAACTTGCTAGTTACATAACGAGGGGTGCAAGACAATTTTTTGTATTTACTTTACAGGAGAGTATACCTACTCATTCGACGCAGAAAAAATAGCTGATTCCAAATATGTATTCAATATCGTCTAAAAGTGTCGCTTAAGTCACCCTTCACCTCTCCATATAGTAGTGTGCTGCGAGCCTAAACTACAACACTAACCCTATAAACCAATAAGAAAGCTTAAGTAATTAAAAACAATTTAATGAACTTAATGCCTGTTTTTACGAACACTGAGAGACGCTTTTTTTTGTATGGACTACGCTTTTGGCCGTGAAGTGGCGAGCGTTTGAGTGGCGAGCGCAGGGTGCACTCCAACTAAGGCCTTAAGGGCGGAAAAGGGTGGCAACTAGCTCAAGGGCGCCACAGAGGGCACGATCTCGGCTTGGGACTAAGAGACGCAATAACATGATGCCTAAATATGAATACTTGTGCAACTGGCAACTGCTTACTAGGCGTGACGTTAAGTCGTCTTCTAGCATTCATGAAAACAGGCATTAGATAGTTTAAGATTCAAACAGATATTGGGTATTTCATTTTTTTTTTATGGTTTTTTTTTTCATCTTTATAAACGAAATGATAAAATTTAATGAAATAAGATGAGGAAAGGCCTGCAACCTTCGATTAGTGGTTGTTTTAGGCAGTATCAATGCAAAGCAATTAATACATATCTATACTATATTATTATCTCCTTTATTTCTTATAAATTACATTTTTAAATATATATATATATATATTATTATTATTATAAAGCTGATGAGATTATTTGTTTATGAACTACTGGTCCGAATTGAAAAAAATGTTTTTGTGTTGAACATTCCAGTTCGAGAAAGGCTATAGGCTATATAACATCACGCTACAACCAATAGGAGCGGAGCAGCAATGAAAAATTTGGCAAAAACGGGGAAAAAATATTCCTTTTGGGTGCTTCCGTTGCGTAAACGGTTAAAGTTACTCAAAAATTATGTATGACGGAAAAAATATGTATAACTACAGGTGGAGCCATTCCTCATTTTATTTCATAAAATTTCATTCATTTTGTAAAAAGTAGAAGTAGTAAATCGATATGGCTTTATAAGGGCAAATACAAATGCAGTCACCGTCTGCACGTGACCTTACCTTAAATGGCGGAGGGGCGGGGGCGGGGGAGGCGTGCGCACTCTTACCGTGATCCTCACCGTAATATGTAATACGTAACCATATAAGGCTTGATTATTAAGTAACGGCGTTGACAGTGGCATAATTCTGCGGAAGTTATATATTACATTTATGGAATATCATAAAATTGTTATAGTTCATATCGTGTCGTGAAGAGCTATTTGACATAAGCGACATTTTTTTAACTTTACAGGAGAGCATACTCATACGACGTAGAAAAAAAATTACTTGGCTTGGTTTATGATTTTACTTGCCGCAGCGAAGGTGTTAATCTCGACGCGCGGTAGAGCGTCAAGCCAAAAAAAAAGCGTGGCTTGCTGCACCGTGTGTAATATTACACGAACCATTTGGAGCGACTTTTGACCCCCTCATAACTCAAAAACTATTTAACATAATCATGTCAAATTTGGCTCATCTATTGAGACTTGCGAGATACATATGTGCTCTAAATTTCATAAACACACCTCAAACGGTTCTTTAGATATTATCGTCCAAAAATCGGCAATTTACACTGACTGACCTATAGATAAAAAATCATAGCCTCTCCTAGATGACCTAGAAAGTTCAAATTTGGCATCCAGATAGGTAATTGGGTAAATACAAAGGAAAAAATCTGAAACTAGTAAAATTTTATCATTTTATAATATTTTTTCAATTAATTGATTTTATTAGGAACACTTACTTACAGTGTCTGTGTTATAACCTCTTTTGGTAACAGGCGGTATAAGGCCATTTAATTGATGAGAGTTTAAAATTAAGAACTGATGTCAAAATGAAACATTTGTCAAGAAAGAAAACGAATGTCTGGTAAGATGTAAAAACCATTCAAAGGTGCTGTCTGCTCTCAAGGCATTGCTGCTCCTGCGGCCTCAGTACGCCTGCCAAGATGTTTTCTCACAAGTCCCTAAAATATCTTGTCAACTTGCGTTCCCATATCTTATTTGCTAACATGGCTTCCAAGATGTTTAAAATTAGACAGCCTGCTAAAATTTTTTCACAGTTTACGATCTTTCGTTCATTCGTTCATTGAAATGACAAATAGAGCGAGACGGAGCTTTACAAAGAAGAAAGATGCTGCATACACATCATAGAATATATTAGATTATTTATGCACAGATTAAAAATATCTTTGGGCATAGCTTCTTTTTTATTATGCCGGAAGCTTTACGTATTATCATTTGGTCGGTGGTATTTTGCTTAAAATTTATTTCTTGGGCACTATACTATTTTTATTTGCCAATTTAAATAACTTTACATTGTAAAACGGCAAAAAGCACGCAAAGTATGATGCCAAACAAAATCTAACCTCAAACCTACAGATTTTTTGTAAAATATGGATTTTAAATCACGTCGAATAGGATTATGGGGATTTTCGGAAGAAAATAAAACAGATAGAAATGTCTCTACAATTTTTTGTTGTTGTTTGTCGAACACGAAAATTAATTTACGTGTTCATTTTCGGAAGAATTTTGCATGTAGTCCGCTTGATATTGGCGAAGGATGGAGTAAAATAAGTATTATTTGTTATAATAGTGTATAAAATGCTATATTTATGTACTTCTTACAGCCTAATTATTTTCTCATCACCGGCCTTTGACCGTGAGAAATTTCTTTACGTTGACCTGTCAAATTCGTGTCTCTATGGTACATTTTGGTAACCCATAGCACTTAAGATATAACATCTTATCCATACGTCAAACACGTTGTATTTAACTGTCAAACCCATTTTATATTTACGCCATGCTAGCAAATAAGACGTAACGATTTTACCACAAAAATGACGTCAAGATCCGTGAGAAAATGTCTTATCTTGGCAGGCGTACTGAGACCGCTGAGAATGTATTACTCGCAATAATCATTTTGAAAAGAGTAACCATTGAGTTTCTTACTGGCTCTTCTCAGTGGAAGCATCATTCCGGACCGGTGGTAGAATCTGACTATTTGTAAGTGCTTTTTGGCCTACACGAATAAAAAAAAATGATTTTGATTTCAAACTGTCCGGCTAATAAGGTAACATTTTATTATAGGTCCCCAAAAAACATATTTAAAATTTAGCTTTTATACTATAGCGAAAGTATATGTCTAATTTATTAAAGTTTAGGTGTGTCTGGCAGGGGGTAGCAACTGTCATGTGTACGGCAATGGATGGCGAGATTTCTAAAGTTATCCCGAAGAAATTATAAGAAAATTGAGCTTTATACTTTAACGAATTTTAGGTACTATTTTATACACCTTTACTACCTGATACCTGCCCAAGTACCTTACCTGTATAGGGGCCATGCAAAAACTTTCAGCTTTTATAAAATAACGAAGGTCTGGGCGTCGCTGGCTCTTGGGATATTATAAATATGTAAGATAATTAACGTTTTAAAATACCGTAGGTACCTAAAGGAGCCACTGATATTTTAAAACACATATTATGACACGGCAAACTTCGCATTATTTAACATATATTTCTTTTTTATAATTTAATTTATACCACACCTGTATTAGAGCGAACAAAATAAAAATTAAATGTCAAGTCGTTTTCGGGTTTTACAGAGACTAACGAACAGCGATTGATGTTTATAAATAAAGATAAATATAGATAGTAGGCACACCTACGTCATACCACAGTCATACCAAATGAAATGTACGCAACTTTTCGATCATCGTAACAAACGCGTAAACACGTGAAATTATAAACGAACAGCCGACATTGAATTCAGCCATCGGTGACGTACTAACTCTGACGTCATTACTCATCGGGAACTGATCGTGTGATCTCTACAGGGTGTATCAGAAGTCCGAAATAATACTTTGGGTACATATACGGTAGCTCATATGTGGATGCTTAGTCAAGACAGTTTATACCTATCTATCATAGTTTCTGAGTTAAAGACCTTTGAATATTTCTCACAAGTATCGTGTTCTGGTCCTTGGGTACATTTGTGAACCTATCAAGCAGTGTAAACTACATTTAAGAAGGGCAGCTACCAATATTCACAAAACAGAACATGCAAATTTTACATAGGACTCGAGATATTACGGGTTATAGAAATTGGCGACGAAAAAAAAGTGGGAAAAACATGGTCGAATTTCAATCAAATTTTTATACCATTCGGTTGTATACCCGATACTGATGCAAACGTCAAAGTATTATTTCGGACTTCTGAAACACCCTGTATATTTATAGCCGAGAGTACAGGTTCTGCCGCCAGGAAATAGCAAACAGAGACCTCTTGTTGTATTTAACTCTCTTAACCATAAATCGTATTTCGACTGACGTAATCAATTATATCAAAGGAACCGCAGCAGATTAATTGAATTATACAATTTTATATCATAGGCGCGTTATTGGCGTGGCTTTTGCCAGAGAAATTCGTATATTAACACGGAGTACAATTAAACAATACAGTCAACTGAATTTGCCCGACCCAGTGTGCTTTCCTCAGCAACTATTGCTTTCGTATGCCTGTTACGGAACCATTGGGTAGCCACTAATATGTATACCTTTCCCTGTTTAGTAACAGTTAGTATTTACCTAGAGCAGTGGTAGCCGAGTGGTCGAACGCACGCCTTGCAATCAAAGTGTGCAGGTTCAAACCCCGGCTCGCACCTCTGGGATTTATGTACGAATCTCATTTTCATCCGAGATTATCAGTTGCTATGAAACGGTGAAAGAAAACATCGTGAAGAAACCTGCACGTCTGAGGTAACTTGACTAGTTCTAGATAGATGTGTGAAGTCTGCCAACCCGCACTGGGCCAGCGTGGTGGAACTATGGCCCGAGTCCCCCTCGCATTGAGGGGAGGCCCGTGCCCAGCAGTGGGACGTTAAAAGGGCTGTAGTAGTAGTATTCACCTAATTGTGGAAACAGGTTATAAGATACCAAGAGAATTTAATAGGTAACTGCATGTTTGAACTTATTCAAACTTTTTCAATTGTTAGGTAGATAGATTTCGAGATTATGGTGGGTAGAATTATGTACTAACATGCTGTTAGACTATAAATTATATATCAGAATTGGTTTTGGCAAATAAACTGTCAGAACTTTCAAACAGTTGAAAGCTGGCGGAACGGTGTACCTAACGATGGAGCTAATAGATTATATTCCACGTACTCCCAAAATACGCGTTATCGTTACATCACGTCAAGACGAAAAAAGGCATTGTTCGCACGGTACAGGAAACCGATTTGTACGATGATTGCAAACCAAAGAAAACAATCATTCAATTGTTACAGAAATAGGAAGCTAAATATAGTGGCAAGGATTGTAACGGGCATTTAGATAGGGTTGTGTCAAGGCGGTTGCTCAGATTGAATCAGAATCAGTATCAGAAACGTTTTACAGTTTATATAAATAATAAAACAAACGAAAGAAAATGTAGGACTCTACAGCCCATTCGAAATTAATTTCCAATGAAGAAGAATGGGCAAGAAACTACATGGCTATGTTATTCCCTTCGCCATCACGCTTTCTAAATCGAACTCTATTAACTCATAGAAGAAGTACCTACATTCTTCAAGAAAACGTCATCAATAATGCAAGCAAACGAGTCACATGGTCGCGAGCTTTTACCACTGGAAATAAATCTTTAATTATATTGTTATAGAGTCCATTGTTAAAATTAGTCAAGTTCATTGTAGGGCGAACATATCGCGCGGTCGGGTTTACCATGACAAGCTTATCGTAGATGATGTAACTACCAATTGGACGTAGTTAAGCGAAAAGGATCCAATCCACAAATATGAGTTAATTAGTTAAGTACGAAACGGTTCCTAAAGGAGGCCTTTTCAATCAACAAAAAAGATCCCATCGAAAAATATAAGCAAATAGCATTTGTACCACCTAGGTTACCGGTTATTTTCTTGTCTTCATTTATTCCACATGTGAATACATTATCAAACTTCAAGCTGCCACATCTGAAAACTAACTTGATGTGGATTGGAACTTTTTTGTGTAACTACTTCCAATCATAGAATTTAAACCCCAATGATTGTGGGTCTAATAAGTAGCTGATATCCTGGCCCAAAAACCCACTAGTCATGGGAGTTTCACGGCTAGCAGGAAACTTTTATCTGAATTGATAATAACGTAATTTAATTATTCAATGTTTTCCGGTCGGCGCGGCAACCATACGACGCACCTAAACAAGATACGGGATTCCCAGAACCTTTTCCTGTTGCTAATTAAATTTAAACACTATTAAGTACATTACTTATTTTCCTTATCAAGCTATATACTTATGAAACTTTAGGTAACACCATGGCACCAATTTTTTTATTATATACCTAAATATTATGCGATATATTAATTTATATATACTGCTTTGTTACTTAAAACTTTATTTTTTACAAAAGTTTTGTAAGTTAGCTTCCCATGCTTGCAACAAGTCATTACTGTTCGTCAAAAAACTAATAGTTGCGCTTACTGATAACCAGGCCCGCACCTCTGAGATAATTTTCATGTGCGAATGTCATTTTCGACAATGATTACCACTTGCTGAACGGTGAAGGTGAAACATCGTGAGGAAACCTGCACGTCTGTAGCTTTCTATAGCATGTGAAGTTCACCAGCCAGCGTGGTGGACTATGGCCCAAATCTCCCTCGTATTGAGGGGGAATGTGCCCAGTATAATGGAAATAGGCTCGCCCCCTATTACATTGGCACCAAAATACATCGGCGAAGTGTGGGCGCACTACAGTACACCTCTGCCTACCCCTTCGGGGAATACAGGCGTGATGATGTATTTTTAATAACGATTCGTAGCAACCGATAAAGGCAATAGACTCGTTCCCTATTAAGTACATCCGGACCAAAAGTGTGACTGCAGGGCACCTCTGCCTACCCCATCGGGAAATAAAGACATGTCAAAACTTGTACTGATCCCTACTTGTAATAAAAACTAAACGAAACGTGACAATACACTCGTCTTAAATTTAAATTTGACGCTAACTACTTAAACCATTAACTTAAGCATAAACCAATAACAATATGAGGTAAACAATTTGTTGGCATGGCAGGTGTCACGTAAAAATAGGTATTTAGAAATAACTAGAACTAATATACCCATCGGGAATTAAGGTCAAGTGTGTTGTGGCGTAAGTTTGATATGTTTATTTGTGTGATTTTACGAGTGAGGTCATTTACCCGCTGAAATCTACGGGTTATGTTTGGTGATCTGCAGGGTGATTACTCAATTCTATTGCAAACCTATTTCAATCACCCTCTGTCAAAGCAGCTGTAATGTAATAATGTTTGCAATTTAAGTTACATAATAATTGAATTAAAATGACAGACGGAAGGACGGACTACACTACCCTGAAAATGAAATTCAGACTGGATTCAGATACGAGTTCAAATATACATATTACATAGACAACAGCTATCCGCAGTTAAAATTATACATTTATTCTGACTAGAGCTGTTTACATCGTCACCCAAATTCATTTATTTATCATGTTTTCATGAATTATTACGGAATCGAATCCGTTATTTCAGGACTCTACAACCAGGTTACAGTACCGTTGTTGTGTTGCGTGGAGGTAACTATGAAGATTATTGTCATAATGACGACAGAGTTGTGAAAAACGGTTTCGACTCACGTTTATTTAGTCGATGTTGTTTGCTGACTTAATATCTTTTGCTTTGTTGCTAAAGGGGCAAAAAGGACCTGAATAAAATACTACATAACGTCTGTACTCCTTCTAGGTATAGACAGAGGTGCACTGCAGTAGACCCATACTTCGTCTATGTATTTTGTTTCCAATGGATCGAGCCTATTGCTATTCTTTTTTGTGAAACTTTCAAATGTTAGAAAAAGCTCCCTCTTATATATAATAACTCGTTGGTACGAGTGTAGCTTGGTTTGGGATGAGTGTGTTGTTTGTTATGCGAGATATATTATCAATACATAGTATAAAACAAAGTCGCTTCCCGCTGTCCCTATGTATGTACGCTTAAATCTTTAAAACTACGCAACGGATTTTGATGCGGTTTTTTTAAATCGATAGAGTGATTCAAGAGGAAGGTTTATATGTATACATAATACATGAGAAACACTGATCATTTTAGGTGGCGCTGCTTACGGCGCGGTACGAAGTTCGCCGGGTCTGCTAGTAGTTTATATTTATTATTTGTTGCTCAGCCCTAATGGTCTATTATCATTTGACGCATCCAGGTGCTATTTTTGGACGCACAAACTCATGCGCACATATTGGTGGGCGGACGGAGGGTGTGTCACTGGTCACTGCGAGTTATAAGACAATATATTTCTGCTATCATCAGATTAAATTATAACTAGCTGAGTCCGCGAGTTTGTGCGATATTTTGGAACCCAATTATTTTCTCGAATTAAAGCAACCTTAGTTACTCCTTATAACATCAGCTATCTGTCAGTGAAAGTTCCGTCAAAATCAAACAACAGATCAATAAACAAAAAAATGCATTTGTCTATAGTGCATGTTTTTTAAACTAGCGATAAATAGAAAGTCTAAAAATCATGTTTGAATTTCAATCTTATTTTTATGCCATTTAGTTGTAAATCCGATACTCGTTTAAACGGTGAATTATCATTTCGAACTTCTGATACACCCTGTATAGATTTATTCAACACAAAAAACTTCTAAAATCATAGGTCAGACCTCATATGAACAAAATCTTCAAATTGATAGTGTTAACACTAAACTAACTAACTCGCAAAGAGAGGAATAATAAGGTGAGATTATCCTTCTTAATCACACGAATATACGGTTGAATTTCGAATGTCTAGGGTAGCAAGTTAATGATTAAATTATCATATAAATGATCGCGTGTTTGAAATATATCTCTGCATATAATGAGTAGGTTATAAAGACCGCAGTCATTCAGGACTTTCTGAATGTCACGTTGGTCACAAGACGCCCGAGTGTCTGACATTCAAAGATTTGAGGGTGATCCTCGATTTTTGTATACATTTGATAAGAGGCTTAAATAATATCGAGGGGTGGCTATTTGACTTAAGCGACACTTTTGGGCTTTGACTACGAGTATATTATACATATTTGGAATCAGCTAATTTTTCTGCGTCGAATGAGTATGCTCTCCTATAAAGTTAAATAAAAATGTCGCTTTAAAAATAGCCTTTCAAACCTCGATATAGATCTGACGGTACAAACGCTTTGGTGATAATTCTAATAATCTTCTCAGTTGAGGTCGCGTTTCGATCCGGTGGTAGTATAGTAGTATATAAGAAAAAAAAAAATATTGTAAGTAGTAAGTGCCCCCATAGGCCTATACAAAATAAATGATTTGATTTTGAATTAGATACTTATTTCTAAAACTAACTAACATCTCAATTCAAATGAAATGTAGGGAATAGGCATAATAGACATTTTTTTATTGCAAAGGTGCCATGTTAGTTATGTTGAATACATTTAGGAAGATTGCAGATTCCAAAATTGAAGATTACTGTCGTAGGTATCATGTTTATAAAAAAAGTTAACCTCTCCGTAATTTGCCACTAGCGGGAATCGAACCCGCAATTACTAAACCAAGCCACCGTCAATTTCACGTGTAGTATAAAGTTTTTTTTTATCAGAAATTATGTCCCAGTAAAATATTATTCAATGTTATTATAGATTTAAATAAATAAAAAAATAAGAATTATCAATTAAAAATGTAAATTGGCTAAATTGTATTTTGTAAATTGTCCTTCGCCCTCTACTAACATAATCTTAAATAAAAATTGTTACTAACACAAGGATGTAATTATCTGAATTAAATTTATTGAATTGAATTGAATAAATCAATTTTAAATAAGCAATAAATATGAAGCCGTATACATTGTAGTCACTAGTCATCCAGGGTCGAACCGGAGGCAAACGGTCACGTGGTCGATCTCCAACTAGATGGGTGGATCTCATGAAAACCCTTACAACCCTTAGAACCCATAGCACAATGTTCTCGCAACGCCGTGGACCGGGAAGCCTGGAAATGTATAACTAAAACAGCGGCCACATCCGAAAACAGGATTAAAACTCCATAGCCACGACCACTCTGACAAGAGTGTCCGACTCAGAAGAATACATTGTAGACAGACTCTATTACAATATAGTAGAGCATGTCTACTTCGTTTAATTTACTTACAAATTCTTTTCAATCCTCATCACTCCGCCCACGGATACTGAAAACTTGTACTCAAGGCCCGTTCGCGACCAAAATGTTTTGACGGATTTTTGGCAGCATTTCCCTGAACCAATATGCGTTTTACCATCACAAAACAACAGTGTAACCCCTATTTATAATAGCAGTAAGTCTTAAAATAGTATATTTGATTATTTTCCAAGTGTTATATTTAATTTTGTTTAGCAATGTTTACAAGGCGCCTCGTGACTGCAAGATAATACGCAAAGTAATATTTTTAAATCGAGTCATTAGTCTACAGTCCATTGTTTTAGATATTTAATCTATTTTTAGTTATTCCTGCTTGTGTGGGCGGGGATGATTCTCTATTTCCGTGAACAATTTAATCCGAAATCGTTCACCTATCACACACATTATCACATAGATCTCAATTCTCACTCATGTTTGACTAATGATGTAAACAAACATCACTCACATACATGAAACTTTTTGCGTATGTGTAGCCACGGAAATTGTTTTTGAAGAATTAAAGAGGTTGAAAACTTGTTTTTTTTTTAAATTTTCTGTTAGCGTTATTTCGATAAGAATCAACATTTTGTGTAAGTTTATACAGTTTGTTTTGGCATTGACAAATACCTGATACGTGAATTTGAAGCGCCCATGTCGGTAGGAGATGGCATGGAGATGAGATAGAGGGATGTGTGTTTATGCACGAAAAGATAATAATTATTACTTGCTGAACCGTGAAGGAAAACATCGCGAGGAAACCTGCACGTCGTTTCTATAGAGAAAGAAGTGTGAAGTTCACCTACCCGCACTGGGCCAGCGTGGTGGACTATGGCCCAAATCTCCCTCGTATGGAGATTGTGCCCGGTCTAATGGCAATAGGCTCGCCTCCTATTACATTGGGACCAAAAAACATCGGCGAAATGTAGGCGCACTGCAGTGCACCTCTGCCTACCCCTTTGAGGAATAGAGGTGCGATGATGTATTTTTTCATAATAATAAATATATGTGGTGGCAAGCGATATCTGTCTGTCTTTTCCAAGTCCTGTCATCAGTCACTCTTCAGACTAATCATGTTTGACTATCGACCCCGACTGTTGTCATTGGCCTGCAGTAATTAAGACAAGTCGAGAGGTATTTGAGCCTTGAAAACCTCTGACACCACCTTGGCCACTCAACAAATGAGCAAAAAAATGTATTAGGTTAAGAAAATTAGACAATTGAGCTGATTCTCGTAGTACACCAAATGAACTTAACTAAATAAATATATGCACTTTTTGGTAGGCTTGACAGAGGTGTACTGCAGAGCACCCAAATTTCTTTAATGTATTTTGGTATCAACAATTGGTGGCTTTATGCTAATCTTAACATATTGCTGTCTTTATCACGATCAGTGGGGGTAGCACGCATGACAAGACAAGACTTTTGTTACGGATTTTCTCGCTCACTCTCTGTCTAATTTCATACGAGAGAAAGAGATATAATTAACATATTCTGTGGCATAAGTTTAATCTTGGCGCTCATGCTACAACTACAGGTATATGAGGACACTCTCTCTTTGTCAATAAAAAGCGTGATGATGATTAGAAACTGAGACATTATGTACTCGGTTGTCATGTGGGTACACAATAACCCACCTACGCAACTCCGTGAGAACTCATAACGTATACGGGTTTTCAGCAATCCGAAATAATATTTTCATAGGTATGCTTGAGTGAAATGAAATGACGTGATTTTACTTTTTTTTTGCTGCTAATTTACAAAATTCGAATCCAGGGCGATATTTTCATTTCCTTGAAATATTTGAAAACCACCTTCACTATGGTTCACGCCTACAGGGCTCAAAGTCCCCTAACTCTATCGTTGAGCAGTTGCTGTGACCTCATTTTTTTAGGCACGAAAACAACATCTTTTATCAATGGTAGCTATGACTAGTCTAATGGCTTCAAGGTGAAAATCTCTGTTGTCTACACCAGTCATATTTAAGCTACCATATATAAGCAGTGGTAGCCGAGTGGTCGAACGCACGCTTTGCAATCAAAGTGTGCAGGTTCAAACCCCGGCTCGCACCTCTGGGATTTATGTGCGAATCTCATTTCCGAGATTATTACTTGCTATGAAACGGTGAAGGAAAACATCGAGAGGAAACCGGCACGTCTGAGAGAACTTGACTATTTATCGATAGATGTGTGAAGTCTGCCAACCCGCACTGGGCCAGCGTGGCCCATGTCCAGCAGTGGGACGTTAAAACGGCTGTAGTAGTTATAAAATATGTTTTCATACCTTACATAATTAAGTGATGGCAACCCCATCACGATATTGTTAGAGGGACTTGGGGTCGAGCTACCGTATGTCGTTAAAATTTATATTTCGGACTTGTGATACAACCAGTACGTATAATGCAGAAAACAGGTGTTTTATCAGATCATGATTGATGTGTATTGTCAGATAAATGTTATATAACACTTGATAAGATGTAGAGATTCGCACCTGGTAGAATTAGGTATATACGAGACTTCTACGATTGATAAGCATTTCAATGACTAAATAAAACCCTGCACAAATAGGTGCGTTGAAAAGCACGCGACCAAATCTTTGTCAATACTAAAACGGACTTTATTGACTTGTAAATAAAACACATTTTTCAACGAAATGTCATCGCGAGCAAATTTTGACGAATGGTCACATGACTTTTACCAATGAACTTCAATATTTATATAGATTACCATAACTGAACTAACACTAAACTAAACTGTATACATTACCATAACGAAACCGCATAACTTTTACATCTAGTATGTTACGTATTATCTCAATCAACTTTTGGATATTTCCAAGTAGTGTTCCGCACGTTTTTTTTTTTAATGAACTCTGTATCAATAAGCATGAAGACTGAATTAGTAAAAACCACGCGACTTCCTTCTCCTTCGCCTTCTCGTCGCGCAATTCGTTGGAAAATGTGCTTTTTCTTTAAGATAATACAGTTAGTTTTGGCATTGGTTAAAGATCGGTCGCGCGCGTTTTGAGCCGCCTGAGGGCGCAAGGATTTGTTGATCAGCTATAGAAGGCTGTAAGTAGTAGAAGTATCGCGGTTACAGAAAAGCTGATAAATACTAGTAGGTATTACATAAGTGTGTATTTATGTTATCGTGTTTGTGGAAAAACCTGTGAGAAGATCTAGAGTAGAGACAAACCATTATTACACTTTGAATTTATTATTCATTTGCAAAATATTTACACTTCTAAATAAATTTACAATAAGTTTAAACTAATAAGAAAAATATATAAAGAAAATTGGCTCATGTGGAAGCGTACCCCAGATGCTGGCTGCATTATTTAGCTACTCAGGCGATGGCCTGCTCTCGAGTCGATGGTAGTGTCGACCAATTTTTGCCTAATAAAGTGTTTATACACTTAAATAAATGGTTATTATATAGTATAAATTGGTTATAGCAACATTACATATAGACACTTAAATTGTAATTATTGTACACGCTAAAAGATTTTTTTGTTGGTACAAAAGGAAAAGTTGTTTATTTATTATTATTTCAGTGGTCTAAAACTATCTTCGTTCTTTAGTATTTGTTATTATAGCGGCAACAGAAATACATCATCTGTGAAAATTTCAACTCTCTAACTATCATGGTTCATGAGATACAGCCTGGTGACAGACGGACGGACGGACGGACAGCGAAGTCTCAGTAATAGGGTTCCCGTTTTACCCTTTGGGTACGGAACCCTAAAAATAATATTTTTGGTACCTATACATCCTCATCATCACGCCTGTATTCCACGAAGGAATAGAAAGAGGTGCACTGCAGTGCGCCCACACTTCGCCGATGTATTTTGGTCCCAATGTAATAGGGGGCGAGCCTATTGCCATTATACCGGGCACATTCCCCCTCAATACGAGCGAGGTTTGGGCCGTAGTCCACCACGCTGGCCCAGTGCGGGTTTGTGAACTTCACACGCCTAGACGTGCAGGTTTCCTCACGATGTTTTTCCATCACCGTTCAGCAAGTGGTATTGTTGAAAATGACAATCGCACATGAAAATTATCTCAGAGGTGCCTGGGATTTGAACTTGCACCCCTTATGTTGAAGGCGGGCGTTCTTGCCCACGAGGCTACCACTGCTTTTAGGTACATAAAGGTAGAAATCATTAGTGGTTATACCTATGTATATATTGAAGCCCATACGTTTATGTTCTACATCGGGACGCGCGGACGTATGGAAAATGCCCACAGTATAGAAAGTCGTTAACCCCCACATATGCCGCTCACGTGCATCACCTGCACGCTACAGTGACATATGACACGTGCACCAAACTCATTGATTTTTCCACTCGTCACGACATACAAGGTTGTCTATGGATGTGGGAATATTTTCTCGCGACGCTTCAAGCTCCTCTATAATTAATCAAAAGATAAATTCACTGATGATCAATAATCTGTCCACGTGTCGTAATTCGACACGCGCCTACTAAACATGATGTCATGTAATCGCATACAATTGCCGTTTCAAATCTGCGTGCGCGCAGTTTAAGCAATACATGCGTAGCCTGGCAAGTCAGTGAGTTATGTCTAAAATATCCCCTTCAGCAATTCTTCCGACAAATATTAACATCATTTTCTTTTAAATAATGGCACTGAATTTGAATTCGCGAAATCTTAAAAAAAACTTTCAAGCTTACTACGGTTCCACTACAAAAACCGGAAATGAATTGGTTTGAGAGGAATGGATAAGAAGCTATTTTTGGGTGCTAGGTAAGTTCCTATGGAGAAGTATGAGCATGAAACCCCATTGGTCACTCTTTCTAAATAAACTTATAAAACAACATTATCTATCAGTACAAATAAATTAAATGTATTTTATACAAAATTTTCGGATAGCCACCTCTCTTCGACTAGGGGCACCTTGTAATGCCCCACATCGTTGCCGTTGCGGTGAAGTGGTGGACAGCCTGGGCCACCATGGGCTATCCTGCAGCCGGAGCGCAGGTCGCATTGCTCGACATGCCAGCATTAATGACATAATCCGTCGGGCTCTTGTCACCACTGGGGTGCCGGCCTTGTTGGAACCCAATAGTCTGGTGCGCGACGATGGCAAGAGACCCGACGGTGTGTCTTTGGTACCATGGAGGATGGGTCGGCCCTTGGTGTGGGACACGACTTGTGTTGACACCCTGGCGCCATCGCATCTTCCAAGCACGTCTTTGCGTGCCTGTGCTGCTGCTGCAGAAGCGGAGAACCTCAAGCGGCGCAAAAATAGTGGCCTCTCAGGAAGTTACCTTTTTGAGCCGTTTGGGGTTGAAACTCTAGGTTCGTGGGGCCCAAACGCGCGACTCCTGTATAAGGAAATAGCAGCGCGTCTGTTCACCGCTTCACGTGACCGGCGGGCTGGCTTTTATTTCGCGCAGCGAATAAGTATCGCTATTCAGCGCGGAAATGCGGCCAGCTTGCTGGGAACTTTCGGCATCGACGACGATGTGGAGACATTCATTTGTATATAATTTAATTATTTTTCTACCCTTGTATTATAATTTTCTTTGAATTTAGTGTTTAATGTAAATAAAATTATCATTAAATGTAGAAGTCTGTTTGTATTATCAATATAACTAATTATTTACTACATGCATATGCAAGTAACGCTACATACTATAACGACAAAGTAATTAAAAAAAAAACGGTGTGTATGTTGGTTTCAGCTAAACTCTCAAACGGCTAAACTGATTTTGACGCAACTTTCACTGGTAGATAGCTGATGTTGGGCTACTTAAATTTTAGGAAAATAATTAGGGTACCGCGGGAGATAAATATAATCAACCTTTTCCACGTGATTTGGGTTCCTAAATTCAGCGCGTACGCATTCGCGGCCTCAGCTCTTAATATGAACTTACTACGTATTGTTGAGTGTATTTAGGTAAACTAGTTATCCTGTAATGTGTTTACTTTACTTTGTCTTATCGGTGTATACTCCCAATGTTCGGTCAAATGTTATGTAAACAAGTTTCATCGAAACAATAACAGGATAAAAAACATTATTTAAAAATATTTCTTGTATGAGTAAATACAGTTCGTTTTAGTATATTATAGACATCAATATGCCTATTGGAATCCCTCCCCGAGGGAGTAGGCAGAGGTGCACTGCAATGCGCCCACACTTTGCCTATGTATTTTGGTCCCAATGTAATTGCTATTATTGTATGTGTGCTATGGTAATTAGCTTACCGATTGGCTAGACCCTCTGGCGTTGCGTAGAGATGTAAGCTCTCTCTGCATTTTCTACCGCTTCTGTCATGGAGAGTGTTCCGAGGAATTGTTCGGTATTTTACCTGCCGCTGAATTCCACCATCGCACGGCTCGACACAGACTGCATTACCATCCTCACCATCTGGATGAATGGCGTTCCAGTACAGTTCGATTTACCAGGAATTTTCTCCCTTGCACCACCAAACTGTGGAATGAACTTCCTGCAGCGGTGTTCCCGGACCGATGCGACAAAGGTATCTTCAAGAAACGAGCCTACTCATTCCTTAAAGGCCGGCAACGCACTTGCGATGCCCCTGGTGTTGCAGGTGTCCATGGGCGGCGTTGATCACTTACCATCAGGTGAAACGTCTGCTCGTTTGCCTCCCTATCTCATAAAAAAAAAAATATTCCGGGTTCATTCTTCCTCAATACGAGGGAGATTTTTTTTGGGCTATAGTGTTGTTGTTGTTTGCCCAGTGCAGGTTGGTGAGCTACACACGCCCTTCTATAGACTTGCAGGTTTCCTCACGTTGTTTTATTTCACCGTTCGGGAAGTGGAAATCAATAATGAAAATGGCATTCGCACATAAAAATATCACAGGCCCGGGATTTGAACTTGCACCCCTTACGTTCAAGGCGGGCAAGGCTACCACTGCTTTCGTTTTAGTATTGGCAAAAAAGGCATAATTATTTGGCAGACGGATTTATTTTTAAGAATAATAAATCGCCTGTTATTATCGTCAATTTTTGCTCCTGCAATTTATTTATTTTATTTGCTCAATTATTTGTAAATAATGTTCGTTAGAAGATATATGGATGAATCTATCGTAATAAATAAAGTAAAAACCGAAAATAAGTAACATTACTCCCATTTTGACGAAAACAGAGCAGTCTTTAGACCACGCGTACATAAATCTCAGCCACGAATATCGGGTATTCATATAAATTCTAATCAAATAAGTCCTCCGGGGCACATAAAGTTTGATTTACGAAATAAAGAGAATCATTTCTCGTTAGTGGTTGCGCCATCGCAGTATTTACAACATGATGTCCGTCCTCGACACTGTTCCCCGAATCTCGGCGAACGACCTATAATTGTTTGAATTCCGAATTTTCGAGTTACGGAAAATGATTACGTAATCCTTGTAAATATGGAAAGTCAAACTTAAAATGTGCAAATTTAATTTATTCCAGCTTCTTCAAACTGAACTTAGAAACAGTCTTTTTTAAGTTTAAACGATTTTTAATTGAAACTAAATATAATAATAATAACAGATTTATGATAAATTTTTACAAAATTATCCGCTTGGGATGGTGGCAAGAACACTGACTGTATTTCCTGGTTGGATAGCTAGACTAATTTGATTTACGTTGAACGAGGAAAGAGCCTGCCCTCTTGCCACCTGTGGAGGGACACAATTAATTTTGTTTCTTTTTTTTTGGCGCTTCGGTTGGGCCTAGCCTACGGTAAACAACGGCACAAATACTTAATTTAGGCTTAGAGAGGCTTTAAATAAAATTGTCCAGAGTTACTCCTTAAAACATCAGCTATCTACCAATAACCATAGATAATGCCTTAGTTAGACTGTACTGTGTAAGCATACTCTAATACTGTGCTGTTGTTTGTTGTTCCCAAATAAATAATTTAAAATAAAAGTCCGGACTAAATCAGTCCCGTATTCTCTGAGATCAAAGAGGCGTAGATGAACTAAGTATATGTAAAAAATATCTTAAAGACAGACAATATTGAGTTTTTAATAAAATTTATGAAGCGTATTATGATGTTGAGGTATTTCCTGGAAATATTTAGTATATTGGCAAAGTGTAAATGACATGTAAGCACTAATTATCAAGAAATCGCAACGGACGTCGGGTTGTTTAAACATTTTAACCGTTCAAACATCTACCTACAACCACAACAATGTTTACATAACGCCAGCCAACGGTCGCGGTGGTGCCAAAATATCAATGTTTTTATATTTCCTCTAGACAATCCTGATTCTCTGGACTTGTATAAATAAGTCGGGTTATACTATAAACGCGATTGCAATGTTATTGTTCTTTATTGTAACCGAGATGAATTGAAGGAGGTGGTGAAGTCCCTTGCCCAGCTGTGAGACACAAATAGTTGAAAAAAAAATATCTTGAGTTTTTTAATTGAATATACAAGCAAATTAAATTATTTTGATTGACTTACAAAGATAATTTAAATAGTTTGTCGCTCAGAGGACCATCTGTTATTGTTGAATTATTTCGATATTACTTAGTCTTCTGAGAGTTCTTCAATAACTCCAAAACTAAAAGTAGTTTCGAAATTGTACCTACTGTAAAATATGTAAAGATAAAGACAAAAAGTCAATGAAGTGAAAGTGTATGTATCCAGTATCCAAAGCTCCATTGCGCTTTTCGCCGGTGCCTTTAAATACTGCCATCATTGCAGCAAATCTTACCAACCATTCGGTCTTAAATGTTGTTTTTTTTTGGAAAATTCCGGTTATTTGAACTAGTTGCCCATGTTATTGTTATGTGCTACACGCTTTAAAATTGGCTATTAGTTAGTAATTTAACGATATCAATATAATAGTAACAGAGTAATTGCCAATTTGTGTAAAAGAGATTGCGATGATTGTCAATTTGAAAACAATTCAGTTACAATCGTAATTGAGTCACTAACTTTTTCAAAAATCATATGAGATTTTCCTAGCATTAGACAATTTCATATTGTCTATGTCGAAATAAACTAGACGGCATCAATGAATCAATTTTGGTCCAAGTTTTGGACGTCTTTTTGACACATTTTGGGTATCTATACTTTCTAACTTCATTGATTCTTTTTTTGTACTAATTGTAAAACATCAAAGTATTATTATAACAATACTGAAACAGAAGTCGTGCGTGTAGTTCAAGTGAAACAGAGATCAGTTTTTTCCATCTTGGCAAGGTCTTATATATTTAAAAATATTGTAATGTCTGAATGACTGCAACTGACTTGCTGCAATTACATTCTCTCGCCATTTTTTGTTGGGCCTCGTCATTAGAGCTAATGATAAATACCTATCCGTGTCGGTCTGTCTGGCTTTTCGTGTGTCCATAGTGGTACTTGGCGGACCATCTGTTTGCTAATATAATAATACCCAGTAATAAAAAATACTTAAACTACTAATACAGCCCTTTTAACGTCCCACTGCTGGGCACGAGCATCCCTTCAATGCGAGGGGAATTCAGGCCATAGACTAGCACCCTGGCCCGGTGCGGGTTGGCAGACTTCACACATCTATCGAGAACTAATCAAGTTCCCTCAGACGTGCAGGTGTCCGTACGATGTTTTCCATCACCGTTTCTTAGCAAGTGATAATTTCGGATGAAAATGAGATATGCAAATGAAACCCAGAGTTGCGAACAGGGATTTGAACCTGCACATTTTGCTTGCAAGGCATGCGTTCGACCATTCGGCTACCAGTGATTTATTTTAAACTAGAGGGAAAAACTCCGACAATACATATGTATACATATAATATTTCGAACTACACGTATTGGGTATTTCCTGTATTTTTTTTTTCAAAAATCCTTTTCAACAATGATTACCACTTGCTAAACGGTGAAGTAAAACATCATGAGGAAACCTGCACGTCTATAGAAAGGCGTGTGAAGTTCACCAACCCGCACTGGGCCAGCGTGGTGGACTATACCCTAAAAATCTCCCTCGTATTGAGGGAGAATGTGCCCGGTATAATGGCAATAGTCGGCGAAGCGTGGGCGCACTGCAGTGCACCTCTGCCTACCCCTTCGGGGAATACAGGCGTGATGAAGATGATGTAAGCAAAGTTTCATCAAAATCAGTGCCTACTGTACTTTTTGCGTGAAAGAGTAACATACATCAATCCATCCATCCTTACAAACTTTCACATTTATAATATTAGTGGGATAGATGTTATATCTGCATACAAAATGTATCTGAGTTCCCGAAATATAATTTTCATTTGGTTAGACAGCGCGGCGGGCGCGTGACCTTTGAGTATTTTTTTTAGATTCCCGTGACGCAAATGCTAGTCTCGTTTATTTCGGAGCCATCAATATATCAACTGTCCCCACTAAAATTCTGACAAGGACATTATTTATTACGTTACCCAGTGGCTGGCGTTGATAGTTTCCACGTTTTCTCGGTAGTGGAAAACGAAAACACGTTTTACAATCCTTTATTAGAATTAATAGCTCTGATTTATTGATGTTCTATACCCAGCTACCGAGTTATTATGTCAGAGCAGACTTTTCCGAACATTTAAGTTTCTCATGGCGAGATTCATCCGCCATCTTTATCACTGTCATTATCCATTTTTATTTATAATGTGTATTTATTGAATTTGTCCTTACTATTAATTACTTGACATTGGCGAAATACTCGCGCTAGTCGCAGGTGATGCCATTCCTCATCTTATTCCATTAAATATCATCATTTCGCTTATTTCGTTAAAAATAATAATAAGTTTCTCATGTCCCATGTGTGTGATTTTGACATCTACGTCAGATTGTCAATGTCAAGACCATAGAGTATCTAGAGTACCCAAATACCACTCTACTCTTCGTATGGCTCTGCGGCGATTTTTACACCATTGTTGTTATTTCATGTACTACAGGTATACGGCAACTATATGGGAAAACAACAATGGCGGAGTCAGATAAACCAGAAAAAAATACTGCAGCGCGAACTCGATATGCCATCTCCGTTATAATATCTCCATGGTCAAGATGTATAAGACTAGGCGTCGTGCATCAATGAGACCAGTTTTGGTCTATTATACTTAGAACGTATTTTTGACATATTCTGTAGGTAGGTATTATGTAGGTGGTAGCCGAGTGGTCGAACGCACGCCTTGCAATCAAAGTGTGCAGGTTCAAACCCCGGATTTATGTGCAAATCCCATTTTCATCCGAGATTATCACTTGCTATGAAATGGTGAAGGAAAACATCGTGTGGAAACCTGCACATCTGAGGGAACTTGACTAGTTCTCGATAAATGTGTGAAGTCTGCCACTGGCCAATTATTTACTAGCAAAATTCTAAAAATTCTCACGAAGATTTCTACTTCTCCACCACGGAACTGTGATTTATACACGTGGTTCCAAGTGTCGAGTACACATTTACATTAAATTATATTGTACAAGTCTTGTGCATTCTTTTTTACATAATTTAAGTTCACATTTACATGAAATTTGCGAACGAATGTTACATGTGTAGAACTTGTATTGTATACAATGAAGGTCAACATTGTATGTGCTATTATATGCTAAAAATATGTTATTATTAAGCCCCCCGCACACTGGGGCGTCGAAAGCCGCGCGTCAAAATGTTTGCCTATACAAAACCGGCCAAGTACGAGCTGGACTCGCACACCGAGGTATCCGTACCTAAGCTATGAAAGCACCGAACATTGTTCTAACGGAAATATAAACTTGACGGAGAAACAAACTTAACGCTGCAACGTAAAGTTTGTCTCACCGTCAAGTATATTAGTGTCCCAATACAAAATAAGTTTGTAATTGTAAAAAAACATTTTCAAACAATAAATTTACAGGTTTCGTATTTATTCCTTTACTTGTGCTAGCTTTACTTGTGCAAGATCTTGCTTCTTGCCAAATTTCATGATTCTAGGTCAACGGGAAGTACCCTATAGGTTTTTGATTCCCGTGCAAATGTACTGAAAAAGCAACATAAACCGCCGTATCTTTTGATTACGTTAACCTAGAAGTTTGTTTTTTTTAGGGCACGAAGGGACCGCAGACGAGAGCCTCTGGTATAAATTTCAACTTGATACCTCTACGCGTTTCTGAGAAAAAGGGTCTTGACAGACAGGCAGACGGACAACAAAGTGATCCTATAAGGGTTCCGTTTTTAGTTACGGAACCCTAAAAATTAACTGTATTGACTCATAGATAAAGTTCATTTCATCTATATATCTCATTCACAGCGCGAGTGAATACTGACGCGTGGGAGCGAGTCTTTTACCACAGAAATTCAATCTTTATGTATATTGATACAGAGTTCGTTTTGGTATTGGCAAATATCGCGCTCTTTTTGACGCCCGAGTGTGTCTTATTACCTACATCAAACTATATTTATTATTGTAGCATTATATAGATTTTCCACGAGCTCCGTTTGTAAACAAACAAAGGTTTAATAACCTTACATAACTATGTGTGCGCGTTCTGCAATGTTAAGTGCTACTTAAGGAGCAAATATATTGATAATTGATTTCTAAAGTTCTATCATTATCACCACGTAGAAGTGATAGTCTGGTTTTATTGTATTTAAAGATTTTATACCAGTATACTCAGTATACCGATTCAAACGTCCAAGTATTATTTTGGACTTCTGAAACACCCTGTGTTTTAAGGGTATAGATAAACAGGCTTAGACCCATTTAATACACAATGGAATGTAAACGGGAACTGTCATATCGTGACTACTCGATATTAAATCGATAATAGGTATTCATTGTCTTATTCAACATAATGTTTTGCATAAAAAATATCGATAAGAACATCGATAACAATGTGTCAACGATGCAATCGATAAACAAGGCCTTGTATATGGAATAATATGAAGATTAATCACGAACCGCGCCCAGTGCGATACTGAAAAATGATATTATATGGAATTCTTATTGACATCGTCATTGACACTCACGGTAGGCTCTATTCACACGGTGAAGCCTGCTACTTGATAATTACAGACTTTACTATTGTCAATTTAACAATTTTCTTATCATTTATGTTAACGCTAGCGATTAGTACCCATAGTAGAGTCCGTAGAGAGAGTAGGTAAGTGAAATATTATTAAACACAATAAAAAAATCCATCGAGCAGTAGGTATTGTCAAAATACCTTCAGATTCAAGGTTTGGGACAGGAATAACATGATTGACGTCATGGAAAAAATAAAAATAGCATTTTTGCTACCTAATAATCTACAAATATCTACTAACTATTGTATGCTGCTAACCTAGTAACCTACATTATAATATTAAACAATGGAACTTACAAAACAAAATTCAAACGAATATTTTACGAAGCCCTATATACTTTATCATCATCATTACGCCTGTATTCCCCGAAGGGGTAGGCAGAGGCGCACTACAGTGTACTCACACTTCGCCGATGATTTTGCTTCCAATGTAATAGGGGACGGGCGAGAATTTCCATTATACGGGGCACACCCCCCCCTCAATACTCTTATAGACCGTTAAATTTTTCGTAAGAAATAAAATATCATTAGCCTTAATACGTGTAGATTTCAATGTAAGTGCAATAAAACAATTAGGAAACACAAAATCACTTATACGAAATTGTTTTTAACGAGTTCCTTATCATCGGTCCATAAATCTCTCGAGATCAAAGACACCCTTGGCACATCGGATTTAATGTTCGCACCGTATCGCGGGGTTTTGGCTTCGATCCATCGAGATTGACGCCACTGCAGACACCGTGTCTGTGTTGTTGGATGTTAAATATGTTTTGTGGTTACATTTAGTTAAGGAACAAGTTTTATTGTAGTTTCAAACGCTAATGTCGATTCTGTTGGCACCTAACTAAACGCACAGTTTTTTTTTTTTTTGAATGGACTACGCTGTTGGCCGAGAGTTGGCCTTTACATCTTCACCGGAGGAGTGGCGAGTGCAGAGTGCGACTCCAGCCAAAGCCTTAAGGGCGGAAGAGGAGGGCAACTAGCTCAAGGGCGCCACATGGGGTACGACCACGGCTTGGGCAGTTGCCGTGAGGGGAGAGGTAATGACTACGCTCCTAGGTGCAAAGATGCACCTACGAGCAGAAGAGGGAGTTCCTCGACCTCGCCGGCGAGGTCGGTGTCTGTTTGAGGCTGGTGTAGGTGTGTTGGGGGCCCTCTCGACGCCCGGGTCGAGGAGGGCGGTGATCGTGTCAGGAGGATCTATCAACACATGCCGCGGACGTTGTGCTGTTGTGTGCGCGGGGTTTGGCTCATAATTGCCGGCGGCGACAATTAGAGAGTTTGAATGCGACTGCACTGAATTATGGGTACTGTCATCCTTGTTATGGCCGGAACGTATGAGCGAGATGGCAATATTTTAGTGCTGTCAAATATAGTTTCGGTACTCTACCACGAGCTTCTACGTTTGTTAAGGTTCGCTATGGGTTAGCGTTTACGTTAATCTGTACAAATAATAAAATGAATCCCCATTTCCCTTGGTCACGGCATAACTTGAAAACGCCTTTACCGATCTCATTCAACTTTTTCTAAGTTCTGGCTGTTAACGTAAATATTTAAATTAATAGGGTTTCTAAGTTTCGCGCGTACGAAGTCGCGGACTTAGTTAGTTGTAAAAACAGACCAAGTTTATGCAAAAAGTATAGCTCTACAATACAGGGTATATCAGAAATCCGAAATAATACTTTTCCGTTTGAACCAGTATCAGGTATACAACTGAATGGTATGTTTTTCCAACATTTTTTTCGTCGTCAATTTCTATAACTCGTAATATCTCGAATCGTATGTAAAATTTGCATGTTCTGTTTTGTGAATATTGGTAGCCGCCCTTTATAAGTTTAGTTTACACTGATGAATAGGGTTATGGATGTACCAGAACACGATACCTGTGACAAACATTCAAACGTTTATAACTGAGAAACTATGATAGTTAGTTAAAAACTGTCTTCACTAAGCATCTACTTATGAGCTACCGTAAATGTACCCAAAGTATTATTTCGGACTTCTGATACACCCTGTATATGCGCTACAATTTGCCAAACAGATATTAGACTAATATCTTAAGGTCCCAAAGTAAGCAGCCCTTGTAATTTGGGTACCACACAATGATCTCAGGGCAAGCCCAGTTAGTTACATATCGATCCGGCAGAATACTGAAAAGGCGATTTCAAAAATTTTCTTCTGACGTGAAAGCCGCAACAACCCAGTGCAATGCACAGATTGGCCTACGCTCATTCCTCTAGACCGAGCTGTCATTTAATAAAATATCACAGTATTCACGCGGACAAAACGCCTCAAGCCGTGACTCATTCTCCGTCAAAGCATGCATGGACTGGTCTATGCAAATATACATTCCTTAACAAGCATTGCTTTATTGAGTTTTCCCCAAAGCCTCGATCGAGTGGCCTTCGCATATACTGTATTACGAAACAGAGGTCGTTGGTATTCATAACGTGAATTACCTAGAGCGGACTGTGGGCGGGTCATTGGTATTACTGATTCATCTTTGTTTGTGTCCAATAGTGCTTCTGTTGTATTCATAATCTCACGGTTATCGGAGAAAATCATGTGATGGAGCAGTGACCTAACATTGACTTCCTTTGTTCACGAAAGTGGATACATCGTTTTCTATGACGGTTAAAACTCATTGCTATCATTGATCCTCTCGTTCAAATGATTTGACTTGTATAAGAAGCACAAAGTTTGAATGGCAAAGCAATTAAAATCAATAAAGAATGAAAAAGACATTGGATGGACTAGACATTTTATAATAACACTAGCTGTGCCCGCGGTTTCACCCGCGCTAATAGTTACTTTGGCGTAGAGTGATGTTATAAAGTATATGATTATAAGTCTATAATACCCGATTTGTGCGCCCCTATAGTTTGTGGGACACAGTAGTTGCTCTCGGGTGCAAATTAAACAGCCTTTAATCACTTCACTTATATTTTTTATTAAAATAGCACAGTACATCAATTGCACGACCATCTATCGGTGAGCGTGGTGAGAGAGAGAGAGATAGCCTATTACAAGTGTTGTAACATTAAATTTAAAGTACTATTGGTGGCGATGTTGCCAACACGATTCATGTTCGGGAATATTCCCGTTTTTGCCACATTATTCGTTGCTGCTCCGCTCCTATTGGTCGTAGCGTGATGATATATAGCTTATAACCTTCCTCGATAAATGAACTATTTAACACAAAAAGAATTATTCAATTCGGACCAGTAGTTTCTGAGATTAGCGCGTTCAACCAAACAAACAAACAAACAAACTCTTTAGCTTTATAATATTAAAAAATAATATATATAAATATATAAGTATATAAGTATAAGTATAGATTCATAAAAAATATTGTTTTCACGCCTCATAAAAACTAAGCCATTTGCACCAATGTTACATTAGTAGACTTAGGGTCCTATCGCGTGCGTTCCTTCACTGATTGAAAGACAGTTAATTGATGGTAAATCATAGAGATATTATAACGCAGATGGCATATTGAGCCCGCGCTGCGGTAAATTTTTCTGGTTTATCTGAGTCTGCCATTGTTGTTTACCCATATAGTTGCCGTATACTATAGGTACATGAGATAACAACAATGGCGGAAAAATCGCCGCAGAGCTATGCAAAGAGTGGAGTCGTTATGGGTACTCTGGATACTCTACGTGGTAAATACTTAAGCTACTCGTTTATGTCATGTTCATGTATCTCTATGGTATTAAAAAGTAAATTAATTTTGTATAAGCATTTGATAAAATGGTCGTTCCGATGCTATTCTCGCCTAAATTTGAATAAAACAAGAGCCAACAACGATGGGTAAGCCAAGTTAAAATAATTTGAATGGATGACACATCATTGTTTATTACAATCATTTAACCATACTATCCGAAAATTTCCAACCTATACAGGGTGTTTCAGAAGTCCGAATTAATTCTTGGCCGTTTGCACAAGTATCAGAACAACCGAATGGTATGAAGGTTTCATCGAAATTTTCTTTTTCGTCTCTAATTTTAAGAAATTTTAATATCTCGAGTACTATGTGAAGTTTTCAAGTTCTGTTTTGTAACTATTAGTTGTCCCTCTTCATTGATGAATTTTGCACTGTTGAATACGCTTCTGAATGTGCCCTGTCTGTCTGTAACTCAAAAACTATGATAGTTGGATATGATCTACCTTCACTGTGCATCTAAAATATTATTTCAGACTTCTGATACACCCTATTAGCATAATTATGGGATTATAATTATAGGATTAATTATATTATTATGCATAATTATAGGATTAAAAACAAGGTTTGTTAAATAACAAAGGTTAATAGGTATTAACAACATGGAAATATTTTGACAAAACATCGCCTGTCGCTAGGAGCACAAGTATCATTCTAGATATCCAAATGGAACTTGTTTTTTACAAGTTCCATTTGGATATCTAGAATGTAAGCCTTTATCAGTGAGCGGTTGACCTTGGAAGCGAAGGAAAGTTTTAATAAATTAACAATGGTATCTATCTAACTTGTTTAAAAAAAAACATGAATAGAATCGTTGAAATTGATCGATTGAATAGTTATTAAAAAACTAATTGTTTACGTTACGTCTCGCCCCTAAAAAGTAAACAATTAGCACAATGATATTAAAAGTTATAGATAGTCAAATGTGTCAAAAATACAAGAAAAAAATTGGTGTCATTGTTGCTACGACCGTCCAGACGTCTGGACATAGACAATATAACATGAGGATTATCAGCCTACTAATATTATAAATGTGAAAGTTTGTGAGGATGGATTGATGTTTATTACTCTTTCACGCAAAAACTACAAAACGGATTTTGATGAAACTTTACAGTATTATTGTTTATACATGTAAATAACATATAGGCTATAATTTATAACGATATTGAATAATCGAAGGCTGCGCGAACGAAGTCGCGTGCTCAGCTAGTAGTTTTTTTTATGGAACTAATCTCGCCACACATTCCCACCACTGTTACTCCTGTAAGCCAGGATAGACAGTGGTGTACATTGAAGACACCGAGGTTTGACCCTCGGCGAGTTCCGGGGAAAAGCTAAATTGTCTTGGAACCCGCACGAATTTCATCGAAAAAGGTGTAGGAGGAGTTGGAAGAAAAATGTAGTAGTTAGTAGTTCATATTTCCAGCTTTGAATGAATGTGAACAGAGTGTCGTGTTAAAATATAGAAGCTAAATATCCACGTGATCTACGCGTATTTCAACCAACTCCATGCATTCTATATTCCCGTGTTTCTGAAGCGTTTTTAGTGCCAACATCGTAAATCAGTTGATGGAGGTCACTATTGTTTTGTAAATAAGGAAAAAACCGTTAATTCTAATTTCCTTGAAACTATATTGGATGGCAAAAACTGTTTGAAGCGTAAACACGTTTGATGGATTTTATTTAACAGCTCCGGAGAATATTGAAATAAGTAGTAGCGATAAAAAGCATTTGTGGATGAGTTGCCGAATCTCATCAAATCCCAAGATCTTCTCTACACTTCAAAGGGCCAGTTTATCTGGTGGTTATAGCATATTTATAAACAGTGGATAGTTGGAAGTATGAGTATTTTAAGCTTACAAAAACCCGGTTACTTAAATAGTCCCAATAGTTGCGTCTTGAGCCCGATATAAGAGGGTCTTCTTACAGTGCTACCTATACACACAAAACGCATTAACATGATATGAAATTTTAAATGAAAATGTTAAGGTTTAAAATGATTAGGAAGTAGAAAGTTGAAAGCTTACACCCATCGAGTATTGAATACACTGTCAAGACGCGCATAGCAACTTCTCAAAACTAGCTCTGAGCTAATATACATAAAGCTTTAATTTTTGTTGTAAAAGCCAAGCGACCTCACTGCAAAATTCGCTCACACCGCCAATTACATTCTGTTGAAGAATGAGCTTTTTGTACAAGTCAATAAAGTTTGTTTTGGTATTGGCAAAATCTTTGCATTGCGAGTCTTACCACCGCCCAGTCTGGCCAGAGTATTATGAGGTTCTGAGGTACTTTTTAAGGATATAGGTAGGTATTTAAACGGACCAAGAGTATCTACAGCCACAATAGGTGACCGGATGATGAAATATGTCGGTACATTGTCTCGGAGCATCGATTAGGAACTGCCAATAACAATGGTGGGTGACCGGACATCTGTGCCAACATGACATCACCGAGCAGATGGAATGTATAAACGTTATTATACGCCCTCACTGAGGCGAGCGTAACAACTTGCCTTTTTTTGCAAAAATGTACCCAGTCACAAAATACATAAAGTTAAAATTTATGTGGTAAGAGACACGCAACACCTTAATGGATGAAATTTTGTTGAAAAGTGAGCTTTTTTATAAGTAAATACGGTTCATTTCGATATTGGCAAAAAATTGGTCGCGCGCGTTTTGGACGCGTCTGGCGGCGCAGGGCTATACTAAAGTTTCCAGGTTATACTGTCCTAACTTTAGATCAATGAAAAGTCGTGTTACAATACCAATTTTGCGTTCAACGTTATTCCAACTAGTTAATTTAACGTTCAACGTGATTTCAACTAGTTAGTTCAACGTTACTAAATAGCCTGTTGAATAAAAGGTTTTTGATTGATAGCGGTAGTTGCCTCGTCGGTAAAACGCCCGCCTTGAACGTAAGGGGTGCAAGTTCAAATCCAGGGCCCACACCTCTGACATAATCTTCATGTGCGAATGTCATTTTCAATAATGATTACCACTTGCTTAACGGAGAAGGAAAACATCGAGAGGAAACCTGCACGTTTGTAGAAAGGCGTGTGAAGTTCACCAACCCCCACTAAGACAGTGTGGTAGACTATGGCTCAAAATTGAGGGAGAATGTGTCCGGTATAATGGCAACAGGCTCGCCCCCTATTACATTGGGACCAAAATACATCGGCGAAGTGTGCACTACAGTGCACCTTTGCCTACCCCTTTGGGGAATACAGGCATGATGATGTATTAATTGATCGTTGCGCCACTAAAGTATGTATGCACCATGCCATTCTAGGTACATAATTGATGTATATGTCGAAATACGGTGCCGTAGCACACCCGTAATATTGTCCAGATTTTCCACGTCTCTAACCGTCTTGTTCGAAATTTGTCTACAGTTTTATGTGCAAACGGTCCATGAGTCACCAGACCGAAAAGGTCGCGTCGATATCTACTCAATAACAATAGATCATGGGTGATGAAACGTATGCGTCGGAGTGTGCCAGCGTGCGACAAATGATGACGGACGGACGACACGCCCTCGTTCTAATGTCTATGTTAATTAATTCCACAAATTGCAATTTTTTCAATACCTAACCAAAATCTCGAATAGTGTCAATATTTACGCAGAGTTATTTGTTGATTCCGCCATCTTTGTCACATTCATAACCCTTTATTAAATTATAATGTGTATTTATTGAATTTGTCCTTCCTATGAATTACTCGACATTGCCATAAATACCGCTAATGGCAAGTGCAGGCATTCCTTATCGTATTCTATTAAAATTTTATCACCAAATTAATTTTGTAAAAAAAAAAAAAAATATACGTCGAATTGAGAACCTCCTCCTTTTTTTTTTTCGTCGGTTAAAAAAAGAAAAGGAGAATCACAACCAATCCATGTAAAGATATGACAAATGAAAAATCAGCCTTAAGGTGCAGACAAAGACCTCAAATTCGCGCACAAAGCTTTAATTATATAATGTTTTAATGTACGGATTCTTGGGTTTCCGTAAGGGAATAAAAAAATCAGTTTTGGCTCTTGGTATTTGCCATGTTATCATGGTATCTTGGAAAAATAATGAGACTGCTTTAAATTATAAATTTGTACTCACCAACAATAATGCCACCACCTCAATCATTGCAGTCTTCCGAGAAAGCCAGAAGTGGGCTGGCAATCCGCCAGCCGGTGTCACTGCTCCAAGCTCTATAAGTAGGTAAACATTTGAACATGTATCATCATGACAAGCATCTTCAAGATCAAAGAAAAAATGATTTAGGGTCCTCGAGGTCGCGTTTGGAGAGATTTTTGAACTCGTATTCGATAGTCTGGTAATTTTATTGATTTATGAATTACCTATTCTCCTCTCCTTAAACCCCCTGCACCATTTTTGTCAATACCAAAACGAACTGTATTGCATTATAGATGAAGCACATTTTTCAACGAAATGACATCGATGTCGCGAGATTTTCCACTGAAAAATGCCTGAATAAGTTGTTACTAGATGGACTGATATTCCTATAATTTTGGGTGTAAATCTTTTGGCATTATTTGTATGTAATGCAAAGATTTTTGTAATCCACTTATGGTCACATCGCAGACTCTAGTCAGAAAAGCCAACAACTAACTGTATAAGGTAATAGGTGACAAGTACCTAGTACATTTTTCAGAGCGTAGTAATTAATAATCGAATATAAAATCACGATGTACTCAAATGTAAAGCAATCAAGGGTTATAATACACTGATGTCAGCCCTTGGTCTCGTTAGGGTTATCATAACAGCCGCCGGTGTACGTGTCATTAAAGATAAGGACATATTGAGTACTAAGAGCTATCGGGTTGAGTTATTAATTAAATATCCGTAGGTCAATAATCTATCACTTATAGATAATTAGCTTGGGATTGTACAGCTCAGGTTCAAATCAAAAATAAAAATATTGCCCGTCATGTCAAAGTGTAGCGTGTGTTGCCTTACTAACGTATTATTATCTTATCTTTATTATTAAAAACAGCTCCAAGGCAACACACTGGAGCTATATGTACCTATGTATTTGTAATAAGTTTTGGCGATTTAAAAAATGATCAGCCCACTGAGTTTCTTGCCGGATCTTCTCAGTTGAGGTTGCGTTCCGATCCGGTGGTAGCATAGTAGAATATAAGAAAAAAAATGTAAACTTGACAATTTGTAAGTGCCCCCATAGGCCTATACAGAATAAATGATTTGACTTTGACTTTGACTAAGAAAATTCAAATAAATCCTTTATATATTTTTATTCATTTCAATTGGAATTTCTAATAAAGCACTTTTGACTCCAGCATACGCAGATTTTAATCCTAATTGTTTTAATAAACTATCTACAATGACAATGGTGTAGATACAAAAGTAAATCACACCAGCTGAAGTATATTACCGTCCTTGTTACAACCGTAATGTGTAAGTAAGACATAGTTTTTTTATTAATGTCAAATATTGTTTTAATTGTTAAATAATGTAGTTTGTGTAAAAGAAAATTGACATCACTGTACTTTGAAAAAAAAACATAATACTATAGTGCCAGTATACTAAAAGGGTAATGCATCATCAAGCCTATATTCCCCGAAGGGGAAGGCAGGGGTACACTGCAGTGCGCCCACACTTTGCCATTGTATTTTGGTCCCAATGTACTAGGCGGCGAGGCTATTATCATTGATGTATAAATAAACATCCAAAATACATGTATTACAAAACTACTGCTGTCCACAAGGCCGGTAAGTCTTCTCACCCCAAGATCACCATGTTGTGAGGATAGTAAGTACCTGGCACAACGCCAAAGTGTCAGAGACCGCCTGCGCGTCTGGAAAGCAAACCACTCTTTATTTACAACGCCGAATTAAACCAAACGTGAATAGCTACTGTATGACAACTCTCTAAAAAGTCCTGAGACATATTATAGACGAAGGCTTGGAAGCGCGGATGCCGCTTGGCTCATCTTGATAGCGCGGAGGCCGCTTGGCTCATCTTGGTAGCGCGGAGGCCGCTTGGCTCATCTTGGTAGCGCGGAGGCCGCTTGGCTCATCTTGGTAGCGCGGAGGCCGCTTGGCTCATCTTGGTAGCGCGGAGGCCGCTTGGCTCATCTTGGTAGCGCGGAGGCCGCTTGGCTCAGCTAGGTAGCGCGAAGACCGCTTGGCTCATCTTGGTAGCGCGGAGGCCGCTTGGCTCAGCTAGGTAGCGCGAAGACCGCTTGGCTCATCTTGGTAGCGCGGAGGCCGCTTGGCTCATCTTGGTAGCGCGGAGGCCGCTTGGCTCATCTTGGTAGCGCGGAGGCCGCTTGGCTCAGCTAGGTAGCGCGAAGACCGCTTGGCTCATCTTGGTAGCGCGGAGGCCGCTTGGCTCATCTTGGTAGCGCGGAGGCCGCTTGGCTCATCTTGGTAGCGCGGAGGCCGCTTGGCTCATCTTGGTAGCGCGGAGGCCGCTTGGCTCATCTTGGTAGCGCGAAGACCGCTTGGCTCATCTTGGTAGCGCGGAGGCCGCTTGGCTCATCTTGGTAGCGCGGAGGCCGCTTGGCTCATCTTGGTAGCGCGGAGGCCGCTTGGCTCATCTTCGTAGCGCGGAGGCCGCTTGGCTCATCTTGGTAGCGCGGGGAGGCCGCTTGGCTCATCTTGCTAGCGCGGAGGCCGCTTGGCTCATCTTGGTAGCGCGGAGGCCGCTTGGCTCATCTTGGTAGCGCGGAGGCCGCTTGGCTCATCTTGGTAGCGCGGAGGCCGCTTGGCTCATCTTGGTAGCGCGGAGGCCGCTTGGCTCATCTTGGTAGCGCGGAGGCCGCTTGGCTCATCTTGGTAGCGCGGGGAGGCCGCTTGGCTCATCTTGGTAGCGCGGAGGCCGCTTGGCTCATCTTGGTAGCGCGGAGGCCGCTTGGCTCATCTTGGTAGCGCGGGGAGGCCGCTTGGCTCATCTTGGGCGATTTCCGTCAGCAACAAATTTCAGGAATGGTCTTTTCGGAATTTTCACTGTTCTGTGTGTAACTGGGATCGCCCCAGTCCATCTTTTACTGACTTCACCATAAGGAGGAGGTTCTCAATTCAAAACGTATGTTCTTTAATGGTACCAGTAGTACAAGTTTTGCTTAGCTTGAGTTAATCGAATGAGTATGTGTTGTCTATACTAGAGCTACCTATGTATCTACCTAATTATTTTAAGTTTTGGCGATTTCAAAAATGATAGCACACTGACTTTCTTGCCGGATCTTCTCAGTTGAGATCGTGCTTCGATCCGACAGCAGCATATAAGAAAAAACTGGACAGTTTGTAAGTGCACCCGTAGGCTTTTCAAAATAAATGATTTGACTTTAACGATGAAAAATAACGTAAGTAATCAATTCACTTTTTTTTGGACAAAACAAGGATATTGTATTTAAAAAAACACATATCAATCGAATTGAGAACCTCCTCCTTTTGGAAGTCGGTTAAATTATATTAATAAAGGATGTTTTTTCCAAAACGTCTTACTCAAATACGAATAATATTGGTACCTACTTGTTGGTAACGAAACGGCAAAGTGTAAACGGGGCTATTTACAAAATATTCTCATGTTCCCACTGAGGTGTGATGTGTTTTTTTATTGCGCGTAACGTAAACCACGCTTCGCTTCCATAATTTACGCGCGTAATTTTTCATAACATTTTCCGCGTTGCGTGACATTCAATGTCAGTTTCTTTAAATTGATTACGTTTTTATTTTAGCTCTAGTAACTACGTATTACATTTAATTACTTGAATTGGTTAATGTTTTCATACAGCGGTAGATATCACCAGTGCCGTAAATAGCCTTTTCTGCGCCATGTGCGAGCTTCTATAACTGCGCCCTTGTTTTTTAGATTGTTTTTTAATATTCGGGGCGCAGCGGAAACTTATTTTGTAGTTAGTTTGTATGGGGACACCAGTATACCAACTGCAAAGTAAAGTTTGTTAGAGCAATGTTCGGTGCTTTCATAGTGTAGGTACGGAAGCATCGGTGCGCGAGATATTATCACTTGCTGAACGGTGAAGGAAAACATCGTGGGGAAACCTGCACGTCTATACAAGGGCGTGTGAAGTTCACCAACCCGCACTGGGCTAGCGTGGTGGACTATGGCCCAAATCTCCATAATATCGAGGGGGAACATGCCCAGCAAAATGGCAATAGATGACCAAAAGTACATAAGCGAAGTGTGGGTGCACTGTAGTGCGCCTCTGCCTACCCCTTTGAGGAATACAGGCGTGGTGATATATGATAAAAACGTTTAAAGTTCCCAGAAAATATAAATTGCTTTCAGAGCAATAAATCTCTCCAAGTTCAGAGATTTTATCTCTATAGAAAATGTATTGGTAGAAATATATAAAAGTATATGTGAGGTATTATCTTGTTGAGAATTCTCTGTGAGTTATTGCCTCCGACTTACAAAGTTCTGTTAAAACTTTTCCTGTTTAGCGTCAAGAAGTTGGTCTTTTTTCGTACAATATTACGTTTATTTTATTATACTCACGCGTTCAGATCCAACTTTTCTGGCTAAGGAGATTACCAGAAAACACTATGCAGATAATTTATTTATTAGTAGAAATCTAAATACTTTAGTAACAACAGTAGTATTTTCAATTCTACTTACAAATATTTGTGTTCCATTTTTAATTTGTATTGTGCAGTACTTGACAGCAAATGCCTGCCAGTATCAAAAAACAAAATTAAATAAAAATCAAAGCATAGATAATTGTTTTGAGTCGATTTTTGAAATTCGTTACCGCGATTAAGAAGTCGCAAGACGTAAAAACCGTAAAAACCCCATTGAATTTCAAATGTATACCGTATAAAATTGGAGGATAAAGCCTCCGGGACACTGGGGCGTCAACGCATAAGGACGCATAAGGCATCAAAATATGTATCAATACCAAACGAACTCTGTGTCAATTTGCATAAAGATTAAATTAACGTCGTATACGACGGAAATTTAATCCACGTCTCCACGCGTCAAAATTCGCTCGCGCTGTTAGTGTCATTTCGTTGTAGAATGAACTTTTTTTATATGTCAATACAGTTCATTTTGCTATGCCAAAAAAAATACGCTCGAACGTTGACGCCACAGTCTGCGGGAAGCCTGAGTCACCAATTTTATGTATGTTATCTTGGACAAGAAAATCTACGCACCATTTTGATTTAATGTTTTATCAATGTGGGTCAAGGCGAGTTAACAGACATGTCTGCCCTAATATGACGCAGCTAATGATAATGTAGGCACTTGTAGATACTATCTTATATCAAAATACAGATTATAAACCTGCCTAGGATCCCAATGACTTGCTGTAGTCTGCATTCGTTAATAGCTCATAAGAGCCGCGAGGATTTGATTACCGTCATCCTTTCTCGCCAATACGAACACATGGCGTTAATTCCTTAATGATTGTACATTATTCCCGACACGATCAGCGCCCTCCTCGACCCGGGCTTCGAGAGAGCCACCGACACACCACACCACACCAGACTCAAACAGACACCGATCTCGCCGACGAGGTCAAGGAAGCCCCTCTTCCGCTTGTAGGTGCATCTTTGCACCTAGGAGCGCAGTCACTACCTCTCCCCTCACGGTAGCTGCCCAACGTGAGGTCGTGCCCTCTGTGGCGCCCTTGAGCTAGTTGCCACCGTTGCTAGTTGCCAGTAGTTGTTTGTTTTGGTATTGGCAAAAAATTGGACGGGCGAGTGTCGACGCCCGAGTTTGCGGGCTTTTCTCCATCCCTATGGAATTCACACCCAGCTGATGTCACGAAGTAATGAACGAGACAGTCCCATTCATATGTTCATTCATTACCAGGAATTGGGGACTGTTGGGCAACCAACACCCTGCTATGACGTACTTAGACCTATTAAATTTCGTAGAATGCGTAAATAATTACGGTGAATGGAATATAAGCTTTTACGAGCGTTAGAATTAATCTGGGCCTCGTGGCACTTGGAACAATGAGGTCACGTAACTACACTAGGTAGGCTACGCAAATATATATTGTTATTGGAAGCTATTAAAAGTATATTGGGCTTAAACTGCCAATACAAGACTTTTGTCATGGAATACAGTGATGTTATCTTTCTTTCCTATGTGACAGTAAGTGAACGACTCGGTGTGACAAATTCCGTGACAAAAATCTAGTCTTGGCTTGCTTGCCAACTCTGCTGGTGCATACGGGATCAGCTTTGTGTAACAATTAATAATATTCTAACTTACTTACTTACTTACTTATAAATAATTCAAACTTCTCAGTTTAATCTCAGAGAGCTCAACATCATATTAAAATTAACTGAATTTGGGCCTTGGATAACAAAATTCAATGTGCTGGGAACAAATAGGTAAACACTAAACAGTATCTCGTTATTGTGTAAACCATAGAACAGACATAGACATCCAGCCAGTTACTCATATTAAAAAAGTAATTAAAAAAACAATATCATAAAATTAATTCAAACATCGAACGAACGCGATGGAACTCGCGAGCATTTTTAGTGAATGAAAATGAAAAAAAGTTTGTTATCTCTGGTTATAAAAAATATATTTATTGCATTGCCAAACAAACAAAGAATTAAATTAAGTAATCAAGTATTGTTATCATATCATAGAGATAGGATATACTTACTCATTTTCGTTATAAAAACTAAAAATAGAAATGACGCCATTTTTCATTCCCATTGTAATCCATTTCAGTCAGGTGATGTTTCACGTATACATTGCCTATTTGCTTTAAAGGTTTGCGTGATAGCATCATCACTCAGTGAACTTTTGATTATTTTGACAAAAAAAAACGTAAATGTACACTTTAACAGTTTAAAATATAAGGTCTGTCTATGCTTTTATGGTCGTAGGCAATAATTATTGAAAGTACACATACCTAAATTCGACTATTGAGCCGAAATTAGTTTCATTGTTGCCCCGGCTGATTTATATCAAACGTCTTTGACAATCCAACGTATGTAGTTGTCGTCACACAAAATTGGATGTGATGAAACTGTAAAATTTTAGGAAACGATATAAAAATAATTCGCTTGTTTCAATTTTGAATAATATTGTCTACCATGCTAAGTATTATGGATACTACATAGTATGTAACATAGAGTAACGAGAGTACCCGTAACGACTCTACTCTTCGCATTGCTCTGCGGTAATTAATCCGCCATTGTTGTTATCTTATGTGACTTTATTATACGGCAACTATATGGGAAAACAACAATGGCGGAGTCAGATACACGAGAAAAAATTACCGCAGCGCGGGCTCGATTTGCCATCTCCGTTATAATATCTCCATGGTATGGACCCAGTATTCTGATACAGTCTGTATAGCTGTATAATCTGTATTTGGTATCAATATCCGATATCAATTGATATTTTGAAAATACATTACTAATACCTACCCGTAACGTATTTTACTGATTAGGCTATTAACAGTGAAACCAATGCATATTCAATAGTTCTTCCTTGTCGCAAAAGCATGTAACGCATGTCATTATGATAAGCCGACGAACATGCGCGGACGCATGCCAATGGCGTCTATTTCGGAACTATACATATTTAGCAACGGAATTATCATTATTAAAGGACAGGTGGGTAATTGTTGGCAAAGAACTTGTGTTGGTCATGGTCAATGTAATAGCCAAGTCGCGTGTTTGCATGGAGGTAGTATAGTAATAAGGAGCCGGCATAAGGAGCCCGCGTATTAGTTTTGATTTGACACTTACGTACTTACTTGATCTTAAGACTAAGATGGCGGGTCTCATATAAATCATTATTGCCAACCTTAAAAAAGCCGCAGAGTATTACAAAGAGTGGGGTCTTTATGGGTACTCTATCTATATACTATCTCTATGGATGCTTGGCATGAGGAAGAGATGATGGATTTTAGAGGGAGATGGAGAACATTAGTCTCATTCTTCGTAGACGATTTTGACTATTGAAAGGTGCTGAAGCGGATTTTTCTCACACCTGCATTTTTTTACAGGTGGCCTTTAATAGTCATGGAATCCTAAAACTAAGAAACTTCTTTCAATAGCCTTTCACCCCTCGATATAGTTTACTAGCTTTCGTATGTTTACATAAGGAATCCTCTTCAGCGTTTGCAAAAGAGGTGTTTTAGCTAGAAATACATATTCATTTATATTTAATTTTTCAAATTTCTCAAGTGTTACTGAATACCAAATCTCTTTGGTGGATTTCTGATTAATCCTTCGGCTTACAGGTCGTAATGTTATTTACGTATTACCGAGGTTGTGACAAAAATATCTGAATCAGTTCCAGCATTGGACGCTTTATATAGATCACAAATTATCATAACGTGAGGACATCCTTATGTCCTAAAGATATTCATACAATTTGCATAAAAACCATTTAACCGGAAACCACAATACGACACAATTTTGTACTCTAATTGAGGACGTGTTAAGGTTTAATTTGCAATGAATAACTTTGTGTAATGAAACATGTTTTTGCGTCAGTGTACTTAACTATTCACGTCACATACTGAACTATTGTTGAACATTTGCTAATACATTTCCTCGTCTATATTTAGCCGACAGCCGGATATTTAAGGATCATTATGAGTTTAACACTTTAAACGTGCGGTTACTGTTAAGTACCTGCATAATAGAATACTTCCGTATTATGATCTTTGGAGCATTGAAATAACAAACATGGCGACTTGTCTTTCTTTATACATTACGAATCAACAACCAAAGTTAAAGACTGGATTCATCCGCCATCTTTATCACTGTCTTCATCCATTTTTAGGGTTCCGTACCCAAAGGGTAAAACGGGAACCCTATTACTGAGACTTCGCTGTCCGTCCGTCCGTCCGTCCGTCCGTCTGTCACAAGGCTGTATCTCATGAACCGTGATAGTTAGAGAGTTGAAATTTTCACAGATGATGTATTTCTGTTGCCGCTATAACAACAAATACTAAAAATCAGAATAAACTTATTATTTAAGGGGGCTCTCATACAACAAACGTGATTTTTTTGCCGTTTTTATAGATAATTGTACGAAACCCTTCGTGCGCGAGTCCGACTCGCACTTGGCCGGTTTTTATTTATAATGTGTATTTATAAAATTTGTCCTTGCTATTAATTACTTGGCATTGGCGAAATACCCGCGCTAGTCACAGGCGGAGCCATTCCTCATCTTATTCCATTAAATTTCATCATTTCACTCATTTGGTAAAAAATAATAACCAAAGTTAAAAATAAAGTTTCACTTTGAAAGTAAGCCCGCGGCACACTAGAGCGTCAAGACGCGTGCGTCAAAATGTTTGCCAATACTAAAACAAATTGTATTGACTCGTTGAAAAAGCTTATTCTCCAACGAAATGTCATTGACAGCGCAAGCGAATTTTCATGCGTGGTTGAGTGGTGTCTAACACGTTCGCTGCGTATGGATTTTGAATGTACCTACTTTCAGCTGGTGAGTCATGAGGTTATATTGACTCATAGAGGTACAAAACTTGTGAGCGCTGTGCACTGGGTGAAAGTTCACCATGAGCCAATATGACCTTACAACGCGGCGAACGTGTTAACACAGAAATTCAATCTTTATGTATATTGACATAAAGTTCGTTGACACAAAGATACCTAATACTTAATGCTTAGCCTCTCAGTTCATCCAGAAATTTCTAGACTTCATTTTTTACCACAACATTAGGTATAACTAATCTAGAGTACCTGAAATTATGTTTAGTTACTAGCTTAAGTAATATAAATTGCTTGACATTTTCTATTAACGTGAAACAACCGCGCGGATCATCCACGTTATTTTGTTATCCCACGTGACTCCTATCCTATTAGATAACTTTAGCTACGAACTAGCATTAAAACGTTACGTTAAGAATCCAGGCTGACAGAAGAAGTGCAGATGGTATATTAAGGAGTAACATAATAATATTATGATGACATAACAAGGCTTCTGAATTAATTACGTGAACAACATAACAAGGCTTCTGAATTAATTACGTGAACAACATAACAAGGCTTCTGAATTAATTACGTGAACAATTTTAATAACGCCACTAGCGCTGGCTACCCTACTCACATGCGCTTCTACAATAATTTACACTAAAATATATAGGAACGACATAAGTCACATAAGCTTCTCAGCGCCACCAAATTATAAGCGTAATTGTTTACACAAAGCTTTTTAGATTGTCATCTTGCGGGGTTGTGAAGCGTCAATTGAGTGCTGTATTACCATCTCCGGAAACAGATGTTTTTAGACGAGCAATTAGACAATTAACTGGCCCATCATCAAAGACACTTCCCTGACCTTTGGATCTCATTTCCACAGCGCCGGATATTGATGGTACGAACTGACGCGAATCATCTCGAAGTATTGCGAAACTGAAGCACAATTTCAATTAAATTGTGCTGATGATTCATTCATTAGAGTTTCTCTCCGAATGACAATGTTCTGGAACAAGAGGCATGTAGCTATATTTTTCATAGGTATAAATTACTTTAGATTAACAGAGATAAAATGTGTCTTCAATATTAAGCTTATTTGGAAGATTTTTTATCTAGTTTAAAGTAGATAAGCTACGTATAATTAAATCTTACGCAAACTGCTTTGAGCAGTCGCTTCAAATAGCGAAGTATTTTATATGCCAGGAACCACTAACGCGTAGTTGCTACGTGTAAACTCCAGTTTTGGAAGTAGTACTTCATTGACAAAGTTATTTCGACTTAATACTCTCATAACGAAGCACGGCGTCAATAAGAAATGCTGCGAATAATGTGCGATAATGGAACTATGATCAAAGGATGTACCTACCGCGTTGATAAATTTTTCTTAAACTCCTATCTTACGTACCTGTGTGTAAACTGCGTCACTTTATCGCTCGAAACTATGGTTACAGTTAGGTACTCTTTTATTGAGACTGACCTACTATAGCATAGGTTTGTAAACTTTGTAGTTTTCCAAACCATTCTGTTTTGTTAACAACTTGACTCCATTTTCCATTCAGTCGAGGCTTTCTAGCACATTCGACGGATAAATAATGCATAATCCTTATTTCACCAGTCTTTGGTCTGGTACTTTAATGAGTATTTCTTATTCTGATGCCCGTTTCTACTAATCCTAGGAGACGCCTTAATGCGATGCCTTAAGTATTTCGTAGTACTCGTGAAAACGAGACATACTAAATTACCTGTTCGACAAGGTGGGAGGAAGAATAAATATGATAATAATAACATCAGTCAGTATAGAATTCATATTTTTTTCTCTTATTCATTGTGAATTTATCCCATTTATTTTTATTGCATCCGTCGTGGGCAAAGTTCCAAATGAACGGATTCGAAACGATTCTTCATTTGAATTTTTCGCTTGCTTTATATGACATTGATCTCGTAATGTTGATGTTTCGTCGAGTAAACATCGATTGCCAAATTCGATAATCGATTTGAAAGCACATCCTGCCACAATCACATGATCAAAGCTATAGGTATAGACGTAGAGGGAACGAAAATAGTGAAGAGCCCATCGCAATTAATATGCAGAATTTACGTTTAAATATATCGTCCCATTATTCGATTATTTTCATCAAAAGAAGGACTGACTTTGTTGCCACTTTAAGTCAGAAGTCCGCACTTGGTTATACAACTTTAGTATATCTACCTACGTCATAAATGCTCCACTCCCGTATTTATGCACAAACTCACGCTGCTTACGGACAGCTAATCGATTATACAGATTGGGAACATCGATGATGTGCGCATCCCTATTTATATTCTCACGTGACAACAACAATGTGATTTGAGATATTTTGAAAACGCGCCACGCTACTGCGTCACGTGTGCGTATCGCAAATAGAACGTAATGTACCTACGCGTAATTTAACTCACGTACAACACATAAACTGAAAATTCATCAAATTATTCTATCATGGCTGTAAAAAGCATTATTATATTAGATAGATAGAGTAACTCTATAATGTGCACTAAATAGAGATAGAGAAAAGATGAACAAACAAAAATATAACATTCTTAGGTCTAAATAATAGTATGTACATTTGGGCGGTCTAATCGCTAAAAGCAATAAGACTACTATGTATTACTATTTTTAACCGTCTTCAAAAAGGAGGAGGTTCTCAATTCGACTGGTATTTTTTTTATGTATGTACATAGATTACGCTGAGATTTATGATCTCATTTACGTGATTCTTCTTTAGTTTGATGCAGATTCATGTGTGTATTTGTCTCTAATGTAGATTGGCACTATTAGGCACCTAATCCAAATAAATAATTAGTTATAAGGTTATTTGCAGCTTTTTAGTGCACCTAGGTTTTTGAAGTCGGTTTTTGTTTTTAACTAATAAGATTAAGTCATAGACGATTCTGATCTATTGAGGGACTATACGCTGAAATTCCAAATAATATTTTTACACCACCATCTCTCTAATCACATACGTAACGAACAACGGTTAGTTTTATGAGCAAGGAATAACGAACCGTAACAGGCATCGGGAGCTGTAAAGCGTCAAGACGCGTGCGTCGAGATTCTTGCCAATACTAAAACGAACTGTATTAATTCATAGACAAATTTCATTTTTAATGACGTGTCATTGACAGCGCGAGCAAAATTTTACGCGTTGTCTTTTACCACTCAAATTAAATCGTTATGTTTATCTTAATAGAGTTTGTTTTGGTACTACCATAAACGTTTTTTTGTACGAAGAGTTTTGATTGAAGTCTCATTGATATTATTACGGTTCATTAATAAAACGGGTCGTTACAAACATGTCATAAATTATCAAACTTCAAGTCAAGCTGCCATATCACAAAAAATAATACCCATCAAATTGGGAACCTCCTCCTTTTTGAAGTCGGTTAAAAACTGACTTGACGTGGATTAGATTCCTTTTTGTTTAGCTACGACCAATTTAAAATCAAAATCAAAATTGTTTTATACGTGTAGGCCAAAAAGCACTTACAAATAGTCAGATTCTACCTCCGGTTCGGAATGCTGCTTCCACTGAGAAGAGCCGGTAAGAAACTCAATGGTTATGAAGTTGTACCATCAAACAGTAGCTCATGTTAATAGCCCAATCTTTAGCATCTACTGTTTATAAATACCAACGAGTTACAAACGGTTTCAACTGGTTTCTATCAGTATCGGGAGTAATCTGGATATCGCCGGGCGGGTACCGAGATAATTGGTTTTATGGTCTTGTTAACAGAGACAATATCGAAGGCCACGGCAAACAATGATAATATTTTTTATTGTCAGCATGGATAACTTACAATTGATAAAGAATATTTCAAGGAGTGAAAGGATATTTCACTGAAGGGACATTTTTTTAACTTTACATGAGAGTACAGGTACTCATTCGACCCAGAAAAACTCGCAGATTCCAAATATATCTGTACTAATATTATAAAGAGTAAAGATTTGTATTTTTGTATGTAACGAATAAACTTAAAAACTACTGGACCAATTTCAAAAATTATTTTGCCGTTGGAAAGTTACATTATCACTGAGTAACATAGGCTTTATTTATTTATCCCAAAATGTTTAAAAACAAATGTCCACCTGTGCGAAGCTGGGAAGGGCCGCTAGTAGATAGTAAGTCAATATCGCCCAAAAGTGGCGGTTAATCCAAATAGCCTTTCACCCCTCGATAATATAAGTTTGAATATCTGTAAATTTGTGGCTATTATTTTTGTTAAACGTAGCATTGTAAATCATTGACGTAATAAAGGTAACTGTCTTCCATAAACATTATTCTAATGTAAACTTCTCCAATCAAATCGAGGCCTCGCAAGTTCTGCAAGCGAAATAGGTGAAAACAATAACCCAGTTGCGATGCGCGGGCGCACGCGGCCTGTAACCCAATTTGATACAACCGCTGACGTAAGATGAAAGAGGGTTTAAGTTTGTTAACGTCAGTTTATCCACTTCTCATTTCATTTGCATATACAGTGTGTTTCAGAAGTCCAAAATACTACTTTGACATTTGAATCAATATCGGGTATACAACCGAATGGTAAAAAAAATTAAAAAAAAAATTTATCCAAATTTGACCGGGTTTTTTCAACTTTTTTTCGTCGTCAATTTCTATAACTCATCATATCTCGAGTCTTAGGTACCTAACATTTTCATATTCTGTTTTGTGAATAGTTTCCCCTCATAAGTGTAGCTTACACTGCTGAATAGGGTTGTGGATGTACCTACCCAAAGGCCACAACATCATACCTTTGACAAATGTGCGAAGATCTATAACTCAGAATTATATTATATTTAGGTATAATCTGTCTTCACTAAGCATCCACAATGAGCTACCGTATATGTACCCAAAGTATTTGTATATGTACAAGCTTAAAAGGATCTTGTGTAATGACTATTTAGATGTGTAAGCACTATTGCGCTATTTGTTGTCCATTAGATAATATTTAAATATTTCATTCTTCTTCTCGGATTTTTGTATGATTCTCAACTTCATGTTCAGAAGAAATAACTATACTATATCCACAATGGTCCACCTAACCTGTAAATTAGTTTTTTTTTTCGTATTTTTTATCTGTGAACGCTCATAATTGGCCTTCTTTTAAGTATACTTTCATACCCATATAATTGTAAAACTTTCCTAAAACAATAACATAAAATAAATAAAGTATTCATTCGGACTTCTGAAACACCTCTTATATGTTCATATCATAATTTCAAGACAGTTCGTTTTAAAATGTAAATGGAAAGAAAATGTAATCCATTCGTCGTGAACCAGTAAGCAAGCTCCGTGGCGCAGAGCATACAAAAATACCCTCGCTCCATGCTGCCTTGAACAACTGAAGGTTCATTCGCCCGATCTCTGAATCCATTTAACTAGAACGAGTTTAGCTGACGTAATTCGTTTTGAGTTTCATCTGTAACTGATCATGAAAACTGTTATTTTCTTAGACGAAATGAATGAAATGATGAAATTTTATGAAATAAGATAAGAAACGGCTCCAACTGCGATTAGCGAGAAGTCTCCCGATGTCAAGTAATTAATAGCTACGTCAAATTCAATACAATGGTTAATACATACATCAGAAGCAGTGGAAGCTTCGTGGGCAAGAACGCCCGCCTTAAACGTAAGAGGTGCAATCTCAAACCCCAGGCCCGCACCTCTGAGATAATTTTCATGTGCGAATGTTATTTTCAACAATGATTACCACTTGCCGAACGGTGAAGGAAAACATCGTGAGGAACACGTCTATAGAAAGGCGTGTGAAGTTCACCAACCCGCACTGGGCCAGCGTGGTGGACTATGGCCCAAATCTCCCTCGTATTGAGATGGAAGTGCCCGGTATAATGGCAATAGGCTCGCCCCCTATTACAATGAGACCAAAATAAATAGGCGAAGTGTATTCGCACTGCAGTGCACCTCTGCCTACCTTCCTCATACTCTTCGTATGATCCCAAACTAAGTAAAGCTATGGGTACCATACGTGGATTGGGAGCGAGTGGTTTACTAGTGGCTCACTGCACCAAGTTGTTGGGTTATATTCAAATCTGTGGCAAATATCGGAAATTGACTTTTCGGAATCAGACTTGGTATTTTGCCAATGTCGAATAATTATTAGCATGGAAAAATAAAAAAAATCAATAATTGGTAGGATATGAATTTTTCCATTATTTGATTTTTTTTAGCTGGCTGAGTCTAGGTCAGATTTCCGGGGTTCGATAAACCCGTACCGCGTCTCATCTCCTCATGAACGTATTTCTGTTTGCGCCGGACATAATGCTTATTATTTATGATCTGTCTGATACTGAAGTTGCAACCTTGACGTCACGGCACTGGAGTTTATTATGAAAGCATCATTATGATTTTGTGAGATTTGAAGCAGCTTTTATTTCGGCAAGACAACTTACCCCATTCTACGCCATGTTTTCAAAGGCAAATCATTTCTATTGTACATGCATAAGGGGGATTTACACATTGTTTTTTTCTTATATGGTAGCTACCGGATCGAAGCGTGACCTCAACTGAGAAGATCCGGCAAGAAACTCAGTGGGCTGATATTTTTAAATAAACTTTTTTTATAATCTCCAAAACTTACTTACTTAATTATAATATTCATCGACCGACCACAGGATTTAGGAATAGATTTTTTTGTTTTGTTTTAATATAATTTAATATGCTATGTAGGTATAATTATAATAGTTACAATAAAATTCAAAATTTAGATATTTTTATTAAGTAACATGGAACATGAACAGTTCGTTAGCTGGTTGCGGTAACAACTTAATGATTACATTAAGTTGTTACCGCAACCAGCTTAATTGGTGTATTAATTATCAATTAATACACCAATCGATGCATTAGCATCGATTGGTGTATTAATTGATAATTTGTTAAAATCGATACAAACATGAAACATCGCGTCTCGCGCCTATAAGCGCGTCAACGCTTGTACGAGTTGCGCTCCATAGATTTGCGCGTGTGACAAAAGGCGTGGCTATACGCACTTGAAAAATTAATCTTATCTATACCCAGGGCAGTGTTAAGCATAGGTATACGGCGCGCCGGGGTGCGAATGTCAGCCTATCAGGGTTTTCCAAGTTTTGAATTATGTCGTTAATATTTACATCATGTTTTGACTCTATAATGGTCAAGTTTGACAATCTATCTTGGTTCATAGATGACTGTAGATAGTTTTTAAGTCTCAGTGTAGCAGGTACCTATGAAGCTTTATGGCGGTCGGCTTACGCCTCCTAAGACTTAGCGCCCGGATGCACCGCACCACTTGAACCCTTGGGTAAGGACGGCCCTACGCTCATATAAAACGCTAGAAATAATAGGATCTTAGTGAGTACCCACGTTTACGCACTTAAGTATTTTTTGTCAGCACAGTGACCCTATTAGCTGAATATAACTGTGTTCATTTCAAATTTAAATACGTTTCTGATTTATATCGTAATTCAGAGCGATCATCAGGTCAATTTGCGGATTTTGCGGCGTCTCGACGGCCCGGCCCCTCATAAACTTGTTTTAACGAGTTCTATATCTCTTTATAACCCTCATTACGTTACGAAATATTGTCAAAGTCGCGTAATTATTGGATGATCGACCCCGATTACTATTTGTTTGACTTAAGCCATAAAATATATTGAGCAAATATGATTGAAAATTTTATAAGTACTGTAAATATTTGAGCAGTGGTAGCCTCGCGGGCAAGAACACCCGCCTTGAACGTAAGGGGTGCAAGTTCTAATCCCAGGCCCGCACCTCCAAGATAATTCTCATGTGCGAATATCATTTTCAACAATGATTACCACTTGCTGAACGGTGAAGGAAAACATCGTGAGGAAACCTGCACGACTATAGAAAGGCGTGTGAAGTTCACCAACCCGCACTGGGCCAGCGTGGTCGAATGGCCCAAATCTCCCTCGTATTGAGGGGGAATGTGCCCGGTATAATGGCAATAGGCTCGCCCCCTATTACATTGGGACCAAAATACATCGGTGAAGTGTGGGCGCACTACAGTGCACCTCTGCCTACCCCTTCGGGGAATACAGGCGTGATGATGTATATGATAAATATTTGAGCAAATTTCTGTCTATAAAAATCCGATTAGTAATTTTAAGGCCATGTAAAAAAAAGCTTTATAATGCATTGGTGAAGAATATTGCGTTTATGATTGGTAATAAAGATAGATGATAAGGAAGAGGTAATAATATCAAGGTTATTTCAGGACTTGCTTTGTACTCGTTTGTACTTGCACTCGTCTAAATTTGCTCGAGTTATCAAATGTGCTTTTTCTATTAATTAATTCAGTTCGTTTTGCTATTGGAAAACAACTGGATAAATAAAATCTCACTTCAAAGGGTGTAATATCGAGGGGTGAAAGGCTATTTTTAAATGTATAGGAGAGCATACTGATTCGACGCAAAAACATTCGTCAATATCGCCGAAACTGTCGCTTATGCGAAATAGCCTTTCCCCCTCGATATAATTTATTAATTAATTTACAATGGTATTGGAAACACTTTTGCAGTGATTATTTCGTAATAAATGGTTTATAAAGGAATATATCTCTTAGCTTAATCATGTTCTATTGTTGGGCTACTCATTTAAAACGTAGGAATAAGAAGACCAGTGGGGCAAGCACGCATGTCAACCCAAGACCATTGTCACGGATTCGCTCGCTCGCTCTCTGTCTTATTTCATACGAGAGAAAGAGACAACATCAAGATATTCCGTGATATATTCTAGTCTTGGCGCACAAGCTACAACCACTGACAATATATATAATGTAAAACATGGATAAGGATACACATATCAAGTAAATAGATCAGGTACATATCAGGATCTTTGTTCAGTAAAAATATATATGTACCACCAACCTTACGCTGCCACATGAATTTCCTGGCGAGGACCAGCTCAATACGACTGTCCTAGTTCCCTGTAGGTCGGCCAGCTAGACTCTAAACACAGTTCACAGCAAGAACATCACACGATACCTCACAGCAGTATTAAATTAGGTTTAGATTTAATCGTATCTATTCACGGAATTGTCCTCATATCGGTACGCGACGCGAATATTTGAGTACCACAAATCAACTGACGGTGAACGGATTCGGTCGTGAACATGACTATTATTTCAAAACGACGGTAGTTGCAGAAACATTTTGATGGCAAACTATCTATCTACCCTACAAATGTTAATGAGAAAGTTTGTGAGATTAAGGATGGATGGATGGATGTTTGTTTGTTACTCTTTCACACAAAAACCACTGAACGTATTTTGTTGAAACATTAGGTACAGTATTATTGTTTATACATCAGAGTAACATATCTTTTTTTTATATATAATTCTACTGTACGTGTGTATGTCACTGAACTCCTTCTAAACGGCTGGACCGATTTGAAGGAATTGTTTTGTATGCGTTTGGGTGGCGCCCTTAGATTCACAATTGGACCCGGTAGGCGGCGCTGCTTTCGTATGCCACTAACTCTAAGGCGGTACGAAGTTTGCCCGGTCAGCTAGTACGCTATAATATATAACGATATTAAATTATCGTAGCTGAGTGGACGAAGTCGCGGGTAGGAACTAGTATCAATATCCGTGCGTGAATATACAGGGTTATTGGTAATTCGACGTATTCCCGTTAGGAGGTGATATGGGTGACTATTTGCGATAATTTTAACCCACGCATTATGCAAAAGTGAGACATTTATGAGTTATCACGTATTTTAGCTTTTTTCAAAATACGTCAAATAAAACATAATAAAATTAATAAATTTTGCATAATGCATGCGAGGGGGTTAAAATTATCCCAAATAATCACACCTATCACCTCCTAACGGAAATACGTCGAATTACCAATAACCCTGTATGTGCGTGATTAAGACCTAAACATTATAGTGTAAACCCATTGTCATTCTACTACAATAGTATTAGCACACTTGACGCTCTGAATAAAATATCATGAAATCATTTAACCGTTTCCATGAGAATATAGGTTACGTTACCATTAGTTTCAACAACAGTTGACCGAAGGTTAGCTAGTACATGTAAACACATTAGCCCGAGGGAATTGGGTAAAGGACGACGGGTCATACAACATTCAGGAGACCTTGCTCCGAGGACAGGAGACAATAACAAGCTTGGAGTACTGAATAATTAAACGTTTTATTCAGGTTTATTTATACTGAAAGACTGAAAAATTATAATATTTTACTATTGAAAAAGGGATTGTAAAAATAATTGAAACGATAACCTAGATACTTTTATTCTCGCTGAGTTTGGTACAGATGCGTGCTGAACGGTGAAAACAAAAAACTTTAGGAAACCTGAACGTCTGTAGATAGGCGTGTGAAGTTCACCAACCCGCACTGGGCCAGCGCTATGGGCCAAAATCTCTCGTATTTAATGTACCCGTTATAATGGCAGTAGGCTGTCCTACAGCCTACTGCCATTATAACGGGTGCTATTCCATTAGTACCAAAAGTACATCGTTGAAGTGTGGAAGCACTGCAGTGCACGCCTGCCTACCTTTTCGAAGAATTCAGGCACGATGATAGTGTGTTACTTAATTTAAATGAGGAAAACGAACAACTACACGTCGCTTCCGTTTTTCCTTTAAAACCAGATATCCTTCTTGAATAACCATTAACAAATAATACAGTCGACTGTGTTTGAATACAAATAATCTATAATCCTTGCATACAAATTTATTATTATGCCAGCACTTATGACTGCGACCAAAGATACTTACATACAGGTATCCTTATTCGAAAAAAGCAACCACGGAGTTCCTTGCCCATTCTTCTCCAAAGAAAATGCATTCCTAATGGGTTGTAGACATACTATTATTATTATTTATTGACGATTCATTAGTGTCTGTATTGGTTTACATGAATAAAAAAAATCTGATTCTGAAAATTTGCCATAACCTCTTACGTGTCAGGCGGTAGTCGAGTATTCTGCAAATATTGAGTGGAACCACTGACCTTAGTTTATTGATTCGTCCATAACCTGACATCTTCATTTATTAAAACTTTCATTTATTTGTAGTCGATTGAAATCATGTGAGTAGGAAGATGCCAACAGCATCTGTACCATGATTATGAAGCGTGTTTCACAAACGCTATCTGACTCACACTAATAATTTATCATAATGTTTTAGACGTTGGCGAACGAGAACTGGGGCCCGATTTTCGTTTGATAGACATCATCTCTATTTGAGATGATATGTCGAAAAAATACGACCAATTCGACGCGATTAAGCGAAAATCGCGCCCCTGAGCGTTAAACTCCTAGTAGAGCGGGCTGTTCAATAAGACCAAGGTCACATAATATTTCATTTTAATTCACACCTGTGGAAGAAAATGCATTTACAGTGCCGGCGATTTTTTTACAAATACCAAAAAGGACTGTATTGATTCATAGAAAAAGTTCATTCTTCAATGAAATTACATTGACCGGGCGAGTGAGTTTTAACGCGTGGCAGCATAGCTAATTCAATCTTTATGTATATTGATACAGAGTGCGTTTTGGTATTGGCATACAATTTGTCGCATGTCTTTTGACGCCCTAAGGCTATAATCCCCTTAATAATAAGTTACATCTCGTTACGTTTGGCTGAAACAATGGCTGTGTTATGAACGTGACCGAGTCAGCGGAGACCACGTGCACTTTTCCAAATATTTACACAGTGCGACCATTTTGTAACTGACGATGAAATGCCTCATAATTAGCAATTTAGTACGTATACATTACGAGTAGCTAAAGGTGCCGATTTTGTTGCCATATAACCAAACTAAGCGTTTTACATGTACCGTTCGTCAACTTGTGTTTCGTTGTTTCAAGCTATCTCGGGACTCACTTGCCTAAAGCTAGTGAATAACGGGGCATAATATTGTTTTCTCATATTTACGCGAATACTATACATTGAAATAAAACTATTTTACGGATTCTATCGCGTTTATTTACTATTTGATGGCTGGGTGCTAGCACCAACTTGGGATCCAGTAATTAATATGATTAAATCCAAAACCAAGCGTACTATTGCAAGACCTCAAGACACAGTGAGCACTTTCTGCGTGGATCGGACCGCAAACAACAACTAAATATGAGGGTACCCAGTTATTAACTATGACATCAGGACGTCTTACACCTCAATCCCCCCGTGACCATGGTTGCTGTAAAGCAGCCGAAACGTCGGGAAAATCAAATAGCAAATAAACGCGATAAAATCCGTAAAATAGTTTTATTTCAACGGGGCATAAGACAAATATTAAGATCTGGCCCCTAAACCTATCGTTGTAGAGTTGCTACAACTTCATTTTTTTAAGGTTTGGAAACAATATCTTTTATCAATGGTAGCTAAAATGTGACCAGTGTAGACATTAGACATTGTCACCTTGAAGCCATTAGACTAGTCATATTCTAGCTACTACTGATTAAAGATATGGTTTTCATGCCTTAAAAAAATCAGTCATAGTAACTCCACAACTGTTGTGTTAGGGGACTTGGGTCTCTGGTATTATTTATTTTGTTATAATAATACATACCACGCCTGTATTCCCCGAAGGGTTAGGCAGAGGTGTTTCACGACTCGACATTCACTGGAACTTGGAATCAAGGTTATGGATAAGGAAGGTTTAAAGGTCTTATCCTGTGGGATCTCTGTACATGCCCTCGTTTTCAAGGCGAGTGTTCGGTTGGTGTAAACCAAGTGATCACGACTTGAGTGTTCATCAAGGTTTCTTTTCAGGCGGCGTAAACACGTACATATTTGCTCAGTGGAATATCTGTTCAACGTTTGGGGTAATTTAAGTTTCGACACAATTTGTAAAGTGCAAAGAGTTTTTTTTATTATTTGTTTATATTATACGACCTCGATATTGTATACTCTTTTCAGTGTTACAAACAATACAACTGTATATACACCGCGTCTCAAGAACATTTTGGTTATACATTCATGCCGCTTCTGGAGTTTACACAAAAAAAAACGCTTTGGTGTCACCGGCGCGATGATATTTTTTTAATGAAATGTTTCGTGAAAAGATTATTTTAACAGGTTTTTATTGCATGTTGGTCTGAAAAAAAAAACATTAACATTAATTTGCCAGTAAGTTACCAAAGTACTAGGTACTAGGTTGGTTACTAGGCTAGGCTGGCTAGGTTTTGGTAACTTACTGGCAAATTTAAAAATAGAATGATAACATCCGCCATCTTTATCACTGTCATCATTCATTTTTATTTATTATGTGTTTATTGAATTTGTCCTTGCTTTTAATTACTTGACATTGGCGAAATAACCGCGCTAGTCGCAGTGAAGCCATTCCTCATCTTATTCCATTAAATATCATCATTTCGCTCATTTTGTAAAAAAAAATAATAACATTATGTGATCATCCGTCATCTTTATTACGTTCATCACCCATTTACTATTTAAAAAGTATAATTATTATATAAAAGTATATATTGAGTTTATCAGCCAGCTCTACCATATCAATAAACCTTATCTTTTTAAGAAATATTAGCAAGTAAGTTTGCTCTTTGAACTTCGGTTAGCAGTTGACAAACAAATGTGATAATTATAATTATTTTGTAACAAAACAGCGCGCCGAACGCGCTTGATAAACATTATCATCCGCAATAATTATGTGATTCGCTTGGCAACAGTTTATTAGAATTATTATGATAGGGTGGTGTCATGTGAACTTCTATTGCAAAGTGACAAGAGGTTACATCATAGAGATATTATGACGGAGATGGCATATCGAGCTCGCGCTGCGGTAAATTTTTCTGTTTTAACTGACTCCGCCATTATGGTTTTCCCATATAGTTGCCGTATACTACAGGTACATGAGATAACAACAATGGTGGAAAAATCGCCGCAGAGCTATACGAGCTATATGCCATGGCGTCGTTATGGGTACTCTAGGTACTCTATGGATTATATAAATGTCTAGAATTTGGCACCTACTACTAAGCAAGGCATAATCCAGTTGTGTCTATCTTGACAGGTAACAAAAGCTTAAAGCCCAGGGGGGCAAATCACGTAAGAAACATACGACCATCTTGACGGTTGTTTCGACATAAGAAGAATTAGAGATGATGATGTCGATTTTGCAAAAATTGGGTCCCTAGAGGCAATTCTCGAACGACATAATCTCTAATTCGACATATGTCGAACAAAACCTCAAATTCGACAATTAGAGCCAATGTTTATTGCAAAAACTGGATCAGCTCGACTAAAGCACATTTTCAGACAAAATGTCATCGCTGTCGCAAACGAATTTAGATCTTTACGATAGAGTTATAAAAACTAGTTTTTTTTAACTAGCCCGGTAACTAGTTTAACTAGTACGGTTCCACTCCTGGACAAAGACTTCCCCTTCTCACTTCCACACTTCTCTGTCCCAAGCCGAAGGTTGCCAACCATCGCCCACGTTTTAACGTCACAACTAGTACGTCATAATAATAATACTGCCTAAAGTCGGCACCAGCGTTGGTCATGTGACCTGAGGGTCACACACACATGGTGAGCCATATCCCGCTGATTGTGACAGGCACGTGGATATAATCACGTCGCGAAACACGTGAGTATACAGCGAGTTCAATATTATAATAAAACAATGACAGACAAATTGATCGTTTTGCTATAATTGTCTCGAAAATAATATTTTGTAAGACGGCTTCAAAACTAACACAATATGGAACTATGGTCTGGGGTCTCACCGCCGCGCCTTCTCTTTAAGTATTCTTGTTTTAATGAAACTGATATTTTTTGTCAGATTTTGTAGTTATTTACTGCCAAAAACTGAAAGTAATATTTAAAAAAACATTCCTGCATGGCAGATGGTGGCAGGGGCTGAAATAAAGTAATTTGAATCAGATTTTTTAAGTGACTTGTAAGTAGGAAAGAATTAAATAACTACTTAACCCCCAAATGTATATAACTACAACTACAAATTAACTTATCTACGAACGCTGCCCTTTAACGTGAAAAATTATATATTTTACAACTATTTACAATTCAAAGTTTTTTTTTTTATGAGATAAGGAGACACGAGCAGACGTTTCACCTGATGGTAAGTGATCAACGCCGCCCATGGACACCTGCAACACCAGGGGCATCGCAAGTGCGTTGCCGGCCTTTAAGGAATGAGAAAAAAATAAGTAAAATTAAAAAGAAAATGATTAAATATGTAAAAAAAATTGGCCCATGTGGAAACGTACACAAGACGCTAGCTGCATTCCCTCGCTGAATGAGCTCCCACTCGTTGAGCTAGGAAATGGCCTGCTCTTGGGTCGCCGGTCGTGTCTCTTTCTAATTCCACCTAATAAATAATTAAATTCTTACGAAACGTTTCTAAAGTACAGTAAAAAGAACCAGTATGTATGAACCGAGTCATAATTGGAATCACGCGAAGACCTCAACATCTCATGTGCTATATACAAGCCGTCATTGTTTGGGACCGACAACCGCTAACTGATTGAAAGCACGTGTCATTCTCCCGTATCTTCAGAGCGCTTGCAGACTAGCGATTTGCGCGTATACAGACGATTCGACATATGCGCGTACACGGGCTTATTCCGGCATGTACTCTCAAACTGGTGGAGGCAGTGTCAGTAGCATTCCGATGGATTCGGACGATAGGAGGATCCCGACGAAGAAATATTTGAAATTTCGCGCTTATAGGCGCATCAAAGCTTGTACCAGCTGCGCTAATAGCAAAAGGTGCGCCTACTCGCACTTGGAATAATGAGCTTAGACGTTCGTATTAAACGCTAGTCTGAAAAGGCTCTTAGTCAATGTGGATTACGTTTTGCGTGATTGAACTGGTACACTCCAGTGTCTGCCGACTGCGGATGCCGTGACTAATTATAATTACTCAGTTGGTTGTTGTTAAACACGTGTCTTGTTGCTGTTAACAGGTGACAAAAAGAAGACTGTATTTTAGAACTAGCCCCTTCCGCTGCGTGGAACTTAAGGACCCTAATTATTTTTATAAAATATAACATCTATATAACATCTAACATATATAATATAACTATTGGCAAATGAAAGTCCCGTCAAAATCGATCCAGCTGATGTTCTCAGAAAGCTGGCAGCATAGCCACGTTGGATGGATGGCAAATAGATAAATCTTGAAATATAATTGTACCTTGTCATTTGCAAGTATTAAGTAAACGGTTTCATAAACAGGAATAAAGCAGTAATAAATTACATGAAGTTTGTCAATAAACTCACATGACTAAGCGACCGCATCAAACCAATAGCAAGAAGTTGACGAGTCGTCGCATTCCGAGAGATTTGGTATGCATCAATCATCATCAGTTGGTGAGCTCCACTAGTTTCAATTAAGCACTGCGCCCACAGACGCGTCAAACGCTCGCGATACATTTTTACCAATACCAAAACGAATTGTATTACCTCAGAAGGAATATACTTTTCATAAGTCAATTAATTTATTTCGTTTTGGCACACGGGGACACTTACTTATTTTTTAACCGACTTCAAAAAGGAGGAGGTTCTCAATTCGAGTCGTATGTTTTTTTACCTTATATGATACTACCAGACCAAAGCAGGACCTCGACTGAGAAGATCCGGCAAGAAACTCACTGGACTCACTGGACGCGAGCGAAATTAGACGTGTGATCACGTGGCTGGTACACAGGAATTTAATCTTTATGCGTATTGATACAGAGTACGTTTCACAAACGAATTCAAGTTATTTAGCTCGCTCCCGTGGTTGCAGGACCATAAACGAGGTATCCTATACTAGTCGGTCGCGGCTGGTAGACACCAGTTCATTGTAATAGTTATGCGATACGATGGTATGACGCGTAGTTTCATCAATTTACGGTCGTTAAGTCTACGTCACGAATTGCTTCGTTCGTTTAGAACCGGTCTTTGAGGTCTTGAAACCTAAATCTGTGTTGTAGATTGCTGTGTTGTACAGGGTATTTTAGAAGTCTGAAATAATACTTGGCAGATTGCATGAGGATCAGGTATACAACCGAATGGTATAATTTTTTTGTTGAAATTCGGTCATAATTTTTCAACATATTTTTCGTAGTCGATATCTATAACTTGTAATATCTCGAGTTCTATGTAAAATGTTCATGTTCTATTTTGTGAATATTGGTAGTCACCCTTCGTAAATGTAATTTACACTGCTTGATGGGATGATGGATGTTCCCAAAGGCCAAAAATCGATACCTGTGACCAATATTCAAAGGTCACATTCAAACTCAGAAACTATGATAGTTAGGTATAAACTGTCTTCACTAAGCATCCACATATGAGCTACAGTATATGTACCCAAAGTATTGTTTCTGATACACCCTGTATAATTAGTATAATATAACTAGCTATATAGTTTCATAATTACTATCATAGAATGCGCTGAGATCCCAATTACATCCAAATCCAGACCAACTCCGACATTTCCCGCTTGCGGGAATCGAACTAGACAGTACTAAGTGCATTGAACCGAGCAGCCTACGCTCCAATCAATAGACCAAGCTGTCGCATCATTAAAATAAAAAGCAAACAAGAAAAAAGATTAAAAAACTCTAACCCGACTACGGAACAAAAAAGGAATTAAATCGGGGTTTGCATGGTAAAATCGACTCCTTCTAATGGTTAAAATGTAGCCTATTTTACCAGGCCCAGTAGCATGACCGCGTAGACATAAGTTTTATCTCTTTCAACTGTCAGATTCGTTGAGAAATTGAGAAAATGGCGTCACACCGAGCCATGTCCAGTACAAAAAGCTCGAAGTGATGTCATTTTCTCGACAAATCTGACATTTTAAATAGATAAAACTTATGTCTACATGTCATGCTACGGTTGCAGGGCCATAATAACAAATCGATAGACGCCTTATTAATCAAAATCGGATGAATAGTATAAGCGCTACGGAGGAACATACGTAAATACAAACATACATCCATAGACTGCTAAAATCATAACCCGTTTTTTGATTTCGCAGTTGGTAGTCGGGTAAAAATAAGCGTTGATGAAGTTGGAATAGAAAAAAATGGTATGTAGTATGCTTCATATCACGTTTTCATTGCATGAACATCAATGACGTTATCAATTTATTAATATATCCTGTCAATCGCAAAGTGCTAAGCCATATAAAGATTTACGTCACACAGTCACGAACCCTTGTTTACGACAAAATATTGTATTTTTACAATTTATGCAAACAATTTTATTTATTTTTAGTGTTCACGCATTTCATTTCATAGGACTGTGGCATCTGCACCTCTGTATTCTTGGATTTGAAGAGTTCAATCTCTTTAGATTTTAACTCTTTCTACGAACATAATTTTAAGTTACATCCTCCATGCTTTGGAGGAAATAAACATGAAAAAGCAGCTCATCCTTTCAATAATATAAGCACTTCTTTACAGTCAACTTTCAGACACCTGACGATGCGGAGACGCCACGAGAACACATAAATATTGAAAACTAAGTCTCTACAAGTAGAGTTAAACCCATATACGTCAAAAAGTATCTACTCACAATAACTACGATATGATTTGGTTCATTTTGTTCTAACTGGGTCCAGTTATAGTTTCTCACATGAATATATCTGAATACAGTATGTCAACGGCAGAAAGCGAAAATTTCGTATTTCGTAATTTGGCCTAAATGACTTATAGATATAGAATTGATCAGAAAAAATGCCGCGTCTATGGTCTATGTTTTGACTGCTTGGGACGATAAAAAATAATATACAGCACAATTTATTTTCTTGACTTATTAATTAGTTATGAATTGTTGAAATAGTTTTTCGGCTCTGGTGTCAAATTGGATATTTCAAGATATGACATTTCCACATTCTCCGTCTATGTTCACAATCGTTGATTGAAATTTATAATACCAGTCTAAAAAAACCACGTGAGTCTTAAATAAAAACCTCAAGTAACCAATTCTGTCCAATTGTACGCTTCTGTCTGCAATTACTAAAATAAATAAGAAACAGCTATACATATACAGTGTTACAATATCAACAGTTTTGATAAAGAATGGCGCCACGTGTAATTTGGCACCTCTGTGAAAACAAGGAGGGACTGCGCGATGCGCACGTGCCGAAGCGCCGCCGGTAACCTAGTTACGAAGTGCTGTAGAGTGCGATAGTTTATTAATGGTTCCGTACACATCATAGTGACTTTACCATAAGGGTATATTCACACGGTAAAACTGGCTACTCTGCGATTCATTAGAGACGGATATGCCGGTGTGTGGCAGGGGGCAACTCTCGCATGATCGACATTATCTCAAATTCGACATAACTATGTCGAACTCAGCGTCCATAAGCGAAACAAAACGCGCGCGACCAAATTTTGGACAATATGAATTTCATAGAAGAAGCAAACCAAATGGCGTGAACTAAATTATTACGCGTGTTCATTTTATTAAAACAGTCAAGTTAATTCGCTCGCCCCAATGTATGCAGGACTTTATTTATGAATACGCTCACACGAGCTGTCGATTTAAGGGAAATCTGTAATCTGACAGCTCGTGCGAACGCTTCCATACAAAATGTTATGCCACTGCACTTCCGTTTCCGAGCATTATCAGGCAGCCGGCTTTACCTTGTGAACAGTGGCTAACAACGTAAACGTATAAATTAGTTCCATTTTTATATAAATTGTAGTCTTAGGAAAAGAAATGAGACAAAGTAAAATCATTTATTTTGTATAGTCCTACGAGGGCACTTTACAAATTGTGTATCGAAGTGCGACCTCAACCCAGAAGATCCGGGACTAAACTCGGTGGGCTGATCATTTTTTGAATCGCCAAAGTAAATATAAATAGTAACCTAAGTACTAATTTTATTTTTACTCGCATTTACACATGTTACGCATGGATTAAAGAGGAATTCTGAAACGTTTTTGTAAATAAAACAAACTTTCGATCCGCCTCACTTCCTTACACCAATCAATTCCCAATATTTATTTATGTTACCAATAAAATAAGCCCAAGGATTTACTGGGTGGTTACTGAAAATCACTTTATTTGTGGCACTTATAGAAACATTTGTATAGAACGGGAGTACATTGAGTACCTACATAGCGGGAGTACACTTCGATCTACGTATAACTGTATCGAGGGGTGAAAGGTATGCGACACTTTTGGGCAATATTGACATAAATACATATGTTGAATCAGCGAATTTTTCTGCAGTACACTTTACAGCAAGATATGCTCATGTCTTACTGTAAAGTAAAAAAAATTCGCTTAAGTCAAATAGCCTTCCACCTAGGGTTGCCAACCGTACCATAAAATGCGTACTATATACTGTTGAAAAAATATAGTACGCAAAAGTACTATATTTTTGTGCCTTGCATGGATATTTGCGCGTAATACTATAGCGTGTTTCGGAACGCAGCGACAACTAAACGAAACTGTCACTGTCAACTACTGTCAAGTGAAAGACGTTTTCACAAACAAAAGTACTGGTCTTCCGCGGTCCCGCCTAAAATGGTGCCGTATTGTTTAGACTTTTTTGACTGACTGACTGACACTTATTTGTAAGATTTTTGTAAATGTACTATATTTTTGAGCAATGTAGGTACTATATATTTTACGATTCTGGCTGGAAAATACTATATTTTCCTAAAAAATAGTTGGCAACCCTACTTCCACCCTTCGATGTTATTCAGAAGGCGGTACTTCTGGAGACGGCGCGCATAGGGAGAAAGGTCTAGACGGTTTGTAACTAACATAGGACCCAGTTCCAGACGCCGGCCGCCGCGCCCCGGTGGGGAACTGTTTTTTTTTCATATTATGATTTTTTTTTTTTATATACATATTCCTCTTCTTAGTCGCACACATAAGCCAAAAATCCAATAATACACCGTTATGGTTTTTTTTTAAACTTTACCGACTTCGTTTTATTGAACCCTTTTTTTTGTTTTTGCTAACTTGCCATTGTTATAGTAAGTTGTTACCAGGGCCGGCGTCAGGGTGCAAAATGTCAGCTTGAGCCCCTTTTTCTGGGACTTTAATTTCAGTCTCGTCCAACCAATACATCACATACAAAGTTGTCCTTATTCAAAAGGAACGAAATACCTGCTTAGTTATTTTACAATTCTATGAACATACTATTGTTATTTTCTTCATATGACGCAACTTACAAATTTTCAACGAAATGTTTTACATAGCGTCGAGGTTGCTCATATATCAATCCAGAACTCGGGAAATCGGTGTAAAATAGTACTCATTTATACAATCAAACGCCGGAAACTCAGATAAACGGTCCGTGTACAATAATATTTGCGTATAAAGTAGATTATCTGATCGCAGCACCGCGGGATTCGAGTAAATATTTGTGCATTGGGTGGGGTCGCCAGACGACATGTTTTCATTGGACATGTTCTAGTTTGTCGAAAGCTGGCTTGTTGTTTTTGCAATGTCGGCAATTTTTTATTAACCTAATTAATTTATTTTCTATGAAGCTATATTAATTCATTTTGGTAATCGAAATAAGTTATCTACAACTAATGGAGTACGCCCCCAGTTTTCATTAATGTTACATACGTAATCTGTAGAAAATTAATTTAACTAAAAGTAATTAAACTCCATCTGGTAACTATTTCATATTTAACTAACAAGTTATTGAAAATGGGCGTAGATTATCACATAATTTCCACGTTAAAACCTGCTGTCATGATGACATGGGCAATGAGACATGATGTCTCATTATTTTCACAAGACATAGAGAGCGGAGGAATAAGTGTTTTCCAAGAAAACCCTCGCGCCCTCCCCTACTTGCATGTTGACGTCAAACTTGGGCTTACGCAAATGGGTGTGGGATGCGAGGCTATTGGAATTGAGAACGTTGAATAGTTTATTTGAGCTATGACGGCAAAAAAAATCGTAGAAATAAGTATGTTGTGACTTGTGGTTAAAGTGGATTACACCACTGAAAATACCAAAAAAACGCATTAAGATGGACCAATACAGCGTTTTTTTATTAATTTTTTGGCACATATTGGGTTTTAACATTATACCCTCGCTCGCCCCATTACTTCCTTATAACAAGAGTGATTCTGCGAAGTTGGCCACGCGCGTGTATGAATCAACTGGTGAGTGTAAATTAGGGTTGCCAACCACACTTTATAATAAAGTATCCTACTTTATTTCCGGTAATTATACTTTATACTTTTGCATGCCAATAAAGTATGTGAAAATATTTTATTTCCAACCTTTACTGTGATACGTAAAACAAAATACTTATTATGAGTGCTTAACTATTTAACGGTACACATAAATGAAAACGGATGATGGAAACGATTTATAATTACTAAACGAAATGTTGTGTAAATCATTTGATTATTAAACAAATGTGGTCTAAGGGAGTCATCGAATTGCGACTGTGGAGCACCTGACCAAACTCTTTCTCACGTTGTGAATGAATGCCCACTTCGCTGTTTTCCCGGAGGCATCGCCGAGCTGCACAACATCACCACTGACGCAGAAAGCTGGCTGAAAAATCTGGATATAGATATTTGATCCAAGCAGGGATTGCCATACGCTATGATGATGATGATTATTAAACAAGCTTTTAAACATTTAAAGATAGCAAATAATTGTTAGCATGTGTTAAAAGCACACAAAAATACGTTTTTAAGGCAAGAAAAACATTGAATTTGAAATATACTTTATTTTCTTTCAAATCCTTTATTTTTTTCCTATCCAAACAATTTTATACGGTTTTTGTCAAAAAAAGTTGGCAACCCTAGTGTAAATGAACTGAAATTTTCAGGAATCATTTCATCGCCGGTCCGATAGTAAGCATGAGGTAACCACTTGATTGGTGATGAACAGTTTTAACCAGAATTTATAAGATGTAGCCTGAATTCTATGCATTTATATGGGGCCGTAGAAGCCCCAATTTTCAATACAAGAGTGTTCCACGATTCCACTGAAATTTGATTATAAATATCTATACCTATTACATAAATATGGCAAATACTTATTATATTCCACTCTCAATGACAAAGGATAGTGGTGCGACTATTCCCGATTAGTGAGGTTACATCGACGACTTAATATCGATTAGGTACTAATTAAGACATATTTATTAATTGTGCATTTAGTGTTACCTTATTTGTAGGCTACATTTATATGTTATTAATGTAACAATTCTTGACTGTCCTAAAAATGAAATAGTAAATAAACGCGATAGAATCCGTAAAACAGTTTTATTTAAATGTATAGTATTCGCGTTAATATGAGAAAACAATATGTCCTAAAATAAATAAAAATCTTTGTTACCTACTTACAACTTGTAAGTTACAAGATAGTTACTTTTGTAGGACATTCCCATAATCTTTACTTGAGTCTTAAAGATTTAAACTGCACGCTCAGTGAAGATCAGGCAATATTTCACATCATATTATGAAAACACCATTGACGTCATCTTGCCTGAAAACTTCCAGGTAATTGCATCGATCACCTTACATCTTTTTTTAATACAAACAGAGAGAGTAATAAATTGTAATATTTATGAATATTGCAAGTTAAACAAAGCGACAACCAGGTGGAGGAGCCACTTTCCTTGAAGCTTTTGGCAGCTGTATCAACAAGAATTAAGTACGACCATAGGTAATTATTATAATATGAGGAGGTGAAGAACAAAACCTCACTTTTGCATTTTTTTTTAATGTATTTTTTTAGTCTATGTGCAAAAAAATGTTAAATGGATAAAACAAACAATTAAAACCTTATCAAAAACACCAATTTTCTTATACACATTTTCATTTGAAATAGAGAGTTTCGAACAAAACCACACTTAAGACTCTAAAAAAATCAGTCTTAATTTACATTTTACTGTTTTCTTCAACATTTGAGAAAGTTTTGTTCTTCACTTCCACATATAGCAATGGTAGCCTCGTCAAGGAGGCTACAATTGTAGCCTCAATTTAGCGTAATTGTAGCAATGGTAGCCTCGTTGATATAGCACTCATCTTGGAAGCAAGAGGTGCAGGTTTGAACCTCAGGCTTGTATATCTGATTGTTAAATGCGTTCTTCAATAAAATTAGCATATATCTCATTTTTATTAGGTAAAATTTCAAAGAATCAATATCATGATTTATTATCTTTAAGAATCTAATAGTTAATAATTTTGCGCCACGAACAACACAAACGAACTCAAATCTCGTAATGAATAGCGCTTTACATGCCCCCGAGAGAGCCCTTTATTACAATCAACTTATTACAATGTCAATCCTCACTCCTTTCATGTGCGATTCTCATTTCCATCCAAGATTATCACTTCCTATGGTGATATGAAACATCGTGAGGAAACCTGCACGTCTGGAGAATCTAACTAGTTCTCCATAGACGTGTAAACTCTGCCAACCCGCACTGGGCCAGCGTGATGGTCTGGCGTAAATCCGCCTCCCATTGAGATGAGGCCTGTAACCTGAGACGTTGTAAAGGCTACTTATTATTATTTTTAAGGTAAATGCATTTACGGTGTTGTAGATAGAAATTGATAATAATTATCTCCAGCGGATATAACATATCGAAATATATGCAAGTAATCAGGTTTAAGCGAAGATTATTTTCATACAAACAAAAAAATTAAATGTAACACGATGGCCAACTTCCTTTGTGATTCATCATATTTGGCAAAATTTCTAAATATTTTGGTATTTATAATACTTGCATAAAGGAACATTGAAAGGCTTACTTTGTGAAGCAGAATGTTAGTGATATTATTAATTGAAAAGCAATGTAATTACTTATTTCCTTTCCAGCTTGCATTGGTATATAGTTTATCTACATTTTCATAGATATTTCTGAAAATATCGCCAAGCAACACCCTCGTGTACATATGCTTGTGCAATGGACTTCGGGCGATGTCAGTGAAAACAAATAAACTTTTATTGTTTTCTTATATTTACGCGAATACTACACATTGAAATAAAACAATTTTACGGATTCTATCGCGTTTACACCGCAAACAACAACTAAATATGAGGGTACCCGGTTATTAACTATGCCATCTGGACGTCTAACACCTCAGTCCCCCCGTGACCATGGTTGCTGTGTAAAGCAGCCGAAACGTCGGGAACATATAAACCAGTAAATAAACGCGATAGAATCCGTAAAATAGTTTTATATCAAATAAACTTTTATTAATTATTTTTGTGGTAAAAAAAGGGAAATGTTTTTGTAACAGCTGATCCTATCTTTATAATATGTAATAGGATTTTAAAGTTATAGTTTTCAGGGCTATACCTTTCATGGCAAGGACACGGTTTCATGTACTTATCTGTATATCTAAATTCTTCGAACAATAGTCACAGCGAAGAAACCCACGATGTGATATACGTATCTTTACAATGCAATGATAAGTTGATATTTGTTTAGATTAGACCTGCGCTTTTTTTTTTTGAAGGACTTACACTGTTGGCCGTGTGGTGGCCTTTACAGCTTTACCGGAGGAGTGGCGAGCGCAGAGTGCACTCCAACCAAGGCCTTAAGGGCGGAAAAAAGGGTGGCAACTAGCTCAAGGGCGCCAAAGAGGGCACGACCTCGGGTTGGGCAGTTACCGTGAGGTAGAGAGGTAGTGAATGCGCTCGTAGGTGCAAAGATGCACCTACGAGCGGAAGAGGGGGTTCCTCGACCTCGCCGGCGAGATCGGTGTCTGTTTGAGGCATTAGACCTGCGCTCACAGACACGTCAAATCGCGCGCGACCAGTTCTTTGCCAATATCAAAACAAATTGTATTGACTTAAAGAAAAAGTTAATTCTTCAACGAAATTGCATTGATGACGTTATCAAATTATGATACGTGGTCGTGTGGTTTTTATCAAAGACGTCTAATAATTATGTATATTGAAACAGAGTATTGTATGTTTATCGATATCGATAGAAATCCCTGTATTCCCTAGTTATTAAGTACCTATTTAAGCCTGCATATCTTGCGTCCAAGGTAGGCAATCTATCAACTGACCACCACTGCAAAAATTGCAGTTATGTAGCATGAAAATTCCTTACCAATAGAAGCAGTTGGCATTATAAATGTAATGTAAGTTATTAGGTACATATACAAGAATATACAAAACAGTGAATTTCATACGCTCGCCGCAGTGTGTGCAGGGCATTAATCTTTTTGCGATAATATCAGGTTCATTGTCACGCAGTGTCTACAATACTTTATGTATTTTACGGTATTTGTAGTTAGATATATGACGTATTTGAGATCTGTTATACAGAGATTTGAGATGATATCATCCAGAAACGTTCCTAAGCAAATACCGTAATGAAGATTCACTGTTAAATTAAAACAATCATGAATTTGTCGCATGATAACATGAATTGCAATATAGATGGGATACATATTTAACTAACTTGTAATAGCCAATGTTCGTATGTTTGATTCAAGCCATTTATGTATTGCCAGTGTGTGGGCTATAGGCGTGTCAAAATTTGCGGAAACAATTTTTTTGCCAAACCAAAACGAACTGTATTTACTCAATCAAAAAGCACATTCTAAAACGAAATTGTACCGACAATGCGAGCGATTTTGGCACGTTTTCATTCTTCATTTCACAAACAGGCATGTTAATTCGCAGGGTGAACAGAGTGTAATTAGTTAGGTATCTAAGTATATCCCCTTAGTTACGCCCTGACCTATCTCACAACTCTCGTAAACCGACTCGATGTTATACCGATTAATCGATTAAACACAATATCGGGGGATAGTTGCGTGGAACTGCTCATTGTTTAACAAACAACAGTGTTATGAGATCGATTATAATCGTTATGGAGACGCCACTCGATACCGACGCCTGTCCGTAACTGATTCCCATGGAGAGACAATGGAATAAAAAAATTGCGTAATGGGTTATGTAAGATTTATATCCTATTGAGGAGTCATGTTTAATGGCCAGTGCAAATAGACGTCTCAAAACGCGCACGACAAAGTTTTTGTTAAAACCAAACTGAATCTTATTAACTTCTTCTTTTCTTTTTCTTACGAAAAGAGTGAAATGATGATATTTTGATGGAATAAGATGAGGAATGCCTGCACCTGCGATTAGCGGTATTTATGGCAATGTCGAGTAATAGCAAGACCAAATTCAATAAATACACATTATAAATAAAAATGGATGATGACAGTGATAAAGATGGCGATTGAATCCCATCTTAATAACTTATAGAAGGAATGCATTTTTCCACATCATCGATAACTCGAGAGAATTTAGTCGCGAGGTCGCGTGGTTTTTGTCACAGAAATTAAATATTTATGTGTACTGTAACAGAGTAGCTACATGGTCAACAAAATTCAAGTGAAAATGACGCCCTATGGCGTATGTCTAGACTAGTTTCAGCGGAGGCCGATTCTCGTCCTGGCGCATATCGGAAAATATGATTTTAGTTATTTACCCTAAGTTTTAACCGACATCAAAAAAGGGGAAGGTCATCTTACGTTACCAACAATACAGGGGTTGCTTTTTTGATCAAGCAAAATAACATTTAATTAGCCAATTCACAAGATATTTACAATTACAAAATAAAATTTAAAGAAAGATGGCAATAGGCTCGCCCCCTATTACATTGTGACCAAAATACATCGGCGAAGTGTGGGCGCACTGCAGTGCACCTCTGCCTATCCCTTCTGTAAATACAGGCGTGATAATGGTATTATAAAACATTTAAAAAATATGAAATAATTTTGCCCATGCGGGAGCGAGCCCAAGACGCTGGTGCATTCCCTCGCTGAATGGCTAGTGCCAAAACGGTTGTGTGGACCAATTTTTAAACTAATATTTTTATTACATTTCGTCGTTGCTTAGTTTAAATAAATATAGGTACTGTATAGTTTGTCACTGTTACACAGCTGTGTAACAGTAACAAACAATATTAAAATTTCTATATAATGATAAAGATTGCAATTCAAGTAATAACATTATCAAAGGGTATATCAACATCAGATAGCATTGGCGCCACCTTACATGCATGACTCACTATAATATTACTTGCTTATTTGTTTGTTTGGACAAAACAAGAGCTCTATCATGAGTTCCACGGTTATTTAGGAGTCGTTAATTGCTATTCGCTAGCTAGCTAGGTAAAGGTTAGGCAGAGGTGCACTGCAGTGCGACCATACTTCGCCGATGTATTTTGGTCCCAATGTAATACCCCTATTGCCATTATACCGGGCACATTCTCCCTCAATACAAGGGAGATTTTTGGGCTATAGTCCACCACGGTGGCCCAGTGCGGGTTGGTGAACTTCACACGCCTTTCTATAGACGTGCAGGTTTCCTCACGATGTTTTCCTTCACCGTTTCATAGCAAGTGGTAATCTTGGATGAAAACGAGAAGTATGTAGATGGGGTGATATATTTGAAACTTGTAAGTTTGTGTTTGAATATATTTGCCATACAAATATTTTACGTATACGATGGCGAGTAACGAACGTAAAATACGCTCAAAACCCTTCATAGAAAACACATATGTCGAATTACGTCAGTGTTCATTTCTGGGTATTAACACATTGAAGTAGTATTCAATAAAATACATCATGAAGATTAGATATGATTTGGGAACCCAGCTATAGGTACACTATTTGCACTCAACTACGTCACCTAAAGCTTCGTTGACACGGTAAAGTTAGCTACCTGATCAGGATTAATGGGCGTCTGTTTGTTTGAGGTAAATTTCCAAACGGCTGGACCGATTTTGACGAGAATTTCACTGGCATATAGCTGACGTTACAGGGAGTTACTTAGAATTTTATCTTAGAAAATGTATTGGGGTTTCTCGGGAAACAAAATTAAACTCGTTTGTCCTCGTTATTTAAGGTTCCGAAACTCAATCAGTTCGAAATAGGATACGAAAACTAATTTAACAAGTTGTCGTACAACTACTACTTCACAAATGGGTAGGCAGACACTCGATGTGCAACAAAGCGAATATTTCACAGAACACGAAAAGCGATGATGACACGATAACACACTGAAATAAAGTGGAAATCGTCGAGCTTCGCGCAATGACGCGGCATTCTGAGAACGTGTAGGCAGAGCTTTGCGTTTCCGAGAATAAAGGATTATCAGAGTTTATTTGATATGTTAATTACTATACAATATCATGAAATAGGATATTGAACTATACAGGGATCGTCCCCCGTCCATTGTATGTTGCCCATGATACAAGCTTTGATTAATTTAGGGTCATAAAAAAATACATCATCACGCCTGTATTCCCCGAAAGGGTAGGCAGAGGCACTGTAGTGCGCCCACACTTCGCCGATGTATTTTGGTCCCAATGTAATAGGGGGCGAGCCTATTGCCATTATACCGGGCACATTACCCCTAAATACGAGGGAGATTTGGGCCATAGTCCACCACGCTGGCCCAGTGCGGGTTGGTGAACTTGACACGCCTTTCTATAGACGTGCAGGTTTCCTGTCGGAAGGTAAAGGAAGGAAAGTAGAGTAAAGAAGTAAGGAAGGAAAACATCTTCCAGGTTTCCTGGACGATGTTTTCCTTCACCGTTCAGCAAGTGGTAATCATTGTTGAAAACATTCGCACATGAAAATTATCTCAGAGGTGCGGGCCTGGGATTTGAACTTGCACCCCTTACGTTCAAGGCAGGCGTTCTTACCCGCGAGGCTACCACTGCTATTATTATTTAGGGTCATGCGATGAATATATGCGTTGTCTTACGATATTTGTTTATTTGTTCACATGTTTGAACAGTTTAATTTAGGGAGTCCTACCTTTTCGAGATACAATAAAGCCTCGGGCACGTCTGAGGGGACTTGACTAGTTCGCGATAGATGTGTGAAGTCTGCCAACCCGTACTGGGCCAGCTTGGTGGACTATGGCCTGAATCCCCCTCGCATTGAGGGGATGCCCGTGCCCAGCAGTGAGACGTTAAAAGGGCTGTAGTTTAGTTTTTAGAATATTAACAGTGTGCGCGGGGCTTAGTGTCTGTTAATATATTTGATTATATGGAACCCTTGGCACTTAATTCTGTTACAGTAAATTTCTATTGCATGTGATAAAAGATGTGTTCGTCTGGCGGCGTTATTTTCAAAGTGGATTCATATTACTCATAGCTTTAGTCGTACGCGTAAGACGTAGTATTTACGTTTTTATTATTCGGATATTGTATACGTGTCCTGACGGTTGTTGAACTGTTTTCTGCACGTGTCTTGAAAACATTCTCAATTTATTATACAAACTCGCTTCTGCGCCAGCGACTTCATTCGCGCAGACTTCGATTATTCAATATCGTTATAAATTATAGCATAGATGTTATTCTGTTGTATAAACAATAATACTGTAAAGGTTAATCAAAATTTGTTTAGTAGTTTTTGCGTGAAAGAGTGACAAACAACCATCCATCCTTACAAACTTCCACGTAAATTATTAGTAGGATAGGATGTACAAGGTGTTATGTTATTTTGATGTTACATAGCTCCTTATATATAGCTCCCTATAGCGATATATAGGTTCAATTATTATGTCGGACTTCTGATACAGCCTGTATATGATCTATACGCTGGGGAACTTCCTGGCTGAACTGGGATGGCTGGAGTGAGCCACCACCCTCCGTCACACAAAACAGGCTCAATGGACATCGATTTGTGGAAAAAGCCCGCTAGAAGAAGAAGACGAAGCTTCGAACGATTCGAGATTGAAATCTGGAAAACCGGGTCCGGTAATCCGGCTTTTACCGTTTGCTGGATCCAATCCCAATATTGGTACCGGATCCTGTCTTAGACCCCCTAAACTCTAAGGTAATAAAAGTAAACAACTGCATTATTCTTATAGATTTTATTGATAAAAGACTTATAAAATACTTATATCTGCAACGACAATTATTTACATATCACAGATCGACAAAACTACACTTAACTTAGATATAATAAATAGGCAATAAAATTACTTACTGGTAACTTTTCATCAAATTGATTCAGTACAAAGTTAGCTTTACAACATATTAATGTTGTTACGCTGAGCGCGTGCATTTTTTTTGTCAATATCAAAAACAAACTCTATATCCGTGTACATAAAGATTACATTTCTGTGGTAAACGCCACGCGAACACGCTGTAAAATTCGTTCGCGCTGTCAATGATATTTCGTTGGACAAGTAGATTTTTCAATGAGCCAATAGAATTCGTTTTAGTATTGGCAAAATGTTTTATTATGTTTACAGTTGTAATTATGCATATCTGGACTAGTTATATATGTATACACAATAATAATTATGCATCTATAGAACATCTCTCTTATTTATAAAGAATATTCAATTGTCAATGGTCGAATAAAAGTATTTTCTCAAAAAAAAATGTCTTTGGAACAACTCACTTTCTTTGTAATATGTAGTTACTTAAATAAGTAGATATGTTTACGGCATACCGACCTATTTTAAAAGCTAACATGTTCCTTATCATTTAGTTACTTACGTAGCTAACATTTAATAAAATTAGACACCATAAAAGTGTCTGAATATTGTTTATTTATAACATATTCGTGTAACACAACGTAAACAAGCAATCAAGCGTTGATAAATATTATCGTGTAATTATTAATTACTTAAAGATTAAATTCACAGTAATTCTCAGTAAATAGTGACGTAACCGTTATCAATCTTACTGAAGAGCACATGTTTTATTAGGAACAATAAGTATAGCAAACAAAACTCAGTAGAACAGTTGCTTTACCACCAAATCATTAGCATTAATGTTTAACTTTTAATACTACCTTAATTTTTTGACAGTTTATCCAAGTAGATTTTATTATAATAAAATTGTTAACGAAGTAGTGAAGAGACAGTCCGTACCGCCGTGTTTTTCTATCTACAAAATGTTGTAAGTTGATCTTTATATTTGGGGGCAAAGATACAATGAGTTTTGCATAGATATTCTCATTTTTAACCGACTTTCAAAAGGAGGAGGTTCTCAATTCGATGGGTTTTTTTTTAGTAGATAGATGCGGTCACGGGTTAATACAAATATACTGGGGTCTTAACCTATATTTCCCTACGACTGGGCATAATCTCCCCCATTCTACTCTACACGTCTCTACCAAAATTAAAAAGATAAATATCCTAATCTTTTCTTTTAGTGGCAGCCGAGTGGTCGAACGCACGCTTTGCAATCAAAGTGCGCAGGTTCTATCCCCGGCTCGCACCTCTGGGTTCCATGTGCGAATCTCATTTTCATCTGAGATTATCACTTGCTAAGAAACGGTGACGGAAAACATCGTGAGGAAACCTGTGTGCCCGGTATAATGGCAATGGGCTCGCCCCCTATTACATTGGGACCAAAATACATCGGCGAAGTGTGGGCGCACTGCAGTGCACCTCTGCCTACCACTTCGGGGAATACAGGCGTGATGATGTATTTTTTTTCTTTTAGTAAATTTTTACTGAATATCATTTCAATACACAGATCTTTATGATATAATTTTGAACTTTTTATTTTGCAATCGAGCCGTCCAGAGTCACACACAAACTATAATACGCAATTACGAATGAACCTACAATCAATTAAATAGTATATGTAACCTGCTTATTCCCTCGTAGACTACTTAACGATTACTGATATCAAATTAACACATTATTAAAGTGGCTCACTTAATTTGATAATTCTGTATCAACACTGCGCGACTAGGTATCAAATTCTCAATAAATAGGGCCAATTTTGCTCTCTATAGGTATATACCTACATACATATATACTATATACGTATATACATGTATACCTATGCAGCAAAAACACTGTATACCATTTAAAATACAATTATCGTTATGAATGCACTATGTAAACTTGTACTTATTCTATTTGGTTTTCCAAACAGCATAATATGGCAGGCACAGTTCAGGAATCCAGCCAACGCGTTCAACACTCATCGTGTTCAGGCAAAGATGGCAATATCAGGCATTGTTTTCTATGTTTACGCCGCCTGATCACAATTTTACAGGTCTTTCTCAGCTCGGTGCTGCTGCATTCTTTGTCCTCCGGCAAAGGCGAAAGGTTCCTTTTCGGACGACGCGGGAGAATGCAATCCGTCGCGAAATGGTTCACCTCTTTGCACCTCAGCATATCAACGTCGGGATATTCGGACAGCGACGGAAATGCGAGTTTCACGAGCATTGTTTTAACGTTTTCCGTGTACACACGCGGCGGCTACGAAAGCGACTTTATTACTGAGCGTGCGATGCACAAGTGATAGTTGAGCGATGTTATATTTAGACGGACAACTTGGCTTATGCATTAATGGGGTTGTCGATAGGGCATCGTATATGTGCCAAATAGCATGGTACGAACAATGCTGCGTAATTACGCTATTACGTTTTATGTGAATCTAGAACTGACCTCGCTCGATTGGATATCCGTTACATAATATTAACGATATTACTACTACTACTATAGCCATTTTAACATCCCACTGCTGGACACGGGCTTTGCTTCAATGCGAGGGGGATTCAGGCCATAATCCACCATGCTGGCCCGGTGCGGTTTGGCAGACTTCACACGTCTATCGAGAACTAATCAAGTTTCCTCAGACGTGCAGGTTTCCTCACGATGTTTTCCTTCACCGTTTTTAGAATGTGATAATCTCGGACGAAAATGACATTCGCACATAAACCCAGAGGTGTGAGCGGCTGCACACTTTGATTGCAAAGCGTGCGTTCGACCACTCGGCTATTATACCACTGTTCCGACATTAACGATATTAAAACCATTTGAATTCAATCTTGTTATTGTATTTATCTGTTATGAATGAACTCGTGAATTGGAATTGGGTTTTTGGAATAACTGTCGTAGCATTAAGGTTACGATGTCGATTTTATCGACATGTGAAAAGTTTATTCCTCTGATATACATGCCAGCTTAGTTTGAAGCTTTTCCCGAGGACTTGTCAAGGGATTAATTTCGGCGTCTCCATTGACAACTGCTATAGATCCTGACAAAATAGTAACAGTAACGGTGGTGGCGGGCTTAGTCCTAGAAAATAATACCTACATCGAAATTAACATTTTACTATGTACGCAAGAAGTGAATAGGTAAGTACAACTCCTAAAAACCGGCCAATTGCGAGTCGGACTCGCGCACGGAGGGTTCAGTATAAAAATGGCATAAAATCACGTTTGTTGTATCGGAGTCCCCTTAAATATTTATTTTATTCTTTTTTTAGTATTTGTTGTTACCAGCAACAGAAATACATCATCGTGAAAATTTCACCTGTCTAACTATCACGGTTCATGAGATACAGCCTGGTGACAGACGGACAGACAGACGGACAGACACCGGAGTCTTATTAATAGGTCCCGTTTTACCTTTTGGGTCTTCTTCTTATCCGGCACGCTCTTGACAGAGTGGTCGTGATCGTTAAGTATCAGTATTGGAAGGGGCAGATGTAATGCGCTTCACGACATTTCGCCACCGCTGTCTGCAAGAGGTCATCCTGCTGCATTCGTTGACTGAGCCTCCAATGGCGGACTTGATCCGGTCAGTCCAACGCGTGGGTGACCTTCCGCGCGGTCTAGTGCCTTCTATTTTTCCTTTACCTGTACCTTTTGGGTACGGAACCCTAAAAAGTGGCACAGCGATTCGTAGATCCAATTTTGTAAATAAGTAGGTACTTAAGAGCTTACATAACATACGTATCTACACTAAACGTGACCTCAACTGGTCAATATACTTAGGTAGATCAATACTATTTAAATAATGTACATGGTGTTTTGTTTACAATGAATCAACGTATATAGATAGCTAAGTATGTACCTACCTAACTACCTTAATGCTGTGTGGTGTGATCTCACTCCATGGGAAATGACCTTATTCTACATTCTATAAATAGATATCGATAAGGGCTTCGTTTGTCCAACCGTTACCAAACCAACGAATTTCCATACAATTTATAATTGCATTAAAAGATTTACTCGCTTACTTTACTGTTATTTGGGAAGTTCCAAGATAAAATTGAACTGGGTCAATGTTAACTGTTCTGATAAATAACATTAATGTTGAAACCATTGAAGATTGAGAGTTGAGGAAAAAGCAGGGAAAACTTATTGGAACGTTGTTCCTTATCGCGCGTTACGAAAGCTAGACGGAAAAATATAAGACTGTAACGAAATTTTGTAACAACACTACATATGTGTGTGTGATTTTTATTGTATACATTTATGTATACAATAAATTTCGATTTCGATTCCGATTACGATGTGTGTGTGTGTGTATGTATATGTAATTTTTTTTAGCTTTTTTTATTTTAAAAGGAACTTCGTTCCATCCGGGAGTCCCTTGACACCTCTCAAGTTTTTTATATTACCAACGTAACGTATGTCCGTTGTCTCTAGTACTGGTCCCCAAGTTCCCTAACACTATCGTTGTACCAGTGTACACATTAAACATAGTCTCCTTGCAATCAGTCCAGTCATATTTTAAGTACCATTGCTAAAAGATGTTATTTTCATGCCTTAAAAAATGAAGTCATAGCCACTCCACAACTATAGTGTTAGGGAACTTGGGACCCTGGAAGATGTTTTAAAATTATGTTTTTACCTATAGCAAAAGCCAGTTGTAAGGCACCTAATAATATTTAGTAGACGTGGGCGTTATTTCACGTCACTATTTGCAATGACTAGCTACGCGCTACGCGGTATGTAACCGAATCACTCGTTTCAAGTCATATTACAAATAGTGATTTTTGTAACTGCGTTATTTCTGTTAACAATAATAGCGAAACACGTCACTTAATTGACTGATTTAACTGTATAGTTAAAAACATTTAGATAGTGATTTAATTTATTTTTGTTTCGTGTGTAACTGTATAGTTGACGGAGTTATTTATGCAATCAATCACAGTAGCTAAATAAAAATAACTCTTTACAAAAATCACTTGTTTTGAAACAGGTGATGCCGACCAAGTAACTGGTATCGTTACGTTTCTTGAAAATGACGTAACGACACACGTCTAATATTTAGGCATCGCTTTAAGGCGTCTCCTATTCACAACCTGGCATAAAATCCTATTTAAAAACTTTTCAAAAAGTGAAAGGTAAAATTTGACTTAACGCATGAGGTAAACATACTTATTACTGAGTGTTATCTTTGCTTGTTACAACGCCAGTAAAAATATAACCGCAACAAAATGAATCATCATTTCGCGCCATTCTCATAACACGTGGTAAACAAATGAATATCACGTAAGGACTGTTATTATTTTTTTATCATTACTATACATAGCTATAGCCACTGCGATAATGCCGGAAATTCTCGATTTCAATTTTTGTAACTTTCAGGATAATATGATAACCATCCGGAATGATTCATGAAATTCATGAACACCGGAACTTTGGTCGTGGTTTTCGTAGGTTACTACTATTTTAAATAAATGAGATCATACATAAGTAGGTACGTAAGTATATAACAGTATTTATTACAAATTATAAATATACAAAGTGTATCAGAAATCCGAATTAATATTTTAGCTGTAGGTAGGTATAAAAGTACGTACCTATTACTAGTGCCGTAAATAGGGCGGTGCCACCGCCAAGACACAGGGCGTAGACTATAAGGGGCGCAAGAATGGCAGGCAGGACTATTATTTTTTCGGTTTAATCCTGATTAGTTCCCGCTGCGCCCCTAATATATATTTTTGTAGATATAACATCTATAAAAAACAAGGGCGCAGTTATAGAAGCTCGCACAGGGCGCAGTTATAGAAGCTCGCACAGGGCGCAGAAAAGGCTATTTACGGCACTGCCTATTACTTACAGAATAGACATATTATTAGTATTTATCACAATCAAACTATCATAGTTCTGAATGAAGTACCTACTTTTCATAGTATAAATATCTTTTCGGGTGAAAGAGTAACAAATATCCATCCTTACAAACTTTCAAATTTATAGATAATATTAGTATAGTAGGTATAGAATAGGATAGGATTTACCAAAAAAGTAGAAAGGCTAGACTTTTCAAATCCGATAATAAAAAATTATACATTACTTTGCTCCGATTTAAATTGAAACTTGCAGTCACAATCACTGATGCAGTGAACCGAGTCACTTGTGTGCATTCTAAGCACAGGCCAAGCAAATTTTCCTCAAACATAACCATACCTAACCTACATAACATTCGCTACACATAGGTACGCTTACAACCTATCCTTTTTTATCGTGAGGAAAATGTCTTTACCGCATTGCATAATTCGATCGTCTAAATTATATCAAAATAGAGATCGACATATTGCAGAGATAAGTGGAACAAACGGTGGAACTCACGTGCCAATTTCCGTATTGTCGTGTGCCAGGTATATAATCAAATTGTGTCATAGGTACGTATCCGGTAACTATCCGACAGTCGAAAATAGGTAAAGGTAAATTTAGTCCAATAGCTCAGAGACCTCTGTCACGGATTGGCTCGGTCGCTCTCTGCCTTATTTCATACGAGAGAAAGAGATTTAATCAACATAATTCGGTGACATAAGTTTAGTCTTGAGCTTTGTCGCTCATGCTATAACCACAGGAGGTCACCTCAGACGATCATAGTCAAACCATGGTTATAAAAACCAAATGGTACCTACCTACTTATTATTATTGAATATCTAAATATCGAAATGCCAATTGTGTTGTGAGTGGTCCACAGATTACAATATACCTACGAGTTACGAATGGTCTATGGAGGATCTACCCTCCTAAAATGGTCTTCTTCTATTTTTACGAAATAAGTATACGAATATGAAATGATGATTTAGCGCAAAAGTAAAAATCTTTCTGTCATGTCCGGCGGGGTCCGCTTCCCCACACGGGTGAATTAAGGTACCTACCTATTTGTTTATTTTAGCGAGGGCTGAAAGGCTATTTGACTTAAGCGACACTTTGGGCGTATTGACTTATTACTTATTTGGATAATTTCAAATACGCTAATGCGTATAATGAGTACCTGTGCTCTTCTGTAAGGTAAACTCCTCGATAAAGTTTAAGATCCCATCATCGAGAACTCTTCTTTCGTGATTCAAGATTGCCGACAAATTGCCGACTGCCGTAGAATATTATTAATTATGATGATGATGATTCAGACTTTTTGTATGCGATGTACAAAACGCAAAGCACGTACTTTACACGCCATCTATTAGCATATGGTAGAAGTTCTGTTTTTATAGCGAGATAGGAGGCACCACAATAATATTTATATAATTGATAATGATGGGGAACGGCTTCTTCTTCATCTTCTCTTGTACGAAATGAATGAAATTTAATAGTAAATAAGATGAGGAAGATAAAAAAAAGTAAATTGACAAGCCAGTTTTTAATTTCTATGTAATTTGAATTAAAATCGACTAAAATAGCGAGAAACATGTGGACATCTCTATGATTAATGTCAAACGAACAAAATGGTTGCCCGAAAAATAAAAATGGCGACTTTCTGAGTCTGACTGAGTGACGCTTGCTGTGTTATGGTTTTATGGAAATAATTTATTGATTTCAGCCCCCAGGATCGGAGCTATTATTTAATTTTCTCAAAAGAAACATCAGGTACGATTTTAATTCAGATTATTGTCTTGGGCAGTACATTTTGACTTGTTTACTGTAACCAAACCAACCGGCTGCATGTCATACGATTCCTTTTGCCAAATCCATCAAAGTAAATAATGAGAGGAATAGCTGTCCAAGATATTGAGGTTATCAGCAACATACTAAACTTGAGTTTAACTTCAACTGCAGTCAATGAATTTATAAACATTTTAAAACCATGTTTCTACTCTCCCTTTGAAGAAGTTAGCATTGTGCCTAGTTTTGTCATAATAAGTTCAGTATCGAGTAAATAAGCAAACATAGTTACTTAGCTTTACTTCAACCAAAAACATACATAAATGAAGTTGATACTTAATATAATTGTATTTTTTTACTATTTCCAGGGCAGGCCTAATGGCGATGGCTACCCCAAACAGTTACAAGCAAAACACATCAATGTCGATGCCCAGTCCACAGAACAATCCGCGTTTGTATTCCACATAACACCTTTGTACAATAGAATACAATTAAAAATATAGCAATCTATAGATAACAGTTTGGCAGCATTTGAATGTTTAATGTTTTAGATACTAACTTTTTAATCTAGGGCTGCCATACATGTTTTATTTTATTTGAGATGTCTCAGAATGCCTCAAAATTAGAGATGAAACTGGTTTACTGTGACTTCAACTAAATATAGTTAAATTATTGGTGTTTTCACCAAAATTACTGATTACAATTGCATCTCATAGATTACTAAACTATCTTAAATTGTCATAGGCTACAAATTATGTGCCAGAGAGGCTGTAGGACAAGGCTAATAATAAAATAAATAAGTTTGTCCTTTTGTACTCAATCTTTTACTAAACTGGACAGAATGTGTTTCCCTCTTTCTCATACATTATGGCCATTAAAAAGGATGGCAATATGCTTAATTCAGTTTGGTGTTAACAGAATTTACTCCATTGTGTCTATATTAATAAGGTATATTTATGTATGGCAGCCCTAATCCAATGTAACATGTACTAGAATTGAATGCCATGCAAGCTTAGCCGAGCTGACAACTGTTCTTGGTTTTGCCGGTATTGTAACTGCTGTTATGTCCTTTAGCAGCATGAGTCCAATTCTATGCTTGTTTATTTAAATGTACGGTGGAATCGGCTTATATTATCAAGCTCAACAATTCTTTCAATATGTAAAACATTGACTTAAAATTACACCTACATTAACTGTGGTGGTAGAGATCAATTTTTTTTTGTTTATCGACGATTCATAAGTACCTTTATTTTTGTACATGAATTTAAACAATCTAATTTCTTAACTACATGCATACAATCCTGAGTAATTAATGCTGAAAGCAGCCTTTCTGAAGGAATATTATCAATAATCTGTTATTCAACTGCAATTTTATTCGTACGTATTTTTTATTACTAAGTGTGAAGTACTACTACGGCCCTTTTAACGTCCCACAGCTGGGCACGGGCCTCCCCTCAATGCGAGGGGGATTCAGGCCATAGTCCACCACGCTGGCCCAGTGCGGGTTGGCAGACTTCACACATCTATAGAAAACTAGTCAAGTTCCCTCAGATGTGCGTATTATAATATATTAATATAGTATGTCCTGTATAAGTACATGAGAGTCTTCAGATCCAAAAATATCTTAAGTGCCAGCACTGTAAGCTCAACTAATTAGTTCTATCAATATATTATGTTAAGCCGATTCCATGCAGTATGCATTAGTAACATAAAAACTTTTTATTTCTCTTAATTTGATTGATTCTTTACGCATTTAGACTTACATTTTACTCTTATGTTGGTTTTGTTTCATGTTTTGTTATGTCGAAACAGACTACATGATTGCGGGCCCCCCAATGAGTTTCGGTATGATGAAAGGTAATACAACAATCTGAATTATTACTTTATGGTTTTATTTTTTCCAAATTGTTCTCACACACTCATCTGTTTCGGACACTAGGTACTGTGGGGTTTTTTTTTAAATTGTAATAGCACCAAATCTCTCGTTTCCACATCACAAGCCATCTTGTCTCATCTATCTCTTGCTAATAGCCTTTTTAATACGACTCGCTAGTATCGCTCGCTCACACTAATAACATAAGATTAACAAAGTAGAAGTGACATGGGGTCAACTTGAACACCTGAATGTACACTTGTCTGTTTTCAACTGGACTTGCCTTTTACAGACCTTCACTTTTAGTCCACACGTTAGGCATGTGGAATCTTGAAGTTTTTGTCTCTGTTGTGCAAGTTTGTTGTAGTATATTCATTTATGGGAACAAATTTTGTTTAATGCTTGTACACGTTGGTGTTCTGTCCGTGTGCACTTCACCTCCGCACCACAGATGACACAAGAAAATGTCAGCGTATTGATCGCGATGCCGATTCCTATCGTATCTTCTCAAAGGTCTGTTATCAAACTCGCCCATTGTCACGTCTACTCATTAATCTCATGCTAATAACTTTCACATAACATCGTTTTTATTATTTTAGTACTTACTAGTGCATTATCTTTTCGTTCGCCCCGCCCTCCCCCCTCCCGTCCCCTTATGCTTTTTTGTTTTTTCTTTCATTGTATTGCCGGCCCGCTGCTTGGCTTGAAGGCGGTATGAATGCACCGCCGCACCATAACCAATACCAGTACCACGCGCAATACCAGGGCGGCCCGCCGCTGGGCGGGGGCGGCGGGTACGGCTGGCCGCCCCCACAGCCTCCGCGTTTCGGTGCAGAGAGCGCGCGGCGCGCGGCCGGCGCGGCGCCCACGCCGCCCGCCCAGGCCGGGAAGGACGATAAGACCAGCCCGTTTGTGTCCACGGTGCATTCGCACCCTGGTTTTCAGCCGCAGAAGATCGGGAAAGGCACCGGTCTGGTGAGTCGCACACAATATTGTCACCACAATTTTTATGATTCTGTACTAAGTTTTAAGATCTGGCACCACAAGGATAAAATAATACCATCAAACACCCGGAAGAATTCAACACCAATATAATATCAAACCGAGTCACGCTCTCACCTTAACAAATGTGCAAATCTAATTATTACGCATTATGTCTTACCACATCGTGAGCCAAGACGAGGCAAAACAAGATCTACGTGTCTTGTTATGTAAAATGAAAATTATTATTTAGGAGTTCCACATCATATTGATACATTATCTTCCTATTCCACTAAACTTGGGATCTTGCTTTCCCGACGTTTCCCAATTCATATGAAATTTGCTTGTTGACGACCGCCCACCGAATCCCCAGGGCGCCGGTCTCCCAAAGCCCCCGAAGCCCCCAGAGAAGCCCCTGATGCCGTACATGCGGTACTCCCGGCGCGTGTGGGACACGGTCAAGGCGCAGCACCCGGACCTGAAGCTATGGGAGATCGGCAGGATTATTGGCGGCATGTGGCGAGACCTGCCCGAGGCAGACAAAGCTGTCTATATCGACGAGTATGACGCTGAGAAGGTATGGATGCTGTTTTAATTTAGTATACTTAATAAGATGAAATTGATGACTACAATTTAAGCAACCTGAATATTTGCGAACAATAACTATGGGATAGAATAAAACTGTCGAAACCATAAGCGCTATGGGGAGTTAAATGCCGTCATTCCTTGTTGCCCGTGCAAACCCACTAGTGTTCAGTCCTTAATGATAATGCATGTCTGATTAGAAAGATGGTGGACAACCATTAGCATAATATATTTCTTTAAAAATATGTAAACGTTAAGGGTTGAGCATCAGTGGATTGAGAAAGAAATAAAGTAAAAAGGGGCAGGTCAGTTAGCTATCATTATTTATGATAGGCAAGTCAATGTATTTATAACTAGCTGGGCCAGCGGTTTCATCCGCAATTATTGTTACGTCCTCCTTTTTGGAAGTCGGTTAAAAAGTAGCCTATGTTCTTTCTCAGGCTCTAGACTCTCTGTACCTAATTTTATTTAAATCGGTTCAGTAGTTTAGTCGTGATTGCGTAACACACAGAGTTACTTCCGCATTTATATATTAGTAAGGATTAGCAGCGCTCGACGGCAAATGATGTATTACGAAATAAATTATTTATGAATTGTTACATAAGTCACTTATGTACTTACTTATATGAAACAGATAGAAGGCTTATTAAGGCCATTTATAATGCAAATAATGTTTAATTTTGAACTCAGGCGCAGTACACAGAAATATTGAAAGCTTACCAATCATCGCCCGCGTATATACAGTGGCTGGCTCACAAGTCCCGAGGTACAATGCATTGTGAACCCTATAAAACCACATGTTGGGTACAGTCTTGTGTAATAATTATCACGCCATCACGTCACGGCTTGAGTTAACATGGGTTTTTGATGGTACAAGATAGGCTAGATGGGTTTTTTTATATAAAATGTTTTTTTTTGTGATTATTGTTCTATATTTGACCTTAGATCCAACAGCTGTTGTTACCATAGATTCTGTAAATAACACTATAATTTCGGTAATTTTTTGTTTTTAATATGATTTTAAAATAAATAACTGAACATTTTATTTTATATCTAGCATGAAACTATATCTTGAGTACTTAATTAAAATCACACTTCAATACACCCTTTCTTAGGCAATGGTTTACGAAATTAACACTAAATTAAAATTAATTTATGACAGTTGCTTTGTCAAAAATACAACAATAATAACAAAAAGACATGTGTTGACATTCTTATCAACGTTTCTACCATTCTACCATCCGTAAGTGACTGCTGGGTCAATAGAATGCCACTGTATTATCTATGCACTTGGATAAAGATTGTGTATTGTCATCCTGGGTTTTATCGTAAAAGAAGACATGGTCCTTTTACGCACACTCGGGCGTTAAACATAACATCGCAAGTCATAATTGTTTGCCAATACCAAAACGAACTCTGTGTCTATATACATAAAGATTGAATTCCTGTGTTAAAATCCAAGCCCTTACGCGTCTTAATTCGCTCGGGCTGTCAATGGCATTTAGTTTAAGAATTAACTTTTTCTATGAGTCAATACAGTTCATTTTGGTCATAGAGTAACTAGAAAACCCATATCGACCCCGCCCTGCGTATGGCTCTGCGGCAATTTTTTGACGTATATCTGACACCCGCCATTTTAGTTACCTGTAGTATACGCTCAGAGTAGTAGAGAGAGTTGACATAAGAACTTAACTCTTCGTTATGCTCTGCGGCGATTCTTTTGAAGGTTGGCAATAATGGTTTATATGAGATCCGCCATCTTAGAATTAAGATCAAGTAAGTACGTAAGTGTCAAAAAAAAAACAATCAAATTCTAATATGGCGGAAATTTACCGCAGTTTGTGCTCCTTAGAGCCGCTCCTTAGTATATACTAGCTCGATGAGTATACAAAGTCAAAGTCAAATCATTTATTCTGTATAGGCCTATGGGGGCACTTACAAATTGTCAAGTTTACATTTTTTTTCTTATATTCTACTATGCTACCACCGGATCGAAACGCGACCTCAACTGAGAAGATCCGGCAAGAAGCTCAGTGGGCTGATCATTTTTTAAATCGCCAAAACTTATTACAAATACATAGGTACATATAGCTCCAGTGTGTTGCCTTAGAGCTGTTTTTAATAATAAAGATAATATATATATAATACGGCAATTACATAAGGCAACTGCAATGGCGGATGTCAGATAAACGTAAAAAAAATGGCGGTGTCGATAGGGCATCTCCGTTATATATCTCGATGGTTTTGGTAATGGCAAAGAATTCGACTTACGCGTTACGACGCCCCATTGTGCTGGGGCTTTATGGTAGAAGAGCATTCCCTATGTTTTGGACGTGGAAATGTATGGACTGAGCATAAATAACAGAAGTGCCAATAAAAATAATCTACATGGTTCACTGATAAAGTTACTCTTGTCAACCTTTTCCATGTAACAGAGTGGCACCTAGTGATAGACAATGGCCTCCCTTATCGATCTCAAAGTGGCGCCCCTCTGAATACAAAATTCGAATCGAATAATACTAAGATCGTGGACGCGACCGTCGTTGTAACGCCGCGCTCCTCTTTGGCAACTCATAGCGTCGCGCGCGACGCTAACTATGAGGTGTCACGACGATTATCGGTGGTCGACTTTCGGTAGATTTTGGCGCATCCCTATGACAGCGCCCGATCGCACCGCCACTGACAAGATCACCTATACAAATACACCTCTCCAGTTGACCATAACATGTCGCATCTTTAAAAGTATAGAGACCTAACTCAAAAATAATGTTGTTGAAAAATGGTCGTTAGGACGACCCTTTAAGATTTATAGTCGAATTCCTAAAATTTCAAAATGGGTCTCTATACTTTTAAAGATGCGATGTATTGCGCACAAATTCTAGGCCCAAAGTGATACAAAAAACTTGTGATGAATTCAATAAGGTCTTCAACTCGTCACAAAAGAAGATCTGGAAAAGTGAAAGATCAGTCTCAAATCCAGTGTTTATTTTTTTTTTGTTTCATTGGACCATGTGGAGACGGGAGGGGGAGATCTTTGCTCAGCAGTAGGACATCCTATAGGCTACTAAAAAGTAAATAATATGATGTCACTGATATTACTATGCTGAAGTCCACACATTGCCACGACTGAAATTGTGACTAACCACGCACCACCGATTTGTAACGCTAATTTTGTCCTCCCCACATGCACGGTCACCTCATAACGCACGTACGGGTTGCCATCGACAATAGTTGGAGTACGAGAAAACATTGAAGGCGTATCACAACTCGCCGGCGTACGTCGCGTATATCGCGGCCAAAAATAAAGCTGTAGGTAAGGCCGGCCTCGACTGTACCTCTGCGGGCTTAGCATGGCCGCGTCGATAACCAGTAGCGCTCACACTTACGTATAGTTTACACTTAAGGCTTTATTTCACCGGGACACCATGGCGGCGCAACCAGTCGCGGCACCGTGGTGTCCGTAAGCTACCAAACTAGACACCAGAGTCGCCACACCACACTGCGACAGTATCAAAATGGACCTCGGAAGAGATAGCACTACTGCTGTATGTACGTAGGAAAAGAGATAGAGAGCGTCACTGGCGGCTGAGTGAGTGAGACACCATACAGCGCTATAGTAATTAGTGGTGGCGCTACCAGTAACATTCTGTGCTGCCGTCCGAGCTGGTCGCGCCGCCAAATTGGTTACGCAACCAAGCGGACACCAGGTGAGTAACTCTCCATAGAGCTGTATACATTTTGTTGGTAGCGGCGACTGGTTGCGCCGCCATGGTGTCCCGGTGAAATATAGCCCTAACGTTTCTGCCTAAGAAATATAATCTATGGATATTGATACAATTCGTTTTGTTATTGGCATTTTTTTAACGCGTGCGTCTTTAAACCCCAGTGTAAACATTAATTCACGCAATAGATACGAAATTGACATGTCTTGTCCCGACCGAGTGTGCTGCCATTGAAGCAAGCTTGGCATGATATAAATCTCTTCTAACTGGCAGATTTGTCGAATAAACGGCGTTGTTTAGTAAACGAAGCTGGATGTGACATCATTTGCTCGACAAGGCTGACAGTTGGAAGAGTTAAAATTTATATCTAAGCGGTTGTGTTGAGCCTGCTGAAGCTAGTGCATTGGCAGCACAGTTGGCGACAAGACATGTAGATTTTGTCTTGCGTGAGTTATGTAAGTGTGAGAGTTGGTCGGTGCGATATGAGCCGTGACATTAAGTCGTGTCTTGGGGCGCATGCTAGCCCGGCTCAGGTTGATTGCATGCCATCCTAACAGTTTTGATTTCGTTAAAACAATCGTACGGGCTACATACGCTAAGCTTGTTGTATGTCTATGGGTGTAGGACTGAGATCAAAGTATTATGGTGGTTGAAAATAGCGCTTTCTCATTCTAACATTGTATATTTTGCACCCATAATGCGTTTTAAATTTTAAAACTTACTAGATTAAATGTAGATTACTTCACTTACATTACAAAAATGTAAATCCTTATTTAAAAAAAGCAACCATGGAGTTTCTTGCCCATTCTTCTCTATAGGAAATGCATTCCGAATGGGTGGTAGAGCTACTATTTTTACTATTTATTGACGATTCGTATGTGCCTGTATTGGTTTATACGAATAAAAAATATTATTCTTAATAATTATTCCTTTATTTTCCATTTGAAATCTTATTTTTTATTATTATTGATAACAAATGGAATTTTCTTTATATACTTACCTTCCAAAGTTGAAGGTTTAATCTGTGAAGATTTGTTAATAGCACGTGACAACATATTTGAATCATGTTATAATAATAGCATTTGTCTGTAAATCTTCCTGACAATAAATAAATAGAAAGTAACATTTTTAATTTAAAAAAAATTACTGATGTCATGCTGGTAAAATAGCTGCTAAATTCGGGTGAAGTTTATAACTCATGTTATTTCATTATTTCTGAAAAGAAGGTGAAGAATTCATTACATCAATATGTGCATGCAATTAACTACCTTAACAATACTGCTTTAAAGTGTTAATTTGTAATTGTATATTAGACACCATACAATTCCCCATTTGTATTAATCAATTAATTAAGAACACATTATTTAATTTATAATTATGTATGTACAGTTATTAGACATGACATATTGCTTTGCTTACATGCAGTCTCACGTATGTAAGTGTCTAATCTAAGTGTTGTGTCAGCAGTAGGCAACTTGGAAGAAGAAAGCTCAAGCAAGAAGGGAAGTTCGCAGAAGGAGCAGCAACAGGACAGAAGAATCGATATACAGCCAGCCGAGGATGAAGAAGGTACACCCATTATACAATTTTGCTATAGCCCTTTTAATGTCCCACTGCTGGATACGGGCCTCCCTTCAATGCGAGGGGGATTCAGGCCATAGTCTATCACGCTAGCCCGGTGCAGGTTGGCAGACTTCACACATCTATCGAGAACTAGTTAAGTTCCCGCCATGGGGTTTTATGTACAGAGTACATTTTCAAAAAGTTTCCACTCGCCCGAGAAGCCTCGTCGGTAAATTGTGGTAGCCTCGTCGGTAGAACGCCTTGAACGGAAGGGGTGCAAGTTCAAATCCCGGGTTTGCACCTCTGAGATGACTTTCATGTGCGAATGGCATTTTCAATAATGATAACCACTTGCTGAATGGTGAAGGAAAACATCGCGAGGAAACCTGCACGTGCCGTGTGAAGTTCACCAACCCGCACTGGGCCAGTGTGGTGGACTATGGCTGAAATCGCCCTCGTATTGAGGGGAAATGTGCCCGGCAAAATGGCAATAGGCTCGCCGCCTATGACATTGAGACCAAAATACATCGGCGAAGAGTGGGTGCACTATAGTGCGCCTCTGCCTACCCCTTCGCGGAATACAGGCGTGATGATGATGTATGTATAAATTGTTAATGTGTTGTGCAGATCAAGACGAGGGTCTGTCGGTGAAGCACGTGTCGTACGCTCGCTACCTGAGAAACCATCGACTGATCAACGAAATATTCTCCGACACAGTGGTACCGGATGTGAGGTCCGTCGTCACCACCGCTAGAATGCAGGTACGAATCACAATAACTATCATACATGTCTAGATTTTTTTTGTTTTGCATTTTCGTTTGGTTGGCAATTATGTTGATTCTTTTGTTCACAATATGGACCCGAATGGAAGGAGTGCAATCTGCTACGGCAAAAATTTGAAAAAGTTTACTAGTTCAAAAACCTTCCACAATGGCGCTGGTGTCGACAAAGTGTATGGTATGAATATAGCAATTGTATATTCGGCATACTTCAGTTCATCCACAATTGCTATATTCATACCATACACTCTGTCGTGCAGTAATTATTGCATTTCGACGGACACTTTTTCAATACCTAGATGTCACTCGTCACTCCTTTCATTCTACCCTCCATAGTTCACAAACTTCAATTATACTATATTTGACAGTATAAAACAATAACAAGAATCGACATGTTTTTTTAAATTTATTATTTAAAAATATTTCATGTTCATAAATTCAAGCAAGATGGTAAGTAATTTTTTTTTTCAAATTTTACCGTAAATAATCTTTACCATTAGTTTCTTGGTCTTAATTTGGATATGTTTTTCCAGATCCTGAAGAAGCAAGTGCAGTCGCTGACTATGCACCAGAAGAAGCTGGAGGATGAACTGCAACAGATTGAGGAAAAATTCGACGCCAAGAAGCGTAAATTCGTCGAGAGCAGCGAGGCGTTCCAGGAAGAACTCAAGAAGGTAGGGTAACCATACCCACTGTTGGGATCCCCCCCACTTATTGGCACCCATGAATTTAAGTTAAAATAACAAGAAAACCATGACTTTAACCGCTGATTTTATGTCAAAAATGGAAAGATTGTACATTTTTTAATCTAAAACCCTTAACTTTAACCTTAAACTCAGACTTAATTAGTACATACTTTAAGTTTGTTTGGGACATACACTAAAAAAGCCCTTTTTTACGCATTTTCTTTAGGACCGGTACTTGTGCCAGTAACCGGGAAATCTGATTTTTTTGGAACAAATGTAAAAAACTTAGGTTTCTAGTATTTTTTTTTTTACAAAAATCTCGAAAAATTCAAAAACGAGTGGATATTCTATAATCTGATATCCTTTTTAGCGAAATAACGGGTCATAGAGCGTTTTGGTGACTTTGATCTTGTTTATATTGTTTGACCTAATTTATACGGCAACTACAATGGCGGATGTCAGATAAACGTCAAAAATGTTGCCGTAGAGTCGATATGGCTTCTATGTTTACTCAATGGTTTGTTGTGTGTCAGCACTGCAAGCCGGCGGTGGACGACGAGACGTTCCAGCGCATGGTGGAGCGCGCGCTCGAGCAGATGCGGCGCGGAGTCAACCCCGCGCAGCCGCTCGCGCCGCTCAGCGCGCCCGACAGGAAGGACGAGGTACCGAACCCGTCGAGCCGAGCCGAGCGACGCCGTGTTGTGAGCGTCGCGACGCCTTATTATGCCCGTCGCGACGCCGTATAGCGAGCGTCGTGACGCTTTGTATTGAGCGTGATGTCGTATAGTGAGCGTCCCGACGCCTTATTATGCCGGTCGCGACTCTTTATAGTAAGCGTCGCGACGCCTTATGATGAGCGTCGCGACGCTGTGTATTGAGCGTTGCGACGCCGTCTAGCGAGCGTCGTGACGCTTTGTATTGAGCGTCGTGATGCCTCATAGTGAGCGTCCCGACGCTGTATAGTGAGCGTCGCGACGCCGTATAGTGAGGATCGCGGCGCTTTATAGTGAGCGTCGCGACGCCTTTTAATGAGCGTCGCGACGCCGTATAGTGAGCGTCGTGACGCTTTGTATTGAGCGTGATGTCGTATAGTGAGCGTCCCGACGCCTTATTATGCCGGTCGCGACTCTTTATAGTAAGCGTCGCGACGCCTTATGATGAGCGTCGCGACGCTGTGTATTGAGCGTTGCGACGCCGTCTAGCGAGCGTCGTGACGCTTTGTATTGAGCGTCGTGATGCCTCATAGTGAGCGTCCCGACGCTGTATAGTGAGCGTCGCGACGCCGTATAGTGAGGATCGCGGCGCTTTATAGTGAGCGTCGCGACGCCTTTTAATGAGCGTCGCGACGCCGTATAGTGAGCGTCGCGACGCTTTATAGTGAGCGTCGTGACGCCGTATAGAGAGCGTCGTCTTATAGTGAGGATAACGACGCCGTGTAGCGATCGCTGTGACGTCGCGATGAGCCTCGTGGCGCCTCATGTTATATATTGGCACCATATTGACACATATTTTTTTTGAAATTACGTGTGTCTTGACGCCCCGACGTGTGCGGGGCTTAATAGTGGCATTATATTATATAGGACACTTTTTTCCATTAAATTTATGTTAGGGATTTGGAGATGGATTTAAAATTCTGTTAATTTTTTGGTCAGCAAAGTAAGTTTTTTCGAGTCTCACAGTCAGTAAAATCAGTATTTTTGACCATACAATCTGATTTGCACCTGGTATCGGCAAAAAATGTTGACGGCCGAGTGTGACTTAATCCACTCATTTTTAGTATTGGCAAAAAGTAAGACGCAGGCGCAGGACTTAAGACAGATTCATTTCAATCAATTGCTTCAACAGCCAATGGATCAAGATCAGAGCCAAATGAAGGCGGAGTCGAGCAACGGCCCCAATCTGCCCACGCAGGTGGACAAGGTGTCCACCACAGACGTCAAACCCGAAGGCAACTTGACTACCGAGCTGAAGAACGAACCCACAGAACCCAAGGAGAAGGAACCCGATGATAGCAACCCACAACACGGGGAAGGAGGTAAGGCATTGAGTAATGACGAATACCTACATCCATTCTAATGAAATGTACTAGCGGATACCCGGCGTGTGCTACTACGCTAAAAGTAATACATATCGAGTGGTGAAAGTTAATTTGTATCAAGCGACATTCAAAGTCAAAGTCAAAGTCAAATCATTTATTCTGTATAGGCCTATGGGGGCACTTACAAATTGTCAAGTTTACATTTTTTTTCTTATATTCTACTATGCTACCACCGGATCGAAACGCGACCTCAACTGAGAAGATCCGGCAAGAAACTCAGTGGGCTGATCATTTTTTAAATCGCCAAAACTTATTACAAATACATAGGTACATATAGCTCCAGTGTGTTGCCTTAGAGCTGTTTTTAATAATAAAGATAAGATAATAATACGTACATTGTTTTTAGTAGCAGTGGTAGCCGGGTGGTTTGTTTTTTTTCCTCTCTCTACATCACTCTAAGGTTGGCTGGTAGAAAATGCCCACGGCATTAACCTTACCTATGTACATTTTTTTTACGTATGTAGAATTGTGCAAATAAATAAATAAATAAAAAAAATTGATGTACAGAGATAAAAAAGTAGAGATTAGCAGAATCAGGTTTTTTTAATTCATGTAAACCATTACATGTACTTGTGAAACGTCAAATAAACCAAATATAATCACATTGCGCTTCAAATAAGAATAGGAATGTCAATAACCTCTATCTGACATATGTCACTTGAAAAGTATGGTTTGCAAAAAACTTATTTGCATATCAATAATAATAGTCTTACACCAAATTTAAATAAAAAGGTTAAATTAGTACTAAATTGTCTTAATATAATATTCAATTATTTAAACTCACAATATGGCGCAAAGTCGATCCCATTCTCATTTGAATCGCATAGTAGTACTCCTATTCCACAAATTCGGAATGCATTTCCTATGGAGAAGAATGGGCAAGAAACTCCATGGGAATTGGTAATTTTCCATAAGCACCTATTACTTGAGTATAAAATTTTATAATTGTAATTATGAATCTATGTATCTCTGTTTGCTCACTTTGAAAGGCTACTCACGGAAGGTGTTTATCTTGGAATCTGGTCAGTATTTCAAAAGAGTCGTATGTTAGGTGTGAATATTTATCAGGCAACAAAATATTATTTGTCCCTTTGTAGGAGAGCGTAAGGAGGATAAACCGGTTCTGAAGCTGGAGGGCAAGGAAGGGCCGCCCGCCGCGCCGCCTGCGCACGCGCCGCACATGACGTCACCGCCGCACCACCGTAAGAGTAACTTTATTTTTTAGTTTATTTATTCATGTGAAATGTTTAACAACAAATTTACAGTTATTCTGCCAAACGGTACAACAGTTTGTCGGCAGTGATTTCGTGGATACATTATTAGGGTTCCGTACACAAAGGGTAAAACGGAAACCCTATTACTAAGACCTCGCTGTCCGTCCGCCTGTCAGGCTGTATCTAATGAACCGTGATATTTAGAAATATTCCCAGATGATGTATTTATGTTGCCGCTATAACAACAAATACTAAAACAGGGCCCCAAGTCTGCTAACACTATCGTCGTGGAGTTTCTATGACTCCATTTAAAATAAAAGGAGCCGTCGCAGGACGCCTGGCAGATGTGAAACATAAAACACAAACGTCGTAGCGGCGAGTGAGTGGAGTCAGCCGGTGGGCGGAGTCTAAGCGGCGGAAGGAACCGAGAAGCGGCATTAGATGTTTCACATCAAAAGATGTTGTTTTCATGCCTTAAAAAATAGTCATAGCAACTCTACAACGATAGTGTTAGTAGACTAGGAGCCCAGGATTTGTTTCACAGTGGTGTGCCTTCCCCTTTACAAGAGCTTGACAACACAGTTTTGCTTGTAGCTATGATGATGCCGCCAAACCCGAATGCCCCCGCTCACCCCGGCCCACCCCACGGTGGACCGCCTCCACCACCAGGTAAGGATACGTGTGACCAAATTCCACCTTATCAATGTTGCTACTGAATTTCAAGGCCTCCTTTGGGTAGTACATTATTCTACTACCCAAAGGGGGCCTTGAACAAAAGGGGCAAAATAATAGGCAAAATGCGCATTGCTTTCTACCTGTACGCGCGGACCCTGGGGGACAATTCTCGCAAAATCGACATTATCTCTAATTCGATATATATCGTAACAAAACGAAACAATTAGACGTTTTGTTTCGACATTATGTCGAATTAGAAATGATGTCAATCATGCGAGAATTAGGCCCCCGATTAAACTTAAATCAAAATCCAGTGTTGGTAACGATTTTGTTATACACAACATAACAACTAAAACATATTTGACAGCACTACAAAGTATTTACCTTGCTATTACGGCCTTGGAAAGAACGGCAATATGTACACTGCATTTGTTTTCGCAAAATCCCCACTAATATAGAGTCGTTTTTCGGTACAGTGGGTGCGTACGGTGGCGGATACGGCGGGCGGTACTACGGCGGGTACGCGGGCGGGTTCGGCGGCGCGTACGGCTCGCACGGGTACTACGCGGCCGCCGCGCCCGCCCCGCCGCACGCCGCGCCCGCCCCCGCGCCCGCCCCGCCCGCCCCGCCCGCGCCCGGCCCCGGCCCCGCGCAGCCGCCCGCGCACGACCACTACGCGCCGCACCACGCGCAGCCGCCGCACGCCATGCACCATGACATCAAACGTAAGTTGCCATTACTACTCCAGCAGTGGTAGCCGAGTGGTAGAACGCACGCTTTGCAATCAAAGTTCGCAGGTTCAAACCCCGGCTCGCACCTCTGGGTTTCATGTGCGAATCTCATTTTCATCCGAGATTATAACTTGCTAAGAAACGGTGAAGGAAAACATCGTGAGGAAACCTGCACGTCTGAGGGAGCTTGACTAGTTCTCGGTAGATTTGTGAAGTCTGCCAACCCGCACCGGACCAGCGTGGTGGACTATGGCCTGAATCCCCCTCGCATTGAGGGGAGGCTCGTGCCCAGCAGTGGGACGTTAAAAAGGGCTGTAGTAAAAAAAAAGTAGTAAAACTACTCCGAAAATTATCTTTTTCATACTCACTCAACGAGCACACGCTTTTAACTAACTTAATTCGACTGCCTCAGGGGGGTTATGTTCATTTAGGTAAGCGTGTTCCATCCTGTCGACTGCCTCAGGGGGGTTATGTTCATTTAGGTAAGCGTGTTCCATCCTGTCGACTGCCTCAGGGGGGTTATGTTCATTTAGGTAAGCGTGTTCCATCCTGCTCACACCATAGAGTTTATAAATTGGTGACAGCATGACTTTAAGACGTTGATTCGAGAGGCAGTAGTACCGATACCGCACTTTACTACCATTTATAACGACTCGCCGCGTTAGCTTGTTCAGCGCCTTTAGAGTTCATCAACCACGATTTAAAACTGTGCTCATAGCACAGTAGGATTGCTGAACTAATTAAACTACACGTTCGTGTGACGCTGGAACAGTCACAAGATCATTGTGAGATTACTGCACTTCCAAGATCCAAGCGGATTAATATAGTATTTAATATGTTTACGTTTTCTTTTCTTATTAACAGAGGACGAGCCGCAAATGAAGAAGGAGGGTGAATGATCTTCACCAAAACGCGTCGTCAAACGACGGCGCAAGCCCTCCAAGGACAACCAGTGAGGGAATCAACACTGAAACCAGTTTCAAGGAACCTGTAGCTTACAGTTTATGGTCATGCTTGTAGCGCGGATCAAATGCCTTCTGTAGATCTAGTCACGGATGTCACGGAATATGTTGATTTTGTCTCTTTCTCTCGTATGAAGAAAGACAGAGAGCGCGCGAAATCGTGACAGAGATCTATACTTGACTGCGTGCTAACCCATTTAAAATAGGTATTAAGACGATAACACTGCGCTGCTTATCGCATGGGCGGCTATAAGCCAGGCTATGAAATCAATCTTAGACAGGTGAAGTTAGAGATTAGGTACAATATTGGAATACCCTTGAAATTGGGTCCTTATGCAGTGTAACTAGGGCATGAAGTGGTTTAAAGTGGACTATCATTATAAGGTGAATTATTTTAGTGCTAATAAGTTGATAGACTGTGAGGTCTGGAAATATTTTAAGTAGGTATTAAGCACTAGTACGTTAAGTTTATCGATTGTATAAATAATACTATTGAGAAAATTTAAATTTTATCAACTCATATACAAAATTATGAAATGTTTTTGATACAAGCTAATTACTACATAGCCTGATATTAAATTTATTCTCATAAAGCAATCAATACATTAATAAAATAAATGACCTGCATCTTTAGGGTCTTGTTTTCAGTTGAGGAACGGAGGGTCTTAAAAGTCTGTGGCGACATCTATCTCCCCACATACGAACTGAATCCAGCATCGCGATATTAAAGTTATCCGAGCGATTGCACATTTAAACAAGAATCCAACCCGACAACAACCGTCGGTCAGTAGCCCACCAGACACAACACCCGTCTGGTCGGAGGATATTAGATTTTCAATGGTGGATGAGGAACTTTACACCCTGTTCCTCACACTCCCCAAAATTCTATGAAAAGGCTTGGGTGTACTGCAGTGTATCTCTGCCAACCTCTTCGGGAAATATAGGCGTGATGGTGGTACTATAATAAAGCACCATGGTCCTCACCATGACATCTCATGGCCGTTTTAAGTGTAGAAATACTTTTATTTAGGGTGATAAGGAACTGTTATTAGGATACATTTTTATTGCTTTTTGAGTAAGTATTGTAGTTTGAAAAATTATATATGGAGTATGCAAATACGCTCATGTAAATTTGGATGTGTTTTTAAAATAAGTGCTGTTGGTAGTTGCTAAAGGTTTACAATTCAAAGATACTATTTCATCGTCATCTAGAATATATTTTTCATTAATTATCGTAGAAATAGGCTAAAGTAATTACTTTCCCTACCTTTAATTATATCATAATGACTAATAAAAATTAATGTTTAATATCTAGATGTCTTTCATATTTATTTATATAAAAAAATCTATACATTCAATGTAAGTAAAATTAATTTCCGATAAACAATAAGAATATTTTTTCTTGTATTGTTTATAAAAAAAAACAGTAATATCTGGTGATGTGCCTTTCCTGTGCATGAGAATATATATATTTTCCTAGGAATAGCACTTCACCATCAGTATCTTCTGAAATAACGTGACTAGCCCATTTCACAACTTATAAGTAAGCTCGCCATCTCATCATAGTCTGAATACAATATTAATCTCTATCATCATCTCTACACCATCATCTATACAATAGGCAACTGAATATATTAAAATCTGTGCATATTTGTGACTGAAATATCAATTCTTACTACTTGTAAGAACCTATTAGCGTATTGAAAAAAGCTGCATCGACAACATGGCCGATTGCGACAAAAAATATGTCTTATTTTTAAATAACGAATACAGCACATCTTGTAATGAATATTCTTTCTAAAGATATTTTTCCTACACTATAACTCTTATACATGAAGTAACTATCTTCAGATACCCATCAAGCAATAGTTGTAGCATGTGGGCCAAAACTAGACTTATGTCACGCAATATGTCGATTTTGTCTCTTTCTCTAAATAAGACAGAGCGAGCGAACGAATTCGCGAGAGACGTCTAATCTTGACATGCCTGCTAACTCTACAGGGGCCCGATTTTCGTGGGATCGACATTTATCTTATTTCGAGATATCTCGAAACGAAACGTCAAATTGTACGTATTTTTTCATTTGTTTCGACATACCTCGAATCGAGATGAAGGTCGATCGCACGAATATCGGGCCCCTGGTCTATAGATAAGTGTTTCAAGAATTCCAAATGGATAATACCTAATGTGTGCTGGCAAATGTTACATATGAAATCACAATCAATACAATGTCCGCGTATCGGTTTATCTAAGATCGTCAGGCTGTATTCTGTTGGTGTTTCTGCCAAATTGCGCAATGATGGGCCTGCCGCTGAGAATTGTGCCGTTTATCTCCTCCAGCGCTTGTGTCGCTAATTCAACATCTGTGGATATTAAATAAAGTAGTTTATAATATAATAATAATTTGTTTTATTTAGATAAAGATAAATTCACCCTGTATAACACTTAAAAATGTACACTAAAGTATACTTTTCAAGTTTTTTTTTTTATGACATAGGGAGGCAAACGAGCAGACGTTTCACCTGATGGTAAGTGTAAGGATACCTAGCCTATCTAAAATCCACCTACCCTATGTCAAACCTTCATAATAATTGTTGTTACATGCACAATACGAATCAGATACGATGGAGATATAGTTCTTGAGGCTTTCATCACAAATAAATACATTTTAGGGTTCCATACCCAAGGGGTAAAACGGGACCCTATTACTAAGACTGCTGTCCGTTCGTTTGTGTGTCTGTCACCAGGCTGTATCTCATGAACCGTGACAGTTGAAATTTTCACAGATGATGTATTTCTGTTGCCGCTATAACAACAAATACTATAAAGCAGAATACAATAAATATTTAAGAGGGCTCCCATACAGCAGATATGATTTTTTTGCCATTTTTATAGATAATGGTACGGAACCCACCGTGCGCGAGTCCGACTCGCACTTGGCCGGTTTTTTATTTAAATCCATTTGCTTTGCCCAGAACTATACTTATCTGCAGTTAAAATGTAGTTCTAGGGGTTAGAAGCCTAAAATTTTGGGGTGGATCTTTAAAACATGAGTGTTAAGTTGACTCATACTATTATTGATTCTGACACAAATGTAAGGATGTAACAGATGTTGATTTATTTCTGCATAAATTGAAACTCAAGATATATTTGAGAGTACTAAAAATATTGCCGTCTTACTCATAAGCTGAGTTTTTGTGTCAAATGAATCTACAACAATAATATCTGAAAAGTTATTACGTTGGAGTGCCACAAATGCCTGTCCCCGCATTCGCCCAGACAGCAACCTCACGTCGATAGGCCCTCCATTGGCTAGTACAAACTGATTGAACAGCAAGGAGAGTTGTTCCTCTGTCACTGATGGGGCTATGTTCTTCAAGTAGAGGACCTGAAAATAATGTATATAAAATATCCACCAGAAAATATTACAATGATAAATAAAGCCTAGAAACGATGATGGCCTAGTGATGAGCTTAAGTCTCTCAGCTCACTACACCCGGAGGTAGTAGGTTCAGTGCCGTAAATAGGGTGGTGCCACTGGTGTACTCTTGGGGGCGCAAGAATGGCCAGACCAGGCAGTACTATTATTTTCTCGGTTGGCACTTGATAAGTTCCCACTGTGCTCCTATTTTTTTTTTTAGATTTAATATCTAAAAAAAACAAAGACGCAGTTATAGAACCTCGCACAGAGCGAAGACAAGGCTATTTACGGCACTGGTTAGGTTAGATTCCCATCAGCAACAAATTTCAGAATTTGCCTTGGTCTGGGAATAACTGGGATCATACGCCATTGAATGGAACCTATAGTACAAGCTTTGCTTAGTTTTCGATCATATGATGAGCATGCACTGAATGGTGTGTAAAAAAAAAGAAAAAATATATACAATAGAAAACTAAGTATGTTAGGTACCTTTGAAGGCACCCCAGGCTCATAATCTTTAAACCTGTCAATCTTCTTTATTTCGTCCACTGTCATCTTGGTACCCTCTAGCAGCTGTGCCTCGGCAGCATTCACTGGCAGTACAATATCCACAGCTCTGTACTCTTCCTGCATTGGAGCCGGTGCTGGTTCCAACCTCATTATCTTATTATCCTTTATAGTGTACAATGTTTGTGGTTTTGGACCTATTTGCTTCAAATCACTTTGGTCATTGCTTGTTGTTGGTCGACTTCTTGGTTGGGGAGGCTCTTTCACATCCCATAGACTTCCCGGACGGTCAACTTTTGATGTTGGCACAGCACCAATGTTCACCTCTTTATCTAGAGCCAAAAGCCTCTCTTTCTTACGCTCTAACCGTCGTAAAATCTTGCGTCTTTTCGTAATTGGTATCATTTCAGTTTTTAAATGACCAAATAGACTTTGTTCAATTTCTTTAAGCTCATTCATGGGGTGACCCTCGGGGTAGAAAGTTAAAGGTCGTTTCTGGAGTTTGGCAAGAAGGTTGTCTGGGGCTGAAGATGTGCTTGGTTCGTCATCTTGAATTCTGAAATCAAAAAAAGATTTGATAAATTAATAATTTACATGAATGGGATAATAATATGTCAAAAGAAAATATTTTATCAGAACATTACAGTCTCTAGACGTAAATAAAAGTTTTAATAGGTAGGTACTTACATTTTCGCACCATTGCTTAAGCTGCTGATTTTATTGTGAATATCTTCCAATTTATCTCTTAAAATACCAGATTCGATCTTCTTCTGTTGATCCAAGAGGCCTGCCTCATTATCTTGGTATAATTTGATCTCTTCACCGGATAAGCCAGCTTTCCTTAGCCATTCCTGATGATGCACGTCCTCCTCGGCTTGTTGGAACTCATCGATTGATGATAATCCATATTTTGTGAAGGGTAAAACTTCTGTGGTCTTCTCAAAATCTTTCGGCAGTGATTCCGAGCTGGAAGCCAAGAATTAAGCAGTTCGTGTATGGGTAAGGCTGTAGTTTCATGTAGAAGCTAAAAAGTAGGTAACAAAATAACTCACCACATTATGAAAATTACTTTCTCAAAAAACAGTACAAATTCACATATCCACAGGGCAAGTAAACTATACGTTCGTTTTATCTAATTATTTAAAAAATAAATTCAACACACAACAACAACAGTCTTCTACAAAACAACACTGAAAATCATAGACAAGAGGAGAAAAGAAATACCAATCGGTTGTAAATAGAGAAATCTATGGAAATAGTGTTGTCTTACTCTGAAAAAAAACCATAGAGTTACATGCAAAAAAACAAGGACCCAAAGAAGAAATCTATGCTAGGTATCGAAAATCTGTGAACAGAACATACATAACTTTACTATTTGTTAGATTAGATACAAAGACTACTATTGTATACGGGAAAGTTAGATAGCTTAGCTTTAAACCGACTTCTTACTTTGCTGTTTGTTTAGTGTTTTACAATGAATACGTGGGGAAATGAGCAGTACAACATGGCCAACATGATGGCGATGCCACTGATTCATCAAGTGCAGCCTGGGGTGCCTTCGGCGCAGATGATGCCCGCAGCGCAGATGCCACAACTAATGCCTCCCAATTTCATGACGGGCGAAATGAATCAGATAAACGTACCGCCCGCAAATACTGCGCAGCCGTTTATTGGGCCCGTGGTACCTGAAGATCAGGAAGCCGAGGCTAATAATGTAGAAGAAGAACCTCAAGTGCAGGAGAAAGAGAAACGGAGAAGTAGAGACAGAACGGAGAATAGAAGAGACAGGGAACGTGATAGAGGTTAGTTTCCATATAAGTTCCGTATAGACTTCTTTTGAAAATTTTGAGTATGAATCAGTCCTTGGATTCTATAAAATGGAGTTGGCAATGCAATCAATCTGGTAATAGACTCAGCACACCTACTATGATTCCAGCGATAAAATATTTTATTATAAATGCAGCCATTCTTATCTTGCTTAGGCTGTAAAACCCCTAGCATGATGGCAGTCAACTTAGTTCTGTATGTTGCTACTACAATTAGCCTCTGTAATATATCAATTTTAGAAGTACTGATAGCCATGTGAGCAAGAACACCCGCCTTGAATGTAAGGGGTGCAAGTTCAAATCCCAGGCCCACACCTCAGAGATCATTTTCATGTGTGAATGTTATTTTCAACAATGATTACCACTTGCTGAACGGTGAAGGAACATATCGCGAGGAAACCTGCACATCTATTGATGGGCGTGTGAAGTTCACCAAACCGCACTGGGTCAGTGCGGTGCACTATAGCCCAAATCTCCCTCGTATTGAGGGGGAATGTGCTCGGTATAATGGCAATGGCCCCTATTAGATTAGGACAAAAATACATCAGTAAAGTGTGGGCGCACTGAAGTGCACTTCTGCCTACCCCTTCGGGGAATATAGGTGTGATGATGATGTTTTATTATTGTTCAATTCCTGCTAGTGCTAAAGGTCTGGGTGTAACTGAGATCACCCCCAATCCATTGTATGGTAACCACAGTAAAAGCTTTTCTTAGTTTGGCATCAAACAAGGAGTATGTGTTGTCTATTTATTTTTAATATGCGTTTCAGATCGTGGCTATCGTCGCTCACGATCACGCAACCGTGATCGAGGATCCTACAGCAGCCGTGACAGCAAGCACAGGGAACGCAGTGGCCGGGATCGGCCCTCCAAGTGGGACAATGACAAGAGCCAAACCTCAGCTGTGAGCGCTATGATGATGCAAGCTGGTAAGAAGAAACACACACCCACTAAAATACAGATCATGTTCTTTGAACTTTTTTCGTCGGCGATTTTTATAACTCGATATATCTTAAGTCCTATGCATGTAAGATTTGCATGTTCTGTTTTGTGAAAATTGGTAGCTCCCCCTCATAAGTGTAGTTTACACTGCTGAATAGGGTTATGGATGTACCCAAAAGCCGAAACACGATACCTGTGATAAATATTCAACAGTCTATAACTCTGAAACTATGATAGGTAGGTTTAAACTGTCTTCACTAAGCATCCACATATGAGCTACCGTATATGCACCCAAAGTATTGTTTCGACCTTCTGATACACCCTGTATTTGTAGCCATGCACACATACCTAAAGTGGTTTTTTGTTGAGATTGACTGGTTAGCGAGTGTTGTACCTAAAACAACACATTACAAAGCACATGGATGACAAGACAAACGGAAATATTTAATTACACAGAGGGAGACTAATTCCCTTACATTTATTTACACACACATTCATGATCACCCACAGCACAGGCACTCACTTATTTTCACAAAAACTGATTCCTACTAATATTATAAATTTGTAAGTTTGTGAGGATGGATGGATGTTTGTTTGTTTGTCTTTCACACAAAAACTACTGAACGGATTTTAACAAAAATTATTATTATTACTTATACAGTATTATTGTTTATACATCAGAATATCATATAGGCATTATAGGCTATAATTTAGCAGTGGTATCCGAGTGGTCGAACGCACGCCTTGCAAATCAAAGTGTGCAGGTTCAAACCCCGGCTCGTACCTCTGGGTTTATGTGCGAATCTCATTTTCATCCGAGATTACCACTAGATTACCACTTGCTATGAAACGGTGAAGGAAAACATCGTGAGGAAACCTGCAAGTCTATAGAAAGGCGTGTGAAGTTCACCAACCCGCACTGGGCCAGCGTGGTGAACTATAGCCCAAAAATCTCCCTCGTATTGAGGGAGAATATGCCCGGTATAATGGCAATAGGCTCGCCCCCTATTACATTGGGACCAAAACTACATCGGCGAAGTGTGGGCACACTACAGTGCACCTCTGCCTACCCCTTCGGGGAATACAGGCGTGATGATGTATTATTATTATGATATAATTTATAACAATATTGAATAATCGAAGTCTGCATGAATGAAGTTACGAGTTGACGCTTGTATTATCATACAGAGCAAAGATTCATGGTGTCTTTATTCCAGGCCAAATGATGCATTACCCAAACATGATGCCAAATCAAATGATGAACCCCATGGACATGGCCAATATGCAACCCATGGCCAACATGACCAATATGCCCAACATGGGCAATATGCAAATGATGCCGAACATGCAAATGATGCCAAACATGATGATGATGAACCAGCAAATGTCATTGGTGCCAATGTTTCTCAGCATTGGTGTTATACTCCCATCCATACCTGGAACTGTAACTCCTACTCGGAGAGAGAAGCCTTCCGGTTGTCGCACTATCTTCGTTGGTGGTCTCCCCAATGGGATCAAACAGGATGTTATATTGGAGATATTCCAGCGATTTGGTGTGATTGTTGAGGTTAAGATGCATAAGCAGAGCGTTTGTCATGTGAGGTTTGAGAAAATGGAAAGTGTGGAGCAGACCTTCCTGCTGTCTGGATGCCGCTTCAAGTTCCATGAACAGATGGAGGCGGAGGCTACCACTTTGTTTATTGACTACGCTTTGGTCAGTATTAATTTATCAACTTTTCATATACTAAGCAATTATGTAACACTAATTGCCATCAATTTTTGTTAGGAACCAAACAACATGGTGTATTTTCAATATATTTTGAGAGCTGTGTTGACAGAAGTTGATTGAATTTTATTTGCTTTAAATATTTACTTTGTTACAGCTGTAATGTGGTGCTAATACTTGTACTTTTTAACGATTTAACACTTTATTTATACTAATAATCGTGAAATAAAATTATTAAAAAACAAAAACTCTCTTAGCACCACCCAAAAACATTGATAGTGCCGCCCCCGGGTATATAGCCCTTCTTTTAATGGGGGATTGAGGTTATGCTCAGTATTACAATACACAGTTCTGAAAACGTATTATTCTACAGGCGTATCTTATATTAGCAGGTTTTCTCAGCCATAAAACTTACCTTATTTATACAGAACCGTGACGATCAGAATGAATACGACAAAAGCAAGCGGAGGCGCGAGCCCACGCCGCCGCGCGTGGAGCCCTTCACGCCTGCCGCGCTCTCCAACCTCGCCGACAAAATCAAAGCGGACACCGAGTTCGCTGATGTAGCCCCTGTAAGTAATATCACACTACAAAGTTTGTAGTACAAACATCCATTCAATACATACAGGGTGTATCAGAAGTCCGAAATAATACTTTGGGTACATATACTACGGTAGCTCATATGTGGATGCTTAGTGAAGTCAGTTTATACCTAACTACCATAATTTCCGAGTTATAGACCTTTGAATATTTGTCACATGTGTCGTGTTCTGGCCTTTGGGTATATCCATAAACCTATTCAGCATTGTAAACTACACTTATGAGGCGCGGCTACCAGTATTCTGACTTATGAATAATTGTTTTAAAGTACGACATTATGTCCGACAGTAAAATTGTGTGCGTATATAATTTTGGCGGAACCCTGATGACTATTCTACGGCAACCCAGTTTTGGCATCCCTGTACTAACTAGATAAACCACCTCCTTTAATCAGTACATAATTGTTCCACAAAACTACTGTAAAATGCTCGATAACTTTTTATTATAAATGTTGAGTTTAGTATGAATTCATATTGTATAATTTCGCTCACAGACCTTAGCCTCGTGGTTGGAGCGTGGCGAATGCAACAAAAAGAACGCGGCCACCTTCTACTCACTCATCCAAATGAGCAACAACCAGCTTCGAAGACTCTTCAATGAAAAGATGCAGATAGACGAGGAGTACCAAAACTTGAAGTCCTCTATGAAGGACAAATTCGCACACATCCTGTTGCAATGTAAGTAACACAAATTCATAATAGATGGCGCTGATCTAAGCTATAACTAAGAGCTCCTTAACTACTCAAAATCTGTTCCGGAGGCTGTTTAACAATATGAAGATTTGCAAGTGGTACCAGAACCAAGACATTCTTGGATATACTATAGTAAGTAGAACTTTACGATTAGATGCTGCTAGTAGACAGATATTGAAGGGATTACATGATGACGTCGTATGCCTGCTTTTCTACTTGGGAGATGGCGCGACCAGACTCGTCTTGAAAATAATCCGGCAGTACTGATCTGGTAATGTCAACTCCAAAACGGACTTCAGTTGAGGACATCACTGCAAACCTCTACTGGTTATGGTTTCCTGGTATATATAATCTATGATCGCATGGGCCACCCCTCTCATTTCTAGTCCAATTATCAAGAATACGTGACCAGCGTGACACTAAATAGTCTTTTATCTGTAGGGGTGGGCCATGTAGATATTTAGGGTATCGGCGTCTGGTTGTTAGCGAGGCAGTAACAAGTAGTCACAGGTCAGGTCTATATCACCAGCTACTAGGCTACCAGAAAGCAGCAGGAGGCTTTGGCGTCCGAAGAATTGATGATCTCGCATTGTTTCGAGTCCTAATTAAGAATTCAACAGGTGACCGTCTCCTGGTGTCGTAATGTTCCTGATATCTGGATCCACGATAATTTGAAGTGTGTATGTTAGGTATCCACCAAGATCGGCTGTCTGATGTCATCGGAGCAGCTTTCGATATTTACAACTACTACTACAGCCCGTTTAACGTCCCACTGCTGGGCACGGGCCTCCCCTAAATGCGGGGGGGTTTCGGGCCATAGTCCACCACGCTGGCCCAATGCGGGTTGGCAGACTTTACACATCTATCGAAAACTAGTCAAGTTCCCTCAGACTTGCAGGTTTCCTCACGATGTTTTCCTTCACCGTTTCATAGCAAGTGATAATCTCGTATGAAAATGAGATTCGCACATAAATCCCATAGGTGCGAGTCGTTGGGGTTGAACCTGCACACTTCGATTGCAAGGCGTGCGTTCGACCACTCGGCTACCACTGCTTCGATATCTATCTACCGAATAAACGACTAAACTAGTACCAATTGACTCACTAGTCAACTGTTATTAGGTTAGTCCTTCATTCGAAACTGGAGACAAATGTCTCCTCACTATGGTTATTCGACACTACTGCAGCAAATTAGGTATGTAAACACACGCAGATTAACATTTGTAACGACCATTAGTAGAGCTGTTTGATCTCCAAAGGAGTTTGAATTTATGTTAGCAAAAAGCTTACAACGGGCCCTTATTGGAGAAAGGTTGCCAGAGATAGAACACAATGAAAAATGTTAGAGGCCTTTGCCAAAAGGCACACTAAACTCAGAGATATCGTCTAAATGAGGAAAATAAACACTTCAAAACAGATGGAAGTTCAGGATAGAGTGCTTATGGATTGATTGATTGAATTAAAAAGCAGTGTGATGTTCGTTGGGAGGTGCTACTGGTTTGAAACAATTAGTTACGATAGTAAATTACCACTTATGGTTTAAGCTTAGCTGAGCCAAAATAAACAAGTGTTCGCGTCTAATTTAACCATATTTTGCATACAAAGCATGGTTAAACATATCCTGGTTATCCCGGAGCAATGTTAGGTTGTTAATCCGTAATTTTATCAACGGCAGTCGAGCAGGTAGCGAAAATACTGACCGCGGCGAAACTGCAGCGCGTCTCCGACCATTTCTCCAAGCAGCAGCGGCGGAACATTGAGATGTGGCTCAAAATGACAGAGGTACGTACGTCGCAGTGCCGCCAGCCAACCACTTACCTGTTTAGGTAGATAATTGAAACTATAGTCACAGTGCCTTATAGTTTGACCGCTGTACCGCGCCTTAGGAAAGCGTGGCGAGGCAAGGGACTTAAAGGAAAGAGACGGACAAGGGAAGGAATGGGACAGACAGAGCGAAGCGGCCCGCGTTGCTGTTGTCTCGCCGCGAACAGACCTAACGCGTGGTACATTAGTTTTGATCAAACCATAATACCATCCGACTCTGTGCTTTCGCAAAGAAACTACGGACTGAACCGTGCATTAAGTAAATGAGTTTCGTTATTTTTGTCACCTAAACAGGTAAGTTACCAGGTACTGTAACCTGGGACAGAATCATGAAACAAACACATCATTCCAAATGGAAGATTTAAATTATTCTATCTTCAATTATTAGAATAAAAACAAAACTTAATACTCAGAGTTTTTAAATTATTGACCTAAGCTCTCATGATATTGTTCCATCGATATTAAAAGGCTGTATTGACAACTCAGTGTAAGTGTGCCTGTCCGTCAAATGGAGTCGAAATTAAGTATGACATCTCGTTATTCGTTTCGACTTCAACGAAGAAAATTCCCAAGGCTTGAAAGTTGGAGAGGTTTAGACTTAAGCCTCACTCAAACTATCACCGGATTTTCTACGCTGTTTAATGTCGACTGATTTCCTGCGACGGTCCACTTTGTGTGGGACTACCACGGTTTACATCAACGTCCATGGTAAATAAATTCGCTCACGACTTCGTATAAGTAAGTATCCAGCTTTCATTCTGACGTGCCAAGTTCCCTAACTTGACCCTAGTAGATTAAAGTACTGAGAATATTAATATTCGATACATTCGACTTTGTTTGACTGGCAACGCACGTTTACACTATAGTTTGACCGTAACCGCTGTAACGCATCTGAGGAAGGCACGGGTGACGAGAATGGGAGCAGACTGACAAGGGAAAGACTGAAGGGAAGGAAAGGAACTGACAGAGCGGAGCGGCCTGCGATGCCTCCTCCTCTCGCCGCGCACATACCTTAGGCGCGTACAGCGGTTTTGTATCAAACTATATGCAAAATAAAGTTATTTACGAAAACGTCGAGATTATGTACTGCAAAGAAGACACAACTAATACGTCTATTGCTACGCACACAATATGGTAAGTATTTATTTGTAATCTGCAGTAACATTGCTCATGGTTTTTGTGTGAACTTCGTATTGAGAAACCTACCGTCTGCTGTCTTCTCGTCTCGTCGGAAACTACAGGCGCGAGCGACGCAACGTGTCTCATGAATGCTGCAAAGATCTTCGGTTCCTGTCACCATTTTGGGGTGGGGAGTGACCTGTATCGACCATTGTTAGACCTATCGTCAATGCCCAATAATTCCGTCTCTTCAGCGGCTACAGGGCTACAGGGCTACAGGCGTATAACCCCGTGAGATCTCCGTGCCACATGCAAGCTTTGACGATCGGCACAGCAATGGGCTTTCGCGTAACGATCAGGGCAAGCTTTTTTCGACTAAATTGAAGTTATAGTGACAAAAGTTTGTTACTGCTGCCTCAAAAGATACAGATCAGTCCCCATGTCTCCACGGAGTTCATACTTAAACTGTGTATACTTTTTTCAGACAAGCAATGTTTTCGCAGATTATAAATGTTTTTTAGCGTTATCGACAAGGTGAGCTGCTGGAGAAGGGAAGGCAACAGTGAAAACACGTTTTGATATAAGTACTTTAAGTTCGATGGTGCAAGGTACACTATAACTTGGCTGGAAAAAATAAAATGAGCGTGATGATATCTTTAAAAAGATTTTTATATCGAAGGGTCTACTTGTAATAATTTATGACAGTTCATTTTGAATTTTTCAAGTTGAGATTTAGACGAGACATATAACATTATTTTATAACAGGTTTTCATTTATAATTTAAAGCATAAATTTAAAAGGATAATTCTATTTCAGGAATTGGAGAATATAAAAGAAGAGTTTCAAAGCAACTTCGATGAAGAGGACATTGAGAAAATCGGGAAGAATACCGTGCCATCTGAGAAATATGAACAGTTGCGGGTAAACTAACAACTACATACATACATCATCACGCCTGTATTCCCCGAAAGGGTAGGCAGAGGTGCACTGCAACGCGCCCACACTTCGCCGATGTATTTTGGTCCCAATGTAATAGGGGGCGAGCCTATTGCCATTATACCGGGCACATTCTCCCTCAATACGAGGGAGATTTTTGGGCTCTATAGCCTATGGACTATTCCACCAAGCTGGCCCAGTGCGGGTTGGTGAACTTCATACGCCTTTCTATAGACGTGCAGGTTTCCTCACGATGTTTTCCTTCACCGTTTCATAGCAAGTGCTAATTTCATTTACAAATATCGGATGTAAATGAAATTAGCACATGAAACCCTGAGGTGCGAGCCGGAGTTTGAACCTGTAAGGCGTGCGTTCGACCACTCGGCTACCACTGCTATTTAACTAACACCTTTTGGCGCTCATTTTGTGACTAAGTGTATCGCTGTCCTACTCATAATCATAATGCGTAACAGAGACAGCAACATATTTAGTCTGTTGTATTTTTTTTATTTGTAGATTATCTAGAACTTAATTGGGGCCAGTATTTTGTCACAGGTATCATGTTCTGGTCTTTGAGTACATCCATAACCCTATTGGGCAGTGGAAACTACACTTATGAGGGGCAACTACCAATATTCACGAAACAGAACATGTAAATTGCATATAGGACTCGAGATATTACGAGATAAAGAAATTGACGACGAAGATAAAGTTGGAAAAATATGGTCGAATTTCGATAAAATTTTATACCATTCAGTTGTATACTCGATACCGATGCAGATGTCAAAGTATTATTTCGGACTTCTGAAACACCCTGTATAATTGTCTTAAACAGTAGACAAATGTCAATATCATATTAGGATTTACATCTACATTTTTAAGCCTGTATTTCTCGGGCGGGTAGGCAGAGGTGCTTTACAGTACACCACATCGTCGCAGTATTGAATAGGTTAAAATTACAAAATGTATTTTTAAATTAAGTTTACCTTTAAAGGTGGAAAATGAGAACCTGACATATGAGTTGGAGGGCTACAAGAACGAAGCCCACCTGGCGAAGAACGAGGCTGAAAGAAAGTTTGAAACATTCAAAGCTCACTATATAGCACAACAAGCATTACAGAATAACACACAGGTACGCTATCTTGATCGAAGAAATTTTATCTTCATGCCATAAGATTCGTTCCAATGAACGTTTAATGTATGCAACTAGTGTTTCTCATTCTAAGTGAATTATTGTATTCTGTTTTTGAGAAATAAATGTCTTGAACCAAACCATATAAGATTCAGTTTTGTTTGCTGGCAACTTTTGCATGGATTTTGGTAGTGTCTCCAAACAATTTGCAAATACTTATATTTTGTTACATAGTGCTTATTCGATAAAATCCAGTATACGCTTAGTGCGATGATGTTTTTCTTTAATTCATTTTTAAATTGATTTGATGTGACTATATCAGGAATCGCCAGATGAATAATAGGCTAATTTATCTTTTATAGCCTGTGTCTTTAGTTGATACAAGTGTTGATAATTATATTTTTCAGGCATACCCACCTCTGCCACCGCCCCCGATGCCAAATATTGGGACTCAGACGGCATCGAAGCCGAAGCCCCCGCCGCCGTTGCCAGAAGACGGGGTCACATCATCTTCACCGCCCGTCAGTGCTTCCGACGCGAAGCTCATTAGCATGTTGACTGCATTCCTCATGGTCCACCCGCTGGGCGCTACCCTGGACTACCTGGTCTCCTACGTCAAGTCTCTAGCGCCCAATGTGACGCAATCCATTGTCCACGAGGTCCTGCTCAGATACGGGGATGTTTTCTGCCGTAGGACTACTGGTGTCGGTGCCTGTATTGAGCATAAGTGGTGTTTCGTCACGTTCGATTTGATTAAAAATGAATAATATGCTATGCTATGTGAAATTATGTCAATAAATGGTATTTTAAAGAAGTTTATTTGTTATTTATAATTTATGGGTAAGTCGACGCAAAAGACAGGCAAAAATCATGAAACTTATTATGTGAACACTACAGAAATAAACTAAACAAAATAATGAAAAATATAGTGTGACGCACCCATTTAAAATATGGTGGATTTAATACGCGGTAACATTTTTCGTTACTATATTACCGGTTGGCTTTTCAACTTTTTTCTTGGCAACACTGGGAACGAACTGTCTTAACTCATAAGTTAGTTCCATTACATATATACTCTTTGATTTAAGTTAGTTTCAAAAAGTTTTGTATGCTGAGTGGTTGTGTATAGTGTTCATTAATTAGATTAATTTCGATAACATGACGAAATGGTGGAACTGGGTGCTGGGGTTCGCTTTGTTTTGTTTATTGTTCATTGCGATACCCCTCACGTTATCCCGACAAAAGTCATTGGAAGAGTTGAAGCCGATATTCGACGATTATATTAAAAAGTTCAATAAAAGTTACGTAGATAGACCGGACGAGTATTTGACGAGATTTCATCATTTTGTGGTAAGTTGATGTTATTTTGTTATTAAAAACTGATAATTATTGGGACTGATTTGTTACTTGCATTCCTTTTTATTCTTATTGTATTGAGCTTTGACTACTAAAACAAGTATCCAATGATTTAGCATAATGACCTTTAAAAATATTTTATTATTCAAAGATCATTGCACCGCATGTCGTCGCAACTCGAACAGTTTATCTTTATCAAACCAGATATAATGTCTTTCAGTATATAATTGTACCTATATAGCTGGTACCTATACTATTGACAATTATTTATGGAAAGTTATTTATTAGTGGGTATTATCTACTGAATTAAATCCACATACCTACACATCACGTGAAAAAATATGTAAACAACGAAAGATAAAATATTGTTTAAGTATAGCCAACTTTAAAACATTTTTTTTTCAATTTTTAAACATTGACTGACTTCTAAAACAACCACGGTTTGGATTTAAGACTTTCAAATTTATAGCAAGCAGTTTTTGTACCGAAACTGCTACAGATTGTTTATTTTTATAAAATTGGGTACTTATATATGTACCTACCTAATATGTTATTTTATTTAATAATCACACCTCTATAACTGAAATAACCTGTTTTTTTTCTTTTTTAGGCATCTGTTCGTGAAATAGAGCGTCTCAATGCCGGATCCAGAGGACCAGACCACTGCAGAGCTAAATATGGGTTAACAAAACTCTCAGATATGTCCAAGATGGAGTTCCAAGAGATACATTTATCCGATGAAAAGGTCCGTAAACCATTACAATTGTATGGAAAAAGTTGGAGCAAGTTCAAGGATACACCGGTGCCTATGAAGGATGATTTAAATGGGGTACATGATGATGATGATGACGTTGATGATAGAGGTTACCGTAGTCATCAGAGAAACAGACCCAGTGGAGGAGGATCTCATGACAATATCTATATAATTATAAGAAAAAAACGCGCCACAATGCCATTGCAAATGGATTGGTAAGTTTATGTACATGCAAATAAATATCACCTAACAACACATACACATTCTATGATCGCAAACTAAACAAAGCTTGTACAATGGGTACTATACAGTGGGGGCGATCACAGTGACACCCAGACTGAGCACATTCTGAAAAAGCCATCTCTGAAATTGACTTCTGGTGAGAATCTAACCCACAACCACCAGGGACCCAAGTCTACTTACACTATTGTCGTGGAGTTGCTATGAATCCATTTTTAAGGCATGAAAACAACATCTTTTTTCAATGGTACCTAGAATATGAGCAGTGTAGACATTAGATATTGTCACCGCAATGCAATTTAACTAGTCATAATCTAGTTACAATTGATACAAGATGTAATTTGGATGCCTTAAAAATGGGTTCATAGCAACTCGACGACGATCTTCTTCTTCTTGCGGGCTTTTTCCACAAATCGACGACCGTTGCGCCTGTTTTGTGTGACGGAGGGTGAGCTGCTTCTTCTGCCAGGAAGTTCCCCAGGTTCTTGACGTCGCCAAAGACTTCCTGGAGACTACCTGGTGAGCCCAGGTAGCGTGCCCGGTAGGTGGCCACCCCGTTGCATTCCAGCAAGATGTGGGCGGCTGTTTCTTCAGCCTCCATGCATGCTCTGCATAGGGGGCTGTCCGTGATACCTAAATTAAAGAGGTGTTTATTAAAGTTGCCGTGTCCAGTCAGAGCACTTGTTATAATGCGTAAGCGAGGTCTACTTAGCTGTAATAGGGCCTTCGTGAATCGGCGGTCGGTCCTCCTTAAGACGAGCTTGGGTTGCCTGCAGTCCATCAGGCTGTTCCAGTGTTCCGCATGTAGTTTCGCGGTGCGTTCATGCTTTTGTCGTCTGAACCAGCTGTTAGGGAGTGGTACTATCGGCTCTGGGCCTATTGGTTCCAGGTCTGAACCTCCTTGCTAGTTCGTCGGCTGCGTCGTTGCCGCGTGCTCCACTGTGTCCCTTTATCCATTGTAGGGTGATTTCGTTTGGCTGATTACCTACCTCATTTAAGGCTTGGTGACATTCGTATATCAGGCTGGAGGTTATGACTTTGCTGTTAAGCGCTTGTAGTACCGACCGACTGTCCGAGAGTATCCTAATCGAATGCTCCCTTACCACGACGATAGTGTTAGCAGACTTGGGGCCCTGGTGCAGTGAGCCAAGCGGCCTACGCTTAAACCATTAGACCAAACCGTCGTCAAATCTCGTCACATCTTCATTTTTATTGGGTACAATTTATTCAATTGCTCAGAGGAAGTACCACATACATAGAATGACATATTAATTGGTACATAAGAGCTCCAATAGTTAACATATAGTTAACAAGCAGTTGTAGCCGAGTGGTCGAACGCATGCCTTGCAATCAAAGTGTGCAGATTCAAACCCCGGCTCGCACCTCTGGGTTTCATGTGCGAATCTCATTTTCATCCGAGATTACCACTTGCTATGAAACGGTTAAGGAAAACATTTTGTTAGCCCACTTAAAATGGATTTTAAGTATATACGGTTCATGATAAGTCCGATATAATACTTTTACCGGTTACACAAATATAGGTAACATAAGGGCAAAAAAACTATCGGAATTTGAACAAGCCCAAATTCTTAAAAAATACCAAATTCCAATATTTGTTTTCTTCGCCATTTTTTAAATCGTGTAGTATCTCGAGTCCTACGTTATTTAATGCATATTCACGATCAGTTGTGGGAATTGGGATTATTTGTAGTCACCTCATAGATGCTTTTTACATTGTTAGCTCATAGGCTAAAACATACATGTAACAATTACTCAAAGGTATGTAACTCAGAAACTGTGATTGTTGCGTAAAGTCCGCATTCATTATTCATCTACATCTTAGCCACCGTATATGTACGTAAAATATTGTTACGGACTTCTGATACACTGTCTACATAATAGGTAGCATTGGCACTGATTCTAGTTTTTTGACTAGATTGGGTCTACATTCAGTAAGTTTATTACTGTGAATTAATTAATAGTCCATATAACGCTAGCATGTAAGTGGCATAGGTACAAACGGTTTTGTGAACCCGTGCTGGTTCTAGAAACCTTGAATTTTTTTTTCTATGCAAAAAATAAAGGTAAACATAAAACTTTTGAAAGATAAAATGTTTGACGTCAATAGGCTAGAAGATTAGTCTATTGACGTCAAACATTATACTTTCAAAAGTTTTAACATGACCCTCCAAGGCCTGTTAAGACCTGAATCGAGTTCTCAGACTTTGTAGAGGCAGAAACTTTTTGACAGAGAGTTAAACGATAGCTAGAGAACCGGTTGTATAAGTTACTTAAAAGCTTTTAAGATAACCAAAATGTCAGTGTCACGAAAATAATATTGGGACTATTGCTCTGTCAGCCCTATCCTTGGTAAAAGGTAAACTCACATAAATATTGGCACGCAAAAATAAAGAAGATACCTTGGATAAACGGAGCACTAATATGGGGTACCACGGAATGTTGCAAGTACCTACCTACATAATTCTAAATTCGATTTGCAAGCTTAACCCCATCACAGAGCCTAATGCACTAACCAGATGTACTTAAGTGCTGGATTTTCTAGATTTCCAAGCTTCCAAACAACGGAAATTCACGCGTAGCCCAAAGCGCAACTAGAATAATCGAAATCAAATTTGCATATCTCTACGCCGACACGTCAAGCCTATTAATCGCCAAAACTAACAAATAATATGGAACTCTTTAAATAGGCGAGTATTTTGGTCGAGACATGAGGTACCTGTCTTAAGATATCTGTCTGGACGTAAGTGGAGTTCTCTCGGACAAAACAAACTAACAAATAATAAGGAACTCTTTAATTAATTTTATCCTAAGGCAAATCTGTGGATTTGCAAATTTACCCATTAGACTGAGCTATAGTCTTATTATTTTTTAAGCCCATGTCAAATAATTAATAGCAAGAGAAAATTCAATAAATACACATTATAAATAAAAATGGGCGATGACAGTGATAAAGATGGCGGATGACCAGTATTGAAACAACAATACATTAAGAGGTGTTAAGGTACCTGGAGTCGTCACCACTGTCCGAGACAACCCCACTTACGTCCAGACAGATATCTTAAGACAGGTACCTCATGTCTCGACCAAAATACTCGCCTATTTAAAGAGTTCCATATTATTTGTTAGTTTTGGCGATTAATAGGCTTGACGCGTTGGCGTAGAGATATGCTAATTTGATTTCTATTATTCTAGTTGCGCTTTGGGCTCCGCGTGAAGTTCCGTTGTTTGGAAGCTTGGAAATCTAGAACATCTAGCACTTAAGTACATGTAAGGTAGGTAGATATCTGGTTAGTGCATTAGGCTCTGTGATGGGGTTAAGTTTGCAAATCGAATTTCGAAGTATGTACTCGCAACAATCAGTGGTATCCCATAATTACCCATACCTATTACTGGAATCAAGTATAATGCAGCACACATTGTTAGGTCCAACTAGTTTGAAATAGCATCCGTGGTGCCTCCTTTATTTCTGTGGCAATTCAGCCAATACAGTTATTTTTGACTCCCGCTTTGCAATGGAGGGAAGTGGATACATTTTTTCTTCCAACTCCTCCTACACCTTTTTCGATTAAATTCGTGCGGGTTCCAAGACAATTTAGCTTTTCCCCGGAACTCAATGGACACCGCTGACGATCCTGGCTTACAGGAGTAACAGTGGTGGGAATGTGTGGCGAGCATAGTCCCAAAAAAGCCCATAATTAAGGCTGCGTTTATCCATGTATTAGTCCATTGTCACATGTGTGTTATATTGTACGCCTTTCGGGTTTTCCTCAAGAAAATAAATAAAAATTGCTGTTTAGATCCGTCGGTTTCATCCAGTACCCAGATTTCATTTTGTTTGAACACAGACCAACTAGGTATCTCTTCTGTCTGTTCGTATGAGTTTATTCGATCTATTCAAGCTACCTAGGACATACCTTAGGCAGCTTGAATTGTTCGTCTTTCTAGCCTGGGTAGAGCCATAGCTATTTCTAGCATAAAAAGTAGGTATGTATTCTTACCTGCCTATATTTTAATTTTGGGTTTTATATTACTTTATGATTTAATAATCGCTCTAAATATACTGTTTGTCTAGAAGATAAATGTAAGTCTAAGTTTTTGTGCAATAATTCTATATTGTAGACACCTAACTTAGAAACAAATTTGTCTTATAAAAGATCAACCTTTAATACATTCTAAATAGCTTCCTACCTACTTATGTATATATTTTTATTTGTAGATAGATACACGTGGGTTATTATTATTTTACGATCTAAATGGGTGTATCGTTAAGGTGACCAACATGGTGTACTTGGTTTTGAAATAACCGGTTTGGACACTTTAATATATTCAACTAGTCGTTGGAGAATAGCTGCAGATGTCTTGTTTAGATAATTAATAAAACGATTATTTTATTTGTATCGGTGTGCGATGCTTCACATATTAAAGCTATTACGGCTTCACCGTTCAGCAAGTGGTAATCATTATTGGAAATAAAATAACATTCGCACATGAAAATATCAGAGTTGCGAGCTCGGGACTTGAACTTACACCGCTTACATTTATAATAAATTCGGCTAGTAGGGGTACTGTTGAGAATCGGTTGGCAATTTAAATAAGTACTATTGTTAATTAAAAGCATATAATAATTATCTAAAACTTATTCACGTACATACACATCTTATTCCAAAAAAATACCATAGACTATATTTTTTTTTCTATAAAATCAGAACGAATTGTCACCAAGAAGATTATAAAGAGGCCACAGAGTGTTGCTCTTTCACACTTTCTATTATTTTTAAAAACAGAAATTATACAAAACGCTAACACATTCAAGGCGAGATCTCAGATCAACTTGGCTTACTTTCAAGATATTAAAGTAATATTAAAACAATACTGCTAAATCGGTGCTGGCTATTTTTTGGTAACTGTAGCGCGGACCATCCATCATGGTCAATAAAACCGTTTTGGGGTTCCCGTGTCAATTTGCAAATATGAAACCGTTTTAACAAATAGTAGATTGTATAGAAGGGAGCAAAATAATATTTTTACGGCGAGGGCGCTTTTTTTATTTCAGAGCGAAGTGAGGGATTCTTTAGTAGAATCCTGAACGTAGCGAGGGATTCAAATTACGTCGCCCGAGCCAAAAATATATTTTGCGCCCGAGAGACACTCTACTTCACTACTTTTCTTTCTTTCTTTCTTTTTCTTTTTACACTCTACTTTTCATCATCCACTATGAGAAAATAAAAGGCGCCTCATATTTTAGTGTAATATTATTATTTAACTAGCTGTGCCCGCGACTTCGCCCGCGTGGACTTTAGGGAGATTACCCGGAAATATGGGTATTAGGTTTTTCCCGCGGAACCCTAATGCTTTTTCTAAAATTAAAGTAGCCTAAGTTACGCCCTGGAACGTCAGCTATCTGTCAGTGAAAGTTCCATTGAAATCGGTTCAGCCGTTTAGAAGTTTACTTCAAACAAACAGACAGACAGACAGACAAAAAATTTCAAAATTGCGTTTTCGTTATAGGTATCGTATATACTTTCATACGCATTTGGTAAAAAAGTGTTATTTTGATATTACAAACAGACACTCCAATTTTATTTATTTGTATAGATATAGATAAGACATAGAGTAACAACTAAATTGAAATTAAATAGTTTGTAATAATAAAACAACTAAAAACTTATATTTACATTTGAGAGATTTTAAACAAAACCATGAACTTCTAATAAATAATCCGTGAAAATTGACGAGAACGTGGGCTGTCTTTCGCGCGCTGTTAATTTGATTTCTTTTTTTATTCAGCTGGCGGCGCGACTATGGGCCGTCGTACCAGCCAGTCTTTATTCAAACAATATTTGCGTTCGATTTCTTTGGCGCTGAACACTTAGATGTTCCAAATTCAAAAGGTGCGCATCAAAGTAAATTGCGGCGCACTTATAAAGAGGATTAAAAACTCATTACTGCCCGCTAAAGGTTTCTTAAAGAAAACACCACCTTTGGGCGCACTTAAAGGCGAACCAAGTCGTCCTTTTCGAATAGATGCGATGAAAAATTATGCATCTAACTTGTTTTAGTTGCCAACATTACTGATAATATCTTAATTTACATAAGTGTTAAATAATTCTTACCGACATAACTAGGATATTCAATACTGATTTTGTGTGCTTATTTTTAACGGCGTGCGTCATAGATCTTATCTCGTAACATAATAATAGTGTCCAACCGAAGCTTCGGCATCGACTTAATTAGGCTGAAGTTTTCGCCGAAACCGAAGGTCTCTTATAGACGGCAAAGTTGAATGCTAGGAGCGTAGTGACTCCCTCACCCCTCACGGTAACTGCCCAAGCCGAGGTCGTGTCCTCTGTGGCGCCCTTGAGCTAGTTGCCACCCTTTTTCCGCCCTTAAGGCCTTGGTTGGAGTGCACTCTGCGCTCGCCACTCCTCCGGTAAAGCTGTAAAGGCCACATAAAGGCCAACAGCGTAGTCATTAAAAAAAAATGATGGGGATTATACCTACTGTGAATGGCTATTTGACTCAAGCGACATTTTATTAACTTTATAAGAGAGTGGTCGAACCGTTTTGGAGATTACCCAAAACAAACAGACAGCCATACAGGTAGTCAGACAAACAGATGACATTTTTTTAAAATATTTTGTTAAATGTACCGTATCTACTTTCATATAAACGCTTGAAAGGCAATCCTTACTAAGCGACAAAATGCATTTAATAAAATGTTGTAATTCTGACATTATTAAACATACACTTCAATTTTATATATTTATGTAGACAAAAAATATTGGTACTTTTTTAGGGTTACGTACCCAAAGGGTAAAACGGGAACCCTATTACTGAGACTTCGCTGTGCGTCCGTCCGTCCGTCCGTCTGTCACCAGGCTGTATATCATGAACCGTGATAGTTGGAGAGTTGAAATTTTCACAGATGATGTATTTCTGTTGCCGCTATAATAACAAATACTAAAAAACAGAATAAAATAATTATTTAAGGGGGCTCCCATATAACAAACGTGTTTTTTTTGCCGTTTTTATAGATAATGGTACGGAACCCTTCGGGCGCGAGTCCGACTCGCACTTGGCCGGTTTTTTTATATAGTTATTTTTACATCATGTCTGTCTGCATTGGACCGGTAAATTATAGACGGGTTTTAAATAGACATCCATTAACGATAAAGCTATTAACTGTATAAATAGTATGCATGGAACTTGAGTCAAATTCTTGAGTCAAATGTTTGTTGTATGAAAGCCCCCTTAAATATTTATGTTATTCTGTTTTTTAGTATTTGTTGTTATAGCGGCAACAGAAATACATCATCTGTGAAAATTTCAACTCTCTAACTATCACGGTTCATGAGATACAGCCTGGTGACAGACGGACGGACGGACAGCGAAGTCTCAGTAATAGGGTTCCCGTTTTACCCTTTGGGTACGGAACCCTAAAAACTGAAAGTATTATAAAAACACTGCTGCGAGAGATGGTGGTGGTAAGGGGGCAAGGTTTCGACTTTCGTGTACAATGCGTATTATTATTTATTGACGATTCATAAGGCTGGCAGTATTGGATTACATGAATAAATAATTCAGATTCTGTCACATGATAAACTGGAAGGCATCACGAAAATTGAATGGATAGATGGCGATTTCAGGAGGACCAAAGGCGTGGTGGGTCCTGTTCGCGACCAGGGCATGTGCGGCGCGTGCTGGGCTTTCAGCACCGTGGGCACCATGGAAACTATGGCAGCCATGGGCACAGGCAAGCTGGACACGCTGAGCGTACAGGTAAACCCACAGACCAAAAATTCGCTTGCCAAGACATCCTCTGTCAATGGGAGAGAGATGGACTATATCCGTAACATTTCCGCTTTTTGTTGTATGAAACGTTCTGTTGTAAAGTTGTGGTACAAATGGGGATACAACAAGTTACGTTGGAGGTACCGATTTATGGCGAGGGTCTTAGAGATGGTTAGGTCGTGGATTTGAAATAAAAAGGAACTATTGCTACAACGTCCATGTCGGAACTTGCTTTATTGACCGTCACAGATTATATGATGATGATGGCGGATTCCATATTTGTCATTGTCATCATCCATTTTTATGTGCATTTATTGAATTTGCCCATGCTATTAATTACTTGACACCGATAAATGCAGGTGGAGCCATTCCTCAACTTATTCCATTAAAATATCGTCATTTCACTCATTTCGTAATAAAAGAAAGAAAGAAGTAATTTACTACCATCGCCATCTAGTGTTGTCGAAAGGCAAATAGACACCAAATGTATACAAATAAATTCCAATTAATGTCACTAAATGGCTTCAGCGGACAGTCAAGTTGTACCAATTTACTTAGTTTGGACTATGGTCCATATGGATATGGTATGCCATGAAAGTGTGCCGTCTAACGACACTTATTTACTTTTTCAACTATTCAGGAGGTGATCGACTGCGCGGGATTGGGTAACAGTGGATGTGCAGGCGGCGATATCTGCTTGTTACTCGATTGGCTCATGATCACAGACACGCCAGTGGAGAACGACAAGGAGTATCCACTAAAGCTCACGGATGGCGTTTGCAAAGCGAAGAAGAACAGCACTGGGGTGCGTGTGACGTCATTCACATGCGACGAGTAAGTGACTTTGAACTTTATTATTACTGACTTAAGTTTGAAAGCGCCTTGGAGAGGGTTCATGGGCAATATTTATTGTATAGTCACGCCTGTATTCCCGACAGGGGTAGGTTAGCAGTGCAGTAAGTGATCAACGCCGCGACACACTTTGTGTCGCTAATATTTAAGGGCTAATTGTATTTTACAGATTGAAACTAGTTACAGACTGTAACTTCAGCCATCATGGAAATCGTTTCACTTTTTTTATTTTATGATTCACTCATTGATTTAAAATATTATTATTCATATAATTGACAACGGTGTAGGCTCGAGAGAAAGCTGCTCGAATCACAGCTCAGGGTGGTATGGGTTCGATTCCCGTCAACGACTAATTTCTGAAATGGCCTTGCCGATTTTGCTCTGGTGTGGATGTAACTGGGAATGCCCAGTCCATTTTATTCATTCATTCATAGCATTCTTATTCGACGCAGAAAAAATCGCTGATTCCAAAATATATAAGTCAATATCGCCCAAAAGTGTCGCTTAATTCAGAAGGCCTTTCACCTTTTTTTTTGAATGGACTACGCTGTTGGCCGTCAGGTGGCCTTTACAGCTTTACCGGAGGAGGGCCTTTCACCTCTCGATATGGCACCCAATAGTACAAGCCTTGCTTAGTTTGGGACCAGTCAAGCAATATCTGTAGTGAACGTGATGTAACACTGACAGCTGTCATGTGACAGTGACAGCTGTCAGATGATTATATAGTGAAATCTGTGGCAAGGAGGGAGAGAGATAGCTTGAACTTGTATCGAGGCAGTGGAGACTAATCAACATAAATAAATAACTAATACTGAAGATTTTTAATATAAATACGAACAACATAACAATATCTATATTAATCCCTATTGGAAATGGGCTACAACCGGATTCATTTTCAGTTTCGTGGGTGCTGAAGATAAAATCCTGCAAATACTGGCTACGCACGGCCCCGTGGCAGTGGCCGTCAACGCGCTCACTTGGCAGAACTACCTCGGTGGAGTCGTGCAGTACCACTGCAGGTATGTAACTCCTTCTAGAACATCCTTTCCCAAAGTGGGCGATAACGCAGGCCTAAATGGGGCGTTGTCCTAAATGGAGTCTTTAATCAATTAATTTAATTTGGTTTTTAAATAGGTGAAAAAATCGGGGCGCTAAAAATAATTTATTCTCAAAGTGGGCAGTATACAAAATAAGTTTGAGAACCACTCTATCTAGAACATTCTAGCAGGGATATTGCTCCATTTAGAGTCTTCTAGCAACTATAGTCAACTTTCTAGCAGGGATATGCTCCATTTAGAATCTTCTAGCAACTATAGTCAACTTTCTCGCAGGAATTTTGCACTTATTAGAATCTTCTATCAAGTATAGTCAACATTCTCGCAGGGATTTTGCACTTTTGAGAATCTTCTAGCAGGTAAAGTCAACCTCCTATCAGGGATTTTGCACATTGTAGAATCTTCTAGCAAGTAAAGTCAACCTCCTAGCAGGGATTTTGCAGTTTTTAGAATCTTCTAGCAAGTAAAGTCAACCTCCTAGCAGGGATTTTGCACATTTTAGAATGTTCTAGCAAGTAAAGTCAACCTTCTAGCAGGGATTTTGCACTTTTTAGAATTTTCTAGCAAGTATAGTCAACCTTCAAGCAGGGATTTTGCACTTTTTAGCATCTTCTAGCAAGTATAGTCAACAATGTAGCAGGGATTATGCACTTTTTAGAATCGTCTAGCAGGGATTTTGCACTTTTTAGAATTTTCTAGCAAGTATAGTCATCGTTGCAGCAGGGATTTTGCACTTTTTAGCATCTTCTAGCAAGTATAGTCAACAATGTAGCAGGGATTTTGCACTTTTTAGAATTTTCTAGCAAGTATAGTCATCGTTGCAGCAGGGATTATGCACTTTTTAGAATCGTCTAGCAGGGATTTTGCACTTTTTAGAATTTTCTAGCAAGTATAGTCATCGTTGCAGCAGGGATTTTGCACTTTTTAGCATCTTCTAGCAAGTATAGTCAACAATGTAGCAGGGATTATGCACTTTTTAGAATCGTCTAGCAGGGATTTTGCACTTTTTAGAATTTTCTAGCAAGTATAGTCATCGTTGCAGCAGGGATTTTGCACTTTTTAGCATCTTCTAGCAACTATAGTCAACAATGTAGCAGGGATTATGCACTTTTTAGAATCGTCTAGCAGGGATTTTGCACTTTTAGAATTTTCTAGCAAGTATAGTCATCGTTGCAGCAGGGATTTTGCACTTTTTAGCATCTTCTAGCAAGTATAGTCAACAACGTAGCAGGGATTTTGCACTTTTTAGAATTTTCTAGCAAGTATAGTCATCGTTGCAGCAGGGATTTTGCACTTTTTAGCATCTTCTAGCAAGTATAGTCAACAATGTAGCAGGGATTTTGCACTTTTTAGAATTTTCTAGCAAGTATAGTCATCGTTGCAGCAGGGATTTTGCACTTTTTATCATCTTCTAGCAAGTATAGTCAACAATGTAGCAGGGATTTTGCACTTTTTAGAATTTTCTAGCAAGTATAGTCATCGTTGCAGCAGGGATTTTGCACTTTTTAGCATCATCTAGCAAGTATAGTCAACAATGTAGCAGGGATTATGCACTTTTTAGAATCGTCTAGCAGGGATTTTGCACTTTTTAGCATCTTCTAGCAAGTATAGTCAACAATGTAGCAGGGATTATGCACTTTTTAGAATCGTCTAGCAGGGATTTTGCACTTTTTAGAATCGTCTAGCAGGGATTTTGCACTTTTTAGAATTTTCTAGCAAGTATAGTCATCGTTGCAGCAGGGATTTTGCACTTTTTAGCATCTTCTAGCAAGTATAGTCAACAATGTAGCAGGGATTATGCACTTTTTAGAATCGTCTAGCAGGGATTTTGCACTTTTTAGAATTTTCTAGCAAGTATAGTCATCGTTGCAGCAGGGATTTTGCACTTTTTAGCATCTTCTAGCAAGTATAGTCAACAATGTAGCAGGCATTTTGCACTTTTTAGAATTTTCTAGCAAGTATAGTCATCGTTGCAGCAGGGATTTTGCACTTTTTAGCATCTTCTAGCAAGTATAGTCAACAATGTAGCAGGGATTTTGCACTTTTTAGAATTTTCTAGCAAGTATAGTCATCGTTGCCGCAGGGATTTTGCACTTTTTAGCATCTTCTAGCAAGTATAGTCAACAATGTAGCAGGGATTTTGCACTTTTTAGCATCTTCTAGCAAGTATAGTCAACAATGTAGCAGGGATTTTGCACTTTTTAGAATTTTCTAGCAAGTATAGTCATCGTTGCAGCAGGGATTTTGCACTTTTTAGCATCATCTAGCAAGTATAGTCAACAATGTAGCAGGGATTATGCACTTTTTAGAATCGTCTAGCAGGGATTTTGCACTTTTTAGCATCTTCTAGCAAGTATAGTCAACAATGTAGCAGGGATTATGCACTTTTTAGAATCGTCTAGCAGGGATTTTGCACTTTTTAGAATCGTCTAGCAGGGATTTTGCACTTTTTAGAATTTTCTAGCAAGTATAGTCATCGTTGCAGCAGGGATTTTGCACTTTTTAGCATCTTCTAGCAAGTATAGTCAACAATGTAGCAGGGATTATGCACTTTTTAGAATCGTCTAGCAGGGATTTTGCACTTTTTAGAATTTTCTAGCAAGTATAGTCATCGTTGCAGCAGGGATTTTGCACTTTTTAGCATCTTCTAGCAAGTATAGTCAACAATGCAGCAGGGATTTTGCACTTTTTAGAATTTTCTAGCAAGTATAGTCATCGTTGCAGCAGGGATTTTGCACTTTTTAGAAACATCTACCCCAACAGTTTGACTTTACTTTACTGTCCCTGGTATAATAGCAATAGGCTGATTAGTTACTTTCCCTTTCAGCGGCTCCCCAGAAGAACTGAATCACGCAGTTGAGCTGGTAGGGTACGACCTCACAGCGGATGTACCCTACTACATAGCGAAGAACTCATGGGGCAAGGAGTTTGGCAACGAGGGATACATAAACCTAGCAATAGGTACCAACATATGCGGGCTTGCCAACGAAGTCGCCTCAATAAACGTCAAATAGTACAGGGTCTATCAAAAGTCCAAAATAACATTTAAGGTAACGGCAGCTGGTATGTAGCTTAGTACAGTCCTAAATATCATAGTTTCAGAGTTACAGACCTTTAAATATTGGTTACAAGTATCGTGTGCCTTAGGGAACACCCACAACCCTATTTATCAGTATAAACTACATGGCGACTTATGTTCAAATAACAAAACTTGCAAATTTCACATAGGACTTGAGTTATAGCAATAAAAAATTAAAAGTGTACGAATTTCGATTAAATTTCTATACCATTCAGTACGGAAATTTTCCCTGGTCTCAACAAGGTCGGTGTGTTACACAGACCTTGTTGAGATCAGGGAAAAATTCCGTGCGTTCAAATGGTTCTGCCATACCTATTACTGGAATCAAGTATAATGCAGCTCACATTGTTAGATCCAACTAATGTCAAATAGCATCCGTGGTGCCTTCTTTATTTCTGTGGCAATTCAGCCAATACAGTTTTCTGTCTCCCGCTTTGCAATTGAGGGAAGTGGATACATTTTTCTTCCAACTCCTCCTACACCATTTTCGCTCTCTCGCTCTCCTTTCATACGAGAGAAAGAGATATAATCATCATATTCTGTGTCAAAGTCTAGTCTTGGCGCACATGCTACAACTACTGAATGGTTTTTTTTTGGGACTAAGCCCGCCACACATTCCCAACACTGTTACTCCTGTAAGCCAGGATCGACAGGGGTCCATTGAAGACACCCAGGTTTGAACCGCGGCGAGTCCCGGGGAAAAGCTAAATTGTCTTGGAACCCGCACGAATTTAATCGAAAAAGGTGTAGGAGGAGTTGGAAGAAAAATGTAAATTACCATTGTTGAAGAATGATTTGTTTATGACTTTGTTTTTGTATGGACAAGAATTTCGATGCGTGCGTCTAAACATACATGGGTACCCCTAGTTCATTGCTTAGTTTGGGACCATACGATGAGTATGTGCTGTTTGGCGATATGTTACATTTAGACCTGATAATACTTCATTTTTTTATTGTCCTGCCGGCGCATGCAATTGACAACAATATGACAATGTTATTCCAATTCAATCAATTACCGTGCCTTATTTATTAAGTACTTAGATAAGTATACAAATATACTTTATATAAATATGTATATTTTTACTATTGCCAATGGTTTTTACGATTTTTTTGTAAATATAATTAATAATTGGCCGTGCTCTGACAATATTGGTGGCATCGCGAGGTCTATACATGCCTCGTATGAGGTGATTGATTGGTCTCCTAATGCCTCGCGAGGCTGCCTCGGTACTCGTCAGTACGCGCCAATTAACGTGCCATTATTACAAATTAATGTATCCGTCCACATATTGTTTTCTTATATTTACGCGAATACTACACATTGAAATAAAACTATTTTACGGATTCTATCGCGTTTATTTACTTTTTTATGTTCCCGACTTTTCGGCTGCTCTACACAACAACAACTAAATATGAGGGTACCCAGTTATTAACTATGACATCAGGACGTCTAACACCTCAGTCCCCCCGTGACCATGGTTGCTGTAAAGCAGCCGAAACGTCGGGAACATAAAAAAGTAAATAAACGCGATAGAATCCGTAAAATAGTTTTATTTCAATGTATCCGTCCAATTAAGTCCTGTTTGTATGTCTACATAAAACTACTTATGGATGCTAAATATGTTTGCACGAAACTAAACTAAACATACCCGTCCTTCTCACATCTACAGGTGTTTCAGAAATCCGAAATAATCTTTTAGATACATACGGTAGCTGATATGTAGATGCTTAGTGAAAACAGACTATACCTAACTATCATAGTTTCGGAATTATAGACCTTTGAATAATTGAAGCAGTGGTAGCCGAGTGGTCGAAGAAGCAGTGGTAGCCGAGTGGTCGAACGCACGTCTTGCAAATCAAAGTGTGCAGGTTCAAACCCCGGCTCGCACCTCTGGGATTTATGTACGAATCTCATTTTCATCCGAGATTATCACTTGCTATGAAACGGTGAAGGAAAACATCGTGAGGAAACCTGCACGTCTGAGGGAACTTGTCTAGTTCTCGATAGATGTGTGAAGTCTGCCAACCCGCACTGGGCCAGCGTGGTGGACTATGGCCTGAACCCCCCTCGCATTGAGGGGAGGCCCGTGCCCAGCAGTGGGACGACGTTAAAAGGGCTGTAGTAGTAGTAGTAGTAGTAGAAGACCTTTGAATATTTGCCACACGTGTTCTGGCCTTTGGGTACATTCATAACCCTCTTCAGCAGTGTAAATTACACTTATGAGGGGCGAATACCAATATTCACAAAACAGAACATGCCAATTTTAATACGACATTGAGAAATTGAAGACGAAAAAAAGTTGGAAAAACATGGTCGAATTTCGATCAAATTTTTACACCATTCAGTTGTATACCCGATACTGATGGAAACCTCAAAGTATGATTTCGGACTTCCGAAATAGCCATTGGAAGAGCGAGCAGCAATATTTTTAGTGGTGTCAAATTTAGTTCACTTTTAGTTCGGTGGCAACAGAATTGGCACCATTGTGTAACTTTTGTCCATAATCTTGCCTTGATACTGTGATGTTGTCGTAAATAAATAGTCTTTAAAATTTTAATGAAACTTGTTTTCCCAGATTCATAGTAAAATATTTATTTCTATAAAATTTCTAGTGATATTATAATCTATTTACAATTGTGTGATAGAATATTTTTGTAATGAATAAAGCCGTTGTGAATCGTTTGTAAAGCTAGATTTTTTTTGGCAATACTCCTTTGTAGGTATGTAAAAATTACAGTCAAAGCCAAAAAAAAAAAAAATTGTATAGGCCTTGGGCGGCACTTACAATTTAAAGTAGCTCTAAGGCAACACACTGGAGCTATATGTACCTATGTATTTGTAATAAGTTTTGGCTATTTAAAAAATGATCAGCCCACTGAGTTTCTTGCCGGATCTTCTCAGTTGAGGTCGCGTTTCGATCCGGTGGTAGTATAGTAGAATATAAGAAAAAAAATTGTAAACTTGACAATTTGTAAGTGCCCCCATAGGCCTATACAGAATAAATTATTTGACTTTAACTTTATCAAGTTTTTTTTTGACCCCAACTGAGGAGATCCGGCAACAATACTAAAATCGAGTGTGAAAATCTATCTGGCTTAAGCGACACTTTTGGGCGATATTGACTTATATACATATTTGGAATCAGCGAATTGTTCTGCGTCGAATGAGCATGCTCTCCTGTAAAGTTATAAAAATGTCGCTTAAGTCTAAAGCTGGGTATCCACTAGAGGCAGCCTCGGGTCGAGCGGCTGCCTCGCTCCGAGGCCGCGCAAGTGGAGACGCTGCCTTAACCTGAGGCATGCCGCGAACGAGGCAAATTCGTTGCCGCGAGCCGAGCCATATTTTGTCGGTTTTTTTGCGGTGCTCAAAGGAGCCTCAGTCGGAGCCGTGCATTTGATGGAGACGGGTGTGTCGCCTCGGATCGCAATGGTCAACGAAACTTCAACTAATTCTTTTATCCTCCATCGATGCTTCCTCTTTTGTATAGCTTTTTGTTGCTTCCTCTTTTTTTAATTATTTTAATTGCTATTAAAGTAGCAGCTACTTGACGCGCGTCTGGTGCCATCGCGTTTTGGCTCTAAACTGCCGGATCAAGCTGAGGCGACTCGCCTCGAGCTGATCCACAACTTGCCTCGAGCAAACAGCCTCAGGCTGTTTGCTTCAAGTCGAGGCTGCTCGACCCGAGGCTGCCTCTAGTGGATACCCAGCTTAATAGCCTTTCACCCCTCGATATGTGTTTTTTAGATGGGTTTAAATTTCTATTATTTTTATGGGTAATTGTACTTATTGCCGTCTTTGACACTGTGGTTACGTATGAGCAAGACACCAATATATTTAATGTTCTCAAGTCTATTACACTCGTAACACTCATCAGTTGACGATCCCATGGTAACCAATGTTACAATGTTTGGTTATGGTAACCAAAATCTAAAGTTTCATATCTATATTATAGTAATTATCATGACCATATTCGTATTTCGATACATTATATTACAATAATGTTTTAATTCTAATGAATAATAGAAGGATAAAAACATGTTTATTGATTTGATTCAGTTTGCGTATTTATAATACGAGTATAAGGAAATCATTATCCGCTGACAGCAGTTACAGTCGACACGTATCGTACAACATTTAGTATCAAAATGAAGTCTTTAAGATCTGAATTATTACTTTACTGTGCCACGGCATGCCTGATATTCAGCTTGCTGGTGTTTATACCGTTCCTTGGCATATTATTGTACAATGCGACGATTTTGACAGTGTTTGAAATAAATACAAAAAATATCGAAAATAATTTCAAGTGGAAATACAATGGATATCATGGCGCTGGAGATTATAAAAGAATTCAAATCATCAAGGTAAGTAAACGCCTTTCTACCCTGTTATTATAACGCCTGTATTCCCAAAGGGGTAGACAGGAGTGCCACACTCGCTTCGCTCATGTGTTTTGGTTCCATTGCTATGGGCGGCTTTGCTATTTACTGGGTATGTTTCCCCTTTATAGGGGGAAGATTCAGGCCATATTATGCCACGTAGACCCAGTGTAGGCCTAGTGCGGCACACGCATTTTTATTGACCAAAAAAATGATAAGAGCTTAAAAGTTTTTTTGTACTAACTAAATCCCCGGGCACACCGGGGAGTCACGACGCGCGCTTTAATGTTTGCCAATAACAAAACGGACTCTGTGATAATATAAATAAAGATTATACTTATTAAGCATTTTACATTTTAATAAAAGAAAAATAAACCTAAAACTAAATACCTTAAATAATATAATGTAAAAACTAAAAAACTGTTAGAAGAGTGATTACGACAATAGTTTAATAACCAGGGCGAGCGACTGGGGGTCGAACTCGGAACCTTTACGTTACGAACTCAGCTCTAACTAGTAGACTAATACTGATTAACAATAATAATGTTTACCTCTATGTAATGACTAGACATCGGACTAAATACACAATCAAAATTCCAAAATATGCACTAAAAAGGGGCTAAATATGCACAATAAAAAAACAGAGTAGCTGCAAAGCATCACAAACGGGGTACTTGGTATTAATATTAACTCGTCGTGATGAAAATAGAGGCATGTAAGGCTAGCCCTCGTTTAAGTTCATGCTCCTCCACTCTACATATTCTCCATGTTGAGTACATTCAACTAACAGTACCTACCCAAATAATTTTATGATTTTTACCAAAATCGAATATCGATTTGTGAAATATCGATTCAGTGCTACATGTCGATCTAAAAAAAAAACGATATTTTGACCCGAGAAATTGATTATTCGATTAATTGAGTGCGCTTGCCAAAGAGTACAATGGCGCTCTCTGAGTGTGTGCGAGATGGTCGTGTTGACTGCATACGCCTACACGTATAACTACTGAAATAAGCACTGTCAATGAAAAAGTACCAAAATATGCAATAACGCTAATAGGTTTTATAATCCGATGTCCAGTAATGACTAATGAATATTACAACATAACAAATAACTACCATTTAGACTGTACGGATAAGGTAACAAATTATGCATCAACAAATCAATTTAATGGAATTGCCGTTCGATTTTAGACCTTCATGATTTTTAATTAAACATTATATTCAGTTGTATAATATCGCTGAAGTGTGGTGCAATGACAGGAAAAAAATATAAATTATTATTATATTGGTCAATACGTAGGTACCTAATGCTTTGGTGAGTAATTTTCTAGTGACATTACCTACCTGTCACTACTTACCATTGCTAATGTTCTTTTTCCCGTAGAGTCATGTAATAGTATTAATTTCAGAAAACCAAACATTCCTACTTACTAGAGCTAACGCAACTATAACATACATAATTGTAATATAATAAATTAAATACATCATTATCACGCTTGTATGGCAGGCAGAGGTGCACTGCAGAGCACCTACACTTCACCGATGTATTTCAGGGCCCCAAGTCCCCTAACAGTTGCTATGACTTCATTTTTTAAGGCACAAAAATATGACTAGTCTAATGGCTTCAAGGTAACAATGTCTAATGGATACACTGGTCATATCTTGCTACCATTGATAAAATAAGTTGTTTTCATGCAAGTCCACAACGGTGGTGTTAGTGTGTTAGAATGTTAGGAACTTAGGGCCCAGTCTCAATGTAATAGGGGGCGAGCCTATTGCCATTACACCGGACACCTCAATACGAGGGTGATCTCAGCTATAGTCCACGCTGGTGCATTTCGGTTTGGTGAATTTTAATTAAAAACATCGCTGCAAGACTGGTGGTGGCTAGGAGGCAGTTGCTTACTCGTCAGAGCAGTCAAAACTCATCCTTTGTTTCGCGGCACGTGTTGATTGATCCTCCCGACACGATCACCGCTCTCCTCGACCCGGGCGTCGAGAGAGCCACCAACACACCTACACCAGCCTCAAACAGACACCGATCTCGCCGGCGAGGTCGACAAATCCCCTCTTCCCTCACGTTAACTGCCCAAGCCGAGGTCTGCCCTCTGTGACGCCCTTGAGCTAGTTGCCAACCTTTTTCCACCCTTAAGGCCTTGGTTGGAGTGCACTCTGCGCTCGCCACTCCTCCGATAAAGCTGTAAAGGCCACCTCACGACCAACAACGTAGTCAGTAAAAAAAGACTCATCCTTTGTGCTGTGGTTTACAGAAATCACTAATGGAAATTGAGAAGTTGAACGCGATGGAATCTAATGGAAGTAAAGTGTATGGTATGACGAAGTTCTCGCATATGAGCAAGGATGAATTCTCGAAGCAAATGCTTGGTGCCGACTTGGACTACTGTCCACGATATAGCAGGTCTTTGAGTGATTTTGTTTTCATTGAAATTGACTACCTATTGACGACCTACGGCGATATTCCTCCACACTTCGATTGGTAAGTTCAAAATCAAAATCTTATATTTTTGTATTCGTGTAAGCCAAAAAGCACTTGTAAATAGTCAGATTCTACCACCGGTTCGGAATGCTGCTTCCACTAAGAAGAGCCGGTAAGAAACAAAATGGTTACTCTTTTCAAATTTCAAATTAATAAATATGAAGGATATGAATACTGGAGGATGATGAAATCTGGAGCAGCAATGCCAAGAGAGCAGGCAGCACATTTACCTCAATACTAGAAAAGAATGATACTCTAGCAGTCTAATATTTGATACAAATTTTGCTATTATGCTTAGGAAGCTAATCTAATGAGGTAGTTAAATATGTGATTGGTAAGGTATTTAACCGCCGCTGAAATCCAAAAATTCTTGCGTTCAAAGCAGGCATTCAACCAACTAAGCTGTCGAATTAAATGTCCAATTAAGACACACTGGGGCGTCGACATGTTTGCCAATACCAAAACGAGCTCTGTATCAATATGCATAAAGATTGAATTTCTGTGCTAAAAGCCACATCACCACGCGTCAAAATTCGCTCGCGCTATAAAGGTCAAGAATGAACTTTTAGGATACGGATTGACATGATATAATCTTTGGATACGGAGTAGTTAGGCATTAAAAATAGAAAAGTATAGGTATTGTTATTTTATTTGATACTAGGCGTGACAGAGGTGTGGTGAGTCCAGTCCTAGACCAAAAGAGATGCAACGCATGCTGGGCGTTCAGCGTGGTGGGGGTCATGGAGACCATGCTGGCCATTAAGAAGAAAGAGCGACATAGCGAGAGGTTGAGCATACAGGTATTAAACTACTCCTTACCAGACTGCCTCACTGTTGTGCGATAGCAAATTTTGGCTTATTTCAGTTGTATTTCATGACGACTTGGCTCAATCGTAGCCCGCTTGATTCACATGCACCAGGTAGTTTCGGGTTCGATTCCCGTAAGAGGCAAATTTCGGAAATGGTCTTTTCGGAATTTACCCTGGTCTGGGTGTAACTGGGTTCGCTCCCAGTCCAATAAGGTACCAATAGTATGTACAAGCATTGTTTAGTTTGGTGTCATACGATGAGTATGACGTGTTGTCTGGCGATATTTCTTTACTATACGAAAGCCCAACATTTTCTCTATCGGCCAGTCTTGGTTTTATATTTTTAACATTTATTGTTATATTTTTATTATACGTGCAGATAAACGTCTATGCCTTCACGATTTCTAAAGACAGCCATTTCTGCATATTTGCTTGTATCTTAAAATTGGGTGTAGGTACTCATATATAGCTTCTTAGTAGTTGGAAAACGAAACGTGTCTCATTTATCTAACATTCAAAGTTATTAAGATTAATAGACACAAATCTGTGTGACTTCTTAATTTCTAGCGAGATCAATTTTCGCAATTTTGCTTGTAGTTCAAAATAGAGTTTATCGGCCTTTGAGCCATCGAACGGCAACTCGATAAGAGAGCAATATTTTTTGGTGTGGGTAAGTATCCTCATGCTGACGGCTTGGTCTGGATGGCTCACTGGACCAGATGGATGCGAGTTTGATTCCCACCAAGAGCTAACATCAGAAGTAGTCGAAGGTCGACCCTACTAAAAGAGGAAGAAATCCATAAACAAAAATACAAAGGAGTTCCCTTTCAAGTTCTATCGATTACATTTTGTTTACCGCTATTATTTTTGCCAAGGAACTGCTGGACTGTTGTCCTTACACGGCAAAATGCAGGGGTGGTAGTATAGACTCGGCCATGTGGTACCTGTCGGTGTTGCACAAGCCCATCGTGTCTGAGAGCCAATACCCCTTGAACCTGCAAGACGAGAGCTGCAGAACGAACCCTGACGAGTCCGGCACCAGATTACTATCGTACGTCATACGATGGTTAGTACCTTGACTTACAACGACTCTACGCTTAAAGACAATGACGGTTTGGTCTCGTGGTTCAATTTTGGTCGCTTGATTTATTCTTTCGATTCCCCTGAGCAGCAAATTTCGGATATGGCCTTTTCGAAACTTGCCCTGGTGTGGGTGTAACTGGGATCACCCTAAATCCATTTTATAATACCTATAGTTCAAGCGTGGCTTAGTTTGGGATCATACCATGAGTACCTATGTGTTGTCTTACGATATACTAACGATATTTAAAGACCAGCGAAGCCTTGAACGTAAGGGGTGCAGGTTCCGGGCCAGCACGTCTGAGATTTTGACATGCGAATGTCATTTTCATAAATAATTACTACTTGCTGAACGGCGAAGGGAAACATTGTGTGGAAACCTGCACGTCTGTGAATCGCTCTCAAACCCCCCTCGTATTAAGGGCGAATGTACAATGGCAAAATAATCGGCCATTGGGACCAAAATCGTAACCATTGGCGTATCATTGCAGTGCACCTCGGCCTAGTCGGGGAATATGGGCGTGATGAGATACATCAGGGGCCCGATTTTCATTTGATAGACATCAATCTCTATTAGAGATATGTCGAAACAAAATAAAAAAAATACATACAACCAATTTGACGTATCGTTTCGACATAGGAGCCGTTCAAAAATGGTTTTATTACAATTATTACCCCCCCCCCCCCCATCCCCCCTGTCAGCAAAAGTAAGCAAAGCTCTTACCCCCTCCCCCATGCTTACGCTTATAATTATGCTTATAATTTTATCCCCGAAAATGCGTTTCGTTTTCAAGCATATACAATGTGAGGGTTGCCATTCGTGTAAAAAATTTAATAACTACCGATGACGTAATCATCATCTAGACTCCCCTACCCCCCATGTCATCCAAAATAAGCAAAACAAAGACCCCCCCACCGCCCCATAGTGCTTACGTAATACTGGAACGGCCCCATATCTCTAATAGAGATTGATGTCAAACGAAAATCGGGCCCAGGCCATTATATCCATGTAGGGATATGATTTGAATAAACAATGTGTATTTTCGCAGTAATGTGGATGAGAAAATCATACCCCGTATAATTGCGAACCACGGACCAGTGATGGTGGTGCTAAACGCGGGAAATTGGCAATTCTACACGGGAGGAATCATTCATAGATCGTGCGAGTAAGTATTCCATATTCAATCCCTTATTAGCATCTCCCTAAGTACCTATCTATACTAATCTGCTACTACTACAGCTCTTTTAACGTCCCACTGCTGGGCACGGGCCTCCCCTCAATGCGAGGGGGATTTGGGCCATAGCCCACCACGCTGGCCCGGTGCGGGTTGGCAGACTTCACACATCTATCGAGAACTAATCAAGTTCCATCAGACGTGCAGGTTTCCTCACGATGTTTTCCTTCACTGTTTCATAGCAAGTGGTAATCTCGGATGAAAATCTATACTAATATTATAAAGAGGAAAGATTTGTATTTTTGTATATAACGAATAAACACCCGGTCAAGTAGTATTTCGGACTTCTGAAAAAATCTGTATATATCTGATTTCAGAAACATCGATGTTCCAATGAAACACGTGGTGCAAGTTGTTGGGTATGATATGACAGGGGATATTCCCTATTACATAGCGAGGAACTCTTGGGGTACAGACTTTGGAGAAGACGGGTACGTCAGGCTGGCCATGAACGAGGATGTCTGCGGAATCACCAGGAAGATAGCCTACTTAGATGTCTATTAAGATTCCCTTTACAACCTTAAGATAATTACAACCAACTAGAAAATAAGTATTTTTAATTTTACGAAGTTTTTTTGCCAATACTATAATTAACTCTGTGTCAATATACATAAAGAGTGAATTTCTTTGATAAAAGCCGCGTGGCGAAATTTACGAAAACGCCAAAAAACACGTTTGTTGTTTGGGAGCCCCCTTAAATATTTATTTTATTCTGTTTTTTAGTATTTGTTGTTATAGCGGCAACGGAAATACATCATCTGTTAAAATTTCATCTGTCTAACTATTACAGTTCATGAGCTACAGCCTGGTGACAGACGGACGGACGGACGGACAGCGAAGTCTTAGTAATAGGGTTCTTCATATGAATAGTTTTAGAAATAGTATCTAAGCAATTACCTATTACTCAAATCCCTTTGCGCGCTACCCCGTTCAATATCATGACCTTGATATTAACGTATCAGACACTGACACTACTCTGCCCACAAGAACGTATTAACAAAAAACCGGAACATTGATCGACATTTCATCCGCCATCTTTATCACTGTCATCATTCATTTTTATTTATTACGTGTATTTATTGAATTTGTCCTTGCTATTAATTACTTGACATTGGCGAAATACCCGCGCTAGTCGCAGGTGATGCCATTCCTCATCTTATTCCATGAAATATCATCATTTCGCTCATTTCGTAAAATAATAATAATAACAAAAAACCGGCCAAGTGCGAGTCAGACTCGCGCACGAAGGGTTCCGTACCATTATCTATAAAAAAGGAAAAAAAAATACGTTTGTTGTATGGGGGCCCCCTTAAATATTTATTTTATTCTGTTTTTTAGTATTTGTTGTTATAGCGGCAACAGAAATACGTCATCTGTGAAAATTTTAACTCTCTAACTATCACAGTTCATGAGATACAGCCTGGTGACAGGCGGACGGACGGACTGACAGCGAAGTCTCAGTAATAGGGTTCCCGTTTTACCCTTTGAGTACGGAACCCTAAAAACGCAATAATTGACGCCGTAATTTGACGAAGTATGGTGTTGATTGACGGAACGGTATAGTGTTTTATATCCTACTAAGTATAGCCCTTTTAACGTCCCACACGGGCCTGCCCTCAATGCGAGGGGGATTCAGGCCATTTTCTACAACACTGGCCTAGTGTGAGTTGGCAGACTTCACATATCTATCGAGAAGTAAACAAGTATCCTCAGCCATGCAGGTTTCCTCACGATGTTTTCCTTCACCGTTTCTTAGCAAATGATAATCTCGGATGAAAATGAGATTCGCATATGAAGCTCAGAGGTGCGAGCCGGGGTTTGAACCTGCACAACCAGACAAAACATACTCATCATATTTATTTATTAAATTACAATGTAGTTTACAGTTCGAAACAGAATCAGAATCAGAATTTTTTTATTCATGTAAACCAATACAGGCACTTATGAATCGTCAGTAAAAAATTAATCGTATTAATAGTATCTCTACCACCCATTCGGAATGCAATTCCTATGGAGAAGAATGGGCAAGAAACTCCATGGTTGCTTTTTTCCAATAAGGATTTACATGTTATTTGCATTACAATGTGTTTTTCTTAATTAACAATTATAGAATATAAAGTTATGAGGCTATACATTCTCAAAACACAAAATTAATCAGCAATACAAATTACAAGCTAAGTCAGTGTAAGATTTAAAGGTAGGAAGAAGGAGGAAAACGGGACAAATATCAAACATCCCTCAAATGAGTTCCTGTGGGGCCGGACCAGCGCCTGACCAAGCGTGTTTATCCTCTAGATAATTCTCTATTGTGTAATATATGTAAACCTTACACACTAATATTTTAGTATTGCTTTTTTTATAGCCTGTTGTATGTCCCACTGCTGGGCAAAGGCCTCCCCCTCTCGTCTCCACATGTCCCTATCCTAGGCTTGTTGTGGGCACGTTTCTCCCGCAAAAGTGACCAAATCGTCGCACCATCTTCTCCTTGGTCTGCCACGATTGCTTTTATTATAAAAACAAAATAAGTAACAAAAATAATATTTCTTATATGTTTAAACAAACTAATAAAGTAAATTAAAAATTACTGAAAAAAATATAAATACATTTTCGCCCACTATGTGGCTTATCATTAAAAATATCAATATTTATGTGCTGAGTGAGCATCGAGTTGAGCAGCGTGATCGCTCTGGCCGTGGGTGCCGCAGCAGCTCGTCGCGTGCGCACTCCCGGGATTTCTCGTCGTATGATCCCAAACTAAGCAAAGTCTTTACTATGGGTACCCAGATCAGGGCAAAGTCTAAAAAGGACATTTCCGTAATTTGCCATTGACGGGAATCGAACCCGCAACCACCCAGTGCAATGGGTCGAACGGCCTACACTCTAAGCACTAGACCAACTCGTCTTGAGGCGACACGGTTACGGTCATGTTAAGGAACGGGCTAGTGAACAGAGACCTTAAGTACAAGTTACACTTAAATATACGCATAAATACTTTAATAAAAGCTTCAAAGTAAAGTAGATATTTTATTTATTTGATTGTATTGGGACTAAGCCCGACACACATTCCCACCACTGTTACTCCTGTAAGCCAGGGGTGCTACTCTTGAAATCGACAACGAAACATTCGAAACGACACGACATTACTTCGAATATATCGACCTTACCCTACTCTAACAAATGTTCGAATTCCTTGTCGTTTATCGTATCCATAGACTATGTTCGGAGTGAATGATACGAATAATAAATGCAAAGTTTGTTGAAAACCTGAATATTCTCTATGGCCTCATTTTTTAATCTGTGGGGCCTCTCTGTAACAAAAATAGATTGAGAATCTAAGATACATAAGACTCGCTAGCTTTTTCACGCTCGCTGTTTTTTGTATAGCGCCGTTTCGCTTTAACTACAGTCTTCTCTATCTACGATCATAAGGCTTCCAAAGATAGTAAAAGTCTTGACATTGTAAACTTCTGAAAACGTTAACAGAAATTAGCAGGAGAGCTCATGGCTACACTTGATATAAAAATTATAAATAATCACATCGTGCAACAGTTTTTATTTAATATTTTACTTACCCAATTGTTAATAGGTACTTAAACTGTTGGTGTCGTTTTTAAATAAATAAACTGTTTTATTCCGTATATCACTTACTTTTATAATATTTAGACGAATTTGAATAATATTTTATATTGATAGGATACGAAATTCACTACACGATAATGCCGACGACGTCCTAAAAGGTGTCGTTGAGATTATCGCAAAAATCACACGTTGGTCGTGGTCAAATTCGAATATTCGTGTCCGACATTTAAACCTAAGAGTAGGGTTAAGCTCGATATATCGGATTATGTATCGTTCGTTCAGTCATCGATACGACATTAAAAACGATGGAACTTAGAGTAGGATTCGACACGACAAATGTCACGATATATCGATAATCGTTTTCAAGAGTGGCACCCCAGGATCGACAGCGATGTCCATTGAAGACACCGAGGTTTGACCCTCGGCGAGTCCCGGGGAAAAGCTAAATTGTCTTGGAACCCGCATGAATTTAATCGAAAAAGGTGTAGGAGGAGTTGGAAGAGAAATGTATTAACTTCTCTCCATTGCAAAGCGGGCGACAAATTTATTATTAACTGCTGCTTGCCTTGAACGCAAAGCATGTAAGTTCACATCCCGGGCGCGCAGCCTATTGCCATTTCAGGAACTTGGTCGGAGACCTAATATAACATCAAATATCGACTTTCTGTCAAATGTAGATATATCAAATAGTGATTGAAACACAAAAATAAAATTCTTTGTAGCTAACAAAGAATTTTATTGAGATAAATAAAAACCGGCCAAATGCGAGTCAGACTCGCGCACAAAGGGTTCCGTACCATTATCTATAAAAACGGCAAAAAAATCACGTTTGTTGTATGGGAGCCCCCTTAAATATTTATTTTAGTATTTGTTGTTAAAGCGGCAACAGAAATATATCATCTGTGAAAATTTCAACTCTCTAGCTATCACGGTTCATGAGATACAGCCTGGTGACAGACGGACGGACGGACGGACAGCGAAGTCTCAGTAATAGGGTTCCCGTTTTACCCTTTGGGTACGGAACCCTAATAAAATTAGGTATAAATGAAGGAAAACATCGTGAGGAAACCTGCACGTCTATAGAAGGGCGTATGAAGTTTACCAGCCCGCACTGGGCCAGCGTGGGGGACTATGGCCCAAATCTCCCCCGTATTGAGGGGGTGTCCGAGATTGTGTCCGGTATAATGGCAATAGGCTCGCCCCCTATTACATTGGGACCAAAATACATTGGTGAAGTGTGGGTGCACTGTACTGCGCCTCTGCCGACCCCTTCGGGAAATACGGGCGTGATGATGATGATGACAATGCTTGCGTAGGTATTTAAACCTAAAATATGATTTCTCACTTCTGAAACTACCTATCAGTGGTTTATGTTTTACCTCCGTGTGGTGACCAAAGGAACTTGTGACCTAATTCGATATTTTTTATCGCTATTCTGTTTTTTTTTTTGCAAATCAGCGTGGAAAAGTACGTACTATGTCTTCAATCAAAATAAAAAAAAAAATTACATATTCAAAAGTACATTATACGAGTTTAGAAAAATGATACTTAAGTCATTGCCATAAATATTTTCATTTTATTTTTACTTTTTCATTATTCAAATTTTAGCTTTAGCTTAATTTTTAGTTTAGTTTCAACTTTATTTGTTTCTTTTTTAGATGTTCAAGTCTCACGTCGGTGAAAGTTGTACACGCCTGTCATTGGTGTACCTACCAGACCAGTTTTTATTTAATATTTTACTTGCCCAGTTGATTTTTTTTTTTTTTTTTATCCGGGCCTCTATCGACCCGGCCCGCGTGCTCACCTCTGATGTGGGGGTCAGAGTACTTAAAATTAGCCTTAAGTTTAGTGTGTGTAAAATATTTTTTCCAGCCTGGTTTGTTTTATTAAAAATGAAAGTCAAATAAATTTTATTAAAAATGTGTAAATGTCAAAGAAAATACATGATAATAAAAAAAAAGCAAACCCGTCTAAAAATAACAATGTAAAAAAAAAGACAATAAAATAGCAAAAGGCTATGGACAAGGATAATAAACAGCATATCTTGCCCAGTTGTTAATAGGTATACTGTTGGTGTGTCGTTTTTAAATAAATCATTAAAGAAAGCATTATATACTGACTTTTATTATTGTTTCAATGCGCTTACACAAACAATTGGTTAGCATGACCGCGAAGACATAAGTTTTATCCCTTTCAACTGTCAGATGTGTCGAGAAAGTGACGTCACATCGAGCCATGTCCAGTACAAAATGCTCGAAGTGACGTAATTTTCCCGACAAATCTGACAGTTGAAAAAGATAAACCTTTTGTCTACGCGGTCATGCTACAGGGCCAGGGGCCCAATTCTCGCAAGATCGACATCATCTCCAACATATGTCTCTAGTCTCTTGTCTATAAACAAAACGTCAAGTTGGTCGTATTCTTCAACTGGGCTATCACTGCTATATTACATTAACTAACTTGTTAGTTTGCAAAATAAATTTTACAAAGATCACCGGATAGGTGACCTACATACATACCTTCATAATATCAATACATATACGAGTACATATATAAATACATAGTTGCTGAGCAGTGGAGTTATTAGCACGCATATCAAGACAAGACCTTTGTCACGATTTCGCTCGCATGCTCTCTTATTTCATAGGAAAATAAAGATACACTTTGACTTAAGACTAGTCTCGGCGCTCATGCTACAAGTACGCATATCAAGACAAAACCTTTTTCACGATTTGGCTCGCATGCTGTCTGTCTAATTTCATACGAGAGAGAGATAAATAAAGATATACCTACTGTGACATAAGACAAGTCTTGGCGCTCATGCTACAAGTGCATTCGTGGTAGCCGAGCGGTCAAACGCACGCCTTGCAATGAAAGTGTGCTGGTTCAAACCACGGCTCGCACCTCTGGGTTTATGTGCTAATCTCATTTTCATCCGAGATTACCACTTGCTATGAAACTGTGAAAGAAAACATCGTGAGGAAACCTGCACGGCCAAAGAAAGGCGTGTGAAGTTCACCAACCCCCGTTTGGCCCGCATCACCATGCGGGCCAAACGGGGGTTGGCACCGAAATCCACCGATTACAGCCCAAAAATCTCCCTCGTATTTAGGGAGAATGCACCTGGTATAATGGCAAAAGGCTCGCCCCCTATTACATTGGGACCAAAACACATCAGCGAATTGTTGGCGCACTGCAGTGCATCTCTGCCTACACCTTCGGAGAATACAGGCGTGATGATATATGTATGTCAGTATGTACTTGCTGAGAAAAAAAACCGCAGATAAATCGACACCAATATTGGCCCAACATTTTCAGACATTTCTTACAACCATGGCTGACTTCACGATAGTTTATATTTCGCAAAGCCAACTTCACGGCAGTTGACACCGGTACGTGGCAGCGTGAGGACGTTGATTCAGTAAGTGTTATCATCATGACTTTATAATTTTATTGTTTAATTTTTTATTCTACTGATAACTAACTGTAAAACGTAAGATAATATTGATACAGTGTGAACGATGTCGGTATTGTCAAGTATTTTTGTGATAAATGTTTTGAGTTTACGTTGTTAATAGTAGGTACAACTGTTTGCATTGTATTGATAAGTGGATAGCTACTACTTAGTACGATTTTTCGCTTCATAAAACTATTGGTTTAAAAATTCATCTGATGACCGTACGTCATCGCAAAAGTATCGTATAGGTCAGGGGTCGGCAACCTTTTGAGTCGGAAGAGAGTTTCAAAGTTTATATAGAGCCGCAAATGTTTTTCTTGCCAACAATAAATAGAAGGTACTTGCATAAATAAAGTTATTTGATTAAAAAAAACAACAAAATAGAAATGGTGCCTAATCTTCGTTAATCGATTTAGAACGAGTTGTAAATGTTTTTTTTTTTTATAAATTAAATAATATTTGCGTATGGAACTAAAATGCCGCCGCCTCACATCCAAAGAGCCGCATGTGGCTCGCGAGCCTCAGTTTGCTGTCTCCCTGGTATAGGTGTTTTAATTAAAACAAAGAGTAATCCAGCCATTAAGTTTACCGCCACACTAGAGCGTTGACGCTCGAGCGTAAAATATTTTGCCAGTACCAAAACGAACTGTATGGACGCTCAAAAAAGTTTATTCTTGAACAAAATTACACTGACAGCGCGAACGAACCTGATACAACCTGTATATTTTCTTCAATTGACCTTTTCAGTTTCAGGTATTTTCAGTTTCTTCAGCAATGGTGACGCTTACAGTTAATGACTTCGGTCTGCACCAGGACAAAACGGTGAAGAGATTCACGTGGAGAACGGTGAACGGCCTCTCCGTGTCCGTCATATCATACGGGGCCATTGTCCAGTCTATCAAGGTATATTAATTGAACTGTCTCGACACCTCGAAAGATTTAACTCATTTATCGCTGAGTTTTTATGAGTTCAATTACTTGTCACGTGCATTAATAATCTACACTCAATAATTAATTGCATTTCCACAATATAAGATGATTATCTTTATTTATATGTGCGTTTATAGAAAGTTATATAATGCATTAACAGTGACATAGACAAATTTAAATCGCCAAACAACACGTATACTCAATATGCTCATCGTATGATCCCAACCTTTAACTATGGTCTGGGGGCTATACCAGTTATACCCATATCAGAGCAAATTTCGAAAAGGTCATTTCCGAAATTTGTCATTGTCGGGAATACAAACGGCGAGGGGTAAACCTGATTTTGGCGTGGCGAGATTTGCCGAAGCTTCGCCACAACAAAATTAAATCAACCTTATTACATGCGGCCACCCTTCATCCGCCGCTTAGACTCCGCCCAGCGGCTGACTCCCCTCATAAGCCGCTTCGACCTTTATGTTTTATATTTTATATTTGCCAGGCGTCTCGCGACGGCTCAGTTTTTCTTTTTTGTATGTACTAGAGATGAAACGGATATCCGGTAAATATCCGGTATCCGGCCTTGTTTTCACTATCCGGCCGGATACCGGATAATAATTTAGTATCCGGCCGGATACCCGATAGTAATTCAGTATCTGACTGGATAACGGAAAGTAAATGCAGAAGAAGGATCTACTGATGTAGAAGAACGCGCTGATGAAGAAAATTCCGCAGACGAGATAAGTGACGAATACGTAGACACGGTGTCTTCTCCAGCTGCAGAGTCTCAGGTCCTGCAAAGGTTAAAATTGTTACAAAATAAAAACCATTATAATAGTAATATGGCTTTATTCAGCAGAACTAAGATAAATGACATATGTCATATCACCACAGTAAAATTCAAAAAAATCTCATTCATTTTACACAAGGCAAATCATACCACAATAGGTTATGGATACCTAAATATTAATTAATTAATTAATTTAGTACTCAAAATTAACAATAGGCAAATTGTGGTGAATGAATACCAAAGTTTCCGCATTTGTCGACTTCACTTTGTTTTGTATCCAGACCAGCTTCTGAAAATAGCCTTTCGCTGTAAAACGCTACTGCCAGTGGGGTAGGCACGTATGTCAAGACAAGACCCTTGTCACGGTTTCCCTCGCTCGCTCTCTGTCAAATTTCATACGAGAGAAAGAGACAAAATCAAGATATTCTGTGACATAGTCTAGTCTTGGCGCACATGCTACAACTACAGGTGCTGAAAGATAAATTCTAGCAAACCTTGGCAACAACGGGTACTGATGCAAATTAACTGACTACCATATGTATGGGTCGTGATTGCGATCGATTAGAGATGTGTTTAAGAAGGGTCATGTAACGCGATAAAGGGCCGAATATCCGGTGGCTGAATATAGCGCGCTCCGGCCTGGTAGCGTGCCAAATATCCGGTATCCAGTATCCGGCCAAACCACTATCCGTTTCATCACTGTAACTACATTAAATACTTTATTATTTTTGTCTGATTTGTTGTTTTTAGGGTTCGGTTTCTAATAGAGTAGGAAAAAAATAAAAAATAAAAACTTTGAAATTTTGTAAATTGCAATTTTTGACTCTTCCGATACAAATGGTTGCCGACCCCTGCCCTAGACCAAGTCGTCGACAGTATTAAAATGATACTAATCAAGTGGCGGTGGTGACTGAAACTAATATGTTGTCAAATTACAGAATCACGGTAACGGATTCCGGTTCGATCCCGACTGGCGCCTTCCAGAAGGTGGGTGGCACGCCGTTCGACCTCCGCGCGCCCAGGAAGCTGGGCAACCTCCTGCGCGATAATCTGTTCGATGACAACTTCTGCATCAGCAATTATAGAGCTGGGGTATGTTGCTATCATTTTATACACATAGTGAGTCGTTATGTGTACATAGTTGACTCATTTTGTTTACATAGTGACTCATTTTATGTACACAGTGACTCACTTTGTGTACATAGTGACTAAGGAGAAAAAAAAACCTGTCCTCACCAACTAAATTATTTCTCAAATAACTGTGAGTGTACTGAAATTAATATAACTTGTCATAGGTAGTTTTTCTAATTAGACTACTTAATATACTCCAATGCTATGTGGTTGCCAAAGATAAAATAAAAAACATTCTGAACATTGAGAACTGCCTCCATTTTTGGAGTCAGTTTAAATTGTTTACATAGGTGAAAAAGATAGAGAATGATCAGTTTGTAAAGAGGCCTTGTAAGCGAGGCTTGTAAACGAACAGATGCCTTTGGCTTCCCATAAACATTCTGTAAACTGAACCTATTTGCTATATAGCTATGGTTTATAATCCATTTTCTAAATCTTACAGAGCTTAAACTTCGTCTCGCGTGTCATCCACCCTCAATCAGGTCGCTACCTCGAAGTCTACAGCGACCAACCAGGCGTGCAGTTCTACACCAGCAACTCTCTACCGGCTCCCAACGAAGTAGCCCTCGTGGGGAAGGATTCCGTTGGCTACCGTCGTCACCAGGCCTTCTGTCTTGAGACCCAGAAGTACCCAGATAGCGTGAATCATGCCAACTTCCCCACAACTGTGGTGACTCCCGGGGAAGTGTACAAACATCGCGTGGTATACCAGTTTGGCGTTCAGAAATGTGGCGATCCTATCGTTATAGCCGCTTAATTGTATCGATAGTGTTTACCGAATGATTTGAGATCGATCGATCGATTTGAATCGATTTGTAATCATGACTCCGTGCATTTATTATCTTTTCATCTATACAAATAAATAAAATTGGAGTGTCTGTTTGTAATATCAAAATAACACTTTTTTACCAAATGCGTATGAAAGTATATACGATACCTATAACGAAAACGCAATTTTAAAATTGTTTGTCTGTCTGTCTGTTTGTTTGAGGTAAACTTCTAAACGGCTGAACCGATTTCAATGGAACTTTCACTGACAGATAGCTGACGTTCCAAGGCGTAACTTAGGCTACTTTAATTTTAGAAAAAGCATTAGGGTTCCGCGGGAAAAACATAATACCCATATTTCCGGGTAATCTCCCTAAAGTCCACGCGGGCGAAGTCGCGGGCACAGCTAGTAATCAAATAAAATTTTATATACCTCTATTTGAATGAGTTTTTTTTTCAACTGATTAAGCCTGCCGTACACTGGGGAGTCGATGGTCGCGCGACATTTTTTTTCCAATACCAAGACGTACTCTGTGTCAATATGCATAAAGATTGAGTTTCTGTGGAAAAGTCACGCGACAAAATACGCTCGTGTTGTCAGCGTCATGTAGTTGAAGAATGAACTTATTTTATAAGTAAATACAGTTTGTTTTGGAATTGAAAAAAAAATTGACACGCGAGTGCTGACACCCCAGTATGCTTTTTATTATTCTCGTATTACAAAAAACTTATAAATATTAGGGTAGATTTTAGTAACTAAGCTGCCACTTGTTATACGAAGGAAATAAACCCTAAGTTCTACCACATACCTACTATAACTTCTCAATTTGCTATCTTTATTTAAAGTTTACGGGGTTACATTGTTAGTAAAATATTTGTATACGAGTTACTAGATAATAATTACTATGTGTTTATTATTCTATATTTTACTGTTTGCCGGTTAGCGTGATTCCGGGTAGCTTTATAAATAAAATCTTGATGTATAGGTAATCTGGATATAATTTTACGTTCGATAGATAGGAAACTCTTTATCGCACACCAATAGATGGAAATTATACAACATATATTGACAGAACAAGAACAAATAGAAGTGTACATTGGGCGGTCTTATCGCAAGCTGCGATCTCTTCCAGATAATGTAGTGGAGGATAATTACTTGCCTAATTGGATTGTTTTTGATATCGGTCAACGTGGATGCGGAAAAATGAATAATACGGAAAAAATATCCATTAGGCTCCTCAGCAGTGGTAGCCGAGTGGTCGAACGCACGCCTTCGAATCGAAGTGTGCAGGTTCAAACCCCGGCTCGCACCTCTGGGATTTATGTGCGAATCTCATTTACATCCGAGATTATCACTTGCTATGAAACGGTGAAGGAAAACATCGTGAGGAAACCTGCACGTTGTAGCGACACATAAGATAGGTATAAATTAACCTTTGTCAGCGAAATAATCTAAGCGCCCAACTGGCCAGTATGTTACGCCAGTCGTCGCCCACCATATGCGTTGTTCAGTCGAATTACAATGGTAGCTACCAGTAACACATTGAAATTGAAGTATTATTTATACCACCAAATAGAACAATAATTTATAATCCCTAAACTGGTGACCCCGTCGTGATTGACTTTTATTGAATTATTTGACTTTTATTGAAAGCACACCTAAACACGACTTTAGAAAGGCGTGTGAAGTTCACCAACCCGCACTGAGCCAGCGTGGTGAAAAATCTCCCTCGTATTGAGGGAGAATGTGCCCGGTATAATGGCAATAGGCTCGCCCCCTTTTACATTAGGACCAAAAATACATCGGCGAAGTGTGGGCGCACTACGGTGCACAGAGGTGCACAGGCGAAGGGGTAGGGAAAACAGGCGTGATGATGATGATGATGTACTTCTTGTAAAAGCATTTAGCTTATTTCGAGGGTCTAATCTAACAGGATTTCTGGGGTCCGATTTTCTTTTGATAGACATCAATCTCTATTATCGTTTTGTTTCGATGTCTCTAATAGAGATTGATGTCTATCAAACTAAAATCGGGCCACTGGTATTGTGATAAACTTACACTGCTAGTAACCCTATTAAAAAAAAGGAAGTGTTCATTTAAAAATCGATTTTAGTTTATCGATTAGGTAGGCTTTAAGCTTTTTTTAATAATGGCCAGATATATGAATTTAAAACTTGTTTAGTGCAAGATCATACGTGAAAACATTGGATGTATTACATAAGTATCTAACTTACTATAAAAAATAAACCCTGATTATAGGTACTTATTAATTATTATTCTACTACCCTCTCCACAAATATCAGTTTATTGATTGAAAACAATATTTTTATCACTTATACGAAGGTCAAAGGCCAGTGTTGAGAGGTGATATGCTATGGTTTCGCATGGCTACCATCAGTTGTGATCCAGGCAGGCTTGGGAGAACACATCTTCCTTTGGTAAGTACAGGCTATATTTGTTATATCGTTTCTTTTTATCTAAGATTTGTGTCCCACTGCTGGGCAAATGTGGTCTCTCCCCCTCCTTCCATTAATCCCGGTCATTATATAACAAAATTAGATTAGATAATTGAACTGGGAATAAAAAAAATCTTCCTAATTTAGTGGTCATAAATATGGGTTATCGATTATTTTTAATACACTTGATTCATATAATGTTGGTTCCATGTTTATACCACCCCATGAGATTTTTAGCACAATAGCTTTTTTTTTTGAATGGACTACGCTGTTGGCCGTGATGTGGCCTTTACACCTTTACAGGAGGAGTGGAGAGCGCAGAGTGCACTCCAACCAAGGCCTTAAGAGCGGATAAGGGTGGCAACTAGCTCAAGGGCGCCACAAAGGGCACGACCTCGGCTTGGGCAGTTACCGTGAGAGGAGAGGTAGTGACTGTGCTCCTAGGTGCAAAGATGCACCTACGAGTGGAAGAGGGGGTTCCACGACCTCGCCGGCGAGATCGGTGTCTGTTTGAGGCTGGTGTAGGTGTGTTGGTGGCCCTCTCGACGCCCGGGTCGAGGAGGGCGGTGATCGTGTCGGGAGGATCAATCAACACATGCCGCGGACAGCGGCGACGAGTTGATGATGTGTGCGCGGGGTAGCACAATAGCATATAACAAAACCCTTAAAGACAATACGTAAACTGTATCTGTACGTATAATTACATAAAAAATATAACTAAATTAAGACAAACCTTAGCCTGGTTTTGTGATGCTTTAATAGCAAACTCTGTATCCAATCTTCATATTTAATAAATAAATAAAAATTCAATTTTTTTATCCTATGTTGTAATTAGTTGCTAATTTGATCTTAAGTGTAATTTGTTCTAGATTATGATCCTAAGTGTACTTAATTTTTTATCTCCAGCCCCCTTAGCATGACCGCATCGATATAAGTTTTAAACTATCCAAATGTCAGTTATATCAGGAAAATGACGTCACGCCGAGCTCTATCAACCGACCTTAGCATGAGCGCCACGCGACAGAAGACGCGGCGCGGCTAAATGTCAGTTTAAGGTAATATCTCTATTGCCATAGCATGACCACCTTATTTTATCCGCGTTTATCAGTTTTTGACAAGTAAGATCGTGAATTTTTGTCTGCCACTGTTTGAGACGAAGATTAGCGTGCATAAGGTGCAGCGTTGCCAGTACGGGTCTTTTACCCGATTTATTCGCTCTGTCTGCATAATGCCGTCATTTTATTTAAGCTGTATAGATCGCATTTCTCAAAGACAATAACGTGCGGGCCACATATTATGGTGTTATAAGTTTGCGTGACCTTTTTTTTATTATATTACTTTTCCAAAACGGGTAATTTTTAACTCCGTATCCGGCTATTTGTTGTAAGACTACTGGCAACACTGATAAGGTGTCGATCGAGTATCAAGATTGCATTAATTCCTCATATATTTTCTTTTGAGGAAAATTAGTTATATATCTGATCAAAATGTCCCGTGCATATCGGTACTATTTACTGATTTTTATGTGGAGAAGAAGGCCCGTAAAGTGCAAGAGACCATTGTTCGTGAGATTTGCGATCCTACCAAAAATCCCAAGATATTAGTTATCGGCCAGACAACTGTATCCAAATACTTTGGACGTTTTTTCGATGCAGTAACTACAAGGTAAGTCTCTATATTCAATCGCTCATTTTAATAATAATATAACATATTATACCTACTAACCTCAAACGATTCGTTTTGACTTAGTCTAATAATGAGAACATTAACTCGACGTTGCCATAAATACCGTTAATCGCAAGCATTCCTCATCTTATTCCATTAAATTTACATAATTTCGTAAAAAATTATGAAGTGGTAATTGATTGTTTGTTTTTAGGTTAAGCATCTACTTGGATAAATTTCCGGGTCGCGATGATGGCCGGAAACCGGTGGCTGCTGTGTTTTAGCAACAATTCGGGTACCTAACATCCTTGGGTGTGTTGACTGCACCCATATTGACCGTTTCCCGCCTCATCAACCAACACAAGCTCAATTCATCAATCAACATGAGAACCCATCTCTCAACATTGAATTGGTAATAATATACTGTATTACTTATTTAAACAGAATGAAACATATATCATAATTATACTTATAATACAAATTTCAGAAAGGTAATCACAATTAACCCCATTTATGTTCTAGATAGCAGAAGCATAATGTCACATTAGGTGATGCCAATTACCGAAGTTGCATCCACAACCAATTCATCTTAATTTGGTCATACATGTTCATACTTGTGGAGTTACGCAGGCTGTATAACAATGGGCTTGGTTCATATTATCCGCTTGGTAAGTTGTGTTAGTTTTTTTATTTAAGAAAATGAAAACAAATAAACTAAATTACATAATAATATTTATTTTGCATATACTAAATGATTAATAAAAAACAACTTATAATTATATTACACATCAAAATATTTTTTTTAGTATATAAGACATTCCTTTAAGTCTGAAATAATTAATTATTATTAACATATTGTAAGTGAATAGAGATCTATGCCCATTAACAAACTAAAACTTTCAAAACATATCTGCGGACTCGTATTCTGCAACAAAAGAAATAATACTTATGTTTGTTTATTGTATGTTAATGCCGCACTAACATTTAATGTTCCATTTTAACATAACTGCTTAATTAACATTTTTTTTTATTTCCAGAGTGCCCATGGAGCTGCACAAAGTCTCCCTACGTAAATCGCGCCAAATGTTCAATCAAATACCTACTTATTAAAAATGGAAAATAAACGCAATCAAATAGTCAATGAATATTTCATTCACATAATAAAATGTTTTATCTCAAATGAACAAGGACCTTTCCCTGTTGGTCCTTTGGTTAGCTCGGGCGCAGAATGTGGCCAGTTCGTGACCGAGCGAATCTTACTTACACATTGCACCTTCCTTTCTTGCTCATTTTTGCAATTCATGCCGGATCTAGAACAATAATGTCACAATATAGCTATTTACTGCATTCGTGAATGGTGATGGATAGGTAGGTACATACACAGCGCCACTGTTAGGCAGTTCTGTCAGGTCCATATTCTTCTGTATTCTGATCCCATTCTTCATTGAGGCATCGCTGACCCATAGGAACTTTAAAGTCGCCACTTGCGAACCCAACATTAGTTTGCATGTAATTAATGAGGGTTCTTATTTGAGCCAGTGTGCTGCTCGCTCTCTCGCTGAAAATATACTGTATTAGATTTCTTACACATAAAGCACTAGGTTTCAATATTATAATAGTATGTATTATGTAAACACTCACGTTTTTTGTTTTTTATTATCCATTGTTGTCTTATATCACAGCAATCTTTATCCAATGAAACACGGAATTAACATGGATAACGAGTACGCACGTATAAATAACTACTTCTTTGTTTACGAAATTAGTGAAATGACGGACAGCTGCAACATTATTTATTATTTTTAAACAATATAACCTAAACCTCTGATATACAACGTCAAACCCTGTTGCTATTTGTCACTGTCCTTCAAAATATATGTCATTTTTCATATTTTTTAATCTGTATTGACCGAATGTAGTGAACAAGTTAGTGATGTCTGCCTATCGGTAAAATACGATTCAATTACCGATTCGTTCTTGCCACATAAAAAAAAAAATTTTTTTCTATAATGGCAGCCTAGACTATATGTCATCGATAAAGCTTTGTCGGGGTCCTATAGGCTCTCTAAATGTCATCTCATGCTAAGGACATCGATATATTATGAAGGGTCGACAGCGTTTAAAATCGGAGAAGCTTATCGTCGGTAGAGTGTCATGCTACGGGGGCAGCAATGGTTAACCTAACTGTGGAAGACTTCGGAGCGGTCCAGGGTAGGACAATTAAGAAGTTCACCTGGAGAACGCAAAGCGGGTTCTCCCTCTCTGTTATTTCTTACGGAGCCATCATACAGGCTGTCAAGGTATTATTATTTACATAAAGAGCTATTACTACAGTAAAGTAATAGAACACATGATATACCACACATTCAAGCCTGTTTGTATAACTTTTTTTTTTATTTGATGTAGGTAGGTAAATATTTTATGCCCGTACGGAGAGTACACGTAGACAGGCGTTCTCTGCAAAAACCAACACTTCACCGATGTATTTTGATCCCAATGTTATAGGGAGCTAGCCTATTGCCATTATACCGGGCACATTTCCCCACAATAAGAGGGAGATTGAACTAAATATGTACATATCGACGCTTGAAAGGCAATCCTTACTAAGCGACAAAAAATTTAAAATGAGTTATACAGAGTGTTTCAGAAATTAGCGACGAAAAAAAATGGGTTTAACATGGTCAAATTTATATACCATTCAATTGTATATCCGATACTGATGCAAATATCAAAGTATTATTTCGGACGCCTGAAAAACCCTAAACGACGCAGAAAATGTGGCCGTTCGAATGGTTTAAATAACTTATTTTAAGATTCTTGTCGCTGAGTAAGGATTGAAGGCCCCCGCACACTGCCGCGGCAACGCCCGCGCGGCGAAAATTTTGCCAAACCAAAATGAACTGTATTGACTCTTGGAAAAAGTCAATTCTTCAACGAAAATTCTTCCACGCCGCGCCGCCTATATGTTAGTATTTTTTGGTTAAGTGCGAGATCGTCTTAGCAGGTAGGTTTAATCGGTATTATACATGAAAAAATTCCAGGTTCCCGACCGTAATGGTGTGACCAAAGATGTAGCTCTCGGCTTTGACGATATCGACAGTTATGTCACCAAGAACACGCCGGACTGCTTCGGCGCAGTGTGCGGGAGATGTATCAATCGAATCTCTAATGCCACCTTCGAGATTGACGGCCAGAAGCACAACCTGGCCAAGAATCTGGGGAAGCACCATTTGCACGGTGGTCTGGTTGGATTCGATAAGGTGAGGATCGCTTGATTGATTCAAGAATAAGCTCTCATTATGGTCCCATTTTATAAAGTAGGTGACATTAGATTAAGTGCAAAATTATTTTGCACGTAATGTAGAAGAGTAACTTAGTTAGATCACATAAGGCAGGTAAAGTTCACGAAATTGCATCGAGCAAGATTCTGAGCATATCTGCAACGTTTATCTACCAAAAAGAATTAAAAATATAATTTAAAATGATTTTATCTACCAATCTGTAATGGAAGATAGTGAAGACGGTTACCGCCTTCGTATTGAGGTTCTCATTCATCTCTATTATAGAATCAACTGGAAATTAAATTAATCAATTAATTTCCAGGAATTCGTAGTGCCACATAATATTTTAGGACGTTTAAAATTGTAACCATAAAAGACAACCTTAAAACTCTTTTAATCTCCAGGTCATATGGGATCCAACGGTCGTAGGCTCCAAAGTGGTTCTCAGCTACCTCTCCAAGGACGGTGAAGAGCACTATCCAGGTGACCTCCTGACCAACATCACCTACGAGGTCCTGGATGACGGCAGCCTCAACGTTCAGTACACATCCACCACCACCAAGAAAACTGTCGTAAACATCACCAACCATTCGTATTGGAACTTGGCTGGCCACGATGCTGGAGCAAAAGGGCTATATGATCATGTCATCACCCTTAATGCTGATAAGTAAGTGGTTCTGTAATATTTTGTTATGTCTGTGAGAAATGGCAACATTTGAGCCTATTCTTAGATTCCATTGCCTTTATCCTAGATTGGTGTTAACACGGAGAACTCATTTCAGTATACACGACTAATACCCTTTTTACTGGTTACTTTTATATTTTATTTTGATAAACGGCATAAACAACAACAAAAAATAAGTAATAGGTGTCATAGTTGTTTTGATAAGTGTGACACGCATTCGCTGTCTAGTAAAATGTTGAGACTATATACTAACACATTCTAAATTACGGTACTGTCTTATGATATAAATATAGTGAGTTAAGTGACAAAATTACCCATCTGCACCATAAACAAGGTACTTAAGGAACACTGCTAGCTGATTTGATATACATAGCCAAATTTTACGACGAGTTTAATAAATAACATGACTGTAAATGCATATAGCAGTAGCAGCCGAGTGGTCGAACGCACGCTTTGCAATCAAAGTGTGCAGGTAAAAATCCCGGCTCGCACCTCTGGGTTTCATGTGCGAATCTCATTTTCATTCGAGATTATCACTTGCTAAGAAACGGTGAAGGAAAACATCGTGAGGAAACCTGCAAGTCTGAGCGAACTCGACTAGTTCTCGATAGATGTATGAAGTCTGCCAACCCGCACTAGGTCAGCGTGGTGGACAATGGCCTGAATTCCCCTGGCTTTGAGGGGAGGCCCGTGCCCAGCACTGGAACGTCAAAAGGGCTGTAGTAAATACAGCGTAATCTCACTATTTCATATGTAGTGTGTGACATTATCTTCTGTAATTATAGGTACTTGGAAGCGGATGATGACTTTGTACCAACCGGTCGTATGCGCAACGTGATAGCTTCCGTTTACGATCTGCGCACACCCACCAGGCTTGGAGATGTGCTGGCGAAGGACCTGTTTCATGACAACTTTATTCTAAGTAACTACAGAGAAGGGGTATGCACTACTTTTAATCATCTGAGTACCTAGTATAAGGATACCATGTCCAAATCAACTGGATGAATATTTTTTTCTTATATTTACGCGAATACTATACATTGAAATTAAACTATTTTACGGATTTTATCGCGTTTATTTACTATTTCATTTTCCCGACGTTTCGGCTGCTTGCGGTCGGACCGCAAACAACAACTAAATATGAGGGTACCCAGTTATTAACTATGACATGACGTCTAACACCTCAGTCCCCCCGTGACCATGGTTGCTGTAAAGCAGCCGAAACGTCGGGAAAATAAAATAGTAAATAAACGCGATAAAATCCGTAAAATAGTTTAATTTCAATCAACTGGATGAAGATAAGTATTATTGGTCTTAAACGTTTCTTCCTTGAAACCTAGAAAAATCTAGGCTTTACATACCGTACCAAAAAGATTAACCAGAGAGTTGCTTCCCCATCCATCTCTATTGATTGAGCCTATCTTATCATATTTCTGACAATATTAATAAATTACAAAATCCGTTTCCACAACTTTCTTATCTCCGATCTAGGACTTGAATTTCGTCGCTCGGGTGACCCATCCAGTCTCCGGCCGTTACCTCGAAGTCTACAGCGACCAGCCCGCAGTTACCTTCTACACTGGTGGATTCCTGCCATCCGGCGAGACCCCTCCAATCATCGGCAAGGAAGGGACCGGGTACCGTCGGCATGGAGGTCTTTGCATCGAAGACCAAAAGCATACCGATGCCATTAACCATAAGAACTTCCCTAGCACCATTCTGACTCCTGGTGATGTTTACAAGCATAAAATGATTTACCGGTTTGGGGTGGACAAAAGCTACGAACCAGCCACAGTGTCAGCCTAATGAAGTGTCAGTGAATCCAAGGAGGATGGGATTGGATAGGGATGAGGATGTAAGTTGTAATCCTTGATTTATCTGCAGATATCTTGTAAGGGAATTATGTATATGCATGTGATTTTGACAGTTCATGAAAAGAGTACACAAAGAATATGGAGCGATAAGAGATATCAACCAATAGAATCGCTTTATCCTGCTAAGATTATTACGTAGTAGTAACGAAGTAAAGTTTACCGTTTTCTGATGAATAATTATTTTTGTTTTTAAATTCGGAGGAAATCTTCCTTGTGCTGTTTTGATGGACTCTCTCATTGTTGATAGGCGTGAAAAGTACAAAAAGTATAAAATAAAAAAATTATATTATTCACTACAGTTATATTATGTTGCACCTTTGTCTAGAACAGTTTCCATTATCGCCTGTAGAACTAGGTTTCTCTTGATTTTGTCCTATACAACAAACTAAAAATGCAAAATGGGTAATTTCTCTTAAAAAATATCGAGAGGCTAGTCCTCAACTAGATTCAGTATCGAAAGCATTTATGTATTTTTAAGAACCTAAATGAATACAAACTTTCTATATATTTCGATGTCATTTATTAATGTTTATCAACACTCAACATACCTATAGTCTATAAAAAAAAAGATATATTATTTCAACATGTTGCGTTAAATTGCTCGCCTTTTCAACAATATCATCAATCACTGTAAAATTATGTAAGTAAAATAAAAACTGATTATTTCATAACTCTTTTGTATAATAATTATATAATCTGTGAAAGAAACTGATATACAAGCGAACCAATAAAACGGTAGACCATTGATAAAGATCACTTGCTCACGTCATATGGTAGGTTGGATCAAAGGCCATGGTCTCTCGCTACTCAAAACAATAAAATTATGTAATGTCTTTCAAAAAAACAACAGAACCCATTGCTATTGTGATTATTATTTATTACGCTGTGAAAACGTAACAAAGTTGATGTCTCTGGAAGATATTTAATCTACTTATGTATCTAACATGTCGATCCGTAAATGCTACGGAAATTATAAAAAAAAAGTCACTGAAAGTTAGATAATTCTTTATTGTTACACCTCTTAATGAAATAAAAACTATACACATACGATAAAAAAACTAAGTTAGGTATTTGGAGGTAAATATTTTCACTAATCAGCTATAGAAGATTTACCCTTAGGATAATTTTATTCTACTACTTACGAACATCATTATGGAAAATAATAGTTATCTATCGTAACAATCACTTCAATGTAATTGAAATTTCAGCGTTACGTTACGAGTGTTGAATATTTTTCATGATAACTTTTTTTTTATTAAATTTCTTATATATTGGCTGATAACCGGATAGTGTCGCTATTTTTAATTACCGGGGGCTATTAAGTACATACAAGGTGGTTACATAAGTTTTTCTGTGGGTGTTCGATAAAAGCTTGGGCGTTATTAAAATTAACAAAATAATGCCTGAATTATGGAATCGAACAACTTTTCAGCATTTGCCCCTGGTAAGTAATTTAGTTTATTGACTACTAGCGGCTACTAGTGGACATTTTTTTTTACATTTTGGGTTAAATAAATTTAGCCTATGTTACTCAGTGATAATGTAGCTTTGTAACGGCAAAATATTTTTTGAAATCGGTTCTGTAGTTCTTTATACTATTAGTATTGAAGGGATTAATAGTTGTGCCTCTTATTTCCTACTCACTTGAAAGTCTAAAGCCTTGAAATTAAACTATTTTACGGATTTTATCGCGTTTATTTACTATTTTATTTTCCCGACGTTTCGGCTGCTTTACAGCAACCATGGTCACGGGGGGACTGAGGTGTTAGACGTCCTGATGTCATAGTTAATAACTGGATACCCTCATATTTAGTTGTTGTTTGCGGTCCGATCCACGCAGAAAGTGCTTACGGTGTCTTGAGGTCTTGCAATGGTACACTTGGTTTTGGATTTAATCATATTAATTACTGGATCCCAAGTTGGTGGTAGCAAGGTAGTCTAAAGCCTATTCAAATCGATAATAGCGTTACGCGATACATTTGTTTCAGTAGGTACCTACCTCATGAAAGTGAAATGTTATAAAAAGAACTATGGCATTAACTCAATTGTAGATTTCAAAAGTCCGAAATAATACTTGGCCGTTTGGAAGAGTGTCAGATATACAACCGAATGGTATATTTCGTCGAATTGCAGCCCCTGGGGCTGCAATTTTATGGCTGCGGGGCTATTACTGAGACTTCGCTGTCCGTCCGTCCGTCTGTCACCAGGCTGTATCTCATGAACCGTGATAGCTAGAGAGTTGAAATTTTCACAGATGATGTATTTCTGTTGCCACTATAACAACAAATACTAAAATACAGAATAAAATAAATATTTAAGGAGGCTCCCATACAACAAACGTGATTTTTTTGCCGTTTTTATAGATAATGGTACGGAACCCTTAGTGCGCGAGTCCGACTCGCACATGGCCGGTTTATAATTTGCCAATACTAAAACGAACTGTATTGACTTATGGAAAAAGCTCATTCTTCAACGAATTATCATTGATGGCGTATTGTGCAGTTCAGTCACGTGGCTTTTTCATTCAATTCAATCTTTATGTAGGTATATCGTTACAGAGATCGTTTTGGTATTGTCAAATAAATTTCAGGGCAATGTTCGTAGTATCGACATTATCTCTAATTCGATATATGTCGATACAACTCGACAAAATACGATCAATTTGGCGTTTGGTTTCGATGTTAGAATTGTCCCACAGAGGTTGGGATGCCCGAGGCTTTATTTTGTTAAGAAATGGCAGGATAAGAAAAAAAATCCCGAAATCTAATAAAATTTATTCCATAAGTTTATATACTTAACATATCCATGTTACCTACAATCCTAATAAAAACAAACACATTACAAATTCACATCTACCACTCAAAACGAAACGCACTGGAATCAAGTCTCTAATAGTTTTTTCGTCCTATAACGAATCCTCAAGACCATTTTCACCACTTTTTCCATTTTGGCCCACTTGTCCGTTTTGACCCCCGTTCTGTGGGTTTCCTTTCTCCCTTGTGGATTCACCCCACGTCAAGTTGAGACTCTTCTTCATTCCATCGTCGAGAGGTGGCATCAGCGATCGGGGGAGCAGGAACGTGGAAAGATTGAACAGATCCAGGAACACTTTGTAGCGGTCACTGCAAACAATAAATTAATAAGTTGAGTATCTTCATTAATTAAGTAGGTAAGAAAAATGTATGGAACCAAAAAATAAATATTCAAATGTCAAAATTGCTTAATAACATAAGTTTGAAGTGGTTTACTGCGGTCCCAGACTAGGCGTGAGCCTGTTTTATGGGAACCAGAAACGCAATTAGGCGTGAAAAATGTTGAAATCTTAGTATAAATATTAAAACTTAATATAGGCTAATTAAGTACCTCTGCGTAGAGAAAGTAAATAAAATGTGTGATCACTTGTGTAAGCTTGAGTAGGCACACATAAGAGAAATATAAATAAAGATAAGTAATTTAAAAGGGGAGTTAAAAGAAAATAATTATAAGTGTGTAAGTGTGTCAACAGTCATCGTATGATCCTAAACTAAGTAAATCTTGTCCTATGGGTGCCATTTAATGGACTGGGCGTATCCCAGTTATACCTAAACCAGGGCAAATTATTAAAATATCATTTCCAAAATTTGCCGCAGGTGGGAATCGATCTCGCAACCACCCGGTTCAGCTTACGATCAAACCAATTTGGACATAATGAGACATGTCTAGTATAAGAAATCTAGTAAAAATCATTTTGAAAAGTTTTTCTGCAGTAAATTCAAAGCGCTGACCTCTTTTCAGTTGCAAGCGATTAAAATTAGTCCTCGTAGTTTGTGGTTAGTGATGCTCTTTACCCTGATATGAGTGTTCAACCCCAAACCAATTTATACCCTATCATACACAAGCGCTGATATGTACTTCTAGCATATCGAGATCGATAAACAGATGTTTCATTAGACTCTAATGACTAAAGACTAGAGTACTAAATTGCATGCTAAGCGATTTGGGTATATCACCTGAGCGTGGAGCGCAAGTACTGGTACCCAGAAGACCCGCCTGTGCCGAGCTGCTGTGAGCCAATCATGCGCTGCACCATTATCACGTGGTTGTCTGTAACACCAGCAAGCAATAAGATAAATGACAACATTTAGTTGATTTTAAATTAGAATTATTTACTTTTTAAACGAATAGAGTGTTAAATAAGTTTAGAGTGAAGGGTGTTAAATGAGAAGCAGAAGAAATAGAGGAAAGGGTAGGGAAAGATATAGGTAAGAGAAGAAAGAGGGTGATAGATGTATGGATGAAGAGTATTGAAGAGAAAGAGGAAATGGATAATTAAGTGATAGAAGCAGGTAGAGGATGGAGAAGTGGATTTCTTGATGATATATTCAAGTGATTAAGGATTAGGTAGCCCAAAATAATAGAAGGATTACTGAGAATGATAAAATGAGTTTGGAAGGATTTGTCTACTGATGCAACAGAAGTGTGAATTTCACCAACTCGCACTGGGCCAGCGTGGTGGACTTTAGCCCAAACTCTCCCTCGTATTGAGGGAGAATGTGCCCGGTATGATGGTAATAGACTCGCCCTCTATTACATTGGGACTTAAATACATTGGCTAAGTGTGAGCGCAGTGCAGTGCATCTCTGCCCATCTCTTATTTTATGTAACAGAAGCTAAGGTACTGACATCGCCATTTAGTGATGAGGCTGTCCATATCCATGAGGAGAGTGAGCAGCTGGTGCGGCTGCGAGAAGCGAGGCTCGTCACGATAAAACGTGATCATGATGGCACCTTGCAAAGCCTTGTGCGATAACCTGAGGACCGGGAGATTAATTTTATATGTCACTAATGATGCGGCAACAACAAGATAAATGTATTGTAATACGTCAATGGATGCAATAACAATATAAATGCAAGTAAGTAGATATTTAAAACGTTCCACAGCATACAAACTTTATCACCACATAAAAATATATATTTCGCAAATCGCTAGACTTATTTATTTTATCGGTAACAAACACTAAGTTTTAAGTTATGTTAGAAATTGGATGTCCTTGAACTCATCAATTACAGTTACATGATAGTTAATTAATAATTACTAAAGTCCTTTAAGTTTTCTTTCAGGTGCATTATCGAAAATGGTTTATATAACCGCAGGAGATATGCGCTGACGATAATGAGACATACACTATTTTTTTTAGTGGAAATGTCGGGTTTATCTCTTTGAGGACGCACGAATTGGACGACGTCATAACTATGACGTCACGCAAGAGTAGATGTCTCATAGCCTTGCTTATGCCCTTGTAATTGCTTTTCCACTAAAGACCTTGATTACAGACACTTCTACCTAGATTTGTAAAGCAGTGAGAAGTTACTTCGTTCCTTTCAGGACATACCGTCTTTCTCCTCGAGACCTGAGTGCGTCATGAACAGCGGGGTCGAAGATAGAGCGGTAAATCTCGCGGCGGTTCTCGGCGTCTTGGAGACGATGACGACGGACCTTCTCCGACGGCTCCAGCTGTAGAAAATCAAATAATACGATGAAAAAGGACATCTTATCCTTAATGTATATATTGCAGTACCCATGCTTACTCCTTCGTGAAATACAAGCATTATGCTGCTGATGTGATGCATTTCTAGGAACCTTTAATTTAGCAAAATATAACATTAAAGCTTAGGTCTGTCTGACCTGTCCGTAACGTGATATTTTGCTAAATTGGTAAGTCTAAGGCCCAGATAAATAGTCGTTGCTAAGCATTGGTCTAAAGTACGACTTGGCGAAGTATTACTTTGACGTGTCTAAGCCAAGCACCTGTTATGTACTAAAATAGACGTAACTATAAACATTGCCTAGCCGAGCAGGAGCTAAGTCAAAATCGAAAGTAATACATTTGCCTAAAAAGAAGCGTTCAGAGATCGGGAAAGTGACAGGTACAATACGACAGTTCAAAAATCATTTTATGTAGTGAAATTGTTGCTTAGACCATGCTGTCATCAAAAATCTTGACTAATACTTGGCTTAGCCGAGTTCGACTTTTGACAGAACTGACAACTGAAAGTCACGTCTATTTAATGGAATTTCGTGAACTTAGTCAGTACTTTGGCTTAGATCGTGCTAAGTAACGTTTATTTATCTGGGCCTAAGGGTCTTAATAATAAAACAGCGTTGATTATGTTTGGAATATTCTTATATGAGTACACCAATAAAAAAAATGCATGTCTTAAAATACTTGCCACAGAATAAAAAAAAACATTATCCAAAGAAGTGGCTTACTCTTAGATAATGCAGCAGTATCATACCATAGCGACTTCGATGTCTTCTTTGATCATCTTGTTGACGGCTGCCTGGAACTTGCCCCAGAAGTTGAACCCGTGTGTGGTGAGTCCAGGTGTGCGTTCCAACCATCGCTCTATCAGCGCCAACAGAGCTGGCTCTTGTTCTGACCTGGAAACAAAATACAGGATGTTTCAGAAGTCCGAAATAACACTTTGGGTACATATACGGCAGCTCATATGTGGATGCTTAGTGAAGACAGTTAATACCTAGCTATCATAGATTCTCAGTTACAGACCCTTGAATATTTGTCACAGGCATCGTGTTCTGGCCCTTGGGTACATCCATAACCCTATTCAGCAGTGTAAACTACACTAATAAGAGGCGGCTACCAATATTCACAAAACAGAACATGCAAATTTTACATAGGACTCGAGATATTACGAGTTATAGAAATTGACGACGAAAAAAAAGTTGGAAAAACATGGTCGAATTTCAATCAAATTTTTATACCTTTCAGTTTTATACACGAAACCGATGCTAGCGTCCAAGTATTATTTCGGACTTCTGATACACCCTGTATAATTCTTATAAACTCGTCTTATTTTTATTAAAATTTTGAGTCAGGTGCACATAGGTCCCAAGGCAACACTTTGAATACTTGTATCCATTTATCTACGTACTTTTGTAGTAAATCCATGGCTTCGGGGTCATCTCCAAATACAGTCTGGTAGTTCTGGTTATATTTCACTCGAAGAGCTTGCTTCAGGCCTAGCTGAAAATATATAAAAATAATAAATTTAAAATGTACTATATATAAAACACGAAGATTGAATTTATGTGGCAACCACGACATGTACATCCGTTTGTTGAAATATTTACTTCTTCTATATGAGTTATTATATTGTAATTGTTACCTTGTTCTCTAGCAGTCGGAACTGGAGACTCTGAAAACCGGAAGCCGGTCGCAGGTAGTTCCTGAAGTCCATGAAGTCCAATGGGGTCATAGTCTCCAAGATCATGACCTGGTCCACTAGGAGCTGGAACAATTAGTATAGAACTTTGGTATTGGCTCTTTCGTAAATAAGCACTATTTAGGTCTGGTTCTTTTTGGCCCTAATTTTTAACATAATTCCTATGGTTCGTATATATATCTGTTATCCGAATAGGATTTATTATTTTTTATTATCTATGGTTCGTATATTTTTCTGTGATGAAAGGCAACGGCACCACGCGTCAAAATTCGCTCGTTTCTCACATTTCGTTGAAGACTGAGTTTATCCCGTGACTTAATAGATCGTTTTGGTAGGAACAAAAATGTTATCGTACGAATTTTGAAGTGCAGCTGGGTCCAAGGCACCAGTGTATTGAAAAAAACCATTATAGGAGGTATACAGATGGATATAAAATTTCGAATCTTATAGAGATAAGTCTTTTGAGGTTTCTTTACATGATGGTAGAGCCTGGGGCGTTTACGCTCGCGAGTCAAGTTCTTCGCCATAGCAAAACAAACGTTTTGACTGTCGGCAATACAGTTTGTTTTGGTATGGCCAAAAGTGCTCAAAAGTGTTGTGTGTTTTATATTGATAACATCAGCCACGACACCTGCATATATATATGTTTCACGTACGAAACATTGACTCATAGAAAACGTTCGTTCTTCAACTAAACGACACTGACAGTTCGAGCGAATTTTGAAGCGTGGCACACTTTGTTTTGACCACAGAAATTTAATCTTTATGCATATTGACACAAAACTCGTTTTGGAATTGGCAAATTTTTTGACGCGCGACTGTTGACGCCCCAGTGTGCAGAAAAGCCTCCCGGTTTTCTGCAAATCAGATTCAAGTGTTATATTACAGATTTGTTCATCGTATAGCGCCCTTCGTGTCCAATTTAATAACGCGTTTCGGTTTTTGATGGGGCTGCCCCGCTTCTGCAGCGCTTCAGGGATGTTCGCTGAGGCTCGCGTTGATTGTTTCTTTGCGATGATGCGTAAGAAATGTGCGTTCTTGGTGCAGCGGGTGCGGGACAGCCCCAACATCATCCTGAGTTGTATAGCGAGCAGGCTTGACTGCGTTTATGTAAATCGCTGTTGAAGGCTTTCAACATCTGTGTTGATTTTGTAGTCCGTATAAGATTACAAAATCAACATTACATGTAAAATATTAATACTAACATAGTTAAGCAAAAATGTAACTAATCCTTTTGAGTCATAGTTACTTGAATAAATACTTATTATTATTATTGCTGAGCTGATTACGCGCGTGGAAACGATCAGCGGAAGTGTTTGAGGGCAGCGAGGGAAAGCTGACATTTGATACCGATTACAATGTAGAGTAACCGCAAATAGGCCGACACCGGGGTAGAGTGGGTAGGGTTGACACTAAATCCGCGCTGGGTTATCGTGGTGACTTGACCTCTTCTCCTCATGAGCGTTAAATAGGTTGCAAACGTATAATTATTGGGAGTTATTATGCTATAAGAGTTTAAAAAGTCCAATTGGTGGAATGAATTGTGAAATTGGTGATGGAAGTGGACTTCATCAACTTTTGCAGAAAGAAAAGTAACTAATAGTTGACTATTAGGTACTTTTACTAGACCGCAAGCCCACCGGTACATTAGTATGAAGGCAGCCAGCGTCTTGAGGGGGGGGGGGGGGGGCTATAGATATTTATTTTTATTTTATACATGCCGCACAGACTTCGATTATTCAATAACGTTATACATTATAGCCTTTAAACAATAATACTGTAAAGTTTCATCAAAATCCGTTTAGTAGTTTTATCGTGAAAGAGTAACAAACATCCATCCATACATCCTCACAAAGTTCCACATTTATAATATTAGTAGGATCATATCGAGGGTAAAAGGCTGTTTGACTTAAGCGACATTTTAGAGCATAGGTACTCATTCGACGCAGAAAAAATAGCTGATTCCAATATGTAATTAAGTCAATATCGCCCGAAAGCCAAATAGCCGTTCGAAATGATGATTTTTTTAAAGAAATTTCATAATGTATCGTGTTGTTTTATTTCCTCTCCGGGTCACACCACTATAATTATTTACAAGCAATTGAAGTCCTACAGAAACTTAAAAACATCACGTCACCGGTCTGGACCGGTTAATAGATAAAAAGTTAACTTATCGATGTCATCCCGAGTTCAAACGTCACGGTCTTACTATCGGCGACTTGATTACGCGTCAATTCGATACAGAGATGCAAACATCAAACATCGATTTGGTTGACGGCATTAGAATTAGGGCTTTGTCACACCGAGACAACATGGCGGCGCCACCGGTTGCGCAACGATGGCGTTTTGAGCTACCAAGTGAGAAACACCAGAGGAGTAATTCATTTCACACATTCATTCACACATTTGTCGAAACAAAACGACAAAATATAACCAATTTTGTTCGACATATCGAAACAAAACGATGATAAACAACAAATTATGCGAGATTTGACCCCCTGACATTAGACACGTGCGACGTTTTAAACTGCATGCTCTGCACTTTTGAGCTAACTGTTAGTTCGTTTTTTACTTCTTACCTACCTATTTTAAAAAATGTATTATCTTTATGTTCTCTCGCATACCTAAATAGTTATGTAGTTTTTGCATGATGTGTTTACCTTAGTGAATTGTACACTTAGTTTTAGAAAACCTTGTTTCCATTATGTTATTTTTGGTGTAACAATTATTGGTGAACCTTAAATAAATAAATAAATATAAAATTAAATGACATTGTCGACGCACGAGCAGTGTTGATTCGTGCGGGAGGGGCGTCCCTGGTAGCGCAACGGGTGGTTGAGTAAATGAAACCACAAATAGCTAAATATATTAGTGGTTGCACCACCAGTGGGTGATTCGATTACCGGCATCGAATCAGTTGCGCAACGAAGCAGACACCAGCACGCTTAGCATTACACTGGACAACGGTAGACAACCGACAGGTTAAAGTCTGTCGTGTCTACCGATTTCATCGATACCTTTACGTGAGATGACAATGTTCTCATCCTAAGGCCGGTACATACATCTTGATGTGACGTCATTTGCTCGATAAATCTGATAACTGGAAGGGGTAAACCTTTTGTTTACGGGGCCATGCTAAGCCCGCTGGTAAGGTCTCCTCCATACAGCTGTATACAGTTTGTTGGTGGTACGACTGGTTGTGCCGCCACTAGTGTCCTAATGTGATATAGCCCTTAGAGACACCGGGCCATCAGGGCAGTTCACGGGAGATCGTCATCATCTCTATTCGAGATATGTCGAAACAAAACGAAAAAATACGATTAATTTCTAAAATACATTTTTGGAATTTGCTCTAGTCTGGGTGTAACTGGGATCATCGTCCATTGAATGGTATCCACATTACAAGCTATTTGGGATCATACGATGTATGTGTTGTGGACGAGTATGTGTTGTCTGGCAATATTTGTTTATCTACATACCTTCAGTATAAGCACGACCCTGTTTAGTCGTTTCAGTATCTCCATTGTGTGGCTCTCGTCCAAGCCTTCGACATCCAGTAGAGCTCTCACAGAATCCACCTCGAATATTATCTGCTTGAACCATAACTCGTACGCTGAAATGTAAAATTTAAGAAAATCAAACAGCAGTAGTAGTAGTACTACAACCCTTTTAACGTCCCACTGCTGGGCACGGGCCTCCCCTCAATGCGAGGGGGATTCGGGCCATAGTCCACCACGCTGGCCCAGTGCGGGTTGGCAGACTTCACACATCTATCGAGAACTATCCAAGTTTCCTCAAGCGTGCAGGTTTCCTTTACAATGTTTTCCATCACCGTTTCTTAGCATATGATAATCTCGGATGAAAATGATATTCCCACATGAAACCCAGAGGTGCGGGGTTTGAACCTGAACACTTGGATTGCAAAGCGTGCGTTCAACCACTCAAAGACTAATTTATCAGCCTTAAAATGAATTATGTAGTTAATACGCATGTACGAATAATTATTATCAATGTTCATAGGCAGTCGATAATGTTTATATGTATTTATAAGTATGCGTATTATTCCCTTGATGATGTGTGTTAATATCAATTTAATGTAATATTCATGAAACATTTATTCATTAAGAATTTATACTAATAATAATTAATCATGTGTAAATCATCAATCATAATAAATCATCAAATAATAATAAATGTGTGGAGTCTGCTAACCTGCACTAGGCCAGCGTGGAGGACTAGGTATGGCCTGAATCCTCCTCGCATTGAAGGGAGGTCCGTGCCTAGCAGTGGGACGTTAAAGGCGTAAGTAAGAAGTCTTTAACTATTGAATTAATTGCGCAGCTTATTCTAAGAATGCTAAAGTGAATGTCCTGTGGGGTCAGCACACATGTCAAGGCAAGACCTTTGTCACGGATTCGCTCGCTCGCTCTCTGTCTAATTTCATACAAGAGAAAGAGACAAGATTAAGATTAAGCTCGCTACAAACTGTGGAATGAACTTCTTGCAGCGGTGTTCCGGGACCGATGCGACAAAGGTATCTTCAAGAAACGAGCCTACTCATTCCTTAAAGGCCGGCAACGCACTTGCGATGCCCCTGGTGTTGCAGGTGTCCATGGGTGGCGTTGATCACTTTCCATCAGGTGAAACGTCTGATCGTTTGCCTCCCTATCTCACAAAAAAAAAAAAAAACCGTGACATAAGTCTAGTCTTGCGCACATGATACAACTACTGCCATACAAATTCACCAATCAAGTTTTAATTACCCGATTTCAAGTTCATTACGTTAGTAATTAAACTTTACGACTACGTACTTAGACCTTTAAAGCCTCCCCCCACCGACTGGGGGGTGTCGACACTCGCGCGGCAAAATTAGGAATATCGGCGTTTATAGGCAATCCTTACTAAGCGACATAAACTCCTAACATGAGTTATATATACCAAACGACGCAGAGAAATCTGGCTATTCGAATGGTAGATAGGTATACAGGGTGTATCAGAAGTCCGAAATAATACTTTGGGTACATATACAGTAGCTCATATGTGGATACTTAGTCAAGACAGTTTATACCTATCTATCATAGTATCTGAGTTAAAGACCTTTGAATATTTCTCACAAGTATCGTGTTCTGGCCCTTGGGTACATTTGTGAACCTATCAAGCAGTGTAAACTACATTTACGAAGGGCAGCTACCAATATTCACAAAACAGATCATGAAAATTTAACAGAGGTCTCGAGATATTACGAGTTCTAGAAACTGGCGACGAAAAAAAAGTGGGAATAACATGGTCGAATTTCAACCAAATTTTTATACCATTCAGTTGTATACCCGATACTGATGCAAACGTCAAAGTATTATTTCGGACTTCTGAAACACCCTGTATAATAACTCATACGATTTTTTGGCGGTTAGTAAGGATTGCCTTTCAAGCGTCGATATCCAATACCAAAATGAACTATGTGTTAATACGCATAAAGATTGAATTTCTGTGGCAAAAGCTACGACTCACGCGTTAAAATTCGCTCGCGCTGTCAGTGTCGTTTTGTGTAGAATGAACTTTTTTTTAAGAGTCAAAAGGGTATGTTTTGCTATGGCAAAAAATTTGACGCTCAAGCATAGACGCCCCAGTGTGCTTAAGGAGATAACATGCATACGGGTATGACATATGCCCCTATGTGCGAGTTGACTCATCGTCATATTTATCCCTTTTAGCCCCGAGCAATTTTTGCCGATACCAAAACAAACTGTATTGACCCAAACAAAAAGCTCATTTTTACGTAACGTAATGTCATTGAATGCGCTAGCGAATTTTGACGAGTGGTCGTATGGATTTTAGCACAGAAATTCATTCTTTAAGTATATGGCCAAAGAGTTCGTTTTGGTGTAGTGTTTGTGAAGGTTTGAGCTTTTTTCGAAACTGTATAACAGATAAGTTGGATATTTCTGCTTAGACAAATCCAGTCAGGAAGCAAAGGAGCGATGAAACCAAAAAAGATCGCTTAGGGAAGTGAATTACTAAAAATAGTTTTTGAAATTGGGCCTACTTTAAAGAATTTTCTATCAAACAAAAAACAGTATCGAAATTGATTCACACTCGTCGGATTTTAAGAATCTCTTCTTTTTTTGAATTCGATTTAAAAGAAAAATTTTGACCATGGTCTTGGGTTTATACCTTGGTGAGTGACTATAAACAGGTGTTCATCGTGGACTGGCTTTGACGACTCTGCGCTCAGCATCCTCTGCGCTGACAGCAGCTTGTCCAGCATTAGATACTCCCCGTACAGCATACCAGCCTCATTTCCGAGCTGGTCGCCATCCTGGCCCGCATTTTCATCTATCACTGACCTAGGAAAAAAAGAAAAACAGGTTCATGGGAGCTATCTATTGGAATTTCTCTCTTCTCACCAACCAGAGAGCAATGAATATTTTACTTTTTGATTTTATATTAAAAAAAAATAGCAGGTATTCGGTATACACGCCGTATTGTAATACGTTAACTAGGCATGTGTTGAAAAAAAAAATACTTTTCTACTTTATTTTAGTGTTCTAAAACCAAAGTCGCTTATTTGCCTTTTTAATGAATGGTCTTAAAGTCTATAACGAAAATAGGTTCTATACATAGATAGAATCTAGTCTAATTATAAATATTACCTATGTCCGTGATCAAGACATCGGTCTTGATCACATTCATTGTCAGATGAAAAAGTATTTAAACATTGTAGGAACCTCGAGAAAAAATATTTTAAACCTGATTCTTAGCGAATATTCTTAAGACCGACATGTTTAGGTTGTTATTTAACAATAATTATGCAATTTGAGCCAGTCTCCAATAATTAGTTCTCTGATCGCGATCCAACCAGACTCGTAATACCTGTTCGAGCGCGCCAACAAAACATTTACGTCAATTGGTTCTGTATTAAAAAACAAAAAACATTTCTAGGGTTTCATACCCAAAGAGTAAAACGGGAACCCTATTACTAAGACTTCGTTGTCCGTCCGTCCGTCCGTTCGTCCGTCCGTCCGTTCGTCCGTTCGTCCGTCCGTCCGTCCGTCTGTCATCACTGTGATAGCTAGAGAGTTGACATTTTCACAGATGATGTATTTCTGTTGCCGCTATAACAACAAATACTAAAATACAGAATAAAATAAACATTTAAGGGGGCTCCCATACAACAAACGTGATTTTTTTGCCGTTTTTATAGATAATGGTACGGAACCCTTTGTGCGCGAGTCCGACTTGCACTTGGCTGGTTTTTTTGGTTTGAGGACGACTAATACGACCGGCTATCCTATTCGTGACACTAGAATTAATTATCAAATAAATTAAATTGATGTGTCTTTTTGTAACGGCAAATTAAGAGCCTTTTTCTGAATGTGTATGTAATTATTATATATACGGTATTCACAACGAAAACACAATTTAATAAAAAATGTCTGTCCGCCTGTGGTAATCCTTATCACCTAAACGGGTGGACCTTTTTTGATTGGACTTTCACTGGCAGATACTTGGTGTTATAAAGTGTAACAGCGGCCTATTTAAAAAAAAATATAGTTATGCTTCTAAGATTTCCACACGAACGAAATTGCGGGCACAGGCGTATTAATAGGTATAAATTCATTAACAAATAACTAAAAAATGGCATTGAATTTGCGGATCCCTAAAATGTCTCAACTGCCGCACATGACGAAACATCTACCGACATTGCACGCAAGTAGGTAGGTAATCAATCATAATTACGTGTTATTTCCAAAGGAACAGACGATGTAGGGGACTTCCATGGTATATTATGTTCAGATATAGTTGACATTTAGATGCCTATACTACGAGTACATACCTACCTAGGCAGGGTTCAACCTATACATAAGGGTAGTACGTAAATACATACGACCATAAGCACAGACCGAACGTTTTTTTGGTTCAATGGCCTCTTTCCAACCGAACTTTTCCTACTTATTTGATAGTTCCAGACGTTTTGGGATTTTCTAGAGAATAAGTTATGTATCTAGACTGGAAACTAGTATATTTTTATTATCTTAAACATAGTAACTATTGCGTAATCATTGAATTTTTAACGGCTCTTCTCAGCGGAAAGACTTCGATTTTTATTTAAACATCAAAATAAAACATGATTTGTTTCGCTCCCACAAGTTAAGTCAGAGAAAGGTTTACCTACTCTGTTTCAGAATATGGGATAAATAAACATTCTGGGGCCATACCATGGACATATTATAACGGAGATGGCATTTCGAGCCAGCGCTGCCGTATTTTTTTTGTAGTTTATCCGACTCCGCCATTATTGTTTTCCCAGGTTTCCGCAAAGCTATACAAAAAGCAGAATCGTTACGGGTAGGTTACTTTAGTTGCTCTGTGGACCATACCAATCACTTATTCAAGGATTCTTCTTCCTTTTTTACGAAATGAATGAAATGATGATATTTAATGGAACAGGATGAGGAATGGCTCCACCTGCGTTTAGCGGGTATTTCAGCCATTTTCAAGTAATTAATAGCAAATTCAATAAATAAATACACATTGTAATAAAACTATTTTATCGCCGACTCCGATCAAGGATGATACGTGAGGCCATTGAAATTAAAAAACATCCTAATTTCAATAGGGAAGATGGCTGGGTGCTACCACTAACTTGGGATCCAGTAATTAATATGATTAAATCCAAAACCAAGCGTACCATTGCAAGACCTCAAGACACTGTGAGCACTTTCTGCATGGATCGGACCGCAAACAACAACTAAATATGAGGGTACCCAGTTATTAACTATGACATCAGGACGTCTAACACCTCAGTCCCCCCGTGACCATGGTTACTGTAAAGCAGCCGAAACGTCGGGAAAATAAAATACTAAATAAACGCGATAAAATCCGTAAAATAGTTTTATTTCAATGTATAGTATTCGCGTAAATATAAGAAAACAATAAATAAATACACATTATAAATGATGATGACAGTGATAAAGATGGCGGATCTATTCAAGTATTGAATACTTGAATAGATCCGCCATCTTTAAAGGAGACGGGGATCTCTGGGCCCAATTGTAATAAGTTGAGATATGGTTTAAAAAAGCGGTATTTTTTTCTGTTTTATAATATAAAAAAATCAGCTCAATTCACAATCTGGGAAACGAGAAATCATAAAAATAAGTTTATTTCACTAAAGAAATAGAGTATCGATTACAATAATTGATTACTGTGAATAATTTAAACAATTGAACATAAAATACTTGATTTATTCAATCAAAATGAATAAATACGTTGTAATAATTAACAATAAAAAACTACAATTAATATAGTAAATAACTGTGTGGCGTCCGCGTTTCCGAACGCTCCACAAAATGTCGACGGACGAGTTTCCGAACGCCCCAGACAGAGTGAGCACGTTCAGTAGCTCAAAAACAAATTGTGTTATTAATGATTAAGCACATAATTGTATTCATTTCAATATATTAATATACATTAAAGTGGTTGAATTAACACCAAAACTGTATATTAAAACAAAATAACAATCACAGTTCAAAAATCAGCTGTTTAGTATCTAGGTTGTTGTCAGTTTGTTGAATAACCACACTTTTACTAAATCTCTTATAATTCTGCTCTCAGATTGCCAAGGTCAGAAAAATATATGGAGATGGTTTGATAATATATAAGCTCTTAATTGACACCACTCTCATATTTTTACAACTGGGCCCAAGAATGTATGAAAGCGTATCCGTCTCCTTTTAAATCTTCTTTTATTTATTCTTCTTTCTTTAATTTTGAAAGGAGACGGGGATCTCTGGGCCCAATTGTAATAAGTTGAGTTAGGGTTTAAAAAAAGCGGTATTTTTTTCTGATTCAAAATATAAAAAAATCAGCTCAATTCACTATCCGGGAGACGAGAAATCATAAAAATAAGTTTATTTCACTGAAGAAATAGAGTATCGATTACAATAATCGATTACTGTGAATGATTTAAACAATTGAACATAAAATACTTGATTGATTCAATCAAAATGAATAAATACATTGTAATATTTAACAATAAAAAAAAAACTACAATTAATATAGTAAATAACTGTGTGGCGTCCGCGTTTCCGAACGCTCCACAAAATGTCGACGGACGAGTTTCCGAACGCCCGCGCGCCCCAGACAGAGTGAGCGCGTTCGGTAGCTCAAAAACAAATTGTGTTATTAATGATTAAGCACATAATTTAATATATTAAAATACACTAAAGTGGTTGAATTAACACCAAAACTGTATATTAAAACAAAATAACAATCACAGTTAAAAAATCAGCTGTTTAGTATCTAGGTTGTTGTCACTTCGTTGAATAACCACACTTTTACTAAATCTCTAATATTTCTGCTCTCAGATTGCCAAGATCAGCAAAATTTTCGGAGATGGTTTGTTAATATATATAAGCTCTTAATTGACACCACTCTCATATTTTTACAACTGGGCCCAAGAATGTATGAAAGCGTATCCGTCTCCTTTCTTTTTAAATTTTTGACAGATATTTGTACTGAGTTAACTGTCAAAAACTGGAAGTAATATTAAAAACATTGCAACCGCCTGATGGCAAGGATGCTGGTCACGTTTCTTTAGTCCATGATATTTCCTTACGTATCACTGCTGAACACAGGGCTTCTCTTTATATCGCGTTGCGTGCCAAAGCGATCTCGCGGCGCGGCGCCCTGATGGATGCGGAGGATGATACACCGTCTCGTTTTAGTGGGTATACGGCCTTCTGCCCACATAACCCTGTTACTTCCCCCGAGGCAGGGTATCCATAAAGGATTTTCAGACGTTAAAAAAATCGGCTTGTCTTTATGTTAAAGAAAAATAATTCGGGCTCATGTCCATCTCGTTGGCCCTGAATATTAAATAACATCTAATTATAATTATTATACAAAGTGATATTTCCTTTTTGGACTATCATCATGAACTTGTAAAATAACTGAATATGATTTAAAAACGAAAATCAAACACGTTTACGTCCTGCGCAAATATGAGCGTCATGACACTCGAGATTAACGTTTTGCCAATACCAAAACGAACAATGTAAACAAGCTGCGTATTTATTAAAACAATGTAAACAAGCTGCGTATTTATTAAAGTTTTACAGTAAAAATGGTATAAAACGCTACAAAACGTATGTACTTTAATAAATACGCAATTTATTTATATTTTTTGACACCTTAGGTAGGTACTTTTTTTTTATTTTATTTTTAACGAAATGAGCGAAATGATGATATTTAATGGAATAAGATGAGGAATATATAGGATAGGATAGGATAGATAGCAAAAATAGCCATAGAAAATGTATATTTCAATAAAAATATAATATTTTAATTCAGATTTACCCGTTAAATAGTTGAGTCTTATTCGTCTTCAGAATAAACTGTCTGTGCCACCCACCCACACTTCCTCAGCACACTGCGTGCATGGTCGAGTTATCTCCGAAAAACGGGACTGAGCCTGTCCCGCGCGGGACATCTAATTTTGATTTAAAAATCGGGACGTCTGGCAACGCTGCAGAGTATCTGCATTATAAAAAGTCAAGTGAATTCGGTCGCTCAAGTGTGTTGTCGTTAAAGCATGTTTACTTGAGATTTAGGTAAAATGATTATCGCCGCGGGTGGTATCTAGGTAGCTGACATTTTCACCATGTAGGTAATAACACGGTGAAAATAGGTATCCAAACCAAATTATTTTTTGTAAGTAGGTCTGCATCTTGATAATCTATAAAAAACTAGCTGACCGAGCGAACTTTGTACCACCTTAGAATTAGAGACATACGAAAGCAGCGCCACCTACCGGGTCCAATTGAGAATCTAAGCCATCCAGGGCGCCACCCAAATGTATACAAAAAAAAACATTCAAATCGGTCCAGCCGTTTAGGAGGAGTTCAGTGGCATACACACGTACAGTAGAATTATATACACTCCATAAGTAGAATTATATATATATAAAGATTATATAAAGTTGAAGTGTCTATTTGTAATGTCAAAATAGCAGAATTTACCGAATTGCATATCGAGGGGTAAAGCCTTTCACCGCTTTAAGCAACATTTTCTTAACTTTACAGGAGAGGATACTCATTCTCACTCAAAAATCCGTTGATTCCAAATATGTAGCTACCAATATCACCAAAGTGTCGCTTAAGTTAAATAGCCTACCATCCCTCGATATTGTAGTATGTGGGATCGATTTTGGCGGGACTTCGTACGCAGAACTTAGGAACCCTAATAGTTTATTCTAAAATAAAAGTAATAATACATCATCACGCCTGTATTCCCCGAAGGGGTAGGCATAGGTGATGTATTTTTGGTCCCAATGTAATAGGGGGCGAGCCTATTGCCATTATACCGGGCACATTCTCCCTCAGTACGAGGGAGATGTTTGGGCTATAGTCCACCACGCTGGCCCAGTGCGGGTTGGTGAACTTCACACGCCTTTCTATAGACGTACAGGTTTCCTCACGATGTTTTCCTTCACTGTTTCATAGCAAGTGGTAATCTCGGATGAAAATAAAAAAAATAAATAAAAAAGTAATTTTATCAATACTCCTTGTAACATCAGCTATCTGCCGGTGAAAGTCAAAAATAAACAAACAGACAGACAGACAAAAGAAGTTTACATTGCGTTTACAAAACGGGAATCCTATTACTAAGACTTCGCTGTCCGTCCGTCCGTCTGTCACCAGGCTGTATCTCATGAACCGTGATCTTTAGACAGTTGAATCATCACAGATTATTTCTGTTGCCGCTATAACAACAAATACTAATAAAAACGGAATAAATAAATATTTAAGGGGGCTCCCATACAACAAACGTTTTGCTAGTTTTTTAGATAATGTTACGGAACCCTTCGTGCGCGAGTCCGACTCGCACTTGGCCGGTAGGTAATATCCGCGCGAAAGGAGTCGCGTACACAGCTAGTAACTACGACTTAAGTCCTACCGGGCAATTCTCGCGAGAATGATGATGTTGAATCTTCTCTATTCGAAACAAACGGACATATTGGTCGTAATTTTGTAGTTTTTTCCGTCATATCTCGAATAGAGATGATGTCGATAATGCAAGAATTGGGTCTCTAATCTAAGTATGCAAAATAGTAGGTAATTTTGGATCGTTTCATAAACATAAAAAGCCAATAACTATAACATGTAGAGATAAGATGGCTATAGACACACCCATTCACTTTATGCATATTGCATCTAGAAAAAATCTTACGTGTGCATAATATTAGTGGTAGCCAAGTGGTCGAAGGCACGCTTTGCAATCAAAGTGCGCAGGTTCAAACCCCGGCTCGCACCTCTGGGTTTCATGTGCGAATCTCATTTTCATCCGAGATTATCACTGGCTATGAAACGGTGAAGGAAAACATCGTGAGGAAACCTGCACGTCTGAGAGAGCTTTACTAGTTCTCGATAGATGTGTGAAGTGTGCCAACCCGCAGCGGGTCAGCGTGGTGGACTATGGCAATCCCCCTCGCATTGAGGGGAGGCCCGTGCCCAGCAGTGGGACGTTAAAAAGGGCTGTAGTAGTAGTAGTGCATAATATTAGAAGCTATACAGCGCGTTTCAATAGTCTGAAATAACGCCCAGAACGTAAGGGGTGCAAGTTCAAATCCTGGCACCTTTCAGATTTTCATGTGCGAATGTAATTTTCAATCATGATTAAGTTTGAATTTTTGTATCGTATTGTCACAATAAAAAAAGTCTTATGGAATCTCGCTAAATAATAAGTGAAGCACGCATAGTAAGTCTGCTCGCTTGTATGTATTCGTTTGTCTCACATACACACTTAAGTCACAGTTTGACACCGTTACCTAACACGCATTGGTTCGAATATCTAAAATGCGGCACACAATATGTTGCTTCACTTTCGATACGAACGGCGTGTAGTCCACCTTTTTATACGTCCATGGTTAGTGTGTTCAAGACATCATAAAAAGTTAATAAAACAGTTTTTTTGGAATGACCGTGCACTGGGTAGGGTAGTAAAAGTAGGTACATATCTACTGTAAGGAATTTATAATTGGGTTGCCGCCGTTCGGTTAAAGAAAGGAAATGGCCACATTTTTATAGCTGCGTGCATGAATAAATTAATGCACACGATCTTTTTTTTCATTTGCGGCATCAGCATAGTTTATTAAGCCAATGTGAGATTAATAAATTTTCGTATTCTCTTTGTAAAATGAAAATAAACGCAATTATAGGCAATTAGACGGTTGCAATCTAAAAAAAACAACGTAATTAGACGTTTTAGGTCGCCCGCATATGATAACTATTAAATTAATATACGTACCTACTTAATAATTTTATCATGTTAGACTTCAGTAAGTAATAGAAACATAGATACCTACATTAATAATTAAATGGAAATTGTAATCTATTTACAAACCAATTACACGGGCATTTTATGTACAAAAATATTCTACAACACTCTTGTAGTTAAATGGTACAGTTTCAGTAATTATTTAATGTAAGATTATAATTATTAGGTTGTATCTACCTTGTACCTAAGTTACTGCTTGTAGAAATACTTTCTTTATTGGCAATTACCGAAGATCTACTTATTGGATTATTAGTTACGCACTACAAGGAGGTAGATACTTAATTAGAATATTAAAAAAAAACAAATCAATTAACTCACCTCATTGGGCACGCCATTATTTTTGGTAGTTTCTATTTTTTTAATAAAAAAAATATAATTTAAAAATGGAACAGTACACGCTTCCACACAGTAAGACGCGCTTTCGCGGCGCGCGGACACTCGATACTACTGATGCCGAGTTCTCAACTCGATTTCGTCACTCGGATTGATAATGTAACATGAAACTGTTAATATTATATCGATTGACCGATGGCCGCACTAATCTGCTGCGTCAGCGGCGCGGATCGATTTACGCGGGAAACGGGCCGGCGACATGCTTTCACACGTGAGAATAACTTACACACGGATCTTTATCACATTCATCACCCATTTTCATTTATTAGTAGCTTTTGCCCGCGACTTCGTCCGCGTAGGAAATCGAAAATGGTTCTAATTACTATATGGTTTTCTATTGTACGTAGCTACTGTATTTAGAAATAAGAATGTTGTATTATGTTATTTGTTTGTTGTGTACAATAAAGAGTACTCTATCTATCTATCTATCTAACTATCTATCTAATAAGGTTTATGCAAAATTTGAAGTAGGTACCTACATTGCACCAAGGAAGCACGTTGTCCCATACAAACTCCCCCCCCCCCCCCTTTTTTCACCCGCTTAGGAGTAGAATTTCGGAAAATCTTTCCTCATCCGATGGCTACGTTATACAAAGAACCCTCCAAGTTTCCTATTACTTCGGGACCAAAATACATCTGCGAAGTGTGGGTGCACCACCGTGCACCTCTGCCTACTCCTTCGGGAATACAGGCGTGATGGTGTATTTATATATATTTGTATGTTCTTGTGATTAATTACTTGGCCCTACAAATAAGTTTATTTGCTTAGTACCTACCTACGGATGAGGAGTTGGCTTATTTTATTATTTTTATTATTATTGGCGATATGTACGTAGTACCTACTGTAAAGGGGCCGATATAGGAATGCTTACAACTGAGCCCTTATGTTCGTGTATTGGAGTTTACGATAAGCTAGTGGTCTCGGCTAGTGCAGTCGTTATCGGAAGGCTTCGGAAGGACTAAAATAAAACTCCCACAACAGAGTCAAGAAAAGGAAAATAATGTAAATATCTACCGACAACCCCTTAGGCAGCTTATATAGTACCTACGTATAAAGCCCGGACACACCGGAGCTTCAGCCCCCTTAGCATGACCGTGTAGACATAAGCTTTATCTCTTTTAACTGTCAGATTTGTCTAGAAAATTACGTCACATTGAACTTTTTGTACTGGACATGGCTCGCTGTGGCGTCATTTTCTCAACGAATCTGACAGTTGAAAGAGATAAAGCTTATTACGGTCATGCTACAGGGCCAGGACACGTGCTACAAAATGTTTGGAATAAAACGAACTGATATTGACTCATAGAAAAATCATATTCTCCAAAGAAATGTCATTGACAACGCCAGCGAATATAGACGTAGGTCGCGTGGATTTTACCAAGGAAATTTAATTTATAAGTTTATTGGCATGGAGATTGTTTTGGTTGCCAAACATTTCGAAGCGTGCGTTTAAGCGTCCCAGTAGGTATGCACCGGACTTTACGATGCAGGTCAGTCAGGCAGACAGAAGTCAAACGGAAACGCTTTTAAATCGAGCAGCGAAACAAACACTTGACCATGAGGTAACAAATGTTTTATCAACAAGGCCACATTGTTATAACCTTGTTACGACCATCATCGTGTTGATTTTGAAGTCTGAAAGTACAGGCAAAAAACGTCATCGTTGCCTCAGCTATCGATGGCTGATGACATAGCTGGCGCGCAGACAATCAGTAAAGGCGAATGTTTTACGAGTTTTTATAAATGGAGTAGAGGTTTGTACAGAATAAAAGTAAAACAATCGTATGATATTGAAGATAGGTTACCTAATTACGTTAAATAATAAAGCTGGCCAAGTTTCCGTACCAATAACTATAAAAAACGGAAAAAAATCACGTTTGTTGTATGTGAGCCCCCTTAAATATTTATTTTATTCTGTTTTTTAGTATTTGTGTTTTATCGGCAACAGAAATACATCATCTGTGAAAATTTTAACCCTCTGAAACGGTTCATGAGATATAGCCTGGTGACAGACGGGACGGACGGACGGAGGGACAGTGAAGTCTTAGTAATAGGGTTCTCGTTTTACCCTTTGGGTACGGAACCCTAAAAACATAGATTCCTACCTTTATTAAATATAAGTAGGTAGATAAGTTGTCACTCAAGTGGGTAGGTAGGTACCTACGTAAGTGACTAGGTAGGTACTTATTTGATCCTTAAAAGTATAGTAGGTCAGTTCCAAGTCCCAATCTACTTGAGGTAAAATAAAGTAGCTAAGCATGATAAGTTAAGGAAAAGATGCAATAAATCCTGTAAAGCCAGGCCTATCCGTCCGTTTTGAAACAAAAATACCATAAAAAATTAAAAAGTAAAAATCTTCACAATTTGACGTTTTATTTGCGCCTTAATATTTTTTATTGTTTTTCTTACATGTTTTAGCAAATTTATGTGCAAAAATCTTCTAAACTAGTTCAATTTTTTAATAAAATTAATAATTGTTACGGATATCCTAAAAATCATGTATGCAGGATCTAAAATGATAAGGCAAGTGTTTTTGACTTTTTGTCAAATAAGTTTTGTGTTTTACTTTAGTTGCCATTCAAGTCGCTTTGAGTTTTAAAAGGTAGGTAATGTAATACTGATTTTAATATTTCGTACAGCGCATTTTTTGTAGTGTGATGTGGATTATTATTCGTGTCTTCATAATTTACGGCAAGTGTTTTAATAAGTAGTGCGTGGTGGTTAAATTCTTAGTGACATGCATGTCACAGTCAAGGAGAAAAATTTACAATCAATGCGTGGAAAATAACTCTATGGTTGTATACCCATATAATTACTCTGTGGTTGTAGGGATACTATTTCTACATTCCAAAGTACCTAATAATATATTTTGCTTCAAAGATTTAGTTACCCATATAAGTTTAGTTATTGACTGAGGTGGTTAAACAAACTTGAGGTAAGTCTATTTTAAGATTTAAAATAAACCCAATTATCACTAAATGATCTTATAGTTATAAAGCAAACATCCCCAGTTATGTTCCTGGTTTACATCGATAACGAAAGATATTTTACGTTTTTTTTTAAATTGTAAACTTGCTCGCAAAAGTCGAAACAAGAACTGGGGCTAGACGAATACTGTAAGCTCTTGCACTGTAAATTCTTAAATCTGTTCATACTTATTTTCCTATTTGGTGGGCAGAATAATAGAAGGTAGCAACATCAGCAATGTCTGTCACTTTGACGTTCGACGTCTCTTCCTTCAGTCTGTCTATCACAATTTTATTTACGCATTTTCGGGAAATTGTTAAAAAATAATAATAAAAAGGATTCATCCGCCATCTTTATCACTGTCATTATCAATTTTTATTTGTTATGTGTATTTATTGAATTTGTCCTTGCTATTCATTACTTGACATTGGCGAAATACCCGCGCTAGTCGCAGGTGAAGCCATTCCTCATCTTATTCCATTAAATTTCATCATTTCAATAATTTCGTAAATAATAATAAAAAAAACGCAGAATAGCCGATTGTATCAACAGACAGTCGGCAAATTTAGGTGGATTATATTATTAGTAGTGTTCAGTGCAAATGTGAGTAGAAAATAGACTTTAATTTTATGGAATAGTGTCCATTCATAAGTAAACATTTATCTTATCGTATTTGTTTGGTTTTTATTTGATAATTTATATTAAAATTAGTATTGGTAAGTTAACGTTGATATTGTTCTTACATGCTGCATATTTTATAATCGGTCTACTTGGAAATATGTGAAGATTTCTTTTGCGCTCTATATAAATTCGTATGACATCAGAAGTTAAGTCATATCATGATGATCAACCGACGTCTGTGCAGAAGTAACGCTTGCATCATGATTCTTGATACTATCACGGTTTGCAATATACCTATCTTATATGTCTTCTCTACATACCTACTTATTGTATTTTAGATCTCAGTAGTTAAGTGTTTGTATAATATAACATGATAAGTAAGAGATACATATAGCCGATAATGTGTACACTATACATATCTAAAAGTACTGCACACTGGTTCAAACTAAACCTAAGTAGGTAATATTGTAAATATGAAATGGTATTAATCAATTTATTACTCATTTCCTTTTAGTAGGTCTTTACCTAGTGTATGTGTAGTGAAAAATCTATTAATAGCAAACATCAGTTTACTACTACAGCCCTTTTAACATCCCACTGCTGGGCACGGGCCTCCCCTCAATGCGAGGGGGATTCAGGTCATAGTCCACCAAACTGGCCCAGTGCGGGTTGGCAGACTTCACACAGCTAACAAGAACTGGCCAAGTTCTCTCAGACGTGCAGGTTTCCTCACGATGTTTTCTTCACCGTTTCATAGCAAATGATAATCTGAGATGAAAATGAGATTTGCACATAAATCCCAGAGGTGCAAGCCAGGGTTTGAACCTGCACACTTTGATTGCAAAGTGTGTGTACCACTCGGCTACCACTGGGCAATAATCATGTTCAAATTTGTATACCTTTCAGTTTTTTTTCCTAGTTGGAATTTTCATTACTGAAGGTTTTGTCTAGTCTGACATATTGATCCCTTTTAACATAAGTATTAATGTAGATTTCTTAAACAACAAAGTTTGGTAAAGTTACCAAAGTTTGTACATTTCAATGACAGTTATAATTATTTTCAGAGTCATGGGTCAAACCCTATCAGAGCCGGTGACGGAGAAGCAGTCCTCAACATGCCAGGACAACAGGTACTTGGTGGGGTCTTCGTGCATGCAGGGCTGGAGGGTCTCCATGGATGACTCGCACACACACATACTCTCCTTGCCTGATGACCCTGGAACTGCATTCTTTGCAGTCTATGACGGACATGGAGGTAATTTGACAGCATATTAAAGTTCAGGTTCCATTCCCGTCGGCGACAAATTTCAGAATGGTCCCCAGACCATTGTATGGTATCCATAGTACAGGATCGACCAGAAGATGGTTTACATTTCAAATGATGATTTAAAAGTAAGTAGTTATGTGAGACAAAAACTGTTTATTTATTATTAAAGTACACAAATAGGGTTTTTTTTTTAATTTCATCATCCATATGTGATCCTTGACTATTTTGACACTGCTGCAACCTGGAGCGGAAATTAGAAAATTTCCATTGAAAATTGGTACCCTGTACTTGTATAAGGTACCAATTTTGTTGCTTAGTTTGGGTTCATAGGATGAGTAGGTGTTGTATGGCGATATTTATAATTCTGTTAACTACCAAGAATTTTATATTACGCTTTTAAGGTATATTTCATTTTTGCGTTTCAATCACCAACTGTTCGATATTTGACAGACTACATTTGACAGAAAGTCGATATTTTATATATTAAGTCTCCGACCAATTTCCTGAAAAAATTAAAACACTACATACCTACACACCCTTGTGAGACTTAATGTAGATACAAGCAAACAATGTTCCTTGACAATCAATAATCAACTGTTTTTTTATTATAATAAAGTACTAAATAGTACAAAACGGATTTTAACAACTGTCTTTACAAGCGAAACTTCGTTCACGCTGTTTCATACCGTATAGCTATTGTTTAAAAGTTTGTTTTAAGTTTTATCATAGTCTACACTCAGTTTTGCATTGGCCCTTAGTAACAAGCTTCATCTAATATTGGCACACTGTCAATAAGAAAAACATGCATTCAGATATTTACTATGCCAATTGGCGAATGCGTATGAAATAGGAATTTTGAAAAAAAATCTATCATTACCTGTAATTCAGAAGCAACCATACGTTGAAGGCATAAGGTACAGTTTACTACGGCTGCCTTCTGATAATTGCGTTTACAACAGTCACATATCCGGTATATCGGCAGGCTAATAAATACTTTATGTATATCAGTTTAAGGACTAATTTGTAGTGTAATATTTTTTAGGTGCGAACATAGCAGAATACGCCGGGAAACATCTACACAAGTTCATAACGGCACGACCTGAGTACCATCTTGGGAATATTGAGGAGGCCTTGAAACAGGTATGTATACATTATATATTCCTTCTCCTTCTTACCCGCTAAGAAACCTTAACTACTGACCTAAATTTCTTATAAGATTTTCATTTTTAAATATGATTAACACTTGCTGAATGGTGAAGGAAAACATCGCGAGGAAACCTACACGTGTATAAAAAGGTGTGTGAAGTTCACCAAACCCATACTGGGCTACTGTGATGGACTATGGCCCAAAGCCCTCTCGCATGGAGAGGGAATGTGCCCTGTATAATGGCAATAGGCTCGCCCCCTATTAGAATACATCGGCGAAGTGTGAGTGCACTGCGGCGCACCTCTGCTGATCCCTGGGGGAATACAGGCGTGATGTTGATGTAAGTAGGTATATACTAATTTAGATTTTTGAACTGTTGAATGACATTCGCACGTTAAATCCGAAAACCCCATTGGTGCGATCCCGGGGTCTGAACTTGCACCCCTTGTGCTCAAAGCGGCCGTTCTACAAACATGGTTACTATATTGCCCAATCAGTGTAGCTAGAGGGGGGTGGGGGGGGGGGGCATTGTGGGGCAATGGTTTGTTCGTAAAATGTTTGACATAAAAAAAACATTAGCGATAATGGGTATCTAAACTTTGAAAAATACTACAGTTTGTGACATTCATTTCATATGCATTTGAAGCGCCATCACATGAAGCGATGGGTCTGTTTAATTATAATATCTGGGATGCAGAGAGGATTCCCCGTACAACAGATTGCAATATGGGCTATATTGCATGGTACGGGGAATCCCCTTTCATACATAAACTAGAGATTGATTTGATTTGATTGTTTGTGGTTCTACCTGTAACCGATGCTGCCCTACCTCAAATTCGACTCTAGCTACAGCCCTGATTAGTGTACAACAAGAATACCACTTAATCAACGTAAACAAACTGTTTTCTCGCGTCGATTCGTCCGATGGGTACTTGCTACATTAGAATCGCGTGCGCAATTAACGTATAAATTATCGAAAACACGAAACATTGTTAGTAATAAACAAGGTCGCCCAATCACGAGGCATACTATGTTTAAACTTACTGAAAATATATTTTCCTATACCACCACAAGGCTTGTAGCAATGTTTTTAATACTCAGTCTTTGACAGTTAATTCAGTAAAAAAACTGTCAAAAATTTACGGTTACCATTAAAACAACAATATTTTGAGAGGTGTTGGTAAAGCCTCTGTAGTACCGACCCAGGTTGTCGGAGTTTTTGAGAGTCGCTTCACAGGAGACCCGTGCTCGTGAAATTTAACAATCATGTATATATTCTACCTAGTACCTATTTATAAAAAAAAAATTGATCATTGTTTTTTTTTTTAGATTAATGTGCATTCTGTCAAAGTCATGAGCAGAGCACACGGTGCTCTTGTAGAAATCTCAAAATATCGTGCAAAATTCGAGTGTCAGTGATTAAAAACTGTGTTACCGTGAACTTAACTACACCCAGTGCCTATAGTGATATAAATTACAACCAAAAACTACAGGAATTAACATATATTAGTGTTTAAAAACTTTCATTTTGCATTCCTAACAAAAACTTTAATTGCAACTACCTCCGTTTTTGTTCACTTTTTATTTTATTTTTTATTCTCCCACTAAATGACAATTGAACTGACATAAGAATGTTGCCAGCCGGGTAATATTTCTACCAAAATAATAGATTCGTCGGGAGTGGCCAACCAGGCTCCCAAAAATGACGATAATACTGGGGAAAACAAAAACAAAACCAACAACCCAAATAATATGATACAACAAACATTTCACAGAAGCATGTTCACAAGAACTAGGTGCATTAGTCAACCTTCAACGCCCAATGTTGATGACAAAGCCAACACGCAAAACGAAAATGAAATTGAAAACACTACTTCAAGACCTACAGATTACAACACCCAAAAAACGACACATGAATGGCAGAATGACAAAACCCCAATAAAACGAAACAAACGGAAACAAACAAGCCCCCTACAGATAGAAAATACAAAGAAAGCCAAAGAAAACACAACAATGTATGCTATACCAACGCAGAACAAATACGATATCTTGGATGGGGAGGATTCTGAAAAACCATACAAAGAATATATACCCAAACCAGAACCTATATTCGTAACAGGGGTAATGGACATCAAGGCACTTAGAGACACACTACACAAAATAGTAGACTTCAAACTGTACACCTTAACAACTCTAAGGTCAGGCCACATAATTAAAATAATGCCAAACGATATATCAACATATAAAATCATAAGAGAACACTTCATAAACAATAACATAGCTCACTACACTTATCAACTTAAAAGTGAACGAGCGTACAGAGTGATACTACGAGGACTACACTCCAGCGAAGATACCTCCCTAATTAAAGAAGATCTAAAAGAACAAGGACATAAAGTCCGACAAATAGTCAATGTACTACATAGAACCACGAAAGAACCCTTGCCAATATTCTTTGTCGATTTGGAACCTGAAAAGAATAACAAGGACATATTTAATGTAAAATACATAAATCAGATGAAAGTGACTTTTGAGGCCCCTTATAAAAAAAAAGAAATCATGCAATGCAAACGGTGTCAAAGGTTTGGACACACAAAGAACCAGTGCTACAGACCATATAGATGTGTCAAATGCGGAAACGATCACTCGACATCATCCTGCAGTAAAAAACCTGATACTGTGGCCACATGTGCAAACTGCCAAGAAAAGCATCCTGCAAGCTATAAAGGGTGCTCAAAATATAAGCAATACAGAAACAGAATACTCAAAATAAAACCTAAACAACAAGAAGATAAACCGAAACATATAACCACCCAAAACGAAGCAGTCCAACAGCCAAAGCCACAAGGAAATAATATTCGACAATCACCATCATACTTCCGAAGAACAACCTATGCAGACGCATTATTAAACAAAAGACAAACAGAAGCAGAAATAACTCATAATAGCATAACAGACATGTTAGACAATATGTTCGACAAATTACAGAAGCTCATGGTAAACATGATGGACAGAATGATGGACCGCATGGTCCAAGTTATAACAAGCCTAGCAGCAGTTAACAAATAGGCAACCTCCGAGTAGTCACTTGGAACGCCAACGGTTTGACGGAACGACGCCAAGAACTAAACACATTCCTACAAACGGAGAAAATAGACATAGCATTAATCTCTGAAACAAGGTTCACCTCTAAAAGCCAGACAGCATTTGAAAACTACAAAGTTTACACAACAAACCATCCATCGGGAAATAGTCATGGTGGAACTGCAATAATTATTAAAGAAAATATAAAGCATTACCCCCTCGAGAAATACTCCAACGAGAAGATTCAAGCAACAACAATCATAATTCAAACGAAAGACAAAAGCACAACAACAATCTCAGCTGTGTACTGCCCACCCAGACACACAATTGCGGCCAATGACTTCAACACTTATTTTTCTACGTTAGGATCCAAGTACATATGTGGGGGCGATTGGAACGCGAAGCACACTTACTGGGGCTCAAGATTAACCACACCCAGAGGAAGACAACTATATAAAACAATTGAAAGCCTAAGACTAGAATGCATGACTCACCGCGAACCAACATACTGGCCAACGGATAGAAAAAAAATACCTGATCTGCTCGATTTCTTTATCACCAAGAATATTAGCCGAAATTACATGACAACTGAAACCTGCATAGACTTATCTTCCGACCACACACCTGTCATACTAAATCTTAATTCATGTGTGATATTAGAGGCACCCACAGACAGAATATACAATAATAAACATACAAACTGGGAATTATACAGGGAATTGATTACCTCAGAAATAAAACTGCAAACAACATTTAATTCAGCAGATGACATTGAGAAGCAGATTGAAATGATTAATAGAACTATACACAATGCAGCTCAGAACTCAACCAAGAAACGAAGAAAACTTCCGCCTAAACGAAACGAATATCCTAAATCTATCATGGAAAAAATACATGTACGGCGCACTTTAAGAAAAGTATGGCATCGAACAGGCTATCCCACCGACAAGACAGCGTTTAATAAAAGCTCCGAGGAGCTAAAGAAACTTATTAAAAAACTGGAGAATGATAACCTTCAATTATTCCTCTCAAATCTGACACCATCAATTGACACCAATTACTCGCTGTGGAAGGCAACAAAAAAACTAAAGCGTCCTAACACCCAGATCCCACCAATAAAAACCAGCAGTGGAGAATGGGCTCGTTCAGACATAGAAAAGGCAAATATCTTTGCGAATTACCTTCAATCCGTCTTCCAACCATTTCCAGAGGCAAACATGGAACACTCCATAGTAACAACGAGGTACCTAGAGAGTGCACTGCAGATGTGTCCACCATTAAAATACACGAGTCCTAGAGAAACGCTACACGAGATAAGAGCGCTTCAGGAAGGCAAATCACCGGGCTACGATGAAATAGATGCAACCCTACTCAAGAACCTACCTAATAAAGGTATCCTTGCAATAGTCAATGTGCTTAACGCGTGCTTAAGACACTCGCACTTTCCGGGTCAATGGAAGATTGCACAAGTAGTAATGATACCCAAGCCAGGGAAACCACTACAAGATCTAACTTCATATAGACCTATCAGTCTTCTTCCACTAATTGGAAAACTATTAGAAAAGATACTGCTAACAAGAATGAAAGGATACTTGAACGACATACTGCCCAGTCATCAATTTGGCTTTAGGGAGGGACATGGTACCATTGAACAGGTACACAGATTAGTAGACATTATAAACAAGACATTAAACAGAAAGTCATACTGTTCCGCAGCCTTTTTGGATATAAGTCAAGCCTTTGACAAAGTATGGCATGAAGGTCTATTATACAAAATCAAAAAGGTGCTACCGCACTCATTTTTCCCGATATTAAAATCATATCTGAATAAAAGATGCTATGAGGTGAAATTCAACGGCGAATGCTCGGACCTACATGAGATCCAGTCAGGCGTACCACAGGGCAGTATACTAGGACCTATACTGTACACCATATATACTGCAGACATACCTACGACAGATACAACGAACATAGCAACCTACGCGGATGACACGGCCATACTATCAACACATGACAACCCCAACATTGCATCGGGAAATCTCCAAAATCACCTTAATAAAGTAGAAAAGTGGCTCAAAATATGGAGGATAAAGGCTAATCAAAGTAAATCAACTCATGTTACCTTCACCCTGCGAAGAGACACCTGCCCTCCAGTTAAATTAAACGGTGAAGAGATCCCTCAAGAAGACAATGCAAAATACCTGGGAATACACCTGGACAGAAGGTTAACCTGGCAAAAACATATCTGGACTAAACGAAAGCAATTAGATACGAAACTACGTAATATGTATTGGCTCATAGGACGCCACTCACAAATGAGCAATAACAGTAAACTGACTATCTACAAGGCCATACTGAAACCCATTTGGACCTACGGCATACAACTGTGGGGCACAGCTAGCAACAACAATGTCGAGATCCTTGAAAGATTTCAGACAAAGACGTTGAGAGCAATCTTCAACATTCCTAAACACATTAGCAACAAATACATATATCATGACCTAAAACTAAATACTGTCAAACAGGAGATCACTAACTACAGTGTAAAATACCAGAAGAGACTGAGTCAACACAAAAACGTACTGGCTCTTAAACTGAGCGGCGAGGGCAGCTTCAAGCACAGAAGGCTCAAGCGACACAGCGTGCCTACACTAATCGACAGATTTTCCAACAGGGAGTGAGAGCTAACCAAATGCAGCTCCACATAACAAAAAGAATTTACAGACGAGCTACCGTCAGACAAAATAACGGATTATTGTTGCAAAACAGATTGCCGTGATGCAGATACAACAAAAAAAAAAAAAAAAAAAAAAAATGTGTAAGCTAGCTGCTGCTGTAAATCATTAATCTGGTAATATCATTTTTTTTTCTATAGGTACATGTGCAGGTTCAAACCCCGGCTCGCACCTCTGGGTTTCATGTGCGAATCTCATTTACATCCGAGATTACCACTTGCTATGAAACGGTGAAGGAAAACATCGTGAGGAAACCTGCACGTTTGAGGGAACTTGACTAGTTCTCGATGTGTGAAGTCTGCCAACCCGCACTGGGCCAGCGTGGTGGACTATGGCCTGAATCCCCCTCGCATTGAGGGGAGGCCCGTGCCCAGCAGTGGGACGTTAAAAGGGCTGTAGTTAGCTAGTTAGGTACATTTAGTTACCAACAAAATTGACTCTCAAAAAGGAAATTTTGAATGTCTTGGCTAATTTTCTAAAGCGTAGTGTTAATAATTAGTATTCGTACAATGTGTTACCTTATTTACGTATGTAGTTTTGCTAATGATGGCGTGATTCACACAGTTAGCACGTTCCTACCAAGTTCAAGGTAGGCGTGGATTAAAAATATTCATTGCGAGAAATATTTATAAAATTCTTGTTGAGCGTGGGTGTAGGGCTGACTGATTTAGATTTTCCTTGTGATAAACACGTTGCTCTAGTTAAATTTCTAATTCCTAAAACTTAAGATGCATCCTTTTGAAATATTGCTAATATTTTTATAGAAGAAAATTAAGAAGACAAATAAAATGTTTTATTAAAATATACACTAATTTATTTTTATTATTTGCCAGTGCATGTGTTATTTGAAATAGCTATTCATGGCCCATATATACTAATACTGTCATTGGGAGTTGCTATGCCTTCATTTTTAGAGTTCCGTACCAAAAAAAGGAACCCTTTTAGGATCACTTTGTAGTCCGTCTGACTGTTTATCTGTTTCAGGCATGAAAACAACATATTTTATCATTGGTAACTAAAAGCAGTGTAGACATTAGACATTATCACCTTGGAGCCATTAGAATAGTAATATTGTTACCATTAATATTGTTTTCATGCTTAAAAAATTAAATAACAGAAACCCCCCCAACGATGGTGTTAGGAGACTTGGAACCAAGGTTTGATGAACTATTATAAGATTTTTAAAGGCGTGTAAAGTTCGCTAACTCGCACTAAGATAGCGTTGCTTGTGAATCTCCCGATTCTCGAATCTAAATCGACTCGCTCAAACGACACGACGTAGCTACGTGTCGTTTGACCTCTGCTTACCCCTTCAAGAAATACAGTCGTTATGGGGTCGTGTTAAATACTACATTCAAAATAAAGAATGACAACCCTACTACGTCCCATGACGTGCGTCTGCCGCATAAGAAAGCGTGGGTGTTGTTTGAATTTTATGAAAGAATCCGTTTACCTCGTCCACGGGTTGCTTCAAGGGGAAACATAATTATTTTATTGTATAACGATGTTTTAACATATTCTAATTAAGGCGACTATAGGAACACTTTGTTACTTCGTTGTTAACTTCACACGTAATCTATTATAATGACCGATCTTTGTAACGTCTATATTATGGAGGGTAGAGGTAAGGAGAATCGTCTCATATGGGAGAAAAGTTGAAAGGGTCCAGCTGTATGCTATAAATAACAGTTTAAAAACCTTCCACAATCGCGCTGGTGTAGACAAAGGGTATGAATATAGCAATTGTTGATGAACTGAAGTATGCCTAGTTAACTAAAATAATATCATAGTCTATATGAGGCCGTCCATTAATCACGTGAGACTCAAAACTCGGCTCACACCTGTGGGTTTTATGCGTAAATCTAATTTTCATCCGAAATTATCACTTGCTCAGGAGACAGAAAACTGGAGTGTTGAGTGGAAAATTGCTTTCAGGGTTTCCTGGATCTCGACCAGGCGATGTTGGAAGAGGACATGCTTCAGGAGAAGGTGGCTGGCAGCACGGCCGTCGCGGTGCTGGTCAAAGACAACACCTTGTACTGCGCCAACGTGGGTGATTCGCGCGCCGTGGCCAGCGTCAGGGGTAGGGTAAGTGTGACCTGACTATAATCTATCTTTGCAGGCAGTCCAACATTCACCTCTTTAATGATAAACATGTCGGTTGAAAGTCTAGACTTAGCGACATTTTTTTTAACTTTACAGGAGAGCATAGTCATTCGACGCTGAAAAATTAGCTGTTTCCAAATATGTACACAAGTCAATATCGCCCAAAAGTGCTTTTGACCCAACGATGTAAATTTTTTGTACTTATAGCTCTGGAACTACCAGACCGATTTTTTTAAATTTATTTTGGCTCTGTATATTCTATTTATTGAGGAAGGTTATAGACCAGGGCTTCCCAAACTTATTTTAACTGTGACGCCCTTGTGAATTTGCCAAATTTTTGCGACGCCTTGCCTTCTTACTTACTAGTTGTAGTTCTAGCCTAATATTTTTTTTTTTTTTAAAACTCCAACTAGCAATTTTTTTTACCAGAAAATAAAGAACATAAAAAAAAGAAAGTAAACAAAAAAGCAAGCACACTCTTATATCTCTTTTCGATTGGTACTAATGAGGAGGATGTGCTTGCTTTTCTGAGCATAGTTTCTCGACTCGGAAGCAACGACACGGACAGCCAACCCATTTGGATCGCCTCACGACGAATGGTATAATACCACGGCGCCCCAGGGCGTCACGACGCACAGTTAGGGAAGCCCTGTTATAGACTTTATAGAATCACGCTACGACACAGGAACCGCGGTTGAGACCGCACAGCTAGTTGTTGATAACTGGTTTATAATCTCATCTGTTAGGTTGAGATGCTGTCTTATGACCATAAGCCGAACAATGAAGAGGAGTTGCGCAGGATCACGGCGGGCGGCGGCTGGGTTCAGCTCAACCGGGTCAACGGGAATCTGGCGCTGTCCAGAGCGCTAGGAGACTACGTCTTCAAGCAGAACTACAGACTATCCCCTCAGGAGCAGATCGTTACAGGTAGAGAGACAGAATCGTTTGGTGGAGGCTTCGATTCCCACCAACGGAAGATTTTAGAAATTGTCTTCCCAAAATTTTGACCTGGTGTGGTTGTAACTGGGGATGTGACTTAGAGGGGGAAAAGTCGATGACTAAATAATAGATTTTCTCTCTTTAAAATAAATCGATTTGTAAAAAAATGCTTTTTTTCTGACCATTCGAAAAGTTGCATTTTTTTTGTAGATGGCGCCATTTTTCGAGTGACATTCCTTTTTTACGTTTAGTGGCCACGCGTTTATTCATTTATCAGATGCCGCTGTTTACAAAATTCGATTAAAATGTGTAGTTTGGCTGAATTGGTTTAATCCAACAACGCATATCTAATCTTTTTTACTTTAAAAAAAAGGAGAGTAAGTAACATAATCGATTTATTAATAATATTTTTTTTATATTTAGAGACTCGATTATTCAAAAACGATAATAAGAAAAAAAATCGACTACTATAAAAATCGATTACTTTACACTTCGCTGAACTGGGATCGTCCATTGCGAGTACAAGCTTTACTTAGTTTGTGATCATACGATGAGTATTGTCAATAGTGCATATGTATAGTATATATGTGTATATGTATAGTGTTGTCTGGCGATATTTAGGGTACATGTTTTGCGTGTAGTAAACGTTTCTCTATGTATACAGCGTATCCGGACGTCCAAGTGAGGCAGATAAACGATGACTGGGAGTTCATAGTGATCGCGTGCGATGGCATTTGGGAGGTGCTGTCTAACGAGGTAAGTGTCTTACATACAAACGCCGAAATGCGCGTGACGAATTCTTGCCAATATCAAAACGAACTGTATTAACTCGCGCAAGAAGCGCATTTTTTAACGAATTTTCACACATGCTCCGCGTGGTATTTTCACAGAAATTTAATCTTTATTGCATACTGATACAGAGTACGTTTTATAAATAAAGTCTAGTTAATTCCGTAGCCGTGGTGGCTTTAAAGTTGATTCGAGATTACATATGAAACCTGTATGTTGATACTTTTCGATGTTTCTATTCTTACGCAATGATCGTTATCGGTAAAATTCGACTTAATCTTTGTGACATATAAGTCTTGTCTTGTCTTGTCTTGCCGTGCTGGTATTGTGGTCCTTATTAATGACATGGTAAAAGTCAGGTCTCCAAAAGGATATCTGTATGATGCAAATCGGGCTGCTTGTACGTAGGGATGTGACTTGGAGGGGAAAAAATCGATTAATAAAAATAAATTTTTAATATTTATAGAATCGATTATTAAAAATTGATTATGTTTTCACATCCCTATTTGTACGTCCTTAGGAGGTGGTGTCGTTCTGCCGCGCGCGGCTGCTGAGCGGGTGGGAGCCGGCCGGCGTGTGCGAGGCGCTCATGCAGCGCTGCCTCGCGCCCAACTGCGCCACGGGCGGCCTCGGCTGCGACAACATGACCGTGCTGCTCGTCTGCCTCGCGCCCTTCCCGCGCCTCGACCCCGCCGTGAGTACATGCGGCGCTGCCTCGCGCCCAACTGCGCCACGGGCGGCCTCGGCTGCGACAACATGACCGTGCTGCTCGTCTGCCTCGCGCCCTTCCCGCGCCTCGACCCCGCCGTGAGTACATGCGGCGCTGCCTCGCGCCCAACTGCGCCACGGGCGGCCTCGGCTGCGACAACATGACCGTGCTGCTCGTCTGCCTCGCGCCCTTCCCGCGCCTCGACCCCGCCGTGAGTACATGCGGCGCTGCCTCGCGCCCAACTGCGCCACGGGCGGCCTCGGCTGCGACAACATGACCGTGCTGCTCGTCTGCCTCGCGCCCTTCCCGCGCCTCGACCCCGCCGTGAGTACATGCGGCGCTGCCTCGCGCCCAACTGCGCCACGGGCGGCCTCGGCTGCGACAACATGACCGTGCTGCTCGTCTGCCTCGCGCCCTTCCCGCGCCTCGACCCCGCCGTGAGTACATGCGGCGCTGCCTCGCGCCCAACTGCGCCACGGGCGGCCTCGGCTGCGACAACATGACCGTGCTGCTCGTCTGCCTCGCGCCCTTCCCGCGCCTCGACCCCGCCGTGAGTACATGCGGCGCTGCCTCGCGCCCAACTGCGCCACGGGCGGCCTCGGCTGCGACAACATGACCGTGCTGCTCGTCTGCCTCGCGCCCTTCCCGCGCCTCGACCCCGCCGTGAGTACATGCGGCGCTGCCTCGCGCCCAACTGCGCCACGGGCGGCCTCGGCTGCGACAACATGACCGTGCTGCTCGTCTGCCTCGCGCCCTTCCCGCGCCTCGACCCCGCCGTGAGTACATGCGGCGCTGCCTCGCGCCCAACTGCGCCACGGGCGGCCTCGGCTGCGACAACATGACCGTGCTGCTCGTCTGCCTCGCGCCATTCCCGCGCCTCGACCCCGCCGTGATTACATGCGGCGCTGCCTCTCCACCACCATGTCGGCCTCGATGCAGCTAGCGAACGCGACCACAACAATCCTCTAAGGCACTGGTCGCAATACATCGACTCACGGTTTGATTCCGACGTAGTTAAGCAAAAAGGATCCAATCCACAATCAATAAAACGGTTCAAAGGATGCCTTTTCAATCTCAAAAAAGATCACATTAAATACAAAAGCACAGCATTTTTACAACCTAAGTTAGAATCCCTTATGTAATACATTATCAAACGGCAATCTGACATATCTCAAAACTGATCTGATGTGGATTGGATCCTTTTTACTCAATGAAAAAGGTATTAAAACCCAGAAGAATCTGCCTTGCATTCTGTTTATTGGTCTTGCTGCGTCCCTGCATGTTGTTGAATGTTATTTGCATGTCTTTTTATTACTAAGCCACAACCGTTTCGCAACATAGAACAATTATTTTATTTATAATTTATTTACATAGAACATTATTTATTTATTTGTTGGTGTCATTGTCGCTTGGTGAATACGGCTCTGTACGCTCTTGGGTCTGAAATGATCATTCAGCAATTCCTCTTGAACGAATTCATTTTGTCCAAATGGTTTAGCATTGACGCGATTCACGCGTTGATTCATGAGCGGATTTTTATGCGGTATTGTTAATTAAGAAATTGAGGAATTCATTCAGAAGAATTGCCTGAAGTAATAATTTTAGACCCCCTTGTTCAAATGTTGCGTTTATTCCGCAGTGCGCATTCAAATGCCTCGATTCGACGCGTCCCAACAAGTACTGGACGATGACGCCGTCCCGGCGGTTCTCTTAACTGTCATGTCTGCCCACCCCCGAAATGCACAAGCTTTAATATGTACCTTTACCTTCAACTCTAGTGTGTCTCTTCGTCTGTGATCAGTGTGTTTTTATATCTATGGTTCGGTAGGTTTGGTACACTACAATTTTTTTTTTAAATGCCTTCGATCAAGTGCAATTTCCAAAGGAGACGGGGATATCTGGGCCCAATTGTAATAAGTTGAGATATGGTTTAAAAAAAGCGGTATTTTTTTCTGATTCAAAATATAAAAAAATCAGCTCAATTTACTATCCCGGAGACGAGAAATCATAAAAATAAGTTTATTTCACTGAAGAAATAGAGGATCGATTACAATAATCGATTACTGTGAATGATTTAAACAATTGAACATAAAATACTTGATTGATTCAATCAAAATGAATAAATACATTGTAATAATTAACAATAAAAAAAAAACTACAATTTATATAGTAAATAACTGTGTGGCGTCCGCGTTTCCGAACGCTCCACAAAATGTCGACGGACGAGTTTCCGAACGACCGCGCGCCCCAGACAGAGTGAGCACGTTCGGTAGCTCAAAAAAAAATTATGTTATTAATGATTAAGCACATAATTGTATTCATTTTTATATATTAAAATACACTAAAGTGGTTGAATTAACACCAAAACTGTATATTAAAACAATATAACAATCACAGTTAAAAAATCAGCTGTTTAGTATCTAGGTTGTTGTCACTTTGTTGAATAACCACACTTTTACTAAATCTCTAATAATTCTGCTCTCCGATAGCCAAGATCAGCAAAATTTTCGGAGATCGTTTGATAATATATAAGCTCTTAATTGACACCACTCTCATATTTTTACAACTGGGCCCAAGAATGTATGAAAGCGTATCCGTCTCCTTTAAATTCAGTTATAGTTTTACTTTGTTTTAAAAAAAAAGATAAGTACCTATTGATTGTCTATATCCTTCTGAAATTCGAGTAGAAAGGGAGTTATGAAAGCTTACGGTAAAAATAACTAACCGAACCATTATGGTGTGTCTTACTTTAAAAGTAAAATTAATTGTGCGTTGTTGATACAATCAATTGTAAGACTGATGTGTGCCATTGAGATTATTGTGAAATTATCGAGCCCAGCGAGATTAATACCAAATATTTAAAAAAATGTCAGTCTATGAAATAGATGACAAAATAAAAAAATATATATTTGAAAATGGAACAATAAAACAAAAGAAATTAATTTTGCGTTTAGATTATAATGATTATTGTTGTTGGGATAATTGTCTATGAATTTCATATTCTATTTTTATACCCACTGTCAAATAGCGTGTGGAAGATTGGAAAAAATATTTTGAATCTATAGCCAAGCTGAAAATCTAGCCAAATGTGCTACTACCACAAAAGGTTCTGGTACTAATTAACTTTTTTTTATATTTAAAGGAATACTTATGCCATTCATTTAATGCCTCGCGTACACTGGGGCTTCAAGACGACTCGTGTCTTTTACCATGGAAATTCCATCTTTATTTGTATTACAACGGAGTTCATTTTGATGTTGGCAACTTTTGACACCCGCCACTTTTGACGCCTTCTTGTGCCCTGGGCTTAACCCTTACATAATTATCATTTGACATTATATTGTATATACATTTAAAATACTAATTTATTCATCGCCAAAGTTTATATTTCTAACAAAACGATAATGTTTATTCAACGCTGTTATTGCATGTGTCGTTACGTTTATAAGTTTAAAAAAAAATTGTCTATGCTTACGTTCTAAAATCAAATCATGTTTGTCGCATGCCATGTTCTGTTTACCGAAAGTTATTGTCTATGTCTCGATATGTTGCATGTTTTAAAATTATGTTTACGTATTGATCTGTTACATTTTCACTGCATTTGTTTAAAGCTCTCTTTTTAGGCATAGTCTAACAGACATGCCCGTTTTCACTAACACTAGATGACGCCTAAAAGTAATGCCTAAATACAGTCTGGAGTCTTTGTAAAGTCATTGAAGCAAAAGTTGGTCGGGGATTGTCAGGGAACCGTCTAAGCGTCTGGCCGATATTATTTCAAAAATCTCGGTAATAGTAAATTCATGTGTGTATTTGCCTAGTCTGATTTAGATTGGCACCGACTCCAAATGTACTGAATTATAAGGTTATTTTTAGCTTTTTACTGCACCTAGTTTTTGTTTTTTTTTTTTTATATAATTTGCGCTCATTATAATCTAATTAATAAATTATATTCTTAAATTATTTTTTTCATGTACCATCTAGTTTAGTATATAGAAGAAAAGAAACATATTTATTTCTTCAGAAAATATTGGTCGAGGTAATTTTAGCAAAGTTGTCAGAGCAAGTCGGGGAAATGTCAGGTATTTTTTGGGAATTATAGTGCACACCATGTTAGTACTACTATACCTCAGGCTGCAAAGGGCTAGTACCCAAAGCCGTAAAACCCAATATAAAAAAAAAAACTACTGTACCTTGCAAATGTTTCATATTTAGGCAACACGTTAGGCGTATCCTATTGTTGGTGAAAACGGTATTTGTTACAATAAATAAATATTGTAGTATAAAGTATTTTTTGATGTGAACAGTGAAAATGTGACTATAATATTTTGCATGATTGTATTGTCTTGATTTCAGCTTTTTATGTGGTATTGAACAACGTACTATGGACTCTATTCGTGATAATACATGGTTTGTTTTTGTCCATATGTCTTAATTCCTATGCATGCTTGTTCAAATCTACTAACACTGTCGTTGAGGAGTTGATATGACTTATTTTTAAGGCATGAAAACAAAATAATGGTAGCTGACAACTTCTAATGTCTACACTGGTTATACATCATCATCACGCCTGTATTCCCTGAAGGGGTAGGCAGAGGTACACTGCAGGTCCCAATGCGATGGGGTCGAGCCTATTGCTAAATACGAGGAGGATTTAGGCCACAGTCCACCACGCTAGCCTAGTGCGGGTTGGTGAACTTCACACGCCTGAATCCGCACATTGGTTCTTAACCGTTCACACTGGTCTTCTAGCTGTTATTGATGAAAGGTGTTGTTTTCATGCTTTAAAAAATGTAACAGCAAACTGCATAAGGATAGAGTTTGCGGTTTTGGAGCCTTGGTGTGTTGTTCATTATCAATATGATACGTTAAATTATAGTTTTATGTGTCTTAACACCGCTTTATTGTGTACTCACCAGCGTTCGTCCATTAAAATCTTTTGAAAGCATGTGCCTGTTTTTATTTCATATTTCTGCATGAAAACTCTTTCAATATTTTGATATCGATTCTGTTTTACACACCAGCTTAGCGTGGCTGTGTAGACATAAGTTTTCTCATTTAACTGTCAGATTTTTCGAGGAAATGACGTCACTGCCACCTTTTGGTACTGGACATGGCGCGGTGTGACGTGATTTTCGTGAGAAAAATATGAAATTTATGTCTACGCGGTCATGCTAAGCTTACTGAAATATATTTGATAGCATTAAAAATATTGCCGTCTTGCTCATATATTCAAGCCGTGAGAAGGACGACAATAGGTTTAGTTTAGTGTGGTTTAGTGTGGTGGCAATAGAATCGATATCATTGTTGGATTTTTTATTACTTACCTTTGTTTTTTTTCAATTTGGGTATTTTTTTTATTTTTGAGGCCTGAATTTTAGTTCTTAAATATCTATTCTACATGACTCGGCTAACTTTGTATCACCTAGTATTTTTTTTTTACTCTTGGATTAGAGCGGACAAAACAAAAAATAAATAATTCAGAATTTTTAATTTTAGCTTGGCTCACGAACAACACTTTTAATTTATAATATGATTTGTAGATTTTAAAACACAAGGTAAATTCCGAAAATTTAATTTTTGAAATTTTCCTCTGCCGTGAATCGAACCCGCAACCACTCGATGCAGTAAGCTGAGCTGCCTTCGCTCACACCACTATCCCAAGCCCTCGTCAAATGATGGATGAATCGGAATTCCTATAAATTTATTTTTACGAAATGAATGAAATGATTAAATTTGCTCTTTTTTTTCAAATTTTTTAACCAATTCAATAAATGCACATTATAGGTAAATAAAAAACTTGAGGGGTGTCAAGGGACACCTGGATGTAACGAAGTTCCTTTTGAAATAAAACAATCGAAATCACACACACATTTCCAAAAGTGTCGTTACTACTTTTACTCTCTCACACACATTTACAAAAGTGTCGGTCGACACTTTTAGTCTTAATTTTCTCCGTCTAGCCCCCTTTTACAACGCGCCATAAGGAACTATGTTCCAATAAAAAATGAAAGAAGAAATATCCTCTATAAACATAGAGGCTGTATAACGCACGCTTTGCAATCAAAGTGCGCAGGTTCTATCCCCGGCTCGCACCTCTGGGTTCCATGTGCGAATCTCATTTTCATCTGAGATTATCACTTGCTAAGAAACGGTGACGGAAAACATCGTGAGGAAACCTGTGTGCCCGGTATAATGGCAATAGGCTCGCCCCCTATTACATTGGGACCAAAATACATCGGCGAAGTGTGGGCGCACTGCATTGCACCTCTGCCTACCCCTTCGGGGAATACAGGCGTGATGATGTAGTATTATGATGATGTATTAGGTTGTATAAGTCTTATCTGATTTCTATAGATGCTAATGCAACTAAATTATACTATCATTCTATCTGTGGTTCCAAATACATTACAGGCTTCCCCCCTTCCCGTGGAGGAGTTGAACAGCAAGTTTATGACCAAAATGGAGGACCTGTTATACGTGGAGGATGAGGAAGAGGACTTAAAGTGAACAGTTATAATATATCATCCGTGTAAATGCGTGTACATAGATAGTATAGTCAGCGATGTTGAACTTTATTGCTGTTGTGTTTAAGTCCATATTTGTTTGCCATACACACGCTCACAAATTTCTATGCACTTATTTACGCAAACTAAATGCATGTTCTACCATAAGTTTTACGCTCGATAGTCGCTATCGTCTACGTTAAATATTTGTTCGGCAAATCATTCTATCTGCCATCTGGGGATCTAATACAGCCACTTAAACAATTCCTCTTAAACTAATTTATTACCTGCATTTCCAGCAGATCCACAATCATTAAAGTATATCGAGGGAAGGCTATTTAACCTAAGCGCCATTTTTTTAAATTTACAGGAGAGTATACGCATTCGACGCAGACAAATTACCTGATTCCAAATCTTTATATATAGAAATCTACTGTACGTGTGTATGTCACTGAACTCCTCCTAAATGGCTGGATCGATTTGAATGTTTTTTTTTTGTATGCGTTTGGGTGGCGGATGGATGGTTTAGATTCACAATTGGACTCGGTAGATGGCGCTGCTTTCGTATGTCTCTAATTCTAAGGCGGTACGAAGTTCGCCCGGTCAGCTAGTATGTAGGTATATAAGTCAATAACGCCCAAAAGTGTCGCTTAAGTCAAATTCACTCCTCTATTTCAATTTGCTAATGAATATTAATTAGCGGAATTGCTATGAATCTGCTAAAATATAAGCAAATTTAGATTTTAGATCCCTCTAAGTTAATAGGTACATGGTTATAATATACTTTGGCGGAAAAGGGACGACCTTCCTGCCAGGCGGGTGGTATGCCTGGCGGGGTCCGCTACGCCCCATTGATGTTGTCGGGGAATTTGTATATATAGTTCAGATCGTCGAACACACCAGTACCGCGAGCTAGGATTTTCATAGTACTTTGTATGGCGTATAATTTCTTGTACGCGTAGAATTGCGATGTGACTACAGTCGCGCCATCTAATAGCGACTGGTGGTAGTTCTGTTTCGTGGCGAGATATAGGGTGCGCCACAATACCATGAAAATAATGTACGTAGACTATCGCTTAGCGAATCCTATCGAGCGTTCAAACCCATGGTAGAGCTGTAAGCCGATTTGCACAAGTGAGTGCAAAGGAAATTGAGGCGTGTATCCAGGGCATAAGATTAGTTTTAGAAGCACGCGTGGTGATTTGAACAAAAATTACTTTATTTTGGCACTAAATTAAGTTTGTTACCAAAATGTCCTCATGAAGTATGTTGTGTTATAGGCATTTATCTAATAAAACTCCTCTATAGCAGTATTGTTTTAATATTACTTGACTGGCGTACTCAGTGCAAGCATTGTCAAAGTAATATTAAAATAAAACCTCTTTGTTTAGTAGCGCTTTGTATAGAGTCGTCTACCAATAGACTTTTATTTTTATAGTTTTGGAAAGCAACTAAAACAAATCTAATAGAATGTTTATCCTGATTTTGTCGGCACTGAACTACACTCAAATGTATTGCTGTCTTTCTCATATCGGTAAAGTATGAGCAAGACAGCAATATGTTTTAGAATTGTCATATTTGGTTAAGTTTTCATTTGTTTATATCGAGGGGTGTAAGGCTATTGGACTTAAGCGACGTTATTTTAACTTTACAGGAGAGCATACCCATTCGACGCAGAAAAAAATGCTGTTGTTCAAATATGTATATAAGTAAATATCGCCCAAAAGTGTCGCTTTTTAAGTCAAAGAGCCATTACTTTTTAAGAAAATTTTTTTTTTTGTCTGGGTTCTGTTCAGGGCTATAAAGAAACAAACAGTACTGAAGTTACCTTTTTCTGTGAATTATACTTCGTATTGAGATCTTGGTTCCGGCGAAAATTTACCAACAAATGTTGTTACAATGGAGGCCCAGTAAATGTACCCGATGACTAATTACTGGAGAAAATAGTTCTTTAGAAAGTATAAAGCTGCTTGTACACTGGGACGTCGTCAGTCGTGCGTAAATTTGTTTGCCATACTAAAACAAACTTTATCTACTAATAAAAAAAGTTAATTCTTCAACTAAGTGATATGGCCGCCCATTGTGACACTCCGTGTAAATCAAGGAGTTATTATAACGGAGATGGCATTTCGAGCCCGCGCTGCGGTAATTTTATCTGGTTTATTCGACTCCGCCATTGTTGTTTTCCCATTAGTTTCCGTATACTACATGTACATGATATAAGAACAATGGCGGAAAAATCGCCGCAGAGCTATATGAAGAGTGAAGTCGTTATGGGAACTCTAGAAACTCTATGGTTTAAATTGTGTGTAATTTTTTTTTTACTATAGTACTTTTTTGTGGTGGATCATTAAAGATTTATCTATCTAAATAACACTGACAGATAGGTGGGAGCGTCGCTTTTACCCATAGAGTAACTAGAGAACCCATATCGACTTCGCCATGCGTATGGCTCTGTGTAAATTTTAACTACATAGGGCAACTGCAATGGCGGATGCCAGATAAACGTCAGAAATGTTTACCGCTGGGCAGAGTCGATAGGGCATCTCCGTTATATATTTCGATGATATTGGCAAATATTTTGACAAGTGAGAGTCGACACCACAACGTGCGGGAGGCTTAACGCGAGAGCTGCATTTATTTTCCTAGTAAACTGAGAATATTTTTAATATCTCTAGTCATTGTACAGGCCATAAACTTTAAAAATATTTAGATTGCAAACAAAAATATTGTTTGGTACAGATCGCTGCACTTTTGAGTTGAACAATCGTTTTTGAAGAGGCATATCGGAATTCAAGGCATTAGCATTTAAATTATTTATTTATCCTTATTCGATATGGGTATAATATTGTTTTCTAATTTCTCAAAAGAGTGTTAGCTTAAAAATATCAATATATTATTAAAGTTTATATTATTAATATAGAAAAACAAAATACTTTTATTTTATTATATTTTGTGATTTTTTAGCATTTTAATGTTATGTATAGAATTGTAGGTACCTAAAGCATTTGTGTACGTTAATGTCCAAGACATTTTAAGGATTGTGAAGGGATTTTTTTATCAAGTTTAACACGTCGCTGCGTAAGGATATGAGGTGTACTTCAGCTGGTGCGTTATGAGGTTATATTGACACATAGACTACTACTAGTACTAACTTTGTGAGCACTGCGCATTGGATCAAAGTTCACCATTACACATATTACCTCATAACGCAGTGAACGTGTTAAATGAAATACTCCAAATTTATAGATATTTGTGATCCATTTAGACTGGCATAAAACTCTTGTTTTACTGTAAATGCTTATGTATTTGGTTTGTAGATGGATTTTAAAAGCCCTTACTTAGGGGGTCTAAAATATTTTTTATGATTTTTTACGAATATATTGTGTACTAGCTGTGCCCGCGGTTTCACCCGCGTTAATAGTTACTTTGGCGTAGAGTGATGTTATAAAGTCTATGATTATATATAAGTCTATAATACCCGATTCATGTTCGGGAATTTTCCCGTTTTTGCCACATTATTCGTTGCTGCTCCGCTCCTATTGGTCGTAGCGTGATGATATATAGCTTATAACCTTCCTCGATAAATGAACTATTTAACACAAAAAGAATTATTCAATTCGGACCAGTAGTTCCTGAGATTAGCGCGTTCAACCAAACAAACAAACAAACTTTTTAGCTTTATAATATTAATATTATTATAATATTATAGTATAGATTCAATTAGCCGTCACTAGCAATCAAATTGGCAGATTGTTTCTTTACTATAAATTGAGTTATTCTTTAAGTTATGTTTTGATTATTTAATAGAGTTAAAGGCCATACAACTTCCATGCGGAGAAAAAACGGAGGGCTGATGTGTCATTTTAAGTATCAGGCACTGTAGAATGAGAGAAAATCACAATATTACACTGGAGTTACTTTTAGGAATATTTTTTGTTCAAAATCTATAATATATGTTATTTTATTATGTTTGCCATTTATTACTTATGTTGTTTATACTAATTATAGTAAAGTAATAATAATAAAAATAGTTATACATTTATTAAATAGTAGGAACGATAATTATAAAGTGTTTTGGGATACCAATAATGAAATGGGGGAAATTAAAAGTATTTTAAATGGGACTTGGTGGGGGCGCGACCGTGCTCCTAGGTGCATGCAGACTCAGTATGGAGTGCTCGCGCAAACGATTGTGTGTGGCACTTTAACATCAACTGTAGAACCTGTTGTAAAGCATTTATAACGCCGAAGTGCATACCACAGATTAAAAATCGGTTGTAAAAATAAATTGGGAAGTTACAACACTACCCCTATTATCTTGTTTATTTCTGGGCAAAATTTACAGTAAAAAGTCTGGAACAACACTAGTCAAGTTAATAAGTAGCGGTTTCATGTACTGAGTACCTACCTTTGGAAAGTCAGTTGTAATAAAGTTTTACATTTTTAATTATGATCTTTTCATTTATTCTTCCCCAATTTTTTTTTGAGTTCCGTCTTTACCTCAAGAAAGTAGAATAGCCGCCCTTATATGATAGTTGTCCGTCTTTCTGTATGTGTGTCATGATTCTTTTTCTCAGAAACGCGTGTAGGTATCGACTTAAATAATAAATAAATATGAAAAACTCAGCTCACATTTCCATGGAGCTGTAAACAAATATCAAATTGCTTAGTCAACACAATTAAAAGATACGAATTTTGACATTCTATAGGGAATGAAAACCTAGGGTACGGGACACGTTACCTATCCCGTTTACCTGGAATCATACAATTTTGCAAGATTCAATGTCTTATAGCACAACTACAGATAAAAGTCTGAAAACAGTTAAATTGTTGTTACATAAATAAAATTGCGATTATACGGAACCCGTGGTAGGTGGATCCGTCTCGCAATTGGCTGGTTTTTTAAACATTTGGTCAAAAACGGTGAACCGACTTTACTTACATCCATATTTCAGTTGGCCAAAAAGAGCTTAATATTAAATGTAAAAAAATAGCAAAGTAGGTACTTAACCGAGAATTTTGGTTATAATACTTACGTTCACTGCGGATCACGCATAATCAGCCCGATACGATGCTTACCGCCTTTTTCGCCGAAACTAACGTGTAAAATTGTTTAAAACTGTCTAGATTTTAACCCCTTTAAGAAAAAAGGCTAGATACAGTAGTAGAGAAAGGGACCCGCCACTCACCCTCGGAATTGTTTAGAATCCCAAATTATAAATCAAATAAATTTGATCGATATTATAGGAAGCCAACAAGACCGAACTGCCTGTCAGTCGAGAGTCAGTATGTCATAAGTCATGGGCCCTAAATATGAGCAATCGAATCTGAAGATCCTCCGCAGACCAATCGAATCTGAAGAAAAGGCTAGAACAGGCCCCCATCTTGTCTATGAATACCAATGTGGCTTTGAAGTTGACTGTAGGTACTACGTATCTACCTTGCAATTTGAGATAACGTAACCTTCCAACGTCAAATTTATTGTAGCCTTTGAGAACTGAAAAGTACAGAAGTATGTGTCGCAGCCCTGGGTCCCAATTCTCGCATGATCGACATCAAATCTAATTCGACATATTATGTCGACACAAAACTTCAAAGGGGTCATATTTTTCGTTTTGTTTCGACATAATGTCGTACTATAGATGATGTCGATCTTGCGAGAATTGGGCCCCTGGCCCCATCTTGCTGTATGTGCTGTCACTTTGGAATTTGAGTTATCGTTAACCTTCAAATGTCAGTTTAATCGTTGCCCGAACTGAAATGTACAGAAGAATGTATCCCGGGCAATCGAACTAGCGACAACCGCCCAGTGTCACCTCTTGTAATTGGATCAGAGGGTGTTAGAGGGAGGGTATAAAAGGGGAGGCAAGTCGGTCGCGCGCAAGAGTGGCGTCCAGTCAGCCACGGCGATCGTTTACTGATGTGAGTAAGTAGACTAGTTATGTTTTTGTTAACTAAAACCAATTTAAACGCCCCGAAAACTGGGGCATCAATGTTCGGCCGTCAAAATGTTTGTCAATACGAAAACTAACAGTGTGTCAACATGCATAAAGTTTAAATTTCTGTCGTAAAGGCCACGCCGCCACGTGGCGTGGCAAAATTCGCTCGTTAAAAGTGTCATTTCGTTGTAGAATGAACTTTTTTTATGTGTAAAAAAAGCAGTGGTAGCCGAGTGGTCGCACGCACGCCTTGTAATCAAAGTGTGCCGGTTCAAACCCCGGCTCGCACCTCTGACATTCATGTGCGAATCTCATTTTCATCCGAGATTATCACTTGCTATGAAACGGTGAAGGAAAACATCGTGAGGAAACCTGCACGTCTAAGGGAACTTGACTAGTTCTCGATAGATGTCTGAAATCTGCCAACCCGCAACGGGCCAGCGTGGTTGACTATGGCCTGAATCCCCCTCGCATTGAGGGGAGGCTCGTGCCCAGCAGTAGGATGTTAAAATGGCTGTAGTGGTAGTCAATACAGTTTGTATTGAGGTACAAAATTGAGGTGCGAGCGTTAGCGCTCCTGTACGGTAGGGCTTGTATAGGTTTGTTTTTTTCATAACCATAACCAACAATATATTTTAGCAGTGTTTTCTTTTATTTGGTCAAAACATAATAACTAGGAACGTTTTTGAGAGCGAATAATGAAATGATATGAATTTTGAAGGAGTGTTTAATATCAGTGCTTAGAGTGGTAGAGCGGTAAGTTCTATTGGATTTTGTAGGTAGGTAAGTATGGAAGTTCCTACCTATTAGGTACCTATATGAAGTAGGTACATATCCCTTAAACTTTTGTTATATATGAGTGAACTTTTAAACCCATAACAGAGACGTTTATTGTATTTTTAAAGGGTAGTTGAATTTTGAACTGACTTCCAAGAGAAGGAGGTTCTCAATTCGATTGGTATTTTTTTTTATTTTTTTTTGTAAAAAATGACAGTAAATATTTTAATACGAAAGAAGGTCTATTCATACGGCAAAGTCGGTTGCCTGATACCTTATCAGTTACCTACTAAAAAGACACCATTTTTTTGGGGATGCCTTACAATAGCTAGCTATAAAGCTTTGATATGCCATTTTGTAAAAAAAAACTCAGTTTGCGTTTCAGCCATTGTTCAAAACTCTACCGTAAAAATTAACATGAAAACTTTTTGTCACATTTCATTTTTCACAATGCATTTGCTAATTAAAATTGTCAGTTTTAAAACTGGTATAGTATCTACCTAGGCAGGTCTATGTAGGTAGGTCACTTTCTCCTTCCAGGTTGATACCAATTCACAATTTATTTTCTCTCATAATGAGAGAAAAATGTATCTAACTAATTACCAATCTTCATTACCTACATACGAACACAAATAAGATACTTTCCTATTACTCAATTATTATATGTATCACAATAACATATATTAGTACTAGTTATTTACCTATAGTTTCAAACCAGACGGTAAACTACGAAGTTAGACAAGAGTTTCAAATGGAAATAGATGGGACTGCACTTTACGTAAGGAGACTTACTCTAAACTCGTAAAGTTACAGACTCAAAGTTTTTTTTGTCTATCCTGTCGTAAGTTCTAAATGTAGTTACCTATCTGCTTATGTATCGTAGGTAGGGGGGCTCAGGCTGACTTTGGCACCCCGGCGTTGAAGATGCTTAAGACGGCCCTGGCTCTAATCGCACGATAAAGCCGACTCGGTAATTACGGATTGAACGGGCTCGGATGTGTAGTGTTAGAACATTATATATGGAAGCTTTATGAACTGTCAGATTACATCTCTCGAATCGTATTCAGCACCTATTTTATCAATAGGTATATAAAATTTTTGCGCACTGTAGTCTGTAGTGCCTCTGCCTACCCCTTCGGGAAATACAGGCGTGATGATGATAAAGACCTGAGTACACTTCGGCGTCAAGAAGCGCATGGCAAAATGTTTGATACTATCAAAACGAACTGTTTCAATATCACAGACCAGCAGCACTCTTAGCATGGCCATGAAGATATAAGTTATATTTCTTTCAACTGTTAGATTTGTCGAGAAAATTACATCACTTCGAGTTTTTTGTATAATAGCAGTGGTAGCCGAGTGGTCCAACGCACGCCTTTCAAATCAAAGTGTGCAGGTTCAAACCCCGGCTCGCACTTCTGGGTTTATGTGCGAATCTCATTTTCATCCGAGATTATCACTTGCTATGAAACGGTGAAGGAAAACATCGTGAGGAAACCTGCACGTCTGAGGGAACTTGACTAGTTCTCGATAGATGTGTGAAGTCTGCCAACCCGCACTGGGCCAGCGTGGTGGAAGGGGCTGCCCCTATGGCCTGAATCCCCCTCGCATTGAGGGGAGACCCGTGCCCAGCAGTGGGACGTTAAAAGGGCTGTAGTAGTAGTAGTAGAACTTTTTGTACTGGACATGGCTCGGGCAATGGGGGCAATTCTCGTAAAATCGAAAATAACTTTAATTCGACATACGTCGAAACAAAACGCAATAATCGACTATCTTGACGTTGTTTCTACATAGTCGAGTTAGAGATGATGTCGATCATGCGAGAATATGGCACCAGAGAAAGCTATGCGACTACGCTGCAAAATTCGCTAATTACATCAATAACATTTCATTGAAAAATGTACCTCATTTCAAAATGTATACAGTTCAATTTAGTATTGGCAAATAATTGACAGAACTTAGCGATTATCGATTTTATAAGTTGACAACTCGATGTGGGTCATTAATCGGATGTACAATTGAATTACATCGGCATGTAAGATTATGTCAGTTCGCAAGTGGGTGACGGTCGTATCGTAATCTTCTTGTAGAAGTCGATTACAGGCCGTGGGCGAGCACGCGAGGGGCTTCCAGCTGAGCCGAGGGTCAACGAAATATCATAATATACATCATCACGCTTGTATTCCCCGAAGGGGTAGGCAGAGGTGCACTGTAGCGCGCCCACCCTTCGCCAATGTATTTTGGTCCCAATGTAATAGGGGGCGAACCTATTACCATATACCGGGCACATTCTCCCTCAATACGAGGGAGATTTGGGCCATACCATAGTCCACCACACTGGCCCAGTGCAGGTTGGTGAACTTCACACGCCTTTCAATAGACGTGCAGGTTTCCTTAAAACTTGGGTTTTAAGATGCGAACGTTAAAATGTTTGGCAATACAAAAACGAACCCTGTATCAATGTCAATCGACAAACGACACACGCTCATCCTATGATCCCAAACTAAGCAACGCTTGTACTTTGGGTACCATACACACTCAACAGGGAAAAATGGCGATGAAACTTCGTTGAAAAATGTGCTTATTTTGAGTTAATACAGTTTGTTTTGGTATGGTAAAAAATTCGTGAAGTGAATACTGTCGCGGCCGTGGGCCCTGGAGTTTACAGTAAGTTTAAAACTCTGTGCAGCTGAACAGTTCGTCAGCGGGGACGGACGCTACTCCAGAGGTGGCGCGGGGTAAGCCACCAACATGGCCGAGAAGAAGGACCCGGAGGCTGTGAGTACACACTCAGTTTAAGATGCATGTCTTGAGGAAGCTGATCTATAGGTAGATAGGCAATTGACTGATAGTGGAATTGTTTTATCTATAGGGAGACCCCGAGCTGGAATGCGTTCGGAAAACAATGGACCTGCCGACGCTTCCGAAACCTCTCACCCTTGAAGAGAAGAAATACCTTCTTGCGGTGGAACGTGGTGACATGGGAAATGTCAGAAGGTTAGTTTCGTTTAGTTTAGTTTAGTCAGTAGGTTAAGTTTGTTTAGTCAGAAGGTTATTTTAAACGTTTGCTACTACGATGAATGGACCGAATGTACCTAATGCATTGTTTCAATGGTCTAAAACCATCTTCGCATTTAGCCTTTCTAATGAAATTAGTTTGGGGCAGATTGGTTTTAAGGTCTTCAACGGACATAGGTAGAATCCAATTTTGTGTTTTATATATTGTATAGATTGCTGCCACTACATAACGTTTTTAAGGATTTTGGTCCCAAATCAGGACATACTTAGACCCCTCTTATCTTTCCCAATTATTTGGGGTCGTCGCAGTATGTCTATATCTTCCATTCATCTCGCTTTTCCGTTATACTCACATCCACTCCGATGTCATTCACATCAGTTTTTTGGGTTCTGTACCCAAAGGGTAAAACGGGAACTCTATTACTGAGACTTCGCTGTCCGTCCGTCCGTCCGTCCGTCTGTCACCAGGCTGTATCTCATGAACCGTGATAGCTAGAGAGTTGAAATTTTCACAGATGATGTATTTCTGTTGCCGCTATAACAACAAATACTAAAAAAACAGAATACAATTAATATTTAAGGGGGCTCCCGTACAACAGACGTGATTTTTTTGCCAATTTTATAGATAATGGTACGGAATTCTCCGTGCGCGAGTCCGACTCGCACTTGGCCGGTTTTTGTACACTCCATCTATCTTTTCTTGGATATTCCTCGCGCTCTATATCCATCCACATTCATACTCATAAGTAATATTAAATCGATACAGTAAGCCCTAACCTGAAATGCCATTTCCCTTTCTAATAACAACGTTTAATGCACAAACAAGGTACAGATAGTTCCATTTATATCGACGCGAGTTGAGGACGAAACTAGAAATTGATTGAGTCTGATATAATCCGATTATTTTCGAAACAATCGTTTGCTGCTACTCGTGAGAACGGGGAACGGACATTTTGAAATTAATTTAGGTTATCAACAGGTAGATAGGTATTTACCCTCAGTAAAGTAGCACCCTCAGTTTTTAGGTATGAGTGTACATAATGAAATCTGTCTTTTTAGGGTTCCGTACCCAAAGGGTAAAACGGGAACCCTATTGCTGAGACTTCGCTGTCCGTCCGTCCGTCCGTCCGTCTGTCACCAGGCTGTATCTCATGAACCGTGATAGTTAGAGAGTTGAAATTTTCACAGATGATGTATTTATATTGCCGCTATAACAACAAATACTAAAAACAGAATAAAATAAATATTTAAGGGGGCTCCCATACAACAAACGTGTTTTTTGCCGTTTTTATAGATCATGGTACGGAACACTTCGTGCGCGAGTCCGACTCGCACTTGGCCGGTTTTTATGTTGGTGACAATCAATGATGTCCGTCTGTTATAGACAAACTAGCTTCTACCATCGAGTTCGTCCGCGCGGATTTCGATTAGTAAATATCGTTATAAATTATAGCCTATGTGTTATTCTGATGTATAATCAATAATACTGTAAAGTTTTACCAAAATCCGTTCACAGGTTTTTCCGTGAAAGAGTAACAAACATCCATGAATCATGAACATGAATCCATCCTCACAAATTTCACACACATTTATAATATCAGTAAGATAAGTAGGACTATAACAAAGCTATATTTATTGTTTTCTCATATTTACGCGAATACTATACATTGAAATAAAACTATTTTACGGATTCTATCACTGTGAGCACTTTCTGCGTGGATCGGACCGCAAACAACAACTAAATATGAAGGTACCCAGTTATTAACTATGATATCAGGACGTCTAACACCTCAGTCCCCCCGTGACCAAAGTTGCTGTAAAGCAGCCGAAACGTCGGGAAAATCAAATAGTAAATAAACGCGATAGAATCCGTGAAATAGTTTTATTTCAAAGCTATATAATGACAGCAGTGGCCTACGTTTATGCCAGTAGACCAAGTCGTGATAATGAAGGAGATAATATAAGAATGTAAAATAAAGTTTCATAAAAATGAATGACAACAACTTCCCACACTTTTAACCAATATAAACAAAAACAAACCAAATGGCCTCCAAACCAATAAACCCATTTTTACGCGCACTTCACCATCAGTCAAATGTTCCACTGTTTACGTTAGCTTTTAAACATAATTGAATGTTAAGTGAGTTACGATACGACTGAGAGAATGTAAGTAACATTTTAAACTTACGATGAAGGCGTTATTAAAAGTAGGCCACTTGTTGTTGAGATTTTTTTGTTGTAGGTAGGTAGGCATTTTTTTGTAATATTTTTATTTAGAATAATATAAATATTTTTATTTTACATATTTTTTTTTTCATAAACTATTCTTTGTAATTGTAAATATTTTGTTAATAATTGTGTATAAAACTACTACAATACATTGATATTTATAGGTACGGGATAAATCATAAACTTTTGAATAATCTCATTTTACATATAGAAAGCGTAACACTAAAACGGATCTGATACGCAGGTTACGCAAACAACGGTAGTCCTTTACCTCAAATGATTATAAGCACCCTTACAGTTCAAATATTACGTTTCATAAAAAGATTTAACACATTATGAGAACCGAAGGGTTTTAAGGGATAGCAGAGTAAAGGTGTTAAGAATGTGATTAAACTTAATAAAAGTGCACTGTAGACAAAGCCATACAACATTGATGATCTCAAACAAAGCCAAGCTTATACCATAGTATATATATACACCCATAGGTGTCATACGGTGAATTCCAATAGTGGAATCACCCCCAGTTCACCGATACCTAGACCAGAGCAAATTCCGAAAAGGCCATTTCCACAACCACCAGTGACAGTGAGTCTTGCGGCCTACCCTCGGCTCACTGCACCTTTTTTTATTGTGTGGAAATCCTCATGGACTCCCGCAAGCCCCGTGCCAGTCACCCTTGGCAAGAATTCAACGCGAGGGTTTTATAAAGTGCACTGGCGACAACTACCCAGAGTTGTCGCTCACACGCCTTCTACTATGGGGGCATGAGGTCGGCATGAGCATTTCTCCTGCGTCCAGGTCTCCTGCAGCGATCTGGCTGGGCCAGAGGATCGGCTTCCGGCTTACTGCAACTAGACCAAGCCGTCGTCAAAATCATTCTTAATTTATTATGTACCTACAAAAGGTTGATTAAACTTACCAAGAAGTATATCTGTAGGCTACTCCAAAAAGCTCATCGCAAACATCACATAGACGTCAACTGCGTGGACTCTCTTGGGCGCGGTGCCTTGACCCTGGCCATCGATGGCGAAAACTTGGAGATGGTAGAGCTGCTGGTCATCATGGGCGTGGAGACCAAGGATGCTTTGCTGCAGTCCATAAACGCAGAGTTCGTAGAGTCAGTGGAACTGCTATTGGAGCATGAGGAGCTGATACATAAAGAGGGGGAACCTTACGTAAGTATTTTAACGACGTTGCGTTGCTTTTTCCGCCACGCTGACAGGTGGACGCTTCATTCCTTTAAAAGGTTTGTTTTAAATTTAATATGACTACTTCCATAATGAATATGGATACTTTGAACAAATTTATAATGTCTTGCCAGTCATGCTACAATTTTACAACCATGACAACATTGCAATTCACAGAAAAAAAAATACAGACATCCAAATAAATAAAATTTAATTGACGATTCGAAAACCGGTCTTTAAATACTGAAGTTGTTTATTTTTTTGGAAAATTTTCAAATATCTGCTTTTGCTACAGAGCTGGCAAAAAGTGGACACAAACACAGCGATGTTCACGCCTGACATCACGCCTCTCATGCTGGCTGCTCATAAGAACAACTACGAGATCATCAAGATCCTGCTGGACCGCGGCGCCACGCTGCCAGACCCTCACGACGTGAAGTAAGTCTCCCTTCATAATTGGCATCGCCCTCTTGTTTAAGAGGAAGACTGGGGCGAGTGTTGCCCTTTTTTGAAAATGTACTCTGTGTCAATATAGCTAAAGATTAAATGTCTGTGGCAAATGCCACGCGACCACAAGGCAAAATATGCTCGCATCATCGATGAAATTTCGTTAAAAAATGTTTTACTTCTATATGTTAATACAGTACTCATTACCTTGTAAGATATTCCTTAAAGTCATGAAAATGAACTACTAAAGGCCTTATTAAAATTATGCTGAATGGCACTGGTGCCAAACTAATGAAAAATAAACCACTTTGTTGTAGTGGACCTTGGGGCTGAGGGATATTGTCTCTAATCTGTCAGTCAGAAGAAAATTTCGGATCAACAAACTCTCCAGTTTATGCAAGAACTTTAAAATTCGAATGTTGTACTAAGTTCATAACTCCAAGCGTTTTTTTTTACGAAAGGGTTATCTATCTAATAATAACTAAACGAGGTTTCCTCAACAAATTTTCTATAGATGTGGCTGCGATGAATGCATCCGCGACTCAACTGAAGACTCCTTGCGGCACTCCCTGGCGCGGCTTAACGAATACCGCGCGCTGGCGTCGCCATCCCTGATCGCGCTGTCCTCTACTGACCCCATACTCACCGCCTTCCAGCTGTCCTGGGAACTGAGGAACTTGGCTTTCGCTGAGCAGGTCAGGACTTACTTTATCAGACTTTATCCTCCAAAATTTATAAGAAATCTTCATTTTCAGTAAAAAAGCTCTACGCATTGTAGATAGCTGTTAATGTATATTTTAAGTATGTCATTTAGTTTAGCGGACGCTTAGTGGCTGAAACATTGAGCGTATAAACAGGACTTGCTTTTTACAATCTGTCAAATCTGTATGATTTTAAATATCGTTTTTGCGTGTGAGCTTTTTTTGTTGGTGTTTCAGTATACTAAATAATTAAAATTATACCCCTTTTAACCTTCCACTACTGGTTACAGGCCTGTATCCCTTCAGTACGAGGGGGATTTGAGACCAAATTCCACCACCCTGGCTCACGTTGTCAGACTTCACACGTCTATCAAAAACAGTTAAACTTCAGAGTACTGTATGTAATGTATTTTTTTTAGGAAAGTAAAGCAGAATATCTAGAGCTTCGTCGCCAGGCCCAGATGTTTGCCGTGGACCTGTTGGATCAATCTAGAAGTTCCCAGGAGCTGGCCATCATCCTCAACCACGATCCCGACGAGCCCGCGTTTGTTGAGGGCGAACACATGAAACTGGCTAGATTGGAGCTCGCTATTGATTTTAAGCAGAAGAAGGTAAGCACAATGTTATGTAAACACAACATTTTATGTTGAAAATGTCTTTCTTTAATATGGAGATCTCTTCTTTAATCTTCTCTAATACGGAGATGGGATATCGAGCCCGCGCTGCGGTAAATTTTTCTGGTTTATCTGACTCCGCCATTGTTGTTTTCCCATATAGTTGCCGTATACTACAGATACAGGTACATGTCAACATAAGAAGAGTAGAGTCGTTATGGGTACTCTAGATACTCTATGTTCACAAGTAGGTTGTCATTTAACGCAAAATGGCGTTTGAAGGTTTCGTAGTATACATTAATTCACATTTTTGAGAACTAGGTATGCACGTTTTGCCCTAAAAGGTGTCGATATAACTATTAAATATTAGACCGAAATAAAATGTGTAGGTAACTAGTAAAGTTTTAAGTATTTTCGCCATTCATATCGCCGTTAGTGTCAACAGAAACGCAGCGTGCTGAAACTTATTTATCTTTATGGCGTTGCTTCCCGCTGGGGATGTCATTTCGTGAAATATAAACTTTTATTTATGAAGTGCGAAAAATTTATGGAAACAAGGACGATTATTTAGCAAGAACTACTTTATTTTACGTATTCATATTGACTGCACACATAAATTATTGATTGACTGTATGTTTTCTTAAATTTAAACTACAATAAATTGTTTTAAGGCTCATTTTTCAGTTGTCAGATAAACTGAGAGGTAGTGTTTATTCGACAAATATAAAACAATACAATATTTTAATTAGTGTCAGATAAGATTTATAAGACACGTAACTCGAACATGTAAGGAAAATACTCGTACTCTAATAGACCATAGACTAATGTTTAGATGTTGAGTAATATTTCAGTTAGGTTAGGTTAGGTTGTAATTCGAGCCCTTTTTTATTTGTCTGTTTTATCTGTGCCCCCAGTTCGTAGCTCACCCGAACATCCAGCAGCTCCTCGCCGCAATCTGGTACGAGGGCGTCCCCGGCTTCCGACGCAAGACCGCCATGGAGAAGATCATGATCATCTGCCGCGTAGCCCTCCTCTTCCCATTCTACTGCACCCTATACATGATAACGCCTAACTGCGCAACTGGAAAGTTAATGAGGAAACCCTTCATGAAGTTCTTAATACATGCTTCAAGTTACTTATTCTTTCTATGTAAGTATTTTCACTACCGAAAATTAAAACTTCTTAACAACAGCTACTCTAACCAGAGCGTCCGACTAAGAAATATAATTATAAAAATAACAACGCATCCATTTTTGTTGTACTAAATTAAACTAAATCTGACACTAGTACAATTATAGGTACCTTTCACTTATATCGAAACCGAAAGTCGGTAATTGAATATATTGACGACACTTTGTGTATTGAAATAAAACTATTTTACGGATTCTATCGCGTTTATTTACTATTTTATTGTGTATAAACTTACAAATACTTTTTGTATTTTAAGTTGTCGAGTTTTCAAAGTTTAATAAATTAATAAGTGGGTATGGAGAGTAATCCACCATCTTTATCAACTTCATTACCCATTTCTATTTATAAAGTATATTTTTAAAATTATTTGACGCTGGCAAACTACTCGGTTATCGAAGGTGCAGCCGTTCTTCATTATATTTCATTCATTTCGAAAAAGAAGTGAGTATTGCACAGAGTCTCTTCATTATTATTTAATCCACGTGTGTTGTCCAGTGATTTTGATCCTGGTGTCTCAAAGAGCGGAAGTGCAAGCGATTCAGCTGTTCGGTCCTGACTGGATGGTGAAAGAGCTGGAGAAGGAACTCCTCAAGCAAAGAGGCAACGGACCTACTTACCTTGAGCTGGTCGTGGTAGTTTATGTACTTGGTGAGTTTTGTTAATTATACCATCACGCCTATAATAAAGGTATGCAGAGCGGCATAGCGGTGAACCGACACTTTGCGTATATATTTTCGGGCTTAAGATAACAGAGGGTGAGGCTATATTGACAATATACCGGGAACATGAATGGAATGTTCCCGCATTCCATCTCAAAGCGAGAGAGATTTGGGACACAGTTCGCCGCACTTTTGTTAAAGATAAGGATAAAGTTATGTACGGAGAAGTTTTGCTATTAGTTGGGTCACCTAATGGTCATTTATCAAGCAGTTTATGGTATGAGTTCAGTATTCTATCGAGATGCATACTGCCTTGCATAAATTCAGTTACCTCGCCTTTATTATTGGGACTCAAAAATACATTGGCTAAGGTTGGGTGCACTGATTTTTCCCTTTGGCTTTTCTTCCAGAGAATTCAAGTGTGATGATGTATTTATGTAGCAAGAAATATGCTTCTTAAAACAGCTTCCAATACCGTATTCAGGTTTTATCTGGGAAGAAACTCAAGAGATCTACATTGAGGGTATCCGTTCCTATCTCCGAAACATGTGGAACTTCATCGACTTCACCAGGAACTCCTTGTACGTTGCGGTAGCGGTGTTGCGGTTCGCGGCGTACTTGCAGCAAGCCGCAGAGATCAGGCGGGACCCGCAGACGAAGTTCATACCGAGAGAGCAGTGGGATGCTTTTGATCCACAGCTGATTGCGGAAGGGCTGTTCGCTGCGGCTAATATTTTCAGGTTAATTAAGCAAAAATGTTGACTAACAATGCACTTAAGTATAGCCACGACCAACAACCGGTTAATAGTAAATTAAATAAATTATTACATCAGACAACACATACTCATTGTACGATACCAAACAAAGCAAAGCTTGTACTATAGGTACCATGAAATGGACTGGGGGCGATCCTAATTACACTCAGCACTGGGAAAATTCCCAACAGGTTATTTCCGAAATTGACCACTTCCGATTGTATTTTTCTGTTGTTCAGTGCCCTGAAGCTGGTCCACCTGTTTTCCATCAACCCTCACCTGGGGCCGCTGCAGATTTCGCTCGGACGCATGGTTATCGACATTGTCAAATTCTTCTTCATCTATAGCTTAGTGCTGTTCGCGTTTGCCTGTGGTACGTACCTTGTATATAAGCTATGTATATAATTTATTATATAGACAGAACAGAAAAGAGAATTTACAAAGCACTACAAGAGCAAGGGTTATGCTTGCTAGGTAGATATGTCATGCGTAATGTGATATTATTGTAAGAATGCTTTCGGTCAAGAAGCGCCTGCAAAAACTTTTTCCACAACTCCCTCAAAGATCAAGTAACAGACATAACTGTTTATTGCTGGACTGCAATCAATATTGTAAGTGTTCAATTATACCATTTACGCCCCAGCCTTTTAATATGTGGCCAAACTTCACACAAAAACGGGTTTAATTTAGCTTGATAGCCAATGTAAATTGAAACCCAGGTCTAAATCAACTTCTCTGGTACTTCGCTGACTTGGAGAAGCGCAAATGTTACGTGCTACCTGGTGGTCTACCCGACTGGGACAATGCTGGGGACTCTTGCATGAAATGGAGGAGCTTCGGGAAGTGAGTCCAGGGCCTGCTGGCTAGTGACAAAATCTGGGAACAATTCTTGCTGCTACTAAATAGAGGCTAAATGTGTGCGTAGATTCAAAGTGGTGCCTATAGCTCATAGATCGGTGTTTGGCTAGTTTTCTTTATAAGTTTGTAGAGAGGAAATTCAATTTGCAAAATTTTTAAGCCCGTGGTTCCATTATGATGACTATCAATTTCCATTACTCATTTTAAAATAGGTACTTATTGCTACAAGCAAAAAACTTAAATTCGCTAAGCATTTTACACAAAAATCTTGTTTTCAAAAGGGACAAATTATAAAAATCAATAAACCTCATTTCATTGTAACTTCGACCCTAACATTTTCTGTTGCTACGGAAACCTGTCAAACTATTTTGTCAATATCACGCAACTCTCGAAACATGCCCGAGGCCTCGGTGCAAATCATTTTGTAGCTTCTCAAGCTTTTAATCTTATAATTACAAACGTTTAGTATCCAAAATGGGTGAGGCACAGTTCGGTGTGCGCCACATAATAGGGGCTCCGGTGGCTACCACCAGACTGACGGAGCAGGCTCTCGTGTGTATTCCCCCGAGGAGTGCAAAGTTCACACTACCAGAATGGAAGCTAAGCAACGATATGCGATGCAGGAACACGGAGGACCAGCAGCAGCTAGCAGACAGGGTCCTCGGTGAGTCTGGCCGAATCAGGGAGGAGACAGGAGAACGCGCAGAGATCATGAAAGCAACATCCGACAGACGCATAGAAGAACGTATCGGTGATATAGAGTTTAACAAAAACGAACTCCAGATACAAAGAAAAGAGATATGTCTCGAGTTGGAGGCCTTGAGCATGTATAAAACAAGGCTCCAGGATTGCCTAGCATCTTTACAATCGAACGCGTTAACTATCTGTCGAAAGTGCCTCATGATTCGAGATGGGAGACTTGGCATTGATCTTGTCGTCGACGAAGCGGAACGTGCTTTGCAACAAGAAATAACTTCTATTTTAGGCGGTCAGAGCCTTTTGAAGCGAGTGCTTGAACAACTCAATGAACAAATGCGTCGTTTGCGCTCCACGCGGTATCTCCTCGACAGAGACCTTCAGTACAAGCAAGCCGCTATAGATATCGACAAGGGAAACTTATCTTTAAAACCAACAGATTTGTGCCTATCCATATACGAAGGATACGCTAATCTAGACCCTTCTAACATATCCGCTGATGAATACAACGCTTACTCTGGGAAGAATATACAATTGGCTGCCCGAGAAGTGACAAGCGCGAGACCTATTAGAATGTTCGTCGACACAATTCTAAAGCAGGTAATAGACGACTTGTGGAACGCTTATAACACGTGCAATCATGCCTTTCACGAACGAATTGAAGACACAAAACGAGCAAAAGCGAAACTGGAAGATATGCACAAAGAGACTACTCAGAAAATTTGCGATATGCAGAACAACATCTTGTTGCTTCAGAAAGCGTTGGCTGATAAGGAGGGGAACACTGCTTTGGCTCATACCAGGATCGGGAGACGAGCTCAGAGGGTCGGCGCTGAACTGGTGCGGGACCCAGGTGGTCAAGCTCTTTACTACGAGTGTGAGATGCTGAGGCACAGTACTGAGCAGCTCCAGCAAATGCTTCAGGAGTCGACATCTTCCTTGCGCTATCTTCTACAAACGCAGATCCAGTTGGAAGAAGACATTAACGTCAAGATGAACACTCTGAAGATTGATGAAGTTGACTGCATGACTCTCAGGGAGACGATGGACTATCACGCTTATTAGGAACTATTAAGATTCATATTTCATTAAGATTGTGATGTTTTTAGTAGAGTCCTCATTGAGTATGCTTTCGGAAATGAGCATTGATACTGTTAGAGTTCAGATAAGCGTCATGAAATAGGCTAAATGCTTGTTTAAAAAAATAGTTGTAGGTTGCATTCACATTTGCTCGAAAACAAGAAGACTTGTTCATTGTACGCTTTCCTAGATGTAGTTGTTGGAGAAATGCTGGTTTTCCAATGAAAATTATATTACAAAATTGATCCTATGCATTATTATGCGAATGAGATATTATATTACCGATAAAATATCGACTTGTGTCTCAAAAATAACGGTGCCAACTACCTGTCGAGGTCAACATAAATAAAACAATAGTTTTTCTATAGTTAAGGGAAATTTAGATCACACGCGGGGCTTAATGTATTGATTCATCGGTTTGATACCCAAAATGAAGAAATAACAAGGAGGTATTGCGCATAGATATATTTTTATGTTGTGGATCTTTACACTTGTTTCATAGTTATCTAGTTTAATTTGTGTAGCTTGTATTGTTCTTTTTTAAATAAATTGTCTGTGTTCACGAACTCTCTTTTCTACTTTTCTCATGGCAATACACTGAATTGGGGCCACCACCTCTTAAAGTATTGTTCTTTCAGTAGTAATTGTCGAATTCATCCACCAGCTATATCACTGGCATCACACATTTTTACAAGCTTTATATTAGCTTGCAACGTATGTATATCCGGGTGGAATCTTGCAACTGAATTTTAAATCAGTTATCTTTAACCTATTGAGCTGAAAGGTATACACGGTTACTTTGGATGACAATGCATGCTTAGCTATGTGACGTCATTCTAATTCCAATATGGCGGATCATACAAGATGGCGGAATAGTCCTTTTTTCTGCACATTATGGGTATCAATTGAAAGGGCTTGCTGAGGATAAAACGAAAACTAAGGGCAATTAGATAAAAGCTTGTTTTTAAAAAGTTGCTTTTAGCATTAATTTTTATTTGTGTATTTATTGCATTTTCTCTTGCTATTAATTACTTGACACTGGCGGAAATACCCGCTAACCGCAGGTGGAGCTTCGTGGATAAGATAAATATACGAGTGTCTTGCTAGACTGTGTAGTATTCTTATGTCAATACACTGAACTGGAGCCCGATTTCGTTTGATAGATATCAATCTCTATTAGAGTCCCGTGGCGCCCCGATATAAGCGGAAGATGGTACCGTCGGTTTTTAGTGGGTATACGGCCTTCTGCCGGGACTCCCATATAACCCTGTTACTTCCCCCGAGGTGGCAGGGTATCCATAAAGGATTTTCCGACGTTAAAAAAAGGGCGGTGTCGATATGGGTTCTCTAGTTACTCGTATGTTTTTCAGCAATTATTTTTATATTACTTTCAGTTTTTCACAGTTAATTCTGTACAAAATCTGTCAAAAATTCTGTTACTATTGAAACAACAATACTTTAAGGCCCTGCTAACTTCATGACTGTTTTCTGCAGCGTGTTCGAGGCTTCTCAGTCTCTGTTTTGGGCTTCCTTTGGCATGGTGGGGCTGGAGAACTTCGAGCTGGCCGGTATCAAGAGCTACACGAGGTTCTGGGGGCTACTAATGTTCGGGTCCTACTCCGTAATCAACGTCATCGTATTACTGAACCTGCTCATCGCTATGATGTCCAATTCATATGCCATGATCGATGTAAGTAGGTATACGGTAATTTCAAATCTGAATTGACTGCCACAGATTAAATAAAAAGAAAAAAAAATACAATATGCCAAAATAATACCAAATAGTCTGTTGTAAATGTTAATTTTTTATTCATTTCTAGTATATTTTGTGTTTTTACATTTTTATGTAAAAAGTTATATTTGTACCTACTTGTAAATAGTTTATTTAAATAAATATACAATAGAAGTGATTTCATCATTTATTCGATAGATAGATTCATAGAATAAAATGAAAAAAAAAAACACTTTAATGAAAATAAACATTAACGGCAAAAATAAGGTTATACTACTTTTAAAAAAGGGACTGGCCAAAATACACAATTAGGCATAGCCATTAAAACGTAAATAAAAATACTTACGTCCTTTTTGAGGCTTTACGACTATTATTTTATGGACTGATGGCCAGTTCTATAGCAATAAATACTTTTATAAATTAAAAAAATACATAAAAATTTGATTGCAATTCGACCACGTTCTTCCAACTTTTTTTCGTCGTCAATTTCTATAACTCCTAATATCTCGAGTCCTATGTAAAATGTTCATGTTCTGTTTTGGTAATATTCATAGCCCGAACATAATAAATTAGAGTTCAAATATGTTAAAATCACTTAAAAACTTTTGTGCTGAGCGCTAATAGCGCTTTATTATTTCAAAATACCTGCGTGCATTAGGTGAAACATTTCGAATTGTTATCTAAGTTCAGACATAAAACTTCGTGAAGCTAAGTCCTTTGACAAGCTACTTAAACAGTTTAAATTAAATCCTGGTGCCGAGGTGGGGATTAAATGAAATGAATCCCAGCTTCCGTGAACTATTGTTTGTTGATCTCATTATTTGCGCTGCAGAGATTAAAGTGCGTTTAATGACACTTTGTTCAGTTTAGCTGCATTGTGATGTAATATCTGCAGTGCGTGGGTTATATGTTATGAAAACAACTTTAAACAAAGCTAAGTGACTTTGGATTGGTAACAAAGAGTTAAGCCCCCGGCACAATGGCGTCAACACTCTACTACTACTACTACTACAGCCCTTTTTAACGTCCCACTGCTGGGCACGGGCCTCCCCTCAATGCGAGAGGGATTCAGGCCATAGTCCACCACGCTGGCCCAGTGAGGGTTGGTGAACTTCACACGCCTTTCTATAGACGTGCAGGTTTCCTCACGATGTTTTCCTTCACCGTTTCTTAGCAACAACACTCGCGCGTCAATAATTTTGCCATACCAAAACGGACTCTGTGTCAATATGCATTAAGATTGAATTTGTGTTGTAAAAGACATGCCCCCATTCGTCATTTAGTTGAAGAATGAACTTTATGCATGTGTTAATACAGTTGGTTTTGGTACGGCAGAAAATTTGAGTACAAGCCTTATAGTTCTAACGCTTTAACTAGTCATGTTTTTTTCTTATGTTGGTACCCTTTACAATGTCATTGTCGAGATAACACAAAGCTTTGATGTAGTTTTTTTTTAATAACCAGTAAATTTACTCTAATGCAAGTAAACTATTTTCAGCCAATCGTAACTCTGCGCAGCTCAATGGAACAAAAAAAGTAAAAAAAAAACTCAAAAGTATTATTAAAAGATAAAAATAGATAAGTGCTATCTATTTGTCTGGAATCGGAGATATCAGTTAGGCGATTATGTAACTGTTATAGCTATTTATTTACTTTTTTTTCTAATCCACCATGCTGTTTAGTTTTTTTACAGCTGTTTTGACAGAATGTGATAGACAAGTCGGTTGCAATAAAATTAGGTACGTAAAAATGGTGCGATTAAAGCCGGCAGTCGGCTTCCAGGAGACATGTAATCTAGCCTTTTGTGTTAAGGCTAAATCTGCTCATACTGCACATCCGATACCGTTAAGCCTGTAATTATCGGGCAGCCGGCTTTACCGTGTGAATAAAGCCTATAACATTTAATCTCTCAGGAACATTCAGACGTGGAATGGAAGTTCGCCCGCACTCGTCTGTGGATGAGTTACTTCGAGGAGAGTGCGACCCTGCCGCCGCCATTCAATATCCTACCGACCCCCAAACTGTTGTTTAAGATGATGGGCCTGAGAAAGAGAGACAAGGTCCGGAAGATGAAGTTGAAGGTGAGGTATTGAACAATAGAGTTCTATTCATAAATATTATGGAACTTGCTATTTTCTTCCAATACTCATGTCCCGGTAAACTAAAAAACCTGCATAGAATGCAATAAAAAGAGATAAGACATAGTGAAAGAGATGACAATATTTTATGATGAGCAGACCGAGATAGATTTGGCCATCTTTGAGTGTTAAGCGTGATCCTTTTTCGAGCATTCGGATATTATAATAGTGTCTGAAAAGGAAGATTTAAATGTATACTTACTTGCTCGCGTATCGTATGAGTCGCCGTCAATTTTTTATTCAAAGCCAAGCAGCGTAGCCTCTTCGTAGTTTCTCTACGAGTTTACGTGCCCAATCGTAGTAACTTCGTAGCACGTTCGTAACCACTTCGCAGGATCATCGTAGCCTCCGCAGCAAGTTCTTAAATTCTTCGCAGCATCTTCGTAGCTTATGCGTAGCATCCCTTTTACGTGTCGTAGTAAAAATAGTAGTAACGCAATAAATCTAGCTACCTTGCATTATTTGTGTACTGACAAAGATTAAAATATGCACTAATTTCAAATTTAATATCGGTCTTAAAGCGAAGTTACATTCGGTGGTCATTCTACCCATTTTCTTTTCTGTGGTCTACTCACCCGGTCGATATATTCAAATTGGGGTTCCGTAATTTTACAATGTACCAATTTAAATAACGTTGATTAAAATCCGTTCTCTTAAAAGTACAGATCCCAATTTAATTAAATCATGCCCTAACGTGTCTGGAACCTATAATATTTATTATGATGTTTCCATTAATTATGTAGTTATAAATAATGTATGGAACACAGCATGTGTTAAGCTATAACGGTTAATTTTAAAATAAATACTTTCCTTAAGTAAAATACATAGTTACCTACCCCCGGGCACACTGGGCGTCAAGTCACGCGCTGCTCCTTTTTTGAGAAAATTAAAATAAACTCTATGTTAATAAACATAAAGATTGAATTTTGGTCGTAAAACCCACGCGACCAACTTCATTTCGTTTATACAACATTTCGCTGAATAATGTTTTTTTTTATGTGTCAATACAGTTCATTTGGTTATGAGATATTCTTTGTTCTTCTCTGTCCCTCTGTTGCTTAGAGTGAGGGTCTCAAGTCTAATAAAATTGTCGTTAAAGAGTGAAAATGGCATCAGCTTATAATGTATAAAGGTTAGTTTTATCAATGATAGCCAAAATTATGACCCGTGAAAACCAAAGATATTGTCTTGTATCTTTGAAGTCATTATACTAGTCATATTCACTCTACAATTGATGAAAGTAGTAGACTTGAGGACCCAGGTTATATGTATCTCTCGCTCTTGAATACTAGGAACAGAAAGAGAAGGAACTCGACGTTTGCTACACAGCGGTGATGAGAGCGCTGGTCTGGCGCTATGTGTCCGCCATGCATCGGAAGATGGATGACGAACCGGTCACAGAAGACGACATCAACGAGTTGAAGGGTGACGTCTCTGCGTTGAGATACGAACTGCTCGAGGTGTATGAAAAGAACGGAATGGACGTGTCGTTCACTGACAGGAAGGAGAAGAGTGAGTAAATCCGTAGATCTTTAATTTTTTTGGGTAAAAGTAAATAAAATTAATATTGCCAGACAACACATACTCATTGTATGATTCTAGAGCAAAGATTTTACTATGGGTATCATACAATAGACTGGGAGCGAACCCAGTTACACCCACACAAGGGCAAGTACCGAAAATACCATTTTCGAAATTTGTCACTGGCGGGAATCGAACCCGCAACCATCTGATGTACTAAGCCGTTGTCAAAGAAAGTTTAATTAAGTCCTAAATTTCACGTCTCAACTTGGATCTTCAAATTTATAGAATCTTTTGTTCCATTATATTATGGATACAGCAGCTTTTTAAATACTCACTTTTATTTTAGGATGGAGGTAGCATTGGAGATCAACTTGGTAGGCAGACTTAAGTATATTACGTCTCATGCTCGCATTCTCTTACCCAGTGGTCCTAGGAAAACGCATGAAGGTCTGGGAGCGGCGTCTCATGAAGGACTTCCATGTGGCGCCAGTGGCTCTCGACGACGAGAAGCCAGTTGATGAGGACGGGCTGTCCAGATTCCGACGGATCGCCAAGATGGCGGTGGCTAACACCACCAACGCTAAATGGAACCAGACATTAGCTGGCACGGGAGTATCGTGAGTAGATACAATACAGCAACATGGACACCCACTAAACCCAAACAGTGCTCAGTGCTCATGAAATGCATAGCAAATAAATATATACACAAAATATACTTCCAATTATCCACTCTTACCCTAAATTAGTAACACACTTTTACAAATACCATACACTTAACAAATTTCACTTTCGAGTTTTGTTGTCTCTTATTCTTAATTGGTAAATTGAACACAATGTCCGCTGTCAGACAATACGTAACTAACATAAATTATTATCAGGTCACAGATCGGCCGTTGCCGAAGTCGTGCGTCGTTCAAAAACCAACAGAATTTGCAGCGAGCCATGGATGAAGCTAGGAAACTGGTGCTAAGATCACCTCTACCAGGTATTAACGCTTTACAATGAGTTATTGCCAATTACATATCTAAGTTTTAGATATGTAATTGGCAACATATCTAAGAATAGTTTTCTCGTCCAAACTGGTTGTCTGGAAGATATTGCTTTTAGTGATAAGACCGCCCAATTGTTCATAGCTACCTACTGTATTTAGAAATAAGAATGTTGTATTATTTTATTTGTTTAGTGTGTATAATAAAGAGTACTCTATCTATCTATCTATCTAATTTTACATACTCACCATTGTGATGAAGATATAACGTAGCGATATATTGATCAATACGAGGGGTGAAAGACTATTCGACATAAGCGACATTTTTTTAACTTTACAGGAGAGCATACTAATTTGACGCAGAAAAATTCACTGATTCCAAATATGTATATAAGTCAAAATCACCCAAAAGTGTCGCTTCATTCAAATAGCCTTTCACCCCTCGAATACATTTTCTCACTTGCTTAGGCTCTAGAGCTGCTTCGCCAATTGAAATGCCAGTTACACCGGGCCATACTCTGCTGGAGCTGATCAAGGACATATCAACAGAAGTGAGTGAAGGAATGGAATCAACGATGTCGCCACCGAAGTCACCACTGAAACCAGTTGGTACGTTTACATTTTCAATATGGTACCAGATCCTTAGGCCCATAACAAGTCTAGACACTATCGTTGTGGAGTTGTTCTGAGTTCATTTTTCATGGCATGGAGAGATATCTTATATCGACTCTGGCCATATTTTAGCTACCATTGATAAAATATTTCGGGCGTGGTAATTCTATTCTAAGTATATTATTTGGGGTTAGACGCAGTATGTCAGAATCAGAATCAGAATCAGAATATTTTTTATTCATATAAACCAATACAGGCACTTATGAATCGTCAATAAATAATAATAGTAGTATCTCTACCACCCATTCGGAATGCATTTCCTATGGAGAAGAATGGGCAAGAAACTCCATGGTTGCTTTTTTCAATGTCTTTTATTGCATGCATCTTTTTCGTTATGCTGACATCCACCCCAATCTCATTCATATCACTCATAACACTCCATCCATCTTTTCTTGGGTCTTCCTCTCGCTCTGCATCAATCCACATTCATACGCATCATTCTTTGAGTGAAGCAAGAATTTAATTGTTATGGCGACACTCACGATTCTTTTTATATTTGGCAATAGCTGAGGAGGGTGTGAGTGGTTTAGCGGCCAGTGCGTTGCTATCAGTTGGAGGTTTGAGTAAGACGGTATCACCTGCACCCAGCCCAAAGCCACATGTACCTAGTCCAGGAGCAGCAGCTCAGGTAAGACGTTATAATAATATATAATTTAATAATTTGGCATCATGCTTTAGTTTAAATGCCTTTAGAGCGTTCGCTGTTTCTGCAGCAGTGCTTAAATGGCTTTAGCTCACCGTTAATAGCATCCGTGATTTGCCATTTATTTCGTCGATATAACTTAGCTTGAACTTAAGTACGGCAACGTGTACATCGTATATGTGGTACACAGTTACGTGAAGATAAGCATTTGTGAAAATTATGGACTACTATGGATTTTGAACTGCAAACGAAATAATAGTTTGAAGAATTTATCATTTGTAACGGTCGCCTATTATTTCCAAGGCTTCTTAATTATTTGTTTATCAAGTTCTTAAACAAACTCCTAAACATAAGAAGCTCATAAGTATCCCTTAATTAACTAATTCTAAATTAAAGAATTCTTTTCCTGTTGGGGAGCCTGTTAGTAGTATTTACGTCACATTTCCTTATAAGTTAATTATCCTCATAGGGCTCATCATCAGTTTCTACCTCCCGTGGACCTAGCCCAGTTCCACCTGCGACCAGCCCCCCACCATCTGATGGTGCTACTTCACCACCACCAGGTCAGTATCAAGGTCACCTCTAACAAATTAACAAATGGACTGGCCATTTAAAGGCGAACACTTTTATCAAATCTCACTAGTCTTTAATCACTGCATATCAAACTTGTGTTTTTGTGTAGCAAATTTTTTGTGTTCAGGATTTATTTTACAGTTCAACTTTTTTATAGAACCCAGTCCCCTGAAAGCGAAGCGTATTCCCGGCGAGACCTCACCGCCGAAGGTTATAAAGCGCAAGTCATCTGGACCACCGACACAGTCCAGCGATGAGCAGGTAAGAGACATAAAGCAATTGAAATGAGTGAGTGAGACACTAAATATCGCTAATAACGAATCTTTATCCAAATCTATGCAATGATCTAATCAAGGAATGCTCACAAAGCAGGCTTTAGTATTTGTCAATAATTTCTTGTGGACTGGTCGAAAGTCCAGTGTGGAATGGTTGAAAATAATAAGTATGAAGGTTGAAATATGTGTAAAGTCCGCCAGGTCGCACTGGATATGGTCTATAATATTAAGCTATCTTGCAAGGAGTAGGACTCTGTGGGAAAATATGGCATAGGCCTTGTTAAAGTTAAGGTAAAAATATGGACAAAAGTAAATTGCGGTGTAATTTTGTTTACCAGCTTCCTGTGTGATGCATGCGTGAATAATTTTCTCTCAAAAAAGGTATCAGAAAAACAAGATGGAGAAGGCAAGGCAGCGGAGGATATAGCCGTGGCGAGACCCGTTGCTCCTGAGATCAAACCTTCTGAGGGAGCAATCCCACCACCGCCACCTGTCAAAGCTAAGGTAACGTATACAATGAGGTACTTACGGTTAGTGTTTAATACTATTTCACTAGTCTAACTATTATTGTTTAATCAATATTATATTCAGCCGGGTATTATAAGTCGATGTCGCGCTCCAATCTGGTCGTAGGATTTAAGGGAACTAAAATGTAATCTTGACCATTTTAAGGTGCCTGTTAAAAAAATATTCGACTTTGTCTTTTCAGTAGATACTTATAAATCGTTAATTATGCCAAAAAATTATAGTACTCTACTCTATGTTCAGATTTTGGATACAATAGTATGGAATGGGCAAGAAATTAAATGGTCACTCTTTAAATATACGAATATACGAAGTTCTTTCCGAAAAACGCTTTTTAAATCCATTGTAAGTTGATAAAATTTAAAACTGGCACAGGTATGACTGCGAGGCAGCTAAAACGGTGATATTTTTTATTGCAGGCCCCATCAGCCCCAACTATGGAGGTGACCCCCAGCACGCCCCCCGTGCACATCCCACCAGCCGAGGTCAAGCCCCCCACGCCCCCTAAAGCTGCTCCTGTAGCTCCCAGGGTTTCTTCTCCGCAGCCGACTACTTCTGCTCCATCCACCGTAAGTATGATGTATGATGGCCCCAGAAGTTTGAAATAATATTCTCGTAATTAAAAATATTTTTATTATTTTTAATCCAACCTAGCCCCCCACAACTTCCCCTATTGCTCCCCCGTCTCCCCCGAAGCGTCTCGCCTCCACCTCTAGTACGGAGCAGCTGATACCTCCATCGTCTCCGGAACCACTCCGACCCCTCAAGAAGCTGGATGACATCAAATCTATCAAACGACAGCCAAAGACCGGATGGCTTTAGACACTGCATACGTAACAATAATTACTTAGTTTTTTTTTTCAATTTGAATGAAGAATAGAATGAACTATGGAGTGGATTAATATTTTATGAATATCCTGTTTTAATTACGAAACATAGTTACAAACTTGCAATTTTTTTAATTTGAAGTATCCAAAGAGCATAATTAATCAGTAACTACGTCTCCTCTGATTATAAATGTAGTAAAAAAAATCTATTTTTTTCTGTTTTTATTTCATTTTCGAACAAAATGTGTTTATCGATGTTTTATTAATGTTGGTATGTTGTTTTATTTAACTTGTGTCACTCTGCCTAGCATTGACTCCTAGTCTCTCACTTTAAAAAAAAGGAGGTTCTCAATTCAAACCATTTTTTTTAAATTTTATGTTTTCATTATCTATGATCATAGTACTTTCATGATGGCTTCATCATCGAAAATCAATTGCCATAGACACTCGATGAAGTCTCCTTATACACTTCTCATCAAAAAAATCGAAACACCTCGCAGTTTATGATTTGATAAGGATTATCAGAAAAATGTGTATATTTAGGAATAAATGTAAAATGTCATTTAATAGTGAGTAGTATGAGGTTTATAAATCCTAATGTTAATGTTCTAAATTCAAATTAAGTCTTCATAGGTTTCGTATTTTGTATGATGAGTAATTTTAAAAATTAGGACAAAAACAATAAAAACGAAAGTGTTTCGATTTTTTTGATGAGAAGTGTAGCTCTGGATCAATATTGTAACTATTTCAATACAGAATCTGTATCATGGTTCGTCGTAGTGAGCACATTGAGTAGTTTCAGAGCGTCAAATTCATGACTAATATGAATGTCTGATAGACCGGTGTAGGCACTTGAGACTGTCATACGATTCCATATTGATAGCTGCGATACCGTAGATTTTATTTCAGAACATTATTTGCTTTTGAAGATGTTTTTTGTTCTTTAAATGGCCACTCCATAGTAATTCTGTTCATGATTTAGGAAATAGAATGTGTATCCTTCGAGTTATAAAATACTTTATATTGTATCATTTAGGCTCACCAGATATCTGCCATACTTATATAATTTAAGTAATGAATATTCTTATCGTGTGAAACATAATTTTATTGTAAGACACGTCTTGAAGAAATTAATAAAACCTTTTATACCAAATTGTAATAACTAATTACGAAAAAAATAAAATGTGAAATTTGAAAATACTGCTTATTGTTTTATTTAGATTCCTTTGACTTAAATAATTGTATTTGAATTGAGATTTCTTTTTAAATTTCTTAACAGACTTATAAAATATTAAATTCTTAATGCTTACTTATCCTAATCTATGGAACTATCTGGTATACACTTTTCCATAGACTGTTGATTTGTAAATGGAAAAGATATAGAGATAGGTGACAGAAAAATACTTGATTTTAGAGAAAATCAAGTATTTTTCTGTCACCTTTGCTTTTTAGACCTGTCACCTGTATCACAGATCGGTAGGAACTTTTACATTATTAGGTAGGCATACTCTAGTTTCTTTTAGGTAAGTAACAAATGACAAAGAAGAATATCATTAATCAAAACTAGAGATGAAACGGATATCCGGTAACAATCCGGTATCCGGCTATGCGGCCTTGTTTTCACTATCCGGCCGGATACCGGATAGTAATTTAGTATCCGGCTGGATACTGGATAGTAATTTACTATCCGGCCGGATACCGGATAGTAATTTAGTTTTCGGCCGGATACCGGATAGTAATTTAGTATTCGGCCGGATACCGGATAGTAATTTAGTATCCGGCCGGATACTGGATAGTAATTTAGTATCCGGCCGGATACCAGATAGTAATTTAGTATCCGGCCGGATACCGGATGGTATTTTAGTATCCGGCCGAATAGTAATTTAGTATCCGGCCGAATACCGGATAGTAATTTAGTATTCGGCCGGATACTGGATAATAATTTAGTATTTGGCCGGATACTGGATTGTAATTTAGTATCCGGCAGGATACCGGATAGTAATTTAGTATCCGGCCGGATACCGGATAGTAATTTAGTATCCGGCCCGATACCGGATAGTAACTTAGTATCTGGCCGAATAGTAATTTAGTATCCGGCCGGATAGTTATTTAGTATCCGGCCGAATAGTAATTTAGTATTCGGCCGGATACCGGATAGTAATTTAGTATGCGGCCGGATACCGGATAGTAATTTAGTATTCGGCAGGATACCGGATAGTAATTTAGTATCCGGCCGGTACCGGATTGTAATTTAGTATCCGGCCGGATACCATATACTAATTTAGTATCCAGCCGGATACCGGATAGTAATTTAGTATCCAGCCGGATACCGGATAGTAATTTAGTATCCAGCCGGATACCGGATAGTAATTTAGTATTCGGCCGGATACCGGATAGAAATTTAGTATCCGGCCGGAATTTCCATACAAAGCGTAGAGTAGAATCGCAATTACGATTCTTTATTACATCTATACTAATCTAATCTATATTTCTATACTATATTACTATATCTTCTATACATACATACATACATATACATACATACATACATACATACATACATACATACATACATACATACATACATACATACAAATAAATAAAATTGGAGTGTCTGTTTGTAATATCAAAATAACACTTTTTTACCAAATGCGTATGAAAGTATATACGATACCAATAACGAAAACGCAATTTTTTTTTTTGTCTGTCTGTCTGTCTGTTTGTTTGAGGTAAACTTCTAAACGGCTGAACCGATTTCAATGGGACTTTCACTGACAGATAGCTGACGTTCCAAGGCGTAACTTAGGCTACTTTAATTTTAGAAAAAGCATTAGGGTTCCGCGGGAAAAACATAATACCCATATTTCCGGGTAATCTCCCTTAAGTCCACGCGGGCGAAGTCGCGGGCACAGCTAGTATATAATATAATAATAATACTATAAAGAGGAATGATTTGCATTTTTGTATGTAACGAATAAACTTAAAAACTACTGGACCGATTTCTAAAATTCTTTTGCCGTTAGAAAGCTACATTATCATTGAGTAACATAGGCTATTATTATAAACGAAGCCGGGACAGGCCGCTAGTTTTGAATAAAATCCAATTTTTAATATGACTGTAAACATTTGGAGGAAATTAAAAATAACTCTCCGGGCTACCAGTTCATTTGTCAAATTCCTTTTGGATCATTTCACACAGGTTTGCGTGGCGTGGGAGGTCAGGATTTAATGTTTCTCGGAGTGAAAGTGAGTGACCTCTGACTTGTAGAATGCATTAGTGTGATTTATTGTAGTTTATCGTTATATTTAGTTTATAGTTTACAACCTCTACCCGCGACATCGTCCGCGCAGGCTATTCAATAATTCAATATCTTTATAAATTATAGAATATTATTTTATTCTGATATATCTGATCAAAGTCAAAGTCAAAGTCAAATCATTTATTTTGTATAGGCCTATGGGGGCACTTACAAATTGTCAAGTTTACATTTTTTTCTTATATACTACTATACTACCACCGGATCGAAACGCGACCTCAACTGAGAAGATCCGGCAAGAAACTCTGATATTTTTTTTAAATCGCCAAAACTTATTACAAATAGTTTGTGAGGATGGATCGATAGACGGATGTTTGTTACTCTTTCACGCAAAAACTACTGAACAGTTTTTCATGAAACGTTACAGTATTATTGTTTATACATCTGAATAACATATAGGCTATAATTTATAACGATATTGAATAATCAAAGTCTGCGCGGACGAAGTCGCGAGTAGAAGCTAGTAAATAATAATACTTTATAGTTTCATCAATATCCGTTTTGAGGTTTTTGCGTGAAAGAGTAACAAACATCCATTCATCCATCCGGACAATCTTTCACATTTATAATATTGGTAGGCTTTATTCTCCATCAACAATGACAATACAAAACGATTGTGGTGAGATGATTCGTAACGCAATATGAAAGGTTTGTAAATGGTCTGGAATTCGTTTATTGATGGTATCTCAATATTAAGATATCGCTGAAAACGGTCCACAAGTAATATATTTCGTTCTACCTCTAGATTATAAATATTCTATGATTAAATCAATGGTATTTTGTTAGTAGGTTCTACAGATTCCTAAGCAATGGTAGCAATCGTGGGCAAGAACGCCCAACGTGAACGTAAGGGGTGCAAGTTAAAATCCCGGGCCCGCACCTCTGAGATAATTTTCATATGCGAGAGTCATTTTCAACAATGATTACCACTTGCTGAACGGTGAAGGAAAACATCGTGAGGAAACCTGCACATAGAAAGGCGTGTGAAACTTCACCAACGCGCACTGGTCCAGCGTGGTGGCCCAAATTTCCCTCGCATTGAGGAAGAATGTGCATGGCATACCTAATGGCAATAGGCTTGTTCCTTATTACATTGGGACCAAAATACATCGGAGAAGTGTGGGCGCACTACAGTGCCCCTCTGCATACCCCTTCGGGGATTACAGGCGTGATGATGTATATTCTTAAAAGTGTCAAAGAGACGACCAAAAAAAAGCAACATTTGATGCCGTCCATCTAGTCACTGGGGCGTCGAAAGTCGCGCGTATTTTTTTTTTGCCATACCAAAATAAACTGTATTGACTCACAGAAAAAGTTACTCCTTGAGCAACAGCGCGAACGAATTTTACTGCGTGGTTGTGTACGTGGCTTTTACGGCAGAAATTAAACCTTTATGTATATAAACTTAGTGTTTGTTTTTGTATTGGCAAAAAATTTAACGCGCGATCGTGGACGCGCCTGTGTGCGAGAGGCTTTATATGACTTGACATAAACAATTTCACGTACATAGATGTCAAATTCACACAAAATTAGACATGTGAAACTGTCAAATGTTTGCCCTTTTGGCAGTTTCGCAGTTTGGCCAAATTTGCCCTTTTCTCTGTTTTGCCCTGGTCTTGGTGTAACCAAGATCTGGGTGCGTCCATGCGTAATTTTTGGATCACACGACTAGCAGGTTGTCTCTGGCGATATTTCTCTATTTCCTAGACGACCCCGCGAACTTCGTATCAACCAAGGCCGTCTTAAGCATATTATTCGGCGCCGGGGTGCGAAAGTCTGGTGCCCTCCCCCCCAAATGTCAACAATACATATGATTTATACTCAACTAGCTGTGCTCGTGGCTCCTCTCACTTGGTCTCAGTGTAGGTACCTGTCGATGTATGGCGGTCGGCTTGTGCCCCCTGAACAGCACCCCTTGAACCCCCGGGTAAAGAGGCCCCTGGTATCACCTTAAATTTGTTTTTTTATACCACCCTTGTTTTAAAGCAATCAAAAATTAAATCAGTGAAGCAGTTTTTGAGCTTTAGTAAGTCTAACGAACATCAATTGATTTATATAAAAAATAAAAATCCGCTTAACACTCTTGGTGTGTCCGCACCAGAACTTTTATTAGTTTCTTTACTTCGGTCTCTCAGTTACAAAGAGTGGTCGAGTCTTTAATAAAACACTGCAAATCGTAAAACAAACGTTTTATTCTCCTTTATTAGCTAGATACACGGTTACGTACTATTTCAACAAAATAAATTAACGTGGTCCTGGCCTTTGGTATGTTATTTGAGTCCCTTTGTGTGCTTGCGAACGTTACTGAACTGTAGAATGACTGAAGGGCGACTTGACATGCTACTTTTGGTAAAAAAATGGGATACTAGGGGTTTGGTGTGCGGTTTACGCTCGCTAGTCGTTGTCGTCAACGTAAAATACACGGCGACTTTTATCGCCAATCTAAACTAATTACTTAGCTTACTAACTAGACCACCGCATACTAGGGCGTGTGGCCGTCGAATATTTTGTCAATACCAAATCGAACTATGTGTCAATTACATAAAGATTGAATTTCTGCGGTTAAAGCCTCTACGTGTCAAAATTCGGTCACGCTGTCAAAGTAATTTCGTTGAAGAATGAACTTTGTTACTATGTAAATACAGTTGGTTTTGATATTGGCAAATATGGTTTTTGATGTCCCAGTGTGCGCGACTTTACACACTTTCATACAAAATGTTCTGCACATACGTTCTCCCCGCATCCACTGGGGCAAGCGAATAAACTTGACTTTAAATTAAAATGTTCTCTATGTCTTCACACACAAAGATTGAATTTCCGTGGCAATAACTACGCGATCAGGCCTCCAATTTCGCTAGCGTATTTGCTAAAATTTTGTTGAAAAATGTGCTACCTGTTTGAGTTAATAGGTTCGTTTTGGTATTAGCAAAAAGTCGCAATTATCGGGTAGCCGAATTGCCAGTAATTATCGGGTAGCCAACTTGCTCGTAATTTTCAGGTAGTCGATTTGCCTGTAATTATCGGGTAGCCGACTGGCCAGTAATTATCGGGTAGTCAACTTGCCAGTAATTATCAGGTAGCCGACTTGTCCGTTATTATCGGGTAGTCAACTTGACGGTAAATATCTGATAGCCTACTTCACTGCCTTATCAGAGCCTGTAATTTATCATAGTTACGTTTATAATTTTCCAAATCATAAAATAATTTAAAAGTGTTTAGAAAATAGAGATCTATCATTTACGTATTAAGTACTACTTAAGTGTATCTTAATAACTAGAACTTAAGCTTTGCTTTTTTATTATCTAATAATTATAATTAAAATACTAGCCTTTAATACTATATTCGTCAAGGAAATTGTCGATTGGTCAATCAATTTTTCTATATAACTGCAATCAAATCTGAGTATTGGTCAGATTTTACAAAAACGTTAAATTAATAAGGGTACAAAGCAATTTTGATTTTTTTTTAAAAACAAGCTTTGTAAAAATATATTAATTATTTCTAAATAAAATACAATTGCCACATGTAAAATGGATCGTCACTTGAGAACAGTTCGATCGATTTGGATATTTTTTTTCGTTGTGATCGTAATTAGACCAGAAAATTGTTGAACGAGTTTTTTTTTAAATTTGATATCTACGGAATAAATCAATAATGTTGATGATATTTTTGTTTCATTTGACATGAAGACCACTGTTAGGTCATAATAAAAAAAATCCTAGGTTACAAAAGTCTATCTCAATGACGCATTTATCTAGACTCTAAATTAAGTACCGCTACTTAAACAATTATCACTATTGTCAAACCGAAAAAACTTAAAAGTTCTTCAAAAATATCCCTAATTCATATCCAACCAGAGACAATTTTCCCAGTTACTTTCGATCTACCTTTGTCCCTTGAAAACGAAGGTGACGAGGCTGGACTGACTCTAGACGATCTTGGACTTAATGAAGGTTTACTTCGTACAGGAATTTCATCACTAGGATCAGGCGTTACTGTTACAATAGGGGTCATTTTCATATGATCCTTTTGAAGGTTGACAGCTGAAAGTATTTGTTCATTTTCTGATCGTAAACTTGGCGTAGGGGTTATCGGTTTTTGTAGATTCGAGTCTTCATCTTCTGTGATGTACAACGTCTTTGATGGAGTTTCCGGTTCCATTTGGATTACGTGGTCGTGTGGTCTGGTTTCTGTGGGCTGGTGTCGTCTAGTGCTGATTGGGTTGAAAACTGGTGTACTAGGCTCCGATGGCTCCTGGGATAACGATTTTAATGGTCTGGTTTGCTCCGAATCGCATTCTGAACCTGATTGGTAAAAAAAATGTATTACTTTTCGTATCTAATTAGATTTAGCGAAAATTTCTGTCGGATTTCTAGAAATAATGCCTTTTTTACTGAACATAGGAGACACCGTAACGTGAGGGCTAAAAGGTAGTGCTGGAACAAGTTAGGATTGATGGATTTAACATAATCTGGTTCAAGGAAGTTTAGATAATCTTTTCTCAAAATTTTGCGCAAACTATTCTTTGCAATTCAACAACAAGAAAATCGCACTAAAAATGCTATGACTCATAAAGGTGTAACTTATTTTCAAGTGCATTGTATATGGTTTAAGTAGGTAGTTACAAATTTACATAGTTTTTGTTTCACAAAATTAATTGTATGACTTGTTAAAATGTATATAAAATTTATACTCCTTATTACCATTATCTATGTCTTCAATATCCGCTTCTACTTGTACTTCGTGGACCCGCAGGGCCTCGTCATCCGATGTTTCTGGTATGGGGGTTCTGGTGCGGAACGATCGAGCTGATCATGGAATAAATAGCTTTATTACTCATCTATTTAACGTTCAAATTCCCAGAAAAGATAAGCGAAGGTGCTTCTGTTAGTCAAGTTCTGGAGGGGTGTGTCAGGGGCTTAAAGTTTTGAGATATAGTGGAACTAATTCTGCTGACACGAAACTAAACTGCACTTAATTATTTGACTGATTTAAAACTATTTATAAAGTGATTAAGATGATTATAATTTGCTTACACTAATCATCAGTATTAGAGGAATACGTTCCACCTCCAAGTTCTGGCGTGTCATAGGGATTTAATGCTTTCTCTGAGTACAAAGGAAATAAAAACCTACCTGCCTATTGTTAGGGTCATGAATGCGCTGTTACTCTATGGGACACGATTTAAAATCAGTTATGCGTGACGTGACTATGCACACTAGAGAGGGTGAATTAATTTTCCTTTTTATGAAAATGTACCGTTTGTGTTAATACTTAAGGATGAATTCCGTAGTGATTACCATATGAACGCATGGTCGAATTTAATCGCGTGAATAAAATCGCTTGCATCATCGATTACGCGACCTTCATCATATCTGACTCGTATTCATATGCGATTCGTATTACAAAAATTATGCTGCGCGAGTTTAGACGTGCTTGTAGCCACAGGGCTTCAGTATACGTAAAGGACCAAATCAGCTGGAGCAAGTTGAAAATAACATTCACCTGCACCTCTCGCTTTCAAAGTGGGTATTCTGCCATTTAAGCTACTATTGACTGACTGTCTACAGCCTTGTTTAGTGGCGAATTTACCAGCAGCCTGCGGCAGATTTCAGAAGCTTCAAATATTTTATTGCTTACAGAAATTAAAAATTATAGTAGTACATGATTGAGCTTTTATTACTTTAGGAATATATCCAAAAAAAATTTTTTTTACAATTTATCTCAATTCTTGATTTTTAAAAGTAATCTAGGAATTGACACATCGATCCCTTAGTTTGCAATCATACCAGTTACGACAAAAAGGTGGTGTAATTGGGACGACAAGTCAGAAACATCCAATTTCATATCATTCTGAACTAGGGTATCGAATTTAAGAGGTCGAGAGGAGCGGAAAAATTTACCATCAGTAAGTAAATCTATAAACCCACCACTGACTTTGTTCATAAGAAGATTGATAAGAAGATAAGGCTATTAAAATTTTGGGATTATAAATATACCATCAGTGGCTAAATCTATAATCCCACCAATGTCTTTGTTGATAAGAATCCTGCGTGTTTATATACTTACATACCTATTCTATATTTTAAAAAGTTTGTCTACAAGGTGCGTCGTACCATTTCAAATGATCGATCGTGTAAATAATGAAAAATATGCGTCAGTCCTGATTGAATCTGAAGTTGGGTTTATGCATATCATAAATATTACAACTCGTGTATAAGTTTCAAATTACATTTGCGAATTGAAATGAGTCGACTCGTCAATAATAAAAAATGATTTATTGAAAACGGTTCGGTATAAAGCTCTGGTACACTGAGAGTTCAAAGCGCGCGCTTTAGAATTTTTGCCAATGCTAAAACGGACTCTTGTGTTGATATACATAAAGATTCAAATTCTTACTCCACTTGGCGTTTAATCATTAAGGATTATATACCATGAATAAAATGACTAGGACCCACTTAGGGCTTCGATCTCTGATGCTAATAGGTAGTATACTCACTGCTTCTCCTCATACTCTCATGTTTCGGTGCTTCAAACACTTCGTCCTCTAAACTCAACTCTCCTTCTGATCTCTTTCTTTTTTCTCTTGCCAAGAAATCCTGTCTTATCTTGCCTCTCATGAACTTGGCGTATGCTACTCTTGTCGTTGGAGACACGGCTGCCAAGTTCGGGTTATATTCTGGAAATGAGAAATACGTAAATTCGCTTCATCGAATTAGCTTCGGCTATCAAAATTAGGTTAACTCTAGAATGAGTTACTTTACCGAACATGGTTGCAACCTATTTATTTTAAAGATAGAGTGCTGAATAGATGTATTCAGGAATACCAAAGTGAGTGATTAGGGTTCTTAGGTCCTCAGATCAAACGAGTCGTTCTGATAGTATAGTATCTATACTAATATTATAAAGAGGAAAGATTTATATTTTTGTATGTAATGAATAAACTCAAAAACTACTAGAACGATTTCAAAAATTCCTTTACCGTTAGAAAGCTACATTATCACTGAGTAACTTAAGCTATATTAGAAAGCCGTGCGAAGCTGGGACGAGCCGCTAGTGTGCTTATACAGTTATGTAAGCTAGCTTAGGTTTTTTTGGGTGATTGCATATACTCAGGGTATCTAGTAATTTACAAGCCGATTGTAACCAACAACCATTTTTAAATTGTTAAATGTCTGCCGCTACCAATCCCGCATAGCTTCTAGGAAGATTTCCCATTGTAACTATTTTTTTAGCTTATCTTACTTTGCAAAATTTGTAGACATTCCAATCTTGCTACAAATCATTTACAGTGAAACTGTTCAGTTCTAAATTGTTTTGTAAAACGATAAAAATGTTATATTACTCCTAAGAGGATAATATTTTTCATAGAGTTGAGAAAATTTTGTGTAGGTATACAGCGTTGTGGATTACAACGTTGTATACCTACACAAAATTTTCTCAATTCCTCAAATCATAGTTTACCGCAACACAAATACATCATCACGCCTATATTCCCTGAAGGGATAGGAAGAGGTGCACTGCAATGCGCCCCTACTCTGCTGATGTATTTTGGTTCCAATGTTATAAGGGGCGAGCCTATTGCCATTATATCGGGCACATTCTCCCTGAATACGAGAGAGATTTTTGGGCTATTGTCCACCACGCTGGCCCAGTGCGGTTTGGCGAACTTCACACCCCTTTTCTATACGTGTGCAGGTTTCCTCACGATGTTTTCCCTCACCGTTCTATGGCAAGTAATCTCGGATGAAAATGAGATTCGCACATAATCCCAGACGTGCGAGCCGGGTTTTGAACCTGCACACTTTGATTGCAAGGCGTTCGTTCGACCACTCGGCTACCACTGCTTACATAGTTTACTTACCTAACAATTTCTGTGGATCAATGGTCCTTGTAGGCATGTTCTCCAATATATGAGCTCTCAAACTCTGCCGGCTCCTCCTCGTCTCAGCTTCAGCCGTGGTGCCAATGGGATCTTTCCGTACTGTACTAGTTCTAACGAGGCTGTTCCAATCGCGTTTTTTACTGTGAAAATTCCCAAAGGCACAATTTGGGGTGATCTTTTTTCTATTGTTTTAATGTTGACCGGAGTAATGGGATTACTTAATTGGATTTTATTTAAGTGCTCAATTTATTTAGAATAACTTACTACTGCGCAAAAGACAAGGACAAAAAAAAAAAAAGGACAAAACGCCAACTAAATGAATGTAGGTTGGTTTTGTGAAATATTTACTCCTGTTTTGTGAGATATATTAAAATTTGGTACAATACAGACTGTATCAGAAGTCCCAAATAATATTTTAGGAACATATACAGTAGCTTCTATGTAGATGCTTAGTGTAGGCAGACTTTACCTAACTATCAGAGTCTCTGAGTTACAAACTCCTCATTTACAGTATGTGAAGTCATTATTCATGGAGGCATAATACTGATAAGTAATTATATATAGGTACCCATTTTAAATAACATTGTGTAGCTACAATAGTTGACATATAAAAGTGAAATTCGGTCTTATTTCGCCAATAGCCACGTTTTAATAACCGCTTAGTGTATATTTCGGTAATCAGCGTGGTAGATTGAGATAGACAAAACACCGACTCCAATAACATTAAAAAAAAATATCTGGAGGAATAAGATTTAGAGGGCTTTAACTTTGTGTTTCAACCATAGATTTTAGCGAGTGAATTTCACGTTTGTGGTTTTAATACTCAAGAATATGAAGTAATGCAATGAATAAAGCATTGCAATGACTATGCAAATGATAAAACCTACCTGTCTGTACTTCCTCTTCTAACGATAGCTTTAGCAATCTGGCTGAAGACATCTTTCGGCTTCTTCTCACTGGCTATCACATCCTTTATTATCCCTTCTACTATGCCGATGTGAAAGTCCTTGAGGATTCGCCGCTCCATCACTTTGCCTTTCTTGCCTGACACTACAACAACGCAAACATTCCAGTGAAATTAACAGGTACGCTGTCTGTCTGTTTGTTCTCGGTTATCTCCAAATCGACTCAACTAACTCTGACGGGACTTTCCCTGGAACATAACTGATGTTAGAAGAAGTAACTAAGGCTACTTTCCTTATATTTTATATTAAAAAAATATGTTTCCTAAATTCCATACGGACGAAGATTGTTGTTATATAAATAGAGACTTTGTGGCTCATTATCAAAGTGTTTTAATATGAAAAAAAGGGATGTTTAGGGAAATGATACCTGTAGCTTCCTGAATACTGATCCTGGGAGTTTTCATGCCATTATTGTGTAGGATATCGATGAGCTCGTATCGTAGCGTGGAGATGTCTTGGCGAATCTCCATGACGTCATCCTCAGTGACCCCAACCTCGTCCCTGGCCCTTTGTTCCGCGGTAACGTATCGCCGGACTAGAACCCGCATAACCGCTTCGTGTTCAGTGCGAGCTTTCTCGCGGGATTTGTTCTGGCAGTAAGAATACAAAGGAAACATATTTTAACCATATCCTACAAATAAATCCAAATAAAAGAAAACTATAATGTTTATTAAAAAATGTTAAACAATTTTGAAATTTCAAACCATGATCAGTGGTAATTTTCTCTAGGAAAGCGTTAAGATATAAAAAAAAACACTGTTTCCGCCCGGCCTCGAACCGGGGACCTTGTGCGTGTGAAGCACACGTGATAACCGCTACACTACGGAAACTTATTCTTTAATGTTAAAATAAGGCTTATAACAATGACTATTTACTTAACTAAGTATTGGATACAAACTGTCGAGTTTTTTTTGTTCTCCCAATTAGTATACAGTGATTCCCGATAAACAAACCTGAATAAAGGCATGATCGCCCTATCCTAGTAAACTCACATGAATATTGGGGTGCAAAAATAATAAAGACAGACAATTTATACTTAGGGTAAATCTACATATGAAACTTAATACAGATTTTTGGTGTAAGGAATGAAAGAGTAATAAAAATGTTGAATAGACTATTAGCCTATGTAAAGACCTGGCTAATTACAATGATGGATCGTCGGTCTCTGTTCGTGAAACACTTGCTGAGCCAGCCGCAGATCTGCTTCGGCGTGGGTATGATGTTGAACGGAGGAGGAACGGTGTCTCCATCCTCGAAGTACGACATCCAGAGGTTACTGCGGGCAAACTTCCACTCAGTATCCGCTCGTTCCTGGTAAAGACACATCCCATATAAATAAACGATAAGCTGCATTGGACCTTGAAGTTTGATGCGAAGAAATCTCTGTTCCTAGATTACATCCACAGAGCCCATGATATTAAAAAGTACACAGATACCCGTGTACCAAAACAACGTCCAGAAAACTACCTAAATGTGTGAATTGAGGCCATGGTAACCTGAGGGCTATTCTCGCATGATCGACATTATCTCAAATTCGACATTATGTCGAAACAAAACGACAAATTATGACCAATTATGTCGTTTTATTAGAGATAATGTTATTTTTTTTGTATGTTAAATTAAATGATATATGAAACCTGTATCAGTGGTAGCCGAGTGGTCAACGCACGCCTTGCAATCGAAGTGTGCAGGTGTAAACCCCGGCTCGCGCCTCTGGGATTTATGAGCGAATCTCATTTTAATCCGAGATTATCACTTGCTATGAAATGGTGAAGGAAAACATCGTGAGAAAACCCGCTCTGAGGGAACTTGACTAGTTTTCTATAGGTGTGTGAAGTCTGCCAACCCACACTGGGCCAGCGTGGTGGACTATGGATTGAATCCCCCTCGCATTGAGGGGAGGTCCGTGCCCAGCAGTGGGACGTTAAAAGGGCTGTAGTAGTATTAAAACTGTAAAATAACCAACTTACCGAAATAATCTGATAGGAGTTAGACATCATAGCGATCAGCATGTTTAGTAACACAATGATATTGATCACGGAATAAGATCCGAAAGTCAACAGCGCCCAGAACCTGGTGAAGCTCTTAATGCCAGTCAGCTCGAAGGTAGTCAAGTCTACCAGGCCAAAAGATGCCCAGAATAAAGATTGCGATGTTTCGAATAAGCTGGAAAATAAATATTTGCATTTGAATTTGGAAAAAAAAACTACAGAACAATTTAAAAACTTTTGAACTGAATGAGTATTAGTTGTGGCTTAAACAAATTGGGTTTTTTGATTAAGGCCACTGTTTAAGCCGTAATAGTTTCATACGCGCGGGACGATTTTTTTTCTTATACCAAAACCAACTGTATTAACTCTTACAATAAGCATATTTTGTAATGAAATTTTATAAATGACGTAAGCGAATTTAGTCACGTGCCTTTTGCCACAGTCATACCAACTTTACTTATTATAACACAGAGTGCATTTTCAAACTATATGGTTTTGGCTTACTTAGCATATCGTCTCCAAATAGAACAGGCTCGTTCTTGCCCATCGAAATCAGGCAAGCCGTTTGGTAGATGATAGCATTTGTTTTTTTCCAGCTCAGCATAGTACCACATCAGCTGATTCAACCCTTAAGGAAATGCACATGACAATTAGAGATATAATAGGTATGTATGATGAACCTACAATAGGTACACACATAACCTTCACACATAATGAGTGCCTAAAATAATGAGATTATACAAAACAGACCTTATGCTTCAGACACAAACTCTACTATTTATTGCATAACTGCATCTACTGTTAGGAGTCAAACAGATCTTCTATTAATTAATAAATCAATAAATACATCATGGCCCTTCTATTTCCGAAGGGGTATGTAGTAGGACACTTCGCCGATGTATTTTCATCACAATATAATAGGGGGTGCGCCTCTTGCCATTATACCGGCCACATTCACCCTCAATACGAGGGAGATTTGGGCCATAGGCCAGGTTTCCTCACGATGTTTTCCTTCACCATTTAGCAAGTGGTAATCATGATTGAATATGACATCCGCACATGAAAACCTCAGATGTGCGGGCCCGGGATTTGAACTTGTACCCCTTGCGTTCAAGGCGGGCGTTCTATCAGTTAGGCTACCAGTGCATCATCAATTTAACATTGCCATTAACATAATAGACAGTTTAATCAAATGGAGAATTAAATGATTACCTAATTTTATAAAAAAATATTTACTCACCACATCCAAAAGCAAATAACACCAGCATATACACGAAGAAGAACTTCAAGATATCTAGAATCATTCTGCCCAATGACACCTGCAATGGCCCCAGGTACGGGTTGATCGAGAATATATGGACGAGTTTCAGGAATGAGAAGATCATGCCGGCCGCGAAGGCACCTTCGGAGAGCAGCATTGGGTCGTAAGAGTCCCATTGCTCGCGGCGATACCAGGGGTCTATGCCTTGGTTTTTGTCGCGCTGTAGACGGTAATTAAGGATGAGTTTAATATCAACAAGTTTAAACTACACAAGCATGATCTAACCGGCAATCGTCATTTACCATAACTTTATCCATTCTTTGGGTTCTTATACATCTCGCTTTTCCGTTATACTGACATTCACTTCAATCTGAATGAGATATCAAGTCCATCCATCTTTTCTTGGGTCTTCCTCTGGCTCTGTATCCATCCACATTTATACTCATCACTATTTTAGTCACATGCTTCTCTTCTCTTCTCATCACATGCCCAAACCATTCTTATCTCCTACTTCTCACTAGAGAATCTCAGTAAAGAAAAATAATCAAAACTTTAAAATAAGACACTGATGTTTAACAGTATTTTGTGAGTCGTCGTGACATTCACACAACAGTATACATTGATACGCTACGTATCCCTGTATCACGCCTGTATCCCATGGGGCACAGAATACAGTTTGCCACATGACATCCTGACATACCTCTTTGGCTTTATACATATTCATACATATTTTCATGCACTTCCATCGTTTAAGGGGGCTACTGACTTAACCTGGAAGAGACCGTTAATCCGGTCGTGTAAGGTATTGGTGGGCACCCCTTTCTTCACTTCCACTAGAATCTTTCTTTTCAATCAAGACTCGCATATGACAGTCCAGACCAGGGATTCCCAAACTATTCTGGGCAAGAGACCCCTCTTCCAAAATGAACTGATAGCCAAATCTTATCTCAAGTTTTTTTCCTTTTGATTCAAAATACTGACCCCCAAGGGATCCATATCGACCACTTTGGGAATCCCTCCCTGTTCTAGACCAAATTGTGATGATTCAATAGTGTCTATAATTAAGGTACCTGCACAATATACCACGATGAGAACCGAAGGCTGATCCATGCGATGTAGAACATATTGGTGATAAAATCAACGATGTTCCAAAGGTCACTGATGTACTCCGTGATGCCGCCGGTCCATAGCGACCTTATCTCGGCCCAGATCAGACCTGAACATGGAAAAATATACCTTAACGTCTTTCGTATAAAGTTTGAATCCATTTAAAGTACGGTTGAAAACCAACTTCTTCGAAAGTTTTATAGTATATTATTTTACGCGTGTTTTCATTTCAATCTTGGAAATAAAGTTTAACACAATTAAAGTACGGTCGTTACCCAACTGCTACAAAGGGTTATATTTAACGTGTATTTAAAACAATAATGTTTCCAAGTTACGGACTGAAATATTATAGCAGAATGTGAAGGTTAATGTACGAAAAGTGGGAAAGCACAAATTCCTTGCCCTTCAAGGTTTTGTGACGAAACGAAGAGGTATCTATTGCTATTATAACAAAAGGTTTAGATAAGCAGTGGTAGCCTCGTCGGTAGAACGCCCACCTTGAACGTAAGGGGTGCAAGTTAAAATCCCGGGCCCGCACCTCTGAGAAAATTTTCATGTGCGAATGTCTTTTTAATAATCATTACCACTTACTGAACGGTGAAGGAAAACATCGTGAGGAAACCTGCACGTCTATAGATAGGCGTGCGAAGTTCACCAACCCACACTGGGCCAGCGTGGTGGATTATGACCAAAATATCATGGTCAAAATATCCCTCGTATTGAGGGAGAATGTGCCCGGTATAATGGCAATAAATAGGCTTGCCCCCTATTACATTGGGACTAAAAAATCGGAAGAAGTGTGGGCGCACTGCAGTCTACCTCTGCCTACCCCTTCAGGAATACATGCGTGATGATGTATAAGCTTAGATAAACAATGCTGCATAAGGTAATTGAATAAAAAAAAAATAGGTAAGCGTTTTTTAATTTGTTTTTGAGTTTGAATTTCATAGAAGGAATTGTACGAGTATAATACAGTTCTACGGGCCATGCTTTCACCAGAGCGCAAAACTTCAACGAGAAATGTCTACCCATAGTCTATCATGTCAATAAAAACGTGAAGGTTTGTGTGACACTCAGTAATTGGCTAGCAAGACCTAATGAGTAAATTATTAGTTTTCTTCTGATCTGAGAATAGTTTTTTTGACAAATTAAAACTTATGCATTTCACGCGAGTTTTTTTTATGCATACACGTGTCCTGAAATTCCTGTTACCGCCAACAAATCGTGCAACGAGTTGCCCAACAATTCAGTGCAAAAGTTGAACTCATGCCAATAAGCGCAAATTTACTTGCTATGTAGATGATGACGCTGAATTCTATGATACTGGGTAGGGACCCTCGCTCGTGCTCCTTCCAGTAGTCAGCCAGATCCTGAAGCCAGCTCACTCCAGACCACTCTAGGATTAGGAAGTCCGCTCGTTGCGACGCTAATGATAGCAGCGCTGGTGACAACGAAACATCAATTACTATATTGGTACCAATATTGAAGTGTATTTCCGTCCTTCCCGTGGTTTTATTATCCAATAATATTGTCATATAAAATCACAAGCACACGCATACAATCACACACACGCACGTACATTTGCACGCTCACACACACACACACGCACGCACACACACTCAGTTTCACATACATGCACACACGCAAACACACACACACAATAATTTCTTGCTGATATATTATTATATAATTGTACATCACTCTGAACACTCGGTACGTAAGAGACTGGGCCCTACGACACAGGGAATCCTAGTGTAGGGCCCAGGGTTATTTTGTAATCTGTACTCTGATTTATGAACAATAAAGATAATTATTATTCTACTTTTTTTCTTATCTTTCTTATAAATTACATTTTTAAATATATATATAAAAAATACATTTAAAAATATAAAAAACAGTTCCCCACCGGCATCTGGAACAGGGTCCTAGTTACCAGTGGTTAAGGCTCCAGAGAGAGGAACTTCCTCACAATGCGCGCCGTCTCCAGAAGTACCGCCTTCTGAATCTGTCCCTTGATCCAGCCGCCTAACGCGAGCCTCTTTAGGTGTTTGTCGAGGCTCTTGGCTAATAAGCCATGGGCGGAAACGACTATCGGTACAATGATTGCCGCATCAATGTCCCACATGTCGACAACCTCGTGAGCCAGATCAAGATACTTGCTTTCTTTATCTTTTTCGGCCTTCACGAGATTCTCGTCATGGGGGACAGTGATATCGACAATCATTGCACGGCCCTCTTGGCGATCTATCAGCACAATATCAGGCTTATTGGCTACAATAGTCCTGTCTGTGATGATAGATCGGTCCCAATACAATGAGATATGACCTTCTTCGAGAACTGGTTGTGGTTCATACCTGTAGTACGGTACCTCGGATGTCACAAGGCGATATTTCAGGGCAAGTTGCTGGTGGATAATCCTGGCTACTTGGTTGTGTCTGTGTAAATATTGACCATTTGCGAGACGCGAACAACCGGAGATGATATGCCTCAGGGATTCTCCAGGGCGATGACATGCCCGACAAATGTCGATGGTGCCATCCCGAAGAATATATTTCCGGTAGTTGTTCGTCATCACAACTTCGTCCATAATTGCACAGACAAAACCTTCGGTTTCCCCAAAGAGGTCGCCGAATCGTAGCCAGGCCACGGAGGCCGCAAGATCTACATCGGGCCCATGAAGGGCCCGATAGTACCTTCCGTGTAGCTCCTTGCCCTGCCATACCAACCTACGATCATCTAATAAAATAATAATCTAATAATAATAATAATTATTATTATTATTCAAAATGGATCAGTTTTTGAAGATTGTTGTCTCAAAATTGCGATATTAATTTATTATTATGCTTTGACAAGCTTACGTATGGTCCATTTTTATGGTTCCGTAAACCCAAAGGGTTAAACGGGAACCCTATTACTGAGACTTCAATGTCCGTCCGTCCGTCCGTACCGTCACCAGAGATACATCTCACGAACCGTGATAGTTAGAGAGTTGAAATTTTCACAGATGATGTATTTCTGTTGCCGCTATAACAACAAATACTAAAAAACAGAATAAAATAATTATTTAAGGGGGCTCCCATACAAAAAACGTGACTTTTTTGCCGTTTTTATAGATAATGGTACGGAACCCTTCGTGTGCGAGTCCGACTCGCACTTGGCCGGTTTTACTGTCTATTAGTATTTTTTATTATAGTGGCAACAGAAATACATAATCTGTGAAAATTTCAACTGTCTAACTATCACGGTTTATGAGATACAGCCTGGTGACAGACGGTCGGACGGACAGACGGACGGATAGCGAAGTCTCAGTAATAGGGTTTCCGTTTTACCCTTTGGGTACGGATCCTTAAACAGGCAACTGCAAGCTACACACAACTTAAACTCGAAGAATAAAACAGCACTCTATTTTCATTGAATTTAAACCGATGTGTGTGTATTTTCTGATGTAAATCTCCGTTAATGTTGAAGCTTCCGCATGAGTAACACATGGATGTCGGCATTACAAGAATTGAAATAACAGACACGTGATATTACAAATCTTAGTAATAGATGGGATCTTTCAGCGCGCGGGATGGATGAGTGAAAAAAAAATAGCTCTAACAACAAACGAAGTCTGGTAAATCTCCGTGTATTATATTATGCCTATTCGGAGTTAGGGTTGGCAAAAACTCTGATGTATCTATACAAATAAAAAAAAATTAAGTATCTGTTTGTAATGTGAATATAAGAGATGTTTCCTAAATGCATAATGAAAGTATGTATGTACAAAAAATGGCTCTCTGTTTGTTTGAGGTTAACTCCAAAACGGTTCGACGGATTTTGGTGGGACTTTCACTGGCAGATAGCTGATGTTACAGTGAGAAAATTATGCTACTTTTATTTCTGGAAAAAACAATTACGGTTCCAGGGTAAAAAATAAATTTAATCCAGGTAATTAGGGTTTCTAAATTACACGCATACGAAGTCGCGGTATCAGCTAGAATTCATAAAAATAAAATCGCATTGTTTTCTTATATTTACGCGAATACTATGCATTGAAATTAAACTATTTTACGGATTTTATCGCGTTTATTTACTATTTTATTTTCCCGACGTTTCGGCTGCTTTACAGCAACCATGGTCACGGGGGGACTGAGGTGTTAGACGTCCTGATGTCATAGTTAATAACTGGGTACCCTCATATTTAGTTGTTGTTTGCGGTCCGATCCACGCAGAAAGTACTTACGGTGTCCTGAGGTCTTGCAATGGTACACTTGGTTTTGGATTTAATCATATTGATTACTGGATCCCAAGTTGGTGGTAGCACCCAGCCATCTTCCCTATTGAAATTAGGATGTTTTTTAATTTCAATGGCCTCACGTATCATCCTTTGTCGGAGTCGGTGATCTTTTGCGAGGATATGCGGTTTATCAAATCTGATATAATGGCGGGTGCGGTCCTGTACATGTTCACAGATTGCAGACGTCGGGAAAATAAAATAGTAAATAAACGCGATAAAATCCATAAAATACTTTAATTTCAATAAAATCGCATTGTATAACATACTTTCAATTAGCAATATTTACAAATTGTATTCATTTATTAACCGATTTCAAAAAGAAGGAGGTTCTCAATTCGACCCGTGGTTTTTTTAATATATTACACAGATTTGGCAATACTAGTAGCCCTTTTAGCCTCTTTAACTAAGCTAAATGCTTGTACCAGGAGTAGGCTCACGACAATAGTTTTAAGGTTAGGTTGGCGTTTGAAATTGGGACTTCTCGGTTATGTGGCAGCTGGTCTTACCACTAGGCTATTGCCTCTTTAATATTTAAATAACGTCTGTCATCACGATTACTCTATTTATATACTATTCAACTACTTTCGTCTACTTTCACGATAGATTTTGTTGCGATTAGTAGCTAGGCAAGTGGTAGCCGAGTGGTCGAACGCACGCCTTGCAAATCAAAGTGTGCAGGTTTAAAGCCCGGCTCGCACCTCTGGGTTTATATGCGAATCACATTTTCATCCGAGATTATCACTTGCTATGAAACTGCACGTCTGAGGGAACTTGTCTATTTCTCGATAGATGTGTGAAGTCTGCCAACCCGCACTGGGCCAGCGTGGTGGACTATGGCCTGAATCCCCCTCGCATTGAGGGGAGGCCCGTGCCCAGCAGTGGGACGTTAAAAGGGCTGTAGTAGTAGTAGCTTGATATTTTAGGCGTAACATTATGGCATCTTCTAGTGTTAGTAAAACCGAGTAGCCCATTTGATTTGAATAATGAACTGTGAAGAAAATGTAGGGTATTGATGTTTTTTTTTACCGATCACTCAATTTTTTTCGCAAAATCAAAATTAGTTCAATCGTTTCAAAGGCGACTTGGCAGAGTGACAGCCCTACATTATATAAATCAGTCGAAATTATTTTAGAAAGTTATGATATGGCTTACCTCGCGCAATTATCGCCGGTACGTACACTTTTTTGAAGTTATTTTCGTATATCAAAGTAAAATGGTTTGATTCAGGGAGTATTTTCAGATATTACTATCTGTTTGTGCATCGGTATCTATCATGGAGATATTATAACAGAGACGGCATTTAGAGCCTGCGCTGCGGTAATTTTTTCTGGCTTATCTGACTCCGCAATTGTTTTCCCATTGAAATATACATAGGTACTTGTAAAGTATGTACTATTTACTCATATTCAATTCCTGGTTTAATATGGTGAGCCACGCGATTTTTAATTTCTTCTTCTTCTTCTACTTATAATACGAAATGAGTGAAATGATGAAATTTAATGGAATAAGAAGAGGAAAGGCTTGACCTGCGACTAGAGCGGGAATTTAACCAATGTCAAAAAATTTATAGCAAGAACAAATTTAATCAATACACATTATACAGGGTGTATCAGAAGTCCGAAATAATACTTGGACGCTAGCATCAGTATCGTGTATACAACTGAATGGTATAAAAATTTGATTAAATTCGACCATGTTTTTCCAACTTCTTTTTCGTCGTCAATTTCTTTAACTCGTAATATCTCGAGTCCTATGTAAAATTTGCATGTTATGCTTTGTGAATATTGGTAGCCGCCCCTCATAAGTGTAGTTTACACTGTTGAGTAGGGTTATGAATGTACCCAAAGGCCAAAACATGATACCTGTGACAAATATTTAAAGGTCTGTAACTCAGAAACTATGATAGTTAGGTATAAACTGTCTTCACTAAGCATCCACATATGAGCTGCCGTATATGTACCCAAAGTATTATTTCGGACTTCTGAAACACCCTGTATATAAAAATAAGTGATGAACATAAACTTAACATTTGTAATCTACATAAACTCTTTGAAAACAACCATCGACTACAAAATAATTTCACGTAAAAATAGAAGAAAAAAAAATACAAATGGCGCGTAATGAAAATAAAACAAAATAAATACGTTTAATTAATGAACGTCGTGTATATAGATAATATAGACAATATTATAGTATTAAAAGCACGTGTATATTTTTCGATATTTAAATCAGATACGAAGGCTGAACTATGCAAATATTTAGCTAATTCCACCATAACCTAAAAATACATAGACACGTTTGTAGACTGCCGAAAAAAAAGTTGTTAGAACAATTTAAACTGCTTGTGGGTGGCATCGATCACGAGGCACAAACATAAATAAGGCGTGTGATACACTGGTCTAAGATTAACGAGCGCTATTTTATGAAACCAATTAATTACTTAATTGATATTCATCGCAGAAATTCGCGAATCCTACGAGAGTTTTACTTTACAAAGTGAAGATGTTTTTATTTATACAGGTAAGCAATTCTTTTAATAAAAAATAAGTATTCTTTAAGATTACTGTTTTTTGGAGAAAATCGGTTAATTGTAAATAATATTTATCATTGAATAAAAATAACTTATTTTAAATTTGACATACCTGATAAACTATTTCGTAAATAACTAATATAATATAGTGCAGTAAATTGGTTTATAATTTGTAATTAATAGCAAAGTTTTGTTAGCTTTGTTCTTAGTCAAGTATTTTTTTAATAAAACGCAATGTTTTGTGAAATCGTATGCATTTCAACTGACTTCTTGGCTACAGCATACGTGGTTGTCTCTCGTTAGATCTTAGCTCGTGTGCTCAAAGCTTAAGGAGATTTAAACCGAATGTGATTCGTTCTTTAACAAGTACACCTTTTCAATGGAATTCCATGATTTTGTTTCCAATTTTCTAAATGAATTGAAGAAATATTTATTTAACCTATTTAATAAATTTATGTTATCCTTGTCCCACGCAAAACCATAACTGCATTAGTAGCACCAAAGAATTCTAAAATGGCCTAGAAAGAGCGCTACAATGTAAAGACATAATTGAATTAGGTACAATTTCAAATAGTAAACAATTTTAATATCATAAAAATCGGTTCATATCCAACCTAGGGCAATCATTCTTCTTCTTTTAAGAAATTAATGAAATGAAATAGAATAAAATGGTAGGAATGCCTTCACCTGCGATTTGCGGGTATGAAGTAATTAATAGCAATAAAAATCCAATTAATACACTAAAGCATTATTAAGAATGGGTTTTTAATGTGATAAAGATGATGGATAACCCTGATGATGATGATGGTGCTGATGATGATGATATCGATGATGATGATGGTGATGATGAATTCACTCCCTTCAAAGCATATACAGGATGTATCAGAAGTCCGAAATAATACTTCGGGTACATTTACGGTTCCCCATATGTGGATGCTTAGTGAAGATAGTTTATACCTAATTATCATAGTTTCAGAGTTATAGACCTTTGAATATTTGTCATAGGTATCGTGTTCTGGCCTTTGGGTACATCCATAAGCCTATTCAGCAGTGTAAACTACACATATGAGGGGCGACTACCAATATTCATAAAACAGAACATGCAAATTTTATATAGGACTCAAGATATTACGAGTTATAGAAATTGATGAGGAAAAAAAAGTTGGAAAAACATGGTCGAATTTCGATAAATTTTTTATACCGTTCAGTTGTATACCCGATACTGATACAAACGTCAAAGTATTATTTCGGACTTCTGAAACACCCTGTATAGAGAGACAATATACTTTATTTTTATAACCTGTAGATATGTATACTATCTCATTTTATCTAAGTAGTTAGTTATAAACGCCATTAAACAAAAAACGTAGCTGCATGCCCGTTACCACCAACTTTCCTGCAGCAATGTTTTTATTATTATTTTCAGTTTTTAACAGTTAACTTAGTACGATATCTGTAAAAAAATTACAGCTAGTTTTTTTTTTTTTTGAATGGACTACGCTGTTGGCCGTGAGTTGGCCTTTACCGCTTCACCGGAGGAGTGTACAGCTAGTATAGATACAACAATGCTTTAAAAGGTGCTGCTTCTGCAGCATGACCGCGTAGAAATAAGTTTTAGCTCTATCAACTGTCAGATTCATCGAGAAATTGACGTCACACCGAGCCATGTCCAGTACAAAAAGCTCGAAGTGACGTCATTTTCCGGACAAATCTGACATTTGAAAGAGATAAAACTTATGTCGACGCAGTCATGCTAAGGATGCTGGTAAGGCTCCTAAAGGAGATAGACAAACATAGGTAATTTACTTACTAAGGAACAGCATGTATGAAGAACTATGGCATATGAACTTCACAAAGGGTTTCTTCATAAACCTGCCGTACTCCGAGTTGGGAGCCAGCATGTAAATAGTGCAGTACACGGGAAACATTACGCCTAGCTTCGCCACCTGCGCGTAAAACAAAATAAAATACATAGAATGTATGTCATCATCACGCCCACGCACCTCTACCTACCCCCGAAGGTAGAGGTGCACTGCAATGCGCGTACCCTTTGCCGATATATTTTGGTCCCAATGTAATAGGGGGCGAGCTTATTATACCGGGCACATTCCCCCTATATGCGAGGGAGATTTGGGCCATAGTCCACCACGCTGGCCCAGTGCGGGTTGGTGAACTTCACACGCCTTTTCTATAGACGTGCAGGTTTCCTCACGATGTTTTCCTTCACAGTTTCATAGCAAGTGGTAATCTCGGATGAAAATGAGATTCGCACATAAACCCAGAGGTGCGAGCCGGGGTTTGAACCTGCACACTTTGATTGCAAGGCGTGCGTTCGACCAAACAAACGGTTTCTTTATGAAGATAAGTAGCTGTAATGTAAACTGGTAAAAGATTGAATGCCACTTGGTTTGCACTGTCGAAAAAGAGTGACGTTTCTGAAATCCCTCGTAATGTACTTGAAAATATTGGATCTATGACAGTAATTGACATTCACACATGAAAACTTCAAGGGTGCGGGCCTGGGATTTGAATTAATACTCCTTGCGTTCTACCAACAAGGATACAACTGCATAAATCAAATAGTAATATAATTAGTAGTAGTAGTAGTATAATTGACTTGGTATAAAGCAGTTTTTAAATATTTAAATACTATTAAAAAACTGTGTATCAATCAGACATTTCTTTCTTTCCTAGCGACAAGAGGCCTTAACCTCAAGATTGAAAAAAATACGAGTGAATGCTTTTATTGGGCATTATTGGGTTTTCGGAGCCTCATTAGTGACTCGCTCGACCCCTGTTCACTTTGAGACAAAGAAATCATTGCCCGAGGATAGATTCAGGATTAATTAAGTAACGGAGTCTTAGTAATTAATATGCCTTGTGGTGGCTGACTGTGGAACTATAAAGCCTATTTACACGACAAAGCCAGCTTCTTGATAGTTATGAGTTTAACGAGAATTATACACAGCAGGCTCAGCATGGCATTGTAGATATTAATTTTATCCCTTCCAACTGTCAGATTTGTCGAGAAAATGACGCCACATAGGGCTTTGTCTACAAGATATAGCTCGATACGTCATTTACTCGAGAAATCAGACAGCTTAGTCAATAGACATAACTCGATTTTCCCGACAAATCTGACAGTTTGGTTACTGGACATAGCTCGATACGACATTTTCTTGACACATCTGACAGTTTAGTTACTGGACAGCTCGATGCGTCATTTTCTCGACAAATCTGATAGTTTGCGGTCATGTTGAGCCTTTAGAACTCCTTTTTTATCACGTTCATCATCCATATTCATTTATAATGTGTATTCATTGAATTTGCTCTCGCTATTAAGTCAAGTAACTACTTGCCACTGGCTAAAATACCCGCTAACTGAGAATGGAGCCATTTCTCATCTTATTCCATTAAATTTCATTCATTTCGTAAAAAGAACGAAGACTTTATATTGTTCTATTTTAAATAGTTCTTACGAAAATTCCCTTGTAGCTTAGGTGACTCGTTGGATAATTAAATATAATTACCTGTATACATTGTCCGACTATATTTTTCCGTTTGAACCCAGGAAGACCTTCGTACCATATCGCACCGAGCAGCTGCTGTACATTTGGATGGGCTACGAACTGTGAAACAAAAGTATAAATAGGTATAGACGATCATGACACATCTGTAATTTATTTTTGTTAATATCATAACAGACTCTATTTCAATTGGCATATAGGTTAAATTTCGGTTGTAACCACCATACGACTATGACAAAATTTGCTTGCGTTACCGATGACATTTCGTTTAAAAATATGCTCTTTCTATGTGTGATACAGTTCATTTTGGCAAGGAAATAATAATTTATACTACCGATTTGCTAACCGTACTTAAAATTATAAATTTGTGAGGATGGATAGATGTTTGTTACTCTTTCACGCAAAAACTACTGAACGGATTTGGATGCAACTTTACAGTATTATTGTTTATACATCAGAATAACATACACGCTATAATGTATAACGTTGTTAAATAATCTAAGTCTCCGCGGATGCAGTCGCGGGTAGAAGCAAATGACTTATATCAGTCAAAAAAATATTGGTTTCAGCCGTAAAACGTCTTTATAACTACTTTCAATGGCAGATAGCACTGAAACTCGTATCAATCAAAGTCTTTGCAAACGTTGTTTAGGCTATCCCCGGACAGATGGTTGAGATAAAAGGATGGCGAACACGAGCTATTAATTCACTTGTTTAGTTAATGTGAGCGCACTGAGTACCGACGGTTCAGTGTAAACATTCCAGTTTTTTTAACGCTCTATCTTCTGGTGTCAAATGACGCTCATTTCTTTTAAAACGCGGCAGAATGTGTGCCAGTACCAAAATTAACTGTGAACTATGGAGGGTATATGAAAGGAGGGCATTCTCCTATGGGAAAAATTTGAAAAAGTGTCTGTCGAAATGCATCTAAGTAATAATAGTTCAAAAAAACTTTCAAAATGGCGCTGGCGTCGATAATTGGTATACATCGACGCCCCCTTGGAATAAGTCGGTAAGTGCCATTATGGACTTTTTGCTGTTATGCCAGATTCGGAATCAGCGTTTTTTTCGATAACCGGTTTATTCCCGGGGGCGTCGATATGTCATTAATCGACACCAGCACCATTGTGGAAGTTTTTTGAACTATTATGTATGCATTTCGAGGGACAATTTTTTCAATATACTCCTTTCATATACCCTGCATACTGTGAACATAAATATTGAATTTGAATGGTAAAAGTCACGTGACAACGTGTTATTCGTGTATATTCGCTCGCGCTGTCAATGTCATTTCGTTGACGAACGAACTTCTTTTCTGAGGTGATACAGTTCGTTTTGGTATTAACAAACATTACTTTTGACGCTCCAGTGGATTTAGGGAACACGGAAACAAAACAACGAACATTTCATTCGATTGTTACGAGTGGCCTGAAACCATATTTTTTGGTCAATACGAAAATCAACTGTATTAAATGATAGATAAAGCACATTTTTCAACGGAATGTAACCGATGATACAAGCAAATTTGGACGCATGCTCATATGACTTTAGCCTGAATTTCAATTTTATGTATATAGACACAGAGTGCAATTAAAAAATCAAATCTAGTTAATTCTATACTCTGTGCAGACAATTTTGCGTGTCCATGAAATTGATGAATTAATTATATTTTTCCTTTGCAAAATATTGCCTTTAAGTCGGAGAAGAATGCTCTCAACAATGTTTACAAGACTAATTGGTCGCAGCGTGCAATTTAATAACATTAAATTAAAAATTACACGAGAGCCGTACAATAATAACGTTTCCCGGTACTACGGGAATTTCCCGCCATCGAAGTTATTATTTATACCATTTGCCAATCATTCGGTCGTATTTAAAATAAGTTCTCTGAATATCCGTCTAACATTCGCACGTCACTTTTGAATTTCGAAGAATACCTTTTTTTAAAACTAAAGCAGTGGTAATAAACATCGTGCCCTGAACACACAAGGCATGCGATATCTTTAGATTTTTTTAAAAGTCTACCCTATACCAACGTATATAAAGATTTAATTTAAATGACAATGGCTAGGCAACTAAATTCGATACACTCGCCCATGACATTTCTTTGAAAAATGTACTTCTTCAACGTGTTAATAGAGTTTGTTTTGGTATTCGCAAAAAAAAAAAAACGTTTGGACACGCTTATTTGTGCAAGGTTTTATGAGTGTGTCTTTCAACGCTTGTTTTGAGTGTTAACTGTAACTTATTTTATAGTTAGATTTTATAGATAGATTTTATAGTTTTGAGTGTTAACTGTAACTACTAAGAAGCTTTTTACGTCAATCACCAATTCCAATATTTCAAAATAAACTAACAATATTGTCGATGATTCGTCAAGATATCTTTATCTAGAGCCTAAATCTGTATGTCATCGCGATAAATCTACGTTCAATGAAAACCAAATAAATCTAGCCCAGTTCGTCTAAGCTGTCAGTGTCTGCTGATATCAAATAGTGACATTTTTGTGTATAGATACGCTTTAACACGTTCGCTGCGTCCTTTTTGTACTTTCAGCTGGTGCGTCATGAGGTCATATTGACTCATAGAGGTACTAACTTTGTGAGCGCTGCGCACTGGATGAAAGTTCCCCATGAGTCAATATGACCTCACAACGCAACGAACGTGTTAAGCCCTACGCACACTGGGGCGTCAAGCTCGCGCGTCAAATATTTGCCAACATCAAATGAACTTTGTGTCAATATGCATAAAGATTAAATTTCTGTCGCAAAAGCTACGTCGAGTCAAAATTCGCTCGCGCTGTCAGTGTCATTTCATTGTAGAATAAACTTCTTCTCTGTGTCAATACAGTTCGTATTGCTATGCCAAAAAAATTAACGCCCGAGGGTTGACGCCGCATAGTGCGGCTTTCTGCCTACTATTTCGTTACATATCGAAGAGTTAAAGGCTCTTTGACTTAAGCGACACTTTTGAGAAATATTGCCATACCTCCTACCATATAATATCATAATATTCCTACTCCGGTAAAGCTGTAAATGCCACATCACGGCCAACACCGTAGTCCATTTAAAAAAAATAATGTTAAAAAAACTTTTTAAAAACAAGCTTTTATTTAATTGCCCTTAGTTTACGTGTTCTCCTCATCAAGCCCTTTCATAATACCCATACTACGGTAGTGCAGAAAAAAAAAATCCGCCATCTTGGATGATCCGCCATATTGGAATTAGAATGACGTCACTTAGCTAAGCATGCATTGTCATCCAAAATAAGCGTGTATACCAAATTTCAGCTCAATCGGTTAAAGATATCTGATTTAAAATTCAGTTGCAAGATTCCACCCGTACATAAATTGCAAGTTAATATAAAGCTTGTAAAAAAACCATAATATTCCTACTTGAGACGCTCTTGTAGATATTATATCAATAAGCTCGAAGATGTGGACATTTTCTATGAAACCTTAGATAGCTTCAAAAAGAAAGTGGCTGAAATAGTTTATAAATGATTGTCAAGAGACTAAATAATGAGCGTATGTTATAATGTTAAATGTATTATGAAATGCGTTCCTTACGGAGTATGTGTGGTGTCACCATCGCTGACTGGTTGAGGAATAGCAAGATACGAGATGAATGTAAGCTGAAGGATGATGTGGTGACTAAGATTGAGAAAGGTATGTTGAGGTGGTTTGGCCATGTAGAGAGGATGAATGAAAGTAAAGCAAACGTGAGTGGAAATGTCGGAAGAGGCCGCCCGAGGAGGACCTTTCACGACCAGATTAACGGTCTTTTCCAGAAAGGTCAAGTCCGTAGCACCCTAAACCGACGGAAGTGCATGAAAAGATGTATGACTGTGGATGAAGCGAAAGAGGTTTGTCGGGATCGTAGCGTGTGGCAAACGGTAGTCTCTGCCTACCCCCATGGGATACAGGCGTGAGTATATGTATGTATGTATTATGAATTACTTACTTTCGATTATGATTTGATTCACTTGATCTTTATGAGTTGTTTAGTTTAGATGTAGTAATTTGTGTAGTACCTCTGGTTTTGTTTTGTTTTGGTTCTGGTTTTTGGGTAGATATAGATATCCTAGTTCTTAGTATAGCTCATAATTCTAAGTTTTGTTTATAAGTAATGGAACAATTTTGGTCTATTTTGTATGTAACTGTAGTAAAGGACTGTATGTTTCCTATATAAATAAATAAAATAAAAATATAGGTACATTTGGAATCAGCGATTTTTTCTGCGCCGAATGAGTACGCTCTCCTGTAAAGTAAAAAAATGTCCCTTGGGACAAATAGCCTTTCACCTCTCGATATCGTGAACGTATAAGACACATTCAGACACTTCTGTGCCGACTAGATTGTATCAACACCGTATAGCATGCATGTTCAACAAAAAGTTAAGTGAATTTGCTCATCAATATATCCAGAGCGTAATAGCACCCTGCGGACCGATTGCTAAAGACAAGCCAATTTGAGTTCTATTTACAATATGAAATGTTTTCCCTATCGACACCTCTACTTATCTTCTTTTTCTAACATTAATATGGTTTCTAGGATATTCAGAAGAAATTTTGTCTGTTCTCATAATTTTATAGTACCTTTATCTACTTCCGCATTTTTGCTTTGCTCTGGGACTTGACCAACACCTCATATAGGATTCTTCTTCCAGCCAGACGGCTGGTATGTTTGTGTGTTTGCCAGAAGCCGTTATATGTATGGTTAAGGTAGTCAAGAATTCTTCTATCGCGATTCAGGATGGCTATAGGATTATGTACGAAATTTCGGTTTTGTATGCGATGTATTGCTTAACAGATGGTAGCGTATGGTAGAAGTTTTGTTTTGAGGCAAGATATAGGAGTCACTATAAAATTATGGTCAATATACCCAAGTAATATTACAATAATACTGCTAAATAGGTACCTAGTAGCAAGGGGATGTATAGTAGTAAAACAGCAGTATGTTAGTTAGATCGATTATTCGAGTCCATTCAGCGAAGACAAAGAGCCTCATGATGCCAGCATCTACTAAAGATAAATCTGTCCAAGCCACTCCGGTGTAAATTGGTACAAATGTCAGTGTGTACGAGGAGTGACGAGGGGAGAACCAGCCGTTAGTCACGTGATAATCCCGTGAGGAAGTAGCCTCCTTAAACGTAGTATTATCTATACAAATAAATAAAATTGAAGTGTCTATTTGTAATGTCAAAATATCAAAAAATTGGTACTTATATAGATGAAACAATTTTTAAAATTGAAATAAAACTATTTTACGGATTGTATCGCGTTTATTTACTATTTTATTTTCCCGACGTTTCGGCTGCTTTACAGTAACCATGGTCACGGGGGGACTGAGGTGTTAGACGTCCTGATGTCATAGTTAATAACTGGGTAAGTGCTGGGTACCCTCATATTTAGTTGTTATTTGCGGTCCGATAAAATCCGTAAAATAGTTATAATTCAATGTAGTATTCGCGTAAATATAAGAAAACAATTTTTAAAATGTTTGTCTGTCTGTATGTTTGTTCCGGGTAAGTTTCCAAACGGCTACACTAACTGTGATGGGGCTTTCATTACCAGATAGATGATATTATAAGGAGTAACTTAGTTAGGGTACTTTAATTTTATGAAAATAATTAAGTTTATAATTTCCACGCGAACGATTAGTGGATTGTAATATATTTAATTTATTTTTAATATTATATGTATTTGTATAGATGTGTACATTGATAGATGGTTATGTATTTGTAATAACATATTATACGAATTTGGATGTATCCATTCAAGTAATGAGGCGTTAAAACGAAAGTTACGCCGTGGCCCCAACTAACCATATCATACTTAGAGCGTGACAACGTATTATAAGATCAAGAAGCTTCAGAAGTTGGTATTTTCGCAGGAAACTGGACGTTACACAATGTACATAAGGTCTATAATTTGGCTACATCCCATTTGAAAAAGCAGAAAAGTTATTTAAGAAATTACATTGCAATTTTTTATGCGACGTTAGGTAGTCAAACTTGTCCTATAAAAAACTATCATTAAGTGTCTCTTGTGATGTTTGTATGAGCCTTCTCAGACTAGAGTTTTATACCAGTGTACAAGTTAGTTTTTTAGGGTTCCGTACCCAAAGGGTAAAACGGGAACCCTATTGCTGAGACTTCGCTGTCCGTCCGTCCGTCCGTCTGTCACCAGGCTGTATCTCATGAACCGTGATAGTTAGAGAGTTGAAATTTTCACAGATGATGTATTTCGGTTGCCGCTATAACAACAAACACTAAAAAATTGAATAAAATAAATATTTAAGGGGGCTCCCACACAACAAACGTGTTTTTTTTTTCATTTTAATAGATAATGGTTCGGAACTCTTCGTGCGCGAGTCTGACTCGCACTTAGCCGGTTTTTTTCAAAGTGCGTGTAGGCGCACCTTTTGACAAACACGCAATTCGTACAAGCTTTATGCACTTATAAGCTTGTTTAAGACACGCTGCTGACATGCCCCACTATACATCAATAATAATACATCATCACGCCTGTATTCCCCGAAGGGGTAGGCCGAGGTGCACTGCAGTGCGCCCACACTTCGCCGATGTATTTTGGTCCCAATGTAATAGGGGGCGAGCCTATTGCCATTATACCGGGCACATTCCCCCTCAATACGAGGGAGATTTTGGACCATAGTCCACCACGCTGGCCCAGTGCGGGTTGGTGAACTTTACACGCCTTTCTATAGACGTGTAGACGATGTTTTCCTTCACCGTTTCTTAGCAAGTGATAATCTCGGATGAAAATGACCACTATGGTCCAGTCAAATTAGCCCGAAAAATAGGGTACCCCACGTAGACTAATAGTTGTACCTATATTGTGCGTCCAATGGTATATGAGTGTGTAGGCAGCGTATAACTTTACTAAATCTTAAAATCACTTTTTCTCCCAAACAATGAATCTTACGGAAAAAAGTGTCAGGACATTTTTTGTAGATAACTGCATGATCTACAATTTTGAGTCATTTTATCATAAAAATAACCGTTTCCAAGAATACTCATTTTTGCGGACTTTGATTTGATTTGATCTTGAATAAAAAAATTTGCACACATGGGGACTTTTCACAATTTCATCATAATGGTATCCCTAACGTTCATGTAAATTTTCAGTTTCTCGGGTATAAAATTTATGCAAGGGTGAATGTCTATTCTGACCGGACTACTAGCAATTCAAGCGTACACGCTGGAATATGACGGTATACTCGCGTTCGGATGTTTTGTAGCGCAAAATAAAGCACGCATGTAAGCGCGTATGTCAAAATGCTCGTATAAGCGCAAAAAACCCCTAGTCTGAAAGCGCTTTATAGCTTCGTTGCTCAAAAATGAATCCTTTATCCTACCGATGACGATTCGTTTTTATAGTTTATTATTTGTAACTTTCTTACCATTTTCTGTTTATACTTGATGGCGAGTTTCAATCTGCCCAAGGTCTGTCTCTCCCCCGGCTCCCAGCAGTCGACATCCCATGGGTTGTAGTTAAGCATTATTTCTAACTCCTTGGATGTCCTTGTATGGTCTAACAGGGATGTCGCGAACTCTTGGCATTGCTGACGTAGAGCCTTGTACAATAAATAATTATGTAGTTACCTATATTATTGTGTAAAGCATAGTGTAGTGGATAAAAACATCCCGGATACATATGTGCATTAGGCTGCGTCTGGCGCGTTCGGACCTTCTTGGATTGGTAACCAAATTATGACATTAACTTCCTCCGTGTTTAGAAGAGCACATTAAGCTAGGGGTCCTAATTACCATTCTTGTTAGAAATATGTTTCTTAAGCAGTAGTTACGGACAAAAATTAAGTCTTTCAGTGATTGTTTAACTTGAGGAATGGAGTTGCAGACTTCTGGGGGCTTAAATACCAAATACTCAATGAAAATCAGTAACAATCAAATCCTAAACAGATCGGAAGTCAAACTCAGTCTAAAGAAGTGGATGAGAGGTTTAGATGCGACATGGGCTGTTCTCTAACCGTTAACGTTGTCACAGCAATGAAATTGTGAAGAACTTTGACATTATTTGAAGTATTTAATTGATGTCATAACAATGTGAGCCGTTTACAAACTTACCACGATATATTATTACCTTGTATTCAACCCTGAACTCTGTCTCCATTCTGCTCAGCCGGCCCAGTTCCCAGGACAGCTGGAAAGCGGTGAGCAGGGGGTCGGCGGAGGACAGGGCTATGAGGGAGGGTGAGGAAAGGGCCCTGTACGCGTTGATACGCGCCTGCGAGTGCCGGAGGGAATCCTCTTGGGAGGACTTCACGCACTCATCACAGCCGCATCTGAATACCAAGATGCAAGAATTATAAAGAGTATATTTTTGCTGACCGTTAAGATTCAAATGTGTGAATGCACGCTTTGAAAACAAGGTGGTCAGGTTTTAAAGGTCTAGCGAAGACAGCATGGTCTAGTAGTTCGAGGGTAGCTTGCTTGGCTCACTGAACTAAGTGGTTGCAGGTTTGAATCCCGAAAAGAAAAATTTTGGTAATGGCCTTTCCGGAGTTTGCCATCGTCTGGATGTAAGTGGGATCGCCTCAAAAAACTGAGATCCTCAAGAAAACAAAAGTTCTCAAAAGAGGGTGGTTTCTTTTTAAATTACTCCACCACTGTTGTAAAGATTTTAGCCTAATAAGCATCTATCTTGCATTTGTTTTAATGCGAAAGTTAGTTAACCTCTATTATATTAGATAGCTGGGCCCGTGATTTTACCCGCGCTCATCGTTACGTCCTCCTTTTTGAAAGTCGGTTAAAAAGAAGCTTATTTCCTTTCTCAGGCTCTAGACTATCTCTGTACCAAATTTCATTTAAATCGGTTCAGTAGTTTAGGCGTGATTGCGTAACACAGACAGAGTTACTTTCGCATTTATAATATAAATAAGGAAGTAAGGATTGATACATAGTAACACCTATGATTGATATCTATAGGTGGTTACTTTGAAATTCTAAAGGACATACCTACTATTAAAAAATTATGTAATGTTCAAAATGTATTTTGTTCGCCCTTCTACACACCTGAGTTTAATTGAAAACACCGCTAATGGCGTACATCATGGAACAAATTGTACAATTGTAACACTTTTAATACTGGCAATTACCTCACCCCTCCCAGAACGCAGAAAAGGCTTAGTTTTGGAAAGTACTATTAAAACTCTTTCGGATCATTTACTATGAATAGACTGAAACAAAATTTGTATATAAACTTCTTATCCTCTAGAGCTGACCTAAAAATGCTTTTGCTGGGAGTTTGGTGAGGGCTGGGTTTGTACCTGAAACTTCTCGGTTAAGGACCGCTTTAAGCACAAGGCTATTAACTATTTCTAAGTCGAAAACTGTCAATTCCAAAGACTGGATTATTGCGATTAGGTTGCATTTAATACATTTCTGTCGAGTTATTTGACGAACAAAGAGGTTATCAGACAATTGAAAATAGACTCTACATACGCCATTTGTAAAGAAGTAAAAAAAACTACATTTTAAAATATCCACAGGTGTCAAAATGCGCACGTTAACTTTTTTACCTTTACCAAAATGAACTGTTTTATTTTTCAGATAAATTTAATTTTAAACGAAATTACATTGAATGCACGAGCGAGTTTCAATTCAATCCACTGACCACAGAAATTCAATCTTTAAGTACATTAACACACAGTCCGTTTTGGTAGTGTCAACATTTTTGAAGTGCGACTTCTGAAGCCATATAGTGCGCAGAGATTTGTTCTACGACATAATGACGGGCATTCGCAGTGTTATATTCGAAGGTACAGTGAATAAGGAATGACCTGTACCTACTTGACGTCGTGTGGCACCGGGAGCGTGGCACCCCGGTCCAGTAGGATCTTCAGGATCTCGTAGTGGTTCCTATGTGCCGCCAGGGTCAGTGGCGTGATGTCCGGGGTGAAAGTCGCTGATGCTGGGTCAACTGATTCCCAACTCTGCATATTATATTTATTTTAATGAAGTTAATTTCACAAAAAATGTTAATGTATCTTAATTAGTTTGGAAAAAAGTAACCATGGAGTTTCTTGCTCATTCTTCTCCATACGAAATGCATTCCGAATGGATGGTAGAGATCTTTTTTTTTTGTTTATTTTGTACTAGCAGACCCTGCGAACTTCGTACCGCCTTAGAATTAGTGACATACAAAAGCAGCGCCACCTAACATTATCAGTTTTTATCATTTATTATACATATACACCTTCCTCTTGAATCACTCTATCGATTAAATAAACCGCATCCGTTGCATAGCAAACTTAAGCGTACATAGGGACAGCGGGAAGCTTCTTTGTTTTATACTATGTATTGATTTCTGATTCTGATTTTAGTTCCGAATGTTTTCTTAAGGACCAGCGTGTTTGCGTAGAGTATATGCGCGCAAATTCAACTTGTATTTGGTGAAGTCAGAGAAAAATAGATCCTCTTTTAATTTAGGTACAATAGGACATGTGTTTTTGCAACAGTGGCGTTAGCACGCATGTCAATATTACACCTCTGTCACGGACTCGCTCGCTCTCTGTCTTATTTCATACGAGATAAAGAGACAAAATCAACATATTCCGTAACATAAGCCTAGTCTTGGCGCACATGCTAGAAGAACAGATCTTTGGGCGGTGGACAAGTGAATTGATACAAGATAGATACTCCAGTAGCCTTTCACGTATCTGCTATCGTTCATTGCCGTCGTTATTTGGCAATGGTGAGGAGTACTATTCAAATTATCTGAGAAATTGAGGTTCGTTTGTTTTTTTGTTGATGTGACGTATACTGCTTTTGGAAGTAGTATGAACACTAGTGAAGATGTTTAGAATAGGTTCGTTGGCCAATACTCACTATCTCACTCACTCAACTATCTAACTCACTACCATTTTGAAAATATTAGACTGATCAAATCCGACCTATCGTAGTTTATATGAACTTTGAAATCGGTTGGTGGTCGTACTCTACTTACGTAAGGCTCTCCCGGCACATGGTGTTCCTCCTCCCATTGAAGCAATAGTTCCACAGCTTCCACGTACTCTTCTTTTATAGCGTGCAGTAGAGCGTCCTGCGAACAAGATATACATATAGACCTATATCGCCAGACAACACATACTCATCGTATGATCCCAAAATAAGCAAAGCTTGTGCTATGGATACCTACAATGGACTAGGGGCGATCTCATACAGCCAGACCAGGGCAAATTTCGAAAAGGCCATTTGAGAATTTTGCCACTAGCAGGAATTGAACCCGCAACAGTGCAGTGAGCCGTGCAGCCAATGCTCAGAACAGTCTAGTGTACAGTCTACAAATCGTTATCAAAATTTACAAAATATAACTAACTCACTACAGCCCTTTTAACGTCCCACTACTGGTCACAAATGCAAGGAGGTTTCAAGCCATAGTCTACCACGCTGGCCCAGTGCGGGTTGGCAGATTTCACACATCTATCGAGAACTAGTCAAGTTCCCTCAGACGTGCAGGTTTCCTCACGATGTTTTCCTTCACCGTTTCTTAGCAAGTCATAATCTCTGATGAAAATGAGATCCGCACATACACCCAGAGGTGCGAGCCGGGGTTTGAACCAGCACACTTTGATTGGAAGGCGTGCGTTCGACCACTCGGCTACCACTGCTTACAAAATATATTTTACAACATTTATAAATTATTTTATCCGTAACTTAATAACCTGAATACCTTAATACTGGGCGAATACTAGTACTCTGTGTCTGTATACATAAATACTAGATTTCTGTGGTAAAATATGCTTCTTCTGTACAGTTATATAGTTCATCACATCACCACGCCTGTATTCCCAGAAGGGGTAGGCAGAGGTGCACTGTAGTGCGCCCACACTTCGCCGATGTATTTTGGTCCCAATGTAATAGGGGGCGAGCCTATTGCCATTATACCGGGCACCTCCTCCTCGCGTCGTGCTCCTCATTACTGAGGGTCGTGATTCCCCCATGGAATTATTTTCTCCTTGACTGTCTTGCGCCACCTATGCCTATCTTTGGCGACGTGGAGAGCTTCGTGGAGATTAGTGTCCAGAGATTTGCGGATCTGGTCCGACCATCGAATGGGACTTCGACCTCTGGAACGTTTTCCGTCGATTTTTCCGGTGCCCATTAGTTGCTCGAGGTTGTGACCATCTTTCCTGGCGACGTGACCGAAAAACTCAAGTATCCTACGGAGACAGATGGTAGATAGTCTGGTCTGGGCACATTCCCCCTTAATACGAGGGAGATTTGGGCCATAGTCCACCACGCTTGCCCAGTGTGGGTTGGTTAACTTCACACGCTATAGAAAGCTATAGACGTGCAGGTTTCCTCACGATGTTTACCTTCACTGTTCAGCAAGTGGTAATCATTGTTGAAAATGACATTCGCACATGAAAATTATCTCAGAGGTGCGGGCCTGGGATTTGAACTTGCACCCCTTACGTTCAAGGCGGGCGTTCTTGCCCGCGAGGTTACCACTGCTTATATAGTTATTTACTTATAAATACAGTTCGTTTTCATATTGGCAAAAAAATGGTATTAAGCGTCTATTTTCAACCCAGGTATATTTACGCTACCTAAGCGTATTACTGTTTAATTATACACTTATTATGCAACATAATACCAAGTTTATAGTTACACAATTACCTAAAACCCATCCCTTAATTATTAAGGATATACACGAGCACATAATTGTTTATAATAATGATATTATACGATACAAAAATTATTGCTTTAAATACTTTTAATGGTTTATATGCTATGTGTTGGTGTGTTGGTTGCTATGGTTTATATGTTTATATGCTATACTTTTAATAATTTTAATAAGGTTACACCTTATTAAAATATAAATATGGATCATATAAGAGTACAGTTTAAAATCTTCTATACAAATAAATAAAATTGGAGTGTCTGTTTGTAATATCAAAATAACACTTTTTTACCAAATGCGTATGAAAGTATATACGATACCTATAACGAAAACGCAATTTTAAATTTTTTTGTCTGTCTGTCTGTTAGTTTGTTTGGGGTAAACTTCTAAACGGCTGAACCGATTTCAATGGGACTTTCACTGACAGATAGCTGACGTTTCAAGGCGTAATGTAGGCTACTTTAATTTTAGAAAAAGCATTAGGGTTCCGCGGGAAAAACATAATACCCATATTTCCGGGTATACTCCCTGAAGTCCACGCGGGCGAAGTCGCGGGCACAGCTAGTTAATTGTATAAAACTCAGGTGTGCCGAATACAGTGTGAACCAGAAATTCGAAATCTTTTAGGTACCTATAAGATGCTTTGTGAAGAAGACAGTACATAATTGTTATAGCTTTTGAGTTGCAACCATTTCAATATTCGTTACAGTTATTGTGTTGTGGCTGTTGGACACATATAGGGGCCATTAAAACTTATTAAATACTAGCGGCCCGCCCCGGCTTCGCACGGGTTTCTAATATAGCCTATTTTACTCAGTGATAATATAGCTTTTCTAATGGTAAAAGAATTTTTGAAATGGGACCAGTAGTTATTGAGTTTATTCGTTACATAAAAAAATACAAACATACAAATCTTACCTTTTTATAATATTAGTATAGATATAGACATAGACTAATAGAGGTAGACACTAATCTTCAAAATTCTATTACACAAGACTAGAGTATTACCACATTTTAAAAGAGTAGGCGTTTTTTATTTTTAAAATTACTTTCGAATGACGATCAAAGTTTTGTATTACATACTCTTTACCTATGCATTGAAGTATTATTTCGGACTACTAAAACACCCTGTATGTCCTCATATATTATATTTATATAGGTGTATCTATTTCGACTGGCCATGACGCGTTTGATTTACGTGAACTAATATCATACAGTTTTTTACAATCGTAAAACCGTCTACGGATTGATGTTAGAGCTATAAAACCGTAGAGTTTTATATGTGTGCGGTTTGTATGATTTGTTTGTATGTTTTTCAATTTGTATTACATATTACTTTATCTGTGCCGGTAGCCACAGAACCAATTGCAAGTTGGCTGAAGAAACTGACTTTATTAAGCAATTTAGTGTCTGTTTTTGATTCCATTATTTAAATCTAAATATACTGGTAATCCACGTGTGTGACATACGGCGACATTTTTTTAATGAAAACCGTATGAAGTACTGTTGTCACTTCCAATGTTTTATTACCATTTTTATAATCTACCACATTTAGATTAGCAACATTGTCGGTTCAAACACAAGTCAATACAGTTCAATATAATGACAAGTCGGGATTCATCCGCCATCTTTATCAAATTCATCACCCATTCTTATTTATGAAGATCATTTATTGAATTTGTGTTTGCTATTAATTATTCGACGCCGGCTGAAATACCCGCTAACGTGGGTGGAGCCATTTCTCATCTTAATCCATTAAATATCATCATTACATTTTACCTTTTGAGAATTCACATTCACTGCTGGGCACGGGCCTCCCCTCAATGCGAGAGGGCTTCGGCTTATAGTCCACCAGGCTAGCCCAGTGCGGGTTGGCAGACTTCCCACATCTTCGAAAACTAGTCAAGTTCCTTCAGACGTGCAGGTTTCCTCACGATGTTTACCTTCACCGTTTCATAGCAAGTGATAATACGATTAAAATGAGATTCGCACATAAATCCCAGAGGTGCGAGCCGGGGTTTGAACCTGCACACTTTGTTTGCAAGGCGTGCGTTCGACCACTCAGTTACCACTGAATATTAAAAAATCTTACCAAAATACTTCTTTACCATAGAATTGAGAGCTGGGACACTCTCTCCGAGTTTCTCACGTAAATTTAAAAAATAAACGTACAATTATTGCTAAAATTTTCCGAGTATTTACCCCGTAGCGTGCGTTAGTGGTGAAATAAAATTATAACCCTCTTCTGCCGCCGCGCGGGCCACTAATTACGTTATACCGACGACAAGCGACTCGACATCCGGCAAAGGTTATTTTCCTTTGCAGCTTCATACGTTGCTGTGTACTTATAAAGCCACACATAAACTATTTGAGTTACGGGAAAATGAGACTACCTTTAGATTTCGAAGTGTGACAAAATAATAAAAAAAAACTTAAGTAAATTGTGTTGTATTCAAAAGCTTAGAGATACAGCGGACTATTGTCAAACGCACGCCTTGCAATCTAAGTGTGCAGGTTCAAACCCCGGCTCGCACCTCTGGGATTTATGTGCGAATCTCATTTTCATCCGAGATTATCACTTGCTATAAAACGGTGAAGAAAAACATCGTGAGGAAACCTGCACGTCTGAGGGAATTTGACTAGTTTTCGATAGATGTGTGAAGTCTGTCAACCCGCACTGGGCTAGCGTGGTGGACCGAATCCCCCTCGCCAGGCCTGTGCCCAGTATTGGGACGTTAATAGGGCTGTAGTAGTAGTAGTATTTATTGAAAATGTATTCTGCGCTAATATGCGTAAAGATTTAATTCCCCTGGTAAATGCCACGAGACCATGCATCAAAATCTTTTCGCGTCATCGAAAGTTATTACGTTGAAAATGAGCTTCATCCATGAGTTAATAAAGTTCGTTTTGGTATTCGCAAAAATCGGATTATAAGACTTCCGTTAAACGACAGCCAGTATGAAGGCTTCCATATTGGTCTTGGGTGACGACGGCTTAGTCCAGTGGGTTGACCGTAGGCCCTCGGCTCTCTGAACCAGGTGGTTTGGGGTTCGATTCCCGCTCGTGGCAAATTTCCGAAATGGCTTTATCGGAGTTTGCCCTGGTCTGGGTGTAATTGGGATCATCCCCAGTCCATTGTACCTATCCATAGATAAGCGTTGCTTAGTTAAGGTACATACGATGAGTATGTCGCATCTGTAAAAGTATAGAGACCCATTTTGAAATTTTAGGATTTCGACTATAAATCTTAAAGGGTTGTCCTAACGACCATTTTTCAACAACATTATTGTTGAGTTAGGTCTCTATATTATTAAAGATGCGATTTGTTATCTGGTATCTGCACATCCAGTATTATTAAACCCGTAATCATCGGACAGCCGGCTTAACCGTGTGGGTTATAATTTTTATTTTTACTCTCCATAATCGTAAAATAAATTCGTAGACCACCCTTGGCTCTGAAAGGGCTATTTCATGGCCTATTGAAATACAATTGCCACGTATAGATCCGATCCTTATTGTATAATATATCCATTCTGAAAAAAATGAATTGAGTACTTGGAAGCGTTCGGAATTTTTTATTGTAAGTGTTTATTTTGTAATAGATACAAAAATCTTTTGTGAATTGGGTACCATAGACACATTCAAATGATAATTGAACATAAATGAAGCAAAACATTGTAATTGTTCTTGTTTATTATGAGTCGTCGACTGTATTTAATATATCACACACAGTATGTGATAAATTTAGGCTAAAAAATCGTGACATTTTGTTTAAACAAGCAGACCCGGCGAACTCCGTACCGCCTTAGAATGAATAAATGTTAACATACGAAAGCAGCGCCACCTCGATATATTTATTTAGTTGTTTAATGATACACTCTACAAATTTCGCAAACTGATCTTGTCATCGTTGGTGCGTCAATGATATCCTTCTAGTCACTCATCACATTTAATTTAATTTTTATTGTCACATTCTTATTTTTCATTTATTATCAATGTTCCTGTTATGTTATTCCTCTTACTTATGCATGTTGTGGCACCTTTGTTAACTGTGCATTTAGTTTTCCCTTTTTTGTATTTTATAATAATGTATTATTTATGCTACAGTTTTTGGATGTCCTGTTAAATAAATAAATAAATATATCTTGTTGTTTTAAAAACGACACTAGCAGACTTTTCAGTTTGTTTATTCTACTACAAAATTGTCGTAACTTTTACAATATTCCGTTGTAATTGTTTTTCTTAACTCAGTTAACTTAATTTGATAATATAAGAAAATGCACAGTTAGTATTTGATATTATATTTATGAACATCAGGACACACCAAAGGGGATAATTACATTACATTACTATATATACATTACATTACTATATATTACATTACTATACATTACTATTTGTTACAATTATACAATATTCACGTATTAATATTAATGTATATCACTTATTTTATTTATTGGAGGTAGGAAAGCAATTCACTTAGAATAACTATGTAAGTAGGTCACTGCAGTTTCGGTTATAGTATTAATTATTGAGAATCAAAGGTAAAAAAATTAATTAGTGAGACAAAGCAACAATACCACGACCACTTCAGAATACGTGTTGCCTCGAAGACGGTTGCAAGGAGAAGAACGATCCTTGCGCTCCCGCCAACTCGCCTGCTATATTTTTGACATCGCCATAGAGAACGTTGTGACGTTGAAATCTTGACAGCTGACATTTCATACTTGACATACAAGTGCGACAACAATAACATTCATAAAGGAGTCATCCGCCATCTTTATCACTGTCATTAACCATTTTTATTTATAATGTGTATTTATTGAATTTGTCCTTGCTATTAATTACTTGACATTGGCGAAATACTCGCGCTAGTCGCAGGTGATGCCATTCCTCATCTTATTCCATTAAATATCATCATTTCGCTCATTTCGTTAAAAAAAAAAAAACATTCATAAAGGTCATCCGCCATCTTTATCACTGTCATTATCAATTTTTATTTATAATGTGTATTTATTGAATTTGTCCTTGCTATTAATTACTTGACATTGGCGAAATACTCACGCTAGTCGCAGGTGATGCCAATCCTCATCTTATTCCATTAAATATCATCATTTCGCTCATTCATTTCGTTAAAAAAAAAAAAAACTTATTGTTAATGTTACTAGAACTACCGTACATAGAGGACCGAACAAACGTGAGGTTTAAAACAGTTTTTTTTTTCTTGTAAATATTATTGTGAATATACTTGTAAGCGCTGATAAAACTTACTTAACAAACATCCAACTTCCAAATGTGACCTTTGCAAAAAACTTACAACTCAATACTACGGCTTTAAGTCCTCCACACACTGCGTCGTGAAAACGCGCGCGTCGAATTGTTTGCCAAAACCAAAACGAACTGTATTGACTCATTGACAAAGTTCATTCTTCACCGAAATGTCATTGACAGCGCGAGCGAATTTTGGCGTGTGGAGGCGTGACTTATACCACATAAATTCAATCTTTATGTACATTGACACTGAGTTTGATTTTAGTATTGGCAAAATTTTAACTGTGGACAGTCCCGGGTCCACAAACGCGTCAAAATTTTATGTCAATACGAAAACGAACTGTATTAACACATCGAAGAAGTACATTTTTCAACAAAATATCATCGATGCCGCGAGCGAATTCAATGGAGTGGTTGCGTGGCTTCTGCTAAAGAAATTTAATTTTTATGTATATCCTGTTAGAGTACACTTTCAATGTGAAGTGAATTCGCTTGCCCACCCTCCTCGACCCGAGCGTCGAGAGGACCACCAACACACCTACACCAGCCTTAAACAGACACCGATCTCGCCGGCGAGGTCGAGGAACTCCCTCTTCCGCTCGTAGGTGCATCTTTGCACCTACGAGCACAGTCACCACCTCTCCCCTCACGGTAACTGCCCAAGCCGAGTTCATGCCCTCTGTGGCGCCCATGAGCTAGTTGCCACCCTTTTCCGCCCTTAAGGCCTTGGTTGGAGTGCACTCTGCGCTCGCCACTCCTCCAGTAAAGCTGTATTAGCCACTTCACGGCCAACAGCGTAGTCCATTAAAAAAAAATGCATTCGCTTGCTTCAATATGTGCAGGGTGATTACTCTAAATTTGACCCCATTAGCCTGTCACCTCACCACCCAAAACTTAGTCGTAACCTCGTAACTTTGGCTTCTACAAGTTCCAAATAAAACAACCCTTTATTTAGATTTACTGTCAGTAGGTATCATGCAAACTATTGGGGGTATGATTTCCCGCGGGACTCTGACGCCGATATTCTTTTTTATAGATTTTACGAAACAATAGCTGGGTGGGGTGAAAAATGGGAGTTATTTGAATGTTGTGGTGATATTAAGGAGCTTTTAAATTTTTCGAGATTGCAGTCGTAGTAATGAGTACTTGGTTACATGAAATTGTTAACTTTTTTGTTGACCTAAGTTTTGTCGTTTTAGATGGGGCATGCGAGAATCCACGAGGATTTTTTAACATTGCGGGAGAGCATACTTTCAATATCTCTCTTCTAACCATGATCGAATTTTACGATCATCTAATAATCTTCTTCTTCTCTGCACTTCTCACAGCTCTGCGCTTGTTCACTCTTCTTTTCCTGTACAGTCTATTCTTTTATGGAATGCGCTCCCCCTCGAAATCAGGATGTCCAATAACCGTGATACCTTTAAATTGGCAGATTCTTAACAATATTTCTTCAATCTCTCTTTTATTATTATAATATTATATGTAGGTATATATGTATGTATGACATAGGTATATTATTATTATTATGTATATTAATTATATAGTATTTAAGTATAAAAAAATTTATAATATTATTGCCGTTAATCATAATTTTGTTCGTTTATGTAAGTATTTTACCATAATATTTTTCTTATTCTTTTTTTTCTCGACTCGTTTTCTCTGTTTGTATTCGCGACTTTTTTTTTATTTCTTGCACCCACTTTGTTTGATTTTTTTCTCTCTCTCTACATAACTCTAAGGTTGGCTGGTAGAAAATGCCTGAGGCATTAAGCTTACCTTGTACATTTTTCCTTCTGTATAATTGTGCAAATTGTGCATACTAATTCAATGCAGAAAAAAATCGCTTATTCCAAATATGTATACAAGTCAATATCGCCCAAAAATGGCGCTTAAGTCAAGTAGCCTTTCACCCCTCGGTATATATTTTGTACAAAGTGGGGATCTGGTACAAAAAAATTAACTTCCCTTTTGTACAATTTTTTTTTTTTTTTATATTTGTTGCTCATGGATCTTTGCCAGAGTAGTGGCACTATATCGATGCTCTTAACGATGCTAATTTTAAAGGAGTTTGAACAGCTGCTTGGCAGAAAAAAAAATCAATGCCTGAGAGGCAGTACAAATGCTTTTGAAGTGTTTGTTGCTTCCTGAACAGCTGACTCTTTAAAGGCCTTTATTTTTAAGGTCTTACGCTGTTGGCCGTGAGGTGGCCTTTACAGCTTTACCGAAACAGTCTTTAAAGGGCAACGAAGAGAAGTTTTTTTGCTTTATAAAGAGATTAAACTAACCTTAACTTGGATCCCAGAGCCAAGAAGCAGTTTGATCAGCTCGATGTTCTCGTTCTCGATGGCAGCAATCAGCGCCGACCGGTTCAGTGGGTCCACGCAGTTGATGTCCAGGATATCCGTCTGGGACCCATATTGGTCTATCAACCTGGTAGATATATTATTGATTAGCAAGACCGAGGAAAAGGTGGTGCGATAACCTGGATCCTTATCTGGAGGGATATACAGATCTGGCAGGAGATAGAGATGTGTAGAAGAGAATGGGGGAGACCTTTGCCCAGTAGTGAGACAATAGAGGTATACAAAAAAATTCTTACGTTCCTCTGCTGACAGGCACGTCAAAATCTGTGCGAACTATTTTTTGCTAATACCAAATCGAACTGTAATAACTTATGGAAAGAGCTCATTTTAGAACGAAATGTGATCTTGACGAATTTTGAAAGGTGGCCGCGTAGCTATTGCCATAGAATTTCAAGCTTTAAGTATATCAGCACACAGTACGTTCTCAAATAAAGTCATTTTATTTTGCTTTGCCTTATGTGCTTAGCGTTTTCGATTATTAAAAATACACGCAAAAAGTCTATAATTAAGAGTCGCCTAGTGATAAACAAACGGTGTAACGGGAGTCATTGCTAACACGTCGCCTAACATTAGGCGTCACTTAACTAATCTTAGAAAGCGGGCATAAGAGTCACTCTGATGATGCATATCACAATAGTATTATAACAGATCTAGGTTTATCCGTATCGAAACATTGGTAGCCTCGTCGGTAAACCGCTCGCCTTCAACGTAAGGGGTGTGCAAGTTCAAATCCCGGGCCCGCACCTCTGAGATAATATACATGTGCGAATGTCATTTTCAATAATGATTACTACTTGCTGAACGGTGAAATCTGCACGTTTGTAGAAAGGCGTGTGAAGTTCACCAACTCGTACTGGGCCAGCGTGGTGGACTCTGGCCCAAAATCTCCCTCTTATTAAGGGGGATTGTGCCCGTTGTAATGGCAATAGGCTCGCCCCCATTACATTGGGACCAAAATACATCGGCGATGTGTAGGCGCACTGCAGTGCACCTCTGGCTACCCCTTCGGGGAATACAGGCGTGATGATGTATTGATAATGTATAACAGATCTAGGTTTATTCGTACTATCGAACAACTATTCAGGGTAATATTCCAATAGCATATCAAAAATCAATCAATTTGTATCAGTGACAAGAATGGAAGAGACTTGTACCACATACAAGATACGCACAGAAAGTCCATTGCTGGCCTTATTTACGTTTTCTTATGCAAGGTGTTTCAGAAATCCGAAATAATACGTTTGCATCAGTATCGGGTATACAACTGAATGGTGTAAAAATTTGATCGAAATTTGACCATGGCTTTCCACTTTTTTTCGTCGTCAATTTTTATTACTTGTAATATCTCGAGTCCCAGGTAAAATTTTCATGATCTGTTTTATGAATATTGGTAGCCGCCCTTCTTAAATGTAGTTTACACTGCTTGATAGGTTCATGGACTTCTTTAGCCTCTCCTTAAATCCTTTATATTAAAATAATACCTACTAATAAATACGTGCTGGTACTTCTGTACTTCTATTATTATGTGTATCTACGCTTCGACTCTACAACCCATCGTATAACTCCTCGTCTTACGATAGAGCCTCGCTACATTCCCCCAATATGTATGTTTATTGAATTTATCATCTCTATACGAAAGGATGATGCGTGGATTTTTATAGTGAGTTGAAACGTTTTATATTTACCTTTTCTTTATACTGAAATACCCCAAAATAACGCTCTACGCAAATGGGGAGTGCGAATTAATTTCCATCTTTTGAAAATGTATTCTGTGTACATGCATTAAGATTGAATTTCGTTTGCTGATGTCACCTGATTACGCGATATAATTAAATCGAGCTATCAATGGAGTTTCGTTGAATAATGAGCTCCTTGTATGAATTAATACGGTTCGTTTTTATTTTAGCAAACATCTGCCACGTATGTTTTGGAGCGCCTGTGGGCGTTATTGATTAATATAATTAAAACATTACTGCCCCTAATACGATCTATTCTGATTTATTATTATCAACATATTTTTTTTAAATTAGGTAAGTGTCAAAATACATACAATCTTACACTATTTATTTAATTCGCTTAACATGTGGCGAATATTGGACATACCTAATAACAAACACAGAATTAGTTTTATTTATAAAAAACAGTTCTCAATTTGAAAGTCTTACTTACCAGCTCAAAATTAAACCACCATAACTCTATATAAATCGCAAAGAAGCCGATTTCGGTATCGATAAGTAGCATCGATTAACGCGAATCACACCAAGTGCTCCAGTAATCCTATTTATTACCGGCGCTATATATCACTGGCCTAATTTGTCCTCAGATTGATACTTCAGTTTTAAGGTCAGCAGAATTGGGCCACTGTTTTATGGCGGGGACTATAAAATCGCTTTGTTTATGGGATCATATTTAAGATGGTTTTTAGACTAACAAAAACATTCTTATCGAAGTAATTTTGGTGGTTGAAGGAAATAATATTACTCCAATGCTAATTTACTTTATGTAAGAATATAATATCTGCTTAGAGTCGCATTGTAGAACAGATTTGTACCTAAAATGTAGTAGATTTTATGGTTAATTAAAGTATCTTTACTAGTACTTTGAATATTATTTAAATCACATAGATGGTATCAGAATTTAAAATATTCTTAGTAAAAAAAATGGCCAAGTATGAGTTGGACTTGCACACCGAGGGTTACATACATAAACTATGAAAGCACCGAACATTGCTCTATCGAAAAGATGAGCTAAATTGAGCTTTATTTTATTTTATATTATTTGCACAATTCTACATAAGTAAAAAAACCTTAGCGTAATGTAAAAAGAGTTGTTTGATGTAGTTTGCCGTTGGAAAACTGTTGTCAATATACATCTCGATGTATGGAGACAACAGGAGCTTTACCAGTGGGGTTTGCACGCATGTCAAGATAAGATGTTTGTCACGGATTTGCTCGCTCGCTCTCTGTCTAATTTCTTACGAGAGATAGAGACAACATCAAGATATTCTGTGACATACGTCTTGGCGCACATGCTACAATTACAGCACCTCTTAGAGCATTATTTCAAAATAGTAACTGTCAAGTTTTAACAGATTTTGTTGAGTTAACTGAAGAAAATTTAAAGGAATATTGAATACATTAAATCAAATCTTTTTTTTTAATTCGTGTAGGCCAAAAAGCACTTACAAATAGTCAGATTCTACCACCGGTTCGGATTGCTTCCACTGAGAAGAGCCGGTGAGAAACTCAATGGTTACTCATTTTAAAATGATAAACTTATTCTGATCGATAAATAGTAAGAATTATGAGTAATACATTCTCAGGAGCAGCAACGCCATGAGAGCAGGAAGCACCTTTGTCTCAATACCAGAGAAGAATTTTACTCACGCAGTCTAATATTAGATACAGGTTTTGGCATTACGCATTGCCGTAAGACAGGTGGTAAGGGGCAGTTACGATTGTTGATTTTACGAGGTGACGCCTTCGTGTCCGATGTCTTCGAGTGACTTTTAGGCGAAAGACAACGATGATGACTTACTTCTTAACAGTAGCATAGTCGCCTCTGTCAGCATGTAGCAGAAAGGTCTTTTCTTCCTTAGTAAGAGCTCTCTCGTAGACCTGGCGGAGGTCATGTTGGCTGTTCCGAAGCGCCTCCTGAGAACTGCCCAGCAGTTCTTCTCTGGAGCCGCGGTTCATGGCTGTCTGATAGAAAAAAGATAACAGTAACAACAAAGAGTTATTATAGCAAAGAGGGTGCTGTTCCTAACATTTGACAGTTTTGACGAGTCCAATTTTGTGTGTGACTACGACGTACGTCAGATTGTCTATTTCAAGACGTATATGGCAATACCAAGGAGATATTATAACGGAAATGGTATTTCGAGCCCGCGCGCTGCGGTAATTTTTTCTGGTATACCTGACTCCGCCATTGTTGTTATCTCATGTACTTGTAGTATACGGCAACTATATGGGAAAACAACAGTGGTGGGTCATATAAACCAGATAAAATTACCGCAGGCTCAAAATGCCATCTCCGTTATAATATCTCCATGCTCGTTGTCCAACAAAATGGCACTGACAGCGCAAGCGAATTTCGGCGCGTGGTCGCCTCGTTTTAAAACAGAAGTTCAAACTTTTCTCACATCGACACAGAGTTCATTTTAATATTGGCAAACAAATAAATGTTCAATAAATAAAAAAAAAATTGACGCGCACATCTTGACGCCCTCGTTTGCCTTACATTTCTAATAATATACAATAAATTTATCGTAGCTAAACCAATACCATTCCGACAGTTCAGTTAATGGCGGAAAGCATCATAAGTACGTCAACACATCATGTTTTTAGTTCAAGTTTAACTGTTAACAACGCATATTTATGTTTTCCGTTATTTAGTTTAAACAGACGGTGGGATTAATATCAGATATAGCGGTCTAATCGACTGGAAACATTTCGATTAAATTGAAAAAATAAACTTATTCTGATCGATTATTTTTTATGAAGAATTAAATAGGTAGAGAAGTGTATATGATTATAAATACAGTGCAGTATATACAGTATTAGTTTATGTACAAAAATAGTTGATTTCTAACTCTACAATGTGGTTTGAAATGAGTATACTAACTCTATAAAATATAGATTCGCTGGCGTATTCTAAACAACTATGAGAAGTTAGAAATACTTTCATATAGTTTTGTTTAAAAATATTTCAGATGTGTTACGTTTTCCCTAAAATTCGGTGCTACATAGTTCTAAAATCAGCTGTTGCTTTTGAACTCTCTTTAATTTAAACATCAAGCGCCAAAATTTTATACAAAAACAATACGCCTAATATTAATGGCCATCACTGGTGATAAGAGGCTCTTTCGTCGCGCAACGAATAGGACTCTCTATTCAACGAGGAAATGCCAGCCAGCCAGCGTTCTTGCCACCATCCCACGCGGACCAAATCTGTTCTAATTAATAATTAATTGTATATTTTTCTTTTCTTTAATGTAGAAAGTTATATTTTTACTACTACTACAGCCCTTTTTAACGTCCCACTGCTGGGCACGGGCCTCCCCTTAATGCGAGGGGGATTCAGGCCATAGTCCACCACGCTGGCTCAGTGCAGGTTGGCAGACTTCACACATCTATCGAAAACTACTCAAGTTCCCTCAGACGAGCAGGTTTCCTCACGATGTTTACCTTCACCGTTTCATAGCAAGCGATTATCTCGGATGAAAATGAGATTCGCACATAAATCCCAGAGGTGCGAGGCGGTGTTTGAACCTGCACACTTTGATTGCAAGGCGTGCGTTCGACCACTCGGCTACCACTGCTTTGTACGTAATTGTAAAAAGTTTATTTAAACATTAATTAAAACAAAAGCGACTAGCTAACTAACTGGTGACTATGGTGATAGTCTAGGCTTCTCAAAGCATAAAAATACATTAATGTTTTATCTTAGGAGATTTTTTTGAGATTTCAATATTCTGTCTATATAACTTGATTGCATATAGGTACATGGGAAAGGGTTACAAGCTTGTTATAACCATACTCGATCATATCGTATAGATATCGGTGTCATATAGAGAAAATTTATTGACTAATATAGTCGCTTACAGGGAATTTTATTAAATAATTCATTGTACCGTGAAGGAAAACATCGTGAGGAAACCTGCACGTCTAGGGCGTGTGAATTTCACCAACCCGCTCTGAGGGGTGTAAGGATGCGCCCGGTATAATGGCGATAGGCTCGCCCCCTATTACATTGGGACCAAAATACATTGGCGAGAGGTGCCTCTGCTTACTCCTTCAGGATATACAGGCGTGATAATGTATTTGTTTGAATTTATATAATTCACGGTGACTTACGCAGTCATATGCTCAATGTCGTCACCACAACACAGACAAAAGAAGTAACATGTCACTTGTATCAAAGGTAGAGTTGTACTGAAGGGCGCTCTACCCTTACTGGCTCGTGTCAACAATACGAACAAACTGACAAAACGATATACAAATAATTGTATTGTGAACATTTTTGGATGTAAGTAGTACAACGCTTGCACATATATTATATTATATGATAAAAGATAATTGGATTTAGTATTGACTTCAGATTTTCCAACTAGTTTTTCTACATTTCTTTCTAGATGAGCAGATTTTCATGGATGTATATATGCCTATGTGTCACCTAGGTATCTACATTTAACAGTCCAAAGCCCATCGTTGATGGACTTTAGACTGTTAAATAGGGTTACGGATGTGCCTGAACACGATGCCTGTCGTAAATATTCAATGGTCTGTAACTCAGATAGTTATGTATAATCATAATCAACCTTTACTATGTAGCTACATATTAGCTACCGTATATGTACCTAAAATATTATTTCGGACGTCTAATCCACCCCTTGTGTAATGGAGAACACAGTTTTTTTTTTGAAAAAGTAATTTACTTGCTATTTTAAGTCGACCGAAAGTACTGATGACATTTTTTGTCAATAATAGTTTCCTAATGCCCAAAGACTTACATAGAGATATACGATTTACAATAATTTTTATTTTATTTTATTTTTACTGTCTTTTTAACATTTTTTTTTAATTTATTCGTAGCATCTTTCAAAATAACACATTGGAGCGCAATAAACTTTGCATTACAATTAAGTTTTGGGGAAAAAACCAGACCCGCTGAGTTTCCTGCCGGATTTTCTGTCAGTTTGAGTCACGTTGCAATCTGATCATAAAATGCCAATTAATAGTCCCCGTAGGCTTAAAATTATACGAATGAACTTTGACTACGAATCATTATTATACTTACCACATGATTAATGTTGAATCTAACCCGGACCCTATTGTCTTTTTTACGTCGTTTCATTTCGCTAAGGTTCATACACTCTGCCCACATTATTGTTTAAACCATACTCATTCACTCACTCGTTTATTGACTAACCTAATCAAGAATCATTCTCTTTGTCACAAAAAAATCGAATCATAATTGGATCTCCGATTAATAAAAAATTCATTTGAAATACATTAAAAAAAAATTAACACAAAAGCACCTCTATTTTAATCATTAAATAATGACTAGACTATTATATACAAACGCTTATGTTCCGTGGCTTTAGCGCATGAAACATTGAGGTTAAATGCATTATTGCGCAGACGCATAGCCTGTTTAAACATCGATTTCACCACTCCATCTATCATAATTTTACAACCAAATTATTTACAGGAAAGAACAAGAACCCGCCATCATAGGAACTTTGAAATATAGGCATAACAGTACCTTTTTGTTATTCCCTCGCTCCCTTTCAAATTAAAAAGGAATCAGTGCTGAGTGAGTGGGAAAATTAAAAATAAATAGCTTATAATATAAACAAATAAAGCGGTCAAGCATACGCACATAAATAATAATTTTAAAATTGGAACACTTAATTTAGAACAATTTAAAAACCACATCCATTCACTCAGATTTGGGCACAACACTAGTTTACCGATATATTAAAATACGAAGAACGAATGATGTTTTAACGAGAATTAGTTAAACACGCTTCTTCGTTTCGCGGATGATACGGTACTAAATCGAGAAATCCGAAGCGTTCAGATGTTCTATTTTTAAATAAGAACTTGGATTTGTGAATGAATGTTTGTTTGCATTTTGGAAATAATGGCGGTAATTCCGACCGTATCGTCCGATGTGTTGTTTCAATACCGATAATTCCCGGTTGAATTATTTTCGAGAACTTTACCTTAATCGAATTAAATTTTCTTCTACTTTCTTTGTTTTTACGAAATAAATAAACAAAGTTAATAGAACAAGGTAAGGAATGGCTTCATCTGCGGTTAGCGGGTATTCCAGCCAGTGTCAGGTATTTACTAAAATATTTTTAAGACACTTTAATCTTACATCAAGTGACAATTAGTGTCTCCTGAAACTATGAGTTCTGTGGTTAGGTTACATTTTCAAAGTCACCTAATGAGTGTACACCATGAGAATAACTTGTTCATAAGCATTAAATTACTCATGTCAGTAACTAGCCAAGAATTCGGGGCCACCCGTTTTTAAAATATAAACAAATTTCACATCGCCAAATGTCTGGATCAAAGACGACTAGCTAAGATGATCACGATAGAGACGTAGATGTAGAGTCGCTAGATGGGGCTGTTTTTTTGAAAGATTTGTTTTTCTTAGACCTAACAAAAAAAAAATAGTTTTTCCACAATATGGAAGAATTGTTATTCATTTACAATAACATAAAAAATTAACTTGTCCTGAAAAATAGCTGTGAAACCATTTGCAATGGGTTCAAATTAACCTTTAATTACGTAATAAAAGCAAAATAAGAGCGATTTATTTTCTATAGATTTCCGAAAGAGTGGTAAGATAGTTTGGGATCTCTACCTTATATAGAATGTTCTATGATAAAAACATTAATTAAACCAACATACGGAACGAGGTCGAAAGGGTCTCAATGCTCTGCCTGAGTTTCAATGGCTTTTTAAAACCGTCGGTCTGTTCATCTAGGTGATGTGTTCTTATTTTAAATCATGTCAAAAACTTTATTGCCTGAAATAATAAATGCAATCTGTGGTTGACTTTATGTCATTTCCAATTGTTTTAAATCTAGGCATTTAACTATTATTGTTTATAGTTGGTCTATTGTTAAGAAAATAACATTGTTCACGTAATATAAATGTAACAGAATTATAATTATAACAGGAATCACGTGTTTATGATGTTTTATAAAAAAATAAAAATTGTAGCTAAGGTGAGATATTTTCTAAATAGACAACACTATTATAAATGTATAAAAAAAAAAATATAAAAAAATTACCAATTTATAAAAAAAAAAATGCTTTGTGAATGAGTCTTTAAGTAAAATAGTAGGAATTGAACAAGTAGATATAAACTACAATAATTAGAATCAACAACGATTAATTTAATAACAAATCTGTATATTGCTATACTATTGCATTAGGTTTATTTACATGTAATAATAATTGCAGTAGCAGTAATAATAAAGCAGTGGTAGCCGAGTGGTCGAACGCACGCTTTGCAATCAAAGTGCGCAGGTTCGAACCCCGGCTCGCACCTCTGGGATTTATGTGTGATTTATTTATTTATTATTTTCATCCGAGATTATCACTTGCTATGAAACGGTGAAAGAAAACATCGTGAGGAAACCTGCACGTCTGAGGGAACTTGACTAGTTTTCGATAGATGTGTGAAGTCTGCCAACCCGCACTGGGCCAGCGTGGTGGACTATGTCCCAAATCCCCTCTCATTGAGGGGAGGCCCGTGCCCAGCAGTGGGACATTAAAAGGGCTGTATTAGTAGTAGTAATAATAATTGTAATGTAGAAGTAAATAAATAAATAATAATCTCTATATAGTGAAAATAGAGAGTCATAATCATATCACCATTCGCTGATGCATCTAATCATAAACCTCGATATCACCTCTACATTGCTAGAACTCTATTTACCTACCGCGGTAACGTCTCTGTACCGGCTACCAACTCTATAAATCAAGTGAGATTTATAGTCGGTCGAATAAATCATCGCCTTGGGATAATTCCAAGTGAATTGGAAAATGTAGAGGTGAGTATATTGAACTCTACGTAGCGATGTTTTTAGATAGGTAGAGACATATATGCGCACTTATAAACAGTGAAATTTTAAACGTTAAGTTAAAGTTACGCTAACGTTAAAGTTAAAGATATTGAAAAAAAACTCTTTGTAGAGTTTAACATAATGTAACATTTTACGTAATACTATATCAGACATAACCTACGTCAATGCAAGCAATTATGAGTCAATAACCGACCACTGCCGTACATTTCAGAGCCATTATTGAATAATACAATTTGTGCAAACTCTACCGCGTCATTCGCGTGTAGTGGCGTCCCATGGGGTTATTTCCGTTTCGCAAAATTACTGTTGATAGAGCTACTTAATTTAAAACACGTTTTAGAATGCATATATACCCTCAATTAGCTGAAAATAAATACATCATCAATCCTGTATTTCTCAAAGGGGTAATACATACTGCAGTAAACCCACGGCGCGCCAACGTATTTTTCGTTTCAATGGAACTGGGGGCGAGTCTATTGGGATTATATAAGGCACATGCTTTCTTATTACGAAAGGAATTTGGTTCACAATCCACCTCGGAAGTCCAGTGCGAGTTGGTGAACTTCAAACGTTATAAAGACGAGCGAGTTTCTTTACAATATTTACCTCCACTATTCATCATGTAATAATCGTTTAAACTGATATTTACTTATGAAATTCCAGAATCACGTAAGTGCAAGACTGGGGTTCGAACTTGCATCCATTATCTCCGAGCGGTTCTACGACCTAGGCTCCCTATGCATTTTTTTAATGGACTACGCTGTTTGCCGTGAGGTTGCCTTTACAGCTTTACCGGAGCAGTGGCGAGCGCAGAGTGCACTCCAACCAAGGCCTTGAGGGCGGAAAAGGGTGGTAACTAGCTCCAGAGCGCCATAGAGGGCACGACCTCGGCTTGGGCAGTTACCGTGAGAGGAGAGGTATTGACTGTGCTCCCAGGTGCAAAGATGCACCTACGAGCACCCTATGCATAATCAATGATATTTCTTCATAGTTACGGGACGTATAAGACTAGCGCGTGACTCAACGTATTAGATTAATAACCAAACGTAAATAGCATTCTTGAACCCACATAATGTCTGAGTACGGCCCTCGCACACCGCAGTGTCTAAACGCGCGTGTCTTGTTTTTAATGAAAAATGAACTTTATTGACTTAGAGATAAGGTTCTTTGTATTTTTTACGAAATTAGTGAAACGATGATATTTTCATGGAATAAGATGAGGAATGCCTGCATCTGCGATTAGCAGTATTTATGGCAATGTCGAGTAATTAATAGCAAGGAAAAAATAAATAAATACACATCCTATTAATATCATAAATGTGAAAGTTTGTGAGGTTAGACGGATGGATGGATGTTTGTTACACTTTCACGCAAAAACTACTGAACGGATTTTGATGAAACTGAACTAAACTGAAGTGAAAGACTGATATTGAATAATCGAAGTCGCAGGTAGAAGTGCAGGTCAGAGTCGCAAGTGCGTGGACGAAGTCGCAGGTAGAAGCTAGTTATAAATTAAAAATTGGATGATGACAGTGATAAAGATGGCGGATGATTTCCAGAGAAAAAGTTATTTCTTCAACGAGATGTAGGTAATTGACAGAGCGAGCGAATTTTGACAATTTGAAAATTCAATCCTTTTGTATTGGCAATGGTAGGTAGCCGAGTGGTCGAACGCACGCCTTGCAAATCAAAGTATTTAAGGTTCAAACCCCGCCTCGCACCTCTGGGATTATATGCGAATCTCATTTTCATCCGAGATTATCACTTGCTATAAAACGGTGAAGGAAAACATCGTGAGGAAACCTGCACGTCTGAGGGAAATTGACTAGTTTTCGATAAATGTCTGCCAACCCGCACTGGGCCAGCGTGGTAGACTATGGCCCGAATCCCCCTCGTATTGAGGGGAGGCGCCCAGCAGTGGGACGTTAAAAGGGCTGTAGTAGTAGTAGTTGTATTGTCGCACAGTTCATTATGGTATTGAGAAATAAAATTACACGCGACTTATGACGCTCCATTGTGCGCGGGGCTCAAGCATGAATAATAATTTATATCATGTTAAAATATATAAAACGCACTTTAAAATAACTTCAAACTATTTATTAGACTTTTTGATAGCCAAATATTTTTTCATTTTAAAAATATGCGAGAACTTGATCCACAATAGATTTATTTACAATACATCACAGTCTGGATCCATATTTATATTTAACCCACTCACTATTTCCGTACTTACATAATAGCGGAATGGAGTTGCGAATCTAGACCTATTTTATACCGATTTATAAAAAGAGGTTTAATATCCGACTTAAGTTTTTCACAACACTCGCGCGTCCAAATATTTGCCAATACCAAAGGAACTCTGTGTCAATATGCATAAAGATTAAATTTCTGTACTAAAAGCCACTCCCCCACGCTTCAAAATTCGCTCGCGCTGTCAGTGTCATTTCATTGTAGAATGAACTTTTTATCTGTGTCAATACAGTTCATTTTGCTACGCCATAAAATTGGACGCGCGAGCGTTAACGGCATAGTGTGCGGGGGCTTAAAAACTTAAGTCGATTGAATAACCTCCTTTTATAAATCGGTAAAAAAGAGATCTTAATATGATTTTTTTTTGTAATCTTTTGCGTAATGTCATATAAATACTTATTGATAATTATGGGCTTTCGTGTATAATATGAACGGGTAAAGGCGAAAAGACGAACGAGGGCGATTTCGAATTTTATATTATATCGTTAGAATCAGCGAAATTTTCTCCGTCTTTTGTACTGGGTTTCGTCTAAAGTTACTAAAATGGCATTTCAGTCAATTCGCCTTTTAACTGACAATATTTACATAACGAATAAGTTTGTTATAAAAAAATCTTACCAGAGTAATTAAAAACACATTTTAACACTGCACCATACACGTCTTATGTTCCTTTGCGGTGGTGTTCATATGTTTCGGAACTACGGTACACTGGACTGGCAATATCGTAAGTACATCACGTTAATCGAATTTTCAAAGAGGGCTCGCCATAGTGATGTGCAGTGTCGATTGTTTTATCGACACTTCTTAATTAGTAAAAAATAAACATATACTTACCGCAAGGAAGTTATTGTGCATTTGAAAATAATAAAGCATTCTGCACTGAACAATATCACTGTAGGAGATTTGTAGATATTTTATGCATGTCAAAGTGCTCCCGTAGGCCTATACATAACAAATGATTTGACTTTGATTAATACAGGGATAATAATTTGTGCGAGTCAAGTAGAAATTGCTGTTATTTCGTGTTTACGCATCGGTACAGTTTTTTATCTATAAAATAAAAATACATATCGACAAAAAATAATTTTACAACAAAACATAAAAGACACAGTACATAAAATACTCTTATTTTAACGGGAGCCATAAAAGAGCTTTTATCTAGCAACATACAGAGTAAATTATATCCATATTTCGTCGGGATTCATAAATCAGATTTATTCTAGTTGTACATTATACGAGCTTGAAATACATCATCATCACGCCTGTATTCCCCGAAGGGGTAGGCAGAGGTGCACTGCAGTGCGCCCACACTTCGCCGATGTATTTTGGTCCCAATGTAATAGGGGGCGAGCCTATTGCCATTATACCGGGCACACAGGTTTCCTCACGATGTTTTCCGTCACCGTTTCTTAGCAAGTGATAATCTCAGATGAAAATGAGATTCGCACATGGAACCCAGAGGTGCAAGCCGGGGATAGAACCTGCGCACTTTGATTGCAAAGCGTGCGTTCGACCACTCGGCTACCACTGCTTGAAAATAAACTTCTAATATTTGAATATACATTATGTAAAGATTATTCCATCAATGATAAGAAAGTAATGATGCAAATTGTAACCTATGTAAATATTTTATCTTATATTTAAAATAAGAAAGTTATCATCAATATACCATGGTATCGTAGAACACTTTTGGTGCTGTTAAAAGTATCTGTAGAAGATTTTTTTTTTAAATTGAGTTTATTATAATGTAGATTTATTAATACGACTAGATAACATTCTACAACATGATTGAGTTCAAAAACTATATTGTTTTATATGATTGGACTACATAACTAACCAACTACTGCATGGTTGAGGTTTTTCACAATTTGTTGACTCCAGACTCATAATTGAAGCAAAGATATCGATTTTTTATCGATATAAATCCAATCAATAGTATTCGCATCACTATTTATCGGCCCACGTTAATGTCATTAATGTAAGTCTGTCGGTCGACATACGCCGGCCGTATGTATAAGAATCAGCATAAACGCCGAGGATAATTTATTAATTATGGAATGGTTATTTATTGTCCAGTGAAATTAGAATTCATACAATTAATTCATTAGTAAGTTGTTAAAAGTCTGATTTACTACACCGCTGATTGTTTTGAATGGTTCAAGCTTTTGGATAAATTATTTCCGGGTTATTCTTTTCTTAGGAAAATTTTAAAATGGTTATCTCTCTGTTTGCAACAACTAAATCACATTTATTTAATATTTCTAGAATTAATTTAAAAATAACCAAGATTTTTTCAAACTTTGACTCTGCAACGCTCTGCAGCCAAAGGGACGAGTAAATTAACTTCACATTTTTGGAAAATGTCCTCTGGGTCAATATGCATAAAGGTTCAATTTCTGTGGTAAAAGTCATGCAACCACGCTGCAAAATTTTCTCGAACCGTAAATAACGCTTCGTTGAAGAATGAGCCTTTACAGTTCTTTTTAGTATTGGCAAACATTTTGCAGCACCCGCATGACCCCATAGACTGTCCTGGCCCTTAAACGTTCACACGACCTGCCAGACACAGTCCTGGGGGGCAATAATCGCTAGATCGACATTATCTCTACATGTCGATATTCGACATGTCGAAATTGCCCCCCTGTCATCTGACAGTAGCCGGCTTCATCGACTGAATAAACACTACTACTGCCATTTTAACGTCCCACTGCTGGGCACGGGCCTCCCCACAATGCGAGGGGGATTCAGGCCATATTCCACCACGCTGGCCCAGTGCGGGTTGGCAGACTTCACACATCAATCGAGAACTAGTCAAATTCCCTTACGATGTTTTCCTTCACCGTTTCATAGCAAGTGATAATCTCTGAAGAACATGAGATTTGCACATAAATCCCAGAGGTGCGAGCCGGTGTTAAACCTGCACACTTTGATTGCAAGGCGTGCGTTCTACCACTCGGCTACCAATAAATAAACACTAACTCAAAAATTTTATTTCCCAAATAAATCCAATTCATTTGGGTCACACAAACTTTTTGATGCGATTTACTCAATTTTCAGTCGGGTGTCGGGTCTCACAACTTTGTTAGGTCAAAAGATACTGAATTAAATCAGTCTTTGCAAAGTTGTAACAGTGTCAAAGTATTTAAAGTTTGTTGAAATATAATTAAAAGATTCTCGAGCGCTGTATTGCGATCTAATTTATTACATAGGTATAGCAACTTTAAGCAGTCTATAGTTGTGCCTTTTAATAGTTTTAATAGTTAATTCCTTCTAATCTGTGGTTATGCATTACCTTATTAATTATATTATGTCAATAACACGCAAAAATAATAAGATCGTCTCATTTTTTTTCATGGAGCAATCGTTTATCGTCCTAATATTATTTTAATGTCAACTAACAGTGGTAGCCGAGTGGTCGAACGCACGCTTTGCAATCAAAGTGTGCAGGTTCAAACCCCGGCTCGCACCTCTGGGATTTATGTGTGAATCTCATTTTCATCCGAGATTATCACTTGCTATGAAAAATCGAAAACATCGTGAGCAAACCTGCACGTCTGAGGGAACTTGACTACTTCTCGATAGATGTGTAAAATCTGCCAACCCGCACTGAGCCGGCGTGGTGGACTACGGCCCGAATCCCCCGGACAGGCCTGTGTCCAGCAGTGGGACGTTAAAAGGGCTGTAGTAGCAGTCAACTAACATTTTGGATATCCATAGAAACTGATTTTTTGACTGGTACGAACGGATTTTGAATGACATGTCGATTTTGGAATTTTATGTGCCATCCTTATCACGTTCATCGCCCATTTTTATTACTTACAAGCTTTATATTAACTTGCAATGTATGTCCGGGTGGAATCTTGCAACTGAATTTTAAATCTGTTATATTTAACCGATTGAGCTGAAATTTGGTATACACGCTTATTTTAGATGACAATGCATGCTTAGCTATGTGACGTTAATCTAATTCCAATATGGCGGATCATTCAAGATGGCGGAATAGTTATTTTTTCTGCACTACCACAGTATGGGTATCAAATGAAAGGGCTTGCTGAGGAGAACACGAAATTTTTTAAAAGTTTTTATTACCATTTTATTTATAATGTAGAGCGGTGACAGGCTTTTTTACTTAAGCGACACTTTGTACGATATTTACTTATATACATAATTGAAATCAGCAATTTTTTTTGCGTCGAATGAGTATACTCTACTGTTAAGTAAAAAAAATGTCGCTAAAGTCAAATAGCCACCCCCCGATGTGTATTTATTGAATTTGTCTTTGCTTTTAATTACTGGACAATGGCATAAATTGCTAATTGCAAGTGCAGATGGCTGCACATATTTCAGCATTTTGCAAAATAAAAAGAAGAAATTAAATATCCTAGATCAAAGATAAATAAACGGTGTCCATGTATCTAGATATAAAGCGGTGACTAACCGGGTTGTTATGTACTCGACGACGGGTTTTCATATGCCCAGTCTCCGCGTCCGGTGTTGCACTGCAAGCTAATTATAATGGAAGAGCGGTTCTCAAAGTGACGCACAATTTACTAGAAACACTATTATAGCTAGCATAATTTACCGTCACAGGTCTTACTAGAAATATAGGCTAGTATATTTAGTAAAAGCTAGCTAGTATATTTAGTATAAGTAGTAGGTAATCATAAAATCTGCTATCAGCACTTCTCAGTGGAAACAGCATTTTGTTACGAACACCGAAGTGTATCGCATCTTTAAAAGTATAGAGACCCATTTCGAAATTTTAGGTTTTCAACTATAAATCATAAAGGGTCTAACCACCATTTTTTTGAGTTAGGTCTCTATACTTTTAAAGATGCGGTATGGTCCCAAACTAAGCAAAGCTTGTACTATGGGTAGCGTATAATGGATTGGTGATACCAGTTACAGCCAGCTTAGGACACTTTACGAAAAGGCAATCTCTGATTGCCAGTGATGAGAATCGAACCCGCAAGCGCCTAGTGTAGTAAGCCCAGCAAACCTTCAAACCACAAGAGCAAACCGCCATCATCCAAAGTACATTGCAAGTAATCTTAAAAAAAATAATGTATTTTTTTTTTTTAAAACAAGATTTTATTTCATTGCCCTTAGTATTCGTGTTCTCCTCGGCAAGCCCTTTCATTTGATACCCATACTGTGGTAGTGCAGAAAAAATAACTATTCCGCCATCTTCGATGATCCGCCATATTGGAATTAGAATGACGTCACATAGCTAAGTATGCATTGTCATCCAAAATAAGCGTGTATACCAAATTTCAGCTCAATCGGTTAAAGGTAACTGATTTAAAATTCAGTTGCAAGATTCCACCCGGACATACAATGCAAGTTAATATAAAGCTTGTAATAATAATAATAAAGCTTGTAAAAAGGAATAGTATCCCCTTTGAAAACGCTCTTCAGAAACCGGAAACGGAAGTAGAAGTATTTCAAACCTTTGATGTGCAGGTGAATGTCACTGTAGTAGGAAATGTGAATGGTCCGCGGCGGGCGTCTCCTTGCCACCACACAATGCCGCGCGATTGCCTTGTCTAACTATTGGATTACGTCCTGAACATACTGTGGCGGCCGAATTCACTTGACTTTACATGAAATTGTACTCTGTTCAAATATACATAAAGATTTAATAACTGTGACATAAGCTACGCGAGCACGCGACTTAATTCGCACGCGTCATGAGACTTTATTTTAAAATGTGGTTCGGTTTCATCCGCCATCTTAATCACATTCATGACCCATTTTTATTTATAACTAGCTGTGCCCGCGACTTCGCCCGCGTGGACTTTAGGGAGATTACCCGGAAATATGGGTATTATGTTTTTCCTGCGGAACCCTAATTCTTTTTTTAAAATTAAAGTAGCCTAAGTTACGCCTTGGAACGTCAGCTATCTGTCAGTGAAAGTCCCATTGAAATCGGTTTAGCCGTTTAGAAGTTTACCTCAAACAAACAGACAGACAGACAAAAAATTTTAAAATTGCGTTTTCGTTATAGGTATCGTATATAGTTTCATACGCATTTGGTAAAAAAGTGTTATTTTGATATTACAAACAGACACTCCAATTTTATTTATTTGTATTTCATTTGTCCTTGATATACTTACTCGACATTGCCAGAATACCCGCTATTCGCTCGTGCAGTGCAGTCCATTCCTCATCTTGATCCATAAAAAAATTATTATTATGAAAACAGAAGAAGATAATGTCCTTCTTTTATCTAAACTTCTAAAAAAAATATGGCCACCGGGACGGGCCACTAGTCTATATAATATAAAAATGAATCGCTGAATGTGTTGCTAAGCGCAAATCTCGCGAGCAGCAGAACCGATTTCGTTAATTTCTTTTTTAGAATATTCCTTTAAGAACGAGGATGGTTCTTACGGAGAGGAAAAAATAAAAAAATGCCTAAAAACGTCTAAATATAAAATTAAAGAGTTTGTATGTTTGGTTGAACGCATTAAGGTACCAGTCCGATTTCAAAAAATATTTTTGCACTGGAAGCCTATTTATTGAGGAAGGTCATAGACTTTAACGCTACGACATTAACCATAAGCGCGGGTGAAACCGCGGGAACAGCTAGTTGGTAATAATTATGTAAATACTAACACGGCGTGTGCTACTACGATGAATAGACCGAATGAGCCTAATGCATTGTTTTAGTGGTCTTAAACCATCTTCGCATTATTGCCTTTCTAATGAAGCCACTTGGGGGACATCGGTTGGATGGTATAACGGACTATGTTAGATTTATTTTTGTGTTTTAGATATATAAAAAAAATAGATAAGTGTATACAAATTTATTTATTTATTATTCTTAGTACCCATTGAAGAATGATTCCACACAATCCACTCTATCCCTAAATCTCTATTCCGCTTTCACTCCTATGTCGTTGGAGACGAGACGTGTTGACAAATGTAGAGCAATGTAGAGCATTGTCGCCTAATACTGATTGATGATAGGATCGCGTTTTGAATGTAGAGATGGTATTTTTAGTGTTATCCTCCTTTTGTGAGATTTCTACGTACTGAAATACTATTTCACAGCGTGTTTTGAGAGTCCGAAAAAAACTGGTCATCGGGTATTTAGTATTTTAAAAAAGAACCTCGTGCTTTTGTGAAGTCGGTAATGAATTGCATAATTTTAGGTCAAGCAACTAGAAATGTTTAGAAGAATTTAAATATGATGATAATTTTGCATGGAATAATATTTAATAGTAATTTAACTATTGGATAATGTAATGAGACCACAACACAAATAGTTATGAAAAATATTTAAAGTTATGTTCGTAACTCATAAACTATAAATCTTTCAGTATCAGAATCAGAATTGTTTTATTCATGTAAACCAATACAGGTACTTATGAATCGTCAATAAATACCAATAATAATAGTATGTCTACCACCCATTCGGAATGCATTTCCTATGGAGAAGAATGGGCAAGAAACTCCATGGTTGTTTTTTTTCCAAAAAGGTTTTTTTTCAATATGATAGCCATAGTTATATCTATAACATTAATTCAGGCTCTTGATAAACCTGTGGGTTGTTATTGTTAACTAGCCGAGCTCACGCGCAGTGTTTTTTTTTTAATAACCTATATTGTCCCATTGCTGGGCAAAGTCTGCCCCATTCTCCTCCACACATCTCTATCTCCTGCCAGAGCACTCCATCCCTCTAGATAAAGGTTTAGATTAAAAACATAGTAAATAAAACAAAATACATCAGAATTATTTTCCATTGACATATATGTTTAAAACATATATTATCCCACTCAGTTTCATGCTGGATTTGCTCAGTTGAGGTTGCGCTTTGATCCGGTAGTAGCATATGAGAAAAACAGGGGGACAACAAAGTGTTCCTATAAGGTTTCCCTTTTAAACCGACTTCAAAAAGGAGGAGGTTTCTCAATTCGACCGTTTATATATTTTTATTTTATTCGTTGTCGCGGATACTTTCCTCTTTTGTGATTTTTGTGGCTGTAAATATTTATATTTTTAGGGCTGTTATAAGGTGTTAGTGCGCGCCTAGCCTAAACTGATTACATTTGGAGTCGGTGCCAATTCATGTATGTATTTGTCTAGTCTGATGTAGATTGGTACCTACTCCAAATGTGATGAGTTATTAGGTTATTTGTAGCTTCCTATACGAAATAATGTGAGTCTAATATTATAGTATTGTGTGAGGTATTCGTAGCGTAACCGTGACGCACCAGCGTTGGCGTCCAATCCATTCGCTGCAGCCACAAACTTCCCCACACTATAGTCAATACAGTTCCCACAAATATTACATGCAAATCGGGACACAGCTGTTAAATACTTTATTGGGGACCAGTCCTCAACTAAATTGAACGGAATTGGACCCTGTTGAGTCAACTGTTTTTAGGTATTATTATAGATTCGATTGACGGGTAGGCTCAGTTCGGCGACTTCTGGTGTTAATATAATAGATGTGGAAACTACATTAAAAGCAGCTCTAAAGGCAACACATTGGAGTTATATTTTGGTCATTGTTACTGAACACTGTACATTGTTATATACTGAGAAAAACTCTACATATGGTCACAATAATGGTATTATAGAGTCGACAAGCTTTCCTGTTGATGATCGACGGATTTGTTCATCTCTTTGATCAGCTAATGAGCTAGTCAAGCAGACGGCTCTACGACCAACATTACGAATGCATTACTTAGCATTTCTATTATGGAAAATGTGATAAAATATAAATTTAAGCCTGGTGTACATTTTGGCGTCAAGACGCTTGCATTAATATTTTTGCCAATATCAGAACAAAGTGTATGTACCCCAAACTAAGCAAAGAGTTTGGGGTACATGCCCGTTACATCTAGACCACTGGCGGGAATCGAACCAGTAGGCTTAACATGACCGTGTAGACATAAGTTGTATCTCTTTCAACTGTCAGATTTGTTGAGAAAATGACATCACCTCGAGGTTTTTTGTACTGGACATGGCTCAGTATGACGTCATTTTCTGGACAAATCTGACAGTTGAAAGAGATGTAACTTATGTTTACGCGGTCATGCTAGGCCCACAGACACCACTCGGTGAACCGAGCAGCCTACGCTTCTGTTGCGATCAAGTCCAGACACCCTTTCTTCCTTTTAGCTAAGGCCCGGCACCCTTCATACATAATTTTAACTTCACATCGTATAATGAGGGAATACGACGTTTATTGTTCTACGGTCATAACATAATAGACTGCGTATCCCGATGTTGAGTACAGTTGGGAGTCCCTTTCAAGTAGGTCTGTTATTCTTGGATAATATATTTTGATTAAATAATACCTACCATTGTTGGACTATGTCGAATTCCAACTCGCGGTGAAATCCACAACAGTTTTGTGGAATTACTTTTCGTGCGTCATTTGTTTTAAATAAAAAAAAAAAATACTCCTATTGGACACATAAAGCAGTGGTAGCCGAGTGGTCAAACGCACGCCTTGCAATCGAAGTGTGCCGGTTCAAACCCTGGCTCGCACCTCTGGGATTTATGTGCCAATTTCATTTTCATCCGAGATTATCACTTGCTATAAAACGGTGAAGGAAAACATCGTGAGGAAACCTGCACGTCTGAGGGAACTTGACTAGTTTTCGATAGATGTGTGAAATCTGCCAACCCGCAAAGGGCCAGCGTGGTGGACTATGGCCTGAATCCCCCTCACATTGAGGGGAGGCCCGTGCCCAGCAGTGGGACGTTAAAAGGGCTGTAATAGTAGTAGTAGTAGACTGGACACATACTCATCGTATGACCCCAAACCAAGTTATGCTTTTACTATGAACTGATTATGCTAATTATAACTGTTAGCAAGGGCATCGAACCCGGAACATGTCAGTTACAAAGCAGCCGGTTTAAATTGCGCTTGTCGCTTTTAATGTGTTATAATATTTATTTAATTCCATTAACAATATATTCAAGGCGGCCATTATAAACCTTCTAAGTACAATGTAACTCGATATTTATTGCGCAATATGTCCAATTAAACCAGCTACTTGACCTTTATCACCATCCTTGAACCCTGGACACACTGGGGCGAGTGACCTTACTCATTTTACCTACCTTTTATGAAAATGTGCTGTGTCAATATATACGAACGATATAAAATCCTAAGGTCCTCAATTAGAAGCAGCCTACTAAGTGTATACTGCCGTATCATTTACAGAGTTTGCTGCGAGTAGATACATACAATGGAAAATTGCCTCTACTAACTCTTTCTTGTGAACGAAACCATACCGACTTCTCAAAATAATCTAGCGACATCTATCGTGTACTAGTACAACAAAAAACTGCATTTATATAAATAAACTAAGATTAGACACAATGATTAAAGTCTGTGGCACGCGACCAAATTCGCCCGCTTCTTCGTTGACATTTCATTGAAAAATATGCTTCTTCTACGTGTTAATACAGTTCGTTTTGGTATGTGCAAAAAAAACGCAGTTCATTTTGGTATGTGCGCAGGGCTTACTGTTATTCCATAAGTGCTATTTATCTTGTATACTAGAGGCTTTAGCAAACTGGCTTGATGTCCATTTATTCTCAAAAAAAAAAACTAACTTCGGATACCTCCAAAGTTATTTTTATAGCCCCAATAGTTATTTTATATTTGGGTAGCCCCAAAACTCATTTGATACCACAAATGTTCTCCCACTACTCATTTTACATGTCATAATCACTACACCTTTGAAATCCTATTTGATATTCAATCACAAACTTTCTTCCGTAGTTATATGAATAGACCCTTCGTTATACCATCTTTTGTGGTCATCTCTATATACGAACAGTAACTAGTGAGAGAGCCGAGAGACGTGAAATGAATTCTTATATGACGTATTGAAAGATTAAATGTATCTTGTACACATTTGATTCATGGCTCAGTAATCTATACTATTATTATGAGCCGCTATGAGTCGCTATATGTTTGTTTTTAAATATATGTAGAGTAACAGTGCAGTGGTAGCCGAGTGGTCGAACGCACGCCTTGCAATCAAAGTGTGCAGGTTCAAACCCCAGCTCGCACCTCTGGGATTTATGTGCGAATCTCATTTTCATCCGAGATTATCATTTGCTATGAAACGGTGAAGGAAAACATCGTGAGGAAACCTACACGGTACATTCCGTGTACACCACTCAAGTTTTTTTTTAATTTACTGTCCTTATCATACTACTTTATCAAGTAATCATTTGTTGCCTGTTGATAAGAGTTATACAAAAAAATCTACGATGAAACAGTACATTTTAACAGCAACCAATAATAAACTTCATTTAATATTACGGGATGTTAAAAAATGTCTAATTAAGCATCTATCCTTAACGTTGCCCACCCCAAATAACCCTCGGATGTAATTAAATAATTTTATATTAATAACTCAAACGATGTTTCGTTTTTTAAAGAAAGTTTCTTTGTTAATCCGGCATCCTTTGATGATGTTAATATCTTTTGAAATTTTATTAAATTATCTCCTTTTTATTAATTAAATTATTTGTGATACTTACGTATATTTAGATATGTTTAACATTTCCCCGATCAAGCTTTTAAAGGGTTTAATGTCTATTATTAATAATAAATGATCCTTGGTCTAGCTAGTGGTTCGAGAGTAAGCAGCTCACTGCAACGGTAGTTGCGGGTTCGATTGCCATTAGCGGAAAATTTTGGAAATTGATATTTCAGAATTTGCCCGAGTTGAATGTTAGTGGTATCTTATTCGTTCCATTGTACGGTACCCATAGTAAAAGCGCTACATACTTCGGTCCCAAAAACCAACGGCGTTATTTCAAAGGTAACTTTGCTTTATTAGAAAGATTATAGGTAGCTTGAGAGTCTTGTCTCGAGAGAGAGAGAGAGAGAGAGAGAGAGAGAGAGAGAGAGAGAGAAATAGAGTTTGTAGGACTTAACAGGGGAAACGTAGAGTTACTAGCCTTGGGTAGTTGCTTGGTTTTGTACTTTTTAAATATTAAGACATATATTTATTTTTTCTACATATGGACGCTTGAAAGGCAATCCTTACTAAGCGACAAAAACCGGCCAAGTGCGAGTCGGACTCGCGCACAAAGGGTTCCTTACCATTATCTATAAAAACGGCAAAAAAATCACGTTTGTTGTATTGGAGCCCCCTTAAATAATTATTATATTCCGTGGTTTAGAATTTGTTGTTATAGCGGCAACAGAAATACATCATCTGTGAAAATTTCGTTTCTCTAACTATCATGGTTCTTGAGATACAGCCTGGTGACAGACGGACGGACGGACGGACGGATGGACGGACGGACAGCGAAGTCTCAGTAATAGGATTCCCGTTTTACCCTTTGGGTACGGAACCCTAAAAAATCGTAAAATGAGTTATATACCATTCGAACGGCAGATTTTTCTGCGCCGTTTGGTCATAACTCACTTCACGACATTTCATCGCTATGTACAGATTGCTTTTCAAGTGTCGATTTATTATTTTTTTAAGGATTAAATCTATAATTTCTAGTGAACTGTAGATAAATAAACAAAAAAAATTGTTATAGATCATTTTTATTTCTTAAAATATAAATAAGTTTCAGAAATAAGTTACGTCTACTTTTCTTTATTTTAATTTCCAACGATCATACATTATTATAATTAACATCGACTTAACAGTGTAATACATATTATATAATGAGTACCTAACTATTATTAACTGCTTTTTATTATTTGTACGAGCACCTGAAATTAAAGTAATACCCAGCCTTAAGATAATTTCAGATGCTAGCACCATATTATGACTATCGAATTGTTTAGAAAACTAAAATTGTTTTAGTGGTTCTAAAGTCCAGTAATCATTATTTTTTTCAAAATAATTATTGCACTTTAATTCAGTGGTATGAACACTTAAATTATGGGTAAGTTACCTAACTTTAATAATTGTTTATCAGATCGTGTAAGCGTAATTTGCTTTGAAATGTTTTTAAACATACATAAAATTAATTTAAAATCTTTAATTCTATAACACCTCAACTATATTAAACGTTCAAATACAATCTTTCTATAATATATATTTCTTTAAAACAGCACATCCATCGTTAGAAATGTTTAGCTGGCTAATAAATAACGTTAGTTTTATTTTGTAAATTAATAAAAAAACGTAGCATGGGACTATGGTTGTTTATTAAATAGTAGGTAATAAAATTGACAGGGTAAACATTACGAAACATTCGACTGTCGTCGAACGACATTTTAAAACAGTCAGCACGTCCTAAGGCTTCAACGTCTCCAACCAAAATGACTAAATACAAATTCCATTTTCAAATGATTTTGGCGGGTAGTAGCGTCTACTAGATAGTTAGCTCAGGCGACGTTAGAAATTGCATTGTCAATGAGATTTAAGACTGACAATCGTGACAGGCCACAGCAGACCTCTTCCTTCTGCTCTCTTCTTCTTCTTCAAACTCATTTTCATTAGTTTCCTCGTTGTCCCTTCCTAGCCTGATGAAGTGGTTTCTCGCCCTGCTTTTCCTTTGAGAATAACCACTAGCTGGTTCGGAGTTCTGTTCATATCCGTTCTTTTCGTCTTCGACCGAGCGACCGAATCGGACAAAGCTGGGGTCGCGGCCGAAGCGGACGAAGCTAGCCGACTTCTTGGAGACTGGGACATCGTAATCTTCCTCGTAGGCTCTGAGGAGTGATACTAGGTCGTCGGTAGAGAGTTCAAGGGGTTGGGAGCGACCGAAACGGAGGAAGCTGTTGCCGCGGCGGGCTGGACGCTGGAAGATCTCCCGGAGATCAGCAGCTGAGGGTTCTGGTGGGTAAGATCTGCCGAACCTGTAGGAAATACGAGAAAGTAAGGTTATTTGATGACAATAAGGTAAGCCAAGCGTTGTTCGGTTCCTAATAGATAACAGTGACAAAATAGTCTGTGAAGATACTGATATAAATAACAGCTATATATATCGAATCGCGATCTTACTGAGATGATAGGGAAAGAATCTCAATTAGTATTGGAAAAAAATTTGTTCCAAGCATCGTCGCCTCAATGTGCGTAAAAGGCTTTGACCTGATCATGCTCCTGTCAATAGCACTCCTGCGTCGTGCCTCCAGATCTGGCGAGCGTCGCACAGGAGTTGCGTTCCCCAGCACCAGCCACACAGCCACTAGCAACGCCACGCTCCGGGAACAACTCATGGCTGATGAACTGCAACAAGGATATCAACGTAACTCATCGACCCCGGTGATCTCCAAAAGGGCTGGACCGATTTTCAAGGGACTTTCATTGGCTGATAGCTGATGTTATAAGGATTAGTTTGGACTACTTTTAGTAGGGTACCTAAATTCCAAGCGTACGAAGTCACGGGCACAGCTAGTTAAGCTCCTAAAATCATCTGTTGTTCTTCGTTAATGACTACCAAGCTAGCTACACGTAATTATCGTTAGCCGAGTGGTCGAACGCACGCCTTGCTAACAAAGTGTGCAGGTTCAAACCCCGGCTCGCACCTCTGGGTTTAATGTGCGAATCTCATTTTCATCAGAGATTACTACTTGCTATGAAACGGTTGCACTACATGCACCTCTGCCTACCCCTTCGGGGAATACAGGCATCATGATGTATTGTTATGGTCTAATACCACCTCTATTCAAACAAAATTATATACATGGGGTTACATAATGTTCGCATTACGCTTCCATTGTACGGTTTCGTACAAATCCTTGTTTTGGTAGGGACAATACGGACATCCTAACGGTCAGTGGATAAACAGCGGATTGTAGTATTAATATCATTAGTAGGTGCCTATGTAAGGTAGGCTTAACTGAATATCGTCGCCTAGGGGACAGACAGAATTATTAGAACAACCGTAATGATAGTTTCGTATGAAAAACAGTGTCATCAGTTGCACGCAAATAAACACTGATAAAGACACGTGGGTCTTATTAATGCCAATACTATAACGAGTTATGTGGTAATACACATAAAGATTGCATTTCTGTGGCAAGAGACCGCGTGTGTCACCACATGTCTATGACACAGACTATGCTTAAACGGATTTCAAGTTAAACTGAGCCAGCTCGGCGGAGCGTACAATACAATAAGTAGATTAGTATTTTCTCTAGTTCCATACGTTCTAATTGTCCTACCAGTCATGTTCTACATTTTTGTAGAGTTTCTACACTAAATTGCGTGAGATATGATAATCGTTTTTAAATAAATAATAATTAATATACTATCTTTGTATCGCAGGGTTATTGGTAATTCGACGTCTTCCCGTTAGGAGGTGATAAGGGTGACTATTTGCGATAATTTAAACCCCCAAGTTTCATAACGTTTTTTTTTTCTTAACGTCTCGCATTTCTAAACTTGGACCGTTTATTGTTGTTTTAAATATTAAATCGGTCCAAGTACATGAAAATCCCAGAGGTGCGAGCCCGGGATTTGAACTTGTACTCCTTACGTTCAAGGCAGGCGCTCGACCAATTAGACTACCACTGTCAGTAAGTTGATTTTCCGAACATACTTCCTTACTCGTTGTTCTAGTCATAACAGGAAAAGTAACTCCCAGTTCGGTGAAAGGGGTGTTTAACTATGCACCTCTGCCACTCCTTTGGGAAATAACCTGATTGTATTAACCTTCAGTTACCTACCGGAAGTAAGTATACCTATCTTAATAACAATAAGAATTGAGATAGCACCATAAACTACGAATACTTATTTCACTGCAGCGGGATAATACTTATTTCATTACGTTGATGTATTTTTTCTTCTTTTTCTACCAAATGAATTAGATTATGTAATTTTAATGGAATAAGATGGGGAATGTCGGCACTCTTGATTAGCGGGTATTATGGTAATGTCAAAAAATTAATAGCAAGGAAAAATTTCATAATTACACATTAAAAACAAAATGTTCATTCATTTTCATCCGAGATTATCACTTGCTATAAAACGGTGAAGGAAAACATCTTGACGAAACTTGTACGTCTATATAAAGGCGTGTGAAGTTAACCAACCCGCACTGGGCCAGAGCGTGGTGGACTAAAGCCCAAAAATCACCCTCGTATTGAGGGAGAATGTGCCTGGTATAATAGCAATAGGCTCGCACCCTATTACATTGGGACCAAAATACATAGGCGAAATGTAGGCGCACTGCATTGCACCTCTGCCTACCCCTTCGGGGAATAGAGGCGTGATGAGGTATTATTTATTTATTAAAACAAAAATGGGAAATAACCAAAGATCCATTGATGTAGCTTCTTCCTCTCCAATGAATGACCACCAAGATACTCTAAACATACTATACTATTCATTACCTATCTATTTAAAACACATTCATTACAGTGTATCATTACATTTCGCCTATGTATTTTGGTCCCATTGTAATAGGGTGCGAGCCTATTGCTATTCAACGAGGAAATGCAGCCAGCGTTCTTGCCACCATCCCACGCGGATCAAGTCTTTTTTAATCATTATTTATGTTTTCTCCTTTATTTAGTTATTAATATTGTATCTTTAATTTCTCACTGTATGTAAATAATATTTTACAGTGTTATCTTCCGGCCCTTATAAAACCATCATCTTCACATGTATTGTTATAATATCACTTTGGTTTTTGACACTTAATGTAAAACAAAATCTGTCAATACAATTAGAAGTAATAATAAATTAATACTAATGTATTTGTAGGTCAGACAATCGATTTGTTATAGATACACGAGCGGTCGCTATAAAGTTTCGTCACGAAGCCTGACGGAGTATAAGGAGGCAGACTGCCTGGCGACTGGGCAGCCTTGCCACTGTATAGGATATACAGAAAGGTAACTGGCTTTGCCTTACTACAGATAAAATTAAATATTTTGGGTATTATGGGTAAATATATTGTATATTGGGTAGTGGTAGCCTCGTCGGTAAAATGCCCGCCTTGAACGCAAGGGGTGCAAGTTCAAATCCCGGGGTCGCACCTCTGAGATGATTGTCATGTGCGAATGTCATTTTCAATAATGATTACCACTTGATGAACGGTGAAGGAAAACATCGTGAGGAAACCTGCACGTCTATAGAAGGGCGTGTGAAGTTCACTAACCCGCACTGAGCTAGTGTGGTGGACTATGGCCCAAACCTGCCTCATATCGAGGGGGAAAGTGCCCGGTATAATGGCAATAGGCTCGCCCCCTATTACCTAAATGGTGGACCTAAATACATCGGCGAAGTGTGGGTGCACTGTAGTGCGCCTGTACTTACCCCTTCGCCTATATTAGGCATGATGATGTATTATTTTATTATGGGTACCGTACGATGGATACACTAGGGCAAATTCTGATAAGACCTCTTACCGAAATTTGCCACTGGCGGGAACCGAACCCGCAACCAGGTGGTTCAGTAAGCGGAACGACCTACGGTCAAAGAACTACAGCAAGCCATCGTCGAAAATTAACTATCTTCGCTGTGTTTGCATCTCAACATTCGTGTGAGTTTACGTTTTAGGATAGGGCTGACATAGCGATCGACCCAATATTATTTTGATGACAACTTACATCTTGGCTATCCATAGAAACTTCTAACTTCTAGCCGAAACCAATATTTTTTTAACAAAGATAAGTGATAGTTATCGAACCGGTAGTTTAAGTCAGAAGTTACAAAATGACTGCAAAGCCATCTTCGAGTCAAATGTGTTGAATTTATATTTTACTTACTTTTTCATAGTTGGTCTACTGCATTATAACTTAGCAGTGGTCAAGTCCTGACTAAGAAAAATTGTCTTATTTCCCAGTAAACACTAACTGTATTGTTACGTCAAACCTATTTTTGTTAACAAATCACCTAAAAGATATCTACGGCCTAGATACAAGTGTAATGTACGATGCCGAGGAATAGAGTAAAACGCTAGAGCCCCATTATACATTCTAAGGCGAGAGGTAAATATTTGACTAAAGCGACACTTTTGGGCGATATTGACTTTAAATACTCGTATTTGGATCAATATGCTCTCCTGTAAAGTTTAAAAATGTCGCCTACGACAAATAGCCTTACACCCCTCGATATAATGAATTTTGGGCAATTCAAGCTACACTTAAACCATGCTTCCAAGTACCCTAAGACTATCGTTGTGGAGTTCCTATGACTTCATTTTTGAAAGCTTAAAAACAACATATTTAATCAATGGTAGCTTAATATGTTTCTTTTTAGAAGGACTTACGCTGTTGGCCGTGAGGTGGCCTTTACAGCTTTACCGGAGGAGTGGCGAGCGCAGAGTGCACTCCAACTAAGGCCTTAAGGGCGGTAAAAGGGTGGCAACTAGCTCAAGGGCGCCACAAGGAGCACGACTTCGGCTTGGGCAGTTACCGTGAGGGGAGAGGTAGTGACTGCGTTCCTCGGTGCAATGATGCACCTACGAGCGGAAGAGGGGGTTCCTCGACCTCGCCGGCGAGATCGGTGTCTGTTTAAGGCTGGTGTAGGTGTGTTGGTAGCCCTCTCGACGCCCGGGTCGAGGAGGGCGGTGACCGTGTCGGGAGGATAGCTGGAATATGAATAGTCTAATGGCTTGAAGGTGATATTGTTTAATGTCTACGCTGGTCATATTCTTCCATTGATAACATATGTTGTTTTCGTGCCTTAAAAAGAAGTCATAGCAAAACCACAGCGATAGTTTTAGGTAACTGAAGCGGCTTTCAGACTATGCTATAAAACATAGCACAACAATATTTCGCCCCATACAAAGCCAATAATATATAGTACAGTACAGTGTGAACGTGTCCATAACAATGTATGGTGCGCGATATTGTTGTGCTATGAGCTATATACTATATGCTATTATATTATAGCGTAGTCTGAAACCCGTTTTAGGGCCCGGTACAAATTCCGAAAGGGCCATCTCTGAAATTTGTTGCACTCTGCTGGGCGATTCCCTCCTCTCGCACCCACCTGGTGTGATAGAGTACCTGTATTGGTTTATAGGAATAAATAAATTCTGATTCTGAAGATTTAATAGGCAGCTAGTATACTAAAGTCAGTTTAAGTCACGATCTAAGTATAAGAAGTAGGTACTTATAGATCCTTAAATACGGATTAACAGCCAACAATAGGATTCTTTTGTGTGATAAAAGTCTTTTAAATAAAGACTTACGAGCTTCTGTGCGGGGATTTCCGACATTTTGTTGGCGATAATAAAATTCATGTATTTGTGTCTCATGGGTAGTATACAAGGTTGGATGAGACACATTTAAGGACACTATGAGGCGTCAAAACTCGCGCGTCGAATTTTATTACGAAAACACTTAAAATACGTTTGCTGCTTTGTGAGGTCATATTGGCTCATGGCGAAGTTTCATCCAGTGAACTAAGAATGTTGTATTATGTTATTTGTTTGGTGTGTACAATAAAGAGTACTCTATCTATCTATCTCTCTATCACCAAGTTCGTACCTCTATGAGTCAATATAACCTCATGAGGTTATATTGACTCATAGAGGTACGAACTTAGTTTTAGTTTACTTTCAGCTGGTGCGTCATGACGCACCAGCTGAAAGTAAACTAAAATCCGTGCGTGAACGTGTTGGTGTGTTGGTTTGTGAGGTGGTTTGTAAAGGGATTGAAATTTTTACAAATGTTTTATGGTATGGGTTTCTTTGCAACAAATATGATACAGAGACTTGATGCCGAATTTCAGAAAAAACTTAGTCCTAATTCTCCCGAAACTTCTCAAACGAGCTTCGGTATTTTCTGTGGAATCTATTATAGAGTCACGTGTAGAAATAAGGGCAAGGGACGTCCCAAATTATAATAAGTATTCACGAGACAGTCTCTATGAATGAAACCACACCGTCTCACGCGATACGGAAATCAGAGCAATACCTTCACGGTTAAACTTTATTATAAATGTTCTATGGTAATAAAAAGGCAAACGCACTGAATTTAAGAAATAAATTAATTCGGAATTCACTCTGGTCTGGTTGTCACTGGGATCGCTCCCAGTCCATTGTATAGTACCCTTAGTACCAGTTTCGCTTAGTTTGGGATCATGCGATGAGTATGTGTCGTCTGGCGTTATTTATTCATTTATTAGTGATTAGTCAGGCCGCTGTCATAACCATGAGGTTATAGGTTCGATCGCTACCCTGACCATTAAAATATTAACCTAAACCCACTCCTAGTACAAGCATTTAACTTAGTTGGAGGGGCTAAGGAGGCTATTCTGTGGATTTAAGGATAAAATTGTCTATGTTCTCCATTCTCGCATCCCATGTGAGTTTAACTTTTACCAATGATGGGGGGCTGTCAGAGCAATCACCTAATTATTATTTTGATGGTAACTGGGGTTTTTGGTAAACCATAGAAAGGTCTAACTTATACATCCGGTTCACTAAATATCACAAATGTCACAAAAAATGGTTTTGGCCATAAGACAATGCTAGTAATGTAAGAAAAACATGCAGGTGTCTCACCACCAAAAAAAAATCTTTTTTTTTATTCGTGTAGGCCAAAAAGCACTTACAAATAGTCAGATTATACCACCAGTTCGGAATGCTGCTTCCACTGAGAAGAGCCGGTAAGAAACTCAATGGTTACTATGATACTTTTTAAAATGATAAATAGTAAGGATTATGAGTAATACATTCTCAGGAGCAGCAACGCCATGAGAGCAGGAAGCACTTTTGTCTCAATACCAGAGAAGAATTACCTCCTCTTAAAGTATCGTTGTTTCAATAGTAACCGTAAATTTTAGACAGATTTTATACTGTAAATAACTGAAAAAACATTGATGCAAGCAAGAAATGTGGTGATATGGGGGGTCTTGACAATGTTAATCAAATTCCAAATCTTATATCTGTGTCGCTCTACTCTTCCCTCCTTAGAAATTTAACGGGACTTCTTAATGCGATCGTTTAGTCGTTTACGTGGCTATTATGAGCAAGAAACGAGTGTCTAATGTCGTATGTTGCTGACATAACATACTGTTCATGCGAGGTGAAATGATTCAGATATTTCAGGGAGTTTTTAGATAGATAGATAGGTAGACAACTCTTTATTGTTCCATCGCAAAAAGTATTTACATTACACACAGTTTACACGGAGTGTCACATTGGGCGGTCTTGTCACTAATAGCGAATAGAACACAACACAAATAGTATAGAGGTTTTTTTTTTATGGGATTGTGCTTTATGCACAATCTGCCACTGTCCTTCTGACATGATCAGAAACCTTGTTTTGTTTTCTATTGTCCCATTTAGTGTGTTTGTCTGACAACCCGCACTGGGCCAGCGTGGTGGACTATAGCCTGAATCCCCCTCGCATTGAGGGGAGGCCCGTGCCCAGCAGTGGGACGTTAAAAGGGCTGTAGTAGTAGTAGTGTTTTTTTTAAATGGTGATTTTGTTATTTATTGGATTTTTAATATGTTTTTTTTTTTTTTTTTTTTTATGAGATAGGGAGACAAACGAGCAGACGTATCACCTGATGGTAAGTGATCAACGCCGCCCATGGACACCTGCAACACCAGGGGCATCGCAAGTGCGTTGCCGGCCTTTAAGGAATGAGTATGCTCGTTTCTTGAAGATACCTTTGTCGCATCGGTCCGGGAACACCGCTGCAGGAAGTTCATTCCACAATTTGGTGGTGCGAGGGAGAAAATTCCTGGTAAATCGCACTGTACTGGAACGCCATTCATCCAGATGGTGAGGATGGTGTTGAATTTTTATTATGTTTGTTAAATTTATACATGGATGATGTATGTGTTTCTTATAAATTACAACGGATAATTGATTGAATCGAAAGTTTAGATGAATTTTTAGCTTTGATATCTTCCTGTTGACAACTGCTTGGTCTAGTGTTTTTTTTTAGTGTAGGCTCACTCAACCGGGTGTTTGTAGGTTCGATTCCCACCAGTGGAAAATTTAGGCAAATGTCCCATGCGGAATTTACTCTGTTCTAAGTGTAGGGATTGTCTCAGTCCATTGTATTATAGGCATAGGATAAGCTTTGCTTAGTTTTGAGTCATACGATAAGTATGTGTTGACTGGTGATATTTATTGTATTCATATTTTCGAAAATAAATTCATCGAACATTGTAATAAAAAAGCTTAGTTGCAACCTAACCGCACTGAAGATTAGAATCAGAATCAGAATCAGATTTTTTTTATTCATGTAAACCAATACAGGCACTTATGAATCGTCAGTAAAAAATAAATAGTATTAATAGTATCTCTACCGATATATCTCTACCGAGATATTCCGTTCAGAGGGAAAACACGTGTATAATTATTTACACTAACCTCTATGGATATAGTATGACGAACTAAATAAGAAACATATACCCAACGCAAATGTTCCCCATAACGAGGATTGAATTGATGTGTGATGTCCAGATAGTAATGTTCTATTGAAGCTTTTTCTACGCGATAATGACAACTTTTTATTCGAACAGTTCGGTCGCATTCGAAGTTAGTGTTTTTACTCGACACAATTGATGTTATTTTATAGAATAAAATCGGCAATTTATTGCATTTTGGTTGATTTTATAATCCCCAGAAAATATGTCAGATAACCAACTAACGAATACATTAATTACATTGGGGGACTGTGGGGTATATAATTTTTTTCTTTATTTTTTTTAGTATTATTAGTAAATTGTTGACTATGTAAATATTTTGTTTTTAATGTAAATAAATCATCTTATATGTATAATTTTGAACATAATTAACACTTTCAAACTAAAAAAAAAACGAATTTATTTATTTGCCTGTTTATCTATTTGTTAATTCATGCATTCATTTCTAGGTAGTCGACTTATTCGTCCAAAAATATGTATTTATTAAAACTATTAAATTATTTATTGTCTAACTAAAAAAGTTAAACGATAGAATGACCTAATGCAAGATCATAATCTCACAAATTGTTCGAATCTTTCATTCAAAACAGCTTCTAGCATTTAAACCTACGAAGACTGTTTAAATTTAACTGAAATTCCATTAACTCTGTCTAAACTGTTCAAACTAACTAATTAAATTAGTTAAGAAAATAATTACGAAATATTTTTACCGAGAAGACGTTCCGCTAGTCCTTTTAAAACAGAATAAAATCCCTGCTTCTACCAGCGCCTCAAAACGCGCGCGACCAATTTTTGCCAAAACCAAAACGAACTGTATTGACTCAACAATAAAAGTCATTTTTGATGACATGTCAATTGACATCGATGAACCCAACGAATTTCGACACGCAGTCACGTGGCTGTTGTCACAGAAATTCTATCTTTACTTATATTGAAACATTTAAAATTTTTACAAACTTTAATTGATAAAAAAAAATTTTCGACTATGGCAAGTAAATTAGCTCGCCTCAGTCGGGGCAAGGCGTTAGCTTTCACCAAAACAATATAACTTTTGATAGATTTAACTATGAGCCTTCAAGAATTGTAACAAAACTCGTTAAGCACGATTTATTAAATTGTTTGTCAGGCGTGGTTTTAACATTTTTGGGTATTTGTATAAACTTGTATTCAGATTATAACGTAATAATCCCATTTAATTGTCACCCTTGAGGCAAAAGATCATAACCCAGTCACTTGACAAAAACATTAGTTTTTTTTTCCTTTGAAGCGGCTTTATTAGGAGACACCCGGAGGCAGTGTGTTCAAACACGTTTTAATAAACGCAGTATTTATACCCTAATCTACGGATGTATTATTTTATTACGTACCTATGTTGTTTTGACCATTTCAATTTGGAATATAATGTTTCTTCTTCTTTTACAAAATGGCTGCACTCGTAATTAGCAGGCATTGTGCCAGTGTCAAGTAATTAATACTAATAACAAATTCAATGAATATACCTCAGATAAAATACTGTATTGATCCCGAAAAACGTAAAAAAAAACCGGCCAAGTGCGATTCGGACTCGCGCATGGAGGCTTCCGTACCATTATCTATAAAAACGGCAAAAAAATCACGTCTGTTGTATGGGAGCCCCCTTAAATATTCATTGTATTCTGTTTTTTAGTATTTGTTGTTATAGCGGCAACAGAAATACATCATCTGTGAAAATTTCAACTCTCTAGCTATTACGGTTCATGAGATACAGCCTGGTGACAGACGGACGGACGGACGAACGGACAGCGTCAGTAATAGGGTTCCCGTTTTACCCTTTGGGTACGGAACCCTAAAAATGGACCAGGAATGGTCTCATTGACTATCAGTCATACTTGAATGTCAGAGTTACGCACATGCCAATCTTAAAATTTAACGTCTGAATCCGCAATATTGATCACTGTCATCACCCATTTTTAATTATGTGGTTTTATTGAATTTTCCCTATTAATTACTTACTTGACACTGGCTGAAATATCCGCTAAACTCGGGTGGAGCCATTCCTCATCTTATTCCATCTTATACCTTGTCATATTTTTTTAAATATTTTATATCGCCAGGCAACACGCCTACAAATCATTTCAACCCAACCTAAGTAACACTTGTATAGTGGGCACCCATTATTAACCCATAATGGACTGGGGGCGATACATGTCCCAGTTACAACACCCAGACCGCAGCAAATTACGAAATGACCAGGTCCGAAATTTGCCAGCGACGGGAATCGAACCCGCAACCGCCCAGTGTAGTGAGCCGAGCGGCCTACGCTCGGACCTCCACACCAAGCCGTCGTCAAATTGATTTCAACATTTCATTCATTCCGTAAAAAAGGATTTTTATGGTTATTTGTTTAAATATACAGGGTGTCCAACAAAAGCAATATCCGTCAGAATATCAGATACGGTTATTGAAATGTAATGTCTACAGCGGGGGTTTTATGCACAATATAAATGCATCGACTTCGCCATGTCGTGTCGCCACAATGGCGTCGGAAACGCTCACCGTTGTATAGATAATGTCGTTGTTGACTCAACAATAGAGTATGAACTCTACAACTAGTTAAAGCTGTGTAGCGCAGAGTTTTAAGGAAAACTTACCACGTCAAAAATCTTACTTAATGACTTCTACGTGAAGAAAGGAGAGACAATTTACTTTATATATATTTTTTATTTGGTTATAATTCAAAGTTGTTACTGATTATCAGTTAATAATTATTCCAATTTAATTGACACTTACTTTATCTAAACAAAATTTGATATAAACAAAAATATTTCTTTTGACTGTGAAAAAGATCGTATGTTAAATTAAATGTTTTTTTTTGTACAGGTGTACGGGAGCAATTGAAAATTATCCAGTTGACATTTAGTTTTCCTACTATTACTACAGTATCAAAGATTTCGTCTACTTAATTTTAGTGGTAAAAAAAGTATTTGGCTACGAAAATACATCATCACGCATGTACTCCTCGAAGGAATAGGTAGAGGTGCACTTACTACTACCCAGAAAGTATGACATTATCAAAAAATAATCAAATTTCAGACGATAACTGTAAGTATAACCATCGAACAACTGATTACGTATCACTGAAATTCTCAAAGAAAAACCTTCGCGCGGGTCTAATATGATAACATGGGATGGTTAGTAGGTAAGCCGATTATAGCCCGATGTTTACTGGCGCGACAAAACGCGCGCTACAATATTTTTGCCAGTAGTAAAAGCAGTGGTAGCCGAGTGGTCGAACGCACGCTTTGCAATCAAAGTGCGCAGGTTCTATCCCCGGCTCGCACCTCTGGGTTCCATGTGCGAATCTCATTTTCATCTGAGATTATCACTTGCTAAGAAACGGTGACGGAAAACATCGTGAGGAAACCTGTGTCCCCGGTATAATGGCAATAGGCTCGCCCCCTATTACATTGGGACCAAAATACATCGGCGAAGTGTGGGCGCACTGCAGTGCACCTCTCCCTACCCCTTCGGGGAATACAGGCGTGATGATGATGATGATGTATATAGTAAAACGAACTCTATTAATTTACACAAGAAGCACATTTTTAAACGTAACGTGACTGAATCTTGTCGCTCTCTTTGCCAAAGAAATTCAATCTTTATATATAATAAAATAGAGTACATTTTTATAAAGTCAAGTTATTTCGCCCGCCTCAGTGGATGCAGGGAGTAAAGCGATTAATGTTAGCATCAGCTTAAACTGAATAGGAACGGTAAGGTTTTAAAATGGAAATTTTGCGTAGATAAGGCTCGTATGTTGAATTTTTGGTACCTACTAATGTAGGCTGCTTTAGATTGGTTGAATAAATTTATTTTTACGTATCCATATAGAAATAATTTGAATGTATAATGTTATTGAAGAAGGTTTGGCTGAAAATCAACGCTGGGGGAAGCTACGCCCCTCCAGCATGTGCTGAGCCAATACCTTTTCGGCACAGTTCGCACTGAGCTCTTTTTCTTTTTAGTGTTCCGTACCCAAAGGGTAAAACGGGAACCCTATTGCTGAGACTTCGCTGTCCGTCCGTCCGTCCGTCTGTCACCAGGCTGTATCTTATGAACCGTGATAGTTAGAGAGTTGAAATTTTCACAGATGATGTATTTCGGTTGCCGCTATAACAACAAATACTAAAAAACAGAATAAAATAAATATTTAAGGGGGCTCCCATACAACAGACGTGATTTTTTGCCGTTTTTATAGATAATGGTACGGAACCCTCCGAGCGCGAGTCCGACTCACACTTGGCCGGTTTTTTATCATTTTTGTATCTATTTTTAAGTTTTGTACTCTGTGTGTTCTTTGTGTCTGTGTTGAATAAATGTTTTTTCTTTCATTCATTCTATTTGGCGAAGGCTTGGTTTAGTGGTTCGTGCGAAAGCCGCTCGCCTCTCTGCTCAAAGTGGTCGCGGGTTCGATTTCCGTCAGCGCCTTCGGAATTTGCCCTGGCCTGAGTGTAACTGGGATCGCCCCCAGTCCATTGTATGGTAGCCATAGTACAACTGATGTTTAGATTGGGATCGCAGATTTTTCGTGATTTAACCATCTTTTCATTTTTTAATTATCACAATTGAAAGAGGAATGGTAGCAAGCAACAAGCGGTGGTAGCCGAGTAGCCGAACGCAATCAAAGTGTGCAGGTTCAAGCCCCGGCTCGCTCCTCTGGGATTTATGTGCGAATCTCGTTTTCATCCGAGATTATCACTTGCTATAAAACGGTGAAGGAAAACGTCGTGAAACCAGCACGTCTGAGGGAACTTGACTAGTTTTCGATAGATGTATGAAGTCTGCCAACCCGCACTGGGCCAGCGTGGTGGACTATGCCCCGAATCCCCCTCGCTGAGGGGAGGCCCGTGCCCAGCGGTGGGACGTTAAGTGGGACGTTACTACTTATTTAACATTTTTATTTACATTTTATGTAAGACTATTATTATTGATATGCAAATAAGTTTTTTTACAAACCATACTTTTCGAGTGACAATTGACAGATAAAGCTTATTGACATTCCTATTCTTATTTGAATCGCATAGTAGTATATTTATCTAAACAAGGTGAAAGCATTTTGAAGGGTCAACTTGTAAAACAATTCACTGGTTCCCTAGGATTAGCTAGAGATGATCAATATAATAAACCCCACAATCTTTTCCGATAAACTTGAATTGTGTGGAACACAGTTTCTGAATAATATATTATAATAATGTAGAAGGCAAGAGGTTAGAAAACTCTAACGACTCAGTAAATACGCTTATGGAGTCATCTATCAAAAACTTTTAGGCAACTTTGCGAATTTGATTATTGATGAACGATTGATTATAGTGTATTGTAAGTAGGTATTATAGTTGCACACTGGAAGGGTAGACAGAAGGGACATAATACAAAACATTTGGATTAGCATATTGATTTAATTCAGTTTTGCTTAAATAATTGTAGTGATCAAACGCACGCCTTGCAATCAAAGTGTGCAGGTTAAAACCCCAACTCGCACGTCTGGGTTTATGTGCGAATATCATTTTCATCCGAGATTACAGCTTGCTATGAAACGGTGAAGGAAAACGTCGTGAGGAAACCTGCACGTCTATAGAAAGGCCAAGTTGCCAGTGTGGTGGAGTATAGCTCAAAAATGTCCTTTGTATTGAGTGAGAATGTGCCCGGTATAATGGCAATAGACTCGCCCCCTATTTATAAGAATGAGTAGAGCATTTTCTGGAGTTAATAGTGAATATTATTTATTCCAAAACAAACATTTTAATTTCGAATCGCCGTTACTACGAAAGCTAATTGCAAGAGCGGCTCGTGTGTACTTCTCACGGCTATTTGTATTAAAACTCTTTTCATGAAAACTGCATTCATACAAAATATTTAAGGAAAAAAATCTTTTCACTACTCTATGATGTTTTGAGAGATAAATAAAACTAGATACGTATAAAAAATAGTCAATGTACAGTAATACCAGTGACGAATCATGATAAGGTTATTTTGAAAGCTTCGGAAATCAAACTTGGAACGACACTGTATCACTCATTCCACTCATTCCACGAACCGTAATCCTGACGGAAAGATATCGCATGGATTTTAAGTACTTTGCTGTGTAGCCTACTGGTTAGAGGAGCAACACTCGTAGCTAACAAGTTCGAGAGTTCGATTTCCACGCTTGCCATTATACTATTGACGTAAGCCATCCTAGCTCTAGGATTTAGCTTAGCTGGTGAGGCTAACGGACTTACAAGTAATGTGATAACTTCACTGAAACCCCGCACATAGTAGGGCAAGCAAATTCACGGGACTTTTTTTGAAATTGTACTCCGTGCTAATATGCATGAAGATTGATTATTGAATTTCTGTAGCCAAAGTCACGTGGTCATCGATGGCATTTCGTTGTGAAATATGCTTATTCAATGATGTATTACAGTTTGCTCTTGTATAGCCCAAATCTAGGGCTTGATAGTAATCTATTTAAAGAATATACATTGTCTAAAATTTTTGGTTTCTAATTCCTTATATTCTCAGCAACACATATGATAAGCATCTAACTGTGTTAACGCAAACCCTGCGAGAGCCAGTCATCTGTCAAGTCAACGCTTAAAACACACCCACACTGAAGCGTCATAAGCAGCGCGTCAGAATATTCATCAATGCCAAAAGAAACTCTGTGTCAATATGCATAAAGATTGAATTTCTATCGCGCCGCCTAGTGTCAAAATTTGCGCGCCAATGTTATTTCGTTGTAGAACGAACTTTTTAAATTCATTCCGACCTTGGCCTCTTCTCAATTCGAAAACACTTCAAAATAGCGTCCGAACACTATATTAAAAAATCCGCGTCGCATTTAAATCCTCTAATTGTCGCCGCCGGCAATTACGAGCCAGACCCCGCGCACACATCATCAACTCGTCGCCGCCGTACCCGGCACGTGTTGATTGATCCTCCCGACACGATCACCGCCCTCCTCGACCCGGGCGTCGAGAGGGCCACCAACACACCTACACCAACCTTAAACAGACACCGATCTCGCCAGCGAGGTCGAGGAACCCCCTCTTCCGCTCGTAGGTGCATCTTTACACCTACGAGCACAGTCACTACCTCTCCCCTCAAAGTAACTGCCCAAGCCGAGGTCGTGCCCTCTGTGGCGCCCTTGAGCTAGTTGCCACCCTTTTCCGGCCTTAAGGCCTTGGTTAGAGTGTACTTTGCGCTTGCTACTCCTCCGGTAAAGCTGTAAAAGCCACCTCACGGCCAACAGCGTAGTCCATAAAAAAAAAACTTTTTAAATATGTCCATACAGTTCATTTTGCTATGACAAAAAAAAATTACGCCCAGTGAGTCGGAGGCCTACGCTTGTCACCGCACAACATTTTTGCCCTAAGGACACATCGCGTCCCACCTAATCAAACATCACCTGACAGGTTTCGAAGCTTCAAAGGTTAGCTTCAGGTTACATTAAGAATAACTTATGAAAATCTATTTGGCGATATACAAGACGACGTATGCGACGTAGACCGTTATTACACCGGGAATTCAACATGACTTTATGAGGAGTCTGATATACGGGTGTATCAGAAGTCCGAAATCATATTTTATTTTATTTTATTTGGGGCAACAAACAGGTATATGATATACATTACGTTGCTTAATACAAATCCATACTACTATCTTATTACATACCCAACACCATTACCCACGAGTTACAATTAAAAAAGAACGCTATTAGCTAGCAAACAAAGCTCCAAACCCACAGAAGCCACTGTTTGGGAGTGGCACAGAAACAATGCTTTGAGGTGCCACGGAAATGAGCATGACATCCACGAATTTGGAGAAAATTAGGTGACATATTGTCTAATATTAGATTAGCATAACAATTCTGCAAGTTTAAGATATAATATAATGATTAAAGTAGAAAAGAAAAAAATATAATTAAGACGTAATAAACAGTAGCACTGGTAGCCGCGTGGTCGAACGTACGCTTTGCAAATCAAAGTGTGCAGGTTCAAACCCCGGCTCGCACCTCTAGGATTTATGTGCGAATCTCATTTTCATCCGAGACTATCACTTGCTATAAAACGATGAAGGAAAACATCGTGAGGAAACCTGCACGTCTGAGGGAACTTGACTAGTTCTCGATAGATGTGTGAAGTCTGGCAACCCGCACTGGGCCAGCGTGGTGGACTTTGGCCTGAAATCCTCCTCGCATTGAGGGGAGGCCCGTGCTCAGCAGTGGGACGTTAAAAGGGCTATAGTAGTAGTAGTTAAGACATAATAAACAGTAGATGTAGTTGTAGCATATGCGCCAAGACTAGACGCATGTCACGGAATATCCTGATGTTGTCTCTTTCTTTCGTATGAAATTAGACAGAGAGCGAGCGAGTGAATCCGTGACAAAGGTCTTGTCGCGACATGCATACTGGCCCCACTGATATGTAGATGCTTAGTGAAGGCAGACTACTATTATCATAGTTTCTGAGTTACAAACCTTTGAATAATAAATATTTTTAACTGAAAACTGACTTAAATCACTAACGTTAGAGTTTCCAGCTCAAATAATAAGGTGACCTGGATTATCTTTTGAATCAGCCTACGTTTTTGACGGCGAGCAGGCGTGGTCCGGAATATCTTATTCCGTTTATAATTATATCGTAGAAGCTGCCCAGTGCCTTTGATATCGGTAACTTGACGTTATCTGCAATTAGTTAATTACGCCAAACGCAGATATAGACGACGTCAATGGAGATTCAGCATACGTACTTTAATGTACAGGCAGGATTGCAGATAATGTTTGATAGCTAATAGCTTAATTTAGTTTAGTCCGAAGGTCTAACTGCCGCAATAGATTCCGGGTTTAATTTTAAACTGTTTTAATTATATATATTGTTTTTATAACAGTGGTAGCCGAGTGGTCGAACGCACGCCTTGCAAATCAAAGTGAGCAGGTTCAAACCCCGGCTCGCACCTCTGGGTTTCATGTGCGAATCTCATTTACATCCGAGATTACCACTTGCTATGAAACGGTGAAGGAAAACATCGTGAGGAAACCTGCACGTCTGAGGGAACTTGACTAGTTCTCGATAGATGTGTGAAGTCTGCCAACCCGCACTGGGCCAGCGTGGTGGACTATGGCCTGAATCCCCCTCGCATTGAGGGGAGGCCCGTGCCCAGCAGTGGGACGTTAAAAGGGCTGTAGTAGTAATTATTTTTATACGTAAAATAAGATAATTAATTTATCAATTCATATTATTTTTTGATATAATTGACATAAGTCTAGCACATAAATCAAAACAGATGGGGTGGTAAAGTTTCGTAAAAAAAATTTTTATATTTTTTTATCGCAATCCCAAACAAAATATCTAATAACTATCTAACGTAATAAGTAATTTGGCTGTTAATTTATCCGTCAGTTAGTACATTTATTCCTTTGTTATTCGAGTTATTCGTCCAATAAAGCCTGGCTGACGATAAGATTTTTTTTTACTTTTTGCCGAATATACACTGTCTGTTAGTTTATCTGATAATTTGAATCGGCCTTGTGTCTACCAACCTATTACTTATTATAGAAAACGAGAGTTAGTTAACTTCATACCTACATATTAGATTAATACATAATACACGCTCATATAGTCTGTATAGTATTGTACAGGGACATTATGTAGGTGACTTTATTGTGTTCATACAGGCAGCCGGGACTAGCTATAAGCTTCGCGGTGTTATTTCATTTCGCTGTCAATTTACTTCTCTTATTGGGTCCAATTAGTAGTATTTAGTTTTTACTGTTTTATTTGTACAGGGTGCATTAAAAGTCGGAAAGAATAACATTAACGTTTGAAGGAGTATCGCATATACACCTGAATATAAGATTATTCTTTGATAAGGTTGATTTTGCAACAAAACACTATCTACCTCAAAATACGTTTTTTTGCACCTATAAGCATTTACAGAGAATTTTAAAACATACTTTCGAAGTATTTACGCGAATACATTGAAATAAAACTATTTTACGGATTCTATCGCGTTTATTTACTATTTTATTTTCCCGACGTTTCGGCTGCTTTACAGCAACCATGGTCACGGGGGGACTGAGGTGTTAGACGTCCTGATGTCATAGTTAATAACTGGGTACTCTCATATTTAGTTGTTGTTTGCGGTCCGATCCACGCAGAAAGTGCTCACAGTGTCTTGAGGTCTTGCAATGGTAAGCTTGGTTTTGGATTTAATCATATTAATTACTGGATCCCAAGTTGGTGGTAGCACCCAGCCATCTTCCCTATTGAAATTAGGATGTTTTTTAATTTCAATGGCCTCACGTATCATCCTTGGTCGGAATCGGTGTTTTTTTGCGAGGATATGCGGTTTATCAAATCTAATATAATGGCGGGTGCGGTCCTGTACATGTATAATAGTAAATAAACGCGATAGAATACTTAAAATAGTTTTATTTCAATACTTTCGTGAATTTTTATTATTTACATTGAAAATAAAATATTTACATACTTTCGAAGATCAAGCACTGAATTTGTAATCATTTCCTTCCAAACAGACTGTAGGTTTTTAAAATCATTTTTAAGAAGTATTTTGTGATGATATGACAATTTATTAATCATATTCCCCGTCCATATAGTATCATTATTGTTCTTAATACTACTTAAATTATAATAATTGGTATTTTTTTCTATTTAGACATTTTTTTTCTTAAAAACATTCTCAAGGTACAAGATATTAGTGTAAATCTACAGTTTACGCGTACTCTAATGGACGTCTAAGGAATTAAATGTGCCACGTTAAGTGTCTCACAAAGATTTACTGTAAGTGCGTCGTTAAAAACTGGCGGGGATCCAAGCATGGTGACCTTGTCCATGGTGGCCAAACATAATGAGCAAGAATAGTGCGGATACCATAAATTATAACTTTCAGGGATCTTTAAATGTGGTCAGTTAGTTATTTAATAACACGGTCACTGCGCATCACATAATTGGCCCGATACGATGATTACCGCTTTTTTCGCCGCAGCTAACGTGTTAAAATTTGTGTGTTAAATTTGTAGTAGGTACTTACCTAATTAGTTAGTTTTGTGTCGCCGTATATATTTGTTATATTTTTACAAATGACTGGCAATAGATTGAGCTTAATGTTTTAATAGTAAAATATGTTTAATTTTAAATAACTAACATATTTAACACCTACTGAACCACAAAATGATAAATATCTTTTAATAGCTCATGGACACGACCAATTTTTTTGTTGAAAATAGTAATTTCTATAGTACTCTATTGAAATTATAACGAACTGTAATTTTATTATTACAGTTCTATCTGATTTTACTTCTTTTATATAATATCTTCCTGAATTAGGAATAGATCCAGAACGCATTTTGCTAAAAATATTTTGTAAAGCAATATTTACCTACTCCATAAACTGTCAATTTTCAACACTATAAAAAAATAAATACACTTAATAAAGAAATTAATTTAAAAAATAACACATACCCACAAAATTCACACTTCACGATGGCTACGGGGAAAGTTTCCGCGTCGGTGCGTAGCGCGTCTACGCCGTAGCGGTGGCTCTACGGTTTTGGTGTCCGTAGCGGCGAGCGTAGCATTATATGTGTGACCGTAGCCCGTGACGTCACTTGGCCAGCTATCTACAACCATGGGATGTGGGATGGGGTGTAACATCGCGAAGAAAAGTTATGAACTATTATGAATTTAAATTTAGTTTCAAATTTATTAGAATTATTTTCTTTACAGAATACTTAATCTAACTGCAGAAAAGTATTCCAAATTTAAATAAATAAAAACCATTATGATCTCAATGATACATAGCTTTCACGTTCATTTGCAAAGTGATTGCAAAAATCAAGGTTTTTGTAGGCGATTATTATCGTAATTACGAAAGCATTTGTTGAATTCAACCATGCTGTAGGTATTACAATCAATTTTGAAATACTAATAAATTACATACAGCATAACAATTTTCTATTCGCCTGTAGTCACATTTACATTGTTGAACGACCTTGTAAGGGTAGAGTAGTGTCGCGCGGACGCCTTGTAAAAGACTTCAACGAAACTCGACGATTACCAAAATTTGTATAATTAGGCCATATTTCAATGATAATTTTATTACTAAATCTTAGGATACCCACATTATATAACTGATATAGTTAAGTATTTATGTGGCACCTATATATTTAGTTGTATGTATGTATTTTTTTTTTAGAAAATATTACGTAATATCAGTTATAATTCGGTATGGTCAAATTAAACAAGGCTTTAATAATACAATTTCTACTCATCTACACCTTCTTCTTATACGGTGTACCTATTTTACTGAATGGTGTATTTTGCTCTAAGCTTGATATTGAGTGTGGTGTTTCATCCGAGTCAGGTGAAAGATTTCCTCATGAAAAAATATTACAATATATACGTATGAATAGATTTTGGGTTCATTTCCTAATTCTTATCCTTACGTGAATCACGGGATAAATTTCATAGGTACTCCCAAAGAATTAGGAGTTTTGCGCTTCTCCAAGGTAAGGCAGACAACCGGCGGCTTTGACGCCCACGCTATGTGTCATATCATACCTGGTTATAAAATAGAAAGTTGATACGCTCCATTCGCACAGTATAGTCGGCTGCCAAATAATTACAGGTTTTACGGGAACGGATGAGGGAACGGATGAGCAGCAACTCTCACACAAGCTGTCGAATTGCATGTCCTGTAAAACGGTGCGCTACAAAGAATTTGCCAATACCAAAATGAACTGTATTGTTACATAGAAAAAGATCATTCTTCAATGACATGGGAAGTGAATTTTGAGCCATGATCGCATAGCTTTAACGTAGAAATTCAATCTTTATGTATATTGGCACAGAGTTAGTGTTCGACAAATTTACAACACAATTCTTCTACAAATTACTTTGAACTATGCACAGAAGCAGTGGCAGCCCTAGGACGGTGCGAGCGGCGCGACCGCACTAGGCACCGTCATAAGAAGCGCCAAAACAACCGAAAGGCAACCACCGATAAGCGTCGTGACACCTCGTTGTTAGCGTCGCGACGCTATTCAGTGATGCAGCCTTACAACGAGCGTCGCATCCACGATCTTAGTACAATTCCATTCGAATCAAACTTTATATTCAGAGGGGCACTTTGAGATCTTGAACCACCCAAAACAAATCCTAGGGCCGCCCCTGCACAGAAGAAGAAGGCCAGTATAATGTCATGTTGGCCTCGTACAAGACACGCGTAGGCGGAATGCAAACAATATTTGTATTTTTCAATAGTAATAATGGTAGTAAGAATTATTTAGTCTTCTGGCGAGTCTCCAAGTCTGGGTATGAATGGGCACGCCCACGGTCTGTTTCACCACGTTACCGCTGACGTCATGACTCTGATAGATTCTGACAAAGAACTGTGACAAATCATCTTACTTTTAGTACAATAAAATAAAAACGGACCAAGTGCGAGTTGGACTCGCGTACCGAGGCTTCCGTACATAAATCATGAAAGCACTGAACATTGCTCTAACGAAAAGATGTATGTAAGAAATCTATCATATCTAATCCATCAACGAAAATGTATAATAGTGTAGATTGAATAGGCAACGAATGATGAAACTTGTGGTAGAATTAAAGGTTCTTATTTTCGACTAGCTGTGCCCACGACTTCGCCCACGTGGACTTTAGGTACATTACCCGGAAAAATGGGTATTTTTTTTACCTGCGGAACGCTAATTATTTTTCTAAAATAAAAATATATCAGTTATCTGCCAGTGAAAGTCCCGTCAAAGTCGGTTCAGCCGTTTGGAAGGTTTCCCGGAACAAATAGACAGACATACAAACATTTAAAAAAATGCATTTTCGTTATACGTATCGTATATACTTCCATTGACATTACAAATAAAAGCTTCAAACTCAGCTTTAACATGGGGGTTTTTAACAATTTTTGAACTTGGTTCCTACACTAAGCACGCTAGTCTCGTAGGTAACTTCAATTTTATTTATTGGTATAGATTATAACTTGAAAAGGAAGTCTGGTTTTAAGTATAGTCTCACAAGAAAACGCCAAGTAGACACTTGATACGAGACCGCAACTTAAGTTACCAAGTTACACTGTAGGTACCATAGAGTAAGTCGAGACGAGGGTAATATTCATAACTTATTGTCGGTGCCGGGCGTCTGGCCGACGCTACCGGACCCCGCGCCATCTCCCTATTATTTAAACATGCTTATTAAAGGAACAGCCGAGAACTGTGGTTCGTTATCGTAATTGGATCATTTATTACGATAACTATTATCTAAATATACACGTAGGGTGTGCAAATGAACTATCAATATTGAGTAATAACGTGTCGTCATCAGTAACGTTTACGCTTTTTGATGAATTACTAACGAGACGTAACGCTCACCGCACTCACTGGGGCGTACGAATTAATTTCACAATTGTTATATATATATAAATAAACAACGCCAGACAATACATACTCATCGTGTAATCATCGCTTATTTAGACGCGCCAGTGAGTGCAAGTCCTTATGCACAAACAATTATGGCATACACAGTGGCGTATATGCCATAATTATTTCTGCATAATAATTAATAATAGAGCAATAATTAAAGTGTGATACATAATGCACCGAAACATTTCTTATGTCAATTAAAACAATAAAATGTATAATGAAACGTCTCTTCCCTGCCATATTTCCCCTGGCAAGATAACTGTCAGGGGAGAGACTTGTTGACCAGGGGAGATAATGTTAGGGCAAAAAACTTAGATATAGCATATTTTTATCAACGAACAGTTTTAAAAATTTTTAGTAAATTCTTAAAACTGAAAAATAAATGAGGTACACAGTTCATATTGTTATATATAAACGATAGTGCTTGGGGACTTGGGGCCCAGGCAACCTTTACAAATACATAGAGCATTATTTTTCAGATCAAGATTTGGCTGAAAAATACCACTTTGCTCAGCAAAATATCACTAATGGACGTGTTTGTTCTGTAATACCTACCCTAGATGGGAATTGGGAACCTACTTAACTTAAAAATATTATCATGTAACCAGCCATTATAGTAGTCTCTACCTAGATAGAACCTTGAAAGTATAAATGTGGCTAACCTTACATTGTGTGGGTTTCGAACAAAGAGACAGATACTGAAATATCATCACGCCTGTACCCCCTAAAGGGATAGGCAGTGGTGTTGCGATGCATCTTATTGGCACGGACAATGTTTTTTTTTTATCATTGCCGGGGAACCGAGTTCAGTAGACCAGCCCGAATTAAAGTAATTATTACACTACTTGCTTGTGGTAATTTAAAAGTAGGTGATTTGGTATATAAGCTCTTTTAAAATTTATTTAGGTGTTCGTAAGGTCTCACCGATAGAATGAAATTGTTCTCCATACTTAGATAAAAAAAATATTAAAAAAAATCAAAATCAAAATCAATTTTTTTTTATTCGTGTAGGCCAATAAGCACTTACAAATAGTCAGATTCTACCACCGGTTCGGAATGATGCTTCCACTGAGAAGAGCCGGTAAGAAACTCAATGGTTACTCTTTTCAAAATGATAATTGCTAGTAATACATTCTCAGGAGCAGCAATGCCTTGAGACCAGACAGCACCTTTGCCACAATACTAGAGAAGAATTATACTCACGGCAGTCTAATATTAAATACAAATATAGTCTTTACGCTTAGGAAGCTAGTACAGTAAGGTGCGTCTACTCCCACTTACAATGAAGGGATTATTCTAAACCACAGACGGTTATAGAAATAATTGCTATGATGCCTTCAACGCAGTATGGGAGAGAAGATGGTAAGTCATTAAGAGGAAAATGGTTGGACCAGTCCTCACAAGAAGCAACCGTACACGAGCATGACTTGAGGAGCAGCCATCACTCTCCTCAACCATATTCGAGGGAAGAGGGAAATACTACTAAGTATATGTACCTGTTTTACTAAATTCGCTGAGGATTAATAAATACAGTATCCACAGTTTAAAAAAGTAAAACGAAGTGAAAGTACACCTACCTATGTTTTGTAAACATCACTTGAACCTTACTAAGTCACTGACAAATTTGTAAAATTATAACAGGTACAGCTTCTGAGTCGAAGGTTTAGTAAATGATATTTACTGTCAACCTGTTTCGTACTTAATACAATTATGTAAAACATCCTGTTTATCCGACCTTGGGGGTTGAATGGGAATACAAACTGAAATATAATTAAACTACCCGATACATTCTGAAATTCATGTAAATGCCTATCTTACTCATATAGCTACACACTAAGCTACGGGTAGTTTAGTTTGTAGAACGCTCGCATTGACCTCAAGAAATGCAGGTTCAAACCCCGAGCTCACGCCTCTAAGATTCTCGGTTTTCTTGCATATGTAATTTTTAGAGTTCCGTACACAAAGGACGTATTACTATTATGACTTCGCTGTCACGTCTGTTTCATCGCTAAACTTTCACAGATGATGTATTTCTGTTGCCGCTATAACAAAAAATACTAAAAAACAAAATAAAAAAAATATTCAAGGGGGCTCCCATACACCAAACGTGATTGTGGTGTTAATGGTACGGAACCCGTCGTGCGCGAGTCCGACTCGCACTTGGCCGGTGTTGTATAATAAAACACAAAAAAGATCTACCTTTGTCTGTAGACTTTGAATTTACCCAACCAATGCGTCCCACCCAAACCGGTTTCAAAGACCACTAAATAAATAAAATGTATTTCTTGTGTAGCACACGCCGGGTATCCGCTATTTTCAATAATCATTACCACTTGCTGTTTATAGAAGGAAAAATCGTGAGGAAACCTGCATGAAATTCACCAAACCGCACTAAGCCAGCGTGGTGGACTATGGCCTGATGTCTATAGATGTGTGAAGTTCACCAAACCGTACTAGGCCAGCGTGATGGACTATAGCCCGATGTCTATAGATGTGTGAAGTTCACCAAACCGTACTAGGCCAGCGTGATGGACTATAGCCCGATGTCTATAGATGTGTGAAGTTCACCAAACCGTACTAGGCCAGCGTGATGGACTATAGCCCGATGTCTATAGATGTGTGAAGTTCACCAAACCGTACTAGGCCAGCGTGATGGCCCAATTCGCCCTCCTATTGTACATTTATTATTTATCAAACTATAAGCAATCAATCATAAGAGAAAGTAAAATAAAACGATGAATAGCCTAAACTTGATAATGGACTCTTTTTAAGTAGTTCGAATTGTCGATGACAAAAAGCTTACCGATCGGCTAGACCCTCTGGCGTTGCGTAGAGATGTAGGCTCTCTCTGCATTCTCTACCGCTTCTATCATGGAGAGTGTTCCGAGGAATTGTTCGGTATTATACCTGCCGCTGAATTCCACCATCCCACGGCTCGCCACAGACTGCATTACCATCCTCACCATCTGGATGAATGGCGTTCCAGTACAGTGCGATTTACCAGGAATTTTCTCCCTCGCACCACCAAATTGTGGAATGAACTTCCTGCAGCGGTGTTCCCGGACCGATGCGACAAAGGTATCTTCAAGAAACGAGCATACTCATTCCTTAAAGGCCGGCAACGCACTTGCGATGCCCCTGGTGTTGTAGGTGTCCATGGGCGGCGTTGATCGCTTACCATCAGGTGAAACGTCTGCTCGTTTGTCTCCCTATCTCATAAAAAAAAAAGTAGTAAGTAAGCACTTTAGAATGGTAAATGATGGCTTGGTCTAGTGATGCGAACGTAGGCTGCCCGGTTCACTGCACTTGATGGTTGAAAGTTCAATTCCAATCAGCAGACCACTTCGTACTAGGTAATCCCTGAGCAGTAAGTCCCCATACACTATTATCGTGGATTTGCTATGATATTATTTATTATTATCAGTTGAGGTAAAGGATGCTTTAGAATCTTGCAGGTTCAAAGTTCTTCTTCTTTTTTAGGGTTCCGTACCCAAAGGGTAAAATCGGAACCCTATTACTAAGACTTCGCTGTCCGTCCGTCCGTCCGTTCGTCTGTCACCAGGCTGTATATGCTGTGATAGTTATGACAGTTGAAACTTTCACAGATGTACCTATTTCTGTTGCCGCTATAACAAGAAATACTAAAAAACAGAATAAAATGAGTATTTAAGGGGGCTCCCATACAACAAACGTAATTTTTTTGCTGTTTTTATAGATAATGGTACGGAACCCTTCGTGCGCGAGTCCGACTCACACTTGGCCGGTTTATTTACGAAATTGAATTATGATATTTTAATGGAGTAATCTAAGGAATGCCTGCATCTGCGATTAGCGGTATTTAAAACAACGTCGAGTAAGTAATTAAGAACAAGGAATAATTCAATAAATGTACAATAATAAATAAAAAACCAGTCAAGTGCGAGTCGGACTCGCGCACGAAGGGTTCCGTACCATTATCTATAAAAACAGCAAAAAATCACGTTTGTTGTTATAGCGGCAACAGAAATACATCATCTGTGAAAATTTCAACTCTAACTAATACGGATCATGAGATACAGCCTGGTGACAGACGCACGGACTGACGGCCGGACGGACGGACAGCGAAGTCTTAGTAATAGGGCTCCAATTTACCCTTTGGGTACGGGACCCTAAAAATGGATGATAGCAGTGGTAAATATGGCGGATGAATCGAGGTTCAAAGTTACTATTAATTATCATTGCTCGCACGTGGCTGCCAGTCCAGTCAACTTCTTTTCGGCTTACCCGCCACCATTACTCAGGACGCTAGCACAAAGGGCTGGCCGCAACGCAAGCAACGCACGCCCACGCTTATCCTTATAAACAAGCCAGATTGGAACTTACAGAACTACCTACGCATTTCTATTTTATTTTTTATCGAGGGATGAAAGGCAGTGGTAGCCGAGTGGTCGAACGCACGCTTTGCAAATCAAAGTGTGCAGGTTCAAGCCCCGGCTCGCACCTCTGGGATTTATGTGCGAATCCCATTTTCATCCGAGATTATCAATTGCTATGAAACGGTGAAGGAAAACATCGTGAGGAAACCTGCAAGTCTGACAGAACTTGTCTAGTTCTCGATAGATGTGTGAAGTCTGCCAACCCGCACTAGGCCAGCATGGTAAACTAAGGCCTGAAATCCGCCTCACATTGAGGGGAGGCCCGTGCCCAGCAGTGGGACGTTAAAAGGGCTGTAGTAGTAGTAGTAGTAGCAAGGCTATTTGACTTAAGCGACACTTTCGGGCGATATTGACTATTACATATCTGTAATCACCTAATTTTTCTGCGTCGAATGAGTAGCTCTCCTGTAAAGTTAAAAAAATGTCGCTTATGTCAATTAGCCTTGCACCCCTTGGACCCTCGCTAAGTAAGTTTTATAGGTATTTCTTTACTTAGGCAATACTTTCTTTCATTTAGGTAGGTAGTTTAGGTAGGTAGGTACATTGATTAAGTTATGTCATTATGTAGGTAAGTAAGTATGTAAGGAATGACTTAAGTACCTACTTAGATAAGACTTTCTTTTTTTGTAGATAAGTTTAGGAAAGAGTAAGTAGTAGTTGGAAGATTGCGTTTCGCGTTCCCATAGCCCCGACTCCTTGTGACTCGTGGAGGTGCAACGTTGGTTTTTAGTGGGTAGGTATGCGGTCTCGTCCTGTGAATCCCATATACTCCCTACTATCCCCGCGAGGATAGAAGGGAGATGCATAAAGCATTTTCCAACGATAAAAAAAAGGTAAGAGGTACTTATTAACCTACCTATACAATATCCTGCTAGTTAGGTACCTCTTGTGTCATGACAATGGACAATGGGAAAAAATGTATGGGCTCCGTCCCCACCTACCAACACACATGGGAAAAAATGTATGGGCTCCGTCCCCACCTACCAACACACATGGAACTGATGCCAATGTGTTCATAGGATAAAAATTAATGTTAAAAAATTTATTTAATTGCCCTTAGTTTTCGTGTTCTCCTCAGCTAGCCCTTTCATTTGATAACCATACTGCGGTAGTGCAGAAAAAATAACTATTCCGCCATATTGGAATTAGAATGACGTCACTTAGCTAAGCATGCAAGCGTGTATACCAAATTCCAGCTCGATCGGTTAGAGATAACTGATTTAAAATTCAGTTGCAAGATTCCACCCGGACATACATATATTGCAAGTTAATATAATGCTTGTAAAAAAGGATGAGGTACTACCTACTGATGAATTGTTGGTAACAAAAACATAACCCACCCTAAAGGGCAGTTGGGTAAGTCAAAACAATCGCGTTTTTGCTTTTAAGATTGCGTTTCAGTTTGAAATGATGCTATAATTATCAACAACATTTGTGTTTGGAACGCTGTTTTATTTGACAGTACGGTGACATTTCAACATTTCATTTCTGTCATCGAGCGAGATGACTGATGTTATTTTAATGAAATATATAGAACATCCCATAACATTAGATTGTAACATTTTAGTTGTATATTATAGTTTTTGCTTATTGTGTCGTCTATTCCCTTTTTACGTGTTATTTTGTGTTGTTCAGACAGAATTAACCGGCCAATCCCGGTGTAAACGCCGATTGTTCAATCAATCTCCATCGTGTCTCCTCTACTACGTCGACATTGGCAGAATCACATTGGGCCTGACTCAATGGAAAGAGGCCATTAGCACAAAAAAAAAAAGCACTTTGAATTTGACAGCTTGTTTTGTTTGACAAATTCATAGTCATTGCTTGCTTGTGGTAGATTGCTTTTTTCGCGATATTTATGAAATAAATTCTTCTATTTCTAATAAAAAGCAAGGAAAACTTAATTGGACAAAATGGTGAGAGTTTTAACCTTAAGATACGTACTAGCCAGCGTAATATTGTATATCTAGGATGTATACGCTTGAGTTCAATTTTGCCGTGTCATTACCGGGAATAAACTTTGTTTTAAGATTTAAATTGTATTTTATTCCAAAGATACATTACCTAATAGCCCAATTAACTTACTTAATGCGCGAGAATAGTGCTAAAATATTTTTTTTTGATAAACGTAACTATTTAAAGTATAACCTCTAAATAGATTTACTAGCTTATGAAACTGATTATATTAAACGGCATTTATTTTTTCAGTTTCGTAATCAGTATGACAGCGATGTCACGGTCCTGAGTCCTCAGGGTCGCATCCATCAGGTGGAATATGCTATGGAAGCCGTGAAACTCGGTTCGGCAACTGTAGGATTGAAGAATAAGCAGTTTGCTGTGTTGATTGCTCTGAAGAGGGCTGTAAGCGAGCTATCCGCTTACCAGAAAAAGATACTGCCCATTGATGAGCATATCGGCATTTCCATTTCTGGTTTAACCGCTGATGCTAGGATGTTGAGGTAAATATTAGCATGGGATTCATCCACCATCTTTATCACTGTCATTACCCATTTATATTGTGTTTTTATTTACTTTGTCTTTGCTATTATTTACTCGAAATTGCCATAAATACCACTAATTTCAGGTGCAGCCATTTCTCATCTTATTCCATTAAATTTCATCATATCACCCATTTAGCATAAAAATTATTTTTAACATAAGAAATATTACCACCCACTGACATATTTTATACTGTAACATTCTTGAATATCCAAGCTATGCTCATGTCTACATGATACAATTAAATTATGACTATAATTCAAAGTTTTATTCTGTCAAGTGTAAGTTGGCGTGTGGCATTAAAACTTACTAATTTTAAATTGTTTAAAATTAATACGAAACATGCCAAAAGTAGTGCAGAGTGCAGCTAGAGAAGTTATTCTTGCTGTAAAACGTTTTTGTAAGGAGAGAAACAAAATAATGGGCCAATTATTCCATTTCAACAAGTAAATGCGCCGATGGAAGTGCTGCCACAGGAATGCCAACTTATGCTTGACAGTCTAAGCCTATGGGAGCACTTACAAAATGTCAATTTTTTTTTTTATATACTACTACCAGATCGATACACAACCTCAACTGAGATGATCCGGCATGAATCTCAGTGGGCTGATAATTTTTTTAAATCGCCGAAACTTAATTAAATATAAATTGCTGTCTTACTCATATGTCATTGCTATGAAAAGGATAGCAAATAGCAATCAACCTTTGTTTCTTTACTGCTGTCATGTACTTGCAGAATTATCCACCACTAGCATTTGTTTTTTTATTTCAGTCGTTATATGCGCACCGAGTGTCTGAACTACCGGTACGCTCATGATGCCCCTATGCCTGTGGGCAGGCTGATTGCTCTCGTCGGCAACAAGATGCAGATCTGTACCCAACGGTATGACAAGAGACCCCTCGGTGTTGGCCTTCTGGTCGCTGGTTATGATGTTAGTATGAATTATTTACATTTGCTATACAATCTAACCTTATTAAATCCTTATGGAATAGAGTAACTTCTGAGACTTTCCCCTTTTATTCTCCATAGTAAATATATTTTGAATGTTTAGGCCGGCAACGCACTTGCGATGCCCCTGGTGATGCAGGTGTCCATGGGCGGCGTTGATCACTTAGCATCAGGTGAAACGTATGCTCGTTTGCCTCCCAATCTCATAAAAAAAATGGGTGGTAGAATTCAATATCCTAATGATTCATAGGTACCTATGTTGGTTTACAAGTATAAACTAATTTCTGATTCAATAGATAAGACTACACTCAAAATCTTTCAAATCTTTTAGACTGGACTTATGTCAGAGTATATAGGATTTTGTGTCTCTCTTGTATGAAATAAGAAAGAGAGTGAGCAAGTGAATCTATGCCAGAGGTCTAGTCCTGACAAACATGCCAAACCCATCTGTTTTAAATCTTGTGAACAATTGTACCATGATCTTAGTACACCTCTGTATATCCCATTGGTGATCAATCTGGGTCAAATTATAAATCTGGTTCCCAAGTCCCCTAACACTATTTTGTGGAGTTGCTATGACTTCATTTTGAGTGAAAACTACATCTTTTATAAATATTAGCTGGAATATGACTAGTCTAATAGCAAAGAAGGTGGCGATGTCTAATGTCTACCCTGGTCATATTTTAGTTCTTCTTATTAGCCTTTAGATTAGTCAGATGCTATATAATGTTAGTGGTAGATAAAAAAACATCAGTAATTTTAAATTTCTGCATCTGTGTGCCTTTTGGCAAAGGCCTACCCCAGTTAGTTACTACTCCATAATGATAGTGTTAGGAGACTCGGGGCCCTGTATGTATAAATGATTGTAACCGGCTTTCTAATCTATCATTTAGTCTAAACCATTGCACAGTAGGGTAGGTACCTTTTAAATTATAGACAGCTAATTTTGTGGCTCATTCTATATGAGACTTGTGGCCACTGGCCATGGCATCATTTCTAGACCATTTTTATTTTCAAGATTATCATAGTATCTATACTATACTAGCTTTTACCCGCGACTTTGTTTGCGCAGACTTCGATGATTTAATAAAATTATAGCCTATATGTTATTCTGATGTACAAACAATAATACTGTGAAGTTTCATCAAAATCCGTTCAATAGTTTTTGCGTGAAAGAGTAACAAACATACATCCATCCATCCATCTTCACAAACTTTCACATTTATAATATTAGTAGGATATAGCAGATATATCTGTAATATAAAAGTTAACTTTTTAATTCTGTAACAGGACCAAGGCCCTCATATCTACCAGACATGTCCGTCCGCTAATTTCTTCGATTGCCGCGCGATGGCGATCGGCGCTCGGTCTCAGTCGGCGCGCACCTACCTCGAGAAGCATCTGCCCACGTTCCTGGAGTGTGACCTACAGGAGCTGGTCGCTCACGGACTTAGGGCCCTAAGGGACACCTTGCCCAACGAAGTGGACCTTAACACTAAGGTATTTATTATCTAATCAAGTAACTAACTATGCTGGTCATGTGTAGGTTTGTCGATTATGATTGTCATGGTTTTAAAGGCCATACTAATACCAACACTTCTTATTGTACAAGTTTTGACATATTCTGTAACATATAAGCGTCGTGGTGTCTTATAGTGAGGGTTGCGACGCCTAATAGTAAGCGGCTTGACGCCTTGTAATAAGCGTGGCGACTCTTTATAGTTGAGCGTGACTGCGCCTTATATTGAGCGTTGTGTCGCTTTTTATTGAGTGTCGCGAGGCCTTATAGTAAGCAGCTTGATGCCTTATGGTGAGCGTGACTACGCCTTACAGTGAGCGTCACGCACAACGTCAAGTGAGCGTCGCTACGCCTTATATCGAGCGTCACGACGCCTTATAGTAAGCGTGCGTATAGTGTACAATATTCGAATGTGCCTCACTCGATATTGGAACAAGTACCTAATAAATACAGATGAATATTACTAGTTAGGAGCAAGTATTCTTAGGCCTAACATAAACAAGACATAGCTTTTTCCCTCGGACTCGCTGAGTGGCAAATTTCGGTGTCTTCAATGGACACCACAGTCGATCATGGCTTACAGGAGTAACAGTAGTGTAAATGTGTGGCAGGTCATAAAAAAAGGCCGGGGATAAAATTGTTGTTTTTTGTTGTAGAATGTTTCAATAGCGATCGTGGGCCCGAAGACTGTGCTGCGGATCAGCTCCGAGGATGAGTTGGCGCGGTTCCTGGCGCTAGTGGAGGGTGAAGAGCGTCGCGGCGGGGCCAGCGCCACCGGCGACGCGGGCCCGGGGGCAGATGCGCCGGGGGACGACCCTCAGCCGCCCCCACAACCCCAGCCTCAGGTCAGTAGCTCAGCATCACCGGTTAGACATAAGTCTTATCTTTTTTTTTTTTAAAATCTTTATTTAATATAGAGGGTTTTATTATACCAGGATAATATGTCACCCTCATAGAACACGATTACAACTTATAATCTACTTCTTATACCAAATTTAACAAATTTGTACACTGATACGGCTTCCTTCGACAACAGGTGAGCCAAGATGCTATTAAATATGCCAACATTAAATATTTGTACCTCATTACCGACTAAAAAGGCGTTTCGTTCTGTATCGTTCCGGAAATGTAAACGACAAATTGGTCGTATTCTTACCTTTTGTTTCGACATAATATCTCGAATAGAGATTTATCTCTATCAAACGAAAATCGGGCCCCAGTACAAAAAGCTCGAAGTGTTCCGAAGGGTTCCGTACCATTATCTATAAAAACGGCAAAAAAATCACGTTTGTTGTATGGGAGCCCCCTTAAATATTTGTTTTATCCTGTTTTTTAGTATTTGTTGTTATAGCGGCAATAGAAATACATCATCTGTGAAAATTTCAACTCTCTAACAATCACGGAACATGAGATACAGCCTGGTGACAGACGGACGGACGGATGGACGGACAGCGAAGTCTTAGTAATACGGTTCCCGTTTTACCCTTTGGGTACGGAACCCTAAAAAGGCGTGTGAAGTACACCAAACCGCACTGATTTAGTGTATTTAACTATGGCACGAATCTCCTTTTTAAGTGATGGGGAAGGAGCCTGGTTTAATATCAATAGGCTCACTACATTATTGGGACCAAAATACATTGGAAAAGTGTTGATGCACCTCTGCTTACCCCTTCGGAGAATACAGGCTTGATGCTGATATATTTATTAAGTAGTCCATTTCTTTAATTGGTTGGTGAACTTATCAGGCGACACAACAGTAAGTTCAAGCCACTATTAACCCAAACAAATTAGGTATACAATGACGATAAGAAATGTATTATCACACTCTCTTTCTTTATCACATGACATAGGATACAGGGGTCAATTTAAAACAACGTTATGTTGCAGTCACATGCGACAAGAAGTATTTTAAGATTAAATCTCGAATTAATATCTACTTTCATTTATTGGTAATTCGACGTATTCCTGTTTGGAGGTGATTAGAGTGACTATTTGCTATAATTTTAACCCCCAAGTTTCATGAAGTCTCGCATTTTTAAATTTGGCCCGATAATTGCTGTTTTAATATTGATAAATAACCAGTTTTTAATCGTTTTTATAAATCAGAAGAAGAAAATGAGATTTAAATTGATATTGAAATAAAACTGTTTTACGGACTATGCTATAAACGCACTAATTTTACTATAAACGCGATAGAATCCGTAAAATAGATATATAAAATAGATATTGATATATTAAAAAAAAATTGCATTTTGTACTAATTTTGAAAAAAGCTAAAAAACATGATAACTCAAAAATGGTTCACTTTTGCGTAGTGCTTATGGGTGTTAAAATTGTCGCAAATGGTCACCCCTATCACCTCCTAACAGGAATACGTCGAATTACCAATAACCCTGTATAGAAAGTTATATAATCATAGTATTACATATTAGACTTTTGTTTTGTTAATGTAAAGTAACGAAATGATATGTTATCAATTTAGTGGCTACTAATTTAATTTGAATATAATTTATAATAAGTAAATAGATACATTTTATAATAGCTTCAATTGTATTAGGAAGCTTGAATATTTTAACCTGTTATACCTTCTGCTTTAATCTTACATTACTAATACTGTTTCGCTATGTCATAAGAAGAAATACAAAATAAAATTTAATGAACTAAAGCTACTATGAAAGTAAAAAAGGTAAAAATAAAATTGTAATATACTAAAAAATATTGCAACTATAACCATGAAACAAAACGGCTAGTCATATAACTATGTGTCGATATTTCTAGTTGATCCGCAGCACTTACTGGCAGTTCAATAATGTAACAATAGAACTATTCAGTGCTCGCCCCGCTGCGTGGCGATGAGGCGTTTCGTGGTTATGGTCCTCCTGGGAACTCTCGCTTCCTCGCTAAACTTAGATCACTTAGATCCTACTAAACTTCAAACTATTACAAGCGCCCAGACCCAACAGGACGCAGCCTACGACATCATCAAACGATACACCCAACAATTCACTGTCAAAGTAGACCCAACCTTGTTCATCAACAATAAAGACGTTTTTCATTTACACGCCTCGGACGGGAAACTGAATATCACAGCCAGCACGGGCGTGGCCGCGGTATGGGGATTCAATTACTACCTCAAAAAGTATTGCAAGAGTCAAATCGAGTGGCAAACTAAGAACGTACGCATACCTGATCGATTACCCGATGTCTCGGAATCGATAATCGCCAACGATCGATTTCGATACTATCAAAATGTATGCACCGCATCTTACAGTTTTGTATGGTGGGATATTTACGATTGGAGGGCACATCTCGAGTGGATGGCGCTCAACGGTATCAACTTGGTTCTCGCTCCGATAGCTCAGGAAGCCGCCTGGAAGCGCGTCTACGAACGCATAGGCATGACCCATGAAGAAATCGACCAGCATTTCACCGGACCGGCCTTCTTGTCCTGGCTTCGGATGGGTAACGTCCACGGGTGGGGAGGTCCCTTGCCAGAGTCGTGGCACAAATTGCAAACGGACATACAAAACGATATTACCCAAAATATGCTTAGACTCGGCATGGTCCCAGTGCTGCCTGCTTTCAACGGTCACGTGCCGAAAGCTTTCTCACGAATATATCCCAACAGCACGTTTCGCGCGGTGCAGCAGTGGAACAGCTTCGATGAACACTATTGCTGCGGCTTATTCCTGGAACCAACGGATCCAATCTTCAAATACATAGGGAAATTGTTCTTGGATGAAACGGCGCGAGGGCTTAACGCTCATGTATACACTGCGGATCCTTTCAATGAGGTATTGATTAGCCAATTTTCGACAGCCCTAGTCGAAGATACTGCTCGAGCGATATTCTCAACACTCACAGAGTTTGACGACAAAGCTGTGTGGTTGCTACAGAATTGGATGTTCGTTAGCGATCCCCTACATTGGCCGAAGGATAGAGTGAAGTCTTTGATCAATTCAGTGCCCAATGGCAGGATGTTGATACTGGACCTTCAAGCGGAACAGTGGCCGCAGTACGATCTTTACGAAATGTATTTCGGCCAACCGTTCATCTGGTGTATGTTGCATAACTTCGGCGGCACTCTAGGCATGTATGGCAACATGGAGACTATCAACACTGATGTTTACGAAGTCAGATCGCGAGTGAATACCACCATGATTGGCATAGGGCTCACTCCGGAAGGTATCAATCAGAATTACGTGGTATACGATCTGATGTTGGAGTCCGCTTGGCGTAACGGGTCGGTGCGAGATCTCGACGAGTGGGCGGCGGATTACGCCGAAAGACGCTACGGATGCAACGGCACAGCGGAAGCCTGGAAATACTTGCTGAAAAGCGTCTACAGCTTCAACGGTTTGAATAGAGTACGTGGCAAATACGTCATCACTCGCAGACCGAGCTTCAGAATCAATCCTTGGGCCTGGTACAATAGTTACGACCTGTTCGAGGCGCTAAGGATTTTAAGTTTCGCTGACGAAGCCACGTGTAACGCTGACGGGTATTTTTATGATGTTGCTGATTTGACCCGCCAAGCGATACAGTACAGAGCGGAACAAGTATACGTCGACGTTGTAAACGACAGATACAACAATTTATTCATATTAAAAGCTTCAGTCGATAGATTCCTCGGTGCGTTCAGTGATTTAACGTCGATTTTATCAGAGAGCGAGCATTTCATCGCCTCAAAATGGTTCGAGAAGGCAGAGAAAATTGGCGAAAACTCCAATGAGAAATATCTGTATAAAATAAACGCGCGTAACCAAGTGACTCTGTGGGGCCCGAACGGGGAAATATCCGATTACGCTTGCAAGCAATGGTCGGAACTATTCGCTCGCTATTACGAACCTCGGTGGAGAATGTTCTTAACGGCTGCTGTAAAAGCCAAGGAGGCTGGTGAGGTGTTCGATGAGCAAGCCACTCGCCGCATCATAACATCGGACGTCGAAGTGCCATTCTTGAATGCAGAAATTGGACAGGCCCATTGGAAACAAGTGTCACGAAGCAACCAGGTCCTTCTAGAAACTTCTAGAAGTCTTTACAAGAAATGGGTGTACCTGCCGGGCGTGAGGGAATTGCCGATGACAATTGTAAAGGCTCCACAAAACAGGAAGACTACAGTAGATCACGTGGACTATGTCAGCAATGATCCTGTTGTCGTGACAAGTCCCACGACAGTCGGATGATGTGGTACTTGTCTTATGTTTTGAACTATTATAACCATTGAACACTTAGATAAAATAGAATGGAGTTGATTTTTTGTGTGTCGTGTCGCTTAGAGCCATTTACTCGCGTTATAAGAATCTTATTTCTATAAACGCATATTATAACTAAACTAGCTGTGCCCGCGACTTCGCCCGCTTGGACTTTAGGGAGATTACCCGGAAATATGGGTATTATGTTTTTCCCGCGGAACCCTAATGCTTTTTCTAAAATTAAAGTAGCCAGCCTAAGTTACGCCTTGGAACGTCAGCTATCTGTCAGTGAAAGTCCCATTGAAATCGGTTCAGCCGTTTAGAAGTTTACCTCAAACAAACAGACAGACAGACAAAAAATTTTAAAATTGCGTTTTCGTTATAGGTATCGTATATACTTTCATACGCATTTGGTAAAAAAGTGTTATTTAGATATTACAAACAGACACTCCAATTTTATTTATTTGTATAGATTGCACCCCAACGGATCGAATTGAGAACTTCCTCTTGTCTTGAAAACGTTTAAAAACTGTTAGTATGCACGCCGTGGTCAAATACATATTTTTTTTAATGTCTTGGCGCTATACTGGCCCGGCCCGCGAGCTATATCCTCTGACATTATCAGAGACTTTACTTAACTAATAGGGTGAATGTAACAATTTAAGTTTGCTTATATATATTAATTACTCTATCTCTTGTACTCTATAACCTATTTTATTAGATTGTATATAAATGTTTCTTATACTCTACTTTTGTTATTTATTTATTGTACTGTATTTGGATTAATGTTGACAATACATATTATTACAATATGTTGACATCATTATATATTTCATGTCTTATTTCTATTTATAACTATTTTGGCTGTTTCTATAAAGTATTCTTATTTTTTTTTTTCTGAATTTCTTATCTTTAATTAGGATGTTTACATTATCAATCCTTAGTGTACTATTTAGTTGAATTTCGGTTCTGAGTTTATTATATTCGTATATTGGTCATTCAAAAACCGGCCAAGTGCGAGTCGGACTCGCGCACGAAGGGTTCCGTACCATTATCTATAAAAACGGCATAAATATCACGTTTATTGTATGGGAGCCCCCTTAAATAATTTTGTTCTGTTTTTTAGTATTTATTGTTATAGCGGCAACAGAAATACATCATCTGTGAAAATTTCAACTCTCTAACTATCACGGTTCATGAGATACAGCCTGGTGACAGACGGACGGACGGACGGACGGACGGACAGCGAAGTCTCAGTAATAGGGTTCCCGTTTTATCCTTTGGGTACGGAACCCTAAAAAGTATATGAATTGGAGTTTCTTGAGTTCTTCAAATACTAATTGAAGTAGGAGATATTATGACAGTTTCGTTAGTATTACTTGTAATGCGCGTATGACCTTCAACTAAGATCGTTTTACTATGGGCAAAATTGACGAGTGGACGTTAATGCTCCAGTGTGCGGGGAGGGTTTAATTTGAATGACATTGTATATTTCTGTTTCTAGGTGGCAATGGAGACGGAGTAAATGACGACCGTCTTCGGAGACCAGAAGGTGATGAGGTCCCTGGTGATGGTTATAATCGCTGTTATGATGGTCGCCATGGTAACCGATATCGTCGCATCGTGTCCGCTCACCCTTGGTCACGCCGTCAACCTTCGAGAAGTCTCCACAAAGGTTCGCCTTGGCCAGTGTCTGGTTTATCTATTCAATGTTTAATACTAAAACTATGTTTGCATGTACAGAATAATAGTTTGTTGATATGTTTCATAGCGGGACTTTAAAACTATTGTTAACTAATATATTAAAAAAGGGGATTCGAGTTTCAAATTGCAATAATGTTGTAAGAAAAAAACCTAGGTATTGTTATAAAATAAAAGTATCTTAATTTACTCCTTGTAAAATAAGCTAACCGTCATTAAAAGTCCCGTCAAAACCGGTTCAGCCGTTTGGAAGTTAACCGGAAAAAAATAGACGGACATTTTTTTTTAAATTTCGTTTTAAGCGTCGTATTTATTTAATGCTGTTATTTTGAGATTACAAACTAGACAATTGTTTATTAATAAATAAATAATCTAGACTAATTGAAATTTAAAGTTCATCCTAAAAGTATCACCTTCAGTGGCATTATTAGCACTCGTGTGTTTTACAATGCTGTTGTAAATGTTTCACAAATTTCTGTAAATGTTGGGAGATGTATATCTTGGATGTATATCTAGATGTATATCTAGATGTATCTTTGGCTGAAACTCAGTACGTAGTCATTGTATTATCCAGACTTCGATGGCTCGGACACTGGCCAAGGCGAATAAACAATGGATTTTTTGCTTTCTTCACTCTATTTGTATTGAATTAAATATGTATTTCCTTTTTAAAATTTGTTTTATTATACCTATTTCATCATTAAAAGAGTAGATGAGCGCCAAGACTAGACTTATGTACACAGAATATGTGCATTATATCTCTTTCTCTCGTATGAAATAAGACAGAGAGCGACCGAGCCAATCCGAGACAGAGGTCTTGTCTTGACATGCGTGCTGACACCACTGGTTTATATCGTTGGTAGATAAATAAAGAGATACTCATCTCATGATACCAAATTAAGTAACGCTTGTTCTATGATGGGCATCATATAATGGACTAGAGGCGATCCCAGTTGAAGGGTACAGGCAAATAACAGGGAATGTCTTAATTAATGAGATCTTAAAATTCATGAATTTTGAGAAAAAAACAATTTGAAAGTTCAACTATTCTAAAAATTCTATAGTTTGGCCACCAACATAACTGATGATGAGCGGCGCGACGCATTATAGTGAGCGTCGCAACACTTTATTATGAGCGTCGCGACGCCTTATAATGAGCGTCGCGTGGCCTTATAATGAACGTGGCGACGCCTTGTGATGAGCGGCGCGACACATTATAGTGAGCGTCGCGACGCCTTATAATGAGCGGTGCGACGCCTTATAGTGAGCGTCGCGACGTTTTATTATGAGCGTTGCAACGCCTTTTAGTGAGCGTCGCGACGCCTTTTAGTGAGCGTTGCAAAGCCTTACAATGAGCGTCACGTTGCCTTATAGTGATCGTCGCGACTTCTTTTAGTGAGTGTCGTGTCGCCGTATAGTGAGCGTTGCGACGTCTTTTAGTGAGTGTCGTGCCGCCGTATAGTGAGCGTTGCGACGTCTTTTAGTGAGTGTCGTGACGCCGTATAGTAAGCGTCGCGATACCTTATTGTGTTATATTGGCACAATTTGTTTTGGTATTGGTAATAAAGAATTACGCGTATCTTGACGCCCCCGTGTGTGCGGGACTTAATAGTGGCATTATATATAGTGATTTATTACTCTATTTTCCCATAAAATGACTTCTGAAACATCCCTTATATTACTAGCAGTTGTAGGATATGACATTACGATTATTAGGTAAATAAAAGGTAGATATAAAAATCGTTGTATATTTCAAGTATATAGGTATGTCTACACGCATATTACAGAACTAAATCAAATTTTAAATAATTACTTAAGTTTTTGGACGGTACTTACATAACTTATGTATGTGCATGGAAAAAAAAAATTAAAAAAAATTCACATTGTGATATTACATTTGGCTATAAATTTATATCTATACATTTATTTTTCACTTATAAATACTTATGTTAAGTTTTTAGCGGAAGAGCTATCAATTTTGATTCTGTTGTTTTATTATATATTAAAGTATATTTTATTTTAAAAACATACTTTGATGTTAATATAAAATACATATAAATTCTTACAAAATATAGTACATCTTTTCTAAAATACATAGAGGGGCGAAAGGCTCGGGACACTGGGCGATATTTATTTATATACATATTTGTAATCAGCGGATTTTTCTGTTATACTCTCCTGTAAAGTAAAAAAAATGTCGCTTACGTCAAAAAGCCTTTCACCCCTCGATATGTAGGTACTTTATTTGAATATAAATTATTGATAATTGAACAGGGAATTTTACTAATGACTTTCTTATTTTCGTCTGCCTACTGATTCAGCGAATAGTGGCGTGATGGTATTTTTTTACTTACAAGTCTGAGTTTAACATTAACAGTGGGTAATCAACAAATGTCTTCTAGATTAAACCCTTTATAGACCCCTCTCTAGACAGCCAATTTAATTGTAATCCCTGGCTTGTCATGTCCGTAGTCGTACTCATGTACAACTGCGCGGGCTAAGCGTGACCCAATAGACAGTCATATATCCCTTTCAACTGTCAGATTTATCAAGACGACGTCATGTAGATCTATATCTACCGACCTTAGCATGTCATAGTCATCTCATGCTAAGGGTATCGATAAAATTGGTAGACACGACAGGGTTTAAGTTGTCGATAGACATATTGTCGGTAGTGTCATGTTAAGCATGTTGGCCCCCGTTGGGTTCCACCAGGATGGTGGGATTCTCTAAGGTGGAGGAGGGGGTCACTGGCTGATTCTAGGCTCGGGTCCGTGGTGTCGCTACTCGCTACACACCAACAGCTTGCCACGAGCTGCCCTGCGGGATACCAGCCCCATGAACATTTTCTATTTGTCAATACAGGCCGTTTTGGTATTGTCAAAAAATTCATTGCGCGAGCGATCTCGTAGGGTTTACCACAGAAATTCGATCTTTATGTTTATATATACAGGGCTCGTTTTGGTATTGGTACAAAATCTGACACGTGACACGTGGTTAGTGAACTGCACACGCCATTCTATAATGGATTACTTTAAATGGTATAATTACTTATAATATTAGTCAAACACCATCTTGGTACAATATTGTCTATGAATGATGTAAATAGCACCTTTTTAACAGCTCGCAATGCTGTCTTGAAAATTAATAGTTAAGTACCTACTTATGGCCTTGAAAAGATTTTGAGAACATGCTCATCAATGTTTCATAGGTTAGTTACTAAGCATAGACACGGAGTTCAGTATGAGTTTTGTCAAGTAATCGAAGCCTTTTCTGTCAAATGTTTCTATACAATCTTCGGGGAATGTTACTCGTTCGATATTTGAATACCTACTTTCCAAACTCATATGGATCCCCTGTGTGACCAGTGCGCGCGCGAGTCGAGACAAGAATGACGTCATAAAGGTATAGCTATTGTCTGTGTCACTCCTTTAAATTAAGAAACTGAGCGAGCGACTCGGCGTTTAAATCCCTGTCGAATATTTCGTCTTGACACGCATGCTAGACCTTCAGATAAAGATTATTAAGTCTAGGTATATATTGCACATGAAGTCCGAACAATTTTGGTTACCTACTTAAATACATTTTAGCACCAGTTACGTATTACAATTATAATATTATATACATGTAAAGGCCGATTTTTAAGATAATTTTATAATGTTTTATCTAGACACGCGGTAGTGTCACTTATATTTTCTTCACCAACAAATTTCCTTCAGCCTCTTACGAAAACGTCGCTATATCTACGCAATTAAAATTTTAAATTATCTTAAGGTGGGGTAAGCTTTTGACAATGTAGTTGTACTATTATTTCATCTTCTTTTTTGTTTTCATCCTTCAATCCATACAGATGATAAGTGGAATAACAATACTAAATTACATCTATACTTATGTTATGGTAATTTCAAAATATCTTTGGGTATTTATTCAAATTTTAATTTTATGTCATACAAGCGTATCTAATACGTATCCTGGGCTGCTGTAGTCGAAGGGTTGACTCAGGTTTTGGTCTAAAACAGGTACGTAGCTCTCTTGTAACAGAATCGGTTGGCGACTTGACGCTTCGTTCAACTGTCGTTCCAGAACAGCATTCTGCAACTCCTCCTCTTCTAATTGTAACGTCAATTCGTCAAGCAGTTTCATTCGATCCTCTAACTCTGTGTCTGTTTTTTCCAATTCCACGGCGTTGTCTTGCATCTCTTTCGCTGTGCTCAACAAGTCCTCTTCAATTTTGTCCAATAACAATCTCACTTGGGAGACGTTTTCGCAACTATTCGCTTTATTTTCATCCATATAACGTTTAACTTTCGCTGTCAACCTTACGACTAGTTCCTCTTCTCTGTGCAGTCTTTTGTTTATGATTGCCAGCTTCTCCAGGAGTTCTATCTCCTCCCGTATCCTGGACAGCTCGTCGGCTGACGCGTCTGAGTCCGTATCGGTGTGTGTTTGCATCAACCTGTCCGAATTAACTTGGCATATGTCCGTTAGTTCTTTCGTGAAGTAATGTTCCCTCATGAGGTGTCTTTCTCGCCTGGACTTGTGTTTGGTATGTCTTCGGGGAGGGGTTCCGCTGCCGACTCCGACGCCGCTGTCGCTGTTGCCGGCTTGGCTGTCGTTGACCTCGCTGTTCCGGCCCAGGTCTCGGAGGTAGGACTCCAGGAGGTAGTTGGTGCCGTGTTTCTCCATACGATTCTTGTGCGTCTGGTCTTCTAGTTGATCAATGACCTTCTCTTGTTCTCTGTGGAGTGAAAATAGTATAAGCTGATTAAATGGTTAGCGATACTCGTATTATGTAATTAGTTGTATGTTTTTAGAAGTGGATTCGCATCTCATAGTTTATGAAACGAGAAAATTGTCTATTAAGTGGGTACTGCTTTCAATAAAGTATTAGGCTTCTAAAACTTTTTTGAAAACACGCTTAAGTAACGTATAATAATGACACCAACCTCAACTTATCAAGCTGCTGATGAATAGTTCTGCTCTGGTGCTGTATCACGGAGACTAGCTTTGCGGCTGGGTCCTCGCTCTTGGGACTCCTTGCTCTGGGGGGAGGGGTGGCGGTCCTGAGGCCCTTCCGCCGGCGTCTGCGAGCCCCGGTTCGACTGCCACCATCGCTGTCTCGGCCGGAGTCGTCCTCACCGCCGCTGGACAAGCGGCGAAGGGCTAAACGAACCTGCTTACAAAATTATTAATGAGTTTCCAACCACAAAGTGATGTTTGCCTCACGAAATATTTGAAGCAAAGCCATTAATGAAAAGTATTGATGTCACGAAGCAAGCGCAGAGGACCACTGCACTGCACCAATATTTGGACGCTGATATTTTAGTTTCTATGTCATAGGACATAGTCCACCAGCTGTAGGTAAGGAGACTTCACACATATTTCAAGAAACTTGATAGTGTTTCTTAGTTATTCAGATCTTTACGTTATATTTTCCTTTGCTGTTTAGCAAATACTTTCAAATATGGAAGGAAATTTTATGAAAATCCGATGTTTAAAACCAGGCTTTGATTGATCTAAATTCAATACGCACTTCGTGTCTAGCGTCTCCCCATGCAGCCAGCACATGGAGTACTGGCACGTCTGGAGGTAGCGGTCTCTCCACGCCCCTCCACCTCTCTGCCAGCACCCATTCCCCAGGGTCACTGACCCCACCGCCTGCTGAAATGGAAATGGGTAAAACACAAATTGTTATAAATGCCACACTTCACACCACAAAACCTACTTATTAGTTTCTGTTGACGTCATTATAACCAATCCTAATCAGCGGACTCCACCAGGCATATCACTCGCCTGGCAGGAAGATCATCCTTTTACCGCTAAAACTTTAATCTAATACCAAAAGACATAGTACCTTCTGGAGCATCTTGCAGCGCCCTGACTATGTCAGCACAGGTGGTGTGTGAACGAACGCCGCGCACCCACAGCTTCTGGCCTTTAGCAAGCACGCCTACTTCCTCGTCACTGTAGTCCGATGACGAAGCCTCCATTGTCACCTGGACAAAAAAAAAGATCTTATAATTTAAATAGGTAATTAAGGGGGTAGGCTGATCGGAATGTACATTTTATATTAAACCAGTTATAGCGCCATCTGTGATAAAATCAGTGTAACTAATATTAAATTAAATAATATTAAAATCATAAATTAAATTGTACCACTACCTGTCAATAGATGGCGCCCTATGGCGGTGGTAATAGCTAAAATATATAGCTTACAATGATCGAATTGAAGATGTTGCGTTCGTTTTTGTTTTACCTGCCTACTTACATAGGTACAAAAACAAGCTATTTAAATGGGTTTGTGCCTACTTAGATAATTCTAATGTTCTGCCTGTCTGCTTATGGCCTGCCTACTTAGATAGAAGTAGATAAGTAAGTAGGTAGAAGTAGATAAAAGAGTAAACGCCACAGTAACCTATGCCAAACTCTCACGCGTCAAGATTTACTCGCGCTGGCAATGTAATTTCGCTGTAGAATAAACTTTTAATGTGTAAATACGTACAATACGTTTTGCTATTGGCAAAAATATTACGCGCAAACGTCAACGCTCCAATGTTCGTGAGGCCTTTAGACAAAATTTTGCACCCAAATTTATCACGTTCATCACCTATTTTTAGGGTTCCGTACCTAAAAAGAAAAAACGGAATAGGATCACTTTCTTGTCTGTCTGTCTGTCTGTCAAGACCTTTTTTCTCAGAAACGCGTAAAGGTATCAAGTTGAAATTTATAACAGAGATTTATGTCTGCGGTCCCTTGGTGCCCTAAAAAAATCAAACTTCTCGGTTAACGCAATCAAAAGATACGGCTATTTATGTTGCATTTTCAGTACATTTGCACGGGAATCAAAAACCTATAGGGTACTTCCCGTTGACCCAGTACCATGAAATTTGGCAAGAAGCAAGGTCTTATAGCACAAGTAAAGGGAAAAATCCAAAAACTGTAAATTTATTGTTAGAAAATGTGTGTTTGCGATTACGAACTTATTTTGTAGTTACTTTGTGTGGGGACTACAGTACACCAACTGCAAAGTTAAGTTTTCTCTCTATCCAGTTTAGCTTTTCGTTAGAGTAATGCTCGGTGTCACAGTTTAGGTACGGAAGCCTCAGTGCGCGAGTCCAGCTCGCACTTGGCCGGTTTTTTTGTTAAAGTGTATTTATTAAATTTGCTCTTGCTATTAATTACTTGACATTGGCGAAATAACCCGTCTAGTAGCAGGTGAAGCCTTCCCTCCTCTTATTCCATTAAATTTCATTATTTCCTTCATATCGTAAAAAAATAAGTATAACAAAAATAACAAAAACTTTTCAAAGACATAAATCCGCCTAGTAACAGGAGGAAAGAACGGCGGTACCTACAGGCACGGTTCCTAACTATCAAAGCCGTAAACGATTCGGCAAAGTTTAACCCCGCCGCACGTAGTTGCATAAGTTTGCACACGGTGCCAGCCCCGCCTGGCACGGCTGCCAGCGCTCGGCAGGCCTGCCAGACTTTGGCAATTTAGCATATGCGTTTTCTTTAATTGTAACCTGTCTTGGCAACTTTCCCGATGATAGGGAAAGTGGTTTTAGACTTGCTTGGCTTATTGAGTGAGAACAATATTAGTACAAAGTTAAGCAGTTAAGCATTGTCATAATTAAACTGATGAAATAAATATCACCAGAAAACACATACTCATCGTATAATCCCAAACTATGCAAAGCTTGTACCTACTCGGGGTACCATTCAATAGGCTAGGGGCAATGATATTGCTAGGGGGCAATCCCAGCTATACCCACACCAGGGCTAATTACGAAAAGGCCAATTCCGAAATTTGGCGATGGCTGGAATACAACCCACAACCCGGTAGAGTAAGCCGAATGGCCTACTGTGAGACCACTGTCGTCAATTCTAAAAACCGGCCAAGTGCGAGTCGGACTCGCGCACGAAGGGTTACCGTACCATTATCTATTAAAACGAGATAAAAAAAATTAGCACGTGTTTAGCACGTGATAATCTCGGATGAAAATGAGATTCGCACTTTGACTGCAAAGCGTGCGTTCGACCACTCGGCTACCACTGCTTATTTATAAATATTTAAGTGCAAAAATTTCTAATCTAAAACACGCATAGCGTGCTCCCGTAACTTAGCTTAACTATGAAAATTACCAATCTACATAGCTAGCTAGCAAAGCTTATAAAAAAATCCATACACTTGATATGTTCCTAGGAAAGGTAATGTAACCACCCATGGTTCGTGACTTGCACCCATTAGGGGTATCCGCCACCCCCACCCTATTCAACCCCCGTCTGTTGGGCCGCACCTATGTGCTAGTATATTTTACCTACCTACCTATGTTTGATGTTTTCTTTTAAAATGTTAGGGGAAGGCACTTAAGGTGAGTTCTTGAGCTGTGATTGCTACTTCTTTCAAAGTCTCGTATGTTCACTTTGTTAATGCATCAGAAACTGAATTATTATCGTCTGATACCTTCTTATACCTAGTCGGAAACTATCAACGCATGTAATATGGATACCATACAATAAAGTAGGGACAATCCCAGTTACAGTTTGTCCCAGGCCAGTACGCTTAGTATGACTGTGTAGACATAAGTTTTATCTTTTTCATCTGTCAGATTTGTCGAGAAAATGATGTCACTTCGAGCTTTTTGCACTCGACATGGCTCGGCGTGACGGTCATACTAAGGTATGACCGCGTAGATTCATTCGCGCCGCATTCAAATTTGTCCATTTTTGTTTTAAAGGCTTACCTAATAGACAAATTTGATAATTTGTAGCTAAACCCTCAGCCACCCGGTGTAGTCAGCCGAGTAGCTTTCACTTGAGCTACTAGCTAGACTGTCGTCATTTATTCACACAGGATCATTTTTAAAGATCTTTGCATCCTGTTCAACGTACAGTTGAACTTAAAAAGCCTATAGGTATACTATAATACAAATTAGAATGGGATTAATTGACCAGTGAGTAGTTGTCTAAGGACTTTTTGGTTCTGTTTTAGAGTCGGTTGTGGTATGATTACAGCTTGCACGGTAGCATAGTGCTGGGCAAATATCGATCAATTTAAAGTACTTATCGATAAAAAATATATTCATGACATCACTTGACTTCATTATTTCTCATTAGTTTATAATAAGCTAGTGTGCATATGCAGGTACTGTAGGCTTTGCATGACCGCGTAGACATAAGTCTTGCTTTATCTCTTTCAACTATCAGATTTGTCGAGAAAATTACGTCACACCAATCCATGTCCAGTACAAAAAGCTCGAAGTGACGTCATTTTCTCGACAAAACTGACATCTGAAAGAGATAAAACTTATGTCTACATGGTTATGCTAATGTGATGTTGTCCCTTTCTCTCGAAATCACAATCTCAGACTTCACAAAATGGTTTCAGATACTGTGCACAACGCAAGGGTCGCAGGCTCGTTGTAAACATTGTGAAAACGATTGTATAATCGATAACATTATTACAACACACCCCCATCACTAAATTACGGGCAAATTATCCGCGAGCCCGTCTGACGCCACGTAATAACAGGAGTCGGCGCCGCGGCGGGCGGCACGCAAGGACGTGCGAAATTACTTGATACTCACAGACTAAAAGTTTCGACAACCAACTGCCCCCTTAAAGCGGGTATAATATAATAGCACATAGTATATAGCTCATAGCACAACAATATCGCGCACCATACTTTGTTATGGACACGTTCACACTGTACTGTACTATATACGCTATAAATTGGTGCGATGCGCTGAGTTCATGCTAAGCTATATCGCGCGCCGCTCTTTTTCTCCTCCCTCCCTCACCCGTCCCGTCAACTGAGCTTGCTATATACTCGTACCGTAAATGCTTGCGATAATATCGCGTAATGTGAACTCCATACTATGCTATACTATATAGCATCCTTCTTTGCTATACTATATATTACAATAGTATAGCGTAGTCTAAAACCTGCTTGAGTCTCACACACTGGGGCGTCGATCTTCGCATATTTTTTTTGCCATACCATAACGAACTGTGTTGACACATATAAAATAGTTCGTTCTTTATCGAAATTACAATGATAGGGAGAGCGAATTTCGACGGGTGGGGCTTTTACAACAGAAATTTAATCTTTATGTATATTGAAATAGAGTTTGTTTTGGTATTGGCAAAAATTATGACGCTTCCACACTGGGGCGTCGACGCTATAAATTATTGTTCGATAATCTCGACATTGGTATGTACTGGACCTTTTTATACATCATCAAAATACAAATACATCATCACGCCTGTATTCCCCGAAGGGGTAGGCAGAGGTGCACTGCAGTGCGCCCACACTTCGCCGATGTATTTTGGTCCCAATGTAATAGGGGGCGAGCCTATTGTCATTATACCGGGCACACAGGTTTCCTCACGATGTTTTCCGTCACCGTTTCTTAGCAAGTGATAATCTCAGATGAAAATGAGATTCGCACATGGAACCCAGAGGTGCGAGCCGGGGATAGAACCTGCGCACTTTGATTGCAAAGCGTGCGTTCGACCACTCGGCTACCACCACTGCTGGACCTTTTTAAGATACAAAAATAAATATAAAGTCATCTAGATAGGTAGGTTACCTGTTTACCTCAGCAAAGATTATAAATATTATGTCACTAAGAATATTTCAAAGAAATAATGTACAGATAACTTATAATTTAATCACTATTGGCACTTAGGTATACAAATAAAACCAAAATACTGCCTACCTCGACTTAACCTTTCGACAATAATCGATTATCAACATTTTAAACAATAAAAATAGTGGAACAACTCGATCATTTAACAACAAAACCATAATTACATCGACTATTAACATTCGGACTCCTGTCTGACCCTGAGTTCTCGGAAACTTGTAATAAATTAACAAAATTGCACCTTATTGTTGGCACGAGCCAAAATTACCGATAGTTAACTCGAATTCCAAGAAAATGAATCGATTTGTTGCTTAACTACTCGACTGATTGCCGGTCTAAGTTTAGTCGATTATTTTTTTGGGTTCCTTTAAATGTGTTCCAAATCCGTGTTACTTTTAGGTAGATAATACCTGTAAAGCCATAGAAAAACAATATGTATGTATGTATATTAACATAGAGTACGTTTTAAAACCTCGCCCCAGTGGGTGCAGGGCGTCTGGGATTTCCACATAACCCTGCCCCTTCCCCCGAGAAGGCATGTATTCATAAAGGATTGGAAAGCCATGTTTTATCACTAAGAGCTAAAAAATTTACTAGGCTTCAAGGTAAGGTAAAATATTTACAATGGTTATATTTTTGCTGCACTTGATACAAGATGTTGTTTTCATGCCTTATAAAATGAAGTCTTACGACGATAAGTCTTATGCCTTCCGCACAAATTCATATAAGTTATAATTCATCGTATTGTAGGTACTTATATTATGTTTGTATACGCCCATTAGCCCTAATCTTTCCTTATTACAACTGTTCATAACAACTTGAACTTCGATGATGTAGCGATATGAGGAAGTCACAGCATTGTTTACAAAACTAACTCCCATCCATCTAAAGGCCCACAAAAACATGGGATGATGTTGCCATAGGAGGGAAAATAATAATTACTTAACTGTCTGTAAAATATAATAAATAGAAAACTGTCCATATATTAATTTGGGTCGGATTTTCTAGGCACCAGGTAACCTTAAGAAATTCAGTGCACGATTAGTTAAAAGTGAATTAAATATATCGACGCTTGAAAGGCAATCCTTTCTAAGCGACAAAAATCGTAAAATGGTTATTAGGGTTCCGTACCCAAAGGGTAAAACGGGAACCCTATTACTGAGACTTCGCTGTCCGTCCGTCCATCCGTCCGTCCGTCGGTCGGTCTGTCACCAGGCTGTATCTCATGAACCGTGATAGAGAGTTGATATTTTCACAGATGATGTAATTCTGTTGCCGCTATAACAACAAATACTAAAAAACAGATTAAAATCAATATTTAAGGGGGCTCCCATACAACAAACGTGATATTTTTGCCTGTTATATAGATAATGGTACGGAACCCTTAGTGCGCGAGTGTAACTCGCACTTGGCCGGTTTTTATATACCATTCGAACGGCCAAATTTTTTTGTGTCGTTTTTGGTGTATACAATTCATTTTTCAATTTTTTGTCGCTTGCTTTCAAGTAGAGATGAAACAGATAGTTGTTTGGTTATACCGGATATTGGGCAAGCTACCAGGCCGGAGCGCTGGATATCCGGCTACCGGATATTCAGCCCTTTATCGCGTTACATAACGCTTCTTAAAGACATCTTGAATTGATCGCAATCACGATCCAAATGGTGGTCAGTTACCGGATATTGGGCAAGCTACCAGGGCGGAGCGCTGGATATCCGGCTACCGGATATTCGGCCCTTTATCCGTTACATAACGCTTCTTAAAGACATCTTGAATCGAACGCAATCACGACCCAAATGGTGGTCAGTTACCGGATATTGGGCAAGCTACCAGGGCGGAGCGCTGGATATCCGGCTACCGGATATTCGGCCCTTTAACGCGTTACATAACGCTTCTTAAAGACATCTTGAATCGATCGCAATCACGACCCAAATGGTGGTCAGTTACCGGATATTGGGCAAGCTACCAGGGCGGAGCACTGGATATCCGGCTACTGGATATTCGGCCCTTTATCGCGTTACATAACGCTTCATAAAGACATCTTGAATCAAACGCAATCACGACCCAAATGGTGGTCAGTTAATTTGCATCAGTGCCCGCAGTTGTCGAGGTTTGCTAGAATTTATCTTTCAGCACCTGGCAGTAGCGTTTACATCGAAAAGCTATTTTCAGCTGGTCGGGTATACGAAGCCAAGCGGAGTCGCCTCTTATCAAGAAATGCCGAAAATTTGGTATTTATTCACCATAATTTGCCAATTTTTAATTTTGATTAGGAACTAAACTAATTAATGAAACAAATATTTTTGACGTGCGATTATAAAAATAAACGGTGTCCATAACCTATTGTGGTATGATTTGCCATGTGTAAAATAAAGAGAATGTTTTATATTTTACTATCCGGTGTCCGGCCGGATGATGAATTACTATCCGGTATCCAGCCGGATAGTGAAAACAAGGCCGGATAGTTACCGGATATCCGTTTCATCTCAACTTTCAAGCGTCGATATTAATTAAAATCCTTACACAAACTATTAAATTTATTCGTTTGTATAATGTATAATGTATAATCAGTTACTGTGTTGACTTCCGGTAGATCTACATCTACCGGAAGTCAACATAGTAACTGTCACTACTGACATGGCATAAAAACAGTGAAACAATGGTCTGCCGTTAGATCATCTGTTGCATATGGATACGGCTTACCGATGATTACAGCTAAGTGATCTTTAACAACAGAGAGTCATCCACTAGCGTTCTTAAATCCTGTATTATGCGTCGCAATTAATTAATTTATTCATATCGAGGGGTGAAAGGCTAGTTGCAACACTTTTTCCGTTGACAGGGACTTAAGGACTAGTCTTAATAGTTACGAAATTTCATTTTCGCGGTTTATCTAAATTAATATAGGTACGTTAAATTGAAACATTTCATTCCATAATTGGTTTGAAGGAGGAGAATACTGATTGGATTATGGATGTAAAATTTTGGTAAATAAATAATTGTTTTCTTTCTACTAAGTTGCAAATGATTATGTATTGTTTTATTTATTTCATTTATATTGATTTATTTGACGACATCAAAATCAATTTAGACAAGAACTTTATCATAAACACAAACTAGTTTAGGTTTTTGATCAAAAATCTGGGGCCTGATTTTCGTGCGATCGAGATTCATCTCTATTCGAGACATCTCGAAACGAAACGTCAAATCATATGTATTTTTTCATTTCTTTCGAGATATCTCGAATAAAGGTGAATCTCGATCGCACGAAAATCGGGGCCCTGGATTGTTACAGGTTTACGATGAAATTGAGTCTAAAATGTCTCATCTTCCGGTTTAAAGCCTAATTTTATGAAAAACCTGCGACATATATACTATTTACTTATGATTTATTTACGATTCTATGTACATGCCAGCAAGAAAGAGCGTAAATGGATGGCCCACAAGTACCACGATACACATGCGTTAACTGTATTGTCTCTCTGTGTTGTATAGTACACGCTATAAGCGGTTGACTTTAACAGTTTTGACACTTAACTAAGAATAGAGCGCCGAAAATATTGTTATCTCGCTTATACATTATGTCAAACGCACGTGGAATTTTTGTCCAGAACAAAAAGACCTGTATTGAACCATATCAAAAGTTAATTCTCCAACGAAATTATATTGACACCGCGAGCGAACTTTGACAAGATGTCGCGTGACTTCTATCACTGAAATTAAATACTTATGTATCTTGGCATTGAGTTTGTTATGGAACTGGCAAAAATTCTGAAGCGCTACTTTTGACGTCCCAGTTTCCGGCGGGCCTCCCTTGCTCTCCCGGGCTCTTGGAGTAAAGCGCTACTCCAAGACTTTTACAATACGATTGGAAATACATAAAAATGGAGATTACTTTTCGTAACTTGAACCGTATAATGGAGAGAATTATCCGTTTATCCGAACAATAAGCCGGAAGGTCTCTACATAGAGATATAGAGCTCCTCATACCTTATCACAGTTTGGTAAGTTCACGAACATACAATGTAATTCGAAACGAGTATGTCAACGTAAACATATTTTATAAACTTTTAAAAACAAAATTACTTTTCTCATATTTACGCGAATACTATACATTGAAATACAGCTATTTTACGGACTCTATGTCGGGAAAATCAAATAGTAAACAAACGCGATTTGATCCGTAAAATAGTTTTATTTTAACAAAATTACTGATATATAATGGAATAAGATGAGGCATGGCTCCACCTGCGTTTAGCGGTATTTCAGCCAGTATCAAGTAATCGTAACTGTTAATGTTTGAAACATTTTGAACTGAGTCAAAATTAGTTTTTTTTTTTGTTTTTAAAGAACTTTATTATTTAAAAAAAGTAAAATTATAAAAGAATACATTTTGTACCCTAACTAAATAAGAAAATTAACGCAAACATATGAAAATAATGAAGGACAGTAAACTAATAGTAAACATGTCGAAATCTTGTACAAGGCATAGTGCTTTTTTGTTTTGGTGAACCCTGCTAATAGATATGTCGCAGGTTTTTCATAAAATTAGGTTTTCGATAAAAAAAACCTAGGTTATTGGTCAAAACCGGAAGACGACTAAAATGTGTCACTCAATTTCATCATAAACCTGAACTAGTTTGGGTTTATGATAAAGTTTTATGGTTAGGTTAGGTTATGATTTTTTATCATAAACCCATTGATCAAAAATCTGGATTGTTACAGGTTGACTTTAAAATGTGTCATGGTTTAAAATGTGTCACTAAAGGTTCGTCAAACTATCTGTTCGTATGTCACACCGTATCAAATGTCACTCAACATTGTCGCACGCTGATATTACCGGCTGGTGTTGTTTTAATCAACAACTCAATTATAATTATAGCTTATCTTCATTTAATGAATTATTAATTACACAAGTTCTTCACACATACATAACATTTCATGATTTAATTGCACAAGTTTTGAAATAAAACTATTTTACGGATTTTATCGCGTGTATTTACTATTTTATTTTCCCGACGTTTCGGCTTGATAAAATCCGTAAAATAGTTTTATTTCAATGTATAGTATTCGCGTAAATATAAGAAAACAATATGCACAAGTTTTTTTATTGAGAGGTTTTATTTTATCTCACGTATCTCAAAAGCTCTACCATGGGTGTCTGCGTTCGCTAAATGACGATAGTCGCTAGCGTTAACGTTAGTTCTTTGCGTATAGTTCTTCTTTCACGAAACGGTGAAATTTACTGGATAAGATACGAAATGGTTGTACCTTCCTTTAGCGGGTGTTCTGGCAGTGTCAAGTAATAAATAGCAATACCCAATTCTCGCAAAATCGACCTCTCTACTTCGACATAATTATTGGACCAATTTGACGTTTACGCACATGCCGAATTAGAGATGATATCCATCATGCGAGATTCCGCTGAAAAGTTTTTTTGCTTTATTAGTATTTTCTGTTTTAATTATTATAAATGCACGTTTCTCTTTTGGCATTATTTAATAGTATGATAACATTTTTCATATCCTAAATCATATTTTTTCTTTAATATTGTGTCCTACGTATTCTGCCTTAAATTCTTTCATGCTGTATTTACCTTTGAAATTGTACATTTAGTCTAAAATTTAAATACAAGCTCTGAAATTTGTTTATTCCGATGTAACAATAGTTGGTTCACGTTTTAACGTATTATTTACTTATTTATAAGTAAATACATATCTATTCTGCAATCAGCGCCATGTCCGTCTTCTGGTGTTCATTGGCCATAATAAGCTGAGGCATCAGGACATTCACGGGTATATATCATAACTCCTGTGAATTCTCCCAGTGCCAAGGCTCAGCGTGGTCATAGCTGCTTTTCTCATCTTCTTCAAACTTTTTCGCCTCACTCGTATCTTCTTCAAGTTCTTTTAGCCGTGATTTTGGTATATCGTTCCGTTGCCCGATTTCTATTTTCAACAAAAGCCTGGCGGTCAATTCTCGTATCATCTCTAATTCGACATATTATGTCGCAATAAAACGTCAAATTGGTCGTTGTTTTTTTCATTTTTGTTTCGACATATGTCGAATTTAAGATAATGTCGATCTTGCGAGAATTGCCCCCCCCCCCCCCCTGGTCATAATGGGATATTGACTGTTATTAAAAATGTACTCTATCTCAATATTCATTAAGATTTAATATCAGTTGTACGCCATGGGACCACGCGACTAAGTCCTCCCGGGGCATCCTTGACATTTCGTTAAAAAATGTGCTTATTTCATAAGTTTATAAAGTTCATTTTTGTATGAGCAAAGCATCAGTTTCGCGGGTCTTGATGTGACTGTTGGTGTAGATATACTACTAGTAACAAAGATATGTACTTACAGAAGAAGATTTCGAGCAAATCCTACTTAATTTTATAAATGTGAAAGTTTGTGAGGATGGATGGACTTTTGTAACTCTTTCACGCAAAAACTACTGAAGCGATTTTGATGAAACTTTACAGTATTATTCTACACCAAAATTTTATATTTATAAGCTATAATTTAAAACGATATTGTATAATCGAAGTCTGTGCGGACGAAGTCGGGGGTGGAAGCTAGTCGGTTATAAGGATGGCCTCTCTGTCATGGCTACGAACATCTTTTTATTTTACATCATCATCATCATCACGCCTGTATTCCCTGAAGGGGTAGGCAGAGGTGCACTGTAGTGCGCCCACACTTTGCCGATGTATTTTGGTCCCAATGGCACATTCCCCCTCAATACGAGGGAGATTTGAGCCATAGTCCACCCCGCTGGCCCAGTGCGGGTTGGTGAACTTCACACGCCTTTCTATAGACGTGCAGGTTTCCTCACGATGTTTTCCTTCACCGTTCAGCAAGTGGTAATCATTGTTGTAAATGACATTCGCACATGAAAATTATCTCAGAGGTGCGAGGCTGGGATATGAACTTGCACTCCTTACGTTCAAGGCGGGCGTTCTTGTCCGTGAGGCTACCACTGCGGCTTTTATTTTGTATCTGTGAATTTTCGTCGTACAGAAACAAAACTCAGATATAATTATGCTACTTTCAGCGATCGACCATATAGTTCAAGGTTACATTGTGGTGAACCACAAACTAAGTTATCTGTGGTTACAGCTTAATAGCTCTATTAACAGGGGTTCGTGAATTATATCGATTCAGGACAATCGATATTGTTATCGATTTGAATTACAAAGGCCTGCATCGTGGTCGAACGCACGCCTTGCAATCAAAGTGTGCAGGTTCAAACCCCGGCTCGCACCTCTAGGATTTATTTGCGAATCTCATTTCATCCGAGATTATCGCTTGTTATGAAACGGTGAAGGAAAACATCGTGAGGGAACCTGCACGTCTGAGGGAACTTGACTAGTTCTCGGTAGATGAGTGAAGTCTGCCAACCCGCACCGGGCCAGCGTGGCGGACTATAGCCCGAATACCCCTCGCGTTGAGGGGAGCCCGTGCCCAGCAGTGGGACGTTAAAAAGGGCTGTAGTAGTAGTTCTTCAATATGAGAACTTACCTCATACGTAGGGTGGCTGATTTACTGGTCCTCAAATCTGAAACAATTCAAAATTAATAATAAATTTAAAGTCCAGAAAAGTGTTTATTGATGTCTGGTAGTAAAGTGGTTTAGTAACACGTTTTTTAAAATTGCCTATTGTATGTCCCACTGCTGGGCAAAGGCCTCCCCCTCTCGTCTCCACATGACCCTATCCTGGGCTTATTGTGGCCACGTTTCTCTCGCAAAAGTGACCAAATCGTCGCACCGTTGGTCACACGTAGATATGCGAAAGAATAAATATCACAAAATATCTTGGTGCGCGATTTTTTAGGGCGAGCGGCCATTCTACCTATTAATTTTATTCAAAAAAGGTAAGTTTGAATTTATTTAAAGTAGCATTTCAAAATAACATTTTAAATGATTTAAATGTAAATACTTAAGTGTTAATTGGTTAGAAAGAATATAACTAGTCAAAACATAACTCTCCTTTCAATGCAGTCGGGTAAAACATTCAATCAACCCCGCGTAGTAAATAAAATACCGTTGCTTCTTCCAAGAACAATAATATCGATCGATTTCCCCGTAAATATGTTCCGCGGCGGCTAAGCCCTGCATAATTTATTATTTTCCCACATAAATATTAATGTCGAGTCGGTTTAATAGGATTACGGGCGAATTTAATCACCTCATTTGTATACTCGTTTGATTTATGTTAGTTTTTCGCTTGTTGACTTCGTTAGAAATCACTAGATGGCTCTACAAGACATTACTATGTTTTAAAGACATTAAATTTCCCGCACTTTTTTATATAAGCAGTGGTAGCCGAGTGGTCGAACGCACGCCTTGCAAATCAAAGTGTGCAGGTTCAAACCCCGGCTCGCACCTCTGGGTTTATGTGCGAATCTCATTTTCATCCGAGATTACCACTTGCTATGAAACGGTGAAGGAAAACATCGTGAGGAAACCTGCACGTCTATAGAAAGGCGTGTGAAATTCACCAACCCGCACTGGGCCAGCGTGGTGGGCTCGGCCCCTATTACATTGGGACCAAAAATACATCGGCGAAGTGTGGGCGCACTACAGTGCACCTCTGCCTACCCCTTCGGGGAATACAGGCGTGATGATATATTATTATTCTTATTATGATGTATTTTTTTATATATGTCAATCATTTGCCATTTTTCACATTATCCCATCCATGCATCATCCTCATAATTTTAATTCATAGTCAAATTGGTTATTGCTATTTAATTACTAGAAATGGGTAGTACCTAATCTTATTTCATTAATATTATATTAAAAAGTACAGCAATGCATCATCAAATTATTTTGGTTTTGGTTGGATTACAAGGAGTATCGAAAACCGACATCTCGTGTGAACGATTTCATAAAAACAAAAAATCGTACCAGTCGAAATGAGAACCTCTTCCTATTTAACCGACTTCAAAAAGGAGGAGGTTCTCAATTCGACCCGTATGTTTTTTTTTGAAGGGTAGCGTTTTTTTTTTTTAAAATATACTGAAATTTTTATTTTATTTGTATGTAACGAATAAACATAAAAAGTACTGGACCGATTTCAAAAAATATTTTGCTGTTAGAAAGCTACATCTTCACTGAGTAACATAGGCTATATTTATTTACCCCAAAATGTTAAAAAAGTCCTCCCGTGGGAAGCCGGGACAGGCCACTAGTTGTTTTAAAATTCCTTTAATATCAGTTTTCATTATGTTAATCAGATATTTGCTCTAGTTAAACTAACAATCGCTTCGCCTCACAATTACAAAACCATTTAAGTTAGTACCACCTTTGTAACCTTTAAACTAGTTGGATCGATACTCGAGCGGGCGAAGGTGCGTCACGGTATTAACACCACCGGGGTAGGCAGAGGGCATTGTGTGGGGTGCTATTGTTGGAGTGAGTGACTTGGTAAAAATAGTTTCTAATGTAATGGTTTGTTTGTTTGGGTACGTTCAAGGCATGACTGCAATTATAACGATGCCGATTCAGCTCCCTTACCAGCACCTGTCAATGTATTTGACAGTTCACTCAGTGCAACATTTGTCAAAAAATTACAGTTAGTAATGAAATAAGAATACTTTAAGGACTGGTGGTAAGACCTCTGTTGTTCACAAACTACTACTACTACCGCCCTTTTAACGTCCCATTGCTGAGCAAGGGCCTCCCCTCAATGTGAGGAGAATTTCAGGCCATAGTTCACCACGCTGGCCTAGTGCGGGTTGGCAGACTTCACACATCTATCGAGAACTATAGACAGACATGTTGAAGACATGTTCTCTCAGCCGTGCAGGTGTCCTCACGATGTTTTCCTTCACCGTTTCATAGCAAGTGATAATCTCGGATGAAAATGAGATTCGCACATAAATCCCAGAGGTGCGAGCCGGGGTTTGAACCTGCACACTTTGATTTGCTAAGCGTGCGTTCGGCCACTCGGCTACCACTGCTTACTCACAAACTACATTTAACTGCATTTAGCATCCGAAAATTTTAAATTGTGATATCTATAAACTTAACTAACCACACACTCAAAAGTAACTACACTGAAATATTTAAGCTTCCACAAAGTCATAGTACTTACTCACATATTTAAGTGCGATTTAAGTATTGAACCGAAGCGACACGTACCTGTAGATAACAATATTATTTATTCAGTGACTCTACGTAAAAAAACATTTTCTTATGAACGCAAAAGAAATCGAGTATAATTGAACGAAAATGAACCTACGCCCTTTAGTTCAAAGGCTATTGTCCTCTGTCCGGTCGATTGGTTTGTTTGTGTGTTTGGTGCCCCGGTAACCATGGCAACGGGTAACTTATAAGCATGGAATAAATCAAGCCACCTAATGTTTATTTACGGCGCTTGTGATTTTTATAGTACTTAATTATAGTTTGACCATTAAAAGTGAAATGTTGGGACGTTAAAGCATTGATTATTATGTCATTTAGGCTGTAATTACTGGGTTGTTAATGTATAAATATTGGTAATGTTTTACACAAAATAATGTACTGTTTATGGTATTTATGGTAATTTGTGGAAAAAGGTTTTTTTATTGACTCTTTTTTCTATGAAATTCGAACCCCAATACAAGCAAGCTAGTAATTTTACCTCTTATTGACTTTGACCGTTTTATTCAAAGGGACTAAAGTAATAAATATTATTTATCTGTGATAACATTCCAAAAACAATAAAAAAATCAAATTTCCATTAAGTACTACCTACTTAGGTATCTGTCTTTATTTAATGACACGGTTTTATTCGATTCGATAGCAAGTTTTATAACCCAATGCAGGTATGTTCACACCATTTAAGTACCTACGTATTATGGTAAATAAATTCATGACTTACTTAACTTTCATAAAAATCGGGTAAATATTTGTAATAACATTACGTATGGGGTTGGTAACAAAAGAAGTCGGATGAATTTTTAAATAAATATGGCAACCGAATTCGATGCGGCCTGTTCTGTATTATTAAATACATTATAACTATGTATATCTACATAGGTACATACTATTAATGCCTACGGATATACCTATACTTAAGTTAAAAATAACCGATCATTTTAACCAATACAAAGTATCAAGGATAATGGAAACACGGAATTTAATAGCACAATAATTCTACACTGAATCATACAGACCATCTGTGTACCGACCGTAGTGTTAAAAACGAGTGTTGTGTGTTTACAATCACGGTATAAGTAATCTATACATCTTCTATACATCTATACAAATAAATAAAGTTGGAGTGTCTGTCTGTTTGTTTGTAATATCAAAATAACATTATTTTAACAAATGCATATGAAAGTATACACGTTACCTATAACGAGAATGCATTTGTTTAAATTTTTGTCTGTCTGTTTGTTCCGGGTAAACTTCCAAACAGCTGAACAGATTTCGACGGGACTTTTACTGGCAGATAGCTGATGTTTCAAGGCGTAACTTAGTCTACTTTTATTTAAGAAAAAGCATTAGGGTTCCGCGGGATGAATATAAAACCTTTATTTCCGGGTAATCTCCCTATAGACCTAACGCTAACACAGCTAAGACCTAACACAGCTAGTACCTAACGTGAATATAAACTATTTTATACTAGATAGGTAGTTAGCGAAAAAAAATCTTTCTTTTATCCGATCAGGGGCCGGATTTTCGTTTCATAGACATCAATCTCTATTAGACATATTTCGAAACAAAAGAAAAAAATACGACCAATTTGACGTTTCGATTCGACATATCTTTAATAGAGATTGATGTTTATTATACGAAAATCGGGCTCATCACTTTAAAAAATGGTTAATCAGCAATGGAGTTTCGACCCTCCATTATTGAGACGAACCGGCAAGAGACTCAATCAGGTCAGCTACTCGTTGTAAATACTAATTGGAAAAGAGTAGCCATGGAGTTTTTTGCCCATTCGTCTCCATAGGAAGTGCATTCCGAATGGGTGGTAGAGATACTATACAAAGGGTCAAACGGGTACCCTATTACTGAGACTTCGCCGTCCGTCCGTCTGTCACCAGGCTGTTTCTCATGAACCGTGATAGTTATAGAGTTGAAATTTACACAGATTATGTATTTCTGTTGCCGCTATAACAACAAATACTAAAAAATAGAATAAAATAAATATTTAACAAACGTGATATTTTTGCAGTTCTTATAGATAATGTTACGGAACCCGTCATGCGCGAGTCCGACTTGCACTTGGCCGGTTTTTTGTTTATTGCCGATTCCAATGTGCCTGTATTGGTTGTAATAATACGTTATGAATAATAATCGATAACTTATTGTTGTTGTTATTACATCGGCGAAGTGTGGGCTATCCCTGCGGGGAATACAGGCGTGATGATGTATTTATTTATTTTCTTGTATTGGTTGTATGAATAAAAAGTAGCCGTCGCGGGACGCCTGGCAGATGTGAAACGTTATGTTATTTAGAGTAGAGAGAGAGAGAAGCGTCGTAGCGGCGAGTGAGCGGAGTCAGACGGTGGGCGGAGTCTAAGCGGCAGAAAGAACCGACGAGCCACGGAACTGCTCGAAGGTTTCGCATCACGGCATCGCGGCATCAACGGTTGCTCTCAGTCGCCAAGCGCGCCATTAGATGTTTCACATCAAAAAAATGTCGGTCTTTTCGGAATTTGCTCTGCGGCTTCAGTACGCCTGCCAAGATAAGACATTTTCTCACGCATCGTGACGTCATTTTTGTGGCAAAATCGTTACGTCTTATTTGCTAGCATGGCGTAAATATAAAATGGGTTTGACAGTTAAATAAAACGTGTTTGACGTATGGATAAGATGTTATATCTTAAGTGCTAGCATGGGTTACCAAAATGTACCATAGAGACACGAATTTGACAGGTCAACGTAAAGAAATTTCTCACGGTCAAAGGCCGGTGATGAGAAAATAATTAGGCTGTAAGAAGTACATAAATATAGCATTTTATACACTATTATAACAAATAATACTTATTTTACTCTATCCTTCGCCAATATCAAGCGGACTACATGCAAAATTCTTCCGAAAACGAACACGTAAATTTATTTTCGTGTTCGACAAACAACAACAAAAAAGTGTAGAGACATTTCTATCTGTTTTATTTGCTTCCGAAAATCCACATAATCCTATTCCACGTGATTTAAAATCCATATTTTACAAAAAATCTGTAGGTTTGAGGTTAGATTTTGTTTGGCATCATACTTTGCGTGCTTTTTGCCGTTTTACAATGTAAAGTTATTTAAATTGGCAAATAAAAATAGTATAGTGCCCAAGAAATAAATTATAAGCATAATACTACCGACCAAATGATAATACATAAAGTTTCCGGCATAATAAAAAAGAATCTATGCCCAAAGATATTTTTAATATGTGCATAAATAATCTAATATATTCTATGATGTGTATGCAGCATCTTTTTTCTTTGTAAAGCTCCGTCTCGCTCTATTTGTCATTTCAATGAACGAATGAACGAAAGATCGTAAACTGTGAGAAAATTTTAGCAGGCTGTCTAATTTTAAACATCTTGGAAGCCATGTTAGCAAATAAGATACGGGAACGCAAGTTGACAAGATGTTTTTGGGACTTGTGAGAAAACATCTTGGCAGGCGTACTGAGGCCGCTGGTGTCTCTTGGATTATTACCGTAAGGTACCCATAGTACAAGCTTTTCTTAGTTTGGGATCATACGACGAGTATGTGTTGTCTGGCGGTATTCATTAGTGAACTGCGTTCGGTCGCGTGAGTATATAGAGGGTGGCTATATAATTATTAGTAGGGTGAAAGCCTGGGAAGGTTTAACGGTCATACATAAATTAGTACTTTATACCCAATCAGAAATCATGCATTTAATTTATTTGACCTATTTCACGATTTTCTGATATTCCTTTTCTAAACAAAGCAAGAGCAGTGGTAGCCTCGCTGGAAAGAACGCCCGCCTTGAACGTAAGGGGTGCAAGTTCAATTCCCAGGCCCGCACCTCTGAGATAATTTTCATGTGCGAATGTCATTTTCAACAATGATTACCACTTGCTGAACGGTGAAGGAAAACATCGTGAGGAAACCTGCACGTCTATAGAAAGGCGTGTGAAGTTCACCAACCCCCACTGGGCCAGCGTGGTGGACTATGGCCTAAATCTCCCTCGTATTGAGGGGGAATGTGCCCGGTATAATGGCAATAGGCTCGCCCCCTATTACATTGGGACCAAAATACATCGGCGAAGTGTGGGCGCACTCCAGTGCACCTCTGCCTACCCCTTCGGGGAATACAGGCGTGATGATGTATTTTATATATTTTTTATTAAATAAAATTAAAGTGTCTGTTTATAATCTCGAAATAACTGCTTTTCAACCGACTTCAAAAAGGAGGCCGTTCTCAATTCGACGCGTATGTTTTTTTAAAGCATTTATGGAAGTATATGTGAGATATAACGAAAGTGCAACTTCAAACGTTTTTGTCCTCGCAAATGGCTGGACGGATTTCACTGGATTTGCTAATTAGTAGCTGATGTTATATGGAGAACTTAGGCCACTTTAATTTTGGGAAATTAATGAGGGTTGCTGATTTCATAGCGTACGAAAGCGCGGGCTTAGCTAATTTTAAACTCATTTCGTACTGAATTAACCGTCAAAATTTTACGGTTACTATTGCAAAAACAATACTGGTAGTAAGGTCTCCCCCCCCCCCCCTGCTTCATATCCCGTTTAGGCGTCTACTGCTAGTGAAAACGATCTAGAACAAACATACGTATTTCTAGGCAGAAGGCATTACTTGCAGTGTGAGTAGATAGATATATAAAGACTTTTAAATTGTAGGCTTCCCTAGCTACTACAATTTAAGAATACTGCCGAAACCCGGGATCGAACCGGGGACCTCTAGATCTTCAGTCTAACGCTCTCCCAACTGAGCTATTTCGGCTACGAGTTGCAGTCTGAAATTCTCGATCTTATGAATGATACTAGCATGAATACAGGCAGTTACTAGCCAAGAGCTCAATGTTGAAGCCTGTGGATGTTCTTCATTGTTTTCACAATTTTTTTTTAAACTTCCCCATTTTTTTTAAATTGACTTCAAATACTATTTTTCAAAGACGTATATGACTTGACGGCTGGTGCAATCAATGTGACCAATTTCGATCAATATTTTTTTAGACCTCTTTTTGACACATTCAGGTATAAATACTTTCAAATAAAGTTGTAATCGACATTAAACAAAGACACAGGTAACCTAACATAATTATTCTACTTTACATTTTATATTACGGAACCCTAAAACATCCACCTGTTAAATTAAAATTCGTACCTAATGAGAAAACACGACGTCCTTCAGTAAATGTTACTAGTAAGCAGATGATAAGCTCAAAACTTGCTACATTTTGCCATATAAGCCTCCATTAAGCCCCGCACATACTCGGGCGTCAGAATATACGCCAATACCATAACGAACTCTGTGTCAATGTGAATAAGGTTTGAATTTCTGTGGTAGAAGCCACGAGACCACGCGTCAAAGTTCACTGTCAGTGCCATTTACGAGTAGTTGAAGAATGAACTTTTTCAATGAGTCAATACAGTTTGTTTTGGTGTGGCAAAAAATTTAACGTGCGAGCGTTGACGCCCCAGTGTGCGAGAGGATTTAACTTACGATCGAATGCTTGTTACAAAGGTATTTTTAAAGAGGTACGTAGACTACCAATGGAATCATTCTTGCGAATTTTAAGGTTATATTCGCTTGGCAATACTTAGTTTTACGCCCTCGACCCCAGCGTGTCATGCGAATAACTTTGAATTTTTGGAATATGTACTCTATCTCTACAGGGTGTTTCAGAAGTCCGAAATAATACTTTGACCTCTGCTTCAGTATCGGGTATACAACTGAATAGTATAAGAAAATGATCGAAATTCGACCATGTTTTTCCGGCTTTTTTTTCGTCGTCAATTTCTATAACTCGTAATATCTCGAGTCCTATGTAAAATTTTCGTGATATGTTTTGTGAATATTGCTAGTCGCCCCTCATAAGTGTAGTTTACACTACTGAATAGGGTTATGGATGTAACCAAAGGCCAGAACACGATACCTGTGACAAATATTTAAAGGTCCATAACTTAGAAACAATGATAGTTAGGTATAAAATGTCTTCACTAAGCATCCACATATGAGTTACCGTATATGTGTCCAAAATATTATTTCGGACTTCTGATACACCTGTATATAATTAAAGACTGAATGTCAGGGATAGAAGCCACACGATCGTACAAAATTCGCTTGACATTTTCTTTAAGAATGAGGTTTTCTGTGAGATAATACATTTTATTTTGGAAAGGAACAAGAAGCAATATTAAATAAACTCTAATATGCTAGTTCTATATGATAGAAGGGGACTCACGTTGAAACTTACGTCAGTTTCATGGCCCTAGTGGGAATCACACCTGGAACCTTGCGGTTACAAGGACGACCCGTCCAACCACTAGAATATTGACGCTTTTACGATAATAATAATATAATGATAATTTTAACAACCCATTTTATGTCTTCAGCTGCTACTTAACAGCCCTGTCTTCCGCTGTGTTAGAGAAAATTGGTTGTAACTCGTGTCCATATCAAAAACTATTAAAATATTGATTGTAAACGACGATAACGCAGTTGCTAATGGAATGAGCAAATAATATAAATTCCGTTATGATGATGTTCTATTCAGATTGAGACGTTCTCGTCTTTTGCCATACAAATTCAACCTTTATGCATAATTGATACAGTGCACACTTGAAACCTGACAGAATGACAATATGAATTGTTATAATTAAAATTTATTCGATTTAATGTTGTCACTACGACTTTTTCGCTCGTTTTCAACTCGCTTGCCGCTATCGTCCACGTAAAATATTTTCCTTACAATCACTTAATGATTATTATTATTGTAATGTATTTTGAAAGCAATAACTATATATCAATTTAACTTGTTTAATTACGCAACCAGTTAACGGATATCGCAGCTGTTTTGACGTTTCGAGACATGTTTGAAATGTTACCGCGATAATTAGTACTGATTGCGATAGCCATGGAATAATTAGGCAAGTTAGGCAATTGGATAAATTCATCTATGCTTACAATTGCATTTCGAAAGGATATTTGACTTTAACGATTTTTTTAACTTTACAGAAGAGCACACTCTTTCGACGCAGAAAAAATCGCTGATTCCAAATTATGTCTATAAGTCAATATCGCCCAAAAGTGTTGCTTAAGTCAAAATACCCTTTCACCCCTCGATATGTGTTCTACAATGCCACTGTTAACTGAACATTAATAATAATAACAAGTAGCCCTTTTAACGTTCCATCACTTGGCCCTGGCTTCCCCGCAATGCGAGGTAAATGCAGGCTATAGTCCACCATGGTGATCCAGTGCCAATTCACACGTCTATCAAAACCAAAAATTGTTTTTTTAATTCGTGTAGGCCAAAAAGCACTTACAAATAGTCAAATTCTACCACTGGTTTGGTTGGGTTTGGCTGCTTCCTGAGTCGAGCCAATAAGAAACTCAATAGTTACTTTTTTTATTGAAAACTAGGTAGGGTTCCTCGGATTTGCAAGTTTCCTCACCATGTTTTCCTTAGCATGTGTTAATCTAGGATGAAGATGAGAAACGCACACAAAATCCTAGAGGTGCAAGCTCAGGATTTGTACCTACACCACCTAGGTTAGCAGTGTAGTAGCACTTCATATATACCAAATTGGTCATTTTGATATATATAATACTACTGTACGTGTGTATGTCACTGAACTCCTCCCAAACAGCTGGACCGATTTGTGTGTATATTTCAATGGGTTTCTGGATGGTTTAGATTCACAATTGGACCCGGCAGGTGGCGCTGCTTTCGTATGTCACTAATTCTAAGGCGGTACGAAGTTCGCTGGGTCTGCTAGTAGTTTAATATAAATTTAGGGGTATTAGTACTTTAGGTACGAACTATCTATCTGCAGTTGACAGTTGTCATTCTAAACATAATGATGCCTCATCGAAATGAGAAGACATAATTTGATCGTAATAAAGTTTAACTCTCCGAGGTGTTCTGGGGTCTTACCACCACCACCTCTTAAAGTATTGTAAATGCTGCAAGACAGGTTATGGCAATAGGGAAGGATCATTTGACGGGTACAGGCAAATAACAGGGAATGTCCTAATTTATGAATTTTGAGAAAAAGCAATTTGAAAGTTCAACTATTCATAGCCATAATCTACAGTTTGGCCGTAAACAAAACTGCTTTTTTGCGCTATCTGTTAACTTTTTTAAATCATAATGATTAGAATTCAAAATGCCATACAGAAAATGTTACAATATTATGTAATTAATTAATTTGTGGGCAACTGGGCTGATTACACTAAAACATAGATGTATCTAGTTTTAATCGTATCATAATTAATAGCAGAGTGTAATGGTTTGTTGTTCCAAATAAAAAAAAAAAATACGATTCTATAAAAAAAAAAAAAACAAAAAAAAAATACATTCCCTGTTGTTTTGCCTGTTATTCATTTGGATCTATCTATTCCTCCCGATAGTTTTGATGACCGTACCACCGTTTCGAAAAGAAAGTCAGTAAGGGCTGCAAAACAGGTTTATGTGTTTATTTAATTTAGATACCGCACATCCTGCGGCTTCAATCAGATACAAGTCGTATAACGCCTTGCACATATTGGGGCGAGTGAATTTAATGCGAAATTTAAGAAAATTATTCGTTATAAATATAGGTACATGAATATTGTATTTGTCATTTTCAACAATGATTACCACTTGCTGAACGGTGAAGGAAAATATCGTGAGGAAACCTGCACGCCTATAGAAAGGCGTTTGTAGTTCACCAACCTGCACTGGGCCAGCGTGGTGGACTATGGTCCAAATCTCCCTCGTATGGAATGTGCTCGGTATAATGGCAATAGGCTCGCCCCCTATTACATTGGGACCAAAATACATCGGCGAAGTGTGGGCGCACTACAGTGCACCTCTGCCTACCCCTTCGGGGAATACAGACGTGATGATGTATTGTATTGTATTTCTGTGGTAATAGCTGCGTTACCGCTAACTATTTTAACAACACTACACTTAACTTCTATTGAAAATGTATGTACCTACTCTGTAGCAGTATATATCGAGGGGTGAAAGGCTATTTGACTTGTAGCGACATCTATCTCGCCACATACGAACTAAATCCTGCATCGCGATATTAAAGCGATCCGAGCAATTGTTTTTTTTTTTGAAGGACTTACACTGTTGGCCGTGAGGTGGCCTTTACAGCTTTACCGGAGGAGCCGAGCGATTGAACATATATAGAAGAACCCGTCAACAACCGTCGGGCAGTAGCCCGCTAGACACAACACCTGTCTGGTCGAAGGATCCTCCCTTTACCTTCCAAACTGGTGACCCCGACGTGATTTTTAACATTATTTTAACTTTACAGGAGAGCATACTCATTCGACGCAGAAAAAAATGTTGATTTCAAATATGTATTTATGTCAACATTAGTAAATTAAATTTACAAAGTTTGAAAATGTATTCTCTAGCAATATACATAAAGATTGTATTTCTATGGTAGGTAATATCTACGCCATCACGAGTCCTAATTTGTTCGTATTATTGATGACGTTTCATTTGACAATGTGCTTCTTAGACGATGACCATGGCCTCGATTTTCGTGCGATCGAGATTCATCTTCATTCGAGATATCTCGAAACAAATAAAAAAAAAAACATACGATTTGACGTATCGTTTCGTCGTATCGTCGGACCCTGGTATATGTTGACTTAGCCCGCGTGGAATTTAGAGAGATTACCCGAAGTAAGTTTTATATTCTTCCCGCGAGCCCTGACGCTTTTTCTAAAGTACCTAAAAGCCTAAGTTACTCCTTAAAACATCAGCTATCTGCCAGTGAAAATCCCGTCAGCCATTTAGGAGTTAAACCGGAACAAACAGACACCACCAACAGCTGCCCATAATTAATTAAGTATAGTTTTCTCGTCTAAACTGGTATCTGGAAGAAATTGCTTTTAGCGATAAGACCGCCAAATTGTACATAGCTACTGTATTTAGAACTAAGAATGTTGTATTATTTTCTTTGTTTGGTGTGTGCAATAAAGAGTATCTAGATATGCAATAGAGAGTATCTATGAAAGGGACAAACAGACGGTTACTTTTTTTTAAACTGTATTGTTTATATAGGTATCGTATATACTTTCATATTAATTAGGAAAAAAGGTGTTATTTTGATATTACAAACAGACACTTGAATGTTATTTATTTGTAGAGATTTACAATGTATATTGGTCGCGCGGGTTTCGACGCGGTTGTGGGCTTAGGGTTTGACGAAGTCCCTGGGTACCGTTGCTCAGCTATAATTACTTCTGCGACTAGTACAAGGAAGTGTTACGTATCCTGCATGAGGACTGCTGCAACGTTTAGCGTACTGGCATTTAATGGTTGTTTGAAAGCTCGGGATTTAATTAGCGAAAAGAAAAAAAAAAACCGTTTACATTGATAGGTAGTTCGTTTGGTCAGTATACTAGGAATTAAATACAGATTTATACTACTCCAGATAAAAATATCTGTGTCCCGGCAACGCACGACCACGACATATGAATTGAAGTATAATGTGACAAGAGGGCTAGCTCTTTCCTTGTTCAGCCTAGATATTCAACGAGGAAATGCAGCCAACGGTCTTGCACACAACAAAGCACTTTTTTAACGTAATGTCATCTCATGGTCGCGTGCCTTTTACCAGAGAAATTAAAGTTGTATGCATATTGATACAAAGTCCATTTTCATAAGTAATGATATTGATTACGGACAGCTGTCAATGGTTCGAATTTAAACATCCAATGCGTATATCACCTTGATCTAATAGCACTCACCATCTGTAAGAAGAAAATACACTATATTTATTTCAACTAAGTCAGAGCCAAATGGTTGCTGATTGCTCACTAAACAGCTTATATAAAGAAGTTCAATTAACACAGTAGCTGCTACACCAGGTTTAACAACCCTTGTGAGTATCTTCCTGCCTATGCGGGCGCCGGAATTGTGCTGTTTCTCAGTGGACCTTATCAACCTGGCTGCGCACAGTTTGAAAGTACATGACAACTGACTAATACATCATCTTACATCATCACGCCTGTATTCCCCAAAGGGGTAGGCAGAGGTGCACTGTAGTGCCCCCACACTTCGCCGATGTATTTTTGGTCCCAATGTAATAGGGGGCGAACCTATTGCCATTATACCGGGCACATTCTCCCTCAATACGAGGGAGATTTTTGGGCTATAGTCCACCACGCTGGCCCAGTGCGGGTTGGTGAACTTCACACGCCTTTCTATAGACGTGCAGGTTTCCTCACGATGTTTTCCTTCGCCGTTTCATAGCAAGTGGTAATCTCGGATGAAAATGAGATTCGCACATAAAATCCCAGAGGTGCGAGCCGGGGTTTGAACCTGCACACTTTGATTTGCAAGGCGTGCGTTCGACCACTCGGCTACCACTGACTAACAGCCACGTTAATGCTTCCAAAAATAGGTAGCAGTTCTAATGTATAATTGAAATGGAGGTAACGAAGTAATTTAGGAGCACAAATAAATAATAAAGAAGAAGAAGATTTGTCATAAAAAATATATGGGTCAAATTAAAGTCGCTTAAAAGCTGTTTTAAGACGCGACGATATGGCTAGAGCTAGTAGATACTAGTATGTACATAAATACAAACATATAGGTATTAACGCTTGTATCATTCTAAGGAAGGCTGAGACTGCCGTTTGCCACATGCTACGATCCTGTCTGATCTTTCTTACCTACCTACTACAGCCCTTTTAACGTCCCACTGCTGGGCACGGGCCTCCCCTCAATGCGAGGGGGATTCGGGCCATAGTCCACCACGCTGGCCCAGTGCGGGTTGACTTCACACATCTATCGAGAACTAGATAAGTTCCCTCAGACGTGCAGGTTTCCTCACGATGTTTTCCTTCACCGTTTCATAGCCAATGATAATCTCGGATGAAAATGAGATTCGCACATAAAATCCCAAAGGTGCGAGCCGGGGTTTGAACCTGCGCACTTTGATTGCAAGGCGTGCGTTCGACCACTCTTCAAGAAACGAGCATACTCATTCCTTAAAGGACGGCAACGCACTTGCGATGCCCCTGGTGTTGCAGGTGTCCATGGGCGGCGTTGATCACTGACCATCACGTGAAACGTCTGCTCGTTTGTCTCACTATCTCATAAAAAAAAAAAAAAACTCGGCTACCACTGCTTCGCTTCATTTCCTCATCATCAGCCTTCATTCAAATTCATATATCATAGCGGATGTACATTCATGATTCGATGGTTAAAATTCGAATTAACTCAAGCGCCGTTTGGGTAACTTTGCACGAAACACAGCTCAAAAAACGGAGAAAAATTATCTGATTCCAACGATATTATATTAACTCAATATCGCCCAACATGTCGCTTGAGTCATTTCGCCTATCGACGGGATATGCATTTAGTTAAAAGCTTTTTATTTTAAATAACAAACAGAGCCAATTTTATTTATTTGTATGGTTTTAAGTTCCATAATTGTTATTTGCTTAACATCCCGAAATACTGCGTATCAGCTGTACAGTGGCTTTAAGCAGTGCGTTTGCGCATATATTTTAAGGTGCAGCAATATTGACGTTGGTTTCCGATCGACAATATACTAGTATGTCAATAATAATAAACCACTTTTAATTATGTATCTTTGATTTAAGACGCAAAAAATATACGGTCGACTTGAGAAACCCGTTAATAAGAAGCCGGTTAATAAATAGGCATAAGCTTTAATATTTACTTTTTTAGGGTTGTTATGAGCTGATAATACTTGCATATTTTCAACGATTATTGACAGTAAAAATCGTAAAAAAAATATTTTTAACAAAAAAAAAACAAACTGACTTCAAAAACCTAGGTGCACTAAAAAGCTAGAAATAACCTCATAATTCATTACGGTGTATTTGTATAGTCTGACGTAGATTGGCATCGACTTCAAATATAATGAATTATGAGGTTATTTCTAGCTTTTTAGTGCACCTAGGTTTTTGAAGTCGGGTTTTTTTTGTCATTTGTTTTGAGATATCTCGAATAGAGATGAATCTCGATCGCACGAAAATTGGGGCCCAGATTCCTGCCAGACAACAATTTGGAGTTTAATCCCAAAGATCTGCTTATAACCAAGTTACCTAGATAGTATTTTCTTATCTATAGCTACCTTATCAATGATTTAAGTTATCATGTACCTTTTTAATAGTATTGTAATAATATAACTTGAATTTTTAGTCAAGTTTTGAACAAATTAGTACCTATCAATTATATATTGGAAGTAATTTAAAAAAAATACTGTTTAAGAGGTTGGAGTACGGCCCCTGAGCAGTGTTTTCAATTTCCATTACTTAAAATACCGTATCAAAAAATCTGAAGCACCGCATAAAGCTTCCAGCACACTGGCGCGTCAACGTTCTTGCATAAAATTTTTGCTAATACTAAATGCAACTGTATTGACACATAGAGTATCTAGAGTACCCATAACGACTCCACTCTTCTTAAAGCTCTGCGGCGATTTTTCCACCATTTTTAGGGTTCCGTACCCAATGGATAAAACGGGAACCCTACTAAGACTTCGCTGTCCGTCCGTCACTCCGTCCGTCCGTCTGTCACCAGGCTTTATCTCATGAACCGTGATAGCCAGAGAGTTGAAATTTTCACAGATGATGTATTTCTGTTGCCGCTGTAACAACAAATACTAATAAAAATAATAAAATAAATATTTAAGGGGGCTCCCATACAACAAACGTCATTTTTTTGCCGTTTTTATAGATAATGGTACGGAACCCTTCGTGCGCGAGTCCGACTCGCACTTGGCCGGTTTTGTTATCTCATGTACTTGTAGTATACTGCAAGTATATGGGAAAACAAAAATGGTGGAGTCAGATAAATCAGAAAAAAATACCACAGCGCGTGCTCGAAATGCCATCTCCGTTATAATATTTCCATGGTATTGAAAATTAAAAATTACATAGAAAAAACTCATTCTACAACGAAATGACACTGATAGATCGAGAGAAAATTTTGCCGCGTGACTTTTACGATATAAATTCAATCTTTATATTGACCATGGAGATATTATAACTGAGATGGTATTTCGAGCCCGCGCTTCGGTATTTTTTTCTGATTTATCTGACTCCACCATTTTTGTTTTCCCATATACTTGCAGTATACTACAGGAACATGCGATAACAACAATGGCGAAAAAATCGCCACAGAGAAGACGCCACGAAAACTTGAGTCATTCCAAATCCAAATCCAAATGGCCTTTATATCCTGCGATATATACCCTGGCGATTTAAAAAAATTATCAGCCCACTGAGTTTCTTGCCGGATCTTCTCAGTTGAGGTCGCGTTTCGATCCGGTGGTAGTATATAAGAAAAAAATGTAAACTTGACAATTTGTTAGTGTCCCCATAGGCCTATACAAAATAAATGATTTGACTTTGATTGACTTTGACCTGAACTGTTTTCGTTTCGTGGTGTTGTTGCTAGAATGTCTCTTAGTTCAGTGTGCCTGTTCGCAAATGCCTCTTCTAGCAGCTTCCACTGTGTTCTGTCTTTGGCGACCCTTCTCCATTTGGGCCCCGCTGTTAGTTTAAGTTCGTCCTCCCATCTTTTGTCTTGTCTTCCTCTGCTTCTTTTTCCGTCTCTGGGGTACCAATCAGTGACAATTTTACTCCACTTTTCTTGGCTACTTCTCACTGTATGTCCGATCCATCGCCATTTATGTTGGTCTATTTTTGTAAGTACGTCGGTTACTTTAGTCTTAGTTCTTATAACTGTGCTCCTTAATCTGACTTGCTTTCGGATACTTATCATGCTCCTTTCCATTGCTCTTTGGCAGTAAAGCATATCCCTGTGGTGTTTTGAGAGAGACCAAGTTTCACATTCATAAGTGAGGCAAGGTAGGATGCAGGTGTTGAACACTTTGCTCTTCATTGTTGTGCTGAGTACAACAATTTCATCACCTCCTTGAGTCATTATGGGTACTCTAAATACTCTATCTATATGTTGACATACAGTTTGTTTTTGTACTGGCAAAAGTTATGACCCAAGACTTTAGACGCCCCAGTGTGCGACGGCTTAACAATATTGTTTTGGTTGTAGATATATCATTGATATTTACGCACTCAAATAAAAAACATCGTACCCCAGAAACCGTATTTAATTTTCAGCTTGAATCGTTAAAATTATCGACATGACATTGTATAGCCACGTATTTTTACAAGTTTATTACTTGGCATCTTTACGGTGAGATTTTATTGAATATTTTTTTGTAACCCTTTATACAAACTCTTGTTTATGATGTTATTTTTGTGTCCCTATCTCTTTGACATTATTTGGAACTAGCGGCCCGTCCCGGCCTCGCACGGGTGGACATTAATTTAAACATTTTAGGATACATAAATATAATCTCTATTTTACTCAGTGATAATGTAACTTTACTTTCTAACGGGAAAATAATTTTTGAAATCGCCCAGTAGTTTTATTTTTATTCGTTACATACAATAAATCCCTATATAATATTAGTATAGATATAAATTATTTTGATCAGTACTTGGCAGACTTAACAAATCTATCGAAAACTAGTCAAGTTCCCTTAAATGTGCAGGTTTCCTCACAACAATTTCCTGCACCGTTTCATAGCAAGTGATAATCTGCAAAATTGAGATTCGCACATAAAATCTAGTACAAAAAAAAAGATGATAAAAAGATGTTGTTTTTATGAAGTCTTATCAACTTCACAAAATTAGTGTTAGAGGACTTTGGGTCTAGAACTACTTCATGTCTTATCCACTAAGGTCCTAAATTCCATGCGTGCAGTATGCTTTTCATTGCCTATTTTAAATATGTAGCCGATTGAATGAATACAATTAGCCTCTAATTAGTGAAGCCACCTTGTATGTCTCCAGTTAATTCATGCCGCTGTCCATTCACAAGTAATTAATTAAATATTCATTTAAAGTATTCGTCGCGATAGAATTTCAATGAATAGGCAGATGTATCAAGTAATTGGAGGGACAAGGTGGGGTGATCTGCGAAAAACATCTGTCAAAATGCTATATTCATTGGATTGCCACTAGCCTCGTGGGCAAGAACACCCACCTTGAACGTAAGGGGTGCAAGTTCAAATCCCAAGCCCGCACCTCTGAGATAATTTTCATATGCGAATGTAATTTTCAACAATGATCACCACTTGTTGAACGGTGAAGGAAAAACATCGTGAGGAAATCTGCACGTCTATAGAAAGGCGTGTGAAGTTCACCAACCCGCAATGGGCCAGCGTGGTGGACTATGGCCCAAATCTCCCTCGTATTGAGGGGGAAAGTGCCCGGTAAAATGGCAATAGGCTCGCCCCCTATTACCTTGGGACCAAAATACATCGGCGAAGTGTGGGCGCACTACAGTGCACCTCTGCTTACCCCTTCGGGGAACACAGGCGTGATGATGTATGTATTTATTATATCAAAGAGAGAGCATTTAGTATTAAATACACATCATATTTGCAAGAAGTGTTTAAACCATTTTAATATCTTGTTACGAAGAATTTTTGAGTTCCATAACTGTATCCTGTAGTTCCATATCTAGGACTGTATAACACTTTTTTGTACAATATTGTTACTAATACAACAGAAAAAAAAATGCACGGAACGGAACACCATTTATTTAAGCATACAGATGACTAATTTTCTTCTTTTTTTTTCTTCTTTTTTACCTGTCGATGCAAATAAATAACATTGCTTTACCTGCACAAGGGTTTGGGAAACATACAGTCAAACCATACCTTGTTATCATACAGATATTATATTATTGTCCCTTGAATTCTCTGCAGTATCTCCGCCGTTTAGTTTTAAATAAAATATGTATCTTTTTGAATAAATATAAATTCTCTTCGTTATTTTGAATACAAACTACACAGACCTCATGAAAAATACCTTTTTACATCCTAAATCTATGGAATTCATAATCATTTAGTTATGAACCAAGTGTGTATTATAGGATGCGTTCTCAATTCAAAATCGTTTGTTCAAAATTTGTCCAGCGATCTTATTTGTACAGATAAAAACAATCAATTTTCTAACTTTTAAAATTAAGAACACCTGCATATCGATTTTTTTTAATTAAAGTCATTTTTTATTTTGTGTTCGAATCGGCACAAGTAGTTGACACACCTATAAGGTTCTATTGTTAGCTAAATGATTAATTATGTAGATGAAACCCGTACGTTACTTTTAAAACTGTTGTCGGTTGACATAAAAGTAAATTAACAACTACGCTATCGGCTTGCCTATCATAGTCTCGAAAATAGCTCGGAAACAATATCTGTGACATTAATCTGGGATTTCAAGGCAACTGGTTTTAATATATGCAAAAAGGTGTGCAATGTATTGTCAATAATATTGTATTCTAATTTGCTAGTTGAGTCCGCAACTGAGTACGTATGGATTTATCGCAACGGAACCCGATGATTGTTCTGAAATAATGTAGTCCAAGTTACTCATTGTAACATCAGCTATCTGTTAGTAGGAGTCCCGACGAAATCGATTCAGCCGTTTGGGATTTTGCCTCAAACAAAAAGACAAAATGTTTTTAATTGCATTTTCGTTATAGTTGGCGTATCTATTGTTATATAAAATTAGTGAAGAGCAAGTAGTAGGAGTAGCTATATGCGTCTCACACATATATATAAGACACAAACACACTTCAATTTTATTTATTTTTCCTAAAGATAAATTAACGGAAAAAGGTTATTTTTACAAGATTTTATGTCCGGGTGAAATCTTGCAACTGAATTTTAAATTAGTTATCTTTAACCAATTAAGCTGAAATTTGGTATACACGCTTATTTTGGATGACAATGCATGCTTAGCTATGTGACGTCATTCTAATTCCAATATTATTTCTTACCTCGACGCAGTGTGCATTCACGGGAACATTTCCGATGACTCTTCCAGTAATCTGTGAACAAAATAAATATCACATTTTAGATACTCTAGTAAAAGTTGTTACCGCAAATACAAGATGTATTTTAACGTCAAGACTTCGGTCAAACGCACGCTTTGTGTGCGTGTGCAGGTTCAAACCCCGGCTCGCACCTCTGGGTTTCATATGCGAATATCTTTGACATCCGAGATTACTACTTGCTAAGAAACCTGCACGCCTGGGGGAACTTGATTAGTTCTAGTCTCGATAGATGTGTGAAGTCTGCCAACCAGCACTGGGCCAGTGTGGTGAAGTATGGCCTGAAACCCCTCGTATTGAAGGGAGCCTCCCTTGCCCAGCAGTGGGACGGTAAAAAAGCCTATAGGTAATAATAGTAAATTCAAGACTTATGTGACACTAAAACCCTATTATACTTCTTAATTCAATGAGAATTGAAGACAAAATTGGGATATCCCAAATTTTGTTACGTAATTTGTTGAGACATTTAATGTGGGGACATGAATGATGGGACATTAATGTTTGGACATGAATGTTGGGACGTGAATAATGTGACATGAATGTTGGTACATGAATGTTGGGACGTGAATGTTAGGATGAAAACGTTGGGACACGAATGTTGGGACATGAATGTTGGGACAAGAATGTTGGGCGTTGTATCTTGGGACATGGATTTTGGGACGCAAAAATAGAGTGAATAAGCTTTACTAATAGCCTTGATACGGCAAATTCATAGTAGACAGAATTATAGACTTCCTTCGTATGTCAGCTTGAAAATAAATAGAAACGTTGAACAGTTACACGTCGCATAATTGTCACGTTATCTGTTAATTTGAATGCTTTGAGCAATATCCGTCAAGCATAGGCGTGCGGGGCGGCTCAGTAAGGGCATAACCCACATACTAGTGCGAGCTAATAGCCATCGTAGTACTAACAGCAGAACAAGCGAAGAATACTTTTACCTGACTACGGTGAAGCCAAAAGGAATGGTTATGATTTGAACAGTATAATGAATGGACGAATCGATGTTTATATGTTTTTTTTTATGAGATAGGGAGGCAAACGAGCAGACGTTTCACCTGATGGTAAGTGATCAACGCCGCCCATGGACACCTGCAACACCAGATATCGTTAACACGTTATTTACGTATGTTCCTCCGTAGCGCCTAAACTATCCATCCGATTTTGATGAATAAGGTGTCAATCAATTCGTTATTATGTCCCGGGTAATATAGGCTAATTTTTTTCCGTATTCGGGTTACAGTTTATTAAACTTTTTTCTCGTTATTGAAATTGAATTAATTAATTAACTATTTAAAAATATATGTAAATTGCTGAAGTTCTACATTGGGTGTCATTATTTAAACATTGTTTTTTTTTATTTCATACTTTATTAATATCGGGCTAATGAAGAAATCGTGTTACTATTAATAAAAAATATTAATTTATTGAAGTTAATGCCTAAAAATACAAACAAAATTCATAATACTTTTAATAAAATAAACAATTTCATTGATAATTAGATCTGAATCTTGAAATGTTTATAAATAAAATCAAATTAACATAAATATATGGATAAGTATAGTTATTATAGTTAAAAAACATTAACAAAAAAAAAAAATTCGAACTGATTAAGAAAAAAAAATCTTAAGTTTATTTTTTTGCTGGCAGTTCGCAGACTTTTATTTAGACTAGTGCAATCTAGAAATACCATACCTTTTTCCATCCACATTAAACTAATTAATAAAGATTACGAAATGTCAGTCTAAAGGCTTAGAATCGTCGGCGGAGCGCTCATTCACCGCGGTTTTATATCGATTATGCCGGTATCGAGTTACAAATCGATTACGTAACATCGGTGGCGGGCTCTCGATTATAATCCGAGAGCGTGTTAAAAGCTTTTATGTTGATATTAAATATTAGACGTCAGAGATGATTTTAGAAATTAATTATAATGGATTTCTTATGCTGACGTTATGGGAACTAATAAAATTATATTAGGGAATGTGTGGAAGTGATAGAGTTGTATTTATTATCTTCTTGGGCCAGCGAGGTGGACTATGGCCCAAATCTCCCTCGTATTGAAGGGGAATGTGCCCGGTATAATGGCAATAGGCTCGCCCCCTATTACATTGGGACCAAAATACATCGGTGAAGTGTGGGTGTACGACAGTGCACCCCTGCCTACCCCTTCGGGGAATACAGGCGTGATGATGTATTTTTTTTCTTGGGTATATAATTTTTTACTTTTATTTATTATTTCCTTTATTTCTTATCTTTCTTAAAAATTACATTTTTAAATATATATATATATAAAAAATACATTTAAAAATATAAAAAACAGTTCCCCACCGGCATCTGGAACAGGGTTCTAGTTACCAGTGGTTAGGGCTCCAGAGAGAGGAACTTCCTCACAATGCGCGCCGTCTCCAGAAGTACTGCCTTCTGAATCTGTCCCTTGATCCAGCTACCTAACGCGAGCCTCTTTAGGTGTTTGTCGAGGCTCTTGGCTAATAAGCCATGGGCGGAAACGACTATCGGTACAATGATTGCCGCATTAATCATCGCATTTATTATTATTATTAGTAAATTGTTGACTATGTAAATATTTTGTTTTTAATGTAAATAAAAGTAATAAGATCTTCTTGATAGAACACTTATTTGTTTTTTTTTTAAGTATTTAGATCAATTTGAAGCAAGATCAGTTATCATCTAAATTTGACAACGGCTAGATCCAGTGGGTTAAGTGTAGGCCACTCGGTCCACTGCACTGGGTAATTCCAGGTTCGAGTCTTGTCAGCCGCAAATTTAAAAAAACCGGCCAAGTGCGAGTCGGACTCGCGCATGAAGGTTTCCGTGTCATTATCTGTAAAAACGGCAAAAAAATCACGTTTGTTGTATGGGAGCCCCCTTAAATATTTATTTTATCCTGTTTTTTAGTATTTTTTGTTATAGCGACAACAGAAATACATCATCTGTGAAAACTTCCATTCTATAACTACCACGGTTCATGAGATACAGCCTAGTGACAGACGGACGGACGGACAGCGAAGTCTCAGTAATAGGGTTCCCGTTTCACCGTTTCGGTATGGAATCCTAAAAATAACGGTTCAAAATCATTAAAACTACTTGACAATAGTCCACTATTTATTTCGAGGTAAGGTAAATTGTACTTTATGACGACACTATCCCACGGGATGTTACCCATAGGTAATATTTTGGTGTTATAATAATAATAATAATTATTATTTAGTCTGTGCCTAACACATATCGCACAAACACATACAAAAGTGTTTATGGACCTACTTAAAATAGATTAAAAATATCTTTAAAATTGAGGCAATAAATAAAACTATTTATCGACCCAACCTCTCAAGGATCTTATAGGTGGAGATGGAGGCACCGTTTTAGAGGTCATTTTAAAATGGTTATAGTTTGACATATCTGGGCCAAAGATTGAAAGATTATATTCGAACTATAGGGCGACAAAATAAGGTGGACATTGATATATTATGTCCAACATTAATATACAGGGTGTATCAGAAGTCCGAAATAATACTTGGACGCTAGCATCGGTATCGTGTATACAACTGAATGGTATAAAAATTTGATTGAAATTCGACCATGTTATTCCAACTTTTTTTTCGTCGTCAATTTCTATAACTCGTAATATCTCGAGTTCTATGTAAAATTTGCATGTTCTGTTTTGTCAATATTGGTAGCAGCCCCTCATAAGTGTAGTTTACACTATTGAGTAGGGTTATGGATGTACCCAAAGGCCAAAACACGATACCTGTGACAAATATTCAAAGGTCTGTAACTCAGAAACTATGATAGTTAGGTATAAACTGTCTTCACTAAGCATCCACATATGAGCTGTCGTATATGTGCCCAAAGTATTATTTCGGACTTCTGAAACATCCTGCATATATGGCTTAAAAGCCGTTATGTTTTCTACTTTAAAAACTGTATATGGCGAAAATAGGGTTGCGATGAGTGCTTTTATTTAATTATAATTTTGATTTATTGTTAGTTTTATATTCAATTTAAAATTAATTCGCCATAAAAAACGCCTATCGGTTTTAGGGTTCCGTACCCAAAGAGTAAAACTGGAACCCTATTACTAAGACTTCGCTGTCCGTCCGTCCGTCTGTCACCAGGCTGTATCTCATGAACCGTGATAGTTAGACAGTTGAAATTTTCATAGATTACGTATTTCTGTTGCCGCTATAACAACAAATACTAGAAAACAGAATAAAATAAATATTTAAGGGGGCTCCCATACAACAAACGTGATATTTTTGAAGTTCTTATAGATAATGTTACGGAACCCGTCATGCGCGAGTCCGACTCGCACTTGGCCGATTTTTTGTTTATTGCCGATTCCCATGTGCTTGTATTGGTTGTAATAATACGATAAGAATAATAATCTATAATTTATTGTTGTTGTTAATACATCGGCGAAGTGTGGGCTATCCCTGCGGGGAATACAGGCGTGATGATGTATTTATTTATTTTGTTGTATTGGTTGTATATATATATGTGATTATTTCGCTCGTTTTTATAGATAATGGTACGGAACCCTTCGTGCGCGAGTCCGACTCGCATTTGTTTTACGTTGCCCTGCGCTCACGGGCGCGTGATAAGATGCGCGTCATTTTTCGCCGCAATTTTTTACCAATACGTAGGTATTAACAATTCGTATTGGTCAAACCTGGTCACTAACTGAGCTACAGAAATCTAAACTCAAGGTTTGCCAACGTGCAATGGAGCGCAGCATATTAGGTGTTAAACGGACGGACCGCGTCAGAAACACCACCCTACGCTCCAATACTCCTATTACTGACGTGGGTGGGAAGACGGCAAGGCTGAAGTGGGAGGGGGCCGGTCACGTAGCACGAATGGACCCGCAGAGGTGGACAAATCGTGTCAACACCTGGATGCCCGAAGGCGGTTGCCGGCATCGTGGCAAACCAAGGAGAAGATGGTGCGACGATTTGGTCACTTTTGCGGGAGAAACGTGGCCACAACAAGCCCAGGATAGGGACATGTGGAGACGAGAGGGGGAGGCCTTTGCCCAGCAGTGGGACATACAATAGGCTATAAAAAAAACTCATAGCAAAAGCTAATTTTTTCAACAAAATGTCATCAATGATGCAAGCAAAATTCAATCTTAAAGCATACTCGTGCGTCAAAATTTTGAACTGTGTGTTAAAAACCATAAAGATTGAATTTCTGTGGTAGAAGCTAGACGGCATTTTTCTATAAGTCAGTACAGTTTGATAATGACGAAAATTCTACGCGCGTGTTTTGAGGCTTTATGTTTTTTTAAAAAACAGTCAAGTATGTACATGTCAGTCAGCTCGCCCCAGTGTGTACAGGATGTAGAATGTGATTAACTAAATTAACTGTTTCAAGTTGTTTCGTAAAATATACGTAATGCAATCCTTTGGCGAGTGACCTTAACAAATCTCAGGTATTTCAATATTTTGACTGGCTGGCTCGAAATAATCGGATATCACCGTTTACGTTTTGTTTTTAATTGGCATTGAGCCATTTTAGAAAATATGAGAACTTGCCAATCACAGTTTAAAATTACGTAAACCAATGCACACTTAATGTGTGGTCTTACAACTACGATTTATATTGAATTAATAATTATTTTTGAGATTTTTTTAAAGATTTTATTGTAAATAGTATTTTGATACGTAATTGTAAATAGTTTCTTCAAGAACTAAATACATTTTTTTATATTTATTAGGCTACTTTTGAATTTGAATTGTTTCGTATTTATAATTATAGGTAATTCTGTTTAGAAAGGGAGACATTGGAATTATCTTATTATTTTAAATATTCAATTGGATATTATTTACTAATATAAAATAATACAGGGGAATTTTTTTTTTCTTATCAGCCTATGTCGCTTCTCTGTCTCCCTTCCCTTCCTCTACTCCTTCGAGACGGAGTAAGAAAATAAGTTTAGGTGTAAACTTAACTTAACACTATTTATTATTATTGCATTAATACTTAATGTTGAAAGAAGTAACTCTAGTTACCTAGCTAGCTAATATATCTATAGAAACAATTTCCCCTAATATTGCCCTAACGTTTGGCAACGTACTATAATTTTAATTATCCACCCTCATAAAAGGGCGTCTGCCCCAAAAAGGGTACACTAATTACAACGTAAGGGTTGTATTTCAATGCTATACAAATTCTGTGTCAATCGCTTTAATGGGACCACCCCGTAACTGTGATACGTAAAGGTGTGCCGTAAAACAAATAGAGTGAAGTTTTGAAGCATATTTATTCAAACGTTGTGTACATAATGTGTTTGATATAATATATAAAAATATCACAATAACGAGTAAATAAGTGCATAAAAAACTAAAAAAAAATATAAAAAAATGCAAATCTAAATTACGTTACTATTATTTAATATAGCCGTGTCGTATAGTCGCTACAGTGGAAACCACGTTTAAATTTCTTACCGTCTCTCAAGGTCTGGTCTCGTGGCATTCTGTGAAAACAATTAATTTGTCTTTAACATTTAACTTTTAGTAAAACTTATAAACTACAAACTTAGAGATCCATATTGTATTTAAAGTCTTAGTATTAAGTGAATATTTTAGAATATATTTGTTGAAAACAAAAATGTACAATAATATATTTTTGAAAAACAAATGCAAAAATCACCTTCAAATTTGGAACAGAATCTGTAAACTAACGACCGCACACCATCAGATCTGAACCGTTAATGCACATATTCGAAATATGAACGGGATGAAACAAGATGGCGCCAATCAATCCTACCCTCATTCGAATTTATTACCTATTCAAATCATTAATCGAAATTCAACATGACGTAATCAACCCTCAAAGACTACTTACATGGCGGTAGAAATGGCCACAGTCCCATTTTCCCAAGGAACAGCATACCGCGTTCGCGAGTGCTACCTTCAGGCCTTCCGTACTCAGAATGACCGGTGGGTTAATACCACGGTCTTCGCTATACCATAGGGCGATACCACCACCACCAGGTGAATACCATCACGCATGCGCTTTCAGGGGTGGGGCAGGTATATTGATTATTTCGGTACCCCTATTTCCATGATGGTACGATAAGGGCTCTATTTGAGGTGAAACAGACAAATTGCCGTTAGTGGGGGCGCCGCCGAGCCGTGGTGATTCCATACTAAGGTATTAATTATGTAGTGAACGGAATGATTGATTGGTATAGTACTGGTAGAACCGATTGTACCACAATTTAAATAGGAAACATTTGTTAAGGCTGGCCAAAAATAAAACAAATGTGATTCTAGATTAGACTAGATTTCGAGGCCCCATAGTTATACAGTAATAAATCTTAATTATACTGAAGGTTGAACCGTCAGTCAGTCATTCAGGACATAGAATTACAGCCACAGGCACAGCCTAAACCGCTGATCGTAGAGACCTGAAACTTGGAGGGTGTCTTTTTTGTATGACGTCGGCATCCGACAAGAAAGGATTTTCCGAAATTGACAAAGTTGAAAAAGTTTGCATGGGACAACGGGATTCGTTGGTCTAATCTACTTCAAATCTTGCATAAACCTTATTAGAACCATTTTCGACTTCTGCGCGGACGAAGTCGCGGGCAAAAGCTAGTCTATGTATATAATCATAAATCCCTACTGTCCCTTGATCACACCATAACGTGAGAACGACTTTACCGTTTTTATTGATCTTTTAATATAAGATTTTAACTACATTGTAAAGGATTCTTACTAAAAAATATTGTAGGGTAGCCGTACCCACTGTTGGCATCCCCCCACTTATTGGCACCCATGACTTAAAGTTCAAATAACAAGAAAACCATGTCTTCAACCCCTGATTTAATGTCAAAAATGGAAAGATTGTACATTTTTTAACCTAAATACCATTAACTTTAACCTCAAACTCAGACTTAATTAGTATAAACTTTAAGTTTGTTTGGGACATACACTAAAAAGCCCTTTTTTACGCATTTTCTTAAGGACCGGTACTTGTGCCAGTAACCGGGAAATCGGAAAATTTTGGAACAAATGTCAAAATCTTATGTTTCTAGTATTATTTTTTACAAAAATCTCGAAAGATTAAAAAACGAGTGGATATTCTATAAACGGATATCCTTTTTAGCGAAATAACGGGTCATAGAGCGTTTTGGTGACTGATTTCCTCCGAATAGGCGCTTAAGGTGCCATTAGCTGGGGGTTTTACCCTAAATCATTGGGGTTCAAAAATTTCGCGCGTACTACGTCTCGAGCTCAGCTACTATAAATATAATTATAGCCAGACAACACATACTCATCGTATTATCCTAGACTAAGCAAAGCTTGCACTATGGCTGTTGTATAATAGACTGGAGGACCAGTTTTATACAGGGTGCTTCAGAAGTCCGAAAGAATACTTTGCCATTTGCACGAGTACCTATCGGATATACAAAAATTTAATCGAAATTCGCTCATGAGTTTTAATTTTTTTTTTCGTCTTCAGTTTTAATAAAACCGGCCAAGTGCGAGTCAGACTTGCGCACGAAGGGTTCCGTACCATTATCTATAAAAACAGCAAAAAAATCACGTTTGTTGTATGGGATGGGAGCCCCCTTAAATATTTATTTTATTCTGTTTTTTAGTATTTGTTTTTATATCGGCAACAATCTGTGAAAATTTCAACTCTCATGAACCTGGTGACAGACGGACGGACGGACGGGCAGCGAAGTCTTAGTAATAGGGTTCCTGTTTTACCCTTTGGGAACGGAACCCTAAAAATGGATAATACATCGAGTCCTATGCAAAATTTTCAAGTTCTGTTTTATGACTATTAGTAATCGCTTTTCGTTGATAAATTTTGCACTGTTGAATAGGTTCTGGGTGTGGCTTAAGGACACAACATGATACCTGTGATAATATTCAAAGGTCTGCAATCTATGATAGTTAGAGATTTTCTACCTTAACTATGCATCTTCATATCAGCTACCGTATATGTACCTAAAATATTATTTCTGATACACCCTTTATAGTAATATCTCTATGAAAGAAGTGGTATGTTAAAAAAAGTTTAATTAGATATTCTGTCATACCTCGCTACGTAAGTAAGTAGTTCTTTGTTCTATGCGATTCAAAGAAGAATAGGAATGTCAATAAGCTCTATCTGACATATGTCACATGAAAAGTATGGTTTGCAAACTTATTTGCATATCAATAATAATAGTAAATATAAATAAAAAGGTTAAATTAGTAGTAAATTGTCTTTCTAGAATATTTAATTATTTAAAGTTATAATTCGTTTTTTCACGTCACAAGTTGGCGCAAAGTCGATCCTATTCGCATTTGAATCGCATAGTATTAACCATAGTTTCGGATAAGGATTGAACCTTGTTTTTCGAGTGACAATGCATTACGTCACAGGGTTATTGGTAATTCGACGTATTCCCGTTAGGTGGTGACCCTATTTGCAATAATTTAAACCCCCATATGCATTATGCAAAAGTGAACCATTTTAAGTTATCACGTTTTTTAGCTTTTATTTCAAAATAAGTCAATCGTGCAACATAAACAAAATAAATAAAAAAGTATCAATTTTGAGTTATTTCCGACTAGAATGCTTTAAAAACAAATAAAAACCTGGGGTTTAAAATTAGCGCAAATAGTCACCCCTATCACCTCCTAACGGGAATACCTATGTTGAATTACCAATAACACTGAAGGTATATACTAAAGTTATTGGCATAAAGGACGAGATGATTCAATATAGGCTACTGAGGTTGTTGAACTCGAAATATAAATTTAGAAGTCTCCTGTTGCGGATATAGTTTCGCTACATCTATTTATTGCTAACAACATGTTTCGTTAATTATTTGCAGATACAATAAACATACAATACATTTTACAACGCAATCCGAATCGTTATGATTTTATTGCCACTATACCGTGAGCTACAATATATAATCACGCGCTCCAAAATGGCCGGCGTTAGAAAAAAGCGCATTGCGACAATATCGAGGTCAAAGGATCAAGTTGTTAGGGTGGGGTTACTTTAGAGAAAAACTGTGTGTCGCCTCGCTTGCCTATTATGAACGGCATAAAGATAGAAAATCCTGAAATTTAAATCCATCTACATAACATCATCACGCCTGTATTCTCCGAAGGGGTAGGCAGAGGTGCACTACAGTGCATGAACACTTCGCCGATGTATTTTGGTCCCAATGTAATAAGGAGCGTGTCTATTACCATTATATCGGGCACATTCCCTCTCAATACGAGGGTGATTTGGACCATAGTCCACCACGCTGTCCCAGTGCGGGTTGGTAAACTTGACACGCCTTTTTATAGACGTGCAAGTTTCCTCACGCTGTTTTTCTTCACCGTTCTCTACCGTTATCTATATAACACCACCTTTAGAAAAACGTCAACTATAGAGGACTGTGAATAACAGCGTCGTTAGACACTTTGGTCCTTTCCCACTTTGACTTTTAAATTTATTTACTTACCAAATTGTCAATTATAAACCACTCGTGGTCTAAACTAGCGGCGGTAACCTATATTCTGTCTTATCTGTGGAATTGCGTTACTAAGAATGAAATTCATTACTTCTCTATTTTTGGGTCTCAACATTAATTTGAGCTTTCCTATCACCAAGGTAGCCCTATCCTAACAGAGCAATCGCTCCCATATTATTGTGATGACCACTGACATTTTGGCTATCCATTGGGTTCAGCCATAAGTATGTTGGGTCAAATCTGTGACATCTCAATATATTCGAACTGAATGATAGTCACATCACATACAATATTTTTATTCAGAGAATGACCCGCATGATTACATGTCTACGCACTAGCGGGACACAGCACAGCACATCTCAGCACATCTCAGCACCGTGGTTGCACCCTTACTTTCCTAGAACCCTTAATGGGTAGGGGAATAAAACTATGAACAAGGCTTTTGTATTTTTTACCTCACTGTTATTGGAACGTAGTTCCTTATGCGTTGCGAAAGGGGGCTAGATGGAATAAATTAAGACGAACACACTTTAACATAAAATATGTGTGTGTGATTTTTATTGTATATATTTATGTACACAATAAAATTCGATTTCGATTGCGATTGCATTTGCGATTTCGATTGCGATTGCATTTGCGATTTCGATTGCGATTGCATTTGCGATTTCGATTGCGATTGCATTTGCGATTTCGATTGCGATTGCATTTGCGATTTCGATTGCGATTGCATTTGCGATTTCGATTGCGATTTCGATGTGTGTGTGTATATATATGTACAATTTTTTTATTTCAAAAGGAACTTCGTTCCATCCGCGTATCCCTAAACACCTCTCAAGTTTTTTTATGGTATTTTAAATGGATAATAAAATAAATATCACCAGTAAACACTCATCGCGTGATCCCAAACTAAGTAAATATTGTACTATGGGTACTTTACAATATACTGGGGACGATCCCAGTTACACCCAGACCAAGGCAAATTCTGAAAAGGCCATTTCCGATTTTTTTTATGGATTCGGTCTCGCACTTGGCCGGTTTTTATTTGGAATGTCTATTTATTGAATTTGTCCTTGCTATTAATTACTCGACATTGCCATAAATACCGCTAATCGCAGGTGCACGCATTCCTCATCTTATCCCATTTAAATTACATCATTTCGTAAAAAAATAAGAAGCTGTAGACAAAATGGATGGAATAAACTTTTAGATTTTTGTTTAAAAAAATACCGACAAATCTTATGTTCGCCAAAACAATGAGTATGGCTCCCCAGCTTCGCCGCCGTTAATTAATTATCAAGTATAATTACTATTTACATTGTAATTATAAGATAAAAAGAAAAATAATTGAATCACAAGTGACGGCCATCTTTTGATCTTGTGATGAATTAACGAAACACGAATATTCATTGTGGAAGAACATCTTTAATTCATTTACGGAGAGATCTTTGCGGTTTTAATTAAATTGTTAACTCTACATTAAGCCCCGGGCACAATTATACGTCAAAATTCGCGTGTTTTTTTTTCCAATATCAAAACCAACTCTGTGTCAATATACATAAAAAAACTATTTCTTTAGCAATAACTTTTGCTTCTATTTAGATGCATGAGGGCATGGTTAATGCGCTTATCATTTCGTTGAAGGATGAACTTTTTGTGTGAGCTAATACAGTTCCTTTTGGTATGGGTAAAAATTCGACGCTTGCGTCTTAACGCCCCAGTGTACGGGGCCTAAGGGTTCCTTTTTTGAAAAGTAACTCAGGGCCGGTTGGGACGAGAGCAAACGACATTGGTAAGAAAACATACTCTATTCGTTTGGCAATATCAATTAATACATCATGACGCCTGTATTCCCCGTAGGGGTAGGCAAAGGTGCACTGCAGTGCGCCCACACTTTTCCGATGTATTTTGGTCGACACATTCTCCCTCAATACGAGGGAGATTTTTGGGCTATAGTACACACGCGTTTCTAAAGATGTGCAGGTTTCCTTACGTTTTCTTTCACCGTTTTATAGCAAGTGGTAATCTCAAAAAAATGAGATTCGCACATGAAACCCAGAGGTGCGAGCCGGGGTTTGAACCTGCTCACTTAGATTGCAAGGCATGCGTTCGACCACTCGGCTACCACTGCTGGTTAATTAATAATTAAAGCAATACTCGATCGTAAAATGTCCATGATCTTAATCGATATCTCGTGATAGCCAAACACGTGTAATTCATTATACAACACTATCATAACACGATGTCATAAAGCCTTCTACACACTGGAGCGTCAAAGGCCACGCGTCCAATTTTATGCCAACTCCAAAACGAACGCAAGCATGACGGCTTGGTCTAGTGGTGTGAGGGTAAGCCGCTCGGCTCAGAGCATGTGCGTTCGATTCCCGGCAGAATAAAATTTTGGATGCCTTTTTGGAATTTTCCCTAGTCTGGGTGTAACTGGGATAGCCCCAGTCCATTATGTGGTACCTATAATACAATAATTTACTTAATTTTGAGTCACACGATGAGTATATGTATTGTCTAGCAATATTTAACTGTATTGACTGTGAGAAAAAGTTTATTCTTCAACGAAATGAAATTGACAGTGCGATCAAATGACTACACTATTCAATATCGTTATAAATAATAGCCTTTAAGTTATTCTAATGTGACAATAATACTGTTTAGTTTCATCAATATCCGTTCAGGAGTTTTTGCGTGAAAAAGTAACAAACATCCATCCGTCCTCACACACTTTCACATTTATAATATTAGTAGGAATTGTGGGATATTGACACGAAGTTCGGTTTAGTATTGGAAAAAATCTGACGCGTGACTTTAACGCCCCGGTGTGTGAGGGGATTTAAACGAGTGAACAGAACCAGTAGCCGAGCGAAGTGTGTCGGTATAACTGCACGTAATGTCGTAATACTAATCAATGTAAGTAATTCCAATGAATATCATATCGAATATTTAGTTTATTGATCGTTTTGTTCAAAAGCAGTGGTAGCCTCGTGGGCAAGAACGCCCGCCTTGAACGTAAGGGGTGCAAGTGCAAATCCCGGACCCGCACCTCTGAGATAATTTTCATGTGCGAATGTCATTTTCAACAATGATTACCACTTGCTGAACGGTGAAGGAAAACATCGTGAGGAAACCTGCACGTCTGTAGAAAGGCGTGTGAAGTTCACCAACTCGCACTGGGCCAGCGTGGTGGACTATGGCGCAAATCTCCCTCGTATTGAGGGGGAATGTGCCCGGTATAATGGCAATAGGCTCGTCCCCTATTACATTGGTACCAAAATACATCTGCGAAGTGTGGGTGCACTACAGTGCACCTCTGCCTACCCCTTCGGGGAATACAGGCGTGATGATGATGATGTATTGTTCACAGTTTGGTTAATAATTAGTGAATATTATTAGTAAAATAACGCCAGACAACACATACCCATCGTTTGACCCCAAACTGAGAAAAACTTGTACTATGGGGACCTTAATATAATGGACTAAGGTCGATTTCTTCCCAAACCAAAGGGACAATTCCCGCATGAACCACATTGTCTCTAATTCGTCAAAATTTCGTGATTTAAAATTCGTAATTTGTCGAAATAAAACATAAATATATGAAATTGAAATGTATGTTTGTAATACCTTTTTAAACCTACTACAAAAGGATGTTTCTCAATTCGACCGTATTTTTTACCAAATTCATATAAGGTATATACGATAGTGAAATGAAAATTCAATTTTTAGGGTTCCGTACCCAAAGGGTAAAACGGGAACCCTATTACTAAGACTTCGCTGTCCGTCCGTCCGTCCGTCAGTCACCAGGCTCTATCTCATGAACCGTTATAGTTAGAGAGTTGAAATTTTCACAGATTATGTATTTCTGTTGCCGCTATAACAACAAATACTAAAAATCAGAATTAAATAAACCCAGAATAAAATACATATTTAAGGGGGCTCCCATACAACAAACGTGTTTTTTTTGCTCGTTTTTATAGATAATGGTACGGAACACTTCGTGCGCGAGTCCGACTCGCACTTGGCCGGTTTTTTTTTTAATGTTTGTCTGCCTGTTTGCAAGGCGTGCGTTCGACCACTCGGCTACCACTGCTATCCGTTCCAATTATTAATTAATTATACCACACCGCGACAGTTGTGAATGAATATATTTATTAATTCACAGGCTCTCATGAATTATTTGACGGTAGTGTGAAGTCGTTGGTATTCGTTGAGAAACTCGTTACATTTGATTTAATTACTGTATACAGGTTGTATGAGAAGTCCGAAATAATACTTTGGGTTCATATACAGTAGCTCATATGTGGATGCTTAGTGAAGACAGTTTATACCATACAATCATAATGTCTGAGTTATCGACCTTTGTCTAGTTGTCACAGGTAGTTGGAAAAACATGGTCAAATATCGATAAAAATTTTATACTATTCAGTATTAGTCAAAGTTATTTTGGACTTCTGAAACACAGACACAGACTTCGCTGTCCGTCCGTCCGTCCGTCTGTCACCAGGCTGTATCTCATGTACCGTGACAGTCGGACAGTTGAAATTTTCACAGATAATGTATTTCTGTTGCCGCTATATCAACAAATACTAAAAAAACAGTATAAAATAAATATTTAAGGGGGCTCTCATACAACAAACGTGATTTTTTTGCCGTTTTTATAGATAATGGTACGGAACCCTTCGTGCACGAGTCCGACTCGTTCTTGGCCGTTTTTTTTACTGAGTTAACTGTCAAAAACTGGAAGTAATATTTAAAAAACATCGCTGAAAGACAGGTAGTGATAAGGCATAATAGAAAAAGTTCATTCTTAAATTAAATGACACTGTTACACACAGTAGATACAGTTGACATAAGAACTTAAATCCTCGTGATGCTCTGCGGCAATTTCTTTGAAGGTTGGCAATAATAGTTATATGAGATCCGCCATCTTGGAATTAAGATCAAGTAAGTACGTAAATGTCAAATAATATAAACAATCAAATTCAAATATGGTGGAAATTTACCCCAGTTCGGGCTCCTTAGGGCCACTCCCTCTCGATACCCTGATAGTGCAAGCCAATTTTGACGCGTGGGGTTTTTTACCCATTGAGTATCTAGAGAACCCATAACTTATTTAGGGTCGGCACAGTGTGTCCTTTTCTTCCATTCATCTCGCTTTTCCGTCATACTGACATCCACTCCGATCTCATTCATATCACTTTTTACACAATCCATCCATCTTTTCTAGGTAGTAGCAGTGGTAGCCGAGTGGTCGAACGCACGCTTTGCAATCAAAGTGCGCAGGTTCTATCCCCGGCTCGCACCTTTGGGTTCCATGTGCGAATCTCATTTTCATCTGAGATTATCACTTGCTAAGAAACGGTGACGGAAAACATCGTGAGGAAACCTGTGTGCCCGGTATAATGGCAATAGGCTCGCCCCCTATTACATTGGGAGCAAAATACATCGGCGAAGTGTGGGCGCACTGCAGTGCACCTCTGCCTACCCCTTCGGGGAATACAGGCGTGATGATGTATGTATCCATCTTTTCTTTGGTCTTCTCGCTCTGTATCCATCCACATTCATACTCGTCACTCGTTTAGTCACATGCTTCTCAACTCACATGCCTAAACCATTCTAGTCTAGTCTAGTCAATTCATCGAATATACGTGGGTAATGGTACTTTACTACTACTGCAGCCCTTTTAACGTCCCACAGCTGGGCACGGGCCTCCCCTCAATGCGAGGGAGATTCGGGCCATAGTCCACCACGCTGGCCCAGTGCGGGTTGGCATACTTCACACATATATCGAAAACTAGTCAAGTTACCTCAGACGTGCAGGTTTCCTCACTATGTTTTTCCTTCACCGTTTCATAGCAAGTGATAATCTCGGATGAAAATGAGATTCGCACATAAACCCAGAGGTGCGAGCCAGGGTTTGAACTTGCCCACTTTGATTGCAAGGCGTGCGTTCGACCACTCGGCTACCACTGCTTTTTGTATGGTACTTTGATGCAAACTAATTTAAAACAGCAGATATTTAAGGTATGTTAACTGAGATTTATTAAGATAAATATCATGAATTGATTGCATTCGCAAAATTGAACAGAAATGTTTATAGTATCCGAATATTGAGGGCAATTAAAATACTCCAGTTTAAGTTATTTATGACCTTTACGGAGACAAGTTAATTTAGGGTCCACGACTAGCGCGAGCGACAAGACAAGACTTATGTCGCGCTGAGTCGTACTTTCACTTCCGTTAGTCATACAAGAGATAGAGACGTGACATAGCTCACTTTTTGTCTTGTCAACCGCCTGTGATACGAAAGTTCCAGTCATCGAGTTATTATATCAAAGAGGGAGCTTTTCCTAACATTTGAAAGTTTCACACGTCTAATTTTGTAAGTGACTTTGATGTCTACATACCTACGTCAGATGATCTATGTCAAGATCTTTAAGAATATATCATAGAATGAGTTATATATACCAAACGACGCAGAAAAATTTGGTCGTTTACTAATTTTACGATTTTTTGTCGCTTAGTAAGGATTGCCTTTCAAGCGTCGATGTGTTCATGGCAACAATTCACTAAATAAGTGTAACGGATAAAGAGGAGCTGTGTTGATTAAAGGACGGCGAGAGTGAGGTGGCGGGGCGCGGCGAGGAGAGGAGAGGAGAGGAGGGGAGTGTGGTTAATAAAAAGCGGGGAGATTTGATTTGTGAACACATTTTTGCGTAAAAAATAAAAGTGATAACATCGTTATACTGATTATTAACATCGTGTTATTTTATTTAGGCTATATACCTAGTTATTTTACTACATAAAAGTATCATCCGTATCAGTCAGAAGTGGCATATTTTTTTTTAGGTAACCCACATCAATTGAAATCGATCGAAATGAAAAGATCTAAGACAAACACTGCAAAATACGCGCAATCCAAAAGGAGCAAAAGGGTGCAAGTAAGTGAATCCAGTTCGTCGGTCAGAGAATTGATTAAAAAGAATGTAGACGAGGCAATTAAAAAGTGTATGAATAACGATAGTGGCGGTATGCCAACAAAAATCATGAAGCTACAAAATACTGAGAAATTAGTACCCGATTTTGACCCGGATAACCGTGATTTAAATATAAAAGGTTGGATTAAGAAAATAGAGCAATTAGGCATAATTTACCATTGGAATGACGAAACCAAATCATTTATTTTACAATCAAAGTTACAAGGACAAGCCAAACTTTGGTTTAATAGGTTAGATTCGTACGAACATTCGTGGGAGGAATGGAAATCTATGATTATGAAAGCCTTTCCACGTAATCACGACTTTGCATCCTTATTAGATGAACTTATGGCTAGGAGGAAATTATCATCAGAATCTATGACCAAATACTACCAAGAAAAATTAGCCATGTGTTATAGATGTCAACTGAGTGATCAAGCTGCAGTCTCTTGCATTATTCGAGGTTTACCTTACGAACTTCGCGCTAATGCACAGGCATTTCAATGCTCTACCCCTGACGAACTGTATGAAGGGTTTTTATCAGCTTTTGATTCATATCTACCCTCTAAAACACTTGGGGCATCGCGAGGTAATGAATTGAACATTAACCACATGCAGAAAGATAATCAGACAAGAAAACCACCTGTGTGTTATCGTTGCAATGAGATGGGACACGTGGCGACAACCTGCAAATTACCCGATAAACGTAAATGCTTCAGATGTGGTAAATTGGGTCACGTGGCTAATATGTGCAACTCTGTAGAAGGTGACCAAGTAATAAAGAAGGTACAATTAATATCGCATTTGAATGATGTCTACAAAAAGACGGTTAAGGTAAATGATGTGTTCATGAAGGCTTATTTAGATACAGGGAGCGAGCTGAATATAATATCCGAAGGGGCGTCAGATGCCCTTAAACTCAAACAGAATCCTACCAATACAGTCTTGAAGGGCTTCAATGGCTGCTCAGCTCGCGCATTGGGTGAAGTCCAATTTGATTTATTGGTAGATACGGTGCACGTAAAAACAACCGCTGTGGTTACAGATGTCGACTTAGGAGACGTCGTACTGATTATAGGACAGACTCTCATAAACAGGGAGGATGTAGTGCTGAACGTGTCCCAACAAGGAGTCAATTTGTCTCAAACATCGGTACCCAACGAGTTAATGAACATAGACGTGTGTGAGGAAGCGATCTGTTTCAGGGTAGAGTTAGCTGAAGACACGGAAGTTCCTGTGGGAGATAACCTAGTACGCGTATTAGTCAATGCGGCTGCTCCAGGAAACTACTACGCCAAACCCAGGCAGTACAGCATGGGCAATGTGGTTTACGCAGTGGCCAGCGCCCTGTTCAGAGATGGCAGTGGCTTTGTGAGGGTCTGCAACATCGGTTCAGATACAATTACGTGGAAGAAGGGGATGACTATTACTAGAGCTGAGAAGTGCACATCAGACCAAGAGGTGAGTTCGTATTGCTTAACTTTGAGGAGAGATGAGAGAGAAAATAATTTTGAACAAGAATTAGCAAATATTTGTGTCGGTGATATTGGCACAAATAACTTGAATGACTTAAATGTACTATTAAAATCATATAGAGACTGTTTTGCTAGTACAAATAGGGAAATAGGATGCACCAACTTAGGAGAAATGGTTATTAAACTTAGTACAGATAAACCCGTCGTTCGAAAACCATATAGGTTAGCATATAAGGAAAGACAAATAGTATCTAATATAGTCGACGATTTAATAAGTGGGGGTATAGTTAGAGAATCTAGTTCGGAATACGCATCTCCTATAATATTAGTACGTAAGAAAAACGGCGACTTTAGATTATGTGTAGATTACAGAGACTTAAATTCAATAACTATCAAGGATCGGTTTCCTATGCCTCATATAGACGATCAATTGTCTAGTCTATCAGGTAAATGTTACTTCACTAATTTGGATTTATTTTCTGGCTACCATCACCTTAAAATCCACCCTGATTCAATACATAAGACGGCTTTTATTACACCTGATGGTCTTTATGAATATATGAGGGTACCCTTTGGATTATCTAATGCACCGTCAGTATTCATGAGAATTATTCAAAAATTAGTAAAACTTGTGGGTAGTCAAGACATTGTCACCTTTATGGATGACATGTTGTTACCTACTGTAAGCATACCTGACGGTTTGAGGTTATTAGAAAGAGTTCTTGTTCAATTGCGTAAAACGGATTTAAAGTTGAATATAAAAAAGTGTTCATTCCTTAAAACTGAAGTGTCATTTCTTGGACATGAAATAAGTGCAGAGGGTGTTAAGCCAGGAATACAAAAGATAGGGGCTGTATTTAACTTTCCGAAGCCTAGTAATTTGCATCAATTACGTCAATTCTTAGGTCTGTGTAGCTATTTTAGAAAATATATAAATAAATATGCTATTGTAGCAAAACCATTAACAGATCTGACAAAAAAGTGTTCAGAGTGGCAGTGGGGTAGCAAACATGATGTTTGTTTTGACGAATTAAAACATAAACTATGTTCTCGACCGGTTCTTGCCTTATATGACCCTTGTTTACCATGTGAGATACATACAGACGCCAGCAAAATAGGCATCGCGGGTATTTTATTTCAATTACATAACAAATGTGAATTAAAACCTGTATTTTATTTTAGTAGGGTAACTTCCCGTGAGGAGTCAATGTATCACAGTTACGAACTCGAGACTTTAGCTGTGGTAGACTCGTTAAAACGTTTCCGAATCTATGTATATGGTCATCCGGTTAAAATAGTGACAGATTGTTCGGCAGTTAGATATACATTACTTAAGAAAGACTTAGTTCCCCGTATAGCACGGTGGTGGCTTACTATTCAAGAATACGATATTCAAATTGAATATAGGCCAGGCGATAGGATGAAGCACGTTGATGCACTCAGTCGAAATCCAGTAAATAGTGTGAGAGATTCACTTATTAAAATCAATAGTTTAGAGTCATTTCCTCATAGTGTAAACATAAACGTGATATCCAGTGAGGATTGGTATTTAACTATGCAATTACAAGATGACAAATTAAAGAATATAATAACACAATTGTCAGAAGGTGAGGCGTGTCGAGACATTAAAAATAATTATAAAATAAAAAATGATCGCCTCTATAAGATAACTTTAAACGGTGATAGATTGGTAGTACCGGCGTTTGCCAGATGGAAATTTATGCATAAATTTCATGATCAAATAGGACACGTAGGGATAAAGAGATGTGAAGAACTAATTAAATCTGACTATTGGTTTCCTAAGATGACTAGATTTATCAAGAAATATGTAGGTAATTGTTTAGAGTGCGCTTACGCTAAAGGCCACCATGGCAAATCGAGTGGCGTGTTACATCCGATTCCTAAACCCACTGTCCCAATGGAAGTAGTACACATAGATCATCTCGGACCTTTCAGTAGAACAATAAAAGGGCACCAATATATTCTTATGATTGTAGATTCTTTTTCAAAGTTTTTGTTAGCACGCCCATCAAGAACTATTAATTCCATAGAGACTGTCACTATTCTTAGAGATATGTTCAGTTTGTTTGGTTACCCTAAAAAGGTAATATCTGATAGAAATTTAGCTTTTACAAGTAGAGTTTTTAAAGAGTTCTCGGTAAAATATCAATTTCACCACACGTTAAATGCTATAGCATGTCCGCGGGCTAATGGACAAGTCGAGCGCTACAACCGTACACTGTTAGATGCTATGCGTACCCGAAATGTCGACCCCAACATGTGGACTGAATGTGTGCCCGATTGTGTTTGGGGCATCAATAACACTATAAACGAGAGTCTAGGGTATCATCCATATGAAATTATGTTTAGTCATAGAAGTAGATTACTGCCTAACTTAGTAGGGAATGAACAGTCTGTAACAGTAGAACAAAAACGTAAAAAAGCATCGGAGCGTCTAAAACAAAAAGCAGACATCATGAAACAAAAATACGATAAACGTCACAAAGCCGTAAAAAAATTTAATAAAGGAGATTTTGTTCTATGGAAGCAAGCACCTACTGGGGGTGAAGTTAAGACCGTAAACAATAAATTGCAAGTTTTGTATTCTGGGCCATATGTCATTCATAGGGTTCTTAACAATGATCGTTATGAAATTAAAAGTATCAAGGGCATGCGTGGCTACAAAAAGTTCTCTGGAATAGTAGCTGTAGATTCACTAAGACCTTATCGAAGCGCCCCAGAGTGTAGCGAGACTAGTAGTGATGATGACATAGTCACTAGGGATGACTTAATTGATTTGTTAGAAAGCTAATGCGGTGTATGCACCAATTGCGGTGCAATTGTTACAGGATGGCCGACTGTAACGGATAAAGAGGAGCTGTGTTGATTAAAGGACGGCGAGAGTGAGGTGGCGGGGCGCGGCGAGGAGAGGAGAGGAGAGGAGGGGAGTGTGGTTAATAAAAAGCGGGGAGATTTGATTTGTGAACACATTTTTGCGTAAAAAATAAAAGTGATAACATCGTTATACTGATTATTAACATCGTGTTATTTTATTTAGGCTATATACCTAGTTATTTTACTACATAAAAGTATCATCCGTATCATAAGGTTTTTTGAACGTTTTTATGCCACGTTTAGATATCTATAAGTTTTTAATATCATTGGTTGCAGTATTTGATTAATATCTCTTTCAAATAATAGGTCGTTTTGCTTGACCATTCATACGTATCTACTTATTAAAATTGTTTGGATTCGGAATGTAAATATCGGCGATAATTTAATTTAATTGGAGTAATAGAACAATAATATCACGAATCAATCAGAAAACACGCTAAGGGCCCATTTACACCGGTCAACCGGCCGCCCTAAATATTCTGTGCGTTATCGCCATTGTTTCAATCCCTCATTGCATTCACAAAGTGAAATGTTAGGCGGTTGACATACATGTAACAAAATCTTACTAAGTTGATACGTAGCAAGTATTGTCTTTTCTTTTAGGAAATAATTGTGAACAGATACTGAACTACAACTTAAAGTCCAATTGTTAACAAAAGCGACGTAAACAATACTGTCAAAGTGTTTCAACATCTTCATTTTCGTGCACACTAACCTAAAGTCAGATTATGATGTCAAATCGTCATAATCTGACTTTAAATCGAACTAAATTATGTACCTAATATAATGATATTAGGAATCTAATGTACCTGATCAAACTAGAGAATACACTTTCTAATGATCCAATAGCTACGACACATACTATTAAAATAATACGATAATTACACAGTATCTGCCATCCGATGTCTAAAAGGCCGTTCAGTGTCATTTTGGCTAATTTGAGTTCTATTTACTACATCGAAGCCAAAAATTTTCTATATCAGCCAGTCTTGGTTTTAATTTTCTAACATGTATAGTTACTCAATATGCCTTCATAATATTATCAAAAGTCACCACTTCCAGCATATTTAGTGCATCTTAAAATTGGGTTATCTCACATAAATAACATCTTAGTAGTCAGGGTACGAAACATTTTATCTATAAGCTAGTCTATTTTTTTTCCAAAATTACTATCTTCAAGCCAAATAAATTTTGGCGTTTTTTGCTTGCAAATTCAAAATTGGGTTAGCACGCTCAACGGCGTTTTAGCCATTGGATGATAGCTATGGGTTACGATGTTCTCAGTGTGCCAACAGCCGTGTCCCCAACACAATGGCCCACGGAACTGAGAAACGGCAGGAAACACGCGTTTAGCATTGAGCGCGACGCAGCGGCCCGCGCGGACAGTGAATACGGAATGTTAAGTAGGCTTACTGACGGATTGACTTACACGGAATCGTGGTTCGTAGAATGCTGTAGCTTTGAGACCTCTTTAAAATCTCTAAGGTCTCGGAAAACGGCCGAAATATCTCTGGACTAATACTGATAATGTCCTGAATATACTGAACCGAAATTCATAAGCCCTTTTTTTAAATGTACTCCATGAAAGTCTTACTAATATTATAAATGTAAATATTGAGAGAATGGATGGACGGATGTTTGTCACTCTTTCACAAAAAACTATTGAACGGATTTTAATGAAACTTTACAGTATTATTGTTTATACATCGGAATTACATAAAGGAAATAATTTATAACGATATTGAACAATCCAAGTCTGCGTGAACGAAGTTGCGGGTAGAAGCTAGTTTATATATTTTAAATAGGCTCAGAGACCGTACCAAACGACGATATATACCAAACGACGCAGATAAATCTGGCCGTTTGAATGATATACATCATCATCATCATCACGCCTGTATTCCCCGAAGGGGTAGGCAGAGGTGCACTGCAGTGTGCCCACACTTCGCCGATGTTTTTTGGTCCCAATGTAATAGGGGGCGAGCCTATTGCCATTATACCGGGCACACAGGTTTCCTCACGATGTTTTCCGTCACCGTTTCTTAGCAAGTGATAATCTCAGATGAAAATGAGATTCGCACATGGAACCCAGAGGTGCGAGCCGGGGATAGAACCTGCGCACTTTGATTGCAAAGCGTGCGTTCAACCACTCGGCTACCACTGCTTTTTTGAATGATATACTCGTATATAACAACGTCGCATCCCTCCTTAGCGGCGGGTGGTACACCGTGGGTTTTTAGTGGGTATACCGACACTATGCCGGGGACTCCCACATACCCCTTCCTCCTCCCCGAGGCTGGAAGAGGATCCATAAAGGATTTTCCCACGAAAAAGAAAAAAAAAGGGCGGAAGAGGGGGGCAACTAGGCCATGTGGCGCCCTTGAGCTAGTTGCCCCCCTCTTCCGCCCTCAAGGCATTGGTTGGAGTCGCACTCTGCACTCGCCACTCCTCCGGTGAAGCTTTAAACGCCAACTCAGGGTCCACAGCGTAGTCCATTAAAAAAAATAATGTTAAAAAAAGTTTTTAAAAACAGGCTTTTATTTAATTACCCTTAGTTTTCGTGTTCTCCTCAGCAAGCCCTTTCATTTGATACCCATACTGTGGTAGTGCAGAAAAAATAACTATCCCGCCATCTTGGATGATCCGCCATATTGGAATTAGAATAACGTCACATAGCTAAGCATGCATTGTCATCCATAATAAGCGTGTATACTTTCAAGCGTCGATATGAATTTAGTAAAATATGTCGTTTTGCGTCAAATTCGCATCTCAGTTTGCAGTTTGACGTTTGCGCAATTCTAAATTCAAACGTAACATCCGTGAGATACGACAATGGGCATTGTACACACCACATTATATTCTGCAGTCGCAAACGCCGTGTGTCCGGCCGTTGCGAAAAGCGGCGATGCGGTGCGCTGCGAGATGCGTACACGCAGCGGGGCGTGCGATTATTTTGCAACTACGCTGTTAAATAAAATTAGACTGTATTTGTTTACGTAATAAGGTATTATTTTATATTTTTGTAATACATTGATCATGTTTTTGACTATAATAGGTAATAAAGGAATTTTCTCCCTCGCACCACCAAACTGTGGAATGAACTTCCTGCAGCGGTGTTCCCGGACCGATGCGACAAAGGTATCTTCAAGAAACGAGCCTACTCATTCCTTAAAGGCCGGCAACGCACTTGCGATGCCTCTGGTGCTGCAGGTGTCCATGGGCGGCGTTGATCACTTACCATCAGGTGAAACGTCTGCTCGTTTGTCGCCCTATCTCATAAAAAAAAAGACGTTTCACCTGATGGTAGGCAGAGGTGCACTGTGGTGCCCCGACACTTTTCCGATGTATTTTGGTCCCAATGTAATAGGGGTATTTTTAGTATTTTTATGGAACGAATAAAAGTTGTTGTTGTTGTTTTTCCATATAGTTGGCGTATACTACAGGTACATGAGATAACAACAATGGCGTAAAAATCGTCCGTCCGTCTGTCACCAAGCTGTATCTCATGAACCATGATAGCTAGAGAGCTGAAATTTTTACAGATGATGTATTTCTGTTGCCGCTATAACAACAAATACTAAAAAACATAATAAAATTAATATTTGAGGGGGCTCCCATACAACAAACGTGATTTTTTTGCCGTTTTTATAGATAATGGTACGGAACCCTTCGTGCGCGAGTCCGACTCGCACTTGGCCGGTTTTTTACTTTAACAACTTCAGTGACTATGTTGCTAACCATACCAGCAACTTTCCCCTAACTAGCACGCACTCGCAAAACACCATTTCCAGAGTTAATAACCTTTTACAGCGGTGTGAAAAGCGAAATAATGCCCAGTATTGTATACGCTCGGAGGGGAAAGGCCCTGCGCAAATATACGCGACTAAACACGAGCGACAAAATCAAAACCAAAATCATTATTTTTTTATTCGTGTAGGCCAAAAAACACTTACAAATAGTCAGATTCTGCCACTGTTCGGAATGCTGCTTCCACTGAGAAGAGCCGGTAAGAAACTCAATGGTTACTCTTTTCAAAATGATAAACATTTATGATTGTGAGTAGGTAATACATTCTCAGGAGCAGTAACGCAATGAGAGCAGGCAGCAGTTTTGCCTCAATAATAGGTTTTATTAATCAATGGTATCAATTATTTACAAACACTATGAGAGGAAAAAAAAACCAATTTAGAAAAAAAAAGTCTCCCACCACTGTCTACAGTAGGTTGCCCAGATATTTTAAGATACTTAGTTTAGAAAAAATCTTTCCTACTTTTTGTACTTAGTGTGTTTTTCCTGTCACCCGACGATATGTCAAAACAAAACGTCAAATCAGTCAGGTTTTTTGTTATAATTTCGACTTAAAGATATATAGATTTAGAGATGTTGTCCATTTTGCGAGAATTGCCCCCCAAGCCCCCATTCCATTCATGACGCAAGCGATGAAATTTTACTTTAATGCATATTATTATAAAGTACATTTTCAAAAAAAGACATGCAACTTCTTCTTCTTCATGCAACATGCAAGTTCTTTCGTCGCAGTATGTTCAGTGCGAAATGATCGTAAAATTGCGAAAATATGCATGAAAACATTTGTATGAGGTGTTTTCTCTATCTTACGTAACGGTTTTGCGAGCGTTTAAACGTTTTAAACGTTTTAGCACTGCATACAATCAGGTAGGCACACATATGCAACCACGACTATTAACATCAAAAAGGTAGTCGGAAATGTCCTGAATAAGGGCAACAAAATTCAAAATTCGCCAAAGATATATACATCATCACGCCTGTATTCCCCGAAAGGGTAGGCAGAGGTGTACTGTAGTGCGCCCACACTTCGCCGATGTATTTTTGGCCCTAATGTAATAGGGGGCGAGCCTATATTACCATTATACTGGACACATTCCTCCTCAATACAAGGGAGATTTGGGCCATAGTCCACCACGCTGGCCCAGTGCGGGTTGGTGAACTACACACGCATAGACGTGCGGGTTTCCTCACGATGTTTTCCTTCGTCGTTCAGCAAGTGGTAATCATTGTTGAAAATGACATTCGCACATGAAAATTATCTCAGAGGTGCGGGCCTGGGATTTGAAGTTGCACCCCTTACGTTCAAGGCGGGCGTTCTTGCCCACGAGGCTAATTAGTTCGCCAAAGATACCATAGTAGTTATATACTCTGAATGTACTTATATAACTCCAACAAATAACTATCCCATCAGCTGCAAATATCGAAAATAGTTTTTATTAATTACCGTAGTCTGGGTGTAACTGGGTTCAGCCCCAGTCCATAGTATGGTAAGTATTACGCATTTTTTAGTTTGGGATCATACTATAATAAACTTGAAAATTTGATATATTTACTTGACACTGGCGAATAGGCATTAAAGGAACAAACACAAAAAATATACCCTCCCTCCTTACTTTACAAAATTTAATGAAATCATGAAATTTAATGGAATCAGATGAGGAATGGTTCCACCTGCGATTAGCACGTATTTTAAGCAGTGTCAAGTAATTAATAGCAAAAGCTATAAATACACATCTATATCTATACATACAAATAAATAAAATTGAAGTGTCTGTTTGTAATATCAAAATAGCACCTTTTTACGAATTGCATATGAAAGTATACACGATACCTAAAACAAAAATGCAATTTTAAATTTTTTTGTTTGTCTGTCTGTCTGTTTGTTTGAGGTAAACTTCCAAACGGCTGAACAGATTTCGACGGGACTTTCACTGGAAGATAGCTAATATTCTAAGGCGTAACTTAGGCTACTTTAATTTTAGAAAAAAGCATTAGGGTTCCGCGGGAAATACATAATATCCATATTTCCGTGTAATCTCCCTGAAGTCCACGCGGGCGAAGTCGCGGGCACAGCTAGTTATAAATAAAATTGGGTGATGAAACTAATAAAAATGGCGAATGATTCCAAGAAAAAAAAACCGGCCAAGTGCGAGTCGGACTCGCGCACAAAGGGTTCCGTACCATTTTATCTATAAAAACGGCAAAATAATCACGTTTGTTGTATGGGAGCCCCCTAAAATATTTATTTTATTGTGTTTTTTAGTTTTTGTTGTTATAGCGGCAACAGAAATACATCATCTGTGTAAATTTCAACTCTATAAGTATCACGGTGCATGATATACAGCCTGGTGACAGACGGACGGACGGACGGACGGTTCCCGTTTTACCCTTTGGGTACGGAACCCAACAAAAGACTTAGTTTTGAATTAAAAAAAAACATACTAACTTATTCCAATGAATCACAACAGAACGTCAATAATTATCGGTCACTCTAACTAATGCATTCGAATCAATCGGGCGTCTAATCGCTGCTTAAAATATTCATGTGTTTATTCAAAGGTTATTTATTGATGGTGGATCGATAGGGACTCGTTAAGTTAATGTTACAGCCATTAGTATATAAAAAAATCATTCTGATGCCATTAAAAAGTAGCAATAGTCATTTTAAAGTCATCATTATAACGCCTGTAATCCCCAAAGGGTTAGGCAGAGGAGCACTACAGTGCACCCTCACTACGCCGGTGTACTTCCGTCCCAATATAATAGGGGGCGAGCCTATTACCATTATACAAGGCCGACTCAATGCGAGGGAAAATTTAACCCAAAGGGTAAAACGGGAACCCTATTACTAAAACTTCGCTGTCCATCCGTCCATCCGTCCGTCAGTCCATCTGTCACCAGGCTATATCTCATGAACCGTGATAGTTAGACAGTTGAAATTTTCACAGATGATGTATTTCTGTTGTCGCTATAACAAAAAAATACTAAAAAACAGGATAAAATAAATATTTTAGGGGGCTCCCATACAACAAACGTGATTTTTTTGCTCGTTTTTATAGATAATAGCACGGCACCCTACGTGCGCGAATCTGACTCGCACTTGGCCGGTTTTTTATAGACGTACCGGTTTTCTCACGATGTTTCCCTTCACCGTACAACAATTTTCAAACATGTGCACCACTCTACACATGTTTGAAAATTACATACAACGAGACCAAAATGCATTGGCGAAGTGTCTGTGCAGATCTGGTCCTCTGCCTACTCCGTTGGTTAAACAGGTGTGATACTTGATTTATTTATTTGTGAATTACAGTTAATTTTGGTATTGATAAAAAAATACCGGCGTTTTCCACACTCTGCTACGGAACCTTACTAGCAATAAACGATCAACGTTCATTACCCGTGCAGTGACGCAATCACACCGAACCGCGCATTATGCCCCATTGTAATTGATTCACGCGATCATTGAACACTGGCCTACTAACTGTGAAATCAAACCAGTCATCTATCACACCGTAACATTTTACCAACTTTTTTTTTACTATAAACAAAATTTTTTTTTTTTTGTAAATTAGTCCCAGGTGTAATTTATAACAACTTAATACTATTTGTTGTCCTATATAGTGTAGATCATGAAGGAGGTAGTTTTATTAAAGATAGTTTGATCGAGTAACTCGATTTTTGACTTGTTTATTAGGAAACACAGAACTTTTTAAGGTTATTTTAGTAAAAAGACTAAGGCACTTGACTTGTTCTCGATAGATGTGAAAAGTCTGCCAACCCGCACCGAGCCAGCGTGGTGGACTATGGTCTGAATCTCTCTCATTAAGGGGAAGCCCGTGCTCAGCAGTGGGACGTTAAAAGGGCTATAGAAGTATATGTTTACTATTAAACGTTGATGAACACATAAAGCCAGGTTACACGTGTTTGTGTGGGGTGCCTACACGCGGTAACTATGACGCAAGCGCAGTCAAGCGTAATATCTGTATATTGTGACGGATCCACGCGATCCAATACTACTGTGAACTGTGAAATTTACGCAATTGTGGGTGCGTTTACACCGAGATGTAAGTAGGTACCTTATTATGTTCTATACTACTATTATAGCACATTTTAATGTCAGACTTCGGGGCACGGGCCTCCCCTCAAGGTGGTGAACTATGGCCTGAATCCCCCTCGGATTCAGGCCATAGTTCACCACGCTGGCCGGGTGCGGATTGGCAGACTTCACACATCTATCTAGAACTAGTCAAGTTCCCTAAGACGTGCAGGATGCCTCACGATGTTTTCCTTCACCGTTTGATAGAAAGGGGTAATCTCGGTGAAAATGAAATTTGCTCATAAAACCCAGAGGTGCGAGCCGGGGTTTGAACCTGCACACGTTGATTGCAAAGCGTGCGTCCGACCACTCAGCTACCACTGATCTTATTATGTTCAAATAAATATATTAAAAGAAAAACACTTTTGTTAAAAAACGGTACACTTTATCAAAAAAAAAGTTTTCAAATTTTCTCCGCTAATTTAACAAACTATACTTGAAGTGAAGTATACGCAAACTATATAATAAGAAGAATAAAAACAGAATAGGTAGACCATTCGTGGAAAAGGGCCAGAGCTATTATACGAGGGAGTTGCTATCAGCTGCCAAGCCCTCGCTACAACCTCAATCTTAATATGTATATACATACTGTACGTGTGTATGTCACTGAAGTCCTCCTAAACGGCTGGACCGGTTTGAGTGATTTTTTGTATGTGTTTGGGTGGCGCCCTGGATGGTTTAGATTCACAATTGTACCCGATAGGTGGCGCTGCTTATGTAATTCTAAGGCGGTACGAAGTTCGCCGGGACAGCCAGTTCGTTATATAATTCTTTAGCATTGAAATAAAGGCATAAGTTATTCCAAAATCCCAAGAGTCGCGTTCGAAGCTTGCTCGTTACGGTGTAACAGCCACCCCTTCTTAATTGCGCGCCGTGTCAGCCATTCTGATACCGTGAAGTAACCTCATCGTGATAGAGTACCGCTGGCTGCTATGATTTACCAGCCCGGGAACCGATCGCGTAACCGCCACAAGTCGCAACACACGAACTAACCTTAATGTTATATTTCAGTAATAATATAACCATGATTTTGAAGAGGGTTTGGCTGAAAATCAGCGCTGAGGAAGCTACGCCCCTCCAGAATTAGCTGAGCCAATACCTTTTCGGCACAGTTCGCATTGACCTCTTTTGTATATATTTTTAAGTTATTTTATTCTCTGTGTTCTTTGCATCTGTATTGAATAAATGTTTTTTCGTTCTTCTTCTTCTTTCTATTTAGTCGTTATTAGTTATCCTCGACATATCTCGAAACAAAACGTCAAATTGGTCGTATATTACCGTTTTGTTTTGACATATGTCAAATTGGAGATAATGTCGATCGGGTCCGTGTAAGCTTAGAATGACCGCGTAGACATAACTTTTATCTCTTTCAACTATCAGATGTGTCGAGCAAATGACGTCACACCGAGCCATGAGCAGAACAAAAAACTCAAAGTGACGGCATTTTCTCAACAAATCTGACAGTTAAAGACATAAATCCATAGAGTAACTAGAGTACCCATAACGACTCTACTATTCGTATGACTCTTCGGTAATTATTCCGCCATTGTTGTTATCTCATGTACCTGTAGTATACGGCAACTATATGGGAAAACAACAATGGCGGAGTCAGATAAACCAGAAAAATTTACCGCAGCGCGGGCTTGATATGCCATCTGCGTTATAATATCTCCATGGATAAATCTTATGTCTCCTCGGTCATGCTAAGCCTATATCTAACAGCAAAAATTACGATTGGTATACCTCCAGGCACACTGAATCGTGAGGACGCGCGCCGCAATATTGTTCGCCAAAACCAAAATAAACTGTATTTGCTCATAGATAATGCACATTTTTCAATGAAATGCGGCGATTTCACGCGCCTGTAGGGCTTTACATAATAAACAATAGATGTTTCCCACGCCGCATACGCAAGGTGTGAATACCATGTACCCGTTCAATTAGTAACCACAACCACTTGTGGTTACTAGAAATTAGTAGGTGTCAGCTTAATTTGATTATGGAACTGTTAAGGTCTTTCGCACACTGGGGCGTCGATGCTCGCGCGTTTAACGACGGCTTGGCCTAGCGGTTGAGCGTAGGGCACTCGTCTCACTGAACCCTCGTCTCACTGAGGTGGTGGTGACACCCAAAAGGGTTTGATTCCAGTTCCAGCACATTTCAGAAATGAAACCTTTTAGGAATTTGCTCTGGTCTTGATGTAACTGGGGTCCCCGTTGTACCCATAGAACAAGCTTTATATAGTTGGAATCATGATATGAGTATGGAAGCAGTGGTAGCCGAGCGGTCGAACACACGCCTTGCAATCTAAGTTCAAATCCCGGCTCGCACCTCTGGGTTTATGTGCGAATCTCATTTTCATCCGAGATTATTACTTGCTATGAAACGGTGATGGAAAACATCGTGAAGAAACCTGCATCGCTTCGCTTAGGGTAGCCTGGTTGGTGGAACACCTGCCTTGCACGCAAAGGGGTGCTCAAATCTCAGAGATTTTCATGTGCGATTGTCATTTTCAATAATGCACCACTGCTAAAGGGTAAAGAAAAAAATTGTCAGGAAACCTGCACGTCTATAAAAAAGGCGTGTGGAGTTCACCAACCCGCACTGGGCCAGCGTGGTGGACTACGGCCCAAATCTCCTTTATATATATGTGACCGGTATAATAGTAATAGACTCGCCTCCTATTGCATTGGGAACAATACATAGGCGAAGTGTGAGTGTACTGCAGTTCACCTCTGTCTATCCCTTCTCGGAATAAAGGCGTGATGATGAAGTTGTATAAGTCGTTTCGTGAAAACGGTCGTTGCCTTTTGCGACATTCGCAAATGACTATGACATTTCAAAGAACAATTTCACATTTTTATCAACAGTACAATAATACAATCAAAATCCAAGTGTGAATCAAGTTCAATCCAAACCGAGAAACGTTTCTATACGCCCTGTACACACTAGCATAAGCGAATTAACGTGTATGTTTTAGAAAATATACTCTGTATCAATATAAATAAAGATTGAATTTCTGTGGTTGAAGCCACGAGACATTATTTCTGATTTCACTTGCGTTATCTTTGTCATGTCATTGAAACATTTGCTTCTTCTAGGTACATTCGTCATCTTTATCACATTTATCACCGTGTGTATTTATGACATTTGCTCTTGCTATTTACTTCTTGACACTGGCTTACTCGCAGTTGGAGCCATCCCTCAACTTATTCCTTTAAATTTCATCAATTCATTAATGTCATAAACAAAGAAGTGTTTAATTTTTTTTAAATTTGTATGTGTAGTATTCGCGTAAATATAAGAAAACAATACAGAGTATCATTTTGTTTTGATATTGACATAAAGTTAGTCGCTTGCATTTTGCCGCTCTTGTGGACGCAGGGCTTATCACCTCCATGTCTACCGAGCCCCATTCAAATGTCACAGACAGTGACAGTTAATTAGTCTTATTTGGAATTTGTGAAAACTTGTTTTGGTGTGAATTATAGAGAAGTATATAGTAGTGAAGTATATAGTTATAAATTTATTTGACTACAAGCTTACTTGACAGGCGTTTGTGCTACCAACAAACACTTTTAAAGAAGTATCGTTCAAATTAAACAACTTTTTGTTCTCCCTCTTTATTTCGAAATCATTAAATTTTAATGGAATAAGATAAGAAATGGCTGAATCTGCAATTAACGGATATTCTGACAAGGTAACTAATAGCAAGGACAAATTCAATCAATACCTACACATCATAAATAAATACCGGCCAAGTGCGACTCGGACTCGCGCACGAAGGGTGTCGTACCATTATCTATAAAAACGGCAAAAAAATCACGTTCGTCATAGAAGTCCCCTTAAATATTTATTTTATTTTATTATTTAGTGTTTGTTGTTATAGCGGCAACAGAAATACATCACCTGTGAAAAATTCAACTCTCTAACTATCATGGTTCATGAGATACAGCCTGGTGACAGACGGACGGACGGACGGATGGACAGCAAAGTCTTAGTAATAGGGTTCCCGATTTACCCTAAAAATAGGTAATATAGGTGATAAAGATGGCAGATCAAGTATAATGCAGCTCACATTGTTAGGTCCAACTAATGTCAAATAGCATCCGTGGTGCCTTCTTTATTTCTGTGGCAATTCAGCCAATACAGTTATTTTTGTCTCCCGCTTTGCAATGGAGGGAAGTGGATACATTTTTCTTCCAACTCCTCCTACACCTTTTTAGATTAAATTCGTGCGGGTTCCAAGACAATTTAGCTTTTCCCCGGGAATCGCCGAGGGTCAAACCTCGGTGTTTTCAATGGACACCGCTGTCGATCCTCGCTTACAGGAGTAACAGCGGTGGGAATGTGTTTACCCCGTCCAACTAAGCCAAATGCTTGAGCTAGGAGTAGCCTCACTTCGCATAGCTTATACGCCAGGGTGGGGGAAAATCTGGAACCTCTCTGTCACGAGAACGGTCCGTCAAACCATTAGGTTACAGCCGCTTATTGTTATTGTGTATATCCATAGAAACAGCGGCCTTGTTTGCGACAAGCGGCCAGACCATGGGAATCAGGGCCCATTTGTCATAGACACAACACAATGGACCATTGAAGCGGCTACCGCATGAATATTCAATGGTGGCCATGGAATGTTGGAATGACTCATTTTGATACTGCCACCATCGAGTGGATTTACAGTTTTTTTTGTTTAACAAACGTAAAAGCAGCAGTAGCCGAGTGGTGCAACGCACGCCTTGCAATCAAAGTGAGCAGGTTCAAACGCCGGCTTGAACCTCTGGGTTTCATGTGAGAATGTCATTTGCATCTGTGATTATCACTTGGTATGAAACGGTGAAGGAAAACATCATGAGGAAACCTGCACCTCTGAGGGAACTTGTTCCCGATAAATGTGTGAAGTCTGCCAACCCGCACCGGCCCAGCGTGGTGGACTATGGCCCGAATCCCCCTCACATTGAGGGCAGGCCCGTGCCCAGCTGTGGGACGTTAAAAAGGCTGTAGTAGTAATAGGAGTAAACCTCATTACATTTTTCATATATTCTGAAAGATGACAACGACGGCTTAAGTCCCTTACGCCAATGGAGCAAGCAAATGCACTTGATTTTTTTTTTTAAATATACTCTGTTAGAGTATGCATAAAGATTGAATTTCTATGGTGAAAACTACTCGACCACGCGACTAATCGTTTGAGTTAATACAGTTCATTTTGGTATGAGCAAAAATTTGGTTGTGCGCGTTTTGTCGCGCTTGTCGGCGCATGCCATAAACATAGGCCGTTTAGTATACATTACATGAAAAAAGTGGGTTTACGACATTGCATTCATTCGGAGAATATGGAAGAGACTGTATTTACAAAAAAAAGCCTCAAATTGCGTATAAAATAAATAAGGAACATTTCAAATATTACAAATATCCGAAACTCAATTCTGATTCGAAACACGCGAAGTCTGGAGCCAATTTACTGGAATAACTTGGAATACCATTATGGAATAAAATATGGTGGTTATTTGATATTCACCATAGCCTGGGTAATACCATAATATGCCTGTAATCCTCTAATGGGTAGACATATTTTTACTGGTATTCGAGCGTAAGCCTATCGAGTGGTTGCAGTTCGATTCCCATGGATAATACCGAAAATAGCCTTTCCAGAATTGACCTTGGTCTCAGTTACACCCAACTGAGATTGCCCCCAGTATATTAAATGGTATCTATAGCACAATCTATGCTTAGTTTGGAAGTGTAAGCTGCGTACGTTTTGTCTGGTGATATATATTTAGTATTGATAAGTTCCATTTTCCATCTCATTTTCATCCGAGATTACCACTTGCTATGAAACGGTGAAGGAAAACATCGTGAGGAAATCTATCTGCACGTCTATAGAAAGGCGTGTGAAGTTCACCAACCCGCATTGGGCCCGCGTGGTGGACTATAGCCCAAAAATCTCCCTCGTATTGAGGGAGAATGTGCCCGGTATAATGGCAATAGGCTCGGCCCCTATTACATTCCCCACCTCTGCCTACCCCTTCGGGGAATACAGGCGTGATGATGTATATAAGTTCCATTTCTTTAAGGACTTACACTGTTGGCCGTGAGGTGGCCTTTACAGCTTTACCGGAGGAGTAGCCTAGTGGGTTATGCGGTTGGATAAGTTCCATGTGTAGAGACACGCTTTTTAAAAGGGATTTTAAACCACCTACTAAGCCGGTTTTCAGTACAAAAAAAGTATACTTAAATAGAAAATACTATAAGTTCATATTATTATGTTTGTAAAAGACAATCTTTGAAATAACTCAGATTCATTTATTTTATGGATAAAACTAATGAAGGGAAGACACATATACTCACGCTTGTATTTCACGGGGATAAGCAGAGACTACTATCCTATCATACCCCTTTCGCTTCATCCGAAACGAAAAGAAGGATGGAAATAATTCCAGGTCACGTTAGAAATCTAAATAACGCTTATTTTTTTCTTATATTTACGCGAATACTATACATTGAAATTAAACTATTTTACGGATTTTATCGCGTTTATTTACTATTTTATTTTCCCAGCCGAAAAGCAGCCAAAACGTCGGGAAAATAAAATAGTAAATAAACGCGATAAAATCCGTAAAATAGTTTAATTTCAATCTAAATAACGCTGTCAAAATTGAACCAAGGACCTCGTAATTGACAGTGGTACCTTCAACCATTATACTAACAATACCTATATCCAACAGTTCTATAGAAAACTTCCATTATTTTAATAGAACAACATTGAACGGTGAAATAGGTCAGCCGGCGACCTCTGGGGTGATGTCATTCCCGAATTACCGTCCAAACCTTGTTTTTGTTTACCTGCTGAAGTAAGGGTAGGTTAGAATGAAGGACGTTGTTCTATTTTTAGGTTTTTATTGTGGCGCTAATACATCAACAACCTCACCACTAATAGTTTTTGTTATAATACCCTTGTTTATGTCCCACTCCTGGGCAAAAGCCTCTCTTCCACCCTTGTTCCCGATCATGGGCAATTGCCAGCCGCATTTTTCCTACAAAGATGTCCAGGTCTTCTACCTGCGGGACTCCAACTGATTTTATCTTGGCCTACCTTACCCGACACATTACCCGAGTTCGACATAATAAAATGTCGAAATAAAAACCGGCCAAGTACGAGTCGAACTCGCACACGAAGGGTTCTGTAGATACCATTATCTATAATAATGGCAAAAAAAAAATCGTTTGTTGTATGGGAGCGCCCTTAAATATTTATTTTATTCTGTTTTTTACTATTTGTCGTAATAGCGGCAATCGAAATACATGATCTGTAAAATTTTCAACTCTCAAACTATCACGGTTCATGAGATACAGCCTGGTGACAGACGGACAGCGAAGTCTTAGTAATAGGGTTCCCGTTTTACCCTTTGGGTACGGAATCCTAAAATGATCGTATTTTTTAGTTTTCTTTCGCAATATGTCGAATGAGAGATAATGTCGATCTTGCAAGAATGGTCTGCCTACTTCCGCTTAAGTTTTGCGAACTTTCCCTCCACAACCGTGCCTCAACTTATAGTATTCTTCTACTGCGAAATAAATTACTTGATAAATTCAATAATATTATCTACATTACTCGCCAGTCGTACAGAACGCTGAAATAAATGTGTATTATGTATTGAAAAAAAACTATTTTACGGATTTTATCGCGTTTATTTACTATTTCATCAATGTATAGTATTCGCGTAAATATAAGAAAACAATATGTGTATTATGTAAATAAATAACGTACAAGACATGTACCTATATACCTACAAGCAGTTTAACATATCGTTAAAAATTCTAGAAAGCTAGTCAAAGGAACTCAATTAGCATTCTGTGTACATGACAGACGTGGCTTTTGACAACAAAATGACTGTTCACATTACACAAAGAGCTATAGTGGGAAATCATCAATTCTATTTGCGCCGGCTTAAACGCTTTTTTTTTTTGCTTTGACCAAAACCAATTCACACGCTACCGGTCGTTACGGGAGCACCGTGTAGGTGAGACGCAGTAATTCTAGTATCGCAGTTACTAGAAAGTTATTCGCAGTAATTCTAGTGTATCGCAATTATTATAGTGTTTCGCAGTAGTTCTACTGTGTCATAGTAATTTTTTAGTAACTTGCGCTAATTCTATTGTGTCGCAGTTACTAGAAAGTTAGTGGCAGTAATTCTAGTGTATCGCATTTATTATAGTGTGTCGCAGTAGTTCTACTGTGTCGTAGTAATTTCTAGTGACTTGCACTAATTATATTGTGTCGCAGTTACTAGAAAGTTAGTCGCAGTAATTCTTGTTAGTTATTATAGTGTTTCCCAATAGTTTTACTATGTCGTAGTAATTTCTAGTGTCTTGCAGTAATTCCAGTGAGTCGCGTTTACTAGAAAGTTAGCGGCAGTAATTCTAGTCAGTCGCGGTAATTCTGGTGTATCGCAGTAGTTCTAGTGTGTTGTAGTAATTCCCACTGTCTCGCAGTAATTTAAATGTGTCGCAGTTACTAGAAAGTTAGCCGCGGTAGGTAATTCTTGTTAGTAATTCTAGTTAGTTTCAATAATTCTGGTGTGTCGCAGTAATTTAAGTGTGTCGCAGTAGTTCTAGAGTGTCGTAGTAATTCAATTTAGTCGCGATTATTCTGGTGTGTCGCAGACTGCAGTAAATCTAGTGTGTCGCGGTAATTCTAGGTGTCGCAGTAATTCTAGTCTGTTGCAGTAATTCTAGTTCGTTTTAATAATTCTGGTGTGTCGCAGTAATTTAAGTGTGTCGCAGTAGTTCTAGAGTGTTGTAGTAATTTCTAGTGTCTTGCAGTAATTCAATTTAGTCGCAATTATTCTGGTGTGTCGCAGACTGCAGTAAATCTAGTGTGTCGCGGTAATTCTAAGTGTCGCAGTAATTCTAGTCTGTTGCAGTAATTCTAGTTAGTTTCAATAATTCTGGTGTGTCGCAGTCATTTAAGTGTGTCGCAGTATTTCTAGAGTGTCGTAGTAATTTAACTGTGACCCAAGTTATGCTAACATACTGTAGATAAAGGTAGTTTTGTATTCCGCGTTATATTTCTATTAGGTTTCTGTACAATGTCTGCGCGTAATCACGTACTTGTTGTGTACATAGCGACACGTTGCTAGGCTACTAGTGATGGGAAAGGGCACCGTGTCACCTTTCAATGACAGTATTGTCACCTAATATTTGCTGGTCAATTGTGTTCACTTAATCGGTATGTTAAGGTCATCCTCCATCTTTGTCATCTTTAGTACCGATTTTTATTTTATAATGTGTATTGTTTTATCATTTTATAACAGCTTTTATGCACCTTCTTCTTCTTTTACGCAATGAAATTTAATAATAGTTTAATGTATTAGATAAGGAATGGCTCCACCTGCGATTAGCGGGAATTTAAGCCATTATCAAGTAATTAATAGCAAGGGCAAATTCAATAAATACACATTGTAAATAAAAATGGGTGATGGCAGTAATAAAGATGGCGGTTGACTGTCTAGATTAAGTCAAAGTTAATAATGTCAAATATACACAATATCATACAGCGAGCGAATTTTGGGTCTGTGATTAGTGTTGGTAATTAAAATAAATGTAAGCAGTCGAATTAAAATAACAGAGAGTGGAAACTTATAAAAAATACTATTAGGTAGTAGTAAAACGTAAAGTAAGTAAAAAGTAAAGTAAAACTTGTAATAAATTATCACCCACGTATAGGTACTATAACAATATTACTATAGATATTTAACCTAAATTTATCGAACCAAAAAATATCTGTGCTAAATATAAAAAAAAAACGACACTATTCTTCCATAGATTTTTTGTGACTATAAAACGCAACGTGCTTCAGGCTTCGTGACGACGACGAACAAGTTGGTTAAAGTTAAGTAAAAAAAAACTAAAACTATAGAGTACAGTTATGTGTAAGTGTAATAACAGTATCATGCCTGTATTCCTCAGAGGGGTAGACAGACTTGCACAGTTATCATACCAGGCACACAACCGATCAATGCAAAGGGGATTCGGCCCGTAGTCCATACCGCTGACTGAGTTTAGACAAGTCTAATGTCATTGTTAGGTCCAACTAAAGTCAAATAGCATAAGTGGTGCCTTCTTTATTTCTGTGGCAATTCAGCCAATACTGAGTTGTTAGACGTCCTGATGTCATAGTTAATAACTGGGTACCCTCATATTTAGTTGTTGTTTGCGGTCCGATCCAGTCCCCCCGTGACCATGGTTGCTGTAAAGCAGCCGAAACGTCGGGAAAATAAAATAGTAAATAAACGCGATAAAATCCGTAAAATAGTTTAATTTCAATCAGCCAATACAGTTATTTTTTGTCACCCGCTTTGCAATGGAGGGAAATGGATACATTTTTCTTTCAACTCCTCCTACACCTTTTTCGATTAAATTCGTGCGGGTTCCAAGACAATTTAACTTTTTCCCGGGACTCGCCGAGGGTCAAACCTCGGTGTCTTCAATGGACACCGCTGTCGATCCTGGCTTACAGGAGTAACAGTGGTGGGAACGTGTGGCGGGCTTAGTCCCAAAAAAAAAAATTGTAACCACTGATGTATCTAGAATCTGTTGTTTTTAAATAAATAAATACTTTACAATAAATACTCACATATTGTTTTCTTATATTTACGCGAATACTATAAGTAACCTGACGTTTCGGCTGCTTTACAGCAACCATGGTCACGGGGGCACTGAGTTGTTAGACGTCCTGATGTCATAGTTAATAACTGGGTACCCTCATATCGAAACGTCGGGAAAATAAAAAGTAAATAAAGGCGATAGAATCCGTAAAATAGTTTTATTTCGAATAAATACTCATTTAACGCAGAAAAATTCGCTGATTTCAAATATGTATAGGATAAGTTAATATCGCCTAAACGTGTCGCTTGAGTCAAATTCACCCCTCGATACGTATTTTAAACTACTGCATTGGTAATATTACCATTAATAGACATTTTACTGTGGTAAATAGCTTACTAATCAGGATAGTAAATTTCAAATAACTGTTAAGGACATGCACTATATAGTAATCCATATACAGGGTGTGTCAAAAGTCCGAAATAATACTTTGGGTATATATACGGTAGCTAATATGTGGATGCTTAGTGAAGACAGATTATACCTAACTATTATAGTTTCCGAGTTATGGACCTTTGAATATTTGTCACAGGTATCGTGATCTGGTCTTTGAGTACATCCATAACCCTATTCAGCAGTGTAAACTACACTTTTGAGGCGAGGTTACCAATATTCACCAAACCGAACATGAAAATTTTTCATAGGACTTGAGATATCACAAGTAATGGAAATTGGAGATGATAAAAAAGTTGAAAAAACATGGTCGAATATCGATCAAATTTTTATACCATTCGGTTGTATATCCGACACTGATGCAAACGTCAAAGTATTATTTCGGACTTCTGAAACACCCTGTATAGTGTATATAGTGTATCCATATACAGTTATTAAGGTCAAACGCGCTCATAAAGTTTGATTTATATCTTAATATCATAACAAATTTAATACAATGTTCAACCGTGTTCCAAACTTTTGTACACAGTACGATACGATTTGTTGTTTTTTTGAGATAAGTAACATGTCATGTTACATTTAATAGAAGTGTAGTTTGGCCCCACTCTTATTTCCAATACCAAAATGAACTCTGTGTTAATGCACATAAAGATTCCATTTCTGTTGTAAAAGCCACACCACCACGCTTCATATTCGCTCGTGCTCACACTGACATTTCGTTGAAGAGTGAACTTTTTCTAAGTGCCAAAACAGTTCGTTTTGATATAACATTTTGTTTACCTTCTCTGCAACTACCGGATCGAAGTGTGACCTCAACTGAAAATCCGCCATGAAACTCAGAGGGCTTATAATTTTTTTTAATTTCCTTTTTTGTCAATCGCCGGAACTTAACTACTATAACTTAACTGTAAATTAACCCTTAACATGAAGCACTACTACTCAAAATGCATTGCAAGGGCATTGTAACTTTTAGTTCTTTATGGTTTTAAAAGATTCCTAGGTATACCGACAATGAGTTACAAACAGTAGTAAACGATTTAAAAATCGTATCGGAAGCTATAACATAAGTTCCATAGACAAACCCGTTATGACTTATTTTTTATTTAGATCTTGAACAAGCATCGATCATTATCCTCGGACACCTGTTTGATGGGAACCGGGAGAGACGTTTATGGACCACCGCCCTATAGGACTGGTTAGATAAAACGGGATTTTAGTGTAAAAACTCGTGTGTAGACCTTGTGTTGTCTGTCATAAGGTTGTTAATTGATTATGTAAACAAAAGAGTTTATTGGAATAAATGCACAATGAAATAAATAGTAGATATGGTGCCGATTCTATGGGTATACTGGAATAAACTAAATTTATTGACTTAATTATGCATACAACCTTATTAAATACATCATCACGCCTGTATTCCTCGAAGGGGTAGGCAGAGGTGCACTGTAGTGCGCCCACACTTCGCCGATGTATTTTGGTCCCAATGTAATAGGGGGCGAGCCTATTGCCATTATACCGGGCACATTCCCCCTCAATACGAGGGACATTTGGGCCCTAGTCCACCACACTGGCCCAGTGCGGGTTGGTGAACTTCACACGCCTTTCTATAGACCTGCAGGTTGCCTCACGATGTTTTGTATTATTAGATTTGTCAAAATCCGTTTGTAAATTGTACTACATCGCCACTTAAAAGAGGGGGTATCAACAGTGTAGTTTTTATTCTCAAATGCATTTCCCGTGGTTTTAATTCTAGACCAATATGTTATATAGGTACCTATTTTGTTTGTCTAGACCAATATGTTAAATAGTTAACCATTCAACCTCGTTATTTAGAAACCTTTTTGCTTCAATCCGAAACTAACCAAGCTTGTACAAACAAAAAGTTAACTTCCCGTGAATAATTAAGTAAAGAAAAATGCCGTTCAAACGATACAGTAGGCGACAGCGCAGAACATTGATGTCGGACAACTACATCTGAGAGCACTAAAAATATTGTCGTCTTGCTCATAAGAAGGACGCCAATACACTTAGTTTAGTACTTATGGAATTGACACCAGTAGGTCATCATCATTTGCCTTACCTTATCCCATTATTTTGGGTCGGCGCAGTATGTCTTTTTCTTTCATTCATCTCGCTTTTCCGTCATACCGACATCCACTCCGATTCTTTGGTCTTCCTCTCGCTCTGTATCCATCCACATTCATACTCATCACTCTTTTAGTCACATGCTTCTTATCTTATCTCATCACATGCCCAAACCATTCTAGTCTCTTACCTCTCACCTTTTCTTTTGGTATTTACAAAATTTCCAAAAAAAAAAAAAACGCGCGAACGTAGCCGTCCCATTGTGCGGGAGACCTTATTGTTGTACCTACATTGCTTCTTGAAAAACTTACGGTCTGTTAACGAAACGGTACGTTAGTTAAATATATGAATCGGTTATAAAACAACCTGCTTTTTTTTACTTTATACTGTTATGTTATACCTCCAAGTCGTTACGAGACGAAAAATTGCTCGTTGAACAGTAAAATACACAGATAACCGTGAAAAAACGCAATCTGCCGCTAAAAACGTTGGAAAAGCAGGTTAGTGTGGATTTAGGTTAACAAGATAGTACCTTACCTACCTACATACATAACAGAAGTCTAAACCGACAGCCCCAGAAAAAAATCATTTTTTTTATTCGTGTAGGCCAAAAAGCACTTACAAATAGTCAGATTCTACCACCGGTTCGGAATGCTGCTTCCACTGAGAAGAACCGGTAAGAAACTCAATGGTTACTCTTTTCAAAATGATAATTGCGAGTAATACATTCTCAGGAGCAGCAATGCCATGAGAGCAGACAGCACCTTTGCCACAATACTAGAGAAGAATTATACTCACGGCAGTCTAATATTAAATACAAATATAGCCTTTACGCTTAGGAAGCTAGTACAGTAAGGTGCGTCTACTCCCATTTACAATGAAGGGATTATTCTAAACCACAGATGGTTATAGAAATAATTGCTTTGGTATTGGCCTTCAACGCAGTATGTGAGAGAAGATGGTAAGTCATTAAGAGGAAAATGATTGGACCAGACCAGAAGGAGGGTCATGTTTTCCAATGTTTGCGTATATGTTTATTCGTTTTTTTTACATAAGCGATAATTAGCGAACCTGTACTTGAAAGTACCGTATTTAAAGTTTTTATGTAGGTGGAATCAAAATGAAAAAAATCATAATAATAAGTATATTTTGTCTAAGAAACAATAATAATACATAATCACGCCTGTATTTCTCAAAGAAGCAGGTAGAGATGCAGTGTAGTACACCTAAATTTCATCAAATTTTCTTCAAACTGTAATATGTTCGGGCAAATTACCATTATACCGGGTACACTCTCCCAATGTAATAGAGATTTGGGCCATAGTCCACGCTGACCTAAAGCGGGTTGGTGAACTTCACACGTATTTCTAAGCATGTGCAGGCTACCTTGCAAAGTTTAGTTTCACCGTACAGTAGGTAATAACAATTGTGGCAAATTGTGCAAATGACATAAAAAATCTCCAAAGTGCGTGCCCAAGGTTTGAATCGTATACATGTTCACTCACACTAAGAGATGCCTAAATAGTAATACACGGCAACTGGCAACTGCTTTATATTTAGGCATCTCATTAAGGAGTCTTCTAGTATTCTCCTAAATTCTACTATTATTATAAATGAGAAAATTTGTGAGGATGCATAGATGGATGGATGTTTGTTACTCTTTCACACAAAAACCATTCATGCAACTTAACAGTATTATGACTATATTACATCACATCATCACGCCTGTATTCCCTGAAGGGGTAGGCAGAGGTGCACTGTAGTGCGCCCACACTTCGCCGATGTATTTTGGTCCCAATGTAATAGGGGGCGAGCCTATTGCCATTATACCGGGCACATTCCCCCTTAATACGAGGGAGATTTGGGCCTTAGTCCACCACGCTGGCCCAGTGCGGGTTGGTGAACTTCACACGCCTTTCTATAGACGGGCAGGTTTCCTCACGATGTTTTCCTTCACCGTTCAGCAAGTGGTAATCATTGTTGAAAATGACATTCGCACATGAAAATTATCTCAGAGGTGCGGGCCTGGGATTTGAACTTGCACCCCTTACGTTCAAGGCGGGCGTTCTTGCCCGCGAGGCTACCACTGCTGTTATTCGGTTCTCTAAATTATAAGGGTCTTGGATGCACTGATCGATGCAAAGGGCTCCTTTGTCCTTCACCTCAAAAATAAACATCACTGCCTACGTAAATATTCTTATTTTCACACCGCTTTGAAACAATAGGCAAACAACATGCAAATTAGCGGGCACATTGGAGAATTACTCATCGAGTTACTCACAGTCTGAGCATTCGCATTCGGTGTGAAACTGCTATAATATGGAGGGTTTTGGGGTAAAAATCGTTAATATGGACGCTGCATACGTTCAAAATGTGTTTAGCAGTTCCAGACGACTGTAAAATCTTGTCTAAATGCAAGTATTATACAATAGATGATATTAACATTTATAATATTTGTATTCAGTGTATTATCCTGCGTCGAATGAATATGCTCTCCTGTAAAGTTAAAAAAAAAAGTTTTTTTTTTTTAAATTCTCTCTTTCTCTCTCTATTTGGTATGCAATTACTCTATCTATCTATCTATAATACACCCCATGATGAGAACGATTAAAACACCAACGTTATAAAGCAGCTTTATATTAAGATTTAAATTAAATAATTTTCTGAATTAGTTTGATAAGTAAATTTTGCAGTTTTGTTTCAATGATCTATACACCTAATGCTTTCATTAATATCGATATCATCTGTAGGCTTCTTATTACATAACTAGCTGTGCCCGCGACTTCGCCCGCGTGGACTTTAGGGAGTTACCCGGAAATATGGGTATTATGTTTTTCCCGCGGAACCCTAATGCTGTTTCTAAAATTAAAGTAGCCTAAGTTACGCCTTGGAACGTCAGCTATCTGTCAGTGAAAGTCCCATTGAAATCGGTTCAACCGTTTAGAAGTTTACCCCAAACAAACAGACAAAAAAAAAAATTGCGTTTTCGTTATAGGTATCGTATATACTTTCATACGCATTTGGTAAAATAGTGTTATTTTGATATTACAAACAGACACTCCAATTTTATTTATTTGTATGTATGTATGTATAGAGTATAGATTCAGCCCTTGTTATCGGCTAATATATTTCGTGTCACAATTACGTTATAAATCTTTAAAAAATCTGGTAACCATCCCTTAAACAAACAAATAAAACAAAGCTGCTAGTCACACGCTACTAAACATACAATTCAAATAAAAAACCGTAGCTTAAGTACACAGTACTCCATTCATGTGTCGTTAGCCATATTAGGAGTTGGGGTGAACGACCTCACGGATTGTGATCGACGCGCGCGCATGATCTATGGCGGTGGGATTCGTTTTTTATTTAAAATTATGGAATTCATCGAAATCTATACAAATAAATAAAATTGAAGTGTCTATTTGTAATGTCAAAATAATAGATTTTTAGTAAATGTTTATGGAAGTATATATTCGCTACCTATAACAAAAACGCAATTTGAAAAACTGGCCAAGTGCGAGTCAGACTCGCACACGAAGGGTTCCGTACCATTATCTATAAAAATGGCAAAAAATAACGTTTCTTGTATGGGAGGCCCCTTAAATATTTATTTTATTCCTTTTTTTTGTATTTCTTGTTATAAAAAAAATACTAAAGCTATAGCGGCAACAGAAATACATCATCTGTGAAAATTTCACCTCTTTAACTATCACGGTTCATGAGATACAGCCTGGGGTGCTACTCTTGAAATCGACAACGATACATTCGAAACGACACGACATTACTTCGAATATATCGACCTTACCCTACTCTAACAAATGTTCGAATTCCTTGTCGTTTATCGTATCCATAGACTATGTTCGGAGTGAATGATACGAATAATAAATGCAAAGTTTGTTGAAAACCTGAATATTCTCTATGGCCTCATTTTTTAATCTGTGGGGCCTCTCTGTAACAAAAATAGATTGAGAATCTAAGATACATAAGACTCGCTAGCTCTTTCACGCTCGCTGTTTTTTGTATAGCGCCGTTTCGCTTTAACTACAGTCTTCTCTATCTACGATCATAATGCTTCCAAAGATAGTAAAAGTCTTGACATTGTAAACTTCTGAAAACGTTAACAGAAATTAGCAGGAGAGCTCATGGCTACACTTGATATAAAAATTATAAATAATCACATCGTGCAACAGTTTTTATTTAATATTTTACTTACCCAATTGTTAATAGGTACTTATACTGTTGGTGTGTCGTTTTTAAATAAATAAACTGTTTTATTCCGTATATCACTTACTTTTATAATATTTAGACGAATTTGAATAATATTTTATATTGATAGGATACGAAATTCACTACACGATAATGCCGACGACGTCCTAACAGGTGTCGTTGAGATTATCGCAAAAATCACATGTTGGTCGTTGTCAAATTCGAATATTCGTGTCCGACATTTAAACCTAAGAGTAGGGTTAAGCTCGATATATCGGATTATGTATCGTTCGTTCAGTCATCGATACGACATTAAAAACGATGGAACTTAGAGTAGGATTCGACACGACAAATGTCACGATATATCGATTATCGTTTTCAAGAGTAGCACCCCTGGTTACAGACGGAGGGACAGCGAAGTCTTAGTCTTAGTCTTACCGGTTTACCCTTTGGGAACGGAGCTCTAAAAATGATAAACTCCCAAACGGCTAGATCCGTTAAGACAAGATGATTTTTCAAGGCATAAATACGAAATCTTTTTTTATTATTAATAATACAAGCTTTATATTAACTTGCAATGTATGTCCGGGTGGAATCTTGCAACTGAATTTTAAATCAGTTATCATTAACCGATTGAGCTGAAATTTGGTATACACGCTTATTTTGTATGACAATGCATGCTTAGCTATGTGACGTTATTCTATTTCCAATATAGCGGATCATCCAAGATGGCGGAATTGTAAATTTTTCTGCACTACCACAGTATGGGTATCGAATGAAAGGACTTGCTGAGGAGAACACGAAATGTAAGGGCAATTAAATAAAAGCTTGTTTTTAAAAAGTTTTTTTTATATTAATGGTACTTAGATATGATGATATCTAATGTCTACATTGGGCTAAATATGTTGTTTTCATACCTTAAAAATTGTGTCATAGAGACTACGCAACGACCTTTACAATGAGTTTTGCCCAGCTGTGGGGCACTAATGGCTTGAAAAAAAAGCTCTAAAACGATAGTGCTACGGGACTTATGGCCCAGGCCATTTCAAATTCTAATTACTTACTGATATTTTGAATGTACCTGAGTAGGCTTAGATATTTTGTAATTTCTTAGAAAAAAAAAACTTAAATACAATATCACGCCGCCGGTATCTCTCCCATCTTCACGCGCCGTGCTCACAATAATTGGAACATTATGGGCTCACCGCAGTGCGGCCAAGAAACCCGCGGGAACCAGCTGTCGTTTCCGTGATTTATTCAATATTGTGGCTTCGCGATGATGCAACTTGAAGTTTTTTTTTTAGGAAATTGGTAGCATCCGTTGTACGGCTTCGTTTTAAAAAATAAACCCAAGTAAAACTAACTACAGCCCTTTAACGTCCCACTTCTGGGCACGGGCCTCCCCTCAATGCGAGGGGGATTCAGGCCATAGTCCACCACGCTGGCCCGGTGCGAGTTGGCAGACTTCACACATCTATCGAGAACTAGTCAAGTTCCCTCAGACGTGCAGGTTTCCTCACGATGTTTTCCTTCACCATTAAACCCAAGTAATATTTTTTTTTTATGTCACTTTTACGTAAATGACCCGAATCCCCCTCGCATTGAGGGGAGGCCCGTGCCCAGCAGTGGGACGTTAAAAGGGCTGTAGTAGTTTACGTAAATAAATACTGCCAGACAACATATCGAGGGGGTGAATATTCACATATACATATTTGGAATCAGCAAATTTTTCTGCGTCGAATGAGTATGCTCTCCTGTAAAGTTAAAAAAAGTGTCGCTTAAGTGAAATAGCCTTTCACCCCTCGACATGATCATTGTATGATCCCAAACTAAACAAAGCTTGTACCTGCTTGCTTGTGTGTGGGTACCATACAATGACATTGGGACGGTATCAGTTACATCCAGACTAGGGTCAATTCCGAAAAAGGCCATTTCTGAAAATTTCCGCTGCCGGGAATCAAACCAACACCCACCCGGTACAGTGAGCCAAGTGGCCTACGCTCTGACGACTACACCAAATCTTCATTTTTTTTTTCCTTTTTTTGGACTTACCATACGTATGGACCAACCATTGAATACTTCACGGGGTTAAAATGATGCTGCAACTTTATCAAAGAGTTACAACTGTTGTAGCATGAGTGCTAAGACTAGACTTATGTCACAGAATATGTTGATCATATCTCTTTCTGTCGTATGAAATAAGACAGAGAGCGACCGAGCCAATCCGTGACAGAGGTCTTGTCTTGACATGCTAACCTAACCTAACCACTAGTATATATTACATAATACATGTTTAAACGTATTTCGTAATAGAGATGTACCATTTGCAATAATACGTTTCAGATATCTCTGCCATCACCACGCTCAATGCACAGGATGATATTACTATTCATATGGCTGTTACACTGTAGCCACTAATAACGCGAGGCCAACCCATATGTTGTTTCCGTAGACTTTATGGCTTCAGAAGTGTGACGCAACATTGTTTGATGGACTTACCTGTAACAAAGAGGAGATATAAATTTAATTTTGTTTCGATGACGGCTTGGGTCAGTGGTTTGAGCTTAGGCCTCTCGGCTGGAGGAGATTGCGGGTTAGATTTCTAGTGGCTAATTGGGGAAATGGAAATATAAATAAGGAGTAGGTATCTATTATAATTCTACTCTTATGAAACTATGATATATATAATATATCTTATGAAACTATAATTAATTTATTATCGTTTTCTCATCCAAAGTGGTTGTCTGGAAGAAATTGCTTTTAGCGATAAGACCGCCCAATTGTACATAGCTACTGTATTTAGAACTAAGAATGTTGTATTATTTTCTTTGCTTGGTGTGTACAATAAAAAGTACTCTATCTATCTATCTAAACTGTAGCTACAAGAAATTAGAAGAAAATCCTACTAATATCGGACGGATGCATGGATGTTTGATACTCTTTCACGCAATACCTACTAATTTTGATGAAACTACAGTATTATGGTTTATACATCAGCTATCATTTATCGTGATTGGATAATCAAAGTCTGCGCGGACGAAGGGCAGAAGCTACTCTATCATAATTTTACTCTTATGACTGTAGCCACAAAAAGTCCAAAAGAAATAATAATATAAAAAAATGTTTTTGTTCGGAATAAACTTTTTTATAAAACTTTTTTTATTTTCAATTCTCTTTACGACAATATATCCTAACTCCTTATTTTTATAAAAAATACCACTGTCAATTTTTCAAGTGCCTTTTTTGTTTTTTTTTATAGCATCGGCGATACCGGCATAATGCCCGCGTCTCGGTCCGCAGCCGGCCATTTGTCGGTGCGCTCGAGTGAAAACTAATTTGAATGGGATTGTTAAACGTACCATTGTTGGTGACCACTGCACCATATTCCATGTAACACTTAAACCGTACACGCTTCCTAGGAGAGTTTCTAATGGCGTTGATAAGTTTGTTAAATGGTGATGGCTTCGCTTCGGTTGACCCGAGTTTGAAAGCTTTTTAAATGCGGCTTTAAATATATCATCATGAGTCAATACAGTATCTGTTAGTATTGGATAAAATGTTGTCACGCGCGTCTGGACGCCCCATTGAGCCTCGGGCATCGAGATATATAACGGAGATGCCATAACGACAGCACTCTGCGGCAATTTTTTTGACGTTTATCTGACATCCTCCATTGCAGTAGTTGCCGTATACTACAGGTATCTAGCTGCAAACCCATACGCGGGGCGGAGTCGATATGGATTCTCTAGTTACTCTATTGCCTCTTTTTCTTTCTTTCTTTTTTTACGAATTGATGAAATTTAATTGAATTAGATGAGGTATGGCTCCACCTACGAGTATGGCCCCTTAATATTTTTTTTTTTTTTTTTTTTAACGAAATGAGCGAAATGATGATATTTAATGGAATAAGATGAGGAATGGCATCACCTGCGACTAGCGCGAGTATTTCGCCAATGTCAAGTAATTAATAGCAAGGACAAATTCAATAAATACACATATTAAATAAAAATGGATAATGACAGTGATAAAGATGGCGGATGACCTCCGAGACTCCCCCTTAATATTAAAAGAAAGTGAACAAGTGAAAGTGACAGATGTCATGTGACACTGACAGCTGTCAAATGATTATGTCTTGCCTCGATCACACATCGATATAATATCAATATAACTTTATATAATATATATTTCTACTGTACGTGTGTATGTCACGATTATTATGTGATTTTAATGTTTTTTTTGTATGCGTTTGGATGGCGCCATTGATGGTTTAGATTCACAATTGGACCCGGTAGGTAGCGCTGCTTTCGTATGTCACTAATTCTAAGGCGGTACGAAGTTCGCCCCGTCAGCTCTATATAATAGAATAACAATACCAAAACATAATCTTTTACATAAAAATAAAGTAATTGATAATAATAATTAATAATAATTAGCAATAATTAATAAGATACTTATACAAATAGTAAACCTCATAATAAAAGCCGGGCATCGAACCTACATCCTATAATAAACTATAAACATAAATAAACACACAAACTATACTTTAACTCCAAAACAAATTCGCACGTAACACAGAAGTCTTAAAACTCTTAATTTAAAAGATAATTACGGCATCCGGTAATGTTAACATTTTAATTCTCACACTTACACAAAGTTATTAGGATGTGTAAATAACCGGTTCGTTTTAAAAAAAGTCCTAGGAGCCGTTATAAAATGATAGACTGCTTCCTTCGTCTATTGGGCAGTCGTTAGATAAGTCTTGTCTTAAATTTTCGCGTTACAAATGTTATATAAAACATACAATCTATATCTATACATAGTAGAAATAAATAAAATTGGAGTGTCTGTTAGTAAAATCAAAATAACACTTTTTTACCAAATGCGTATGAAAGTATATACGATACCTATAACGAAGTCGCAATTTTTTTTTTTTGTCTGTCTGTCTGTTTGTTTGAGGTAAACTTCTAAACGGCTGAACCGATTTCAATGGGACTTTCACTGACAGATAGCTGACGTTCCAAGGCGTAACTTAGGTGTAACTTTAATTTTAGAAAAAGCATTAGGGTTCCGCGGGAAAAACATAATACCCATATTTCCGGGTATCTCTCTAAAGTCCACGCGGGTGAAGTCGCGGGCACAGCTAGTGTTACATAGAAATGTATACATATTGACGCTTGAAAGGCAATCCTTACTAAGCGACAAAAATCGTAAAATGAGTTATACAGGATATTTCAGGAGTCCAAAATAATACTTTGGACTTTGCATCAGTATCGGGTATGCAAATGAATGTTATAAAAATTTGATCGAAATTCGACCATGTTTTTCCAACTTTTTTTTCGTCGTCAATTTCAATAACTCTTTATATCTCAAGTCCTATATGAAATTTGCATGTTCCCTTTTGTGAATATTGGTAGTCGCCCCTCATTAGTGTAGTTTCCACTGCTGAATAGGAATATGGATGTATCCAAAGGCCAGAACACGATACCTACATACATCATCACGCCTGTATTCCCCGAAGGGGTAGGCAGAGGTGCACTGCAGTGCGCCCACACTTCGCGGATGTATTTTGCTCCCAATGTAATCGGGGGCGAGCCTATTGCCATTATACCGGGCACACAGGTTTCCTCACGATGTTTTCCGTCACCGTTTCTTAGCAAGTGATAATCTCAGATGAAAATGAGATTCGCACATGGAACCCAGAGGTGCGAGCCGGGGATAGAACCTGCGCACTTTGATTGCAAAGCGTGCGTTCGACCACTCGGCTACACGATACCTATTACAAATATTCAAAGGTCTATAACTCCGAAACTATGATAGTTAGGCATAAACTGTATTTACTAAGCATCCACATAAGAGCTACCGTATATGTACCCAAAGTATTATTTCGGACTTCTGATACAGCCTGTATATACCATTCGAACGGCTGGATTTTGCTGCATCGGTTAGTATATACTTATTTATTACGCAAGAACGCCTGCCTTGAACGTATGGGGTGCAAGTTCAAATCCCAGGCCCGCACCTCTGAGATAATTTTCATGTGCGAATGTCATTTTCAACAATGATTACCACTTGCTGAACGGTGAACGAAAACATCGTGAGGAAACCTGCACGTCTATAGAACGGCGTGTGAAGTTCACCAAACCGCAATGGGCCAGCGTGGTGGACTATGGCCCAAATCTCCCTCGTATTGAGGGGGAATGTGCCCGGTATAATGGCAATAGGCTCGCCCCCTATTACATTGGGACCAAAATACTTCGGCGAAGTGTGGGCGCACTACAGTGCACCTCTGCCTACCCCTTCGGGGAATACAGGCGTGATGATGTATTTATTTATTTATTTATACAACTCATTTTACTATATTTGACGCTTATTAAGGATTGTCTTGCAAGTGTCGATATGCAGCGTGTATCAGATGTCCAAAATAATATTTTAGGGACATACGGTAGCTAGTATGTAGATGTTTAGACAAGGTCGATTATAGCTCACTGTCATAGTATATCTGAGTTACAGACTGAATATTTGTCACATGCATCGTATTGTGGCCTTACAGCTTATCTATAGCTAGCCCCATAAAGGCCCCCGGCTCCGACGGCATTACCAACCGAGTTCTTAAACTCTTACCCGCCCAACTCATTTGCTTGCTTGTGACCGTCTTCAACGCCGCCATGGCCAATTGCATCTTCCCCGACGAGTGGAAAGATGCAATTGTCATTGGCATTCACAAGCCAGGCAAGCCCCCTACTGTCCCGTCTAATCTAGAGCCAACTGCTAATATTTACAAAATAGAAGATAAATATATCGCACAGGACTCGAGATATTTTGAGATTTTAAAATTTGCAACAGAAAAGAACTTGGAAGAGATGCTTGAATTTCGATGAAATTTTCATACCATTCAATTGTCTATCTGATACTGATGCCAATACAATACAGCCTGTATATAGGAAAAAAGTATACTTATCCTAAGTTTACTTTTTAGTGAAACAAATATGCTTCTAATCCATTGATACTAATAATTAAATGTTCTAAAAAAACTAAAATCCGTTACGAAATATGATAAATTGATAAGAATGAACGGCGGCATCGGTTTGGCGCGGGGCTGCACGGTTGAGCGCGCGCGCATGTGACGTCACTTCCGGTCCCCCTTCCCGCGCCGCTTCCGGTGAATATAATGCGGCTCAAGCGCATGGTGAGGTTGCCGGATGGTGTTTTTACACCCGTTATACTTGGCCTGATCCATAGATTAATTATAACATTCTATGGCCGGATCTGTTGCCAAAGAGAGATAGTGTCTCCCCTTATTTGGATCGATAACTCGAGTCGTCATCAAAGTAGATATTTTAAATAATGCGAAATCTGGAAAGTGATTCGAAAAGCTAAACGGATTTTTGAAAAAAAAAACCAAAAATAAATTCGATATCCATTAAAATTATTATAAAAAATAACTCCGCAGATCCAGACAAATTTGGCAAAAGCTACGTAGATGGACGAAGCCTTCAAACCGATTATTTTTGTAAAATATTACTTAAACTATGAGAGTATAAATACAAAAAAGGAAATATATAATATATAATAATAAATCTAGTAAGAAAAAAAATACGAAAGTCGTATGTAAAAATATTGGCCTATGTGGAAGCGTGCCCAAGACAGCGTCTTGGGTACGCTTCCTCGCTGAAAGAGTGGCTCTAGCCCGCTGGCTATAGCCACTCTTTCAGCGAGGAAATGGCCAGGGGCCTGATTTTCGTTTGATAGACATAATCTAGATGTGTAGAAAAAAAACAACCAATTTGACGTTTTGTTTTGACATCTCGAATAGAAATATCAAACGAAAATCGGGCCCTTGCTCTTAGGTCGCCAATTGTAACAGCCAATAATTTAGCAAACACATTTATTGTATTTTGGGCGCTTGGACCCCATAGACCTCGGAACGCGACTCTGAATAGTATAAAAACAATTGCCTTTTCCAAAAAATCCAAAAAATGTTACTGAATTCGTATTGCGTGCACATATAATTCATTTCATGTTCCATTCACTGGCGTTTCTAAAGGGAACGAATCGCTAATGTTACACAATTAACTGCGGACATACACTGTGACCTATCGATTTTATATATACGGAGTTATGCACGTTACCGTGTAAAATAAGCGCTGACCAATGATATTGGAAAGTAAAGACACTTTTATGTATCAAAGGAACGACAAATTTTTCTTTTACCAAAATTGGTCTTTTTTCTTATCATTTTTTACGAAACGAGCGAAATTATGATATTTAAATAAAGCAGTAGCCGAGTGGTTGAACGCACGCCTTGCAATCAAAGTGTGCAAGTTCAAACCCCTGCTCGCACCTCTGGGTTTATGTGCGAATCTCATTTTCATCCGAGATTATCACTTCAAACCCCGGCTCGCACCTCTGGGTTTATGTGCGAATCTCATTTTCATTATCACTTGCTATGAAACGGTGAAGGAAAACATCATGAAGAGACCTGCACGTTTGAGAGAACTTGACTAGTTCTCGATAGATGTGTGAAATTGTCTTTACTATTAACTTACACTTGACACTGCCTGAAATACCCTCTACCCGCAGGTGGAGCAATGTGGAGCAATGGAGCAATCAAATAAGATGAGGAATGCCTCATCTTATTTCATTACATTAAATTCTTCTTAATCTTAAGAGCTAGGCTCTTACAGGGGGAAGTCATCTCTTCTTTCTGCTAGCTCTTCGGCCTCCCAGACATTCTTTTTTACTTTATTTTGGTCAAAATAGCTTCTCCTTGTCTTCCTCTTCCTCTGTTGCCTTCTACCTTTCCCTGTATTATTGTTATAATAATTTCATTGATGTCGTACATAGCCGCTGGATTGATCATGTAGGAAATGAGCAACACGCACTTTGCGGATTCACATACTCCTTTAAGCCAAATGTATGAGCAAGATAGCAATATTTTCTACCCGCAAGAGTTCGTCCGCGCAGACTTTTTTATTAAAAATCATTATATAGCCTCTATGTTATTCTGATGTATGATTAATAATACTGCGAAGTTTCATCAAAATCCGTTTAGTAACTTTGCGCGAGAGAGTAACAAACACCCATTCATCCATCCTATAAAAATATACATATAGAAGTCCGAAATAATACTTTGGGTACATATACGGCAGCTCATATGATGCTTAGTGAAGACAGTTTATACCTAACTATCATAGTTTCTGAGTTATGGACCCTTGAATATTTGTCACAGGTATCGTGTTCTGGCCTTTGGGTACATCCATAACCCTATTCAGCAGTGTAAACTACACTAATGAGAGGCGGCTACCAATATTCACAAAACAGGACATGCAAATTTTACATAGGACTCGAGATATTACGGGTTATAGAAATTGACGACGAAAAGAAAATTGGAAAAACATGGTCGAATTTCAATAGACTTCTGATACACCCTGTATAATATTAGTAGGATTGTTTAGTTGTAGTTTATGTACAACCCTCTTTAACTAAGTTAAATGCTTGTACTATACACGGCGATATAGCTACGGTGAGAATCAAAATTTCAACACGGCCATTTGTATGTAATAAATAACCATAACTAAATAAGAATGCGCTCAAAATTCGAATCACGGCTAATGTTATGGCGCCTGGCGTTTTTTATAAACAATAATTGTATAGTTCGAAACTAATTTTATCTGAAACTAAAGTGAATGAATGAATATAACAAGACAGGCACTAGGGTACTTTTTTTTTTTTTTGTGTTAATGGACTAGGGTACTTAATGACGCGTCGCGGTGCATGCCTCGGCGATCCCGTGGCATCCCTCCATAGCGGCGGGTGGTACACCGTGGGGCTTAGTGGGTATACCGGCACTATGCCGGGGACTCCCACATACCCCTTCCTCCTACCCTGAGGCTGGAAGGGGATCCATAAAGGATTTTCCCACGAAAAAAAAATGGTACTTAATGAATGAAAAATCCAACAAATTAATAAAAATACGTTTCCACGCATGTATTCCGCGAAGGGGTATTATACATTATAATACCTAAAGAGGTAGGCAGATGTGTTTTAGCGTGCACCCACACTTTGCCGATCTATTTGGTCCCAATGTAATAGGGGGCGAGCCTATTGCCATTATACCTGGCACATTTCCTCTCAATACGAGGATGTTTTTTGACAGAGATAAGCAATAGTTAATAAACCGGTAGTATAGCTTAAAAGTTTCTTAGCACAACTAAAAGCTCTGTTGTCGTTAGAATAATGTTATGATGATTGAACTATCCTTAGTAAAAGGTAAAATCACATGAATGGTGGGATGCAAAAAATAGAGGTTAGAGACAATTGTATCTTAACAAAGGTAAATCCACGATTAGATAGTTCATAGGTCATATAAATTGGTTACCTATATTTAAGGGAACGTTGATTTATAAATAAAGTTTTGGTTATAAGGTACTATGGGGTTGACATATCCCAATTGGATAAAAACCCCAAATAATAATAGATTAAAAAAAATAGATAGTCTTGGATTTGCTCGCGCCCTCCCTTTGGAGAGGCGGGGATACCATTTCAGGATTTATTTCCTTTTTGGTAGCTCTTCATCGCTGCCCCCAACTCGGGGCAGGTCAATGTTTGCGACTGGTGAGGCTCGCATTTTGTCTCTCCTAATCTGTGCTTGGGTTGTCTTTGGGTATTAGTAGATCATAGGGTTCCACTGTTAGAACTGAAAATCTGTAACTACGATTAACAACAAAATACTTTAACTACATTAACTACATTTAGAAAATCTTAAATGTATTGTAAAGTAAAAATATCTTGTAGACACTTTGTAAACACAATTTGCATACTTCGTACCGGGCTGATCCACTTGTGGTATTATGTATGGTAATACTGTCTTGTAATGTTAGAACATCTTTTAGGATTTGTACATATGACACTAAATGAAACTTGAATCGAAGACCTAACACTATGAAAACTCAAATTTAAAGATCGTTAAGTTATACAGTCATAAACAGGATGTGTCAGAAGTCCGAAATAATACTATGACGTGTGCATTAGTATCGGGTATACGACTGGATGGTATAAAAAAATATTCAAAATTCGATCATGTTTTTCCAACTTTTTTCGTCGTAATTTAAATGACTACCAATATTCAAAAAACAGAACATGCAAATTTTACATAGGACTCGGGATATTACGAGTTTCAGAAATTTACAACGAAAAAAAAGTAAAAAAAAATTGGTGGAATTTCGAATAGATTTTTATACCGTAAAGTATTATTTCGGACTTCTGAAGCACCCTGTATGTATATGTACTTTCGTTAACTCCTATGTATCAACACCCTTAGAACAACGGAAACAATCTTACGACGCCTCATCTTCCTTAACAGTACCTACCAATACTTTAATAAAATGCAAATATTACAAGTATAGCCGTAACGTGGTTAGATCCAGACAATATTTCCATAGAGCCCTACAAATAACGGTATTTATACTACTGTCGATCCAACTTAACTCGATAGTCGTGAAGATAACTGACCAATTTACATTCTATTGGGATTTTATCTTGTTAGATGCCTAAATGATTAGTAATAGGTGTATGAGTTTATAGAATACTAGCCGAGCCCGTGACTTTGTTCGCGTGGAAATTTAAAGCAGTCTAAGTTAACCTTATAAAATCTGCTACCTGCCAGTGAAAGTCCTATCAAAATCGGTTAAGTCGTTTCGTAGATCACTAAGAACAGACAGAGGTCGTAGGAGTTTTTTTTTAAATATTTTTGTTATTTTTATCCTACACATTTGCATTTGCATTGAGATAAACGCTATAAAAATCGGCCCAGCCATTCTAAAGATTACTCGGAACAAACATAGACAGACAGACTGACAGTATTTTAGTTTCAGTAGCGTATATACTTTCGTATAGCGTAGCACGTCCTGTGACCAGGTGGAGGGACGACATACGCAATGCGGTGGGCAGTGACTGGAAAAGAAGAGCCGAAGATCGGGCTCAGTGGCGCATCTTGGGAGAGGCCTACATCCAGCAGTGGACTGATACGGCTGATGATGATGATGATTATCACACTTTCATATTCATTTATTATAATGCTGTTATTCTGAAATTACAAACACAAAAAAAATATTTATTCGTATAGATTTTTTTATTTTATTTTTAGCTTTTATAGGGTTGGTAGTAGGTACTCTTCGTAAACAAAATGGTTTGATCGGCTCACCACTATGGATTAAAATGTTGTGTACAAATTTAGTTTTTAGTACAAATTGTATGAAAAATCATATTACAAGGAACAGTTTAGTTCAGTTATGAAACCTGTTCGGAAAATCGTGCGTGCTGTCACGAGTGTGTCGTAAAGGTACAGTTATACAGGCCAGCGGCTAGATGGGTGTGCGATTACAATAACACCGCTTACATCTATTCATACGGTAAAGCATGCTGCTCAATCTATGCAAATAAACAAAATTGAAGTGCCAGTTTGTAATAGCAGCAACTCTTTACTAAATGCATATAAGAAAGTACATAATATATACGCTAGACGCTGTCATTACATAAAGGTAATTTAAAAAAAATGCCTGTTTGTCTGTTTGTTTTAGTTAAACTCCTAAACGGATGGACCGATTTTGACGGGACTTTCACGGGCAGATAGCTGATTTAACAAGGAGTAACTTTATCTATTTTTATTTTCTTAACCTCCACGCAAACGAGGTCGCGGGCACAGCTTCCATTTTATTTTGTAAATTCAATTTTTACTTTTATTTCGGCAACATATTTAGGGTTCCGTGGCAAAAAATTAAAACCCATTTGTTCCCGGACTGTAATTAGGGTTCTTAAATTCTACGTAGACGAAATCGTGGGCACAACTAGTAATAATAAGATTGCTTATATATATAAAGACTAGCTTCTGCCCGCGACTTCGATTATTCGAAATCGTTATAAATTATAGCCTATATGTTATTCTGATATATAAACACTAATACTGTAAAGTTTCATCAACATCCGTTCAGTAGTTTTTGCGTGATAGAGTAACAAACATCCATCCATCCTCACTAACTTTCACGTTTATAATACTAGTAGGAAGTAGGATTTAATATCATAGACAAAATACTTGAAAAAAGCAACCATGGAGTTTCTTGCCCTTTCTTCTCCATAGGAAATGCATTCCGAATGGGTGGTGGAGCTACTATTTTTACTATTTATTGACGATTCATATGTGCCTGTATTGGTTTATATGAATAAAAAATATTCTGATTCTGATTCTGATTCTGATTCTGATTCTGATTCTGATTCTGATTCTGATTCTGATTCTGATTCTGATTCTGATTCTGATTCTGATTCTGATTCTGATTCTGATTCTGATTCTGATTCTGATTCTGATTCTGATTCTGATTCTGATTCTGATTCTGATTCTGATTCTGATTCTGATTCTGATTCTGATTCTGATTCTGATTCTGATTCTGATTCTGATTCTGATTCTGATTCTGATTCTGATTCTGATTCTGATTCTGATTCTGATTCTGATTCTGATTCTGATTCTGATTCTGATTCTGATTCTGATTCTGATTCTGATTCTGATTCTGATTCTGATTCTGATTCTGATTCTGATTCTGATTCTGATTCTGATTCTGATTCTGATTCTGATTCTGATTCTGATTCTGATTCTGATTCTGATTCTGATTCTGATTCTGATTCTGATTCTGATTCTGATTCTGATTCTGATTAAGTTAATACAGTTAGTTTTGCTATTGACATAAAAGTAGTCGCAAGCATCTTGACGCCTCTGTTTGCACCGGACATAATCCCTTCTCAAGAATACTACATTCTTGCCTAATCCACTTTTACTGGAGGACCTTATCGCACCAGTATGGAAGGACATTTACGACCACTATAGTACAGGGTGTATCAGAAGTCTGAAATAATATTTTAGGTACATATACGGTAGCTCATTGTTGATGCTTAGTGAAGACAGATTGTTTGTACAAACATAGTTTCCGAGTTAAAGACCTTTGAATATTTGTCACAGGTATCGTGTTGTGGCCTTTGGGTGCATCCATAAACCTATCCATAAAGCAGAACTACATTTAATAAGGTTAACTACCAGTATTCAGAAAACCGAACTTGATCTTTTTACATAGAACATGGTATTAAAAATATTAGAAATAGGCGATGAAAAACAATCGAAAAAAATGAGTTCGAATTTCGACCAATTCTAATACCATTCGGTTGTACACACATGCAAACGGTTAAAGTTTTATTTCGGACTTCTGATACACACAGTATAAAACAGTGGGACCTCCATTTATAGCTGGTCTGTTAAATACATAGCGTTGTAAACACCGCGTCGTGTAAATGCCTCATATTTTGTGTCCATTCTCAGTTAACGTTACCTACGTCTCGTAAAATAATAGCGCCGACAGCCTATTGGATAGACCAATGAATATATAAACTGGACTTGGTTATAACAGAGTTCCCACTCTGCAAAATGTCTCTAAGTTTTTGAGGGAATATGTCACATGAATTTGAGAGCCCCGTTATTGTCTGATATGGTTACAATTGATAAAATAAATGTTTAGGGATTGGTCGCATTACCAATCTAGTTCGTACCTTATCTAAGTATTTGGTAGATCAACCCTCACATGTGAAAGCTTGGATTTTTTTATCTAACACTTTTACTTGCTTGATTTACATGAAATGATAAAATTTAATGAAATAAGATGAGGATTTGCTCCACCTGCGGTTAGCGGGTATTTCAGCCAGTGTCAAGTAATTAATAGAAAGAGCTAATTCAATAAATAGACATTAAAAATACAAATAACACCAATCCAAGCCTTCTTTTAAATCAATCTATCGCGATATATATCTGGCATATCGACCAGTGTGATTAAGCGGTTTAAGAAATGATTCGCTATTAATAAATTTTTAAATAAGCAATTGTTTTAAGAGCCTCTCGTAAACCAATTGCAAAATTGAATTTAAATCTGCCTTTTCGCGCACCGACAGCAAAGTCTTAAGCCCCAAGCACACTGGAGCGTCAAGACGACGTCAAAATTTTTGCCAATACTAAAACGAACTGTTGAATTGCAAAAGATTATTAACCGACTTCAAAAAGGAGGAGGTTCTCAATTCGATCCGTATGTTTTTTTTTAATTTATGTTACCACATATATGATTTATTTTGGCTGTAAAATATTACTTCTTTAGGGCTGTTAGAAGGTGATAATATCTACAAATTTTCAACGATTATTGACACTAAAAATCGTGAAAAAAAATTATTTTTAACAAAAAACAAAAACCGACTTCAAAAACCTAGGGGCACTAAAAAGCTACAAATAACCTTACAATTCATTACATTTGGAGTCGGTGCCAATTTTTGTGTGTATTTGCTTAGTAGATTGGCACCTACTCCAAATGTAATGAATTGTAAGGTTATTTGTAGCTTTTTAGTGCACCGAAGTTTTTGAAGTCGATTTTTGTTTGTTGTTAATTTTTCAACGAAATATCATTGACAGTGCGAGCGAATTTGGACGCCTGGCCGAGTGTTTTTCACCACGAAAATTGAAATCTACCCTTGAAAGGCAATCAATACTACTAAGCGACAAAAATCGTAAAAATAGTTGTATACACCATTCGAACGGCCAGATTTTTCTGCGTTCTGTGGTATTTATTTATTTTATTGGTTTACCAGCGCTTATACACACTAATACTAACAACTAGGTTTAAAACTAATAAAGTAATATCATTAAGTGTGACAAACAAATTATAGGTAAACACCGCTTGCAATACGAAACAAAGAAATAAGAACACACAGTAATAGAAATATAATAATAAGCAGTGGTAGCCTCGCGGGCAAGAACGCCCGCCTTGAACGTAAGGGGTGCAAGTTCAAATCCCTGGCCCGCACCTCTGAAATAATTTTCATGTGCGAATGTCATTTTCGACAATGATTACCACTAGCTGAACGGTGAAGGAAAACATCGTGAGGAAACCTGCACGTCTATAGAAAGGCGTGTGAAGTTCACCAACCCACACTGGGCCAGCGTGGTGGACTATGGCCCAAATCTCCCTCGTATTGAGGGGAATGTGCCCGGTATAATGGCAATAGGCTCGCCCCCTATTACATTGGGACCAAAACACATCGGCGAAGTGTGGGCGCACTACAGTGCACCTCTGCCTACCCCTTCGGGGAATACAGGCGTGATGATGATGTATAATAATAATAGAAATATACACACAGTAAAAGAAATATAATAAAAACTTATCCACCTTCTGAGCACACTATTTGCACCTTGGTGCGTTTAAAAAGCTTTTATAATCTTACTGAGCGAGTCCATTCCCAGGTCAATAAGATCACTACAGCTGTTTAACAACTTACACAGTCCTGGACTATCAGTATAACTAATTATACGATTTTTTGTCGCTTAGTAGGGATTTCCTTTCAAGGGTCGATGTGTACACAGTAATTTTGGTATCGGCAAAAATGTTGAGGCATGCGACTTGACGCCCCAGTGTGCCTGAGGCTTTGTTCAATTTTCAATTCTATTATATAAGATAGCAGTAAAATAGTCATGTCATGAATTTTCCATCAAGGTGGCGGTTGACAGTGCCGTAGCTGATTGAATAGGGCTCGGTACGTACTGGGCCGATGTAGGACAATGGTACGTATGGTACAGTGGATTGCCTTGGTGTATTAAGGTTCGAGCTGACTGGGTTCAATCCCGGTATCGACTTACGGTTCATTAGAAGGCAAATATCTACCTAATGTCGGTATCAACGTACGGTTCCTTAAAATGCAAAAAATCTATTGTCTTTCTTTTAAAACCTCCAGTAGTAGAAGCATGTGCGCCAAGACTAGACGTATTTCAAGGAATATCTTGATGTTGTCTCTTTCTCTCGTATGAAACTAGACAGAGAGCGAGCGAGCAAATCCATGACAAAGGTCTTGTCTTGACAAGCGTGTTAACCCCATAGAGAATAATATACCTACTCTACTTATTTTTTACAAGCTTTATACTTGCAATGTATGTTCGGGTGGAATCTTGCAACTGAATTTTACATCAGTTATATTTAACCAATTGATCTGAAATTTGTAATACACGCTTATTAATTTATAAATCAATCCAGTAGACATGTATAAAGAAAACTTATAACAGAATTAAATACATACATAATCCTTCAATTCCTTAAATACATACATAAACCCTTCACTTCATAATTAGTAGATTATTTGAAGAATTAAATAAAAACTCTTAAGGGATTCATCTGCAACCTTTATCACGTTCATCATTCATTTTTTTATAATATGTATGTATTGAATGCTTGCTATGTTTATATACATATATGCTTATAGCATTGATATAAATACCCACTAATCGAACATAATAAATTTTCATTCATTTCGTAAACAGTAAAACGTTATCATTTAAGCGGGTTTCAGACAACGGTATAATATCGTATATAGCTCATAGCACAACAATATCGCGCACCATACATTGTTATGGACACGTTCACACTGTACTGTACTATATATATATAGCCAATAATATTGTTGGCTTTGTGTGGTGCGCGATATTGTTGTGCTATATATTATAGCGTAGTCTGAAAGCCGCTTTTATTTATTAACATTTTAAACAATCCTCAAATCACATACAAAAGCATTAGTATAATTAACATTAATCTACAATGGTTTTGTTCCATAAAGTTTTCGGGAGTACCGAGAAACAAAAATCCCGGCCACCACACCAATTGACATGCACCTTAGTACCGCGCTTGTAAGACTGGTATCGGATCCTATTAATATCATTAATGTGAAATTTTGTAAGGAGGATGAATGGATATTTCATAATCACTTTCATGCATAACCTACTGAACGGATTTTGATGAAATAAATAAATACATCATCACGCCTGTAATCCCTGAAGGGGTAGACAGAGGTGCACTGTAGTGCGCCCACACTTCGCCGATGTATTTTGATCCCAATGTAATAGGGGGCGAGCCTATTGCTATTATACCGGGCACATTCCCCCTCAATACGAGGGAGATTTGGGCCATAGTCCACCACGCCGGCCCATTGCAGGTTGGTGAACTTCACACGCCTTTCTACAGACGTGCAGGTTTCCTCCCGATGTTTTTCCTTCACCGTTTTGTGGAATTGGAATTGGTTTAGAAGGAATATCGGGACGGCAAGCCAGAACAATATTTAATAATCGAAGTCTCCGCGGACGAAGTTGCTGATAGAAGCTAGTGGAACATAAACGTATATATTATACGTCCATTATACATACATTGTTACTAATGAAGTAATAAACTTTGCCTCCTCCGGTAAAGCTGTAAGGGCCACCTCACGGCCAACAGTGTAAGTCCAATTTGCAAACAGCTATTGTTTGTTTTGGGGAATACAGTGTGTATGATGATGTATCAGTAGCTAGGTATATCAATTTTGAATGATAACCAATAGTATACCTCTCAATGTGAATTAAGTAGAGCGATGTTTTTTGTAGATTTCATTGTTGATATTCGTGTCACATATGACGTTTAATTTTAGTCGATTTCTTAAAATAACTCAAACAAACACGTATCAACGCTTTTGTAGAAGGTTTGTATATTGAGGCTGAAGGGCAATTTGACTTAAGCGACACTTTTGGGCAATATCTACATATTTGGAATCAGCGATTTAAAATCTATATACTATAATATATATAATAATATATAATAATAATAATATTATAAAGCTAAAGAGTTTGTTTGTTTGTTTGGTTGAACGCGCTAATCTCAGGAATATAATATTATAAAGCTAAAGAGTTTGTTTGTTTGTTTGGTTGAACGCGCTAATCTCAGGAACTACTGGTCCGAATTGAATAATTATTTTTGTGTTAAATAGTTCATTTATCGAGGAAGGTTATAAGCTATATATCATCACGCTACGACCAATAGGAGCGGAGCAGCAACGAATTATGTGGCAAAAACGGGAAAAAAATATTCCTTTTGAAAGCTTCCGTTGCGTACGCTGCCTAAACGGTTAAAGTTTGCACTTATTGAGGAAGGTTATAGACTTTATAACATCACTCTACGCCACTCTAAGTAACTATTAGCGCGGGTGAAACCGCGGGCACAGCTAGTCTCCTATAAAGTTAAACAAATGTCGTTTATAGCCTTATCAAATAGCCTTTCAATTCTCGATATATTCTATTATTTGGGAGTACATACGTATTTTAAATTTTAATGGTAGGATTTTATGACTAAGTAATTAATACGGGTATTCGATGTCTAATGTGTAACCCCCCTTCTGGTTTAGACTTTTCCATAGACTCGTAACTTAGTTTGAAAATGTACCCTGTGCAAATATACATATATATTGAATCTCTGTAGCAAAAAACACGTAACCACATTTATAAATTAACGCAATACATAGGTAACTACTACTACTACAGCCCTTTTAACGTCCCACTGCTGGGCACGGGCCTCCCCTCAATGCGAGGGGGATTCGGGCCATAGTCCACCACGCTGGCCCAGTGCGGGTTGGCAGACTTCACACATCTATCGAAATCTATTTATTTATTTATTTATAAAAAACATTTACAACATCATAACAGTCTTTTACAATGACCAAATCGATGCAGTAAGGCACAGAAATACAGATAAGATATTAAATTGTAATAAAAAGTTCCCTCAGAAGTGCAGGTTTCCTCACGATGTTTCCCATCACCGTTTCATAGCAAGTGATAATCTCGGATGAAAATGAGATTCGCACATAAATCCCAGAGGTGCGAGCCGGAGTTTGAACCTATACACTTTGATTTGCAAGGCGTGCGTTGTACCACTCGGCTACCTCTGCTACACTCGGCTACCACTGCTACTCTCGGCTACCACTGCTACACTCGGCTACCACTGCTACTGTCGGCTACCACTGCTACCTAGCATCATTTGGTAACATTTGGTTAAAAATTAGCTTTTTCTATACCGCCAGACAGCACATACTCATCGTTTGATCCCAAACTTAGCAAAGCTTGTACTATGGGTACCATACAATGGACTGGGGGCGATCCCAGTTACACCCAGACCTGGGCAATTTAAAAAAAGCCATCTCCATTTGACACTGGCGGGAATCGAACCCGCAACCATCCAGTTCAGTCAAGCGGTCTACGCTTACCCCACTAATCCAAGCAGTCGTCAATATATCGTTTCGGTTTTATTGCCCAGTACTGGGACAAAAGATATGCATTTTGGGGTCAAAATGCCCAGTAGTGGGTACTACTGGGCAAACGAAACGAGCATTGTCATTCCTTAAAGGCCGGCAACGCACTTGCGATGCCCCTGGTGTTGAAGGTGTCTATGGGCGGCGTTAATCACTTACCATCAGGTGAAACGTCTGCTCGTTTGCCTCCCTATCTCATAAAAAAAAAACGCCAAATAAGTTATTGTGTACATCTTAACGCGTCTGCATGTTAGTGCCCATGTGTCGATAACAAGCTTGCTTAATTGTAACAACATCTTCATCGAACTAGGATCAAGTTAATTTTACACATTAATAAACCTATCCACTGTAAATTTATTATGCCATAGAACACATTACAGCTCCCATAAAACAACGATAACTTTAAAATGAAGCCGCTGTAGAGATGCTGTAAAGACAGTGAGCTGATTCGTGAAGCCCTGCCCAGACAGACGCGTCATAACGCACTTGAACATTTTTAGGGTTCTGTACTCAAAGGGTAAAACGGGATCCCTATTACTGAGACTTCGCTGTCCGTCCGTCCGTCTGTCACCGGGTTGTATCTCATGAACCGTGATAGTTAGAGAGTTGAAATTTTCTCAGATGATGTATTTCTGTAGCCGCTATAACAAAAAATAAATAAAAAAAGAATAAAATAAATATTTAAGGGGGCTGCCATACAACAAACATGTTTTTTTCCCGTTTTATAGATAATGGTACTGAACCCTTCGTGCGCTAGTCTGACTCGCACTTCGCCGGTTTTTTTGTACGCGTATACGTCCGTTTGAGCCATATGCGTTTACGGTGTGTGTAAAAGCTACATCACTACGCGTCAAATTCGCACGCGCTGTCAATGTCATTTCGTTGAAGACTCAATTTTTTGTACGAGTCAATAAAGTTCATTTTAGTGCTGGCAAAAAATTCGACGCGTACGTTTTAACGCCTTAGTGTGTTCAGAGTGTAAAGTTTATTACTTTTATTTTTTTTGGACTTACACTGTACGTGTACAACAGTGTGACCAGAGAGAATACAATGGAATGGCAATATGTTTTTTTTGTTTTTTTCAAAAATACTACTCTCAACCATAGTGCATGAGCGGTGGCACCTATGCGGTACTACATGTGTAAATAATATATTTAATTCAGGATACTTATCTCTTCGGACGAGGTGCTTCGTATAATTATGATAGAACTTCACTTGGTAAGTTCGTTTAATCATCAATTATACCGCCCGGTATACGAACAAAATTTGAGCCATAGTCCACTACGCTGGCCTAGTGCGTGTTGGTGAACTTCACACGCCATTCTATAGACGTGCAGGTTTCCTCGCGATGTTTACCTCTCAGTAAAAGGTAATCATTATTGGAAATTACATTCGCACATGAAATTAAAAAATCCCAGAAGTGAGGGCCCGGGATTTGAACTTGCACCTCTTGCTCTCAAGGCGGGTGTTCTACCAACTGGGCTACCACTTCTTTGCTTGTCAGAAAGCATCATGTCACATTGTTAAGATGACGTCATCACTTTAACTGTATGTTGAGAAGCACTCGAGTAACACCCTGCACTCACTGGGGCGAACGAATTAACTAGATTTTTATGAAAATCAACTCTGTTTTAATAAACATCGCTATACAGCACGTACTCATCGTATGATCAAAAATAAAGCAACGCTTATACGATGGTCTGAGGGAGATCTCAGTAACACCCAGAAAAGGGCAATTTCGGTATAGGCCGTTTCAAAAATTTTCCGCTGCCGGGAATCGAACCTGCAACCACCCGGTGCAGTGAGCCGTGCAGCCTACGCTCAAATCACTACGCCATGCCTTCGTCATATATTAGTATATACTATACTTTATAGCCTTTTTAACGTCCCAATGCTGGGCACGGGCCTCCCTCAATGCGAGGGGGATTCAGGCCATAGTCCACTACGCTGGCCCAATGCGGGTTGGCAGACTTCACACATTTATCGAGAACTACTCAAGTTCAGACGTGCAGGTTTCCTCACGATGTTTTCCTTCACCGTTTCATAGCAAGTGTTGTTCTCGGATGAAAATAAAATTTGTACATAAAACCCAGAGGTATGAGCTGGGGTTTGAACCTGCACCTGCAGGCGTGCGTTCGACCATTCGGCTACCACTGCTTTCGTTTTATATATCAAGATTAAATTACTTTGATGAAAGCCACGCGATCACGATTCAAAAGTCACTAACTTGTTCTTCATGTTATTACCTACGTAAGTTTTGGTATTGTTATAAAATACGACGCAAGTTGTTTGACGCCCCAGTGTGCGCAGGGCTAAATCCGAGATTTATGTATGGTTGTATCGGGTCTCGTCAAGTGCTTAGCGATAATACGTCATTCGTTTTTACATGCTTAAACGTACCGTATCATAACGTACTTGAGTTTTTTTTTGTTTAACATAAGTAGGTAAGTACGTATTCCAACTGTGAGCTGTCACTTATTGAAATTTGATACTAGAGATGTCTATTTGGTATGAAGAAAAGAAGAAATTAGAGTGGTGAAGTGGTACCTGCCCCCTTACCGCGACCTGGGGCCCGATTTTCGTTTGATAGACATCAATCTCTATTAGAGATATGTCGAAACAAAACGTCAAATTGGTCGTATTATTTTCTATGCTTCGACATATCTCTAATAGAGATTGATGTCTATCAATCTAAAATCGGGCGAAAATATATTAGATGACAAACAATATACCTCCACAAAATTTAACCATAAACAAAAAAATATGTTATAATATCATACATATGTATGTGTGTCAAATGCTTGATAGTGTGTGTAATGTGTTTTATGAGTTTATTAATATAATGCAGATTATATATTAATATTAGCTTTCTGCACTACTTTTTAATAAAGTTACTTTCTTAAAGTATATTATCTGTGCCAAATTACATAGTTCGGTTCGCTTAATTTTCGTAAAAAAGGCGACGCGTGCGTTTCACGCCCCAGTGTGCAACTGGTGACGCTAGATTTCATGCAAAACTATAATTAATGCCATTCTAACCTCACTTATTCTTCATTGTCTATGATATTAATATTATTTACTCTTTTATCGGTGACGTCACCGACGTCACGTAAAGCAGTGGTAGCCGAGTGGTCGAACGCACGCTTTCCAATCAAAGTGCGCAGGTTCAAACTCTGGGTTTCATGTGCGAATCTCATTTTCATCCGAGATTATCACTGGCTAAGAAACGGTGAAGGAAAACATCGTGAGGAAACCTACACGTCTATACAATAAAGGCGTGTGAAGTTCATCAACCCGCACTGGGCCAGAGTGGTGGACTATGGCCCAAAAAAATCTCCCTCGTATTGAGGTAGATTGTGCCCGGTATACTGGCAATAGGCTCGCTCTCTATTACATTGGGACCAAAATACATCGGCGAAGTGTGGGCGCACTGCAGTGGACTTCTGCCTACCCTTTCGGGAAATACAGGCGTGATGATGTATTATTATTATTATCATCACAGATTTTGAGAATAATATATTGGACGTATGTTGTTATACCGGACATAAATACACTTAAATTTTATCTGAACACCGCTCTTTTATATCGTCCGTAACTCAAACAGCTTAAACGATCTATAAATTACAACAAATCCGTCGTTTACGGTCAATCTTTAGTTTTATTAATAATAAAATAATAATGGGAATTTGTCATAAATATAATAAATTTTTAATACCTACCTATTTAACGATTTCATTAGGTGATATTATAAATAGCGTGAATGGTGACGTTATTGGAAAATGAAGGTGTGAAAATTAGTTTTCATTCATAAATAATTTCTCAAAATTTGGATAACTCATATACACAAATGTCTGCCATCATGTCATTATGACAAAATCCTCTCCATCCAAAAGTTGTCTGGAAGAGATCGCAGCTTGCGATAAGACCGCCCAATGTACACCTATATTTGTTCTTGTTTTTGTCAATATATGTTGTGTAATTTCCATGTAACTATTGATATACAATAAAGAGTTTTCTATCTATCTATGATCGATTTACAGTGAAATTGTAAAAACTGTTCTGATCATTGCCAATGTAGGTATTACCATGGTAGAGTAAATAACCCGATAATTACATAAGCATGATGTAAAAGCAAATAATGAAAGAACGATAGAAGGAAGCAGAGTGTAGACATAAGTTTTATCTCTTTCAACTGTCAGATTGGTCGAGAACATGACGTCACACCGAGCTTTTTATACTGGATATGGCTCAGTGTGACGTAATGTTCTCGACAAATCCGACAGGTGTAAAGTATAAAACTTATGTCTTAGGTCATGCGAGGCCTACAAAGGTGTTAGCACTCATGACAAGACTAGACCGCTGTCACGGATTCACTCGTTCCTTCTCTGTTTCATTTCATAAGAGAAAAAGAGACATAAGCAACATATTCGTGACATAAGACTAGTCTTGGCGCACATGCTACAACTGCCGGTAAAAGAAAAAAATATATGTCACAACGTACCCACTGGGGCGTCAACGCTCGGACGTAAATTTGCCATAGCAAAACGAACTGTATTGAAAAATGGAAAAAGTTCATTTTACAATGAAATGACAATGAAAGCGCGAGCGAATTTTGACGCGTGGAGGCGTTACCACAGAAATTTGATCTTTATGCATATTGAGACAGAGTTCGTTTTGGTATTGGCTTAAGGTCTAGCAGAAAGAAGAGAAGACTGGAAATAAACTCTACCGACAAGAGCCTAGCTCCTAAAATTAATAGACAGTGATGTAAAACGTTTTATATAATATAAAAATGTAAATGTGTGCATATAATGATAGGTTTTTATATTGTATTTATTTAGAGGTGACAATGTCTGACAGAAATCCGCTTTGTATTCAAATGTGTGCAGGGACGGACTCTGTGTGACCAGTGTCATAAAATTGATGTTTTTCTTTTGTTTGTTTAAATATTTTTTTTTATAATATGCGTTTGCAAAAATTTAGCGCGATTCGCATGCCTCAATGCAATTTCAATTATTGTAACACGAATGTTATTTTAATATTACGTACTTGAATTTAAAATTGACACCGTGCATTACTACTTACTTCTATTCTAAATTAATTAGTAACATACACCTTTTTAATAAAAAAACCGGCCAAGTGCGAGTCGGACTCGCGCACGCAGGGTTCCGTACCACAATCTATAAAAACGGCAAAAAAACACGTTTGTTATATGGGAGCCCCCTTAAATAATTATTTTATTCTGTTTTTTAGTATTTGTTCAACTATAACGATCACGGTTCATGAGATACAGCCTGGTGGCTGGCAGACAGACGGACGGACAGCGAAGTCTCAGTAATAGGGTTCCCGTTTTACCCTTTGGGTACGGAAATGGGTACTAAAAACCAGCGCTTTTATATCAATCACAGGAAATCAACGTTTCTATACTAATTATTTATTACCTATAAATAAAAAAAAAGTGTTTATAAATAAAGTAACTTAACCCATATTCATAGAAATTCATATTACAGTGGAATTTGCGGATACTTATATACTCACTATATAATCCCGTTGTAGATAGTTTGTAGAGGGATTTTCATAGTATTTGCTTGCAAGCAAGCACGTCCATAATTATTTGGAATTCTTCAAATATTGGAGCTGGTCTTAACAAGACTTATCAATTCCACAGTTAATATTGATAAACCAATATATACATATTTATAACAGCTGAATATTATTTGTATATAAACAGACGTACCAAGCTATTGGAATTAGGAATACGCTCTATTATTAGGCAAGCAATTCCAAGAACTCTTTAGGAACTATTTAGTACATACAACACGCTGAATTACACATAGCTGTCTATATAGAACAAATAATGTTCATATATGTATTTATTGTATTTGAATGACGGTCCTTTGAATTTAAAATGTAATCGCCGTAAAATTAAAATCCACTCAATTGCATGTAGATATTTTACCAAATTTTTCATAATTATTTTATTGCTTTTTTTTTAAGATTTTTATGTTTTAAAATCTAATATGAATAGTCTACGACATTCATTTTAATTTATTATTGAATGATTGCTCAGATACGCTCAGATGACTAGACCCGTTATATTTTTTTTATCAAAATTACTATTTTGCGAATGTAATAACAATATTATTATATTATTATTAGTCGTTTCCGCCTATGGCCTACTAGCCAAAAGCCTCGACAAACATCTGAAGAGGCTCGCGATAGACGGCTGGATCAAGGGACAGATTCAGAAGGCTGTACTTCTGGAGACGGCGCGCATAGTGAGGAAGTTCCTCTCTCTGGGGAACTGTGTTTTTATTTTTAAAATAATTTTTTTTATATATATTTAAAAATGTAATTTATATGAAAGATGTAAAATAAAGTAATATTATTATTCATGACACATAATACTTATAGTCCGACCCTGTACCTCGGCGTGTCTCAACGAGATTAATAATTTAATCTTTAGAAGCGTTAGACCGGTAGTAAATCCAGTATTATAAGACACTTTAAAGGATTTTCTTTATATCTATCAAATTATGTGTTTGTTTGTCGTATAGATAATTTCTATTAAAAACAAGCAGTGGTAGGCGAGTGGTCAAACGCACGGCTTGCAATTAAAGTGTGCAGGTTCAAACCCCGGCTCGCACCTATGGATTTATGTGCGAATCTCATTTTCATCTGAGATTACCACTTGCTATGAAACGGTGAAGTAAAACATCGTGAGGAAACATGCACGTCTATAGAAAGGCATGTGAAGTTCACCAACCCGCAATGGACCAGCATGGTGGACTATGGCCAAAAATACTCCCTCGTATTGAGGGAGAATGTCCCCGTTATAATGGCAATAGGCTCGCCCCCTATTAAATTGGGACAAAAATTATTTCGACGTAATATAGGTACCTCTGCTAACCCCTTCAGGAAATGCAGGCGTGATGATGTATTTATTAAATCCTTAATAGCTATACCGCGCAAGGTGGACCCCAAGGATATCCTAGACTATCATAAAACAATGCTGTTATAAAATACTCCCACGCAACAAGAAAGTTTATTAATCGCAGAGCATTGAATTTCATTGATGGTACAACGCACTGTATCTACTGAAACGTACGAATTAATTTGCCTTTGTTTGAAAACGTACTCTGAGTTTGTACAATCTCGATTAAATAATTTATTCTTTTTATATTGCACCAGATTGCCATGGCATAGATGTCGCTAGCATAGTTTTAGAAGGCATTGTGGTTTCGTTCACGTTGAAGACATATAAGAGAATTGTTATAAGGTTTATTAGCTCAGAGAAGTTTATCCCAAAGTGTTCTAACTTTATTATAACGAAACGAAGTGCATTCATTTGAGGATCATAAGACCCAAATGGTCCAGGGTTCATATAAATAATGACAGGAGGGGAGAAGTGGACAATTCTTCTTCCAACTCCTCCTAGTCTAGCCTCTATTTTAAAATTAAATTAGTGAGGACCCCAAGACAATTTAGCTTTTCCTTGGGACTCGTCCAGAGTTACACCTTAGAGTCTTCGTTGGATACCGCTGTAGATCCTGGCCTACAGGAGTAACAGTAGCAGGAATGTGTAGAGGACTTAGTTCTTAAAAAAAACCTAGATGATTGAATTTCTGTGGTAAAATCCTACTCGTTATCGATGATAATTCGTTGCAAAAAGCTTCTATGAGTTAATACAATTCCTATTAGTATTGGTAATAAAGTCGCGCGTATTTTGACGCACCAGTGAACGCAAGGTTTTAGCCATAAAAACGTATACGCGATAAATTAACTCCAAAATTTTGACAATGAATCCAAACCAGATTCTTTTGATTTTATTGCGTAAGATTAGAATTAATTGATTAGATACTTAACAGTTGAAACCTAATTTCTGTGTCATCTCCGCATTTGACTTATCTTATAAAATTGTCTATGGATAAAAGTCCCATGCACTATCCTTGTGGAGTTGCTACGATATGGTTTATTTTTATTTTTGACAGATATACCTTTTATTAACGCAGGATTATGTGGGATTCCTGGTAGAAGGCCGTATACCCACTAAAAACCGACGGTGTACCATCTTCCGCTTATATCAGGGCGCCACGGGATCGCTTTGGCATGCACCGCGACGCACCAGCGGAGCAGGTATTGTACCTACTAAATTCATTAACTGACACAATCTAAACTAAAATAAATATCACCAGACCATGGATGACATCATGATCAGATAGGTGCTGGGTGCTGGGCGATCCAAGTTACACCAAATTCCGAAAAGGGCATTTTCGAAAATTGTCGCTGGGGAAACGATCCCAGTAGATCTACATACAGTAGAAACAATAATATATGCTTGTGTATTACATTAATAATTCGCGCTCGTCAGCGGCGCACGCGCAGCGAGGTCGCCATTCCGTTGACCTGTGACTCATAGCTACCGACATACCGTGAGCTTTAAGCAAACAGATTTAATAGATTTTTTTAATGATTGATGGGTATAAAATGTTTCCTTTTAATAATACCTACCTCACGTCTGTCTGTCGTCTTGCAGTCATGTTTTAATTATTGTTTAGACGAAGGCTTGGTGTAGTTGTTTATAATTAATGGCAATAGGTTCACCCCCTATTACATTGGAACCAATACATCGGCGAAATGTGGGCGCACTGCAGTGCACCTCTGCCTACCCCTTCGGGCAATACAGGCGTGATGATGCTGATGTCTGTTCGGCAAGCTTTGCTTAGTTTGGGTTCATACGATGAGTATGTGTCTGAAGATTCATAAAAAATGTTCTCTTAGGCCCATATTGATCAGATGGCCGGCCTTACCGTGCAAATGAACGCTATGGCGATTAATAAACGTCTACCCACACAAAGTGGGCGCGCATACCTAACATTTATACATTATCTCGTAATGTATTTCTTGTTACGCACCAGTGGGCACATCTCCTAACAAATAATACGGTAGCATTTCACACCTCATTGAACTAAAAGCCTATTCATTTTTATTGACATTAATTTTATCTCGAGACGGCTGTAGACAGGTACATGCTTATTAGGTGTTCGTATATAAATAGAATTGTAATAAGTCATTTTGACATACCTACTCAGTTACTTATACAGGATGTATCAGAGTCGGCTCAGAGTAACATTCGTAAGACGGCTCAGAGTCACTCAACGTGCAATGAAACTAGCTATGCTGGGAGTTTCACTGCGCGATAGAATCAGAAATGAGGACATCCGCAGAAGAACCAAGGTAACAGACATAGCTCGCAGGGTTGCACGGTTGAAGTGGCAATGGGCCGGACACATTGCCCGGAGAACGGATGGCCGTTGGGGCATCAAAGTCCTAGAGTGGCGGCCACGAACAGGAAGCGGAATGTGGGACGACCCCCGACCAGGTGGACGGACGACCTCATCAGGGTCGCCGGGAGTCGGTAATAAAGCCCAAGACCGTAATTTGTGGCAATCTATGGGGGAGGCCTATGTCCAGTGGACGTCCCTGGCCGATAGATAGATAGATAGATCAGAAGACTGAAGTTGGCGGTTTACAAGAGAATCGGGTAAAGAGCACACTAAGGCATATTTGTTTTGCCAAGACTTAGTTTTAGTTTAGAGTAACAAAGTTCGAAATATCTTACTATCTCGTGCCGATTTCATAATCATAAACAATCATTTTCATCCGCTTTTGTTTTAACACGAAATAAAAATCGATTTCGTTCGTATAACAATCGAGATCTCGGGGAAATGATAGCACACACGAACCACCGATAACATATGGACTATGGAGTAAGGCCGAGTTCACATCGACGGTTCAAAGATCGTCTTATAACGGCTTATCCGGAAGGGGTTGCACGATTGGGACTGATTCGCAAAATGTCTTCCATCTAGGATCTAGAGAGTTAACTGTATTTAATCAAAAATGTGTTTTATGTTTTTTATATATATAAAGATTGAATTTCTGTGATAAGAGCGATCATTTGTCAAAATTCGATGACACTTCGTTAAAAAATTCTGATTCTAACACAACCGTTTCGCTGAAAAGAGCTAATATGAAACACAATGGTAATTATTTCCGGAATCATAATCAAATTCTGATTTTTTTATTCATTTAAACCAATACAGGCACATAGAAGTCGTCAATAAAAAAATTGTATCTCTACCACTGAAGGATCAAGATTTAATGACTTAATACATGAGTTAATACAGTTCATTTTGGTATAAGCAAAAATAAATCGCACCCGTATCCACCAAGCGGTCTTAAAACAGTTTTGATATGATGTCTCGTGACCAGCTGCCCATTTAAAACCGCCCTTATTGTGCTACATTGCGTCCCACTGACCCCGCCGCAAAGATCAATCGCGTGTAAAACCGTTTGTTTTCTGCCTACGCGCACCATTCCTTTTAGAGGCTTGCTAATTGTTGACGCGACAACACGTCCACGTGTGGGCGACACTAAGCCCTGCGTCCACAGGCGCGTTGAAACTCACACGACAGATTTAACGCATCAGCTGCGGCGAAAACATCATAAACTTTCATCTGTTGCGGTGGCGGTCGAAATGCCCAACCATCGAACAGCGTTATTGATATCGAGGGGTGGAAGGCTATTTGTGATTCGCAGTAAACGTGTTAATTTCAATACCAAAATGATCTGTATCAACTCATAGAAGAAGCACATTTTCAACGAAATGACAGACGCAGAGTACATTTCCAAAAAAAGGCACGTTAATTCGCTTATCCAAGTGGGTGCAGGGATTTATTGTTCTGTTACGCGATTTTACGATACACATGTGTGACTTATGATTGATAGGTAGTTGTGAAGTTTTATTGTAAGTTTATGGATGGAGCATTAGTGTTTTATCTGGCCAGTGTTGATTATGATATAACATCGGACATAGTTCTACAATTGTTCAAATTAAATAGCTTTTATTTCATTACACAATTGACTTAAGCGACACTTTTGGGCGTTATTCACTTAAATACATATTTGGAATCAGCAAATTTTTCTTCGTCGAATGTGTACGCTCTCCTGTAAAGTTAAAACCATATCGCATTGAACGGAGGCCCGTGCCCAGCAGTGGGACGTTAAAGGGGCTGGATTAGTAGTTTATATAAGTATCCAACGAATGTCTTCTCTGCGAATTTCGCTATTCTCTGCCGCACACGGCGTCGGGTCGCCCGCCCCGGGACTCACACCCAACCACGAATAGCCCGCGGCCATTTCCTGCACTTTCGGAAACATTTCGTAAAGAAATTTATTATTGCCATACATCCAAGTTAAAAGCGTTGATGAAAGACGCCGAAGCAGCCCCAAGCGGTGCGTACAGACCGCATATGTAAATTTTTCCCCCCGACAATTACTTATTCAAGAATTGATTGCTTGCAACAGAAACGTCTGTCACTTATAATTCAGTGTATAACGGCCCTTATAAAGCGGTTAAAGTTTTTCAGAATGGCGCTTTCACACTATGACCGGAATTTCTTTTGTCCAACGTGAAAGGAATTTTATTGTTTCTCCTCAAAAGTTTTCTTACTCGAATATTACAAATAAAATAAAATAAATGTTTTTTATGCAAAAAATATAAATACACCAACAATATTCCACAACACAGCTTTAAAATCAGCGCAATTTTGAACTCCATTTGATTTCAATATTAAAACAGCAGAAGGTGCAAGCAACGGAAATGACCGCGCTCAGGCTTGTCAAATCATAAAAACAAATTTATGTTTCAAATAACAATTGTGGAGAAAGGGACCCACCACTCACCCTTGGACTTCTCAGTTTTCCAAATTATAAACCAAATAAATTTGATCGATAATAGAGGACACCAACAAGACCGCACTCCCTGTTAGTCGAGAGTCAGGATGTCATAAGTCATGGACCCTACTACTACAGCCCTTTTAACGTCCCACTGCTGGGCACGGGCCTCCCCTCAATGAGAGGGGGATTTGGGCCATAGTTCACCACGCTGGCCCAGTGCGGGTTGGCAAACTTCACACATCTATCGAAAACTAGTCAAATTCCCTCAGACGTACATGTTTCCTCACGATGTTTTCCTTCACCGTTTCTTAGCAAGTGATAATCTCGGATGAAAATGAGATTCGCACATGAAACCCAGAGGTGCGAGCCGGGGTTCGAACCTGCGCACTTTGATTGCAAAGCGTGCGTTCGACAACTCGGCTACCACTGCTATCTATCATGGACCCTAAGAATGAGTAATCCTCCGCAGAACAATCGAAACAAACAAAAAAAATCAGGAGATAATACTCATTCGACGCAGAAAAATTCGCTGATTCCAAAAAGTCAATATCGTCCAAAAGTGTCGGTTAAGCCAAATAATCTGTCATCCTTCTAAACTGTAAGTCTTTTCAATTTAGAATGCATTCAAAAACAAACACCGGACAACCGTGTAATCGCTACGTTAGTTATGGCGTTTAAACAAAATTAACAATTAATTACACGCGTTTAGTAAACAATACATAACGAAAATGGAAAGTTGGGCTTTCACCGCTGCACACAATATGAGTCACACTGCCCACTCTGCCTAGCCTTTATACTATTAAGAATCAGAATCAGTTTTTTTATTCATTTAAACCAGTACAGGCACTTTTGAATCGTCAATAAATATAAAAATAATCTTTACCACCCATTCGGAATGTAGCAGTGGTAGCCTCGTGGGCAAGAACGAACTTATGGGGTGCAAGTTCAAATCCCAGGCCTGCACCTCTGAGATAATTTTCATGTGCGAATGTCATTTTCAACAATGATTACCACTTGCTGAACGGTAAAGGAAAACATCGTGAGGAAACCTGCACGTCTGTAGAAAGGCGTGTGAAGTTCACCAACCCGCACTGGGCCAGCGTGGTGGACTATAACCCAAATCTCCCTCGTATTGAGGGGGAATGTGCCCGGTATAATGGAAATAGGCTCGCCCCCTATTACATTGGGACCAAAATACATCGGCGAAGTGTGGGTGCATTACAGTGCACCTCTGCCTACCTCTACGGGGAATACAGGCGTGATGATGTATTTATGTATTCGGAATGAATTCTCTTTTATAATGACGAAGTTTTATAATGACGTCAAAGTCATATTCAAAGTTCGGTTGGACTGGTGTCTAGTTTTATGTAGTTGGTACTACAACTAAACTATTTTTGACAACTTTAAAAATACAACTGACTTGCTTAATTATTCAGACGGTGAAAAATATGGAAATACACCAAATCACCGGGCACACAGGGGCTTAAAAACTCGCGTGGGATAGCTTTTGCTTATACCAAAACAAACTGTGTGTATATACTTATAGATTGAATTTTTGTGTTTAGAGACACACCCCCACGAGTCAAAATTCGCGCAAATATAAGAAGATTTCGTTGAAGAATAAACCTTTTCTCAGAGTTAGTACAGTTCGTTTTGATATTGACAAACATGTGTTTTGATGTTCCAGTTTGCGAGGGGCTTTATGCTCAGTCACTAAAACTAGGAGGCGCCTAAATGTAATGCCTAAACCTGAAGCAGTTAAGCGTTGTCTATTGTTAATAAAAACGGATATTCAGTATTTTAAGTAAACTTTAGTGTGTAGAGTATTTTTATTCAGGTCTTAATTCAGGATTTTGACGAGACTTTCACTGGAAGATATGGAGTTGTGTATGTTTTTATGGAGTAATTTATATCGGCGGTTAAGAGGCGAATTGATTCAAGCGCCACTTTGGTAACTTTGCACGAATACCAGCTCAAAAGACGGGAGAAAAATTCGCTGATGCCAATGATATATGTAACTTAATATCGCCCTATAGTTCGATTGAGTCACTCCACCTTATGTCCTTAAAATATTTGAGGTTTCTTATTTCCACGCGAAATGAATCGCAGGCACAGCTACCTAGTAATTTAATATACCAGAATAGGTACCCTTATTAACATAGGAACACAAGTTTAAAGTCCCCATTCCACTATACCAGCGTGGAAATAGTACACATATTACGTAGAATTAAATAAAACGGGCAATATAAGTCAAACGACTCCATTTAAATAGACGTCCGCGCTAGCAAACCAGTTCCCACACGGACAGACTGTCCAACATTCGTATGTAATTACTGTGGTAATTATACACGATTTTATTTATGTGTAAACTCGAATTTATATAAGGATCTTATATACGGGCTTGCACATATAAAAACAAACTTTTATAACCAAATGTAGATTATAAGCACTAGTAGCCCAGTAATTGGTAGAACGTGGTAGAATCTGATTATTTGTAAGTGCTTTTTGACCTACACGAATAAAAAAAAATATTTCTAGTTTTATCGCCCCCTTTGAATGCAAGGGGTGAATGATATTTTAAATAATGATTACCACTTGTTAACTCAGTGCAAAATATGTATAAACTGCTAGGTACCATTGAAACAACAATACTTTAATATCTGGCCCCTGCTGATCTAAGAGTCATATTCCAAGTTGTCCATCCTTCCGGTCGGTGTGTCGCGTACGTGTTAAGAAAACTAATGAATAAATTCAATAGCGTCCGTATGTTTGATCAATAGTTTATCATGTCGTGCGCTGATGCAGCGATGCCGCGACCAGCCGGCTAACGGGAGTGACTGTGTGTAGTAACGAAAATACTACAGCTTCACGCGTCAGCACACCTGCAATACCATAATGAGCTCTGTGTCAATATGCATAAAGATTGTATTTCTGCGGTAAGCTACGCCCGCACGCGTCAAAGTTCGCTCGCGATATCCGTGTCATTAAGTTAAAGAATGAACTTTTTCTATAGTTTGTTTTGGTATTGTCAATAAAATTGACGCGTGAGTGTCCACGCCCCAGTGTGCAGGAAGCTTCACGCCTGTACTTCTTGACTACCCCACCAGAGGTACACTTCGGTGATACTCTCACAAGTATTCGTCGATGTTCCAATAGGGAGCGAAGTTTCGGCGGAAAAGGGAGGATCCTCCGACCAGACGGGTGTTGTGTCTGGTGGGCTACTGTCCGACGGTTGTTGTCGGGTTCTTGTATATATGTTCAATCGCTCGGATAACTTTAATATCGCAATGCAGGATTTAGTTCGTATGTGGCGAGATAGATGTCGCCACAGCCATCATATCTGGAACACTTCGAATGCGTATGATACCTCAGCCATAACACGCCATCCGAGTGCGGGGTGAACCTTACACGTATTTGAATAAACGTGCAGGGCCCCTAACACTATCGCTGTGAAGTGGAATATGTCTAGTCTAATGGCTTAAAGGTTATGTTGTCATGGCCTAAAAATGTATTCATAGCAACTACACAACGATAGTAATCTTACGGTGTTTATCTTCACCGTTCAGCAATTGATCTTCGTTCATCATTTGCCTTACCTTGTCCCATTATTTGGGGTCGGCGCAGTATTTCTTTTTCTTCCATTCATCTCGCTTTTCCGTCATACTGACATCCACTCCAATCTCATTCATATCACCCTTTATACAGTCCATCCATCTTTTCTTGGGCCTTCCTCTCGCTAATTGATCATCGTTATGGAAAATTAATTTCATTCCTGATATCTGAAACTTTAAGTAGTGCAAGGTAGTAGAGTAGGTTTGTCATATTCGGAAGCTGAACTATTCCTACGTAGATAGCGATGCAAAGATAAAGTTCGAATTAATGTTAGAGCAAGCAGCAATTATTTTTATGTTATCACTAACTTAACGAATATTAAAAAGTTCTGTTATGTCATTTAAATTTAGAAATTATATTAAGAAATTATTATTCAAATATTTGTTTTACCTAATTTAAAAGTAATGTTATAAACATTATTGTTCGCCTTTCTTTTAAAAAACGCAAATATGTTAATATTATGTTTTTAATGCTGGTATAAATTGACCTTTATCGTATGATAGAGGTGCTTTGCATTTATAAAATATGTACCTTACGCTCATACATTTTTGAGTAGTTTTTTGAATGACAAAGAAAACATAGCGAAGCCTATTAAAAGTTCTCCACCTACACTATAACTTAGTGACTGGTATACCATGGCTCTACCATGTCTCTACCATGGGTACAATACACTACAAATTAACGACATACATACAAGGAAACGTACACGACTATATAACAAGTACATACAATAAACAGAGTTACAAATTTTTGTGTTAGGATGGGTGTACACTGCAGGAGCATCTTTTAGGGGCTTTATCTATACAAATAAATAATATTAGAGTGTCTGTTTTTAATATCAAAATAACAGCTTTTAATTAAATGCATACGAAAGTACATGTTTCTTTTAGCAAAAACGTTTTATTTATTTTTTGTCTCTCGGCCTGTCTGTTTGTTTCGACAAATCTCGGAATGACCTGTAGGCGTAGCATGACTGTAAAGACATAAGTTTAATATCTTTCATTTGTCAGTTTTGTCGAGAAACTCATGTCACTTCGAGCTTTTTGTACTGGACATGGCTCGATGTTCATTTTTTTTTTCGATAAATCTGACAGTGGAAAGAGATAAAACTTATTCGTACGCGGTTAGCCCACTGGACTGAATTTTAACACGCGTTTCACTGGTAGACAGCCGATGTTATAAGGAGGAATAAGGCTACTGTTATTTTATTTCGAAAAAAATATTTCCAAAATTTTCTGCTGACGTGAACCGAGCCCGCAACCATCAGATACAATGAGCCAAGCGGCTTAAACTACTCGTCCAAGCCCTCGTCAGTTTGACAGCTCCCGATGCATCTTACGAATCGTGGCTGATACCAATAACGGTTTGATTTTACAAATCAAACTTTATCCTGTCACAAATAAGGTTGTATATATATCCATTAATTATTTGAGAGCCCTAATGCTAGTTACATACGCAACATTGTAGTGCCTCATGTGTGTACCCCGCCTGTCGTCACTCTTCATAGACCACGCATGCGCATTAGCATTCAGCGCACGGGCGCGCACTGACGGCGTCGGCGCCCGCCCCGGCCCCCTCGCCTAACACCGCTCCGAGACTAGAAGTGATCGGGGATAGAGGATGCTATGCTACGCTATACTAAGACCTTAAAAAGATTGGCTTTCATTTTTATTTTCAAATGGGTGTTTGAGTTTTCTTCTCTCTCCCTCACCCATTTTCTATCTTTGGCTACTTAGCTTTCAAATTAATTGAAAAAAAAAAAAAAATTATAAACAATCGGATTATTCAAAGCAATGATGTTCAGTAATGCCACTGCAAATGAATCATAACGTTTTATAATATTTATGATAATTGTACATACAGTCTGAGAAAAATTATAAAAACGGTACCTTAATGGGAGAACACACATATTACTGGAAGATTATTAATATTAATTACGATTACAGGTAAAACTGTGTGATACAAGTTAGTTTCAAGTAGTCAATTTTTCTTTAAGATTCTATAGTTCCTACATTTATTACAATTATGAATGATAATGTTAAACCTCGCAAAAATGCAACGATTGAACAAGTGCTAATACTTTTTTGTGTTGGTATCTTGATGCCACAACTAAATTTGGGAAAAAAAATCTTACTCATTTCAATAATTTATTTAACTATACAATAGCATTCTTGTGCTATTCAAATTAAATTTTAAATTTGATTGTGGCTATACCAAGTTAATTAAAAGTTTATTCGCACGAAGTGGATGCAAAAATACATAGCAATCGCTTCGCAATCCCAGTGTAGTGCACACCGAAATATAGATAAGTCAAACAAACTAGTGCGGTAGCAACAGCCGGCGATGGAATTCCCGAATTGTACCAGAATTGTTACTTAGAACAAGTGCCCCTTGTACGAGTGAAGCGTAATGTTAGTAAGAACTTGAATAATAAATAGTACACTAGTTCTGGACCTATTAAACATCGCATTAGAGTTTTACCGTGACCGCTGTACCACACCTTAGGAAGGCGCAGTGAGGTGGGTATGTGAAGGAAAGAGACTGACAAGACAAAAGACTGAAGGGAAGGAACGAGACTGATTAGACAAAGGACTGAAGGGAAGGAAAGAGACTGACAAGAGAAAGACTAAAGGGAAGTAAATAGACTAACAAGCGTAAGACTGAAGGGAAGGGAAGAGACTATCAAGAGTAAGACTGAAGGGAAGGGAAGAGACAAACAAGACTAAGACTGAAGGGAAGGAAATGGACTAACAAGAGTAAGACTGAAGGGAAGGAAGTAGACTAACAAGAGCAAGACTGAAGGGAAGAGAAGGGTCTGAGACTCGTTATAAGTATCGTATATACTTTCATATGCACTTAGTAAAAAACTATTATTTTGATATTAGCGCACAAGCAGACATATCAATTTTATTTCTTTGTATATAAAAAACATTGAATGTCCTCGTATTAAAGACATCAACGAAATCATTGGCGTTATTTTGTCTCATTTATAACCAAGCGCTACTGTTCTTGCTTCGGATGATATGTTAAGCTGTCGGGCCCAGCTGTTCCAGTTCCGTTAGACCCTTGAGAGGATATTTAAGTAGCATAGGTATTCACAAAATCGTATTAATTAGTACAGTTGTAGGTTATTACAGTTCTAGGTTTCAATAATGATTACCACTTGCTGAAACGGTGAAGGAAAACATCGTGAGGAAACCTGCACGTCTATAGAAAGGCGTGTGAAGTTCGCCAACCCGCACTGGGTCAGCGTGTTGGACCATGGCCCAAATCTCCCTCGTATTGAGGGGAATGTGCCCTATATGATGGCAATAGGCTCGCCCCCTGTTACATTGGGACCAAAATACAGTAGGCGAACTGCAGTGCACGTCTGCCTACACCTTCTGGGAATACAGGCGTGATGATGTTTTATTATTATTATTAGTTCTAGGTTAAGTTTTAGTTTAAACTAGGGCGAGTAGGGAACATACCAGTTCGTTACTCAGTAGTTTTTTTTTCGAGTGATTTTAAAACAAGGTAGAGTTAACTCGCGGTAGAGTCAGTGAACTTCATAAACAATTATCGTAATTCAAGCAACGGTCATAATATTATTACAAGTTTTCCAATTCCGAACTTTCATATGTAATCTGTGGAACAATACGTAATCAGTCGGTAAATTACAAAACGACTGTAATCATTACTGGCCGTACGCCGTTACGCAAACTGATTGAACCGATATCATCGTAAATATTGTTATATTAAGGATTATAGCCCAACAAATAATTTCTAATTCAGTAGTTGTAGCATGTTGGCCAAGACTAGACGTAGGTATGTCACAGACCGGCCCTGATGCCCGGGCCCAAAACAACGGGCTACCCTTGGGGTCGTGAGCGTCTGGGGTGTGGGCACCGGACGCTCTTAAGTAAACGATGACCCTGAGGAGGACGAAGGCGAGAAGTGCTCTCGCCGCTGTATGCACTGCGAGGGTGCAGGGGGAGCGAACATCTGCTCCCCCCGAGACGAGCTTCTGGGCACTAAAGCTCGGGAGCGAGGCACAGAGGGACACCGGTGCGTTCCGGTAGGAGATCCCGGAGTCCCTCTAACGTGTCGGAGACGGCCACCGGGGAGGTTTTAGTGGGTCAAAATCCCACATATCCAAGTCTTCTCCCACACAGAAGACTGGGAATCTTTCTGAAGATTTCCTCCCGTCAACAAAAAAAACAAGGTATGTCACAGAATATCTTGATATTGTCTCTTTCTAGAATGTCTTGTCTTGACATGCGTGCTAACTCCACAGGAGTATAAAACCAGTTTTAGGGTTCCGTACCTAAATAGCAACCCTTATAGGATAATTTTTTTGTCCGTCTGTCTGTCTGTCAAGATCCTCTTTCTTTCTCGAACGCGTGGAGGTATCAAGTTGAAATGAACCAAGTCTTAGTCGGCAGTCCCTTGAAGTAAAAATATCAAACTTCTTAGTTAACGCAATCAAAAGATACAGCGGTTTATGTTGCATTAGTACATTTGCAAGGTAATCAAAAACAGGGTACTTCTCGTTGATTTAGAATTATGAAATTATGAAAAGCAGTGTCTTGTCAGTAAAAGAAAAAAATCTGAAAATAGTAAATATATTGTAAGAACGCATAAAAAATGTTATTTTGAGATTACAAACTTATTTGCTGTGCGTTTGTATGGGGATAACAGACCAACGACAGAGTTAAGTTTGCACCTCAATCCAGTTTATCTTTTCGTTAGAGCAATATTCGTGCTTTCATAGTTTAGGTATGCCTCGGTGCACGAGTCCAATTAACTCACACTTGACCGGTTTTTTTACCCTTTACTCTAAAATCTTTAACCAACGAATAATCGGGAATAGTAAATAAAATATAAAATATTGTTACTGTAAATATTATACTTACTATAAATCATCCATGATAACCAGAGGCAATAGAGTCTGGTCCTTGCGTCTAGCCGATGCGCTTGCGCAAGTCAGGCCAGTTTCACAAGCTTAACGTTTGCCGCCAAATGTATGATTACTAAATACTGCCAAAAATGATTTTTATTGGCATACAACTGTGATTCTAGAGCCATACACGGACAAAATCGAAGTATTTCATAAATCAAATATTCCTATACTTGGAGTGGGCGGTTGTTCCACTGCGGGCGAGATACTATAAAATATTAACTGTCTTTAATAGGATTATTGCCGTCCTTTTAATGGTCGCAATGTACAAACAAGATAGCAGGCTTTTATGGTAACACTTTTAGTTTATCCCTGATTTAGACAAATAAAAACTGTAACATAATATACAGTGTATGTTTTTTTTATTTATTTAACATCAAATTGAACTTTTATTTTTCCATATGAATAATATCAAAATTACAAAAAAAAACATAAACAATAATTGATAGGTTTCTTGATACTTATATTATATACTAGAATTAGAATTAGAATTTTGATTTAATGTTAGTTTAGGTAGCCTTCAATGGAAGGTCATAATGTTTTTTTTAATACACTATCTACCTACATAAATTATAATACATCATCACGCCTGTATTCCCCAAAGGGTTAGGCAGAGGTGCACTGCAGTGCGCCCACACTTCGCCGATGCATTTTTGGTCCCAATGTAATAGGGGGCGAGCCTATTGCCATTATACCGGGCACATTCTCCCTCAATACGAGGGAGATTTTTTTTGGGCTATAGTCCACCACGCTGGCCCAGTGCGGGTTGGTGAACTTCACACGCCTTTCTATAGACGTGCGTTTTCCTTCACCGTTTCAAAGCAAGTGGTAATCTCGGATGAAAATGGGATTCGCACATAAACCCAGAGGTGCGAGCCGGGGTTTGAACTTGCACACTTTGATTTGCTAGGCGTGCGTTCGACCACTCGGCTACCACTGCTAAAATAATAATAATAAAATTATAATATATTTAATCCATTGATTGCCTTACATAAATAAAATTGCCTTTATTCTCTATATTTGCGTCCCAACATTAATATGACTTGACATTTTACCAATGACGGATATTGTTTTTTTTTTTTTTTACGAAATGAGCGAAATGATGATATTTAATGGAATAGGATGAGGAATGGCTTCACCTGCGACTAGCGCGGGTATTTCGCCAATGTCAAGTAATTAATAGCAAGGAAAAATTCAATAAATACATGTAATAAATAAAAAATAATGATGACAGTGATAAAGATGGCGGATGAATCCGACGGATATTGTTGCAATATTATTTTGATAAAAACTGACACATTGGTTATCTATCAAAATGTTTAACTTATAATAACGGTTCGATTCATCCGCCATATATATATATCTCTGTCATCATCCATTTTTATTTATAATGTGTATTTATTGAATTTGTCCTTGCTATAATTACTCGACATTGCCATAAATGCCGCATATCGCAGGTGCAGGCATTCCTCATCTTATTCCATCAAAATATCATCATTTCACTCATTTCGAAGAAAAAAAACGGTTCGCTAACTAACACTCGTATCTGTCACAAATAAATATTACAAACAAATATTACAGATTAAATATATTTTACCCGCTGCGCGTCGACATTGGGACCCCACCCTTAACGCCTACATACAACGAGTAGGTACATTCAGCTAAGTCTGGGTATTGTAGGTATTCACCAAATTGCTTAGCCTCGGGTCCCACCATAAAGAACCCACATTCGTTAATAATCGATACTAAATTTATTTTGCTAATCCCATTCCGGTCTGAGGACCGAACATCGTGTTCTGAACTGACAGAGATTGCATATGGCGAGGTGATAAGCTACCTTTATTTAAGTAAAGCTACGTGAAAACGCTTATGTTATCTAAATATTAGCAATTCTGATAAAGTATTTATATCACAGAGCAGTAAGTGAGGCTTAAACCCCTGATTTTATGTCAAAAATGGATAGATTGTACATTTTTTAATCTAAAACCCTTAACTTTAACCTCAAACTCAGACTTAATTAGTACAAACTTTATGTTTGTTTAAGCCCTTTTTTACGCATTTTCTTAAGGACCGGTACTTGTGCCGGGTACTCGGGTAATCGGAAAATTTTGGAACAAATGTAAAAAACTTATGTTTTTAGTATTATTTTTTTTAAATCTCGAAAAACGGGTGGATATTCTATAATCTGATATCCTTTTTAGCGAAATAACGGGTCATAGAGGGTTTTGGTGACTAATTTTCTCCGAGTAGGCACTTAAGGTGCCAATAGCTGGGGGTTTTACCCTAATATGGCAATGTTTATTTTATCGTTGCTAGTTCATTTTGGTGAGACATCCGTCATCTTTGTCACACATCTATGTCACAAAAAACACTATCGCCATACAACACAACTATCGCCCTAAAACACATACTCATCATATGATCCCAAACCCAGCAAAGCTTGTACTATGGGTACCGTATAATGGTCTGGGGGCGATCCCAGTTACACCCAGACCAGGGCAGATTTCTAAGGGCCATTTCCGAAATTTTACGCTAGCGGAAATCGAACCCCTACCACCGGATTCAGTGAGTCAAGCGCTCTACATTTACCACTATACCAAGCCGTCGTCAACATTTTATTTATAATGTGTACCTATTTATTTAGCAGTGGTAGCCGAGTGTGTAGGAAGTGGATACATTTTTCTTCAAACTCCTCCTACACCTTTTTCGATTAAATTCGTGCGGGTTCCAAGACAATTTAGCTTTTCCCCGGGACTCGCCGAGGGTCAAACCTCGGTGTTTTCAAGGGACACCGCTGTCGATCCTGGCTTACAGGAGTAACAGTGGTGGGAATGTGTGGCGGGCTTAGTCCCAAAAAAAAAAGTGGTAGCCGAGTGGTCGAACGCACGCCTTGCAATCAAAGTGTGTAGATTCAAACCCCGGCCCGCACTTCCGGGATTTATGTGCGAATCTCATTTTCATCCGAGATTATCACTTGCTATGAAACGGTGAAAAAAAACATCGTGAGGAAACCTTCACGTCTGAGGGAACTTGTCTAGTTCTCGATAGATGTGTGAAGTCTGCCAACCCGCACCGGGCCAGCGTGGTGGACTATGGCCTGAATCCCCCTTGCATTGAGGGGAGGCCCGTGCGCAGCAGTGGGACGTTAAAAGGGCTGTAGTAGTATTTATTTATTGAATTTGTCCTTGTTATTATTTATTAGACATTGGCATCATATCCGCTAACCGCAGGTGGAGCCGTTCCTCCTCTTATTCAATTAAATTTCACCATTTCGTAAAAGCAGAAGAAAATACTGGGGCCCGATTTTCGTTTGATCGACAACATCTCTATTCGAGATATGTCGAAATAAGACGAAAAAATGCGACCAATTTGACGTTTTGTTTCGACATATCTCGAATAGAGATGTTGTCGATCAAACGAAATCGGCCCCCAGTATTTTCATCTTCTTCTAGAGATAAATGTCGATCTCACGAAAATCACCCCGATCGTTTGGTATTACCAGAATAAAATTTCGCACGCATTTGGACGCTCTTATAGGCGCAGGGTTTCATAATCACATTTGAAAATTATTGATTCAAGTTCTCTCGACATTTTGCTCAAGGTAAGATTTTCTAGGTCAACAGTTAATTAATTGTTTTAATTGTAGATTACAAAATCTTTTGTTAAATATTAATGACAATTTCGTTACGAGGTTTATTGTTGTTTTAAGTAAATTGAGTATTAGGTAATTTGGACTTTGTCAAGCGTTAAATAGGAGAGGAACCTTGGATTCATCCGCCATCTTTAAAATTATCACCTATTTTATCTATACATACATACATCATCATCATCATCACGCCTGTATTCCCCGAAGGGGTAGGCAGAGGTGCACTGTAGTGCACCCACACTTCGCAGATGTATTTTGGTCCCAATGTAATAGAGGGCGAGCCTATTGCCATTATACCGGGTACATTCGCCCTCAATACGAAGGAGATTTGGGCCATAGTCCACCACACTGTCCTAGTGCGGGTTGGTGAACTTCACACGCCTTTCTACAGACGTGTAGGTTTACTCACGATGTTTTCCTTCACCGTTCAGCAAGTGGTAATCATTGTTGAAAATGACATTCGCACATGAAAATTATCTCAGAGGCGCGGGCCTGGGATTTGAACTTGCACCCCTTACGTTCAAGACGGGCGTTCTCGCCCACGAGGCTACCACTGCTACTGCTATCTATAATGTGTATTTATTGAATTTCTTTTTGTTATTAAATATTTGGTCATTGTCAACATACCCTTAGTGGTCATGGCCATTCCTCATTCTTATTCCATTAAAATTGTAAAATTTAAAATTCTTAAAATAAGAAGAAGAGGTAACTTAGATGATCATCGGACATTATAAAAAAAAAAAAAATGATATTCGCATATAAAATATCAACGGTGAGCCCGGGATTTGAACCTGCCAAAACGGGCGTTTTACCACCAAATGTACTACTAAAAAAGTAGGAAAGTTAAAAAGTTGTCACGTTGCCTCACTAATCCTATCTTTAAAAGTGTAATCATTGAATAGTAAGTAGGTTTGCTTATAGCAAACATTTATAATGTTAAGAGTGATGTTGCTATGATAACAATAATAATGATTGATTATCTTGAAATAAAACTATTTTACGGATTTTATCGCGTTTATTTACTATTTTATTTTCCCGACGTTTCGGCTGCTTTACAGCAACCATGGTCACGGGGGGACTGAGGTGTTAGACGTCCTGATGTCATAGTTAATAACTGGGTACCCTCATATTTAGTTGTTGTTTGCGGTATGAAAATAAAATAGTAAATAAACGCGATAAAATCCGTAAAATAGTTTTATTTCAATGTATAGTATTCGCGTTAATGTAAGAAAACAATATGGTTGATTATCATTCGACCTTACATTATAAATGTGCAAAAGGAACTTATTAACTCTCAAGGAAAAACATACAATATTTTAGCATACATACAACATTTGAAATATATGTGATTACAACTGGTAGGTAAGCACGAGCTTGGTTTATTAAAAAACAATATTATGTAACCAATGTAGGTTGCATTTTATAATTTTTAATTGGTAGGTACTTTTTTTTTTAAACTGACAACGGCGTAACAATTATATCCTGTCATTGAGTTTTACTGGTTTAGTATGTTGTACATAAACTAAAACTAAACGTAACTAAAAATATTTCTGTCATGATTATCCATGACAACCATTATTTAGTTTGGTGGCCATAATCAACACCATTTATCAAAATCTATCCAGCATTTTAGCGGTAACAATTCAACAAACAGTAATACAGACGCTTTTATTAGTGTATTGCTGCAAATTAGTGTTACTGAGAATAGGTAGATGACCTTTATATGACCCAATGCTTGAATAAACGTCATAAAAACGCTACAACAATACCATAACTAATTAAAACTAGCTTACAAAGCTATTGACTCACCGAATATAATCCGAAAATTGCAGCCGACAGATAATAAAATCCAAATTATTTACAACACAATAAAAAAAAGCACATACACCCACAAAACACAGATTAGAAATAGAACAATGTTCTCAATTCAAAAATACACAACACAATTCGAAAATTGAAAATTCGAAATACGTTCACGTGATTGGATTGAGAAGACGAGCGAGCGACCTCCGCACGAGTTTGATAGCGACTGGCGCGAGCGCATACTACACCGTGCGCCCGCGCACCTGTTGGGGGCTACAAAACAATGGCAAATAATAAACATAGTAGCGTTGACGCCAGTTCTACGATACCTTTTAGGGTGCAGTGCTGTTCATTTGAGTACAAAATAGGGCGCACCACGTTGTACCTACCAAAGAGTATCTATACCCAATATTACCTACAAGGGTTCCTAAAAAAATTAATGAGAGACATTAGCTGACAATCAGTGACATAAGTCGCTTTCAAACCAGTTTTCCCTAATACTGGTGTAAGCCTTTATGTGATTCCTAAATATTAAGCAGTTGCTTAATGCAAACACTCGTTGCACCAACCGTTAGTCGTTGACTAAGGATCATAAGATACGCCTAAAGATACACCACCGTTTCGGTGACGCAATAAGGTTCGAAATTTTTACTATATGACGTATTGATCAATACGTCACTGTGGTTAAAAAAAAACGCGACGAAAGGTCTATGTCTCGTTTGACAAAAATTAAACAGCATTGTTTTTGTTCTAGTTTTAGTAAGGAGTTATGAATTTTTCAAATAGTTTTTAGGGTTCCGTACCCAAAGGGTAAAACGGGAACCCTATTACTGAGACTTCGCTGTCCGTCCGTCTGTCACCAGGCTGTATCTCATGAACCGTGATAGTTAGAGAGCTGAAATTTTCACAGATGATGTATTCCTGTTGCCGTTATAACAATAAATACTAAAAAAACAGAATCAAATAAATATTTAAGGGGCTCCTATACAACAAAAGTGATTTTTTTGCCGTTTTTATAGATAATGTTACGGAACCCTTCGTGCGCGAGTCCGACTCGCAATTGGCCGGTTTTGTTTCTAGTTTTATGAAGTAGTTATGAATTTTTCAATTATTTTTTCTGTTTGGATATAAAATTAGGTATTTCGAGGTACAACGTTTCTGCATTCTACCGTCAATATGTAGCTCTAGTATATGCTTTATTCATATTTACGTAGACGCTAGCGACTGACGAAATTCTCTAAACAAACGTATAAACGAATGGTAGGACTACTGGAGTTAAGATTTATAACTCCTAACATAAATCTTAAATACGAGTAACTTGACTGTTGGACAATAACGGCTCTACCACTGTGGTTAATGACTCGTTAACTCTACCACGCATTTGTAGAGACGTCAACTTATTTATGACTTATGACGGAAGTTGAAGTTGTAGAGATGTGATCACGATACCAAGATTATTAACCCCACACATGTTTTATGTAATCACAAAAACAGTTTATTGTTATAAATAATTTGATAATGACATTATTACATGGAATTCAATCATCCTAGATGTGCAAGATTAATTTTAAGCTCTTTTTTTAGAATTTTAAGTGTGTTTTTAGGGTTCCGTGTGTAAAACGGGAACCCTATTACTAAGACTACGCTGTCCGTCCGTCCGTCTGTCACCAGGCTGTATCTCATGAACCGTGATAGTTAGACAGTTGAAATTTTCACAGATTATGTATTTCTGTTGCCGCTATAACAACAAATACCAAAACACAGAATAAAATAAATATTTAAGGGGCTCCCATACAACAAACGTGATTTTTTTTGCTCGTTTTTATAGATAATGGTACGGAACCCTTCGTGCGCGAGTCTGACTCGCACTTGGCCGGTTTTTATTTTTTAATAATTTTATGTGAGTTATGATGAAATATAAAATTATTACTCTCCACTTTCTTTTTCGATTGCTGATAATTTATTTTGTAACGTAAAATAAATAACTAGCTAATAATACAATTATAAAAAAGTCAAATAAAACTTTACTACTTAAAATAAAAAAAACTTAAGCCCCTGGCACACTGGGACGTCAAAAGTGACGCGTCAAAATGTTTGCCAATACCAAAATAGACTCTATATCAATATTCATAAGGATTAAATTTGTGTGGTAAAAGCTACGTCACTACGCGTTGGAATTAGGTCACGCTGTTAATGTTATGTCTTTGAAGAATGAACTTTTTTGTTATGAATCAATATACAGTTCGTTTTGATATTGGAAAAATAATTAAACGCGTGCGTTTTGACGCCCAAGTGTGGTTACATTATATACGTACATAAATTCTTTTTTATGTACGTACAGACTAATTGCAAGTATCGCGCTATCTTACATAATAGTAAATCAGGACACAAATAAATTATTCTCATTATTTTGCAAAAAAACTTTATTTATATGCAAAATAAACCAATTGAGTACGGAATATTTTACAATAACGTCGTTTCTTTATTGGCAAAAATCTATACAAATTGATTTTATTTTTGTGTCTGTGTGTGTGTAATGTCAACATAAGAGTTTTTTACATAATGCAAATGATATACCGAAAACGATTTATTTATTTTTATTTATTTGCACATATCTACATAAGTAAAAAAAAATGTACAAAGGTAAGCTTAATGCCGTGGGCATTTTCTACCAGCCAACCTTAGAGTGATGTAGAGAGAAGAAAAAAAACAAACTAAGTGGGTGCAAGAAATAAAAGACGTGAATGCAAAGAGAGAAAAGTAGTCGAGAAAAAAAAAGAATAGAAAAATAAATATGTGTATGTAAATGTAAATTTTGTATACTTAGAATAAATTAAATAAAATTAAAATTAAAATAAATTTCAATTTATTATTCAATTTATTTATATATTAATAAATATCAATTTATTTTTCTTGTTATGGGAAACTCCCAAACGGCTGTACCGATTCTGGCGGAACTTTCACTGGCACATAGCTTATGTTACAAGGAATAACTTAGGCTACTTTTATTTTAGAAAATAATAAGGGGTTCCGCTGGAAAAAAATAAACTTATTTATTTCGGGTAGGGTTCCTAAGTTCCACATGGACGAAGTCGAAGGCTCAGATGTTACATACATTCATAAAATAATAAAATCTTATTCGAAATGATAATATGGGTATTACAAAAAATAAACACCTGTTTTATTTAAATTTTGTTGTAAGCTTATTGTGTGAATGATTATTATTAGATTATTGGCGATTTATTTCGCTTTATATATTCAAACGACATTAGTTTTCGCATCAAGAATAATGATGCCCCTTATAAACGTATATTATTGAGAATATTGTATTTTTAATTACTTTATTAATTCATTTTGGCTTTAATTTCCAATAAAAATGGTTATAAATATAATGAAACATAATATAGATACTACACAATATGGATTTCGAAGTCCGAAATAATATTCTAGGCGCATATACGATAGCTGATATAAATAAATATCACCAGACAATTACATACTCGTTGTGAAAGGTATTCTTTTCATGCAATCTATGGTAAATCAAATGCGCCCCGAGTACGTCTCCCTGTTCGAGGCTGCCCCTAGCTTGTACCAGGGCAGCAGAGAACGCTAGGAGGCAGCAGAGAACGGTAGGAACGCGTTGTATGATCCCAAACTAAGCCAATCTAATTACTATGGGTACAATACAATAAATTGGGGGCGATCCCAGTTACACGCAGATCAAGGCAAATTCAGAAATTTGACGCTGCCGGGAAGCGAACCCCACCCAGTGCAGCTGTCGGCAATCGTCGTCAAATATTATCGGGCTCAGTCGCAGCTCAACCTTCCTTAGGATGCCTCGTTGAGAGGCGAAACACGTGTCGAATTATTTTTTTAGATTCTATTGTTCTCATTGTTAGGGTCCATGACTTATGGCATACTGACTCTCAACTGACAGGGAGTTCGGTCTTGTTGGTTACCACTATAATTGATCAAACTTATTTAACTTATAATTTGAGATTCTGACAATATCGATGAGTAGTGGTGGGTTCGTTTCTCCACAGTTGTTATTTAAATATTATGTAGATTCTTAGTTCTTCAGACTATAACTATCATAGTTTCAGGTTACAGAACTTTGACCATACGTCTCAAGGATCTTGTCATGGACATTAGAACCTTATTGAATAGTCAATGTATTATTATTTACCTTTAGTAGCTATCTTTAACTCATTATAATTATAAAAGTGGGATAGTTACTCGGTGCGACATAATCCATGACAGAAGTTTGGTCTTGCTGTACGCGCTGACGGTACAGCAAAGCGTTCAGTGATAGGGAAAACACAGTTAATTGTAGAAAGTGAAAATCGTCTTGGTGCCTATTTTCCTACTCTCCAAACACTTTTCTATAGGATCTGATGATTTACAATCATCCATTCTCTACGTAACTAATCGATGTTTAAAAATGCATTAGCACAATTTATTTACACATTTTCTAATGTAAAACTAACATAGACGACTCTACCATTGAATTATAACGCGGCTTTGTCTGGAAGATATCAACATGACTAATTCAATCATAATTTAACAAAGTATTAATATTTCATAACAAGAACTAAACTCTACTAGGTATTATATTATGTCGAAAAAGACAGTAGAGTCGGCTATAGAGCGTAAAAAAATTACAAGCTCGTGTTAGAGTCACTAAGACATTATACAGTACGGTACTACTACTAGCAAGGTAGAGTCACTAACTTAATATAGAACATACCAGAAATCCTTGAACTCTAGCTAACGTCTTTGGTATATAAATATATGAGTACATACATAAATAACCACATTATATTGAACTACTTAGTGATGGCAAAAGAAAAAAGTGCATTGTACTCAATAGATAAAGACGCGTTGCAACAGCTGCGCACGCGCACCTGTCGTGGCGCGTGCTCTAGCGTAGATCCTTTTAGTGATGGGACATTCCGGATATGTTTCCAAAGTTGTGTATCCAATCCGGATAAACGGATATTGATCCCAATCGAAAAAACATGTAAATCCTACGAATATTATAAATGTGAAAGTTTGTGAGGATGGATGGCTGGATGTTTGTTACTCTTTTACGAACGGATTTTGATGAAACTTTACAGTATTGTTTTATACATCGGAATAAGGTATAATCTATAATTTATAACAGTACTGAGTAATCGAAGTGTGCGTGGACGAAGTCGCGGATAGAAGCTAGTCAATTATAATGTATACTATTTTAGAATTTCTAATATTTCTCATATTGACATTTATTCTGGTTCTACACAAACTACAAATAAACTTTATTTGAAAGCATTATAAATATTTCCATATCGTTTAAAACATTACGAACACAAAAAGGATGGCAATAGCTTAGGTTTTTTTTGTTGCTTATTTTATCGAGATAAAAGTAAACACAGCAACTCAAGTGTTATTTAGAAACTGTCAACTAGATAAAAAAAAATTAAACTGTCTGAATAAGGATCCAAAGATATTGGTTCCGATGTTTTCCCATCCCTAAATAATAACTAGGGTAGTGTTAGTAGACAATAATTAAGCGGTGTCGTGTTTTTTTAGGGTAGGTACACAAATTTTAATGATGATAAAAAAACGTGAATATTAATTGTAATTTAAAACGCAGGAGGCATTAAGTACTAATACTGATGTATTGAAATAAGGGACTTGTATTGTTATACATTTACTCTGTTTATAAGCCACAATCTACAGCATTATCCGGTAGTGATAAATCCTTTAGAGGATGGAGGCAGTGCAGTTCCCTACACTTCGTCGATGTATTTTGCCCCAATGGGAGTGAGCCTATTGCTATTATACCGGACACGTCCCTCCTCAATACGAGGGAGATTTGGGCCTCAGTCCACCACACTCGCCTACTGCGGGTCGGTGAACTTCACACACATTTCTATAGACTTGCAGATTTCCTTACAATGTTCTCCTTCACCGTTCAGCAAGTGGTAATGATGATTGAAAGGGTCTGGGATTTGGACTTGCACCCATTACGTGCTACCAAGTAGCCTAATCTACAAACACGTTAGATTGGTGATTGAGCGTCTGAACTAAGCCTAATCTCGCATATTTCAGTAAAGATACTTTTGCAAACATCCTGTGACATATCTAGAATGTATAAACACTATTGTTTTGTGTATTACAAAAGCAGGGGCAGCGTTGCCTGACGGTACAGTCGGCAGCACAATCACATTCAATCATTACACGCTCCGTCTGCGCGTCTGACTGTACTGGACCGTGACCGATGACGAAACCATGGGAGAGGGGTATTCTCATGGTGACTTATCTGGAGTTTTTGAAATTGAGTTCTTTCTTTAGATACTAAGGTTGATATTCCATTTGGGTTTGTTAATGGTCTGACTCAAACTCTTTTTATCCGACTTCAGAAAGGAGATACTCAACTTGACCAGTATGTATATTTAAATTCATATAGTTCCTTCGATTGTGAACCGTTTTCCAATCCAAATCGAACTCTGTGTAACTATGTATAAAGATTAAATTTCTAAGATAAAAACACGGGATCACGCTGAAATATTCGCTCGCATCATCGTTGAAATTTCGGTGAAGAATGAGCCTTTTTTATAAGTTAGTAAAGTTCTTTTTGATATTGTCACGATGTTTTCCTTCCCCATATGGTAAAAAATCATTATTGAAAATGTCATTCGCACAAATCTCAGAGGTGCAGGCCCGAAATTTGAACTTGCACCCCTTACGTTCAAGCCAGGCGTTCTACCCACTAGGCTAGGAAAATGTTGATTCTCATTTGCTTTTTAAGTAAGGATTACATTGCATTTATTATCAAAAGGTAAATCGATTTGGAAGCCTTTACAACAGCTGCTTGTATTGTTATTCGGTTCTATGGCGCTAACTGACACAAGCTGGTGTAATGTTTGGATTGTACCTCCGAAGAAGTACTGGCTTCCAAGATAATGCCTAGTCCAAATTATGTTTTGAAATTTAGTATTTTTGTAGTTAAGAACGCGTTTTGAAGAGTTAAGTATAAAGCGGGTTACAGACTACGCTATAATATAATAGCATATCGTATATAGCTCATAGCACAACAACATCGCGCACCATACATTGTTATGGCCACGTTCACACTGTACTGTACTATATATTAATGGCTTTGTATGGTGCGCGATATTGTTGTGCTATATGTTATAGCGAAGTCTGAAAGCCGCTTAATAGACTATTACCTTGAAATACTCATGCTAAATGTTCACCAAAATATTTTAAAAATCTCCATTCACTTTAGTTTTTTTTTACTAAAACATGACATCGATTCTCCTGGCACAATACTAAACCACATTAAACTAAGCGTATTTTCGCGGCCTCAATGTGTGCGCAAGATGTCCTTATTTTGTGTGCTGTGAAATATAGTTAAAGTTTTACATACAACAGAATCCACATCGGAGCCGTGTTAAAAAAGTTAACAGCCACGTCTGAGAGCCACTCTACATAATTGATCGTTTTATCATCCAGGTAGAGTAGTCTGTTCCTTGAAGACAGTTTCTAAGAATGCACGCATTTTACGTGGAGTAATTGAATTTATATGTAAAGACAGCTGTTTCCCGCTATTGGTATTGTAGTCATTATGGGATCTTGTAAATCAACTCCCCTTGTGTGTGTTAAACGTTCAATAAAAACTCCGGCTGTTATTCTAGAAACTATGATCAATAGAGTTGTCAATTTTCGCCTAATGAAAACATACCGCTATTTAAATCGATTCTAGCGCCATCTATCGAATTCCGGATAAACTAAAAAGTTTAAACTGCATGAAATCCTAACATGTTTTTTTTAACATTTAGGTAGGGTAAGTTTATTTTTGGCGTTTACATTAATTAATTAGTTACATGACCGAGTTCTATTATTTCTTCTTCTTTATTTACGAAATGAGTGAAATGATGATATTTTAATGGAATAAGATGAGGAATGCCTGCACCTGCGATTAGCGGTATTTATGGCAATGTCGAGTAATTAATAGCAAGGACAAATTCAATAAAAAAAAACCTTCTTCGGTTCCGCGGCGACTGGCAAAAACGAATACAATTAAGCCCCCTGCATACCGGAGCGCTGAGACGCGCGCATTGATTTTGCTAATACCAAAATGATCTGTGTCCCAATACACATAAAGATTAAATTTCTATGTTTAGAACTCTGACTCCACGCGTAAAAATCGCTCGTATTGTCAATGGCAAACATTTTCCTTGAATTGTACGGTGTTAGTAATGCGTGGCGGAAACGACATGTATGGTTCAAACACTGGGTTAATGCTTCAAGTCGCATAGTCCACATTACGACGGGCCAATGGGCTCAAAGGCTCTGGAATTGAGACCACTAGCAGACGGATGACGTTGCGTTGGGTGACCATTTTATGAGTGTCGTAAAGTTATACTCAAAAGTAAATAATGTATTAGGTTTAACACGTTTGCTGCTTAAGGATTTTAAGCGTATCTTCACGCATCATAAGATCATATAGACTCAAAGCAGTACTAACTTTGCGAGCGCTGCGCATTGTATGAAAGTTCTCCATGAGCCAACATGACCTCACAACGCAGCGAACATGTTAAGCTATACAGATTGGGACGCTAGAACCAAAACGTACTGTGATGTAATAAGCATAGAGATTCATTTTATTTGCCACGCGATAAAATTCGCTTGCGCTGTCAATGTAATTTTGTTGAAGAATGACCTGTTTCTGAAAGTCAATACTGTTCGATTTGGGTCTTATTATAAATTTAAAAAATTGGGTCGTCTTTCGAGCTGGGTTTCGTGTAAAGTTACTAAAATGGCACTTGAGTCAATTCACCTTTGAAACATCGATAATGATGGTACAAGCGTTGCTTTGTTTGGGACCAAACGATTATTGTATGTTTAGATATATCTAAAGCTCCTCTGAGATAATTTTCATGTGCGAATGTCATTTTAAACAATGATTACCACTTGCTGAATGGTGAAGGAAAACATCGTGAGGAAACCTGCACGTCTGTAGAAAGGCGTGTGAAGTTCACCAACCCGCACTGGGCCAGCGTGGTGGACTATGGCCCAAATCTCCCTCTGTGCCCGGTATAATGGCAATAGGCTATTAAATTGGGACCAAAATACATCGGCGAAGTGTGGGTGCACTACTTTGCACCTCTGCCTACCCCTTCGGGGAATACAGGCGTGATGATGTATTATTATTATTATTATAATTATATCTATTCAAGTATTTTATCAAGCTCATCGTCATTTGTATAAATGGCGGCGGTCGCCAATAACCATACAATGGCGGACGTGGCTTCGACAACAGCAATGTAAGCGAATTAAAATTAGATTGGCGTGAGATTTCCTACACGTCAATTCGGTAGCGGGGGCTTAGTAGTAGCGGGTAGAGCGGAGAGAGCGATTTGAACAATCTTTTTAGGGACGGGACGCTAAAAAGGAACCCTAATAGGATGATCACTTTGTATGTCTGTTTGTCAAGAGCCTTTTTCTCAAGACCGCGTTACCTCCACGCGGTAAGAATAAAATATAGAATAATAATTTAATAATAGAATAGTAATTTAAGATAAAATTAATAACAAAGACTGTGATGTCTGCAATCCATTTAAGTGGTAAAAAAAATGAACCCTTCAAGTTAACGCAATCAAAAGATAATGTGGTTTATGTTGCAAACTTGGTACATGTGCTATCCTATCCTATAGTGTAATTCGCGTAGACCTCATGAAATTCAGCAATAAGCAATATCTTATAGCACAAGTAAATTTAAAAATCCTAAAACATACAATTAATAGTTATAACGCATTAAAATGTTTTTTTGCGATATCAACATACAAGTAACTTGGTAAACTGTCCACGACCTATCTCGCTGTACAGGGATAACAGTTTTCCATTGACAAAGTTATGTTTGTCCCTCCTGTTTATCCAGTCTATCAAATTATTGTGCTTTTAATGAATTTGCTACTACTATTTAACCCAAAATACAGGCAACGTCTAGTTCGGGATCCATAATAACTCGTTGTGTAAGAATTTTGGTGAACAATTAATTTATTTATTTTTATTAATTACTAGCTGACCCGGCGAACTTCGTACCGCCTTATAATTAATAAACGATAAATGTGCGATGACCCTGTGTACTTCGTATCACCTACCCTAACGACGTTTAAGCTCTACCGTCTCTAAAATGGCTGTTTTATTTATTATACCTAGCGCTAACCTATAATTTTCTATTATTTCTAGCTAGGCAATAAAAACTGCCCCTCAAAATGATGTCATTTTCTCTTTTTTTTCTCTAATGTCAATGATTAGATATTAATAAATAATAATTAATCCCTATTTTCTCAACGTTTAAACCTTCCCTGGACTACGACAAACATTTTAAAACCAAAATCAGCCAAATCGGCCCAGCCGTTCTCGAGTTTTAGCGAGACTAACGAACAGCAATTGATTTTTATATATATAGAGATAGAGATTTGACACTGGCTAAAATACCCCCTAATTGCATGTGGAGCCATTCCTCATATTATTCCATTAAATTACATTTCATTCATTTCGTTAATAAAATAAGATGAAGTTTAGACGGTCGTAGCCTCAATGACACCAATTCCATTTCTTTTTTTGAATAGTGTGTATTTTTAAGCGGCTTTCAGACTACGCTATAATATATAGCACAACAATATCGCGCACCATACAAAGCCAATAATATCTAGTTCAGTACAGTGTGAACGTGGCCATAACAATGTATGGTGCGCGATATTGTTGTGCTATGAGCTATATACTATATGCTATTATATTATAGCGTATTCTGAAACCCGCTTTATTATGTCGCGAACATTAGAGCTCCAACCTTAGGCGCCGGTGAGACTCGCCGTAACATTGTCATGCGCACCTCGTCATTGGGTACATGACACACGGTGATACCTACCCATCGTGTCACTACCACATCTGTAGACACTATAAAACAATTATATCGAGGGGTGAAAAGCTTTTTGACCTAAGCGACATTTTTTAGGGTTCCGTACCCAAAGGGTAAAACGGGAACCCTATTACTAAGACTTCGCTGTCCGTCCGTCCGTCTGTCACCAGGCTGTATCTCATGAACCGTGATATTTATAGAGTTAAAATTTTCACAGATAATGTGTTTTTGTTGTCGCTATAACAACAAATACAAAAAAAAATATTTATGGGGCTCCCATACAAGAAACGTGATTTTTTTGCCGTTTTTATAGATAATGGTACGGAACCCTTCGTGAGCGAGTCCTACTCGCACTTCGCCGGTTTTTAACTTTATAGGAGAGCGTACTCATTTGAAGCAGAAAAAATCCCTGATTCCAAAGTAAATATCGCCCAAAAGTGTCGCTTAAGACAAATAGCTTTTCACCCCTCGATATGGTCTAGGGGCGATAATTATAGCTCCATTCACACGGTCACGTCGGCTGTCTGATCATCACGAGTTTAATAATTACTACTATACTCACTGCATGATCCCAAACTACGCAGAGTTAGTACTAAGGGTACCATACAATGGACTATGGGCGATCTTCCACACAAACCAGGGCAAATTACGAAAAGGCCATATATTCGAAATTGTTTTGTGACGGGAATCGAACGCGCAACTACTTTCCTAAATTCTTCGTTACATCTATTTATATGTTTACTCTTAACCTTTGGACTATATAACAAGCTTCGTAACCGCTTACCTATTCAGAATTATACTACGTTAGGTACGTACTTTCCGGCTTTTAAAATTCACAGTAAAAATACCATTTTTATTGTACGTGGTAGCCATCATAATAAAAGCGCCGTAAAATATTGTCTAACTCCAAATACTGATCGCTCAGTATACATAGCATACAGGTTTTAGGGTTCCGTATAAAACTTATGATTACCATAGATATAATGGGTGCAGTTGGTGGTAGTACACTTTATAAAAAAATGCTTAGAAAGCCTTTGGACATTATCTGACTCATAGTTTACCTTCCATTAGTAAGGGCATTTATGTGCCCTTCGGTCTGTAATTAAGACAATTGATGATAGCAGTGGTAGCCGAGTGGTCGAACGCACGCCTTGCAATCAAAGTGTGCAGGTTCAAACCCCGGCTCCCACTTCTGGGATTTATGTGCGAATCTCATTTTCGTCCGCGATTATCACTTGCTATGAAACGGTGAAGGAAAACATCGTGAGGAAACCTGCACGTCTGAGGGAACTTGTCAAGTTCTCGATAGATGTGTGAAGTCTGCCAACCCGCACCGGGCCAGCGTGGTGGACTATGGTCTGAATCCCCCTCGCATTGAGGGGAAGCCCGTGCCCAGCAGTGGGACGTTAAAAGGGCTGTAGTTAGTTTTAGTTAGATTTTGTATCGTTATGGGGCCCGTTAAGCCAAGAAATTTAGTGCCAATACTTAAAAGAACTGTATGGGATCATGGACAAAGCTCATTCTTCAACGAAACGAATTTTGATGCGTAGTCACGTGGCTTTTACCACATTACAATTCAATATTTATGTATATCAACCCAGGGTTCATTTTGGCAGTGACAATCATTTTGACGCGCGCTTCCTGATGCCTTAATGTGCGCGGGGCTTTAATAATGTTTTAGAGTAATTATTTGGACAATACTTTTGAGACGGAATGTGTTGATATTGTCTTTTTCGACTCGGTGCGACACAATCCGTTACACAGGTCTAGTTTTGGCAAGCGTGCTAGCCGTGCAGGTGCTATAATGTATGTACTACCGCCAAATTGGTCCAATTTTTTTTATGAGATAGGGAGGCTAGCAGACGTTTCACCTGATGGTAAGTGATCAACGCCGCCCATGGACACCTGCAACACCAGGGGCATCGCAAGTGCGTTGCCGGCCTTTGCTCCTTACAAGAGTTTACGGGAATCAGCTAGTTTGCTATAAAAAGTAAGTATGTAAGGGCGAACTTCATACGTCTGTTATGGGATATGAAAATTTGTCTACGATTATTACCTACCACTTTTCAGCTGGTAATAATCATGTTCATTATCAAACACTACTAAATTGTAGTTTATATTCTGGTAACAAGACCTAAGGAACACTGTATATTAAAGTCCACTCGCTCTTGGCAAGTTTTTTATTATCTTTAAAGCTTTAGTGAACATTCCCTCAGTTTTTACTGTCACTGTTTACGTTAAAACTTCGTTTGAAAGTTTTACTGTTTAACTTTTGAGATATGCTGTGATTTACGTAACAAATAAGTATAGATGTTCATCAAAGTGTAGGACAAATTTACGTCTGGATTAATTATCATGTTACAGTCTTTGTATCCGAAATAGATCTAAAATACAAATAATAATACAAATACCTACTTTATAGTGTAAATACTGGGACATCAAAACTCATGTTTCTAGTAAGTAAGATATTTTGTGTTCTGTTCCTATGAGACGATATGGTCGCCGAAGCCTCTTTAATAATAAATAAAAAAAACTCGTGTTTGCAAATAAAAAAAGGAACTGTATTGACTCAGACAAAAAGTTCATACTTCAATAAAACGACATCGACAACGACAGCGTATTTTGACGGGTTGGTCTATGGTTTTTACCACACAAATTTAATCATTATGTAAATTGACAAACAGTTCGTTTTCTTATTGTCAAAAATTGTGCTTTGACAGTCCAATGTACGCGCGGCTTAAAACCGATAGAGAGAAAACTATTCGATTTATCCGCCATCTTTATCATATCATGAGATGTGCTCTAATTTTTATTCTTTCATTATTATTATTTATTGAATTTGTCCTTGCTGTTAATTACTTGACGCTAATGCTACTTCATTAAAATTCCATAATTTCGAAAAAATAAACAAGAAGAGAAAACCATAGTAAATGATGATTATATAACAACGGCCACACCCACCGGCTACTGGGTAATAAACAGTGCAGTAGTTACGAAATTTCCATAATTCGGCATAACTTGACCGCATGTAACACCCACCCCCCTCGATTCACCGCTCCCTCCCCCCAATCCACCGTTCCTTCCCCCCTTCCCCACTTCCGGCCGAGGTTGCGCGTGACGTGCTGGTCACGCACCTGTTTGGGTCAAGCTGTAAGCGACAGCAGCAAAGAAAACCGTTTTCAACTTACATTTTTGGATAGTAGCTATACATTGAAATAAAACTATTTTACGGATTTTATCGCGTTTATTTACTATTTTATTTTCCCGACGTTTCGGCTGCTTTACAGCAACCATGGTCACGGGGGGACTGAGGTGTTAGACGTCCTGATGTCATAGTTAATAACTGGGTACCCACATATTTAGTTATTAGTAGCTATACATTAATTTTGAACTTAAAAAAACTTATTCTTCAGAAAATGTTTGTCAATTTCAAAACGGACTCTATGTCAATAATCATACAGATTGAATTTCAGTGGTAAACGCAACGCCACACGCGTCAAAATACGCTCGCGCTGTCAGTGTCATTTAGTTGAATATTGAACATTTTCTGGTATATAAATTTGGTCGAAATTCGACCACGTTTTAACAACTTTTCCATCGTTAATTTCTATAACGCGTAATGTCTCGAGTCCTATGTAAAATTTGCATGTCCTGTTTTGTGAATATTGGTAGTTCCCCCTAATAAGTGTAGTTTACACTGCCGAATAGGGCTATGGATGTACCCAAAGTCCAGAACACGATACCTGCGACAAATATTTAATGGTCTCTGAAACTATGATAGTTGGGTATAGTTTGCCTTCAATAAGCATCTACATATTAGCTACCTTATATGTACTGAAAATATTATATCGGATTTCTGATACACCCTATATACATAAACAAATATAAATATATACGGTCAAAGAAAACTCATAAATTGTTACAATTACCAAGTCCATTGTATAATATGAAATTCGCGTTCAGTTTATCACCATACTGGCTTAGATTTAAATATACTAAAAATAAATTGTTTGAGTTATATACCAGAGGTGACTTATTCATGTTTCGTGATCAACATAACCTCAAGTTAACCTATATTTAATATTACTCAGATTACAAAAATAATAAAATATGACCCGAATTCAACATGGAGGTGGCGCGTCTATTTATAGTTTACACTAAAAGCTTCCATTTTTTCCTTATGATTAATGATTTCTTGGGTAGCTGCAATGGCCACCCGAAAATTCCTGATTGGTTTCACCCCTCGGTAAGCGGAGTGAAATTCTTTGGACTTTGGTTTAACAATCTGGGTTATAATGTTCGTATCCTGAGCTGCCAAGTGCGTGCGACCAAAGCACAATGCTTTAAAGTGTAGACGCTTAATATAGGTGCAATTATTCGTTAAAATAGGTGATAGAATTACTTTATGAATACCAGCTTGCACCTATGTAGGTGTATTAGGATGTCATGTTCCTGGATAGATACAATAAATTAAAATTTATATAGAATTCTCACTCCCAAGTTCATAGAAAGTTATGATCCATGCACAATGGCATTGAAGTACACTTATGATAATACATCATATATCTATACAAGGCACATTCCCCCTCATACAAAGATTTCGGCTATAGTCCACCACGCTGGCCCAGTGTGGCTTGGTGAACTTCACACGGCTTTCTATAGACGTGCAGATGTCCTTGCGATGTTTGCTTTCCCCGTTCAGCAAGTGGTAATCAATAATTAAAATTATATTCGCACATGAAATCCTAAATCACAGAAATACCGGTTAGTGATTCAAATTTGCACTCCTTCCGTTCAAGGCGGGCGTTCTACCTTCTAAGCTACCAGAGCTTCTAATGCATAAGTCTATGAAAAAATAGCAGTTACGTAAATAACACTTACAACGACATTTAAATGTTCACAGTTCTCCATAAAACCATAATTTTGTGGTGGCGGGTTCCATAAGATTAAAATAATGGTATAACAGTACTTATGAGAGAATAATATGAATGTAAAACTACCTCCGTATATAATTTAATATTAAATATATTAAATATAATAATTACCTCCACAGGTGACATGAGGGCTGGTTCTTTCCTCGCTCAACGAATAGGACTTGCTATTCGACGAGGAAATGCAGCCAGCGTTCTTGCCACCATCCCACGCGGATCAAGTCTTTTTTAATTAATAATTATTTATGTTTTCTCCTTTTTTAGTTATTAATATTTATTATTTAATCTTCACGCTCCTTTTAAGCCCTGGGTACACAGAGGCATTTGGATGCTTGCTGCAATATGTTTTCCAATAGGAAAACATAAATAATACAAGAGCGTCATTAGAACGCTTGCGCATGGGACAATTTTTTTATATTTTTTTTGTAATTATTAACTATATTTTTTCTTATTTACTTTGAGTTGTAAAAATAGTCGTAAGTAGTTGTGATTTGAATAAATAATGACTGTTTGCAGCGTGTTGGTGATTGTATAAATTGGTGGTATACATATTATTTTCTTAAATTTAAAACGTTGCGCTATAGTTATGAGTATGAGTAGTAGTATTCGTGGTATAGTTCGTACAAGTGTAATCTAAGCGATGGTTGTTAAAGATTGTTGGATTGGCCATTCGCGTGCGCTGCTGGTCTACGCAGTACCCGCCTATTATAGTCCTGCGTCCTACAGGCGCGTACACGTGCGAGCTTGCCAATATCAACTTTAATAACACACACATAAAGTACATAAAGCAGTGATAGCCTCGTGGGCAAGAACGCCCGCCTTGATCGTAAGGGGTGCAAGTTCAAATCCCAGGCCCGCACCTCTGAGATAATTTTCATGTGCGAATGTCATTTTCAACAATGATTACCACTTGCTGAACGGTGAAGGAAAACATCGTGAGGTAACCTGCACGTCTGTAGAAAGGCGTGTGAAGTTCACCAACCCGCACTGGGCCAGCGTGGTGGACTATGGCCCAAATCTCCCTCGTATTGAGGGGGAATGTGCCCGGTATAATGGCAATAGGCTCGCCCCCTATTACATTGGGACCAAAATACATCGGAGAAGTGTGGGTGCACAACAGTGCACCTCTGCCTACCCTTTCGGGGAATACTGGCGTGATGATGTATTTATTTATTTATTTATAAAGTACAATCTATACTAATATTATAAAGAGGAAAGATTTGTATTAATAGCAAGGATAAATTCATTAGAGACACGTTATAAATAAAAATGCTTAATGTTATGACTGTGATAAAGATGGCGGGTGAATCTTCATTCATTTTGTAAAAGAAGAAAAGGAAAAATACTACTAGACACAATATTACTACACGATAAGATTACTAGTCTCACTGAGGGCAGAATTTTCGAAAACCGTCAAAAAATGGCGAAAACCGCTAATTGGCAATGATCCAGGGTGGTGGTAGGGTTGCCAACTTTCTTTTCGAAAATATAGCATTTTCTAGCCAGAGTCGTTAAATATATAGTACATTGCTCAAAAATATAGTATATTCACAAAAATCCTACAAAAAAGTGTCAGTCAGTCCAAAAAAAAGTCTAAACAATAAACTTTTTTAAGCGGTACCGCGGTACGTAAAGAAGACCACTTTTGTTTGTGAAAACGTCTTTCACTTGACAGTAGTTGACAGTGACAGTTTCTTTCGTTCCGTTCCGTTCGTTGTTTTTTTCGTTCCGTTTTGAAACACGCTATAGTATACGCGCAAATCTCCATGCAAGGCACAAAAATATAGTACTTTTGCGTACTGTATATTTTTTCAACAGTATATAGTACGCAGAGCTAAAATATAGTACAATACTATATTTTATAGTACGGTTGGCAACCCTAGGTGGTGGACTCCTCGCTTCAATGCGGAGTGGGTTTTCTCCAATTGCATCGACGACGTTTGGGTGCACCATCACGCACCTTTACCTTCTACTGTCAAGCGTGAGAGTTTTATCGTTTGGCCTTAGACAACCATCATAGGCCCATAACCAAGTAAGGCAGGTACGCATTACTGAAAGCCAGTTATTAATGCTATTAAGCATTGTTGAGATATTATCTGCTGTGTCAAACTGGGTTATGCACACGGCGGGTGCAATCGACTGGCTAATAAGGCAGTAGCTACATTGATGTACCTACCTATTAGGAAGTTAATTACAAAACAAGTTTAGATCATTGGATTGCGAGCATCAGTATTACACCTGAATTCCCGGAATGATTGGCAGAGGTACACTGGTATGCACCCATATTTTACCCCAATTCATACAATATTCTGTCTAGGATGAAATTACATTCGCATAAGAAATCCCAGAGGAGCGGGTCCGCACTTCAAACCTGTACCTTTTTTAGGGTTCCGTACCCAAAGGGTAAAACGGGAACCCTATTACTGAGACTTCGCTGTCCGTCCGTCCGTCTGTCACCAGGCTGTTTCTCATGGACTGTGATAGCTAGAGACTTGAAATTTTCACAGATGATGTGTTTCTGTTGCCGCTATAACACAGAATAAAATAAATATTTAACGTGGCTCCCGTACAACAAACGTGATTTTTTTGCTCGTTTTTAGTTTTAGGGTTCTAAATTATTATAAAGTGTGTTTTAATTTTTATCTTTTTCAAATTCCAAATTGACCATTGATACAGTGCATATATAATTTTCATAAATTGGGACTAAAATTTTGGTGTATATACAAACTAGAACTCTTTCAACTTTCAACTCTCTAACCATCACGGTTCATAAGATACAGCCTGGTGACAGACGGACGGACGGACAGCGAAGTCTCAGTAATAGGGTTCCCGTTTTACCCTTTGGATACGGAACCCTAAAAACCATAAAATTAGACTGTTTTTTCTTGGGACTAAGCCCGCCACTCATTCCCACCACTGTTACTCCTGTAAGCCAGGATCGACAGCGGTGTCCATTGAAGACACTGAGGTTTGACCCTCGGCGATTCCCGGGGAAAAAGCCTAATTGTCTTGGAACCCGCACGAATTTTATCGAAAAAGGTGTAGGAGGAGATGGAACAAAAATGTATCCATTTCTTATTTGAAATAGATTTCAAATATACATTTTTGCTTAGTTTTTTTTTTCAACTAAATTGTTTGTTTCATTTCCAAAACAAATAATTGCTATTCTGTTCTGTTCTATTCTGTTATGTATTAAGTTCATATATTATATTATTCTCAGGTATTATAATGAGTAGGTAATATTCTTAAAATCAAACAAAACAAATTATTAATTTATAATTTTAATTTTCAATGTTTATTCATAAGAACTGCTATATTCAGTATTGGCATTTTTACAAAATATAATAACCCCCCTTTCTTTAAATGGAAGAATTAAAAACAAGGCTTATATTAATTTGGCAAATCCAAATTCACCTCAGTAACATTTACACTATGCATAAAAACTCAAAGTAAATAATTATAATAAAAATATACATTTTTTACATTAAAATGTAACATTACGTAACCGTTATGACTACGAGACTATCGTATTTTTGTTATAAAAATACTTAACATGGACTAATATTGCTAAATAATTAATTAAATTCATAATAATAGTCAAAAAGTCAAAATTTCAGATATGCAAATTCTTCTTTCATAAATGTTTATTTTTTAATTCAGATTATGTATATACACAGTTGTATTAATAAACTAAAAATAACAGTTAAATAATATATGTACAAATGTACAATTAATTGTTAACAAACAAAACATTTATTTATGTAAATGAAAATACGTCAATAGATTTAAAATATACGATTTTGCTAAGTTTTTTTTGCAACTAAATTGTTTGTTTCATTTCCAAAACAAATAATTGCAAAACTTTATTTAAAAGCAATTGACATTATTTTCGTTTACATTGAAATAAAATAAAATGTAATCTCGGTTTATAAACGCTACAATTATTGTCCTTTAGTATTCGTTTGAAATATCAAACGAGTAGAAAGGAAATATTTAGGCGTCGATCCCAAATCTTGAATGTACGTACGTACATAGCGTTTATAATCAAAGAATGGAGCTTACATAATGTACCACAGCGAGTGAGACATAATATGTTCAGTACAAACTCAGATCTGTATAACACACATGGAATCATCTAATGACATTGACATAAGGTTCAATATTGCCCGTTTCAAACGACAAAGTGTCCAAAATGTTTAATGTTTTTTTATTAATAAAACCCGATACAAACACTTCCTGGAACATCACGGAACGAGAGCAATTTGAACACGGAACCCTAATAAAATCATAGTTACTCAGTTATTTACTAGTACATTTCGATTTATTATTTCGTAGGGCAAGTATTCCACATAACCATAGCCCGTATGTACAAAGCATTATTTTTGGCCTTTCATGTCCTACATATTCGGTGGAGGGAACCCTAATCACCCCGAATAACTTTTGCAATACTCAAACAATCTTTGCAAAAATCATACGATGAATTTCAATTTGCAAAAATCAAACAATGAATTGCAATTTGCAAAAATCAAACAATGAATTGCAATTTGCAAAAATGAGATTTAATTATTGCAAAAATTAATAATATTTTATAAAAATTATATACAGCGGGACTTCTCGGTGGATCCGCATATTTACGTATTTATTTACAGAGTTTAGACACAGAGCGACCGTACCCCACATTATGTTCTAATTACAATAACAAAAAAAAATATGTTTGGCATTCATTTTGTGACTCTTCATACAACTACTTTGTACCTATATACCCCCGTGTGGCATGCGTAAAGGATTGTACACACTGTTGCGGGCGAGCGAGCGACCAATCCGATCGAACATGCAAAATCATAACTGGCGAATTTAGTAAGACATAGACGAAACGCTCGCTCACTCACTCGTTCGCTTCAGTCTGTTGGACGCCTTATATGGCACATTCGCAGGCTTCTATAACAGGCACCGATAATTTAAGGACACGATCTTATTAATTTAATTAGTTATCTTAACAACAAGCGCCTTCATAGACTTGTAATAAAAGCATCATCGTTAATTCGACTCGTATTTATTTAGTAAATCTCAAGTTACAATGAAAAGGAATTTGTAACTTGGTGGTAATTCAAAGATACATTATCCACGTACATTTTTTTTTAAAATTATTTTCGTGGGCCTTATTGAAGTCCTACAAAGCGTCTTGTTATTAGGATAAGTAAGTAAAATACGTCGAAAAATTTAATTTTGTTCTCAATTGTACAATACTATAACATCTGGTATATAAAAAAATGTATCTTATTAAGATTCAATACTGAACTCATAATTGTATGGCACCCTATTTGCACATAAGCGTACGTGTATTAAGAGTCCTGATATACAATATAACTAGCTGCGCCCGCAACTTTGTCGACGTGGCATTTATGAACCCTCATTATCCGGAACAAATGGGTTTATTTTTTTCCACAAAACCACTATTTTTCTTAAAATAAAAGTAACCCAAGTTACTCCTTGCAACATGAGATAGCTATATCTGTCAATGAAATTCTCGTCAAATCCATCGGTTTGCGAGTTTACCTCAAACAAACAGACACACGGACATTTTTTTTAAATAGCGTTGTCGTTATAGGTCACGTATATAATATACTTTTAGTAAAAAGCTGTTGTTATGGATTCACAAACAGACACTTCAATTTCATGTATTTGTATATATATATATATTGTATATATATATATATTGTATATATATAATTTATTATATTAACCAATAATAATTAGTATCGGCTCAGTCTTCCATCCAGAAATCTCAATAGGCAATAACGATCACAGTATCTGTTATATTTGAAATATTTTGTATGGTGCCATATTTTTCTAGGCCATACCTCATATTGTTGCTTTGAATCGATTGTTGGAATCATAAAGAAATACATTATAAATAACGTAAATACTGCGTGAGGAATGTATGTGACTTAATTAAAATTCTAATAAAATTTCTTGATTAGTTACTTATGTTGAAAGTAATAGTAAAAAAAATGAAATGCATTGGATTTTAAACGTTAGCATATTGGAATCGCCATTATTTATATGACCACCATAATCTATTTTTATTTAATGTGCTTAACACTTAATCATGGTGCTAATTTTGTTGCCAACAAACAAATCTAGGTACATAAGTGTGACCTAAGTGTAACCTAGACATAAGTGTAACCTCGTCCCTCTTACGGCCGTAATATTTTCATTTACTTGTGTAAGACAAAAATATTTGAGTTCTGTCAAATTTAGTTGTGGAGTGTCAACAGAACACTCATTGTGGATAAGAATAATGTTGTATAGTATAAAAAATGGAACAAATCAGTGCATTCAACTAAGTTCATCACCCCACACACAATATTCACATTAAAAAAATGGCATAAATAACACAGAATCGATTCAAAATAACATCACATTCTCACTCAAACCTGAACACCGAGTACCCTATCAACCACAAACTCATACCTCACATCATCAGTCTTTGTGTCATCTTTCGCTTCGTCGGCCTCGTTCCGTGTCGTTGCCGTCACGCTGTCGTAGCACGGCTCCGGGTTCAGACAGGGGTTTTTACACTCGACGACTTCCGCACTATCCGGTATCGCGTCGTCGTTCTGACATACGGCGGGAGTTATGTCACGGCGCAGTTCGTACGACGTTTTCGAGGAGCGTCCGTCCGGCGTTCTCCTCTCCTCGAGCTCCTCCTCCCAATCGTCCTCCGATAGTATTTCGTCGCCTTCCTCCCCCGGCAGCATCGGAATCGTGGCTTTGGTGCGAGTAAAGAACGCCATCTTTTCTCTGTTGGTACAATTGAAAAGCCGTTTAGAAAAGTGACTAACAAAATTCTACGAGTGTCTTATTACAAACATAATATAGTCTACACTGCACAAAACAGTCAGAACAATTTAAAAATATATTTTACGGTCTATTGCAGTCTTTAAGAACTTTGACTACCTGAGATAACAAAAAAAAAGAATTAAAATTAATTACTCATTCAGACTTAATTCCTTCTTATTGTCAAAAGTTTTTCAAAGTGTACATTCATACATTAAAAACATTAAAAATAGGCTCACCCCTATTGGGACCAAATGTACAGCCAACAAATACACAACCCAAATGTGGGTGCACTGTACTTAGACATTCAAGTAGTGTGTTGGGATAGGAAACGACGCTCTGCCGCAATATCGTGTATTTTAAAGTATTAAAGGTATTAATTATACGCAATAAATAATGTGCCGAGTCGTTAACGGCAAGCAAGCAATAATAAGGTTTGCTATTCACAGACGGGCGATTGTCGTTGCGCCATCCAGTGACAAATGGTTAGCTTAGGTTGTTCATGTTGGTCACTAGATGGCGCCTTCACAATCTCCACGGTGTAAAGCAGGCGGGTAACGAGGAGGTGGACTCACTTGAAGGTGACAAGGTCCGGCTTCCTGCCGCCCTGGCGCGACTTGCGCAGCCGGTAGATCTCGCGGCAGGTGCGCGACAGCAGGCGCGCGCCGCGGTCGGGCGCGCGCTCCCCGCCGGCCGCGGCCGCCGGCAGCAGCCGCCGCAGCGCCTCGTCGCGCGCCGCCCACGCCGCCACGGCCCCGTCGCCGCAAGCCATCGCCTCTTCCAATCTGAACCGATACACATTCATATAATATATCGCCAGCCAACACATACCCATCGTATGATCCCAAACTAAGCAAAGCGTGTACTATGGACTGGGGGCGATCCCAATTACACCCACCCAGGCCATCGAAAATTCTGACGGGAATCCAACCCGCGACCTCCTGGTACAGTGAGCCGAACGGCCTACCTCAATCAAACTGTCGACAAATGTGTTTCTAAGATATTCCGGAAAAAATATGTAAAGTCAGTTGTAGGTATCGTGATAGTTACTCATGCATAGGTGAAAGTATTATATCAAACTTCAATAATAACCTGAAGACAGAAAAAGAGAAAAGAACTATTAAAATGGAGTTATCTTCTTCATTTGAATACTATATCGCATCGTAACGTAACGAAAAGAGAAGAACGCCAAAGACAAACTAGAACTAGGAAAAAGACAGTGTTGAGACATACCTCTTTTTGAGGTGTGTGAGGTTGGCGATCTCATTGCGAAGGTCGGTGAGACGCGAGTTCTGCGCGCTCAGGTCCAGCGCCAGGTCCAGAGACGTCCGCGCGCTGCGCGTGCGCACCGCGCCGCTGCGCCGCGACAGGCCCGCGCCACCCGTCGACATACGGCCCCATCTATACACAAACAGTACAAATCAAGTTACTATATCACTATTATTTCACTTAAAAATCCAGGTGTACGTGCCGATTATGTAGGCACCAAACAACTAAGTGTATTGTGGACCACCCCACAGTCTTAATATATGAACAAGACAGTCACATTTTAGTAGTGGCAATTAAATTTTGTTGTAAAAGTATAAAAAAACTTAGTTGCTCCCATATTTCTTTTAAATAATAAACCATTCGGGCACAATTGTATGTATGGTTTTTATATGTATTGGAGTTTTTCAAAATTTAAAAAGTGAGTGTTACCTGAGCGATCTGCGCTCGCGCACGCTGCGATCAAAGGGTATGCCGGTGGGCGGGGGCGGTGGCTGTAACACGCGCCGGGCGTATTGCGCCATCGATGAATCTGACTCTGAACGGTTCAGCCTAAAAATACACAAAATATTATAATATAGAACATCTGCTTCTTTTCGAGTCAACGGTCTACGGCTCACTTTGTAGAAATTTTGCCACAACAATCGCGTTGGGAGTGGTAGGTGGTTGGGTACAGGGGACAAGACAGCAGGTGTTGCATAGACTGTACGGGATTCATTAAGTTCATAGAGAACTAATCATTGGTAACTCGTCTATTTTTATATTTGAGGATGAGTATGTGTTGTTGTATATTTCTCGTCGTTGTTTTGGTATTGGCGTTTTTTTTTCAGCGTGCGTCTTGGCGCCTGAGTGCTCGCAGTGTAACAACATTTTTTTTTGTGAATGTGTAAGAATAGAAAAAACAAAGTTTTAGCCAACTGACCTGCATATGTAATGTCCTTTGCCAATGCTCTGCGGTTGTGGTGAGAATGTTTGCGATCTCTTTATCGTGGACAAAGGCTCTCCGGGGACGGCGTTTACTTGTTGACTTTTCCTATTAAACACCAAATAGTATCAATGCTATACTATTAAGTTCAATTTTTTTAATTAATCAGTGCTATGTGAACTTATTTTTGTATGTTGTATCCTTATTTTGTCTACTGTCTACTAAAAGAATCATTGTAGTATGAATATAATAGCTTCATAATAGGCATAAAAACAACATCTTTTATCAATGCTAGCTTGAAAATTACTAGTCAAATGTCTATAAAGTGACAATGTCTAATGTCTACACTGGTGGTTTTTACGCAATATAAGTGACCCCATAATTATCGTACTACAACTATATTCTTAGTAAATTTGAGGCCTTGGTAAAAATTAGACAGCAGAATTACTTCAAAATTTAAAAGATACAAATGACAAACAATAAGCACACAATATAATAATCAAGATACATTCACATTGTGCCACGTCTCATGCTTACATGCACATAACACTTATACAGAACCGTTAACACCAAAACCATGCGAAGTGACATTCCCAACAGTTGACGCAAATTACATAGATAACTAAATTCGTAAATATAAACTGCTTAAAAAGTTAAAAATCTATTTTTTTCCTTATCCTAGGCAGTAAGATACAAATGCGAAATCAGGTTACAAAAATATGTCCATGTATCCTCCGTTTGGAAATGTATCTTATCTTGTGAGTAAATAAAAATAATGCCAGGAATAAAACACAAAACTTGAATAAACACGATGGTTAAACCATTGGGCATATCACGAAAAGTTAAAAAACCACAGTACCACAAATCTTTACACGTGTGACACACAATGTAAACATACCTATATACAATAACTATGTACACATAACGTATGGACGGATTATTATCTATTTCTCTAAGGCGGAGTCCTCGTGCGGCCGACCGTCTGCCGCAAGGCGTCTCAACTTCAAATATCTGGTAAGAAGAATTTGTATTTTGTATCGCCCGTCACCTCTTGTTAGTAAGCTTTTGTTATTTACCTAATATTCTTTGCCCCCTAATTTGAAGATGGCTATGACACACTTGCAGTGACATTAAATGACACTTTTGTACTGAAAGTGGTTTTATTAACGACTTGTAAATTTACTGAAACGTCTACAAATTTTACAAAATATACATTTTTTTACAAAGTTATAATAAGATACAAAATCATAGTACACAGATTATAGTATTTTTATTTTCAGAAATGTATTAAAATAATCTTTCCTCATTTTAAAGTCACAAGGCGGCATAATACTCGTCCCGAAATTCCCTCACCAACACATAAGGCAATATACAATACAGCTGTGATTACTATTCAATATTAGATTGATCAATAAAACTTCAAAATTTTATTACCTACTTACAACTTTGAACTATTATTGAAACAATTTCAATTAATTTGTCATCACCTTTACACCCAGGTATTTGATTTAAAACTAAAAGTTAGTATCTTACTAATATATTTGTATCCTACCTTCTATGCAGTTGTCTAGCGCCCTCTGGACAGAAGTTACACTCTGTGTTGGTCTCCTTCTCAGCGGTTGTAGGATGAAGATATTCTTCCTCTAATGCTATATCCTCTTCAGGAATGTAATCCTCGAACGAATCCTCTTCCACTATCTGTAAGTGACAAGACACTAACATAAGGATACACATTTTCACCATTGCCTTTACGATACAAATATATTTTTTGGAGTGAAGTATCTTACCTGATTTAGTGGCTCTCTAGACTCTTCGTCTTCTGATGCTGAGTTATCACCGCAATCAACATTGCATTCCGCGCCTGTCATACTCTCCGGCCCTGAGGAGATAAAAGAAGAATTAATCTAAAATACGTAGTGATTGTCATGAAAATATCTTAAGTAAGTAGTCTAACGGTTCAATGTAGGGTAACCTAACCGAATCGACTGATCTGTAAAAATATGAATGCAGCATCTCCCAACTTAACAGCTAGGTACCATGCTGATTTTCAAGGTAGATCGTACTATATCAATCCGGTTTGTATTTTTTTAAATCAGCTCTATAACGAAGCCAAACATTTAATTGTTTAACATGAAAGACTTACAGCTAGATACTTAAAACTGAGAAAATAGAACTACATAGTATAGTAGTAGGCAAGCTGATAACAAGACTTCACTGATATCCACAGAATATAAATTTCAATTGTGAACAGGACTACCTTGCACGCACAGTATTGTGTTCAGCTACATTAAAGCACTGATTAATTAGTCAAAGAAATTTTAACTTAAGCTCCTTATATACAAATGACATTCCGGATACATATGTGTCGATTATTGTTTACATAGTTTGTTAAAGATTATATTGGATTCTCACCTCTATTCCTGGTGAGCGTCGAGGTCTGGGAGGATATGACGGTAGACTCGTCCGAACTCTCATCCCTCCTCATACACCGGAAGCTGAGCACGTTGTACCACTTCTGAGATACCGAGTCTGGCTCGAAGTCGGCTAGACTCACTTGCGCACAGCCCTGGAAGAGATGGGGTAAGTTAGGACTGTTTGATGATGGGTTTTTGGGTGGTGAAGGCAATGTTCGTTCAGTATGATCGCTCTCGACTGTGGGTTTTCACATGGCACTCGAGGCTCGAAGCCGAATACTCAAATTTGGCTAGTCGTCATCATGATATGAGTACTACATTTTGTATTGTTGTCTTTATTACGAGCGTAATATATTATGGAGCAAGACTTAAATATGATATTGCTCTCAAATTTGTATGTGCGCCAAAATATTGTTATAAATAACACGTATTATCACTGAGTATAATAAATACGGATACCATCGTGACTATTTAAACAATTAGCCCTTTATAAGTATCGAATAATGGAATGTTATAATTATTGATAGTTAAGGGATTCGAATAAGAATGTTGTCCATTATGAAAGCTATGATTTTAAATTACTTTCATCTCCATATTTCTAGAAACTAGGATCCATCTACAAACTACCCATACAATGACATTTTTTCTTTTCTGTGCAAATGTTACCTTACCAGTATTTTATAAATTGTAAAGAACAAATAGGAGATGCAACAATCGAATAAGTTTTCTGTGGCACATAATTAGCTTAACATTTTAAAGTTATATCGTATACGTAGTTCGTGCTACTTCATGAGGGGGGACAATAAAGTGTTATGTAAATTGAAGCAGTAGGACACTCACCAAGCACTCCTGTCCGGCGGTGAGGTTGACCTGCAGCGTGGCGGCGCGCAGAGCCCGCGTGCCGGCGAGCGGCGCGCGGTGCTGGCGGCGCCACGCCAGGCTCGCGCCGCGCCACGCCAGCGCCGCCGCGCCCCACGCCACGCCGCACCCGCCGCCCACCACCAGCGCGCAGCGCACACCGCTGACACATCAACGGACAATTAATATCACCACACAACACATACCGATCGTACGATTCCAAACTAAGCAAAGCTTGTACAATTATCGTATTATCACCAATGTATTATGTTTTTCCTATTTCTTACTAATTATGCATGTTGCACGTTTATTAATTGTGCATTTAGTTTTAACTTCTGTGTATGTTATATTTAAGTATATGTTATTTAATCCAACAATTTTTGGCTGTCCTAATAAATAAATAAATAGACTGGAAGCTATCCCCGGTTACATCCAAACCGGGGCAAATTTTGAAGAAACTATTTCCGAAATGTTGTATCTTTGGAATTTTTACATATTATGTTCGAATCAACTATTTTTGATTATCATTGCTAAGGCAATCAAGGAAGATTATTAAACTCAGAAAATCTACATATTTTACATAGCCCTAATCTGTGAAATACACAAACCCGTACTAAGCTAATGTGATGTACTATAACTTAAATGCAGAAAAGGGGCCAGTGCCAAGAGACAATAAAATAGGTACCTAATTTATTTGAAATATCTAAAAATAATGTTAGGAACCTGCGACCATTCGACTAATGTCAATAAACGCCATTATTTTAGGTCCGTTTGAATGGAAATTTAAGTAATCCAAGTGATATACTCACACTTCTGTGCCGATATCTATGAACAAAGCGTGAAGATTGCGCGCTCGTAGTATGTTGATCTCCAACGCACTCTCGTCAGGACAGTAACGCAATTTGATCTCAATTTGAGCACTGTTCACTGTGGACAAATATTTCAATGTCAAAAAATATAATATAAAAACCGGCCAAGTGCGAGTCGGACTCGCGCACGAAGGGTTCCGTATCATTATCTATAAAAACGGCAAAAAAATCACGTTTGTTGTAAGGGAGCCCCCTTAAATATTAATTTTATTCCGTTTTTTAGTATTCGTTGATATAGCGACAACTTAAATACATCATCTGTGAAAATTTCAACTCTCTAACTGTCACGGTTAATGAGATACAACCTGGTGATAGACGGACGGACGGACGGACAGCGAAGTCTTAGTAATAGGGTTCCCGTTTTACCCTTTGGGGACGGAACCCTAAAGATTATGCATTTCATTTATAATGTGTATTTTTTAAATTGGTTCTTGCTATTAACAACTTTATGTTGGCTGGCATAAACGCTAATCGCAGGTACAGGCAGTCGCCAGTCTTTATCTTATTTCATTAAACTTTCACAATTTCATTTCATTTCGTAAAAAGAGTAGAAGAAAAATTATGCGTAACTTGAAAATGAATCTTTGTTATTATGACATTGTATCCTGCCATAGAGATGAAATATTTACAAACTACATTTTATTTGTTGATTGAACGATCTGTACCTGCGTTGGATGGATCGTTGGCGGCCTGCGCAGCTTCAAACACGCCAGAATCACCCGCCACCGACTCGTCGCTCACAGCAGCCGATACTGATCTAGTGTTTGTACCTATAAGATACATAAAACGAATTGTAGAGATACACAAACAATAGAATTCTCGTAGCATTTTAATGATTCAGAGACATTATTTAAAATTTTAATTTATACAAACAAATAAAATTTAAGTGTTTGTTTGTAATATGAAAATAACACCTTTTTACTAAATGCATAATATAAAAGTATAAACAACACGTATAACGAAAAAGCATTTTTTAAATTTATGTCTGTCTGTTTATTCCGGATAAACTCCTAAACGGCTGAACCAATTTTGACGGGACTTTAACCGGCAGATAGCTAATGTTATCCAGGCGTAACTTATGCAACTTTAATTTTTAGACAAATAGTTATGGTCCATATTCCGAAATTGTAGTAGTAGTTTAAAAATTCAAAGTCTTATGGTGCACTTGAACTTACCACTAGATGAGGGTGTCCGTGGAGAAGGTGGTGGGGGGGTTTCAGATATGGGAGATAGAGGCTCACACGGCCGCCCTGGGCCCTGTAACTGCACTGGTACTGAAAAAAAAACATTAGGTAATTATTACAATGAATACAAAAATAATAAAAGCGAAGTTACAATTTCAATGTTATTAAAAGTTACAAATTCAAAGTGTATTAAAGGATACAATTTGAGTTAAGGAGACAACTTCATAGTGGTTTAAATATAAAACAATAACCTATCGAGGGGTGAAACGCTATTTGACTTAAGCGACACTTTTGGGCGATATTGACTTACATACATATTTGGAATCAGCAAATTTTTCTGCGTCGAATAAGTATGCTCTCATGTAAAGTAAAAAAAATGACACTTAAGTTAAATAGTATTTTACCCCTCGATATTTCAAACAGTACAAGTTTGTTAGATTGAAGTTTGATTGAAGGTTAGATTGAAGATTGAAGTATGTTACATTGAAGTATAAAGTATGAATGAAGTAAGTATGATTTAAAAGTTACAATGTAACTTTTAAGTCATTAGTTTCACAATGAAGTGCCCAATAAAGTAATGAACTCAACATACCCGTAGCAAGTCCCGTGACTTCATTCAGTCCGGTTGCGACTCCTATCCTCATCTCAGCGAGCTTCTCTTCCAACTCCCTCTGCTGCCTCCTCTGTCTTTCCACCTGGAGAGGGAATCATCACATCATCACGCTTGTATACCCCAAAGGAGATAGCAAAGGTGCACTGCAGTGCACTCACAATTTGCCGATGTATATATTGGTGGCAGTTTTATAGGGGGCGAGCCATCATTACTCCGGGTATTTTAGCATAGGGTATTTTAAGATTTAGGTCATAATCCATCAGTGTAGTTTGAGTACAACAAAATCGACATGAATCGAACACGAAATAATAATGTCACTGCAAGAGGTGGTTGCGAATTCAATTCCCGCTAAATTTAGGAAATGGCCTTATCGGAATTTGTCCTGGTCTGGGATCGCCAACAGTCCATTGTATGGTGCCCATAGTAGACGCATTGCTTAGTTTAGTATCATACGATGAGTATGTGTTGTCTGGCGTTATTTGTGTACCTGATTGTAAGATGGAGGCGGTGGCGGCGGGCTGGCGGAGGACAGACTGCTACGTGGCGATAGGGAAGGTTGTGATGGCGAACTGCTCGCACCGGGCGTTGCACTCTCGCCCGTATAGCTGGTTCCACGCAGTAGCCTGAGAAGACACTCTGACTTAGACCCTGCTACTAAACTATATATGCAGTCCAATGGCTAAAGGTCGTTAAGTTAGTAAATACAATTTTGGGGTTCAAGTAAAAATGTATCTCCCTAGAAATTATGAAGGCAAACAGATTTGTCTCTATATATCTCAATAACTATAAATGCTAGAGAAATAAGGCCAAGGCTGGCTGATAGAGAAAACGTTTGGCTTCCTTTTTGAACACTTTTCATTGCACAAAAACTAAGCAAAATTCCAAAGTTCTTACCTTTCAACTCTTCGATGTAAATCCACCATATCGATAGGCTTGTCCGCTTGAAAGGACGTCGCAATCTGCGGCCCTCCGTATATATCCGTAAAACTGATCCCTGAACTCAGAGACCCTTTACTGCTCGCCGTGGAAAGGGACCCGAGACTGGAACTGCTCGATACCGATAGTGTACTCGCCGACAAAGTCTTCAACTGGCCTTCTAGCGTCGTCATCGACGTCAAAGCGTCCTTCAGCTGTTGCAATAAGAGTTGTTTTTCCTCGTGCAATCTCAATCTGTCCGCTATACACTTGTTGGACATTTCAAACGCATTCTTCAGGTCCTGTTCTAGCCTCTTGCATTCAGATTGGATGTCGGTCATCTCTTGTTTGGACCTAGTTCTTGGTGTTATGCTTCTAAGTTCCCTTAGCAACTGTTCTTTCTCTTGAAACAATAGTAATCTATCTTTATCTGATTCTGCTTGTCCCGGCTGCACTTTGTCTTCCAGGTCCGCAAGCTGTTGTTGGATCTGTTGTATCCGTTTTCTAGCTTCATCGTACTGTAGGCGTACCCGCGCCATTTCCGCTAATCTCGTGCCGATTGGGACTAAATCTGCACACAGATCGGTTTGAGATGCAGTGCTTAGTTTCTCTTGTGGTAGTGTTAGCGTGGACAGATCTGGGGATGCGTCTCCAAGCTGCAGCCTGGTCAGGTCGTCTTTGAGTTTGGCTAGTGACTGCATAAGATCCGCTCGCTCCTTCTCGCCTGAATTGAGAGATTTCTGTATATTCTTCAGTTCAGTCATGATCGCTTGGGCTTCGGTAATATTGTAGCATCCTTGCTGCGCGCTTATCTTTTGCTCCACCCTGAAATTATTCATTTAATAATCATACGCGTAAATATGTAATATCAAATTCATTCTTCTGTTGTTTCTTCTATGTACTAACATTAGTATTCAGTGTTGTAGACCACATAATCTTTATTTTGTAATACCTATCTACATACAACAACAATTTCAAATTTGTTGCTACACTCGAAGACCTGTTTGTCTAGGATAATCTTATTTATCATCTAAATCTTGTAATAGAACTAGCAAACTTTGCTAACAATGGTGGGGTGACATTTAATTTCACCTAACCTTCCTTGCTAAGGTCTACTGTTATAAAACATCGCCATTTGTCAGACCGACACTAGTACACTAGGCGACGCCTAAATATGATGCTCAAATATCAATACGCTACAACTAGTAACTGTTTCATAACTAGGCATGACGCTAAGGCACCTCCTAATACTTCACTCGTGAAAACGGATTCAAGTTACGCCGTATTTCTGCTTTTAGTCAGTTATGGAGAAATATCATAATTTCAGAACTGACTAAAAGCATTTTACGGCGTGAATTAACTAACTTTCTGTCTAGTTCTATTTGGGAAGGTGACACATACTCAGCGAGGGTGTCCACACCCCTCCTCGCGCTGGCGACCTCAGCCCTCGCCTGCCGGAGTTCCTTCCTCAACTGCGCGACCCTCCCTCTGGCCTGCGTCACGTCACTCCTCAGCATCTCCGGGTCATGTCGGGAGGTAGTTGACGTAGTCGTCATTGAGGTGGTGGACGAACACACTGAGGGTGAAAAAACATATGAAGATGAAAAATTTTTTTTTGCAAATGGCTCAATGTGATTTGGGGGTGGGTTCTACATTTATCGATCCTCTGGTAAAGCTGTAAAGGTCACCTTACGGCCAATAGCGTAGTCCATTAAAAAAAAAACTAATACTTTTCGCCAATACCAAAACCAACTCTCTTTCAGTATACATAATGATTGAATTTCCGTGGTAAAAGTCACGCCCACACGCTTCAAAATTCGTTCGCGCTGTCAATGTAACTTCGTGGAAGAATGAACTTTGTACACGAGTAAATACAGTTCATTTTGTTATTAGCAAATATGTTGACGCGCAGTTATTGACGCTCCAGGACTTTAGGCCATACTGAAAGTCAAAGTCAAATAACCTTTTTCGTCTATTATTATGCTTACGAGCTATATATGTACTATATACTCCTATATCAAGTACTTTAGCAAATTCCAAAAGTTTGGAATTTTATACGTTTATTTTGTAATCAATAGAAATAAAAACAAATAACCGACCATAAATATTTCGAAGTTATTAAAATTTGTCAAAGTTAATAATCATAAAATTTATCACGAATTTATTTTGCATAATTTATTTAAAAAATCCCTTTATTAAGCGGGCCTCGCCTGACCTTATAACACAAAACATATGCAAATTCAATGGGATGCAATTTGTTTGAGTATCAACAAAAAAATGTGTGTCTTCTTGTTTGTTTATCGTTTAAATCAATGTTGTAACCATATTTTATTTATAGTTGTAAATACAATTACTTCACGAAGCCCTCGGTAATAAATAACACATGTGATGTGTGCGCGGTGTATTTATGGTGCTGAGTCTAGTATATGCTGACTCCTTCGATGGCTTACTGCTTTGCGCATGCGTGGTAACGACGACCGTCATCGCGCCAGCGAGGGACGCCGAGGCGCGGACCCCCCGCAGAGGTTTTCCAAGAGTTTTCCGTGCGCGTCGTGTTTTGTTATTATTGTCGGTTGATTATTTTATAATTATTATTTGATTCTGTGTATCTCATTGTTTAAGTTTAATATTGTGTTTTGTGATGGATGATAATTCGCCGTGAATATACTCTAGTGTGTTTCATTCGTTTTACACATTAATAATACTAGTGACGGTTTATGTGAGTTTTGTAAAACGACAGCTCATCTCAATGCTTCCATACATAATAGTTTGCCACTACACACCACGTAAAACACAGACTGAAAACAAACCGTATTGAGTCATAGAAAAAGCTCATTCTTCAATGAAATGGCAGTGACAGCGCGAGCGAATTTTGCATTGTGGTCGCGTGGCTTTTACCTCAGAAATTCAATACTTATGTATATTGACACAGAGCTCATTTTGGTATTGGAAAACCATGGTGTTGATACCCCAGTGCTACCGAGGCTTCACGGTACTCCCGTCCCCTTAACCACCCGTATTGCAGCATTTTTTATTAAAATATTACTTATAGTTTTAATAGTGCAAAATCTGTCAAAAATTTACAGTAACTATTGTAACAACAAAAATAGCAGTGGTAGCCGAGTGGTCGGACGCACGCCTTGCAATCAAAGTGTGCAAGTCCAAACCCCGGCTCGCACCTCGCGAATATCATTTTCATCCGAGATTATCACTTGCTATGCAACGGTGAAGGGAAACATCGTGAGGAAACCTGTACGACTGAGGGAACTAGTTCTCGATAGATGTGTGAAGTCTGCCAATCCGCACTGGGCCAGCGTGGTGGACTATGCCCTGAATCCCCCTCGCATTGAGGGGAGGCCTGTGCCCAGCAGTGGGACGTTAAAAGGACTGTAGTTAGTATTGTAGCAACAATACTTTAAGAGGTGGTGGTACGACCCCTGTACACTGTCACTGCACATGCGTTCCCGTGATTGTCGAACAGCGGGCTTTACCGTGTCAATAACTTACATTCCTTATCCTTCCATACGTTTGCCAGTTTACCCTTTGTAATAATACATCATCATAATACATCATCACGCCTGTATTCCCCGAAGGGGTAGGCAGAGGTGCACTGCAGTGCGCCCACACTTCGCCGATGTATTTTTGGTCCCAATGTAATAGGGGGCGAGCCTATTGCCATTATACCGGGCACACAGGTTTCCTCACGATGTTTTCCGTCACCGTTTCTTAGCAAGTGATAATCTCAGATGAAAATGAGATTCGCACATGGAACCCAGAGGTGCGAGCCGGGGATAGAACCTGCGCACTTTGATTGCAAAGCGTGCGTTCGACCACTCGGCTACCACTGCTATATGCCACTCGGTTACCATTTGTATTGATTACAATTTACAATTGCTCTATGCTCCTAGAGTATATGATTAGAGGGGCTATGTGATTTGTATGCGAGTGCCTGAGATTATTCAATTGTATCTATGAAATGAATAGGTTATTAATGTTACATTATACGATGAATTAGAAATATATTTCAATAGACACATGATTTATACCGTATATATGTGAAGTTGGACAACATTTAAAAGAATCAGACAGCATTGAAATTTATAGAAACATATAAAATTGAAATGGCAGTTTCTAATGCCAAAATAACATACTTTTACTTCATGCATATAAAGTAGATAAGTATATGCGATACTTAGAAATAAAAAAAATAACAATTTAAATATTTTGGCTATCTATCCGTCCGTCCGTCTGTCTGTCTGTTTGTTCTGATTAATCTCCGGTAGGCGTGGACCGATTTAGTTGGGAATTTCACAGGTAGATAACGTCGGGTGACAGTAAAAACTTACTAAATACAAAAAAAATAAACACGTTTTTTACATTATGTACATTAAAATATCAACATCTTTATCACTGTCCCTTGCTAATTTGCCCTTGCTATTACTTGGCACTGGCTGAAATACCCGCTAAACGCAGGTGGAGCCATTCCTCATCTTATCCCAAATATCTATCATCTTTTCATTTTCATTTCGTAAAAAAGAAGAAGAACTTTCCCAGGAAAACGTCATCATATCCAATAAGTGCATTACTATACAGAATTCAAAGAAGCAAAAAACACTAAATGACGTCAAAAAAAAGTATTAAAATTAAAATTACTGCATTGTTTTTTTTTGTTACTTAATGAATTTTTCCTGTCATCCGACGATAAGAGGTTTCATGATACAAGGAGTAACATAGACATTTTTTTTTCTCATTTCCGAAATACTCACGGCTAGTCCTGGAGGCGGCGAGGGTGGATAGCGCATTGTTCAGATGCTTGTACTCATCCTGGGCTAAACACAACCTCTGCTTCTTCACATCGTACATCTCCTTCTTCGCCTGCAGGACAAAGGATAAGCAACTTTAATTCAAAGCAATACAACTCATAGTCACCGTATGAGACAAGGACAAAGAGACGATCCCAAACTAAGCAAAACTTGTACTGCGGGTACTGTACAATGGACTGGGGGCCATCCATAGAGTTAAACGGAGATGCCCTATCGACACCGCCCTGCGGTAAACTTCTTTGAATGCCGAATCAAGTAAGTACCTAAGGTGTGAAACAATATACCACAGGTAACTGCAACGGCGGATGTCAGATAAACGTCAAAAAAATTGCCGCAGAGCCATACGCAGGGCGGAGTCGATATGGGTTCTCTAGTTACTCTATGGGGACACATTACACCCAGACCAGGCCGTATTCCGAAAAGACAATTTAAAGCAAATACAACGCTTTTCAGAAAAAAAACTCGTGACTGGAGAAAATCTTTATGTCTTCGGAGGTAATCTTACAGTCCGCTTTAGCCAAAACATCTGTCAACAAGCGTTTTAACATATCGTTACGCCAAAATCTACGGGAACCGCATAAGTTAGGTACGTTACCATCTTCAGTTATATAAAAATGCTTGTACACCAGTCTTTAATCGTTTTATTCTTAGTTTAAAATATAACAACTTTTTTGTTAGTTTCTAAATAATATACAACAATTTTATTAAAAACTAGCGGTCCGTCCCGACTTCGCACGAGTTTATAATATAGCCTATGTTACTCAGTGATAATGTAGCTTTCTAACGGCAAAATAATTTTTGAAATCGGTCCTGTTGTTTTTAAGGTTATTCGTTACATACAAAAATACAAATCTTTCGCCTTTATAATATTATTATTAGTATAGATAGAGTGCTCAATAAATACATTAAGTATAAGAAAATGTACATAGAAACTGTAGAAATAGAATTCGAGTCGACAATCTAATCTGCAATCGTTCGATCCAGTGCCAAGCCGGGCGGGCGACTCACGCGCAGAACAGTAAACCACACAGTTGATATAACAATAACCTTCTTAGGCTACCAGAACCAATTGGCAAAATAGAACTAGCCACTACATTGGCATTGGCGGAATCACATCGGGCCAGACTCAATGGAAAGAGGCCATTAAACAAAAGAAAAAAAAACTAAGCAACGCTTGTACTGGGTGTCATACAATGGACAGGGGGGCAATTCTCGCAAAATCGACATCATCTCCGACGATCAATTCGACTCTATGTTACGACATTAAACTCTAATTCGACATATTAAGTCGAATTAGTGATTATGTCGATCATGGGAGAATTGGGTCCCTGGTCGCGATCTCGTTTCCACCCAGACTAGGACAAGTTAAGTAAAGACCACTCCCGAAATTATCCGCAAACGGGAATCTAACTAGCAACCACTTGAACCAAGATGTCTTTTAATTATTTACACCACCTAGACATCCGGTTTATATTGTCTATGCTTTTAATAATAATGTATACATATATGTCAGATCAGATTAATAGAATTTTAAAACCATAAATTTTGTTTGCAAACGGATATGGTTCTATATGCAACAAGATAATACAATACAAATCAACAATAAAACAGTTGTCTGTTAATTATTTGTGTCATATCTCAGAATTCCAATATTGTTTAGGTTATAAATATTAATAGGTATTACATAAATATTTGTATTTATGATAGATAGCATATTTGAGTGTCTGTGCGTAGAAAATAAAGAAGATTTAACCCCCATATAAAGTTATGATAGAAATAAAGTAAGTGTAAGTTAATAACCCTACAAATGAAGAAGTTATTCCTACTAAGATATAATAAACACGTGTCATTAGCAAATTTAAAATATAGTACAAATGAACGCAAAAAAAAAATAATTAGGGTTCCGTACCCAAAGGGTTTTACGGGAACCCTATTACTAAGACTTAGCTGTCCGTCCGTCCGTCCGTCCGTCCGTCTGTCACTAGGCTGTATCTCATGAACCGTGATAGCTAGAGACTTCAAATTTTCACAGATGATGTATTTCTGTTGCCGCTATAACCACAAATACTAAAAACATAGAATAAAATTTATATATAAGGGGGCTCCCATACAGAAAACGTGATTTCTTCGCCGTTTTTATAGATACTGGTACGGAACCCTTCGTGCGCGAGTCCGACTCGCACTTGGCCGTTTTTTATCCATATCGTGACTATTATCGACAAACTATAATAATGACTCGAAACTTAAATAATACGTAGCTCAAATTAATATTTCGAACGCATCATTCCATCTTCATAAAACATACTTATAAAAATGATTAAACTGTTCAACTTTTAAAAAGGGTACGTAATTACTCCGCCGTGGCCGATCAGTTGGTTACAACTTTTGTTTTTATTAACATAAAAATTGATTGAATTACGAGTGGGACCCGGGTAAAAACTTAATTAGCCCGCTACTGGTTCTCAACGGTCCTTTATGTCATACCGTATTGTCCCCAAATGCTTCATCGAGTGTGAAAATGAAGTCGGTTAAAAAGTTTTATCTTGTACAACGCGTAAATACATTGGACCAATCGTAATAATTGGTATGGATACGAAATTAAAACACTATATTATCGAATGCTCCCAAAACAGACACAGGTCTTGCATCAACAAGAGTATCTAGCATCTATACACGTGCTTTCATGACAGCCATCCTAATCAGGTTGCAAGAATTCATTAAACGATAAATAAATAGAATAGTTAGACAACACATGCTCATCGTATGATCCCAAACTAAAGAAAGCACTATGGGTACCATACAATGCACTGGGATCGTTCCCAGTTACACCCAGACCAGAGCAAATTCTGAACAGGCCATTTGACGAATTTTGGCGTTAGCAGGAACCTGCAACCAACTGGTTCAGTGTGACGAGCGCCTTACGCTTAAACCACTAAACCAAGCCTTCTTCAATGAATACGATCATCCTGGTACGCGTCTGATTCAAAATCAAATATTGTTAGCCATTCCTTACAATATTCACGAAGCCATATCCAAAATTAACGAGTCATTAGAGCTTTGTGTACAAAAACGCGCATTTTTTGCTGCGCCGATCGTCAAATACGGTATTATAGTGGGCATTGACTTTTTGCTTTGGAATTCGTGTAAAAACATCAACATTAATCTCTACGGTTATATCCTGTTCTGTAAAAAATCACAATTTAATAACGCAATTGTATTCAAAACGGTGACGTTAAGTAGAAATTTTATAAGAGAGATAAAATATCATCGCATTTACTGTGAAAAGTCGGAGGGAGCCGTTGGGTCTGCAGGCTTGCTGCAGCCGACTCCAGGTGTGGGGCTGGCACTGCGGGAAGGTGCCATTCCTGCTGAGCACTTGCGTCGCCACATAACCTTGACCCTCGTAGTACGCAACTTCAGACACCGGCACTAAACGCACTTCCGCGGAACGAATCTGACGCACTGACAGTATATTCTCGTAAATGGCCTCATCCTCTAAGTTCTGACCTTCGGGACAGAGCCGGTAGCCAAACTCGCGGCTGATCTCGTCTAGGTTAGCGTACTCGGGTCGCTTGCGCATGTCCTCGATGTTCTGGTATTGGGGTTCGTCGCGGACGCACAGACCGGGCGGGCGGGCGGAGGTAGGGTCGACGCGGACGCCGTACTCGGGGCGGCGCTCCATGCGCGCGAGCCGGCGGGCGCCGTGGCAGCCGCCGCACCAGCCGCGGGCCCCGGCGGAGGCAGCGCGCCGTCGGAACGAGGCAGACTCGAGTTCGGGCTCCGGGGGAGGCGGCTGCGACCACATAGTGCGCGCCCACCGCGACGGACACATCTTAACCCCCAAAAGGGCGCGCGTCGACTGGCGCGGGCGCGCGGCGGTGCTCGGATGGCGCGCAGCGGAATGCGCCCGCGCCGCCGAAAGAATGCAATCTCGGGCGCATTTCGGAGGTCGATCTCTCCGAAGGGCCGGGTACGGGCGCTCCCGCCTCCCGGGCCCCGGCCATCTGTCGTAATAAGTTCGTCGAATCGAAACGCGCGCCCGCCGAGGTGTTGGCGCGAGGCGACGCCGTAACGGACCCTCTCGGTGACCTCATCCCGTGTCCTCACGCGAAATCATTCACAGAATTTTGTTTTCTCGTTTTTAAATGGGATTCAATTGAATATTTTTGGGACGAATGTGGCGAGCGTCCCCTCGCGTCTGGTGTGTCAATTTTACGTCCAATTACGAGGTTTGTTTCAAGATCGGCACATCAGTAGGTGTGTACATAACAGTTCGTAATTATTCAGAATGTACAGTCTCGTTAACGTGTTGGCTATAAACAATCGTAATCACGGCAATCTCACGATGACCGCGGCCGCGGTGGAATGCAAAAAAGCTGAGATATTTCACATGTGGTAGCAACATGTAGCGGTGGTGAGCGGCGAGTTGTTAGCGCCGCGATTTTCTCGCATTTTCCACGTAATCAATTTACGTGTTTCAATGGCGGCAGCGCGCAGGGAGGGGGAACAAACGCATCTGCCGGCTGGGTGCAGGTAGTCGCAGCATTTTTGTTCCGGAATTCCTTTACACGCATTTGCAATCCCGTCCCGACTCTGGGCCCACCGGCCCGAACTTCGGAAGTACAAAAAAATAAGTAATAATATTCGCGTAACGTGTTTTTCATTGAATGCCAGTCTCAAATAGATCTATTCTCACGCTCGTTGGCATAACTTACATTTTTCCATTTAACCCACCGCATAATTCCTAAGCCACACATGCGCGGACGCATATTTGATATTTCAATAGACACGCGAGCACGTTATTTTGCAATGTGATTTTATGTAAAATCAACTTTATGACCACAATCATGAATACAATGCAAATATTTAAGAAATACTTTAACAGCTATTTATAGAGGCATTCCTGTTACGCCCTTGGGTTTCAACGTTTATAAATAAATAAAAGTAAGTATTTATAGCAAGATTACTGATCGAACAAAGAATACTTAGACGCTCAAGAATATAATAATAGTGACGTGGATCAAAAAGCCTCTTAGTTAAAATATGACCAGGCTAGACTCATCTGCCATATGACTGACGAAGGTCGGCATCACTAACTACTAAATGGACCCACATAATTGTCAGACATAATCGCGGTAGACCCAGAATGATCTGAAGTTAAATAAAAATTAAAGTTACCTATCAAAAGCCAAAATAGAGAGAAGAGTGAAAGAAGGACAGCTATTGCTCAGTAGTGGGACATTACATGGTTATAACAATATGTATATAACAAACTGCAGGATAAATCCCTGCACCCACAGATGCGTCCAAACACGCGCTACCAATTATTGCCAATCCAAAACGAACTATATTAACTCATAGCAAAACGGGCTTTATTAACTCATGGAAAAGGCACATTTTGATAGAGCGGATTTTAACGTGTGATCACATGGCTTTTACCACAGAAATTCAACCTTAATGCACCCCCCGCACACTGGGGCGTCAAAAGCTACGCGTCAAATGTATTTTCCAAAACCAAAATGAACTGTATTGACTCATAGAAAAAGATAATTCGTCAACAGCGAATAGTGACGCGAGGGCGTGGCTATTGCCAGAAAAATTCAACCTTTATCTATATGTGTACATTGAGTACGTTTTCAAAGAAAATTCAAGTTAATTCGCACGCTCCAGTAGCTACAGGGTGTAAGCGTAACGGTGTTTGTGAGAAGTTCAAAATGGCCAATTTAATTCATAAAACTTAACGTAAATCTAGTTGATGGTGTACTACGGACAGGTAATTTGGCACGATGCCTACATTCTACCGTGCGGTATGCACGACTAATAGCACCATGTGTTTTTTTTTTTTGCAAACAAAATACCGGTAAAATTTTAGATAATCACAAAAATAACACGCGCAACGTAGCAGTTCACGCTGAAGACGAATTCCATTGGATTATCGCGCTTAAGTATATTGATTTAAAAGCGAGAACCGAAAAGAATGCTATCGACAATTGAAATTGGATGTGGAAACCAAATTTGAATCACCATAATAATTGGACGTAGCAAAAAGGATTCAATTTACAAAAAAAAAATACTATACCAAATGGCTCCTAAAGAAAGCCTTTTCAATCAACAAATAGGGTCCCATCGATTAGCATTTTTACCACTTATGTTACCGTCCCACATGTAAAACATTATCAAACTTCAAGCCGCCATATCTCAAACTGACTTGATCTGGATTGTATCATTTCTGTCGTCCAATTGTAGTACAAAGATTTTGTGTTGTGTTTTTTTTTGTTAAATTACTCTCATCAAATTGTAGAGTTCCTCGAGTTGTTTCTCTTATAATCAATCTATCAACTGACTTCTTAGAACTCTAATCAATCAAACAAACCATGCGATAAGGACTCTACTTTTATTCTTGAAAAGCTTACATTACTGTTGATTTAGACATCAATTATAATGAAGTATTTTCCAGTTTTATTACGTCATTTGCAATTAAATTTTATGTCGACTTAAAGCGAACATCCCGCGTACTTAATACGTATTAAATAAAAATAAATGATTACATGAGCAACGAGAGAATATGAAGGTTTTACTGAAATTGTATTTTTTTTTTATTATTGTTGGAATCTGTAAGATTGCCGTGGGGGTTTCTAGTGAGAGCATCTGCCTCCCCTGGACCGGTTGCTTTTCGACTTACTCTACCACACACCCGTCTCTTTCTAACCAGTAGGGACTCGATCGTATACCCGTCCTTGTTACACACGCAGTCCACGGAACAAATTTTACATCTTTTTCTTCTCATTGGCTATCTGCTGTAAACTACGGACTTTCGAGTTTTCTTTTCGTATTAAAAACAAAGTTTTGTATGTACACGAATGAGTTTGCATACCCTAAACATCATTTACAAAACAAAAAAAACAAATTCCATTGACACAAGTTATGGTTTTTTTTACGAAATGATGGTATTATATCTTTTGAAATTTTCAAAGAAGTAATAATACAAACGATCATTTAAAACAAAGGCTCGTGAGGTCGTAGCGCTAGATAATGTCCGTTCATATCCGAAATTCAACCTGCCCGAGGTCCGGAGTTTTGTTTTTATTGCTTTTGGATGGCGGGCGGCGGCTGGGGGCTTGGATGCGATTAAAATTCCTGAGATACCTCACGCCTGCCGACCCTTGGGCGTTGCGATGGCCATAGACCGGACAAGCCGTGTAACTTCCCTGCGCTATTGTTGCAGCGCACTAACAAATTGCTGATTTTCTGATAAAAATATAATATAAAACCTTCCTTTTTTAATATAAAAGACCGAGGCACCAGGTGTGCGTTATCTCGCTCTGGTTATCCACATTCAAGCATGAAAAACGGAATCTGTGTTGCTAATTAAACGATCTCCCTTACATCCTCTTTAGTTACTTTTTTTTTTTAATCAAAATAGTATCGTTATCGTGTCACACTCTTAAGTTTTTTTGAATCTGTAATTCAAAATTCAAAATAACGCGTATTATTTTTTATAAATTCAAAACGCGCAGTATTAATTCAAAGATGAAAAAGGTTGTGAGTTAAAAATATTTTGTCATGTCTCGATGGTTTGTGAGGCCGAGACGCTCGCCACGGGCCCCTCAGAGTGCAATCTCCAGCAAGGAGCCAAGCCCACGGGCACCAGTATTACCATATTACAGAGATGATTACCATTACATCATAATACGAAGCCACAGCCAGAAATGAACGACGAATACAGCGAGGCTTTGAAAAATTGGAGTTATGACTACCTTTTAGATCAGCCCTCCTACCACCACCTGTCAATGTTTTTACTTTTTTACGAAATGAGTGAAATGATGAAATTTAATGGAATAAGATGAGGAATGCCTTCACCAGCGACTAGCACGGGTATTTCGCCAATGTCAAGTAATTCATAGCAAGGACAAATTCAATACATACACATTATAAATAAAAATGGATAATGACAGTGATAAAGATGGCAGATGAATCCGTCAATGTTTTTAACAGTTTTGACAGTTAACGAGGTACCAAATCTGTAAAAATTTGGCAGTTAGTATTTTAAAAAAAACTATTTAATAGGTGGCGGTAAGGCCCCAGTTCTTCCTGTATATTTAGGCTAGAAACCTAAAGTTAATTTCTATATTACTTATCAAAATTTTGATACAATAAAAATTATTTGAAAAATGCCACTAATTTATTATTAGCTACAAATTTATTGATATTTCAACCCCTCTACAAACCAGATACAACGTATTATTTCAATATAAAGATGTTCTACAATACCCTTCAGAGTATCTCTACTACCTATTTAGAATGTGATTGCTACAGGGAGGGGTAAATCTAAAACAACTTAGTAATAATAATAATATCTGCATTGTTACATAATATTAGAAAAATAACAGTAAATACATATCGAAATGAAGAAACATAATAAATTTATACAATATTAACGAGAGTAATTTTAAATGCTTACATATTTAAAGCGAGCATAACAAAAATATATAAAATAAAAAAATCTTAAACATACGTAAATACCACAAAATCGTTACCGTAACGAATATACTTATCAACTTAAAACAATAAATTATGCAAAAACTTGTTTAAATCAACGCTTTATGAACAAAACAAATTGAAAAAATGTAAATTACATCCCCGCTAAGATCATCTCTATGAATAAGAAGCGATCTTATAATGGGAGATACAATTATTTAATATCGCATGTTCTTAGAAGTTGATGGCTATAGAGCACAACGACTGTGGAACCATGCGTAGAATCGAACCAGCGACCCGAGGTTTCAATGGTAAGACTCTTACCAACATAGCTACCCGCCTTATCGAAATTTCATTGAAAATTAACGCCTTATTGGACATTTAAAGGTATGACGTAACTATTACAGTTTGTGCATTATTCAGATTCGCGTCATGTTTGACGCCAACGACTCAGCAAAATTTGACAACTTATATTACATACAATGTTAGCTTACCTACTCGTAAGTATAAACAGACAGACATATGAAACAATTATCTGTATTTAAAACACGTCAAACCGAACCACAACATGTCAAACACAATTTTTAATTTGGCAATCTAAAACAGATAATGTCACATATGCCATTAAACTTACAAGGAAAAGTAGTAATTGATCCGCCATCATTCTCACACTCATGACCAATTTTTATTTATAATATGTATTTATTGAATTTGTCCTAGCTATTCATTACTTGACACCGACAGAGTCCATTCGATTCCTCGTCTTATACTATTAATAGTTCATCATTTTTGTACATAGTAGTAGTCATTAGAAAAAACAACTGAAGCTCCAAAAAAAACACATTTTACTATTAAAATAAAACAAAAAGCGTAGGAATGCGAGTTTTAATATCATCCATCATACGCGGACATGCGTACAAAGCGAAGAATGTACCGAATATTCGTATTAATAAACCCGAGTTGAATGCGGTCTAGCGTAGTACACGATTATCCTTCAAGGGAGAAAAGAAAGAACGTACATAAAAAGGTATAATACGAGTGGTAGGCGGCGGAGGGGCGGGCGAGGTGCGCGGGCGCATGGAACACGCGGTTTGACGTATTCGTTTTTTACGCTCATATTCTTATTATTGGGACCAACCGCTCCCGGTGTTACGGGCGTGGAATGCGCCATAGATCAACTCGTGCGCAGACGCGGCACCTCTTTTTAATAAACAATAGTATTTTATTCTGAACGAGCAGTTTTATTCCAGCCTTTTATTCCGAGTCAGATTCGAGGCTGTTTTTATTTAATCATACAAACCATTACGGTACTTTTGGATCGACAACCAAAAACATATTATAGGACTCTACAACTTTGTGTTGTTTTATAAAAAAAAAACAATATGAAATTATACAAATATCTTACGAAGTTCTAGGGGGAAAACATTTATAGAGGATCCATAAACAAGTTTCACTACGACCGAGTCGCCATTATGTAGACATGTTTGTGTGAATTTATTTTTCATGAACAAGTCTAGGGAATAATCGACATAGTACAATCAGCATAAAAGGAACGGGACGAGCAGATATTTCTAAATAAACTAAGGAAAGAAATAAACTAAAGAACAACTAAGGAAATTACACAATATCTCAATAGCACAAGGTGTATTTCAGTATGCGTACAGTACAAGGTAGCTGTCACTCTGTAAAATAATTTTGTCTCACTAGAATAAAGTTTAATTTTCTATGTTGCTCTGATCATTTTGAAACAATCAGTGCTGACTGTACATCAAACGATGTAGCCCTTCAAAGACAGCGGTCTAGTGAGCACCATTACAAAATTCATTTCATAGTGAACGCACATTACCAATTCCATAAATATTTTCACAGTAATCAACCTATCACATTGAAACGTTAATCGCCGGCAAAGTGGCCATTACTAGATAATTGCACGATCTAAACTTTATTAAATGATACCCATCACTACCCTAGCGGCAAGCTGGAGACATTATAACATCTTTGTAACAAAATAATTAAACTGCCACTGCATAGTGTTCAAAATAATAATCGGGTTGCAAAAAAAAAACACAACTGAACAAGACATAGTATGACATCATAATCCTAATGATCAAAAACATACATTAGAAAAAAGCAAGGAAACAGACGCGTACAATACGAGCGAGGATCGCCGATCTACCTACGGCCTTCGCGGCGTAAACATTTGAGGAATTCGAATGAAAAAACCCCACCGAACGAACACCCTCGTGAGAAATGGTAAAAAAAAACACCGAGGGATTCTTCGTCGAGGATGGGAATCGTGAGTTCCAAGAATTCGCGTGCCATACGTACAATAAATACGTTTGTTCACGGAATAGGGACCGCCGTCGTACGGAACGATGGGACTCTTACGCTAGGCCCACTGATGCTGTTGACTTAAATTATTTCTAGATCCCAGGACTTTGATCTTGAATTGTTTTGTAAAACTGTTTTACTCGCAGAAGCTTTAAAGCGGGAACAATCAATACAAACTGTTCAAAACGAAATCGCAAGAAATTATCTGATATTGAAGATATCTATACTCATAATTGGGGTATCATGTGTGATTTCTTAATTTTCTTTATTAAAAAGTATAACCCCGTTATGATATAAATTATTTCAAAGGCTCACAATGGAATTTGTCTCATATCATCAATCCACAGTCAAAATCAAATCTAACTTAACAATATCACAATTTACAAGGAGCAGGTAAATTACAGAATAACGAGAAATGTTGTAAATCACGAGTGCATGTTTAGAAGTTAAAAATCATATAAATGCTGTTACCCCAAAGGCAAAGCGTTAAGCATCCCTTTACGAAGCTAGTGTAAGCAGACGTGATCAGATTGCTAATGTGAGAAATACTGATGCTTCTTGAGCGGTCTTTGAATATTAATGAGTAAATAATAGACAGTATTTACATAAAGATGAAAATATACATTATTTATTACATTTGAATAATGACAATGTATGGTACGATAATTATTGAGCGAACATTTTGAAAATATACAGATAACTAAAATTACGATAAGTTTGAATAACCTAGACACAAGATCCAGCGTGGGAGGAGGGACCTACAAAAGACTACATTCAAAATCGGTATACATTTAAGGACATATCTCGCAGTGCTTTGTGCAAGGTAGAAACGTTTCAAATTTATACTTATTCATACAGTCGTACTAAATACTGCCCACATACGCATACCACTCGTAACACAACCGCAGTTAAAAGCATGAATACACATAATTGCAAGTCTCAAACTTAGGGTCAGCAGCGTTTTAGTTAGTTTATTATACTTCAAAGTGGCAACCAGACTTCTGAAACTAAACCGGATAAAAATAAGCAGGATTCGATATCAATTTAATATATTTCACAAATTCCATAGAGATTTTAAGAATCTAGCATCGATTAGGGTGGTCAATAAAAATATACCCCGTTTATGATCTATTTACAGTGGCATTGTAGGTAGATCAGAAGTACATGTGAGATTTAGTGAAGTGTAAAAATATATTTAAGGTAAATAACATACTTTCAGATGGTATAGTTTTTTTCTGATGACTGATGCACCAAAATTTTGTTAGTAATGATCGAAGATGAAATTGACAAATTTCTCTGATAACCCTACTCCAAGGTCCAGTGCGGAGGTCGTCCGCTCGGCGCACGCGCACGCGTCCCCCGCTTCGAAAACAATCTCGGGTTACGGGCTGGAGAGAACAGGCTCGTGTGGGCACGCCGAGCCATTCCGCGGGACGACACGAACTTACCCGATTACGATCGAAAGATTGATCGTGTACGCTCGGTAAGTGCAAAAAATTGAACACGATGCAGTGCCAAAAAGCTGTAGATGTAAAATAATTTCTGGAGGAAATTTGATCTTGAACAAAAAAACATCTATATATCAGCAAAAGCAGAGCTACAAGTAATTGTTTACAACATAAAACTAACATAACAATAACTACGTAATCATTAAATATTAAAACTGACTCTTTGCAGTTATACATTAAAATTTATAGCAATATAAATCAATCTACTAAATCATCTACACTGACATTTTGAGGGAAATTTTGTTTACCAATATCAATACCAATCATGATGTTGGGAGGAAATTGACAGTTCCGAAAGTAACAACAACTAAACAACAAACTTAAATTAAAATAACAATCCCATAGGGGGCAAAGCAAACTATAATGGTGGAAGAATACAGACGGCAAGAAAAACATAAGAACACACAGATGGAGTATCTTAAGAGTGATTAGATGCTTGGAGTGGATGTTACAATGTCCAAAAAGCTTATAAATGAAAGAATACAGAATCTTGTTACAACCACAAATAATGGAAAATGGTAAGTGAGAAAATTATGTTGTTCAATCCTGGCCGAATGTGCCATAATATTAAGAGCCGATAAGAATTGCATTTTCGCGTCCGGCCAACGGTGACCGCCGTTGGTGAATGCGCGGGCGCAGCGTTTACGACGAAGTGTAACATTAGTCGGTGTTGAACAATGAGCGAGCACGCGCTGAGGTCGCCGCGCGCGGGTCGAGGACGAACCGGCCGCAGCCTTACACCGTCCTTCAGTGCCTCGGTTTATTGTACCTACGTGTTGCTAACTCAGACGAGTTTTATACAATGCTATATATGCCCACCAGCGTGCAACACAGCCGAGAAGTCGTATGAAACAATCCTCGAGTTCCTGGCGACCCACTTGAGTTCAATGTAACTTTTTATACAAATCATCGGCTAATAAATATCAAAGTCAATCATTTACATTGTTTTGACCTACTTAGGCAGTTATTCTTATATGATATTATCATTTTGGGAGACCACCTCAACTGAGAAAATCCATCCAAAAACTCAGGTGACTTGTCTTTTAAATCAGTTTTTAGGGTTCCGTACCCAAGGGGTAAAACGGGAACCCTATTACTAAGACTTCGCTGTCCGTCCATCCATCCGTCCGTCCGTCCGTCCGTCCGTCCGTCCGTCCGTCTGTCACCAGGCTGTATCTCATGAACCGTAATAGTTAGAGAGTTGAAACTTACACAGATGATGTATTTCTATTGCCGCTATAACAACAAATACTATAAATCTAAATAAAATAAATATTTAAGGGGGCTCTCATACAACAAACGTGATTTTTTTGCCGTTTTTATAGATACGGAACGAGTCCAACTCGCACTGGGCCGGTTTTTTTTTACTGGCCACACTCTGATTTCTAATACGACAATAATACAAGAGTGATAATTGACAATAATGTGAAACCAGAAAACTATCGTAATGCCTCTCAATATCTTATACACATCACATCAATCGTTAGGTATTTGAATTTTATAATCTGAAATTGATTTTTATCGAAATAATCTGGAGTAATCTGGAGCCCTTTCGACAAAGTGATATGTTTAATACGATTTATAGGCTAAGAAAGATTTGATAAGAGACAGTCACAGAAATCGTAGCGTGCAAATCTTACATCATGCTCACAGAAAAAAGATTATATTTGCTATTAGTGAAACCAAATTATTTGGATACAATAATGAGATCATTACCGATCCAGAGGCAATGACACCATAGATAAAATTCAATGTCATCATATTTGAAAATTGATTAATATTTCAGGTGCAAACGGGTCTTCAAATCTCAACCAAGGATGAGAGATAGACAAACAATTAAATGCTTAAAAAAAAAACAATTAAATCCATAACTCATAAAAGAGCCACAACAAAAGAAAGTAATCCACTCAGGTATTCCTCTACCATAAAACCTTAAGTCTTATTGTCACAAATATTTGAAGACACAGTCACGAAAGTGCAGCACCATCTTCATAATTCAGTTCGTGTTGAAACATTTCAAAGCGTGTTAGTTAAAAACGCGACAATAGCCATGGCGTGTCATCCGTTTATGATGGGAGATACGCATTCCATTCTCCGACAGACATATTCATTCCGAGTTCCTATAAAAAGTAATCGTATTTGACGGCTGCTTGTTCTGGTATGTTTAGAGCGTAGGCCGCTAGTCTCTTCGACAGTTTTGAAAATGGAATTTTCAAGATTTTCCCTGGTCTGGATAAAACTGGGATCGTCCCCTTTCCATTAAATTGAGGTGTGAAAGGCTTTTTGACTTAAGCAACGCTTTTGGACGATATTGACTACATATTTGGAATCAGCGAATTTGTCTGCGTCAAATGAGTATGTTCTCCTGTAAAGTAAGAAAAATTGCGTTTTAGTCGAATAGCCGTTCACTCCTCGATATGGTATCATAGAACAAGCGTCGTTTAGATGAGTGTGTGATGTCTTTAGTATATATGTTGCTAGAGTTATGCCATACTATGAATTCTCTCAATTCTGATTTAAAAAACACTTGCTGACCGGGCGAACTTCGTACCGCCTTAGAATGAGTGACATACGAAAGCAGCGCCACCTACCGGGTCCAATTGTGAATCTAAACCATCCAGGGTGCCACACGCATTCAAAAAAAATAATTGAAATCGGTCCAGCCGTTTAGGAGGAGTTAACTTACAACGAAAAGTGGCATTGATTTTTATATATATTGATGATGATAAATTGATAAATATTGCCTCTCATAAAAATCTAACCATCTGCAGAATTATAATAGTTAAGTACCTAGTACTTCTATCATGAGGATACCTTGTAAATAAGTACCAATCAAGTTCTCCAAGTAACTACAAAACCATTTAAAATTTCAATTACATCTCCACAGCGGCCCGTACCGGCGGTTGGCACGTCAAACCCGTTTTATTTTTATTATGACAGAGATTTAAAAAGGACAATATGTTAGACTTCTGTGTTACGCCCCGACTGGCTCGAGATTAGATAGTATTAAATGCTCCTTTGTGTAAACTGCTAGCTCTTAAATTTGTTTTTTTATTACACCGTGCCGTGTAAGCTATACAGTTGTATACCGTGGGATATGTTATGATGTCGACTGTATAATCTCATTGGAAAGAGTTTTATAGTAACATTTATTTAAAGTTGTAAATTGATGAGCGTATTTTTTTAGACAACGCAATCTAACAAATATTTATCTTCTAGAATTTTTTCATAGTTATTTAGCCACTGCAACGTTTTTAATAACCAAAGTATATAAGAATGGATTTTCTTTTTAATTTCTAGGGTGACCGTTTCGTCTATAAGTTGACACCATAACTAAAACAAACACAACCAATCTTACAATAAAAAACATATAATGAAGAAGTTTTTTAATAGTGACTCTTTTTTCCATTTACGCATTACGCACGATTAATATTGAAATTTAAAATTAATCGTGCCCGCAAGTTTGACCTTTAACGGCGCGTACGCAGCTTTGACAGATGGTGTCATTAACTGCATAGCGGGCTTTTCCAGTGTGTCCCATGAAATAAGCTTTTTTTTAAAGTTAGGAACGCGTCTATAATTATAATCAACCGTGAACGCATCGGGTCAAAAGTGTTTGGTAATGTCACTGGTTTAAAATAAGAGCGTATGGAATGTTCTTCATTTGAAATTCTTTAGTTTACGATTTGTTGTTTGTGTGTTTATGTACAAAACTTTTTTAATAAGTTTAAAAAAAAAATCTGACTTATCCGCCATCTTTATCACTGTCATTATCCATTTTTATTTATAATGTGTATTTATTGAATTTGTCCTTGCTATTAATTACTTGACATTGGCGAAATACTCGCGCTAGTCGCAGGTGATGCCATTCCTCATCTTATTCCATTAAATATCATGATTTCGCTCATTTCGTTATAAAATAAAAAATAAATAAAAAAAAATCTATTGATAAAACCCAAAGGAGTTTTTAGGTGGATATAAAATGTAAAGAGTATATATAAATGAATAATTATAGGCTGTGTTGAAATTCCATTGATCAATACAAGATGGATAACTACATTTTGAAAGGAACCCCGTAGGGTATCGGTACCAGATGCACTAGGCGTGCATAAAATTAGTGAAACAATTTGTTCACATCCCAACGTACGAATTAGCCAGTGAACAACCGGCAATCTGCCGAGGTCCGAGCCACAGTAGCCTGCACGTACGTAATAATTATTTATAAAATACCCTTAAAACGCTCTCCGCCGCTCAAAAGGAAAAATTATAAATCATTTTTGAAATATTTTAACACAGTAGCATACGCTTAATTCTTACCAATTTGAATACCTCTACATTGCCCGCCTGTTTGTATATTTTTATTTGAACATCAAAGTAAAATAAATATATCATCACGCCTATATTCCCCGAAGGGGTAGACAGACGTGATCTGCAGTGTACGCACAATTCGCCGATGCGTTTTAGTCCCAATGCAACAGGGGGCGATTCTATTACCAGTATACCGGGCACATTTCCCCTCAATACGAGGGAGATTTGGACCATAGTCAACCACGCTGACCCAATGCGAATTGGTGAACTTCACAAGCCTTTCTATAGACGTGCAGGTTTCCTTACGATGTTTTCCTTCACATTTACATTTCCTAAATTCATAGCCATATTAAATTCCGACGAGTTATTATATCGGAGAGGGAGCTTTATCTAACATTTGACTGTTTCACACGTACAATTTTGTTTGTGTGACTTTGACGTCTACGTACTTCAGATTACCTTCTTCCTTCTTTTTAGGGTTCCGTACACAAAGGGTAAAACGGGAACCCTATTACTAAGACTTCGCTGTCCGTCTGTCACCAGGCTGTATCTCATGAACGAGTTGAAATTTTCACAGATGATGTATTTCTGTTTTTTTTTGGACGTCATTTTGACACATTTATGCCCCCGGCACACTGGGGCGTCAACGATCGCGCGTCAAATATTTTCCAATACTAAAACGAACTCTGTCTCAGTATACATAAAGTATGAATTGCTGTGGTGAAAGTCACGTCTCACGCGTCGAAATTCGCTCGCGCTAACAATTTACCTTCATTGAAGAATCGACTTTGTTTATATCCCAATACAATTCGATTTGATGTTGGCAAATTGACGCTAAGTGTTCAGGAGGCCAGATTCAATAGAAAGAGGTTATTAAACAAAAAAAAAAAGTGTTCAGGAGGCCTAAAACAACATCGTTCAAAATAAATCTTTTAAGTAGATATATTTGACATCAATTGCACGTAACCAATCGATCGGCGCCTCATAAAATACCATACCGGTCCCATATTTCATTTATCTCGACTGCATCGATCACATTTTCTCTCCAAAGCCATTACCACGACCGAGGCTCGAATTTATTCACGATTACAAGATCTTAAAACGCTACCGGGTACAACATTTCGGTCCATGTGACGTGACACGTTCCAGAGTGACCACATTTAGTAATTTTCTACTACTTTGGAAGTTTTTTTGGACAATGTAATGGTAATAAAATGTAATTTCTAAGTAAAAACAAAAACCTTTGCACTGACCCCCGTCGCTTTCGTAAGTTAATCTATTTAAAAAAAAAATAGTAAAATTATTACAAAACTAACAGAAAATGGAGGCATTCCCATTCCATTTTCTGTTAGTTCACTCTACTTCCGTAGAGTTTATTATCAATAATCTAAGACTTGTTGAGACTGAAAAAAAATTATAAATATAGATGAATATAAAAAAAGAAGATTGAGGTAGTTTATGAAAAGTATTTAGTTAATAGTTTTCCTTGATAAATTTGGTAGTTTCTCGTGAATAAAACGTGATCGCGTGTACCCACTACTTCTTAAAATTCCAACATTCCCGTGATAATGCCTTTGGCCGTTAATATTATGGCCTTTACATGTTTTATACACGAGCGAACGATAAAACTGTGGATTTTAAATTTAAACAAAAGGCTTTTACATTTGATTGCACAAGACACTTTACTCTGCGTCCAAGACAAATTATGGAACGAAATGAAAATCCACATTTAATAATGTATTAAAATATAGTTATACATAGGTAAGTACGACTCTGTTATTAAAAATTAAAGACTAATTCAGTTTAAAATTAAACATTTCATCAAAAGACTTGCTGATTTTAAATATTTATGAAATGTACACACATTATCACGCTTATATTACCCCAAGGGGTAGACAGAGGTGGACTGCAGTGCACGAACAATACGCCGATATATTTTGGACCCAATTGTAATTGGAGGCGAGCCTATTGCCATTATACCGGGCACATTCCCCCTCAATACGAGGAAAATTTAGGCTATAGTCCACCACGCTGGCCCAGTGCTGGGTGGTGAGCTTCACACGCCTTTCTATAGACGTGCAGGTTTCCTCGCGATGTTTGCCTTCACTGTTCAGCAAGTGGTAGGTAATCATTATTGAAAATGACAATCACACGTAAAATCCGAAAATCCCAGAGAAGCGGGCTCAGGATATGAACTTGCACCCATCAAGGCGAGCGTTGTACCAACTAGGCTACCACTGCTTATATATAAACCCACATTAAAAATCTAAAAACAATGAATATGTATTTCTAACTTCACTAAGTTATATATATACCTACTAATGATTTAAAGAGGAAAGATTTGTATATTTATATGTAACGAATACCCTTAAAAACTACTGAACCAATTTCAAAAAATATTTTGCCGTTAAAAAGCTACATTATCATTATTATTAAGTACTCCCCCGCCTTAATCAATTTCTTAAATCCTCTACATCCTAAGGTTGCCTGGCAGAGATCACTATTAGTGATAAGGCCTTCCATTGTGAAACTTTATGTAAACTGTGTGTGATGTAAATACTTTTTGCGGTGGAACAATAAATATATATCTATCTATCTATGTATTATCACTGAGTAACATAGGCTAGGTAATATTTATTTATGCCAAAATGTTAAAAACATGTCCACCCGTGCGAAGCCGGGACGGGCCGCTAGCAACTTATCACTATTATTGTTTAGTATACACATACTGAATCAGAAAGTATAGTTCTTTTATATAGCTAAAATGCAAGCCTTTGAGTCAATAAAAAAACCCTTTGAAGTCGGAAATGTTACAATAAAAATACGAACAAATATATTACCGTTGAGATCTCTGTCATCGTATATTGGTTTCGAGTTTTTTATTGTCCGACTGATCCTCATTCTGTGCATACCAAAGGTATGAGTACTGGCACACGTGTTTTAATGACTGCAAAGGATTTAAAATGGGTTTTTGAATATGAACAGAGGTTTTATCGTTAATCTTCTTTGAAAACTACAGATGACTTACGAATGGTGGTGTAAAGTCTTGGCATTATACTTGTAGATACTTATACAAGAATAAAAGTTTAAGATAAACTGGCCAAGTGCGATTCGGACTCGCGCACGAAGGGTTCCGTACCAGTATCTATAAAAACAGCAAAAAAATCTTAAATATTTATTTTATTATGTTTTTATTTGTTGTTATAGCGGCAACAGAAATACATCATCTGTGAAAATTTCAACTGTCTAACTATCACGGTTCAAGAGATACGTAATAGGGTACCCGTTTTACCCCTTTGAGTACGGAACCCGACTACAGAAATAAGGTAAAATCGACTCCTCCTATTGTTGAAGTCGGTTAAAATGTAGCGTAATACCTGGGCCATAATAAATAATAGATTGATTATACATAACATAGAGGAAAACTGAACGTCACACACAAATCATAATAGATTTGGGATCACGAAATTTGGGAACGATAATAATTAATCCAAATACCAAAAAATGGGATTATGTCGTTTCCACGGCATAGATTACAATCAAATATTTAAATTTTGCTTGCATAGGAAACGACGGTACATATTCATTAATATTAAGATTAAAGTACACGTCATAGTAAACTCTTGACAAATGCGTGGACGCCTATGATTTATGTTTTTTAATCAATTTCACTAGTCTATCCATACAAAATAACGAAAACATATTAAAAAAAAATACTTTTTTTTTTATTTTTTGTCTGAATGCCTGTTTGTTTTTTTACGGGTAATCTCCAAAACAGTTGTACCGATTTGACGGGACTTTCTATCTGAACTAAAGCTACGATTATTTTAGAGAAAGAATTTGGATCTGCGAAGAAAAATAAAACCGATTTGTTACCTTACTAAGGGTCCAAGTTTAATTCCGCGTGGACAAAATCGCGGGCTCAACTAGTTTGTAATAAAAGTGAAGTTAATTCACTCGCCACAGTGTGTGCAGGGCATTATAATCGTATAGTTAATTTTATTCAGCGTTCCGCTACCGTGCAGAGGGCGCTACAGATAATAAATTGATTCTAGATGCTGGCTTGATTATGATATATCTGTGGTATGTATTACACGGTCCAGAATGCTATCCCGCCTTCGGGCACTGCATTTACGCCCTGAACATACCGGAGCGAGCGTATTTTTTTCGTATTAGTATACAATGTGTATGGAAAACGGCGCCATGCCGCAAATTTGCTTGCGGCATCACTGATATGTCGATGAAAAATGTGCACAGACATCCGGTTTTGATATTAGCAAACAAGCAAAAAAGTTAAAAAAAACTGTAACCCAATTACGGAAAAAAGGTAAAAATCGGGTCTTCCTATTGTTGAAGTCGGTTAAAATGTAGCCCATGTTACCCGGGGCATAATAACGAATCGATTGACACCTTATTCATCGAAATCGGATGAATAGTTTAGGCGCTACGGAGGAACATACGTTAATACACCTTTTGGCTTTGCCGTTTTCGAATGAATATTCGACGCGCGCCCTTTGACGCCCCGGTGTACCTAGTCAACGAACAAAAAAATAATTCAACCGTATGTTTTACTTATTATAGCCCTTTTAACGTCCCACTACTGTGCACGGGCCTCCCCTCAATGCGAGGGGGATTCAGGCGATTATCCACCACGCTCGCCTAGTGCGGGTTGGCAGACTTCACACATCTATCAAGTTACCTCAGTCGTGCAGATTTCCACACCGTATGTTTTATTTAACTTTTTTTTTATATCAAATTGTTTTTATATGTGTTTTTTTTTATTTACAGCACAACAACGTTTCTAGTTCAGATGGAATGTCATTAGGGATGTTTACGACGACCGGCGCCCCTTGTTTACGATTTCCGATAGACATGATCAAGATCGTCTTTATCCAATTAGCAAGTACATGGATTGCTGTCTCGTGGTTATTACTGTGCATTAGAGATGTACCTACATACGTTTTTGGATACGACATTTATATCGATTATTGAAAGAGTCTTAATCGATTTTTTTTTCTTATTGCAGTGTATAATATATTTTATACTGTAAATGTATGCCTATTGTAGATAGTATTTCACAGTATATCTTCAGATAAATAGGTACTCAAGTTCAATTATTTGTTCACTTGTTAAAAAGTTATTGTCTTTGCGCAATTATGAATAAAAATCACTTAATAAATTATAGTTACCAACTCATAAAATGATATTATTACTATTTTATGTATATTTGTAAGACAGATATGAATTATTTGCATTAACGATAGGCTTCAACGTGGTATTCAGAATAGTTCAATTCAATGCAAATTAAGTAATACTTGTATGAAATTATAATTGACTATTAATAATTTATTCCGTAAATTTATTCTTTGATTTATTACTATAATAATCTTGTGAGTTATCTTTAGAAATACCGATGACAAATATTTAAAACTCACAAAAAGAACATAGTTAAAGCAAACAGTAAAATGATTCGATTATTTTTACATGCGTAATCGTAAATCGTAATCGGTAAATTGAATTGTTGAATGTATATTGCCCCTCACTATTTATATGTTAACATTTGAATATTATTGCAGATTATTACGTGAATCGATACATGAGAGTGGCTTATCTAAAATCTCGTTAGAAAGAATCGATTCGAACGCCACGCTGGGTATATTATACAATTTATTATATTACTAATTACAGTAATATCTATTTCGATTAATTTGAATGGTACGATAGACCGGATAAGGTGATATAATACGAGTAACAGGATATCAATATCAGGTTAATTAATTAACTAGACTCTAGTTACAAGTTGTTCAAAATAAAAACATTTTTTCAATGGAGATTTGAGTCTTTTGTAATCTTCTTTATCAATTGAGCTGTAAAATCTATACAAATAAATAAAATTCAAGTGTCTGTTTGTAATGTCACAATAACAATTTTTTACCCAGTACAAATTAAATTACATACGGCACTTAAAAGTATAAAAAAAAATCTGCTTGGCAGTACGTTTGCTATGGGTTATTACCGAAACGACTAAACCATTTTTGACGGGACTTTCACTGACAAATAGCTTATGATGTAAGGAGTAACTTAAGCTACTTTTCTAAATTCCACCAGGACCAAGTCACATGTATATCGCTACTAATAAAAAATACGCATAGGTACTATGCCTAAAATATTTCGATAACGCGAGAATCCTATTTATAAAGATAAATAGGATTCTCGCGTTATCGCGTTATAAAAGTATAATCACAGTTCATTTTCTATGTAAAGCGATTAGATTCAATTATACTACAACATGTTTATAGCGTACGTAATATATGCAGTTACCATATGTACGCATTTCCACGCCATACATTGATAGTGACGCATACGTACGCGCGTAACTGTTACCTAATACGAGTATTGCGTAAAGTATTTTATGATATCGGCCGGCGGCGTGTTCTAAAATCACCGTATCGCAAATCGTAATACGTGACGGTACCCGACGCGACGATTATTATTTATAATTAAAAACTGAGGATATTTTATTTTTATACAGTAATAGTAGCCTAGTAGGTAAAACGACTACCTTCACAGCAAAGGGTACAGGTTCTGACCCCGAGCTCGCACCACTGGAATTTTCATATTTCTTATGCGAATATCATTTTCATTAATTGTTACTGAACGGTGAAGGCAAACGCTGTAAGGAAACCTGAAGATAGACGTCTGAAGTTCACCAACGCTCGTTCGCTTCTGCCTGCCCACCAAGAAAGGCGTGATGATGTATTAATTTAATTTTTAATTCTGGCAAGGGATATAGTATGACTAATGACCATTAGAACAATGAAAGACTCATTTCCACATCACTGTATTGTTTGGTTTAACTTGCTTACTACACATTCTTTAAGATAAATGCTGTATCAGCAAAATGATTCAATGATATTGTCGTTTGAAAGCGGAAATAAAGTCTGAAACAATGGTACCTAAGGCCTCTTTCTGAGTTCCAAATTATTGTGGTGTGACCTAAGGGCCCACCTATATAAGCCTATAGAACATAACCCCAAATAAGTCACCAGACAGCATGACCGCGTAGACAAAGTTTTTGTCTTCCAACTGTCAGATTTGTCGAGCAAATAACGTCACATCGAGATGTGTCCAATAGAAAAAGCTCAACGTGACTTAATTTGCTCGACAAGTCTGACAGTTGGTAGATGTAAAACTTATGTCTACGAGGTCGCGCATTGATACATTCATCAAAAGCCTCGAGATTTTAAAATAAGAACAAGTATTTAAAACTGAAAGCCAATTGTTTTTTTAATATAATTAAATTTAGATCGAATGTTTAACTAGTACCCAATACTGATACTTAGATGAAAGTATTATATCAAACTTCTGTAACATCCTGCACATGTTCGAGATTATTTTATTAGGTATTTCACAACACGCAACCATTGGGTTTCTCAATCGAAAAATCCCACGTAAATAAGGGATTTCCCGCTCTCTACATCAAATAACATACTCTACATAAATCCACGCGATGTTATTCACGCATTCCTATACTTCACCTACCGTCTCTATTTAAAACTATATTTGTTCACAAACAGCTTTACAACTCTAGTCTTCTTCAATATCCATCACTTTTAGCGAATATGTTTAAGAGAAATATTCTTGTAAATGTCATCATATCAACCACCTTCTTGCATAGTTATAGATCTCTATAAAAAGTTATTTAAAAAAAAACAAGTTATTTTGCCCGCCTCAGTGGATGTAGGGCGTTAAGTCCCGGGCACATAAAAGCGTAAAGACGCGCGCTACAAAAAAATTGCCAACACGAAAACGAACTCTGTGTCAATGTATATAAAGTTTGAATTTATGTGTTAATTGCCACGCGGCCACGCTGTAAAATTCGCTCGCGCTATCAATGACATTTCGTTGAAGATTAAGCCTTTTGCCTGATCTAATAAAGCTCGTTTTGCAGTGACTCTAGTCTGCGCGGAGCATTATTGTTCGGGAAGGGGTATTATTTATTACCAAGCGAATATCTCAGAGGCCATTGTTTTTATTTATACGTACAACAATGTAACGCGAAACATACGGCGGTCGCATATTTTATCGCCACCTGGCGGGATCTGCCGGTACAATTTTAGGTGGAAATATTTTAATTGAAAAGAAAAAACGGTACTCCCGAGGTGTCACTGTAACCGTGTCGAGACCCAACCTTTTTGCAATTAAAACTTGACTGGAGTTTGGCTAAATTTATTTGTGACAAGCGTAGAGATTCATCGCGTGTTTTTATGATTTTGATCGTTATTATAATGGCAATTGCGTTGAAATTAGACTGCGAACTGTCGCTTATACTCACTGTTTTACGATACAAGGAGCTTGGTTGTTAAATATTTTACACGGTGAACAGTAGTGTAACGCACGTTTGATAACTACATTTCAGACGTGTAGGGTCAAAATGTACAGTTAAAAGTCTTGTGACTCTTGGCCGTGAGAATTTTTCCTATCTTCAGTGGGTTTAACATGCATGTCAGGACAAGTCCTCTGTCACGGACTCACTCGCTTGCTCTCTGTCTTATTTCATACGAGAAAAAGAGAAAATAACGGTGAAGGAAAACATCGTGAGGAAACCGGCACGTCTATAGAAAGGCGTGTGACGTTCACTAACCCGCACTGGGCCAGCGTGTTGGACTATGGCCCAAATCTCCCTCGTATTGAGGGGGAATGTGCCCGGTATAATGGCAATAGGCTCGCCCCCTATTGGGACCAAAATACATCGGCGAAGTGTGGGCGAACTACAGTGCACCTCTGCCTACCCCTTCGGGGAATACAGGCGTGATGATGTATGTATGTAGAAAGAGAAAAAAACTATTTATTCCATGACATAAGTCTAGTCTTGGCGCACAAGTTATAACTTCAAGTCAAATTAAGTCATACCTATACAATATTCTAATTTACAGTAATCTACAAAATGTATCAGATATCCAAAGTACCTAATATTTTAGGTAAGCAATTAGCATAGTGAAAGCAGAGTATACTTAACTATGATAGTTTCTGAGTTACAGAGCTTTGAATACTTGTCACAAGTAACATGTTGTTCCATAAGGCACACCCATAACCCTCATTACCTGTAAACGGCATCTGCGAGTGGTACTAATTCCCATATTCACAAAAAAATAATTTGAACATGTCGCAAGTTTATGAAATGGGCCGTTAATTAAATAATAAATCAAACAGTTATTATCACCCAGTTATTAACTATGACATCAGGACGTCTAACACCTCAGTCCCCTCGTGACCATGGTTGCTGTAAAGCAGCCGAAACGTCGGGAAAATAAAATAGTAAATAAACGCGATTAAATCCGTAAAATAGTTTTATTTCAATAATAAATTAAAATGTTCGAGATTTCTGTCCAATACTCATGCAAACGTTATAATATTATTACGTGTTCTTGATAGATATATAAAAATAACATATTAGGCTAATCTCTAGTCTAGTCTAGTCTAGTCCTTCTTTTTTGAACGTACCTAGTACATTATTGTATTCCTTTTTACTGACATTGTTTTAGCGCCTTGTACTCAAGACCAACCTCGCTTGTTGACATTTTCCGGTTCGTAAATGACAGTAATTATACGTTTCCGAGAACGCGCGAGGTGTCTCCGACACAAGAAATGGCCAGTGTTGGTTAATTATCGTGTGGAATGTTGGAAAACCTTGACTTTAGGCCCCTCAATAGGTTTATTGGATCAAATGTCGGCTCCAAATTTCGACCTATCTAAACGTTACTACACAATAAGTGATTATTTAGAGGATAAACACGGTTGGTCAACCGCTGGTCCGGCGCCACAAGAACTCATTTTAAGGATTTTAGCTATTTGTCCCGTTTTCATCCTCCTTCCTACCTTTAAATCTTGTACAACACGTGGTTTGTGTAGTGATTTATTTGTGTTTTGAGAATGTATAGCCTCATTAACTTCATATTGTATAATTGTTAACTAAGAAAAACATTAAAATGTAAATCCTTATTTGAAAAAGCAACCATGGACTTTCTTGCCCATTCTTCTCCATAGGAAATGCATTCAGAATGGGTGGTAGAGCTACTAATTTTATTATTTATTGACGATTCATAAGTGCCAGTATTGGTTTATATGAATAAAAGAATATTCTGATTCTGACATCTATTCGTCGCCGTAAATAAGATGATAATAACCGTGGATTTGACTGCACTAGTGACAATGAACCCTCGTTACTAAAGTAGTATTTATACTTCTACTAGCATATAATGACGTTTAGAACCATATTGTATATAATAAATAGGAAATATAGTATCTCTATAGCCTATATGTTAATCTGATTTATAAACAATAATACTGTAAAGTTTCAACAAAATCCGTTCAGTAGTTTTTGCGTGAGAGAGTAACAAACATGCATCCATCCATCCTCACAAACTTTCACATTTATAATATTAGTAGGAGAACGTGTCTCGTATCCGAATAACGTATCCCATAAATAATCAGCCTCATACTAAATATTACTTGCAACAGAAAAACTACCATCATATCCGACCTTCAAACCCCAAAACAACCTTGTCTATGCTCCCAAAAAAAAAATCTGGAAGCTGCGCTACTCCCCCTCATCTGTAGTGCCTGAGGCTGCGGATCCCGTCGACCTTGGTTCCAAGAACCACACGGTTCAAATATAATAACCATTTGGTAACCCACAATTTTCTACCATCACAATCAAAATAATACAAATTATACGTATCCCTTTTTGGGGGCCAGCAACGCGTCTTGGTAGAATACCTTTTTTCGTAAGATTTATTATCAAACTTTTTTTATCCTGGTAGAAAAAATTGTGACGTAGATACATTTTATACGAATAGAATTCTAGCGGCTCGTCCCGTCTTCGCACGGGTGGATATATTTTTTTAGGGTTCCGTACCCAAAGGGTAAAACGGGAACCCTAAAAAAATACTAATATTTCCTCTTTATGATATTAGTATAGACCAAACTATTCGATTGGAATATTTTAAATCATTACTAAATAAATTTAGTAGATTAGGAAAAGTAATAAAAAATGGTAGATTAGTAGCTATTACAAATTAAATGTACCTATACTAATATAAAACTCAAATGGCATCTTGCATCCTGTACGATGCGAGGTTATTATATTAAATTAATGCTTCGTTTTCGTTATCTATACAGTTTCCTTGCACAAAAAAAGTATCTAAGTATCTCTGAAACCTTAGTTGAAATCAAATATTGCTCACCCTATACCGGTCTATGGGACCGACATACCCGATTATGTTCTTGCAACAATTCGATTTCAAAATTGTACAGTGTAACCAGTTGTAAAACCCTGCAAAAATAAACGCGTCAGAACGCGCACGACCATTTTTTTTGTTAGGTAATGCAAAACGAACCGTATTAACTTAAAGAAAAAGCACCTTTTACAAGGAAAGGTAATCGAAGACGCGCGAATTTAATCACATGTCCGCATGTCTTTTACCACAGAAATTCTATCTTTTCGTACCTATATTAACACAGAGTACAACTTAAAATAAAAGCCACGTGAATTCGCTCCCCCAGTATGTCCAGAGCGTTATGCTGCATATAAAATGCGCAGGGCGTACACAATTAAATATGCATTAGCGTTTGTTACGGGCACATTTGAATATATGCAATGCTAAGCAGAATTTGCACGCAGCTGACAATGATGCCCTGGAAGAGGAATTGGACGTATCGTTCTATACAAGCGCAGGGAATACAGAGATCAGTGGAGACTCTACTCGAATTCTAATCTTACATTTCCATATTTTACTAGTCCAAGCAGTTCCCATAAGAAAATCAATGTAATTTTCTATAATCTATACCACTTCTGAAACAGTGAAGACATACATCTTGAGGATAGCACGACTATAGAAATATAAGTGTGAAGTTCACCAGCCTGTATTGAGCCAGTGTGGTAGATTATAGCCTCTCATTAAGGAAAGTGCCCGGTATTCTACTCGCCCTCTATTACATCGTACAAGGGTGGGTGCACTGCAGTGCAACCCTATCAAACCCCGAGAAATACAGGAGTAATGGAGTTTTACTCTTATTGGATTTCTTGCAACATCCATTTTTAAGGTCGGTTTCCACATTTTTAAGGGTGTCAAAACTCTAACATAGTCTTGCCGAAATGTATGCAGTAATATCTAATCTATAATCTCTTATAAAACAAAGTACCTATAAATAATAAAAGCATGAAAGTGTTCGTATGATGAGAGTTAATGATGTCTAATAATATACATATAAATGACAGCACAGCGGACAGTGACAATGATAAAAAGTAAATACGGGCTCCATTGTGAGTCTAACACTAAACAAAGATGACATCATTATGTAAACATACGTCCGAAAGTGAATGCCAGATGATCGAATTACTGAAACAGTAGGTGCATCGGACAATAATAATGGGTGTAATCATGGTATAAACTTGTTTTTATTTAAAGCAAAGAGTAACCATTGAGTCTCTCACCGACTTAGTGGAAGCAGGATTTCGTAGCTGTGGTAGAATCTGATTCTTTTATGTGTTTTTTTATTGTAGCCAAATAAGTGTTGCAAATTGCTTAAAATATAAACCCTCCAACAAAATACACAATCGAAGCATCAATAGACACGTAAGCAAGAAGGTTTGAAAATGTACTCTGTTTCGATATACATAGAGATTGAATGTCTGTGGCAAAATGTATGCGACCATGCTACTAAATTCAGTTGGGTCATCGATGACATTTCATTTCATTTAAAAATGTGCTTCTTCTTTAAGTATATACAGTTCTTTTGGGTATTGGCAATATATGAGTAGCACGCATTTAGACGCGTTTATTATCTCTGGCATTTGATTTGAAACTGCCAAAAGAAGTCGACCAATCACTTGCATTGCAAATTCCATCAATTTATGCTGGATTCCCTGTAACCGGATAGTCAGGCGGCGCGCGAGGTGTGGCGCACGCGCAAGATTCTAGGAACCCGCGCCGGGATGCTGGATCCTTCCGGGAAATACTTTCCACAACCCAAAAATAGTTTATATACATCCAGAATCAGAATCAGAATATTTTTTATTCATATAAACCAATACAGGCACTTATGAATCGTCAATAAATAATAAAAATACTAGCTCTAGCACCCATTCGGAATGCATTTCTTATGGAAAAGAATGGGCAAGAATCTCCATGGTTGTTTATTTTCAGATAAGGATTTACATTTTTGTGCTTCAGGATTTTAGAGCATAATCCAAGAATCTTCTCTGGAGGCTGAGATTGAAATAAGCCCTTTTTTAAATAGCCTATAGAATGTCAAAGCAAAAACCTCCCCCTCTAGTCATGTTTGAGGGGGACTTGGGACCATAGCCCACCACGTCGGGGTCCAATGCGGGTTGGTGAACGGTTCGCCAGAGCATTGTTCGTTAGTCAGCAAGGTGCACCGCGAGCAGGTTAAGTTGGTTTGGGTCTTGGGTCTTTGATGATGATGATGATGATGTATTAATAAGCCCCTAAAAACTAAAAAGTCTGATATACCGTTTATACATTAAAGTAATCCCAAATTTGTCTTGAAACTACTTCAGAATAAACTATGATATTTTATCGGAGATTAGAGGGGTTTTTTGGACCATTAGCAGCACCTCACTGTATATAATTATGTTATAACCTGTTTTGATTACGTGATTCATTTTTTCCTCGACTACCGTAACCGCATTCCTCGCTACAAAATTAGTGAGCTTCGGTAAATTCTACGAAGAGACACGAGTGCTACTACGTTTCTGCGAAGGACTGTCGGCTCGATTATAATTTATATTTATACTTACATCATTCGATAGATTCCTATGATAAGCCTACGCAATCGCACCAGACCATTTTTTTGCCAATATTAAAACGATCTGTATTATAATATACAAGGAGCACATTTTGCATCAAAATTTGATCGATGTTTGAGTAAATTTAGTCGCGTGGTCGTGAGGCTATTGCCACAGGAATTTAATCTTTATCAATCTTTATCTTCATTGAAATAGGGTACATTTTCAATAAACAAGGCCAGTGGAAAATGCGTCCAAGTCATTATTGAGAGCTATCAAGGAAATATTGGAAGGAAAATAAGTGTACTTAATATAATAATATTAACCTTGTCCACTGACGTAAGCTTACTTTCTACAATTAGATAATATGACTAATTAAAATACAAGTTAATTGAGGCTATTAGTAATCATTGAAATAAAGGAACTGGGACCTGATCGCAGCGTGAGTTCAACGGTATAATTCAAAGATTAATGTCAGTTAACGTGCCATCAATAACAATTACAGTACAGACAGTTTCTGGGTTAACACGTAGGCGACGTCCCAATTAAAATTCTATTCGATAGCTTATTTGCTAATTAGCAGAACGCGATTTTATTCATGTTGCTAAACATTCTTTGGGTGTAGCTAGTCGCATCTCCCTTGCGCAAACTGAGTCGACACGTCCAAACTAGACAGACACGAAATTCCACTGCGAATTTTTTGCATGACTCGTATTGTTGAAGTGATAGAGACGATTTTGGTGCGACTGTTTAGTCATAAAGTGGCATGTAAGGTTTGTTTTTAATTGTGTGCACATGCTTGCACGTCCAGTAAGTGTCGCGGGGTCCTGTACAATTATACTTGTTCGAGATAACCCGCGCAAATTTTTATATGCCACGCGCATATGAAACGGCGGCCATGTTGGAATTGTATTACTTTGTTTATGCAAGCGATGGTTGCAATATTCGCGCGTGCAGTTATCTAGAATATAAGGGAGTGTTGCGTTGATTATAGAATGCAGAAATAGCAGCGGCAATTTGAATACCTAAACAGTTTCTGATAAAAAGCCAGGTTCCGATGTCACTACAGAATCTAGAGACATCGAAAGTTGTATTATCAAGTTATATATACATTCTAAATAGCAGATTTGTTTAATAATTCGAGGACAGAGACACTGCGGAGTGTGATTTATTTAATATAGAATCAGCGGGCATATCCATTACAATATAGCAACCTAAAAATACCAAAGAAATCATGAGGATAACAAAATTATTATGTACTTGTTCCAGCCGAAGTGTAATGCCACTAAGCTTATATCTCACTTAAAATAAGACTGTTACAGGGGGGCCCTAATAGAGATTGATGTCTATCAAACGAAAATCGGGCTCTAGATACTCAGAAGTTCGAGAATTATTATGCGTAGAGGAAATAGGAAATCTACATAGTCAATATAGACAAACTTTCGTCGATTATCAAGAGTGACGTTCCGTGTCCATAAGGCTACCTACGAAAATTTAATCGTAAAACTGTATGTAAACCAGTGTTTATGCCTTCGTTAGACTAAAAGGTTGAAAAGGCCAGATATTAATCGTTCTGGGCTACCCAGCACTTTATTGGTATTTGTTGATATGACATATTTTATAGATGTCTGTATTTTTTTAAACGATTTTCCAACGATACACGTTAATCAAGACAGCTATTTCAGAGCGTTTTTCCTAAAAATGATCATGTATAGTAACAAAAGTAAAAGCGTAGAGATGTGCGCGCGCGCAGACCTGGCGTCTATTCGCGGAACTCTTGCTACGCAGAACTGGAGCGGTTATCGAGTGATTGACTCACACATCGGAACGCAATATCCGATCAGTAAAATGTTTGGGTCGCAATGTGTGTAGCAACGCGGTCTTGTGGTTTGAGCTATTAAAACGCACAAACCACCTATAACGCGCCCTGAACTGTGGCGAGCGAATAAACTAGACTGTTTTTGAAAATGAACTCTATGCCAACATACATAAAGATTGTAGCCACTTGGGGAAACTAACACGCGTCATCAACGAAAAATGTGCTACAGTTAGATTGGGTATTGGCGGAAAAAAAATCGCGCTCGTTCAAACACCTCTATTTGAGCAGGGCTTAAAACTGTGCTGAAACATTTCTACGGTATGAAAAGGTAAACTGCTTGGTTATTAATTCCGACTACGCTTAGATTGTATTAAAATTAAATAACTATAATCAATGCATCTTTGTCTGCAAGGCAAATTGATATAGAACGAATATAAATCTACCGGATGCTTCTTTGTATAAATGGACCCTTTCACAAGTGTACCTGAGCAAACCCCAACAAATACAATTCAAGACATCGGAGGGGTTAGCACGCTTGTTAAGACTAGACTTCTGTCATACTCGCTCGCTTTCTGTCTCTAACTAAGAGAAAGATACTAGGTCAACATATTCCGTGAAATAAGTAAAGTCTTGGCGCGCATGCTATAACTACAGGAGCCAAGGCTGTATACTCAACAACTCCCCAAACTAACCTACCCAACAACCCTAACAACTCCTTATAGTCACAAGAAAGATCTGGGAATCGTGTGAATATGAATGTGGATACAGAGCGAGAGATAGACCCAAGAAAAGATGGTGGGACTCCATAAAGGGTATAAATGAGATAAAAGTGGACGTCAGTCAGTATGACGGAAAATCAAGATGAATGGAAAAAAACATATACTACAGTGACCCCAAAGGTAAAGCAAATAATAAAGAAAGAATATCGTCAAACAAAGAAACTGTTTGCATTGAACACGTCAACTGCCTTGAAGAGAAGTTCATCAAATTTCAAAGGAATGCCATCAGCAGTTGACCTTTCGCTAAGCACTCGAGTGACAACATAATATTAGGCAAACACCTGACCGTTGCGGTCGTATCATAAATCCTTGGCCACTATATCCTGATGTCACTTTACATTAACTCTACACATTGGAGAGTGTCTGGATCATGTGGTTTAACAGAAATTATTAAATTCATGCAAACAACAAGTTTTTCTTAGTGGTTTTCAGCTTGCTATGGATCCTGGTTTAAGGAGTGGTGGGAATGTGTGGCGGAAGGTTTAGTCCAATAAAAAAAAAATTAAAACACTTTAGTTATGTTTAGATATTCAATTACTCAATTAAATGTATTACCATTTCAGTGTATTCGTTATTAGTTTTTAAATCAAATGCTCATGTGTTATTACACATTCTGTATTGCTATTGTAAAATACTTATCTATAGATACTTGTAAAACAGGAATAGTGTAAAGTAAATAACAATTTGGGCCTCCCTCACACCGGGGCGTCAACGCTCGCGCTTACAAATGTTTGCCATACCCTAACGAACTGTATTGACACATAGAAAAAGTTCATTATACAACAAAAAGACAGACAGCGCGAGCTAGAAATGCCGTCTCCGTTATAATATCTCTATGATTTGGACGCGTTGTGGCGTGACATTTACGACAGACATTTAATGTTTATGCATATTGACAGTACGGTATGGTATTGACAGACATTTTGACGCCCGATCGTTCAAGTGCCCGCTCTAGTGCGCGGAGGGCTTTAATAGGTCAAGTTCATATTTCGCGGTGATATTTATCTGTGTCCACAACTTGCCTCTACCTCGGTAGGTATGCATGTCTTTCCGGCCGCAGCCCAACTTTACCCACAGCACACACTGTGCACACATCTATGACGGTATCTTGAAAACAAGCGGCTGTTACGTAAATGATAATGAAATTATATTTCCCTAGTAATATGACTAATCAAACATGCTAGCCAAGGCTCAGTTGACGTACCAATAATAAATAAAATATATATCTACATCATCACGCCTGCATTCCCCAGCAGAGGTGCACTAGAGTGTACCCACACTTCGCCGATGTATTTTTGGTTCAAATGTATTAAAGGGCGAGCCTATTGCCTTTATACCGGGCACATTCTCCCTCATTCCGGTTCCGTCTATAGACGTGCAGGATACCTAACGATGTTTACCTTCACTGTTCAGCGAGATGATTACCACTTTTCATTAATGATTACCGATTTTCATGTGAAAATCTCAGAGGTATGAGCCCGGGATTCAAACTTGCACCCCTAACGTTCAAGACGGGCGTTCTACCCTTATTACCTTTGCATGCACGTACCAATAAATGGCACTAAATATGATGAACCCATTATATTAGATCGATTTGTATAGACGAATATAAAATTCGCAAACAACGAAGAGGGTTAACGAGGATTTTAAAATAGATAATAATAATATTTTAGAATAGAATATAAAGAAATATAATATATATGGAGGAAAACCATTAACCTCAACCCAAGGGAGTGGGACAAAGAAAGGCTATAAAAATAAAATGATGTGTGTATTTGCCTAGTCTGAAGTCGATTGGCACCTACTCCAAATGTAATGAATTTTAAGTTTATTTGTAGCGTTTTAGTGCACCTAATTTTTTGAAGTCGAATTTTGAATGTTTTGTTTTATCCTTGCTATTCATTACTTGACATCGGCATAAATACTCTCTAATTGCAAATGCAGCCATTCCTCATCTAATTCCATTAACATTTCTTCATTTCATTCATTTTGTAAAAAAAAGGTCAATACAGTTTGTTTTAATATTGGGTGGGGATTGGGTGCTCTATACATTGGATGTCAAACATTTATTTATTTATTTAAGAACGACACACCAACAGTATACCTATTAACAATTGGGTAAATAAAAACTGGTCTGATAGGTACACCAATCTAAATATTGATGATCAAAATAAATGCATTTTAATCTCGTTGAAATTAATCTAAGACGCACATACAATTTGCAGGGTCTAAGGTGAGACATGTATGGTTATAGATCAATCTAATGTTACTTTTTGTTTACTTGCACCGGTGTTATCAATCAATTGACGTCAATAAGCAGCTGTGAAGGTTATCGCCGATGACTGGTAATATTCTATCGTCCGAGACAAGTTGTATCGCATTCCTGATGTCACTACGCTACCTTTAAATATAAAACACTAAATTTTGTTTCTACCTATGTCCGTTATACACTTTGAAAGGATCCAACCGATATGCCCCAAACCGTTTTTATTAGAAAGGCAATAAGGCAAAGATGGTTATAGACCACTAAAACAATATATTCAGTATCCGCCAGTTTAAAATAAATGTGACCTCATTGTGTTTGCATAGGTATAATATAATAATATTTTTGTATATTTCATCCAAATGTTTGGTCCTATCAACTTATGGCTTCAAACTGAAGATAAGCGATAGTCAGCAAACTGGTAGTATAGGTAAGAAGTTTTTATGGATAACAAAAATGTCAGATATCACAATTGCTCTGGCAGCCCTATCCTTGGTAAAAGGTAAACTCACATTAATGTTAAGACGCAATAATAGAGAAGATAGGAAAAGGGGAAATCCACAGACTAGACAGAATATAAATTTACGCCGTAACTATTTCAACCAATTTACCAGCTATGCCTTTTATTTAAAAAACTAGCTAACCGGGCGAACTTCGTACCGCCTTAGAATGAATGACATACGAAAGCAGCGCCATCTACCGGGTCCAATTGTGAATCTAAACCATCCAGGGTGCCACCCAAACGCATACAAAAAAAATCTTTCATATCGGTCCAGCCGTGTAGGAGGTGTTAGTTTACAACGAAAAGTGGCATTGATTTTTATATATATTGATATATATTGAAAACTGAGAAATTAAGACCAACCACCTCGATATTTTGACAGTTGTAAGCAAATTAATTGAAGGCAAATATCAAGGTCTTTCATTCAAATTTGTGTTAACATAAATATCATTTCCTACATTCCACAATCTGTTATTGACATCAATAATAGTACTGCCCTCTACGTACTGATCAAGTTCTCTACGAACTTTTGGTTCATTTATGAGTTGTGTTAATGTAATGATAAGCTGGTAGCCTGGTTGGTTGAACGCTCACCTTGAACGCAAGGGGTACAGGATCAAAACCCAGGCTCAGACCTCTGGTAGTTTCAGGTTTCATGTACAAACATAATGATTACCATTTGCTGAACGGTGAATGAAAACATCGTAGGGAAACCTAAACAACTGGCGAAACCTACACGACTATAGAAAGACGTTTGAAGTTCCCTAACCTACGTTGTGCAACCTTGGTGAATTAAGTCTTTAATCTACCTTGTATAGAGAGTGTACCCAGTATAATAGCAATATCCCCCATTGAGATCAAAATACTTGGGCCAAGTGTGGACGTACTACAGTGCTCCTCTGCTTACGCCTTTCGGGAGTACAGGCGTGATGATGATGATTATACATTTGCTTCAAAAATAATAACAGTCTTAAATGCAGGCGAAGTGAATACAAGATTTTCAGACACTATCGCACGTTTCACACAAGATAAACTCTAAAAGAGCATAATACGAAGGCAAAATCACGTATGTTGGCAGCCAAACGAAATGCAGATATGTTCTGATAACGGGATTCTCACGCAGTGCGAATGTGTGCGGACGTGAGATGTTTTTGAAGTCATCATAACCTAGTATCCGCTAGGTTAAAAGAGGAAACTTCTTTATTATGTATCTTTCGATACTTCGACGATAGCTTTGTCATTTTTGACAGGTATTGTATTAAGTACACTGTCAAAAACAGTTTAAGTAACTGTATTTTCAAAATATAGGCTTTTTTAAAATCATAACTTCTTACAAATCTCCAAAACGGCGGGACCGATTCTGATGGGACTTTACTTACTCACTTACAGCTAATGTTATAAAACGTAACTTGAGCTACATTTATTATATTTAAAAAAATGGTTTTTTAATTCAACGCGAATCCAAGTCGCTTGCACAGCTTATTAATAAAGTTATTACTGCAAGGTAGGTGATCGTAAGGGGGCAGTTTACTGTTACTATGGTAATCAAATGAAACAATTTACCATCCTCTGGGACTCTTGCTTTAAAACAACTTCCAAGCTGTAAAAGTCAACTGACATGACCAATAAATACAGCGTTATCTGCTTCCTCACTGAACTTTGATCTATCAAGCGTCTCTACACCGAAGCTTCGCTCGTAGCGTGCTCAATTCTAAACAATACGAACGTCCACTTATCTTTTACTTATTTTTTATTATTCTTATCATCATCATCATCACGCCTGTATCCCTCGAAGGCGTAGTCAGAGGTACACTTCGCTCATTTACTTTGGTCCCAATGTAATAGGTGGCGAACCTATTGCCATTACACCGGGCATATTCCTCCTCGATACGAGGGAGGATTGAGCCATAATCCACCACGTTGGTCCAATACGGGTTGGTGAACTTCACACCACTTTCTATAGCCGTGCAGGTTTCCTCCTTAGCGTTTATTGAAATGACATTCCCACATGAAAATCTCAGAGGTGCGAGCCAGGGGTTCGAAAATGCACCCTTCACGTTTAAGGAGGGCGTGATTCCTTCTATGTTACCACAGCTCTTTACCAACTAAACGTCCACTTATCTGTTATCTTTTATATCAGAATACGATCGCATTCCATTGTTATCTCTCCACGGAGCCCACTAAACGACTGTTTGATGTGTTTTTGAGTACATTAATTACAGATAGTCCGGTGTTTTATTTAATTTTATCTCAATTTAATTGCTTCACATGACCTTTTATACGAGTTTTCTGGTTAGTCGGATATCGGTGCATCGTTGACTTCGTTTTGTTATATCATGAACGCATAAAAGAGGTAACAGTGAGAGAAAACATCGTGAGGAAACCTGCACGTGTATAAAGCGTGTGAAGTTCACCAAACCACACTGGGCCAGTGTGGCGCGAGCGGATTTCGACGAGAGGTCGCGTGGCTTTTATCACACCAATTAAATCTTTACATAGTATTGGCAAAGGGTTCGTTTTGGTATCAGCAAACGTTTTGAATTGATAAATGTTTTAAGTTAGGAAATAAAAAAAAAAATACTACCTACCAAACAAAACATATACCATACAACGGTGCCTAGTACACACTCGCAGGGGCTCAATTCTCGCACGATCGACACTATCTCTAATTCGACATAAATCGAAACAAATGAAAAAATACGATCCATTTGGGCCGAATTGGGCCCCAGGTAACTATGTCGCACCGTTAATCGAATATCGAAAATTAAATTGAATGACATAGCCTTACTCATACGCATTTAATCGCTTATCGATAGGTGGCCGATAAGCGAACAACTGAACTCTACAGGTTGTATCAGAAGTCCGAAATAATACTTTAACATTTGCATGAGTATCGGGTATACAACTCAATGGTACCAAAATTTGATTAAATTTTACAATAATTGTTATAACTTATAATATCTCAAGTCCTATGAGAAATGTTCAAGTTCTGTTTTATGAACATTGGTAACCACCCGTCGTAGATGTATTTTACACTATTAAATATGGTTAAGGGTGTGCCTTGATGGCACTACGCGCTTCTTGTGAACTATCGTAGTCAGGTAAAGTCTACCTTCACTAAACATCTACATTACATTAGCTATCGTGTATGTACCTTAAATATAATTTCGAACTTCTGATACACTCTGTATACATGATGATGCCGAGTTGGAAAATATCGAATACACAGCTCTCGTGTCCGCACATTAAAACGAATCTGATCGATCGACTGTCCGAGATAAATCGATAATCGATAGCGTAAATGCCCCGGTAGTGCCAGTAAATTGTCGCGAGTAGAAACTTGTAGTCTTTAAAGACTTAATTTGTAGTATTTGAAGACTTAAAATTGTTACGGTTAAGACTATATGACCCTATTAGCATAATGAAGTATTATTAAAATAAAACAGAGGTAAAAGCAATGGGAGCCTAGTTGGTAAAAACGCCCGCCTTGAACGCAAGGGGTGCAAGTTCAAATCCCGGGCTAGCACCTCTGGGATTATCATGTGAGAATGTAATTTTTAATAATGATTACCACTTGCTGAACCGTGAAACCTGCACGTCTATACGAGGGCGTGTGAAATTCACCAACCCGCACTGGGCCAGCGTGGTGGACTATGGCCCTAATCTCCCTCGTATTGAGGTGGCCGGTATAATAGCAATAGCCTCGCCCTCTATTTCATTGGGACCAATATACATCGGCGAAGTGTGGGTGCACGATAGCGCGCCTCTGCCTACCCCTTCGGGGAATACAGGCTTAATATCATGGCTATATAATAAAATTCAAGTGCTTCACAACCACTTATTAATCCACTTGTATAACTACCGGTGTACGATAAAGTATTATCTATCTACTTGGCTATCTATCTATTAGTATATCTATCTTACCTCGAGTGCCTCCTGCGCAGTGTGGAGGTACTCCCTCAGCATCGCTTCCTGGATGCTGAGCCATTCTAACCTCGGATCTTCGAGCTGCGTCACCTCTGCAACGATAACATTACAATTGAGAAAATTATTAACACATTTGCAAACGGAACCGTAACAGGATTATAAACCAGTGACATGGAAGAAAACCTTTTGTAGGTAGCTTGTAGATGGATTCAAATTATATTGTTTTCTTATATTTACGCGAATACTATACATTGAAATTAAACTATTTTACGCATTTTATCGCGTTTATTTACTATTTTATTTTCCCGACGTTTCGGCTGCTTTACAGCAACCATGGTCACGGGGGGACTGAGGTGTTAGACGTCCTGATGTCATAGTTAATAACTGGATACCCTCATATTTAGTTGTTGTTTGCGGTCCGATCCACGCAGAAAGTGCTTACGGTGTCTTGAGGTCTTGCAATGGTACACTTGGTTTTGTATTTAATCATATTAATTACTGGATCCCAAGATGGTGGTAGCACCCAGCCATCTTCCCTATTGAAATTAGGATGTTTTTTAATTTCAATGGCCTCACGTATCATCCTTGCTCGGAGTCGGTGTTCTTTTGCGAGGATATGTGGTTTATCAAATCTGATATAATGGCGGGTGCGGTCCTGTACATGTTCACAGATTGCAGACTTCGTGGAGCGTCGGTGTTTCACGTCAGCTATATGTTCTTTTACGCGGGTTTTTATTGATCTTTTAGTTTGTCCGTAAAATGTAAAATTTTACATAGGACTCGAGATATTACGCGTTATAGAAATTGAAGACGAAAAAAAGTTAGAAAACATGGTCGAATTTCGATTAACATTTTATACCATTCAGTTGTATACTCGATACTGACGCCAACGTCAAAGTATTATTTCGGACTTCTGAAACATCCTGTATAGAGGTATATTCATTAATCATTGGGTACCTTAAAACAATCAACTAGGTACTTGTGTGATGCAAGAATTAGTAGAAATAAAAAACATCATTGGTCAAATTTCCAAGGTGATCTCGAACCAATATTTGCGGCGAGTCAGGTTAAGGCTGAAGAATTGAGTCATCGCGAAAGTATGCGATACGGCGGCTGCAATTAGACGTCGATTATAACCCCACACACACTGGGGCGTCTAAAGCGACGAGTCCAATTTTTTACCACTGCCAAAACAAACTCTGCGTCAATGCACATAAAGATTGAATTTCTGTGGTAAAAGCTACGCCCTCACGCGCCAATATACGCTCGACAATGTCACTTCGTTGAAGAATGCACTTTTTCTATCTATACTAATATTATAAAGAGGAAAGATTTGTATTTTTGTATGTAACGAATAAACTCAAAAACTACTGGACCGATTACAAAAATTCTTTTACCGTTTAAGCTACATTATCACTGAGTAACATAGGCTATATTAGAAACCCGTGCGAATCTGGGACGGGCCGCTAGTCTATACTAATATTATAAAGGGGAAAGATTTGTATATTTTTTATTTTTGTACGTAACTCGCATTGAGGGAAAATAGTGCCCGGTATAATAGCAATAGGCTCGCCCCCTATAGAGAACACAATACATTGGAGAAGAGTGTGTGCACTGTAAACTACCTCTGCCTACCCCTCCCGGGAATACAAGCGTGATGATATATTTATTATTTATTGCTGATAGCAATCAGATTTGGGTACAAAGCGTACAATGTCGTCTGTCGGGCGTGGTCCGCCGGCGTGATTCGCCGATAGGTAATCGGTAAATTAATATTTACTGCTGCGTGTCTGACATTCTTCATGATGATAACACGTCCCCTTTGTTTGATGTGCGAGTTTCTTCATTTGAACTTATATAAATGTTACATTGAAACTATAAACAAAAAAACATTGTGTTTTTAACCGAGACTTCCAAAAGGAGGAGGTTCTGAATTCGTATGTTCTTTTTATTGATACATTTTTGCGGCCGGTTACTAGGTTACCTCCCTTATCACCTCCCCTCTTTCAGATATGTTTTGTTGTCAGTTTTTGACAGCTAACTCAGTACAAATTGCGTCAAACAATTTCAATTAATAGAGTACTACATAGAGTACACCTACTCTTTATTGTACACCAAATAGCAACAAAATAACAAACAAACAAAAATTTAACACTGTTAGGTATAAAATAAAATATATTATAAAACAAATAATGATCCACCCACCTATCCTATGGAGTTAATAAGTTTTTTTTTTTTTCGATTTTATTTACGATTCCCATGGACTATTGAAACATATTCTGTAAATCTATATCTATCAATACATCTTGCATGTCTATTAAAAAAATGACAAACTTTACAAAGTAATACTGATTAGGAACAACTCTAGAGATGACCCATAATTTGAGGTCACAAACCATTGGAAACGGCAGGAACCAATGATACAAGATCTTCGCGTCGGCAGCTGCATTCCTCTATCATTCGCGTACCGCGTGACAGGCAAAGAGCGCGATCTTTCAATTATTTGTCTCAATTCTGAACCCGGCAAGGCCGGAACGATTCCACAAGCTGATTGCTACTCACTTGAATCAGATTAGAAAAACAATGCCGCTGAAATTGCAACGTAATTTGGCTACTGTACGTTGACAATGAAGTTTAAGTGAGTGGATATAATCAAATAGATAGTAGGATATTAGATTAGGCAGAGAATTAAGCCTTCGTAAAAACGCGCTTTCTTTTTAACCGACTTCAAAAAGGAGGAGTTCTCATTTTTTGCCAATATCAAAACAATAATAATTTGTTATGCATCCTTTTTCATGCCTAAAATGTGTAAAAATCTAGTTTCCTCATTAAAAAAACTGAAAATGTTTAAGTACTCAGACAGTTATAGAGCATATACAACACTTATTATTAAGCCTTATCGCATTTCCATAATGCTAATTATTAGTACCCAGAAATAGTTTAACAATATTGTAAAGTACATCATTTATTGTTGCAAAAAAACACCGAGACTGTAATTAATGGAACATCTGAGAATATGAAGTCTATGATACAACTTAGGTTCACTCGAATTGTCCGATCTCAAGGCTTTTTTAAAAACAGTAAAGTATTTGGAAACCATCGATCCGTAGATTGCACTAAGCCCCTAGATACTTGTTTTATACTAAAGTACCTTCGTATCACCTATCCTAGGTAACCAATCAGTTTAGTAACCTAGACGTAAGATTTGGCGATAAAGAAAAAAATTAATTAAAATAATTATTAGACCTCAGAATTTCTTGCCGGATCTTTACAGTTGATGTAGCCCTTTGATCCGGAAAAAATAAATTTGTCAGTGCCCCCGTAGGTCAATACAAAATAAATGATTTGACTTTGACTTTAATTAGTACTAATTGTAACACCGCTTTATACAAATATGGTTTTCTAAACTACACAAACGGAAACAAAACTCTACAGTATTCTAATAAGAAAATAATATATAAACAAAGAACGAAAAGTCACGATCAAATTAAATATTCACGGGTGAAATGCTAATAAACAATATCAAAGAAACATCAAAAGCGATCATGACAAAGCCATAAACAAGTACCGCACGTGACGCCGCCTCCTTTGACGATTGAGTTTGACCACACGCAGCCGAAAATATTGGTATTCATACGAACGGCACAGTAGAGACAAATACGATTGATCTATAGGAAAGAATAGGACTTTCTAAGAATATAAAAACAGCTGGGAAATCATTAAAAGAAGTGTACCTACTTGTAGAGATAATTAATACCAACAGCTGAAACCTATATTCGATTTGCCGTACTGAGAATAAAATTGTATATCTTAGGTTTTGCGTCCCAACATTCGTGTCAGTTTACCTTTCCTCCTCGCATTGAGGGGAGGGGATTGGGGCTGTAGTAGTTGTAGCAGTACCTTTTAGCAAGGCCAAGGTGTCAAGGCTGATGGAGCTAGAGTCCAATATTTAGATAACAACAGAAATTTTGGATATCCATAGAAAGTTCAACCTTAAAATAATAATGGTTCGCTAAATATAGCTTAGATCGCTCGCTATAGACGAGATGGTGACTCCATAGAGCGGCTGGTAGTACAGGGAAAGGTAGAAGGAACCAGATCGCGCGGCAGGTCACCTATGCGCTGGACTGACCAAGTAAAGTCCGCATTGGGCAACCGTGTGTCTGACTGCGCGAGGCAGTCTGCTAACAAACAGCGATGGCGTGAGATCGTTCGGAGAGCTGTGTCCGCCCCCGCCACCGACGTGGATGCCTCGACGTGACCACGACCGCTCTGTCAAGAACGAAACGAATGAGAAGAAGAAAATATAGCTTATCTATCAAACTATGTGTGTTTGCCAATAACAAAACAAACTGTATTGACACATAGAAAAAGTTCATTCTTCAACCTAATGACATCGAAAACACGAGCGAATTTTGCCGCGTTGCCTCAACCACGGAAATTTGATCTTTATGTATCTTAACACAAAGTTCGTTTCGGTATAGGCAGTAAATCTCAAGACTTTTTACGCCCCGGTGTGCTTGTGGCATCACGATGTCAATTAAGCAATAAAACCAAGTTAAAGTACCAAATGAAATTCCCGACCACGCACTCAGACAGCGATGAAAAATTAAAGTCAGGGTCAAATATGAGGGTAAATGTTGAAGGCTATAGGGGAAATGACACAAGCGCAATTTTGCACGAAACCCAGCTCAAAAGATGGAGAAAAAATCGTTTATCCCACGATATATTTAACCCAATATTTCCATTCATCAAGCGCCATGTCAATTCGCCCTTTACACGTCAATATAAATATTGCCTCTTGCAGAAAATAGATGTAGGGGAGATTGCATACATCGATAATGTCGTTGATTCTGTAAACTCAAACTAAATATGTAAATTGGAATACGCATTAACAATGTACCCACCCGCATACTTCGACAAGTATGCAAAACACCAGTTCAAAGACTTTTCAATGAGTAGAAAATTATTGAAATCAATTATTTCTCGTTGGGAACGGGTGTTCAGCACTGCACCAATAGATGCGACTGTACGCGCGATCTATTTGCCAATATCAAAACTAACTGTGTTAACTTATAAAATAAGTTCATTTTTCAATGGACGATGCGAATGAATTATCACGCGCTAACGCGTGGCTGTAAACACAGAAATGAAACCTTCTCATAGAATGTGATTTGAAATGGGTATATCGTGCCTGTAAACCTTCGTCGTGTACATTACGTGAAATCACTCTACGAAGACCGAATATCGATCACTCAATTTTTATTCTCACAAAATTTAAAACAAAAAAACTAAAACCGACTTCAAAAACCTAGGTGCACTAAAAAGCTAAAAATAACCATATAATTCATTGCGTTTTTGTTATTTGTTTAAAAAATAAATCACGCTTTTTAGTGTCAATAATCGTTGAAAATATGCAATTATTATCACCTCGTGACAACCCTAAAAAAATTAAATATTTACAGCCAAAAAAAAAAACTCCGAAGTCTCATTAAAGCGCTATTAAACTATGCATATTCGTTTAGAATAAGCAAAGGAACCAATATTGTATATGTTAGTATACCCATTTTAAATCATATCGAAGGGTGAAAGGCTATGTGACTTAAGTGACATTTTTTTAACTTTAGACTAGAGCATACTCATTCGACGCAGAAAAAAATGCCGATTCCAAATATGTATATAAGTCAATATCGCCAAAAAGTGTCGGTTGAGTCAAATAGCCTTTCATCACTAGACATTGCATACTAACACTGAGTACATTTAAAAATATACTGTTAATTCGTACGCCCCAGTGTGTGCAGGGTGTTACTTGGCTAATAGGTCCATAATGAACATGGGGACACTGATTAAAATGTCAATGTTTTGTTAATCTTGTATAGTATGGTTTCATTGCCAATTGGTTCGTTAATAAGCTTGTTAATATTTCATCCAAGTTTATGCTGATTATCAAGAGAGCAACTTAAGCACACAACGATTTTGCCATTAAAACTCGTCTCTATTTATTGCATTCCATTTTATTTCAACCTAAAACCCTGTACACACTGGAGCGTTGAGACACGCGCGTAAAAACATTCGCCAATACTCAAACGGACGGTATTTTAATATCCATAAAGTTTATATTACTGTGGTAAAAGCCTCGCGCTGTCAATATCATTTCGTTGAATTATAAACTTTTTATCTAAGCCTATACAATTCGTTTTTAAATGGGCAAATATAAGTTTTGACGGCGCAGTGTGCGCAGGGCTTAATGATAGTTTACTTTTGACTTCCATATTTTATGTATGCTATTAAATAAACACCTGTTCATCAATTCGAAAATTTATTTATTATAAAACTAAATGTTCTATGTAGAGACTATTTAATATGTTCTATGGGATATAATATAACAAAATATTATAATTAAAATTATGATTTAAGTACATGTATATACAGCATCATCACGCCTGTATCCTATCTACCCCTTAGGTAGAAGGGGTAGACAAAGTTGCCCAGCAGCGCGCTCATACTTCGCCGATGTAGTTTGGTCCCAATGTGATAGGGGGCGAGCCTATTGTCATTATTCCGGGCAAATTCTCCCTCAATACGTTGGAGATTTTGGGCCATAGTCCACCACGCTGGCCCAGTTGCAGGTCGGTGAACTTTACACGCCTTTTTATAGACATGCAGCTTTCCTCACAACGTTTTCCTTCACCGTTTAACAAGTGGTATTCATTAATGAAATTGACATTCGCACATGGAAATCATCTCAGAAGTGCAGACCTTTTTTTTTTTCCTGGGAAAATCCATTATGGATCCCTTTCCAGCCTCGGGGGAGGAGGAAGGGGTATGTGGGAGTCCCCGGCATAGTGCCGGTATACCCACTAAAAACCCACGGTGTACCACCCGCCGCTATGGAGGGATGTCACGGGATCGCAGAGGTGCAGGCCTGGTTATTAAACTTGATCAATCAATAAATTAAATAGGTACTCAAGTATCGCTACTAGGGTAGGTATGTTTTTTTTCTGTGCTTCATCGTGCGATCAGTCAGCCAGACTATGAGCAGATGCGTTGTGTATGTACTAGGGTATGTAATGACGTAAAAACATTCGCTAGAATCTGCGTAAAATTGAAAAATACCACGTAATGTAATCTAATTACAAATTTGTAGCACTTGAGAAACATTCATTAACATACATACATACATACATACATATACTCACGCATGTATCCCATGGGGGTAGGCAGAGACTACCGTTTGCCACACGCTACGATCCCGACAAACCTCTTTCGCTTCATCCACAGTCATACATCTTTTCATGCACTTCCGTCGGTTTAGGGTGCTACGGACTTGACCTTTCTTGAGGAGACCGTTAATCTGGTCGTGAAAGGTCCTCCTCGGGCGCCCTCTTCCGACAATTCCACTCACGTTTGCCTGGTATATTTCTTTCGTCAGTCTACTTTCATTCATCCTCTCTACACGGCCAAACCACCTCAACATACTTTTCTCAATCTTAGTCACCACATCATCCTTCAGCTTACATTCATCTCTTGCTATTCCTCAACCGGTCAGCGATGGTGACACCACACATACTCATTCATTAAAATTAATCGCAAATAGTCACCCATATCACCTCCTAACAGGAATGTCGAACTACCAATAATCCTGTATATGCAAATCCGCAAACTGGGCAGTTGCATTAACTGCATAAACGCATGCCTAGGAGCATGCCTATGAAAGTAGGCATTTATTTTGATTATTACGTTGACGACCGGCCGCATTAACGACGAACAACGATGCGGCCGCCAGGCATTCTTCGAAAAATGAGCTTTTAAACGATGGCCGACGCATTCGTTACGTCCAGGACGCGTCTAATTCGTGCGCATTATTTAGCCATTTCGCAAGCAGAAACCACTTTGTTGTTTTGTTATTCCCGTTTTGTAGCTTAGTTAATACTGTGCAATTACTTGTTGGGGGATAAAATGCAAAACGCGCAAGCATTATTAATACGCAAAAATGACAACGTGTACCTCGATCACTATCTTGTAACGTGTTCGTAACGTCTTCGAAATTACTTTCACACATCATCTTGGAGTACTTGGAGTACTTTAAAATCAGCGCTGGGGGAAGCAATGCTCCTCCAGCATGTGCTGAGCCATTACCTTTTCGGCACAGTTCACACTGAGCTCTTTTCCTTTTGTTCTTGTTTGTATCTATTTTCAAGTTTTATATTCTCTGTGTGCTGTGTTGAATAAATGTTTCTTTCTTTCTTCTTTCTTTTCTACTTTTTTTTGTAATTTAATCCGACTTCAAAGATCTTAAAGAATCATACTAATATTGTCAATTTAAACGTTTGTGAGGATGGATGGATGGAAGTTTGTTATTCTTTAACGCAAAAACAACTGAACGGATTTTGATTTAACTTTACATAATTAACTGTATTGAATCATCGAAGTATGCGCGTACGGAGTCGCGGGTATAAGCCAGTAGTATATAAGTAAAACAATGTATGACATTTTGTAAGTGCCCCGTAGGCCTATACGAAATAAAATATTTGACTTAGCCTCATGCGTACTTGCCAAAGCAATTACAGTGAAACATTTTCAGTGAGCAATCAAGATTTTCCAATGTATGTAGGCAAACGCATATAATTATGTAGCTCCATAGATACATCTACAAGCGTGAAACAACTACTACAAGCGTGTAGTGGCACCATAAAACCTTGCTCCCATAGGCGCGTCTAAACACGTGCGTTCAATTTTCGCCAACACCAAAACGAGCTTTATTAACTCATAGATAAAACACATTTTATAACGAAATAACATCGATGACGCGTTTGTATTTCGACACGTGTTCGCATAGTTTCTCAAACATAAATGCAATCTTTATTTATATTAACACTAGCGACTCGTCCCGGCTTCGCACGGGTGGATATATTTTTTTAAACATTTTGGCATAAATAAATAGTCTATGTTACTCAGAGATGATGCAGCTTTCTAATGGCAAGAGATTTTTTGAAATCGGTCAAGTGTTTTTTAAGTTTATTCGTTACATGTAGATTATACAAGAATACAAATCTTTCCTCTTTAAAATATTAGTATATAGATAGATTACATTTTCAATATAAAGTAGGTATATTTATTTCAGTCGCATCAGTCGATGCAGGGTATAACGAGCCTACTGTCATTTGCATATTGTATTGAATATTGCAAATAGATGCAGCATGGGGCCTACTATGGAAGTATTTATGAGAACATAAAGCATTTAGAGTTGTTTTAATTTTGTTGGATTGCTACCTACTTGCTTTATGTTGTTGGAGTCAATATTTTTACATAATGGACATTACAATGTTGCCGCTCAACCAATTTCATACAAAAATAACCTCTATTAACTTTGGCAAAATGATGAAATTTAATTAAATAATATGAGGAATGGCTGCACCTGTGATGAGCAGGTATTCTGTAAAGTAATTAATAGCAACAAAACATTCAATAAATACACGTAAGATTTACATATAAAATACCCAACCCCTTGTTTGTACAAGCATGCCCTCTACCTTATACATAAAATAACCGTAACAATAATGCAGCAAAGATTAGATTTGAATACGCCAAATAACTCGTGTAAAACATAGACTTGTTGCCATATACGTAGGCCATGGGAACCCTGAAATACGAGACAGAATATTAAACGAGAACTTAGATGCGCGCGCGCTTACAAAACCCAGAAAACGTATCGAGGGGTAAAAGGCTATTTGACTTAAGCGACACTTTTAGGCGATATTGACTTATATACAGGCTGTATCAGAAGTCCGAAATAATACTTTGACGTTTTCATCAGTATCGGGTATACAATTGAATGGTATAAAAATTTGATCGAAATTCGACCATGTTTTTCCAACTTTTTTTTCGTCGTCAATTTCTATAACTTGTAATATCTTGAGTCCTATGTAAAGTTTTCATATTATATTTTGTGAATATTGGTAGCTGCCCCTTATTCGCGTAGTTTACAATGCTGAATAGGGTTATGGATCTACCCAAAGGCCAGAAAACGATACCTGTGACAAATATTCAAAGGTCTATAACTCAGAAACTATGGTAGTTAGGTATAAACTGTCTTCACTAAGCATCAACATATGAGCTATATGTATATGCATCTAAATTATTATTTCGGACTTCTGATACGCCCTGTATATATTATTGGAATCAGCTAAATTTTCTGCGTCGAATGAATATGATCTCTTGTAAAGTAATAAAAAACGCTCAAGTCAAATAGTTTTTCACCCCTCGATAAGGAATTTGCCGCACGCAACAACCCATAAAATAAAATATTCGATTTACTTAAACGACATTACATTAATTTATAAATAATTTCAAGCCTCGTCGGTTTTGAGTTAAAGCACAGAAATCTCTAATTTAAATTATTAGGGCTAGCACGTGCGCCAAGACTGGAGTTATGTCATAAATCATGTCACACCCAGTCGCTCTCTCATTTTTATAATTACGCGAGAAAGACACAACATTTTTATATATCATGTTTTGTCTTGCCACGACCTGCTTGTCCAACAAATGCAGTATGTATATATATATTAAGATACCATCTTATAAGGTATGCGTTAATGTTGTCCATTTAAATCTTTTTGCATAATTTGTTCTAAATTAACTGGATATACAAATATTCCAATTAAAACAACCGCTGGACTTATCTTGCTACTTGTATACATATTAAATACACGTGAATAGTTACCCAACGAGAACATAGATGGCGGCACAATTATTTAAATCGCGATGTATTTTTGCATTAAATATAATTTTGAAAAGGGAACTTTGATTAGTCCTATGAGTTCGTTAACTAATTATTTGGAGTTCGCACACTTGTCAAGATTACACCTCTGTCACTGACTCGCTCACTTGCTCTCTGTCTTATTCCATACGAGAGAAAGAGCAAAACCAAAATATTCAGTGACATAAGTATAGTCTTGATGCACATGCTACAACTACTGATATATGAAATGTATTCTCAAAGTGAAAATATTTCACAAATATACCGACGTTACGCATATCCAGTCCAAGACAATGTTGCTTTATTTCAATCAACATACGAGTTTAATTACACGCGAAACACAAGGATATACACAGTATACAAGGAATATAGCTAGAACATTACATACTTTAGATGTAGGTGCTATGCGTTAAATTAGTCACGTCGGAGAATCGTGATTATGAGAAAAACATTGATTGGATGGGACGAGCGATACGCATGACAAAATCTTAAAAAGTCTGGAATCCGTTGTGACAAGACTTAATGTGACATAACAAAACTCTAAACAATTACAAGTGATAGGTAAAGCAATTGTAATCAAGAAAAAAAAACAAATACAGAATAATTAATTTAAACTTTACAGATTATAAATAACAACTGACTAATGACAGATTCATTCTCATACAACATAATCGACAATCAAGGTAGCAATTATCAAAAAAAAACCATATTCGTTTACAATGGATTATCTATACCTCTCGCCAAATTAACGCTTGCCACCGCCGGGAATCGAATCGTGCGATCACAGAACACCGAAAAAACTTTAAAGCACATTAATGCCAATACCAAAATGAACTCTGTGCCAATTTACATAAAGATTCAATTCCTGTGGTGTAAGCCACGCGTGGGAGACGCGTCAAAATTTGCTGTCAGTGTAATTTAGTTGAAGACCTTTTTCTATGAGTACAGTTTGTTTTGGTATACCATAAAATTCGACGTAATCATCGACGCCCCAGTGAGCTCAAAAGTAATGAGCCGCACACTGGCAGAACGACGGGTGGTCGTTGAGCAAAAAAAAAAAAAACAACCACCAAGAAAACGTCGGAAAACTTCTAGGCGTTTCATAAATAATGCATCGGAATGCGTATGCGTCGACGGCCGCCGCCGCGCCGCCGTCGTGCGAAAATGAACGCCCCTGCGTCTGCGCAGGCCCGTTATCGGATGGTTACGGGTCGTCAGATAGCGCCGGTCATTATTGCCATTTTACCTTTTACGGTGAAACAAATAGATAACAATATGGCCGCGTTGAGACTTTTTGACAGTCACCCATAAAGTTGGTTCGCAAGTGGTTTATATATAAACCTGCTTTTTACTTAGCCGTAGTCGGGCAAAAAAGGCATATATTCCTTTGTAAATAAATTCCTCATCTTATCTCTGTTTCTGTTTTACTTTAACAGGTAATTTATATGAGACTGTTTTAACGAGCTGCTTATAGAAAAAAAAAAATGGCAGCTATTTGTCGCTGGATGAGGCTAGTTGAGCGTAGGCGGCTCGGCTCATTGCAGAACCTCTATTGAGTGCGGGTTTGGTTCGAAGTGTGCATCGAAGTGTGCAGGTTCAAACCCCGGCTCGCACCTCTGGGGTGTCATGTGCGAATCTCATTTTCATCCGAGATTACCACTTGCTAAGAAACGGTGAAGGAAAACGTCGGGAGGCAACCTGCACGTCTATAGAAAGGCGTGTGAAGTTCACCAACCCGCACTGGGCCAGCGTGGTGAACTATAGCCCAAAAATCTCCCACGTATTTAGGGTGAATGTGCCCGGTATAATTGCAATAGGCTCGCTCGCATTGTGACCAAAATACATCGGCGAAGTGTGAGCGCACTTCAGTCCACCTCAGCCTACCCTTTCGGGGAATATAAGTGATGATGTATTATTACAAATAGGTAGGTTGTGATACAAATACACTTCTCATCAAAAAAATCGAAACACTTTCGTTTTTATTGTTTTCGTCCTAATTTTTAAAATTACTCATCATACAAAATACGAAACCTATGAAGACTTAATTTGAATTTAGAACATTAACATTAGGATTTATAAACCTCATACTACTCACTATTAAATGACATTTTACATTTATTCCTAAATATACACATTTTTCTGATAATCCTTATCAAATCATAAACTGCGAGGTGTTTCGATTTTTTTGATGAGAAGTGTATAATAGAAAATTCAATCAAAAGCAGTGGTAGCCGAGTGGTCGAACGCACGCTTTGCAATCAAAGTGCGCAGGTTCTATCCCCGGCTCGCACCTCTGGGTTCCATGTGCGAATCTCATTTTCATCTGAGATTATCACTTGCTAAGAAACGGTGACGGAAAACATCGTGAGGAAACCTGTGTGCCCGGTATAATGGCAATAGGCTCGCCCCCTATTACATTGGGACCAAAATACATCGGCGAAGTGTGGGCGCACTGCAGTGCACCTCTGCCTATCCCTTCGGGGAATACAGGCGTGATGATGATGTAGAAAATTCAATGCGTGGTGCATTCGGTTTATCTGTATAAGATATTGCACGGTAGCATCGCAACATGAACAGCTAATCAATTCAATACGACTCACGAAGATACTTTTGCATAAATAACCTATACGTAAACATTCTGTTCATAACACGGCATATTTAGTGTTTCCACGCTAGGATTATTTGTCCTTAGTCCCCCGCACACCGGAGCGTCAAACCTCGCGCGGTAACATGTTTACCAATACCAAAGTTTTTTTTTTATGAGATAGGGAGACAAACGAGCAGTCGTTTGACCTGGTGGTAAGTGATCAACGCCGCCCATGGACACCTGCAACACCAGGGGCATCGCAAGTGCGTTGCCGGCCTTTAAGGAATGAGTATGCTCGTTTCTTAAAGATACCTTTGTCACATCGGTCCGGGAACACCGCTGCAGGAAGTTCATTCCACAATTTGGTGGTATGAGGGAGAAAATTCCTGGTAAATCGCACTGTACTGGAACGCCATTCATCCAGATGGTGAGGATGGCGATGGTGGAATTCAGCGGCAGGTATAATACCGAACAATTCCTCGGAACACTCTACATGATAGAAGCGGTAGAAAATGCAGAGAGAGCCTACATCTCTACGCAACGCCGGAGGGTCTAGCCGATCAGTAAGCTTTTTGTCATCGACAATTCGAACTGCCCTTCGTTGCAGGCGGTCAAAAGGAAGAAGTTGGTGAACTGTATTGACTCGTAGAAAAAGCTCATCGTTCAACGAAACGAAATTGACAGAGCGAGCGAATTTTGACGCGCGGGAGCGTGGCTTTTACCAAAGGAATTGTCTTTTCGCGTTGCTTGACAACGCGGATTGCTGACAAATGTGCCAAAATTAGGAGTTGCCTAAACATTATGCGTAACCGAATCGGTGTCGAAGATCCTTAGTCGTGGCCCAACGGATGATGAAACGGTTTGCTCTAGGCAACTGCTTAATGTTTAGTCATTCACTAAGGCGTGAAAACGGACATAAGACTCGAGAGATCTCGAGGAATTGGTGGAACGGACAACGCCATCTGTCACCCGTTGTGTGTACTTAGAAGCATTTCGATTTTAAATATCGAATCCAAGATGGTCGCCGCAAAAGTCGCAAGTGGTCGCAACATTCAATAGGCTAGACATGAATCAACTTGTTTAATAATTCATGGAGTACAACTAAAGCATCGTGGTACTTCAGAAGCCCCCCGCATTGCACATTTTTCACCTGACACATCGAATAATCCCGGGGGTAATAAATAAAGGACTGGCCCGTTGTATGTGGTGCCAACAATTCATTGTGCTAAAATGAATTATTATCATTATTAAAAACACATTATCATCACGCCTCACTACTGTCATTAGGTCCCAATATAGGGGCTAGGCCAATTTCCTTTATCCCAAGCACATTCACCTCAATGCGAGAGAGATTTTTGGGCCACAGTTCACCATGCTGGCCCAGTGTAGTTTTGTGAACTTCACACGCATTTTTATAAACGTGCAAGTTGCCTAGCGATGTTTGCCTTCAACGTAATAAACTTGGATTTAAAATAATGCCAACATCAGTTTTTACGCGTGGGGCTCGCAAAATTTAATTTTGAAGAGAATCCTTTATTTGTACTCGAGATACGACCTCGGTTTGTTAAAAAGAAATTGCCAAGTAAACAACAGGTGGTAAGTGGTACTTACGATTGACATGATTGATGTAATACCGTCCAATCTGTGGATCGTAGGCCTCCTCCCACCCGAGCGGCAACTCATTGCCGATGCAATCCGCAAACGACTGCGGTTTCGTGTATCTGGAACAATGAACGTTTTTTTGTTAGCTTTAGGAAACAGTTTTATATCAACTAAATCGTAGAAATAAGGTTAGTCAAGTAGGGAATGCGATTTCTAAGTATTACATACTTTTGAGTTCCACGCAGGACGCAGGACCTACGTCTCGTAAAATTTGAAAATCAATGGTTTTACTTATGCGCAGCTAAACAGGTTAAAACAGCATTATTATCGACGCTAGCACATTCCCCCTATTTTATAGAAAGTTATGAAAATAAATAGTTAAAATAAAAGGAGAACACGATCAAACAATTGTACCTAGTGTAGTCCAGGCTGTTCACCATGGCAGTACACTTCAGAGAAATCGAGCAAAATTGAAAAAAAACGAACTGTCCATAGAAGGTCTTACATCAAGTTGGCGATCTTCCCACGAAGGGGCGAGCCTATTACGCCGCTCCTATAACTATCATTAAAGCAAAATTATAAGGCCCAGTTATTATTTCGAATCTTTCGACTGGATAATTTCACTTGTTATTCGTTAATGGGGGACCGGTTGAAACGATTCTTTTGTATGTAAACATGCAACATGAAATTCAAGGCCTTTCAATATTAATGGTTTATGGAACTTGATTTTATTGAAGAAAAAGTTCTGAAGTATCTGAAGTTATCATATTACTAGACTAGCTGCGCCCACGACTCCGTCCGCGAGGAATTTAGGAACAAATGGGTTTCATTTCTTTCTCTTAATTATTTTTCGAAAATAAAAGAAGTCTAATCGATGCTAGAAACGACTCTTGAATTATGCAAGCCTTACAAACTTAAAGAATATCCCAATTAGACAACCTATAAAAGCCCTGCTTAAAAAAGTCGCGGCGAAACGCGCATGGCTATACACCCTAGTTTGATGCGGACCTACGACACCGACCCCATCACATGATATTCCATAAAATTTACCATATAATTTGGCAACTAGAAAAGGAATAACGTACCCATTAAGATATGTATTTGTCCAATAGCAAAACGAACTGTATTAAAGAATACATAAAAACTTTTTTAAGGACAATGTCATCGATTATACGAGCGAATTTATTCGTAGCTTTTGCCACAGACATTCAACCTTTATGTACATTAGTACAGAGTACTCAAAAAGTAGAGTCAATTCAAGTTCAAGTTCAATTGCGTGAGCGACAAAAGATATGAGTTACCAGTTTCAAATGCTGCACTACCAATGTAAATTAACAGATCGTTCGATTTGATCAACCCTCAATCAATTTAGAGGTTACGAGATCAAGAGGATGTGGCCAATATCATTGGATTTACGGCAGCCAATACAGCATCACCTCGTTAGTCAGTAGCGTCATTCAAAATCGAGGCAATTAGGTTACGGGTAGAATGGAAATTGGATGAGAATTGTGCGTAACCTTTTTACATTCATAACCTCATAATACCATAGTAGACACAAATTTACCCTTATTTGCGACGCATCTTACGATTAACTTAAATTGAAACTTAACTTTAAAAAAAACTGTTGTTGAAATGAAGTTTATAGAAAATGGCATTGTACACTTTTGTTGGTGATGAAAAATCCATTTGTAGCTGGTGGGTAGATAGGGATTTAAATATCTATACATTTGGAGGTATTGCTATCAAAAGTACGGCTAAAATACACTTAGATTGGTTTAATATGATTTTAAAATCAGTAGCAATTTTAAAATATAGAATGAAATCTCAATCGGATAACAGGGGTTCAATTATAATAGTTAACTTCATACCCCGATGCTATTATAGATAAAATATAATACTTAATATCGTACAAAAAACAGGTGCAAGTATCTAGATTCAGGTTGCGCTAGCCGCGCGGATAATGCAGGCAGGTTGTGGCATGAGAATAATTAATGATGGCCGATGGCTGTGCCCGGGAGCCCGCGCACAGGGCGTGGTGCGCCGGCGCCGGCGACCTGCTTCGCCGCTGATACAAGTTTCGATCATGATTCACGTACCACCGACAAAAAGCGGACGCACTCGCATTTCCGACGGTGACGAAACACGCCTCGTCTCATACGCATCCCACTTAACGGTTTTCGTGACTTTTAATATGGGCGTTTATACGGTAGTCGGTTATTAAATAAGATTCGTCGGTTAATTGGCCACGTTTAAGTCCAGTTCGTCGTACGTGCAACTTTTGATATCGACGGCTGTTCGATGTCTTGCGCGATTCCGTTTTACCGTTTGCCGGTTGTTTTACAGTAAGCGAGACGGAGTAAACGTTGCTTAATGAGCGCGTGTGTATCCACAATTTATTCGCAATAATACCTATGACCTATTGCACAATTATAATAACAATATTTTCTTCAGCCATATGCTTAAAGATACCAAAAAGTCTCATCTAATAAATACAAACTCTCCTTTTGTATTCATGCTACTTTGTCTCTCGTGCGAAATCAAGTGGGGATAAATCTTCAATGGAAATTCGTTACTCCTTCCGCACGGCTACCGAATGCGGCGTCCATTTCAAAACACGATCACTCTTATCGAGGTGAGGGGATAGAGGGCGCGTGCGTGTGCGCATCCAATGCATCGAAGCGGGAGCGAGAGGGAGACATAATCCCCTCGAGAACGAGCGAGACGATCGGAGAAACAATGTTGCCGCGTTATGGTAGAACGGCAAAACCAGTCCTGTCAGCGGGACGTCAAGACGACTTGAGTTCTCGGAAACGGTGACCCGTGTCACGGAATCCCTAGCCGCACACACAGGCAATCTTTCATACACTCACACACAGGCGTATACCAACACAGTTTGGACTCTGTGCTTGATTGGTCAAGCATCACTGTGACAGATTTTTTTATAGCCACCTCGGAGTCAACAACAGTGGTCAAATACATTTATTCAAGGATAGGATTATCCATCCGTAACGCTCAACTTCACATATACAACGATTTTGGCTAAGGTCACATTCTTCAGATAATAGTGGCAAAGAAAAACTTATCAGTGATAATGAAATTATTGTTACACCGATAGAAATAGAACGAGTGGTGCCGCAATCTTTGCAGATAAGGACTTTAACACTTCATATCTTGGAGCGATGGAATTTTAAAACACGTCTGAAGAGAGCATGTCTGGGAACAATAGAATTACTTAACGTTAAAAGATAAAGTAAAACATAACGCCCTTTTACGTGCGACCGCGCATGATTTGCGCACAACGCCATCTGTCGGTGTGTAATGATATTGGGCTACTGTCTTGCCCGCTGCTTGATCTCAAGTCGATCTGGGTTGGGATAGGAAATGTTTTCGAATTCTTTTTGAACTCTTTTGACGACAGGTGCTACGAACCGTTTTTTCATTACAAAAATACATGCGTAACGGTTTATTATCCTTGAACGAGATATTTATAATTAAAAATAACTTAAAATGTTAAACTAAGCCCCATAACTCATAGAAGGCATTCAGGCATTCAGGTATTTTATTTATAGTTGCATTGTGGAACTTATACTAAACATTTTCATTGAAGACTAATACTAATACTAACCAGTATGCAGATTCATATATTTTTAAAATTAGGGGTTTTTAAACAAATAATTATATTGTACTTATACACTATTGGTTGCAAACATATGTATTGTTTTAAGATCACTGTACAAAGTTAGGGTATCGTATGATTATGGCGTTAAGTGGTTGTCACTATACTCAAGTTAAAGCTACAGATAGCACAAGATGTCGGTAAATTTATTCAATCAGACACCTTCGTAAATTATGATTAGTGGCTCAGAATAACAGCAGGTAGCAACCAAAATAAAACATTAAACAGTATACTAACCCATTCATGATTCCCGAGTGAAATAAAGGTTTAAATAGCAAAGATACACATGTAATTAATATCCGTCTTATTTAAAACTAGCTCGTCACCTGCAAATTTACAGAATAAGGAATTAGTTTCGTGGAATTTAGGAAAATAAACCAAATTATATCATCAGCTATATGCCAGTAAAGTTCTGTCAAATACGGTCCAGTCGTTCAGGAGATTATCCGGAACAAACATAGAGGCAGACAGATGAACAGAAAAAATAAAGTTTAATGTACCGTCTAGACTTTCATTATGCATTTAGAAAAAAAATTGTTACCTTGTCATCCCAAATACGACGCCTCAATTGTATTTATTTGTCATAGATATCACGGCATTTTTTTTAAGTTATGTAGTCCATATAATTCTAAAACCCGCAGTTAAAACGGACCGTTCCATCGATTCACTTTATAATAACCGGCCAAACAGCTTCAACAGATAACTATTTCACTACAAGGTTTCAAATATTTTACAATTCCCAACTGAATCGAATTCACAGCGAGATCGCGTAATCGATGCGAATAAATCCGCGAGCTATGTAGTGCGATATGCCAGTGCATCTCAGTCTCATTGGAAAATAGCGCGGCAGAAGGCCAATGTACCGTCGTTCGGCATCCGCAAATAGAAACACGAAGGTTGCTGCCGGCTTTGGACTATTCCTTAATTACCCCTGCAAATTTTACAGCCGCTAAGGGAGTTAAAACACTCTCCTAAGCCTGTGTCCTTACCACCACCTTGTTTCAATAGGAACTGTAAATTTTTGGCAGATTATATACTCTGTTAACTGCCGGTCACCTGCCATCTTTATCACATTCATCACACGTTATTTATAATGTGTATTTATTGAATTTGCTCTTGCTATTAATTACAAGACACTGGCTAAAATACCCACTAATCGCAGATGGAAACATTTCTCATCTTATTCCATTAAAATTCATCATTCCGTAAAAATAAGAAGAGTTATCTGTCAAAAACTGAAAACAATATTAAAAACATTGCTGCAAGACTGGTGGTTAGTCCAGGAGGCTGAGACGTTTCAAACTTCGACAAAAAAACAACAAATAATCGATTGTAATAAATGAAACGCGCCGTAAGTAATTTGATGTTTCCAACTTCCGATGTCCAAATCCTGGATTACGACAAAGTTGGAGAACGTCTGGTGGGAGGCGGTGCCATGCTGTCTCACACATATCGACCCACCGACAGACAGACACGCACACCTACTAATGCTCTATAAATACCGCCAAGGAAATATTTTAATCCGGATGGCCCGTTTAATGCACATTCCTTGGGCTTCGGAACAATCTCCGCTTTTTTTACTCCTTCACACCCAGAGGGCATTGCCCTACTTAGATTTTGGTTCAACGCAAGATAATCTGTCATCTCTAACTGTGTCAGTAAACGCGGTTAAGGATAACAATGTTAGGTGAATAACCTGTTCCTTACAAAGTATTTAATGAATTCTTGTAGCATGATGTCACGTCATGTGTTCTATGTTGTATGCTATTTGAATGGATCGCCCGTCTAAGCTCACGGACAGGAAGATTACCAACCTTCCGATGTCCTAAAATGGAGTCTTGTTAGGGTCAACGTGATTTCCTCTAGCATACTGCGCGCCGACACAATTGTACTTTATAATCGAATGGAACAAGACTCGCAATGTCCAGTCGTCGAATCTCGTCGACCGGATGATCCAATACGTGAATATAAAGTTTCGTATCTGTGCCGACCGACTGCCGAGCCGTGCATTAACCACGTTATACCTACACATTCCTTGCATATTACGTCACGCCGCACAACCGTTCACAGAAATTTACCAAAACTCGGTGATCACTTGAAAGTGGTAATAATTAGACGGTAAACTCGGAGGTGATGTGACGTCAGGCGTTATTCGATCGTTGACAAACGACATTCCGACGGCTAGTGTGAACTGTGTTGTTGAGACGCACGTCACGTTGCGCTACCAAGGTCTCATGCTCGTCTTAAGACTCAAGAACGCAAAAGCTAACGCTCCAAACCAAGTAGTTTTATATGCAGTTATGCATACAAAAAACTCGAAATCCTTCTCTCGAAATACGAGCAACGATCGTGATATATAACGGACGCTAATTAAATCGCCATTCAACATTATCTATTGAAATATCAGAACAAACAGACGTCGAGTGTTCAATGTTGCATGATGTCTGCAGAAGTGACGGACGGACGGGCAGCGGGTTGCATAAACACTGAATATATAGGGTTTCCGTTTGAATCACGCCGCATACCAGTCGCCTTCGTCACGGCGGCAGTCGGCGCGTGCGACACAATATCATAGTATCACGACTCCGCTCACAAACACTCGATAATACGATACCCAGTCTAAATAATGTCTATACGGAATGACGAATTGTTCGCCCGCACTACACCTACCTACATAATACCGTCGACAACTCAGGAATTCCTAATTGATATTGCATTGTGGTCACTCCCAGTCTGCTGCTTGTTCGAGTAATAACTACTTGTGTTCCGATGAAGGAGATTAATGGCAATAAATCAGACACGACGCTGTTAAAACTGTAGTAAATCAGCTCGCTACTCTGATTCGCAGAAACATAACTTTATGGTGCTCATAATTTATTATTGTATATCTATGTTATTTTCAACGATGCATACTAATTAATTAAGCGAATGTAATAAAAACTGTCCATTCATCGGATCGGTGGACCGGTTTTTTAGATTAACATAAAACACAAGGTACCTAACCTATACTTTGACGTTGCCAAAGTAAAACATGCATGTACAAAAATTTTAACGATACCCCCGGCATTCAAAGCTCCTCATTATGCAAATATGCAATGGCTGAAATAGAATGTAGAAAAGCAATCACGGGCGGTGGGTCGCTACAACATCGAATACCGCCCTCGAAGTATGGCAGAAATGTTGCTAATGGCTTGTAACGATGTTTGCCGTCGAGTCGAGTGCACAAATGATACTTTCCCAGCGGTAGAAAGTCAAACATTAGGTAGGAATGGCACTGCAGCGGCTCCATTCACATATCGTTGTTATTAGAGCGGCGTTAAGACCGGAAAGCATGGTTTAAACAGGGTCCAAACATGCTGATATCAATGTGCGCGGACGCATCGCGAATGAATGGGAGGCGCCGGCCATCGGCCGATGTTTGTTGAGGAACAAAATTCCTCACTCCATTGTTTCGTGAATGACCGTTCGCACGGAATGAGGTCGGAGGAATGCTCGCGATTTAATTCCAATACACCGATGCCAATTTCTTTTGAAACACATGATACCTGACCGTCAAGTCCACTAACTAACACTGTCTTTGTATTAACACAATAGCTTTACAACAATAATTTTCAATGATAGCAAGAATAGGACTAGTGTAAACTTTAAAAATTGTCTCTAGAATAATGAAAGGATCTGTTACCATAACCAAAACTTATTAAAGTTATTAATTCTATCAAAATAATTACGCAATCTATCACCTAATCGCTATTAAATACAGGTGATTTTGCATACCGCAGCGCTTACAAATAAAGTTGAGAGCCCAAATAGAATAGTATTGCTTATGAATAAGGTACAAATTGGAATGAGAAAATTGTTTATAATAGTGTCTTGTCGCATATTTCGCCCACGCCCAATCGGCGGGTCGTCAACAATTTATTCAAAATCAAAGATTTGTGCCAGTTCTCCTTAGAGTGCCTCTATTTATGTACACTTAAACATTTTACCATTCACGGCATTAGTATTAGGATACGAAATTACAAACTATAAGTCTTCAATTGCGATTTCTTTTATGTTCATAGCCAACAAGTTTCTTATAAATTTATCTTTACAAATAAATATAATTGAAGTGTCTGTTTGTAATGTCGAAATAACAGCGTATTAGTAAATGCTTAAAAAAGCATATACGCTACGTATAACCGAAAAGCAATTTAAAAACGTTTTGTCTGCCTTTTTTGTTCGAGGTAAACTCCCAAACGACTAGACCTATTTTGACGGGACTTTCACTGTCAGGTAGCTGATGTTACAAGGAGTAACTTAGGCTACCGTTTTTCATAAATTATATGCGAGCACAGCTAGATCCTACAAAAAAGAGGACAAAAATTTACTGTTTGAAATCATATATTTATATTAACGACAGAATTATTTATGTGCAACAATGAATGCATGCTTTCAACAAAATATAAGACGAAATTCAGCTTATTAAGTGCGTCGTTAATTACTATCCCATAAAAAAAGAACTTTCTTAATGAATACGCCAGTAAATTACGATATTAATTTTTATTAGACGTTTTTAAGTCGAATAACGGTAAAGTATCGGTTTCGTTCCATCCACCGACAGATTGGAATCGCACATTTTAGTGGGGACATTAAATCGTCACAAACGTTTATAGAGGGAACACTAAATGGGCAACATTCTTTTGACGACTGCGTCTGGGCGTCCTCCGATGGCTAATCAAACACTATTATGCAAATCAAGCAAATAGTTATACAATTTTATGAGCGGCGACCATCCACGATCTATCACACCCTATATAGAGGGGGGACAGACACGCAGAAATTCCATCCAACCGTTCCGAGGCCCGCTATGTCGACACACCATATTTTGCAAGTTTATCGTTGCTTATGCTAACTTCTCACATGAAGTTATGGCGCTGTTTGAGTCTCCGTGCGCCGTTTATAGAGATCGAAACGGTGAAACTGAATAAGCCGCGTAACATCGTAAAGTTCTGCGCAGACTGAGGCATCAAATCCAAACTCTGTGTCAATATACATAAAGATTGAATTTCTGTTGGAGAAGGCACGAGACCACGCGTCAAAGTGACGTTTTGTTGAAGAATGAGCTTTCTCAATCAGTTAATACAGTTCGTTTTGGAATGGGCAAAAATTGTGCTCCAGCGCACGCGAGGCTTGAAGATACAAAAAAAAACCTGAAATAAATGTGCATAACAATGAAAAAGTCGTTACAAGTAGGTAAACAACTGGTTTATGACGGCATACAGATAAGAAAGGAATGCCAATTTTGATTAGAAACGAGACCGGCGCAAGTTTTATCGCATACTTACACAGATAAGTTTTAAACTTGCGTGATTTCAAACACATATTCATTATTGTGGCGATAAAATAATGACTATACAACGTTTTACAATGGGGATCTGACGATAGCATAGTACCAAATTGTTCCATTGAAATTATTTACACGTTTCCAACGGAATTTCAATAATTTCCGATGTTTGGTAACGTATATGTACTTATTTCGGAACGGTTTCTCCACCTCCTTATACTGTTAATATTGACTTTTTAATGGTACATAATGACGCGCATATTATGTATGTATGTATTCACATTTCGCATACACTAACAGATTTTTTCCATCTTACCACATATTTTTTTTATTCATTCATAATTACAGAACTATAACCATTTTAATACCTATTTACTCAATTAAATATCTCTAATAGGTACAACAGGTAAGCACTTATAATGAAACATTCTTGCTGATTTCTCCGAAACTTCTACATTTTCGGCAGTAAATAAGAATAAAACACCAGTAAAGTTAGTGAATGTATTTAAACAGATTGCAACTGTAACTTTTTCGACGAAAACGTGCATGCCACAACCTGCATGCATTATTTTTGTTCTCCAGACGAATCGGTTAAAAATTCCAGACTATAATGATCGTTCACCTTATTGGTTGTGTGAATCAAAATAAATCTGTGTAGACGGCGTCCACAGAGGCGGCGATGGCGGCGCGCGCGTCTCACTGTACAGAATCACCAAGGACATATTTATCTGAGTGGAATGCGCAGAATAAACAATGTTGTATGGCTATTTCGCTCGGTCATAGCCACGCGCCGCACCTTACAGGTCTTATACTCTGTCATACTAATATTTAGAGGATATCCCTCAGCACAACTCGTATCAGCGTACATGCTCAAGTTTACAATTGATTAATTTGAGAGTAAATTGCAAGGGACCCTGCAACTAAAGTTAAGGACTCGATGCAGACAATACTCGGCCTCAAGATAACTCATTCAAAATACTTAAACATCAGTTGATTGAAGTCAAGAAACGCTGTAAAATGCCCAGCCCCTTTGTTACGCTTGAAGGAGCAGAGCTTGCAACGCGTGGGAATCACATACTTAGGTTACACAAGCTTGTGAAGATAGCTTCGTTGAATAGACGATATAAAACTGAATGTTGCCCATTAGAAACTGTATTGATTTATTATTTACTTGAACCAAAAACCCAAAGCAATTTCTGAGTAAGATTGTAAGGAAGAATTATGTAAATTATTATTATTATATTATCTATCTGAAGATGCGACCGCAGTCATGCATACCGCATTCAGGCATTCCGAAGCGAGCATCCTTGCATATCACAAACAATATACCTGCAACTATCCGCACATAGAAACCAAACGCGGATTTCACTCGCAACATAGAATTATGCATTAACGATCAACGGAACGCAACACTGCGGTATGCGAACAGAACAATGTACTTGCGTAGTGAAACTGCGTTCAACCGATACAATTAAAGTAATAAACACCGGTGAACACGGGTATAAGTTCCCATTCGCTCGTTAATCGATGCTATCATTGTCTTCCCCGCTTCCCTGTTTAAAGGCACAATGAATAGTTTTTCCAACGATCACAACGCGTAGCTGTCGAACGTTTCTATATAGTTTACTTTTTCACATAGTTTTTATAGCTATCGTCTAGTTACGTTTCGCACTTGTCATGAATACCGCAAAATACTCATTCGCACGCAACGCCTCATTACAGAAGCACACTTTGAGAATACCACTCACTACCGTAAATGTAGTCTCGGCCCGAGAAAACATACATCGAAATTCAAGGGTAAATATTTCTTTATTAACGGCCATTTCTGGCCCTCAAAATGAGATGATTACATCTGCATGTGAAACCAGGTCTAGCCGGCTGACAACATTCTTGTGGTGCGTAAATAATTGCACTCTGGCTGAAGCACGCGGGCTCATAACTGACGTGAGGGCACATTTGTCATAGTGGAGCGTTTAGGTTCCACGTATAAGGTTAATAGCGCCGTATGCGCCCGAGACATGGTAGTTATTTTTAGCGTTAATAAATTGGCTTAGTGGCTCGGTTTATTGTGTGCGCGTTTTGCACAAGTAGATGTCGGCTTTATAGTTAGAACCGTAGTGCCTCCGCATCGCACACAAAAATTCTAGGTCAATTCTGACTGTCGTTGCTCTTTTACTATCCACTTAGCATTCTTTTCAAAACAATACGCAAAGTAGGTTTATTCTATGCGCCATTGAGGATTCCCGCCTCTAATTATTTCCAACAACTGTTCGCGTAACTGAAATTTTCCATTATCACATATTTGCTAGTGGAGTCGTACTAAACTTGATAACGCTGAAATACAAACAAAAAACGTCGTCATGTTTTGGTGCGCGCCGAGTCGGTAACCACGTCTCAAATATCATACTGTAATGTAGACCGAGTGGAATGCAGTTTGCCAAAAGGTTCAATAAAAATATCACTTTATGTTTCCTGTGTCAGCGGCGAATTTTATTGTGGTGTCAATGTACTGAGACCATATTCTCATGAGGCTTCTTAAGTTGAATCAATTTAATCCACATTTGATTTTATGCAATATTTGTTGAGCGCTTAAGTCGGTTTTAAAATTAAATATTGCCAAGATTTTCTTGTGCGACTACAATCAGTTTCCAGTCTGAAATGAAACACAAAATGGTATTTGTAAAAACAATATCCTCGCTTGTTTTAATCATGTTTTGAATCAGTCGTCCATTTTGAAGTTTTCGGACGTAACATAATTTGCAATTAAAACTGCATTCGGTTATCTGGATGGACTCAACGGTACTCTTCTCGTTCTTGTTATATCGATAGCAAACTTTATGGCGTTTCTTATTAGTCCGTTATACAACACCATTAGGCACTGACAGTAGTGACAGTTAGTCTTTTAGGGTGTCTTATTTCCTTAATGGAGCAAGTACCAGGCTGCTAATTGTTACGGCATTTAGCATCACCGAAGTGATAATTGGGCGTTTTTAACTGTAACCGTGCATTTTCAAGTGCAGGTGAACAGTTTTTAAGGTCAACTTTTTAAGGCATCGTAGCAGGTGTCGGTTTAACTATGGTAAATAGATACAACTAGAGACGTGATCGGTATTTAATAGGGATGTGTTGTGCAGCACCTGCAGCTCTGCGAGGTGGTAGAGCGGGGTGTGGGGGGAGGCGGCGGGGCGCGGGGCGGGGGCCTGAGCCGCTTTAGAAAGGCGCGACCATCGCCGCAGGCCCGGGCCGCATTCTACGGCCTGTCATTCACTCCGGGCAACTTGCCTATGCATTGCATTCCATCTCCCACCACGTCCTCCACGCATCGGCACCATACACACACGCGCACCTTACGAAACTGCCGAGCGCACCATCGAGGCAACATGCCACATTCATACTTAACACATAAACGCTTCATCGAATTATTTCTGCGCCAGTTCAGCCACCAACATTGCTGTGAACCAGTTCCGTGGCCTCATTCGTCGCGTTCCGACTGCGCCGTTCACCAAATAACCCATACGAAAAGGAGAACACGGTGCCCACACATTCCAAAGGACAACAAATGATAACCATAATTTGTGTTTAGCTCATTTGTTGTCACTAAATTGTGGAATGTCGTGTGAAATCGAGGTTGACGCGCATTCTTCCCACCAGAGAGCGGCAGCGTCGCGGCGACGGTACACTTTGTTTTTCACGATTTATTCTATTTTAGAGACGGGTTTAGCACTTGTAACCTCACCACGACGAACGATACGGTACTCACTCGCGACATATACGTTCACAACACTCAATATCAATCAGAAAACTATAAAAATCGCATTGGAATGTAAAGTTTTGACATGGGGCTCTTACGGGTTAACACTTCTCTTTGGAAAACTTACCTGTCTCGCGGGTCGATCCACGTCGTTTTTCTACTGTTGTGATCGATGAAATATAGTTTTCCGTCAAAGTCCCTTGCATAATCCCATCCGTCGGGCAAGGGTATCTCACCGTTTCGTCTCCTTGGCATATTTCACTGATTAAATCCATTCAAACGAGTAACGAAGCACACTCGCGAACTAACTATACGGCCATGTTGAATACCTCATTACGAGGTGTGACGTCACGCGGGTTCGGCCAATGGCGGCGAAGGGCCCCCACGATGGAATGCGGCGCGTACGCGAGCGCGAACACACGAAGCGGTTCCGTACGTCACTTGGGCGATAGGAGTGATACAGACGACTGCACCACGCGACCCCGCGGCGCTGACTGAACCCCGTCGCCTCGTAGCCACGTTATCACCGCACATGATAATATTCACTACCAACACCTAATGTCTAAATGCATTCCTCGACCACCTAATGTTTACATTACATGGTCCACTAGTGCGGACCGACTGGTGCTATGTACGGTGCCGAGGCTGCGAAACATACTGCCAATGTAAGCAAAAAGTAGGTAGGTACATACCCATTCAATCTATTTACGATTCCACTGTATAAATATGTATAGACGGCGGCGTACATACGTATAGATCGCATTCCACAGCGTATATACATTACAGCAGTAGGTACTACATACATGCAAACTGCAGATAAGTAGGTACCTAGATACACGAGTGAAGTAGCAACAATATAATGTACTGAACTTATTGGACGTAGTTTCAAGCGCTATACTTAAATATAAGAATGGGAATAATACGTTGATTAGGGAACCCAATTCCAGCAAATAAACATTGCTTAACTAATTAATAAGTAGGTGCCTACAGTTTTTAATTATCTTTTACGGGACACAAAGAGTAGGTAAATACTTCTTACCTACATTGTAAGTAGGTAAGAAGTACTTACCTACTCTTTTCAATTGTCGTTGTGCTACCTACCTACCGCTATTGTTTGCAAGAGATTAATACTAATTAATTTGTATCGACTCGTAATGATTTGTTTACAAAAGGATTAATATGTTTATGTTAAACAGGAAAAGAATGTAATTGTACAAAACGTTTTGGTAAATAGGTGATGGTTAATTAATTAGAATGGACGAGTTTTATGCAAATGTGTAATTCATATGAATATATAAATAATAAACGTTTCATTTCTGAGCACGGGCCTCTCCTCAATGTAAGGGGGATTGCCATAGTCCACCATGCTATCCCAGGACGGGTTGGCAGACTTCACACAAATATCGAAAACTGGTTAAGTTCCAGGGCATGCAGGTTTCCTCACGATGCTCCCTTCACCGTCTTCGAGCGAATGTTATCTCGGATGGAAATTAGATTTGCTCATAAAACCCCGAGGTGCGATTCGGGGTTTGAACCTACACACTTTGATTACAAAGCGTGCGTTTGACCACTGGGGTACCACTGTTTTCATACCTTCCTACGAAAATATTTCAAAGTAAAGTACCTACTTAACTTTGATCTATATCCATGGGCCCATACAGAATAAATGATTTGACATTGACTTTGAGTGATACAAGCATAGGAAGCACAGCTTACTGCACGACGTAGTTGCGAGGTCGATTACAACTTTGGAGATATAGTCAGTCTTGTCAGTTCGTTTTTAAGTAGGTAAATAGTTATTTAATTAATTTTTAATTGATTGCACATCTGATCATTAAAATTAGGCACATAATTAGTAAGTACTACTACTACTAAACCGTAGGTATTTAAGTAGGTACCTTACCCACCTACCTGCCTATAAAGAATACTTAGTTGTAAATTAACTACGAGCCCTGAATGCGGTAATACCTCAGTTGGGAGAACGCTAGTCTCATAAACAAGGGAGGTTCAAATCTCGTGCTCGCACTTTTATTTTTTCCCATTTTCATGAGTGCATGTGATGATCATACGATGTTGGACCTTTGTTATTGCTACTTATAGCTATTTAAGCTCAAAAAATATAGTAAATTAGATAAGTAGGTACCTACCGACGTAAGTTCAAGCCAATTTACTGTTAAATCAAGTACCTAGGTAACATAACAACGGGTCTGTAGATATGTAGGTAGGTACCTACCTACCTTCCTAAATAGGTTAAGTAGGTAGGAACCCTCGCCATAAGTAAAACGTAGCTCAGGCTAAAAGCAATAACGTAGTAGGTAAGTAATTCAAATCATTCGTATGGTAGGTAGTGATATCACATAAAGCAGTAGCAATAATTAAGCAATATTAGGAGATACAAATCGTACTTATATAAGATTCCTATACTTACTTATTTCTTATTGTAGTGTAGAATGTAAGGTGGTTATTTATTTATCTTCACTCACTGCCTGTTGTTTTTATAAGGTTTCACTTTAAAACCATCTATTTATTAAACATTAAGTATAAGAAAAAAAACATTAAAAAATGAATTATTCAAAACTTCTACCCCACTAACGTTTTTTTTTAAATGACACTTTATTGACAACGGCCAAAATTATCTAAAATTAAAAACAAAGTAATTTAGCTGAATTTAGCTGAAAAAAAATATGTAGAATAATAATTTTAATATAACTTCAATATTTTTAAACACAGCTACTTTATAGACCAAGACATACCTTAAAAATCAAGCTAAATATATAATCAAGTAACTATTTCCTTTTCATAACAGTTAAAAGAGTGAACAGTTATTATGCTAGAAATATAAGTAATTTTTCGTTATGGAACGCGACTTCCAGTGTCAATGTCATGCATGTAATGTCATGATCGTCATGATGCAAATGTCATTTGTCATGTGTTGTTGGCAGTTTTGTCTGTCATATCAACACGTATTTCTTCAATGATTTCTCCTTATTTTACTTAAATTCCTATATACAGAAACTTATTAATGATCAAATCTTAATAGTTACGAGTTGATATTTGGCTTTAGAAGAATGCCTTCGAGCGATAGTGAGGGTTTCGAGAGCGCGGACGAATGGCATGGAACTCCTGACAAAAAGGAGAGGAAGAAACGTCTCTCGTCGTCAAACTACAGTGATAATGCGCTGGAAACCGAACACCAATCATCTGGCACAAACCCTACAGCTGGCAAAGACCAGAAACCCACAGAAAACAAGGTAATTTGGAGACCAAAGACCAGCATAGCTTGATTAATTATAAATTAAATAAAAATACATCATCACGCCTGTATTCCCCGAAGGGGTAGGCAGAGGTGCACTGCAGTGCGCCCACACTTCGCCGATGTATTTTGGTCCCAATGTAATAGGGGGCGAGCCTATTGCCATTATACCGGGCACACAGGTTTCCTCACGATGTTTTCCGTCACCGTTTCTTAGCAAGTGATAATCTCAGATGAAAATGAGATTCGCACATGGAACCCAGAGGTGCGAGCCGGGGATAGAACCTGCGCACTTTGATTGCAAAGCGTGCGTTCGACCACTCGGCTACCACTGCTTTCGGCTACACTTTAATTATAATTGATTAAAAGATTTTAGTAATCTTAAATTTGTAATGCTCATCTATAAATTATGTTGTATCTTATCGCAAATAGTATTTTTATGTTCCTATACATCTTGAGCGTCAATGTTATTATAAGATAAAAATTGAAAATATAATGGAATCATGTTAAAACAATTGTTTTATTAGTGGCTAAAATATGTTGCAATATGAGCACCCTACGTTTCTAAAAGTAGAGTTATGATATCGTTCTAACTCAGGGCTTCCCTAACTGTGCGTATTATCCCAGGGCCGTTGTTCTTTATTTTTTCTAATAAAAAATTTAGATGCTTTTTTATAATTTTTCTATCAAATTGTTACTAGGCTAGAACTACAACTAGTACTAGGTAAGAAGGTCAGGGCGTCACAATAATATGGTAACTGTATAAGGGCGTCACAGTTAAAATGAGTTTGGGAAGCCCTGTTCTAACTAATAAATGGAAAGTGCCTATGTAAATAGATAGATAGAGTACTTATTGTACACACCAAACAAAGAGAATAATACAACATTCTTAGTTCTACATACAGTAGCTATGTACAATTAGGCGGTCCTATCACTAAAAGCAATTTCTTCCAGACAACCAGTACCTAGCTTTTAAATTTAGAGGACACGATAACTTCCACCAGAACAAATTCAATAAATTCACATTATAAACGGAAACGGGTGATAGATAAGGGGAATTAATCTTAAGGTCTACTTCCACTGATTTCAGAAAACAGCAGATGGTTGGGACGACTTTGACATCGAAGACACAGATGCCATAGAGACCAAACTTAAAGACAAGGAGGTTGAACTGCAGGTATCTTGTAGTAAACTCACAAAAAGTCAACCAAAAGACAGCAAGAAAACACAAGATACCGGCTGGGATGACTTTGATGACTGGGGACAGGATGATGGGAACAACACCCGGAAGGTATCAGTTGATGCTGTGGTAATTGTCTTCGTTAAAAAAAAAACAGCCAAGTGTGAGTCAGACTCGCACACAAAGGGTGAAGGGTTTCAGACCATTACCTACAAAAATGGCAAAAAAATCACATTGTATGGGAGCCCCCTTAAATATTTATTTTATTCTGTGTTTTAGTATTTGTTGTTATAGTGGCAATAGAAATACATCATCTGTGAAAATTTCACCTGTGTAACTATCACGGTTCATAAGATACAGCCTGGTGACAGACAGACAAACAGATTTACCCTTTGGGTACAGAACTCTAAAAACATACTGTTTATATCAAGAACCCCCTCCTTTTTGAAGTTGATTAGAAAGAGTCACCTATAATTTAAGATGTGAAACTTCAAACAACATCTGTCAAATACAAATGAAACAGATATTACTATAAAGTTTCTTGTATTGGCTTGGTTTGGTAGTTCAAGCCCCTTGGCTCATTGCATTGGGCGTTTGTGGGTTTGATTCCTATTGTTGGGAAATCATGTTCACCCCTAGTCCACATATGGTACCTATTGTATGGGGATTCATAATATAATGAGTAGGTGTAATCAGGTGATATTTGTTTATTTCACCCGCATTTATGGTTACTGCTACTACTACTACAGCCCTTTTTAACGTCCCACTGCTGGGCACGGGCCTCCCCTCAATGCGAGGGGGATTCAGGCCATAGTCCACCACGCTGGCCCAGTGCAGGTTGGTGAACTTCACACGCCTTTCTATAGACTTGCAGGTTTCCTCACGATGTTTTCCTTCACCGTTTCTTAGCAAGTGATAATCTCGGATGAAAATGAGATTCGCACATGAAACCCAGAGGTGCGAGCCGGGGTTTGAACCTGCGCACTTTGATTGCAAAGCGTGCGTTCGACCACTCGGCCTCCACTGCCTTGGTTACTGTGCCATGGTTACTGTGTCATAGCTTAATGTTATAAAGATAACCTTTCTCAATAAATAGGCTGTACAGTGCAAGAATAATTTTTGAATCGGACTGGTAGTTCCAGAGCTTAATGCATTCAACCAAACAGAAACTGTGCAGCTTTATAATATTAGTATAGATTTAAAAAACATGTGTTAATATAACCAGCAACTTACAAGAAAGCAAGATAAAAAAAATCATAGACTATTATAGTGATTAAAACCTTAAATAAATTGTGTATAATATCTATGTTTCTGTCATCATAAAACTAGTATGAAATACCAACTCACGTTACAGGAGGAACCTCAAAAATCGGAATTACCAAAACCCATATACTCACAACCGGAGCCGGACATCAAGGAGGTGACAGAGAGGTTGGCAGCAGCTTCCACCGGTGGCTGGGGGTGGGGATGGAGTGTGGACTCCCTTCTGAGTACCGCCACTGCTGGTATCAGCAACATTACCAGTCAAGTGTCACAGGTACAAAATGTTTCACAATTAATATATGATTGAACATACTTAAACAAAAAGGATCCAATCCACATCAAGTCAGTCTTGTTTGAGCTAGGGCAGCTTGAAGTTTGATAAAGTATTACATGTGGGATGGTAGCCTAGGTGGTAAAAATGCTATTTGCTTATATTTTTTTGTTGATTGAAAAGACCTCAGTTTGGTACTTAACTCATTTTTGACAATTTTGTGGATTGCATCCATTATGCTTAACTACATCTATTTAAGTAAATGACAAGCAGAGGCATGGTCTCTAGTTCTTTCTGCTGTGTTAATCTTAAAATCAAAGAGAGTTCGAATGTAACAGCGCTGATTTTAAGGCTATACATCATCACGCCTGTGTTTCCCGAAAGGGTAGGCAGAGGTACGGCAGTGCGCCCTTCGCCGATGTATTTTGGTCCCAATGTAATAGGGGGCGAGCCTATTATATCGGGCACATTCTCCCTCAACACGAGGATTTTTTTTTTTTAATAGCTAAAAATTATAATGAAATATTTCTGATTTAACATATTGGTTTAGAATAAGCTTATATTTTAAAGCTTAGTATACCTATTTTGAATTACATTGTATTAATGGTTGGCATGGAGCTTAAGCAAAGCAGTGGGCAGTGGTTGGAGAAGAAGAGCTGAAGATCGGGCTCAGTGGCGCATTTTGGGAGAGGCCTGCAGTGGACTAACATCGGCTGATGATGATGATGGAGTTTAACATATTAAAAATGACAATTATTTCAGGGAATATCAACAGTTTTAGAGACTGGTATTGGTGCCCCGAACCCCGAAGAGCTGGCTAGAAATACTTCTAAAGATGAAATGCTTAGGAGGCCGGAAGACAGTGCTAAGGTTGACAGCAAGTCGGAAGTGATCGAGACCTCTGATACGAAAGACATCAACGAAGGTTCCTTCGCTTTTGGTGGTCTGTTATCCGGCGTGACGAAGTTTGTTGAGACTACTGGTAAGATAAGTTTGGATAGAATTCCATTAGACAAGTATGTATAAAATGTACATGTTTCAACAATAAAACCCCAGTGTGCAATCAACATCATCATATTGTATACAGGATGGAATTTTGTAATGCCATCTGAAGGGAAAGTACTCTTAATACTGTAGATAGAAATGTGGCGACATCTATCTCGCCACATACGAACTAAATCCTGCATCGCGATATTAAAGTTATCCGAGCGATTGAACAAATATACAAGAACCCGCCAACAACTTATGGGCAGTAGACCACCAGACACAACACCCGTCTGGTCGGAGGTTCCTCCCGACTCAATGGGGGATGAGGAACTTTACACCCTGTTCCTCACACTCCAAAGGAAATAGAACTCAAAGAAAACATTCCTTTATTTTTGAAAAGAAAGAATACTGCATTCAAAGATTTTCGAAAATTAGAGATTATGTCGATCATGCGAGAATTTGGCCCCAGGTACACCAGTGCGTCGAATATTTCTTGTCAACATTTTTTCCAATACCACAACAAGCTCTGTGTCTATATACATAAAAATGAAATTCGTATGGTAAAAGCCACGCGAGCATTCGCCCAAATTCGCACGCGCTGTCAATGTAATTTCATTGCAGAATGAACTTTTTCGATAGGTGTTTACAGTTCATTTTAGTATGGACTTAAAATTTATTGCGCGAATGTCAGTTGTTTTTTGACACTACACTCCACACTTACTACTACAGCCCTTTTAACGTCCCACTGCTGGGCACGGGCCTCCCCTCAATGCGAGGGGGAATCAGGCCATAGTCCACCACGCTGGCCTAGTGCGGGTTGTTAGACTTCACACATCTATAGAGAACTCCTCAAGTTCTCTCAGACGTGCAGGTTTCCTCACGATGTTTTCCTTCACCGTTTCTTAGCAAGTGATAATCTCGGATGAAAATGAGATTCGCACATGAAACCCAGAGGTGCGAGCCGGGATTTGAACCTGCACACTTTGATTGCAAAGCGTGCGTTCGACCACTCGGCTACCACTGCCATCCACACTTACAGGTACAAAAGTAATATCGGGCGGTCTCGATACCCTCGAATCGATTGGCAAGAAGACCATGGAAGTACTCCAAGACGGTGACCCTGGACTTGCTAAAAAGCGCGCGCTCCTCGGACTGGCCGAGGACAAGCCGGTGCTGTCCCAGGTGTTGAGAGAAGCCAAGTCTAAAGCAGAAGAAGAAGATAGACTGAAGGAGGAGAAGAGGGAAGCAAAAGAGGTTCACTATGAGAACTTATTTGATGATTTTGAAGGTAAATCTAATTATGTACGTCTGGGGCGTCTAAAGTCGCGCGACGGAATTTTTACCAATATCAAAACGAACGCGCTGATTTTGAAGCCCCATTTTAAGGCTAAAATATTTTTGGAATGAGTTTTTTTTTAGGTTTCCGTACCCAAAGAGTAAAACGGGAACCCTATTACTAAGACTTCGCTGTCCGTCCGTCCGTCCGTCCTTCTGTCACCAGGCTGTATCTCATGAACCGTGATAGTTGGAAAGTTGAGATTTTCACAGATTATGTATTTCTATTGCCGCTCAACAAATACTAAAAAACAGAATAAAATAAATATTTAAGGGGGCTCCCATCTATTCGTCTTCTTTGGTATCATATGATCAGCATGTGTTGCCTGGCGTTATTTATTAGTCAGGGGCCGTCCTTTAATCACGTGAGGCTCGAAGGGGGAATGGTTAAAAATGCTAAGAAAACATCACGTGATTAATGGACGGCCCATTACTTCGTATACAGGTCTAGTACATCTGGAGGCTCTGGAGATGTTATCCAAGCAAGTGAGCATGCGTATTGATGAGCGTCTGCGCAGCGTGGACTCCACCAAGAGACAAGACATCAAGGAGACACTACAGCAGGTAGCTGGTATGTCACCTACTGATATCATAAATAAATATATCACGCCGATATTCCTCGGAAGGGATAGGCAGAGGTGCACTGCAGTGCACCCTCATTTCGCCGATATATTTTGGTCCCAATGTAATGGGGAGCGAGCCTATTTTCATTTATTACGGGATACATTCCTCGTCGATACGAGGTAGATTTGGACCATAGTACACCACGCTGGCCCAGTGCGGGTATGTGAACTTCACACGCCTTTCTATAGATGAGTAGGTTTCCTCATTGTTCAGCAAGTTGTAATCATTATTGAAAATGACATTTGGACATGAAAATCCCAGAGGTACGTGCCCGGGTTTTGAAGAGACACCCCTTACATTCAAGGTGGGCGTTCTGTCGACTAGGCTACCACTGCCTTACAAGACTATTTAATAGCGGATATCCGGCGTGTAGGACTACGCCAGGGGTGGGCAGCCTTTTGAGTCGGAAGAGTAAAAAATTATAATTGACAAAATTTCACAGTTTTTAAAGAACCACTTTTTTTTTTCGTGGCAACAATAAATACTATATATAAATACAATAGGTACTTGCATACATACAGTTTTTAGATAAAAAAAAACATCTAAGTATAAATGGTGCCTAAACCTCGTTATTGATTCAGAACATTGTTAAATGTTTTTTTTTTATAAAATAAATAATATTTGCGTGGAACTAATTCGCAGCAGATTGACATCCAAATAGCCGCAGGTTGTCGACCCCTGGACTATGCTAAAGGAAATAAATTCTGTGTATTCAGTGGTAGCCGAGTGGTCGAACGCACGCTTTGCAAATCAAAGTGTGCAGGTTCAAACCCCGGCTCGCACCTCTGGGATTTATGTGCGAATCTCATTTTCATCCGAGATTATCACTTGCTATGAAACGGTGAAGGAAAACATCGTGAGGAAACCTGCACCTCTGAGGGAACTTGTCTAGTTCTCGATAGATGTGTGAAGTCTGCCAACCCACACTAGGCCAGCGTGGTGGACTATGGCCTGAAATCCTCCTCGCATTGAGGGGAGGCCCGTGCCCAGCAGTGGGACGTTAAAAGGGTTGTAGTAGTAGTAGTGGTGGAAAACCATCTTCGCATTATATTGCCTTTGTAATTAAACCGGCTCAGGGAATTTTTTAATCAACACCATTGTCTAGTCATAATTGATTATCCTCCAGAACTGTGCGAGATGCCGGAAGAAGATGAAGACGACGAGGAGCCACCCAGCGAGGAGTTGTCCAAGCCTGAAGCATTCCTCGCGCGGCTGCAGACCGCCACGCAAGACTTGGGGCTGAAACTGCAGTTCCAAACACTGGTCAAGTGAGTACTTTTAAATAAATGTGGCCAGAAAACACATACTCATCGTAAAAATTAAAAAAAAAAAAAAATATTAACCATAATAGTTACAAAACGAGTTACTGTGAAACCCAAACTAGGCGTTGTCTATATTTTGGGTTTATTATCTAGGAAGTGAATTATAATGTAAAATCTATAGAAATAAATAAAATTGGAGTGTCTGTTTGTAATATCAAAATAACACTTTTTTACCAAATGCGTATGAAAGTATATACGATACCTACAACGAAAACGCAATTTTAATTTTTTTTGTCTGTCTGTTTGTTTGAGGTAAACTTCTAAACGGCTGAACCGATTTCAATGGTACTTTCACTGACAGATAGCTGACGTTCCGAGGCGTAACTTAGGCTACTTAAATTTTAGAAAAAGCATTAGGGTTCCGCGGGAAAAACATAATACCCATATTTCCGGGTAATCTCCCTAAAGTCCACGCGGGCGAAGTCGCGGGCACAGCTAGTAGGAAATAAATTATTGAAATAATAGATGAAATGTGTGCATGTATTGTGTGTGAAACTGAGGGTGTGTCCGTGAATATATGTGAAACGTTTGTCAAGTAGTTGTTAGTCAAAGTCAAAGTCAAATCATTTATTCTGTATAGGCCTATGGGGGCACTTACAAATTGTCAAGTTTACATTTTTTTTCTACTATTTATTCTACTATGCTACCACCGGATCGGAACGCGACCTCAACTGAGAAGATCCGGCAAGAAACTCAGTGGGCTGATCATTTTTTAAATCGCCAAAACTTATTACAAATACATAGGTACATATAGCTCCAGTGTGTTCAATGAACTATTTTTAATAAATTTTCTGTCTCTATACGATCCCAAACTAAGCAAAGCTTATAGATACCGTGCAATGGACTGAAGGCGATCACAGTTACAGGTGGAATTTAGGAACCCTAATTACTTGGTACAAATGGGTTTAATTGATTCCCGCCGAACTGTTATTAATTTTCCAAATTATAAGTAGCGTTAAGTTACCTATTGCAGTGTTTTTCAACCTGTGGCTCGCGATCCCTTGGGGGGTCGCGAAGCCTCTGTAGGGGGGTCGCGAAGCTTTTATAGGGGAATTGCAAAAGGTTGGGAGAGCTACTACTACTACAGCCCTTTTAACGTCCCACTGCTGGGCACGGGCCTCCCCTCAATGCGAGGGGGATTCGGGCCATAGTCCACCACGCTGGCCCAGTGCGGGTTGGCAGACTTCACACATCTATCGAGAACTAGACAAGTTCCCTCAGACGTGCAGGTTTCCTCACGATGTTTTCCTTCTCCGTTTGATAGCAAGTGATAAAATCTCGGATGAAAATGAGATTCGCACATAAATCCCAGAGGTGCGAGCCGGGGTTTGAACCTGCACACTTTGATTTGCAAGACGTGCGTTCGACCACTCGGCTACCACTGCTACTCATAATTTGGGAGAGCTACTGCAGTAAAAAAATAATGCGGTTTGAATTAATTATGTATTTATCCGAACCCTAATTATGAAAATGAATAAATTGTTTCGATTGAATATTAGTCACAAAATTAAATACATGAAAAAAGCATCAGGTAGGGGGTAGCGAAATATTTCTTCATACTAAAGGGGCCGTGTCATGATAAAGGTTAAAATAACACTGAACTACTGTAAAATCTGCTATGTGCTGTAGTTGCCGTATACTACAGGTAAATATAATGGCGGATGCCAGATAAACGTCAAAATAATTGCCGCACAGCCATACGCAAAAGTCGATATGGGATCTCTAGTTACTCTATGTACAGCCGTACAACCGGTACAACCGTACGGAGATTGGCCAAAACAAACAGAAATATTTACTACTACTACTACTACTACAGCCCTTTTAACGTCCCACTGCTGGGCACGGGCCTCCCCTCAATGCGAGGGGGATTGAGGCCATAGTCCACCACCATGGCCCAATGCGGGTTGGCAGACTTCACACATCTATCGAGAACTAGTCAAGTTCCCTCAGACGTGCAGGTTTCCTCATGATGTTTTCTTTCACCGTTTCATAGCAAGTGATAATCTTGGATGAAAATGAGATTCGCACATAAACCTAGAGGTGCGAGCCAGGGTTTGAACATCCATTTAGTAAACAATAAATATTTTTGCATTACAAACAGACACTTCAATTTTTTTTATTTGTATAGATAATATTTATTTTTTCACAGACAATACACAGAAATCATAGACTGGTTGTCTATGAGTGACGAGTCTATCACTGATAAGGCAATCTACAAGCGCGCCGTGTCCAATCTCGCTCAGTGCACGGCGCACTCAGTGGAATTGTACCACAAAGCTGCTGAGATGCTGCTGGTGAACACGAGACGGTCGACAGCAGACGAGGCAGACGCTCTTACTCAGTGAGACACAATAACTATGTTTTTTTTTAATAACCTATACTGTCCCACTGCTGGGCAAAGGTGGCTCCCCCATTCTCCTCCACACATCTCCATCTCAGTGATTATTTAAAGTCTATAACCTTCCTCAATAAATAGGCACTATACAGTGCAAAAAATTTTTTTTTTAATCGGACTGGTAGTTTCAGAGCTTATTGCGTTCAACCAAACAAATAAACTATTCAGGTTTATACTAGTATATTTAAAGATAGAAAGTTTCGAATGAAGCGAAAGAGGTATGTCAGGATCGTAGCATGTGGCGCATGGTACTCTCTGCCTAGCTCCTTGGGATACACGGCGTGAATATATGTATAGAAAATAAATGTTTGATAAGTTGATTGTAGGCGGTTTTTTAGTGGATTGAAATTTCTATAAATTCAGAGATACATATCAAACATAATGTTACTTGGTGGTCCTAAAATTGTATTTTGAAGTCATACAGCGCCTCTAGTGGCGAGTTAATGAACTACAATTCTCATGAAATATTTTTTAGCGCTTTCAAATATATAGTTTACTTGTAATTTGTGTACAACCGAATTGACGACCACTTGGTCTAGTGATTTCCTATGGTCTGGGTGTAACTGGGATCGCTAGTACCCATAGTACAAGTATTACTTAGTTTGGGACCATACAATGAGTATGTGTTGTGTAGCAATATTTATATTTTCTCTTATTACAGAATGACTGTGGTCCTAACCAAACACATAAGCGAGGTCGCTACACTTTTCACCGAGAAACTGAACTCTATTTCATCGGACAATAAGGAACAAGTTAACAATTACATCACTAACATATTTTTAGAGGTATGTATGGCTTTGAGTCTCTCTGTGATACCTTACAACAAATATTCCCAAACTATTTTTGGCAAGAGACACCCACTCTTCCAAAATGTAGTGATACCTCAGATACCCACAGCCAAATTACTTTAAAATCCTATCTCTAGTTTTTTTTTCTATTTATACAAAATACTTGCTAGTTTAAAACCTTTGCAGTCGGTTAAGTGACCAACCGCAAAGTGGTCGATATCGAACACTTTGGTAATCCCTGCTTTACAAGATGGCGGCGATAGTTCCTATTTCGGCCACGATCGTTTGAAAGTATTTGAGGGCGTTACTGTAACTGAAACTGTTCCAAAAGTCACTACTAGGTGGCGGTGGCGTAGGTTCCGCTTACAGGCCACATTAATTAAAAGCCTTGTGGCACTATACCTAACAGTTCAAAAACCTTCCACAATGGCGCTGGTGTCTACAAAGGGTATGGTATGATTATAGCAATTGTAGTAAAAAAAAAATCTAAATAATGCCACCTGATGCGAATGTGGCGCCACCCTTATTAAATGCATTTCGACGGACACTTTTTCAATACACCGATGACTCTCCTTTACTTCTACACTCCATAAGCCTTGTAGTATTATATCTAACCTAACTTATTTTTTTATTTTACAGGCTGGAAACAGTTCGACATACGTACAGAGCGCCTTCCAGTTGGCATTGCCAATACTACAGATTGGAGCCGTTTAAATAATGTTAAATACTAACTCAAAAATTACCTACAAATTAATACACCATTAAATTCTCATACAAACGACTTACAATCGCATTTTTCAGTACAAAAGTGTTCTTTAATGCCTCTGTAAGTGGGTCATGACTTTGTATTAATTTTTGGGTAAAATTAATTGTGATAATTTTAAATTTATATAGCGTCGGCTGTCAGGTAAAACTCATTAAGTACAAAAAATAGGAAAGGGGTATTTTCACACTAACTACCTTAAAATATCAACAACTTTCCCAGGAAAATCACATCCATAGGTTGCTTCTTGGAATTCTTAAAGTAATGCAGCTATGAATATGATTACATAGTTTTGGCATAGTTCCTGATACTTGAAGGTACATACATATACTCACGCCTGTATCCCATGGGGGTAGGCAGAGACTACCATTTGCCACATGCTACGATCCCGACATACCTCTTTCGCTTCATCCACAGTCATACATCTTTTCATGCACTTCCGTCGGTTGAGGGTGCTACGGACTTGACCTTTCTGGAAAAGACCGTTAATCTGGTCGTGAAAGGTCCTCCTCGGGCGCCCTCTTCCGACATATCTGCGTCGTCACGTCAAAAAACTTAAACCAACTTTAAAAAGACACTATCTACCGATGCTAAGCAAGTAACAATGTTATATGTGTGTTAACGGCTCGCTGATACCCAGATAGACCCTACGAGGTCTGCGTGGTACAGTTTTTGTAAATTGCAGATGTAAAACTTTGTATATTGTAAATAAACTAAAATATATCTATACTATATTATATAATATTATAAACCTAAAGAGTTTGTTTGTTTGTTTGGTTGAACGCGCTAATCTCAGGAACTGCTGGTCCGAATTGAATAATTATTTTTGTGTTAAATAGTTCATTTATCGAGGAAGGTTATAAGCTATATATCATCACGCTACGACCAATAGGAGCGGAGCAGCAACGAATAATGTGGCAAAAACGGGAAAACTCCCGAATATGAATCGGGTATTATAGACTTATATATAATCATAGACTTTATAACATCACTCTACGCCAAAGTAACTATTAGCGCGGGTGAAACCGCGGGCACAGCTAGTATATATATATACTTTAAGGTACTTAGGGTAAAAATACACCTTTTCTATTTTTTTAACTGAGTTTTACCTGACACCCGGCGATAGGTACTCAAATGTACAATTCAGATATTATATTCATGTAAAATATATGTTATTATTTGGTTGGGTCTGTTTTCATCTTTGATAAGAACAAAATAAACTGACGATGGCTTGGTCTAGACCAAGGGTCAGCAACCTGCGGCTCGCGAGCCACATGCGGCTCTTTGGATGTGAAGCTGCGGCTCTTTAGTTCCATATGCAAATATTATTTATTTTATTAAAAAAAAAAACATTCATAAATTGTTCTGAATCGATTAACGAGGATTAGGGACCTTTCTATTTGGTATTTTTTTTCAATATCTTTATTTCTTGTTGGCAATAAAAAAAAATTGTGGCTCTTTAAAAACTTTGAAATTTTGTAAATTGTAATTTTTGACACTTTTGACTCAAGAGGTTGCCGACACCTGGTATAGGTAGGTGTTTGCGCGTGGGCCGCTTGACTCACTGCGGGCGATTGCGGGTTCGATTCCGTCAGCGGCCAGTTTCGCTAGTGGACATTTAGGAATTAGCTCTAGTCTGAATGTATCTGGGATTGGCCCCAGTCCTCATAGTGCCAGCGTTGATTTCTTTGGGAGCATACAATGAATACGTGTTGCCTGGAGATCAGATTCAGAATCAGTTTTTTTTTATGAGATAGGGAGGCAAACGAGCAGACGTTTCACGTGATGGTCAGTGATCAACGCCGCCCATGGACACCTGCAACACCAGGGGCATCGCAAGTGCGTTGCCGGACTTTAAGGAATATAAACCATTTTATTCATATAAACCAATACAGGCACTAATGAATCGTCAAAAAAAAAAATAATAATAGTATCTCTACTATACTATTTTATTTATTATATAATTATTGTATTGGTTACTGCGGTGCTAGTTTTTTATCTATATTTTAATTTAGGACGCTAGTTAAATATTTTTTTAAATAAGTACAGTCATCAACATAAGTATCAGAACGGGTATACAACTCAAAATTATATAAATCCCCTAGAAAATTTTACTAAATCTCCATGATACAAGAGGCATTTATTATTTTATGAAATGAGCGAATAGTGATATTTAATGGAATAATATGAGGAATGGCATCACTTGCGACTAGCGCGGGTATTTCGCCAATGTCAAGTAATTAATAGCAAGGACAAATTCAATAAATACACGAAATAAATAAAAATGAATGATGACAGTGATAAAGATGGCGGATGAATCCACACGAGGCATTTAGGAATTATTAAACTACATCACAACTGTCATTCGGACATGGATTTTACATCATTTAGGTTAAGATTTATTTTCTTTGGAGCGGATTTTTAAATTGCCAGAGTAACTGACTGATGTTTATTCCAGAAATAGCAATAAATACGATTTTCCAATCGTCAGATAAGTTTTAATTGATGGATATCTCCATGTAAATGCATTTGAATTACTGATAGATACTCCCCCAAATAACATAAGACAAACAAAGACCGATTTTTCGATCCCCAGACAAAATGTAACGGATAGTCGTTACATTTTGTCTGGGGTTGTAAAATTGGTCTTTGTTCAAATAATTTTGAATAGTCTGTTCGTCTCGATGTTTTCGATGCTGACTGTACATAGGAATATTCCCCTTTTAGATGTAAATATGTACCCATTAAAATCTCCTATATACCTATTTGTTATCTCACGTATATATTAGTCGAATGTTTTAATAATTAAATATAATGTGTTCATCGAATCATCGTAGTTTACTTTTACCGCTAACTAAAAGCGTTCCAAAACGAACTGTGTGTCAATATATATGTTACTCTTTCACGCAAGAACTATTGAACGGATTTTGATGTAACTTTACAGTATTATTGTTTATACTCCAGAATAACATACCTATGGACTATCATTTATAACAATACTGAACAATCACAGTCAGCGCGGACGAAGTCGCGGGTAGAAACTAGTTGAGAATAATAACATAAATGATCGGCAAAATATCGGCTATTGTGTCGCCACCTGTTGGCGAGGCTAACGGCGCGTGCGCATATTATGGATACGCCCTGGGTATGTAAAAATACTATCGGAATATTTCCAAAGCACTCCCCATTTAAAAAAAATACTTACACAGATAATAACAACAATAAAACACAATAAATAAAACATTAGGTGGAATTATAATTTTATTCGATTTCTAAATTGCTTGTGTTTTTTTCTTGAGTGGTTTTAGATCATCTAGTTACGTCTACCTACCCGAGCGACGCTAATTACACCTTATCAATTTTCTTGATAAAAATATAGGTATGTGTCAAATTGAGAACCTCCTCCTATTTTTGAAGTCTGTTTAAATATAGTATTATGTCTGTTAATAGGGTAACCGAAATTCGCTTATAAAGTAGGTACTTAATGGAATTATTTTTATAGAAATGTGCGGTACCATAGACAAATACGAAAGGGATACCTTACAACTTAAGATATACAACTTAGTAGTTACGCACTTAACACCTTCGGTGCAGCGAAGAGGACACTATATTATTTAGATTACCACTTGCTGAACGGTGAAGGAAAATACCGTGAGGAAACCTGCACGTCTATAGAAAGGCGTGTGAAGTTCACCAACCCGCACTGGGCCAGCGTGGTGGACTATGGCCCAAATCTCCCTCGTATTGAGGGAGAATGTCCCGGTATAATGGCAATAGGCTCCATCCTATTACATTAGGATCAAAAACACATCGCAATAATGAAATATACATTTTTTTGCCAAATTATTGTCTATAAAAAATAAAGTGTATCCCCACAAATCGTTCATCAATAAATACTACACCACACAATACTATTGCTATTGATCGTATTCAGTGCGTGTGCGCAGCACATCTGTTGCGGTAATGCGATCTACAATAGAAGGGTTGCTTTCATAGTTCGCCGAATTCCGAACATCTTGTTCTGACGTTGATCCATCGATAATAATCGTAGCCCCTTTAAAGTCTCACTACGAGTACTGCAATACTAACACATATGCACCGATTAGACCTTATAATAAAACATAACGACAAAATTGGTCGTGTTTATTTATTTAACAGGACATCCAAAAACTGTAGCATTAATAATACATTAATATAAAATACAAATAAGGGAAAACTAAATGCACAGTTAACAAAGGTGCCACAACATGCATAAGTAAGACGAATAACATAAAAGGAACATTGGTAATAAATGAAAAATAAGAATGTGACAATAAAAATTAAATTAAATGAAATGTGATGAGTGACTAGAAGGCTATCATTGACGCACCAACGATGACAAGATCAGTTTGCGAAATTTGTAGAGTGTATCATTAAACAAATCTACTTCATGACCGATTGAGTTGAAGGTAGTTGACAGTCTAGATAATAGGAAGTACTGTTTTAGGTTCGTTCTGGCGGGTTCTTTATGTAAAAGGCTAATTGCACGAGTTGACCGAATCGGCAACCTGCGAGGTACATTAAACTTAATGTTTTGCATCAAAGCAGGACACTCAATTAAATTACGTTTGTTTGTCGTTTTGTTTCGACGATAATTATATCTAATTAAATTAGTTGCAAATCCAATACTTTTGCAATCGGTAAAGTATTCTTTTTGACTTTTGATACTACTACAGCCCTTTTTAACGTCCCACTGCTGGGCACGGGCCTCCCCTCTATGCGAGGGGGATTCAGGCCATAGTCCACCACGCTGGCCCAGTGCGGGTTGGTGAACTTCACACGCCTTTCTACAGACGTGCAGGTTTCCTCACGATGTTTTCCTTCACCGTTTCATAGCAAGTGATAATCTCGGATGAAAATGAGATTCGCACATGAAACCCAGAGGTGCGAGCCGGGGTTTGAACCTGCGCACTTTGATTGCAAAGCGTGCGTTCGACCACTTGGCTACCACTGCTTTGACTTTTGATACAACCTGTAAATTTGAAACGATTAATGTTAGTGGACTTGTGCCCTCACACACCTCTGCTTATTCCTTCCAGGGAATAGCGTTATAGTATTATTAAGATCTTCTTCTTAGTCGTACACTCCTGGCGGAGTGGTCGTATTCATGGATTGTCTATTTGGTTGGTTGCGGTTTTTGTGAGACTTCTCCATATCTCTCTGTCAGTAGCATTACGTGCACATTCATTAAGGGTACACTTCGTTAAGGACTTGATGAGGTCTCTCCATCTTGTTGGTGATCTGCCGCGGGAGCGTTGACCCTCTACTCTTCCTTGTATCATTACTCGTTCCAATGAGTCTTCGTTACGAATGATATGACCGAACATCTTAAAGATTCGCGCTTGAATTATTAAGATAGAGCACATAATAATTGCTTATGCAGAGACCGTATGGCCCCTAAGCTCAGGACATTAGCGTCGCGTGTCGCACAGACTTATGATTACAGTCCCAAATCAATTAATAATCCCAATAACATGTTATCACAATGATTGGCTATTTCTCTACCTGCTTTATTCATCCAAATACAGCACTTATGCATATAGAGATACGTTATAAAATGCTTTGAATTAAAATTGTAATTTCCGCTATAATTTTACACATCAATGAGCCAGTAATGACCGAGTATGGCACGTGTTTTTATTAATGTTTTCAACACTGTTATTGTTTTTTTTTTATAATTATAACCAGACAACACATAGGTACTCATCGTATGATCATGAATTAAGCTAAGCTTGTAAAATCAAAAATCATTTTTTTTTATTCGTGTAGGCCAAAAAGCACTTACAAATAGTCAGATTCTACCACCGGTTCGGAATGCTGCTTCCACTGAGAAGAGCCGGTAAGAAACTCAATGGTTACTCTTTTCAAAATGATAAGCGAGTAATACATTCTCAGGAGCAGCAATGCCTTGAGAGCAAACAGTACCTTTGCCACAATACTAGAGAAGAATTATACTCACGGCAGTCTAATATTGAATACAAATATAGCCTTTACGCTTAGGAAGCTAGTACAGTAAGGTGCGTCTACTCCCATTTACAATGAAGGGATTATTCTAAACCACAGATGGTTATAGAAATAATTGCTTTGGTATGATGCCTTCAACGCAGTATGGGAGAGAAGATGGTAAGTCATTAAGAGGAAAATGGTTGGACCAGTCCTCGCAAGTAGCACCCATACACGAGCATGACTTGAGGAGCAGCCATCACTCTCCACAACCATATTCGAGGGAAGAGGGTGACCCGCCTCCCAGAGCCACCAAAGGCAAGACTCACATTTAGGTGAGCATTACCAATCCATCACCGTAAGAGGAAAAAAAAAAAAAAAAGGGGCAAACGTATCACCTAAGCGCAGGCAATACAACTGTACTATTAGAACTATACAATTAATTGGGGGCGATACACCCAGACTACGACCAAATTCGAAAAGGCTATTTCAGAAGTTTTCCGCTGACGGGAATCAAAGTCGCGACCACTCAATGCAGAGAGCCGAGCGGCCTACGCTCAGACCACTGAGTTTCTTTCAAGCAGTATGTAATCTCTCAAATAATTTATTCTATTTTTAGGGTTCCGTAGGTACCTAAATAGGAAAAACCGGCATAGTGCGAGTCGGACTCGCGCACGAAGGGTTCCGTACTATGGTACGGAAAATTATAATCTATAAAAACGAGCAAAAAATCACGTTTGTTGTATTAAATATTTATTTTATTCTGTTTTTTAGTATTTGTTGTTATAGCGGCAACAGAAATACATCAACTGTGAAAATTTCAACTCTCTAACTATCACGGTTCATGAGATACAGCCTCGCCAGACGGGCGGACAGCGAACTCTTAGTAATAGGGTTCCCGTTTTACCCTTTGGGTACGGAACCCTAAAAAGGAAACCTTATAGGATCACTTTTTTGACCATCTGTCTGTCTGTTTGAGATTACAAACTTATTTGCAGTTAGTTTGTATTGGGACTACAGTATACCAAATGTGAAGTTAAGTTTGTCTCTACAGAGTTTATCTTTACATTAGAGCAATGTTCGATGTTTTTATAGTTCAGGTACGGAATTTGCGCGAGTCCAGCTCGCACTTTGCCGGTTTTTATTATTAGCTACAATACACACAGCGTGGAGTATCATTACGCTACCATATTTGGGCAGTACCTACTGATGCAGGAAATTTCCAGTCGTGCATATCAATTAGTTAAATCCGACGGATATCCCCACTAGTGACAGTGAAGAATTATAATAAACATTTGTATAGAAAGCACTTACTTATCTACGCATTGTAGGTATACAGACCACACATCGCATCTTTAAAAGTATAGAGGCCCATTTTGAAATTTTAGGATTTCGACTATAAATCTTAAAGGGTCGTCCTAACGACCATTTTTCAACAACATTATTTTTGAGTTAGGTCTCTATACTTTTAAAGATGTGACATACTCATCGTATGGTCCCAAACTAAGCAAAGCTTGTACTACGGGCTACCATAGAACGGACTGGGGGCGATCCCAGTCACACCCAGACTAGGGCAGATATCAAAAAGGCCATTTTTGAAATTTGCCACTAGCGGGAATCGAATCCGCAACAGTTCAGTGATTCAAGCGGCCTAAGCTTAAACCACTAGACCAAGGGTCCAATTTTCTTTTAATAGACATCATCTCTCATCGCGCGTGTCGAAAAAAAATACGACCAATTTGATGTTTTGTTTCGACATTATCTCGAATAGAGATGGATGTCTATCATCGAAAATCGGTACCAAACCAACGCCAGGTATATCTACAATTCGACATAAATAAAATCAGAGCAATCGATGTTTAAGCATATTATATGCTCATCTAAAAGAAGTTTGTTATACTTTCAACAAGGTAGAAGACGAGTGTCTCGTCTTTGTCGGTATAATAGCAATAGGTCCCCATTACATTGGGACCAAAACATATCCGCGAATTGTGCGTGTATTGCAGTGCACCTCTGCCTACCCCTTAGGGAAATACTGACGTGATGATGAGGATGTACAGGGTGTATCAGAAGTCTAAAATAATACTTTGGGTACAATACGGTATCTCATATGTGGATGCTTAGTGAAAACAGTTTATACCTATCATATTTTCTGAATTATAGACCTTTGAATCTACACTTGGCGACTAAGTACTAATGACATGAAAATTTAGCACATAACTCGAGATATTACGAGTGGTCGAATTTCGATAATTTTATTATACTATTCAGTTGTATTCTCGATTCTGATGCAAATGTCAAAGTATTATTTCGGACTTCTAAAACACTATGTATCTATAAAAAAACTAAGTAAACCTACTCGTCCACGTGGTGATGTATTTATTTACCATATAAAATTTACATTACTGAATATTCGCTATTAGTTTTCAAAGCAAAGCATTATCTTTACAAATCAAATGATGTATTTATAAAATGACCTCTCAGCCATTCGAGCCCACCTTTCGGCGAATCCAAAGGTGTTCCCTACCATCTGTAAATAATCCTTCAATACTTGGAGAGCCCTCATACCGCCATAGAGAAGCAATAAATTACGGGACTGACAACTCTCAATGGGTCTTCGGAAGGAAGGAAGATCATATAGACAGATGTGAATAAATAACGGAATTACTGGAAGTATTTTTGGATATTTATGAGTTTGTAAAGATTAGATATATTACTCTTTATTGAAAACCAAACAAAGACACATTTTTCTTAGGTCCAGTCCAAATACAGTAGCTATGTACTATTGGGTCTTATCGCTAAAAGCAATTTCTCCTAGATAACCAGTTTGGAAGAGAAGGAGGTTTAAGCGGGGAACTTACTGTACAAGTGTCCAGCTTAACAATATAGATAATATCAAAATAAATTTAAAGCATATTTTTATATCATGATATCACTCGCTAATTGGCGTAATCTCCGTATAACTGGTTGTAAAGGAAACCGTATGACCCGGTATTAGGGTTGCTACTTGTGGTGATATTGTATAAAATATGTAGGTATCTACTTACTCATAATGACTTATTTGAAAATTGATGAATGATGAAATGCCTCTAGCATATCTATGTATTACCTACCTATGTATTTATTTAGTCTAATTTTTTAATGTTATTTTTACACGCGTAAATATATACCATTTAAAAACTTACTACAACAATATTTAAGAAGTGGTAGCCGAGTGGTCGAACGCACGCTTTGCAATCAAAGTGCGCAGGTTCTATCCCCGGCTCGCACCTCTGGGTTCCATGTGCGAATCTCATTTTCATCTGAGATTATCACTTGCTAAGAAACGGTGACGGAAAACATCGTGAGGAAACCTGTGTGCCCGGTATAATGGCAATAGGCTCGCCCCCTATTACATTGGGACCAAAATACATCGGCGAAGTGTGGGCGCACTGCAGTGCACCTCTGCCTACCCCTTCGGGGAATACAGGCGTGATGATGTATATATGATGTATATATACAACAATATTTTTAATAAAATTACACTCCGCGTGTGAGCAGATAATATTTTGCAGGCTCTTGACATGAATATATTATTAAATAAAATGTATTAAGGAATATACTTTTTGCTATTAAACATGCTACTACAGCCCTTTTTAATGTCCCACTGCTGGGCACGGGCCTCCACTCAATGCGAGGGTGATTCAGGCCATAGACCACCACGCTGGCCCAGTGCGGGTTGGTGAACTTCATACGCCTTTCTATAGATGTGCAGGTTTCCTCACGATGTTTTCCTTCACCATTTCTTGGCAAGTGATAATCTCGGATGAAAATGAGATTCGCACATGAAACCCAGAGGTGCGAGCCGGGGTTTGAACATGCGCACTTTGATGGCAAAACGTTCATTCGACCACTCGGCTACCACCGCATAGAAAACGTGCTAAGAAAAAAAAACATAATAAATATGATGCAGTAACAATTTTCAAAAAAAATACCATATATAATTTAACCCAGCGAAAAAACAAATTACATACAATTTAGGATTTTCGGCTGATCTTATTTTTTTAAATACTTAAAAACAGTAAAACTTGAAACAAACGAGGTGTTGATAACCCTAACAATAACATCTGGCGGAGATAATATAATGAAGCTAAATATAACTACATAATTGGGTACCACCTATGCGACATTATAGGCACATAATTAGCTATTTTTCATATGGACCTTAAAGTAATGACTTTTAAGACCATTTTTATGTTTCATTGAAGTTCGATTAACAACCAAAACCACTCTACAGACTGGGGCGTTAATACGCGTTAATAAACGCGCGTCGAGTTCCAAAACGAATTTTTGAGAAAATTGCTCGTAGAAAAAGTACTTCCTTTTTAAGAATTGAGTGAAATTATTAAATTTAATTTAATAGGATGAGAAATGGCTGCACCAGCGATTAGCGAGTATTTATGCCAATGTCGAGTAATTAATAGCAAGGACAAATTCAATAAATACCTACACATTATAAATAAAAATGGATGATGACAGTGATAAAGATGGCGGATGAATCCATAGAAAAAGTTAATTCTTTATCGAAATAACATTCACAGGGCGAGCGAATTTTGGCACAGAAATTCAATCTTTATGGGAATATGACAGAGTTCCTTTTGATATTGGGAAAAAATTTGACGCGCGACTTTGACACACTAGTGTGCTCGTGGCTTAAAGCAATGGAACCACAACAACGGGCTCTTTATAACGTAGCCTATCAATCAGACGTCGTTTTCATTCCATATTGGCACAATTTAATGGCACTGGGCAAATTATTTATTTTGCAGGAACGTCTAGGGTGAACTTACGAATCGTAAGTTGTAAGTTTTTCCTTACAATGCAGATAGCCAAAGGTAACTTTAGCCAAGAGGTCGAACGCAAGCTTTGCAAAATCTCCTATGTATTGAGGGAGAATGTGCCAGATATAATGGCAATAGGCTCGCCCCCTATTACATTGGGACCAAAATACATCGGCAATGTGTGGGTGCACTGCAGTGCACCTCTGCCACCACCTCTTCGGGGAATACAGGCATGATGATGTATGTATGACTGTAACATTCATTCCCAAGGTAGGTTCTTTAAATGTGCCCCCTTACCACCACCTGTTTCGCAGCAATGTTTTAGTTACCTACTATCGAAACCACAATACATACTTTAAGAGGTGGTAAGACCTGTGGTGGCAAGTGGAGCCTATCTCTCGATTCTCAGTTCGATTCCCGAGTCGTATCATTAAACACGAAGTAACAAAATAGGCTGGTTTTCCTGTCACGCTGACGGTCGGCGCGTAGCTTGTCAGCGCTGATCGGTCAGCTCGCATCGTTCGGCCGTCAGCGCTGAGCGGTCAGCGCGACTCAAAAACGCTATCTGTAACTACATACAAATTGACCCATCAGCGCTGACGGTGTGCGTGCCGTCAGCGTGAGACTAAAATCAGCCATAAGAATTGTGAAAGTGCTCGTGATAAATAAACCATCTGCCAATTATGGGTGTACCAATCGCACCTTGGCCTACCATTTCGGGGAAAAGAGGTTTAACAATTTTGTAAAATTATAAAAGTACCTAAGTATCTTTACTACTTCTCGCTCCACAAGCAACAATACACAAACCTAATATTACCACATTTAACACAAATTGTATTATTCGCAAAATTTACGGTATAATGTATAGCAAAATTTATTTTCATTCATCTCGAGAGGGGCGTCGTAAACTACCGGAAATGGACACAATAAAGCACTCACAACACCCGAGTTCCGGTACAGTCGGGCGCTAAAGTTGCTAGGATTTGCACCTGTTGTCTTGTCATGTATTTTTTTGACCTGTGCGTGGGACCCTTGTGTTGCAACGCCAAGAAATACGCACCTGATGATGTTAGCTTCCTAATCAAATGCTAAAATTTTAATTGCTTCGTAATATTGAAGTAAGCTGCTATATTTTGCTGCTCTTTACAATATGCAGCATCATGAACTAATAATTTTAATCTATGATGTTACCCAATCTACTCACATAAAGTTTTTTTTTTCTGAAAAGAGTCTACTCACCATTGAGTATTTATTAATGGAAGCAGCATTCGGAATCTGTGGTAGAATTTGTCACTTTTTGAGTGCTGTGTTTCCCGACATAGAGAAAACTTTATTTTGGCCGTAACCCGTTCTTCGAAGTTTTCACCTAGCATACAGGCTATGGTGCATAAATACTTTTTTTATTTGAAAACTATTATTAGAAGACGAGTTCCAACACTTTTGTACACGATAGTAGTCTAAGTTTTACCTGTAGAACTGTATCGGAAGTGGCGGCGTATTGTCTCACGCCCCGCGCGCTGTGACGAGCACTTTAATGCTGTTTTTTCGCAATGGTTTTTTTTTTATTTCGTAATTTCCAGTAACTGAACACCTATTCGATACCACTTTGTATTGCGAATCAGTGACTCAGTTTAGAAGTTGTGATTGACTGGGATTTCTGAGTTATGGGGTTATCGTTTTAGGTCAATGTTGACAGCAATAATCGACCTAGCTACCTTCTTACTACAAGATGTTTTAAACTATTAAAAGCGCGTCTCAAATCATGTTTGAGATCTGCCATCTTTATCACTGTCATTATCCATTTTTATTTATAATGTGTATTTATTGAATTTGTCCTTGCTATTAATTACTTGACATTGGCGAAATACCCGCGCTAGTCGCAGGTGAAGCCATTCCTCATCTTATTCCATTAAATTTCATAATTTCACTCATTTCGTAATAAAGTAGTAATCATGTTTGATCCATGTATTGATATTTTGTTCAATTTTGAAATAGCTTTACGAAAGATGTGTCCATCCATTCAAGAAATATTTTTGCTTATTATAAATAAAACATTGAATTTTTTTTTAGTACAACTTGGAAATTATTACACCTTTATATACAGGGTGTTTCAGAAGTCTGAAATAATAATTTGGGTAGGTGAAGACAGTTCATACATAACTACCATAGTTTCTGAGTTACAGATCCTTGAATATTTGTCACAGATATCGTGTTCTGGCCTTTGGGTACACCCATAACCTTACTCAGCAGTGTAAACGACACTAATAAGGGGCGGCTACCAATATTCACAAAATTGAACATGCAAATTTTACATAGAACTCGAGATATTACGAGTTATAGAAATTGACGACGAAAAAAAAGTTGGAAACACATGGTCCAATTTCAATCAAATTTTTATACCATTCAGTTGTATACACGATACTGATGCTAGCGTCCAAGTATTATTTCGGACTTCTGATACACACTGTATAAATCAATATGACATGTGTCCTTAATTTATTTCATGTCACAATAACATCGAGCACGTGTCTAAATTAATTTCAACAAACAATATTTACAACCCCATCTAAATTGATATCGGAAATCATTACAAAGCAGAAATTAATAGGTAATTGTATACGCGAACCGATAATTTGTTTCGTCAACCATGAAATTAGGCTTATGGTTAATAATTTTTGCTATATGGTTCGTGTGCTGGTCTGTACTTCCGGTACGATTACTAATTCTACATCATCACGCCTGTCATCCGCGAAGGGGTAGACAGAGGTACACTACAATCCACACACACTTCGCTGATGTATTTTAAACACCATGTAACAGGGGGCGACCTGGCAAATTCCTCCTCAATACAAGGGAAGTTCGAGTCATAGTTCACCAGACTGGCCCAATAGGGGTTGGTGGACTTCACACGTTCTTTAGACGTGCTGGTTTCCTCACAATTATTTCTTTTAGGAATTGAAAATCATTATTGAAAATTACAATCGCACATCAAATCCGAAAATCTCAAGGGTCTGGGATTTCAACTTGCACCCGATGCGTTCAGGACGGGCGTTCCACTACCTCAGCTGAATGGCTAGATTCTATTTTATGACTCAGAAATAAATTATCAATATTTCGTGATGATAGCAGTGATAGACGAGTGGTCGAACGCACGCCTTGCAATCAAAGTGTGCAAGCTGAAACCCCGGCTCGAACCTCTGGGACGTATGTCCGAATCCCAATTTCATCCGAGATTATCACTTGCTATGAAACGATGAAGGAAAACATCGTGAGGACGCACGTCTGAGGGAACTTGACTAATTCTCGATAGATGTGTGAAGTCTGCCGACCCGCACTGGGCCAGCGTGGTGGACTATGGCCTGAATCCCCTCGCATTGAGGGCAGGCCCGTGCCCAGCAGTGGGACGTCAAAAGGGCTATAGTATTTTGTCATAGATGACCTTAGTAACACCGCAGACATCTAGCTGCTTCTTGCTTATATCACCATTAAAACATTTACATTTATCAATGTCGTTAAAGGACGTATTATTACTTGTCGATCAAAGTTGATGTAACCGGTCATCTTGCATCCATTTGGTTATATATTACCTAATTAGACCGCCACGAAATGACTCGTAACCATGTCGCTATGCATGTTATATATATATAAATAAATAAATAGGCAAGCAAAGCAATGGTAGCCTCGTCGGTAGAACTAACTAACTAACTACAGTCCTTTTAACGTCCCACTGCTGGGCACGGGCCTCCGCTCAATGCGAGGGGGATTCAGGCCATAGTCCACCACGCTGGCCCAGTGCGGGTTGGCAGACTTCACACATCTATCAAGAACTAGACAAGTTCCCTCAGACGTGCAGGTTTCCTCACGATGTTTTCCTTCAACGTTTCATAGCAAGGGATAATCTCGGATGAAAATAAGATTCGCACATAAATCCCAGAGATGCGAGCCTGGGTTTGAACCTGCACACTTTGATTTGCAAGGCGTGCGTTCGACCACTCGGCTACCACTGCTCGTTCGACCACTCGGCTACCACTGCTAGAACGTCGGTAGAACGCCCGTCTTGAACGTAAGGCAACACTTTCTCATACCACGAGCATCTCCAAGCAAAGCTTGTACTATGGGTACCATACAATGGACCGGAGGCGATTTCAGTTACACTGATACCAGGGCCCCAAGTCCCCTAAGGGCCAGCGCCCACTGCCGGCACGGCACGGCATGGCATGGCAAAGGATTTTATTACTAATCAAGTTATTTTGAATCTTATTACCATGAGTTTAGAGTCCATGTTACTTTATTTCGATACCACGATGACGCGACGCGCCCCGGCATGCCGCGAAATAAAGTAGGTAACATGAACTCTATACTTATTGAAATAAGATTCAAAATAGTAACTTGATTAGTAATAAAATCCTTTGATATGCCATGCCGTGCCGTGCCGGCAGAGGGCGCCAGCCCGAACACTATCGTTCTGAAGTGGCTTTGTCTTCCTTTTACGAGACATGAAAACAACATATTAACACTGGCAGTTCGAATATGACTAGTCTAATAGCTTCTAGGTGTCTGGTGTTCTAGGTGATCGAATTTTAGCAAATATTGATATAAGATGTTGTTGATAAACCTTAAAAAACCGGCCAAGTGCGAGCTGGACTCACGCACCGAGGCTTCCGTACCTATACTATGAAAGCACTGAAATTGCTCTAACGAAAAGATAAGCTGGACAAATTTAACTTTGCCGTTTGCTGTCTTGACAGACAGACGGACAACAAAATGATCCTATAAGGGTACCTTTTCCTTCCTTTTTAGGTACGGAACCCTAAAAATGAAGTTATAGCAACTGCACAACGATATTGTTAGGAGACTTGGGGCCCTGGGCAACTTCCCAAATTTATCGGTAACGGGAATAGAACCCACTATCACGTTGAAATGATTCGAGCGGCCTGCATAAAACTACTAGACCAAGCCGTCATAAAACCTGCACCCATATATCTACTTACTATGGCGCTTTTAACGTCCCACTGCTGGGCATACGAATCCCTTCAATGCGAACGTGATTCAGGCCATAGTCCACCACGCTGGCCCGGTGCGGGTTGGCAAACTTCACACATCTATCGAGAACTGGTCAACTTCCCTCAGACGTGCAGGTTTCCTTACGATGTTTTCCTTCACCGTTTCTTAGTAAATGACAATCTCGTATGAAAATGAGATTCGCACAAGAAAACCAAAGTTGCGAGCCGGGGTTTGAACTTGCGCACTTTGATTGCAAAGCGTGCGTTCGACCAATCGGCTACCACTGCTATTTCACATCTTAAATAAGTTAATATTATTCAGCATGCGCCTGCGCTGCGGTACCCAGTAGTGCATTACATCATCGTATGATCAAATAATTAGAGGTCATCTCACTATTATAACGCGGTCGGTATTATTAGCATCTTTAAGATCAAGTCGAGACCTCGAGACATGCCTAAGCACAGGTTAGATTGGTTCAACGAACCTCTCAGCTCAGTCCGTGACTGCAGTTTGCATTGGGAAAAGATTAAAATATATTTATTATTAAAATATTTACATACATATTATGAGCATAAAATAAAATAAAATATTGGTATATGAAATAAAATAGATAAAATACTATAATATTACATGCTGGGCCCGCGTTTTCACAAAAAAAAAACGAAATAAAAATCTGGACCGGGACACCATAATCATATGATTTTTGAATCAAAAGGAGGAGATTCTCAAGTCGACCCGTCTGTATTTTTGTTAGAATTTTATCCAGTAGGTATATTTCATACCGTTAATACTGCTACTTAAAAACCTACTAATAATTAATTTACCTACTTTACGACCTATTCTCATACCTACTAATTAAACGGAGAAAATTTCATAAAAATCGGTTGAGCCGTTTTGAAGTGTGAGCACAAATACCGTGACACGATATATTTATATAGATATTATACTTACCTGAACATCCTCCACATTCCTCTATCAATATCAGATGCAGAGTGCCCATGGGGTCCAATGTAACAGCATTAAAAAACAAATTCTTGCTTTTTTTACAGATCCGCAGAATTTCATAAATTTTCGTAAAATGGTGACGCATTTGGGCGATTTTATGGGTATGCTTATTCTGGATTTAGTAATAGTTCAGAAATGAATTCATTTAAGTTTTAATTTTACAATTACTAAGATTTCTAAGTCATGTTTAATCGTGTTTTGGTTCCCATGATACAGGCTCACGCCTAGTTTGGGACCGCTGTTACTACTACTACTACTACTACTACAGCCCTTTTAACGTCCCACTGCTGGGCACGGGCCTCCCCTCAATGCGAGGGGGATTCAGGCCATAGTCCACCACGCTGGCCCAGTGCGGGTTGGCAGACTTTACACATCTATCGAGAACTAGACAAGTTCCCCCAGACGTGCAGGTTTCCTCACGATGTTTTCCTTCACCGTTTCATAGCAAGTGATAATCTCGGATGAAAATGAGATTCGCACATAAATCTCAGAGGTGCGAGCCGGGGTTTGAACCTGCACACTTTGATTTGCAAGACGTGCGTTCGACCACTCGGCTACCACTGCGACCGCTGTTAACCTCTATGTTATTGAAACTACTGATAATAAACAATTTTGAATTGAATTTTGAATTTAAGAGGAATTGCTCGAAATGGCCATTTGAGACCTCCAGAAAGTTGGCATCATCGCCACGTTGGATATCTCATTCAGCGTTAATTCATTCCATAGGGAATAATAGTCCTTTGGGGCGATTTTCGTTTGATAGACATCTATCTCTATTAGAGGTATGTCAAAACGAAACGTCAAATTGGTCGCATTTTTCCTTTCGTTTCGACATATCTCTAATAGAGATAGATGTCTATCAAACGAAAATCTGGCCCCTCATCTGGTGGTAGAATCTGACTATTTGCAATTGCTTTACTGTCCAACTCGAATCACTTTTGTTTAATTTCTAAGAAATTTCAGGGCAATTATTGAGATAAGTATGAACTCAGAAGCAAGAACAGAAGATAGCCGGCCGTTTAATGTGACCGTATGGTAACTTCAATAATATGTTATTTAAAGTACTTTACAACTACACTTACAGACAGTAAAATACACGTTTTGTCGTACTAACAATGGGTGCTAAAATAAAGTTGGCCAAACACAGGCTTCGCAAGCAGGATGCATTGTTGAAAACTATTTAAAGGTAACACCTTAATCTTCCTTTTAAAATACAGCTTCCGACGCCGAGATAGGTAATCTACGCAAAAACCGGTAAAATATATTACAATGTTGCTGGTTTGCAACCAGGAGATTGATTTCATAATTGTGACCTTGCTATCAATTTGGCGCCATATTCTCCTCAACGATAAAATAAAACAAATTTAATGAATATGATACATAAGTTCGTTTGAGCGACCAGCTGACAATACGAAAGATTAGGGCTACTTCAAAAATGCATGTTAAAATAAATCGATTTTTATTATAAAGCATTTGAAGTTTATATTTGATCAGCCTTGCCAAGAGATTTTGCACCTTGAAACTCTTAATGATTGTCTCAATACTATTCACTTTGATTTCATAAAGACTTAGGTCTAACTAAAACATAACTCAAGAAGAGATCACACTACCAATCTGGAAAGTCTAGACTTCAATAGTATCTAGATATTCAATGAGTTACTCAAAACTGTTGTGGCGTAATCTTCAATCGGCAAGCCATAACACGCTTTGACAATAAAATTGATGTCTGAAAACCATTTTTACCTGTACACACGAACCAAAAACCCAAACGTTATTTACAACCTTGAAATTGAACTGGAGACCTCTCAAATAAATACTTAACACATTACAACAGCGTGTATTATTAAAAATAGATTTGTTATGTCCACCTTATCTCTCCGATAATGACATGCTAACGTAACCATTAAAAAAAACTTTCAAATGCGTGGTAGCCATATTATAAAGAAGGACAAAGGTTAATATTCAAAAACAACGTCCAACCAACCCTTCAAGACATAGGTACACCTGTTGTACACAACAAAAAGCGTCCTTGCTTCCATTGTTAAAAGTTTGCGCGCCAAGTGCCTGCCAAAATCGGCGCACGCGGCGAAGGAAGCGCGGGAAACGATGAGCGTCAGTCGCATTCGGCCGTACTGCGCGCGCGCACGCCACCACGCCGCGCTTAGCGATTATAGGTTACAATTGGCGCGACCGCCAGGTGCTATCCCCTCTCTCGCTCCAACACACCGTCCTTTAAATCACCCCTCTCGCTCGCTACCTGCGGACAACAGCTGTTTTCTCTCTGGAGATTAGTCAGATGTTTCTCGCGAACCAGTCGGTGTTCACCTGACGCGTACAACAGACATGGCAGCCGGAGGACGTACACCGAAGCAGAGGAGGGTCGAGATGGCGGCGGGATTCGCGCTGAGGACATTGAACAGTCCCAGGAGAAGGCGGGGAAGTTGCAAGTGCCTCTTCGGAGTGCCGGACCGGGAGGAAACGAAGCGACTCATGGCAGAACAGTACTCGCGCGAGAGGAAGCGCTTCATCAGACGATTCAATTTCGATATAGAAACAGAATGTACGTACAGGCCGACGAAAATGGATTCGCCGGTGAAATTTCTTGAGGAAGATAAAGAGAATTCGGAGAGTCCAGACAGGATGGCGACTGAGGCGTTGGCTTGTGTTGGGAATACGGATTTGAGGGTTTTGGGGTCACCGTCACGTCGCAGTGGCGGGAGTGGCAGCAGCTCGCCGCGGACGCCGCGGACTCCTCGCACCCCGCGAGCATCCCGCACTCCCCGCACCCCGCACACCCCCGCCTCCAGAAGACAGCTGCAAATGACAGGTCAGTACATTCTCTCAAACAAACGTGTACAATGTAGCAGCAATTTCCATCCCGTGTCAATCTTGCAGCCTCATTGGGATTCGGACGGCGTCTTGCATAATGCACCAGCCGTGGGGATCGATCACGATTATATTTTACGACGTCTTGTTTACGTAGAGGATCATAATTGTGAAATATGGGACACCATCCATACCTTATCTGTTTGAATATAGCCGTGTAAATATTAATGATTATCATCGCCTCGGCTTCTGAATTACGTTGGTATGTTGTCAGGTCTGAAATTCTTCGATTTTGGCGTGATGCCAGGGAGTGCCGTGAAACGGGACCGATGGATGTTAAATGGGTCCACGTTATAAGTGTATCTCATACATATGTATATCTCAGACACATGCAGTCGACGAACTATGTAAAATTTGTATATACTGTTTACAATCATAGTTATATCTAGTAGTAGACAATATACAATGAAGTAAGGTATAGTACATTGGCTATATAAACTGGTTTTGACTTTTGTGGAGTTCCACACTGAAATTAAACTATTTTACGGATTTTATCGCGTTTATTTACTATTTTATTTTCCCGACGTTTCGGCTGCTTTACAGCAACCATGGTCACGGGGGGACTGAGGTGTTAGACGTCCTGATGTCATAGTTAATAACTGGGTACCCTCATATTTAGTTGTTGTTTGCGGTCCGATCCTCGCAGAAAGTGCTTACGGTGTCCTGAGGTCTTGCAATGGTACACTTGGTTTTGGATTTAATCATATTGATTACTGGATCCCAAGTTGGTGGTAGCACCCAGCCATCTTCCCTATTGAAATTAGGATGTTTTCTAATTTCAATGGCCTCACGTATCATCCTTGGTCGGAGTCGGTGTTCTTTTGCGAGGATATGCGGTTTATCAAATCTGATATAATGGCGGGTAAAACTGACTCTGCTGGTCTGGAACTGGTCTGATAAAATCCGTAAAATAGTTTAATTTCAATGTATAGTATTCGCGTAAATATAAGAAAACAATATGAGTTCCACACTGCCAAATCTAGCTTTGAAATCTGCATGCCTAATCTGAGTGCGGTTATGCGTTTGTGTTGCAAGTTTTTTTGTAGTGTGCGTTCATTGCAACAATATTGGGTTGACGTCAGCATATGTTAGTGTGCTATGCGTGAATACCTGCACTACTTATATTTATTCCAAGGTATAACTAGAATAATGAGTTTCTTGGCATTATATTGTTTGAGTCTTTCGGGTATTGGTCGTTTATTTGTGAAGCAATAAGGTCGACATTATTTTTTAAATGTTATTACGAATATTTTTGGGAAAGTTGTTTAATATCCAGCGTAAACACTTTCACCGGTTCTTTGACCTCATTTTTCTTTGGCCATAAAAGGAACACTTAACTAATCTTTAGTAAATCATTCGAAGTATTTGTCCAAGCCACTACTAAGGTACTGTTTTGTAATATACACCTTACATCAATAATTTTAAAGTCTATAACAGAATTAACTATACAGGCAACCTGTTTTATGTCCTGTGTCTAATTTATCTAGATAAACTCCCTTCACTTGAAAGGAAAACAATCTTCAACTGACAAAACATTTGTCCATCAAGCTCTTAAAATGAGCTATTTACTCCTAATTACGTTCTAAATTATAGCTTGAAGCCCCGAGCACAAGCAGTGTCTGTACCAAAATGAATCCTGTGCTAATATTCATAAAGATTGAATTTCTAGGGCAAAAGTCACGATATCGCGCGTCAAAATTCGCTCACGACATCTATGAAATGTTATTCAAGAATGAGATATATCTGTGAGTTAATACAGTCCCTTTGAAATGGCCAAAAATACATTGGTCGTACGAAGTTTGCCGCGCCTGTGGAGCCGGGGCTTTGAGTCACTGGTAAAACCTCGTTTTAACTAATTATCTATCGACAATAATGTACTTACAGAAATCTTAAACGTCTGATCAGTTCAAATTGTATCATTGATTGGCTTAATTATAATGGTAAATAAACCTATATTACTAAGACTTCGTTGTCCGTCCGTCCCTCCGTCCGTCCGTCCGTCTGTCACCAGGCTGTATCTCATAAACCGTGATAGTTAGAGAGTTGAAATTTTTACAGATTATGTATTTCTTTTGCTGCTATAACAACAAATACATAATAAAATAAATATGTATAGGGAATACAACAAACGTGATTTTTTGCCGTTTTTATAGATAATGGAACGGAACCTTAATTTCTTGCACCCACTTAGTTTGTTTGTATTTTCCTCTCCCTACATTACTCTAAGGTTGGCTGGTAGAAAATGCCTGTGGCATTAAGCTTGCCTTTGTACATTTTTTTACTCATGTAGAATTGTGCAATAAATAAATAATAAAAAAAACCTTCGTGCGCGAGTTCGACTCGCACTTGGCCGGTGTTTTCATGATTAGTAACGCATCTCGTAACGAAATTAAAACACCTTGCCTTAAAATTTATTGAAAGTAATAATCTTCTGCCTACCCCTTCAAAAGATACAAGCGTGATAATAATGATGTATATGAACTGTAAGCTTCAACAATAAGTTTCAAGTTTAAAATTGTAAAGATCACCCAAATATGTACAGACGTTTTAATCAACCTGTAAACCTCCTACAATAGCTTTTACAATACAATAGGATTACCTATGTAATCCCTCTTTGAAAAGATCGATCTAATCTCTATGAATTTAAGGGTCAGAATTGAATAGCGAGGATAGTTAAATTAGATTCTTTTCTTACGCTCCGTGCGGTATTTTGTATTCTCAAACCGTGTCTATATTATAATTTGATCGCATCTTACATTCCCACGGCCCTTCATACGACTTTCACATTTCTGTTTCAATCACCTTGAGTTTGTGATTGCATACGTTTTGCTACCTTTAGTTTTTATCTGGTATCACTCGGTTACCTTTAAAAAGTGACTTAAGTATCGCCAAATGTATTGAAAGTCAAATACCATCTTCGCTAGTACATCAAGAGCGTATGATGCAATCGTGGTTATTAACTTACTTAAGATTTTGAACTAAGTATAAAATTCGAGACAGTTTTATTTTACACCAAACTTTACAGTTTTGAGTTTATGAACTGTAAAACAAAACATTCTAACAAAATTATCAAATAAAAAATCTCCCTAGGGCCCAGACGACATTAATAAATTTAATAAAAATCGCAGACAATCACTTGGCGTCAACTCATTTTTTTTTACAGTCAACGGCAGACAGACCCTTAAAAAAGGAACCACAAAAATGAACGTATCTTAATGCTTGAACGCACACAAAAATTAAAACGTTAGGAGGTACTGTGTGATTTTGAAATTCCAAATCTTAGTACACCTTCTTCTTGAGGGTCCTTGACCGTAACTACTGTACAGATGAAAAAACTATCTCTACTTAATGATCTTAGCCATGACAGACCATGCTCATGGCGTTTGAGGTCATTGCTCGCTTACGTCATTCTAAGACCCAGCATTTTTTGTTTCACTCTTCCACTCTTCATACCCCACCAAATTACTTATAATTCTTTTGTTTTGTATCCTATTCTAATTTCGACTTTAAAATCATTGCCATAAGTGTTTGGTTATATAATTTGCTGGGTAGTAGTAATTTGGTTTTTAATAAGGAGGGAGTTTGTACCTATGATCGAAAAATAAGGTATGAATCATTTGCTACCATATTTGAGAGTGGCCTTCTCGCCCGCGGGTATAACTGCCTAGCCTATAATGATATACGAGATAATGATAGTAATGGCTACTTTGGTCGAAATGAGATATACGTGATTGAAATCGTAGACTGCATCAGATACCATCAATCATAGTGAGCTGTGCGGTGAGGTAAAAAATAGCGAACAAAATTGATGCAATTCCAAGGAAGAGTGGTTTGACTTTTTTCACTTCTGGGCAAAAGCCTGGCTTCTCTCCCGGCACCGGTCCCGATACTGGGCCATTTCCGACTACATATTTGTTTTTACGATTTATAATACCCATTTCCATAACACAGACGAACTTCCTTTGTCTAATTTTTTTATAATTTAAGTTTTATTAATATTTACACTTTACAACTTATCACCGTTGGCGTTGTAGAAAAATGTGTAAATTTCACCATACCTACTGCAAGCTCGCTCTATGGTAGCCATGACTCAAATCTTCCTTATATTGAGGAGGAATGCTCGCCCATTATGCCCTACATTGGAACCAGGAAGTTTGGGTGCACTGCAGTGCACATATGGTCATGTGTGCCTACCCCTACACATGATGGTGATTTATTTTTATTCCCTTTGACATTAAACTCCTATAATATGTATAATTTAATTTATCTCCCAGCTTCCTACCATCGTAAATTTAGGAGGGTTCCAAAAATATCTACTGGTGCCAACGACCTCGCTCGATGAGCTTTCAAACCACATAATTGAACTTTTTATACGCTGCCGTCATTATCAATGATGGCGTAAGGAGCATCTTCCCCATAAGAAATCGAGCCTATGACAGTATTCCTACATGAATAGGTAGTGGACTATTTTCAATGGTGTTTGCCATGCTTGTACTGAAAAGTTTTACACTCACGTGCTCAAGCAATCCAAAGTTTGGCGTTTAGAGTAAGTGAGACTACTTTTAAAGCTCGTAGAAATAAAAAAAATCGTGCAAATGCGAGTCAGACTCGCGCACGAAGGGTTCCGTACCGTTATCTATAAATCGGCAAAACAATCACGTTTGTTTTATGGGGGCCCCTTAAATATTTATAACAGCAACGGCAACAGAAATACATCATCTGTGAAAATTTTAACTCTCTTAACTATCACGGGTTCATGAGATACAGCCTCGTGACAGACGGACGGACGGACAGCGAAGTCTTAGTGATAGGGTTCCCGTTTTACCCTTTGGGTACGGAACCCTAAAAACAAATCATAGTCGAGCGATGATGATAAGCAGATAGATACCTATAGATTTCTACCTCACTTCATTTTCTTAAGTTCTTTTCGTCGGTATACTTAAAATTTTGGTCACCCTAAAACCTCTGATAACACGACAATCTACAATTTACTCAATAAGCCTGGATTTATTAGATAGATTTAAAATCAATATTTTTTCTGTCGATAACGAATTGGGTTGCGACTCTTGGTATTGCCAGAGTAAATAAACATTTGGGTGTGACCACTTGACCTTAATAGCGTCGCTAAATGTGTAGGTAGGGCTTTATGTCATCGTTGTTGTCATGCGATACGTGATCTAGGTCGGGAAATTGATGGGACACATCATAAGAATTAGAAAGGAATACTTTAGATTTCAATTAAATAATATTACGCCGCCCACACAAACAGTCTCAAGGGCAATCATAATCACAGCGGGGAGTTATAACTTTTTATATAATTACTTACCGATGTTAAGAGAATAATGTCTCGAATAGAGAATCAGCATTGCCATACAGCGTGGCAATGATGGCAGCCTTCTGGGCTCATTGCCACAAGTATTTTTTTTTTGTATTCGTTTTATCTTAGTATAAACAAAGGAAAGAAGAAAGATAAAAAAACATTTTATTAAGAGATCATTTCAGACCTTTCGCGGGTCGACCCTTGTCTAGTTTGGAAAGTTTTTTTACAAATAATTTAGTCTCTTTCGGTTTCTTTCGGGTGATGCTCAAAATATCGTGGACGGAATTCCGCACCAACGTGTCCATACTTCGGGAGCTCGGCATCACGCAGCGTCTGTCGGCTGTAGTACAATCGCGCATGCTACGATACTTTGGGAATGTCTCTAGACGAGATGGCGACTCCATAGAGCGGCTGGTAGTACAAGGAAAGGTAGAAGGAACCAGATCGCGCGGCAGGTCACCTATGCGCTGGACTGACCAAGTGAAGTCCGCAGTGTGCAACCGTGTGTCTGACTGCGCGAGGCAGTCTCCTAACAAACAGCGATGGCGCGAGATCGTTCGGAGAGCTGTGTCCGCCCCTGCCACCGACGTGTATGCCTCGACGTGACCACGACCGCTCTGTCAAGAGCGAAACGAATGAGAAGAAGAATTCTTTCGGGAAAACCCCTGCACGACGACATAAAACGCGCGTCAATTTTTTTGACAATACCACAACGAACTGTGTTGACTCACAGAAAAAGCTCAGCGTGACTCCTAATGTCCCCAGGGCTTGTAGTCGTTACTGAAATACGGGCACCTCCATTATTCTTCCGCATACCGCCATCTAGCAAAGGCCAATCCTCACCACCTTCCCTACCAGTCATGACGTCATCAGTACCATGGTAGCTCGTCCACACGTGTTCCAACGTGTTGTCTGACTCATTGATAAAAACTTTCGAACAGTTAGATCATCGTTTTCATCATCGACAGTAATAGTTAAGACCGATGCCCTTTTGGATATAAAAACATTATGAGGTGTGCCTTGACTTAAGCGACAATTTTGAACGATATTTCGGTTTAAAGACATTTATTTCTCATAAAGAAATACTATAGTACTTTACTATAGTACTACTATAGTACTAGTATATATAGTATAGTATATGTAGTACTAGTATAGTAGTATAGTAGTAGTATAGTACTATAGTACCATAGTACTAGTATATATAGTATAGTATATGTAGTACTAGTATAGTAGTATAGTACTATAGTAGTATATAATCTATATAATTTATGGTTAATTACAATATTTCTCTGTGAATCAGCTGAGTTAGGTGTAACACGTTATTACGGACATATATTTACTAGTTGAAATTGTGAATTGTAAACTGTGTTAAAAATAGTTTCTAGGTATGTTCATACATTTACAACATATTGTTTTAGTAGTTTCTTAAATATGTGAACACTTTTTGCTGACACAATACTACCTGGCCCCGTAGCATGACCGCGTGGACATAAGTTTTATCTATTTCAACTGTCGAGAAAATGACGTCACTTCGAACAGTTTGTACTGAACATGGCTCGGTGACGTCATTTTCTCGACAGTTGAAATAGATATAACTTATGTCTACGCGGTCATGCTACGGGGGCTGGTAGTTTGTTATAAAGTAGCGCACCTTCAAACATTGTTTCTTTTTTTTTTACTTACTTATACTCGTATATATATTTGGAATCAGCGGATTTTTCTGCGACAAATGAGTATGCTCTCCTGTAAAGTTAACAAAATGTCGCAAAAGTCAAATAGGTCTCTCCTTTTCACCCCTCGATATATTTATCATCACGCCAGGGCCTCTAATCTACTAATACTATGGTTGTAGATTTTGCTATGACTTCATTTATGAATGCATGAAAACAACATTTTTTCCAATGGCAGCTACAATATGACTAGTCTAATGACTTCAAGGTGACAGTATATATTGTGGTAATCATTATTTAAAATTATATTCGCACATGAAAGTCTCAGAGGTTCGAGCCCGGAGTTTGAACTTGCGCCCCTGCCGTTAAAGGCGAGCGTTTTACCAACTGGACTTCCACTGCTTTTTTTTTTATGGGACTAAGCCCGCCGCACATTCCCACCACTGTTACTCCTGTAAGCCAGGATCGACAGTGGTGTCCATTGAAAACACCGAGGTTTGACCCACGGCGATTCCCGGGGAAAACTAAATTGTCTCGGAACCCGCACGAATTTAATCGAAAAAGGTGTAGGAGGAGTTGGAAAAATGTATCCACTTCCCTCCATTGCAAAGCAGGAGACAAAAATAACTGTATTGGCTGAATTGCCATAGAAATAAAGAAGGCACCACAGATGCTGACTTCCTTTGCTGCGGACTTCCGCTGCTTCCTTATTTTACTTTTATTTTAAAGTCTAATAACTATCATCGAAGTAAGTAAGTATAAAATGCCAGACATAAAAGTTTGTATCACGCCCTTTGGGACATGTAGACAGACACTTCCCGGTGTGAACGATCTATTTCATAGTTCTATTGATTGACTTCTAATGACCCCACAATGGTGTTGCCATCAAGCACCGACGCTCACTTCCTCAAATTGTTCTATTGTCACGATTTTTTTTGTATACGATAGTGACGGTTTCCTTGTATTTTAAAAGGAAAATAACCTTATCCATTTACAAGAACTCATTCGGCGATATGACTGATTATCAAGTATTGGGTTTTTATCCTTTTAATCCAATAACGTAAATATCCCGCCGTTTTTCAGCCGCCATCTTTTTCATCTTCATCGCCCATTTTATTTACACAGGGTGTATCAGAAATCCATAACAATATTTAAACGTTAGCATAAGTATCGGATGAATGATATAAAAAATAACGATATTTGTACATGATTTTTTATTTAATAACTTTAATATTTCGAATCCTTTGCGACATATTCAAGTTTCGTTTCGTTAATATTAGTAGCCAACGGGTTATGAGTGGAATACTCAAACGTCTTCTCAGAAACTATAATAGCTAAGTATAGTCTGTCTTCACCACACATACCATTATATGTAACTACCTAAAACATTATTTCAGACTTCTGATGCACTCTATAGATGCATTCTCATTGAATTAAGTATTGTTATTAAATTGCTAGAAATTAGTATTACGTACTAATCGCAGGTGTAGTCATACCTTCTTTTATTTCAATATATTTCATCATTTCATAAAAAAGAAGTATTCACAAAGACAAGATTATAATCTACAAACGTCCTTAAAAATCGTCACGCTAATAACTTACAAACAGAGTACTTTAAAGCCAGTTTCAAATCAAAAAACAAATTTAAATTTTCAAACCAAAATCGCCCGTTGGAACTAAATTCTTTCCCATCTCGTGGTTGGTTAATAAGTACGCCATTGCTCTGGTTACTTCAACCAGAACGAAGCAGGATGCATGACGAGGCTCCCTCCGAAACCATCCACCATGGCTCTCACGAATAATAGCTATTATTACTTTGTGGGTGTTACTATGTAGAGTGTTACTAAGAGTTTACCAAAACTGGTATCTTCAAGCCTGTTCTCCTGTAAGCAAACTTTATGATAGTCAAATGCCATTAAGTTTTTCAATTCAATATATTTATTGGGCATAGATATTTTTGGAGTCTAGTGTCCCATGGGGCAAAATTATAATTTCAATATTAGGCAAAAGATTGGTCGGTATTCAGCGAAGGTATGCAGCCAGCGTCTTGGCTACGCATCCCCATTGGCCAATTTCTTTACATATTTTTAAAACCTAGAAATTAATTAATAATATAATCATCAAGTCAGTATTTTATAGAAGGATTAAGCTGAGGGGACCTGCAATGCATCCTTATGTCGTTTTATTCCCCAATAGAGGCGAGTCTACTGCCATTTAAAAAACACACGTAATCTTGAATTTCTCCAAAGATTATTATTATTTAATACATCATCACGCCTGTATTCCCCGAAGGGGTAGGTAGAGGTGCACTGCAGTGCGCTCACACTTCGCCGATGTATTTTTGGTCCCAATGTAATAGGGGGCGAGCCTATTGCCATTATACCGGGCACATTCTCCCTCATTACGAGGGAGATTTTTGGGCTATAGTCCACCACGCTGGCCCAGTGCGGGTTGGTGAACTTCACACGCCTTTCTATAGACGTGCAGGTTTCCTCACGATTATTTATGAATATTATTACTTGCTGAACGTTGAAGGTACACAAATTTTGTATGTAAACTTCACCCAAATCCCTCATGCACTGAAACCGGTCAGTATAATAAAATATATAGATTTCGCAGACCAAAATACACCTCTGTTTATCCCTTCGGGGAACAAAAGTGTGATGGTGAAGAGAGTATTATTATAAAATCGTCGTGTATCCGTTGTTAGGGGCTACACTCATTTTATCGTTTACTTTCAATCAGAAATTCTCAAATGCGCCTTAGCATATCGCATACTCTTCATCCATAAGCTCCAAATACTCTCACGCATCTAAAATTGACTTTAAATCGTTTAATAATTGGGTTTAGCATCCTTATACAGCCCCTGTAGACCTTAGGGCGTCTAAATTCCACTGCAAATTGCAACATAACGGTTTAAAACGTGAATTCGCTTCGGCCAATAAGCCACATCCTCTCCCAGTGTCACGATATGGTATATCATAACTGTTCAAATAATAACCAACTTTAAATGCAAGCAAACAAAGCTACGATTCCAATGACTTGTTGACCCTAATTATCTTAACTCAGAAACTAAAGCTAAACCTAGGTAACACAGCCGTAATGTATACAAGACAGCAATATATTAGTCTAGTCGAGCTCAGTTTTAATCTTTGACAATAAAATGAACAACACTCATCATACAATGTTGTTTCAATATTATTTTACAAGCAAAAAGTGACTCTGTATAATTGAAATAGAGTCTAATTTACGACGAGGGTCATAATATACAATTTTAGTTAACTAAAGTCAAACGAAACTTAATCGTAATAGTTAAAGTATGTTAACTTTTTTTTTTGGCTTGACGCTCTACCGCGCGTCGATATTGCTAGGAACGAGTAATGGATGGGTTTAACAGCGAAAAACAAGGTTTTAAATTAGTTCAGTTTAAGTTAAAGGCACACGTAATTTTTTTTTTTTTTTTATGAGATAGGGAGACAAACGAGCAGACGTTTCACCTGATGGTAAGTGATCAACGCCGCCCATGGACACCTGCAACACCAGGGGCATCGCAAGTGCGTTGCCGGCCTTTAAGGAATGAGTATGCTCGTTTCTTGAAGATACCTTTGTCGCATCGGTCCGGGAACACCGCTGCAGGAAGTTCATTCCACAATTTGGTGGTGCGAGTAAATAATGTAAGGCACTAAAATCGAGGGGTGACTTTTGGGCGATTTACATTACATGTTTGGAATCAGCGATTTTTTTTGCGTCCAATGAGTATGCTCTCGTATACAGTTAATAAAATGTCGCTTAAATTAAATAGCCCCTCGATATAATTGTGGTGTGTGCATACTTTCTATGGTCACATATGGTGCATTTCAATCCATACTGAAAGGTCTCGGGTTCGATGCCCGGCGGTGCCCTGATAACTGCTGGCTTCCTTGTTTCGTAGCCGATAACGCGCAGCCGGCACGCGCCTTGAAAACACCCTGAATACACACACGTGTTTCTATAATCACCGTACCTTACTACCTGCTTTCATATCTGTTCTTCTTTTTTTTTACGAAATTAATTAAATTTAATGGAAAAAATATTTTTTACGAAAAACAAAAACTGACTTCAAAAACCTAGGTGCACCGACTCCAATTGTACTGAATTACAAGATTATATACTTCAAAAACCTAGGTAATTTTTTTTTTTCCCACGTTGTCAATAATTGTCGAAAATATGCAAGAATTTTATCACCTCTTGACAGCCCTAAAAAGTAAATATTTACAGCAAAAAAAAAAACTAGTTTTTCTTAGTTTCTTTAAGTCTAGAGGTTGAATTGAGAAACCTCCTCCTTTTTGGAAGTCTGTTAATAATAGGAATGCCTGTGGTTAGCGGGTATTTCAGCCAGTGTCAAGTAGTTTATAGCAAAAGCAAATCGAATAAATACACATTATTAATGAAAATGGGTCAGGAACAGGTACATGGTACAGGTCTAGAAACTCCTTCTATGAGTTAATAATACATTTATTTTTAGTATCGGTAAAACTTTCGTTACAGCTTAAATTTCATAGCTATTTTTAGGGTTCCGTACCTAAAAAGGTAAAAACGTAACCTTTATAGGATCACTTTGTTGTCAGTCTGTCTGTCAAGACCCTTTTTCTCTGAAACGCAGGTACGTGGAGGTATCAAGTTGAAATTTAGAACGAAAAATCTAGTCTGCGGTCCCTTCGTGCCCTAAACCGGTTTAAGTTGCATTTTCAGTACATTTGCACGGGAATCAAAAACCTATAGGGTACTTCCCGTTGACCTAGAATCATGAAATTTGGCAAGAAGCAAGGTCTTATAGCACAAGTAAAGGAATAAATACGAAAACTGTAAATTTATTGTTAGAAAATGTTTTTTTGCGATTACAAACCTATTTTGTAGTTAGTACAAACTAACAGTATTCCAAAGTTAAGTTTGTTAAAGCAATGTTCGGTGCTTTCATAGTGTAGGTACGGAAGCCATGGTTCGCGAGTCCAGCTCGCACTTGGCCGGGTTTTTTTTTATCATTGCCTCCCAACATAACGTAAAAGGTTTACAGACCCCGTTTGAACGTACTTTAAGTTAAAAATGTTTTGTGTTATCTCAAGTATCGCTTAAGAAGCGTGGAGAATCGCTTCAACTAGACAATGAGCGTAGCCCGATCGAATGGGGAATGTCGGGAGTACTTTCGTGGCGCTATTTAAGGGCTTTAATATACAGGATGTTTGATAGGTCCGAAATAATTCTTTGTGAAGACAGTTTATACCTATCATAGTTTCCGAGTTATAGACCTCTGAATATTTGTCACAGGTATCGTGTTCTGGCCTTTGGGTACATCCATAACCCTATTCAGCAGTGTAAACTACACTTATGAGGGGCGACTACCAATAATCACAAAATAGAACGTGTAAATTTTGTACAGGACTCGAGATATTACGTGTTATAGAAATTGACGACAAAAAAAAGTTGAAAAAACCGGCCAAGTGCGAGTCGGACTCGCGCACTAAGGGTTTCATACCATTATCTATAAAAACGGCAATAAAATCACGTTTGTTGTATGGGAGCCCCCTTAAATATTTATTTTATTCTGTTTTTTAGTATAAATTTGTTGTTATAGCGGCAACAGAAATACATCATCTGTAAAAATTTCAACTCTCTAGCTATTACGGTTCATGAGATACAGCCTGGTGACAGACGGACGGACAGACGGACGGACAGCGAAGTCTTAGTAATAGGGTTCCCGTTTTACCCTTTGGGTACGGAACCCTAAAATACGACCAATTTGACATTTTGTTTCGACAATTGCCTTCCCAAGCCGTCAAGTCAGTTTTAAGATATCTTGCCATTCGACGTACAAACTGCAAACCCAAAGCTACTTTCCCCGTACAACCTCGTTTCGTTAAGACTGCAATCTGGGTATCGTAAAGCCGGATCGTTCCCGTATGAATAATTTTCCAAGAACGCGGAGAAGATACATTTTGTTTACCAACACGACACACACGCGTACTCCGACGAATTGTACTGCTGTAGGGCTGTCAAAACACGCCTTTTGAAAATTACCTTTTTTTTAATGTCCCAATGCTGGGCAAAGACCTCCCCCTCCCGTCTCCACATGTCCTGGGATTATTGTGGCCAGGTTTCTCCCTAATAAGTGACCAGATTGTCGCACCCTCTTCTCCTTGGTCTGCCATGACGCCGGCATCAGGCGTCTAGGATTTCTACATCTTTGCGGATCCATTCGTGAAAATTACCTATTTAAGATGTTTCAATGAAACAACAGCCTGGGTGGAGGTGAATTTGAAGGCTACAAAGTACACAAAGGTACACAATGTACGCGCGTCAAAACCAAAACGAACTCTGTGCCTAATAAACATAAAGATTAGATTGCTAAGGAAAATTTTATTTTATTGTCTTATAACTAAGAAGCTCTATTTCCGCGGAATGTCAAAGATTGCACCAAAAACAGTCTTATGTAGAGAAATCGTTATTTATTCGCAGTAAAAGCGTTATTTTAACTTAAGCAGGTGTAATTAAGTAGTAAATACGTTTGGACATGGGAATGTTCTTTTTAAATATTTCTCAAAATCTTTTCTATCGTGGTTTTTTTAAACTTTACCCGGGAAATTATATTTTTGCGACTAGTTATATATAATTAATTATTTTGAATATAAAACGTATTGTGCGTATTTGTAAAGAATATTTAATAACGTTCCGTATACATTCAAATCTTTATAAGTCCCCGTGTTTATCTAAATTACAATTTTAAATATTATATAATATCATAGAAGTCATAACCCTATTGCAGGTCCCGTTACGCCAGCCGGGTGAACAACCGCTTTTGTATATATGATATTCGCAATGCCAAAAACATCTCCATTTAACATAGTCCACCTTAGTTTTTACAATTCGGCCATTTATCTTTCTCCTAGCGATTAACTAACCAATTGAACATAACATACACACGCCTATATCCCATGGGAGTAGGCAGAGACTACCGTTTACCATACCTATGCTACGATCCTGACATACCACTTTCGTTTCATACACAATTATATACATCTTTTCATACACTTCCGTCAGTTGAGGGTGCACCAACTAACTACAAGTACATTATCACGCCTGTATTCACCGAAGGGATAGGCAGAAGTGCCTATGTATTTGAAGTACGTTTTGGCGATTTAAAAATGTCGGATATTTCGTTGAAGAATGAACCTTATCAATGAGTTAATACATTTCGATTTCTTATTAGCAATCATTTTGACGCGCTCGTCTTGACACCACAGTATGCGCAGGGATTTATCGGTATACATATACGTTTAATTTCATTGAATGGTACATAAATAATGTATCTCGCGATCACAAATCGTTTCAAATTAAAAGTCGAATTGAATTTTAAATCGACACGAGTCACGATTCTCGGAATCGAATTAATTTAAGTCCCCTGCACACAGGGGAGTCAAGGCTCGCGCGTCTAAATTTTTGTTAATACCAAAACGAACTTTATATCAATATACATAAAGATTTAAATGTGCGTCGCAAAGGAACGTGTCAACATTCGCTCGCGCTGTCAGTTTTTTTTTAATGGCCTCTTTCCATTGAGTCAAGCCCAATGTCAACGTAGTGGCAAAGACACGATGGAGATTGATTAATCGGTTACATTACTGCAACTGTTTTTTGTGTCAGTTTCATTTCGTTGTAGATATGGAGTTGTAGAATGAACTTTTTCCATGTGTCAATAGTATTCTATCTAGATACTCTGTGGTATTACCAATAATACAGTATAATACAATAATTCAATAGAATACTATTGATAGAATACTATTGGTAATACCATAGAGTTTATCTAGAGAATTATCTAGAGTCTAGTCTCTAACTAGAATATCTAGAGGACACATAACGACTCCACTCTTCGTATAGCTCTGCAGCGATTTTTCCGCCATTATTGTTAGCTCATGTACCTGTAGTATACGGCAAAACAACAATGGCGGAGTCAGATAAACCAGAAAAAATTACCGCAGCGCGGGCTCGATGGCAATCTCTGTTATAATATCTCCATGGTCAGTACAGATAATTTTGCTATTACCAAAAAAAAGTAGCCGTTGCGGGACGCCTGGCAGATGTGAAACATTATATAAACATTATTTAGAGTAGAGAGAGAGGAGCGTCGTAGTGGCGAGTGAATGGAGTCAGCCGGTGGGCGGAGTGTGAGCGGCGGAAAGAACCGAGGAGCTACGGAGCTGCTCGAAGTTTTCGCATCACGGCATCGCGGCATCAACAGTTGCTCTCACTCGCCAAGCGCGCCATTAGATGTTTCACATCAGAAATACGCGCGATTGACGCCCCTATGTGCGCGAGGTACCTATTAAAGTATTTGCTGACACTCACGATGTTCGGGGAACCATTGGACATCGTACGATCGGTACCTTAGAATCATATTATGACTAATTGAAAAATAATTATCTGTTCCTTAAAGCGCTCTTACGACGTGTGTACCTATTAAATTATACATTATCATACCTGCAGGCTTAGCATGACCGCGTAGACATAAGTTTTATATCTTGCAAATGTCTGTTTTTTCGAGCAAATGAGCGCCACAACAAGCTTTTTCTTTTAGACATAGCTCAATGTTACGTCATCAGTTGGGAGAGATAAAATGTATGTCTACGCGGTCGTGCTAAGTCTGCCGTATTCCTCTGAGAGGTAACTGCAGTGCTACAACACTTCGCCGATGTAGAGGGCGAGCCTATTGCCATTATACTGGGCAAATTCCCCCTCAATACGAGTGACCGTTGGGCCATAGTCCACCACGCTGGCCCAGTGCGAGTTGAACTTCACACGCGTTTCTATAGATGTACTGGTTTCTTCACGATGTTTTCCTTCATCTATTCGCCGAAAATCCCAGAAAATTACATTCGCACATGAAAATTTCAGACGTTCGGGATTTAAACTTACCCTCCTTATATTCAAAGCGGTCGTTCTACCAACTGGACTACCAATGTTTATTATTGAACTCAAATAAATATAGCAACAAACTAATTAGTAGATGCTAAGAATTATTTATAGCCGCAAGCGTCTAGCTACTGAAAGTTTAATTAACTTGTATCAAACTATTCTAATAAAGTTAAATTTATTATACGTCGGTCCACCCACCTATCCCAATGATTTACGCTTAAGTTGCATTTTTTTGCAAGTGTGCGACACGAAGGAAACAGGAAATTAGCCGGGGTAACGACTTCTAATTAACTCTGATACCTATCTTATCGTAAATTATAATCATTTTATTTTTGCAATAAAATATTATATATTAAACGCAAGTGTTCTATGATAAAAGCATACGGGTACAATTGAGAACCTCCTTCTTTTTGAAGTCAGTTAAAAACAAAATAAATATTTTTTATTGTTATGCCTTATGCCCTGGGCGCACTGAGGCGTCTAAACTCATGTTTGGCAATACCAAAATGAACTGTATTGATTCAGAGAAAAAATAATTCTTCAATGAAATGTCATTGAGAGAGCGAGCGAATTTCGACGCACAGTCGCGTGGATTTTACCACGAAAATCTTTATGTATATATTAATATACAGTTTGTTTAAGTATTGGCAAAGATCTTGACGCCCGCGTCTTAAAAGTCCCAATGTGCGCAGGGTTTAACTCTTATACGTTCGTTATTTGAAAATACGTCACTAAAAAAATATTTTTTTTTTAATATGTTTTTTGTTTTTTATTGGTTGTTAACTTTGAACGCGGCCCGTAAAAATAACATATTATCACGAGTACCACGACGAACCCATTGTTGTACGGACATACATAATAATATCCATATTTTATAGTATGTTAGCCACCTAAAAAGTTTCAAGTTAGGGCTAAAGAGACAGTTATCAAACTTCTTATATTTTTACGAAATTTGTGAAACGATGAAATTTAATGGAATAAGATGAGGAATGGCTGCAGTTGCCATTAGCGGTATTTGTGCCAATTTCGAGTAATTATTAGCAAGGGCAAATCTAATAAATACACAATATAAATAAAAATGGGCGATGACAGTGATGAAGATGGCGGATGAATCTGAGTTCCTATATCAAAGAGAGAGCATTTCCTAACATATGACAGTTTAGCGCGTCCAATTTAGTGTGTAACTTTGACGTCTAACGATTGTCTATGTCAAGACGGGGCAACATTAAAACCAACAAATTACTCTGAATTTAATTTTATTTTGGACATCTTTGTTTAGGCATTTATAATTTCTGATATCATTTCAAATAAAGTAATTTACTACTAATAAGTTGTGGTACTTTATGTGATGATTAAGCTTAAAGATTGGATAATAGACAATAGAATTGAATAGGAAGTGACACTTGTTTCAATAAGAAATATGAAAAAAACATTGTTTAGACTGAATTGATTTTTTTACTACATTTTTATGAACTTAGACCGGTATAGTAACTACCAAAATCACAAACCAAAGAAATTGTAGAACGTTTCAGCAAATTTTGTTAATTTCAAAAAATCCTAGTTACCTTATTAAACATGACAAAATATTTGTTTGACACACTTGAATTTTATACATCACCAAAACCGTTTCTCACAGACAACGTTGTTTATTAAAAAAAATAACGAGCAATAATAGTCGAACGGTCGATAATTGGTTGTGTTACCTTACAGAGCTGAGTTGGGCGCGTAACCCAGGTAGCTGTCGGGGTCTCGCTTCAATAAATACATCCGTAATACTTTTTCTCTTTTCGTTTTTTTTCTGTCAGACACTTGGGAGTGCTTCGGAACTGGTTTTTATTTGCGAATGTCGCTCTCTCGGTCCGATGTTAGCTTTTTTATTGTTTTTTTTTATCACACCAAGGAGTTTACACTTATTGAATTAAGTTTCGTTTAGAAATGTAATTTAATGTATCGTTTCCTAGTTGGTTTATTTTTATATAGATTCTGTTGAGCTGGCAACTTCCTACGCGCGGAACAAATGAGGTTTATTTTGACTCAAAAAAGTTAATTCTTCAAATGTTAGCGAATTCTGAGTTCTGACGCATAGGGCTGTGTATTTTACCCATGGAGATATTACAACGGAGATAGTATATCGAGCCCGGGCTGCGGTAAATTATTCTGGTTTATCTGACTCCGCCATTGTTGTTTTCCCACATAGTTCGCCGCAAAGCTATACGAAGAGTGGAGTCGATAAGGGTACTCTATGATATATATTGACATAAGATTTCTTTATCGTCAAACACTTTGTCCCAGTGTACGTATTTTGATTTTTAAATTAAATATTTATACTAATTAAATGTTTTCTTCCTTCACAGATTACTGGACATTAAGAAAACACGCGGATGCTGCGTCGAGCGACAAAGAGAATTAGTACCACCAACTAAATAATTAGTTTTAGTCGACCTTAGTTTAACCCTCTGTATAAAGCGGTATTTTATAAATTATTAAAAAATATATTTTATTGCTTATTTATAAAATTAATTACTTAGTTGAAGGAAAACATCGTGAGGAAACCTGCACGTCTGAGGGCACTTGACTAGTAGTAGATTACCCGATAGATGTGTGAAGTCTGCCAGCCCGCTCTGGGCCAGCGTGGTCGACTATGGCCCGAATCCCCCTCGCATTGAGGGGAGGCCCGTGCCCAGCAGTGGGACGTTAAAAGGGCTATAGTAATAGTAGTCGTAGTTAGGGTCGGTACCCATAAGCCGTTATAGAATCCTAGGGGGCAATTCTCGCATCATCTCTAATTCGACATATGTCGAATTAGGGCCGGCGCCTACTGCCGGCACGGCATGGCATGGGATTTGATTACTAATCAAGTTATTTTGAATCTTATTTCAATGAGTTTAGAGTTCATGTTACTTTATTTCGATACCACGATGCCACGACGCGCCCCGGTATGCCGCGAAATAAAGTAGGTAACATGAAGTCTCGTTGAAATAAGATTCAAAATAGTAACTTGATTAGTTATATAATCCTTTGCCATGCCATGCCGTGCCGTGCCGGCAGTGGGCGCCGGCCCTTAGAGATCTTGTGAGAATTTGATCCCTTGTAATTAATTTCAATATTTTTTTCAAAAAAAATTGTTAAATTTAAAATGATAATTCAATGATGATGATATTTTTTGGAATAATGTAGTATACGTTTGGATTTTTAGAGGCTAACACTTAAAAAAATATTTGTTATAAAATTTATGAAAATAATCTGATGATTCCAAGGGAATCGAATTATGGAGTATTAGAAATATCCTTTTAAAGTTGGAGGCATAATTTATTTATTTCTATGTTGCCAGATTATAAAAAAATAAAACTTAAGTTCTTAAAAACGTAACTAAAAAATTTCAAATTTTAGTTAAAAAATATGTGACGCCCGAAAAAGGATATTTCGTCTATTCCTGATTGAAACTAAATTAATCGTTTTTATGTAGAATCTAGTCTGTGATCTCTGCAATAATATTTTTTCTTATGTCCTCCGCATTTAAGTGGAGGTAGCTTCCTATTAATCTGTCCTTTAGTTGTAGTTTTTAGTTATAGTAAGAGATTTTTTACTCCTAAAGAAACTAAAAATGTACTGTCATAACCCGGAAGTTTTAAACTATAATTTGTGTCATCTATAAGCAGTATTTTTTAAATATTACTATGTGTTTTGATAGTTCTGATACTATGTAAACTGTTAAGATCAAAAGTAATATTAGAAATATTATTGTGAAATAGATGATAGTAAGGAGACAGGTATTATCCTGCGGATAATAATGAATTGTATATATTGGCAGTACATATCTAAAAATAATTATTATGTAGGTACTTTTAATTTAGAAGACTATTAAAGTCCTATATTTTTGTTCTTTTTGACAGCTGTCAGAACGTAAAATTTTGTTGCTACCACAGAGGTTGCTACTTACTTATCTACCTATTTTTAATGACAACCTTTTTGTATAAATTCGATAGATTATAATTGTAAACTTTTTTGAAATTTATTTCACACAAGCGATATACAACCTTTCCTTACCTACTTAAATTATTATTATTATGTACTTAGATGTAAATTATGTATGAATTATAATAGATAGGTACCATACATACGCTTTTTTGGAATGTTTTATATTTAATAAACATTTTTGTAAGTAATTTTATTGATTTTTGTTTCTGCCACCCTTTAGACATCCTCTATTAATTTATGAAATATAGCGAGTCATGTATGTACCTGCTTGCATTATTGAAGGTTATAATATATTTAACCATAGGGCAAGTGGATGTCCCTACCTACTTACTTAGCTACTAAAACATTAGAAATTCGGTCTAATCTGTGGATTTGCCTTACTAAGGATAAAATTACCTTCCCTATATTAGTGTCCCAACATTCATATCGAGTTTATCTTTTACCAAGGATAGGGCTGACAGAGCAATCGTCCTAATATTATTTTGATGACAATTGACATTTTAGTTTGCCATACATACTAGAGATGAAACGGATATCCGGTAACTATCAGGATAGTAATTCAGTATCCGGCCGGATACCGGATAGAAAATCAGTATCCGGCCGGTATACCGATATACCAGTATACCAGTATACCAGTATACCAGTATACCGAATTACTATCCGGTATCCGACCGGATACTGATTTACTATCCGGCCGGATACTGAATTACTATCCGGTATCCGGCCGGATACTGAATTACTATCCGGTATACGGCCGGATACTGATTTACAATCCGGTATCCGGCAGGATACTGAATTACTATCCGGTATCCGCTCGGATACTGAATTACTATCCGGTATCCGACCGGATACCGAATAGTAAAATTTTATTTTTATATAAAATAATACATATATAAAAAAATATATAAAAAAAATTATTCTATATCTTAACTTTGTCAAAAAATAATGGTTTCAGCTATAAATCTGAGGAATCAGACAGGAAAGACAAACAAATCAACAACTTCGAACTATAAAGAGTTTAACAAATTAAATTATATAAATAGGGGTGTCCACATTTGAGTTCGGATTCCGAAGTCAAATGATTTCCGACTCGGAGCATGGGCCCCAAATGACGGGCCCTCTCCCACGCCGAGTTCGCCACAGGACCAAAAATACCATGACATCTGACAAAGGTTCCGTAGACATTTTTTTTATGTGCAGTGCAATCATGATTCATATCTCCAATTGACAGGCAATAAATTAATTTAAGTATCTGCCTAGCAGTGGGTAGGTAAGTTTCATATTTTTTTCGATAAGTACCTATATTATCTGATTAATTAGTTAAACTAGGTACTATGCGATTCAAATGAGAATAGGATAGACTTTGCGCCATATTGTGACGAACGAAAACGAATTATGACTTTAAATAATTAAATATTATATTGAGACAATTTACTACTAATTTAACCTATTTTTACCTTTAACCTTTTTACCTTTAATTTAACCTTTAACCTTTTATTTAAATTTGATGTAAGACTATTATTATTGATATGCAAATAAGTTTTTTGCAAACGTACTTTTCAAGTGACATTTGACAGATAGAGGTTATCGACATTCCTATTCTTATTTGGATCGCATTGTACCTGATATCCTTTAAATTGGAACCACTTTTCATAGTGCCTATTAAATGTTTAAAGTGTTTGACAACATAATAGGTAAACAACATTCCTATTGTTTACTTTCAACAATATTTCACTGAATGGTTTGAGTTTTCGATAAGAGTAAAATATTAAATCGATTTATGAAAATACTCATAACAATCAATTAGGTAGCACAGGGGCCTTCTCATCACCACTTAAAGTATTGTTGTTTCAATACTACCTACTAGTAGGTAGAACTAGTACTAGTTCAATACTACCTACTACTAGGTACTACCTAACTGTATTTTTTTACACTGAGTTAACCGTCGAAAAGTGAAAGTAAAATACATCATCATCATCATCACGCATGTATTCCCCGAAGGGATAGGCAGAGGCGCACTACAGTGCACCCACACTTCGCCGATGTATTTTGGTTCCAATGTAATAGGGTCCTAGGAGGCGAGCCTATTGCCATTATACCGGGCACATTCCCACTCAATATGAGGAAGATTTGAGCCATAGTCCACCACGCTTGCTCAGTGCGGGTTGGTTAACTTCACACGCCCTTCTATAGACGTGCAGGTTTCCTCACAATGTTTTCCTTCACCGTTCAGCAAGTGGTAATTATTATTGAAAATAACATTCGCATATGACAATCAACTCAGAGTCACCTCTGAGCCCGAGATTTGAACTTGGACCCCTAAAATTTGGTAAGAAGTGTTCTTGTACATTGCTCAACCCATACCTGTCTAGGTATGGGTTCTGTTCCCGGTTACTCATCGAAAAAGTATGAGAGCAGCGTAAACATTTCATAACGGGGCTCTAAAAAGTAAAACGCAACGGAGGGACAGAGGTGAGTCATAAGATTGACGGGAATGCACATATTAGTGACTCATTGCCTCCTTATATTCCAGGGAACATCACTTATGGGTACTGTTACCTTCTTGGTGGCTAGATGTCGTAGTAAAAGAAAAATATAAAGCGAGGGGTGAAAAGCTATTTAAAATAAGCGACATTTTTTATGTGAAACTTGGTCTCTATCAAAACATCACAGAGATATACTCGAATACTGCCAAAGAGCAATGGAAAGGAGCATGATAAGTCCGAAAGCAAAACAGAATAAGGAACACAATTATAAGATCTAAGACTAAAGTAACCGACGTAATTACAAAAATAGACCAACTTAAATGGCGATGGATCGGACATACAATGAGAAGTAGCCAAGAAAAGTGGAGTAAAATTGTCACTGACTGGTACCCCAGATACGTCAAAAGAAGCAGAGGAAGACGAAACAAAAGATGGGAGGACGAACTTAAACAGCGGGGCCCAAATGGAGAAGGGTCGCCAAAGATAGAACACAGTGGAAGCTGCTAGAGGAGGCCTTTGCCAGAAGGCACACTGAACTAAGAGACATGCTATAAAGCTACAACACCCCGAAACGAAAACAGTTCAGGATATAAAGGCTATTTGGATTTGGATTTGGAATATTACTGCGTCGAATGAGTATGCTCTCCTGTAAAGTTAAAAAAAACGTCGCTTAAGTGAAATAGCCTTTCACCCCTCGATATAAAACATCACACTGTTATAACCCTTATTTCTATGCATATAGAGCGCACTCAGCAATATAGCATATGACGATGTTTTATCTGATTTGCAACTCAGCACTTTTGCCAGTTTCACCTCAGTGCATTTGAATTATACTCATAATAAGTCATTCAGAATTAAGACCTCGCGGAGTACGGTTTAGCCACTCAGAAATTCGAGAGTCAGTGTAATATTTTACCTTATAAAAGTATTGCAGTGTTCTTTGTAGTTTTTTTTAAAAAGACAAACGCGGTCGGCTTCCTAACAGCTCGACACCACATTGGTACACAATGTATGATCCCAAACTAAGCAAAGCTTGTACTATGGATACCATACAATGAACTGGGGGAAATCCCGGTTACAACCACCTAGGTCACTGAGCCGAGTGGCTAACGCTCAAAACACTACAGTACAGTGCGATTTACCAGGAATTTTCTTCCTCGCACCACCAAACTGTGGAATGAACTTCCTGCAGCGGTGTTCCCGGACCGATACGACAAAGGTACCTTCAAGAAACGAGCATACTCATTCCTTAAAGGCCGGCAACGCACTTGCGATGCCCCTGGTGTTGCACGTGTCCATGGGCGGCGTTGATCACTTACCATCAGGTGAAACGTCTGCTCGTTTGCCTCCCTATTACATAAAAAAAAAAAAAAAAAAACTAGACCAAGGCGTTGTTAAACTATACAGTATAAGTAGACTGTGCCTAAATCCTAGACAATGTGTAGGATTGTTTGTCAATACCAAAACGAAATGTAATTATACATAATATACCTACATCATCTTCACGTCTAAATTCTCCAAAGAGGTAGACAGAGGTGTACTGCTGTGCACCCATTCAGCATCGATGTAATTTGGTCCCAATTTAATCGGGTGAGCCTATTACCATTATACCGGGCACATTCCGCCTCATATGTGAGAGATTTGGGCCATAGTCCACCGTGCTGGCCCAGTGCACTTCACACGGTTTTTTATAGACTTACAGGTTTCCTCACGATGTATTCATTCACCGTTCAGCAAGTGGTAATAATTATTGAAAATTGCATTCGCACATGTAAATCTCAGAGGTGCGGGCCCTGGACTTGAACTTGCACACCTTACGTTCAAGGGCGTTTCTATTATCCCTGCTGGTATATAAATGCTAATTTTAAGTCCTTTATTTAATAATTCAATCAACGCAAATACTCACTTTCAGAATAGGTACATCTTTAAATTGATAGAAATTTCATTGTTCACTTATGTTCTGACTATACTTAATAGTATGTTTAGTTTAAAATGTCCTACAATGCTCCTGTAAGTGAATTGATACTTTCTTTAAAAGGGATCACAGATTCTTTAGATGCCTTTCTTTCGTTTTTTACGAAATCAATGCTGATATTTATTAAAATAAGATGTGAAATGGCTCCACCTGCGTTTAGCGGGTATTTCAGCCAGTGTCAAGTAATTAATAGCAAGGGCAAATTCAATAAATACATATTAGAAATAAAAATGAGTGATGACAGTGATAAAGATGGCGGATGAATCATTTAGACGCCTTAAGATTACATCGCAGCAACCAAGACAAAATTGTCTATGCGTCAAGAAAATATTAAGGCGTTTATATTATCGATGTTTTCATGTCTTAGTAACGCCCAATACTTGACATAATGGATATAAATATTTAATAACAAATTTGAAATATACTCATGATTTTATTTATAGTAAAATGTAAAGACATAGAGGAATAATCTTGAGTGTATGATCCTCAATTTCCTTTAAAAAAAATCCTGTTAGATATAATTTCAGTATTCAGTTTTGAGAAGTTTTAACATTTTTAACCTAGTTTTGTTAATTCCAAAACCACAGGTGTTTTAAAATCCTCGATTAACTGTATTACTTAAGACGTTTCTGAAGATACCCGCGCCTAGTTGAAATTTCTTAGCAATAATAAGACACGGTAACTGTTCTTGAGAAAAGCTTAAGGCGTTCCAAGATGATTTTATAAGATAAGATCTCTTTGGTCTTGTATTTTAGTATCTCTAGACTTTATAAAGAAAATTAATAAATATGCAAGTCAATTAGGGTCCTCCGTTTGCCATCAGCAAATACTTTGGACGCTTGAACCTTTAATCATTTGATTTTATGGGCTTGGTAGCCAGCTAAACAAAGTTTTATCAATAAGTTTTTTTTGGTCTTGGCCATTTTCTTATTATTCTTTAGTAAATCAGCAGTTATTTGAGTACTATATTTGGGACTAAGCCGACCACACATTCCTATTACTGTTAGATACTCGTACTCCCATAACCCAGGATCTACAGCGGTATCCGATAAAGACGCCGAGGTTAGAACCGCGTTAAGTCCCGGGGAAAAGCCTATCTTGGAACCCACGTCAATTTTATTGAAAGTAGGAGATTTATTTTAGTATCAACAAACTAAACATATTTGCTTGCAAATGCCAGCCTTACTTTTCTCTATCTAATCACCTTCCATCCAACATCTGTAAACTTAAGCTGAATAGTATCTCTTTACAGTTGAAATAAACCCTTTCAATATTTACTTAACAAATTAAGCTATTGTAATCCCAAAATGACACATAAATAGTTAGTTGATTTTCTTTTTGCAAATCAGGTTCGATATCGAAATAATTGTTCTTTAAAATTTATTGAGAAAAACTCGTTTTAAATAAATAAGGTGGGCCATTCGTTTCATAACAAAAAAAAACATACGGGTTGAATTGAGAACCTGCTCCTTTTTGAAGTCGGTTAATAAAAAGCACGTGTATGTCTCGTGACTCTCATATCGTTTATAATACAAATCAACAATTGTCGAATTAAGGAACATTTTATTGTTTATTTATATGCAAAATAACGTTGAATGTTTGCGTTTTTTGTAAGCACAGACAAGGGAGTTAATTAGACCAATTGTGGTCACTGCATCCACGGTCACTGTATCCACATGCTTTGTGCAAAATGATTGGCTTAAATCAGGTTTTAAAGTTAGAGATAAATACCGTTATTAGAGTAGCATTGCCAAGTTGAATGGCAATGCTGATGTGCGGAGCAAAATAATTTCCAGCGTTCTGTCAGAAAAGTTTGAAAAATAACCGGCCAAGTGCGAATCGGACTCGCGCACGAAGGGTTCCATACCATTATCTATAAAAACAGCAAAAAATCACGTTTGTTGTATGGGAGCCCTCATAAATGTTTATTTTATTCTGTTTTTTTTTGTATTTGTTGTTATAGCGGCAACGGTTCATGAGATACAGTCTGGTGACAGACGGACGGACGGACGGACAGCGAAGTCTTATAGGGTTCCTGTTTTACCCTTTGGGTACGGAACCCTAAAAACCATAGTTAGTACCTTTCAGCTCGTGCTAACTTTAAAGTATTTCCTTCTTCAGAAGGCTTAGCATGACCGTGTAGACGCAAATTTTATCTCTTTCAACTGTCAGTTTTGTCGTGAAATGACGTCACACTGAGCCATGTCCAGTACAAAAAGCTCGAAGTGACGTAATTTTCTCGACAATCTGAAGAAGAGGTAAAACTTAATATTATGTCTACGTGGTCATGGCAAGCTTACTGATGCACCGACTATATAACAGCAGTGACAGAATCCGTTTACTTATCTTACAAGACCTTAGTATTGTATATATTGTAAACTAGCTGATGCTTGCGGCTTCACCCGACATCGACGACCCGCGTGGATGTCGGTTATTGCAACCAAAAGTAATCATGAATTTTTGATCCCGTTCCCGCAACCCATGGGAACCTATTCCAGGGATTAGGACCTATTAGTGATTGGGACCTATCTATTATCTTTATAATAGCTTTCCAATAAACGCTTTATAATTGGCAATTTTTTTAAGTATTAAATTGGATACAGTATGTTATCCTTAAGAAATAGACATAGGTATGCCATCGCGGACTTTTGTGTAAAACTATATTAGATACACAATTCCACCATACACCATTTTGTTATATCTCAAAGGGTTTAGGCAGGGTTTTCGCTGAAAGCTCCCAGGCGGCTTATTTTTTTCCGACACCTCCCCACAAATATAATTTTATTTTAGCCAATGTAAACAAAAACTTAACAATTGAAATAAAACTATTTTACGGATTTTATCCCGTTTATTAACTATTTTATTTTCCCGACGTTTCGGCTGCTTTACAGCAACCATGGCCACGGGGGGACTGAGGTGTTAGACGTCCTGATGTCATAGTTAATAACTGGATACCCTCATATTTAGTTGTTGTTTGCGGTCCGATCCACGCAGAAAGTGCTTACAGTGTCTTGAGGTCTTGCAATGGTAGGTACGCTTGGTTTTGGATTTAATCATATTAATTACTGGATCCCAAGTTGGTGGTAGCACCCAGCCATCTTCCCTATTGAAATTAGGATGTTTTTTTAATTTCAATAGCCTCACGTATCATCCTTGGTCGGAGTCGGTGTTCTTTTGCGAGGATATGCGGTTTATCAAATCTGATATAATGGCGGGTGCGGTCCTGTACATGATCACAGATTGCAGACTTCGTGGAGCGTGACGCGTAAATATAAGAAAACAATATGAAAAACTTAACAAATTATATACTAAAACCTCTCCTCTTGAATCACTCTATCTATTAAACACAAAAACTGCATCAAAATCCGTTGCGTAGTTTTAAAGATCTAAGCATACATAGGGACAGACAGACAGCGGGAAGCGACTTTGTTTATTACTATGTAGTGATGAACTTCTCATTCTAACCGACTGAATAGATTGTTTAAAATACAATTAGGATCAGTTCATATGGTGTCGAGATTTAAATTAGGTATGCGCGTATGAGTGATGGCGCCTGCGCTGCACACCGGCCGCTGATTGGCTATTGTCCGCGCACGCGCAGCTTGTGCATCTGCCTTCACAAAGGTGTATATGTTGATCGTAAATACATAGTACTAGCTTCTACTCGCGACTTCGTCCGCGCAGACTTCAATGTCGTTATAAATTATAGCCTACATGTTATTCTGATGTATAAACATTAATACTGAAAGTTTCATCAAAATCCGTTAAGTAGTTTTTGCGTGAAAGAGTAACAAACATCGATCCATCCATCCTCACAAACTTTAACATTTATTAAATTAGTAGGATAATATCAATCGTTTTAATTAGCGTTATCATAATGGCGGATGGTAGGTACAGTGTTAAATAGAATGACAGTCAGACAACGCGTAGGTACGGGAATAGGTATTCATCGTATGAAAATTGGGGCCCAGTATAAACATTAGACATTGTCACCTTAAAGCCATTAGACTAGACATATTCTAGCTACCATAGAGAAAAGAAGTTGTTTTCATGCCTTAACCATTTTAGCCACATAGCCGTTTTAGCCATTAAGTCATAATTAAACCATTAAGTCATAGCAACCATTAAGTCATAGCAACTGTTTTAGCCATTAAGTCATAGAAACCATTAAGTCATAGCAACCAAAAAGTTTTTCTTAAAAAAAAAAAAACTACTTAAACAACGATTGTGTTAGAGGACTTGGGGCCCAATGTAGACATAAGACATTGTCAACTTAAAGTAATTAAAGTCTAGCTACCATTGATATAAGATTTTATTTCAATGCCTTCAAACATAAAGCCATATTCATACAATAGTATAGTTAGAAACGCAGGGTATGCGTTTCTAACTATACTATTGTCTTGTACTTGACGATAGATGTCGCCACTAAGGTGAATAATGGAATATTAATAAAAATTCTAGCTTCAAAACATCGCCACAGGAGGGCGCTCAGGTAGCCATTTAGATGTAAAATATAGTTAAGAACACATTTTTTACATCTACAATGGGAGTTTATTTTAAATGCAGTCCTAAGTAGCTCTTCTGACGTTATATTATGCACACAAAGGTCTTCTAATGTGCTGGGCCCCAACCCCAAGTTCCTAAGCTCTATCGCTGTGAAGTTGCTATGACTTATTTTCTTAAAGCATGAAAACAACATCTTTTAATCGTTGATTTATTCTGCGGCCATTTCAGTCGGTGTTTCCGTGGTGTTTCCCGCAAACAAATCGGTTTTTGTATCAACAAATAGTGTAATAACTTTGGTTTATCTGCAGAAAACTATGAAAAAGTAATTAATAATCAATTATTATTACTAACATGGGTGTATTATTTACATTTTAGGTCAAAAACAACCGTTGGAAATGCCGACCAAGTCATTTTGCGTAGTTGAAGGTGGATTTTGTTTTGTGATATCATAAAGAAGAAACATTAAATCCAAACGAATATTATGTGTAATTAGATCAATATATAGTGAACTTTAATTAGATAATGACAAGATACTTGCATTTTAGTCGCAAATGCGAAAATTTCGACCTCAAAGATACGACGCTATACACACGTTATATACACAGACACTAAAAATAAAATAGTATGGATCAGGCTTTGGGATTTCATATTAAATTATTAATGATTTCTTGTTGTTGTTTTATTTATTTGATTTTTTTTTAATTTATTCCAGTGATAAGATTCTTTGCATACGACAATTTAGAAATATAAAATAGAAATATATATTTTTTGGAATAAGTCGTATCCATACAATCCATTAAAAACTTTTTTTTAACACGTTACCCTATGAGAACCAGATGTGTAGGTGCCGGTACGGCATACAAGGAACCAGGTGCGAATCACCCCACGCCGCGGGGTGTGTCCGGCCCCATTGTCTTAGATACCACCAGATACCGGCAATTACAGGGTTGATTTTGGAAGCGTGTAAAAGATTATTAGGGGTTGGTGTTTTGTTTCTTTTATTTAATAGTCGTCGATGTTTATGGTTTGTTTTTTTTTTTTGGAAGATTAATGAACAAAAATTTCGATGATAGCTTTTAAATTTAAGTAACAATTAATAAATCTTAATAGTAGGTACACTATGCTACACATATATTATATTTTTTAAATATAACTATGTACTAGGTACCTACCTACGTATTTTCTGTTGAAAAATGATACCAAGAAAAGGAAAACCTATTTCATGATCCATCTTTATCACCCTCATAACCTTTTATTAATTGATGATTTATAGTTATTGAATTTGTTTTAGCTACCGACAAATTAAATTAATTGACACTAGCAGAATACCCGCTAATTGTAGGTGCAGCCATCTAATTTCTATTTCTACTACTTACTACTACTACAGCCCTTTTAACGTCCCACTGCTGGGCACGGATCTCCCCTCAATGCGAGGGGATTCGGGCCATAGTCCACCACGCTGGCCCAGTGCGGGTTGGCAGACTTCACACATCTATCGAGAACTAGACAAGTTCCCTCAGACGTGCAGGTTTCCTCACGATGTTTTCCTTCACCGTTTCATAGCAAGTGATAATCTCGGATGAAAATGAGATTCGCACGTAAATCCCAGAGGTGCAAGCCGGGGTTTGAACCTGCACACTTTGATTTGCACGACGTGCGTTCGACCACTCGGCCACCACTGCTACACTCGGCTACCACTGCTTCTATTTCTATTACCTACATTAATAATTACATTATTTTCTTAAAATAATAAAAACCTCTTTTATTAAGTTTTTTTTTTAAACCAGTAACTTTTCATTAATATAAAACAAACCGGTTTATTAAAAAAACTTAATTTAAATTTCGAACATAGTATTCTGAATTCAAACATGCATAGGATTGAACTTAGCAAACGTAGCAAGTACAGTGTAGCCACCTTTCAGAAATGAAAGGTCTTAATTTAACAAGACGCGGAGGGTTGCTTCTTATTGCCTTTTATCCAATTTGCTTGTACACCTGGTACGTGGCTTACCCCGCAAGATGTTACGGACAATGTTTCATTCTTAATTGTTATTTATAACTTCAAAAAAAGTTAATTTTAAAAAGTGTTCCGTGTTATTTTATTTTATATTTTTAGTGTGGGTAGACAGCTTTTATTATAGTGACTGTGTAAATTTAATTGATAAATACGATCTTTAAACGACTACGTACAACAAAAAGCAATCATGTAAGTACCTACATAACCTTATTAACGTGTTTTTTTCGTAATGAATCAATTTTTCACTTTTAAATGGACATGAATTTTATAGAATTATTTTTTATTTATCCCAATGATTGTAAAACATTTTATTGTTAGAATTGCATGTGTACCAGATACTTATTATATTAAATGCATACCATCTCATATGGTGAAATGTGCCGAGCTTACTAATTTAAGATCTTATGTTACACCACGTTTCGTGCATAATAAATCATTTCATTTCATTTCAATGTTTTTCGACGTTTTCCTACTTTTTCGACGCTTCAACATATTGAGCCAAGCGAACGACGCTTGATATTTTTTTGAAAATGTACCTATGGCTACATATACATAAAGATAAAGATTGAATATCTATTGCAAAAGTCACGCGACCTCACAAATTCGCTCGCTTCATCGATGTTTTTCCGTTCAAAAATATCCTTAAATTAATATAGCAGTGGTAGCCGAGTGGTCGAACACACGCCTTGCAATCAAAGTGTGCAAGTTCAAACCCCGGTTTCCACCTCTGGGTTTATGTGCGAATCTCATTTTCATCCAAGATTATCACTAGCTATGAAACGTTGAAGGAAAACATCGTGAGGAAACCTGCACGTCTGAGGGAACTTGACTAGTTCTCGATAGATGTGTGAAGTCTGCCAACTCGCACTGGGCCAGCGTGGTGGACTATGACCTGAATCCCCCTCGCATTGAGGGGAGGCCCGTGCCCAGCAGTCGGACGTTAAAAGGGCTGTAGTTAGTATAAGTTGATATAGTTCGTTATCTTTTTATTTCTATACGACAAGAATGAAATGATGACATCTAATGGGAAAAGATGAGGAATAGCTCCACCTGAGATTAGCAAGTATTTTAACCAGTATCATAGTAAGAGCAAATTCAATAAATATCTTAGCATTAGTAAAAACCGGCCAAGTGTGAGTCGGACTCGCGCATGGAGGGTTCCGTACCATTATCTATAAAAATCACGTCTGTTGTATGGGAGCCCCCTTACATACTCATTGTATTTTGTTTTTTAGTATTTATTGTTATAACGGCAACAGAAATACATCATCTGTGAAAATTTCAACTCTCTAACTATCACGGTTCATGAGATACAGCCTGGTGACAGACGGACGGATGGACGGACGGACGGACGGACGGACAGACGGACGGACAGCGAAGTCTCAGTAATAGGGTTCCCGTTTTACCCTTTGGGTACGGAACCCTAAAAATAGGAGATGAATGTGATCATCATCATCATCATAGCGTATGGCAATCCCTGCTTGGATCAAATATCTATATCCAGATTTTTCAGCCAGCTTTCTGCGTCAGCGGTGAAGTTGTGCAGCTCGGCGATGCCTCCGGGAAAACAGCGAAGTGGGCATTCATTCACAACGTGGGAAAGAGTTTGGTCAGGTGCTCCACAATCGCAATTCGGTGACTCCCTTAGACCCCATTTGTGAAGGTAGTGATTTGTTCTCCCGTGGTTGAATGTTATAAAAGTGACGGATGAATCAGATCATTTTGGTAGTGGCATAACATTGGTTGCGTTATTGACGCACCTGTGAACACACGGCATTATGGAACGTATAGATCCCGCGTGGAGTTCAGAGTATTAATATAAATAAACTAGCTGACCGGGCGAACTTCGCACCGCCTTAGAATTAGTGACATGCGAAAACAGCGCCACCTACCGGGTCCAATTGTGAATCTAAACCATCCAGGGCGCCACCCAAACGCAAACAAATATAACCGGCCAAGTGCAAGTCGGACTCGCGCACAAAGGGTTCCGTACCATTATTTATAAAAACGGCATAAAAATCACGATTGTTGTATGGGAGCCCCCTTAAATATTTATTTTATTCTGTTTTTTAGTATTTGTTGTTATAGCGGCAACAGAAATACATAATCTGTGAAAATTTCAATTGTCTAACTATCACGGTTCATGAGATACAGCCTGGTGACAGACGGACGGACGGACGGACGGACAGACAGCGAAGTCTCAGTAATAGGGTGTTCCCGTTTTACCTTTTGGGTACGGAACCCTAAAAACCATTAAAATCAGTTCAGCCGTTAAGGAGGAGTTCAGTGACATACACACGTACAGAAGAAATATATTAGGATAGTAAATATCGCCACTATCGCCAGCCAACACATACTTGCCGTATGATCCTAAACTAAGCAAATCTTGTACTATGGATACAACACAATGGACTGGGCGCAAATCCAGTTACACCTAGACCAGGGCAAATTCCAAAATTTGCCACTAGCAGGAATCGAATCGCTACCACCTGGTTTAGTCAGCCGTGTGGAGTACGCTCAAATTACTAGACTAAGCCGTCCTCAATGGTTAAAGACAGCTCTCAATGTAATTAAGCTCTAAGATCCATTGACCTTAAAATTGTACATTCCACCCTTATCCAAGGGTAGTTTATCCATAAGACAATCGTAATTCACCCCAATTTGTAGATATGTACAAAGTTAATAGACCTTATCATTATAATTATTGTTCTTATCTGAATTACAATTAGGGAACCGTTAATTACTGTACTATTTCTGTTTTATAAAATATCTTTCATAATGGACAATATTGTTCTTGGTTTTTATTCTATTAATGTATATGGTTAAAAAACTATACGTTCTTCCGTTTTGCTATCTATGGTTTCTCTCTTCTCGTTCGTGTGCTTTATTTAAAGCTGACTTTAATTCCCCAAGGTCCCACAACTTTAACGCAAACGCCTTAACATGCTCCACTATGTTCTACTATTGGCAAGGGCCTCCAAAATACATCATCACGCCTGTATTTCCGATGGACTGAGGCAGAGGTGCACTACAATACTGGGTGCACTTTGCCGATGTATTTTTGTCCCAATGTAATAGGGGGCGAGCCTATTGACATTATATGAGACATATTTCCCCTCAATACGATGTTTGCGTTCACCGTTCAGCAAGTGGTAATCATTATTGAAATACTTGTTAAATAACATACAGTAGACTGGGGGCCGATTCCAGTTACAAAAGGCAAATTCCAAAAATGTCATTTTCCGCTTGCGGGAATCGAACCTGCTACGGACGAACGGCCTACGCCAAGATCACTAGACCAAGCTGTCGCCAAGTTAATCCTAATGGTCACTGAAAGCGAACATCTTTTTTTTTGTACCTTAACCAAACTTTGGCCACCCTTATCATCGATCTTCGACCACTATGGTATGCCCACCACATCAGATATGTAAATGAGTATCGGACCAGCCCATCTGCCGCACCACCTGGCGAGCTATCACTGAATTAATTAGGGAATACGGCACGAGCTGCGCACGCGCATCGAGACACCAATTTTAATAAAAACAATTATTTTACATGTGGGGGTGGTATTATGGCATATAGCTGCCACACCATTAGTAATTAGATGAAGTTTTATTTTATATTCCTGTATCGCGATCGAACTCAGAACCTCTCGGCGGACAGGGCGTCTAGTCAAAGTCATGTCAAATCATTTCTAGCCTCTAGATAGTTATAGAATAGGTACAATAGACTGAATAGGTATATAGGGGCACTTACAGAATATCAAGTTACATTATTTTTTCTTATATACTACTACTGGATCGAAACGCGACCTCAACTGGGAAGATCCAGCAAGAAACTCAGTGGTCTAATCATTTATTTAAATCGCCAAAACTTATTTCAAAGTCTACTAGCGAAATCTATAAAGTGATATTTGTCGTGCCTTCTACTCTTAGCAACATGCGATATCGTTTTGATATTATTACTTAAGTAAAACGTAATTGTAGCCACAGTAAAAGGGTACTTACATATTGTTTTCTTATATTTACGCGAATACTATACATTGAAATAAAACTATTTTACGGATTTTATCGCGTGTATTTACTATTTTATTTTCCCGACGTTTCGGCTGCTTTACAGCAACCATGGTCACGGGGGGACTGAGGTGTTAGACGTCCTGATATCATAGTTAATAACTGGGTACTAGGTTCAGGGTACTTACATCTTATAAATGCTTCCGAAAACAGGGGCACCAAGACGGGGCGACGAAATTTTTGGCAATATCTCATAGAAGGATCACATTATTTAACTAATTATCATCGATGACGCATAGCTCTTGCCACAGATATTCAATCTCTATAGATCTAAGCATAGAGTGCAATTTCAATAAAAAAAATAGCTTACTGGTATATTTAGCACATAAGGGTTATTTTTATAATGTATTGTAAACAAAACGCGTCCATTTTCCTTACTCTTACTTTTAAAACCTTTGACCGACATACCTACAGATAAAAGTAGGAATGTTTTTTTATAGTACTTATGTCTGTCTGTCACGACTCGTCTCGGGAATATAAAGGCCGCACTAATGACTTTCGCTTTGATTAATTTGTTAGGATGCGGTTGGAATATCGTAAAGATGTGTTGGAGGCGTTTTTTTTTTTTTTATATAAGATTGTAAGTAATTGTTTATTTTTGTAGTGACACGCATAACCCCGCTCGGGGCTTAATGAAACGTAGACTATTATTACATTAGCATTGGTATTCATTTTGTAAGAGTTTTGTAAATAAAGTAATAAGTAAATAGATAATGATGATTGATGAAAGCAGTGGTAGCAGAGTGGTTGAACGCACGCTTTGCAATCAAAGTGCGCAGGTTCAAACCTCGACTCGCACCTCTGGGTGTCATGTGCGAATCTCATTTTCATCCGAGATTATCAATTGCTAAGAAACGCTGAAGGTGAGGAAACCTGCACGTCTATAGAAAGGCGTTTGTAGTTCACCAACCCGCACTGGGCCAGCGTGGTGGACTATGGCCCAAAAATCATCCTCGTATTGTGGGACACTGTGCCCGATATAATGGCAATACGCTCGCCCCCTAGTAATAGTCAGAGGTGCACTACAGTGCACACACACTTGGCCGATGTATTTTGGTCCCAATGTAATAGGGGGCGAGACTATTGCCATAATACCGCGCTCAATCCTTTACTCCTTTACGCCTAATCCTTTACGCTGTTAGCCATGAGGTGGCCTTTACAGCTTTACCGGAGGAGTGGCGAGCGCAGAATGCACTTCAACCAAGGCCTTAAGGGCGCAAAAAGGGTGGCAACTAGCTCAAGGGCGTCACAGAGGGCACGACCTCGGCTTGGGCAGTTACCGTGAAGGGAGAGATAGTGACTGCGCTCCTAGGTGCAAAGATGCACCTACGAGCGGAAGATGGGTGTCTGTTTAGGCTAGTGTAGGTGTGTTGGTGGCCCTCTCGACGCCTGGGTTGAGGAAGGCGGTGATCGTGTTGGGAGGATCAATCAACACGTGCCGTGGACGGCGGCGACGAGTCGATGAAGGGCACATTCCCTTCAATACGAGGGAGTTGTGGGCCATTGTCCACCATTTGGTGAACTTCACACGCCTTGCCTCACGATGTTTTCCTTCACCGTTTAGTAAATGGTAATCATTATTGAAAATTACGTTTGTACATGAAAATATCTGAGGTGCGAGTGCATGGTCTGCACTTGCACCCCTTAAGGGGGTGATCCATTTGCGAGCTGGCGAGCTAACGGTCTAAATCGTTAGCTCGTTGGCTCGTCGACTGACGTTGGTGATCCATTAGCTTACCAAACAGTCACCTCTCATCATTGGCGAAGTCATGGCGGTTTTTTGCACCGCGGACTTAGAATTTCAAGCTTGCACAAAGAGCCAGCGAGCAAGTCCGGTTTTTAAGTCAGACTTTTAAGCGCTCCATTGGCTCGCGAGTTCGTTGGCGAACCGGCGGTCTTACTCGCAAATGGATCACCCCCTTTATGTTTAAGGCGAGTTCATTACAGACGGTTCAAATTACACGGGCTGTATAAATGACATATCTTTTAATTAGCATGACATTGCACCATACGCGCATGAATTAGGTAGTGTCGGTATGGTCTTAGACCATTAACGGCCTTTTGGGCTCACCCTCCGACCCTTAACGGGTACTGTGTAATTATTATAATCCTTAATGTCCTTTAGATCCTTACAAATGAGGTATTTTATGGTTCGGTAACATTATTTTTGGTTATCTCCATTTTATAATAAAAAAATTAATGGTAAAAAAAACTTTTTAAAAACTAGCTTTTATTTAATAGCCCTTAGTTTTCTTGTTCCACTCAGCAAGCCCTTTCATTTAATACCCATACACAGTATACACTACCACAGGGTAGTGCAGAAAAAATAACTATTCCGCCATCTTGGATGATCCGCCATATTGGAATTAGAACAACGTCACATAGCTAAGCATGCATTGTCATCCAAAGTAAGCGTGTATACCAAATTTCAGCTCAATCGGTTAAAGATACCTGATTTAAAATTCAGTTGCAAGATTCCACCCGGACATACGTTGCAAGCTAATATAAAGCTTGTAATAATAACTTGTAGTTCTTATAGTAGGTAGGGTAAACGCAATGTTTAGGTACTAGGGTCACATACATATGTCGTATATTGAAATATCATTAAATCTTTACTTTCATCAGAACCTGATCGTTTTTATTCATATAAACCAATACAGGCACTTATGAATAGTCAATAAACATTCGGAATGCATTTTCTATGGAGAAAAATGGGCGAGAAACTCCAAGGTTGCTGTTTTCTTTTCGTTTACATTTTTATGTTTATGTATGTATTTATTTGTGTACTAGCTGACCCGGCGAACTTCGTACCGCCTTAGAATTAATAAACGTTAAATGTGTGATAATAGATGTCTTCTCCTTGGCATTTTAAAACAATAACAGTAAATATAGTTCTCAAGTACTGACAAACGTTGACAAACGACTCAAATATAAACATTCTACAACCAATTAATTGACAGTCATAATTTTATATATTTTTTAATTCCAGCAAAACATATATTGTGTGTTTGAAATAGCACAACATAGCCTTTTTTATTTGCATCTTGTCTTCTTATTATCTTCCTCGCAATTTTTCCATATTTTCCCAAAGGAGATTGTCCTTGATCCTTCATACATTAGCTGCCATATTTTGCGTCATTGTCTGTGGTTATCATGGTTACTCGTGTACTTTTCTCTGTCTATGGTTTCTCTTTTTCTCTAATCGTCAATGTTTGTATATTTAATAAATAATAATTAATCCCTATTTTCTCACCGTTTAAACCTTCCCTGGACTACGACCAACATTTTAAAACCAAAATCAGCCAAATCGGCCCAGCCGTTCTCGAGTTTTAGCGAGACTAACGAACAGCAATTGATTTTTATATATATAGAGATGTATGTAGGATATTATATTATATTGTATGTATGTAGGATGTTATATTGTATGTATGTATTTATGTGTATGTGTACTTTTTGAAACTATATACTGTTGTATCCATTATTAAGTACTCCCCCGCCTTAATCAATCAATTCCCTAGATCCACTCCATCCTAAGTTTGCCTGGGAGAGATTTAGTGATACGCTTTTAGTGATAAGGCCGCCCATTGTGACACTTTGTGTAATAACAACTACAGCCCTTTTTAATGTCCCACTGCTGGGCCCGGGCCTCCTCTCAATGCGAGAGGGATTCAGGCCATAGTCCACCACGCTGGCCCGGTGCGGGTTGGCAGACTTCACACATCTATCGAGAACTAGTCAAGTTCCCTCAGACGTGCAGGTTTCCTCACGATTTTTTCCTTCACCGTTTCATAGCAAGTGGTAATCTCGGATGTAAATGAGATTCGCACATGAAACCCAGAGGTGCAAGCCGGGGTTTGAACCTGCACACTTTGATTTGCAAGGCGTGCGTTCGACCACTCGGCTACCACTGCTATTTTTTTTTTTACTTTGTGTAAACTGTGTGTAATATTAATACTTTTTGCGGTGGAACAATAAAGAGTTATCTATCTATCTATCTTTGTGTGTGTTCTTCTTAATTATTATAGTAGTAGTAGATCAACATAAAGTAGATCTAGAGTTCTTAGATCGAAGCCGATTTTCTTTATATCCAGACTCAAGAGTATGAGTCCCAGCATCCCCTGGGGTAAGCACATTAACTGTACGTACATCCTACTAGTATTATAAATGTTAAAGTTTGTGAGGATGGATGGATGTTTGTTACTCTTTCACGCAAAAACTACTAAACGGATTTCGATGGAACTTTACAGTATTATTGTTTATACGTCAGTATAGCATATAAGCTATAATCTAATCTAATAATCGAAGTCGGAGTGGACGAAGTCGCGGGAAGAAGCTTAAAGCTTAAAAGTTATTTTAATATTATGTGCATAAAGATTATATTTGTGTGAAAAGTTCGCTCTCGTCATCGGTGACATTTCATTGTAAAATGTGCTTTATGCTAGACTTAATACAGTTGGTTTCGGTATTGGCAAAGAAATCATCGCGCTCGTTTTGACTCAATGCTTGATACCCATGCCCGCGTTTTCATTTCCCCAAACAAATAAGATAATAGCTCTTTTCATAAAACATGCAAATTAAAAAAATATAACATCCTAAATATTACTTATGTAAATATATCTATCAAGAGAATAAATGACTGCTACAGGAATTAACATTTTCTATGCAAGTTAAGCAGGAGGGGTGAGTGCGTACGCGCATCTGCATACAATGCCACCAATTTATTATGTCACATAGTTGGTACTGCAATATGAAAGATAGAATTGACAAGTAGGTGATTTACTTGGTATTATTTTATATATACATCAACATCGGCACGCCTGTATAGCCCGGAGGGGTAGGCAGTGGTGCACTACAGCGAACACGCACTTCGCCGATGTATTTTTGTCCCAGCGAGGGACAGCGAGGGTCCCATAGAGGGCGAGCCTATTGCCATTATACCGGGCACATTCCTCCTCAATAGGAGGGAGATTGGGGCCATAGTCCACCTCGCTGGCCCAGTGCGGTTTGGTGAACTTCACACAACTTTATGTGATATACTATGATACCTTTATTACCTATAGTATCAAATGATAATTGCGAAATTCAGTATAGAGTAGTAAATTTAAAAAAATCTGTTGACTTTTAAGCCTATCCAACAAGGCTGACAAGGTTTTTTTTTAATATTTCATTAAGTATCGATTTCGAAAAATAAATCGCACAATTTAATAATAAACACTTATATAAAGAAAAATATTTTTAGTGACTCCAAACACCGAATAGAATAGCAACCGGAGTGGCACGTATTCTACTGTGGTTGAACTTCAAATCTATTGTTCTCAAGTTCGATATTTTTTTTATTCCGCAAATCATTGAATTCCCATGGCAATATGGAACTTCACTTTTTGAACCCAATTAAGATACGAATACATTTACCCCTTTTTATATCAAACAGCACAGTGTTTCGAGGTCAGATGATAATAAAAAAAAATGTCATCAAAATGAACTCTTAAAACCACGTTGATATCGGCGCGTGCGCATCAACGCGCATGTCCAGCGTCGGCCTGATACGATCGGCGACCGCATGGGGGCGCATCTGTCGCCAACATCACGGGACGAGGGATTCTTTTATTATAATTATCTTGATAAAGAAATTACTATTTAATTGATCATTCCGTTAAAATCGATTTACCTACAATTTGTACGTTACAAAACCAAAAATAGGTTACATAAATGGTAGGTACGCGAATTTTGATTAATTTTTTTTCTGTTTTATATGGGTGCCGTATCTAGTAAGTAGGTAGTAAATAATTTCTACATTGATACATTGACTAACTAGTTAACTAGGTTGGATAAGAACCCTCCTAAAAACTAAAAACTGTACCTACTATCCCCAGTAGGTACAGTTTTTTTAGTCTACAAATACTCGTACTCCCTACCTACCTATGGTATTTACTGCTGAAAACTTTCATTTGAAGTAGGTACCTAACTTTTTTTTCCAAACAGTAAAATATAAAACGTCAAATAGATAAGAAAAATATGTATTATGTATACGAGATTACCACTAGCTATGAAACGGTGAAGGAAAACATCGTGAGGAAACCTGCACGTCTATAGAAAGGCGTGTGAAGTTCACCAACCCGCACTGGGCCAGCGTGGTGAACTATAGCCCAAAAATCTCCCTCGTATTGAGGGAGAATGTGCCCAGTATAATGGCAATAGGCTCGCCCCCTATTACATTGGGACCAAAAATACATCGGCGAAGTGTGGGCGCACTACAGTGCACCTCTGCCTACCCCTTCGGGGAATACAGGCGTGATGATGATGTATTATGTATATTTTTTTTACTTTAAATAAATTTAAATAACGCCAGACAACACATACTAATCATATGATCCCAAACAAAACACAACTTGTACTATATGTCCCATACAATGGACTAGGGCAATATTCGAAAAGTCCACGGTAAAGTAATTGATGTCTATTGTGAAAGTCCCACACACGAAAACGTTACGGATTTCATTGCGTACTTTTGGTAACAAAATTCCGTCACGGATTTTACCCAGTTTTGATACAATTGTTAAAACTGTTCCGTTACACGCAGTACCGATTTCCACATTCAATGCATTCGTACTGATATTATCTGATACAATCATATTATTATTTCGTCGCGGTTGTACTAAATTAATAAAATAGTGATGTGACTAGTAAACCTAGTATTTCGTTACAATTTTTTGACTGATATTATTGGTATCGTTCTTTAGTAACCACGAATAATGTAAAAATAACATAGCGTGGGCAATGTTGTTTCTGCATTACCTACTGAGCTTATCTTTTACAGACGCTTCATAATAACAAATGCTACATTTTGTCATGGAGGTTTAAAAAGCAGTACCTTGTTTGAGCTTGTATAATAGGCTAGATTGTTATTTTGAGGACAAACCGCAGAGCTGGTAGTTTCACCCGGACCTCATTGAGATCGTGCGAATCAGCAACTATAAAACTATTACCACATGCACACACATGTAGAATTTTAAATTCTACAAAACCACGTATAATGTCATTTTTCAACCGACTTCAAAAGGGAGGAGGTTCTCAATTCGACCCGTATGTTTTTTTTTAATACAACAGTGTTCAATAATGTCCCTGTTGGTAGATTATAAGTTTCTTTAATTTGAGGGTATTAAGTATATTGAGTATTTCAGTATTAATGCATCAAATAACGGTATACACGTAACTAAGTATTTCGTTTCCCCTCACTAATTAACAACTCCCTATTTTCTTTTACAACCCAATCTCTTAGCGATTTATATCAATTTGTCGTAATGCCCCGTGACGCCCGATTAACGCAAAACAACATGTGCTCGTTAGTTTAACAGTTTTTTTTTATTAAAACTATAATATGCATCTCGAGTTATCTATGGATTGAAATTAAAGAGTAATTACTCACAATATTTTAACCTCGAGTCTCGAGTATTGGTCGATAACAAAAAAATGTAAATGATGTATAAGATCAAAAATAATAACGGCTTTTTATCAGCGTTAAAGAGCTTGTAGCCACATACGAACTAAATCCTGCATCGCGATATTAAAGCGATCCGAGCGATTGCACATATATACAAGAACCCGACAACAACCTATGGGCAGTAGCCCACTAGACACAACACCCGTCTGGTCGGAGGATCCTCCCTTTTCAAAGGTGGATGAGGGAACTTAACACCCTGTTCTTCACACCTCCTCACACAAAAACTTTAGGCTCAGCATAAATCTTATTCCTTCAGGGACCTTGCCACCTTAAAGTACGCACGCCTTGCAAATCAAAGTGTGCAGGTTCAAACCCCGGCTCGCATCTCTGGGATTTATGTGCGAATCTCATTTTCATCCGAGATTATCACTTGCTATGAAACGGTGAAGGAAAACATCGTGAGGAAACCTGCACGACTTAGGGAACTTGACTAATTCTCGATAGATGTGTGAAGTCTGCCAACCCGCACTGGGCCAGCGTGGTGGACTATGGCCTGAATCCCCTTCGCATTGAGGGGAGGCCCGTGCCCAGCAGTGGGTCGTTAAAAGGGCTGTAGTAGTAGTAGACAAAGTCAACGTCGGCAAATTTCTGAAATGGCCTTTTCGGAATTTGCCCAGGTCTCGGTGTAAGTAACCGGATCGCCCGTAGTCCAGTGTACGGTACCCATAGTACAGACTCAGTTTGGGATCATAAGATGAGTGTGATCTGGCGATATTTATGTATTTAGCTAAGTTTATGTCTACCTGTCAATCTTATCGGTTTTAAAAAGTTTGCTAACCCAGGGTGGTGGACTGCGACCCGAACTCCCCTAGCATTGAGTCCTAATGCGCCAGGTATAATAGCAATAGGGTCGTGAAATGTGGGGCACTGTAATCTCAATGCACCTCTGCTTACCCCTTTAGGAATATAGGCGTGATGGTGTTATTATTATCAGTCATTAAACCAGCTAAGTGAATACTTAGTTTAGTAGGTACTTCCTCCAAACAATATGCGTGAAGTAGGTATCAAGTAGTCCCTCATATTAAATAATAGACCCGTATAGAGGTCGCTACGGTCGCGAACTCTGTCTGCGAGACTTATGTATTTATCTACGTACAATTTTGATAAAAAAAACATTGTACGGGGAGCCTATAAGCGTTGAATAGGGTGAGTGAATGTTGTGTCATTGTCGGATTAATAGTTGACGTTGGCACAGATAGCAAAGTCGGCGGTGGTACAGCAATTAGTTTAAAAGATTCTTGCAACTGAGTAGCTAGCTACACATCGACAATAATAACAGACATAAGATAGATAGATAGATAGATAGATAACTCTTTATTGTTCCACCGCAAAAAGTATTAATATTACACACAGTTTACATACAGTGTCACAATGGGCGGCGTTATCACTAAAAGCGATCTCTTCCAGGCAACCTTAGGATGGAGTGGATCTTTTTTTTTTTTTTAACGTCGGAAAATCCTTTATGGATACCCTGCCACCTCGGGGGAAGTAACAGGGTTATGTGGGAGTCCAGGCAGAAGGCCGTATACCCACTAAAAACCGACGGTATACCATCTTCCGCTTATATCGGGGCGCCACGGGATCGCTTTCGCATGCACCGCGACGCAGGATGGAGTGGATCTAGGGAATTGATTAAGGCGTAAACATACAATATAATATAATATCCTACATACATACATACACAAACACATACATACATAAACAATTATCAATTTATCAATTAAGAACATTACCTATACATTATCGCTGTGGTATAAAGTTCTTTTCAGAGTGGCAGCTATAAAATCCGTATAGTTTTTTTTTTATTGAGATGCTTATCAGCTAGTTCGTTGAGATATTAATTATGCTGTCTGTATGTAAGTATACAATATGCTTATCATAAATCACAGTGAAAACCTAATGGTTTGGTTTCTTTTTTTAGGGTTCCGTACCCAAAGGGTAAAACGGGAACCCTATTACTAAGACTTCGCTGTCCGTCCGTCCGTCCGTCTGTCACCAGGCTGTATCTTATGAACCGTGATAGCTAGAGAGTTGAAATTTTCACAGATGATGTATTTCTGTTGCCGCTAAACAACAAATACTAAAATACAGAATAAAATAAATATTTAAGGAGGCTTGCATACAACAAACGTGATTTTTTGCCGTTTTTATAGATAATGGTACGGGACCCTTTGTGCGCGAGTCCCACTCGCACTTGGCCGGTTTTTTCTGAATTATGTTTACCTTTAAGACGCAAAAAATTAGCCTCACGCCATATACTCATATTACAAACATCTGGATAGTGTCACGAAAATGCAAAAATATGTTTTTTGCCACGGACCCGTTTATTTTTGTTTAATAAAAACAACAAATATGGAGGTTGCCAATGACAGAGAAGTGTGGAAGAGAGAAGGGGAGACCTTTGCCCGTGAAAGGGTCACTATTATAGGCTAGTAAATAATAAAAAACCGGTCAAGTGCGAGTCGGACTCGCGCACAAAGGGCCGTACCATTATCTATAAAAACCGGCCAAGTGCGAGTCGGACTCGCGCACGAAGGTTTCCGTAGATACTAACATTATAAAAACGGCAAAATAATCACGTTTGTTGTATGGGAGCCCCTTAAATATTTTTTTTTTTCTGTTTTATAGTATTATATTTTTAGTATTTGTTGTTATAGCGGCAATAGAAATACATCATCTGTGAAAATTTCAACTCTTTAACTATCACGGTTCATGAGATACAGCCTGATGACAGAGGAACGAACGGACAGCGAAGTCTTAGTATAGTAATAGGGTTCCCGTTTTACCCTTTGGATACGGAACCCCTTAAAAACAACAACAAATATTACTTTTGGACAACATAAATGCCTTGATTTATATTATTTAAGGGCAGTGCAAGAACAGAAGTCGTTTAAGACGACTTTTTTGCAAAATGTAGGTACAACTACCGCCGCTAACTGTGCCAACTGTATGAAATAAATATTATTGAGAGACACTTAACAATACAAATCACTATATAAACCTACGGAAGTATCTTGAATTTCCTCCCTAATTTGTACATCTGAATGTATCCCACGATCTCAATAATCATTATCGAATACAACTCACCGATTCCAAACACCATCCGTCTTCATCAATCAATGAGCACAATCCTTCCCACTGGTCCATCTATTGTGTCTACTACCCTAACACTTATAAGGTAACCCCGAACATTGTGCTACGGAGGGCAGGGTAAAAGTCACTGTGACCGACCACAAATCAATTTGTTACAGTTTAAGGTTATTTCGGAGTTTTAATAGATCTGATATCCATGCGTGCCGTCAGTGTGTCTGGTTTGACCGACGTAAAAAAAAGGTGTTAAGTTAAGCCGTGACTGTTTTTTCGGAGTATGCAATTAAGAGTGCGTTTGGCATGGACGCATTGATTACTGGGTGTTTTTTTTTCATTTGTGGCTGCTTGTGTGTTTTTTTTTCATCTGTGGTTGCTTGTGTGTTTTTTTTTACAATTAGGAATGATGGGACCACATGACATCATTTCAAATTATTTACTTACCGACGTTGGATTTACCGCATCTGAACTGATTTATGAACTGAGTGTATGCACTACTTACGCCAGATTTTTAAACGTTTGTACGTAGGTACCGAGTTACTGATCTATAGGTATGTCAAGGAGCTGTCGCTTAAAAATATATTTTGTTATTATTTTTATTATTATTTATATATGTAAATAATTTTTGGTATTAAGTGCTAAGTTGATTGCATAGTAACATAATTCGAGATTTTTACCTACCAGTAAAGAGTCCAACCACTGAAAGGTCTAAAAGGTAAAGCATGACATGCTTTACCTTTAAGACCTTTCAGTGGTAAAGCAGAAGCGTCAATAACCTAGTGGTTTGACGGGCCGCCCAGGGCCTGGTAATCGATAAGTTCCGGGTTTAATTCCCACCTGCTAATAAATAATTGACTTGAGTTTATTCCTCAGCCTTTAACTTAGTAGGATGGGCTAGTAATGTGATAGATAACTGTACATTGCAAGTTATCAATGTAAAAAAAACTAATATTGTCGTAACAAGCACTCTTGTTAGAACGTTTTTTTTGTTAACACTAAAACGAACTAAGTATGTGTCAATATACATAGTACTACTACAACCCTATTAACGTCCCACTGCTGGGCACGGACCTCCCCTCAATGCGAGGGGGATTCCGGCCATAGTCCACCACGCTGGCCCAGTGCGGGTTGGCAGACTTCACACATCTATCGAGAACTAGTCAAGTTCCCTCAGACGTGCAGGTTTCCTCACGATGTTTTCCTTCACCGTTTTATAGCAAGTGATAATCTCGCATGAAAATGAGATTCGCACATAAATCCCAGAGGTGCAAGCCGCGGTTTGAACCTGCACACTTTGTTTGCAAGGCGTACGTTCGATCACTCGGCTACCACTGCTATGCAATATACATAAAGATTGAAATTATATGGTAAAACCAATCCTCCACGCGTTTCATAAGCTCGCGAAAACAATGTCATTTCGTCGACAAATTGTTCTTGACTCCCTAACTCCCTAGTGTGTGGCCTGCCTTACAAAGCGAGGGAGCGACTATGTGCGACACGATCCGTGAAATGAGTCTTGTCTTGGTACCCATGATACCCGTGCAGTAAAATAAAGGTTTATGCCTTTTTGATTGGCACAATGCTATCCCCCATGAGAGTGGCGTTTAGTACTCAATTAGTGGTTCGGCAATTGATAGTGGCGGATAAATTGATAACGGACACGGCCCCTATCTCGAGTTTTATTTTTTGTTGTGTATACAGAGTGATTGTGTTTCAGAAGTCCGAAATAATACTTTGAGAATTGCATCAGTATCGGGTACACAACTGAATGGTATAAAAATTAAATTGAAATTCGAACATGTTTTTTCAACTTTTTCTCCGTCGCTGATTTCTGTAATTTGTAATATCTCGAGTTCTGCGTTAAATTTTCATGTACTCTTTTGTGGTTATTTGTAGCCGTCCCTCTTAAATGTAGTTTACACTTCTTAATAGGATCATGGATGTACCCAAAGGCCAGAACATGATACTCGTGACAAATTTTCAAAGGTCTACAACTCAGAAACCATGGTAGTTAGGTATAATCTGTCTTCACTATGCATCCACATATGACCTACCGTATATGTACCTAAAGTATTATTTCGGACTTCTGATACACCCTATATAATCTAGATATTGGTCCCGGTTTTATTTGTATACAAACTACGTTACTTATGTGGTACTAAGTTTTATTCGCATTCATTTTCACCTTCATCACACACTTAATCCTATCATATAATAGATACTAATATGTGAAAGTTTGTGAAGATGAATGGATGTTTGTTACTCATGCACACAAAAACTTCTGAACGGATTTCGATAAAACTTTCCAGTATAATTGTTTGTCATCATCTGCCATCATGTCATTATGACAAAATCCTCTCCATCCAAAGGTTGTCTGGAAGAGATCGTAGCTTGCGATAAGACCGCCCAATGTACACTACTATTTGTTCCTTGTTTTGTCAATATATTTTGTGTAATATCCATGTAACTATTGGTGTACAATAAAGAGTTTTCTATTCTACATCACAATAACATATAAGAGAATTATGTCTGCGGTACCTTGGTGTCCTAAAAAAATCTAACTTCTAGGTTAACGCAATCAAAAGATACGGCGGTTTGTGTTGCATTTTAAGTACATTTTCACGGGAATCAAAAACCTAGGGAATTGGGTACTTCCCATTGACCTAGAATCATGGAATTTGGCAAGAAGCAAGGTCTTATAGCACAAGTGAAGGAAAAAATCCGAAAACTGTAAATTAATCTTTAGATTTTTTTTTTGTCGACAATAAACTTAAATTGTAGTTAATTTGTATGGGGACACCTGTACCTATACCAAAACGGCAAAGTTAAGTTTGTCTCTCTATCCAGTTTATCTTTTCGTTAGAGTAATGCTCGGTGCTTCCACAGTTTAGGTACGGAAGCCTCGGTGCGCGAGTCCAGCTCGCACTTGGCCCGTTTTTTGAACTGTTACATCCTTCCTGTTTGTCCCACAAACTGATGTATTACATCCGACTGGAATCCTTATAACGGGCATCCATGTTGGCCGTCGTTTCCGAAGTATCGGGTTTGATTCCTGACGGAAGTATTACATATCGTGTCACTCTGTTACTTAATATACGCTTCAACTACTACGAAACTATATTAAGTGCCCGGCATAATAGCAATAGGCTCGCCTCCTATTATATTTAGAACAAATACATCGGCGACGGGTGCACTGCAGTGCTCCTCTTGCTACCCATTCGTGGAATACAGGCGTGATGATGTATTTGTATAAGTTTTAAACCCATTTGTCTTTCTTCGAAGGACGAATGGGATGGTATCATGATTGCCTACTTATTGGTCCGTGACTACAGGATTTCCCCCTCATCTATATTCATGACCAATGTTTATTTGTGTAAATTTTTAGTTTACCCCACGCCTTGTCAGGAAGTTGGCACTTAGCTCGATTGTGCGTGATTCAAATGACTGGTGGTGAGAATTGGTACAAATCAATTCTACTCTTGTTATGGACGGACGAAGTATTGAAATTGTAATCCTTTTCGATAGTCCATTTAATATAATAATACATCACTACGCTTATTTTCTCCGAAAGGGTAGGTAGAGTCACTACATGGCACCCACACTTCCACGATGTATTTGGTCGCAATGTAATAGGGGGCGAGCTTATTGCCATTATACCGGGCACATTCCCTCTTAATACGAGGGAGATTTGGGCTATGTCGATCACGCTGGCCCATTGCGGTTTAGTGAACTTCACACGCCTTCTATTGCCATGCAGGATTTCTGCTCGATTTTTTCCTTCACCTATTCTATGTCTTTTTAAACTTGTATTTAACGACGACGGGGTTGCAGTTTCAATTCCCATCACATTCCCCATTTCTCAAGGATAAAACGCCGTGCCTGCGGGAATTGATAAATAATGTATCATCCAAATTTTCGAAATTCTGTAAATTACAGCAGAAACATACATTCTATCTAATCCGTGGATTTGCCTTAATAGATATAAAATTGTCTATCTTCTCAAGTTTTGCATCTCAAAATTAATACGAGTTTACCCTTGACCAAGGATAGGGTTACCAGAACAATTGGCCCAATATTGTTTAGATGAGAAATGACATTTTGGTTATCCATGGACCCTTCTAATGTGTACTCGGCTCGCTAACTATCGCTTATCTCTGTCAAAAAATATTGGTTTCGGTCTTAAGACCGTTTTGATAGATAAGGATTATAAATATACTAATTGATCCCTCAACCCTTTATTTATATCATAATATATTATAAGGAGTTATCGAGACATCCTGCAAAACATCTGAAGTGTAAAGATACATGAATGAGTAAAACATTTTGAATGGAAGGAAATACGGTTTTGGTTTCTCCACAGGATGCTAGGGTACATACATACATACATTATGAGTTCTGCTGGGGACATTCCGTCACGGGTAGATGTCCTGATTTCAATTGCATCAAGCGCAGGGGCCCGATTCTCAAAATAAAAACCGTAGGGATATCGTAGCGAATTTGTCGTTGATACCTTTTCGTGTTCTGACCCGTCGATCGAGCTTCAACGGCACTGAACGGCACTTTCCATCGAAGTGCGTCGTTGTACTTGTGCACTCGTTGATCGTGTTTTAATCGTTCCACAACGTGGGCTGGATATGTATTGTTTATCTATACCATTCAGCATGTAATAATCATGACTGAAAATAATATTTGCGCATGAAATCCGAAAATAATACAGATTTGAGCCCGGGGATAAGAACGCACCCCATGCTATTTTGACGTATTACTAACTACAGTGATCGTGATCTAAAAGTACCGTTTTGATAAGTACCTTGAGGTAGTCACAAAATAAAACCAAACATTTAAAATATACTAAAAAACCAATATAATTTAAACGATTGATTGGGTACAATAATTTAAATAAATACTTAGAAATTATATACAATTCTTATTATAAATGGCATATAGACATTAATTTCGATTCTAAAATACCTAAAAATAAGTACATAATTAACCTCATTCCTTTTGAGATTTGCAATCATTTTACGATGGCATTTCATAGGATTTTTTTCCTACAAACTGCTTTGTAATGCAGTTAAAAACAAATTAAAGTTACAATTAATATTTGGTGGTTACTTTTAACTTAAGGACCAATTTTTCAATCTTCAGCTTATCAGATTGACAGACAGACAGTGTTAATTTCACAGATAGAAAACAATAGTATTTAATTCGTCAAATAGGCATTATTTGACGAATAAATCGACTACCATGTATTAAACTAACAGTTGGATAAAAGGTACAATTACTATATTAAAAATATATTCTGGAAATAAAAAAATCGGTCCATAATTAAATGGTTTTATTTTAATCATATCAAACGGGTGCTAGGATTCGAACCCGAGACGTTGCGACCGGCAAACCCAATAAATGGGCTAATATCATATATCACTAAGTGACGCCATTGGAATCCTACAAGGACTTTGGGTTACAGCTGTTTTTTTATATTACACTTTATAGGTATACAAATAAGACATAAATTATACATTTTACTATACGGATCTTATTAGTAACGACAAAATGTTCTAGCGATCTGTAGGAAGGAACCACGGCGACAAGAAGCGCTCCTCAAAATTTTCGCCAACACAAAACGAACTTTATTAACTCAGTAAAAAGCTTATTCTTCAACAAAATGACACTGACAGCGCAAGCGAATTATGACGCGAGGAAGCGTGTTTTTGTCAACATTGCTTTTTTTGTGTAGATTAAATTCAATCTTTATGCATATTGTAACAGAGTTCGTTTTGGTATTGGAAAACATTTTAAAGCGCGAGCCTTGACGCCCCAATGCGCGAAGGGCTTAAATGTGTTATATTTTTTTTGTTGTTGTTAATCTGTGCAATTCTATCAAAAGCTATGTGAAGAAATTTAAATCCTCTACGTGTTATGCATTTCTCTAGGAAATATTAAATTGACCAATAGGATCGCTTCATTAAAATCCAAGCCATCTTATTGGTGCATGATATCCCGACAATAGGGTTGGACGTGAAATGTCAAACATGTTATCTTTGAAACATATTGGTTAATTGCAATTATCCCAGATTAGAATATTTATGCATTCCTTTGTAATGGAATGGCACGAGATATTAAAATTAAATGGATCAAGCAAATCGATTTGCTCATTTTATAAAATTCTATGAAGTTATTAATTCGTTATGATTATAAAATATTTTGTAGTCAGTTAATATTATAATTAATTTATAAAACACATATATTTTTAATAACACTAAGCGTGTGTGAATTTATTTCTAAAGGTAAGGTAGATTCAAAGAATCTTCGACAGATGTTCGATCAGAAACAAAATTGAATCAATAAGGTTACTTTAAAATTGCTTAAGATGAAAGTAATTTTAAATTCAAAACTGCGAACAAGGTCGTGGAACGGATACTGATTCTTTGAAGAACCATAGTTATTTAGCAAAGGCTTTGCTTATTTATTTATTTAACTATTTAAGGCATATTTAAGGAGTGAACACAAACATTTACACATTGCTTTCCTAAACATAGGGCATGTGCTACGCCAATTACAAATATGCACAACATTCTTATTATGCAGACAACTTGAATACAGAAATTAAAATGTAAAATTAATAGGAACTTAAGGTATGATTGTCTCATGACCATGGACGCGTGAATGTTTTTGTTAACCTTAAATCACAAGAAATAAATTCACACAACCACCAAATATATTTAATTTCTAAGACACACATATGAGTTAACTTCATATAATAATAATCGGTGATCACGTTCGTCCTTACCGAAATAAAATAATTTACAAAATGTGTGTGAAGTTCGCCAACCCGCACCGGGCTAGCGTGGTGGACTATGGCCCAAATCTCCGTCGTATTGAGGGAGAACGTGCCCGGTATAATGGCAATAGGCTCGCCCCCTATTACATTGGAACCAAAATACATTGGCGAAGTGTAAGTGCACTGCAGTACACCTTTGCCCTACCCCTTCGGGGAATACAGGCGTGATGATGTATTTTTTTAGAGTATGGTTAGTTATTATAAAAAATATTTTACATATAAGATGGCAATGTTTGTTTGTGTTGTTAGTGGAATATACAAAAATTCAATATTTACAAATATTTTTTATACTAAAACATAGAAGTAGATAATTTAATAGTAGATACAGTCTTTTTGTAGAAAATTCCGAAATAATACCAATTTATAAAGTAGTATTTAAAATACTCGAAACTTAATCTAGATAGCCTACGTGGCACATTTTAAGCGTATATTTTAGCTTGAGTTTCATTTCACAAAAGGATTGTTGTGATTTAGTAAATAATTAATTTAATATCGCCGTTGCAATGCCGCCAAAATGCAATACATGAGCAAGACACATGATCGTATAAAAAAGGTCGGACGGAATCTCACTAAACAATAATGAATGAATGAATGTAAACTTGACAATTCCTTATATCATCCCATTATTTGGGGTCGGCGCAGTATGTCCTTTTCTTCCATTCATCTCGCTTTTCCGTCATACCGACATCCACTCCGATGTCATTCATATCACTTTTTACACACTCCATCCATCTTTTCTTCGGTCTTCCTCTCGCTCTGTATCTACATTCATACTCATCACTCTTTTAGTCACATGTTTCTCATTTCTTCTCATCACATGCCCAAACCATTCTAGTCTCTTACTTCTCACTTTTTCCGTTATGGTTCCGCTACTTTTATACTACATCTAATAATACACATTCCTCACCTTATCCATTCGCGTCACTCCACACCATAGGCCTATACAGAATAAATGATTTGTTTGACTTTGTCTTTGAAATATGTGATGCACCCATAGTGAGCCACACGACACGTTGCTTCACTTTCGATAGGTATGAGCGACACGCAGTCCTCCTTAATTATGCGACCATGGTAAGGCATATTTTTAGCAGTTTTAGTTTATTCGTAAGTACATAGTGTACAAAAAACTACTGTCTGTGGTTAATCCAGGTTGAGAGCGCATGCGTTGATGACTCGCTTTTATATCGAGGGCTGAACTGAAAGGTTAAGACTTTAGCGACACTTTTGGGCGATTTTACGGTACGGTACCGTTACGGTTAACGATACCGTTTCAACCCTTGATATTATGTTTCTAGATTATATCTGCTTGATAAAATAATGTAATTATCTATGGCATACTATGTATTATGGCTTGAATCCCGCTCCCATTGAGGACTTACATAATATACATGTCAAATACTCGTAATTATAATGCAAAGTAACCAAACAGGGTCTCAAGTTTATTAAAAATACCGTGGTACAATAACAATGGCTTCACTTTTTACAATAAGATGTGTTATGTCCCACTCGTGGGCAAAGCCCTCCCCCCTCTCCCGCCCTTAGGTCCTTTCCAGATAGCCACACAATATTTCTCGCAATGTCCAGAATATCTACACGTCTTTATTATGAATGATAGCTAATATATGGCCAGTGAAGATTTTAGAGATTGTCACCATGAAGCCATTAGACATCTTTCCAGCCACCATTGATAAAATATGTTGTTGTCCTGCTTCAAAAAGTAAAGCCATAGTTATACTACAACTGTTTTGTTAGTAGACCTGGGGCCCGATTTTCGTTTGATATACATCATCTATTAGAGATATATCGAAAAAATACGATCAATTTTACGTTTTGTTTCGACATATCTCGAATAGAGATTGATGTCTATCAAACGAAAATCGGGCTTGTGTAAGCTTAGCATGACTGAGTAGACATAAGTAATATCCCTTTCAACTGTCAGATTCTTCGAGAAAATGACGTCACACCGAGCCAGGTCCAGTAGAAACCTCTCGAAGTGACATCAATTTCTCGACAAATCAGACAGTTGAAAGTGATATAACTAGTCTACACGGTCATGTTAAGCCTAATGGTGGGTAAATAATTTCGTTTACGACTGCCCACATTACTCGTACGGGTTATCACGACAATTATTTAAGACTAGTCTAGTATATAAGCTGTTTATGTAACAGCCACTACTGATAAATGGAATTTAGGAGCTATTCACCGTAATAAGATCTAACAAAAATACACCTATACTGCCGTCCGATGTTTAAAGGGCCCAAAACTACGGAAATTTATATTCCTAAAATTTGTGAAGACATACAAATTTGTTTAACATATCTCAAAAACTATAGATGTTAGAATAATAACGCTGAAATTAGCCTAGCCTATAGAGAAAACGTTTTGTTTTAGGATAACTATGAGGCCGTTTATGTGAGTAGGTACATCCAATTTTGTGATGAAAGCAAATAATGCAGAAAGTGATGTCATTACAAATTGTGAAGACAGATATTTGTTTTTAAGTATCTTAGTAACTATAAATGTTAAAACAATATGACCCAGACTGACTGTCAGAGAAAATATTATTTTATAGGAAATTTGTAGGTCTTTTAGCTACCGGACGGCAGAATGTATCATTAAAAACTGAGGTTAATTACAGATAAATCATGAAAACAAGTCTTATCGAGGGTTGAAAGGCTATTTGATCTAAGCGACAATTTTTAAACTTTACAAGTGAGTACAATCACGACGCAGAATAATTCGTCGATTCCAAATATGTATATAAATATCGCCCAAAACTGTCGCTTAAGTGAAATACCTTTTCATTCCTCGATATTGTTGCAAGCTACGAGTAATCTTTCAAAAATACTGTGCGCAAAACAAATTTAGCACTAATTTTGAGTTTTACTGAAATTTATATTACGATTTTTTCAATCTTGTCAATCGAGATCGCTAGTCGAAACTTATCTTCCTCTTGACAGCCTGACTGCACGAATTCCCCTCCTTTCCCCACTTCCTTTTCCTTATTACCATCGTCAACTCTTCTTTAAGACTCCTTGGTGTATTTTCGTTTGCAAACTGCATTGGATACAACTTTTCTGATGGGTCCACATTCTCTCTAACCGGTATCATTCTGACAAATCTATTGCCATCCCTTTTATACCATTCATAAGGGCCGTCTAAAGCGACTTCATTAACAAGATCGAAGTTCCATTTCTTTGATTTCTCTTTCGTCTCCTGTTCCAATTCCTCTTTGAAGCGGTTCGTGCAGTTGTCAGCCTTGGCTTGTTCATCCAAGTTCTCGACTGGGAACAGCCGTCTTCTTACGGGGTTGTCGTGAGTTATTCTATGCATCGTGGATTATGTTTCTTTGGTGTGTTGAGGTAGACTGAAAAAAAAAGAAAATTTAATTTTAGTTTGTGTTTGTCAACAGACCAATGCCCGTTTTCATTAACAGAAGGGAAAAGTCTTTAAGTTGATGCGTTGTCTAGCGCAAGAAAATGGTTCTATCATCCGTTAATCGGTGAATAAGGATCTTAGAGCCGCCTAAACACATTCGACAGTCGTCCGTATTATCGTACAAAGCGAAGATATCCAAAACAACGAGGTATTATATCAAAGACTGTCTTTCTAACATTTGACAGATTCAGTTCATCATTCATTTTTTGTGTGGCTTTGATATCTACGTACATCAGATTGTCTAAATCAAGACGTAAATAAGACAAGACGGCATCAATGATACCAATTTTGGTCCATTTTTTTGGACATGTTGACACATTTAGGTACTTATATTTTCTAATATCATTGAATGAAAGTTATATAACTTTGGTTCACAAGCGAAGGTACCACTAAAGGGTATTGTTCTAGATACATTTCCTGAAAGCGTTCGCTCAGGAATGGTGACAAACAGACAAACAAAGTTACTTAACACGTTAAGGTTCTTCGCAACGCGCTAAATACTGAAAGCATAACATCTGAACACACTAGGGCGAGCTAATTCAAATGAATTATTTAAAAAATGTACTCTGTGTAAATATACTTAAAACTTCAATGTCTCTGGAATCATTTAGAGCATCATCGATGAAATTTCGTTGGTAAAAGTGCTTTTTCTACGTGTTAATACAGTTCGTTTTAGTATTGACAACTAATCATGGATAACTCGTCTATTTTATTAAAGGATGAGGGAGTACCTCATTTTACCTCGCAAGGTGTACATGAGGTACATCTCATTTGAGTTGAGACATCGCTCGAGCCCATATAAGTGAGTTGCGAGCGCTTACGTAGCTGACTCACTCTAAAATCTCACTCACTCGTGAAACGATTAAAACTGTTCTCAGCATCTTTAACATTAGACAAGAGGTGGAAGCGAATAAGTGAGGCGGTTCAGTCTTGTAATTCAAGTCACTCATTCAATGGGCTAACATGAGGACCTCTTAAGAGTCTGGGTGGTACTTGCGCGCGGCATAAAGCCTCCCTCATACAGGAGTACATACCATAGCGCAGTGTTCTCGCAATGCTACCAACCGCCGTAAGTAGAGAAGCATTGCCAGAGCAGTAACCAAGGAGAACGACGACACGGAGGATCCACCATGCATGCATGCCCGACTGAGAAGAGACATACTGGAGTATCGACAATCGCGCTTCAAATTTGTTGCCAAAACAAACTGTATTGAGACCTAGAAAAAGTTTAATATTTAACTAAACGACACTGACAGTGCGAGCGATTTTGACGCGTGGCGGCGTGGCTTTTGCCATAGTCATTTAATCTTTATGCATATTGACACACAGTTCGTTTTCGTTCGTTCGTGTCGACGCCCCAGTAGTGTGCGGGAGGCATAACACTTCCTACGCAAGTAATTTGCATGTTACGCGTCTAACGGTACGCGCTCTAATTAGCAAGTGCGTGTAAGATAAACCGCTGTAGGGTCTATACAGGATGTAACCGAAGACAAAATAATATTTTAGTTATATAAATAAGTATCGCCAGAAACACATACTCATCGTATGATCCCAAACTAATCATAGCTTCTACTATGGGTATGGGAGTATGAGGCGATCCCGGATACACCCAGACCAGGGCAAATTCCAAAATTTGCTAGTATCGGGAATCGAACCTTGGTTCAGTGAGCCCAGCGGCCTACAGTCAAACCACTAGACCAAGCCATCGTCCTTACATGGTAGGTGATATATAGATACTCAGTGAAGGCAGATCATACATATACGTCATCGTTTCTGAGTAACAGATCTTTGGGTATTTGTCACAAGTATTATGTTGTGGTCTTAGGGCACACTCATAACCTCATTTTTACAATGTAAAATACATCTATAGAGCGCCGTCTATTAAAATTCACTAAATAAAACGTGCCAATATCTCATTAATCTCGAGATATATAAAGATTTTAACATTAGAAAATCATGTTCGGATATCGATAAATGTTTTATAACATTTAGTTGTATTATCGATACTCTTGCAAACAGTAAAATATGTTTCGAACTTCTATTACAGCCGTATGTATACGAGGTACTTCTCATTTATACACCTTTTTAACCGACGAAAAAAAAAGGAGGAGGTTCTCAATTCGACGCGTATATATTTTTTTTGTTTTTTTTTTATGTATGATCACGCATATCTCCGGCGTCCCTCGATCGATTTCAAATTTTTTTATGACGTTTGCTAGGGAATTCTTCGAGAGTGGTCCCATTTTCAAAATACTATCAGGAATCAACCCCCTTGGCGGTGAAATGGGGGGTTGAAGGTCACACAATTTCAAAATTATTTTTTGATCAACCTGAAACTTTGTATATGTAATTTACATACAAAATAAAGAAACACGTGTCTTAGGAAATTTGAAAAAAAAAATGTAGTGGGTGAAATGGGGTGATAAAGTTTGCATTCTGGACTATAGCATATCTCTTCATATTTTTCGGCGGTTTAATTTTTTGTTATTAAATACCATAACGTCCATAACCCTCCGCCGTAGTCGGGTAAAAATAAGTAGTTGTGTTCTCGACGGGTCCATTGCTTTATTATTTTCAATATTCTCGTAAGCTAAACACTTACTCAGAGTTCAGGCGAGAGATATCCAATTTAGCCTCTATATCTACGCACTCGATAAAACCACACGTAAACACAATGCGTGAGAACACAGCCTCTGTACAAAATCATTAACGGGAAATCGTTTAAAGTTATTCGCGATGCCGTCGATAATATCACTCGTCACTAAGTATACGCGTTCGACTTCGTTCAAGCCTTGCGCACACTCAGGCGTCAGGAATCGCGCGTCAACATGCCAAAAGTCTGCAACTATACATGTACCTCCATAAAGATTCTTCATCCTCTACCTTTTTTTACGAAATGATGGAATTTAATGGAATAAGATGGGGAATGGCTCTGCGGTTAGCAGGTAATTCAGCCAGTATCAAGTAATTAATAGCAAGAGCAAACTCAATAAATAGATATTAATATGAATAAAAATGGGTCATAAACGTGATAAAGATGGCGGCTGATCTCGTACGTAAAGATTGAATTTCTGTCGTATAAGGTACGCGACAAAATCAGTTCACGCTGTCAATGCAGTTTCTTTTAAAAATTAACTTTATCTATGAGTTATTACAGTTCATTTTTGTATTGACAAACATGAGTTTTGACGCCCAAGTGTGCCCCGAGACTCCAATGTTTACATTCGCCGGTATTGTCCGTCGACGGGTCCGGCCATTTTGTAAACAAACCACAGCCGCGGACTGAGAGCTATTCTGTTTTGTAAACATCGCGGCCGATTACAGCGACAATTGAAAGGTATGCCACAGTGACGAAGAGACGACGGCTTGGTCGTGATCTGAGCGTAGGCCGCTTGGTTCACTAAACTGGATGGTTGTGGGTTTGATTCCCACCAGAGAATATAGACTGATCTGGCCCTTGTCATGACGTCACACCTTGCGATGTCCAGTACAAAAAGCTCGTAGTGCCTTCATTTTCTCGACTAATCTGACAGTTGAAAGAGATAAAACTTATGTCTACACGGTCATGCTAAGAAGGCTGGGACCGCCCCCAGTCCATTGTAAGGTACCCATAGTGCAAGCTTTGCTTAGTTTGGGATCATACGATGAGTACCTATGTACGTCGTCTGGCGTTATTTATTTATTTAATGACGCGTGAAAATCTAGACAGTTAAGCTGGGCATAATGGCGCATTTATGTTATAAAGAAGCTTAAGCTACTTTTATTCTAGAAAAATAATTGGTGTTCCACGCAAAATAAATAAAACCGATTTGTTCAGGGTATACTCCGAAACGGGCAGACCATTTTGGACGTAACTTTTACTAACTGATAGTTGATGTTAAATCAAAATCATTTTTTTTATTCGTGTTGGCCAAAAAGCACTTAGTCCTGCCGGTTCGGAATGCTGCTTCCACTGAGAAGTGCCGGTAAGAAACTCAATGGTTACTCTTTTAAAGTGATAAATAGTAAGGATTATGAGTAATACATTCTCAGGAGCAGCAACGCCATGAGAGCAGGCAGCACCTTTGTTATAAAGAGTATGTTAAGCTAGGTAGCTTAACAAGTAGGTACTTGTATTTGATTTTAGAGAAATAATTAGGGTTCTCAAATTCCGTTCGAACGGAGTCGCAGACAGCTAGTTTTAGACACAAAGTAATTTAATTATTACAGTAGGCTAAATACTAATTGTCTCCTAGACTCAGTTATCATCTAACGTCTAAATACTATAAATAGAGTTGCATCTTTTCCTCCAAAAATAACTAATAAACCTTAATTACGGCCATCGACCATTAACTACAAATGGCCGGCCTACATCGCGGGCTATATTTAGCTGTACGTCACTTGGTGACAGATGCGCTTGATACGCTAAGTACCTAATAATTGATTGCGCGCGCGCATATCCACTAAACAGTAAAGTACTTCCTATTTCTATATCAACTTGTGCCCAATATACTTGTCAGACGCTCAGATATGATAGCGTCACTAACGTCCTATCCACTGACGATAACTCTTGCTGATTTCTTCTGTTTATTGATAAAAAATATGCTCGCTGAATGGTGCTAACGAATGCACATGAAGATTTCTGAAAATGTACTCTGTGCGAATAGAGATAAAGATTAAAGTCTGTGGCAAAAAGCCACAATCAAGTGAATTTATTCGCTGGCGTCATCGATTAAATTTCATTGAAAAAAGAGCTTTTCGCATCAGTTAATACAGTTCGTTTTTGTTTTGGCAAAAAATTGGTCGTGCGCGTTTACCGTTCTTGAAACTTCACTAACCTAGTTTTCAGACGGGCCGCCCTGGTAACCGTGAGGTTCCGGGTTGGAGTCCCACCCGGGCCATTAAACTATTGGCGTGAGTCCACTAGCAAAATAATTTTAGCTTAGTTGGAGAAGCTAATTGGACTACTAGTAATGAGAAATACTCTTTAAGAAACTTTTTAGACAAAAGTTTTCCGAACATTTTATTGACGTTTCATTCCTGTACGATAAATTCCTGCAAGTATTGACGCTAATGGATAAGACGCTATTGTATCGATGTTTATCCGTCTGATTTCCCAGAGCTAATTCGATTGACATCATTCGGTATTACTCATTCATCATCATATCTTCGAGATATAAATACACTCTTCGTTTCGACTTCACAAATAATCGTTCATTCCTCTCTGAATGTATAATCGTCATCATTGAAGGCCAATAGGATTTACACTGGCGATAAGGAATTACAGTTTTGAAATCCTTTTAGCTATAGTCATTGGTCTGATTTGTACAAATAAATAAAATGTAATTGTCTGTTTGTTATATCAATAAAAATGCTGAAAGTATATTGGTAAATAGACTCTGAAGCAGTATAAAAAACCAAATTGGTTTAGAAATCGCAATAATAGGGCCCCGAGCACACAAGCGTTGTCAAGGACACGCACGTTACAATTCTGTCCAATATTAAAACGGACTGTTTTGACTCCGAATAAACTTATTTCCTAAAAAAAATTCATTGACAGGGTAAACGCATTTTGCAGCGTGGTCACATTGCTTTAACCACATAAATTCAATCATTATATTGATACAGAGTCTGATTACCAATCAGCTCATGCCAATTAGCTTAATAAAGCCAAACGGCTACTCAAAGTTACTTTCCCCTGTTTAGTTTTCTGAGAATAAGTCACTGATCCATCCATATTAATCCATATTAATGACCCAGGGTACAAAGGACCCTGGTATCCGGGCAGATCTTCACGCACATACACACCCACATATTATGCGCTCGCGCACCTTGGAAAGATTTAATTACCGTCGCATGTTGTTGTACTACAAATAATTTTGGGAGTAATTTATTTGGAATTTCTTTTATTTGTTGTCTTTTTTTTGACGACGGACGGCTTGGTCTAGTGGTTGGGTTTGATTCCCGCCAGGGGCTAATTTCTGAAATGGCCTTTTCATAATTTGCCCTGGTCTGGGTATACTCCCCAGTCCATTGCATGGTACCCATAGTACAAGCTTTGCTTAGTTTAGGATCATACGATAAGTATGTGTTGTCTGAAGATCTTTTTTTAATTTATGTAACGAATTGATTTCTTGGAGTGTGTGCGTACAGAGTAATATATTGATCTTGGGTTAGCTGATTCCCTAAACACTTACCTCTCAATACATTAATTTTTTATACGTTTTGGCAGCTGGTTTTGACGGAAGGTGATGAAACGTGATATTTGAAACAACAGATATTTCATAAAAACTTTTTAACAATAAATTTAACCGCCGAAAATTTTAAAAAGCAAAAAATAATATACCTTTTTTATTTAACCTTAATAACAAAGTTCTTAAACTAATGTAAGTATACCTAAGTCATTTTGAGTCGGCGCCAAACAATTAATGAACAATAAATTTAAAGAAATAACCAAATGAAATTAACAATGCAACGTGAAATCTTCAGCGACAAACATTAACATCCCAAAAAAGGAATTCACCCCCCTCCACCCTTTCCATCCCATCGTTTCGATATTTGTTAACTATCCGTATTAAACAAAAAAAGATTTTTCGAAATCGGCTCACTAACGCCGAAGATATGCTATAGTCCAGAATGCAAACTTTATCAGCCCATTTCACCCCCTAAATATTTTTTTTTTCAAATTTCCTAAAACACGTGTTTCTTTATTTTGTATGTAAAATACATATACAAAGTTTCAAGTTGATCAAAAAATATTTTTGAAATTGTGTGACCTTCAACCCCCCATTTCACCCCTAAGGGGGTTGATTTCTGATAATGTTTTGAAAATGGGACCACCCTCGAAGAATTCCTTAGCAAACGTCATAGAAAAAATCGAAATCGGTTTAGTGACGCCGGAGATATGCGTGATCATACATAAAAAAGAATGCAAACTTTATCACCCCATTTCACATCCTATACATTTTTTTTTTCAAAATTCCTAAAACACGTATTTCTTTATTTTATATGTAAAATACATATACAAAGTTTCAAGTCGATCAAAAAATAATTTTTAAATTATGTGACCTTCAACCCCTCATTTCACCCCCAAGGGGGTTAATTTCTGATAATATTTTGAAAATGGGACCACCCTCGAAGAATTCCTTAGCAAACGTCATAAAAAAATTCGAAATCGGTTTAGTGACGCCGGAGATATGCGTGATCATACATAAAAAAAAAAAAAAAAAAAAATATACGCGTCGAATTGAGAACCTCCTCCTTTTTTTTTTCGTCGGTTAAAAATACGCGAGCGACTTCGATGACATTTCGTAAAAAAAATGTGCTTCTTCTATCTATAAGTTATTGAGAGAAAATTAATCGTGCGTAGGTATCGACTGGACTGTAGTTTTTAATTCAACGATACATTATTATCTTTCTTAGCCTATTCTTAGTCAAAACGGTGATATTAGATTGTGGCTAGTGTAGAATTATTTTTATGAAAGTATGAGAAAAAATAAAAAAATAAAAGAAAATAATAGAATAACATAAGCAAAGGCTGCACCTGCGATTAGCAGATATTTATGCCAATGCTGTTATGTCAAGTAATTAACAGCAAGGGCCAATTCAATAAATATTCCTATAAGCCAGGATTAACAGAGCGGTAGATATATAATGAAGACACAGAGGTGTGACCTTCAGCGAGTCGTGGAGTAAAGTTAATAATCTTGGATTCCGCATGAATTTCATTGAATAAAGGGATAGGAGGACGTGACGACGGTTTGGTCTATTGGTTTGAGGGTAGGCCGCTCGTCTTACGTAACGGGGTGATAGCGGGATCGATTCCCGCCAGCTGTAAAGTTCAGAAATGTCTGTATGGGTGTAACTGGGATCGCCCCCAATCCATTATATGGTACCCATAGTAAAGCTGTACTTAGATACGATGAGTATGTGTTGTTTGTAGATATTTATTTAGTTGGAAGAAAATAATGTCCACTTTGGGATCCCAACTAGTATAGTCGAGACGCCATGTCAGGCTTTCCATAAATTACCATGGACACGTTAAAATAATCTGTGTCGTTCCATTCCGTAGGGGGCCAACGTATATACGTTAATTGTCTCCGTCACAGTCTACGGGACACAGGAGGGAGTGACTCTCTGTGAGAAAATCTTTATCATAAATTCGCGATAGAAATGTGCCGCCGATACAATTGCTGTTGATGTTATCTTGTAACTAGGCTAACTCACTTCTATGTGTCTAGATAACTCAATACGATGCTGTAAATCGCTTTTAGATGATAATAAAGCCACCGTACACTGGTGCGTCAATGTTCGCGCGTCAAAATTATTGCCAATTTTGAGCAGTGTAAGGAACAGGGTGTAAAGTTCCTCATCCACCATTGAGTCGGGAGGATCCTCCGACCAGACGGTTGTTTTGTCTGGTGGGCTACTGCTCGATAGTTGTTCTCGGGATCTTGTATACATGTTCAATCGCTCGGATAACATTAATATCGCGATGCAGGATTTAGTTCGTATGTGGCGAGATAGATGTCGCCACACTAATAGTTTTTAGGGTTCCGTAGCTAAAAAGGAAAAAGGATCACTTTGGTTTCCGTCTGTCTGTCGGTCTGTCAAGACCCTTTTTCTCAGAAACGCGGGATGGTATCAAGTTGAAATTTATAACAGAGACTTAAGTCTGCGGTCCCTTGGTGCCCTAAAAAAATGAAACTTGTAGGTTAACGCGATCAAAGGATATGTTGCATTTGTTGGTTTATGTTGCATTTTCAGTAGGTACATTTGCACGGGAATCAAAAACCTATAGGGTACTTTGTTGACCTAGAACTATGAAATTTGGCAAGAAGCAATATCTTATAGCACAAATAAAGAAAAAAAAACCGAAAACTGTAAAATTAAATGTTATTTTGCTAATCAAACTTATTTTGTAGTTACTTTGTTACTAACGTAATCCCACAACATGCGTGAATAAACATTTGAACTTTCTTGCATAATCAAATTGCCGCTTATATCTAACGTGTATGGTAGTATGTAAATCACCGTCACATAATCCAGCTCATGAACACATACCCCTAATACAAGGTTTACATAACAAGTACTGTTTGCAGTTACAGCTCTGCTGAAACCGAACCGCCATTTCCTGAAACTCAAAGTTTACAAAATGTCACATGGGAATACTTCGCATGGAAGAAGTAGAAAATTTAATTTTTCCGAAATTTCCAGCTGACGAGAATCGAACTCCTTCTCGGTGCAGTCAGCCGAGTGGCTTACACTCAAACCACTATACCATGCTGTAGTCAGATTTCCATATTAGTTTAATTTAATCGACTTAGTTCCAGTAGTTGTGGCATGTGCGCCAAGACTAGACGTATGTCACGGAATATCTTGATGTTGCCGCTTTCTTTCGTATGAAATTAGACAGAGAGCGAGCGAGCTACTCCGTGACAAAGGTCTTGTCTTGACATGCGTGCTAACCCCACAGAGGTCCATTATGGACCAGTTAAACTGCCTTCTAATCTAAATTTGCCCTAATTCGATGAAAAGCATCTTGCTGGTGCCAGACACGGTCGTCTACACTAAACTAAACCCTAAATACGAATGAACCAGTTCAGTGGCGACCGGATCTGAGACCCTGCCGTTGTATCCAATGTTAATCGACAATTGTGTTGCGCACGCGCCGGTGTCGCGACCGCGCGCGGATGCAAAATGGCCGCCGTAACGAACCGCTTCCGTCCTAAACGAATGCTTACAAGTGCATCCGAAATTGATACGAGGCTGTTACCCACCGGTTACTGGGACGTTAGTAATGGGATACTAGAGGCTCTAATACCGGAAATTCACTATTCAGGGTCCCCTAACTAAATGACAAAACAAATTTTACATTCGGCACGAAGTCCTTACCACCTCTTCTACAGAAATATTTTTATTATTCTACTACTACAGCCCTTTTAACGTCCCACTGCTGGGCACGGGCCTCTCCTCAATGTGAGGAGGATTCGGGCCATAGTCCACCACGCATGCCCAGTGCGGGTTGGCAGACTCCACACATCTATCGAAAACTAGTCAAGTTCCCTTAGACGTGCAGGTTTCCTCGCGATGTTTTCCTTCACCGTTTCATAGCAAGTGATAATCTCGGATGAAAATGTGATTCGCACATAAATCCCAGAGGTGCGAGCCGGGGTTTGAACCTGCACACTTTGATTGCAACGCATGCGTTTGACCACGGTTACCACAGCTACTAATTTTTATTTTTTATTATTATTTGTTGAAAATTTATGAACAAATACACATCCTCATGCCTGTATTGCCCGAAAGGATATACAGAGTTGCACTGTAGTGCGCCCACTCTTTTCCGATGTATTTTTGCTCTCAGTGTATTATGGGACGAGCCTATTACGATGAGATCATATCGGGCACATCCCCCCTCAATACAAGGGAGATTTAGATCATAGTTTACCACGCTGGCCTAGTACGTGTTAGTGAACTTCACACGCCTTTCTATAGTCGTGCAGGTTTCCTCACGATGTTTGCCTTTACTGATCAGCAAGTGGTAAACATTATTGCAAATGACAGACGCAAATGAAATCCAAAAATCCCAGAGACGAGTGCCCGGGATTCGAACTTGCACCCCTTCCGTTCAAGGCGAACGTTCTACCAACCCCTGCTTTAAGTATTGTAAAAACTATTTACCATCTTGGATCAAGGCTAAGCGCGTTAAAACAGAAACTACGAGGGGATGTCAATAAATATATCTTCATACTATATTCGTATACCACCCGGTCAAGAGCGAAAATACGTTTACAGTTGGCCCAGGATCACAGAAATGCATTTTACGATGCACCGGTGTGCGCGGACGCACCACACCCCCGGGCCGCGCGTGCGCAACCCACCCAGCGGGCTATTTACAAAGCACCCCCGCTGCGAGCCGCTACTGATCCCTGTTTATATGTTTACACTAAAAAAAACTAAAAAAAAAACGTTTGTTGTCGGAATTTTTTCTTGCGTCCAACAGAAGTAAGAAAACAATTAAGGAGAGTCTGTTCAAATAGAGAAATTCCCACCATGATAACAATTTTATTAACATGATAAATGAAAATAACGTCTAATTAAGTCATCTTAGATAATAATATACTAACAAAATATAAAAAAAAACCATTTTATATTTTGTAAAATTGGTCGTACTTTTCGTTTGGACATAATGTGTCGAATTAGAGGTAATGTCGATTTCTGCCATTACATCAATTTGCATCTGTGTTGGTAATTATTAGGTCGAACATAAAAGCAATTATGGTTCGTTTCATTGTTAACGAGATCATTAATCATCATCAGTTATTCGCCAAGTGATTACGTACACAAGTATGTTCATAGATGGCGACTATATTGGCACAAAACTAAGAATATCAACACCCTTCTTACGGCCGTAATATAATGACCAAGTTAATAAATATCGTCATACAACACAAAGTCATCATATCGTAGGGTTAAAAACTATTTCACTTAAGTGACACTTTTTTAACTTTACAATATATCATACTCATTCGACGCAGAAAAAATTGCTGATCCCAAATATGTAGATATAAGTCAATATCGCCCAAAAATGTCGCTGAAGTCAAAAAGCCTTTCACCCCTCGATACGATCCCAAACTAAGAAAATCTTGGACTAAGGGTACCTACCATACAATTAAAAAAGCAGTGGTAGCCGAGTGGTCGAACGCAAGCCTTGCAAATCAAAGTGTGCAGGTTCAAACCCCGGCTCGCGAATATGCGCTTATGTGCGAATCTCATTTTCTTCCGAGATTACTACTTGCTTTGAAACGGTGAAGGAAAACATCGTGAGGAAACCTGCACGTCTATAGAAAGGCGTGTGAAGTTCACCAACCCGCACTGGGCCAGGGTGGTGGACTATAGCCCAAAAATCTCCCGCGTATTGAGGGAGAATATGCCCGGTATAATGGCAATAGGCTCGCCTCCTATTACATTGGGACCAAAAATCCATCGGCGAAGTGTGGGCGCACTGCAGTGCACTTCTGCTTACCCCTTTGGGGAATACAGGCGTGATGATATATGACCATACAATTAACAGAGAGCGGCCCCAGTTGCATCCAGACTAAGGCAAATTTCGAAAAGGCCATTTCCAAAATTATCTAGAGTAGGCTCTCAATCCGTCAGACCAAGGCATCGTAGTCGTATAACAAATAAATCGATTTGAAATTTGAGAGCATCACTAAATCGTGAGATGAGAATTAGCGGCAGAGTGCCCGCATGTCTACACCACCGCCACCCAGCATCCCTCTTGTACAAATTGTCTCTAATAATAATTTTACATACTACGAACAATTGCAATGTTTCGTTGCGCCGGCGCAAGATCTTGTTAATATTGTTTTACCCGCATACATTATCACGCCCGAATTCCCAGGACGGGTGGACAAAGGTCCTGTGTGGTGCACCAAATATTTTGATAAAACAATCGGCCAAGGTGTTCTTAAGTTTTAGCAAGACTAACGCACAGCAATAGATTTTTTATATATATGAATTTCGTACGCGCGGAATTAAACAACCCCAATATTTGTAGCCTGAGTTTTCCTTGTAACGTTGTTGTTGTGTTGTTACGCTACATTTAAAGGATGTATAAAAGTTACAGAAATAAGCAAAGATCAGGTTGTGGTCGTTTCAAACACCCCTCGTTTAATCACGAAATCTTACAGGGTGAGAACTAAAAATAGAGAAACACATCCCACTCGCCCCTCGGGGTGGAAACGGATATCTCTGCTAGTGTAACCAGAGCACGTATCCTCGTGAGAAGTGACGTAAAAACTCATCTATTCTTATATTTCACTTTCCTTAGAATCAACTGGAATCTGCTAGGTAATTATGTAACTCTAATTGCAATCAATTTTCGTTGGGAATCAAACAATATGACAGATTTTCAATTCTATGTATGCACCTATAGTTATACAAAAAATAAAAATTAAAAAAAAAGGTTTTTTACAAAATGCATGAAAGTATATACGCTACCTCTAATGACAAATGTGAAACGAAACACAATTTTTAAAACGTTTGCTGTATGTTTGTTTGTTTGAGATAAACTTCCAAATGGGTGGACCGATTTTGACGGTTTTTCACTGATAGATAGATGATGTCACAAGGAGTAACTTAGGTAACTTTTATTTTAGAAGAAGACTTAGGGTTCTGCGGGAAAAAAGTAAAATCCATATTTTCCGGATAATGACAGATGCTATATTCCGCGCGTGCGAAGTCGCGGAAGCAGCTAGTTATAAATAAAAACGGGTACCTAATAAATATGGCGGACTTTTTTTGAAAGAATAAAAAATCAAGTCCTTTTGTGTCAAAACCACAGAATACACAATCTGTTCTCCATAGTCAAAACAGTTTTTTTAATGAGAAAAAAGTCTACAATACATGATTGTAATTAATCCGATGACAACGGGGTCCCGGCGGACAATAGGCGGCGACAGCAAGTATTGTCTCTTGTCGCATCCTGTCGTCGCATTGTTTCACGCCACCGACCCGTGAACGGGGATCGGCAGACGTAGTTTAAACGAATTAAAATTTTCTTCGTATTCAAATTAAGTTTATTTTTCAGTGACGTTAGAAAACACACCCTGTGTTTTGTGGGCATGACGTAAACTGTTGTGATTTAGTCTTTATTCGTTTACCGGAAGCTTGACTGCATAAATCTCTGCGCATACATGCGCGACATGACACGCGCAAAGAAATGTTGGCTACTACCAAATCGAAATGTATCAACCGCCCTCCTGCACTAAGTCGGTAAGTGCCATTATGGACTTTTTGCTGTTATGCCAGATTCGGAATCATCATCAAGGGATTCATCCGCCATATTTAGCACTGTCATCATCCATTTTTAGGGTTCCATACCTAAAAAGGAAAAATAACTGGGGGCGATCCCAGTTACACGCAGACCAGATCATTTCCGAAAATTTTCGCTGACGGTAATCGAACCCGTTGCAGTGAGCCGTGCGGCCTACACTCAGACTAATAGACCAAGCCGCCATAGTAATCAGACTCCAAAATGTCGGTCAATCACACCCTAACCCCGCCATGACCCATTGTCTTCGTGCGATTGTCGTCTCATCCTGCGACCATTGTTCGCGACTACTGGTGCGTTGAACGGGAATCGAATTCGCTACCGACACCCATTGAGGATGTATCGGACACGGTATTTGAGTTTCCTGTTGTTCGATTGTGATTGATCGGATTGTTATGGTGAATTGACGATGAACAGACAAATATTTACCTACAGTCAAAAAGTACATTAAAAAAAAACATCAGATTCATAGAACAGATTCGAAAATCTAGAAGACCCAGAATATTTGCCGGCTTGTTATTTTTTTTTTTTTATCGCCCAACATATTATTACATCATCACGCATATATTCCCTGAAGAAGTAGGCAGAGATGGACTGCAGTGCACCGACAAATTTCCGATGTATTTGGTCCCAATGTAATTCGGGGCGGGACTATATTAGGTACCTACTATTATTTCCAAATAACTTTTTATAAGTTCTAAGATTTTTCCACGTTGAACTTGTTGTAGATAGTGAAAGAGAATTCAGATCAAAAATATATGGAGGACTGCGAGCAAAGTAGAATGCGATCGTTGGACATTTTTAATTACCTTTTTTTATTCGCAATGCGTGTACGGCTATTGACTTCCTTGAGAAATGACCGCGACTGCCGCGTACACACTATCGGGTTTCAATTGGCGATTGAAACGAGAACCGATACACTTTGATCCTATCCTATATAAAAGGTATACGATGATACTATCTATAAATAAACATGTTGGAATTCCTCAATGGACACACAGTGGTTTAAACTCCAAGGTAATAATAATAATTAACAGTTTAGAAGTAAGAGACTAGAATGGTTTAGGCATTTGATGAGAAGTATGTGCCTAAAAGAGTGATTAGTATGAATGTGGATGGATACAGAGCGAGAGGAAGACCAAAGAAAAGATGGATGAGATGTAAAAAGTGATAAGAATGAGATCGGATTGAATTTCAGTATGACGGAAAATCATGATGAATGGAAGAAAAGGACATCTGCGCCGACCCCAAACAATGGGATAAGGTAATGCAGATGATGCTGATTGCCAGTTTAAGGTTGAATTCTTGCAAAATTTAAATATCATGACTGCCACCATTACTAACCCTCCAAAACACGGGGGGAAGTATGAACACCTGCCAATTTAGGAATCAAAAACTGGGTAAGGATCTTGCAAACATACCTTGAAACTACTCTGTAGGGCTAGGATCCCTGAAATAACTCTATGTTCCTATTAGATGACAGCCTACCCCTGTTCGACCAAAGCATCCCCTGGGCAAACCAAGTCAAATATCTAGGGGTCACTCTTGACAGATCCCTTACTTTCGGTCCCCACATTAAAAGGGTGAGCAGCCGAGCCGCTTTTGTGCTCGGCCGCCTCCACTATTTGATCTGCAAGCGGAGTAAAATGTCCCTTAGAAATAAGGTGACACTTTATAAAACTTGCATCCTTCCCATCATGTCCTATGCCAGTGTGGTTTTCGCTCACGCGGCGAAGACCCACATCAACCGCCTGCAAGTATTGCAGTCCCGGTTTCTCCGTAGAGCCGTAGGAGCCCCGTGGTTTATTCGTAACGTAGACTTACATTCCGATCTTGGCCTCGTCTCCATTCGAAAACATTTCAAAATAGCGTCCGAACGCTATTTTAAAAAAGCCGCGTCGCACTCAAATTCTCTAATTGTCGCCGCCGGCAATTATGAGCCAAACCCCGCGCACACAACAGCACAACGCCGCCGTCCGCGGCATGTGTTGATAGATCCTCCTGACACGATCACCGCCCTCCTCGACCCGGGCGTCGAGAGGGCCCCCAACACACCTACACCAGCCTCAAACAGACACCGACCTCGCCGGCGAGGTCGAGGAACCCCCTCTTCTGCTCGTAGGTGCATCTTTGCACCTAGGAGCGTAGTCATTACCTCTCCCCTCACGGCAACTGCCCAAGCCGAGGTCGTGCCCCATGTGGCGCCCTTGAGCTAGTTGCCCTCCTCTTCCGCCCTTAAGGCTTTGGCTGGAGTCGCACTCTGCACTCGCCACTCCTCCGGTGAAGCTGTAAAGGCCAACTCACGGCCAACAGCGTAGTCCATTCAAAAAAAAAAAAAAAAGACAGCCTAGTGGTTAAAGATTTTTCGAGTTCAATTCGACAGTGGCAAGAACATCACGCTGGTTATTAAACTGTCGACGTCTCACTCGGCTTTAAGTAGGCGGTCCTACGGTACAATTTCATATTGCGACAATTCTGTACAAAAAAAAAAACACCAAACCACAGTTAACTCTCCATGACTACTGTGCTGCCTTCCATGAAAAGTTAATGCTCCAAAAACCAGAACACATTAACTCAACGCGACCACAAATCCACACTTTTAAAGTTATTATTATAAGCAGGTGTCTGGTGAGTGTAAAATTACAATCCGACATACCCTCATTTCGGTCTCATTCCTCAACGTACTTACAGTAAATTGCGCATCCTAACGATAGATTTGATTCTGGGTAAAAAGGTAACTGGAACGTGCAAATCCTTTCATTTTTAACGCACCTATAGGAGATTGCGATCGTTCGCGCCACATTACCTATGTTGTACAATAGATGCGCAAGTGCAAGTGGAATATAAATTCCAGGGTTGCTACTTTCATTCCACCTTATCATAAAATAATTTCCAGAAAAACTACGCCTCTTTTACTAACGTCGGAAAATCATATGTACCCTGCCACCTCGGGGGAAGTAGCAGGGTAATGTGAGAGTCCCGGCAGAAGGCCGTATACCCCTACAGACCGACGGTGTACCATCCTTCGCTTGTATCGGGGCGCCGCTCTAGCGTGCACTCTAGTACCGCTAACATTTGAGTTCAAACAAACTTTGACAAATCACGGATACCACAAGTAATATCTGCACCGCTTTAAGCCCTCAGCACATTGGGGAGTCAACCTTCGCGCGTGGAAATGTTTGCCAATACCAAAACGGACTCAATGTGTCAATACGCATAATAATTAAATTTACTTTGTAAAAGTCTCGCCCCCACGCGACAAAATTCGCTCGCGCCGTTAGTGGTATTTCGTTGTAAAATGAACTTTCCTATGTGTCAATACAGTTCGTTTTGCTACAGCAAAAACATTGACGCGCGATCTTTGACGCCCCAGAGTGCAGGTTAAGCATCATGCGCAGTGAGTCTTCAAAAACCGCATGTAATTTTTTTTTGTGTCGAGCCGGAAAGTAATTCAAGACGGAAAAGGTTTAATTATAACATCGAACTTATGGCCAGAAGTCAGAACCGGTGATCGTGATATGTAGAAAACATTGCGAGTGGTCTATACTCAGCTGTAGACATCTTCAGACTGATGAATGGTTAGATTTTGAGGAGTCAATGCAACATTTTACTGTCCAGACTATCTAGACAGGTTGCGATTGTTATTTTATCAAGTGTCGACACTTAAAACGCCTATCAGATTACAGCGCAATCGAATCAGGTAGCGAAAAACAAATGATCCTTACTGATAAGTGGTTCTTACCTCTCTATCACTGATCTGCTTGACTATTTAACACATTCACTGCTGATCACACATAATCGGCCCGATACGATGCTTAGCGCTGGTACGCGCGGTGAGAACTATAATATCTTTAACGCTGTTCGATGAGTGGGCATTTCGACCGCCACCGCAACAGATGTCTAAGATTTTTACGCCGCAGCTAACGAGTTAATTCATTTTTATTCCTCTTTAAAATGTCTGAAAGTTGGTAACCCTCACAGTAACGGAAATTGCCCCACAATCCGCGGCGCGTATAATGCATCTCGCACGCATTCCGACTGCGGGCGGCGACAAAGGGGCTCGCGCATTGCGCGGCGACGTCATATGCGCACGCGCACCATTCAGACAATTTGAAGTGACTGTGGTATTGTGTAATAATGACTGGTAGCACGCGATTTTTTAGGGTTTCACCTCAAAATGTAAAAGTAAAAATCTTGCAGATTTCATACTTAGGGTTGTACTTGTAATGTCCTTGCTGTCATTACAATCACTTAATTAGTATTCTTGGTTTGACTACTAACACTTATAAGGTAAAATTCTACTCGGCTATTTCTTAAAGCTATATATAAAATTGGCTTGAATCTTATTTGAGAACTCTCAAAAAGGAAAGAAGCATTATATGCAGTCAGATTTTCGAGGACGTCTTTAATTGGGAAAAGACATTTAGCTCGGTTAAACAAGACTCAGAAAAAAGTTAGACATTCAAATTCTCTTGTCAACTGAGTCTTGAAGTCTTGTTTTTTCGTAAATCGCAAGACTGAAAAAGAAGGTGATGAATACTCTTGCTAGTTGGGTCTTGATGAGAAGTAGGCAAATGCTTTATGAGAACGTCGGTTATCATCCAAATAAATGTAAACTGGAAGTCGAGCAGAACAATTATGAAGGTCTAGGCCATAAAGAGGGTTCAGATTTCAAGGGCTGCTCCAGTAATTTGTCAGCACAGAGCGTGACAAATTGCGCCCTGTACGCACTTGGGCGAGCGAATTAATCTAACTTTTTTAATGTACTCTATGTCAATATACATAGAGATTTAATTTCTGTGCTAAAATCACGCACCACAGATATAAATTCGTTTACGTCATCACTACGTTCATGTTAACATTCCGTTGAAAAATCTACCTTTTTAATACGTCAATACAGTTCATATTGGTATGTTAAAAAGTTGTTTGTGCGCGTTTCGTCGCGTCTGCGGGCGTAGGGCAACTCACTGTCGCACGATGCATTGATGCCAGATAAACTGTCAATTACGTGCAATTGTGCAAGAATGGTGTCATTACGATGCCAAGCTCAAGGCTGGCAACCTTGAGACTGCATAGTTTCAAATGGCTTTGAAAGTGACAATGCAACATGAGAAAGTGATTTGAGGTACTTCGGACTTGAAGGAAAACGTCGCGCATTAGTGACCCATAAAGTAACGATTTCTCCTTTAAAAATAACCCTTGTCGTTTGATACATATAGAAATGCAACGGGATGAAAGACACCTGTCCAGTATAGCCTCTAGTCTAGGTTAGTTTCTTACCCTCTTCGTAATAGGTAGTAGTCTCATATATTTTTCATTTTGTTTGACGTTTCCTAATTACCATGCGATGATTTACTTGAATAAAACATTGCTGATTTATGTTTTCTAATCTATATAAGTACTATAAGAGCTACTGCAGACTTCAAAAGCGTTATTCTTTTTTGCCGAATCAAATCTAACTGCGTTTAGTTATTAACGATAGATGGACCTAACCTATTCGCCTCGTGGCATAAAATAGATAATTAAACTTAACAACTATTGTATTTTTGTTATCTTGATCGACATAAACTCCGTGTATATAATTTCAATCTAATACAATACTCCATGTTTTATTAGCTTTCATTACCAAGGAATCGTTTGCTATGTGTGTCGGTAAAATAATGTATGTACTATAAATCAAGGTGATTTGGAATTATTGAGTATATCTGTTAAATTCCTGCTTTATGCAAAAAAAAAGGTTATTGTTTATTGTTTTATTTTCTTTTGAGCTGGGTTTCGTGTAATGTTACCAAAATAGCGCTTGAGTCAATTCTCATAAGAAAAAAATCAACAACGAAGACCAGTGAAAGTAGGTCCAGAATCATTTGCTAAATTCATAGCATGGATTTTCGTTCCGAAGCCAACTAACCCCCTGCATATTTGAACAGCTCCCATAAACAAGGTAGAGGTGGCCAGCGGTCGGCAATGACACACTTTGCTCGCACTGCCGTTTGCCAATAAAACTTTATGGTTATAGGTATTACGCGTTTGCGCTGAATTTATGCGAGGCAGCGCGCGCGATATCGGAATCTTTGTTTGTTTTTGCACTATTGCTTTAAAGCTTGACGGCAAGACGGTCATTTCTTAGGGTTCCGTACCCAAAGGGTTAAATGGGAACCCTATTACTGAGACTTCGCTGTCCGTCCGTCCGTCCGTCCGTCCGTCTGTCACCAGGCTGTATCTCATGAACCGTGATAGTTAGAGAGTTGAAATTTTCACAGATGGTGTATTTCTGTTGCCGCTATAACAAAAAATACTAAAAAACAGAATAAAATAATTATTTAAGGGGGCCCCCATACAACAAACGTAATTTTTTTGCCGTTTTTATAGATAATGGTAGGGAACCCTTCGTGCGCGAGTCCGACTCGCACTTGGCCGGTTTTTATTGTATAATTGTTAATTAAGAAAAATACACAAAAATGTAAATCCTTATTGGAAAAGAGTAACCATGGAGTTTTTTGCCCATTCTTCTCCATATTTAATATCCTGTTTAACACCAAACATTTTAAATCACGGTTGACGTAATTTCTCTCCCCTCGTCGCAGTAACCCCATACCGGAATGATGTTAAAATCAATATTATGCGCACGCGCACCGTTGAAAGATCGATATTGTCTTTCCTTCGCCCCTCGACATCTGCCGCGATCCCTTGTTTAATAACCATTTCTGGCTTACTACGGAAATAGGGCCACCGAGCAATTTCTCTTATGACCGATTTTTCAATCAATACAAATAAATAAAATTGAATTGTCTGTCTGTAATGCTTTATCCTAAATGCATATAAAATTATATTCGCTACCTATAACGAAAACACAAATTAAAAAATTTAAACACACATATGTTATAATTTAAAAATTATATGTGTCTGTTTCTTTCAGTTAAACTCTCAAACGGTTGGCCGATTTTGACGAGACTTTCACTGGCAGATAGCTGATGTTACAAGAACTAAATTAGACTTATGATATCACTACATGATTGAGTCTTGCTATTGGTCAATTTTGGCTTGCACAGCTTTGGTAGTCAATGCGCCCTGTAAATATAGGGATAAGTACGGTAATGATTTTTTTTTTACATTAGGGTTCCGCATCTATTTTTACAGATAGGGCGAGGGTGGTTCTGTAGGGTGAGTGCATTTGTTTTTGTCTAGTCGCCCCAACTTTTATGGCTTCGGTCGGGTCCCTATTGTCGGGGAATAATAATATTGCATCTATGGTGCATATACCCTCTACAATAAAGTCAGACGTTGCATTAAACGTAGCATCGCGACTGTGTTCCCCGAGGGGGTAGACAGAGGTACTCTTCATCACGCAAACTTCGCTGATAGGATTTTGATCTGTTTGCGAAAGGAACCTATTGCCAATAGGTGCAATTATTGGCAATAAGTTATACTGATTATATGACTATAGGCTCACCCCCTATTACATTGGGACCAAAATACATTGGCGAAGTGTGGGCGGACTGCAGTGCATTTGAGGAACACAGGCGTGATGATATATATTATTAGCTTATACTGAGCACTCTAATTCTTTTTTCTAAAATAAAAGATAAGTAGCCTAAGATACTCCTTATAACATCAACTACCTGCCAGCGAAAGTCTCGTCAAAATCGGTCCAACCGTTTCGGAAATTAACCGGAACAAACAAACGCGCCGATAAACTGTAATTACTTTAAACTGTATTCGATTGATTTATGGTATAAATTGTTAATATCGTGAATAACAACTAATAATTCATATATTATTGTAGTTAAGCCTTTTATTTGATACCTAATAAAATAAAAGAAAATAAAATAAATAAAAATAAAAAAGCCTTTTATTTCCAGTAAGTTTACATTTCCTAAAGTCTATGTATGTGTTAGTTTTATTAAGTGTATTCTATGTTATATTATTTATATCTTACTTAATAGAATTTTATGTGTATCCTATGTATTATATCATAGTATTTATAGATATTTAATTTTTATTTATCTACCGGAACCCCAGAATGGGTGAAGGCCTCCTCCAGTGATGCCCATTTGACTCTGTCTTCAGCTACTTGTCTCCAGTTTGGGCCGGTTATTGCTTTAATACCCAATACAGAATCATAAATCCTATTTTTTTTATTCATGACTTTATGCCAATTTTCAATTTAATGTGAAATAACATAGCATATAACCTGCGATCGATCACAACGCTTCCAACAACCCCATTCATTTCTCATAAATATTATGATCAGTAGTTTAGAATTTATGAGGGAACATGAACATACATACATACCAGTTAAAATCATAACCCCTCCGCCGTAGTCGGGAAAAAAGAATACACTTTCAATCTCATCTATACTATTAATATTATAAAGCTAAAGAGTTTGTTTGTTTGTTTGGTTGAACGCGCTAATCTCAGGAACTACTGGTCCGAGTTGAATTTTTTTTTTTGTGTTAAATAGTTCATTTATCGAGGAAGGTTATAAGCTATATATCATCACGCTACGACCAATAGGAGCGGAGCAGCAACTAATAATGTGGCAAAAACGGGAAAATTCCCGAACATGCATCGGGTATTATAGACTTATATAATCATAGACTTTATAACATCACTCTACGCCAAAGTAACTATTAGCGCGGGTGAAACCGCGGGCACAGCTATATTATATATATTGCATGAACGTACGCGGCCAACGCGTTCGTGCGAAAGTAATTACGGGTCCCCCACCTGTAGCCCACTGAATCAAATGGGTTACGGAGTTGTGAACTAAATAGCTTTCTTGGGCGAACATACTCTCATTTAACAGCTCTATATAGCGCAGCCCGCTATGATATTACCATACTCTATAAATTGTAACGGATTTTTTGCAGCAAAATATAAATAGAACGTTTCAGAGGTCCAAAATAATACGTTTACACAAGTAAGGGGAATAAAATATAATTTATACAAATAAATAAAATGAAAGTGTATGTTTGTTATGTCAAAATTTTAACTTTTTTTCGCTTTCACCCATGTGAAAAATAACCAGAAAACCATGACTTTAACCCCTGATTTGTATCAAAAATGGAATTTTTTTACATTTTTTAATCTAAAACCCTTAACTTTAACCTCAAACTCAGACTTAATTAGTACGAGTTTAAGTTTGTTTCGGACATACGCATTTTCTTAAGGACCCCGGTACTTGTGCCAGTAGCCGGGTAATCGGAAAATTTTGGAACAAATGTACAAACCTTATGTTTCTAGTATAATTTTTTTACAAAAATCTCGAAAAATTATAAAACGAGTGGATATTCTATAATCTGATATCCTTTTTAGCGAAATAACGGGTCATAGAGCGTTTTGGTGACAGATTTTCGCCGAGTAGGCGCTTAAGGTGCCAATAGCTGGGGGTTTTACCCTATAGGTATAGTAAATTTATATGATAGTATTTACCTCAGTGACTGTCTTTTGAGGATTCAGCCGCCATCTTTTTGGTTTATAATGTGTGTATTATGGAATTTGTCCTCGCTATCAATTAAATGACATTGGCATACATACCTACCAGCAGCAGATGCAGCCATTCCTCATCTTATTCCACAAATATTTCATCATTTCATAAAAAAGGAGAAGATGAAATAGGTATTTACAAAACTTAAAACCAAAATCATTTTTTAAATATTTGTCTGCCTCTTTGTTTCTTACTGTGTGTCTATTGGTTAAGAAAGCGAGTTGAAATCGGTCCATCTGTTTTGGAGCTACGGTGCCTCAGTCAGACGGGCATACTGTGAAATTCATAACATTCAGCTAGAGTCAGGGGTAAAATTAATGGTAAAAAAACTTTTCAAAAACAAGCTTTTAATTAATTGTCCTTAGTTTTCGTGTTCTCCTCAGCAAGCCCTTTCATTTGATACAAATACTGTGGTAGTGCAAAAAATAATAAAATTCCGCCATCTTGGAAGATCCTCCATATTGGAATTAGAATGACGTCACATAGCTAAGCATGCATTGTCATCCATAATAAGCGTGTAAGATTCCACCCGGACATACATTGCAAGTTAATATAAAGCTTGTAATAAAATAAAAAATAACAATGACTTTTTGCCAGTTAAAATTTACGAACGCATATAGGCAGTGCGGTGCCACCGATGCTCAGGCACAGGGCGTAGACTCTGGGGGGGCGCAAGAATGGCCAGACCAGGCAGAAGGTACTATTATTTTTTCGGTTTGCTCCTGTTAAGTTCCCGCTGGGCTCCTAATTTTTTTTTTATTTAATATCTAAAAAAAAACAAGGGCGCAGATAGAGAAGCTCGCACAGGGCGCAGAAAAGGCTATTTACGGCACTGCATATAGGTACAGTAATTATTTTAGAGGTCTACTATTGGTCAACATAAAAACGTGATAATACCTCCATTACATAAATTCGTGATGTTAAATCATGTCACTGGTGCTTCCGATCGTGTCAAAGACTCATTGTTTACATAAAATAATGACAATACGTGACAAACATATTTATTTACATAATAATACATCATCATCACGCCTGTATTCCCCGAAGGGGTAGGCAGAGGTGCACTGCAGTGCGCCCACACTTCGCCGATGTACTTTGGTCCCAATGTAAGTGGGGGCGAGCCTATTGCCATTATACCGGGCACATTCCCCCTCAATACGAGGGAGATTTGGGCCATAGTCCACCACGCTGGCCCAGTGCGGATTGGTGAACTTCACACGCCCTTCTATAGACGTGCAGGTTTCCTCGATGTTTTCCTTCACCGTTCAGTTAGTGGTAATCATAATTGAAAATGACATTCGCACATGAAAATCATCTCAGAGGTGCGAGGCCGGGATTTGAACTTGCACCCCTTGCGTTCAAGACGGACGTTCTATAGACGAGGTTACCACTGCTTCAATACCTTATTCTAATAGAAACTTGCTTGTAATGTAATATGCCTTGTTAGCTATCAATATCGCGTGGTGAAGTCATAAGTCCTTGTTTCCAATATCGATATCTCATTGACCAATGTAATCAGAGCTATCTGGGTCTTAATATATAACTATAATTATATCAGAGTATGTCTGAATGTACAATGCCATCCAAATAAGAACAGTAATGTCAATACAATAGTAGAGAAAGGGACCCACCACTCACCTGTCAGTCGAGAGTCAGTATGTCATAAGTCATGGGCCCTAACTATGAGCAAGCCTCCGCAGAACAATCGAATCTAAAAATTAGATAATTGATGGAATCAGGAATTTTACAGTCCGTAATAAGACATTTCCATGAACTGAATGATAGAAAGTTTGACTGGAATCCAAGCAATAAGCCCAGAGTACATTTTCAAAATAAGTTGGTGTTTTTCCCTCACCCACAGGTGAGGCGTTAATGTGGGGTTTTTATGAAGCAAGGAGATGTGTCGCGTGCTATGCGTCTTCGTTATCTTCACGCCGGCTCCACAGGGCGAACGTCCGATTAGGCAGGCGAGGATACGAAATCCTCCCTAAAAGGCGATCAAACAAACGCGGCAACAAACAAACAATCTCTTCCGGTGCTTGTAAAGAATAAAAGAGCTTAAAGTTTATGATTTATCACACGTAAAGCGCTTTTGTCTGAGTTGCGACGAGAAGATGTTGGATTTATAATCTTATTCTCGTGTCTTGATAACATTTTATATGTAGTTTAAGTAAATATTTAAGAGAAAGTTCATATGAAACGCTCCAACTATTAGTTTCAAAGGTTACGAATCATGTATGTTTTTTTCTTAGCATCGGTATCAAGACTATTCATGGATATCATCAATTCATTCGTTACAGCTGCAAAAAAAATGCCAATACTAAACCTAACTGTATTGACTCATAGAAACAGCTCATTTTTCTACAAATGATCATAGATAGGGCGAGTGAAATTTGTCGCGTGGTCCCGTGGCTTTTACCATAGAAATTCAAGCTTTATAGATATTAAAATAGAGTTCATTTTGATATTGGCAAGAATGTTGACGCGTGCGTCTGGACATTTACAGCCTTAAGATGACGATCAACATCATCGATGAAAATTCGTTGAAAAACGTGCTTTCGTTTATGAGTATACAGTTTATTTTGGTATTAGCAAGAAATTGGTCGCGCGTGATTCAAACTGTCCGATTGTGCGGATATTTATACGTAATTAAAAATATTATATACGGGTCAAATTGAGAACCTCCTTCTTTTTTGAAATCGGTTAAAATATACTTCTGGGAAAGGGCACAGTTAGTCGCTCAAGTTAAATACTTCAACAAACGGTCCTACTCACATTCCCTGAATCACTTCAATCTGATGATCTGTACAGTTACCGGAACAGTGCCGACGGTTTATTTTTTACTCCTTTAACTGACTGTACACACCAGGCTTCTAACATATTTTCAACCGTCCTTATTAGCGGAACAATTTAATGTCTTTGCAACAATGATAGACGCATCTTCAAATTTTTATAACCTGGGGCCCGATTTTCGTTTGATAGACATCATGAAACGATGAAATTTAACGGAATAGGATGAGGAAAGTTCCACTTGAGGTTAGCAGGTATTGTCAAGTAGTTAATAGCAACAATCATTTAAAAAAGGGTGATGAATGTGATAAAGATGGCGGATGAAGCCAAACGATTTCTAAAACCATAATAGTCGCTATTGCATATCTATATACTTGACAGAATTCAAGTATACAGATATCCAATAGACAATGTTGAGATGGTCCTTTTCTTATGTGTACAAGATCCAAGAGGCAGAGCAGTGCGAGTCCGCACGAGGCATGGTTTAGAACTCGTCTAATCTAACGGTAGTTTATCTGCATTCCGCTGCACTTTTTTTAGTGAAAGCGGCCCGTTCGGTCGCTACGTGAGTTATGATCACATTGAACCCTTTAAATATTAATAATATTGAGTTTTATAGCGTTGCGCAACTTAATCCGATGTAATTTAGGAGAATATTGCACCTAGAAATCTTGTAGTTTGAGATTGTTAAATGTATTACCTCGATTTCCTTAAAGGACGTATTTTTATTGAACCCTTGGACTCTTATATTTGTTATTCTTTTCTTTATTAACGAAAACAATAAAATAAAGATTTTTAATGGAATAAGACTAGGAATGGCTTCATCTGCGATAAGCTGGTATTTTAGACAGTATCAAGTAATTAAAAGCTAGAAAAAAGGTTCCAGATATCATGTAACGTACTGAACTCTACTGTTCTCGTTGAATGTATGACAAGTAAAAGGATTCTCCATCTTTATCGCATTCATGACCCATTTGTAATGTGTATTATTGACTTTGCCCTTGCTATTAATTACTTGACATTGATAGAATACCCGCGAGCATGGGTGCAGAGCAATTCCTCGTCTTATTCATTAAAATATCATCAGTAAATTCATTTCGGAAAAAAGAAGAACTTTCAAGTAATTTGACTTACTTAAAGTAACTTAAACTTCTCTACACTAAGTACAACTTACCAGTAGAATACAATGATCGTTAACAGCACTAACAATTCTAAATATCACAGTATAAAATCCTTGTATACACACAACAAAATCATTTGCGAATGGAAATAATGACGGTAACTGTCAAACGCAAACAACAAGAGTGAAAGAGAAGAAAGTTATAAACCGATTAAATCAAAATGCTTTCTTTTGGAATAGAAATAGCGTTGCCTTCTCGCTACCGTGTCCTCGAAACGCGAACAAAGGAAAGTGATAGCGAATGTTTTGTCGATTGGTGATTACGTTTTGGAGGGTAGCATTTCGCGCATGCGCTAACTGACGCATGCGCGGTCGATAAACATGCTTCGAGACTCCATCGAAGTTGTGAGAGCGGCCGATGTAGGCTGGTTTTATAGTCATGTTTCAATCCGTGCGTGCGACAAACGCAATCCAAATATCGCACCTTTAGAATTATACCTTACATATTTTTTGACCTCACTTAATTTTTTTTTTTTAAAGTTTGTATAAACAAATGAGGGGAAGGAGTGAAAGCAATCGAAGTATAAGTTTGTCCCTCTCTAAGCTACTTTTGGTATTTAAATTATTAGATACGTCAATCAGAATTGTCGTTCTAGGTTATTTATTTAGACCACTGGTTATACCTTTTTTTTTTAATATACCTACTAGTGGATAACGATTATTTATTATCTTAGTTATACTTATATTGTCCTATATTCTTTGTTGTCACACTCGTTGCCCGCTTGTGGGTATATATAGTTGAGAATAACTGGAACAGATAGTTTTATATTTTTATGACCGCGGAACCCTAATAATTTTTTTAAAGAAAGATACCACTTCTTACTCCTTGTAAAATCAGCTATCTGCCAGTGAAACTCGCGTCAATATCAGTCCAGCCGTTTTCGAGTTTATTTAGTCTTACTAAAACTAAGGGCAGAAATCAACATAGAACTAAAAGGTACAATTCACACTGAGTCAATGGACGTTATCACCTCTATGTAAACGACCTTTTATCTAATGTTTTGGACGCTCAAACACTGAGAGTTAACAAGAGATAATTGTTATGTAAATTGTTTGTGGCTGGTTTCCTAGTTTTGGAGTTACTTCATCATCATTTGATGACGGCTTTGTCTAGTGGTCTAAGCGTAGGCCACCCTCACTGTACCAGGTTACCTGGTACAGTGAGCAAGTTCAATTCCCGCCGTCGGCAAAGGAGACGGATACGCTTTCATACATTCTTGGGCCCAGTTGTAAAAATATGAGAGTGGTGTCAATTAAGAGCTTATATATTATTAAACCATCTCCGAAAATTTTGCTGATCTTGGCTATCTGAGAGCATAATTATAAGAGATTTAGTAAAAGTGTGGTTATTCAACAAAGTGACAACCACCTAAATACTAAACAGCTGATTTTTGAACTGTGATTGTTATTTTGTTTGAATATACAGTATTGGTGTTAATTTAACCACTTTAGTGTATATTAAAATGAATACAATTATGTGCATAATCAATAATAACACAATTTGTTTTTGAGCTACAGAACGTGCTAACTCTGTCTGGGGCGTTCGGAAACTCGTCCGTCGACATTTTGTGGAGCGTTCGGAAACGCGGACGCCACACGCTATTTACTATATTAATTGTAGTTTTTTTTTATTGTTGTTTATTGTTCAATTGTTTAAATCATTCACAGGAATCGATTATTGTACTCAATACTCTATTTCTTCAGTGAAATAAACTTCTTTTTATGATTTCTCGTCTCCCAGATTGTGAATTGAGCTGATTTTTTTATATTTTGAAACAGAAAAAAATACCGCTTTTTTTAAACCATATCTCAACTTATTACAATTTAGCCCAGAGATCCCCGTCTACTTTGGAATTTGCCCTAGTCTGGGTGTAACTGCTATCGCCCCCAGTCCATTATATGTTACCAATAGTACAAGCTTTACTTAGTTTGGGATCATACGATGAGTATGTTAATTTATTCGTCTCTATCTAGAGCAGCTACATCACCAATAACTGCAGAGTTCATTTCTCACCTCTACATTCATAATTGTAACAATATTATGAATAGAGCGCTCTACATTACTTCTAATCATTGTCTCTACTTCAGAACTCTACAATCTAGCGTCAGCCAATCCTAACCTAGGTAAATATATTGCGCTATTTAAAACCAGTTTGCATCGTCATTCCGTACGTGCTCTACAATCAATATTTATGCCGTTCTATCGATATTACATATAGGTAGAGCGGTAGTACAACAATAGGCAAGGACGTTGAGTATATTACCACAGATTAAGATTACGCGCACAGTTTAGACTGATTAGTCAGACATCGAAGCGAATTGCGTTGAATACAAATAAAACGAATATGCATAAAGATTGAATTTCTTTGGTAAAGGCCACGCGACTACTCTGCAAATTCGTACGCACCGCCGCGCCGCCAGTGACATAATTCGTTGAAGAGCGAAGAGCGAATATTGCAGCGTGATCACGTCACTTTTAGCACAGTAATTTAATCTTTATGTAGATCAACATAGAGTCTGGAGTAGAAACGTTAAGTCAATGGGGGCAAGGTGCCCACCGGATGTTTTGAGACATTGTGAAACGTCTGATCGTTCTAATATCCCTATAAAAACAACAGAATCATTAAACTGCTCCCCGACTCTTTCAATTTCAATTCTGAACAACAATATTGCCCCCTGTCCTATAGAATTCAAATTCATTCATACCAATACCCGATCTATTATTAAAGCCTTCCAGTCGATTAAAATTAAATTAACTGAAGACATATGGGGAATGTCAGTAAAAATATGTAAAGCTATTATCAACACTTTAGCGCCATACCTAGCTCTGATATTTAATACATGTGTTGATCAAGGCGTTTTCCCGGACTTAATGAAACTAAGTAAAGTAATCCCGTTGTTCAAATCCGGTAGTACTAAAGACCCAAACAATTATAGGCCAGTTTCTGTTTTGCCGGTACTTAGTAAAGTATTTGAAAAGATAATGCTTAGTCAATTACTAGATCATTTTAATGCAAATAACATCCTGCACGACCAACAATATGGTTTCACTAAAGGCCGTTGCACTACCGACGCCAGTGTAAACTTAATAAAGCATATCTTCGACGCATGGGAGAACTCACAGGATGCCATTGGTATCTTCTGTGACCTCTCAAAGGCTTTCGACTGCGTCAATTATGACATACTTTTATTAAAATTGCAACACTACGGTGTGAGAAATAGAGCCCTTAACTTTCTAAAATCATATTTAGGGGATAGGCAACAAACTGTTCAAATTAATGGTATTAAATCGATAGGCTCCGTAGTTAAAATGGGCGTCCCCCAGGGATCTATTCTAGGTCCGTTCCTATTTTTAGTCTATATAAACGACTTACCTCTGATAATTCAAAACAGGGCGAAGATAGTGCTATTTGCCGATGATACCTCTTTGATTTTTAAAGTAGGTAGACATGTAAATAATTTTGACGAGGTGAATGACGCTATCCTTCAGGTCCATAATTGGTTCACTACTAATAATTTAGTATTAAATAGTAAGAAAACAAAATGTATACGGTTTTCCTTGCCAAATGTTAGAAGTAGTGATTGTGACGTAGTACTAAATAGGGAGAAACTTGAATTCTTTCATGAGACTGTTTTCTTAGGGATTACGCTTGACTCAAAGTTACAATGGGGTCCACACATTAGAACTCTAGGAAAGCGCCTCAGCGCTGCTGCCTACGCTGTCAGAAAGATCAGACAGCTAACTGATGTAGACACCGCGAGAATAGTTTATTTTAGCTACTTTCACAGTATCATGTCGTACGGTATTCTATTGTGGGGTAGGGCCACTGATATTGAGTCCGTTTTTATTTTACAGAAGAGGGCCATTAGGGCCATCTATACTTTAGGTAGTCGCGACTCCCTAAGAGAACTCTTCAAAGATATCAACATAATGACGGTCCCATGCCAATATATCTACGAGAATATCATGTACGTAAGGAAAAATTTACATCTGTTTCGAAAAGTAGGTGATGGCCATCGTTTTAACACTAGAAATAAAGATAAATTAGACCAACCACACTTTCGACTGGCGAAAATTCACACATCTTTCATGGGGTACTGTGTCAAATTTTATAATAAAATTCCCCCTAACGTCATTAACCTAAATGAAACTAAATTTAAAACTTGCATTAGACATACACTATGCAGGTGCGCATACTACACAATAGGTGATTATTTAGAGGATAAACACGCTTGGTCAGGCGCTGGTCCGGCTCCACAGGAACTAGTTTAAGGGATTTTAGCTATTTGTCCCGTTTTCCTCCTCCTTCCTACCTTTAAATCTTGTCCAACATGTAGATTGTTTAGTGATTTAATTGTGTTTTGAGAATGTATAGCCTCATTAACTTTATATTGTATAATTGTTAATTAAGAAAAACACAAAAATGTAAATCCTTATTTGAAAAAAGCAACCATGGAGTTTCTTGCCCATTCTTCTCCATAGGAAATGCATTCCGAATGGGTGGTAGAGATACTACTATTATTATTTATTGACGATTCATAAGTGCCTGTATTGGTTTATATGAATAAAAAATATTCTGATTCTGATATATCCGGTGATCGGTAGACTTTTTTTTTTTTTTTTTTAACGAAATTAGCGAAATGATGATATTTAATGGAATAAGATGAGGAATGGCATCACCTGCGACTAGCGCGAGTATTTCGCCAATGTCAAGTAATTAATAGCAAGGACAAATTCAATAAATACACATTATAAATAAAAATGGATAATGACAGTGATAAAGATGGTGGATGACGGATTTCATCTCTATTCCAGATATGTCGAAAAAATACGACCAATTTGAGAAATGGAGGTGATGTTAAAGCATTGTAGTGAACGTTATCTGACACTGACAGCTGTCATGTGACAGTCACAGCTGGCAGATAATGGCATAGTGGGATCTGTGGCGAGCAGTGGGAAAGAGATAGGAGATACGACATTGATTGTTAAACTGTGTACGCGTGTAATTAACTGAAATAAAACTATAACACATATTGAAGACTTTTAATATCGTTTTCTTATATTTACGCGAATACTATACATTGAAATTAAACTATTTTACGGATTTTATCGCGTTTATTTACTATTTTATTTTCCCGACATTATATCAGATTTGATAAACCGCATATCCTCGCAAAAGAACACCGACTCCGACCAAGGATGATACGTGAGGCCATTGAAATTAAAAAACATCCTAATTTCAATAGGCAAGATGGCTGGATGCTACCACCAACTTGGGATCCAGTAATTAATATGATTAAATCCAAAACCAAGTGTACCATTGCAAGACCTCAGGACACCGTAAGCACTTTCTGCGTGGATCGGACCGCAAACAACAACTAAATATGAGGGTACCCAGTTATTAACTATGACATCAGGACGTCTAACACCTCAGTCCCCCCGTGACCATGGTTGCTGTAAAGCAGCCGAAACGTCGGGAAAATAAAATAGTAAATAAACGCGATAAAATCCGTAAAATAGTTTAATTTCAAAGACTTTTAATATCAATACGAACAACAGAACAAGCATGACTGTGAAGACATAGGTTTTATCTATTTAAACTGTCAGATTTGTCGAGAAAATGACGTCACTTCGAGCTTTTTGTACTGGACATGACTGTCTGTGATGTCTTGACATGTGACGTCTTTTTTTCGACAAATCTGACATTTGAAATAGATAAAACTTATGTCTACGTAGTCATGCTAAGCCTATAGATAGAACGCTGATAAATACTTTGCACAGTACATCAGCGTTGCCATTCAATGTGGCAATGCTGCCAAATTTGAAAACCCAACAGTGGTGGGTTTTATATAAATTGTTAGTTAAATTGGATAGTAACCGTTTTATTCTTTCTTATAATTGTCTATGTACAATTGTAAAACACTTGTAAATTTTAAATAGTAGTAATGAAAATAAATGATGTCTTTCTAATAAGTACCTTGTGTGACACAGAGTTCGTTTCAGTATTGGTTAAATACTGCGTGCGTCTTGATGCCCCGGTGTGCTGAGGGCTTAAACGTGTTAATGTTTTCACAACATCTAATGTTTTCATCATAACACCGCTTGCGGAGGTAAGGCCGAGCGTTGCTTATCGTTAGCCAAGGTCGTTGCAAGTGCATGGCCAATGCGCTTGCGCATATGAGTGTGACTCACGCGCACCGCAGACTCACGACTTGTATCCTACTAATATTATAAATGTGAAAGTTTGTGAGAATGCATGGATAGATGGATGGATGGATGTTTGTTACTCTTTCACGCAAAAATTACTGAACGTATTTTGATGAAACTTTACAGTATTATTGTGCGTACATCAGAATAACATAGGCTATGCTTTATCACGATATTGACCATCGAAGTCTGTGCGGACGAAGTCGCGGTTAAAAGCTAGTCATTCATAACGACATGGGTATTCCATCTCAATGCATGGGGGATTCGTGCCTTCTTCTACCATATGCCACCTAGTGCTGTTTATGGACGAAACATTTTTTTTCTTTGACATAGATAAGCGATAGGGAACCCGTAGTACTTATATAAGTTACAATATTGGTCATGGAGAGCCATAACGTTATATTAGGACGATCGCTCTGTCAACCCTATCCTTGTTTAAAGGTAAACTCACATGAATGTTAGGACGCAAAAATGAAGAAGATAGGTACGGCAAATCCACAAATTAAACAGAATATGGGTATTCGCTGTTAGCCAACTTCACGACTTCAGAGCTGGTGTAGTTATACACATACAATTTTCTTCACGATGTCTACTTTCAACGGTGAGCAAGTGATAAATTTTGCTGCTGGTGAAAATATTTAACTTTCAAATACTTTCAGTTCTCTTTCCTTCTTCTTCTGCTATTTAATAGATCCATAGCTTCTAAGATTCCTTTCCTTATGCTACTATGTCGTTTTAACTACCACTGGCAACTGGCTTATATTCAGGCACCACGTTTAGGCATCGCCTAAAGTCAGTGAAAAAAACATTAGTTACAGTAACTTTATCATTACCGTAAAAAGGCACGACCACACTCCTCGCTACCGTCCTTTCCCTATCAACAGACCGAAATTACACCGCAGACTTACAAAAAAACCCTGTAAAGTGCGAGTGGGACTCGCGCACTGAAGGTTCCGTATCAATTTGAAGGTATATAAATAGTTCATCGTTTCGAAAATCTTTCCACCTTTTTTTTACGTAGTTACTATTGTACAGTTTTCAGATTTCCCTTTACTTGTGTAAATAAAAGCTTCCCTGTAAAATTAACTAAATGTCGCTTAAGTCAGCCTTTCACCAATCGATACTTATTTCAACTTGATATCTCCAGGCGTCCCTCAGGACGAAGGGTCTTGACAAACTGAATGACAACGAAGTGAACCTGTAAGGGTTCCTTTTTGCGTTTCGAGTTACGGAACCCTAAAAATGCAGACGGTGCTATTTTTTCTAAGTTCTTTTGTACACGCGTCGAGAACGAAAGTGTTTTATCTCACGACTGTACCAAAAAACTTAACAAAGGAATGCTGGGGTCCACTTAAAATACTCTCAGTGGTGCGGTGAGCTAGTATCTTATCGGTAATTATGTAAAAGGTACAAATTGCTTGTGAGTTCTAACAGCCAGTGACATATTCTTTAAAGATTAAGACGTAATGTATTGGGTAAATTACCTGATGCCTTAACACACTAGAACGACCGAATTACATGACTTTGTTCTAAAATATACTTTATGCCAGTCTGTAACAAAAGCCACGTGACTACGACTAAAATCGCTTGCGTCATCGATGATATTATTACTACTACTACTACTACAGCCCTTTTTAACGTCCCACTGCTGGGCACGGGCCACCCCTCAATGCGAGGGGGATTCGGGCCATAGTCCACCACGCTGGCCCGGTGCGGGTTGGCAGACTTCACACATCTATCGAGAACTAGTCCAGTTCCCTCAGACGTGCAGGTTTCCTCACGATGTTTTCCTTCACCGTTACTTAGCAAGTGGCAATCTCGGATGAAAATGAGATTCGCACATAAATCCCAGAGGTGCGAGCCGGGGTTTGACCTGCACACTACGATTGCAAGGCGTACGTTCGACCACTCGGCTACCACTGCTAATAATACGTTAAATATTTTGCTTCTTCTATGAGTTTGTCTGAGACCTACCTAGTTGAATGGTATGAAATTAAATATATTACTTTGGTGTTCTGAGCTCTAGAATGTAAGAAAATATTTAAAACAAGGTAAAATCGAATGCTGAAGTTGGTTAAAATGGACCATGTTACCGGAGCCATAATAATGAATCAATTAACACCTTATTTATCGAAATCGGATCACTAGTTTAGGCGCTTTGGAGGAACATACTTAAATACAAACATACCGAGGTGTGAAAGGTTATTCAACCTAAGCGACACTTTTGGACGATATTGACTTATATACATATTTGGAAACAGCTAATTTTTCTGCGTCGAATGAGTATGCTCTCCTGTAAAGTTAAAAAAGTCAAAAAAGTATGTTTTTAAATCGGTCCAGTAGTTTTTAAATTTATTCTTTACATACAAAAATATAAATCTTTCCTCTTTATAATATTATATATATTTAATGTATAGTATAGATGTATCCATTCATAGGAACAGTAAAGAAATGAGAGCAGGCAGCGTCAAAGAATCATTGGACCAGGAAGGAACATTCCCCCATTCGTCCTCCCCATTCTTCCGCTGCTAAACAAATCTATAAAGGAAGTGCGCAATCATATCATCGAATAAACTATTTAGTGTGCTTCTCAATAAAAAGTTTGGACACATCCTAATAAAGTTTGTTGAACCCCCATCGGGGCGCATCCGCATCTGTCTTTGAAACTTGTTTGTTTGGATGCGCGCATCTTACACGGATAGGGCCGTTGAACTAAACACATGGACCTAATTAAACATCGTAATTACGTGATGATCATTTAAATGTCTTACGGCAGGCCTGTGACGTAGGGACCCAACGAAACATATTTTATTTTATGTCATTAAATAGTATTAGATAGAATACATTTCAAGCCTAAATTCATTATTTCAAAAAATATACCGGACTCTTTACTAATCAATATTTATATAAAATATGAATAGGTATCTCGTGTCACGGTGTTTGTGGTCGCACTCCTCTGAAACGGCCCAACCGATTTTTATAAAAAAAAGTGCATAGATAGGTTGTAAAGTATAATTCATATCGCTAGGTGCAATCACAAAAATTAAATCTGGATAGGTTTATTTTTCTATTTTTTTGACAAAAACAGGCCTGGCTACTGGCTAGTATAATATAATATAAAAAATGCATGATTCAAATGCCAAAAGAGACAACAATTCAAATTTATATAAACATTTTTCTTTTACAGATTTGAGCGGTTCTACGAAAAGGTAAATAAGTAGGAACATTTGATAACTGTTGCAGGCTTTTAATAAAATTAAATCACATAATCATATATTTACTAATAATACATGAATTACACAGAATTAATTTTCTGTTTATTTAAATAAATCGAATATATAATATATTTCATTTACGAGTGTGTACATTTATAACTTGCATGACGAGTTTATAAATGCTAAAATTCAGAGTACCTACAGATAAATTATGACTAACAATAACTTATCGCGTTGTTGTTCCATACCTACCTACATAACCACTTATCTACTTCAAAACCTACCTACCTACTTCTACCTACTCATGTTAGGACATGATTTCAGTAGCAACCCGAAATACGGGAAATCTGTACCATAGTATCACAGCTAGGGACTTCAAAGATGGTTTTAGATTTTATTTCTAACAGTGAAAGCTGCTCATTGGTTACGATGCTTAACGATCAAGATACCGGGTTCATATCCCGATTCGCACATCTAGAATTCTCATAAATCATAAGCGAATTTCCACCAGAACATTTATCACTCGGAAATAGCCCGAGGAAATGTACATGGTCATGAAAACTTAATAAATTTTTGGAGGATGTGTGAAGTTCGCCCAACGATGTCGTTGGGCGAACCTTACACATAGTCCAAGAATTTCTTCAGTTTTCATTATCATTCTATCTATCTATCTATCTATCAGCCAGAGACGTCCACTGCTGAACATAGGCCTCCCCCATAGATCGCCACAAATTAAGTTCTTGGGCTTTATGCGCCCATCGACTCCCGGCGACCCTGGTGAGGTCGTCCGTCCATCTGGTCGGGGGTCGTCCCACATTCCGCTTGCCTGTTCGTGGCCGCCACTCTAGGACTTTGATGCCCCAACGGCCATCCGTTCTCCGGGCAATGTGTCCGGCCCATTGCCACTTCAAACGTGCAACCCTTCGAGCTATGTCTGTAACCTTGGTTCTTCTGCGAATGTCCTCCTATCGCGCAGTGAAACTCCCAGCATAGCTCGCTCCATTGCACGTTGAGTGACTCTGAGCCGTCTTATGAGTCCCATTGTGAGCGACCACCATCATTATCATTCAGGGCATTGTTAACCACGTTACGCTGCTAGCCACGTGGTGAACTATGTCCTGATTATGCCAGGTATATTGACAATATGACCTATGCACCAACATTAACGAGTTGGTGCATAGCAATGTACATACCTCTGTATACGTAGGTATACAGAGTATATATAAGGGGTAGCCCTTCGGCGATTACAGGCGTGATGATGAATATATTTAATAAAGACAATATTAAAATAAGCTCATCAGGATAATTGAACCCATTTTCCTGAAGTGGTCATTTAATCTCATGAAGTTTGGTATTATTTTTGTGAAATCGCGAGAAAACGTCATTTTTAAAAATAGGTAGGTACTGGGTACAAAAGGTTGTAACAGTAATTTAATTTAAAGACTAGACTAATTATTTAAAATTCACGTCTCACGGTGTTTGTGGTCGCACTCCTCCGAAAGGGCTCGACCGATTTGTATGATTTTTTTATGTATGTTTAGTAGATATTGTTTTCTTATATTTACGCGAATACTATACATTGAAATTAAACTATTTTACGGATTCTATCGCGTTTATTTACTATTTTATTTTCCCGACGTTTCGGCTGCTTTACAGCAACCATGGTCACGGGGGGACTGAGATGTTAGACGTCCTGATGTCATAGTTAATAACTGGGTACCCTCATATTTAGTTGTTGTTTGCGGTCCGATCCACGCAGAAAGTGCTTACAGTGTCCTGAGGTCTTGCAATGGTACACTTGGTTTTGGATTTAATCATATTGATTACTGGATCCCAAGTTAACTAAATATGAGGGTAGCCAGTTATTAACTATGACATCAGGACGTCTAACATCTCAGTCCCCCCGTGACTATGGTTGCTGTAAAGCAGCCGAAACGTCGGGAAAATAAAATAGTAAATAAACGCGATAAAATCCGTAAAATAGTTTAATTTCAATATGTTTAGTAGGTTTGAGAATAGATCATAAAGTATATTTCATATCGCTAGGTGTAATCACAAAAATAAAATCTGGATAGGGATACCCTAATATCCCTATCCAGATTTTTTATTTTCTATTTTTTTGTCAAAAGCAGGACCAGCTAGTATCTATATTAATATTATATAGAGGAAAGATTTGTATTTTTGTATGTAACGAATTAGGTAACTTTAAAACTTGGTACTGGACCGATTTCAAACATTATTTTGAATGCTGTATTATTGAATCACTGAGTAACATAGGCTATATTAGAAACCCGTGCGAAACCGGGACCGGCCGCTTATTATATAATATTTAAAAAAAAATAGGATTGGAATGCCAAAAAAAATTAACAAAAAACAAAAACCGACTTCAAAAACCTAGGTGCACTAAAAAGCTAGAAATAACCTTATAATTTGAAGACATTTGGAGTAGGTACCAATCTACGTCAGACTAGGCAAATACACACATGAATTGGCACCGACTTCAAAAGCCTTCAAATTATAAGGTTATTTCTAGCTTTTTAGTGCACCTAGGTTTTTGAAGTCGGTTTTTGTTTATTGTAAATTTTTTTTTCTCGTTTTTTAGTGTCAATTATCGTTGAAAATATGCAATTACTACAACCTCATAACAACCGTACAAAAGCAAATATTTACAGCCAAAAAAAACCCCCCCTCACCCTCCCCTTTCCACTCCTTTGGGGGTAAGTTTCGATGTTTGTAAACAATCCGTATTAAACAAAAACTAATAATCAACCTAAATGAAAACTCCTTAAAAAGCCGTATAGAACTACTTCATCCAAGTAAATAATGATCATAATAAACATAAAAATGTTCATAAAACCCAAACTGCTTGGACATACAATTTTAAATTTTTATGGGACCAAATGGCATCTATTCCGCATCAAACAAAAAAAGAATCACGTAAATCGGATCATAACTCGCAGCGTAATCGGTGTACATACATAAAAAAATACATACCGGCCGAATTGAGAACCTCCTCCTTTTTGGAAGAGTCAAAAATTAAAGAGTCAACAATTCAAATTAATTTACTCACTTTTTTTCTTTTTCAGGTTTGAGCAGAGTTCTACGAAACGGACCTACCTATATTTCTACAAAAAGGTTAGTAGTAAGTACACTTACAGCTGTTGCAGGCTTTTAATGAAATTGAATTACTTAATTAGATACTACCATTACTATAGCCCTTTCAACGTCCCACTGCTGGGCACGGGGCTCCCCTCAATGCGAGGGGGATTTAGGCCATAGTCCATTCACTCTACACTCCACTTAATTAGATACAAACTAATAATACAATATGAATTACATAGAATTCATTATCAGTTTTATTAAATTCGAATATAAAATGTATTGCATTACATTTAACTTGGTTTATAAATTCTAAAATTCAGAGTACCTACAGATAAATTATGACTAAAAATAACTAATCGCATTGTGGGTCCATACCTACCTACATAACCACTTATCTACTTCAAAACCTACTACCTACTCATGTTAGGACATTTTAGTAACAAACCCAAAATACGGGAATACTGTTCAAAGATGGTTTTAGATTTTATTTCTAACAGTGTCAGCTGCTCATTGGTTATTATGTTTGACGATCAAGAGTGCGGGTTCATATCGCGATTCGCACATCTAGAATTCTCATAGATCGTGGGCGAATTTCCACTAGAATATTTTTCACTTGGAAAATAGCCCGCGGAAATCTACATGCTCATGAAAGTTGAAGAAATTCTTGGAAGATGTGTGAAGTTCACCCAACGCGGTCGTTACGTTCACCACGTTACGCTGATAGCCACAGGGCTAGCAGCGTAACGTGGTGAATCATGGTGAACCATGTCCCGATTATGCCAGGTATATTGACAAAAGGATCGCCCCCTATAATATTGGGACCAAACATTTTTTGGCGAAGTGTGGGCGCACTGTAGAGCACCTCTGCCTAACCCTTCGGAGATTACAAGCATGATGGGGTGTATTTATTATTAATGACAATAAGACCATCATTTGTTACCTTGAGACCAAAAGGGTTAGTTCTGGTGCATAGCAATGTACCCCTGCATACCCCTTCGGGGATTACAGGCTTGATGATGAATTTATTCAATAAAGACAATATTAAAATAAGCTCATCAGGATAATTTAACCCATTTTCCTGAAGTGGACATTTAATTTAATGAATTTTATTATTACATATGTGAAATCGCGAGAATACGTCATTTCTGAAAATAGGTAGGTACCTACTGGGTACATAATGTTGTATTAGTAAATAAGTCTATTGTTCTGTTTCCTAAAATTAATAAGCCCGATATTGGAGCGAGCGAATTAATTTGACGTGTTTTTGAAAAATAAAGATAAAATTTCTGTGTAAATGTAAAAGCCACACAACGACATTTCTTTGGAAAAGGAGCTTTTTCGATGAGTTAATACAGTTCATTTTGTTATCGGCAAAAAAAATTCGCGCAAAATTTGACACGCCCATGGACTCGGGGCTAAAAACATTTTAAAAAAACTCACCTAATCTTTTGTCCTCTTCATAGACCCGAATTCAAACTCTTACATAAATACTTTTTGAAATCAACTAACTGTTTTTTTTTTTAATTTAATTTCGAACGTATTAAAAAGCGCGGTAAATCAGTGCAACTCCGGCAATGAAGGCGCGCGCTGCGCTCGTTATACGCGCCAACACTGAGATGCGCCGGCGCACCGCACGCCAGCTGATTACGTACTGCAACAACTACATTACAATAACCACCTTATTATTAATGAGATAAGTTTGAATACCGATTATAATAGTTAATGTTGAATAACATTGAATTTTCACTTCATTTTCATTGTTATAAAATTGAAACTTGTATTGCACCGTGATTTGATATGCGTTAGGTTGACGAAGACTGTTGTTTTATACGCTTTGTGCATTCCTTGTACGGGCATAATGATATCGTATGTCCTACAAACTAGTTATAATATGATATTTAATATCTAATATTAGTTTAGACGAGACATCTAAAGGTCTTTTATTTTGTGGTTTATATGTAATACAATATTTTAGCACAAATGTTCGAGTTTAATTTGAATACTAAGATACGTACAGTCGGATTTCATTATTTGTAATCGATTAAAACGGCGCAACGGGGTCATGAAATATGGTATAATAAACTGCATTGCCATAGTACGGTATTGACATTCAATGTGGCAATGCTTCCAGCGTTCTGGGCACCCACAGTGGGCACCCTACCGACCGACAGTGGTGGGGAGACTGTGGGGTATATAATTTGTTTTATGTTATATTTGAATGTTTTTTTTTCTCTGAAAGTGTTTGTAAATAATTGTTACTCTTTGTTAAATATAACTAAAGAAAAAAATTCAGTAATATGCATAAAAGAACAGATAAATTATATATGAGCTATGTATTTTATGTGATGTTTTTTTTTAAATTAATATTCAAATACATTATTTAAAATTAAAATAGACAAATAAAAATACTTCCATCCTACTAATGATTGTTCAAAAAAGGGTTATTTGAATATAAATTAGAGTTTCTGGCAGTTAAATTCTATATTAGGTTAGTCGTAACTCACCTTATTTCCGGCAATTTATAAACCTAAAAGATTCAAAGGAATCATGTCACTAGTTGACCAGTGAAGGTGACCAGTAGGCTAATTCTCGTAATTACAAATAATCTAAATACGGCTGTAAGCTAAACGTCGTTCGGCCGAAATGCTATCGAAAAATGGTATTCACGTGTCACTTGAACGAAATTTGATAGAACTATAACTCAATAGAATCGAATGATAACCAGCGCTCAGCAATCGTTGCCAGATACATTTCCTGCTATCTGCCAAGTTATCAAAACACATATTTTAAAGTAAATATCGCGCTTTTTGTCGCAAATATCAAATTATATAACGTTTTAAATTATATAAATAAATGTAAAAACAAATTGTTAAAGAAAAACCAGTTTTTCTAATTATTAGGCATAAAACGAATAATTTTCAAAATTCCACTTGTCAGTTTATTATTGTCAAAGTAGGGTTGTGATATACTAGCAAAATTCAATATTAGGGCTTTCAAGTACGAGTATGTAAAAATACCAGTGTCGTAAACCAGGTAAAAAATATCACTAAAGTACCTAGATAACAGCCGTGCAACAACCGGGTTAGAAGTTCGGGTATAAAGGAGCAATGCCAAAAATGTGGTTATTTATTCACAAAACGCTGGAGTGTCGCTTCTCTAAGTTCAAGTGCAAGAAGATTTTTCTGCTCGTACCAGGGTAGAACTTGTTGATATTTCTTAAAATATCAGACACGATATATTGATATTTTTAAGTACGTCAATATCGGAGTTCGGAAAAAACCACATTTGTATATCAGTTCAAAAATTATTTCCACAGTAAGAATAAAAAGAAGAAGATACTCGACATCATAGAAGTCTACGTTGATATTATAGTATGTGTTGTCCGACGTTGTTTATATTTACATATAATTATTCATAAATCATTTATACATACAGGGTCTGTCGTAAATAATGGATAACCCGTAAACTGGAGTTAGTCCGGATGTGAAACTGTAAGAAAATCGTATTTTCTTGCCAGGGTTTCTAACCATATGAAAATGGCGTAGCCTTTTATACTTTTTTATGAATTTCGCTACTTTTTTCATTCATTCCGTTGCCATTTCATCAAATTTAGGTATTTCTATGTGTTTTTTTTAGTATTATAATCCTGAAGACAAGAAGAGAAAAAAAAAAGTACGGCGCTATAGCTGCCCATTATCTTAATAAATTGTCTAGTATGTGTAGATTCTAAAAACGTATTACAATGTGTACTTTACAAGCCATATTAAGTTACAGGGGTGAAATCAATATCAAGGTCAGAATTTAAAATTTTTAAGTATTGTTATAAATGGTTATAAAACTTCGTCATAATGTTTAATTCTACCAAGATTCTTTACACAAACAATATCGGGCCACTAATAAGGATATTCAGAAGAAAATCAGGTTAATTTAAGTAAAAAAAAAAAAAAAAAAATCAATAACTTAAACTAAATGCTCGAAGTGCCCTCCGCCGGCAGCAATACATGCTCTACATCGCCTAATAAAAGATCTATTAATCTGTCGCGCATAACCAGCTTCTTCAATTTTACTTGCTGCTACTTGAATGCGCGCACGCAACTCTTCCACAGAATTTATTGCTTCGCTGTACACTTTTTCCTTAATACAGCCCCAGTAAAAAAAGTCCAACGGGTTAAGGTCTGGCGAACGTGGAGGCCATAAAATTGGACCCAATCGCCCTATACATCTATCTGGTTACGTGTTATTTAAGTCCCTTACACGAACAGCGTAATGTGCTGGACACCCATAATTTTGTAGCCACATCTCATTTCTTACCTCCTGTGAAAGGTCTTGCAGTAATCCTCGTAAAGTATTTACTAAAAAATCCAAATACACATCCGCATTTAATATTGCCGGCAACTCAAATGGACCAATGATTTGTCCGTTAATAATGCCAGTCCATAAATTTATTTTAAACTGATACTGCGATCGGTCTTCACGTATCAATTTTGGGTTTTCAAGTTGCCAGCTGTGTAAATTGTGGAGGTTCAAAAAACCATCTTTTCGACACGTTGACTCGTCACTCCATAAAATCAATCACTTCTTGCATTTAGTTTAAGTTATTTATAAAAATATTTTTTTTTTACTTAAATTAACCTGGTTTTCTTCTGAATATCCTTATTAGTGGCTCGATATTGTTTGTGTAAAGAATCTTGGTAGAATTAAACATTATGACGAAGTTTTATAACCATTTATAACAATACTTAAAAAATTTAAATTCTGACCTTGATATTGATTTCACCCCTGTAACTTAATATGGCTTGTAAAGTACACATTGTAATACCTTTTTAGAATCTACACATACTAGACAATTTATTAAGATAATGGGCAGCTATAGCGCCGTACTTTTTTTTTTCACAGTAAATGATCAAAGTTGACAATAAGAAAAAAAATGTTTAAAAAAAGGGCATAAAACGATGATTTTGAATATGTTTAACGTTAAAAATACCTAAACTTGTACTAAAATTAGATAATACACGTCTTCAGGATTATAATACTAAAAAAAACTCATAGAAATACCTAAATTTGATGAAATGGCAACGGAATGAATGAAAAAAGTAGCGAAATTCATAAAAAAGTATAAAAGGCTACGCCATTTTCATATGGTTAGAAACCCTGGCAAGAAAATACGATTTTCTTACAGTTTCACATCCGGACCAACTCCAGTTTACGGGTTATCCATTATTTACGACAGACCCTGTATATCGTCTACACTCTCTACGTATGAGAGGACGGAGATCTTCAATGAGAGATTCCACGACTTCTTTGCTGAGACGAAATGTCTTAATGAAGTCTCTCTCAGTCGTCTGGAATGAATCCCACCTCAAACTCCTCAATTGGTTCCGTCTCACACGTATTTTCCTTCGGTCTTCTCTTGCAGCCGCATCCAGAAGGAAATGTGCTACTCCGAGACTCATTTCTTTGTATATTTCTTATTAAACACCGTACAAAAAATGCAAGTCGTCGCCAATAACTTACGTTTGCTCATCGGCTTTTCAATCGGAATATTTGACGTTTAACCGTTGGCACGCGATTGATTGTATTGTCGTTTTGTTATAAGAATACGGAAAAGCCACAGTTGGCAAACAACTAAAGGGCGATCGACGTATCTGAATACCACTTATCGGCACTCAACGAAACGATTATTAAATCGGTGTCGTTCAAACTTGATCGATGGATGAGAATACGAAAACGACATCAACGGCTAATTCGCTACGATGTCGCTACGGTTCTGATTACGAGAATTAGGCCACTGACCCTTAACATCGATTGTCAAGCCAGGGGCCCGATTTTCGTTTGATAGATATCAATCTCTATAAGAGATATGTCGAAATAAACGTCAATTTGATCGTATTTTTTTCTTTTGCTTCGACATATCGTTAATATGATGTCTATCAAACGAAAATCGGGCCCCTGGGCCCCTGTCGTTGTGATGTCAAAATGTGAAAAAAAAAATAAGCCATAGCAACATGGCTTATTTTTTTAGGCATGAAAGCACCTTAGCTTATCAATGATAGCAAGAATATGACCAGTGTAGACATTAGAGAATGTCGCCTTGAAGCCATGAGACTAGTCATGTCCTAGCTACCATTTATAAAAGATGTTGTTTACATGCCTTAGAAAAGTATACTATATACTACAGCCCTTTTAACGTCCCACTGCTGGGCACGGGCCTCCCCTCAATGCGTGGGGGATTCAGGCCATAGTCCACCACGCTGGCCCGGTGCGGGTTGGCAGACTTCACACATCTATCGAGAACTAGTCAAGTTCCCTCAGACGTGCAAGTTTTCCTTCACCGTTTCATAGCAAGTGGTAATCTCAGATGTAAATGAGATTCGCACATGAAACCCAGAGGTGCGAGCCGGGCTTTGAACCTGCACATTTTGATTTGCAAGGCGTGCGTTCGACCACGCAGCTACCACTGCAGTTAGAAAATGAAGTCTAAGCAAATCCACAACTTGGGGACTTGAGGCCACTTAACCACCGGACCATAGGTGCTTCAGCTAGTTTATTTACCTACGTATAAAGGCTTGTAACATTAGTAATACTGTGTTTATTTCTATTATTTCGCGTGTGGTCGCTGAGGGCAACGCTAGTGACCTCTAAGATCATATATCCCCAAGAATGACTTACTGTTCTATTCTACTGGACCGTGGATAGGGTTGCCAGTATTTATTTCAAAACGAAAAAAGAGAAGCTTAAAAAAAATATTTTTAGTCTATGTTTAAGCCCAGGGCACAAATGTGCCAAATGATCAGGGACCAATTCTCGCATGGTTGAAATTATCTCTAATTCGATATAAATGTCGAACAAAATGACCAATTATGTAGTTTTCTTGCAACGTATATCGAGTTTGACATAATGTCGATCACCACATAGTACAAGCGACACTAATTTTGTGATCATACGATGATCCCAAACTAAGTGTGTATTCTGCCGATATAAGTTAAGCAAAGAAACTAGCAAAGAAAAGCCAAATAATAGTCCAGGGGCCATTCTCGCATAATCGAAATTACCTTTAATTCGACATAAATGTCGAAACAAACCGACAAAATATGACCAAATATATTCGTTTTGTTTCGACATATATCGAATTAGAGATAATACCGAACATGCAAGAATTGCCCCCAGTATTCACACAGGTTTCATCTAGAAGTTTCTAAGTATTGAGTCCTAGTCGAGATCACTGTAAATCTGGACTGTCAATCGTCTTATTATCGAGGACTCAACGATACTTGATATACGCGACAACCCTTTTTTTAACGTCGGAAAATCCTTTATGCTTTTATGGATACCCTACCACCTCGGGGGAAGTAGCAAGGTTGCGTGGTACACGCGACAACCCTAGCTGTGTTTAGCGGGGCATTTAGTTCGCATTTGTTAATAGACATTGAGTCAGGATACTCAGTTTCTTATTGAATACATCATCACGCCTGTATTCCCCGAAGGGATAGGCAGAGGAGCACTGCAGTGCGCCCACAATTCGCCGATGTATTTTGGTCCCAATGTAATAGGGGGCGAGCCTATTGCCATTATACCGGGCACATTCGGGAGATTTTGGGCTATAGTCCACCACGCTGGCCCAGTGCGGGTTGGTGAACTTCACACGCCTTTCTATAGATGTGCAGGTTTCCTCACGATCTATTCCTTCACCGTTTCATAGCAAGTGGTTATCTCTGATGAAAATGAGATTCGCACGTAAACCCGAGGCGCGAGCGGGGTTTGAACCTGCACACTTTCATTGCAAGGCGTACGTTCGACCACAGTCAGACATGAATTAAAAAGATAAAATACAATACCCCAGCAGTTTGTGCGCCAGAACGCCCGCCTTAAACGCAAGCGGTGCCGGTTCAAGCCTCGGGCTCGCACCTCTACGATTTTTAATAATGATTACCACATGCTGAACGGTGCAGCCAAACATCGTGAGTAAACCTGCACGACTATAGAAAGGTGTGTGAAGTTGATCAACTCGCACTGGACCCGCGTGGTGGACTATGTCCCAAATCTCCCTCGTATTGAAAGGGAATGTGCCCGCTATAATGACCATAGACTCTCTATCGGAACCAAAATATATCGAAGAGTAGGAGAACTGCAATTCCCCTCTGCCTACCGCTTCGGGGAATATAGGCGTGATGTAGTATATTAGCATTGAAGTTAAATGCATGTAGATAAGAGGTCGTTGCCCAAGTGGACAGGTCACGATTCTTATCACGTGGGTAGGCGTCGAGCGACGTATGAAATGCATATATAATTGAATAACTTGGAAGGAGTCCATGTTTAAATTATCATTGTGTGTCTTTTATATATGTACTATGTACTTTGTTCACGTGGAATATAAGAAACCTAATAATGTCATAAACGCAGACTCATGGATATGTGCATCCTGCCCGTACATACTTACGGCTCTCAGACATGGTCACTAACCGAGTCTCAAAAGTCCAAGCTCAAGATCTGTCAGCGGGCCATGGAGCGCAGTATTTTGGGTTTCAAACGGATTGACCGTGTGAGAAACATTTTACTTCGCTCGATAACTCGCATTGCGGATGTAGGTGAAAAGTCTGCTCTGCTGAAGTGGGGATGGGCGGGACATCTAAGCCGAATGGATGACACCCGGTGGGCAAAACTATGCACCAACTGGATCCCAGATGATGGACACCGCCGCCGTGGTCGACCCAGGAAAAGGTGGTGCGATGACCTGGACCGTTATCCGGATAGATGGACTGATCTAGCAGGAGATAGAGAAGCGTGGCGAAAAATGGGGGAGACCTTTGCCCAGCAGTGGGACAATATAGGTAAAAAAAAAATGTCATAATGTATGTTATACAAATAAATCAAAATTTAAGTGTCTGTTTGTAATATCGAAATAACAACTTTTTACTAAATAATATTTTCTTTGAAAGTATAGACCCTTTTTGAAATTTTAGGATTTCGACTATAAATTCTTCTTCGACCATTTTTCAACAACATTATTTTCGAGTTAGGTCTCTATACTTTTAAAGATGCTACTTATGGAAGTATATATATACGACTAGCTGAGCCCGTGGGTTCACTTGCGTTTATTGTTACTGTGTCGTGATGTTATAATAGCCATTATATAGCCTTCCTCGATAAATGGACTATTCTACACAAAAATAATGTTTCAATTCAAACCAGTAATTCCTGAGATTAGCGCGTTCAACCAAACAAACTCTTCAGTCTTATAATATTATATTATTAGTATTACTATAGATAACAATCACGAAAATGCAATTTTTAATTTTTTCGCCTGTCTGTCTCTTTGTTACGGGTAAACTTCTAATGGACTGAACTAATTTTGACAAGACTTTCACTGGTAGATAGCTGTTATTTCATGAATATGACTAATATCACTAATAACTCTAATGGCTTCAAGCTTACAATGCCTAATATCTTCACTGGGCATATTTTAGCTACCATTGATAAAAGATCGTTTCGTGCCTTAAACAAAAAAATGTTTAAAAAAAACTATAACCCAACTACGGCTCAGGTCTGTTTAAAATGTCTATGTTACCAGGGCTATAATAACCAATCGATTGATACCTTATTCATCAAAATCGGATGAATAGTTTAGGCGCTACGGAGGAACATACAAATGTACATAGACTGCTAAAATCATAGCCCTTCTTTTTGGATTCGCCTTATTCGGATAAAATGAAAGTTGTAGCAACTCCACAACGATAGGGATGTTAAGGGTGATTATTATGGTGAGTCGTGATGTAGTCAATTAATTATTTACCCAAATCAAAAAGCCCAGCGCTAATTCAGATTCATAACACTAATGTACCCTTAATCGGACCACCACCGTGGCTCCGTCAAAATATTCCCCTTGAAAACGGACATTATGGTAATTGTGGATCCTTCCTGAGTAGAATAATATTGTCTATGAGACCACCACTGTGGGTAAAAATACATCATACATCATCACGCCTGTATTCCCCGAAGGGGTAGGCAGAGGTGCACTGTAGTGCGCCCACTCTTCGCCGATGTATTTTGGTCCCAATGTAATAGGGGGCGAGCCTATTGCCATTATACCGGGCACATTCCCCCTCAATACGAGGGAGACTTGGGCCATAGTCCACCACGCTGGCCCAGTGCGGGTTGGTGAACTTCACACGCTTTTCTATAGACGTGCGTGCAGGTTTCCTCACGATGTTTTCCTTCACCGTTCAGCAAGTGGTATTCATTGTTGAAAATGACATTCGCACATGAAAATTATCTCAGAGGTGCGGGCCTGGGATTTGAACTTGCACTCCTTACGTTCAAGGCGGGCGTTCTTGCCCACGAGGCTGCCACTGCTTGACTCCCGAAAATTTTACAATAAGTTGTCATCTAAAAAGGGTTGAAGTACTACTTAAAAATACCTTGTGTTTGTGAACTCCTTTACAATAAATCTATAAACCGTTTACAAAGGTGCTGTCTGGTCTCAAGGCATTGCTGCTCCTGAGAATGTATTACTCGCAATTATCATTTTGAAAAGAGTAACCATTCACCATTTATTACCGGCTCTTCTCAGTGGAAGCAGCATTCCGAACCGGTGGTAGAATCTGACTATTTGCAAGTGCTTTTTGGCCTACACGAATAAAAAAAAAATGATTTTGATTTTGAAAGATAATTATTGTAATAATCAGAGGTATTACTACCACTGATTAAATTATTGTTGTTCCATTAATAACTGATTTTTTTTTACATATTTTGCCATCATCATTATCGCGCCCGGTTGGTGAACTTCACACGCCTTTCTATTTCTATAGACGTGCAGTTTTCCTCACGATGTTTTTTTTCTCCGTTCAGCCGTGGTAGTCATTGTTGAAAATGACATTCGCACATGAAAATTATCTCAGAGGTGCGGGCCCGGGATTTGAACCCTTTACGTTCAAGGCGAGTAATTAATTGTCAGTATGTGAATGTTATATTATAAATATTGCTGCAAGACAGGTGCTGGTAAGCGGGCATAACTGAATTAATGGTAAAAAAAACTTTTCAAAAACAAGCTTTCAGTTAGTTTTAGTGTTCTCCTCAACAACCCCTTTCATATGATACACATACCTGGGTAGTGCAGAAAAAATAACTATTCCGCCATCTTGGAAGATCCGCCATCTTGGATGATCCGCCATATTGGAATTAGAATGACGTCACATAGCTAAGCATGCATTGTCATCCTTAATAGGCGTGTATACCAAATTTCAGTTCAATCGGTTAAAGATAACTGATGGAAATTTCAGTTGCAAGATTCCACCCGGACATACATTGCAAGTTAATATAAAGCTTGTAAAAAGTGATTTGCGATACCATTTAAATGAATAAAAAAATATGTAGGTTAGAGAAGTTACATACCTCGCATTTTACCAATACAAAACGAACTCTGTAAGAATATTTAGACGAGTATAAGACTGCATTTCTGTAGTAAAAGCCAAGTGATGACGCGTCGAAATTCGCTCGCGTTATCGGTGACATTTCGTTGAAGAATAAGCTTTATTCACGAGTGCATAAAGTTCGTTTTGGTATGAGCAAATATTGTTCGCGCGGATTATGTCGCTTCGGCTGGGCCAGCCCTTTAAGGGTGCCTATTTGTGATGAACTAATTTACCTATGTATTTTAGTCCCAACCCACTATAGTAGGCGATAATCCTTGCCATCATACCGGGCATACTTCCCATCAATGTGACGGTGCTTCCGGCCATAGTCCACCAGGCTGAGCCAGTGCGAGCTGGCGAACTTCACACATCTTTAGCGTACTGATTAGGTTTTCTCGGACATGCAGGCGTTCCTTTACTACTCAGAAATTATGCACGTAAAAAATGTTCCTAAGTGGTACTTACAGTCCTTTCTATTCCTTTACAGGCGTTATATCAGGTTTGGTTACCATGTAGCTTCAATAGAACTTTTGTTAAGGATATCCAAAAAAAGGGAATGCATTGTTTAAACAATATACTATTTCAAAGAAGAGGATCAAGGGTTGTACTCTAAAAATAATAAAGGAGGATCGGAGGGGCAACGCCCTGAGGGCCGAGGGCCGAGGGCCGACCCTCATTTCGGGAACATCTGACTTCAAACGTGTTTTGAATCATGAAGATGATCCGTGAGAGAATTCCGGGATGCTGCGTATGTTATTATGGTGGAGTCGTCTGTGATTTTTTGGGAAAAATTATTTGATGTTTGTTGTTCAATTATAGTACTTAATTCATTGGAATAATTAAAGATTGAGGGTTTAAATTTGCGTAGCAATTATACGACTATGTATTAGGTCGAATTTCTATGTGTAAACTTTATTTACTGTGCGAGTTGCAAGCAAACGATCGTGTAAGTATAGTATTAGTATTTTTCAATTTCTAAAATGTGACGAATGTCACTCCGTTTGTACCATAGAGTAAAAGGAGAAGCCCTATCGACTCCGCCCTGCGGTAAATTTATTGACGTTTATCTGACATCCGCCATTGTATTTGCCGATCAAGTCAAACGATATAAACAAGCTGAGTATTTATCAAAGTTTTACAATAAAAATTGTATTGAAACCCTATTCAATTCAATTCAATAAATTTAATTCAGATAATTACATCCATATGTGTTAGTAACAATTTTTATTTAAGATAATGTTAGTAGATGACAAAGGCAATTTACAAAATACAATATAGCCAATTTACATTTTCAATTGATAATTCTTATTTTTTTATTTATTTAAATCTATAAAAGCATATATAAAACGTATGTTTATATTGTTTGACACCTTAGGTACTTACTTTTTTTTTTTTTTACGAAATGAGTGAAATGATGAAATTTAATGGAATAAGATGAGGAATGGCTTCACCTGCGACTAGCGCGGGTATTTCGCCAATGTCAAGTAATTAATAGCAAGGACAAATTCAATAAATACACATTATAAATAAAAATGGATAATGACAGTGATAAAGATGGCGGATGAATCTCAGATACTTACTTATACCGGCAACTACAATGGCAGATGTCAGATAAACGTCAAAAAATTGCCGCAAGTCCATACGCTGGGCGGAGTTGATATGGCTTCTCTGTTTACTCTATGGTCAGTACTTACCTCTTTTATTTTAGAGTAGGTAGCTGTTACCTGAAATTTTATAAAAAGAAGCTTAAATCACTCCTTATACCATCAGTTACCTTCCAGTGGAAGTCATAATCACCGTAACTAGTTGAAATAGAGAATGAAAGAAATGTAGTTGAAGGTCGGCTATAGCTGTCGATCAGGCGCACACCAATATCATACATCCTTACGTAAACAGGGGCGCCAACACGCGTGCGAACAATTTTTGCCAATACTGAAAAAAACTGTATTGACTCATCAAAAAAGTTTAGTCTTCAACGAAAGGACACTAATAACGCGAGCAAATTTTAACACGTGGTTATTGCCTCAGAAATTTAATCTTTATAGTTATTGACACAAAGTTCGTTTTGGTATTGGCAAAAATAATACAAGGCGCGGCTTGATGTCTGTCTGCTTGAGTCGCATTTTCGCATGGCTCTTGACACAGACATTCCATCTTTATGTATAGCGGCACAGAGTACATTTTCAAAACAAAATGCAATAGGATTTCCTTCCTGTGAATCTTTAACATTGTCCTGCAATTTTATTAGTGAAGACAACCCTACTGCTGACCCATTTCAAAATCTCGGTCATAATAAGACAATGCACTACTGCCCCGCATCTCTACCGGCGCGGCGGCCGCGTCCTTGACCGCATCTTAATGAGCTGGTCTACATTCAGATACCCTCCTTACATACATAAGTAGCCACTAATTTTCAAATTAACCTTTGTGAACACAGACTTCATGCTGTTTTGTTAACCTACCGTTAATAGTTTGCCGCTAACTTTATATTTAGGTCTTTATACGATTCTACGAAGGCTTGGTCTTGTAGCCTGAGCGTGGCCAGCTGGTGATTGCGGGTTCGATACCCGACATCGGCAAATTACAGTAATGGCCTTTTAGGAATTTACTCTGGTCTGCGTGTAACTGGAACCGCTCCCAGTCCATTGTAAAGTACACATAGTACACGCTTTGCTTAGTTTGGGATCTTACGATGAGTATGTGTTGTGTGGCAATATTTATTTATTTATGTTCTAGTTAATTATATTTATTTCTCTTAAAGAATATTACATTAATTTGGCAGAGAAATACAAGTAAACTTAGTCTAAGAAATTAACAAGAGTCGAAACAGACAGTGTGTTGGTAAAAAATAGGCACTTAAGTATAAAAAATAAATAACAACAAGAAAGAAAGCCCTAGTTAATATTTAGTAACTCAATACATAGAATGAAAGTCATGTGGGTAGTTGAAAGACAAATTCGCATCAAGTCACACACCGGAGCACGTAGTTGATGTTGACGTGTTATTAAGTATTGCGTTGAAGTTCAAAACTCAGTTCGTATCGTGTAACTAGTTGGGATGGCAATTGTTTTTATTCTATTTATTTTTTTAATATAGATTAGTTGTTATTTATGTTCGTTGTGTTTATTCATAATATAAAACTTGTGATTTTTCTTAAATAATGGGAGGGATTTTATGTCTCTTATGTGCTTTGGCAAACTATTGTATAACTTATGTTGATTATGTTGATGCAAAGAAAGTTATGATTTATAGTTTTGTTAAACATTTTTGTACTAACAATGCCAATATAGATAGCTTGCAGTAACATTGATATTCTGTAAATTAAATGTGTTGAGTCTACATTAATTTTCAGTATGTCATAGTTCAGTCATATGGTAGCTTGTTTTTTCATCACTTCCTGAACACAGCTGCATCTAAACAAAAGACATAAACGCACTGACGTAACACCATCCCTACTAAATGTTAGTGCAGTATTAATGAGTTCATATTGTTTATAGCCGAGTGCGTTGACCCCCAGCCCCACGTGTGGACACACGTGTGGATACGGCTTTGTCCGAATCTTTGTCCAATCACTCCTTTCTTGGATTTCTAAGCTCGAAATTTTATGAGGAGGGATTCTAAATCTGGGGAACGGTGAAACTATAGAGTAGGCATGATGTTACATGTTTCGATACGAGAACAAAAGTATGCCATAGTTTGTATAATGTTGCAATGACAATCTTTAAAAATAAACATAAAATCAGCAAGAATGCGCAACAATCAGTAAGAGGCCCAAAATAAAGTTTTTTGGACCTCTGTTGACAAAAATAAACCTTTTTGGAACAATTATTATATATATTTATCCAACTCGAGATATAAACGGATGACCTATCTGTGGCCAAGGGTCCAATTTAGTTTAGCACCATCCCTACCAACAGAAGCCACATGCCACCATCAAAGTAAAAATCTGTTATGGTCGTATACTGCATGAAAAGAAAACAAAGGCGTATTAAAAAATAAAACAACAAAAAATTCAGTATCCGTCTCTATTCCATTCTCTGACCACTTTCTAAGCTGTATGAACCCTTCCTTTGTGTTCTGCACTTGTTTGTAGCACTCACAATGTAACCCTCCGTCGCTATTCGAGTGCGACACTACAATTCGGTCTCATTGATCATTTACGGGTTGAAAAAAAGTATAATGAGAGCCTTGGACGGGGCGGGTTCTCAAGAAATGCAGGAGAGCTTTTGTTACTTAAGTTGATAAGGATAATGGAACTTAAGAGGAAGAGGCGTCGACCAGATGGCTTCCACTGGCAAAATTCTTCGCGAGATGATGGATGATCCCTAGCTGTTTTGTGAACTGTCTCGTCTCTTTACCACCGACAACTCACCAAATCTTCCCTATATTGAGGGGGAAATGTACCCGGTAGAATGGCAACAGTCTCACCCCCTAGTACATTGGGACCGAGATACTTTAGCGTAGTATTGGTGCACTGCAGTGCATCTCTGCCTACCCCTTCGAGGACTACAGGCGTGATGATGTTATATAGACACAATTGTAAACTTAAATAACTAAAATAATTCAACCAAATTATAGTTATCACCTAGCTGTGCCCGCGACTTCGCCCGCGTGGACTTTAGGGAGATTACCCGGAAATATGGGTATTATGTTTTTCCAGCGGAACCCTAATGCTTTTTCTAAAATTAAAGTAGCCTAAGTTACGCCTTGGAACGTCAGCTATCTGTCAGTGAAAGCCCCATTGAAATCGGTTCAGCCGTTTAGAAGTTTACCCCAAACAAACAGACAGACAGACAGACAAAAAAAATTAAAATTGCGTTTTCGTCATAGGTATCGTATATACTTTCATACGCATTTGGTAAAAAAAGTGTTATTTTGATATTACAAATAGACACTCCAATTTTATTTATTTGTATATGTATATTACAAACAGACACTCCAATTTTATTTATTTGTATATGTATATAGATGTATAGATAAACCACTTTACCCTGAACTATATGGTTGAAGTAACAAGCGTACGGTACGTCCAATTTAACAATTATCGTTATAACAATGAGAGAACTATACATGACGTGGTTTTCTGACATTCTCCATGACACGATAATTCTGCTAATATGACAGAATGATGACTGAAGTCATAGCGTGATACACTAACGTATTTTGGATTTAACTAGTAATTTTATTACAATATAATATTACAACAATGATTACCACTTGCTGAACGGTGAAGGAAAACATCGTGAGGATACCTGCACGTCTATAGAAAGGCGTGTGAAGTTCACCAACCCGCATTGGGCCAGCGTGGTGGACTATGGCCCAAATCTCCCTCGTATTGAGTGGGAATGTGCCCGGTATAATGGCAATAGGCTCGCCCCCTATTACATTGGGACCAAAATACATCGGCGAAGTGTGGGCGCACTACAGTGCACCTCTGCCTACCCCTTCGGGGAATACAGGCGTGATGATGTATTATTATTATATTCATAGTTGTACCGACTATACAATTTTCCTGTTAATACCTCACCAATTTAAATAATTTATTAGCCTTGAAGTTTAATGTAGCCAAGTGGTCGAATGGTAGCAGAGTGGTCGAACGCACGCCTTGCAATCAGAGTGTGCAGGTTCAAACCCCGGCTCGCACCTCTGGGATTTTTGAGTGAATCTCATTTTCATCCGAGATTATCACTTGCTATGAAACGGTGAAGGAAAACATCGTGAGGAAACCTACACGTCTGAGGGAACTTGACTTGTTCTCGATAGATGTGTGAAGTCTGCCAACCCGCACTGGGCCAGCGTGGTGGACAATGGCCTGAATCCCCCTCGCATTGGGGGGAAGCCCGTGCCCAGCAGTGGGACATTAAAAGGGCTGTAGTAGTAAGTTTGAACGCAATGTCTAAACGGAACTCTATTGTTCTTCATATTTTTCTTACTTATAGAAAGGAGTGAAATTATGAAGTATAATGGAATAATATGAGAAATGGCTACACCTGCGATTAGCGGTATTTATACCAATGTCGAGTTAGTAATAGCAAGGACAAATTCAATAAATACACATTATTTATGAGATGACAGTGATAAAGATGGCGGATGGATCCAAATCTATTGTTGATTCCTTTCAATTTAATTAAAACTTTTATACAGGACATAGATTTATTTTAAAGTCATTTTAGAAGTTGATTATCTATATGTAATTTTTTTTACATATGTATGCATGACAGATTACTCGCTGAGGTTTGACTGTACAATCAAACCTCAGCAGGTAATCTGCCGTCATCACCATTTCTTTTTTCTTTTTAGTGTGTATTTATTGAGTTCCCTCTTGCTAATAATTACTTGACACTGGCTGAAATACCCGCTAACTGCAGGTGAAGCTATCCTTCTCTCATTACATTAAAATTCTTCATTTCGTAAAAAAAGAAATAGAAGAAGAACAACAACGCACACCTTGACCTCCATGATCTTTAATATGTATTATTTTCTATTTTTCTCACAAAAATAATCCTACCGCCACGTAAAGTAGTCCGCTCCACTTAAATCAGTATTTTTTATTCCATTCAAACGTATTTCACTTTCCAGAAACCGCCACAAACACACCGCCAACGGTCAACCCAACCGCTAATAGTAATTCAGTATCCATCGTCCGTTTTACATGAAAACTATATTTCGAGCGGTAAAGGAAGCGTTCATTGAAATGGGAAGACGCTGGGTGGGGCGAGGGGTCCTGTAATAGGCCGCATCCTCCCGCAATCACTGCGCAGGACTCTGTGACGCGTGAACTGATTTGTTGAGGCCGATACACAGGTAGCGAAATTGCTATGACCTTGACAGTGCCTTTTTAATATTAGAAATGAGCAATAATAAGCATTAATAAAACACCCGCCTCGGAAGCCAAAGGTAGATTCTCACCCCTGGCTCATAGCTCTGGGATTGTCGAAACGATGAACGAATACTGATTATCACTTGACGTTCCATGCAAACTTCGTAATGAAACCTGCAAGTCTATTGAAAGACGTGTGAATTTTCAGAATATACTACTTCCTATACTATAAATGTGAAGGTTTCTAAAGATGGGTGTTTATTAGTCTTTCGTGCAAAAAGTACTCAACGGATTTTGATGAAAGTTTACAATATTATTGTTTGTACATCAGAATAACTTAGTAGGCTATACTTTAAGATGATGAATGATATTGAATTAATGAATGAATGATATTAATGAAAATGAATCATCGAAGAATTCGCGAATGAAGTCACGAATAGAAGCTAGTAATAGGTATAATAAGCCCATTTAATATCCCACTAAGTACTAAGCAGGGGTCATATATTGACGAATAAAATTTCATGAATTCCACTCCCGATGCGAGTAGGATTCATGTTATAGCAAAATCATTCCTAAATACTTTGACGTCCTTAACCCTTTACATACTTTTTTTAAATACATTCCAAGTTATTTTGGTACTTTTTCTGTGAGTTAATAAAGTTCGTTTTTGGATTTGCTAATTGGTCTCGCGCGTTCCCCAATAATAATAGTTGAACAAGCTGTAGGTAGGTGCGTATTGTACATAAAAAAATAACCAGATAAGGCTCCCGTTATCGAAGTTAACGGTAACTTTAATTGCTTGAGTAGTGAGTGGTAAATAACTGCCACTTTGCTTATCTAACAATTTGTTATTACACAATTGGTCAACAGAGGGCGGCGTGAAATTGACACCGTGAAATATTTGAGGTGGTTTGCGCGATTGCCTCGCCGGCCATAACGCCCGCCTTGAACGTAAGGGGTGCAAGTTCAAATCCCGGGCCCGCACGTCTGAGATAATTTTCATGTGCGAATGTCATTTTCAACAATGATTACCACTTGCTGAACGTTGAAGGAAAACATCGTGAGGAAACCTGCACGTCTATAGAAGGCGTGAAATTCACTAACCTGCACTGGGCCAGCGTGGTGGACTATGGCCCAAATCTCCCTCGTACTGAGGCGGAACGTGACCAGTATATGGCAATAGGCTCGCCCCCTATTATATTGGGACCAAAATAAATCGGCGAGGTGTAGATGCGCTGTTGTACACCTCAGCCTACCCGGGGAATACAGGCGTGATGATGTATTTATTCATTTATTTCATTTCTAGCTTTTCCATTTACTTAAAATTTATCCTAAGCTGATTTTAATGTATCTACGTTATCTGGCGCGTGCCATAAAAGACAGTCTATATACTTTTTTAATCTATTTATATAAAAAATAATTCCTATTTCCCTTGGTCTCGCCATAATAATTGGAAAAGAGCAACCATGGAGTTTCTTAACCATTCTTCTCCATAGGAAATGCATTGTATATTGAAGATTCATAAGTGCCTCTATTGGTTTACTTGAATAAAAATTCTGATTCCGTTTCTGATTCTAACTTGAGAATAACATTTCTATTTTAAAAGTTTTCTAATACTTTATAGAAGGACCTTACGAAAAAACAATGCATAAAATAGGGATCTTAGCTTTCACGCGATCAAAGTCGCAACCTCTGATAGTAAGATATAATTTAGCGTTTATTTTTCATCCAGTGTAAGTTGAGGCGGGCGGTGCGCCGGCGCACGTACTTATGCAGGATTGGCACCTGTCACCGGCGTCACGCTGCGCGAACACGATTCACCTTAGTATAATATATTTTTATAATATTTTTGTGGATTTCATCTTTATCATGGTTGAATTATTAAATGTGTCCTTGCTATCAATTACTTGATATTGATGAAATATCCGCTCTTTCTGATCTTATTCCATAAAATTGAATCATTTCACGCATTTTGTAAAAAAGAGAATGTATTTAACAATCAATACTTGGGGAAAACAGACTTTTAAGGGAACCATTTCACAAAACATTATGCGAAGACGAACTCGAACTATTCCCATAACGAACTATTTCCAAAAACGGCGTTTCCGAAATTTTCCGCTGACTGAAATGGAACCGGCAACCATTCGCAACAAATCGTCGTCTTAATCAGTATTGTTTTAATATTACTTTGATCTTTAGACAGTTTCTGTAGTACAGAATATGATAAGGTGTTGATAGCAGCCTATTTAAGACCTTATTATATTTCCATACTATTATATCATAAGTCTGGTATGGAAGAGTCTGGTAGAGGCTTAATCCTCAAGTTTTATTAAACTCATGCCCTATGAAATAACCCAAATACAATCAGCGAAACGTGGGTGCACTGCAGTCTACCTATGATATCCATGGAGAGTACAGACATGATAATCAAACTATTTTTATATTACTGACTAGCTGTGCCCGCGACTTCGCCCGCGTGGACTTCAGGGAGATTACACGGAAATATGGATATTATGTATTTCCTGCGGAACCCTAATGCTTTTTTCTAAAATTAAAGTAGCCTAAGTTACGCCTTGGAATCTTAGCTATCTTCCAGTGAAAGTCCCGTCGAAATCTGTTCAGCCGTTTGGAAGTTTACCTCAACCAAACAGACAGACAGACAGACAAAAATGTTTAAAATTGCATTTTCGTTATAGGTATCGTGTATACTTTTATATGCAATTCGTAATAAGGTGCTATTTTGATATTACAAACAGACACTTCAATTTTATTTATTTGTATAGATGTATAGATTTTTTTTACTTAAAAGACATTATTGAACTTTACAAAAGACACGTTTTTTTACCAGTAACCCTTACAGTAAAAAACATGGTAGCCCATTTGACCGCAGTCGTTACCTACGTCGAAGCTAATATCCTTCTCGTTGTTAGATAGGACCTCATCAGATACCACGTAATTCCAACACAATAATGATCCACATTATATCAGGGTTGGACTAGTGAGGGACGAACGCGTTTTTTCTGGTCCTTACTACCCTTTTCCGGTTAAATTGATCTATGCGTGAACACATCACTAGTCCTTGAGTACAGTCGGAAAGAGAAATGCATCACCACGGAAGTCTAATTTTGACGTTTCGTATATCATTCGACAGGGAATCGCTAGTCGCATCGTTTGACGAATCAAACACGAGAGTTTCGACCAATGGTGAAGCGTTATTAAAAAAATAAACGGCGAATGTGTATCACTGTTGTAAAGAAAGTATAAACGGTTTTTTGCTCTCCTGAACAGTTGCGTATTTCGACATCCGCGATTAGAACTTAAGCGACGATTTTGTATTTTTTTAGGGAACGAAGAAAGTTATTTGTAGTGTCCGACCGAAGCTTCGATAGCTGATTAAACGGCATAGGCTTCGGCCAGAAAACTAACTTCGGTAAGATACTAGTTATTTAGCTATTTATCCATCTGTCAATTTTTAAATTTAATAATAATAATAATACATCATCACGCCTGTATCCCCCCGAAGGGGTAAATTTATTCACTAGGTATTCGAGTTATTTAACGAATGAAAGATGCAATTGTTTACTATTTGTCGAATAAACACAATCTGGCAGTTTTTCTGAATTTAGTTAGTTATTAGTCCATAATTATTATTATTGCCCATTATAAAGTGTTGCTAAGTAAAACTAAAATTACTATAAAAAAAAGAAAATATAATCATTGTATAGCTTGGTTTAGGCATATATGTATGAATTTTTCACACATTTATTTGTTTTGATTTAATTTGTTTGATACTGAGAGCATCAACACAGTTATAAAAAAATATTAAAAGTTGTTCCTTACACATTCTTCGTACATAAACTAAAGCACATCAATATTATCTTCAATTTGTCCATATGTTATGTGTATATAGATAAATGGTCTTTTATATATGTACATACAATGATACATTTAATACAATGCGCTTATTATCACAAATGTTTTAATTTATCGGGGGAACACCGGATGGATTGAAGCATACATTTCCTCGGCATATGGGTCACATCTCAGTTCAATGACACCCTATTGATAATTATCTCATAATTATACATCTAATTAAAAAACTATGATAATATATTATGATGTAGGAATTGTTTAAGTACACAAACTAATTTAAAGATATTTCATTTAGCCTTCATTTTCGCGGATCTTGTTTTTAGGGTTCCGTACCCAAAAGGTAAAACGGGAACCCTATTACTAAGACTTCGCTGTCCGTCCGTCCGTCCGTCCGTCCGTCCGTCTGTCACCAGGCTGTATCTCATGAACCGTAATAGTTAGAGAGTTGAAATTTTTAGAGATGATGTATTTCTGTTGCCGCTATAACAACAAATACTAAAGAACAGAATAAAATAAATATTTAAAGGGGCTCCCATACAACAAACGTGATTTTTTTTTTGTACGAAATGAAAGAAATAAGATGAGGAATCGCTCCACCTGTGATTAGCTGATATTTTACCCAGTGTTATGTAATTAACAGCAAGAACAAATTCAATACATACACAATAATAAAAATAGGTGATGACAGTGATTAAGATGGCGGATGATCCTTTCAAAGATCTGCCATCTTTATAGCGTTCGTCACACATTTTTATTTATATTGTGTAATTATTGAATTTGTTCTTGCTATTAATTAATTACTTGATATTTAAACTTGCTTTTTACTTGCTATTCATTAATTACTTGATAAATGCCCGCTTATCGTAGGTGCAGCCGTTTCTCATCTTATTCCATTAAATTTCATCATTACGTCATAAACGAAGAAGAAGATTTGATGCAAGATAAAATGACACCCGAATACCAAGGGCCCAATTCTCGCATGCACAATTATAGATACAGGAGAAGTTAAAGGGGTTCTGTATCTTTTTTTATTAATTGATAGACACATAAAGTGTGGATACGAGTTTGTTTCACTGACGTAACATAATAGAAGACATTTTTAAGCATAATTTAATTTTCTAATTACATTCTTGAAAACACTTTAGTACCCGACTATCCGGTACCCAAGGTCAGTAGGTAATTACATGGTGATTCCATCGCGGCCGCACGTCGCTGGTAGACTCCCAAAGGATTCCGACAGGACGAATCGATTGGCTGTTCCGATTGCGATATTTACCACCCCATCACTAGACACGCATTTCGTAGCGGTTGCAATACAACTTCTTTTTTGAAACAATAAAAGTTGTGGTACCACTACCCTCTTATAGCATTAAGCCCCGGACACGATATCCTGGACAAAAACATCAATACGAAAATCATTAAGTAAGTGAAAACAGGACTATAATGCTAATAAATCATCTATAACTTCGATTCAATAAACTATCCTTGTAACTTACAAATAACACAGATCGGATGATGATATATAAATCAACAAACATAATAAAAAATTACCAAATTAAAAATCCAAGAAATAACATTATCATCAAAAATAATGGGACAATAATAAACCAAAATAAGGTTTCTGATTATGTCAGAAGAAAAGTGGCTGACAAATAAAAAAAAAAGCCCTGGACACACTGAGGCATCCAAACTCATGTTTGTTATACTAAAACGAACTGTATTGACTCATTGAAAAAGTTCATTATTCAATGAAATTACATTGATAGTGCGAGCGAATTTTGATGCAATTGAGGACGTGGGACATTTATTACAGAAATTCAATTCCTTAAGTATATTCTTGATTCATCTGCCATTTTTATCACGTTCACTCCCCATTTTTATTTATTAAGTGTCTCGTTCTTGCTATTAATTACTTGACACATAAAAAAAATCCTATGCAATAATAAGTTGTAAGTAGATCCATTCCTCATCTTATTTCATTGAATTTCATCATTTAATAAAAAAAAACAAAGAAGCAGTATACCTATTGTCAAAAGTTCATTTAAGTATTGTCAAAATTTTTGACGCCTTACTTTTGGCGCCTTATTTTTGACGCCTTATTTTTGACGCCTTACTTTTGGCGCCTTACTTTTGACGCCTTATTTTTGACGCCTTACTTTTGGCGCCTTACTTTTGACGTCTTATTTTTGACGCCTTACTTTTGACGCCGTATTTTTGACGCCCTACTTTTGGCGCCTTACTTCTCACGCCCCAGTGTGTAAGTACTCCAAAAGAAACCTAAATACCAAATAATTATAAGTTGTTCGACTGCCTTTAATCAATGATGGTAATATAATAATAATAATAATACATCATCACGCCTGTGTTCCCCGAAGGGGTAGGCCGAGGTGCACTGTAGTGCGCCCACTCTTCGCCGATGTATTTTTGGTCCCAATGTAATAGGGGGCGAGCCTATTGCCATTATACCGGGCACATTCTCCCTCAATACGAGGAAGATTTTTGGGCTATAGTCCACCACGCTGGCCCAGTGCGGGTTGGTGAACTTCACACGCCTTTCTATAGACGTGCAGGTTTCCTCACGATGTTTTCCTTCACCGTTTCATAGCAAGTGGTAATCTCGGATGAAAATGAGATTCGCACATAAGCCCAGAGGTGCGAGCCGGGGTTTGAACCTGCACACTTTGATTTGCAAGGCGTGCGTTCGACCAATCGGCTACCACTGCTTTGCATCAATGATGGTATTATTTAAATTATCGAATCAATCATGTAAAATTCTCATAATTAGCAGAAAATACGGCCATATTTTAACGAAAACCACGTGTTGTTAGGAACACAAAAAAAAATCGATGGATCGGAAACGCGCGAAGTTGTGGTTGCCAGGTGGTGACTCCAGTTTTTGTGCGCCGTGCCACACCGAATGTGGTTCGCATCAATCAACCGCGAGGGTCGCGGGTTCGATGCCATGTGGTGAACTTTAAGGTCGAGAGGAAGGATGTTGGGATTTGGGTCTGGTGTGAAATGATAGTAACAGAACACACCGTTTAACGTTTCAGTTTGAATATAAATACAGAGTTGTTCCAAACAGATTGAAGGCTGCCGTTATAAAAGTACAATTTATCCGTAGCACGTACAATTTGTTTAGCAGTGGTAGCCTCGCGGGCAAGAACGCCTTGAACGTAAGGGGTGCAAGTTCAAATCCCAGGTCTGCACCTCTGAGATTATTTTCATGTGCGAATGTCATTTTCAACAATGATTACCACTTGCTGAACGGTGAAGGAAAACATCGTGAGGAAACCTGCACCTCTATAGAAAGGCGTGTGAAGTTCACCGCACTGGGCCAGCGTGGTGGACTATAGCCCAAAAAATTCACTAGTATTGAGGGAGAATGTGCCCGGTATAATGGCATTAGGCTCGCCCCCTATTACATTGGGACCAAAATACATCGGCGAAGTGCGGGTGCACTACAGTGCACCTCTGCCTACCCCTTCGGGGAATACAGGTGTGATGATTTATTTTTTATTTTATCCGTATTTTTAGGTAAACGAATAAAAAAATACATTTTCAATAAAAAAAAACAGATTTTTTTTCACAAATAATAAAACAACTAGTGTCTAAAGCAGTTCCTTTAACTTAAATTTAATTTTGAAAGACACTTTAGGAATATGATTCAGACCCCAAAATGTAACTAAATAAATTCCAATGAATACTACATAAATGTTATTCCAATGTATGAATGAAACCTTACATCGAAATGATTGTGTAGAGAGTGTTCTCTTTCTTGAAAGTCAAGGTAGCAAAAGGTGGTAAGGGATTATCAGGAAAAAACGCCAGGTCAGTCGAGAAGTCAGGGAAATGCCGATATTTTTGGAAATCATTTTGATTTCTGAGAGTAAGTATTCAGAGAAATGTCTGGGATTTTTTTTTTCATTCAGAGTGGACTCTCTGAATTGAAATTCCCAGGTATGCTTGTCCCTAAAATGATGATAGTAATTTGATCAACAGTTAATTTCGTTTTATAAAAATGTACAGTTATAGAAATTGTTAAAGAAACCGAGATCACGAATATATCGAATTGAATGGCGTCGATATAAAATCGAATGGTGTTTATAATGCACCTTGAAGCGAGTTACACAATGTTATGAATTGAGAATGCGTATCGATAACCGATTATCGATTAGTTAATGTGTCCGTTTATTGATTTTATTATTGTGTTCTATGTTGGTAAGAAACCTTGACGGGAATGTGAGATTTAGTTACTTATATTTCTGTTTCTACTTAAGCTAATGAAAAACGAAAAAAAAATACGGTCGAATTGAGAACCTCCTTCTTTTGGAAGTCGGTTAAAAATGTATTTAAAGCGGGCATACATTGTCATCTAATCACTAAATCTATGTCAAGCATTTATTTGTTTGTTTTATTCCTACCTATTCGTATTACACAATAGTTTTCAGTTTAAAAGTGGTGTGTAAAGCCACTGTGGCGTCAAGACGCGCCAAATTTTTTGCCAATCTCTTCTTTCTTTTTTTACGATTTTCATATTTAATGGAATAAGATGAGGAATGGCTCCGGTTGCGCTTAGCGGATATTTCAGCCAGTGTCAAGTAATTAATAGCAAGGGCAAATTCAATAAATACTCATTATAAATAAAGATGGCGGATGAACCAATTTTTGCCAATACTATAGTCAATTGAATCAATCATGGACAAAGCGCATCCTGGTTTTTTTTTTCATCCGCCATCTTTATCACTGTCATCATCCATTTTTATTTCTAATGTGTATTTATTGAATTTGCCCTTGCTATTAATTACTTGACACTGGCCGAAATACCCACTAAACGCAGGTGGAGCCATTCCTCATCTTATTCCATTAAAGTATCATCATTTCACTCATTTCGTAAAAAAAAAAAGAACAAAGCTCATCCTTCAACCAAATTTCACTGAGAGCGTAAGCGAATTCTGAGGCGTAATCGCATTGTTCATACCAAAAAAAAGTCAAATTAATTAGCTCGCCCCCAATGGTTACAGGACGTAAATGATGCAGCAGCTGGCTTTGTAACATAACCTACCCCGTGGCCTGGATTTAACCCACCCACTGTCAGGCAAAGCTCGCCAAACACGCCAAAGCGTGTTCTGTAGGGATAACCAATAATATTTGAAAGTATAGATACCAAAATATGGAAAAAAGTCGTTCAAATAAATTTGATTGAAACACACTGGGGCGTCAACCCTCACGCGTCTAAATATTTTCCAATACCAAAACGAACTATGTGTCAATATTAGAGATGAAACTCCTTTTCACTATCCGGCCGGATACCGGATAGTAATTCAGTATCCGGCTGGATACCGGATAGTAAAATTTTAAAAAATCTCATTATTTTATTCAAGGCAAATCATATCACAATAGCATATCACAATCGCACAAGTTTAGTACTTAAAATTAACAATTGACAATTTGTGGTGAATTAATGCAATATTGTCCGCATTTGTTGGTAAGAGTCGACTCCACCAGGCTTTGTATACCAGACCAGCTTCTGAAAACAGCCTTTCGCTGTAAATGCTACCGCCAGGTGCTGAAATATAAATTCTAGCAAACCTTGACAACTGCGGGTACTGATGCAAATTAACTGACCACCGTATGGGTCGTGATTGCGATTGATTCGAGATGTCTTTAAGAAGGACATGTAGTCCAGTACATGTCCTTCTTAAAGACATCTCGAATCAATCAATGGCTCGGTGTGACGACATTTTTTCTACAAATCTGACAGTTGAAATAGATAAAAATCGTGTTTACGCGATCATGCTAAGCCTATCGGACGGGGGACGATCACTCTTACACTCGGAGAGCAAATTACAGAGCAGATAAGTTGAGCGGACGTCCAATAGTTAAAACATGCTAAATCATTGCATGCATTATTTACAGTACTACAAAGATAATCCTTTACAAAGCGTAATAAGATCACTGAACAAATCCAATTGCTAGTAAACATTAATTTCAAGAATTGCAAACACAGATGGCGCGGTGGCTTAGTGACGTAACCTTTCGTTTTTTGTTTAACCTACACCCGCACAATGCCAATGCCAGCAATATTTCTATTTGCGGGGAGACCAGAAATTTACTCTGGCAACTCGATGACGGACAGAATTCAGCCCCTTACCACCACCATGTTTTAATTACTTTCAGTTTTGACAGCAGTACAAAAGCTATCAAAGATTGTTCTTATTTACACAGTTATTATACTTATATACAGTAAATATATTTATTATACTTATTTTCATAATTAATATTAATACAAGACAGGGGTCAGGCCTCTAAATGGTCAGAAGGGGGTAGAAATTTGTTGAGGGTTTAAATATTTTTTTTAACGATAACGGAATTTTTTATGACTCGTTTTTCACTTAAATGTATTGAAAAATGAGCCTTATTCAAATGAAGGAAAAAACAATGGTATCTAATAAGTTATTCAGACACAGACTCAGACACAGTCGGACCTATATTCAACTTTAAGGGGCAAGTAGGTCAAAGTCTAGACCGGCTTTGATACCATCATCTCTTAAAGCAGTATTATTTTAATATTCCTTTTAATACTTCGGTTCACGATGGTTTCATCTAGTGGTTAGAGCGTAGGCCGCTCAACTCACTGATCCAGGTGTTTGCAGGTTCGATTCCCGCTAGTGGCAAATTTCGGAAGTGGCCTTTTCCGGATTTGTCCTGGTCTGGGTGTAACTGGGACAGCTCCCGGTCCATTGTATGGTACCCATAGTACAAGATTTGCTTAGTTTCAGATCATACAATGAGTATGTGTTGTGTAGCGATATTTATTTAATATTTTGTTACTAAATAAACTGTCAAAAATGTTTAGTAGGTAACATAGGTAAGTAATACTACTCTACTACAGCCCTTTTAACGTCCCACTGCTGGGCACGGGCCTCCCCCTCAATGCGAGGGGATTCGGGTCATAGTCCACCTCGCTGGCCTAGTGCGGGTCGGCAGACTTCACAAATCTATCGAAAACTAGTCAAGTCCCCTCAGGCGTGCAGGTTTCCTCACGATGATTTCCTTCACCGTTTCATAGAAAATGATAATCTCGGATGAAAATGAGATTCGCACATAAATCCCAGGGTTAGAAGCGTATGCCCCCAGTATTAGTTCCCCTCGTATCAGTTGCCCACAGTTTCAGTTGCCCACGATAAATTTTATTACATAAAATATCTATTAGACAGTACTGTTGGAAACAAAAATGGTATTGCCAAATTATAATAGAGGTGCGAGCCGGGGTTTCAACCTGCACACTTTGATTGCGAGGCGTGCGTTCTACCACTCGGCAACCACTGCTACTAGTAAGTGCCTATTATTAAAACTATAGCTAAGGAAGTGTTGGTGAGAGGACAAGAGCTAATATAAAACGTAACCTAACTTCTCATAATCGGAATATGAATAGGTACTATTCTTACTACACTCACACTAAATCCCGATCTTTTTGACTTACGTTAAAAGCATACCAAAAAAAACATCTCCCGTTCTATTTATAACTGCACCTGCAGAGAAAGTAGTTTTTGTGGTGTTTATTAGAAAAACATTAACGGGAACATCTGTTGCATTGGAACGGAAACGATTTTTTTGTACACCGCAAAATAACGCCACTGATTTCCGTTGTAAATAGGTCAATAAGTCAGCAACGATTTTACAAGCGAGTATGTAAGAATGAGTGAATGTAAGATGTTTTTGGGTACATATTTGCAATTCCGTATAAACATATTTAATTGTGAATGAAATTTTTATATGATATTATCAATTATAGGATTCAAATGATACTCAAATTAGTATCTAGTACAACGATCACTAATTGCCTAAAATATAAATAAATAAATAGCGCCAGAAAACTCATGATCATGATCATGACCATGATCCCAAACTAAGCAAAGCTTGTAGGTACTGTGTGTACCATACAATTGACGGGGGGCGATACCAGTTACACCCAAAAAGGCGCAAATTCCAAAAACCGGCCAAGTGCGAGTCGGACTCGCGCACGAAGGGTTCCGTACCATTATCTATAAAAACGGCAAAAAATCACGTTTGTTGTATGGGAGCCCCCTTAAATAATTATTTTATTCTGTTTTTTTTGTTATAGCGGCAACAGAAATACATCATCTGTGAAAATTTCAACTCTCTAACTATCACGGTTCATGAGATACAGCCTGGTGACAGACGGACAGACGGACGGACGGACAGACGGACAGCGAAGTCTCAGTAATAGGGTTCCCGTTTTACCCTTTGGGTACCGAACCCTAAAAAGGTCATTTCCAATTCCAACATAAGTCGCAACAAAGAAAATAGAAAGATTCCAACAAGATCTTTGCTAGAAAAACAATAAAACACTGTAAAATACAACATATTGAGTGCCTATTTGTGTAAATGTATTGCGTTGACAGCTTCATTCAGTAAATATACTTATTGCTTTTAATATGCAAAATTAACATGTTAAAAAGCCTCAAGAGGCAATATTAAAAAGTTAATCTCCAAAACGGACATTGCTTTTTCTTCCGCAACATTTCAGCATCTAACTGCTGTAATACGCGAAACGGACGCACGTTTAAAGAAAATCCGACTGCCTTTTTTAATTGTCCGCATGAAATACGCGGAAGCAAGGCGCCAACACACAATTTTCCGTAACAAAACTCACGCGCACCGGAAAGTGCCTCGTTTATTTCGCGCCATCCGGCGCCTCGACCAACCGAAATTTGGCGCCTAAAATCCGGCCAGCCAATGAGACAAATGGCCGCCATTTTCGACCAATCAGCGTCGAGCCCGCGCTCTCGCCATCGCGTCATTGTCATATCTCGAAAATTAGTACCGCGGGAGTGCAGTGAATGGACCCCGTCCGCAATCGAAGAATTTTCCGTGAAAACAATAAATAAATACACAAAGGTGAGTTGCTAGCTTTATTTTACCCATATAAAAGTATTTTTTTTGAAGATTTTCGTCGTTTAACTTTGTTTTTGCCGAATACTTCAAATTTGTTTCGCAATTTATTGCCATTATTTAGTTGTGAAAGCGACTATTAGGTACTAATCACCAGCATTTCAAGGTGGATTTATTACGTAATTTTAACAGTATTATTTAAATTTATTTTACGATAACAACAAAACAATAACTATGTTTTAGTATATTTTTCGACATAATCGTACCAACAATCCAGTATAAAAATCTAGTCAGTCGTGTTTCGGCAAAATGGCGGCGCGATGCTCTGTGCTATTAATACATTTTCTGTCCCTTTTTATTACCGGGCAATAAACGCATGCACGACAGAGACAGCTATGTTTCTGATAGACTGTATGAAATTATGCTGCACACGTAGGTAACTAGACACGTCTTCGTAAACAAGTCAGTTGCAGTGTTGCTATCATAACATTGATTGTGATGCCTTGAATTCGGGTAATTTGAATTTTGGCTTTAGAAAGTTGAAAAATAAAATGAATAAACTCATACCAGTCAAAAAGTGGGTCATTATTTTTTATTGAGATTTCTACAATGACTTGTTTTTGTGTATTCTTTTATGAGATACGCTTTAATACCAATTTATTGGTTACTTATTTCCATATAAAATAATATTGCATGAGTAAATTAAAAATGTTACTTAAGTAAGTACTTAAGATCGTAAATTAAGTAAGTACTAAAATAAATCATTAAATCAAAATAGATACTTATTAATATTTTCCTAAACGCGAGCGACACTTACTAATATTACCATAAAAACAACATTAAAATAAAATTACTTTGCACTATAACCATAATGCTTACATTTAAGTAAAATTGAAAATAGGGTACTCCATATAAAAAATCGTCGGACATTAAAAACATATTTTGTATGGTAACCCTAACAAGCACGAGGACAGCGCCACATAGCGTCGAAAAGCGGAAACTCGAGTCGCTTGCTCCCCGCGGTTGCCCACCTCGCCCGGCGCGGCGGCGCGTCGCCCCGCTCGCTCGGTCGCGCCACGCGCATCGCATTCGGCGTACGTACTTCTATCGTGTGGACGTATTACGTCATTATCGCGTCGCGTCCCGCCGCGTCATTTACGACTTGTTTACACACAATAAACTAACAATACGAAATTCCTATTGGTGCGTGATGAACCAAACACTTGAACTATTGTTGAACAAACACGATACTGTGCCGCTTTAATTGTATGACCTTGTTTGCGCTAGGTGAATACGACGCGGATGCTATCAGTGTAGTGTCGCCGTGGTTCGCTGACGGACTCTTGGAGATGTCTACGTTGAGTGTGAGGGCCCCGGGCCTACAGGCCACCACAGTGCTGGACACTAGGTCGCTGCGTGTGCGAGGAGTGACCGCCCTGGACGGTGTCAGAAGAAACTTGTTCGGTTGCACGGACAGAGAAGAGAACAGAAGGTTTGTGGAGAGAGAGTTGGCGCGTCAGTTGGAACTGGATAGCCAACGATGGGGTTTCGACTTCGCTAATGAGAAACCACTGAGTGGAACGCAAAGATTCGCCTGGCAACTGGTCCCCGCGTCGAGCATCCCCGTGGCACTAAGAAGATCGCCGATTACTATCACCTCACCTAAACCGAACGCTCAGTCACAAGATACGAAGGTTTCCAGTCCAGAGAGCAGCAAAACACAAAAGAGAATAACAGGTTAGTGTCTTATACAATCCTACTTGGTTTGCGTAACATTGACGTAGCAATTTTATTCATGGTATGCGCTGAAAGTTTAAAGGAAAGTTTTGATCTCATTATCGATAGGTCTTTGTGTGAACTTATTGAACTTGTGTATCTGTTATTTACCTACAAATTGCAATGTAAACAAGTTTTTATCAGTTCAACTGCAACGCAGCATTCTGTAGAAACAGATTTGTTAAACATAGTGACGCGACGATAACGCTCCCAGGTCACTTTGACGTGACTTTTATTATTTTTAGTTTCTTAATGCGTTTGTTACGAAGTGCATTTTATATCATAAATTATTAGCACTCTACGTCAGCATGTTGCGGGCATTCGTGATAAAACTGACATTTAATAAAAGGTCTAAAGAGACCATAGACAATTTTTTTTTACATACCATTCCTACCTATATTGAGGGAATGTTTTTAAAATAACTTTTACGTAGGCATTTCATCTATTGTTGTGTTAAAAATATAAATAGTATTTGAATTTATTCACACATTAGGTGCCATCAAATATTAATGAAACTATTAATACTTAACTATTTGATGGAAACTCGTAGTGGTAAAATATAAATAACTTAATAGTTAGATACCTAGCAGGTATCAACGTAATATCTATATGATAGGATCTAGTTTACCTCGTTGGAAGGTAATTGCATAACATGATAGATATGTGCTTGTAATTTGTACCAACATTTACCTCCCTACGTACCTACATTAATGTCTACTTGAGACACATTGGCGTCATACTATTAACTGTCATGCGACTTACGTTTGTGAACTATTATAACCAATAATATATGTGTTTGCAAATTTCATACGTTGAATCATTAATAGTTTTATGAAACTGGTAGATAGTTACCTTCATACATAATTAGTGGTAGGTCATAAATAAATAACAAAGTACCAAGCTATCATAATGCTGACTCAATAGAAAATAAATTCGGTATTTGCATTGGTACCTACCTAATGTTCATGTTGAACTTATTTTTTTTTTATAATAATCATGCATGTACCCACATATAGTAAACTAGATAACTATCTACCTAGACTAAACTAGTGCAATCAGACGCCTGAATAAATTTGACTAGCACAAATAATTCAACAAATGCATCAACTATTACCAAACTTAAGTTCAGATACCTACCGTTCTAACTACATATAGAACCTTAAGATTTTATTTGAGTATTTTTTAATTATCGACTTATAATAGTACCTACAACTACACGTAAGTCATCGCTTCCATCATCGTGTCAATGATTAATGTATCACAATACGCAACACGACACTTAATGCTCCTTGACAACACCTGGAATAAGACACATATCATTTTACTGTAGTGATGATACCACCTACTTAGTCACAATTGTTTTGACTGGACTAACTTAAAGCTACTTACAAACTAGGTACCTAATAACGCTTGTCATGAATAAACTTATGGTAATACCTACTTACCTACGAAGTACAAATATAACTTATTTAGGTTATTAAGTATTTTAACTACTTAATAATAGTAATATTACATTACTTTACCAATATGAAAGTAATTTGGGTAAGTAACTACCTACGTAGCGCAAATCTAAATCCGATATTTTACACCCCGGTGCCAGGACATATGTTGTTGGTAGGTAGCTACGTCAAATAAAAGCTCGATGGCAATTTTTTTTTGTGAATCCAAGGTGTCAAACGCAACATAAAGGGAATATGCAAGCGTTAATTTAGTTATTCCGTGCCACATAATTAAAAATTAAGATTGCACTAAACCTTTCTTACTTAATTTTGAATGGGAATTTTTTTCTTAATTAAAGGGGACGTTTTGGTTAAGGAACACAGTTTGAGTGCTTATTAAATTGTTTTTATAGGCGTCACACGAAACCGTGTACCTTTTCAGCGGTAATAAGAGCAAAAAACAAGATTTTAATAACGGTATGCTGGTACCGCCACGTAATCAAACGAATTGGTACTTAAAAACTGACCTAGATTCATTTGTTTTGATACACGGCTCGGTGCTAATATGTACTACAACGAGCCTCCCACACATGTCCCATTTTAGATTACGCATATGTGTGGCTATAACTTGTAAACAAAGGATATTTCTATTGTTCGATATAAATACTTATAACAATATCACATTTTGTTCACTAGTTATAATATTCATTGTAACTTTACAAAGTGAGAGCTAAAATTGAAAAATAATAGTAACTCTTTCGAAACTTTAACAGGCGTTCACGATCAACTCTTTACCAATATTGATATGAGTTTATGACTGTTTTTAGTACGCACAGAAACTGTCAAAAAAATATATAATGGTACCATTACTAAGTTTTCACAATATCCATTGAATTTTTTTTTATACACTATTGCGTAACTAAAATTTGTCTACACATCAACTACACACCTCATGGTAGACCATGATGACAGAAAATAATGGCTAGTAACCTTCAGAGAAAGTCCCATTTAAAATTAAGGTCAGTAACGCAACCGTTCGAAGTTCTAATGATCTAAATTACCTATTCAATGTTTTTGTTTTTCACGTAACAGTTTAAAAGAGAGACTTCCTTAGGTAGTAATCTATCTAGTATATAGTAGTTATTTGAACGAAGTCAATGTTGCTGTTCAAGTTAGAATTTCGATAAAATAAATATTACCTCATTAATAACAAAATGGAAAAGGCCAGATTGGTATTATGAATAACTAACAATAGGATTTCCATGTTCGGAAATATTATTTAATGCAAGAATAATGCATAATCTTCGATATGTGTGGCTGTAGTAAACGATGTCCTTGTCGCACCCACACGCTGAGATACGCGATGACGCGCCCGCGCAACACGGTCAACTCGCTAGCCACGCGTGTGCACACACGCGCACACTGATTGCAAAATGGCGGCCTTTATGTCCGATCGAAATGAGCTTCTTATTTTGTCATCACTTCATTTAAACCTCGGCGTGTAATATTCTTAACAGCCAATTTATTGAATACACCATCTTAATTTAAATACATTTATTGTGCGTTAATTTTATGACGCTTAACGAAACATTTGAAGTACCTATTTTTATTGTAATTATTTGTTTATGAATGCACAGGTTTATTATATTGTTTCTCTCAAAGTAGGTTTTAGTTTCAAAATGCTTGTCTTATACGCACTGTTTAACACTTACTTGTTTTTTTTTTCTTTTTTTCACGCAATAATAATCTCTAATACCAACACAAAAGACCCTGGGTTAGCGAACGCTTGTATTTTTTTAACCGACTTCCAAAAAGGAGGAGGTTTCTCAATTCGACCGTATATTTTTTATGGTATGGTATGTTGGTTAGCTTTAAATAATTACCTTTTTAGGGTTATTATGAGGTCATAATACTTGCATATGTTAAAAAAAAAAAATTACAAAAAATAAAAACCGACTTCAAAAACCTACGTCAGACTATACAAATACACACATGGATTGGCACCGACTTCAAATTTAATGAATTATGATGTTATTTCTAGCTTTTTAGTGCACCTAGGTTTTTGAAGTCGGTTTTTGTTTTAGGTTAATTGTTCATCTAGTAGCTGTATATCTCCACAATATGCCTGTTAAATTAATGATCAGTAGCTATGAAACTATTAGTTACTTTATAAAGACGTAACTTCAACCCATTTGTGTGATTTGAAAAAAAAACTTAAGAAGAATATCTTGCTGTGTGATGTATATATTTTATATAAGCGTCGATTTTGTATGTCAAATAATTTGGTCTAAAAACTCGTTCACGAATAATGCAACGGTTTCCCGCATGGAATATTTGACAACTCTAATAAAAAATGCATAACGCGTCGCTTTTCGAGTATTTTATATTAGATTTCAGCAGATGTACACGATCTAAGGGTTTTCTAAGAGTTCTCAAACGTTCAGGGGTCACGAATATTCTTTGTCTGTAACTGACCAACCGTATGAACCAAGTAGGGGGTCTATGAGACCGGGTCACCCAATTTCTTATTTCCCTATCGTAATTACAACTTGAGTAGTGTCGTTGAACTTTGTTGTGTTTTGCTTATGGGAAAGGTAAGTGGACTTAACTGCGGGGCACCTAATAATTGCATACCACTCCTATTCGGAATTAGAAATAGTTACAATTGTAGAAACGGTTTTTGAGATTGCATTTGATTAAAGTGATTGTTTGCTTCCGTTGCATGTGCAGTGAGTGGGTTAATTTTTTTTTCCTCTATCATTTAAGTTATAAAACTTGTGTCATATCAATATATAGTTCAATAATTATTTTGGATGTGTTTAACTGACAGATTAAAAAGACTCACAGTATCATAATTGATATAGAAAATTCATTTTATGTATGATTTCCTGTGTTTGATCAAATTAATTAATATATAGAATAAACTGACAGCCTCATTAAAATGTTTTAATAAATCATACTGTCACCCCTACTAGTGGCATAGAATAAATCTGCATTGTATTGTGATTGTCATAATGGCGGTGCAATAACGCGCGGTCGGCGCGTGCGCAGCTCTTTGTGAAGCTCACCCTCGCGGACACTGACTTCGTAACGGTTTTATTGATTTTTTAACTGTCACTTTCCCTCAATTTTTATTCTATCTACCCTTAGATATTATCCACGTTGTCTAATTTGACATCACACTCCAGCATATAATTTAATATTACATAAGTAACATGAATAAAATATCAGCTTTATTAATATAACTGGTAGATCTTTGCTCAGCAATTGCCCATGATATACCTAAAAGGCTGTTTAAAAATGGGTATCGAACTAATTGCTAAACAATTATCTGAATTGTTCCATTTGAAATTCTATTTAGAGAAAAAAAAAAACAACCTACTAAACTAATGATTGCGAAAACAGACCTATGCGGGTGATAAAAAAAAAGTTGTCAACACACGTGTTCGAAATTTGAAAATTTCGACAGATAGGGGGAGTAACGGTCGCCATAGTTCATGGCATCTGTTTCGGCAACCCCCGCTTATTCGCCCCCTGCTCAGCGCAAGCGCATATATTCCGGTTAGAATGACCGGGGGATCATCTGTTCGGAAACAGATCGTGTTTTGGGATAATGTTACGGACGCATGCAATTTTATTATTGAAAATTGAGTAGCATTGTTCAGTTTTCTAAAATTATGATTAAACATCTGTCTCTATGGGTACGTTGATAGAATTAAATTCCTTTCATAATTAATAGATAAATGTTGCACTTGAACACTTGGAGCAGCAGGCTTAGCGTGAACTAGGGTTGCCAACCGTACTATAAAATATAGTATTGTACTATATTTTAGCTCTGCGTACTATATACTGTTGAAAAAATATATAGTACGCAAAAGTATTTTTGTGCCTTGCATGGAGATTTGCGCGTATACTATAGCGTGTTTCGGAATGGAACCACAACTAAACGAAACTGTCACTGTCAACTACTGTCAAGTGAAAGACGTTTTCACAAACAAAAGTACTGGTCTTCTTTACCGCTTACAAAGGTGCCGTATTGTTTAGACTTTTATTTTTGGACTGACTGACACTTTTTAGTAAGATTTTTGTGAATGTACTATATTTTTGAGCAATGTACTATATATATTTTACGACTGGCTGGAAAATACTATATTTTCGAAAAAATAGTTGGCAACCCTAGCGTGAACGCGTTGACGTAAGTTTTATCACTTCCAACTGTCAGACTTGTTGAACAAATTACGTCATAACTAGCTTTTTCGATGTGACGACTCTTTCTCGTCAAATCTGGTAATTGTAAGACGTTAAATTTCTATCTGAGCCTTCTTGTTGTATATAAATTATGTTGCATAACTACACAACAAGTTTCAATACAACAAAAAGTTTGATAAATAATTGCTGTCGTAAAAATCCACTTAACTAGGCTGGCAACATTCACCCAACCTTTGGCCCGTAATTAAAAAAGAGCACGTGTATACACTTGACCATTAAGAGTCGCGCCCATTCCTTGCACTTGTTAATGCAGAAATGTAATTGGCCGAGCTACCGACAGGCGACTAATGCGCGGGAGTACGTTACAGTTCTCACGCGGCGCATGCGCACCGGCCCTAAGGAAACGCCGTAAGATATGGTTCAATGCGCGTAACGAACTTTCTGCAATGTAAAAAACTGACTTTTCATTGGTTTTTCGTGTTCTATGGTCACTCGGCCGGTTCGGGAAACGGTTGGAAGATCAACAGTTTTGATAGCTTTAGTTCCCATGCGCTATATAAACATTAACAATAGGTACTTATTTCGAGTTATATCGGTATTGTGTTGTATCGGTCAAAATTGCAAAAGGGAATCGACTTTGACATTTTATAATTTTGACTTTCCCAAACCCAAACTATTCGAAATACAAATAAGTCTTGTACATGATTTTATTACTTATGCTAGTAACGTATGCGGTTGTTTTATGTTGGTACTACTGATTCTAGACTTTTTATGAGTAAACAGGTGCACATCTACGGTTCGCAGTAAATGCCTAAATGAGTTGTCACAGATTGTGATTCTATAATACGCAAATTCAGATCAAGGCTGGCAAGATAAAATCGTTTAAACTGATTTTTGGTAATTGAATAATGCTCCTAATGAGCTAACTTGAACTAAGTTTATCAAATAACAATAACATGTGACTTATGCAACATTGCTTAATGTGTTATTGGAACGTAGTTCCATATGGCGCGTTGCGAAAGGAGGCTAGACGGAAAAAATTAAGACTAAAAGTGTCGACCGACACTTTTGTAAATGTGTGTGTGAGAGTAAAAGTTGTAACGACACTTTTGTAAATGTGTGTGTGATTTCGATTCCGATTTTCCGGTTCCGGTTCCGATTTCGATTTCGATGTGTGTGTGTGTATATGTAATTTTTTTTTGCTTTTTTATTTATTTCAAAAGGAACTTCGTTCCAAACGGGTGACCCTTGACACCTCTCAAGTTTTTTTGCTTAGAATTTATATATTTTTCTTACAATCACTTACTTAATTGTTATCTGTGGGATCCTCTCAGTCCATTGCTTAGTACCCATAGTGCAAGCGTTGCTTAGTTTAGGATCATATCGAGGGGTGAAAGTCTATTTGACTTAAGCGACACTTTTGGGCGATATTGACTTATATATATACCTACATATTTGGAATCAGCTATTTTTTCTGCGTCAAATGAGAATGTTCTCCTGTAAAAATGTCGCTTAAATCATTTGACTATTTAGCCTTTCTTTTACCTCTCGATATAATTATTATGTGTTGTCTGGCCATATTAATTAAGTTTAGATGTCGGCCAAAGTCAGGTTATCATGAGATACAAATGATTTAAAATCGTCTTTCTGCATTGTGAAAGGTCTGCAAGCGAAAAAAGTACAGTTAAGTTGCGTCCGAGACATACTTTCTAATTGCACTGTGGAACGATAGAATACCAATTTGCCGGCTGAGGATAACTTTTCGTTAGTCTACGTACAATGCGATTTTCTATATCTAAAAGTGCTTAAAAAATATTCTACTTATTGTTTTCTCATATTTACGCGAATACTATATATATAAATATACATAAGCAGTGGTAGCCGAGTGGTCGAACGCACGCCTTGTAATCAAAGTGTGCAGGTTCAAACCTCTGGAACTTATGTGCGAATCTCATTTTCATCCGAGATTATCACTTGCCATGAAACGGTGAAGGAAATCATCGTGAGGAAACCTGCACGCCTGAGGGGACTTGACTAGTTCTCGATAGATGTGTGAAGTCTGCCGACCCGCACTAGGCCTGTGTGGTGGACTATGACCCGAATCCCCCTCGCATTGAGTGAGGCCCGTGCCCAGCAGTGGGACGTTAAAAGGGCTGAGTATGTATACTATACATTGAAATAAAACAATCAAAAAACAAACAATAAAATAATTTTTGCAACTATTTTTTTATTTTTATAACGACTTTTGCAAGACCTCAAGACACTGTGAGCACTTTCTGCGTGGATCGGACCGCAAACAACAACTAAATATGAGGTTACCCAGTTATTAACTAGGACATTAGGACGTCTAACACCTCAGCCCCCCGTGACCATGGTTGCTGTAAAGCAGCCGAAACGTCGGGAAAATAAAATAGTAAATATACGCGATAAAATCCGTAAAATAGTTTTATTTCAATTACTCTACTTCTTTACGTAATGGTGAAATTTGAATGGAATAATATGAGAAATGGCTGCACTGGCGATTAGCGGGTATTAAGCCGATGTCGAATAACTAATAGCAAGGACACATACAATAAATACACATCTATATAAAATAAAAATCTTGTGTCACGGTGTTTGTGGTCGCACTCCTCCGAAAGGGCTCGACCGATTTTTATGTTTTTTTTATGTATGTTTGGTAGGTATGAAAATAGGTCGTAAAGTATATTTTTTTGTTTTTTTTTTTAAATTATATTTATGACAAAATACAAATGGGTGATGAACGTGATGAAGATGGTGGATGAATCCTTAGAAATATTTTCACGGTAAGAAAAAACATGAAGTATTCAAGCTGACATAATTGGCAGTATTTCTATATTATAAAACGATATACCTATGCATACAAAAGAGTTGCATGCAACTTATAAAAAAATTAACCGACTTCAACGGAGGAGGTTTTTAATTCGACGCGTATGTAGGTATTTTTTATTTAGCAAACAGTACAAAGCCGTATCTTATTGAATATAATATGGTAATTAAGAAGATTATTTTTCCTGCATATAAAATTATAAATAGGATGTATCACAGGAAGGAAACCTCCATTTAATTATAAATGTTGTCCGCACTAAACCGCATAAAATGATATGCCAACAATATGACAATTTATCCTGTGATGCCCTGAACACACTGGGACGACCGAAATCACGTGACAGTTTGAAAATATACTCTGTACCAATATACATAAAGATTTGAATATCTGTGTCGAGAGCCACGCGTCTAAATTCGTTCGCGTCACCGATGATATTTTGTTGAGAAATGTGCGTTTTGGTATTACCAAAAAAATGGTCACATTCATCCGCCATCTTTATCATTGTCATCATCTACTTTTAATTAGGTATAATGTGTATTTATTTAATTTGCCCTTGCTATTAATTACTTGACACTGGCTGAAATACCCGATAACCGCAGGTGGAGCCATTCCTCATCTTATTCCATTAAATATTATCATTTCACACATTTCGTAAAAAAAAGTTGAAGAAAAAAATGGTCGCGCTTGTTTTGACGCTCTTGTACGTACGTCGTAATTAGCTGTAAAGTATTATTCAGATGTCATTTATTATATTGTATTACAATAAATTATTTACCTTAAATATGTACATTAAATTTAGCATAAACTTATCTCTTTGTTTGACATTTAAATATTATTTTTCCCGCTAAGTACGTACCAATACGAATAATTTAGACTACAATGGCGTCGATGGTACCAATAAATAATTGCTTTGTTCGGGATACTATATTTTTTTTTATGTTTAATACGTGTCCTCCACCAACTTGTCCATTTTCATTTATAAGTTGTATTAATTGAATTTGTCCCTTGCTATTAATTGCTTGACATTGGCAAAATACCCGCTAATATCAGGTCCAGCCATTCCTCTACTTATTCTATTAAATTTCGTCATTTCATTCACTTCGTAAAAGTAGAAAACCGTTTACATTACGTAGGCACTCTATGGTGTAGTGTACTATGATTGCCGCCGCTTTAAAACCATCTGTCTCAACAAAAACACGGGCACAAAACTCCCATTGAACTATGAAATTACATCGAGAGCGAAAGTCCACTTTCGCTGGACACATCAAACAGGAATGTGTCTTGGATTTCACGGTCCAAGGAGTGTGTTCCCATGGTGCGATCCTCGCGATCCCTCGTCCGGAACGGGGCAGATTTATCATCTGTTTTTTTTTATAGATGTCGTACAAGTATAATCATAATAATACGAGGGTAGTAATGACGAGAGGGAAACGGAGTAGACCAAATGAGTTTTTATGCCTTAAGCACTCGTAAAATTGTTCCACTGTGCATAAGTAGCAAGGACATCGTATGCGATATATTTCGTACCATAGTCCATCGCACTGTGGTACTAAATGGTAGCCAGTCTTATGGTGGACGTTGGCCAATTCCATATTCGAAAACCGAAAGAATGCAAAGGTTTTGGCTTGAAGCGCTTAAACCACAGATAAACAAACAAAAAAAACTTTTATTAGCTGCCAATAACCTTTTTTGTTTTTGTTAATAGCAACATACATTGTATCCTTACAAGTAAAACCTAATACTTTTTTTCTTTATAGCATATACCCGCGTAGACGTACGTTTTGTCACTTGGCACGCATGTCAAGACTAAACCACTGTCACGGATTTGCGCGCTCTCTGTCTTATTCCATACGAGAGAAAGAGACGAACTCAACATCTTCCGTGAAATACTTCTAGTCTTGGAACACATGCTACATGTACAGGTGTGAACGCACCATAACAATAGTTCCATTGATCAAATACCACATGGTGTTCAAATCTATTCGGATATGTCTATCGTTCCCATGGCATCGCTATCTATCAATAAAAGGGTGATTACAAATCGATGGCCCAATACAGAGATAATTGATACTATCGATATTACATTACCCTTGTTAAACTGTTTTCCCATAACCCATGGGAATATACCATACGGCACTGGAACGCAGTTGGTCATAATTAGTGACGTTCTTCGTAGTAATTAACGTAGATAGATGAGTAAATATAATTATAACAGAAAAAAACTGCTATTGCAAAATAGAGTACCGCTAACTTCATGGAATCTAAATTTAAATAAAATGTCGTTATTATTTTCGAGTTATGTCAATGGTATAACGCGCTGCACCCACAGTTACGAGCAAACTAACTTAACTTTTATTTGAAAATGTACTTTATAATTATAAACATAGAGAATACATTTCTGAGACCACCCGTCAAGATTCGTGCGCGTCAAGGATGACATTTTGTTAAAAACTGCTCTATTTCTACGTTAATACAGTTCGTTTCGGTATTATCAAAAAAAGGTTTTTTTTCTTGTAATAAATAAAATAGTCCCAGCTGCCAATGTTTATAAATTTGAAATAAGAATATTGCGTTCCATATTACTCATAATTAATTTAAACCAATCATGTGAACTATCACCCCTCGCATATGATTCCGTTGAAACTCAAAACGAGGGGGCGATTTTTCATCACATGATTGGACACACCGGATCAATAAACACCGTTTATAAACTCGTGTGAATATGACCTTAGCGTGTGTATGTCATTACTCGGACTGATATACAAACCATATTATACTCGTCAACTAAAACCAATACGTACACAGAGACGTCAAGACGCGCGCGGTATTTTTTTGCCAATATCAAAACATACTCTGTGTTTATTATATACATAAAGATTAAATTTCTGTGGTGAAAGCCAGGCGAGCACACGTCCAAATACGCTCGCGCCGTTTCGATGCAGAATGAGCTTTTTGTATGAGTTAATACAGTTGGTTTTGGCAATTGTTTCCAGTGCCGTTTGTTGCACTTTATATTCGTCAGTTGACATTCTAATTTTAAAATTATTATTTTAAATCTGTAATCAAAAGGTGTTGTGTATACAATTGTTGGGTCCCGCGATTTCAGTATTCGTGTCGAATCAACCATTCAATCATATTTCATTATTTTCAATTCGGAACCGCCTTGAATTATTGTTTTAAATGGAACGCGTCAATTTCAATTTGGGAACGTTCGAAACGTTTGAATTTTTTTCTTCTCATTCCCGCTGACAGCTGTCTGAAAAATAAATGCACTGCGATTTAAAATAGGTACACTCGTTTGAACGTTTTTGAAATAAGAAGCTTGTTTGGTCGATGGTAAAGGATTATAACGTTCGTTGTTTCAAAATTTGAATAAAAACAGTAATGTTCCGGACAGTGCGCCCGCGCAGATACGAACAGCTGTAGGGTTGAATAATATTTCGATTTATGTGTAACGGTTTTTTTATTGTTACCTAAGCTAGGCATACTTTCAGAAAAAAAACCATGTATTTAATGTTTGTCAACGGTAAAATTGCGGTGCATTTTCCACACACTAACGTCTCACTGTTTACTACGTAAACACAACTCGTAGTAAGTAAGTAACGGGTCGTGCAAACATGTTTAAGGACACTTGTGGTGACATTATACGGAAGTATCACATAATGAGCGCGCGTGGGAACGGACCTGTGGACCTCAAGGATGGCTGCCGTTGAAATTAGTGAAAGCATTTGGATTTTTCGGCACTCTAATGACATACGCCAACTTATTCTCCCATGACAAAAGAAAGGCGTCTTTTGTTTTTCATTCCGTTATGCGTTGTTTTGTTATCAACGGGGGCATCGTTGTGCGGGGACTGCGGACGATTGCTGTGACCGAAAATGTTTAAGACAAAAAACCAGACCGTTAATTTACTAGTTCAACAGAAATACCGAGGCGTTTCAAAGATAACAACTGACCTTGTTTTGTTTTTGCTGCAGCAGCAAATCACCAAAATTGTATAAAAATAGTAGTTACTCGATCAACCCCAAGTCCTACGTCAAGAAATAGAACTCCCCTCCATGGAAAGAAGTTCAGACAATACTCCAAAACGCTGTTCCAGTGCTTTCTCACGAACATATTTATTTCCTGGTTATATTTCCCTTCAAGTGCAAACATAACTCAAAACCTCAACCCTCTTCTTGATCTCAAAGCGAGTTTATTTCTGAACCTTACGTGACCTGAGTCCCTATTACCATATCTTTAGTAATCTTTTAATATTAATCCTGTGTAGGATGATGGTGAGCGCTCTGAGCTGATAAAAGAAGAATTAATTATCATAATAATAGTTCCTTATGACTCAGTTTCTTTCATTCGGGAGCCAGATAGGACAGTGACGGGCGTTAAAACCACATCTTTCTCTACAAAATGCGTATCATGTCAATATTAAGATTACATGGAATAATCAAGAACTCGGAAACTATAGAGCTGTAGTGTACAAGTGTGGGTTCAGATAAGCGATATGGCCTTGGGCTGATTCGATAACGTTTATGGACCGAGCCCGGCGACCCGAGCAGTGTGGCCACATTCGCGTGGGAATATAACCTTGAAACAAACGATATGAAAGTAACAGGGAGTTAATGAGAACATGAGTAACTCTCGTATAAGGTGGGGGCTCTTCCAAAAGTGAAACGCCATTCGATTATTTGATCAACATTCTAGCTGTTAGCTAGACATAGATGGAATAATTCCAATTGTACATCACATTTTATTGCTATGGCATGTTTGAGAGATAGAGATAATGGAATAATATCGCTGAGAAATTGGTCACTTTACTATCATCCATAAATAAACATTCGGCTTAACCGCATCAATTCTCAAAGATATCAAAACGAAATCCAGGTGGATGGATACAAATCATTATGCAAATCTCTAGTCGATGTGTAGGGAGGGCGTGGCTCATTGGTTGGTGGAAAGGGGACTTATCAAATGGACATACACGCATTAATATTTCGGAGTGGACTGAGGAACAATGAGACACTCGAAATTCTGTCGGATTAGACATATTCATTCTTCATGTCATCAATTGAAGGGTTATAGGGTGAGAGAGAAATATTGTAAGGCGTGATGTGAGATGTTAATTATTCTACTGATATTTTATTTGAAATTGAATTTTAATATCGAGTGTTGGAAATCCATTGGACTGCTAACAGTAGCCCTAATATCTAACTTTGCTTAAAAATCTTTTCAATCATTCCCTATTGCTGAGCGAAGTGATTTTTTATGAACTTATAGCGATCACATAACTTTACTCTGTTGCGATTTTTTTTTAAATAATCCGACTTGTTAAAAAATTTAAGTCAAGCTATGAAGTAGGCACAAATGTACTAACCATCTTTGATTAGTAGTATAATACGACTTGGGTCTATTACTCAATGAAATTTCACTAAAATCAAGATGATGCTTGCTTGCACTAAATGCTCTAAGGTTACTACCCTGTATAATACAGATTTCTCCTTCGTGTTTGTGCCTCACAAACTTAAGCAAATGAGCTGAACTGTCAACCTTTCAAAGCAAACAGATCTCCAGAACTGACAGGCTCTTGAATTTCAAAATGTTTGACTACCCGTGTTTGTATATGCCTTACATGTTCATGAATAAGCAACGATTTCACCATTGTGTGGGAGGATTTAAAATAAAAACTGACATGACATAATTTTCTTGGTTTTTTAACCGACTTCAAAAAGGAGGAGGTTCTCAATTCGACCCGTATGTTTTTTTTTTTTATGTATGTTACCACATATCTCCGGCGTCTGTCGACCGATTTCGAAAATGTTTTTGAGGTTTGCTAGGGAATTCTTCAAGGTTGGTCCCATTTCCAAAATATTATCAGAAATCTAACCCATTGGGGGTGAAATGGGGGTCACATAATTTCAATGAGGTCGGGAGTCGGTGCCAATTCATGTGTGTATTTGCCTTGTCTGACGTTGATTGGCACCTCCTCCAAATGTAATCAATTGTAAGGTTATTTGTAGCTTTTTAGTGCACCTAGGTTTTTGAAGTCGGTTTTTGCTTTTTGTTATTTTTTTTTTGTCACAGATGATAAAAGATAAAAATTGCATTACGTCATTATCCACCACGTCTCTTGAGACCGAGATATCTGAACTATTTTCCCAACACCACTCGAGATTAAAATATACCATTAGTAGTTACTCAAGTACCTCACAAGGGTCGAATTGACCCACCTTTGTTGACACCAACGGCAAAGAACACGTGTGAACTTTCGAACTGTTGAACAATCCGATTGTATTAATCCCTTGCAATCTAACACTTCATTCTTCGTGGTGATTCAAGTGTCCCAAATGTCCCCAAAATACAAGATTTGATGATGGATGGTAATATATGAATGTTAATTTTGATTCCGAATTGTGATGCTAATGAATGATCTTAGATGTACAACTGAATAAATAGTGAATCTATACGAATAAATAAAATTGTAATGTCTGTTTGTATTATCTAAATGATAGCTTTTTACTAAACGCATATCATAGTCTATACTGAAACACATTTTTTCTAATGTTTATCCATGACTGCTGGACCGATGGACCGATTTCGACGGGACTTTCACTGGCAGACAGCTGATGTTACAAGGAATAATTTGGCTACGTTTTTCCTTAAATTCCACGCGAGTGAAGTCGCGGGTTTAATTCTTAATTCGTAAGATCGAGGTCGGTCAGGCAGAATGGCTGACGTGATACATAAAATAAGCATGTCAGTAGATATAAACAGCGGTGAGTAATGAATACAAAACGGAAAAGCGTTGTTAATTTCCTCAATTGTGACTAAAACAATGTTGTAATGTTTTGTAAACTTAGCAAATAATTGTATAAACAGACTGATATAGTTCCCGTTGAGTAGACTCGCCTTAACTGAGTGCCGTGGACAAAGAATTTGAATAGACCTAATATTGTGATTTAAGCTCTTTGAAAATAGGCGAATAATGTTTACCCACTACCAAAAATGTACTTAACTCAAAGAAGAATCATAAATTTCAATGAAATTTCTGGCTTGCCATTCAATCCTTATGTACATTGATACAGAGTATATTTTTTTTAAAAATCTGTGTATTCGCTGATCCCAGTATGCTCAGGATGTTAAGAGTTAAATGGTACACACAACCTCCTCTTATACCTTTGAAAATGCAACGAGACATGTGGTCAAGGAATTTCTGACAAAAGCCATCTAACTAATCCTTTTGAAGGATCTGTGACATTGCTTGACACATTTGATTGATAACGACCATCAACTTTATCCAGAAAAAAATAAAAATAAAAACTTCACATTTAGATGGAATGGAAGCCACGACCCGGTATAAATGCAGTGAGAATTCCATTTCACGCTATTATTGTCGCCGGTGTAGTGTTACAATCTGAATTTTAGATTTGTTTGTATCACTGCGTGGTGCGTGAATTGGAACGTATAATGGACTTAATTGTGTGTGAACGCGTATTGTGCATCGAAATATGAATATTTATGTTAATTAGGTAATATTTGTCGCAACAATACTAGTATGATTGACAGGTAATGGACAAATGCAATTGCGTTTGACCGTTGAGAAGCTACTTCGAGTTCTATTGACGGCAAGAATTTTCGTAATATGAATCTTTATATTATTGTAATTAGGTACGATTTGATTTACACAACAATTACTGTGTATTCTCGATCTTGACAAATTCTCGTCAAGTGTTCGTTATATTTTGTAATAATAATATCTCGTAGTTTCTTTGTTCTTGTTCATAAGTATGAACACTAACCCACTACCCAGTGTAAGTTAATATTGAACCCTATGGTTCAAGATTAAGACTTACGGTCTACCGCACACTGTGGCGTCAAACCTCGCGCGTCAAAATATTTGTCTATACCAAAACGAACTTCGTGTCAATATGCATAAAGATTAAATTTCTATCGTAAGCCACGACCTACGCGTCCAAATTCGCCCGCGCTGTCACTTGTCATTTCGTTGTAAAATTTAATTTTTTCCATGTGTTAATGCAGATCCTTTTGCTATGGCAAAAAAATTTACTCTCGAGTGTTGACGCACCACTTCCGTTAGTTAGTGTGTTTCAGCAGTCCGAATCAATACTTTGACGTTTGCCTCAGTATCGGGTATAAAACTGAATGGTATAAAAATTTGATTGAAATTCGACCATATTTTACTAATTTTTTTCCTCGTCTATTTCTATAACTCGTTATATCTCGAGACCTATGTAAAATTTGCATGTTCCGTTTTGTGAATATTGGTAGCCACCCCTCATAAGTGTAGTTGACTCGGCTGAATAGGGTTATGGATGTGCCCAAAGCCCAGAACACGATACCTGTGACAAATATTCAAAGGTCCATAACTCAGAAACTATGTTAGTAGACATAAGGGCTACGGTATATGTACCCAAAGTATTATTTCGGACTTCTGTTACACCCTGTATACAATCTTATTGTAACGAGATTACAATTGCATTACTTGATTCTCACATTGCTTATCCTTATCACAGAAGTATTTACTAAACATTATGACATACTCTCAAAGATGCCATAAGTGTTCGCGCATTTCTATCCTACGCGATCATACAAAAACAAACTTTCTTCTTTACGCGTTAATGAACATTATCGCACCAACTGTTTTTGTCCGAGGTGCGGCAAAAAGTTAACAATTCATAAACTAGATTCCGCCTATACGTACGTATTAAGTGCCGTTAGAGGCCGCCAGGGATTGCCGAAGCGACCTTAACGGTATTAACCATGACTGGTTCGGACCTTGAGGACCTGGTTTTCCTTTAAAGGTAAGTTTTATAGGTGAAGCAAGTGGTAGCGGTCCTTAGCGTATTAGGTTTTATAGCTCCCTCCCCCCCCCTTTATTGAGCTATGGTTGATATTGCAACCTTTAGATCCTGGCTTCCAAAATATGCAGTAGATATAATGTTGTTGATTTACACTCAAATAAAGCATTGAATTTACAAACCATTTGCAAATTTCAAAGTAGGTACGTATAAAAAAAAGTGTGCGGAAATATAATTGTTAACGGATTATAAACTTTGAATAAGTGGGTATTATTGTAAAACTAATCTAAATGCATTGCAATTAGAGATTAAAATGGCAGTGACGCCTAACTACTGGAGTCAACCAACTAATTAAGGTCACTGACACTAATTAAGCAATGAAGTTTCCTTTTTTCAAAATTCAAACAATAAAGGCGATGTTAGATTCGCGAAACAGAAGCTATCCGCATCCCGGTGTCTGCGCGGCGCCTGCGCATCGGGGTCATTGACCCGACGCCACGGCGGTGTTATTGAACGTACCACAACAACGCACACATACGCAACACAAGAGCGTACTTACATGTGTATTTTCAGTGTGTTGATATCATTACATGAACTTTAACTTGGAGCGAGACGTGATTTTTTGTTTGATAAGTGATATATGACGAAATTGTATCTGAAAAAGTTTTCTTTCAATAAAAGTGAATCTCTTCGTCTTTTACGACGAAAAAAAAAAACAAGAAATTTAATGGAATTAGTTAAGAAATGGCTACAACTGACATTAACGGCAAAAATGAATACATACATTATATTGGGTAATGAAGGTGATAAAAACAATGATATCAGAAGTTATAGGTTACTAAATGTGGCAAAAACACATCAAAAAAATATTATCCTACCCATTTTTATTAACAGCGTGCTTCTATTGAAGTTATCCTTGCTATTAATTGGCTGTCATTGGCAGATGGTAATATTTAATACCAGCGCCGGTCCTGTATCTCATCTTAGTCCATTACATTTCTCCATTTTACAAATTTTTAGGGTTCCGTACCCAAAGGATAAAACGGGAACCCTATTACTAAGACTTCTCTGTCCGTCCGTCCGTCTGTCACCAGGCTGTATCTCATGAACCGTGATAGCTAGAGAGTTGAAATTTTCACAGATGATGTATTTCTGTTGCCGCTATAACAACAAATACTAAAAAACAAAATATTTAAGGGGCTCCCATACAACAGACGTGATTTTTTTGCCGTTTTTATAGATAATGGTACGGGACCCTACGGGCGCGAGTTCGACTCGCACTTGACCGGTTTTTTAAAACCACAAGAACAACATTTTCATTCTAGCAATACTTGGTAACTACTAACTACCTACTATTTTGTAGGTACTTCTAATTCTTGTTAATATAATATGTACGTGTAATGTAACCGTAACAAAACGCATTGTAAATGTCACCAAAGCTGTATACCGATATTCCGAAAAAAACGTGAGGATTGCCACAGATTTTTCTAATGTTTACCAAACACTTTTATCTAAGAATAATACAACTTTTTTAGTGTTGTATGTGTGTAGTTTATTTGGTATAATATATCAATTAAATCTTAAGATTTTGTTATTTCATATTACCTGACGGAACCCTTTAAATATCTGAGCATTTATAATACTGTGATGTAATTTCTGATACTTATTTTAACTTAAATTTATTTGAACGTCGTGTTAAGAGCTAGTTAAGAGAGAGTTTAGAAAGTTATTAACAGCCTCTGGAGCTAGTAAAAATTCTAATGAGCGGTAAAACCTGTTTGTTATCGCACCAATAATCAAGCCCCATTTCAAAGTTTGGTTTAATAAGCTGATACATCTAATTTGTCTGTATAACACTTCATAGGTCCCACAAATGTTGTAGGGACCTGAAGTGTGGTCCGTAATTGTCACCACATAGTCAGAATTAGAAGAGATCTTGAATTATTTTTACCAGTCTATCGTCAAATAAAAAATAATAGGACTTGCCATCTGTTCACAATATCCTATGGAGAAGAATGGGCAGGAAACTCCCCGGGTACTCTTTTCCAAAAATAATGAGGTTACAGATATGTACAAGAACCTCGCTAATCTCGCTTTGAAATTATCATTGGCTGACCGGCCGAGTCGCCTGGACCGTACAAAATTGTTAATTGGAAACAAATCCGCTATAAAATAAATAGCCCTTTTACTTAGATTAGCTAAATTACTTTTTAACAGACTTACAACGAGGAGGTTCTCAATTCAACCACTTTTCTGGTTATTTCAACAAGTAGTATCCCATCAATGAGTAAAGCATACTGCACTTGCAGCATAAGCGCCAAGACTACGGGATATGGTGATGTTGTCTCTTTCTCTCGTATGTACTAAGATAGAGAGAGAGCGAGCGAATCCGTGACCGAGGTCTTGTCATGACATGCGTGCTGACACCACTGGAGCGTCAACGCTCGCGCGTCTAAATGTTTGACATACCAAAACGAACTCTGTATCAATATGCATCAAGGTTGAATTTCTGTCGTAAAAGCCACGCCGCCATGCGGAAAAATTCGCTCGCTCCGTCAGTGTCATTTCATTGTACAATGAACTTTTTGTAAATGTCAATACAGTTCGTTTTGGTAGGGGGAGAGTTTCTTTTTGGGAGGCTTTAGTAGGCCTGTTATAACTAAGTGAGTACTTCCCTAAATACTTCCCAACGCATTCTCTCAACTAGTAGGTATATGATAATTGGAATAAAGCGACACGCAGCCGTGTTGCGTCACGCACGACGTCTAAACGTATTGTTTGGTTACCGCCTAAGCGCCCGTGTGCGGTAGCTCAAATTAACGGTACCAGCGACAGTGCTTCGCGAAGCCTCATTCCACATTCAAATAAACATGCTCGTGAGCACGTCAACAAACAAATGCGTTGTTTTGATCGACGATTTGTTTTGCTCCATTGTCCACCAATGTTACCAAACTAACTGTATTGCTGTCCTTGTCATAATCGGAATGTATGACCGAGACAACAATATTTTTAGTGATTGACGTTTGTGAAACACGAAATCGTTGTAAGACGTTTAAGACCAAAATGTATGCGTCAATAGCGTGTTTATAGGGGTAGTCCTCGAAAACAAGAGGTTACGGGTTCAATCTCCACCGTAACCACTATTAACACAAATAATTAACTAAGATGAAAATCCTAATCGCACCTAAAATTATTTAAAAAAGAAATAGCTAAGGGCCCATTTGCAATCACCTACTTTGCTCTTCAGTCATAAGCAAGCATTGTAAGTCTCGGTTTGCTTCTACAATTACAAGATGGAAACAAAACTTTTCCCATCAATAATTGGATTATCGTATGAAACATCTTCGAAGAAAGTACGTCATCCATGGGAACCAAGGTTGCTTGATAGTAACAATTAATTGAAAGTGGATAAAATTAAGTCTATTTTTCTATCGCAATGTATTTAAATTGCGTACAAGCTGACGACATAGCGGAAACTTTGCCAAAAAAATAACAATTTCGGAACGCTACCTTAGGCCGAATATTTACCAAAATGCCGATCGTAGTCCGACCAATAGAATCGCTGGATTTCTAACACAGTTGTAAAATGAAGCTATGCCATTTGTGGATTTTCACAGGCCTCCGTTAGTGGATAATCTTCCTACGTAGGTCGTTGAACCCGCCGCCAAAAGCCCGATATTAGTGCGTATTGCAACAGTTAATTAACAAAACCGTTTTATCCGGCGTGTAATTGCTACGATAAGTTATTTCGTCATTTGAATTTTGTTCGCCAAGCTAATGCAATTCCAACTAGAATCGATTAGCCTACTTTACTATCTTGACGGTAATATAAGTTTGAAAAAATAATTCAAAGTAGCTACGTATTTGATACGACAATATGCGCTCATCATATGGTCCCAAACAAAGGCAATGGTCCCAAACAAAGGCAAATGGTCCCAAAAAAAAACCGTACAATGGAATGGAGGCGATCCCAGTTACACCCAAACCGAAACAACATTTCATAAACAACTCTCGACAATTTCATTACTCGAATGAGTATCGGTGCTTATATAGGTATAAAATTACCGGTCCCTTCCTGAACGCATTTGTTTACCATTATTATTGATACGACGGTCATTAAAATAATAATTTTAATCGCAAACGCACCTATATAAACCTTGTACACGTGTTATTTGTCAAGTTCCCGCGATAACTTCGACAAACATAATATGCTGTGATACAGCCGATGACTGGGAATTCGAGTAAATTAAATTTTTGAATACGTTCTAATTTTGAATAATTGAAATAGGGAAGTAGGTGATATAGCAGTCGCGGGAAAAATGTCCACTTTTTAAATGTATAGGATACATTCGCCCGAGACGGGTTTTTGTTGTCACCCAGTATTGTCCCGACCGAAAAACAGACGGAGATAATTTGAAAAAAATAACCTCATGAGTTAATAATATGTCTTTGGTACTGCATAGTGCGCGTAATTAAATACTAAGTTACGATATGAATACGCAAGAAGATGCTTAAATAGTTATTATTTAAATAATTATACAATTTAATTACTAATTCAGATAGGAAAAAAAGAATAGGTATTAATGAAAATATGCAAATTAATATTTAATTTAAAATAAGCTTTTTGTTCTACGTAATATAAATGAGATGTACTTTTGAGTATTATAGGTGTTTTATTTATTCCATCACTGTAAAATAAGTAGTAAATAAATTTTTAAAAACCTTCAAAAAAGTTTTCACTCACTGTAAAATCGAAATCGAATTATCTCCTGCCAAATCATCATAGTGTTACGGAAATGTGTACAGTGGAGTAGTTTACAAACAAACAAGGTTCGTCGCACTCACGACGGTGTGCCGGAAAGAGACAGACATACAACCAAAAGCTAGAGGACGCTCACTTGGAAAGAAAAGGTGAACAACCTTTTTCGTGAACCACTTTGAAAAATTATTACGGCACATGCAATTTTCATAGAGCGAATTAGTTTTTAGCATAATAACCACAGAGTTTGCTGTCGTTATAAAAATATGTTTGTTCTTTTTTCGAACGAACGAACACAAGTGTGGTACTTAAATTAAATTTATTGTTATCACAAGACGTTTAAATGTTAGAAAATAAACACTTCGGCGTAGTAATGTTCTATTTTCAACTGTATGTCAATAAACCTATCGACCTTATCAAGGGGAAAGCGAAAAAAATGCTTTGAATAACTGTAGTTAACCATTTTAGTCTACGTCTCGCAGCAGTGTTATTTTAATATTACTTTGAATTATTTTTACAAATTTCATACTGCATTAACAGGCTAAGAATGTAAGTATTATTAATACTGCTGTAGTAGTAGTAATGGGGTAAAATAGAATGACAGCGGAAATCTATATAATATTCTGCCTAATCCGTGGATTTGCCTTACTAGGGATACAATTGCATATATCTTCTCTACTTTTGTGTGCCAAAATTAATGTGAGTTTACCATTTACCAAAGATAGAGCTGACAGAGCAATCGTTTCAATATTATTTTGATGATAACTGACATTTTGGTCACCAGACTCACATTTTTTTTTATACATATCAACCATAAAGGTTGAATGTTAAATATTTAAAAAAAATGTATCTCTATCACCTATTCGAAATAATTATTCCTATGGAGTAGAAATAGGCAAGAAGCTTAAACAATTTTGTCAATTGTTGTTAACAGTTTTATAGATGTTAACTAATTTGATATTCACGTATTGCTAGTAGTTTTTAATTACATATAACGAAACTTTTTTCAATTTAAATGGTTAAAGTCTGCCGAGAGAGACGCGTTAAGACGCCCACTAATTATTTAATGTAAGCTGTATTATCACTTAGAAAAAGTTCATTCTTCAACGAAATGGCATTGAAAGCGCGAGCGAATCGTGGCTTTTACCACAGAAATTTAATCTTTATGTATATTGGCATAGAGTTCATTTTGGTATTTAGAAACATTTTGAAGCGCGGTCCCCAGTGTGTCAACATGCAATTTTGTCATGTTAGAACACTAAATTAAAAAGGTTTATTTATTACATAATTTATGGGTAATAACCTAACGTAACTGTTCCAAATTCGTGTTTAATTTACCGCACAGTGATCAACGTAACTAGTGTGCTCTTACAAAAATGTTTATCTTATCCACTAATAATGGAATTAACTAATTTTATTACGTGCGGCTAAGTAATTGGATAAATTACGATGTGTTGCTACTGCCGTTTATGTGATCCCGTGCGTTTAGTAGTTGCTTGTTGCAATCGGTGTACAAATAAACTGTTATCTTGTTTCTGAATAATTTTCCGTAACTTCGCCCGCGTGGACTTTAGAGAGATTACCCGGAAATATGGGTATTATGTTTTTCCCGCGGAACCCTAATGCTTTTGCTAAAATTAAAGTAGCCTTAGTTACGCCTTGAAACGTCAGCTATCTGTCAGTGAAATCCCATTGAAATCGGTTCAGCCGTTTAGAAGTTTACCTCAAACAAACAGACAGACAGACAGACAAAACATTTTAAAATTGCGTTTTCGTTATAGGTATCGTATATACTTTCATACGCATTTGGTAAAAAAGTGTTATTTTGATATTACAAACAGACACTCCAATTTTATTTATTTGTATAGAGTATAGATTAATTGGCACGGCAGTATAAAATCGATTTATTTTATTTATTTATTTATTATTTATTTATTATATTTTACTATCTCATAAAAATCAGTAATGATTTGCGGTAGGGCGAAGGCAAATATCGTAAGGAAATCTGCACGTCTATAAAAAGGGCGTGTGAAGTTCGCCAACCGACATTATTGGCCCGGCATGGTGGAATCTCCCTCGTAATAAGGGACAATGGTAATAGGCTCGCCTCCTATTACAATGGGACCAATAATACATCGAGATTTGTTGAATCAAAGAAAAAAATCATTTTTCAACGAAATGACGTTGCCAGCGCGATTTAAATTTTAACGCATAGATACGTGGCTTTTGCCACAGAAATTCAATCTTTATTTATATTGATACAGAGTTCGTTTTGATATTGGCAAAATGTTGACGAGTAAACGTGCCATCGCCAGGGCGATCATGTTCCAAGCTATGCAGACGTTCTTGAAATGTCTGCTAATCACAGAATTCCATCAGAAAACTCTGCTAGCCGTAACTAATTTGACATGCGCTTCAAACATATGAAAAAATCTCATTACATTCACTATTATCCTTAAATTTTTATAACTCGGCCACTTGATAGATCTACAGAACATGTTTTGCATCTCCACGTTCTCCTTAACTAGCTTTTTGCTATAATAAACATCTTGCGCTGATCCGTAAAAAAGTCAACGTAAATTTTATGTACAAGCTGAACAGGGCATCATCCAAGTCGGTTACCGAATCAAATCTATTTTTAATTCATACCATTAAATGATTAAACTTTAAAAGACTGCTCCTATTCAAAGGTCTCACAACAGATATAAACTGGATTCGAAATCGGACTGTTCTTGATTGACCACCCCTGCCCACTGGGCTATTATTTTAATGAGAGGCAATTTTGTCCTTCGCATACCACATAACATTTCTATACAAACACATTAAAAAAACTCAATAATTCCACCCGGTGGTTCTAATTCCTGTTATGGTCACTATTTATATGTTTTTAATAAATGGCCTTTCTTGTTCCAGGTAAGCGTCTCCAGTTTATGATGATTACGATATTTGGATGATTGGTATGTATAAAAGTACCGGCTCATTAAATTATTATATTGATGTGGTGTTCGAAATCGCTTTGGGATGGGACAGTAACATCGAGGGACCTAAAATCAATTAGAAACTTATAAGAAACGATGTATCTTTCATTAAAATCCAATAACCGTATAAGGCGCACGATATCCGTCATCAATGTCCAGTTATTGAACTCAAATAACTGGAAAACTAATCCACGTTTTCCATTAAACGTAAATATCGCCTACAATTTGATCAATTTGAATAAATGTCGGCCAATAGAATAAGTGTAGCCTATTACTGTAATTTACCTCGAGCTTAGAATCTACTAAAGCGAGTGGAAATTTGAATTCCACGGTATAATCATTGACGACCCACATTCTTTGATAAATTTATAGATTTTGAACCGTCTAATTTTCGTATTCAAATATTGGCTTTGAATTTTCATGTTCCCAGGCTCTGCCTCCGATTCCATTCCTATTTTTTCACCCAACATCACAAACGGATCATTTAGAGCTTCTGTTATTTGTAGATCAACATCTTGCTTTAACTGAACAGCTACTAAGCATGCCACAGTTTGCACAACCCATTCAACATGTAACTCACATTATGGGTGCTCCCACTTTTTTCTGTGGGTCCAGTTAGTACGTTTTTGTTTCTTTTCTGTGCAAACACAAATATACGGAGTATGTGAAAGGAATAGTCGTGGAGTACATGTTTGAAAAAGCACGATTTGGGCCATGTGTGCTCTTAACGTAGATCGATTAGCTTGAAAGCCCTAAGATGGCGAATATGGTTCAACTAAGCCGACTTTTTTGTGGAACCAATTAGCGGCTGGTCCCTTAAGTGCTAATCTTAAAACGTTTAAAGTAGTCACTTAAAAGAACTTTTTTACAATGTCCTCATTCTATTTTTATCCGAAATGGTTGTGATAAATAGTTCAAGGGCTATCGTCTTCCCATAGAAGTGGGTAACCGTCACCGAAGGGCGTTCATGATTTGTTTTTTGCTCCAGTAACCTCATTTATATCTCGTGGTGTGATAAGAATATCCCTTAAACTATTATAAAGTAATCTTTTTGACATTATATCAAGATGTGAGAAAAAATTGACTGATTACTCCATATTATTTGGTCATTTGGACTTCTTACGTAGCAAAATACATAAAATATGGTCTATGATCCGACCTTCCTCAACATTGTATCTTCCATGAAACGGATTTTTATTAAACATGCTCAATCGTCAATTATAACAAGTGAAAGCATTGGGCCAATTGATGTGCTAGTGTTTTTGTTAAGCTCTATCGCGCGCTTAGCTTATTATGAGACGGCATATGTTTACTATGATTGATGAATCAGCTCATTATCACTGCAAAATAAATCTTCGTATACATTTCGTAATATCAGCATATTAAACGTATTTGAGATGGTGATATTTTTGAAGACTTTACCATTTTTTTCGTAATATTTGAAAATTTATGAGACGTTGTGGAGCTATTAGCGAGAACCGCACAATGTATTGCATTTTCCGATTTTATTATCCTTTTAATCATTTTTAGGTGATCCGAAAATAGTTTTTTTTGTAAACTTCAATTTTTGCATCGCTTTGAATACCTTTTAAAGCAAAATTAATACACCAAACATTGTTAATTAGTATGATATTGTTGCTAACAGTTGATGACCCCATGATTTTTTCCGTTAAAACCATGAACATCATCATCATGTGACCAATCAGTTGCCAAACCAATCCCCGACGTCGTGGCTACTGACGTGATACATGATCATCCATTGGCAATTACCAGATGATCCGTGAGCAATTAACCATTATTCCATACTTTGTCTTACTTCCACGAAGGCAATTACGACGGTCTTTATCGAGGTGTCTTATTAGATGGGGGGCGGTCACGCCAACACGCCTTCCAAGAAACCTTACAAAAGACGTATTAACCAAAGTGTCAGTTTCGTTTCACTCGAGAGGGAGAAAGAGACAGATAACCCCGTCCCGCTCGTCTACTATACGAGGGCCCTCGTAAAACCGATTTTGGATACGGTGAAAAAAAAAAATGTTTTGTTTTTTACAACTAGGTCGCACGTTTTTTTTTTTAATTGTGTAGTATGTCATAAATAAACTGCCTACTACACGGTCTGTAGTTTTTGTCGGGCATTTTAAATGTCGATGCAGTGGGGCGTACAGACCACTGGTCATGATAATTACAATATAGTTCTCACCGTCGTGGCACTGTGAAAAAAAATGCGTTAATTTTTTTCTTATCTCAAACACGCCAATAAATAACTGGGTCAAACTTAATCTAATGCGCCGTATACCTACACGTTTTCAGTAGCACTGTTTTATGAAAAACAAATCTACACTCGTAAATCTGACCCAACTTGAGTGGTGTATTATAAAATTATCTTTTAATTGGTCAGAAATTGTGCTGCGTCTATCTGGGGGATGCTGTATGGCCACTAGATGCAATCTCGTAGGAGATGCGAGGTCAACGGCCGTGCGAGCGGGATGGCATTATATGCATGAACGCAACAGATAGGATGCGCGTACGCACAGAAAAGGAATGAAAATTATTATATTACTGTTTGTTATCCTTTTTTTTGTGTATAATGTAGTGTGTGGGTGTGTGCGTTTAATCCTGAGTCCTGGTGCGTTTTGTTATTGTTTAGTTTAGCTACGTTACATGCTTTGAAAATACGTCTATAGAATATCAAATGGAGTTTATTTTTTCTCTGCCATGCGTCCCACGCCAAACATTTATTATACATAGCCATGTCTACAGTTCGTCACTCAACAAAAGGTCCAAACGTATTTTATGTCGCCGTCTTCGGTCCACGTCTTTTCATATGTCACAATACCTCTAAGCAATCCTAAAAAGGATTAGGCACCATACGAGGTTTACTTGGCCTCTTATTCGAATTCCCAGCGCCTCGACACGTTTCGTGTCGATATCAATGGGACCTTTAAAAAGAGAGCATTTTTTCAAACCGATTTTAAAAAGCGAATGACGAGAAAAAACTCGACTAAATTTGAATTTCGAATTCCTTAGTTTCATTAAAAAAAATCATCCCCCAACCTGTCACTTGTCAGTCGCAAATGTCAGTTTTCCCGCCAAATGTGGATCGCGCTCCCAAATGATTCCCATGCAATAGGCGAGAGGATACCGACTTTACTCTCGCTCGCTTCGATAATTTCTAATGATTATGCATCAACGGTACCTGCGCACTGCAATCCACGAGCTCACGCAACGGACAATGTGCATTCAGCCATTCGAATTTGAATAAAAAAGCATCTCACAATCGCATAAAATGCACTGTTTATTGCTCAAAATACACAAATAATGCCGTTCTCATCCTTTGAGGGTCAAACGCTTCTTTGTCCCTAAGTTGTCCGGCTACAAAAGGAGTAGGTTACGGGTGAACAAAGGTGGTGACATCTCCAAGAAGGGAGAATAGGGTAGGCTAGCGCAGCCAAGGTTATGCTAATGAGATTTAATTGAGTCTATAATGGTCGGTATGATGGATCGCTTTGGGCTAGATTAGGGTCGCACACAGAGGCGCGAAAATTACAATGACTATGCTGTTTCTTTGTAAACTTACATGCATTTTTGTCAATGACAAACAATATTAATGTTAATCTGAAAATAATTGACGGACTCCGAAATTGATTCGTTTGGTAAGACCAATTTTTTTCTTTAAATCTATCAACTAGGCAAAAAAGAAACCTTAGATTTACGGAGTTGTATGATACATTTTGAAGAATAATTTTGTATAGATTAATTTAAATTTCTGTAAATACGTGCGTATCAAAGCCTTGTAATAAAGATGAATCTGTAATACAGAGAATAATATGAGTCATCCACAGATAACTTATCAAATTAAACATGAAAACATTGATTCTAGCATCACTAAACATCCCACCGTACACATCCTTCATTATCACCATTAGTTTTTCACAAAGATCACTGTCGGATCCGACAAAGTCGGTGCGGTAGGTCGCAAGTAAATACGGGCATACAATAAACAGATAGCACGTGCGTGCCTATTTAACGGGACACCGACAAAGGTTGAAGTTTATGATATACGCGACGTAATTGCCACCGACTGTTCCCGTTTGTTTCCAAGTTGAAACTTTATAACTTTGGGAAATGACCCTAAAAGTAGATTCTTCGAGTTACTAAGTCTACTAACACTGATCGTTGCGGAATATCTATGGCTTCAGTTTTAAGGTATGCAACACTTTTAATCAGTGATAGCTAGAATATAACTAGTGTAGACATCAGATATTGTCACCAGGAAGCCGTTAGACTAGTCATATTTTAGCTTCCATTGATATAACATGTTGTTTTTATGCCTTGCAAAATGTAGTCATCAAAGGTTAGATCCCTTTCCATGTCTCAAGTAACACCTTCCCTTATTCAAGATAGTCACAGCCTACTACAGCATAATGGAATACAGATGTTATATCTTATGCCTAGCCATTTCGATCTTTAAAGGGCGCCTTTCGTAAGCTTTAGGGACAATTCCAGTTAGTCTTTCTTGGTTCTCGCCTAATGAGATTATCAAAATCGAAATGGTTTCACTTAAAAACTTTCATATGTTGTCACGACACAAGTGTTTATAAACAAAAAAGCAAGTTCGCGGGCAATTTGATAATCGTTATGTCTGCATTAAATCAATACTCATACCCATGTATACCTACCGTCTCATTTTTTATAATGGATATCCGTATCAAGAATGTAAAAATATTTCGTGGTGCTGATAATTCGCTAAATCAACATTCGCGCCAGACAGTCTGTCGCTACTATACTACGAATACTACAACACTATCGCCGTATACTATCGAGCGCTGCGCACGCGTCATGCTAAAATTAGGACCCATTTCACAAGCCAAGCTGACAAGTAGGACGCAGAGATTACGCGGCAAATTCGCAAATGCCAACTTAAAATCCTTAATTGTTCGAATTTGACACATATTCCAGTGCTATCGTGCCTTAATTTTAACTGTCTTGTATTGAGATACTATTTACCGACATCCTCTGAACTCGCTCGCGTCAATGTGATTTCATTGAAAAATGTGCTTTTGCTATAAAGTTAATACAGGTGGTTTTGGTATCGACAAAAAAATCGCCGTCCCGTTTTCGATGTCCTAATTCTACATTTTGTTGTTATCAAACAAACTATTGATAGGCGTTCAAGTACCGTCACAGATGCTAAAATTGCATGAGTTGCATCTACAACCGTAATATCGCGTTGCGCAAGAGTTGATCTGCGCGCAATTGGGGCATGGGGTCAAAGACCAGCCTCTATGAGCGCACCCCTCGACGTAACAATAGCTATACAATGCACAAAGACGGTGTCTCCTATTGTAATATGTTTGTGAATAGAAATAAACGTTTAAATGAAACTTTGTAATCTTGGGATGAGAAATTAGCGATGCATAAAAGGGTTCAAAAATTACTGACCAAACTCATTCTGGTTTTTGTCTTAAAGCTACGCAGGTATGTTAAAGCCCCGTTCAGTGGGGCGGCAAAATGTTTGCAAATACCAAAACGAACTGTGTGTCTATATACATAAAGATTGAATTTCTGTGGTAAAAGCCACACCCCCACGCGTCTTAAGTGCTCGCGCTGATAATGACATTTCGTTGAACAATGAACTTTTTCCATGAGTCAATAAAGTTCGTTTTGATATTGGCAAACGCCCCAGTGAGCCCTCTAAGCCTCGTAAATCTTTGTGCTGTTTACATAGATGTTGTGCTAATACGGGATGCGCGTGGGCAACCATGTGAATACGCATTCAAACAAACGTTTTATTTGTTTGTAAGCAGAAATCTTTGCTTTTCCCTATTAGTATGTCTGACCCTGTTTAGTATGTCAGTTTGCTCATACTATTATTGTTAAATAAACCCTCGGAACATATCGAAAGCTTTTGATACTGGTCAGCTTTAGAAATCCAATACTATTTCTTAATAAAATTAAATTAAATCAGTGTTGATAGTTAAATCTCTCCAATTAACAGAATCTAATTATTTTTACTCCCGTAAACGAATACAGGTACTTATGAATCGTCAATAAATATGACTCTACCACCCATTCGGAATGCATTTCCTATGCAGATGAATAGGCAAGAAACTCCATGGTCATTCTTTTCCAAAAGGATTACTTGACGATAACCAAACGGCTACAATCAAACTCCATCAACGAGATTTCGTTCCCATGTTCGTTGAATTCGCTTATTTTAATTAATAAAACAACCCTCCCCCTGCTTGGGGTTGTATAAAAGATTTTTTGGTGATTTAATTTGTGTGAACAGTCCAAGCTACGATGGTTTTCCATTTTTACTGATTAGCAATTCATGATTTTAACGAGTGCACTTACTATTTACTGTATCTGGGTTCTTGGTAGAACTGGCGTTAATTAATTACCTACCATTTAGCAAAGATCCCATTATCACGTCAAGCGTACTAATTAAAATTGAGTAAAAATTAATTAATTACATAAAAATTCAACCTTGAATGGAGACAGATGAGCAAAATAGCGAAGTTTCCAAAATTTTTTGAACTCTATTTTCTTTGTTTTTTATTTTATGTCACATCTTGAACACCTTTTTGACACAAATCTATGTCAGAAGTTAAAACTTTTCAATTATTTAATGCATCTTATACAGAATACAGTACCTACAAGAAGAAAAATAATTTCCTTTACTCATATTTTCTTACAACCTAATCCGAGATTTGTAGAAAGTTCTGAAGCATTTTATGGTTTCAAAATTTTATAAATAATACTTCCAGTCCGTTTGATAGATGTTTTATTCCTATAAATAATCTATAAACCAACATACAATAATAATTTATATGAATAAAACACTTCATATCAAATAACATACAAAAAATCATTAAAATACCGCCAGTTAGCAGCGCCGCGTTGAAAAAACCCCATAAATCCGTCGAGAGGCGATAAAATGATTAATACGTTCAACCAATACAGTTACCTAGACGATAAGGTTCAACCTTGGATACCACGAATGGTAAAATGTGAACATAAGCATGGTTTGTTGCTAAGCTTTATGGGTACCTACTGTTTTAGTGATGGTTAAACATTAAAAAGCATTCACGATGTTTAAAAAAATCATAAGTAAATAAAGTGTAGTAAATGTCAATTTTGGATTTTTTTATCTTCGTTCGGTAAGACATGATTTACACAAAATATATTTTTTTAGAAAGCATTTTAAAACAATGGTTTTAATGTTAAATACATGCGGGTTAAAACCAGCCCTATCCTAAATGAAAATCAGTTAACGTTCTTTGTCTTATAAACAAAAAATCGTTACACAATCCACTTTCAATTTATGTAAATTTTAAAATCCTATAATTATAAGTAAACATTTGTTAGTAATCGAGGCGGAATAATATTGTTCCACCATTCATTCGGCGCGCATTGTTTTGATTGTTACAATTGTTGCGTGTGCGCAGTGTAAATGCGCGGTAATGTATGCAAATCTAGGCGTTGGGCCCGTTACACAGATCTATCTACAAGCGGTAGTGTGGGAACGACCGACTTTTGTTTTTGTTTTTACAACCTTCTAGCGTCCTATTGATTGATCTAAAAATATTCTCTGTCGATGACTGACGGCCTTATTAAATATTGTACTGAGGCTAATGTAATCCTTCCTATGTTAATTTTGCGGAAAATCATTTTAATCCGAGCTTTTAATTGTCAGATCAACTATTTTTTGACAACCGCCATCTTAACTACCTTTATCGAATTTTTGTTGCTATTAATAGACGGTAATTTTTGAGCCATCCGTTGTCTTTCATCACTAATTTTTATTGATAGTGGGCATTTATTGAATTTGCTTTTACTTGACACTGACTGAAATACCCGCTAACTGCAAGTGAAGCCTTAAACCTTAATTTGTATCATAAATTGAGAAGAAAACGACAAGAAAGGTATTTGAGCGACTCTACAACTAAATTCAATTGTGAGACTTATTTATTTTATGAAAATCAAACGAAATGTCATGAATATATTAATCATTTCCATAACAAAAGTAATATAGACAAAAATTCTACTAAAAATGGGGTCGGATACAATCTGCATCCAATCCTGTTTCTATCGACTGAGCGCGATACAGAATTCACACAAAATTTGCATAGATATTGTCGACGAACAGGTATGGTTGGGTTACAGAATGTTTGTTCCCATGGCGTGGACCCATATGCGCAGTTTTTTTTCAGCATATGCCGTCCCACTGCCAGGCAAAGGCCTCCTTTTCATTATGCGCATATTGCATGTAATTAGGGAACACTAAATATGCGTCATAAGATCTAATACTCGTTTTCACTAAGAAACTTTCTTTTGTTCTGGGAAATTAATTGCAGTCATTGTAAGTAAGCAAAATTAAATGTAAAAATTTCTGAGGATGGATGGATGTATGTTTGTTACCCTTGCACGCAAAAACTACCGAACGGATGTTGATGAAACTTTACAGTATTATTGTTTATACATCAGAATAACATATAAGCTATAATTTATAACGATTTTGAATAATCGAAATGCGCCGTCAAAGTCACGGGTAGAAGCTAGTGTTTTATAAATTCAAGTTATCTTATAATTATTTTTTCCAATCGTGCAAACGTTACGTAACGCATAAGAAATGTTGTGTTATTGGAAATATTTAGTGAATCAAATTATCGAGTATCAATGTGTACATTTTGCCAATCAAATGCACCGTTATAGATTACTGTGCAACCCACGTTTTGATTGCGTACTGGCCTACTGCTAACGGGACGCGGCCACGCTATACGTAACACACAATTCGTAACGACACAAAAAACAATACCGAAGTCATTGTACGTTTTTATATCAAATTCACTGTTAAACAATTAGTATCAGAGGCCGCCACCTCTTTAGGAACATTATTTTAATACTTTTTAACTGATTTTGTAGTTTAACATTAAGAAGTAACAGAATTATTACTGTTTAACTGTCTTTACCCTGACCAAATTACGGACGTGGGCCACTCCTAATATCGCATCTTTAAAAGTATAGAGACCTAACTCAAAAATAATGTTGTTGAAAAATGGTCGTTTGAACGACCCTTTAAGATTTATAGTCGAAATCCTAAAATTTCAAAATGGGTCTCTATATTTTTAAAGATGCGATGAGCATGCTTAGATGTAGGCATAGCGTAGACATAAGTTTTATCTCTTTCAACTGTCAGATTTTCGTTTGACTTCGATTGACGTCATTTTCTCGACAAATGTGACAGTTGAAAGAGATAAATCTTATGTCTACACGACTACTACTCTACGCGTCTACTGGAAGGGCTAATTGGGCTACTAGTACTGTAATAAACTCACATAGGTCTTAAAAAAAATCATAAATAATATTTTTATGTTTAACACCGCTCTCGTGACGAATTCCATTGGCATAAAATTTTAACCGACGCTTTGCATTTCCTTTCCCAAATCCACGCTGACCCATATTCATAGGTTTCTTAAAAGGTAATTACTATGTTTGATCCGTCAATGCTTGGCCAATCGTATTTACGAGCTACCCCGGCCGGTCACTCGAACAATACACTTTTATTGTCGGTGTCAAGCCACCCCTCCCAATGTTTTACTTTCACACGTTTTAAAAAATGGAATTTGTAGATACCGAATGACCAGCCAGCTCGTAAATGCTATTAGAAAAAAAAAAGTAATATTTAACAATCCAACGAGCTCCGTATAATAATGTCGTAAAATAAGTTTTTATTTAAAATCATCGTTTCGGAGGTTTTATTCTACTTTATCGACGATTTAAAAAATCATATTTACGACGTTCCACTTACGCGTTGGAACGTAACAAAAAACTCTAACAAATCGTTCCCGTTTAACCGTTGAGGCTAATTAGAACATCGTGACGTTTTAAAAACGTATGTTTGATTAGATTATTCAGTTTTTTTGGGTGTGACGCTAGGGAATGGATCATCGGGGCGGCATGGGTGGTCCCGTCGACACACGATTGTATCAAATCACATTAATTTTTTTTCGTTACGACCCGACTGCAACGTGACTGAACACTTAATAGAAACATAACCTTCCGTTTTGTTACTTGAAAATGTAAAGTAAATGAGAAAGTCAGTTAGAAACTCTAGTGCTTCAAGGAAACTAGTAATATGAGCGTGTAACGCGAGCCTGCAACCCAATAGGTCGGGTGAGAGCATGCTAATCCGGGCCAGATGTCCCGCTCGACCGGCTGCTCCGGACTTCTAAGCCATTACACCGATAATGATTGCCCAAATACCCCCTCACTTGCCAAATGGCGCTTCGATTGAGCAATTATTCCGTCATACGGTTAATAAAAAAGGTTTTTATGTCATTTACCACATTTTCGTGGATATTTTTTGCCGATATTCAGTTTTTACCTGCGTTTAAATAAATTCGTGACACCGTTCCAATAATTAACCGACAAATTACCTTTTGTTTATTGTGCCTGCCCAAACGGCCGTGTCTTCGCATACATTCGACCGTTCTGAATCACGACGAATAATTACATTAATTTACTTAACAATGCTCATATTATAGAACATCTAAATATCGCGTTTAAAAACTGGTACCTTGAACATGCACGATTTAACATGAAACGCGAATTCGTTATACAAGCATACTTATCTTGAGAAAAAATGCACTGTTAACCTGTTGTACGCATCTTATTAAACCGGCCTATTGTAGTCAGTATTCATGGGTAAACATACACCAGTCTTTATCCCCATTGTTACGGGTCTACTTAGGATCACCCTTCGTGATATCAGGTGTATTGTATGGGATGCCGAATTCGGTCCAGAGGTCACACATCTCCGTACGACCTTAGGTCACATCCCACAATAGTTAGAATCGTGTTTACTATTGTAAAACCGATGTTTAGGAGATTTCAGCTCACGGTAACAAAAGGGAATAATACTGGTCAGACAAAGGACTATTGTTCTTTTAAGATCCTTGGCTACCGTTTTAGTCGTTACGTGTCTTTATTATAGGTATTATTGATCTCATTGTGTTACCGATTTATGATGCTCCTATTATGGCCATCGAACAACGCTCATGGGAACCGTTTTGGATGAGAACAATGGAAAAATTATTACTTGGCCACGATTAATGTGGATTTTAAATTTAAATAATTATAGGTAACGCATGAGAGGTTGCAGCAATCTTTGCTAGAAATACCTATGTTTAAATACGGTGTTTGTTTTTTTTTTTGAAGCGCACGTATGTGCCGGGTCCACAAATAAAATGCCAACGCAATATGAAAAGTCAAGTCGTGAATAGAAAATAGTATAGTGAGGATACAATGTGGCTGTGGGAAGGGCTAAAGAAGACAAAGTTGACGTAAAATTCAATATTTATTTTCAAGCAAGTTTTTTGTTTTACGGCAACGCGGCGTGGTTCGGTAGCCGGTTCCGTGTCCGCGGTCGCAACTCTGTATGATTTACGTTTATGGTTGACGTAAAATCAGAGAATGTGGTTTGTGCATCGACTCCCCTGTATTCAGATTTTATGTTCCACGGTGCCTTCGTAGTTCAGTTGCAAAAATAGTCTATGGAACATGTGGTCCTTTTGTTGTATGGCCATAGGTCGTGTTGCAAAAAAAAAGAAAAAAATTACAGAGATTTTTGTGCTGTAATTTTTTTTTTTTGATTTCTTAAGGGTTCTTTGTAATGTTAAAAGAGTTTCGTTCTAAAAGAAATCATATGCGTTATCTGCTGTGGAATATTTTAAGTGTACACAAATGTTTGAATTCCCGCTCGAGATTATCTGTATGATAATGAAACAGCGTACCTCAGTAGCACCCAGATCTGTAAATGAGCGGTATAGCGACCGATAAGTCCCTTTGATCGCCGCCGGTGCGCCTGCGCATCCTTTGAACTCGCCGCGCCCGCGGTTGATCTTTATTAAATATTTATTAAGGTACATTATTCAGATACGTGTAAACAGAAGTCGTGGGATCGGCATAGGTATGTCAACCTAAGGCATACCGACCTTCTTATTTAAAAAAAAAAAATTCCATTATTTATATACTAAATTTAAAAAGATCTTATACTACATTATGTGAACCTTAACTTGTCGTCGATCAATGACATTGCAGAGTTAAAACCCATTGTCTTCACAGTCCAAAGTATCCGAAAATAAGCAGCTCGGTAAACAATCTCATTATTTTGACTCAACGTCGGCCATTTTATGCATTTTACGTTATTGTTTATGAACACTTCCAACAAGTAGCAGTTATCTATAGGTACCATAGAGTATTATTGTGTACTGTCAAAAAACAAAGCAATATTAAAAACGCCACTGCAAGAGATGTGGTGTTGCATGTTGCCAAATAGACAAAAAACCGGCCAAAACACACGCACGTAGGGTTCCGTACCATTATCTTTAAAAATGAGCAAAAAATCACGGTTGTTGTATGGGAGCCCCCTTAAGTATTTATTTTATTTAGTATTTGTTGTTATAGCGGTCACAGAAATACATCATCTGTGAAAATTTCAACTCTCTAGCTATCACGGTTCATGAGCTACAGCCTGGTGACAGACGGACAGACGGACGGACAGCGAAGTCTCAGTAATAGGGTTCCCGTTTTACCTTTTGGGTACGGAACCCTAAAAAGAATAGACAACATTTAGAAAAAAACTATTTTTTTCATGTGCACTGTGCCAAGATATTTGTAAACACCAACATTATAATTGATAAATTAACCGAAGCTTCCAAAGATTTTTTTTAAATTTATGTGGCCGTATTCGACATGTTTATTAGAAACTAATAAATAATTTAATGAAATCTAACAAGTTGTAAAGCGGTTGTTAAATCAGAAATCGTGTCATAAATAATTATGGTATCGTTGCTACTGGAATAATGCATTATCTAAATTTAACAATTTACATTTTAATTATAGGTACCTGCCTTATCTATTACATATATATTTCTTTTACATTTTATACTACATACACCGTACTAATTACATATTAAAAAAAAAACATTTATGTATTTGTTTTTAAAATTGTCATTTTACATTATTAAATTATTATTTTAATGTAGACAAATCAAACCCCGGCTCGCACCTCTGGGATTTATGTGCGAATCTCATTTTCATCCGAGATTATCACTTGCTATGAAACGGTGAAGGAAAACATCGTGAGGAAACCTGCACGTCTGTGGGAACTTGTCTAGTTCTCGATAGATGTGTGAAGTCTGCCAACCCGCACTGGGTCAGCGTGGTGGACTATGACCTGAATCCCCCTCGCATTGAGGGGAGGCCCGTGCCCAGCAGTGGGACGTTAAAAGGGCTGTAGTAGTAGTAGACAAATAATAAATGTTGCTGTTTTGAAAAAGTAACATTTTTTTTTGTAACAATCGCCATCTTTATTAACTAATTATGACATGTATTTTTTTTGTTCTAGATTTTTTTTTCATCAAAAACATTTATTAAATGAGCTAAAAACAAAATATTTACATAGTTAACAATTTACAAATTAATATAAAAAAAATATATATACACCACACTATTTATTATTATCGTCATTAAAAAAGTGTCTTGTTTATCGCGTATAAAATTTCGTCTGTGGCCGGTAGGTGGCAAAGGTCATTGGCATAATGCATCAAACTGGGGGTCGCATGAATAATTTCAAAATGGACGGCGTACGATGACCTTCGGCCATGCACCGCAATGCCGCAAGTGTTTGCAATATTATACTGATTTATCTCACACATTATCTCACGCCCGAACGTGCTAAATTAATTACAAGATTGCAATAAGTACAAATATAGAGACTGTATTAGTAGTCCGAAATGATACTTTACCGTTTGCATAAGTATTGGCTAATTACACCACATCGTAGGGGGTTCGATTCACGTCAGTGGAAAATTTCGGAATTTGTCCTGGTCTAACAAGGATGGTACCATTGTATGGTACCCATAGTTCAAGCTTGGCTTAGTCTGGGACCTTATTGTCAAATCCACAGAATGGAGAAATCCTAGGACTGACACACGGGGCGAGACTTTACTTGACTTTGGAGGAGTGGCTAATTTCAGTTTGTCTATCGGTCTTGAATCGAGGCTCTGTCTTCACCTGAGTACGGCAGCAAGGTAGTTCTATAGTAGACGTCTCGTTTGCTTCACCTGCTATTGCCACGCTTGTTAAGGAATTGCAGGTCCTCGAAGGAGTAGAGACGCTAACCGATCATCCGTATATAAGGTTTGACGTGATTTTAATACGATGAATAAACATACATTATATCTTCCAAATCAGCTGTCAAAACGGACCTCTTAGACCTTAGACCTTAGCTTTAATATTTGGGTGTCAATTTAAGGCGTCTCCTAGTTAAATAGTGCATAATCTGTGATCACATTAAGATTTCTGTTGCTAACTGCCTGCATCCTAGAGTCTGTTTGCGTTTCCAAACCGCATTCTCCGACCTTATTGACCTTAATGGTCATTCTACACGTAGACGTTGCGCATGACCGTATTCGGTCGAACTTAAGTCGGTCGGGGCGTCCGGTCAGAGAATTGTAAGCGATCCGTCTACTATTTTGCAATTTCATCATAATAAATTTTAATTCAAAGTGACAGCCGTTAGCACGACGCGATCTTATTTAATTTGTATCGACTTGGCGGACTCACTGCCTTGCTTTTTTTGCATGGGTCGTCACCTACCACTTTAGGAGTATTGTTTTGATGTTACTGTGATTTTTTGACAGTTTTTTCTTAGTATAATTACAGTGAACAATAAGTGACTTGCTCAATTTTCTTCTTCTTTTACGAAATGATTAAATTTTATTGGAATAAGATGATTAATGTTCCGATTATCAGCCAGTGTCAAGTAAATAATAGTAAGGAACAAATTTAATCATTAATTTACTCATTGTAATCAGATGGGTGATGATGGTGATAAGGATGACGTCTTCCTACCGACATAGGCGGCAACTGTCACATTTTATTACTTATTCGAATATGACGATGTTTGACGAGCAAACGAATATTTTTGTTATTTAGTTACACTAGTTTATTTTGGGAACTTTTATTGCATTTTTTGTTTGTTTGGTAACAAAAGAATCGTAACAAAAAAGAAAAGTAATGTATTATATAAGCAAGTTGCTGGGGTTTGTTTAATTAAAGCAAGTATTAAAGAACGAAGCTTCGTTGTAGTGAAAAAAACTAATCAGTCCCTATTTGCGTATCCCTACTTCCATAATCTTTAAAAGAGGTTTTTACAAGCGTCACTTAGCACTTTTAGCACTTTACAGGAGAATTCACCCCATATGGTCTAACCACTTCACCATACTCACAAAAAGCTCAATCTTGTGAGCAAACCGTCGCGAAAGCTTTTACGGATAGCGAAACCAATTTTACATCGCCTGTTAAAGAAATACTGGCTCCAATTTCCATTCTTACTACCATTTACGTATTTCGTCCTTTCGGAAATATTTAAATACATAATGCCTAATCATAAAGTAATTAAAAATAAAATTCTAATTTTATTATAGATTTTAAACGCAGCTAAAGAATTTAAGGTCTGTGAATTTTACCCATTTCCAAGTTTGGTATGAGTTTTGAAATATTTCGAATTTCAAAATGACTTTGATTTATTATTGAGGTAAAACATTTTAGGTATTTTAGGTACTTCGGTGGTCACAGTTGTAATATACTACATAAGCCTACTGTTTTCACAGATAAGTTTAAGCATGTCATATCCTAATCCTTTCCTATTGTGTTACATTTCCTTAAACCACCGAAGCGTATACGCAGCCAATTCGCTGGTAACACAACAAAACCGCCCGCTTGTTAATTTCTCTCACTTTCCCGATTACGTACGGCTGCCGCCCCGCCCACAAACATTTTCTAATGTTACTAAGGCAGGCTGGACGTAACGAAATTTACTAGCCTGGCTTTTTTATTTTTACGAAATGAGCGAAATGATGATATTTAATGGAATAAGATGAGGAATGGCTTCACCTGCGACTAGCGCGGGTATTTCGCCAATGTCAAGTAATTAATAGCAAGGACAAATTCAATAAATACACGTAATAAATAAAAATGAATGATGACAGTGATAAAGATGGTTCTAGCCTGGCTTTATAGCCAGGCACACTGAGGTGTCAGCTTCCAAGCGTCAAAATACGCTCGCGCTGTCAATGTCGCTTCGGGATTCATCCGCCATCTTTATCACTGTCATCATCCATCTTTATTCATAATGTGTATTTATTGAATTTGTCCTTGCTATAATTACTCGACATTGCCATAAATATATCGCATATCAGGTGCAGGCAGTATTCTTCATCTGATTCCGTCAAAATATCATCATTTCACTCATTTCGTAAAAGAAGAAGAAGCATTTTTTATATTGTACATATCGATTATGTCTTGGCTTGAGCATAGGCTGTTCGACTTACTGCACGGGTGCTTGCGAGCTCAATTCCCGCTAGTGGCCAATTTCGGAAATGGCCTTTTTTGGAATTTGTTCAAATGCTGGTCTAACTGGTATAGCTCCAGTTCAGTATGGTACCCAATAGTACCCATAGTACAAGTATTGCTTAGTTTGGCATCATACATTGAGTGTGTGTTGTCTAGTGATATATTTAGATAAGGATACAATTTCATTGCCATAGATGTCACGCTTGACATTGTACTATTAGAGTACACATCCAAATTTACTGATAACAAATATCGGTGACCGTCATCTACCGCTCAGTGCAACCGAAAACAACCATTTCTATGTAAACATTATGTACTTACAAATATATATGTATATACACAAGCTCCACACGACTTGGCTTTGCAATTTCATACTCTAACACAAGCCGCTTAAAGTCCTGATTCATATATTTAACACTGTTGTATAACAGTTGCAAAAAGTAGCAGTACTTTGATCTAATAATAGAAAAATCAAACGACGGATAGTAGTAAAACTTTATTTTAGTGATTTTTTTTCATTATCGTATTATATTTTTCATTATTACCTACTACCTAGTTGCATATTGTGAAATGAAGTAATAAATTAATACAAAATCTGTCTCGTAAAGTAACGAAATAAACCGCCGCACCCTGCAGAGCAGGTATTTACAAACATCCTGTTTTGTAGATAGAATCTAAATAATTGCAGTATTCAGAGAGGCCAGACATAGACTACCTGAGAAAATTACCTAAATTATATAGCAATGTCGGTCTGCATGTAATTTGAGGAGGTCGCTCACAGCCTAGATAACACGCAAACTAATCAGAGTTAACTTGGTCCAAACGTCCTTATCAAAAGTTACCATTTTTAAAGCAACATAGCTGTTTACTCATCTCTTGTAGTTTTAACGATATAACCACCAAAAGCCTATGACTAACCATTTTATAATGAGTAATCAACTATGTATTTCCTGTTGGAAATACGATACAACTCAGAAATCATGACGCGTTCAGCATTTTAAATGTTACCTCGTCACACGTAGGAAATCTAAATTTCCGTAACAAAATTGAAAACGAAAGCAACATTTTTGTTACGCAATTAATTTGTAGTCTTACCACGAAGAGGAAATAATAATTATGTAACGAAAAATACATAATAACATTATCGTAACAAAACAATAACTGAACTCAAAATTGTTATCTTAAAACCATGTGGATGTAATAAATGTTTAATCGGCCGAAACAATGACCGTATCAGATAATATAAAACAAATGTTAATACGGAACACAATAGCTACCTGAGTATATGTCACTTATTTGTTTAGCCGGCCGTCTTAAAACCAGTAGCCGGCACCCGAACGCATACGAATACGCGGCGCAGACGCATGGTCTTAGTTTTTGTTACTCTTTTTTTATCGGCGTCCAGTTGTAATAGAACTTCTTTTCTAGGGCTGCCGACTGATCACACCTTGCTCGTTATCCTTATTTAATTATTTTTTTAACCTATATTGTCCCACTGCTGGGCAAAGGTCTCCTCCATTCTCCTCCACACTCCATATAAAAAAAATCATCTATCATTTTATGTCAGAAATGTAATTGCATATTTTGTTACCAATGTATTAGGGGGAGAGACTTTAGCCTTTATACCAGACATACTTCTTCTCGGTGCAGGAGGGATACGACTTGTATGCCACTCCATCACAATAGACCAATGCTTGTTTGCGAATTGTCTACATTAACTTGCCCATAACATCCCAGCGCTCCAAGTCCCATATGGAGAATATGGATATTACAAAATATATTAGATGCTACTTTCATCACAACTGGGCCCCAAGTCCGTTAACACCATCGTTGTGAAGTTGCTATGACTTCATTTTTAAGGCATGAAAGCGACCCCATTTTTCAATGGTAGCCAAAATATGACCATTGTAGACCTAATGACCTAATATTAGACCAGTCATATTATAGCTACCATTGATAAAAGATGTTGTTATCATGCCTTAAAAAATGAAGTCATAGCAACTCCACAAAAGTAGTGTTAACGGACTTGGGGCCCAGATTTGATGAAAGTGGCATCTAATATATCTATTGTATTCTCCATACAGTTGAATGAAATAGAGTGTTCAATCTTCATATTCATAGCAGCGTACACAATTATTTATACCAATTTACTTGATCTTAATGTTAAGACTTGATGTATTTTACTAGTCAGTCTGTCATATGCACTTGCTTATTCTCAACGCCGATGTTAGAAAGTGGAAAGCTACCCAACCGTCATATGTTTAAACCGGACAGGTAAACAACTGATGGTAAACATTATTCAAATGCTGCACCATTGTTTTTGTTTCTCTCATTGTATAATTACAAAACTCGTCTTATGCGCAACAAGACCGCCATTCTGACATCGAATCGCCTTTCACTTGGCCTAGATATTTCGGAACTGGTTCGTAATAATGCAAACCCGTCGGCTACCGTCGTGTAACAATATGTTTCCTGTGCAGCTGCGGAAAATCCAGGAGAAATGGACTCTGGAACGTGTTTTACGGCCCCATTTGTTGCCCTTTCAATGCCCCATAGGCCTAGTTAAAAGTGTTATGATATCAGATAGAGAAGTATTTCTGGGAAAGCGTTAAATCCTCTAACTGCCGAAACAAACATAAATACTGCTAGCTGTTCTATCTACGAAATGACTTTGATCACAGAGTGGCAGATTTCATAGTTTGTTGATGTCATTAGACTCAAGTGATTTCAAATTACTTAAATTTGGATCCTCAGATTTAAATTCTGATATAACCAGCATATAATAGGCTATTTCACAAATCTTATTGAATTTTCGTAGAAAGACAAATTGACGTTGTATATTCATTCTTTCTTAAGTCACAATCAAGCCACTTCATCAACCCTGCTTCGTAACCGTGCTTCGTAAATGAACAAAATAAAAAAGCGGCAGCGTGCGCTAGGGCAAGCGAGCCAACAGCCAACCTGTTTTGTCGCGGGACGCGGTGCGACGCCCACGACCGACAAATCAGCGTGCGTTGCATACATACATACCCACAATTGCTATAGCGCGGACACGTCCGATCAAGTTTGGACTTGTTTCTAAAATTCACTGAGCCGCGGCGCTGGAGGAAAACACACCACAATTTTAATTATAATCGCTTCAAAATCCAATTCTTCCAGAAATTTTATTACCTATTGCGCTATGGTTTTACTCTCACAGCATACGTCATGTCTCCACAAAAAAAAATCCTTTAAGCGAAATAGCTTTAAGGAAGTTTTTGCAAAGCAATATTTACAAAAGCTTCCTCAAAGCTATTTCGCTTAATTTATGAGCATTGAAGACGCTAGGCGTAAAGCGTAGGCACTGTCTATCGTTCCGTCTGCGACGCGATCACATTCATTACTTTGCTACGTTTCGCTCCGCAATCTCCCAAATTTGCGGCCGTGGTGTCCCTATAATTATATTTTGTGTGCGAACAAAGGGAATATCAGTCTTGAGTCCCAATCTCAGCTGCATTGACTGACGCAGTAATGACTGCAGCCTTTTAAGTCCTCGTGGCATTCCCACGAGCCCGCACCAACAACATTTGGACAACTTTTGTGCACCAAAACGCCGATGCCATTATGTGCTACGTCCTCACACAATGAACGTAATGACACTCGCAAATTTCAATTCACCACATGTAATTTTGGAGATTTTTCGGAAATTTATATCCGCCAGCGGTAATTTGATGTGTTTTTTGGCTTTGTTTATCGTGTAACCGATCACACGCTCCGTGATTATATTCTATACACAGCGCACGTCATGTTTCCTGGCACTCCTGCGCACGCGGCGCAGGATCAAAGGGCGGCGACAAACACCCCTAACAGCGCCCGCATCGCATCCCTCGCACTGTCCACGGCAGCGACCCTCGAAAAAACCTAATTTGACGCATCTCAGGAAGAATCCTATTTTTTCTCGCTTTTTAATTTTGTCCTCACGCTTTTTTTATTCCCATGCAATCAAGATTCAGATGGTGTAGGCGAGACGGATGCAGGCCCGGCCTTCGATGCACGTGGATTGCATTACACGCCGCAGTTGCTAGCCCCCGCAAACTTGGCACACTTACAACGCATCAAAATATAACTCCCTGGCAACAACTTTCATTCTCGGACGCTAAACGAGCATTGTATTAATAATGACTGCTGGCTTTGAACTTTGAACCACCTATGCAAATTCATATCCAATCGACTTCCTAGAACGACGTCTAATATTCATAAGATGGTTTCATAAGATGATTCGATCAGGTTCTATATACTGGTTACTGGTTTTATATGAGCATAATTCCTATTCGTGCTCAGATTGGTAAACAGGTGAATTACAGCAGCATCATAAGTGGTAGAGTCGGTGCGTCCGCGCCGATATTTGGGTCGACCGAAATAGCCGCGCACTCCGTGGCCAGTTAACACTCCTCACGTCGAGTTGTTGACTCGCCTTTTACAAGTACGAGCGATAAAGATAATCTACTCGATCGTAATTAGCACAAACGAATGTCACACGAATTTCAAATAATTAGTTACAATTAATTAATTATTATCCATTCAAGGTCGACACCTGTGCGGAACTGCGCAGGCTGTCAGCGTATTGTTTCTACGTAATATCATAACTTACTACGGTTAGCCTGTTCACGATAAAGTATTGATAATGCCGGTGATTATATGAATTGTGTGCGACGAGTTTAGGCGCGCCGGCGCACGCGCGCCATCTCCAAGGCCATTTTATTTACGCATACACCCGCATGTTTACGCGTGCCCACACAATAACCGGCCAATACATATAGACTACGCCAGGCAACACACATACAAACAAACATGACAACAACGCAAATTGGTCAGGTTATAGCGTGAAGAAAATGGCGCGAAACGCTCCATTGAACGTTTGGCGGGAAATCGTTGCGCAACCACGTGAAAGTATTTTCTCTCCCTCTGGTCTAGCGCATCTCAATGTATTAATAGTGTTCTATTTATAAAGAGCATTTAATTACAGTTGCGTATATTGAGGCGGTTTCCGTGTTTTAGTCAAATATTTTGACATTATCTGCTATGATTACGTAAGGTTAAGTCTGATTGCAAGGTTGTACGCACGTGATGCGTGGTTCGGTATCAGCTTGCACGCGAAAATAATTAGTTATGTCATTAACATAACCTATTTATTTGCACGAGGCAAGGAATTTGGCGGGAAACCGAGGCGTCCACCCGCCGACCTTGGCTCACGTGACGTCATTGACATAGTTCCCGACTGCAGAAACCGACGCTCGTTTTTTTACCATGATTCAGACCATTTTATTATTTTGAACGCTCAAACCGAGACTGCTTTTACGCGATACGTTTAATAACGTAGTTACCAACCAAACATAGCTTGCCTTGACATTTAACCTTGAATTTAATAATGTGGCTACTCATGTAGGTTCTTAAACAGCCAGTGCTTATAGATTTTTGTTTTAAATTAAAACCGCCAACATAACCTCTTTTTCGTTTTGGCGGGAGTTTATAGGTTATATTAGATTTTAAGTTGCCAAATGGCCAATATATTTATCTTGCGTTATTATATTGTTTACATGACATATTTAACGTAGGCCAAATGTCAATATTCAATAGTTACTTCGAAGTTAAGCCGATTAATTAGAATAATTTCTACAACTTCCATTTTGTTACAACATGCGACATTGCGACCCAATCGTTCGTCCATTTTGTTACTTGATGACTTCATTATTAGAAGCACGTGTTTTTTTTAATAGATATTTTTTGTCGTTATCTTGCGTTACTTTTTAAGAGTTTAATAAACTGTGGTTCGCTGGGACTATTCACGCGTTAAACTGGTTTCAGATCATCTATGGAGTCCTTAGTTTAGATTTGCAAATTGGATTAAGTATGCACATGATTGCGCATAGTTTCTTCAATCCTGCATTTAACTTATTTTAAGGCAGTTTTAAAACATGTCATACTTCATAATTTAACATACCTAAGCTAGTATCAAACATGTTTTGGCTTCTGAATATTCACGAACAATTGAAGGAATCTGCTAACCTTGGGCGCATCAGTTGATATGCCATGGCCGTTTTTTATTGGCCCATCTCGATAATCACCCCGCGAGATCGTGTGTGTGGCTACCGGATGGCTTCTGACGATTTCCGATACGTAACTGAAGTATGGTTTGGAATCGTATTTATACTTTACAAGCCGAGTCTTAGGCGTGAAAGTTTAGTAGCTTCTTGCAACATCAGCAGTGTAATTATCTAATTACATTACAAACAAGTTTCAATTACTTTTTGTCAAAACAACTGTCACGATATATAAAATTAAAAACCGCCATGTTGTTTGGTTGCTAACCAAAATTAACAGCAGCCAGCGCATATATCTGCCAGCCATTTGGTAGTTCACCCGAAACAGACAGACAGAAAATGTTTTTTTTTTAAATTTGAACAACAAATTTCATCGACTGTCGATAATGATCGAAATTTAAGATTTATTATCGTACATGTGCTCAGAGTGGTTTTATTGGTACTAAAAGATAACAGCGTCCGATTTATTATATCAGTAGCATTATTAGACTTTATAATCAGTATATTTTCCCTATAAATAACATATCATAGGCATACCGTCTTCAGCTCAGTAAATTAACAAAAGGATTTGCCTTCAAAGTACCTAATCCTCTGAAAAGTCTCACTGGTGAATGACCAGTTGCGTTTTTTATGGGTTTGTGTTGTAAACTCGTTGTAGTGTGCTTCATGCGTACGTTGGTGTGTTCCTCGTTCCAAAAGTTATAGAAAAAAATATAAAATAACTAGCTCTGTCGCCTTTATTTATTTTCCAACTTTTTTAACCCTCTCAAAGTTTCATATATTTTAAATTACTTAACAAAGCGATATCTGTACTAACGCTCTGTGTTATATCGTTAACTTTCTTCATTTTTTAGTATGAGTGTTCACGCTCCAAAAATAAATAAGATTGTTCACGAAATTATATATATTCAAAAAGGGTTCTATACGAATATATGTCGCATTCTCAGCTGCCTTTGAGCCAGTAAGTCACGGCCCTATTATGCCGCAGATTAAACAGTAGTAAAACGGATCGTTAAACTTTTAATAGTTTTTAAGGTAATATTTTTTCGAAATTAGAAATGGTCACAAAGATTCGTCGCCGCCCTTTGAAAAAAGGGATTCCGGTACTTTGAGTTCTCTAAAAACTACTTTTTACATGATGGGGTCGTAAAAGTCCCATAAGCAACCAAGCGTCTTAACGAAGGCGTACCAGTTCGAGACTCGTAAAAATTTCACCAATTACAATGGCGGCCACGCCTTATGTAATATTTTTACAAGTTGCATTGTGAAATGGTCGCTAGCGTGAACTGGCGTCACGTTCACTGTAATGTTAACAAGAGTCGTAAAAACTGCTTTCTTCGTGAGTTTTATCGTTTCCACTCGCGGTTATATCGACGCCCCAATGCATTTGTACTTTTTAGACAAAATATAAAATGAATATCCATAAAATCAATTCAATTTCTTGATCCTAAATGTCTGCACTATGCTTTATGTGTTCTGGCTTTATGGTTCCATAGATACCAAAGGGTTAAGATTCCTTTCTTCCGTGTTATTTGATTGTAGCGGTGTGACATATAAAACAATTGTGGGGTGCATACGTTTTTCACTCTGATTTCACCATTTGAGTTTTAGTACCACCCGTGTATCCTCTTCAGCAATATAACATAGATTTGTTGACAGTTTCAGTAAAATAATGCATTTACAATCTCATGGAAATATTAACAACATCGACTATAAAATAACTCCCAAATATGACCTAAATGTTTTAAATCTTGTTGCTAATCGTAATGTTTCCGTCTTTTCAGATTTCCTGAAGCCCCGCAAACGGTTATCGGGTAACGGGAAGAAGTCGCCCGCCCACAAGCATGAGTGCGGCCACGGGGCACACATCCGCCCACCTAAGGTTGCGAGGCTTGCGCAAACGCATCTCAAACGCCCCAGCTAGGCCGCGCCACCTCACGGGACCACGCAAAATCGAACTCACTGCAACGGCAGCTACAAAAGACGAAATACTTCGGAACTCAATGGGTTTTATCGCCACCGATTTACGTCAAGCATCTGCTTCAAGACAAGACTGTCACGGAGTATATCGCACCGAGTCGCTCCCTCACTTTCGTTATTTAAACGAAAGAAGGAGACAATACATATATCTCACTTTCTGTCTTGTCAGTTCTTTAGTAAGGTTTGACTGTGTTGAATCAGGAGGTTGATACCGAGATCCGAATAACCACTTCGTCAAACCAGTTCAATTTTGCTGTTGTCCGAATGTTGAGCTAATCTTTTTTTATATTATTTCACTAATTTATTATGAATCATCGTTCGGATATATAATAATGTTAAGTATTTTGTAAGTTAGCTTGAGACACTATGTTTAGGATAATTAATATATTACAATTGGTATAAAGTCACTGAACATCACATAACACTACCTATACACAATACAATCCAATTTTTTTAAGTCATACACCCAAACTCAATGTTTTTTACTTTGCAGACTTGCCTCCAAATTGGATAAACACTTCGTCAATTAACGGCATCGATTGATCGCCTTGCATTTCACGGCGTGTGTCTTACTTCATACAGACTGAAATTACTTACGTAAAGATATTGCAAACATTATTACTTTCAATAACCGTGTTCATTATTTTTTCTAAAAATCAAAAACTACTGTTCTGATTTTTGGTAAAGAAAATATTATGTCCACACTTTTCAACAGTCTTACAAAGCACTTCCCTAAACAAAGATACTTCGTAATACTTTCTACCAATTTGAAGGATACACTTCAATTTTCAAACCGTTATTGCTAAATCCCCAAGGAAAGCTACAATGTGGCATCTTAGTTTCAAAACGGATGGACCGATTTGCACAAATTTTGGTCCATTGGTGATATCGGCGAGATGGTTCTCACCTATATTTGATCGGAATCAGTCCAGCCGGTTTGAAGATGGACGCATTGGAAGTTTTAAACAGAACACGGCCAGTACCTTTCCAATGCTGATTTTTTTCAAAATAATAATGACCACTTTCTCTTACACTAAGAGACTCCTTAATGTGATGTGATAATATTAAGGCATCACGATTAGGCGACTCCTAGTATAAGTGAAAAAAGGGCATTAATCTTACAAAAGCCGTTAATAACACTAACACGTGACAATTATTTTGTAAGTTTATTATGATCTCTTTGGCATAAGTTATTTTAATGTTTAGCTTTAGTTTATTGTTTAGTTACTTGACTTACGGCGAACGTCGTTGGCTATTTACGTCACAATCCGAAATGTCTCGAAAATACTCAGAGGCCGAATGGAAATTAAATTTTCACGGCTCCGAGTATTCTCGACATATTTCTTCACAAACTTTGTATCTTCTTCGCTACGCTACACGCGACCAAGATACGAAGACACCTAATATAGAGTATCGTGATAGCACAAATACTCAATGATAAAAGACAAATGTTACCATCACCGTAACATAGTTATTAATAATTTGCAATTTTATTTAAGTAGTCATTTTTAACAGTTAATATTTGAGTATTTGTGTTTGAAAATATATGAAGCCTACTGAAAGAAACGGCGCTCCCACACTGAAGTTATAAAATTTTAAATCATGTTAACTTTTCTAACACTTGGGTTAATACAATCGAAAATGGACTACACAACATTTTTCATTGTTCAATATTTTGAGCTTACTGCAATGCACAGATTACGGCCATGCATACTACTGATATTTTATATTGCAATTATACCGGGCACATTCCCTTCAATGCGAGGGGAATTTCGGCCATAGTCCACCACTCTTACCGCTCGAAAGTTTTAAATAGACCTTCAGTACGCTTACAAGGACAGCGTAGACATAAGTTTTATCTCTTTCAACTGTCAGATTTGTCGAGAAAATGACGTCACTTGGAGATTTTTGTACTGGACATGGCTTAGTGTGACGTCATTTTCTCAACACGGTCTACACCGTCATGCTAAGGCTACAGGTTGGCTAACGAAACCTTTGCTCTTCAGCGCATGAAATGAAATCATTTCAGAGATGGTGGTACCAAGGTTTCCTTTACTTCCAAAGTCGGTGTTCTGCCTACTTCGCGACCACTGGTTAAACCATGTGTTTATTTATATAACCTTAGTGTGGGAGCACTATTAGTATATTTGTTTTGTTGTTGTATCTTAATTGAGTATATTCTTATTATATAGACGATTGTTTTCTTTTTCGAAATATTGCATTTTAGAAATCTCGTTTCACAGCAGTCCCGAAAGATTGATATTGTACCCGCGACCCTTTTAATAAAGTACAAATTGTCTCATCGGTTTTAGGTCGAAGGGTCGTGGCCATTGCAAAGACATACCATAATATCATCCTCATTGTTTCATTCTATGTATAGTTATAGCGTTATAGGTTTACGTGTTGGGAATACATTGTGTATGCTAGCTATATTGTATACAACAGGAGTTGTAAGACAGTTTTATCGATAACCAAAGTGCCCGACGATTCGTAATGAAATTAAAACAAAAAAGAAATGAACTTTTATTGATTTGACAGCGAAAGAACAAATAATGTTTATTTATATTGTTGTGAAAAACATATTTTATGACTACGCGCGGTAGTTTCATGACATGTTTGAAGACGGAAAAAGAATGGAAATTTACTTCTGTGTTTATGAATTATTATTTCTGAGTGCGGTCTCTAGAACTGACGAAATACTTGACATAAAGTCGTTTTGCAATAATGCTTTTTAATATAACAATTTTGTCAAAAAGCTGTCCAATAATATATTGAAATATTAAAACATTGTTTTAATATAGTGGTAACTAAGGCCCCTGAACGATTTATGTACTCATCTGTAATCCAAATAAATGAAAATTGGATTGTGTATCCTCGGTTCGTGAGACCACACCAAATTGTATAAATTATGTTGTTCTGTTTAACATGTGTGCTGGGTCCACGTGTCGGCAATAATTCGCCAAGAAGTGGCTTCTTTATGTTATTAATAAATAAGTATCTTTGATAAAAAAAAAACATCCGTACTTGTTTACACAAAGTTTTTAAAATAATTATTAAGCAGGTAGAAAAAAAATATGTTGAACTTGCCATTTGAATATATCACAAAAAAGAACACAACATGAAATATGTCAGAGCCTTCAGTATGAGTTTTAAAAGTACCAGTAATCGAATGTTTATTATACATTTATCAGACCAGTGTTACGTCTCCGCTAGGGGCGCTGCTGTGTCAAGTATGAAAACATTCGATCGCTAATTTATGCAGTCAAAACTAATACTAAGGCCCCTGACCACTAAAGCACACTTCTTTTATAATAAATAATATATTTTTTTCTCTTTAACACCTGTGATGTATTAAATATGATCTCAAAACATAATTTTACTGCCTTCATATTTAATTATTTTAATAGTTAGTTCTCGATTTCACGGAACATAAGCATCTTGGAAAAAAAGTCATTTAGTATCCCTGGAGTGGGTTTGAGAGATATTTTAATACATCAGTTGATTAACGAGTAGGTTGTATGTTTCGGTAGAGAAGGCTGGAGGCGAGGGTCGTGAGATGGTGTCCGCTGCACTGTACATAGCGTGCACACAACACTGTATTTATTACCAGCGGAACACGTCTTTAAACTAAGGGCTAAGCTTAGTATGAGTAAGTATTCAAATACCGGACGCATTAATGAATATTTCTATCAAACTGACAGTAAATCTTCGCCTTTCCGCTAGAGGCGCTGCTGTGAAATATTCGATCGGTATTGAGTGGTAAAAGGGTATTTGTCTTAAGCGACACTAGGCGATATTAGCTCATATACGTACTGATATACGTATATATATGTAAAGTTAGAAAAAATCCGCTGAAGTCAAATAGCCTTTCATCCCTCGATTTGATGCTGACAAAACTCATACTAAGCTCCCCAAGATTTAGGTTATCAGGAAACGTAGTGTAAGGGATACGAAAGAAATATGTTAACATAATATATTCGTACGATTATAGATATTCGAAGAGGCAATATAGATATAAAGTGCCAAATAACAGCGTATTTTAAGTTATATTTACGAGTTTAAATAACCCGGGGAACATCCAACAATGATTTTATAGTGTGAGGTTACGTAAACATTATTGTATTGTAAATTTAGTTAAAAAAAGCTTATTTCACTCGAGTTACTGTGTTTTCATTTATTGGACCTATCACCCCTACCCATGACATCACCATAATTTAGAGCTAAGAACAACAAAGAAATGCACAATAAAGAAACATACTTTAGCGGTTTTGATGATGTTTCGTCGTCTAAAAAAAGTAGGTAAGTAATCAAAATACGTTGATCGTGTGTGCTTGCTCTCAATATAAATAGGTACCTCACTAGAAATAAACGAACACATGAGAAATATATAGTTTCAATTCAGCTACACATCGCTACAGTGGCCTTAAGTAGGTAGATATTAAAGAAGTTTGAAATGTTAATTTAGATAGTTTAAAAATCGCTATGAATAGGTACTGCGATTGGGATAGGTAGACAGTGATTCAAGTTTAAATATTGAGACGATATCGTAGGTCTTAAAAAACAGAAACATTTTATGTGGACGGCTCATCCGAACAGTGCTATATATATACTCATACCTACATTTAAAAATATTTGTAATATCTACACCATTTTGTAGTCCTTCGGTACCTAACTAAATAGGTAAATTTATATCGTCTACATCTTAGTTGTTCGTGTAAATCATATGTAGATAACTACCTACATGATGCAGATTTTATAATTTTCATAAGTAAGTAAGTATAGCTACTTATTCGTCTAAGATTATATTTCGATATCGATATATTAATAAATGCGATGTCACCTGCTCATCCCTAAATGTTAGACTCATAAAAAAATCGGGTAGTTTTAAATAAAATTTGCAATACCATTGCATGTAACCACCTACCCACTTGAGTATAAATTACCTGCAAAGGAGGCACATGGCACTAACACAGTTTATTTTACATCACCGAGCCGTTCACGCGTGTAATTAAGGACTATCAATGTGCTAAATTAGTACCTTCTTCATTTTAATATCTACTATTTAATCATAATCGAACTAAATTCTGAACGAGCTGGCCTTTTACTTGTAGCAAATTGTGTGTGAGAAGGTACCTAGGTGTTTTTTTGTGTTTGTGAGTACGAGCCGCGTGCGAGTCATGCTGAGCCAGTTCGGCGATCCGCGGTAAGTCAAACAAAATCACATGCTTATTACGATTGTTGTTGTATACCCCCCATTTTAATGAAAAAAGGCGTGAACTATTTCGTGTTGATTATCGCACGGCGTTTGTGCTCACGTCGTATCGCGTTCTGTTCGACCAAAGCATCCCTTGGGCAAACCGCGTCAAATATCTAGGTGTCACTCTTGACAAGTCCCTTACTTTCGGTCACCACATTAGAACGGTGAGCAACCGAGCAGCTTTTGTGCTCGGTCGCCTTCACTATTTGATCTGCAAGCGGAGTAAAATGTCCCTTAGAAATAAGGTGACACTTTACAAAACATGCATCCTCCCCATTATGTCATATGCCAGTGTGGTTTTCGCTCACGCGGCGAAGACACACATCAACCGCCTGCAAGTAGTGCAGTCCCGGTTTCTCCGTAGGGCCGTAGGTGCCCCGTGGTACATACGGAACGTAGATCTTCATTCCGACCTTGGCCTCTTCTCAATTCGTAAACACTTAAAAATAGCGTCCGAACGCTATTTTAAAATAGCCGCGTCGCATTTAAATCCTCTAATTGTCGCCGCCGGCAATTACGAGCCAGACCCCGCGCACACATCATCAACTCGTCGTCGCCGTCCGCGGCACGTGTTGATTGATCCTCCCGACACGATCACCGCCCTCCTCGACCCGGGCGTTGAGAGGGCCACCAACACACCTACACCAGCCTCAAACAGACACCGATCTCGCCGGCGAGGTCGAGGAACCCCCTCTTCCGCTCGTAGGTGCATCTTTGCACCTAGGAGCGCAGTCACTACCTCTCCCCTCACGGTAACTGCCCAAGCCGAGGTCGTGCCCTCTGTGGCGCCCTTGAGCTAGTTGCCACCCCTTTCCGCCCTTAAGGCCTTGGTTGGAGTGCACTCTGCGCTCGCCACTCCTCCGGTAAAGCTGTAAAGGCCACCTCACGGCCAACAGTGTAAGTCCTTCAAAAAAAAAAAAAAAAGTCGTATCGCGTGTGTTTCTGTAATATTAACAGACAGTATGGAAACCAAACTGAGCCAACAATGCAGTTTGGGGTAAGTCACTTTCTCATACTTTACTAACTACCTACTTATGATTATTCTCGTATCTCTAATTTATAGATTAAGTACCTACCTATTACCTGAACATTGCCTCATGCTATCTGTAACTCTGAACCATGAAGCAGCTTGGAAGTTATAGAATTTGTTTCATGACTAAGTTGCTTATGACTACCCGCGTCTTCTTATTTAAGCCAAGCCAAGGTAGATAAAAGATGTTTTCATGTCTTATAAAATGGACTCATAGCACTTCCACCACAATAGTATTAAGTCCCGCGCACACTGGGGTATCAGAATATTCGCCAATACCAAAACGAACTCAGTGTCATTATGCATAAAGATTGAATTTCTGTGGTAAAAGCCCCCACGCGTGAAGCTCGCTCGCGATGTCGTCAGTGCCATTTAGTTGAAGAATGAACTTTTTTGTGAGTCAATTCGACGCTCCCGTGTGTGGGATGGAGGCTTTAGGGGACTTTGGGCCCTGTATGCCCTGTAGGACATAGAAATAAAACGACAGATATGATGCTCGTATGAAAATGTTTATTGATATCACAATCAAGTCTACACAACTACCCAATAATTTACCCATCATATTCGTGTACGGCGAGTATGGATGATTTACACATATTACAGATAATATACTTTACCAATTAGTACATTCAAACGCCACGGCGTCGCTACCACAAAAATGTTACAATTCTAATAACAAAATTTCGTGAGTAACCAATGAATTTTGGATTTAATGCAAAAAGGTAGTAACTACTGTGCTATAAAACGGCTACTTATATAGTGTTTCACGACATTTCGAGCTAAGTGTTCACAAATAAGTAGGACTTAGGTTCTTAATACCCTATATATTTTATGTTAGTGTCAAAATGAAAATTTTCTAGTCTTAGAATTATTCTAAGCTTCTAGTAGAAAATTACTTCCTAGTCAGTACGACACTATTTTGATTTGTGACAAATATAATAATTAAAGATAATTATAATAAAAATTGGAATAATTTCAATTGAAGCGATGAATTAATGTAGGTTATTTAATTTTAAAATGACAATGAGGATATGACCTCTTTTAGTAAAAATAAAGTAGATGGCATAGATTAAAAAATATTACATCAATTCGAAAAGGTGCGTTCAATATTATATAACATTTTTGCCAAATAATTTATATTCTCTATAATTAAGCAGGTACAATTTTTTTAATTCAGTCCCTCGCACACTGGTGCGTCAAGACGCAAGCGTAAAAATGTTTTCCAATACCAAAAGGAACTGTATCAATATACATAACAATTTACCTTATGTAGTAAAAGCTACGCGTCCACGTGTCAAAATTAGCTCGCTCTTTTAATGACGTTTCGTTGAAAAGTGAACTTTTTCTATGTGTCGATACAGCTCGTTTTAATATTGAAATAAAAGTATTTTACGGATTCTATCGCGTTTATTTACTTTTGTATGTTCCCGACGTTTCGGCTGCTTTACAGCAACCATGGTCACGGGGGGACTGTCCTTAATAACTGGGTACCCTCATATTTAGTTGGTTGTTTGCGGTCCGATCCACGCAGAAAGTGCTCACAGTGTCTTGAGGTCTTGCAATGGTACGCTTGGTTTTGGATTTAATCAAATAAATATAGTTTAATTATAAAAATAGTTTTATTTCAATGTGTAGTATTTGTTTTAGTATTGGCAAACATTTTAACGCGCGCTTTTTGACGCCCCAGTGAGTCCGGGCCTGTACGCAGCATTCCAATAAACACGAAATACAATGGTAGGATAATTATGAACGATACTAGCGGCGCACGCGCACCGCGCAACGCGATCAGAGATTTCAAAAGTAGGTACGATGACTATTCGTTATTATATACAAATTACATCGATAGAGTAATACACTTAGGCACATCAATTTTTATAAAATTACGATTTTTATTAAGTAATTTGAAACTATGATCGATATTAATTATAATTCATCTAAGTATGCTAACACGAATCTAACATATAATGTGAATATAACTTACGCTTCGGGATCGGTTTGTTGCAATTGTCTAAAGCCCGTTTTCACCAACGCTAAGAGACGCCTAAATGTGATGACTAAATATTAAGCGCTTGCCTAGCCGTTTCTTAGTGTAAGTTTAGGCAATTCTACATTTTGACTCATTTGACAACGCCAGGCATCGCGACAATATTCAAAGTAGGTAGTAAAACTTCAAAAATGCAAGTCCACAACTGAATAAAGAAAAAACTATCAATGACAAACGAATGGTGAAAAATCGTAGTTAAAGGGGTCTACATGTCTGTCGTAAGTATCGGACGCATCGCATCAAACGGATCGTAGGATTCTTTATATAGGTAGTCATAGAAGTGCGTCCACTGATCCGCATCTTACGGACCGTATTTGCATGACTTCCTATACAAGGAATACTACGATCCGTTTGATGCGATGCATCCAATACTTACGATGCGAACATGTGGACGCTTACCTTTTGGCGTTATCTTACATTAGACATAACTTAATATGGCGTCCCCATGCTTGGTGTTATAGTACTCGCGTTATGAATTGAGTCGTCGGGCCATAAATAATTAATATAGGTCTCTCTCGCACATAAGGAGCTTATGGACTGACATAATGATGGACTCTCTACGGGTTGTTGTAAATTCGTCACAAAGTAAATTTGCAACAGAAAAAAGTATGTGTAAATTCGCCACAATTCTTTATTTTTAAGAAAATTACTAATATACCAATTTTTATTATTGTAAATTCGTCACATTATTTTTGTTCGTACAGACAGCAGTTATATCAGTCACTGTACTGTGTTGTTATCCGATACGGCTTGCAATACATTTTCGAGCTCTAGAAACTATTAGTTTTGTCTGCTACCGGTACTTTATGCAAAAATAATGTAATAAGAAGACCTGTGACGAATTTACAATAACTCTTATCTACTTGTGACGAATTAACATATATTTTTAATGGGTGTGGCGAATTTACTTTCAATGTATGGAGTTTAAAAAAATGTGACGAATTTACTTTGTGACGAATGTACAACAACCCCTCTCTACAATTATGCGCATCCCTCACACATGAGCGTCAAGACGCCAGCGACGCATTTTTTGCTTATACTAAAATGAACTATATTGACTCATGCAAATGGTTAAATCTTCACCGAAATGACATTGACATTGGTCTGGCCCGACTTTAATCACAGGAATTCAAGCTTTAAGTAGTAGAACAGTTTGTTTTGGTATTGAAAAAAATGTGACGCGTGACTTTTAGCGCTTCAATGTGCCGAGGATTTATAGCACTCCATAAGTGCAAGCGAGACAGACTTTTAATTAATTACGGCCTAACGACTCTGTTGTTAACGCGGCGACTATCGTGAAAACGGATGGTTATTCCTTGCGACCCAGTACTCTCAGCATGACCGTGTAGACATAAATTTTATATGTTTCAACTGTTAGATTTGTCGAGAACATGACGTCACACCTAGCTTTCTGTACTGGACATAGTTCAGTGTGACGTCATTTTCTTAACAAATCTGACAGTTGAAAGAGATACAACTTATGTCTCGCGGTCATGCTAGCCTACACAAATAAAATTTACGCGAAACTACTACATCTAAAACATTCATTGTGATTTTTTCGAATTAGTAACATCTTTTTCTCATATAATACTAAGTATACAAGGAAAGAGTTAAAGCTTCGCGGTTGAGGGGGCGTTATGATAAATTTGTACTTTAAAATGTCCCCTCGTCACGATATAATAGCATTATATAATATCATTATGTACTTAACTATATTTGTTAGATATATTAAAGTTACATCGCTAAGTTGGTCGTAATACTACGTTACTGAGACTCATTTAGTATAAAATATCACTCAAATTTATAGACATTTCAATCCTTCTACACATCAACTAGAATTAGCTTTCTAATGCTACTGTAAATTGATTACAAATCTCTATAAATTTGAGGGTAGTTACAACAATTGCGCAACTATCGCGCGACACTGAGACACTAAAACATTAAGTTATTCGTTGGACATAGGTACATTAGATTATATTATAAATGTTATGAAATATAATAGGACAGTAAGACTCGAATAAGATTTGAACATTGAAACAGTACGTTTAAATCTAGAGAATGGCATTGATGTCGATTTTGTTGTAGGTACACAAACAGCTAAATTATAGGTATTTCATTGCACTAAAAATGTTGTCATCTTGCTCATACGTTACAGCGGTATGAGGGACGGCAATACACTTAGTGTAGTGTTTAGTTTGTGCCAACAGAATAGACACCGTCTAAGTTAAATAATTATTGAGCTTGATGGCAATTAGACCTAGGCTCTTATCACCTCTTGTAACTATAGGTGTTATTTTAATATACTTTTCCTTTTAATAAATAGGACTATTTAACCAGCTGTACAGATAAATCAAAGTAGGTAGGTAATAATATCGCCAGACAGCTCATGATATGAGCAATATTTGTACTATGGGTACCATACAATGGACTGAGGGCGATCCCAGTTATACCCAGACGTGGGAAAATTCCGAAAAGGCTATTTACGAAATTTGTCGTTAATGGGGTTAGAACCCTCGGATAGCCAACAAAATTAATAAGTTCAATTTCTGATATTAAATTATAATAAAAAAAACACGATATCATGCATAGATAAATTATTGGTCTCGCTTCGCTCGTCTACGTATAATATTTTTTTAAATTATAGTAATAGTTAAAAGACATACTTAATAAGACGGTTTTATTCCATCGGGCCTATTGCCATCAAGACACAATACTTAGGTACTTAAATAGCCAATAGACAAGACCTACCCTCAAATCCTTAGAAATTTACAATCTGTTTATAGTGACTTTTTTAGAACACTTTTGTCCTGAAAATGCCCCTATAAATAGATGAAGATTTTCTTTCGATTTGGCGATACGATTACAAGTGTTTCTACAAAGGATTTAACAAGTTTTACGGCCTCATACTTAACGCTCAGTTAAATATTTGACACTGTCTACTTATTAATCCGCGGTTAACTAGCGTGTTTCTGAATACTAGTGAAATTTAAGATGTCGTTAATCTAAGCGTGATTACATAATTCTGGTGCAAACGAATGTCAATACATCGGTTAAAATGTATTAAAAATCCGCTTTTTTTGGTTTGGAAAATTTCCTCCAATTGAATGTCTGATTCGACTGAGCTTTGAGTAATTGGCCGAGAAGAAGCGAGTTATTCATACCTTTATCGTGGTTATTTGTAGAAACGCTTGGTTTATGGTCTTGTCTAGATTAACACGTAAAATAGACGTTTAACTCTACGCTGACATTACACCAATAGCATGTATAAATCTTTGATAAAAGTTTTTCTAAGATAAAAAGCTACTACAACTATACATCCCTGATATTCTTGCCATCGTCCTGCGGGTTCCGTCGTTTCTATAATCACCACGGAACCTGCAAACCGCTGCCTGTTACTTATAGGTACTACGGCCCCTAATCTCTCTATAAGCTCTAAGTAGATAGATATAAAATATTTTAGACATCTATAATATTTAAGTCGGTTTTGGTGTTGAAATACGCGATTATATTAACTAAATACACATCGAATGACAGTCCGGGTCGCCGAGCGAATACGTTAGATTGGACGGCAAAATATTTCGGTTAAACTTTACTAAATCTAAATAGGTGCATATCAAGCGGAGCCCAAAATCGACTAACATAATTGTTACAAAATAACAATGGCTTCAATATTAAATCGCGTGAGAAAGACGTGTAATTATGAATAGGTTCGTAAAATATGACTTAGAAGATAGTTTTTTTAAATCTATTGAAATGATTTCGAAAGCTGAATAATTAATTTTAGTTTTAATCATTTTAGTTTTGTCAATGGAACAGTAATTTAAAAAATCTTTCAGTTTCACGCAATCAGCCGTTGTTATTTTATAAAGATTTTTTCGACTTGAGGCCCTGATACTTTGTACATGTAACTTATTACGATTTAAAACAAGACACTAAAGCCTAACAAATACAATAAAAGGTTTTGAGATTTCTAGTCTTTTATCTTTTGCAGACGCGTTACTCATATCTGCAGTCTGAACAGCACATCTGTTGAAGTCAGTCTGCACGTGTGCAGTTGAAGTCTGCGGTCTGCACATGTGCAGTTGAAGTCTACAGTCTGCACATGTGCAGTTCAAGTCTGCGGTCTGCACATGTGCAGTTCAAGTCTGCGGTCTGCACATGTGCAGTTCAAGTCTACAGTCTGCACATGTGCAGTTGAAGGATGCAGCCTGCAGCCGCCATCGTAATGAAAGATGTCTACCAGACTGTCTTGTACATTTAACGTATTTGCTAACTCTTTTGTAAATTAATTAATGATGAAAGAGGCCGCCGGCGTTGCAGTAAGCGATTAAGACCCGGTGTCTGTAACATCTAAAATCTTAACACTCTACACACAAAATCACATTTATATATTCAATAGACAGTGTAAAAATAATGTTTATAAACATTGGCCTATTAGTTAATCATTATATTTCATTGTACTTCAACTAGATGGAAAGCTTATATTATTATCACACATACAGTTTACCTGTTAGGGTATAGAATGAATGTACAAAAGTTAATACGATACAGCCTAACCAGCAGCGGCTTTACTAGTAACAACGAATTTATGACTTCAGACTTGTTAAATTAGAGCTCATAATCTTATGGCAAACAGCGACTTGATCCCACTGCACCCTTGAGGATTGCCTTCGAGAGAGCGGCAGGCGCGTGAGACCGATCGAACTGGGTCCCAAGTACCCTAACATTATCGCTGTGGGTGGAGCTGCTATGACTTCATTTTTCAAGGCACGAAAACAACATCTTTTATCAATTCTAACTGAAATATGACTACCACTGCTACTTCTACCAGTCCTATTCTAGCTACCATTAATAAAAGATGTGTTTTTCATGTCTTAAAAAATGAAGTCATTGGGCCAATTCTCGCATGATTGATATTATCTTTTAAAAAAACTGGTATCGAAAATTGGTCGAATATTCCCGTTTTTGTTTCGACATATGTCGAATAATACATAATGCCGATCATGCGAGAATTTCCATCTCAATCGTAGAGATGTAGGTAAATGTCGCACCATATCTTGTCTCTTAATAAAGTCTTAACGCGGTGCTCGACATTGAAACATTAAAATTGTAACAACAGTGTCTACACATACAAATACCTTATCAACATACATAGCGTAATGTGCACTAACTATTCTGAGAATAGAAGTTGTTCTAAGCGAGTAACGATTAATCTAATGGTTAACAGTCAGTCGATTTCAAACTTTATCATAGATACAATTAAGTGCATTTTAGACGGATAGTAAACTATTTTTATTAAACATCTCATAGCTTAGACAATTATATTTTTTTCCCTTTTGTGATTTTACATAGACACATTTTTTTTTATTAAATATTTAGAAATTAAAATATTTAAAGCGTACCTCTATGACAAACGTCTATAATTAGTTAATTTTCGGTGTGAGAACTATTCCGATACATTTTTATATTTATCATAAAAAGACTGGTAAAAATGTTTATTTAAACTGTTAAATTTAATTATCTCATAGGTAATAAAGAGGTTCTTTCCCTTATAGTATGGGATATAAAATACTGCTTAGTTTACGACGCGACGGTCCATATTAAAAACTTGAATATTGATTCTAACACCACATCGAATACACATTGATAAAACACGGAATATATTTCTTATGACCGCAGTGTGGACACTACGTCTAAACACACACTAATAACTGGGCCAAACAAAAATGTCTACTAACCGGCAAATAATACGAATGATTATTGTCTGACACTGGGTTATTGTCGAGACAGCAGATTAGGCGTCAATCGCCACGATATTGACTATAATGTGCCGCCGTCGCGTCTGACGTCACGCCACGAAATAAATCACAGGAAATAGCTAGCTACATGCTTTACATATACTATGAGTTTGACAGGCGTTTTAAACTTCTATCGTACACCAGTGGTACGCAAGTGTGCAGGTTCAAACCCCGGCTCGCAACTTAGGGATTTTGTGTGCAAATTTCATTGTTATTCAAGAATATCACTTGTTAAAACGATGAAGGAAAACATCTCGGTGAATATAACCATTGCTCGAGAGACGTGTGAAGTCTGCCCACCCGTACTGGTCTAGGAGGTTGGACTAGGCTCGAGTCTCCTTCCCATTGAAGGCCCGTGCTCAATAGTAGGATTCTACTACTACTACCAGGTACTAGTCCTTTTAACGTCCCACTGCTGGGCACGGGCCTCCCCTCAATGTGAGGGGAATTCTGGCCATAGTCCACCACGCTGTCCTAATATAGGTTGGCAGACTTCGCACATCTATCAAGAACTACACAAGTATTACACTCACGAAGTTTTCCTTCACAGTTTCTCAGCAAGTGATAATCGACTCAAATCGCGATCGCTAATTATTTAATCAACACTTCTCCCTCTTATCTCTTTGTTTCTACGTGAACGTCGATTTATAGCGTCAATATCCTAGTGGTTAGCCAGACCGCCCAGATAACCGAGAGGATTCGGGTTCAATCCCTATTCTGTCCATTAGACTGGTGCCTAGTGAGCTCTCTTCCGACACAAACATTTATATAGCTTAGTCGGAGTAGCTAACGGGACTTCAAGTAATGTAATAATCACACTTAAAATACTTTTCAACCAATTAACGCAGTATCCATCGAATACCACTCATCAAACTTATGGTAGCCCAATCCACGTAACGGCCCATCATTACAGCAATCTATCGCTCATCTAATCTAGATAAATCTTGGTGTGCCCTCATACGTCACGGCGGCACGAGAGTATACTACTTCGAAAGCATGAAGACAGGCCCACAGTCGCGCGAAACCAAACCAAAGGAACAAAAAATAAAAGTAAAATAAAAAGGGATACTCGGATGTTTATTTACAATTTTTCATCTAATAATAAACAATACGATTATTATATAAGAGAAAAACAACACCGTACACTCCATAATGAACCCACATATTAAAATTCTAAAACATGTTAATAGTTTCAACTTGTCTTGACGCAAGCTCCTACGCGCTAAATTAAAACATAAAAAATACCCATTATTTTATATTATAGTTAGTCCTCAGCTAGTACCGACAGGTACATAGTTAAACGTTACATGAATTAAACAAAACGTAAGCCTATCATAAGTTTCACCGACACATTACAAACTGAAAATATAATAATCACAGTGACACACAGACCCGTGTCGCCGACAGCGATTCCCGGGCCGTATTATAAACCCCATATTAATAGTAAGATCCAACCTACAGTGGCCTTGTAAGACACTTTTGTACTGTAAAGTGATTATAAGCGGTTTGTAGATGACTCCAAATTTAAAAATTGTAGTAAAAACAAAATTTATTGAAATTACAATCTACAAACCATAAAAAGAAAATAGTGTAATGCCAATCATAGATGGTGCAGTTTTTTTTATATATTAAAAGCGTAAAAGGCGCGCGCCATAGACGAGCAATCTAGATGCCAGTCTATGCTTGGATTAGGAATAAATCATAAACGTAAAAGATAGCAACTAGACATTTCAGTTAACAAATCAGTTTATAATACGACTCCGGTATGCGGTACAATCACATCTCTCGACAAGTATTTATTTCAGTGTTACTTACAATTTTACAATTAACTGTCACAGATTGAAAGTAACACTAAAACATTACTGCTAGAGCGATAATGGTGAGTGAACAGAACCAACAGACGGACGACACTTAAGCATTGTTGCGATATAATCTTACCAAGGAGTATTTTGTACATATTATTATTGTTGCACACATAAAGAACAATAAATTATTATTGTCGACTCTCGAATTAGCTATATATATATAATCGCGGTTGTATTTCTCGTATAATTCCACTAAGATATATAATGATAATAATTAGTTAATTTATTATTAATAATAATAATAAAACAGCATCGGGTTTTGGTGAAACCGTACATCTAAACTAAATATACATTATACACGGGGCATTTCATACAGCTGCTTCGCAAAATGCATATTTTTTCACATACACGAATGAATTTAACTTATTGCAACGACCCAAAAATTTACAGTGTATTTGTTTTAATTAATTTCAACTAAATATTATGAGTAATTGATCACAGAATCTCGTCCATCGGACAGTGTGCAGTACATAGACATGTATCGAGTTTGAGTTACATAATTATAAAACGATTAAACAGCCAATCGCAGACCACACACACGAACAGACCATTTCCGGAATTTATAACGATTTTACAATCGATCCAGACATCTATATAATCGATTCGATTAATCGAATGGTCGTTTCGTAATCGATACACGCCTAGTGTATGTGTCAGGACCGAATACGCCGCGACAACATGCCCCATATACACAATACTCTAACATAATAAGGCAATTTCAAATGATACCGTAAGCAGACTTTAATTAAACTAGGGACAAAAATAGTAAACATTTGTTGTTAACATTCCATCCGTTAATTGATACGCTTAATAATATTAAACCCTCAACAAAATTCGAAAGCTTAAAATTAAATAGAATATCTATAAAATGATAATGGCGCCGAGGCTAACGGTGCGGTGCACCCAAGGAAGGCGAATCCACGCCAACTCTCTACATTGTAATGTGAACTTTATATCGTGACTTATAAGATACATAATGATACAATCACGCGTGGTCACATCATCATATTACATTAAAAATTGACCGTATCCGTCTAATTATAAAGTTGAAATTTCGTTGCAGTCTAGTTGGTGTGGAAGAAATCTTATTATGTCCACGTTTGAACGGAGAGATCAATGAGTTTAGCCTCGGTCGGGCCATCTCGCTGTTTGCAAATAGCGGGCCAACATGGAGGGCGGGCCTTGAATTTGAAAAAATATATTGTCATACGCCAGACAACACATCCCGAGAAAATATATGAGTTTGGACTTAGCAAATCTTGTACTATGATGTACCATAAAATGGACTGGAGGGATTCCAGTTGCCATTTCCGCAGTTTGTCGCTAGCGTCGAACGCTACGCTCAAGCCACAAGACCAAGCGATATAATTGCGTGCTTCAAACAAACAAAAAAATGTATTCCAAACATAAGAGTATTTTCATTTAGTAGAGATCACAAAATACTTTAAATTAATGTCTAGATATAACAACAGGGTATTGATTAGGATACGTGTAGGTAGGTAAATGTGTTATCCAAGGCCCGCGCCCTCCTTCCGTCCTTCGGACATCGCGCGACCCGATCAACGTCAACACAGAATATAGCGTACAATGGACATGGAAAAACAGTGAATTTTTTCATCCATTGTTATATAAATACATTCTGTTTTAGAAATTAAGTAACTACATTCTAATATAAAGGAATAAATACATATACAAGGTGTAACAGAAGCAGGTATTTTTTTTTTTCTATTTTAAGAACTCTTAATAATCTCATGTCCTTCGTTTTTATTTTATGAATATTAGTGACAAATATTCAAATGTCTGTAACTCTGAAACAATCATGATCTACATTTACTAAGCATCTTCATGTTAGCTCTACCAAGTACCTAAGATATTACCTAAGATATTTCGGACTACCGATACACCCAGTATGCGTACAGATCAAGAAATAATAATGTAAACAGAACATCTGTATACAGTGGAAATTATAGTTCAGTATCTGACTTTCACCAATTTAGAAAAATTGCGAATCAAAAGTTTCGACGCAAGCGCAGCCCGCGCGATGTCCGGCGATGATAAACAGCTGGATATACAATGAACAGTTTAAAAAAAATAACTATTAACTACAACCATAAGAGGAATACAGAACTAAACGTAATAATTATTGTCGGTCAGCAAAAAACTAATGCACTAATAAACGTTATTTCAATAATTAATAATAAAAATTAAAATTACATAGTCTTGGCATTAAAAACGAAAATTAGGTTTTTTTTTCTTCATGTGAATAATGAAAAAAAAATTGAATTAAAATTAAAAAAAGTAGCTTTAATATAGAACTTCCCGATTAAATGGTGGATATTTTATACATTAAAACACTTAAATAACTAGTGATTAGCGAATAATAAAAATAAAATATTATAATTCTGTACATACTTAGTGTACGACTACACAAACGACATTTCCAATTGCAATTATTACAACTAAATAAAAAGCTTTGTAAGATTTTAACCGAGGACTTACAAAGAATTACTAGAAATTACGAAGAATATCGACGTTCGTTAAAAGGCGAATTGACTCAAACGCCATTTTGGTAATTTTGCACGATACAGTTTAATATGCGGAGAAAAAATAGCTGATTCCAACGATATCATATATAAATCAGTACATACATACATACATACTTATACTCACGCCTGTATCCCATGGGGGTAGACAGAGACTACCGTTTGCCACACGCTACGATCCCGACAAACCTCTTATAGGATCTATACCTGAAATCAGTACTATGCGATTCAAATGAGAATAGGATCGACTCTGCGCCATATTGTGACGAACGAAAACGAATTATGACTTTAAATAATTAAATATTATACTAAGACCACTTACTACTAATGCAACCTTTTTATTTAAATTTGATGTTAAACTATTATTATTTATATGCAAATAAGTTTTTTGCAAACCATACTTTTCGAGTGACATTTGACAGATAGAGGTTATTGACATTCCTATTCTTATTTGGATCGCACTTGTATCTCGTCCAAAATGGCGTCACTGTGCCCTTTACCTGCCGATATGTCATTTTCTTATGGAAATTCTGATATTAGGATTGAGAGTATAAAATAGTCTTTAATAATGAGCGTATAAGGGTTATAATCTCATGGTATATTGTGTACTGAGTCTCGTATCGTACGCTAAGTATGCACGTATCCTGCGTTATGCGATCACCGCCAAACATAACACCAGCGTTATATGACTACAAAACTTGTACGATATGACTTATTTACTTAATACTTATATACAAATTGCGATCATCGCACACCGCGGGTCGAATATTTCACAGCAAACAAGCCCTGCGCCCACGCAGACACGACAAAATTCGCGCGATAAATAAACCAAAACGAACTGTATTAACACGAGCAAGAAAGCACATTATTCAACGTATTGGTTATAGATTATGCGAACGTATTTTGATCGCGTGACTTTTACCGCGGGAATTCAAACTTTATGTATATTGACACAGAGTATATAATAAAAGTCAGAAGTGCTAAAGCGCGAGGGCTTTATAACGCAGGCAGTCGAGTGGAGTGTGTAACTTTAACATATATATAAACGCAAAACTGTAATACCCCAGTCGCATTGTCGACTCGTATCAAGGTCAGCGCATATTAATATTTAGAACAAACACCTACTATAGGTGTCACGAAACACGCGCACAATAATTAAAAAAAAAAGAACTAATATCAAATTGCAGTCGTAATAGTAATTGCATATATAACAATATGTATTATACCTTTTTTTTTCTTTCCTTTTCTATTCAAAGAAAATTATTCGTTATTTATATTCATTTTTTTTTAAACAATTTCATTCTCTATCTAACGTGAAATATACATGCATCAATTACATCCTTAAACTATTTAGTACGTGTGTACTAAAACCTTTATAAAATTTCTTAGATAGGTATATTGTTTTTTTTTTTTCTAAATGATACTCTCAAATCTATGGGTTAATACAAGTCTTCCATCACCGAGCCTACACTCTACGTAAATATAACTCCCATTCAAAACATTAATTAATATTAATTAGACGTGTAATAAAAAGAGCGTTACATGTTTTATGTTTACAATGCGGGACCATTTCCGCGCGATTAACTACACTACGTGATATGGAACGTACGTAACGAACACTCAATAATAAATCTCAAGATATCTAAAGCAAATCCTACCGCTCGCTAGTTTACAAATCAAAACTTTATATAATTGACATAATCACTGCCACATAATAATAATAACTAAACACACTTGATGTGGCGTCGCGCGTTAACCGCGACGCCTCGGGGACGTAGAGACCCCAACGAAACATTTGGTACCAACACTAAACTAATGATATAAAATATTAGTAAATGCAATCTACTCGCTTCATCAGCAGCATAACCAAAAGACGCAAAATTTATACAATCCATATAATACAATGCGAATTGGCCGCACCGCGCGCGGCGGCACCGGCCGGCCCTACCGTACATATTACATTTAACACGTAATAAATTACATATACCTCTACGGATAATAATAAAACGATCAGTACTCTCCGTGGAGTACGGCCGCCGCTCACATGAGAGAAACTCATTTATATACCAAGTAGGAATAAACGGGAAATCACAATTTGTACAAGAGAGGATCCGCTGCGCTCGCTCGTCGCGGATTTGTTTAATAGCACGCTCGACACCGCTCAGGTGAGAACACTAGTGACGTCGAACGTTCGTTTCACAGCAGGTCGTAGAGCGCGGTCGGGGCGTGCGCTCAGTCGGTGTACCAGAGATGCTGCTGGTGGTGCTGCGGCACGAGGTAGGTGGGCGAGTAGGGCTGCAGGTAGCCGCCCAGGCGCGCCGCGCTGGCGTGGTGGGCGGGCGGCGGCGCGCCCACTCCGCCCACGCCCACGCCCACTCCGCTCACTGCGCCCCTGCACACACCACCACACTATTAACACTCTGTTCACGATCGCTTATTTACATAGGTCGCGACTTGGACTTGGCAGCGCTTCCTATTGTTGCGTCGCTAAGCTTTCTAAGGAGACGTCGCGACGCTTGCTATCAGAGCGTCACGACGCTTGCTACTGGAACGTCGCGACGCTAGCTATCTGGGCATCGCGACGATTGCTATGGGACTTGGCAGCGCTTTCTATTGTTGCGTCGCTTAGCTTCCTAAGGAGACGTCGTGACGCTAGATACAGGAGCGTCACGACGCTCGCTATCCGGGCATCGCGACGATTGCAATGGCAGCGCTTTCTATTGTTGCATCGCTAAGCTTCCTAAGGAGACGTCGCGACGCTTGCTATCGGAGCGTCACAACGCTTGCTACGGGAGCGTCGCGACGCTCGCTAGCTACGGGAGCGTCGCGACGCTCGCTATCGAGGATTTCACGGCGCCTCCTATTGTTGCGTCGCGACATATAAAGTTCTGGCGAATTTTACCATGGGACGTCGCGACACTATATTGGGGCGTCGCGACGCTTGCTGTGGGTAGTTGAGAGTGATGTGTTAGTACTCACGTGTGGTAGTGGTAGGTGGGCACGTAGAGCGGCGGCGCCAGATAGCCGGGCGACACGCCGCCGCCCGGAGACAGCACGCCGCCGCCGCTGCCTCTGCGCACACACAACACAACATATTTAATATCGCTCTTAATTACCTCCTTCTCTTACCATCCTGGAGTTGTAGCATGTGTGCCAAGACCTAGACGTATGCCACGGAATATCTTGATGTTGTCTCTTTCTCTCGTATGAAATTAGACAAAGAGCGAGCGAGCAAATCCGTGACAAATGTCTTGGACATGCGTGCCACCACCGTATACACTGTATATAGTACGATTTAATATTCCAAGATGTACACAAAATAAATACATCATCACACCTGAGGCCCACGACCCCCAACACAAACGTTGTGGAATTGCTATGATATCATTTTTAAGGTATTTAAACAATCTTTTAACAACTACTACTATAGCCCTTTTAATGTCCCACAGCTGGGCACGGGCCTCCCCTCAATGCGAGGGGGATTCGGGCCATAGTCCACCACGCTGGCCCAGAGCGGGTTGGCACTATGTGTGTATAGTGTATGTACATACTTGTAGTGCGCATGCGGATGGTGGTGCCAGGCGTGCGGCGCGTGCTTGTGCGCGGCGGGCGGGCCGCTCACGCTGACGCTGACGCCGCCCACTCCCGCCACGCCGCTCACGCCGCTCATCCCACTCATCCCGCTCATCCCACTCATGCCGCTCATGCCGCTCACACCGCTCACCGCCACGCCGCTCGGGTTGCCCATGTACTCGCGGCAACCGCCGCTCTGTAAGTTCACATTACGTCCTTCAATAATTCTGTTGACTAGACTTATAGCGTCGTCGGATGGGCTATTTTTGTAGTGGGAATATTGAAAATCTCACATGACGTCTCGTGATAGGATAAATATACTCACACTATCCCTTTTGTGTTGTGTCGGTACGTACTGGCCGCACGGGTAGTCGTTCGTTTGCCGTACTATCGATCCACTCTGTAAGAAGAATACATCCCATATTATTAGGTACGAGTTAACTTGACATACGCCACCGAAATACAATTCAACTAGAGTTGACATTTATAAAATTATTTCTACAGCACTCAACGCAAGAGCAGCAACTTAGCAGATACTTAGGGGTATGTTATAGTTAGGGTTTCTAAATTCTTCAATTTTATATATTTGTATAGATGTTAAAAAGCAGTGGTAGCCTCGTCGGTAGAGAACACCGGCCTTGAACGTAAGATGAGCAAGTTCAAATCCTCTGATATTTTCATGTGCGTGGTTGGACTACAGCCCAAAATCTCTCTCGTATTGCGGGAGAATGTGCCCGGTATAAGCAGTGTGGTGGTAGCCGAGTGGTCGAACGCACGCCTTGCAATCAAAGTGTGCAGGTTCAAACCCCGGCTCGCGCCTCTGAGATTTATATGCGAATCTCGTTTTCATCCGAGATTATCACTTGCTATGAAACGGCGAAGGAAATCATCGTGAGGAAACCTGCACGTCTGAGGGAACTTGACTAGTTTCCGATAGATGTGTGAAGTCTGCCAACACACACCGGGGCAGCGTGGTGGACTATGGCCCGAATCCCCCTCGCATTGTGGGGAGGCCTGTGCCCAGCAGTGGGACGTTACAAGGGCAGTAGTAGTGCCCGGCATAATGGCAATAGGCTGGCCCCCATATTACATTGGGACCAAAATACGTTGGCAAAGTGTTGGCGCACTGCAGTGTACCTCTGCCTACCCCTTCGGGGAATACAGGCGTGAAGTATAATGATATAGTAGATTACCGGTTGGTAGTGTTCGTGTGGCGGTTCGCGTTTCGCTTGCGCTTCCTGCTGCGCGAGCGCAAGGATGCGTTTCTTCTGGCTCTGCGGCGTCGTCTGCACCGCGCCCGTCCCGCCGCTGTGCCGCGCGCCGCCGTGCTGCGCCTGCTGCGGCTGCTGCGGCTGCGCCTGCTGCGGCTGCTGGGGCTGTGGCTGCTGGTGATGCTGCGCCTGCTGCTGAGGCTGTTGGGGCTGTGCTTGCTGTTGTTGCTGATTGAGAGACGATAAGACATACTATCATCGCTTCCGGATTAAATTGACCAGGGGCCCAGGGGACAGCGATCTCTATTAGAGATAAGTCGAAAGAAAAGATAAAAATACGACCAATTTGACGTTTTGCTTCGACATATGTCGAATAGAGATTGATGTCTGTGGAGTTAAATAGTTCATCTGTATTAGTGACTAGCTTCTACCCGCGACTTCGCCCGCGCAGACTTGGATTATTCAATATCGTTAAATAAAAAATAGCCTATATCGAGGGGTGAAAGGCTATTTGAAAAATGTCGCTTAAATCGAATAGACTTTCACCCCTCGATATAGATATACTACGTACAAACAACAATACTATAAAGCCTCATCAAAATCCGTTCAGTAGTTTTTGCGTGAAAGACTAACAAACATCCGTCCATCCTCACAAACTTTCACATTTATAATACACTAGCAGACCCGGCCACGCGTTGCTGTGATCTAAGCTATCCTATCTCTCAAGTTGGACCAGACTGCTCACGGTGTGCCAATTTAATTTAAAATCGGTTAAGTAGTTTAGGAATCCATCGCGGACAAACATCGTGACAGGAGATTTATATATATAAAGATATAAGTAGGATACTAACCACATGGTGATGATGACATGGCTGGTGCTCGCGCTTCACGTGCCTGTCGTCCCTCGGCGAGCGCGCGTTGCAGATGACGTTGCCGTGCGCGGCGGCGCCGTGGGCGTGCGGCGCGGCGTGCGCGGCCGCGCCGTTGCCCGCGTGGCCGCCGCTGCCGTTGCCGTTACTGCTGCTGTGTGCCGCCGTTGACACGCACTCGCCGCTGCCGCCTGGTTGAACAATTCATCACATTATTATGAATACTTGCACATTATCCGGTAAGAAATATATGTTCGAGCTTTAGATGCAGAAAATCGGACAGCATCGTGAGGTGTTGGGCGGAGTTGTATGTATCTAGTAGTCTTTAGCGCCTTGCGTGTCTAGTTAAGTTATATAAAAATGTCTGGCAAAGGGATACATGTCTGATTGAGTGATACGCATCTGGCAGAGTGATACATGTCTGATTGAGTGATACGTGTCTGGTCGAGTGTTACGTGTCTGGCAGGGTGATATGTGTGATACACGTGTTTGGCAGGGTGATATGCGTGATAATATCTGGCAGAGTGATATGTGTGATACGTATCTTACAGAATGATATGTGTGATCCGTATCTCGCATAGTGACACGTGTCCGGCAGTGTAGTGTAGTGGCGTGGTACTCACCGGTAGTGTTGTGCGGCTGGTTGTCGTGCGCGTGTCGGTTGCGTCTCGGCTGGTCGTCGTCGTCGGAGTCGGAGATGGTGATGACGGAGACGGCGGGCGAGGGCGTGTCGCGGATGGTGATGGTGGCGGGATGCGCGGGGTGCGCGGGATGGGCGGCGGCGGGCGGCGCGGCGCCGGGCCCGCTGCCGTCCCAGGCGCCGGCCCCGCCGTTCGCCACGTTCGCATTCGCTCGGCCGCTCCTGTCATACGGTGACGTTTCAGTTAAGTTTCGCGTATGGAGTGCAGATATAAGGAGAACAATCTGTGCCTTGAAAAAAAGTTTCCGTCGAAATGCATTTAATAATTGCATCCACCACATTCGCATCGGGTAGCATTATTTTGAGAATTATATTATATTTTTTAACTACACCAGCGCCACTTATGCAACCTTAGCATGACCGTGTAGATATAAGTTTTAGCTCTTTCAACTGTCAGATTTGTCGAGAAAATGACGTCACTTCGAGCTTTTTGTACTGGACATGGCCTGGTGTGACATCATTTTCTCGACCAATCTGACAGTTGAAAGATATATAACTTATATCTACGCGGTCATGCTACAGGGCCTGGACACTTTCAACTTTTGTCCCATATGAGATTGTTCTCCTTATATCTAACTATGGAGTAGTTATATCTAACTGAATCCGGTGAGCGGCACACTGGACACTGTTGTCGATTAAGTTATACACAAACTACATGTGAAGTATATTTAATAGTGTACTAAAAATAATTTCAGTCTCGCTTTATTACGTTACGGCCGTAAGTAAGAACCCCGAGACGCACATGTGACTAGAGGGTCGATTTTCGTTTGATAGACATCAATCTCTATTAGAAAATACGACCAATTTGACGTTTCGTCTCGACATATCTCTAATAGAGATTCAAACGAAAATCGGCGGGCTACAGAACGAACTGCATTGACTCTTATAGAAAAGTTGATTCTTCAATGAAATTACGCCAGTACGAGCTAATTCCATTTTTATGTTTATAGACACTGAGTTCGTTTTGGTAGTTTGTAAGTTTGTTTACGTAAGGCAAAGTACTCACGTGTGCTCGTGATGGTGGTGCCTGTGTCTGGAGGGCGGCGTGCCTTCCTTGACCCGCTTCTTCACAGGCGACAGCTGCGTCGGCTCCTTCTTGCCGCCGCTACTCGCCATACTGTAACATTTCAAAATTATTAAAAATATACTCATCATTTTCTTTATTTGACGACGCCATACTAGGCTATTTATACAGGATGTATCAGAAGTCCGAAATAATATTGTGGGTACATATACGGTAGCTCATATGTGGATGCTTAGTGACGACACCTAACTATCATAGTTTCCGAGTTATAGACCTTTGAACATATGTCACATATATAAGTGTTCTGGCCTTTGGGTACATCCATGACCTAATTAAGCAGTGTAAACTACATTTTCGTGGGGCGGCTACCAATATTCACAAAACAGAACATGAAAATTTCACATAGAATTCGAGATATTACAAGTTATACAAATTAGCGACGAAAAAAAAGTTGAAAAAAAAAACATGTTCGAACTTCGATTAAATTTTTATACCATTAAGTTGTATACACGATACTCATGTAAACGTCGAAGTATTATTTCGGACTTCTAAAACACCCTGTATAAATAACTCTTGCTATGAATTTTCGTTGGAAACGAAACATTGTATACATTTTAACAGAAGGTGATTGAAAAATGTTATCAGGTATTTACACTTCTCATGAAAAAAATCGAAACACTTTCGTTTTTATTGTTTTTGTCCTAATTTTTAAAATTACTCATCATACAAAATACGAAACCTATGAAGACTTAATTTGAATTTAGAACATTAACATTAGGATTTATAAACCTCATACTACTCACTATTAAATGACATTTTACATTTATTCCTAAATATACACATTTTTCTGATAATCCTTATCAAATCATAAACTGCGAGGTGTTTCGATTTTTTTGATGAGAAGTGTATATCTTTTCATAAAACGATGAAGGAAGAAAACATGCATGTGAGAGAAACTCACTTACTCGATACATAAACCGTCTTTTATTATTTATGTTTCGGCAATCATTGCATCAGAACATTCACCAAACATCGGATAGCGTGGCGTCACGTAAAGTTCGCGACAAGGAAAAATATGACTTATAATTTGAAGGCCATGGACCAATTTTGTATACACGCGTAAAATATATAGATAGTTAATACCTGTATTGGTGTGGTTGGTGCTGCGATTGGTAGTGCGGCACCGCGCTCGTCTGCGGCTTCGTGGATCTGTAGACAAACAATAATCAATTCTAATGTCAGAGATAAGACTATAAAGTCTAATTAACATTGCGACACTAGTGGCGTGAAAGTAGTGTCGTGACATTAGTTTCATCAACAGTTTCACAGTGTAAACGTCAAGTTTTACAATGCATGCATCGGTGAATGCATGAAACTTAACGTTTACACTGTGAAACTGTTGATGAAACTAATGTCACGACACTACTTTCACGCCACTAGTGTCGCAATGTAAATAGGGCTTAAGTTACGATTTTTGGATGAAAGTAATGTCATGCAACTAATTTAATCGTGTAAACGCGACGTGAAACTAGTGTCGCGAAAGCGTCTAGGCCTATATAGGCTGCATGTTTTTTTTAGTAGTGGTGTCGTAATGTTAATTCAGCTTAAGTGAGTTTACAATAGAGTGTACCTCTTCTGCGTGTGATGGTGCTGGTGGTGGTGCGGGTGGAAGGCGTCCCACACGTCGGGCTCGGGCTCCACGATGAGCGGCGCGCGCCACTCCGCCGCCACGCCACCCACCTCGCCCACGCCCACCGCCGCCACGCCGCCCACGCCCACGCCCACGCCCACGCCGTGCTGGTGGTGCGCCGCCGCCGCCGCCGCCGCGGCCGCCGCCAGCTGCTGCACCTGCGAGGAGTACGTCTATAAACATTTCATCACCGGACAAATATACGCCGTGCGGTTGTTCGCCGGATTATACGACCAAGCAAACAATCATAGAGCCTCGACGAAAATTTACATATACTAGCATCTAATGTAATATCCGAGGGCTGAATGGCTATATTTGACTTTGGCCGATATTGACTTGTATACATATTTGGAATCGGCGAACTTTTCTGCGTCGAACTCTCCTACATCATCACGCCTGTATTCCCCGAAGGGGTAGGCAGAGGTGCACTGCAGTGCGCCCACACTTCGCCGATGTATTTTGGTCCCAATGTAATAGGGGGCGAGCCTATTGCCATTATACCGGGCACACAGGTTTCCTCACGATGTTTTCCGTCACCGTTTCTTAGCAAGTGATAATCTCAGATGAAAATGAGATTCGCACCCAGGAACCCAGAGGTGCGAGCCGGGGATAGAACCTGCGCACTTTGATTGCAAAGCGTGCGTTCGACCACTCGGCTACCACTGCTTGCTTGCCGGCACCAAAATGTTGCTTAAGTCAAATAACCTCTATATTGTCCTGAAAGGGTAAGTGTACTTCACAAACTGTATTTGTGAAGTAATAGCAAGTATATTTTTATAATAAATATTTAAGATATAGAATATTTTATAACATACTGTGCATGAAGTTATTGGTACGGAAACAAAAAACCGGCCAAGTGCGAGACGGACCCGCGCACGGAGGGTTCCGTACCATTATCTATAAAAACGGCAAAAAAGACACGTCTGTTGTATGGGAGCCCCCTTAATTATTTATTGTATTCTGTTTTTTTAGTATTTGTTGTTATAGCGGCAACAGAAATACATCATCTATGAAAATTTCAACTCTCTAGCTATCACGGTTCATGGGATACAGCCTGGTGATAGACGGACGGACGGACAGCGAAGTCTCAGTAATAGGGTTCCCGTTTTACCCTTTGGGTACGGAACCCTAAAAACGACGATGACATTTGCTGTAAATGTGTTGGATATGTTCTTTTTATATTGCACACGCATCCTGGCATTTTATAATTCAATGAACTGCTATACCGAAAATTAAATCTAACATTCATAAAAAAGTTATAATATACTTACTTTGTCCATTACATACACACCTTTATTCCGTAAAGTGCCATTTATCGTATGCCGTAGAGTGTAATTTAAATAGTTTCTAGGTGTTTGCTAAAATTAATATATTTATGTGACTTTATTCGCTGTGTTGTTAGTTACCTGGTAGGCGGGCTGGCACAGTATGGACGAGACGAACTGGTGCGGGAAGGGCTCGGCGGCGCGGGTCGCGTACTGCCGCGCGCCGCCCACCGCCACGCGCCCGCCCTGGTACAGCTGGTACTGGACAATTACATACACCCTGCATTATTGACAATATTACAAGAAGCGAGCTCTAGGGTGGTCTAGCGGCAACAAGATTATTAGAACAGCTCAAACTGCTTAAGGGGTGCAACTTCAAATCCCAGACCTGCACCTTTGAGATGATTTTCATGTGCGAATGTCATTTTCAATAATGATTAACACTTGCTGAACGGTGAAGGAAATCATCGTGAGGAAACCTGAACGTCTATAGAAAATCATGTGAACTTCACCAACCCGCAGTGGGCCAGCGTGGCGGACTATGGCCCAAATCTCCCTCGTATTGAGGGGAATGTGCCCCGTATAATGGCAATAGGCTCGCTCCCTAGTACAATTGGGTCCTAAATACATCGGCGAAGTGTGGGTGCACTGTAGTGCGCCTCTGCCTACCCCTTCGGGGAATAAAGGCGTGATGATGTATTATTATTATTAATAGGCTCGCCCCTATTACATTGCGTCAAAAATACATCCGCATACTGTAGGTGCACTGCAGTGCACCTCTGCCTACCCCTTCGGGGAATACGCGGGGTGGGCGTGGTTATGTATTAGTATATTATTAGCAATCAATGTATTATTGGACGATGATGATATCATTAATGCTTGGATGCACTTCTGCCCAATGCTTTATTTTACTCATGGAGATAAGATTCAAAGAAAGAAAAAATGTCATGACTTGGTTTGGACAAATAACTTTAGCGGAGATTAAGGATACATTTGCAATAATTTGCCGCGAAACCATGCATGGATATCAACATAGAAAATAGACTTAATTATTATCAATAGTACATGTCAAGTATTTGCTAAAATGCACTTACCAAGTTGTCGTAAGGCGCGGCGCGCAAACGCTGCTGGTTGATGGTGAGCGCGAGGTGGTGCGCCGGCGCGGCGGGCACCACGCCCACCCCGCTCACGCCCACGCCCACGCCCACGCCGTACTCGCCGCCCGCGCCCACGCCCACTCCGCCCACGCCGCTGCCTGAACGCCGACACACCTGCACGCACAAATTTCGATAAGTTGCCAAACTATATATTCATTTCACAGTTTATGTTGATTCAGTCACCAAAAGTTAGACTAGTCGTCAACAGAATTATTGTAGGACGCTCTGCTTGCTGAACAGTGTTTCGATATTGCATTTTAAGAATGTACTCATGTCTGTGTGAAACTGCGATCGCTCCCAATCCACTGAACACCATGACACCCAAAGCACAAATATTGCTCAGTTTAGAATCAGACGACGAGCGTGTTGTCTGACGTTATTATTATAATTGAAAAATATTAGACACATATCCACACTTGCGCAGCCTTCCACATTCACTGTTCGGCCCAAACAATATCAGTATAGTTTTCTCGTCCAAACTGGTTGTCTGGAAGAAATTGCCTTTAGCGATAAGACCGCCAAATTGTACATAGCTACTGTATTTAGGACTAAGAATGTTGTATTATTTTCTTTGTTTGGTGTGTGCAATAAAGCGTACTCTATCTATCTATCAAAGGGAACAATTATCTTCAAACATTTCTCGTAATTACATTTTAAAAAATTATCCTTGAACAGTTCATAATTTGCCTACTATGAATGTAGAAATCAAATTATAAACAGGTTTTTTTTTTTAATATTGAGTCCACTGACCTCCATCATTTGTACGGAGGCCTTGACGTTGTTGCAGTGCGCGTAGTCCACCAGGTGCGCGAGCGTCACAAACGCGTGGTTCAACGCCTCGCCCGGCGTGATGCGCCGCTCCTGCACCATACACAACATTATACACAACACTACACAACAATACAAAACTACACAGCCTACTGATACAATGCAAACAGGAAAATATTATCCTAATAATATGTTAGGTGAGGAAAATTACCTTCAAAACAATATACCAGCTAGACTATAGCGCTTATTGCTATCAATTTTCGTTGGAAACCAAACAACAAGGCGGACTTTCAATACCTTTTGACAACAGGTGATAAAACTTGTTTGAAATTTAATTACGTAATCACCCTGCCGTTCTATTCAACATGTTTTGGTTATACATTTAGCGAGTTTGGTATTAGAAAATATTGGAATCTGTTTAAGCTAAAAAAAACTCGATACTTGTGGCAAAATAGGATGATAGAAATTTAATCTGTGGTCACCACCCATGCAAGATAAAATAATTAGAAGAGGAAAAACTGCAAATCACCTCATCCAGGTAAAAACCTCACTGAATGGTCACCATAATTTTCCTTAACACTGTGTCAATTATGACTATGGACTGAATTTCTGTGGTAACAGCCACGCGACATCGCTGCAAAATTCGCTCGGAATGACACATCATTGAAGTATGATCTCTATATATAAGTGAATACAGTTCATTTTGGTATTGGCAAATATTTTGCAGACGCCCCAGAATGCCTGGGGTTTATATGCCAAAATCGACAAAGATACAAAATGTATCGCATTTACTCTACTTTCCATCAAAGGCGCAGAGAACACAAACTCTAAAGAGATACATTGAAAAAACGCCCTTATTACCTGGTCCATAGTGAGCATTCGCTTCAGTAGATCAATGAATTCCCTTCTATCCGCTTTCTCGGCCAACAGTTGGCCTCCTTCAAGATCCGTTGGTACGTTGACCTGTTCAACAAGGACTTTATTAATTTAAAGTAGACTAACAACACTATTCTTTTTAACCAACGAAAAAAACGAAGATTTATTATTATCAATTCGAAGCGTCTAAACTTTTTTTAAGTTACAAGTACAATGTGATTCTGGAATCAGTATAACAAGGCCGCACAATAGTAAAATATTTCAGACAATTTTGAATCATAAAAGTATACAACTTTCATAGGAATCAATAAGCTACTTAAGTTTTATATACACAATGACCTATATTTATAAACCCGTAGTTCGCCTCCAAAATAACAATTAATATCTACTGGAGCGAGCAAATTAACTAGTTAAGTTCTATGCCCAATATACATAAAGATTGAATTTCTGCGGCAAAAACCATGCGACACGTCCATGGATGGCATTTCATTGAAAAAGGTGCTTTGTCGATTAGTTAATACAGTCCTTTATGGTATTGATCGTCCGCGAGTTCTGACAGCGCAGCGCTTTACGCTATTGTGTATCGTAACACGATTGTTATAGAGTCCAAAGTGGTGTTCTCACCTGTCCGATGTCGTCGAGGCAGTTGAAGATGTACTTGCGCGCCTCCTTGCTCTTGATGCCGGTCTCCAGCTCGTGTTCTTCGGGCGTCTTCAGCCGCCAGAACGGGTACGTGCTGTCCACGTCGCGATAGAAGAACTTGGCCGTTTTACTCGCACTGATGACATACAAATCATTTAATATACCTGTGGGCTAGTGTTACTGGAAATTATTATGCAGCTGAGGTTATATGGTTCAGGGATCCGGCATGGATTATGAACATCATGTTCCAAGCATGCAACTCAATATAACATGCACTTATTACAGATAAATACATCATCACGACTGAATTCCCCGAAGGGGTAGGCAGAGTTGCACTGCAGTCCGCCCACACTTCGCCGATGTATTTTGTTACCAATGTAATAGGGGGCGAGCCTATTGCCATTATACTGGGCACACTCCTCCTCAATACGAGGAAGATTTTTTGGGCTATGGGTCCACCACGCTGGCCTTATTCTTTGAATCAATACAGTTCAATTACGTATTCAGTACGCGTCTTGAAGCCCCAATCTGCCCTCAATTTGAAACGAGTCTAGTATTGCTTAGATCAGGAGTATATAGGTTTGTGTAATTTTGGAGTTATTTATTACTGGCTTCTACCAGCGACTTCGACTATTGGATATCTTTATAAATTATACCCTAGTTATTCTAATTTATGAACAATTAGTAGTAGTTTTTGCGTGAAAGAGTAACAAACATCCGTTCATCCTCACAAAGTCTCACATTTACAAACTTAGAAGGAGTAGGATTTCCTTGCAATTCATGTTCATTGGTTAGTTACCTGTTGAGCATGTGTTCAGTGGGCAGACCCTGCGTCTGCGAGATGTACCGGATCTGGTCGTACTCCGACGAGCCGGGGTAGAGCGGCCAGCCCAGGAACAGCTCGGCGACCACGCAGCCCAGCGACCACATGTCGATCGCCTCGCAGAACGCCAGACCCAAGATTATCTCCGGCGCTCTATATCACAAGCAACAGTTAATCAGCAAGAGTCAAACTCGGATAAAGCATTGGAATCTGAACTTTATATCGTGGTGCATACAGTGAAAATTTATATTTATGTTCAAATAAAATTAAAATTTTGGTTGTATGTAGAGTTAGTCACTACTTACAAATTGTCAAGTTTACATTTTTTTTCTACATACTAAAAGCAACCTTAGAGTATACACGTTACAGTAGCTTTTGCGTGAAAGAGTCACAATCATCCATCCTCACAAACTATCACATTTATAATATTAGTAGAATTCATTGGAAAGTTAAAACTCCTATATCATAAGAGTTAGAATTGTATTGTGGTACACCTATTTGTTTAGTACACCTCGTCATTACTGTACTGCTACTTTAATTCCTCTCCAAATTCAAAGGTTGCCTGGTAGAGGTCACTTTTAGTGATAAGTCCGGGTATTCTAACACTTAAATTTTATTTTATCGTATTTTTTTATTATTTTTTTAAACTATATTATCCCACTGCTGGGCAAAGGTCACGCCCATTCTCCTCCACACATCACACCTCTTGATAAAATTAAAACTTTATATCGTATATATAAAGTTTTAATTTTATTAACAGCTAGCGGCCCGTCCCGGCTTCGCACGGGTTTATAATATAGCCTTTATTGCTCAGTGATGTTGTAGCTTTCTAACGGCAAAAGAATATTTGAAATCGGTCCAATAGTTTTTAAGTTAATTCGTTACATACAAAAATACAAATCTTTCCTCTTTATAATATTAGTAGTAGATAAAGGGTTATCTACCTATAGTATCTGCTCTGTAGATAGGTGTTGCAGACGGCCTTGCTGACGTGTGACGCGCTGCCGAAGTCGATGACCTTGACGCGGTAGGGCTGCCGCGCCGGCTCCACCAGCATTATGTTCTCGGGCTTCAGGTCCGCATGGATCAGACCCAGTTGCTGGAAACACCAATGACAATAAGAGTAAGCAACTAATACTATAAACCTTGTGTTTGTTTTTTTGTTTCCTGTCCAGGCGCTTAAATGGCTCGGTCCGCGAGCTAACTCCTCCAACATGGAGATCGGAGACCTTAATTAGCGTGGTATATGAACCTTGATTAATACACCGTGAGTACGGTGACTTTATATACAATTTAATAGTTATGTTATAGTTACGACGCAGATAGACGACGTCTGTTAGATCTATTTCAATGTATACCTATTATTTTACCTACCTAAATAATCTAACTAACTAACTACAGCCCTTTAACCGTCCCATGGGTCTCCCCTCAATGCGAGGGGGATTCAGGCCATAGTCCACCACGCTGGCCCAGTGCGGGTTGGCAGACTTCACACATCTATCGGGAACTAGTCAAGTTCCCTCAGACGTGCAGGTTTCCTCACGATGTTTTCCTTCACCGTTTCATAGCGAGTGATAATCTCGGATGAAAATGAGATTCGCACATAAACCCAGAGGTGCGAGCCGGGGTTTGAACTTGCACACTTTGATAACGTAAATAAAATACATAAATATTTCCAGACAACACATTATCATCGTATGATCTCAAATTAAGCAATGGCTATCATACAAATAAATGAAATCTTTACTCACTTTGAGTTTCAACAGCGCCGTGAGGACCTGCTGCAGTATCGGCCTGATGTACTTGAGCGGCAGCGGCGAGAACTTGTTCTGCTTGAGGAAGTCGTACAGGTTCTGCTCGAGCATCTCGAACACGAGGCACGTGTGCGAGCGGTGCTGGAAGCACTCGTACGCACGGACGAAGTTGAACTCGTCCGCCGACTCTTGGGACAGCCGGGAGAGTATTGACACCTGCAATCACGGAATATGACTCTACATGTAAATCTAGTCTCTACATTAAATGAGGCCGTCAGCGCAAAAGTGGTCTCAGACTTAAGACATGCAGTATGAAAATTATAGGGATTATACCTGTATAAAAGTATTATTTTGGACTTCTGAAACACCCTGGTGTTTCAGAAGTCCAAAATAATACTTTGGGTACATATACGGCAGCTCATATGTGGATGCTTAGTGAAGACAGTTTATACCTAACTATCATAGTTTCTGAGTTACAGACCCTTGAATATTTGTCACAGGTATCGTGTTCTGGCCTTTGGGTACATCCATAACCCTATTCAGCAGTGTAAACTACACTAATGAGAGGCGGCTACCAATATTCACAAAACAGAACATGCAAATTTTACATAGGACTCGAGTTATAGAAATTGGCGACAAGAAAAACATTGGAAAAAGATGGTCGAATTTCGATCAAATTTTTATATCATTCAGTTGTATACCTGATACTGATGCAAACGTCAAAGTATTATTTCGGACTTCTGAAACATCCTGTATAATTATGAATTTAGGTTTTTAACCCAGACCAGAGCTTTCAAAGAGGCCATTTCGGAAATTTGTTGTCAATGAAAATCCGCCTTGTTACTTGGTTTCGAATGATAAATATGTAAAGAAATGATTACCTACTTACATACCTTGATTAGGCTATCTTATAAATAATTAAAGCTCCTGAAACTATTTAGTTTTTGGTTATAATAAAACGGAACGGTATTGACTTATGGAAAAAGCTCATACTTTAACGAAATGTCATTGACAGCGCGAGCAAATTTTGACACACGGTCACGTGGCTTTTACCACAGTAATTTAATCTCTATTTATAGTGGCCAAGAAGCTCGTTTTGCAATTGAGTGCTCGGGGCTTACTAGCAAATAAAAGTTAAAACGGCAGACCTATTTTTGTATGCATTGGGATGAAGGTGAAAAACAAAAAAACAATTGCATAATGTTGCCGCTATTAAATCGTGGTAAATTTAACTTCGCCAAACACATCGATATGTAACGTCAATAACGAGGTCGTACAGACATTTTGGGTGGCTTTGAACAACAGCCGTGTACACAGCGGTCGGTAGATGGCGCGGGAGAGCACTCCGTTGTACAAACACAAACAAACCGGGACTGGACTAATGCCAAAGTCACAATAATGGATAGAGAAACTGTCGCTGGGATAAGTCCTGCGCTAACAGGCGCGACAAATTGGCCATACCAAAACGAACTGTATTAACTCTTGTAGGCTTAGCATGTAGGCATAAGTTTTATCTCTTTCAACTGTCAGATTTGTCGAGAAAATGACGTTACTTCGAGCTTTTTGGACAGTGGACCGATTTTCGTTTGATAGACATCAATCTCTATTAGAGATATGTCAAACGAAATGTCAAATTGATCGTTTTTTTTCTTTTGTTTCGATCTATCTCTAATGGAGATTAAATCTATCAAACGAAAATCGGGCCCCTGGACGTGGCTTGGTGTGACGTCATTTTCTCGACCAATCTGACAGTTGAAAAAGACACAACTGATATCCACGCAGTCATGCTACGCCAACTGAAAAACGGTCATTCATCGATCGAGTGGTCGGGTGCCTTTTACCGCGGTAGTTTCGACTTTATACATATTGCACAAAGTATATTTTCAAAAGTCTAGTTAATTCGCTCGCCTCAGTGTGCCTGGGACTATACGTTTAAGTATTTAGGATAAATAATAGATTTTTCTAAATGAAAAAAAAAACTGAAATCCATAAATATTTTAAAGGCGCAATGTTTGTGTTGCTCACCTCAATCTGTCCTTGGCGTGCATAGCTGGGGTGGTTCTTGAGGATCTTGATGGCGACTATCTCGTTGGTGCCCTTCTTCCAGCACTTCACCACCTGTCCGAAGGTGCCTCGCCCGAGGAACTCCAACACCTCGTACCTGCGAACATTAACAGTTCGGGTCAGTCCTTGCCACTTGATATGACAATAATAGGCAAACCCCCTAAATGTATAAACATTAAAACCAGCCAAGTGCGAGTCGGACTCGCGCACGAAGGGTTCCGTACCATTAATAAAAAATAACGTTTTTTGTATGGGAGCCCCCTTAAATATGTATTTTATTCTGTTTTTTAGTATATATTGTTATAGCGGCAACAGAAATAAATCACCTGTGAAAATTTCAACTCTCTAACTATCACGGTTCATGAGATACAGCCTGGTGACAGACGGACGGACGGACGGACAGCGAAGTCTTAGTAATAGGGTTCCCGTTTTACCCTTTGGGTCTTCTTCTTATCCGGTACGCTCTTGAAAGAGCGGTCGTGATTGTTAAGTCGGTCGTGATCGTATACCCTTTGGGTACGGAACCCTAATTAAGACGGCTTGGGCTAATGGAATGAGCGTAGGCTCGCTGCCCCGGGTGGTTGCGGATTCGATTGAAACCACGTTTCGGAATTTGCCCTGGACTGGGATCGTCCCCAGTCCATTGTATGGTACCCATAGTACAAGCCGCGCTTAGTTTGCAATCATAAGATGAGTATATGTATTTGGGGGATATCGTTACTAGGTAAATTAGCTACATATCAATCGCCATGCCGACTTATTTAATAAGCTGTACATACTGCATATAACTACTTGCTTACCTTTCCCATAATTTCCCTACTGCCTAACCTAGTCTAAAAACCACTGAACGCTACTGTATAATATGCTGATGCTGACTTCAGGTTGAGTATATAGGAAAACACCTTTTGAATTATAATCTTCTTTTACTTCGCACTTCTTTCTTTTTCACAGTTTTCTTCTTACAACTTAACGTCATTTTAACTTCGTGCCGTCGTATCTCGATCTAACACTCTCTCGCTCGCTCACACCTTACGTTCCGTTCCTTACATATCGTACATACTACTCGCGTTCCATTCCCACACTACTCAGCTTTGGGTAGTATGGCTATATCTGATTACCTGTTGGACGAGGAGTAGAGCACCTCGTGCTGCACAAGCTGGTAGTCACCATCGCCGCCGCAGCCGGAGCCTGCGGTGTCGCATGTCACGTGTCACGTGTCGGCCGCGAGACGCAGCATGTACAGACATAATAACCACATATTAGCTACAAGTACACACACACAATTTATTTAAATTATCAAGAAGAGAACTAGAATCTTATCTTGCTAATATTATAAATGTGAAAGTTTGCGAGGATGGATGGATGTTTGTTACTCTTTCACGTAAAAGCTACTGAACGGATTTTAATGAAACTTTACAGTATTATTGTTTATATACATCAGAATAATATATGCTATACTTTATAGCAATATTGAATCATCGAAGTCGCTGGTAGAAGCTAGTATTAAATAAAGAAATAAATACAGGATGTATCAGAAGAACGAAATATTATTTTAGGTACATATAAAAAATGAAAAAATGAAAATATTTTATTTCAATAACACAAAATTTAACATGAGTTCATTGTTGGAGTCTCCTTTTAAGCATATTAAATGCCTGTGCCAGGAGGCTCCGCTCTTCCATATCTTATGCTAGTTTGTTACATTTGGTTATTTCTATTTATAAATGATATAATATAAGGTGCTGAGAATATTTATTAATTGTGTGTGTGTGTGAGTCAGTGTGTGTGAGAGTGTGTGTGTGTTAGTGAGTGTGTAAAAAATAGTGAGAGAGGGTATTTGTGTAGGAGTGTGAGTGTGATAATGTTTATGAAATATATCTTATTTTACAATAATAATTTTTCAACTTCTTCATATCCTATTGTTTTTATCCACTTGATCAAGGTAGATTTACACTCTTTATATGTTTTGGGATATATATCAATTTTTTTATTGATGAAGTTGTATAGGCAGGCAGATCGCTATTTACGCGCAAAAACAGTTTTAGTAAATATATGGTGGCCAATATGAAAATACATAGTAGGTGGGTAGATCCATATTGAACAATCTTAGTTTTTGAGTTACAGACCTTTGAATATTTGCCACAGGTATCATGTTGTGGCCTAAGGTTTCATAAAGCTATTCAAGAGTGCAAAATTCATCAACGAGAGGCGAATACTAATGTTCACAAAACAGAAGTTGAAGTTTCGTATAGGACTAGAGATATTACTACTACAGCCCTTCCTTTTTTTAACGTCCCACTGCTGGGCACGGGCCTCCCCTCAATGCGAGGGGGATTCAGGCCATACTCCACCACGCTGGCCCGGTGCGGGTTGGCAGACTTTACACATCAGACGTGTAGGTTTCCTCACGATGTTTTCCTTCACCGTTTCAACTCGAGATATTAAACATTTTTAAAATTGAAGAAAAAAAAAATACAGTTTTATTCAATTCGGTTGTATAGATAGTGCAAACGGCGACGTATTATTTCGGAATTCTGAAACATTCTGTATTATAATATGTGTGGGAAATATTATCTATTTAATATAATATTAAATATTTATCTTCCAATTGGTTGTGTGGAAGAAATTGCATTTAGCGATAATACCGTTCAATTGTACAGAGCTACTGTATTTAGACCTATCAATGTTGTATTATTTCTCTCATTGTTTGGTGTAATATTAGTACATTTGGTGTAAAATTGTAATTGTTTAGTGTGATAAAGAGTACTATATCTACCCATTATTATATATGAATCGAACCTTATTGCTGGAAAAAAATGTACTATCGTATTTTAGCAGCGTGGTAGCGTGGCTTTTACCACAGAAATTCAAACATTATTTATATTACAACAAAGTTTGTTTTGGTATTGACAAACATTTTACAGTGCGCGTCTTGAAGTCACGATATGCATTCAAAAAGCATCTCAGCTTAAGGCGAAATAAAGTTTATTATTAAATTTAAAAATAAGTATGAACGATCGGCCAACACCAATTCCAAGTGAATATGAATAGATATAGGAATAGTTTGATGAGTTATTAATTGAGTTTTAATTGAAATCTTGGTATATAAATCATCAATTCAACAATTTCAACTATAATATTGTTACAAGGCTAGCATAAGTATTAAGTAGATTAACAAAAAACAAACATTTTTAAAATATCTGCCTATCTGTTTGTTTCATGTAATGTCTGAAACGGCTATACCCACTTTGACGGGAGTTTCACTCGCATATATACGATGTTATAACTAGTAACTTTGGCTACATTTAATTTTTGAATATTCCTAAATTCTGAGCGAAGTCGCAGAAAACAGATAGTTACTACTATACAGTGTGTTTCAGAAGTACGAAATAATACTTTGACGTTTGCATCAGTATCCGGTATACAACTGCATTGTAAAAAAAAATGATTGTAATTCGACCATGTTTTTTCCAACTTTTTTTTCGCTGCCGATTTCTATAACTTGTAATATCTCGAGTTCTATGTTAAATTATCATGTTCTGTTTTGTGAATATTGGTAGCCGCCCCTCATAAGTGTAATCTACACTGTTAAATAGGATTATGGATGTACCCAAAGGCCAGAACACGATACCTGTGACAAATATTCGAAGGTCTACGATAGATATAAACTGTCTTTACTAAGCACTCACATATGAGCTACCGTATATGTACCCAATGTATTATTTCGGACTTCTGATACACCCTGTATAAGAAGGGAACACACTTAAAGAAGTTATATTTTAAAAAAAAAGTTTGTTTATGTATGTATGCGCGTGAGTTTGTGACGTGTGATAATGTTAAAAAGAAGGGTAAAAGAAAAAAATAAAAGTGACATTACGTTTGTGGTTACCTTGCGGCTGGGGCGGGTGGTTGGCCCCGCCCGCCGCCAGCTGCTTGCTGTGCGCCGTCGTCGTTGCGGCCTGCGGTGCCGTCTTGTGCCGCGCGCCGCCCGCGCCCGCGCCGCCGCCCGTTGGCTCGACGCAGCGACGTTGGTCGATGCTATCTCCGACACTGTCACGACAATAATAAGTACACTATATTATTAAGAACATCAACATTAACATCACATTGCAACCCTCGAGTCAATTAATACAATCGTTGTGGAATGACTATGGCATCATTTTCAGGGTTGCGTACCCAAAGTGCGTAAATGCACTGGATCGACCCAGATGGCGGGGAGTTCATCAGATGCACCGACAAGGGCCGAGCCCTTAAATTAGAAGAAGTACCCAAAGGGTAAAACGGGAACCCTATTACTAAGACTTCGCTATCCGTCCGTCCGTCAGTCCGTCCGTCTGTTTGTCACCAGGCTGTATCTCATGAACCGTGATAGTTAGACAGTTGAAATTTTCACAGATGATGCATTTCTGTTACAGAATACAATAAATAAGGGGGGCTCCCATACGACGGACATGATTTTCATGGCGTTTTTATATATCACTTGGACGGTTTTTTTTAAGATATGCAGATAATATCTTGTATCAATGATGGCTAAATATGATTTAGTCTAATGGCTTCAAGGTGACAATGTCTAATATCTAAACTGATTATATTATAGCTATCATTGATAACATTTTTTACGAATTACAAAGTGAAGCCACAACGATAGTGTTAGAAGACGACTTCAGATATAATTTAATTATTGGTACTTCAGTGATTCATATGTGAGGCGATCCATATATTATCTCACCGCAAAACAGAACTTCTAGCATACGCTAATAGATGGCGCGTCAAGCAATACATCGCATTCAAAAACCACGATTTCATACGCAATCCGTAGCGGTCTGAAACGCGATAGAAGAGTTGTCGACCTTATTAACTATATATACTAGACCGCTAGACAGCACAAGGTCATCGTAGGCTTCTAATTGTACTGGGGGCTGTTGTGCCCGGACCGAGGCAAATTATGCAAAGGCTATTTCTAAAACTAGCCGCTGATAGCAGATAGTGTTCCCAGCGACCTACGGTCGTAAAACTAGACAAAGCCGTCCTCAGAATTATTTTAGAGGTACAATTTATTTTTAACTAAAGTATAATTACTCAGACCAGTGTGAGAATAGAAAATAAGGGTATGTTTTCTGCGCAAGTGAATAATTACACCTGTACGTATGTTCGTGTAAAAAAAACACAAATCTTTTCACCAATCCAAAAATATACGAGCCACAAAAAATAAGGAATGGGCCCCACAAAGTTCCCGTTGGAAAAAAAGTACCCTATCGCCTGCTCCTGCGCGCGTATACTGTAGAAGCACACCGTGTTGTTATTATTATTGAAACTAGTAAAATTTTGTAACTTGCATTACATTTAAAGCGGGTAGTTTTGTAATATGTATCAAGAACTAGCGACATGAATACTGCAAATGATTTATTTCCGATCTAATTATTCCGAGAAACCTATTGTAAACATTTACAACATAAGTAGTAGTTATAAGATAATAAGACATATTTATTACTTTACCCTACCATAATGAAGTAATTAAGGTTAACTGGGGACACTTACGGCTAATTAGCAAACCTTCTTAAGCCCTGCGTCGACATAGACGCGTCAAAACGAGCTCGTAAAATCGTTTGCCAATATCAAAACCGACTGTATTAACTCATACAAGAAGCACATTTCTCAACGAAATGTGGGTAAATGTAGATAATCGCGTGGCTTTTAACCACAGTAATTTAATCTTTATTTATATTGAGACAGATGTCATTTTCATAAAAAGTAGAGTTAATTCACTCGCCCCAGTGCGTGGTGTGCACGCCTAAAAACACGTGAATACCTTTACAACACAGATACATTATTGGTCTTCGCTTTGGTCGAGCGAAGCAAAGACCAATCATGTATCTATGCTTTACAACATCCAGATACTTCAAAAGGATTCCAAACAAAACAGACTAGGTACTATCCAAATTGTTTCTAGCATCCAATCCGCACTGAGCCAGCGTCGTAGGCTATTGCCCCAAGCTCTCACCCATTGAGGGGATGTGCCCGGTATAATTTCAATAAACTCACCCCCTTCTGACGCAAAAATACATAATCAAAGTGTAGGTACATCTCTGTCTACCCCTTCGGAAAATACAGGCGTCATAATTAAAAATAGTAAAATATTTATTGTTACTAACAATAAATATTTTACTATTTTTCTAGAGACAGAATAAACTTACGCGTCAGCCAGATCGAAATCATCATATTCATCGTCCAAGCATTCAAATTTCAGTCTAGGTATAGACAGATCCATATTTCCACTACAAACTATACACACAAACACACACGAACACTATAATACACTGTACAAAGACACTATAAATATCATAATAAATCTAGAAGAACAATTTGTATTGATAATGATAATATTTTTAAATGCACGCGATGCGATGCGGCTTGCATCGTTGGGTTTTGGGTTGGGAATGAGGTGGTCGATGGTACGCGGGGTAGGGGCAGGTAGCGAGGGTTGGGACACCAAATTCCCCGTATTGTTAAGCCCCGTTCAATAATAAGGGTGCGCGAGCGCAGCGTACGCGGGTGCACGGTGGGAACGCGAGGATTGTTTGCTTGTTTTTTTTAAATATATATGTTTGTTTTATGAATTGTTGTGTCCATTGTACAGTGAGTACTAGACATAGTCCAGTTAAACTATTCACAAACCAATGGTGATAACATCTATCTAGAATTGGAACAATACCATTGATACTTTGGTATTTATTTTGTTGGTGTGTTTCCCTCCTTCTCATTATCGTAATGTATGAGCAAGATAGAGATATTGATAGAGCTGTCAAAATGTGTGTAGTCATGGTTTTTGTACAACAACAAATTTGGGGTATTTACACTTAATTCAACAACAAAACTTTACTTAGCATACTACTGCTATCTCGCTCTATCAATACAACTGTGAAAAGGACGGTTATAAACACAGTTAATACGTATTTAGTACTCTGTTGTAGAATCAGCAGTACCGTCTATTTCCGTTGGACAAAAAAATATTGTTTTGTTTTTCTAAATTTGAAGACAAAGAATATGTCATTCATTTCAAAAATAACACTACATCATTTTTCTCTATGATAAATGAACAGCCCAAGGTTTGAATGTGACCGGCTATAGATAAACAAGGAGAAAGAAAGAAAATATTCCAAGATATGCGTACATTTAAAGTAATCATATTTCCAACGCTCCGCTTAAATGTGGCCTATTGAATAAAAATCTACCAAAAACAATTTACATACTAGTTTATTTACATACAGTATGTAATATCATTTTCATGACTAGCCAATATATTAGAGCTAAGGACTCTCCTCCATTCTAACATAAGGAGTAGGATTAGTAGCGGTTTGTTTGTGACAAGACCAAATTTAGGATGGGTATGTCAATGTTGTTTGTTTCTCTCGTATGTATTACGAAAAGTGTGATTCCATTTGCAAATTAATTGTGGATGACTCTATTATCACATCCAAAGTAGGTTTACGCCGTTCGTACACCTGCAGTCCTAGCAGACAAAGTTTTATCTCTTCTAATTGGCGGACTGTTGATCAAATGACGTCTTATTGATATTTTATTTGCTCGACAAGTCTGACAGTTGAAAGAGAATTTATGTCGCCTTGGTCATATGTTGGGGAAAGAATACAAATGTGGCAAGCCTGGATGGTATTTGATGAAAGATGTGTGTACTGACGTGGCGTCGCGGCAGCAGGGTCTGGCGCAAAGCACAGGCTGAGGTGGTGGCGGCGCGGCCGGTGGTGACCGCTCCGCATCGCACGCGCGACTCGGCACGGCGGGCGCGGCGCAGCAGCGCGGCCCGACGTCTGACCACCACTTGTTCTGCAATAGACGAGACGACATTGCCTACTTTATTTACATTGCTACATAAAGCGGATTAATCAAGCGGATGATGAACGAGGAAATGTTGCGTTCTACAAGGCGATCAAAAGCCGCGGATAGATTAGAGCGACAAGACGCGCGCAGCAAAAATATCACCAATAACAAAACGCACTGTATTGGCTCATGGAAAAGATCATTTTTTACATCTTCATTAGCAGCGTGAGCTATTTTTGCAGCGTGGTCGCGTGGCTTTATCACAGAAATTCAAACTTTATGTATATTGACACAAGGTTGATTAGGTATTGACAAAACGTTAGCGCGTGTTGACACGTCACTGTGCCCGGGGCTACATCCATCTCGTGTCGGTCACAAAAAAAGCTACGAGATTCAAACAGTCTTAACTACTAGGTCGCAGTTAAGTTTCTAGTGAAATACGCTCTTTGGAACAAATACTATACCATTTAGAAACCACGTAATCGTAAATCCCGTTATAGATGACTTCTACGCTTTGTACGTGGTATAAGGCTTGCTTTTAGTTAATTTAATTGGACGTTAGACGCGCAATTAATTGACACAAAAATAGTTAATGCGATGCACGGATGGTTGCGTTTTTTTTGTGACCACACGATAAGACGGTTATTAAAACGTCCGCTGCAATAAAATAACTGCTGTAGGAACACGGCATAGTCAGCTGATGCATAAACCAATATGATTTACGTTTTAACGATGTAATTATTGGAACGCTCGAGCTTCCAAATTTAACCGCGTTTAAATTAACATTCAAAATCGATGATCAAATTAGAAATACACACTAATTATTTTGTAGAATCAGAATTAGAATAATAATTACTGTCCGGTGCAGGTGCATTCGAAATAATTAATGATGACGTTTAGCTGTCTGTATTATCTGACTAGTTAATTGATCAACAGTGGTATTAAGTGAGATATAAACTAAGCACCTGGGATACGTTTGAAATGTTTTGAACAGCAACACAACTGTACACAAATCATAACACTAAAAATATAGCTATCTTGCTCATATTTTACGTTAATAACAAGGACAACATTAGCATTTAGTGAGGTTAAGTTTGGTGTCAGTAAAATTAGCACCATTGTCTAGAACTTTCCCCGTAAAAAAACGTCTGCAGGTAAGACAAGTTACCACGAAGTGATTCGGAAACAAAATATCTACAATCTCGTTGCAAAGCGGTTTTACTGTATGATAGTCAGTATATCGTATAAACATCTAGTGAACCTTGTGATATTGCAAGTAACACCTGGTTGGCCGGTTCAAAACCAGTCCGAGCTGACCGGATGTCCAAGATTCAGGGTTGCCAGGTATGAAAATGATATAACAAGATATTTCACACCAGCAACAACGCCAATACCGCATTAAATAAGATTTTTGTAAAGTTAAATGCGAGCCATATTCCATAACTCATGAAAAAAAAATTATTAGACATTAGCATCTTGATATGCTAAGTTGAAGACCAAAGGACAGAAGTATGATGACAGAATGAGGATACTAGCAACCCTAAGATAATCTGTCCACTATTCCAACCACATTATACCATAAAAGAATATGTTTATAAAACTAGCAATGAAATACGTGATTAACATCATAATTCGTTAAGAAATAGAGTTTTAAGTTAAAACCCATGATACTGGGCATATTCCCTCTTAATGCGAGGGATATTTGGGCCATAGTCCACCACGCTCTGGCCCGGCGCGAGTTGGTGAACTTCACACGCCTTTCTATAAACGTGCTGGTGTCCTTACAATGTTTTTTCCTTTACCGTTCAGCAAGTGGTAATCCACAATTAAAAATTACATTCGCACCTGAAAATCAATCTTAGTTGCGAGGATTTGAACTTGCAGCCCTTACGATCTACCAACGAGGCTACCACTGCTACATATATGTATTATGTTATGAGAAAACGGTGTATTTACGAAAACTAGCCCGCTTATCAGTTACGTATGGAATATGGAATCTGGGAACCCATTTAAGATACGTTCACCCATAAGCCAGATATAAAAAGACTTGTTTACAATAATATTATACAGAACTAGCGTGTAGTAACAGAAGCCGGTATCAGTCGCGAAGACTAGGTTTTTAGAGCACCTCGATTGGAAAATTACGTTCGAATAAATATCCAAATGTAAACTAAACGCAAAGTGAAACGGTGGAGGCATACATCGTGAGGAAACCTGCACGCATTTAGAAAGGCATGTGAAGTACACCAAACCGCACTAGGCCAGTGTGGTGGACTATGACTCAAATCTCCCTCGTGTTAAAAGGGAGTATCCTCGTTATAATGGCAATATGCTCTGCCCACCCCTATGGTTTTTACAGGCGTGATTATGTATACATAAAGTATTGCTTACATGTGCTGCGTGTTGCTTACATGGACTTTTGAGACAATATTAAGCAGTTATGATGCGAAAGGATGGCGATGAAGACACACATTCTGTACAAACAAACCAGCGAACAGATTAGACACATAGACTACAAAGAGCATTTGAAATCATACAATATTATCATGCCTGTCTTCCCAAAGGGGTAGATGAAGGTGCAATGCAGTCCACCCACATTTCGCAGATATACTATGGAACTAATGTAACAGGAGGAGGGCCTATTGCCATTAAATCGGGTACATACCCCATACGAGGGAGACTTGAATCATAGTCAACCACGCTGGCCCAGTGCGGGTTGGTGAACATCACACGTCTTTCTATAGACGTGCAGTGATATTAGCACGCATGTCAAGGCAAGACCTCTGTCACGGATTGGCTCGGTCGCTCTCTGTCTTATTTTATACGAGAGAAAGAGATATATTCCACATATTCTGTGACATAAGTCCAGTCTTGACGTCTAGATGTTAGCATTTGAAATCAGAGAAGGTCTGTAAAAGATATGTCGGGTTTATGAGATTTCATTTTAATAGGGCATTTGAACACGGATGCACACATAACATCGCAGTGATTTGAAATCGGTTTATTTAATATGTGTCACAGTCTTCATCGCCATCCTTTCGCATCATAACTGAATGCAAGTTTTCGATCGATGGATGGAGCTAACGTAATTATCGCATTATCAGCCATCGAAGGTGTGGAAACATTGATGGTTAAGGACAGTTAACGGCCTCCATTAACCGCATATGGTGTCACTGATAATGGCGTTGATGTATACTACATAAGCCTTCATTCGGACATGGCAATATTTCTTTAGTTATTCGTAAATTGTTCTTTTGTTCCACTTTTGCGTTTCCGTTTGCCAGAAGGCAAAGGCCTCCTCCGATCTTCTCCATTCTGGCCTTTCTATGGCCAATCCTCCAATAACATAAGTAATAGGGAACTATAAAGAATTTAAACTATGTAGAATTTGGTTCTATGCACTTTCTTTTGATACAACACAAAAATATTATATTGATTAAGACCATAGACAAATTATATGGACTACCACATTGCAAAGATAGGTGCAACAGCTTTTAGGAAACAGTTTTAAATAAAAATCGTTAGACAACACATACTCATCGTAAGATCCCAAACTAAGTAAAGCTTGGTACAATTGAGTGGAAGTGAACCCTGTTACACCCATATCAGCTCAACTTCCGAAAAAGCCATTTCCGAAATTTGCAACTGGCGGGCATCGAACCCGCAACCACCCGGTTCGGTGAGTCAAGAGGCCTACGCTCAAACCACAAGACCAAGCCTTCGACAAACAGTAGAACTATGACACAGAAACCCTAGACAAAAGACTAGTCATCGAATAACATTTCTCTGTCACAGAATGTGGTGCGACAATAAATTCCACAATAATTGTCGAGTTGGGACGTAAGTCATCGATCAATCGACGTTTACACGACTCCTGCGCACGCGACTGCAAAATCAAGAGCCGGATACAATAACGATTTCCTCGCTTATAAATGTCTTACACTTCCTAACAATGTAAGAATGAAGCACCTGACTGCATCAACTAGTCAGGTTAGTTAGAAATTTCGCTTATAGTTGCACTATAAAAAATCTCTCAATTTTTTCGCCAGCGTAAAACAAACTGTATTGACACATGGAAAAAGTTAATTATACAAAAAAGTGATACTGCAGCGCGAGCGAATTTTAAAGCACGGGGGCGTGGCTTACACGACAAAATTATGAGCCTGCTGGTTAGAAAACAATTCTAAAAAAATCTCTATACTAAAACCGTAACGAAATAAAATGCGCCATTGTCGATAACTATGGCAGCTAAATAAGGCAAGTTGATTTTTTAATTCTAATTAAGCCTCTGATAAAGTGTTCGACGGTCGACAGGCTTGCCTGCACCCACACGGCATAATATGGTAACGTTCAACTGTGTGTGACGCAACAGTACAACGTTTTCATCGAAGTAAACGACCGACCTATGCAAATGGAGCTCGACCTCAAACATTACGAATTACGTATAATTGTTTAAATGCCAATATAAAAATAAAATACACTTTGCACAATGCTACACGACTTCGTTAGTGCCGAAACATTATATTGAACAGTTTGAGAACATACCTCCGCCCCTTAAAGTATTGTTCTTTCATTAGTAACTGTCAATTTTTGACAGATTTTGTACTGATTTCAGTGTCATAAACTGAATGTAATATTAAAAAAAAAATACTTATTGTCTCGATCATCCGCCATCTTTATCACTGTCATTATCCATTTTTATTTATAATGTGTATTTATTGAATTTGTCCTTGCTATTAATTACTTGACATTGGCGAAATACTCGCGCTAGTCGCAGGTGAAGCCATTCATCATCTTATTCCATTAAATTTCATCATTTCACTCATTTCGTAAAAAAGTGGAAAAAACTTAATACAAGACAGATGGTGGTAAAGGACAGTTAGCAATTAAATCTTCTTTTTTTAAAATTTATTACGAGATAGGTATGTTGTGGGGCGTTGATCCTCATAATATTTATCTTCACAGACCGCATCTTCATTCTAGGATTTTGACTGAGTTTGTCCAAGATAACCAGCATTACCATAATAAACCACACAAATATTAACACCCATTAGAATATAAACTTTAACCACATATTACGTACATCACAAGTTTGCCTAAGAGGTGTTAGATACGATAAGAGTATGATGTATGGACGCGAGCTCAGCATCTGGAAGTGAATCAATCATATTCTCACACCATTACCTTCGACGTCGAGAGTTTTCTCGCTATCTTCGCGTTACAGGCATAGTTCCAATATGTTCCATCCAATAGAACAAAAGTAATGGAAATAGAAAAAAAAAATGAAAATTGCTACTGAAAGCCTAACAAGTGTACACATGATCCAATGTCAAAGCAAGTATAATGGAATCAAGTGACGACACAAATTCATCATTCATTGCCAACTTTCTAAACGACCTAGCGTTTACTGAGCATATACGACCAGCAATGGATTGAATATTTTATGTAACGTCGGTTTTAGTCATTGTTTGATGGTAGATATTAGTTGAACACCTGGTAATATGGTTGCAAGCGCCTGCAGCATGTTATTACAATCAAATGCCATTTATGAATCAGATAGACTTTTTTATTAGGGTCTTTCGTTATGTGATTAGGTTCTTCTATGGGTATTCAGTTTTAAAGTAACTAGACCCAAAATGTATTTTAAGGGTCTTGATATTAACTTGGTAACTTGGTGGCATTATCTAACTTTACCTTCTATAATCTAAGGTTATATTATTAAAAAGAGGTAAAATTGTAGGTTATCCTGTTTTGTATGCAGATTAAATATTTCGAAATACGAATTTCATTACAATAAATATTTTACGGATTAAGAGTGACACTATTCCCTAGTACCATAAACTAGCCTCGTCTAAGATAAGAAACAAACAAAACATTAGATTTTTTTAAACGCCATGACTTTCACGCTAATAAAAAAGACGTGGTTCCTCGCTAGTAAATTAATGAACTAAAATATAACAACTATTCTATAACCCAATTAGTCACGGTTCAAGTTTAAACAAACATGACTGTTCCTGCCCGTATCGGCGTTAGCGTTTAATTAAATACAAGCTTCATTAATAAAACATACGGTGCACTTTCTTCAGGTGATTTCATAGCGAAAAGCGAGTACAACGGCTAATCAGCATGCAATTACGTGTCCTGAAATATCATAAATGCACAGTGAATGCGCTGGTACACAATAATGACTTTCAGTTTTACTGTGGCGTCTTGGAATCCGAGCACGGCGACTGACCTGCCGCGTTCAGCTAGTAATGACGCAGGACAGGCCTAAAACACTGTCCTTGGTGAAGCCACAACACGCATGCAGGTTTTCTACACGTACTTCTTTGCACTACAATAAATGCATGCCATTTCACAAAACAAAAAAACTCACAAAGAAAAAACACAAATGCAATAAAATTTGGAATATTTCGTATTTAAATGATAAAACTCACTACAGACAGATCTACAGCGGCAGCATCTAAGAAGGTGTAAACGAAGATTCTTGCAAAAACTAGTGATGAAACTCGAATTTCAGATAGGTACAACAAATAGCGCAACATTGTAGGGCAGGAATACATGACTGTGCCTGCAAAGCGAGTTGCAATCTGTAAACACGTGATTGCGTCATATTGAACTTTCTCATAATCTAATATCGGTACAGCACGAGCAAGATCAAATACGAAACGTCCTCGTGAAACGAATGAATGACCTTATATGTTAAACTCGATCTTAGAACACACACCATATGGCAAATACGACAGAGGACAGATTAAAAACGCTTACGTATAAGAGGAGTAATAAATAGACAAGAACAATACTATAATTGATAATTGAGTTCAGTACCTGAGTGAAGAGACGATGACGCCCTGAGCAAATAGGCGCGTCAAAAACGCATGCCACCAATTGTTGGCTAATACCAAAAACTAAATGTATCAACTTATCGAAAAAGCATATTTTTCAACGAAATGTCTTCGATGACGAAAGAAAAATAAGTCGCCTGTTCGCAAGGTTTTTTTTTCATAGAAATTCAATCTTTATATAATTAGCATAGAGTACATAAAAAAAAAGTCAAGTCGGTCAGCACGCCTTAGTGTAAAGATGTACCTTATTTTCACACCCGAAAATTTGGGTAAGGTTATTTTATGGGACTAAGCCCGCGGCACATTCCCACCACTTTTACTCCTGTAAGCCAGGATCGACAGCGGTGTCCATTGAAGACACCGAGGTTTGACCCTCGGCGAGTCCCGGGGAAAAGGCTGAATTGTCTTGGAACCCGCACGAATTTAATCGAAAAGGTATGGTTAGTTAATGAATCGAAACCTCTTAAAATTGGGGGTAAGTACTTAATTATACTTGAAGACACCATAATCAATGTACAATGACATTGACTTCCCATATTAGAAACTGTTTGTTTTGTAATTCAATTGTAAAACTTGATATTTTTTGTAATTTATAACGCTCAGTGAAATGCGAACAACTTTAAGTAGTTAGAACGTATCTTTACAAGAACTAGTTGTTTAAATCACAGCCAAATCTGTGACAGATCCGTGGAAATCCAGACGGATGGGTGTCCCGTCTGAGACGGTATACGTGGGCCACATCCGCCGGGCGGCAGTCACGAGTGTCGCCCACTGCGCCGGCGCAGATATAATGAATAGAGCCAGATAATTGGTTAGATCTACACGAGAACCGGTTCGTTTCTAGGTAATTTTGTTGCTTGGTACACATATGGTTGAAGCACCGGGCACACTGGTACGAACTATTTGTAGAAGAATGAGCCTTTTCTATTAATCAATACAGTTCGTTTTAGTATTGACAAACATTTATAAAGCGCGCCCAGTGTGCCCGGTGCTTAAGGTCTTTATGCAGTAACTCTAACAAAGCATAGAAACTAGATTACATACTACTACTATTTTTAATGACTGTTTAATACAAGTCGGTGATTTAACAATTAGTCCAATTTGTCTGCACACAAATTAGGACTAAATTAAAACAAAATTTGAGAGCACTAAAATATTGCCCATACATCACGACCATAAGAAGAAGATATACATACACTGCATTTATGGTAGTTTAGTATGGTGCACTAATAGCAATATTTATATGGATAAATCTTAGTAAATAGTTTCGCACAATTTTTTTTCTTCAGTATTAAGTAAAATGATCTATAGCCGTAATTACATTTTACACTGATGCCGCACTTTTGAACTAGAAACAAGAAAAAAACGTGCAAATGAAAGTGGGTCAAATTGATTGCGCGATCTCTCGCAAACTAAATGAATTTGTAATAATAATTAGGTTAATCAACCAACTTAAAAATATAATCTTGTACAAACGTGTAGGTAAATTAATAAAAATGCGAAATTGTTTACAAATACTTATGACTTAACATATTACGACATTTATTGGAACCGTGTGGAGCCTAGATTATAAAAGTATATCTATTACTTTTAAGCCCTGGGACGTCAAAACGCAAAACATCTAATTTTGTGTCCATACCAAAAGGAACTTTATTGACTCATCGAAAACGTTCATTCTTCAACGAAATGATATTGAAATTTACGAAACGATTAAAAAAAGAATTCAAATGTAATTTATGATTTCAAAAATATAATTAACCAAGTTTAAATTTAAACTGTGCGTGTGCCCATGATCAAGTTTATTTATTTGTCGGACCACGTAATCTTGCCACTAAATACGCCTTTATAACGTCTCTATCCTAATTTGTTTGAAACCCGACAGGTACAGAAACTGTTAGAAATTCCCAAGAGAACTAGGTGGGTATTAGGCAAAGTAGCACTCATTAGAATTTCTCTATATAGCGAGCGAGACACGGTCTCTGCAACTGAAGGTGCACGAACGGTGTCAAGGATCGCTGGGGTACCATCCACCTCGTCCAACGAACCCGTGTTTGGATAGACTCGACTCCAAAGCAGTCTACCTGACCTCATAACGGCTTTAGACGCGACGCGATCAACGTTTCTCCTCTAAATGACAAGTTTTATGAAGCCTTTAAAAGAAGGATTTTGTTGAAAGTCGTCAGAAAAATACTAATGAGAAAACAAATGACAGGCTCGCGTTCTTAAAAGCTCATAACTTTCGCCAGCCTAAGGCATATTTAATTAATGCCAGAAATAAAACCTTCAAGGGTGAACTCGATAAGAAAATGGTTATTGAAAACAAATGGTAAGGTATAAAAGATAATAAGGAGTCGAGAACAAGCAGAAGAGTCTAAGTTAAGGCGTTTTTTGTTTATTTCGCACATTTTCCACGTCTCGAGGGCCGGACGCGAAGGAACCAGGGCGACGACAAATCCTCGCACAGATAACACAGCGCCGACCGCCCGACGGAAATAAGAACCCGGCCCGTATTCAACGACTGCCTTTGCTACATACACATCACGCACTCTGCGAATTTAGTCTTTATTACGTAGGAAATAGACGTCATTTGAGAAGATTCATAGCTTACCTTTGACGCAATTTCCCATGGATTTGTGAAAGAAGATAGGGAATGAAATAGTGGAGTAAAATGAAGGTACCACACCATCGACGATTTACGATTTCATTTACTTTTACTGATATTTTTAGGTATTTGTTGGTTTACATGTACATAAATATATGTAAGTAAGACTTCACGATTGTTTATCATCAGTGAAGTATAATTCGTGCGTGGGTATTCAGACCAAGATAACCTCTTAATATCGAGTGGGCCACAGGCTTGTGCTATGTATGGGCAACCTTATTTGCTTACAAACTCATTGAGCTCAAGTCTTATTCCATCAACTCATGTGCATAAGTAATATACTGTTGCATAAATCTTTAAACATATAAGAAACATGTTGGAAAGATTACTAAGGCTATGATAAAACGATTTTTTTTCGTACAAAGCACTTGTGCATATTGAAAATCTTCCACCCGTATGTAAATATTGCTCCCACTGAGAGGAGCTTGCAAGAAACTCAATAGTTACTTCTTTTCAAAATACAACAGCGTGTGCATACATACCCAGGAATATTATTTTAATTAACTGGAAGTTAATGATCACCATAGTGATATAACTGGTAAACAAGCAGCACAAGTGTATAGCAACGTAACCAAACAAAATGAGAATAGCAGGTCTCATGATGAGATGTCACAAGCAGGTCGAAGATGCGGACTGTTTGCGTCAACTCGGGTCTCCTGCGGCCCATTGTTCGCACGGAACGTGGGTCGACCCATTTCGAGTGACAGACAAGGTGCCCCTTGCATTATGTTATTGCTTGCGTAACGGAGGCTACTGTTTCACTAGGCATAATCATATTATATAACAATTCTGAAATAATGTCTGTAAAAGACATAACCAGTAATTTAAGGCATAAGTCAATGAAAGGATTTGAGATAAAATTACCTATTTGTTGCTTGAGATTTGCGAAATATTAATTGAGGCAGAATTTTTAATCCACTCGATTAAACATCTGACTCAGGTTGCAATTACGGATTCCAAGACTGTTCACCTCGCATGTAAGTATTTCAAGCTGATGATATCATCGAAACCCGTGCCACCTACTGATCTCCAAATCGTTTTGAAAAATGTTAACTGATTCAACATACTAAAAGGAACTAAAAAGTATAATAATATGGTAATAATGAAAATTACACACGGAGAGTGTAGCCCCGGGCACGCAAGGGCGTCAAACACGCGCGCTGCAAATTGTATGCCTACCAGCAGTGGGACGTTAAAAGGGCTACCATACCGTAAAAGGCATACCAAAACGAACTTTGTATCAAAATTCATAAAGATTAAATTTCCGTGGAAAAACCAGGCGACCACGCTGGAAAATCCTCTCACGCCGTCTATGACATTTCCATCAAGAATGAGCATTATCTATGAATCAATACAGTTGGTTTTGGTATTGGCATAAACAATTGCAGCACGCGTCTTGACGTCCCAGTGTGTCCAGGGCTTAAACCGGCATTATAGTTATATAAAAACTACATGAAAAGTTCATAAAATGACCGTATCAGGCACGATATGAATAAACGAACGCTTGTGATAAACTTGGGGATAGATCAGAAATTCATATAAGTAATATTGTTTCAATGTCATATTGCATCATATGATGCTATTATTTTCATGCAAGATATCCATGAACTTTAAATCCGTTATTCGGGTTATGATTATGACTTTTAGAGCATTGTATCATTTAATGATACGTAATAACGATTGAATCGGTTGTGAAATTCATTTTAACAATTCGTACATTGCACATCTTGCATCGAATAGCTTTTACAATTAGCAAATTGTGGTGAATTAATACCAAATTTTCCGCATTTGTTCGTAAGAGACTACGCTTGATTTTGTATACCAGACCAGCTTCTGGAAACTCGCTCTAAACGTGCTTTCAGCATCTGGCATTACCAGTTGCTGAAAGAAAGATTCTAGAATAGTTCTAGCAAACCTTGACAACTACGGGAACTGATGCAAATTCACTGTCCACGATATGTATGGGTGGTGATTGCGATCGATTCGAGATGTCTTTAAGAAGCGTCATGAAACGCGATAAAAGGCTGGATATCCGGCACTCCGGCCTAGTAGCCTGCCGAATATCCGGTATCCGGTCAAACCACTATCTATTTCATCTCTATTAATTATATAAAATATTGGCAGACAACATACACTCATCACGTGATCCCAAACGAATTAACGCTTGTACCATATACTAGACTGGGGGCGATCCCAGTTACACCCAGGGCCAGAGCGAATTCCTACATAAAATAAAATGGATTTAAAATCGCAAGTCGCATACCAATAATTACGCACGCGATTATCCAACGTGCTAAATTTATCACATTTCCTCCTGTAAATATAAAGGCTATTTCTAAGTGGATCGCGCATGACTAAGAACATCCAGACATTGCATGATATAATAAGGGCACCCGTCCAAAAACGGACGTTTGGTTCAGTTTAAATTTAAACAAGAAATCAGATTATTTAGTCCCATTCGTGGGCTTTTGTGACTCACGAGTTCCGCCTTCGGAATATAAAGTGCTACCGTCAACAACACGTTACGTCATTAACGTAGGTTGCAAAGTCTATTACAATGAAGCCACCCCTCGCAAACTGGGGCGTCGAAGCCCGCGCGTATAAAAATTTGCCAATACCAATACTAACTCTGTGTCAATATGCATAAAGATTGAATTTCTGTGGCCACGCTGCCACGCGTAAAAGTTCGCTCGCGATGACAGTGCCATTTAGTGGAAGAATGAACTTTTTCTATGTGTAAATACAGTTTGTTTTCGTGTGGCAAAAGAAAGCCCCAGTGTGCGGGACATGATAGTGAATGATCAGTTGGTCCAATATAGGTGACGTATATTGCTTCTAATTGCAGGCAACAAGCGCCCACTGGGTAGATGGAACTAACAAGCAAGCACACGCGAGGTCAAAATTATTTATCATACACATATCAATAATAAAAACACCTTGAGACATTATGGTCCGATCGCAGTTCTGTTTAGTAAATTGATGGTAGCAATGAATAACATCACACTGACCAAATAAATAAATTTATATATCGTCTGACAACACATACTCATCGTATGATTCCAAACTGTGCACAGCTTGTAATATTGAGGGCAATCTCAGTTACACTCAGACCAAAGTTCGAAAAAGTTATTTAATAAACTTGCCGCTGTTGGGAAACCAACCCGCAACGACCCGATGCAGTGAACCAAGCGGCTTACGCTCAAACTACTAGACCGAGCCGTCGCGTCTCATTCTGTTTCCTGTTGCTACGTCAAAAAAAAACTACTTCCAACAAAAGCAAAAGTGGTGCCTGATACTCGTGATTTCCGAAACAAAATAACGGAGAGGCTATTATACTAAAATGGCAGTCTTAACCATTATGCATAACATTAGTCATATAACACCACGTTACAGTACAGCGAGTTAAACAAATCACTTGTCAGCATCGAATGGCGTGTACACCCGCAGAATGCAGCTATGATTCACACGAGGAAAGCCCACTGCGAGGTGACGTCACGCCGTTCAACCATTTTAGCTCCCCATAATAAGCAAGTTGAGCTTACATCTTATGCCACCGAAATGTAATTTAAAATGTAATGCTGACTTGTAGAAAGTAATGCAATTTCTTTATAAACATCACCACACAGTATGTATGTGTATGTGTAGTATTTATATGTATGTGTAAAGACATTACATGATATCGTATGATCCGAACTAAGCAAAGCTTGTATGGGTACCATACAATGGACTGGGGATCTCAGTTACACCCAGTAGTTGTAGCATTTGCGCCAAGACTACACTTATGTTACGGAATATCTTGATGTTGTCTCTATCTCTCGTATAAAATTAGACAGAGAGCGAGCGAGTGAATCCACTGACCAGGGTAAATTCCGAAAAAGTCCAAAATTTTCCACTGACGGGAATCGAGTTCAGTGAACTGAGTGGTATACTTCATTGAAGTTAAACATTGTATTTCTAACAAATCTTAAGCGAATATCTATCAAATATATGTCCACATTACAAGCATTAATGGCTACAAACACAATACATTTACTAAAGGTTGGAAATTACAATTGAATTAAAACTTTACCTCACGTCCGGGCAAAAGAAATTCTCAAGGAGACGACTTGACCGGTGGTGGTTATTTCCTAGTTGCGTTCAATTGTTTTTATTTAGGAAGTTCAAACGGCATGGCTGAGTAGTTACAGTTAATCGCCTAGAACCAACCTAACATGAAAACTAATATACCTCTACGAAAACCAGAATAGGATCCAGCGTTTCTGTTTATCGACGCACGCGCACCTAAACGACTTAAGTATAAACAGTAATCATTATGATTGTACACATAGCACGCTAAAATCAATGTCATCATTCTGAATGTTAATTACAATAAGCAAATGTCAGTATCGTGTTTCTCCGCTGACAGATAAGTGACAGCCCTTATCACACCAATTACGGAGTATTCTTTTTTTATCTGTAAAGTTAAAAAAAATAAAGAGGTTTTGTAAACACTACCAACGATTAATCAACTAGTCTTTACGTTTTAGATAAGACAGTCTCATGCTGATAAGTTGATTGAAAACAAAAACAGCTCATAGTAAATCAAATCTTAATTATTATTAATAACGTTAATGACATCGATTCGCGGCGGGCAAAAAAAAAATCGTGATTTATAATCCACGTGGTGAGTTTAAATTATGATTTAATTAAGTTGTCTGCACAAATTGGATAATCATCTTCTGTTCGCAATTGCAATACTAAAAGATTTATTGAATTTTCAATGTCAACTGTATTTCCAGTACGCATTATTGTTTTAATGACTATATTGACAGACAGATGGTTAATATGTGGAGCACATAAGGATAATTATGACGGGAGCCCATAATAATATACATTTGAGTAAAGCATTCCATATTCGTTTAACTCGGAATGACTGTAGAGCGAACACGGGGCGCAGCGTGATTTAACCGAAGCCTACGTTTAATTACCATGACGCTAATTGAATTTTGGACAAACCACGCCAACGCGGGGCTACAACGTGTCAACGCTGTTATTTACAACAAACCTGGCTGAAGGCAATTTTGAAATGCATCTAATTAGAACCGTGTAATCCATTAGGTTTTCAAACAGCGCCCAATTAACAACAAAACTTTACGTAAGATTCAAAATGATTTGTCAGAATAACTCCTCAAAGAATAAGAGTTGAGGGCTTGTGCATCTCCCTAGTGGTCTCCTACGTTATGGTCGTGAGTTTATGGGTCGCAACGCGAGGCGAGCGTATAATTCACAGGCGAGATACTTGAATTACCAAATACAGCTGTCTGTATTATTTTATCTGTGTCCTTGTTGCCAGCACTGTTGTGGGTTTGTTTGCTCGAGTGACGCCACGTCGTCTATCGGGGCGTGTGACATACTTGCAGTAAGTAGAGAACAATAACCGATAACGCGAGGACACATTAAAACCTTATTTGCCTCAAAACGTCAAGTCTTCAAAGAATGAGAGAACTTAATACTGTTACTCCGAATTAAACCTAAATTTGTCAATACGACGAATTTATAAAAGTTTTAGGTAATGAAAACATTGGCTGCGGTTCAAATTAGAATGCCACTCTGAATCACGCATTCTCTTTTTATATTCAAAGTTTTACGACACTCCTGGTAGATTGGAATCAAATATGACTGACAGAGCTGGAATGGCTATGAGACAAAATGCGCTACCTTTTTTGCCAATAACAAAATAGACTGAATTAACTCATTCAAGAAGTACATTTTTTAAAGAAATATCTAAAACGCGATGGATAGTCGACAGTAATTCAATCTTTTGTGTATTGACATACCTGGAGTAAATTTTCAATAAAATTCACATTAATTTCCTTACCACGGTGGGTGCAGTACGTAACTGGGAATTTAAAATAAACATGCCATATGTCGTGAGAGTTCTCCTGATAACCCTTGACGAGACGTAAGTGCACCACAGTACGCTCGTTCGGTCGGTTAAGATAAAAGAGTTCATTCGCAACAATTGAACAGTTGTTGGGCTTGTTGGTGCGCGCGTAGATAGCGCCCGTGCAGTGTTCACGATGACCTCGCGGCCGTTTAAGCCAATTGTTTGGATACGAGGCCTGCGGGTGTACGGGTCAGTGTTCAGTATCGCACCGATGCGGGCACCGGCTGGATACTGGCAGATATATAAAGAACAATATGACATAACCACGACGTTCAGAGTACATGCCAAATGATACAAACGTGGTCGAACGCAAACGTATCATAGTTTCGAAGCAGGCAAAGATCTATCAATACACAATTTTCAAATGCGATTCAATACTCAACTATACTTTGAAGTAAATAGAGTATAAATAAATGTGATAGTCCACCTGACACAGACCACAGAGTACGAAATACCTGAGAAAACAAAAATAAAATACGATTTTAAGGACAGGTATCACCAATGACCGCATTCCCTTAATTCAAGGCAAACCCTCTCAACTCTTAAAAGGTATAATAAGAATCGATCATTAGGCCTCCCACGCACGGGGCCGTAGATGTACGTGCGTAATTTTATTTTTGTCTCAACCTATACAAACTTTATTGACACATAGAAAAACTTCAGTCTACAACGATATTACACTGACAGCGCGTGCAATTTTTGACGCGTTGGAGTGTGGCCTTTACCACAGAAATTCAAACTTTAGGAATGTAGACACAGAGTTCGTTTTGATATTGGCAAAAAAAAAATGCCCCAGTGTGCAGGTGGCTTTATTGTCATTACCAGTTGTGTCCTCCGATTCCGTTCGTTCCCTTGCGCCACTCGCCGCGCGCCGGCAACCGCTAACAAGTTTTTTTTTATCTGTGAGAAAGGCGACCATTATAGTTGCCGTCGCCGCGCTCTTGGTTGGCCCGACCTCGACAAAGTTTCTACCATTCGAAGCGGGGGTTCACTTTAAAATCTATTGCTAACATTCCTGTACAACTATTTTTCTCTAATTAATGCTTGTCTTTATGTTAGTAACACACTGGTCTCTATACCACTTACGTACACGGGCCCGATTTTCGTTTGATAGACATCAATCTCTATTAGAGATATGTCGAAACAAAAGGAAAAAACCTACCAATTTGGCGTTTCGTTTCGACATATCTCTCATAGAGATTGATGTCTATCAAACGAAAATCGGGCCCCTGTTAGAGAATATTCAGTTTAGTTACCGTACTTATTTCAACTAAGATACTGTACGGGGTACATTTATTGTGGGCTGAATTGGTGGTCGCCAAATGAAAACTTCCTTTTTCTTTCTGTTTTCTTCTTTATTACTTGTTCTTACGCTGTACTGCTGTGGACTGTGCCGGGTAACAATTTGGGCGCTATATTTATACAAGATTCTAATTGGAACGATGACTCATTCGTCCAATCAGAAGCGCTACATTAAAATGCTCTATCGCGCTTTCTGTCTCTTTCTTTGGAACGATGAGTCATTCGTCCAATCAGAGGCGCTACATTAAATGCTCTATCACCTCTTGCTATCTCTGTTTAAAAATTACAATTTCGTATACAGTACAAATAATTCCTAGCTAAAATAATTTCTATATAAATCAAATTTTAAAACTTAATTATGTAACATCTATAAACTTATAATTATCATCTATTAAAACTTATTTCTATTACGTCCCGCACATCTCTCCCGCCGTGCGACTATGTCGTATCTTCTTCCGGTGCGGGCTCGTCGGTTGTGGATATTGGTAGGACGATCAGTTTGCGGACGGGTCGTCGTAGAACTCCTCCTTTTGTCCTCACGTCGACGGTGCGCACGATGTTGTCTGGTCCCGGATATGTTGCGATGACTCGTCCCCGGACCCATACGTTTCTAGGCAGGTTGGCGTCGACTATCTGCACCAAATCGTCGTTCTGTACTGCTGTTCCGCGACCGTGTGGCTCCCGCCGGTGTTGAAGCTCAGGCAAGTACTCCTTCACCCATCGGGTCCAAAACAGGTCAGCTAGTCGTTGTGCTGCTCGCCAACTGGATCTGGATGCGACGTCCTTCTCATCAAACGTTCCCGGCTGCTGTACTCGCCCAGACCCTCCCAACAGAAAGTGGTTGGGGGTCAAGGCTTCTGGGTCCTCCAGATTGACTGAGACGTGTGTCAACGGGCGGCTGTTAACGGTGTACTCCGCCTCTGCCAACAGTGTTGTGAGGACTTCTTCAGTCGGATGTCGTTCATGCAAGGTCGCTGCGAGCGCTGTCTTGACGGAGCGTACCATACGTTCCCAGGCACCTCCCATGAATGGTGCTCCAGGAGGTATGAAGCGCCAGATGATCTTCCTCTTTGTGGATTCTTCTTCTGTTGCTTGGTCGATGGACTGGCGTAACTCTTTGTCAGCGGCTTTTAGGTTGGTGCCGTTATCCGACCAGATTTCTGTCGGGTATCCTCTCCTTGCGAACATGCGCCTCAATGCCATCACCGCGGAGTCGCAGCTAAGTGATCCCGCGACCTCCAGATGGATGGCTCTTGTGGTTAAGCAGGTGAAGATGGCGACGTATCTCTTTTGTCGAGTGCGTCCCACTGTCACGGAGAGCGGTCCGAAATAGTCTATTCCGGTATACGTGAATGGACGCTTGTGGTGCGCCAAGCGGCAAGCTGGTAAATCCCCTGTTCTTGGGTATGGTGGTGTCTGGGTCTTCATCCGGCAGAACAAGCATTGGCGTATTATGGTGCGCGTGATAGGACGCAGACGCAGCACCCAGTATTGTTGCCTGCATTCGTTGACGGTGGCTTCTACCCCGGCGTGGTGAAGTTGGTGGTGGATGGACTTTACCCAGAGTTTGACTGTTGGGTGATTGCCGTCGAGCAGCATAGGACTCTTGACTTCCTCCGATATTCCTTGCACTGCCTTGATCCTGCTTCTTAGTCGTAGGGCTCTGTTTACGTATTCGACGCTCAGCTGATGTAGACGGCTCTCCTTCTTGACTGGCTTCTGTTTCTGTATGTCCTCTATTTCTTCTAAGAAAGAATCCTCCTGTGATGACCGCATCAGTAGATCCTCCGCCAATCGTAGAATTTCAGCTGATACAGGTGTGAAACTCCTGTCTTGTCGTGATGACGTGTTCCTTACTATGTGCTGTTTCGTTGCCATCTTGTTTGTCTTCCTCCAGTTCGGGTCCTTTTCTGTATTTTTCTGTGTTCTTTTATAGTTCACGCTCTGATTTACAGGTCTACAGAGCTGGATGAACTGTAAAACCCTCGCTGTGGAGTACCGCAATCTGTCCCAGTTAGAGAAGTTTGTTGGCTTGGGCAGACTTTCAGCCAACCTGGGACTTTTCTTGATGTCAACGTGATGTACCTTCTCTTCGCCCGAAGGTTCTTCTGTTGTCGTTGTGGTGGAGGTTTCTGTTGGCCATGACTCCTCAGACTCATGGAGAAAGTCAGGCCCCTCGTACCACCGATGATTCTTGCTGAACGTCGCTGGTACATCTCTCGTGGCGTCGTCGGCTACGTTCGCCTTGGTCGGTACCCACCGCCAGTCGCTGACTTTGGAACTATCTTCGATTGCTGCCAGACGATAAGCTACGTAAGGTTTGTATGATCGTGATCCCGTCCGTATCCAGGTGAGTACGGTCTTGCTGTCTGTCCAGAATATCTTGCGATCAGGTTTCCTTTCATGCTCTTCTATGACTGTTTCTGCCAACCTGGCTCCTATGACTGCTGCTTGCAACTCCAACCTCGGTATAGATGTCAACTTCAATGGTGCCACCCGTGCTTTGGCCATGATGAGCGATAGGCCAATCTCGCCGCTTGGTGCTACTGTTCTCCAATACAGGACTGCTGAGTAGGCTGACTCGCTAGCATCGGTGAAGACATGTAGTTGAAGAGACAAAGTGTCGCTGTAGTGGAGGTACTGTCTTTGGATTGTCACGTTGCAAAGATTTCTCAGGTGTCCCATCCAATCCTTCCACTGCTCTGCCAAGTCCTTACAGATCTCTTCGTCCCACTCCGTTCCTCTGCGCCAGATTTCTTGAAGAATTTGCTTTGCCCTTATGGTTACAGGCGATGCGAAGCCAAGCGGGTCGAATAGTGACATTACTACTTTTAGTGCTTCTCTTTTTGTTGGCGTCTTTCCGTCTATTAGTGGAGCCGGTATTCTGGTCAAGTTCAGGTTGAAGGTGAACTCGTCTGTGTTGATTTTCCATATTACACCTAAGACTCGTTCTGTCTTTTCTTCAGCTTTGTAGAATTCCAGGTCTTCTGTTGGTTCCTTTTCACCGAGCGCCTCCAGTAGCGACGGTGAGTTTGACTTCCACTGTTTCAACTCGAAGTTGGCTTTCATGTGTACCTCTCGCACACTTTTCGTAATTCTTTCAGCATCTTCTAAGCTCTTGAAACTGTCAAGGTAGTCATCCACGTAGTGCTTCTGTATGATTGCTGCTGCAGCTTCCGGGTGATTATCTTCATGCTGTTTGGCGTTCAAGTTTTTGACGTATATAGCTGTTGATGGAGAACTCGACGCACCGAAGATTAGCGATGTCATCCTGTATTCTTCCGGAGGTTCGTTGTCTCTTCGGTCCCCTCGCCATAGGTATCGGAGTGCGTCTCTGTCTTCAGATTGCAGCTTGACTTGCATAAACATTTCCTTAATGTCAGCGGTGACTGCTATCTGGTGCTGCCGGAACCGCATGACAACGCCTGGTAGTGACTGTAGAAGATCAGGTCCCTTGAGTAGCATGTCGTTGAGAGCTACTCCTCGGGTCTTGGCTGCTGCATCGTGAACTACTCTTAACTTCTCCGGTTTCAGCGGGTTGATGACTGCGAAGTGTGGTAGATACCATGTCTTCTGTGTTGTCTTCTGTTTGGGGGCAGGTTCGGCATATCCCTTTGATATGAGGGCATCCATCTGTTCTGTATACTTCAGCTTCAACTTGGGATCACGATCAATCTTCTTTTCTATGTTGAGGAGTCGCTTCAATGAGTGTTCGTAGTTGTCTGGAAATGTGACCTCTTCTCGGTTCCATAGAAGTCCTGTTTGGAATCTTCCTTCTTCTGTTCTGATCGTGGTCTTCTCCAGGATACGTAATGCTCGCTCTTCTGGGTCGGTTTTTGGCTTTCTTGGGTTTATGCAGAGTGCGTCCACCTCGAAGTACTGCTTTACTAGGATTTCAAGTCTATCTTCTGTTTCTTCTCTTTCTTCGGTGATGTGTGACACGAAGTCGATTCGGCGCCCGATGGTTCGCGTTTGACTACCGTGGAGCACCCAGCCCAGTGGCGTGAGAGAAGCTACCGGCTGAGTATGGTTACCCCTCTTCACCTCCGTGGTCAGCAGAAGATGCCAGTTGTCTTGCCCTATCAATACTTGCGGCTTCACTTCAGCATAGATGAGATATTTGCTTATGTCTGCCAGATGTGTACACCCTTCGATTAATTCTTTAGAAACCCTTTGAGAAGAGACGTGCAGGTTCTTCACTGTTCGCGCCTGTATTTCTTCTTCATGATTATTTAGACCCCTCAATTCGATGGTGACCCTTCTTGATGCTGCTTCTGATTTCTTCGTATCGTTGATGGTTTCTATTTTCAATGGATCTATGGGTCCTGTTGCTCCAACACTTGCGGCGATGTTATCGTCGATCAAAGTGACTGTTGACCCGTCGTCCATCAACGCGAAGGTGCTGACTGCTCCTCTTGGTCCTTTGATTTGAACCGGTATGATTTTCAGGTATGACTGCTTTTTTCTTAGTGTCCAGGTCGAATTGATGACTTCTGTTGCTTCGTTGTCCTCCGTCCTCTCTGTTTTCTTGGTATAGTGCAACAGCTTATGGTGCAGATTTTTGCAGCTGTTTATACCGCATGGCTGACCCTGGCATCGATGAGTCCTGTTTCTGTATCGAAGGCATCTGAAGCATAGATGTTTGGCCTTGGCTGCGTCCCATCTTTCGTTTTCATCCATCCTCTTGAAATTCTCGCAGTCTGTAGCAGAGTGACCTGTTTTGTCACATACAGGACATTTACGCGTGTTGTCCTTTTCTGTCACGACGTGGACCTTCTGTGTTTTCTTCTGTGTTGCAACTGATGATGTATGCGCTGTGATTTGTTCAGGGAGCGCGTACGGTCCGCATAGCTCGGCTTCTCTTCTGAGGAATTTCTCCAGCTTCATAAGGTCCGGATCTTCCTTTGGCTGTATAGATGAGAAGTCGTAAAATCTGTAGCGTAGCGTCGGAGTCAGTTTATCCACAACGGTCTTGGAAACTTCTGGGTTGTACATGTAGTTTACGCAGTTGAGTGTTTTCAGGGTTGCCACGATGTTGGAGACCTTGGTGGCGAATATGCAGATATCCCTTGGTGACTCCGTTAGGCGTGGTAGTCCGCGGAGCGCCTCCATTTCCATTATTGCTATCGATTCTGGTCTTCCAAATCGTGACTCTAATGTTTTCATCACCTCGGTGGGATGCGCGTTGGTGATTAATAAGCCTTCAACTGCTTCTTTGGCTTTTCCCTTCAGGTTCCTCCTTAGCCTGTTCATGTTTTCTACTGTCGTGTACATATTTTCAGTTTCCTTATATGCAGCGCGGAAAGGTAGCCACTCTTGGTGCGATCCATTGAAGAAGGGCAACTCGATGAATTTCGGTCGCTGAGCCGCCTTAACAGCGCGTGTGATCGCGTCCGCCAGCAGTGTGAGATCCGATTGTCCTCCCGCCGGTGATTGCTGTACGCGCTGTGTCTGTTGATGGGGTTCTTCTGTATTCCCAGCTGGACGTCTTTCCTCTGTGCTGATGACCACCTCTTCTTCTGTTGGGTTATGTGGTTCATGGGTGATCGCCAACACAGGCCTGTTGACTTGACTATCCAGCCAGTTGTCTATTCGTTCGTTAACTTCCGTTTTTGAATAGATGGAGCCCTCATCTTCTTCTTCAAGGTCTGTTTCTTCTGCTTCTAGCGCAGCGAGGCGAGCTGCGGCCAGCTCTATTTGGAGCTGCAACAGGTTTTCTTTCGCCTTTGCAATCCTGTGCGCTTTACTGTTTGTTGATCCCCCCTTTACCCCCTTCTTACTGGGGGGGCGAGGGTCTTGCGGTCGGCTTGCCTCTGGTGGTTCGACGACTATCTTCTTCGCCCGTTTCACCGTAGAGGTTTCTGTCTCTGTTTCTTGCCGAGGCGCTTTGGTGACAGTCCCAGGAGGCTTCATAGTCTTCATGGTTTTCTTTAAAGCTGCATCGGCGGGCAGGGTCGGCGCGATGGAGGGTGTCGCCGAAGGTACGGCGGCGGTAGCAATCGCAGATGGCGCAGCGGTTGGCACGGTGGAGGTGGAAGTGGACGTGGTCGCGGAGGTTTCTGTTCGCTGTGTAGTCTCCGTGGCCGTAGTCCCTGTAGCTGTCGTGCCTGTTGTTGCGCTGGAACTCGTCGCTGTCGTGTCTTCTGACGATGACGGCGTCTGTATTGGGTTCTTGCGACCTTTCCCCTCGGAGCGCGTTACCGGCATTTTGCTGTAGTCTTCAATCGGAGTCTCCTTAACGTAGTCTTAGCTGTAGTCCCGTCGTCGAAGTCTCTTCGCTGTAGTCTCGTCGTCGAAGTCTCTTTGCTGTAGTCTCCGATGGAGTCTTCGATGGAGTCTTCGATGGAGTCTTTGATGGAGTCTTCGATGGAGTCTTCGATGGAGTCTTCGATGGAGTCTTCAATGGAGTCTTCGATGGAGTCTTCATATGCTTCCACGAGATCCGGCTCAATAAATGTACGGGGTACATTTATTGTGGGCTGGATTGGTGGTCGCCAAATGAAAACTTCCTTTTTCTTTCTGTTTTCTTCTTTATTACTTGTTCTTACGCTGTACTGCTGTGGACTGTGCCGGGTAACAATTTGGGCGCTATATTTATACAAGATTCTAATTGGAACGATGACTCATTCGTCCAATCAGAAGCGCTACATTAAAATGCTCTATCGCGCTTTCTGTCTCTTTCTTTGGAACGATGAGTCATTCGTCCAATCAGAGGCGCTACATTAAATGCTCTATCACCTCTTGCTATCTCTGTTTAAAAATTACAATTTCGTATACAGTACAAATAATTCCTAGCTAAAATAATTTCTATATAAATCAAATTTTAAAACTTAATTATGTAACATCTATAAACTTATAATTATCATCTATTAAAACTTATTTCTATTACGTCCCGCACAGATACATAATATTTTGTCTAGTCAACATTGTAGACCGCTGATTCAATAGATACAATTTATCGGTGTTATAACAATTTTATCATATCCTATCAGTCGTTGACGTGGTGGGTTATTTAGACATTTATATAACTGTTCGTCATATCCCATCATTTGCCTTTTCGCCTTATTTGGGGTCGGCGCAGTATGTCTTTATCTTCCATTCATCTCGCATTTCCGTCATACCTGACATCCACTCTATATCTGGGTTTCGTCATATCTGGGAAGTAGTAACTATACGAATAGAGAAGAACCCGCACAACATCTAGTTAATTAAAACGCCAATTGAATGAATCTCATCAATTCTTAGTAGGTACTTTCATTGAATAATTTCATTGGGTTTATTATTGTTGCGTACATCTAGTCGTCGGTCATTGAAGGTGAAGTCTGCGTCTCGCACAAAACGTCCAAAATAAAATTGGAAGGGCAAACAAAACATTTCCACTGTGTTTGTTTTCGGTGAATAGACGACCAGCGGTCACAAGGGCTAAACAAATGTCTCAGACCTCGTCGGTAACATAAAACCTCTTGTTTACTTCTCAGCAGTGCGTCATACTCCTGCCTACAGCTTTACGAAGGTATGTCAACCTTAGTATGTCAACTGTATTCATTGTCGCGCTCATGACAACTCTCCAGAAGCTTAGTAATTCACAAAACAATACTTAATGTTGAATTCACTGGCTGCGGAAACGTGTAATCTATCTATCCTGTGGATTGTCCTTACTAAAGATAAAATTGCCTGTTATGTCTATTTTTCCTTCCCAACATTCGTATATTGGGACCTTTTACCACGGACAGAGCAATCGACCCAGTATAATTCTCATCACAACTACAACGACATTTTGGTTATCCATAGTAATTTCTAACTTATACTACCGGTTCTCTAGCTATTGCTTATCTCTGTCAAACATATTATTAGTTTCGGATTATTATTTAGTTAATATTTGACAGCATTGGACTTTAATCATAAGTTTTAGTCGCCAACAATAAATTCTGCTGGAATTGGAAGTTACCAATTCTCGGCCCACGGATCGATCGTGTCTCTAACGGTCCTGACACTTTGAATGGCGTCATCGGAAAGCCTAAAAAGTTCAATGGTAATCGCTAGAGCCTTCAACATCACGTACTAGCTGCTCCAATCGAGTGGATAACGCGCATGAAGACGTTGGATGTCACGATAGTCGCAGACGCAGTTCGTGATCGACGAGAAGCGAAACGTTACCACATTGACGCGGTTAGGACCGCAAGCTCTACGTGAGCTGCGAGCTATCGTACGCGGAAACCATTGTGGTGTAACAAGAAGATAATACCTACTGTAGGACTATTGCGAAAACTCTGCCAACCGCTTCAAACGACCTGATCCACACATCTTACTGAATGTTTTATATTTGCATGACGGCTTCGTCTAGCGGTCAAGTGTAAGCCGATTGACTTACTGCACCAGGTGATTGCGAATTTGTTTCCCGTAAGCGACAAATTTCGGAATTTATACTGGCCTGGGTGTAACTGTTTTACCCTTCAGGCTATTGTAGCACAAGCTTAAATTACTTTGGGATCATACCATGAGCATGTGTTTTCTGGCGACAATTCTCCGTCCCACAAATTCGACCAAACATGCAAATCCTGTATGAAGGAGGTGTACCATAGAAACCGTCCAACGTCATGAACTAAAATGAAACGTGTTGTGAAAGTGCGTCTGCACGCCACAATGTTGGCAACGCATATCAAAGTTTGGCGGGCGCCAGCACTTTCGAAACGGCCCACATATCTGGCCCAAAGTTAAACCAGCAGTCTAGCGCATCGTTGAGTCATACGGTCTCGACTGAACACCGCAATAACATACGTTTCGGTACTGATTGTGCGAAATAATGCAAGGGAATAATGTTTGGATGGCTGGAAATCAATCGTAAATTTAAAACATTCAGGAGATTTTACAATCGATACGTTTCCTATACCTGTTCCTGTACATACCAAAATCATACAATTGAGAAAACGGTGTAATATCAACGATAATATTTTGTTTTAACCGCTGCCTTCTTAATGACAGGTATAAAGTTAACAATGAGCGGACGAGTGACGTACATCGCGTACCCTTCTCCCACTTGGACAATGAATGAATGGATGTTTTCACTGGTTTTTTTTTTATCACTCCTCCGTAATGAGTCTCGCCAGCGGACACCGCAGCTATAAATTTAAACGAAACGAAACGCGACCCGGGCGGAATTAAACGAACATTTTACATTACACCAACGGAATTGAGCTGTAACAACGTTCGCCGCAGATGGTGGATGCGCGAACCGTATAATTTCGATTTGATTCGATGTGTTCAATTCAAATCGTCTTGTATCGCGTAAGCGCAAGAAAACGTTGAAGTAAACCCACACATTGATAGGAAAATCGATCAAAACGGCAGCTCAAATCTCGCTACTGATTTTATATTTCACGTCGATATAGCAGACGCAATTTACAAGCGTGTCTGGTAACTAATAAGATAAGAAAAGATAAATTCTTAGTAAAACAAAGGCTCAATAGAAGAAAACAAGCGGAGTTTATAATAAGATGGCCTGTAATTGTGCTACATGCCAGAAACATTGTAGCACAATGAACAATTACACGGTTAATCATTAACATGGCGTGTTGCAAATGTTTCTCATCCCATGTACTTTTTTGTATCGGTTAGAATGGCCATAAACACAGCATGTTGTGGAAGTGTGCAAATTAACTTATGAAAAGATCTACATCTTGCTTGGTTAGATACTCAATTTTTATTGTGTTTTAGCCTCACTAGTGAAACAGTGCTACCAGATTCGTACAGAAACCGAATCAAAAGCACGAGCGCTATTACATACATTCGCTTCAGTTAATCCTCCTTCAAAACACTCGCAAAACTTTTCTCTAGAAAGTCAATTGAAGGAGGCGAAATGGGAAGGACTTTTTATCTGGCACCAGACTGGATGCCCCATGTTATTATCGGTTGGGGCGGCGGCGGCGCCGGCGCGAGATTGCCTGTCAATCGAGTTATGTAGCTCGGTGGACGAGAGGGAGGGTAAACCTGGTGCGTCACAGAAGGGTCGATTCCATTTAGCATATCCATACGCCTGAGTACTCTGCTTAATATATTAACACCGAGCCTATAGATAGATTAAATCTTTTTTTGTGGTACAGTAGAAACTTGCATGAATACTTACACCTATTTGATACGTAACTTCCAAAACAATACAAATAAATTAAATGTTTCAACCAGAGGAATCTTTTGGCAGACTTTACAAATGTAAAAGTTATTTTCCATTCAAAAGTAAACGAATCAGATCTAAAGTAGTATCAGTTTGCTATAAACTATTGGTGCAATATTTGTATTTTGAGAAGCTGAGACGGTTAGATCTGTGTTCGCGTTAGATCACATCTTGAAGCAATCGACAAATGGTAACGAGCTGACGAACATAAAATATGGAGTAATAAAAACTATACACTCCACACAAAATAAATATGGAGATTATTTTTATTTGAGAGCAAACCGAGGCCAACTCGATCACGGATTGCATGGCGTACGTAGATTCATTAAATTACTGGCACTTATGCATCACGAGTCGAACAACTGTTTGTTTACTGAATGTCAAGTATCACAGCCCTATGATTCCGGAAATTGGAAGTCGAACGCGTGCCCCGTTGCCGGAAACATAAATGGTGAATGTAAATATAACCGGTATTAAGTCGTTCTGTTCAAGATTAGTTGCATTACTGTGGATTTATGATGACTACAGTATTGTTCTGTCCATACAATATTACCAACTCTTCTTTACTGAAGCGTACACTGGTGTAATTGTCTGTTTCAGAATTACTTTAGTTATTATTTCCTTGCTACTTCTATTTATCGACCATTCCCAATAATAGCGGCAATCATCAAAGAAGGGCGACAATTAATTATCCAAATAATGTTTAGCCTAGCATCAAAGGCCACTTTCCGGGTACTGAAATTTGCGAGGCACGATCTCGCTGAACGATCTAATTTTACTTGGACCACTTTCATCTGCCCAGCGCTGAGTAAATACGGCTCAACTCTGTACGCACCATTTACCATCACTTTCGCCAAGCAGCCAGCTTCTGGCGTTCACGTTACAGTGCATCTATTATCAGTAAATCTATTTGTGCGCTCTTCATTATTCAGTTTTGTTATTCTTGGCAAAAGTAAATACAAAATGATATCGAGGGGTGAAGGCATATGACATAAGCGACATTTTTTTAACTTTACAGGAGAGCAATCTCATTCGACACATAAAAATTTACTGATTCCAAATATGTATATATAAGTGAATATCGCCCAAAAGTGTCGCTTAACTCATATAGCCTTTCACACCTCGATATATACTCTGTGGTTGAGAAAAATAATTTAAAAACGTTTTATTTCATACTAGCTGTGCCCGCGACTTCGCCCGCGTGGACTTTAGGGAGATTACCCGGAAATATGGCTATTATGTTTTTCCCGCGGAACCCTAATGCTTTTTCTAAAATTAAAGTAGCCTAAGTTACGCCTTGGAACGTCAGCTATCGGTCAGTGAAAGTCCCATTGAAATCGGTTCAGCCGTTTAGAAATTTACCTCAAACAAACAGACAGACAGACAGACAAAAAAAAAATTGCGTTTTCGTTATATAGGTATCGTATATAATTTCATACGCATTTGGTAAAAAAGTGTTATTTTGATATTACAAACAGACACTCCCAATTTTATTTATTTGTATAGATACCTAATTGCCTTCAGATTCTTTATAATTGCAAGTAACAGAACTAATATACATAATTTTATTACAAACACTGATAGGTATATATGTAATGTCTACTGTTTGTAGTGTTTGCACGTACAATATGTTAGACAACTCGATGCTGACTCATGTAAGTCAATTAACTATTTGGTTAGTTGCTGTAATCAATGGTTTAGTGGTCATTACCCGTCGGTATAGCATCGTTGTAACTGACACAAATAGACATGTTGTCTATTACCATTGTATAGAATTCCGATTCGATTTGCATAGTTTTGTTAGTCTAGGATTTTCTTTTTATGGGACTAAGCCCGCCACACATTCCCAACACTGTTACTGGATGGTGATTAGTCTGGGATGGTTACATAATCTATTCAATACCAGACAGGCTAGCACACGTGTGACAAGGCAAGTCTTATGTCACGGACCATGTCGTACCGGGTCGCCTTATCACTCTCGTTATTAATCTACTACTACTACAGCCCTTTTAAAGTCCCACTGCTGGGCACGAGCCTACCCCTCAATTCGAGGAGGATTCACGCCATAGTCCACCACGCTGGCCCAGTGCAGATTGGCAGACTTCACACATCTATCGAGAACTAGTCAAGTTCCCTCAGTCGTGCAGGTTTCCTCACGATGTTTTCCTTCACCGTTTCATAGCAAGTGATAATCTCGGATGAAAAGGAGATTCGCACATAAACCCAGAGGTGCGAGCCGGGATTTGAACCTGCACACTTTGATTGCAATGCGTGAAGACAAAATGTATATTGACACAGAGTTCGTTTTTGTTTTTTCTTCACACCGCCTCTTTTCGCCATTTGGTTGAGAAATCAACTTTTTCTAAGGGGTATTAACAAAAAATTGTGTCGCGCAAGTTTTGATGTGCTTTGGTGCATTAACGTCATAAAATATAATAAAGGCAACAAAGAGGTTGTCATGCCCCTGCGCCTGGGGAAGCATAAACCAACGTGAGTACCATAAAGTTATTTATTCCATAAATGTACACGACTTTAGAACAAAACTCATTTGATCACACTACCTACACCGTTAAGAGGATAAATAACTGTATATAATTAAACTTATTGCTATCCATTTAATGAGTTCTGAATTCCGATGTTATCGAGGGGTGAAAGGCTATTTGACTTAAGCGACACTTTTTTAGGGTTCCGTACCCAAATGGTAAAACGGGAACCCTATTACTGAGACTTCGCTGTCCGTCTGGCTATTCGACAAAGCGACATTTTTTTAACTTTACAGGAAAGCATTCTCATTCGACGCAGAAAAAAACGCTGATTCCAAGTATGTATATTAGTCAATATCGGCCAAAAGTGTCGCTTAAGTCAAATAGGCCCCTCGTCATGAGTGGCTATATTGTGAAAGGGTAATTAATTACTACAGAAAGTAAAGTTGATAGACCGCATGAAGTAACTAACGCTTTTAAACCGAACTAACATTATAAAAGGCGCTGACGATGTTACTGAAACAAATAAGGCAAAGTAACTAATACAACTATGATCATTGATATGACACTTTCAAAAACCGGCCAAGTGCGAGTCGGACTCGCGCACGAAGATTTCCGTACCATTATCTATAAAAACGAGCAAAAAACACGTTTGTTTTCCCATAAAACAAACGTGATTGTTTTACTTAGCCCCCTTAAATATTTATTTTATTGTTTTTTAGTATTTGTTGTTATAACGGCAACATAAATACATAATCTGTGAAAATTTCAACTGTCTAACTATCACGGTTCATGAGATACAGCCTGGTGACAGACGGACGGACGGACAGCGAAGTCTCAGTAATAGGGTTTCCGTTTTACCCTTTGGGTACGGAACCCTAAAAACGAAAGTGATCTGTAATTTTACTGTAAATGGATTTTAACATTATATTAATAAGGGTGTTATAATTCCCTGAAAGTTAATTATGTCATATCAGTGTTTTAACTTTGTCAAAGTCAAATGTGAACGTCTACACTCATTTTACTAATAGCGTGACAAGAAGACAATGTGTTAAAATAAATTCCTCCCAATTATTCCCGGCGGCGAACAAATAGTCATACATTAAAAACGTATAAAACGTTAGTGGTCTCGAGGTAAGCCAGACGTTAACAAAATAAAATCGCTCCCGAAGTTGTTAAACTGGGAATCTCGTACGAAAATAAACATTTTCTTTTACGGGTTGAGAGCTTCAAAACTAGACGAGGGTATATAAGTAAGGTAAACTCTTTTAAGACATTAGAAATATATACTGAGGCAAAAAAAAAACCAAGCTAAATTCATCGCATTTGTAAGGTTACTGTGAACGCAATAACATCGCAAAAAACTTTATAAAAGTTATGAAACTTGCTCAAGAAAAACAAGAGGAATTTATTGGTTTCTTTCAAAGTATGAAGGGTAGCTTAACTTGAGCTCTTGGATTACTGTTGCCTAATCACAAGATTTGAGATTCGTTGATGTAGGAAATATTTATTTCAAGAGAAACGACAGTTTCGTTATTTACTCTGAAATATGAAAGTCAAAAATAAAGTTAGTATAGAGATTTTCTTGGTAATCCAAAGAGACATGAACGTACCATATTTAAATGTATGCAGAGCGCTTATAGTACGTAACTATCAATCCATCTAAATTTCCAACCGAGCGCCTACCTACTTATCTTTATATCAAAACTTTCCGCCGATACACATTGTTCTTATTCAACGCAAAAGAATTCCGTTCTTGTGTCTATTGTGCATGCAACAATTCTTTTAATAGTCTACTCAGGAATTCAAACTTTTTATTTTATATCTTCTCCTTCTTTTACGAAATGATAAAAGTTAAGATAAAGATTATACCTACCTACATAGATTACAGAATTAGTGGATATTAAAATGACAAAAAAAAATAGGGTCGAATTGAGAAACCTCCTCCTTTTGGAAGTCGGTAAAAAAATCAAATCAATTCAAACAATACGACCTATAGTAACATTTGCATATAATTATCATGCAGAATTCGCATTTTTTTTTTACTTGAGAACTACATAATCAACTAATTCTTTAAATGGAGTTGTATCTTAAGATAGCGGATACTCGGCGTGTGCTACTACGATAAACGAACCGAATGAGCCTAATACATTGTTTTAGTGGTCTTAGACCATCTTCGCATTATTGCCTTTCTAATTAAACCGATTTAGGGGAACATCGGTTGGATGGTATCTAAGTCTATAACGGACATTTTTTAGGGTTCCGTACCCAAAGGGTAAAACGGGAACCCTATTACTGAGACTTCGCTGTCCGTCCGTCTGTCCGTCTGTCACCAGGCTGTATCTCATGAACCGTGATAGCTAGAGAGTTGAAATTTTCACAGATGATGTATTTCTGTGACCGCTATAACAACAAATACTAAATAAAATTAATATTTAAGGGGGCTCCCATACAACAAACGTGATTTTTTTGCCGTTTTTATAGATAATGGTACGGAACCCTTCGTGCGCGAGTCCGACTCGCACTTGGCCGGTTTTTTGATAGATTATTTAAAGACTCCCTTAAAAGATGGCATAGCGGCCGGCCCACATAATGCACTACAAGTGGTCGACGTTATCTGAGTAGGAGGCTAATAGAGGGCACAGCTATCGCTCAGGGCAGCTGTTAGTTTAGGAGATACGACCGGTAACGGTAACAGGGCCGTTTGAGCGTTCAATGGCATTTTGAAGGCGAAATCATGTTGAGGTTAATGCTCATTCGTGGCGAGGATTGTGGTTACATGTACGAAGATAATGTCAATAGAGTTGACATCTTTGGGATATTATACCTACTACCCCACACGCGTAAAGATATGCCTATACCAAAACACACTGTATTGACTAATAGAAAAGCTCATCCTGCAACGAAATGTCTTTTATGAATTTTAACGTGGCTTTTACCACAGAAATTGAATCTTTATGTGTATATTGATACAGTTTGATTTGGTATTGGCAAACATTGCTAGCGCGCGTCTTGACATCTCTGTCCCATTATAATAAAATTTGCGTGTTCTGTTTTGTGAACATTGGCAGTCGCCCCTCGTTAAGTGTAGTTTACACTGCTGAATAGGATTATGGATGTACCCAAAGGCCAGAACACGATACCTGTGACAAATATTCACATAGCTCGGAAACTATGATAGTTTGGTATGATCGGTCTTCACTAAGCATCCACATATGAGTTACCGTATTTGTACCCGAAGTATTATTTCGAACGTCTGATAAACCCTGTATGATAATGTTATAATTCAATCATGTCCCATGAACTTTAGCCGATTTTTAAATCTTGATTGCATTCGTCACAGCTCTGGTTATGATATTAATATATTTTAAATGCAAAGGTCAATTTGATCATAGATTATGCGGAAGGCTGTTTTTGGGCTGTTTAGTAATACTACGTTTTATTGCATAGATAATAATACAAAATAAATAGAACATGTTTTTATAATTTTTGTGTTTAACAACTTAATTATTATTAAGCGCGTGGCTTATGCCACAGTAATTCAATCTTAATGCACATGAAGATAAAGTTCGTAATACCAAAGTATTAGCAAACATTTTGACGCGTGACTTTTGACGCCCCAGTGTGTGCGGGACTTAATGTCTTGAGCTCGAGATATGGTGTACCGATTCAGACGGCACGATGATTTTACAGTCAGTTTCGTCTTGCGTATCATTCAACAAGACTCTAAAATATGTATACCTAATCTAGCTATTACCTGCAACTTCGTCCGCGTGGACATTAGGTTTTTCTTTTGTCTAAGTTATTTCTTATAACATCAGTTATCTTCTCTGTCTTTCGGAGATTACCCAGAAACAAACAGACAGGCAGAGACAAACATTAAAAAGGAATTGTTTTTTATAAGTACCGTAAATACTTTTTGTTATTTTGACATTAAACACAGACACTATTAAATTTAATTTATTCGTACTGATAGAGAGTTTAATTTCAATGAACTACCTTGAACTTTTCATTACGGTTCGTAAGGTAAGTAATTATTTTAAAGACAAGAGAAGTAATTTGGCTCATATGTTGGCGCCCTCGGCTACACACAACCTGTCACAAGACCATATTTTGATTAACGACCTCCAACTAATATGATATTGGGCAAACAGTTGGGCAACTATTATGTACAGGCATAACATTCACTTTGCGTTCATAATACTTTGAGATTTACCAATGATGTCGATTCTATCTACACCAACTACGAATAAATGTAAATATTAATGCAAGGCACGCTTTTTTTTGGCTTGACGCTCTACCGCGCGTCTAGATATCGCCAGACAACGCATACTCATGTATGATCCCAAACTAAGCAACGGTTGTACTATGGGTACCATACAATGGACTGGGGGCGATTACCAGTTACAACCAGACCAGGGCAAGTTACGAAAAGGCAATTTGCGATATTTGCTACTGGCGGGAATCGAACCCGCATCCACCTGGTTCAGTGAGCCGAGCAGCCTACGCTCTAAAAACTAGATAGTATAGTATAGTATTCGACAGCCCTAGCAAAATAGTGACATCTCGCTTATGCATAACGACCGTGAGCAGTACGACAATACACTTAGTTCACACTTGAAATGCGAAAATCGAAGAGGTGCGAGTCCACTGAACCTTCCAACCTCTTGCGATCAAGGCGGACGTCCAACCAATTCGGCTACCAATTCTATTCATGGCATGATGGTACTTATGGTGGAATATTTATACAGATAAGTAGACCTCCGGGCGAAACGAGACCGATAAACTAATAATGTCCACCTGAATAGCGGTCCGCGTTGTTTTCACAACTCTTTGAACGTATGCCAAGCCAATAGACAGTTACAATAGACGGTCAAAACCTTATAAATCTTGGCGGTGACTGAATAAAGATCAAAATGCCTTGTTAGTGAGGTTAATTGCAGCGTTAAAGGGACGTTATCAATATGTGATGACGCGGCGTGGAAAATAACAATGTTAAACTATTATTAATATATCGGAGAGCCCTTTACGAAACAATGAACGAATACAACAGTACTATTAAGTTCAATAAAGCATGTTTTAATAATAAACAACATTGACAATATAAGACCGTTAACAAAGAAATATTATATACTTAACAACTTACTTAATTAAAATTTAAATTATTACACTCTATCAAAGAAATTAAAGCAGTTTTAGTTAATGCCCAAAAAGTTATTGGAACGACTAACAACAAAAATAATTAATTAAATCAAGTAATGAAAAGACGCAATTGACAACATTCGAATAGGCAAGGCAACTAATTAAACAGAATATTTAGAATATGGGTCCGAGATTAAACAAAACATATGTACACAAACCGGAGGACAGGACCCAGAGGACAAACCAGAGGACAGGAATTTTCAACTCTATACGAGATATGATGTCGAAAAAATACGACATATCTCGAATAGAGGTAATATTTAGTTTGAGCAACATTATATGAGTTACGAAGTATATTGAATGTAATTTACACACCTGTTTTTTTAAACTCTTTTTAACCCGTCAGTACTAAAAGTACACTAGATCATTAAACTTTTTAAAGTGTTCCGAATCGACTATGTCAAAAAGAGTCCTTTGGCTGTTCGTCGAAAAAAAATTGCTCGGTTCGGAACGTGTTCCGAAACAGCCTATTCAAAAAGAGACCTGGGCGGTTCGGATCGTGGTGCGAACGGCTTGTGGGTCGAAACGCCCAAGGACCCGTCCGTCAATCGAAAATCGCCGCGCAGATTTTAAAGGTGGTGTTGATAGCAGTGGTAGCCGAGTGGTAGAACGCACGCAATCAAAGTGAGCAGGTTCAAACCCCGGCTCGCACCTCTGGGTTTCATGTACGAATCTCATTTTCATCCGAGATTATCACTTGCTATAAAACGGTGTATAGAAACTGCCCGTCTGAGGGAACTTGACTAGTTCTCGTTATATATGTGTGAAGTCTGCCAACCCGCACCGGGCCAGCGTATTGGACTATAGCCCGAATCCTCCTCGCATTGAGAGGAGGCCCGTGCCCAGCAGTGGGACGTTAAAAGGCATGTAGTAGTGTAGTACCAGTAGTAGTGTTGATAAATCTCACTTCAAATAAGAATAACTGCCAATAAGACTTAAAAATTAAAAAGTTTAAGAATGAATATCCAAAAGGATTCTATCTAGAAATGATATATGATGAAACGTTACAAAAACAACGGCGCTTATCGACATACATAAAACCAAAACGATACTCACGACACAAGAAGCATATTTAACGTTGCAAAGAACGTTGATGACTAAAAAGGAGACGCAGCTCCAATTGAAACAACAATAAAGTTTGTGACTCAACTTTAAAGAGATACAATTTCTAGGCAATGTTTCGACAGTGTTACAACATAGCGGTTGAACAACAATGGAGAATAAGGCGCCAGGAAATAATAAAACAAAATAACAGATTGACGTACTCAGTGAAATGGCTGAAGGCAGATTATTTTTTGCATACAACGCAATTTGGTGCGGAAGTGATGCATTTAATGGCGTAGCGGCAACAGCATCACACGCTATAGGCACATCACGTAATAAAAAAAAACTAAAACTAGTGTTTGTTTAGTACAGGAACCCAATTCTCGCAAAATCGACATCATCATGCTTACGTCGATGCACAACGTCAAATTGGTCGTATTTTATCGTTTTGTTTTATTAGAGACGATGTAACAAAGAAAGCCTGTGGTAGCCTCGTGGGCAAGAACGCCCGCCTTGAACGTAAGGGGTGCAAGTTCAAATCCCAGGCCCGCACCTCTGAGATAATTTTCATGTGCGACTGTCATATTCAACAATGATTACCACTTGCTGAACGGTGAAGGAAAACATCGTGAGGAAACCTGCACGTCAGTAGAAAGGCGTGTGAAGTTCACCAACCCGCACTGGGCCAGCGCGGTGGACTATGGCCCAAATCTCCTTCGTATTGAGGAGGAATGTGCCCGGTATAATGGCAATGGGCTCGCCCCAAAATACATGGGATCAAAATACATCAGCGAAGTGTGGGTGCACTACAGTGCACCAATCGATTTTGCGAGAATTGCCCCGCTGAACCTTAAACAAGCGTTGATTTCAGAAATGATGTTGTATGTGATATTAATAAATCTAGATTTTGGTTACACACGAATTGTTAATCTGTCATTATTGCAAGTGATATCGATGGTAGCGCTAAAATTTACTGGCGTGTTCGTGATTTTTTAAAACAAGCGTAACACAATTTGCTAATATTGTATTTGTTCTTTAAAATTTACCTCTCATAAAATTCCCAGTTTCTTTTCAAAATACACGTTGTAGATTCTTCATTACCTGCAAGGAAAGAAAATCAGATGTAAAAATAATGTTATATCGAGTTGAGTCTGTTTTGTTGCACCAACTTCCTTGTATTTTGTTTAGCAGAGGCAAATAAGAGCTAGAATCTATTCAGCTCGGTTCTATTTTTAGCGGTTTTGTAACCAAGTGTATAGTCAAACATAAATCAATATGAACATTTAATTAATTACTTTGCTTAGTTCAAGCCCGCAGTTCAAGCACATTCCCACCACTGTTACTCATGTAAGCCAGGATCTCTAATGGTATCCAATGAAGACGCCAAGGTTTGTCTCTCGGCGAGTCTCGAGGAAAAGCTTAAATGTCCTGGGAACTCTCACGAATTGTATAAACAAAGAGGTAGGAGTTGGAAGAAAAATGTTTAACTATAAGTAGTGATTCTACTAAGGTAGAATCATGATGGTACCTAAATCATTTCTATAACATTGGGCTTACCACCTCTTAAAGAATTGTTGTTTCAAAAGTATCTGTACATGTTTGAATGATTAAAACTGAGTTAACCGTCAAAAACTAAATTACTTTCTTAACAATTAATTAAAACATTGCTGCAAGACATGTGGTGGTAAGGGGGATTATATCCGTCCTGTCCAGACCGCAAGACTATAAAATTCTACTTCAAGACCGCACCGGTAGTACTACTACTACTACAGCCCTTTTTTAACGTCCCACCGCTGGTCACGGGCCTCCCCTCAATGCGAGGGGGATTCGGGCCATAATCCACCACGCTGGCCTAGTGCGGGTTGGCAGACTTCACACTAAACTAACTACAGCCCTTTTAACGTTCCACTGCCGGGCACGGGCCTCCGCTCCATGCGAGGGGATTCGGGTCATAGTACACCACGCTAGCCTAGTGCGGGTTGGCAGACTTCACACATCTATCGAAAACTAGTAAAGTTCCCTCAGACATGCAGGTTTCCTCACGATGTTTTCCTTCACCGTTTCATAGCAAGTGATAATCTCGGATGAAAATAAGATTCGCACATAAATCCCAGAGGTGCGAGCCGGGGGTTGAACCTGCACACTTCGATTGCAAGCCGTGCGTTCCACCACTCGGCTACCACTGCTACCGCGCCGGTATATGAATTATATTAGCTCCGTTTAAGCAAGCAATAAATTCAATTCAAGACTGATACGGGGCCACGTTGAGTAGTGAGCAATATTAAATTGTATGCGGGTTATAATTCCCATTAGGGTAATGGTTAGTCGTTTAACATTATTGCACCCTGTACGTTCATGTATAGCAAGACCACTTTACCTTATTACTTAGATACTGAGATAATCGCATTACGCGTTGATATATAATTATAATTTACTTAGAAGTACATGTCCAAGTAACAAAGCCTTTTACTATTTTTGGACGCACACAAGATCCCCTGTCACAACAAGACATAACGTGAGATAGGTAAATGTTGCCAATTTATGTCGTATGACTCAAGAAAGTATCAAGACAGTCTGTGCGTATAATCAAGAAAGTGAGAGCGACTCGGGGCATACGTCTTGTCTTGGCGCACGTGCAAGGCGTGCTGCAGAGTTAAATTAAAACGCGTGCCAAGACAAAACATAGGTACGTGACGGCTTATGTGGAGCCAATTCACCCTCTCACTTTCTTCATTCATAGGAAAGAAAGAGACAACGCCAACATATTGCATGACATGACTCCTCTATCTGAACATACTGGGGCGAGAGTACTCACTGTTTTTAGGATGCTGTAGCCAATGGGTAAAACGGGACTCCGTTGTCCGTCCGTCTGTCACCAGGCTGTATCTCATGAACCGTGATAGTTAGACAGATAGATTGAATTTCTGTGGTAAAAACAACGAGACCACGCGACTAAATTCGCCCACATCATCAGTCACATTTTGTTGAGAAATGTGCTCATTCTTTGGTCGTGCGTGTTTTGTCGCTGCTATTTGAGCACAACTTAAATATTGTCTTGTATTGTCTAGCCCCATTCGTGAAGCAGCTTTTATCTTATTATTCTCCCACATTATCGTAGTAATTTCAATGACAAAGTAATACAATTATATTCTTGGAAATTGTGTTTATCAATCGTCACGATGTTCTATTATTATAGCAATTACAAGTTAACAAACTAGTCTTGATGATATAATTGTGTACAATTTTCATGCAAATGAAAATGGTCGCTAGATAAGATTCTTGGAAGTGAATATGTACCTTGATAGTGACTGACTTTGCATTGAAATGCTTAATCGATCTTAACTATGAGAGCCATACTCATATTTTTATTATTCCAGCAAAAAAGATCAAGAGCAGATTAAAGTTCCGACTCTCAGATTAACTTATACCGACTGAGGCATGAGCCGGGAGTTTGGAGTCATTGTGATATCATAATACATATACCTGCTTGGTACTAATAGTATTGAGGCAAATGGGTACATTTATATTATGGTACTAGCTGTGCCCGCGACTTCGCCCGCGTGGACTTTAGGGAGATTACCCGGAAATATGGGTATTATATTTCTCCCGCGGAACCCTAATTAAAACCGCTTTTTCTAAAATTAAAGTAGCCTAAGTTACGCCTTGGAACGTCAGCTATCTGTCAGTGAAAGTCCCATTGAAATCGGTTCAGCCGTTTAGAAGTTTACCTCAAACAAACAGACAGACAGACAGACAGACAGACAGACAAAAAAAAAATATTTGCGTTTTCGTTATAGGTATCGTATATACTTTCATACGCATTTGGTAAAAAAGTGTTATTTTGATATTACAAACAGACACTCCAATTTTATTTATTTGTATAGATGTATAGATTCATTGTCTGTAGCTGCAGTCAAAACACATGAGATCACATCCAAAATTCCAATCTGTATCCTTTCAGACATCACGGATTTATCGAGTGACATACTAAAACGTGTCATGGCCGACCTTCAAAATCCTTTCAAGAGCAAATAAGGAGTAAATTACCATGCGTTAATACGCTATAGTGGTATCATGTAGGTAAAAATAAAAATAGTTATTATAAAGTAAACAAACAGCAATTTGGAACCTTATGTATTATGCATGCAACCGCTTCGTATTCCATGTGCATTGCTTCTAAAAGGTTTTTTTATAATTGGGAAAACTTATTAGTTTTGGACTGATACCTTCCACTATTTGATAAAACATTGGCACTGCTTATCTACGCTTCCTGATTCGGTGCTTACCACAGTCAGAGTGTTAGCAAAAGAGGGTAAAAGACCGCGATGAGCGGACGTAGATTAGGGAGACTAATGCCTAATAGTGGACTACTAATGGTGAATAGAAAAACATACATATTCCTACTAATATTATAAATGTGAAAGTTTGTGCGGATGGACGGATGTTTGTTACTCTTCCACGCAAAAACTACTGAACGGATTTTGATGAAACTTTACAGTATTATTGTTTGTACATCAGAATAACATATAAGCTATACTTTATAGCAATATTGAATCATCGAAGTCTGCGCGGATGAAGTCGCGCGTAGAAGCTAGTAATGAATGACTGCCCTAGGATCTATTGCTGTAGACCATTTTGTGACTCCACATTTAAATAATGGTAATGACCCGCTTCATGTTAAGTACAAATTTAAGGCGAAACACCAGAAAACATTGACTCCATTTAAGACGTTTGGCATTGCGCCTAGAGCGAGGAGTGCCAAACGATGGCCAAGTTACGAATATGAATGGCACGCAACCCCGGGGACATTGTTTGTACTAGAAATATGGCAATTTCATTTCATCGTTACTACATTAGCGTTATTCGACTTAGTCATGTTGGCATTACGTGCCGTAGAAACGTAATGAAAAAAAAAAATGTCTAATTTTAGGGTGGATACTAACGAATTGGTATTTTAGGACTTAGTCTGATGTGAAAACCAAATGGCAAATGGTTTTTACCATGTAACTAACGAACACTTCAATAAACTATTTTGACAAAAGTACCAAGAATGATTACATTTTAAGTAATTATAAGTTTATAAGAAATAATTTAATAGTCATAGAGGAGCCATTTGTAAGGATTATCATTACAGGAATCATCAATCAAATCATCGGGTTCGAAGAAGCGTACACGCGGAGACCGGTCCGGACCAGCACGGCAATATATCACCGGCCATTGTACGCTATCAACACTTACAAACAATACCCACAGCGAGTCTTGCCAGTACTAGCCGCGTTCGTCATCGCACCAGCCTTGAACTCATCATATCAAGCACGTTACCCAAGGCCACTACGCCACGGTACACTATCGATCAAACCCTACGTCATCTACCATTTTTGAGCAGTCTAATATATTTATTATACCTAGCTTATGAAAAGGCAGCAGCAAAATAATAGGAAATCTAGCCCACAACCCTTGCAACATTTTCAAGTGACGCCTATCATTAATTATGATTTCTTTAACGCCCTGCACCCAATATGGGGAGCGTATTAACATGACTTTTTTGATAATATACTCTGCGTCAATATGCATAAAGATTGAACTTGTGTGGTAAAAGCCACGCGTCGGAGAATGAGAATTTTCCATGAGTTAACACAGTTCGCTTTGGTGTTGGTGAAAATTGGTAGCGCGTGAATTGATGGTTCTGAGGGCGCATACTATATTATTATACTATTATATCGTATACGTTAAAAGTAGTAAGAAGAAGAAATACAATATACAGCGCTTGGTATTACATCTGGCAACTATCCAACTAATCATGTTTTAAAAAATTGACAAATAAAAAAAATCCTCAAGCTAGATATCTAAAACTGCTGTCGGTTCCAATAAGTTCACTAATGCAATGAATATTTCAGCACTAGGCCAATATACAACCCACCAGACGTTCGAAGGTTTTACGGAGTTTTACGTTTTACTTGCATAGAGGAGTGCTCTACGCATAAGCCCCCGGGGCCACTGGGGCGTCAAAGCTCTCGCATCAAAAACTTTTACCAATATAAAAACGAACTCTGTGTCTATATACATTAAGATTGAATTTCAGTGGTAAGAGCCACGCCCCACGTGTCAAAATTCGCTCGCGCTGTCAAAGTCATTTCTCATAGAGTTAATTAAATACAGTTCGTGAGGTAAAAATAATCAAAACGCGCTTCTAGACGCCTCATCGTGCGGGGAGCTTGCACTCACGAGTAGGCTCTACCAAACACCTTTATTGACCAACGTCTAAAATTACTCGGCGTCGGGGTGAAATAGACGATGCTGAAGGTCAGTCCAAAGACCAAATATAAACCCACCGCGAATGAAGTCGTAAACAATATCCAACCTTGTTTACAGGCGGCTATAATTGCTTGAGATGATTTAGGTTATGATCGATAACATTTGAATATCTTGTAAATCATTTATGGGAATTAAATGTTTGATAATTTAATGCAATCGGGCTACATTCTCGTACTCACGTAAGATGTATATCAGCCTGAAATAACTTTGGACGTGAACAAAGGTGCCAACATTGGAGAAAACTAAGCCATTTAAAGATAAAACTAGTATCACTTGTACATTTATAATTATCACGATCGCCGCGACTATAAATATAGAATAAACTAATCTACATAAGCACACCCGAAAATTGTATGATGCATCAGTAATTAACAGGTGTTACGAGAACCAAATCCAATTAAACCTCAAAAACACTCAGGAAATAGAAGAAAACAAAAGTTGAGCAAGATAGGTCAACTGAAACATTTTTAATTTAGCCATTAATCACACGAAACGTTCAGTATGACAAGCGGCTGCTGGTACAAATAATTTGTGGAATAAGTACGAGTATACTCAACATAAAGGTAACATATGAAATGAAATATTCCGAGTGCTGACTGCTGTCCGCACGACCTATCGAAAATAGACCGAGAAGCCAGATAACTGGCTATAGCCTAGTACCGGAATGCAATCGAGAATACCCATGCAGCGAGATCGCATTATCATATTGCAGAAATTTGATCTTTTCCCGCAAGCATATGAGCCAACAATAATATTGATATTATTCAACAAATCTAGACCGATTTGGACCTAGAAGGCTTGGTCTAGTTGTTTGAGCGTAGGCCGCTAGACTCACTGAACCAAGTTTACGGGTTCGATTCCCGCCAGTGGTAGATTTAAATATTGGCCTTGCGGAATTTGCCCTGGTTTAACTGAGATCGCCCACAGTCCATTACATGGTAAACATAGTATTTACAAACTTGGCTTAGTTCGGGATCATACGATGAGTATGTGTTGTCTGGCGATATTTATTTATTTATTTGAGGGTAAAGTAAGCAATAACAGATGTATATGATATATCTAAAGTACTCCAATGATCAGAACAACAAAAGTGACATAAAATCTGAAGTAGTTGACGGCATTCTTTCAGCAGTGTGTGTATTGAGTAAATAAATACTGCACACCGGACGAATATGATTCATTTAAGTAGTAACAGTGGAGTAACCTCGCAATCCCAATGACTCGATATGGACTAGCTAGACAGACGTGAGATGCTGACAAATTTACAACGAGCAAATTCGTCATTCTCCGATTGGAGCTTTGGCATCACGCCTCTCTGCGTCATTCACAGCCAGACCATGACGGCAAGTTACGAAGGTCGACCGAAGAGTAGATATCGGTTACTGTGGTGATTGTCTATTCGTCAAACGGTAGCTAGTCTACGATTTAATTGTGAAAAGTAATAAAATTTAAAGAGATTTAATTGAGGTTTGCAATGATAAATCTAGTACAAGGATAAAGCGTCGATTCTACTCTATAAAAATTAAGATCGAATATCTATCTATACAATATTTTGTATCAAAATAATTGTTCTTATCTCTAATCCATATTGGATCTGCCTCATAAAAATTGCATGGGACCCAATTATACTTTTCAATATCCGATACGAAAAAGAGCAAAACGACAAGAAAATAAGTTAAACTTGATATGAAATTCCAACAAAAATGTGAAAGTGTTGAAGAGAGAAATAAAAAGAAATACTAAAATTTCAGGACTGCCTTTGGCAGGGCTTTGCACTCGGTCCTTCAAAATACCTTAAACATAACCTTCGAAGCCTTCCCACGCGAGGATTCGAAAGCGTTCGTTAACAAGTTTAAAAATTTCGGGTTCTTTGTCCTCGAACATACGCAATTGCGTGTTAGCCGGTCGGCCCGTCATATAAAGAGTGGACCAGCTCTGACAGAGCCCTCGCATGGTGGTACACTTCCCTAATTTGTTTATCGTGAAAATATGGGATTCCGGAGGACTGGTGGGTCTGTTAACATTGGTGCTGTGTCGATCAAGCTCAAAGCAACCGGTTCCAAGTCAGTCCGGCCGGAGCAAGCCGCGATAATAACATTTGTACAGGCCAGGGGGGAGGGGGCACAAAATACTGCTGACGAGTTTCAACGGAAGCTTGACATCTGTTTTTTCCTTAGAAAGTCGATATTTATAGTTTTAATTGACTTGTTTATGATGTTATATTTCATTATTTAGCAATTAAATTTACAGCCGTTAATCTTCAAAGGCCGAGCGATGCACTGACGGTTTTTAAGAGTATTCTATTTTTTCGTTAGGAATAACTCTTTTGCGTTGCTTATACCTTGAGTACTATTTTGTATGTGGTTTCGAATTCCGATGGAACGTTATTACGGAGTAGGCACAAGCATGTCACCTGAAGAAAGCCTGATGATATGATAACACCTACGTGTGTTCCATTTTAAGTATCGTAGTACCGTCACAAGTCACGCATTGTCTTTGGTAATTGAATCCGTGGAACAGTATTGCCACAGAACGTGCTTATAACTGAGTATGCTATCTTATTCTAGGTTTAACCTATATACCAGGAATAAGCCGGACACACAGTTGGTTATGCTGCCGATAGTTAGTTTTTATTGTCATTCCTAGACAGGACGATTTATTGTCAATAAAACGGTGATTTTTTATTGTCCCTAGGGATAATTTAAGAAATACCCGGAATGGAAGTGTCGACTCAACTAATGATTCTGTAAGTACTACTTTTGGTGTTATTTTTAGGGCACGCATACAGAGTGCTTATAACAACTCCATTGTTGAGAACTCAAAGTTCCAGCAAGTAGCAATCTCCCCTATAAGAACACGTGGCAAGTGCACTTCTCCAAAGTCCCCACGTAGAGCGAGGAAGTTGTGTCGAGTGCCGCCCGCGGCAAGACAACCCGTCCGGTTATTATTAGCCCCACAATTTATTCCCACCGGCCTCCAACAAAGATACGCCACTATTTTAGTTGTGGGCACGGCGCGTGATCGCGTTAACTAACACACGACGAGTGATGACAATTTGAACAATGTGAAAGGAGAAAATTATTTGGTCGATATCTTTGAAAGTACTAAATGTATGGGGAGTTAAGGGATGACGGCCTAGTATATTTTTTATAGCATAGCATTCAGATGTGGGTAATAAACTAGCCTTTAGGCTATATACATGACATCCTGTATTTTTCATGAACGTTATTATTTTGCTTCAGTTGTCTCCTGATACTTGTACGAATTTATACATTCATATGCATTTACAAAATCTGTTATTCTGATATTACAGACACTCGAATTCTTGTTTTGTATAGTAAAGATGTATAGAATATCAGACATAGGTGCGTGATGCCTATGCGTACCAATTTACTAAGCCGACCTCGTGTCCGATATAATTACGACATTAACAATTCAGTTATGACAAATGTAGGTCAGCAGATAGGTTCATACGTATGATATATTGGGTACGTAAAACTTTTTCTATTCTATTACCGCCCGAAGAATCGAAATAAGCGATAAGTATAATTTCATTTCAATCTTGTATAACACCTATTTTAACAGTTACAATTCCAGTAAGCATAATTAGCGTATAAACATTTTTTTAGCAACAATAAGTCATAATGCTATTATTGATAGATTCCAGATCGACCTGGATCGTTGTGTATTTATTAAATCACTTAGTGCTAGTAAATTCCTCAACACTGGCAAAATATCTGCTGATTTCAGGACTAAACAAGGTTTGGATTCATATAGATAACACATATATTATATCATTTCGTAAAACAAGTAGAAACAGATCACTCTGGGAAATTTAAATAGTCCTAACTGTATTAATTTCTTAAACCTGTTAAAATTTACGGATCTAATAAGAATTAATTATAAACCTTATTTACCTGGCCTGAGTGTATGTTTAAATTCATAAACCAAATAATTATTTCAAGGCAACGGACGTCAGAGGTTTAAGAGAAAAATACCGATACAAATTCTCATTACACCTACCAGGAAACACTCGAATTCGAAGCAGTTGACATTGCGCTTATTATTTTTAGCGACTATTTTTAACAGCAAAGTACACGAACGGTTTCAGCTATGCCATTTGTCATGTTTTGCGAGACTGGTATTTAAAAAGTTATTTTTAATCCGTGACCCCTAAACGACTTGTAAAACGAAAACCTAGCGACGCTCGGTGCAATACCCGACGGATTTTCACAAGCAACAAGAGGAGACAAATCTGGTGATAATTTCGTGAGGTGTTTCAAAATGCGGAATTCCATTTTATATTGAAATACCATGTTACGCCACATACTAGTTGGAATAATAAACAAGGCAGCCATACCATAATGATACACCCAAATTAATCAATAATCAAAAAGCACGTGACTAAAAGAGTTTTGAGTATGTATGTGGATGAACACAGAGCGAGAGGAAAACCAAGAAAAGTTGGATGGTGTGTGTAAAAAGTGATATGAATGAGATCAGAGTGGATGTCTGTATGACGGAAAAGCGAGATGAATGGAAGGAAAGAAAGAACATACTGCGCCGACCCCAAATAATGGGAAAAGGTAAGGCAAATGTTGACATCCTAATTAATCTAAATATCTACAAACCACCAATATGACTGTAAATGGTACATAATAACGTTCCAGGAACATGTTTCTTCTTAATATTTGTATATCTGTGACTAGACCAAGTTGTTGTATAGACTTTCTAGCTTTGTTTTCGCGAGATTTGTCCATAGCCGCGGATAATATTCAAGTCTCTGGTAGTCCAAAAATGGGAAAACATTACAGTACGATAGATTTAAATCATCGTTGTGGCTATAATAATATTCTTGAAGAATAATATCCATTTGATAACGCCTCAAAACTTCTTTGCCATTCTCATTATTGTCAATTAACTTTAATTTAACCTCTACGTCCTTTTATCATTGCATGTTTTAGTAAAATTTATGACATTAATATAGCTCTTTGTGTTGTTTAAGTAATCAATAAGCCATCATAATACAAGCGACATTCTTATAACGATTTAATGATGTCATTTTATAACAAAAAATGTTTCAATGTAAAGGTTTAAAAAATAAACGCACAATTATAGTTGTATACGAGTACCTATATACATAAATGACACCCACACGGCGCGCCGCGGCGTAGCAAAGACAACCATTGACCGAAGATATGTCGATACTAACACGTAAAGGTAACGCTGAAATATATTAGGAGCATATTTTCGAGGAACAGATAAGAGGAATAGAATGCGAAAATCAATTTGTGCTGGCGTGGCTCCCGTTCCCGGAGTGGGTAGGGGGAGGCTGGGACAGTCACGGCCAAGGTCGGTCGCGCAGCCCCCTTCGTGCCCCGCCTCCCCGGACGCCCCTGCACCTACCCCCGCACGCTTTCCCCGTCGATACCACACCCCGCTCATTGAGCACGCACTTACACAAACAATGATATGTCTGCACACATATAAAGATACACGGGCCACAATGTTTAGGTAGCGACATAGGTTCTCCCTTGGAGTTGTTAGGGTGTTGTTGGCAAGGCGGTAACGCCAATATACATTTTCCTACCGCTTTTGGTGCGTGTGTGGGGTACAGCACACTAACGTATACTCGCGTCAAACAAATCCTGTTCCTGTGAAAGCACGCTAGGATTTTTGCGTCGTAAGTTTTTACTACCTACGCAGAAAATGTACAAAGGTTATGCATGCAGTGGTCTTAACTGTGAGAATTACGCCTATGGAAGACTGGCTAGTTTTTTTTCCAGTTGTTAATGTCTGAGGTGGGCCCGTAGGATATAATTTAGGAAATAACAACCCTGTCATTTTGTTTCTTCGATCGATGGAGGTGGTCTATGTTTGGCGTACGCCGCCGTTCCGAAACTGTCACCATTGAACTGGAAAATACCGTAGTTTGCACAGTATCAGGAGGGTTCTACGCGTTTAATAACCCGCAGTACTCGTATGGTACGATAGGTTTATCGGTGAGTATGTTGTTCAGGCGTATCGAACCACAGATAAGGAGATAAAACTGTTTGTTACCAGCGCTCGCGGCGCGCGAATACATTAGCAAGCGTTTATGACAATAAGGTATGAAACAAGAGCGTTATGGACGTCATCGCATAATATCGTATGCTTCACATGTATCCAGGCGATATAACCCTGGGCCACGCATTGAATATTTACAAAACGTACGGTACTCCATTACGAGAAACAAAATCCTGGACTGGTCTTTACCTACATTAGCTTGACCGCAAAATTCTCACATGGTATTTCACCACATCCTGCCTTCCATATTCATATTTATTTCATATTTATTGGAGTATGTATTCCTAGGAACAGAATGAATTGAAAGCGGGAATGCGGGGAGTTGCGCGTGTTCCCGCTGTCATGTCAGACCCCCCAACAAAAGTGGTAAAAACATATTTAATCGGATTCACCGGCTTGCCCACGCCACCCTTTTTTCTTTCTTTCTTTCCTATCTCTTCCAAGGAATTCTCATAGTGAGTACGAGACTCAGGAAGAATAATACAAGTTATTATGACTCAGCTTTACGGGTAAGACATTAAATTTGGCATATTGTATATTTACCGCCTTGTATATTTTTTTTATTAAAACTAAATCTTTTGGGTAGAATCCAACACAACGCTCGTAGACATTCAATAAATTATTCATTATTTATTTGTCCACTTCTTTTGTTAGGCTGAGCTAAATGCTTGGACAGTTTACCGCCAGGAGCGAGAGTTAAACTTTCGAAAATAAGACTAGATGACCCAGGGAACTTCGTATAACCTACAATTATTTTTAAAACCGCTCCTGTAATGGAACGGTCACCACAAAAAAATCAAATCGGTCAAGATTTTTAACAACATGTTTGAGTTTTTGTGAGACTTACGACCAGAAATTGACTTTTATGTATAAAATCACAAGATTGAAGTATCCGCAGACGTCCTCCGTCTGAGTTCTAAAGGTAGTTGAAAACGGAAGCACGAAATATTGCCCAATATAGATCTAGACGAGGCCGCACAATAAAGTTTCACCTTTGCCTCAGTGCCTTGAACGACTTCACAAAATGTTCTCAACATTACAAGCAACGGTTCCAAATTCTTACATTGCTAAATCGATAAAACGCTCCTCGATAATATATTCATGAAGCGTCCTGACTCCTGTGTCGAGTCTTCTACAAAATAAGTTTGAGAAGGGACGTGAAATATGTCTTTGATATGAAGACAGGTGTTCTGTTCGGTGGCACATGACACATGAAAATCCTTTGATTTATAATAGTAAAAGGTTGCCAATATGCTTGTAGTGGCAACTCAAGATTGGCATTATTTTCAGTTTCGGAATAAAAGTATGTAGCAACGCTATTGTCATTTATATATAACGCATTAAGTTACAAGAACGTCGCGACATGCTCTGTGTATTTTAAGACTCGTTTTTTGCAATATTCTTGTAAGATTTGTGTAATGGTCGTATTCGCAATCGCGGTGATAAAAAGCGTCGGTTCCCCCTCTTTTTGCAAACGGAAACAAAGGGGTTGGCTTGGCGTCTATTGCGGCGAGTTTAATTTCTGGAAATATTCAAGCGTAATATTCCGAGGGCTATGTTGGGTGGTCCCCGGATATTTATCATTGTTCCCGAAAAGAGCGTCGGGTAATGAGTCTACGGGGTTGGGATCCTTGGGGCGCCGAAATATGCTGATGTAAGCCTCGTGCCGCCCGCAGTCATACCCTCCTGTTATTTCACGATCTTGCGGTCCGCACTACAATATTTTCCGATAAAAAAATGATTTAGACAAAATCTGTGTGCATAAGTGTCGTACTTACTATATAGTGTAAAGACAACATGTATGTGTTACGAGAATTTTACCAAAGACCGAACAAAATGGTTGTCAGTTTTCTTAGTCCGCCTGTCAGAAAAAGATAGGTACCTACTTACATACAGCCTAACGAGCTGATCACAGATTTCATCACTAAGCAAAAATATACACTTAGCGAAAAAGTGCTAATTAATTACAAATTACGATGCGGTCACATATTTCGGAATGATCAGCGTGTGGGCCGATGGCAAAGACCAAAAAAGTTAAAGTTGTTTGTTCAAACAAAACTGACTTGTCATAGCGCGTACAAGTAGCGTCTCCGTATTGGATTCCTGCCCATTCATTCTCTGCTGAACATCTATTTTTATTTAGCTTCGCTAATACCCCGCAACGCTTGCTGCATGAATAAAACTACATATTTACGGAATCCGTTCGTTCGAAAGGGCACGCAGAATTTTTGCTACTTATAGACGACGTAGAAAGTAACTAAATACAAGCATTACATTTGAACTAAAAATGTAGGGTATAGATGCGAGTGTTCAATGATTTATGGACCACAATTAGTAAAAAGCAAGGCCTACGCAGAACTGGTAGTGCTACGGATAAACAGTTTAGTTCGAGCTAATGTTTACGATCCGAACGCGAAGATAAGCGGCTGTTTTCATTTCATTACCAAAACAATGTTCCGAGAACACTGAATAACCAATGCCTCCGCGCACATCGTGCGTTTAAAACTCATAGAATGAGGAAAATTGTATAAGAACAGATGTTTTTTTGCGTCGACTTCGTTTTACGAAATAAGAGATCCAAGGAAATTCACATTTTTTTAGATTGACATTGAACTAATTTAACTTTCGTTCACTTCAATAGTATAATGAAAAAAAATACACGTATTACCAGTTTCTTAGACCTCACACTGCTCAAAAATCTAACTACATAGTACTTAGCTTGAAAACTTGAACAAAAAAACATTGTCTTTAGACCAATCAGATATAAAAATCCGCAAATCATTTTCATTTTATATAGATACTTTACATATTTTCCATTCTGCGGTGTATCCTTCAGGAGGCAGAGGCGCGGGGCTCTCCCGCGGGCCTTCATTGAGCGGCTCCCGGGCTCAGGGATCTATTTTTAGGGACCCGGGGAGCCCCGGCCACCCTCTGACGTCACGTCTACCCACCCCTAACTCCGCCGAATGGGGAAAGGAGTTACCACCGAAACGATGACGACGAAACACATCGAGGAGTGTCTCTCCAGGCATCGATACAGATGATTCTAGCTCGCTAATTGGCGGACCGGTTTGTTTATCTTGTTCGAGATTGGTTCCGAACTTGAAATGTACTACTGATTGGTTTGGATTGTTAAAAGTAAGTAGGTACACTCCAACTTGAAACAGCAGCAGCGGTAATTGGTGGGTATAACTAATTTTATCCAAGTCATGATGATTAATATAATAATTATTTAAATGTAACATTTATAATGGTTAACGGGGACAATATTTAGAGATCAGTAAAAACATTGATTCGCAAAGATACGGCGGCGTGGGCGACAGTTGGTGCTCTGGAATTGATTGACTACAGTCTGACTGAATCGTTTTAACCGGTGTATATAAAATACGAGACGGAGTAATAACTACGCAGTGAGGTAGAAAATTGTTTTAGTTTTTGTCTGTGCAAATGTCAACGGCCCGATGTTTCGGAATAGCGTGAGATAGAAGCCAGCGCCATTATATTTTTAATTTATGAGAGTAGCTTTCGTTTGGGTCGCGTGTTAATTTAACTTTTAGACTGTTTTGCAAGGTGAAATACAGGACGCCTATAAAAAGAGTTTCGATTAGAGCATATAGCGAACTAAACCTAATGAATTATGACACAGGTGTCGATTCGTATTCGCTACTCACCCACGCGTCAAAATTCACTCGCGATGTCAGTCTAATTTCGTTTTAGAATGAACTATTTCTGTGTGTAAATAAGAGATCGTTTTGGTATAATTGAGGAGAGAGCGTTGACAACCCAGTCTGCGGGACACCTTATACATCAATGGCCTAGTGTTGCCCTATGATATAATTATTATAAGTTCAGAAGCTGCTATCGTTTTTCGCACCCGCCTAACATAAGATATGAATTATATCAAGCGTTTAGCTACAAAACTTTACCCAAAAATTTATGGATGACATATGTACTCCATAAGTAGATCACTTTTCTCATGTCATGGCTATATATTTGAACTCAACGATTTGTAGAAAAGTTTACAGTTTACTAACATTATTCCAGATTTGGTACAAAAAAACATTAACGTGTCCATTTACGTCGCCTGTAAGATACTCTACGAGGCATAGATTATCGGATTAACCTCGAGCCTCATTCACTCGGCCGTTCGTGTTTTATCTCTCGAAGCGGAGCAGATACGAACATGTTTTTTTTTTAAATATATAATCTATCTGTAACAGCTTGCTCTCGCTGCGAACAAAGACTACTTCGGGTAAATTATATCAATTCTGTAAGTACATAAACTACAGAAAAAATATACGGGACGTTTCACAAGACCGGAATAATACTTGACCGTTTGCAGCAGTATCGGATATACAACTGAATGAAGAAAAAAAATCTAAACTCGAACATGATCTTTTCGCCGCCGTTTTTAAAAACTTATAATTATATTTTAATGTCTCACTTCTGGACACCATTACGAGGGTGATTTGGACCATAGTCCACCAAGCTGGCCCGGTTCAAGTTCGTAGGCTTTACACGTCCATATCGAGAATAGGTTAAGTTACCTCCGACGACGTACAGGTTTCCTCACGATGTATTCCTTCACCGGTTTTTTAGGCAAGTTATTATCTCAAATGGAAAATTAGATTCACACATAGAACCCAGAGGTGCAAGCCGGGATCTTGTACTAGCACATACCAGGTGTTTAGTCCGTGTGTACTAGTCATAATAAAGTTTATATTAAAACAACACAAATACAAGTATGGCTTCAAACATAATTCAAATTAACTTAACACAATAATATGTTTACCAAGTGTACAAGGCCTTAAGTTTTCACGTACGTAACAAACACAATTAAGTTTTAATAGGGAAGCCACGAAAATACTTTAGCCTTTGTAGGTATACGAGTACATACATAGCCAAAATTAAGGTCAATTTAATTATGTATTCCATAACAAGTATATAAGTAGTTAGGACAGATATGTAAAATATATTATGTCTGATACGACAACGAAACATGTAAATTCAGTCAAAGAAGAAGATCCAAAGCATATAATATATCCCAACCTCAGGTTTAAAGCTATGTTCGTTTTGGTACAAGGAATAATTTTGAAGTAGTAGTGTGCTCGTGGCTGTAACGAGGGGTGAAAAGCTATTTGGCTTAAGCGACATTTTGCGCGATATTCACTTATATACATAATTGGAATCAGAATTAAGTCAAACAGCCTTTTACCCCTCGATAAGAGATGACGTTGATTTCATTTGATAAATAAATATTGCTAGACAACACATACTCATCGTACGATCTCAAACCAAGCAACACTTGTACTTTGAGTGCCGTACAATAGACTGGGAGGCGATTCCAGTTACTCCTAGACCAGGGATACATTCGATATCGAAATCGAACCCGAACCCACTCGGTGCAGTAACCCGAGCTGGCTACGCTGGAACCATTAGCACGAGTCGTCGAATTTTAAAAAGTTACAGGAGTCAAAACGATTTGTTGTTTACTGACCTCAATGTAAAGTTAATCAATACTGACGCATGCATATATGCATAATACGGTGATTAGTTTACCTGAAACAGAGAGAAACAAACATTTATATGTGAACAAATAAAATCCCCACCGCACACTGGGACGTCTAAACACATGCGTTTAATTTTTGAATTTGCCAATAACAAAACGAACTACAGGGTGTATCAGACGTCCGAAATAATACTTTGGATACATAATATACGGTAGTTCAAATGTGGATGTTTAGTGAAGACAGATTACACATAACTATGATAGTTTATGAGTTGTAGACATTTGAATATTTGTCACAGGTATCGTGTTCTGGCACTTGGGTACATCCATGACCCTATTCAGCAGTGTAAACGACACTTATGAGGGGTAACTACCAATATTAAAAAAACACAGAACATGCAAATTGTACATAGGACTCGGAGATATTACGAGTTATATAATTTTGAACGAAAACAAAGTCGAAAAGTCATGGTCGTATCGTATTTCGATAAAATTTTTATACCAATCACTTGTATACCCGATACTGATGCAAACGTGAAATTATTATTTCGGACTTCTGAAACAGACTGTATATTGACTGACACATTTAAAACATAATTTTATACGATTTTTTATACGAAACGCGCCATGGATTTTGGACGCGTGGCTTTACCACAGAAATTTAAACTTTATGAATATTAGCACAGAGCTCGTTTTGTTACTGGCAAACATTTTGACAAATTACTTTTGACGGCCGGCCCAATGTGCCCGTGGCTTAATGTGACGAGTCATTGAATAATTAAATTAACGCTGCATACGTAAAATGCTTTGTCCGATTTGCCATGCAGTGAATTGTGTGGATTACGTTGGCATCACACAACAAATAAAGTAGTTATGTTTCGCTCATACATTGCGGTGGTGAGAAGGACAACAATATAATTACTTTGTTGCAGTTCAGTTTGGTGCCAAGAAAATACTTGTTAAGGGCTATGCATGCTATTATTATCATACCGTACTATGCGACCCAGATAAGAATAGGAATGTCAATAAGCTCTCTATCTGTCAAATGTCACATGAAAAGTATGGTTTGCAAAAAAACTTATTTGCATATCAATAATAATAGTACCTACATCAAATATAAATAAAAAGTTTAAATTAGTAGTAAATTGTCTTAGTAAAATATTTAATTATTTAAAGTCATAATTCGTTTTTTTATGTCACAATATGGCGCAAAGTCGATCCTATTCTCATTTGAATCGCATACTACAGATCAGGGGTCTTAGCAACACTTCTTAAAGTATTGTTGTTTCAATAGTAATCTGTCAATCTTTGACAGATTTCGTACTGAGTTAAATGTCAAAAATTTAAAGTAATATTATATACATTGCTGCAAGACAGGTGGTAAGGGGGCAGTGGTTTTAGCATGTGCGTCAAGACTACTTATGTGACGGTATACGTTGATTTTGTCTCTTTCTATCGTATCAAAAAAGACAAAGTTCGAGCGAGTGAACGCGTGACAGAGGTTTAATCTTGACTTGGTTCTGGTTTGAACGTAACTAAGATCGCCCCAGTCCATTGTAAGGCACCCATAGTACAAGCTTTTCTTAGTTTAGATGTATGTATGTATGAGTACGTCTGTAGTTGTGGCGCTCATGCCAAGACTAGACTTATGTCACAGAATATGTTGATTATATCTCTTTCTCTCGTATGAAATAAGACAGAGAGCGACCGAGCCAATCCGTGACAGAGGTCTTGTCTTGACATGCGTGCTGACACCACTGGCGATGTTTATTTATATATCTCAATTCGATATAAAATCCAATTAATTTGGATTAATATCTAAATATTAACCATCGATATAAACTGGTCATTAACATTTCAGAGATCGTGCTGGTCTTGACCAGTACGTCGAATGTGCCCAGGGAGGAAATTCTCTCAGGATCGACATCATCTCTAATTCGACAATGCCGAAACAAAACGAAAAAATGCAACCAATTTGTCGTTTGGTTTCGACATTTATTATGTCGAATTAGAGATGTCGACCTCGCGAGAATTGGGTCCCATGGCTTACATCAATGTACACCTAACATTATGGAGTACCGCCAACATGACACACCGGTCAGTACAAAACTCGAGATACGAAGCTCACAGTTAAGATAATAGATTCCCGCGGGCCTTGGAGGGGGCCGACGACCTCACAGAATAATAGATGGTCATCTGACATCACTAGTGGATCTCGAACGTGACTCGCTAACAAAAAACCGGCCAAGTGCGAGTCGGACTCGCGCACGAAGGGTACCGTACCATTATCTATAAAAACGGCAAAAAAATCACGTTTGTTGTATGGGAGCCCCCTTAAATATTTATTTTATGCTTTGTTTTAGTATTTGTTGTTATAGCGGCAACAGAAATACATCATGTGCGAAATTTTCAACTCTCTAACTATCACAGTTCATGAGATACAGCCTGGTGACAGACGGACGGACGTACGGACGGACGGACAGCGAAGTAGAACGGGAACCCTATTACTGGGTTACCGTTTTACCCTTTGGGTACGGAACCCTAATGAGATAGGCGTCTTGAAAACAATTATAATTCATTCTCTGAAATATTATGAAATTACAGGTGAGAGATGTTTCATAGCAGTTTAAAGTAGTTTTGTGCAAATTATCTCAGCTATCCGGGTTCTTACAATATCAGCCTCGTACTAACATACGGAAGACTTAAAAGAACCAACGCGTCTGTGGTCTTAAGCCCTGAATCCATAGGCGCGTAAAATCGCGCGCGAGCAATTTTTTTTTATAAAAATATTAAAATATATTTATAATTGAAATAAAACTATTTTACGGATTTTATCGCGTTTATTTACTATTTTGCTTTCCCGACGTTTCGGCTGCTTTACAGCAACAATGGTCACGGGGGGACTGAGATGTTAGACGTCCTGATGTCTTCTTCTTCTTCTTTTTTTAAAAGTGTTTGGCTTCCATCGTCAATTTGTCGATGATTTTGCCAACGTCCTGATGTCATAGTTAATAACTGGGTACCCTCATATTGCGTTGTTTTTTCCGGTCCGATCCACGCAGAAAGTGCTCACAGTGTCTTGTGGTCTTGCAATGGTACGCTTGGTTTTGGATTTAATCATATTAATTGCTGGATCCCAAGTTGGTGGTACCACCCACAGCCATCTTCCCTATTGAAATTAGGATGTTTTTTGATTTCAATGGGCTCACGCATCATCCTTGGTCGGAGTCGGTGTTCTTTTGCGAGGATATGCGGTTTATCAAATCTGATATAATGGCGGGTGCGGTCCTCCCGTGACCATGGTTGCTGTAAAGCAGCCGAAACGTCGGGAAAACAAAATAGTAAATAAACGCGATAAAATCCGTAAAATAGTTTTATTTCAATGTATAGTATTCGCGTAAATATAAGAAAACAAAATATATTTATAATTTATATAAGAGCCACGCGTCAAAATTCGTTCGCGCTGTAAAAATGACATTTTGTTGTAGAATTAACTTATTCTATGGTTCAACACAGCTCCTTTCGATATTGGCAAAAAAACCTACGCGCGCGTTGGGAAGCCTCAACGGGACTTTACTTTGTCAAAAAAAAACGACTTCAAAAAACTAGGTGCACTAAAAAACTAAAAATAACCATATAATTCATTACATTTGGAGTAGGTGCCAATCTACGTCAGACTAGCCAAACCCACACATGAATTGGCACCGACTGACTGATGAATTATAAGGTTACTTTTAGCTTTTTAGTGAATCTAGGTTTTTGAAGTCGGCTTTTCTTTTTTGTTAAATTTTTTGGACCAAATGGCATCTATTACGCATCAAACTAAATCGCATAAATCATAAATCGCAGCGTAATCGGTATACATACATAAAAAAAACACCAATCGAATTGAGAATACTTTTGGAAGTCGGTTAATAATATTGGTTTCAGCAATAAAGGGTTCAAAAGTGGAATATTTAAACGATTCAAAGGCATCAATAATTTCCTGTCATACGTGACGAGACGTCAATTCATGGACAAATACCACAATCAGTAGTACCATCTCGTTTAAAAAACAAACGTAGGTAAGTATGGTTACGGCGTAAGGAAAACCGTTTTTAATTTCATTTTCCTCGTACCTTCAAGTGCCCGAGCATGTATTAGAAATGTTAATTCTGCGCCCGAGCAACGGGTTACAATAAGTCTATTGCGGCGACATCTACCCTCGCATGTATAAATGTTATCGAGTGAAACATCGGTCACCAAAAATACAAGCAGTTATAGACTTTATTGTTTAGAGTGTAAGATATGAATTCGATTAGAAATGTAACGATTTTTTTTGTCGTTTATCGGTGTTCTACACGACTGATGTAGGTATTAGCAAAAAATTTTTAGAGCAAACTCGTTTGGAGAAAGTAAGCCTGTCGATTATACCGCAACGCATTTGGTGCAGCCACTGGGGCGCCAAGACGCGTCGAATGCCAATACCAAAACGTACTGTATTAACTCATTGAAAAAGTTCATACTTCAACGAAATTACATTGACATCACGACGAAATTTATACGCGTATTTATTACCACAGAAATTCAATCTTTATATTAAATTAACATAGATTACGTTTTTTATCGATAAAAATTTCAACGTGACAGTCTATGAGGAACAATAGTTTATGTCATTTGCTATCTAGGGTGTTTGCAAATAGGCAAACACTAGTACTAGTTGTAGGGTGCAATGCACTCACTCAAGTCTCAATGCAGCGGCATATAGCCTCGCCCGACGTGCGTCATGTGACAACTTGCACACACAATACAGATAGAAATTGCATTTAATAAGCACCCTGTCGCAATTTAGACCTGACTCGTTGATATAAGTACTGCGGTAGAAAAAAAAACAAAGCAGCCATGTGAGAAACGAACCCGCGCACCTAGGGTTCCATGTAAACTTAATATATACGTTTATAATCGCAAAACAGATGTGATGTAACTAAAAATTTACGAGTTTTCCTATATGAGTTTCATAATTCCAGAGAGACAAAATATGCAACATATATACAGCCGTATCTTTTGATTACGTTAACATAGAAGTTTGATTTTTTACAGGCCCAAGGGCTTGCAGGCCCGAGTATTTGATGTAATTTAACAATTGATACACCTGCCTAAGTCATCGCCTTGACAGACAGACATACAGGCATACGCGGACAAAGAATTAATCCTATAAGGGTTCCTTTTTTCCTTTTGAGGTGCGGAACCCTAACAAAAATGTTAAAATGTTAATCTACATCTAAGTAAGAGAATTATGGGCGGTACGGTTGGAGGTATCGCAGTAAGTATATTCAACAAACAAAATGCTTTGATTGGCTCTAGACGCTCTAGTCGTTGCCCCGCTCCGAATATATCTACAACTCATGCATAGATGTTGCGTACAATATTGTGTCTGTTCATGTAATGGTTTCAAGATTGCGTAGCGTGTTCGGGCGTTGAGCTACAAGCGAATTTCGTTCTTATTGCTGTACAACCGCCACCTTTGTCGATTCAACTTGGCCTGTATGTGTCAATCAATAATTCTACATTCAAATATTCCTAAAAACATATCTACATTCGTATCTGTATACCCGATTACAGAATTGAACTATAATAAAACAAGGTGATCCTATAAGGGTTTATTTTTTAAAATTTTAGGTACAGAACCCTAAACCGTGTGTTTTGATTTGGTATGTATCAGTAAACAATCACTAAAGCGTTTGTAAAAACCTTAACCAAATGGGTAACAAAAGATTTTTCCACACAAATCACGGTAAAATTACTTCAAGGTGAGATAGAGGAAAATAATGAAAACATAAATTGCACCTGACTACATAGTAGGGCATCGTCATCGGTATGTTACTCACAGTAAGTATTTGCAACTGATAAAAACATAGGTATTTTCTCATAGAAACAACTAAAGAATAATATTCCTTCAAGTGACAGTTACATCGTATCAAAATCGTTAAACATATGAAACGAAGTTCGGTTAGCTAATCACGGCTCGAAAATCACTATACGTGAGTGAACACACGGCTAATTTAATTACCTTATTAGGGTGGATTAGAATTATGAGCATTTGAATGTCTTGAACATTATAAACCAGACCACAGTTCACTGATTCAACTAACTTCAAAGAGTTGTTTCTATTAGACTCTAATTAATTGCCTGTATTTTTGTTAGATTATAATTGCCTACACCTAACAGTCCCACACTGGGGCGACAAGATGCGCGACATACTTTTTAGGGTTCCGTACCCAAAGGGTAAAACGGGAACCCTATTACTGAGACTTCGCTGTCCGTCCGTCCGTCTGTCACCAGGCTGTATCTCATGAACCGTGATAGCTAGAGAGTTGAAATTTTCACAGATGATGTATTTCTGTTGCCGCTATAACAACAAATACTAAAAAACAAAATACAATGAATATTTAAGAGGGCTCCCATACAACAGACGTGATTTTTTTGCCGTTTTAATAGATAATGGTACGGAACCTTCCGTGCGCGAGTCCGACTCGCACTTGGCCGGTTTTTTTTGCCCATACCAAAACAAACTGTATTGACTCATAGAAACAACAATTTTTCCTCTATGATATAAAACGTACTCTATGTCCAATATACACAAAGATTGAATCACTGTGGTAAAAAAAATGGCTTTTTTTTCATTTATGTCTCAATACAGTTCGTGTTAATATTGTCAAATATGTTCACTCGCGCGTCTTGACGCCTGAGTGTGATTTACTTGATCATGCAAGGAGGTTACTAGCAGACCCTTCATTTACGGAAGCACAACAAATTATATCACACGCATCACTCTCTTCTTCTATTTCTGATGAGATGAAAATGATATCAGTAGCTGTAGCAAGTGCACCAATACTAGTCTTATGTCACAAAATATGTCAATGTTGTCTCTTTCTCTCGCATGAAATAAGACAAGAGACCGAGCGAGCGAATCCGTGACAGAGGTCTTGGCACGCGTGATAACCCCACAGAAAAGTCTTGCTACAATGGAGTTTATGTGGTATTTCTAGTGCATCACCTCCTGGCAACCCTAACCATGTGTACATGCCCATTGGCGTCATTGTCACCGCATGACATACGACGCTATTGTCGTTTGAAACAGGAACGCGGCATACAACCTGATAGCTGCACAACTTCTCCGCCATGTAATACCCTGGCCACAGCCCGCCTCCAGGATGACATTATTCATTTCCAAGACAAATATTCTACAAGTGTATATAACAATTAGAACTATTACTACATAGCGAGACCCTAGACCAGTGTCTGCGATCTATGCGCCAAAATTAGGAATAGGAATTATAATGCAAAGTCTTATATTAGATATTAGAAAATGGTAGAACCCTGAGTAAACTCAAAGGTAATTATCAAATCTATAATTAATAAAAATACATTGAAATTTGAAGCCTTTAAACAAATAAAGAACGAAATTGCATGAAGAGTGCTCTTTGGAAAACTAAATAATCCATCATAAGATTATCTATAGACGATTAATGTGAAATTATTAGCCGCTTGAGTCCCAATGCTGCAAACTACAGCAGAAACAGTTAGATAAGCCGAATGGTAGAACATCAACATCTAAATTTATAACCTAAGGCTTCGAGTTAAAGTTAAATATAAACTTGCTAGTTCCTTGCTAGTGCATTGATAGAGTTTATGGAAGTGATTTACATAACAGGCAACAGACGACAAGCAAGGATAATGACGATGGGAGCAAGGATGTTTATAAATCATCTTGCTGCTTCCAAACATCCCGTGCAGTCAGATCTAGTGGAGCACATGCGACTGGTACCAGGGAGGAACTGAAGAGTTATGACCCAAACAAATAGCGGATACCGCGCGCATAAAGATAATTATTTACTGAATATAATATATTTCGTAAGAGAGATTCGTTACATAAATACATACGTTCGGTAATTTACGTGGAGCTTCAATTGATGTTATGTTGTTTATACTATGAGAGAATTTTCGTTTCGGTGGGAATTAAAGAAAAATACGTATGTTATCTATTTGACTTTCGGCTAATGTTTGAATTTAAACACTTGAACCAGAGAAACACGTGTCAGGTATTATCGGGAAACGTGACTAGATATTTTTCTCTCCATTAAATTGGGGCCAAAATACATCGGCGAAGTGAGGGTGCACTGTAGTGCATATCTGCCTTACACAGGCGAGATGCTGTACATAAAATACGTTATGTACTTTAGGATTTGCAAAACTTAGATAATAGTGGCTCATCAGGTACAGACTAACGGGTTATCAGATACTTATTCAACAATAAATTACCGCCGTAGAAACTGAATAATACGGGTGTTGTTCTTTATGGAACAATATGATACGACACGTCAAAGACTGAAGTGGCACTGCCTGTTCATCGCTAATAGCTGGAATTAATTGAGACTAACGTCTTGGAAAATAATGTATTCATGTCTGTTGCGCAGAGCCATTGACGCGATGAAGCGAGTAATTAGTATTTTTTCTCAATAGTCTCTTGATATGACGAGTGACGACAAGTATTTCATAAGGGCGTTTTTCAGATTCACATTTTAACACTTAATTAAGAAATTTCATCGGTTTTTTTTTCACTTGGACAAGCATTTATTGGCATTCAATTTGTTGGCTTTGAAAATACTTCAGTACCTTTTTGGGTCAATGATTGTTCCGATTCTGAACACAATAACATTATAAATATTCATATATTAAGTGTCTTTACTCAGAAATGTTTATATTTAGGCACATCTCTGGTATGGCATTGTGTAGAGATAGTGTCTGGAAGTAATCTGGTAGATAAACAACATTTCAAGATTGCAATGTTCGTTTCGTCATGTGGCCTTGGTTACTAATTCATCAGCCCTTCTTTCATCACTATTAATTGACTTCCATATTATCAGTTTGCAGTACAATAGTACATATTTCCTCATCTAAGGTCATGTTCGCAACTTCCAACACTCTTGTTTTCATGTTAAAACGCTCTCGCTAATATAATTTACCGCTAAATGTCCCCTCGGCTGTCGTAAATCTCATTGTCCTTACTTAATCTAGCTTTTATAGGACTTGCCTTGAAGATACGAACAGCATCAACGCGGCCGACTTTCAAGAGATATATCTCGTGAGAACAAAGCCAATGTGATCACAACGAGAGATACTTTTGCGAGCGGTGATTACAAGAGGATTAACATAATTTTTTTTATAAATTAATTTACGTGTACCAACAATAACTGGGTGGCTTATTTATCTCTTAAGGTTGTTTTTATATGTAGTTAGACGTTACTTTCTTGATAGTGTTCTTCGTGACATTCCCTGAACATCCCAGAGACTGCTCATTGGTTGATAACAGACATTTTAATGGTCTTACTAAGGCATACCCACCATTTTGCACCGTTAGCAAATTCCTTATCTCTAACCTACGCGAACTAACATCGCATATGTCAATGATAAAATCATTGACATGTGCACGTATCATTATAAGAGATTTAACTCACACGCAGACAGTGCGATCGTGTGTAAAGTAACTGCAGCATACACTACCTACGGTACGCACTAAGTAGGTAATAAACAGGACAGGTTTGTTAAAAAAACACTGGATTTGCCACTAAGTAACAGATATCAAGTAACAGTTACGAGGTAACCGAATCGATACTATCGAAAAGTAATGAAGACTTGTACAACTCTAGTTTTTTTAGTCCGATAATTTCAGTAAAAGCCTCATTGCGCGTCTCTGGATCTCACTTATTATTGGAGAAACATTCTCAATTTGGGGTCGATTACTTCGAACCGAGTATTGGCTGAGTGCAGAGTACATACGAGTATCAATTTTATGACGGCCTAGGGCTATATAAGTAGAACCGAGTAAATAAGCTAGGCCGTTCACAACGCAAACGGCACACTTCGGAGCAAGTAGTGAACGTATCGATTGACATCGATGGTAACGGAGCCGGGTCGATGGTGCGGCGTTCCCATCTTGGGAATGAGACCTAACATGCGAACATTAGCTCGGCTGCAGTGCATCGGCCAAATTGATGGCTGCTCATTTGATGGGGTCGCACGAACGAGCACAAAGCCGGTATCGGTAACAACCGTGAAAGCTAACGTTTCTGACCCGGAGATACAATATCCTACGGTGTATGGATGTGAAAGTTTGCGACATTGACTAATCGACGTGACACGAAGCTGGTTGATTGGTTAAATTTTGAGCAACGCTAAACTTTGTAGTAGTTAAATATTGTACAACTAAAATGAACTACACTAGACTATGTGCTTTGCCTTAAGTTCCGCATAACTGAGTGCAAATGATCGATTTGATCTAAATTAACTTCCAACTTATTTCACGAGATACATTTTAGATCACGTTTACGACAACTAAGAATAAGTCCATTCCATAGCATGTAAATTTCGCAAAAGGTAAGGTAATGTACATTTCGTAAATTTTTTTTTTGATAAACCGGTCTGGCTGCGTCTAAACTGAATGACTTTAGATCAGACAAGATTACCTTTAGGCACGAGTGATCTGCATGGAGGTATCGACTTTGGCAATGTCGCCGCCGGTGTGGCAACATCGCGATGTTACGTAACGCGCGGATGGTGGGGCGGGTGTGTGGGGGGGAGTGTCATCGGGTTACTGACCTGTATGGTCCGCCGGTGCCAATTCGCCCATCACATCTCATAACGAAATCTCCATTGCACAAATACGATGCAAACGCGGGGAACAAAAACAAGCGATCCTCCAAGTCGCATTTGCAAATGATGTCAAGGCGCGTATATCAAGCCCTGTGTACACTAGGGCGTCAAGATGAGCGCTGCAAAATGTTTGCCAATATATAAAACGCGCTGTGTACTTACACAAATATTGAATTACGAAAGCATGCTGCATTCCATATACATCCTATAATATTTGGTATGGGTAAAAATTGTACCGCGCATCTTGACGCCTCAGTCTGCCCGGGGCGTAATGCTCATAAACATTGTAAGTCACAGTCCACATTTGGATATCAATGATTTGTTTTATCAACGCGTTCTTGACTCATATTTGGATTGCCAAGCGAAAACTGTTCACATTCGGTACCTAGTTAAAATTAAAACGCAAGATATTTTTGTCGACGTGTAGGTCCGTTGTTTTTTCCTGAAGTAGGCCCTTAGGAATATTACTACATAACCTTGGCTTTTTCCAATTACGCTAACGAACAGGAAACAACGAGAATAACACAAGATTGTCCGAGTTCGTCGCACAGCATCCGGGAGGCGACTCGAAATCTGATGCGCGAGAGTTGCAAGTCGATTCTTTTATTATGTGCAACCAGTTGTAAAATCGGTACCGCAAGGCCCCGCCAAATGGCAACAACGCTTTGACAATAAGATAATCATGACACTCAATTGTCGGGGGCTGTCGGACGGACCGACTTATTTATTTGACACCGTGTAGATCACAATGCAAAAATAAGTAGTTGCAACGACAATTCGAGAGCAAGATATACTGGTCACTGTTATACTCATCTACAGAGCCGAATTTCCTTTGGCGTATCTCAGTGGGGACGAGAAAAATTACTTAGACGGTTGTTTGTGGGCCCGAGCTCAATTACGGGCAAAAAGTTGCCACGTCGTCGTTGCCTCGAGCAACCATCGTCGTGTTGCCAAATTTGGAACAACCGCGACTTGGCAACGCCGCCGCCGAACGCTAAATGCACGTACCTATACACCGCTCCACGTAAACAAACACTATTGCGTCACAAACCAACTCGAGCAAAAACACACCTAAAAATTATGTAAGTAGAATACAATATCGAAAGAAAAAAAGAACTCTAATTAAGTTACTTCAACACAAACCTTTTTGACAGCCTAATTATTTTTGTACGTACCTACATAGTTATCAACGGAAGCACTCTTGATACTTAAGCATGCAATGCTCCTTAATTTGGATAGTAAACGATTAGACCAGTGAACCACGTGTAAAAACCGATCGGAACATAGATTAAATTGATAGATCATTAACTTCTCCGCCCAATTGATTAGTGTTGGGAAAAGAACAAAAAAAAAAGTTATAGGTATCGTTAAATTTTCGTGCGGCCTCGGTGAAATCGGTCGAAAACAACGTTCAATGTGACATTTCTCCGGTCTCGTTATGTATTCCCGAGGCGGGCCGGGCGCGCCGGGGGCCGTTCGGATCACGTTGTGGCGTCACGAGGCCGGTCCCAGGCCACGTGCCTCGCCAACTGCTTGCGCAAACACCCGTGTTATTCCCCGCCACTGAATACCGCAACTGTTTTTTCAGTGTTACCGCCAATTCCATAGACAACGTAGATAAAAGAAAATAACCTCGTCGGGAGCAACACGCGCACGACACACGCACTTTAAATTACGCAACAAGATACTAACGGACTAAAGATAACAACTTTAATTTAATCAGCTAGCAGTATTATTAAATACATATCGCCAGACAACACACACTCATCATATCCCAAAATAAGAAAATCTTGTATTATGTGTAATGGACTGGGGGCGATCCCAGTAACACGGGCAAATTCCGATAAAGGTAATTTCCGTAATTTGCCTGTAGCGGGAATCGAACCCGCAACCAACTGGTTCAGTGAGCTGAGCGGCCTACGCTCAAACCACTAGACCAAGCCATCCAAAGTGACATTAAAACAATACTTCTAAACAGGTGATAATAGGAAGCATTGCAACTTATAAGGGTGAGCGAATTTTCACGCGTGGGTGCGTGGCCTATACCACAGAAATTCCACCTTTATGTAAATAGGCACAGAGCTCATTTTGGTATTGGCAAAATTACGCGCGCGTCTTGACACCCCAGTGTGTCCGGGGCGCTACTTTTCAATGCTTGCAAGTAAATAAAAATACAAAGTCGACTCAATTCGGTTTCTCATCAACCGAGGACGAACATTCACGGCGGGTTTTGCAAGTATTTGCAACTGTACAATACAATACCTATGCTGCGTTTACTTTTCGTAATTACTAGCAAGGACTAATGCAAGACATAAAAACTAAAAAATAGACAGTACTAGTAAATCGACATTGACGAAGGCTAGGTCTAGTATTAGAGCGTAGGACGCTCAGCTCACAGCAGCGGGTAGTTGCATGTTCAATTCCCGCCAGTGGCAAATTCCTGGGATCGTCCCCAGTCCTTTGCATGGTAGCCATAGTATAGGTTTGGGGTGATACAGTGAGTATGTGTTGTCCCGCGATATATATATATTCGGTAGTCGATGTTCACAAAGGACTACAATACAAATTTCGGTTGTGCAGTGTCGTGAAGCGAGCCAGCGACGGCGGACGATACTTTCAAAAGTGCCCCAGATGCTGGTAACGGTAAAAAGACCATCTCGCGACAGATGCGCGAATGCATATTGTGGGGCGCGCGATACCCGGCGAAATGTACTTTTAAAATAACCAATACTGTTTTGTTTTCACAAAAATCATACAATACATTCCAATATCAACCTTCATGGAACCTTCTGCCTTTATCAATAAGGGTCCGTTTTCCTTCTTCGATATTTTCGCCATCGGGTTACGTGGATTTCGTTACAGCTGCACAACATTACGCAATACCAGAGCAACCTTGTTTTTGAATATCATCAGTAATCTCTTACGTAAACTGATTTTGTAGAGACACAATATCGTTAAAACCTTCAATAGTGCAGACTACGATCGATCGATCGTTACCACCACGTTTCGAGGCAAACAATATCTTTACCATTTATTAAGGTCTAAACGAGTTTGTCGTGTTCATTTGAGCAGGCGCGCCAATTTGCTCTTGGGAAATCAATGTCTTGAAATATTACTTGCTACGACGTAGGTAAACAAATACATGGGATATATAACCGGAGACTTCTCTTAGAGGTCAAATATCATCAGTATACAGTATATACAGTGGCCAATCAAATAGTCAAAGGGTTTTACGGAATATTTTGCACAAGTGAAAACTGCTACTCAAAAGCCAGTTTTGATCCACAGTAGTGTCACAAGGCATAAAAGGGTTCTACGAAATATTTTGGACACATGTGAAGAATTCTACTCAAACTTAAGCCAACTCCATAGCAGGTGGTGCCTTTGAAGAGCAACTCTTGAAGCACACAAAACCTATGCCCAAGTATAAAAATACTTCGCAACGTTTTCAGTGGAATACGTGGGTACGATGGATCTCATCAATTTACATGAAAAAACACGTTCCTTTGGGCTACAAACCGCACCCCCCTTTGTAGAGCTCCAGCGTTGACGTGATTACATATTCATCAGACGACTCTACCGTCTGTGCGTCACGCAAAATTAACTTTGAATGTGACTCCTCGATGCGACATTCGAACATCATCGACATCTCCTATTGATAATTCTCAATATTATAGATAACAGCTATCAAACATTCATATATTCGTGATCATATGAACATTAATGTAGCTGACGTTATAGGGAAATGTCAAATTGTAACAAAATAACGAATATTAATAATAACTTTGTGCTTGTGACCTACAATTAAAAAAATATCAGGTTTAAAACCAGTTGTTTATCGAATTTTAGAGGTAATAGCCGACTTTTGAATTGGTTACGTACAAATGGATATTAAATGTGAATATGGAGACGCTACAAGTAACCTTTTCTACGTAATATGTCCGCATTATTCTAAAAAGTGGTGCTGCGTATATAATATACCTAGATATCGCCAGAAAACACATACTCAACGTATGATACAAAACTAAGCAAAGCTTGAGATATCGATGACATATGCAATGGACTAGAGGCGATCCCCATTCCAAATTTCGATTAGACCATTTCCAAAATTTGCGGCTTTTGAGAATTGACCCAGTTCAGAGAGTCGAGCGGCATACGCTCCAACCAACTAGACCAAGGCGTCAAAGCGAACATATGTGTATGTATAGAAAGCGTTAATTCCTTGTGTTCTCACATTTTCACCGAGACAAAGAGACGAAGAAACCGTTCAGAACGAGAGTACGGGCCGAGTTTCAAATCTTTTAAAACAAGTATAAACCACAATAAATGTCTAAAGCGCTGGATCCATAGAGGTTTTAAGACGCGCGCTGCAAAAATGTAGGTAGAGGTAGGCAGATGTGCACTTCGCGTCCCAATGTAATAGGGGGCGAACCTATTGCCATTATACCGAGCACATTCCCCTCACTTCGAGGGAGATTAGGCCTATCCACCACGTCCCAATGCGGGTTGGTGTACTTCACACTCCTTTCTATAGAAGTGCCGGTTTCCTAACGATGGTTCTTTACCGTTCAGCAAGCGGTAATCATTATTGCAAATGATATTCGCACATAAAACCCACCAGAGGTGTGAGCCGGGTTTTGAACCTGCACACTTTGATTGTAGGTACTATGCTAGCTAACTCTGCTATTGTAAGATTTCTTAAATTTCTATAATCAAAAGATCACCTTGTAGCCCGTGTTGTCAGCAATGTCGTGTTGTTGTCCCGTGTATAGCGCTGGGCTCACCACGCGGCGCTTCTTGGCTGGCTGAAGGCGAGCCGGCGACCCCGCCGGCTGGTACTCTGACTGGGTGCACTCAGGCTCACTGCTGCGATATGGCGCCCGCGGCTCCGGGTACATGACATGCATTCCCTGGAACAAAGGAAACGGCATTCTTAAACACTAGACGATTTTTATCCGAGATTATCACTTGCTATGAAACGGTGAAGGAAAACATCGTGAGGAAACCTGCACGTCTGAGGGAACTTGACTAGTTCTCGATAGATGTGTGAAGTCTGCCAATCCGCACTGGGCCAGCGTGGCAGACTATGGCCTGAATCCCCCTCGCATTGAGGAGAGGCCCGTGGCCAGCAGTGGGAGGTAAAAAGGGCTGTAATAGTAGTAGTAGTATGTCGAGTTTAAGGGCACACTGTGGAGTCAAATGTCGCACGTCAGAATTTATGCCCATACCAAAACCAACTCTGTATCGTTATGCATAAAGATTGATTTCCCGTGGTAAAAGCCACACCCACACGCGTTTTAAATTCGCTCGCGCAGGCCATGTCATCTCGTTGAAGAATTAACTTTTTCTGTGAGACAATACATAATTTTCATGCGCAGCTTTTGATGCCCCAGTGTGCCGTTTATTATTTGAGCCTTCGACAGAGATCACAAACAAGAATTACATTTAACTCGAAACAAAATAGCGACCTTAAAAGCTCACGAAGTACTTACCAGATCTAACTAGACTGCAATAATAAAAAGTCAAGTGAACAGATATCAAATAGGTCCCGTGCGACAAATTTTAATATGTCTCGATTTTTACGACAAAGTAATTTCGCAGAGAGCGTCGTAAAAATCGAGTTTTCATTTGCTAAGAGCCACCATTACCGTGAAGCATGTCTCCGTACCGTGAAACCGACCCGTAAAGGAACCGTGTTCCCACCACATGAAGGCATACTCATTAACAAATTGATGGAGATTTCTCTAGACTTAGGAAAGCCACTTGAAACGGACGGGGCACCGCCTCCCTAGAAACTGCTATTAACCCAGATATAACCCAATAAATTATATTATGATATTAAAGTCTCCCATACACTCGCGCGTCAAAATGTTTGCCACTACCAAAACGAACCCTGTGCCAATTTGCATAGAGATTGAATTTCTTTAAAGCCTCGCCCCCACGCAACCAAATTCGCTCGCGCTGTCAGTGTCATTTAGTTGGAGAATGAACGTTTTCTATGAGGCAATAGAGTTTCATTTTGGTATAATGTTCGGAAACTTAATTTCGCAGCAGCGGAAAGGCAAAAGAAACAGGAGTAAAGCAATACAATCTAGATTTACATTGAAACCCGATTCGCCTTGAACGGGCGAGACACGAGTTGAGCCGCCTCAAGCGAACGTGAAATCCGCTTATTATAATAAAATATCAAGACGTTAGCTTGCAAGGTTTCCCTTAGACCAAGTAACGGGCCATTCTATGTTTTTTTTTTACCGAAGTTAGTATTACCGGGTTACATCCTTAATGGAAAAAAGCCATGGAGTTTCTTGCCCATTCGTCTCCATAGGAAATGCATTCCAATAGGTGATAGAGATCCTATTATTACCTTCTGTATATTGACCATTCATAAGTGACTTTATGGGTTTTTTTTATGAGATAGGGAGGCAAACGAGCAGACGTTTCACTTGATGGTAAGTGATCAACGCCGCCCATGGACACCTGCAACACCAGGGGCATCGCAAGTGCGTCCTTAAACGCCGGCAGCGTTTAAGGAATGAGTATACTCGTTTCTTGAAGATACCTTTGTCGCATCGGTCCGGGAACACCGCTGCAGAAAGTTCATTCCACAATTTGGTGGTGCGAGGGAGAAAATTCCTGGTAAATCGCACTGTACTGGAACGCCATTCATTCAGATGGTGAGGATGGTATGGTTTATTTGAATTTAAAAAATCTAATTCTTATGAGGCATCTTCATCAACTTATAAATGGTTCATAACGGACTCGAATTGAACTATGCTTTGCTTCTTCAATAATATGATTCTCTTTGCTTCTACGTCAAAAACCGGATACTTTACCATTAGGTACTCCCTGAGCACGTTGAGGCGAGCGAATTAATTTGACTTTTAACAAATACAGAAAAAAATCCTAAAAAATATTATAACAAAACAATTGAAATATAAAACAATGACAGCGAATGTTGGGTGCACTGAACTACTAATATTGCTACAACTTGAACACAAGGTCCCTTATGCAACTTGGTCTATTTAACAAGGTTATTTTTATTTTTAAGGTCCTACTTGTTCAAGATAAGCCGGTAGTAGATATATACTTTACAGGAAATACCTTGACTTGGTTGCTTAAAAGCCAAAAAATGTTTGCCAATATCAAAAGGAACTCTGTGTTGATATACATAAAGATCTCATTTCTGATGTATACGCAACACATTTTGTTGAAGAAAGAACTGTTTCTAAGAATCAATACAGTTCGTTTTCATATCATATCATATCAAGCCTTGACTGTCCCACTGCACAGCAAATGCATCCCCTCCCTTTTTCCACTTATTGCGGTCCATAGCCAACCGGGGCCACTCCGGTAAGTGAGAGTTTAGCTCATCCTGCCATCTCTTTTTGGGCCTGCCGCCTTGCCGTTTCCCGTGGTTGGGGAGCCATTGGAAAAAAAAATGCCGCGAAGTCTCGATGCCCCAATCTACTCGAAGCTTAAAATTTAAAGCACTTTATTGACTTTAAGGATGGTCCGCTAGTTTGCACCAGGGTCCTTACCAGGGTCTTAAAGTATTGTTGTTTTAATAGTAGGTAAGTGTAAATTTTTGACAGATTTTGTACTGAGTTAACTGTTAGAAACTAAAATTAATATTAAGCACATTTCTGTAAGACAGGTTGCGGTAAAGGGGCAGTATGTATACTGCCCGTATGTGGATATGAAGGGTAACAGGCAAATAACAGGGAATGTCACATTTTTTTTCATATTTTGTGAATTCTAATAATTAGAATTTTAAAAAAGTTAACAGATGGCGCCAAAAATGCAGTTTTGTTTATGGCCAAACTATAGAATTGTTAGAATCGTAGAACTTTCAAATTGTTGTTTCTCAACGTTAGTTAGTTATTTATTTATTTTATTTTTAATTTTTGTGGTTTGCGCCCGTGAAGTCGCCAAACGGGCCCAATGGAAGACCAGCGCTGGTTCTTGTCAACCAGCACATGCTGAATTGGGTCCGTTTGTAATCTTTTAACCTATTTGCTGCTTGCCACAATAAAGTTTTTTTTCTTTCTTTCTTTAAAAATTCATTAAGAAGAACATTCCCTGTTTATGCCTATACCCTTCATATGGTCCTCTACCCCATATCCTGGTGATATTAATATCGCCTTATGTCGTAATAAGAAACCATAGCGCTACAAAGACCACTCGCTTTAACCTTTTCGAAGGCGGTTGGAATTTCCATACTAATTATTAGCCACATCCGAGGGGTTATGCGTCGTTCTCGTTTCTAAGGGCAACCCTTCATAAAGCTTAAGCGCTTTCCAAAACCAACTTTAGTATTTAATAAGCAGAATTGAAAAGTCATGTAACCTGGTTATTTATTACATTATTTAATTTGTCCACTTAAATCAATTTTCACTTTATTTCAATTTCCATTTAGAACCTCTAAATCGCAGTATCGAAATTTCACGCAAATACAAAGGTCAAATCGTTTTACAATTTGGTACTTAGTAGCTTTGAAACGGTCAGCGCGCAGTATTAAGATCGCCGGACCACAGGCGCACCGAAATTCGCGAGATCAATTATTCTTTATTCTCTCCATACCAAAACAAATTTACTGTATTACCTCATAGGACTATATTAACTCATAGTAAAAGAACATTTTTCAAGGAAATGTCATCGTCGTCGCGAGGGAATTTTGATGCGTGGATATTGCCAGAGAAATTAAATCTTTAAGTATATTGCACAGAGTACATTTTCAAAAAGTTAACTCGCGCCAGTGAAGCCTCGACATTAATGGTAGTCAAAATCCTAATAGTGCGGAAGTGAAAATAACATTATATTGGCTATCCTATAATCCTATTGTAGGAGAACAATGCGAGAGCCGCTGGCGCCGAAACCTGAGTATTTATCACAGCTCCCATCGACTTTCTAAAGCCAGGCGTGGGTGAAACCGCCGGACATGTTACAAATGGTAAATTGGACTCTTAAATGGGAATGAACAATTCGTTATACAGCGGATAAGATGTACTCGTCGCCACAATTACCATAAGCTGAGTACGCGTAGGGTAATAAAGATAGGAATTTATCGTTGAGGTGGACTAAAAGGATGATGTAAAGAGCAGTACGTCCTAGACAGTTGTATCAAGTAGAAAACATTGATTGGGAAAGGGAGAAGGCCATACAAAACTAAGATAGTACAATAATGGCATCGCCAAGGGAAGGCATGAACTTGCTAACTAACTTTTTGACAATGCCAAAACGAACTGTACAATGCGATCCAAATAAGAATAGGAATGTCAATAACGTCTATCTGTCAAATCTTACATCAAATTTAAATAAAAAGGTTGAATTAGTAGTAAATTGTCTTAATATAATATTTAATTATTTAAAGTCATAATTCGTTTTCGTTCGTCACAATATGGCGCAAAGTCGATCCTATTCTCATTTAAACGCACAGTATTCATTCAAAGAAGAAGCATATTTTTCAATGAACTGACGCTTACTTACTGACGCTTAGTTCCGTGGCATTTACTGTAGGAATGCAGTCTTTATGAAAATTAACAACAGAGTATATTTTCAAAAAAAAACTCATGTCATAAATACATATTCCGAAGCGAAATCTAACCGTCAAGGTAAGGAATGAAATTGCAAACTTAATGCCGAAAGTCTCGTAAAGTTACCAAAATATATCTCAACATTGAGAGTTGACGGTGTCTACGTAATCGTCAGTAATGCCAACCGAGAATACACAGACTAAATGTATTTAAATCCATATAATACGACGACGTGACACAAAATTAGACCTACACGAGTATTGGATTAGGTCCAAAATATTAACAAAAGAATTTCAACAACATTGACGAGTAACTGATTTCAGTAATTATTTTGATATGACATGTAACCATACATGTTCAGGGGTAATGATATGGTAGGTGCACATTATGTCAGAATCGTGAGGATGGAGTTCGGACTACTGAGTGAATAATGGCCGCTATAAAACCCCGGGCACACTGAAGCGTCAAGACACTTCAAATATCTGGCCATCTTCAAATATATTATAAAAAAATAATCATCACGCCTATATTCCCCGAAGGAGTAGGCAGAGGTGCTGTATATTTTTTTCACAGAAATTTTATCTTTAAGTACTCAAGGGCCAATAGAACTTATGGATTAAATTTCTGTGGTCGACGCACCATCGCGCCAGTGTTCGGGACGCTTGGCCTAAAAGCCACGCAACCACGCGTCAAAATTCGCTCGCGTCATTGATGATATTTTGTTGCAAATTAAACTCAATACATGAGTTGATAAAGTTCGTTTTGGAATGTTTTTTTTTTTGAATGGACTACCCTGTTGGCCGTGAGTTGGCCTTTACAGCTTCACCGGAGGAGTGGCGAGTGCAGAGTGCGACTCCAGCCAAAGCCTTAACGGCGGAAGAGGAGGGCAACTAGCTCAAGGGCGCCACATGGGGCACGACCTCGGCTTGGGCAGTTACAGTGAGGGGAGAAGAAATGACTGCGCTCCTAGGTGCAAAGATGCATCTACGAGCGGAAGAGGGGGTTCCTCGACCTCGCCGGCGAGGTCGGTGTCTGTTTGAGGCTGATGTGAGTGTGTGAGTGGCCCTCTCGACGCCCGGGTCGAGGAGAGCAGTGATGGTGTCAGGAGGATCAATCAACACGTGCCGCGGACGGCGGCGTCGTGTTGATGATGTGTGCGCGGGGTCTGGCTCGTAATTGCCGGCGGCGACAATTAGAGGATTTGAATGCGACGCGGCTTTTTTAAAATAGCGTTCGGACGCTATTTTGAAGTGTTTTTGAATGGAGAAGAGGTCAAGGTCGGAGTGGAGATCTACGTTCCGTATGTACCACGGGGCACCTACGGCCCTACGGAGAAACCGGGACTGCACTACTTGCAGGCGGTTGAGGTGTGTCTTCGCCGCGTGAGCGAAGACTACACTGGCATAGGACATAATGGGGCGGACACAAGTTTTGTAAAGCGTTACCTTATTTCTAAGGGACATTTTACTCCGCTTGCAGATCAAATAATGAAGGCGACCAAGCACAAAAGCTGCTCGGTTGCACACCTTCCTAATGTGGGGACCGAAACTGAGGGATTTGTCAAGAGTGACACCTAGATATTTGACTTGGTTTGCCCAGGGAATGCTTTGAACAGGGAGATGGTGCCCAGCCTAGACTGGTGAGCACGGGGGCGACGATGTGAGGCGCCCCTGGTAAAGAGCACAGCTGCGCTCTTTTCCGGGTTCACCTCAATGCGCCACTTCCGGAACCATTCACCCAAAGAATTCACTGCGCGTTGGAGAGTGCGGGTGATAATACCCAAATTCCTATGCGAGAAATAGAGAGCGGTATCATCCGCGTATAGAGCGAGCTGAACTCTGTCCAAACGAGGGATGTCGTTCGTGAACAGGCTGTAGAGAAGAGGGGAGAGAACGGAGCCCTGAGGGACTCCTGCTCTAATGGGATGAGGGGCCGAGAGCGCCCCTTCAACGCGGTAGCGAAAGGTGCGGTTTGACAGAAAGTCTCGCAGGATGAGCACGAGACTGTCCGGCACACCCAAGAGGTACAGCTTGTAAATCAAGCCGTTGTGCCAGACCCTGTCAAACGCCTTCGCCACATCGAAGAAGAGGGCTCCCGTGCTGTGGTGACGCGGTCTATGAAACCCCTTGAGAATGTGCTCCGTGATGCGGTGCACCTGATGGACGCAAGAGTATTGGGCTCTGAAGCCGAACTGCTCATCTATGAGAATGCCATGGGAAGTGACAAACTCTCTGAGTCTTGCATAGAGCAAGCGCTCGTAGAGCTTGGCGATGGCTTTAAGGAGACTAATGGGATGGTAACGTTTTGGAATGTTTGCGCTTTTGGCTCGGGAGCTTGATTGTCATTACCTAACAAGTAATAGTATTACATAGTTAAGTTGGGTCTTTTATGATAAACAACACCAACATATACGTATATGTAAGCAGCATGTGAAATTTTAAGTAAATTAATAAATTTCATGGGTAAAAATCATAAGTGTTTCGTCAGTCGGTCTAAAACTGAAGGTAGTAAATGACGTAGATACTGAAACCAGCTGAAAGTTTATCAGGAATATGCATTTGATTTTACGCAGCTCTCTACCGAATTGCGCAAATTGTCCCTATGACGTCTCGCCTGTCAACAGTTGCTACTGTTACATAAATCACCACAATACGACACCTGTGTACATTTTGAGTAAATACCTACCTACTTGTTCAAATATTAATTACATAGTGAGACAATTTTGTGACAAATATCCATAAAAACAAGCGATATGCAGTCAGACGGGTAAAGCGGGAGGTTCACCAAAACAAACTCTGTGTCGATATGCATAAAGATTGAATTTGTGTGGTAAAAGCCACGCCCACGTTTCAATATTCGTTCGCGCTGTGTCAGTGTCATTTAGTTGAAGAATGAACTTTTTCTGTGAGTAAATACAGTTTGTTTCGGTATGGCAAAATATTTGACACGGGAGGCCGACGACGCCCCAGTGCGCGGAAGGTTTAGAAGTAATTTTGCGATCGAATTTTCGGCCGCCGGACTTATGCCAAAGAAATTCAATCTTTATGTGTATTAATAACAGAGCACATTTTCAAGTACCTACAGGCCACCACTGCTTTTGCTTTTCAATTGAAAAGAGATTTATCCAACTGTGTCGACCCATGAAAATGATTAATTCATAAAACATGGAGGTACATTATTCTCGTTAAAACTAAGCAAAAAAGACATGTTTGTTGTATGGGAGCCCCCCTATATATTTATTTTATTCTGTTTTTTAGTATTTGTTGTTACAGCGGCAACAGAAATACATAATCTGTGAAAATTTCAACTGTCTAACTATCACAGTTCAAGAGATACAGTCTGCTGACGGACAGCGAAAGCTCAGTAATAGGGTTCCCGTTTTACCCATTGGGTACGGAACCCTAATAAATATAGGTAAATCAGTATCTTAATACTTCTAGCTTTAAGTACTTGATGATGATAATGTTGTAAACAAATTTCAACTTAACTATATTTGTGAACACTAAAAATATTGCTATCCCGCTTATTCACTATGCCCATATGCTTAGTTAAGTTAAATTTTTCAAAATCAGTACAAGTCAATAGATATTTTACAATTAAAAATTCTGAGAAACACCTACCTAGTTAAGATAAATGTCAAAATTAATTTTCTTTGCACGATTTCTCATATAACAGCAGCTCTGTATGTAGGTATTCCATTTTTTACTTTTGGCTTCCAAACTAAAATGGAATTTGGAATCAAGTAGTTTTTTAATGGAAATATTTAATTTAAATTCAGTTATCTTATGGGGCAGACACTGAAGCCAGAGCAAAATTCTACATATAATTTGGTTTGTATATTTATGCACTCTTATACTTAGAGTGATAGGTATTCAGTAGTACCTATTTTTCTGTAACTTTATCTTTAAACATAGTTCCAGTTAAGAATTTTATGATAATGCTCAGATCTGTATCAACTTCTGGGAAGCAGTTGTTTAAAATCCTTATATTCATATAAATTAGGTGGATATTGACAATGTAGAACAGTACCATATGTTTTTGAAATGAGATAGTCAATACACTTACTTATTACAGTGACATAAACAATAAGCACTGCATACCTTTAAACATAGAAAACTACTATCAATGTTATTACCTACCTAGCATTACGATAAAACACAGTTATACAACGATAAGACACGTGACGGAGGCTAAATAAGATTCCAATAAGATATACGAAATGGAAACAGCGTATTTTTAGCGGTGTCATATGTTTACTCCTTTACGCGTACCTTGCCGTTTCACGACACGAAAATCAACACCGAACTAATTATAAACCCACGTACCGGCCAACCGCATACCTGCACCGACATAATGAGTACATAAACGAGAAAATAAAAAGGTTATTAGAAACTTACACGTTGCTATCCACCGTTTCGTGGGTATCGCTGCATAGAAAGCGATCATCCGACACCGCTCATCGGCGGGAACCAGTACTTTTCCACTCCTTATTGCCGCACTAAAGCCACTGTAACTTATCAAGGGCCTTCCTCACCCCTCCGAGTCAATTTTCTGACAGTACGACACTATTATCATGCTGAAAGAAGCACACGAAAGCGGACAAAGGGTCCTTCAAAACACAGCCATTTTGAAACCGTCCATATGAAATGTTACGTGTACCGATGTGTACAGTATTTATGTGGCCCAAAAAGGAAACGTGGCTATCCGTTCGCACTCATTTTTGGTTACCAACACAATAAAAACTAACACTAAATATTTCACACACTTTTATGTACGATTTCACTTCATACTTTCGCACACACCCGTTACGTCGCAAAAGTCCCTGTCGGACGGAAGCGACGAACTCACACGAATGGAGCTGCGGATCGTGAGCCACCACGGCAAATGTTAGGGTTGCCAGGCGTACCACAAAATATCCTACTATAAAAAATTTCAAATACACAAATTACTAATAAAACAAATTGACGAATAAATATGGTTAAAGTTAATCTACTTTGCATATTATTTTGTATTGTAAGTCCCAAATAATTTAGGATAGGGATATTATTTATGTTTAGAAGGACTGATATGAAAAACTATAGTTTTTTTTTTTTTACCTATTATCAGTTATCACATTGCTAAGCAACTATTTCCCACATCCTTTCTATCACGTCTCGCAGTTCCAACGTTTTTTTACTATAGCTTCAGTAAACATTTAAGCCCATCACGTTATGGGTGATATTAAATATACAATTTGGTACTACTATTTCAATTTATTACTATTATTTATTTACGTAAATAAGTTGAATACTCAACTAAATATAATTGCAATATAAATAAAACAATGATAAAAACAAATTAATATCAGATTATAAAATTAAAATATATACAAACAAAGTCCTTTTCTTATATTTGAAACTGGTTAGTTGGTGAAGTTGGTTGCTGGTGGTTTGTATTAAAGATTAAAAAATCTTCCTTATAGTAGAAAAAAAACATTATATGGTAACATTTTTAAAACTGAAATATACCATAGACACTTGAAGGTTATGTACATTGACAGATTAAATCTCTATCTCGATGGATTAAATAAAATTATATTTTTGGTTTAAATAAATGATTAATTACTTTAAAACATATTTCCTGTAATTTTAATATAAAGAACACTAATTTGAGTAAGCAGCAATGTGTTTGTTAATTTGCCAAGAAAAACGTCAACTGCTTAACTTGTCTATGGTATTTGCGCGCGTTATTCAATTTAGTTGCTAAGCAACGCGATGTTAATATAACCGGCACAGTGTTGTAGTTAGTTGCGTATTTGGCCGATTTCCATCCATAGTTGACTCAAGAGAGTACCTATAACAATACCGCCTCATGTGTGTTTGTGTAAAGCTATGTAAAAATATATAAAAATCATCTATTTATTAATTCTTAATCATGATAATAAAATTTTAGAACTTTCGTTTCATTTAAGTAATAATTAACGTAATAAACTGAAAGATCCATGATTGGTTATAAACGACATGTTTAAAATAATAATTATCCACTTAATTATAATATTTTGTACTTTTCTATCTTTTGTGTTGGCTGACGATTACGAAAATGATGAGAAATGTAAGTATTAGAGTGCATTTAATTTTAAAAATATTGTATATCTAATAAATAATCAAATAATTAACCATCGATATGACTAATAAAAAGTAACTAAAGCAACGATTTAGAAGTAACTAAGCTACATTCACAGTATGGAGTGTAGAAGTAATTCATATCTAAATAAAGCGCATTTCCGAAATTTGCCTTTACAGGAATCGAACTGACGGAATTACTACAGTGAACCGAGCGGCTCTGCTTTAACCTGGCAGTTTTGTAGGCCTAAGTTTTTACAAAACTACAGATACCTAGCTAAAAAGATTAAACGTGTTAGTTTATTTATTTTAACATAAAGAAAGATTGACGAAATAATAATATCTTTGAACACTTTTATTAGATCCACTTGCAAAAGACGAATGTCTTGTACCTACTTACATAAGATTCAATTGCCTCTTACACATAAGTAGCTACTTAGATTTCTTTTGGTTTCTTCTAAAGTCAATCATTAACTCATGATCTACCTAACAGTTCCTTCACAATAGCCATAGCTACTCAAGTACCTACTTCCATTCATCACGCTTTTCTACCTTAGGTAGGTACACATAATCTCCTTCCATCAATACATATTTTCTTAGCCCCGCTTATATCTATCAAACTAAATCCATATTTAGCATTTTGACTCTCCAAATTGAGACTGCTTCATCATAAATATTCCCCTCCATAAATCCCTAAAAAACTTTTCCATCACAATACAATCACCATAGACAATTAATAATTAATCTGAGGAGGCAACATCACAGTCAGCCGACCGCGTCCCGCGCTTCCGCTGTCATGGCGCCTCACAAAAGGCGCGCGCGCGCATAACCGCCGTCATTACAACGCTATTATATGCCTTTTTGTTGGTCTTTTCATGTGGACACAAAATCTGGTTATTGACCGACAGGATGTATGCTCCGAAATTCTACAAACCCACATCCTTTTAAGTAGGAAATAGAACGATATAAAAATGGCAGATATCGTTAGTGTTTCTGTCAAATTCTTAATACATATCACTTTTGCTTAACCATGTTTGCGATTTTAAAAAATCTCACGACTCAGTTTTAATTTTCCTTATCTATATTTGATAGTTACCTATTTAGAGGTCCATGAGATCAAAATAGATATTAATAGAAAAACAAAAATATACTTATATTCAATGATATTCTAGTAAACAGATATTTTATGAGCGCGCACTAGTGAAGACTCGAATACATCCTAATTAGGACGTATATTTGATACCAACATGCGGATTGGTTTACAGATGAATGTTACATCACATCGCAAGTGACAATACTAGCTATCTCTTTTTTTCTCGTTGGTTTTATCAAGCCATCTCCTTTGCAAATTACTACGTATTGGGAAATGTAAAATTAATGAAAAGTGTGTATGTGTGCTGCCGCTGTTACGCGGAACACTTTTTTCGTTTGTTTTGTGCGTGTAGGTATAACATATCTGTTTACCAGAATACCTATCATTGCTTATAATCCACAGTGTTTGCTAAAGGCTTCAGTGCCCAATCAATTAAATCTTTTAGCTCAGTTTGGGTGTACCCTCTTTCGGGAAGGGTTTTTACCAACTAAACTGAAAGTACATAATATTAAAAACATTGCTGTGAGCTGTAAGACAGGTGGCATAGGGGCAGAGCAGCTGAACCATAAACTTCTTTCATGTAGCATGTAATTTATCTTTAGAGAACTTACGAACGATGTTATATGGAAAAAACCTTCTAAACCTTATTTCATTCGAAAATAGGATACGTAGAGTACCAATGACAACACTGTGTAGGTAATACGGTTCCATGGGATCCGTGTCTTGCGTGACTGCGCCGATAAAATCGGTGCCTGTTCGTGCACCGAGCGTTTTTCGACAATGTTTCGGTGTATAATTCATTCATTTTTTGCCATTTTCATTTGGGTCGTACGATGATGCCGGATTGTGAAGTTTAGCAAACATGTTTTATGATGTCCTAGCCACCCATAACGAACCAAAAAGGTAGAAGAAAGAAAGAAATAACATACATTTGGCGAATAAACATAAGCTAGCAAAAAATAAATCGATTGAATCGTCAAATAAATAAATAAACAATGAGATATTTCAAGATAGATAAATAACGGTGAAGGAAAACATCGTGAGGAAACCTGCACGTCTAAGGGAACTTGACTAGTTTTCGATAGATGTGTGAAGTCTGCCAACCCGCACTGGGCCAGCGTGGTGAACTATGGCCCGAATCCCCCTCGCATTGAGGGGAGGCCCGTCCCCAGCAGTGGGACGTTAAAAGGGCTGTTATAGGACAATGAGATAAAGGTGTGAATTTTACCCAGAAGACGCTTAATTAGCTACAAAAGAGACCACACCTATCTTAACATTATGATTTTCTAAAGAAGCATAGCTTTTTTTTTCTCAAATAGACGAACTATACACTAACTAATAGGATTTTGATCCTAATCCATTGATAAGTCCTAACAAGGCAGATATACAAAGTTATCAAATTACTACGTCTTTTGAAGCTAAGATAATCAATCTTCCTCATTCAAACACCACACAATAGTTCTAAGTCATTTTTAGAAAAATATATGTTAGGCACAATACAAGGGTTACCTAAAATCGATAGTTAGCCTCATTATCATAACGAAGACTCAATCAACCGGTATGAACTTGTTTCACGGGTACGTATAACATCTTGTAGGAGTATTTATAGTGCAGTATTGAGGAAATGCGTTCGTATCGAAGTAGGGAGCATGGTACGGGCTGGCGCTGTTTCCTGGATAGGACTTAATTTATGAGCATGAGCGTTTGAGATTTGTACGTAGATGGTAATTCTTTGCCAATACCAAAACGGACTGTAATTACTCTAGCAAGAAGCACATTCTCCAACGGAATGTCATCGATGATTAGAGCGAATTTTGTTTGACGCGTAGTCGCGTGGCTTTTACTACAGAAATGTAATCTTCATTTATATTTACCTACACAGAGTATTTTTTTAAGTCAAATTATTGAATAAGTATCTGTAAGTGAAGGTTGTTAGTGAGCCTAGCATTATAACTACATAGAAAATAATCTTCTAAGTCTAGTAAGTTAATTATGACCAATACATAATCTGAAACGTTCATAGTTGTAAATTCAATTATTATTACAATATCTGTGCCAATATTATATACCTGAAGAGATTTTTTGTTTGCTTGAATGCATTAAGCTCTGGAACTACCATTCCGATATCAAAAATTCTTTTCGGACTTTATAATATTGAGGAAAGTTATAGAATTCATAACATGCACGCGACATAGTAACCGTAAACGCGGGTGAAACCGTGGGCACAGCTGGTCTAATATAAAAATGGTTGCTTAAGGAGTAAATTATTGTCACCTATTACTTCCACATGCAAAGAATTAAAACATACATAAGTTATAAGATTCTTGATAACGTTTTCTCGCTACCTCTTCTGTTTAAAGCAAACACAACGGTAACTCCAAGTCTCGGAGTTACTGAAAAGTTACAGGGAGGGCGAATAAACTGTAAACCTTTATTTGGGAAGACATGCGATGCTTCGAGACATGTTTGTCGAATGATTTCGACTGTCACCGCCGAAAACGAACTGTGGCTTTTTTGACTTCTTATCGAACGGATGTTTTAGTGGTCTAAAACCATCTTCGCATTATTGCCTTTCTAATGAAAATGGTATAGGGGCACATCGGTTCGATGGTTTCAAAGTCTATAACTGACATATGTAGAAACATCATCGTGAGTCAAAAAGGCGGGTAATGTTCACCAACCCGCGCTGGACTGGCCCAGTGTGGTGAACTATGACCCAAATCTCCCTCGTATTAAAGGGGAATGTTGCTCCGTATATTGACAATAGGCTCGCGTGAGTGAATAAGGGCGTGATGTTGATATACCTATTGTTAGGTATATTACTTTCAATATTCTTGTAACACGTTCCTCTTATACCAGTTTACATGTTGGTATCGCCGGACCAGCATTACCACACCCCTCGGCTGGAGGATTTCTTCTGGACTGGCTCCGGGGACGGACCACCAGCGCCGCCGGAACCACCGCTCCCAGTGCCCGTCCAGCCGTCCAATCCGGTCGTCAGGACGACCACAGTCCTCGCCACCGTGTACTTGGATTCCTATCCACCACAAGTTAGTAGTAAGCATGTTGAGGTACATTAAGCAAAAATTATTCAGCCTCCACAACTTTGTAGTGCCGACGATCGCGCGTTATTTTTTGCCATACCAAAACAAACTGTATTGACTCGTTTAAAAAGTTCATACTTTAATTGAAATACATTGGCAGCGCGAGCGAATCTTGACGCTTGGGGGCGTGGTTTTTACCACAGAAATTGAATCATTATCCATAATGACACAGAGTTTGTTTTAGTATTGGCATAAATTTGGACGAGCCAGTGTTGACGCTTCATTTGACATCACTAAAAATATATCCATCTTGCTCATACATCGCAGTCGTAAGGAGGACGGTAATAAGTTTATTTTAGTGTAGTTTACTTTGGTGCCAAAAGAATCGACACAATATAGTTATAAATATTTAGATATCGCCAAACAACACATCGTATGATCCCAAACTAAGCAAAGCTTGTCCTATGGCTGCCTTACAATGGACTGGGGCGATTCCAGTTACACCTAAACCATGCTATTACCGAAATTTGCCTCTGGCAGGAATCGAACCCGCAATGGCCCCTCAGACCACTAGACAGAGCCGTAAACTAAAGAGAACTCTTCCTCAGGCGGTGACAGATAGAACGACAGGAGAGTGTGTACTTAACTGCGGTGAACCAGGTGTGCCGGACAGCTTGGAGCCAGAGATACCTGAGGACCGAAGGTACTGGCTCCTCACTGTCATCCAAGGATCCACCCCAGACAGTCTGCAGTTGAAACTAGCTAGATTGTATCAAAAGGCATTCTTGCGGTAACTCATCAAACAATTGTGTGTTTCAGCTTCATTTAGAGCCTCGTAATTTAACTCGGCTTTCAATACTGCTTAACAATCTCATTAATATTTATCATATCTACATGTGCTTGTATAAATTTCAGACAGCAAGAGCGTCATCTTGGCATCATCAAATCGTTAGACGCACCGCCAGCGCGCAAGAAACACGACGTCCACTCATTCATTGTAAACAATGACAATAACCATAGTCCAGTAGGCTCCAATACGTCTAATTATCTCAATAGTGACAGGACAGTCACTATCGAGTCCAGTAGCATAACAATAGATAATATAGACAATGTAGCCTCTAAAACTGTTAGAAATTCTTCTAATATTGAATTCGTGTATCCTGTGCATGCACAAATGTTTTCAATACACAGAATTTCTTCACCAATGTACGAAGAAATAAAAGCTACGAAACTTAGTGAAGTGGAGTCGTGGATATTGGCAACTCCCACGGTTGTGTTGCGTAAGAGAGAAGTGAAAGATAGAGAGGAGTTGATGGAGAATAAAGAAGATCTAATAGACATTCCCCTGGAGACGGAAGGGAATGGGACGCAGCAATTTAAAAGGGAAATATTGAAGCCAGAACAGCAGCCACCTGTGCAAGTTCATATACAAAATATTACTGAGGTATTATTATTAGGTATATTAGATACAAAAAATATATACAATAACTTCCCAAGTGACTTTTTTATTGTAACTAGACCTAATTATGAAGTGGAAATATATGCCTATATTTGCTTGCGGAAGATTCAAAATGATAGTGTAGCGTACCTACCTGCTACTCACTATAAGTACCATACCGAAGAACCATACCTCATTACCGAAGAACCATACCACATTACCAAGAGTAACACCACAATACCAGTACCTTATTACCGACATTAATCCGTCTAATAGAAACATGTCGAATAGAAACGTGTCGAATAGAAACAGGATGAATAGAAACAGGAAACGTAATCTTCGGTGATATATTTAAAGGGTGAATTGACTCGAGCGCCATTTTGGTTACATTACAAGAAACCCAGCTCAAAAGACGAACAATTTGCTAATTCCAACGATACATATGTAACTCAATATTGCCTTACATGGCGTTTGAATCACTTCACCTTTCATTCGTCGAACAGTGTAACAAAACTGATCTTGAATCAAAAATCTTGAAGTATCCATAGCAGGTTCTTATTGCTTCGTATTTCGTTAATAATTAATTTTTGATGTCCTACTAGCTTGGCAAGAGCCTCATCTAGGTCCTGTATGGTGGGCTCTTTGTAACTATCTCCTGTAAATTAATAATCTTCACATTTATTTTCTTATAGCCATGGAAATAATGTATTTGGCTGTTAGGTTACTTTTGTTGCATATAACGATGATAATTCCAGTCGCCGACCGGCAGTGTGGAGATAGTATACGTGGTGCTGGTTGGTGGTCGAGCCGTGCCCGCCGCGGTCGCCGCCAGGGACATGAGGCTGGTCAGAGACGCGGAAGTGTCCAGGGAGTTGGGAGCTGTCGTCACCACGAAGGCTGAGCGTGAGTCTTAGAAACAAGACATTGTCACGACATTGTCAAGACACGACAAGTCTCTCTTACTTCCAAACGCTTTGAATTGAATATAGATTGGTATACCTAGTTACCTGTAATTGATCCACTTTGAATTTTGGGCCGTTATTTTATTTGTCTTTTTATTGTCGTCGATCGCAACAAGTTGTAAGTCGTAAGCCTTAACTCATTGCTTCAGTTTACTAACTTTACAATATACAATTCAGCCATTGATGGGCGTAGATCAATGGGCAGTTACTACAGAATTTAGAATTTAGGTATAGGAGAATCATACAATATAGCTGATTCGTTCAGTACCTCTTCTTTTGTATTGAACTTTATACATAGATAAGTGCTGGACATGCCGCTGGAACTTCAGAGAATCCAAAAACAGGTTATAGCTAGTCGTTTATTCCTTGACCACACCAGAAAAAAATAAATGAAAATGTTGCTACAATACAAAACGATCTTAAAACTGTATTGTCATGCAACAATTATGCAACTCACCCTTAATTATTAGGAACACTTTATCATTATGTGCTTGGTGTAATAACATTGTTTAAAAAAGTAAATTCAAATGCATAAGTAATGTTAAAAAAGTAACATTGCCATCTAAATCCCGTCCTACGAATTTTGCCAGCAGCGTACCTGAAAACCGCTGAAGGGCTTGAAGGCGAAGCCGGCACGGGCGGCGTACACGGGACTGAACTGTGGGCCCTAGCCGTCGGCGCTACAGTGGCTGTACTTCTACTCCTAGTGCTATTCGTGTTGCTGTGCTTTGCACATAGGTAAGAGTAACTTTATAAATACATAAGTGTGTTACTTATGACGTATAAATACTTGTACATATGTTCAAAGCTAACATTCATACTTATTTAGTATTTGACGGATATAGTGAAGTCCATAGACGCGTCAAAATGTACAGAACTATCATTTTGCCAATACCAAAAGGAACCGTATGGGTAACGTGAATAACGCGGGTTTTCAAGCGTGTTCGTGTGGCTTTCGCCATAGAAATTCATTATGTATGTATATTAATACAAGGTGCATTTTCAAGAGTAGTAAAGTTGATTATCTCGCGTCAGTGCGATAATAACAGGGGTGCAGGGCGTTAATAACAAAAGGGCTGCAGTTTACGGAATCGAAACCTCGACCATACAGTCCAGTATGAGAGATAAAGTAACACTTGAAAATTTAAAAGTGGTTGTTATGTTTCCAGAAAGAAAACAATGAAGTCCGCCGAATCGTTGAGAGCATACAGAAATGAGCTGATGCGGGAATCTGAAAGGAATCAGATGAAGCAAGTCCACGAGGAAAAAGATGGCAGGGTGAGATTCTAATAAACGAGTCTTATGTTGTCTTATGTTGTGTAAAATACCTTGAACCCCAAAATCCTAATCAATTTATGCATGTTCTCAAAAGAACTTTTAGATGAACAATGTCATGATTAAGAACAATTTGTTTGCAGTTAATAAGTGTGGTATCTCCAAGCAGGACACGACCAAGTAGCACATTGCTACCTCTGTACAGACCTGCCAGTGCTTCCAGGCAAGTAGTTTTAGTCTTACTGAGAAAATATAATGCAAAAGGTACATTTATGCCCGTTTTCTCTAACGACAAGCGTAGGGACGCTTAATTAACAGGGTGTCCACTTTCTGGAAAGTCAAAGAAGCAAAAGGTAGTAGGGATAGTCAAGACCCAGGTTAGTCAAGAAATCAGGGAAGAGCCGATGTTTTTGAAAATCGTTTTAATTTTAAAGAGTAGGCCCATATTGACTTTTATATTTTTTTCTCTTTATCTCACATGAATAAATTTCGTTCTTGAAGATACTTTCGTATGTTATTTCCATAACCAAGTTTAAAATGTTCAAGGGCCATTTTTATCTAGTCTGTCTAGGTCTCTTAACTATTGATATATCCGTACCATCAGTTCTACTACCTCATCTGGAGTTTCTGAAGTAGCAGCCGCGTTGCGTCGCAGACAAAAGAAGCCTCACGCACTCAGAATGCCACAGAAGAAAAGAGGCAAGTAACTCATAAAGGTGTTACACTCTGCATCCACTATGGTTGAATCCGCGTGTGAATCGCGCAAATGCTTGACCATTTAAGATAATAAGTTGAATGGCTACGATTCCAGTAACAATTCAAGGAATTATTTAGCTTAAGAGGAATTGCTAAGTGTCAATTTTTGACCCCCCTAGAGTTATTTGGATCGCCACCATTTCCTCAGACTCAGATTTTTTATTCATGTAAACCAATACAGGTGCTTATGAGCAATCAACAAACAGAAAAAAAATCTAGATCTCTCCCATCTATTCGAAATGCATTTCCTATGGAGAAGAATGAGCAAGAAACTCCATGGTTACAAATTTAGTAGAATGATTGTTTTGTTGGAAACTAGAGATCGGTGTGGTGATTATTTCAAGTTATTCGATACTGTTACAGTGGGAACGACAGATAGCCTTTTGGAAGCGGCAGGTCTTGATAGTTCAGACAGCGGCCAACCATCCGCTCCACAAACGCCGACGTCTTATCTATCCATGCCTTCTGTGAATGCATTCCCAAGGTATGTACCTATATTTAAGGGTGGTGGACTATGGGCCAAATTTTCCTCGTATTAACATTAACCACGATAAGTGATACCGCATCACACATGGCACATACCTAATGCATTGTTTTAGTCTTCCAAAACCATCTTCGCATTATTGCCTTTCTAATAAAACCGTTGGGCGCATCGGTTAGATGGTTTCAAAGTTCATAACGAACATAGGTAGACAAATTGTGTTTTGTATATGTAAACAAATTTTATATTTAGAGGGAACGTAGTGGAACCTCTCTCAAGAATCCTGGAGCCAGTTTCCGTGAGACACTTAGACATCGACAGCCCAGTATCAACTCCGAAGAAGAGTAAACCCGAGCAGAAGTCCAAGGATGTGGTGCCTAGAAGACAGATGGCGTCTCAACTGGTGAGGCTGGGGAGCATAGACAAGGACCCCGGAGTCATTGGACCTTTAGTATGGGACCTACATTGCCAGAGGATTAAGGATGGTAAGATATACCTATCATTGATTTTATAGTCACGTGGTTCGTTGCGTTATCGATTTCCGTTGGCAGTAAATTTCGTGGTCTTTTCGGAATTTAGCTTGGTTTGGGTGTAAGTGGGATCGCCCCCAGTTCATTGTATGGTACCCATAGCTTTGCTTAGTTTGGGACCGCACGATGGGTATGTGCTGTCTGGCAATGATAAAGAACATAATTACACCAAAGTTGGTAAACCTTCGAGTTATTCCTATTCCTAACGTATGACGATTTCACAAGTCCAATTCTGTGTGTGTCTTTAACATAGAGTACCTATCTAGAGTACCCATAACTACTCCAATCTTTATATAGCTCTGCGGCAATTTTTATCGTCATTGTTGTTATCTCATGTACCTGATGGGAAAACAACAATGGCGGAGTCAGATAAACCAGAATTTTTTTACCGCAGCGTGGGCTCGATATGTCATCTCCGTTAAAATATCTTCATGGTTTTTAACGTCATGACGCATAAGACTATAATGGACGGCCAATGAGACCAATTTGGTATTATTTTTGTTACCTTTTTAGGGTTTCGAACCCAAAGGGTAAAACGGGAACCCTATTACTAAGACTTCGCTATCCGCCCGTCCGTCCGTCTGTCACCCACCAGGCTGTATCTCATGAACCATGATAGTTAGACAGTAGACGGCCAATGAGACCAATTCGGTCTTATTTTTTGTTACCTCTTTAAGGTTTCGTACCCAAAGGGTAAAACCGGAACCCTATTACTAAGACTTCGCTATCCCCCCGTCCGTCCGTCTGTCACCAGGCTTTATCTCATGAACCGTGATAGTTAGACAGTTGAAATTTTCATAGATTATGTATTTCTGTTGCCGCTATAACAACAAATATTAAAAAACGGAACAAAATAAATATTTAAGGGGGCTCCCATACAACAAACGTGATTTTTTTGCTCGCAGTGGTAACCGAGTAGTCGAACGCACACCTTGCAATCAAAGTGTGCAGGTTCAGACCCCGGCTCGCACCTCTGGGATTTATGTGCGAATCTCATTTTCATCCGAAATTATCACTTGCTGTGAAACGGTGAAGGAAAACATCGTGAGGAAACCTGCACGTCTGAGGGAACTTGACTAGTTCAGCTGTGTGAAGTCTGCCAACCCGCACTGGGCCAGCGTGATGGAATATGGCCCGAATCCCCCTCGCATTGAGGGGAGGCCCGTGCCCAGCATTGCGACGTTAAAAGGCTTGTAGTAGTAGTACATTGTAATATGATTGGTTCTCCCGGTAGCCTCTAAGCCGGGCAGCCCGGCGCGCTCGGCGGCGTCGGGCCGCGCGGACGGCCCGTCCCGCATGCGGCAGCGGTTCAACGAGCTCATGGACGACGCCTTCACACTCTTCGGCAGTGTGGGCTCACAACACTCGCACGATACATACACCCTCGACACTGACAACACTCAGAAGGAACAAGGTATATGCTTAACATGACTAAAACTGACGCGCCAATAGCATAACTGAATTTTATACGAAATGAGTGAAATGATTAAATATCCCTAATGGAAAAAGATGAGGGATAGCTCCATCTGTGATTAGCGGGTATTTCAGCCAGTGTCAAGTAATTAATATCAAGAGAAAATCCAGTCAATCCAGGGGATGTGAGGGAGCGCAAATAACACCTCAGTGCTCCCAGCCAACCTCACCTGCCCGTGGTGCATCCTGCTGAAAAACAAACGAGGCTCTGGCGACCGACAAATGGCGGGATAACCATTTCACAATTTTAGCGTAGCTAAATCCCACAGGCCGGTGACGGGCAGCAGCGTCACCGGTGCGAGAAGCTACGTCCTGCGATCGCCAACCCGTCTGCCCAGCGTGGCGATTAGGGCAAACCCTCCCAAACATGCAAAGTCCCACAATGCCAAGGCCCCCAGTTCCCGGCCGCCCTGCTATTCCTGACCATGGCGGCGGTCACGGTAACGGCAGGGCAGGGGGTGCTAAGAATCCCCGGGCTACGGTAGGCCGCCAAAACAAACTGACCCTTGCTACGTATAATGGACGCACGATTCGGCTGGATGATCATCTGGCGCAGCTGGAGGAGGAGCTGGAACATATAAGATGGCACATCCTGGGGTTAAGTGAAGTCCGAAGACAGGGAGAGGACACCTTAACCTTAAAATCGGGCCATCTTATGTACTATAGAGAAGGAGATCGGCAATCCCAAGGCGGCGTCGGGTTTCTGGTCAACAAGGTTCTCCGTGACAACGTTGTAGAAATCTCCAGTGTGTCGACCAGGGTAGCGTACCTCATAATTAAGCTAACCGAGAGGTACAGTCTCAAGGTTATTCAGGTTTACGCACCGACCTCGACACACTTGGATGATGATGTGGAGAGTACGTACGAAGACATCTCCAGAGCTCTACACACCACCTCTAAGACTCACTACAACGTTGTCATGGGAGACTTTAACGCCAAAGTGGGAGTACAGACTTGCAGCGAATTATCTATAGGACCACACGGATTTGGGAGTAGGAATCACAGGGGACAAATGCTAGTCAATTTTCTCGAGAAAGAGGGGCTTTTCTTGATGAATTCGTTCTTTAAGAAACAGCCCCAAAGGAAGTGGACGTGGCAAAGCCCCGACACTGTGACTAAAAACGAGATTGACTTCATCATTACGGACAAACGGCGCATATTCAGAGACGTCTCAGTGATCACTAGGTTTAATACCGGAAGTGATCACCGACTTGTACGAGGCTCCCTGGATATCGACTTCAAAGCCGAGAGATCCCGATTGATGAAGTCCACGCTCCGACCGAACCTACTCCAAACCGTTGGGTCCGAAACATTCCAATTACAATTGGAAAATCGATTCGCTGCCTTGGAAACCACAGATGACGTAGACCAGAAACTCGAAGAAGTCGTGGAAATCCTCAGGGATGAAGGGACGAAGCTGTACGAGAGCAAGCGTACGGGCAAAAAGTCCAAACTTTCGGCAGAAACACTCCGGCTAATGGAAGAGAGACGAACAGACCCTTTGTCAGCTTTGTCAGCTAACCAGGTGCGCAATAAAACCATAAAGAAGCTGGTACGACGCGACCTCCGATCCTCTAACACGCTCTTGATTAAAAAATCAATCGAGCAGAATCGGGGACCGAAGGTGTTCATCCAGCCTCTGGGTAGAAGCCACCTCACAAAGTTGACAACATCAACTGGACTAGTCGTCGTATCCAAGTCGGAGATTCTGTCGGAAGTTGAAGACTTCTACGGCAAGCTCTACGCATCGCATGCTTCAAAGCCCATACCCGATACTGAGGATTCTAGAGCCACCTTAACCCGCCACTTCACAGAAGATCTGCCCGAAATTAGCCGAGACGAGATCGTGATGGCCCTTAGGCAGCTCAAAAATGGAAAAGCCCCAGGAGATGACGGAATCACAACAGAGCTTTTAAAAGCCGGGGGAGCTCCAGCAGTTCAACAGCTTCAACAGCTCTTTAATTCCGTTATTCTCACTGGGAGAACTCCACAGGCATGGAACAGAAGCATGGTGGTTCTGTTTTTCAAAAAAGGAGACAAAACCCTCTTGAAAAACTACCGCCCGATTTCGCTTCTGAGCCATGTTTACAAGCTGTTTTCAAGGGTCATCACGAATCGTCTTGCGCGAAGACTCGACGAGTTTCAACCTCCAGAACAGGCCGGGTTTCGAAGCGGCTACGGCACCATAGACCACATCCACACAGTACGGCAGATTGTACAGAAGACCGAAGAGTACAATCGGCCCCTGTGCTTAGCATTTGTGGACTATGAGAAGGCCTTTGACTCAATCGAAACCTGGTCCGTTCTGGAGTCCCTGCAGCGTTGCCAAGTCGACTGGCGATATATCGAAGTGATGAGATGTCTGTATAATGCCGCAACGATGACTGTACAAGTACAGAACCAGCGTACTAAACAGGTCCACCTGCGTCGAGGAGTGAGACAGGGGGACGTCATATCCCCGAAACTGTTTACCAACGCCTTGGAGGATATGTTTAAGACGCTAGACTGGAAAGACTGTGGCATTAACATCAACGGCAAGCACATCTCTCACTTACGATTCGCAGATGACATCGTCATTATGGCAGAGACGCTGCAAGACCTGCAAAGGATGTTGAATGGCCTGGCTGATTCTTCTCGTCGCATTGGTCTCCGCATGAATTTGGATAAAACCAAAATCATGTACAACGAGCACGTTGTTCCGGAACCGATTGCCTTAGATGGGATCCCACTCGAAGTTGTTACGCAGTATGTTTACCTTGGGCAGACGCTACAACTAGGTAAACACAACTTCGAGAAGGAAATCCAGAGAAGAATTCAGCTAGGTTGGGCAGCATTCGGAAAACTCCGTCAAGTCTTCTCATCACCTATACCGCAGTGTCTAAAGACAAAAGTATTTAACCAGTGCGTCCTACCCGTGATGACATACGGAGCCGAGACGTGGACACTCACAGTTAGACTGGTCCACCAATTTAAAGTCGCCCAGCGAGCTATGGAGAGAGCTATGCTCGGTGTTTCTCTGCGGGATCGAATCCGGAACGAAGTAATTCGCCAGAGAACTAAAGTTATCGACATAGCTCAACGGATTAGCAAACTGAAGTGGCAGTGGGCCGGTCATATCTGCCGCAGGACTGACAACCGTTGGGGTAGACTCGTCCTAGAGTGGAGACCGCGAATCGGCAAACGTAGTGTAGGACGTCCTGTGACCAGGTGGAGCGACGATATACGCAAAGCGGTGGGCAGTGACTGGAAAAGAAGAGCCGAAGATCGGGCTCAGTGGCGCATATTGGGAGAGGCCTACGTCCAGCAGTGGACTGACACCGGCTGATGATGATGATGATGATGAAAATCCAATATGTACACACACATACGACAGACAGACAGACAGACACACTACTACTACTCCAGCCCTTTTAACGTCCCACCGCTGGGCACGGACCTCTACTCAATGCGAAGGGGATTCAGGCCATAGTCCACCACGCTGGCCCAGTGCGGGTTGGCAGACTTCACACACCTATCGAGAACTAGTCAAGTTCCCTAAGACATGCAGGTTTCCTCACGATGTTTCACCTTCACCGTTTCATAGCAAGTGATAATCTCGGATGAAAATGAGATTCGCACATAAATCCCAGAGGTGCGAGCCGGGGTTTGAAACTGCGCACTTTGATTGCAAGGCGTTCGACCACTCGGCTACCACAGACACACAGGCGTAGTTAAATAAAAAGGATCCAATCCACGTCAAATCAGTTTTTTGGACGTTTTTTTGTCACATTTAGATAACTGTGAAAAGAGCCAGCAAGAAATTTTATCGTTATTCTTTTACGAAATTTTAGGTGATAGGTATACATTCTTAGGAGCAGCAACAACGCTATGTCAACGGGCAGCACCTTTGATAGATAGACAACCTTTGCCTTAAATACTAGAAAATAATCATACTACTTGTTATGAAGAAAAAAAAATGTTTTTTTTTTATAGATGATCGATTGGCTCAGGCTCGGAACGACAACGTCCGACTGCCAGGGTCTCCGTATACAGCTCTGGACACTGTCCGGGGACGATCAGCTGGACCAGGGTATGATGACTTCCGCTTTAGACGAATAGCTGACCAAGTGTGAGTCGGCTAAAAATAACGTTTGTTGTATGGGTGCCACCTTAAATATATATGATATTTTGTTTTTTAGTATTTTTTGTTATAGCGGCATCAGAAATACATCATCTGTGAAAATTTTAACTCTTTAACTATCAGGGTTCATGAGACACAGCCTGGTGACAGATGGACGGACGGACAGCGAAGTCTTAGTAATAGGGTTCCCGTTTTTCTACCCTTTGGTTACGGAACCCTAAATATTACAGCACTTTTTATTACAAGCTTTATATTAACTTGCAATGTATGTCCGGGTGGAATCTTGCAACTGAATTTTAAATCAGTTACCTTTAACCTATTGAGCTAAAATTTGGCATACACGCTTACTTCGGATGACAATGCATGCTTAGCTATGTGACGTCATTCTAATTCCAATATGGCGGATCATCCAAGATGGCGGAATAGTTATTTTTTCTACACTACCACAGTATGGGTATCAAATGAAAGGGCTTACTGATGAGAACACGAAAACTAAGGGCAATTAAATAAAAGCGTGTTTTTAAAAAGTTTTTTTACCATTAATTTTACCGACATAACAATCTACATGAGTTCTACAAGGTGTTACGTTTGCTTCTAAAAATGTTTGCTGATTTACAGACCTTTTAAACGAAAATTGTAGCTCTCTTAATTCGACCCACACGTTTTGATGTGAAACATGTATAGGCGAGGGATAAACCTGTTTTTTTGGCGTGGCGAGATTTGCTGACGCTTTGCAATAACAAAATGAAATCAACCTTATTACTGAATGCAAAAAGTATAGTTTGAAATGTGGCGACCTTAGCCACGCTATGGGATGGTATCAAACAAAATGAAATCAACCTTATTACTTAATTCATAAAGTATAGTTTTAAATGTGGCGACCTCAGCCACGTTATGCGATGGTATCAAACAAAATGAAATAAACCTTATTACTTAATTCATAAAGTATAGTTTTAAATGCGGCGACAGAGTTCGTTTTGGTAATGATAACAATTTTGGCGCGCAACTGTCGTTGTGGAGGCTTTGTTGCCGATATGTGTTGACTGCAAAGAATATAGTAATATTATGTTGACTGGTTACGTGTATTTGTGACAGAAGCCAAGGTAAGGCGAGTGTATTGCCGACATCGTCAGTGGAGGGCTCGCGGCCGCGGACCTCCTTCACGCGAACCGCGGCCGAGCGGACCGCGCCGCCGCCAGCCCGGGCCTGGCCGACCACTCCCACACAGGTAACTCAACAATACAGGATGTATTCAGTGCCGGATTAAGGTAATTTAATGCTCTAAGCAATCTTCACCTGCTCTAAGCAATCTACAAAGAATTTATTGAAAAAAATATGAATACGTATCGTAGATAGAAGATGTATGTGTTGTTCCTTCTGTCCTTATCCCATGCTAGGTGGGGTCGGTTTGAAATTGCTTAAACTTTCGTGTGCTCGTTTTTTTTTCTCGGTCGTCTCTGGTGCCCCCCTAGACGGGATGCCCTAAGCAATTGCTTAAATGGCTTATAGACTAATCCAGGACTGGATGTTTTAGAAATTCGAAAAATTATATTAGGTACATCTACGACAGCTGATATATGTAGATAGAGATGCATATTGACGAGTTAGTTACCGAGTTAGTTTTTTGAGAATTTCTAGCGCTGTATTGTGGCACACCTTAGGGCACATCCGTGACCTCATTAATCAGTGTTAGCCACATCTACGACGGGCGGCAACTAATGTACCTAAAATAGAACTTTAAACAATTGGATGGAATTCGGATTCCCGAAATTGCAAGACTTGAAAAGTGTCGACGTAACAAAAATTGGAAAAAAAAAATCGGACCACTGCTTCTACCCACGACGACTTCGTCTGCGAAGACTTTGATTATTGAATATCGTTATAAATTATACTATATTTTATTCTGATGTATAAACAATAATACTGTCAAGTTTCTTCAATATCCGTTAAGTAGTTTTTGCGTGAAAGAGTAACAGACATCCGTCCATCCTCACAAACTTTCACATTTATAATATTAGTAGGAGAGGATAGGATTAGTAGGATAATATTATAAGATACTCACATGAGTCACATCACATGTAAGTGCATCAGTTGACTTTCCACACAGCAATGGGACGCCAACGCGATGATAATTTGACAGTCCCTAGGTGCGCGGAGGGTCCCGGCCGTGAACCCGGCGCTGGTCAGTACACAGGGCCGGCTGGCGGCCGCCGACCCCGCCGTGCCGCTCATATCCGCAATCAAGAGCGAGATACAGAGGATTAAGGAACACGCACACAAACCCAACATTTAGACTTTGATTTAGAGTCAGCGCACACAGAACAACCACTGGAATTCATAGCCTCAAGTCTATATATCGACGGCAGAAAGCGGAAATGTCGTATCTCATAAATGGCTATGCCTTCAATTTTCATAATCATGCGAGTTTAGTCTACTCTTGTAACATGTGTAATAATTTTCATATGGCTTACTTTAGGGATATTAAATTACAAAGACGGAGCAAAAGGCATGCAGCATATGACCACAGACCATTTTCTGATATCCCATGAAATAGTTTAATGTCTATATTACTTACTAATATAGAATTGATCAGAAAAAAATCCGCGTCGAATGGTCTATGACTCGCTTGCGTATCTATACTATATATAATATTATAAAGCTAAAGAGTTTGTTTGTTTGGTTGAACGCGCTAATCTCGGGAACTACTGGTCCGAATTGAATAATTCTTTTTGTGTTAAATAGTTCATTTATCGAGGAAGGTTATAAGCTATATATCATCTCGCTACGACCAATAGGAGCGAAGCAGCAACGAATAATGTGGCAAAAACGGGAAAATTCCCGAACATGAATCGGGTATTATAGACTTATAATCATAGACTTTATAACATCATCTACGCCAAAGTAACTATTAGCGCGGGTGAAACCGCGGGCACAGCTAGTATAAAAATATACAGCGTGTTGATTTGTTACTGGTTTTATTAGGAAGTTATGAATTTTTAAATTAGCTTTTCGGCTCTGTAGGCTTAGCATGACCGTGTAGACATAAGTTTTATCTCTTTCAACTGTCAGATTTGTCGAGAAAATGATGTCACTTCGAGCTTCTTGTAGTGGACATGCCTCGGTGTGAAACTGGATATTTCGAGATACATATACTACTTCTGCCGCCGATATATAAAACTCAAAAATTTCTACCGCTTAAGTCCGTTATAGACTATGACACCATCATGTGCCCCAAACCGGATTCACTCAAAAGCAATAATGCGAAGATGGTTTTAGATCACTAAAGCAACGCATTAGGCGGTCGGCAGTCCATTCATCGTAATAGCACACGCCTTTATGGGTTAATATAAGGGCTCGTACACGACTTGTCCTTCAATGGAGTCTTCATTTTCACTTTGAATTTCAGTAGTAGCACGTAAAACAATTAATTTACAACTAATTAAGTGACACTATTAATCGTTCGTGCGCGCTTTGCTCTATTTAAATGTTTTTGTGAGGGTAGGCTGGGATTCGCAGCGAACTACCCACTATTTGGATATTTAAATTTTTAAGTAGTAAAATAAGTTTGATTTAAAAATAGAAACACTTGAATTAGGTTATTGGCAGAATGTGGATTAAATAAAAATCAAATCAAAATAATTAGGAATTAGTAGTTAGGTACTATTGAGAATCTCTATAGCTTTAAAGATTCTGAATTACTGTGCCATCTCGATATCTGCAAATCGTGTTCCTTTCACGTCTAATATGGCTCGATACTACACAAGAACTTTGTCAATATTTTTTCGCCAAAAAAAATTGTATTGGGGAAATCGAGATTTTTTAAAATGTCAAAACTATTTAGTTATATTTTACTACTACTACAGCCCTTTTAACGTCCCACTGCGGGGCACGGGCCTCTTTTACTATTTAATAATAAAAAAAACAATATAGTTTCCTATGTATAAATTTGGGTTTTTGTAATTTATATAATAATCCAAGTGTTGTTTGGGTGTTATTAGGGTAAATTTTCAATAAGTGGTCCAAAAGTAAATCTAATATTACATTGATATAAATCTGTTTTGTTGAAATCATATTCTGTAATTTGTTATTAAGTACTCACATAACTTCCACTTTTTATTGTTTTATATTGTAATTTTATTGAGTGACGTTGATTTTTAACTTTTGTAATTATATTTTAGAAATATTAAGCATCGATATTATTGTTAGATTAAATATACACTTCACCCCATAAATGTAAAAAAATATGTACAAATAAGATTTGAGGCCAAGTATTTGTAGTATGGACAATGTACCCAAATCGTTCATTTCCGAGGTCATGTTTAAAAATACATTTTTACAAGCAATTTTCGGCGTTTAATTGAAATAAAAATCCTTCATAAAAGTGCATATTTATTTTGTACTTAACTGCGTTTATAAAAGTTGAATATTTACACTTTATACACATCTGAATGCCTGTCCAAAGCGCAGTACACGATCGGAACACTTCTTTGGTTTAAAAATTAGCGGTATTCACTTCATGAAACTTAATATTACAAATAAAATATAATTAGTTAAAATATGACATACAAAGTGTGGCACACTAGCAGGGTCAGCATGACCGCGTGGTCATAGGTTTTATCTCTTCGAACTGTCAATCTTGTCTTGGCATAAGATGAAAAAGATAAAGCTTATGTCTGCGCGGACATGTTGAGCTTGCCGTAAAAATATTTTCATAAACGGCATTTTAATTAACATAATAACAGATAGTAATGATAATTTTTGGAATCAAAACGAACAACAAATTCCTTCATCAAAACATTAAAAATATCGCCAGACAACACACACACGTCGTATGGTCCCAAACTAAGCAACGCCTGTACTCAAGTTATCACACAACCGACTGAGAGCGATTGCAGTCACACCTAGACCAATAGGCTTAGTATGACCGTGTAGACATAAGCTTTATCTCTTTCAACTGTCAGATTTGTCCAGAAAAACTTCACACCGAGGCATGTCCACTACAAAAAGCTCGTAGTGACGTAATTTTCTCGACAAATCTGACAGTTGAAAGAGAAAACTTATGTCTACACGGTCATGCTAAGCCAACTGGCCAAATTACAACAATTTGCCACTGACAGGAATTAAACCTACAACCACCGAGTGTAGTGAGCCAATAAGCACTAGATCGAGCCGTCGTCGAAAAAATAATAAACTGATAATAATTCAGCCTCTAAATATCATAATTTAATCCCATTATTGGCCATTTTCTACAAACTTATAAACGTACCGTAACCCCCTGTATAAGAAAACTGTCACATAAATACAAAACCAGTAAAGTGAATTGAGAATAACAAACTTAATAATTCAATATAGTGGTTACCCAGTCACAAGCAAGGAGAGATTAACCCCCAAATTTATACAAATTCCAACCCATAATACAAATCGCATACAACACATTTTTTTTGTATAAAAGTGTTTTACAATACCCACTGTAAATGGACCATAATAACATTATATAAATTTAGAGGTAAGAGCATATCGAGGGGTTAAATGACTTGAGCGACATTTATTTAACATTAGCTAAGCGAGGCTACCACTGCATAAGGAAGCAGTGGTAGCCTGCTGTACGGTGAAGGAAAACATCGTGAGTAAACCTGCATTTCTGTAGAAAGGCGTGTGAAGTTCACCAACCCGCACTGGGCCAGCGTGGTGGACTATGGCCCAAATCTCCCTCGTATTGAGGGGGAACGTGCCCGGTATAATGGCAATAGGCTCGCCCCCTATTACATTGGGACCAAAATACATCGGCGAAGTGTGGGTGCACTACAGTGCACCTCTGCCTACCTCTTCGGGGAATACAGGCGTGATTATGTATATTATTTAACATTACAGGAGAGCATACTCATTCGACGCAGAAAAAATAGCTGATTCCAAATATGCATGTAAGTCAATATCGCCTATGTGTCGTTTAATTCAAATGGCCATTCACCCCTCGATATAAAAAAGTTGTAAATAATACCACTACAAGACGCGATCACAAGTCAGAACTAAAAAGTATTTAGTACAGCACAGTGGGGTGTCGACACTGGCGCATTAAATTTTTTGCCACACAAAAACAAACTCAATTGACTCATAGGACATTCTTCAACTAAATGACACTGGCATTGCGAGCTGGGCTTTTACTACAGAAATTCATTCTTTATGCTTATTGACAGTTTGTTCTGGTATTGGCGAAAATTTACGGACGAGTGTCGACGCCCCAGCGTACTTAAATATTTGACTGACACAATTTAATTTAAAAAAAAAAACAGAAAAATTATATTCATTGCCTCAGTCAACACTATCCGTGCCTAAAACGTCTGCGCCAAGAGTCCCGTAGTCTCACTTCCACGAGTCGGCGATCACAATAGTCTCATTTCAACACTAGATTGTTATTTCGTGGTCGCTACGTGGACTGCAGGGTCTGCTGCGGCGCCAGCCGTCTCCACTGCGTCGGCTGCGGCTCCTGAGGCTCGTCGTCCTGGAAACAGGAACCATTTCTAAATATATCACGCCTGTATTCCCCGAAGGGGTAGGCAGATGCACCCACATTCGATGTATTTTGGTCCTAATGTAATAGATATTCGCTCGCTCGCAGAAGATAAAGAAACTAAATGAACATATTCCGTGACATCTCCGTCTAGTCTTGGCGCACATGCAACAACTACAGTTATACCAGTTTTAAGAAAAGTAAAGAACATAAAATAATATAATCTTTTTTTTATTTTATTTTATCTTACCTGAATAATAGTGATTGAAACAGTATCTGGCTTGATGTCTTCCAGAGCTTTCTGCTCTTCGGATACAAGACCCGCTAAATCCATGTTTCTGAAATAAATAATAAAAAATAATAAATAACAAATGCTGGTGAACGTGCGCCTTTGCGGCGCCTTATGAAATCATTTAATGATTACTTTGCTGGTACCGATATTTTTGTTATGTCTCACAGTGCTTACAGAAAGCAAGTGTTAAATATGGTATTGGACATAGCTGCTTGACATGCGGGTAGAAGCACAATTTACTGTTATTTATAACCTTTTTATCACGACACTAACATTAATCTCAAGTACGTATAGGTACCTACATTTCAAATGCTGACTTGGTTAACTGTACTCTAATAACATTTTCTTTTAATTTATATTATCTTTTGTTATCGAGTAGGTACCTATCTTATAATTCTTATTTATATAATTTTTTTTTTCTTTCTCTCTGTACCTAGTAATATGTGGATAAAGGTGCTGGTTGTACATTTACTTAAATCATACATTGTAAATTGGATTTATCTCTGCTCATTGTACAATTGTTTTTTATCCTAAATAAAAAAAAATAAAATACATCATCATCACGCGCGTATTCCCCAAAGGGGTAGGTAGAGGTGCACTGCAGTGCGCCCACACTTCGCCGATGTATTTTGGTCCAAATTTAATAGGGGGCGAGCCTATTGCCATTATACCAGGCACAATCTCCCTCGATACGAGGGAGATTTTTGGGCGCTGGCCCAGTGCGGGTTGGTAAACTTCACACGCCTTTTTATAGACGTGCAGGTTTCTTCAAAACAGTATTATATTTTTTAAATGCTCGAAAGATATTCATTACAGCCATTTTACAGTTCCCCAAATCATTTTGTACACTAGGATTGTAGTTAGTAGGTGTAAGTTCAAATACCGAGCCAGCACATATTTGTCGTACGTAGCACATAATGTAATTTTCAAACATTATTGCCACATACTAAATGATGCAGACAAACATCGTGTATTTACTTAAAACAAAGTTAAGGTTTGTAAGGATTACTTAATAATACTACTATTAGTAGTATTATGATAGGAACGCATGAATGATTTAAATTTCTACGATAGCAAAGTTAATTAACTTACTTTCTACTGCCTGAATGGAATCTGCCGCCTTCCCCTCGTATCCTGTTCATTGCGTGTCTGTGTCTCGACTCGTGTAAATATTTCTGTAAATATGAACACAAAAATATTAAATAGGTTTGTAAAGCATCAGTCTTTCACCATCGCTCCTTGACAATGATGATAACGTCATGGTTCCATGACACAAAATAAAAAAATCCTGTAGGCCAAAAAAGCACTTAAAAATAGTCAGATTAAAACATTATTTTTTAACAATGATAGCTAGACTGTATATTCTAAGTGTCATAAATAAAAAAATGATTATAAACTGCAGCCAACGTCATAGTAATATTGGTAGACTTAGAGCTCAGCTAGGCGATTACATAATTTCGTTAGAAACAAAACAACATGGATGTTTTTCTATACATTTTGACAGGTGACTGAAATTCGTTTGATATTGAATTACATAATCATCCCACAGGTCTAAAGTAGGATACTGTGACTGAATGAAACTCACGGGTCTCTCTTTAGGTATCTTTCCCTGCTCGTGCAGTTTGGCTCGCGCGGCTCGTCGCTTCAAGATGCGCTTGTACTGGCGCGCGTTCACATACAGCAGCGGCTCTTCGTCCGAGCCGGCCGCGGAACTGGCCGCGCCTTCAGACGACGCCGCGCCACTCGCCGTCGGGGTACTACCACTGTTCACCATCTGGATGAAACAAAAATGACATTATCATCACGCTTATATTCCCTGGAAGTATAGGCAGATAGTGTATCCACACTTCACCAATGTATGGATAGAATGTACAACATCTGAAGTTTAAATTTTGTGATAGAAAAAAATAAAATCACTCTTTGATATACTACTACTATAGCCCATTTAATGTCCCACTGCTGGGCATGAGCTTCCCTTCAATGCGATTCAGGCTATAATCCACCACGCTGGCCCGGTGCAGGTTGGCTGACTTCACACATCTATTGAAAGCTTCCCACATGTGCAGGTTTCCTCACGATGTTTCGATAGGAAGTGATAATCTCTGATGAAAATAAGATTCGCACATAAAACCCAGAAGTCCGTGCCGTGGTATGTACCTGCACACTTTGATTGCAAGGCGTCCGTTCGACCACTGGGCTACCACTGCTATGATAGATTGATACATTATTATCTTCGTAAAATAAATGCTTACCCCATACTGTACAGGGTGTATGGTTGCATGCTAATTATACCCATTGTGAATTACATTGTATACTGTAGGGACCATTTACAGGACTGCAATAATCCTGTTCTCGTATAAATAATGTCAGATGGCATTTTGTGACACTCACCATGACAATATTGGGTTGATTCACGATCTGCTGCGTCTGCACTGCATTACTGACGTTTGCCACTTGCACAAGGTTGCCATTCAAGTTGATCACTGGAAATAACAACAAGCCAATTGTAAGCATAACCAGATCTACACATCGACGACGACAGAAAGTAGAAATGTCGTATCTCAAAAAACATATAGTAGAATAGATCAGAAAAAATCTGCGTCGAATGGTCCATGTCTAGACGCCTGGCAGATGTGAAACATAAAACATAAACGTCGTAGCGGCGAGTGAGGGAGTGAGCCGGTGTGCGGACTCTAAGCGGCGGAAAGAACCGAGGAGCCATGTAGCTGCTCGAAGTTTTGGGATCACGGCATCGCGGCATCAACAGTCGCTGTCACTCGCCAAGCGCGCCATTAGATGTTTCACACCAAATAAAATACAGCATTGAATTTTTCCTACTTTAGGAGTTATTGAAATAGTACTTCAGCTCTGGTGTTAAAATGGACATTTCGAGATACAACATTGCTGCTTTCTGCCACATGTAATCATAATATACTGTCTGGTTCCAAAAAACTATTAATAATAAATATCGCCAGACAACACATACCCGTCATATGATTTTTTTTTTGAGAGGACTATGCTGTTGGCCATTATGTGGCCTTCACAGCTTCACCAGAGGAGTGGCGAGTGCAGAGTGCGACTCCAACTAAGGCCTTAAGGGCGGAAAAGGGGTGACAACTAGCTCAAGGGCGCCACAGAGGGAACGACCTCGGCTTGGGCAGTTACCGTGAGGGGAGAGGTAGTGACTGCGCTCCTAGGTGCAAAGATGCACCTACGAGCGGAAGAGGGGGTTCCTCGACCTCGCCGGCGAGATCGGTGTAGGTTTGGGTCATATGATCCCAAACTAAGCAAAGTACTATGAGTACTATACAATGGACTGGGAGCAATCCACGTTACACCCAGACCTTCGAGTGCAATTTCCGAAATTTGCTACAGATGGGAATCGAACCTGCAACCACCTGTAGGCTTAGCATGACCGCGTAGACAAAAGTTTTATATCTTTCAAAACTGTCAGATTCGTCGAGAAAATGACGTCACTTCCAGCTTTTTGCACTGGATATGGCACGGTGAAGTGAGCCGATCGGCCTATACTCAAACCACTACACAAAGCCATCGTCGTCATGTAAATAGCAAAAAATTTTGTCAATAAGAATAATAATATCCAAGTTGAGAACACATGAAGGGTACAGGCAAAAAACAAATTTTGAATTCTAATCATTAGAATTTAAAATAAGTTAACAGATGGCGCCAAAAATATTTTTTCTTAATTAGGGCATTCCCTGTTATTTGTCTGTACCCTTCACTTTTTTTTCGACAATGGTCTCTTTGATTGATCCTCCGTGATTCTACCAGATGTAGATGAAAACACTTACTGGTGGGCTGATGTATGATCTGGTGCTGATCTATAGTTGGTTGCGCGCTCGCCGCCTGATATATGAATGTCTGGCCGTCTGGCGTCTGAACCAACTGCATCGGCTGTAGGCTGCTGGTGGCCCCTGTAATATAATATACGATCAGTAGTTATTAACTAGCAGTGGTAGCCGAGTGGTCGAACGCACGTCTTGCAAATCAAAGTGTGCAGGTTCAAACCCCGGCTCGCACCTCTGGGTTCCATGTGCGAATCTCATTTTCATCCAAGATTATCACTTGCTAATAAACGGTGAAGGAAAACATCATGAGGAAACCTGCACGTCTGAGGGAGCTTGACTAGTTCTCGATAAATGTGTGAAGTCTGCCAACCCACACCGGGCCAGCGTGGTGGACTATGGCCTGAATCCCCCTCGCATTGAGGGGAGGCCTGTGTCCAGCAGTGGGACGTTAAAAAGGGCTGTAGTAGCAGTTATTACAAAGTGTTTAATTATTATTAAAAGCAGCTCTAAAGGCAACACACTGGAGCTATATGTACATGTGTATTTGTAATAAGATTTGGTGATTTAAAAAAATGAGCAGCCCACTGAGTTTCTTGTTGGATCTTCTCAGTTGAAGTCGCGTTTCGATCCGGTAATAGTATAGTAGTATACAAGAAAAAAAAAATGTAAATTTGACAATTTGTAAGTGCCCCCATATGCCTATACAGAATAAATTATTTGCTTTTGACATACATAACGATACTAGCTGTTACCTGTCAATGCAACCGCATAAAATTTAGATAAAAAAAGTTTTCATGTCATATCATGGCATTTCAAGCCCGCGCTGTGGTAAACTTACTACAATGTGCCGGTTGTGGGAACCGAACCCGTAACTAATTAATACAAGAAGCCAAGTATCAAACACATGAATTATTAGACTATGGCGTCTTATTCTCGACAGCCAAAGATTATATCGAGGGGTGAAAGGATATTTGACTTAAACGACACTTTTGATTGATTTTTATATACATATTCGAAATCAGCATTTTTTTTCAGAAGAGTCAGAAGCCGTGGTAGCCGAGTGGTCGAACGCACGTCTTGCAATCGAAGTGTGTAGGTTCGAACCACGGCTCGCACCTCTAGGATCTATGTGCGAATCTCATTTCATCCGAGATTATCACTTGCTATAAAACGGTGAAGGAAAACATCGTGAGGAAACCTGCACGTCCGAGGGGGTCTTGACTAGTTTTCAATAGATGTGAGAAGTCTGCCAACCCACACTAGGCCTGCGTGGTGGACTATGGCCCGAATCCCCTTCGCATTGAGGGGAGGCTCGTGCCCAGAAGTGGGACATTAAAAGGGCTGTAGTAGTAGGTGAGTATGCTCTCTTGGTAAAGTTAAAAAAATTTTGCTTAAGTCAAATAGCTTTTCATCCCTCAATATCTATATATTTGAGATGTAAAACTAATACATGTACAACTGACCTTGAATACTAGATAATGGTAATACTTGTAGTTGTTGCAACTGCTGTCCGTTAGGTGTCGCCATCTGAAAATGTAAAATAAATAATAAAAAAAATATTGTGTCTATATTTTATTATGAAGAATGAATCCATATTTCAACTTTCAATAAACTAATCTTGAGCACACAAAATTGTTCGTCTTGATGGTAAATTACGGCAATGAAGGATGGCAACACTCCAATTTTATGCCAGAATAATAACTCCTCTACAATGGCATTGTCAAACACTCCAGTTCATATAACATAAACTATAGAAAATCTATGCATTTCAGTTAGTTAAAAAAGATACCACTACCTGGATTTGTTGCGTCCCAATCTGATTGCATGTACAAAAAATTAATAATTATTAAACATGCCAAGAATTATCCAGTCAACATTATGTTGAACTGAACTCACACCAAAAATAAGCACTTAGCTTACGAGGAAGAGCTACCTTGCTATCATTTTATTGGGTCTGGGTTTGTGAACAGAGTCAAAATTCATGTAATTTTCCACAATGAAAATTAACTATATTCCCTACTGGGGTAGATAGTCATGTACTCTAGTCCATTCAAATTGTGTGATTGCTATTTTAAAGCCCTGTGCACCCTAGGTCATCTAGACACATCTGCATAATTTTTGTCAAAACCAAAACAAACTGTATTAACTCATAGAAAAAGTTCATTCTTCAACTAAATCTCACTGACAGTGCATGTCAATTTTGCAGCATGATCACAAGTCTTTTACCACAGAAATTCAATCTTTGTATATATTGAAATAGAGTTTGTTTTGGAGTTCGAAAAACTATTGCAATGCATGTATTGATGCCCCAGTAACTGTAGATGGCTTAATGGGTGAGGGCATAATGCAAAGAGGAATCTTCCTTGATGTGAGGGTTGGTGGTTACATCAACCCAGAACTCAATATTGTCCAATCACCTGTATAGCTGGTGCTGTGGCCGGCACCGCATGCACCACAATCTGCTGGCCATTGGGACCCTGGATCATGTGTGGGGAGTTGTTCAACTGCAACACCTGCATCTGCTGCCCATTTATGGTCAGGACTTGAGTCCCGTCCGAGCTCTGAATTTGGGCATGCTCCATTGTCTGTCACTGAGAAGTCAAAATCAATTTATAAGCTGTTCAGAGTGTATTCAACTAATCTAGTAATTAAGGGTAAAGTAATTGAGGGTGTAATTAAACAGGAGCAATAAGTGAAGCAATTTTTTCCTTAATTCAAATAGATGCTAAGTTTACTCTTGATGGAAGGTACTAGAAGTTAATTTACATATAGGGCAGTGAATTTAGACTAGACACTCTAGACTGGAATCCAATGAGTGGAGTACAATGAGATAACGCCGAAGTTTGTTGAACGGATGTACAGATACATCGGTGGACTTAAGTAATATTGGACAACTTACAGGCCAATTTACCTTACAGAATTACAATCACTGCTTCGAGAAGAGTTACAGAATGATAAAATAAACTTTCGATAACAAACTTCGTCTCGGAAAATTTAACACGTACACGTCACACAAGTACGAGGCCAAGTAAAGCAACGTAACCAAAATGGCTGCGTTTCATGTAATTTCATCAGACACTACCGAAAAGCTTATGTTTATTTGATAACTTTCCATGCATTCCCAATAATTCGCCGGCACAACCATCGCAACAAAATAATCTGCGAATATAAATTGTAAACTTACATTGGGTCCTCACTGGTATTTCAATGATTGGTTGACAAAAGATAGACCAATGGACGAAGTCAATGATCGCAAGAACGCAGTAGATTGGTTCGGCGCATTACCACTCCCAAAGAAGCGCGCTCGCTCTGCTATCCAATCGGTCACGTAATTAATACATTGTCTATGGTCGAAATTAGCCTATCTAAACTACCGAAAGTTACGTACGAACTATGTACACCTTGTTTGGTCTCAAATAGCATAATTAAATTTTTATCACTCACCTATCTCTATATTCTTAATTTCAATAGGTAACGCATAGGAGGGATGACAACTAACAATTGGTTGAATATTTATCATAATGGATATATTTAAATTTAATTTTAATTACATTATTCACTAATTTTAAGTTCCATGCTGTTTTATTTAGGTACGTGAGATTAGCATAAATATTTTCATTATAATCGAAATAATATTTTTTACGATCTATGTACCTGAATAGGTACAATAAGTAAGTTCTTATTTTTTTTTCAACGGGTTATGCTGAAAAGGTACAAGAATACCCCATTTGTATGGTACTTGAACTGAGAACATGTGAACGCTATCCTATGATATTTTTTAATCATTAAATTATACCATGATATTTTTATTGAGCAAAGGTATTTGTTTCTCAATTCCAAACGTTACTATGATGGTCGTTTTGTCAGCAAAGTTAAATCGAAAGATTTTTGCAATCAGAATGACGCGTAGGCTAAGTTTGTTTGAAAAGGTTATTTTCTCTATGGTAAGAAATGATGATTGGGAGTGTTCCAGCTCCAGCCTGTCAGCAAAAGGATCAGCTCATCAGCATTATTTTTTCTCTTTTACTCCTGTACTGATACTGTATACGACATCTCTTAATAAATATTGGTCTAAGCTTAATAATTTCAAAAAATCATTAAGAAATTATACGATACTACCTAACTGTCAAATAAACGTACAAATGCTATTGTCATGTCACTTGATGTCACTGTCAAAATGAAAGTAAGTATTTGGATTGTTGCCTGCCTGCCATTTTGTTTCGCAAAAACGACGCTTTCGCGTGATTGATTGGTATTGTTTTGATTGAGTTCGTTTTTGTATATATTTATGTATGAAACTACTAATGTTAATCGTTATTAAGGCAAACGTAAGATGTATTCCACAATATCTGATAATTTAACCCGTGAACATTTAACATTGGAGGCAGTGAAGTGTATGAGTAGGTTATGTTTCAAATATCGAAATTTGTCATGATTCAATTGTTTTTGCGTGACAATAACAAACATGTGTTTTTATTACAGAAAATATATCTTCAAATAGTCTCAACCTGTCGGTATTGCACAAGGAATTGATCGATATAAACCTTTCAATAACTGCGTATGTCGAAGAGAGTAAGCGTCGCCTTGCAGGACTGCGTTTGGACTTGGCACAGAACGCCAAGAGCTCTTACGAAGTTGTTGAAGTACTGTCTGAAAAATGTGAGTAAATTACTTAAAATTCTTTGTACTTTACACTGGAAATCGCAAATCTTTCTCGAAATTACTTTTTAGAATAAGATTTAATTGTGTCTGTAACGTTTGCATTTCGACTTCGGTATTTTTATAGATAATGGTACGGAACCCTTCGTGCGCGAGTCCGACTCGCACTTGTTTAATATACCAGTGCTAGTAAAAAGCCCTCTCTCCCATCTTCACATGTCCCTAGGTGTGTAGTGGTAACTTTTTCCCTGCAAAAGTCTAAATGATGCTAATTTTTTTTATAACTTTTTTTCTTTCTTTCAGAACACAAAATGTCTAAGCCGAATACTCCAAGAAAACGTAACCCAACCAAAACTGTAAAACCTCATGAAAACAATAATAATACCCACAACAAGTTCTCACAGCGGCAACAGGCTAGGACCTTCATAGCGTGGTATAACCACATGATAGATAATGAAAGGCTGAACTTAGGTTTGTATATGTCTGACGATGCAGCACTCGAATGGTTCGGCAGAACAATAAAAACCAGAAAAAAGGTGACGGCATTCTTGAAACATGATATGCAATGCTCAAGGCATGATTTTACAACCGTTGAAAGCATAGACAAGATTGAGAGTAGACACGAAAGATTGCAAAGGTAATTATTGGATAGTTTTGATTAATTACTTTAGTTCTTGTTATTATTCTAATAAAGACTCTTTGGAAGTCTTGTATTTGAAAATTTAAAAGAACTGGTTTCAGGTTTTAAAAGTAACAAACAGAACTTCAAGATTTTTTATCAATGTCCTAGAATTATACCTACATGTTTGTAGCAATCAACTGGAAGCCCCTAAAACCTACTACTATAGCCCTTTTAACGTCCCACTGGTCCCACTGCGGGGCACAGGCCTCCCCTTAATGCGAGGGGGATTCAGGCCATTGAATGCTCTAGACTGAGCACAGCTTAAATATTTATTGATTTTGAAAAAAATAAATTTAATGTATGTGTGTAAATTAGACCTAAGAATGTTGTATTATTTCTTATTGTTTGGTGTACAATGAAGAGTACTCTATCTATCTAAATTAAAAAGAAACTAATTTACTTTCAGGAAAGATGACTCTATTTTGGCTAGTCCACTACATTCACCAGAGATTATCAGTTCACGAGAGAGACCTTGTAAAAGAAAGCTCAGATCTCGCTGCAGCAGCCCACAATGGGCGGAGGGTTGCCAGCCCAATGAACCTAGCCCAGAGAAAAAAAGAAAGACTGACAACCCTTTGCAAATAATAGAACCAACTATAAAAATATGTCAAAACACTTTGAAAAGGCCATTACCTGATGATACTGCAGAAATTAACAATCAAGGTGACAGTTTGTTACGTAAAGTCAAACGCAAGTGTGTGCCGGTCACACCACCGAATCAAGAAGTCGGGCAAGGAGACTGCCTGCCCTCCACCAGTGGTACAGACTCTTATACCGACTCCGATAAGTCCCACGACGCTTTAAACGCTCAACTTCCAAAATTAGCTGTAGAATGCAATGGTTACATTGAGTTCACTAGAACGAGGAACAGTCGTAGCAGTGACGCTATGAAATGGGAAAGAAAATGTAAGGTACAAATTAGTTATTCAGAAGATCCTTTAAATGTCGGCGAGTATATTATTTGGACGCTTAGGTATGCCGATGAGAGCAGGTGTCGAAGGAATCTGCTGGCTGCTTTTGAGGAAGCCGCTAAGGAAGATGAAATGAAGAAAATTTAGGATATTTTCTTGTTCATACGTTATACATACGGGTTCTCAGTTGCGAGGAGCTGCTTTACTATGTGTTAACTCAGTTTATCATGACTGTTTATGTAGAAACTAAGGTGACTCGTATTTCCTCTAATACAACAAACACTGTGACGTTGATTTAAAAAGCCACACTAAAGCTCCGGGCCCATTGGGACGTGAAGTCGTGAAGATGTTTATGATGCCAATACCAAAATGAACTCTGTGTGAATATGCATACACATTTCATTTCTGTGGCAAACGCCGCTAGACAGCACGTCTAAATTCTCAATGACATTTGGTAGAAGAATTACCTTCGTTATTTTTGGTATTGGCACCGATTTAAACCGTCGCGTCTTGGTGCGGCAGTGTGCGCGGGAATTTAAGCTGCAGTGCACTTTAGTTATCGTACATGATACACTGGTCGCGACTGCGAGATGCGAACAGCGTCATTTTAAACCTCATCTCCAAAGACACAGGAGTCGATAAACCTTCTCCTTACTAAATGTGCGTTGGTAATGATGTAAAATTTAAATTTGTAACATCGACGGCGATTCTGTTAGCATGAAACTACGACTAAAATACATTTGACTGCACAAAAGATATTGCTGTCTCGCTCATATTTACAAGAATCGACACCAATGCTCATGTATGTATGCCATTAGCGGCCCATCCACTAACGTTCATTCCTGCCGGAATCTAAAATCGTTACGGAATGTACGCCAGTGTATTCACTTACAAGAGTGAGAAAGAATGACGGTATTAAAATCCCGTCGCGAAGGACGCGACGCGGTCTGTGATCAAGTTAGTGCCTGTTTATTTGTCCGGCGTGATTGAGCACTCGTTTGTTATCATTTTGTAAATCCATAAAGATAATTCAAAATTACGAGCATTCCTTTTAAATGACAAAAATCTTCATAAAATAATAGGATTATAACCATCCACAGACACGCAATCCCTCGGTATGACTGACAAGATGCAAACTGACAGGAATGTACTAAACATGTGTATGGTCACTGAAGGATTGTTTTTCCTGTCGAACTGGCGTGTTGTGATAAAGTCAGGGGAAATAACGTAGGATTGTGGTTTAATTAGTGGCTTCAACGGTTTTATTTTATCCATTCGCTTTTCTGCACAGTTTGCACAACGGGACAAATCAGAAGAAATGAACGTTAGTGGATGGGCCGCTAATAGCCAATGTAGTGTGTAATTATCTTACATTAGATCAGCGATCGGAAATCCTTTAGTAGGAATGAGCCGCATAGTGGCTAAATGAGGTAGACGCGGGCCGTATTTGTTCATGATTTAGATAAAAAACGCAAAAATCCTTTAAACTTTGCGTCCGCACAATTTAATTATTTATCTAGCTACACTTACATTAGTAAAATAGCTTTCAATTAAAAAAGGACAGCTGCGAGTTGCCGATCGTTGCGTTAGTCATAAATTTAAAATATCCTGTGGATATTATAATTATAATTCCTCGACTAATATATTGTGATATTTAAAAATATCCTATTTTTCTATACATATATATATTTTTATGTAACTTTACACTGTTTGTGACCAACTATACGTCTCGACAAAAATGAATTTATGTCGTTTATAATGAACAAATACTGTTTGAAGAGGTGAATGGGTTTCAAAAGGCTTCTACAATGCACTGTGTGTGTAATGTTATAGGTAATTTTATAGTTTTCAGATAGAAATTAAATGTAATTAATGTCAAAAGCATGATTCCCTAATTTTTTAAGTGCCGCACGCCATTTGAGCAATAATAAAAATACACATTATTTGAGTAGGCAGTAGAGATTTGGGGAATTCAATAAATTTTTTTTAGCCGAGTGTAGCAGTGGTAGCCGAGTGTAGCAGTGGTAGCCGAGTGGTTGAACGCACGTCTTGCAAATCAAAGTGTGCAGGTTCAAACCCCGGCTCGCACCTCTGGGATTTATGTGCGAATCTCATTTTCATCCGAGATTATCACTTGCTATGAAACGGTGAAGGAAAACATCGTGAGGAAACCTGCACGTCTGAGGGAACTTGTCTAGTTCTCGATAGATGTGTGAAGTCTGCCAACCCGCACTGGGCCAGCGTGGTGGACTATGGCCTAAATCGCCCTCGCATTGAGGGAAGGCCCGTGCCCAGCAGTGGGACGTTAAAAGGGCTGTAGTAGTAGTAGTAGCAATGAATTTTAATTATGAATTAAAAATTCAACTAAGGTATCAAATAATGCATGCAATTGACTGTTGGAACACTTATTTTCAAAAACTTAGTCCATGACCCCAATTCTGTTGCGCACAAACTAGAATTAAATTAAAATTGCCAGAACCAAAAATTTTGCTGTCTTGTTCATACATACGATCCATTAAAAAGACAGCAATACACTCCATAAAACTTTCCGTCTTCAATAGGATCTCTTTTTGTTATTCCACTATTCTATTTACCACCGATTTCTAGCTTTTATTCTTTAGTAGTAGTTTAATTTTAGTTAAAACATTTAGACATAAATGTGAATTTTGAAAATGTTTTTATAAATGCTATGCTATAAGGCGAATGTCGCACGAAATTACAATTATACTTAGCCTGAAATTGCATGTCACAGTCGTACTACTAGACGTAGCTTTCTGTGATTACCAAGGATCGGAGTGACTTCTAACTTTCTTTTTAAACGAATTTAGTTGGGATCTTTTTGCAGATACTGAATTATACCTAATATTATTTTGTGCGTGAAAAATACCGGAATTTCTACGGATCCGATAAAAATTCAGAACTCAGATGAATTCGTTAAAGAAGAATTGCTTCAGAGGCCATTTCAGATCCCCCTCATTGATTATTGAACCTTATGTATATAGTACCGCGATGGGTAATTGAAATCACAGCAAATTGTTAATTGATCTTACAAAGCTTACTTTGAGTGCAGGCTCGCTCCAAATAAGTGCACCACTAATTTCCTATAAGATTACAACGCATGTCTAGACTACACCTCTGTCACAGATTCGTTCTCTCACTCTGCCTTATTGCAAACGAGAGAAAGAGACCATCAACATAGTCCGTGACATAAGTCTACTCTTGACGCGCATGATATAACTTCTACATACTTCACTGAACAAGCCATATCTAAGAGACTCCATGCAATTTGTCGCTAACTATTATGTTCATCTTTTATTAGATTCATATTTGTCATTTCAATATGAATCCAATAAGAAAGCTTAGGAATAGTAAACCCAGTGGCCCTATGGAATTTTTTTATCCTTTATAACCGTTTTAGCCTTAGCGTGATGGCTAAAAATTAATACGACTGCAACTAACAAGTTAAGGCGTCTTCTAGTGTTATTTAAGATGGGTATTAGTCGCTTTTAAATTCTTAAACTTAGTGTCTTAAAGCCGGATTGCACAATGAGTATCACTTGGACAATGTAAATTTAACGCCGTTGTTTAGTGTGTGCAAATACCAAAACAAACTCTGTTTCCGTATACATAAAGGTGAATATCTTTTGTAAAAACAATGCGACCACGTTGTAGAATTCACTCGCGATGGCAATGCAATTTCGTTGAAGAATGAGCTTTTTCAATGAGTCAATACAGTTCTTTTTGGTATTTGCAAAAAAATGCAGGATGCGTTTGACGACTTAGTCTGCTCGGGGATAAAGTTACGCCCGTCAAATGTAGATACTGACACTGGCTGAAATACGGAGCCATTAAATATGGAGCCATTCCTCATCTTATTCCATTAAATATCATTGTGTCATGGCGGCTTTAATCTCAAGACTGGTTGATTCGCCTTATTTTATTGATATTAATTCAAATTATGTAATGTCAATCGTGTTTCTTTTGATTATTTGACACAATTTGTACATAGGTGCATTGGTTTAAGGAATCTTAAACTTTTAACTAGTAGTATGTCGTTGCTAGTGGCATAACTATCTCATATAGCTTAGGGACTCGGCAAGTGCATAGATTTTAAATGAGCTTTCCAAGTACTATTGTTTTTAGTTTTAACTGTACTTTAAGTTTTATGTTGTTATTTCATTACTTTTGAAGTAATGGCGATGGGAATATTTTTGTTTTGATTATGCTAGAGATGTTTAAGATAAATAAAACTTGTTTAGAAATAAATATTGTTTTTTTTATGGCACTCTTTCCGGACTTGCGTACGCGCAGGTTACAATGAAGTTAGCAAGTTTAAAAAAAAATGTATGCTGCATATAATTGGTAGTAAGCATAAACAGTTAAAGAGGAAATAAAAATCTATGATTTTATTAGCAATACAAAAGACGAGAAGTTAAATACAAATTAATTGATAATAATAATTAGTGTAAAACCATTTGAAATAATTTATAATTAAGTTTTAATAAAATACATCTTCACATCTATATTCTCTTGAGAAGCAGAGGTGCATGTTATGACAATTTTAGTTTTTAAAGATTATTTTCAGATACCGTAAATTTATAGTACAGTGAGCAAAATAAATAGTATCTACTTCATGAGTTCAGATCTAAATATTCTGGCACCATCATGGCTAATATACCTACTAATCATCTACTTCAATATTTATGTCATTAATACTAAGGGTGATAAGTGTGAACGATATTTTACAAATGGCATCGCATCGATCAATTATGGGCCTTACCACCACTTCTTAAAGTATCCTTGTTCCTAAAGTAACTTGTCTATTTTTGACAGATTTTGTACTAAGTTAACTGTCAAAAACAAAATAATATTAAAAACATTGCTTTTTTTACAAAATTTAGCTTCCCATTATTATCTTGTAAAGTGTCACCGACCGACCAATCCGTTCATCCGGCATCTTTATCACTGTCATTACTACACTACACTAAACGGGAACCCTATTACTGAGACTTCGCTGTCCGTCCGTCCGTCCGTCTGTCTGTCACCAGGCTGTATCTCATGAACCTTCATAGTTAGAGAGTTGAAATTTTCACAGATAATGTATTTCTGTTGCCACTATAACAACAAATACTAAAAAACAGAATAAAATAAATATTTAAGGGGGCTCCCATACAACAAACGTGATTTATATGCTGTTTTTATAGATAATGGTACGGAACCCTTCGTGCGTGAGTCCGAATCGCACTTGGCCGGTTTTTATTTTTATTGAATTTGCCCTTGCTATGAATTACTTGACACTGGCTGAAATACCCGCTAAACGCAGGTGGAGCCATTCCTCATCTTATTCCAATATCATTTCATTCATTTCGTAAAAAATGAAAAGTTGGTATCAGTTACCCTTTGCATCCACTGGGGCAAACGAATTAAATTTACTCTGTATAAGGATTGAATTTCTATAGTAAAAGCTACGCGACCACGCGTCCAATCCCGCTCGCGTCACCGATGACATTTCGGTTAAATATGTGCTTTGTATTTGGGTAAATACAGTTCATTTTGGTATTGGCAAAAATAGGTCGCGCTAGCTGCACAGCGTATTAGCACTTGGCCTTGGCTGTCCTGACACACTGCCCCGTACGTAGCTATAGACGTTGTCGTACATAAAGTGGTTAATACACTTCACTAAATTTAGTCGCTTAATTCAAAAGGAATTTTAGAATTAGAAGCTTCTGATCACACTGTCCTGAATTCAGTTACCAGTTTTTTAAACCGTCAAAAATTCGGAAACACCAATCGTGTCGTGTACAAATCTTACGTACTCCACACACGACGAGCGACTTAAATCGGTGACTAAATGCGATTACACGTTCCTAAATGCGTTTCTAATTAGGCTTCTAAATCATTCAGTGAGTCAGTAACCATCCTGAATCTGAATTTAGGATCCTAGCTTGGCTAAATGCGATTACACTTCACTTAATTCAGGAACGACTGAATTAAGGTGCCTAGATTCAGTGAAGTGTAATAACCACGTAAGGTCGAGTTCCCTTTGTAGTTAGACTTAAACTAGCTTTAGATATTTCTACAATGCTTTGTCGCGCAACGTTCGTATATTTAAACGTAGTTAAGCAAAATCGATCCAATTCACAAAAATGAGTCCAGTACATATACCAAACGGTTCCTAAAGGAAGCCTTTTCAATCGACAAAAAAGATCCCATCGAAAAATAAAAGCACATGTAATACATTATCAAACTTCAAGCTGCCATATTTCAAAACAGACTTGGTATGGATTAGATCCTTTTTGTTTAACTATGTCAATTTATCGTTCACAATAGGTACATTCGAATGCGGTATTTACTTAACTAGTGCGGCTCGACAGCCATTCCTAATTGACTTATACTAATATCCAGTATATATAGGTAATACGTAATTTAATTTCTTAACATATTAAATACAATCTTAAAGTTATTGTAAAAAAAATGCAATAAGGTAAATTGGATGGTAGAAAGGTTTGAGCACTGTAAATTAATACAAAAATTTAATAAACTAATGGAAGGGTTCTAGGCAAACCTAGAAGGAATTATTAAAAAAAAAAGTAAAATGAATGAAATAAAAACCATAATAATAGACAATCACATCATGTAACAATGGCAGTCTTTATCCTGTCTTCTGTGGATTTACCTTACTAAGGATAAAATTGTCTATGTTCTGTATTTTTGCGTCCCAACATTTATTTGTGTTTACCTTTTACCAAGGATAGGGCTGTAAGAGCAATATGTTTTTGATGACCACTGACATTTTGGTTATCCATACAAACATCAAACTTAAACTACCATTTCTGTGTGAAAAATATTGGATTCTGCAAAACCTAAATAAATATCCATTACAATTAGGTATTTTCATTATTTTTCTGTCTACAGTGACAGATATTATTTGTTATAGTAATAAAATTATACACAATCTAGCTACATATGTATTGCCTCAATGTAACCTAACAATTTGTAAGTGTCCCCATAGGCTTATACCAAATAAATGATTTGACTTTGACTCAATGAAACACTTTTTATTATGTTTACTAGCTGTTATCTGCAACTTTCTCCATATGGGAATGCCTATGTTACTCCTTATAACATTAGCTATCTGCCAGTGAAAGTCCCGTTAAAATTGGTTAATCCATTCTACAGATTATACCAACCAAATACAAACTAATACAATTTCATAGAGACAAAAAAAAATTGAATATACATCATCATCATCACGCCTGTATTCCAAGACGGGGTAGGCAGAGGTGCACTGCAGTGCGCCCACACTTCGCCGATGTATTTTTTGATCCCAATGTAATAGGGGGCGAGCCTATTGCCATTATACCGGGCACATTCCCCCTCATTACGAGGGAGATTATTGGGCTATAGTCCACCACGCTGGCCCAGTGCAGGTTGGTGAATTTCACACGCCTTTCTATAGACGTGCAGGTTTCCTTACGATGTTTTCCTTCACCATTTCAAAGCAAGTGGTAATCTCGGATGAAAATGAGATTCGCACATAAACCCAGAGGGTTGCCGGGGTTTGAACCTGCACACTTTAATTTGCAAGGCGTGCATTCGACCACTCGGCTACCACTGCGGTATTATTACTTCCTAAATTAAGATTCCATAAATGTTACCTATCCAATTTAAAAAAATAACTGTCCATGTCTGCCTGTCTGTTTGTTCAGGGTAATCTCTGAAACAGCTGCACCAATTTCTAAGGGACTTTTACCATCAGTTAGATGATGTTACAGGGAGTATAGGCTACATTTTTTTTGTAATAACAGCTGGTAGGGGAACAACATCTGAATACTTTATTAGTATGTCAAGCCCCATATTATTAATACTGCCAGCCAACCATTATCCTAACAACTCACAGATACAATATCACACTAAGAGGCCACCCAAATACAATCTAATATGGGACTTAACTTAATATAGCTAAGTATCAAAATTAATACCATCATTCAAAGCATTTGTGTCCTCAATGTCTTCCTTAGCATCATTTCCTAATACTTGCTCGTATACTGGTTTGTTGGCGCTCAATGCCTCGCTTATTTTGGGTGGTTGAGCTGCCGGTGTTACTTTCGACATTGCTGCTGGGTTCGGTCCACTTTTAGTTGTCAAAGTTGACTTAAGCTGCAAGATTTCCTTCTCAAGACTCTCGATCTTCTGTTTCCTCTCAGTTAATTGTGCCGTTAGTGAATCTTTTTCGATTTTCATAGTTTCTAGTAAAGCCTTCTTACTCGCCTGCAAGTTCTTGTACGACTGCAGTTCCGTGGTGCACATGTCGATTTCGACTTTAGTTTCGTTCACTTGGCCCTCGGCTTTTGTAAGTTTAGTTCTGAATTCCGCGACGTCGTCGATCATTTTAACTCTCTGTTTATCTAATTCGTTCACTTTGACCACGTACCCGTCTCGTTGTTCCAGCAGAGTCAGTGACTCTTCCATGCAAGATGTCTGCTGCTTCGAGCACTCCTGCAGCTGTGTTCTGAGATCTGCAGATCTGTTTCGCAATTCCGTTTCGACACTCCAGCTATTGAACAGTGACAGTAGTAACATAATACATACAGCGAACACGATATACACGGGCCAACGACGCATGTTTTCTATGCCCATGTTAGTCTTAAAATTATATTAATAATAACGCTTCAATGTCGAAAGAAACTAAACGCCACAGTTTTAAAAATAAAATAGTTTTTGACACTTTTGGTACGAAATCCGAATGTCAGTGAATGCCGGAGAAGACAGTCATTAAGTGGGCTGCCACGTTTTCTTTTCTTTTTACCAACATTTTTACTTTAGGATTTTTACCCTAGTTTGCACTATATAAAAATTATCCCAAATCAGTGTTTAGCTTTGTTCAGTTATATTTTAAAACGAATATGAAGGAGAAAAATACATGTTTGGCGTTTGAGAGTTTTGATTTGATTGAACATTCAAAATCAAAACTGTCTAGTACAATATTTTATTACTCTATGTAATAATTAAAAAAATGTTCCTCTAGGAGACTTTTCCACAAAAACACCCTAAGTCTAGGATAGAATACTATAAGTTGGCAGCCTTATCGCAAATAAATGTCATAACATAGACAAGAAACAGGTTATTATTATTCTTCGTGTTATAATCTTTACTATATACTTGTTTCTCTCGCTGTCTAAATGCTTAAAAAGTTAAAAATCTAAATAATTTGGTAAATTATTATTGGTACTAATAATTATAAAAAAATTAAGTTTATTTTGTGAAGCTTGCTCAGAGCTCAATGGTTTCTATACACTGGCAATAACAATTTGGTTGGTCACGTGACCCGGCCTAGAGAAAAACCATAGACTGAAAATTGTAATCCTTCATCGACTTCTTTGGTTTCCCACGAGGTTTTTAGAAATATTACAATTTATTAGTGAAATAACACAAGAATTCTTGAATTACGGACAATATGCCACCCAGTAATCCTTTGCCACCTAAAGAAAATGCATTATTTAAAAGAATTTTGGTAAGTGAGATTGTAAACATACAATTCAGTTTGGTGCTGATTGTCATTCTATGCTATTCTTGAGTTTTTATAAAATAATGCAACTCATATCGATGTGGTTCTGTAGCTATAATTTAGCGGTTGAGCGTGCGGTGAATTATTCATGGTATTTTTTTGTAAGAAAGTATGATTTAGATGTCTATTTATTGAACAAAGTGTTCTAGACGAGATCCTAGGGTTGCTTTGACTATAGAGGTTAAACACTGAGTTTTAATTGCATTATTATCTTTCAGCGTTGTTACGAACATAAACAATATAAGAATGGGTTGAAATTCGCGAAGCAGATACTGTCTAATCCGAAATATGGGGAGCATGGAGGTAATATTTTGTTTATAATACATTTTGTTATTAAAATAACATTTGTTTCATATAAACATTAAGGTAATTTTAGAGCTAGGTTTGAAAATACCTGTGTCATTGTCAGATTATGACTGAAACCAATATTTTGTTTGACACAGATAAAAAATAGTTAGCGAGCTGATAGTGTAAGTTAGAAGTTTCAATGGTTAACCAAAATGTTGGTTATCATAAAAATAATATTGAGATGATTGCTCTGTCAGCCGTATTATGGTTAGACAGAATATAGGTTTCTGCTGATATAATACAATAAAAACACATATAGTTATAAAATTCATTCATAGCAATACATTTCCTAAGTATCTACTTATGTATTTAAATAATGCCATCTAAATAGGACTACCTTGTTAATTGTAATGTTTTAAATTTACTAAGCCACTAAAGCAATCAATGATATTAAAAAGTATAGATACCACAATATGTCAAAAAGAATTAGAATATAATTGGACCGAAATTGGTCTTGTTGGTTATTACATAAGTGAATGTCAAAATCACACACAAAATAGGACCTGTAAAACTGTCAAATACTAGGAAAAGCTCACTATGAAATAATAAATGATTGAGAAAACTTTTTTTTAGAAACATTGGCCATGAAAGGTTTAACATTAAACTGCTTGGGCCGCAAAGACGAAGCGTACGAGTATGTGCGCCGTGGGCTCCGCAATGATCTGAAGTCGCCGGTCTGCTGGCATGTGTACGGCCTGCTCCAGCGCTCTGACAAGAAGTATGATGAGGCGATCAAGTGTTATCGTAATGCTCTCAAATGGGAGAAGGAGAATATACAGATATTGAGGGATCTGTCATTGCTGCAGATCCAGATGAGAGATTTGGAGGGTTACAAAGTAGGTCAATATTTCTATTTATAATCACTAGCTATTCCCCACATTACAACTAACTCATGTTGTACTAGGATTAGTGTTTCTGGACAATTGGGGGATAGTCAAAGTGAACAATTTTTTTGCATTGTATCCAACTAGGCAATAACTACATTTTACACACCTCATAAGACTATATTAATTTTTAATTCCATAACAACATGTTGAAAATTGCTTTCAGGATACCCGCTATCAACTCTTCATGTTGCGGCCCACACAAAGAGCATCATGGATTGGCTTTGCCATGAGCTACCATCTCCTTGGTGATTATGAGATGGCTAACAGCATTCTCGATGCCTTCCGTACCAATCAGATGAAGGGCCCATACGATTACGAACATTCAGAGCTGCTCTTATACCAGAACATGGTGCTAGCAGAATCCGGGCAGTATGACAGGGCCCTGCACCACTTACAGAAGTTCCAAAGTCAAATATTGGATAAGTTATCTATTAAGGAAACCTCTGGTGAATATTATTTGAAATTGAAGAGGTTAGTATGCTTTTATTTTGTTTTGCGATATGCTTATGACTGTCTGTGATACCTATATTGGTTAAGGGTTGGGACTATGGAGTGTAGAAGTAAAGGAGAATCATCACATGGGAAAAAAAATGAAAAAGTGTCCAGTTGTATGCTATAAATAACAGTTCAAAAACCTTCCACAATGGCGCTGGTGTAGACAAAGGGTATGGTATCAATATAGAAATTGTTAGTTAAAAAATATATTAACATTGTCAAAATTGACAAAATAATGCCACCTGATGAGAATGAGGCGCCACCCTTATTTAATGCAACAAACACTTTTTCAATACACAGGTGACTCCTTTCCTTCTACACTCCATAGTTAGGACTAAAGGTTAATGATGACTAAATATTGCGTGAGAAGATGACCATAGTTATACACATCTTTTTAAATTTATTTATTAACCACAGACAGATTATCGACTATACAAATCTGCCTTGTAGTTTGCAATTTGTTTTTAAAATTTTAAGGGTTGTACTATGTTAAGTTTTAACCTAAGCCCTTCAGGATGGCACTGAAAAGAATTGCCTACTCAGAAATATTTATTTTTGCTTTACTGGCTTGCTAAATTCAAGTTGAGTCCCTTAGTTTCATAACATGTGACTAAATCAGTCAGGTTTCGTTAGTCGAAATCATTTTATGAAGATGGAATATTGTTAAAAAAAATCTATCCACGAAATTAACATTTATAATTAATTTGTGTGCCTTTGCCAAGCCTAGTTTTTTTTTAAATATTCCATTTAGACTATTATAATGTCTAAAACATTATAAAAGCACGGATTTTTAAAAAGTAACAATAAAAAAAAAAATACATCATCACGCCTGTATTCCCCGAAGGGGTAGGCAGAGGTGCACTGTAGTGCGCCCACTCTTCGCCGATGTATTTTGGTCCCAATGTAATAGGGGGCGAGCCTATTGCCATTATACCGGGCACATTCCCCCTCAATACGAGGGAGATTTGGGCCATAGTCCACCACGCTGGCCCAGTGCGGGTTGATGAACTTCACACGCCTAGACGTGCAGGTTTCCTCACGATGTTTTCCTTCACCGTTCAGCAAGTGGTAATCATTGTTGAAAATGACATTCGCACATGAGAATTACCTCAGAGGTGCGGGCCCGGGATTTGAACTTGCACCCCTTACGTTCAAGGCGGGCGTTCTTGCCCACGAGGCTACCACTGCTTCAAAAGTAACAATATAGGAAGCTTATCAAATACCATAAAAGTGACTCAGCGATAGTTAAAGCAAAATTAATAGTAGTGACCACAAAAAATGCACCAAAAAGCTGATGGGCCTTGAAACGCGAATGAGCATGAAGATGATATAACGTGATGTATGTTTTTAATTAATATCTGATGCTTGCAAACACGAAGTTACAATGGTCATTGAATGCGTAATATTATTGTAAGGCCCTGCGCTTGCAGTTACGACAAAACGCGCGGGACCAATAGTTTTTCCAATACCAAAACGAACTGTACCTACTCATAAAATTAATTGTAAAAAAATCTTTTTAAAATCAAGCTTTTAAGTAATTTCCCTTAGTTTTCGTGTTCTCCTCGGCAAGCCCTTTCATTTGATACCCATACTGTGGTAGTGCAGAAAAAATAACTAGTCCGCCATCTTAGATGATCCGCCATATTGGTATTAGAATTACGTCACATAAAGCTTGTAAAAATATAAACCGGCTATAAAACCTAGGTACACTAATAAGCTATAAATAACTTTATAACTCACTAGCAGACCCGGCGAACTTCGTAAGTTCGTACCGCCTTAGAATTAGTGACATACGAAAGCAGCGCCACCTAAAATTATCAGTGTTTCTAATGTATTATACTTAAACCTTCCTCTTGAATCACTATCGATTAAAAGAAACCGCATCAAAATCCGTTGCGTAGTTTTAAAGATTTAAGCGTACATAGGGACAGCGGGAAGCGACTTTGTTTTATACTATGTATGTATTGATTACATTTGGAGTAAGTGCCAATCTACATCAGACAAGGCAAATACACACACATTACTTGGCACTGACTCCAAATGTAATGAGTTAAAAAGTTATTTGTAGCGTTTTGGTGCACCTAGGTTTTTGAAGTCGGTTTTTTGTTAAAAATATTTTTTTTCACGATCTTTAGTGTAAATAATTGTTGAAAATATTATGGCCTCATAACAACCCTAAAAAAGTAAATATTTAAAGCCCAAAAATAAATCACCCCCCCCACCCATTTGGGGGTAGGTATCGATTTTTGTTAACAATCCGTGCTAAACAAAATAAGCTTTTTCGAACACGGTTCACTATCGCCGGAGATATCCGGGTTTCACCCCCATTTCACCCCCTACATACTTTTGTTTTCAAAATTTCCAAAACACTTGTTTCTTTATTTTATATGTAAAACATATATACAAAATTTCAAGACGATCGAAAAATAATTTTAAAATTGTGTGACCTTCAACCCCCCATTTCACCCTCAAGGGGGTTGATTTCTGCTAATATTTTTAAAGTGGGACCAACCTTGAAGAATTCCCTAGCAAACGTCAAAAAATGACAAAAAATGTCAAACGATTTGAATTCGTTCGACAGTCGACTGCCGCCGGAGATATGGGGTAACATACACAAAAACAAAACATACGGGTCGGATTGAGAACCTCCTCCTTTTTGAAGTCGATTATTAAGAGGCACATTTTTCAATAAAATTCCATCGATTACGCGTGGGCGCGTGGTATTTACTATAGAAATATAAAACCACTGAAAATCTTTATGTATATTAAAACAGAGTACAGTTTTATACAAATAAATTTGCTAGTCCCAATGCGTGCAGTTGCAGTCATGAAACCTTTTGTAATTTGTTTGCTGTGTTATTATTTGTCGTTACGTGATCTTAAAGTATCGATGATTATGTCTTAAAACATTCATCACGCCTCTATTCCCTGTTTGTTATTCCAATTTTGACGCAACGTTCACTGGCAGATAGCTGATATTATAACTTATAAGGTGTAATTTATACCGCTTTTATTTTATTAAGGGTAAATAATCACAGTTCCTAAATTCCACGCGAATGCAGTCGCCCCGGTGTACCGGGGTACTAGCCGGTGTACTAGCTGTAGCTAGTTAACAATATATTCTATTGATTTTATTGTCTAGCTAGAGTGTAGAGTGTAGTGCGTCCGAATAAGACATCGACGTTTGAGCTGCGATTTAGCAGAGAGTATGACTTATTATTTTTTACAAGAATTATATTAACTTGCAATGTATGTCGGGGAATCTTGCAACTGAATTTTACATCAGTTATCTTTAACTGATTGATCCGAAATTTGGTATACACGCTTATTTTTGATGACAATGCATGCTTAGCTATGTGAGGTCATTCTAATTCCAATTGGGCTTGCTGAGGAGAACACTAAAACTAAGGCAAATTAAATAAAACCTTGTTTTTAAAACGTTTTTTTTACCATTAATTTTTCTAATTACAGGTTCAAAGAAGCCGAAACAGTGTACGAGGACTTGTTGAAGCGAAACCCCGAGAATGTGATGTATTATCAGAAGTTAATAGAAGCTAAACAAATGATCGATCCCAATGAAAAAGTGGCCTTCTTCGATTTATATAAGTAAGTCTATCATAATTGGTTGTATTTTGTCATTTTGTTAATAATAAATAAATAATACATCATCACGCCTGTATTCCCCGAAGGGGTAGGCACAGGTGCGCCCACAGTGCGCCCACACTTCGCCGATGTGTTTTGGTCTCAATGTTATAGGAGGCGAGCCTATTGGTTATAGGGGGCGAACCTATTGCCATTATACCGGGCACATTCTCCCTCGATACGAGCGAGATTTTTGGGCTAAAGTCCACCACGCTGGCCCAGTGCGGTGAACTTCACACGCCTTTCTATAGAGGTGCAGGTTTCCTCACGATGTTTTCCTTCACCGTTAATCAAATTAGAGATAATTGATAATACAATGAGTATGTGTTTTATTATTATAGGATATTGAATATTTTTATTTAACAGAATTAAAAGCGTTGATAAGTTTGACATCTGTATGATAAGCAAGTGTTGTATGATTCAGAAAAGAATTCCCAAGAGCGATAGCGCCGCGGCGGCTGCAGCTGACGGATGCGCAGGCGCAGCCCGTATTTGAGCGGCTCGTCGACGAGTACCTAAGGCACGGACTGCACAAAGGAATACCCCCGCTCTTCGTTGATATGAGGTATCATCATTACATAGTATAAAACAAAGTCGCTTCCCACTGTCTGTCGGTCCCTATACAGGATGTTTCAGAAGTCCGAAATAATACTTTGACGTTTGCATGAGTATCGGGTATACAACTGAATGGTATTATTTTTTAATTGAAATTCGACCATGTCGTCGTCAATTTCTATCACTCGTAATATTTCGAACATAATGATATTTGTTAGAGGTGTCGGAAAAAAGCCGTCTAGGAGCTTTTAACGAAAACGCTGCCTAAACCCTTTGAGATATAACAAAATGATGTATGGTGGAATTCTGTATCTTATATAGGTCTACAGAAAAGTCCGCGATGGCATATATTCATCTCTTAAGGATAACACACTATATATCCATTTTAATACTTTAAAAAACCGGCCAAGTGCGAGTCGGACTCGCGCACGAAGGCTTACGGGCACCATTATCTATAAAAACGGCAAAAAAATCTCGTTTGTTGTATGGATGTCCCCTTAAATATTTATTTTATTCTGTTTTTTAGTATTTGTTATTATAGCGGCAGCAGAAATACATCATCTGTGAAACTTAAACTCTCTAACTAACACGGTTCATGAGATTCAGCCTCGTGACAGACGGACGAACGGACAGCGAAGTCTTAGTAATAGGGTTCCCGTTTTACCCTTTGGGTACAGAACCCTAATAAAAAATATGCATTTATAAAGCGCTCATAAGAAAGCTATTATAAAGCTATCCCTGGAATAGGTTCCCATGGGTTGCAGGAAAGGGATCAAAATTTCATGATAACTTTTCGTCGCGATAACCGACATTCACGCGGGTGAAACCGCGGGCATCAGCTAGTCTATAATAAAGTACTTGTTATAGCTTTCAAACTTATTGTAAAGAGCTTTTAGAGTAATATCTCGAGTCCTATGTAAAAGTTGCATGTCCTGTTTTGTGAATATTGGTAGCCACCTCTCATTAGTGTAGTTTACACAGTTGAATAGGGTTATGGATGTACCCAAAGGCCAGAACACGATACCTGTGACAAATATTCAAGGGTTTGTAACTCAGAAACTATGATAGTTTGTCTTCACTAAGCATCCACATATGAGGTGCCGTATATGTACCCAACGTATTATTTCGGACTTCTGAAACATCCTGTATATAAAGGAGATAAATAAAGCTATTATTCTTAATTACAGATCGTTATACGAGGACCAGTCTAAAGCGGAGACAATAGAAAAGTTAATATTACAATACATAGAGAACCTATCCAAGTCTGGCACGTTCAGCTCGGAGCCTGGCGAGGTGACGCAGCCGGCCAGCGCCCTCTTGTGGGCGTACTACTACGCCGCGCAACACTTCGATTACAAACAAGAGACTGACAAAGCACTTCATTATATAGACACCGCGATAGAACACACACCTACCCTAATAGAACTTTTTATCGTCAAAGGGAAGATATATAAGGTTAGTTGCATATAGTACTGATTGATAGAACTACTACAGCCCTTTTTAACGTCCCACTGCTGGGCACGGGCCTCTCCTCAATGCGAGAGGGATTCAGGCCATAGTCCACCACGCTGGCCCAGTGCGGGTTGGCAGACTTCACACATCTAACGAGAACTAGACGAGTTCCCTCAGACGTGCAGGTTTCCTCACGATGTTTTCCTTCACCGTTTCATAGCAAGTGATAATCTCGGATGAAAATGAGATTCGCACATTAATCCCAGAGGTGCGAGCCAGGGTTTTAACCTGCACACTTTGATTTGCAAGGCGTGTGTTCGACCACTCGGCTACCACTGCTATTGATTGATTGATTGACAGAATGCTCGGTTGAAACTGGAACGAGTCGTAACAAGCATCGAGAATGTATGTTGAATGTACATTCAACGTGCTCGAAAACGTTCTTTGGGCCAATAGACATAAAGATTGGATTTCTTTTGTAAAAGCAACGCGACCACTCGTTGGAATTCGCTCGTGACATCGATGATATGTCGTTAAACAATGAGCTTTTTCTACAAGTTAATACAGTTGGTTTTGGTGTGATTTTATGAGTACAAAATTATTTTGAACAAAAATCAAAAACCGACTTCAAAAACCTAGGTGAACTAAGAAGCTACAAATAACCTTACAATACACAATGTAATCATTTGGAGTCGGTGCCAATTTATGTGTGTATTTGCCTAGTCTGACGTAGATTGGCACCTACTCCAAATGTAATGAATTGTAAGGTTATTTGTAGCTTCTTAGTTCACCTAGGTTTTTGAAGTCGGTTATTGTTTTTTGTAAATTTTTTTTTCACGAATTTTTGTGTCAATAATTGCCAAATCAGCCCCCCTCGCTCCCCCTTTCCACCCCTTTGGGGATGGGTTTAAATTTTTGTTAACAATCCGTATTAAACAAAAAAGATTTTTCGAAATCGGTTCACTAACGCCGGAGATATGCTGTAGTCCGGATTGGACCCCCATTTCAGGCGTACATATTTTTTTTTTTTCAAAATTCCTAAAACACGTGTTTCTTTATTTTGTATGTTAAATACATACAAAAAGTTTCAAGATGATCAAAAAATATTTTTAAAATTACGTGACCTTCCACCCCCAAGGGTTGATTTCGGATAATATTTTGAAAATGGGACTAACCCTGAAGAATTCCCTAGCGAACCTCAAAAATATTTCGAAATCGGTCGACAGACACCGGAGATATGCGGTAACATACATTAAAAAAATGACATACGGGTCGAATTGAGAACCTCTTCCTTTTTGAAGTCTGTTAAAAATAGGTCGCTTGGCTTTATGGGAATTACACGAAGACCTTGAACCAATATTCACAAATTAAAATTACATCGTCAACCGAAACAAAAATGTTCACAATTTAAAAAAAAACATAAAATGAAAACTACTGGGCCAAACCATGTTAAATTATTATGGAACCGAATTACATCTATTCTGCATCAAACTAAAGAAGAATCACGTAAATCGGATTATAAATATCAGCGTAATCGGTGTACATACATAAAAACACATACCTATTGAATTGAGAACCACCTCCTTTTTGAAGTCGGTTAAAAAGTCGTCGTTCTTGTATCCCAGCACGCCGGCGACCCCGTGTCGGCGTACCAGTGGCTGGAGGAAGCGCAGGCCATGGACACGGCCGACCGCTACGTCAACAGCAAGTGCGCGCGGTACATGCTGCGCGCCGGACACGTCAAGCGGGCCGAGGAGATGTGCGCCAAGTTCACCAGAGAAGGTATGCGTCGTAGAGTTAACGGAATTAAGTGATCGTCGCGACGCCTTATAGTGAGTGTCGCGACAACCTATATTGAGCGTCGCGATGCCTTATGATGATCGTCGTGACGCCTTAGAGTGAGCGTCGCGATGCCTAGTGAGTGTCGCGATGCCTTATAGTGAGCGTCGCGACGACGTATAGTGAGCGTCGCAACGCCGTATAGTGTGCGTCGCGACGCCTTACGATGATCGTCGCGACGCCGTATAGTGAGTGTCACGACGCCTTATCGCCTTATAATAAGTCGCAGTTGTAAAGGTAAAAACGCTGTGTTTTTTTTGTAAATCAGGTATTGGAAATTGACATTCGGGTATTCTATTCTTGCATAAGCTCTCTAGATTAAAGCAATAGAACCACGATGTAACTTTTTTAGGTCTAAAAAACATTGTGCACTGTTACTCCCGTAAGCCAGGATCGACAGCGGTGTCCATTGAAGACACCGAGGTTTGAACCTCAGCGAGTCCCGGGGAGAAAGCTAAATTGTCTTGGAGCCCCCACGAATATAATCGAAAAAAGGTATAGGTCCTCCTACACCAATTTTCGATTTAATCCGACTCCTGTGCTGTTAGCATGCATGTCAAGACAAGACTTCTGTCACGGATTGGCTCGGTAGCTCTTTGTCTTATTTCATACGAGTGAAAGAGATATAATCAACATATTCTGTGACATAAGTCTAGTCTGTCTGAAGAAAGATTGTAACATTTATATTGTAAAAGTTTGTAATTTTTGTTGTGACTAGGTGTTCCGGCGACGGAGAATTTGAATGAGATGCAGTGCATGTGGTTCCAAACGGAGGCGGCGGCTGCGTATCAACGGCAACAGAATTGGGGCGAAGCCCTAAAGAAAGCGCACGAAGTCGACAGGGTGAGGCTATATTTGCAATTTTCCGACGATGATTTGGTCCAGTAATCTGAGTGTAGAAAGCTCCGTGAGACTGCGGATTCGATTATTGGTTAAGCGATTAAACCGATTAAACATTTCTTCCTGCTAACTATGATTATCTAACGCACCCAGCATATATTGACGGCAAAAAAAATTACAGCGAGACACCTACGCATTAGTAAAAAAACAGGCGTCGCGGGACGCCTGGCAGATATGAAACATAAAACATAAACTTCGTAGCGAGCGGCGAGTGAGCGAGTGAGCGGAGTCAGCTGGTGGGCGGAGTCTAAGCGGCGGTAAGAACCGAGGAGCCCTAAAACTGCTCGAAGTTTTGGAATCACGGCATCGCGGCATCAACAGTCGCTGTCACTTGCTAAGCGAGCCATTAGATGTTTCACATAAAAAAAAAAAATCGCATATGAATTAAACGCCTACATACAATCCTTATGTTTAGTAAAACGTATGTTAACTAGACTAAGTAGATATAGTACTCGCAATACGAAGGTGGTAGCATAGAATAGGAATGTGCGATTGTTGAGTCTATGGTAGTTATTTTATTTCATTTTCTCTCATCACCTACAGCATTTCTCCGAGATAATGGAGGACCAGTTCGACTTCCACTCGTACTGCATGCGCAAGATGACCCTCCGCTCGTACGTGGGCCTGCTGCGGCTGGAGGACGTGCTGCGCGCGCACCCCTTCTACTTCCGCTGCGCGCGCGTCGCCATGCAGGTCTATCTGCGGCTCTACGCGCAGCCGCTGCAGGACAAGCCGCAGACCACAGAGCCCGACACAGGTAACACACACAGACACAACACACACGCACACACAACACACGCACGCACACACAATTCACACACTTTTTTTTTTAAATGGACCACGCTGTTGGCCGTGAGGTGGCCTTTACAGCTTTACCGGAGGAGACAATACACACACACACACACACACAAATGTATAATTGAAGTCCAAAATAATATTTCAGTGGAGTTAGCACGCATGTCAAGACTAGATCTCACGGATTCGCTCGCTCGCTCTCTTATTTCGTGCGTGAGAAAGAGAAAATCAAGATATTCTGTGACGTATCTAGCCTTGGCGCACATGCTGGAACTACAGGTACTCGTTAGCTGATATCTAGATACATTGTGAAGGCGGACTATATCTGACTGACATTGTGGTCTTAGAGCACACTCATACCTCTATTTAACAATGTAATCTAAATATCCACGGAATGATATAAAATACTCACTCAGGAACTAAAAAGATTTTAAAATTAAAGTATTATTTCGGAACTTCTGATACATCATTTAAACATACACACACACACACACACACAGTAATGCACAAAATTAACCTTGTCTGTATATAAATCTCATTTACATCCGATATTACCACTTGCTATGAAACGGTGAAGGAAAACATCGTGAGGAAACCTGCACGTCTGAGAGAACTTGACTAGTTCTCGACAGATGTGTGAAGTCTGCCAACCCGCACTGGGCCAGCGTGGTGGACTATGGCCCGAATCCCCCTCGCATTGAGGGGAGGCCCGTGCCCAGCAGTGGGACGTTAAAAAGGGCTGTAGTTAGTTAGTTAGTATATTAATGCATTTTTAACGATTTAAGGTTATTTTATAGTATACAAATATATTACGTACACTCGTATAGAGCGTAAAACTCGGAGTAGAGCCACAGATTCTCGCTTCAGTGTCGGATAGTTAGTAGCTTAGTTACTTAAACGCAATTTTTTATAACATTCCTTGTGACACAGTTCAAGCGTTCGAATTGCGTAATTAAGACAATAGGCGTTAAGATACACTTTCGTTTATTTTTACATTCGGCCTCCGTTTAAATAATCTGTACACGTAATTCTTGCACTTGAATCTACTTTTTTTTTTTATTAATCCTTAATCTCGCCTTGAACGTATTGTAGCTACCAGCTAGCGAATTTACTAGATTTTTAAAAATGTAATAATAATAATACATCACCACGCCTGTATTCCCCGAAGGGGTAGGCAGAGGTGCACTGCAGTGCGCCAACACTTCGCCGATGTATTTTGGTCCCAATGTAATAGGGGGCGAGCCTATTGCCATTACACCGGGCACATTCTCCCTCAATACGAGGGAGATTTGGGCCATAGTCCACCACGCTGGCCCAGTGCGGGTTGGTGAACTTCACACGCCTTTCTATAGATGTGCAGGTTTCCTCACGAGGTTTTCCTTCACCGTTTTTAAAATGTACTTCATGTTAATTTATATAGGGATTGATTGTCAGCAGCTAAAAGCTAAAAGCAACGCGACCACGCAATTAAATTCACTCGTCTTATCGATGTGTTAATACAGTAGTAGTATTGATAAAAAAAATGCATCGGCGTTTAAGAAATGAATATTAATTGTTTGTGCGGTCATAAGACTACCATGAGTTTGCGGTGCGGTTTACCGCTCGCTAGTCGTTAGCGTCTACGTAAAATATTTGTATGATGACAGATGTCTAAATATTTGTGTCGCGCAACCTTAAGTAAGGCACATTTTACAGAAAACATCTCTAACGTAATTATATTGACAGGTGAAAAGCTATTTGACTTAAACGAACCTTTTGGGCGATATTGACTTATATACATCTTTGTAATCAGCTCATTTTTCTGCGTCGAATCAGTATGCTTTCCTGTAAAGTTAAAAAACCGGCCAAGTGCGAGTCGGACTCGCGCACGAAGTGTTCCGTACCATTATCTATAAAAACGGCAAAAAAAAAACACGTTTGTTGTATGGGAGCCCCGTTAAATATTGATTTTATTCTGTTTTTTTTGTATTTGTTGTTATATCGGCAACAGAAATACATCATCTGTAAAAATTTCAACTGTCTATCACGGTTCATGAGATACAGCCTGGTGACAGACGGACGGACGGACAGCGAAGTCTTAGTAATAGGGTTCCCGTTATACCCTTTGAGTACGGAACCCTACAAATGTCACTAAGTCATATAGACTTTCACCCCTCGATATGACTATATAAAAGCCTAAACAGCCCTGTACAAAACATACTCTAACAAATCCGAAATGTGTTGGTATTATCTAATTTAAATATTATTCTACTTTAAAACCGTGCGTATGCATAAGACCTTTTGTGTACGGGCCATTAAGTTCAAAGTCCCTTATATGTATTATTACCTATGTAATTATGATAATTAATTTGCGCGCGTAATACCTACAAGAGAAAGTGCGCTAACCACGTGGCCTTGTCACTTTAAAAATACGGCCGCACTAGGTCAAGTTGTGAATGTTTTTACGATTTGACATTGTGATATACATCGTCAGGTAATTGTTATAAGGTTTTGTTTCGTCCCTACGTGGTTGGTTAATGTTTAGTCTATCTATATACATCATCATCATCATCACGCCTGTATTCCCCGAAGGGGTAGGCAGAGGTGGACACTTCGCCGATGTATTTTGGTCCCAATGTAATAGAGGGCGAGCCTATTGCCATTATACCGGGCACATTCCCCGTCAATACGAGGGAGATTTGGGCCATAGTCCACCACGCTGGCCCAGTGCGGGTTGGTGAACTTCACACGCCTTTCTATAGGCGTGCAGGTTTCCTCACGATGTTTTACTTCACCGTTCTTCTTCTATCTATGATAATCCATTTACTATTGAGTGGTTACTGTTCTGTTGAATATTCATTTGTTTTTATTAGTTACGGCCACTCGGTTTGTAGAACTTTAATCTTATGTCATAAATACATAATTTATTTATGTAATAGTTGTCGCGGACAGAGATCTAGTTTATTTGGTTTTAATACTGATTATATGGGTCTGAGTTGTTTCGAATTCGGATTGCACAAATGTTAGAGCGCGGTAGTAAGGTAACACCGAAATGAAAACGACAAATGTAATTAACACTTTTCAATATTTTATTTCAAACTCTTTGTTTTTAAAAATACGATACAAAATCACATTCATTTATTCATCAATTTTATTAACATTTGTTATGTTTATATTAACAAATTTTTCACGTTGATTACAATGCCACAGTCATCGCCACACATTATCACATCATCCCATAATATTTCGTTGAATACTGACATAAATAAATTACTATCATTATGCATGCGCCACAGTCTCTTAAAAAAATAATTTAATAAATAAACGTATCAAAAGAGCGTCCGTTATTGTTCACAACATCGCTAAAAAAACTTAAACTAAAAACTCGCGTTTTCTTTCTTCCCTAATAGTATGGCAACGCGGGCGGTGAACCCGCTAGTCTCTCGATTCTTACACTACTTAGGACACATTAACATCACATTTGCGCTTTAATATTTACACGGCACGTCGGGTGCCAACTGTTCAGACTAGAGCTTTGGTTTCACCGGCCGTAGCCCGGCGCGCGGTACCTCTCCCTCGCCGCCTGCGCGGCCTGTGGCGTAAGGAAGTACACGTGTGCGCCTTCCCCAGGCAGTCTGTACGACACGTAGGAACCCGGCCTGCCTTCACCAGCCGTGTTCACTGGTTCTATCCACTCGGCATCAGGGTTCACCGCCGGCAATGGTCTGTTATAATTCACCGCCGTATCACCCACCAGTGATGGCCTATTCAAATCGTACTGCTCGGCTGTGTACTGCGGTCTGTGCACCTGTGGTTGTTCCCTATATTGCTGCGATGTTCTGTACCCAGGATTTGGTATGGGTATAAACTCGCTGTCAGGGTTGATAGGCGGTCGCGGCAAACGATCGTTGACTAATATATCACCGGCAAGTGAAGGCGGTTTCTGGTCAACCAGTTCAGCGTTGACTTGCGGGATTGGTTCGCTGTCAGGGTTTATATTCGGTCTCGGAAGGCGGTAGTTCACTAGCGTGTCTCTGTCCAGCGATGGAGGATTAGGACTCTGCGTTTCAACGATCTCGTATGCGTATTGGAGGTTTATATTGTTATCGATGGGTGTCCTCACTGTGTCCAGCGGTGGCGTCACTCCAAGACCGTGCACATCATTAGCGCTGTCTTCCAGCTTCTTACCGAACACGTCGAAGGAGTTTTTAGTGATGTCATCGAAGTATGTCTCGTCTTGTTTCGTGTAGTAACCCTGGCTGATCGGGTTCGGCGTCGTGTTCGGATAACCATTGTGTACAGGCGCCGGCTGGTCGCCCTGTATTTGATTTCTGTTATTATTTTTATTCCTGACCTCCTTTGGTTGGATTGGAGCGTCGTCATAGTCCTCTTCCCTCGTTTTCGGCGTCGGGTAATATCTAGTCGGTGTTTCGGTTGTCACTTGCACGTTCTCGATCAGGTATTGCTGGTGATAACCAGGTGATACCGATGGCGTGATAGCGTTGAACTCGCTCTGCGCATTGAATGGTTTGCTGTAGCTTACCATGGGTCTGAAAGGTTCAGGATCCAGTTTTGGTGCACGGAAAGGCAGTTGCTCCGGTCTTGGCTGAGTTTGATAACTAAATTGGTATACCGGCCGCGCCGTGACCTTGGGTTTGTGTGTTCGTGACCTATGCGAGTGCGTTTTCGGCCTCTTCGTCGTGAAGAAATCTATAGTCTGTTGTATGTCAGCAATTTGTTGATAGAAAGAGTCGGGTCTCTGTTTTGGTTGTTGCACGTATACTGGCTGCGGTCTTGGTTTCTGTATGCTGAAGTACTCTTGAGTGAGTGTCCGAGGACCTTGTGGCTTCTGTGGCCATAGGAACAACGCGTCAGTTTGATCAATCGAGCCGTACGAGACGTCCACAGGCGACGAATAGCCCGATTGGCTGTTCACGTTTTGTTGCTGCGGATACGCCTCTTGCGCTGGCACGGTCTTATAATAATTTCTCCCATCGAAGTACGTCGCTGGTGACGGTGACGTCTTCGGCTGCTCATCATAGAAATAGAACGACCTGAACGCGTTGTCATTCGGCTGCCTATACACCGGTTGTAACTTAGTTGTAGGCACATTATTTTGTGAATTGGAATAATGCGCTCTTAGTGGCACTTGCGTCGATGTTACGTCATTCGAAATCACCTGAGGTGTTTTCTGTGGCAAGTCGTAAAGAATGTACGGTTTTTCAGTCGTCGTCGGTACTTTACTGTCGTATACTTGTTCTGGGTAATCGTAAATAACCGCCACGGATAGAGGCTTCGATGTAACTTTCGTTCTCGTTTTGTACACTGGTTTGTCGGTTTTCGGTCTCGTTGGTCTGTCTTCTGGTTGATTTTGAACTCGCACTGGGTGTCGCGATGGTATGCGCTGGGGTTTCCTAGTCTTCTGTGTGTTCACTATTTCTACGGGCGGCGGTGTCGTTACAGTCGTTGGAATTTCCGTTGTTCTGATCGACTCTGTGGTAGTGGGCCGAGTCTTGTACTTCCGTTGCACAGTGTGCGTGGGAGTCGGTCTCGTGGTCGACTTTTGCCTCATCACTTTGGGTGGTCTAGTGGTCGTGGTTTTAACCGCTTCGGTGGTCGTACTCTCCTCCAACGGTGCGAAGAAGTCTGGCGGTGGCGGTAACACGATACCAGGCACTAACGGTCCCGCGGGCACTTTATTCTTGTAGTCACCGCGGTAAGAAAAATTGTAAGGCGGCGGATAGTAGATCGAAGGGTCGTCTTCGTCGTATAGGTCTGACTGGTTGCTCGGTGGTGGTAGAAACACTGCGCCCGGTGGAAAGCCTTCTGGAAAAGAGCCGTTCATGGATGGGAGGAAGGCGAATGCTCCTTCGCTCGCATTCCCGGGTAGGAATGGGAACGGAGGACCTGCGTGCGGCGCTCCCCCGGCAGTAGCGTTTCCTTGATTGTCACCCGAGGGGTAGGGCGTTCCTTGTGGAAAGAGGAATGGCGGAGGAGGTAGAGGGCCTTGGCCCTCTCCCGTAAAGAAGGGAGGGAAAAGGGACGCAGGGACACTGCCGTTTGGAGTGAGGAAAACGAGCGGTCCGTCGTCGGAGAGACGTACTGGAAAGGGCGGTGGTACTTTGGGTTTCGACGGTAGCTTTACTTGCCTGTTGGGCGCTTGATAGTCATCGATCGGTGGCCATGGTCTACCTTCCTCTTTGGTCCGTTCGGGGTATGATCCTCCCGTCAGCACTAGCAAGTGATCCTCCGCGAGCCATATTTCATCTTTTTTGAGCCCCCCGAGACTTTGAAGGTTATCTTTCGCTCTCGTCTCGGAGTTGGGCTCGTAGCTAACTATTCCTGGCCGCTTTGGGTTCTTGGAGAAGATTTCGTTTTGTATTAGACCATATTTTCCTTCGGCCACCTGATCAGCTAACGTCTTCTTGTCCTCCTCGACTTCCTTTGTTTTTGGGGAGTCTTTCCCTTCGCCGGCGCTGGACATGAGCATACCGTCATCCCAAATACCCTGATTCCATCCCACGTTGCCGCCCGACTGGTCCGGCGCGATCACGCTTGAGAATTTGCCACTGGAACTCTTGCCGTCGAACAAAATAGCATTTTTGGACGCACCGTACTCCTTCTCCGGTTTTATTTTGAGGTGTCCGCCGACGAGACGCTTAATGGTTCGTTGCGACTCGGCGCGCTCACTGTCCGGCGGGTGGCCGAGGCTCCGCTGATCGCGCACGAACGAGTCGGGTGGCAGTACGTAGGTGGGCACGAGTACGCTGCCCTGCGCGCTGCACGCCCACGCCAGCGCCAGCAGCAGCGCCAACGCCGCCCCTCTCACCATCTGAAAGTGTGGAAAACATCACTTTTTAGTAACGTTGCACAACAACACACATAAACACAACACATTAATCGGTGAACTTATCTAAGTGGGGTTTTCTTTGTTAGACGAATTTACACCGTTTTCGTTCATGTGCGCGCTAAGTGAAAGGACCGGAGGAGACAAAAGCGTCGGCCAGCGATTCGGCCACTGACGGGCCGCGCGCCACCACCCGCCTTTTATCAAGTTTTGTAGAGCGACCACCGGCCCCGCTGGCATTGAGAATCAAGCGTTTAATTGGAAACTGAATGGCGAATTAACGCCCGCCGCGAGACAGGAAGGCCGCGAAGCCTGAATTATACGTAAAAACCGCACAGTCATTGCTAATTTGACTCTATCATACGTATTGTTCAAGTGGATATCGGTCGGGGATTCATTGTTCCACAGTGATTCGACCTCAACTCTACGGAGAAATGTTGATTAGCGGCAGTCGGTAACCGCTAACGACATACGACTCTAAAAGTTTTGAAACAATGATCAGGAGTTTTTTTTTTCAATTTAGTTTGACACGAGCCGCAACGTAATCATCGGCGTAGTCACGATATTGCGTTCACAATCGGGGATCTTTAGTGTTCGTTACGAGACGGTAGCACACAAAACAATAAAGATTTTAGTTAGCTTTATTCGCGGCGAGTGTGGGTTTTAAATGATGGCTACAAAATGCGAGTTAATTGCGGCGAAAGCGCGCAAGTTACCTGTCGGAATAATTATAGAACTAGATTGTCTTGTATTAGGGCAGCGAACGCGAAGTGGCCGGCGTCCGGTAGGCGTGGCAGGGCTCTGTGAAAGGCACGGTCACGAGACTCGATTTCGCCTTCGATAAAACACGGGCCCTACCCGCCGTAATTGTGTTAAACTATGCACCGAACCTGTACTGGGTCGTAGAGAGGGTGACGGCGTGCGCCAAACAACTTGCAACGTTTTGCTACATCGACGAAGACTCGCAAGGCACACTGGGACGTAGATTTTTTTGATAATACCAAAACTGTCTCTGTGTTGATTGATATACATAAAGCTTGAACTTCTACGCGTCAGAATTTGCTCGCGATGTCAAATCTTGTGTTGTTGAAGAATGAACTTTTTCTATGAGTCAATACAGTTCGTTTTGACATTGACAAGAACTTCGACGCGTAGGTCTTCACGCCTCAGTGTGCGGGCGGCCCTAATCGTTTTAGACTGTGCCGCCGTCGAATTACAACAATAGGTCGCCGTGGAATTTTACCCCACTTAATATTTAAGTGCGATTAAAGTTAATTCCGTTAAAAATAACTTGAGGTTTTCACGTGAAACAGGGAAACGATCTCGTCCATTAGCCACGTGATCCATAAAGAACGACCTTGATACGTTTTGTAAGTTTGTGTGCGTTTTATTCGTTGGGCAACACTTGCATAATACTGCGCCAGTTGCGCCCGATAAGTTAAACAGGTCGTATCACAAGTCCGAAATAATATTTAACCGCTTGCATGAGTGTCGGGTATACATTTTTTTTTGTCTCGAGTACTGTGCGAAATTTTCAAGTATTATTTTGTGAATATAATTAGTCAGCTCACGTTGATATGGTTTACATTGTTACATAGTGTTATGGGTGTGCTCTAGAACCACACTACGATATTTGTGATAAATATTCAAAGTTCTGTAACTCAGAAACTATGATATTTAGGCATAGTCTGCATTTACTATGCATCTGCATATCGGCTACCGTATATGTACCTGAAACATTATTTCGGACGTCTGATACACATTGTAAGTCTATATAACTGCTAAGAGGCAAGATTTAGCAATGTTTGCACCAAAAGACAGGTGAGCCGTAAAGTTCATTGCGAATAGCGTCTTGACATTTGGCTAAGAGTGCCGCCGCGACTCATCACGGTTGCATCCTTTCGTTTGCGATAGCCTGTTTACCTTCGTATAAATATTATTATAAATACCGCCAAACATATTCATCGTATGATCCCAAAGCTTGGGTGCCGTACAATGGACTGGGGGACCAGACCCGCCTAAGCTCATACCATTAGACCCAGCCAACGTCAATCAAGGTACAATCCAAATCCTTAGCAACAGTGAACTTTGTTACAGTTATTTGATATGCGGTATAGACATTTGGAAGTACACGTAACCTTGCGACTCGAGGTGCTCGATTTTTTTTTTTACGGTCTTTACGAAACGTGTTATGATTAACCAAACCAACTAGCGGTCTGGGAGTGCCACGCCGCCGTGGTCTTTGCTTCCAATGTTGGCAACCTTGTTTGACAGTATCAAAATTTGAAAGCACCAATATGCTTTCGTATCACTCATACATTAGGAGTGTGAGCAAGACCGCAATATGTGTGAACAAAATCAGCACGATTGAGTCGGTTTGACATTTTAGCTTTTGTCAATTGCATTATAGAGTGTTTTTATTTACCATCGTCGTATCGATCGTCGTCGTATCGATCGTATTCCAACAAAACTAATTACTGGTTTCGTTTTGTTCGATAAGGCGTTATTAGCTAAGCACAGCTCATTGTGGTGCACGTTTAAAAACAAAGTTTCAAAAAACGAACGAATTTCAATGAAAAAAAAAATATCTTTCATTATGTTCTAGTTTCACTGCGCCGGCGCCGCGCTTGGGAAATTCTCCCGTGTGATGCATTGTTGACAATTTGTATTCAGAGCCCAGTGTTCGGCGGTCGCCGGCGACTTTCCATCGGCCTTTTGTTGATCGTTTCTACCGACGGCAGGATATGTTGATTGCAACGTTTCAGCGCTAGCTTTCCAATGAAATATCGAAATGCAGTATTAACTGTAACTTGCTCTAATAAAATATCCATTTTAAATCACAATACATCGCCATACTTATCGTATGGGTAATTACGCAACGTTTCTTATATGATACACGAAATTCTGAAAAAAACTGTCCCTAAAATTTGCCGCCGACGCGAGTCGAACTCGCAGCACTCGGTGCCGGCGAGCCGAGCGTCCAAATTGTACGTTCATATGTATAGAAATTTCCAATCCTATTACCAAACAGTTTTCTCCTGAAAATTGTTTAAAGAGGGCTGTGCATTTCAGGGTTTGATATTAACAAGCCTAGCAGTTATTATATATTTCACCTTGAATGAACAGCGCATTATTATACAAATTGATAATATAATAACCAATACTGCCACAAGCTCTGCGACAGCCAAAGGTAATAATTTAGTTGTGCGTACTAAGGCGGTAATTACATGTACCGGGTCCCCAACAGCGCTGAGGTCTTGTGTGTCCCTACCATATAATTGTATGTATTGATCTCCTTGAGTTTTGCGGAACGACGGAAAAGCCAACAGCTGTACATTAATGCCCCAGGCACATTGGGGCGTTAAGTAACACGCTTCGATATGTTTGATAATAATAAAATGACCTGTATTGACTCATGGAAAAAGCTCAGTCTTCAACGAAATGTCGTCTTTATGTATATTGACACAGAGTGCGTTTTGGTTTTGACGCGTCTGTGGCTGCAGGGTTTTATTTGAGGTTCGAAGCCAACATTTGCAACACAGACGCCCAACTGTTTGTCGGCCGCACCTCCATGTCCGGCACTCGTGTCAATTCCATTGCGCAATGTAAAACGTGTATTAAATTTATGATTGTTTATAATTACATTGGAATAATATGTTCGTATGTTGGTTCAAATGTTTGTCATCAAGATTAGTACACTGATTCATGAAATCTTAAGAAGAAACTTCGTAATCATAGGTTTCTTTGTAATGTCAGATTCCTATATTTGAGAAACGCCACGTTTCAATTACCGAACATAAAAATATTAGCGATAAGTAAATCAAAACTGTTCCTATAAAGTGATTTTACTTAAGTTACGCGCCTATTATGACTTGTCATCCGTTGCTCTTGTTGAAAACGATTAGTTCTTTTGGGAATCCGTAATTAGATGATTTGAATTTTCTTTAAAAAACCTGTTTTATGTAACAGCAATACAAACTTAAATAAGATTATTATGAAATGAACAGTAATCGTATATTGCTTTGTTTCGTACCGACTTTATCAGTTGATGTCAGTCTAAAAAAAGAGCGAGGCATATGATACACGTTGCAAACTTTAACCCAAATACTATGCGTGTGTCAAAATTAAGATTTCATACTTTTTTTCTTTCACTTTGGTAAGTGTTTAATTGGATATTAAAAATAATAAGTTGAGAGAATGAAGGCACAAGCGATAAGTAGCGTATTGCGTTCAGCAATCAATAAACGGTATTACATGTGGTGTTACGGTAACATTAAGCTGGTCTGTCGCGGTGTTACGAAAGCGTACCGAATTGGAGCCCGGCGCGGCATTGGGAGTCGCGAGCGTCGCGAATTTTGACATTACCATCGATTTGCACCGATTATGCTTAGTTCTTTCTATGAATATAACAGTCAAGATATTATAGAAATACCTATGTTTTGGAATGACCAAAGACCCGTTAAAATTTTCAACGAGACAATAATCAAAACTATTCGTTTAAATAAAATGTGAGCGAACTCTGTCGATGCAAATTACTATTTGTTACTGGTTTCTCTTATCGATAACGATTCGGGTTTTTAGGAGCCCGCCATTAAATTAAAAATTTATATTTAAATTTTATCGGGTAAGGGTTTACGCTTGTCTAGAAGACTCTGAATATGACATAATGCCTTTCATGTAAATTCTCGTTCTATTATCTAATCCTCGCAAACACTTGCATGTATTAGGTCGAAACTAATTGGCGTATCATCGCCGATTTTAGTCGCGTGCGCATAACGTTATGCATGACAATTAATCAAAGAATATTTAACACCGTGGAGAATGCGTGTGCGCATCATTACCGGGCAACGTGACGGGGCTAGATGTGCTTAATTGTTTCCACACTGTTCTTTCATTATCAACTGCATTCACTTTGTAATATTTTTACTAATCCTAAAATCTATGGGAATGGCATAAGTCACGTGATCTATTTATCGACAGCTAATGCACATGAAAACGTAGCGTTTTGTAAAAACGTTTGCAGGACCTATGGGGCAGATAAAGTGTGTTGTAATTTTGTAGTTCGAGATAAAAATAAATACCTACTTGTCTATGGTACGATCATAAATCATGTTCAAAACGATTATTAATAGTGTCTAATGGCAGACATAATTATTGCCCAAACGCTTGCGCGCGTGCCTGCCTTCTGATTGATCAACTGTCTCATTACCAACCGCTTTTATTCCAACGCCAATTGGATCACCTTCCTAACCTCCGCCAAATTACCCCGCTTTTGTTTGGTTCTAATATAAATGATTATCCCGACCATTGTTTCGATATAAAGTATTAAAATGCTTTTCGCAATCGATTCTTTATTATTATCTGTACTTAATGAGAAATTATTAATGATTTTGTCAAATTTAGAGGCTACTATTATGATGATCAATCTTTATCAATCTCTTTGTTCTTCATCTTTATTAATATCAATGTTAACATTGGTTAGGGTAGAGTTTGGGGTTTATATGACCCTAATGTATTTTAGAAATATGAATCAGCTGATAAAATTAAAATAGCGCCTGAATTGCGCAATTGCGTGAGATAATTTGAGGAAAATAATCAGAATATTAATTCGTTTAAGAGGAATTGCTAGGTGGCCATTTTAGACATTTAGAAATTGAATTTTGAAATTTAATAAACAACACTATTGTAATTATAATACGATACCAATTTCAAAACAACCAATTTCAATCGTACAATCTGTTTAATTTTATCGGTAACAGTTGGAGTACAATGGAATTTAGCAAATCGATCCGTGCGTTCGCGCTCCTATAAATGTCAAACGGTACGCACAGGTATTTGTGCGGTTGGCTCTGAGAAATGTTAATAGTGTCACGGCCCGTGGCAATTATTGTGGACAAGTCTGTCGGTCAAGGCGATGCTGCCATCCCACAACCTGTTTGTATCAAATGCACCATCTTGGCATGTTATGTCATTTACGTATCTAAATATGGCGGCGGCGACTCGATTCCATCGGATCTTATTCGCCTCTGGTTGTTGATTTTTGGAATCCAAGAAAATTATTTTCTGGATTGTGTATTCATTCTAAGTTTTAGTCCGTAGCAGTCTCACGTAAAATTTGAGTGTAACGATTGTAATGCGTACGTGACTTATTTATGATTAAAACTCTAGGCTTCCAATTAAACGGCCTTGCATTTTAATGTGGGAACTTTTCTGTATACCTTGGTATGATAGTTCTAATTTAGATTATCTTTTGCGAATTTAGCAACGTGCCGCCGTAACATAATGTTTATTTTGCGTCGAATTTCTGTGATGTACTTGATTATTGCACAATTTCCATACTACGCCTTACTGCGTGGGCGCTGACATCGTTGTTAGCTGTGTACACTCATTATGTGAATTATTGTTCGATTGCTATTACACACGGCTTTGATTCATTGTATATTACACACCTGTATCTATTTACCATCTGTTTAAAATTTAAGATCTCTAAAATTTTTTGAAACACTCTAGCCTGCACAATGGGGAACAAGTTTCTTTGTTACTTGAGGTCACAATTTTATAAAAACATTGATTCTTCTAGATCGTGACCGGTTACGGTCGTGGAGTGCGCACGCGCCGTTTCGCGGCCATTTCGTAGTGAAATATTTCAAACTATTTCTAGTACGTGTTCTGTCATGGGCTCCATTGTTGGCAGATTTATGATTTATGCCCACTGCCTTTGCACTCAAGGTCGGCCGGTGCCTTTGGCGTTTGTTGCGTAAGAGTTACAATTTAATAACGATTTTAGTGGCTATTATTATCGCCTGCGGTCCAATTAACTCTTTCTATTAAACGCCAAGTAATCAAGAAATGTAACTACAATTTGGTCACGCGAAAAACATGTTCACTTCATTGCAATACCTACATCCCTGTAAACTTTATTACTGTCAATATAATGTTCGATTTTTATTATTCAATATATCACGCCGTCTGAATATTCTCCATATAAAATGTACCTTTTATGCGAATACAATGTTTTAATCCCACCCTTGAGTACAAAAATAACCTTCACACCGATTGAAATGTCAGTAACTTCCGCATAGTCCGTACAAGTAAGCTTGCGATCGTCGGTCCATATTGCCCGAGATGTCACGTTACGTCTATTATTTCATGTATCTTTATAAGCGGCTATCTTAAACAGACCTTGAGATTAAGGAAGTGGAACGATTACGATACCGTGATCTATATTATGAGGGTATATCAATTAAATTGCAATATTCTATCTCAAATGTTGCCATTTTGAAAAGCGGCGTGCAGCTACGTGATTCGCTTTTGTTATGCGCGCGCGCGCTTTCTTTTCTTTGTTTGAAAACTTTCTTGTTTCGTAATTACCGAATGGTCCTACTCTGTGTGCATGCGCGTAATCTTCTATGCGTTGCTCGTTATTCAGATGTCATCGACAATGGAGATTACCGCATCGACCGTGTTTTTTTTTATTTGTTTTTTCTTTTATTTACATAAAGAAGTTTGCTTACGTGATCCTCGTTAACTTTATGAACTTAATTATCTTTACTTTTATTTCACTTACGAGTGAAAGATTTAACTTGTTTATTCATTGTTACAGGTAAGTTTGCTGTCTAATCTACTGTGTATCGGTAAGCCACATCGCATCGAATAAGTTTAGTGGGAGGTTTTAGTGCCCTCCTTCTACCGGTGTAGTGAACATCAGTTAACTGATTTTCATATAGATTATCATCGTTATTAGTTACCCCTTTATTGTTTTAATACGAGGGGCGTAGGTTGTGCAACGAATTTCAAAATTCCGCTGTTCTGGTGTTACCTTTTTGTGTTTTTCGGAGCGTGGCGGATAATAGGCAACCTTAGATTGCGCCCGAGTCCTTCGCGCCGAGCCGTGTGAGGAAAAGCTGAATATATTTTAATGGCGGACTCTGCAACACTTATTGTATTTTATCTATCGGATTATCGGACACGTTACCTGCTTAAGGGTCCGTAATGGTGGGTTCTATTCGATGCGGTGATTAGCGATGGCGGTGCTGACGATGCGCGGGCGCAGCTAATTGCTGAGAGCGGGTCTATTGTTTAACCTGTCACACTAGAGACATTCGGTGTTGCTACACACAACAATTTGTCATTGTACATTGTTCTCAGCGGTGTTTTCGTAGACCTTGCTCATGCGCGGAATACTTTTCGACCGGTTTCATACGAGCGCGTTGCTCCTTTTTTGCTGCAACCATATCGCGGACTTTTCATCATTTGGAGCCGGATACGATTTTTTGTTTGTACTCCAACACCGAGAGCTCATGACGTAACCTTATGTTTATATTATCATCAATTTAAATCGCTCTGATATGCGAGTGAATATTTGTATTACACGTTTACGACAGTAATAACAACACTGCCGGCCCGGCTCTATATTTTATTACGTTTGGCAATAGAAATATTACCTTTTCTGTCACTTGCAATGATGGCGACAATTCGAAATTAGAGCGAGGTCATGTTTCCCGCTTAAAAGTGATAATTATTTAAAAAAATAAGGTTAGTACACCGATTTCTTTGGTGCGGTATGCCGCGGCGAAATGATTTCAGCTTTCGAATCTAATACTGCTAATAACATTGTAGCTTAGAAAGTGCATGTTTGGCCACATGACGCAAACTGTTACCATAGACGTTAAAACCCCGGGGTACACTGGAGCGTCAAAACACGCATCAAAATTGATGTCAATATAAAAACGAACTCTGTGTCTATGTACATAAAGATTAAACCTCTGCGATAAAGCCACGCAATTAAGTTTCAAAATTTGCTGAAATATGAGCTTTTTCTATGAGTCAATACATTTCTGTATTGGCAAAAATTATGAAGCGCGCGTCTTGCTTCAATTTATAGTTAAGCTTCGGCTTTGAAGGCAAATCGGTTACGCTGATGTAATCTCTTACACTTTATGCTAAGGTATATAATATATATTAAAACATTATCTGCAATGTACGAGTATAAGAATAAACTCAAGGTGAGATTCCACTATGGATTATAGCATTCCGGGATCAAGGAAGGTAAACGTGCCTTCAAGATGATGTGTCACCGCCAACTATATGAGTCGTAGGTACAATAAATCGAATGGGCGCCTTCACATTGGCAGAACTGTAGGTGACTTGACCCCTGACTCACGACAACTCCCCGCCTTTAATACTCTTTATATTTCCGTTTGTTATTTGCAAAATATTTGAATTATACAAACGCAGCTATGGCATTTTATGTATGCTGCAAAGAACTGAATTAAAATTGTTTGAATGCTTCTAGAATTATCATTGCAAAGATAATGTTCTTGCGTAATCTTCAACATAGTTTAATTGAAATTTGCAAATCTATACAATGATTAACCAAGGCATGTGTACATATCAGGGATCATCTCACAGTGTATGCATCACAACAGCATTGACTTTCTAACTTACATGTATGTGTACATACTTTTTGTTACCTAGAAAGTTTAGTTCCAGAACTTCAGTTCGCCGGAAATCGAACAATTTCACGCGCCATAATCATATTTATATAAATTGTTTTTTTTTTTCTCGCTGGCGTACTCACGGATATTAGTTGCACTGCATCCGCGTTTTTAATTGTCATTTGTTTCTCGTTCACACGATTTATCTGGACTAATTTGGCGGATCCATAAAATTGTTAAATTTATTTTTAATTGAACTAAGTTTGTTCCTTATTGCTCTTGCATTTTCGTTAACGTTGATAGATAGCATCACTTTATTATAAATAACTTAACATCGTTTTATTGTTACATGCAGAGACCACGTCGGGCTTTCGTTGTCTCGAAAACGGTCTATCGTTCGCTCTTATTTTATGGCACCTATACGCGATCGAAACACGGCGATTTGCCTACCTGTTATGATATAACGGACCATCAACACGAATAGAATTTATTTCTAAATCTAGCCATTAGCTAGCACGACGAACGTTTGGTATTTGAGCCGCTATAAGGAAACCGAGGGCTAGAAACCGGTGTTTTATTAGGAGTTCTGATAAAAATGACCAAGGTTTATTTAGTATATGTAAGAGTTTAAAATTTTCTTGAGTATTTATTTTACTAGCGGACAAGGTTTTTGTATAACAATTAGGACCCGCTCGTTCGGTACGTGAATCGCGTCAACGGTCATACAAATTTATTGAATAGAATTTAAAATAGTCACGTAACATTGTTGACGAATCGACGATAATATATTTTGCCCGCGTACGTATGTAGGTCCGGTTGTATGCCGTTATCTGCTCATCTAACATCACATATTTAACGTAGAAACGAGTATTGATCGCACAACATCTCAAATTTTAATATCGTGAACTTTGTATTGGAATTACCAGAATGTCGAATATTCGTCGCTCATTATGTTGAAGTGACTAATGAGTTCTTAAAGCTCGCGTCCGTGTTATTTAATTAAGCACAGATTATTCTTATCTTGTGCATCTACGATATTAAGCTCAAAGGAAACCAATGTCGCTTACAAAAAAAATAATTGTTCATAATTATCACATTGGAAGGAAATTGCGACGACTTCCAGTTTGGACGATTTCAGATAAGCTCCATGACACATTTTAAAATGACAATTAATAATTTAAGCACATATATATTATGTATCTCAAGGTTTGAATCATGAAGATATATTAATTCATGCATCTTTCACAGTTTATTCCGAAACTGTTTACGACGTTAATACCGCGTGGGCTTGTTCTTGACAATACGTGGGTGCTGCTAGCACGGGACTAATAACAATATTTACTCAATCGATGCCGAGTTAGGAAGTGTTCTTCCGCTTTTAGATTACTGAACCGATTGAATTGCGATTGTACATTCTTAACGTGTATTGAATTTGGTCACTTCAAAATCAAATTTTTAGACAGTTAGGCAACGGCGCTCACACGAAGCTGTGTAACACTTTTGTCCGAACGTTCTCACAGGTGTTTGTGGCGTCATTGGATTTTATGTCGAAGGCTAGCTCTGTGAAACTTTGACTTTTAATATTTGTGTCGCGATACCGGCTGCATTGTTTCTGGAGTCGGGCTCATTGTCGGCGCGCCGACAGCGTCTAGCCCGTGAGATCTAGGTCGGGGACCCTACTGGATACCTGCGATTGTCCTCGCGTCAACGCTAACGCACATATTGAGCGCGCCTACATAATCATGCGGTGATTGTAAACAAACACAATCTTACATTATCTTTGTAACGGTCGAGGCTGCGGCTATGATCACTTTTCTTCTTCACCCTTCAGTCGCACATCACACGACGTCGCCGTATAGTCACTTCACTTTGTCCTTTGTCACTGTAGTCACTGGCACATACTGGGGCTGGAGCGTCGCTGGTGTCGTTTGGCGGTGGAATGTCGGTTGTGTTTAGTCCCGAGGGTCACGGCGCCGGTCAGTGGTGGGGTGCACGTGTGTTCAGCAGGTCGCGCGGCGCATGAGTGGCCGCGGTGGTAGGGGGCGACGGTGTAAATACGCCGGTGTAGCGCGTGCGCTCCGCCTACGCACACAACGAACCGACTCACGCACACGAGCGCGCCGCACACCGTGTACCGACGATGTGACGCTAGTGTGTATACTGATGCCCACGATTACACCTCTAACTGCTATTCAAGATGAAATTAATGGGATAACCCTAATTATGTATACGGATGTCGTGTTAGTACGCTTCGGCTCGTCTTTACTTCATGACGCAATGTCCGCATAATAAGCCCTTCTAAGGACTCAGTGGCGACGTAAATCGATGAATGATCAATAAAAACTCGAATGCGAAGGTCTGACAGGAAATTGACGTGACAGATTTATATGATATGCAGAATATGTGGATAATTTATGATGGCGTCAATGCTTGTGGATACCGGCATATAATTTACTTGCATTGTATGATATATTTACGTAAATCGAATATGTGAATGTTTTACGAATTGTAATTTGTATTGTTTCGTTTATAATTGTGACGTCAAACCTGTTTGTGTACTTATGATAAATCGATGGGTAATCGAAATTTTCTGAGGGTATCTTCATCTTTTTGGTTTAAAACATTTTAGTTAAAGTAAATAATCCTTGAAATCCTAATAAAGTGCTAAATTTAACCCTTACTCATTCGGGTTAAACCGTGTTGCGGTTAAGATTATGGTCATAGGATGTAACTCATGGAACCCTAAGATGTTTCTTTTGTGAGTTCATAAATAACTTAAGAAATGCACGAATGAATCATACCTAGTAAGTGAATACATAAACATGATAAAAGAGAATTGTTTGCATAGGCACGTAATTAGCCGGTTATGCTTTAACTTTTTAAGGAATTAATTTGTAACTGCTTACTTATGCATATCAAATGCTTACATAAATAATTTGATCAGGTTTGACCAGACCAAATATATTTTAGGCGTTTAACTTAGTTGAGGTATAATCTCAGGCATAAACGGGCATAAACGTTAAGTACATCTACTTCTCATTTATTCAATTTGAAACTTGAAAAACGCATGAAAAGCAAGATACATAGTTAATTTAGTACAACCTTTTCTTTTAGATTTTTCTGCGTTTATATTGGACTCTGTTCCTATAGTTGAGGAAATACCTGTAACCTACTGGAGGAAATACCGGTAACCTATGGGTTAAACCAGTTGTGTTAGGACGTTTTTCAGTCTTCTGACCGCCCGTAACATCAGGCAAAGGCAGCCAAGACTCCTATCCTCCAATGAAGAGACACACATTCGGTCACACATTTGAAGTTTCACGGCAGCAAATGATGCAAACCTGTCCATCTATCTCGTAGGGTTTTGGGTTTTACCAACTGTTCTGCTGCCTCCTCTAGTCTTGTCATATTGTCATATGGTATGATTAATTACCTGTAGTCATACGCTAGTCAATCTGCTTACTCAGTATTAAAATACGACGATATGGCGTTTCAGGCACGTATACCATTTGTTGCGATACATACTAAAGAGGATCGTTTTGGGGAAACCCATAGAACATCGACCTCGTACGGTGGTGTTGCCAAGGGAAGTCCAGGGCCCGTATTAAAAAAATGTCCGTGTCCGGTTGCAGCGGGACTTGACCTCAGGTGCATCATTACTAACGTCATCAGGTCAGTTTCTTTCTCATTCGGCCTTTCATGAATACCTTGTATGTTGAATGTAGACGCCTGGTCGCGTGGCTTTTACTACAAAAATTCAATCTTTATTTATATTGTCAGAGAGCTCGTTTTGGTATTGGCAAAAATATTGACGCGCGCGTCTTGACGCCCCAGTGTGTCTGGGGTTTGAACGATGCAATCAATACTTTTAATTATATTTGCATAGTATGGAGAAAGTACATACATATATTACGTCACGCCAGTATCTAATGTTAAGGGTTATCAAAGCTTACTACATCATCGCGGGATTCGGAATGGTGATAAATGATATTCCTAGAACGACGCGGGCGCAGCGTGAATCGAACTGCGTTGTCGAACTATTAATATAATGAGATCGTGCCCTTTTTGTTCGCGGAGACTGCTGATGTCACTTAAATTTCGTCCATTTCCGCTACATCTTACCAAATATAGGACTTCCTGGTTGATCCAGTTGAGTAAAAATATTTAATATCCTCAGATAGACGTCAAGAGTACCTAAGGCAATGCTTAATGCTTGTATTGTCACATTAGAACGCAACTTTTGAGAGACAATAACATCTCCTGACTGTCATTATCCATTTTTATTTATAATGTGTATTTATTGAATTTGTCCTTGCTATTAATTACTTGACATTGGCGAAATACCCGCGCTAGTCGCAGGTGAAGCCATTCCTCATCTTATTCCATTAATTTCATCATTTCACTCATTTCGTAAAAAAAGAAGAATAACATCTCCTTAAATAGTCTTGGTGCTTGTAATAGTTATATAAATTTGAAGCGATGGCAATCGGACCTGTAACCGCCTTCGTATAAACCTCTAGATCATGACGTCGTATAAGTGGTATTATTTTCAGTACGCGGAATATATTTTGGATAGGGAAGAATTGGTTGATTATAGGTTGTTCTGCTAAACCGTATATATATACTAGCAGTGGTAGCCTCGCGGGCAAGAACGCCCGCCTTGAACGTAAGGGGTGCAAGTTCAAATCCCAGGCCCGCACCTCTGAGATAATTTTCATGTGCGAATGTCATTTTCAACAATGATTACCACTTGCTGAACGGTGAGAGTAAACATCGTGAGGAAACCTGCACGTCTATAGCTTTCTATAGCGTGTGAAGTTTACCAACCCGCACTGGGCCAGCGTGGTGGACTATGGCCAAAATCTCCCTCGTATTGAAGGGGAATGTGCCCGGTATAATGGCAATAGGCTCGCCCTCTATTACATTGGGACCAAAATACATCGGCGAAGTGTGGGCGCACTACAGTGCACCTCTGCCTACCCCTTCGGGAATACAGGCGTGATGATGTATTTTATTTATACCTGTTTGACCTCTCTCAACTGTTACTTTTACCTTACACCTAAAGACATTATTTTTTACCATGAGACAATTTCTACATAGCAATATGAAAGAATTTATACCGTTCCCATCGAGATCTTAAATGATACTGACTCTCAACCCTGAAATCGATAACATCGTCGACCTTGTCAGAATGCGTTCGACCCGGTGGTGTGTTACCAGCCGGCTCCGCGGCGGTCATCTGCGAGCGGGGCGGCCGGGTTGCGCAAGCGCACGAGACGAGTCATCGACACCGTGGCGTCCTCGGAAGGTCGCGGACGGGCCCCGTACGGGACCGAAGCACGCGTATTAACATAATATCATCGTATTCTCAGAACCTTATCAACGAGGTGTATCAATTTGTGTATGCGCCGCCGTGCCGGATCTACTTGTGTTTTTTTTTTGTTTTGGGCCTGAAACAGGTGTATCCGCTTTCGGGCGTTCTAAACTCGAATTTGAAATGTTTATCCAAATTTTGAGACCTATTTCGGTTGAAAGCTCTGCTGTGTTTTATCACGTAGAATGTATTACAAAGCGTGTCTTGATATTGATGGCATCCACGGTATATTGTATGCTAGTTTAAACTGTTTTGACACCCGGAACCGTGTTTCCACATTTGATATACATATAAATGGAATCCTTGAAAGATTAATTTAAACAAACGTTTTATGTTTGTTATAAATTTTGACACCGTTTACAAATAAAGATGGTCGTCACAATAATTGGGCGCATTATTTATTTAACGTGAATTGTTTTTACAACATTAACCGGTCCATAAAAGTAGTTAACATCCGGATTTATACATTTTTAATATTATTTATATAAATATTGAAAATCATCTATCGATACTTACTTGTGTTATGTGAATTGATTCAGCAAACTTCGTGAAAATTGTGCATTTTTTTTGACTTGACATCCTATAATCTGATAGAATCCATCTTTATTACCTTGCACATATTTTTTATCGATAATTAAGAAAACCTGATTCACAACCAATTATCACAGGATTTATTTTTTCCTAAAAAATCAAGCTAAAAAGATATGTCCCCGTGGAAATGATTTCGTTCCGCCTACTTATCTGCAAGTAACTGTATGGTACCATTAGGTTCGACTTTCAACCCTGCGTCTACAGGCATGTCAAAACGCACGCGATCATGTTTTTATTAATATTAACACGAACTTTATTATCTCACAGAAAAAGCACCATTTTCAACGCAACGTCATCAGCGATGACGCGAGCAAATTTCGACGCGTCGCTTTTGGCACAGCAATTCAATCTTTATACATATTGACACTGAGTATATTTTCCCAAAATAGCTTGATTCTCTTGCCCCGGTGGGTACAGGGTTGTAATTCACAAGCGCCGCGGTTTGGGAGCGATTCGCGATGGTCGTTTGTTATTTTGATTATGTTTTTTTTTTCTCGGAATCGTGTCGCCGCGACGCGTCCGTACCACATTCCGCGACAAGGAGGCGCTTGCTCTGAATGCTTGACCACTTCATAACTTCGTTGAACCTACTACGATTTCACGAAGCGACATTAAGTCACGCCTAACAGTAATATGAGCGCACCTACTACTTAGATTGTATTATACAGGATCCGTTAAGGATTGGACGTTTGAAAGAATAATCTTTAATGTATTTGCCCAATATCTTATTCCATGCTATGTAAAATTGGTACCCATGCCACGAGGCGTGCGGTATAGTACGCAGTCCAAGTAGGGTTCGACGGTTACGCGTGTAAGACTTGGCGTCGTTTCTATCCAAAAACAACTGCGGTTTAATGGTCGTTCACAGAAATAATACGAGACACAATATTTGTTGGCAATACGCTTCAAATTAGTCACTTACCGTCCATCTTAACGTTTAATAAATAATGTTGTCATAATACTAAAATCGTCCGCATCTTATAATAGACGCGAATCACTCGGGGCGTACACGCATACTGAGAAATGAAACCATAAGTCATGGAATGAGTTCTAATTCTGTTTATAATTACTTCAGACTAAATTTAAATATTCAACTTTCCTTATATACAATTTTAATTGATTTTGTTTTTCATTGGATAAAACCTATGTTAAATTACTCGAAGTACTGAGTGTGAACTCATTAAGACTGAAGTGGTATTGAGAATGCATCCGCAAAGGGGGACATATCGTATAGCACCCGACAGTGGTTGCTGGCGTCTTGGCAGACCAAGCGAAGATGGTGCGACGATATAGCCACTTTTGCAAGTTAAAAGTGGCCATAAAAGCCAAGGACAGGCACATGTGGAGACAAGATGCGAAGGCCATTCAATAATCTATTCTAAATAAGTATAAAACTTTCAGGAGGTGATACTCTTGTACCACGTTATAATCGCACTGGTTTCTCGTTCGTAAAACTAATTCGAGATCGTGTAGTAGAAATGTGATGTCCGCGAGGCGCCGCTACGCCCCTGCCCTCTAAAATCGGCTCCATGTGTCCATTTAAATTATGTAATCAAATATTCATGACGCCTTTTGGTAAATGCACTGCTTTTTTTTATAACCACAAGGCGACACACACGACTCCTCTTGCCTTTTTCCATAATTTTATGGGATTAACAGTATTGCTATATGGTTTTGGGTTCGAGTCTCCCCGTTATTCTGGCTAGACGGACAAAATATTGTCACGAGGGTTTAGAAATTTATGACACCTTAAATATCTGTCGCTGCGTCTTAAAAACTGTTTTGTTTTCAAAGTGAACGTTCTCCGTTAGGTGGGGTGACTCCATTATGTGTTTATTGATTGTTATCGATTTAATTCGGTTGGTGGTTTATCGATGTTAAAATCGATTACATCCGTACAGCCTCTTGTGATTCACTATAGGCTTCTGAGTTGCATAAGACCATCAAATTATTGTTAGTTTTTTTATAGTTATGCTTCTATCATGTGAGGCGATTTTTTATCAAGAGTTTTGTGATTTATTTATTCGTCTAATACTGTAGGTATCTATTATTATCCTAATTAATTTTTAATTATGTTGTGTAATAATTAACATGAAGACTGTTATAAAATTATTAATATAATCTAAATATTATTAAAAGGCATGGGACAAACTATTTTTATAATGTCATTTGAATATTCTAATTTTGCCTAGACTCATTATTATAATGTTCGATCGTGTTATTGTTTATCATTCCAAGGCTTTTTTATTATGACCACGTTTAGTTCAAATTAATATTCATCAAAACTTATAAAATTATTCCGTGACGTCTGTAATACGGTGATACCTACTATACATACGTTAATCTTGAATTTGTATTTTAATATGAATTTGTTATTTTTTAAGCCAACATAATAATGTATGGTTCTTAACTCTTTGATGTGTGTGTCGAATGTTTGGAATTCCTATTTAATTACGTAAATAATTTTACTGTAAGAACATTCTTTAATTCGCGAAATACCCACATAGCGATTTGATTAGTGATACATTTGGTATTTTGTTAACAAAAAAAAGTCTGACCAGTTTGAAACGTTGAAAAATATTTTATTTTTACTTTACCATTATTATTGCATAACAACATCTTGGGAGCAACCATTTACGATCAATTAAAAAGTTAATTCTTATCACGTATCTCATCTATCAGCGGCATTTTAAGTGTTAATTATTATCAATCGACCAATTAGATGTAAATATTGCATTGAACCCGTTCAATGATCGACGGGGTCGTAATGCATTTTAATTCAATTGTTAGGTTTGAAGTGTTCTCATGGTGTTTCGCAATTCATAGAGCCTTGGTCTAATTAGTTTCGATGGAGCAGTCTTTTAGCACGTTTTGATCTGTTAGCACAAGATGCAACTCGCGTTTTGTGTTATGCAAGCTTCAATTTACACGAACTTTGTTCAAAAGGGATGACTTTGTTTGGTGACTTGATATCCTAGGTTTATTGCTAGTAGGTATTGACCTAATCTTACTATACATAACAAAAATCTACGTCAATCTACGTCAGACTAGGCAAATACACACATGAATTGGCACCGACTCCAAATGTGATGAATTATATGGTTATTTTTAACTTTTTAGTGCACCTAGGTTTTTGAAGTCGGTTTTTGTTTTATGTAATTTTTTTTTTCACGCTTTTTAGTGTCAATAATCGTTGAAAATATGCAATTATTATCACCTCATAACAACCCTAAAAAAGTAAATATTTATACCCAAAAAAATCACCCCCCCTACAAAACCCCTTTCCACTCCTTTGGGGGTAAGTTTCGATTTCTGTTAAAAATCCGTATAAAACAAAAACTAACAATTGACCTAAATGAAAACTTCTAAAAAGCCGTACACAAACTATACGATTATATCATCCACGTAAACAAAAATGTTTTTAATAAATATAAAAATGTTCATAAAATGAAAACTGCTTGGCCATACAATTTTAATTTTTTATGGGACCTAGTGGCATCTATTCCGCATCAAACAAAAAAGAATCACGTAAATCTGATCATAAATCGCAGCGTTATCGATGTACATACATAAAAAAAAACCCATCGAATTGAGAACCTCCTCCTTTTTGAAGTCGGTTAACAAACTACGACTGAACAGAATTGAACATCACAAAATATTGCCGCCGCGGCCGTGCTCATACATTAGGAAGATGAAAATGCTAATGCTGAAGGCAATATGCTTAGTAAAGTGTGTTATTTTTATCTTCAATTAAGTACAACAGTATGTACTCATTTAAACTACTTTCATATTTCAAAGCTTTTCTTTGAGCTGCTCTGTGCCAAGACCTTAATTACTAAATCAAACTGGGGTGTCAAAAGTAGCGCGTCGAAATTGTTGTCGGTACCAAAACGAACTCTGTGTCAATATGCATAAAGATTAAATTTATGTGGCAAAAAGCTACGCTCCCACGCGCCATAATTCGCTCGCGCTGTCAGTGTCAGTTGAAGAATGTCATTTTTCTATGTGTCAGTTACATACAGTTCATTTTGGTATTGGAAAATAATTTACGCACGTGCGCCGACTCCCCAGTGTGCGGGAAGCCTAACGGTAACAATGATAGTTGTAAGCGTGAAATGCTGTCTAGTATTTAAACGCAAAAAATGAGGAATTATTGTATCATTAAAATATTTTGCCGCCATATTGAGAAATTATTTTTTTCAGCAACTCCGGCGCAGTGTTGTAAGCTGTATGCTCGGTTGGTCTCTTGCCTAATAGTGCAGAAAAAAATGTGCCTTGTTGTACAGTAGGTATAGCTACCTACAATTTTATTATGCACATAGGTCGTTGTGCCAAATTAAGTAGACCAGTTTGTCGTTATGTTATTGCTCCCGCTGGCCGCATGTGCCTCTTAATATTAGGGTGATTTGGGCCATAGTTCACTACGCTGGCACGGTGCGCGTTGATGAACTTCACACGCCTTTTTATACACGTGCGGGTTTCCTCACGACGTTTGCTTTCACGATTCAGCAAGCGGTGGAGTTGCGGCGGAGTTGCTAGCCCGGAGTTCGAACTTGCACTCCTTGCTTTCAGGGCGGGCGTCCTACCAACTAGCCTGCTTAAACAATAATAGCATGCTTCAATACAAAAGTGTTCTACAATACCAGTGTGCATAGATACTATACAGGTTGTATTAGAAATCCGAAATAATACTTTGTGTACATATACTGTAGCTCATATGTGGATGCTTAGTGAAGACAGTTTATACCTAACTTGCATAGTTTCAGAGTTATAAAGCTTTGAATATTTGTGACAGGTATCGTGTTCTGGCCTTTGGGTACATCCATAACTCTATTCAGCAGTGTAAGCTACACTTATGAGGGGCGACTACCAATATTCACAAAACAGAACGTGCAAATTTTACATAGGACTGGAGATAGAGTTATAGAAATTGTCTACGAAAAAAAAATTCGGATAATTTCGATCAAATTTTCATACCACTCAGTTGTATACCCGATTCTGATACGAACGTCAAAGTATTATTTCGGACTTCTGAAACACCTTGTATTGTTATGTAACGTAGGTATTTGGGGGTTATTCTAGAAATACCGAATCCACTCCTAGAACATTCCTTTATAGCTCAACTGCATAATGATGAGAAACGACCTGTTCTGTTCCGGTTGGGAATCGCGTCACACAGCGCCGCGAGAGAATACACCAAAGTCGTTTAAATGTTATCGGCGAACTAATTGTAATAACTGATCCTTGCCCCTACTCTAACATGATGTCGCTGAAATAATTTATTACCACTAATTAAATCACAAAAGACCAGTTTTTATTCGAACCGCTCGAAGAATGCTCCTAAATAAAATATAGTCGTTAACTTATTAATATTTGAGTAGCTGAGCCCGCTTCTTCGCCCGCAGGGAAATTCGAAACAGTGTTGTACTCTTATGTAACACCAGCTATCCGCCAGTGAGAGTCCCGTCAAAATCGGTCTAGTCGTTTGGGGATTTACCTCAAACAAACAGACAAAAAATCATATATGTAATTGTGTTTTCATTATAGGTGATGTATACCTTCATATTAGGTAATTAAGTGAAATGGTGTTATTTTGAATGTTAGAAACAAACACTTCAATATTATTTATTTGTATAGATGCCGATAACGTTGTTCTCACACCACCTGTCGCCGCTGCTGTGATGTGACTGTTGAATATTTGACATTTGACCGATACGAATATTGAGACCAGTAGTTATTCGCAGGTGCAGGCATTCCTCATCTTATTCCATGAAAATATCATCATTTCACTCATTTCGTAAAAAGATGAAGAAGTCATAGCACGTGCGCCAAGACTAGACTTGTGTCACAGATTATGTTGTTTATATCTCTTGCTCTCGTATGAAATAAGAGAGAGAGCGAATGAACCAATCCGTGGCAGAGGTCTTGTCTTGACATGCGTACTAACACCACAGCATCTGATAGAATTATCATACCTTTCTTATCTCCACCTCGGTATGGTGTCACGAATCTATAAATAGGTGCGTGCAAAGTGCAAGATTTGGTATTTTGTCATAAATGTTTGTTATATTTGTCATTAAACTCGATATTATGATAATTAAATATAGATTTTAATGGTGAAGGAAAACATCGTGAGGAAGTCTGCACGACTATAGAAAGGCGTGTGAAGTTCACCAACCCGCACTGGACCAGCGTGGTGGACTATGGCCCAAATCTCCCTCGTATTGAGAAGGAATGTGCCCGGTATAATGGCAATAGGCTCGCCCACTATTACATTGGGACTAAAATACATCGGCGAAGTGTGGGCGCACTGCAGTGCACCTCTGCCTACCCCTTCGGGGAATACAGGCGTGATGATAATGATGATGTATGTAAATATCGATTTTAAATTAAGTTTTTCATTGGTATTGGTTGTATTTTTTTTATAAGTTAAAATTAAAAGTAAATAAATGTAGTATCAATTAGTTTGTTTCATCTTACGAGCTATTCAGAGAATAAAGACTCCAGTTAACATAACACGCTTAATTAAAAAAAAAAAAAAAAACAAGCTTTTATTTAATTTTTATGTCCTCCTCAGCAAGCCCTTTCATTTGATACCCATACTGTGGTAGTGTATAAAAAAATACTATTCCGCCTGCATGTCTGAGGGAACTTGACTAGATGTGTTAAGTCCGCCAACCCGCACTGGGCCAGCGTGGTGGACTGAATCCCCCTCGCATTGAGGGGAGGCCCGTGCCCAGCAGTGGGACGTTAAAAGGGCTGTAGTAGTAGTAGTAAATACAGTTCGTTTTCACATCGACGCGCGTGTTTCGACGCTCTAGTGTGTGGGGTAGCTTAATGCTGTTTTTATTTAGACACGGTATTGTTATATCTTAAAGCTCTTTGTCTGGGCTAATGTCGTATAGTTTACCTATTTATTGAGATGTATCGAAGTGACGTTAATTGGCTTGCGAACTGTGTGCTATATAACGTGAGTTTGAGTATATACTTTATCTCCGCATACGTTGATATCAACTAGACAGACTTGTTTTGTTACTCTATCTATAGATTCGTCTGATTATTGTATCGGGAACTGAACGATATTGGAAATCGTCGTGATTAAACCTGCATTTCCAAGAGAAAAGTCCACCAATCTGTACTGGTCCAGCCAGGTGGTCTATGGCCCGAATCTGAATTACTAAGACTGTAACGGGTATAAAGGCAACTGTCTCGACATCCTATTAAATTGGTAATCACAAACGGGGTGCACTGCCGAGTACCTCGCCTGCCTCATCGGGAAATATTAGTGTGATATTTTTGTAAATTTTAATACCTTGCTCAATGTATTATGATTCACTGTTGTAGCTATTTTTTTTTTCTTTTAAACACACGACAAGAATCACTTTTAATTAAATTATCACATTACGTTTCCATCTTATACATCGTCGCCTGTCACCGAGAGGATGTCTTACAAACATGGGCGGCGTTGATCACTTTCCATCAGGTGAAACGTCTGCTCGTTTGCCTCCCTATCTCATAAAAAAAAAAAAAACAAAAACTCGCTAAAAAAGGCTAAAATAAATAAGAAAAACGCGAGCAATAAAGCTCGTGAATCCTGCCGCGTCAACGAAATGTTGCCCTTGCGAATTATTCATAACGGCTCATAAAATACCAAGGTCGTCGCACTGGCGAGATTGCGGATTCGCGGCCGGGCGGCGGGTCGCGGTCCACAAAACTATAATATAAGAAAAATGCAAACGAGTGGGATGTACGCGGATCCCGCCGGTCCGGCGGCGACGCGGCGCGGCGCCTTGTATTACCTTTTTTCTCTCGACTTTTTTATTATCACCGATCGCATTATTTATAGCATCTTTGATAATCGTAAGCTGCCAGTATTACGCGAGAGTATGTATGTTTTTTTTCCTATTTGCACTTTTTCACCATACTTTAAAAAAGAAAACCTTGGTTTTTTTTAAGTTATTATGAAATCGTGTCCGTGAAATCGGTGAAGGAAAACATCGTGACAGAAACTGCACGTCTATAGAAAGACGTGTGAAGTTCACCAACCTGCACTGGGCCAGTCTGGGGGAATATGGCCCAAAACTCCCTCGTATTGAGGGAGAATGTGCCCGGTATAATTGCAATAGACTCGCCTCCTATTACATTGGGACCAAATTACATCGGCAAAGTGTGGGCGCACTGCAGTGTACCTCAGTCTAACCCCTTCGGGGAATACAGGCGTGATAATGTATTTTTTATTTTTTACATGATATCTTGTTTGTTGTACGTATATTACGGTGCTGCATTTAATGCTGTGATTTTATAAGATATGCTTGTGGCCATGGAGTATTTCAGTTTAAGCTTAGCTGTAGACTTCGTGATATGTCACGTTATGCTTGAATGCCTAATATATTACGTGCGGTTTAAAATCGCTTTTGTGTAGACGTTAGTTTTAAATGAATAAAAAAAAAAATTAACCAGCCACGAATTAACCGCATCCTATTAGGTACCCTAGTTTATTTTTAAAGTATTTTTTTTTAATTTATGCGACAAGGAGTTCATTTCGTGTACGTAGTATCTAAATTATAATTGCTAAAGAAAATAAAATGTGTTATGTGGTATTTCCAAATATAACGGAGTTATGTATTTGGGATGGGAAACTTGTGTGAATCTAGGCTAAAATATAGTCTATACTAGAGGACCGGGCGAACTTCGTACCGCCTTGAATCTAAACTATCCAGGGCGTCACCCAAACGCATACAAAAAAATAATTCAAATCGGTCCAGCTGTTTAGGAGGAGTTCAGTGACATACACACGTCCAGTAGAAAATTTTATATACAGATATAGCTGTGAATAAAGTATTTAGTACAAAATTTACATAGGTAGGTACTTGTAGGGCAACAATACCAGATTTTTTTATATGCAATAGAGAGTGTTACGCAACGGAAGCGAGACGACTACCAGACAGGTTCCTCCGTCGTAACAGGCATTTATCTAACAACGTGTTACTCATGTTATAATAGTCATTTGAATATAAACTTAAACATCTCAACAATACAGTTTATATTACTTTAGAATATACAAACAGTTGACATATTATTGAAAAGTTATGTCAGGTAGAAAGTGTTTAAACGCCAGATTAGCGAAGGGAAGGGATGTATTTAATCATTACTAAACCAACCGCCGTATGCCGTGGAAAATTGTTTTAATTGTCGACGTATTAAGATGGCTTTTATGGCTCTACATAGTTGCAAAGGATTGCTAGAGCTTGCTCTTTATATGTAGAGTTTGCAAGTGCGTTCAACCTATGCAAGGTCCGGTACGACTCGCTTCTCGTTATTTATAATTGAAACAATTATGCTCTAACTTTTTCTTTCTTTACCATTTAAATACATTATGTAGAGTCGGCGATGGTGGCATAGCTTGTCCTCTTAGTATTTCATTTTGTGTAAGTTACCCTTTGAGATAATATAATTCGTCGACAACACGTTCGTCAGCTGGAAGAATTTTTTATCAGCATGTGTGAGGTATTGTGAGAAATGACGTATGTGTGTTTTTCTATAATTTTTCAAATTTATGATGCATAATAATTATTCGTGTGTGGATATAGTTATTATAATTAGTGTAATTATATTAAATAAATAAACACGTACTACATAGTACGAGTATGTGTAGAGCATAGAACAAGATGTGTTTAATTTGGACTAAGCGAAGCTTATAATATGGCTACTATATAATTGACAGTTGCTATATTTACCAATGCATTTGTAGTAAGTTTTTGCGATTTAAAAAATGATAAGCCCTCTGGCTTTTTATCTGGATCTTCTAAGTCGAGGTCACGCTCCAATCCAGTATTAGCAAAAAGGAAAAAAAACTAATGTAAGTTTGATAATTTGTAAGCGCCCCCATAGGCCTATACGAAAAACATGTTTTGACTTGACTGATGGCAATTCCACTATCCCTAGAGCAGGTCTAATTCTGATCATTTCTAATATTTCCAAGGGGAATCGAAATCGCAACTACCTGGTGCAGCGAACTGTGCGGCCTATTCTCGAACCCCTAGATCAATCTTCTGTCAACTTATTTAAGACGTATATATGGTTGGATTTTCCAAAAGCCGCTATCCTTAAAATACAACCGTTGTTTAAATATTATTTGTGAAATTACTTTATAATAATAATAACGTGACTTCTTACCGTTATTTTACTTAAAGCGTCGTGATCGTGCGCAAACACAGTAAGTAGTCCCCAAAGGGAAAGGTAATATTTTACATTAAACACTTTGCGGTTTACTTAGACCATCGACTTAATAACGTAATGATAAATTCTGCTCCCAACATATCTCATACTAAAATATTATTGTTATTATGAGTATGACATCCCACTGCTGGGCAAAGACCTCCCTCCCCTTCCTTCATTCTTCTCTATTTTGAGTTATGATGGGCCACTCTTTTCGATGGGAGTCCAGTTCATCCCGCTATCTCCTTTTGGGCCTGCCGCGATGTCCTGTTGCATTACCGTACTAAAGGCTATAATAAGAATCAATGAAGTTTTAAATATTGTACCGAAAACTAATGGTTCAGGAAGTAAATGAACCGCAAAGTTTTTCGTAGCAAATTTTTGTCCAGTTTTCTAATGTCAATGACATAGAAATCAAGTTTCCCGGCCATTACTGCAACTTATTCTAGTAAATAACCGCCGCGTTATCGGTTCTTTTACGACGCAACAGGATAATGGAGGGAGCCGACCTGATCTACATACGGAATGCAGTATAATAAATTAAACAATTATCATATTATTACGATTCTTGACACTCGCCCCTCGAGAAAGATCCACAATAATTTATTTGTAATAGGTACGAGCATGATTGTTGCTAGGAAACTATCTGGTTCCCTTTATCTACCTCCCAAGGGTAACCGAATAGTCTAGTAAGAAACCTAAATCGGTCTCGCTGTGCTAAGTAGGAGGCTACTTTTCCTATCAGCTTTTTAAAGATCTTTTTAGGGTTTCGTACTTCAAAAGAAACACTTATAGATCACACTCAGGGCTGTTATCCCTTGGAGCTGTATAGAAAAAACACAATTTAAGTTATCGCTATCAAAAGATACCCTCGGTGCGAGTCGAATTCAGGGTTTTTTGTGTGTTAGTACCGGCTTTTAGGCTACTCTGATTTTGCCAATTGGCTTTGAATTTAATGAAAAACATTACCATTTTCTCTTCAAGGTCGCAACTTGTGGGACTGCCATATTTCCATCGATCGTACTTGGATGATCACTATCAACAGTTCAACTGCCCGTAACTAATATCGAGATATGTTAGAATAGCAAGTTGAATGTGCCCTTCCTAGCCAAGTATATACACATATTATGGACATAGTACATAAAACTTGTATAATTGTTAATTAGGGAAAAACACGTAAAAAATGTAAATCTTTATTGGAAAAAAGCAACCGTGGAGTTTCTTGCCCATTCTTCTCCATCTGAAATGCATTCCAAATGGGTGGTAGAGATACTATTATTACCTTTGTATATTGACGAATTCATAAGTGCCTGTATTGGCCTATTTGAATTGTTAAAAATCTGATTCTGATTCTGCCTACTGCGTTTACGTAACGTAATCCCTTGATTCACGGTACCGCGTTACGTTTGGAAACGTGCGGTTGATCTGCCGACCCGACACGACCTCGAAGCCGTTACAAGTTTATGGTCACGTGCAGGGGTGCTACGTGGTTGATACATTATTAAAATTAATCTCAGCATCTTTGGCTTCAAGTGCAGCATCTTTTTTTTTGTATTTTGGTTTTAAAAATTTCAAGATAGGCCACGATTTCGACGCATGCCCCTGCGTTCGTTAACCGCCGTCGGGGTTTAAAGAAGATTATCGCATATCCAGTCTACCTACCAGTGGTGGACTTGGAGACTTGATGGGCTGACAAATAAATGCCAAGAAGCGATTGTAAAGAAGATGAGTTTTACTCTTTAGTGGTCGAAGTTTATCGTAATTTCAGTTCAAGAAGTAAATCATGACTATAGATTGACTTAATGTTGTCGTTTGCGAAGGTGCTATTTCATTAATTCGATCAAATGTTCCAAATCTTTATTCTTCGACAAATTAACGAGTGGACTTGATTTTGATCCGTTAACTCTTAACGGTCATATACTATAAGCGTGTTTTAACTGTTCGTTAAGTGTTACAGGTTTATTGTAGCGAACGTTCATAGGCACAGCATAAGGAAAACGTTAGTAAGCGTTGCATGCTTTGCGTATATTTCACTTCCGCACCAAAACGATTTTTTTGCTAATTGCTCGCGATACCGACTCAACTCTCTAACGCTTCTAAGAAAAATATACTAGATTCTAGAAACTTTGCGGTAACCCTAGTCACGTGTTGACTTACTTATAAATTAAATATGTATAAGAGGAACACAGATATGACTGTTTATGACTGTGCTACAATGTGTTTGTAAATGACAATGCGCGAATTCATTGAGTGATTGGCTATTTTTATATTGACTCATTTCCTAACGTTGGATGTCTTGTGATGAAGAAACTGTGCTAAATCATCCCATCCCTTTTTACCACCGTCGTCTTAGCAGTACTGTTTCAGTATTACTTTATATTTTTTTTGACATTAATTGTAGTAGGTACATATTCTGTCAAAAAGTCAAATTAAACATTACATCACTACAATAACAGATGAGCCCTAATTCTTGCCTTGCGACCTTACATAATTATCTGTTTATATAGTTACCCAATCTATATAGAGGTATGATATATTGAATTAGTACCTACTGTAATTAAAAAAAATCAAATTGTATTTTTATTGAAACAATAATACTACTTGTATTATTTAATTCTCTATATACATAAATAAGTAGCAGGTAAAGCCACGACTAATATCTAGTTTGTTTTTTTTTGCCATCACGATTCAAATATCCTTGACTAAGCAATTAACGTGAAATTAATAACTAAGGAGCTCTACAGGTCGCCGTCACGTGTACGTAAATCGGCCGATAACACCTAAATTTGCATAAAAAAAACGATTAACTCTATGTTGTTTTCGGAATACTCAATTTTAACTAATTGATACAACCTTAATTTATATAGATATGTAATAACGAGGACATTGTCTCCCTCAATGGCTAAAATACTTATGATATAGTATTTTTATTTTGTTTAATTAAAACAACAACAGCAGGGCTATCGTGCTTGCCAAAACTAGACTTGTGTTACGGATTGTGTCGTCCCGATTGACTCTCACTCATTGTCTTATTTCATCGCGGAGAAAGGCAAATTTGTCGCCACCTAGCCAGCCTGTTTAGCATTATCGGCAAAAGGTTGTCTTGATGAGTTAGATAAAATTACAGTCATGTACTTTAACTCTTTTCGTGACTTGTTTGTAGCAGGATTTGGATTAAATTTTACGACAATCCGCAATTAGACGGTACTAAATGTTGGCTTTAATCATAATTTTATTCGTTTAAGTTTGTGTTTTACCATCATATATATATAATTTTGTTTTCTATTTTTTTTTCGCGACTCCTTTGCTCTCTTTGCATTTACGTCTTTAATATCTTGCACCCACTTAGTTTGTTTGTTTTTTCCTCTCCCTACATTACTCTAAGGTTGGCTGGCAGAAAATGCCTAAGGCATTAAGCTTACGTTTGTACATTTTTTTTTACTCATGTAGAATTGTGCAATAAATAAATAAAATAAATAAGTACACATACAAATAGAGTAATCTCTGATGAATTCGGTTATATATAGACTAGAATAGATAACACAACGTGGCTTTAGCCTTTAAACGGCGCTAATCTAACACCGTAGTCGGCGTATGCTAATGAGAGAGGCAAAAACACGCCGAAAATGCGAGGCGCGCGGTCATCTCCGCATTCCGAACGAAGACGGTCGCATGCGCAGCCCGCCCGCCGGAATTCCCAACAAAACACGATGGCGCGAGAATAATAACCTACGATATGCGAACACAACCGGTGGGATTCGGTTACCATGGCGGACTTGGTATTTTTGGATGTTAGATTTTTTTTATTTAGTTAGCTAGATATTGATGCAGATTTTAAATGTTTTATGGCAGTATTAAACGAATCCACTGGGTTTTAGATTTTGCCGTATTAACTTATTAAAGAGAGGTCAGTGAAATAAATACACACCTACCATTTATTTTTGATATTTTGCTTTTAAGTCTAGGTAGAAACAGTAATAAAATGTCATTAGTTAGAATATGTAGATGCAAGGTTACCGCTAATTGGCATTTAGACATAGTTACTTACTCAGAAGTATACCGTAAGTTCTTATTTCCATTAAAAAGTAAACTTATCCAAGGGTATATTTAGGCTATTCAGAAATGTCACATTATACGCAATTATGCTGTCGCTAAGAGCGTACCCACCATAACTGGCCGACTGTCGACCACATTACGACCGTCCCTGACGGTCAAACAGAGTGGTATCACCACAAAATTTGATCGCTGGCGCCAACGAATGGTAATTCGTCCGTTTAACACGAATTTAGCCAGTATCGTCGCGACCACGGGCGTGATTAATGCCCAGATATTATAAACATGTCATTAGATTTCTAGTTTAGGCGACCTCAACGCCAACTGTATTAGCATAACCAATATATACCATAAAAAGTTTTATTGTGGCGAATAAACTTATCAATAATGTTTCGCGCTTTGTTGCGGCGCTCGCTCCATTGTTAAACGCGAACAATTATCGCTTTATTAGCGAGAATGATATTCTATATTGAATAATACCTGATCGTTAAAATTCCAATGACCATAAGATAAGTGGTCGCGAAGGAGGGGACAAACAAACGCCCACGCGTTTTCCAAAAATGCGGGCTCCGATAAAAAAATAGCAAACAAATCGATTCGTGACCTTTCGATGCGGGACCTTGCGATGCACGCTAATATTGGAATTTGTTAATTAATTTTAAAATAAAAACCATTTTGTTATTATCTTGTGATCAATTTATTTGGTTTCTAACAGGCAATTAATAATAGCGTACATTTAAATTACGAGGCAAAACGTGCTTTAATTTTGCAACGGATTTTGCGAAGGGAATTTTGCTATACCCCGACTACATTGTGCCATGATAAAATACTTAAAGTATGGCATTTAGGTGAACACATTTTTGCATAAAATTACGAATTAAGTTTTCTTAATTTCACTTTGTAAAAGGGTATAGTAGAAATAAAGTTAATTTAAAATTGAACGCTACGCAAGCGTGTCATGCTTCGCGTACTCTACGGATGACATAAGTAAGAAAGAGGGTGACAGCGTAATTCTAGAAGGCGATACGAACACGTAAGAAGACGGTCCTCGAGAGGCAGAGCACCGTTACCATTAAATAACAGTTCTTTAGTAAACTATATCGTAAAAACCTAGCTTCAACTCTATGCTAGATAACTAAACAGTCCTCCATACTCTACATTATTTTTTTTTATATACCTGTGTCATATACTTACTTAAGCTATAATTAGAAACATCACATCAAACGTAATGTAATTAAGCAATAGTTTTTTATTCTCGTCTCCGACACTAGTTTGATCTTTTTTACCATAACTTATTTCCATGGCGTGTTTTCACACGGGAAGATACAATGCCGCGGCCCAGACACTGACAATGAGATAGGCCGACCACTTTCCACTTTCCCGCGCGTTCCCACAACATGGCGGATGCGAGAAAAGCGCGCGAACTCACGAGTCATCATTAAAAAAAACGGGCTTTATTATTCTTTATTTGAACATAGTTAAGCAAAAAGGATCCAAGCAACAAAATTGACAATAAGTATACCAAACGGTTCCTAAAGGAGTTCTTTTCAATAAACAAAGGAGATCACATCAAAAAATAAAAGCGAATTGCATTTTTATCACCTAGGTTCCCATCCCATATGTACCTAATAAATATATTATCAAACTTCATGCTGCCATTTGTCAAAACTGTCTTGATGTGGATTGAATTCTTTTTTTTTTGTTAAAAGGTTTATAATAACTTGCAATATATGTATGTCCGGGTGGAATCTTGCAACTGAATTTTAGATCTTTTTAAATCTTTAACCGATTGAGCTGACATTTGGTATACACGCTTATTTTGGATGACAATGCATTCTTAGCTATGTGACGTCTTTCTAATTCCAATATGGCGGATCATCCAAAATGGCCGAATAGTTATTTTTTCTGCACATCCACAGTATGGGTATTAAATGAAAAGGCTTGCTGAGGAGAACACGAAAACTAAGGGCAATTAAATAAAAGCTTGTTTTAAAAAGGTTTTTTTTTACCATTAATTCATTTTTTGACTACGTCCAATTTGGTTCCAAAAAAAAATAATTAATAAATTTGTTATACGAGAAATCGTCTAATAACTATCTTATGTATCGAATCGTAACAAAGCATTCACCCATAAATCATATTATTTATAAGTTATTCTAAGTAAATGTTGAAGGTGTTATATCATCGGTCCATCTATAAATAGAATGAAAGACTGGTTGGACTTACAAACAGAAATAATTATCGTATTCATATAGCTATCAAACCTAACTATTCTGCTATCTATAGTTGCTTTGACAAACATATATTTTTCGTTCTGACTGGATCGTGCTGCGGAGACAGCGGTTGCATGCAGTTAATCAGCAGACTGTACCTACCGGCTGCTCGAGCGAGTTACTACTACAGCCCTTTTAACGTCCCACTACTGGGCACGGGCCTCCCCTCAATGCGAGGGGGATTCAGGCCATAGTCCACCACGCTGGCCCAGTGCGGGTTGGCAGACTTCACACATCTATCAAGAAATAGACAAGTTCCCTCAGACATGCAGGTTTCCTCACGATGTTTTCCTTCACCGTTTCATAGCAAGTGATAATCTCAGATGAAAAAAGGATTCGCACATAAATCCCAGAGGTGCGAGCCGGGGTTTGAACCCGCTCACTTTGATTTGCAAGACGTGCGTTCGACCACTCGGCTACCACTGCTACTTACGAGCGAGTTAACTTGACCTTAAAATATGAACTTTCTGCCAATAGTTATAAAGATTGAATTTTTGTTGTAAAAGTCGCGCGATCTCGCGTCAATATCGCTCGCGTCATCGATGACATTTCATTAAAAATTGTGCTTCTTCTAAGTGTTAATACAGTTCGTTTTTGTGGTTTGGTAGTTCGCGTTTGAAGGGCCTGTGATCGCAGGCCTATAACATGAACTAAGCGCATCCGGCACGAGCGATTAACGCTACCCGTGTACCATTTGTGATACCTATTCCTATTCTTAAATTAAAAAAATAACGTTACAACGACCTTTATAGTCGTTTCTAGAATAGAAACCAACACCTCAATCATTATGTATTTGATATTCAAATCATTCAATAATAATATTTTGTGGTGTGTAGCCGAATCTAATATCGGCGTTGTAAACAAACCGATATTCATAAAACAGGAAAATCGTTGCGAATTCTATTTTCCGACTGGCGCCAGCTACCGGTTTTCTTGAATTTATCCTTTGGCTATTTTTTGTGATAGGTATGTATAAGTACGTAGGTAAGATCACGTGCCAATGTTATATCATTGGGTGAAACTGTCTGTACGTTTATAGTTATAATTTGTGTTCTTACTTTGCTCAAATTTATAGAAATCCATTTATCTATTTACCTACTACTACAGCCCTTTTAACGTCCCACTGCTGGGCACGGGCCTCCCCTCAATGTGAGGAGGATTTCAGGCCATAGTCCACCACGCTGGCCTAGTGCGGGTTGGCAGACTTCACACATCTATCGAGAACTAGACAAGTTCCCTCAGACGTGCAGGTTTCCTCACGATGTTTTCCTTCACCGTTTCATAGCAAGTGATAATCTCGGATGAAAATGAGATTCGCACATAAATCCCAGAGGTGCGAGCCGGGGTTTGAACCTGCACACTTTGATTTGCAAAGCGTGCGTTCGAACACTCGGCTACCACTGCTATCTATCTACCTATTAACTATCTATTACCTGAAAACCACATCAATGCCATTATTACAAGGATCGACATTCCTATAGTTATATCTTGGCCTACCACCAACTTATTAAAAGCAATAGTTAAGACAGTTCTTAAGTTCAAACTTTGTATAGGTCAAACAAATTTAAGATTTATTTTATTCGGTAAGTTTGAACGTTTTGTTAGATGGGTAATCGTTCTCTCATACATTAATGTATAAAGAGACGAGCGGGTCTGAGACCTGTATTTCAAGCACCATATTTAATCTATCGTTTACCCAAGTTGAGCATACCTGGTTATTTATAATTAGATGGCAAGAATTTAGGTTCAAACAAAAAATCAACTTCTAAATTAAATAGCAGGCGAAGATAGGGCGTAGTAAATAAGCTATATCAAATTAATTTAAATTCCAGTTATATTATCGTGCATCTTTTTATTTAAATAATGGACTTACTACTAAGGTAGCTTTTAAATCTTAGCTAATTAATCACGTGTCAACTGTCTGAGCACAGTGATAGATGTATCTTTTGATCGTATTCGATATCCACTTGAAATAAGCGGTTGTAGGTAATGGGGCTTTAGGCTAATTATACGTCTAGTTTGGCTTACGCATAAAGTAAAATTGAACGTAAATAAGCCCAGCATGTCGATTGTGGCATGATTTGATAAAAAGCTAACATTTTTTTGGTATAGTTTTTGTTATAGAGTAAAATAACTAATACTTTATGAGGAAAACGCGCATTTTCTGAGAAGATTGTATCCCACATATGCAAGAAGATTGACTTTATTCCTTTTATTTCTCCACACACGTAAGTAACATGAAAACAAAAAGAAGTGTACATGGTTTGGCTGGCTCTAATCAGGGGCTGTCATAGATAGATAGATAGAAAACTCTTTATTGTACACCAATAGTTACAAGGAAATTACACAACATATAGTGACAAAAACAAGAACATATAGTAGTGTACATTGGGCGGTCTTATCGCAAGCTGAGATCTCTTCCAGGCAACCTTTGGATGGAGAGGATTTTGTCATAATGACATGATGGCTGACAGTTGTGTACCATTGTGTAAATCGACAGAAAGAAAAGAAGCGACGACATCGACAGTGAACATGATGGTACTGGGAGTAGGATTTAGTCATCCCCTGATGCCGATGGTGTCAATTCAAGCGCTTCAATATGCTAAACGCGGCTAATATTCTAAAACGAACTGTATTGACTCAAAGAAAAAGCTCATTTTTCAATGATACTTCATTGAAAGTGGGAGCGAATTTTTACACGCGGTCGCGTGGCCTTTACCACAGAAATTCAATCTTTATGTATATTGACAGAGAGTTTGTTTTGCTATTGCGAATTTTAGCGAGCGCGTCTTTGGTCCCATACAATTTTAACGTAGTTTGGCCAAGCAGTTTTCATGTAATGAACATTTTTAACCGTCTTCCAAAAGGAGGTGGTTCTTAATTCGATTGGTAAACACCCAGTGTGCCCGAGGCCATACCTATGTATCACAGATCCTTCATCAAGTATTATAATAATAGTTCACGTGTTGTCTAGCTTAGATTTGCACGCCCACAATCCTAGCATTACCATGTTACTCAGACTATTATGCATTTTAATTATACTGTTTCTTTTGCCATATTTGCTCGTATTGGTTGTATGTAACTCTGCACGGGTTGGATTTTCCGCACGAGTTTTAGTTGTTCCCACAAATGGCCCTTGGACATAATTCAATGCAGTGATGACGTGATGTTTATCATGTTATCGATAAAGGTAAAAAAGGACGTTGTAGATTCGTTGTAAATTACCGATCACTTGAGGATAATTAACGTGTGGATGTAATCTCTAAATTTGATTTTTCCTTGTGTACCTATGAATCTGTACTGCAAAACTATTTGCATGAGTTGTTGACGATAAAAGTCATGCATTAATAGGAAATATTCTTTATTTTATAAAATACCACTAGAACAATAGTTTTTTGTATTGTATTTATATATTGATAGTAACTTTCTATTTTATTAATTTCGGGGTCGGTAATATGTTTTGTGTAGTCCTATTATGTCAATGTTTAGGACCGAAATGATTCCTACTTTTAATGTTTCTGGCAAATTTAATGTTGGTAATTTTTATTTTAAAATGTTGCATGGGGTTTCTTTAGCATTTTATGGTTATGAGAAGCTTTTATAAACGTATTGTAGCTATGTACAAAGCCAGCTTGTCTATTGAGTGTTTTTTTTCCTAGGAAAAGCTATGCGCAGGCGCATCTGGTAGTATTTCGTCATCTAATCGCGGCTGCGGTAACCGCCCCTCGGTTTGTTGTTACGCCGGTAATACAGTGTAATCTGCACGGCTTTTCTAATACTACATAGTTATCATTGCAATTCTCGATATTGTTCTTTCATCATAATCGTTTTATACCCCCTTCTTCTTTTCGTGTCGACATGAAATATTATATTGTTGTTCCCTGACCGACTGCGCACGCGCGGTCCGATCCTCGGGCGCCTAGAGTCCATAAGGATCCCGTCTGCTAAATTCAAAGTCCTCGTATGCCTCGTAATTTCAAAGATTTTTATGAGTATGGATGACTAGCACATAGCTAGGATACGCTTCTTGGGGTCCCAGTGATTGCCAGATCAGGGGCTAACTCTAGACAGCGTCGACTCGTGTATCAATCGAATTCGATTTAATTTGTACGCCTGAAATCGATATCAGTGCAAAATCAATCCTTAACTGATGTTTTCGACCGGCGTCAGAGTCTATTTGAACCACTGCACGATTTTGTGATATACGTGAGCAGAATAACTATTGTAGCATATATTAAAGCACTGGGCAGACTGAAGCGTCAATACACGCGCTACAAAATTATTTCCAATACCGACACAAAGTAGAAAAAGCCCACTCTTCAATGAAATTGAATTGAGAGCGCGAGCGAATTTTAAAGCGTGGCTTTTGGAAATTGAATCTTTATGTATATGGGCACTCAGCTCGATTTGGTATCAGCAAAAATTCTGCAGCACGCGTTTTTGACGCTCCAGTGTGCCCGTGGCGTTATATTCTTTGCCGGCGAGACACGTATAAACTTATTTTTCATAGTTTTTTTCTAATGCGGGGGAAGTCCATTAGCGATGATGTTAGGTTTCATAAATCGTAATTATAATATGTTTTTGTTTGTTTTAAATTACACGGTCTGGGAACGTGACTGGTCTCAACTAGTATGTTATTTTAAATTTGTAATTACTGTTGTTTAGTATTTTACTTACCGTAATAATATATTATTTTTACTCTAATATTATCTGAATACAGATTAAACTAAAAAAATATTACCAGACAACAAATGCTCATCGTATGATCCCTAAATAAGCAAAGCTTGTACTATTGGTATATACGAACCTGGGACCATTCCCGCACCCAGACCAAACCATACCAAATTTCGAAAAGGCTTTGTTAAATTATTGCAGTTGGACGTTGAAAACAAAAGGGATCCAATCTGCATCAACTCAGTTTTAAAATTTGGCAGCTTGAAGTTTGATTATTTATTACACGCGGCACATGTGGGATGGTAATCAAGGTGTTAAAAATGCTGTTTGCTTTTATTTTTCGATGGGATCTTTTTTAACCGACTTCCAGAAGGAGGCGGTTCTCAATTCAATCGGTATTTTTTTATTGATTAAAAATGTCTCCTATAAGAACTGTTTGGTATACTAAACTCATTTTGGATTGGGTCCTTATTGCTTAACTACATCCAGTTGATATACCTTTTTCTTGTTTCCATCCAGTTTGCGATTTGTGACCGCAGAAGTCATTACCTCGGCGTCGCGACGAACGGAAACCACATTTAGGAACCATTTAAGGAAACGATAGCCATATTGTATCAATGCGCGGTGGGTATTTATTTAATGACAAGTGCAGACCGCGCGATCGAAAGCGAACAAAACGTAATTGCAAGCATATTACTTGCCTCATATCTCAACTGGACTCTACTGTACAATGCGAAGTTTTGATGTGAATTAGTGTAGTATTAATTTATACAGGAATGATCGTTTTGAATAGTTTTATTGTTTTGTGAAATTTTCTAATTTCGATGTTTATCATGACTAACATCTCCAGAAACATTAAATACCCATCCGCCACAGTACAGGGCCCCAAGCCCTCTAATTCAATGTGGAGTTGCTATAACTCCATCATTTAAGGCATGAACACATTTTTTTGTATCAATGGTAGCTACCAAAATGATCAGTCAGACATAAGTCTTTGGCCACCTTGAAGCCATTAATCTAGCTAGCTAACATTGAGCCCAGTATCCACGAAAAGAAAAAAAAATATTTTACTTTATTTTTTTTCTTTGTATTTTGCTTTTAGCTCTTTGCGCTGTAACCGACATTACATACAATAATAAGAGGAAAATTAATATTATATCCTCCTTGACTACTAATGGAAATGCAATTTAGAAAGACACCTTGACCTGACTGCATACGGTGAGACCTTCACCGCCCAAGAATAAAGTGGGACGTTTCTTTGAACTCGTCCACTTTGGTTTCGTAGGAAGTCGATTTTTGTGGAACTTGCCATTGAGTAACTATGCATCTAGATAGTTTTAATACAAGCTTCACAAATTTACTAAAATTTGGATATGTCAATGCCTTGAATACATGCAATTATAATATTCTGTTTAAAGAATGAATAATGTTAAGTTAAATAGTCTGAAAGCTACTATTAATAATTCGTATGGTATCGTGCGTTATTGCCGATCTCAATTTCGATACGTACATAAAACGCAAAAACGTACAAACAACATACATTTTCTGTGTTATTAAATAAAAAAAAAAACTAGTATCGCTCGTCTACTACAGTTACTATTTCTACCGCTATTCCTATTTATGACATTCTGACAGTATGTTCTTTAATCGGACACATTTAAAGTCAAATTTTGCGTGCACAACGAATGAATGAATTCGTATAACGGTCGTTACTACCTATAACACAAAAGCATAAATTCAAATGGACTGGAACGTTGAGGTATGCATAAACCGTGTCGCAGTTTGTGAATCGATCGCCTGACACTAATTTCAATGTCAGATGCAAGTATGTTTGATGCCTACGGGCGCTCAAGCTATTGAAAAATAATGTAAATACTTTGATTGATACGACTTGATGCATTGATTGTAACGTTATGTGTACTCACCTTGTGAGCTCCTTGAGACTTTACTTGAGTTGCAAGTGGAACTCGGCGTTTTCGAAGTGTGTCGTGGTAGTGTCAAATATTGGTACATAGATGTGCTCAATCCACTCGTTTATATACCATCTACAATGCCATCTGTGTAGCCTAGGTAGTTCAAGTTTAGGAGTAGTCTGACACAAGGATTGGGCTTGTTGGAATGCACTTAAGAGTAACGACTAACTCACTAATCCTATAAAAAAGGAAAAAAGAAGAGTAAGGACGAACTAATTTATGAACAATCCAGAAATAAAACCCTTCATTAAGGAGGTTCAGAATTAATCAATACATGCAGTGTGGGTATCACACTACTTGGGTGCAATGCCAGTTACACCCAAACCACTCCCAATAGCGTTCGAACTAAAATCTAGGATATAACTGGGTCAATGGATGTTGCCGGCAGCGAGGCTTGACCAATTTGTAGCGCTCCGATGACACCATGGCCGTGAACTTGTTTCCGTGATGACCTATACATTTTGATAGCGTGAGGTCATAAAGAAAGTCGTCTAATCATATTCAAAGACGTTATCGACGCCCCCAAGCATGTGGGTCAGTGGTCGCGAGCCGACGACGACGCCGATCGTAAACTTGACCCTGCGATGAGCGTCGCGACCTTTGCTTTTCGACCGTATCTAATATTACAGATTAGCTACGGTTGTTTATGGTAGTAGCTTTTTTGTTTAGGTGAAGTTATTTTTTTCCTTCTTTATTACAATGTAAATTGATGTGAGTGTTTTTCTCTATTTTATATTTCCTTTCAGAGTAGAACATGATTCTATATACCACGTTAAACCGCTGGCGGCAGAAATGGTATCACGAATGTAGTTCAACGTTTAATGTTAAGTCTCAAGTCACGACACACAATTCGAAGTTCAACTCCTAACGGCGATTATATTAGCGGTATCTCTTTGAACGTTTACCTTTGTCTCTGAAAACACCACTCGTAAAAATATACCCAACAGTAGTTACATGATTTTCTTTATAGCTTCTACCCGCGATTTCATCCGCGCAGACTTTGATTATTCAATATCGTTATAAATAATAGCCTATATGTTATTCTGATGTATAAACAATCCCATCAAAAACATAAATGTAAATGATAGCCAAATTTCAATATTATGATATATGCCTTGGTTGTTGACTTCAACCACAAAAGAAGTGAGATCTAAATAGGTGCCAAAATTCAGTGGTCAGTCCATAAATGTATTTAAATCATCATAAAATATTTCATAACAACTTATAATATAATTTCTTCTTATAACTTAGGATAATATATTGAAGCCTAAGGTCTGGCTTGGCTATAGCTTGGCCATTTTCACAATTATTACATTAGTAGGATTCATACAATATAATGAATCACGTTTTTTGGATTTATACTTTTTTATTCAACCGCAACAAATCAACAAAAAAAACGACGTGCTGAAATTATCCACACTCCTTTAGGTTTTGTTTCTCTCATAAACACCCAACTAATAATTTGTTCCACACCAATCTCACTAATTAAATCTACGTATAAGGTGTAATTTGCGTCATTTACCCTGTTGCTATTAAAATCTACGTCCCGTCTGCATATATCAAACATCAACACTCCTCTGCTCTTTAATTCATCATTAATGTCGTAGATATGACTTGAGGTTAAATTTAGAAAATAATTAATCGTTAAATGCGATGAGCCGATCTCGACTAAGCGGTGTGCACGCGCCGTGAACTTGACCGTTTCGATAGATGCGCACGCGCAGCGGTCAGCCTCCTCTAAACATGGCTCGATTACCTCAACGATGATTTCGAAATGGATGGCATCGTCTGGTGACCGGCCGGCGATCTTGATCTTTACCACTCTTCAGGTTGTTGCACGGTTTTATTGCCGTTATGTAATGCTGGGGAACATCTTTAGATGACCTCATAGTTTTTTTGGTTGCGTGAGCTAGTGGTCAAATCTGAAACTAAAGCTTTCAGATTTTCTTTTGTTTTTTCTTTTTTTTAGTAAGTGGTGTAAATGGTTTTCTTTAAAAAAATATAATCATAAGTCTGGTATAAAGCTTAGATACACAAATACAATGTTTTTTTTAAAATTACGTGTTGTTATTCAAAAGCTTGAAAGTCATGTAAAAGCAAATAAATAACATATGAATGAAATAAATATCCAATACAAACAAGTTCGTAGTTATACTTAGTTCACTTAGCTACCACTACACATATAGCATGGATAAGTAATAATTATTGGACTGGTTTTATGTTCCCACGCCATAGCAAACCGGAATATGAACTGAATTTACTTTTACTGACAACTTACCTGACCGTAAAGGTAACGCACCGCCCTCTCGCCAAACGAGTATTTAATAGTCTTGCAATAGAGTTACTAACATTATTTTAGATACTATATACCATAGGCACAACATAAAAAAGCATGTGGGTCAATTTGAGAACTTGTTTGAAGTCTGTTATTAACAGGTTTTTTAAAACTTCATGAAGAGCCTCAAAACTCTAAACCAAATAAAAATAACCTAAAAATACCCATTGATGTGTTTGAGGACATATCAAATATTTTAATTAAAAAAAATTATACACTCTGCAATTGTTCATTGAAAAATATCCATATTCTTAACTGAATATTGAGTATTTCGGACCGTTTCTGCATTGTGAAATCTATTGGTTTGACCCAGGATTTATGCCTATTAATCTAACTTGAAAAAATATCGTGAGATTTCTCTATTTGATAATGAAGGGCTATTATCGAGACTTATTTCCAAATGGAAAAATCTCACGATTTTCAAGACCATGCCAGCGTTTCAAACATTGTTAATACTTACACGGTGCGCCCACGCAGTCAATGTACCGCTTGACAGGTGACAAGTTGCTACTGTCGACAATGACACGCAACAAATCGACTCTGCCGCTGGTGATGAACGACCGGAAAGCGAGAAAGCGATAACGGCCGCCAACATTATGCGATGGACCTCATATATCCCCCCAGGATATATGAGGTCCATCGCATAATTAAATTAATTTTAGAACATACACGATTTTATAGTGTCTTGTAAAAAGGCATGAAAAAAAAAGAACTCTCAGGCATCAAGTTTTTATTGCGAAATAGAGCTTTATCACTGACAGTGACAATGCATTTAAACGCCCACGCACTCTAGCCACGTATACCAAAGGTTATGTTAGGCTCCATATAAGGATCGTTGCACAAAAAACCTGAGAAATAGGCCAAAAACGCACGCGTGCCGCGCTCATTCTTCGCTTACCACCGTTTCAAAGCCTCGTTGTCGTTGACCTACTAAAACAAAGGTGAATTTAAAAATCGTGACATGCCCAACTCGCAATGTTACGGTATTTTGTTTTTCTCGTAATTATTTCGTACGAACCGCCCATTGACTGTAAATGGTCCTTTTAAGATAATCTGATCGGTACATATCATGGCATTACACAATTTTTACTGAGCTCAAGGTTCGATTGGCTATTTATTTGGACCTGTTATTCGCCGCGGATATGGTGGAGTACTCTGTTAAGTCCATTAATTAAATACTTTATCGTGTACTGAATGTAAAGGTATAAGTTTCAAATGATAATGATTGATTCATTATAGGTAATTTGCTCCAAATTCATATTTTTAATGATAAATTATCATTACATAAACAACAGATCGAAGCTATCGAAGCAAGAATGATTAGAACCTAGAGTGAGTACCTAAATTATGGCATTTACGGCAAGGCTTGCGGCGCGGGCGATTGGAACTTTATTTATTTGGACGAGGGAAAACATGTCACGGATTATGTCGCATCGTACCGCTTGCTTACTTTCCTAATCCATATGAGAGAAAGAGACAAAACTGACTGATGACTGAACTGTTCACGCCTATAATAATTTAATCAAAACTGTCTTCCTTTGTTTTTAAGGTTTATTCAACTATCGCTGGTCTGCGTTCTCAAATTCCAATTTGAATTGTAATAATAACAGTTCCACAAAATTAATTTTCCATGAAAAAATATTTTAATTGTTATATCTGGAAATATGAGTTTTATCTTTTATAATAATAAAAGTATTTGTAATCAGTGAAGTTGACACAGCTGTCTGTATTTCCTAGTAGCGGCAACAATAGTTGATGTCGTTTACCGAAAAGCAATTTTGTACGGTGCTTGTGCGAGATTTGTCACGGTGGTCATAGTCGGCAATCGCGAATCATTTTTTTAATATATTATTGTTATTCTTACAACTAAATACTTCTGTACTCTATTCTTCACCTTAATTGTTACCACCACATTGTACACCAATCATTCCAGTAACTTAACTAGACTTTTCCGTCGATCTTTCTTTCCACTTTGTGCTATGTCGTTCACGTTAGCCTATGCAGTGTCTTCCAAATCAATAAATTCAACTTTATAACCCCTCCTTTTTTTTAAATTGTACCCACTATTCTCATTACCAATGTCGTTTCGAATATAATCTAGCAGAACTACCACGTATACGGTTATGTAGATTAAGTTTAAAATACTCTAGACATGAGTATGATTCATAAAGGCGGGTTGTGGGTAGACACGTCAAGGTAATGAAAGCGTGGTGACCTTTTGTGCCGCCTAGAATGCAATATTTGCGATTCTCTTGTACTGTTCTTACATCCTATTTGCTTTTGTTGAGCACTACCCTACCTGTCTCAAACAATCGAACTTGTATCTGTATCTGTCTCTTCATTCAAGTCATTCGCTTTACTTCTGTGCTAATCTAGACCAGTATGTACACCTACCTTCTTAAAGTCATTGAACCATTTAGCTAGTGGCATACTTATCATCTTTCTAGATCCCGTTCTAAGCTACCAATGTTTAAGACAAAATTATAAGATCAGATTCATTGATTGCTTCTTAGTTCGACACATCACTTTGTTATCCTACATTAGCTATCTTGTGTTTAGATTGTAATCTCATGGTTAAGTTACTGTTTACCAATCAGTTCAATAGACTCCATATATCACCTTTCACATTCTTTGTTGCCATTGACATTTGCCATTGATTAGCATCGATACAATGGTGTTTCATTGTTAGGTTCAAATGGTTTTTGATTACACGGATCAATAAGGTGCGGCTTAGCTATTTTAATTGTTCAATCCAGAGATTGTGTCTGAATGAGATCGATCTGTGTCTCATTCATAAAAGGATCCTTTGGTTCATTTATCTGATTTACTGTTATCTTACTATTGTATCCATTACTGAACGTATGTATACTATATGACGGTTAGTAATATCGCTCTTCTTACCTCTCTATTCGGCATCTTTACACCTTTACGTCATATGCCTGATTGCCCGTCTTTGAAAAATGTGTCAATACTTGTTCTATCATCGTTGAAGGTACTAATATTTATAGGACCTTGATATTTACCGATTGCACTTAGCTTTTCTTTGTTCTCTAAAGCAACTGCAATTTCGCGTTGCATATGTAACGAATGCAGGGCGGGGCGACACCGCCTTCCTCGTATGAAACACGATTTCGGCTTTGTTCTGCTTGATAAATACGGCAGTTAGTTCACGATTTGCTATGTTGGTACACATTTGTTTGGAAAACTGTAATGTATAATTAGAGCCCACTCTCTTGGTTGTAGTAACAAAAACGCATAATTAAAAGCCGCGCGTATTTTGTTTTTGCCAATACTAAAAGGAACTCTGTGTAATACATAAAGATAGTTTCTCCGGTAAGAAAATACCAATCGAATTGAGAACCTCCTTCTTTTGGAAGTCGGTTAAAATTCACGCCTCAACGCGTCAAAATGTCATTTCGTTAAAGAATAAACCTTTTCTGTGAGACAATACAGCTCGTTTTGGTATTGACCAAAAATTTAAGCGTGCGTTTTGACTCCCTAGTAATCGGGGGGCTTAATCAGTGCCTACATTTTGTTCTGGCTCAACGGCACCTTTGTGTTGCGGACAATATGTATTAGCTTTGCCAAGGATTTTATCTTTACGCCCTGCACACACAGGGGCGAGCGAATTAACTAGACTTTTTTTAAATGGTCTCTGTACCAACATTTATTAAGTTTGATTTTCTGTGGTAAAAGCCACGCGAACACGTCAACATTTGTTCGTATCAATCGACAATGGCATTTTGTTGAATAATGTGCTTTTTCCATGAGTTAAAAGAGTTCGTTTTCTGGTAGAGTTCGTGTTATTCATACCATTTTATTACCTCGCTTACCGTCTTGACGGGGAATAAATGAGTCACGTCCCTTATTTTATAAATAGCTCGACAATCCTGTTAACATATCGCAGATGATCTTAGATGCACCTGTTCAGATTGTGTAAGTCTTAATTTGCGGCGAATGCGCCGGTCCGCTGCGCACGCGCCGGCGACCTTGCAAGGTCGGGTGCGCGTGATGTATTACTTTGAATCTCATTAATATTCATGATTGCGGGAAATTTCGCTAGAAAACATACGTTGTGTATACACACACCAAAAATATCTTCGGATCAACATGATTTTTATATATTTTTGTTGGTATGATTTAATTCTTATTATTTAAAGTAATGGCCGCCCATGTTCGTTTTAACAAGTTAAAAAAGAATTTAATGTGTATGTGTGCATGGTATTTTTTACATCTGGTAGAGCTGTTTGAGGTATATCCTATTCGTGCTGTATGTGACTTTAAATCAGACAATAGAGTAGGACTTTGATGTTGCTCTCCATAATACCATGATATTATCTACAAGTCTTCAGCGCTCTTCAGGGTACAAGTTCTCTATGCAATGATTTTTTTAGGACTGAGCCTGCCACACTTTTCCATTACTGTTACTCCTGTAAGCCAGGATCAACAGCGGTGTACATTAAAGTCACCGAGGTTTGACCCTGGGCGAGTCCCGGGGAAAAAGCTAAATTGTCTTGTAACTCGCACGAATTTAATCGAAAAAAGTGTAGGACGAGTTTCTATACAAAGATGCTACTTAGCCTCGTTTTTCATTTAAGTCGCACAGTTTCTAATTATAACCCAAGTAATAATATACACCATTAAACCAAGCAATTACCATCCAAGACGTAATGTTGCATATTAAAATAAACGGCAAACGGTTTTACGACAGATTGAACCGCGCAGCTTCCTGATCTCTCTGCATCCGTATTGTTTACGCGATCTTATGACAATTATGCGGGGCGGGGAAGTATATAAATTAATAACGTCAAACAACACATACTCAGCGTATGATCCCAAACTAAGCAAAACTTGTAAAATGGACTGGGGGCGATTACGGTTACATCCAGACCAGGGTAAATTTCGGAAATGCCATATCTCAAGATTTGCCGCTCATGGCGACCACTCGGTGTAGTGAGCTGAGTGGCCTACGCTCATAGCACTGAACGAGCCGATATCAAAGTGTGATCATGCCAAGAGTTCTTACGGTTATAGGGTTTTCTTGGAATTAAATATCATGTGTGGTGTTATTGGCTATGTCTTCCATAATAATGTTAATACCATCATCCGGTGTTGGTTACGAATACATCCGCATGTATTAAATACGCAGTATAGTTGGCAGTAAGTGTAGTCTTTTATTTCCGCGCCTATGTACTTTTATGTTTCAGAATATATTTCTTACACAAGAGGAAGTCATAAAAAATATATATAATAGGTATAATAGTTAGTTCTACTTTAATAGATAACGTAATCTTTAACCTACAAACTAATGCTAGTTACCTGACTTAATTTTCTACAATCCTTGCAACAAAGCTTGGGATCTATAGACACTATAAATTCTATTGTAATGTTTTGATTGATTTCGTTTATCGAGTTTTTCGCTGAATTAATTAATCATGAAGTACTTGAAATTAAATTATATTTGACACCAAGCAGAATTGAATGTTGGATGATCATGGAAAATACTCTTTCAGTAAAAAACAATATCCTGTTTAAAATGTTTAATTTTCGTAAATAAAATTTAATCTTTAATTAATTTCCATATTACTAAGGATATTGATTATTCTAACAACATCTGAGAATGTTTGTACAAATAATACAAATGTGTTTTGACAGTGCCAATTTGTATAATCTCCAGCTAATGGAAAATGTGGTTTAATCTACACAAAATAATGGAGACTGCCATGTAAGCCATTCATTGTGGTACAAAAACCGATTTAGGCGTGTTAATAATTGCTATATCATGCCAAATTTGGCAATCGACGGGGCTTGGACGTGGAAATATGAGTTATGGGACTGCATTCCGATTGTAGCCAAAATGTGACATAACCAATGTACCATAAAGTCTAAGCGGCCGCTGCAACATGTTTGCCAATACTAAAACGAACTCTGTGTTCATATACATAAAGTCAGAATTGTAAAAGCCACGCTGCAAAATTCGCTCCCTCCGTAAATGAAGTACCACATCGAGGGGTACCAAGCTAATTGACTTAGCGACACTTTTGGGTGATATTGACTTATAGATTTTGTAATCACCGATTTTTTCTGCGTCGATTGAGTGCCCTATGCCTATGCCCTCCTGCAAAGTGAACCAAAATGTCGCTTAAGTCAAATAGCCTTTCACCCCTCGATATAAGCTTTTTATATGAGTCAGTACAGTGTGTTTTTGTATTTGCAATAATTGTGCAGCTCAACGTACTGGGGGTTTAGCAAAATGTTTACTACAATATTTCAACGAAATTCACGGGAACATCCATGCCCCAAACCACCGTAATACAGGGAGTAATTAATTCGGTTTTTAAAAGATTACCTGATACTGTAGACACTACAAGAAAAAATCAAGTTATTTTTATAGCTACTGTAAAGGTTTGGGAAACAAGAAACACAACAGACAAGTCGAGTAGCAAATAAGTAAACTTGATAAAATACATATTATTAAGATATAATTGCCATCAACATAACTGTCGAACAATTAGCATTCGAAGTACCAGAATGTGAATACTTGCAAGTCATACTCCATAACTAATTAATGCTATTAAAACCTGTCAGTAATCTCGAGCGATAAGTATATGCTATTCATTTTGACAGTTGCGCAAGTTGGCAACATTCGATCGGCGCGGTCGCAAGCGCCGACAGATGTATATCATTTGCAGACTCCTACTTGATTGATATTCCATCGGCAAGGCGGGTTGGACTCCTTTTTAAATGATTTCGAAAATGCTTTAGAGGTTGTTGGTTTCGTCAAGGTAGAAAGTGTGTTTGTTTATAAAGCGGTGAACGAGTTAAGTCTCTATGCAATATGGTACTACAGTAACTTGTCTGTTAGCCATTCTATGCAATTCCTACTGTAACAAGTCCGTTATTTGTTATGTCATATCCCAAAATATCAAATTTCACACCACAGTCGAAAAACTACTCCATTTTTTTTTTATAAACCCAAATTCTCAAGTCATATATGATTTTTTGTTGTTATAATGGCAGTCGATGTATGTGCATACGAGTTGATATCAACTTAAGCATACTTTTCGTGCATGATAGTCGTGATTTGGGCCAGAATTACTCGATTTGTAGAACCAAGAAGATGCTTCTAGTTTGTCATCTTAGATAGAGATAATGGCTGCGGTATCGCCAAGTGACCCCCGGCAAGTTCCATTAGTGCTACCTTGATACCCGCAGCGAATAAGGAAAGTCATTCGTAGGTCATGTATCATGTTGTTTCTGACTGATGTGAATATGAAAACCGTGACAGTGCTGGATTTTAAAATGGAAACCTGCACAATACATACAACATTGCCTGGCGACGGGTTGGTCTAGTGGTTAGAGTGTGCGCCGTTCGGCTTATTGGTCAGGGTGGGTGCAGGTTCGATTCCCGTCAGCGGAAAATTTCGGAAATGAAAAATTTATTTTCGGTATTTGCCCTGATCTGTGGTGTTGGCACGCAAGTCAAGACAAGACCTTTGTCACGGATTGGCTCGAGTATTTCATACGAGAGAAAGAGATATAAACAACATATTCTGTGACATAATTCTAGTCTTGGCGCTTATGCTATTACTACTGAGTGTAACTAGTGTCGCCTCCGGTCCATTGTGTGGTACCCGTCGTAGTACCAGATTTGCTTAGTTTATGATCATACGACGATTATGTGATATCTGGCGATATTTATTGATGGTACAGGTTTGTTAGCTACTTTCCTGTATCTCACCGTGTTACTGCCACTTAGCCTAATTTTAATTTTGTGTTGCAAATTTCCAATCTATTCAGACAGTTGTTACTTCATCTAGCCATATCGATTACGGGCGGTGTTTAAGTGTAGAAAAACAAAAAAAAAAACGTAATGTAATGGATATTCTTTATGCACATTATGTTTATCAGTTGTAATTATTAAATACTGGTAGTTGTTTCAACAAAAAATGCAAATAGACTTTTTGTTCGTGATGAAGATGGTAATCGCAGATGCGTTTATGTAAGTGCGATGTCCATCGGCGATCAACACGATTAAAACTAAACGGTGCATACAATAGGTGCGGCTGATTAAATACGGATAGGCATTTAATAATTATATCCCAGACTTAAGGCTCCTCATGTATAATATAATGAAATTATGAACAGAGCTTCTATAGTTATTGCGGAATCATCTTTTTTGCTGTTAGTGAAATCCACTAGTCAAGGTCTTAATCATAATAATGTGTGATAAAAAGCATTGTTTTTGGACAAAATGTGACATAATGTAGAAGAGGCAAGTGAAGCCTGTGCCCTGAACTGGGTAAGTCAAGGATAAAATTTAAAGTTCCTAGTAGTCATATAGTTGACCAGTGGAGGCACTGCTGGCAGCGTATTTGATTTGGTCACCTGAAAAAGTTTTGCTTAAATTACGCAGTACTCTATATGCTATGCTCCTTATCAATAAGACTAGGAAAACCTAATCGATGAACAATTATCTCATGACGTCGCTTAGGATAGGTCTCCGTCCTACATACATTGTATGCCGCGTACGTAATAATTGACGCACTCATTCGATTGTCATAACAGTTTTAGCTCGTAATTGATCACTTTTCTTCAATACCTTTGTTATGTAATAGTTAAGTGTGTAATGACAGTACTCATTATTCCAATCAGAGGTTCATTTGCATTGCTCAAAGTGCATTTCAGTGTTATTTCAAATGTCATCATATATTTTGCTGACGAGATCATTATTGGTTGTTGGTAAGTCTGTTAAGCTTGAGTCTATTTCGTCTATCGTCATAACTTCGTGATAGGCAGTTGTGAGGTAAAATGTAAATATCTCTTTATGTTGGTTTACCTATAAATAAATCATTTGACATTACTTCTCATTTTGCTTAGTGCAAGTAATTATCATTAATTGCTTTTGTCTTCAACGAACACTACATGAGTTTTTGACATTATACGTCTTGAGTGAAACTAGCAGTTAGGGTTCTATAAATGTTATTTTATGAATTGAGAAAGTAGATTTTTCGTAAATCAGTGCCTTGCAAATACCATTCACGGTGTAACCAATAATAAGCGCATTGTGTCTATGTCTACTGCAATAGTTTTGTGGTCATCAGAGTATTTTCCGGTGAAATCTCCTTCCTTTTATTTACTTTATTTTATTCTTTCGGAGCGGCTTGTACCTACTCAGGCGCGTGGTCGAGAATCATAAGCTTCCTTAGCGGTTAAGAAAGTTGCAGTTAATGCTAAATTGCATGCATCTTGGCACGGTAGTTTTCCTTGTACATTGTTACATGGGTTACAACCCTGTTTGTTTATAATATCGTGAAAGTCATCTCGCATACACTTTCTCGCGTATTGTCGTCTGATGAAAGTGTTCTCTCTTTGTCTTGCTCGCTCGAGATAATTAGTCGTACACGACAGTTGACTGCTCATTTGTTTACGCTTTACACCGCACGTTGCGTAATACGTATAGTTTAAGATCTGCTATTATCTACCATTGCGGCTCTAGAGCGATAAGTATTTCATAGAGTTAATTAGTCACTTTTTTTGTATGCATGACATTTTTCCTATAGTAGCGACATCTGCATACTTGCGTTTATACAATTGTCGCGGCCGAACACCAACTGCGACGAGCGAATTAACTTTATTTGAAAATGTACTCTGTGTAAATGATCAGAAAGATTGGATTTCGGTGGTAAGAGTGACCATGCGACATAATTCGCTCGCATCATCAATGACACTTCGTTGTAAAATGTGCTCATTCCACGAGTTAGGTATACAGTTGATTGTGATATGAGCAAAATATTGGTCGGGCGCGTTTGAGTGAAGCGGTATTTTGATGAGCGCCATCGCAACTCAATCCTTACATATGTCATAACGACTAGAACAATAGGTAACGTATTGCGTGTTTATACATCATCTCGAGTATGTACAGAATTTGTTTTTAATAAGTAGCCGACTGCCGAATACACCCCAACAATAGGCGCGAGGCACATTCATTTCACATGAACGATCGCAATATCGTCGCTATGCATATTCCGCCGTAGTCGCTATTCGTGTCTAGGGTTGCAACGATGTATCGAAAAACGAATAACATCGATAATATCGAAGCAAAGTTATCGATATTGGAACAAAATCCAGAAAATGAACAACCATGATGACATTTTAATAATTTTATTCATCGGGCCTAGATTTTTACATGGATTCTGCAGTTATGTTATGACAGATAATCGGATATTACTTTGCTGTTGTTGTAAGTACTTGATTTACTGATAAATTATCTGCGATGTAATAATAAAGTTCGCTCCATTGAAGGACTCAAGTCCTTCATTATTATGATTGATTCTTTCGTTCTATTCAAAATTTATTACCACATAATATCGATGGTGTCTATAAAAGTGTTCGATATATATGGTGGGCTATTATAAAACTCTTACTGCTATCAATTTTCATTAGAAATCAAATAACATGGCCGATTTTAAATACATTTTGACAGCTAACATCACAGAAGGTGGCTAATATAAATATCGATATATTTTAGAGATGAAACGGATAGTGGTTTGGCCGGATACAGGATATTTGGCAAGCTACCAGGACGGAGCGCCGGATAAACGGCGGCCGGATATTCGGCCATTTATTGCGTTAAATGACGCTTCTTAAAGACATCTCGCATCGATCGCAATCGCGACCTATGAGTCGCATATGGTGGTCAGTTAATTTGCATCAGAACCCGGCGCAATAGTCAAGGTTTGCTAGAATTTATCTTTCAGCACCTGGTAGTGGCGTTTACAGCGAAAGGCTATTTTCAGAAGCTGGCCTGGTAAACGAAGCCAAGCGGAGTCGCCTCTTACCAACAAATGCGGAAAATTTGGTATTAATACACCACAATTGGCCAATTGTTAATTTTGAGTACTAAAATAATTAATAAAACAAATATTTTTGACGTGCGATTATAAAAATAAACTGTGTCCATGACCTATTGTGGTATGATTTGCCTTGTGTTATATAATGAGAATATTTGAATTTTACTATCCGGTATCCGGCCGGATACTGAATTACTATCCGGTATCCGGCCGGATACTGAATTACTATCCGGTATCCGGCCGGATGGTGAAAACAAGGCCGGATACCGGATAGTTTCCAGATATACGTTTCATCGTCAGAGATGCAAAGTTATTTTAATATCGATAGTTAAAATAATTTTGCATCTCTATTAGTGTCGTCTTATCTAGTCGACGTGTTTTTGATGTAACACTAACATTGCGTGCTATTACGATGTATGATTTTAATTGAATGTTACATAAGGTCCAATGTAATAGCAAAACGTTTTAGGTTACTTAACGACTGTGATGGTATCTTAGACGTATTCGGCGAAGACGCGGATGTTTTAGAGAGATAAACAAATATACGGTTTGTGGAGCTTGTTAGTTTAAGAATCTGATTGCATTTAGGTTAGATTTAGAAAACTAGTGGGACTTCTTTCGTGCATTTTGATACAAGTATGTAAAGAAGGAAATTATTAGCAGATAGATACCATAGTTTTAAAAACAGTTCCAATGAGATTAATAATTTTCAATGAATCCACAACAATATTAGACAATAGATCTAAGGATAATTATCGGGTAATAAAACAAAGACGCGCGACTATGGCTTTTTTTTTATTTTTTTTGAAGGACTTACACTGTTGGCCGTGAGGTGGCCTTTACAGCTTTACCGGAGGAGTGGCGAGCGCAGAATGCACTCCAACCAAGGCCTTAAGGGCGAAAAGGGGTTGCAACTAGCTCAAGGGCGCCACAGAGGGCACGACCTCGGCTTGGGCAGTTACCGTGAGGGGAGAGGTAGTGACTGCGCTCCTAGGTGCAAAGATGCACCTACGAGCGGAAGAGGTGGTTCCTCGACCTCGCCGGCGAGATCGGTGTCTGTTTGAGGCTGGTGTAGGTGTGCGCGGGGTCTGGCTCGTAATTGCCGGCGGCGACAATTAGAGGATTTAAATGCGACGCGGCTTTTTTAAAATAGCGTTCGGACGCTATTTTTAAGTGTTTTCGAATTGAGAAGAGGCCAAGGTCGGAATGAAGATCTACGTTCCGTATGTACCACGGGGCACCTACGGCCCTACGGAGAAACCGGGACTGCACTACTTGCAGGCGGTTGATGTGTGTCTTCGCCGCGTGAGCGAAAACCACACTGGCATATGACATAATGGGGAGGATGCATGTTTTGTAAAGTGTCACCTTATTTCTAAGGGACATTTTACTCCGCTTGCAGATCAAATAGTGAAGGCGACCGAGCACAAAAGCTGCTCGGTTGCTCACCGTTCTAATGTGGGGACCGAAAGTAAGGGACTTGTCAAGAGTGACACCTAGATATTTGACGCGGTTTGCCCAAGGGATGCTTTGGTCGAACAGAGAGATGGTCCCCAGACTGAACCAGGGAGCTCGGGGACGCCGTGGGGTTCCCCTGGTAAAGAGCACAGCGGCGCTCTTTTCCGGGTTCACCTCAATGCGCCATTTCCGAAACCATTCGCCCAAAGAATCTACTGCGCGTTGGAGGGTGCGGGTGATAACGCCCCTATTTCTATGCGAGAAATAGAGAGCGGTGTCATCCGCGTATAGGGCGAGCTGAACTCTGTCCGAACGAGGGATGTCGTTCGTGAACAGGCTATAGAGAAGGGGGGAGAGAACGGAGCCTTGAGGGACTCCTGCCCTAATGGGATCGCGACTATGGCCTGAATCCCCCTCGCATTAAGGGGAGACCCGTGCCCAGCAGTGCGACGTTAAAAGGGTTGTAGTAGTAGTAAAACAAAGGTGAGCACAAATGTGGACTTGCGTATTTGTGATTTTACTAGGTTATTCCTTGATCTTCCAGCTGCTGCGGTCAGTCGGTCGCACCTTGCGATAAGACCACCCAATCTTATTTTCCCAATATATTGTGTGTAATTTCCGTAAAACTATTGGGTGGACAATAAAGAGGCTATCAAATGCGTCGTTAAGATTTTATTATCAAATACTCGTTAGCGGATATTGTTTTGTTGTGAATGGTGAGAATGTGGGTGCTAATCATTCGCAATCACTTGTCTGTATTCTATGTGTTTATTATCAAATTTTACACAATTACATTCTGTGTGTGGTAATCACACATTTGGGGCGTTAACGCTTGCGTCTCAATTTTTACCAAAACTAACTCTGATTGGTTCATAAAATAAGTTCTTCTTCATCTTTCTTTTACGAAATGATGAAATTTTAATAGAATAAGATGAGGAATGCTTACGATAAGCGGTATTTATAGCAATGTAATTATTAACAAGGACAAATATCATAAATACGCCTCAATACGACGGAAATTTTGGGCCATAGTCCACCACGCTGGCCCGCTGGCCGAGTTTTAGTTATGTTGTAATTTTACTTATAGCATGGACAATTGTAATAAATATTAATTAGGATGGCATGAACAAAAGAATTCAGGTATTTCAATGGTCGAAGCAAAAAATAATAATCATGATTTCATTACTTTAATGTGTTCGTAACATTAATGATGTCTATGCCTAATTAAAAAGTAATAAAATTCTTTGTTCTAATGCAATTGTAATGTTGCAAAATGAAATACGGTCGTATATGCAAAGATTGTAAAATCGCCTATAAATGTATGCATAAATTAACATTTGTCTTAGCGAATTAGTACATCTCGCGTGCTGTTCTATAGGTATCGACAATTATTATAATTAAACAAACAATAGATTGATGCAACAATCGTTTTGTTATCCGTTTTTATGTTTACCACCAATATTTACATATTATAGGAGTTGTAGCCTCGTCGGTAGAACGCTCGCCTTGAACGACAGGGGTGCAAGTTCAAATCTTGTGTCCGCACCTCTTGAGATTTTCATGTGCGAATGTCATTTTCAATAATGATTACCACTTGCTGAACGGTGAAGGAAAACATCGTGAGGAAACCTGCACGTTTATGGAAAGACGTGTGAAGTTCATCAATCCCCACCGGGCCAGCGTGGTTGAACATGGCCCAAAATCTCCCTCGTATTGAGGGGGAGCGTGCCCGGTATAATGACAATTCGTTAGCCCCCTATTACATTGGGATCAAAATACGTCCGCGAAGTGTGCACTGCAGTGCACCTCTACCTACCCCTCCGAAAAATACAGGCGTGATGATGTGTTGCCGTACCATCCTCAGATTTAAGTCATGACTATGAAGAAGAGTACGTTGACACTTTAAATCTAATGTTGTAATTCTGTCAGCATTTATGCTCATGTTACAGGTCTATTTTTACTATAATTTCTATATAAAATTGTAATAAATGCATAGTTACTCCAACAATACACAGGAATATTCCACGTTTACACATTAATCACTGTTCGATGGATTCCCGTGTTATTTTTATATCTCCATATGAATGCAGATGTAATCGGCCCCATATGTCCTACCTGTCTGTATGCAGATGTGTAGGCATTTAGCGTACTTTTAATTTGCTCGGCGCACGCATACCTACTCGCATCGCGTTCAGAATCCACTATTAATTACTTGTAAGCAGGTACGGTCGGCAATTTCGTTCGTATATGGCGATGGTCTAAATACCTTAAGCGCATCTTGAATTAGCCTCTACCTACCTACATACTAGACTGCATAACACAATTATCCTCGCCCTCCTCGACCCGGGCGTTGAGAGGGCCACCAACACACCTACACCAGCCTCAAACAGACACCGATCTCGCCGGCGAGGTCGAGGAACCCCCTCTTCCGCTCGTAGGTGCATCTTTGCACCTAGGAGCGCAGTCACTAGCTCTCCCCTCACGGTAACTGCCCAAGCCGAGGTCGTGCCCTCTGTGGCGCCCTTGAGCTAGTTGCCACCCCTTTTCGCCCTTAAGGCCTTGGTTGGAGTGCATTCTGCGCTCGCCACTCCTCCGGTAAAGCTGTAAAGGCCACCTCAAGGCCAACAGTGTAAGTCCTTCAAAAAAAAAAAACACAATTATCCTATCCTACTATTATTATACATGTGCCAGTTTGTGAGGATGTATGGATGTTTGTTGCTATTTCACGCAAAAACTATTGAACGGTTTTTGATCAAAACAACATATAGGTTATGATTTGTAAAGATATTGAATAATCGAAGTTGCGGGTAGAAGCTAGGGTTATCATATTGCCAGACAACACATACTCATCGCATAATCCCAAACTAAGCAACGCTTGTACTTTGGGTACCATAAAATAGACTGGCAGCGACCAACCACACTTTCGACTGGCGAAAATTCACACATCTTTTATGGGGTACTGTGTCAAATTTTATAACCAAATTCCCTCTAACGTCATTAACCTAAATGAAACTAAATTTAAAACTTGCATTAGACATACACTATGCAGGCGCGCATACTACACAATAGGTGATTATTTAGAGGATAAACACGCTTGGTCAGGCGCTGGTCCGGCTCCACAGGAACTCATTTAAGGGATTTTAGCTATTTGTCCCGTTTTCCTCCTCCTTCCTGCCTTTAAATCTTGTTCAACACGTAGTTTGTTTAGTGATTTAATTGTGTTTTGAGAATGTATAGCCTCATTAACTTTATATTGTATAATTGTTAATTAAGAAAAACACAAAAATGTAAATCCTTATTTGAAAAAAAGCAACCATGGAGTTTCTTGCCCATTCTTCTCCATATGAAATGCATTCCGAATGGGTGGTAGAGCTACTATTTTTACTATTTATTGACGATTCATAAGTGCCTGTATTGGTTTATATGAATAAAAAATATTCTGATTCTGATTCTGATCCCAATTACACCCAGACCAGGACAATTTACGAAAAAGCCATCTCTGAAATTTGCCCCTGTCGGGAACCCGGGGTTCGGTGAGCCGAGCGATCTACGGTTAAACCACTAGACCAAGCCGTCGTTCGAAAGGTTCCATTTAATCTGCAACCAGTACAGTCGAGATGCGTGACACAGTGCACGTAATGCCCGTATTATCATGCCAGACGGGATCGTGACGGGGGCGCGCGCCCAACATCTGGCCCTATTCTCAACTGTTTACATCGAATGCCTCAGATAGCCGGTCACTGGTGACTGGAGATGGTAATTAACTATAGTGTGTGTCGATAACCTAAAGTCATTCTAAACAATAACAATAGTGAGGGACCTAAATAGATTTCGGGCGGAGATCCGTAAGATTTGGTGAAGTTCCTGAGTAGTCAGCAGTCAGCCTTCCCAGTCAAGATGTCACAACACAACCCGTTCATAAGTACACCCGTAACATAAGCGTTCCTACAAGTTGCGTTGAAAGATATATAAATTTGCTTAAGATATAAAGATTTGCTTAAACGCTCGTAAATTATCATATAGGATAGATAGAAAATGAAAATTTGAATGCAGGATACAAAAATAAATACGGAAATTATTTTGTGGAAATTTCGATCAGACCACATACAAAGGCATTTTTTTTTGTTAAGTGTCATCTAACTCAATGTAAATGTTCTACTAGATACTAACTTTGTTACATTAGGTTCAAGTTTAATATCCAGGGATACAATGGCACCGGTGAAATATTTAGGGATCATCTCTCACTTCAAAGTCGGGTATAATTGATGAAATAAAAAGAAAGATTTTGCAAAAAAGTTACGTGCTTTTAAATTTAATTAATATTATTAAAACTTACATGCTGACTGTACTTAGCAGGGTTATTGGATTCCTTTTTTGAGTTTTTTAAATTTTAATTCTGCCATTTCATTTCACATAATAAACATTTCTTTCGATCACTACATTGTATACCTTGAGTGATGACTTGCAGTGACGGTACAGAGTCGTTAAAGTACTATATCAACATCAAAATGATTAAAAAGGGTCTGCGAAAGCATATTTGCAAAGTAATTCTGATATGACGCGAATTTTTTCTTCGAATTTTAACATAATTTGCAAAAGTATACTTTATATTGCTCAATTTAAAAATGTTATGAGTGTAATTTATATTTAGTTATATAGCAAATTGTACAAAATTTTCTCCTGAAGTGTACACTTTCTTATAAAAATCATTTATTGTTTCAGGTAATATGACTTTTCAAACTGACTTGAGTTGAAACGAATCGAAAAGGTAAGTTTAGCAATGGCAACATGCTTCAAGGTTGGGATAATTTATACTTCAATGCAATCACTTCAAAGCATAACAATGCTTACTCACCCAATTATAAAAAAGCACTATCCCGGAGCAGTCTAAAGCCTTGAAACAACATTATAATTTGCGAAACGTGGTCCACGACTCCATAGTCATTCGGTCGAGGCGTATCTAGCCAGAAATCCTCGTATCATTAGTCTACCTATTTTATTGTTATTATTACCGGGTAAGAGAGGTCATAGTATGCGAATTAAGATTTGCTTAGCTTTATTCTACAGTTGTGGTTATTTTGTAACATTTAATGCCTAAAATCCTCTGTGATTTAAAGCTCCTGATCACATAGAAGAGATGAAACGCGTACTGCAAAATTGACCTTATCAACTCAAAGAAAAAGTTTATTCTTCAACGAAATAACTCGCGTAGCTTTTACCGCAGAAGTTCCATCTTTATTTCTATTAATACAGAGTTGATTTTGTTATTAGAAAAAAGCTTGCATTTTGACGGCCGTGTGTGCCTGGCTTAAAGCTCGCGTGACCATTAATAGAAGAGCTCCAAAGGTGAGTTACCCATTAGCGTCAAAAGCTGTTTATGTAATGGTGGCATCCTTATTACGCCTTTAGCTTACTTACTATTGGGTCAGCTTCACGACCGGAGTTATCACATGATAGTTCTAATTCGTGAATAGAATCCGCCAACTTTGCGGTGCAGTCGTCAAATGATATAAGTCTGATTTAAATTTATTGTTGTTATAAATTCATCAAATTATAGCATCCTGTTGCTAAATATATGAATGTTCTTGGCTCAATAGCCCCATCGTCTTGACAAATGTCGTTGGTCACTACCAGGATCTACTTACGTGAGACATGTTGTGGTTGAAAAGAGTTAAGTACTAATAAATAATGGCATCTAAGTGTCCGCAAGCGGATGTAGTGGGCCCGTGCGATGTGCCAAGACATTTGCCGCGATTGAATTTTTAAACGATACCTAAGTTTCTCTTAAGTTGTGGCTGAGATACCCGAGTATTCTTCTGCCCTATACAGTTTGTTGAATACATTCCATTTCCATGTAACGACTCTATACGATAGTTGAAAAAATAAAGTCAAAGTCAAATCATTTATTCTGTATAGGCTTATGGGGGCACTTTCAAATTGTCAAGTTTATATATATTTTTCTTATATACCACTAAACGATACGCTAGTCACTTTTTACACTAAAATTAAACAATGATTTGCGCATACTTCTAATAATAATTCCTTAAAGTACTAATGTAGCCCCTTCATAACTCCCTTTACAGCAATATTATTATTTTAATATTGCTTTCTGCATAAGAAGCGGCGGCGCGATGACCTCGACGCTTATTTGGACGGATGGTGTGAGAGAGCGAAAGACCGGGATGAATGAAAGGAAGTGGGGAAGACCTTTGCCCAGCAGTGGGACAAAAATACATATTGATTTCATTTTCTTGTTAAACAGGGCTCTGAAAGTTTTACCAATGGTGATGTGAATCGTTATGTTTAACGAGATATGCTACTTGTAATATAGTACATAGACAGTAAATTAAATTAGCTAACCAACTGTTACATACAATATTATATGCAGTGTCTACCATAACATTACATACATTAATTACATATTCAGTGCACTCTGTATCCTGTTCGATAAATAATGAGGCGTTGTGTATTACACGTTTATATGTATCAGATCGGATAATAACTCAATCGTGAATGTATAAATGGTTATTTTTAGTGCGGCCTATGTTCACGGTGACTGGGTTCTATTTATTAAAGTAATGTATAGTGCAACAAGCATCAAGCCTTGGGCACACTCGGGCGTCAATATGTTTACCAATACTAGAACTTTTTTGTTAAGAGAAATGTTTCGTCTTTGAGGCAAGCGTAATATGAGCTGTAAGAGGCTTTATCTGCCATAATTCATAATAATGATGGCCTGAAATCCTCCTCACATTGAGGGGAGGCCCGTGCCTAGCAGTGGGACGTTAAAAGTGCTGTAGTAGTAGTATTTCCTGGTTGAATCTTGCAACTGAATTGTAAATCAGTTAATTCATAAACCGATTGAGTTGAAATTTGGTATACACGCTTATTTTAGATGACAATGCATGCTTAGCTATGTGACGTCATTCTAATTCCAATATGGCGGATCATCCAAGATGGCGGAACATTATTTTTTTCTGCACTACCACAGTATGGGTATCAAATGAAAGGGCTTACTGAGGAGAACACGAAAATTAAGGGCAATTAAATAAAAGCTTGTTACCATTAATTTATTTTAAAGCCTTGTTTGTGTCCCACTCCAGGGCAAGGTTCTTCCCTCTCTCCCGCCTCCGGTCCCAATACTGAGCCACGTATATCCCGCAAAGATGTTCAGATTTTCGCGCCACCGTTTCCTTCGACTTCTACGGTGTCGTTTAATCTAATAAATACATATTTATTTATTTAAGAACGACACACCAACAGTATACCTATTAACAATTGGGTAAATAAAATATTAAATAAAAACTGGTCTGATAGGTACAACAATGACAGGTGTGTACAACTTTCACCGACGTGAGACTTGAACATTTAAAAAAGAAACAAATAAAGTTGAAACTAAACTAAAAATTAAGTTAAATAATAACAATAACATATAATAGTATAATCTAATAAATGACAAAAAACCTAACATGCTTTGTAAAAAGAAACATGAACAATTATCGTTTTTGTATAAACTATACAGGATGTTTATTAAGCTACATACATTGTTTATTTCAAAATTTGTTATGACGGAAGTAATTACACTACTAGTAATTACAGGTCTTACGTAATACCATGATCTATGTGATAATTATTCGATAATGGACTATGTTACTTTGTACCAAGGACGAGATGGTCATTTTCCATTAAACTAACTAACTACAGCCCTGTTAACGTCCCACTGCTGGGCACGGGCCTCCCCTCAGTGCGAGGGGGATTCAGGCCATAGTCCACCACACTGGCCCAGTGCGGGTTGACAGACTTCACATATCTATCGAGAACTAGTCAAGTTCCCTCAGTCGTGCAGGTTTCCTCACGATGTTTTCCTTCACCGTTTCATAGCAAGTGATGATCTCTGATGAAAATGAGATTCGCACATAAACCCAGAGGTGCGAGCCGGGGCTTGGACCTGCACATTTTGATTGCAAGGCGTGCGTTCGACCATTCGGCTACCACTGCTATTTTCCATTACTTTATGGAAACGATGCCGCGTGTGGATCACATGAACATGGGGCCCTAATACGGAGCCACGTAATGGGTCTCGCATTTTAATTGAAATCTACGAAAAGGTTAGGATAGGTTTTGGCTGAAAGTGAGCGCCAGATGAGACTTTGTTCCATTGCTGCCTGAACTAAACGCGTCTCAGCGCAAATGGCATTTAAGTTCAACGTTAACTTAATATAAAATTCTTTCTGGGTCTCAAGTCCCTTAAAATTATAGTTGCAACTCTATAACTTAATTTTTTTGGGGCATGAAATAATGAAATAATATAACATAATCTTTTTTTTTATTATAACAAGCTTTATGCATAAGCATGTATGTCCGAATGGAATCTTGCAACTGAATTTTAAATCAGTTATCTTTAATCGATTGAGCTGAAATTTGGTATACACGCTTATTTTGGATGACAATGTATGCTTAGCTATGTGAGGTCATTCTAATTCCAATATGGCGGATCATCCAAGATGGCGGAATAGTTATTTTTTCTGCACTACCACAGTATGGGTATCAAATGAAAGGGCTTGCTGAAAAGAACACGAACTAAGGGCAATTAAATAAATTCTTGTTTTAAAATATATTTTTTACCATTAATTTTATTAATGGTACCTAGAATATGACTAGTCCAATGGCTTCAAGGTGACAATGTTTAAAGGCTTCACTAGTCATATTTGAGCTACGATTGATAAAATGTATTGTTTTCATGCCTTAGAAACGTAAGTCGTAGCAATTCCACAACGATACTGTTAGGGGACTAGGGACCCTGTACAAAGTCAAAGTCAAATCATTTATTTTGTATAGGCCTATGGGGGCACTTACAAATTGGTTAAAATCAGGGCTTACAAGGTAAAATTGACTCATCCTCTTGTTTGAAGTCGGTTAAAATGTAGCATAATATGTAACCCGAGCCGTAATAACAAATCGATTGTTCACGCACTACGTCGCGACACTAGCGCGTGAACGGCGCATCACTAGTGCGTTCGACGGACATTACACAAAAGAAGCTTAAATGGCGACGTGTCGTGCAATTTAATATTTTGTAAAAAAAGCGAATTAAAATAAGTTTGAAAACTTGAAGAGTTATAATACCTACACCCAATGCCACTCCTAAACATCGATTGACATCTTATTCATCAGAATCGGACGAATAGTTTAAGCGCAACGGAGGAACATACGTAAATACAAACATACAGCAGCTGCTAAAATCATAACACTTGCTTTTGGCTTCGCCGTAGTCGGGTAATAACGCGTAGTAATGCGAAAGAGGTAAATAGTAACTAACAATAGATAATAAGTAATAAAAGGTATTATATACTTATTGTATATTCAATTGCCACTGTGGTAGGTATACTGGGCTTCCCGCATGCCACAGATGCTACGTGCAGATCCGTCATCCATGAGGTCACTTCGTCACTTTAGGGTAACGTTATTAGTGACGACACCCGTCTCGTCACAGTGTCGCCGCAGCAACTTAGGTGACCTTTGCACGTTTTGATGAGGTCATGAAAATTAAACATCGTCTAATAGACTTGAGTTATAGATACACGCGCCTTAGCGCCATCTCATAGTTCCTCCTCCCCCCCTCCCCCACCTCTTCTTATTCTTTTTTTAAGAAATGAATAAAATGGTGATATTTAATGGAGTAAGATGAGGAATGGCTCCACCTGTGTTTAGCGGGTATTTCAGCCAGTGTCAAGTTAATAATAGCAAGGGCAAATTCAATATATACATTATAAATAAAAATGGGTGATGGCAGTGATAAAGATGGCGGATGAATCCTGTCACCTCACCTCTTAGTCTTCTTCTTCTTTTACGAAATGAATGAAATGATGATATTTAATGGTTAAATGTTATAAAGAGGGATTGATCAGCGCGCCATGGTCTCCGCGAGGCCGCCGCGGCACAAATGGTGCTTGATTATACACCTATCATTTTTGACACGTGACCGTGTAATTATGTTATTTATATGTTTTGTTTGTTGCACGTAGGAAGTAAGCATTTATATCTACGACTACGCACCTTTGTGATATAATCGTTTTACAATTTTAATTAATTGGTGAAGGGAATCTTTTTGCGACGGTCGATAGAAAATAGTTGTATGTATAGACGATGGCTTGGAGTAGTCGTGCGAGCGTAGGCCTTAATTCCATCCAGCGGTAAATTTGGGTACGTGGCCTTTTCGGAATTTGCCCTAGTTGGGGTGTAATTGCGATCGCACCCAGTCCATTGTATGATACGCATAGGACGAGCGTTGTTTAGTTTGGGATCATACCATGAATAGAGAGTGTCTGGCAATTTATTCTATGTATCAGTAGGGACTGATATAAACCCTATCATCGGGAGCTTAATATGTTACGAAACAGTCATAGGCATCCCTTTGTCTATAGTTAGTTACATGTTTGCTCTTTCAGTCAGGAATAGCCACAAAAGAATCATACAAAATGTCTTTGGTGTTTTGAACCACCGCGCCCCCACAGAACAAGATGAACTGTACCACAATATTTGACGCCTAACACTGGTACCTCATTTGTAAAATACTCCACTACTACTATGCTCCCACAAACGGTTTACGCACATCGTAATTTTAGCGAATGAATCAACAATTTAATAGATTCGTAAAACCATGCTTATTGACCTCACATCTATTTCGAGCGTGCACGACACACCGCTTGACGTTTGGTGTCAACGACATGGTTGGCGATGCCATATTGTTTTGTTAGGCGTGGATAATCTGTGGTTCTTACAATAATGAGACAAATTTACGACAGGATCAATGCTGATACAAATAATTAAAAAAAAAATCGTCACTAAAATATTCATGTATGTATGAGTCGTAGTGGCTTAAGATGGATCACATGAGCCCTTCAAATAAAGGAGACATTAAACTTGAGTTCTATTTGAGTATAGGACAGTCAGTGCTTGTACTATGTGATGTACTAAGTTTCCAAATTTATGTAAACAACAATTCATTCACAGAGGCTTTGCAGAAATGAAAGTAGTTTGTAGATGCATAGAAATTTCTACAAATCTACGGGAAATTTTTATATGAATAGCTAAATTGTCTTGGAACCCGCACGAATGTAATCGAAAGAAAATGGTGTAGGAGTAAATTTAGTAGTCCTTTGTTTTAAAGTCTTATACGATTTAAAAACATTTCTTACGGGTTTAAAAAAAACAAATTGTTAACAATTCTTTCATGGCTACTCTACCTGTGGTAAACACACGGATCTTGTATTTATGTCACGTCTGATCTCGCCCTCCGTGAAAACCGTGCATAGTTTGCTTCTAAACAATGGAGTTAGATCGACTGTTAAGCAGCCGGCGACAGCTAATGACCTTCAGACGATTTCACGTATTCACGTTATCTCAGCTGTTATGGTTCCAAATTTTGGCAATTTTAACGAAAAATCCAGTAGGTATACCTTTCATATGACTTCAAATTTGCACTGCGCTCTGGTATGTTGACATTAAATTCGAACAGGTTTGTCCTACAAGACAAGAGTAACATTGGTGAACGCATGGAAATCCGAGATTCCTTAAAATTAAAAAGTTTGTTGTTATAATTAAAAGCACTTTTTTAAAGTATGATTTGGCTTCAGTATTGCATGTTACATCAATAAAAAGATGAGTGAATGCTGTGCTATTATTAAGCCAACCTTACAGTGTTTGAACCTTGATATTTTAATAACAATTTGTACATTAAATCATTGAGAGAAAGTGCATTTATCTGCAGTAATGGTAGTAGAAATCAATTTAAAATAACCGCCGGAAAGTTTATTTTATATAAATCGATCGTGTATGTTATTATAGCTAAGAGTACACTTTCTAAAAATGCGTAAATTGTCTGATTCTGAAATTGACCCTTCCGAGAATATGAACACGAACAGGTTTTTTGGACTTTCCAATAGACTTTACCTAGAAGGCAACCTTTCCAACAGTTCCATATATAGTAAAATACCTTTAGAGTAAATCATCAATGACTAGCCGTTTAAGTTTACCATTTTCTACGCAGTAACGATCCCAATGAGTAACAAAAACAAACCGACACGCGTTGCGAATTGACAAATTGTCGCGTCTCGTGGGCGGCGCGCAGATGCCATCAACACCCAACTTGGCTACGTGCAGTTCTGACTCATGTAATCACCTACCATTGGTACAGTGCATATTATCATTTTACTTATATATTTTGTTTCATGCCGCCCAACAAGATCGCCGTAAATTGGACCGTTTTAGCTTTTCACTGTTTTGTTTTGTGGCTGCATTCTGGGCTTTATCAAGATAAGTTATCAAATTGATATTAAAATATCAACAAGTGTAATAAGGTTTCTACCGCAAGTCGTGCTACATCACTTTCTTGTTTGTCTTGCAAGTAAAGATTATTTTTATTAGGTTTAGAACACTCTGACTAAGTAGGTCATAAAGTATGCAGTCGTTTCATGAATTTCTGATAATAGACGAAGGGATCTGAAACAAGATGCAAAATTAAAATAAATCTTCAGTTGTTACATTTCACAATGTTTATGCAAATTAGTGATTGCATCTTCGGAATAACCATTATATTTTAACAATAACACCTCCGCGGCCTTGTCACTCGCGAGATTTATTTGTTCCCACAGAGGTAACTAACTAGAACTCCAGAAGCGCCTAGCCGTTAATGTGCCATTCTTAACACATATGCAATTATCTATTTCCTCGAACAGATCATTATTATGTCTTCCATGCGTTTTAATATTAATGAGGTGCATTGGAGATTCCGGGTTGACAATATATTTATGTTTACATACAAAGTTTGATCTACCGACATGTAGACAAGATCGCGTGTGGAATATTCCACTTTATCATTCCCGACATAGAGATTTAATTCTATTGCGTGAAATATGCCACTCTTGTGTCAAGTGATTCGTCCAACTCGGAACACGTGGCTCACTTATATGGTCAATAATAATTTGTCATTCGTGTCCTAGCCGTCATCGGGAACGATTAATGCTGAGATTTTAATGCATGGAACACAATACAAATATGACAGGCAATAGTTAATAGTATCCGTTTATTGATTGTAACTATCCGTGCATTCTACATTTTATGGTGACATGTTAATCACTAAACGCTAAATAGTTCCTGGAAGTAAGATCCTGAACGTGCATATTTAAACTTTTTTGTGTTGCTAGTTTTTTTTTATCTGCGTGAAGTATTTACATCCGGATACGAGTCCATTGAGCCGATTAAGTCCGGGGTCGGCGGCCCTTTCGTTACGATGAATATTTCACGTTGCGATTATTCGGTTTAATTGTTTGTTAATCCTCAGAACTAATGTATAGTGCGTGGTCATCGAAAAAAACTCTTACGGGATCATCACGTAAGAATTTTTTTTTGCATATGATCAACAATGACTCAGTAATGTTCATGTTTGATTTGTACGGCCTCGGTCTTAAGGTATGCCGTGACGTTTATGTGACAGAACTGATGAACTCGGGAATGATGTCATTGTGGTCACAGGCGTCTGCAAAGGATTAGTCAGTCATTTATTTCTGATTTTAATTTCGTCATTGCTGTTACGCCAATTTTGATGGTACGACAGATTTAGCATTGTCGTGTCGAGAAACCATGTCAACGAAAACTCCCTCTATTGGAACAGTATCCATAGAAGTGTTTGATTACCTGTAATCCAGTGATAGTAATAGAAGTGTCTGATTACCAGTATCCATAGAAGTGTCTGAGTATCTTCACCTTGACATCTCAATCCAGTCAGTGATGAATGGTTACCGTTTGGACCTCCCGCACACTAATATCAAACGAACTGTATTGACACAGATAAAAGTTAATGTCGTCAATGAAATGACACTGACAGCGCGAGCGAATTTTGATGCGTGGAGGCGTGGCTTTTATTACAGAAATTCAATAATTATGCCTATTTACACAGAGCTCGTTTTGGTATTGGCAGACATTTAACCTACTTTATTACGTTAACCTTTGGCTTTAGGCACAAAGGTTAACGTATCGCTCCTTGTGTCTACGTCACGCCTACACACGCACTTGCCGGCGGCGGCGCTCCGTGCGCGCTCGTCCCCGATGCACAACACGTGCGCTGCGCCTACGCATGTCCCATCGTCGTGTCAACATTAGGCACCTGTTACACGTACTTGGTCATTCTGTGTGCGCCCGGCGCACAGTGGGCCCAAACTGAAAATTGGTGGACATAGGCAACAAAGTTCCAATATCGATGCGATTTTTTTTTATATGACGTGTTAAAATATTCCTGACAACTTTTATTCAGATAAAATTTCTTCTAAAGTTGATAGTTTGTCTTGAAAAAAATAAATTAGATTTTTTTGTATGGAGCGAATTACGTTTCATTTATTTTCTTCAATTGTACAAATATGTTGGGTATGTGGCGTGAGTATATGATAGCTAGGGTCATTCTCTATCCACGAAAAAATAAATCAGCGCCGGCCATCTGCGGCTGCGCGAGTAATCATTCGGTAAAAAAAAAAGTTTTGTAAGATTTTTTTTCCATTTAAAATAAACTCAAAGTATCTTTTTTGTCTCATTTGGCTGTTTTGACCTTCTTTTTAGTTAAATATATAGTTTTAATAGCGCATAGGAACTTATAACTAGTAATTCTGGTAGAGATTTAGTTATTATTGCATGTTATCGGTAGCACCTGCATTGTGATTGATGACTCATTTGTTTGTGCACTCGGCTAAGCGCATAACTAATGAGTCACCGAAAAATGCTTGTCTCTGATTGGCTGTGTTATTATTTTAACTGCACGTTATCTATTGTTGAATAAATATCGTAATAAATTTCAGGTTATACTAATTTTGTTAATGATAGGTGAAATAATTTAAATTTGTACGGGCAAGTCGTTGATAATTATCTACATAATCAAGCGTATGTATATTATAGATTAATTTATTATTATTTATCGTACGTATGATCAATATGAAACTGTGAAGTAATTGTAGCCCTGAAAAGGGCTGTTTGTCATATTCCTAGCCCTGATGGGCTTTTGTGGGAATAATCTAAAGCCGGATCGCATCATTTCTTATTCCAGAAGTGCTAGTGGGTCCGGCAAATTTTCGGACTCTGCTATGAGGTATTCTTCTTCCTCCATAATCTCACTGTCACAGGGAGGCTCAGTAGTCTGTAACAACTGAATTGCTTCAGGCAACAACTCATTATGAGCCTGTTTCGTTAATCTAGGCCTTATGTAGGATATGTGGGGATCAGAGCTTATTAGAAGTCCATGTAGGATGTCTTCGTTTGTTGCTATTCTCCCCGACTTCCGAGTGTGCCTCTCCCTGACGTTTCTGAAGTCCTTATTACGGGCTTCCGAAGCTTCTTCAGATAAGGTACCTAAAACGAATAAGTACATAACTTTTAATTTCAAAATGCAATCGAGCCAAATAATAAATCAAACTATATATTTTTTTTACTCACCGATTGGCAAAATACCAAAGTGGTTACAGATGTCTGCACCGTGCATTAGAAGTTTATGTACACTAACTGGCATGTAGTACCACGAATAGTGTTGCACGTATACATCAGCTGTTTCTCTACAGTATCTTCTAAATTTTTCACAGTCAATGTTTTTGCCTGATGATATGGCTTGTAGAATAACGGAAAATCTGAAAATCAGATTTTCGTCAATTCCCGTTATTCTGGATGATGTTTTGTAATCTTGGAAAAAGCGCCTAGCAGTATTCCCGTCATTTGTAGTTCCAAAACCCTAAAATGGGAAAACAATACTGTAATATACAATACATAGAGATTTACTACACAAAATACATAAAAAGAGCGAAAATTAAATAATACCTGTTTGACTATATCAATCAGCATTCCAGTTTGCTCACGAAACTCTTGTTGCGTGGTATTTTTTTTAGCTTGTTTCATAGCCTTATGTTCGCCTCGAGCTGACCATCGTTGAAAATCCAGATTATAAGATATATGGAGAAGACATTCCATACACCGAATTTTCATATGCAGTGAAGAAATTCCTTGTTTGTAAATTTCTTCACGAAGTGGTTTGGCAGTCAAAGCTTCTAAATTATTCATTTCGCTCGGTTTTGCCAAGCAAATGGGACACGTTGCATATGATGGTACTTCAGCAATAATATTGGCCACTTTTCCATCAATCATGGTCATATGCAATTCATGTGACACAATAATATTACCACACTGTGTAGATATTCGTTCATCAATTTGTTTTTTCATCTCAGACTCTTCAGACTTTATAAAATCAGCTGTCTCCGAAGTGAAAGTGAACTTTACTGGTCGACAGTACAGAGTTGAGCAAGGTGTGGGGTTCTCCCAAACTATATTTTCATTCCCAGATGATGGGCTAGTAGACACTAGCCGAAGAGGTACGATGCTTATCATGACTACTGATGAATCATTGAACTCTACAGCTGTGTTTGACGTCTTCTGTTTATAATTGCTCTGCGACGAAGAACCATCAAGTCCCCATTTCCAGGTCAACTTGAGTTCTTCATTTTGAGACCTATCAACAGAATTAATATCTAGTAAAATCCTCTCCACAGTGTGGTCCAATAGCGCTTGCAATTTAATGTGAGCTCCTTTTTCGGTAATCTCCATACTCTCTTGTGGAGGGTAACATCTTTTCTTAGCATTTACAAGCTTTGGATAAGATGGAAAGGCAGCACAGTTTTCTTCTTTCAGAAATTGTCGAAGAGCTAAGTACTAAAAGAGCTAAACATTTATCTGAAGAAACAGTACTCAAGCTCTGCTTTTTGAATAGTTGCTCGTCTACTTTGGATAGCGCATCTGGATTACTGGAAAGGTATTCGACAACTTTCGCCAGATTAGTTTTTCCGTTGTCTTTCAATTTTGTTATGTACCAGTACCGCAACTCTTCCTCGGAATTTTCTTCTACTATGGAAGTAGTACGTCTTTTTTTTGCTTATTACTTAACTCTTCGAACGGTTTTCTGTGCTCTTTTTCTGTAGATGTTCCCGCTTCCGCAGTACATACTGCAAGAGTGGGAACATGGGAATCAATATCCTTAGGCTCAGATAAGGCTGCCTCCGAGAAGCCCATCTCACTTCTCAGGTCAACACTGCCACAAACAGGCCAGTTGATGTTTTTTTCCAACCACTTGCGATTACTTTCACGATTCATAAAAGTTTTTTGATTTCTACTTGACTCTATCCACTTTTTATTTAGATTTACACAAATAAGTCGACAGAACTCCTTGATTCGGTTCTTGTCTTCTTCAAAAACTTCGGTAGTCAAGACAGAAATGATACTTTCATATAGAAACGTATGATTTTTCAGATCACCGCCATTTCTTAATTTCACTAAAATATCTAGGTTGGTACAAAATCCAGCCATAGTTCAAATATAAAAATAAAAGTATTTCACTGTGTTTACAAATAAGCGGTAAGAGCGAAACTAGATGGACTTAATTAATGTCTTTAAATTTATAGTAAGTGTTAATTACTCAAGTTATGGACATAACAGTGAGTTTTTAGTCAGCCAATCAGAGACGAGCATTTAACAATGACTCATTAGTTATGCGCTTAGCCGAGCGCACAAACAAATGAGTCATCAATCACAATGCAGGTGCTACCGATAACATGCAATAATAACTAAATCTCTACCAGAATTACTAGTTATAAGTTCCTATGCGCTATTAAAACTATATATTTAACTAAAAAGAAGGTCAAAACAGCCAAATGAGACAAAAAAGATACTTTGAATTTATTTTAAATGGAAAAAAAAATCTTCCAAATTTTTTTTTTTTACCGAATGATTACTCGCGCAGCCGCAAATGGCCGGCGCTGATTTATTTTTTCGTGGATACAGAATGACCCTAGCTATCATATACTCACGCCACAAACCCAACATATTTGTACAATTGAAGAAAATAAATGAAACGTGATTCGCTCCATACAAAAAAATCTAATTTATTTTTTTCAAGACAAACTATCAACTTTAGAAGAAATTTTATCTGAATAAAAGTTGTCAGGAATATCTTAACACGTCATATAAAAAAAAATCGCATCGATATTGGAACTTTGTTGCCTATGTCCACCAATTTTCAGTTTGGGCCCACTGTGCGGCGCACTCATCAGGAACCGAGTGGGTTTTTCTAAGTAACGTACGCGTAGTTAGGATTACAAATCTTGATTGTTAATTCAATACGTAAAGGATGTTTACCGATTTGTTGAGCGATCGTGATATATTTAGACGCTGTGACGTAGGACTATCTATTAGGTTGGTTTTGGTAGTTTTTGGGAACGTGCTCCTTGTGCTTATCGTCGGGTTAATGTATACAAATAAATACAATTGAAGACCTGTAATGAGAACGCAATTTACAAAAAATATCACTGTCTGTCTTTCTGTTTGTTTGAGGTAAACTCCCAAACGGCTAGACTGATTTTATCGCGACTTTTACTGGCAGATAGCTCATGTCACATACTTAAGAGTAACTTAGTCTACTTTTTTCTATCTACGCGGGTGAACTCGCGGGCACACCTAGTATGAAATATTAATGCGGATGATTGGAATATTAATGAATTATAGAATATGTTTTAAGTTTGCGCTTCCGTTAGTGTTTTTGATGATTGATTTCGAATGCAATAAAGTTTTTTTTTGTCATTTAATTTATCTGACCTATGACTGTTGGAATGTGTTCGAGTCAATAAGGAAATCAGATAGGTTATATATTTTTTTTAGATTAAATAATGAAATAACACAAATACTTTAAAAACCTGAGGTTGTAATGTGGAAAATATAACGTGATTCATCACGGCTAGGCGGGGTTAGAATGCGAAATATTTGGGTGCATAAGGAAGTTGACATTCAAATTATATTCGCCAACCTTGAGGAACCGTGGTCGTGAGATAGCCAAATCCATATTCGGTTCTTAACACTAGTAACCTTATAACGTAGCATTGTCAAATTGTATTCACGTTAAGACAATTAAAGACACATACATAGATACTTGTGTAAATTATGCTGGGTAATGTTTTGTGTTCAGAGAAATACATATCGGGTATGTACGGGTATGTATCCCGAAATAAAATAAAAATATAATAAAAAACTAGTTACTGTGAAACCTAAACTAGGCGTAAAAAAGTATTACTGATCGAAACGTTCAGCCGTTAAGTATACAATGCGTTTCAGATTGGATGTAACAGGTCTGTAACACTTCGTCGTTTATAGTAAGTATATGAAATAATTTTATGAAGACAGGCTTTACAGATTTTTTTATTCCACCAAATAAAAACATTAATATATTTAAAGCTTTAACAAGCCTAGGCATGGTCAGTTATGTTACTTGTGTTTCCTATGTATATATTTAGATCAAATTTTAAGAAAAACTTAACATGACAAAAATCTGCTTTTGAACGACGGTAAAAATTTCTGATATCACATATTGGTTTACAATAAGCCAAGGGAATCTATATTTTAAGGGTTAGTTTACCCATTTAAAATCACATTGCACCCCATCTTTTGGACATAGTTTGAGAGTGATATATTCTATAGAAGCCAATGGTACCTATGTGATTTTTAAGGTTTTCCTTATTGCCTCTATATTTCACAAGCTCGCTTAAGTATGATGCTTATGTAAAATATTACACTCAACAAGTCCACTAAACATAATTGTGTCAACTAATCTACATGCTACAGGTTGTTAAACTCATGGGCAAGCCGTGCCATAGAAATGCTGGGCTGTACAAATAACTGGATATTGCGTTTCACCGCGAACGGATTTATAGTCTGTTAGGCGGTTTCGAAATTGCTCCATATTTGCGGTATTTAGATTTACGCGCTGGAACATAGCCATTTAATCAACATTTACTGTCTGTGACTATTTTGTAAAGCAGTGGTAGCCTCGTGGGCAAGAACGCCCGCCTTGAACGTAAGGGGTGCAAGTTCAAATCCCAGGCCCGCACCTCTGAGATAATTTTCATGTACGAATGTCATTTTCAACAATGATTACCACTTGCTGAACGGTGAAGGAAAAACATCGTGAGGAAACCTGCACGTCCAGGCGTGCGAAGTTCACCAACCCGCACTGGGCCAGCGTGGTGGACTATGGCCCAAATCTCCCTCGTATTGAAGGGGAATGGGCCCGGTATAATGGCAATAGGCTTGCCCCCTATTACATTGGGACCAAAATACATCGGCGAAGTGTGGGCGCACTACAGTGCACATCTGCCTACCCCTTCGGGGAATACAGGCGTGATGATGTATTTGTATTTGTATTTTATATTTTGTAGGCGTGTGAATTAATTTGGCGCCGATATTAATTAATGACTGTGGTAGTCTAGTTGATAAAACGCCAGCCTTGAACGCAAAGATTGCAGGTCCAAACCCCGGGCTCGCACCTCTGGGATTTTCAGACTTCATGAACTAATGCCGTTTTCAATGATAATTACCACTTGCTTTATGGTAAAGAAAAACATCGTGAGGAAACCTGCACGTCTATAGAAAGGCATGTAAAGTTTAGTAACCCGCGCTGGGCTAGCATGGTTGACTATGACTCAAATCCCCCTCGTATTGAGGAGGAATGTGCTCGGTATATTGGCAATAGGCTATTCCATTGGAAACGAAATACATCGCTACAGTGGCTGCACTTCAGTGCACTCTGTCAACCCCTGCCTCCCCGAAAATGTTATTAAATTATAAAAAGTTAAATGAATGTACATCATCCATGCGTGATGATGTAAATTTATCATAATGGTTTTGTAACCTACAAGTATTTTATAAACAAGAGCATTAAAAGCACACGGAACAATAGCAATGCTGGTTTATATAGCCTGTTTGTAGTTTATGACAAGTGCGACACGACCAATGTGGAGCATTACAACTAGCATTTCGAGTTTTATCAGATTTTTTCCTGTTCTGCTTGATTTGTGGACATATCGGTGTGATCTAAATTGCTTTGTGCCGGATAACTATCCGGAAAAAGGATATTCCGTCAGAATATAATTGAAGTTTGTTTCTTTTTTACATAGCGTCTATTTGTCTTGTATAAGTTTCTCGCAGAATTTGTTGTTCTCTATGTGTCTACTTTAGCCACATTGATTGTATCGTGGTCTATCATAACTTGGGGCGAATGATTTAACACTTCTTTTTTTTTTAATGTACTTTATGAACCTAAACCTTAACACGAGTATCGGGTAAACAACTGAATGGTTTAAAAAAATTAACCATGATTTATTTTTCTCCTCTTATTTTGTAAACTTGCTTTATCCCGACTCCTAAACGAAATTTTAAATGTATGTTTTGTGAATATTGTGAGCTACCCTTCGTATATGTAGTTTGCACTGTTAAATAGGGTGATAGGTGCGATCATAGGCCACAACACGGTTCGTGTGACAAATACTCAAAGGTCTGTAACTCAGAAACTATGATGGTTAGGTATAGTCTGCCCTTACGTCTACATATCAGCCACCGTATTTGTTTCTAAGATTCAGACTTCTGATATAACCTGTATAGTCAATGAGTATTCTATTACCTACATGTTTTTTCACGTAGATTAGTTAATGTTTGATAAGATCTGCTCCATTTGCACAACTGTTATTATGAGTGCCTTGTACAAAACTAGGTATGTCCTTTATCGACTTAATTAACCTTTTTCTCAAACATTATCGAAGTATCCATGCCTTTATTTAACTCGACGCTAAAATCGTTTTAACATTATCAAGGAGGTGATCAAAATTTATGTGGTGTACTTATTTGGATTTTTATGCCCTATTCATATTCAATATTTACTGCGGAATATGAAGTACTTATCCTACTTGCATAGCATTACCTTTTTATCATCATCATCACGCCTGTATTCCCCGAAGGGGTAGGCAGAGGTGCACTGGAGTGCGCCCACACTTCGCCGATGTATTTTGGTCCCAATGTAATAGGGGGCGAGCCTATTGCCATTATACCGGGCACACCGGTTTCCTCACGATGTTTTCCGTCACCGTTTCTTAGCAAGTGATAATCTCAGATGAAAATGAGGTTCGCACATGGAACCCAGAGGTGCGAGCCGGGGATAGAACCTGCGCACTTTGATTGCAAAGCGTGCGTTCGACCACTCGGCTACCACTGCTGCTACCTTTTTATCATACCAATATAACAGCGGAACCCTATGTTCTGTCCAATCTGTGGTTATGCCTTACTAAGGATCTTCTATTTTTACGTCCAAACGTTCATGTGAGATTACCGTGATGTGAGTTTACCTTTTATCAAGGGCCTGACCTGTGCAATCGTTCTAATATTATTTTGATGACAACAGACATTTTGGTTATCCACAGAAACTTGTATCTTATACAACTGGTTCGCTAACTATCCTACTATTCCTCTACTAATATTATAAATGTGAAAGTCTGTGGGGGTGGATGGATGGATGCTAGTCTCTTATATCTGTGGAAAATAATTTGATATCGATCATATGCCCACACATACCCACTACTATTAATCCTGCCTCGTCACTCTTACGAAGTTTGACCCTCAACGAGTCCCGCAGAGTATCTAAAATGTCTTGGAACTTCAACTACGAATTTCATCGACTACCTACTAACTACGAATTAAATTTGATGATGATACATTAGAAAGGAGAGTAGGCGTAGGTAGTTAAAAGGAAAATAATGATTTTGTGTATATAGCTAGATGACGAGTGGATTGATATATAAATAGATTGCACGTCCTTTATTTGCTATTATAACATAGCATCCGGATGCATTACGTACGACACTGGCTCACCTCGCCAAGAACGTTGCTATAGCAATTATATTATATGAGATCTATTCCTGTTTTTTATTTTTTATTATATACTACATTTAACCTCTGAACTACACTCACAACGATTGCATTTTATATCTACGTATTAAAATGCTAATTTGTGTCATAAAAGTGAAATTTAGATTTTTTTAAATCTTTTTTAGTGGAGTGCATATTTTAAAGTATTGGAGTGGATGTCAGTATGACGGAAAAGCGAGATGAATGGATTAAGGTAAGACAAATGAAATGAAATGATGAAATTTTTTACGACTATCGTATTGGTTATTGAAAATTACTTACTTTAATATGAGCAGTCGCTATGGCTCCTCCGGTGAAGCTGTAAAGGCCAACTCAGGGCCAACAGCGTAGTCCATTAAAAAAAAAAGTCGCTATGGATGTTAATTAAAAATACCTACATATCGCCTAGGCGTTTCTAGATTAAAGTTGCATGTCAAGTTTATTGGTGATCATGATCAAGATTTTTAATTAAAATATTAATTAATATATCATCTCGCCTATATTCCTCGAAGTGGAAGGCAGAAGTCACTGCACCCCTTACGTTCAAAACGGGCGTTCTACCAAATAGGTTACCACTGCTCACTATGATAAAACCACTTCTTTCTGGGTCTATTCTGGTAAAAAACTTATTCGCAGTAACGAATTGATTCGTTACACCCGCCAACCAAACACGGCCATAAATATAATTTTAACTCTTCCTCGAGATCGTCCGTATTTCCTCGAATTCCCATACTTATATAGAGGTTTTATATTTTTTTTTTTATCGAATTAATGATATTTACAAACGTTTAAAATGCCATCAAAATGTAGTTCTACCATTTTGGGATGTCCCCAAAAAGGGCGATCAGCAGACCGGCGCCAGCATGGCACGCTTGTGGGTTATAAATTAGCTTACCAAATTTGAAATCAATCGGCTGTATGCGGACGGACTGTGCTCTCTAGACTTGTGATTCGGACTGTATTTGGTGATGCTACTACTCGGAGTGAGGTCGACAAGACGGTGAATCCTATATTTAGGGCGGGGGTGAGGTACACATGCGTAAAACGAAAGAATCCTGCCCTGATAATAAACTTGCAGCAAGAACACGCGTGCGCAAGACATGACTTATGCCACGGATTGTGTTTTTACTCTTTCGTAATTCATGCAAAAGGAAGAGACAAAGTTGGTACATCTTACAGTTTGTCTTTTAGTGTCGAGTTAAACCGACCGTGCAGCCAATGCTTCAAGGTCTAGGTTTCTAAAAGGAGGAATTGCTGATTGGGCACACTGAGCAATTCCTCCCGATTTTTTTACCGGAACCGTACCAATTCCATTTTTATTTTTCATTAAATGAGCAAGCATTTGCGCCATTCACACCATCGGCGGTATTGTAGTTTGTAAGTATCATAATTTGGAATCCAGTACACAACGACATTAAATGCCGAAAAAACTGTGGCTCCACGATTTGGAGCTCTCTGCGGGAAAGACGTGGCTGGAAATGGCCTTGGGTTGGGACCGGTGGCCTGAGAGAGGGGAGGCCTTTGTCCATGAAAGGTACATAAATAAGGCTATAAAAACATATTTAAAACAAAATAAAGAAATGATTTCGTGCAAGGCGAATTGTTAAAGTGACCATCTAACCACGCGTCAATAATGCAAGTGACAGTGTTGGGGTTGTAACTTGTGACTGTATAGCGGTAAGAAGCTTCTACTTCTACGATTTATAGAAGTGCAGTTGTTAACTGGACGTTGCGTTGAAACACCTTTCTAAAGCCCTGGCAGAACCTATTGTTGTATATTTAAGTGGTAGGTATGTGATCCGCTTTCACAATGGCGACGTGCGCGCGCGCATATGCCCAGACATCGTCAATCACGAGCTTGTTATTAATGATACAATATAATATTATGTACCTATTTGTTTATTCATTTGAAGAGTTGCTGGGTACGGTAGCAAGATATATAGTATAAATTAGTGCTAATAACTTGTGTATTTATACTTATATACCGTGAAATATATAAAATTAAAAGTTATTATCTGTTTACAGTGGCATTGTAGAACACTGAAATATTTGCACTGAAAAATAACATTTGTTGGGATGGAAATTGCTTCAAATTTTGGTGGTTACTATTCAAAAAAAGATTCCCAATTATAACTTTAGATTCTTTTACAAGCCCTTTTTTTGTGTAGGCATCATTGTCATTCTTTGACTGATTGATTACTGATGTTTATAACCTTTCCTTTAGGCTCTGCCGGTCCTTTTCTTCTATTCATCTCGCTTTTCCGTCATTCTGACCGATCTCATTCATATCACTTTTTACACACTCCATCCATCTTTTCTTTGGTCTTCCTCTCGCTCTGTATCCATCCACATTCATACTCATCACTCTTTTAGTCACATGCTTCTTATCTCTTCTCATCATATGCTCAACCCAATCTAGTCTCTTACTTCTCACTTTTTCTGGTATGGGCTAAATGTTAAATACTCGGGTAAAATGTTACAAAAGTCATCGGCCATTTAATGTCTACAGTGTTTTTAGTTCGCTCAAGCTTTAAACTGTTTTAGTTTTGTAGGTGTCAAATGTTCTAATAGGTTTATTTTTTCAGAACATTGATAATATATTATTTTATTGGACGTCAATGGAGCCAGAATATGTAAATGTTTCGTAAATCTAAGTGTTTATCTATGACATAAACATTTCTGGGTTTTTCTAGACATTTATGGAATGGTGATGGAACCCGTTAGCCGGCCGGACGGGCTCTTGTTGGTTTATTTTTATCACTCCCAAAATGAAACCACTTAGATATACCTATTATTTATAAAGATATCTATTTAAGAATGTAAACATAATCTTAAGAACATGTTTTTGACAATATCACTAATTAATATCGCCAGAAATCACGTATACTCATCGTATGATCCCAAACAAAGGAAAGCTTGTACTATGGATACTATAAAATTTCAGTTACACGCAGACCAGGGCAAATTTCGAAAAGAAACCTTCGAAATCTGCCGCTGGTGGCAATCCAATCCGCAACTACCCAGTGAAGAGAACCAAGCGGCCTTTTTTTTTTTTTTCGTGGGGAAATCCTCTATGGATCCCCTTCCAGCCTCGGGGGAGGAGGAAGGGGTATGTGGGAGTCCCCGGCAGATTGCCGGTATACCCACTAAAAACCCACGGTGTACCACCCGCCGCTATGGAGGGATGCAACGGGATCGGGAACCAAGCGGCCTACGCTTCTGGTTCTTAATGTTTTATTTTAATTTTATAAATTTAAAACCTATCTCCGAAACAAAACAATTTCAAATAAGTGGTTTTACATTCAAAGGTCATCTAATATCTGAACTTAGTTTTAACTATATAACCAGTGTAGTGTGCCTACATTTCGAAGTAGATACTTCTACTTACCTAGTCCATTCTAAACTAGCTTTCCGCCCTATTCAAGTCACGACGTCAGTTAAATGTCATTCGGTCATTCATTTCTCCAACATTGGACCACCTGAATATTGATATGTTGAGCACCGGTCGGGATGTATACGTCCCATAACTATAGACAATTATGATTTCTTGAGCTAGTTGCCACCCTTTTTCCGCCCTGCTTCTTGCCACCCCTCCGGTAAAGCTGTAACGGCCACGTACGGTCAACAGCGTAGTAATTCTAAAAAAAATATATTATGCGCAGCTTGATGGTTAACATAACCCTGTTATTCCCAAAATAGATAGCAGTTTACATTTTTACTTCAAAAGATATGTAGTATATTACCACTGGCGGCATAGCTTGCGTATTTAATTGTGATTGTAACCATCCACACTTCTAACCACCACTCACAGATAAAGCACTGTGCCCACAGGCGCGTTAAACGCACGACCACAGACCTTAAATTAACAAACCTTAAATTACAGACCTTAAATGCCTGATCCATTTCTTTGGTAAACCCAAACGACCAGTAGTAACTAGAAAGAAAAATTTATTTATTTTTAGTGAGCTGTATTCAAAACGTGGCCACCTGTCTTTTAACATATAAATTCAATCTTTATGTATATTTACACAGAGAACATTTTCAAAAGGCAGTGGTAGCCTCGTCGGCAGAACGCCCGCCTTGAACGTAAGGATTTCAAATACCGGGCTCGCACCTCTGAGATGGTATTCATGTGCTAATGTCATTTTCAATAATGATTACTAATTGCTGTACGGTGAAGGAAAAGATCGTGAGGAAACCGGCACGTCTATAGAAAGGCGTGTGAAGTTCACCAATTCGCACTGGGCAAGCGTGGTGAACTACGGCCCAAAAATCTTCCTCGTATTGAGGGAGAATGTGCCCGGTATAATGGCTCGCCCCCTATTACATTATTGGGACAAAAAGACATCGGCGAAGTGTGGGCGCACTGTAGTGCACCTTTTCCTACCCCTTCAGGAAATACAGGCGTGATGGTGATGATTTTCAAAAAAGGCTCATTATCGTTAACCAAACTCTAGTTATTATTAAACTCCTCTGTCGATCTCTCCGAGCTCTAAGCGTGACGGTATTTAATGATGATGGCTCGGAGTCGAACAGGTGAGCTCACGATCGATGATCTACGAGTATCATCGCATCGTGTTACGAACGCGTGCCGGCCTAATTACAGCACATCTTTGTGTTGTTAGAGACCAATCGGTTTGGTCGTTGCGTTATACAGAGTGTAGTGGAAGTCCGGAATAATATTTTAGGTGCGGTAGGTCTATACCCTACTATCATTGTTTCCCAGTTATAGACCTTGGAGTGTTTGTCACAAGTATTGTGTTGTGGCTCCAGCGTTTTTAAACAGTGTAAATTAGGTTTTCTTGGGGGTTAGTAAACAGAACTTGAAAATTTTGCATAGAACTCGAGATATCAAAGGTTTTTCAAATTGGCAACAAGAAATATTTTTGAGGTTTATTAGTTTTAAACCCAGCGCACACGAGGCGTTTTACATTTTAATTTGTTTGCCAACCCCAAAATGAACTCTGTGTCAATATACATAAATAATGAATTTCTTCGGTAAAAGCCACGCCTTCACGCGTCAAAATTTGCTTGCCCTGTCATTTCGTTGAAGAATGAACTTTTTTCTATGAGTCAATACAGTTCGTTTTGTTATTGGCTAACAATTAGTCGCGCGTGTCTTGATGCCCCCGTGTGTGGTTGGCTTAAACCGTTGCTTGGTGTGTTTATAAGGCATTTATTGCTTTCATCGAACCGATGCATCTGTCATAAGCCGAGCTGTTTCGATGCCACCAACTTAGGTATCTTTACCGTTTGCGGCGTCGCTACTGTCGTCAATGCCGTAAATATAACTTGGTGACGCTTTACAGATTTTAATTGCATATACGACCTTAGCGACCTCTATGCGCGGGCGCGCCGGCCCCACGGCCGCTGTTTCATTAGTTTTGCGAAACCCCTAGTGAATTAGAGCAGTAATTTGTGTGTGCGACGTGTCCTAGACGTATTAAGCACAATGGTTACGCAAATACGCGTCTCATTCTATGAAAACCTCTTTGAAAACCGAAGATTTTTGTAAAGTAAAGATTTGTTTCGATAATTCTGTTTTTTTTTAGTATCCCTAGGACAGGCGAATTCGACTGTTGGTTGTACCAGCGGCATTAGACAGGAATCTGTCTAGGTGTGCCGGATATCTAATGCAACACAACTGTGCCCGAGATTGTGTGTCTAAATCGATTCTCAACTCACGGTCTATGAATCTAGAGCAAATTCTCAATTTCAATTCGGAAATACGTTCTTGTATATTGGGATATGATAGAGATTATTTAGTAGTCTCAATCGTTTAGTACAACTATTTGTTATGTCATGAGCTATTTAATATTGCCAAAACGTTAAGATATGGATTTCAGTTTTAGATTTGAAGATTTTTCACCATACTTTGAAATGTTTTCTTTGCACGCCTAAGAGAGAAATTTCACGATGCCCCTTAGTTAGCCCTGTGAATGCAAGGCCCGTGGCAACGCTTAGAAGTCGAATGATGTGATAACGTTACGTAACGTAACGGTTTTTTTAGTACCCGTTCTGCGAGGACTCCTACGTAATCTTTCCACTTCCTCTGAAGTGGCAAGTTTTTCTTAAAGGATTTTATGACGAAAAAGTAATAGTTCTCCAAATCTAAATTCGAATCACAATTTCTAGGGTATAAAGTTTAATACATTATTTACGACTTAGGTGTGGTAGCCTCGCGGGCAAGAACGCCCGCCTTGAACGTCAGGGGTGCAAGTTCAAATCCCAGGCCCGCACCTCTGAGATAATTTTCATGTACGAATGTCATTTTCAACAACGATTACCACTTGCTGAACGGTGAAGGAAAACATCGTGAGGAAACCTGCACGTCTGTAGAAAGGCGTGTGAAGTTCACCAACCCGCACTGGGCCAGCGTGGTGGACTATGGCCCAAATCTCCCTCGTATTGAGGGGGAACCTGCCCGGTATAATGGCAATAGGCTCGCCTCCTATTACATTGGGACCAAAATACATCGGCGAAGTGTGGGCGCACTACAGTGCACCTCTGCCTACCCCTTCGGGGAATACAGGCGTGATGATGTATGTATGTAAGTAAAAACAAATATCGTATATAGTGTTGTTCCAATCTGGAAATATTGAAATAATTTGCTATTACGAGCTACGGGATTATGTACATTCCAAATACCATTGTTCTACATATTACTAGTCATATTGTATTGATATCATGGGGGAACGTGTTTGAAGCGTGGCGGCTGTGTTAGTCTATAAATACGTGACTAGGTCGTGCGCATAGGACCGTGCTCAGTGGGCCAGTATAATTCACTATGCCATAGTGACTATGGGGCATATTGCTGGACAATAGGTGACTGTAGGGACACTACATTCCCCACCAATAAGTATTTTCCACAATTTATTCAGTTGACGAACTACGATGTTGACAAGTCTCAGCTAAGTTTAATATATGCCAGCAAGGCGAGCATGTGCGCCACGACAAGACTTATGTCACGGATTATATCGTCCGAGTCGCTCTCTAAATGTTATCTTTTATGTTAGATTTGTCGAGCAGATGACGTGATAATTCGATGTGTGACGTGATGTGACTTATGAAAAATGTGTCTAGTAGAAAAAGCTCATGATGTCACTAGATCGACACCTCTGACCTTTGCAAAAGATAAAACATAAAATTATGCCTACGCGATTATGTTGACATTGCTGAAGATTCTATGTCGAGCTAGGTTTAACTAACTGGGTATCTAACTGTATTTATAATCATCTAGGCATATACGAAGACTATTACCCGGTGATAGGATGGTAAAGTAGGTTGTTATAAAAGGCTTTTGGTTAAGCTATGGCAACCCTGGCATCAGCGTGGGCGCTCGCTGTACTGCGCATGCGCCGCCCGGTCTGTCGCAAACTGCTTGCGAAACTGTCGCTATACCAAATGGTGCACGAACAACCAATACAAGAATGGTTTGTAAATGGATTGACGTTACTTTGAGGGACGTAATTTTTAGTTTATTGTCGTCCGGCTTGTGCTATGAATGAGCGAGATAACATTATTTTTGTATATTCCAAGATTAGGTTTAAAGGTATACCTTTGAATTCCGTTGATCCTCTAGGTGTGTGGTATAATAAAAATGAAAATGTATTGTCCGCAGAGAACTTGGCGCCGTCAGAGTTGAAGAAGCTTAGAAATAAACAGAGGAAAGCTAAACGCAAAGCGGAACAAGAGAGTGCGTTACAAGCGCAGGTACAGGTATGGCGGAGACCATTTTATGTGAATATATATAATCTACGAACATCTACAAAAGCTAAAATACAGGTTGTCTCAAAAGTCCGAATATAATACTTTGGGTAATTATACCGTAGCTCATATGTGGATGCTTAGTGAAGACAGTTTATACCTAACTATCACAGTCTCTGAGATATAACTCTTTGAATATTTGTCACAGGTCTCGTGTTTTGACCCTTGGGTACATCCATAACCCTATGCAACAGTGTAAATTACACTTATAAGGGGCGACTGCCAATATTCACAAAACATGCAAATTTTACATAGGACTCTAGATATTACGAGTTATAGAAATTTACGTCCAAAAAAATATGGATATGGATTCAATCAAATTTTTATACCATTCAGTTGTGTACTCGAACTGACAATATGTGACTATTGAACTGACAATATTGATTGTACATGCTTGCTGATGCAAACGTCAAAGTATTATTTCGCACTTCTGTAACACCCTGTGTATGCTTACCACAAAATATGTGGTATAAAAGTATGCAATATCTTTTTGACGTTGTGTGTGTGAAGGTAAGTAAAGTATAAAAATGATTTGATTTCCAGGAGCGAGTAAATCCCTGAAAAAAATAATGCATGCGACCAATTTTTATATCAATATCAAAATGAACTGTATTTACTTATAGAAGAAGAACATTTTTCAACGACATATCATCGAGCACACAAGTGAATTTGGACGCGTGGTTCCGTCGTTTTTAATGCAGAAATTTAATCTGTAATATACTGACACAGAGTGCATTTTCAAAAGATGAGTCAAGTTAATTTGCTCGTACCTGAGGCGTCATGATGTGTGAAAAGTTTACCAATACCAAAATGAACTCTGTGTCAATCTACATAAATATTGAAATTCTGTGATAAAATCCACGCGACCAACGCTGCAAAATCCGCTCGCGCCGTAAATGGTATTTCGTTGGAGAATCATCTTTTTCTATGAGACTATACAGTTTCTTTTGGTAATAGTCAAAAAATTGCAAAGGGTGTCTTCATACCCCAACGTGCCCGGGACACTAGACATCGGGGGCGCACTTATGAAACGTTTTTTTTTAGGAAATATTTTGACTAAAACGTTGCGTTGGAAATTTTACGGTCCGCTAGCAAAACGGGGCATTGTTATAGACCCCTATTTCAGTACTATTGACCAACATATACAGGCTAATTATTTTTTATACTACTTTCTCTTATGCGATGCGTAATTTAAATGGCATGCGGGCTTGCTGCATAAAAATGCAGGCCTCGTTGACCGTTGCAGTGGGTCCTCCATGGTACCGATGTGTGTTCGACAGGTGAAACGCGAGCAGCATCATAAGGCGAGGCAGCAACAGGAGCAAGGCGACCCCGAGGCGCCTCAACTCGACGAGCTTGTACCTGACAAACTAGCGAGGGTAAGATGTGACCTTTTTTATATATTCTAAATTTGAATAGAACCGGAGCGTTCTTAAAAAATATATACACGCAAATAAAATGTCTATGACTAGTTGACACTTAAACAGTTTTTAGTCTTCGAACTGTTTGTTTTTAGCCTGTCCTGTTTAGGCTTGGGTATCTGTGTCAGACTGATCTTTTTTTTTACTTTGCTTTTTATTGCTAGTCGGCATTCGACAACTTTGCATGGTGATAATCTTGACAGATACCATGGATTGCTTTAATAACTTTCCGAAAATGCTTTTGGGATCTTTCCCATGTGACCACCCTTGTAACCATGGAGTTCCTTGGCCATTCTGGTCCATAAAGTAGCAGTTGTATAGTTCCATATTTATTTATTTTGTTAATCGAAGATTCCTTGGTTGACATTCATAAAAATAATCTGATTTTAATTGCAATAATAAGCCCGTAATCGTCATTGCCGTCTTCTGAAGGACAGTCACCCAGAATCCAAGCCACCGTGTTCGGTCTTCGCATTCTTATTTCAATAACAAATGTTGCGGACAATCAGTCACCGACCTCACCACGAACTTATTTCCTGCCAGCTAATCGATATTGTCACAACAATAGCTATTAATAACATTAGAAACACAAGTATTTCCCGATCACTACCTGTTTGATAACAATCATATGTCCGCCCGAGCCGCCGTGACAATGACGTATGCAATTGAGTGATTGTCATTGAGACATTCACGATGCAGGTGTCAGAGTGTAGAGTGTCTGTATAATATCTATGTTGTATCAGGATTTGTTCAAGATACTGCCCATCTTGAACCATGTCAAGTAAGTTAGTTCCTATGTCCGCGAAAGATGTCGCTAGCCCCAATTTGTAAGAGGTATTGGAATTTTCTTAATTTTTTTATTATTATGTCTACTGTCCACAAGGATACCCCTTCTTCCTGTACTGAGTGTTTTCTTTATGGACGTATAGGTACTGTGTAGTGGCCATAGTAACTAGAGAACCCATAACGACTCCGCGCCACGTATGACTCTGCGGCAACTTTTTTGACGTTTATGTGACATCCGCCATTTTAGTTACCTCATAGTTACCAGTAGTATACGGCAACTGCAATGGCGGATGGCAGATAAACGTCAGAAAAATTGGCCGCACGGTGGAGTCGATATGTCTGTTATATACCTCGATGGTAATGGCACACTGAGGCGTCTTTGCGCGTGCTTAAGAATTTTTGCCATTACTCAAAATGAACTGTATTTACTCTTAAAAAGCTCATTCCGTGAAGAAATATATATATGACAACGAGAGCGAATTTTGACGCGTGATCGCGTAGCTTCAACGATAGAAATTCAATCTTACTGTGTTTTGACACAAAGTATACATACATAAAGTACATACGTACATACATAAAGTATAAAAAAATGACGCCTAAAGTTTTACCCCCAAATTTATAACATTTCTAATTTGAAACTCATTTACAGCGGCGTTTTTAGAGCACAAATGAACGAATGTTGTTGAATTTGTTTGTTCATATTTATTAATTTGTCCGTGATCTATGTTAAGTGATATTCAGCCTATTCGCAACAGAGATTCGTGACCACTTTGGCGAACGTTAATGGGCTGTGAACGGATGTGACATAATAATATCTTAAGTCTTTCTTTGATCAACATACTTATTATATGGCGCTTATATCCTGATTCAGAGAAAGACAGATATATATCTACCTTAAAGTGATTATCATTGGAACTTATTGTCAAAACCACGATTTGGTCTAGTGGTCTGAGCGTAGGCCGCTCGGATCACTGCACCGGGCGGTTGCCGGTTCGATTCTCGTCAGCGGTAAATCTCAAAAATGGCTTTTTCCAAATTTGCCCTGTTCTAGGTTTAACTGGGATCGTTTCCAGTCCATTGTATGGTATCCATAGTACAAGCTATGTTTTGGATCGTACGATAAGTATGTATTGTCTGTGGTGTTAGCACGCATGTCAAGACAAGACATCTGTCACCGATTCCCTCGGTCGCTCTCTGTCTTATTTCATACAAGAGAAAAAGATATAATCAACATATTCTGTGACATAAATCTAGTCTTGGCGCACATGCTATAACTACTGGTAATATTTATTTACATAGTCCAACCGAACCTTTGGCGTAGGTCAGAAATGGACCTTCGGTTAGACACTAATGTTTAGTTAATTATCTTTCCCAGGCGGACGACCCGTTAGAGCAAGCAATCAAGTTCCTGCAACCGTTGAGAACACTCGCCGCGGATAGGATAGACACACATTTAATGGCCTTCGAAATTTATTATAGAAAAGGTTAGTAACTTGGCGATAGGGATCTCGTCTATTTTATTTGAGGATGAGTGCGTATCTCATGTTAGCTCGCGAGGTGCTCACAAGGTACACCACATTTGAGGTGCGGCATCGCTCGAGAGCGTATTCACTTCACAAAACCATACAAAGGACAGGTTTGGCTGGGTACGAGTCACGTAACCGCGCAGGTCGTCGTGAACTCCTCAAAAGAGTCGACTTATAAGTGAGGTCCCTCACAATCTCTAATTGGCACTTTTTATTATTATCATTTTAATCTATAGCAGTGGTAGCAGAGTGGTCGAACGCATGCCTTGCAATCGAAGTGTGCAGGTTCAAAACCCGGCTCGCACCTCTGGGTTTCATGTGCGAATCTCATTTTCATCCGAGATCACCACTTGCTATGAATCGGTGTAGGAAAACATCGTGAGGAAACTTGCACGTCTATAGAAGAACGTGTGAAATTCACCAACCCGCACTGGGCTAGCGTGGTGGACTATGGCCCAAATCTCCCTCGTGTAGAGGGGGAATGTGCCGGGTATAATGGCAATAGTCTCGCCCCCTATTACATTATTTGGACCAAAATACATCAGCTAAGTGTGGCCGCACTGCAGCGCACCTCTGCCTACCCCTTCGGGGAATACAGGCGTAATGATGTATTTATATTTATTTTAATCCAAGTTCATATCAGTGTTGTTTTTGTTGTAATCAAAAATAAATTTGAGAGTTAGACTAAAAACATTGCCATCTTACTCATACATCGCGGCAGCGAGAACGACGTCAATAGACTCAGTGATCGAGCAATGGAATCAGCACTTGTCATCACTACAAAAGCATCCGTTTCGTTGCAGACAAGCCCTTGTTGATGCTGCAGAGCATAAAGCGCGCGTGGCAGCTGGACAGCTCGCATCACCACCTGCACGATTGCCTGCTGCGGTTCCAGCGGCGGCTCGAGGAGTCCAGGGACTCGTTACACCCGCACGTGGCCGCCGTCATCGCGGCGGAGACCAGCCAGGTATGACCCACGACTTGGTTACCAAAGACAAACTGCCTTCAGTCACCTCACTCAACCTTTCTTTGTCACCTTGAGAGTAAATATTCACCCCCCAGTTTAGTGGTATTATGTTAAAACCCAATAAGTGCCAAATCGTTTCATTGGTCCATCTAACTTAGTGCATTTTTGATGGTCTTTACAGTGGTATAATCCACTTTTACCACATCAACGATATTATTTGATTATCATACATATTTTGGTCCTTAAAACTAAAGTACCACTGTACCCTCAATATACCACTTGGGGTTAAACGAAATACTGCCTTAAGTCAAAGGAATTATTTTATGATGACAGTTTTCGATAACTGGTTTTTATTTCTCCCCCTCATCTAAAATTTTAATTTATTCCTATTTATTTTAAATTTATTTCTATGCTTTGACAAGTTATTTTGGTCGTTTGTTCCTTCTGCTATGTTAATATTTAGCCCAAGATTGTAATAGTGCTTTTGGAACTGTGTTGCGTTGCGAATTTGTATGAAAACTTAAGACATCAAAAATCTAATTTAAGCGATTTTTTTATTTATTTAAGTTTGCGTTGGTATATTATGAATTTTTAAATGAGATTGTATGCGCGTGATGATTTTCAGATGGTGCGCGGTCGCAGCGCGGTGCAGATAGCGGAGGAGTTCATGGTGAAGCTGGCGGCGGGGCGGGCGGACAACGTGGAGAAGGCGGCGCGCGCGGGGCAGGCGGCGGCGCTGTGGGGCGCGCGCGCGCTGCGCCGGCTGCTGCCCGCGCGCGCGGCGGAGGCGCTGGCCATAGCCACCGCCATGGACTACGCCGACCTCTCCATACAGGTATACACATACACTACTGACGGCGCTGTGGGGCGCGCGCGCGCTGCGCCGGCTGCTGCCCGCGCGCGCGGCGGAGGCGCTGGCCATAGCCACCGCCATGGACTACGCCGACCTCTCCATACAGGTATACACATACACTACTGACGGCGCTGTGGGGCGCGCGCGCGCTGCGCCGGCTGCTGCCCGCGCGCGCGGCGGAGGCGCTGGCCATAGCCACCGCCATGGACTACGCCGACCTCTCCATACAGGTATACACATACACTACTGACGGCGCTGTGGGGCGCGCGCGCGCTGCGCCGGCTGCTGCCCGCGCGCGCGGCGGAGGCGCTGGCCATAGCCACCGCCATGGACTACGCCGACCTCTCCATACAGGTATACACATACACTACTGACGGCGCTGTGGGGCGCGCGCGCGCTGCGCCGGCTGCTGCCCGCGCGCGCGGCGGAGGCGCTGGCCATAGCCACCGCCATGGACTACGCCGACCTCTCCATACAGGTATACACATACACTACTGACGGCGCTGTGGGGCGCGCGCGCGCTGCGCCGGCTGCTGCCCGCGCGCGCGGCGGAGGCGCTGGCCATAGCCACCGCCATGGACTACGCCGACCTCTCCATACAGGTATACACATACACTACTGACGGCGCTGTGGGGCGCGCGCGCGCTGCGCCGGCTGCTGCCCGCGCGCGCGGCGGAGGCGCTGGCCATAGCCACCGCCATGGACTACGCCGACCTCTCCATACAGGTATACACATACACTACTGACGGCGCTGTGGGGCGCGCGCGGCGGAGGCGCTGGCCATAGCCACCGCCATGGACTACGCCGACCTCTCCATACAGGTATACACATACACTACTGACGGCGCTGTGGGGCGCGCGCGCGCTGCGCCGGCTGCTGCCCGCGCGCGCGGCGGAGGCGCTGGCCATAGCCACCGCCATGGACTACGCCGACCTCTCCATACAGGTATACACATACACTACTGACGGCGCTGTGGGGCGCGCGCGCGCTGCGCCGGCTGCTGCCCGCGCGCGCGGCGGAGGCGCTGGCCATAGCCACCGCCATGGACTACGCCGACCTCTCCATACAGGTATACACATACACTACTGACGGCGCTGTGGGGCGCGCGCGCGCTGCGCCGGCTGCTGCCCGCGCGCGCGGCGGAGGCGCTGGCCATAGCCACCGCCATGGACTACGCCGACCTCTCCATACAGGTATACACATACACTACTGACGGCGCTGTGGGGCGCGCGCGCGCTGCGCCGGCTGCTGCCCGCGCGCGCGGCGGAGGCGCTGGCCATAGCCACCGCCATGGACTACGCCGACCTCTCCATACAGGTATACACATACACTACTGACGGCGCTGTGGGGCGCGCGCGCGCTGCGCCGGCTGCTGCCCGCGCGCGCGGCGGAGGCGCTGGCCATAGCCACCGCCATGGACTACGCCGACCTCTCCATACAGGTATACACATACACTACTGACGGCGCTGTGGGGCGCGCGCGCGCTGCGCCGGCTGCTGCCCGCGCGCGCGGCGGAGGCGCTGGCCATAGCCACCGCCATGGACTACGCCGACCTCTCCATACAGGTATACACATACACTACTGACGGCGCTGTGGGGCGCGCGCGCGCTGCGCCGGCTGCTGCCCGCGCGCGCGGCGGAGGCGCTGGCCATAGCCACCGCCATGGACTACGCCGACCTCTCCATACAGGTATACACATACACTACTGACGGCGCTGTGGGGCGCGCGCGGCGGAGGCGCTGGCCATAGCCACCGCCATGGACTACGCCGACCTCTCCATACAGGTATACACATACACTACTGACGGCGCTGTGGGGCGCGCGCGCGCTGCGCCGGCTGCTGCCCGCGCGCGCGGCGGAGGCGCTGGCCATAGCCACCGCCATGGACTACGCCGACCTCTCCATACAGGTATACACATACACTACTGACGGCGCTGTGGGGCGCGCGCGCGCTGCGCCGGCTGCTGCCCGCGCGCGCGGCGGAGGCGCTGGCCATAGCCACCGCCATGGACTACGCCGACCTCTCCATACAGGTATACACATACACTACTGACGGCGCTGTGGGGCGCGCGCGGCGGAGGCGCTGGCCATAGCCACCGCCATGGACTACGCCGACCTCTCCATACAGGTATACACATACACTACTGACGGCGCTGTGGGGCGCGCGCGCGCTGCGCCGGCTGCTGCCCGCGCGCGCGGCGGAGGCGCTGGCCATAGCCACCGCCATGGACTACGCCGACCTCTCCATACAGGTATACACATACACTACTGACGGCGCTGTGGGGCGCGCGCGCGCTGCGCCGGCTGCTGCCCGCGCGCGCGGCGGAGGCGCTGGCCATAGCCACCGCCATGGACTACGCCGACCTCTCCATACAGGTATACACATACACTACTGACGGCGCTGTGGGGCGCGCGCGGCGGAGGCGCTGGCCATAGCCACCGCCATGGACTACGCCGACCTCTCCATACAGGTATACACATACACTACTGACGGCGCTGTGGGGCGCGCGCGGCGGAGGCGCTGGCCATAGCCACCGCCATGGACTACGCCGACCTCTCCATACAGGTATACACATACACTACTGACGGCGCTGTGGGGCGCGCGCGCGCTGCGCCGGCTGCTGCCCGCGCGCGCGGCGGAGGCGCTGGCCATAGCCACCGCCATGGACTACGCCGACCTCTCCATACAGGTATACACATACACTACTGACGGCGCTGTGGGGCGCGCGCGGCGGAGGCGCTGGCCATAGCCACCGCCATGGACTACGCCGACCTCTCCATACAGGTATACACATACACTACTGACGGCGCTGTGGGGCGCGCGCGCGCTGCGCCGGCTGCTGCCCGCGCGCGCGGCGGAGGCGCTGGCCATAGCCACCGCCATGGACTACGCCGACCTCTCCATACAGGTATACACATACACTACTGACGGCGCTGTGGGGCGCGCGCGGCGGAGGCGCTGGCCATAGCCACCGCCATGGACTACGCCGACCTCTCCATACAGGTATACACATACACTACTGACGGCGCTGTGGGGCGCGCGCGCGCTGCGCCGGCTGCTGCCCGCGCGCGCGGCGGAGGCGCTGGCCATAGCCACCGCCATGGACTACGCCGACCTCTCCATACAGGTATACACATACACTACTGACGGCGCTGTGGGGCGCGCGCGCGCTGCGCCGGCTGCTGCCCGCGCGCGCGGCGGAGGCGCTGGCCATAGCCACCGCCATGGACTACGCCGACCTCTCCATACAGGTATACACATACACTACTGACGGCGCTGTGGGGCGCGCGCGGCGGAGGCGCTGGCCATAGCCACCGCCATGGACTACGCCGACCTCTCCATACAGGTATACACATACACTACTGACGGCGCTGTGGGGCGCGCGCGCGCTGCGCCGGCTGCTGCCCGCGCGCGCGGCGGAGGCGCTGGCCATAGCCACCGCCATGGACTACGCCGACCTCTCCATACAGGTATACACATACACTACTGACGGCGCTGTGGGGCGCGCGCGGCGGAGGCGCTGGCCATAGCCACCGCCATGGACTACGCCGACCTCTCCATACAGGTATACACATACACTACTGACGGCGCTGTGGGGCGCGCGCGCGCTGCGCCGGCTGCTGCCCGCGCGCGCGGCGGAGGCGCTGGCCATAGCCACCGCCATGGACTACGCCGACCTCTCCATACAGGTATACACATACACTACTGACGGCGCTGTGGGGCGCGCGCGCGCTGCGCCGGCTGCTGCCCGCGCGCGCGGCGGAGGCGCTGGCCATAGCCACCGCCATGGACTACGCCGACCTCTCCATACAGGTATACACATACACTACTGACGGCGCTGTGGGGCGCGCGCGGCGGAGGCGCTGGCCATAGCCACCGCCATGGACTACGCCGACCTCTCCATACAGGTATACACATACACTACTGACGGCGCTGTGGGGCGCGCGCGCGCTGCGCCGGCTGCTGCCCGCGCGCGCGGCGGAGGCGCTGGCCATAGCCACCGCCATGGACTACGCCGACCTCTCCATACAGGTATACACATACACTACTGACGGCGCTGTGGGGCGCGCGCGCGCTGCGCCGGCTGCTGCCCGCGCGCGCGGCGGAGGCGCTGGCCATAGCCACCGCCATGGACTACGCCGACCTCTCCATACAGGTATACACATACACTACTGACGGCGCTGTGGGGCGCGCGCGCGCTGCGCCGGCTGCTGCCCGCGCGCGCGGCGGAGGCGCTGGCCATAGCCACCGCCATGGACTACGCCGACCTCTCCATACAGGTATACACATACACTACTGACGGCGCTGTGGGGCGCGCGCGGCGGAGGCGCTGGCCATAGCCACCGCCATGGACTACGCCGACCTCTCCATACAGGTATACACACACATAACAGACTGATCGATTCGAATTTCAGTCCACTGTAGGGACACACACGCACACGCTCTATGTACATAGATGTGTAAGTGAGGTGTCAGCTATACACTTCCCGTCCAGTACACCAGTCTGGGTGTGTAGAGTGGAAGATTGTGGCCCCCAATATTATAGTGAACTTATAGAACTTATTTGACTCTTATTTACCACACACGATGTACGCAGTTACGTAAACCGAATAAATATATTTCAACGTCATTCAGTTTGTCCATCTTGGTTTTTACGATATCAGGTCGAGCTATATGTATTATCTGTCTCTTTCATACGCATATATTCTGATGGGATAGCTTAAACTCAATTTAGGATGTCGCGGAAAAAAAAAAATTGTCCATTATTAAGCGTGCATTTTGATCTAGATAAATATGTGTATGAAAATGGCTACATATATTTAATTATTTTGTGTGCGTATCTATGAATGTTCTGCACACCTCTTCGAAAAATACAGGCGCGATAATGTATTTACAATATTAAGAAATCTGTTCATCTTATTTCAGGGTTGCGTGGACGTATTAGAGAGTCTCAAAGAGGGTGATTTCGGTGAGTGCGAAGAGGAGGTCGAGCGGTATTTAGAGGCGTGCCGCGCGAAGTTCCCGCACGCGCTGGCGTTCAAACCGCCCTCGGAGCTGGTCGACGAGCCAGTCATCGACGAAGCACAACAGAAGGAGGTCGCTGCCATCAACTGAACTACCCCCTTACCGCCACTTGCCTTGCAGAAATATATTTAGGGTAAAACCCCCAGCTATTGGCACCTTAAGCGCGTACTCGGAGAAAATCAGTCACCAAAACCCTCTATGACCCGTTATTCGCTAAAAAGGATATCAGATTATAGAATATCCACTCGTTTTTGAATTTTTCGAGATTTTTGTAGAAAAATAATACTAGAAACATGAAGCTTTTTACATTTGTTCCAAAATTTTCTTAAAAGTACTGGTCCTTAAGAAAATGCGTAAAAAAGGGCTTTTTAGTGTATATCCCAAACAAACTTAAAGTTTGTACTAATTTAATCTGAGTTTAAAGTTAAGGGGTTTAGATTAAAAAATGTATAATCTTTCCATTTTTGACATAAAATCAGGGGTTAAAGTCATAGTTTTCTTGTTATTTTAACTTAAAGTCATGGGTGCCAATAAGTGGGGGCATGCCAACAGTAGGTATGGCTACCCTAATATAATATATCAGTTTTTGACAGTAAACTCAGTGAAAAATTATGGAGTGTATAAGGAGTGACATCTAGGTATTGAAAAAGTGTCCGTCGAAATGCTATACTCGGCATACTTCAGTTCATACGCAATTGCTATGTTCGTTCCATACCACTGACCGACACCAGCGCCATTGTGGACGGTTTCTGAACTAGTAATTATAGCATTTCGACGGACACTTTTTCAATTTTTTCCCATACGAGATTGCCCTCCTCTTATGTATATAAGAGGAGGGCAATCTCGTATAGGAAAAAATTGAAAAAGTGTATACTCCATATGAAAAATCTATCAAAAATTGATTATTGATATTGAAACAACAGTACTTTAACAGGTGGTGGTAAGGCTACCCTACAGCTAATAATACGTCACAATGTTTAAATCGTCTCGCATGGTGGCCGTGTTGCAATATAATATCGAGGGGATTAAGCGTCACTTTTGGTCAATCGACTTAAGCGTCACTTTTGGTCAATCGACTTAAGCGTCACTTTTGGTCAATCGACTTAAGCGCCACTTTTGGTCAATATTGACCGTTCAAGTATTACGTAAGCACTATGGGGGGGGGGTCTTTGTTTTTTGTTTTGCATATTTTGGATGATATGGGGGGTAGGGGAGTCTAGATGATGATTACGTCATCGGTAGTTATTTACTTTTTTACACGAATGGCAACCCTCACATTGTCTATGCTTGAAAACGAAACGCATTTTCGGGGATAACATTATAATTATAATATTAAAAAAATATATTTTTAATTCAAAAATGTTTACGTAAGCATGGGGGGAGGGGGTAAGATCTTTGCTTACTTTTGCTGACAAGGGGTTGGGGGGGATAAACAATTGTAATAAATCTGCTTACGTAGTATTTGAACGGCCCCTCTCTTGTAAAGTTAAAAATTATTGCTTAAGTCCAAATAGCCTTTCGCCCCTCGATATCATCCAACGAACAGAATCGATGAAGCTAGATCACACTCGGGAGTCGAGACGCGTGCGTCGATTTTTTTGACATAACCAACGACTTATTGCAATTGAGATAGGCGGTCGTCTGTGTGTAATGAAGCGAGACCTTTATCCCGCCGGTAGGATGTGTCGCGGCCTTAACGGTGTACATTTGTGTGCGTATAATATCGGGGGATTAAAGGATATTTGACTCAAGCGACACTTTTGGGCGATATTGACATAATTGGATAGATATTTGAAATCAGCGATTTTTTCTGCGTCGAATGACTGGTTTCAGACTACGCTATACTATTGTGCTATATAGTATAGCAAAGAAGGATGCTATATAGTATAGCATAGCATGGCGTTAACATTACGCGATATTATCGCAAGCGTTTATAGTATATAGCAAGCTCAGTTGACGGGACGGCCGGGGGTGGGGGAGGGGGAGGGGGAAAGGGCGGCGCGCGATATAGCCGAGCATGAACTCAGCGCATCGCACCAATGTATAGCGTATACGCTACCATAGTAAGCCACGTACGTATAGTAAGCTACTATAGTAAGCGCTTACTATAGTAGGCCAATAATATATAGTACAGTACAGTGTGAACGTGTCCATAACAATGTATGGTGCGCGATATTGTTGTGCTATGAGCTATATACTATACTAATATTATAAAGCTAAAGAGTTTGTTTGTTTGGTTGAACGCGCTAATCTCAGGAACTACTGGTCAGAATTGAATAATTATTTTTGTGTTAAATAGTTCATTTATAGAGGAAGGTTATAAGCTCTATATCATCACGCTACGACCAATAGGAGCGGAGCAGCAACGAATAATGTGGCAAAAACGGGAAAATTCCCGAACATGAATCGAGTATTATAGACTCATAATCATAGACTTTATAACATCACTCTACGCCAAAGTAACTATTAGCGCGGGTGAAACCGCGGGCACAGCTAGTGCTATTATATTATAGCGTAGTCTGAAACCCGCTTATGGTCTTCTGTAAAGTTAAAAAAATGCCGCTTTACTCAAATAGCCTTTTCACCCCTTTTTTTTTTTTAACGTCGGAAAATCCTTTATGGATACCCTGCCACCTCGGGGGAAGTAACAGGGTTATGTGGGAGTCCAGGCAGAAGGCCGTATACCCACTAAAAACCGACGGTGTACCATCTTCCGCTTATATCGGGGCGCCACGGGATCGCTTTGGCATGCACCGCGACAGCCTTTCCACCCCTCGAAATATAAAGTTTGGTCGTAAATTGTGAGACTCGAAAATAATTCGGTATCGAATATCTCCTGTTTTTCTTTTATAAGTAATTACATTTAATTATGTATGTGCGTTTGTTTTATAATTGGGTTCTGAATGAGTATAATATCGACTGATGAAAGGTGAATAGACTCAAGCGACATTCTGGTAACTTTGCACGAAAAAGGCCGTTCAAGTATTACGTAAACACTATTTCTTTGTTTTGCTTATTTTGGATGACATGGGGGGTAGGGGAGTCTAGAAGATGATTACGTCATCGGTAGTCATTTACTTTTTTACACGAATGGCAACCCTCACATTGTCTATGCTTGAAAACGAAACGCATTTTCGGGGATAAAATTATAATTATAATATAAAATCAATAAATTTTTAATTAAAAAATGTTTACGTAAGCATGGGGGGAGGGGGTAAGAGCTTTGCTTACTTTTGCTGACAAGGGGGATGGGGGGGGGGGGGGAGGGTAAATAATTGTTATAAATCTGCTTACGTAATATTTGAACGGCCCCAAATACAACTCCAAAGTTCGCTGATTTGTACTTCTCAATAAATATCGCGCAACGTGGCGTTTGAGTCACTTGGCCTGTCACCAGTCAGATATGAAGGGTACAGGCAAATAACAGGGAATGCCCTAGTTAATGAATTTTGAGAAAAAACAATTTGAAAGTTCAACTATTCTAGCAATTTGGCCTAATTCTATAGTTTGGCCATAAACAAAACTGCATTTTAGGCGCCACCTGTTAACTTTTTAAAATTCTTAATGATTAAAGTTCAAAATACCTTACACAAAATAGGTTTCTATAAAAAAAATTGTGACATTCCTTGTTATTTGCTTGTACCCTTCATATGGACTGTTAATTTTGTTTCGATGATATGTTCCAATAAAGCCCCCACTTGGGCGTCAAAGATCATCCGTCAAATATTTTCCTAATATCAAAATTGAACTCTGTGTCAATATACAGGCTGTTTCACAAGTCCGAAATAATACTTTGACGTTTGCATCTGAAAGGTACAAAAAATTTATTTAAATTCGACCATGTTTTTCCAACTTTTTTTCGATGTCAGTTTCTATAACTTCTGTTTTGTTAATGTTGGTAGTCGCCCCTCATAAGTGTAGTTTACATTACTGAATAGAGTTATGGATGTACCCAAAGGCCAGAACACTATACCTTTGACAAAAATTCAGGTCTATAACTCAGAAACTATGATAGTTAGGCATAAACTGTCTTCACTAAGCATCCACATATGAGCTACCGTATATGAACACAAAGTATTATTTCGGACTTCTGATAAACCCTGTATGTAACGATTAAATTTCTGTGGTAAAAGCCACGCGACCGCGCGTCCAAATTAGCTCGAGCTGTCAATGTCATTGATATGAAAAATTAACTTTTTCTCTTGAGTCAATACAGTTCGTTTTGGTATGGATGAGTATTTGACGCTCGCGTTTTGACGCCCCAGTGTATGGGGCGTCCAATCGGCCAAAGAGCAATATTAATTGATAAGTAGGTACATATTGAAAATGATAAATACATTGGTAATTATTTGTAAATATGTACTGAGTTTGATACGACGGACGCAGAGCTAATCTATCGCCTCTCCAGACGCGAACAATATATCATTTGAATCAGTGTAATTCAATAGCAGAAAAAAATATTTATAATACAGTTTTATATCGTCTAACCTAGATAATATTAAGCTCCTCGCACACAGAAGTGTTAAGACGCACGTGTCGAATTATGTCCCAACACCAAAACTGCCTCCTTACCCCATCTGTCTTGCTATCAAATATACATCAAATACATCATCACGCCTGTATTCCCCGAAGGGGTAGGCAGAGGTGCACTGCAGTGCGCCCACACTTCGCCGATGTATTTTGGTCCCAATGTAATAGGGGGCGAGCCTATTGCCATTATACTGGGCACACAGGTTGGCAGCCTTGTGGGCAAGAACGCCCACCTTAAACGTAAGGGGTGCAAGTTCAAATCCCGGGCCCGCACCTCTGAGATAATTTTCATGTGCGAATGTCATTTTCAACAATGATTACCACTTGCTGAACGGTGAATGAAAACATCGTGAGGAAACCTGCATGTATATAGAAAGGCGTGTGGAAGTTCACCAACCTGCACTGGGCCAGCGTGGTGCACTATGGCCCAAATCTCCCTCGTATTGACGGAGAATGTGCCCGGTATAATGGCAATAGGCTCGCCCCCTATTACATAGGAACCAAAATACATCGGCGCACTACAGTGCACCTCTGCCTACCCCTTCGGGGAATACAGGCGTGATGATGTATTTTTAACAATACTATAAGAGGTGGTGGAGTAAGGACCCTGTATTGAAACACTTCACTCACTTCACTCACTTCACTTTTTAAAAAGTGTATGGCTTCCATCGAGTTTAGCCGATGATTTAGCCAACAACGGAGCTTATAAACACTTGGTCGGTGAATGTTGACTAATTTAAGTTTAGTTAAGTTCTTCAACGCATTGACATTGACAGCGCGAACGAACTTTGACGCGTGATCGCGTGGCTTTGACCATAGAAATTCCATCTTTATGTATATTGAAACACAGTTTGTTTTGGTATTGGTAAAAAAAAATTCGCTCGCGATTTGACGTCTCAGTGTGCGCCGGGCTTCATCGATTACGATGCGGCGAACAAATGGCAAGTACCTTATATATTATATCACAAATTGGTTGAACGAATTACGAATAATGTTTTTTTTTATTGATAACTTGTCTAGAAATAACGGTTCTTCCGTTTCGACGTCGTTAAATGTCTTCGTTTTTTTTTAATTGGTACTGTTACGTATTGTCTGGGCCCCAGGACTAACAGTCGTTGTAATATTACTGTGACTTAATTACGAGTATTTAAGGCATGGTAGCCGAGTGGTCGAACGCACGCCTTCGAATCGAAGTGTGCAGGTTCTAACCCCGGCTCGCACCTCCGGGATTTATGTGCGAATCTCATTTACATCCGAGATTATCACTTGCTATGAAACGGTGAAGGAAAACATCGTGAGGAAACCTGCACGTCTGAGGGAACTTGACTAGTTTTCGATAGATGTGTGAAGTCTGCCAACCCGCACTGAGCCAGCGTGGTGGACTATGGCCTGAATCCCCCTCGCATTGAGGAGAGGCCCGTGCCCAGCAGTGGGACGTTAAAAGGGCTGTAGTAGTAAGGCATGACAAGATGGTGAAATATATTGGAAATAAGATGTAGAATGGCTGCACCTGTGACTAACGGTGTTTATGCCTATGAATCAGAATTAGATTTTCGATGTGAAACATCTAATGGCGCGCTTGGCGAGTGAGAGTAACTGTTAATGCCGCGATGCCGTGATGCGAAAACTTCGAGCAGCTCCGTGGCTCCTCGGTTCTTTCCGCCGCTTAGACTCCGCCCACCGGCTGACTCCGTTCACTTGCCGTTACGACGCTTCTCTCTCTCTACTCTAAATAATGTTTCACATCTGCCAGGCGTCCCGCCACGGCAACTTTTTTTTATTTATGTAAACCAATAGGTATAGGCACTTATGGATCGTCAATAAATAATAATGCATTTCTTATGGAGAAGAATGGGCAAGAAACTCCATGGTTGGACGCCCGAAGGCAGTTGCCGGTGTCATGATAGACTAAGGAGAAGATGGTGCGACGATATGGTCACTATTACGGGTGAAACGTGACCACAACAAGCCCAGGAGAGGGACATGCGGAGACGGAAAGGGGGGCCTTTGGCCAGCAGTGGGACATCCAATAGGCTATTTAAAAAAATACTGAGCTTTCGCGGGACGCTTGGCAGATGTGAAACATAAAACATAAACGTCGTAGCGGCGAGTGAGCGAGTTAGCGGAGTCAGCCGGTGGGCGGGGTCTAAGCGGCGGAAAGACCCGAGGAGCCACGAAGCTGCTCGAAGTTTTGGAATCACGGCATCGCGGCATCAACAGTCGCTGTCACTCGCCAAGCGCGCCAAAAAAGCCTAGGTCGTGTAATTAATAGCAATTACATTTACCAATATTATAGTAGCTAGAATGTGACTAGTCTAGTAATGGCTTCAAGGTGACAATGTCTATTGTCTACACTGAGTGTCATATTTTAGCTAAGATTTTAATTTTACGAATCCGACGATTGAGACTTGGACCCAGACAATTTGTACAGAACACTAATGTAACGTAGGTAGGTATCAATGATTTCATTCTTAGTAAATTCAAACATGTTCAGAGCTGAACCCGCAGTGTCGCCTTTATTACGGGGTGCGTTATAAATAATATTTATGAGCTTAACTACGGAGTTTAGTACAAGTTTTAATAGTTTACGATAACTACAATCGGATTTCGGATACTACAACAAGTGGACTTAGTTAAGCAAAATGGATCCAAATCACAAAATTGACAAAAATGAGTTAAGTATACAAAACGATTTTCAATCAATAAAAAAGATCCCATCGAAAACTAAAAGGAATTAACATTTTTACCACCTAACTTACTATCCCACATGTAATACATTATCACACTTCAAACAACCATATCGACGCTTGATAGGCAATCGTTTCTAAGCGACAAAAAATCGTAAAATGAGTTGTATATACCATACGACGTAGAAAAATAGTATGCAACTTATTTAACGATTTTTTGTCACTTAGTGAGGATTGTCTATCAAGCGTCGATATTTTATAACTGACTTGATGTGGATTGGATACTCTTTGTTTAACTAAGTCCAACTGTGCTGTATTCGATGTCTATAGGTGGGTTTCGTCATCTTACAAAACGAATACTAGATCTACTGAACTTATTGACGCAAATTCTATGGTCCTCTGTCCTTGTCTGTCTTATTTGTACATTCGACGCATGACAAAGACGGGTGTACTCGCGCTGTCGAATACCGACAGGATGCGTGACGTTTTAATGTATTTAAAACTGTAAATAGATTGTACTTAGGTATATAATTGCGTGGCGTTTGTTCCGCGACACTCGTAGTCTGTCGTTTTACAATAAAATTGAAAGTTTCAAAACGTGTTCCTTGCTTTTAATTTTACTCTTTAGTTTGTAAAGCTGTGTTCTATTTACTGCGTCGTTACTTATGTCTCATATCTTAAGGTCCTGTTTGCGATGAAAATAAAATAAAAAATTCGAAATGTTACTCCAGAGTCCTAAAACATAATCCCATAACTCACTAGGACACTATGGTGGCTCCACTGGTTGCGCCACCGTGGTGTTTTGAGCTACCAAGGTAGAAACACCGGAATAACAAAGGTTGCCAGGCATGTGCGATTGATATCGTCGACGTACGAGCAGTGTTGATTCCTGCAGAAGAGGCGTCCATGGTAGCGCAACTGGTGGTAGAGTGAGACGCCAAATAGCTCTATACATATTATGGTTGCCGCCACCGAAATGGTTGCGCAACCAAGCGTTCCAGGTACATACCCTCCATACAGCTGTAGACATTTTGTTTTGTGGTGCGACTAGTGGCGCCGCCACTGGTGTCCTAGTGAGAAATAGCCCTTAGGATCGCATAGGGAAATAACATTTCTGACGATAAGTTAATCATGCAACCTTGTAGTGTGCCTTCATAAGAACCAGATCGTTTGACGCGATTATATATCGAGGGCAGAAAGCGGAAATATCTAATTTTACACCAGTAGTAGCATGTGCGCCAAGACTACACTTATGTCACGGAATATCTTGATGTTGTCTCTGTCTCTCGTATGAAATTAGATAGAGAGCGCGCGAGCGAATCTGTGACAAAGATCTTGTCTTGACATGCGAGCTAACCCCACAGAGCCGAAAAACTATTTTAAAAATTCTCGGTAAAACTAGAAATTAAAAACAATGTATCATTATTGTTTTTCGTCGCAGGCAGACGAGATAGGGACCATTCGACGAGGCTTTTTTATTTCTCATCAATCTTATATCAATAATTTATTTAGAACAATTTTCAAGAGGCGACATTTCCGCTTTCTGCCGTTGTCGATATGCACCCCAAACCTCAGATGGCATAAATAAATGTTAGCGGACTGATCACGTTATCGGTAGGTGTTGGTAACGCGTTACCAACGACGTTGGATTCAATTGATTACAAACACGCTGATTAATTCACGCATGTATATCCCTATACGGTAAGCGGATGTGCACTGCAGTGGTCATAATATCGACTTTAGTCGTTTCGAAATACGCCTGGAATTTGTATAATGCAAAATGGACCACTGCAGTCAGCTTAAAAAACAGCTGAGATCCAAAGGGTTTTTGATAAATGTGGTATTTTTTTTATTAGGTAGCACATATTCAGGTGTGGTAGATGAGCGTGGCCTAAAGTGTTCAAACTAATTAGAAATGAATAATTTAATTAATGATTTTGTATGTGGAAATACCTTTGCTATATGCTCGGAGAAACCTACTACTTAGCACACGAAGAAGAAAACCATAAGGAACCCTAACCACCGCCTCTTATAGTGGTACACACTGCCAATACCAAAACGATCTTTATCCATTATAAGATAAAACTCATTCTTCAACGGTCGTGGTCCGACCATGTATTAGCATTGTATCATTCGTGTGGCAAGTGCGCTTGTAAATAAATCCTAATTCCTAGTTTTTACTGTAAAATATCGCTTGTCGACTACGATAACCCATTGACTGCATCGGGCGCTAGGGTTATTTAATTCAATACAAATTTTGTATCAATTTGACACTGTTGTATTAAATTGACACTTGTGTGTAGGTATTTTGTATGGAATGGACACTTTTGTTATACCGTGTGATTCAGAATTAGTATACTAACTAACCCTTATAATATAGGTTCTCTAGATTATTCTAAACGAATATGTGAAATCAGAAATATTTTAGGGTAGTCCTAATATCGAGGGGTACAGGCATTGACTAATATACATATTTGAAATCAGATAATTTTTCTGCGTCGAATCAGTATCTCCCCTGCACCCTTAGTATGACCATGTAGTCATAAGTTTTATCTCTTTCAACAGTCGGATTTGTCGAGAAAATTCATGCCGAGCTTTTTGTACTGAACATGGCTGTGTGACGTAATTTTCTCGACAAATCAGACAGTTGAAAGAGATAAAACTTATGACTACGCGGTTAAGCTACAGGGCATAAAAAGTTAAAAAAAGTCGCCTTAGACAAATAACCTTTCAAGCCCTCGATATGATTTTTGACGTGTTTATTTTTTACATAAACCTTGGCACAATACATTTCTAAAATCAGTTGTTACTTTTAGTTCTAATGATAAAGATAGCAGTATTTGTAGAATGTGCGCCAAGACTGGACCTATGTCACGGAATATGTTGATGTGGTCTCTTTCTCTCGTTTTAAATAAGACAGAGAGCGAGCGAGCGAGTGGTAGAGGTCTAATCTTGATATGCTATCCTCACAGAAGGTACAACCCATCTAACTGACCACTCCTATACTTTTCAAGGCATTGAAGAAAATTAATGAGTAAGCGAAATAAAATTAAGTTAGCGATACGATACATACCTACATAAACTCATGCCTGTATCCCATGGGGGTAGGCAGAGACTATCGTTTGCCACATGCTACGATCCTGACATACCTCTTTCATTTCATCCACTGTCATACATATTTTCATGCATTTCCGTCGGTTGAGGGTGCTACGGACTTGACCTTTCTGGAAGAGACCGTTAATCTGCGTGAAAGGTCCTTCTCGGGCGCCCCCTTCCTACTCTTCCACTTGTTTGTCTTCATAAAATGATTTCACACCTGTACATGACTATGTGTTGCTTGTTATACACATTCTGAATCACCCTGTGTTTAGTTTGCCTTATGTGTTATTGTAAATATGTGTAAAGTTTGGACAATAATATTTCTAATATTTCCAAATTGTTGCGCACTTTTGTTTTGTTGTACGATATCTACTATTCGTTGAGTCTATATCCATTGGTTTGATGAGGTATTTGTCTAGAGCCGTCGTCACCATCTCACATAGGACCACGATTTTTTTACGAAATGAATGAAATGTAATTTAAAAAGCAGTGGTAGCCGTGTGGTCGAACGCACGCCTTGCAATCAAAGTGTGCAGGTTCAACGTTCGCACCTCTGGGTTTCATGTGGGAATATTATTTTCATCTGAGATTATCACTTGGTATGAAACGGTGAAGGAAAACATCGTGAGGAAACCTGCACGTGTGAGGGAACTTGACTGGTTCTCGATAGATGTGTGAAGTCTGCCAACCCGCACTGGGCCGGCGTGGTCGACTATGGCCTGAATCCCCCTCGCATTCAACCCCCTTCAGCCCGTGCCCAGCAGTGGGACGTTAAAAGGGCTAATAGTAGAATGTAATTTAAAGGAATACGATGAGGAATGGCTCCACCTGCGATTAGCGGGTGTTTCAGTCAGTGTCAAGTAATTATTAGCAAGAGCAAATTCAATAAATACACATTATTAATAAAAATGGGTGATGAATGTGATAAAGATGGCGGATGTGTACACCACGTTCATTCGGTGGATATAGTCTTTTTTTTCATATTGTTTTCAGCTAGTTTCTCCTGTGTCATTGTCATACTCTTGTAAATAAAGCAATAAAAAATATTTTACAAAATTATTTATTTGTATTTATATTACCGTCTCAATTGACAAACCTTTGAGTATCGAAGTATCATTTTTACATTTGTATTTCTTTTAAGGCATTTACCTGTACGAGGTATAGGTAAATTAGCGAGCGTTGACGCCCCAGTGGGGGGCTTAATTCGTATCATATTCACGGTGAATCATTCTTCATCGCTAATATCCATATCTTCTTCAAAAGAGATCGTAACAGAATAAGACGCAGGCAGTTTACTGTAAAAGGAAAACAAAATTGTTTTTTTTTATTCCCGCGTACAAGTTCTTCGGTTTTTATGAAATGATGAAATTTTAAAGGAATAAGATGAGGTAGGTATGGCTTCACCTGCGATTAGCAGTATTTATGCCAATTTCTAGTAAATAATAGCAAGGACAAATTATAGAAATACCTACACAATTAAAATAAATATGGGTGATGATGTCATTAAGATGGCGGATCACAAACAATTAGACCAGCGGCACAATTCTCGCATGGTCGACATTGTCTCTAATTCGACATATATCGACACAAAAGGATAAAATAAGACCAATTTTACGATTTTTAGTGATAATGTCGATCATTCGACTATTGCATCCCAAGCCGCCGTGGTTTGAAAAGCAAACAAATAATAGTTGAAACATACTCGCACGGGACTTTGGCTTCACTCAACATCATCTTCGAAGCTACTGCTTGCTTTTTCCACCCCTTCTTGTCTGAAAGATACACCACTCGTCTGATCCCAGACCGAATGATAAGTTTCGCGCACTCGTTGCAAGGGAACCGCGTTACATACAATGTACAACCTTTCATATTAGCTGTTCTTTTGTTAAGGATAGCATTAGATTCAGCGTGGCATACTGAAAATTATAAAGTATACAGTTAGGTTAGATAATTACACAGGCAATGATATCTGAAATTATAGATACCTACCTAAATGAGTCAAAAATACGCCAGACAACACATACTCATCGCATGATCCCAAACTAAGAAAAGCGTGGACTATGGATACAGTACCATGGACTGACTGAGGGCGATCCCTACACCCAGACGGGGGCAAATTCCGAAAAGGCCATTTCCGATATTAGCCACTGGCGGGAATCGAACCCGCAACCATCTGCTTCAGTGACCGGCGTCAGGCCGTACCCAAAAAATAAATGAATAACCTACATTTAATCAAAGCTTATGACACTTAGTTCTTAGCACATTAGTTTTGATAATTTGGACGATCATCTAGACAGAAAGGTTTCGGATTTCATTTTCACTAATTATTATCACGGTGGAGGATCGCGAGGAAACCTACACGCCTATACATAGCAAGATGTGTGAAGTTCACCAACCAGCATTAAGCCAGCTTGGTATCAACCCATAGACTAACCCCTAAAGTTATAGAAATTCTAACCCTGTCACAAAACATAGGCGTTTTTAGGAGAACGTAAAATGTTACCTGAATTTAGGGATACATAATTCGCAATCTACTTAGAATGGGGTTACAATACACTTCTGAAAACACGGGGTTTTCTATAAACTTACCATAGAGTAGCTTGTCGTTCACATCTCGTGATTTCTCCCATGAAAACACATCGCAACCCTCGGGCATGTCATTGTACCTGTAGTATTTAATAACTTTACTATGACACTAGCCTCAGTAAACAGTCTAACAACATGATTATTATATTGTATGCGTTTGCGCAAATCGAATGTTATTTACGCTTGAAATTCTATTTTCTCGACCATAGGTTTTTTTTTTATATAAAATGCTTAAGAATAATACACACACTATCTATACTGACTAAATAAACCATCACGAATTTACTCAGCATGGGGCAGGCAGTAAACAAAATTATTATCATTATTTTTACCGACCTCTCTAGACAAAATGTTAGGCGTTGGTGAATGGGGAATTAAAAATCAGTTTCACGTTTTAAAATTGGAACGACACGAACAAAAAGACATAGAGTGCAGAGCGGACGGATTTTTTTTTTAATTATAGACAAAAGGTGCGAGTTGAGTTTTAATTTCGATTCCAAATCGTGGGTTACCTTGTTTTGTAGGAGGTTTTGGAAATGTCTCAATTTATTGACCATATCTATAACAATTAATAAAATTGAAGTGTTTGTTTGTAATATCGTATAGCTTATTTATAGCTTTTTTTATCGTATAGCTTTTTTACTAAATGCATATGAAAGTTTAAACGATACCTTTAACGGATATGCAATTTTTAAAATTTTTGTATGTCTGTCCTGGGTAAACTTCCAAGCGGCTGAACAGATTTTGACGGCAGTTTGACTGGCAGAGAGCTGATATTCCAAGGAGTATCTTATACTACTTTTATTTGCGGAAAGAATTAGGGATCCGTGGGAAAATAAATGAACCCATTTTCCTAAATTCCACAAGGGCGAAGCGGGCACAGCTAGTATTTAATAGATACGGAAAGTAGATACTTAATATCGAATTAAGAAATGCTCACCCAAGACTGATGACTTCTCTATTCTCGTCAACAATACAAGCTCCCACTTTACATTTCGGATCTTTGCTCTGTTTTGCAGTTAAAAAGGCAATGCTCATGAAATAACGGTCCGTGTCGTCGAACTCAGTTCTGCAACATCAAAAGATATCTGCAATTAAATAGTAGTTACGTCCATTCACACAAGAATGCCGGCTACCGCAACATATGAATCAGAATCAGAATCATTTTTATGCATTTAAACCAATACAGGCACTTATGAATCGTCAATACATAATAATAATAGTATCTCTACCACCCATTTCAAATACATTTCCTATGGAGAAGAATGGGCAAGAAACTCCATCGTTCAAGTATCGAAGCGTTCACACGAGTAAAACGACACCTTGACTTAACATTTTTAAGGTCTAAATGCCTAGATTCTTCTTCTTTTTTTAAATGATGATATTTCATGAAATAAGATGAGGAATGGATCCACCTGCGGGTTAGCGGGTATTTCAGCCAGTCAAATAATTAATAGCGAGCACAAATTCAATATACACAGTATATATAAAAATGGGCGATTACAGTGATAAAGATAGCGGGTGAAAAAAGGCATAAAGATTAATTTCTGTGGTAGAAACCACGCACCCACGCGTCAAAATTCGCTCACCCAATACACAATATAATAAATCAATACATTTCCTTTTAAAATGGCAAAAAAATTACGCGTGAGTGTTGACGCCCCAGTGTGCGTTAGGCATAATTTATAAAGACCATAGTTTTATCTAGTATTGATTAAAAAAAAACTGAGTGACGCCAAAGTGTGTCGGCTTTATGAACTTACGTGTGTGTAGCGTGCTGACTCGCCATATTTGCTTCCAAACTATGAATAATATATATGTATATAATAATCTAGAACTGTTTGGATATCAACGCGACGTGTATGCTTTGTGAGTCAAGAGTGTTCACTGTATTATAAACGGAACTTATATAGGTACAAGTATAGTTTTGATAAGAAGCTTAAAATAGCCGTATAATTGATAATTAAGGATGTATGAACAAAAACCTATAGCCAATGGGGACATTGGTTTTGCCAATCATCAATTATAACAATGGCTAGATTTTTACATACCTATCTAAATTATATTTCCTTTATCGTGTAACAGCAAAGGCCCCAAGTCCCCTAGGTACACTAGGTTTGTGGAGTTGCTGTGACTTCATTTTATAAGGCATGAAAACAACATCTTTTATCAATGGTAGCTAAAATTTGACCAATGTAGCCAGTGATCACCTTGAAGCCATTAGACTAGTCACATTCTAGCTAGGTACTAGTGAGAAAAGATGCGTGTCTTGAACAATGAAGTCACAGCAACTCCACAACAATAGTATTAGTGGACTTAGGGACCAGGGCAGAGGTTTACCTTATGTAGGTAAGCTGGTGCTTAGGTTGCCGACAGGGGCGTTAAGACGCTCGCTGCAATTTTTTACTAAACCAAAACGAATTGTAAAAACTCGCAGACAAGGCTCATTCTTCAATGACACTTCTATCAATATTACAGCGCGGCTGCGTGGCGTTTACTTCAGACATTCTATATTTATGTGTATTTATTGAAGTTGCTCTAGCTATCACTGGCAAGCTTGACACTGGCTGAAATATCCGCTAACCGCAGGTGGAGCCATTCCTCATCTTATTCCATTAAATTACATCATTTCTAAAAAAAATCAGAGGTGTATTAAAACAGAGTTGGCGTGACTTGAAGTTACTTGAAGCCCCAGTGTGCCCGCGGCTTAGTGTTACCGGTGTAACCGACGTAAAATGAAGATATGAGGAAGGTAAAGACACAAAATTTATAGTTATTCGTAAATTATGTGGAATTGATTAGTATTCGGTACCGGGGTTTAACCCGTTATTATTAATAATATATTTGTAATCCATAAGTCTTTAATTATGAATATTAGGTGGTACGTAGCTATGAGTACGGTGCCAATGCTATTTAAAACCGAAATCAATCAATCACTTCGTAACACACAATGTAACGTAACGACTTTTAAATAAAAAGCTCTTTAAGTAGGTACCTACTCGGGTACCACCGCTGTCATAATGTAGGTAAAAGATTCAACTGCCATCTTTATCACTGTCATCACTCATTTGTAGGGTTCCGTAACTAAAAAGGAAAAAAATGGAACCCTTATAGGATCATTAGAGTAATGCTCGATACTGTCAGTTTAGGTAAGGCAGCCTCGGTGCGCGAGTCCAGATCGCACTTGGCCGGTATTCTTTATAATCTGTATTGATTTGTGTTCGCTATTACTTACTCGACATTGGCATAAATACCCGCTAATCGCAGGCGCAGCCATTTCTTATCTCTTTCCATTACATTTCATCGTTTCAATCATTTCGTAAAAAAGAAGATCTATGCAAGAACTACTTTTTTATTTTGGTTTTTATTGCAATATAACAGCAGAAGTTAGCTACTCGCCCCTATATTCTAAATTAGGTCCGGTGATGAGCCGTTCCGTACTAACAAGTGGTACTTATAAGTACTTAGACTACAACCATGTACACTGCATAAATAGCTCAGTCAGTTCGATTTGTAGCCTCAAATAATTTCCTAATCATATAGGAAAACCAATGTATTATTTTGAAGTCTATATTATATAATAAATAATACATCAAAGGGGTAGGCAGAGGTGCACTGCAGTGCGCCCACGCTTCGCCGATGTAATACGGGGCGAACCTATTGATTAATAAATTTAAATATCGCCAGACAACACAATACTCATTGTATGATCTTAAAATAAGCTATGCTTGGGAACCATACAATGGACTGGGGGCGATCCCAGCTACACTTGGACCAGGGCAAATTGCGAAAAGGACATGTGTCGTTGGCGGGAATCGAACCCGCAAACCACCTGATGCAGTGAGCCGAGCGGCCGACACTCTGCTCACTGCCGAGGCACGGTCAGGCATGTATCACTTCATACAAAAAGTATACCATAATGTTTGACCGTGCCCCGTCCGGGGCGCGGCCCGGTCGCGACACGGTGTAGCGTGAATCATCCTTAATGGCTCTGCTTGCTGGATCCGCGCAATGCATAGTAGGGATATGTTTTTTCACTTCAGTAGCTCAAAAAGGTAGGCTTTGCTGCCCGAAATCAGTGAGCAAAATGCGATTTTGCTCACTGAGTGAGACAAAGTAACTTTTTAATTTATTTTATTAATATAGAACCCTAGGCTGAATAAGATATTCGCGGCTTTCTGAAAACAAAAATTAAAAAGTTACTTTGTCTCTGCTTAACCAATCATACAAACAACCAATCATTCTTTCCCGCCATTAGAAAGAGAGAGAGACAAAGCAGTCCTTTCGAAGTTCCGATTTTAAACGTTCAGAATTTCGTACTAACTAAAGAAATTTGGTAAAAAGATAATTATGCCTTTTAATGTAATTTATTGAATTTTAAACTCATTGTTATATTTAAACGAAATTAAGTATTAACTGTGTGGCGCACCCTATATCTCGCCACGAAATACAACTACCGCCAGTCGCTACTAGATGGCGCGACTGTAGACACATCGCAATTCTACGCGTTCAAGAAATTATCCGCCATACAAAGTACTATGAAAATCCTAGATCGCGGTACTGGTGTGTTCAAAGATCTGAACTATATATACAAATTCCCCGACAGCATTACTGGGGGGCGTAGCGGACCCCGCCAGGCATACCACCCGCCTGGCAGGAAGATCTTCCCTTTTCCGCCAAAACTGCAAATAAAACTGATATTTAATCTGTAAATATTTATTTCTAGTTTCAATACCGTTACGTAATATATTTTAAATAATAAAATATCATGGGTGCTATTTCCGAACACGCCTTAATTTAAATAAAAGAACGGGAATAAAATTTCGTGGCTGGCGTAAAGAGTTGAGTTAAATAACTATCATCTCCTGAAGTGAAGGGTACAGGAACATAACAGGGAATTGTGTACCCTTCAAGTGTTCTCGCTGCTGAAGTGAAAAGTTATGTGTGTTACACGAGAGCAAAGGTTTTTGCTTCTCGTGCCTTTGAATCCCTCGCCACACTCAGGATTCACTACGCTCGGATTAAAAATCAGCACTCGCAGCAAAAAATGACTTTGCTCTCTTGTTGCACAAATAACTATTGTTTTCATTTTCATCATGTTTTTATGCTGTGTATATCCTTGTCCATAGCCTTTGCTATTATTATTGTTATTTTTAAAGACAAGTTTACTTTTTTAGGGTTCCGTACCCAAAGGGTAAAACGGGAACCCTATTACTAAGACTTCGCTGTCCGTCCGTCCGTCTGTCACCAGGCTGTATCTCATGAACCGTGATAGTTAGAGAGTTGAAATTTTCACAGATTATGTATTTCTGTGGCCGCTATAACAACAAATACTGAAAAACAGAATAAAAAATATTAAAGGGGGCTCATACAAGAAACGTGATTTTTTTGCTCGTTTTGGGTTCTAAATTTTTATAAAGTATGTTTTTGTTTCTATCTTTTTCAAATTCTAAACTGACCATTGATGCAGTGCATCTAGAAGCTTGTTATGACGTCATTGGTAGTATGACCAACCAGTCAAGTATTTCGTGCCATTAGTATCGGTCAGCGTAGCCTAGTGGGCTGTGCGGTTGGGTTAAGCGTTAAGGCCCGGCGTTCAACACCACAATGAGTGTCTTTTTGTTAGGCTTGTTTGTTTAAAGTTAATTATAAAATAGTTTATAATCATTGTATCAGTAGGGAAACAAACAAAATGGAAATAAAATTGCAGGGTGGTAGTTGGAGATTCGTACGCATCAGGTTTGAATGATGACCGCCATTTGATGATGAGCGCCACCTAGCGCCAAATAGCTGGACTACTTAGTCACGCAGAGGATCGCGGTTACTGGAGGCGAGTTAGTTCCGCTGAAATATTTTTATTTCATTGTTTTTATTTAATTTTAAGATACGTAATAGGGCTTTTGCCGATTATTATAGATAATGGTACGGAACCCTTCGTGCGCGAGTTCGACTCGCACTTGGCCGGTTTTTTGTATATATTTATGACTTTTTTTAAATTTTGTAATAAATATTTTATGATTTTTATTTCAATTAAAAAGACTGGGAATAAACCATTGAACACACATTAGGCTTACTCTAATTTTAAGGACTCTGACCCCCATATCACACACAGGTAGCACGCGGGCCGGGCCGAATTAGGGCAAAAAAAAAAGATACCATACACAACCCGGGAATTGAACCCAGAACCAAACATCACCGACTAACTTCATTAACTCGAGTATAAAATAAAATTAAAAGTACATAATATATTATTAGACCAAAATATTTTTCTTACTTATTTTGTTCACGATGTGGGTAGTACAAAATAACCGTCACCGGCGACTGGTATAAAAGTCCTGCGCGAGCGCCTATCTGGTCATTCGTCGGTTGGCGCTCGAGCAGGAAGGTCGTTGGCGTTCATTACGTATCTCAGCTAAGTGTTTATTTTTATTTGTATTTTGCTTATTGCTGTTGATAGTTTCCTTTGTTTAAATGGTAAAATTATTATAAAGCTAAAATGAGATTATTTATAACTTGTTCAATGTGACGATTTGCAATCTGTTATAATTTTTTTAATCAATTACACTTTTGGTTCCTAAAAATATTTTTTTCAATGAAATTTATTATAAATTCAGTTTCCCTTTTGACGGTAAAGGAAGATCATAAGCCTGGCGGCGTCCGCTACGCCCCCCAATATACTTGTTGGGGAATTAGTTCAGATCGTTGAGAACTCTACTAGCGCCAGCTAGGATTTTCATAGTACTTTCTAAAGCGGTTAGATTTCTTGTACAGCGGTTAGATTTCTTGAGAATTGCGTTGTGTAGGTAGTCGCGCCATCTATTGGTGACTAGTGGTAATTCTGATTTGTGGCGAGATATAGGGGTCGCCACAACCTCAAGTATATTAAAATTGTCATGTCATATTTACATGATAAGTAAATACATATTCACAATTCCTTAAATACCTAAAAATTAATTGTTAAATACCTAACAACAATATTGTTGCCTAGCATGTCTACAGCTAAGTCGGATTATTTGGTTAATCCGTCGGCTTCTACTTCGAGCCTGTCCTTGGGCACGATTAAGGTTAATGTAGAGGATTCAAAAGTTATTCCTGTAGCAAATAAGGACAGGCTGGATGAGTTGGTTGCACTTCAACAGTTCAACTCTCCATCTTGGGCTGGCATTAGATACAAAAAGGCCCTACATTCATGCCTTGCATCTCCAGGTTTTTGTGCTCTAAAGAATAATGAAGAGCTTTGTCATTTCAGTAAGAACAAAGATTTCTTTATATCTACTGAGCAAGTACTTGCAGGCCTATTTATTAAGGACAGGGTTTCAGGAACTTATCAATTGGGCGTCATCTAACCCCAGTAATTGTAATCCTAATACTTTGTTTGAGCGGGTTTCCTCAACTTTTGGCCCTGCCTCGCCAATTTTAAAGAGTTCTGAAGTAATAATGCAAGTGATATGTGGCAAGAGAGCAGAATGCATGCAGGCCAGACGCGACAGGATTTTAAAAGAAATTAAGAATCCTAATATTAAAGCATCTTTGCAAAATGTTCCACCAAGCGCCGTTTACTTGTTTAGTCGGGAGTCCTTAGACCCAATTATTAACTCACTGGGTGGAACTCAAACTTGGCTTAACACCTCTTCTTATCTCTTCTTATATGAAGGAAAGAAAGCATAATGCACCTCAAGACTATTCAGGACCTAGATATAATAATAATAAAAATAGAAAGCCTATAAGGAAGACATACAGAACTGAAAATAGATCTAAGTATGTGAAAAGGAACCAGCCCTTTCGTAAACCCTCTAATGAATTTGGTTCAGGAAAAAAATCAAAATAAGAATGACTATCAAAGGGTTTTCAGAGGAGGTTGTTTGGGAGATTACCTGAAAGCCTGGCAGGAACACGGTGCACATCAGTTTATCCTCAAATTAGTTTCAGGAGGTCGGATCCCATTCCAATCCAAACCTCCTTTACAATACCCGAGCAAAACAATAAAGAAGAGATTTTCTACCCAAGTATCCAAAGATATGACAACATAGGTAGAGGAGCTACTAAGCATTGGGGTGCCCGAGAAACCTCAACAAGTAGATTCAGGTTTCCATTCCAGAATGTTCACAGTAAAGAAATCGGATGGAGGTCTGCGCCCTATTTTCGATTTAAGAGCTCTCAATATACATGTGGCACCAAAACATTTTCACCTAATTTCACAGATGGATGTGATAGAATTCTTACAACCAGGGGACTGGATGGTGAAAATAGATCTACATCACGCGTATTTTCACTTACCTATGGCGGAGGTGCACAGACGCTTTCTTCGCGTCATTTACAGAGAGGAGGTCCTTCAACTAACAGCCCTACCCTTTGGCCTGTCATCTGCACCGCGAATGTTTGCTGCAGTATCGAATTGGGTTGCAGAAAAGCTGCCGAGGTCAAGGTATCCGTATTGTAGTCTTCTTGGACGATTACCTCTTGGTTTACCAGGAACCTGCCAAGTTAGCAACTCAATTGGCAGAAGCACTAAGTCTCCTGGAGGTACTTGGTTGGCATGTAAATGTAAAGAAGTAAATTTTGGTACCAACTCGCAATCTAGACTACCTAGGCTTAACATGGAACACACAGATAAATATCTTGGCTCTACCAGTATCAAAGATAATGAAAATAAAAGATATCATATCAATTCTCTTGCGATGAGGAAGTTGCTGTCTGAAGGAAATGCAGAGCCTATTGCGTTTACTCAACTTTGCCAATATGACAACATCAGGAGGACGGTTACGTTGTCGCAGAATGCAATTATTCCTGAGAAGTTTCAGGCAAGGCCGAATAAGAGAGAAGAGTCTTACCTTCATTAGTAATCAAAGACCTCAATTGGTGGTTAGACAAAGTGGACTCCAGCTCAGTGCCATTATTCAAGAAGGGACCAACACATTTTCGCACTACAGATGCAGCAGATACAGGCTGGGGAGCTCACTTAAACAACTTTTACCTCACAGGCAAATGCACAGCCAGGCAAAAGTTGTGTCATTCAAATCTGAAGGAGATGTATGCAGTTTATGGAGCAATAAGGCACCATGCTGCCTATTTAAAAAAATCACACATACTCATCCAATCAGACAATCGCACTTTAGTAGCATACATCCGAAACGATGGGGGCACAAGATCACTAGCCCTTCTGAGACTGACAAGCAGTCTGTTAGAGCTTTGCGAGCAACTAAATAAAACCCTATCAGCATGTTATCTACCAGGAAGACTGAATGGAATAGCAGATCGCCTCTCAAGAGGTCGTCCGGTACCAGAGTGGCACCTGCTGCCAGAGGCCAGCCAAGTAATTTTCAAAAGGTGGGTGTACCAGATATAGACCTGTTCGCAACAAAGACATACAGAGTTGTAGAGCAGTACATAAGTTTAGACTCAAGAGATGGGTCAGCAATCTTTTGCGACGCATTCAGTCAGAAATGGGCCTACAGGCTCGCATGGATTTTCCCACCGCCCAACTTGATCCCTCGGGTCCTAGCACATCTGAACGAAGCAGAGGGGACATTCATCCTAATAGCACCTCAATGGACAAAATGTTTTTGGCTCGCCGACCTTCAGGCGAGAGCCCTGGATCCCCCAGTACCAATCCAGAACTGATGAAACCTATCACCCGTGTACTACGTTCTGCGGGACTAATATCGACTAATTACTTACATGATTATTGGTTAATGGGACAATCTTATGAAGAATGTTTGTTTAATACTATACATACCGAAAAATTTATAACTTCGGTCGGTTTTCTTATAAATAAGGACAAGAGATCCATGATACCAAACAAGACATGTTTGTTTTTAGGTTTTGTACTAGACTCTAAAAATTTTCAAATCACGTTGCCTTCAGAAAAGATTAGCCGTGTTAAAAAAGAAATCGGAATATTTTTAACTTTATCCCGTTGTAGAATTCGTGAATTCACACGTTTCGTTGGTCTGCTGGTTTCTATCTGCCCTGCAGTAGAATACAGTTGGTTATACACAAAAATTTTTGAACGTATTAAATATTTAAATTTAAAATCAGAGAATGACTATGACATATTTATGTACTTGCCAGTGTCCTTACAGTCAAACTTAAAATGGTGGTACAATCCAATACAGTCACCTTACAATAGGATTAGAGAAGACATACATGATTTGGAAATTTTCTCAGATGCCTCAAATACGGGGTGGGGGGCTGTTTGCGGAGATGAGAGAGCCAGCGGGTTGTGGAGTACTAACGAAAAAACACAGCACATTAATTTCTTAGAAATTCAAGCAGCCTTTTTTGGTTTGAAAGCGTTCGCTAAGAATTTGACAAACTGTAAAATTTTACTCCGTATCGACAACACGACGGCAATCTCGTACGTTAATCTAATGGGAGGCATTCAGTACCCTCACCTAGACGATGTTACTAAAAAAATATGGCAATGGTGTGAATGTCGCCGGTTATTTGTTATGGCGTCATATATTAGCTCGTCTGATAATAAGCTGGCAGATGACGAGTCTCGGCGTGTACACCCTGACATAGAATGGGAGTTAGCGGATTGGGCATACCAAGATGCTGTTACAAATAATTTATTTTCTTAATAAATTTTATGAAGAAGGTGCTCAATATGGTACCCTTAATTCTTGTAGATCTTCTGATAAACCTATTAATGGGGAACGATCTGGGCAAGGATGATAGGATTAAGAGATTTTTTAAAGGAGTATTTCGTTTGAGACCCTGTTTGCCAAAGTACTCCATAACATGGGATACGTCAATCGTGATTGATCATTTAAGTAAATTATACCCAAACGAAACATTGAGCCTTAGCAAAGTTTCCCTGAAACTAATTACACTTTTTGCGTTATTAACTGCACACAGAGTACAAACTCTGTCAAAGATAAATTGATACGGATGATACTTTTATATGTAGTAAAATAACTAGGTATATAGCCTAAATGAAATAACACGATGTTAATAATCAGTATAACGATGTTATCATTTTTATTTTTTACGCAAAAAATTTGTTCACAAATCAAATCTCCCCGCTTTTTATTAACCACACTCCCCTCCTCTCCTCTCCTCGCCGCGCCCCGCCACCTCACTCTCGCCGTCCTTTAATCAACACAGCTCCTCTTTATCCGTTACAAAATATTAAGAACATTGAGAGATTTTCTTCAAAAATTTCAATTAAAATTCACGATTTTCTTAAGACTACTCGAAGAGGTTGTTTGCAACCAATTTTAGTCTTACCATTGTTTAAACAAAGACCAGAAACCTGTCCAGTAAAGATTCTGATAGCTTATTTAGGGAAGACCAATTCAACCCGAGGCAGTATTGATTCCCTCTTCATAAGTCTTAGAAAACCGCATAAGGCAGTCGGTGCTCAGACCTTGAGTCGATGGATCAAGGAGGCCTTGCGTGAAAGTGGGATTGACGTGAACATGTTCACAGCACATAGCACATGCCACGCAGCTACTTCAGCTGCACATAATTTAGGTGTAAATTTAGATTTGATTTGAAAAACCGCTGGGTGGAGCGGATCTTCCAATACATTCTATCAGTTCTATAATAGAACCATAAGAAATGTTAATTGTACTGAAGATGGTTCATTTGCAAGAACAATTGTCAATGGAATTACATGATTAAAATCACCTAAGTTGTTAAATATTTCATTAGTTAATGATTTTGTTTTCAGTTTATCTAGAGTTTATTTTTCAATATACTCAAGTAGAACAAATATTTATCTTTATTCTCTAAAAGTCTACAAGTATTATTTGCTAATCCCGAGGACGAAGCCTGAGTATAATTAATGATTAAACGAACTTACCTGTACGTGAAGTTCTATCATAATTATGCGAAGGCTTCGTCCGAAGGGATTAGCAACCCTCCCAGCCCGTTTTTTCCTGTAAACTTATCCCATACTGCGAGAAATATTTTCTAGCCTCTTAACTTAATGACATGAGCCGGTGAGGACGCGACGTCGAGGAGAAAGAAAAAAAAATGTATCTACCCTCAAATACAGTGTGTGAATGGCAATCCAGTAGGCGGTACTACAAGTATTATTTGCTAATCCCTTCGGACGAAGCCTTCGCATAATTATGATAGAACTTCACGTACAGGTAAGTTCGTATAATCATTAATTATTAACTATGACATCTAACACCTCAGTCCCCCCGTGACCATGGTTACTATAAAGCAGACGAAACGTTGGGAAAATAAAATAGTAAATAAACGCAAATAAAATAGTTTTATTTCAATTCGAAATTGATTTCAATCTTTTTATTTTTGGGCGTCAGTTGGCTGAAAAAAAATTTATGCAATTAATTAATTTATAAAAAATGCACAGTATTTTGGAACCCTAATTGCTCTAATTCCTAAAGTCAAAGTCAAATCATTTATTTTGTATAGGCCTATGGGGGCACTTACTAATTGTCATGTTCACATTTTTTTCTTATATACTACTATACTACCACCGGATCGAAACGCGACCTCAACTGAGAAGATCCGGCAAGAAACTCAGTGGGCTGATCATTTTTTAAATCGCCATTTTTTAAAATAACTGTAGCCTAATTTACTCCTTATATACATCAGCTATCTGCCAGAGAAAGTCCCCTAAAATCGGTCAACCCATTGCAAAGATTACCCGCAACAAACAGACATGCAGACAGACTATTTTTACTTAACTTTGTTTTCGTTATCTGTACTGCATATAAGGAAAATAATGTTATCTGACAATTTGTAAGTGCTCCCGTAGGCCTATGCAAAATAAAGAAAAGAAAGAAAGAAAGAATAATGTTTATAAATGACTCGACTTTGACTTTAACTTTAGTAAGCTGTTAAAACCTGAATGTAATATTACAAACGTTACCGCTAGATATATGGTGACAAGGCAAGGGCACATTTAAAAATAGCCGAACATTTAACCGCTAGACCAAGCCGTTGCATATTGGTCGGGTTTGAAAATAGTGAACATAGCATTTTTTTCACGATTTCCTGGATTTCTTGATAGATTAATTAGATAGATTTCCTTTCCTGTCTAAAGTACTTGAGGCATGCGTCCACACGCAGCTGTTCAGGTTTGTTCTTTTAAATAATATTCTTAGCCCTTTTCAATCAGGATTCAACACTACTACCATTCATCACTACCTCTGCATTGTTAAAGGTATAGAGGACATATAAAGACGGGTATAGAGGACTCTAAGATCACTGTCCTGACTTTGGTAGACTTCTCCAACGCTTTTAACAATGTAGATCATGATATCCTTCTATCCATTCTGTCCTATCTCAATATTTCCCCTGATGCTCTGGAATGATTTTCCTATTATCTTCGAGGACGTCAGCAATCGGTTCGCATCGACGAGACTTCGTCGGACTGGTGTGGCCTGGACAGTGGCGTTCCTTAAGGCGGCATTCTATCTCAACTTCTCTTATCTATTTTTATTCTTAGCCCTTTTCAATCAGGATTATTTTTATTATTTTTATTCACCTTATTACTCAAAATCATCAGTGTGCGTATCATCTGTACGCTGACGACCTACAGATCTATGGTCAGACTAAAATATAATGCTTATCGGTGGCTATTGATGCCGTAAATCAGAACTGGAGGCAATTAAACGCTGGTCGGAGAGATTTGGCCTGTCAGTAAACCCCAACAAATGCCAAGCGATTGTGGTTGGAAGCTCGCGCGTGATTAGTAGGGTGGGAAGATCATCTCTGCCACCAATGCTATTTAACGGTCAAATTATTCCAATCAGCCGCAACGTGAAGGATCTGGGTCTACACATTGATGCAAGTCTCGATTGGCAATGTCAAGCGGCAAATGTCAGTCAGAATTTAATCTTCGCAAGTACGATCACGCATCGTCCTATCGCACCGAATTAAACTGGTTGCCTATTCGGCAGCGACGCAGTGGGCGAGCTTTGACCTCCTTATACTCGTATTTGACCTCTCCCCATGCCCCGAACTATCTTACACCCCACTTACAATATCTCTCATCTAGCCATGATCGAACTTTACGATCATCTAATAATCTTCTTCTTCTTTGCCGTTCTCACAGCTATGCGCTTGTTCACTCTTCTTTTACTGTACAGTCTATTCTTTTATGGAATGCGCTCCCCCTCGAAATCAGGATGTCCGCTAACCGTAATACTTTCAAATTTAAAGTAAGACAACTGTACCGGAAACAATAGGCAGATTCGTAACAATATATTTTCAATCTCTCAATAAACTGAATTTATTATTATAATATTATATTGTGGGTATATATGTATGTTTAACATAGGTATATTATTATGATTACGTAATTAAGTATATAAAATTTTATATTATTGGCTTTAATCATAATTTTATTCGTTTATGTATGTATTTTACCATCGTATATAATTTTTTTTTCTATTATTTTTTTCTCGACTTTCTCAGATCGATTTTCTCTGTTTGCATTCGCGTATTATTATTTCTTGCACACACTTTGTCCGATTTTCTTTTCTCTCTCTCTACATAACTCTAAGGTTGGCTGGTAGAAAATGCCTGAGGCATTAAGCTTACCTTGTACATTTTTTACTATTGTATAATTGTGCAAAAATAAATAGATTTTATCAAAAATGAATATTAATTAATGTTGTTGGAAATCACAAGATCAATAAAACGGCATTAAAAAAACCTAGGATGTCGCAAAAGATTGCTATGTTCCCTTTTTGTCAAAACCCGATCATTGTGCGCCGTAGACTTACCGATATTTTACATCGGCCGCATCGAACATCCTTTTAGACGCGATTGTTTTTATTTTATAGGCGTCCTTATCGGAGATGTACACCACCTCTGTGATTCCCGACTGTATTATCAGCTTGGCGCACTCGTTGCACGGGAACTCGCTGAGGTATAGCGTGCAGCCCTTCAGCTCCGCTTGATTCTTGTGCACAATAGCGTTCACTTCGGCGCTGCAAACTGTGAAAACGTGAAGGGTTTATCTTATTGTCTGTGTAACTACTACTACTAGCCCTTTTAACGTTCCACTACTTGGCACGTGCCTCCCTTCAAGGCGAGGGGGGATTCAGGCCATAGTCCATCACGCTGCCCAGATGCGGGTTGGCAGACTTCACACATCTATCGAGAACTAGTTAAGATCCACTACTTCAGACGTGCAGGTTTCCTCACGCATAGCTAGTGAATATCTCAGATGAAAATGAGATTCGCACATAAAAACCCAGAGGTGCGAGCCGGGGTTTGAACCTGCACATTTTAATTGCAAGGTGTGCGTTTGACCACTCGGCTACCACTGCCACTGTCTCTGTAACAACAACTGTAAAGGCAGGCCAATCAAAATGGCATAAAAATCCAAATTCTCAACTAATAATATCTTTTGTAAAGAAAAAAAAATCCAGAGGTGCAAGCCCGGGGTTTGAACCCTTCATGGCAACACTTACCATATAGATGCTTGTTATCTAATCCTTCGCCCTTCCCCCATGGGAATACATCGTCGCTACACCCCCAAGGCATACCATTATATCTAAAATTATAACATTACAATTGGTTAATTTAAGTGGATAAATACTTAGATTCTAAACAACACTATTTTAAGTGTATTGTCGTCCTTTTCACGGCCCTAAAGTATAAGCGAGACATCGATAATTGTTAGTGTTGTAAGACTTAGTACAGTTTTAAGTTTGGGTCCGAATTAATATTTAGTCAATTTATTTTAATTCATAGGAAATATATGTCACATTATACAGGGTGTCTCAGAAACCTGTATTATACTAACTCGGCTAGCTACAACTGCTTCAACTACTTAGTGTCAGCAGTGGATGCTCGAAGTAAGTGGATGAAGTAAGTAGTCCGACTGAAGTTCGATTTCTGGCCGAAGCCGAAACCGCAGCTGATTAATTTAGCCACTACACAACATACAGCCACGCAACAGTTCCTTCAATCTTGGTACTTTCTAAAAATCTTCTGCTTCGGCCAAAGCTTCGGCTTATTTTGGCCGAAGTCGAAACTGAAGCTTCGGTCGGACACTAGATAAGATACTTACCCGATACCAACAATTTTCTTGTCATTATTTACAATACAAGCACCGACTTGGCATCTGGGATCTTTGCTCCGTTGCGCCGCCAGAAACGCCGTCGCCATAAAATATTCCTCCCAGTCCAGATAACCCTCGCGTTTCTTATTTTCTCTGAAAGATAGATATGTATGTATAAGATGACGGTGGCTGGATTAGTGCTTTGATCGTATTAATGGATAAGAAATGCTGAGCGAGTTTTGACGTCAAAGTGTGGCTTTATAAACTTACGCCATATTTGCTTCCAAACTATGAATAATATTTTATGTGTATAATAATGTAGAACTGTGTGGATATCAAAGCGACGTGTATGCTTTGTGAGTCAATGGTGTTCACTGTATTATGTACGCTGCTTATATAGGTACAAGTACAGTTTAATCTGAGGCTAAAAATAGCCGCATAATGGATAATTAAGGATGTCTATACAAAAAATATTTAAAAATAACAAAAACCGACTTCAAAAACCTAGGTGCACTAAAAAGCTACAAATAACCTAATAGGTAATTCATTACATTTGTAGTCTGTGCCAATCTATGTCAGACTAGGCAAATACACGTGAATGGGCACAGACTACAAATGTAATGAATTACTTATGAGGTTATTTGTAGCTTTTTAGTGCACCTAGGTTTTTGATTTTTGTTAAAAATATTTATTTTTCACGAATTTTAGTGGGCTGTATTGTACTTGCATCTTTTTCAACAATACAGCCCTAAAACATAACATAATAGCCCTAAACATAACAGCCCTAAAAAGTAAATATTTACAGCAAATAAATACACCCCTCCCGACCCCTTTGGGGCTTCCATTTTTTTAACAACCCGTATTAAACATAAATTGAAATCGGTTGACTAACGCCGGAGATATACTGTAGTCCGGAATACAAACTTAAACACCCCATTTCACCCCCTTAATTATTTTTTTTCAAAATTTCTGTAACACGTGTTTCTTTATTAACCGACTTCCAAAAGGAGGAGGTTCTCAATTCGATGGGTTTTTTTCATGTATGTACAGCGATTACTCTGCGATTTACGTGATTCTTTTTTAGTTTGATACGGAATAGATGCCATTTGGTCCCATAAAAATTTAAAATAGTTAGGCCCAGTAGTTTTCATTTTATGGACCCTTTTTTTTTAAATTATGAATAGTTTTTTGTCTACGTAAACGATATAATTTTAGTTTGTGTACGGATTTTTTAGGAGTTTTCATATATTTCGTTTAATACGGCTTGTTAACGAAAATGGAAACCTACCCCCAAAGGGGAGGAAAGGGTCGTGGGGGGTGTTTTTATATTTTGGCTGTAAATATTTACTTTTTGTTGAGATTCCCAAAAATTGCCACTAGGTTTCGAGTTTTGAATAAATGAAACTTCGTGTTAAGCGAGGTTTGATTATAGATGAAGAGAAGAAGACTTTATTAAAATATTACATTCACCTATATGAAATCACAAAAAATCTTAGCACTGCGGTCTAATTTTGCGACATTTTCAACTAGCGACATCTAGTTATGTTCGAGGTACTAATATTTTCAAAGCAATAAAATTGTTACAATAATATTGTAGTAACGAAATATGGCTTTAAACATCCCGCCCGCCATGGACAGAATGTCCATTACACGGGTGCAAACAAACATAATATCTTGAAGAAGTTACACGTTACTTGCTGAAGTTAGTGGACTGTATTATACAAAAATAAAAAATGAAACTTATAACTGTAACTTAATCAAGATCTAAGAACCGACTATTATAATGGATTGGAAGTACAACATTAACATATTATAGGAGAATTTACTACATAAAACAACAAAGAAAAGTCTTAAAAAAAATAAACTTAAAATTGTTTCACAACAAAAAAACATAAGATCTTACAAACTGAAAGAATAAAAACAATTCAAACAGATAATTAATTGGTGACTGGAAGTACAACCAATTTAGAGACAGGCCGTTTAATAACGGAATCTTTGCAACGCAAGGATACGACTCTCGTAACGCCATCGGCACCTGTGTGTTTGTGCGTTATTAAACCATACAGCCATCTAGCAGGAGGTAAATCGTCTTCAGTAACCAAAACAACATCACCCACCTTGGGTTCAGGTACTTGATGACACCATTTGTGTCGTTGGTGGAATTGAGTCAGGTACTCCCGCGACCATCTGCGCCAGAACTCTTGAACTAAGCGTTGTGTCAACTGCCAACGTTTAAGAGTAGTTATGTTTGAATTCTCAAAGTTGCATTCGGGAATGAGTACTAAGGGTTCACCTATTAATAGGTGTCCTGGAGTGAGTGGGATTGGATCTTCGGGGTGACTACTGATCTGACTGATGGGCCTCGAATTCAAACATGCCTCGATTTGGGCTAGTACTGTAGCCATCTCCTCGAATGTGAGAGTGTGAGTACCTATCACCCGTTTGAGGTGGTGTTTGGTGGACTTCACTCCAGCCTCCCAAAGCCCTCCAAAGTTTGGAGAGTGGGGTGGAATGAAGTGCCACTTGGTCCCATTGGTTGCCAACCAGTCAGCAATGTCTGTTGCTGAAACCGACCTTTCCTGGGAGAACAATGCTTTCAACTCCCTGTTAGCCCCAACGAAGGTAGTCCCGTTATCACTCCACAACTCACCACAATGACCGCGTCTCGCCGTAAAGCGCTTGAAGGCGGCAATGAAGGCCTGAGAAGTCATGTCGCTTACAATTTCAAGATGAATAGCGCGTGAGGCCATACACACGAACAAACAAATATAGCCTTTGGTGGAGTGATACCCGCGACCCTTCGTTGGTCTAACGCTGATGGGGCCAGCGTAATCCACTCCACTTTGGTAGAAAGGACGGCTAGCGTTAACCCTGACTGACGGCAGCTGTCCCATTAATGGTGGGACGATTCGAGGAGAATGACGGAGGCAAGTCACACATCTGCGAAAATACTGTCTAACCGAACTCTTGGCATTAATTACCCAATACTTAGATCTCAAGTAATTGAGCATTAATTGAGGCCCACCATGCAGAGTGCGTTCGTGAGCGTCAGCAACCAATAAGTTGGTGAAGTGCGACTTATGAGGAATAATCACAGGGTGCTTCACCTCTTCAGGTATCTCAGCCCTGTGCAGTCTTCCGCCTACTCTTAAAATGTCGTCATCATCGAGATAAGGACTTAACGAAGTAAGTTTTCCCTTTTTATTTAGCTGTCCATTCTTTTTCAGGTCGTCTATTTCATCTTTAAAATGCTGATTTTGACACAGTTTTATACAGGTAAGTAAAGCTTTATTTATTTCTGAACAAGTTAGGCTTACTGTAGTCATTGAATTTTTATCCTTCCCAGACTGTAAAAACCTTCTACAATAGGAAATCACTCTCAATAGCCGTGTTAATGATGAAAATTTAGTAATAACATCATCTTCACTTCGTACAGCAGTTACATGACAAACCACCTTTGCCCTTCTTTCTTCTAGATTAGTTTGCGTTAATACACCTTTATTATAATCTATTATTTCATGTTTTAACCACTCTGGTCCTTCCTTCCACAGCTTTAGCTCTGCACACTCGGCTGGACTGATGCCTCTGGACGCGCAGTCAGCGGGATTGTCCCGTGATCGCACATGCGACCACTGTGTGTTGTCCATGACAGTAAGTATCTCAGAAACTCTATTTCCAACGAAGGTCTTCCACCTGCTAGGGTGGCTGCTCAGCCAGGCGAGAACCACTGAGGAATCAGTCCAGGCATGTATGTTGTCTTTTGCAACATTTAAGGTATCCGCGACTTCACAAACAAGCTTTGCAAGGAGAACCGCACTATTTAATTCCAACCGCGGAACTGAAATTTGCTTGACTGGGGCGACCTTTGTCTTGGATGCCACTAGACTGACGTGAATATGGCCTTCGTGGTCGATACAACGCACATAGACCACTGCAGCGTAGGCACTGATGGAAGCGTCGCAAAAACCCTGCAACTCAAGACGCTCATCAGTGTCTGTCGTTTGAATCCACCTAGGCAGATTAAAGTTCTGTAACTCGTGGAGATTACTTCTATAACCGAGCCAGTCATTTAGTAAAGCTGGGGGCAACACCTCGTCCCACCCAATCCCTGACAACCATAAGCGTTGAATAAATACCTTAGCCGTTGTGATTGCCGGAGCTATCCAACCGAGGGGATCATAGAGTCGTGCTATGTCAGATATCACTCTTCTTTTGGTCACCGGGGTTTCCAGCTGAGGAAGTTGGACAGTATATTGAAATCGGTCTAACTGTCTATTCCACGTTAATCCTAATATTTTCATAACTGGATCTATATTAAGTTCCAAACTTTCTTTAACTTCAGATCTTCTGTCCTTGATTCTATCTAAAAGCTCATCACTATTACTGGACCACTTTTGTAGCTGGAAACATCCACGACTGAGTAATTGATTCATTTGATGATAAATTTGTTCACCTTCATCGATTGACTGGCAACCCGTCATCAAATCATCAACGTAGTAATCCTTCAAGACGCGCTCTGACGCTAATGGGAAATGCTCTCCCTCGTCATGAGCCAACTGCTGCAGTGATCGGACTGCCAGGTAAGGAGCTGAGGATGTTCCGAAGGTGACGCGCAACAATCTATAATGCTGCAGCTCGGAGTCTGGGCTGCCTCGCCACAGAATCCGCTGATAATCTACGTCATCCTCAGACACCTTCACCTGTCTGTACATCTTAACGATGTCTGTAGAAAGGCAAATGGGATGGCGTCGCCATCTCATGATGACTTGACGTAAGTCAAGTTGTAAAGTAGGGCCAACCATTAAATCGTCATTTAATGAGGCACCATTGCACCCTGAACAAGATGCGTCAAAAACTACCCTTACTTTAGTAGTACTTTTATCATTACGTACCACTGCATGATGCGGCAAATACACGGCGTCATGATTTTTTAATTGAGACTGGGGAACCTTTTCCAGGTGTCCCAGCTGAATATACTCCTCTATTACAGCACTATACTGCACTCTGAGTTCAGGGGCCTTTAACAATCTCCGTTCCAGCATGAGAAATCGCTTACGAGCGATTGCTTCGCTTTCTCCGTACTTACATTTGGGGTCATTGGATTTAAAAGGTAACTTAACGACGTAACGTCCAGTTTCGTCTCTTTTAGTGGTATTGGAGTAGAAGGTTTCGCACCTTTGCTCTTCTTCAGTCAGTATTTTAGGGACTGAAGTGGGCTCCGACTCCAATTCCCAGAACCTCTTAATGAGGTCATTGACCTCAGTACTCACGAAAGCGCTACAACACACTGGAGCGGGAGGTGAGTTAATCTCACCAGACAGGATCCAGCCTAACCTTGTCTTTTGGGCGACAGGGCTGCCAGGCGGACCCTTGATTAAGCCAGTTACTTCACCCACAACACGCGTGCTCAACAGCAAATCTATTTTACCAGGCAAATTATAAGTGGGGTCTGCGAGCTCTAACGTTGTTAGTGGGTGTGCTACCTGAACAATCTTCCTCTCGGGAAGATGCGAAGTGAGTCTCTTCAATACATAGGCATCAACATATAAGACAAAAGAAGGGTCTAGGCGTGATTGCAATTTAAATCTAACTGTCCACTTAGAGGGCATGGAAACACCCTGATCATCGCCTAGTCGAAATATGTCGGTATGGGCAGACGTTTTCTTAAGACCGAGTAACTGTACTGCGGCCTCTGTGATAAAAGAGACCTGAGAGCCTTGGTCCATCAAGGCTCTTAACACAATAGCAGTCCCAGTTTGTGACTCGACCTTAACCAAGGCTGTTGGCAACAAGCCGTGGTTGGGAACGTCTGTAAAACAACAAACATTATTGGTATGCTCGCTTTGAGAAGAAGAAATAGCTGTCTCAACAGCAGCTATCTTCTTATCAACTGAATCGTCAACCGTTTCAGTTGAGTTGTGTTTCTTAGGGTGCAGGAGTGAGTGATGTCGTTTTTGGCAAATTCGACATTTTGTAGCTTGACGACAAAAATAAACCGTATGATTTTGAGCTAAACAATTAAAACATAATTTATTGGTACGTGCAAATTCACGACGAGTGTCTATATCTTGCTTTGCAAATTGTTTACAATTACATAGTTTGTGGTCAGCCGAACAATATACACAGTTTTGTGCTGCTACGTGGAAGGTTTTGGCATTATTATTGCGATTTACAGCTGGTTTAGACACTTTAGGATCTAAAAACTCAATGGAGCGAAAACGATGTTCCAAAAATTCTATAAATTGTGCAATGGTGGGCAGTTTGCTATCACATTCAGCATTAACCTTGACTTCCCATAACCTACGAGATTCGCCATCTAATTTAAGACTAATAATATAAATAACAATGACGTCCCAAGTACTAATATTTATATCTAAGCCCTTTAAGGCGTTAAGGCACTCGTTGGTTGTATCTAGAATGAGTTTAATCGCACTAGCTGACTCAGACGTCAAATTCTTCTGCCCAATAAGTTTTTGGAGAATACAATTCGCAAGATGACGTTTATTATTAAATCTATTCTCTAACTGCTCCCAACATACCTTGTAATTAGCAGCTGTAATCGACACATTGCGTAGCAGTTGCTCGGCTTCACCCTTCAAATATCCCTTCAAATAATGAAGTTTTTGCACGTCGTCCAAACTCTTGTTTCTATGAATGAGCGACAAAAACAAGTCACGGAAGCTTGTCCACTCGGTAAAGTTGCCACTGAATGTTGGTATTATTATTTTTGGCAAATGAGTTGAACCACGAGTTTGGCCGCCGTCCTCTTGTACAGAAGTGGTGACGTTAATATTTAAACTAGCTAACCTTTCTTTTAATTCGGACTTGTACGTAATATATTCTTCCTCAGTTTGCTCATAAACATCTTTTTTGCTGTAACTAGATTTTTCTATGTCTCCAGAATCACATTCAAATATCATTTTTTGATGAGTATTTTCGAAAGCCTTCCATTGATTATCTAATATTTCTATTCGTGTTTCAATATAAGTTGAAGTTAACCTCTCCTTCGGAGACTTTTTAAAGTTGGATCTAGCCTTAACAATATTTAATCTACTATTTTCTTGAAGTTTAATAAATGCTTCCATATTTAAATATTTTTATAAATCAATAACAATCGCAATACAACAATGTTTACCTTATAACTGCATAAATAAAGTACAAGTCCAAATTCACAATTTACACCCAAATTAACCAAGTATTTTTACTACGATAACATCAAGACTTATGACCAACTATGTTAACAATAATTCTCAGATACCCACAACATAAAAGTTCAAAGTCAATTCATGATCACGCGTATTTTTCCGAGTCACTGATGAATAATTCGCAAAATGTTCTAAGTGTTTGGGAACTTAGAAAAAATCGGGCATAGGTTCCCCGTAGTAACACTTTTGGAGAAATTATTCTAAGTCCCATGCAATTTACTGACAAATTTTCTAAGTTTAAAAATGATTTAAAATTTACTAAGTTAATAATTGCCACAGATTACAAGTTAAAAAAGTACTCACGGTTTCTCACTGCATTGCACTCACTCACACACACTGTAGCTCCAGCTCCGGTCGCGGTCTCACAGACCGCGGGATCCGCTTGCGCCTGTTTGTTCGCCAACGCTGTGGTCGCACCGCTCCGGATGCGTCAAACTGCCTGATGCCGCTTTGGCACCCCAACGTTGGTTTCCGCTTCTGCTTATGCGTCCGCTGCTGTTGTGGCCGCACCCACTGGGTACGTGCGCTTGGTGCTTTATCAGTACCACTACGTCATCAGCAGCGAACCACTACTGTGTCGACGCGAGCGCCCCCTTGGGGCTGGACTACTACAACTGGTTTGTCTCACCAAATATTTGGCTCGAACTGGACCATGTTGAGATTCCCAAAAATTGCCACTAGGTTTCGAGTTTTGAATAAATGAAACTTCGTGTTAAGCGAGGTTTGATTATAGATGAAGAGAAGAAGACTTTATTAAAATATTACATTCACCTATATGAAATCACAAAAAATCTTAGCACTGCGGTCTAATTTTGCGACATTTTCAACTAGCGACATCTAGTTATGTTCGAGGTACTAATATTTTCAAAGCAATAAAATTGTTACAATAATATTGTAGTAACGAAATATGGCTTTAAACACTTTTTAAGGGCTGTTATGAGGTGATAATACTTGCATATTTTCATCGATTATTTACACTAAAAAGCGTGAATTTTTTTTTAACAATAAACAAAATCCGACTTCAAATACCTAGGTGCACTAAACAGCTAAAAATAACCTTATATTTAATCGGATTCGGTGACAATTCAGGTGTGTATTTGCCTAGTCTGACGTGTATTTGCCTAGTCTGACGTGTATTTGCCTAGTCTGACGTTTATTTGCCTAGTCTGACGTGTATTTGCCTAGTCTGACGTGTATTTGTCTAGTCTGACGTGTATTTGCCTAGTCTGACGTGGATTGGCACCTACTTCAAATGTAATGATTGTGTGTTGTTACTAAATATATGTAGAAAGCTTTGTTATAAAATCATCCCACCGAAATGACAAATAAAAATCACTTATTGAAATTCACCCATTTATGCAATTTTTGGGCCCAAATTTGGAGCCCCTAAAATCGGCCGCCCTAGGCTCCAGCCTACTCAGCCTGCTGGTAAATCCGCCACTGGATCTATGTAAGAACTGGGTACCTTGTTTATTTTGGTTGCTATTGCTATGTAACGGCAGAAGTTAGCTAATCGCCCCTAAAATCTAAACTAGGTGAGGTGACGAGCCGCCCCGGACAAACAAGTAGTGTCCAGTAAGTACCTATTATTTTGATAGAACTGCAGCGAAGTACACAACTAATATACTAGTAGCTCAGTGAGTCAGATTTAAAGCTTAAAATAACTCCCTAATCGTATAGGAAAACCAATGAATTATTTGAAATTCAATATCATATATTATTAAATAAATATCGCCAAACAACACATACCTACTCATCGTATGAACCCAAACTAAGCAAAGCTTGTACTATGGACATACAATGGACTGGGGGCGATCCCAGTTATACTCAGACCAGGGCGAATTGCGAAAAGGACATGTGTCGTTGGCGAGAATCTGACCACTAGACCAAGCTGTTAGTCAGGTATTCATTACATTATTTATACACAAAACAATTTCAATGATAGATATCTAACAAGTTTAATTTTTCTGCTGATTTTGAGTGCTGAGCTCGGTCATCAGTTACGATCAATTATTAATGATTTCGAGTGGCGTTTTCTATACTTAAGTATAGTCATCTTTTTAAACTTTTTGTATTGTTTATTTTAAAAACAAGGTATCTTATACATAGATTATAAAAAAATATTAAAGGTTCCTCCCGCATCTTGTAAAACCGCAAAGGTGCGGGCCCGGGATTTGAACTTGCACCCTTTACGTTCTAGGCGGGCGTTCTAACAACCTACCACTTCTTGTGAACTACTACAAGATTATGGTAATTGTAAGTAGGTGTAAACAAATCAGTAAATCATCATGGTGCAGTTGTCTAGGGTGTTACTTTACTCTAGGTTAACAGATACCTTGCACGACCCGGGAATCGAACCTAGAACCAAACATCACCAACCAACTTCCTTGACACGAGTATAAAAACAAAAAAAATTAAAGCATATAATATAATTTTAAAATTAAATTTATTATAAATTCAATTTCAATAATTCCTATAAATTACCTTAAAATATTAAAATTGTCTTGTCATATTTACATGATAAGTACATGCCTACATATTCACAATTCTATAATTAACTAATAATTAACTGAAAACAACATCAAAACATATCATTATATGTAATATTAGTATATCATTTCATTGGAATATTAATATTTAGGTTATTTTGTTTATTAAATTACAATATTACGAACATTAATGTATATTAATACGGAGTATGTGTGGTGTCACCATTGCTGACCGGTTGAGGAATAGCAAGATACGAGATGAATGTAAGCTGAAAGATGATGTGGTGACTAAAATTGAGAAAAGTATGTTGAGGTGGTTTGGCCATGTAGAGAGGATGAATGAAGGTAGACTGACTAAAGAAATATACCAGGCAAACGTGAGTGGAAATGTCGGAAGAGGGCGCCCGAGAAGGACCTTTCACGACCAGATTAACTCTCTTCCAGAAAGGTCAAGTCCGTAGCACCCTTAACCGACGGAAGTGCATGAAAAGATGTATGACTGTGGATGAAGCGAAAGAGGTATGTCAGGATCGTAGCGTGTGGCAAACGGTAGTCTCTGCCTACCCCCATGGGATACAGGCGTGAGTATATGTATGTATGTATGTAATGTATATTTCAAATTAAACAATATATCACCTACCTATTGGTAAAAATTAATATAATTATCATGCGGTGTCATCTGAGTATACTCCAAAATTGATTTCAATCGTTTTATTTTTTGGCTTGAGTTGCCTGAAAAAAAAAAAATGCACAAAATTTTGGCACCCTAATTCCTTGAATAACGGTTGCCTTATGTACTCCTTATAACATCAGCTATTGGCCAGTGAAAGTCCCGTCGCAACCGGTCCAGCTATTTCGGATATTACCCCGACAGAGTATTTTATTCCTCTTTGTTTTGGTTATAATGTACTGCATGTAAGGTTATTAATGTAATCTGACAGGTCTCCCCCATTCTCCTCCACACATCTCTATCTCCTGTCATATCACTACATCCCTCCAGATAACGGTCTAGGTCATCGCAACACCTTTTTCTGGGTCGACCATGGCGGCGGTGTCCGTTATCTGGGATCCAAACGGTACAAATTTTGGCCCACCGGGTGTCATCCATTCTTTTTAGATGACCAGCCCATCCCCACTTCAGCAGAGCGGACTTTTCACCCACGTCTGTAATGCGAGTCATGGAGCGCAGTAAAGTGTTTCTCACACGGTCGATCCGTTTGAAACCCAAAATACTGCGCTCCATGGCTCGTTGGCAAATCTTAAGCTTGGACTTTTGAGATTCGGTCAGTGACCATGTCTGAGCGCCATAAGTAAGTACGGGCAAGATGCACATGTCGATGAGTCTGCGTTTAAGTGATAAAGGAAGGTCGCCCTTCATTAGCCCCTTCATGGACCAGTAGCTCTTCCAGGCGTTATCGATGCGGCGATCGATTTCTTTGTCTTGCCTGTTTTCGAAGGAGACTAGCTGGCCCAAGTACACATACTCATCGACATATTCCAAGACCTGCCCGTTGACCTCAACTTTGCGTTTGTCACTATTTGTCATAAGCTTTGTTTTGGACCGATTCATCATAAGCCCAACCTCAAGACTAGCCGTGCTTAGTTCTTCGAGCATTTGTTCGATTTCGTGGGCTGTGGAGGCGAAAAGGACAATGTCGTCGGCAAAGCTAAGGTTTGTGAGCCTGTTGTTCCCGATGACAATGCCACTTGTCGCCCATGAAGCTGCTAAGTTTCTAAATATTTCCTCAAGGATGCTGGTGAAAAGCTTTGGCGAGAGCGGGTCACCCTGTTTCACACCTTTGTCTATTTTAAATGAGGGTCCGGGGTAATTTAACTTAATAGATGCAGTGCTTTGATTATATATAATTTTGATGAGGTCTATGTATGTTTTATTAATTTGTTGTTTTTGTAAAGATGAAAATATGGCTGTATGGTAAACGCTATCAAATGCTTTTGTGTAATCTACAAAAGCCAGGTACAGAGGTTTCTGGAATTCATTAATTTTTTCTATTATTTGGTTGAGTGAATGTAAATGATCAGTGGTTGAGTAGTTGGATCGGAAACCGGCTTGTTCGGGTGGTTGTTGACTGTCTAGGGCACGGTCGATACGACTTAAAATTATCTTTATAAACACTTTGTATAGGTGAGACACTAAGCTTATTGGTCTATAGTTTGAGATATCAGATTTACTACCTTTTTTGTGCAGAAGTATTATATTTGCATGGCACATTTTGTGTGGGAGTTTGCCAGTTTTAAGGATGCTGTTACAGAAGTTAGTTATGTGTGGTAATAGTGTGAGAGACCCTATTCTTAGGGCCTCGGTTGTAACTCCATCCTCTCCCGAGCTTTTGCCATATTTCATGCTTTTGAGAGCTGATTTTACTTCTTTTCTGGTAATAAGAGGAATGGTGTTAGGGCAAGAGTAGCTGATAGGTAAATCTTTTTTTGAATTATCAGAGTAAAGTTTTTCATAAAAATCACTGCAAATTTCCATGACTTTTTCCCGTCTATTGTGTTTTGTTCCGTGTTTATCTTGTAATCTATTGATCCAAGATTTCCCTTTGGACATTCCATTTTTTGCGACTCTTAACGAAGTTTGTTTTTCTAAGGCTATTTTGACTCTATCGGTATTGAATTTTCTAATATCATATCTAATACTTCGTTTAACTTCTCTGTCTACTTGTCTATAAGTTTCAGTACCTTTTAAATACTTTTCCCTGTTTGATATTAATGTTAACGTTTTGTCTGACAACTTATTTTCCTTATTCACTATATTATTAATTTTCTTACTACTATTTTGTATGCCTGTTACTATAGCATTGTATTGGTAGTCTGTATTTTCTACGTCTAAATTAAGATTTTCAAAATGATTCTTTAGTTCTAAATTAAACTCGTTGAAACTATTGATTAATGTGTATTTTGAAAGTTGTTTTATATTTTTGGTGAATAATTGCGCTCTAAGAATTTTAAAATCAAACTTTACTTTTGCACGAACCGGTCTATGATCAGAGCTAAATTTAAATTGATTAAGTGTACTAATATTTTTTACTATATATTTGTTGGATGAGAGTATAAAGTCTATTTCTTTTTTAGTATGTCCATTTGGTGATATCCATGTCCAACGTCTGTGTGGTTTTTTGTAGAAGAAACTATTGCTTATATGCATATTTTGTCCGAAAGCGAATTGTATTAGTCGGGTCCCACGTTCATTCCTGACTCCTAAACCATAGTTTCCTAGAATATCTCCACTATGTGGAATGCATTTATTAAAGTTATTTTTAGCAGAACAGACACTTCAATTTATTAGTACCTATAGATATAATTATTCATTAGCTCTTGCTGGTTGGTAGGTAGGTACCCACCATACGAGCGATATGTAGGTTGTATCCTTAAATAATTTAATTAGGTATTTGATAGCGTCCAAAACAGGCAACACTGTTGAATTTTGATTGGTACGATTTAGTATATAATTAGATGTTTATGTCATACCTACGCTGAGATAATACGATTTCCGACAGGAAATCGTGATAATACCGGTTTAGCTGGCTTAATTATTTATTTTGTGCCCTATATTTGACCCCTTATAAATAGTTTATGATACAGTTTACGTTTGTAAAGACATATTTTCAGTCAACTCTTCGATACTCATAATTTATAATAATACTAGCTGTCCCGGCGAACTTCGTACCGCCTTCGTGACGATTACAACACTTTCAACTTTTTGAATCGTTATATCTTTTAAACGCAGCCCCGGATCTAGGGGGGGCGAGTCGGGGCCTATGCCCCGGGCTGCAAGTTCAGAGGGCGGCCAAATTCACACTTTACAGACGAATGGACAACTCATCATTAACTTAACTTTGACCACAGAATAAATAATAGTACAAATACAGAAATTTCACTCTTGTTTTACTGTGGCCATATCAACTCGAACGATACCCAGGGGTACAGCACACGGACCACGTGACCGGGCGCGGCGCGAGCGAGAGCGCGGAGTGAGAAATTGTAATTTCAATTCACAAATGCAATAATATTTTGATTTTTATTTTTGTTCTACATAATTTTATTTTAAATCCTATCCTGTGCTGTGTATAAAATATATACCTATCCTACACGTTCATGACTATACAGGATTATTGGTAATTCGACGTATTCCAGTTAGAAGGTGACTATTTGCGATCATGTTAACCCCCATCCATATGCTTATGCAAAAGTGAACCATTTTTGAGTTATCATGTTTTTTAGCTTTTTCAAAAGAAGTCGAAAATGCAACATTTTTAATTTTAACTGTTACTGGTTCCAAATTTAAATTTGTATTTTAGTTTTATTTACATTGGGTATTGTCTTTAATTTATTTTATGGAAATTTTAAAGAACGACCTTAAGTTTAGTTAGAATACGAATTTTCACCTGCTTCCTTTGTGATCTTTTTTTTTGTCAGTTTCTTAGAAATAAGTTCCTAGTTGTTATGCATTGTTGGAGAGCTAAGACAACGGTTATGTGTTTAAAATAATCTGCAAGCCATGTTTCATAACTTTGTTTGTTGTTTTTAAGGTAATTTAATGGAAAAAACCAAATGAAATAATATCGTTTTTCGTACCGCATTTTTAAATTTGGACCGATAATTGATGTTTTAATACATATTATAAGCCGCACAAATTTCATTGAAGGTAAGGATAGAATGGCTCGGGAAAACATTATGCACTCCTCCCGTTTTGCAATAGATCCCTCTATAATCTATAATTGTTTCTACCCATGTCCCTTATTGTAATAGACTTTAAAACCATCCAACCAATTTGCCCCAACCCGCTTACAATAGAAAGGCAGTAATGTGACGATGGTTTTAGCTACTAAATAAACAAAATCTATTTATTTTGTTCAGCGCAGTAGCACACGCCGGGTATCCGCTAGGTATACATAGGCGGATTGCCAAAAAAATCAAAAAGGGTACTAGTGGCGAGGAAGTGGTATTTGTGTTGTGGTACTTAGCTGGAGCTCACACGTAATCTGTCCGAGGAGATTTCCAGACAAGTCCAGAGACGATAGTCAAATCTCACTGTGAACAATTATTGAAATAAACTTTATATTATGTATTCAGATTACAATGTTTTATTGACTCACTGTCTCCTAGGTAGGTAGTTCTTTTTTAAAGAATCCTCCGATTCGATTCGATTTTATTGCGGAAAAAGTGTAAAATTTAATGGTATTATGACTTTATTATATCCATCATCATAAACATTCATTTCGACTAACGAACTTGGTCACAAGCTTCTCTGCCCGTTAGGAACAAGCGTTAATCGGAGCTAGTATAGGCTATGTAGAACCATTTCATAGAACCATACTTGTCTTAAGCGAAGTGTTACCATTTTTTTTTCAAGGAAGTTTACTAGAAACGCAAACTTTCTAGTTTCGTCGCACTGCCAGCATTTTTGTCCTCAGTTACTAGCAGTTGTTATGATCTCGTCAAGAAAATCTTTGAGATTCCTCACAATGTTTTCCTTCATCATTTTATAGCAAGATTCGAACATAAAACCCAGAGGTGCGAGCCAGGGCTTGAACCTGCACCCTTTGATTGCAAGGCGTTGACTTGTTGTTCTCGTAAACGTGTGAAGTCCGCTAACCCGCACCGGGCCGGCGTGGTGGACTATAGCCTGAATTCCCCTCGCATTGAAGGGAGGTCCATTTCCAGCAGTGGGACGTTAAAAGGGCTATAAGTAGTAGTAGTAGGTATATAATATGCATTTTTGATAATTGTAAATAATAATAGAAAAAATTCAAATAATTCAAATTTATTGACACAATATAAGTAATGTACAATTAAAATTTATTTCACTCCATAGGTACCGCGTAAATACGCGTTAAGAATAAAATTAGGAGATATGTTCCTTGTTATCTCACTCAACATACCCGGAGTCACCTGTAAAGGGCATTTTATTATCTTTATATAGCATTTATAGGCGGTCTTAATTAATGGTGTTTATAGCAAAAGTCCTGTGTCCTGTCCTGTGATGTCCTTTTCGTAGGCTGCTTACTTGTTTGGTTATCAAGATTCGTAAATTTAAGCATATTTTCATTAACTAAATATAACGTTTTTTGTTATGACAGTAATTTTACGAGTGCCAAATATTTTGATTTTATTATATTTTTTTCCAAATCATAGATAAGCGATACGGTTGCATTGTGTAAAAGAAGTATTATACACAATGCAACCTATTGTGTACCTGTTAGCCCGCCATGTGTTCCAACTGCAGTATCCCAGGATCTACAGCGGAAACCAATAAAAAACCGCCGGGGTTTGATTAGACATGATTAATTCACCAGGTAAAAGGTGATTAAACTTATTGTAATTATAGATATAACAGAACTAATTGAACGCAGTGACAATTTCCCTAATCTTAACAAATAGTATTTATTAGCGAGTTCAGTCGTCTTCAAGCGTCTTGAGTAATTAAAAGGATGTCATGATGTTCATAATACCATTTTTCTATATTAGGAACCGTTATTTAGTTCGGTATGGGCTATTAAAAATTATTGGAGGAATCTCCACTGGTGCTTCCTTTTACACATACATCACCTCCTTGTTACATCCTCTTGGAATCAATAATCGTACGTTCTTTCAAGCCCTATAGCAATTATATCATAAAATCAAAGTGTAAACTCATGGTACCGATAAGAAATGACGTTGAAACAATATCACTAAATCATAGACTGTGTAGACCATTGACTCGAAAAGAAGAAGAAGAAGAATAGACTATTATAGAATAAACCATCATATTTCCATAAACAAAGCAATTTCATTCATAAACCTGTTTGAATTGTATGCGGGATAATTGTTGCTATCGCTTATTATAATTTATGGAAGTCAAAAAAATGTGCGTAAGGCCTCTTTTAAATCATTAATTTATTTTGTATATACTATGGTTGACATGACCTACGCGTCAAAATATACGCAACCAAGCAAAACATTTTAAAAAAGAAAAAACATATTTTATTTCGTGTGCTTATTTCGTCGTTTAGTAAATGAAAAAGATGTATAAAACCTGTGTTTCAGCGCTATTCTAAAGGTTTTGAATGAAAACGACGACTCGGGGGACGGAAATTCGCTTGCGCGATGTGTTTGTTTGGATTCGGAAAATTTAAGTAAATACTATATATACAATATTGATAAAGACAAAATAAAACATTAATCAATCTCAGAATAAGAATTTATTATATTATGAGGCAAAATTAATGGATATCTATATTTCAGGGTCTTCAATGCCGCCTTCACAGATGCTAGACCGGAGTATTCCACGCATCCCATGTGGAGCGAATAATATTGTTGCTGCGAGGTTTTTCTCTGGCGCAACACGCTAGTATAGCAGCTTACTTTACGATTCAAGAGACACGCCAACTCGACGTACCTCAATCATGTACTTATTTGCATGTCAGCATCCCAAGCCTGGAATAAATGTTTAATATTTATTCTATTATGTTACATAGTAAATAAAGGTTCATTTAAAAAATAACTATTGTTCATATTTAGCGCCTACCTATTAGGAACGGCTGGTAGTTATTTTGAGGGGTAGCCACTGCAGTCCATTCACATTGTGCCTAAGGATAGATGAAGTAAAAGTGCTTCACCCTGACGCAGAGCTGGTACATGCGAAGGGCATATACACGCACTTTTAAAACATGTTGAGTTATCTAGGATTGCAGGTGTTCCTATATGTTTTACCTTCATTGTTTATTTTACAACATAAATGATAACCATTTTATAATTTTTGTTGCACTATAATTAGCAGAACGTATAAATTGAAAATATTGACCTTTATTTCTATAGAAAAATGTGTAGGTACTTACTAAAATTTCTTGAACTTTATCATCGTGCAGGTTAGTTATGTTGATATACTTTGCGAGTCCGTAACGTTTCAAGTACATAAACAACATTATCTCGTAGTGGAAATCCTCGGGGTACTCCATATAGTACCACCATATAGTGTTTAATGGCTATTTATTTCTGCGTTATAACACTTGAATCACAAATAATTTAAAAATATTATACTCAATAACCACCATAAGCCAAATTTGAATTTTTATGCATACACACTAATGAATACACATTTAATTTGACAAATATATGTTAACTAATATGTTTTTCTCACTTACTCTAGAAATATTATGAATAAATGGACTGTAGTTTAATATTTTTAACGAAATTAATACATTCACAAAACTAGATTTGACATTTTAGTTGTCAAAACGCATGTTTTGAATGAACTATTTGTGTGATAACAACAAAATTGCTACAAAAAAGTATGGTGTTTTTAGCTTGTCATTTCGATGGCTCATGGTACGAAATCGCAAAAAAAAAAAACTATCATATTAATAATTTTGTCTTAAGCGCTCATGGTAGGACCCCAGAAAGAAGAGGCTTAATAGAACAAAAAGCCCGAGTTTTTTAAAAAAGCTGATATTTTGACGTGAGAATTTTCGGTTGAAAATTTGGGTGTTTTTTCGATATTATAGTCAAAATAAGGTAAATAAATTAATATTCTAAATAAAAAAAATTACAGTCTGTTTGGGACATAAAAAGGTAAGGTTTCACCAAATTTCGTGAAAAAATAATAATTTTTGAATAAGATAAAAATAAAAAACCAAAGACTTGGTTATTTGAATTATTCACATAAATTTTGAGGTTATGTGAGAAAAGTGTAAATACAAAAGTTGTATATCTTTTTAGGTATTACCTACAACTTAGTCCTTAATTTTTTTTTCATAGGACTTTTTGACGTTTTTTACCCATAAAACCGCACACCCATCCACTTCCCGACCTCAGATCGCCCGTAAATTATTTTTCCTTTATTTTTTTGTTATATTTTCTTCCTTTGTCAACGGGTTTCATCCTACTATTATTTTATTTTTACCATTTTCAAAGGCTTCTGCACTGGTCTAGGTAGCCAAATTCTTGGCTGAAATATTAATAAAATAAGATAGAGTAACAGCTATCTGTCTTTTATTATATTTTGAAGGATAATATTCATGGTTAGTCAAATAAAAATATTTCATACAATTATTAATGTCGATTCGATGAAATTTATTATCATTACACTAATTATTATTTTGAAATACTATATTATTAAATGTCAAAATGATTTATTTAAGATCATTTTCCACCTGTGGCAAACTATTACTATAAACATTGTAATTTGACTCAATTTCAAATATGATAGTTGATTATATTAGTCAAGTAGTTGATTTGTCAAAACCTATAGCCAATGTTCCTATTGGTTATAGGTTTTTGTTCATCGATCCTTATTTATACATTAGGTATGTGGCTATTTAAAGCTCCTTATCAAACTGTACTTGTACCTATATAAGCAACGTTCACAATACAGTCAACACTCGTGGCTAACAAAGCATACACGTCGCTTTGACATCTACACAGTTCTACATTATTATAATATATATCATTTATAGTTTAGAAGCAGATATGGAGAGTCAATCCGCTACAACGCCCGCGTAAGTTCATAAAGCCGACACACTTTGGCGTCAAAACTCGCTCAGCAATTTTTCTATCAATACAAAACGATCTTTGCTCTATACAAATAATGCCTCCCGCACACTGGGGGTATACAATTATTTGCTGTATCAAACAAAATGTATTGACACATAGAACAAGTTAATTCTTCAACGAAATTACATTGAGAGCGCGAACGAATTTTGACGCGTGGGAGCATGGCTTCTACATATTTTTTTTTTTATGAGATAGGGAGACAAACGAGCAGACGTTTCACCTGATGGTAAGTGATCAACGCCGCCCATGGACACCTGCAACACCAGGGGCATCACGAGTGCGTTGCCGGCCTTTAAGGAATGAGTATGCTCGTTTCTTGAAGATACCTATATTACTACCTCCATGCCTACTATCTTCTACCACAGAAATTAATCTTTAGGCATCGAAAAACGTCAACTCAAGGTGTCATTTTACAGGAGTATCGCAATCTCTCTTACTGAACATCGTGTAGTGTAGTTTGAGAACAACAGAATCAACATTGTCTCTTTAAAGCCATTGGGCTAGTTTTATTGTAGCTAAATAAAAAAAGAAAAGACCACTGTTATTTTTTTTTGTTTACGTGTCTTGAAAAATATAGCATAAGTCGTTCTATAACTAAAATGTTAGTAAACTGAAAGCCCATGGCATGTTGATCTATTTTTAACCGACTTCCAAAAGGAGGAGGTTCTCAATTCGATTGGTATGTTTTTTTTTATTCAATAATTAAAGCTTATTTATTGATTAAAAAAATAAAACAATAACAAAAAATATCCCTTAATATCGCCAGACAAGATAATACTCATCTTATGACCCCAAACTATGCAAGGTTATACTATGGGTAGGTACCATAAAAGGGGCAAGAAGTGGTCCAAGTTACGCCCAGTCTCAGTCAGGGCTGTCTAGCTACAGCTAAGTCGAATTTGGGGTAGGGCAGCATTGGTTACAGGTAGGGCGGAAGTAAAAAATATATCATTATGGATTTCAACCTAGCTACGGTCTTGGTATAAAACTACTTACCTTTCAGAGAAAATGTGATTGGAGAACCTGAGGATTATCTGGATTTGCGTAACTATTTTATGGCGAAGGCGGTTTCGGAGGCGAAAAAGAGCAAAGTCGGTGCTTGTATTGTAAATTTTTACGATGTAATTGTTGGTAAAGGGTAAGTATCTAATTTAGTGTCCAACGGAAGCTTCGGTTTCTGATTCTGAGGGTTACTTAATATAATCTGTCATCACTAATCATTTATATAAGCTACCTCACATATTTATCTAAATGATTGTTTTGGACTTCTGAGACACCCTGTAATAGGGTGATATATATTGTATGCTAAGTTTGACAGCACAAAAAAATATTACTACCTCGCTCTTACACTACAGCCGTAAGAAGGACGGCAATACAATTAGAATATTATTGTTGTGAAGTTTGGTTACCAATGGATCTAAGTAATTATCCCCTTAAATTAACCAATTGTAATGTTATGATTTTAGATATAATGGTAGGCCATTGCGGTGTAAAGATGCATTACCAAGGGGGAATGACAAAGGAGAAGATAACGAGGATTTTTATGGTAAGTGTTGCCATGTACTCAAGGGGTGCAGAGTTCAAACCCCGGGCTCGCTTGGCTCACTCTGGAATTTTCGGATTTCATTAGCGAATATATTTTTAAATAATGATTACCTCTTGCTGAATGGTGAAGGCAAAGATTGTGAGGAAACCTGCACGTCTATGTAAAGGCGTATGAAGTTCACCAACTCGCACTGGGCCAGCGTGTTGGACTTGCCTTTACAGTAATTGATGTTCATCATTCGCCTTAACTTTTCACGTAATTTGAGATCGGCTCAGTCTGTCCTCTTCTTCCATTCACCTCGATTTTTCGTCATACTGACATCCACTCCGATCTCATTCATATCACTCTTTACACTCTTCATTCATCTCCATCCACATTCATACTAATCACGCTTTAGTCACATGCTTCTCATCGCTTCTCATCACTTGACCAAACCATTATAAACAATCTATTGCTTCTCACTGTCTCTGTTATGGGCGCTACTTTTTACTACCTCTAATATACAGATTCCTCACATTATCCATTCAGGTCGCTCCACACATGCATCTCAAAATCTCAACATTCGCAATTTGGCAGAGTGGAGACGCTTTGTTGTTATTACATGGTGAATAAGATATTTTTTTCACGATTTCACAGATTGCCACGCCGCAGTGAACGCTTTTTTCGATAGTAATTTGGTAGAGCTGAGGGGCTGCACGCTATATGTCAGCGAGTTCCCGTGCAACGAGTGCGCCAAGCTGATAATACAGACGGGGATCAGACGGGTGGCGTACGACTCCGATGCGGAAGCCGAAAAGATAGAAACAATCGCTACTAAAAAGATGTTCGATGCGGCCTATGTAACCTATTGGTAAGTCTACGATGGCGTGTAGGCGTAGCATGACCGAGTGGACATTTAAGTTTTATCTCTTTCAACTGTCAGATTTACCGAGAAAATCAGTGTGACGTAATTTCCTCGATGTTGAGAAATGTGACAGATAATCTTGTCTACGCAGTCATGCTAAGCCTATTGGTCTAGCAGTATGAGTATGAGTAGCTTGGCTCACTGCACCGGGCGATCACGGGTTCGATTCCCGTCCGTGGCAAATTTTGAAATGTGCCCTTGCCTTACCGTCATCTAGCTTGCGGTAATATTACATTCAGGTTTTGACAGCTCACTAAGTTAAAGTCAATGTAGACTCATTTATTTAACATACGCCTAGGCACTTACAAATTCTCAGGTTACATTAACAATACATATAATTGAAGTGTCAGTTTATATCTATGACAACATAACAGCTTTTTACTAAATGCATATGAAAATATATGCAGTATATATAACGAAAAAAAAGTTAAATAAAAAATAGTCTGTGAACATGTCTGTTTGTTCCCGATAATATCCGAAATAGCTCAACCCATTTTGACGAGACTTTCACTTTCAGGAGTAAATTAGGCTTCCGTTATTTTAGGAATTATGTTTCCCAAATTCAGTGCATTTTTTTTCAGGCAACAAAGCTACAAAAAAAAAAACGATTGAAATCAATCTTTGACCGACGGAAAAACAGCGGAAGAGGTTCGCAATTCAACGCGTATACTTTTTTTTTACCAAGCAAATCTCTGGCTCCGACTCAAAACTATTTAGGTATACTAACATTTTCAGTTTTTCGGTGGTTTAATTTTTTTGTTAATTTTTTATTGTAATATTCTCCGATGACACCTCATGAGAATTGTCTTATTTTTTACCAATAGGTAGGTGTTGCATAATTTGAAATATAAATTAATTAATATAACTTAATAATAATATTATGTATTAAACAAAGTAACCAAAATGGAATGATCTAATAATATTACTTATAATGATATGTTTTTGTTGTTGTTTTCAATTAATTTATTAGTTATAAGGAATTTTGAATATGAATGTACTTATCACGTAAATATGACATGACAATTTTAATATCCCTGAATTTATAATAAATTTAATAGAAAAAAACTTATATACCTACTTTTAATTTTCTTTGATACTCGAGTCAATGAAGTTAGTTGGTGATGTTCGATTCTGGGTTCAATTTCCGGGTCGTGCAAGGTATCTGTTAACCTAGGGCAATACCCTAGCTAAACAACTGACCCAAGATAATTTTTGACGAGCCCTGTTTTAGGAGTGAGCTGTTCACAATCCCCATAATCTTGTAGTAGTTCACAAGCAGTGGTAGCCTGGTTGGTAGAACGCCCGCCTGCAGTGGCCAATTTGCAGCCTTGGCCGCCCTAGGCCCCAAGCCAGCAGCCGCTCCTTTCTCAACTTCCACTACAATTTTTTTACACGATTGGGGCCGCCCCTAAATCTGGCGCCCTAGGCCCGAGCTTACCGGGCATTAGGGTAAATCCGCCACTGCCCGCCTGTACGTAAGGGGTGCAAGTTCAAATTCCAGGCCCGCATTTCTGAGAATGTAAGAAATGCGGGTCTTATATGAAAAATTTTAGAATCTATAAGATACCTTTTTTTAAAATAAATAATGCAACACAAAGTTTAAAAAGATGGCAATACGATCATCCACTTTTTTAATATTTCGAAAACCCGGAGACTAAAAATACATGTGCGAAGTGTGGGCGCACTGCAGTGCATCTCTGCCTACCCCTTTGGAGAATACAGCCGTTATGATGATGTTGATTATTTATTAATATATTATTGAATTCAAAATAATAAAAAAGTTATTTTATGCTGCAAATCGAAGTCATTGAGCGATATAAGCCGTGAACTTGACTGTCCGGGGCGGCTCGTCACCTTAACTAGTTTAGATTATAGGGGTGATAGGGGTGATTAGCTAACTTCTGCTACATAGCAATAGATATCAAAAGAAACAAGGTAGTTCTTCTTATTTTCTACGAAATGTGTGACTTTGTGAAATTTAATGAAATAAGATATGAAATGGCTGCATCTGCGATTAGCAAGTATTTACGCCAATATCGTCAAGTAGTCAGGGAAGTCACTTCGAGCAAGAACTTTAGGCTAAATTACAAAATGTCATAATAGTTACTTATTATTAATTGTTATTAGTAGCTAAACTGTTACTGGTTCTATGTTTAATATTAAATTTGTATTTTTGTTTTATTTACATTGGGTATTGTCTTTTATTAATTTTTAATAAATTTTAAAGAACAACCTTAATCTTAGTTCGATACCGAATTTCCACCTGCTTCCTTTGTGATCTTTTTTATTCAGTTTCTTAGAAATAAGTTGCTTGTTGTGACGCATTGTAGGAGAGCCAACAAACGGTTATGTTTATAAAATAATCAGCAAGGTTATGTTTATAAAATAATCAATCAGCATTTTAAGGCATTTAGTGGGAAAAAATCTCAAAAAAATATTGAAATAATATAGTTTTTCGTCTCGCATTTTTAAATTTGGACCATGTTTTAATATTGATAAATAACCAGTGTTTAATCGTTTTTATGAATCAGAAGAAAAAAAAGATTTAAAAAGATACTTTTTAAAGATTTTTTTTATGTTGCATTTCGCCTATTAAAAGAGTCCATCTAGCTAAAAACTTGGGTCTGTTAATGGACGAAGAACTACTAATTGTTTTTATAGGCTTAAAATACTCTATAAACTTCGTGACCACCTCAGCACTGAACTCCGGGAACAACTAGTCGATTCATTAGTTCTGTCTAGGTTTCCTGGATGTGGCTATGGTCCACGATTGTTTGCATAAACTGCCAATCTTATACAAAAAGTACAAAATGCTTGTGCAAGGTTCTGCTTTAAAATCCCCCCTCAGTCATGTTAGGTATGGACCCCTCAGGTATGGACATACCTGATAACAACTAACTAAGGATAGCTCACAGAAGAGAATTGCATCTTGCTCTCCTATTAATTGATGTTGTAAAAAAATAAAAGCCCGTATACCTCCACTCTAAGTTGGACTGGTTAAGAGAACATAGTAAGTATCCCACACGAGTATCGGTTCACCCGCTTGCTATCCCAAAACACAAAACAGCTGCTTTTCGGGGGGTTTTAAATATAGTGCCACTAAATGTTGGAATAATATCCCTCCACCGCTCCGTGATATGACCAATATGTCCAATTTTAGAAATAAACTAAAAGGTATTCTAATCAAAAAGGCATTACATAAAGAAAACTAAGATCAATAAGGTAATGAAATTGGAATTTCAAAATTAGAAACGAAAAAAAATAGTCGTCTTCTGTCTACTCATTGCTAACTCACAAGGGAGGTAGGTATTCTTCTTTAGTTATATCTATTCTTGTATTTGCTCAAATAAGAACCGTTATTTTTCTAAAATATATCTATATGTACAGATAGTGCGTAGTTACGCACTATGCACTATCTGTTTTATTATTATATTTTTACTTATTATAAATGTATATTCAAATTCAAATATATTTATTCATCTTAAATTCTAATCTAGCACACTAGTACATGTGTTACTGTAATTAAAATTAAACATGGGTGTTTAACTAGTTCACAATTTAAGAGCTTAGTTTTAAACAATAGCTTAAACTTGGTTCCTACACTAACCGAGCTTGTCTCGCAGGTAACCAATTTCAAAACAAATTAAACATAGGTGCGAACTGTCAAATGACTGTGTAATGCGATAAATTTAAATTTAATGCAATAATTTTAATATTATTCATATTATATAATTTTTTGTGTATGGATGTGTGATGTCTTGTGTTGTGTGGTGGAATGTATGGGCGTGTATTACAAACTATGTGTACTATGTGTACATGTGTGTGGGTGTGTGATGTGTATGTGCTACCTAAGAACTTTGAGGATTGTTTCAATATCATTGTATGTAAGAGTACCTAACCATTTTTGAATTATAAATTTACTTTCTTCGTACGAGCAATTTTTGATTGAAAATTTTTCGTTTACTTTGTTATATATATAAGGGTGAAGAAAGGAGCTAAACCTTCTTGCAAAGCTTGAATTTACTTAAGGCAGTGGTAATTTATACAATCGTTTTTGGAGCATGCTTTTGTAGGTGGGTGAACCTAGAACTATTTTGTGAGTAATCAATGTGACACGTTGGATAAATATCCCGCGGACTGTGAGGACGTCTACTTCTTTGTATAGATCTGTTGTTGGATATCATAATGGCTTTTTAAATATAACTTTTAGAACAGAACGTTGCGCTCTTTCAAGGAGTATCATATGTGAAGCTGCCGCTCCTCCCTAGACCGCAATGCAGTAAGATACAATGGATTGACAAATGGCGTAATAAACAGTTTTAAGAAGTTTTATCGAAGCTGATGTTCTGAGATTTTAAAAAATATAAATTAATTCTCGAACCCGTTTAGCTGAAATCAAAAGATGTTGTTTGAAATCTAATTTCTCGTCAATTAAAACTCCGAGGTATTTTAAATTAGAAGATCTACATATATGTTGGCAGGTACAAGGTGTAGTTTGGTATGTTGGACATGAATGAACTTTTAATTCTAAGAAGGGACGGGGAGCACAAGCTGTGGTTTTATGGAAACAGATGAATGTCGTTTTATTTAGATTCAAAGTCAAGAGCTTATTTTGTAACCATACCGCAATGTTCCTCATACCATATTCCGCAGACTCAATCACTTGTTCCCAAGTGTTTTCGTAGAAAATTATAGCTGTGTCATCTGCATAGCATATGATGTCAGATTTAGTAATGTTGGTTTTTATGTCATTCATGTACAAGATAAACAGTGTCGGACCAAGTATGCTGCCTTGAGGAACGCCGAAATCTATTTCAGTTGGGTTACTTATGTCATTACCAATTATAACACATTGGCTACGATTTGTTAAATAGCTTTCATATCGATCTGTCTGTCGTCCGTGAGGTAGGGGAGGCCTCGGCTGAAAATCGGCGCCGTAGTCTGCTGCAGTTTTATGCTGAGCTGAGACCTATTAGGCACCCATAATTTGTGTACTTAGCATCTGGTTACCTTCAATTATATTTTGTTTGTGTTGCTTAAACATTGTTCTTTCTTTGTTTAATTTTTTACTTATTTTGGAAAAACCTAAAAAACATGATAACTCATAAATGGTTCACAAGCGGCTTTCAGACTACGCTATAATATATAGCACAACAATATCGCGCACCATACAATGCCATTATATAAATAATAATATAGTACAGTACAGTGTGAACGTGGCCATAACAATGTATGGTGCGCGATATTGTTGTGCTGAGCTATATACTATATGCTATTATATTATAGCGTAGTCTGAAACCCGCTTAATGCATATGGGGGTTAAAATCATCGCAAATAGTCACCCCTATCACCCATATCCTAACGGGAATACGTCGAAATACCAATAATCCTGTGTAAAGATAGATTTTGCATTGCTTTAATAATTTAATTTAACGACTCTTAAAAATTAACAGTACTAGGGTACCACCGCTGTCAAAATGTAGGTAAGAGATACATCCGCCTTCTTTATCACTGTCATCACTCATTTGTAATTATAATGTGTATTTAATGAATTACTCGACATTGGCATAAATACCCGCTAATCGCAGATGCAGCCATTTCTCACGCCTGTATTCCCCAAAGGGGTAGGCAAAGGTGCACTGCAGTGCGCCCACACTTCGCCGATGTGTTTTGGTCCCAATGTAATAGGGGGCGAGCGAATATCGCCAAACAACAATACTCATTGTATGATCTTAAATTAAGCAATGCTTGTACTATGGGTACCATACAATGGCATGGAAGCGATCCTAGACCAGGAAAAATTGCGAAAAGGCAATTTGTCGTTGCCGGGAATCGAACCCGCAACCACCTGATGCAGTAAGCCACGGTAATAACACTACCAGTATTTTAACTTCATACAAACGGTCGGAACGCGAGTCATACCTACGCGGCTCGGTGTCATCAACCAGTCGCGACTGTGCCGCAGTGACAAACGCACTGTGTGATGGGTTTGTGAGCAGTAATCGTGCGATTTATGAATATTGTATTGTATTGTAATTGTAAAATTGTCTAAGTATTGCGGATTTTTTTTTTTTTTTTAACTAGCCTATAGTAATGTCCCACTCCTGGGCAAAGGCCTCCCCTTTCTTCTTCCACACTTCTCTGTTCTTGGCAACCTCCGGCCACGTTTTTCCCACAAAAGTGTCAAGGTCGTCTCGCCACCGTCTTCTCGGTCGACCCCGGCGGCGGCGGCCAGTACTGGGAATCCAGCTGGTGGTGATATAAGCCCACCTCTGCGGGTCCATGCGCGAGACGTGACCAGCCCACTCCCACTTCAATTTCGCCGTCTTTTTTCCCACGTCCGTGACGCGAGTGATGTCACGCAGGATAGTGTTTCTGATCCGGTCGGTTCGTTTCACACCCAGTATGCTGCGTTCCATAGCTCTTTGGCAAACCTTGAGTTTGGATTTCTGTTGTTCTGTCAGCGACCATGTTTGTGCACCGTAGGTTAGGACGGGCAAGATACACATGTCGACGAGTCTACGCTTTAAGGATATCGGAAGGTTGCCCTTCATGAGATCCCTCATGGACCAGTAGCTCTTCCAGGCGTTTTCAATCCGTCTAGTGACTTCTTTCTCTTGCCTGTTTTCAAACGAGACTATCTGGCCCAGGTACGTATACTCGTCGACACTTACTTGCCCATCTACCTCGACCCTACGTTTTGTGCTGTTAGTCATGAGTTGTGTTTTGGATCTGTTCATAGAAAGTCCAACCTCAAGGCTTGCCGTGCTCAGGTCCTGAAGCATTTGTTGTAGTTCGGAGGCTGTACTTGAAAAAAGTATTATGTCGTCGGCAAAGCGAAGGTTGGTCAGCTTAAGGCCGTTAACATCAATTCCTAGTGCTTTCCAGGAGTCTTGGAGCTTTTTGAATATTTCCTGTAGAGCACTGGTGAATAGCTTTGGTGAGAGTGGATCACCCTGCTTAACTCCTCGATCTATTGCAAATATGGGTCCAGGGATGTGTAATTTTATGTTTGCTGTACTATTGTCGTATATGTTACGGAGCAGGTCTATATAAGGTGGTTCAATATTTTGATTTTCGAGAGCAGACATTACGGCATTGTGTGATACGCTGTCAAACGCCTTAGAGTAATCTACAAAAGCTAAGTATAAAGGTGTATTGTATTCTTGTGACTTTTCTATTATCTAATTTACGGTATGCAAGTGGTCTGTAGTTGAATAACATGGTCTAAATCCAGCTTGTTCGGGTGGTTGGTGTGAATTAAGTATTGGAGCAATACGGTTTTCTATAACTTTAATAAATAATTTGTACAGATGCGATGTTAAACTTATTGGTCTATAATTAGCAATGTCATTTTATTTTCATAATTAGCGGATTTTTTATACTATTAAATTTAACAATAAAGCTTTTCGTACGTCTCAGTCGAGGCGAAAATATTTTTCAGTCTGAAATTTATAAGGGTGGTATTATTTATTAAATCTACTAACAAAAAAACACAATATGCATTTTTATTAAATACTTTCTATTTCATTCACAACGAATTTCATTCTTTAAAATAATAGATAATATTCAATATACAATTAAAAATACAATCCAAAACTAGAAACAAACTCAAGTGCTTATGTAGATGAAATAAAAATATTGTAGGCTGGCAGCCCTATCGCGTGTTCACGTATCGCGCGGCTGTAGGTAACTATTTCAAGGACAGAGCCGAGTCACAATACTGGTAGATACCGTGAGTGAGCCGAGCAGCCTACCTACGCTCAGACCACTAGACTAGACCAAGCTGTTAGTCATGATACCTAACAAGTTTAGTATTTCTGCTGATTTTGAGTGCTGAGGTCGGTTATTAGTTATGATAAATGAGCTTGTTACGATAGTGTATGTTTGATTGTGGCAAGGAAAAAATAAAACAAAAGTTTACGGTGTGCATAATTTTACAAAGCGCACCTGCAAAATTAATGTATATTTCAAATTATACATCAAAGTATATATATGTATTGGTAAAAAATATTATAATTATCAAGAGGTGTTATCGGAGTAGGTATATTAATAAAAAATAATATATTAACAATAATTATTTATGCTTTGTTTTAGAATTTAGTGTAAGTTTTTATTTCAATCGTATTCTTTTGGGTCATTTGGCTGAAAAAAAAAATGATGCACTGAATTAATTAATAAAAAATAATAATCATGCATTGAATTTTGGAACCCTTAATCATCTAATTCTTAAAATAAAGGTAGCCTAATCTACTCCCTATAACATCAGCTATCCGCCAGAAAAAGTCCCGTAAAATCGGTCCAGCCATTGCGGAGATTACCCGCAACAAACAGACATGCAGACAGACAGACTATTTTTATTTAAATTTGTTTTCGTTATATTATGTACTGCATATAAGGAAAATAATGTTATCTGACAATTTGTAAGTGCCCCCGCAGGCCTATGCAAAATAAATGACTCGACTTTGACTTTAACTTAGTAAGCTGTTAAAACCTGAATGTAATATTACAAACGTTACCGCAAGATATATTGGTGACAAGGCAAGGGCAGATTTAAAAAATTGCCGCCGTCGGGAATCGAACCCGCGGTAACCCGGTGCAGTGAGCGGAGCGACTCGCGCTCTAACCGCTAGACCAAGCCGTTGCGTAATGGTCGTTTTGAAAAAGTGAACATAGAATTTTTTTGGGTTCCTTGAAAGATAGATGTTATCAAAAATGAATCTTAATGAATGTTGTTGGAAATCACAAGACCAATAAATTTGGATTCAAGAAACCTAGGATGTCGCAAAAAAATTGCTATGTTCCCTTTTTGTCAAAACCCGATCATTGTGCGCCGTAGACTTACCGATATTTTACATCGGCCGCATCCAACATCCTTTTAGACGCCAGTACTTGTGGCGTATGGGCGTTCTTATCGGAGACGTACCAAACCCTTTTGATTCCCGACTGTATTATCAGCTTGGCGCATTGGTTGCAAGGGAACAGGCTGACATACATCGTACAGTCCTTCAGATCCGTTATATTCTTGTAAGCAATAGCGTTCAATTCGGCGTGGCAAACTGTGAAAACGTGAAGGGTTGATCTTATTGTCTACTACTATAGCCCTTTTAACGTTCCACTACTGGGCAAGTGCCTCCATTCAATGCGAGGAAGAGTCAGGCCATAGTTCACCACGCTGGCCCGGTGCGGGTTGGCAGACTTCACACATCTATCGAGAACTAGTTAGCATCCTTCAGACGTGCAGGTTTCCTCACGCATAGCTAGTGATAATCTCAGATGAAAATAAGATTCGCACATAAAAACCCAGAGGTGCGAGCCGGGGTTTCATCCTGCACGTTTTAACTGCAAGGTGTGCGTTCAACCACTGAGCTACACTGCCACTGTCTCTGTAAAACAACTGTAAAGGCAGGCCAATCAAAATGGCATAAAGATCCAAACTCTCAACTTATAATATCTTTTGTTAAGAAAAAAAATGAAAATTCCAGAGGTGCAACCCCGGGGTTTGAACCCTTCATGGCAACACTTACCATAAAGAAGCTTGTTATCTTCTTCGTTCTTCCCCCATGGGAATAAATCGTCGTTACACCCCACTGGAAAACCATTATATCTGAAATTATAACATTACAATTGGTTAATTTAAGTGGATAAATGAGTACTAGGTTTCTAAACACTATTTTAAGTGTACCTATGTCAACAGAATCAGAATAATTATTTAGTAAATTTGTTTTAATTCTCATTTAATATACGTCACCTTATACAGGGTGTCTCAGAAACCTATATTAAACCAACTCGGCTAGCTACAACTGCTTCAACTGCTTAGTGTCAGCAGTGGATGCTTGAAGTAAGTAGATGAAGTAAGTAGTCCGACTGAAGTTGGATTTCTGGCCGAAGTCGAAACTGATTAATTTAGCGACAACATACAGCCACGCATTCGTAACAGTTCCTTCAATCTTGGCACTTTCTAGAAATCTACTGCTTCGGCCAAAGCTTCGGCTTATTTTGGCCGAAGCCGAAATCGAAGCCTCGGTCGGACACTAAATTAGATACTTACCCGATACCAACAATTTTATTGTTATTATTTACAATACAAGCACCGACTTGGAATTTGGGATCTTTGCTCCGTTCCGACGCCACAGTCGCCATCGCCATAAAATATTCGTCCCAATCCAGATAACCCTCGCGTTTCTTATTTACTCTGAAAGGTAGATATGTATGTATAAGATGACGGTGGCTGGATTAGTGCTTTGATCGTATTAATGGATAAGAAATGCTGAGCGAGTTTTGACGTCAAAGTGTGGCTTTATAAACTTACGCCATATTTGCTTCCAAACTATGAATAATATATGTATATAATAATGTAGTACTGTGTAGATATCAAAGCGACGTGTATGCTTTGTGAGTCAATGGTGTTCACTGTATTATGTACGCTGCTTATATAGGTACAAGTACAGTTTAATCTGAGGCTAAAAATAGCCGCATAATGGATAATTAAGGATGTCTATACAAAAAATATTTAAAAATAACAAAAACCGACTTCAAAAACCTAGGTGCACTAAAAAGCTACAAATAACCTAATAGGTAATTCATTACATTTGTAGTCTGTGCCAATCTATGTCAGACTAGGCAAATACACGTGAATGGGCACCGACTACAAATGTAATGAATTAGGTACCTATGAGGTTATTTGTAGCTTTTTAGTGCACCTAGGTTTTTGATTTTTGTTTAAAAATATTTATATTTCACGAATTTTAGTGGGCTGTATTGTACTTGCATCTTTTTCAACAATACAGCCCTAAAAACATAACATAATAGCCCTAAACATAACAGCCCTAATAAGTAAATATTTACAGCAAAAAAATATACCCCTCCCCACCCCTTTGGGGTTGGCTTCCATTTTTTTAACAACCCGTATTAAACATTAATTTGAAATCGGTTGACTAACGCCGGAGATATACTGTAGTCCGGAATACAAACTTTAACTCTACATTTCACCACCTTAATTTTATTTCAAAATTTTTGGAACACGTGTTTCTTTATTAACCGTCTTCCAAAAGGAGGTTCTCAATTCGATGGGTTGTTTTATTTAGGTACAGCGATTACTCTCGAAAATTTAAAATGGTTACGCCCAGTAGCTTTTATTTTTTTGAAATTAAGAATAGTTTTTTGTCTACGTGGACGATGTAATTTTAGTTTGTGTACGGCTTTTTTTGGAGTTTTCATATATTTCGTTTAATACGGCTTGTTAACGAAAATGGAAACCTACCCCCAAAGGGGAGGAAAGGGTCGTGGGGGTGTTTTTATATTTTGGCTGTAAATATTTACTTTTTAAGGGCTGTTATGAGGTGATAATACTTGCATATTTTCATCGATTATTTACACTAAAAAGCGTGATTTTTTTTTAACAATAAACAAAATCCGACTTCAAATACCTAGGTGCACTAAAAAGCTAAAAATAACCTTATATTTAATCGGATTCGGTGCCAATTCAAGTGTGTATTTGCCTAGTCTGACGTGTATTTGCCTAGTCTGACGTGTATTTGCCTAGTCTGACGTGTATTTGTCTAGTCTGACGTGTATTTGCCTAGTCTGGCGTGGATTGGCACCTACTTCAAATGTAATGATTGTGTGTTGTTACTAAATATATGTAGAAAGCTTTGTTATAAAATCATCCCACCGAAATGACAAATAAAAATCACTTATTGAAATTCACCCATTTATGCAATTTTTAGGCCCAAATTTGGAGCCCCTAAAATCGGCCGCCCTAGGCTCCAGCCTACTCAGCCTGCTGGTAAATCCGCCACTGGATCTATGTAAGAACTGGGTACCTTGTTTATTTTGGTTGCTATTGCTATATAACGGCAGAAGTTAGCTAATCGCCCCTAAAATCTAAACTAGGTGAGGTGACGAGCCGCCCCGGACAAACAAGTAGTGCCCAGTAAGTAGCTATTATTTTGATAGAACTGCAGCGAAGTACACAACTGATATACTAGTAGCTCAGTGAGTCAGATTTAAAGCTTAAAATAACTCCCTAATCGTATAGGAAAACCAATGAATTATTTGAAATTCAATATCATATATTATTAAATAAATATCGCCAAACAACACATACCTACTCATCGTATGAACCCAAACTAAGCAAAGCTTGTACTATGGACATACAATGGACTGGGGGCGATCCCAGTTATACTCAGACCAGGGCGAATTGCGAAAAGGACATGTGTCGTTGGCGAGAATCTGACCACTAGACCAAGCTGTTAGTCAGGTATTCATTACATTATTTATACACAAAACAATTTCAATGATAGATATCTAACAAGTTTAATTTTTCTGCTGATTTTGAGTGCTGAGCTCGGTCATCAGTTACGATCAATTATTAATGATTTCGAGTGGCGTTTTCTATACATAAGTATAGTCATCTTTTTAAACTTTTTGTATTGTTTATTTTAAAAACAAGGTATCTTATACATAGATTATAAAAGGTTCCTCCCGCATCTTGTAAAACCGCAAAGGTGCGGGCCCGGGATTTGAACTTGCACCCTTTACGTTCTAGGCGGGCGTTCTACCAACCTGGCTACTACTTCTTGTGAACTACTACAAGATTATGGTAATTGTAAGTAGGTGTAAACAAATCAGTAAATCATCATGGTGCAGTTGTCTAGGGTGTTACTTTACTCTAGGTTAACAGATACCTTGCACGACCCGGGAATCGAACCTAGAACCAAACATCACCAACCAACTTCCTTGACTCGAGTATAAACAAAAAAAATTAAAGCATATAATATAATTTTAAAATTAAATTTATTATAAATTCAGTTTCAATTATTCCTATAAATTACCTTAATATATTAAAATTGTCATGTCATATTTACATGATAAGTACATGCCTACATATTCACAATTCTATAATTAACTAATAATTAACTGAAAACAACATCAAAACATATCATTATATGTAATATTAGTATATCATTTCATTGGAATATTAATATTTTGGTTATTTTGTTTATAACATTACAATATTACGAACATTAATGTATATTTCAAATTAAACAATATATCACCTACCTATTGGTAAAAATTAATATAATTATCATGAGGTGTCATCTAAGTATACTCCAAAATTGATTTCAATCGTTTTATTTTTTGGCTTGAGTTGCCTGAAAAAAAAAAATGCATTAAATTTTGGCACCCTAATTCCTTGAATAACGGTTGCCTTATGTACTCCTTATAACATCAGCTATTGGCCAGTGAAAGTCCCGTCGCAATCGGTCCAGCTATTTCAGATATTGCCCAGACAGAGTATTTTTATTCCTCTTTGTTTTGGTTATAATGTACTGCATGTAAGGTTATTAATGTAATCTGACAATTTGTAAGTGGCCCCGCGGGCCTAAACGAAATAAATGACTCGACTTTGACTTTAACTTGGTTAGCTGTCAAAACCTGAATGTAATATTACAAACATTACCGCAAGATGATGAAGATGATAAAGATGGTAGAAGACAAGGGCTCATTTAAAAATTTTCCGCCGTTGGGAATCGAACCAAGTGCGCCAAGCGACTCACGCTCAAACCGCTCAACCAATAGGCTTAGCATGACAGCCTAGACATAAGTTTTATCTATTTCAACTGTCAGATTCGTCGAGAAAATGACGTCACACCGAGCCATGTCCAGTACAAAAAGCTCCAAGTGGCGTCATTTTCTCGACAAATCTGACAGATTAAAGACATGAAATCTATGACCGTGTGGTTCATGCTATGCCTACAAACCGTCGTAGACTTACCAATAGGTAACACCGGCGGCATCGAACATCCTTTTAGAGGCGATTGTTTCTGTCTTATGGGCGTTCTCATCGGAGACGTACACCACCTGTCCTATCCTCGACTGTATTATCAGCTTGGCGCACTCGTTGCACGGGAACAGGCTGACGTATATCGTACAGCCCTTCAGCTCCGCCAAATTCTTGTTGACAATAGCGTTCAATTCGGCGTGGCAAACTGTGAAACGTGAAAAATGGTATCATTATCATCATCACGCCTGTATTGGGCGAGCCTATTGTCATTATACCGGGCACATTCTACTTCAATACGAGGTTGATTTTGATCAACAGTTGCTCTCACTCGCCAAGCGCGCCATTAGATGTTTTACATCAAAAAGTGATATAAATGAGATTGGAGTGGATGTCAGTTTGACGGAAAAGCGAGATGAATGGAAGAAAAGGACAGACTACACCGATCTCAAATAATGTGAAAAGTTAAGGCAAATGATGAACAACAATTCGTGAAGAGCAAGTCCAACACGCTGGCCCAGTGGCGGGTTGGTGACCTTCACACGCCTTTACAGGTTTATGTTTCCTCACCATGTTTGCCTTCATTGTTCAGCAAGAGTTAATCATTATTGAAAACCACAATCTCATATATTTATTTAAATATTAACATTTAAGCATATCGAGGGGTGAAAGGATATTTGCTTTAAGCAACATTTACTTGTTTTACTTGTACTTGTGTTAGCTTTACTTGTACTCATTCGACGCTCAAAAAGTAGCTCATTCCAATTATGTATATAAGTCAATAACACCCAAAAGTGCTGCTTAAGTCAAACAGCCTTTCACCCCCCGATATGGATTCAAATACAAGACCATGCCCTGGCCTAAAATACTGTACGTCTCGAAAGGATTACATAGATGGATAGATAACTAGGTGAACCTATGCTGTTTATTATCCTTGTCCATAGCCTTCTGCTATTTTATTGTCTTTTTATATTGTTAATTTTAAGACGAGTTCACTTCCTTTTTTTGTTGTCATCATGTATTTTAACTGACTTTTTAAATAAATTTTGTTGACTTTTTATTTATTTTCAATAAAAATAATCCAGGCTGGAGAAATTATTTTACACACATTAAACTTAAGGCTAATTTTAAGAACTCTGACCCCCACATCAGAGGTGAGCACGCGGGCCGGGCCGATAGAGGTCCGGATAAAAAAAAAAAAAAAAAAAAAAAACTAGGTGAACCTGAGAATTCGTCCACATAGAAATAGGGACCCTAATTGTTGTTTTTCTTAAATAAAAGTAGCCTTAGTTACTCCTTATAACATCAGCTATCGGTCAGTGAAGGGCCAAAATTGGTGCAGCTGTTTCAGATATTACTCCGAACGAACAGACATGCAAACAGATAACATTAAAAAAAATTGTTCATTGGTATGCATTTTTTTTTTTAACCTATATTGTCCCACTGCTGGGCAAAGGTCTCCCCCATTCTCCTCCACACATCTCTATCTCCTGTCATATCACTACATCCCTCCAGATAACGGTCTAGGTCATCGCAACACCTTTTTCTGGGTCGACCACGGCGGCGGTGTCCGTTATCTGGGATCCAAACGGTACAAATTTTGGCCCACCGGGTGTCATCCATTCTTTTTAGATGACCAGCCCATCCCCACTTCAGCAGAGCGGACTTTTCACCCACGTCTGTAATGCGAGTCATGGAGCGCAGTAAAGTGTTTCACACACGGTCGATCCGTTTGAAACCCAAAATACTGCGCTCCATGGCTCGTTGGCAAATCTTAAGCTTGGACTTTTGAGATTCGGTCAGTGACCATGTCTGAGCGCCATAAGTAAGTACGGGCAAGATGCACATGCGATGAGTCTGCGTTTAAGTGATAAAGGAAGGTCGCCCTTCATTAGCCCCTTCATGGACCAGTAGCTCTTCCAGGCGTTATCGATGCGGCGATCGATTTCTTTGTCATGCCTGTTTTCGAAGGAGACTAGCTGGCCCAAGTACACATACTCATCGACATATTCCAAGACCTGCCCGTTGACCTCAACTTTGCGTTTGTCACTATTTGTCATAAGCTTTGTTTTGGACCGATTCATCATAAGCCCAACCTCAAGACTAGCCGTGCTTAGTTCTTCGAGCATTTGTTCGATTTCGTGGGCTGTGGAGGCGAAAAGGACAATGTCGTCGGCAAAGCTAAGGTTTGTGAGCCTGTTGTTCCCGATGACAATGCCACTTGTCGCCCATGAAGCTGCTAAGTTTCTAAATATTTCCTCAAGGATGCTGGTGAAAAGCTTTGGCGAGAGCGGGTCACCCTGTTTCACACCTTTGTCTATTTTAAATGAGGGTCCGGGGTAATTTAACTTAATAGATGCAGTGCTTTGATTATATATAATTTTGATGAGGTCTATGTATGTTTTATTAATTTGTTGTTTTTGTAAAGATGAAAATATGGCTGTATGGTAAACGCTATCAAATGCTTTTGTGTAATCTACAAAAGCCAGGTACAGAGGTTTCTGGAATTCATTAATTTTTTCTATTATTTGGTTGAGTGAATGTAAATGATCAGTGGTTGAGTAGTTGGATCGGAAACCGGCTTGTTCGGGTGGTTGTTGACTGTCTAGGGCACGGTGCGATACGACTTAAAATTATCTTTATAAACACTTTGTATAGGTGAGACACTAAGCTTATTGGTCTATAGTTTGAGATATCAGATTTACTACCTTTTTTGTGCAGAAGTATTATATTTGCATGGCACATTTTGTGTGGGAGTTTGCCAGTTTTAAGGATGCTGTTACAGAAGTTAGTTATGTGTGGTAATAGTGTGAGAGACCCTATTCTTAGGGCCTCGGTTGTAACTCCATCCTCTCCCGAGCTTTTGCCATATTTCATGCTTTTGAGAGCTGATTTTACTTCTTTTCTGGTAATAAGAGGAATGGTGTTAGGGCAAGAGTAGCTGATAGGTAAATCTTTTTTTGAATTATCAGAGTAAAGTTTTTCATAAAAATCACTGCAAATTTCCATGACTTTTTCCCGTCTATTGTGTTTTGTTCCGTGTTCATCTTGTAAACTATTGATCCAAGATTTCCCTTTGGACATTCCATTTTTTGCGACTCTTAACGAAGTTTGTTTTTCTAAGGCTATTTTGACTCTATCGGTATTGAATTTTCTAATATCATATCTAATACTTCGTTTAACTTCTCTGTCTACTTGTCTATAAGTTTCAGTACCTTTTAAATACTTTTCCCTGTTTGATATTAATGTTAACGTTTTGTCTGACAACTTATTTTCCTTATTCACTATATTATTAATTTTCTTACTACTATTTTGTATGCCTGTTACTATAGCATTGTATTGGTAGTCTGTATTTTCTACGTCTAAATTAAGATTTTCAAAATGATTCTTTAGTTCTAAATTAAACTCGTTGAAACTATTGATTAATGTGTATTTTGAAAGTTGTTTTACATTTTTGGTGAATAATTGCGCTCTAAGAATTTTAAAATCAAACTTTACTTTTGCACGAACCGGTCTATGATCAGAGCTAAATTTAAATTGATTAAGTGTACTAATATTTTTTACTATATATTTGTTGGATGAGAGTATAAAGTCTATTTCTTTTTTAGTATGTCCATTTGGTGATATCCATGTCCAACGTCTGTGTGGTTTTTTGTAGAAGAAACTATTGCTTATATGCATATTTTGTCCGAAAGCGAATTGTATTAGTCGGGTCCCACGTTCATTCCTGACTCCTAAACCATAGTTTCCTAGAATATCTCCACTATGTGGAATGCATTTATTAAAGTTATTTTTAGCAGAACAGACACTTCAATTTATTAGTACCTATAGATATAATTATTCATTAGCTCTTGCTGGTTGGTAGGTAGGTACCCACCATACGAGCGATATGTAGGTTGTATCCTTAAATAATTTAATTAGGTATTTGATAGCGTCCAAAACAGGCAACACTGTTGAATTTTGATTGGTACGATTTAGTATATAATTAGATGTTTATGTCATACCTACGCTGAGATAATACGATTTCCGACAGGAAATCGTGATAATACCGGTTTAGCTGGCTTAATTATTTATTTTGTGCCCTATATTTGACCCCTTATAAATAGTTTATGATACAGTTTACGTTTGTAAAGACATATTTTCAGTCAACTCTTCGATACTCATAATTTATAATAATACTAGCTGTCCCGGCGAACTTCGTACCGCCTTCGTGACGATTACAACACTTTCAACTTTTTGAATCGTTATATCTTTTAAACGCAGCCCCGGATCTAGGGGGGGCGAGTCGGGGCCTATGCCCCGGGCTGCAAGTTCAGAGGGCGGCCAAATTCACACTTTACAGACGAATGGACAACTCATCATTAACTTAACTTTGACCACAGAATAAATAATAGTACAAATACAGAAATTTCACTCTTGTTTTACTGTGGCCATATCAACTCGAACGATACCCAGGGGTACAGCACACGGACCACGTGACCGGGCGCGGCGCGAGCGAGAGCGCGGAGTGAGAAATTGTAATTTCAATTCACAAATGCAATAATATTTTGATTTTTATTTTTGTTCTACATAATTTTATTTTAAATCCTATCCTGTGCTGTGTATAAAATATATACCTATCCTACACGTTCATGACTATACAGGATTATTGGTAATTCGACGTATTCCAGTTAGAAGGTGACTATTTGCGATCATGTTAACCCCCATCCATATGCTTATGCAAAAGTGAACCATTTTTGAGTTATCATGTTTTTTAGCTTTTTCAAAAGAAGTCGAAAATGCAACATTTTTAATTTTAACTGTTACTGGTTCCAAATTTAAATTTGTATTTTAGTTTTATTTACATTGGGTATTGTCTTTAATTTATTTTATGGAAATTTTAAAGAACGACCTTAAGTTTAGTTAGAATACGAATTTTCACCTGCTTCCTTTGTGATCTTTTTTTTTGTCAGTTTCTTAGAAATAAGTTCCTAGTTGTTATGCATTGTTGGAGAGCTAAGACAACGGTTATGTGTTTAAAATAATCTGCAAGCCATGTTTCATAACTTTGTTTGTTGTTTTTAAGGTAATTTAATGGAAAAAACCAAATGAAATAATATCGTTTTTCGTACCGCATTTTTAAATTTGGACCGATAATTGATGTTTTAATACATATTATAAGCCGCACAAATTTCATTGAAGGTAAGGATAGAATGGCTCGGGAAAACATTATGCACTCCTCCCGTTTTGCAATAGATCCCTCTATAATCTATAATTGTTTCTACCCATGTCCCTTATTGTAATAGACTTTAAAACCATCCAACCAATTTGCCCCAACCCGCTTACAATAGAAAGGCAGTAATGTGACGATGGTTTTAGCTACTAAATAAACAAAATCTATTTATTTTGTTCAGCGCAGTAGCACACGCCGGGTATCCGCTAGGTATACATAGGCGGATTGCCAAAAAAATCAAAAAGGGTACTAGTGGCGAGGAAGTGGTATTTGTGTTGTGGTACTTAGCTGGAGCTCACACGTAATCTGTCCGAGGAGATTTCCAGACAAGTCCAGAGACGATAGTCAAATCTCACTGTGAACAATTATTGAAATAAACTTTATATTATGTATTCAGATTACAATGTTTTATTGACTCACTGTCTCCTAGGTAGGTAGTTCTTTTTTAAAGAATCCTCCGATTCGATTCGATTTTATTGCGGAAAAAGTGTAAAATTTAATGGTATTATGACTTTATTATATCCATCATCATAAACATTCATTTCGACTAACGAACTTGGTCACAAGCTTCTCTGCCCGTTAGGAACAAGCGTTAATCGGAGCTAGTATAGGCTATGTAGAACCATTTCATAGAACCATACTTGTCTTAAGCGAAGTGTTACCATTTTTTTTTCAAGGAAGTTTACTAGAAACGCAAACTTTCTAGTTTCGTCGCACTGCCAGCATTTTTGTCCTCAGTTACTAGCAGTTGTTATGATCTCGTCAAGAAAATCTTTGAGATTCCTCACAATGTTTTCCTTCATCATTTTATAGCAAGATTCGAACATAAAACCCAGAGGTGCGAGCCAGGGCTTGAACCTGCACCCTTTGATTGCAAGGCGTTGACTTGTTGTTCTCGTAAACGTGTGAAGTCCGCTAACCCGCACCGGGCCGGCGTGGTGGACTATAGCCTGAATTCCCCTCGCATTGAAGGGAGGTCCATTTCCAGCAGTGGGACGTTAAAAGGGCTATAAGTAGTAGTAGTAGGTATATAATATGCATTTTTGATAATTGTAAATAATAATAGAAAAAATTCAAATAATTCAAATTTATTGACACAATATAAGTAATGTACAATTAAAATTTATTTCACTCCATAGGTACCGCGTAAATACGCGTTAAGAATAAAATTAGGAGATATGTTCCTTGTTATCTCACTCAACATACCCGGAGTCACCTGTAAAGGGCATTTTATTATCTTTATATAGCATTTATAGGCGGTCTTAATTAATGGTGTTTATAGCAAAAGTCCTGTGTCCTGTCCTGTGATGTCCTTTTCGTAGGCTGCTTACTTGTTTGGTTATCAAGATTCGTAAATTTAAGCATATTTTCATTAACTAAATATAACGTTTTTTGTTATGACAGTAATTTTACGAGTGCCAAATATTTTGATTTTATTATATTTTTTTCCAAATCATAGATAAGCGATACGGTTGCATTGTGTAAAAGAAGTATTATACACAATGCAACCTATTGTGTACCTGTTAGCCCGCCATGTGTTCCAACTGCAGTATCCCAGGATCTACAGCGGAAACCAATAAAAAACCGCCGGGGTTTGATTAGACATGATTAATTCACCAGGTAAAAGGTGATTAAACTTATTGTAATTATAGATATAACAGAACTAATTGAACGCAGTGACAATTTCCCTAATCTTAACAAATAGTATTTATTAGCGAGTTCAGTCGTCTTCAAGCGTCTTGAGTAATTAAAAGGATGTCATGATGTTCATAATACCATTTTTCTATATTAGGAACCGTTATTTAGTTCGGTATGGGCTATTAAAAATTATTGGAGGAATCTCCACTGGTGCTTCCTTTTACACATACATCACCTCCTTGTTACATCCTCTTGGAATCAATAATCGTACGTTCTTTCAAGCCCTATAGCAATTATATCATAAAATCAAAGTGTAAACTCATGGTACCGATAAGAAATGACGTTGAAACAATATCACTAAATCATAGACTGTGTAGACCATTGACTCGAAAAGAAGAAGAAGAAGAATAGACTATTATAGAATAAACCATCATATTTCCATAAACAAAGCAATTTCATTCATAAACCTGTTTGAATTGTATGCGGGATAATTGTTGCTATCGCTTATTATAATTTATGGAAGTCAAAAAAATGTGCGTAAGGCCTCTTTTAAATCATTAATTTATTTTGTATATACTATGGTTGACATGACCTACGCGTCAAAATATACGCAACCAAGCAAAACATTTTAAAAAAGAAAAAACATATTTTATTTCGTGTGCTTATTTCGTCGTTTAGTAAATGAAAAAGATGTATAAAACCTGTGTTTCAGCGCTATTCTAAAGGTTTTGAATGAAAACGACGACTCGGGGGACGGAAATTCGCTTGCGCGATGTGTTTGTTTGGATTCGGAAAATTTAAGTAAGTACTATATATACAATATTGATAAAGACAAAATAAAACATTAATCAATCTCAGAATAAGAATTTATTATATGAGGCAAAATTAATGGATATCTATATTTCAGGGTCTTCAATGCCGCCTTCACAGATGCTAGACCGGAGTATTCCACGCATCCCATGTGGAGCGAATAATATTGTTGCTGCGAGGTTTTTCTCTGGCGCAACACGCTAGTATAGCAGCTTACTTTACGATTCAAGAGACACGCCAACTCGACGTACCTCAATCATGTACTTATTTGCATGTCAGCATCCCAAGCCTGGAATAAATGTTTAATATTTATTCTATTATGTTACATAGTAAATAAAGGTTCATTTAAAAAATAACTATTGTTCATATTTAGCGCCTACCTATTAGGAACGGCTGGTAGTTATTTTGAGGGGTAGCCACTGCAGTCCATTCACATTGTGCCTAAGGATAGATGAAGTAAAAGTGCTTCACCCTGACGCAGAGCTGGTACATGCGAAGGGCATATACACGCACTTTTAAAACATGTTGAGTTATCTAGGATTGCAGGTGTTCCTATATGTTTTACCTTCATTGTTTATTTTACAACATAAATGATAACCATTTTATAATTTTTGTTGCACTATAATTAGCAGAACGTATAAATTGAAAATATTGACCTTTATTTCTATAGAAAAATGTGTAGGTACTTACTAAAATTTCTTGAACTTTATCATCGTGCAGGTTAGTTATGTTGATATACTTTGCGAGTCCGTAACGTTTCAAGTACATAAACAACATTATCTCGTAGTGGAAATCCTCGGGGTACTCCATATAGTACCACCATATAGTGTTTAATGGCTATTTATTTCTGCGTTATAACACTTGAATCACAAATAATTTAAAAATATTATACTCAATAACCACCATAAGCCAAATTTGAATTTTTATGCATACACACTAATGAATACACATTTAATTTGACAAATATATGTTAACTAATATGTTTTTCTCACTTACTCTAGAAATATTATGAATAAATGGACTGTAGTTTAATATTTTTAACGAAATTAATACATTCACAAAACTAGATTTGACATTTTAGTTGTCAAAACGCATGTTTTGAATGAACTATTTGTGTGATAACAACAAAATTGCTACAAAAAAGTATGGTGTTTTTAGCTTGTCATTTCGATGGCTCATGGTACGAAATCGCAAAAAAAAAAAACTATCATATTAATAATTTTGTCTTAAGCGCTCATGGTAGGACCCCAGAAAGAAGAGGCTTAATAGAACAAAAAGCCCGAGTTTTTTAAAAAAGCTGATATTTTGACGTGAGAATTTTCGGTTGAAAATTTGGGTGTTTTTTCGATATTATAGTCAAAATAAGGTAAATAAATTAATATTCTAAATAAAAAAAATTACAGTCTGTTTGGGACATAAAAAGGTAAGGTTTCACCAAATTTCGTGAAAAAATAATAATTTTTGAATAAGATAAAAATAAAAAACCAAAGACTTGGTTATTTGAATTATTCACATAAATTTTGAGGTTATGTGAGAAAAGTGTAAATACAAAAGTTGTATATCTTTTTAGGTATTACCTACAACTTAGTCCTTAATTTTTTTTTCATAGGACTTTTTGACGTTTTTTACCCATAAAACCGCACACCCATCCACTTCCCGACCTCAGATCGCCCGTAAATTATTTTTCCTTTATTTTTTTGTTATATTTTCTTCCTTTGTCAACGGGTTTCATCCTACTATTATTTTATTTTTACCATTTTCAAAGGCTTCTGCACTGGTCTAGGTAGCCAAATTCTTGGCTGAAATATTAATAAAATAAGATAGAGTAACAGCTATCTGTCTTTTATTATATTTTGAAGGATAATATTCATGGTTAGTCAAATAAAAATATTTCATACAATTATTAATGTCGATTCGATGAAATTTATTATCATTACACTAATTATTATTTTGAAATACTATATTATTAAATGTCAAAATGATTTATTTAAGATCATTTTCCACCTGTGGCAAACTATTACTATAAACATTGTAATTTGACTCAATTTCAAATATGATAGTTGATTATATTAGTCAAGTAGTTGATTTGTCAAAACCTATAGCCAATGTTCCTATTGGTTATAGGTTTTTGTTCATCGATCCTTATTTATACATTAGGTATGTGGCTATTTAAAGCTCCTTATCAAACTGTACTTGTACCTATATAAGCAACGTTCACAATACAGTCAACACTCGTGGCTAACAAAGCATACACGTCGCTTTGACATCTACACAGTTCTACATTATTATAATATATATCATTTATAGTTTAGAAGCAGATATGGAGAGTCAATCCGCTACAACGCCCGCGTAAGTTCATAAAGCCGACACACTTTGGCGTCAAAACTCGCTCAGCAATTTTTCTATCAATACAAAACGATCTTTGCTCTATACAAATAATGCCTCCCGCACACTGGGGGTATACAATTATTTGCTGTATCAAACAAAATGTATTGACACATAGAACAAGTTAATTCTTCAACGAAATTACATTGAGAGCGCGAACGAATTTTGACGCGTGGGAGCATGGCTTCTACATATTTTTTTTTTTATGAGATAGGGAGACAAACGAGCAGACGTTTCACCTGATGGTAAGTGATCAACGCCGCCCATGGACACCTGCAACACCAGGGGCATCACGAGTGCGTTGCCGGCCTTTAAGGAATGAGTATGCTCGTTTCTTGAAGATACCTATATTACTACCTCCATGCCTACTATCTTCTACCACAGAAATTAATCTTTAGGCATCGAAAAACGTCAACTCAAGGTGTCATTTTACAGGAGTATCGCAATCTCTCTTACTGAACATCGTGTAGTGTAGTTTGAGAACAACAGAATCAACATTGTCTCTTTAAAGCCATTGGGCTAGTTTTATTGTAGCTAAATAAAAAAAGAAAAGACCACTGTTATTTTTTTTTGTTTACGTGTCTTGAAAAATATAGCATAAGTCGTTCTATAACTAAAATGTTAGTAAACTGAAAGCCCATGGCATGTTGATCTATTTTTAACCGACTTCCAAAAGGAGGAGGTTCTCAATTCGATTGGTATGTTTTTTTTTATTCAATAATTAAAGCTTATTTATTGATTAAAAAAATAAAACAATAACAAAAAATATCCCTTAATATCGCCAGACAAGATAATACTCATCTTATGACCCCAAACTATGCAAGGTTATACTATGGGTAGGTACCATAAAAGGGGCAAGAAGTGGTCCAAGTTACGCCCAGTCTCAGTCAGGGCTGTCTAGCTACAGCTAAGTCGAATTTGGGGTAGGGCAGCATTGGTTACAGGTAGGGCGGAAGTAAAAAATATATCATTATGGATTTCAACCTAGCTACGGTCTTGGTATAAAACTACTTACCTTTCAGAGAAAATGTGATTGGAGAACCTGAGGATTATCTGGATTTGCGTAACTATTTTATGGCGAAGGCGGTTTCGGAGGCGAAAAAGAGCAAAGTCGGTGCTTGTATTGTAAATTTTTACGATGTAATTGTTGGTAAAGGGTAAGTATCTAATTTAGTGTCCAACGGAAGCTTCGGTTTCTGATTCTGAGGGTTACTTAATATAATCTGTCATCACTAATCATTTATATAAGCTACCTCACATATTTATCTAAATGATTGTTTTGGACTTCTGAGACACCCTGTAATAGGGTGATATATATTGTATGCTAAGTTTGACAGCACAAAAAAATATTACTACCTCGCTCTTACACTACAGCCGTAAGAAGGACGGCAATACAATTAGAATATTATTGTTGTGAAGTTTGGTTACCAATGGATCTAAGTAATTATCCCCTTAAATTAACCAATTGTAATGTTATGATTTTAGATATAATGGTAGGCCATTGCGGTGTAAAGATGCATTACCAAGGGGGAATGACAAAGGAGAAGATAACGAGGATTTTTATGGTAAGTGTTGCCATGTACTCAAGGGGTGCAGAGTTCAAACCCCGGGCTCGCTTGGCTCACTCTGGAATTTTCGGATTTCATTAGCGAATATATTTTTAAATAATGATTACCTCTTGCTGAATGGTGAAGGCAAAGATTGTGAGGAAACCTGCACGTCTATGTAAAGGCGTATGAAGTTCACCAACTCGCACTGGGCCAGCGTGTTGGACTTGCCTTTACAGTAATTGATGTTCATCATTCGCCTTAACTTTTCACGTAATTTGAGATCGGCTCAGTCTGTCCTCTTCTTCCATTCACCTCGATTTTTCGTCATACTGACATCCACTCCGATCTCATTCATATCACTCTTTACACTCTTCATTCATCTCCATCCACATTCATACTAATCACGCTTTAGTCACATGCTTCTCATCGCTTCTCATCACTTGACCAAACCATTATAAACAATCTATTGCTTCTCACTGTCTCTGTTATGGGCGCTACTTTTTACTACCTCTAATATACAGATTCCTCACATTATCCATTCAGGTCGCTCCACACATGCATCTCAAAATCTCAACATTCGCAATTTGGCAGAGTGGAGACGCTTTGTTGTTATTACATGGTGAATAAGATATTTTTTTCACGATTTCACAGATTGCCACGCCGCAGTGAACGCTTTTTTCGATAGTAATTTGGTAGAGCTGAGGGGCTGCACGCTATATGTCAGCGAGTTCCCGTGCAACGAGTGCGCCAAGCTGATAATACAGACGGGGATCAGACGGGTGGCGTACGACTCCGATGCGGAAGCCGAAAAGATAGAAACAATCGCTACTAAAAAGATGTTCGATGCGGCCTATGTAACCTATTGGTAAGTCTACGATGGCGTGTAGGCGTAGCATGACCGAGTGGACATTTAAGTTTTATCTCTTTCAACTGTCAGATTTACCGAGAAAATCAGTGTGACGTAATTTCCTCGATGTTGAGAAATGTGACAGATAATCTTGTCTACGCAGTCATGCTAAGCCTATTGGTCTAGCAGTATGAGTATGAGTAGCTTGGCTCACTGCACCGGGCGATCACGGGTTCGATTCCCGTCCGTGGCAAATTTTGAAATGTGCCCTTGCCTTACCGTCATCTAGCTTGCGGTAATATTACATTCAGGTTTTGACAGCTCACTAAGTTAAAGTCAATGTAGACTCATTTATTTAACATACGCCTAGGCACTTACAAATTCTCAGGTTACATTAACAATACATATAATTGAAGTGTCAGTTTATATCTATGACAACATAACAGCTTTTTACTAAATGCATATGAAAATATATGCAGTATATATAACGAAAAAAAAGTTAAATAAAAAATAGTCTGTGAACATGTCTGTTTGTTCCCGATAATATCCGAAATAGCTCAACCCATTTTGACGAGACTTTCACTTTCAGGAGTAAATTAGGCTTCCGTTATTTTAGGAATTATGTTTCCCAAATTCAGTGCATTTTTTTTCAGGCAACAAAGCTACAAAAAAAAAAACGATTGAAATCAATCTTTGACCGACGGAAAAACAGCGGAAGAGGTTCGCAATTCAACGCGTATACTTTTTTTTTACCAAGCAAATCTCTGGCTCCGACTCAAAACTATTTAGGTATACTAACATTTTCAGTTTTTCGGTGGTTTAATTTTTTTGTTAATTTTTTATTGTAATATTCTCCGATGACACCTCATGAGAATTGTCTTATTTTTTACCAATAGGTAGGTGTTGCATAATTTGAAATATAAATTAATTAATATAACTTAATAATAATATTATGTATTAAACAAAGTAACCAAAATGGAATGATCTAATAATATTACTTATAATGATATGTTTTTGTTGTTGTTTTCAATTAATTTATTAGTTATAAGGAATTTTGAATATGAATGTACTTATCACGTAAATATGACATGACAATTTTAATATCCCTGAATTTATAATAAATTTAATAGAAAAAAACTTATATACCTACTTTTAATTTTCTTTGATACTCGAGTCAATGAAGTTAGTTGGTGATGTTCGATTCTGGGTTCAATTTCCGGGTCGTGCAAGGTATCTGTTAACCTAGGGCAATACCCTAGCTAAACAACTGACCCAAGATAATTTTTGACGAGCCCTGTTTTAGGAGTGAGCTGTTCACAATCCCCATAATCTTGTAGTAGTTCACAAGCAGTGGTAGCCTGGTTGGTAGAACGCCCGCCTGCAGTGGCCAATTTGCAGCCTTGGCCGCCCTAGGCCCCAAGCCAGCAGCCGCTCCTTTCTCAACTTCCACTACAATTTTTTTACACGATTGGGGCCGCCCCTAAATCTGGCGCTCTAGGCCCGAGCTTACCGGGCATTAGGGTAAATCCGCCACTGCCCGCCTGTACGTAAGGGGTGCAAGTTCAAATTCCAGGCCCGCATTTCTGAGAATGTAAGAAATGCGGGTCTTATATGAAAAATTTTAGAATCTATAAGATACCTTTTTTTAAAATAAATAATGCAACACAAAGTTTAAAAAGATGGCAATACGATCATCCACTTTTTTAATATTTCGAAAACCCGGAGACTAAAAATACATGTGCGAAGTGTGGGCGCACTGCAGTGCATCTCTGCCTACCCCTTTGGAGAATACAGCCGTTATGATGATGTTGATTATTTATTAATATATTATTGAATTCAAAATAATAAAAAAGTTATTTTATGCTGCAAATCGAAGTCATTGAGCGATATAAGCCGTGAACTTGACTGTCCGGGGCGGCTCGTCACCTTAACTAGTTTAGATTATAGGGGTGATAGGGGTGATTAGCTAACTTCTGCTACATAGCAATAGATATCAAAAGAAACAAGGTAGTTCTTCTTATTTTCTACGAAATGTGTGACTTTGTGAAATTTAATGAAATAAGATATGAAATGGCTGCATCTGCGATTAGCAAGTATTTACGCCAATATCGTCAAGTAGTCAGGGAAGTCACTTCGAGCAAGAACTTTAGGCTAAATTACAAAATGTCATAATAGTTACTTATTATTAATTGTTATTAGTAGCTAAACTGTTACTGGTTCTATGTTTAATATTAAATTTGTATTTTTGTTTTATTTACATTGGGTATTGTCTTTTATTAATTTTTAATAAATTTTAAAGAACAACCTTAATCTTAGTTCGATACCGAATTTCCACCTGCTTCCTTTGTGATCTTTTTTATTCAGTTTCTTAGAAATAAGTTGCTTGTTGTGACGCATTGTAGGAGAGCCAACAAACGGTTATGTTTATAAAATAATCAGCAAGGTTATGTTTATAAAATAATCAATCAGCATTTTAAGGCATTTAGTGGGAAAAAATCTCAAAAAAATATTGAAATAATATAGTTTTTCGTCTCGCATTTTTAAATTTGGACCATGTTTTAATATTGATAAATAACCAGTGTTTAATCGTTTTTATGAATCAGAAGAAAAAAAAGATTTAAAAAGATACTTTTTAAAGATTTTTTTTATGTTGCATTTCGCCTATTAAAAGAGTCCATCTAGCTAAAAACTTGGGTCTGTTAATGGACGAAGAACTACTAATTGTTTTTATAGGCTTAAAATACTCTATAAACTTCGTGACCACCTCAGCACTGAACTCCGGGAACAACTAGTCGATTCATTAGTTCTGTCTAGGTTTCCTGGATGTGGCTATGGTCCACGATTGTTTGCATAAACTGCCAATCTTATACAAAAAGTACAAAATGCTTGTGCAAGGTTCTGCTTTAAAATCCCCCCTCAGTCATGTTAGGTATGGACCCCTCAGGTATGGACATACCTGATAACAACTAACTAAGGATAGCTCACAGAAGAGAATTGCATCTTGCTCTCCTATTAATTGATGTTGTAAAAAAATAAAAGCCCGTATACCTCCACTCTAAGTTGGACTGGTTAAGAGAACATAGTAAGTATCCCACACGAGTATCGGTTCACCCGCTTGCTATCCCAAAACACAAAACAGCTGCTTTTCGGGGGGTTTTAAATATAGTGCCACTAAATGTTGGAATAATATCCCTCCACCGCTCCGTGATATGACCAATATGTCCAATTTTAGAAATAAACTAAAAGGTATTCTAATCAAAAAGGCATTACATAAAGAAAACTAAGATCAATAAGGTAATGAAATTGGAATTTCAAAATTAGAAACGAAAAAAAATAGTCGTCTTCTGTCTACTCATTGCTAACTCACAAGGGAGGTAGGTATTCTTCTTTAGTTATATCTATTCTTGTATTTGCTCAAATAAGAACCGTTATTTTTCTAAAATATATCTATATGTACAGATAGTGCGTAGTTACGCACTATGCACTATCTGTTTTATTATTATATTTTTACTTATTATAAATGTATATTCAAATTCAAATATATTTATTCATCTTAAATTCTAATCTAGCACACTAGTACATGTGTTACTGTAATTAAAATTAAACATGGGTGTTTAACTAGTTCACAATTTAAGAGCTTAGTTTTAAACAATAGCTTAAACTTGGTTCCTACACTAACCGAGCTTGTCTCGCAGGTAACCAATTTCAAAACAAATTAAACATAGGTGCGAACTGTCAAATGACTGTGTAATGCGATAAATTTAAATTTAATGCAATAATTTTAATATTATTCATATTATATAATTTTTTGTGTATGGATGTGTGATGTCTTGTGTTGTGTGGTGGAATGTATGGGCGTGTATTACAAACTATGTGTACTATGTGTACATGTGTGTGGGTGTGTGATGTGTATGTGCTACCTAAGAACTTTGAGGATTGTTTCAATATCATTGTATGTAAGAGTACCTAACCATTTTTGAATTATAAATTTACTTTCTTCGTACGAGCAATTTTTGATTGAAAATTTTTCGTTTACTTTGTTATATATATAAGGGTGAAGAAAGGAGCTAAACCTTCTTGCAAAGCTTGAATTTACTTAAGGCAGTGGTAATTTATACAATCGTTTTTGGAGCATGCTTTTGTAGGTGGGTGAACCTAGAACTATTTTGTGAGTAATCAATGTGACACGTTGGATAAATATCCCGCGGACTGTGAGGACGTCTACTTCTTTGTATAGATCTGTTGTTGGATATCATAATGGCTTTTTAAATATAACTTTTAGAACAGAACGTTGCGCTCTTTCAAGGAGTATCATATGTGAAGCTGCCGCTCCTCCCTAGACCGCAATGCAGTAAGATACAATGGATTGACAAATGGCGTAATAAACAGTTTTAAGAAGTTTTATCGAAGCTGATGTTCTGAGATTTTAAAAAATATAAATTAATTCTCGAACCCGTTTAGCTGAAATCAAAAGATGTTGTTTGAAATCTAATTTCTCGTCAATTAAAACTCCGAGGTATTTTAAATTAGAAGATCTACATATATGTTGGCAGGTACAAGGTGTAGTTTGGTATGTTGGACATGAATGAACTTTTAATTCTAAGAAGGGACGGGGAGCACAAGCTGTGGTTTTATGGAAACAGATGAATGTCGTTTTATTTAGATTCAAAGTCAAGAGCTTATTTTGTAACCATACCGCAATGTTCCTCATACCATATTCCGCAGACTCAATCACTTGTTCCCAAGTGTTTTCGTAGAAAATTATAGCTGTGTCATCTGCATAGCATATGATGTCAGATTTAGTAATGTTGGTTTTTATGTCATTCATGTACAAGATAAACAGTGTCGGACCAAGTATGCTGCCTTGAGGAACGCCGAAATCTATTTCAGTTGGGTTACTTATGTCATTACCAATTATAACACATTGGCTACGATTTGTTAAATAGCTTTCATATCGATCTGTCTGTCGTCCGTGAGGTAGGGGAGGCCTCGGCTGAAAATCGGCGCCGTAGTCTGCTGCAGTTTTATGCTGAGCTGAGACCTATTAGGCACCCATAATTTGTGTACTTAGCATCTGGTTACCTTCAATTATATTTTGTTTGTGTTGCTTAAACATTGTTCTTTCTTTGTTTAATTTTTTACTTATTTTGGAAAAACCTAAAAAACATGATAACTCATAAATGGTTCACAAGCGGCTTTCAGACTACGCTATAATATATAGCACAACAATATCGCGCACCATACAATGCCATTATATAAATAATAATATAGTACAGTACAGTGTGAACGTGGCCATAACAATGTATGGTGCGCGATATTGTTGTGCTGAGCTATATACTATATGCTATTATATTATAGCGTAGTCTGAAACCCGCTTAATGCATATGGGGGTTAAAATCATCGCAAATAGTCACCCCTATCACCCATATCCTAACGGGAATACGTCGAAATACCAATAATCCTGTGTAAAGATAGATTTTGCATTGCTTTAATAATTTAATTTAACGACTCTTAAAAATTAACAGTACTAGGGTACCACCGCTGTCAAAATGTAGGTAAGAGATACATCCGCCTTCTTTATCACTGTCATCACTCATTTGTAATTATAATGTGTATTTAATGAATTACTCGACATTGGCATAAATACCCGCTAATCGCAGATGCAGCCATTTCTCACGCCTGTATTCCCCAAAGGGGTAGGCAAAGGTGCACTGCAGTGCGCCCACACTTCGCCGATGTGTTTTGGTCCCAATGTAATAGGGGGCGAGCGAATATCGCCAAACAACAATACTCATTGTATGATCTTAAATTAAGCAATGCTTGTACTATGGGTACCATACAATGGCATGGAAGCGATCCTAGACCAGGAAAAATTGCGAAAAGGCAATTTGTCGTTGCCGGGAATCGAACCCGCAACCACCTGATGCAGTAAGCCACGGTAATAACACTACCAGTATTTTAACTTCATACAAACGGTCGGAACGCGAGTCATACCTACGCGGCTCGGTGTCATCAACCAGTCGCGACTGTGCCGCAGTGACAAACGCACTGTGTGATGGGTTTGTGAGCAGTAATCGTGCGATTTATGAATATTGTATTGTATTGTAATTGTAAAATTGTCTAAGTATTGCGGATTTTTTTTTTTTTTTTAACTAGCCTATAGTAATGTCCCACTCCTGGGCAAAGGCCTCCCCTTTCTTCTTCCACACTTCTCTGTTCTTGGCAACCTCCGGCCACGTTTTTCCCACAAAAGTGTCAAGGTCGTCTCGCCACCGTCTTCTCGGTCGACCCCGGCGGCGGCGGCCAGTACTGGGAATCCAGCTGGTGGTGATATAAGCCCACCTCTGCGGGTCCATGCGCGAGACGTGACCAGCCCACTCCCACTTCAATTTCGCCGTCTTTTTTCCCACGTCCGTGACGCGAGTGATGTCACGCAGGATAGTGTTTCTGATCCGGTCGGTTCGTTTCACACCCAGTATGCTGCGTTCCATAGCTCTTTGGCAAACCTTGAGTTTGGATTTCTGTTGTTCTGTCAGCGACCATGTTTGTGCACCGTAGGTTAGGACGGGCAAGATACACATGTCGACGAGTCTACGCTTTAAGGATATCGGAAGGTTGCCCTTCATGAGATCCCTCATGGACCAGTAGCTCTTCCAGGCGTTTTCAATCCGTCTAGTGACTTCTTTCTCTTGCCTGTTTTCAAACGAGACTATCTGGCCCAGGTACGTATACTCGTCGACACTTACTTGCCCATCTACCTCGACCCTACGTTTTGTGCTGTTAGTCATGAGTTGTGTTTTGGATCTGTTCATAGAAAGTCCAACCTCAAGGCTTGCCGTGCTCAGGTCCTGAAGCATTTGTTGTAGTTCGGAGGCTGTACTTGAAAAAAGTATTATGTCGTCGGCAAAGCGAAGGTTGGTCAGCTTAAGGCCGTTAACATCAATTCCTAGTGCTTTCCAGGAGTCTTGGAGCTTTTTGAATATTTCCTGTAGAGCACTGGTGAATAGCTTTGGTGAGAGTGGATCACCCTGCTTAACTCCTCGATCTATTGCAAATATGGGTCCAGGGATGTGTAATTTTATGTTTGCTGTACTATTGTCGTATATGTTACGGAGCAGGTCTATATAAGGTGGTTCAATATTTTGATTTTCGAGAGCAGACATTACGGCATTGTGTGATACGCTGTCAAACGCCTTAGAGTAATCTACAAAAGCTAAGTATAAAGGTGTATTGTATTCTTGTGACTTTTCTATTATCTAATTTACGGTATGCAAGTGGTCTGTAGTTGAATAACATGGTCTAAATCCAGCTTGTTCGGGTGGTTGGTGTGAATTAAGTATTGGAGCAATACGGTTTTCTATAACTTTAATAAATAATTTGTACAGATGCGATGTTAAACTTATTGGTCTATAATTAGCAATGTCATTTTATTTTCATAATTAGCGGATTTTTTATACTATTAAATTTAACAATAAAGCTTTTCGTACGTCTCAGTCGAGGCGAAAATATTTTTCAGTCTGAAATTTATAAGGGTGGTATTATTTATTAAATCTACTAACAAAAAAACACAATATGCATTTTTATTAAATACTTTCTATTTCATTCACAACGAATTTCATTCTTTAAAATAATAGATAATATTCAATATACAATTAAAAATACAATCCAAAACTAGAAACAAACTCAAGTGCTTATGTAGATGAAATAAAAATATTGTAGGCTGGCAGCCCTATCGCGTGTTCACGTATCGCGCGGCTGTAGGTAACTATTTCAAGGACAGAGCCGAGTCACAATACTGGTAGATACCGTGAGTGAGCCGAGCAGCCTACCTACGCTCAGACCACTAGACTAGACCAAGCTGTTAGTCATGATACCTAACAAGTTTAGTATTTCTGCTGATTTTGAGTGCTGAGGTCGGTTATTAGTTATGATAAATGAGCTTGTTACGATAGTGTATGTTTGATTGTGGCAAGGAAAAAATAAAACAAAAGTTTACGGTGTGCATAATTTTACAAAGCGCACCTGCAAAATTAATGTATATTTCAAATTATACATCAAAGTATATATATGTATTGGTAAAAAATATTATAATTATCAAGAGGTGTTATCGGAGTAGGTATATTAATAAAAAATAATATATTAACAATAATTATTTATGCTTTGTTTTAGAATTTAGTGTAAGTTTTTATTTCAATCGTATTCTTTTGGGTCATTTGGCTGAAAAAAAAAATGATGCACTGAATTAATTAATAAAAAATAATAATCATGCATTGAATTTTGGAACCCTTAATCATCTAATTCTTAAAATAAAGGTAGCCTAATCTACTCCCTATAACATCAGCTATCCGCCAGAAAAAGTCCCGTAAAATCGGTCCAGCCATTGCGGAGATTACCCGCAACAAACAGACATGCAGACAGACAGACTATTTTTATTTAAATTTGTTTTCGTTATATTATGTACTGCATATAAGGAAAATAATGTTATCTGACAATTTGTAAGTGCCCCCGCAGGCCTATGCAAAATAAATGACTCGACTTTGACTTTAACTTAGTAAGCTGTTAAAACCTGAATGTAATATTACAAACGTTACCGCAAGATATATTGGTGACAAGGCAAGGGCAGATTTAAAAAATTGCCGCCGTCGGGAATCGAACCCGCGGTAACCCGGTGCAGTGAGCGGAGCGACTCGCGCTCTAACCGCTAGACCAAGCCGTTGCGTAATGGTCGTTTTGAAAAAGTGAACATAGAATTTTTTTGGGTTCCTTGAAAGATAGATGTTATCAAAAATGAATCTTAATGAATGTTGTTGGAAATCACAAGACCAATAAATTTGGATTCAAGAAACCTAGGATGTCGCAAAAAAATTGCTATGTTCCCTTTTTGTCAAAACCCGATCATTGTGCGCCGTAGACTTACCGATATTTTACATCGGCCGCATCCAACATCCTTTTAGACGCCAGTACTTGTGGCGTATGGGCGTTCTTATCGGAGACGTACCAAACCCTTTTGATTCCCGACTGTATTATCAGCTTGGCGCATTGGTTGCAAGGGAACAGGCTGACATACATCGTACAGTCCTTCAGATCCGTTATATTCTTGTAAGCAATAGCGTTCAATTCGGCGTGGCAAACTGTGAAAACGTGAAGGGTTGATCTTATTGTCTACTACTATAGCCCTTTTAACGTTCCACTACTGGGCAAGTGCCTCCATTCAATGCGAGGAAGAGTCAGGCCATAGTTCACCACGCTGGCCCGGTGCGGGTTGGCAGACTTCACACATCTATCGAGAACTAGTTAGCATCCTTCAGACGTGCAGGTTTCCTCACGCATAGCTAGTGATAATCTCAGATGAAAATAAGATTCGCACATAAAAACCCAGAGGTGCGAGCCGGGGTTTCATCCTGCACGTTTTAACTGCAAGGTGTGCGTTCAACCACTGAGCTACACTGCCACTGTCTCTGTAAAACAACTGTAAAGGCAGGCCAATCAAAATGGCATAAAGATCCAAACTCTCAACTTATAATATCTTTTGTTAAGAAAAAAAATGAAAATTCCAGAGGTGCAACCCCGGGGTTTGAACCCTTCATGGCAACACTTACCATAAAGAAGCTTGTTATCTTCTTCGTTCTTCCCCCATGGGAATAAATCGTCGTTACACCCCACTGGAAAACCATTATATCTGAAATTATAACATTACAATTGGTTAATTTAAGTGGATAAATGAGTACTAGGTTTCTAAACACTATTTTAAGTGTACCTATGTCAACAGAATCAGAATAATTATTTAGTAAATTTGTTTTAATTCTCATTTAATATACGTCACCTTATACAGGGTGTCTCAGAAACCTATATTAAACCAACTCGGCTAGCTACAACTGCTTCAACTGCTTAGTGTCAGCAGTGGATGCTTGAAGTAAGTAGATGAAGTAAGTAGTCCGACTGAAGTTGGATTTCTGGCCGAAGTCGAAACTGATTAATTTAGCGACAACATACAGCCACGCATTCGTAACAGTTCCTTCAATCTTGGCACTTTCTAGAAATCTACTGCTTCGGCCAAAGCTTCGGCTTATTTTGGCCGAAGCCGAAATCGAAGCCTCGGTCGGACACTAAATTAGATACTTACCCGATACCAACAATTTTATTGTTATTATTTACAATACAAGCACCGACTTGGAATTTGGGATCTTTGCTCCGTTCCGACGCCACAGTCGCCATCGCCATAAAATATTCGTCCCAATCCAGATAACCCTCGCGTTTCTTATTTACTCTGAAAGGTAGATATGTATGTATAAGATGACGGTGGCTGGATTAGTGCTTTGATCGTATTAATGGATAAGAAATGCTGAGCGAGTTTTGACGTCAAAGTGTGGCTTTATAAACTTACGCCATATTTGCTTCCAAACTATGAATAATATATGTATATAATAATGTAGTACTGTGTAGATATCAAAGCGACGTGTATGCTTTGTGAGTCAATGGTGCTCACTGTATTATGTACGCTGCTTATATAGGTACAAGTACAGATTAATCTGAGGCTAAAAATAGCCGCATAATGATTAATTAAGGATGTCTATACCAAAAATATTTAAAAATAACAAAAACCGACTTCAAAAACCTAGGTGCACTAAAAAGCTACAAATAGCCTCATAGGTAATTCATTACATTTGTAGTCGGTGCCAATCTATGTCAGACTAGGCAAATACACGTGAATTGGCACCGACTAAAAATGTAATGAATTACCTATGAGGTTGTTTGTAGCTTTTTAGTGCACCTAGGTTTTTGATTTTTGTTAAAAATATTTATTTTTCACGAATTTTAGTGTGCTGTATTGTACTTGCATCTTTTTCAACAATACAGCCCTAAAAACATAACATAATAGCCCTAAACATAACAGCCCTAAAAAGTAAATATTTACAGCAAATAAATACACCCCTCCCGACCCCTTTGGGGGGTAGCTTCCATTTTTTTAACAACCCGTATTAAACATAAATTGAAATCGGTTGACTAACGCCGGAGATATACCTACTGTAGTCCGGAATACAAACTTAAACACCCCATTTCACCCCCTTAATTATTTTTTTTCAAAATTTCTGTAACACGTGTTTCTTTATTAACCGACTTCCAAAAGGAGGAGGTTCTCAATTCGATGGGTTTTTTTCATGTATGTACAGCGATTACTCTGCGATTTACGTGATTCTTTTTTAGTTGGATACGGAATAGATGCCATTTGGTCCCATAAAAATTTAAAATAGTTAGGCCCAGTAGTTTTCATTTTATGGACCCTTTTTTTTTAAATTATGAATAGTTTTTTGTCTACGTAAACGATATAATTTTAGTTTGTGTACGGATTTTTTAGGAGTTTTCATATATTTCGTTTAATACGGCTTGTTAACGAAAATGGAAACCTACCCCCAAAGGGGAGGAAAGGATCGTGGGGGGTGTATTTATATTTTGGCTGTAAATATTTACTTTTTAAGGGCTGTTATGAGGTGATAATACTTGCATATTTTCATCGATTATTTACACTAAAAAGCGTGAATTTTTTTTTAACAATAAACAAAATCCGACTTCAAATACCTAGGTGCACTAAAAAGCTAAAAATAACCTTATATTTAATCGGATTCGGTGCCAATTCAGGTGTGTATTTGCCTAGTCTGACGTGTATTTGCCTAGTCTGACGTGTATTTGCCTAGTCTGACGTGTATTTGTCTAGTCTGACGTGTATTTGCCTAGTCTGACGTGGATTGGCACCTACTTCAAATGTAATGATTGTGTGTTGTTACTAAATATATGTAGAAAGCTTTGTTATAAAAACATCCCACCGAAATGACAAATAAAAATCACTTATTGAAATTCACCCATTTATGCAATTTTTGGGCCCAAATTTGGAGCCCCTAAAATCGGCCGCCCTAGGCTCCAGCCTACTCAGCCTGCTGGTAAATCCGCCACTGGATCTATGTAAGAACTGGGTACCTTGTTTATTTTGGTTGCTATTGCTATGTAACGGCAGAAGTTAGCTAATCGCCCCTAAAATCTAAACTAGGTGAGGTGACGAGCCGCCCCGGACAAACAATTAGTGTCCAGTAAGTACCTATTATTTTGATAGAACTGCAGCGAAGTACACAACTGATATACTAGTAGCTCAGTGAGTCAGATTTAAAGCTTAAAATAACTCCCTAATCGTATAGGAAAACCAATGAATTATTTGAAATTCAATATCATATATTATTAAATAAATATTGCCAAACAACACATACCTACTCATCGTATGAACCCAAACTAAGCAAAGCTTGTACTATGGACATACAATGGACTGGGGGCGATCCCAGTTATACTCAGACCAGGGCGAATTGCGAAAAGGACATGTGTCGTTGGCGAGAATCTGACCACTAGACCAAGCTGTTAGTCAGGTATTCATTACATTATTTATACACAAAACAATTTCAATGATAGATATCTAACTAGTTTAATTTTTCTGCTGATTTTGAGTGCTGAGCTCGGTCATCAGTTACGATCAATTATTAATGATTTCGAGTGGCGTTTTCTATACTTAAGTATAGTCATCTTTTTAAACTTTTTGTATTGTTTATTTTAAAAACAAGGTATCTTATACATAGATTATAAAAAAATATTAAAGGTTCCTCCCGCATCTTGTAAAACCGCAAAGGTGCGGGCCCGGGATTTGAACTTGCACCCTTTACGTTCTAGGCGGGCGTTCTACCAACCTGGCTACTACTTCTTGTGAACTACTACAAGATTATGGTAATTGTAAGTAGGTGTAAACAAATCAGTAAATCATCATGGTGCAGTTGTCTAGGGTGTTACTTTACTCTAGGTTAACAGATACCTTGCACGACCCGGGAATCGAACCTAGAACCAAACATCACCAACCAACTTCCTTGACACGAGTATAAAAACAAAAAAAATTAAAGCATATAATATAATTTTAAAATTAAATTTATTATAAATTCAATTTCAATAATTCCTATAAATTACCTTAAAATATTAAAATTGTCTTGTCATATTTACATGATAAGTACATGCCTACATATTCACAATTCTATAATTAACTAATAATTAACTGAAAACAACATCAAAACATATCATTATATGTAATATTAGTATATCATTTCATTGGAATATTAATATTTAGGTTATTTTGTTTATTAAATTACAATATTACGAACATTAATGTATATTAATACGGAGTATGTGTGGTGTCACCATTGCTGACCGGTTGAGGAATAGCAAGATACGAGATGAATGTAAGCTGAAAGATGATGTGGTGACTAAAATTGAGAAAAGTATGTTGAGGTGGTTTGGCCATGTAGAGAGGATGAATGAAGGTAGACTGACTAAAGAAATATACCAGGCAAACGTGAGTGGAAATGTCGGAAGAGGGCGCCCGAGAAGGACCTTTCACGACCAGATTAACTCTCTTCCAGAAAGGTCAAGTCCGTAGCACCCTTAACCGACGGAAGTGCATGAAAAGATGTATGACTGTGGATGAAGCGAAAGAGGTATGTCAGGATCGTAGCGTGTGGCAAACGGTAGTCTCTGCCTACCCCCATGGGATACAGGCGTGAGTATATGTATGTATGTATGTAATGTATATTTCAAATTAAACAATATATCACCTACCTATTGGTAAAAATTAATATAATTATCATGCGGTGTCATCTGAGTATACTCCAAAATTGATTTCAATCGTTTTATTTTTTGGCTTGAGTTGCCTGAAAAAAAAAAAATGCACAAAATTTTGGCACCCTAATTCCTTGAATAACGGTTGCCTTATGTACTCCTTATAACATCAGCTATTGGCCAGTGAAAGTCCCGTCGCAACCGGTCCAGCTATTTCGGATATTACCCCGACAGAGTATTTTATTCCTCTTTGTTTTGGTTATAATGTACTGCATGTAAGGTTATTAATGTAATCTGACAGGTCTCCCCCATTCTCCTCCACACATCTCTATCTCCTGTCATATCACTACATCCCTCCAGATAACGGTCTAGGTCATCGCAACACCTTTTTCTGGGTCGACCATGGCGGCGGTGTCCGTTATCTGGGATCCAAACGGTACAAATTTTGGCCCACCGGGTGTCATCCATTCTTTTTAGATGACCAGCCCATCCCCACTTCAGCAGAGCGGACTTTTCACCCACGTCTGTAATGCGAGTCATGGAGCGCAGTAAAGTGTTTCTCACACGGTCGATCCGTTTGAAACCCAAAATACTGCGCTCCATGGCTCGTTGGCAAATCTTAAGCTTGGACTTTTGAGATTCGGTCAGTGACCATGTCTGAGCGCCATAAGTAAGTACGGGCAAGATGCACATGTCGATGAGTCTGCGTTTAAGTGATAAAGGAAGGTCGCCCTTCATTAGCCCCTTCATGGACCAGTAGCTCTTCCAGGCGTTATCGATGCGGCGATCGATTTCTTTGTCTTGCCTGTTTTCGAAGGAGACTAGCTGGCCCAAGTACACATACTCATCGACATATTCCAAGACCTGCCCGTTGACCTCAACTTTGCGTTTGTCACTATTTGTCATAAGCTTTGTTTTGGACCGATTCATCATAAGCCCAACCTCAAGACTAGCCGTGCTTAGTTCTTCGAGCATTTGTTCGATTTCGTGGGCTGTGGAGGCGAAAAGGACAATGTCGTCGGCAAAGCTAAGGTTTGTGAGCCTGTTGTTCCCGATGACAATGCCACTTGTCGCCCATGAAGCTGCTAAGTTTCTAAATATTTCCTCAAGGATGCTGGTGAAAAGCTTTGGCGAGAGCGGGTCACCCTGTTTCACACCTTTGTCTATTTTAAATGAGGGTCCGGGGTAATTTAACTTAATAGATGCAGTGCTTTGATTATATATAATTTTGATGAGGTCTATGTATGTTTTATTAATTTGTTGTTTTTGTAAAGATGAAAATATGGCTGTATGGTAAACGCTATCAAATGCTTTTGTGTAATCTACAAAAGCCAGGTACAGAGGTTTCTGGAATTCATTAATTTTTTCTATTATTTGGTTGAGTGAATGTAAATGATCAGTGGTTGAGTAGTTGGATCGGAAACCGGCTTGTTCGGGTGGTTGTTGACTGTCTAGGGCACGGTCGATACGACTTAAAATTATCTTTATAAACACTTTGTATAGGTGAGACACTAAGCTTATTGGTCTATAGTTTGAGATATCAGATTTACTACCTTTTTTGTGCAGAAGTATTATATTTGCATGGCACATTTTGTGTGGGAGTTTGCCAGTTTTAAGGATGCTGTTACAGAAGTTAGTTATGTGTGGTAATAGTGTGAGAGACCCTATTCTTAGGGCCTCGGTTGTAACTCCATCCTCTCCCGAGCTTTTGCCATATTTCATGCTTTTGAGAGCTGATTTTACTTCTTTTCTGGTAATAAGAGGAATGGTGTTAGGGCAAGAGTAGCTGATAGGTAAATCTTTTTTTGAATTATCAGAGTAAAGTTTTTCATAAAAATCACTGCAAATTTCCATGACTTTTTCCCGTCTATTGTGTTTTGTTCCGTGTTTATCTTGTAATCTATTGATCCATGATTTCCCTTTGGACATTCCATTTTTTGCGACTCTTAACGAAGTTTGTTTTTCTAAGGCTATTTTGACTCTATCGGTATTGAATTTTCTAATATCATATCTAATACTTCGTTTAACTTCTCTGTCTACTTGTCTATAAGTTTCAGTACCTTTTAAATACTTTTCCCTGTTTGATATTAATGTTAACGTTTTGTCTGACAACTTATTTTCCTTATTCACTATATTATTAATTTTCTTACTACTATTTTGTATGCCTGTTACTATAGCATTGTATTGGTAGTCTGTATTTTCTACGTCTAAATTAAGATTTTCAAAATGATTCTTTAGTTCTAAATTAAACTCGTTGAAACTATTGATTAATGTGTATTTTGAAAGTTGTTTTATATTTTTGGTGAATAATTGCGCTCTAAGAATTTTAAAATCAAACTTTACTTTTGCACGAACCGGTCTATGATCAGAGCTAAATTTAAATTGATTAAGTGTACTAATATTTTTTACTATATATTTGTTGGATGAGAGTATAAAGTCTATTTCTTTTTTAGTATGTCCATTTGGTGATATCCATGTCCAACGTCTGTGTGGTTTTTTGTAGAAGAAACTATTGCTTATATGCATATTTTGTCCGAAAGCGAATTGTATTAGTCGGGTCCCACGTTCATTCCTGACTCCTAAACCATAGTTTCCTAGAATATCTCCACTATGTGGAATGCATTTATTAAAGTTATTTTTAGCAGAACAGACACTTCAATTTATTAGTACCTATAGATATAATTATTCATTAGCTCTTGCTGGTTGGTAGGTAGGTACCCACCATACGAGCGATATGTAGGTTGTATCCTTAAATAATTTAATTAGGTATTTGATAGCGTCCAAAACAGGCAACACTGTTGAATTTTGATTGGTACGATTTAGTATATAATTAGATGTTTATGTCATACCTACGCTGAGATAATACGATTTCCGACAGGAAATCGTGATAATACCGGTTTAGCTGGCTTAATTATTTATTTTGTGCCCTATATTTGACCCCTTATAAATAGTTTATGATACAGTTTACGTTTGTAAAGACATATTTTCAGTCAACTCTTCGATACTCATAATTTATAATAATACTAGCTGTCCCGGCGAACTTCGTACCGCCTTCGTGACGATTACAACACTTTCAACTTTTTGAATCGTTATATCTTTTAAACGCAGCCCCGGATCTAGGGGGGGCGAGTCGGGGCCTATGCCCCGGGCTGCAAGTTCAGAGGGCGGCCAAATTCACACTTTACAGACGAATGGACAACTCATCATTAACTTAACTTTGACCACAGAATAAATAATAGTACAAATACAGAAATTTCACTCTTGTTTTACTGTGGCCATATCAACTCGAACGATACCCAGGGGTACAGCACACGGACCACGTGACCGGGCGCGGCGCGAGCGAGAGCGCGGAGTGAGAAATTGTAATTTCAATTCACAAATGCAATAATATTTTGATTTTTATTTTTGTTCTACATAATTTTATTTTAAATCCTATCCTGTGCTGTGTATAAAATATATACCTATCCTACACGTTCATGACTATACAGGATTATTGGTAATTCGACGTATTCCAGTTAGAAGGTGACTATTTGCGATCATGTTAACCCCCATCCATATGCTTATGCAAAAGTGAACCATTTTTGAGTTATCATGTTTTTTAGCTTTTTCAAAAGAAGTCGAAAATGCAACATTTTTAATTTTAACTGTTACTGGTTCCAAATTTAAATTTGTATTTTAGTTTTATTTACATTGGGTATTGTCTTTAATTTATTTTATGGAAATTTTAAAGAACGACCTTAAGTTTAGTTAGAATACGAATTTTCACCTGCTTCCTTTGTGATCTTTTTTTTTGTCAGTTTCTTAGAAATAAGTTCCTAGTTGTTATGCATTGTTGGAGAGCTAAGACAACGGTTATGTGTTTAAAATAATCTGCAAGCCATGTTTCATAACTTTGTTTGTTGTTTTTAAGGTAATTTAATGGAAAAAACCAAATGAAATAATATCGTTTTTCGTACCGCATTTTTAAATTTGGACCGATAATTGATGTTTTAATACATATTATAAGCCGCACAAATTTCATTGAAGGTAAGGATAGAATGGCTCGGGAAAACATTATGCACTCCTCCCGTTTTGCAATAGATCCCTCTATAATCTATAATTGTTTCTACCCATGTCCCTTATTGTAATAGACTTTAAAACCATCCAACCAATTTGCCCCAACCCGCTTACAATAGAAAGGCAGTAATGTGACGATGGTTTTAGCTACTAAATAAACAAAATCTATTTATTTTGTTCAGCGCAGTAGCACACGCCGGGTATCCGCTAGGTATACATAGGCGGATTGCCAAAAAAATCAAAAAGGGTACTAGTGGCGAGGAAGTGGTATTTGTGTTGTGGTACTTAGCTGGAGCTCACACGTAATCTGTCCGAGGAGATTTCCAGACAAGTCCAGAGACGATAGTCAAATCTCACTGTGAACAATTATTGAAATAAACTTTATATTATGTATTCAGATTACAATGTTTTATTGACTCACTGTCTCCTAGGTAGGTAGTTCTTTTTTAAAGAATCCTCCGATTCGATTCGATTTTATTGCGGAAAAAGTGTAAAATTTAATGGTATTATGACTTTATTATATCCATCATCATAAACATTCATTTCGACTAACGAACTTGGTCACAAGCTTCTCTGCCCGTTAGGAACAAGCGTTAATCGGAGCTAGTATAGGCTATGTAGAACCATTTCATAGAACCATACTTGTCTTAAGCGAAGTGTTACCATTTTTTTTTCAAGGAAGTTTACTAGAAACGCAAACTTTCTAGTTTCGTCGCACTGCCAGCATTTTTGTCCTCAGTTACTAGCAGTTGTTATGATCTCGTCAAGAAAATCTTTGAGATTCCTCACAATGTTTTCCTTCATCATTTTATAGCAAGATTCGAACATAAAACCCAGAGGTGCGAGCCAGGGCTTGAACCTGCACCCTTTGATTGCAAGGCGTTGACTTGTTGTTCTCGTAAACGTGTGAAGTCCGCTAACCCGCACCGGGCCGGCGTGGTGGACTATAGCCTGAATTCCCCTCGCATTGAAGGGAGGTCCATTTCCAGCAGTGGGACGTTAAAAGGGCTATAAGTAGTAGTAGTAGGTATATAATATGCATTTTTGATAATTGTAAATAATAATAGAAAAAATTCAAATAATTCAAATTTATTGACACAATATAAGTAATGTACAATTAAAATTTATTTCACTCCATAGGTACCGCGTAAATACGCGTTAAGAATAAAATTAGGAGATATGTTCCTTGTTATCTCACTCAACATACCCGGAGTCACCTGTAAAGGGCATTTTATTATCTTTATATAGCATTTATAGGCGGTCTTAATTAATGGTGTTTATAGCAAAAGTCCTGTGTCCTGTCCTGTGATGTCCTTTTCGTAGGCTGCTTACTTGTTTGGTTATCAAGATTCGTAAATTTAAGCATATTTTCATTAACTAAATATAACGTTTTTTGTTATGACAGTAATTTTACGAGTGCCAAATATTTTGATTTTATTATATTTTTTTCCAAATCATAGATAAGCGATACGGTTGCATTGTGTAAAAGAAGTATTATACACAATGCAACCTATTGTGTACCTGTTAGCCCGCCATGTGTTCCAACTGCAGTATCCCAGGATCTACAGCGGAAACCAATAAAAAACCGCCGGGGTTTGATTAGACATGATTAATTCACCAGGTAAAAGGTGATTAAACTTATTGTAATTATAGATATAACAGAACTAATTGAACGCAGTGACAATTTCCCTAATCTTAACAAATAGTATTTATTAGCGAGTTCAGTCGTCTTCAAGCGTCTTGAGTAATTAAAAGGATGTCATGATGTTCATAATACCATTTTTCTATATTAGGAACCGTTATTTAGTTCGGTATGGGCTATTAAAAATTATTGGAGGAATCTCCACTGGTGCTTCCTTTTACACATACATCACCTCCTTGTTACATCCTCTTGGAATCAATAATCGTACGTTCTTTCAAGCCCTATAGCAATTATATCATAAAATCAAAGTGTAAACTCATGGTACCGATAAGAAATGACGTTGAAACAATATCACTAAATCATAGACTGTGTAGACCATTGACTCGAAAAGAAGAAGAAGAAGAATAGACTATTATAGAATAAACCATCATATTTCCATAAACAAAGCAATTTCATTCATAAACCTGTTTGAATTGTATGCGGGATAATTGTTGCTATCGCTTATTATAATTTATGGAAGTCAAAAAAATGTGCGTAAGGCCTCTTTTAAATCATTAATTTATTTTGTATATACTATGGTTGACATGACCTACGCGTCAAAATATACGCAACCAAGCAAAACATTTTAAAAAAGAAAAAACATATTTTATTTCGTGTGCTTATTTCGTCGTTTAGTAAATGAAAAAGATGTATAAAACCTGTGTTTCAGCGCTATTCTAAAGGTTTTGAATGAAAACGACGACTCGGGGGACGGAAATTCGCTTGCGCGATGTGTTTGTTTGGATTCGGAAAATTTAAGTAAGTACTATATATACAATATTGATAAAGACAAAATAAAACATTAATCAATCTCAGAATAAGAATTTATTATATTATGAGGCAAAATTAATGGATATCTATATTTCAGGGTCTTCAATGCCGCCTTCACAGATGCTAGACCGGAGTATTCCACGCATCCCATGTGGAGCGAATAATATTGTTGCTGCGAGGTTTTTCTCTGGCGCAACACGCTAGTATAGCAGCTTACTTTACGATTCAAGAGACACGCCAACTCGACGTACCTCAATCATGTACTTATTTGCATGTCAGCATCCCAAGCCTGGAATAAATGTTTAATATTTATTCTATTATGTTACATAGTAAATAAAGGTTCATTTAAAAAATAACTATTGTTCATATTTAGCGCCTACCTATTAGGAACGGCTGGTAGTTATTTTGAGGGGTAGCCACTGCAGTCCATTCACATTGTGCCTAAGGATAGATGACGTAAAAGTGCTTCACCCTGACGCAGAGCTGGTACATGCGAAGGGCACGCATATACACGCACTTTTAAAACATGTTGAGTTATCTAGGATTGCAGGTGTTCCTATATGTTTTACCTTCATTGTTTATTTTACAACATAAATGATAACCATTTTATAATTTTTGTTGCACTATAATTAGCAGAACGTATAAATTGAAAATATTGACCTTTATTTCTATAGAAAAATGTGTAGGTACTTACTAAAATTTCTTGAACTTTATCATCGTGCAGGTTAGTTATGTTGATATACTTTGCGAGTCCGTAACGTTTCAAGTACATAAACAACATTATCTCGTAGTGGAAATCCTCGGGGTACTCCATATAGTACCACCATATAGTGTTTAATGGCTATTTATTTCTGCGTTATAACACTTGAATCACAAATAATTTAAAAATATTATACTCAATAACCACCATAAGCCAAATTTGAATTTTTATGCATACACACTAATGAATACACATTTAATTTGACAAATATATGTTAACTAATATGTTTTTCTCACTTACTCTAGAAATATTATGAATAAATGGACTGTAGTTTAATATTTTTAACGAAATTAATACATTCACAAAACTAGATTTGACATTTTAGTTGTCAAAACGCATGTTTTGAATGAACTATTTGTGTGATAACAACAAAATTGCTACAAAAAAGTATGGTGTTTTTAGCTTGTCATTTCGATGGCTCATGGTACGAAATCGCAAAAAAAAAAACTATCATATTAATAATTTTGTCTTAAGCGCTCATGGTAGGACCCCAGAAAGAAGAGGCTTAATAGAACAAAAAGCCCGAGTTTTTTAAAAAAGCTGATATTTTGACGTGAGAATTTTCGGTTGAAAATTTGGGTGTTTTTTCGATATTATAGTCAAAATAAGGTAAATAAATTAATATTCTAAATAAAAAAAATTACAGTCTGTTTGGGACATAAAAAGGTAAGGTTTCACCAAATTTCGTGAAAAAATAATAATTTTTGAATAAGATAAAAATAAAAAACCAAAGACTTGGTTATTTGAATTATTCACATAAATTTTGAGGTTATGTGAGAAAAGTGTAAATACAAAAGTTGTATATCTTTTTAGGTATTACCTACAACTTAGTCCTTAATTTTTTTTTCATAGGACTTTTTGACGTTTTTTACCCATAAAACCGCACACCCATCCACTTCCCGACCTCAGATCGCCCGTAAATTATTTTTCCTTTATTTTTTTGTTATATTTTCTTCCTTTGTCAACGGGTTTCATCCTACTATTATTTTATTTTTACCATTTTCAAAGGCTTCTGCACTGGTCTAGGTAGCCAAATTCTTGGCTGAAATATTAATAAAATAAGATAGAGTAACAGCTATCTGTCTTTTATTATATTTTGAAGGATAATATTCATGGTTAGTCAAATAAAAATATTTCATACAATTATTAATGTCGATTCGATGAAATTTATTATCATTACACTAATTATTATTTTGAAATACTATATTATTAAATGTCAAAATGATTTATTTAAGATCATTTTCCACCTGTGGCAAACTATTACTATAAACATTGTAATTTGACTCAATTTCAAATATGATAGTTGATTATATTAGTCAAGTAGTTGATTTGTCAAAACCTATAGCCAATGTTCCTATTGGTTATAGGTTTTTGTTCATCGATCCTTATTTATACATTAGGTATGTGGCTATTTAAAGCTCCTTATCAAACTGTACTTGTACCTATATAAGCAACGTTCACAATACAGTCAACACTCGTGGCTAACAAAGCATACACGTCGCTTTGACATCTACACAGTTCTACATTATTATAATATATATCATTTATAGTTTAGAAGCAGATATGGAGAGTCAATCCGCTACAACGCCCGCGTAAGTTCATAAAGCCGACACACTTTGGCGTCAAAACTCGCTCAGCAATTTTTCTATCAATACAAAACGATCTTTGCTCTATACAAATAATGCCTCCCGCACACTGGGGGTATACAATTATTTGCTGTATCAAACAAAATGTATTGACACATAGAACAAGTTAATTCTTCAACGAAATTACATTGAGAGCGCGAACGAATTTTGACGCGTGGGAGCATGGCTTCTACATATTTTTTTTTTTATGAGATAGGGAGACAAACGAGCAGACGTTTCACCTGATGGTAAGTGATCAACGCCGCCCATGGACACCTGCAACACCAGGGGCATCACGAGTGCGTTGCCGGCCTTTAAGGAATGAGTATGCTCGTTTCTTGAAGATACCTATATTACTACCTCCATGCCTACTATCTTCTACCACAGAAATTAATCTTTAGGCATCGAAAAACGTCAACTCAAGGTGTCATTTTACAGGAGTATCGCAATCTCTCTTACTGAACATCGTGTAGTGTAGTTTGAGAACAACAGAATCAACATTGTCTCTTTAAAGCCATTGGGCTAGTTTTATTGTAGCTAAATAAAAAAAGAAAAGACCACTGTTATTTTTTTTTGTTTACGTGTCTTGAAAAATATAGCATAAGTCGTTCTATAACTAAAATGTTAGTAAACTGAAAGCCCATGGCATGTTGATCTATTTTTAACCGACTTCCAAAAGGAGGAGGTTCTCAATTCGATTGGTATGTTTTTTTTTATTCAATAATTAAAGCTTATTTATTGATTAAAAAAATAAAACAATAACAAAAAATATCCCTTAATATCGCCAGACAAGATAATACTCATCTTATGACCCCAAACTATGCAAGGTTATACTATGGGTAGGTACCATAAAAGGGGCAAGAAGTGGTCCAAGTTACGCCCAGTCTCAGTCAGGGCTGTCTAGCTACAGCTAAGTCGAATTTGGGGTAGGGCAGCATTGGTTACAGGTAGGGCGGAAGTAAAAAATATATCATTATGGATTTCAACCTAGCTACGGTCTTGGTATAAAACTACTTACCTTTCAGAGAAAATGTGATTGGAGAACCTGAGGATTATCTGGATTTGCGTAACTATTTTATGGCGAAGGCGGTTTCGGAGGCGAAAAAGAGCAAAGTCGGTGCTTGTATTGTAAATTTTTACGATGTAATTGTTGGTAAAGGGTAAGTATCTAATTTAGTGTCCAACGGAAGCTTCGGTTTCTGATTCTGAGGGTTACTTAATATAATCTGTCATCACTAATCATTTATATAAGCTACCTCACATATTTATCTAAATGATTGTTTTGGACTTCTGAGACACCCTGTAATAGGGTGATATATATTGTATGCTAAGTTTGACAGCACAAAAAAATATTACTACCTCGCTCTTACACTACAGCCGTAAGAAGGACGGCAATACAATTAGAATATTATTGTTGTGAAGTTTGGTTACCAATGGATCTAAGTAATTATCCCCTTAAATTAACCAATTGTAATGTTATGATTTTAGATATAATGGTAGGCCATTGCGGTGTAAAGATGCATTACCAAGGGGGAATGACAAAGGAGAAGATAACGAGGATTTTTATGGTAAGTGTTGCCATGTACTCAAGGGGTGCAGAGTTCAAACCCCGGGCTCGCTTGGCTCACTCTGGAATTTTCGGATTTCATTAGCGAATATATTTTTAAATAATGATTACCTCTTGCTGAATGGTGAAGGCAAAGATTGTGAGGAAACCTGCACGTCTATGTAAAGGCGTATGAAGTTCACCAACTCGCACTGGGCCAGCGTGTTGGACTTGCCTTTACAGTAATTGATGTTCATCATTCGCCTTAACTTTTCACGTAATTTGAGATCGGCTCAGTCTGTCCTCTTCTTCCATTCACCTCGATTTTTCGTCATACTGACATCCACTCCGATCTCATTCATATCACTCTTTACACTCTTCATTCATCTCCATCCACATTCATACTAATCACGCTTTAGTCACATGCTTCTCATCGCTTCTCATCACTTGACCAAACCATTATAAACAATCTATTGCTTCTCACTGTCTCTGTTATGGGCGCTACTTTTTACTACCTCTAATATACAGATTCCTCACATTATCCATTCAGGTCGCTCCACACATGCATCTCAAAATCTCAACATTCGCAATTTGGCAGAGTGGAGACGCTTTGTTGTTATTACATGGTGAATAAGATATTTTTTTCACGATTTCACAGATTGCCACGCCGCAGTGAACGCTTTTTTCGATAGTAATTTGGTAGAGCTGAGGGGCTGCACGCTATATGTCAGCGAGTTCCCGTGCAACGAGTGCGCCAAGCTGATAATACAGACGGGGATCAGACGGGTGGCGTACGACTCCGATGCGGAAGCCGAAAAGATAGAAACAATCGCTACTAAAAAGATGTTCGATGCGGCCTATGTAACCTATTGGTAAGTCTACGATGGCGTGTAGGCGTAGCATGACCGAGTGGACATTTAAGTTTTATCTCTTTCAACTGTCAGATTTACCGAGAAAATCAGTGTGACGTAATTTCCTCGATGTTGAGAAATGTGACAGATAATCTTGTCTACGCAGTCATGCTAAGCCTATTGGTCTAGCAGTATGAGTATGAGTAGCTTGGCTCACTGCACCGGGCGATCACGGGTTCGATTCCCGTCCGTGGCAAATTTTGAAATGTGCCCTTGCCTTACCGTCATCTAGCTTGCGGTAATATTACATTCAGGTTTTGACAGCTCACTAAGTTAAAGTCAATGTAGACTCATTTATTTAACATACGCCTAGGCACTTACAAATTCTCAGGTTACATTAACAATACATATAATTGAAGTGTCAGTTTATATCTATGACAACATAACAGCTTTTTACTAAATGCATATGAAAATATATGCAGTATATATAACGAAAAAAAAGTTAAATAAAAAATAGTCTGTGAACATGTCTGTTTGTTCCCGATAATATCCGAAATAGCTCAACCCATTTTGACGAGACTTTCACTTTCAGGAGTAAATTAGGCTTCCGTTATTTTAGGAATTATGTTTCCCAAATTCAGTGCATTTTTTTTCAGGCAACAAAGCTACAAAAAAAAAAACGATTGAAATCAATCTTTGACCGACGGAAAAACAGCGGAAGAGGTTCGCAATTCAACGCGTATACTTTTTTTTTACCAAGCAAATCTCTGGCTCCGACTCAAAACTATTTAGGTATACTAACATTTTCAGTTTTTCGGTGGTTTAATTTTTTTGTTAATTTTTTATTGTAATATTCTCCGATGACACCTCATGAGAATTGTCTTATTTTTTACCAATAGGTAGGTGTTGCATAATTTGAAATATAAATTAATTAATATAACTTAATAATAATATTATGTATTAAACAAAGTAACCAAAATGGAATGATCTAATAATATTACTTATAATGATATGTTTTTGTTGTTGTTTTCAATTAATTTATTAGTTATAAGGAATTTTGAATATGAATGTACTTATCACGTAAATATGACATGACAATTTTAATATCCCTGAATTTATAATAAATTTAATAGAAAAAAACTTATATACCTACTTTTAATTTTCTTTGATACTCGAGTCAATGAAGTTAGTTGGTGATGTTCGATTCTGGGTTCAATTTCCGGGTCGTGCAAGGTATCTGTTAACCTAGGGCAATACCCTAGCTAAACAACTGACCCAAGATAATTTTTGACGAGCCCTGTTTTAGGAGTGAGCTGTTCACAATCCCCATAATCTTGTAGTAGTTCACAAGCAGTGGTAGCCTGGTTGGTAGAACGCCCGCCTGCAGTGGCCAATTTGCAGCCTTGGCCGCCCTAGGCCCCAAGCCAGCAGCCGCTCCTTTCTCAACTTCCACTACAATTTTTTTACACGATTGGGGCCGCCCCTAAATCTGGCGCCCTAGGCCCGAGCTTACCGGGCATTAGGGTAAATCCGCCACTGCCCGCCTGTACGTAAGGGGTGCAAGTTCAAATTCCAGGCCCGCATTTCTGAGAATGTAAGAAATGCGGGTCTTATATGAAAAATTTTAGAATCTATAAGATACCTTTTTTTAAAATAAATAATGCAACACAAAGTTTAAAAAGATGGCAATACGATCATCCACTTTTTTAATATTTCGAAAACCCGGAGACTAAAAATACATGTGCGAAGTGTGGGCGCACTGCAGTGCATCTCTGCCTACCCCTTTGGAGAATACAGCCGTTATGATGATGTTGATTATTTATTAATATATTATTGAATTCAAAATAATAAAAAAGTTATTTTATGCTGCAAATCGAAGTCATTGAGCGATATAAGCCGTGAACTTGACTGTCCGGGGCGGCTCGTCACCTTAACTAGTTTAGATTATAGGGGTGATAGGGGTGATTAGCTAACTTCTGCTACATAGCAATAGATATCAAAAGAAACAAGGTAGTTCTTCTTATTTTCTACGAAATGTGTGACTTTGTGAAATTTAATGAAATAAGATATGAAATGGCTGCATCTGCGATTAGCAAGTATTTACGCCAATATCGTCAAGTAGTCAGGGAAGTCACTTCGAGCAAGAACTTTAGGCTAAATTACAAAATGTCATAATAGTTACTTATTATTAATTGTTATTAGTAGCTAAACTGTTACTGGTTCTATGTTTAATATTAAATTTGTATTTTTGTTTTATTTACATTGGGTATTGTCTTTTATTAATTTTTAATAAATTTTAAAGAACAACCTTAATCTTAGTTCGATACCGAATTTCCACCTGCTTCCTTTGTGATCTTTTTTATTCAGTTTCTTAGAAATAAGTTGCTTGTTGTGACGCATTGTAGGAGAGCCAACAAACGGTTATGTTTATAAAATAATCAGCAAGGTTATGTTTATAAAATAATCAATCAGCATTTTAAGGCATTTAGTGGGAAAAAATCTCAAAAAAATATTGAAATAATATAGTTTTTCGTCTCGCATTTTTAAATTTGGACCATGTTTTAATATTGATAAATAACCAGTGTTTAATCGTTTTTATGAATCAGAAGAAAAAAAAGATTTAAAAAGATACTTTTTAAAGATTTTTTTTATGTTGCATTTCGCCTATTAAAAGAGTCCATCTAGCTAAAAACTTGGGTCTGTTAATGGACGAAGAACTACTAATTGTTTTTATAGGCTTAAAATACTCTATAAACTTCGTGACCACCTCAGCACTGAACTCCGGGAACAACTAGTCGATTCATTAGTTCTGTCTAGGTTTCCTGGATGTGGCTATGGTCCACGATTGTTTGCATAAACTGCCAATCTTATACAAAAAGTACAAAATGCTTGTGCAAGGTTCTGCTTTAAAATCCCCCCTCAGTCATGTTAGGTATGGACCCCTCAGGTATGGACATACCTGATAACAACTAACTAAGGATAGCTCACAGAAGAGAATTGCATCTTGCTCTCCTATTAATTGATGTTGTAAAAAAATAAAAGCCCGTATACCTCCACTCTAAGTTGGACTGGTTAAGAGAACATAGTAAGTATCCCACACGAGTATCGGTTCACCCGCTTGCTATCCCAAAACACAAAACAGCTGCTTTTCGGGGGGTTTTAAATATAGTGCCACTAAATGTTGGAATAATATCCCTCCACCGCTCCGTGATATGACCAATATGTCCAATTTTAGAAATAAACTAAAAGGTATTCTAATCAAAAAGGCATTACATAAAGAAAACTAAGATCAATAAGGTAATGAAATTGGAATTTCAAAATTAGAAACGAAAAAAAATAGTCGTCTTCTGTCTACTCATTGCTAACTCACAAGGGAGGTAGGTATTCTTCTTTAGTTATATCTATTCTTGTATTTGCTCAAATAAGAACCGTTATTTTTCTAAAATATATCTATATGTACAGATAGTGCGTAGTTACGCACTATGCACTATCTGTTTTATTATTATATTTTTACTTATTATAAATGTATATTCAAATTCAAATATATTTATTCATCTTAAATTCTAATCTAGCACACTAGTACATGTGTTACTGTAATTAAAATTAAACATGGGTGTTTAACTAGTTCACAATTTAAGAGCTTAGTTTTAAACAATAGCTTAAACTTGGTTCCTACACTAACCGAGCTTGTCTCGCAGGTAACCAATTTCAAAACAAATTAAACATAGGTGCGAACTGTCAAATGACTGTGTAATGCGATAAATTTAAATTTAATGCAATAATTTTAATATTATTCATATTATATAATTTTTTGTGTATGGATGTGTGATGTCTTGTGTTGTGTGGTGGAATGTATGGGCGTGTATTACAAACTATGTGTACTATGTGTACATGTGTGTGGGTGTGTGATGTGTATGTGCTACCTAAGAACTTTGAGGATTGTTTCAATATCATTGTATGTAAGAGTACCTAACCATTTTTGAATTATAAATTTACTTTCTTCGTACGAGCAATTTTTGATTGAAAATTTTTCGTTTACTTTGTTATATATATAAGGGTGAAGAAAGGAGCTAAACCTTCTTGCAAAGCTTGAATTTACTTAAGGCAGTGGTAATTTATACAATCGTTTTTGGAGCATGCTTTTGTAGGTGGGTGAACCTAGAACTATTTTGTGAGTAATCAATGTGACACGTTGGATAAATATCCCGCGGACTGTGAGGACGTCTACTTCTTTGTATAGATCTGTTGTTGGATATCATAATGGCTTTTTAAATATAACTTTTAGAACAGAACGTTGCGCTCTTTCAAGGAGTATCATATGTGAAGCTGCCGCTCCTCCCTAGACCGCAATGCAGTAAGATACAATGGATTGACAAATGGCGTAATAAACAGTTTTAAGAAGTTTTATCGAAGCTGATGTTCTGAGATTTTAAAAAATATAAATTAATTCTCGAACCCGTTTAGCTGAAATCAAAAGATGTTGTTTGAAATCTAATTTCTCGTCAATTAAAACTCCGAGGTATTTTAAATTAGAAGATCTACATATATGTTGGCAGGTACAAGGTGTAGTTTGGTATGTTGGACATGAATGAACTTTTAATTCTAAGAAGGGACGGGGAGCACAAGCTGTGGTTTTATGGAAACAGATGAATGTCGTTTTATTTAGATTCAAAGTCAAGAGCTTATTTTGTAACCATACCGCAATGTTCCTCATACCATATTCCGCAGACTCAATCACTTGTTCCCAAGTGTTTTCGTAGAAAATTATAGCTGTGTCATCTGCATAGCATATGATGTCAGATTTAGTAATGTTGGTTTTTATGTCATTCATGTACAAGATAAACAGTGTCGGACCAAGTATGCTGCCTTGAGGAACGCCGAAATCTATTTCAGTTGGGTTACTTATGTCATTACCAATTATAACACATTGGCTACGATTTGTTAAATAGCTTTCATATCGATCTGTCTGTCGTCCGTGAGGTAGGGGAGGCCTCGGCTGAAAATCGGCGCCGTAGTCTGCTGCAGTTTTATGCTGAGCTGAGACCTATTAGGCACCCATAATTTGTGTACTTAGCATCTGGTTACCTTCAATTATATTTTGTTTGTGTTGCTTAAACATTGTTCTTTCTTTGTTTAATTTTTTACTTATTTTGGAAAAACCTAAAAAACATGATAACTCATAAATGGTTCACAAGCGGCTTTCAGACTACGCTATAATATATAGCACAACAATATCGCGCACCATACAATGCCATTATATAAATAATAATATAGTACAGTACAGTGTGAACGTGGCCATAACAATGTATGGTGCGCGATATTGTTGTGCTGAGCTATATACTATATGCTATTATATTATAGCGTAGTCTGAAACCCGCTTAATGCATATGGGGGTTAAAATCATCGCAAATAGTCACCCCTATCACCCATATCCTAACGGGAATACGTCGAAATACCAATAATCCTGTGTAAAGATAGATTTTGCATTGCTTTAATAATTTAATTTAACGACTCTTAAAAATTAACAGTACTAGGGTACCACCGCTGTCAAAATGTAGGTAAGAGATACATCCGCCTTCTTTATCACTGTCATCACTCATTTGTAATTATAATGTGTATTTAATGAATTACTCGACATTGGCATAAATACCCGCTAATCGCAGATGCAGCCATTTCTCACGCCTGTATTCCCCAAAGGGGTAGGCAAAGGTGCACTGCAGTGCGCCCACACTTCGCCGATGTGTTTTGGTCCCAATGTAATAGGGGGCGAGCGAATATCGCCAAACAACAATACTCATTGTATGATCTTAAATTAAGCAATGCTTGTACTATGGGTACCATACAATGGCATGGAAGCGATCCTAGACCAGGAAAAATTGCGAAAAGGCAATTTGTCGTTGCCGGGAATCGAACCCGCAACCACCTGATGCAGTAAGCCACGGTAATAACACTACCAGTATTTTAACTTCATACAAACGGTCGGAACGCGAGTCATACCTACGCGGCTCGGTGTCATCAACCAGTCGCGACTGTGCCGCAGTGACAAACGCACTGTGTGATGGGTTTGTGAGCAGTAATCGTGCGATTTATGAATATTGTATTGTATTGTAATTGTAAAATTGTCTAAGTATTGCGGATTTTTTTTTTTTTTTTAACTAGCCTATAGTAATGTCCCACTCCTGGGCAAAGGCCTCCCCTTTCTTCTTCCACACTTCTCTGTTCTTGGCAACCTCCGGCCACGTTTTTCCCACAAAAGTGTCAAGGTCGTCTCGCCACCGTCTTCTCGGTCGACCCCGGCGGCGGCGGCCAGTACTGGGAATCCAGCTGGTGGTGATATAAGCCCACCTCTGCGGGTCCATGCGCGAGACGTGACCAGCCCACTCCCACTTCAATTTCGCCGTCTTTTTTCCCACGTCCGTGACGCGAGTGATGTCACGCAGGATAGTGTTTCTGATCCGGTCGGTTCGTTTCACACCCAGTATGCTGCGTTCCATAGCTCTTTGGCAAACCTTGAGTTTGGATTTCTGTTGTTCTGTCAGCGACCATGTTTGTGCACCGTAGGTTAGGACGGGCAAGATACACATGTCGACGAGTCTACGCTTTAAGGATATCGGAAGGTTGCCCTTCATGAGATCCCTCATGGACCAGTAGCTCTTCCAGGCGTTTTCAATCCGTCTAGTGACTTCTTTCTCTTGCCTGTTTTCAAACGAGACTATCTGGCCCAGGTACGTATACTCGTCGACACTTACTTGCCCATCTACCTCGACCCTACGTTTTGTGCTGTTAGTCATGAGTTGTGTTTTGGATCTGTTCATAGAAAGTCCAACCTCAAGGCTTGCCGTGCTCAGGTCCTGAAGCATTTGTTGTAGTTCGGAGGCTGTACTTGAAAAAAGTATTATGTCGTCGGCAAAGCGAAGGTTGGTCAGCTTAAGGCCGTTAACATCAATTCCTAGTGCTTTCCAGGAGTCTTGGAGCTTTTTGAATATTTCCTGTAGAGCACTGGTGAATAGCTTTGGTGAGAGTGGATCACCCTGCTTAACTCCTCGATCTATTGCAAATATGGGTCCAGGGATGTGTAATTTTATGTTTGCTGTACTATTGTCGTATATGTTACGGAGCAGGTCTATATAAGGTGGTTCAATATTTTGATTTTCGAGAGCAGACATTACGGCATTGTGTGATACGCTGTCAAACGCCTTAGAGTAATCTACAAAAGCTAAGTATAAAGGTGTATTGTATTCTTGTGACTTTTCTATTATCTAATTTACGGTATGCAAGTGGTCTGTAGTTGAATAACATGGTCTAAATCCAGCTTGTTCGGGTGGTTGGTGTGAATTAAGTATTGGAGCAATACGGTTTTCTATAACTTTAATAAATAATTTGTACAGATGCGATGTTAAACTTATTGGTCTATAATTAGCAATGTCATTTTATTTTCATAATTAGCGGATTTTTTATACTATTAAATTTAACAATAAAGCTTTTCGTACGTCTCAGTCGAGGCGAAAATATTTTTCAGTCTGAAATTTATAAGGGTGGTATTATTTATTAAATCTACTAACAAAAAAACACAATATGCATTTTTATTAAATACTTTCTATTTCATTCACAACGAATTTCATTCTTTAAAATAATAGATAATATTCAATATACAATTAAAAATACAATCCAAAACTAGAAACAAACTCAAGTGCTTATGTAGATGAAATAAAAATATTGTAGGCTGGCAGCCCTATCGCGTGTTCACGTATCGCGCGGCTGTAGGTAACTATTTCAAGGACAGAGCCGAGTCACAATACTGGTAGATACCGTGAGTGAGCCGAGCAGCCTACCTACGCTCAGACCACTAGACTAGACCAAGCTGTTAGTCATGATACCTAACAAGTTTAGTATTTCTGCTGATTTTGAGTGCTGAGGTCGGTTATTAGTTATGATAAATGAGCTTGTTACGATAGTGTATGTTTGATTGTGGCAAGGAAAAAATAAAACAAAAGTTTACGGTGTGCATAATTTTACAAAGCGCACCTGCAAAATTAATGTATATTTCAAATTATACATCAAAGTATATATATGTATTGGTAAAAAATATTATAATTATCAAGAGGTGTTATCGGAGTAGGTATATTAATAAAAAATAATATATTAACAATAATTATTTATGCTTTGTTTTAGAATTTAGTGTAAGTTTTTATTTCAATCGTATTCTTTTGGGTCATTTGGCTGAAAAAAAAAATGATGCACTGAATTAATTAATAAAAAATAATAATCATGCATTGAATTTTGGAACCCTTAATCATCTAATTCTTAAAATAAAGGTAGCCTAATCTACTCCCTATAACATCAGCTATCCGCCAGAAAAAGTCCCGTAAAATCGGTCCAGCCATTGCGGAGATTACCCGCAACAAACAGACATGCAGACAGACAGACTATTTTTATTTAAATTTGTTTTCGTTATATTATGTACTGCATATAAGGAAAATAATGTTATCTGACAATTTGTAAGTGCCCCCGCAGGCCTATGCAAAATAAATGACTCGACTTTGACTTTAACTTAGTAAGCTGTTAAAACCTGAATGTAATATTACAAACGTTACCGCAAGATATATTGGTGACAAGGCAAGGGCAGATTTAAAAAATTGCCGCCGTCGGGAATCGAACCCGCGGTAACCCGGTGCAGTGAGCGGAGCGACTCGCGCTCTAACCGCTAGACCAAGCCGTTGCGTAATGGTCGTTTTGAAAAAGTGAACATAGAATTTTTTTGGGTTCCTTGAAAGATAGATGTTATCAAAAATGAATCTTAATGAATGTTGTTGGAAATCACAAGACCAATAAATTTGGATTCAAGAAACCTAGGATGTCGCAAAAAAATTGCTATGTTCCCTTTTTGTCAAAACCCGATCATTGTGCGCCGTAGACTTACCGATATTTTACATCGGCCGCATCCAACATCCTTTTAGACGCCAGTACTTGTGGCGTATGGGCGTTCTTATCGGAGACGTACCAAACCCTTTTGATTCCCGACTGTATTATCAGCTTGGCGCATTGGTTGCAAGGGAACAGGCTGACATACATCGTACAGTCCTTCAGATCCGTTATATTCTTGTAAGCAATAGCGTTCAATTCGGCGTGGCAAACTGTGAAAACGTGAAGGGTTGATCTTATTGTCTACTACTATAGCCCTTTTAACGTTCCACTACTGGGCAAGTGCCTCCATTCAATGCGAGGAAGAGTCAGGCCATAGTTCACCACGCTGGCCCGGTGCGGGTTGGCAGACTTCACACATCTATCGAGAACTAGTTAGCATCCTTCAGACGTGCAGGTTTCCTCACGCATAGCTAGTGATAATCTCAGATGAAAATAAGATTCGCACATAAAAACCCAGAGGTGCGAGCCGGGGTTTCATCCTGCACGTTTTAACTGCAAGGTGTGCGTTCAACCACTGAGCTACACTGCCACTGTCTCTGTAAAACAACTGTAAAGGCAGGCCAATCAAAATGGCATAAAGATCCAAACTCTCAACTTATAATATCTTTTGTTAAGAAAAAAAATGAAAATTCCAGAGGTGCAACCCCGGGGTTTGAACCCTTCATGGCAACACTTACCATAAAGAAGCTTGTTATCTTCTTCGTTCTTCCCCCATGGGAATAAATCGTCGTTACACCCCACTGGAAAACCATTATATCTGAAATTATAACATTACAATTGGTTAATTTAAGTGGATAAATGAGTACTAGGTTTCTAAACACTATTTTAAGTGTACCTATGTCAACAGAATCAGAATAATTATTTAGTAAATTTGTTTTAATTCTCATTTAATATACGTCACCTTATACAGGGTGTCTCAGAAACCTATATTAAACCAACTCGGCTAGCTACAACTGCTTCAACTGCTTAGTGTCAGCAGTGGATGCTTGAAGTAAGTAGATGAAGTAAGTAGTCCGACTGAAGTTGGATTTCTGGCCGAAGTCGAAACTGATTAATTTAGCGACAACATACAGCCACGCATTCGTAACAGTTCCTTCAATCTTGGCACTTTCTAGAAATCTACTGCTTCGGCCAAAGCTTCGGCTTATTTTGGCCGAAGCCGAAATCGAAGCCTCGGTCGGACACTAAATTAGATACTTACCCGATACCAACAATTTTATTGTTATTATTTACAATACAAGCACCGACTTGGAATTTGGGATCTTTGCTCCGTTCCGACGCCACAGTCGCCATCGCCATAAAATATTCGTCCCAATCCAGATAACCCTCGCGTTTCTTATTTACTCTGAAAGGTAGATATGTATGTATAAGATGACGGTGGCTGGATTAGTGCTTTGATCGTATTAATGGATAAGAAATGCTGAGCGAGTTTTGACACCAAAGTGTGGCTTTATAAACTTACGCCATATTTGCTTCCAAACTATGAATAATATATGTATATAATAATGTAGTACTGTGTAGATATCAAAGCGACGTGTATGCTTTGTGAGTCAATGGTGTTCACTGTATTATGTACGCTGCTTATATAGGTACAAGTACAGTTTAATCTGAGGCTAAAAATAGCCGCATAATGGATAATTAAGGATGTCTATACAAAAAATATTTAAAAATAACAAAAACCGACTTCAAAAACCTAGGTGCACTAAAAAGCTACAAATAACCTCATAATTAATTACATTTGGAGTCGTTGCCAATCTACTTCAGACTAGGCAAATACACGTGAATTGGCACCGACTACAAATGTAATGAATTACCTATGAGGTTATTTGTAGCTTTTTAGTGCTAGGTTTTTGAAGTAGATTTTTGATTTTTGTTAAAAATATTTATTTTTCACGAATTTTAGTTTGAATAATTGTTGAAAAAGATGCAAGTACTAGCATAACAGCCCTAAAAAGTAAATATTTACAGCAAAAAAATATACCCCTCCCCACCCCTTTGGGGTTGGCTTCCATTTTTTTAACAACTCGTGTTAAACATTAATTTGAAATCGGTTGACTAACGCCGGAGATATACTGTAGTCCGGAATACAAACTTTAACTCTACATTTCACCACCTTAATTTTATTTCAAAATTTTTGGAACACGTGTTTCTTTATTAACCGACTTCCAAAAGGAGGTTCTCAATTCGATGGGTTGTTTTATGTATGTACAGCGATTACTCTCGAAAATTTAAAATGGTTACGCCCAGTAGTTTTTATTTTTTTGAAATTAAGAATAGTTTTTTGTCTACGTGGACGATGTAATTTTAGTTTGTGTACGGCTTTTTTTGGAGTTTTCATATATTTCGTTTAATACGGCTTGTTAACGAAAATGGAAACCTACCCCCAAAGGGGAGGAAAGGGTCGTGGGGGTGTTTTTATATTTTGGCTGTAAATATTTACTTTTTAAGGGCTGTTATGAGGTGATAATACTTGCATATTTTCATCGATTATTTACACTAAAAAGCGTGATTTTTTTTTTAACACTAAACAAAATCCGACTTCAAATACCTAGGTGCACTAAAAAGCTAAAAATAACCTTATATTTAATCGGATTCGGTGCCAATTCAAGTGTGTATTTGCCTAGTCTGACGTGTATTTGCCTAGTCTGACGTGTATTTGCCTAGTCTGACGTGTATTTGTCTAGTCTGACGTGTATTTGCCTAGTCTGGCGTGGATTGGCACCTACTTCAAATGTAATGATTGTGTGTTGTTACTAAATATATGTAGAAGTACACAAGTAGCTTTGTTATAAAAACATCCCACCGAAATGACAAATAAAAATCACTTATTGAAATTCACCCATTTATGCAATTTTTAGGCCCAAATTTGGAGCCCCTAAAATCGGCCGCCCTAGGCTCCAGCCTACTCAGCCTGCTGGTAAATCCGCCACTGGATCTATGTAAGAACTGGGTACCTTGTTTATTTTGGTTGCTATTGCTATATAACGGCAGAAGTTAGCTAATCGCCCCTAAAATCTAAACTAGGTGAGGTGACGAGCCGCCCCGGACAAACAAGTAGTGCCCAGTAAGTAGCTATTATTTTGATAGAACTGCAGCGAAGTACACAACTGATATACTAGTAGCTCAGTGAGTCAGATTTAAAGCTTAAAATAACTCCCTAATCGTATAGGAAAACCAATGAATTATTTGAAATTCAATATCATATATTATTAAATAAATATCGCCAAACAACACATACCTACTCATCGTATGAACCCAAACTAAGCAAAGCTTGTACTATGGACATACAATGGACTGGGGGCGATCCCAGTTATACTCAGACCAGGGCGAATTGCGAAAAGGACATGTGTCGTTGGCGAGAATCTTACCACTAGACCAAGGTGTTAGTCAGGTATTCATTACGTTATCTAAACACAAAACAATTTCAATGATAGATATCTAACAAGTTTAATTTTTCTGCTGATTTTGAGTGCTGAGCTCGGTCATCAGTTACGATCAATTATTAATGTTTTTGAGTGGCGTTTTCTATACATAAGTATAGTCATCTTTTTAAACTTTTTGTATTGTTTATTTTAAAAACAAGGTATCTTATACATAGATTATAAAAGGTTCCTCCCGCATCTTGTAAAACCGCAAAGGTGCGGGCCCGGGATTTGAACTTGCACCCTTTACGTTCTAGGCGGGCGTTGTACCAACCAGGCTACCACTGCTTGTGAACTACAAGATTAAGGTAATTGTAAATAGGTGTAAACAAATCAGTAAATCATCATGGTGCAGTTGTCTAGGGTGTTACTTTACTCTAGGTTAACAGATACCTTGCACGACCCGGGAATCGAACCCAAAACCAAGCATCACCAACCAACTTCCTTGACTCGAGTATAAGATTATTTTTAACAAAAAACAAAAACCGACTTCAAAAACCTAGGTGCACTAAAAAGCTACAAATAACCTTAGAATTCATTACATTTGGAGTAGGTGCCAATAAACGTCAGACAAGGCAAATACACACATGAATTGGCACCGACTCCAAATGTAATGAATTGTAAGGTTATTTGTAGCTTTTTAGTGCACCTAGGTTTTTGAAGTCGGTTTTTGTTTTTTGATAAAAATAATTTTTTTTCACGATTTTTTGTGTCAATAATCGTTGAAAATTTGCAAATATTATCATCACCTTACAACAGCCCTAAAAAAGTAAAAATTTACAGCAAAAAAATAAAATCAAACCCCCGCACCACCCCTTTGGGGGTGGATTTAGATTTTTGTTAACAATCAGTATTAAACAAAAAAAATTTTTCGAAATCGGTTCACTAACGCCGGAGATATGTTGTAGTCCGGATTGGATTTCACCCCCTACAATTTTTTTTCTTTCAAAATTCCTGAAAGACGTGTTTCTTTATTTTGTATGTAAAATACATATACAAAGTTTCAAGTCGATCAAACAATATGTTTTGAAATAATGTGACCTTCAACCCCCCATTTCACCCCAGATTTCTGATAATATTTTGGAAATGGGACCAACCTTGAAGAATTCCCTAGCAAATCTCAATAAAAATTTCGAAATCGGTCCACAGACGCCGGAGATATGCGGTATCATACATAAAAAAAAAAAAACATACGGGTCGAATTGAGAACCCTCCTCCTTTTTGAAGTCGGTTAAAAATGAAAGCATATAATATAATTTTAAAATTAAATTTATTATAAATTCAGTTTCAATTATCCCTCTTAATTACCTTAACTAGGTATATTAAAATTGTCATGTCATATTTACATGATAAGTACATACCTACATATTCACAATTCTATAATTAAACTGAAAACAACATCAAAACATATAATTATAAGTAATATTAGTATATCATTTCATTGGAATATTAATATTTTTGGTTACTTTGTTTATAACATTACAATATTACGAACATTAATGTATATTTCAAATTATACAATATATCACCTACCTATTGGTAAAAATTAATATAATTATCATGAGGTGTCATCTGAGTATACTCCAAAATTGATTTCAATCGTTTTATTTTTTGGCTTGAGTTGCCTGAAAAAAAAAAAAATATGCACTAAATTTTGGCACCCTAATTCCTTGAATAACGGTTGCCTTATGTACTCCTTATAACATCAGCTATTGGCCAGTGAAAGTCCCGTCGCAATCGGTCCAGCTATTTCGGATATTACCCAGACAGAGTATTTTTATTCCTCTTTGTTTTGGTTATAATGTACTGCATATAAGGATAATAATGTAATCTGACAATTTGTAAGTGGCCCCGCGGGCCTAAACGAAATAAATGACTCGACTTTGACTTTAACTTGGTTAGCTGTCAAAACCTGAATGTAATATTACAAACATTACCGCAAGATGATGAAGATGATAAAGATGGTGGAAGACAAGGGCTCATTTAAAATTTTTCCGCCGTTGGGAATCGAACCAAGTGCGCCAAGCGACTCACGCTCAAACCGCTCAACCAATAGGCTTAGCATGACAGCCTAGACATAAGTTTTATCTATTTCAACTGTCAGATTCGTCGAGAAAATGACGTCACACCGAGCCATGTCCAGTACAAAAAGCTCCAAGTGGCGTCATTTTCTCGACAAATCTGACAGATTAAAGAGATGAAACCTATGACCGTGTGGCCTACAAACCGTCGTAGACTTACCAATAGGTTACACCGGCCGCATCGAACATCCTTTTAGAGGCGATTGTTTCTGTCTTATGGGCGTTCTCATCGGAGACGTACACCACCTGTCCTATCCTCGACTGTATTATCAGCTTGGCGCACTCGTTGCACGGGAACAGGCTGACGTATATCGTACAGCCCTTCAGCTCCGCCAAATTCTTGTTGACAATAGCGTTCAATTCGGCGTGGCAAACTGTGAAACGTGAAAAATGGTATCATTATCATCATCACGCCTGTATTGGGCGAGCCTATTGTCATTATACCGGGCACATTCTACTTCAATACGAGGTTGATTTTGATCAACAGTTGCTCTCACTCGCCAAGCGCGCCATTAGATGTTTTACATCAAAAAGTGATATAAATGAGATTGGAGTGGATGTCAGTTTGACGGAAAAGCGAGATGAATGGAAGAAAAGGACAGACTACGCCGATTTCAAATAATGTGAAAAGTTAAGGCAAATGATGAACAACAATTAGTGAAAAGCAAGTCCAACACGCTGGCCAAGTGCGGGTTGGTGAACTTCAAATCTTCTTCTTATCCGGTACGCGCCGAGCGGTCGTGATCGTTAAGTACTCGTATCAGTATTGGAAGGGGCACATGTAATGCGCTTCACGACATTTCGCCACCGCTTTCTGCAAGAGGTCATCCTGCTGCATTCGTTGACTGAGCCTCCAATGGCGGCCTTGATCTGGTCAGTCCAAAGCGTGGGTGACCTTCCGCGCGGTCTAGTGCCTTCTATTTTCCCTTGCACGACAAGGCGTTCTATGGACTGGTTGTGACGCCGGGAAACATGTCCGAAGAATGTCAAGATGCGAGATTGTACAATGCGATGAACTTCACATGCCTTTACATAGACGTGCAGGTTTCCTCACCATGTTTGCCTTCACCATTCAGCAGGAGGTAATCATTATTGAAAATTATATTCGCAAATTCCAGAGGTGTGAACCCGGGGTTTGAACCCTGCACCCCTTGAGTACGTGGCAACACTTACCATAAAGAAACTTGTTATGTTCATCCCGGTTTTTCCCCCATGGGAATTTATCGTCGCTACACCCCACAGGCATACCATTATATCTGAAATCATAACATTACAATTGGTTCATTTAAGTGGATAAAGACTAATAAAATAAATACATCATCACGCCTGTATTCCCCGAAGGGGTAGGCAGAGGTGCACTGCAGTGCGCCCACACTTCGCCGATGTATTTTGGTCCCAATGTAATAGGGGGCGAGCCTATTGCCATTATACCGGGCACACAGGTTTCCTCACGATGTTTTCCGTCACCGTTTCTTAGCAAGTGATAATCTCAGATGAAAATGAGATTCGCACATGGAACCCAGAGGTGCGATCCGGGGATAGAACCTGCGCACTTTGATTGCAAAGCGTGCGTTCGACCACTCGGCTACCACTGCTATATAAAGACTAAACAACACTATTCAAAGTGTATTGCCGTCCTTTTTCTTAGCATAAGAGCAAATTAGCAATATTTTTTAGTTATAGCACATTATAGGAACCTTCGGACAAAATAAACCGAAGTTTTGGTTTAAATTAGATACTTACCCGATACCAACAATTTTCTTGTCATTATTTACAATACAAGCACCAACTTGGCAATTGGGATCTTTGCTCCGTTTCGCTGCCAGAAACGCCGTCGCCATAAAATATTCGTGCCAATCCAGATAATCTTTACGTTTTCCAATCTCATTTTCTCTGAAAGGTAAGTATGTTTGGTATATGAGTTCTATATATATTGTCCTGGTCTGAGAGCACCTGGGATTGACCCCAGCCCAGTTTGTGATCATAAGATGAGTATGTGTTATCTGGCGATATTTATTAATAATTTATAACCACTACTACTACTACTACTACAGCCCTTTTAACTGGCATGGGCCTCCCCTCAATGTGAGGGGGAGTCAGGCCATAGTCCACCACGCTGGCCCAGTGCGGGTTGGCAGACTTCACACATCTATCGGGAACTAGTCAAGTTCCCTCAGATTCGCAGGTTTCCTCACGATGTTTTCCTTCACCGTTTCATAGCAAGTGATAATCTCGGATGAAAATGAGATTCGCACATGAAACCCAGAGGTGCGTGCCAGGTTAGAAAAACCACAATCTGATATATTTATTTGAATATTAACATTTAAGCATTTCGAGGGGTGAAAGGATATTTGGTTGCAAATTTTTTTTAACTTTACTTGTACTCATTCGACGCTCAAAAAGTAGCTGATTCCAATTATGTATATAAGTCAATATCACCCAAAAGTGCTGCTTAAGTCAAATAGCCTTTAACCCCCCCCTCCCCCCCCCCCCCCCGATATGGATTCAAATACAACACCATGCCTTGGCCTAATATACTGTCCGTCTCGAAAGGATTACATAGATGGATAGATAACTAGGTGAGCCTGAGAATTCGTCCGCACAGAACTAGAGACCATAATTGTTTTTCTAAAATAAAAGTAGCCTAAGTTACTCCTTATAACATCAGCTATCGGTCAGTGAAGGGCAATTGGTGCAGCTGTTTCATATATTACTGTGAACGAACAGACATGCAAACAGATATCATTAAAAAAACTGTTTTTGGTATGCATTTATTAAAGTTATTTTTAGCAGAACAGACACTTCAATTTATTAGTACCTATAGATATAATTATTCATTAGCTCTTGCTGGTTGGTAGGTACCCATAATACAAGCGATATGTAGGTTGTATCCTTAAATAATTTAATTAGGTATTTGATTACGCCCCAAACAGGCAACGCAGCTGGATTTTGATATGATTCAGTATAAAATTAGATGTTTATGTCATACCTACACTGTGATAATACGATTTCATACAGGAAATCGTGACAATACTGGTTTAGCTGGCTAAATTATTTATTTTGTGCCATAATTAAGGTCCCATATAAATAGTATAGGATACTTACGTTTGTAAAGACATATTTTTAGTCAACTCTTCGATACTCATAATTTATAATAATATAACCAAACGGTAAATATCGTGTTTGCATGTAAAAAACGAAATTACCTTATTCTATTCAAATTTTGGTCCAAAATCCAGAAAATTACACGACCTAGGTATATAAAGTATTATGACGTATGGATGGTATGACCGAGTATGACGTCTATAAGACCATGTGGCGGCAGGGGGGTGACACTTAAAACATTATTTTGACAGGTGTCTGAAAATGGTTACGCCATCTACACCACTTAACACTAACCCTTAGTTCTAAATTATAAGGATATGTCTAAATTATAAGATGTCTCTATCAGGGCGCAATATTTTATTTTATTGAAAACATTAATTTTATTTTATATTTTTATTGAATACCTCTGCAAATTAATTATTATATTATTTACCTTCTGGTTTTAATGAGAATTAAATTTATTCTCTTGCAGTGGACATACCAAATGTGTGAAGACAAAGTTTGTTGTTCTCTGTGGTTTGGTTTGATTTTGTCAAGCATTCTGCCATAGCATTCGATTACGAAATACGAATGTGTCGGATTCATCCGCCATCTTTATCACTGTCATTATCAATTTTTATTTAAAATGTGTATTTATTGAATTTGTCCTTGCTATTAATTACTTGATATTGGCGAAATACCCGCGCTATTCGCAGGTGAAGCCATTCCTCATCTCATTCCATTAAATTTCATCATTTCACTCATTTCGTAACAAAAAAAAAAAAAAAAAACGAATGTGAGATAGACTCCACTCTTCGTAGAGATCCACGGCGATTTTTTTTTAAGGTTGGCAATGGTTTATCTTGAGTTTATCTGATATCCGCCATCTTAGTCTTATACTAATCGCAATATGTTAATTAGAAAAATATTCTCAATTGGGCAATATAAATACATACCTATTGTATGTCCCATGCGTGAGGGAGAGAGGTATTTTACACATCTGCAGGGTGTATCAGAAGTCCGAAATAATACTTTGGGTACATTTTTAGTACCTCATATGTGGATGCCATGGACGACGGTGGATGCTTAGTGAAGAAAGTTTATAGTTATACCCAATAGTCCTAGTTTCTGAGTTATAGACCTTTGAATATTTGTCACAAGTATCGTGTTCTGGCTTTTGGGTACATCCTAAATCCTATTCAGTAGTGCAAACTACACGAGTGGCGACTGGCGGCTATCAATATTCACAAAACAGAACATGCAAATTTTAATTAGGACTCCCGAGTCCTAATCAAAATTTGAATGTTCCCGATATTACGAGATAGGGAAATTTACGACGAAAAAAATTATGACAGTGATAAAGATGGCGGATGAATCGACCGTTTCAACTGACATCTCAAGTTGACATTGACATGACAAACGCTTGTAGGTACTATTTTGTTTTTCTTTTTACCACCACACTTTGTAAATTTGCCAGTGACTAGTAAAATATTAAATATTCTGATCACATCGTGGTCACATCTAAGGAGCATCAAAGACACCCTAATTTTAATACTAGAGTCAATATTTTCTATTATCTATTAGAAAGTTAGTGAAGAACTATTAATAAATAATTACCGGTTGGTAGCTACTTACAGGTTAAAAAAAAACAATAGGTATTTGGGTGTTTATTGAGAAGGTGATAATATAAATTAACATTTTTTTTGTAAGCGTAGTTCATTGCCACATAGTAGGTATTATGGGTATACAGTTTAAATACGAATAACTTTAAATAATTATACAGATAGATAACTTCTTAATGACATAGATAAGTATTTTATCTGTTTTGTTTGGTGTGTTTTACATGGTGGCTTTACAATTGGATTTAGTCAAGGGTGTCTACGCGGGTAAACTTATGTCTTCGCGGTCATACTAAGCCTACTGGTGAGGCTAATGTTTATTTGCCCTTCTATTTCCTATACCTAAGTGACACTTAATATCTGTAACAGTATCCTAGTACCTAACCTTTATGAAAAGCGTGCTGGTGGAGAAAAATATCTATCAGCAACGCTAACTTTTCGTACTCATGGCTAGACTTTGAACAATACAATTACATATAACATAGTGTATTATGTTAAAGTCAATAAACGGAGCAGACTTAGCAGACGGAGTGTTCAGACAAGCAAAAGGCACCCCCCAACGGTCTCAATTTTTTTTCAACTATTGACACTGACCTTAAAACATAACAGGACATTTTGGAACTAGTCTCGTAACCACAAAACGTCTGATAGTCAGATGTAGGTGTGAAAGTACGGTAAAGCCTACCATTCCCCGCACACTGGGACGCTCGTGCATCAATTTTTTTGCCATACCAAAACAAACTTTATTGACTCAGAGAAAAAGTTCATTCTTCAACTAAATCACACTGACAGCGCAGGCGAATTTTTACGCGTGGGGTCGTGGCATCTACCACAGAAATTCAATCTTTATGCGTATTGACACAGAGTTGGTTTTAGTATTGGAAAATATTTTGACGCCCACTGGTGTAAGGGGGCTTAAAAAACCTATTAATTACGTTCACTTTTAGATTACGGACACGGTCCGCGAATTTATGTTACATTATTGGTGTGATCTATTCAAGGTGTTATGTGTTTGTTTACTAGTGCATAAATAGTCAGGTAACTAGGTAAACAATTTATGGAAATGATCTCCACAAGTGTGACGTTAAGCAATTAATAAAGTTGGCGGGGGCGGTTGGCCCCCGCCTTCTGTAAAATGTAATGACAGTATATTTAACACTAGCCGTGCCCGCGACTTCGCCCGCGTGGACTTTAGGGAGATTACCCGGAAATATGGGTATTATGTTTTTCCCGCGGAACCCTAATGCTTTTTCTAAAATTAAAGTAGCCTAAGTAACGCCTTGGAACGTCAGCTATCTGTCAGTGAAAGTCCCATTGATATCGGTTCAGCCGTTTAGAAGTTTACCTCAAACAAACAGACAGACAGACAAAAAAAATTAAAATTGCGTTTTCGTTATAGGTATCGTATATACTTTCATACGCATTTGGTAAAAAAGTGTTATTTTTATATTACAAACAGACACTCCAATTTTATTTATTTGTATAGATAATTCTCTGACCTTCCAGCGTTGAATAGTGTTATCTATTCGGTTTTCATTATGAAAACTAGCTTCCTTGAGTAATGTAGATTTTAATTCATTAACTTGTTTGTAATCGTGCGCGCAGCACTAGTGTAGGTAGACATTTAGTTTTTGGCGCGAAAAAGTGTAAATGGAATAATTTTCATTTCAAGTTTTTCCACCAAGTTGGCGTGATATTCCAGTAAAGGGGATAACAAAGATATTGTGATTTTTTACCATACATTCAGGGGTTATTTTCTTGTAATCTTCCGTTTTACGCAGGGTAGAGGGTTACATACAAGTGCTTCAAAGTGTCCGCACGTTACTAGTAAAGAGGGTTAATAAAGTAAAACCACACCTTTGTAACATAACATTATAAATGCATTGAGTGGTTATCAGCAGCGGAATTTAGTAATCACTGAAAACCTATTTAAAATTGGGAAAAGTTAACAAAGATGAACACTTTAAACACGATTGTAAACGAATTCTTTCAAGTACTACAGTTGAGCACTTCTTCGGATTTAGTGCAGTGGCTACTTCGAACCTTAGCTTTGGCGAGGGTCTTTCAATCCTCAGGATGGCCGGAGAACTATCAAATAATAGGTACCTTTTGTTTTGTTTCGTGAGGAAATCTTCATGAACGGTCGTACGCCCGAGGGATACGTGCAGGTTGTGCTAGACTCTAAACCCTCACCGTGGACCTTCTCCCACTTTGTGGGGGGGGGGGGGGGGGGAGGGGGAGGGCACAGGAAGGCTTTCTCACTCGTCCGCGCAACTTACTACCACCGACTTCCTAAAATCTACCCCCAAAACACTAACGGAAGCGTTGTCTTAAATGCCACTAGCGGTCATCTATTAAAAAGAGCGCTTCATTTTTGCAAAAAAGATGCCTTTTGTGAGAGGAAATGTGAACCCACAACCTTTGGTTGCCATTCTCACATACATTTCGGCTATAGATTAATAATTAAAATATTTTCTACAGACGGCGAAAGGTTCAATTTCGTGGTGGTTGGTGCGGGATCGGCTGGTGCTGTGGTGGCTGCGAGGCTTAGTGAAGTGCCATACTTTAACGTTCTTCTTATCGAAGCTGGCGGTGACCCTCCACCGACCAGCGTGGTAAGTCTCTTGCAATTTGTATATCACTATATCCCTATTAATGTCCCACTATTGGGCACGGGCCTCCGAGAGGAGTTCAGGCCATTCACCACGCTGGCCTGGTGTGAGATGGCAGACTTTACACATCTATCGCAAACTAGTCAAGTTTTCTCAGACGTGCAGGTTTCTTCACGATGTTTCCCTTTACCGTTTCTTAGCAATTGATAATCTCGGATGAAATGAGATTCGCACATAAAACCCAGAGATGCGAGTCAGGGTTTGAACCTGCACACTTGATTGAAGCGTGCGTTCGACCACTCGAGTACCACTCCTTTGTTTACACGTCTTTTAAATATCCGCATCATTATACAAATTAATGTCTGATTACTGAGCAATGTTTTGGAGGTTTAATTATGAGCCGAGCGTACCGAACGATACATAACGGTTCCTTCTCTACATGAATAACCCCATAACCTAACAATACTAATGCAGTATTATTATGATAGATTCCAGGTTTATTCCCGACACTGCAAGGCACAGAGTACGATTGGAATTACAAAGCGAAATACGACGAAGATGTCGGTAAAGCCCACCCGGATGGATTTATTCACTATCAAAGAGGGAAAGTGCTTGGTGGCTCGTCATCTGTCAACTATCTCATCTACTCTAGAGGAGTTCCACAGGATTATGAGGAATGGGACCAAGTAGCACCAGGGTGGGGCTGGAATACGGTCCTACGATATTTTAGGAAACTAGAAGGCATGACTGACGAAACAGTATTCTCTCGTCCAGAAAACGCTCAACTACATTCAAGAAACGGTCCCGTGAAAGTAACCAAACCAAATGCGAATCAATTAACTTCCAAAATCAATGAAATTAGACTTAAGTCATTCGAAGAGATGGGTATCAAGAGAGTGTTAGAAAATAACGGGCCAGACATCTATGGAGTCTCGCTACCACACTTCACCATCGCTGACGGTAGAAGATCCAGTACCGCCGAAGCGTACCTCAGACCGGCTGCCAAAAGACCTAATCTTCGCGTAGTAAAAAATGCTTTAGTCACAAAAGTCTTGTTAGATCCGCTTACAAAAATAGCGTATGGGGTAGAAGTAATAGTAAATAAAAAAGCAATTAAAGTATATGCTGATCAAGAAGTAATTATATCAGCTGGAACTATCAACAGTCCTCAGATATTGATGTTGTCTGGGATAGGACCAAAAGAAGAATTGTGGAAACACAACATAGATATGGTAGTGAATCTTCCTGTTGGAGAAAATTTGCATGACCATCAACTTGTACCGTTGTTTGTCAAAGGTGCCAAAGATATATCGACTTTAGCGCACAACCTTAACGCGGTTACCGAGCTAGACTCAATACCGGTGCCGATACAGATGGGTTATTATGGACTCAAAAACGCTGGGTACCATCTTAAACCACAATTCCAATTCTTCAATACTTACATAGGTGCCGGTGCATCTCTTTTAGTAGGTTATGGATGCAGAACTGTATCGAATTACGATTATCCATTTTGTTTTGCTCAAGCCAAGGCCAACGCTTTTAATGAGATTGATCTTATGTTTCTAGTATTACTACACCCATTGTCAAGAGGAAGAGTTACTCTGAGAAGTAAAAATCCATACGAGAGCCCAATAATAGAGTTAGGATATTATAGGAACGAGCTTGATTTAGACATAGCAACAGAGGGTGTGATGTTCATGACTAAATATGTGAATACAACTTATTTTGAGAAAGTTGATGGTGATACAGTCAAAGCTGATGTGACTGGCTGTAAAGGCTTAAAGAAGGGTACCAGTCAGTACTGGAGATGTTACGCAAAGAATACGGTGGTTTCTCTTCTCCATGCGGTCGGTACTTGCAAGATGGGTAAGGATGGGGTTGTGGATGAGAGGTTACGGGTTCATAATGTGCATGGTTTGAGAGTGGTGGATGCTTCTATAATGCCAAATATACCCAGTGGTAATACTAACACTCCAACTATGATGATTGGGGAGAAAGCCGCTGACATGATAAAAGCAGATTATGGTGTGCCAATAAATGTTTAGTAAACATAACCCCTTATAATAAAAAGTATAATCATAAGTACGCAAAGTCAAACAAACAAAATTTGTCATGAAAAGTCTGTATGCAGCTGTATTTAACTATATCGAGAGGTAGTGTTATACATTTAAACAAGTTAAATTTTAGTCCTTTGGGAAAATTCATTATTATAATAATCGTACTTGGTATTATTAATAAATGTTGTACATTTTTATAAGTCAATGTGCAAGGACTTTTGAATCCGTCCAAACTGGATCTTCAACCTCCTATGATTCTCCCTTCCCAATTGTCCTTTCTCCTACCACTAGGTATAGATGTTATAACGGTAACTAGCCCTCGATACGGTTCATAACGTGCATGGTTTGAGACGCGTGGATGCTCCTACAGGGTGTATCAGAAGTCCGAAATAATACTTGGACGCTAACATCAGTATCATGTATACAACTGAATGGTATAAAAATTTGATTGAAATTCGAACATGTTTTTCCAACTTTTTTTTCGTCGTCAATTTCTATAACTCGTAATATCTCGAGTCCTATGTAAAATTTGCATGTTCTGTTTTGTGAATATTGGTAGTCACCCCTCATAAGTGTAGATTACACTGCTGATTAGAGTTATGGATGTACCCAAAGACCAAAACACGATACCTGTGAAAAATATTCAAAGGTCTGTAACTCAGAAACTATGATAGTTAGGTATAAACTGTGTGTATGATAGTTAGGTATAAACTAAGCATCCACATATGAGCTGCCGTATATGAACCCAAAGATTTATTTCGGACTTCTGAAACACCCTGTATAATGCCAAATATACCCAGTGGTAATACTAACACTCCAACTATGATGATTGGAGAAAGCTGCTGACGTTATTAAAAAAACCGGCCAAGTGCGAGTCGGACTCGCGCACGAAGGGTTCCGTACCATGATCTATAAAAACGGCAAAAAATCACGTTTGTTGTATGGGAGCCCCCTTAAGTATTTATTTTATTCTGTGTTTTAGTATTTGTTGTTATAGCGGCAACAGAAATACATCATCTGTGAAAATTTCAACTCTCTGACTATCACGGTTCATGAGATACAGCCTGGTGACAGACGGACGGACGGACGGACGGACGGACGGACAGCGAAGTCTCAGTAATAGGGTTCCCGTTTTACCCTTTGGGTACGGAACCCTAAAAAGATCATGGGGTACGGCTGACTGTATAGTATGTATGTATATCTTTAACGTTGTACCTACTAGGTGTTTTTATTTTAAAACCTACGCTACGTTAATGATGAAGCAATTACGCCTTGGGAAAGTTAAAACTCGTTTTGTATATCATTTACTAAGTTATTCAAAGTGTGCCTTTATCAGAAAGTAATAGAATCTTAATTAGCGGTGTAAATAAATTGATACAAGGGCGTGTGGAGTTCGTTAACCCTGGACGCAATACGCACTGAGACAGTGTAATCACACTGTCGATCACTGTCAATCGACAGTGGTCGCAATTCGACTGGTATTGAGGGGGCGTGTGCCAGGGGCTACGATTCTAACGTGAATACTTCGCTTTATCCCCATGCGTACGTCTTATTATGCACTCCCGTCCGTTGAGGGTGCCACGGACCCTTCTGCAAAAGGCTTATAGGCCAAAAGGTTAATCTGGTCGTGATAACGTAACCTGCACGTCTATAGAAATACGTGTGAAGTTCACCAACCCGCACTGGGCGAGCATGGTGGACTATTGTCCATAAATCTACCTCGTTTTGAGGGGGAATGTGCCCGGTATCATTGCAATAGGCTCGCCCCCTTATTACATTGGGACCAAAATACATCGGCGAAGTGTGGGCGCACTGCAGTGTATCTCTGCCTATCCCTTGATCTATCTCTACGCCGTGATGATGTATTATTGTATTATAAATCAACTGGAAATAAATGTTTTCTTCAACTGTGAATATGCACATCCCCTGTATCAGAATTAGAACTGAAAAAACCAGTTACCTTGAAATTAAACTATTTTACGGATTTTATCGCGTTTATTTACTATTTTATTTTCCCGACGTTTCGGCTGCTTTACAGCAACCATGGTCACGGGGGGACTGAGGTGTTAGACGTCCTGATGTCATAGTTAATAACTGGGTACCCTCATATTTAGTTGTTGTTTACGGTCCGATCCACGCAGAAAGTGCTTACGGTGTCCTGAGGTCTTGCAATGGTACACTTGGTTTTGGATTTAATCATATTGATTACTGGATCCCAAGTTGGTGGTAGCACCCAGCCATCTTCCCTATTGAAATTAGGATGTTTTTTAATTTCAATGGCCTCACGTATCATCCTTGGTCGGAGTCGTCGTCTACGTCGGAAAATAAAATAGTAAATAAACGCGATAAAATCCGTAAAATAGTTTAATTTCAATGTATAGTATTCGCGTAAATATAAGAAAACAATATGTGAACCTGTTATCTATTCAAAAAAAGCCGGTTCTCCATATCCTACTTTAATTATCACACCTTACCAAACGTGACTATGTAATATGTAAAACCCACATGCGCGTCAAAACGCGAGCGACCAATTTTCTGCCAAAACGAACTATATTAACTCATAGTAGAGGTTCATTTTTCAAGGAAACGTCGTTGATGGCGCGAGCAATTTTGACGCGTGAGATTTGCCACTAAAAATTATTTTTTATATGTATTGAAATAGAGTGTATTATCAAAAAAAATGCAAGCGATAATCTTTCGAGTTTACGATTTCCATTAGTAGCTTATTGAACTGGGGTAATGAGGCGTCCTAGTTTAATGTTAAGTGACGGTTAATAAATAAGCAATGTAAAATAGTATAAAATACCCAATAAAACGTATATCCCTTTCTACTCCTCAACCTTAAGATAGTTATTAAACGCAATGTAATGATCAGAAAGAAAACTGTAAACAAAAAAACTTGAGAGGTGTCAAGGGACACCCGGATGGAACGAAGTTCCTTTTGAAATAAAACAATCGAAATCACACACACATTTACAAGTGTCGTTACAACTTTTACTTTAACACACACATTTACAAAAGTGTCGGTCGACACTTTTAGTCTTATTTTTTTCCGTCTAGCCCCCTTTCGCATTAAGGAACTACGTTCCAATAAAAATCCAATCAAAAAATAATAAATGGTAAAAATTAAGAATAAGGAAAGCTCCAAATCTTAGATTAGTAATAAATGTAAAACCCTGCCAATATGGGTCCCCTTTCCACTCCTTTGGGGGTAAGTTTCGATGTTTTTAAACAATCCGTATTAAACAAAAACTAATAATCGACCTAAATGTAAACTCCTTAAAAACCGTATACAACTACATCATCCACGTAAATAATGATCATAAGAAACATAAAAATGTTAATAAAATGAAAACTGCTTGGCCGTACAATTTTAAACTTTTATGGGACCAAGTGGCATCTATTCCGCAACAAACAAAAAAAGAATCACGTAAATCGGATCATAACTCGCAGCGTAATCGGTGTACATACTTAAAAAAAAAAAGATACCGGCCGAATTGAGAACCTCCTCCTTTTTGGAAGTCGGTTAAAAAGGTTGAACCTTAAACGAGACATGTGTGCCCCATAACAATAGAACAATCATATAGTAGATGTAGAACAGTATATAGAACATGTATCTATATCCATATTTAGGTAAGCAGGGTTGAAGTGGATGTAATCGTAGCGATTTCCCATTGCGTACCTGTAAAAATTGCTCAAAGTACTTCGAAGAAACCTTGTAATTATGTAACGATTATCGATAATTTCAAATCGATTACGTGTTGACTGCCCCACCGCAGTCGAGTGGTTACCTACCACCTTGATTGGGTGCATTCACCGCATACCTGTCTAATTCCGAAGGATATTTACAATACCAAATCAATCTTGATTGTATAGCTTTCTAAAGGATACTGTTATGTCCTGCATCGATTCAAGCGAGGGAATAAACTTGACTTACTTAGCATGACCTTGTAGACATAAGTTTTTTCTCTTTCAACTGTCAGATTTGTTGAGAAAATTACGTCACTTCGAGCTTTTTGTACTGGACATGGCTCGGTGTGACGTAATTTTCTCGACAAATCTAAAAGTTGAAAGAGATAAAACTTATCCTTACTATTTATCATTTTGAAACGAGTAACCATTGAGTTTCTTACCGACTCTTCTCAGTGGAAGCAGCATTCCGAACCGGTGGTAGAATCGGACTATATGTAAGTGCTTTTTTGGCCTATACGAATATTTTTATTTTATTTTGATTTTATGTCTACGTAGTCATGCTAAGCCTACTGGTTGTCTGGAAGAAACTGCTTTTAGCGACTAGGCCGCCCAATTGTACCTACATAGTTATTTAGACCTAATTTAGACAATTATTTAGACCTAAGAATGTTATATTTTTGTGTTTGTTTTTTTTTTCTCTCTCGCTAATTGGTATGCTATATACCTATGCTATACCTATCTTACTTTTGAAAATGTACCTACTCTTTGAAATATATTTAAAGATTGAATTTCTATGGTAAAAACCACGCGACCTATCAACTTCTTTCACATAACATTTCCTTGAAAAATAATTATTTGTTTTGTACTAGTATAGAGATTTCACGCTAAATTCCAACAATGAATCAAACTAAGCCCCACGATTAAGGGCTCCAAAATCCATTAACATTATAAAAGTACAATTATGTCACACAGGATACCCTTAATGCGGGTAATAATGAGCGAAAAATGGCGGATTTATGCAACAAATTGAATAATATTAGTATGACGGGGCTCAAGGAAATGAGATCGAGGATTATCCGGCCACCATTTTGGAAAAAAACAAAGGGATTATGTAACTGGGATGTGGGGATGAAGAGTGTTGTTTGCAAAGCGAGCGATGGATTTAACTAGTCGACATACCAAGTAATACATCGACTAGACTTTATTTTTTACATGGACTAAGGCTGGTTTGAGTCAATGTACCTAGTCTATGTTTTAGGCATAGGCCGCTTGAATCACTGAACCGTGTCGGTTATGGGTTCGATTCCCGCCAGTGGCAAATGTTTGGAAATGTCCTATTCGAAATTTACTATGGACTGGGTGTAACTGGGATCGCCTTCAGTCCATTGTATGGTATCTACCATAGTACAAGCTATACTAAGATTGGGATCATACGATGAGTGTGTGTTGTCTGGCGATATTCATTTATTTAATTATGTAGTATGCACATAGGTTCTACTCTTACCACGTACGTACTACGTTTATTGAATAGTAACGTAGATACTCGCAATTCACGGGCGAATGCAATTCAATCTACGAAAGTGCAGCCACATTGAATATTAATCAATCACTGTTTCGTTTTCATACATCCGATTTAAACAAACTAAAAAAGCCGGCCAAATGCGAGTCGGACTCGCGCACAAAGGGTTCCGTACCATTATCTATAAAAACAGCAAAAAAAATCATGTTTGTTGTATGGGAGCCCCCTTAAATATTTATTTTAGTCTGTTTTTTAGTATTTGTTGTTATAGCGGCAACAGAAATACATCATCTGTGAAAATTTCAACTCTCTAACTATCACAGTTCATGAGATACAGCCTGGTGACAGACGATCGGACGGACGGACGGACAGCGTAGTCTCAGTAATAGGGTTCCCGTTTTACCCTTTGGGTACGGAACCCTAAAAACTAACTACAGCCCTTTTAACGTCCCACTGCTGGGCACGGGCCTCCCCTCAATGCGAGAGGGATTCAGGCCATAGTCCACCACACTGGCCCAGTGCGGGTTGGCAGACTTCACACATCTATCGAGAACTAGTCAAGTTCCGTCAGACGTGCAGGCTTCCTCACGATGTTTTCCTTCACCGTTTCATAGCAAGTGATAATCTCCGATGAAAATGAGATTCGCACATAAACCTAGAGGTGCGAGCCGGGGTTTGAACCTGCACACTTTGATTGCAAGGCGTGCGTTCGACCACTCGGCTACCACTGCCGATATCCGTTTTAAAGTTCGCATTATTTTTCGTTTATACGCCCGAGATGATAAGTTCGCGGTCGCCATTTAATTAATGCGCGAAAGCTTGTACCCCTGTGTGAGAAAAACAGCGCTACACGAAAGTTTGAGAGAGCGAGACGGAGTATTGCTGAGCGCCGCCAGTAGCGCCAGAGTCGAAGTTGAACTACCCGCGAAAACTCATTAAATTTTACAAAACTTTGAATTATTTAGTACATAACATCTTCTGGATTTCATATCGAGTAAATTGTGTACCAATCCGGCCAGGAAATGTTTTGTATGTGTATCACAATTCATCAACAAGCATCCGACCCGACCCGAGGAACCAGGGCCCTGGTGGAGCACTACGCTACGTGCAAATTTGCTGGGAATCAGCTTCGGATGGCTCCCGCCTGGAGATCCAGGTAGATGCATGCTTCATACCCTCCAATCCTATCGTATTGGCGTATTGACGTAGTTATTGCGAACTTTTTCTCGATCGTACCCACGTGCGGTGAAACAAAGCGTGGTTTCATTACATTATTTTTAGTGCCGAAACAAATTATTTTAGGGAGTTTGCCTTTGGTATCTTCGCTCAGAGCACTCACTTTTTGCTTTGAGTTACTAGGGGAACCAGCAACCGCATTTACTTCATTTACTTCACGTAATATTCGTGGTTTGGGACAAGCTCGTGCGACAGTGTCAGGTTCTGTGAAACTCGAAATTGGTATCGATAATGAAACTGTGTTCTGCATCGAGGCGCTTACCTTATCAAGCATCTGTGGAAAAATGCCTACTGCCAAGCTTGATAAGTCTGCTTGGCAACATCTCCAGAACTTAACGCTGGTAGATCCAGATTGCAACGTTCCGGGTGACATCGACGTGCTTTTTGGTGCAGAAGTTTTTTCCGCACTGCTTCGTTCAGGGAATATCAGTGGGGGCCACAATAACCATCCGCCTTCAACTCATTTTTTGGCTGGCTCTTACTAGGTAACGTTAGTGTTCGAAGCAATGTTGCGCACGATGTTTGCCACGGAAGCTGCACAGCTTCATGAGCAAATCCAACAATTTTGGGAAATCGATGGCCCGCCGCAATCTCCCACCGTACTTTCGTTTGAGGAAGAGCGCTACGAACAAAACTTTCAGGACTCCGTCTCTCGTGATAAGACAGGAAGATATATCGTTACCTTGCCCTTGAAAAACGAAGGGGCATCTCAAGCATTTCCTGGATCGCGGGAGATAGCGGTAAAACGACTTCATTGACTTGAAAGCAAATTTGTACGTAATCCAGAATTGCGAGCTCAGTATTCTGAATTTATGTCAGACTATTTGAATAGCGGTCACATGAGTTTGGTACCACTTGACGAATTAGGGAAGGGTAAATAGTATATACCTCACCACTGTGTTCTTCGACTGGAAAGCGAAACGAAACTTCGTGTTGCTTTTGACGCTTCGTCTAACACAATAATTTATGGTGGGTGGGGCCTTCCTTAGTTATCTCAATCAGAGACCGTTTGGCCATCGCACAACAACGAATCCTTGCCTGGAGTAAATACCATGCATTATCTTATGACACAGTAGTTTTGGATTTTGTCCCCAAAATGTCGGATAGACATTATCGAAATTGTTTTCGAACCAAATCCACAACACTCGAGCCATTCATGAGTGATCTAACTGCCACTAGGGTGAACCAAACCAAACCATTTTCTATTGTGGGTATTGACTATGGTAGTCCTTTCCGAATCAAGTTAGGCCCACACAGATCCTCGAAAGTAGGTAAAGCTTATCTCTGCCTTTTCGTGTGCTTTACAACAAAAACATTACATCTTGAGGCAGTCTCCGATCTGTCTTCCGACGCCTTTATAGTATACAAAACAAGAGGTTACTTGCACTACAGTAAAACTAAACTAGCCCGACATTCTGTTTCATACTGCCCTAATGGACCTAATATTACTTCCTTTAACATTCAGATGGTAGTTCTGACTTTATCAGCCATAAAACAATATGAGTAACGTATTACAAACAGTTAATGAATTGGACAACATTGAAATTGCAACCTCAATTGAATGCGATTGTTCGGAGCTCTCACAACACATTTATGTTAAAAAAAATGACTTCACTATAATCTCACAGAATATAAGAAGCATCTATCGCAACTTTGACGATTTCGTTGTTATGCTATCTACGCTTAAATTCGAAACAGATATAATAATATTAACCGAATGTAGAATCAATACTAATAAACCAATACCACAACTTGCTAACTATCAGTCCTTCTCTACAACACGAGAAATTAACCAGAATGACGGAGTAGTTGTATACGTAAAAACCTCACTGAAGTCGAAAATTAGTGAAATCCAGCTATCCCAGGCGTCATGTCTCCAGGTAGATGTACTAGATTCTACTGTAATATGTATCTATCGCTCCCCGTCTAACACAAACCTCAATAGTTTTACGGAGTCACTTAGCCTACACTTGGCATCATTATCCCAACATAAAAACATAATAATAGCAGGGGACATAAACATTAATTTAAAGCCGAAAGATACAGAAGCGTCTCATGAACAAAAAAACAGAATAAACTACTTAAATATGCTATCAGCTTTTGGTATTCTTCCAGGCCATATATTACCCACTAGGGATAAGAATTGTTTGGACCATTTTATGTTGAGGATTCACAAAAAAAGAACCTCTGCATCAATTGCTATTCTAAATACTACAATTACTGATCACTACACAACATTTCTATCACTTTCAAAAGTAAAAAACAAACAATATCCTAACAGAACTAGTACTTCCATAAATTATGAACAAGCTCTAAAATATTTACTTGAAAAAAATATTGGAAATCTATTGTTCTGTGACGATCCAATCTTGATAACCAATCAACTCATTCAAAAACTTGTAGATGCTATAAGCTTAAACACTATAACGAAACCTATTCCTTGCAGTAAACGTATAATCAAGCCATGGATTACAACTGGTTTACTACGCTGCATTAAAAATCGCAATAAACTTCAAAAAAACACCCGTTTAGATCCACATAATGAAGTCCTAAAAATTACATACTGTCGATATCGAAACCACTGCAATAATTTGTTAAAAAAACTCAAACGAAAGTATGAGAGAGACTTACTTGCTATTTCATCTACAAATTCAAAACTACTGTGGAAAAACGTAAAATCAATCACCTACTCAAATAAAAACAAAAACCAATGCACACCATTATTAAATATTAAGCCAAGCGCAAATGAAGCAGTAAATTTCGTAAATGAATACTTCGCAAATATAGGTAAACAGTTAGCTCAACAAATCAAACCAGGGACTTACAATGTAAGTAATCGACAACTTAATATCTCACCAACACAATCCAATTCTTTTGTAATCTTTGACACAAATCCTAAAGAAATAGAGAATATCTTAATAAATATGAAATCAACCAGCGCGCCAGGATGGGATAATATCTCAACAAAATTTTTACAATATATTAGCAAGGAAGTTGTTCCCATCATCACCCATCTTTCAAATCTTTGCTTTAGTAAAGGTGTTTTCCCGGCGCCACTGAAAAAATCCATAATTACTCCGGTTCACAAGGGAGGGAACAGTGACGATGTCAATAACTATAGACCTATTTCTGTATTACCAGCCCTATCAAAAATCATTGAGAAGTTAATCAACACAAGACTAACAAACTATTTAAATAAATTTAAAATAATATCATCATCGCAATTTGGATTTAGACAGGGAGTGTCTACTGAGGACGCAGTCGCTGCACTAAGTTCTCAAATAACTGATCATCTCGACAAAGGAAAAAAGTGCCTAACGATATTCCTTGATCTCAAAAAAGCATTTGACACCGTCTCTGTCCCTACCCTTGTGACTAAGCTAGAAAATATTGGTATTAGAGGTACTCCACTCAACTTATTCAGAGATTATCTCTCTAAAAGAAAACAAAAAGTTCGGATTGGAACGTTTGTTAGTGACGACGTGGATGTAACCTTTGGCGTGCCGCAAGGCAGTATTTTGGGGCCTACTCTCTTTCTAATATACATTAACGACCTGTGCAAACTAAAAATCGAAAATGCAAAAATTATTTCTTATGCCGATGACACTGCAGTTGTTTTCTCGGGACGCAAATGGTCTGATGTTAAACTCAAAGCTGAGAAAGGTATGTTACAAATTGCTAACTGGCTTAACAATAACCTACTGACATTGAACACAGAAAAATCACATTACATCTGCTTTACAATTACAAATCGGACGCAACCCAGTGATGATTTCACTATCAAAATTCACTCATGTAACAAAATTACTGATAATAACTGCTCGTGTCCTATAATCAGCAAGGTGCAGCAAATAAAATATTTAGGTGTTATGGTGGACCAAAAGCTTACGTGGTACTCACATATCGAACACATTACTGGACGTATGAGGAAACTGGGCTGGCTCTTCAAAACATTACGACACGTAGTCCCAAAATCAAAAATAACAAAAAAAGACGGCTCTTACAGAAATATCCTAAATGAAATATACATTGCACTCGTCCAAGCGATCGTAATCTACTGCATACCCATATGGGGTGGAGCAGCAAAATCAGAATTTATCGCTGTAGAACGAGGACAACGTAATATACTAAAAACTATGTATTTTAAAGAGATTACTTACCCTACCGAAAGTCTCTACAGGATTAGCGAACTACTCTCGGTCAGAAAGCTTTACATTATGTCGATAGTTATAAAAAAACACAGGACACTGCCTTACGACGCTAATATTCTGTCAAAAAGACGAAAAGATATTATACTAGAAATCCCACAAACTAAAACACAATTTGCCGCACAACAATACGATAAACGTTCAGCTATGTTATACAATAGGGTAAACAAGTACATTTATATCTACACTGAACAAATGCATGTATGTAAAAAAATGCTAACAAAATGGTTAAGATCACTTACGTATTCAGATACTGAAGCACTCCTTCAACATTTGAAATAAATACCCAAATACACACACACACACAAATATACACACACACCCGTACACACACACACATACACACTCACACACACGCACATTTACATGCATATTTTGTATAATGTTATTTGTTTTGTTTATGTTACTTAAAGCTTGGAAGGAGCGGAGTCTCCTAACACAGGCATTACTTGCCTAAAAGGAGGCTCCAATCACCAATCAATGTTTGAAACATATTCTGGTATACAAATAAATCAATTATTAATTAATTAATTATAGTAGCACTTCGTAGATTCGTAGGCTGACGAGGACGCCTTAGCACTATGTGTTCCTTGATTTGTCAATATATTTTGTGTAATTTTCATGTAACTTTTGGTGTACAATAAAGAGTTTTCTATCTATCTATGTCACAGGTTATATCGCACCGAGCCGCTCCCTCTTTAGCAATGTGTGTGAGTGTAAGAGACAAAATATCTCAAATGTTGTCTTGTCACAATCGACTGTGCTCTAGTTGTTGTAGCATGTGCGCCAAGACTAGACGTATGTCACGGAATATCTTAATATTGTCTCTTTATCTCCTATGAAATTAGACAGAGAGCGAGCTAGTGAATCCGTGACAAAAGTCGCGACATGCGGTTTAATTTCACAGGAGGTGGAAGTTTTTCCCTTCTTTCTCTATCTAGAAAATCTTTTAGTAATCCTGCCGATTGTAGCTATCACATTAAGCCTTCTCAACCCCGAGAAACTCCATGAGTAGACAGATTCGTTCAATATACACGGATTAATCGACGAATCAAGCCATGCGTCTACACGTGCGTTAAAATACGCGCGACCAATTTTTGGCATTACCATAAACTAAATAAAGCTCATTTTACAACGAAACTTCTTCAATGACGCGATCGAGTTAGGACGTGCAGTCGTGTAGCTTTTACCACAGAAATTCAATCTTTATGTACATTTACACAGAGTACAATTTCCAATAAAAGTAAAATGAATTCGCTTGCCTTAGTAAGTGAAGGGCGTCCTTATATCAGATGGATAACCCTTAAAGTCAAGATCGTGAGGAAAGGCAAATGCGTAGGATCAACTTAATACATGTTTAATCCCTGAGTTTACAACAGGATATCTGGTGATACCTAAATATGTCACATTCAAGACAGCGACCAAGACACAGCCGGCTGTGACAAGACAAAATGTGAGATATATAACAATATTGTTTTGTGTGCTTCTATTCCAGAGTTTGAACCGCTTCGGGGTTTGAACTTGCACTACTTGTGTTCAAGGCGGGCGTTCTATCAATAAAATTACCACTGCTTTATTCGCAGCGTTCCGTTGAACCCATAATTACAAGGCAGTCGGCTTTACTGTGTGAAGACCTATAATAGCGACATTTACATGTATACCCTATTTGGAAATCGGATAGAGTATGAGACAGTTTGTCGTATTTTGTTGTAGGTACATATTGTTAAAATAAATAAAATTAAAATATAAAAGCCTTTTATTTCACACCTAATAATTGTAAAATACCTTTTACATATTCTATTTTTGGTTTAGTTATAGTATACAAATATTATTTAATTTATTAAATCACCTAAATGCGGAAATGAAAATCATCATGCATTATTATTATACATTTTAAAGATTATTATTCGACAGTCGACAATCGTTCTCCTTTGCGGAGGTGATTGTCGGCGATGGCGAATGGTCCGACACGTGGGGGGCGCGAGCGTTGCTCTGGCTGTTGCTGGGGCGGCGTGGCGGCGCAGTGTGGGCGAGAGCTGCCCCCGGTCGCTTTCGTTGAGGTGCCGGAGGCGGCTGCGAGCCTTAGGGTGGCTGGCTGCCTGGCTGACTGGTGGTGGTGGTTTGACCGGACCGCCCGCCAATGGTAGGCCGGATGGCATATCAGCCGCCCATTGTGGGGGTCTCCGGTTGGCAGGCTGGGCCGCTGGCTAGGAGGTGGAGAGGTGGAGCCCCAGAGGGGGGCCGCGAAGCCTTTCCTGCCCGGCTGGCTGGCTCAACTGGCTGACTGATCGGCGACGGGTCGGCTGTTCGGCTGCAAGGCTGGACAGCTGGCTGAGGAGAGGTCGCGATGGCCTTCAGGCCGACGCGACCCTGTGGAGGGGGCTTCATTGTCCTCTCCCTACTCGAGGGCTGCTGGCGTGTCCGTCGTTTGGCTGGCCGACCTGCTGGCTGGGTTGAGGTCGGCTGGAGCCCCAATTAGGGGCTGGCTAGTTGGCTGGCCGACGGACTGCCGGTGGTGCTGGCTGGCTGTTCTGGGTTGGGTCGAACCTCGCGAGGTCGAGGATCCCCTTCCTGGTTCAGCTGGCTGGCTCGCTGGTGGGAAGGCTGGCGTGAGGGGCTGGGTCGAGACGTAAGTCTCCCCGGCGGGCCCTGAGCGGCGGGTGCGGGGGTGCCTGCCACTCAAAAAGGGGCCAGTGGTGGGGTGCTGTGTCCCGTGTGCCGACACAGCGCCATTTTGAGAGGAAGCCTGCATAAGGCTGCTGTTGCGTCGGGGCCGTGGAAGATTGCGTTATCGCGTTCCCATAGCCCCGACTCCTTGTGACTCGTGGAGGTGCAACGTTGGTTTTTAGTGGGTATGCGGTCTCGTGCTGTGAGTCCCACATACTGCCTACTATCCCCCCCGAGGATAGTAGGGAGATGCATAAAGCATTTTCCAAAGATAAAAAAAAAAAAAAAAAAGGTGCTTGGTATTCATAATATTTAGGGGTATTAAGTTGTTTTATAAACATCTTAACTAAAGTATTCGTCAATTGAATTTCTACTTCACATAGATAGAGATACAGTTCAGATTTGTTTGATAGAGAAAGCTTGTTATAATGTTGTGGAATAGAAGTGTTAGCTTGTATCGGATTATGAGGTGTTGGGGGTGACGGGTGCATTTTATGGTCGTACCTCGATAAACCGGTCCGCACTTATTGGTAAGAGAGGTGTTCAGTACTTTATTAGGCTTCGTTTCGTTGATAAGCTGGAACAGTACTAATCCCAAATTTAGAGCGAGACGACGACTGTGGTCTGAGCGCAGGCTGTTCGATTCATGTATTATACTTACCGGAAGTTCTTAACCTACAGTTTTAAGGTATATTGTACAAGAAAATAAACTTTTTTTTTAATTATTAAGTAAGTTCGCGCGTGTTTCATTCCCTTGAGCGACAATACTCGAATGATCTTTTCGGAATTTGATGTTGTCTGTGTGGGTGTAACTGAGATTACACCCCAGTCCATTACCCTTAATACTAGCTTTGCTTAGTTTGAAATCGTACGACGAGTATGTGTTGTCTGGCTATATTTATTTATTCATCCTAACAGTTGCATTGGTAGCCTCGTGGGCAAGAACGCCCGCCTTGAACGTAAGCGGTGCAAGTTCAAATCCCAGGCCCGCACCTCTGAGATAATTTTCATGTGCGAATGTCATTTTCGACAATTATTACCACTTGCTGAACGGTGAAGGAAACATCGTGAGGAAACCTGCACGTCTAGGCGTGTGAAGTTCACCAACCCGCACAGGGCCAACGTGGTGGAATAAGGCCCAAATATATCTAGTATTGAGGGGGATTGTGCCCGGTATAATGGCAATAGGCTCGCCCCCTATTACATTGGGACCAAAAAACCAAAAACTACAGTGCACCTCTGCCTACCCCTTCGGGGAATACAGGCGTGATGATGTATTTATTTAACAGTTGCATTGTAGAATACTTTCGCATAGAATAAAATCATTTTAAATAAACTGGTTGAAATCTCATTATAACTATCATTATAGTGCCCTGGGTGTAGGGTATATATTTGAGGCGTTTGGGGTAGAAACCTTAGGTCCATGGGGGCCGGGTGCCCACCGGATGTTTCAAGACATTGCGAAACGTCTGATCGAAACATCCGGTGATCAGAACGCTGGAAACTATTTCGCACAGCACATCAGCATTGCCATTCAACGTGGCAATGCTTCCAGCGTTCTGGGCACCCTACCGCCCGACAATGATGGGGGACTGTGGGGTATATAACTTTCTACTTTTATTTTTTATTATTATTAGTAAATTTTCGACTATGTAAATATTTTGGCTTTAATGTAAATAAGACTAATTAAACTGTTTTTACTTATAACTAAACAGACTGATTGAAATTTTTATAAATTTGGAGGTTATTGTCCACGAAGATTTTTTTTTAAACGTGATTGAAATAACAGATATTTAGCTCATTTACTTAGTTAGCTAAGAGTGCACCTTATTAGCTTAGTTAGCTAAGAGTGCACCTTATTAGCTTAGTTAGCAAAGAGTGCAGCTCATTTAGTTTAGTTAACCAAGAGTCGCGTTATCACTAGGGACTAGGTAAAAAATGTAGCAAATGATTAGTTCCTTGGGGTCGGGGCTCAACTAAGTGCTAATACTAGTGTTCTTAATAAAGATTGACTAGCAACTGTGTGTAGGTATGCATTATAAATGAAGATTCTAAATAAATGGGTAGGTAAGTGATCGGAGTAAGTACCTACAAGGCTAGATCTAACGTAAGAGCTTCGAAGAAAAACAATTCCTTCCAACCCACGATCCTTGGCTATCCATCAATCGGGCAATCCCAATCTCGTTAAATCACCCAACGGACTTTAGTATTGCCAGTGAAAGGATCCATTTTCTACCCTTTCAGTTAAATTTATACATTTTATTTTTTAAATACCTAACTTAAGTAATATAATAAATTAATATAATATTAATAATAGTAAATTTGGATTTTACCACAGAAATTCAAACTTTATACATATTAACACAGAGTCCGTTTTGGTATTGGCAAACATTTTGCATAATGCCCCAGTGTACTTACTTACTTACCTCATTTTTAGGGTTCCTTACCCAAAGGGTAACTGTTCGTCCGTCCGTCCGTCACCAGGCTGTAGGTATCTCATGAACCGTGATAGTTAGAGAGTTGAAATTTTCACAGATGATGTATTTCTGTTCCCGCTATAACAAAAAATACTAAAAAACAGAATAAAATAAATATTTAAGGGGGCTCCCATACAACAAGCATGTTTTTTTGCCGTTTTTATAGATAATGGTACGGAACCCTTCGTGCGCGAGTCCGACTCGCACTTGGGCGGTTTTTTTTTAAATATTCCGTAACGATATTATGATCCGCTAAGGTAGAGCAAACACTAAAGACCTTACCCTTTAAGTAATTTATAGGTATTTTATGAACTTAAACAACTGCAGATATTCACTTATTTTATTTAAACATCCATTTGCATAGATATCTTATTTTTAGATTATAATACATGTAGATTAGGTACACTTAATAAATGGTGAAGCTTCCACCTCAAAGTCACGTTCTCGAATGCCGTTCCGACTGACTGTCTGGCGCTCCGTCGGCACTTTCCCCCTCCTGTGACACGACGTGTCACTATAGTGTTGCCAATTAAAAATAGAATAATATCGATACCAACGAGTATTTAACGAAATACCGATACATTTGAAATCGTTTTGAAATTTATTAAAAATCATGACAGGTATATGGTAGAATAAAAAATAATGCTCTGGCAACTCAAGGGCGTATAAGAGCAAGAGAAGCTATAACTCTTGTGTCGCGGAAACGAGGGTAGGCTCGCATCGCTGCCATGTTATTTATGCACACACCCTTAGCTGCGGCGATCACCTTACCATGATACTGATTGAATTCACGGGATGCATATTGTGTAGCGAGCGGGGCGGGTAGCGACTTCTATGTAATAATTATTTTAAAGACATCATCACGGCTGTATTCCTCGAAGGGGTAGGCAGAGGCGCACTGTGGTTCGCCCACATTTTGCCGATGTATTTTTGGTACCAATGTAATAGGAGGCGAGTCTATTACCGGTCATATTCCTCCTCAATACGAGGGACATTTGAGTCCACCACTCTGATCCAGTGCGAGTTGATGAACTTCACGCACCTTTCAGTAAGGCAAATTCAGCACGTGGTAATCATTTTTGAAAATTACATTCGCACATGAAAATCTCAGAGGTCCAGGCCCGAGAATTGAACTTTTTTTTTTTTTGAATGGACTACGCTGTTGGCCGTGAGGTGGCCTTTACAGCTTTACCGGAGGAGTGGCGAGCGCAGAGTGCACTCCAACCAAGGCCTTAAGGGCGGAAAAACTAGCTCAAGGGCGCCACAGAGGGCACGACCTCGTCTTGGGCAGTTACCGTGAGGGGAGAGGTAGTGACTGTGCTCCTAGGTGCAAAGATGCACCTAAGAGCGGAAGAGGGGGTTCACTCGACTTCGCCGGCGAGATCGGTGTCTGTTTAAGGCTGGTGTAGGTGTGTTGGTGGCCCTCTCGACGCCCGGGTCGAGGAGGGCGGTGATTGTGTCGGGAGGATCAATCAACACGTGTCGCGGACGGCGGCGACGAGTTGATGAATTGAACTTCTACTCTACCAAGTTAGCTATCGAAAATATAAACAAATAAACATCGCCAGACAACACATACTCATCGTATGACCCCACGATCCCATTTTTTTTTTTTTTAATTTTAGCAGACCCGTAGATTCAAACCTTTTGCACACTGCGGCGTCCAGAGTCTGGACTCCAGACATGCGCTGATACTCTGCCAAAACCAAAACGAATAATAATAATACATCATCACGCCTGTATTCCCCAAAGGGGTAGGCAGAGGAGTCTCTTGGTCCCAATGTAATAGGGGGCGAGCCTATTGCCATTATACCGGGCACATTCCCCCTCAATACGAGGGAGATTTGGGCCATAGTCCACCACGCTGGCCCAGTGCGGGTTGGTGAACTTCACACGCCTTTCTATAGACTTGCAGGTTTCCTCACGATGTTTTCCTTCACCGTTCAGCAAGTGGTAATCATTGTTGAAAATGACATTCACACATGAAAATTATCTCAGAGGTGCGGGCCTGGGATTTGAACTTGCACCCATTACGTTCAAGGCGGGCTTTCTTGCCCGCGAGGCTACCACTGCTACCAAAACGAACTATGTCTCAATACAATTTATGCTTATGTAATATGATCAATTTTATTATTGAAGTGCCTGCTTGTATTGTGAAAATAAAAGCTTTTTAATAAATTCATTATGAATGTACGGTAGGTACCTACTTATAACTATATTTGTATTTAATATTAGACTGCCGTGAGTATAATTCTTCTCTATTATTGTGGCAAAGGTGCTGTCTGCTCTCATGGCGTTGCTGCTCCTGAGAATGTATTACTCGCAATTATCATTTTGAAAAGAGTAACCATTGAGTTTCTTACCGACTTTTCTCAGTGGAAGCAGCATTCCGAACCGGTGGTAGAATATGACTATTTGTAAGTGTTTTTTGGCCTACACGAATAAATGTTTTTTTTTTTATTTTAACAAAAAATGTATTTTTTGTCTGGTTGTTCCGGTTAATCTCCGAAGCGGCTAAACCAATTTTGACGGGGCTTCACTGGACGACAGCTGATGTTATAAGAAGTAAAACAGGTAACATTTTATTTTTGAAAAACACACACAACATAACTAGTAAGGACTATAGTTGAAAGTTACGCTCCTCACCCTTGGCAATAATCATCTTCCATATTTCATTTCGACAGAGCCTCGATATTCAGTCGGAAACAAATATTCTGAGTTCCTACATAGGTACGGAATGTCCGCCATATGTTATGTTATAAATTATTGAAAAGTCTTGCAATAAAACCGGTCGCCAGCTTATCCCGGCGACATGTTGGTGGAATGTGCAAAGTTGTTAATAAACTGCTTGTACTGGGTGAATATGTCAGGGTTGCCACTCGCCGCACTCTTGCTCCAAAAAAAAAAATAAAAAAAAATATTTGGAACAAAATAACAGAGAAGCCAAAAATAATAATAAAAACGTTGACATTTGCGAAAGTTAAAAACTGTGTTGCAATGTCAGCGCCCATATCCCTGAAATGCGTGAGTTACAAATTGCTCCATACATGAAAAAAATATAATAATAAAAATTTAAAATTAACATAGACATTCGCTCTTTGTGTGTGTATGTGTGTGTGTGTGTGTGAATGTGTTATGTGTGAAAGTATGTATGTGTAATCAATGTCCAGGTTATTCCCAAAATTTTAAAAGATTTTCTGTGTCATCATAGGACACAGAAACAAATTTGTTGCTTTTCTTGGGCTGTCATTATTCAACGTATGATTACTTCTTCAACAATTATCTATACAACTATACAAATAAATCAAATTAAAGTGTCTGTTTGTAATATCAAAATAACACCTTTTCACCAAATGCATATCGAGGGGGCTATTTGACTTAACCAACATTTTAGGGGCGATAAAATACATCATCATCACGCCTGTATTCCCCGAAGGGGTAGGCAGAGGTGCACTGCAGTGCGCCCACACTTCGCCGATGTATTTTGGTCCCAATGTAATAGGGGGCGAGCCTATTGCCATTATACCGGGCACACAGGTTTCCTCACGATGTTTTCCGTCACCGTTTCTTAGCAAGTGATAATCTCAGATGAAAATGAGATTCGCACATGGAACCCAGAGGTGCGAGCCGGGGATAGAACCTGCGCACTTTGATTGCAAAGCGTGCGTTCGACCACTTTTTGGGCGATATTGACTTATATACATGCTTAGAATTAGCTAATTGTTTGCGTCGAATGAGTATGCTCTTGAGTTGTCTCTTGTAAAGTCAAAAAAGTGTCGCTTAAGCCAAATAACGTAACCTACAATGAAAATGCATTTTTTATGTTGCCTGGCTGTCTGTTTATTCCGGGCAAACTTTCAAACCGCTTTACTGTTTTTGACGGGACTTTCACTTACAGATAGCTGATGTTCCACAACACGATACCTGTGTCAAATATTCAAGGGTCTGTAACTCACAAACGATGGAACTTAGGTTATACATTTTTTTTTATCCGGACCTCTATCGGACCGGCCCGCGTGCTCACCTCTGATGTGGGGTCAGAGAACTTAAAATTAGCCTTATGTTTAGTATGTGTTAATATTTTTTCCAGCCTGGATTATTTTTATTCAAAATAAATAAAAAGTAAAAAAAAAAAAAATTCAAAATTTGTAAAAGGGTTATACATATTGGCTACTTTATATGTACCTGAAGTTTTGTTTCGGACTTCTAATACACCCTGTATACCTCATAACCGTCTACCGTCAGCTGGTACTCGAGAAACATTGTCCGAACACAATTGACCATAACATCCCCAAAAACTGCAAACTCGACCGAAAATGATACTCTTCACTTATAAATCGAGTCTCACAAGAGTATTACGGTTCCTTTCCTTATCTTGCAAGGGATGGGATGTCCATAATCTGCGGGCGAGTGGTCCGGGATGCTGACTGCGCTGTGCGGACAACACAATAAATCTATGCCGGGATAATCCGGAATCGGGCTGCGCGGCGGCCGCCTTTGTTCATCCTATGACGTATCTATTCGTGTGCTTTGAGTACTTAACTGAGTACTAGACTCGAGTACTTAACTGTAGACGGATTTATAAAATTTAATAGAAAATAAAAGAAATTTGGCAAGCAGCCAGCGTCTTGGGTAGGCTTCCGCATGGGGCAATTTGTTACATATTTAATAAAATAATCTTATTATTTTAATCCTTTTTCAATTTTATTTTGTAAATAGTTGTGAATTAGAAAAATAAAGTTTAGCTTAACGTACTAAAAAAAAGGTATGATAAAATTAAATTTGGCATTATTGTTTACAGAAATTTCTCATACAGATTATGTTGAAAATTTCATCGCATAGCAGACGACGCGTACTTCCGGTGTCGTGACAACGCGCACCGGAAGCTTCGTGCCCACTTCCGGCGGCCATAACTGTCACCATTCGTCATATATCCACTGCCTCTGTGTCAACAACAATTTGATCGACGCTTTTAAGTCTAGCAAAAGCCAGTCTTCGGCTAAAGCTTATCATACTAGGGCTTCAAGACAATACCAAAACGAACTTTAAGTCAATATACACAAAGATTAAAAGTCTCTCGTCAAAGGCACGAGTCAACGCGACTTAATTTTGTTTACTTTAATGCTAGAATAGTGGTGCCACTACCAAAAAAACAGAACCAATCAGACAATCGGTTATTTGAGATCCAACAGCAGCCTATTGTGAGTTGAAATCGATTTAAAATTTCCTTTTGAAAGAACTCCCCGTTGCGTATCGGACAAAGACAGACATAATTTTTTATTATTATTTCTTTAATTTTATTGTTAGCAACAATGGCGTATATAGACGCGTAGACGGCAGGGTAATCTGATAAAACTTCCTTTGTATAGTGATGTACCTCACTAAAATATATCGATTCTAATAATAATAAATAACGTTACGCCTATGACCACTTTGAGCACTCTTAAAATACAGGCCCAAAGTCTAGTTTGATTCGCTCACAATAAATATTGTATCTTACGTATAGTTTTCTGTGTTAAATTATTCTTATTCTACTTATTTCGACTATTGTTGCAACGCCTGACAGAAACTTATGAGCAACAAACCTTACGTTGTCAGTTTGCAATAGTTTTTCGTAAGGTGTTTTTTTGGCGTTGGAAAATGCTTTATGCATCCCTTTTGACCTCAAGTGGGGAAGCAGGTATGTGGGACTCACAGCGCTACACATAAGGTTTAGTATTTATGTGGGAATTAATTTACAAACTAAGGTTAAGACCATAAAAACCTACATAAACTAACAAAATACTAAGGTATGTAACAAACCTACATAAATAAAAACCGGCCAAGTGCGAGTCGGACTCGCGCACAAAGGGGTTCCGTAACATACGTTCCGTACATATAAAAAAGAGCAAAAAAATCATGTTTGTTGTACGGGAGCCCCCTTAAATATTTATTTTATTCTGTTTTTTTAGTATTTGTTGTTATAGCGGCAACAGAAATAGATCATCTGTGAAAATTTCAACTGTCTAACTATGACGGTTCAAGAGTTACAGCCTGGTGACAGACGGACGGACGGCGAAGTCTTAGTAATAGGGTTCCCGTTTTACCCTTTGGGTACGGAACCCTAAAAACGAGTTAAATTTGACGACAGCTTGGACTAGTGATTTGAGTGTAAGCCACACGGCTCACTGAACCAGACGGTTGCGGATTCAATTCCCGCCCGAGGTGAATTTCGGAAATGGTCTTTTCAGAATTTGCTTTGGTCTGGGTGTAACTGGGATCGATGGACTAATGGACCCTCAGTCCATTGTATGGTACCCATAAGACAAGCGTTGCTTGCTAAGTAGCTAAGTATGTATTAAACAAGCGCGAGTCGGACTCGCGCACGTTCCGTACCATTATCTAAACGGCAAAACAATCATGTTTGTTGTATGGGAGCCCCCTTAAATATTTATTTTATTCTGTTTTTTAGTGTTAAAGTAAATTCGTTGTTAAAGCGGCAACAGAAATACATCATCTGTGAAAATTTCAATCTTATAACTATCACAGTTCATGAGATACAGCCTGGTGACAGACGGACGGACGGACGGACTGACGGACAGCGAAGTCTCAGTAATAGAGTTCCCGTTTTACCCTTTGGGTACGGAACCCTAAAAAAATAATTATCAATCCCCCCCTTTTTGAAGTCGGTGAACGACGTCTCTGGTACATCACTAGCGAAAACAACTGTGGTCAATGGTGTTTTATAGGAATTTGTTTAGAAACACTCGTTATTATTGTGCACGTGTTGTTTGAAGTGGTTTAAGTATTTTTTTTGGGATTTCATAAAGGGAAAACTTTTGTTATTGCGGCTTCGAAACATTATGAACTTCGGATGTAATAAAAACAGGGTGTGTAAGAGAGCGAATCAGTATTAAAATAAATAAATAACCATATATATGCATATACAGGCTGTATCAGAAGTCCGAAATAATACTTTGGTTACATATAAGGTAGCTCATATGTGGATGCTTAGAGAGGACATTTTATATCTAACTATCATAGTTTCCGAGTTATAGACCTTTGAACATTTGTCATAGGTATCATGTTCTGGCCTTTGGGTACATCCATAACTCTATTCAACAGTGTAAACTACACTTATGAGAGGCGACTACCAATATTCACATAGCAGAACACGCAAATTTTACATAGGACTCGAGATATTACGAGTTAAAGAAATAGACGACGAAAAAAAAGTAGGAAAAACATGGTCGAATTTCGATTACATTTTTATACCATTCAGTTTTATACCCGATACTGATGCAAACGTCACCGATCTCGCCGGTGAGGTCGAGGAACCCCCTCTCCCATCGTAGGTGCATCTTTGCACCTAGGAGCGCAGTCACTACCTCTCCCCTCACGGTAACTGCCCAAGCCGAGGTCGTGCCCTCTGTGGCGCCCTTGAGCTAGTTGCCACCCCTTTCCGCCCTTAAGGCCTTGGTTGGAGTGAACTCTGCGCTCGCCACTCCTCCGGTAAAGCTGTCAAGGCCACCTCACGGCCAACAGTGTAAGTCCTTCAAAAAAAAAAAACTGATGCAAACGTCTAAGTATTATTTCGGACTTCTGTAACACCCTGTATATAATAATCACCAACAATCCACACATACTCATCGTGTGTTTGCAAACTAAGCTACGATGTTACTAAGCATAGTTACCTTACAATGGACTGAGCTCGAGATTCATCTTTATTCGAGATATCTCGAAACAAATGAAAAAATACATACGATTTGACGTTTCGTTTCGAGATATCTCGAATAGAAATGAATCTCGATCGCACGAAAATCGGGGCCCAGGGACGGATTTCTATAGACGTGCAGATTTCCTCACGATGTTTTCCTTCACCGTTCAGCAAGTGGTAATCATTGTTGAAAATGACATCCGCACATGAAAATTATCTCAGAGTTGCGGGCCTGGGATTTGAACTTGCACCCCTTACGTTTAAGGCGGCCGATCTTGCCCACGAGGCTACCACTGCTTCAACATTGCCTCTTTACATAAAAAGGCCATTAAAATACATTTTGAATGCGACGAATACATCGTAAGTAAACCAATTGTAAACAGACGTTGTACAGATACTTATGACGCCGACTGTACATCCGTTAGTTAGTATTTACAAATAAAATTCCTCCGCTTCGGATGTATTGTCATCGACTGTACCCACTCACATGCAACAATCACTGTTGTTGATTTCAGTTGAAATGTTTCGAAGGTACATCCATTTTTGTAAATTTAAATTTTGTTTGCGTAAAACCATTAACAGAAGTACACATTATAGTAAGTTGATAGTTAAGTTTATGTTTTAACTGTGTGCACGCGACTCCGTTTGCACGAAATTGTGAAATCGACTTCCAAAAGGAGGAGGTTTCTCAATGCGACCGTGTATATGTTTTTGCAACGTAGTTCCATATGGCGCGTTGCGAAAGGGGGCTAGACGGAAAAAATTAAGACTAAAAGTGTCGACCGACACTTTTGTAAATGTGTGTGTGAGAGTAAAAGTTGTAACGACACTTTTGTAAATGTGTGTGTGAGAGTAAAAGTTGTAACGACACTTTTGTAAATGTGTGTGTGAGAGTAAAAGTTGTAACGACACTTTTGTAAATGTGTGTGTGATTTCGATTTCGGTTACGGTTTCGATTTCAATGGGTGTGTGTGTGTATGTATATGTACAATTTTTTTGCTTTTTTATTTCAAAAGGAACTTCGTTCCATCCGGGTGGCCCTTGACACCTCTCAATTTTTTTTTATGTGTTCGCGGATAACTTCGTTGTTTATTAACCGATTTTGATGACTCTTTTTTTACATCCAGTGAAACTCCCGTTAAAATCGATCCTGCCGTTTCGGATATTACCTAGAATAAACGGAAAAACAGACGGACTTACAATAATTTTTAAAATGTATTTTTTGTTGTAAGCACTCTATGTACTTTCATAATGCAATCAGTAAAAGCTGATATTTTGACATTACAAACATACACTTGAATTTTATTAATTTGTATGGAATAAAAGATGAGCTAACCCTGAGGTCATGACATGTATGTCATAAAAATAGCACTATTGTTATGTTACAAAACCATAACAATTCAATATTAATATTCTACAATCAATTGTTTTAATCATACAAGGCTCGACTGGTGAATAAAAATCTACCAGCATTTATATCACAACCCGTTGGGACAAGACAAATCGTGAGATGTTAATTTTGTCTCTTTCTTTCACATTACGAAAGTGAGAACGCAAGTAGACCGACATAACACCCTGCGGCCTGCACGCACTATTGGGCCGAGCTAATTAATTTGACTTCTATCGAAAATGTACTCTGTGCTAATACAGATAAAGATTGAATTTCCGTGGTAAAAGTCCGCGGCCGGAAATCGAACCCGCAGCCACCTGGTGGCTTTGACTTTGACCCAAACCAGTGGTAGCCTCGTCGGTAGAACGCCCGCCTTGAACGCAAGGGGTCCAAGTTCAAAACCCAGGCTCGCACCTCTGAGATGATTATCATGTGCGAATGTAATTTTTAATAATGATTACCACTTGGTGAACGTGAGAAAACCTGCACGTTTATAGAAGGGCGTGTGAAGTTCACCAACCCGCATAGGGCCAACGTGGTGGAATAAGGCCCAAATATCCCTATTATTGAGGGGGAATGTGCCCGGTATAATAGCAATAGGCTCGCCCCCTATTACATTGGGACCAAAATACATCGGCGAAGTGTGGGCACACTACAGTGCACCTCTGCCTACGCCTTCGGGGAATACAGGCGTGATGATGTATATTTTATTTACTACTCTGTACTTACTTATCGTAAGTAAAAACAATCGTATGTAAGTGAAGAACTACACAAACATTTGCATCATATAAGTAAACACAATCAGTTATTACCTGTCTCATGCTTTCAGCTCTGTAGTACGATAGTGTTAATCGGCGCTCGACCATAAAGTACCGTGTTTACCTACCTACTGTACTTATTATGTTTAAATATATGTTTTCACTAAAAAGTATACACCCTCAGAAGTGTGAATGTTGTTAATGTGTTATCGTTCGATTATTTTTAATCGTCACATCACATCACTAGAAATTTCAAATTGACCAAACGCCATCATGTTCAATGGTAAGTTATTTTTTTTAATTATTACACTCAAAGACTAAAAAAAACAGAACAAAATAAATATTTAAGGGGCTCCCATACAACAAACTTTTTTGCTCGTTTTTATACATACGTGACTCTACGTGCGTGAGTCCGACTCGCACTTTTCCGGTTTTTTTTCAACATTTGTCAGTGTAACCCAGTCAGATAATCTATGCCAAGACGTATAAGACACATGGGCATGCCAACAATTCATTCATTTAGGTATAGCTGTATTATTTAATATTTTCAATTCACATCAACAGTATAGGTGGTAGAAAAACGCAATTATATATAGGATCTGCTAACACCAAAACCACAGATTAAAAAATCTCACGGTAAGTAAAGAAGCATGTAAAAAATATTAATTATTGTCAATAAATCGAACGCCTTACTGTCTTCCTGAACTAGATAGCTTTTCGAACAAGGTAAGCCACCCCTGTAATGTAGATATTCCATTGACCTTGTCCCCGAACTCAGTAGGCGAGCGTGCGCTCCAAACGACACCCGCCCATCCCTCGCGATCCAAACTTCTAGTTCAATCGATAACCACCGAAAGAGACGCTCACAGCACTATCTGTTACGTTATTTAAAACAAGTGATAATTTAATTAAAACAGAATCGCGCGTTCTTTATTTAAATCAAATAGACATCGTGTTATTTTTATTTTGTTACACGTTTAATAATGACTTGTAACTGCAGTGCGCATGTGCGGTATAACCTGTCAATTTTGCAAAGTCTGTGTACACGACAGTGAAAGTGTGGTGTTGCACTCTCTTTTGCAATGTGTAGGATAGCAATTACGTAGAAGAACCTACAACAGGTGTGTAGGTATAACCCTGGTAATGACTCAAGATCAAAGTGGCTTTAACAGCTGCTATGGGAGGATTAAACTGATTACGTAATAATAATATTTTAGTGTAATGGCTTGATTAAAAATTGAAATATCGCACAATTGTTACAACAAACGCACTTATAAATAGAGTGAAAGTCGAATTATAAAAAAAAAACTGTCTCCACTCGCGCACCGAGGCTTCCATACATAAACTATGAAATTACCGAATATTGTTCTAACGAAAAGATAAACTGGATAGAGAGAAAATCTTATCTTTGCCGTTGGTATAGGTACAGGTGTTGCACAGTGTGGGATTTTGGGTCATAAGCGGACATGCATGACAAGCGGAAACTTTTAGTAAATAGACAATAGAAATAAAACGTGGAAATTGATAAGAAACTAAGAAATAAAAAATAAATAAAAAAAACAAATAAAACCATTTAGTTACACGAGATTATTAGTGACAATGCTGAAATTTATATATATTATGTATTTTAAACTGTTTAATAATTGCTTAGAATAATCTCAGTGAAATTTCTCAAATAAAAGTTTTTAAGACAGTTTTACTGTTATGTGACGTCACTTACCTGTCACAATAAAAAAAATCATATCTCCTTAAAGCGGCTTTCAGACTACGCTATAATATAAACCACAACAATATCGCGCACCAAACAAATCCAATAATATATAGTACAGTACAGTGTGAGAGAGATTATCACTTGCTAAGAAACGGTGAAGGAAAACATCGTGAGGAAACCTGCACGTCTATAGAAAAGCGTGTGAAGTTCACCAACCCGCACTGGGCCATCGTGGTGGACTATGGCCAGAATCCTTCTCGCATTGAGGGGAGGTCCGTGCCCAGCAGTGGGACGTTAAAAAGGGCTGTAGTATGAGCTATATACGATATGCTATTATATTATAGCGTAGTCGCCGCTTAAATACTGAAAAAAAAATCGATCAAGGTTGGATTATAAGCTTTTAATTGACATATGTTAACAGAGTTGGTTTGACTCGGTTCTCTGACTGTAGCCGGTATTGGTTTCATATATATATAGATATTTTTTTTCTTTTTCTTCATTAATTAGTTTATAAGTATGTCTCAATTAGCCATACGGATTAACTGGATTTTTAGTATTAAGAATGCGAAAACATGTAAATGGCAATTAGATTTTATCATATTTTTTTATTATAGACTAAGAAGCTGTTTGTTTTCCAAATAAAATAAAATAAAATAAATGAGTATAAAAAAACGGGATTTCCGCTTCTGTGCCAAATTATCACACTGTGTGTTGTCGTCATACAAACTGCAAATGAGTTTGTAATCGGAACAATTATTTTTTTTATGAGTTGCAACCATAAATTTACTGTTTATCCTATAGGTTTTTGATTCCCTTGAAAATGTAATAAGTACTTAAGCTACCGCATTTTTACGGTTCCGTACCCAAAGGGTAAAACGGGAACCCTATTACTGAGACTTCGCTGTCCGTCTCTCCGTTCGTCCGTCCGCCCGTCCGTCCGTCCGTCTGTCACCAGGCTGTATCTCATGAACCGTGATAGAGAGTTGAAATTTTCAGAGATGATGTATTTCTGTTGCCGCTATAACAACAAATACTAAAAAACAGAATAAAATGATTATTTAAGGGGACTCCCATACAACAAACGTGATTTTTTTGCCGTTTTTGTAGATAATGGTACGGATCCCTTCGTGTGCTAGTCCGACTCGCACTTGGCCGGTTTTCGTATTGCGTTAACGTAGAAGTCGGTATGCACTATTATGGACTTTTTGCTGTTATGCTGATTCGGAATCAGCGATTTTTCCGATTACCGATTTTTTCTTGATTTGAAAATGTTGTTTAAGGTTTTTTATTACGTTTTGTATAAACCTGCACGTCTGAGGGAACTTGTCTAGTTCTCAATAGATGTGTGAAGTCTCCCAACCCGCACTGGGCCAGCGTGGTGGACTATGGCCTGAATCACCTTCGCATTGAGGGGAGGCCCGTGCCCAGCAGTGGCACGATAAAAGGGTTGTAGTAGTAGTAGTATCCCACAATGGCAGATGACAGACTAACGTCAAAAATTTGCCACAGGGCCATTCGTTTTTGTATTGGCAAAATATTGGACGTGCTAGTTTTGACGCTCCAGTGTGCTTCCTTCAGGCTTTTGACGCTATTAATCTGGGGGCACGGTAGTAGGGGCACATCTTTTTCTCGAAGCAGTTCAGGCCATACTAATATTTGGGTTACTGTTAGTTAATGCATTCGATAAATATTCGATTACACTCATTTAATAGTCTAGTCACTACATTTACATTGTTTTAAGGTAGAATATCGACCGCCGACCACCGCCGACCACCACCCTCCAACAAATCAGTAAACTAAATTTAATACAAAAACGAAGTAGTCTATACCTATATACACTAAACACACGAACCTTGAGAACACTGAAAAGTTTTTACGGGTTTTTATTGATCTTTTAGTTTGTCCTATGTAAGAGAGTCCACATTCACAATCGAGTTTGTATACCCCTGCATCTTGTAGAGGAATGTGACACTTGACAGGTGGTAAAAACTGACTAATCTTCTTCGGTGGCTTGAAGTAAGTTTTGATTGAAGCCCGTTTCAAGATGTAGCCTATCTTGTCTGTGACAAGATGCAGGGGTATACAAACTCGATTGTGAATGTGGGCTCTCTTACATAGGACAAACTAAAAGATCAATAGAAACCCGCGTAAAAGAACATATAGCTGACGTGAAACACCGACGCTCCACGAAGTCTGCAATCTGTGAACATGTACAGGACCGCACCCGCCATTATATCAGATTTGATAAACCGCATATCCTCGCAAAAGAACACCGACTCCGACCAAGGATGATACGTGAGGCCATTGAAATTAAAAAACATCCTAATTTCAATAGGGAAGATGGCTGGGTGCTACCACCAACTTGGGATCCAGTAATTAATATGATTAAATCCAAAACCAAGTGTACCATTGCAAGACCTCAGGACACCGTAAGCACTTTCTGCGTGGATCGGACCGCAAACAACAACTAAATATGAGGTTACCCAGTTATTAACTATGACATCAGGACGGCTAACACCTCAGTCCCCCCGTGACCATGGTTGCTGTAAGGCAGCCGAAACGTCGGGAAAATAAAATAGTAAATAAACGCGATAAAATCCGTAAAATAGTTTAATTTCAAAGAAATAAATAACCTTAGCAAACAGATTCGCGAAAGTATGAGAAAGGACAGGGAAAACAGAGGAATGAAAACGCTAGAGATTCACATTAGCAAAACGGGAGGCAGAAAAAAAGCGCTCAAAGAACTTCGAGAACAGGGAAAAGAATGGATACCAAAGTTAACATGTAAATCCTTATTGGAAAAAAGCAACCATGGAGTTTCTTGCCCATTCTTCTCCATAGGAATTGCATTCCGAATGGGTGGTAGAGATACTATTAATACTATTTATTTTTTACTGAAGATTCATAAGTGCCTGTATTGGTTTACATGAATAAAAAAATTCTGATTCTGATTCTGATTCTAACTGACAAGAATTGGTCAACCACTTCTCGCAGCAAAATCCAAAATATAGCAACAAACTACTATCGCTTACTATACAAAGAACGCAGTTCAAATCTGACTAAAATACAATTGCCCGATAAAACATATTGTAATACACTACTGTTGTTTATAAAAACAACAGTAGTAGATGACTATGACCCGCTTATAATGGCCCTGGAAAACTCGAGTATGAAACTCAGTACCGAGACAGTGAAGTCAAAGCTGATTTTAGAACAGCAGCGTCGGAATGAGAAGGTTGAGTGCCCAGCGATGAATGCATTGGCAGTAAAGAAGTCTTTCAAGTGCTGCAAGTGCTTGCAAAACTGGTCATATGAAGAAAGACTGCCCACAGAACCAGTCACCGAAGAACAAGAAACCGGAATACAAAGAGTCTGTGCAACAGAAAAAATCTCTATTGATTGCATTGTCAGTGAATGTCAAGAATGATGTATGGTATATTGACTCTGGGGCGACAAATCACATGTGCAATAATAGTCGCAGGTGATGCCATTCCTCATCTTATTCCATTAAATATCATCATTTCGCTCATTTCGTTAAAAAAAAAAAAAAAAAAGAACTTATGTTTGACTTTGTGTGTACCAAGCCGGTGGATGTCAATGTAGCTAACGGTGAGAAGGTGTCTGCGGAAGGCCATGGTAAAGTTCAAGTTTGTCTGGAGGATTGTACTAAGACAATAAGTAATGTTAATTTTATACCTAAACTGTCAACTAATTTATGGTCGGTAAGTGAGTTAAATAGAAAAGGCTACAGTGTTGTTTTTGAGTCTAAACTGTGTAAAGTATTAGATGGAACGAAAACAGTAGCCACTGCTTCGAACGTTAATGGTGTTTTTCAGCTTGACGTTGTTAAACATTTATTAGGCTCTCAGGTAAAGTCGGAGATGGCCGTGAACTCAATGTCTGTGGAGTCGGGAGCTGTTGATGTGTCATCGGATGTTAACGAGACAGGACTTGTACATGGAAATAAGGTCGACATGGAGTCTAGTATCTGGCATCGGAGACTGGGACATCTGAATTTGAGAAGTATGAATTTAATGAAAAATGGTTTAGTCACAGGTATGAATTTTAATAATAATTTATTCAGTCCATGTGTGGCTTGTATCAAAGGGAAGCAAACCAGGCTACCATTTCCTAAAAAGAGTTACAGTAGGTCAACTGAGTTACTAGGGTTGGTCCAATACAAACACCATCGTTTAGTGGTGCGCGGTATTTTGTCACTTTTATTGATGATTACTCAAGGAAAACTTTTATTTATTTTCTACACAAAAAGAATGAAGGTTTTGACAAGTTTAAACAGTTCAAAGCACTAGTGGAGAATGAGACAAATAAAAGGATAAAAGTAATAAGAAGTGATAATGGCGGAGAGTATACTAGTACTGTTTTCCAGGAGTTTCTGAAGACATGTGGGATCAGACATCATACTACTGTCCCGTATTGTAGTGAGCAGAATGGAGTTGCCGAGAGAGCCAACCACACAATCATGGAGAAAACCCGGTGTTTGCTCCAAGATGCTGGATTAGAAGAGTGTTACTGGGCTGAAGCTGTTAATACAGCAGTTTATTTAAAGAACCGTTCACCATCTAAGGCTGTGTTGGGCTCCACTCCGGAAGAGAAGTGGACTTCTGTAAAGGTAGATGTTAAACATTTGCGTGTTTTTGGTTGCATGGCATATGCACTTGTCATGAATTGTAGGAAACTGGATGCGAGGAGTAAATAATACATATTTGTGGGATATTGTGAGAATACCAAGAGCTATAGGCTCATTGATCCTACTTGTCCAAAGAAGTGTGTCATAGCGCGTCACGTAACTGTCTTGGAAAATGTATTTTTAAAGAGGGAGAAGGCACATGATGATAATCTTGGGAATAGAGTCGTGTTTTCCGAGAACATATCTGGTACAAATAGTGATGTATCACAGATTATTCCAGAAATTCCCGAGGCTCTACCATCATCACCTGAATCTGATGACACAGATCCCCAAAATCAGACACAAACTAGTCTGGATGATTCTGTTATTTCAAGTACAGATGACTCGTCGGATTGTACATACATTCCAGGTCCCGCAGACATCGACTCAGAAGATTCTAATCTTTCATCTTTGAAGATGCTCAAGGTGGATTTGCTGGGCTAGCAGGTCTAATGAGTGATGATGATGTACCAGAGACTTTAAAGGATGTAATGAACAGTGTTGAGTCACAGAATTGGAAAGATGCAATGACAGATGAGTATAATTATTTTATTACTAATAAATGCTGGACACTTGTGGATTTACCCAAGGGGCATAAGCCCGTAAAGTGCAAGTGGGTATTTTGTAAAAAGAGAGGACTAAAAGGAGAATTATTAAAATATAAAGCCCGCTTAGTTGCGAAAGGTTTTACCCAGAAATACGGGATAGACTACCAGGAAACCTTTTCACCAGTTGTTAGATATTCTTCGATCAGAATACAGTTGGCCTTAGCTGCTCAACATGACATGATTGTCGAGCACTTGGATGTCAAAACAGCTTTCTTAAATGGTGATTTGGAGGAATCTGTCTATATGGAACAACCGGAGGGCTTTATAGATAAAAATAATGAGAACAAGGTATACAAACTACATAAGGCAGTTTATGGTTTGAAACAAGCAGGAAGAGCTTGGTATGAAAAAATATGTCATGTATTGATAAGTAAATTGAAATTCCAGAGGTTATCTTCAGAGCCATGTGTTTTCATTTATAATAGTAATGAAGAGATCATTATTATTGCTCTATACGTTGATGATATCATGTTATTCTCTATAAAAGATTCGGATAAGAAAACTGATATCAAGAAGCAGCTAATGAGTGAATTTGAAATGAAAGATTTAGGAGAAATAAATCATATTTTAGGAATGAAAGTCACAAAAGCAGAAGATGGAATGTTCATATTAAATCAATCGAGATATATAAGTAGAATTTTAGATAAATTTAATATGTCGGACTGCAAGCCAGTGAAGACACCCATGGAAGTTGGGTTAAAACTGCAGAAAAGTGAAAAGGAAGACTATAAATATGATTATCGAACTCTTATAGGATGTCTCAAGTATTTATCAGTATGTTCCAGGCCAGATATTGCTTACGCAGTGAGCTACCTCAGTCCGTTCAATAACTGCTACTCAGAGTCTCATTGGAAGGCAGCTAAAAGAGTACTGCGGTAGTTGAAAGGTACCTCAGATTACTGTCTCACATTTAAAAAGGGTAACATGTGTATTACAGGATTTACGGATGCAGATTGGGGCGGGGACCACACTGATCGGAGGTCATATACCGGGTATGTTTTTTGGCTCGGTAATTCATTAGTGTCGTGGGAGAGTCGAAAACAACATACTGTGGCTCTATCTAGTACGGAGGCTGAGTACATGGCCATTTCTGACTCCTGTAGGGAGGCTATATTTATACAATATTTTCTTAAAGAATTTACTGGTGTTATCTGTAAAATTAATTTAAGTAATGATAACCAGTCGGCGCAGAAAATTTGTAGCAATTCTGCTTTCCACAAGCGCACAAAACACATTGACATTCGTCATCATTATATTAGAGAATTGGTTAATAAGAAAGTTGTGGATATATCTTATGTTTCTACGGAGGAGATGATTGCGGATGTTTGTACCAAACCTTTAGCAAGGGAACAACATTTAATGTTTGTATCTAGGTTATTGGAGGTTAAGTAAATACCTAAGTTTTTAGTTTGTATAATTTAGTTATTTTGCTGTGAAGTGTTTTGTAATTGATGTTATTATAGTTTAAGGGGTAGTGTTGTCTTTATAAACCTATAATAAGGCTATATACGTATGAATATCTATGTGTAGAGCTTGACACTGTCTGTCATGAGTAGTGATCTGTGATTACGTTTACCGAGAGTTCAGAGAAATATAACGAAAATATCACAGGGACTCATCCGCCATCTTTATCACTGCCACCATCCATTTTTATTTATAATGTGTATTTATTGAATTTGCCCTTGCTATAATTACTCGACATTGCCATAAATACCGCATATCGCAGGTGCAGGCATTCCTCATCTTATTCCATCAAAATATCATCATTTCACTCATTTCGTAAAAAAAGAAGAAGAAGAAGAACGAAAATATGAATCTCGTCTATTATTATATTGAATAGAATAACAACTACAACATAGGACAGATGATACAGAACTTATCCCAGAAATTTTATCATCGGAAGTAGAAAAATCTATAAAAAGTCGAGATGCAAAAAGCCCCTGGCCCAGATAAAATCACAAATGAACTCATGAGAGGGACAACTATAGATCTAAGCCCCATACTAACAAAGGTGTTTAATGAGACTCTATATACCGGCAGCATCCCAAGCCAATGGGCAGAATCCCACATAATACTCCTACACAAAAAAGGTCCAAAAGACGTTGTAGGAAATTATAGACCCATCTCTCTCATCTCAAATGTCTATAAAGTTTTTGCTAAAGTGATTTTGGATAGAGTATCACTCACATTAGACGAAAATCAACCCATTGAACAGGCAGGGTTCAGAAAAGACTTTAGCACGATTGATCATATACATACAGTCAAACAGCTCATACAAAAATACAATGAATATAATAAAACCATTTACCTAGCCTTTATAGACTATTCCAAGGCTTTCGATAGCCTAAATCATGAATCCGTATGGCAAAGTCTAAAAGAACAGGGGATTCAAAATGCTTACATTAATATCATCAAAAATATTTACAGTGGAAGCAAAGCTAGAATCAGGCTAGAATCGACAGGAGATGCTTTTCCAATTGAAAGGGGCGTCAGGCAAGGTGACCCACTCTCACCAAAGCAGTTTACAGCAGTGCTTGAACAAATATTCAGAAAACTAGAATGGCAACATCTGGGGCTAAATATAAATGGAGCGAGACTGAATCACTTAAGATTTGCAGACGACCTAGTAATATTGGAGGAATATCCACTGATACTAGAATCTATGATACAAACCCTAGTAGACAGGAGTAGAGAAGTAGGGCTAGAAATCAACACAAGTAAAACCAAAAAGATGACCAACTCAATACTTACAGACATAACCATAAACGGTCAGAAACTTGAGTTTGTAGAGGAATATGTGTACCTAGGCCAGATAATAACACCAATTCACCGAATGTCCAAAGAAGTAGACAAAAGAATTGCGACTGGGTGGAAAAAGTTTTGGGCATTGAAAGAAATCATGAAAAGCAAGGAACAGAGCATGAAGATAAAGAAAACGACGTTTGATACCTGTATTCTACCCTGCATTACATACGGCTGCGAAAACTGGGCACTAACGAAACGCCATCGGGACAAACTAGCAAGATGCCAGAGAAGCATGGAAAGAAGCATACTAGGTTTAAAACTAATATACAAAGTTACAAGTAAAGACATCAGGCACAAAACTAAATTAGCAGACATATTGTCACGCTTGGACCAACTTAAATGGCGGTGGACAGGTCATATGCTCCGCTGCAAGAAGGAAAAGTCGAGCAAACTGGTGACAGTATGGTACCCAAGGGGCAACACAAGGAGCCGAGGCCGTAAAGTAATAAGATGGGAGGATGACCTAAAAATGACCTTAGGGCCACTTTGGATGAGAGTAGCGGCAGACAGGAACCAATGGAGGCAGTTGGAGGAGGCCTTTGCCGCAAGGCAAACCGAAACAAGAGACATAATATGAGTGGAGTTTTAAGTCATTTATATGTAAAAAAATCTCAATTAGTTTTGTACAGCTACATTCATATCTAAAACAAATAATTTAAGATAAAGTGTGAAAATGCAAATATTCCGGAAATAAAGGCTTTATTATTATTATATATTATATAGTTACGAAAACCTTCATGCTATTTTGTACTATAATGGAAAATTTATAAAGTTGAATATTAAATGGCATTCTCTTCAATTTTGTTATTGTCATTAAACTCAAATACTTATCAGTTATATACAATTCTGTTATCGTTGCGTACTTATTAAATAACAACATTAAAAATAGAGGGCGTATACTGATAATTTTGTTGTGACTGCAAGGTGCGTAAGCGCAGAGGTGGGAGCGATAAATATCGGGGGGGTAAAAGGCTATTTGATTTAAGCGTTTTTTTTAACTTTACAGGAAAGCATGCGACGCAGAAAAATTAGATGATTCCAAATATGTATTTAAGTCAATATCGCCCAAAAGTGTCACTTGAATCAAATAGCCCTCGATATAATCATACCCTTTGACTTAAATGCGGTAAATAAATCACAAACAATTATCTGATGCGGTGGCGCGCGGCAGGTCGAAATGCGCCCCCAATGACATTTCCTCCAGTTATAGTTATATGCGTAAGAATCGCGACAGGCCGATATGTGCCTGTCTCGCACTGAAAGTGTTAACTTTTAACATGACTTCTATTGAAAATGTACTCTGTATTAATAATCATAAAGATATAATTTCTTTGATAAAAGTCACGCTACGGTACGACAAAATTTGGTCGCGTCATTGATGGCATTTCGTTGGAATATGTGCTTGTTCTATAAGAAATACGGTTCGTTTTGATATTGCTAAGAACATACAAAAAACAGTGGTAGCCTAGTTGGTACAACGTCCGCCTTGATCCCGAGGGGAGCAATTTCAAATCCCGGGATCGCATTTCTGAGAAATTCGGATTTCATGTGTGAATGTCATTTTCAATAATGATTACCTTCTGCTGAAAGGTACAGGCAAACAACGTGAGACAACATGCACGTCGGGCCAGCCACACGGCCCAGCGTGGTGAACTATGTCCCAAAATCTCCTTCATATTGAGGGGTAATGTGCCCGGTATAATAGCAATAGGCTCGCCACCTATTACATTACGACCAAAATACATCAGCATTTTAGGGGTGCACTACAGTGCACCTCTGCCTACCCCTTCTGGGAATACAGGCGTGATGACGTATATAAAAAAATATATAACGAGCTGGCTCCCGCTCGCTCTTCCATTGTGAACAGTACTTGCGTATACGATGATAAAAAAAACAAACGCGTTAAATCGATGCGGACCAGTAACTGAAAGCGTGTCGTAATCGAGTCATCTGCCGTTGACATTTTTACTTACGGAATGTGTGATATGCGCGCGAAGGAATACGTTTGTGATGGCGTAACTCGGTGTAAGTAGTATGTGTCGAGTGAAGTGTCTGACCTAACGTCGTTAATCGGCTATCGCTACAACCTTTAGCCGAAGCCGAAGGTTTCATAACCCTATGAAATACAGTACAAAATTGACTAAAAGGGTATAAAATTATTTATTTTATTAATGTTTCTGTTGACTATTGTCTTGTTGAACTTGTACGAACTATTGGCGATGGCGGGAGGCTGGTGCATGTGACGAATGGCTCCGTACCCTGCGCGTTTCCTCTTAGTTTGTTCAATTTCGGCGCGTGCTAGAAACCTTCGGCTTCAGCCCATTTCAGGCCCATAGCCGAAGTCGCAGCTTCGGTAGGACACTAGAGGACTGATAACATAATAATTTAGTGCTCATGATGGATCTGTCAGCAACTGCTCGGTACAGTGAGCCGAGCGAGCTACCTACGCTCGATCCAATAAACCAAGCCTTGTGCCATAGTAAATACTCACAACTTTTTATAAATTGGGGGTTACTTTACCTTGTACAACTTTGACTGACCAAAACATATTGCGTTATAGCTACTTTACGATCGTGAGATGGCCAACGTACTAAGTAGTTTAGTTTGAGTATCAATTAATCAAAATTGTTCAACTATCTTATATTTTTTTCTATTCCAGGTATCAAAGAAACTGCACTGAATGGTAGTAAGGAAGGTGCCGAATATGACTTCGCCGACATGCCACCCAGACGGGCATTTGGCCTCGCAGCAATCCTGCAGCAGATGCATTCGGCCAAGTTCTTCTTCCTTGTATGCTGCATCAGTTTCATCTTCTCCCTCGTCTGGATACAGCTCGTCAGCAGATCTGAAGACCCTCCCGTCACTGAGTCGTTGATCCGAGAAGCTCTGGCAAACGTAGGCCGTGACATCAGATATTCAAATGTATATAGAAAGACCACTCATCTCCCAAAAGACTTAAAATATCTCCTCTTCTGGACCCAAATAGAATTCGCTCCATTCTACTTCTTTGGTACGGGTCAAAAAAGGTTTTTGAACAACCAATGTTCAGCAGTCAATTGCTACGTGACCAACAACAGAAGCTTTTTCGGTAACAACCTCACAAAGTTTGATGCTATAGCGTTTAACGGACGAAATCTCGATCGTTACGACCTGCCGAAACACAGGTCCCCTCATCAGAAGTACATATACGTGAATATGGAATCGGCAGACAATTTCCCGGTATGTTTCAATACTTTTGATGGATTTTTCAATTGGACAGCGACGTATCGACTGGATTCGGATATTCCGTATCCGTATATAATGATTCGCGACACAAATAATAAAATCGTGGGACCGAAACAAAAGATGGATTGGTTGAAAGATATGGATGAGGCTAACGATGATTTGGTTGATAGATTAGTTAATAAGAGCAGAGCGGCCGCTTGGTTTGTATCTCATTGTACGACGAGGAGTTATAGAATGGAATTCGTTACTCAACTGCAGACAGCCCTATCCAAATACAGGTATACCGTCGACATTTATGGTGAATGTGGAAATTTGAAGTGTCGTAGAAGCAAGGAGTCAGCTTGTAATGCGTTGTTGAGTCGGGATTATTATTTTTATATGGCCATGGAGAATTCTTTCGCTGAGGATTACGTAACTGAGAAATTGCTGACTGCGTTACACCATAATGTTGTGCCGATCGTTTTTGGGGGAGCTGATTATTCAAGGTAACCAACGCTATCCTAATAATATTAGTTGGATAATCTACTAATCTCGCCTGGAGTACTTATATGCTGTTTACATGTAATCACAGGTATTGAATAATTCAACAATGATTTATCAATTGCTAAACGGTGAAATTAAAAATCGCGTAGAAATCTGCACGTCTATTAAAAGATATGTAAAGTTTACATGTTTACAATATTATTACGCCAAATTTTCCCTTGCATGAAGGGATATAATGCCAAAAGGCTTGCAATTCCAATTACATCCAGACCAAGGCAAACTCTGGTCGTTTCTAGAGTTTGACGCTGACGGTAATTTAACTCGCAATCATTCGAACCGTTAGACAAAGCCATCGCCGCATTCAAAGTAAGCGTCATTCTTCATTGAAATGTCAAAATGCGAGAGAATTTTGCAGCGTGTTCGCTTCGCTTTTATCCCAGTAATTCAGTATTTATGTGTATTGACATAGAGTTACTTTTGGTTAGTCTTAGCGCCTCGTGCCCGTGTGCCTCGGTCCAGTCCTGTTCCGTCACGATAACTTATGTATCTTTTATTTACAGGTTCCTACCACCTGGGTCGTATATAAACGGTAGAAATTACAAGCCGGAGAAGCTAGCAGCCCTGATGCACAAACTAATACATTCACCGAAAGACTACGTCGACTATTTCAAGTGGCAAAATCATTACAAATACCACGATCCGTCAAAAACGGATAATGTCTGTTCTGTCTGCGAAGCCCTTAATAATAAGGATATGGTTGAAAAGGTATCGATTTATAGACACTTCAGGCAGTGGTGGCTCCCTTATTATAAGAGTGATGATAGATGCTAGCGTATTGAGGTTGTAAACAGGGTGCATCAGAAGTCCGAAATAGTACCTTAACGTTTGTATGAGGTTTTTTTTTAAAGGACTACGCTGTAGGCTGTTACGTGGCCTTTACAGCTTTAGCAGAGGAGATATTTACATGAGTGCCGGGTATACAACTGAATAGTATAAAATTTGATCGAAATTCTTACAAATAGTCAGATTCTACCACCGGTTCGGAATACTGCTTCCACTGAGAAGAGCCGGTAAGAAACTCAATGGTTACTCTTTTTAAAATGATAAATAGTAAGGATTATGAGTAATACATTCTCAGGAGCAGCAACGCCATGAGAGCAGGAAGCACCTTTGTCTCAATATCAGAGAAGAATTGTACTCACGCAGTCTAATATTAGATACAGATTTTGGCATTACGCTTAGGAAGCTAGTGTAAGGTGCGCCTACTCCAACTTACTGTATAAGTATTATTCACAATCACAAGTGGCTATATAAAAAATTGCTTTGGTGTGATACCTTCAACGCTAGATGGGAGAGTAGATGATAAGTTACTAAGAAAATGGAAACTGGTTGGACCAGTCCAGTTTGCCTTCAGTATGCATTTACATATTATATACCGTTTAAGTGCCTAAAATACTATTTCGAACTTCTGATAATACTAATATAATAACATAATGAGTTTGTTCTGAGGACGCTTCTAGTAGGAACTGTGTAAACATTTAGGACAAACTTCAGTATTATAGAAAACGAATTGAGCGAAGAATCTGCGCAAGACATTTATGTAGCTTATATACGACTAGCGTATTGATGCGTGCGGTCCACGCAGATGTTCTGTGCAGTCCGTCCGTGCGGGCCGTCCGCGCGGTGACTTTAAATTAGCTTTAAAAGTTGAGCGTCTATTTTTTTGTCAATACCAAAACGTACTCTGTGATAATATACACAAGGATTATTTTTCTGTGGTAAAATCTTACTCGCGATGTCAATGTAATTTCGTTGAAGAATGAACTTTTATATATGTCAATACAGTTCGTTTTGGTATTAGACAAAAGTCTTGGAGTCCCAGTGTGGCTTTAACAAATTTTCACGTGTTATCCCAGTATTTTTCATATTTAGTAGCTAATGCAGCTGGTAACCAAAGTTTTATAAATATATAAGAAACGAATAATTAAGTTTACGGACTACGCTCATAACACTTCCAAAGTTAGGTAAGTTTTATAAAAGAACTTCCGTGATCTAATGAAGTGACTTAACCCTAATGGGTTAGAAAAAACTTGGTATAGGTTTTTCTTGGTTTAGTTTTTCTAGAAACACATAAAATATCATTAAAAAATGAAACTGCAGAAACGGATTGTCCCAAATGGGACATACTCTTCATCATCATACATCAACATCACGCCTGTATTCCCCGAACGGGTAGGCAGAGGTGCACAGCAGTGCGCCCATATTTCGCTGATGTATTTTGGTCCCAATGTAATAGGGGGCGAGCCTTTTGCCATTAAACTGGGCACATTCTCCACCAATACGTGGGAGTTTGGGCCATAGTCCACCACGCTGGTCAATTATAGGTTGGTGAACTTTACAAATCTTTCTATAGACGTACAGGTTTCCGCACGATATTTCCCTTCATCGTTCAGCAAGTAGTAATCTTTTTTGGAAATGACATTCGCACATGAAATTATCTCAGAGGTGCGGGCCCGGGATTTGAACATGCACCCCTTACGTTCAAGGCGGGCGTTCTTGCCCACTGCAATGGGAACATTGGTATTTAATGGTTTCATACATCCAATGTGATTTAGAATAGAAATAACGAGCCCGTAGCCCTTCATCATGTGCCGACGATTGGATTTATCATAGTCTAAATGAGAGAGACCATTGATAAAAGATTTTGGTCTCATTCCTTGAAAAAATTGGCCGATTTGCAACGGAGGGAAGCGGATCTAGACACACGGTAGTGTGTCAAGCCAAAGTCCAAGCTGGCTTGCAGCACCGTGTGTAATATTACACGAACCATTTGGAGCCATACATTTTTCTTCCAACTCCTAATACATGATTTTTCTATTAAATTCGTGCGGGTTTCAAGACAATTTAGCTTTCTCCCCGGGACTCCCCGAGGGTCAATCCTCGGAGTCTACAATGACTACCGCTGTCGATCCTGGCTTACAGGAGTAACAGTGAGGGGAATGTGAGGCGGGCTAGTCCCAAAAAAATGACTTGAAAATTATGTTATAGTCATTCTGCAATTATAATGTTAGCAGACTGCCCTGTAGTTGTAGCATATAACCTAAAACTCACGGAATATTTTAATTTTGTCTCTTTCTCTTGTATGAAATAAGACAGAGAGCGAGCGAACGAATTCGTGACAAAGGTCTAGTCTTGACATGTGTGCTAACACTACAGGTGGGTTTAAAAATATAGGGAAATGCAAAAAAAAAGTGATACGAACTTTGCCGGGTCATCTAGTCCATAATACAGGGTGTATCACAAGTCCGAAATAATACATTGGGTACATAATATGGTAGCTCATGGTAGTTGGATATTTGCGACAGGTATCGTGTTCTGGGCTTTGTACATCCATAACCCTATTCTACACTTATGAGTGGCGACTACCAATATTCACAAAACGGAACATGCAAATTTTACATAGGATTCGAGATAGGTATTACGAGTTGTAGAAATTGACGACGATGATAAAGTTGGAAAATCATGGTCGAATATCGATATTTTTTTTGTACCATCGGTCAAAGTATTATTTCGGACTTCTGAAACACCCTGCATAGTTACAATAGCATTCTGCAGTACAAAAGTGTTCCAACAATGTTACCGTAACTGTATTCAAACATTCCTTAATTCTCGATGATCTTGTTGTTTATTGCTTAACTGTTGGATAATTAATAAAATTGTATATGATTATAAAATAAAGTTACAGAACTGTTTATCTGTGTTTATTATTTTGACAATTGGTTTTATGTAATAAATATCGTCAGACAATACATACTCATCGTATGATCCCAAACTAAGCAAAGCTTGTACTATGGGTACCCAGTTACACCCAGGCCTGGGTTAATTCCGAAAATTACCGCTGGTGGGATTCAACTCAGCAACCAGTCAGTGCAGCTCGCACCACTACACCAAGCTGCCCCATTAGGATGACCGCTTAGACATTAAGTTTTATCTCTTTCAATTGTCAGATTTGTCGAGAAAATGACGTCACATTTAACTTTTTGTACTGGACATGGCTCGGTGTGACGTCATTTTCGCGACGAATTTGACTGATAGGGATAAAAATTGTATCTACGAGTCATGCTACAGGGCCTGGTTGTCAAATATAGAAGGTGTATCAGAAATCCGAAATAACATTTCAATGTTTACATGAGTATCGCGTATACAACTGTAGCTTTAACATGTGCGCCAAAACTAGACTTACGTCACAGAATATGTTGATTATATCTCTTTCTCTTGTATGAAATAAGACCGAGAGCCAATCCCTGACAGAGGTCTTGTCTTGCGTGCTAACACCACTGAATGGTATAAAAATTTGACTGAATTTCGAACACGAAGTTTCAATTGTTTTTTTAACTGCCAATATTAAAATCTTGTAAAATTTCGAATAATATGCGAAATGTTCAAATATTTAACAGACTTCAAAAAGGAGGAGGTACTCAATTCGACCCGTATGCTTTTTTTTGTTTTGTAAATATCAATAGCCATTTCTCGTAGATGTAGTTTATCCTATTAAATAGGGTTAAGGGTCTACTCATAGATAAATAATTGGTCTCGCGCGCGGCGTGGGTCTACTAAGGCCACAACACGATAACTGTGTCTAATAATCAGAGGTCTATAACTCAGAAACTATGATAATTAGGCATAGTCCGCCTTCACTTAGCATCAACGTATTAGCTACCGTACTTACAATTTTATTTCGATCTTCTGATACACCTGTATAAACAATACTGCTATAAGAGGTAAGAGATAAGGTTCCAGGTTAAGAATGCTGTAGCTAGACACGACATTGACTGATAACTGGCGAAAAGTAGTAAGTATCAACAAGAATAATAAAGCGCTGCGAACACTACGCGACCGACGAGCTAATATTAAAATGAACTCTGTTCAATTAGAGAAAACGTTCAATTTTCAATGAAATGTCATCAATGACGTGAGCAAATTTTGTCGCGTGGCCGCTTGCCAATACTACAACGAACTGTATTAACTCATAGACAAAGTTCAATTTTTAACAAATTTTCATCAATGACGCGAGTGTCGACGATTGGTTGCGGGCGTTGCTTTTACCATAGAAATTCAATCTTTATATATATTACTAGAGAGTATATTTTAATTCGCCCGTCCCTATGGATGCAGGGTAACAAGCCAATGGAAGTACAAAAGCCACTCTGGAGTTGTTAGCTAACGAAAAAACTTTGGGCAAAGTTAATTAGAAAAGTTTCGTACGTTCGTCCGACTTCCAATACAGACAGATAGGTAGTTTGAGAACGTGCATCGAATGCTGGGAATGAGGCAACATCATCTGACAGTAAACCCCAAGTTAGAGCCCCGCGCACACTGCTGCAGTCCGATTTCTAAAAGGCCGGTAACATCTTGGCTGATTTGAGTTATGTATATTTATTTAATAGGACATCCAAAATTTGTTGCATTAAAAACACATAAATATAACTTACAAATCAAGTATAACTAAATGCTCAATTAACAAAGGTGCCACAACATGCATAATAGTAAGAGGAATAACATAATAGGAATGACATTGGTCTCCTTCTTGGTCGATGTACTCTTGGCAGAGCATTCGTGGCAGAGCATGTGCAATCGACGATAGATTTGATGGTCCTCCTCCACCGATCCCGAACCGATGTCTGGCGGACGCATTCATTAAGAGGGGTCTTAGTCAGCGCTTTAATTTGGTCAGTCCAACGCATGGGGCTACGTCCGCGAGGTCTGTTACCATTGACCCTGCCCTGGACAACAAGTCTTTCCATGGCATCTGCTGGTCGCCGTGACACATGGCCAAAGTATCGGAGAATCCTGAGCTGTACTGTGGATGATAGTCTCTCTTTTATTCGTAACTCGTTTAGGATCGATACATTGGTGCGCCGCTGTGTCCAAGAAATGCGGAGCATTCTCCTCCAGCACCACATTTCCAAGGCATCGAAATACGATGCATCGAAACATGCACAATGACATTGATAAAGTTTATTAAATCATTTATTGAACAACTATTTACAAAATATTTACAATGCAAAATAAAATAAGTTAAAACTAATAAATATATATTTATAAAATGTGTAAAAAATTTGGCCCATGCGTACGCAAGACGCTGGCTGCATTCCCTCGCTAAATGGCTAGAGCCACGCGCTGAGCGAGAAAATGGCGAAATGGAAAAAGTTAATTCCTAAACGAGAAGTAATAGCTTGAGCGAATTATCAAACACCACAGATATTTAATCTTTATGTTTATGGACACAGAGTTCGTGTTGGTATTAGCGAAAGTTTTTTTTTTATAATATAGTGAGGCAAACGATGATGATGCAAATGATGCGCGGCTTTTGACGTCCCAGTGTTTCCGGGGCTTAAGACTCATCCCTCCACAAACTATTTACTGTCTCAGTTTTTAGTACAAAAGTGCCGGACATGTCCGGTTGCAATGGACTGGGGGTGATCTCAGTTACATTCAGACCAGGGAAAATTCCGAAAAGGTCGTTCCCGAAATTTGCCGCAGGTGGGTATTGAACCCACCTGTCCCTGTAGCATGACATAATTTTGATCACTTCAAACTATCAGATACGCCGAGAAAAGGACGTCAGACCGAGCCACGTCCAGTACAAAAAGTTCGAAGTGACGTCATTTTCTCGACAAATCTGACCGTTGAAAGAGATAAAAATTATGTCTACACGGACATTCTAAGGGTGCTGGTTCAGTGGGCCGAGGGGCCTAGGTATACTTAAACCACCAGACTTCACAAGACCAATCGATCGTTATTCTCTGTACATTCAACGTTAGGGGCCGTTCAAGTATTACGTAAGCAGATTTATTACAATTATTTACCCTCCCATCCCCCTTGTCAGTAAAAGTAAGCAAAGCTCTTACTCCCTCCCTTACGAAAACATTTTTCAATTAAAAATGTATTTTTAAAATATTATAATTATGATTTTATCACCGAAAATGCGTTTCGTTTTCAAGCATAGACAATGTGAGGGTTGCCATTCGTGTAAAAAAGTAAATAACTACCGATTACGTAATAATACCCATTTCATCCAAAATAAGCAAAAGAAATACCCCCCATAGTGCTAACGTAACACTTGAACGGCCCCTTACTGCATAGTATGGTGCATATGTATATCTGAAATACATCGATATCGCTTTAGATAAAAATCCTCGGTATATAAGCGAAGTGAAGTGCCTATCGTTTGGTGATGTCATTACGGAAGCCCCGAGGCGCACGGCGGTGACCAAAGATGTGATAATCCATCTTGAATATGGATGAGTACCTATCTGTGGGTATGAAACTAAATTATTTTTAGTGTCTGACCGTACAGGCTTTGAAAACCTTCGGTTAAAAAGACAACACTCGACCAAACGTTTGAGCCCAATTAAGCCGAAGTGTTAGCCGAAACCGAAGGCTAGTAAGTATCGAAATTAAACGAACTGTTATTAATATGCAAAAATAGTAAATATCCAAAAACGGGGTGGCTTTATAAACTATTTAATGTGTAAATTACAATATTACAAGTATAAAGAACTGTGTGCTAATCTGGACAGTAGAAGAATGACGCTGCGCGCGGTGTTGCAGCTCCATTTCTATAGAGCAATCATCAGACAGGGCCTACAACTTGTTTGGAGTCACGTTCCTCGGGATGTTTAGACTACTGAGTTGGGTGTCTTAATGTAATACTGAAGGTCCACCATCGCTAGTAGTAAATCATGTCGTTATTTATGACAAGCTTAACACGAAACAGTCTAGTAAACTTAAAAAAAAAAAACATAATTCGATTAACTTTTTGTATAATCTTGAACTGATTTTCTAGGGGTTTAGCTTTAGTTAGAAATCGGCCTTCGAGCGGACACTAGCTATTTTTAGTCGCCATATTATACTTGGGGTGCAAGGAGTTTTAATAACATCTAAAGACCCAAGCCAACCTCAACTGCTCGCGGTGCACCCTGCTAATTAACGAATGAGGCTCTGGCGAGCCGTCCACCGACCCGCTTTGGATCAGCGTGGTGGACTATGGTCAAAAAAAAAACTTACTCATCGTATGATCCCAATCTAAGCATCGCTTGTACTATGTCTATGTATAGACTACGGTCGATCCCAGTTACACTTACGCCAGGACAACTTCTAAAAAAAACATTTTTGCTGCTGGCTGGAATTGAACCTGTAACCATCCATTGCAGTGATTTAAGCGGTCTCGATACCACACCAAGCCATCGCCGTTATACCACCTTATAAAGAGGCTATTAAGAAAGAAAGAAAAAATATACTACCTCCAACTTGATTCTAATCTCCTGGTACCCGCGATAGTCAATACAAAGAGCTTGTAAGTAGATTTGCGGGAGCTTCGCAAACCGCCTCTGGAGTCGATCCACCCCTCACATTCAATTACTGCATCTTATACGCATTCTGAGTGTACCGATATAACTATTGTTTCACGCTCACAGACGCACTTAGTACTATTCTTAATTAAAAATATTTAGACGCTATATTTAGGGGCGTGCGAGTTTATTACACTCTTTTTGAAAATGTGCTCTATGCCTGTATTAAATAGAGATTGAATTTCTGTAACAGAAGCCACGCGACTAAATTCGCTCGCGTCATCAATGATATTTCGTTGAAAAATGTGCTGCTTCCATGAGTTGATACATTCTTATTGACATTTTCAGGGATTTGATCTTCTATTGAAAAATGGTTTTACCATCAATCTTTTTAAACATAATTTCATTGTAGATCGTTTAAAATGTAATATAGGAACAGAATTATCAATTTGATATCAATATGAAATAGAAGGCCTCTCAAAATGTAAAATGCAGACATTTCGTCATGTCATAGTTATAAATAATACACCTTTGGTTGGAATCCATTTTTCTAAAGTTTAGGATAACTACTGAGCACGACACAGAACCCATGAAACTTACAGTGCGTGCAGTACGATAATAATACAGAACAAACTGACATTTTACCTTGCGATGTCTGATAATGATTCTCGTCAGACGGGCTCTGGTGATTGATTGCAAAGTAGGTTATCGTCGGTGATGCTACAGCCCGTACTGTTTTAATTCCAATTAATGATAACATTCCAATTTATAAGTATATTTAAGTATATTTATAACTGGTGAATTTATTTACATAACTAATAGTTGTAGTTGTCTTTGTAAATAAATGCATAATTTGTATATACAATTAATTCTTAATTTCCATGATGTTTTTAAAACGAGGTAGTAGTAGTGGCCTTAAACTTGTACATATAACCAAATCAAATTTACAGGGACATTGGAAGGAACAAAATAGTAAGAAGTTTAATGTTATTCAAGTTTAAGTTATTGATGATGCAGCTACTTAAACAGCTTAACGCAAGTTAGGTGGCTGCAATTGTCTACGCAAATATGGTTTATGTTAATAATTCAATAAGTAAATATATACAGCAGTGGTAGCCGAGTGGTCGAACGCACGCCTTGCAAATCAAAGTGTGCAGGTTCAAACCCCGGCTCGCACCTCTGGTTTTATGTGCGAATCTCAATTTCATCCGAGATTACCACTTCCTATGAAACGGTGAAGGAAAACATCGTGAGGAAACCTGCACGTCTATAGAAAGGCGTGTGAAGATCACCAACCCGCACTGGGCCAGCGTGGTGGACTATAGCCCAAAAATCTCCCTCGTATTGAGGGAGAATGGGCCCGGTATAATGGCAATAGGCTCGCCCCCTATTAAATAGGGACCAAAAATACATCGGCAAAGTGTGGGCGCACTACAGTGCACCTCTGCCTACCCCTTCGGGGAATACAGGCGTGATGATGATGATGTAAATATATACAGTATTATTTAAATTAATAAAGACGGAGTAACGGCACATCCCATAGCTTGTAACAACAAAATAAATAATGTCATGCGAAAGATTACCCAAACATATATATAAACACGTTTTAAAATTTTCAGTGAACTAAATGTTGAGTGTTTAAAATGTTTTTACTGTGGATTATTCTTTGTATAAGTATAATTGGCTATAGTAGCGTCATAGCCGAAAAACATGAAGGTATGTAACTAATAGAACATCTTTTGAAGAGTAGCAATACTCAGTATTAGATCAAATAAAAGTCAGTGCGTTCAACGAGCGCACAAGTCACTGCGTCTAGCGCAACAAAAAATTTTGAAAATAACTTGAAGTCAATGTCATCATCATCGGAAGTTACTATAGGACATAGGACATAAGGTTGAAATTATTAGTAAATCTAAAAATAAAATCACCCCAAGTGACTATACTTACCAGCAGGTTCAGCTTGACCGCGTAGACGCACATTTTATCTCTTCTAACTGTCAGATTTATCAGTCATATCAAGTAGAAAAAGCTCGACAAGTGTGATCGACAGTTGCAAGAGCTAAAACCATAGAGTAACTAGAGCGCAATTTATTGACGTTTATCTGACATGCGCTATTGTAGTTACCTGTAGTATATTGTTTGACACCTTAGGTGCATAATTGATCCAGCAACTACATACGGGAACTACAATGGCAGAAAAATTAGCCACTGGGCGGAGTCGATAGGTCATCTCCGTTTTACTCTATGGCTGAAACATATTTTTAAATGGCTGACTAACTGTTACAGTTTACATTCGTCCCGGCGTAGTCCGTCCATGCAACTACACTGATTGGGATTGCATTCGAGGTTTCTTCACGAAGAATTCAGCTTGCATCGCCGTCTATGGACCTACTCCGGACCCCATTGCTGTGCCCTACAGCGAGAAGGCAATACCTCATGCAAATGTCACCTTTATATACCACAATGGTCTTGTTTCTGGACTAAATAATGCTGTGATAAGGGAGTTTTAGTAAGTGTTCTTTTGTAATTTCCGGTCTTGAAGTACGTTGTAACTGTGGTGACACTGACTTGAATTGAACCCTATTTTAATACAGTTAATGTCACTTAGTTAAATAACTATAAAAGCGTGACTATAAAATCAGCCTTACGTAAATACGTAAGGCTGATTTTATAGTCACGCTTAAGACTCCGCGTACAATAACGGATGCGTTCAAAAATGTATGTAACAGAGGATGTACTACTGTCCTGTTTTATTATTACGCTTCGTGCACTTTCAAACTTGAGCTTGCACATTTACGATTTTCGAATTTCATGTGCAAAGGTCATTTTCAATGAAGATTACAAGCGGCTTTAAGCGTGACAATAAAACCCTGCGTAACGTTTAACAAGTTTATCGGACTTCATTAATTAATTAATTAATATATAGCATTAATAAAAGTACGGGCAAGTTTGTACTCGAAGTTGAGTTCCCAGAGATTGTGCTGTCCACTTCAAATGGAACCATCAGGTACTATCTCAGAGGACGGGAACCCGTGGAACGATCTGATGCATTCTACTTAGTTGTCAGTAAGTATAAACCTAGGAATAGGTTACTAGACAAAAAACAAAAACCGACTTCAAAATTCATTGGTCAAATTCATAGTCCACTCATTTATTTCGTATAGGCCCACTGGGGCACTTACAAATTGTAAGGTTACATTATTTTACATTATTTTACTTATATGCTATTGTGCTAAAAGCAGTGGTAGCCGAGTGGTCGAACGCACGCTTTGCAAATCAAAGTGTGCAGGTTCAAACCCCGGCTCGCACCTCTGGGTTTATGTGCGAATCTCATTTTCATCCGAGATTACCTCTTGTTATGAAACGGTGAAGGAAAACATCGTGAGGAAACCTGCACGTCTATAGAAAGGCGTGTGAAGTTCACCAACCCGCACTGGGCCAGCTTGGTGGACTCCTCTGCCTACCTCTTCGGGGAATACAGGCGTGATGATGTGATGATGATGATGTGTATTGTGCTATTACCAGATCAGAACGCGGATCTGAGAAGATCCGACAAGTAACTCAGTAGTCTTTTCAGTTTATAAATATGTATTTTTTTTATTACAACAGGGGTCTTACCGCCCTCCCCCGAGGCTGGAAGGGAATCCATAAAGGATTTTCCCACGAAAAAAAAAAGGGGGTCTTACCGCCAGGTTAAGAGGTGGCCTCCAAATGTATTGTTGTTTCTATAGTAACTGTCAATATTTGACAGATTTTGTACTCAGTTAACAGTCGAAAGCTGAAAGCAATATTAAAAGTTATCTACTATTACCTACTATTAAACACGCTTGGTCACTCGCTGGTCCGGCTCCACAGGAACTCATTTGAGGGATGTTTGCTATTTGTCCCGTTTTCCTCCCCCGTCCTACCTTTTAATCTTACACTGACACAGCTTGTAATTTATGTAGCTGATTAATTGTGTGATGATTTTTGAAAATGTATACCTTCATTAACTTTATATTGTATAACTAGCTGTGCCCGCGACTTCGCCCGCGTGGACTTTAGGGAGATTACCCGGAAATATGGGTATTATGTTTTTCCCGCGGAACCCTAATGCTTTTTCTAAAATTAAAGTAGCCTAAGTTACGCCTTGGAATGTCAGCTATCTGTCAGTGAAAGTCCCATTGAAATCGGTTCAGCCGTTTATAAGTTTACCTCAAACAAACAGACAGACAGACAAAAAAATTTAAAATTGCGTTTTCGTTATAGGTATCGTATATACTTTCATAAGCATATGGTAAAAAAGTGTTATTTTGATATTACAAACAGACACTCCAATTTTATTTATTTGTATGTATAGATTGTTAATTAAGTAAAACACACTCAAAAATGTAAATCCTTAATGGAAAAAAGCAACCATGAAAATTCTTGCTCATTCTTCCCCATAGGAAATGCATTCCGAATGGGTGGTAGAGATACTATTATTATTATTTATTTTTCACTTACGATTCATAAGTGCCTGTAATGGTTTACATGAATAAAATATTCTGATTCTGATTCTGATTCTGATTCTACTCCAAGAAACGAGGTGGTAAGGAGCAGTATTTTGTAATGCGAATGTAAAAGAGTTCTGCAAACTTGTTATATTAGGTAAAATTGATTACAGGCTTAACTTATCAACAGTCCTAATATTTTGTTTGTTCAACAGGAGATACATCGATAACGATGATTGTACCCTATACAAATGGAATTGATTTTTCTGAGGGGCAAGTCTATACCTACGTCGCTGATTCTAATGTATCTTACAAGTTAGGACGTAATTTCATTAGTAGTGGTAAGTTTTTATATAACTTTGTCACGCAATCTTATTATTTCCACATTTATAATGCAGCTCGAATATGTATTATGTTTAATCTGCAATCAGGGTTCCAAGTCTAGCTAACACATTCGCCAAAGAATGACTGTGCCTGCACTTTCTTAGGAGTTAAAAACATATTTTGTGTATGGTAGCTAGAATATAACTAGGATGGCTTTAAAGTAATGCTTACGCTTCACTAAGTGAAACTATTGCCATTCTACAAAGATAGTGTTGCTTGAGACCCATCTGTCTATGTATGGGTAATGGGGAATTCTCAGAAGATCTTCTCGTAAGAATTCTACATGTCAAAACAAAACGTCAAATTGGTCGTATTTTTTTCCGACATATGTCGAATAGAGATGATCTCGCCTCTGGGTCATGTGAGAATTGGTTCCCAGATTTGTTACTTTGCACTCGACGGATTTCTGATACAGTACTTGATCCTTTTCAGATCCCGGATTGCAAAGATCCCTAGTCCTGCTACTAGCAAATATGCGCACGACATTGCAAGAAGTATACCTTACTGTGGGACAACTCTACCTTTCTATTTTCATCGAAAGCAAAATTTGCAAGTTCACGAAATAATTCTTCTTCATTGTGTTTATTTCTTCTGGCTTTCTTGATATAAAAAAAAATATATAACACTATATGTAGGAGCGGATGTAGTTTCATTTGAACATCCCAAAACCCTCAATAGAATAATATATTACGTTCTTACGAATAGTTTTAGGTCCGTACTAAATAAGTATAAATCTTATGTACATAGAAGATTATTTTTTATTTAAACTATTTTTGGTCTACACTACCCAATTTATTTTTTCAAATGCAGGGTTTAATTTTGATTTTAAATAGAGAACACCGTTTTAATAGGTATTTTTGTAAACAAACCGCACGGAACGAATTCGTTTTCAACCCGATATGGGTAGACAAAAATCTCATTTCCTGATTTAAAACGAACATGGCGATAGGGCATGCTTCGTTTGTTCGGAATTTATACCGTCTTCGACATTAACAGAGTCATACTTTTGCTGGTTGATTATAACAAATGTTACTACAAGAACATTACAAAATAGCCCATTACGTTCGACACGGGCGGTGCAGGTTCGAACTCCGGGCTCACACCTATTTAATAATCATTACCATTTGCTGTACGATGAAGGAAAACATTGTGACAAACTCAGCAAGCCTATATAAGAACGTTTGAAGTTTACCAACCCACACTGGGTCAGCGTGGCGAACTAAGGACTAATCTCTCTCCTAGACGTGTGTCGTTACGTCATTTTCAAGAAACGTAACGTAACCAGTTACTTGGTCGGCGTCACCTGTTTCAAAACTAGTGATTTTTATTTAGCTACTGTGATTGTTTGCATAAATAACTCCACCAAATATACAGTTACACACGAAACGAAACGAATTAAATCACTCTCTATGTGTTTTTAGTTTTAGAGTTACGCCGTTCCACTGTTACGTGGTTTCGTTTTTTGTTGTATATCAGTACCACGGCACGTGTGCGTTCGGATTACTTCAGTTGTATTCGTGTCACCCGTTCTCGCTTACTGAGCCGGCCGGTAGGCGCGCGCGATGCGAAAGAAACGTAACGCGCTCCACCGACCGACTGAAATCTCTCGCTCACAGTTAATGTTAACAGAAATAACGCAGTTACAAAAATCACTACTTGTAATTTCACTTGAAACGTGTGATTCGCTTACATGCCGCGTAGCTAGTTAATGTAACCATTGACGTGAAATAACGTCCACGTCTACTCTCTCCTATTGAGGAAGGAAGTGCAAGGTATCAAAGGAATAGGCTCAACTCCTATTAAATTGACACCAAAATAAACCACTGCAATGTTAGTGCACTGTAAGGCACCTTTGTCTACCCCTTCGGGGAATATAGATGTTGTGATGTATATACCCACTGTAGATAGAAGAAAATATATACATCATCACGCCTGTATTCCCCGAAGGGGTAGGCAGAGGTGCACTGCAGTGCGCCCACACTTCGCCGATGTATTTTTGGTCCCAATGTAATAGGGGGCGAGCCTATTGCCATTATACCAGGCACATTCCCCCTCAATACGAGGGAGATTTGGGCCATAGTCCACGCTGGCCCAGTGCGGGTTGGTGAACTTCACACGCCTTTCTATAGACGTGCAGGTTTCCTCACGATGTTTTCCTTCACCGTTTCAAAGCAAGTGGTAATCTCGGATGAAAATGAGATTCGCACATAAACCCAGAGGTGCGAGCCGGGGTTTGAACCTGCACACTTTGATTTGCAGGGCGTGCTTTCGACTACTCGGCTACCACTGCTTTTAAGAAAATGATTAAAAGAATTAATACCATTGGCGATATATTACCTGCATACACTGCAGTAGGTACACCTCTGCCTTCTCTGGGAGATGCACTGGTGATTTGATATCGAGGAATGAAAGACAATTTGAGTTATTCGACATTTTTTTTAACTTATAGGAGAGATTACTCATTGCAGAAAAAAAATCTGATTCCAAAAATGTAAATCCAATATTGCCCAAAAGTGTCGCTTAAGTTAAATACCCATTCACCCCTCGATATGGTTTTAAAATGATAAAAGGAATGTTCTATATTGATTTCATAATTATAATAAATTAATGGCAAAAAAAACCTTTTAAAAACAAGCTTTTTAGCCATTAAGGCCCTTAGTTTTCGTGTTCTCCTCAGCAAGCCCTTTTATTTTATACCCATACTGTGGTAGTGCAGAAAAAATAACTATTCCGCCATCTTGGATGATCCGCCATATTGGAATTAGAATGACGTCACATAGCCTAAGCATGCATTGTCATCCAACATAAGCGTGTATACCAAATTTCAGCTCAATTGCTTAAAGATATCCGTATCCATAGGAAATGCATTCCGAATGGGTGGTAGAGCTACTATTTTTACTATTTATTGACGATTCATAAGTGCCTGTATTGGTTTATATGAATAAAAAATATTCTGATTCTGATTCTGATTCCGGACATAAATTGCAAGTTAATATAAAGCTTGTAAAAATGACAATCGTTGAAGAAAACTTTCACTTTCAGCTTGGCAACATTTCACCGGAAGCTTCCGCTAAAAGAGTGCGGACGCCGATGCGTGTCGATTGACCGGAAATAGTAGCGGTCTATATTTACAACTTCCGGTCGGGGGGACGGCGGGAAACCAATTAATAACTTTTATGGCCGCCGGTGTTGGCGGCTCGCTCAATTAGTACCAACTACCAACATAAAAGTCTCCACGGCTGATTGGAAATAGGGGTTAGCTTGCGAAAAAATTCGAAGTACTAAAATCTTTGGGATATATTTTTCGTGTAAAGGCCTGTGAAGTTCACCAACCCACACTGGGCCAGCGTGGTGGACTATGGCCCAAAGTCTCCCTCGTAATGTGCCCGATATAATGGCACTCGGCCCCTATTACATAGGGACCAAAAATACAACGGCGAAGTGTGGGCGCACTGCAGTGCACCTCTGCCTACACTTTCCGGGAATACAGCCGTGATGATATATGATATTTTCCGTGTGCTGTGGTGTTAGCACGCATGTCAAGACAAGATCTCTGTCACGGATTGGCTCGGTCGCTCTCTATCTAATTTCATACGAGAGAAAGAGACAACATCAAGATATTCCGTGACATAGTCTAGTCTTGGCACTCAGGCTACAACTACTGGTATTCGTATAAATTAAACTTGGGATTACTAAAGGTTTACCCATATATAGTTCCTATTACTTATTATTACAAACTTCTATCTCTCGACAAATATGATTCAAAATGTCGCGCGTAAAAAAGTGTCAATAACAAAACTAACTCTATGTCAATGTGCTAAGGACTATAAATTTATTTTCGGGAAGTGAATAAAACCACTCATTAGAAGTACATTAGGTTCATTTTAAAGTAATTTTATGGTTTTAATTCATCGAAAGTACAGATAGAACTTTGAATGATCACTGCCATATGCATCGGAGCTTGGATGATGAACGCCTCTCTCATACTTATTGAAATGTTATCGAGCAATCCGTTGAAGGACCTCTGAATTTCAGGATCTGTAAAAAAACTAAATATATTAACATCTGTAACAATCCTTGACAATCCTCGTTGACGTAAAGTTGTAGGCGACAAAAACAAGATTGTAAGTAAATAAGTAAACATCTCCAATAGTTGTAGCATGAGCGCCAAGTTTGGACTTATGTCACAGAATATGAGGATTATATCTCTTTCTCTCGTATGAAATGAGACAGAGAGCGACCGAGCCAATCCGTGACAGAGGTCTCATCTTGACATGAGTGCTGACACCACAGACAACACTTAATCTTCGTATGATACCAAATTAAGCAAAGCTTGTACCTACTATGGTTACTAAACCAAGACCAGGGCAAATTCCTAACAAGCCATTCAAAGTCAAAGTCAAATCATTTATTCTGAACAGGCACTTACAAATTGTCAAGTTTACATTTTTTTTTCTTATATTCTACTTTACTACCACCGGAACGAAATTGTGTAATTTGTCGGTGACGGGAATCAAACCGCGACACCGCGGGGCAGTTAACCGAGCGGCATACGGTCAAACCACTACACTAAGTTGCCTTAAGCCTCCCGCACACTGGAGTTTCCAGAGGCGCGCGTCTTTTTTTCGCCAATACAGAATCGAAAAAGTTAATTCTTCAACGGAATGGCAGTGCAAGCAAATTTTAACGCGTGAGTTTATCTTTCATTACAGAAATTTAATCTTTATATATATGATTTCAGAGTTCGTTTTGGTATTTGCAAAATTTTCGACGCGCGACTTATGACAGTTTACTAGTATATTATATTTTTTCATCTTTATTTCTTATCTTTCTTATAAATTAAATTTTTATATTTTATATTTTTTATCATTATGATGTATTATTGATACATCCTGATATACCTGAATTTGATAATCCTGTCCCAATATTGGTAGAAGGTGTTGGTGCCCCCAAATAAGCGTACACCTCAGCTCTACCCATTTGAATGCCATCGATGAAGGGCACAACCATTGTCAGTGACACCATTCCTGAAAAATAATGAGGTTAAGTTTCAAACAGCTATCACTCATTTATTTACTATTTGATATTTATTAGCCCTTTGAACGCCCCACTGCTGGGCATGGGAATCCCTTTAATGCGAAGGGGATTCGGCCCATAGTCCACCACGCTGGGCCGGTGCGGGTTTGCAGACTTCACACACCTATTGAGAGCTAGCCAAGTTCCCTCAGACGTGCACGTTGCCTAACGATGTTTTCCTTCACCGTTTCATAGTAAGTGATAATCTTAAATAAAAATGAGATTCGCTCATAAAACCCAGAGGTGAGAGCCGCGGCTATAACCTGCACACTTTGATTGTAGGGCGTGCGTTCGATTACTAGGCTGGTATCACTACTTGAATATTTTTAATTCCATTTATTCATATATCTCATTTGAATCGGTAAGAAAAATACTCCATTATAATACGCCAAACAACACATAATCATCGCAAATTAAGCAAAGCTTTTACTATGGGTACCATACAATGAACTGGAGGCGATTCCAGATACACCTAGAGCAGGGTCCCAAGTCCCCTAAGACTATGGTTGTGGAGTTGTTTGAAAACAACATCAATATAAGTAATCAATTCTACTTTTCGTTGTAAGCTAACTCCTCCTAAACGGCTGGTCCAATTTGAATGCTTTTTGTATGCGTTTGGGTGGCACCCTGGATGGTTTAGATTCACAATTGGACCTGGTAGGTGGCGCTGCTTTCGTATGTCACTCATTCTAAGGCGGTACGAAGTTCGCCCGGTCAGCTAGTATTTTATGATTTGTAGTTATAATATGACTGGTGTAGGCATTAAAAAATATCACCTTGACGCCATTACAATAGTCGTATTCTAGCTGCCATTGATAACAGGTGTTGTTTTCTTGCCTCAAAAAGGAAGTCATATTAACTCTACAACAAAAGTGATAGGAGACTTGGGCCCAGGGCAAAACCGAACAGGCCATTTCACACGCCTGCAAGACGTAGCTATAAATCCTCTTACTGTATGTTATGAATGAGTAGTCGGTCAGCTCAATGGGTTCCATTCCCTTCCGGTGATATCTGATGATGGAGCCAGGGCTGAACACGGAGATGGCTGGCACTTCAATCTCCAACACTAGTTTGTTCGTCGCGTTATTTACACTGAAATATAAGAATACTTTAATACACATAAGACACGTGTGTATACTAAGGTTAGATAAAGGTAGTGAACCCACATTTCGCCGATAGAAAGATAACTCTTTACTGATCCACCTCAATCACCATCACATGCAACCATCTGGTTCAACGAGCTAAGTGGCCTAGACTCAGACCAAGCCGTCGGCAAACCTGCGACTTCGTCTACAGTTATATGTGTCGTCAGTAATATCAATAGGCTTAGCATAACCGTGTAGACATAAGTTTCATCTCTTTGAACTGTCAGATTTGTCGAGAAAATGACGTCACTTCGAGCTTTATGTACTGGGCATACCGAGTAGCAGTGGTAGCCGAGTGGTCGAACGCACGCTTTGCAATTAAAGGTCGCGGTGCATGCGAAAGCGATCCCGTGGCGCCCCGATATAAGCGGAAGATGGTACACCGTCGGTTTTTAGTGGGTATACGGCCTTCTGCCGGGACTCCCACATAACCCTGTTACTTCCCCCGAGGTGGCAGGGTATCCATAAAGGATTTTCCGACGATAAAAAAAAAGGTTCAAACCCCGGCTCGCACCTCTGGGTTTCATGTGCGAATCTCATTTTCATCCGAGATTATCACTTGCTAAGAAACGGTGAAGGAAAACATCGTGAGGAAACCTGCACGTCTATAGAAAGGCGTGTGAAGTTCACCAACCCGCACTGGGCCAGCGTGGTGGACTATGGCCTGAATCCCCCTCGCATTGAGGGGAGGCCCGTGCCCAGCAGTGGGACGTTAAAAAGGGCTGTAGTAGTAGTAGTACTGGGCATGGCTCGTTGTGACATCATTTTCTCGACGCGGTCATGCTTAACCTTCTTCTTCTTGGTCGATGTACTCTTGGCGGAGCAGTCGTGGTCATGTGCAATCGACGACAGATTTGATGGTTCTCCTCCACCGATCCCGAACCGATGTCTGGCGGACGCATTCATTAAGAGGGGTCTTAGTCAGCGCTTTAATTTGGTCAGTCCATCGCATGGGGCTACGTCCGCGAGGTCTGTTACCATTGACCCTGCCCTGGACAACAAGTCTTTCCATGGCATCTGCTGGTCGCCGTGACACATGGCCAAAGTACCGGAGGATCCTGGATCCCGCTTAACCTACAGGATACGAAAATATGTGGGTACTTACTAGAACTCGCTGATCTGAGCAGCCCTGAGTCCTTTAGCCTGCGCATTGTTCCATATGAAAGTGAGATTGGCATTAGGTATGGGCATCACCAGTTTTGGTATGGAGTACGGGTCCGGCGTGGGCCCATTGCATGGAGTGCAGAAGGAGTTCTGAGCGAAGAATTGGCGAATACAGTTTGTATCACGAGTAGGGCACGGGCGTGTAATTCCATTCACATCATCTACTGAAATAATGAAATAAAATTAATAATTAGCACTTTTAAAGTATCCATACTAGAGCAGACCATTATCTTCAAAGTGAAAAGGATTCAGGTGATAGTCGACTACGCTGGTACAGTGCGGGTTGGCAGACTACGTTCACCGTTTTAGCAAGTAATAATCTCAGATAAATAGGAGATACGCATATAATATCTCAAAGGCCATGTTTTGAACCTGCACACTAAAGAAGTCCTGTAATCTATCAGCTCGTGCTAACGCTTCCATTCCAATGTTTAGCCACTGCACATACATGCCGACTTTACCGTGTGAATAGTGCTTTAATAAGTATGCATACCTATATAGAAACATGATTATTTACATGGTGAAGAAAAACATCGTAAGGAAACTTGCACGTCTGTAGCAGGGCGTGTGAAGTTCACCAATCCGCACTCGACCAGCGTGGTGGAATATGACTCAAAATCTCCCTTGTATTGAGGAGGATCGTGCCCAGTATAATGGCAATAGGTTCGCTTCCTATTATTTTGAATCCAAAATACATAGGCGAAGTGTGGGCGCACTACAGTGCATCTCTGTCTACCCATACGGGGAATACAGGCGTGATGGTGTATTATATTTATATTATGTAGCTTTAAAAATATTATTGTTGAAATGGCATTGGGAAAGCTATACAGAAGGCCGTAAAGACATAAAGGCTTTAGAATGTCGACTGGAGCCGGAAGACGTAGGAAGGTAAAAGTGGATTGATGACGTCATTCACGTCTCAGCAAACCCTTGGTCCTTGTCCTTGGATATAAACCAGATGGTCGTGGTATCCTCCCCTTGAGTATACAGGGTGTTTCAGAAGTCCGAAATAATACTTTGGATATACGGTAGATCCTACGTAGATGCTTAGTGAAGTCAGATTTATACTTATAGTCACTGTGTTATAGAACTTTGAATATTTGCCACCGGTATAGTGTTCTGGCCTTTGGGTACATCCATGATCTAATTAAACAGTGTAAATTACAGTTATGAGGGGCGACTATCAATATTCACAAAACAGAACATGCAAATTTTACATAAGACTCGAGATATAATTATAGAAATTGACTACGAAAAAAAAGTTGGAAGAACATGGTCGAATTTCGATCAAATTTTTATACTGTTCAATTTTATTGTATACCTGATACTGATGTAAACGACAAAGTATTATTTCTGACTTCTGAAACACCGCGTAGAAGGACCATGGGAATTATATTAGTGATTTTTTTGTGTGTAAATATTTATATAATTCTGTTTTGAGCCTACTAGTAGCTATCCCACTTAGATGTTGTTTACACAGTTAAACAGGGTTAAGGGTGTACCCTGAGGCCACAACCCGACACCAGTCACAAATATTCAGAGATCTATAACTCAGAAACTATAATATAAACATTACCACGCCTGTATTCCCCGAAGGGATAGGCGGAGGTGCCCTAAAGTGTGCTCACACTTCGCCGATGTATTTTGGTCCCAATGTAATAGGGGGCAAACCTATTGCCATTATAGGTACCGGGCACATTCCCCCTCAAGGGAGACGAGGGAGATTTGGGCCATAGTCCATCACGCTGGCCCAGTGTGGGTTGGTGAACTTCACACGTCCTTATAGAGACGTGCAGGTTTCCTCACGATGTTTTCATTCAACGTTCAGCAAGTAGTAATATTATTGAAAATGACATTTGCACATGAAAATCATCTCAGAGGTGCGAGCCCGAGATTTGAACTTGCACCCCATGCGTTCAAGGCGAACGTTCTACCGACGAGGCTACCACTGCTATGAGTGTGCATTAGCGATATATTATTATATTATAACATATAGCTATACAATCATAGAAGCAGTGTTATAGTATAGTAACGCCTGCCTGGGACGGAAGGGGTGCAAGTTCAAATCCCGGGCTCGCACCTCTAAGATTGACGAGTGCGAATGCAATTTTCCATAATGATTACCACTTGCTGAACGGTGAAGAAAAACGTCGTAATGAAAAGTCTATGAAAATACGTGTGATATTCACCAATATAACTGGGCCAGCGTGGTGGACTATGGCCCAAATCTCCCTCGTATTGAGAGGGAATGTGTCCGGTATATATGTTTTTTTTTATGAGATAGGGAGGCAAACGAGCAGACGTTTCATCTGATGGTAAGTGATCAACGCCGCCCATGGACACTTGCAACACTAGGGGCATTGCAAGTGCAATAATGGCAATAGGCTCGGCATCCGCGAAATGTGTGCGTACTGCAGTGCACCTCTGCCTACCCCTTCGGGGCGTACAAGAGTGGTGATGTATTGTTTAGATAGACATACCATTTGAAGGCGGGGTAATGCTTTCTTCTGTACTTTTTACACCCCTTTTTACACAAAAGCAAACACTAACACATGATATAAGTATAAACAGCTTCATTATGTACGAAATTATAAGTGAAACAAGCCAATACGTATGTTAACAGTACATTATATACTGGCGGTCGCGTGACCGTTTTATATTCTTAATAAAAGGAAGCCAATCCCTTTTTAAACGGCTCGTTTCCGTATATCTGTTAGTGTGTGTGTTTTAAAATCATTAAATTGAATTAACTTTTTATTTTTGATTCCAAATGTGTACAGCGACATTTTTTTAGGGTTCCGTACCTAAAAAGGAATCCTTATCCTCACTTTGTTGTCTGTCTGTCTGTCAAGACCCTTTTTCTCAGGAATGCGAGGAGGGTATCAAGTTGAAACTTATAACAAAGACAGTAGTTTGCGGTCCCTTGAAGCTTTTGATAAATCAACCTTTAACGCAATCAAAAGATACGGTTTAATTTGCTTATTTAGTACATTTTCAAGGGAATCAAAAACCTATATATACTTCCCGTTGACCTAGAATCATGAAATCATGAAAACTAACGGCAAAGTAAAGTTTGTCCCTCTATCCAGTTTATCTTTTCGTTACAGCAATGTTCGGTGCTCTCATAGTTTAGATACGGAAGTCCTGGTGGGGGAGTCCAGCTCGCACTTGGCCGTTTTTTTTATAAAGTATTACCAAATGTGAGGTCATAACATTAATAAATAATATTTACGTGTATTTTATACAATAAAACTTGTCCTTTAAACAATAATAAAAAAAACACATCCATAAAAACTCAAGTAACAGTTACAAAACGAATAAGTTATAAGCGGCATATTTAACGCTTTTATTTTTAGCTTCACTTCCGTTATGTTATTTTATTTACCCACCAGGATGCAAACCGAAAAGCAGCAGGGTGTCTACGAATCTCATAACCTTGCTACTTTCCCCGAAGTGGCAGGGTAAAGGATTTTCCGAAGTTAAAAAAACTAATCGAATCGAGACGTGTCGGGAGACGGGAGATTACCCGGATGTAATGGTTTTATGTTCATCCCGCGGAACCCTTATGCTTTAAAATTAAAGTAGCTTAAGTTACGTCTTGGAACATCAGCTATGTGCCAGTGAAAGTCCCGTCGAAATCTGTTCAGCCGTTTGGAAGTTTACCCGGAACAAACAGACAGACAGACGCATACAAAAAAAAAATTCGTTATAGGTATCGTGTATACTTTCATATGCATTTGTTAAAATAATATTATTTTGATATTACAAACAGACACTCCAATATTATTTACTTGTATGTATGTATGTATAGTATAGATGTGAACTTATGTCATTTATCGTGTTGAGTGCTGCTCTCAGTGACATCATTTTCTTTTTTTCTTTTTTTACGAAATGATGATATTTAATGGAATAAGATGAGGAATGGCTCCACCTCCGTTTAGCGGGTATTTCAGCCAGTGTAAAGTAATTAATAGCAAGGGGAAAATTCAATAAATACACATTGTAAATAAAAATAAAATATATACGGTCGAATTGCGAAACATCCTCCTTTTTGGAAGTCGGTTAAAATGGATGATGACAGTGATAAAGATGGCGGATGAATCCGACATCATTTTCGGATCAGTACAGTCGTTCGTATCATACGTCATAATTCGAAAAAACAGTGTCCAGTGGGACAATACTCGCATGAATGATAATAACTGTTTATTTAGTTTTTATTTTCATGACCTCGGTTATTTTATCTATACAAATAAATAAAATTGGAGTGTCTGTTTGTAATATCAAAATAACACTTTTTTACCAAATGCGTATGAAAGTATATATGATACATATAACGAAAACGCAATTTTAAATTTGTTTGTTTGTATGTCTGTTTGTTTGAGGTAAACTTCTAAACGGCTGAACCGATTTCAATGGGAATTTTACTGACAGATAGCTGACGTTCCAACGCGTAACTTAGGCTACTTTAATTTTAGAAAAAGCATTAGGATTCCGCGAGAAAAACATAATACCCATATTACCGGGTAATCTCCCTAAAGTCCACGCGGGCACAGCTAGTTCCAAATATAATTTATGTATTTTGTTTTTAATTTTATCTTTAAATCAACATATGTCAAAACCAAACGCCGATTTGGTTGCATTTTATCGTTTTATTTCGATATATGTCGAATTAGACATAATGTCGATCTTGCGCGAATCAGGCCCTTGGGATATAGGTATAATAGGGAGTTACTATCCAAAGAGATATTCGATCTCTTTGGATAGTAACTCCCTATTTTTTTTTTGTCATAACAAACGTATAAACGTTTTCATATACATCGATTTAAACTTACGATTTTGATCTTTATTTAAATCATCTCAGAATACATAATACAATGTCATACTAATTAGGTACTATGAGGAATGGATATGATTGATTAAAAAATAATAAACCCACTATACCTACTTTGTATAATTGGTATCATTCTGCAATTGTTTGTTATATGTAGGTATTTAGGTACCTTGTTTGGTGTAGGTACGAATTCTTAAACATAGTATGCAATTAATTCAATAATTTTAATCCGCAATTGGAAGGAAGTATGATGCACCTTTGCACGCAAAAAATGATAAATAGTACTTTTAATCGGCATTTTAGCAAACCCTGGTGATTTAATAGCGCTATTTCTCATTAGTTTTTTTAATGGACTACGCTGTTGGCCGTGAGTTGGCCTTTACAGCTTCACCGGAGGAGGGAATTTCTCATTGAATTGAAACTATTTTACGGATTTTATCGCGTTTATTTACTATTTTATTTTCCCGACGTTTCGGCTGCTTTACAGCAACCATGGTCACGGGGGGACTGAGGTGTTAGACGTCCTGATGTCATAGTTAATAACTGGGTACCCTCATATTTAGTTGTTGTTTGCGGTCCGATCGACGCAGAAAGTGCTCACAGTGTCTTGAGGTCTTGCAATGGGGAAACGTCGGGAAAATAAAATATTTTAATATTTTATTTTCCCTAATAGTTAAAATAAAATAGTTCAAATAAAATATTTTAACTATTTTACGGATTTTATCGCGTTTATTTATAAACGCCTTAAAATAGTTTCATTTTAATGTATAGTATTCGCGTAAATATAAGAAAACAATAGGGAATTTCTCATTAGTGCTACACGATATGGTATCTACTTACGTATTTTGACGTCGACTTGATCTAGTGGTTTGTTGGCCGATCTGCTCACTGTTGCGAGTTTGATTCCCACCAGCGACAATTTTCAGAAATTGCCTTTTTGGAATTTGCCATGGTGTGGGTGTCACTGGAATTGCCTCAGCTAACCTCAGCTACCCATAGTAAGTTCAAGTTTTACCTGGTTTGGGATCCTATCATGAGTATGGGTTTTTTGGCGATATTTACTAACTCGTGCTTCGCCACCGTTTTATGATTCACGTAAAATCCAACGAAAAAATTTAACTTTTAGCTGGATTTTCATGGAAATTGATTATATCTATGAAAATTCGCTTAAAGCATTGCACTGTCCCTGTCATCAGACAGGACTCCTCTTTCCATAGGTAAATGGTTTAGGTGTAACCCTGAATTCGTTTGTATTTTTAGCTTAACAAAAACAAAACGTAGAACCTATGTTTTAATTCGCAGACAAAATGTCGAATAAGACAATTTGATATATTTCTAGAGAATATATAGAATATAAAAACCGGCCAAGTGAGAGTCGGACTCGCGCACGAAGGGTTCCATACCATTATCTATAAACCTTTGCGAAAAAATCACGTATGTTGTATGGGAGCCCCCTTGAATATTTATTTTATTCTGTTTTTGTAGTTATAGTGTACTGTATTTGTTGTTATAGTGGCAATAGAAATACATCATGTGTGAAAATTTCAGCTTTCTAACTAACATGGTTCATGAGAGATACAGCCTGGTGACAGACGGACGGACGAACGGACGGACAGCGAAGTCTTAGTAATAGGGTTCCCGTTTTACCCTTTGGGTACGGAACCCTAAAAAGATGTATACTTTATCGTAAAATATACATCTGTTTTTATCTCATATCTTTACTTATAATATCCTATTCCACTTACTCAATGTTTATAGTCCAAGCATAAGGCGGTTTACTACAGTCCGCCATAGCAATAACCCCACTAGTGCGCGCACGGATTTATTTATGAAGTACACGTCGCTCATAAATAACCTATCTGGAGATTGCGACTCTACCATACTAGCTACATAAATAAATAATATATACCGCTGGACTATATATAATTATCGTATAATCGTGGATTAAGCACCACTGTTCACATACAAGAAACTGAGCGGTTATTCCCCTTACATGCAGAAAGAGGGTCAAAAATCAACACTTTTAAATTAAATATTATACATCATAATCACGCCTGTGTTCCCAAAAGGAGTAGGCAGAGGTGCATTGCAGTGCGCCCACACTTCGCCGATGTATTTTGGTTCCAATGTAATAGGGGGCGAGCATATTGCTATTATACCGGGCACATTCTCCCTCAATACCAGGGATTTTTTTGAGTTATAGTCCACCACGTTGGCCCAGTGTGGGTTGGTGAACTTCATACGCCTTTCTATAGACGTGCAGGTTTCCTTACGATGTTTTCCTTTACCGTTCCATAGCAAGTCGTAATCTCGGATGAAAATGAGATTCCCACATGAAACCCAGAGGTGCTAGCCGGGGTTTGAACCTGCGCACTTTGATTTCAAGGCGTGCGTTTGACCACACGGCTACCACTGCTCAATAATAAATAAATATCGCCAGACAAGACATACTCAACATGAGTATGATCCAAAACCAAGCAAAGCTTCTGCTATGGGACTAAGGAGGATCCCAGTTACACTCAGACCACGGCCAATTACAAGGTCATTACTGAAATGTTCTGCTGATGGGAATCAAACCAGCAAACACTCAGTTCTGTGAGCCTACCTTAAATAACTAGACCAAGCCGTCATCGAGCTATACTTGCAGCAATTCATCTTAAAAATCCATGACATGATTTTCTTGCTAATTCAGAAAACGAATATAAATCTGCTAAAATTCGTTTTATGAAAATATTTATCCATACAAGCGTTCTACTCTGCCAATGTATTATAACTTTTAATAATACTTGGGGGTCAAAGTTTGAAACACTTCTGCCCACTTTCCGACCTATCCTATTGAGATCTACTACAGTAATAGGCATTGAAGGTACAATACTGAAGTTTAAATGTGTGTGTGTACGTGACACGTGTGTGTGAGCGAGCAACTATCTCACTTTCAGCGAACTCACCTCTCACGAAATAAAGTAGCCGAGTTAGGAGATTGACCCCTGTAACAATACAATGGACGAGATATTTTACTAATCTTGCAACATTTACAGTTAACTTACTTCTCACATCGATAGATGGCGCTCAATGCATTATCGAAAATGTTAGTACAAAGATGGCATGGTCCATTCAAAGTTTAATCGCGCAAGAGAGGTTGTTATGCAACATTGATATAATTAGTCAGCTAGGCGCCCAGTTTTACTAAGATTTTCCCTTTTGTCAGTTCAAATCCCAGATACTACTACTTAAAGATAAACTTAACTATACTTCAGAGTACTCTGATACAAGTGGTGCTTTGCTTGGGAACCCGAATGAGAAAAAATATTTATATATCTGCCTACCTATATACACTTTTTTTTCTTTATATTTGCGATCTACCATAAATAATAACTTTCTATAAATCTATTATAAATACTTAAATGTCGCCAGACAACACTCATTTATGACCCCGAACTAAACAAAGCTTGTACTATGACTGGGGGCGATCATACAATAGACTGGGGGCGATCCCAGTTACACCTAGACCAGGGAATTTTTTTTAATTTGTACCTTACGGGAATTGAACTCGTAACAGGTTGAGTGAGCCGAGTGGCGTACGTTCAAACCACTGGAACAAGCCGTCGTAACTATGTTAGTGTTAGCCGAAACCGAAGGCTAGTAAGTATCGAAATTAAACGAACTGTTATTAATATGCAAAAATAGTAAATATCCAAAAACGGGGTGGCTTTATAAACTATTATAATGTGTAAATTACAATATTACAAGTATAAAGAACTGTGTGCTAATCTGGACAGTAGAAGAATGACGCTGCGCGCGGTGTTGCAGCTCCATTTCTATAGAGCAATCATCAGACAGGGCCTACAACTTGTTTGGAGTCACGTTCCTCGGGATGTTTAGACTACTGAGTTGGGTGTCTTAATGTAAAACTGAAGGTCCACCATCGCTAGTAGTAAATCATGTCGTTATTTATGACAAGCTTAACACGAAACAGTCTAGTAAACTTTAAAAAAAAAAACATAATTCGATTAACTTTTTGTATAATCTTGAACTGATTTTCTAGGGGTTTAGCTTTAGTTAGAAATCGGCCTTCGAGCGGACACTAGCTATTTTTAGTCGCCATATAATACTTGGGGTGCAAGGGGTTTTAATAACATCTAAAGACCCAAGCCAACCTCAACTGCTCGCGGTGCACCCTGCTAATTAACGAATGAGGCTCTGGCGAGCCGTCCACCGACCCGCATTGGATCAGCGTGGTGGACTATGGTCAAAAAAAAAACTTACTCATCGTATGATCCCAATCTAAGCATCGCTTGTACTATGTCTATGTATAGACTAGGGTCGATCCCAGTTAGACTTACGCCAGGACAACTTCTGAAAAAAACATTTTTGCTGCTGGCTGGAATTGAACCTGTAACCATCCATTGCAGTGATTTAAGCGGTCTCGATACCACACCAAGCCATCGCCGTTATACCACCTTATAAAGAGGCTATTAAGAAAGAAAGAAAAAATATACTACCTCCAACTTGATTCTAATCTCCTGGTACCCGCGATAGTCAATACAAAGAGCTTGTAAGTAGATTTGCGGGAGCTTCGCAAACCGCCTCTGGAGTCGATCCACCCCTCACATTCAATTACTGCATCTTATACGCATTCTGAGTGTACCGATATAACTATTGTTTTGATATAAATTTATGTTTAAAGTTGGTTTTATAGTCACGCTCACAGACGCACTTAGTACTATTCTTAATTAAAAATATTTAGACGCTATATTTAGGGGCGTGCGAGTGTATTACACTCTTTTTGAAAATGTGCTCTATGCCTGTATTAAATAGAGATTGAATTTCTGTAACAGAAGCCACGCGACTAAATTCGCTCGCGTCATCAATGATATTTCGTTGAAAAATGTGCTTCTTCCATGAGTTGATACAGTTCTTATTGACATTTTCAGGGATTTGATCTTCTATTGAAAAATGGTTTTACCATCAATATTTTTAAACATAATTTCATTGTAGATCGTTTAAAATGTAATATAGGAACAGAATTATCAATTTAATATCAATATGAAATAGAAGGCCTCTCAAAATGTAAAATGCAGACATTTCGTCATGTCATAGTTATAAATAATACATCTTTGGTTGGAATCCATTTTTTTAAAGTTTAGGATAACTACTGAGCACGACACAGAACCCATGAAACTTACAGTGCGTGCAGTACGATAATAATACAGAACAAACTGACATTTTACCTTGCGATGTCTGATAATGATTCTCGTCAGACGGGCTCTGGTGATTGATTGCAAAGTAGGTTATCGTCGGTGATGCTACAGCCCGTACTGTTTTAATTCCAATTAATGATAACATTCCAATTTATAAGTATATTTATAACTGGTGAATTTATTTACATAACTAATAGTTGTAGTTGTCTTTGTAAATAAATGCATAATTTGTATATACAATTAATTCCTAATTTCCATGATGTTTTTAAAACGAGGTAGTAGTAGTGGCCTTAAACTTGTACATATAACCAAATCAAATTTACAGGGACATTGGAAGGAACAAAATAGTAAGAAGTTTAATGTTATTCAAGTTTAAGTTATTGATGATGCAGCTACTTAAACAGCTTAACGCAAGTTAGGTGGCTGCAATTGTCTACGCAAATATGGTTTATGTTAATAATTCAATAAGTAAATATATACAGCAGTGGTAGCCGAGTGGTCGAACGCACGCCTTGCAAATCAAAGTGTGCAGGTTCAAACCCCGGCTCGCACCTCTGGGTTTATGTGCGAATCTCAATTTCATCCGAGATTACCACTTGCTATGAAACGGTGAAGGAAAACATCGTGAGGAAACCTGCACGTCTATAGAATGGCGTGTGAAGATCACCAACCCGCACTGGGCCAGCGTGGTGGACTATAGCCCAAAAATCTTCCTCGTATTGAGCGAGAATGGGCCCGGTATAATGGCAATAGGCTCGCCCCCTATTAAATTGGGACCAAAAATACATCGGCGAAGTGTGGGCCCACTACAGTGCACCTCTGCCTACCCCTTCGGGGAATACAGGCGTGATGATGATGATGTAAATATATACAGTATTATTTAAATTAATAAAGACGGAGTAACGGCACATCCCATAGCTTGTAACAACAAAATAAATAATGTCATGCGAAAGATTACCCAAACATATATATAAACACGTTTCAAAATTTTCAGTGAACTAAATGTTGAGTGTTTAAAATGTTTTTACTGTGGATTATTCTTTGTATAAGTATAATTGGCTATAGTAGCGTCATAGCCGAAAAACATGAAGGTATGTAACTAATAGAACATCTTTTGAAGAGTAGCAATACTCAGTATTAGATCAAATAAAAGTCAGTGCGTTCAACGAGCGCACAAGTCACTGCGTCTAGCGCAACAAAAAATTTTGAAAATAACTTGAAGTCAATGTCATCATCATCGGAAGTTACTATAGGACATAGGACATAAGGTTGAAATTATTAGTAAATCTAAAAATAAAATCACCCCAAGTGACTATACTTACCAGCAGGTTCAGCACGACCGCGTAGACGCACATTTTATCTCTTCTAACTGTAGATCATCTCAAGTAGAAAAAGCTCGACAAGTGTGATCGACAGTTGCAAGAGCTAAAACCATAGAGTAACTAGAGCGCAATTTTTTGACGTTTATCTGACATGCGCTATTGTAGTTACCTGTAGTATATTGTTTGACACCTTAGGTGCATAACTGATCCAGCAACTACATACGGGAACTACAATAGCAGAAAAATTAGCCACTGGGCGGAGTCGATAGGTCATCTCCGTTTTACTCTATGGCTGAAACATATTTTTAAATGGCTGACTAACTGTTACAGTTTACATTCGTCCCGGCGTAGTCCGTCCATGCAACTACACTGATTGGGATTGCATTCGAGGTTTCTTCACGAAGAATTCAGCTTGCATCGCCGTCTATGGACCTACTCCGGACCCCATTGCTGTGCCCTACAGCGAGAAGGCAATACCTCATGCAAATGTCACCTTTATATACCACAATGGTCTTGTTTCTGGACTAAATAATGCTGTGATAAGGGAGTTTTAGTAAGTGTTCTTTTGTAATTTCCGGTCTTGAAGTACGTTGTAACTGTGGTGACACTGACTTGAATTGAACCCTATTTTAATACAGTTAATGTCACTTAGTTAAATAACTATAAAAGCGTGACTATAAAATCAGCCTTACGTAAATACGTAAGGCTGATTTTATAGTCACGCTTAAGACTCCGCGTATAATAACGGATGCGTTCAAAAATGTATGTAACAGAGGATGTACTACTGTCCTGCTTTATTATTACGCTTCGTGCACTTTCAAACTTGAGCTTGCACATTTACGATTTTCGAATTTCATGTGCAAAGGTCATTTTCAATGAAGATTACAAGCGGCTTTAAGCGTGACAATAAAACCCTGCGTAACGTTTAACAAGTTTATCGGACTTCATTAATTAATTAATTAATATATAGCATTAATAAAAGTACGGGCAAGTTTGTACTCGAAGTTGAGTTCCCAGAGATTGTGCTGTCCACTTCAAATGGAACCATCAGGTACTATCTCAGAGGACGGGAACCCGTGGAACGATCTGATGCATTCTACTTAGTTGTCAGTAAGTATAAACCTAGGAATAGGTTACTAGACAAAAAACAAAAACCGACTTCAAAATTCATTGGTCAAATTCATAGTTCACTCATTTATTTCGTATAGGGCCACTGGGGCACTTACAAATTGTAAGGTTACATTATTTTACATTATTTTACTTATATGCTATTGTGCTAAAAGCAGTGGTAGCCGAGTGGTCGAACGCGCGCCTTGCAAATCAAAGTGTGCAGGTTCAAACCCCGGCTCGCACCTCTGGGTTTATGTGCGAATCTCATTTTCATCCGAGATTACCGCTTGCTATGAAACGGTGAAGGAAAACATCGTGAGGAAACCTGCACGTCTATAGAAAGGCGTGTGAAGTTCACCAACCCGCACTGGGCCAGCTTGGTGGACTATAGCCCAAAAATCTCCCTCGTATTGAGGGAGAATGTGCCCGGTATAATGGCAATAGGCTCGCCCTCTATTAAATTGGGACCAAAAATACATCGGCGGAGTGTGGGCGCACTACAGTGCACCTCTGCCTACCCCTTCGGGGAATACAGGCGTGATGATGTGATGATGATGATGTGTATTGTGCTATTACCAGATCAGAACGCGGATCTGAGAAGATCCGACAAGTAACTCAGTAGTCTTTTCAGTTTATAAATATGTATTTTTTTTATTACAACAGGGGTCTTACAGCCCTCCCCCGAGGCTGGAAGGGAATCCATAAAGGATTTTCCCACGAAAAAAAAAGGGGGTCTTACCGCCAGGTTAAGAGGTGGCCTCCAAATGTATTGTTGTTTCTATAGTAACTGTCAATATTTGACAGATTTTGTACTCAGTTAACAGTCGAAAGCTGAAAGCAATATTAAAAATTATCTACTATTACCTACTATTAAACACGCTTGGTCACTCGCTGGTCCGGCTCCACAGGAACTCATTTGAGGGATGTTTGCTATTTGTCCCGTTTTCCTCCCCCTTTTAATCTTACACTGACACAGCTTGTAATTTGTGTAGCTGATTAATTGTGTGATGATTTTTGAAAATGTATACCTTCATTAACTTTATATTGTATAACTAGCTGTGCCCGCGACTTCGCCCGCGTGGACTTTAGGGAGATTACCCGGAAATATGGGTATTATGTTTTTCCCGCGGAACCCTAATGTTTTTCTAAAATTAAAGTAGCCTAAGTTACGCCTTGGAATGTCAGCTATCTGTCAGTGAAAGTCCCATTGAAATCGGTTCAGCCGTTTAGAAGTTTACCTCAAACAAACAGACAGACAGACAAAAAATTTTAAAATTGCGTTTTCTTTATAGGTATCGTATATACTTTCATAAGCATTTGGTAAAAAAGTGTTATTTTGATATTACAAACACACTCCAATTTTATTTATTTGTATAGATTGTTAATTAAGTAAAACACACTCAAAAATGTAAATCCTTAATGGAAAAAAGCAACCATGAAAATTCTTGCTCATTCTTCCCCATAGGAAATGCATTCCGAATGGGTGGTAGAGATACTATTATTATTATTTATTTTTCACTTACGATTAATAAGTGCCTGTATTGGTTTACATGAATAAAATATTCTGATTCTGATTCTACTCCAAGAAACGAGGTGGTAAGGAGCAGTATTTTGTAATGCGAATGTAAAAGACTCAAAGAGTTCTGCAAACTTGTTTTATTAGGTAAAATTGGTGACAGGCTTAACTTATCAACAGTCCTAATATTTCGTTTGTTCAACAGGAGATACATCGATAACGATGATTGTACCCTATACAAATGGAATTGATTTTTCTGAGGGGCAAGTCTATACCTACGTCGCTGATTCTAATGTATCTTACAAGTTAGGACGTAATTTCATTAGTAGTGGTAAGTTTTTATATAACTTTGTCACGCAATCTTATTATTTCCACATTTATAATGCAGCTCGAATATGTATTATGTTTAATCTGCAATCAGGGTTCCAAGTCTAGCTAATACATTCGCCAAAGAATGACTGTGCCTGCACTTTCTTAGGAGTTAAAAACATATTTTGTGTATGGTAGCTAGAATATAACTTTAAAGTAATGCTTACGCTTCACTAAGTGAAACTATTGCCATTCTACAAAGATAGTGTTGCTTGAGACCCATCTGTCTATGTATGGGTAACGGGGAATTCTCGGAAGATCTTCTCGTAAGAATTCTACATGTCAAAACAAAACGTCAAATTGGTCGTATTTTTTTCCGACATATGTCGAATAGAGATGATCTCGCCTCTGGGTCATGTGAGAATTGGTTCCCAGATTTATTACTTTGCACTGGACGGATTTCTGATAAAGTACTTGATCCTTTTCAGATCCCGGATTGCAAAGATCCCTAGTCCTGCTACTAGCAAATATGCGCACGACATTGCAAGAAGTATACCTTACTGTGGGACAACTCTACCTTTCTATTTTCATCGAAAGCAAAATTTGCAAGTTCACGAAATAATTCTTCTTCATTGTGTTTATTTCTTCTGGCTTTCTTGATATAAATAAAAATATATAACACTCTATGTAGGAGCGGATGTAGTTTCATTTGAACATCCCAAATGCCTCAATAGAACATATTACGTTGTTACGAATAGTTTTAGTGTAGATCCGTACTAAATAAGTATATAAATCTTATGTATTTAGATTATTTTTTATTTAAACTATTTTTGGTCTACACTACCCTATTTTTTTTCAAATGCCCTGCATTTTATTTTGATTTTAAATAGAGAACACCGTTTTAATAGGTATTTTTGTAAACAAACCGCACGGAACGAATTCGTTTTCAACCCTATATGGGTAGACAAAAATCTCATTTCCTGATTTAAAACGAACATGGCGATAGGGCATGCTTCGTTTATTCGGAATTTATACCGTCTTCGACATTAACAGAGTCATGCTTTTGCTGGTTGATTATAACAAATGTTACTACAAGAACATTACAAAATAGCCCATTACGTTCGACACGGGCGGTGCAGGTTCGAACTCCGGGCTCACACCTATTCAATAATCATTACCATTTGCTGTACGATGAAGTAAAACATTGTGACAAAATCAGCAAGCCTATATAAGAACGTTTGAAGTTTACCAACCCACACTGGGTCAGCGTGGCGAACTAAGGACTAATCTCTCTCCTAGACGTGTGTCGTTACGTCATTTTCAAGAAACGTAACGTAACCAGTTACTTGGTCGGCGTCACCTGTTTCAAAACCAGTGATTTTTATTTAGCTACTGTAATTGTTTGCATAAATAACTCCACCAACTATACAGTTACACACGAAACGAAACGAATTAAATCACTCTCTAAGTGTTTTTAGTTTTACAGTTACGCCGTTCCACTGTTACGCGGTTTCGTTTTTTGTTGTATATCAGTACCACGGCACGTGTGCGTTCGGATTACTTCAGATGTATTCGTGTCACCCGTTCTCGCTTACTCAGCCGGCCGGTAGGCGCGCGCGATGCGAAAGAAACGTAACGCGCTCCACCGACCGACTGAAATCTCTCGCTCACAGTTAATGTTAACAGAAATAACGCAGTTACTAAAATCACTACTTGTAATTTCACTTGAAACGTGTGATTCGGTTACATGCCGCGTAGCTAGTTAATGTAACCATTGACGTGAAATAACGTCCACGTCTACTCTCTCCTATTGAGGAAGGAAGTGCAAGGTATAAAAGGAATAGGCTCAACTCCTATTAAATTGACACCAAAATAAACCACTGCAATGTTAGTGCACTGCAAGGTACCTTTGTCTACCCCTTCGGGGAATATAGACGTTGTGATGTATATACCCACTGTAGATAGAAGAAAATAATTAAAAGAATTAATACCATTGGCGATATATTACCTGCATACACTGCAGTAGGTACACCTCTGCCTTCTCTGGGAGATGCACTGGTGATTTGATATCGAGGAATGAAAGACAATTTGAGTTATTCGACATTTTTTTTAACTTTATAGGAGAGATTACTCATTGCAGAAAAAAAATCTGATTCCAAAAATGTAAATTCAATATTGCCCAAAAGTGTCGCTTAAGTCAAATACCCATTCACCCCTCGATATGGTTTTAAAATGATAAGAGGAATGTTCTATATTGATTTCATAATTATAATAAATTAATGGTAAAAAAAACTTTTTAAAAACAAGCTTTTTAGCCATTAAGGCCCTTAGTTTTCGTGTTCTCCTCAGCAAGCCCTTTTATTTTATACCCATACTGTAGTAGTGCAGAAAAAATAACTATTCCGCCATCTTGGATGATCCACCATATTGGAATTAGAATGACGTCACATAGCCTAAGCATGCATTGTCATCCAACATAAGCGTGTATACCAAATTTCAGCTCAATTACTTAAAGATATCCGGACATAAATTGCAAGTTAATATAAAGCTTGTAAAAATGACAATCGTTGAAGAAAACTTTCACTTTCAGCTTGGCAACATTTCACCGGAAGCTTCCGCTAAAAGAGTGCGGACGCCGATGCGTGTCGATTGACCGGAAATAGTAGCGGTCTATATTTACAACTTCCGGTCGGGGGAACGGCGGGAAACCAATTAATAACTTTTATGGCCGCCGGTGTTGGCGGCTCGCTCAATTAGTACCAACTACCAACATAAAAATCTCCACGGCTGATTGGAAATAGGGGTTAGCTTGCGAAAAAATTCGAAGTACTAAAATCTTTGGGATATATTTTTCGTGTAAAGGCCTGTGAAGTTCACCAACCCACACTGGGCCAGCGTGGTGGACTATGGCCCAAAGTCTCCCTCGTAATGTGCCCGATATAATGGCACTCGGCCCCTATTACATAGGGACCAAAAATACAACGGCGAAGTGTGGGCGCACTGCAGTGCACCTCTGCCTACACTTTCCGGGAATACAGCCGTGATGATATATGATATTTTTCGTGTGCTGTGGTGTTAGCACACATGTCATGACAAGATCTCTGTCACGGATTGGCTCGGTCGCTCTATAACTAATTTCATACGAGATCAAGAGACAACATCAAGATAGTCCGTGACATAGTCTAGTCTTGGCACTCAGGCTACAACTACTGGTATTCGTATAAATTAAACTTGGGATTACTAAAGGTTTACCCATATATAGTTCCTATTACTTATTATTACAAACTTCTATCTCTCGACAAATATGATTCAAAATGTCGCGCGTAAAAAAGTGTCAATAACAAAACTAACTCTATGTCAATGTGACTATAAATTTATTTTCGGGAAGTGAATAAAACCAGTCATTAGAAGTACATTAGGTTCATTTTACAGTAATTTTATGGTTTTAATTCATCGAAAGTACAGATAGAACTTTGAATGATCACTGCCATATGCATCGGAGCTTGGATGATGAACGCCTCTCTCATACTTATTGAAATGTTATCGAGCAATCCGTTGAAGGACCTCTGAATTTCAGGATCTGTAAAAAAACAAAATATATTAACATCTGTAACAATCCTTGACAATCCTCGTTGACGTAAAGTTGTAGGCGACAAAAACAAGATTGTAAGTAAATAAGTAAACATCTCCAATAGTTGTAGCATGAGCACCAAGTTTGGACTTATGTCACAGAATATGAGGATTATATCTCTTTCTCTCGTATGAAATGAGACAGAGAGCGACCGAGCCAATCCGTGACAGAGGTCTCATCTTGACATGAGTGCTGACACCACAGACAACACTTAATCTTCGTATGATACCAAATTAAGCAAAGCTTGTACCTACTATGGTTACTAAACCAAGACCAGGGCAAATTCCTAATAAGCCATTCAAAGTCAAAGTCAAATCATTTATTCTGTACAGGCCTATGGGGAGGCCTATGGGGCGCCTATGGGGCACTTACAAATTGTCAAGTTAAATTTTATTTTTCTTATATTCTACTATACTACCACCGGAACGAAATTTTGTAATTTTTCGGTGACGGGAATCAAACCCGCGACACCGCGGGGCAGTGAACCGAGCGGCATACGGTCAACCCACTACACTAAGTTGCCTTAAGCCTCCCGCACACTGGAGTTTCCAGAGGCGCGCGTCTTTTTTTCGCCAATACAGAATCGAAAAAGTTAATTATTACAGAAAAAGTTAATTCTTCAACGGAATGGCAGTGCGAGCAAATTTTAACGCGTGAGTTATATCTTTCATCACAGAAATTTAATCTTTATATATATGAATTCAGAGTTCGTTTTGGTATTGCCAAAATTTTCGACGCGCGACTTATGACAGTTTACTATTATATTATATTTTTTATCATTATGATGTATTATTGATACATAATGATATACCTGAATTTGATAATCCTGTCCCAATATTGGTAGATGGTGTTGGTGCCCCCAAATAAGTGTACACCTCAGCTCTACCCATTTGAATGCCATCGAAGAAGGGCACAACCATTGTCAGTGACACCATTCCTGAAAAATAATGAGGTTAAGTTTCAAACAGCTATCACTCATTTATTAACTATTTTATATTTATTTGCCCTTTGAACGCCCCACTGCTGGGCACGGGTCTCCCCTCAATGCGATGAAGATTCAGGCCATAGTCGACCACGCTGGGCCGCCCGGCCGGTGCGGGTTTGCAGACTTCACACACCTATTGAGAACTAGCCAAGTTCTCTCAGACGTGCACGTTTCCTAACGATGTTTTCCTTCACCGTTTCATAGCAAGTGATAATCTCGGATAAAAATGAGATTCGCTCATAAAACCCAGAGCCGAGAGCCGCGGCTAGAACCTGCACACTTTGATTGTAGGGCGTGCGTTCGATTACTAGGCTATCACTACTTGAATATTTTTGATTCCATTTATTCATATATCTCATTTGAATTGGTAAGAGAAATACCAAAACGCCAAACAACACATAATCATCGCAAACTAAGCAAAGCTTGTAATATGTACCCTAAGACTATGGTTGTGGAGTTGCTATGGCTTAATTTGTTTGAAAACAACATCAATATAAGTAATCAATGTCACTTTTCGTTGTAAGCTAATTCCTTCTCCTAAAACGACCGATTTGAATGGTTTTTTTATGCGTTTGGGTGGCACCCTGGATGGTTTAGATTCACAATTGGACCCGGTACGTATGTCACTCATTCTAAGGCGGTACGAAGTTCGCCCGGTCAGCTAGTATTTTATGATTTCTAGTTATAATATGACTGGTGTAGGTATTAAAAACCATTGACGCCATTACAATAGTCGTATTCTAGCTGCCATTGATAACAGGTGTTCTTTTCATGCCTCAAAAAAGGAAGTCATATTAACTCCACAACGAAAGTGATTTGGGCCCAGGGCAAATACCGAAAAGTCACACGCCTGCAAGACGAAGCTATAAATCCTCTTACTGTATGTTATGAATGAGTAGTCGGTCAGCTCAATGGGTTCCATTCCCTTCCGGTGATATCTGATGATGGAGCCAGGGCTGAACACGGAGATGGCTGGCACTTCAATCTCCAACACCAGTTTGTTCGTTGCGTTATTAACACTGAAATATAAGAATACTTTAATACACACAAGACACGTGTGTATACTAAGGTTAGATAGAGGTAGTGGACCCACATTTCGCCGACAGAAAGATAACTCTTTATTGATCCACCTCAATCACCATCACTCGCAACCATCTGGTTCAACGAGCCAAGTGGCCCAGACTCAAACCAAGTCGTCGGCAAATCTGCGACTTCGTCTATAGTTATAGGTGTCGTCAGTAATATCAATAGGCTTAGCATGACCGTGTAGACATAAGTTTCATCTCTTTCAACTGTCAGATTTGTCGAGAAAATGACGTCACTTCGAGCTTTATGTGCATACCGAGTAGCAGTGGTAGCCGAGTGGTCGAACGCACGCTTTGCAATCAAAGGTCGCGGTGCATGCGAAAGCGATCCCGTGGGGCCCCGATATAAGCGGAAGATGGTACACCGTCGGTTTTTAGTGGGTATACGGCCTTCTACCGGGACTCCCACATAAAGTCAAAGTCAAAGTCAAAGTCAAATCATTTATTTTGTATAGGCCTATGGGGGCACTTACAAATTGTCAAGTTTACATTTTTTTCTTATATACTACTATACTACCACCGGATCGAAACGCGACCTCAACTGAGAAGATCCGGCAAGAAACTCAGTGGCCTGATAATTTTTTTAAATCGCCAAAACTTATTATAAATACACAGGTACATATAGCTCCAGTGTGTTGCCTTAAGAGCTGCGTTTAATAATAAAGATAGAATAATAATACGTTAGTAAGGCAACACACGCTACACTTTGACATGACGGGCAATATTTCGATTTTTGTTTTGAACCTGAGCTGTACAATCCCAAACTGATTTATCATCTAAATAATCCGAGATTTTGTAATAGCTCTTTTGATACAATTCGGATTTTATTGCAATTTTAAATGTATTAATGGGCAAATCTCTGATTTCTTTTGGAAGTTTATTGAAAAAGCGTATACTTTGCCCCATGAAAGAGTTATTTATTCTGTGGAGACGAATAACGTGTACGGATAGCATATGCTTATTCCGTGTATTTAACGAGTGAACATCGCTTCTTTTTTCAAAATTGCTTATATTTTTCTTAACATACATTAAATTTTCAAATAAAAATTCAAATAAAATAACCCTGTTACTACCCCGAGGCGGCAGTGTATCCATAAAGGATTTTCCGACGATAAAAAAAAAAGGTTCAAACCCCGGCTCGCACCTCTGGGTTTCATGTGCAAATCTCATTTTCATCGGAGATTATCACTTGCTAAGAAACGGTGAAGGAAAACATCGTGAGGAAACCTGCACGTCTATAGAAAGGCGTGTGAAGTTCACCAACCCGCACTGGGCCATCGTGGTGGACTATGGCCTGAATCCCCCTCGCATTGAGGGGAGGCCCGTGCCCAGCAGTGGGGCGTTAAAAAGGGCTGTAGTTGTAGTAGTACTGGGCATGGCTCGTTGTGACATCATTTTCTCGACGCGGTCATGCTTAACCTTTTTCTTCTTGGTCGATGTACTCTTGGCAGAGCAGTCGTGGTCATGTGCAATCGACGACAGATTTGATGGTCCTCCTCCACCGATCCCGAACCGATGTCTGGCGGACGCATTCATTAAGAGGGGTCTTAGTCAGCGCTTTAATTTGGTCAGTCCATCGCATGGGGCTACGTCCGCGAGGTCTGTTACCATTGACCCTGCCCTGGACAACAAGTCTTTCCATGGCATCTGCCGGTCGCCGTGACACATGGCCAAAGTATCGGAGGAACCTGGATCCCGCTTAACCTACAGGATACGAAAATATGTGGGTACTTACTAGAACTCGCTGATCTGAGCAGCCCTGAGTCCTTTAGCCTGCGCATTGTTCCATATGAAAGTGAGGTTGGCATTAGGTATGGGCATCACCAGTTTTGGTATGGAGTACGGGTCCGGCGTGGGCCCATTGCATGGAGTGCAGAAGGAGTTCTGAGCGAAGAATTGGCGAATACAGTTTGTATCACGAGTAGGGCACGGGCGTGTAATTCCATTCACATCATCTACTGAAATATTGAAATAAAATTAATAATTAGCACTTTTAAAGTATCCATACTAGAGCAGAGCATTATCTTCAAAGTGAAAAGGATTCAGGTGATAGTCGACTACGCTGGTACAGTGCGGGTTGGCAGACTACGTTCACCGTTTTAGCAAGTAATAATCTCAGATAAAAAGGAGATACGCATATAATGCAGGATAAAGATATTTCCTATTGCACTCGCGTTATGAAGTCTAATAACAGCAATAATCGTCCAAAATCAATAGTAGTCCAGTTCAGCACACCAAAGCGTCGCGATGCTTTTTTAGCCGCATCGATTAATTTTAACAAATTGAAATCATTTAACAAAAAATTAAACACATCCCATCTCGGCTTTGCAGGCGAGAAATCTCCGGTTTTTATCGTGGAGCATTTGAGCCCAACTAACAAGGCATTACACGCAGCTACTCGTTTGAGATCAAAAGAAAAGGGTTACAAGTATGTTTGGATAAGAGGAGGACGTATCTTCGTTAGAAAAGCTGATGACTCTGAATATATACTAATCAAGGATCTTGACTCTTTAAATAAGATAGTTTGACTTCATATCTATTTTTAAGCAATATATATAGTTGTAAACTTTTAAAATTCGCCGGTTTTAATATATATTATCAAAACACTCGACGTTTGCGTTCAAAATTACAAGAATTTAATTGTAATCTAGCTTGTTTTAACTACGACGCTTTAATATTAACTGAAACCTGGCTCAACAGTAATATTCTGAACAGTGAGCTTTTTGATCATAGATACAACATTTTTAGGCGAGATAGAGAATGTTCAGGATTTCATAATCAGAAGGAGGGAGGCGGTGTGTTAGTAGCAGTTTCCAAAAGATTTAATGCTAATAGAATGTTTGATTGGGAAAGCAAGTGTGAAGATTTGTGGATAACTGTCGATATCGCGCCAGGCCTCAAAATAGCAATATGTGCAATTTACTTACCACCACCATTGCAACACTATCATTTAAAACATTTCATGGACAAATTTAATTCTATTTCGGAGGTAAACGACTGTCATACTGTCTTGATTGGCGACTTCAACATGAGTAAAATAGACTGGATCAACATAAACAGTGTCACGGGTCCTTCTTTGCGCTCGCTTTCGAATATGTGTCAGGAGTTTTTAGATTTTACGTACATGAATAACCTTAGACAATGTAACGGAATTACTAATAAAATCGATAAAGTTCTGGACTTGGTACTTGTTGATCTTTCTCATTGTAATGTAACTGAGGCTTCACATAGTCTATCTAAAATTGATGCCTACCACCCCCCACTGGATATATTTATACCATGTAAACCTAAAAATTATTTAAAGCAAAATATGACATCCAGATTAAACTTTAATAAAGCCGATTATAAAACCATCAACAAAGAGCTTGAAAAAACAGATTGGTGTAAATTATTTTTGGACATTGACGATCCAAGTGTTATGCTTGATATTTTTTATAACATTGTAAACAGACTAATAAAGCAATATGTTCCATCGACTAAAATCAGGACCAACTCAACCCCACCCTGGTTCAACAAAAGCTTACAGAGGTTAATACGCGAAAAAAATAGATACAGAAAAAAATATAACATATACAAAAACCCAATGGACAAAGTATCCCTAATCATTTGCAGCAAACGTTGTGAACATCTTGCAAAAGAATGTTACAATGCCTATTTACACAACATTGAACAGAAAATTGGTGCCAATTGTAAATTCTTTTGGTCATATATTAAGGCTAAGCGAAAGCAAACCAGTGCCTTCCCCACTTCTATTACCAACGGAGATCAAAAAGCTAACAATGGTACTGACATCTGTAACATGTTTGGTTCTTATTTTTCGTCAGTATATTCCCCACCTGTAATACAACCCTATAACGTAGTAACAATGTATCCTTATTTATACAATTTGTCTAGCAGCTCCGACTGTTTTTCCACATTCAGCATTCATAAAGAAAATATAACTAGATATCTTGAGAATCTAGATACATCAAAAGGACCAGGCTGTGATGGAATACCTCCTGTATTCTTTGTGAAATGTGCCAATAACTTGACTATCCCGCTTCAGTCCATATTCAACAAATCACTCAGGGCTGGAATTTTTCCTGCGCAATGGAAACTTGCGAAAGTGATTCCCATTCATAAAGCGGATAGCGAAGAACATGTGGGAAACTATAGACCCATATCCATTCTCACAACTTTAGCTAAGGTTTTTGAAGCGCTAGTGTGTCCAAGCATACAAAATTATTTCAAAAAATATATTTCTGATTACCAGCATGGCTTCATTGCTAACAGATCTACGTGTAGTAACCTGGTTACTTTTGTCGAAAATGCTGCGAAGGCAATGGATTCCAATAAACAAGTTGACGTAATTTACACTGACTTCAGTAAAGCTTTCGACAAAGTTTCACATGCTATTTTAGTTCAGAAACTTTATGCATATGGGTTTGCGGGTCCGTTCCTCGAATGGCTTAAATCTTATCTAAGCAATAGATGCTTTTATGTTGTAGTTGACGGATATGAGTCTAATATTTTCAACATATCTTCTGGAGTTCCACAGGGATCACATTTAGGCCCAATACTTTTCGACATCTTCATCAATGACCTACCGTACTGTTTTGTCCACTCGACGCCTTACTTATTTGCAGATGACTTAAAGGTAACCAGAGTTATTGACACACATAACGACGCTATACTACTTCAGATCGATATTGACAGGCTTTTAAGTTGGTGTTCAAACAATGATATGCAACTGAACATCAAAAAATAATCGCAAATTACCTTCACGCGTAAATTAAATCCCATTCGTTTCAGCTACCACATAGACGGTACACAACTCCAAATAATCGATGTTGTTCGCGATCTTGGAGTCTTACTGGACCAGAAACTTACATTTATCCCGCACATTGATAACATTATAAAGAAAGCGTCAAAAATGTTAGGTTTTATAATAAGAAATGCCAAATCCTTTAATGTCAACACTAAAATTATTCTCTACAATGGCCTTGTTCGTAGCATTCTTGAGTATTGCGTGGTTGTGTGGCGTCCTCACTATGCAACACATAATTTGAGAATTGAACGTATTCAGAAACGTTTCATACGGCATTTAGTCTTCTCGACAGGTGCTGCTAGAAGACTCCCTTCCTATACGGAAAGACTTAAAACCTATAAATTGGCGTCTCTGGAAAGCCGTAGAAATCTTCTTGATTTAAAATTTGTTTTCAAACTATTCCGTTGTAACATTGACTGTCCCCAACTGTTGACATTGTTTAAGCTTAATATTCCGTACAAATACCCTAGAAATCGTATCAGACTATTTAATCCACCTCTCCGTAAAACTGTGCATGGTTCTAATTCCCCTGTACCCAGGCTGTGTAAGCTATTAAACACAATGGAAAACATTGACATATTTCACACGTCATTATACAAGCTTAAGTACCAAGTCCTTAGCTAGTTGTTTGATTTGCTTTGTATATTATTTTTATATTATTTTTTGTTTTTAATTTTATTATTATAGTTTTATTTAATAATTTATTATTTTTTCTACCTACTGGCTGGTTTCAGCAATACGTCACAGATTTAATGTTATGTTGTGTTACTTTTAAACTGCATGCTCTGCACTTTTGAGCTAACTGTTAGATCGTTTTTTACTTCTTACCTACCTATTTTAAAAAATTGTATTATCTTTATGTTCTCTCGCATACCTAAATAGTTATGTAGTTTTTGCATGATGTGTTTACCTTAGAGAATTGTACACTTAGTTTTAGAAAACCTTGTTTCCATTATGTTATTTTTGGTGTAACAATTATTGGTGAACCTTAAATAAATAAATAAAAATAAATAAAATAATATCTCAATGGCCATGTTTTGAACCTGCACACTAAAGAAGTCCTGTAATCTATCAGCTCGTGCTAACGCTTCCATTCCAATGTTTAGCCACTGCACATACATGCCGACTTTACAGTGTGAATAGTGCTTTAATAAGTATGCATACCTATATAGAAACATTTTATTACTATTTACAACATATTATTTACACGGTGAAGAAAAACATCGTAAGGAAACCTGCACGTCTGTAGCATAGCGTGTGAAGTTCACCAATCCGTACTCGACCAGCGTGGTGGACTATGACCCAAAATCTCCCCTGTATTGAGGGGTATCGGGCCCAGTATAATGACAATAGGAACCACGATAATACATAGGCGAAATGTGGGCGCACTGCAGTGCATCTCTGTCTTCCCATTCGGGGAATACAGGCGTGATGGTGTATTAAATTTAAAATAAGTAGCTTTAAAAATATCATTGTTGAAATGGCATTGGGAAAGCTACAGAAGGCCGTAAAGACAGAAAGGCTTTAGAATGTGGAGCCGGAAGACGTAGGAAGGTAAAAGTGAATTGATGACGTCATTCACGTCTCAGGAAACCCTTGGTCCTTGTCCTTGGATATAAACCAGATGGTTGTGGTATCTTCCCCTTGAGTATACAGGGTGTTTCAGAAGTCCCAAATAATACTTTGGATATACGGTAGATCCTACGATTTATACTTAACTATCATAGTTACTGTGTTATAGAACTTTGAATATTTGTCACGGGTATATTGTTCTGGCCTTTGAGTACATCCATGATCTAATTAAACAGTGTAAATTACAGTTATGAGGGGCGACTATCAATATTCACAAAACAGAACATGCAAATTTTACATAAGACTCGAGATAGAATTATAGAAATTGACGACGAAAAAAAAGTTGGAAGAACATGGTCGAATTTCGATCAAATTTTTATACTGTTCAATTTTATTGTATACCTGATACTGATGTAAACGACAAAGTATTATTTCTGACTTCTGAAACACCGCGTAGAAGGACCATGGGAATTATATTAGTGATTTTTTTGTGTGTAAATATTTATATAATTCTGTTTTGAGCCTACTAGTAGCTATCCCTCTTAGATATTGTTTACACAGTTAAACAGGGTTATGGGTGTACCCTAAGGCCACAGCCCGATACCAGTCACAAATATTCAGAGATCTATAACTCAGAAACTATAATATAAACATCACCACGCCTGTATTCCCCTAAGGGATAGGCGGAGGTGCCCTAAAGTGTGCTCACACTTCGCTGATGTATTTTGGTCCCAATGTAATAGGGGGCAAACCTATTGCCATTATAGGTACCGGGCACATTCCCCCTCAAGGGAGACGAGGGAGATTTGGGCCATAGTCCATCACGCTGGCCCAGTGTGGGTTGGTGAACTTCACACGTCCTTATAGAGACGTGCAGGTTTCCTCACGATGTTTTCATTCAACGTTCAGCAAGTAGTAATATTATTGAAAATGACATTTGCACATGAAAATCATCTCAGAGGTGCGAGCCCGAGATTTGAACTTGCACCCCATGCGTTCAAGGCGAACGTTCTACCAACGAGGCTACCACTGCTATGAGTGTGCATTAGCGATATATTATTATATTATAACATATAGTTATACAATCATAGAAGCAGTGTTATAGTATAGTAACGCCTGCCTGGGACGGAAGGGGTGCAAGTTCAAATCCCGGGGGGCTCGCACCTCTAAGATTTACAAGTGCGAATGCAATTTTCCATAATGATTACCACTTGCTGAACGGTGAAGGAAAACGTCGTAATGAAAAGTCTATGAAAATACGTGTGATATTCACCAATATAACTGGGCCAGCGTGGTGGACTATGGCCCAAATCTCCCTCGTATTGAGAGGGAATGTGTCCGGTATATATATTTTTTTTTTATGAGATAGGGAGGCAAACGAGCAGACGTTTCATCTGATGGTAAGTGATCAACGCCGCCCATGGACACTTGCAACACTAGGGGCATTGCAAGTGCAATAATGGCAATTGGCTCGGCATCCGCGAAATGTGTGCGTACTGCAGTGCACCTCTGCCTACCCCTTCGGGGCGTACAAGAGTGGTGATGTATTGTTTAGATAGACATACCATTTGAAGGCGGGGTAATGCTTTCTTCTGTACTTTTTACACCCCTTTTTGCACAAAAGCAAACACTAACACATGATATAAGTATAAACAGCTTCATTCTGTACGAAATTATAAGTGAAACAAGCCAATACGTATGTTAACAGTACATTATATACTGGCGGTCGCGTGACCGTTTTATATTCTTAATAAAAGGAAGCCAATCCCTTTTTAAACGGCTCGTTTCCGTATATCTGTTTGAGTGTGTGTTTTAAAATCATTAAGTTGAATTAACTTTTTATTTTTGATTCCAAATGTGTACAGCGACATTTTTTTAGGGTTCCGTACCTAAAAAGGAATCCTTATAAGATCACTTTGTTAGCTGTCTGTCTGTCAAGACCCTTTTTCTCAGGAATGCGAGGAAGGTTTCAAGTTGAAATTTATAACAAAGACAGTAGTTTGCGGTCCCTTGAAGCTTTTGATAAATCAAACTTTAACGCAATCAAAAGATACGGTTTAATTTGCTTATTTAGTACATTTTCAAGGGAATCAAAAACCTATAGGGTACTTCCCGTTGACCTAGAATCATGAAATTTGGCAAGAAGCAAGTTCTTATAGCACAAGTTAAGGAAAACAATCTGAAAACAGTAAACTTATAGTTACAACGTTGTCTTCTATACATATACAATACAATACAATACGTACAAATAAATAAAATTGGAGTGTCTGTTTGTAATATCAAAATAACACTTTTTTACCAAATGCGTATGAAAGTATATACGATACCTATAACGAAAACGCAATTTTTTTTTTTTGTCTTTGTGTCTGTCTGTCTGTTTGTTTGAGGTAAACTTCTAAACAGCTGAACCGATTTCAATGGGACTTTCACTGACAGATTGCTGACGTTCCAAGGCGTAACTTAGGCTACTTTAATTTTAGAAAAAGCATTAGGGTTCCGCGGGAAAAACATAATACCCATATTTCCGGGTAATCTCCCTAAAGTCCACGCGGGCGAAGTCGCGGGCACAGCTAGTTATAAAATATATTTTTTTTTGCGATTAAAAACTTATTTTGTAGTTAGTTTGTATGGGGACACTAGTATACTAACGGCAAAGTAAAGTTTGTCCCTCTATCCAGTTTATCTTTTCGTTACAGCAATGTTCGGTGCTCTTATAGTTTAGGTACGGAAGTCTTGGTGCGGGAGTCCAGCTTGCACTTGGCCGTTTTTTTATAAAGTATTACCAAATGTGAGGTCATAACATTAATAAATAATATTTACGTGTATTTTATACAATACAACTTGTCCTTTAAACAATAATAAAAAAAAAACACATCCATAAAAACTCAAGTAACAGTTACAAAACGAATAAGTTATAAGCGGCATATTTAACGCCTTTATTTTTAGCTTCACTTCCGTTATATTATTTTATTTACCCACCAGGATGCAAACCGAGAAGCAGCAGGGTGTCTACGAATCTTATAACCCTGCTACTTTCCCCGAAGTGGCAGGGTATCCATAAAGGATTTTCCGAAGTTAAAAAAACTAATCGAATCGAGACGTGTCGGGAGACGGGAGATTACCCGGATGTAATGGTTTTATGTTCATCCCGCGGAACCCTTATGCTTTAAAATTAAAGTAGCCTAAGTTACGTCTTGGAACATCAGCTATGTGCCAGTAAAAGTCCCGTCGAAATCTGTTCAGCCGTTTGGAAGTTTACCCGGAACAAACAGACAGACAGACACATACAAAAAAAAATCATTTTCGTTATAGGTATCGTGTATACTTTCATATGCATTTGTTAAAATAATATTATTTTGATATTACAAACAGACACTCCAATTTTATTTATTTGTATGTATGTATGTATTGTATAGATGTGAACTTATGTCATTTATCGTGTTGAGTGCTGCTCTCAGTGACATCATTTTCTTTTTTTTTTTTTACGAAATGAATGAAATGATGATATTTAATGGAATAAGATGAGGAATGGCTCCACCTGCGTTTAGCGGGTATTTCAGCCAGTGTCAAGTAATTAATAGCAAGGGGAAAATTCAATAAATACACATTATAAATAAAAGTAAAATATATACGGTCGAATTGCGAAACATCCTCCTTTTTGAAAGTCGGTTAAAATGGATGATGACAGTGATAAAGATGGCGGATGAATCCGACATCATTTTCGGATCAGTACAGTCGTTCGTATCATACGTCATAATTCGAAAAAACAGTGTCCAGTGGGACAATACTCGCATGAATGATAATAACTGTTTATTTAGTTTTTATTTTCATGACCTCGGTTATTTTATCTATACAAATAAATAAAATTGGAGTGTCTGTTTGTAATATCAAAATAACACTTTTTTACCAAATGCGTATGAAAGTATATGCGATACCTATAACGAAAACGCAATTTTAAATTTTTTTGTCTGTCTGTCTGTCTGTTTGTTTGAGGTAAACTTCTAAACGGCTGAACCGATTTCAATGGGACTTTTACTGACAGATAGCTGACGTTCCAACGCGTAACTTAGGCTACTTTAATTTTAGAAAAAGCATTAGGATTCCGCGAGAAAAACATAATACCCATATTACCGGGTAATCTCCCTAAAGTCCACGCGGGCACAGCTAGTTCCAAATATAATTTATGTATTTTGTATTTAATTTTATCTTTAAATCAACATATGTCAAAACCAAACGCCGATTTGGTCGCATTTTATCGTTTTATTTCGATATATGTCGAATTAGACATAATGTCGATCTTGCGAGAATCAGGCCCCTGGGATATATCGACTATCTCTTTGGATAGTAACTCCCAATTTTTTTTTAAACGTATAAACGTTTTCATATACATCGATTTAAACTTACAATTTTGATCTTTATTTAAATCATCTCAGAATACATAATACAATGTCATACTAATTAGGTACTATGAGGAATGGATATGATTGATTAAAAAATAATAAACCCACTATACCTACTTTGTATAATTGGTATCATTCTGCAATTGTTTGTTATATGTAGGTATTTAGGTACCTTGTTTGGTGTAGGTACGAATTCTTAAACATAGTATGCAATTAATTCAATAATTTTAATCCGTAATTGGAAGGAAGTATGATGCACCTTTGCACGCAAAAAATGATAAATAGTACTTTTAATCGGCATTTTAGCAAACCTTGGTGATTTAATAGCGCTATTTCTCATTAGTTTTTTTAATGGACTACGCTGTTGGCCGTGAGTTGGCCTTTACAGCTTCACCGGAGTAGGGAATTTCTCATTGAAATAAAACTATTTTACGGATTTTATCGCGTTTATTTACTATTTTATTTTGCCGACGTTTCGGCTGCTTTACAGCAACCATGGTCACGGGACTGAGGTGTTAGACGTCCTGATGTCATAGTTAATAACTGGGTACCCTCATATTTAGTTGTTGTTTGCGGTCCGATCCACGCAGGAAGTGCTCACAGTGTCTTGAGGTCTTGCAATGGGGAAACGTCGGGAAAATAAAATAGTAAATAAATGCGATAAAATCCGTAAAATAGTTTCATTTCAATGTATAGTATTCGCGTAAATATAAGGAAACAATAGGGAATTTCTCATTAGTGCTACAAGAAATGGTATCTACTTACGTATTTTGACGTCGACTTGATCTATTGGTTTGTTGGCCGCTCTGCTCACTGCTGCGAGTTTGATTCCCATTAACGGCAATTTTTTAAAAAACCGGCCAAGTGCGAGTCGGACTCGCGCACGAAGGGTTCCTTTATCTATAAAAACGGTAAAAAAATCACGTGTGTTGTATGGGAGAACCTTAAATATTTATTTTATTTTGTTTATTAGTATTTGTTGTTATAGTGGCAATAGAAATACATCATGTGTGAAAATTTCAGCTCTCTAACTATCATGGTTCATGAGATACAGCCTGGTGACAGACGGACGGACAGCGAAATCTTAGTAATAGGGTTCCCGTTTTATCCTTTGGGTACGGAACCCTAAAAAGATGTATAATTTATCGCAAAGTATACATCTTTTTTTATCTCATATCTTTACTTATAATATCCTATTCCACTTACTCAATGTTTATAGTCCAAACATAAGGCGGTTTACTACAGTCCGCCATAGCAATAACCCCACTAGTGCGCGCACGGATTTATTTATGAAGTACACGTCGCTCATAAATAACCTATCTGGAGATTGCGACTCTACCATACTAGCTACATAAATAAATAATATATACCGCTGGACTATATATAATTATCGTATAATCGTGGATTAAGCACCACTGTTCACATACAAGAAACTGAGCGGTTATTCCCCTTACATGCAGAAAGAGGGTCAAAAATCAACACTTTTAAATTAAATATTATACATCATAATCACGCCTGTGTTCCCAAAAGGAGTAGGCAGAGGTGCATTGCAGTGCGCCCACACTTCGCCGATGTATTTTGGTTCCAATGTAATAGGGGGCGAGCATATTGCTATTATACCGGGCACATTCTCCCTCAATACCAGGGATTTTTTTGAGTTATAGTCCACCACGTTGGCCCAGTGTGGGTTGGTGAACTTCATACGCCTTTCTATAGACGTGCAGGTTTCCTTACGATGTTTTCCTTTACCGTTCCATAGCAAGTCGTAATCTCGGATGAAAATGAGATTCCCACATGAAACCCAGAGGTGCTAGCCGGGGTTTGAACCTGCGCACTTTGATTTCAAGGCGTGCGTTTGACCACACGGCTACCACTGCTCAATAATAAATAAATATCGCCAGACAAGACATACTCAACATGAGTATGATCCAAAACCAAGCAAAGCTTCTGCTATGGGACTAAGGAGGATCCCAGTTACACTCAGACCACGGCCAATTACAAGGTCATTACTGAAATGTTCTGCTGATGGGAATCAAACCAGCAAACACTCAGTTCTGTGAGCCTACCTTAAATAACTAGACCAAGCCGTCATCGAGCTATACTTGCAGCAATTCATCTTAAAAATCCATGACATGATTTTCTTGCTAATTCAGAAAACGAATATAAATCTGCTAAAATTCGTTTTATGAAAATATTTATCCATACAAGCGTTCTACTCTGGCAATGTATTATAACTTTTAATAATACTTGGGGGTCAAAGTTTGAAACACTTCTGCCCACTTTCCGACCTATCCTATTGAGATCTACTACAGTAATAGGCATTGAAGGTACAATACTGAAGTTTAAATGTGTGTGTGTACGTGACACGTGTGTGTGAGCGAGCAACTATCTCACTTTCAGCGAACTCACCTCTCACGAAATAAAGTAGCCGAGTTAGGAGATTGACCCCTGTAACAATACAATGGACGAGATATTTTACTAATCTTGCAACATTTACAGTTAACTTACTTCTCACATCGATAGATGGCGCTCAATGCATTATCGAAAATGTTAGTACAAAGATGGCATGGTCCATTCAAAGTTTAATCGCGCAAGAGAGGTTGTTATGCAACATTGATATAATTAGTCAGCTAGGCGCCCAGTTTTACTAAGATTTTCCCTTTTGTCAGTTCAAATCCCAGATACTACTACTTAAAGATAAACTTAACTATACTTCAGAGTACTCTGATACAAGTGGTGCTTTGCTTGGGAACCCGAATGAGAAAAAATATTTATATATCTGCCTACCTATATACACTTTTTTTTCTTTATATTTGCGATCTACCATAAATAATAACTTTCTATAAATCTATTATAAATACTTAAATGTCGCCAGACAACACTCATTTATGACCCCGAACTAAACAAAGCTTGTACTATGACTGGGGGCGATCATACAATAGACTGGGGGCGATCCCAGTTACACCTAGACCAGGGAATTTTTTTTAATTTGTACCTTACGGGAATTGAACTCGTAACAGGTTGAGTGAGCCGAGTGGCGTACGTTCAAACCACTGGAACAAGCCGTCGTAACTATGTTCTCTGATAAATTTATGTTTTAAAGTCAAATGCCGCATCCATCTTTTAGTATTCCTCTTCCACCCCATATAGGAGATGCATCAGTATGCGCCCCGCAACCCGTAAATGCCGGACCGACTTGCAATACTTATAGCAGTTTAGTGTTGGCTCGAGTATTGTATTACACGGGGCATTATGTGCTCGAGGGTTGAATACGTGACCCGACCGGATACTACCTTTGAATATATTTTCAATTGTGTGCGTGTGTTCTGTTTATTTAGGAATGTTATTAAAAAGAGGTGATATTCTTTTGATGGGTTCATCAGAAAAACAACCTTCATCTCAGGCGTCGAAGGCGGAGGTTGCATTAATTGATATTTTTGTGTCTATTTTCATAATTATATTTATATTCCTGAGATGCTTTGTGAAGATTGATTGGGATTCCGTTAAACAAGTTTTATTTGTCTGCTTCTTTTTATTTGTTTATTTATTTATTAAACACACTAACAGTACACCTATTAACACTTGGGTAGGTAAAATATTAAATAAAAACTGGTCAGATAGGTACACCAATGACAGGCGTGTACAACTTTTACCGATACATCTAAAAAAGAAACAAATAAAGTTGAAACTAAACTAATAAATAAGCTAAAACTAAAGACTTCTAGTTTTGTTTTACGAAATTTAATGGATTCAGATGAGAAATGGCTGCATCTGCAGTTAGCGGGTATTCTCCCAATATAAATTAATAGCAAGGACAAAATCAATTAAAACACATTATAAATAAAAATGGGTAATAAAGGTGCTAAATATGCGGATGCGGATGACTCCCCAAAATAGACGACAATCCGAGGTTTACAAAACGTTATGTATTAAAGATTTTTATGTCTGTCCCATAGATTTCCATAACTTTCTTTCAGTTATTTTGTGACTCTCCATCATCTGACGATAATTCTGGCAACAGAGCATATCACATAATAATATAAAATTAAAATAAAATCTTAAATTTATGAACAATAGCCAGATGCTTAGTAGATGGAACGTTGCTTTCCATTGGGAAAAATTGTATAGTACATACACACACGCAGCAGTGGTAGCCGAGTGGTCGAACGCACGCCTTGCAATCAAAGTGTGCAAGTTCAAACCCCGGCTCGTCGCTCTGTGTTTATGTGCCAATCTCATTTTCATCCGAGATTATCACTTGCTATGAAACGGTGAAGGAAAACATCGTGAGGAAACCTGCACGTCTGAGGGAACTTGACTAGATCTCGATAGATGTGTGAAGTCTGCCAACCCGCACGGGGTCAGCGTGGTGGACTATGGCCTGAATCCCCTCGCATTTAGGGGAGGCCTGTGCCCAGCAGTGGGACGTTAAAAGGGCTGTAGTAGGTATAATACATAGAGAGAACGTGAAACCAAATTAACTTTAGACTTGTACTAAATAAACTAAGCCAGTTTGTAGAGATGTCTCGGGGCTGATGCCTAATAGAATATATAACCTTCATCATGTACCTCGTAAACAACAAACACAGTAGGAGCGCGCGTGATGCGCCGCGGGCGGCTCTCCCCGGCAAATATTTGATTACCCCTGCCTACCCTGTCGGCCGCATTTGATCTCGCAACTAAATCATATTAGCTAATAGGCGGGCGCATTGTTTGATAAACGAAGTTGTTATCGACATAGGACGGTGTTTTTATGAAATAGATTTAATCATTTTAGTTTTTTCGGAGGTTGCATTTATCTACACGCTTTTAATAGTTAAAGACATAGGCAGGACTGTGCTCTTGTGCTGATACATTTCGTTGATATTATAAAGTCTTACCATCAACGCAAAATTTAGAGAAATTCCAATTCTACAAGAAATCATCTAAAAGGTAATGGTGAGTTTGGATATTTATAAGGTCCGTCTACGTAGAAAGTGTACACACATAGCAAATAGTGTTAGTTTCTATAGGGCGTTGGGGTATAATCAAGTATTTAGATGTTAATCGATTTCTTCTTTTACAACAAAAGAAAGAAAAAAAAAACATTTATTCAGCACAGACACAAAGAACACAGAGAATACAAAACTTAAATATAGATAGTATATACTACAACAGTAGTATGATCTCTCAAAATTATTATTTGAGAGCTCATACTATATACCTTTCTATTGTAAAGTTCTAGTACTTATACCTTATGTATTCACAAATAATTCTTCAGAACAAAAGTGTTTTGTAATTTCATTGTGAATGGTTTATAACTTGTTAGTAAGTTTATTGCGCAAAAGAGGTTTCAAAAATTGCTCTGCAAGATCTACTCATATTGAAGCAAGACTTAGTAAATCCAGGTTTCCAATATACTTTTTAATCCACAATATCAAATATCCAATAAGACAATTAGATGGGACATCGAAAAAATAACATAAAGGGCATTTTTTTTCGAACACAAACAAACTTTGGATAAGTAATTATAATTAAAACTTTGAATAAAATAAAATACAATAAAACTCGTAAAAATACTTATGAAAAGTTAAGTTAATTCAATAAAGTACATGATCGTGCCTTCGCCCCTCTGTGCCCCACACGTGATCAGCGTCTCGAATGTTCCAAAAAATACTCCAAAAGAGATCGTATAGATTACTTTACTACCTTCGCATTGTGTTCGAAAAGTAACTGTTTGTATACGGAACACGTTTCCTCACGTCTTTGAGATGTGTTAAGTAGGAAACTGACTTTCTACCTACTAACACCTGAGTTAGCTTGTGATTTTAACTTTTAATTTAAATTTTAGCTATGACGCTTTTCCTAGCGCTTTCTTTATTAACTATGGCTCTAGACGGACGGACAGCGAAGTCTTAGCAATAGGGTTCCCGTTTTACCCTTTGGGTACGGAACCGTAAACAATACGACCAATGTAACGTGTTTCCTTACTAACTGTCAACTTTTGATAGATTTTGTAGAGATAGATAAATAAAACCAAACAAATAAAATAATACAACATTCTTAGTTCTAAATACAGTAGCTATGTACAATTGGGCGGTCTTATCGCCCTGTACTGAGTTAACTGTCAAAAACTAAAAGTAATATTAAAACAGTGTTTCAAGACAGGTGGTGGTAAGGGGGCAGTAGGTATGTGGCAAGCCTACAAATTGAGTATAACGTAACAATGTTTCGAGTTTACTGTCCGGTTCGTTTGTTCTACAAACAAACTACTTGTTTAACGAAACTGTATACAGGCTGATTCAGAAGTCCGGAATAATACTTTGATGTTTGCATCAGTATCGGGTACACAACTGAATGGTATAAAAATTTGATCGAAATTCGACCGTGTTTTTTCAACAATTTTTTCGTCGTCAATTTGACTACTTGCGATATCTCGAGTCCTATGTCAAATTTGCATGTTCTGTTTTGTGAATATTGGTAACCACCACTCAAGAGTTTACACTGTTGGTTAGGGTTATGGATGTATCCAAAGGTCAGAACACAATACCTGTGACAAATATTCAAAGGTCTATAACTCAGAAACTATAATGGTTAGGTATAATCTGTCTTTACTAAGCATCTACATATGGGCTACCGTATATGTGCCCAAAATATTATTTCGGACCTCTGATGCGCCCTGTATAGACGTCCCCTTTTATCCCTTTGACCGTTAGTTCTAACCTCATCAGCTATCGAGGGGTGTTTATCTTCTGACTGTAACTTGAAAAGATGGCAACTATGACCATAAAATCACACACAAAGGTTTTCATACTAATTTGATAGTTCTTCTTTTTCTGACGCAAGTAATGTAAAGATGGAATTTTAATGGAATATGATGAGGAATGTCTGCACACCCGATAAGCGTAATCCGCCAATGTGAATAAAAAAGGGTGTTGTGGTTTTACAAATATTTAAAATTAATAACATCTACGCTAGAAGGGTTTCCCCATCTGTCATAAATAAGTGTTGATAAGCCAACACCCTGTTCAGCAATACGCAATGTTGTAACGACGGCTTGTGCCTAGATAATGGTACGGAACCTTTCGTGCGCGAGTCCGACTCGCACTTGGCCGGTTTTTTTATGACCCCCACCCCTCTCGGCGAGCGAGCGGATACTTGAAACTAGAGATGAAACGGATATTCGGTAACTATCCGGTATCTGGCCTATCCGGCCTTGATTTCACTATCCAGCTGGATACCGGATAGTAATTCAGTATCCGGCCTATCCAGGCTTGTTTTCACTATCCGGCCGGATAGTAATTCAGTATCCGGCTGGATACCGGATAGTAATTCAGTATCCGGCCTATCACCGGATAGTAATTCAGTATCCAGCCTATCACCGGATAGTAATTCAGTATCCGGCCGGATACCGTATAGTAGTTCAGTATCCGGCCGGATACCGTATAGTAGTTCAGTATCCGGCCGGATACCGTATAGTAGTTCAGTATCCGGCCTTGTTTTCACTATCCGGGCGGATAGTAGTTCAGTATCCGGCCTTGTTTTCACTATCCGGCCGGATAGTAATTCAGTATCCGGCCGGATACCGGATAGTAATTCAGTATCCGGCCTTGTTATCACTATCCGGCCAGATAGTAGTTCAGTTTACGGCCTTGTTTTCACTATCCGGCCGGATATTAATTTAGTATCCGGCTTATCCGGCTTATCCGGCTTTTTTTGTACTATCCGTCCGGATACCGGATAGTAATTCAGTATCTGGCCTATCCGGCTGGATAGTAATTCAGTATCCGGCCGACGCCCAGTTCAGCAGTACGCAATGTTGTAACGATGGCTTGTGCCTAGATAATGGTACGGAACCCTTCGTGCGCGAGTCCGACTCGCACTTGGCTGGTTTTTTATGGCCCCCCTCACCCCCCTCGGCGAACGAGCGGATACTTTGAACTAGACATGAAACGGATATCCGGTAACTATCCGGTATCTGGCCTATCCAGCCTTGATTTCACTATCCGTCTGGATAGTAATTCAGTTTCTGGCCTTGTTTTCACTATCCGTCCGGATACCGGATAGTAATTTAGTATCCGGCCTATCCGGCCTTGTTTTCACTATCCGGCCGGATACTGGATAGTCATTTTTCGACAAATCTGACAGTTGAAAGAGATAAAACTTATGTCTACACTGTCATGCTAAGGGTGCTGGTGTAGTGGTTTGAGCGTAGGCCGCTCGGCTCACCGCACCAGGTGGTAGCATGTTCGATTCCCGCCATAGCAAGTAACGAAAATGGCCATTTTGGAATTTTATTTGGGCCAGTCCATTGTATGGCACCCATAGTATACGATTTAGTTTGGGATCGTGCGATAAGTATTACTGTATGTAGAACTAAGAATGTTGTATTATTCTCTTGGTTTGGTGTGTACAATAAAAGGATCTATCTATAGATCTGTTGTCTGCCGCTATTTATTTATTTGTTTCGCTCGTTGGTGCTCATGTCTGTCTGCGCCCTAAGAATCTAGATACGTCATAAAAGTCAATGGGAAAGCCAAGATAAATATGTCCAAAAGAAATGCCATAGACATCAAGAAAAAGTATGTAAAGGCGAACTAGAAAAGATAAAATTGATGATTGCTTCGGGTCCATTGGACCATTTGGTTTTATTACAACCCGCGACCGTCGGCGCCGATACTCGGTCGATAAGGCTCGAGCAAATGCGGCCAGTTATCAGTTGAACAGCGCCCCATCGGGACTGATAAGTGGTTGTGAAACCCGTGAAACGGTTTCTAAATTTATAAAAACATGTTTTTTTTTTCGTTGGTATAAAATATATGCTTTATTTATGCAACTATTTATAAATTAACTAATTACTAACACAAAGTAATACCAATATTAATAAGGAAATAAATATCGCGGGCCGGGTAGATAGAGGCCCGGAAAAAAAAAAAAAAATCTCCGAAAAGGCCATTTTGCGAAAATTTGCTTCTAGCGGGAATCGAACCTGCAATCACCTGGTTCAGAGAACCGAGCGGCCTATGCCTATCTCTTGCTAAAGAATCGTTTCGACGTTTGGGATTTGTACTCCGCAACTGTCGGGACTTTAATAATGAGAATGTCATTAAGTTATTATATTGCACATTAGTTCGCAGCAAATTAGAAGCTAGTGCCTGCATATGGAATACCCATGAGAAGTCGTACGCATTGATTCTGGAGAAAGTGCAAAAGGCTTTTCTACGGTACTTTTAAAGACGAAGGTTTGGATACTATCCATATCTGTATCCTACCAAATACTTATTGTCTTATCTATTGTGTTACTGTGTCATTAGTGTAAGTGGCAATTGTATTGCCGTTCTAATTGATTGATAAATAAATAAATAAATATATATGCTCAAGCCACTAGACCAAGCCGTCGTCTTAAAATAACTGCGCGTAATTTTTTTGCCATACTAAAATAAACTGTATTGTCTCATTGAAAAAGTTCACTCTTCAAATAATTGACACTGACAGCTCGAGCGAATTTTGACGTGTGGGAGCGAGGCTTCTACCACAGAAATTCAAACTTTATGCATATTTACACAGAGTTCGTTTTATAATGGGAAAATATGTCAAATATGTGCGGGCGTTGACGCCCCATTGTGCCGGGGGTTAAAATTGTAATTTTATAAAATTGAAAAAACTAGCAATTAAAATAAACAATCTTGTGATGTTGCGTTAAAGGAAAACGAACACGATAACCCCTGGTGTCACGAAAACAAAATACATTTTCCTCGCATCCGGTCGGGTTTCGCACAAAACACCGCCGTAACCCTTTGTCGGTGTTTATTGGGGTACAAAGTACCGGGGCCGTCATTCGAGACCATAAGGAACCCTACACTCGATAGGCAAGGAATGGGTTTGATTGAAAACAACACAATCTTCAATCCCATTCGTTTTTTTTGTATTTCTCACAGTGTTTGCACAATTTTACGTAAGTCACAAACTCTAACCTTGTAATCTATATAAAGATACAATGTATTTAGTGGCATTGTAGACGGTTTGTAAGTGGATCGAGATTATTAAAATTTGTGGGATTAAATGATTAAAATCCTCTTTATCTCCGTTCGGATCATCCTTAAGTAAGAATACGACAGTTTACAAAATAAAAATACATTTTAGCTCTTCCAATACGTAAAAACCATTTATATACAGCGTGGAAAAAAATACAGATTAAAAAAAATGGAAAAAAAATTTTTTTTGTTGGTAGTTAAATAAGGTATGATATTAATAGAATGTATATATGCATAGGTAGATAATGATGAAAAGTTGCATTGCATTGCTAACACAAAATGAATTACTAATATTTATACACTTTCTTTATTAATACACTTTCTCCCCCCCCCCCCCCCCCCCCCCCGTTAAGTGAGTTTGCCCACCACTGCACTAGACCAAGCGATGGACCAAGTTATGAAAACAGAACATAAAATGTGTTCTAAAGTCACTCATAACTGAAGGAAACACATCTAACTTGCCCCAGAATTGAATGCGATGTTATGTTGCAATAACTCGCGGACCAATTTCCAGATTGAATTTTTACGACAACAACAAACAGACGGATAAAGAGATAAACAAATGTGTAACTCGGGACTTGGAGGACTAAAACGCAATATAAAATTTTTGTGAGTGGTATTAATAGATAAATGTATTATGCCCTGCAGAAACTGAAGCGAGAGAATCACTTATTATTTCTTGAAAATGAACTCTCTAAGAATAATTATAATACATCATCACGCCTGTATTCCCCGAAGGGGTAGGCAGAGGTGCACTGCAGTGCGCCCACCCTTCGCCGATGCATTTTTGGTCCCAATGTAATAGGGGGCGAGCCTATTGCCATTATACCGGGCACATTCTCAATACGAGATATATATTTTTTTTTTGGGCTATAGTCCACCACGCTGGCCCAGTGCGGGTTGGTGAACTTCACACGCCTTTCTATAGACGTGCAGGTTTCCTCACGATGTTTTCCTTCACCGTTTCAAAGCAAGTGGTAATCTCGGATGAAAATGAGATTCGCACATAATCCCAGAGGTGCGAGCCGGGGTTTGAACCTGCACACTTTGGATTGCAAGGCGTGCGTTCGGCTACCACCCTATGAATGGTAATAAAATTAAATTTCCGTGATATATTTCTAGCTTCTCAAGTTCTTTAGTTGTTATCAATATAAAAGACTAGCTTTTACCCGCGAATTCGTCCGCACAGATTTTGATTATACAATATCGTTATACGTATGCTATACGTATACTGTAGGTAAGTACAATGGCGGATGTTAGATAAACGTCAAAAAAATTGTCGCAGAGAGGGCGGAGTCGATATGGGTTCTCTAGTTACTCTATGGTATTACCTCATACACTTGGTACATTTATTCACACTTGCAAATGTCACTCGAAATAATTCCACAGCGCTTTTAGAATATGCGAACCCGGGCGCGCCGTTGCCAATTTAATAATGCCATCTTGTAAGCCGTTTCACACCCTCTCGGCTCGTCGTGCTGAGAGATTTTTATCTAATAACATTACCCTGTACGTCCCTACCTCCAAATGAAGGATTTGTATGGAGTTTACACGCTTAATTTGTAAATATTTGACGCAATTTGCGAAATTACGTCACAAGTAGGGTAGGTCCCACTAAAGGTAAGGTAAGGTAAGCTCTTATCATAGGTAAGGTAAGGTTAGTATTTACCATAGGTATGGTAAGGTAAGGTAATTTCCTAACATTCATAGGTTTTTTTTTAATATTCATGTTTGAAGCCAGTGTCTAATGCTGCGCTCGTGACCTAGGTAGAAAGTAACATCCATTGATTTCCCTAGGGCGTAAAGGAAGAGTCCCAGTGTGTCAATGCATTTGTACTGGCATAGTTTTAGCCGCAAAATATTCAGAGTTTTTGTAACAATATTTTTAATTAACTATGTTTAATGTATTTTTAACTTATTATACAATGATTATAAATAATAGTTAAATTGTAGAGGACTTTCCCCTAAAACCACAATCGTAGTGGAGTTGCTATAACTGCATTTTTCAGTATTTTTTTTTTAAAGTGAAAACAACATCTTTTATAATATAATATGCATCGCATAACGGCTACAAGGTGACACTGTCTAATGTCTACACTATATTCTTGCAACTATTGATAAAAAAATGATATCATGGCTTAAAATTGTAATCTTCACAACGATTGTGTAAGTAGCCTTTTGGCCGTGCGGGCTTAGCATGACCGCGTAGACTTCAGTTTTATCTATTTCGACTGTCAGATTTGTCGAGAAAATGATGCCACACCGAGCCATGTCCAGTACAAAAAGTGATGTAATTTTCTCGACAAATCTGACAGTTGAAAGAGATAAAACTTATGTCTACACGGTCATGTTAAGCGTACTGGACTGCTGTCAAAAAGCATTTCATATATAACAATATTAAATTTAATTGAGCATCAAACTAGGTAAATAGCAGTAGTAGCCGAGTGGTCGAACACACGCCTTGCAATCAAAGTGTGCAGCTTCAAACCCCGGCTCGCACCTCTGGGATTTATATGCGAATCTCATTTTCGTCCGAGATTATCAGTTGCTATGAAACGGTGAAGGAAAACATCGTGAGGAAACCTGCACGTCTGAGGGAACATGACTAGTTCTCGAAAGATGTGTGAAGTCTGCCAACCCGCACTGAGCCAGGGTGGTGGACTACGGCCTGAATCCCCCTCGCATTGAGGGGAGGCCAGTGCCTAGCAGTGGGACGTTAAAAGGGCTGTAGTAGTATCAAACTAGGTGAGAGGTATGTATCTTTTATCTTCTAATATTGTGATGGCACGGTGAAACCTTCACACAGTTTCCCCACAATTTGGCGTCAAATATTCTCTCTATATAAACCAGTGTCGGCGTCAACCTAGATGTTAAATATACAGCTTAGATTATCACAGCAATAGTCAGCGGCGGGATGCCGCCCGCCTCGGCTGCAGATTAAACAAATATCACCCGCCGATCGTGGCGACATAATCCTCTACCAGACAGCATTCTCAAGTACTTACATGATTTATCTTAAGAAAAACCCGCTTATGTTAGGTTATCTACAAAAATGAATATTTATGTAGTTACGAACCGTAAGAGAAGTCTCGCTACAGTGTGATTTAAGAAACTTTAAGCCCAGGGCACACAAAGGCGTCGAGACGCGCACTGTAAATTTTTTGCCACAACCAAAACGAACTCTGTGTCAGTAACAGTATACATACATATGTAATTTATTGGAAAAACCCACATTGCGAAATTTCATTTCGTAAAAGACTCAGCTTTTTCTATCAGTTAAGACAGTTCGTTTTGGTACTAGCAAACATTTTTTTAGCAAGCGATCTGTGGACCCAGGGCTTAATATAGGAACAGTTTTGTTGCTCCAAACTATATCTTTGTTTACGGTCCTTTAGAGAAACCGGGCGTTCCTTGAATGTAGGAATCGGACATAGTCTGCGATTTGGTACATTTTCAATAGCCTACTGTTTAATGGGTCGCTCTGTAGTCTTAGCATGACCGCGTAGACTTACGTTTTATCTCTTTCATCTGTCAAATTTGCTTGAGAAAATGACGTCACTTCGAGCTACTAGGCATGGCTCGGTGTGACGCTACTCATGCTACTCGTTTAGGTAATCGCAAGACACCGGGTTTGGTTCCCTTTTTGGCTATTAATTCGAATGTGAGTCCACTGGTACCGCTCCAGTTCATTTTATGGTACCTACAGATAGCGCAAGTGTTGTTTAGTTTGGAACCAGACATTGAGTAAGTGTTGACTGGCGCTATTCATTTAAAAATGCCAAATCTAAACGAATGTAGGGTCTGTGTAAGCCAGACAGCTTTGGCGCGTAATACCGAGCAATATCAATACTGGAGTCGACCTGAGAAATGAGCGTCGAACCTCCCCCCGCCCTCCCTCAGCCTCCCTGATACTCCCTCCACCAAATATTATTGTAAGCTTACAACGATATAAATAACTAAAGTGAACGCATTTCAAGCATAAAACCACATGCATAGAGATTCCTTCATAAATTTGACGACCGGTTTAGTGGTTTGAGCGACGTCAGCTCAGGTCACTGCACCGAGTAGTCGGAAGTTCGAATCCCGTCTCGCAAAATTTGTAAATGACCATTTCGAATTTATTCCTGGTATGGGTGTACCTGAGATTATTTTATTCATGTAACCTATATCCTATCTATATTATAAATGTGAAAGTTTGTAAGGATGGATGGATGGATGTTTGTTACTCTTTCACGCAAAAACTACTGAACGGATTTTGATGAAACCTTACAGTATTATTGTAAATGCATCAAAATAACATATATGTTAAAATTTATAACGATAACGATATTGAATAATTAAAGTCTGCGTGGTCGAAGTCGCGGGTAAACGCTAGTTATTCATATACACTCTTTCAACTTTATTCATTAGTATAGATATCAAGGGGTGAAAGGCTAAATAGCTTAAATCAAATGACTTAAGCGACACTTTCGAGCGATATTGACTTACATACACATTTGGTATCAGCTGAATTTTCTGCGTCGAATGAATATGCACTCCTGTTAAGTTAATAAGTGTCGCTTGAGTCAAATAGCCTTTCACCCCTCGATATATACGATACAACATGAATCTCAGTCCCGTATAGTATGGAATTCTTCTTATAACGTGCCAATAACGTCTTGTATATAGACCATCGGTGCACGGTTTAATAAAACGCGTTTCATATTAAGATTCCTAGGGACGGACCTCGCCCGCGGCGATCAATATATTGCCTTTAATATTATGTGGTAACTTATAGCTATGCTGTAAGGATAGCCACTTCGTTTGTAAGCTGAAGAATGGACTTATAAAATAAATAAACTATGCTAATGTGAGTGGGGGTATTCTAAGAAGGTTTCATACTGTTACGGCGCCATCTAGTGATCAAGATGAAGGGCCTATGTTAGCCACTCGTCACTGGTTGGCGCCACTACAGCACCGTCTATGGATGGCAGCCTACCATAGACATAAGCTATGCTGATATAGACAACAGCAAATGTCATCATCTAGACTCTATGATACTGTCTCTTGCGATTTGCTTGCCGTCAACGACGGCACACATTTTTTTGTACAACTAATACACATTGCGAAGAAATAGTTTTTTCCTATACCACTACCATCGGCAAGGCGGCTGCACCACGGGACACGAGCGTACATATACAATATTTTTAAAAAAACGCCATGCATTAATGCAAGAAGGTTTGAAAACCGACTAATACATCATCATCATAATACTACATCATCTCGCCTGTATTCCCCGAAGCGGTAGGCAGAGGTGCACTGTAGTGCGCCCGCACTTCGCCGATGTATTTTGGTCCCAATGTAATAGGGGCGAGCCTATTGCCATTACATCGGGCACATTCCCCCTCGATACGAGGGAGATTTTGACCATAGTCCACCACGCTGGCCTTCACAAGCCTTTCTATAGACGTGCAGGTTTCCTCGAGATGTTTTCCTTCACCGTTCAGCAAGTGGTAATCATTGATGAAAATGCCATTCGCACATGAAAATTATCTCAGAGGTGCGGGCCTGGGATTTGAACTTGCACCCCTTACGTTCAAGGCGGGCGTTCTTGCCCACGAGGCTACCACTGCTACTTTAATGCACGGTTTTAAACTAACTAACGCTAGGTCTCAGCGTACGCCGCTCGGTTCACTGCATTGGGTGGATGCGAGTTCGATTCGCAAAATTTGTAAATGACCATTTTGAATTTATTCCTGGTCTAGGTGTCACTGATATGGCCGGCAGTCATTTTACAGCTCTAATGACTGACACTCTTCTAGGCAATTTAACGCTAGCATGACCAAGCGTTGAATATTCGTATTTTAGCTACCATTGATAAAAGATGTTGTTTTAAAATTAGGTTAAGAAATTAAGTCATAGCAACTCCACTACGATAGTGTGGATTTCGGGCCCAGCTGAATTGTCTCTTTGAGATGATGCACAGATGAAGAAATTTAAGAGAGAAAAAAGATCTGACAGAATCATGTTATCATAAGATGATACCAACAGGAAAAGCATATAATCTTTCATCTACTTTGAGATAATCTTTTAAAAACCATTGTCTAATAATTTTTAAAACCAAACAGAACTGTGGTAAGTCTCTATTTGGTCAATAAACCAATAAAACCGTGTTAGTAACCGTCCAGACTTCGCGTCGCGAGTGCTGTGCATACAAGCGCGGACACGCAGATAAACAGACTTGTTGGAATATAGTGAGGGCTTAAAATGACCGCTTTAAGCTGTCTTGATTTGAAATTTTACATTTAGATATAATTTGTAGGGTTCCTTACCCAAAGGGTAAAACGGGAACCCTATTACTGAGACTTCGCTGTCCGTCCGTCCGTCCATCTGTCACCAGGCTGTATCTCATGAACCGTGATAGTTAGAGAGTTAAAATTTTCACAGATGATGTATTTCTGTTGCCGCTAAAATAAAATAAAATATTTAAGGGGGCTCCCATACAACAAACGTGTTTTTTTGCCGTTTTTATATATAATGGTACGGAACCCTTCTTGCGCGAGTCAGACTCGCACTTGGCCGGGTTTTAACTAATCTTAGAAATCAATAATATGCATCATCTCGCCTGTGTTCCCCGAAGGGTAGACTTCAGAGGTGCACGGCAGTGCGCCCACACTTCGCCGATGTATTTTTGTTCCAATGTAATTGGGGGCGAGCTTATTGCCATTGTTATATATAATATGTATTTACGAGTATAATGGTAGCTGAGTGGTCGAACGCAATTGCAATCAAAGTATGCAGGTTCAAACCCCGGCATTTTTTGGTGCATTTGTAACTTGATTCAAAGTTTATTTAAACAATGTAGAGTCGAAGTTTGGCTATTAGACTAAACTTTGTGTCTTTACATGGTCTAAAATCAAAGTAAGTTTGAAACTGTCTTAAATTAAAGTAAGTCTGAAACTGTACTGTAATGTTTGAGTTTGGGTTTGAACCTGCACCCCTTGCGACCAAGGTGGGTGTTTCACCAACCAGGTTACTACTCCTTCTTAGTGGCAAGAAATATACAATTATAAAAATGGCGTATGTCCTACCTATGTTCAGTATAGATCCGATAATAAAACGCCAATAAAACGCTGCGTTTCGGCCGCTCGTAAACTCGTGACCGGCTTCCACGTCCGTTGTTATAATGTGAGATATAAAAACTCTACTCAAATACAATTGCCTCTATGCCTTTTACGGCGTCTTAAAATATGACGATCCACGTGAAAAGGGCGTGAAAGAGGTTTATTAAAATTGTCTATGGTCGCCGAAAGATAGTGTTCTTTGGTTCACTACACAGTAAAGCCTGCTGTCTGATATAACGTAAAATGTACTTAAAGATTGAATTTCTGTAGCAAAAGTCACGCGACCACGAGTCACAAACCTTGTTTAACTCGAAATTTTGAATTTTGTTTAAGAATGAGCACACCAACACAGGATGAGTACACAAACGGAGGTTTCACAAAATAAGTTTTGAAAATCGTGATTATCTATAAAATGTGTACCTAATTGTTTTTATCTCTCATAAAAATAATTACAAATTTCCATACGACAAGACACCGTTATGAAAGGGCACACTTAATTTTCATTTATTTACGTGACTTTTATGATAATTATATACAAATACGCAATGATATAAAATAATACAGGTCTTATGAGCTTATAATGTCAAAATAAAATGCGTATATGGTACTTTATTGTCATTGAAAATGTCTCTATGTTAATGGTGTCTAGATTTATATACAGGGTGTTTCAGAAGTCCGAAATAATACTTTGGGATTTGCATCAGTATCGGGTACACAACTAAATGTTATAAAAATTAGATTGAAATTCGTTCCCTGACATAATAAAGTTCGTTTTAGTTTTCACAACAAAATGTTCTCAGCGCAGTGGATGTGTAATTTTCATTTGAAAAAACCAAACTGATCGCGGATTCTCAATATATTTAGACGGAAAGCGATTGAAACTCGTTTGCAACAGAATGACGTTATCACCTTGTATTGTAAATTATTTACTGGAGTACTAAAGTGCAGTCCACGAGCATTTAGCTTACTTGGGCTAGCAGGTCTACTAGGAATACGATAAGCTTACGTTCCTCGTAATCTTAATAAAAGAAAACAGATAGCAGCTCAAGCCAGCCATATTGGCTGATTGCCTGGAATGCAATGAGCATTTGATAAACAAATATCTGTTTATAAGAAGTGGATTCGAATCATAATACAACTTACCATGGGTTCTGTTTCTAAACTCATATCTAGTTATAATACCAGGGTGGAATCCGAACCTGTATCAGTCTTGACCATGGAGATATTATAACAGAGATGGCATATCGAGCCCGCCGTGCGGTAATTTTTTCTGGTGTATCTGACTCCGCCATTGTTGTTTTCCCATATAGTTGCTATATACTACATGTACATGAGATAACCAACAATGGCGGAATAAGTATCCCAGAGCCATACGTAGAGTCGTTATGGGTACTCTAGTTACTCTAAGGTCTTTACCGACTCGTCTGAATAACGGACTTTTACTGTCTTAGCCACAGAATTAAATTCACTTTGCTATGTATATACACCAATTTCAAAAAGGAGAAGGTTCTAAATTTGACCCGTATGTTTTTTTTCTAATATGTGAACCTACTAAGCGAGAAAGAGATTTATTTATTTTATTTTTTATTTTATTTTATTCGAATTAAATAATTTATTCGAATTAAAACGAACAGTGAAAAATAAACTTATAATAAAGCTCTATATATATAAATCTAGACACCATTAACATAGAGACATTGTCATTGACAATAAAGTACCGTATACTTATTTTATTTTGACATTATAAGCTCATAAGACCTGTATTATTTTATATCATTGCGTATTTGTATATAATTATCATAAAAGTCACGTAAATAAATGAAAATTAAGTGTGCCCTTTCATAACGGTGTCTTGTCGTATGGAAATTTTCAATTATTTTTATGAGTGATAAAAATAATTAGGTACACATTTTATAGATAATCACGATTTTCAAAACTTATTTTGTGAAACCTCCGTTTGTGTACTCATCCTGTGTTGGTGTTTGTATGACCATACTTATTTATGATCGTGTTATAATTTTACACATTTTATTTGATTTTACCTCTATATTTACAAAGTTTTAATCTATTAGCATTACATGTCACTTTAGTTTTTCGGTAGTTTAGATTTATCGACATTTATTTAAACTTCTTGTGTTCATTGGTTGTAATTCTGGTGAGAATCAAGCGAGACTATTCCCCGCGTAGTTCCCTACGTGGCGTTTGCAGTCTGCCCGCATTCGACATTCAATTTCCTACCGACGGTGGCTCGTAAAGCTATAGCGCTGGGGAATCATAGGGGAGTGCATCCAACTTTATTAGCAGCGTTTGTTCAACCAAATTGTATGCATGTGAGATTAGCCACACGCTGATCAAATTTCCAATCATCGTTGAAGGTTTCGTGGCCAAGTCAAGAGCAAAGGACCAGGAGCCCGATTTTCGTTTGACAGACATCAATCTCTATGAGAGATATGTTGAAACGAAACAACAAATTGGTCGTATTTTTCTCATGAGTTTCTACATATCTCCAATAAAGATTGATGTCTATCAAACAAAAATCGGGCCCCTGAAAGCACGGCCTACTTCCTTCAGGTGACGGCTTGGTGTAGTTGTCTGAGCGTAGACCACTCGGTTTACTGCACTGGATGGTAGCGGGTTCGATTCCCGACAGTAGCAAATTTCGGAAATGGCCTTTTCAAAATAAGCTCTTGTCTGTGCGTAACTGGGATCACCTCGAGTCTAATGTATGACACCATGATAATAGTAGTTTAGGTTACTTATTTCCATCAGCTATCTGACAGTGAGTCTCGTCAAAAACTGTCTAACCGTTTGAGAGTTAACCTCAAACAAACAGATAGACAGAAAAAAATGTCATATCTTCTTAATAATTTTATTTTTGAATCTATATTATCATATTGAAACAAAAACTCCTGTAGAACCTTAAAACATTATAATTTCAAAATATGTTGACGAGGCGAAATTCAAATAATATAATCCAATAGCACGAGGTGTCCTCGGTACGACAGCCACCGCGCGACTGACCATAAAACTGTTTACGACCGTGTCACACAACGCCATCTCGTCGCGGAGATTGGCAACTCCGCGCGTAAATGCGACGCAGAGTCACAGATGAGGTTAAACTAGATCTTTTACGGCTTCTAAGCTTCGTATGCGAGTTAAAGTTAAACGACCAAGTCGTTTGTCGGATGCTTTACGCCTTAAGTTATGTGTGAGAGAGTTAGTTGAGTCGATTAAAGTTGTTAGTGTTGACGTGTTATATTTTATATCAAGTTCTACTTAGAATCAATGTTAGCATATTCTGGGCTTGCATCTCTGAATTGTTTTAAGTCATGTCATCTTTTGCCGTACCTTGTTCCATTATTTGGGGTCGGCGCAGTATGTCTTTTTCTTCCATTTATCTCGCTTTTCCGTCATACTGACATTCTCTCCGATCTCATGTACGATTCTTATTTTCATCTGTTATCACTTGCTAATATGGTAAAGGAGGACATCATAAGGAAGCACGCATGTCCCAGATATGTGAAATCTGCCAATCCGAACTCACCCAGCGTGGTGGACCATAGGCTGAATCCCGGGGTTGGCCTTGACTAGCGGTGGAATATAACAAGGGCTACTTAGAAATAAGATAAATGTAACGTATTATCACTACATGAATGCACGGGAAAGTTGGCCATCAGAGAGTGGCGGCTTGTTGTGAAGCTGGCCACCAACGCCTGAAGTGATGACCACGACCACTCTGTCAAGAGTGATACCAACAAACAAGAAGAATGTACTACTACTTATTCTTTTATTTATTACAAGTACTCTTGTGTCAAGGAGGCCCACCTACTCTGGGCTAGAGTGAAGGATCGGTTTTACCTCGCATTGAGGATAAGAATTTCTAGGATGGCAAATATTTCATCTTTTATTAAATTGAAACTAAAATACTTTGATGAAATGTGGGTGCACTGCAGTGTACCTCTAGTAGTTACTGTTTCGAAGAACACAGGTGGGGTGTTATTTTATTTTTTTCATGTTAGGTATGTAATATATTTTATCTAAAAATTACTAACACCAAAAATGTAGAGTTACCAAACGAAGTCCTCGAACACCCCTCCTATATTTCATTTTTATATGTTTCCTTCGAGTCCATCGGCGGCCCCGCTGACACATTTTATTGGGTCTATAAAAGGGAATGGCGCAAAACGGCGCCAGCAAAGTTCCGACAATTGTTTCAGCAAAATGACCTCGCTGTGAACAAAAAGTTATGAAGGAATGTAGAGCTACATTCTTGTTGAACATTGGAAATAAGTTGTTAGGTGTAAGAGACGCGGTATGTCGATAGATCTTTAAAGGGCTACAATATTCGTTTAACATAAATGAAACATGCTTGAATTAAGAACCTCCATTTTTTTATGAGATAGGGAGGCAAACGAGCAGACGTTTCACCTGATGGTAAGTCAGGTTAACATCTTAAAAAAACATAGAAAACTAAGTACTGAAGCCATGTTTTGGATGAGCATAGTTTATAAGATACCTAACTAACTACAGCCCTTTTAACGTCCCACTGCTGGGCACGGGCCTCCCAATGCGAGGGGATTCAGGCCATTGTCCACCACGCTGACCCAGTGCGGGTTGGCAGACTTCACAAATCTATCGAGAACTAGTCAAGTTCCCTCAGACGTGCAGGTATTTCCCATGATGTTTTATTTCACCGGTTCATAGCAAGTGATAATCTCGGATGTAAATATGATTCGCACATAAATCCCAGAGGTGCGATCCGGGGTTTAAACCTGCACACGTTGTGTTGCAAGGCGTGCGTTCGACCACTCGGCTACCACTGCTATTTATTAACGCACTAATTAAAAAAAACATTACGCACTTAGCGTTGTCTATGACAATATTTAAACCAACATTTTTCGTATATTTCGAATTAAGCGAAGTATAAATACGGCTTACTGGTCGCTCAGACAAACGGACAAAGGCTCGGTCTGCGACCAGCCCTTATAAAGTGAACTTTTATATCGGCGCTCGCGAAACACGACCTCTCCACTGAAAAGTATACTACACAGAGTTAGTGGAACATGAAGTGAAAAATTTAAAATCATACTAATATAACAAATGTGAAAGATTGTGAGGAAGGATGTTTGTTTACACGCAAAAACTACTGAACGGATTTTGATAAAACTTCACAGTATTATTGTTTGTTCATCAGAATAACATTCAGGCTGAAATATATAACGTCATGGAATAATCGAAGTCTGCGCAGACGCAGTCGCGGATAGAAACTAGTTATTTAATACATATAAGTGAATGGAGATAAAATGATTATGTATGTTGTTGTAATATTTGATCATAATGTTATAAATTCAAAAACATCTGAATGTGGTGATTGTGGAAATGTGTTGTTTCGCTCGTGACTTAAGCCTTAGTTTTAGCCTAAAGCCTCTAAAACATATATAACTATAGAAGAAATAACTTTTTTTATTATTATTAAGATGCAATATTTATAAAATGAACTTATTGAAATTATTCCGAGTTGTACGCACTGATTAGTAGGTAACTGTAGTTAAAGCTGTTAATTTAATAGCTTGCAACAAAATAACCCCTCACAAAAAATACATTCACTCATACATAAAACATGTATGATACCTACATACATCACACAAATTGGTTCACATACGTACTTACACCCAACCTCGTCTAACACACACGCTCAGCTAAATACACTCAGCCATAACTTACACAATAAATACATACTTCACACAACTTTGCACACACAGCTACGCTTGCTTGTCTTCTTTATTTCTGTGGCAATTCAGCCAATACACTTATTTTTGTCTCCTGCTTTGCAATGGAGGGAAGTGGATACATTTTCTTCCAACTCCTCCTACACCTTTTTCGATTAAATTTGTGCGGGTTCTAAGACAATTTAGCTTTTCGCCGGGACTCGCCGAGGGTCAAACCTCGGTGTCTTCGATGGACACCGCTGTCGATCCTGGCTTACAGGAGTAACAGTGGTGGGAATGTGTGGCGGGCTTAGTCCCATAAAAAAAACACAGCTACGCTTTTTCCATCACACATACGCTCATCAAACGGTACCACATCTAGTTCCTCCACATCCAAGTCCCCCATTCCCCCAGAGATTGAATAAGGCCGGAGTGAAGTCGGCGCCGGATTTATGAGGATTCCCTCCGACACCGCACTCCGCTCTGATTGCCAGTTTATTTTGTGTCGATGTGCGTGAGCCGACACCGTCGAGCCGAACGAGCAGTTCCTAATAGTCTAAGGCTTCATTCGCACGGAGGAGCCGGCTACCCGATAATTATGGTAAACGGATATATAGTGGCATTACTTTTTATTTTATGTGTATCGCTTCCATTTTTAATATTTCGCCACTGCACATCGGTTCCCGTTAAACCCATAATTATCGAGAAAGCTGGTTTTACCGCGTGAATGGCGCCTCAACTTGCCATAGGTACTTACAGAATGTAAGTATCACCTAGCATAAACAATGAAATTAGAGGCGAGGAATAGGTGTGACAATTTTAATACTTTGGCTGGTACCGTATACGACCTTTATTTAGACATGGAATATTGAAAAGACTAAACAATAACTATAGTTTGAGCTACAGTTTTTTTTTATTGCAGTCCGTATGTCCCGATATTCATGATGCGGACTGTACACCTGCTTACATTAGAGGCGGGAGCATTACGAATCAATTCGTAGTACAGCTAGACAAATGATCGCGATCTCGAGATAGATGGCTCTGCCAACGTCTGAAAATGCTTGAACTAACCAAAATTGGTCGTATTTTGTCGTTTGGTTTCGACATGTGTCGAAATAGAGATAATGTCAATCATGCGAGAATTGCCCTCAATAGGCTTAGCATGACCATGTAGACATAAGTTTTATCTCTTTCAACTGTCAGATTTATCGAGAAAATTACTTCACACCGAGCCATGTTCAGTATAAAAAGCTCGAAGTGACGTCACTTTCTCGACAAATCTGTCAGTTGAATGAGATAAAACTTATGTCTACATGGTCATGCGGTCATGCTAAGGGTACAGGAGCAAAAAAGAAATACTAACCTATTCTCTAAGACACATACTGTTTTTATTATTATTATTACAAGCTTTATATTATTGAAATTAAACTATTTTACGGATTTTATCGCGTTTATTTACTATTTTATTTTCCCGACGTGTTAGACGTCCTGATGTCATAGTTAATAAACGACGTCTAACACCTCAGTCCCCCCGTGACCATGGTTGCTGTAAAGCAGCCGAAACGTCGGGAAAATAAAATAGTAAATAAACGCGATAAAATCCGTAAAATAGTTTAATTTCAATGTATAGTATTCGCGTAAATATAAGAAAAGAAAAAAAGCTTTATATTAACTTGCAATGTATGTCCGGGTGGAATCTTGCAACTGAATTTTAAATCAGTTATCTATAACCGTCAATCGGCTGAAATTTGGTATACACGCCTAATTTTGGATGACAATGCATGCTTAGCTATGTGACGTCATTCTAATTCCAATACGACGGATCATCCAAAATGGCGGAATAGTTATTTTTTCTGCACTACCAGAGTATGAGTATCAAATGAAAGGGCTTGCTGAGGAGGACACGAAAACTAAGGGCAATTAAATAAAAGTTTATTTTTAACATTTTAATTATTAGAGTTGTTGTAGAGTGATACCTGTCACTCAGACAAGAATGTTTTATTGTATTAATAGTTGCGTATTTCATGTGCATATGTCATTTTCATAAATTACATTAAATTGTTGGATCAAAATACAGCGACAAAGTGTGTGCGTACTACAGTCCATCTCTGTCTCCCCCTTAAGGAAAACTGGTAATCATGTATGGATAGAACTCATTCTAATTACTATGAAACAGACTCTACTTAAAATAATTATCTTTAGATGAGATGATATAGTTGTAGCATGTCCGCCAAGACCAGACTTATGTCACGGAATATGTCTCTTTTGTCTCTCTCTCTCTCGCGTTTTAAATAAGACAGAGAGCGAGCGAGTGACTTCGTGATAGAGGTCCAGTCTTGACATGCATGCTATCCGCACTGATGTGCCGAAACCCTTGTTGAAAATGCTGTCTTCACCCAATGTAATGTAATCTACAAACCGAGGAAACACTCACTTGTCATCTCAACAAAGGGCATATTTTTATCTTCCTTCAAACAATACTTCGGGGGGACCATTTTACGGATAATTTCATATTAGAGACATAGATTACGTTTGTAATAGAGGTGACAGTGTATAAAAATCACATATTAGGTATAAAGAGTATATACATATGTTTGTACTATGAATAGACGTATGGAAAGTATGATATAATAATACATCATCACGCCTGTATTCCCCGAAGGGGTAGGCAGAGGTGCACTGCAGTGCGCCCACACTTCGCCGATGTATTTTGGTCCAAATGTAATGGGGCGAGCCTATTGCCATTATGCCGGACACATTCTCACTCAATACGAGGGAGATTCTTGGGCCATAGTCCACCACGCTGGCCTAGTGCGTTTCTTAGCAAGTGATAATCCCGGATGAAAATGAGATTCGCACATGAAAACCCAGAGGTGCGAGCCGTGGTTTGAACCTGCGCACTTTGATTGCAAAGCGTGCGTTCGACCACTCGGCTACCACAGCTTTGAAAGTATGTACGTAGTATAATGTGGAAAAAGTAGAATACTCAGTATCATAATACGACTATGACTGGAATATGATATTTTGTTAGGCTAGCTAGGAAAAACGTGATTACATACTGTCATCAATAGTGGTAATAGGTAACTTCATTTTTTTAATTAAGTGATACTTAGCAATTCAATAATATAGTCGTCTTGTTAACACAAGCGTTTAGCTTCGACGGCTAAGCGCTGGTGCTAGGAGTATCACGTCAATAATTTAATGGCCAGGGCGGGGACCAAATCTGGGACCTTTTGATTACGAAATCAAACCCTAAAACGACTAGTTTATAATAATTGAATATTATATTAATATAATCTGATGAAAAGTATCAAAATAATAGGTCGCAGTATAAAATCGTAATTTTCTTTGTACGGGGCGTTACCGTTACGCCCACGGTTGGGAAAAACTGGGATGAGCCCATCGTGGGCTACTGATTTATCAGCGAGCAACTTCATTATCGTATAAGTATTTTTTGTTTATGTAGCCTGTACAAAACGCTTAATCATTCTTTTGTAATAACGTAATACATATTTATTCAGCATTGCTTAAGTTTTAAAAATAAAATAAGCTTTTTTGTTAAGACAAATTTGTTAACAATACTAAAGTATTTATTGTAAATATTATAGTTTTTCATAAAAGGACATCAGCAATAGTCTGTGTAATAGACATACATTTTAAGGGTTCCCTATTACTGAGACTTCGCTGTCCGTCCGTCCGTCCGTCCGTCTGTCACCAGGCTGTATCTCGCGAACCGTGATAGTTAGAGAGTTGAAATTTTCACAGATGATGTATTTCTGTTGCCGCTATAACAACAAATACTAAAACACAGAATACGATAAATATTTAAGGGGGCTCCCATACAACAAACGTGATTTTTTTGCCGTTTTTATAGATAATGGTACGGAACCCTTCGTGCGCGAGTCCGACTCGCACTTGGCCGGTTTTTGTTATATTATTTTCCATTCCATATTGGCTGTCTTTTTACAAAATTGTAATGGAGTTCTAATTTGTGTGTTAATATAACTAGATAGCAAGGTGTTCTTATGAAGCCCTGCGCATACAGGATTGTCGTCGCCTGTATGCGTCAAAACCCGCCCTATGAATTATTTATGTCAACATCGGAACTAAACAAACTGAATAAACTCATAATAAATGTCATTTTGTCAATGAAATGTCATCGATAGTTGCGCGGTTTTTACCAGAACTTAAAGTTAAATCAAGTTAATTCGCCTCAGTGTGTACAGGGTGTAATATGTACTTAAACCGAAACTATAAAACAAAAGAAAATTTTGCAACTTTTTTCAGCAAAATAAATCTTTATATTGTTTTTTCTCCACGCCGGAAACTTTGAGACACCGGGCGTGTATTATACGTCAAAGTTTAAAAGCCCCGATGCATGTGTTCGCCTCCTTCGAGAACTTTATTGAGAAATGGCTGTAGGAATTGATTCTGACGTGTACTTTAAAACACGCTAAAATGCCTCTGACACTCCCCAACAACGTATTCTCAACTTTAGCTCCTATGAGATAAAGTTCAAAGTCGTCTGTGTTACTCAAAAGAGTTTTATTAAGAAAACCGTTCTTTCTTCATATTTATTAGTTGCTCTTTCTGTGTGTAATGGATTTTTAAGTGAATAAACAACAACAAAAAGTTGATGGAGCTTCGTATTTAGATCAAGAAGAATTACTTGAGCGTAGGTTTTTGAAGGCAGTTAACTAGGTCTTTTGTTATGCTTTTGTCCGTGGAAAACTAATTTGAAGCAATCTTCTTTTTGAAATGAAACGATTTATGTACTTGAAACGCAAAGTTGATGCTTACTTAGACACCATTAGGAACAAAAACAATAAAAAACTTCAAAGAGATGATATTTCCGGAAACCGATCTCAGCGTAATTCGAGTAGACACCTATTATTTTTCTCAAAGGGTACATTTTAGTTGGATATCACGTGTCATTTTCGTGATTTTATATAATAGTCTGCCCTCTGATAAATTGGGACCAAAATACATCATAAAAGTGTGGGTGCACTGCAATGCACCTATGCCTACCCCTTCTACTGCTACCACCGAGTGGGGTAGCAGTGGTAGCCGAGTGGTCGAACGCAGGCCTTGCAAATCAAAGTGTGCAGGTTCAAACCCCGGCTCGCACCTCTGGGTTTCATGTGCGAATCTCATTTACATCCGAGATTACCACTTGCTATGAAACGGTGAAGGAAAACATCGTGAGGAAACCTGCACGTTTGAGGGAACTTGACTAGTTCTCGATGTGTGACGTCTGCCAACCCGCACTGGGCCAGTGTGGTCGACTATGGCCTGAATCCCCCTCGCATTGAGGGGAGGCCCGTGCCCAGCAGGGGGACGTTAAAAGGGCTGTAGTTACCTACCCCTTCTGGCAATACAGGCTTTATGATGTATGGATCATCATTGACTTATATTTCTGATTATATAAAATCATATAAAATATATATATATTTTTTTTTTAATAAGCCTATTTGTGTCCCACTCCTGGGCAAATGCCTCCCCTCTCTCCCTTCACCGATCCCGATCCTGAGCCATTTCCGGCCACGTCTTCCCCGCAAAGATGTCTAGATCATCGCGCCACCGTTTCCTTGGTCTTCCACGGCGTCTTGTACCTGCGGGACTCCATTTGGTACTTATATTGGCCCACCTCTGTGGGTCCATACGAACGACGTGGCCTGCCCACTCCCATTTTAGTTTTGTAGACTTTTCCCCCACACGTCCGTGAGTTGTGTTATGGAGCGCAGAGTGGTGTTCCTAACACGGTCTATGCGTTTGACTCCTAGAATACTGCGCTCCATAGCTCTTTGGCAAACCTTGAGTTTGGATTTTTGCTCTTCAGTTAGAGACCAGGTTTGAGCACCGTAGGTTAGGACAGGCAGAATGCACATGTCGACGAGTTTACGCTTGAGGGATATAGGAAGAGTACCCTTCAATAAATCCCCCATGGACCAGTAGCTCTTCCAGGCGTTATTAATACGTATGGTGATCTCTTTGTCCTGCCGGTTATCAAATGAGACTATGCATAGCCTTAATACCATAGTCCTGATTTCGGGTTTTTAACTTTTTGAATTAAGAAGAATTCGAAACCAATATTCTAGCATTCAGTCATCCATATTCCTCTTAAGTCTTTAGTATGATTTGTTATTCATCGATAATGAAAACCAAAGGGTGGGAAATTTGTTTTTTGCCAACGGGTGATTGTGGGATGGTCGGTGAACAATATATTTATGGAATAGGCACGATAATAATTTACGGATCCACGTTTCCGATGGTGCATTCATAACTAAACATCTTGGTACATTACTGAAATTCAGGTCTGTTTGAAATTAATGTACAATTTTGCTTTATTACTAATTTATGTGTTACTATTCTAAGAGGTGGAACAGTAAAACGTTATCCATCCATCTATTTAAAACAGATATTCAAAATCAAAATCATTTTTTTTTTATTCGTGTAGCCCAAAAAGCACTTACAAATAGTCAGATTCTACCACCGGTTCGGAATGCTGCTATTGCAAAATTAGGCGGAACTATCGCTGTTTTAACAAAAATATTCAAACATATGGAGTAAATTATTCATGTAAGTATGTCTCAGATAGAATAACAACAACAAATTCTTGCAGTAAATTCTTAATAAAATACCCACCAAAATTACATAAAATCAAAAATGGTTTCTAAATAACAAAGTAAGAAAATATTTTACTACTTCTACTACTATTCATACATGGGAAACAAAAAAAAATAACAAGTATCAAGATATTTAGTCGTAGTATATGGGACAAAGTGCGCCTAACGTAGGCGGTACCGTGGTACGAGATGAAAAATCACAGATGACTCTTTTTATTGTAAGAGTCACCACCCCAGGGAGCTCGGTGTAATTACGCAGAGAAGTGTCTTCTACTTAAGAGCTTACGAAAATCTGTGTACAATATTTTGTGGACCTATTCAGAGTGAGCTTTTGAGACCGGATTAGATTAAAGTTCTTGTTCTGCCCCCTTTACCACCTTTACCCTTTTACAGTCTTGCAGAAATATTTTTAATATTACTTTAAGTTTTTGACAGTTAACTTAGTACAAAATCTGTCAAAAGTTGACAGTTAGTATTTTAAAAGGTGGTGGTATGGTCCCAGATTGTTTTAATCCAAATACTTATAGTAGTAGTTGAAAATTTCTGCATTTTAATACGAGTATTTCTATTTATGACATAAATTGGCGCAAAAAGCGCTCACAGATAATCTATTAATTATGTCGCTAAATTTAAAACTGTTTTTGCATTTTTATTATGTATTTTGTCACCACAAGTCATAAGCCTAGTATCCCGAAGAAAATCATGTAACACTTTTCCAATCGCCTGTACAATTAATTCAATGGAACGGAATAAGACAGTTCGATACGGCGGCGGTGGCGGCGCGCGGCGTGTCTGTCCGGCGGCTCGTAATATTGATATTGACGGCGACTGTACTCCGTCGCTGCGGCTAATGTACACTGAACCGACACTTTTCGCTGGCACTGTACACTTCATTTATATATATTACAACCCCCGAGGCCCTTCTAAATGTTTCCGCTGAAATATCATTGAATGATAAATGGCGAAAGAGGTCCTTTATTTGGATTAAAAACGTTTGGTGTGATAAAAGGGAGCAGTGACTCGGGTTTTGCTTTATCTTCGTGACTGAAATAAGTAAACTAACTTACAATAATATGTATCAGCTATTTTATTTTCATGAAAAAAAAACAAATGAATAATGTATAATCAAAATAACTGACAATTAACGAAACTTCTTAAAATTCCCCGGTAGATCTAATTTCATACTAGTTCAAAGTCATTATTTACAATAACTTTAGCAATTTTTTTTTACTATATCATAAAATATATTTTCACAAGCTAACTCCAAACTCAGCTAGTCCACATATTTTTTCCACAATAAATCGGATATACGGTCACCTCAGTCCACTCTTCTTGAAGTGTAATAATTCCGGCCGTCAGCCGCACGCGGCGCCACTGTGCGCCACTTGAAAATGAAAATATATAGCCACTCAGCACTTGAGCGCGCGACTGTACCTACTCGGAATGTCTTCCACTCGCTCGGAAAAGATTTTTGGTCCGATATTTTTTTCTATTTAGGATTATTTTTGCGTACAGATTAAAATACGATATTCAAATAACATATAATATCTAGCACATGCAATAGAGAAATGCTCCGAAATGTTTAATGAACGGAACATTTAAGGCCCGGGCACACTGGGGCGTTAGAATGGGGCGTCAATGTTTTCTCATACCAAAACGGAATCTGTGTCAATATGCATAAAGATTGAATTTCTGTTCTAAAAGCCAAGCCCCCACGCGTAAAAATTCGCTCGCGCTGTCAGTGTCATTTAGTTCAAGAATGAACTTTTTCTATTAGACAATACAGTTTGTTTTGGCATGGCAATTTTTTTTATGCGTGAGTGTTGACTATGTACGTATGTATGTTGATAATGTACTCTATGCAAACATGCATAAAGATTGATTATCTATGGCAATTCTCGCGACGGGACTCACCTCGCTCGCCTCATCGAAGATAGGTATTTCATTGAAAAATATTATTCTTCTCTAAGATAATACAGTTTGTTCTTCCGTGTAATTATATATTTTTAACACATTCGCTGCGTAAGAATTTCTAGTGTACTTTCAGCTGTGCGTCATGAGGTTTTATTGACTCATAGAGGTATTAACGTTCGTTGTGAGCGCTGCGCACTGGATGAAAGATCGCCATGAGCCAATATGAATCCACAACGCAGTGAAAAATTAAGGAACGCACACTTGTCCTTTTCCAATTACGCTCGCCAAAACTACAAGCTTAGCCTACCTAACAAAGGAAGGAAATCGTCATTTTCCTTATTCAACCAGCCATGGGGAGTATAAAACCCTGCTTAAATAGGCGCGTCAAACGACAAACCGACCAACTAAGCGGACAAGCGAGCAAGCGACCAAGCGACCAAGCGACTATGCAACCAAGTGACCAAGCGACCAATTTATTGCCATTATCAAAACGAACTGTATTAACTTATATAAGAAACACATTTTTCAACGAAAGGTCATCGAGAAAATTTCGTCGCATGATCGCGTGACTTTTGCCACGTCATCTATGGAGGCGTCAAATTCTTGGCCAATACCAATATGAACTGTATTGACTCATACAAAAAATTTTGCCGTCGCGGGACGCCTGGCAGATGTGAAACATTATGTTATTTAGAGTAGCGAGAGAAAAGCGTCGTAGCGGCGAGTGAGTCAGACGGTGGGCGGAGTCTAAGCGGTGGAAAGAACCGAGGAGCCACGAAGCTGCTCGAAGTTTTCGCACCACGGCATCGCGGCATCAGCAGTTGCTCTCACTCGCCAAGCGCGCCTTTAGATGTTTCACATTAATAGTTCAATCATCAACGAAATTATTGAGCGAATTTTGATGCGTGACACAGAAATGTAATCTTTATGTATATTGGAATAGATTGTATTTTGGTATTGACAAAAACGCGCGCCAGCAATCTATTGCCAATATCAGAATGAATGTATTAACTGGTAGAAAAATATAATTGTTCAGCGAAAAGTCTTGGAGCAAATATATTCGCGTGATCACGTGGCTTTTGCCGCTTACATACAATCTTTATGTATATCAGCATAGGGTGCATTTTATAACAAAGTCAAGTGAATTCCCTCGCCTCAGTGTATACAAGGCGTAAAAGTATATTAACAGCACAGCACAAAGCGAGATACCCAAAGCTTATTAACTTTAATTTTTAATATTCGCGCGCGCGCCGCGTAAAATTGCAATCTGACGTAGAAACAACCGGAGAGGCTCTGTACTTACTGAAATTATTAATGTCTCCTGTGCTTGGAAGGATGTTTTTGTTTTGGTCCAAAAAATACATAATATACCAATTTTTTGACAATACCAAAAGTAGCTCTATAAACTTGTACAAGAAGTATATTTTGCATCGAAATGTAATCGTGATTGGATTTTGATGAAACTCTATTGTATTTAATTATTTATTTATGATTCCAATGCAAGCTGCACTTACAGTTTGAACCAACGCGTGCAGCGAGCCACTATATTTTGTACACATTATGTATTAACTTAGAAATCTAATAATAATTTAATAACATTATAATTTGAAAAAAATATGTCAACATCTGGTTGCTGAGCAATCAAGGCGTTCAGAATATTGATGGCCTGGGTGGTAGAAGCGTACCGTATTATTGTTTAAACACTAGATTGACATAGAGGCTATGATTTTAACGATATTAAAAATTTAAGTCTACCAGGTGAAGTCGCGGGTAGCTAGTATATTATCAAAAGATGTTATAAGCTGATTATTGGATGAAGAGTATATTTTTCTTGCGTCTTTTTTTGCAAGATGGCAACTTTTAATTCCGGCTGTGGTCTTCGTTCCCCACAATTTGCTCGCGGTGAATTAATTCACTTCTCCCCATTCACCGTATTCACCAAATGTATTCATGAGTTGTGCAGACATACTAATGTTATTTAAAGCTTATATATAAACTGTTTTGTAAGATGATGGAAACAGAACAACACCGTTTGGTCTAGTAGTTTGAGCGTAGGACACTCGCCTTATTAAATCAGATGGTTGCTGGTTCAATTCCCGCCAGGGGCAAACTACGGAAATGGCCTTTTATGGCAGTCCATTGTAAGGTTAATGGTACCTATAGTACAAGCTGTGCTTAGTATGAGGCATGGATATATTATAACGGAGATGGCATTTATCAGACTCCACCAATGGCGGAAAAATCGCCGCAGAGCTATACGTAGAGTGATGTCGTTTTGGGTACTCTAGATACTCTATGGTTTGGGGTTATACGATGAGTATGTGTTGTCAAGCGATATTTATTTAGTCTATTCAATGAATCATACTAGCTATTCAACGAGGAAATGCAGCCAGCGTTCTTGCCACCATTCCACGCGGACAAAACATTTTTTAAATTAATTATTACTTTTATATTTAGTATTAAAAAAAAATTGTACCTTATTGTATACGTTTTAACTTAGTGTTATGATCTACCTACTAAGTCTTGTTTCAGATCTAATTTACTGTCTCATATTATCCATAGAGCGTAGTAATAAGCTACAGAAACCCTTATAAAATAAACATTCTCCGTCATATAATCTATCTCATAATGAAATTCCTATCGGGTCGTCTGCGTTCTGAACGAAAATATTATTTTCATCGATATTAATGCGAAAACTGTGTATTGTGGCGGCTCGTGATGGATCGGTCTTTGCCAATGTATAATATTATGACAGAGAATCCCAGATGATGTATGGGTGGTATTTTAAATATCTGACTGTACGTTATATATATTTTGAAAAAAAAAAACGTTACAAAGAGTGCAACCTTGATACTAGTATTTAAAAAAAATAAGAAAATAAAATTGAAAATTCAAATTTAGAATTCGACGGGCTATGAAATGTTTTTTTTTTAACTAGAATACAGAGTTTGGTGGTGCCCCACGTTACAAACTTGGAGCACCACTAATATATTTTTTGTCATACAAATTATTTCAACCCCTAGATTTTTATAAAGCGCAAAGTTTTCGAAGGAGCCGTCAGGGTAACTGCATATTTTAATCAACTTGAGTAAATCCCGTAATTTACACAGCCAACATAACTAAAAAAAATATTCATTAGCCAGATGAATATTTAAAAAAGAACGACATTCAAAATAATCTCTCCAGGATTCCCGGTACCTTTATATCAATATCAACAGATTAGCCGCGCTAAAGAGCGGGAAAAACACGGCGGGCAGGCGGGAAAATTGTCGGGAGAAATTCAAATTTCGAACGCGCCCCATGAATACATTCAGACTTGCCAGGAATATAAAATGAATAAAAGAGTAAGGCGCGGTTAATCATCGCTTGTTTGAATTCATTTTTATTCGGTGTTGCCAAATTATGAATGTTGATTCTGAATGTATTTAAACGAAATGTCTCAGGAGAGTTTTTATTTGTCTGTCTTGACTTGTGCCTATCTCAGACTCTAGTAAAAAAAAACTTAGTTTATCTTACAGTTCTATGTACAAATATAAAGCTGTACAATATACAGAATGTATCCGAATTCCGAAATAATACTTTCGGTACATATACAATAGCTCATATTTGTATCCTTAGTGAAGACAGTTTATACCTAACTATCATACTTTTGAATTTTTGTCACAGGTATCATATTTTGGCCTTTGGGTACATCCATTCAGCAGTGTAAACTACACTTATGTGGGGTGGCTACCAATATTCACAAAATAGAACATGCAAATTTTACATAGGTCTCGAGATATTACGAGTTATAGAAATTGACGACGAAAAAAAGTTAGAAAACATGGTACTTTTTTATACCATTCAGTTGTATACCCGATACTGATGCAAACGTCAAAGTATTATTTCGAACTTCTGAAGCACCCTGTAGAGCTGTCATAAATGTTTACACAATCAAATCAATCTACACTGATAATAAGTCAGCTATACCTAGTCATAATAAGTCTTTCTGATAATTCTTAACAAGAATAATTCTGAGAGAATAAAATAAACCTAACCAAGCCAGACTTTCAGTTTTTGACGAAAATCTACAGCAAATATCACTATTATGGCCCAAACCAAGTTTTTTGACAGAGATAAGCGTTAGCTAGCAAACCAAGTAGAAAGTGTTAGACATAGAGTAACTAGAGTAGACATAACGACTCTACTCTTCGTATGGTGCTGCGGTAATTATTCTGCCATTGTTGTTATCTCATGGAACTATATACGGCTACTATATGGGAAAACAATAATGGCGGAGTCAGATACAGATGAATTAACGATGGAGATGAATTAACGGAGCGCAGGCTCGATATGCCATCTCCGTTATAATATCTCCATGGAGCTAGAAGTTTGTATTGATAACCAAAATGTCAGTATAGTTTTCATTAAATTAATATTTGAGCGATTGTTGTGTCAGCCCTATCCGTGCTTAAGGTAAACTCACATGAAAGTTGAGATGCAATAAAATTAATTGTAAAAAAACTTTTTAAAAACAAGCTTTTATGTAATTGCCCTAAGTTTTCGTGTTCTCCTCAGTATGCCCTTTCATTTGATACCCATACTGTGGTAGTGCAGAAAAAATAACTATTCCGCCATGTTGGATGATCCGCCATATTGGAATTAAAATGACGTCAGGTCACATAGCTAAGCATGCATTGTAATCCAAAATAAGCGTGTATTCCAAATTTCAGCTCAATCGGTTCAAGATAACTGATTTAAAATTCAGTTGCAAGATTCCACCTGGACATAAATACGTTGCAAGCTAATATAAAGCTGTGGTAGCCGAGTAGTCGAAGTGTGCAGGTTCAAACCCCGGCTCGCACCTCTGGGATTTATGTGCGAATCTCATTTACATCCGAGATTATCACTTGCTATGAAATGGTGAAGGAAAACATCGTGAGGAAACCTGTACGTCTGAGGGAACTTGACTAGTTTTCGATAGATGTGTGAAGTCTGCCAACCCGCACTGGGCCAGCGTGGTGGACTATGGCCTGAATCCCCCTCTCATTGAGGAGAGGCCCGTGCTCAGCAGTGGGACGTTAAAAGGGCTGTAGTAGTAGTAGTAGTATAAAGCTTGTAAAAATAGAGAACATAGGCATATTTATCCCTAGTAAGGAAAAGTATAGACTGCCTTCACTATGCATCTAAATATTAGCAACTTTGTATGTACCTAAAATATTATTTCGGATTTTTATAAATTACTAGCGGCCCGTCCCGGCTTCGCACGGGTTTCTAATATAGGCTATGTTATTCAGTGATAATATAGCTTTATAACGGCAAAAGAATTTTTGAAATCAGACAAGGAGTTTTTAAATTAATTAGTTACATACAAAAACACAAAAATACAAATCTTTCCTCTTTATAATATTAATATTGCCTAATACATACTCATCGTATGATCCCAACATAGTAATATTGTACTATGGGTACAAAAATGAACTGGGGGCGATTCTAGCTACACCTAAACTGAAATTTATCGCTGAGGGGAATCGAACTGAAACTGCCTGGTGTGACTACTGGTTCAAACATAAGCCGCTTGATTAGTGAATCAAGCGACCTATGTTAGAACCACTATACTAAGCCGCCATCAAATAAATAATTAAATTTGGAAACTAAAATTCGTAGCTTGTACGATAGATGTGAACTTAGGGGTCTAAACTTATTCAGTTACATGAAATTTGTCGACCACCAGCCATGTCCCGCAAGTGTCCCGGAGAGACGGCCCGGGGGACGCTCGCGCGGGCCAGCCGTGCTCTACCGACAGACTTCAATTGAATGTTGCACGAAACTCTAGTCTCTAGGTTCCAAAACTACATATCGAGGAATGAAAGGCTATATGACTTAAGCGACACTTTTGGGCTATATTGACTTATATACATATTTGGAATCAGCGCATTTTTCTGCGTCAAATGAGTATGCTCTCCTGTAAAGTTATAAAAATATCGCTTAAGTTAAATTGCCTTTCACGCCTCGATATGTAGAGTTAAATTGAGTGCATTGAGTTTATTTGAAACGAGGCGTGGAATATATGAATAGTGTATTAAGGGTAACGAACATGACATTTATTTAGCGGTGTCAAAAGAACTGTACTAACTGTACATGAGTCTATAAAGCCTCTATAAACTCTATAAAGCCCCCACGCACTGGGACTTAAAAAAGACGCCCTTCAACTCACAGACCACAACGAATTCTATGTCAATATGCATAAAGTTTGAGTTTCTGTGGTTATTACCACGCATTTTGCCACGCACCTTCTGGAAAAAAAGGGGGTAGCGCTCTAAATGTCATCGAAGATTGAACTATTTCTATGAGGCAACATAGTAAGTTTTAATATTGGCAAAAATTGTGGCAATAGTGTAAAAAAATATTGAATCATATAACGAAATAACCCTTTGCCGTAGTAGAGAAAGAAAGGGCCTTGTATTGCACCTAATAACCAAATCATGATTAAATCTTATTCATGTTCAAGTAAATACGAGTAAATGAAACGAGTAATAAATCGAGGGGTGAAAGGCTTTTGTGTCTGCCGCATGCCGAATACGCTTTGGGCAAAATCAACCACGCAATGGCTGCACAACCACGGGAAACGGCAACGCGGCAAGAGGTGGCAGGATGAGCTAGACTCTCACTTACCGGAGTGGCCCCGGTTGGCTATGGACCGCAACAAGTGGAAAAAGGGAGGGGAGGTCTTTGCCCTGCAGTGGGGCAGTCAAGGCTATATGATATGACACTTTTGGGCGATATTGACTTATATACAAATTTGGAAACAGCGAATTTTCCTGCTTCGAACGAGTATGCTCTCCTGTAAAGTCAAATAGCTTTTCACCCCTCGGCATATTTCTCGTTTCAATCAGGCCGTTAAAAAGATTGTCAGCTCAAGATAACACCAAGATGTCTCCACTAATCTATGAGCTGTCCAAACGGCGGACTCCAAACGAAATAGTGTGAAAATGTAAAGAGAAAAAGGCTAAAAAATTAACCCGAAGCCCGGGATCCCGGCGAATCCGACGGGAGCGGAATGAAAATTGGATTTGCCTCTGATTGGATTTTTATTTACTTAAGACAAGAAAAAATCTCCCCGACTCTCGAACCGACGTAGACATTCTTATAAATGATTTAGAGTTCCGCTTGTCTCGCATCTGTCTGATTAAGTAGAGGGGTCTGTATAATCTTCTGTGTAGAATAATGTGGGTCTTCGCATTGCCTTGTGGTTTCCTAAAAAGTAATTTATTTATTTATTAGAAAACCAACAGCAAATTACACTTACAAAGTTACAAGGTTAATCACGGCAATAAGGTTGGTTAATTTTTGGTTAAATTACCAACAATCTGAAAGGCCATTGTTGAGAGCTGTGAAAATAATATAATGTAACTTAAGATTTTTATTAAGTATTTAAGTATACAATAGCTATATTAATAACTATAACTTTTTATTACATTAATATCTGAAAAAAGCAAAAAATATAAATAATTATGAAATAAAGGACTCTACCCACTACAACGTATCATACCTTGACCGTGCTATGAACGTATCAGACACGACAAGCAACACGATACGCTCTACTATGCCCACTAGAGCGTATCAATTACGTATCAAAGTCGTATGTATCGGCTTTAATGACCGGAGCGTCATGCACAGAGCGTATCGCCACCGGCAAAATATTCTCGCTGATAATACTTGCCGCTCCGTGCATGGCACGCTACGGTGCTGGTCGGTAGCGGAACGGGCTAGTGGGCATGGTCTCATACTTTTTAATACAGATAATATTTTTTTGCCTGACACGTTCATAGCACGGTCATAGTATGATACTGTGTAGTGGGCAGAGACCTTAAAAGAGACTTGATCCACGTGGGATTGTGGCAAGAACGCTGGCTGCATTTCCTCGTTGATTAGCAAGTCCTATTATAACTTAAGATTGAATCAACAAAATAGATAATTTAAAAAAAAAGTAAATATTTAAAAATAAATAATTTTAAAGTGTCTATTTGTATTATCAAATAACTAAAAGTTATTCCTTGTAGCATTAGCTATCTGCCACTGAAAGTCCCATTAAAATCATCGGCAGTGCAGCCGTTTGGAAGTTTATCCGGAACAAACAGAGAGAGAGACAAACATTGTAAAAATTGCGTTCTCCTTATGTAGAGTATATACTTTTTCATATGCATTTAGACAATGTTGTTATTTTGACATTAAAAACAGACACTACAATTGTATTTATTTGTAAGATACATTTAAGAGGCAATTAAACAAAACAAAAAACTATACATTTAGGAGCTAAAAGTATTAATCATAAACGATATTTAATATTACTTAAAGTATTAATCAAAAGACGTGGGCAAAAAGACGGCGAAATTGAAGTGGGAGTGGGCTGGTCACGTCTCGCGCATGGACCCGCAGAGGTGGGCTAATATCACCACCAGCTGGATTCCCAGTACTGGCTGCCGCCGTCGGGGTCGACCAAGAAGACGGTGGCGAGACGACCTTTGTGGGAAAAACGTGGCCGGAGGTTGCCAAGGACAGAGAAGTGTGGAAGAGGAAAGGGGAGGCCTTTGCCCAGAAGTGGGACACTATTACCTATAGGTTAGTTAAAAAAAAAAAACAAATATTACTTATTTGTTTGAACTATAGTTCCAGACATAACATTACATTACATTGCATTTTTTAAATTTACTGATTTTGTGGCGTCTAGGATTAGTTTCAGACATAACAGATCCTTCCTACCACCTCTTAAATTACTATCGAAACTTTAAGTAATATTAAAACATTATTGCTGCAAAACAGGCAATGGTAAGGCAGAAAGGAACATCAAACTATTTGAATAAGAATCGGGTGTTCGACAGGGAGGGGGGACCGGACGCCACAAAATCAGTTTTATACTCAACTGCGCACGGATAACACAATATTGGAATGGACATATGGTAATGAAGAAGATGATGCTAATATCTTTGGCGATGGAGTTGACATAAAGGATAGGTACTCACACGTATTACATACACGTCGTATGATCCCAAACTAAGCAAAGCTATGAATACCATACAATAAACTGGTGGCGATCCCAGTTACAAACTGACTAGGACAAATTCCGAAAAGGTCACTAACAAAATTTGCCACAAGCTGGAATCGAACAAGCACCCACCCGGCGCAGCGAGCCATGCGGCTTACGCATTTTTTAGCATAGCAAAACTAACTGTATTGACACATAAAAAAAGTTCATTATACACTAAATGACACTGACAACGCGTTCGAATTTTGACGCTTGGGGGCGTCTAACACAGAAATTCAATCTTTATGCATATTGACACAGAGTCCGTTTTGGTACATCATGACGCCTGTATTCCCCGAAGGGGTAGGCAGAGGTGCACTATGGTGCGCCCACACTTCGCTGATGTATTTTTGGTCCCAATGTAATAGGGGGCGAGCCTATTGCCATTATACCGGGCACATTCTCCCTCAATACGAGGGAGATTTTTGGGCTATAGTCCACCACGCTGGCCCAGAGCGTGGTTGCTGTACTTCACACGCCTTTATCCATTTTGGTATTGGAAAATATTTTCACGAGCGAGGGTCGATGCCCCAGTGTGCTGGGGGCTTAATGTGTTATGATAATCATAGCAAAATCTTTGACTACAAAACATTTAGAATAAAAAAAACCTGTATACATTACGACCAAGGCAAAGACGGCAATACTCTTTTTTTGGTTTAGTCTACTGTCAAAAACAACTAAAGGAGAACGGGCATTCTGGCCTAGGAACCAATAACAACACGCTATATATCAATGGAAAGGTTTTTTTATGCATTTTAACTTTTGTTATGGCAGGAAGTCTCAAATCGCTGTGTGAAAAAAGTTATGGTATATGATATTGGTATTGGTGTTAGCCCCCGATAGAGTTAAATAATCGCCCAACGGATCGTAATGATCGGGCTTGGTTTTGTTGTATTTTTTTTACAAAATGATTGCCGTACCTACTTTTTAATTATATTTTTTTACTTCCATATCCGTTCTTCAAATCATCCAAGTATTCTAAGCCGTCTCGCAATGGAATCCATTATAGGTTATTTATGGAGTGGCCTCGAAAATATTTATCCGTGTCGATAATGCGTCGGTCGCGCCCCGATCCCGCGCCGCTCCCGCCACGGAGCCGCAGGAAATGAAAGCGTACCAATATGGACTTCTCGCCTTTTGTAAAATATTATCATTGCCTGTGTAAATAGCTGCGTCGATTTGGAAGGATGAAAAATGGACGTTGAGTTCCTTTATTCAGTCCCGCCATTATATCAGATTTGATAAACCGCATATCCTCGCAAAAGAACACCGACTCCGACCAAGGATGATACGTGAGGCCATTGAAATTATAAAACATCCTAATTTCAATAGGGAAGATGGCTGGGTGCTACCACCAACTTGGGATCCAGTAATTAATATGATTAAATCCAAAACCAAGTGTACCATTGCAAGACCTCAAGACACCGTAAGCACTTTCTGCGTGGATCGGACCGCAAACAACAACTAAATATGAGGGTACCCAGTTATTAACTATGACATCAGGACGTCTTATACCTCAGTCCCCCCGTGACCATGGTTGCCGTAAAGCAGCCGAAACGTCGGGAAAATAAAATAGTAAATAAACGCTATAAAATCCGTAAAATAGTTTAATTTCAACGTTGAGTTCCTTTTAACATTATAGTAACATTCAGCAGACCTTGAACGCAAGGGAGCAAGCTAGGATTTTTTTGGATTTCATGTGCCAATGTCATTTCCAATAATGATTACCACTTGCTGTACGGTGAGAGCTAACATCGTGAGGAAACCTGCATGTCTATGAAAAGGCGTGTCGAGTTCACCAACCACAAGCGTGGTGGACTATGGCCTGAATCTCCCTCGCAATGAGGTGGAATGTGCCTGGTATAATGCCGATAAGCTCGCCCCCTACTACGTATAGGCGTGATGTACATGATCAAGTCAGAATCAGATTTTTTTATTCATGTAAACCAATACAGGCACTTATGAATAGTCAATAAATAATAATAATTGTATCTCTACCACCCATTTGGAATGCATTTCCTATGGAGAAGAATGGTTAAGGAACTCCATAGTTGCTTTTTTTATAATAAGGATTTACATTTTTGTGTTTCTCTTCATTAACAATTGTACAATATAAAGTTAATGAGGCTATATATACATTCTCGAAACACAATTAATTAACTACGCAAACTATGAGCTGTACGAAGGAGGAGGAAAACGGGACAAATAGCTAACATCCCTCAAATGAGTTTTTGTGGAGCCGGACCAGCGCCTGACCAAGCGTGCTTATCCTCTAAATAATTGCCTATTGTGTAGTATGCTCGCCTGCATAGTGTATGTCTAATGCACGTTTTAAATTTAGTTTCGTTACTGTAAATGACGTTATAGGATATTTTATTATAAAATTTGACACATAATGTATAACTAACCTTCAACTAGGTTGTTAATACTGTTCTACGAGGAAGAATATGGGTTGGTTACGTTGATATAAACACAAAGAGTATATTTTAAAAAAGGTTAATTCGCTCGCCCCAGTGTCCCCTGAAAGTAATTGTGCAGGGAAATATGGACCATAAAGCCCCGCGTACACTACGGTTTGAAGACACAGGGGTTGAAATTTTTGCCAATACTAAAACAAACTCACAGATTCACAGACAAAGCTCATTCTTCACCGAAACGCGTGCGAATGCAACCAAGATGACACATTGTGTACATAACAGCTTACGAATGCCCTCGAAGAATATAATTTTATATTGCAAAGGTACACATATCTCAGCACACTACACTCTACACCAAAAACAAGGTAACTGACACATAAATAAATTGTTTATTATACAAAAAGCAGTGGTAGCCGAGTGGTCGAACGCACGCCTTGCAATCAAAGTGTGCAGGTTCAAACCCCAGCTCGCACCTCTATTACCACTTACTATGAAACAGTGAAGGAAAACATCGTGAGGAAACCTGCACGTCTTAAAATGATAATCTATAGAAAATGTGAAGTTTACCAACGCGCACTGGGTCAGCGTGGTGGACTATAGCCCAAAAATCTCCCTTGTATTAAGGAAGAATGTGCCCGGTATTGGCTCGCCCCCTATTACATTGGGACCAAAATACATCGGCAAAGTATGAGCGCACTACAGTGCACCTCTGCCTACCCCTTCGCGGAATACCGGCGTGATGAATTTTATTTTATTTATGTATGTAATTTTATTTATGACATTTTATTGAATGTGGCGTTGCGATAGTATCCTGCATTTCCATGATATCCGCTTGGTGGTGTGAGGAAATGAGAACATCGTATCTGCTTGCGGTGGCTAACGGTACGAGTGATATTCATGATTGAACGTTTTGAATTGAATTGAATATTAATAACATTATCCGATAAAATAGAATTGAGAAAAATAATAGACCGTCATAGTAGAAACGTCGTTGGTCTCTAACCAATGGTTCTTTTTGACAGAGATAAGCGAAACTTAGAGTACCGCTAGTATAAACTAGAAGCTTCTATGGATAACCATAATTTCAGTTGTTTTCAAAATAACTTTGGATGATTACTATGTCAGCCCTATTCTTGGTATAAAGTAAACTGACATTAATGTTGGGGTGCAAATAAAGAGAAGGTAGGAAATTTTATCCTTAGTTAGGCAAATCCATAAATTAGACAAAATATAGTTTGGTGAATGTCAAGTATAAATAAAAAAAACTGAAGTATGTTTGTAACGTCAAAGTAACAATATTATACTAATTTCATATGAAAAAATATACGCTACCTGTAACGTCAGCTTGTCTCTTTGTTCTGGGTAATATTAGGAACAGCTGGACAGATTTTGATGGGACTTTAACTGTCAGATAGCTGATGTTATAAAGCTATTTCACGCTGAGGTCGCGACAACACTTCCATTTTTATTTAATTGTACAAAAAATTTCAAGATAATATTTTAGTTGCTATCAAATTATAGATTAGTCGTAGTATGTATACAACAGAATCGACGCCATTATCTTCCATGGGCTTGTACAGGCTTAATAGCCATTTCCTGCGGTAGCCACTCAATTCCCGCCCAGCATCAGGCATATATTTCACTCGGTAACAAGCGAGAGGGATGGAATAAAAATTACCCTCCATGTACTCTATAAATTTGGACGTTTAGCCACGCCAGCCAAATAGATATCGTCTATATATTACTGGAGAAACACAATTAAATTTTACGAATTCTTGAAACTATTTGCCTTGAGGATAGATGCAGCGGGCTATTCTAATAATTCCTTGATTTCTTGATTTTTAGGGTTCCATTCCTCAAAAAGAAAAATAATACTCTTATAAGATTACCTCGTTGCCCGTCTGTCTGTCAGGACCAATTTCACAGTAACGCGTGGTGGTTTCCAGTTGAAATTAATAACAGGTACCCAGGTATGCTACCTCTTGGAGTTGTAAAAATAACAAACTGCTAAGCCAACGGAATCAGTCAACGATACGGCCGTTATTACCGTATATTTTAACGCGTATGGAAATCAAAACCTATAAGTTACTCCTTGTATCATCGGCTATCTGCGTGTGAAAGTCCCTACTAAATCGGTCCAGCCAGTGCAGAGGTAACTGAAACAAACCATTTTCAAATTACGTTTTCGTCAAAGGCACTGTATATCACTCTCTCATGCATTTGGTAAAAAGTTGTTATTTAGTCATTTCAAACTGACTCTTCAATTTTCTTCTTTTTTACGAAATTTGGAAAATGGCTCCACCTGCGATTAGTATTTCAGGCTTCACTTCTATTATCTATATTCTATCTATATATATTCCTATTAAAATGTTAACTACCTACTTTAAACAATCTCAGTATGAGTTCCATTTCTTTTCATAGTACAGTACAAAAACTCTCTACGCAAGCGTGCAGTCGACAGGTGAAATGGTTATCTCAAGCTTTTTATACGTCATACGCAGTGCACTTTTATATATTTATTTTTTGTAGTTTCTTCTGTATAACCCGTGACACAATAATAACACGACTGTCATATCTATACTAATAAATAAAATTATGTGGTTTTTATTACTGAGACTTCGCTGTCCGTCCATCCGTCTATTACCAGAAACATAACAGGAACGTATCTCATGAACCGTGATAGTTAGAGAGTTGAAATTTTCACAGATGATGTATTTCTGTTGCCGCTATAATAACAAATACTAAAAAATAGAATAAAATAAATATTTAAGGGGGCTCCCATACAACAAACGTAATTTTTTTGCGGATTTTATATGAATGTGGATTTATTGAATTTTCTCTTGCTATTAATTACTTGACACTGGCTGAATTACCCGCTAAACGTAGGTGGAGCCATTCCTAGTCTTACTCCATTAAATATTTATTCAATCATTCATTTCGGAAAAAGATAAAAGAAGATTGCTCTGTCAGTCCTATCCTTGGTAAAAGTTGAACTCACATGAATGGTGAGATGCAATTATAGAGAAGATAGGCAATTTGTTCATAGTAAGATAAACGACAAACAGATATAAGTTTCTGTTGTTACTTACACATTTTGATACAAGAATGAAGCCGGAAAACTGGGGCGTCAACGATCGGGCGTCAACATTTGTGCCAATACCAAACGAACTCTGTGTCAATATGCATAAGGATTAAATTTCCGTCGTAAAAGCAACGCGACCACGCGTCACTATTCGCTCACGCTGTCAGTGTCATTTCGTTGTAGAATGGACCTTTTCTATGTGTCAATACAGTTCGTTTTGCTATGCCAAAAAAATTAACGTGCGAGCGTTGACGCCGCAGTATGCGGGAGGCCTGATAAGTTAAGTTTAGTGTCTCCTTTGGTGTCTATACAATTACGATCATTATATACATACCTTTTAAGTTCAAATTGAAACAAGAGTGCTCTTAAGCCGTGCCACAATAACATCATTAGTGGCTACATAAAGGGCGCATCAGACATCCGGCGCTAACTGCGCGCGACGCCGCCGCGCCGCCCGCTCCGTCGGGTAAGCGCTCCTTAATTCAGTTATATGACTAGTTAGCTGTAATATTGTGCGTCTATAGAAATATATGTAAAGTTCACCAACCCGCACTGGGCCAGCGTGGTGGACTATGGCCCGATAATCTCGCTCGTATTGAGGGGGATTATGCCCGGTATTATGATAATAGACTCACCACCTATTTGGGACCAAAATACATCGACGAAGGATAGCAGTGCAACTCTGCCTACCTCTTCGTCGAATACCGGCGTGATGTGTAATTATACCAAAAAATTCGCATCCAATACTCATTAAGTTGCAAATCGTTATGCGTACGTACATCATCATCACGCCTGTATTCCCCGAAGGGGTAGGCAGAGGTGCACTGTAGTGCGCCCACACTTCGCCAATGTATTTTGGTCCCAATGTAATAGGGGGCGAGCCTATTGCCATAATACCGGGCAAATTCCCCCTAAATACGAGGGAGATTTGGGCCATAGTCCACCACGCTGGCCCAGTGCGGGTTGGTGAACGTCTATATACGTGCAGGTTTCCTCACGATGTTTTCCTTCACCGTTCAGCAAGTGGTAATCATTGTTGAAAATGACATTCGCACATGAAAATTACCTCAGGGGTGCGGGCCTGGGATTTGAACTTGCACCCCTTACGTTCAAGGCGGGCGTTCTTGGCCGCGAGGCTACCACTGCTTTTATCAACAATTAATTATCATTAATTACATCGTAATAATTTATTAACATGCTGTTTGATTCGCAATTTATTACACATTATTACCAGCGTATACGATGAAAGTTTAATTACGATTCGCAGATTAATGCTAAATATGATTTTGATATTAAATCGCCATCGAATTGGTTTCAATACCGAAAACAGTTTGGAATAATTGATGCATACACTTCAGTCGGATAGGCGTTAACTGGGTGTACTGTCATGTACTCAAGTTTTCACAAAAAAAAAAATTATATATATTACCAGACTCCTACCTATTATATCTTATCCTAGGTATTATAAATATTATCTACTCATCGTATCGTACTCGTATATCTTAAGCGGGCAATGCACTTGAACTGCACTTGAACTACTACACCAAGCTGACGTTGCCACTTTATTTAACTACATTCACAAACTAAAATAAATAAATATTATTTTTAACAAAAAACAAAAACCGACTTCAAAAACCTAGGTGCACTAAAAAGCTACAAATAACCTTACAATTCATTACATTTGGAGTAGGTGTCAATCAACGTCGGACAAGGCAAATACACACATGAATTGGCACCGACTCCAAATGTAATGAATTGTAAGGTTATTTGTAGCTTTTTAGTGCACCTAGGTTTTTGAAGTCGGTTTTTGTTTTTTGTTAGAAATAATTTTTTTTCACGATTTTTAGTGTCAATAATCGTTGAAAATTTGCAAATATTATCACCTTATAACAGCCCTAAAAAAGTAAAAATTTACAGCCAAAAAAAAAATCACCCCCCCTCACCCCCCCTTTCCACCCCTTTGGGGGTGGGTTTCGATCTTTGTTAACAATCCGTATTAAACAAAAAAAGATTTTTCGAAATCGGTTCACTAACGCCGGAGATATGCTGTATTCCGGATTGGACCCCCATTTCACCCCCTACATATTTTTTCTTTCAAAATTCCTGAAAGACGTGTTTTTTTATTTTGTATGTTAAATATATATACAAAGTTTCAAGTTGTTCAAAAAATATTTTTGAAATTATGTGACCTTCAACCCCCCATTTCACCCCCAAGGGGTTAGATTTCTGATAATATTTTGGAAATGGGACCAACCTTGAAGAATTCCCTAGCAAACCTAAAAAAAAATTTCGAAATCGGTCGACAGACGCCGGAGATATGCGGTAACATACATAAAAAAAAAAAAAAAAAAAAAAAAAAACATACGGGTCGAATTGAGAACCTCCTCCTTTTTGAAGTCGGTTAAAAATACACAATATGCAAAATATCTAATTTATGCCAGTCGTTAAGCGAGGAAACGGTCAACTCTTGGGTCGCCGCTTGCGTTAACTAATTTCTTAACCAAAACTTGTACTAAAGTAATTTAAAGGATAAACTGAAATTAAATACTATTTTCAAAAGTACGTAGTTGTTATTAGTTTTATGATAACTAATATGATAAGTTAGAAATAGGTACATTTCCATCATTAATAATCATCATCACGCCTGTATTCCCCGAAGGGGTAGGCAGAGGTGCGGTAATAGGGGGCGAGCCTATTGCCATTATACCGGGCACATTCTCCCTCAATACGAGGGAGATTTTTAGGCTTTAGTCCACCACGCTGGCCAAGTGCGGGTTGGTGAACTTCACACGCCTTTCTACAAACGTGCAGGTTTACTCACGATGTTTTCCTTCACCGTTCAGCAAGTGGTAATCATTGTTGAAAATGACATTCGCACATGAACATTATCTCAGAGGTGTGGGCCTGGGATTTGAACTTGCACCCCTTACGTTCAAGGCGAGCGTTCTTGCCCACGAGGCTACCACTGCTTTATTATTAATCATGAATAATCAGATTTTATTGTATTCAGTATACCTTATTACAACGTTAGTAAGTAGTAAAATAAATTTATCAATTGTGCGCTCGACTGTACAACTGAACATGGACAAGGGAAGCTATGTATTTTGAAATGCATTCGCTTTGTGGCTGCCGGTTTAGACTCGGTTGTATGCATCTGTACGTTGATACCTTTGTTAGAATTGATGTACTTACAACTAATATTATGTGTATTTATGGGTTTAAATATCGATTTAGTTCGATATATCTACAGTAGGTATTAATAAACTATGCTTTAAAGCCCACAGCACAATGGGGCGGTAAAACACGTGCGTCAAAATTCTTGCCGATACCAAAACGAACTGTATTGACTGAGAGATAAAGGTCGTTCTTCAACGAAATCACATTGATATCGCGAGGGAATTTTGACGCGTTGGGGTGATGTGTAGGTGTAAAGCAGTACACCTCTGTATACCACTTCGAGGAATACAGGTGTGATGATAAATTATTATTGCGTTTGTAATTTTTACTCACATTATCCTTAAAAATTACATTTTTAAATATAAATGATAATAAATAATTATTAATTTTCATTTATCAATTGATTTTGTAAACACAGTATATCGAGGGGTATATGGCCTTAAGCGAAACTTCGGACAATATCAACCTATATACATATTTCGGATCAGCTCATTATTTTGCGTCGAATGAGTATGCTCTCCTGTAAAGTTAACAAAATGCCACTTAAGTCAAATACCTAGCCTTTCACCCCTCGATACAAACAACCCTTAAGCAGTAAAAGTTACAAACCTGAGTGTAAATGGTTCACAAGTGAATGGTAGCAGCCTCTACACCTGCATCAAAGTAATGTCATATATTGTTATGAAGTATAGCCGTAATGCAAAGCCGAAGTCGCGGCTTGCACCGGCACAAGTTTAGATTGGTTTACAGGAGCCATTGTTTGCGTACCCACCTTGTGTATTATAGAGCTATATGTGTATGTATATAGCTCTGTAATATGCAAGGTGGAGCTATATACATACACATATACTCACGGCTGCATCCCACAAGGGTAGGCAGAGACTACCGTTTGCCACATGCTACGATTCTGACATACCTCTTTCGCTTCATCCACAGTCATACATCTTTTCATGCATTTCCGTCGCTTGAGGACTTGACTTTTCTGGAAGAGACTTAATCTGGTCGTCGTTCTTGGGCGCCCTCTTTCTACACTTCCACTCACGTTCACCTTGCAAAGTCAACTTTGTACCTCAATCCAGTTTATCTTTTAGTTACAGCAATGTTCGTTGCCTTCATAGTTTATGTACGGTAGTAGTTCCCGGTGCGCGAGTCCAGCAGCAGTGGTAGCAGAGTGGTCGAACGCACGCCTTGCAAATCAAAGTGTGCAGGTTCAAACCCCGGCCCGCACCTCTGGGATTTATGTGCGAATCTCATTTTCATCCGAGATTATCACTTGCTATGAAACGGTGAAGGAAAACATCGTGAGGAAACATGCACGTCTGAGGGAACTTGTCTAGTTCTCAATAGATGTGTGAAGTCTGCCAACCCGCACTGGGCCAGTGTAGTGGACTATGGTCTGAATCCCCCTCGCTTTGAGGGGAGGCCCGTGCCCAGCAGTGGGACGTTAAAAGGGCTGTAGTAGTAGTAGAGTCCAACTCACACTTGGCTGTTATTTTTTAGTTCAGTTTTGTGCCAACAGAATCGACCTCATTGTATTACTGATTTACTATTTAAAAATCTAAATAATTTATTTTTAAACTCATGTTCATAATGACTTAAAGCTAGAGATGAGGTTACCCGTCTGCGAGTTAACCCCCATTATAGTATCGGATTCGTGATGGTTAGGGAGAACTCTACCCGCCAGATTGTCGTTAAATTGCCGGGGAAATCGCTCTTAATTTGAGGCAGACGACTAACGTGTAGTTATCCTGGGTGAGATGTTCTTAACACGTTCGCTGCGTTGTGAGGTCATATTGGCTCATAAAGAACTTTCCATTGTGTAGCGCTCACAAAGTTAGTACCTCATGAACCAGCTGAGAGTACAATCCTTACGCAGCGAACGAGTTAACAGAGTTTTTTTGTGTTTCGTAACTCTCTTGTTTAGTTTCGTCGAACGCAAATTCCAACAAGTGCGAGTCGGACTCGCGCACTAAGGGTTCCGTACCATTATCTATAAAAACAGCAAAAAACACGTTTGTTGTATGGGAGCCCCCTTGTATATTTATTTTATTCAGTTTTTTTAGTATTTGTTGTTATAGCGGAAATAGAAATACATCATCTGTGAAAATTTCAACTGTCTAACTACCAGGGTTCATGAGATACAGCCTGGTGACAGACGAACGGACGGACGGACGTTCCCGTTTTACCCTTTGGGTACGGAACTCTAAAAAGCGTTATAAGCACTTAATTTTATTAGACAAGAAAATGTATTAACTTGCGTTAACAATTAATTGAACAATAGTAGTGGCGTAGTAGATGGAAACCCTGCTTTGGAAGCAAGGTGTGCAAGATCCGGGCTTGGCTCGCACCACTGGGATTTTCGCATTTCATGTGCAAACGTCATTTTCAATCATCATCACTTCACTTTTTAAATGATATGGCCTCCCTCGTATTTCGACAATTTTGCCAACAACAGAGTATGACTACCTGCTGTACGATGAAGACATGAGAAGTTCACCAATTCGTCTTCAGGCAGCGTGGTGATCTAAGAGTAATTTATATATCCATCCTCTCTCGCATTGAAGAATGTGCTCGATATAATGGCTATAGACTCGCCGCCTATTACATTGGAATTAAAAATACAACGAAGATATGATTTATTTGCGATGAAATTATATAATTTTACTAAAAATATTGGTGGGTGGCGTTTATGCCAATTTTATGGATTCGGTTGTATTGTTTATCTATAGGGAAGTAACTTTGATGTAGAGCAATTAAAATCAAAACAAAACACTTATTTCAATTTGAAATAGAATTTATTAGAAACATCGGTGCGAAAGCTCTGTGTACCAATTAGTAACCGAGCCGACTCGGGTTCCGTGGAGCGAACGGGTGCTGCAAATAAGCGAAAAACATCTAAGCAACGCGGTTTAGGGTTCCTTCGAGTAATTGCTGCGCCGCGGGCGGGAATGGCAAAGATTACAACAATACAGAAGTACCAAACATATTGATCTGGGCCTTACCACCACTGCTTAGAGTATTCTTGTTTTAATAACTGTCTAGTATTGTCAATTTTTGTAATGTCAAAGTTAACTGTCAAAAACTGAAAGTAATATTAAGAACATTGCAGCAAGATAGTGGTGTTAGCACGCATGTCAAGACAAGTTCTCTGTCACGGATTGGCTCGGTCACTTTCTGTCTTATTTCATACGAGAGAAAGAGATATAATCAACTTATTCTGTGACATAAGTCTAGTCTTGGCGCTCATGGTAGAACTACGTTTTTTTTATGAGATAGGGAGGCAAACGAGCATACGTTTCACCTGATGGTAAGTGATTAACGCCGCCCATGGACACCTGCAACACCAGGGGCATTGCAAGTGCGTTTCCGGCCGTTAAGGTATGAGTATGCTCGTTTCTTGAAGATACTTTTGTCGTATCAGTCCGGGAACACCGTTGCAGGAAGTTCATTCAACAATTTGGTAGTGCGAGGAATTCCTGGTAAATCGCACTGTACTGGAACGCCATTCATCCAGATGGTGATGATGGTAATGCAGTCTGTGGCAAGCCGTACGATGGTGGATTTCATTCTCTAAAATATTTAAGGCCATTTATGAGATATATTTCACTTAGGGTCTATTTTCTTACAGACAGTGTTTATAAACAATATAATTTTTATCTCCAAATAGACTTTATTGAACGAATAGGTCATATATTAGGAATAAATGTATCAATTTAACAGATCGATAGATAGCCAAATGGCTTTATTCTGTAGGTAATTATTTAAGGTCATGACTGAGGATAAAAAATCAGCCCGTAATTAAACTAAGTTGATAAAAATATTTTTGGCATCAGAAGTGGATTTTTATTTAAAAAAATACACAATTAACAAGAAATCCGTTTATTTCTAATTTTAATCAAAGTTAATTCAAAATAGGAACTATACAAGTACAATCAACACAAAATTATTATGAAACCAAATACTGCAAACTTCCTTCGATACTTAAATAATAAAATGGAAATAAAAATGGCTTACGTGACCTTAATAACGATCAACACTGATTACCACAAGTCCGTATAATACGAGCGCTGACGAGCAACTGGCCCGATACTTTTTTTATCCAAGTCCTACTTATATACGCTATCACTGGGTGGTTGATGACGATGCATGGAAACTCCTAACAATATATTATAAAAAAAACACTATAGCTCGATTTTTGTTGAAACGATGTAGTAATAAAAGTCACAAAGGATGACTCACGAGTTATGAAGCAGACACAATTTGTAAGCTACTTATGAAGCAACAGCAAAGATTGCAATAATAACTAGATATATTTTGAGTTGTTCAAATGTTAAGTAAGTAATGAAGATATTTTATTCTTTGACCTGACATAGAAAAGGCAGTTTTATTCGATTCCTTTACCTCAATCAACGAATTGTTTTCTATTTATTGAATGAAATAAATAACCGTTTATGTATTTGTATCGGCATTTTAAGATAAATAACAATAATGGTACATAAAAAAGATGCCAAAATTGGAAACATATAAATACCTTTTTTTTGTGTCTGTAATATGGGTAACGTAATAATGAACTGGGGCTGATCCCAGTTACACCCAGGCTGGGGAATACACCAATAACACCATTTCCGAAATTTATGGTTGATGGGAATCGAACATGCAACCACTTAGTGTAGTGCGCCTAGACCAATCCGTTGTCTCGTTCCAAATGGTCCAATTATATAAGGGGTTAATAAGACCTAAGGTTTCTCCCTCGCACCACCAAACTGTGGAATGAACTTCCTGCAGCGGTGTTCCCGGACCGATGCGACAAAGGTATCTTCAAGAAACGAGCCTACTCATTCCTTAAAGGCCGGCAACACACTTGCGATGCCCCTGGTGTTGCAGGTGTCCGGCGGCATTGATCACTTCCATCAGGTGAAACGTCTGCTCGTTTGCCTTCCTATCTCATAAAAAAAAAAAAACATCTTTTAAAGGTACTTCAAACTTATATTGGTGAAACAGTGTGCCTCTGCCTACTCCAGCGATGGATACAGGCGTGTATTATCTATAGATTCAAGAGTTCACTTGGACTTACTTAAACGGTAAGTACCTCCTACATATGACAGCCATTAAACTTTCCAACCCGTGATGGGAAGTCGGACAGACAGGGCGGAAGTAACGTCACGATGCAAACCCCCGTCTACCTCTCCCGCCAGCGTCCGCCGGAACACCGCTAAAAGCCTTCACCTGCATTTGTCTTAGTCAAGTCTACGGAACGAAATCGATAACAAGAATGTGGTCTTAATTTTTTTTAAAGGCTTGCTACATTTGAGTTATATGACATTAACTAGTAGTTCTGTCGCTCGCTCCAACACATTTAAATTGGGTCACGGAAGTCGACAAATTATATTTGGAAGAGAGCAGAACTTGGAAGAAGATTAGCTCTGTCCGTGACTTCGCCCCGTGGAATTTAGGAAAAAAAGTAGTCTAAGTTACTCCTAGTAATATCAGATATGTACCAGTGAAAGTCCCGTCAAAATCGGTGCAAAGTCGTTGGCCTCAAACAAACAGACAGACATACAACATTTTTTTTAAATTGCATTTACGTTATTTATACTGTATATTTGCGTATGCATTTAGGAAAATACTGTTATTTTTGAATAACAAACAAACACTTCAAATTTTTTTATTTGTATATATCGAGGGGTAAAAGGCTATTAGACTTAAGCGACACTTTTGGGTGATATTAACTTATATACATATTTGGCATCGGCGATTTTTTCTGCGTGCGAACGAGTATCTTCTTCTTATCCGGTACGCTCTTGACAGAGCGGTCGTGATCGTTAAGTACTCGTATCAGTATTGGAAAGGGCAGATGTAATGCACTTCACGACATTTTGCCACCGCTGTCTGCAAGAGGTCATCCTGCTGCGTTCGTTGACTGAGCCTCCAATGGCGGACTTGATCTCGTCAGTCCAACGCGTGGGTGACCTTCCGCGCGGTCTAGTGCCTTCTATTTTCCCTTGGACGACAAGGCGTTCTATGGACTGGTTGTCACGCCGGGATGTCCGAAGAATGTCAAGATGCGAGATTGTACAATCGAAAACGGACGCTGCCTGATAGCGTGTTCTTGAAGTATCGACACGTTCGTGCTAAACTCGGTCCACGAAACCCCAAGCAAACGAGTATGCTCTCCGGTAAAGTTATAAAAATGTCGTTTAAATCAAAAAGCCTTTCACCCGTCGCTATAACCAATTATTACCCACATAGTTTTTGATCCGTATTCCACTTTCAGAGCACAATATGGTTTTAAATTTTACATAAAACACGATGTTGTGTCGAAGTCAGCGGCGCGCGAGTGACGGCTATCAAACGCAGTCGCTATTGATTCCCAAACAAACAAGTTTACAGAATAAACTTAGCTTATTTTATTATAGGCGTATACCGGGTATTATTATGAATATTCGACTTTTAATAATATTTGATTTGATAATAATATTTTGTCGTTTTCACGAGTATCTGGTAAATAGACTATGTCTAAGCTTGTGAAAGCATTTTTTATTTTCATTTGGTGAATAAAATTTAGTTATCAATATACTGTATAAAATGATGACTACATGAATTGATTTTATACAGGCTGTTTCAGAAGTCTGAAATAATACTTGACGATTGCGTAAGTATTGGGTATAGACGAATGGTATAGAATTTTGTTTGAAATTAGACCATGTTTTTTTTGTTGTCAATTTCTATAACTCGTAATATCTCGAGTTCTGTAAAATTTGCATGTTCTGTTTTGTGAATATTGGTAGCCGCCCCTCATAAGTGTAGTTTACGCTGCTGATTAGGGTTATGATTAGGGATTAGGGTCGAATTTCAATCAAATTTTTATACCATTCAGTTGTATACACGATACTGATGCTAGCGTCCAAGTATTATTTCAAACTTATAATACATCCTGTATATGCAGGGCATAACGGTATATATTTGTACCTATCTGCTTATCACGCGATTGTAAAGAGGTGTTAAGGAGAGAGCTAACGGCTAACGTTAACGATTTGAATCTTGCACGCGATACTCACATCTGTTCACTAGATTAGTCTGTCAAGGTTCCAACCTTTTATCTATTTACTACTGTTTCCGCAATAAGGTATGCTAAAAATCATGAGTTTACGTCAATGATATTAAAAAGTTTAGATACCGTCATGTGTTGAAAACGTCAATTTTAATGTGAAACATCTAATGGCGCGCTTGGCGAGTGACAGCGACTGTTGATGCCACGATGCCGTGAGCCCAAAACTTCAAGTAGCTTCGTGGCTCCTCGGTTCTTTTCGCCGCTTAGACTCCGCCCACCGGCTGCCTCCGCTCACTCGCTCAATCGCCGCTACGACGTTTATGTTTTATGTTTCACATCTGCCAGGGTTCCCGCGACGGCTCAGTTTTTTTAACTCAATGTAAATATCGAATATTCCTACACGACTTGACATAGTCCATCTGACGAACGTAGACGTCAAAGCCGAGCATACAAATTTAATCTTAATTTTTATATGTATACAGAGTACATTTTTTTAAGGCAAATTACCGCATAATTCCGCGTTTTAAACCCGTAATACCGTTGAACTGCAAAATGCCGTTGTAAGTGTTGTGTAGGTGACTTGTAATTTTAAAAAAAAACTTGGGGAAGAATACAAAAAAATTTAACATACTAAATTATGAAAATTGAAAAAGAAAATGGCGATGAATTGTAAAAACTCGATTTATAATTAAACGGGACGTCTGCTCATTCGAATCGCGATTTAATTATAAACCGGAGGGTAGACGGCTCTGGGCGAGCTCTTCATTCATTCACTCATTCAGCACTGCACGCGTTCATTCTATTATCAGTGTTACCAACTATAAAGGTCCAATCAATGATAAATTACTATACAATGTGTTTCAATGGGTATTCAAGCCTGCAACCCTACACCAAGTACAGTATGTAAATTCTTTTTACGAAGATAGAATATCTATAATCTATTAATATTTCGGCAAAATTCAAAGATTAATTCAATTGTATCGACGCTTGAAAGGCAATAGTAAGGACTATAACTAAACTAACTACAGCCCTTTTAACGTCCCACTGCTGGGCACGGGCCTCCCCTCAATGCGAGGTGGATTCAGGCCATAGTCCACCACGCTGGCCGAGTGCGGGTTGGCAGACTTCACACATCTATCGAGAACTAGTCAAGTTCCCTCAGACGTGCAGGTTTCCTCACGAAGTTATCCTTCACCGTTTCATAGCAAGTGATAATCTCGGATGAAAATGAGATTCGCACATAATTCCAGAGGTGCGAGCCGGGGTTTGAACCTGCGCACTTTGATTGAAAGGCGTGCGTTCGACCACTCGGCTACCACTGCTACGACTAAGCGACAAAAAATCGTAAATAGAGTTATATATGGGTACCATTCGAACAGCTAGATTGCCTTTCAAACGTCGATTTGCTTTGACAAACCTCAGCATAATCAACCGTTCCATTCCTAGAAAAATTACAATTAAACTAATTCAACAAACAGTAAAGTTATTTGTTGTTATTTTATTTATCTGTATCTGACAATTGAAAATATCGCTCTTCTATAAGAAAATTTCGTAAAAAAATATTGATTTTAGTTGGTAAGTGTAGCTAGTCTGGCAACCCGAATTCATCGGTTGCCATAATTACCTTCCCACTCTGTAAAAAAAAAAAACTCTGTAGTCGACAGATATGATATAAAATAAAGATTCAGTACCTAAGCTAAAAAATAAACATTGACGTAAAAGTCCATAATTTATCAACACTTAAGAATACAACAAAGAGAAGACATCCAGCATTTTGATAAATGCGTGCAAAATGTGAATGTATGACCCGCAGTTTGGGCCACGCCGTGACTTTCATACGAATGCCTTACAAATTCCCGGCCCGCGAGATGAATGTCCGCCACTTGTCGGCCGCCCCCCGTAATTTGTCATCACTGAATTTTTTATGCTCAACCTCCGTACAATCTTGAAGGAGATATGATTGCTCCAGGTAATCCTTGTAAAATGTTCAGGGAACGAAATATAAAACTTTTTGATGTGAACTGTTGATGCCGCGATGCTGTGATGCGAAATCTTCGAGCAGCTCCGTAGCTCCTCGGTTCTTTCCGCCGCTTAGACTCCGCCCACCGGCTGACTCCGCTCACTCGCCGCTACGATGCTTCTCTCTCTATTCAAAATAACATAATGTTTCACATCTGCCAGGAGTCCTGCGACGGCTACGTTTTTTTTTGCCAATACCAAAACGAACTCTGTGTCAATGTACATAAAGATTCAATTTCTGTGGTTAAAGTCACGAGACCACGCGTCGACGTTCGCTGCCTTTTGCAAAGACATTTTGATCAAAAATCAACTGTTCCCATGAATCAATACAGATGATTTTAGTATTGGCAAAATATATTTGTTATATATATATTTATTCTAGGCGCGAGTTTTGACACCCCAGAGTACGCGGGCTTCAAAAGCCTTGTTTTCTTCTTCTTATATTTTACGAAATGATGAAATTTTAATTGATTATCTTGAGAAATGGTTGCTCCTGCGGTTAGTGGGATTACGCCAATGCCAAGTTATTAATAGCAAGAACAATTTAAATAAATACTTATTATTAATTAAAAATATGTGATGACAGTGATAAAGATGGCGGATGAATTCAAAGTCAAAGTCAAATCATTTATTCTGTATAGGCCTATGGGGGCACTTACAAATTGTCAAGTTTACTTTTGTTCTTATATACTACTATACTACCACTGGATCGAAAAGCGACCTCAAGATCCGGCAAGAATCCTAAAGACTTGTCCAGTTTGCATCAAATTCTGTCACCATTTGACGTGATATAGGGAATATGTATCAAGTCTTGCATTCCTTAACGTACACGTCTGTCATTTAATACAAAATTAATACAATTATATTATTTGTTGTCAACAAATAGAGCGTACAGGTATCCCGACGACAGACAAGTTTGAGACGAGTAATTCAATTAGACGCCGGGTCCTTTGAGACAAAGACGAAGACTGCTGTTCCGCTGAGAAATTTAATTTAGTATTATTGCGGTTGGGTTTGTGATATGGATAATTGCATGTTGATAACTAAGCAAGTATATCCATAAGTGGGAACAGAAAATCGGGAATTGCAATTTGATTCTTGAAATAAAACTGTTTCAATTTTCAAAAACCCTTGAGATTCAGAATTCTGTTTCTATTTTCGATTTCATGGAGATAAGTATTCAAACAAATAATTACCACTGGCCTTGTGGTGAAGGAAAACACCATGAGGGTTGGCTCATGTTCAATTGTTTTGGTTACGTGTGAAGTCCACCAAGCTGCCTTAAACCAACGTGGTGGACTACCCTATAGCTTAGGAATGTGCCCGGTAATATAACCAGCAATAGGTGTGCCCAGGACACATTGGGAACAAAATACTTCAGCAAAGTAGGTGCACTGCATCTCTGTCTACCCCTTCCAAGTATAAAAGTGTGGTGGTGTATTGTATTCTTTAAAAAAGTATCGAAACTGGTAGATTTATAGATTACTCTATGGTTTTGTCTTCAGTTAATTCCTATACACAAAGGGTGATGGAGGATGCAATTCACATCAGGTCAGTTTTACATGTGGGAGATTAACCTAGAGGAAAAATGCTTTCTGCTTCTATTTTTCGATGAAATCATTTTTGTAGATTGATAATGCCTCCATTAAGAACCGTTTGGTATACTTAACATGTTCGCTGCGTAAGGATTTTAATGTAGATACTTTCACCTGGTGTGTCATGAGGTTATATTGACTCAGTAACTTTTTGAGGGCTCCACACTTGATGAAAGTTGGGTATGAGCCAATATGACCTCACAACAAAGCGAACGTGTGACCGATTTTCTGACAATTGTGTGCATTGGATTATTTTTGGTTAGCGACGTTTAATTCATTTGTTTCAAAATTGACAATCGCTTCCAACTCCGGATACAAAGTTCCGGATAGGTGTCCAATTTGTATCAGCATCCGACTTCGGACTCGCAGGCATCCAACTGGCGTCCAACTTTTGTCACATGCCTCGCGAGAGGCGATTTCTATTGAACTGGGTTCAGACGCGGTACCAATCGTGGAGTTAAATTCTATAGAATGCTCCATTTTTAGAAACTAATGCTCCATTTTTAGTAATGCTCCATTTTTAGTAAGTAATGCTCCATTTTTAGTAACTCTAGGGTAGGTAATATTAAGGCAAGTTGCAACTATTAAGGCATCACGTCAAGGTGTGACCTTGTGTTAGCAAAACCGAGTATCAGTGATATTTCGTGGTTTATTGACTAAGCTGTTTCTGACTAGTACTAGTTATGTGACAAGATTTGCTAGTAATCCTTAAAAAATACGAGCAACCTATCAACACTTGAGTTCATCACCTTATCTTGAAGATTGCATTGCTTATTTTCTAAACCACTTAAAACGACGAGGTTCCCGATTCGATCTGTGCTTATGTTTATTTTTATGTAAGTATGATAATTCATAGATCCATAGTTTGTGATCCAATTAAAATAATTATTTTATGTTCGAAAGATTTTTTTTTGGTAAAAATCATAAAAAGTATTATCAGAAATCAAACTTCTTAGGGTGGAGTTAGATGATCAAGGTCGTCGGCTAAAATATTTTGTTTCACTTGAAACGTAATTTATGGGTATACAAAATCACGTTTCTTTGGATTTCTGTAAAAAAAAATCATGAAATTTAATGTTTTTTTGTTTAATATTTGACATATCCAGTGAATATTTCTAACATTTATAGTAACATGTCTCAGCTGTGAACAACATCCGACGAGTTCGCCTACTGAACTTCGAGAATATAGTGTACATGTGCACTTATATATTATAGCAAACGACAATATACAGAGTGTATCAGAAGTCTGAAATAGTATTGCACCATTTACACGAGTATCAGACATACAAGTGAATAGTATTGTTTTTTATTGAAATTCTATCTTTTTTTTTTTATTCACCCCAAATTTAAGAATCTTGCTATATCTCGAATACTATGCGAATTTTTTAAGTTGTGTTTTGTGGATATAACTATTCGCCCGTCGTAGTTATAGTTTACACTGTTAAATAGGACCATGGCTGTGCCCTAAGGGCACAACGCGGTACTTGCTACAGGTACTCAAAGGTATGTAACTCAGAAACTATGATAGTCTGCCTTCACTAATCATCTACATATTAGCTACCATATATGTACATAAAGTATTATTTCGAACTTCTGATACAGACTGTATATTGTTCAGAGCTACCAAAACAATTACCGAATATGAAAACGAAGAAGATAAATCAAAATATAAAAATTATCGGCATTGCTATATTATTTCCTTCAAGTATTCTATATCTTTAATATTTATACAGGGTGTATCAGAAGTCCGAAATAATACTTTAGCGTTTCCATGGGTATCAGGTATATAACTGCATGGCATAAATTCGAATATGATTTTTAAATCGTTTTACGGTATATCTCAAATCCTATGCGAAATTTGAATATGACTAGTCGCCTCAAGTGGGTGTAGTTCACATTGTTAATTAGGGTTAGGAGTGTGCTCTAAAACCACAATACGATACTTGTGACTAATACTTAAAGGTCTGTATCTCAGAAAGTACTATAGTTAGGTATAGTATGCTTTCACTAATTATGGTACATGTGACCTACCATAACTGTACCTAAAATATTATTTCGGACTTCTGATACATCCTGTATACGACTAAGTATAAGTACATACACGGTTGACATAAAGACTGTACTCCTGAGGTCAACCCAGTCAAAAATGCGCTTCTTCCATGAGTTAATACAGTCTGTTTCGGTATTGGCAAAAATCTCGTCGCGCGCGTTTTGATGCTACTGGAGGTCTTTAAGGTGCCATGCAAAAATGAGTCTAAGGTTAAAATATATTTTAAGCGAAACTCGACCTTAATTCTTAAGTATCAATGTGGCCGTAATGAGCGAATCGTTTACAGCACATGACAAATAGCGGGAGCCATGCACAGCCATCATTATTTATAATGTTACCATTGTACAAAGAGCCCTGACCTCGGCCAAGCATCCCCTTTATTCTCCGCAATCTTGAGAGCGAGGGAGGTGGGGAAGTTCACGTTATATCGGTACGTCTGTTAAGAATTGTGTTGTGCATCATGTTGAAGGCAAATTATGTACTTTTGCGTGTACATCTCTGCTAACGAGCGTGTAAGGAGCCGTATGGAAAATGTTAAAACGTTTCTGGTGTTATGAATTTTTAGATAAATCTCTTTATGAAAATTAACTATAGGGTTAGGTTAACATTTTAAACAACGATACGATAGGTCATTGTACACAAGCGTAGCCCGCGGCTTTGCAAGCGTGGAACTTAGGAACTCCAAACAACTGGAAAAATATTGTTTAACATTTTTCCCGGACCTTTAATTATTTTTCTAAAATTAAAAATAAAAAGTAGCTGACGACGCTACAAGGCGCCAGTGCTGCCAGTGAAAGTCCCGTCTAAATCGGTCCAGCCGTTTGGGAGTCTACTCGGAACAAACAAACAGACAGAATACCAATACGAACTGAGTTTCGATATACATAAAAATTTAATTTCTGTGGTAAAAGCCACGTCCACACGTCAAAATTCGCTCGCGCCGTCAATGACACTTAGTTGAAGATTAAACTTTTTGTCTGAGACATTACAGTTCGTTTTGGTATTGTCAAAACATGATTTTTGAAGCCCCATCGTGGGCGGGACTTTAAAATTCAAATTTTACTGAGGGTCTTAAAACATCCCACAATCGGATGAAACTTGATCGCAAATCTCTTCCGAGTCAAACATTGAAGGCCAAAAAAAACAAAAAACAACCACTCCATTACTCCTGACTTCATTAGACAGTTTACAGTCGATCTCCAAACAAGTTTTATCCTTAATGTATCCACCTAAAGTTGAATTTTCAATTCAAGTATACTTGTAAGCTCTGAATACTTTTTTACTTTAATTTGAACGAATGCGGTAAACATTTGCATTTTGGGTGGCTGAAGCTGCTTCGTGATTTTAAGTAGGTAAATAAGTGAATAAGCACCTAAAGATTAGTGGAATTAAGCTGTACATTTTTTGTATAATAAAATGAAAATAAGGACATATCACTTTGGATATTTTAAGTGTAAATTTAAAGAGTAGATGTACATAAAAACAATTGTATATTTGTTACAGTAAATCTTCGTAAAAAGATCTTATTCCATAATATGTCTAATAAAATAATCGAATAAAAAAAACAATTTCTGAACATAAAAAAAGCTAAACACCCAACGGCGGCGGCAACGGAGCGAGCGAAATTCCAAATTCAAATCAGTTCGTGAGTTGAGTGCGAAGCGGGCGGACGTGCCCGACGACCATTTATTCCGTTACAACTCTGTTTCAAATGCTAAATATATTGTCGAAAACGAGAATATTGCGGGGGAACGTTAGCACAATTTGCATTCGAGTGTCTCGTACCTACCTGTTTGGATTGCCAGATTAGTTCGTAATCTTGATTAGTGCTATTAACTTGAAGCAAATTAGGCACTCCCTTCTTTAATATTGCGTTTTCATTCACTAGGACCTTTGAAGATTTTTTTTATTCATTCGTGCTACTCAAAGACTTTAAGATCTTTCATAAGTAGGTTAGGTTAGGTTACGTATAATGTTTTACATGAAAAAGAAATCTGATTCAGATTTTTTATGACTTACTGGCTGGCGCAATCCATTAAAATACTCAAAAATTTATTGATATTTTAATCAACGTCAACAGTGGCATTTTCATTACCAAAAGTTCGCTACAATCCAATAGTAGATTAAAAAAAAAAAAATGGCCAGCGAACACATACTCATCGTTTGATCCCAAACTAAGCAATGCTTGTACTATGGGTACCATAATTGGCCTTTGATAATTGGACTAGGGGCCATTCTAGTTACACCCAAAACAGGAAAAATTTCGAAAAGGCCATTTTTAAATAAGCCGCTGATGGGTATCGAACTCAGAACCACCCTGTGCAGTAAAGCAGCCAACGCTGGAATCACTAAACCAAGCGGCCGTCGTAAACGGATCTTAGATCTCTATAAATTCACAAGTTAATAATTTAACTTTTGTTACAATAAGTCAAAACAAATGTCACAAACAAAAATATGACAAAATAAAATATATCCAATGTTTTCGAAGTTAATCCTTAACTTTACCGGTCCGGGCTCCACTCAGTTTTTATTAAGTTACAGTGAAACAAACTAGTTTGGAATTTTTCAAAGTTCCCAAGCAACATGGCCGCGATGCCGCGAGCGACGCGACGCTTTCACCTTAACGAGAACTTGACTTCAATTCAATTAGGTGACAAAGTTGGGCTTGCAAGACTTTGAATTAAGGTTCTAGAACATTTATGGTTGCAGAAAAATCTTCTATAACGCCAATACAACAGTCTGTCTTCCTCTTTTTGGTACGAAATGAATGAAACGGTGACAGTTTGATGGAATAAGATGAAGAATGGCTGCACGCGATTAGCGGGTATTTTCAAGTAACATAGTGATGAATGTGATAAAGATGGCGGATGGATCGTGTTACTTTTGAGATTTCCAAGACCTTTGAATAGTTTGCGCTAGGACATAGGTTCAACACATATGTTATTAAAATCAATTTTACCGTATTATTAAGTAGAACATTGAAATCCGTTTGCCAAAATGAATCATAATACCTCGGAAACTTTTTCTTTTTTGAAGTAAACTATCTTTGATACCTTTTAAGATGTTAGGGAATGAAAACGGGAAACTAAATAACATGGGAACCAAAGAAAATATTACGTAGTTGATTGATTGCAATCGGACATATGAAAGTCACCAATTACATAATTATTAGTACAAATGTAATTGAATTTAAAACAAAAAAAATAAATGCAAGTGTAAAACCGACTACTTCCCATTTCCCACTAAACATTTATTTAAACACACACCTAGCGACAAAACAACAAAAAATAAACTCCACTGAATAAAATTGAAAATCGAATCACTTAGCGGCGCGCTGGGGGTGTTAGGCTGGAACTTTTATCTCAATCCAGCAGCTCAGTCGATGGGATGAATACATCAAATGGTCTCGTGGCTTTAATCGCCGGGTAACCGCCGCTCCCCCGGGACCGCGGGTAGACCTTTGATATCGAAACGTTTGTTCGCAAAGAGTTTTCACGCTTTGCCCGTGTAGCTCCATTGAAGATTTATAAAAAAAAAAAATTATACTTTGTTTATACTTTTATCGCCATTATTCTTAATTTGGAAAAAGAAACGATGGATTTTTGAAGGGTTTCGACAACAATAGTTCATGGGTTACGAAGATGCTAGAAAAGCTCGTCCGCATTCCGATGTGAAAAGCAAAACTGCACACTTAACGACGATTTGTTGTTGATTTGTTGTTTTGGTCACAAAATTATTTAGTATTTACATAATAATAATAATAGTACGTAATAGTTTAGTACATCAAGTGTGTGCTTATTTATCTACAAGAAAAATACTTTTAAGAAGTAAACTAAATCCTTTAAAAGTTGCAAAGATCAGATAAACTTCAATAATTAAAAAAACAGATTAGTGGTAGTTTTCTCGAAACACAAAATAGCAAAAACAAAATAACTTAGCCAGACTAGACACCCGCTTTCTAATATTCACAGAATTCCACCCGAACACAATATTACCAAACTTGCAGTCCCGCGTTGGGCGCCAAAACGTCTCGACAGAGTACAAATTGACAGCGCCACCTAGCGTCTCGCCGCGGAATTGTGCAGCGACGCGGCAGTCCGTGACTGAACTCCGCGATGTGCGGACGTGTTACGTTTACATCAAATGAAATACATCGAATCCTTTTGGAATTCGGATTCGTAGACTCTGAATTGAATGCATTATGTAAAGGCTGAGTGTTTTGTATGCGTGTTTTATACGTGGGAATGAAATAAGATATCTTTTCTACTTTACATTTATACTGGAATAATTTAATCATGAAAACAGCTGCATTGGACGAGAAGAATATTATTATAAATACCATAGCCTTCTTGGTGATCTTCTCAAAAATTTTAGTAGTTAATATACTGCAGTATTTAGGGCCAATTTTAACTTCAATCAATCCAGAGGAAATTTCAACTTTTTTTCACATATATGTAATTTATAATTTAAATTTAGGGCAATTTTAAGGTTAATGAGTACAGATCAAATTTCAATCAATATTTTTTAACATAGGTACGTAATTTACATTGTTTAAATAAATTATTTAAAAAATATTTTTGATTAATTCACGAAGTTCGTTAACTTATTTGAAATCTAAAACAAGCATTTACTTCTGTATCTAATGATTATTTACTCAAATCTTGATCTGCAATTCTGAATCTCCGATTTTGTTTATTTACTACAGACAGCTTTTACTCAAATTGGGGCCTGGAGCGGTTTTAACGAATATTTCACGATGGATATACCATCTGTTAGTTAATTATCTAATACTTCTAACCCGGCAATGAATCTTAGACCTCAAGATGAACGAAACAGTCGCAGACAGTCTTGAGGCGTAGGTACCTTAACCTTTATAAATCTCACTCAAGAACAACGGTCGGAATAAACTATTGGGAAGGTCGATTTCGATTCACCAAACACATACGTCCATTCTTATATACAAGCCTTATATATCGCATTTTATATAACCAATGTTATACGACAAAGGGCAAAAAATCAAGGATCTTATTCTTAAGATTGGCAATCTGAGCATGCGCGGGTTATTTAACCACGCCTTTGTTAGAAGGAGATGACAATAGATTTGATGGCTCCATATTTTCAGCCTGAAATTTGAGATTGATTTGAGATAATAGATAAATAAGATGGTAATCAAAATAAAAGGTTCTTTGTTGCAGCGATTTCATTTGTAAAATGGATTTTGAAAGTTGAGCATATTTTGCAATAGGTATACAAGACGTTGTATTCCTCAAAGTAATTTTGAAAACGAAATTATCCGCTATTAAATTTTCTAGAAAATAGAAAACTAACAAATTAAAGAAATACTTTGTTCCAAATATATAGAAAGTTATGAACCATTTACAGTGATATTGTACTTTAAAATACATAGAAGGCGATCTGTAAAAGTACTGACATTTCTAGGTTAGTTTGTTGAGGTTTGTTGTTTAAACTCTAAAAACCATAGACACTTACCATGTACAAACGAAGAGTTTTACAATTTCCATGTAAACGGATCAGAGTACTAAATAAATTTGGGCTTTAACTTTCACCATCCCTTTTTATCATACATGAAACAATATATTGTATTAAATTTATTTTTATAAACATATACGTAATTAATAACGGAAAAAGTAACAGTCTGTAAACAGCACAATTAAATACGTAAAAGATAGTATACATACAGTACGTATACCATTAACCGAGACGCAACTACATTTTTTTTTGACACCTGCAACACCAGGTGCATTGCAAGTGCGATGCCGGCTATAAAGGTATGAAATATATCATATACCTAATGTGATATATGTGAAACTGGAGACAAGTAGCTGAAGACAGAGTCAAATGGGCATCACTGGAGGAGGCCTTCACCCATTCTGGGGTTCCGGTAGATAAATAAAAATTTAATATCTATAAATACTATGATATAATACATAGGATACACATAAAATTCTATTAAGTAAGATATAAATAAAATAACATAGAATACACTAAATAAAACTAACACATACATAGACTTTAGAAAATGTAAACTTACTGGAAATAAAAGGCTTTTTTATTTTATTTTAATTTTTATGTGATATGAAACTGTTAGTTTATCTGTATTTTAATGACTACATTGAAAAGACTACGATATGACTAGACTACCATAGAATCAGAATCAGGTTTTTTTTTATTCATGTAAACCAATACAGGCACTTATGAATCGTCAATAAATAATAGTAATAGTATATGTACCATCCATTCGGAATGCATTTCCTATGGAGTAGAATGGACAAGAAACTCCATGGTTGGTTTTTTCAATAAAGATTTACATTTTTGTGTGTGTTTTTCATAATTAACAATCATACAATATAACATTAATGAGGCTATGCATTCTCAAAACACAATATAAATAACTGCATAAACTATGCGATGTGTAAGATTTAAAGGTAGGAAGGAGAAATACTAAATAAAACCATTTTAATATCACACTGCCAGAACCCTACCCAAATGCATAAAGAGCCTTGATATAGATAAACCACTCACTAATACGTAGAAAAATACAATAACCCTAGACTTAAACCTCAATAAAATATATTCGTGAAACCTTTTCTATGATTCCTTTTTCAAAAAATCTAAATACTTTTTTTTTATTCATGTTGGCCAGTAACATGGAACCGTTGGTTATGAATACTTGGTTTTACTGAAAAGTACCGGCTCGTAACTCTTTTGCAAGAACCTTCATAACTCTATTGGTATTTTTCCATATCAAAATATTGGTAAGTAAACAGACAATATCTATAATCGATTTGGATAATGATCCTAATTATATTTCTAGTAACATACGATGCAATTTGAATATCATTAGACAAAGGTATCTTCAAGAAACGAGCATACTCATTCCTTAAAGGCCGGCAACGCACTTGCGATGCCCCTGGTGTTGCAGATGTCCATGGGCGGCGTTGATCACTTACTATCAGGTGAAACGTCTGCTCGTTTGTCTCCCTATCTCATAAAAAAAAAAACCATGCTTATATGTTATCCAGGATGAGTTTTTATTTACCCAAAAATGTATGCAATTTGAAAATAGCATACCTCGAAATCTACTCTGTTAATTAATTTTCCTCTCAACGAATTCCCTAGAAAATTTGCCCGCTTTTTCTATTTAAACCCGCATTCATATAGGACCATCGCCGAGATATTTTTCTCTTACAAACTTTCAATTCATTACGTCGTCTCTCGGAGTAAAGTTGATGTTTTAATTAAAGATATTCTAAACCCGCCCCTGAAGCCTTAACTCACTGAGACGTGGTTGGCTTATTTTTTTTTCGACACACTCATTCCCGCCTTGTGACCCTCCCAAACAAACAGCCGAGGACTTTGAAAACAACAATTTTGATTTTCAAATTTGACTTCTATAAACGCACTCTTTAAAGTTGAAAATTAATTGATACTTACTGTCGTATACGTCCTTTTGTCGTAGTGACAAGTGTTTCAGTTCATTTCATGAAAAGCGAGGACAAGCAAGCGAGGAATAGTCAGTTGACCGCGAGCTTTCGCGCGGACTGGCCGTGTGAGGGGTAAATCGCTACTGGTCGCGGAAAATTGCGGAAAACTTTACGCATACGATCGAGTGGCTCGTTAGTGAAAGTGTGTATTTTTTACTCAGTGGTATTTTCTAATACGTGAGTTGTACGCCCGAGTTGAATATAACTTCATGTAAGGTATGTTAATTATAACTTTATAAATAAAAAAATGTTTACGTTTTTTTAATAAAATAATATTTTAAGTAATTAGTACATATTTACTTATATATTAATAAAATCAATATTTATTATAGAAGTCTTGGATAAGCCACATTAAAATATAACTCGTTATATTTTATGCAAATAATAAGGTACTAACTATGTGCGCAATGTGAGTTGGGTGATATGGAGAATAAAATAATATAGCTTTTTTTAAAACTAGTTATGGGTATAATACAAAATATTTCAGGAATAAAACGCCGGTGACAAGTGAAATGTTCATGTTTCATACTTTTGATTTTGATTGATTTGAAATTTGATAATTGCAATTGCTGTTTCATATTTCATTTTTTTATAATCTAAAAGTAAATTGGAAATAAAATAAAACTAATAAGGCAAAATAAAATGTCAATACCAAAACATATTAAGATAAGAAGCACGTATTTCAAGAGATTGTTATTGACGACATATCTATAAACGTATAAGAGTCACTAATTTATATACCTACATAATAATATTATTAGCGCCACTGGCGACAAAAAACGCGTATAACAACAGGATCATTTGACAACTGAGCATAACCAAGAACACAAAACTTTTTTTAAATCATTAAATTATTCTACCAATAAAATAAATGTAAAACTGTGTGAGGATGGATCAATCGATGGATGGTTGTTACTCTTTAACGCAAAAAGTACTGAACGGATTTTGATGAAACTTTACAATACTATTGTTTCATACACCATACATCATCACGCCTGTATTCCCCGAAGGGGTAGGCAGAGGTGCACTGTAGTGCGCCCACACTTCGCCGATGTATTTTGGTCCCAATGTAATAGGGGGCGAGCCTATTGCCATTATACCGGGCACATTCCCCCTCAATACGAGGGAGATTTGGGCCATAGTCCACCACGCTGGCCCAGTGCGGGTTGGTGAACTTCACACGCCTTTCTATAGACGTGCAGGTTTCCTCACGATGTTTTCCTTCACCGTTACTATTACTATTGTTTATATATCAGAATAACATGTAGGCTTAAATTTCTAACCATATTGACTAATCTAAGTATGTGTGGACGAAAAAGTTAGTAAAAGCTAGTTTTTACTAACTTCTTCGTCCGTTATGGTTGTCCAATGTACGTTACATTGGACAACCATAACGGTCGCACGCACCGGTAACACATAAAAGCTACGGAGATTCTAAAACCTTATTCTTTCTTATCTGTACAAACCCACTGACGTTTATTCACTGGTTTTAATTATTTATGCAAATATTTAAAACTTGCCTCACAATTAAAAACATGTAAACATCTTAAAAACGTCTCTACATTCCACAACGGACTTAAGATGCTTGAGTTTCTCAAAAACCTTGGCTCTCTTCGCTCTACCTTTGATGTCTCAAGTACCAGCGCAGGCTTACTTTGTGATAGTTCTTCACGTCGATTGGCTAACAGACTAAACGAAGGTAAAGCGTCAAAGAAAATATTCTACGTTGTAGAGTCGTGGAACTGAGTAGAGGAATGTTCGTGTCTTTTTATTTCTGTAAAAACGTATGGCGTAATCTCTTAATAATTTGATATTATGGCTTCCGTACCTTAAAATAAAAAAGGATTCCTTATAGGACCACTGATCGTTGTCCATCTGTCTGTCAAGGCCCTTTTTATCAGGAACGCGTGGAGGTATAAAGTCGATATTATTATAAAATACTCAAGTATATTATATTAATGATTAAATAAATAAATTTATAAATAAATCTAACTTCTGCGTCAACGCAATCATAGGATGCGGCCGTTTATGCTGCATATTTTCACTTCAAAGTATCTTTGAAAAAAATACTTTTTGATAATACAAATTCAAGACTCTATTCCCGCAATGGACGAACTATTTACATTTAAATAAGTTTGTGTGGAACCCCATGCGAGTCCTACTCGCACTTGGCCGGTTTATTTTTCTTAAATAATATTAATTTTAATTGCCCATAATTCCTTTATTCGTTTAGAATACGCTTGAGAAGCTATAAAGGTAAGCTTGGGCAATTCATAAGAGTAACAAGCCACGCCCGCCTTGAACGTAAGGGATGCAAGTTCAAACCCCAGGCCCGCACCTCTGAGATAATTCTCATGTGCGAATGTCATTTTCAACAATGATAACCACCTGCTGAACGGTGAAGGAAAACATCGTGAGGAAACCTGCACGTCTATAGAAAAAAAGTGTGTGAAGTTCACCATTCCCCCTCAATACGAGGGAGATTTGGGCCATAGTACACCACGCTGGCCTAGTGCGGGTTGGCAGACTTCACACATCTATCGAAAACTAGTCAAGTTCCCACAGACGTGCAGGTTTCCTCACGATGTTTTCCTTCACCGTTTCATAGCAAGTGATAATCTCGGATGTAAATGAGATTCGCACATAAATCCCAGAGGTGCGAGCCGGGGTTTGAACCTGCACACTTCGATTCGAAGGCGAGCGTTCGACCACTCGGTTAGGTTAGATTATATATTAATGATATTCACAAATAAATACACTGTGAGTGACTGTCATTGTATCATAAAAGTTTACATTTTGACTTTTTCGATTTATTAACTCTTCAAGTTGCGGAATTATAACCTGGCGCCGCGAGAGTGTAAAAGTGAAACTTTGGCATATTGCTCCGGCGGTGAACAGACGATCCTTTATATTAAAGCCTCCCGCAGCCCGCACTCAATTTCATGAAAAAACTTATAAACGCCTCCGCGAGACGATCATTTGAAGACATTTGATATGGTATTAAAACTTTTTTAATATTATAAAAAAAAAAACGCAAATTTCAGATTTATTTCTTAAATTTTGTAATAGGATACTCTGCTCACATCTTATAGATACACATGAGCATTACAACAAGTAATATAACGCATAAAAATATATGATTTAAGTTGAGAACCTCATCCTTTTTTAAAAAAGGTAAAAAATGAGAACCTCTTAATGTTTTCTTGAAAAATTGTTATTCCACTTATGAATTGGCAAAGCACACGTTCCTAAGTGCCGTTGTTTGCACCATAACAAATGTGGAATTTGTTATTGCTATTTTATTTATATTTTTTATTAATATTTACATGACACTGGTAGGAGACCAGTTAATTGCTGGTGTTGCCATTCCTCATCTTATTCCATTATACATCATTCCATTTCGTAAAAGAAGAAGAACAAAATAGGTGCAGAAAGATTTTAAACTTAATATTAAATTGCACCTTATTAATCCTCTTTGGTAGGCCATAGTCAACATATTTTTTTTAATTGCAACCGAATTTCCGTAGAACCTAAGAGAATGGGGCTCTATTTTTGTATTGAATATAAAAGTGAAAAAATAATAATCTTGTAAATGGAAATTAGAATTTATTTGCAATGTCACATCCAATTTCATTGTATATCCTTGGACCATGCAAAGATAGGATGAACTTTCTGACGTAGTCACGGAGGAGCTTCCCTGTAAATGTATTCTTTCCAACAAAACTTATGGCTTATGGATTAAATTTTCTTATTCTCTGCTACTTTGACTTTTACTTTATGAGTGTAATTTTGTTTGGGACCACAAAAATGTTGGAACATATTATCAAGTGTTATTTTTTCTATACTGAGGTATTGAGCACAGGATTTTGACTTTTAGTCGTTTGAATATAAACTCAAAATGTAGGGAATATAATTAAAGATTTGGGGTAATTTTATGTTATATGGATGGTTTGCTTAAAACACTATAGAGGAATTTTTTACATATTTTTAAGTGGTTATCAAATTTAATTAATTGAGTCTCTAAAGTATTTGCCATTGGATATGTAACCTTAAATCCAACTTATTAAAGTACTTTCATAAAATATAACCCAAAAAACAAGTGAAACAATAACGAAGCCAAAATAAACTCACCATTTAAAAATCCATTCGTATAATGAAATATAAAAAACAAAGACGTAACCGTTATGAGGCACAAAAGATCCAGCCGCACACCCAACAGCGGGACTGTCACATTACACTTAATTACATCGCCTGCCGGTGTACACCTAATCAAGGATATGAGTCGACCCCACAAAGGGCTTCCGTTGACGCCGTGCCCACACAAAACGTATTGTAACAATGTAAACGGCGGCTTTACAACGTATAAAGAAAAATTAACGGGATTATTTTTGGTACTTCTAAGCCCTGCTCGAATAGGTGCGTTATAACGGACGAGATTTTTAGGGTTCCGTACCCAAAGGGTAAAACGGGAACCCTATTACTGAGAGTTCGCTGTCCGTCCGTCCGTCCGTCTGTCACCAGGCATCTCATGAACCGTGATAGCTAGAGAGTTGAAATTTTCACAGATGATGTATTTCTGTTGCCGCTATAACAACAAATACTAACATACAAAATTAAATAAATATTTAAGGGGGCTCCGATACAACAAACGTGATTTTTTTACCGTTTTTATAGATAATGGTACGGAGCCCTTCGTGCGCGAGTCCGACTCGCACTTGGCCGGTTTTTGTTGTTTCATTCTGCCAACCCGAACTGGGCCAGCGTGGTGGACTGTGGCTCGAATCCCCCTCGTATTGAAGGGAGGCCCGTGCTGAGCAGTGGGACGTTAAAAGGACTATATTAGTAATAGTATTCAATTTGGTTTCAGTGTTACTACAAACCCACTAATCGATAGTATACCTAAGTAATACACACACAAAGTTGACATTTAATTTAACCTAATGAATTTCCAACCCGACCACCTATATTTAACAGCCGCATAACAGCTGCCCGCATCGAAAACAAGCAACTCATGCTATCTCATTAACTTGTGTAACGTAATTAGTATTAATTAGCGAGCCTTATTAATGGCTTTATATCTTTTTGAAACAAAAGGTATCATATATGCTGTATCATCGTGGCCGTATTAATATTCTTTAGAATAATAAACCTTTAACAAAAAAATATTTGAAAATATTCAATGTATATAAAAGACCTGCAGCAGATTTACAATAAAATGATTAATACAAGTATATTAGATACATAATATAGAAGTATATATTGAGGGGTGAAAGGCTATTTCACTTAAGCGCCATTTTTTTAACTTTACAGGAGAGCATACTTACTACTACTACTACAGCCCTTTTAACGTCCCACTGCTGGGCACGGGCCTCCCCTCAATGTGAGGAGGATTTCAGGCCATAGTTCACCACGCTGGCCTAGTGCGGGTTGGCAGACTTCACGCATCTATCGAAAACTAGACAAGTTCCCTCAGACGTGCAGGTTTCCTAACGATGTTTTCCTTCACCGTTTCATAGCAAACGATAATCTCGGATGAAAATGAGATTCGCACATAAATCCCAGAGGTGCGAGCCGGGGTTTGAACCTGCACACTTTGATTTGCAAAGCGTGCGTTCGACCACTCGGCTACCACTGCTTTAGAGCATACTTATATGTATTTAAGTCAATATCGCCCAAAAGTGTCGCTTTAGTCTAATAGCCTTTTCACCCCTCGATCTAGTTACAAACATTCTCGCATTTTTTACTTTCAATAGAGGTTATTTTCATTATTTGATAGGGCAGTTGCAAGGTTCTCTACATATTTATAAATAACTAGCTGACCGGGTGAACTTCGTACCGCCTTAGAATTAGTGACATACGAAAGCACCTTCCGGGACCAATTGTGAATCTAAACCATCTAGGAACCCATTGAAATATACACACAACATTTCATGCAAATCGGTCCCGCCGTTTAGGAGGAGTTCAGTGACATACACACGTACAGTAGAATTATATATATAAAGATGTGAAAATATCGACAGATAACACATAATCATCGTATGGTCCCAAACAAAGCAAAGCCTCTTCTATGAGTACCATACAACCGACTGGGGGCGGTCCCAGTTACACCCAGACTTGGTCAAATTTCGGAAAGGCCATTTCCTAAATTTGCCACTGGCGGGTATCGAACCCGCAACCATCCGGTTCAGTGATTCAAGCGGTCTATTCTTAAACTACTAGACCAAGCCGTCGCTCGTCGAAATTTAAGAAATGACGTTATATTTGATATGTAAAGACAAATATAATGTACAATAAACCCAAGTTTTTTTTTATTTAGACATCAATAGAAATTATTACTTTATTGCGTCGTGTTTCATGTGGACACGAGTCAAATATTTTTTTACGTCAATTATCAATAAAATTAGATGGTTTTCAAAGAAAAAAACTCCTCAAAATTACCAGCGCCCTTCATAATGCATCGACACAGCAATCTCGGTGTAATCCAAGAACACTCCGACCAATCCCTGGATCCATTGAATAATAGAGCGTATGTAGCGCTGCGTCGCCTTAATATTGCACGTCTTAATTATCCCGGATTAGATGGCCTTACACCTGTGAACGTCTTGGTACGTAAACTATGGGAAGGCGGGTACAGACCAAACTCTACCAACATACTCCTCTGAGACTCTTTAAACTAAATGAATTTCTACTGAGAATTTTCATTCATTCATTATATTATACTAGTAACTAGTTACCTGCCACTACGTTTGCGTAGAATTAGGAAAAAACATCATCACGCCTGTATTCCTCTAAGGGTTAGGCAGAGGTGCAATGCACAGCACCGACACCATGCCGATGCATTTTGTTGACAATGTGATATGGGTGATCCTATATTACCTTTATACGGGGCGCATTCCCCTTCAAGTCAAGCGAAATTTGGGCTGTAGTCCACCGGTGGCACCGCTGCAGGTTGGTATAATTCACACGACTTTCCATAGACGTTCAGATTTCCTCCCGATGTTTTCTTCCATTGTTTTCAACTATATCCCTTACGGTAAAAGAAAAAAAAGTTGCCCTGAGTTACTCCCTTTAATATCAAGTAGTAATTATTATTAAAAGTGAGCAGTGGTAGCCGAGTGGTCGAACGCACGCTTTGCAATCAAAGTGCGCAGGTTCTATCCCCGGCTCGCACCTCTGGGTTCCATGTGCGAATCTCATTTTCATCTGAGATTATCACTTGCTAAGAAACGGTGACGGAAAACATCGTGAGGAAACCTGTGTGCCCGGTATAATGGCAATAGGCTCGCCCCCTATTACATTGGGACCAAAATACATCGGCGAAGTGTGGGCGCACTGCAGTGCACCTCTGCCTACCCCTTCGGGGAATACAGGCGTGATGATGTATGTATGATGATGTTATTATTAAAAATAACCAGACACCCAATGAGTAATTTCCACAGTATCTCAATAATAAAAAATTGGGAATTGAATAATATCTTCCAAAATTATTCAAGTCCGTAGCACCCTCAACCGACGGAACTGTGTGAAAAGACGTGTGAGTATGACCGAAGCAGGAAAGGTGTCATCGCAGCATACGAAAATCAGTAGTCCCTGCCTACCTTCATGCGATACAGGCATAATCATATTCAGTTTTTCCCCTTTTTTATCATGTGGCAATCCACATGGACTTCCTGCACGCCTCGAGGGAGACGTACGGGTTGTGCTGGACTCTTACCGGCAAAAACCACACGATGTCATTCCTCCGCTTTTTGGAGGAGCCACGGGATCGCTCTCGGACTCGTCCGCGACTCCACCAGCGGCCATCCACGCGAGCGTACTCTGCGTGAATGCCTCTTCTACACGGTGGCGTAGGTCACACTACGCCGAAGTCCTCCTCAGGGTTGCATACTTGACACGCAGAGCCCCTGGTGTGCGCAACTCAAAAGGTCCCCTAACAGATATTATAATAGGAGGAATCAAAAGATAAGCGTGCCAGTCACCTTTGGCAAGCATTTATCAAGAGGGTTTTATAATCCCTGAAGGAACATCCACACTTCCTTATAAGATAGTTAATACTTTAAAATAAAACTCAAACCCACCTAGAAGCAAGAAACGGCTGGAAGCAATTTGCTAAATAAACAACGAAACAATCTGGGTGGCGAGCCATCCACCTCGGTCGTCGGTAAATAATAAATAGATGTGCTCGACTCCCCCAGAGAGCCGCCGTGAGTGTATTATCATTGCACCAATTCCGTAGTTGGGTAGAGTTTGCGTCGTAACAACGCAAACTCTACCGAAGGTGTGAAACTTAGACGTAGAGGCTAATTCTGATGGTTCTATTCAGATGATAAATCCGAAACAAATGAACTCCCAAGTGGCATCATATCGAGGGGTGAAAGATCTGACTTAAACGACATTTTCATTAACTTTACAAGAGTGCATGCTAAAATGATACACTCTCTTTCATGTTTAATGATACACTCTACAAATTTCGCAAACTGATCTTGTCATCGTTGGTGTGTCAATGATAGCCTTCTAGTCACTCATCACATTTAATTTAATTAAATTTTTATTATCACATTCTTATTTTTCATTTATTATCAATGTTCCTTTTATGTTATTCCTCTTACTTATGCATCTTGTGGCACCTTTGTTAACTGTGCATTTGGTTTTCCCTTATTTGTATTTTATATTCATGTATTATTAATGCTACAGTTTTTGGATGTCCTGTTAAATAAATGAATAAATGCTCATTTGTCGCAGAAAAAATCTCTGATTCTAATACCATCCGTATATCAGTCAATATCGAACAAAAGTGTCGCTCAAGTCAAATAGTAAATCACCCCAGATTTAAAAACGGAAGCATTCACTTCGAAAATCAAGACCGAGATATATAGAGTATAACCTACTCTTCATTGTACACCTAACTATGAGAGAAACAAAATTTGAAACAAACAAACAATACTAATATAACATTCTTAGGACTAAATACAGTAGCTATGTACAATTGGTTTTATCGGTAAAAGCAACTTCTTCCATATAACCAGCTTGAAAAAGAAACGATCCTACAAAGACATAGTCATTCTAAAACGATTATGTTAGTAGAATTGGGGTCCACCACACTGACTCACACTCCCATCAAATGATTTTCTTCCAATAAACTCTCATTACAACAAACTAATAAAACAAAACAGGCTTATGATAAATGACTTAAAAAACTAGAACGATATATATCGCCAGACAACACATACTCGTCGTGTGACCCCAAACTAAGCAAAGCTTGTACTATTGAAGCCATACAATGGACTGAGGGTGATCCCAGTTACACGCAGACTAGGGCAAATTGCCGCTAGCGGGAATCGAAACCGCAACCACGCGGTCCTGTGAGCAGAACGGCCTATGCTCAAACCTCTGGACTAAGATGTCGTCTAGAGAATTGTTCTTCTTTTTTACGAAATGAGTGAAATGATGATATGTAATGGAATAAGATGAGGAATAGCTCCACCTGCGGTGAGCGGGTATTTCAATAGCAAGGGCAAGTCTAGAGAATTAAATTTCGCAGAACTGAATGAAAAGGCAAGTCTTGTCTATATTTGTGGTGTTATCATGCACGTCAAGACAAGACCTCTGTCAAGGATTGGCTCGGTTGCTCTATCTTATTTCATACGAGAGGAAGAGATATAATCAACATTCTGTGACATAAGTCTAGTCTTGGCGCTCATGCTACAACTACTGGTGATCTAGTCAATAATAAACGGCAGCGTAATAGAACCTCATAACTCCGCGCGGTGTCAGTCGGTAAAAATTTCCAGCATTAAAAGAATACGTTTATATATAAAGTTTAATACCATTAAGCCGTCCCGCCGGGCAAGTGTGACGATAAACAAGCGACAATGCACGACCGAATCCACTCAACTAAATTAACCCACCAGTACCTACTTGTTACTGCATTAGGCTGACCGTTACACCGTACTGTATCGCGAGACCGCTATCATTTTATTCATTAATATCACTTCTACTTCTTATTTTCTTAAATAAATGAAATGTTATAATGAAGTAAGATGCATAATGTCTGCACCTCATATGGGCGTGCATTCTTCCAATATATATGTTGCTACAATTAACAGTAGCAACAAACTCAATAAATACTCTTTTCTTATAATAGTGACGGATGTGATATACATCATATATATCATCACGGCTGTATTCCCTGAAGGGGTAGGCAGAGGTGCACTGTAGTGCGCCCATTCTTCGCTGATGTATTTTGGTCCCAATGTAATAGGGGGCGAGCCTATTGCCATTATACAGGGCACATTCTCCCTCAATACGAGTGAGAGTTTGGGCCATAGTCCACCACGCTGGCCCAGTGCGGGTTGGTGAATTTTACACTCCTTTAGATATGTGATGTAGATGGTGGATAACTCTTCGCCTGGATTGAGCATATTCCTTATATTGTGAAATCACAAACAAATGCTTGATAATGGAAAGGGAGAATTCCAAATAATAGAAGTAATTATGTATTTCTAGCCAGACCTAATTTGCACTCATACTTCAAGTGCGTTTTAGGCATGATGGTAGATAGATACTGAATCTAAAGTTATAAATTAGAAAATTTCTTACGTGAAAAATAAACATTTTTTTTTTTAAATAAGTACACGAGCGAACGCAGTTTGATATAACAATGTATCCAAAGCACATCACGGTGTAAGATACGGCCACATTTATTTGTATTTCGTATAGGGGAATCCGATACTCGGCGAACAGACGAATGGTATTGGATTGTTCGAAAAATTGTTGGCGAAATCCTTTGTGAAGACATTTAATGGTATTTTCTATTTTACGAGAAAAAGCTTCGGATTGTGGTAAGATATACCATCTTAAACGGATAAGTTTGATGAAATATTGAATTTACAGACGTTTATTAAATTTTCAGTATTTTTTAATGTATTTACAAAACGACAGTACTTTATGAATATCTGCATAGTAGGCAGCTTTGAGAATATATATTTACAGTAAAAAGGAAACATATTTTATGCATTGAGAACCTCATCCTTTTTTAAGACGGTTAAAAATAAATGACCATTACAGTGCAAAGTGATTCAATTGAAATTTATTCATTCAAAATCTAGGAAGGGTTGGTAACATAAACATTCCTATTTTGAAAATCTAAGCAAAAAAAAATACTATTAATTTTGTAAAGTATTTAAATTATTTGTGGTTTTGTGAAGGAAACTGCTAAACTGATTCTGCAAAATTTTATCACAAATAAAAGACCTCAATATTAAAAATAAAAAGACCCCAAGATTATTGTATTTATGCTATGAAACCGCCGATCAAATTTATAATTTTTTTTGTTTTTTTTCGTGTACATTTTAGATATAGTTATTGAATATAGTAAGCTTTTGTTACGTCGTCACCCTACTATTGAATAGCGTGATCTCTACGAGTTCATCGCACTGCTGGCGCCATGGTGTCGCGACATCTCGTCTCACCCTACTGAGAAAACACACACATACAGGTTGTGTCCAATAATCGGATCCTGAAGGAATTAAAGCCAACATTTTTATATCATATAATTTTTTTACTCTTTAGAAAAGTAAACCGATTATGCTAGATTCATGCCAGCTAAAATCCCCATAGTAGACCTTTTCCTGCTGAAATTCTTATAATACAAAATACATTAGTTATATTTAGACCTAAAACTAAGTTTCTATAAACACAATCTAAAATAATAATTACACACCGAAATGTTATAATTTGATAGAAACATAATTCTATTATGATTTATAAAAATAAATAATAGTGAATTTTCCTATAAATATTTTTCTTACTCCCCTTGTATAACGGTTATATCATGAGGGATGCGCTTTTTAAAGCTTTCCCGTGGGGAGTGGGTTGAAGTCAATAACTTCGTTGTTGACACGCTGTCTATAGTACAGCACTCAATACCAAACAGCCATAACTTTTGAATAATAAAACAATGTTATGGGATACAGTTTGCGTGATTACTTAAGTAGGTTTATTGTTTCTTTTAATGTTTACTTACTGTAAAATAATGGATTAAGATCTAAAAATTCATGCTCCACAGTAATTAGCACGCTCTTCGTAACTGCATAGCAAGGATGTCGTCGCTACGTAGCATACGAACGCGTAGTACATGCGAAGCATGCGCTACGAAATGCGCTATTTATGTTACGGAAATGGTATTATTAATGGTCACTATATTCGTAGCACATAGTCGTTGCATAGCACGTGCGTAGTAGCTGCGTAGCAAACCCGTACTATACGTGTAGCACACGCGTAGCATATACGTAGCACACACGTAGCGTAATGCGTAATTTGTACATTCTTCGTAATGCTCTTTAATAGAAGACTTTTCTACATTCACATTTTACCAATAATATTACATATTGGGTATAATACCGCGCATACTCATCGATGCTTAAGGAACCACCCTAGTCCAGTGGGTGAAGTGACGCATAGCAATACCTCTCTACATAGTTACTGCCAACTACAGTTACTAATTAAAACAGCCTGCGAGTATTGAACAATGTATTCATGGAAAAAGCCTACGCGGTTAGTTACGTCAACTGCAAGTTGGTAGATACACCCACATCCTGTAAACAACGAGCTTTGTCTGCCGACCGCTGTTAGCTTCCGGTTAGGGTGGAGCCGCTAAATAAGTATTGAAGGACGATGAAATGAGGGCGAGTAGTAATCGTAGACTTTAAAAAAGAAGCACGTTACAATTTAATTCATTAAAGGCATCTCAACAAAAACTAATTAGAATATTGCTTATTTATGATTTGTTTTGTATTGTTATTTTAATATATTGTTATATTGTATTGTTACGTCTTCTTTTGTTATTTTTATGGTTCATATTTTTTTTTTAATATCCACACGGAATTTGGCTAATAACAAGAATATTTATCATATATGAGTTTGGGTTTGGTTCTGAATTGAACCTATGGTAATATCAAAGACAGACTTTTTATACACGGAAGTAAATTAATTTCCACAGAATAAAAACCACAAGCAAGGTTCATAAATCCATTGCTACCAACTTAACGCTAATTTCAAAGCTCCAACTGAGAACTGGTACCATTTTTAACGACTTAACAATACATTTACCCTATTTACAAACTTATAATCGCATTGTTAAGGTCCAAAATTGAATAGCAACGCAGGCATTTAAGATTTATGATTTTTGCGAATGTATTTTTGCGCGATACTTTTTCTGAGGAAAAATGTTGTGTTTAATGAGCCATTAGTCATAATGTTATGTGTACTAAGAAATATAATTCTATATTCATTATTTTCAAACATAAAATAAGTGTTGTATATACTAAAATATTATTTTACACTCAGCAAATATACTGTAAAGTAATAACTTTATTCGTCTAAATTCATTACAAGATATGAAACAAATAGAATTTCCGTTTTGCTCATTTCCTTTTCGTCTTTTTATCTCAGAACACTAATGTTCTGAGATAAAAATTATTTACTCAATTATATAACTTGTATATAATATACAATAATATGTATTCATATTATATCACAAATCTGGCATACTACGTATCTCCAAATGTTTTTTTATTGCCTATTTTTTATTATATACCATCTCTGTGTTAGAGCGAAAAAACTAAAAATATAATTCGATAAAGCCGTTTTTAGCGAGACTAACAAACAATGGACTGAAAAAAATAGGAAAATGTAAAAAAAAACACTAACTTTTGATGTAGATGATTTCATAGAAATATCCTTATAAGTAGCTATACCATGACAGATAAATGAAGAATCTGTAACAGAAAACAATAAGTAGGAAGTCTCCTGTAGGTAATAAGTAAGAATTTTCCATTTTCAGTTAGTAAGAACAAGCTATCGACTTTCAGCCCCCTCCCTCCTTATTCCAGTCGCCAGACAGACTGGCGCCGGAGTACGACTGCCACTGTTTATTTCGCTCTGTTTTGGCAAGCTTACGTATACGGGGTGTTTCAAGATTCTGAATTAATACCTTACCCAATACATAACAGGCGTAGACTACTTTAAAAATAAACTCACTGCCAATTTCAAAAACTTTTAATAGGTGTGCAAAGATTTATAAGAAATTTTCGTATTTGTCTTGTGAATTTTAGCGACCGTTATAAATGGGGCCTAATCTGCCCTAAGGCTACAAACTCCAACGAAAGACCAATTTATTTTTATTTTTATGTCCCACTCCTGGACAAAATCCTCCCCTTAATTTCTCCACACACCTCGGTCCTGGGCTATTATTTGATTTGCCATACACGTGTAAAGGTTTTTAAAGATAAGGGGGTTTGGAACATTTGTCCACCACCCTGGTCCAATGCGGGTTGGTGAACGTTTCGTCAGAGCCTCGTTTGTTATTCGGTAGGGTGTACTATGGGCAGGTGAGGTTCACTTGGATCCATAGATGGTAATTGGATCCCTTACACCCCAGAAGAACCATACGCCAGACAACACATACTCATCGTAGGACCCCAAACTAAGCAACGCTTACTATTGGCTAATTCCAAACGGGACATTTCCTAAATTTGCCCTTGACGGAAATCGAACCCCCAACCAGTCGATGCAGTGAGTCAAACGGCCTACGCTCAAAACACTGGACCATTTGGATCATTAGAACTTTCAGTAAATGTATGATTAAGCTTTATATTATAAAAACAAATGTTTCATCAAGTGAGGTACTTCTAAACACAGTATTAAGTTGAATACAACAGCTTACAAATGGATTCAAACGATAGCGGTGCTCGTTAAAGGGTAACCGTCGAGTACCGGAAGTAGATCCTATCGGTTGTTACACCGGAAGTGGGCGAGGCTAACGACTGAAGATTGCACCCCGACCGCCTTCGAGATATTCGGCGTTAACACTTTGATTTTCACTTTATTTACTGGATACTTTTATACATTTAAGCACACTGGTGGGGCTGGGCGTTGACAATCGCGCGTCAAAATTCGCTTGCGCTGTCAGTGGCATTACTGAACTTTTTCGGTGTCAATACAGTTCGTTTGGTATTGGAAAAAAAATGACGCACGACTGTCGATGCCCCAATGTGCGGGCTTTAATCAAATTGTACGAGGTAATATACATTGGGAACAAAATACATCGGCGAAATGTGGGTGTATTTCAGTGCACATTTGCCTACTCTTTAGAGGAATACGGGCGTATACATCGTCACAACATAAGCAAAAAATCCTTCATGTTCCAAAGTCAACGCTCTCCCTTACATTCCAAAAGGAAAGTGCAAGCACTCGTATCATTCACAAATCCGGGGAATCTTATCAAATCCCCGTAGCACGCTTACAAGTCCCGTAGAAGGAAATTAACTTTTTATCTGGGATCCCCATTCAGGGGACAGATAACGCTAATGATGGCCAGATAAGATGAGTTTTATGTGTTCAATGTTTTTCTTAGTCTTAGGAGATTTTGGAAAAACAAAAAATAGGCAGAGTACCGTTTCCCACGTGCTACGATCCTGACATACCTCTTTCGCTTCATCCACAGTTATACACCCTTTCATACACTTCCATGGGTCGAGTGTGCGACGGACTAAACTTTTCTGGAAGAGACTTTTAATCTGCTCGTGAAATGTCCTTCTCGGGCGCCTTCTTCCTACACTTCCACACACGGTCGCCTGGTATTATTCTTTTGCCAGTCTACTTTAAAGTACTCCACAGAAAAAAACATCTGTGACAGAAACCACGACACCGTGAAATTTGCTTGATGAAATTTCGTTAATGAAGATGCTTCTTCTGAGAGTCAATACAGAGTCCAAAGACACTATCGTTGTGGTTTTGCTGTGACTTAATTTTTAAATGCATGAAAATAACTTCTTTAATCAATAATAGCTAAAGTATGACCAATGGGGACATTAATCATTGTCACCTTGAAGCCAGTAGACCGGTCATATTCTAGCTGCCATTGATAAAAGATATTGTTTTCATGCCTATAAAAATAAAGTCATGGCTAGCAGCGAGCAGTGGTAGCCGAGTTGTCGACCACACGCCTTGCAATCAAAGTGTGCAAGTTCAAACCCCGGCTTGCACCTCTGGTTTTATGTGCGAATCTCATTTTCATCCGCGATTATCAGTTGCTATGAAACGGTGAAGGAAAACATCGTGAGGAAACCTGCACGTCTGAGGGAACTTGACTAGTTCTCGATAGATGTGTGGAGTCTGCCAACCCGCACTGGTCCATCGTGTTGGACGTGGCATCCCTCGCATTGAGGGGAGGCCCGTGCCCAGCAGTGGGACGTTTAAGGGTTGTAGTTAGTTAGTTGGTTAGCTACTCCATAACGAAAGTATTAGGAGACTTGGGGTTCGTTTTGGCATTGGGATACAATTTGTCGCGTACTTTATGCCGCGTCTCTTTTGACATGACTGCTTACTCCAGTCGATGCCAGTAAAGCTGTGAGTTGTAGAAAGGTTTAAATAAATCGGTTCGTACAGTTAACCCGTGCTGTTAACACAAGACAAATATGTGGTAATCTCGCTAACTGTCCGCTGACACGCAAGCCGATGACCAAAGCTAATTGTAGCGTAGTTAAAATGTATTACAATGGTTTGCACATTAAATATACTTTTATATTATTTAAAAACAGGCACATTTCTGTCTTTTTAAAATTTATCTTGTTTTAATATATATAAAGAGTGAATTTCTGTGGCACGAAATGCAAGTAAACTCGCCCGCGTCATAGATGACATTTCGTTCAAAAATTTACTTCTTCAGAGAGATAATATAGTATATTTTAGCATTGGCATTAAATTGATAAGGAGCGTTTTGATGCGGCTTATTTTTGTAAGGCATAAGTACCTTTGTGGTTTATAATTTAAGATTGTTTTTGCTTTGTTTCAGGTCAAGTGAGCCAAATGTAATATCCGGTGTGACCGGCGGATTCCCCACGATGCACCAATGCTCGCTTTTCATACTTGTCCTGTTGTGTGCTTCTGTCAAAGGTAACTATAATGTATATACAGGATACGTATCAGAAACCCGAAATTATATTTGAACATAATGTATACATACAACATAATATAAAGAGTATCTGGGATACAACTGGATGAAATATAAAAAATCTCGAAATTCAATTAAGTTTTTTGTCGTCAATTTTAAAAGTCTTATACCTAGTATCTCGAGTTCCATGTGAAATTTTCAAGTTTTGATTTGTGAGTATTAGCATAGATTTCTTTTCTAGTAGGTATTGAGGCAAAGGTGCTGCCTGCTCTCATGGCGTTGCTGCTCCTGAGAATGTATAACTCACTATCCTTACTATTTATCATTTTAAAAAGTGTAACCATTGAGTTTTTAAGCCGGCTCTTCTCAGTGGAAGCAGTATTCCGAACCGGTGGTACTTTTGGGCCTACACGAATAAAAAAAAAATATTTGATTAAGATTATATTATTCGTACTTAGTATTAGTACCCGTACCGCCTAATTTTAGTCTGCACTACTAAATAGATAGATAATTATTTATTTTTCGACCTCTGAAAGTAGTACAAACTATATGATATAAATTCAAAGTGTTAAAATGGGTGGCCTTATCACTAAAAGTGATCTCTAAGTAGGATTGACATTACAGGTGACATTACATGATGACTCTAAGGATTGACATTAAAGTTATGTTCACTCATTTTATGGAATCAAATAAACGGAAAGATCGTGTGAACGCTACCTTATAAAATGTTCTTCCACTGCTCAGCCCTTTAAATACGACTTTACAGTGTGTTGTATACGTTCTCTGCGTTAGGATTTTAGCGTACTTTCAGCTAGTATATAATGAGGTTATATTTTTTTTTTTTTTTTTTTTATCCGGACCTCTATCGGCCCGGCCCGCGTGCTCACCTCTGATGTGGGGGTCAGAGTTCTTAAAATTAGCCTTAAGTTTATTGTGTGTAAAATAATTTCTCCAGCCTGGATTATTTTTATTGGAAATAAATAAAAAGTCAACAAGATTTATTTAAAAAGTCAGTTAAAATACATGATGACAAAAAAAGCAAGTAAACTCGTCTTAAAATTAACAATATAAAAAGACAATAAAATAGCAAAAGGCTATGGACAAGGATAATAAACAGCATATAAAACATGATAAAAATAAAATAACGGAGTTTCCCTACTATCCATTGCGCGGATCCGGCAACCAGAGCCATTGATGCGCAGTGTAGTGTAGGCGGCTGTTGGTCGCTTATTGACAAATAAGTTGGCAGCTGGCCTCTTTCTGCTTAGGTTTTATTTCTATCAATGACTCTGGTCGCCACCTCCACGCAATAGCCTAGTAGGGTATCACGTCTATCCTTGTCCATGACGAGCTTACTTAGGCTGGATAAAACTAAGGCTACGCCTAAGGTCATCTCAACATCATGCCTTCGGCGCGCAAACACAGGGTAATGAAGCAAGATGTGCTCCACTGTCTCGCTGACACCCGGTTCGCAGATGCACGATGGGTCCTCCTTGCGCTTGAAACGGTTCAAGTACCCAGAGAACCCACCGTGCCCCGTCAGAACCTGTGTGAGCACGGCAGTGGGCACGATCTCTCTAATCGTCCTGTACGCTACCAGAAGGTCAGGGAAAAACATTTTGGTCGTGGATGCAGTAATGAGGTTATATTGACTCATATATGTAATTTCAGCTAGTGCGTCATGAGGTCATATTGACTCATAGACGTCATATTGACTCTTACTTTTTGAGCGCTGCGCACTGGATGAAAATTCGCCATGAACCAATATGACCTCACAAACGCAGCGAATATGTTAAGGAATGAGACTGACTTATTCCTTTGATTACAGATATATCAGGTAGCTGGGAAGAATGGTGGACCTATGACGGCATATCAGGTTAGTGAAGACTACAAAACATTGAACTTTATTTCACTAAATATAAGATTCAAATTTGAATGAAAATGTTAAAACAAAACTATAAGCTAAATTTGTATGATTTCATAAAATTATTGGCGTTTCCAAAACAGTAATTAATCGCTCGAAATACAGTTTATTACGTAATTATCGTCGTATCAGATTTTAAATAGGATAAAACCAATTATTCATCTTTCCCGTTTATATCTACATCGATACAGTGCGACAGACTCGAATATGGGCATATTTCATTGACTATTATATACCTACTACTAGCTGTGCCCGCGGTTTCAACAGCGTTTGTGGTTACTGTGTCTTAGCGTGATGTTATAAAGCTAATAGCCTTTCTCAATAAATAGGCCATAAAAAATACAATAATTTAAGGAATAGGAAGTTCCCGAGATTAGCGCGTTTAAGCAAACAAACAAACTCTTCAGCTTTATATATCTGTTTGGAATGTCAAATAACAGCTTCCTACTAACTACGAAAATAACTGTCTGTCTTTGTCACCGTTTGGCTGGACCACTTATAACGGGAATTTTACTTCATTTTCTTCTTATCCGGTACGCTCTTGACAGAGCGGTCGTGATCGTTAAGTGCTCGTATCAGTATTGGAAGGGGCAGATGTAGGTAATGCGCTTCACGACATTTCGCCACCGCTGTCTGCAAGAGGTCATCCTGCTGCATTCGTTGACTGAGCCTCCAATGGCGGACTTGATCTGGTCAGTCCAACGCGTAGGTGACATAGTGCCTTCTATTTTCCCTTGGACGACAAGGCGTTCTATGGACTGGTTCTCACGCCGGGAAACATGTCCGAAGAATGTCAAGATGCGAGATTGTAAAATCGAAAACAGACGCTGCCTGATACCGGGAATTTTACTAGCGGATAGCTTAGGAGTACCAAACGACGCAGAAAAATCTGGTGGTATATGAAACTCATTTTACGATTGGTTGTCGCTTAGTAAGAATTGCCTTTCAAGAGTCGATATGTATGTAGTTATATGCTCGTATAAATAAATCATTTACCGTACCATAGAGTACATTCTATTTTATAGAAAGAGCTCATTACCAAGTCTTCTACCGAGTAACGAATAGTATGAATGAATTATACAAATAATCGTGCAGTGTGACCACATTTTTTTGGAAAACTACCAAATCCATCTAACCAACTACGACATACCTTACAAAAACTACTAAATTAATACAGCAATGGTTTTTTTACATTTTATTTATAAAAAATAAATTTTGCAGAGCTGCATAGACAATAATAACTGGTTCAGTCCCCCTATAATATTTGTCTTAATGCTATGATAATTACTAGTAATAAAGTCCATTTTGCTTTAAATAAATTTTAATATAAGTAACCGGGTTCAGTGCAGTTTGAAAACTTCTAAACAAAAAAATGCCAGTCCTAAAACTACTAAAATAGTTGAAACTAAACATGGCCACACTGTTATCGTGTTTTATTGAAGCAATATCATCAATGCACCCTGAAAATCGAGGACATAACCACACGGCTAGCAATAGGGCTGGGTAATGATAGCTGATAGCATCTTAATGATAGCACGCAGTCAGCTGTATCATTACATTGGGCAATCAGTGCGCAGTCGCCCGCACAGGGTTTCAGAGCACTTATCTGTACTGATCCTATGTGAGGATCCCTTTTATGGGGCATTTCGATAGATATTACTACTGTATTCAATACCCATTTTATTATTTCTTTCGACACCTTGAGTGTGTTGAAGAAATGTGAAATTTGGTAGAGACACTATTAATATTATTTATTTTTTACTGACGATTCATTAGTGCCTGTATTGGTTTATATGAATAAAAATATCTGATTCTGATTCTGAAGAAATTAGATTAAAATTAAATTTCTGGAAGAATAAAATTAACTCACTTTTAAGACTGGCAAATACTGTAAATAAACTCTTCTTTAAGTACGGTAATTATATTAGTTTACCTTTTATAATCTGTGTATTTTATAAAAATCAATTGCTGTTCGTAAGTCTCAACGAAACTAAAATATTAACTACATCAAAAACCCAAACAAATGTACAACGGCAAATAGCAATAAAAAATACCATTATTACAAATGTAAACAGTTTGAAATACTTAGGAAGCATTATCACAGCAGACTCCAGGTCTACGCCGGACATTAAATCTAGAATCGCTCAGGCAAAACAAGCAATTAAAAATAAAATATACATATTCACGTCCAAAATATCAAAAAAGGTAAAGAAAAAGTTTATTAAAACCTATGTCTGGAGTTTGGCACTGTATGGGTGCGAGACATGGACACTCACTCAAAAAGATAGAGAAACGTTGGAGGCGTTTGAAATGTGGTGTTGGAGGAGAATGGAAAAGATCAGCTGGACAGTAATGATAACAAACGAGGATGTGTTGAAAAGAGTGCAAGAACGAAGAACATTATTAGAGACAATAAGTAACAGAAGAGGAAAGATGATAGGCCATCTCATGCGAAATGACACCTTTATTAAGAACATCATAGAAGGCAAGATCGACGGAAAGCGTGGGAGAGGTAGACCGCGAATATGTTACATGAGTCTAATAAAAGATAAGGTTCGTGTCATGTCTTATGTGGAGGTGAAGAAGGGTGGACTGGATCGACCCAGATGGTGGGGACTTCATCAGATGCACCGACAAGGGCCGAGCCCTTAAATTAGAAGACACAACGTCAGCTTTTCAAATCATACGTTAATTACGTATATTTAAACATCAATGGAATTAGTTTGATACGATGACGTACCACAATTTGGTTAACTCAAACGTGAAGGGGTCTATTCGACCCCGCGATATCACGGCAATAGAATCCGCGATATGGCTTTCAATAGGAATTCGGGGCACCGCAAAATTTGGCCATCACAGCGTATTGAATCGTGGTTAATGTAGCAGTAGGGCGTATTGCTAGTGGGCCACTATAGGTCGCCATTATCCGTAATGTTACGTCCATAATGATTATCTTTTGTCATTCAGTGGAGAATAGATGAATACCACGTAATTAAGATGGTTTCTGAATTTCACATCAAATTACTTTTCAAAAATAAAAATAAATAAATAAACACATCATCACGCCTGTATTCCCCGAAGGGGTAGGCAGAGGTGCACTGCACTGTAAATTACTTTTCTAAGATTTATTAATTAGTATATGAATGGTGTATCAGGAGTCCGAAATAATACTTTGGGTACATATACGGTAGCTCATATGTGGATCTTTAGTGAAGCCAGTTTATACCTAATTATCATAGTTTCTGAGTTATAGTCCTTTGAATATTTATCAGAGGTATTGTGTTCTGGCCTTTGGGTACATCCATAACCATATTCATACCATATAACAAAACAGAACATGAAAATTGTACATAGGACTCGAGATATGACGAGTTAGAGAAATTGGCGACGAAAAAGGAGTTGAAAAATCATGGTCGAATTTCGATCAAATCTTTATACTATTCAGATGTATACACGATACTGATGCAAGCGTTAAGGTAATATTCCGGACTTCTGAAACATCCTGTATGGCAATAACAACCAAAAGTACAACTTTTAAAAAAATTGTGTGCCTGTCTGTTTATTCCCAACTAGCAACTAGCCCGTCCCAGCTTCGCACGGTTGGACATATTTTTTTTTACATTTTGGGATAAATAAATATAGCCTATGTTACTCAGTGATAATGTCCAGTAGTTTTTAAGTTTATTCTTTACATACAAAAATGCAAATCTTCCCTGTTTATAATATTAGTATAGAACTATAGATTATCTCTGAAATGGCTGGACTGATTTCGACAGGACTCTCACTGGCAGATAGCTGATGTTATAAGGCGTTACTGACGCTAGTTTTATTTTATTTTAGATTAGAAAAATAATATGGGTTCTAAATGCCACGCGAATGGAGTGGCGGGCACAGCTAGTATTTTAATAAGTATACAAAGTGTTTCTGGAATCCGGGAGACTCATCCAAGGGCCATATTTAAATAGGGAACACTTCAAGAAATTAACTATTTAGTTTGTCGTTCGGTTTGATGTTGTGAACAAATCATTTTTTAGTCGTTTGGCAGTTTTACGGCTTGCAAATGAAAGTTTTATGTGCGAATAAATTATTTTATTGTTAGCAGGTTATCCAAATTTTTTACCGACTTCCAAAAAGGAGGAGGTTTCTCAATTCGACCGTATTTTTTTTTATGTGTAAATGTTCTATCCTCTCATTAGTTAACAATGTATTTACAAATACTTTTTTCAGGAGAGAAGTGTTCTGCAAAAAAAATTTAGTTGACGACGGCTTGGGGCCCAATTCTCGCAAGATTGACATTATCTCTAATTCGACATGTGATATAAAATACGACCAATTTGACGTTTTCTTTCGACACATGTTAAATTAGAGATGTCGATCTTGCGATTGCCCCCTTGGTGTTGTGTTTCGAACGTAGACTGTTCGGCTTACTGTATTTAGGATTTGATTCTCTTCAGCGCAAAATTTCGGATTTGAACCTGGTCTGGGTGTAACAGGGACCTCCCCATTGCTATGTATGATACCCATAGTACAAGCGTTATTTTGTTTGGGATCATACGATGCGGTGCTGTTAAAACATTATAATTATTTTATAATAACTGTTATTTGCGACAGTGTAAGCGGGGAGTTAAAAAATCACACAGACGGACAGACAAAAAAGTGATCCTATAAGGTTTCCGTTTTTTTCCTTTTTAGGTACGGAACCCTAAAGTAGTCTATATTACTCCTTATAACATGGGATACCTGCCAGTGATAATCCAGTCAAAATTGCTCCAGCCGTACCGGAGATTACTTGAAACAAACAGACAGGTTACATATGAACGGACAAATAATTTAATAATTGTTTTTTTCGTAGAAGTGTCGTTATATAACTTGGTAAAAGCTGTTTTTTGACATAAAAGATTTTTCAGAGTCTTTATCAATGTTATCTATTTTTATTTCCGAATATCAATTTGTCCTTGCATTCAATTACTTGACATTGCCATAAATACCCGCTAATTGCAGATGCAGGCATTCCTCAACTTATTCCATTAAAATTTCATCATTTCACTCCTTTCGTAAAAAAGAAGAAGAATAAATTACAAACAAACGCTTAAATTTATTTATAGATGTATATAGGTTTTGAGATAATAAAAATGCTTATACAGAGGTTGTTTCGATCGGTTGTCAAGTCGTTAAGATACAATCGTGATCATTAGTGGCATGAATTTTCTACGTTTTTAGGGGTCCATACCCAAAGGGTAAAACGGGAACCCTATTACTGAGACTTCGCTGTCCGTCCGTCCGTCCGTCCGTCTGTCACCAGGCTGTATATCATGAACCGTGATAGTTAGAGAGTCGAAATTTTCACAGATGATGTATTTCTGTTGCCGCTATGACAACAAATACTAAAAAACAGAATAAAATAAATATTTAAGGGGGCTCCCATACAACAAACGTGTTTTTTTTTGCCGTTTTTATAGATAATGGTACGGAACCCTTCGTGCGCGAGTCGGACTCGCACTTGGCCGGTTTTTATAACACCCTCTACGTAATTAGGACAGGGACTGATTCTCGTTATTGTTCATCGACACTTTGATTATGTAAAAGATAACCTGCGACGTTGATGTAGTTATTATTATTATGAGTCTATAACGTCCCACTGCTGGGCAAAGACTCCCTTTCCTCCATTCTTCTCTATTTTAAGCTAAGATGCGCCACTCTTATCGATGGGAGTCAAGTTCATCCCGCCATCTCCTTCTGGGCCTGCCGCGATGTCTTCTTGCATCACTGGGGATCCACTCTGTAGTAGTTGTGTGATGTAGTTAGTTATTACAAAAAAACTTGAAATGAACTTTGTTGAAGGCCTGCATGCATGGTTATTATAACATTACCATACCCATAAAACATACTAGATTTCAAACTTAAATTATTTTATTATTATTCCTTTATTTCACTTCTTTTTTATAAATTACATTTTTAAATATAAATATAAAAAATACATTTAAAAATATAAAAAACTGTTCCCCACCGTGTAATCGCATGATCGACACAATCTCTAATTTGACATATTTTGAAACAAATCGACAAAATTTTGTTTGATACGTAGACATAAATGTCTATATTTTAAGACGCCTTATATTAGCACTAGGCTATTAAATTCTTCTGATTTGAATCTTTTCTTCGATTGAATAATCAAACATTATTTGAGTGTATACTTGTGTGAATGGTTTTTTTGGTTATAATGAGTACATTGTCATCAGGTCCTGGTTTTTGGGGTCTCATCAACCCTCAATGGAGCATGTGCAACAAGGGCCGTCGACAGAGCCCTGTCAACATTGAACCGGAGAAACTACTCTTCGACCCTTGGTTAAGAGACATTCAGTTTGATAAACATAAGGTTAGTTATTTTGTTTATTTTAATATAAAATACATATAGAAGCAATTGTAGCCCAGTTGCTAGAACACCCGCTTTGAACGCCCAAGGGGTGCATGTTCAAATCCTGGGAGGCTTTCGGATTTCATGTGCAAATGTCATTTTCAATCATGATTATCACTTGCTGAACCATGAAGGAAAACAACGTGAGGAAACCTGCACGTCTTTAAAAAGGCGTGTGAAGTTTATCAACCCGCACTGGGCGAGCGTGGTGGACTATAGCCAAAAATCTCTCTCGTATTGAGGAAGAACGTGCCCGGTATAATGGCAATAGGCTGACCCGCCCCTATTACAGTTTTTTTTTATTCATTTAAATTACTATAATGGTAGGTAAGTGGTGATCGTCGATCAACAAAAAATAATTAGTCCTTACCATCCATTTAGACTACGTTTCTTATGGGCAAGAAATTCCATGGTTACTATTTTCCAAATAAAAACTTATTCTACATTTCACAATTAAGATATCGACATTATCTCTACTTTAACATATGTGTTAAGGCGCCATCTATTGACCAACATGAACAACCCAAGTTAACCATTTGCCACTGGATGGCGCGACTACAATCTCCCGTCTGTGGATAGCAACCCTTATTCATGAATAGGAACGCTCCCATAGACGCTACCATAGACACAAAAGCAACTCTCATTGTCAACATACTCTATATATTACTATACTCTTTGTTACTCTCTCTTGCTTGCTTGCCATCAACGACTGCACATTCTGTTTATTACTTATAATACTTAAAAATACATTTATTACGGAAAAACTGTTTGTAAAATTTGTTGTTATAGCGGCAATATAAATACATCATCTGAGAAAATTTCAACTCTCTAACTATCACGATTCATGAGATACAGCCTGGTGACAGACGGACGGACGGACGGACGGACAGCGAAGTCTCAGCAATAGGGTTCCCGTTTTACCCTTTGGGTACGGAACCCTAAAATAAAATAAGTTTATTTTCTTTTACAATATACCTTAAAACTGTATATTCTTGCTCTAAACATGGCCGGCGGCTCGCTCTAATCCTATGCTAACTATTCCACGCTACATGTGGTAAGCCGTCGCGATAGCCACACTGTACATGCTTTTTGCTAAGTCACATTACCATAAACTTGCATAAGATTGACTTAAAAACGTATAAAAAAAGTTTGATAAGATTTTTTAAAGGAGTTTCCTTATTGCAATCATGATTTTGTTGAAAAAAGATGTTTCAGAACTTCAAGCCACTGGGACATCAAGTCACGCGTTGAAAGCTGTGCGTTAAAATTTGCTCACGTCTATGAATCAATACTTTGGTATTGACAAAAAAAATTACGTGCTAATTCTGCGGGAGGCTTAAATCTCGGAATCATCGAATAACCGGTATAGAGCCCAACACGTAAAAGTCCAGTCACACCGTTATACAGAGTATAACTCAGAAATAATATTTTCGCTTCGAAAAAGATTTTACTAATGTATTTTTGTCGCGAATTTCATACACTTGCAATAGGTTTAGAACGATGCAAAATTTTCAAGTTCTGCTTTATGAATATTAGCAACCCTTCGTTGATGTAGTTTACACTGTTAAATGGAGTTCTTGCGAAAAATATTCAAAGTTCTGTAACTCAGAAACTATGATAGTTAGGTGTAGTCTGCTTTCACAATTCATCTAAACGACAGCTAAAGCGGAAATGTCGTATATCGAAAATTGGCCTTATTGATTTATTGATATAGAATTGATAAAAAACCGCGTCCGAATGGCCCATGTCTCTTTTGCCTACGCCAACATAACATGATGCAGCATTGAATTTCTTCTACTTATAAATGTTAAAATAGATTTGAAATTGTATATTTCGATTAACGACATTTCCGGTTTCTAATGTCGATAATTATCTACCTATACAGGGTGTCCCACGGATATGCCACATGAAGGGAAAATTCATTGTCTTCCTTTTATTTCGGACACTATGTTATTTAGCAAAAAATAATCCTTATGATGAAGCCTTTCGATCGGTATGATAAAGCTACAGAGTGATTATTTTTTTCGTGTAACGGGTTCGATTCCCGGTTCAACCATGTAATTATTTAAATATCTATGAATTCAATTTAAATTGTTTTTTAATTTCAAATAATGTCTTCTTACAGTAAAATGTTCCATCTACAATATTCAAGGTACTTTCCCTCCATGTGGCACCGTGGGACACCCTGTATATATCTGAAATACTTTATCTGATTTCTGATACACCCTGTTTACTTTGTAACCTACGCATAAACAACATTGTGGCTGCACACTTGAATCTAATGAATATTGCATAAAGGTTTCGTGTGGAATTAACCCAGAGTGAATTACAAGCTCGGCCGAGGCGATGCTAATGTTTGCAGATAGCCTATCGCGTGCTATCAGTAACATTTTGCAGAACTCTGTGTTAGCCGTTTCCGCTAAATATGCTAACCTGAAAAAAATATAACTATTTTCTGCTACTACTACTACTACAGCCCTTTTAACGCCCTACTGCTGGGCACGGGCCTCCCCTCAATGCGAGGGGGATTTGGGCCATAGTCCACCACGCCGGCCCGGTGCGGGTCGGCAGACTTCACACGTGGTAATCTCGGATGAAAATGAGATTCGCACATAAATCCCAGAGGTGTGAGCCGGGGTTTGAATCTGCACACTTTGATTGCAAGGCGTGCGTTTGACCACTCGGCTACCACTTTCTGCTGCTGCTACTTATTTATTGCTACTGTTGTATCAAAGTTATAGTCCTGATTGAAACGATGGCTTGTTGACCAAACTTTCTATAGTTGTGACGAATTTTTGACTTTTAAAGAGTAATAGTGTATTGACTATAGTGTAATTGTGTTTTGACATTACTAATTTAAGTTGACATTATATTTTTTTTTAATTTGACACAATTTAATTGGATATGTCATGGCGTTTAGATACTATTTGACTTGAACTTAATACTCGTCTATTATAGAATAATAGACGAGTATTACGTTTGACATCATTAATTCTATGTACTTACTAGCTGACCGGGCAAACTTTGTACCGCCTTAGAAGGGGTGACATACGAAAGCAGCGCCACCTACCGGGTTCAATTGTGAATCTAAACCATCCAGGGTTCCACCCAAATGCATACAAAAAAATCATTCAAATCGGTGCAGCCGTTTAGGAGGAGTTAGCTTAAAACGAAAAGTGGCATTGATTTTTATATATATGGATTATGTAATCAGAAAATGAACTTGTAACTATTTTTTTAATTTAATATAATTGATATGTAAATCAATATTTACCAAAATAAATGAATATGAATAAGTTTTATACAACAGTAGCAAAATTACTAATAGTATTGTCTTCATATTATATCTACGGCTCACCCCAATCTTCTTCTTAGTCGGCATCTTCATTACTGACGGTCGTGTCTAGTCTGACGTATTGATCCCTTGATGTACTATGGTCTTCCACGTGTTCCTGTCCTCGGCGGTTTTAATAGCTTGGGTTATTGTTAGGCCAGTGAGCGTCTTTACTAGGTTTTACCATCGTGTAGGTGAGCGACCCCGTGCTCTTTTCCCGTCGACCTGGCCAACTACCATTAGCTTCTCTAGGCTGTCAGGGTTTCTACGAGTGACATGTCCAAAATATCTGAGTATTCGTTGGGAGCAGATAGCGGACAGCCTTGTGGTTATACCGAGTTCCTTAAGAATGGATACGTTGGTTCGGCGTGCTGTCCATGGAATACGTAATATCCGCCTCCAACACCACATTTCAAAAGCATCAATTTTTGTTATTTCACCCCAGTAATAATGTCGAATGTAATTTAGTCACGAGATATTTTCACCGTTATCACTTATATAAAATAGTAGGTATCGAAGCTACACAAAGCCGAGACACTCCCAGTATTATCTACCTTAGTATTGCAGATATAGGGAAATGGAATAGACGTCACTATTTTCTAAGCAAATTCAAAAATTTAATTGGTGGCATAAAAAATGTTTCAGAAGTTCTAAATAAAACTGTGACGTTTGCATCAGCATCGGGTATACAAATTTGATCGAAATTCGACCATGAAGTTTTTTTTCCGTCGTCAATTTCTATAAATCATATATAATATCTCCATAGTCATAATATATGTAAAATTTGCATGATCTGTTTTGTGAATATTAGTAGCCGCCCCTCATAAGTGTAGTGAACACTGCTGAATAGGGTCATGGACCAACCCAACCCAAAGGCTAGAACACGATATCTGTGACAAATATTCAAAGGTCTATAACTCAGAAACTAAGATAGTTAGGTATAAACTGTCTTCACTAAGCATTTACTTAACCCACATTTATGTACACAAAGTATTATTACGGACTTCTGATACACCCTGTAGATGACACTCCATTTGTTAAAGATGCCAAATAATCTTGTTATTTTTACATTACTAATTGACGAGAAAGTAAATTTATTTTATTTACTTTAAGCTAGGAGGATTTTTACATTTATTTTTACACGTTCGCTGGGTAAGGATTTCTAGTGCACTTTAAGTCATGAGGTTAAATTGACTCATAGAGGTACTAACTTTGTGAGCACTGCGCACTCAAAAGTTCTCCGTGAGCCAATATGACCTCACAAGGTTGCGAACGTGTTAAGTTACGTGTTCCATTATGCATAGCCACTTCTAGTTACCCGTAATCGGTGTGAAAACTAGATCGCGTGTCAACAAGCTATATGTCATTTCCACTCAAAGCGCATAAGTTGCCAAGCTTTAATCAAGGCGTGACCCATTGATTGATAGGATCTGCCCCGCTGGGCTCGTTGGATGCCGTGATTCATTCCATATCGCACACCTTCCCGTCGTGATATTAGGCTGAACTATTTAAGCCCCAAAAATATGCTAGCCCTATGCCAAAAGATTTAATCACGATTTTGACGCTCCTGTGGGCCCAGGGGGTCAATTCTCGCAAGATCGCCATTATCATTAATTCGAGGGGTGAAAGGCTATTTGACCTAAGCGACACTTTTGGGCAATATTGACTTATATACATATTTGGAATCAGTTATCTTTTCTGAAAGCAGTGGTAGCCTCGTGGGCAAGAACGCCCGCCTTGAACGTAAGGGGTGCAAGTTCAAACCTCAGGCCCGCACCCCTGAGATAATTTTCATGTGCAAATGTCATTTTCAACAATGATTACCACTTGCTGAACGGTGAAGGAAAACATCGTGAGGAAACCTGCACGTCTATAGAAAGGCGTGTGAAGTTCACCAACCCGCACTAGGCTAGCGTGGTGGACTATGGCCCAAATCTCCCTCCTATTGAGGGGGAATGTGCCCGGTATAATGGCAATAGGCTGGCCCCTATTATATTGGGACCAAAATACATCGGCGAAGTGTCGACGCACTGCAGTGCACCTCTGCCTACCCATTCGGGGAATACAGGCGTGATGATGTATATATAGTTTTTTTTTTTGCGTCAAATGAGTATGCTTTATGTCGCTTAAGTTAAATAGTTATTTCTCCCCTCGATATGTCGAAACACAATGGAAGTATACAACTAATTCTACGTTTTATTTCGACATTATGTCTAATTAGAAATGATGTCAAACATGCGAGAATTGGGCTCCAGGATTTAAGAGTGTGACCTTTGAGCTTAAAAAATCATGCGTCAGAATTCTTCTTCTTCTTGGTCGATGAACTCTTGGCAGAGCAGTCGTGGTCATGTGCAATCGACGATAGATTTGATGGTCCTCCTCCACCGATCCCGAACCGATGTCTGGCGGACGCATTCATTAAGAGGGGTCTTAGTCAGCGCTTTAAATTGGTCAGTCCATCGCATGGGGCTACGTCCGCGAGGTCTGTTACCACCTGTTACCATGTCAGAAATCTTGCCAATATTGAAACAAACTACGTGTCTATCAATATGGCCAGTCAACACATACTCATTGTATGGTACCAAACTAATTACATTACAGCTCATTTTGGTATTGGCAAAGAAATTTTGATGAAAAAGTAGTTGAAAAAACATGGTTGAATTTCGGTCAAATTTTTATACCATTGATGACTGGTGCAAACGTATTTTTTCGGACTTCTGAAACAACCTGTAAACATACAAGTTTATGGTGAAATGAAGAATCTAAAAAATAATTAGGCCATAGATGAGTAAATATGTTTTCTCTGTATACAGGTAAGCGGTGTTCTTCAAAACACCGGCCAATCCTTGGTGTTTCGAGTGGAGAAGGACTCTAAACACCAGGTGAACATCAGCGGCGGACCTCTCTCCTACCGCTACCAGTTTGAAGAAATCTACTTCCACTATGGCATGGAGGATAACAGAGGATCAGAACATCAGATTGACCATCACACGTTTCCTGGAGAGGTGAGGAGAGTTTATAAATACATAGATTACGCTTTATTGTAGAACAAACAATGAGAAAAAAATACAACTTCTTAGGTCTAAATACAGTAGCTATGTACAATTAAAAAAAATATTTTAGCAATAAGACCTATTGCTAAAAGCAATTTCTTCCAAAAAAACAGAAGGAAAGATGAGAAAAAACTATAAAGAATTATGGGCTGCTGTTGGTGCAGTTTAACATATTTTGGGATGAAAATATCATTATACCTCGTCAACCTCTAAAATATTTTTTTTATTTTGTCCCCTGGGAAACCGATATCGACCCTAAGGGGTCAATATCGAGTACTTTGGGAACAAACCAAGCCAACGTCAAATAATAAGTAGGCATAATTTTTAATTATATTGAAATTAATTTGAATAGATGTACATTTGCGGGGGCGTCGCGAAAGTCCAGGAATGTCGGTGCATAGTTCCCGGGACTGCGGTCAAACCCCGGATACCTGGAGCAACTCTTGCCCAACTGTCTATAGATGCATGCCGTATTTAATCCAAGTCTTTTATTGAACTGCAGTTATATAATGAAAAACATTTTTGAAGAAAATATTATCTACTAGCTGTGCCCGCGACTTCGCCCGCGTGGACTTTAGGTAGATTACCCGGAAATAATGGTTTTATGTTCATCCCCCGAAACCCTAGTGCTTTTTCTAAAACAAAAGTAGCCTTGGAACATCGGATATCTGCCGGTGAAAGTCCCGTCGAAATCTGTTCAGTCGTTTGGATGTTTATTCGTTGTTTGTTACTCGTTGTTTGTTGCTAGACAGACAAAAAATTTAAAAATTGCATTTTCGGTATAGGTTTCTTGTATTCTTTCATATGCATTTGTTAAAATAATGTTATTTTGATATTGCAAACAGACACTCCAATTTTATTTATTTGTATAGAATAGATAATTTAATTGATGTCGGCTTGGTCTAGTGGCTTGAGTGTAGGCCGCTTGCCTCACTGCACTGAGTGGTTCCGGGTTTGATTCCCACCAGTGGCATATTTCGAAAATGGCCTTTTGAAAATTTGCCATGTTTTAGATGTAACTGGGATCGCCCCCAGTCCATTAGTCCGAGCTTTGCTTAGTTTGGGATCATACGATAACTATGTGTTGTCTGGCGATGTTTTTTAGACACTAATTACATAATCACGGCTGTAATCCCTGGAGGGGTACACGGAGTGTTATATATATTCGCAAAAGTAATACGATAAGTTGAAAACCATTGAAAATAATAAATTGGAACAAAAGTTTACAGAGATAAGTTGAGTTAACAAATTAACACCTTCAACGCGACGGCATTTTAAGACCGGGAGTCTTACCGGGGCTCACTAGGGCGTGGACGCCCGCGCGTTTTTTACATACCAAATAAAATCTTTTTTGACTCACAGAACAAGTATATTATAATGAGTGTTCGATAACTGTCGATAATTATATACTTACCTTTTACGTTCTGTTAAATGTAGATAGTAATCTAAGAAAAGACTTTGATTAAACTGAACTGAACTTTTTCATGATTTTGTGTAAATCAAGAAAAAGTTACAGAACAGTAAGCTAAGTTCAAAATAACACTAACAGCGCGAGTGAATTTTGACGCGAGGGAGCGCGGCTTTTACCACAGAAATGCCATCTTTATATCGAGGGGTGAAAGGCTATTTGACTTAAGCGACACTTTTGGGCGCTATTGACTCATATACATATTTGGAATCAGCGATTTTTTCTGCGTCGAATGAGTATGCTCTCCTGCAAAGATAAAGAATGTCGCTTAAAGAGCCTTTCACCCCTCGATATATTGACAAAAAGTTCGTTTTGGTATTGGCGAAAATTGTGACGCGCTAAAGTCGACTCCCCAGTGTAGTAGGCTTTACCCAACCCACTGCGGCACCCTCGGTCTAAAATAACCAACTTGAAACAAACTTATCAAGAACGCAATCGCTTTACAAAATATCACTTTGTTGTGAACAAATCAACTTCTTCTTCTTTGCGAGTCAATGGTCTACACCTCGTTTTGTAGAAATTTTGCCACTGCAATCGCGTTGGGAGTGGCCGCATACAGGTCCTCCCTGGTGCAGGTGGTTGGGCATAGGGGACAAGACAGCAAGTGTGTGATAGACTGTACGGGATCACCACAGTCGCACTGCGTTAGGGTGGGATCCCTGAAGCCCCACTTGCACGTGTTTAGTCTGCAGCGACCCACTCCAGTGCGAAGCCGGTTCAGAGTTTGCTGACAAATCAACTGACAAAATAAGTTACAAATTAGTCAAATGAGTGGTATCCTAGTTGGTAAAACTGCCATAAACATTAGGGGTGCAAGTTCAAATCCCCGGGCCCCGGCCCCGATGTAATTTTCATGTGTGAATGTAATTTTTAATCATGATTACCACTTGCTGAACGATGAAGGAGGAAACCTGCACGTTTATAGAAAGGCGTGTGAAGTTCACCAACCTGCTCTTTAAGTTATTATTCGGAAAGATTTTATTCCACAAGGTTTTACTACTAATACTTACATGCTTTTTAATATATTTCTTCTCCTTTTTTGAAGAAATTAAAATAAATTATGAAATAGTTTTAGTCAAGTAGTGATTAAATAATATTAAATTCAATAAATAATGGCACATTAAAAAAACCGCGAGATGAAGATGAAAAATAAAATAAAAGGACAAACTTAAGGTGTAAATAACAGAACTTTTTTTAAAAAGCGAAGAAGCGAATTCTTCTTCTTCTTTCTTATTTTACTAAATGAATGAAATGTTATGTAATAAGATAAGGAATGGCTCCACCCCTGAGGTTAGCGGGTATTTCAGATAGTGTCAAGTAATTAATAGCAAGAGCAAACTCAATAAATACCATAGAGTATCTAGAGTACTCATAAAGACTCCACTCTCGTATAGCTCTGCGGCAATCTTTCCGCAATTGTTGTTATCTCTTGTACCTGTAGTATACGGCAACTATATGGGAAAACAAAGAGGAGTCAGATAAACCAGAAAAAAAATTCCGCAGCGCGGGTTCGACATGCCATCTCCGTTATAATATCTCCATGATAAATACACTTTATATATAAAAATTAGTAATGAACGTACTAAAAATAGCGGATTCTTAAAATATTACGACGAAAATGACAAAACCGTTAACAAATTAACACTTACAGCGCGACGCAGTTATCGAACACTCATTATAGCCCCGGGGGTGTAAAGTACCGAACTTCAACCCTCTTTAACTTTAAGTACCACGATTTTACAATACTAATGTTGAAATATTACAGAACTTTCCGCTTTTTATGCGCTGCCAGTGATCAGAGTAGGGTTAAGTGGATCTTTAGAAAAAAGTTATAAATACTAATTTCTTTAAGTAATTTTCGGATCGATTTTTTTATGCACAGATATGAGTAACTACCTAACCAATAAAGTTATTTGGCTGTTTTTCTATCTTTATAAGTACTATATGGCGATTGAAAAATGTGTCCTTAAACGAACCTTGGCCTGTTATACTAATACTAGTACTACATCATAACGCCTATATTCCCTGAAGGGGAGGCAGAGGTGCACTGCAGTGCGCCCAACCTTAGCCGATGTATTTCGGTCCCAATGTGTTATTTATTCTTAATAAATGAAATAGGGCAGTTTATACTCTGATATGGTATTTCCAAACATAACTATAATATATCCATCATCACGCCTGTATTCTCCGAAGAGGAGGCAGAGGTGCACTGCAGGGCGCCCACACTTCGTCGATGTATTTCGGTCCCAATTTTATAGGGGGCGAGCCTATACGGGGCACATTCCCACTCAATACGAGGGAGATTTTGGCCATAGTCTACCACCCTGGCCCAGTGCGGGTTGGTGAACTTCACACGCCTTTCCATAGACGTGCAGGTTTCCTCACGATGTTTTCCTTCGCCGTTTCATAGCTAGTGGTAATCTTGGATGAAAATGAGATTCGCACATAAACCAAGAGGTGCGAGCCGGGGTTTGAACCTGCACACTTTTATTGCAAGGCGTGCGTTCAACCACTCGGCTACCACTGCTTATTGTAGGCATTGGTATTTTCAATAACAAACAATAAGTAGGTACTTGAAATAAAAATGTATTTGAATATATTTTATTTAATGAACACACAATTATTTAGTAAAGAATATGAAAAATAGAATAAAAAATATTCAATTATGGAAACCAATGCATTCTGTGCACGCAGCACAAAGTCACAACTTCGTCATATTTGAAACATTTTAGTATAACTGTTATTCCTAAGCACCTCTACCATGAGTATCGCGCGTAGGTATTAGTGTGACAAATCGCACAGCGCATGTAAACATGGTAATGCTACTCAGATGCGATCGAGAAACTCGCTAACGTTAACGTAACTATGCAAGTGTTACTAGTTTTTATTAATGTCCTTGTTTTGACTCTCTGTTGATTAATTTTTTAAATTAGTTGGCAAATACTGTTTGGGCGTTTACAAGATGCATTGGATGTGTAGGAGTGTTCATTCTTCTTCATCATTAAGCTTACATATGTTATTTTCGAAGTACGCTGAAAAGTAAACGTAACCGACTGTAACGTAGGCTTCCTGCACCGTTGTTAGTCGTCTCGCCAAAAACCTTCTTAAAGATGCACGCAGAGCAGAATCTAAAATAAAAATAAAAAATTTTGCTGTAAATATTTACTTATCTAGGGCTGTTATGAGGTGCTTATACTTGCATATTTTCAACGATTATTTGCACTGAAAATAAATTATATATTTATTGGCCATTTTTCCAAAAAAATATATATTTTATCCAAATGTTGCAAACCCATAAATATCAGTTGACAAATTAAATAGCTTCTTGTGACGGGGATTTTAGACACCCGGATGTGATATGTAAACGCTAGTCAAATTTTAGAAAAGCATCAAGTCTTGAAAAAACCGAAAGAGAAAAGAAAAGAAAAGAAATTGAGAAAAGTATGTTGAGGTGGTTTGGCCATGTAGAGAGGATGAATGAAAATAGACTGACGAAAGAAATATACCAGGCAAACGTAAGTGGAAATGTCGGAAGAGGGCGCCCGAGGAGGACCTTTCACGACCAGATTAACGGTCTCTTCCAGATAGGTCAAGTCCGTAGCACCCTCAACCGACGGAAGTGCATGAAAAGATGTATGAATGTGGATGAAGTGAAAGAGGTATTTCAGTATCGTAGCATATGTCAAACGGTAGTCTCTGCCTACCCCCATGGGATACAGGCGTGAGTATATGTATGTATGTATCAAGGCTTACCTTTGCTGTAAAACTTAGGTCCCAAATCAAAGGTTATATTAGGATCACTAAAGTGTGCATAGATAGTACTCATTGATATTTCCAATCCTGTATTGACGGAGAATACCAAGGTCAGTGAGACTTTTCCTGAGAAACAAATACAGATGTATGTCAAACTTCTAACTATTACAGATAAAGCGGGCTATTAAAAGTATATCGAGGGGTCACTTTCACTTAGGCGACATATTTTTTTACTTTACAGGAGAGCATACTCATTCGACGCAGAAAAAAATGCTGATTCCAAATGTCAATATCACCCAAAAGTGTCGCTTAGGTCAAATAGCCTTTCACCCCTCGATATACTTTTTTTTCGTAGAAGCACTTACAAATAGTAAGATTATGTCATTTCCAATAATGATTACCCTTGATGAACGGTGAATGCAAACATCGTGAGGAAACCTGCTCGTCTATATAAGAAGTTCACCAAAACGCACCAAGCCTACCTATGGTCCGTATCTTACTCGTATTGAGAGGGAATGTGCCCGGTACAATGACAGTTGTCATGTACAGGATGTTTCGGAAGCCCGAAATAATACTTAGCCGTTTGAACGAGTATTGGTATACAAACGAATGGTATAAAATTTTATCGAAAATCGATCATATTTTTTTCGATTCGAAATTGAATATTGATAGGCGCCTCTCATTAATGAATTTTGCACTGTTGAATAGGCTTCTAGATGTGCCCTAAGGCCACAAAATGATAGATACCTATGACATTCTTAACGATGATGGTTAGATATGATCTACCTTCGCTATGCATCTGCATATTTACCACCGTAAATGTCCCTAAAATATTATTTCAGACTTCTGATACATCCTGTATAATGGCTGAATATTTTTGTAGTGCAAAAATCAAATAATACCAATAAAAGAAGTGGCGGTAGTCTCCCCAAGCCTTGGTAGTGGCTTTTCATAAGTGCTTTTTTAGCCTAAAAATATGAATAACAAGAAAATACTTGTATTTTCGAATAGTTTTGAACCATATTGACACATAAAAAACGTTAATTCTTCAACGAAATGACATTGACTTGTCAGGGCGAGCAAATTAAGGCAGGGCAGGCGTGCGTTTTACTACAGAAATTATAAAATAATATAATTATAAAATAATTGGCTCATGCGGAAGCGGACCCAAGACGCTGGCTGCATTCCCTCGCTGAATAGCTAGAGCCACTTGCTGAGCGAGTAAATTAACTGCTATGTGATAAAATTTTGAATGCTTGGACCCCATGGTCTCGACTCCAAATTGAATGGAAGTCGTGTATATTGATTGGTACTGAGTTCGTTAGGGTATTGCGAAAAAAAAACATACCAATCGAATTGAGAACCTCCTCCTTTTGGAAGTCGGTTAAAAAAATCTGACCCCGGGCTTGTGACACCCGGTGCCTGTGGGGCTCAATTGTAAAGCTTGCAAAATATCTTAAACTTACTGATTACGACTTTGTAATAGTCTGTGCGTTTCACGGGCTGTTTTCCTTTGCGGTGGAATACTATAGTGGTTGCAGGATCTTTTGCGGTGAGTTCCTTGAATTGAATCTCTAATACTAACAGCCCCGAAGTTGTGTTTACACTGTATTAACAACATAATCATTACTGTAATCAATCAGATGCAATAAGGCAATCTACGGGCGAGGCTACCAGTAGACTTGACGGTAGAACGCCCGCCTTGAACGTAAGGGGTGCAAGTTCAAACCTCGGGCACGCACCGTAATTTTCATGTGCAAATGTAATTTTCAATAATGATTTCCACTTGCTAAACGGTGAAGGAAACTTGCATGTTTACAGAATGGCGTTTGAAGTTCACCAACCCGCACTGGGCCTGCGTGGTCGACTATGCCCCCAACATCTCCCTCGTATTGAGCGTGAATGTGCCCGGCTGATGGCAATAGGCTCGCCCCCATTGGATGGAACCAAAATACGTTATCGAGGTGTGGGCACACTGCGGGGAAGGCGTCAAGATATTTTTTTATTTATCTATTACTGCAATCATCGTCGTCTACCGGTGACTGAGTACCACCCCTCACCCTAATACTTACTAAAACTCTGAAATCTCTCCGCCACTTAGTCCAGTTAAACTGCTACAGTTTTTTTCAACAGTTATATTTGTATGTGGTATTGGTAGTACGATGTGCCCCACGTGATAGGGGTCCGGAACTGGGCCCTCGCTGGCGGTGCAGTCGAAGTTATCAGCGAAGTACTTCCGGATGCAGCCCAAATCAGTCACATTACACGGGCGATGGATAGTACTATTCTTCCAGTCTAAAATACACGCTTGAATATAAAGCATGAGCATGAACTTAAACTTTTATTTATTCACCCGGTGTGACCAAACAAAATGTGAGATTCAACAGTTTTGTCCTTTCATCTCGTATATGTAAAAGTAACTCAGTCATGTCGCACACCGTGATATTGTGCTATATAATTTGTGACATGATTTATGACATAATTTGTTACAAAACACTTGTCTTGCCGCTTTCCATAAATTTGGGTGTAACAATTTAAGATATTTAGAAATAGATATTAAGTAAAAGACAATGGAAATAGTATACATACGACTAACTCCATGGCTATTGACACTAATAACGCTTAAACAAACAATAAGCCACAATGACAACATTATGATCAGACCAGTCACTTTAACTGCGAAATAAACGTCTAAATATCAGTTTATATAGTAATTTGCAATGAAACTATAAACTCTTTAATTACATTACTTCGTTTCTTATCTTTGGAATTTCATGTTTCTTTTATGGAGCGGTTTAAACTTAACAAAAACTAAATTATGCATTAGAACGTAGTTTAATTGTGCTACTAACTATTCTTGCACATTAATTAGTACTATGTTTGTCAGCACAAACCATTTGGAAAATGACAATGTAAGACAGAATTTGTACTGAGTTAACTGTTAGAAACTGAAAATAATATTAAAAATACATCATCATCATCACGTCTCTATTACCCGAAGGGGTAGACAGAGGGGCACTGCAGTGGTGCCCACACTTCGCCGATGTATTTTGGTCCCAATGTAATAGGGTGCGAGCCTATTGCCATTATAACGGGCACATTCCCCCTCAAGTGAGATTTGGGCCATAGTCCACCACGCTGGCCCAGTGCGGGTTGGTGAACTTCACACGCCTTTCTATAGACTTGCAGGTTTTCTCACGACGTTTTCCTTCACCGTTCAGCAAGTGGTAATCATTGTTGAAAATGAAATTCGCACATGAAAATTATCTCAGAGGTGCGGGCCTGGGGTTTGAACTTGCACCCCTTACGACCAAGGCGGGCGTTCTTGCCCACGTTAAAAACACAAACAAACAAAATTCTACGAGAGAGTTGGTGGTGAGGGGGCAGCTTATTAAATTTCGGCGCTTGCCAAAAACCTTCGGATTCAGCCAGATAAGCTGGCCGAAGCCGTAGCCGAAGGTTTGTTCGCATTCTATAAACAAGTATTATTTGTCTCTCCCAAATAATCTCCAAATTTCACAAATGAACCGTTAACATCTCAAGGAGAAGTTAGTCAGGACTATTGCTATAAAACATCGCAAGTAATGTTACTTAACATTAAAACTAATAATTGCTATTGAAGATTCATTGTTGTGAGAATCCAGTATAAGACATGGAATGATTGCTTTATAAATTAAATTGATAGATATATAGATAACTATTTATTACTTCACCTCACAAAGTAATTCAAATAACATAAACGGCAAACATTTCAAGTCTTACAATCGACGGCATTATAACTAAAAGTAATCTTTACCATGCAGTTGCATACAAATAACTACACTTTGTTTATTTTACGCAGACGCTGTCGACTAGCGTAAATAGCTCGTAAAACCAGTGGTAGAGTCATGCTACAAGTTAAATAATAATAGTACAGGCACTAGGATAAGTAATTGTTCCATTTAAAAGTCTGAGTGAATGGAATACATTTTATTATTAAAGAATTCCAAATTATCGCTAGGTACACCGCGACATTACTGTCTTTAAACTGAAATTAACTGATAACCTTCTAATTTAAATACTGAATTACATTACCTAATCTAATTTGTTCACATAAATGCGATGCGATGCCCCTGGTGTTGCAAGTGTCCATGGGCGGCGTTGATCACTTACCATCAGGTGAAACGTCTGCTCGTTTGCCTCCCTATCTCATAAAAAAAAAATACAAATCTAATTTCCAGTTGTTTCAAATATATTAAGTTGAGTTTCTTTGAAAATCGAGGATTAGTAAACAGTTATATAAAAACTAGGTGCACCGTTCACCCGCTCAGAATTTAGCAACCCTAATTATTTTCCCAAAATTAATTTACTCCTTATAAAATCTGCTATCAGCAAGTGAAAGTTCCGTCCAAATCGGTTCAGTCGTTTAGGAGATTACCCTGAACAAATGAGTGTTATGTTCGTCCTGCAGAACTCCAATGTTTTTTTCTCAAATAACAGTAGCTTAGGTTACTCCTTGCAACACCAGTTATATATTTGTTAATATCATAATATGTTTATAATTAATATCATGATAGAATTTAGTTCTAGTTTACACAAAATAAGATTCGTAGGTAATTAATAAATTAAAGTATTTTCAATTTTTTTTGCATTAAATAAATAATACATCCAGTAGAAAATAATTACTTTAATTCGTTATAAAGAATCAAACTGGCATTTTTACAGGGACAATAATGACAAGTGACATATATAAAAACAACTAACGATCTCTATATAGCTATAGGTACTAATATTATTTAAACTTGGAAGTGGTATTTATGATAAAATTCATTTGCCAATAATTACTTAGATATCATTAAAAAAAAATCGGATTAGCATTTGTAATAATGGTACGAAAGTCAACACGTGTTTTAACGGCTAATTTGAACATAAGTGGGTTATTATTGCTCATTATGAACAGTTAGACACATAGACTCGCGGACTTTTTGCAGGTATGATTATGAGCATTGCAAACATGCACTACAATATTTTATGTATATCAATAGTTTTCGCAGAGTACGTCAAATTATGTCATTTTTAAGCAAATTTTTGACACCTTGTGTTGTTGCTGTTTTTGTAGGGATTTCCATTTTTTTTTTCAAATAAAATACAGCCTATATCACTTCTCGGATTACACTCTGGAGACTCCGCGCGGTCTTATAAATTCCGGTATAGACGTAGCTCAAGAATTCGAACATTTTTTTTCTGACATACCTGTAAAAACAACAGAATCGTTGAACTGTTCCCCTTCTCTTTCGATTTCCATTCTGAAGAACAATATATCCCTTGTCCTGTAGAATTTAAATTCGAGTATACAAATCCCCGAGCTATTATTAAAGCCTTCAACACTATTAAAATTAAATTAACTGAAGACTTATGGGGAATGTCAGTAAAAACATGTAAAGCTATTATCAACACTTTAGCGCCATACCTAGCACTCATATTTAATACATGTGTTGATCAAGGCGTTTTTCCGGACTTAATGAAACTAAGTAAAGTAATCCCGTTGTTCAAATCCGGCAGTCCTAAAGACCCAAACAATTATAGGCCAGTTTCTGTTTTGCCAGTACTTAGTAAAGTGTTTGAAAAGATAATGCTTTGTCAATTATTCGATCATTTTAATGCAAATAACATCCTGCACGACCAACAATATGGTTTCACTAAAGGCCGTTGCACTACCGACGCCAGTGTAAACTTAATAAAACATATCTTCGACGCATGGGAGAACTCACAGGATGCCATTGGTATCTTCTGTGACCTCTCAAAGGCTTTCGACTGCGTCAATTATGAAATACTTTTATTAAAATTACAACACTACGGTGTGAGAAATAGAGCCCTTAACTTTCTAGAATCATATTTAGGGGATAGGCAACAAAGTGTTCAAATTAATGGTGTTAAATCGATAGGTTCCGTAGTTAAAATGGGCGTCCCCCAGGGATCTATTCTGGGTCCGTTCCTATTTTTAGTCTATATAAACGACTTACCCCTCATAATTCAAAACAGAGCTAAGATAGTCCTATTTGCCGATGATATCTCTTTGATTTTTAAAGTAGGTAGACATGTAGATAATTTTGACGAGGTGAATGACGCTATCCTTCAGGTCCATAATTGGTTCACTACTAATAATTTAGTATTAAATAGTAAGAAAACAAAATGTATACGGTTTTCCTTGCCAAATGTTAGAAGTAGTGACTGTGACATAGAACTAAATAAGGAGAAACTTGAATTCTTTAATGAGACTGTTTTCTTAGGAATTACGCTTGACTCAAAGTTACAATGGGGTCCACACATTAGAACTCTAGGAAAGCGCCTCAGCGCCGCTGCCTACGCTGTCAAAAAGATCAGACAGCTTACTGATGTAGACACCGCGAGAATAGTTTATTTTAGCTACTTTCACAGTATCATGTCGTACGGTGTACTATTGTGGGGTAGGGCGACTGACATCGAGTCGGTTTTTATTTTACAGAAGAGGGCCATTAGGGCCATTTATACTTTAGGTAGTCGCGACTCCCTCAGAGAACTCTTTAAAGAAATCAATATAATGACGGTCCCATGCCAATATATCTACGAGAATATCATGTACGTAATGAAAAATTTACATCTGTTTAAAAAAGTAGGTGATGGCCATCGTTTTAACACTAGAAATAAAGATAAATTAGATCAACCACACTTTCGTCTCGCTATAATTCACAGATCTTTTATGGGGTACTGTGTCAAATTTTATAATATGATACCCTCAAATATCATTAACCTCAATGAAACCAAATTTAAAACTTGCATTAGACAAACAATATGCAGGCGAGCATATTACACAATAGAGTATTATCTAGAGGATAAACACGCTTGGTCAGGCGCTGGTCCGGCTCCACAGGAACTCATTTGAAGGATGTTTGATATTTGTCCCGTTTTCCTCCTCCTTCCTACCTTTAAATCTTACACTGACTTAGCTTGTAATTTGTATTGCTGATTAATTTTGTGTTTTGAGAATGTATAGCCTCATTAACTTTATATTATATAATTGTTAATTAAGAAAAACACATTGTAATGCAAATAACATGTAAATCCTTATTGGAAAAAAGCAACCATGGAGTTTCTTGCCCATTCTTCTCCATAGGAATTGCATTCCGAATGGGTGGTAGAGATACTATTAATACTATTTTTTTTTTCTGACGATTCATAAGTGCCTGTATTGGGTTACATGAATAAAAAAATTCTGATTCTGATTCTGATTCTAAATAATGTAGCTTTCCAAAGGTGAAACATTTTTTTAAATCGGTTAGCAGTTTTTGTCTAAATCCATTGCAAACAAACGCTCAAGTCTTCCTTTATATAAAATAACTACCTTCTACCCGCGATTTCGTGCGCGTAGATTTCGATTAATCAATATCGCTATAAATTATAGCCTTTATGTTATTCTGATATATAATATATACCTACAATAATACTGTAAGCAGTGGTAGCCGAGTGGTCGTACGCACGCCTTGCAAATCAAAGTGTGCAGGTTCAAACCCCGGCTCGCACCTCTGGGTTTCATGTGCGAATCTCATTTACATCCGAGATTACCACTTGCTATGAAACGGTGAAGGAAAACATCGTGAGGAAACCTGCACGTCTGAGGGAACTTGACTAGTTCTCGATAGATGTGTGAAGTCTGCCAACCCGCACCGGGCCAGCGTGGTGGACTATGGCCTGAATCCCCCATGCATTGAGGGGAGGCCCGTGCCCAGCAGTGGGACATTAAAAGGGCTGTAGTTATTATTATTATAATACTGTAAAGTTTCATCAAAATCCGATCAGTAGTTGTCGCGTCAAATAATAACAAACATCCATCCATCCATCCTCACCAACTTTCATATTTATAACATTGGTAGGATAGGATAAAACAATCCATTAACAAAACACCTACAACAGCATTTTTGTGCAAGTGTTCTACAGGGTCGCTGTGAATGGATATAAAAAAACCGGCCAAGTGCGAGCTGGACTCGCGCACCGCGCCTACCGTACCTAAGCTATGAAAGCACCGAACATTATTCTAACGAAAAGATAAACTGGACATAGAGACAAACTTAACTTTGCCGTTGGTATACTAGGGTCCCCATTCAAACTAACTACAAAATAAGTTTGTGATCGCAAAAAAATATTTTCTGACAATAAATTTACAGTTTTTGGATTTATTCCTTCGCTTGTGCTTGACCTTGCTTCTTGCCAATTATGTATATATATCAATATCGCCCAAGAGTCTCGCTTCAGTCAAATAGCTTTTCACCCCTCAACATATAGGTATCTCACGAATGAAAAATGTGTCCTTAAATTCGTTTAAGGACACATTTTTAATTCGTGAAATTTTCATTTCATTCCTTGTTTTGTTTTTTATATTACCTTTTTATTGAATTAAATAGTGAAGTTTACAGGATGTATTAGAAGTCCGAAATAATATTCTAAGTATATATACGGTAGCTCATATGTAGAGACAGTTTATACCTAACTAACATAGTTTCCGAGTTATAGACCATTGAATATTTGTCACAGGTATCGTTTTCTGGCCTTTGGATACATCCATAACCCTATTCAGGAATATAAACTACACTTATGAGGGGCAGCTACCAATATTCACAAAACGGAACATTTATATTTTACAAAGGGCTCGATATATAGAAATTGACGACGAAAGAAAGTTGAAAAAACAAGGTCGAATTTCAAACAAATTTGTATTCCATTCAGTTGTATACACGATACTGATGCAAACGTCAAAGTATTACTTTACGTATTTACTCTAATATGGTATTATATATTCATAGACAATATGTAGACAGGTACTTGAAATAAAACTGTAGTGTGTGACACTAGTAGTGTGACCAACTGCACGTGTCAACATGGTTGTGCTACTGAGATGCGATCGAAAGACACGCTAACGATAACGTTACGCTACGTAAATAACTTGTGCTTGCGCTACAAAACATTCTCAGAAGTACTATTATAGGGTTGCCCTTTATTAGACTCTCTTTTGTTTATTTTTTTATTTAGTTCGCCTTTAGCTAGATCAGGCGTTTACAAGATGCATTGGACGTGTAGGAATGTTCATTCTTCTTCATCATAAAGCTTACATATGTTGCTTTCGAAGTACACTGAAAAGTAGAGGGAACCAACTGTAGCAAAGGCTTCCTGCACCGTTGTTAGTCCTCTTACCAACGCCGTTCTAAGAGATGCGCGCAGAACAGGATCTAAAAGATAAATTTGTAATATCATAGAACAAAAGAATACGGTAAGAATGGCATTAACGATAATTTTGTATGAAAACCTCCAAAGTTGCACACAAGTAGAAAATAAGTGATTACTACATCTACATACAGCAACTATGATACCTATCTATCAGCCAGAGACGTCCACTGCTGAACATAGGCCTCCCCCATAGATCGCCACAAATTACGTTCTTGGACTTTATGCGCCCATCGACTCCCGGCGACCCTGGTGAGGTCGTTCGTCCATCTGGTCGTCTATGATACCTATTCGTCTGAATTATAACTACTCAGCTTAAATGGCAAAAATACCAGAATTTGTAACTTCTGATTAGAGCTCATGTAATGGGCCAATATATTAAATACGGCTTTGACAGAAAAAACTCTGTTGAGAAAATGGTTACCCAAAATTTAACATTATGACACAGTGATGTGATCATACAGGCATGCCTCTTAATCACCTAGAAAAAAGCAACCATGAAGTTTCTTGCCCATTCTTCTCCATTTGGTAATGTAAGCATTTGGTTCGCCATTTTACGCAAATATTTAGATATTTAATACAAATGTTGCAAACCCTGAATGTTAGCTGACAAATTAAATAGCTACTTGTGGCGGGGACTTCAGACCCTCGGATGTTAGTCGTAAAATATAGTCAAATTTCTGACAATCATCAAGACTGACCTTTGCTGTAAAACTTAGGTCCCAAATCAAAGGTTATATTAGGATCACTAAAGTATGCATAGATAGTACTCATTGATATTTCCAATCCTGTATTGACGGAGAATACCAGGGTCAGTGAGACTTTTCCTGCGGATCAAATACAAATTTAAGTCAGACTTAATTAATTAAAATGTACAGAACTTTCTTTTTATGCTTACTTCACTGCTTACTTTAAGCATAATGCGTCAGGCATTTTCTACCAGTAAACCTTAAAGTGATGCAGAGAGAGAGAAATCTAAGGGGTAAAGGAAATAAAAGACGTGATTGAAAAGAGAGAAAATAAGTGGAAAGAAAGGGAAAAAAATATTGTAAAATTATGATTAAAACCACAATACATATTCTTAACACGTTTTATATATATTTAAATATAAATCTACGCTTGAAAGACAATCTATACTAAGCGACAAAAAAATTACAAGTAAAATGAGTTAAATAATAGCACTAGCTGTGCCCACGGTTTCACCCGCGCTAATAGTTACTTTGGCGTAGAGTGATGTTATAAAGTCTATGACCTTCCTCAATAAGTGCAAACTTTAACCGTTTAGGCAGCGTACGCAACGGAAGCTTTCAAAAGGAATATTTTTTTCCCGTTTTTTCCACATTATTCGTTACTGCTCCGCTCCTATTGGTCGTAGCGTAATGATATATAGCTTATAACCTTTCTCGATAAATGAACTACTTAACACAAAAATAATTATTCAATTCGGACCAGTAGTTCCTGACATTAGCGCGTTCAACCAAACAAACTCTTTAGCTTTATAATATTATATATATTATATATAATATATATATAATAATATTATATATAAGTAATAAGTATAGATTCGAACGGCCAGATATTTATGCGCCGTTTGATATACCTACATAACTCATTTTTATCGTTTAGTAAGGATTGCCTTTCAAGCGTCCAAATATATAATTAATATACTAGTAATCATAGTCATAGTAATCTATATATATATAGTAACCATATAGTAAAATGTTATAAATGTCCGTTTAGCGGGTATTACAGCCAGTGTCAGTAAAATTAAATACAGTTAAAATACAGTTTATATTTAAATATGTAATACAAATGAAGTAAGTGGAGATAATCCCCACAAGACCTGGACCACAATTTTCGCTTGATTGACATCATCTTTACCCGAGATATGTCGATTTCACGAAAATCACCCCACTCGCTGGTTATTCATAAGTGCTTTTTTGGCCAAAAAACTTGTATTTTCGAATAGTTGCCTATTTCTGGGAAGCCAAGATGCACGCGTTGAATTTTTAGACAATACCAAAATATTCTGTAGTGACTCATAGAAAAAGTTTATTTTCCTACGAAGTGACATTGACAGGGCGAGCAAATACGGACGAGTGGGGGCGTGGCTTTTACCACAGAAATTAAATATTTATGGTATACTATCGTGTCGGTTATCGCGACCAAAAGTAATCATGAAATTTTAATCCCGTTCCCGCAACCCATGGGAACCTATTCCAGAGATATAGTATGTAATCCTTAAGAGATAGACATATGTCATCGAGGACTTTTACTGTAGACCTAAGATACACAATTCCACGATACATAATTTTCTTATATCTCAAAGGCAGCGTTTTCGTTGAAAGCTCCTAGACGGTCTTTTTTTCCGACACCTCCAACAAATATCATTATATTTTAGCCAATGTATACAAAAACTTGACAAATTATATATTAAAACCTTCCTCTTGGATCGCTCTATCTATTAAAATAAATTGTATCAAAATCCGTTGCGTAGTTTTTAAGATCTAAGCATACATAGGGACAGACAGATAGTAGGAAGCGACTTTGTTTCATACTATGTAGTGATTGTTTGGCAAATAGTTGGTTTAGGTATTGCTAAAAATTCTGACGCGTGACTTTTGACGCTACAGTGTGCGTAGGGCTCAATTGTAAAAATTGCGCTGTAACTTGAACTTACTGAAAACCTCGTTTAAATGGTCTGTGCGTTTAACGGGCTGTTTCCCCTTGCGATGGAATACTACAGTGGTTGCAGAATCTTTTATGGAGAGTTCCTTGAATAGAATCTCTAATACTAGTTTCCCGGAAGTTGTGTTAATACTGTAACAATAACATGATAACTACAGCAATAATAAGTGGTAACCACGTCGGTAGAACGCCCGCCTTGAACGAAAGGGGGTCCAGTTCAAATCTCGGGCCCGCGCTTCTGGGATTTTCATGTGCGAATGTAATTTTAACTAATGAGAACCACTTTCTGAACCGTGAAGGAAACCTGCATGTCTATAGAAAGGCGTGTGAAGTTCACCAACCTGCACTAAGGCCTGTGTGGTTGACTATGGCCGAAAATCTTCCTCGTATGGAGGGTAAATGTGCCCCGTATTATGGTAATAGGCTCGCCCCTATTGGAACGAAAATACATCGGCGAAGAGTGGGCGCTCTACGGGGCACCTCTGCCTACCGCTTCGGGGAATACAGGCGTAATGATGTATTTTTATTAATTTACTACTGCAATCACGTCGTCATCACCGGTGACTGAGTGCCACGCCCCACCCTAATACTTACTAGAACTCTAAAATCTCTCCGCCACTTAGTCCAGTTAAAGTGGTAGAGTTTCTTTCAACAGTTATATTTGCATGTGGTATTTGTAGTGCGATGTAGCCCCCGATATACGGATCCGGAACTGGACCTTCTCTGGCGGTGCAGTCGAAGTTATCAGCGAAGTACTTCCGGATGCAGCCCAAATCAGTCACATTACACGGGCGATGGATATGACTATTTTTCTTGGCTGAAATAGGTACACGCTCGAGTATAAGGCATGAGCATATACTTCAGCATTTTTTTATACACCCGTTGTCTAAGAGTAACTCAGTCATGTCACACATCGTGATCTGTTAAATAGTTAGTGACATAATTTATGACATAATTTGTAAAATAATTTGTGACATAATTTATGACATGATTTGTGACAAAACACTTGTCTTGACGCTTTCTATAAGTTTGGGCGTAACAATTAAGGATATTTAGAAATAGATATTAAGTACAAGACAATTGAAATAGTATACATACCATTAACTGCATGGCTATTGACACTAATAGCGCTTAAACAAACAACAAGCCAAAATGACAGCATTATAATCAGATCGGCCACTTCAACTGTGAAATATACGTCTAAAAATTGGTTTATATAGTGACTTACAATAGAACTATAAACTTTTTTAATGCATTACTTTTTTTCTTATCTTTGCAATGTCATGTTAGTTTTATGCAGCGGTATTAAACCTTACAAAAAACTAAATGATGCGTTAGAATTTAGTTTAATTGTGCTACTAACGATTCTTGCTCACAAACAAGCGGGGCGATATTGGTGCGATCAACATCATCTCTATTCGAGATATGTCGAAACGAAAAGTCAAATTAATCGTATTTTTTATTCATCTATCAAACGTAAATTAGGGCCCTGATCTTAACTATATTTGACAGCACAAACAATTTCGAAAATACTTTTTCCGTACCATACCTGCCTTTAGTCTATAAGTAGCGTCCAAGCAAAGGTCGATTTCTTATCGACGGCTTAATAACCCAAATAAATTCAGTTTAAGATTGACTATTAGACTTTTTTAATGTTTATGATGACTAGGACCTCTCTTGGTGAACTTGTCATAAATAATTACATGATTCACCGAAGCTTCGTACTGATGCTTAATAGTATAACGAAGCATTAGTCAGCTTTACAGGAATCACATATTACCTGTATTAACAATTAATTCTTAACAATGCAGTAGCAATCTTATATTATCAATGTTATTCCGATTTCACAAACGGACCGTAAAAATCTCAAGATGTTAGTCAAAACTATTGCTATAAACGATCGCAAGTAATACCCCTGATGCCCGTCACGGCCCTCTACTTAGCCTTAAAACGAATTATTACTGTTAATGATTTTACTGTACTGGGAATCCAGCATAAGATATGTATGACTTATTGTTAATTTTGGATTGATCGCTCTGTAAATTACATTTATATCCATATATATGTAGATAACTCTTTATTATACCACATCACGAAGTAATTCAAATAACATAAACGGTATACAGTTAAAGCCTTACAATGTTCGGACTTATCAGTGATAACAACCATGCAGCCAAATATATATATTCCCTTAATTTTACGCAGACGCTGGCGACTATCGTAAATAGCTCGTAAAACCATTGGTAGAGTTATGCTACATGTAAAATAATGGTTCAGACACTAGGTAAGACACTAATTAATTGCCCCGAATAAAACTCTTAAGTAAATGGAATTAATTTTATTTTTACAGAATTACAAAATTATCGTTCGGTTTGACTTCGACATTGCTCTTTTTATGTTCAAATAAACTGATAAACGTCTAATCTAAATACCCTATTACTTTGTCTAGTTCTCACTTGTTATAAAAATTCCAATGATCAATTCCAGTACTTTAAAATATATTGAATTAATCGTTACTCTGAAAATCGAGGATGACAAGGCAAATTTCCAAAAATTATAGAGTGTATCTTTAAATAAATCCACTTCATTACCGATTGAGATGAAGGTTGTTGACAGTCTTGACAATAGGGAGTACTGTCTTAGATTCGTTCTGGCGTGTTCTTTACGTAAATGGCTAACAGCACGAGTGGACCGGAATGGCAACCTGAGAGGTACATTAAACGTAATGTTTTGCATTGTCTGTGTAACCTACAGGAGAAAGCAGGATGTCGCATAAATCTTTTTTGTACACGATCTAATCTTAACTCATAGAAATAGACGATGAAAAAAAATTAGGAAAGCTTGGTTGAATTTTGATTAAATCGTTATACCATTCAGTTGTATACCCGATACTGATGCAAACATCAAAGTATTATTTCGGGCGTCTGATATACCCTGTATGTTATCCTGATGTATAAAAAATAATTCTGCAAAGTTTTATCAAAATCCGATCAGTAGTTGTCGCGTCAAATAATAACAAACATCCATCCATCCATCCTCACCAACTTTCATATTTATAACATTGGTAGGATAGGATAAAACAATCCATTAACAAAACACCTACAACAGCATTTTTGTACAAGTGTTCTACAGGGTCGCTGTGAATGGATATAAAAAAAACGGCCAAGTGCGAGCTGGACTCGCGCACTGCGGCTACCGTACCTAAGCTATGAAAGCACCGAACATTATTCTAACGAAAAGATAAACTGGACATAGAGACAAACTTAACTTTGCCGTTGGTATACTAGGGTCCTCATCCAAACTAACTACAAAATAAGTTTGTAATCGCAAAAAAATATTCTCCAACAATAAATTTACAGTTTTTGGTTTCTGTGCAAATGTACTGAAAATGCAACATACCTATCTCTTGATTGCGTTAACCTAGAAGTTTGATTTTTTTAGGGCACGAAGGGACTGCAGAATAGAGTCTCTGGTATAAATTTCAACTTGATACCTACACGCGTTGCTGAGAAAAAGGGTCTTGACAGACAGACAGACAATAAAGTGATCCTATAACGGTTCCGTTTTTTTCCTTTATAGGAACGGAACCCTAACAATGTTGATACTTTAATATTGAAGTACTTCATCCGTCTTGAGATTTTCGTAAATTCAAAACATATCGAGGGGTGCAAGGCTATTTGAGTAAAACGACATTTCTATTTACTTAACAGGAGAGCATACTCATTTGATGCAGAAAAATTAGCTGATTCCAAATATGTATATAAGTCAATATAGCCCAAAAGTGGCGCTTAGGTCAAATAGCCTTTCACCCCTCAACATATAGGTATCTCACGATTGAAAAATGTGTGTTAAATGAACCTTGTTTTGTTTTTTATATTATCTATTTATTGAATTAAATAGTGAAGTCTACAGGATATATCAGAAGTCCGAAATAATATTCTAAGTACATATAGCTCATATGTAGAGACAGTTTATACCTAACTAACATAGTTTCCGAGTTATAGACCATTGAATATTTGTCACAGGTATTGTTTTCTGGCCTTTGGGTACATCCATAATCCTATTCAGCAATGTAAACTACACTTATGAGGGGCGGCTACCAATATTCACAAAACGGAACATTTATATTTTATAGGGCTCGATATATAGAAATTGACGACAAAAAAAAAGTTGAAAAAAAAACAAGGTCGAATTTCAATCAAATTTGTATTCCATTCAGTTGTATACACGATACTGATGCAAACGTCAAAGTATTACTTCGGACTTTTGAAACATCCTGTATACTCTATTATGGTATTATATATATATAGACAATATGTAGGTAATAATAATAATAGTAATATAAACCATGGCAACCGCTGTCAAGAACATCAATAAAATTTGTGAAAATTTTTATTTTACTAAAATTATACTAATTACATCCGAAAACTGTGAATATACAATGAAATATACCGCAAAACATGCAATTAATACAAAAATGCAATAGTTTTCAAATATTTTCAAAAAGTGCTGACCAAATAAGATGACGGACGCTCCTCGGAGAAATCCGAGGAGACAATGTCGACAGCGGAGTGCCGTGCGACATTACGCACAATCAACACCCCCGGACCAGTCACCTCGCTCCGCCTCGCCATCGCCGGCATCCATCATCAGGACGTCGGTGACTGCAGTAGCGTCGAGCGAGAGCGACGAGTATTTTTCTCCGCCGACGTCGCCACCACCTGTACGTCGGCAGAGAGGCCGGCCACCGGGACACTTGGGGCTTTTGGGGCAACCGGCTCCGAACAGGGTCCTCGTTCCCAGTGGTGTAGTGCGGCGCATGCGATGGACGTCTTCCATGAATGAAAACGTCATGCGCGCCTACTATGAGGCTACAGAGGGGGGAACTAACCTGACTGCGTACCGTGACCGAATGCTGCCTCTGTTTCAGTCCCTGGAACCAGCAGTCAACGTGTCAGCGCAACGACTGTCGGATCAGGTGCGGGTCATCCAGCGTGGAAACATGCTGGCTGATACCGTACTAGATCGGCTACGCTCGGAGGTGCAGAGTAGGCGGGTTGTTCCTGTCGCATCGTCGCAGCCGGCGGCCCAGCCTGTGGCAAGTGCCACGGTTACTTCACGGCTTGCCGCCGATAGCGACGTTGATAGGGATAACGCGCCTATTGATGTAAGTACCCAATACAATGACTTATTGAGGAGTACTTTGGAGGATGTAGTTCGGGAGTATCGATCCATGCCGAACCATCTTAGACCTCGTATACCTCGCCTACCCATGCATAAAGGGAATAGAGCGCTAGTGGGTGCCTTAGACTCACTACTGTCAATTTACTTTGACAGTAGTGATGACCTTGTGGATACACACTCTATCCTGTATTGTGCTGCCATTACGGTATGTCGTGTAGCTCGTGTCAAGGTTTTTAACACTGACACAGCTACACGTCCAAAACCCGCCGTCCCGGCATGGCAATGCAGGATAGAGCGTCGTATTAGCGAGGCTAGGGCACTCATTGGCAAGCTCAGCTGCTTCAGGGAGGGTAATACACGCCCTAGAGTTATGCGCTTTGTGAAGCGGGCATTCGCAGGGACTGATGTCAGTCCCCGCGAATATATTTCCCGCGTCACAGAGCGCATTGACTTCCTGAAGCAGAAAATTTATGCATGGGCAAACCGTATACGTAGGTATAAGGCTCGCGTAGATCGATATTCCCAGAACTCCATGTTCCAAAGGGATCAAAGATGGGTTTATAGATCCTGGGAGCGACCCAATGAACCAGTGAGTGAATTGCAGAGACCAGATGATAACGCCATGACAACATTCTGGCGTGATATCTGGTCGGTGCCAGTCACTCACTACGAAGGCAATTGGATCGGTGATGTCGAGCGAATGTGCGAACCAATAAAAGAAATGGAAGCCATCTCCATCGGGCCCCTAGACGTAGCCAATGCAGTCCGTTCTCTACCTAATTGGAAGGCCCCAGGCCCGGACGGACTGCATAATTTTTGGCTCAAATGGCTACGTAGCTCGCACGTTCGCTTGGCATCCCAATTCCAATCCGCCTTACAATCTGGGTCGTTACCGGAATTTATAACTACAGGCGTAACCCATCTGCTCCATAAAACCGGAAGTACCACGGACCCTAAAAATTATAGACCGATCACCTGTCTACCTACAATTTACAAAACTCTTACATCCATCCTGAGAGCCAAAATCGCCAGACATGTTGAAGATAATTCAATAATGTCTGCCTCTCAGAATGGATGTAGGAGTGGGTCCCGTGGTACTAAGGAGCTACTCCTAATCGATATGACCATTTGTCAACAGGCTCGCCGAAACCGAAAGGATCTGTCGACATGCTGGATAGATTATAAGAAGGCCTATGATTCTGTGCCGCATACGTGGCTTGTGAGAGTGCTTGAGTTGTATAAAATAGATACAACTCTACGCACTTTCTTGGAGTCATGTATGAGGCAATAGAAAACGGTCCTTCTCTGTCCAGGGTCTCGACAGATCCTTGGGAATGGCGAGCCTATAAGGATAGAGCGAGGTATCTTCCAGGGTGATAGTCTGAGTCCATTATGGTTTTGCCTGGCCCTGAACCCTCTGAGCGCACTTTTGGAGGAGTCAGGGTTTGGCTTTCGGTTGCGACGAGGAGGTCAGGTAATATCTCACCTGCTTTACATGGATGACCTTAAACTGTTTGCCCCCACTGCACTCCAACTGTCGGGCTTACTGAAGGTTACAGAAACCTTTAGTAATTCTATCAGGATGGAGTTTGGTGTGGATAAATGTGCGGTCATGCATGCAAAGCAGGGGAGGATGGTGGAGTCTGAAGGCATCCAACTTTCAGATTCCATCCAACTGAGATCACTCGCCGCAACCGAGACCTACAAATACTTGGGTATGTCACAGGGGTTAGGCATTAGTGAGACTGACATGAAACAGCTGTTGCGGGATCGCTTCTTGGGGCGCCTGAAAAAAGTACTGAAAAGTCTTTTATCAGGCGGAAACAAGGTGCGAGCCTACAACGGCTGGGTCATGCCAGTCTTGATGTACTCCTTTGGCATACTCAAGTGGACTCAGACCGAATTGGATACCCTGGATAGAACAGTCCGTACTACGCTCACTGCATACCGCATGCATCACCCACGTTCATCGGTAATGAGACTATATATCCCTCGGAAATGTGGAGGTCGTGGCTTTTTAAACGTCAAGACTTTGCATAACCGAGAGATATGTAGTCTCAGAGAATATTTTCTCCGTGCCGATGGGGAAATGCATGTGGATGTAGTGGCAGTAGATAATGGACTCACCCCTCTATCGTTGGCAAAAGAGAACTGGCGCAAACCTGTGGTACTGACAACGGATGATCGTAGGGTGGTATGGCAGGGTAAGGAGCTACACGGAAGGTACTATCGGGCCCTTCATGGGCCCGATGTAGATCTTGCGGCCACCGTGGCCTGGCTACGATTCGGCGACCTCTTTGGGGAAATCGAAGGTTTTGTCTGTGCAATTATGGACGAAGTTGTGATGACGAACAACTACCGGAGATATATTCTTAGGGATGGCACCATTGACATTTGTCGGGCATATCATCTCCGGTTGTTCGCGTCTCGCAAATGGTCAATATTTACACAGACACAACCAAGTAGCCAGGATTGTCCACCAGCAACTTGCCCTTAAATATCGCCTTGTGACATCCGAGGTACCGTACTACAGGTATGAGCCACAACCAGTTCTCGAAGAGGGTCATATCACATTGTATTGGGACCGGTCTATCATCACAGACAGGACTATTGTAGCCAATAAGCCTGATATTGTGCTGATAGATCGCCAAGAGCGCCGTGCAATGATTATCGATATCACTGTCCCCCATGACGAGAATCTCGTGAAAGCAAAGAAAGATAAAGAAAGCAAGTATCTTGATCTGGCTCACGAGGTTGTCGACATGTGGGACATTGATGCGGCAATCATTGTACCGATAGTCGTTTCCGCCCATGGCTTATTAGCCAAGAGCCTCGACAAACACCTAAAGAGGCTCGCGTTAGGCAGCTGGATCAAGGGACAGATTCAGAAGGCGGTACTTCTGGAGACGGCGCGCATTGTGAGGAAGTTCCTCTCTCTGGAGCCCTAACCACTGGTAACTAGGACCCTGTTCCAGATGCCGGTGGGGAACTGTTTTTTATATTTTTAAATGTATTTTTTATATTTATATTTAAAAATGTACTAAATAAGAAAAATGAGAAATAAAGGAATAATAGTAATATAGCCTTTTATTCAGATCTACTTGTAATCATGCTATTTACATTTAGGTACTGAAACTTAACCTAGTCTATTATTTGGATCTCGCTTGTTTATTGCAGATCTGTTTGCCAGTCGGCAAAGGCCTTCTCCAACCTTTTCCATTTACGTCTCTCTTGAGCCACACTATTCCACGTCACTCCTGCCAATTGTCTGATGTCATTGTCCCACCTTTTTTGTGGTCTACCTCTTTTCCTTTTTCCATCTCTAGGATGACATCTTGTCAGAATTTTGTTCCATTTGTCTTTCCCTCTTATCATGTGTCCTGCCCAGCGCCATTTGAGCCTTCTGATTTTCCTGGTTATATCTATGACTTTTGTCTTGTTCCAGATGACATAGTTTTTTACTCTGACTTCCTCATGTTCAACATGCTTCTTTCCATTGCGTTTTGGATTATGTAGGTAGGTACTTGAAATAAAACTGTATCATTTATCATCTGGATAAATTTTATTTGATGAATACACAATTATAATATGAACAATAAAAAAATAAAAAACTGTATAAGTTATGGAATCCAATGCATCCCTTGCCTGTAACACAAAGTCCTCATCGTATTCGAAAAGTGGCAGTATAAGCGTTATTATTAGGTAGGTCTACCATGAGTTTCACGTTGGTATCTGTGTGTGTTAGTAGTGTGACCAACTGCACGTGTCAACATGGTTGTGCTACTGAGATGCGATCGAAAGACACGCTAACGATAACGTTACGCTACGTAAATAACTTGTGCTTGCGCTACAAAACATTCTCAGAAGTACTATACTCAGAAGTATTATAAGGGTGCCCTTTATTAGACTCTCTTTTGTTTTTTTTTTAATTAGTTCGCCATTAGCTAGATCAGGCGTTTACAAGATGCATTGGACGTGTAGGAATGTTCATTCTTCTTCATCATAAAGCTTACATATGTTGCTTTCGAAGTACACTGAAAAGTAGAGGGAACCGACTGTGACAAAGGCTTCCCGTACCGTTGTTAGTCCTCTCTCCATCGCCCTTCGAAGAGATGCGCGCAGAACAGGATCTAATAGATAAATTTGTAATATCATAGAACAAAAGAATACGGTATGAATGGCATTAACCATAATTTTGTATAAAAACCTCCAAACTTGCACACAAGTAGACAAGAAGTGATTACTACATCTACATACAAAAGCAGTGGTAGCCGAGTGGTCGAACGCACGCCTTGCAATCAAAGTGTGCAGGTTCAAACCCCGGCTCGCACCTCTGGGTTTATGTGCGAATCTCATTTTCACTTCGTCTACTAACCCGCACTGGGCCAGCGTGGTGGACTGTGGCCTGAATCCCCCTCGCATTGAGGGGAGGCCCGTGCCCAGTAGTGGGCCGTTTAATGGGCTGCAGTAGTAGTATTACTTACTGCTATCATGCGTGTGGTATTGGTAGTACGATGTGCCCCACGTGATAGGGGTCCGGAACTGGGCCCTCGCTGGCGGTGCAGTCGAAGTTATCAGCGAAGTACTTCCGGATGCAGCCCAAATTAGTCACATTACACGGGCGATGGACCTGACTATTCTTCTTGCCTGAAATACACGCTCGAATATAAAGCATGAGCATGTACTTAAGCATTTTTTATCCACTCAGTCAGTCATAACTTGTGAGATAATTTGTGGCATAATTTGTGACAAAATACTTGACGCTTTCTATAAATTTAGGCGTAACAATTAAAGATATTTAGAAATAGATATTAAGTATAAGTCAATTGAAATAGTATGTACATACCATTAACTCCAGGGCCATTGTAACTAATTACGCTTAAACAAACAACAAGCCACAATGACAGCATTATGATCAGATCAGTCACTTCAACTGCGGAATAAACGTCTAAATATCAGTACATATAGTAACTTGCAATGAAACTATAAACTATTTTGTTACATCACTTCGTTTCTTATCTCACTAAATTATGCATTAGACTTAGTTTAATTGTGGTACTAATTATTCTTACACACACACTATAACTATATTTGTTAGCACAAGTATTCAGAAAATGACAATGTCAATTTTGACAGATTTTGTACTTAACTGTTAGAAATTGAAAGTACTATTTTACTAAAATGCTGTAGTGAGAGAATGTGGTGGTGAGAGGGCAGTTCATTACATTTCAGCGCTTGCCAAAAACCTTCGGATTCAGCCGGATAAGCTGGCCGAAGCCGTAGCCGAAGGTTTGTTCGCATTCTATAAACAAGTATTATTTGTCTCTCCCAAATAATATCCAAATTTCACAAATGAACCGTTAACATCTCAAGGAGAAGTTAGTCAGGACTATTGCTATAAAACATCGCAAGTAATGTTACATAACATTAAAACTAATAATTGCTATTGAAGATTCATTGTTGTGAGAATCTAGCATAAGACATGGAATGATTGCTTTATAAATTAAATTGATAGATATATAGATAACTATTTATTACTTCACCTCACAAAGTAATTCAAATAACATAAACGGCAAACATTTCAAGTCTTACAATCGACGGCATTATAACTAAAAGTAATCTTTACCATGCAGTTGCATGCAAATAACTACACTTTGTTTATTTTACGCAGACGCTGTCGACTAGCGTAAATAGCTCGTAAAACCATTGGTAGAGTCATGCTACAAGTTAAATAATAATAGTACAGGCACTAGGATAAGTAATTGTTCCATTTAAAAGTCTGAGTGAATGGAATACATTTTATTATTAAAGAATTCCAAATTATCGCTAGGTACGCCGCACAGTGGGCCCAAACTGAAAATTGGTGGACATAGGCAACAAAGTTCCAATATCGATGCGATTTTTTTTTATATGACGTGTTAAGATATTCCTGACAACTTTTATTCAGATAAAATTTCTTCTAAAGTTGATAGTTTGTCTTGAAAAAAATAAATTAGATTTTTTTGTATGGAGCGAATCACGTTTCATTTATTTTCTTCAATTGTACAAATATGTTGGGTTTGTGGCGTGAGTATATGATAGCTAGGGTCATTCTGTATCCACGAAAAAATAAATCAGCGCCGGCCATTTGCGGCTGCGCGAGTAATCATTCGGTAAAAAAAAAAAAATTTGGAAGATTTTTTTTTTCCATTTAAAATAAATTCAAAGTATCTTTTTTGTCTCATTTGGCTGTTTTGACCTTCTTTTTAGTTAAATATATAGTTTTAATAGCGCATAGGAACTTATAACTAGTAATTCTGGTAGAGATTTAGTTATTATTGCATGTTATCGGTAGCACCTGCATTGTGATTGATGACTCATTTGTTTGTGCGCTCGGCTAAGCGCATAACTAATGAGTCATTGTTAAATGCTCGTCTCTGATTGGCTGACTAAAAACTCACTGTTATGTCCATAACTTGAGTAATTAACACTTACTATAAATTTAAAGACATTAATTAAGTCCATCTAGTTTCGCTCTTACCGCTTATTTGTAAACACAGTGAAATACTTTTATTTTTATATTTGAACTATGGCTGGATTTTGTACCAACCTAGATATTTTTGTGAAATTAAGAAATGGCGGTGATCTGAAAAATCATACGTTTCTATATGAAAGTATCATTTCTGTCTTGACTACCGAAGTTTTTGAAGAAGACAAGAACCGAATCAAGGAGTTCTGTCGACTTATTTGTGTAAATCTAAATAAAAAGTGGATAGAGTCAAGTAGAAATCTAAAAACTTTTATGAATCGTGAAAGTAATCGCAAGTGGTTGGAAAAAAACATCAACTGGCCTGTTTGTGGCAGTGTTGACCTGAGAAGTGAGATGGGCTTCTCGGAGGCAGCCTTATCTGAGCCTAAGGATATTGATTCCCATGTTCCCACTCTTGCAGTATGTACTGCGGAAGCGGGAACATCTACAGCAAAAGAGCACAGAAAACCGTTCGAAGAGTTAAGTAATAAGCAAAAAAAAAGACGTACTACTTCCATAGTAGAAGAAAATTCCGAGGAAGAGTTGCGGTACTGGTACATAACAAAATTGAAAGACAACGGCAAAACTAATCTGGCGAAAGTTGTCGAATACCTTTCCAGTAATCCAGATGCGCTATCCAAAGTAGACGAGCAACTATTCAAAAAGCAGAGCTTGAGTACTGTTTCTTCAGATAAATGTTTAGCTCTTTATACATCAGTTGCGCTCTCGAAATGGAAGTACTTAGCTCTTCGACAATTTCTGAAAGAAGAAAACTGTGCTGCCTTTCCATCTTATCCAAAGCTTGTAAATGCTAAGAAAAGATGTTACCCTCCACAAGAGAGTATGGAGATTACCGAAAAAGGAGCTCACATTAAATTGCAAGCGCTATTGGACCACACTGTGGAGAGGATTTTACTAGATATTAATTCTGTTGATAGGTCTCAAAATGAAGAACTCAAGTTGACCTGGAAATGGGGACTTGATGGTTCTTCGTCGCAGAGCAATTATAAACAGAAGACGTCAAACACAGCTGTAGAGTTCAATGATTCATCAGTAGTCATGATAAGCATCGTACCTCTTCGGCTAGTGTCTACTAGCCCATCATCTGGGAATGAAAATATAGTTTGGGAGAACCCCACACCTTGCTCAACTCTGTACTGTCGACCAGTAAAGTTCACTTTCACTTCGGAGACAGCTGATTTTATAAAGTCTGAAGAGTCTGAGATGAAAAAACAAATTGATGAACGAATATCTACACAGTGTGGTAATATTATTGTGTCACATGAATTGCATATGACCATGATTGATGGAAAAGTGGCCAATATTATTGCTGAAGTACCATCATATGCAACGTGTCCCATTTGCTTGGCAAAACCGAGCGAAATGAATAATTTAGAAGCTTTGACTGCCAAACCACTTCGTGAAGAAATTTACAAACAAGGAATTTCTTCACTGCATATGAAAATTCGGTGTATGGAATGTCTTCTCCATATATCTTATAATCTGGATTTTCAACGATGGTCAGCTCGAGGCGAACATAAGGCTATGAAACAAGCTAAAAAAAATACCACGCAACAAGAGTTTCGTGAGCAAACTGGAATGCTGATTGATATAGTCAAACAGGTATTATTTAATTTTCGCTCTTTTTATGTATTTTGTGTAGTAAATCTCTATGTATTGTATATTACAGTATTGTTTTCCCATTTTAGGGTTTTGGAACTACAAATGACGGGAATACTGCTAGGCGCTTTTTCCAAGATTACAAAACATCATCCAGAATAACGGGAATTGACGAAAATCTGATTTTCAGATTTTCCGTTATTCTACAAGCCATATCATCAGGCAAAAACATTGACTGTGAAAAATTTAGAAGATACTGTAGAGAAACAGCTGATGTATACGTGCAACACTATTCGTGGTACTACATGCCAGTTAGTGTACATAAACTTCTAATGCACGGTGCAGACATCTGTAACCACTTTGGTATTTTGCCAATCGGTGAGTAAAAAAAATATATAGTTTGATTTATTATTTGGCTCGATTGCATTTTGAAATTAAAAGTTATGTACTTATTCGTTTTAGGTACCTTATCTGAAGAAGCTTCGGAAGCCCGTAATAAGGACTTCAGAAACGTCAGGGAGAGGCACACTCGGAAGTCGGGGAGAATAGCAACAAACGAAGACATCCTACATGGACTTCTAATAAGCTCTGATCCCCACATATCCTACATAAGGCCTAGATTAACGAAACAGGCTCATAATGAGTTGTTGCCTGAAGCAATTCAGTTGTTACAGACTACTGAGCCTCCCTGTGACAGTGAGATTATGGAGGAAGAAGAATACCTCATAGCAGAGTCCGAAAATTTGCCGGACCCACTAGCACTTCTGGAATAAGAAATGATGCGATCCGGCTTTAGATTATTCCCACAAAAGCCCATCAGGGCTAGGAATATGACAAACAGCCCTTTTCAGGGCTACAATTACTTCACAGTTTCATATTGATCATACGTACGATAAATAATAATAAATTAATCTATAATATACATACGCTTGATTATGTAGATAATTATCAACGACTTGCCCGTACAAATTTAAATTATTTCACCTATCATTAACAAAATTAGTATAACCTGAAATTTATTACGATATTTATTCAACATTAGATAACGTGCAGTTAAAATAATAACACAGCCAATCAGAGACAAGCATTTTTCGGTGACTCATTAGTTATGCGCTTAGCCGAGTGCACAAACAAATGAGTCATCAATCACAATGCAGGTGCTACCGATAACATGCAATAATAACTAAATCTCTACCAGAATTACTAGTTATAAGTTCCTATGCGCTATTAAAACTATATATTTAACTAAAAAGAAGGTCAAAACAGCCAAATGAGACAAAAAAGATACTTTGAGTTTATTTTAAATGGAAAAAAAAATCTTACAAAACTTTTTTTTTTACCGAATGATTACTCGCGCAGCCGCAGATGGCCGGCGCTGATTTATTTTTTCGTGGATAGAGAATGACCCTAGCTATCATATACTCACGCCACAAACCCAACATATTTGTACAATTGAAGAAAATAAATGAAACGTAATTCGCTCCATACAAAAAAATCTAATTTATTTTTTTCAAGACAAACTATCAACTTTAGAAGAAATTTTATCTGAATAAAAGTTGTCAGGAATATCTTAACACGTCATATAAAAAAAAATCGCATCGATATTGGAACTTTGTTGCCTATGTCCACCAATTTTCAGTTTGGGCCCACTGTGCGCCGCGACATTGCTGTCTTTATTTTCAAATAAACTGATAACCTTCTAATTTAAATACTGAATTGTACTACCTAAGTCGGTTTCTCTGAAAATCGAGGACTGGTAAATTATTAAACTATATATAATATTTAAAAAAACATCTCATTTTCTGGTTTAGAAATTTTGTAAATTTATATTACCTACAGCTTCATACTTTTATCATAATCACTTTAATTGTATACTGATTGTTTTCAATTTCCATGACGTTTCAGAAGTCTGAAATAATACTTGGCCGTTGGCATGAGTATCCTGTACTTTGAAGTCGGGCTCCAATAGCTTCATAAAACTAACTTTGATGACTTGAAGTGTACTAAATTAATATATTATGTATTGATAGCAACTGCTCTAGTAGCCACCAGCAACCTTTTAAGTTATCTGGTGTCTGAAGGACTAGATAAGTAGCCATTCCAGTAGAAACTAAATTTAAAAAAAGTCACGACATAAACACGGACTCATTTCCAATTTTCGCGCATATTCAGATCATCTGCGAATTTATAATGAATTCGCTGATGATATAAATCTGCTCGAAAAATGCGCAAATATTTTGCTCATTTTAAGAAAATAAGTAGCTGTAACCTAGTCGGTAAAATATCCGGCTTGAATGCTAGGGGAGCAGGTTCAAACCCCTTGGTCGCACTTGCTGAACGGTAAAGGCAAACAAGGCAAACATAGTGAGGAAACCTGCACGCCTATAGAAAGGTGTGTGAAGTTTACCAACGCGCACTAGGCCTGCGTGGTTGACTATGGCCCAAATAGCCCTCGTATTGAGGGGGAAATGTATCCGGTATGTAACTGGCTCGCCCTTTCATTTGGGACTAAATACATCTGTAAAATGTGGTTGAACGGCAGTGCACTCTGCCTACGCCTTCAGATAATACAGGCGTCATGATGTATATTTTATCATTTTATAGATCCAGCTGTATGGCTTCAACAAGGAGTTGTATCACAACATGTCGGAAGCCCAACACAAGTCACAGGGCATCGTCGGAATATCATTAATGGTTCAGGTATAACTACATCATAATCCATAAGTTTATATCATTCAGTAGCCTAGTTGGTAGACCACCCTTGGATGCAAAGAGTACAAGTTTAAACCCCGGGCTTCTGATTTTTACGGTTTTCATAAATAAAGGGCATTTTTAGGGTTCCGTACCCAAAGGGTAAAACGAGAACCCTATTACTAAGACTTCGCTGTCCGTCCGTCCCACAGTGTATTATAAACCCCATTTTTGTTGCATGCTGTTTTTATTATAGAAATAGATAGTTCTTATCATTTTAAGCATTAGAGTAAAACTCCGGAGTCGATACGACAAGTAGTTTATTTTATAAAAATTGCCAAAGTTCACCATAATCCGGGTCCTATAAATCACAAAAAAAATAATTAAAAAAAAACTAAACTACCTATGTAAGTTTTTATTGCAGACAATAATTACACACATAATATTACATATTTACACAAGTTTTCGTTCATTTACCTTGAGTAATTAAAAAGATATAATTTATTATTCAAGTTTTCTTCATAATTTTTTTACTCCGTCATAATGGCGAATTAGATTATGATTTTTACATCAAACGATTGATTAAATTTGTTTTTATTATTGGTATTTAAATCACGTTCTAAATCCGCGTTATTTCAAAATTATCGGTGATTATCTTGTTTCGGTCAGGGTTGTCACTTTCGTATATCCGGATACTATTAATTTTTATGATTTTTTTAGCTCCATACAGTTGGTGTTCTAGTCGGTCCACATTCATTTATTCATAACAAGGAAACTAAATGGATTCGTTTTTACTATTGATGGAACCCTAAAAATTTTAAAACAATAGTTTATGACTTCTAGATAGAACAAAAGTTTTTAATTCACTATTTAGGCAATTTTTTTATAATTAAAATTGAAATTAATATTTTCAGTAAAGGTGACAACCCTAGGCCTTAAAAATCCGGATAAAACTTAAATCAGTTATAACTTTGAGATAACGCGGAATAAAATTTTGATTTAAATAGCACCGATAAAGGTATATTTAAGTATTTTTTTTGTCTAGAAATCATAATCTAATTCGCCATTATGACGGAGTAAAAAAATGATGAAGAAAACTTGAATAATAAATTATATCTTTTTAATTACTCAAGGTAAATGAACGAAAACTTGTGTAAATATGTAATATTATGTGTGTAATTATTGTCTGCAATCAAAACTTACATAGGTAGTTTAGTTTTTTTTTTATTATTTTTTTTGTGATTTATAGGACCCGGATTATGGTGAACTTTGGCAATTTTTATAAAATAAACTACTTGTCGTATCGACTCCGGAGTTTTACTCTAATGCTTAAAATGATAAGAACTATCTATTTCTATAATAAAAACAGCATGCAACAAAAATGGGGTTTATAATACACTGTGCGTCCGTCTGTCACCAGGCTGTATCTCTTGAACCATGATAGTTACACAGTTGAAATTTACACAGATGATGAATTTCTGTTGCCGCTATAACAACAAATACTAAAAAACAGAATTAAATAAATATTTTAGGGGCTCCCACACAACAAACGTGATTTTTTTGCCGTTTTTATAGATAATGGTACGGAACCCTTCGTGGGCGAGTATGACTCGCACTTGGCCGGTTTTTAATCATGTTTACCACTTGCTGAACGGTGAAGGATATCATTAAGAAACCTTCACGTCTTTAGAAAGGCGTGTGAAGTTCACTAAACTGTACTGATCTAGCGCGGTGGACTATTGAACACATCTTCCTGGTATTGAGCGGATGCTCGGTATAATGGCAATAGGCTCGCCCCCTATTATGATAAATAAACACATAAACCCTATGAGATTTTATTTTATTCCAGATCGGTGAACCAGCTAATACTGACTTCAGACAAATAACAGCTGCATTCAACAAAGTAATTTACAGAGGTACCTAAATTAAAATTATATTACCACACAAAATGAACTCATTTAGTCACAAACCACCCAAAGATTGTACTATTGGTACCATAATGCACTAGGAGCGATCCCAGTTACAGCCAGACCAGAGAAAATTCTGAAACGACCATCCGAAATTTGCCACTGGTGGGATCGAACTCGTAACCAACTAGTGTAGTGAACCGAGCGACCTACGTTCAAACTAGACCAAGACGCCGCTTGAAGTAAGAAAATATAGACGGTTAGATGACTCAAGAGCGCCATATTGGGCGATATTGAGTTATACAGGTTGTTTCAGAAGTCCGAAATAATACTTTGACGTTTGGATCAGTATCGAGTATACAACGGAATGGTATAAAAATTTGATCCAAATACGACCATGTTTTTTCAACTCTTTTTTCGTCGTCAATTTCTATAACCCGTAAAATCTCAAGTCCTATGTACAATTTGCATGATCTGTTTTGTGAATATTGGTAGTTGAATAGGGTTATGGATGTACCCAAAGGCCAGAACACGATACCTGTGACAAATATTCAAAGGTCTTTATCTCAGAAACTATCATTATTAGGTATAATCTGTCTTCACTAAACATCTACATATGAGCTACGGTATAAAGTATTATTTCGGACTTCTAATACATCCTGTATGTATCGTTGGAATCAGCGAATTTTTCTCCATCTTTTGAGCTGGGTTTCATGCAAAGTTACCAAAATGGCGCGTGAGTTAAACTTGGCCTTCCAAAATTCGCCTTTTAACCATCGATATAATGAAGTTATTTTTTTCAGGATCTTCGTCCTCAATAAAGCATTTGCCGTTAAGTTCGCTACTGCCGAACACACAGCAGTACTTGACCTATGAGGGCTCCACCACCCACCCTGGCTGCTGGGAGACTGCTGTATGGATAATATTCAACAAACCTATCTATATTTCCAAACAAGAAGTAAGTTTGGAAGCTTAAACTTTAGGCTGGAGTACTACTAGGGATTGCTTTTACCAATAAAATAGTTATACAGATTCGATCCCCGGCTCACACCTTTGAATTTTATGAGCGAATCTAATTTTCATCTGAGATTATCACACGCTGAAACGGTGAAGGGAAAACATCGTGAGGAAACCTGCACGGCTGAAGGAACCGGACTAGTGCTCAATAGACTTCAAATAAAATAAACCCACTTATTCCTTCTGTTTGTTGCCAAACAATTAGTTTGTTTTTTAATCTATGTTTTTATAGCTCATCACTAGTTTAAGGCTCTATTGTCAGTCACCTTTACATCGTAGCAGCTTCACCACATTTAACATTGTAGTTTATATTAATTTATACTAATGTATAATATTTTTGGTCCTTTTTCGCGGTTTATAGTGAACTTACAGTGATATACGGCTTTGCCGGTGTGTGAACTGTTGCGCGTGTGACTCAAACTTTATAAACGCGGCGTTCTATGATCGTCGTGGATGGACGCAGTGTGTTTTATCGTTGCTGTTCTCAAGAGTTATCATCAGCTTTGCTGTGTTTTCAAGCTATTTTTCATCAGCTTTGCTGAGTTATCAAGCTATTTTCAAGAAGATGGCGGCGGCGGTCGCGACTTATGGCGTGGCGGCCGGCGACGTACTTTATCGTCGTTGCATTTGCCTTGCTGTGCCAGTCCACTTCTGAAGCTAAGAAGAAGATTTGAATCCTTTTCATAATTTACATTTACTCATTTTATTATCACTTTGTGATAAAACAAATTTCAACAAATTTAAAAATTGCCGCATTGGTGGCTATTGGCGTGCGGAAAGGAGAAAGAAACATCGTCGTTGGCGCAGGGTGCGTGAGGGGGAGCGAGACGGCAGACTGCGTTCGAGTCAAGTTCTGACGGGTAGCGGTCGACGCATGCCAAAAGTAGGACTAACGTTGTCTACGGAACGCGACTTCCACCGGCGGCGGTGACAGACATTCGTTCTCTTCGTTCGTTCATTTATTTAAAATTCGCCATTTTGTGCGTCTTGTCAAATGTTGTTGTGTGCGTCGGCGACGCTTAAATATTTTAATTCATCAGTGCTATTATTGTTTTTAAACGCTGTTAATATTATTAAGATCGTTATTTTCACGACATATGGTGCCTTGCATCTATTACAATGAGCAGCAAAGAATTGTCAAAGCTTGTCGCGGCCCGTGGCCAAGCGAAAGCTTCCATAACGAAAATTCATTTATTTTTGCAAGATGATAAAAGTCTGGAGAGTGCCACTATTGATACGCTAATTGTTAAAAAGGAGAGGTTAGTAGAGTGTTTTAATAATTATTCTGATTTAAACCTTGAGATAGTTGTTATTGACCCGTCCGATGTAGAAAATTTTGATGTAATCGAAGAAAAATTTTTGTTATGTTCAAGTGAGTTGCGCCGGCACATCCGTGGGAGGTCGGCCAACGTTGCAGCAGCACATTCCTTGCCTCAAAACGAAGGTGAAAGTGTCTGCAAAGGTTTTAAGGGGCTACCCAAGCTTCAAATACCTAAATTTAATGGCGAGGTAGGTCAATACTACAATTTTATAGAGATATTTACAAGTGTGGTTAACAACAATGTAACTTTAAACGATTGTGAGAAATTTTATTACTTAAAGTCATTGCTTGAAGATGAGGCACGTTCAATAATTTTGCACTTAAGCCTCACCGCTGAAAATTATAAAGAGGCGTTGAAACTTTTAAAAGAGCGGTACGATGACAAGCCTAAAATAATTAATTTTCATGTCTCCGCACTACTGGATTTGAATCCCATTACAAAATGTACAGCGGCATCTCTCAGACTTTTGGTATCTCAGTTAAGGCAACATATGGGTGCTTTAAAAAATTTAGAAGTACCTGTTGGGCATTGGGATCATATTATTATGACAATATTACAAAGAAAGTTAGATACCTATACACTCAAAGGTTATTTTGTAGAAACTCAAGGTCAAACTCCAACGCTAAATGCACTCTTGACATTTATAGATCAACGGGCAGCTGCACTTGATGCGGCGAGTACAGATCTACAGGTGCGGAGTGGAAAGAGTAATGTGAGGTGTTTAGCTGTTACTAATTCATCCTCGGCCACATGTAAGTTCTGCACAAAATGTTCTAACAAATTATACCTATGCCCGCAGTTCAAACTAACAAATGTTTCTGATCGGCTCAAGTTTGTCAGACAGAACAATCTATGCATATTATGCTTAAATGGTCATAAAGGTACCTGCAAATTTCAATTTAAATGTTCAACATGTAAATCTAGGCACAATAGCCTACTGCATGATGCTATATCATCAGATACTTATGTATCAAATGCAGTTTCTGAGCAAGTAAATGATTCTATCGTTTTATTAGCCAGACATGCTGACAATGTTTTATTGCCTACTGTTAAGGTAAAATTATTTAAAAAAGACGGTTCAACTATGATTGTCCGCGCGTTACTTGATTCTGGTAGTCAAGTATCATTTGTTTTGTCAGAGGTTATTGACACAATTAATTGCAACCTACGACCTGTTAACAGTATTATTCAGGGAGTAGGCGATGGCAGGCAGAAGGTTTCTTACAATGCCGAATTTAATATGTCTTCATTGAATGACAGTTTTAAAACTACTATCACATGTTGTGTAGTTAAAAATATTACTTGCAATTTACCACAATTTAATGTGGATTTACAAAATTTAAATTTACCTACTTATGTAAGGTTAGCAGATGAGGATTTTTATAAATCACAAAAAATTAGCTTGCTTATAGGCTGTAATATATTCTTCCAGCTGTTATTGCGTGAACAAATTCCACTTTCAATGCCAGGTTTATGCTTACAAAACACTCGCTTTGGTTATGTTGTGGCTGGAGTCGCTCATGGCTCAGCAGCTTCCAAGAGAGAGATTACTGGTTTTTCAGGTCATGCAAGACTTGAGAATAATAATTTTAATTCTAATAATTTAGAAATATTAAATAATAATATTGAAAAGTTTTGGGAATGTGAAAAGGTGCCCGAGGTGTACTCTGAAGCTAGCTCTGAACAAGAACTGGCTGAAGAGATTTTTAAAACTACTATTACACTTCAGGATAATAAGTTTCAAGTTGACTTACCTTTTAAACAGGACTTATTAAATCTAAAGCTAGGTGACTCATTTTCATGTGCACTTCAGCGATTCTTAAATTTAGAAAAGAGGCTTAAAAAAGATTCAATTTTATATGATGCCTATAAAAAATTCATTATAGAATATATTTCTTTAGGGCACGCAAAATACATAGATATTTCAAGTTTAGATTTGTCCAAAGATTTAAATTATTTTTTACCACACCACTGTGTGATTAATGATGCTAGTAAGACAACTCGGTTGAGAGTTGTATTTGATGGTTCAATGAAGACCAAGAATGGTATCTCACTCAATGATGTGTTGCTTAATGGGAATGTTATGCAAAATGATTTATTCAGTATACTACTTTTATTCAGACTCTTTAAGTTTGTGCTTATTGCTGATATTCAAAAAATGTTTCGAGCTATTATGCTAAATCCTTCGCACTGTAAGTTCCAGAATATTTTATGGAGAGACAATCCAGAGGATAGTATACAATGTGTACAACTTCAAACGGTAACTTATGGTTTAAAAAGTTCCACCTACCTAGCTACTAGATGTCTGCATGAGCTTGCTCACAGGTACAGAGAGCAGTATCCACATGCTTCTCAAGCATTGCTTAGGAATACATATGTGGATGATGTAAGCGTAGGAGCTAATGATACTTCTGAACTAATGTTAATTAAGTCTGAACTAATAAAACTTTTAAGTTTAGCAAATTTTAAACTTCATAAATGGTGTTCCAATGAGCCCACCTTATTAGAGGATATTCCCACAGAACAACAAAATTTAAATGAGATTGATATCAGTAAAAATAATGTTATAGTTAAAACATTAGGTACCTCCTATAATGTCAAAAAAGATATTTTTATAATTAAATGTCCTGAACATCAAGTATCTGAGTCCTACACTAAAAGAGAGTTATTAAGCTTTATAAGTAAGATCTTTGATCCACTCGGACTAGTAGGACCTATTTTAGTTAATGCTAAAATTTTAATGCAATTAGCTTGGTTATCACATGCCAGCTGGGATGCACCATTACCATTAGAGTTAAATGAGAAGTTCAGGCAATTTGTCATTAATTTAAAAAACATGGCGGAAATTAAAATAAATAGAAATATTAAAACACATCTTGTTCAATCAATTGAATTAGTTGGATTCTCTGATGCTTCCAATTATGCTTATGGATGTTGTTTATACATAAGAACTATAGACAATCAGGGAAATGTCAATATTGACCTGTTATGTTCTAAGTCGAGAATTAATCCTATTAAAAAGTTAACTATACCTAGACTTGAACTTAATGGGGCCTTATTGTTGGCTACTTTGGCAAGCAAGGTTGTAGAAAATTTTAAAGATAAATTTAATTTTAATACCTACCTATATGTAGATTCCATGATAGTACTTTCTTGGTTAAAAACTGCTCCTATAAAATTAAATAGGTATGTAGCGAATAGGGTGACCAAGATTTTAGAATTTAGTGAGACATTTTCATGGCATTATGTCGGCTCTAGTGACAATCCTGCTGATTGTTTGTCTAGAGGTGTAGATCCTCACCTATTACAAAGCAAGGAGTTGTGGTGACATGGTCCACAGAGTATGCAGTCTAAAGATTATAAACATACTTCTGATTTTAATTTATTGGATACCATTCCTGAAACCAAACTTGTTGCAAATGTTTGTCAGTACAAACAAGAATTAAATATTTTTCAAAAGTTTTCTAATATAAGCAGTCTTCAAAGAGTAATAGCTTATATATATAGATTTATAAATAATTGTAAAGTACCGTCTCATGAGAGAATTAAAAATATATATTTGAGTGCTAAGGAGTTAGATCATGCTTTAAAAATTATTATTAAAAATGAGCAGTGTCAGCACCTATCACAAGAGATTAATTGTTTAAAGACTGAGAAACCTATTAAGTCAAATTTAATTCATTTAAATCCTTTTTTAGATGGCTTAGGATTGCTACGCGTTGGTGGTAGATTGCAGAATTCCAACCTGTCTTATGAACAGATGCACCCTATCATATTGCCAAAGCATTCTTTTATAACTAATGCAATCATTGAAAGGGAACATAAACTCTTACTACATGCGGGGCAAAAGTTAGTCTTGTCAAATTTAAATCAAAGGTTTCATATTATTAATGGTAGAAGAGAAGTCACTAATGTACTTCACAAATGTATTGTTTGTTTCAAGCTTAAAGCAAAGGTTTCTGAGCAATTAATGGGTTCTCTACCTGCCGGGAGAGTGACTCCAGCCAGAGCATTTGAAAGAATAGGAATAGACTATGGTGGTCCATTTTCTATAAAAATGCACCGTGTCAGAAAACCTATCATATTAAAATCATATATAGTTTTATTTGTCTGTTTCCTTACTAAAGCAGTACATATTGAATTAGTCACAGATTTAACTACAGAAAGTTTCTTGAACTGTTTAAAAAGATTTATTTCACGTCGCAATAGGCCTAGTGAGATACATTGTGATAATGCTAGTAACTTTAGAGGAGCGAGCAATGTTTTGAAAGACCTATACCTATGGCAGTCTAAAAAAGATCATCAAACTCAGGTACATAAATTTGCAGCTGAATTAGGTATTAGATTTAATTTTATACCTAGTTATTCACCAGTATTTGGCGGCCTCTGGGAGGCAGGTATAAAAAGTGTTAAGTACCACATAAAAAGGGTTGTAGGTGATACTGTTATGACTTATGAGGAGTTTAATACTGTGTTGATTCAGATAGAAGGGATATTAAATTCACGGCCTCTTACTGCCTTGTCAACCTCTGATACAACAGATTATTCTTATTTAACACCAGGTCATTTTTTAACAGGCAAATCATTGTCATCATTTCCTGAACCTGACTTTACAGAAATACCTATTAATAGGCTATCCTTTTGGAAAAAATGTACTAAATTAGTACAATGCTTCTGGAAACAGTGGCATAAACAGTACCTAGTCTCATTGCAAAATAGGCCCAAGTGGCATACACAGTGTTTAAATGTAAAGGAAGGTGCTCTTGTATTAGTACGTGATCAGAACTTACCTTCTCTTCGCTGGCCGATGGCTCGAGTAATAAAAGTGTATCCAGGTAAAGATGGTAAAGTCAGAGCGTTAGACATTAAAACTAACAACGGGTTTATTATGAGAACTAGCATTGGTAAAATTTGTTTACTTCCTGTAGAGTAGATTACCTACCAAGCACTATTTGTACTAAACATAACTTTATGTATCCATTGCACAATTACAAGTGGCCAGGATGAGTTGTGCAGATAGATAGGCACAGATAGGTACCTACTTTGATTAATTTTTATTTTTTACTACACCTATAGCGAATTAAGTCGTTCATAGGTACACTAATGGTATGATTTCAATGCCTAGAACAATACTTAGAGGTTGTTGCTATTTAAGTTCAAATGTTAATTAATACTGTATTAACGTTTTTGTTTATTTTCTATTGAAGTTTAATTTTTATTTTTTAGAAATATGTTTCTGCGATTTGAAATTGTAAGTTAGATATATGTTATCTCTTTGGAATCTTATTGGATAAGATAGTAATGTTTTGTTTTTTATTTTCTCTTATGAGTCGTACTAGATAAGTAGGTAACTTATCTTCCTTTCAATGATGTTGTAGTTCAGTATTAGAGTCAGAAAATTGAGTTGTATAATTTATAATTGAAAAGACAATGATGTTAACTTTGTTAAACTTTTTTTTGTCTCCCCAGTATGTTTGATGCCAAACAAATAGTTTGTTTTTTAATCTATGTTTTTATAGCTCATCACTAGTTTAAGGCTCTATTGTCAGTCACCTTTACATCGTAGCAGCTTCACCACGTTTAACATTGTAGTTTATATTCATTTATCCTAATACAGTCCACTCAAACTTAAATGTGTGCGTTTCATTTAAACAGGACCAGCGTGCACACCTTCTTCTTCCTTTACGAAATTTATTCTGTCATTCAATTATATTTCATCAATAAGATAAAATATAATTGAATGACATACATGAGGAATGGCTGCATATCTGCGATCAGCGGGTATACTATCAGTGTCGTGTAAATAATAGAAACAAAAAACAATAATTAAAAAGTGGCTGGTGAAGATATTAAAGATGGCGGATGATATTCCACATTTAATTAAATAGTCTTAAAAGCAGTGGTAGCCAAGTGGTAGAACGCACGCCTTGCAAATCAAAGTGTGCAGGTTCAAACCCCGGCTCGCACCTCTGGGATTTATGTGCGAATCTCATTTTCATCCGAGATTGTCACTTGCTATGAAACGGTGAAGGAAAAACATCGTGAGGAAACCTGCACGTCTAAGGGAACTTGACAAGATTTCGATAGTTGTGTGAAGTCTGCCAACCCGCACTGGGCCAGCGTAGTGGACTATGTCCCGAATCCCCCTCGCATTGAGGGGAGGCCCGTGCCCAGCAGTGGGACGTTAAAAGGGCTGTAGTAGTAGTAAATAAGTATATCACGTTTGAGTTTACGCATACGAAACAAATAGCCACTACTGCTCTTCAAAATCATGTGAAACCAATAGCGACCTTATTGTGTATAGCTTAAAATTAAGTATTTGTTAACAGATGTACGTCCTCCGCCAGCTGATGCAAGGCTCGCAGCTAACCCCGAAGGCACCGCTTGGTAACAACGCGCGGCCAGTTCAGTCGCTTCACCACCGCACCGTCAGAACTAACATTAATTTTAACAAAAAGGGACTTCAAGTATGTTTTATTTATGACAAAACTTTGACAAACAAATACTGTAGGTTCAAACAAATATTTGGGTCCTGGGGTGTTTCGCTCCACAAGCCTTTCGCACCACGTTCCGAACCGCCCAAGGACTCTTTTTGAATAGGCTGTTCCGAACCGATCAATGTTATTTTCGACGCGGGCGGTCCGGAACGTGGTGCCAACAGCCCAAGGACTTTTGAAGGTACATATCCGGTAGCTGACATTTAGATGCTCAGTGAAGACCGAGTATGCCGAACTGTCATAGTTTCCGAGTTACAGGCCATTGAATATTTATCACAAGTGTCGAGACCTTTAATCTATGAAGAGTTAACTCTTAGTTCTTTCGTGTTTTTTTATCAATGATTGATTAATCAATGTTTAACAGTAAATTGAGTTCCCTCAATAGCCGCTATTCTAAAGGATTAAGACACCTAACGGAATATTTTATTTATATAATCATGCAAACTACATTTAGCCTTACCTTACCATTGGGCGTCAAAACGCACGCGTTAAAGTTATGTCATTACTAAAACCACATGTAATTAGTTAACTCATAGAAAACACGAACTTTTCAACGAAAAGTCATTGACAACGCGAGCGAATTTTTAATCGAGGAGGAAAAGGAGGAGTGAACACGTGGATTTCACCACAGAAATTCAATCGTTATTCACACAGACTTCGTTTTAGTACTGGCAAAAATATACGCGCGTGTATTAACGCCCCAGTGTGCGCAGTGATTTACAGTACAGTCATACCTCATTCGCCCTCCCTGAACTATGCACGATAAAAACTCTTTATCTTGCGAGTTTAAAGGTAATAAACACAGGGGAAAGACGAAGTTGAGCATGGTATTATTTCGGTTATTCACGGCTCGTCTTCACTCCACAGTCGAGATAAGACAGATTCCGGTAACTTCGCCCTGGATTAACTGGGACGAGCGAATTACAATACAATATCACCAGACAGCACACACTTTTTTTTATCCGGGCCATTTCGGCCCGGCCCGCGTGCTACCTTTGATATGGAGGTCAGAGTCCTTAAAATTAGCGTAAGCCTAATGTGTGTATAATGATTTCTTCCCAGTCTTTAAATTTAAATAATAAATAAAAGTAAGAATATTTTTAAAATCGTAAAATACACTGAGACAGCACACACTCATCGCATGATCCCAAAATAAGCAAAGCTTGTATTATTGGTACCATACAATGGACTGGGGGAGATTATACTCCGACAAGGTCATTTCCGAAATAACGCGACGGGAATCAAGTCGTTGTCGTCGTCGTTAATTTAGTAACTATTAACTAACTAGTTAATTAATTCGTTTTATCTTCTTTTTATTATGTATATACTATTTCATGAATTAATCATACCCTACTTAACTAATGTTATCAACTTTCTCTGTCTCGTATTTGACGCCTGAAAATATCACGAATTTCTTTCCCTTCATACATTTTGAATGTAAAATTTATTCCTAAATATAATCTACTACTACTACAGCCCTTTTAACGTTCCACTGCTGGGCACGGGCCTCCCCTCAATGCGAGGGGGGATTAAAACTCCCCTAAATATAATAACAAGAAAAAAACACAGTTTTTAATTGTGTTTCTTTATCTTCATACATTCAAATTATAAGACTATAGTATTTTAATATATTTCAATGTTTCTTCTGCATAAAATGGGATTCGATTCAAACGAGAATTCGTTTATTATAATAAAGTCGAGATCACGGCCGTATCTGTAACTAACAGCGGCAAAACCGAACTGCATCCAAGCAATAAATTACGTCCAAATCCCGGCTAAGACGCCGCTTGTCCGATCCAAGGGTGTAAAATATAATTTAGATGTCACCCTGTCGTATTTAATTAAGCTTTGACTGCATAGTGGTTGGGTAAAGCATCCCGCTGGTAAATACCAAAACGAACTCTGTGCCAATAGGCATAAAGATTGAATTTCTTTGGTAAAAGCCACGCACCTACGCGTCAAAATTCGCTCACGCTGTCAGTGTCATTTAATTGAAGAATGAACTTTTTGTATGAGTCAATAACGTTTGTTTTGATATGGCAAAAAAATATACGCGAGCATTAACGCCGCAGTGTGAGGGAGGTTTAATGTATACACAGGATGTTTAAAAAGTACCACAAATTATTATTGCTATTACATTTACACATTGGTGCTACAAATTTATAGAAAAAATATCAAAATTCAAGTGTTTTTAGGGTTCCGTACCCAAAGGGTAAAACGGGAACCCTATAACTGAGACTTCGCTGTCCGTCCGTCGGTCCGTCCGTCTGCCACCAAGCTGTATCTCATGAACCGTGATAGTTAGAGAGTTGAAATTTTCACAGATGATGCATTTCTGTTGCCGCTATAACAACAAATACTAAAAAATAGAATAAAATAAATATTTAAGGGGGCTCCCATACAACAAACGTGATTTTTTTGCCGTTTTTATAGATAATGGTACGGAACCCTTCGTGCGCGAGTCCGACTCGCACTTGGCTTGTTTTTTTTTTCTTTATTTAAATTGACATTTCTCTAGTCGTATGCCAACTTTTTAAGATCTTTGTTGATGATTGATAAACTACAATATATTGTTTCAGGCCTCCAGCAACTGTCCAGATATGTATCACAACATGCATTACACAGGTAATTTAGTAAACGAATTTAACTGACCGTCTTCTGCACTTTGTGTGAATGGGTATGATGCATCCAGCATGTATTTTTTTATATCAATAAATTTAATAAACTTTATTATATTCTAACGTATCAATAGGGCATTGTTGATACATTATTAGTGTAAAATAATAATAATAAAAAAAATATGCAGGTGTTTTATATTAGGTTTTTGTCAATCACTATGGGAATATTATACTTATAGAAAGAAAGAAATCCCATAAAAAGTCATGACAATGATTTGATTAAGTTAGATTTACAATTCAATTGATATTTGCATAGCTTTTTATAACACTCTGTAGAGAAAAAACAACAAAGCGCTGTATTTTTTTTACGATTATTGAAATATACATTAAAAATCAATTTTGATTCCCAGATTAAAGATGTAAAATAGGTATTATTTAGCATATTTGAAACCAATATGTGAATTCAGAAATATTACATTATCAGCAGAAGGTGCAAGCGACCTAACAAATTTAATGGGATAAAAAAATATTTATATTTTCATAAAATAATTGACTGTACATGACAAACAGTTACAGGCTTGTTATACCCATTTTAAATCACATCGGGGGTTAAAAGGCTATTTGACTCAAGCGACACTTTTGGGCGATATTGACTTATTTACATATTTGGAATCAGCTAATATTTCTGCGCCTAATAAGTATGCTCTCCTGTAAAATTAAAATAATGCCGCTTAAGTCAGCCTTTCACCCCTCGATATATTTTTATTAGATAACATTTTATATGAATATTACAGCACGGTACCGCCGCAAGTCACGATCGAAAAAAAGCATTGCATGCAAACGACACCCTTCCCTAAAGAAATGTAACAAGAATAGGTAATACTTTGAATGAGAGCATGTTTAAGCAAAAATGCGAATTGCTTAGCAGTATTTTATTAAAATGGTTGCTTAATTTTCATACCAGTTTTTTATATTAATTTTAGCTTGATATTTTGTTATTAATAATTAAGTAATTACATCAGGTGAAACGTCTGCTCGTTTGTCTCCCTATCTCATTAAAAAAAAAAAAAAAATGTAAAAAGAATTTTGTCAGTCTAATTGCACATTTTTTTTACTAACCTATATTGTCCTACTGCTGGGCAACGGTCTTCCCCATTTTCACTAAATTCTTCATTAAAAAAATCACTAAATTATTGCTTCTTTTTAATGCCTTTTTATTTGCCCTTGTTAAAATAACTGTTTTTAGTATATGAAGTAGCAAGAGCATGATTTATACGTGTCATATTATTTAGAGATGTGTTGTGTTGTCATGGAAATCAAGTGTTTTTTTTTTTCGTACTTTGTCTATGCAATTTTCAGCGGAGGTAAGTGATAAAAACCATAAATTTTATACTCGCATAAAAATAAACGAATCTTCTGATTCCCGACAAATTAATTACGTTTATTCTCTCCACCCTGTATAATGATTTTATACACTCATCAACACAAGTGGTGACTGAATACACTCTCAAACAAAAGTGTTAACATAGTTCTAGATTTAAAGGCTCCTAAACATTTTCGAGCTGCATAAGTTATTAGTTTTACTACAGCCCTTTTGACGTCCCACTGCTGGGCACGGGCCTCCCCTCAAAGCGAGGGGGATTCAAGCCATAGTCCACCATGCTGGCCCAGTGCGGGTTGGCAGACTTCACACATCTATCATCACATCTATCGAGAACTAGATAAGATCCCTCAGACGTGCAGGTTTCGTCACGATGTTTTCCTTCACCGTTTCATAGCAAGTGATAATCTCGGAAGAAAATGAGATTCGCACATAAACCCCAGAGGTGCCAGGCGGAGTTTTAACCTGCACACTTTGATTTGCAAGGCGTGCGTTCGACCACTCGGCTACCACTGCTAAGTTATAGTTAGTATAGTTATTAGTGTACTACGTAACAACTTAACTAGTAAACCGCTTATTGAATTATTGCTGTTAGGGTTTATTCACACGGTAAACCCGGCTGCAAGCCCCGGGCTCCCGCTGCTACGGCATCAAGACGCACGTTGCCAAATGTTTGCCAAAACGAAAGCTTGGGGCATTCAATAGGATGTTTTTCTTTTAAATTCTTACTACACACTAAAATGTAACGTAACTATTTGTGTTTTTTTTTCAGCGACTCAATGGCCAAAAGAGCAAAGCATGCGTTACAGAAGCTCTGATGATCTATCTTTCGGTCACAATTAATGAACTACCCTCATTTTGCTTTTAATTAACATGTACCTAAGCTGTTAGCTAAGTGTCGATGTAAATAAGTACTTAAGTAACTAAGTAGTTACTACTTAAATACATATTTTGTTCACACACAAAGAACAACGTAAAAAACCTGTTCCAATGATTTATGAATCTCTGTAATAACAAAACATAATTATATTTTTAACACAACAAAATATGTATTATTAATTATTACTTTCTCAAAATGTATATAATATTTTATGGTTATAATTATAAGTATAAATTAAGGCATATAATCAAGATAAAAATAGGGTTTAACAAATGGTATAATAATCAAAAAATGTATTTAGAGATATTTAGGTTTATCTGTGGATAATAAATTGTGTAACTATAATATACTTACTGTAATTATTTTAATTAAGAGGTATAAAGAATGAAACACACTAGAGTATATTCACGGCGTATAATCATCCATCACAAAACACAATATTAAACTAAAACAATGAGTAATAATAATTATAAAATAATCAACCGACAATAATAACAAAACGCGACGCGCATGGAAAACTCTCGAAAAACTCTGCGGGGGGTCCGCGCCTCGGCGTCCCTGCGCGCTCCCTGCTGGCGCGAAGACGGTCGCCGTTACCACGCATGCGCGAAACAGTAAGCCATCGAAGGAGTCAGCATATACTAGGCTCAGCACCATAAATACACCGCGCACACGTCACAGAGGTCATACGAGAAGTTTTATTCCAAAAAATCCCAATTATGGTTTTATAATAAATACTGCAAGGTAGTTAATAGTATGCTTATTTATAATGTCTGACTATATTGTTGCTACTTTAAAATATATTGTTAGTTAATAAAATGCAAAAACTAAAAATCAAATTGACCTAATGATATTCTTGAATTGAAGTATATTTAAAGTCAATCAACAATGGTATAATAAAAAAAGTTTAAAATGAACAACAATCTTCTAAGCAGTTAATAAAATTTGTAAATTTGTTGGCGTGTTTAAAAATAAATAAAATTGTATGTACTAATATTATATTACTGTTAATGACCGTAATAATATTTCATGATAATATTATACTTACTCAACAACAAACTTGTCAATTTTATTTAAAATATACGTATAAAAGTATATATATAGTAATTTGAAATAGTGGTCTGCTTGTAATCTATGTCAATAGACCAATATGTATGTATCTAGCTTTAGTAAATTTAAACAAAGTGAAAATATCCCTTGAAGAGGTAAAAAATATCCCATTTCGCACCCCACTACTGGGCACGGGCCTCCTCTCGATGCGAGGGTTATTCAGACCACAAGAGGTACATAGATGTTTACATAATAGCTGTAGCCTATATACGTGTATCTTAGCAAATAAAATGTAGACTATATAGCGATGCATAGGGTTCATATTCCTATGTAACTATTGTATGTATACAAAAATATTGCAATAAAAAATAAAATCGTCAATTGTGTAGACAATATAACCCAAACAATAGTATACATAAAGCTACGCTATCCCCTATTATTATATTGTTCCATACAAGGTGTATCAGAAGTCCGAAATGATATGTTATGTACACATACCGTAATTGATATGTAGATCTGGTGGGGGAAATGCGTTCCTTACGGAGTGTGTGTGGTGTCACCATTGCTAACTGGTTGAGGAATAGTATGATACGAGGCGAATGTAAGTTGAAGGATTATGTGGTGACTAAGATTGAGAAAAGTATGTTAAGGAGGTTTGGCCATGTAGAGGGGAGTGGAAGTGTAGGAAGAGGGCGCCCGAGAAGGACCTTTCACGACCAGACTAACGGTCTCTTTCAGAAAGGTCAAGTCCGTAGCACCCTCAACCGACGGAAGTGCATGAAAAGATGTATGACTGTGGACGAAGCGAAAGTGTTTGTAGCATGTGGAAAACGGTAATATCTGCCTACCCCCATTAGATACAGGCGTGAGTACCATACATATGTATGGATGTAGGATATGTAGATGCTCAGTGACGGGAGATAATACCTAACTACTTTAGTTCCTGAATTGCAGACCTTTGAATGTCTGTTATAAAAAAAAGTATTGGGGACTTAGGGCACATCCACAATCATAATAAACAGTGTAAACTGAATTTATGAAAAAGGATACAAATATTTTTTAAACAGATTGTAAAGAATTACGTATATTTTTTTAAATACGCGGAGAAAACATAATAAAAAACATGTTCGGATTTTGATATATTTTGTGAACTATTCAGTTGTATACTCATGCAGACGTTTAAGTATTGGGACTTCTAAAACACCATGTAACCTTACAGTCTATTATAGAGTAGTTCTTCGTGTACATAGAGTTGTATATAGCTAATAATATTTTTTGTGTTTTATAATATTAAAACAGTATCATAATTCGTCCACACTATAAGGTGTATTTATCGCGAACATATATACGATAATAAGCTTTTTAATGTAAGTGACATTAGAAATATATACACGAATAAATGATATAAATTATATACTTCACTAAATTGGCTTAAATTTATTTAATTTTTTTAAAGATTAAAATCCAATTCCTATAAATGTTATAGTAATTAACCCTATATAAATTGTACTCAACTTACAATGGGTTTAGAAAACAAATTTAAAACAAAAGTTCTTTGAAAAGTCGATTGTTACTATTTATTGAAATCTGAAATATATATAAAAATACTTGGGGTTATTAAAATAGGTTTTGTTCAAATGTAATCGTGGCACAATGGCTGGCTGCATTTCTTCTCTTCACTGACTCGTTGAACAAGGAAAGAGCCAGCCCTTTTGTTACCTATAAACTTAGGTGTTAGCTTATAAAAATTTAAGGGCTTAATTTAATAATTTTCATTTTGTTATATTTGTATGCTTTGTATTTCATGTAAAAATAAAAGCTTATGACTAGATATATACAAATTAGACACTAGGTATTATACATTTGGGATACAAAACATATATATACCAAAACTCCGGGATTGAAACGCTCATTTAGAAAAAAAAAACTTTAGAACTTTGTTCAAGTATATGCCAAGTTGTTTTGATTTATAACACAATGATATTGTAGCAGAATTGTAGCGACTGTAATGTACCTATGGAATTTGATGTGGTAGCTTAGATGCCTGTGTTGTATTTATTGTTTAAGCTGTAATAAAATGTTTATGAATACACAGTGTTTTAATTTGAAAACTAATCCAATAGACATGCTAATTAGTTATGAAATATCATATAGTCTATAAACAAACAATATGTACATAACTTTTTAATTATCTTAATTATATACAGAGATAATTCACAGCACAGAAATAGTTTAAACAAAGTTTAAAAAAGGCTAAAAAAGAACTACTAAAAATACCAACCCTATACATTAAGACATTATAATCCCTCTGCAAGCCTCTCACAACGCATTTGTCAGTACTTTTGTAATGCCAAGTAAAAATGGAAAGTTTAACATAATAATAAGTATATTATGTATTACAAACTCCTTACAGTGAACTTATAAATCATTGCTTTCGGAAATGCTACTGATACGTACATATGTCTCTGGGACGGCGGATGTGCGCCGCCCGCTGTCTGCGACCCTTACTTCCGGAGGAACTACGCCGCCTACGCTGCCTACGTCGTAGCGCTACGATAAGACTGCGTTGCCGCGTTGTAGCATAAGCACTACGGCGTCGTAATGCGTTCTTGAGAAAATAATAATGTGTTGGCGAGCTCGTTTTCAGCGGGTATCTACAAGCTGAAAGAAACATTATATTCACTATATAAGTTTTGAATTGTTATGCTTAATAGTTCTAGTTATAGTTTTGTAAGTCACTTATTTCATAAATTATTATTAAAAGTGGGAAAAATTTAATTCATTCAACAATGAAATCAATGACCACTATTTAAATGAATATAAATACTATTTAAACCAACATTACGCATACTGTCGAGTTATTAATGCACCGCAGTAGACGGCGGGGCCGATGGCGGAAACTCCGCGGGCGGAAGTGGCCGGCGGCCATATTGTTTGCGGGTGAACTTCCGGTGCAACCGTCGCCACTTGTCCGCCGCAACTTGCTGCATTACAAGCGGTTTAACATGTTTTTAAACTAGTTCTTTGTGACGACGGAACTATGAAGTCCATAGTCCATTTTAATTTTGCACCACGAATGTATGAAAGACAGTGTTAGCAAAAGATTTTCATTTTTCGATCGTTAATTAGGCTTTCTTTGACAGAGAATAGACTGATATAGCCAAATAATTTGTTTCGTTTTATAGAATAGTATTTGTTTTGGGAATTGTAACATGAACCATAAAGCAATTAAAATTAGAATCACTTCAGAATAAGCGTGGCAAGGACATGGTTCACGAATTGAAGCTAAAAAGCCATCTCTGTAATTTCATTGTATCTTGGCGATGCGCTGAAGTGGCGCTACCGACTGGTATCGTCAACAAAACTGATTAATATCATATTATTTTAAAAATTATAATATTTAATCGAAAATAAAAATTGTTTGGAGAGCCTTGGACTCTCCAAAAAATTTAAAAACAAAACAATAAAACTGTTTTAATAAAAAACAAAAAAAAAAATTAATATCAAAGTATACATGTTCCAGTCCCACTAAATATATTAATCAATTAATAAAAAATAATTTAGCGATAAAGTGTATAAATTGTCATTTTGAATTTTATCATATCGAATGCGAGTGCGAGAGCGAGAGCGATTTTTTTTTTAACTTTATATGAGAGCATACTTATTCGCATTTAGGCCTACGTCCAGCAGTGGACTGACACCGGCTGATGATGATGATACTCATTCGACGCAGACAAATTCGCAAGAAGTAATTAATCGTGATGCCCTTGTAACTAAGAGGTTCCGGGTTCAAACCCCACCCTAGCCATTAAAGTATTGACGAGGGCCTACTCCTACCAATGTATTTGAAGTAAATTTTGTCGATTTAAAACAAAAAGGTTTCTGGAACCCCTTTTCTTGTTCTGGAACCATAACCACTGGTAGCTAGGACCCTGTTCCAGATGCCGGTGGAGAACTAATTTTTATATTTTTAAATGTATTTTTTTATATTTAAATTTAAAATTGTATGGAATAAGACTAATGGAAAATAAACGAAATATTATACAAAGTATTTTTTTTTTTGCCAGCCTTACATCGCCGGCCCGTAGCATGTCACAAGTGAATTACTGCTCATTGACAGCGTAATGCATCGCGTACAACGGTTATTGTTCGCAAACAACTCACTTAACGTTTCAGCCAGGGTCTCATGGTCCACTCTATTAAGTATTGACGTTATATACCTTCGCATAGCAAAACCTTTTAACGATGGACGTAGCCTCAATAACTGGATTAGTAGCTATTGCACCACTTGGTATATTGCTACTATACCGGGCCATATTTGATATCAATGGACAATTCAGGCCATAGTTTACGAAGTTGTTATAAGGTCGCCTTATGGACTGCGTATATCATTCGAAAACCTGACTATTACGAGCCCTAACACAAGTCTTGTCTAAGTCTAGACTTAAGACACTGATTATGTTGCACCGATTCGCTCTCTCACTTTCTTAATTAATATGTAAGAAGGAGACAAAATCTACATATCGACGACTAATTAACTCAAGCGCCATTTTTGTAACTTTGCACCAAACCCGACCTGGGTTTGGTGCAAAGTCAGACAAAAATTCGCAGATTCCAAAGATATATATAACACAATATCGCCCAACGTGGCGCTTGAGTCATTTCGCCTTTACCCGTCGGTATCTTTTATTGAATTTTCACAACTGTGGTGTTAACACGCATGCCAAGACAAGACCTTTGTCACGGATATGCTCGCTCGCTCTCTGTCTAATTTCATACGAGAGAAAGAGACAAAATCAAGATGTTCCGTGACATACGTCTAGTCTTGGCACACATGCTACTGGAGGTGCTATAAATTTTATATCTAACTGTTTTGCTTATTATCTGTTTTGCTTATTTTGGATGACATGGGGGGTAGGGGAGTCTTGATGATGATTACGTCATCGGTAGTTATTTACTTTTTACTTTTTTACACGAATGGCATTGTCTATGCTTGAAAACGGAACGCATTTTCGGGGATAAAACTATAATTATAACATGTTTACGTAAGCATGGGGGGAGGTAAGAGCTTTGCTTACTTTGGCTGGCAATGGGGATGGGGGGGGGATAAATAATTGTAATAAATCTGCTTACGTAATATTTGAACGGCCCCTATGTAGATAAAGCCTAAAGAGTGACATGAAAGAAACCATGATATGACCGCAAACGTTCCAAGTAAACTTAAATGGGGTATAAATAAAGCCGCGCACACATCTTGGAGCGCTCATGGAAACCACTAATTAGGTGTTAAATCACGAGTGAATCCCGGTGGAGCTGTAGGCATCCCTGTATACTGTGATTTACGCTTGTGTGTGAATACTCTCACAAGTTTAAGGAGTGAATTGAGCGCAAGAGGTAGCGGGGAATATAAATACGTATCGCTAGACAACATATACTTGTAGCGACATCTATCTCGCCACATACGAACTAAATCCTGCATCGCGATATTAAAGCGATTGCACATATATACAAGAACCCGACAACAACCGTCGGGCAGTAGCCCACCAGACACAACACCCGTCTGGTCGGAGAATCCTCCCTTTTCCGCCAAACTGGTGACCACGAGCATGAACGTCAGCGCAGCCTTCGCAAAGCTACCTCATCGTGACGTCATCATCACTTCTTCAAGCTTCCGAGCAGCGAGTCATACAGCCAGCCAGCATCCACGGCTAGGGTATCCTGACCACCAGCATGCAGCGGACGCGCATTCCTGGTCATCACCCACAGCCATCTCAGCGACCTTGGCACAGCACACTGCACTTCGACCGGTCAGCAAGCAGAGACGCACTTCTCTCCTGGTCGACGCAGCAGCCAGCCACTACGCAGCACTGCACCACTCCGACTCACTGGAGCATATGCAGCATCACCCCGACTCACTGGGGCATCACCGCAGACAGTTCCGACTCACCGTTAACTATGTGGCATCTGGTTCCGACTCACTGGAACATTCCACTGGCCCGGCAAGCACCACAAGATGTATGGACGACTCAACCTGCTAGCGACCTCCGGTCTCGGAGGGGAGTGTGTAGCGACATCTATCTCGCCACATACGAACTAAATCCTGCATTGCGATATTTAAGCGATCCGAGCGATTGCACATATATACAAGAACCCGACAACAACCGTCGGGCAGTAGCCCACCAGACACAACACCCGTCTGGTCGGAGGATCCTCCCTTTACCCCCAAATACTCATCGTATGCTCCCAAACTCAACAGCGTCAATCATACAATGAGCTGGAGGCAATCTTAGTTTCACCCAGATGAGAGCAAATTCCGTAAAGATCATTTCCAAAAATTTCTGCTGCCGGGAATCGAATCCGGTGTGGTGAGCCAAGCGGACTTCGCTCATACCACGAGAACCGTGGTCAATGCGGTAATAACTTTAAACTATTGGTATATCTATATATATACATCATCACGCCTGTATTTCCCGAAAGCGTAGGCAGAGGTGCACTGTAGTGCACCCACACTTCGCCGATGTATTTTTGGTCCCAATGTAATAGGGGGCGAGCCTATTGCCATTATACCGGGCACATTCCCCCTCAATACGAGGGAGATTTAGGCCATAAACTACCATGCTGGCCCAGTGCGGGTTGGTGAACTTAACACGCATAGACGTCCAGGTTTCCTCACGATGTTTTCCTTCACCGTTCAGCAAGTGGTAATCATTGTTTAAAAAGACATTCGCACATGAAAATTATCTCAGTGGTGCGGGCCTGGGTTTTGAACTTGCACCCCTTACGTTCAAGGCGGGCGTTCTTGCCCGCGAGGCTACCAGTGCTATGGTTATTTTAAGAAATGGCTTTAAGCATCCGCTCCGCTTATACAACAGAATCTCTGTATTAAAAACATCGTCCAGCCGCGGTCACCACAGCTCAAACAAAATTGAAACGGTGACAATCTAGTTTGTCCTATCAACTTTTTCTTTATAAAACTTGATTGGGTGCTACCATTCGGAATACTATCAAAGGGAGTTTTAACAAGAGCAAAATAAAAATACACAAAAATGTAAATCCTTATTAGAAAAGAGCGCCCATGGAGTTTCTTGCCTATTCTTCTCCATAGGAAATGCATTCCGAATGGATGGTAGAGATAGCTACTATTTTTTTATTGGCTATTCATAAGTATCTGTATTGGTTTATATTAATAAAAAAATCTGATTCTGATTCTGAGCATAGAAAATCGATTTTCGTATAAATGTAGGTATTCTTCATTTGTTATCATAAGTTTCTTAAGTTTCCTTATCTGTCCGATAAAATATCAGTTTAAGAACTGAATAAATTGGACGAACGCACGCCTTGCATTCGAAGTTTGCAGGCTCACCTCTGGGTTTTATGTGCGAATCTCATTTTCTTCCGAGATTATCACTTGCTCTGAAACGATGAAGGAAAACATCGTGAGGTAACCTGCACGTCTGAGAGAACTTAACTAGTTCTCGATATATGTGTGAAGTCTGCCAACCAGCACCGGGCCAGCGTGGTGGCCTGAATCCCCTTCGCATTGAAGGGAGGCCCGTGCCGAGTAGTGGGACGTTAAACGGGCTATAGTACCTAGAATAAATTAACTTTACTGTGTAAAGAATTTTGTATTGCCAAGTGTTATAATTTTATGAACAAAATCGAAAGCCTATCGAAAATAATAGGTTGGGTAAACAGTAGGCCATTACCGGCGGTATATTTAAACCACGGATTAAGTTCAACGTGGAGCGGTTAGCGTTTGCTTATTTTCTGTTGTTACGCCTCAAATTGTCGACACTTGAGTACAGATTAGCTTCGTTACCCCGCGGCGGAGCGCGTACCTGCACTAGTGATGGGATAAAAATTATCGAGACACTATGCTTTTTTTACAGGAAGGAGGTAAAAATTGTTGTCGAAACTAAATAAACACGATAAAAAATCCTCACGTACTCTTTTTTTTGTCTTATATATGCGGTTTGTGAAAAAGTAATCAGCAGTTACTTAAACTGCGTTGACTTGGCGTCGATAATGATATTCGTTGTTACCTATTTACCCACTGTTTAATTATAGACGCCGGGAAATCCTGACACAAATCCCGTCCCACCTGGGTATAGAATTAACAACAATCACTGTATCATGGGGATTGTGTTACACTGTCAATCCCAGAGATATAATTGTCACTGACTTGACGTGCCTGACAGATGATATATTCTCTTGGTCACGTGATATTAATTAATATTCTGACATTATGATGCCAAAATGTACCTAACCATCTGACATTGTTAGAGCTTCTTTGGCAAGTACATTTTAGTTTACTAAATAGTATTACTTTTACTAAATCTGTCTTTAATTATACACACGTCTACTACTGTTTACCATTTATACTTCTTGATGATTTTTGTGTGGCGTAAAAAGGAGATAAAGTTGAAGTAATATTAATTTACTACTCCGGTAAAGCTGTAAAGGCTACATCACGGCCAACAGCGTAGTCCATAAAAACAAATGATTAAACACGTTCGATGCGTAGAAATTTTTGATGTTTTTTCACCTGTTGAGTCATAAGGTTATTTACTCATAGAGTTACTGGCTTCGTGAGTGCTGCGCACCGGATGAAAGTTCGCCATGAGCCAATATGACCTCACAACGCAGCGAACGTGTTACAATACTTACAGTATTGTTTTTATATTACGTTCAGTTAACTTAGTATAAAATATGTCAATTAGAGTCTATATTGAAACACGTTAGGTTCTAAGTTCTATGAGGTGGTGGTAAGAACCTTGATTAGCATTTGGTAAAAGTAAATAAAAAAACATCGTATCCGTGTCCCATCCCTATGTTTCCAAGTGGTCGCGCGAAGAAGCTCGCGGAATAATGATTTCTTTGAGTCCCCCACTGTTTGAAGTGCACGCCATTACTGGCTCTCAGATACGTTTGTGCTCTGTACTTAATAGCGGGTCTCAATGCGGACTATAATTGTTTTCCTTACCTTTGTACGCTCGAAATCATGTTTACGACTCTTGTACGGGATTAAGAGGCTTTTATGTTAGATATTTAAGCATGTATTTAACTGTCATTATATTTTGGTACGGGCCTGTTTTTCTAACCACTATTGAATTTGATAAAGTGAAACACACACGTTACATTTAAAAATACTTCTTTAATGTAAAATTTACCTGCATGGTAAAATATACGGTAGTAAATTGACATCCCTATTAAACTAAAACTTATTACTTTGAAGTTACGGACGTTGTCATGTCGGTAATATAACGCTTTACTGTTACCTCTACTGCATAAAAGGATAGCATAAATTGTATCTACTACAGCCCTTTTTAACGTTCCATTGCTGGACACAGGCCTCAATGCGAGGGGGATTCAGGCCATAGTCCACCACGCTGGCACAGTGCGGGTTGGTGAACTTCACACGCCTTTCTATAGACATGCAGGTTTCCTCACGATGTTTTCCATCACCGTTTCTTAGCAAGTGATAATCACGGATTAAAATGAGATTCGCACATGAAACCCAGAGGTGCGAGCCGGGGTTTGAACCTGCGCACTTTGATTGCAAAGCGTGCGTTCGACCACTCGGCTACCAATGCATAAACTGCATACCACCTTACAATGGATAAATTATATCGTATCGGTTCACCGAACACTCGGCTATGTTCCTTTGAGAGTTTGAAACTGAATATCGCTCCACCAGATCTTTTTCGGGAAACATCCCCTAATTGTAAAATAATATTAATCTGTTGAAGAAAGACTAACCGTGGTTGCATTCCGTATATATGGTTGAATCCTATATTTGTTTATTTCTCGACGGTTCATGAGTAACTTGAGAAATTTACATGAAAAAAAATTTGATTCTGTTATCGTATAAAATCAAATGTATGAAATAACTCCAATAAATCATTTAGAGAACGACTAACGCGCACACCCAATATTAAGCGTTTCGGGAAATATTTTTTACCCATAAATTAAGTGCCGGATACGTAAGCGGGTTCCGCACACAGTAGCACGCGTTAAATTCGCTCCTATATTGCGAAATTAAACACATAAATTACATATACTGCCGTTTGAGATGTGTATGTTACCTACATTTGAAAAAAAAACGTTATAGCAAACCGAGGAAGTAAAACTAATGTACGCATTCGTAAGAATCCATCTTATATTCTATGTATAATATATGAAAAAAATGAGGGTATGTCTTATTAATTGCCATTTGGTTTCGTACTAGAAACAATAAAAACATATCATTAGAACAACACGTTGGAACTAAATTAAAGAATATTAATCTACGGGTAAAGGGGCGAAGTTACTAAAATGGCGCTTGAGTCAATTCGCCTTTTAAACATCAATAACTCGTTATTCTATTATTATTGCTAAGCGTGACAGTAAATAATGATTAAATTTTTTCTTTGTTTTGTTTTATGATTTATTATGACGAACTAACCAAAAAGCTACTAAAACGTTGGGACGTTATTTAGATGATACCCAATAACTAGTTAATAATTACGGTAAAAATTATCAAGGTAAATACAAAGTAAAAAACGATGTAACGGAAAGTTAATTATAGGCATCAGCGTGAAGTCGATGATGTGTTTCATTGAAATGAGTGATACGGTGGATGGATAATTATCACCTACGATGGCTATACCATGCGCACTTAGAAGAACCGTTTTAACACGTTAGCTGCGGCGAAAAAAGGGGTAAGGATTGTATCGGGCCGATTATGTGTGATCCGCAGTGAACGTGTTAAAATACTTTATTTCAGTTTGAAGTCATTAAATTTTCAGTGGATTCTGTGACGCCTAAGTTATCTAAATATATACGCGATGCATTATATCATTCCATAAACCATAATCAAAATTGCATACCCTTAACATCATAATTGTTGATCGAACTGTTTAGAGCGCAATAGGTAAACAATACTCACTTGTTTTGTAGAAAGGAAAGCAAACAGAACATTCCTTCGCTGAAAAATTCACGAATCGTAAACGTACGTCTAAACACCGTCGCGTGCGCAATAACGTCAGTTACAAAGACATCGCAATCAGAGACAGTAATGATTTAACTTTCTTAATGAAGTACAAAATACATAAAATCATGTATTCATCATCATCATCATATCACGTCAAAGAAATGATCTTTGTCAGTGCATTCAAGAAGACGGTCATCAAACTGGGGATATACTTTGCATTAGTCACAGCGATTTTAATAGTAGCTATAGTCCCACACTTTTTTAACACGAAGAAGCAGATGCTACACCATCGTCACTTAAGGTATCCAACAGATTTGAAGTATATTCTCTTCTGGACAGAATCAAAGAAACACAAGGGACACTCGTTGAGAAAACCAGAATTTGCAACGGGTCAGAAGCTGTTTATAAATCAAAAATGCCCACACATCAATTGTTACATAACATATGATAAACATGCGCTGAAAGACGGCCAAGAGTTTGATGCTGTAGTATTCAACATAGATGAAGTAAAAAAAAATAATTGGAACACTTTCAACATGACGAGATGTACTGATCAGGTGTACATATTCAGATCAATGGAGTCATATGAGAAATATGGAATATGTGATCAAGACTTCGATAACTTCTTCAATTGGACTTGGACATACAAACTTGATTCAGATATTCCACAACCTTTTGTTAATATTCATGACAAGAATGGTACTGTAGTGGGTCCTGTCAAAAAGATGAAGTGGATAGAGAGGATGGACTCAGTCGATAAGTTCACCAATAAACTGCATGCTAAGAACAAGGCGATAGCTTGGATATTTACTAAGTGTAAACTGAAAACCATACATCAAGACTTTATAAGGGGCTTAAAGAATGAGCTGAAAGGTTACAATTATTCTCTGGATTTGTATGGACCTTGCGCTCAGAATAAGTGTCCAGGAAATCGCGTTTTTAAGTGTTATGATATGCTGGACAAGTCTTACTACTTTCAATTGTTTTTAGAGGATTCGTTTGCAGAAGATTACGTTACAGGCGGCATTGTCAATGCAATGACTCATTTCGCTATACCGATTGTTTATGGTTCAAATCATTTTAAAAAGTAAGTACGTATACATAATGTGTATTATAAACGACTGCCTCTAGTTTATCTGTAAGACAGTCTTGTAAAAATATTATCCGACACACTTTTGTTTGGGTGCAAATTTTGTAGCCAGTGAGAATATTTCCAAAATATTATCGCCATTATTTGCTCCAGTGTGATTTTTACTAAGATTGCAATCACTGTACAGAATTATGTATTCTGGTTTGTAAACAAGGTTTGCTTCGACTGACCTTTGCAGTCAAATTTAACTTGGAAATTTAAAATGTTGATAAGGCTCTACCGTCTGTTCTTGATGGTGGAAATTATACAACCATTGATTAGGAAAATAGACCTTAACCAAGTAATGGGCTCGATCTCTTCTGATTTCAGTTTCCTACCACCCGGTTCCTACATCAACGCTCAAACCTTTGATATGAAGAAACTCGGAGCTCTCATCGACTATCTTATCAAAAATAGAGAAATGTATTTATTCTTTTTGGACTGGAAGAACCATTATTATTACACAGCAAGGCCCAAGACCAGTGTCTGCGATCTATGCACCAAACTGAACAGGAATCATAATGGAAAGACGTACACTGACTTCAGAAAATGGTGGAACCCTGAGTATAAAGATACTTGTCAAAGAATGAATTTAGTTCGAATGTTCAATGACCCATAATTTTGATTTGAGGCCTTAAAATGATTTGCATATAAATTTTGTTCCAAGTTCATTACTTTTAGATAGTTTTGTTGGTAGTTGTCTAGCTTTCAAGTAAGTACTTCCGATTTTTTCTGGATTTCTGATAATACGAAGTTATCACGAAGCTGACAACCAGCAATTTCCTAGAAAATATATCATAATATCTGAGGGCACTAGTATACTGTCTAAAACTAAGGTCTGGCCATGCCTATGCTTGTAATTTACCTAACAAAAAATAAATGTTTAAATTTGTTTTATTTTTGCTTGACTAACCCAAATTAAGACTTTTGAAAATGATCATAAATACTCCGTATATAGCGAAAGGTTGCAGGCATATTATCCGCATTATGAATTACAGATTATATTCACACATTTTTTCATCTGTTTCCTTCCCTATAAATCCTTCAATTTTGCATTAAAAGGAGTGCCGATATCAGTCTTCGGGGGCGCATCTGTGATCGACATCCCTCGACTCAGATTTATTATTGAATACTTTTTAGAGGAGCCATTCTCACAATGAGACGCCCGGCCATCCGTCTTCCTTACATTTCTATGTATTTTTTTTGTATCTTTTTCCCATTGTGATTGTATTGTTGGTAATGGCAATGCCAAAATTGTTAGACGATGGTGTTTTGCAGTTAATTTTGTTTTGAATGTTTCTACCAATACCAAAATGAACTGTATTGACTCACAGAAAGAGTTCATTCTTCTACGAAGTGACACTGATAGTGCGAGATAATTTTGACGCGTGTGGCATTTAACACCGAAATTCAATCATAATGCATATTGACGCAGATAACGTTTTGGTATTTTAATAATTTCAAGCGTGACTTTTCATGCCCAGTGTACGGTGAGAAGAGTATTTGGAAATATACATTCGAACTTTGATTTCGATGCTTACCCATTTATTTTTTAATTATTTACCACGAATTGAAGGTCATGGCTCCCAGTGAAGTGGTTATTAACACTTAGAAGGTTGTATACCTGAGTTAATATTGGTCTCATGTGGTTAATGGCTATGATTGGGCCCAAGACCGCAAAATATTGGTTTCTCGCTCATTCATTGCAACCATGAGTAAGATGGCAATACAGTTTAGTTTGGTGCTAACAAAATAAGTACCATTAGCTTTTGATTATAGTTGAGACTCTACTGACTCTACATCCCATCTCACCCTTCACACGAGATATCATAAATGAATCTCTATTATCGGATTTGGGATTTATAATAAACAGCAAACCACACGGCTCATCCATTACTAAAAATAAATACATTGTAGAGTGACCAATAGTATACTGACAAGATGAGATATTCTACACAACAGTTTGTGACAAGACAAAATGTGAGATATCACTCAAAGCATTTTCATTATGTTTTATGCTTAATCAAGGTTTTAGATTATATTATACATGCATAAAATAATGAATTTAAAACTCTCAGTGACATCTTTTATCATATTTAGAAACTTAAAAGTCGCTATTTTGTTAGGGATTGGCAGTCCACATAATTATTAGTAAACATAAATAAATATCGCCTAACAACACATACACATCCTATGATCCCAAAATAAACAAAGCTTGTACTATGGGTACAATACAATAGACTAGGGGCGATCCCAGTTGCACCCAGACCAGGGCAAATTCTCAAAAGACCATTTCTGCAATTTGCTACTGAAGGGAATCGAACTCACAACATCCAATTACAGTCAGCCGAGCGGTCTACGGACCAATAGACCAAGCCGTCATCGTAAGAAGGACGAAAATACTCTTACTTTAATGCTAATATAGTTGATACCAATATCTCCTGAGAATGTGGTCTGTGATGGTGTTAAGGCGCCATCTAGTAACCGCATGAACAATAGGTTGTTACTAACTAACTTAGGAGTTAACCATTTGTCACTAGATGGCGCAACGACAATCGCCCGTCTGTGAATAGCAACCCTTATTCACGTGAATAGGAACGCTCCCATAGACTCTGCCATAGACACTAAAGAATCTGTCAGTGTCAACAATACTTTTTTTTGCTTGCTTGCCATTAACGACTCGGCACATTTTGTAGACTTAATACTTTTTAAATACACGATATTGTGGAAGAGCGTCGTTTCTTATCCCAACACACCACAACATCGGCAAGGCGGCTGGATCCATGAACACAGGCGAACAGATGGCCACCCTACTCCATTATAACACGCTCAGCCCGCAACTCGGCAGGGATCGGTCGCAAGGGACACAATCAGTTATTTAACGCTGTCGGCGGCGCGGCTGCGGCGGGGTTAACTTTAACTTCCCGACTGTACAAGTCAGTTTAACTTGTCTTCTATAAATATGACTATTTACTTTAAACATTTTTAACTTAACACTTCAACGCTGAAATATATTCTACTGCCCAATTATTTATAGAAAATTATGATTAATTTTCATTAGCATTGTAGAATAAAGTAAATAAATACAAATACATACATCATCACGCCTGTATTCCTCAAAGACTCACTCCTCAAACACTCCGTTCCTCAAACACTCCGTTGTTGTATTTTGGTCCCAATGTAATAGTGGGCGAGCCTATTGCCATTATACCGGACACGTTCCTCCTTAACAGGAGAGAGATTGGGGTCATAGTCCACCACGCTGTCCCAGTGTGGATTGGCGAACTTCACACGGCTGTCTGTTGACATACAAGTTTCCTCACGATTTTCGCTCACAGTTCAGCAAGTGGTAATAATGATTGAAAATGAATTCGCACATGAAAATCTCAGAAGTGAGGGTCCGGGATTTGAACTTGCACGGCGTTATACCAATAAGGCTACCACGCTGTAAAAATGCTGTTGCAAGCAATGTTAAACGGATTGGAGGGTAATGACTCAAATACGCCTTATAACAATAGAATATCAATTTCAGAAAGACTATGTTAGTTCTCTTTCACTAATAAAGAGAGTGAGAGAGAAGAGACGTTATTTAAGTATGTAGAATGGGGATGGTGATCGGAAAAGTTTGCACAAAGCGACCAAATTCGAAGCTCAGGTGTATTCGCGTACATACGCCTCATAGATCTAGTTAACTGTGTAGACCACTACCATTGGCTAATAGAGTTTCTTGCCCATTCTTCTCCATAGGAAATGCATTCCGAATGGGTGGTAGAGATACTATTATTATTATTTATTTGACGATTCATAAGTGCCTGTATTGGTTTACATGAATAAAAACAATCTGATTCTAATGAAATTTCGGATATGACTTGTCCGCAAGTAGCTCTGGGGGGCAATTCTCGTATGATCGACATTAGCTCTAATTCGACATAAGTCAAAACGAAATGCCAAATGCGTTCTATTTTTAGGGTTCCGTACCCAAAGAGTAAGACGGGAACCCTATTACTAAGGCTTCGCTGTCCATCCGTCCGTCCGTCCGTTCGTCCGTCCGTCCGTCCGTGCGTCGTCCGTCCGTCCGTCTGTCACCAGGCTGTATCTCATGAACCGTGATAGTTAGAGAGTTGAAATTTCCACAGATGATGTATTTCTGTTGCCGCTATAACAACAAATACTAAAAAACAGAATAACATAGATATTTAAGGGGGCTCCCATACGAGAAACATGTTTTTTTGCCGTTTTTATAGATAATGGTACGGAGCCTTTCGTACGCGAGTCCGACTCGCACTTGGCCGGTTTTTATTTCATTTTGTTTCGATATATATCGAATTAGAGATGAAGTCAATCATGCGAGAACTATCCCCTTGGGCCCTTACCACCACTTCTTAAGGTAATATGCAAATGGAGTAAAACTTACGGTCTGCAAGTGAACCCGCTTAAGACCCAAGTTATTATTATCGGTAGTTCTAGAATGACTTCTCGTCTTGACCTTGCACAGATCCCCAAAGTATGCTTTAATGGTAACACAATTCCCATAAGTGACAATGTAAAAAACCTGGGCATACACATTGACAAGAATCTGTCCTGGGGTCCACAGCTGCAAGAGGTTAGTAAAAAGGTATTTGCTTCGGCTGGATCGTTGCGAAGGCTCCGTAATTTTCTTCCTACTGCCACTAAAATTGCACTCGCACAGTCTCTTCTCCTTCCCATCCTTGATTATGCCGATGTCAGCTATCTTAACATAACAGAAGATCAACTGAATAAGCTTGAGCGACTGCAAAACTTCTGCATAAGATTCATATTTGGCTTGCGCAAATACGATCACGTTTCTGAATTTCGTACTAAGCTCAAGTGGTTGCCTATACGCCTTCGCCGGAATGTCCATATTCTTTCACTTCTATACAGTATTCTCTATAATCCTAAGACTCCAATCTATCTTAAAAAGCGTTTCCAGTTCTTAAATGATACTCACTCAAGGTCCCTAAGGTCATCAGAAAGTCTAGAGCTGAACATACCAATGCATTCTACAATTTTCTATGATAAATCCTTTTGTGTACAGGGAGTTCGTCTGTGGAATGCATTGCCTGTTACAGTAAGACGTGCTGAGTCGTTATCAATTTTTAAGCGATTAGATAAAGAGCACTACTTAACGCTGTGATCACCTATTGTCACTATTATCACTATTATCTTATTTCTTACTAAAACCATGTATTATTACTATATCTATATTGTATTATCACCTATAAATTTATATATATATAAATTATGTATGTATGTATATGTGTATGTATTGCTATTTTATATATTGATTTATTATTTGAGTATACCACCAACAGCTGCCCATAATTAATTTAGTATAGTTTTCTCGTCCAAACTGGTTGTCTGGAAGAAATTGCTTTTAGCGATAAGACCGCCAAATTGTACATAGCTACTGTATTTAGAACTAAGAATGTTGTATTATTTTCTTTGTTTGGTGTGTGCAATAAAGAGTACTCTATCTATCTATCTATCTATTGTTGTTTCAATAGTAACTGTCAGTGTTTGACAGATTTTGTATGGTGTTAACCGTCAAAAACTGAAAGTAATATTACTAACAATGCTTCAAGACAAGACAAGACAAGGCAAGACAAGTTGTAAGGGTGCTGGTTTAGGTTCAACTGGGAACGCCCCCAGTCCATTGTAAGATACCAATAGTACAAGCTTTACTTACTTTGGTATCATACAATAAGTGTGTCTTGTATACATACATCATCACGCCTGTATTCCCCGAAGGGGTAGACAGAGGTGCAATGCAGTGCGCCCATATTTCGCCGATGTATTTTGGGCCAAATGTAATAGGGGGCGAGCCTATTGCCATTATACCGGGCACATTCTCCTTCAATACGAGGAAGATTTTTGGGCCATAGTCCACCACGCCCAGTGCGGGTTGGTGAAATTCACACGCCTTTCTATAGACGTGCAGGTTTCCTCACGATGTTTTTCTACACCGTTTCTTAGCAAGTGATAATCTTAGATGAAAATGAGATTCGCACATGCAACCCAGAGGTGTGAGTCGGGGTTTGAACCTTTGCACTATGATAGCAAATCCAGCCTTGAACCACCTGGCTGCCACTGTTTTTTTAGTGTGTGTTGTCAGCTGAATTAATATATTTATATATTTAAGTTTATTATTTAAAAAATAAATTATATATTTAAAAAACGTCAAGTAAGTTCGGTTGCCGCAGTAAGCACGCAGTATGGGTATCAAAATGGTAGGGGTGTCACTAGTACCAGGTGCAGGGAAGTCAGTTAACTCTAACCAACCTCGATATATTGTCGAATCTCGCATTCAAGTCCAATTACAGTGCGTTGTTTAGGCTATATTACTGGGCTAAATTGCCTCATCGAGGAAGGTAATATGGGCTAGTTTCAAAATGGAATTTTGTTTGCAATAGTTTAGTTTGGCCGTGGTAGTAATGGTAGCCTGGTTGTTAGAACGGCCACCTCGAACGCAAGCGATGCAAGTTCGATGCCCCGACCCGCATTTTTAAATTCCATCTGCGAATCACCACTTGCTGAACGGTAAAGGCCATCATCTTGAGGAATCACCAGGGCCAGCGTATTGGACTAATACCTAAATCTCCCTCGTATAGAGGGAGAATGTACCCAGTATAATGTTAATAGGTTCGCCCTCTATTACATTGGCACCATACATCGATGAAGTGTGGATGCACAGTATTGCACCTCTGCAAACCCCTTCGGGAAATATAGGCGTAGTGATGGTGTGTGATAGTGTCTGTATCCTATTAAAACACATCACTCTTTTAAACATATGTGTCATCTCATGCCAAGACTTGCTTAGTTCAACATTCTTGCCACTATGAGTCATATTTTTCACCTGAACTAAAATTTTGGCTATCCAAAGAAACTTCTAACTTATCGGTTCACTATTTCTGAACGCTGTCAATAAAATAGTTTAAACATAAGTATACAGTTTAAATTAGGAAGTAGGTACCTATATATGACATCCAAATTGTAACTTAGCTTGAAGCCTGTTCTTGTATCTTTACTCTTCGTCACCTTTGAAAGATTCCCTCTTTTCAACCTTATATTTTAATTATCCCCGCGTCATCGACCCAAGAACCTGACCAGGCATAATTCAAATTGCGAGCACAGTGGCGCTCTCTTGTGACGCTCGAGTGAAGTCAAGAGTTCTAGAATATTCATCAGCCAGGGTTGATTACTTCGTAGACTTCACATTAGGTTATGGATATTCTTTTTAACAGCTAACCACAAAAACGTATTTTATTTCAAATATATACCAGAGCCCTACCACCACCTTAGTATTGTTGTTTAAATAGTTACTGTTAATTTTTGACAGATTTTGTACTGAGTTGAAAACCTAAAGTACAATTTAAAATATTGCTGCGAAACATTCGGTGGTGAGAGGATTGTTCGTCTATTTTTACAAAGACCTGCATAGCGAAATGAACCTCATAAAATATTTTCGTTCAATTTGTTTTAATATGTATCAATACCTCCAAAAACCCCGGTACATTTCTTTAAATCAAAGGCTAACGGAGACAGCGGGTACACTCGCGAACACTGTAAAATTCATACATTTCATCAGTACAGTCCGCATGTCAAGTGCGGACCGGCTGGTTAGCATATCGCTGAGATCGTCGTCGCCTGCTCGAATATTCAACAGCTCTTTGTCGGTGACCCTACTTAGGTGCTCCTACAGTATGCTAATGAAAGTCAGTTTGTATACTGTTTGATTTTGAACTTTATTTATTAACGATGGATGAACAATTTTAAACGGACATTAATAATAGGTACCAATGCACGGTACCCATAGTATAATCTCTGCTTAGTTTTTGATCATACGATGAGTATGGGTTACATGACGATATTTTTTTTTATGCTAGACTCCCTGAATCTCAATGCAATAATGAAGACTGTCTACCACACTAGCCCAGTACGGGTTGGAAAACTTTACACACAGTGCCGTAAATAGGGCGGTGCCACCGGTGCCCACACACAGGGCGTAGACTCTGGGGGGCGCAAGAATGGCCAGGCCAGGCAGGACTATTATTTTTTCGATTTGCTCCTGCTAAGTTCCCGCTGCGCCTAAAATATTTTTTTAAAATATAATATCTAAAAAAGAGCGCAGTTATAGAAGCTCGCACAGGGTGCAGAAAAGGCTATTTACGGCACTGTTAACACATCTTTCAGATATTAGTAAGGCACTCTTATGAGAATAGGTGCCTAATTTTCTAAAAAAAAATAAACCAACAATCAATAGATTGACATTTGAAAAAATCTTATTCTTTCAACCCTGCTCTTTGCAAGGTGGAAATGTCAACAATCCTTCTACAAAAGGCTTGGGAAGGTGACAATAGCTCACGCTATTGTCGTAAGATTGTAAGAAAGGTTAAACTGTGGATTTAAAATAAAAGGAAAGTAAGAATGCTTGTATTTTCCTGGTGGATGGATGAAAGTAAAAATCGTAGAACGTAGCAAAATTAATTTATAGGTACTAACAAGTAAAAAAAAACATGTTTAATATAACACTTAATATATCACGCAATAACGAATATCAAACATGCAAGTTAACGCACCTAACAGTAAAACAAAAGACATTTGAAAATGAGAACTTCCTCCTTTTATGAAGTCGGTTAAAAATAAACATCCTACAAATGTGTTTTCAATTAGAACTTAATCGTATTTAGTTTTTTTTTATACAAGCAATGTGCGGGTATGACATGACCAGTAGTCTGGTTACCCAATTCAACTCAGCTAAATGCTTGTGCTAGTGCTGGCTCACGTCAATACTTTAATCATGGAGCAACATATACAAACATGTTAAATTATATACCTCAGTAACCCTTTTGGAGAGTAACCATAAAGTTTCTTACTCATTCATCTCCATAGGAAATGCATTTTGAATTGGTGTTAGAGTACTATATGATTTTTTTTCTTTGTTTGACGATTCATAAGTAATGGTTTCCATGAATATAAAATTCTGATTCCGATCCTCATAACCAGTATCATCAAACCTGGCACTTCTCAGCTACGCGAGCGGAGACGCTTCATAGTATTTGCGATCCATCCTCTTCAATTTAGATTCATTTAAATATGATATCAATTCGTCAAATCTTTCTGCACCCTTTGGGTAGCACTTTTCTCTCAAAGGACCATAATACCACCATTTTCTGAAGGTCTCATAACTGTGATACTCAATTTCATTTTTTTCATTGAGAAGAGTACACATATCGCAGAATCCCCTGAAGTGGTCAACGGTGTGAATGGTATAATGCTTCTTCCAGTTGAAGTACTCTCGGTAGATGGTAGGGTTCTTAATAACATAGAAGATGAATGCAGCTAACTGGCCTGGTGTGTATTTTTGGGCGTTAATATACGATTTGTCTGGAAGGAATCTGCAAAAACAAATACTTTTACTTTTATAACTGATCTTAAACAATCTCAAATATAATTTCAAGTAGTTTGAGAGTTAGAATCAAGAGTGATTTACTCATCATCACGCCAGTATGTTTCCCTAAGGTATGGGCAATGATGCACTGCAGTGCTCCAACACTTCGCAGTTGTATTTTGGTCCCATTGTAATAAGGGGTAAGACTATTGACATTATACTGGGCACATTCCCCATTGGCCGGGTGCGGGTTGATGAACTTTACACGCCTTTTTATAGATGTGCAAATTCCTAACGCTTGCCTTCACCGTTCAGCAAGTTGTGAACATTATCGGAACAGACAAGAAACTAAAAAATAGACAATGGTCAAGAAGGCCACACATTAACCTTATGATAAAATGCATTATACCAAATGTCACGGTAGGCATGGAAGTCGGAACATGTCGATAACGAAGCCAATCCGTCTAACCGTCGTACTTACTTGGTATAGTCAGCACCTCCAATAACGATAGGTACAGCGTCGTTATGGTAACCCATTAAAACCTCCTCCGTCACATAGTCTTCCGACATGCTTTCTTCATAAGCCAAATAAAAATAGTAGTGTCTTTCGATGGCTTTCTTACAATTGTCTTCTGGACACTCCATGTTCCCACACCCGTAAATATCAAACGTCAGTGCTTGCTGGTTCATTGCATTCTGCAGCTTCCTAGCAAACGGCATTCGGTTCATTTTCGTATGACATTTATTCATTACCCATGCCAACGCTTTCGTCTTCGTATTAACTTCATCAATATTACTGAAATTAGCGTAGCCTTTTGTGATTTTTAAAACGTTTTGCGCGCCGACAAATACATCTTCCTGTTTATTTTCCTGTATCCAAATCACATCGGGGTGAGGAGCGACCACTTTGCCTTCTAGATCTTTTACTTCTATGAAAGGCGTGAAGATGTTTGAATACAGTTTGTACGACCAGGTCCAATTGAAATAGTTGTCTAAATGTATGTTGCATAGAGGGTGGTCGTTAGATGGCACCATCCCGTAGAAGATGTACCTTTGGTTCTGCAATCTCGCTCTAGGAAGGTTGGCCTTGTTCCATCCCGCTAATACGCTGATATTAAATAAAATAGCATCAAAATGTGTATAATTACTATTCAACAAGTTTGGTTTGGTGGTTATAAAACAATTAACATCCGAACAATCGTTATCTATGAAAGGGTACTGGCCTTCACTCCTATCATTATTTTCATCACCAATAGACTCCCAAAGTAAAATATACTTCAAATCTTGTTCACGTCTCACCAAACTTGGTTCCAAATTTTTAAATCTCCTATGTCGTATGCTATCCTGGTACTTAACCACTTGAGATACGGCAGAGAATGCCGTATGGAAAGAATAGAATGCCAATGCGATGTACATAAACAGTCCAGTGAAGCTGACTATGAAAAATAATTTGGCGAAAGTGGCCGTACGCGATACTAAATACATTTCACAGAGGTTACCTTCTACCGTGCCGGGGGAACAATGAAAAGAAACGGCGGTCTCATCTCGATAAATAACAAAGAATGCGTCCGCTGTCTCATTAGATGACGGCGGTAAACAAAAAAAATCTTTTGATTCGAAACAAACAAAGCGAGTCAGTGAGCAGTGTGAACAGAGCGCCGCCGTACGGATTCCTTGGACATTACCGTGAATTGCATAACGTTTGTTGTTGTTATTCGTTTGTCATAAATGCCTTACTTACTTCTTGTATTAATCACAAAACCAGGTCTATTGTGTGATTATTACCTACTAAGCAACGCTTATACTCTCCGAGTTACATCTAAACCAGGCCAAATTCCGAAATTTGTCGCTGACGAGAATCAAACCCACAATTACTCGGTAGCCGAGAGGCCTACGCTCCAAACCATAGACGAAGCCATCGTATAAAAGTTTGCAAATATCGAACAAGTATTCGAATGGGTCTATGAATTTGACAGGAAAGTGGCAGGATTACGCTAGGGGCGCCATTGTGTAACGTATGGACATTTATTCATTTGTTTTTCAATATGTTACAACTTCCTTCGAAATTTGTATAAAATTCATTCTATGTATTTGGCGGTAAAACCTTCAGCTGTTTTCGCCTCGATACCAAAAATCGTCTTGCATCGTCGAATACTTAACACCCTTTCAAATAAATGCGGGAATGTTGTTTGTCGTATTTCTTTATAGGTATTTGGAACATCTGTAATGTTCCATCGCTGCGGCCTCTCAAAGGAGATCTCTGACTGTTCGCAGCCAAAAAGCTCTCGAGAAAAATTTTCTATCAGTCGATGTCTCCCTCTATTTGCTAAGACCTGTTTCGTTAGAGGCATTGAGTGTTTCCATTGCATTCAGATCCTCAGACTTATTTTTATTTGTAACGTACGATTGACATAATTAAATTCTAACATTACCCGATACATCGTTAAAAAGGTCACTATTAATATAATTACAAGAAATTTTTAAGCCAAATTCATGCCCTACTCCTTAAAAAACCTTCCCTCTCTCCCGCCACCGGTATTTAGATTAAATTTAAGGGGAGTTTGTACCGTAGTCGCGTCAAGACCAACTGTATTGACTCATTGAAAAAGCACATTTTTTAACGCAATGCCGTCACGTGGGCTGCTATTGCATCAAACATTTAACCTTTATGTATATTGACACAAAACACATTTTCACAAAAAATATGAATTAGGTCTTAAGCTGGAGTACGGGCGTATACGCATTACACTCGAAACATTATCTTTTGAAATATAAATGAGCCAATATAAGCCATATAGTCTCATAATACAACCTATATTTCCATCTCGTGACGGACAAGATATCGGAAACGTACCAACGCTCTTTGCATGTAGGACGTGAAGTCTTCGGCAAATATGGACATCGTGTATGAAGTCAAACAAAATTACGTATTCCATAAAAATATACCCCTTTTGCGCACGTGACAGCCAGGGACGTGTCAATATGGGACGTGCATAACTTTGACAAATATCCACTGGGTGTTTTGGACGAAAGACGTCTGTCGGGATTTTGTCATTGACTTCATAAGATTTGTAGGTAGGTTTTTAGTTGTTATTAATTACTTGATATTAGCAGAAAACCCACTTATCGCAGGTGCAGCCATTTCTTATCGTATTCCATTAAATTTCATAATTTAATTCGGTACTTTCATTTAAAAAAAAAACAAAAAAGGTAAGCTTTGAAGAGTGGTGTAGGTAGGTAATCACCCTTTACCGGTTACTTTTCCTTTATACATTTTTATAGGATTTTCACATATTTTACTCTTTTGGTAATTCAATAAAACGTCCCTTTTACGTATGCTTCTCCTTTCTTATATTCTATGTATTTTGTCATAAACCTTGTGGTTTATAACAAACCTTGTGGTTTATAACAAGCCTTGTGGTTTATAACAAACCTTGTGGTTTATAACAAACCGTGTGGTTTATAACAAACCTTGTGGTTTATAACAAACCTTGTGGTTTATAACAAACCTTGAGGTTTATAACAAACCTTGTGGTTTATAACAAAATTTTGTAAGCCTACCTTGTGGTAGGTTTACAAATTCTTACAGTTTCTACTAGTAAAATGAAGTTTATTTATTAAACTCAACTACTACAACTATAACAAAGTCAGATTATAAAGGAAATAAAATCAAAAATAAATAATTTTAATATAAGTAAAAAAATAACCAGAGATGCGGCCATGATGTCTGAACTAATAATAAATACTCTCCTATATCGAATTTACAGCGAATTTCCACGTAACAGTTTGTGTTGTCAACGGATTATCTCGTTAACCGTTCGGTATGCGACCACCGGCATTCAAAGCCGAATGCCGAGGACTCAGAATGCTGAGGCGGTCGCCTTCAAGTATTCGCCTTAATTATGTGCCAGCCAATAATAGACCCGTTTTGTGTACCCTTCATTTTGAACTATTTAACTTTACAATGTGTTTCGCAATGAATATATTAGATTTTAAAACATAGGATAGGTCATTCTTAGTTTTTATAAAATAATAATACATCAACACGCATGTATTCCCCGAAGCGGTAGGCAGAGGTGCACTGCAGTGCGCCCACACTTCGCCGATGTACTTTGGTCCAAATGTAATACGGGCGAGCGTATTGTCATTATGCCGGGTACATTCTCCCTCAATACGAGGTTTATTTTGGGTTATAGTCCACCACGCTGGCCCAGTGCGGGTTGGTGAACGTCACACGCCTTCCTTTAGACGTGCAGGTCTCCTCAAGATGTTTTCCTTCGCCTCTTGTCTTCACGTCTTGTAAAACTAAACAGTAAAAGTTACCCCAATTTCTCGGTGGGCAACAAAAAACCCCCTTCTCCATCCGCGGACGATAAAATTTCATTTTATTCATGGCGCCCCATCGCGTGGACGTCCGCGTCGTTTGTCATCCGCGAACATTGTTTCGGAAACAACAGATAGGATGTTAAAAATGACAATACCACATTCCGTTTGTCGAGGACACTCTTTTATTCGGTTGCAATAAATTGGCAATTGTTTTATTGAAGTGTTGAGGTAAATAATGATTGTCAATTCTTTAATCTATACAAATAAATACAATTGAAGTGTAACACACACTTCAATGTTATTGCAATATAGCAGCTTTTTACTAAATGAATACGAAAGGTGGTAGAATCTGACTATTTGTAAGTGCTTTTTGGCCTACACGACTAAAAAATAATGATTTTGATTTTGAAAGTATATCCGGTACTGATAACGAAAACACATTTATTATGTGACAGTCTGTTTCTTTGAGGTAAACTCAGAAGCGATCAATTACAGAATAGGCCTTATCCGAATTTGCCCATGGCCCCAAGTCTGCTGTAAAATTAGTATGGATATTTTTTAAGGCATAAAAACAACATATTTTATATGACTAGTCTAATAGGTGATACGAAATGCCGGGGCTAAATGCCCCGGCGCTTCGTATCAGCTTATATAAAGCTTGTATACAGCGGGGCAATTCTCGCATGAATGACATTATCTCGTCATGACATGTCGAATTAGATGAAGTCGATATTGTGAGAATTGGGTCCCAGTTTTCTACCATATCCCATTAAGTAGAAAAACAGAGCCGTCGCGGTACGTCTGGCAGATGTGAAACATAAAACATTAACGTCGTAACGGCGAGTGAGCGAGTGAGCGGAGTCAGCCGGCGGACGGAATCTAAGCGGCGGAAAGAACCGACGAGCCACGAAGCTGCTAGAAGATTTGGGATCACGGCATCGCGGCATCAACAGTCGCTGTCACTCGGCAAGCACGCCATTAGATGTTTCACATCAAAAATATTATTACATCATTTACATGGAGGTAGTAAATTAAAACATTTAATGTCCACATAATTTTGCCAGGAACTTTTTTAAAAGTCGGTAATAAGCATGCAAGCCACCTGAGCCCCGGGAATAACTTCCAAGTGAAGGAATGAGGTAAAATCGAAGTTCCGGCAAGTTTAAAAAGTCTAATTTTCCTTCATACGCGACTTGAGTACAGGCAGAGCCGTCCCAGGTACGCGGCGAAAGACTCGTATGGAGCTGGTGTCTTACCATCACATCTTAAATTCTTGACAGTTACTAAGTTAACTGTCTAAAAACCGGCCAAGTGCGAGTCGGACTCGCGCACGATGGGTTCCGTACCATTATCTATAAAAACGGCAAAAAAATTACGTTTGTTGTATTGGAACCCCATTAAATATTTATTTTATTCTGTTTTATAGTATTTTAGCGGCAACAGAAATACATAATCTGTGAAATTTTCAACTCTCTAACTATCACGGTTCAAGAGATACTGCCTGGTGACAGACGGACGGACAGCGATGCCTTAGTAATAGGGTTCCCGTTTTACCGTTTGGGTACGGAACCCTAAACACTGAAAGTAATATTAAAATATTGCTACAAGACAAGTGGTGCTTATATGAATTGGTAAATTTCAAATATAGTTTTGTGTGTTATGTGGCTTGATATACATACGAATATCGAATGTCCCAAAGATAAATATTTAAATACTGCTTAAAATAAATTTTAAAGTACATTGAACGAAATCTAGATGACGTACTTGTAAAGGGTAAGCCCAAGGTATAATCACAGGCCCAGTCTCGGTGTCAATAGATCCCCGGCATTGTTTGAAAATTAGTGTCTACTGAATTTTTAACCCGTTTGGTTGCAAGTAAAGAGATCGAAATACATTAAAAAAATATTTCTAGATTTACGTGTTGCTTAATTTTAAAGTATTCATTATTATCGCAGAAACAATATGAGAATGTTTTGAAACGATCATTCAAAACCATAATTAAAATGATAATTTATAATATTTTTAATATGTTGTCCCAAGTTTTTTTTTTAATTTTTTTTTATTTAAAAAGCAAGTTGTATAGTCATCCACAGATAGGTCCAGCCTGTCCTAACGTGTGCCAGCGCGCTACATCGGAGTCCACGCTATAATAAGGCGAAGTTGGCGATCTCACTAGCGAGATTTTTCCCCAATCATAACTTTCAAAGAAAAAGAAAATGTCAATGGCATATCTAATATTCTAGAGGCTAGTTCATCTGAATATCTATCTGATTCAATTGTATTATGGTGCAGACATACACGAGCGATACAACGAGCGGAAACACAAAAAAAATCATGATTTCGAATGTTTTATAATGAAAATGTTTGACAATACACGTAATATTTTTTTTATTGTTTACTCAATTCGTTATATTGGCTCATGTGTATCTACACCACTATGGAGAATTGAATTGAAATACACATTGTATAAATAGGTAGATAAGTAGTGCCAGACAACATACTCATCGTATGATCCCAAAGTAAGCAAAGCTATGGGACTGCGGGCGATCCCACTAACACCCAAGCCAGGGCAAATTCCGAAAAATCCAAGCTAGGCTAGGTCTAGGGCCTAGGTGTCACGGTGCATGCGAAAGCGATCCCGTGGCGCCCCGATATAAGCGAAAGATGGTACACCGTCGGTTAGTGGGTATTCGGCCTTCTGCCGGGACTCCCACATAACCCTGTTACTTCCCCCGAGGTCGCAGGGTATCCATAAAGGATTTTACGACGTTAAAAGTCTAGGGCCTAGGTGACACCAAGGCCTAGATTCTAGGCCTGGGTTTTATTCAAAACTGTCACTTGTAAATAGTAATTATCATGTTCCACAATTATCGGCAATTATAACAGAGGGACTGCTATTCCAATGATATTTTTCACAGATCTTTAAATCATATTAATTACTGCAAAAGTAATTAACGCTTTCACAGCATTCGTTAAAAACTAGTCTCGCCGCCATGCCAGCATTATGGACGGTGTTATGCGTAGATAAATCAAGGAAAATGTATCATTTTTGTGACATTTCTTTAAATTCAAAAACGGTTGTCATGTGCACGCCTGATTGTGGTCTTTCCTGAAATAATATATATATTCGTAGGTATGCTAATTAGATATTCATCTAATAGTTGATATTAATCTAACCTGATATTTGGAATTAATTTTAAAACACTTTGTGAGAGGTACACGCAACCAGATCGTCTTAACCACGCGCTTCGATGCGGCAATAGCATACAAGAACACAAAACGTAAACTTGACAATTTGTCGGTGCCCTATACAAAATAAATCATTTGACTTTGACCCACCACTTCTCAGATCAACACCCAATCATGTCAAATAGTACTGATATTTTTATATTTAACTTGTTCGCTTCCTCATAACCGTTGCCCGCGAGGGCTGCGCGGCAACATCTTGTACTAATTGGTCCGCGATGCGAAGATGTTCCGACGATTTATAGCACGGCTCAGCACCTACGCTTACCAGTGTGCGCTTAATGTCTCCAACATAACTTACATCTTTTTATTCGAATACTAATAACTGGAGGGTGATTGAAATGATGATGAACTGGAGGATGATGTAAATTAAATGAGGGAAACGGAGAAAGTAAAGCGGTCTGACTAATTTAAATATTAGTACCGTGAGGATGATACAATAACCTTTCGGTTAACTCGTCCCCCTTGGGGGTCAGTCGCCTCAAGGGAAGCCAGTTTCGTCAAGTTGGTATAGCCGCTTTGATTATATATTAATCAAAGCAGCGCAGGCGGTTGAATCATGAACGAACATATTTTGAATTTAGAACAAAAGGTAAGCTTGGCTCCGTATACTATCATACCTTTCAAACCTGTTTCAATCACTTTCTGTAAAAAACCGCTGTAATTCGCCTGCAGCTGTCCTGCACATCGTGTCGTGTGTCCATTTCTCTAATTACAGTTGGACGTAGCTACACAAAAAGGATCCAATCCACAGTTTTGAGATATGGCAGCTTGAAGTTTGATAATGTATTACTTGTGGCATATTTTACAATGAGATCTTTTTTGTTGATTGAAAAGGCCTGCCTTAAAAACCGTTTGGAACTTAACAAATTTTTGTCCATTTTGCGGATTGGATCCTTTTCGCTTAACTACGTCCAACTACTTTGCTTAGCCTATAGGTTTGGTTTCGAACAGATGTAATATATCTCAAAGCAAGCAGCAGGCCACAAGCTATCAGGTTGATGCATGGCTCGCACTGTGCCTGCTATGAATCGCCGCGCGACGGGACAAAGGTGTCTTGCGACGCTCTTGCATAGATTACGTACGCAGCTAACCTATATGAAAACATACGTGATCTTGAAAGATAAAACATGTGTGAAATATGTCAAGCCGGCAATCATCAGCGCTTATTACATTAACACCTTCAGTGCGGAACAGGCTTATATCGGCCCACCGCGGTGCTTACGAAAGGTCGTTGGGGGTGCATTTTGACCCACCGCCGCACCAGATGAAAGTTTATAATTTATTTGCCGCTGCTAATGTGGTAAAGTTTACTCAAGTCACAAAGATGCGCCTATAAATGGAATGAAAATAAAGTCATTGATACACTAACTGGGGGCGATAGATTAAAAAAAATAAGTTTTTTAATTTATTACTGTTTTTAATACCTAGTGCGTAAAAACCACGCGTCAAAACTCGCTTGCACTGTCAATGATGGTTCGTTGAACTATGATCTTTTTCTATGAGTCAATACAGTTCACATTAGTATTGGCAATTTTTGATGCACGCGTCTCGTTGCGAGGCTTTTAACACGGAAATAAAACCTCTATAAATATTGCCACAAAGTATATTTAAAAAAAAAGTCAAATAAATTTTCTATGAGTGACGTATTGCCATCCCGTATTTATCTGAAGTAAAGCGTGGCTTCTCGGAAGAGGATAGCAGTAGTGAGCACATCAATCTGTCTATTGACAGCTGCATTATTCACGCGTTAAGGGGATCCAGTCTGGAATACGTGTAGTATGTCACGGGTTGATATACGGCCTGCTTACAATCCTACTATATGTAGCTTGTAACTTTAAAGATGGTTACGCCTTTATTATAGATAGAAATTCTACAGGAGCTATTTACATACGATTTTCATGTGCAAAATGACATTCATTTTCAATAATAATTACCATTTGCTGATGAAAACATCGTGATGAAACCTACACGTCTGTAGAAAGGCGTGTGACGTTCACGAACCCGCATTGAGCTAGTGTAGTGGACTCTAGCCCAAATCTCCCTCGTATTGATGAGATAGGCAAAGTGTGGATGCACTGCAGTGCTCCTCTGCCTACCCTTTCTGGAAGTACAGGCGTGGTGATGTATTTATTTAATTGTATTATATATTGGCACAATTTTGCATGACCTTGTCAGGGACGTTTCAATTTTTTTTAAAGTTCATCAAATTGAAACTTTAATGGTTCATTTAACACACCTTGTAACCGAAAGTCTCGAGTTCGATCCATACCGTTGCCATTATCCTGAATGAGCACTCCGTTAGCTTAGTTGGTGGGGCTACCGGAACTACTTACTAGTCATGTGATAATTTCGCTTTGCTTGTATGTTAATCCTAAAAAACAAACGAGAAATTGGAAAAAAGCCTTTATAATTTTCCAATACTCAATTTACGTGCGTACTTTAAATTTGTACCATTTACGTAAGTTGACTCAATTTGAGCGGTAAAGAATTAAGCTCTTTGAGCGGTAAAAAATAAAGAGGTGTTTATCTATCTGCCTGTCTCTCTATCTATCAACAAATACTACCTCCACTCAAAAAACATTCACTCAATCTCAGACAAACGTACTCTCATACAATTTGTCAGTATAATACCTCACAAAAGGCAACGAAATAAAATTGAAGTGTCGCGAGCGTCGCGCTCAAATCCCTCGAGTAGAGTCGATTTTCAGACATGTCCGCAGAGATCCGACTGACGCTGTGAAAGCTCTGACATTCATAGGACTTCAAAAGGGATTCGTATGTGACCTTTTTAGTATCTACAGTAAAGTCTAGTGTGGGATATTTTTTATTTAGACTTAATTCAGATTTTCTTTAAAATATTTAGAAGAAACTCTACATAAATGTAAAGAATTACATACTCTCCTATTCTAACGACCTTGACAAAGGAGACTGTCATGTCGAGGAATGTCGATTTGATCCTAATATCTTTTCTTTCAGAAATAAGTTGTCAATATTGTGGAATTTACGGCTGAAAATCGTATAAAATATAATAATTTGTTTGTTTGTTGTTGATAGTTGTTGCCATAGTTTAACCACAACCCTGACACTACTTTGTACTGTGTATAAGGGTACGAAAAAAACAAAAGCTAAAATACCTTAGGTGCACTGAAAATGCTTATAATAAAGCGGTTCTAAAACTTTAGATTTTTTGTTAAAAATATTTGTTCTGTACAATTTTGATGATAGCATTAATACTCCTTGAAATATTAATATGCCAGTGACTACTATAACCCTATGACACATTAGTTATATAACATAGGTGTCTAAGTATAAAAATAACCCCGGCTTCAAACCATCAAAAGAAGCCCTGTCGAAACACATTTCCCGACATGAAAGGACCTCACAGAAAGCGAAGCCTCACTCCCAGTCCCGACGCTACAGGGGGCGCGCGCGTCGCCACTTGTAAAACATGCCTTTTCCACGTAATGCCTTTGAGGAAATTAAATAAACTGCAACACCGCATCATAAGCATCCTTACGGGGCGCGGCGGAGCTGCGCGCGGGCACATTGTAGCATCCGTTACGAGATTCTTATGAGAAGTCTCGTAGGTATACTCTTTCGTTACCTTACATCGAAGTCCTAAATAATATTCTAGATACATATATTTCTATAGTAGTTAACATCTTAGCTTAGCAAAGGCTGACGATATCTAACTATCATAGTTTCTGAGTTACTGGCGTTTGAGTAGTTGTCACAAGTATTATATTTTGGTCTACTAATATTCCTAAAACACCTAAAACTTTTGCAAAGGGCTCAAGATTTATAAAGGTTTAAAAAAAATGGCAGCGACAAAAATTTAAAAATCTTAATATATTGTTCCTTATAACGGTTAAGTATTTTTTCAGACTTCTAATACATCATGTAGATACAAAATTTTTTTGTAACGTGAACTTAAACGTGCCCTTGCACTGCGGCGTAGAGTGCACGGGTCCATGACACAATGGAACTGTGCACTCTACGCCGCAGTGTACGGAAGTTGGCTCGGTCCTGTTGGCTTCCTTTTATTTGCGGCCAAATGCGATTTTAGCTCCACTTTCTAGCTGCACATCCGAAGTACTGAATATATTTATGTTTATAGCATCGTTGGTGGTATTAGTATCATTAAACATGATTAATTACAATATTTGTTGTACTTCTGTCCACAAGTTTATTTTAAGCAAATTACAAGTAAGCTTGTCTCTTTTTTGACTCCCATTGGGAACAAAATACATCGGCGAAGTTTTCGTAGCGTTCATTTTCATTTCTATTTCAACCCTGTTTGGTATATTCTGACTTCTACCCCGAAATTGCAGCCGAATCCAACTACCTTCGTATCTCTTTGAACACAAAGGTCATTTTTCGTCAACAATTATACTCATAACAGTCATAACTAATAAAAAACTAATAAAGCCGACGCACACTGGGGCGTCGACCCTAGGCCGTTCGCGCTTTAATTTTTTTGCCATTCCAAAACAAACTGTATTGATTGATAAAAAACTTCATTTTCAACTAAATGACACGGACAGCGTGAGCGAATTTTGGCGCATGAGGGCGTCCCTTGTACCACAGAAATTCAATCTGTATGCATATTGGCACTGAGTTGATTTTAGTATTGGCAAAAATTTTGTCACGCAAGCGTCGACACCCCAGTATGCTTAATGAAAACAATCTTTATATGTGTACCTGGACAATGGTGTTTATTAGTTTAATTAGTAGTTTACACAAACACTATTGTGACAATACAATGTGAGACCGAACGTTGGTGAGATGAGACGATACAGGGGTCAGTGTTGCTGCGAATTGCAAGTTAGCATCATGTGTCAAACAGTGACCGTTGTGGCTGTGTTATTTCTTGTAAGTACTAAGCATAGAGCCCTTTTCATAGGGTGTTAAGCCCTTCTCCGCTTTGACAAGGACTTAGTCTTGTGATAAGTTCGGCTTTAGCACTAATTCCGGTATTTATCTTTAAGACCTCAATCTATTATTTAGAACTGAGTGATCTATTATTTAACAGACTGCGGTTAGTCAGAAAAATATCATAAACTGAGGTCAGTACATAACATACATACATACATTCTAATCCCTAGTTATATGGGTCTTACCCCACCCCAGATTATTATATGATTTTATAGACCCCATTTTGTGATAAGGTAGTGACTGAACCCAATCCACTGTGTTGCCCGTTATATTTATAAACACTGCTTACATGTTACCGTACAGTATATTGTGCTAGCGATTTTAATTATTCTTTAATCTTCCCCAGACACAATTAAGAGCTGAATCCACGGAAGAACAAACAGGGTTCACATACAACGGATACTATGCACCTTCCACGCTGAACTTCCAGGACATCTACTCCAGTAGTCTTGCAGTCCCCTCGGAAGACTCAATACCAGCCACTGCGATACAACCAGACGACACTGGCTCCACCCCAGTGATTCCCGAAGACGTGGTGCCAGCAACCCCCATCAAAGATGAGTTCCATTTAGACAATGTGCCGACTCATTTTGTGGAGTTCCGACCGAAAACCGAGCCGGTGACAACACCAGCCCCAATATTTATTTTTAATTCTTCTTTTTTAAAAAAGAACTCAGATGAATCGTCCTCGTCGACCACTACAACGACTACAGAAGAACCGGATGAAACGATAAATGTGTTGCCAGTTAAAACAAATTATCAAAGAGGGGTGTTGGACTTGTTGTTTCCTGCTGTCAGGGTTAAATCGTTTAAGTCCATATTCGATATGTTTAGACGTATACTGTCTCATACCTTCCGATAATAATATCCATATATCCAAGTTTATATTTTTATTGTATTTTTTAAATTGAGTAAATACATAATTGTTTTTTTTTTCTTTTCGTTTGGTTTTATTTCAAGTTTATTATTTCTACTCCTGTCACTCGTCGTCTCCAATGGAGTAAGGACGCCTGTTATGACTAGACCTCTGTCATGGATTTGCTTGCTTGCATTCTGTCTTATTTCATACGAGATAAAGTGATAAAATTAACATATTCCGTGACATAAGTCTAGCCTTGGCGCACTATTATTTATTTCACAATTTAATTCATTTCGTAAAAAACGGAAGAAGAGAAATATATTTAGTCCTTGATTGCTTTGATTTAGTTTCTAGATTGTATTTAGTTTCTTGATTGCTTTGATCATAGAATTGTACTCGTAATAACAAAACGTTTATATTTATGAAGTAGTTGTAAAAAGCGCAATATTTAACCAGTATTCGGGTGCATGTCGGTCGTGCAATATTATTGGACCACTACTATTGTTTTCACGAGATTAAGTCATTTATCACACAACGTGCGAAAACATTTTAGACACCAAAGGGAGATTACAAAGAAAACTATACGAAAAAACACCTTATAACGCTATATATAGTAATATTCCTTAAAATGACGTTTCACATGACATTTGTCACGTTATATCGATTTGACACTCGTTAGGCTATATCCGTGGTATTCTAGCGGGCAGAAAACTACGATAAAAAGGCATCTATCAGATACATATAAGCAAAAATTGGTAACACACGTTTTGACTCTAAATCACTTAAATCAATGAACCAAGACGCACTGAATACAGTGTGGTGAGAGAAGTCGATTGACTTTTGTTTGAAATGTACTTTGTATAAATATGCATAAAGATTTTTGTGGCAAAACCCACGCGCAATCACGCGCTTAAATTCGCTTTCGTCGTCGATAAAATTTCGTTGAAAAATGTGCTTGTACTATGAGTGAATAGAGTCCCTTTTGGTATTGAAGAAAAAATGGTCAGCCTATTTGTGGCTCTATGGTAGGGTTGGAACCAGTGGTAAGAGCAACACTACTCAACATAACAGCGTACTCGACTAAAACGTGATTCGCACTGATTGCACTAATTACACTCGACGCGAAAACGCGTTCAACACTTGCACTTGAGCGGCTCAGCGCTTAAGCGACACTTGAACGTCCCGAGAGCTTGCACCAATTAATTTTTTGGATTAACGCCAAATAGACGTAGTTAAACAAAAAGGATCTAATCCTCATCAAGTCAGTTGTGAGATACGGCAGCTCGAAGTTTAATAATGTATTAGATGTCGGATGGTAACCTAGGTGATAAAATGCTATTTGCGTTTATTTTTCGATGACATCTCTTTTGTTGATTGAAAAGGGCTACTTTAGGAACCGTTTGGTATACTTAATTAATTTTTGTCAATTTTGTGGATAAGATCATTTTTCTTAATTACGTCCAAATGTTGGCACTGAAGTTTGTGAAACGGTGGGCTATTCTTTTAAACTATTTTTGTAGTGATAAAGATGGATGTATCGCAAAAAATACTTTTTTTAACTCAATTATTATATCTGCCAAAAATAATCCCTTTTGAAATCATAACAAGAATATCAATTGGATTCCAGTATGATTTGCAGCGGCAGAAATAAAACCTTTCTCAACGTTTATTCGAGACATCGGCGACTCGACGCGACTTTTTCTCTTCTTTTTTTTATTAAAATCAAGTTAAACGCGCCGAGTCAGGGGAGGTGATAATTTTATATTCACGAGTTGTCGAAGGGGCGACGACTGTAGTTATACAGGGTGCTTCAGAAGACCAAATAATACTTTAATTTTGTTTTTAGTATAGGGCACACAACTGTATGATAAGTATTAACGTGATAGAAATAAATAAAAATCGCCCTCTATTTCGTAGTGTTTTTTTTTCAAAACTTATCTTCAGTCTTAAGTTTATAATTTAAAGTTCTGTTTTTAAATGTTTATAGCCGCCCCTTGTAAGTGACAAATATTTAAATTTCTGTAACTCAGAAGCTAGTACCTATAGTCCGCCTTGACTAAGCATTTAGATATCAGTTACCTACCGATTATGTAACTGAAATAAAATTCCAAAATTTCGAATACTCCGGATTTCTAGTACCCAATATAACCAACTGTATAAAATAACTGCTATAACGAATGAAACACACTAGAGTATGTCAACGGCGTTTAATCATCCATCACAAAACACAATAAAACAATGAGTTACAGAAAATCAAATAATAGTTTTTTTATTTATTTTTACGAAATGAGTGAAATGATGAAATTTAATGGAATAAGATGAGGAATGGCTTCACCTGCGACTAGAGCGGGAATTTTGCCAATGTCAAGTAATTATAGCAAGGACAAATTCAATAAATACACATCATAAATAAAAATGGATGATGACAGTGATAAAGATGGCGGATGAATCCCAAATAATAGTTATACAATAATCAACCGACAATGACAATGAAACACAACGCGCACGGAAAACTCTCTAAACATATCAACCACGCTCACACGCTAAAAGAAGTTGTCTATTCCAGTAAACACAAATAATTAATCTCTGTGAAAGCAAAACATAACTACCCACTAGTGAAATATATTATTGTTTAAATTATTTCGAAGTTAACCTAATTATTATACTATATAACTACAGCCTTTTTTAATGTCCCACTGCTGGGCACGGGCCTCCCCTCAATGCGAGGGGTATTCAGGCCATAGTCCACTACGCTGGCCCGGTGCGGGTTGGCAGACTTTGTCCATGGGCGGCGTTGATCACTTACCATCAGGTGAAACGCCTGCTCGTTTGCCTCCCTATATTATAAAAAAATAACACATCGAGAACTAGTCAAGTTCCCTCAGACGTGCAGGTTTCCTCACGATGTTTTCCTTCACCGTTTCATAGCAAGTGGTAATCTCGGATGTAAATGAGATTCGCACATGAACCCAGAGGTGCAAGCCGGGGTTTGAACCTGCACACTTTGATTTGCAAGGCGTGTGTTCGACCACTCGGCTACGACTGCTATAGCACTGTTATACTATATTTAAACGTATTACTTCAGTACGTTCGTTAATGTAATTTAATGCATTACTTATTAGACTTAAGTTTAGCTTAGTTTCTCAAGTAAGTGAATTTTGTAATTCTTTTGAGAAATAAAGATATTCAAATCTGAAGGCTCTGCAGGGGTCCGCGCTTAATGTATTGGCTCAAAGAAAGCACAAACTGTATTGGCTCTAAGAAAAAGTCTTCAACTAAATGAAACTGTCAGCGCGAGCGAATTTGGACACGTGGGGCGTAGCTTATACCACAGAAATTTAATCATTATGTACATTGACACAAAGTTCGTTTTGGTATTGGCAAATATTCTGACGTGCCGCTTTTCCGAGGACTGGTCCAACCATTTTCCTCTTAATGACTTACCATCTACTCTCCCATAGTGCGTTGAAGACATCATACCAAAGCAATTATTTCTATAACCATCTGTGGTTTAGAATATTCCCTTCATTGTAAATGGGAGTAGACGCACCTTACTGTACTAGCTTCCTAAACGTAAAGACTATATTTGTATTTAATATTAGACTGCCGTGAGTATAATTATTCTCTAGTATTGTGGCAAAGGTGCGGTCTGCTCTCATGGCATTGCTGCTCCTGAGAATGTATTACTCGCAATTATCATTTTGAAAAGAGTAACCATTGAGTTTCTTACCGGCTCTTCTCAGTGGAAGCAGCATTCCGAACCGGTGGTAGAATCTGGCTATTTGTAAGTGCTTTTTGGCCTACACGAATATTTTTTATTTTATTTGATTCGATTTGATTTGACGCCTCAGTGTGCGCAGGGCTTAATTCGCCCGCCCTTGTGGATAAGAAATGTACCTAATAGAAACGTAGATACAATTGTGAGGTTTCGTCCGAAACTCTTTAATTCACAAACTTTTGTTACAAGTTCGGTTTCCGCGCCATCGGCCGGCTTTATCCTATTAGTGATAATTAAATCGAACTTTGGATTTGTGTTCGCTGGTTTAAGGCCAAGTTTTCTGGGATTCATTTAGCATTAAATTGAAAAAGAAAATAGAAAAAGTTTGAATGAAATTTTGTAACAAAAGGAGTATCGATTTAAAATTCACATTATAGATGAAAATTAAAAGCATTTTTTTAAATACTTGGAGTTGACGGCAATTTTATGCAAGAAATAAACAATATTGTGACTATTATCGTATTTGATTAATTAAATATATAAATGAAAACTCCTTAAAAAGCCGTATACAACTACATCATCCACGTAAATAATGATCATAATAAACATAAAAATGTTCATAAAATGAAAACTGCTTGGCCGTACAATTTTAAATTTTTATGGGACCAAATGGCATCTATTCCGCATCAAACAAGAAAAGAATCACGTAAATCGGATCATAACTCGCAGCGTAATCGGTGTACATACATTAAAAAAAAACATACCGGCCGAATTGAGAACCTCCTCCTTTTTGGAAGTCGGTTAAAAATGAACCCTATATTTATTGAAAGTTATGACATAATATAGGCATTGCAAAAATAAATTGTACTCAAAAATTGTACTTTGAGATGCATTCATTTTGTTAAAATATTACAGTAAATTTAAGAGATTGGGGTATTTAAGATCTTTGAGTAAAAGAAACACAGAATAAACAGAAAGAGACATTAGTAAAATCGCTTTAAATTTCGTTCGGTGGTAAAACTTCGCTACTCTTCTGAACCCTTCTTTGCCATGCCTCCGGTATTATTTCATCGTTATTTCAATTAACGCTCTCTTCGATTCCCTAAAGCCAGTTATTGTCAGTGCCGATGATTATAATCCGTTTTGATTGGAAATGGTTTTAATTAATAAATACATATTATAACTCATCAACACATTCCCAAATAAGCAACACATACTCATCGTATGATCCCAAATTAAGTAAGCTTGTACTATGGGTGCCATATAATGGACTGGGGGCGATCCAAGTTCCAGAATAGAGCATTTTCAGAAAACGTCCACCAAAGAATTAGTAATAAATAAATAGAGAGTTCGTTTTGTTATTGGTTTAATACTATGACCTCAATAAAAACCGAGGGCACTCGGTACTATTGTAAAAGTCAAATACTGAGACCTATAAAATAACCTCAAAAAAAGGGTTGCGTTCTGTCAGTATTAAATACTACTTAAGAATCACTCAAGAACAAAAACAAACTAGCACAACAAGAATTAGGTGTGTTAGGTAACAGACCCATAAGGTGAAATTGAAAACACTCAAGCATATATATTTAATTCACTTTCCAAGTAATTTTATTAAGGAACCTAAAATACAGGCAACGCCCAGTTTGGGTTCCACAGTAACACGTTGTGTAACAAATTTTGGTGAATAATAAATTTTATTTTATTTTAATTAATTATTTTAGTTATAAACAAATTAACCTGTTTATTATCTTAACCTGTATATTGCATAGCAGTGGTAGCCGAGTGGTCGAACGCACGCCTTGCAATCAAAGTGTGCAGGTTCAAACCCCGGCTCGCACATCTGGGATTTATGTGCGAATCTCATTTTCATCCGAGATTATCACTTGCTATGAAACGGTGAAGGAAAACATCGTGAGGAAACCTGCACGTCTGAGGGAACTTCACTAGTTCTCTATAGATGTGTGAAGTCTGCCAACCCGCACCGGGCCAGCGTGGTGGACTATGGCCCGAATCCCCCTCGCATTGAGGGGAGGCCCGTGCGCAGCAGTGGGACGTTAAAAGGGCTGTAGTAGTAGTAGTAGTAGTAGTAGTAGTAGTATATTGCTTATATAATCTGTGCAATACTTATACAATCTGTCCTTACTTAACGTATATAATCTGTACATTACATTTCCAAAAAAATACCCTAACAACCGTATAACATTTATTTATACGTGTTATAATTTGAAATTCAACGACCGCCGTGGTACGCGTGCGACCGTTAAATGAATGAAGTTTGCAAACTTAGGGTCCCAACTTAGTTTAATACCGACTTTGAAGCCGCCTATGATGAACACCATCCTTACTTTTAATGACTTTTCGCTAATATCTGGTTCGCTTTCGCCTTTTGAGGGCAAAAAAAGTTGGCGGCGAAACTCCCGTCCGATTTTTTTTGTTTTAAAAGCGTTTGAATATTAGGATTTTTGGTGTTTTATTAGAGCGAAAGTTACTTGGAACGCAGGAGGTTATATTAGCAATTACTTTTACGTAGCTTTACTTACATAAGGTGACTTGTATTTTAAAATTGACATACACACAGCGCAAAAAAAAACCATAGACGAGCATGTCTTAAATTTTCTTATAAGTATCAATTGACAGTGGCACAATTCTATAGCCGACTGTAATAAAGAAAAAAAAGGAAATTAGTCTATACCCTGATCGCTGCTTAGGTACATTTTTTTTCCAAATCAGTTATTTCTAATTTTTCTATTTCATATCTTAATTTCACACGATTACCAAATTAACAATAACTTTACATGTAATTTGCAAACAACTCATTTTGTCTCATAATATTTCTCGTCTGCCAACCCTGGTAACCCAACAACGGTTATGCAAATACCCGGGAAAGTTGTCAAGTGATCCCGGATCAAAATCAACGGCTGTTAACACCGCGACGAAGCCCATGACGAGTTAAGATTGTGTATACTATTGATTTAATAAACATTAACTCCCATTAAGCTGTGGTAGCCTCGCGGGCAAGAACGCCCGCCTTGAACGTAAGGGGTGCAAGTTAAAATCCCAGGCCCGCACCTCTGAGATAATTTTCATGTGCGAATGTCATTTTCAACAATGATTACCACTTGCTGAACGGTGAAGGTAAACATCGTGAGGAAACCTGCACGTCTATAGCTTTCTATAGCGTGTGAAGTTCACCAACCCGCACTGGGCCAGCGTGGTGAACTATGGCCCAAATCTCCCTCGTATTGAGGGGGAATGTGCCCGGTATAATGGCAATAGGCTCGCCCCCTATTACATTGGGACCAAAATACATCGGCGAAGTGTGGGCGCACTACAGTGCACCTCTGCCTACCCCTTCGGGGAATACAGGCGTGATGATGTATTTGATGTATTTATTAACTCCCAAAATACGACCGAGATCAATGACGTAAGGTCGGCCGAGGGAGAGATCATTTGAACACCTTTACGGGGACATAGTGGCATGAAACAGCCTAAACCATAGAGTAACTAGAGTACCCATAACGACTCTACTCTTCGTATGGCTCTGCGGTAATTATCCCGCCATTGTTGGTATCTATACATGGGAAAACAACAATGGTGGAGTAAGATAAAACAGAAAAAAATACCGCAGCGTGGGCTCGATATGCCGTCTCCGTTATAATATCTCCATGGCCTAAACCAAGATGTGAGGAGAAGTTTGGATCGTTTGAGCCTCCCACTTCTGGTCCAACAGCTTCCCACTTGGATTTTGACAAGGAGTAGGACATTTAAAGCAATTAAAAAATCCCAATTTTATAGAAAGTCGATAGAAGTCAAGAAAAAGTTATAGAAAATTTTACAAAATTATACTATACCAGACTATGGCCTGAATCCCGCATTGAGGGGATTCAGTGCCCAGCAGTGGGACGTTAAAAAGGACTGTAATAAAAAAAAATACTATACCAAGACATTGTAAATACTTTTATGCAAAATAATGCCATAATTGGTGGTTTGCAGATGCATTTAAATTTGTATTGACATGAAATGATTATTTTTCAATGCAAAAAGTTTTTTTTTATTTATACGAAATTCACGACCACAAATTATTATTCATGTAAATAATCAGAAATCATACCTAATTATGAAATTATTATCGGGACTATATATGTCATTAAAATTATCACTCACATTTAAAAAAAGAACCATAACCTCTTAAAATTCCTATAAAAAAAATTGAAAACCAGCGTCTAATTTCCAACACAAAAGCTGAATAAAGCCGTACGCATCGCAATTCTCAACTAAAATAAATCCGTGTACGCCACCGCAAGTGGGGGCGCCACTCGTCTATTTTCTGTCATTTGCATACCGACCGGCGCGCGGACCGCTCGTGTACGCTCCCCGACAAACACATTTTAATATTTAATTTTCTGTTTAATATAATTGCCTACATATTTTCCTATTCTCCTGCGGTCTTATTAATTTGCATACGTGTCTCGCTATCCAACGCATACTGTTTAATCCCATTTGTATTTCTTATAATTGGCGTTTCATTCTCACATTTTTCAGCGTATTTACGAGATAATGGATGTTTTTTAAATATCACGATTGGTTTACAAGCATTGGTTGATGATATTTTGTAGACGCCCGCTTCCATTTGTGACACAATCATGTCTAAGTTACTGAAAACTGTACTTATAGTTGCATACGGAATATTGTTCATACAATATTTGAAGTGGTCATTTAGCGATCCGGTGATAGAACATGTGGATATTGAATACGTTTTTCGAACGACGGGCGCTCATAAAAGGCTGATGAAGGACTTAAAAAAAGTCAAATATAATATATCACAGCTTGTGATTAAATACAACAAACCGAAAAGATTTCCGACTGATTACAAATACATTTTGAAGTGGACGGATTCGTTTATACATTACTCGTCGTCGATATACCAGAACGGGCAATCTGTATTCATTTCAAACAACTGTACGTATACCAATTGCTATTTGACTAACGATAAGACGTTACTGTTGGATGTCCGGAACTTCGACGCGATTTTGTTCGACGTGGAAAACGTTTGGGACATTCACCCTATTTTCCGGGATCCACGACAAAAATACATATTCACTGCATCGGAGTCCGCTGCCAATTATCCCGTGTGCCATCCGGATTTCGACAATTATTACAACATCTCCTGGACGTATAAATTAGATTCCGAAATTCGATGGACTTACCTTACGGTGATCGACAAAACGAACGAGCGAGTCATCGGCCCAAAGATTAACATGACTTGGAAAGAACCTATGTTTAATACACCTGAGAAGCTGAAGAAGAAATTCATGAGTAAAACGAAAGCAGCGGCGTGGTTCGTATCGAATTGCAAGGCTAAAAGCGGCCGGCATAACTTGACTAAACATTTAGAGCGAGCTCTGGAAAAATACAGTCTTAAAATTGATATCTTCGGTTGGTGCGGAAGAATGACATGCCCAAAGGATAGGCTAGAGGACTGCCTACTGTTATTGGAGACTGATTATTATTTCTATCTGGCGTTCGAGAATTCACTCAGTGAAGATTATGTTACTGAGAAAATTTTATATCCATTACGTCATTACACTGTGCCAATTGTATTTGGAGGATCTGATTATACACGGTGAGTACCTTAAGGCCACCTGCATACTTGGGCGTCAAAGCCCGTGCGTCAATTTATTGACCATAACAAAGCGATTTAGAAAATAGTTCATTTTGCAAAGAAATAACACTGACAGCGCGAGCTAATTTTGGCTTTTACGATAAAATTATATCTTTATACCTATTGACACAGAGTTCGTTTTGGTATTTATTTTGGCAAACATTTTGACGCGCGAGCTTTGACGCTCCAGTGTACGTAACATAATGTACGAGCAATAGTGACAAAACATTTAAACTGTGCAAGTGTTACCAAGAGATGATACATAGGTACATACTAATAGAAGAGAGTGATGAGTATGAATGTCAATGAATAGAAATAGAAATTATGACTCAAGAAAATATAGATGGAGTGTATTAAGTGTTTGGAGTGTAGTAATATGAAAGAGATCGGAGTGGATGTGAGTATGACGGGACAGAGGGGTGAATTGACGAAAAAGACGTACAGCGCCGAACGTGGATAAAAATAAATAGTAAAGCAGATTATGATGATGGCACCATCGCTATTAGTGTTTTCCATGCGAAATATTAAATAATTTTATTTCTTCTCAGATTCCTCCCACCAAAATCGTATATAGATGCTGGTAAGGTGAACACGACAGAAATAGCTAAACTCATGTTTAAAGCTATTGACAACCCTGATGTGTATGCTGATTACTTCAGGTAAGTGAGACAAAACACTGAGTCATAATGTTACGCCCTGAACACATTGAAGTAAGGGAATACGTTTGTTTTTTTTATAAAAATGTATTCTATGCAGATTGAATATGAGTTAAAGTCCCTTGAATATTTGGCACTAGTATCGCGTTGTATCCGCATCTTTATCGATATGAAGCAGCGTAACCTATTTGAGCAAAGCGCAGCTACTAAGATTAACAAAATAGAACATGGAAATTTCGCATCTAGGACTTAAAATATTACAAACATTTCAATTTGGAAAACCAAAAAAAAATGGAAATTATAGATACCATATATTTGAATTTTCATCGAAATTTCTTTTGTATACCATGCTTATCGATCTTAAGATCCACGGAAAGCGTGGGAGAGGTAGACCGCGAATATGTTACATGAGTCAAATAAAAGATAAGGTTACTGTCATGTCGTATGTGGAAGTGAAGAAGGCTGCACTGGATCGACCCAGGCGGCGGGGACTTCATCAGATGCACCGACAAGGGCCGAGCCCTTAAATTAGAAGAAGAAGACCATGCTTATAAACTGTTCCGTATTGTTTGAGATTTCTGAAACACCTGTATATCCGAGTTTTTTTTTTCTTCTAGATGGCACAATTATTACGAGTACCGGGAATCGTTCTCTCAAGCCGACGTCTGCAACCTGTGCCGAATCCTCAATGAGGATTCCGAGAAACACTCCGTGATCAAGGAATTCAGGAGATGGTGGAACCCCAACTTTGAATCAGCCTGTAAACACGACTTTGTCGGCGTTTTGGAACGAATTCCAGATTCCGGAGATAAGGATAAAAAGTCTGGTAAAGTCTTTTAGTGTTATTAAAATATTTACATGAAAAATTGGTTTTGTTTCATTAGGCAATCAATAAGCCCCAGGCTCACAGGACCATCAAGATGAGCTGCAAAATTGTCGCCAATACCAAAACAAACTCTGTTTGAATGTGCATAAATACTGAATTTATATGATAAAATAAACGCGTGTCATTGATGACATTTCGTGGAAGAAATAGTTTTTTTTAGGGGTTAATACAGTTTGGTTTGGTATCAGAAAAAAAAGGCGGCGAAGTCCGAGTCGTACTCGCACACGAAGGGTATCGTACCATTATCTATAAAAACGGCAAAAAAATCACGTTTGTTGTATGGGAGCCCCCTTAAATATTTATTTTATTCTGTTTTTTAGTATCTGTTGTTATAGCGGCAGCAGAAATACATCATCTGTAACAATTTCAACTCTCTAACTATCACGGTTCATGAGATAGTTCATTAGGCCTGGTGACAGACGGACGGACGGACGGACAGCGAAGTCTTAGTACCCTATTACTCTTGCCACAAATCAGGGCTCCTCTTGACACAAATCACGATATTAGAAAAGTAATTATACTCAAACAACGCAATATGTCAAGACAATTCAATGTGTGTAACATTTTACAGCAGCAAAGCAGTACCTAGTCTAAATAACAACAATATAATATAATATAATAACAACATAATATCCACTTTAGAAACAGCTCACATTTACCTCCTAATAAAAGAACCCTTATCAAACCCAGAAATTTTGCTACACTTACATTGAAAAGGTCAAATTGTCCAGACCCCAAAACTAAGAGGATAATGAACATTTGTCACTCAAGCTTATTAATTTCAAAACTACTCTCACCACGAAGCCCTTAAAAACGAACAAGGGCAGTTCTGAACTTTCTAACTATCAAAGCCTGGTCTGACCATTCCCATAATACATTTAAAAGGGGAGTACCAAAGCAATCCTCTTACTGCGCTCGTTAAAGGGACTCATTATTCAAAGCCTCAAATTTTCGCCGAGATAATTCCAATTAGGCTGGTCCAAATAAAATAGGGTGCAGAAGTTCAAAATATTTTATTTTATAAAATAGTATGACGTGTACATAAAATACGCTGGAGAGACACCGATGTAAGACTACTAGGTGACAATACGATCTTAAAACTTTTTATTGTAAATCATCTAAAAATATTTAAAAATGTTTGAATGGTCGTTATTGTGCTCCCATGGGACCACTGGACCATGTGCAACACAGACCGCACATCTATGTCAAAAATTTTCATATACCGGAGGTATATATAACGTTATATTAAAAATATATAACGCAAAACATCATTGTTTTGCCCATATCTTTGAGGGTAAACTTTTCAGGGAGTAAACTTTTGTCACGGATAATTTAAATTGTTTTACTACGTAACTACTAATACCACAGAAGCTATTAAAATACTACATTTTCCGAAATATATTGGCAAACTATCTTTAAGTCACATAGACACATGATATTTCAAAAATAATACATACCCATTACTAGTGCACCATTTTTCCTAAACAAAAATCAATTACCAAAATGCACATAGTTAACCTATTGAATGTTATCTGTCGTGGGACCCCGCCATCGTCACCATCGGCATTTTTTCGCGCAATATAATTAAAATTTCCGCTGACACCTTGCAAAGATTAAACCTATTATATTTTGATGACGAAAAACCACGATCATAAAATATAATTGGTAAAATATCACTCGGGTTTTAAAATGTTCCCAACATTTTAACTCTAAAGGTTTTGATACTACCCGTATTAAGATTGATTAAACGGACATATCATTATCATCACACCTGTATTCCCGAAGGGGTCGGTAGAGGTGATCTCCAGTGCATCCACAATTCGCCGATGTATTTTTGGTCCCAATGTCATAAAGGGAGAGACTATTATACCGCCGGTAATACCGGGCACCTTCCCCCATACCTTTCTTAATCTTATTGCTATTTATATGGGGTTCGAATATATAACGTCCTCTATCCCCAAATAATTCGAAAACTATAATCCATTTACAGTCACATTGTTAAACACTTTTGTCATAAATGCCATTTTAATTGATTTGTACATCGACTGAAATCCTACTAATATTATAAATGTTAAAGTTTGTGGTGATGGATGGATGGATGTTTGTTACTCTTTCACGCAAAAACTACTGAACGGATTTTGATGAAACGTTACAGTATTATTGTCAAAGTCAAAGTCAAATCATTTATTTTGTATAGGCCTATGGGGGCACTTACAAATTATCAAGTTTACATTTTTATCTTATATACTACTATACTACCACCGGATCAAAACGCGACCTCAACTGAGAAGATCCGGCAAGAAACTCAGTGGGCTGATAATTTTTTTAAATCGCCAAAACTTATTACAAATACACAGGTACATATAGATCCAGTGTGTTGCCTTTAGAGCTGCGTTTAATATTAAAGATAGAATAATAATACGTTAGTAAGGCAACACACGCTATACACCACGTTTATACATCAGAGTAACACATATGCTATAATTTATATTGAATAATTGAAGGCTACGTGGATGAAGTTGCGGGTAGAAGCTAGTATCTAATAACTCTAGGATAGATATGTCTGATGTGTTTTGAATCTCTTTAGAGTTCCACACAGAATTTGCGTCCTGGGATGCATTTTTAGGGTTCCGTACCCAAAGGGTAAAACAGGAACCCTATTACTAAGACTTCACTGTCCTTCCGTCCGTCCGTCTGTCACCAGGCTGTATCTCATGAACCGTGATAGTTAGACAGTTGAAATTTTCACAGATGATGTTGCCAGTTGCCGCTATAACAACAAATACTAAAAAACAGAATAAAATAAATATTTAAGGGGGCTCCCATACAACAAACGTGATTTTTTCGCTTGTTTTTATAGATAATGGTACGGAACACTTCATCCGCAAGTCCGACTCGCACTTGGCCGATTTTCTAAATAAAACATCCTAATAAACTCCCACTACACTCCGAAGTCTTTGATTACACGCTGAAACTTGGGCATGATCTCACAAGTAAGCACAAACTTGTATTTACTTAGCACTTAAACTATAAATATTAAGCGAACTTATGAAACTTCATTAAACTAACAAACTTAATTTTAAGTTTCGCTTGCTTTAAAATTTAAATTTAGACGCCCCGTGTCGAGTGACGTCATACGTCATTAGGCGAGAGCTCGCTACACTGGCGAATGCATACGTCTTGTGAAAGTTTGTTTAACTTTGTATAGCTCATAAACGAATGTGAAAGAGATGAATGTGTTATACTGCTATCATACAGTGGATCATTGATATCTGATAATATCTTTACCTAAGTGTGTCGAAAACACGTACAAAAAACAAAAACAAAATGGCCGATGGTCGCCTAGTCTTCTTAGCATTGCAACAAATCAACAGTTGTATTTCTGCCTTAGACTAAAATAACTGTAATACTATATATAAAACTAACTACAGCCCTTTTAACGTCCCACTGCTGGGCACGGGCCTCCCCTCAATGCGAGGGGGATTCAGGCCATAGTCTACCACGCTGGCCCAGTGCGGGTTGGCAGACTTCACACATCAATAACTAGTCAAGTTCCCTCAAACGTGCAGGTTCCCTCACGATGTTTTCCTTCACCGTTTCATAGCAAGTGGTAATCTCGGATGTAAATGAGATTCGCACATGAAACCCAGAGGTGCGAGCCGGGGTTTGAACCTGCACACTTTGATTTGCAAGGCGTACGTTCGACCACTCGGCTACCACTGCCAATACTATATACAATAATATATAATATACACAATAATACTACATATAATAAACATTATTTTACGCACTTATTGTACTCACACAAATATTGTTAAGAAACCTCTCCATTATGCTACAGTTTTCTACGTCTCGTCATATAAAATTAAGACGTACTTACGATACGAGATGTTAAAGTCACACACAAAATTGGACGTGTGAAATTGTCCAATGCTAGGAGAAGTTCCCTCTTTGATATAATAATAACCCTTTGTTATGGATATTTAAAAACTTAAAAAAGGTACGTCCACATATTTCTTATGTTGCACCATTAAGATGTAGACACCAATACAAGTTTAACAGACTATGCACTTTATGTTTCAAAAATAATTATTTGCGAAAATCCATTTAGAATATTATATTTTGTGAACAAATGATTTGTATATCGTCTACAAAACTTTATGTGTGGAATTAAAATTCACAGCCGAAGACTGGAAAGGATGGCTTGACAGTGGAGAGGCTTAGCCAGCAGTGGGTTTGTCACAGGCTGATAAATATAAAGAAGAAGATTAAATAATAATGCGATACTATGGTATGATGAGCTATGCCCTGCGCACATAGGCGCGTTGAAACGCGCGCGATCATTTTTGCCAAAACCGAAACAAACTCTATCAACTCATAGAAAATGTTAATTTTTCATTAAAACTTTATTGTCAGCGTCAGCGAAAATTTTTGACGCGTACTAACCTTGCTTTTAGCCATTTCTTCGTATAGCTCTGCGGCGATTTTTCAGGCATTGTTGTTACCTCATGTATGTACCTGTAGTATACGGCAACTATATGGGAAAACAACAATGGTAGAGTCAGATAAACCAGAAAAAAATCCCGTAGCTTGGGCTCGACATGCCATCTCTGTTATAATATCTCCATGCTTTTAGCACATAATTTTTGATACTTTATATACGAGTATATTGACAAAGAGTTCCTTTTGGTATTGGCAATCCGGATTTAGTATGTGGACCATCTAAGGAGAAGTTGATTAACCCACACGGAGTCACAGCTAACAGCTTACGTATAAAACTGTAAGTATTTACTCACCAAGCCCACGCTCCCAGCCGGCGCTAACTAATAAAGTGCGTAAGCAACTCTCCAGGAGCGAAGTTCCACAAAAATAACTTTAAGCGGTAAAACCGGCGAGCGATGTCGGGAGCAACTTGTTAATTAGTTTCCTTACTACTTTCTGTGTGTACGGATTACGACCCCACCCCGTAATATCTGGATAAATAAATAAATATCGCCAGACAACATACTAAGCAAATCTTGAACTATGGCTGCCATACAATCGACTGGAAGCGATCCCAGTTACAGCCAGACTTTTTAAGGCATGAAAACAATATCTTTTATCAATGATAGCAAGAATTCCACCATCGCACGGCTCGCCATAGACTGCAATACCATCCTCACCATCTGGATGAATGGCGTTCCAATACAGTGCGATTTACCAGGAATTTTCTTCCTCGCACCACCAAATTGTGGAATGAACTTCCTGCAGCGGTGTTCCCGGACCGATACAACAAAGGTACCTTCAAGAAACGAGCATACTCCTTCCTTAAAGGCCGGCAACGCACTTGCGATGCTCCTGGTGTTGCGGGTGGGTGTCCATGGGCGGCGCTGATCACTTACCAACAAGTGAAATATGTGCTCGTTTGCCTCCATATATCATTAAAAAAAATGACTTGCCTAATGGCTTCAAGATGACAATTTCTAATGTCTAATAGTCATAATTAGCTACCATTGATAAAACATTTTGTTTTCATGCGTCAAAAAATGAAGTCATACCAACTCCACAACGACAGTGTATGGGTACTAGACCCCAGTGTAAATTCCGAATAAGCCATTTCCGACATTTGCCCCTGGTGGGAATCAAACCCAGGTAGTTGCACCTGGCCCTGTAGGTAACATGATCGCGTAGACAAAAGTTTTGTCTGTTTCAACTGTATTCGTCGAGAAAATGACGTCACATCGACCCAAGTCCAGTACAAAAAGCTCGAAGTGTCGTCATTTTCTCGACAAATCTGACAGTTGAAAGTGATGAAACTTATGTCTGTGCTGGTGCAGTGAGCTGAGCTCCACTCTAGGCTACACTCCCACCTCAGGGCCAAGACGTCGTCGTTATTAAGGAATAGAAGCTTATTTCATTTTAAAGACACTAAGACTGAACGCGCATAGAACTATGAAGCCAACAAGTTAGATAGAGCCCCACTGAGTCGATAAGGAGATAGATAAACTATATCTTCATACGTGGAATAAAGTAGTATTCGGACTTATCAAGTAGTAAACCTACACTTAAATTATAAAGCCTCGGGAAAGTTGGGGCGACAAGACGCGAGCTGTTTTTTTGCCAATATCAAAACAAACTGTATTTACTCATAGATAAAGCACATTTTCCAACTGTTATTGACTGCGCGAGCAACTATTGACGCGTAGTCAGGTGGCTTTTACCACAGACATTTAAACTTTTTGTATATTGACAGAGAGAACAATTTAAATGCCATAAATGACGATGACGGCTTGGTTTAGTATAGTGGATGACTAACTGCTCATGAGTCAAATTGAATGTAGGTTCGTCCGTCGGTAATTCCTTTAGTATGCTTTAATGTTTAATAACCCACACTATAACACCTAGGAAATAAAATACTCATTTTAAAACCTCAAAAGAATCTTCGTTGTTAGTCCTCCACAATGTCTTAAACGTTTCAGTATTCTCAGAGCTTTGTGTTATTATATTGCAAGTTAAAATAAGCTTCATCTGATAAGCATTTCCATTTGAATACATTTTATTTATTTTAATTTTAAACTTAAGAAATGAAAATTATACTAATGGATTGACATAGAGCAGTAAATAGCAGTAAGTCAAGTAAACAGATGTCTAATATGCCAATAGTGCCACAGAATAAACTATCAAACAGTATCGTCATCATGATTCGACACAACAAATGTCACGACTTCGCACGCTCAAAGATTAGCAACTCTAATTATTCACTCAGTATAAAAGTCAACCTAAGTTACTCCACATAACAGCAGCTATCTGTCAGTGAAAGTTTCATCGAAATCGTTAAAGACGTTTGGGAGTTTACCTAAAACATATATTCAGACAGGCAAAAGAAATTTTAATTGTGTTTTCGTTAGGCTAGTTTGTATACTTTCATATGCATTTAGCAAAATGTTGTTATTTTGACGTTACAAACAGACACTCATTATTTTCTATAGATAGATGAACCCATAAAAAATAAATTTAGAACTCGTTCTAAATGCATATGAGATTAATAAGTTTCAAACTACGGTTACTCTTTTCACTAAGTATTAAAGATTTACTACTTACTACAGCCCTTTTAATGTCCCACTGCTGTGCACGGGCCTCCCCTCAATGCGAGGGATTCGGGCCATAGTCCACCACGCTGGCCCAGTGCGGGTTGGCAGACTTAACACATCTATCGAGAACTAGACAAATTCCCTTAGACGTGTAGGTTTCCTCACGATGATTTCCTTCACCGTTTCATAGCAAGTGATAATCTCGGATGAAAATGAGATTCGCACATAAATCCCAGAGGTGCGAGCCGGGGTTTGAACCTGCACACATTGATTTGCAAGGCGTGCGTTCTACCACTCGGCTACGACTGCTACTCTAGTAGTATTAAAGATTACTTCCAAAAAATCTGTGATATACAACCTTTTTTCATCGATTTTATTACGTGTTATACCTACTATGTGAGATAAGTAGAATTATTCTATATCACACTTTTACCCACAAAACACAGTTCAGCCTCTATCTTAGTTCTGGAGCGCTGTGCAAACGTATCCGTTTTATTAGACCCGAATCGAACCCCCTGACTCATCGGTACGGTACCGCCCATTCCGTGTAGCGGGAGGCACTTTTCCAAACTACCCGTTTGATGGGGTAAGCTTTGTTGAAAAACGCCGCGACTATGTGAGCTTAAAAATAAAAAGTATGGAGAAATCAAGTTTAAATATATTTAACATTTATTTGGAAATAAAGAATACATGTTTAATGTATCACTCATTTGGAGCACACAAGTGCAAATTCGTAATCTTGATTTTCGTTTAAAATCGGGCCAAGTGCGTGTAGGACTCACGCATGAAGGGTTCCGTACAATTATCTATAAAAACGGGAAAAAAATCACGTTTGTTGTATGGGAGCCCCCTTAAATATTTATTTATTGTGTTTTTTAGTATTTGTTGTTATTACGGTATTTTTAGCTATTACGGTTCATGAGATACAGCCTGGTGACAGACGGACGAACGGAGAGACGGACGGAAGGACGGACGGACAGCGAAGTCTTAGTAATAGGGTTCCCGTTTTACCCTTTGGGTACGGAACCCTAAAGACATCAATCTCAATTCGAGATATGTTGAAATAAAACGGCACTTGGTGTATTGATCGATACAGTATTTTCAGAAAAAAATATTTTGTACAGCCGCAGCCGCAGTCACTTTCTATAAACAGACGGGTTAAGACTTTGGGAAGTCAGATAACCTTTCCGTGCTCATAAATAACATTTTCTTTTTTTTTAAATGAGGTTAGTACCGTGGCCTACCTTTTGCGGCAGGTGCATGCAATAAATACATGTAAACCGCGGATTACAGCCGGGTGACGTTTCACGCTGATATGGGTGCGCTGTGACGTCAGCAATGACTACAGCCCTACGCCCATGCCAAAATGGACTATATTAACTCGTTTAAAAGGGTCATTTTTCATTGAAATGTCACAGATGACGCGGGCGAATTTTGACACGAGCTCGCGAGGTATTTGCCACGGAAATTCAATCTTTATGTATATTTAGATGGAGTAATCGACAACGAAATGTTGAACTGGCAAACTCATGCAGTATTTCAATATAAAAACGCAGCGATAAGTGAGGCTGCCGAACAAAAACGCGGTACAAACAACACGGACACATATCGAATTAATGGCGGTGTTTTTTTGCGCGCGCCCGCGAAGCGCACTCGACCGCGTATCTATTCATCATTTAATTTACATTTGAGCGGGCCGACCGCTCGCGCTGTTTCCACTGGTCAACAGAAGTATACAGTACTTGCAAAAAAATAACATGGTTATTACAATTTTAAATATAGAACATAGAGCGGTATATAGAAAGAAGTATAGACGATTGATTACAATGACACAGATACATATGGCCACTACACCAAACGGAGAAATGAATTTATAAACATTCTTCTTAATTTTAAAATGTTTTTGTTATATTTTTGAGTTAAGAAAAAATATGTTAACATGTTTGACAATTCGTACATGAAACCAATGTCATTCTTGACATGAATTTTTAATGTATGGCATCATATTAATACAATGCGACCCCAAGAATATCATCTCATTTCACATCGTACAGTCTAACAAATTTTGATAAGTAATAATAAGAATAATTTATTTCCAAAAAACTTAATACTATAAAACATTGCTTGTGAGCGAACCAGTCTCGGGGTGCTCTCATGACATAAGTCAAACCAATGTTTAAAAAATCTGTTTAAAGTGTGCTGTGTAACTTTGGAAAGATAAATATTATTGTAATTATAATAAATTGTAAAAATAATAAAAAATATTACAAGTCCAAAGTCAACTACCATGTTCTACTCTACAGTCGTCTCATACTGTAGTCTCCACGTTTTTGTTCGTACATGAATGTGTAAAATATTAGTCTGAAATCGATGAGGTCGATCCAACTACGCGACTTCCTGCATTCAACAAAACATAAACAAAATACAACTGAATAAAATATTTCAAATTTAATATAGAATTTTATCAAACTCTGCAAGTTACATCCCTAATTTCTTAGAGTATAAATAAATCTTCTTTCTTCTTCTTCTTATACGAGGTGTTTCAGAAATCTGAATTAATACTTTGGGTACATATACGGTAGCTCATATGTGGATGCTCTATGGAGACAGATTATACCTAACTATCATAGTTTCTTAGTTATAGACCTTTGAATATTTGTCACAGGTATCGTGTTCTGGCCTTTGGTTACATCCACAACCCTATTCAGCAGTGTAAAACTACACTTATGAGGGGCAACTTCCAATATTCACACACTAGACACACATGTAAATTTTACATAGGACTCGAGATAGTTATGTAACGTATATAGTTATATATAAGTTATAGAAATTGACGCCGAAAAAAAAGTTTAGAAGAACATGGTCGATTTTGGTCAAATTTTCATACCCGATACTGATCACGTCAAAGATTATTTCGAACTTCTCAAATATCCTGGATATAAAAACAAATGCTGTTCGTTAGTCTCTTTAAAACTCAAAATTTTGTCGCTTCCGTGTGCTCGGGGCTTTATCACAAAAATGCAGTAAATAGCCTTTAGTGTAACCAATTACATGCATTTACGATTACGGCGCGGAACGATTGGAACCTGTAACTACATCAGTTAATGTGCTGTGTAAGCTGAAAATGTTCCGTCCAAATGTGCTTATAATTTTCATTTCGGTACGTTTTTGTTTCACCTGGTAAAATTTTCCCCATTTTAATCGAGGAAAAGGACAATATTACCAATTTAATCGAGGAAAAGGAAAATTTTAATCTAGGAAAAGGCCAACTCTTTAGCAGTCCTTTTCCTACATTTCCTGGCCCAACGAGTGGCTCTAGCCATTCAGCGAGGGAATGCAGTATTTTGGGAACCCTGAGTGTATTTTATTATATTTTTTTCTTATTAAGTGTTTTGGTTAATTTTACTTTTTAGTTATTGGTAAAGCATTTTTTTGAGGAAAAAGCCAAATTGATATCTGTGTTAATTTTGATGGCGACAAATTAAATGTTTATGTTTGTTATAGTGAGTGTATTACTATCTCTGTCGTGGTAAAATTATATTAAGGCAGCAATACATTTAGTTTGGTGCAGTTTAGTCCGTTGCCAGCAGAATAGACACCACTGTTTCATAAAACAAGTACTCGTTTTTCGGTAGCTAGTATTATCAGTAAAACAACTCACCGTGAAATTAATTTAATAGTGAATGCAATAACTATTATCACAATGACCATTGTTTGCATGCTGCGTTTAAATACTGTAACGTATTGCATATTTACAGCTGTTTCAATAACTCAGTTGTATTTTATTTTTCTTTACAAAATGAATGAAGCGACAGTTGACTCATTTTTGTTGTATGTAAACTGCAATAAAACTAAATTTTATAGTACTAAAAATATCAGTACGAAGCTCATTCATCACGATCGTGAAATCACGGTAACACTTACTTTAGTCCAGTAAATTTTGGTGGAAAATTAGCATGATAGGTGTCGATTTTGTTGTACACACACAACAACTAAATTATATTTGATAGCACCAGAATTATTGCCTTCTTGCTCTAATAGTACGACGATGAGAAAGATACGCCTATTTAGTTTTGTACCTAAGCCTACATATTCTACACATAAATCAGAATATTGTAACTAAACTAATTTAAAATTAAATGTAGCCATTAAACAAATTTTTATCTTTAGACTAAATAATGGCTCATATAAAGTCTCAAAATTGCTGGATACCATATTGTTATTATCTATAGCTAGATTGTTTATTTCCAAACGTGTCTAAATAGCAGTGGTAGCCGAGTGGTCGAACGCACGCCTTGCAAATCAAAGTGTGCATGTTCAAACCCCGGCTCGCACCTCTGGGTTTATGTGCGAATCTCATTTTCATCCGAGATTACCACTAGCTATGAAACGGTGAAGGAAAACATCGTGAGGAAACCTGCACGTCTATAGAAAGGCGTGTGAAGTTCACCAACCCACACTGGGCCAGCGTGGTGAACTATAGCCCAAAAATCTCCCTCGTATTGAGGGAGAATGTGCCCGGTATAATGGCAATAGGCTCGCCCCCTATTACATTGGGACCAAAAATACATCGGCGAAGTGTGAGCGCACTACAGTGCACCTCTGCCTACCCCTTCGGGGAATACAGGCGTGATGATGTATATATAGATGATGTATCTTTGACCTTACTAGAATGGAAAAAAAGGTATGAACTAATGTCACTTAGTCGTAATAAAGACGCGTAAAGAAGTACCATTGTAACGATTTTAAAACCTTTACAGATAATTCACAATGAGATTCAGAAGTCATGTCAATCGGTTATTGAGCTAACAGTACCAACAGCTGATACAGTAAAACCTAATATTGGAAACTTAACAAGTGACAAATTTATTAATAAACCTAACGAAACAACTGAGAAAAATGAAGATATAGCAACATCTACTAAGCATAATGATGTTGCTGATAATATATCAAATGGAAGCAAGGGTAGAATTGTTACAGATCCTATTGCAAATTCTAAAGAAGATATATTTCATAATGATAAACGTGAAATGGATACTAACAATTCTCTAAGAGTAACAAACAGTGATATTAGTATAAGCGGAAACAACAATAATGACATGAATGGTCTAGATAATAAAGCTGTGTTCAAAAGACATCTTCAAGAATCGAATGACGCTCAAAATGATAAACCTCTTGGTGATGTTACGAAAGCTTCAATAAGTGCACCGGGTAGTTTGTTCAGTAATTTCCCACCAATGAGCTTCTTGCAACGATTCGCTGGAAGAATGATAATTCCTATGATAAGTAAGTTAAGAATAAGCACAGAATAAGTAAAAGAGCGGTGTTTAAATACTCGATTTGCAATTAAGGCTGTAAGCCCTACGCAAAAAGGCTACAGACTAAATTTAAAAAATATGTTATCATTTCTGCTAATTCCTGTGGTAAAGGATACACCCCCACTCGTTGAAATTCGCTCTGAATCGATACAGTTCCTTTTGGTATTGGCAAAAAAATTGTCGCGCGGCTTTTGACGCACCAGTGTGGGGGTGCTTCTAATCTAAACTTGCGTCCACAGTTATTTCAGTTTTATATGCCTGTGTTCGTCAAAGTATGATGAACTTGCTGAAATATATAGGAAAATATAAAGGAATAACATGAAGATATCAGTATGTTAAAGATAATCTATTTATCTATTATTTCCATTATCTTAAATGTTTTAAGATAATTAGAAGACTGTACTTGAAAACTAATATAAAAATGTGATATTTTTAAAAACCACAATCATCTGCTATGGCATTTTTATAGATCATGTATTTTTTAATGCGATTAATTAGAAATCTTCAGCCTTCTGAAACAAACCAATAGATTTGTTTTTAATCTCGGAACAAAATTGATGTACCCTTGTTATAACCTGAACAATATCTGTTACAGGAGCCCACCAGAAACTTTCAGATGGTGTGTTGAAGGGTGTTCACGGCGTGCGTGAGGTTGGCAGTGGTACCTACGACATCGCTGAAGGTACCTTCAACATCATTAAGGACACAGCCCGGAGTATATTCAATACCAAATTATAAACCAATACCTTATTATGTCGACCACAAAGGAACGTTAGTAGGTGAGACATCTAGGGCCGTCTCACCTTTAATGTTAAAAGCAATGTACAAATACATTGTGCAAATGTACAGATACCTATTAATAACATGAAGATATCAGTATGTTAAAGAAAATCGATACCATAGAGCTATTGCCCTATTGGCCAATGCTCGTATGAATAACATTATCTCTAATTCGAGATTATGTCGAAACCAAATGCCAAATTGGTCGTATTCTTTTGTTTTGTTTCGACCTAAGTTGAATGAGAGATAATGTCGGGTTTGCGAGAATTGGCCCCTAGTCTTATATGTCTCGACAGATTATCTAACGAACGTAGACGTCAAAATCATACAAAAAAAATGGAAGTGTGAAATTGACAAAGTTTACGTAAAGCTCCGTAAGTTTTAACGGACTTCCAAAAGGGGGAGGTTTCTCAATTCCACCAATTTTTTTTTAACAATTCAGCAATAGAAGTGGTGGTAAAGGGACAGAAAGGGGAGGTTCTAAGTTCTTCTTGTGTTTTATTTTATAAATTTAGTGTTTAAAATAACCGAAATTTAAGTGTTGCTATTTTACATAAGGACAAGGGAAAATTATATTTAAAAAAAAACATAAATCCTTTAGTGTTTTCTTTATCCCCCCGTGACCCCCTTGACCTCCGTGACCCCCGTGACCCCCGTGACCCCCGTACACAGATAAGTAATTATAGCAGCTAAATAAATAACTGCTATTCGCGTACTCTTTTCAACTAATTAGCAATAATTTAAATAAAACAATTGCGGGTCGAATAATTTGTAAAGTAAGGTATAATGAATGCAAGAAAGTTTGGTTCCATGTTGCATGGCGTCGTCAAGAACTTGGAGCTTTGAAATACTCGCGATGCCGCCATTCTGTGAATCTATTACGGAATTAACAGTGAATACTTAGCAAAGTTGCTTGGGGAGGGGTTAAAAATCTGCAAGAGTTTTTTAAATCATACTTGAAGGGGCTAACGGGACTAATATCGATGGTTAAAAGGCGAATTGACTCGAGTGCCATTTTGGTAACTTTGTACAAAACCCAGCTCCAAACACGGAGACAAATTCGCTGATTCCAACAATATATGTAACTCAATATCAAAACAATAACTTATCAACCTGATTAGAGTTGGCAATTAAAAAAACATTGAATTCAAAATTGGATTTAATTTTAATTTAATTTTAATTTAATTTAAACATTATCATAATGTATGGTTGACACCATTTTTTTTGACAGAACTAAGTCATAATCGGCGAATCGTTAGTATAAGTCTTTATGAATAACCAAAATTAAAGTTTTCCTCAAAATGACATTGAGACTGTTAGCTCCATCTTTGGTAAAATATCATGAATACTGGGACGCAAAATTACAGAATGCCTACAGGAAATTGCAATCCCAAGTAGGGCTACTACACAGATTATAAAAATATCGGTTTCTGCCGTTATAGGTTGAAGATAATCTCAAAGTCAAACATCGTAAACCCAACATGTTGTGTGCAAGTCGTTTATTTTTCACTTAACGCGTCGCTATCTTATCTGTGGAGCAATTTTGTACAAACTGCGAGCATCTCGCTCAGGAGATAGCCTAGTGCACGGTTATGGCTTCACGTTACATAGCATACATACACAAAGTTTAGTGAAACAGTTTTTTTTTTTATCAGTGATAAAGGTATGTCAGGATGTAAATGGTAAACTGGAGTCTCTGCCTACCCCCGTAGGATACACTCATCATGTATGTATTTTTATCAGGCATCTTCTGAGCAAGCTCTGCTTCATCATCAGTCTGACCTGAGGGCTAGATTGAAACCTCTCATAATGATACACCAATGGCTTGACATCAATATGACAAATTTCGGTCCATATTTTTCGGACGTCGTTTTGGCAGATTTAGGTATCTCTACTTTCTTATATCATTGATTGAAAAATCGGTGCTAAATAAAATTCTATCACATTATTTTAACAGTTTAAAATTTCTTCAATATCGCAATGAAGCATGAAAATTAAACGGAGTCTAACATTGAAATGTCTAAATATTTGAGAGTGTAGACTGACGCTATCTGCTGGCGGCGCGCCAACTCCTAACTACACGCGAAATCTCGCAAACGCTTCGCCAATAACGAAGATATTACAAGTGAAATATTCGAAATGAGATGCACTGTACACTTTGCTATATTAAAATACACGCTACTAGTATTGATTTTATTGGAACCAAACTTAACGATACAATTCACCAAATGTTAAATACATATATAACGCCAACACATACTCATCATAATATGATCCCAAACTATATGAGGTATCGATTAACTCACCGAATCAATACGCCTATGTTACCCGAAGGGGTAGACAGAGAGGTGCATTGCATTTTGCTAATGTATTTTAGTCGCAATACAGCGGCAATCCTATTGCCATTACACCGGGCACATTCCCCCTCAATATGGCCCAGTGCGGGTTGGCGAACTTCACATGCCTTTCTATAGAAGTGCAAGTTTCCTCACGATATCCGTTCATTAAGTGGTAATTATTGAAAATGGAAAATCTTCGGAGTTGCGGGGGCCCAGGATTTGAACTCACTACCCTTACGTTCAAGGCGGGCGTTCTACCAACCTGGCTATCAATACTTTAACAAATGAAACCAAATTAACGGTCAATTTATAAAATCCATTAAAAGCTTACACCGCCCTTAGTTCGGACATTAGATAAACAGAAAGTGCGACTTGGTTACGGCCCCTATTTCGGTGGGCCGCGATAACTAGCTAACTTCTCCGCCGATGTGTGCTCTGTTTACTTTCTTTTGTGCTGGAAAAGTTCCCTTTGCCGTGGGGGCATCGGTTTGAGTTTGTTTTAGTGGCTTCCGAAATTAGGGGACGGATGGGGGATGGTAGCACGCAACTAATTAGAAAAACAAAGGCTTGTAGTACACGATATACTAACCCTAAGATTTGTATAAAGTTAGGATCCTTTTAGTATGGTATACCTATTTGGTGGAACGCCGCCTCAAACGTTAGGAGTGCAACTTTAAATCCCGGGCCCGCACCGCTGAGATTTTCATGTGCGAATGTCATTTTCAATAATGATTACCACTTGCTGAACGGTGAAGGACAACATCGTGGGGAAACCTGCTCGTCTATAGAAAGTCGCGTCAAGTTCTCCAACCCGCACTGGGGCAGCGTGGTGGACTATGGTTCAAATCTCCGTCTTATTGAAGGGGATCGTGCCCGGTATAATGGCAATAGGCTTGGTCCCTATATTACATTGCTACCAAAATAGATATACGAAGTCTGGGTGCACTGCATTACACCTCTGTTGATCCCTTCAGGGAATACAGGCGAGCTGATGCATGTATAGTGAGTATGTATACCAGTTTTCCGTTTCTAAAAACTGCAATACCACACTCCAGAGCGCTGCCTTGATCCTCGTTACTACCGTATACCCCACTATGGAGCCTAATCTCTGTCGGATGAGCGGTCATCGTCGAAATGAATGAACTTTCGAAGCCGGACTCCGAAACCCGTTTCCGTTAAGCCCTGGCCACACTGGGGTGTCAAGAAACACGCGTCAAAAATTTTTGCCAAAATAGACTACAATGAATTGTTTAGACACTTTTCTTTTTTTACGAAATGATGAAATTAGATGAGGAATGGCTGCACTTGCGATTAGCGGATATTAATGCTAATGTCAAGTAATTTATAGTAAGGACCAATTCAATTAATACAATTAGAAATAAAATGAAAAAGATCTTCTTCCTCTTTTCTTTTTTTAAGAAATGAGTGAAATGATGATATTTTAATGGACTATGACGAGGAATGGCTACAGCTGCATTTAGCGGGTATTTCAGCAAGTGTCAAGTATTTAATAGCAAGGGTAAATTCAATAAATACATATTAAAAATAAAAATGGATGTTGAACGAAATTTCATTGACAGTGCGCATATATTTTGACGTATGGTTGTATGGCATTTACCACAGAAATTCAAGTTTTATGCATATTGATACAGAGTTCATTTTGGTATTGTTGAAAATTCAGACGCGCGTGGCTTGATGCCTAGGTGAGCTCAGGGCTTTAAGTCTATCGATCACTTCACCCGCTGTTTGCTTTGTATTTTATTCCGGATCTGATCTGGGGAGAAATCTAATGGATCTCCATGGTGTATTGTTTGGGGATGGTTATACGAGTGTTATCCCGGGAGAGGTAGGCAGGGATGTACGCTGGGATACCCTTGGCTGGCAAAATGTTAATTTTTACAATATTTTGGTTTACGTAATAGATGGCCTGGCGTAAGGAGCAGTGGTAGCCGAGTGGTCGAACGCACGCCTTGCAATCAAAGTGTGCAGGTTCAAACCCCGGCTCGCACCTCTGGGTTTTATGGACAAATCTCATTTTCATCCGAGATTATCACTTGCTATGAAACGGTGAAGGAAAACATCGTGAGGAAACCTGCACGTCTGAGGGAACTTGACTAGTTCTTGATAGATCTGTGAAGTCTGCCAACCCGCACCGGGCCAGCGACTATGGCCCGAATCTCCCTAGCATTGAGGGGGAGCCCGTGCCCAGCAGTGGGACGTTTAAAGGGCTATAGTAGTAATAGGTGGCCTATTTTAGTTATCGCATCATTACTGACATTTCGTTAAATAATGTGCGTTAAATAATAAGCACACTGGGGCTTCGGCACTCGCGCGACTAAAAATTTGCCAATACTAAAATGAACTGTGTAACAATATGCATAAAGGTTGAATTACTGTCATAAAAGCCACGCCCCCACGTGCAAAAATTCGCTTGCGCTGTCAGTGTCATTTCGTTCTAGACTTTTGCTATGTGTCAATACAGTGCCTTTTAGTATTAGCAAAAAATTCTACGCGTGTTGACGTACTTATCTGCTTTAACGTGTCAGCCAACAAAACCTATGCAATAATTCTTTTTGGACAAAAAATATTCACGAATTTGTGGATACATATGTATATACTATACATCATGGTGGTGATTCAACAAATCCTTCTCGTGTAGAGCTCGTACGCGGGAAATCACTTAGCGTATGACAAATAGTTCCACGGTGACACGCTTCTAAGATACATAATCATTGCTGCCGAGGGAACCCGAAAATCCTACTTGAATTATGATTAAGTGGCAGTCGAGTTTGAGGGCCGAGAGGGTGGGAATGTGGTCGCCTCGATTATGTAGCTAGATGCAGTAACGTAGGATTTTAAATGTATCGAAGCATTACTCAATCTTCCATAGGTATAGATCTAGTGCAAGGCTATTTGATTTAAACGAGTTTTTTTAAACTTTACGAGAAAGCGTACTCATTCGACGCAGAATACTTCGCTGGTTCCTAAGTAAATATCGTCCAAAAGGTCGCTTTAGTCGAATAGCCTTTCATCCCTCGATATATGCTTTTTTAAATATTGTGTATTTTTTTAAGTTAAAGATTTAAACGCTTTTTCATACCTTAGAACCTTACTAACACATAAATATGAAATTGTGAGGATGGATGGCTGGATATTTGTTACTCTTTCACGCAAAAACAACTTAACGGATTTTGATGAAACCTTACTGTATTATTGTTTATACATCAAAATAACATATAGGCTAAAATTTTAAACGATATTGAATCATCGGAGTCTGCGCGGACTAAGTCGCTAGAAGTTAGTGTTTCATACGTCAAGGCAATTGTAACTCGGAAACAATGATACTTGCGTACGAGCATCTACATTTCAGTAACCTAAAATTTTATTTCGGACTTCTGACACAACCCATATTGATCAATATATAATAGCGCTAATTGTATTAGAACCACATCGGTCAGTTCGGACGGCGCATTTACATAGACAGTATTAGCTAATGGATTCGCAGAGATAGGTCAGGCCTGTAGCTTGAATTATTGTAATCGGTGTTATCGGACTGAAACCACAAATTCAAATACACTATTAGAATAACTATTGCCTATACGGGATATATCTACAATGTTTGCCATTACCAACACAAACACAAACTCTGTGTCAATATACATAAAGATTGAATTTCTGTGGCAGAGCGATCGCGCGACAAAATTCGCTCACGCTGTCATTGACATTGCGATGAAGAATGAGCTTTATCTGTGAGTGCATACTGTTCGTTTTAGCTGGGCCTCAAGTCGCCTAACACTATCGTTGTGGAGTTGCTTTTTGAAGGCATGAAAACAACACTTTTTACGAATGGTATCTAGAATGTGACTAGTCTAATAGCTTCAAGGTAACAACGTCTAATGTCTATACTGGTTGGAGGCGCGGGGCATGAAGGACAAACCTTTGAGTAGGCCGCTGGGTTCTCCCTTGGCTGCTGGGATCGCTGACTCCTTCACAACACTTTCACTATTGTTTTTTCACTTGTAGATTAGGCGGCGCGATTTATTAGTTATATAGTTCAATCAATAGTGTTTTTATAAGCGTTACAGCGGAGCAATGCGTTTTTCGTACATTTCGGTTTGGGCGCGCGGGAGCAGAGAGAAGGAATGAAAGGGGTTTTTGGGAAGAGCGAAAGCGAGTGAATGAATGAGTGAGTGAGTAGGTTTGTTTTTAATATATGATAGATGGCGTGCGGATGTGTATTTAGAAGCATTATGACAATATGTAAACAAATATTTAAAAGATATATAAATGCGTATTTGGGCGCATCCACTGGTCATATTCTAGCTTATTTACTATAGCCCTTTTAACATCGTCCCACTGCTGGGCACGGGCCTCCCTTCAATGCGAGCGGGATTTAGGCCATTTTTTTTTTTTTAAGGACTTACGCTGTTGGTCGTGAGGTGGCCTTTACAGCTTTACCGGAGGAGGTCAAAGCATCCCATAACGATAGGGTTAAGGGACTTGAGGCACTTTTTTTTTTTGAATGGACTACGCTGTTGGCCATGAGGTGGCCTTTACAGCTCTACCGGAGGAAGTCAAAGCATCCCAGAACGATAGTGTTAGGGGACTTGCGGCCCTTTTTTTTTTAATGGACTACGCTGTTGGCCGTGAGGTGGCCTTTACAGGTCTACCGGAGGAGGTCAAAGCATTCCAGAACGATAGTGTTAGGGGACTTGCGGCCCTTTTTTTTTTAATGGACTACGCTGTTGGCCATGAGGTGGCCTTTACAGCTTTACCGGAGGAGGTCAAAGCATCCCAGAACGATAGTGTTAGGGGACTTGCGGCCCTTTTTTTTTTAATGGACTACGCTGTTGGCCGTGAGGTGGCCTTTACTGCTTTACCGGACGGCCCTGATGTAATGTAACATACACTTAATATTAGTCGCCAATATAAGCCCACTACGCCAAAATTAGTCGTCCTAAATTCCAGCTTTTTTATTTTATTTGAACAAATAAACGAAGTTATCGACCGTTTCTTGCCCAAAAAACTGACAAGCTGGCAGAACTGTCGAATGGGAATACAGCGGAAGGGGCACAGATAGCGAATGTCGCTGTGAAACGCTAAGCGCCGAGCGCCGGCAAACACATCCCTGAAAATGGTTTATAAAACGTTTTATATTGCTTTTTCATATATCGATGTCTCAATTTGGCAGCTTGTTTAAAGCTTTTGTGAAATAAATTGACTTTAGTGAAGTGGAATTGACTAGTGTTTGTTGTATTTATCCATTTTCAGCTGTGGACTCACAAAACGCTTGTAAAGGGCTTAGAAAATATTATAAATTTGGGTACTTTGCATCATGAATATAGAGTAACAAACGGATACTAATGTAGGTACTCATAAATGAGGAAGTGGTTAGAGAAGGATGCAAATTTATTAAACGCCCATTTCTGCGTAAATTTCGGACACAAATTTCAGAAATAAAGATTTTAAAATTGGCGAAAAGTTTTTTTTTTGTAATAGTTAAAAAGTCCCACTTTAACTGTAGTTAAGACATTCAGTAGCAACTTAGTACAATACTTCAGAATTGTACCAATAATGCACTTGATCCCTCAATCGTTGAGAATACAAAATTTTCTCTTTGTCAACTTCACCTAATCACAGCTAGTTTATACACATAGGTAGTTAACGGGTTATTCGAAGTCGAAATTAAGAAAAACACACATTAAAATGTAAATCCCTATTGAAAAAACCAACCATTTAGTTTCTTGCCCATTGTTCTCCATAAGAAATGCATTCCGAATGGGTGGTAGAGATACTTTTCTTTTTTTTTTTACTGACGATTCATAAGTGCCTGACATGAATAGAAAAATTTGAATCTGTTAAATTCAAATACATAACTCTATAGATATAAGTAACTGTATAATACGTCGATGGATGAAGCCTAATGATGAACACCTAGCTAAAGTATGCCATTGAAAAATAAGTTCAGTTTTAAAACGCCAAGTTCCCACGCTAAGCCTCTCCTCCCAAGTTGGGCATCGACTTGGTATCCTCGACGCAAACTTTGTGAATTTTAAACGTTTTTATTTTTTGAAATCGCGCCGTTAGAAACTTGATACGGTTGGGATTTAGACGGCTTTAAGTTAGGTTCTTTATTCGGTGGCATACATGACTTAAGATGAGGTAAATCGGAGACTTGTCAACTATTTTACTTTACATGATCTTTCAGCAATATTGACTTAATATTACTTTACCTGTCAAAAATCATGGTCACTCGTATTGCGGGGAAATGTGCCCGGTATAATGGCACTAACCTCGCCACCTATAACATTGCGACAAAAATATATCGGGAAGTGTGGGTGCCTATCCACTTAAAGAATACAGGCGTGATGATGTTACTTGAGTTTGTTCGCGGATTTCCTTATTCCTGATTCTATGGTAGGCAGGAGCCCATAGCGCATTCTATTGCGTGATTGAGCTTTCTTATAGGGCCTACAAATAAGCGCTCAAAGCTCTTAATTTATTCTATAGAAATACATAAGGACCCACCCCACGCACACTGGGGCGTGGAGACGAACGCGTATTTTTTTGCCAATAACAAAACTAACTCTATATCCAATATACAAAAAGGTTGAAAATCTGTGGTCAAAGCTGTGCGACCACTTGTCAAAATGCGCTCGTGCTGTCAATAACATGTCATTGAAGAATGAACTTTTTCTGCCAGTTAATACAGTTCGTTATAGTATTGGCACAAAATAAACGCGCGCGTTTTGACGCCTTGGTGTGCGCAGGGCTTAAATCCCAGATAATACAAACATCTGTAGGTGTCTGCAGTTAACGAGGGGCCCGTATAATCAGTCCGTCTGTAGCTGCGGGTTTTGACATGGAAATCGAGTCGCGGCTCGATGCAAATCACTGAATAATCGGCTTATTGTAATGCGACGACTGTTGTTTCACATCGATCCGGAGCTGTTAAAAACTTGGTTAAGTGTGCCTTTGAAGCTTTTACCGAAACCAATAACTTGTTTTTATTCGTGTAGGCCAAAAAGCACTTACTAATAGTCAGATTCTCTCACCGGTTCGAAATGTTGCTTCCACAGAGAAGAGCCGGTAAGAAACTCAATGGTTACTCACATTCTCTGGTGCAGCAACGCCATGTGAGTAGGGTCGTCTTAAGCATATTCGGCGCCGGGGTGCAAAAGTCAGCCTCCCCAAGTCTTTAATAAACTAATACCTATGATGTATACTGAACTAGCCGTTCCAAAGGCTCCGCTCGCGTGGTCTCAGTGTCGTAGGTACCTATCGAATTGGCGGTCGGCTTGCGCCCCCAGGTCTCAGCTCCCGGATACACCGCACCCCTTGAACCCCTGGGTAAAGACGGACCTTTATGTGAATAGGCTAGTATAGACATGGATCATTAAAAATATCTTAAATACACAATATCTTCGTATTATGACCTGATAACGTCATTCAAGAATCCCATCTCGCGTAAGTCAGGAAACACATTGAACTAAGCCCATTAACTGAACCAAATCAGGAGTTATGAAGTAACCCGTCGGTACCCCAATAAGTATGCAATATTAGCCTACTATACTCAGCTTAGTGACAGTTCAGATTATACGTATTATACTACTCAATCAGAGTCAAAGCCCTTTCTTTTTTTACTACTACAGCCCTTTTTAACGTCCCACTGCTGGGCTCGGGCCTCCCCTCAATGCGAGAGGGATTCAGGCCATAGTCCACTACGCTGGCCCGGTGCGGGATTTCAGACTTCACACATCTATCGAGAACTAGTCAAGCTCCCTCAGACGTGCAGGTTTCCTCACGATGTTTTCCTTCACCGTTTCTTAGCAAGTGATAATCTCGGATGAAAATGAGATTCGCACATAAATCCCAGAGGTGCGAGCCGAGGTTTGAACCTGCACACTTTGATTTGCAAGGCGTGCGTTCGACCACTCGGCTACCACTGCTACCACTGCAATACTACTGCTAGATTATTCTCCAGTATACGTGTGGAACAGTAACGTAGTGTGAACACATCGCGGTGGGAACTTTCGTCATAAAATAACGCGTAACCGCAAGAGGATCACTCAAACTTGCAAGTGGAATATTACGTTTTATGAGGAAAAATTGCGGGCGTCGAGGTGGCCGCTACTGGCATACTTAATAACATCCACTATTTCAGCTGGCTTTCAGGTCTAGTGGTTCGAGCGCACGGGTCTTTGCACCAGTTTCATCTCTTTCAACTGTCAGAATTGTCGAGAAAATGACGTCACACCGAGCCATGTCCAGTACAAAAAGTGATGTCACATACTAGACAAATCTGACAGTTGAAAGAGATAAAACTTATGTCTACACAGTCGTGCTATGGGTGCTGGTGATTGCAGGTTTGATTCCCATCAACGACCAATTCCGGACGTCGGCCCCATTACCACGACCCCAATTTTCGCTTGATCGATATAATCTGTATTCTAGATAATTATGTCAAAGAAATACGACCAATTTGACATTTTGTTTCGACATATCTCGAATAATGTCGATCTCAAGAAAATCGCACCGCACTAGTTTTGCAGCAGTGATTTTAATAGTTAACTCAGTACGAAATCTAACCAAGTTACTATTGAAACAACAATACTTTAACTATCAATAGCAATTTCTTAAAGTTTGAGATTTTTTTTTATGAGATAGGGAGGCAAACAAGCAGACGTTTCACCTGATGGTAAGTGATCAACGCCGTCCATGGACACCTGCAACACCAGGGGCATCGCAAGTGCGTTGCCGGCCTTGAGGGCTAAGACCGCCCAATTGTACATAGCTATTTAGACCTCATTTATACTATTATTTAGACCTAAGAATCTTATATTTTTGTTTGTTTGCTATTTCGTTCCATTTTTATTCTCTCTCTCTATTTGGTATAAAGAGTACTTTATCTCTATCTACTATCTAAGAGATGGTGGCAAGACCCCTGGTTGAAACTAGGACGTCCTCAATTAATTTGCATACACACAGATTCTGGCTATTTATTAGCAGGATCTAGGCATCTCCGTAACCCGACAATATTTCGTTGAACAACAATAAACGGCTGGAATCCGGAATATTTAGCGCATGAGCGTGTGGGTGCAAACACACTATGGCGTCAAAAGCCGCGCGTCAAAATATTTGTCAATACAAAACGAACTCTGTCTCAATAAACTTAAAGATTGAATTTCTTCGTCTTCAAGCGTAAAAATGGATTTTTTTCGTCAATAAACAAGCTAAACAACGAGTTATTATATCAAAGTTTTTCGGACATTTGACAGTTTCATGCGTTAAATTTTATGTGTGACTTTGACGTCTTCTTACGTCAGATTGTTCATGTCATGACGTCAAGACCAATTTTTTTGGACGTCTTTTTGACATATTTAGGTACCCTGTAGACTTAGCATGACCGCGTAGACATAAGTTTTATCTCTTTCAACTGTCAGATTTGTCGCAAAATGACGCCACATCGAGCCATGTCCAGTACAAAAAGCTCGAAGTGATGTCATTTTCTCGACAAATCTGACAGTTGAAAGAGATAAAACTTATGTCTACCCGGTCATGTTAAGCCTACTGGTACTTTCTAATACCATTGTGCGTAAATGTAATTTTAAAACAAGAGTCAATAGGCCAGCAGTTAACCGCATTATGAATGTTGAAAGTTGCGGATGCACCATGCACGCGGCGGCGGCTCCCCGGGTAAATCAATTACCACGTACAACGTTAAATAGTTGGCAATATTGCCGCAAACTATGCTGGCAGCTAAGGTAAGGAGCCCTGTAGCCGCCGCACCTCACATTAACTAGATTCATCACCTCATCCTTACTAGTACTTTAATTCCTCTCCTCCAAAGGTTGGCAGGTAGAGATCACTTTTAGTGACCCATTGTTACACTTAATTTTTTATCGTATATGCATAGTTTATATTTCATTAAGCAGCGGAACAATAACGAGTTATCTATCATTATTGTAATTTAGATAATTACTTGGACTTTTCTTGTAACGATTTGAATGTATACGGAACATTATTTAATATTCTTTCCAAATACGTTAACTATTTTACAATTACAATGCGTCTTATATTCAAAATGATTGAATATAGCGGCCCGTCCCAGCTTCGCACGGGTTTCTAATATAGCCTATGTTACTCAGTGATAATGTAGCTTTCTAACGGTAAAAGAATTTTTGAAATCGGTCCAGTACTTTTTGAGTTTATTCGTTACATACAAAAACACAAACCTTTCCTCTTTATAATATTAGTATAGATATATAACCAGTCGTGTATTCCTAATTCCGCGGGTAAAGTTCACAAAAACCACGATAGAAAAGATTTTGAGAAATATTTAAATAGAACGTAAAGTGTGATGACATTCTCATGAACGAAACTTCGGAGAAATATCGATCTATCTACTGAAGGAAAAGAAAAAAAAAAAGAAAAAAAACATTTATTCAACACAGCACACAGAGAATATAAAACTTGGCATACATGAAGGCGGTTTTGGTTCCAGTTATGACAACCCGCGGAAATAGAGCTCCTTACCTTACATCATGGCAATAACGTAGATAACTTTGGAATAATGTAGATAACTGCGGAGGAACGCACACCACCCATGATGGAACAATATTGCATATTTTCGCGATACACGCAGTATAATAGAGAGCAATGAAGTATGCCGACGACGGCTAGGTCTGGGCGTAGGCTCACTACACCGGGTTATGAGAATCAGAATCAGAATTAGAATTGTATGTATGTAGGATGCCATATGGTATGTATTTATATGTATATGTGCATTTTAAGCTATTTACTGTAAGTATCTATTATTAAGTACACACTCGTCTTAATAATTCAGTTAGATCCTCTCCATCCTAAGGTTGCCTGGTAGATCACATCACTTTTAGTGATAAGGCCGCCCATTGTGACACTGTATAATTTGTGTGTAATATTTTGTTAATTTTTGCGGTGGAACAATAAAGATTATCTATATATCTAGTATTTTATATTCATGTAAACCAATACAGGCACTTATGAATCGTCAATAAATAATAATAATAGTATCTCTACCACCCATTCGGAATGTATTTCCTATGGAGAACAACGGACAAGAAACTCCTTGGTTGCTTTTTTCCAATAAGGATTTACATTTTTCTGTTTTTTTTTAAATTAACAATTATACCATATAAAGTTATTGAGGCTATACGTTCTCAAAACACAATTAATTAGCTATACAAACTACGTGTTGTACAAGATTTAAAGGTAGGAAGGAGGAGGAAAACAAGACAAATAGCTAAAATCCCTCAAATGAGTTCCTGTGGAGCCGGACCAGCGCCTGACCAAGCGTGTTCATCCTCAAAATAATCATCTATTGTGTAGTATGCAGGTTGCGGGTTCGATTCCAGCAAATGGCAAATTTCGGATATGTCCTTTTCGAAATTTGTCATGGTGCAATTGAGATCGCCTCCAGTCTATTTGAAAAAACACATTGTAATGCAAATAACATGTAAATCCTTATTGGAAAAAAGCAACCATGGAGCCTCTTGCCCATTCTTCTCCATAGAAAATGCATTCCGAATGGGTGGTAGAGATACTATTATATTAATATTATTTATTTTTTACTGACGATTCATAAGCACCTGTATTGGTTTACGTGAATAAAAAAATTCTGATTCTATATAGTACTTATAGTACAAGCTTTGTTTAGTTTGGGATCGTACGATTGGTATGTGTCGTCTGTTCACGTATGTATAACGAGATTTTAGCGTGATTGGTAGGTACTAAGTAAATATTTGAACTCTATGATTGATATTATTGTTGTATTAGAACTAACAAAGAAAAATACCTAGTTTAATTTTCAGCTCTCGCATGCCATAGCTCTTTTCTCCTCTTTAGGACAATAGAGGATAACGTTTGATAAGCACAAAAATGTGTAAATGTGTATTAAATGAAAGTTTACATATTTTGTGGCTCTTTTTTTACCGTGTTACGGTAAAAAAACAAAATTACCGCTTCATTACTTGCGTACTCGTTACCTATTAATCTCAATCGGTACGCAAAAAAGCCAATCAATAACGTATCCCGTCGTATAGGAGCCGCGTGTTTCGCCGATCGATCAGCGTGAAAGAGTAGAACTAACTTGTCAGATTGGAGCGTGATCACTCAATCCCGCCATTACAATGGACTATCAGTCAGTCCGGTTACTGTTTCCATTGTAATAAACGATACGTTAGGCTACACAAGCTGACTGCACGCTATAAACCGATTTAATTGTTACTGAGTGGCACGAGCTGCCGGTTTACGGAAGTCCTGCCACCTTTCTACTACCTTTGTTGCAGCAATGTTTTTAACATAGCTTCCAGTTTTTGACAGTTAATTTAGTATATAAAATCTGTCCAAAATTGTCTATTAATATAAAATCAACAACGGTATAAGGGGTAATGGTAGGTCCCTATAATCTAACAGCTCGTATGAACGCTTGCAAATAAAATATTCTGCCACTTTACATCCGTTCTCGGTATAAATGTAATGATAGAGAAACCGGCAATTTTTTTAACGTATACACACATATAGAATTAAAAAAAATCAATTTAAAAAAAAAACTGCACGGAAAAATTTTCGTAAACTATATTTACTACATTTACTGATTACATTAGCTATAAACCTATTAAAAAACAAGCTCATAACAAACGTACTTATTATCAATAAACATGAATAATAATAATGAACAATGGAAAAAGTATCACACAAGGCAGTGCTCAGATGAAGATAGATCGCTGGAGGAGACGCGTGGTCACCCTGTCCGCTCGCCGTTCAAGGCAGTTCGGGCGCTTGATCGATGTCCTTCCTACTATGCGATCCTGGTACTTTCGCCTTGTTAGATGCAATGTGAAAATAAATTCTTCATCGAATCGACATACTTTTATGCGATCCTAGTATGTTAGAAAGAGTAAACACACAAAACGCACTATTATTCGTATAGATGCCTTATTTTCCGTGTGTCCTAGTACTTCAGATCACTATATTATCGGACTCTAAAGCAAGTAAAGTAATAAAACGACTTTCGTTTCTAGGTACGTATAATGGTGCAGATACATATGATCAATGCAAGGAAGTTGCAAACATTACTCCGATCTTCATATGTTTTTACACTTAACTGTTTCAAAATAGAGTACGTAGTACAGTTCGTTGATTAGCTCGTGTCTCGTTGCACCATTAAATTGTCTGGTATAACTATGTACACTAGTTTCGCCTACTTACCAAGTACTTACACTGCTAACGACGCTAAGAATCTGTTTCGGATTATATTCGAATTGTTTGAATAGTGCTCTCCAGGCAAAGAGGAAACAAGCTAAGAACTCGTTTAATTGGAAGCTTACTACCAAACAATGCTTTTACTTATTCCCATCAAAGACCAGATCATCTCTTTATTAAGTGCTGTAAGTTTAAAAGGGAGTCTTAAAGCAAATCTTAACATAAACTCATGGAAATAAACTTCTAACTAGAACAATAAACCAAATCATACAACATACATCATCACGCCTGTTTTCCCCGAAGGGGTAGGCAGAGGTGCACTGTAGTGCGCCCACACTTCGCCGATGTATTTTGGTCCCAATGTAATAGGGGGCGAGGCTATTGCCATTATACCGGGCACATTCCCCTCAATACGAGGGAGATTTGGGCCATAGTCCACCACGCTGGCCCAGTGCGGGTTGGTGAACTTCACACGCCTAGACGTGCAGGTTTCCTCACGATGTTTTCCTTCACCGTTTCATAGCAAGTGATAATCTCGGATGAAAATGAGATTCGCACATAAATCCCAGAGGTGCGTTCCAGGGTTTGAACCTGCACACTTTGATTTGCAAGGCGTGCGTTCGATCACTCTTATGTTCTTATGTATCACTCGACACTGTTATTCTATAAAATTTCATAATTACATTCATTTTATAAGACATCTTTTGCATAATTCGACCCTACTGTTTCCTATATTCAATCTGCATACGTGTTTTGAACGTAATCTATTTAGAAATGAAATTATTCTAAGCACGACCCCCTTTGAGACTATCTAATTTTACAGTTAGCGGTCCAACCGTACATACTCAGTCTTAACAATCGGACCGTGATAGAATGCTAAACATAATTTTGGGCTCTAATTTCATATTGGTATACTAATTGCAACCAATTATTCTTCTTCTTTTTTCCACTGTCAAGTAAATTTAATAGCAAATTCAATAAATACACATTATTATTAAAAATGGGTGATGAACGTTATGAAGATGGCAGATGACTCTCATTTGTCAAACAATCATTATATCAAAGTGGGAACTTTTGTTAACATCATTTTTATTTATAATGTGTATTTAATGAATTTGTCACATCATTTCACTCATTTCGTAAAAAAGAAGAAAAAAATTTCATAGTTTCACACGTCCAATTTTGTCGACGACTTTGACGTCTACGTCCGTCAAATTGTCTATGTCGAGACGATAAGATTAGACGGCCTTGGCATCAATGAGATCAATTTCAAACCAATTTTTTAGACGTTTTGTACCTGTACTTTTAAATTGATTGACTAACAGATAAGGCCGTTTCCGAAATTTGTCCCTGACCGGAATCGAACCAGGTGCAGTGAACCGAGCGGCCTGCTCGAGTCACTAAACCATGCCGTCGTCTTTGTAGATATAACCATAGAGAAGAATAAGATTGTAACTAAAAAAAATACCTAATTACTCAAATTAAGAACATCCTCCTTTTGGAAGTCCATTAAAGAACTAACAAAACCTGTAAAACATTAGTTACGTATAGTATACAAGTAGGTAGAAGACAAATAGAAATGAATGATAATAAATTCCATAGGGAACATTTCAAGATTTTTATGATCTGAGAAAAAAGGTATGTAGTGAAGCAATATGGTGACAAAAAGGCGACATCTCATATCGGATGAGCAAATATATTCAAGGGGCCCATTTCGGATTCTGTCCCACGCATGTGTCATAGACAGTGGCCCTCTGGGGGCCCGAGGTGCTTCGCAAAAACTGAATATTGCAGATATGCTCGCATTATTGTAGCGCGTTGCCATTGTCAAAGAAGATACGACATTGACATTATTTTATAAGGCATTTTGTGTTCTATATTTAAAAGAGGTTATAATTATTATACCGTGGTAAGTAATATAATAATATTTTCTTTGAATTTAGTGTTTAATAAATTTATGCTCACTTTTATAAGAAGAAACAAACAAAAAACTAAATGAAATATATCATATTTTGGTTAAAATACTATAATACCCAAAAACTTTTTTTCTTTTTTTTGTAAACCAATCTGTTCTAAAATTGTTTAGTAAAAAAATGGTGGGAGTCTGTTATTATTTTTTGTTACGGACATAACTATGAACCATTTTTAGTTACGTATTGTAATTTCCGGAAAAAAAATATAGGCACCCATTTCTCTAACCCTTGGAATAGCTTGAATCTAATGCATCACGCTTAGGCGTCTCCTGGTGAAAGTGAAAACGAGCATCTATGTCACGTTACAATGGACAGGCCCAACTTCCTAATACATAATGGATAACGGGCCCGACTAGTTTCAATAAAAAGATTTTTGCATCCCTCTTTACGTTCTGCGATATTGTAACATCGTTTGCATTGCCAAATTTATTCCCTTTCTTACACAAATCATATTTTAAACGTGATGTCAACACAATGATAAAGTATAAAAGCGGACATATATAAAGGATTTTTTTTAATCTGATTTACTATACCAATATACCACTAAACAAAAGTCTAACTTATAAATAATTCAGTTTATTTCCTGAAAAATTCATTGTTAATTAATTTTACTTCAAAATAAGCGATGAATTTAACTCGAAAATTTGTGATTATTTCAATATCCGTTATCAATTCTACACTAAATTTCATTGAAAAATAAATTAATTTCATAGATTAGAAAAGTTTTTAAGGTGCTGTCAAAAAAGTTTATTTTTACAATAACAGTTTAGGCGTTGCTTAACCAAGCAATTTTTTCATACCCAATGTGTTTTCAATTAGCAAGAAACGACTTCAGTACTACGACGATGCAGACGGCGTAGTAGACAGAGAATCTGATCTGAAATGCAAACCGCGGGCCAAAGAATCTCATTATCAAGACGCGACCCACGTTAGCTGAACCGGTGTCTTATTCTGATCATGTCGAGATTAATCCTTGTTCTATTTCGAGCGAGACTGTTAATATCCGGATGTGTTATCATAAAATGCCACGGGCTTATCTGATGCTCTTAGTAATATAACCTCTAAATATTGTAAACTCTTTTCTCATCAAATATTACTACACTTTAAAAAATAGATTAAAGAGCAGTGTGGTATATTAAAAATAATACAAATACAATATTTTTATAAATTAATACGATCGTTTGTACACCTAGGTCGTTAGCAAATGAAATTAAAATGTTTGAACTTATTTTCGGTTCTGAACTTAAACGTCAGTCATTATTTCAGTTAGATAATAAACCACCGCATTAGGCGTCCACTATTAGATTGGGGTCTTAAGTAAAACATTTTTGTGCATGGATAAAATTTTACTTTGACACTGGCATTAGATACTCAATCTGGCGGCAAAACTAAGAACCTTTTTTCAAACACATACCTCTTTGGTTTTCGAATGCACCGAAATACCAAAAACGACAATCGATGCAAAATGCGAATTGTAGAATATGGCGCTGTGTCCGCCGCAGTGAAGACATCGCGTCTTTGCATTCGTACCGGCCCGCTCATTGGAAAATCACTCCCGCCCACTGAATACTGAACAGCCGGCACAATATCTGCGTATTAAATCTCATTGCGTTCCTGACATAGTGTTCATATCGACCGGGATTGTGTACCTATACGTACGCTTTGAATATCAGATGCGACAATACGAATATTAGATTATTAGCATGAAACGGAAATTTTATTCCTCTCACCTTGATACCATTACGAAAATATACCTACTCTACCTAGTATCAAAAATAAAATTCTTTCCACTAGAGGCATTCCTTCTAGTATACATATTTTTAAAAGTATTCCTACTTACCTATATTAGCCAATAAATAAAATAAAACTACTAATTTCCCTCAGTACCAAAAAATTTTTTGTAGGGTCCGTATTCTCATTTGATCAGTCAGTCAGCGCCACCGGTGCCATATAAAGGTACCCATGTTGTCGGTTTCCACTCCTCCCTAACACATTCATAATGTCACATATTCACAACAAAAAAAATGTTTTCTAAAGCGTCCATCAAAATGATTTCCTTGTAACAGAATTAATCGGGTTGGCCATTCAAAAAACACGGTACAATTTTGTCCGGGCCTGCCTGTCCGAGACCCACATCACGTGTACAATAAGCGCGCGAATCTTTGTCGCCATTTTGGTAAAAGCGCGCCAAATCTCATTGTGACAAATCAAATCTATTTTTTTTCGCATTCAATGCCTTCGCTTCGAACTGTAAATTCAAATTGAAAGAGTTTTTAGTTTGTTATTAATCAGCATTTTTTATGATTTTACTTTGACGTTTTTCCTAGTCTTATTACAGTTAATATTAAAATATTATGTATTACACTATTATATTAAATACTAGCTGTGGCCGCGGTTTCACCCGCGCTTATGGTTACTGAGTCGTAGCGTGATGTTATAAAGTTACCTCCCTCAATAAATAGGCTATACAGTGCAATAAGATTTTTTAAAATCGGACCGGTAGTTCCAGAGCTTAATGCGTTCAACCAAACAAACAAACCTTGCAGTTTTATAATATTAAGTATATATTTATGATGTATTTTAGCCCTGGCTGATGGTTACTTACAGTCCATTGTATAGTACCTGTCTATAGTACAGGCATTACTTCATTGGGTTCCATAAGATTGTTGTGAGTCTGAAATCTAGCCTTAGCCCGCTATTAAAAATACTCTACCCGATAAAAGTTGATCGACGCATTCTTAAAGTCAGTTGAGACTAACACTTACGAGAAAAGATCAACAAGTATAATTTACAAACAAGATTTTTCATCAGAAATTTCTCTTTCACTTATTGTTCGAAATGAACACCTTAAAACATGTATTGTTCCGTCACTCTTCAATCTCCTCTGGTTCTTGATATATTCAAGTTATCGCTCAATAATGTCTCGTGTAACTAAACACTTCAAATTCGTCATGCATTTTCTTCTCTTGATTTTCACAAGCTACCTTATCAAACAAAAGTCTGTGAAACATGTTGTAGTAAGGAAAATTGGCAGATATCTTCCGGACATAAGGTACATATTGTTATGGACAGACATTCCCAAATTAAAAATCGACGGCCAGAGTCATTTTGTGGACGGAAAATGTGAAAGCATAAACTGTTATGTAACCAAGAATAGATCTTTCTTTGAAGACGTGAGGTACTTCGATGGAATCATTTTTAATCTCCAAGATGTGAGTGATGATCAGTTAGAGTTGCCTAAAGTTAGAGGTCCGACGCAGAAGTATATATTTGCTGCAAATGATTCCTCTGACAATTATCCCGTTTGCAATTCTAGATACGATGACTTCTTTAATTGGACATGGTCTTACAGGTAAGTTTCAAGCACTAACTACGTACTAGGGAATTAATAATTAATTTAGAAATTGTATCTATTTGTGGTGCAGTGGTGGCCGAGTGGTCGAACGCGCGCCTTGCAATCAAAGTGTGCAGGTTCAAACCCCGGTTCGCAACTCTGGCATTCATGTGCGAATCTCATTTTCATCCGAGATTATCACTTGCTATGAAACGGTGAAGGAAAAAATCGTGAGGAAACCTGCACGTCTGAGGGAACTTGACTAGTTCCCGATAGATGTGTGAAGTCTGCCAACTCGCACCGGGCATTGAGGGGAGGCCCGTGCCCAGCAGTGGGACGTTAAAAGGGCTGTAGTTGTAGTAGTATTTGTGATCTAATCATTCAAGTTCTTTCGAAGAACTTTGGGTAAATTATTAAAGTTACTAAGTATAACGATTTACAACTATTGACGACGGCTTAGTCTAATGTTATGAGCGTAGGCCACTCAGCTCACTGCAGTAGATGGATGCGGGTTTGATTCCCGCCAGCGGAAAATTTCGAAAATGGCCTTTACGATTTTTTTCCTGGTCTGGGTCTGGGTGTAACTGGAATCAACCCCACTCCATTGTATGGTATCCATAGTCCAAGCTTTTCAGGCTTTCAAGCTTAGTTTGGGATTATACGATCAGCATGTGTTACCTGGAGATACTGGAGAGAGTTTACTTTATAACATTCTATTTTTAGATTGGACTCTACAATACAATATAGGTTTTTCGGATTCCACAACCTGTTTGACGAGCCTCTAGGCAACAACATGCAGTGGCGACAGAACATGAAACCAATTGACAGTTCCTTCAGGAGCTTGTTGTCCAGTAAATCTAAGGCTGCAGCCATATTCCTTGACAAATGTGAAACCAGATCCAAGAGAGAACAATTCCTGGAAAACTTACAGACTCATCTGTCTGTATACAACTTAACTGTGGATGTCTTCGGAGCCTGTGGTCCGTTTAAATGTGGAAGAAGAAGCATGAAGTCGTGCCTTTATAAACTGAAACGGACTTACTTTTTCTATCTCGCCTTTGAGGATTCTTTATCAACTGATTTTGTGAGCGGCAGCGTGCTGTATGCATATCAAAATAACGCTGTACCTGTAGTGTATGGAGCAGCGCCTTATCGCAGGTAAACTACTATTATTTCATTTGGGTCCCACCCAAAAAATCTTATTTATGAAAGTAAGTTTGGGGTTATAGGTCCAAATTGTAAAATAAAAAGTGGATCGATGACCTCATTCACGTCTTAGCAGGTTCTATCAGTGGAGTTGTATCCTAAAATGAGGTCTATGTTCAGCAGCAGACGGTGCTAAGTTAACTGGTCATAAATGCTACGACAAAAGTTGGTTTCACAAAAACAGTGTCATAAAAATGTATGTTCATAAGATCACTGCTTGTCTCATAAGTCTAAACTCTCTTATATGTTGCTTATCCCCAGATATTTACCTCAACATTCCTACTTAAACGGCATGGAATTAGGTGAGAAGCTTCTAGCCAAGAAGATGTTCGAGGTTATAAAAAACAGACCGAGTTACTACGATTACTTCAGATGGAGGAACCATTACAGTATCAGAGAGTCTACGGTCCTGGACCCATGTGTGTTGTGCCAGGCTTTTAATAACCCTGAGTGGTTGTCGCATAAAGTTAGCTATACTAACTTTAGGAATTGGTGGAACCAGAAGCATGAACAGCGGTGTGGGTTTAGTAGGAGATTCCTTTCACTGTAATTGCTAATCTTAAATAAAACATAAAATATACTCGTCGATACATCAACTTATTTACTCGTAATTTTTTAACTGTTTTAAGGTTTTTTTCTACTTGACAGTGTTTGGTCGTAATATATAGAGTACCAGTGACATTATTAATGTTTCTTCTAGATATTTATTTTATCCAAACCCCGTCTCGCACCTCTGGGTTTCATGCGCGATTCTCATTTTCATCCGAGATTACCACTTGCTATGAAACGATGAAGGAAAACATCGTCTATAGAATAATGGCAATAGGCTCACCCCCTGTTACATTGTGACCAAAATACATTGGCGAAGTGTGGGCGCACTGCAGTGCATCTCTGCGTACCCCTTCGGGGAATACAAGCGTCATGACGTATTTATTATTTTATGTGCCTACGTGCCACTATCAACAAAAAATATCACTCCGATGCCGTAATCATACACTCACGAACAAGGATTAAAAGTTTAAATTATTTCAACAGATTAAAGCCGATGATAAAACGGTTTCCAGTGGACACCGCCGACACCCGGACCGATGTTAATTTAACTTTAAATCCTCTTTTTAACCAGATTGTTGCGCGGTGTTTATTGGAGGCACACATATTGTATTTATCGTTCTCAATGTATTAAGCAGGATCAAAACTTTGTTTATAGACACACGGGTTTTCGTTGAAACACTTTTAATTAACAGATTTTCAACACTATAAATAATTGTTTTTTGTTTAAAAAATATATTGCCTATAATAACTACTCGATAAGGAAAATCTATTTGCAAAATTACCTTACCCACAAAAAATAAATTGTCTACCAACGAAGCTAAAACTGCACCAACTATTAAACAGTGTTTGGAACTCATGAACAGCTCTATACTAACATATTCCAGAGCCGTCGATAGAGACTTTATAAAAGCTGATAAGTCTATAAGTCACGAAGTCGCAACTATAGTTAAGCCAGACTCTAGAAAGCTGTTTGCGGGGGAAAAGCGCCAGATTTTTAATGAACCATCGAAGTCTTCGCATGAAGGAGTTGAGAAATTGTTTCTTGAACGGTTTAGTAGTACTTATCTATGTATTTCTTATCTATTTTCTTAACGCAACTATTGGACAATTACCAACTGGGGAACATTCCACATAAAATCTTGTTTCCCACACGATATGCAATTGTTTTGAGATAGAGACTAACTGGACCCATGTCTTCGTACGCGCTGGAATTATTTTCCAAAATTAATATTAACTAATTTACTCCATATCATCTATCTGCCAGTGATAGTTTCGTACAAATCGGTCAAGCCATTTGGGAGATGCATTTAGTATAAAGGCATTTTTTTCATATCACAGAGACACTTAAATTTCGTTTCGATTCCTCTCTACTAGCGAGCAAATTTTGGAAATAGCCTTTTTGGCCCTGGTCTAGGTGTAAATGGGATCGCCCCCAGTCCATTATATCGAGGGGTGACTATTTGACTGAAGCGACACTTTTGGGCGATATTGGCTTGTATACATACATATGTGTAATTATCAGATATTTTCCGTGTCGAATGAGTATGCTCTCTTTTAAAGTAAAAAAACTAAATGGTGTCGTGGGACACCAGGTAGGAACGAAGTTCCTTCGAAGTAGACATATATGATAGGACATTTAAAATACCAGCTTCTACCCGCAACTTCGTCCACGCAGACTTCGTTCCATCCATCCATCCATCCATCCATCCATCCATCCATCCATCCATCCATCCATCCATCCATCCATCCATCCGTCCGTCCGTCCGTCCGTCCGTCCGTCCGTCCGTCCGTCCGTCCATCCATCCATCCATCCATCCATCAAACGACACAAATAAAGAGACGTCTCATTTAACGGTTTTTTTTCCACGCATTTTTTCTTACGGTTTTACTATCACATTTTTTTCAGTTCGGTCGCCTAGCAAAATCCCTATTCCTATAACTTCGTTCCAAAAATATCGCTTAAGTTAAATAGCCTTTCACCCCACCTTCACCTCGATATGATACCCATAGTACAAGCTTTGCTTAATTCGGGATCATACGATGAATATGTGTTATCAGGCGCTACTACATTATTATCATCTCAGACTCTACGAAATCAGAAGACAAAGGCGCATCCCAATAATCCACATATCTCAAAGCCGTCCAAAACGGTTAATTACTATGCTAAACGTCGCTCCGGCCCGGGCCGGGTAAGTAGAGTTTTTGCACCAGACAATCTAAATTTCTAATCACCCTGTGCATGCCGAAAGCGCTAATAAATTCCACTGCGGATCGTATTAAAGGGGTAAAGACGATGTTATTACCCACTTGGGTAGGTAGATATATGTAGGTAGATACAGGACGTATTTTGAATTGATTTTGGACTTTCCTGAACTTTGTAGAAGGCACATACGAGATTGGGGTCGATCTAGCGTAGAAGTTATTGAATGCTGTGTTAGATACCTGTGGCATATGTTCTACCAATGCATAAATGTTCCCGTTGCACTATTGGGTAACCGGCTTTACCACGTCAATAAAGCCAAAGAGCCAAAACAATTATTTTTTGACTATTATTACTTTTTGTATATTGACGATTCATAAGTGTCTTGGTTTATTTGAATAAAAAAAACTGATTCTGAATCTGAGATTATTAACTATCAATGGTACCAGTTAGAAGGCAGCCCCCTGGCTGGTTACTCGGAACCTATATTCTATCAAATGCGCTGCCTACCTAAGTACTTTACTAGGAATAAAATGGCCTACCTTCTCTATTTTTGCGTCTCAAACTTCATGCCAGTGTACTTTTTACTAAGGATAGTTAACTCTTTCTAAGGACAGGGATGACAGAGTAATCGTCCCAATATTATTCTGATGACAACTGACATTTTGATATCCATAAACAGCACATTGACCAGGGGGTCAGCCCCTCAAGTCGCCTAACACTGCTGTTGTGGAGTAGCTATGACTTCATTTATTAAGGCATGAAAACACCATCTTCTATCAAAGATAGCTAGAATATTAGTATTGATTATACTTAGGGCTTCAAAGTGCCCATGTCTAATGTCTACACTGGTCGTTATATCGCTACTGTTGATAGAAAATGTAGTTTTCATGCCTAAAAAAAAGAATTCATAGCATAGGGGACTTAGGGCCTAGGGTATATAATAGGTATCTTAAGTAGAATCCACGAGAGTCGACTTTAAAGTGCACCTTTTCAAAAAGAAAATTTTAATTTAAAGTATGTCGGTGCGAGGCGGAATAGTCTTGTGAAAATGTTTAATGGCACCCCTGTTTACCTTAGAACACAGTTGCAGAAAGTTCAAGCAGAAAATTAGTTTCCTCTCCGACTGTGGCGCCCTGACGTTCGCATAAGTGGCTACATAAGTATTTATATCGCTCTATAAAAGAGCTGTGTTTTTTTAAATATTAATAAGTGCTCTTGGAATTAATCAAAACTACAAATTACTTTAATTACGTAATAGTGGTAGCCGAGTGGTCAAACGCACGCCTTGCAATCAAATTGTGCAGGTTCAAACCCCGGCTCGCACCTCTGGGTTTCATGTGCGAATCTCATTTCCATCCGAGATTACCACTTGGTATTAAACGGTGAAGGAAAACATCGTGAGGACACCTGCACGTCTATAGAAAGGCGTGTAAAGTTCACCCTCCCGCACTGGGCCAGTGGTGGACTATAGCCAAAAAATCTCTCTCGTATTGAAGACGTGCCCGGTAAATAGGTGGCAATAGGCTCGCCCGCTATTACATTGGGACCAAAAAACATAGGCGAAGTGTGGGCGCACTGCAGTGCACCTCTGCCTACCCCTTCGGGGAATACAGACGTGATGATGTATTTATACAAATTACTTTGTACTCTATACACTTGTAGTTTTTTCGAAAATGTACCCAGTTTGCATCAAATACATAAAGATTGAATCTCTTTGCGGCAAAACACACGCGAGTACCTACACGACTAAATTTACTCACGACGGCGACGTCGTCGATGTAAAATATGCTTCTTTTTTAAGTAGATAGATAACGACTTGGTACTGGCAAAAAAACATCATGCACGTTTTGACCCCTCTATTTGTACTAATAGCACAGTGGTTAGTTTAAAGACATGTTAACTAACGGTGGTGTAACACAAACTGTGTCAAACTACACATTCTCGTTACAGGTCAATTCGTAGTTTGCGGGTAGGTTGGGTTTTGGTAAATGACAATATCAATATTTTATTAAAATATATTATTAATATATTGGGCGATTCTTTTTTTGTAAAATACTTAATGCGTATCAATTATTTACTTTAATTATACTACACATTTGAAGACAAAGCAAAGTAGCAAGGATAGGTAAAATATTAACTTTAAAAAGTTTAAAATAAAATAGGGACCCAGTTGAGAAAAAGCAATCTGGTGCGGCTACGTTTGTCTAGGTAAATTAGTTGTTAGTTCTGACTGTCTCTGAGCAAGTTAGATTGCCTTGACTTTGTGAAATTTCTTTCATTTTTCTTAAGAATGCACACTGTTAGAGGTAGCTTATCTTACTTATAGTGTTCCGTGATAGATATATTATTATTATGTAAGCATATATCTACCTAAATTCATAATTATTTTTTTCGTAAGATTTTGTAGGTTCGTATCCACCTAGTTACTTCCTTGAGGTAATAAATAAAATTCTACAATTGGTAATAAATACAATTCACACTGGGTAGTAAGTACGCGATCCTACCGTCTATGCTGTGGATTTTATCAAATGATTTATTTATTTAACTAGAAAGTTATATTTATAACAATTATTAGGTACCTACCTACTAGTTAGATTAAGGTTAGTATATCTATTTAAAAAACCATTCATGCATCTTGCTCGCAGAATCTCATACATACTAACAAAATCTTTACCACTAATCCGCAAATAAATTCATCTATGTAGATTACAGTAGTTATTAGCAAAAAACTTTGTAAGTACTTAGTGTGTATTACAATAATAAAGAGAATAATTGTTAGTATAATAGTACCTTTGAAAAATTCGCTGTAATTTAAATGTTACCTTTTGTCGTAACTTTTTAAATTATAGAGTATAGCGTGCATGTAACGAAACGCTTTATAAAAAAAATGTATCATTATTTGACAGTTAACTAAATTGACAAGTAAACGAAAACATCTGTGGATTATCGCATACAAAATAAACATAAACTATCCAAAAAAAACAATAAATAACGACTGCAATCCAAACAAGTATCGAACGCGTAATTTTATTATGAAGAAATCGCCAAAAAATTTATGATTCAGATATTCTTTGTTCCAAAAGTTAGGTTAAGTTGTGAGTCAGATAATGGGAATGATAATACGGCTTTGATGTTGTGCCTTAAGTAGTCTGCCTTATATGGGATCAGGAGATTATTGTATTTGAGTTTTTATTGTTCAGTGTATATTCAGTGCGCACAATGAGTGAACGTCAAGGCCCTAGCGGGTCAGGAACCCAGGGGTCAGACAAAGGGGAAAACAATCCTAGAACGTCGTCACAACCAATGCCTACTGGGTCCAGGTATGTTTCATTGTGTTAGTTTGCCTGCGTAATAGTATCTGGTCGATTTGGAATCTTATAAGTCCTGTTCACATGACAATACTAACCATTAAATTTATGGAAAATTATGATATTGCACAAAACATTATATAAATTTGGAGCTTAATATTTAGACTATCACAAGCAATGATGTAATATTTTATTTATACCTATAATTACTTACATCATTTTACTTTGTAAGATTTCTTTTAAATTTGTGGTGTAGGTATCAATGGGTACATTTCATCATAAAATATAATTATATAGAGCAACAAGTATGTAGACTACAACAAAAAAATGCCTGAAATCAGTGTTCTAATTATCATTGTGTATCATTTTAATAGCAGTGGTAGCCGAGTGGTTGAAGCCTTGCAAATCAAAGTGTGCAGGTTCAAACCCCGGCTCGCACCTCTGGGTTTCATGTGCAAATCTCATTTACATCCGAGATTACCACTTGCTATGAAACGGTGAAGGAAAACATCGTGAGGAAACCTGCACGTCTGAGGGAACTTGACTAGTTCTCGATAGATGTGTGAAGTCTGCCAACCCGCACCGGGCCAGCATGGTGGACTATGGCCTGAATCCCCCTCGCATTGAGGGGGGGCCCGTGCCCAGCAGTGGGACATTAAAAAGGGCTGTAGTTATCATTTTAATAGGTTGAACCTTATATTCACTAAATGTCCCATAACAGTACAAAATAATTATGAGGGCTTAAGTGGTTTAATTTTGCATCAAATTTGACTCTACCTTTATATTTTTTTTACTACCACAAGTGTCACAATAACCTTACCCATTAATTGTAGAGTGTGGCCACCATACTACACTTTTGTCAAAGAATATGTTATTTTGTCACTTTCTCTTATATGAAATAAGACAGAGAGTGAGTGAATGTATCCATGGCAAAGGTCAAGTCTTGACATACATGCTAACCTCACTGTAATGACTTTCAACAGCTACTATGCTAGTGAACCAATTCAGTTCCGGGTGCGAGGGTCAACAATAACTGGTGCTTCTCCACCCAACTTTGTGACCCTGGAAGACATCATGAAAGCGGCACATGGGATGCAGAACATGGCTCTGGCCCATGAGATAGCGGTCGATACAGACTTCAAGCTGGAACCCTTTGAACCTCCAGACAACAGGTAATAAATACATCTATCTATATTTATAAAACACTAGCAGCCTGGCCCGGCTTCGCACGGATTTCTATCATAGCCTATGTTACTCAGTGATAATGTAGCTTTCTAACGGCAAAATATTTTTTGAAATCGGTCCAGTAGTTCTTAAGTTAATTAGTTACATACAAAAATAAAAAATATTTCCTCTATATAATATTGGTATAGTCATAAATTGTTTTTACCTGTGTCCATTATAGGCTCTGAAACCATCCAACATATGATCTAAATGGTTTCATTAGAAAAGTAAGAATGGGAAGATGGGTTTAGGCACTAAAACAATGCATTAGGCACATTTGGTCCATTTATCGTAGTAGCACATGCCAGGTATCTCTATTTGTTTCTATCTATCTATCAGCCAGGGATGTCCATAGGCCTCCCCCATAGATCGCCACAAATTACGTTCTTGGGCTTTATGCGCCCATCGACTCCCGGCGACCCTGGTAAGGTCATCCGTCCATCTGGTCGGGGGTCGTCCCACATTCCGCTTACCAGTTCGTGGCTGCCACTCTAGGACTTTGATGCCACAACGGCCATCCGTTCTCCGGGCAATCTGTTTACAATATATAATATACAGGGTGTTTCAGAAGTCCGAAATAATACTTTGACGTTTGCATAAGTATCGGGTATACAACTAATTGGTATAAATATTAGATTGAAATTCAACCATGTTTTTTTTCAACTTTGTTTCGTCGTCAATTTTTTTATCTTGTAATATCTCGAGTCCAATGTAAAATTTGCATGTTTTGTTTTGTGAATATTGGTAGTCGCCCCTCATAAGTGTAGTTCACACTGCTAAATAGAGTATGGATGTACCCAAAGGCGAGAAATACGATACCTGTGACAAATGTTCAAAGGTCTTTAGCTCAGAAACTATGATAGTTAGGTATAAACTTTCTTCACTAAGCATCCAAATATGAGCTACCGTATATGTACCCAAAGTTTTATTTCGGACATCTGATACACCGTGTATATCTGTTTATAATATATTTATAGGACAAATAGAGGTCAGTTTCAGAACAGATATTACATAGGAAGACTTAGACCCTGTAAGTGGCTAATTTTAGACTCACTTAGGCCATCTAAGGAAACATAAAATTTACATAAAAAAGTTTGTTTCTTTTTTTATACCAATAAGTTTTTATGTCTTTATTAAAACTCTGATTGATCTGCAATCTGTTATTATGTTGATTATTTCATGTTTTAATGTGAATGGTCCATGCTAATAATAAGACGCCCCAGTGTGTCCAGGGCTTAATAATAATAATCACTTGTTAAATGGTCAGAGTAAATGTCGAGTAAAGATCTTGAGAAAACCTGTCTTACAAATACTGCTTATACCATGGACGGAATCCCTTTTGCATTGTGAAGGTGAATGGCAATAGAAAACCGGCCAAGTACGAGTCGGACTCGCGCACGAAGGGTTCCGTACCGTTATCTATAAAAACGGCACAAAAACACGTTTGTTGTATGGGAGCCCCCTATTTTATTCTGTCTTTTAGTATTTGTTGTTATAGCGGCAATAGAAATACATCATCTGTGATAATTTCAGCTCTCTAACTATCATGGTTGATGAGATACAGCTTGGTGACAGACGGACGGACGGACAGCAAAGTCTTAGTAATAGGGTTCCCGTTTTACCCTTTGGGTACGGAACCCTTAAAAATACATCCGTGTATTATGGGCGCAATGCAATGCACTCCTACTTACCCCATAGGAAAAGATAGTCATGATAATATATAATACAAGTATGGTATTATTTCAGATTTCCGCTATACTAATAGTACAATAATTACCTTGGTAACAAGGAAATCCTGTCCATTGCATGTAAAAGCAATTATGGTGTCGGATATGTTGGCTAAACTACTTTAAACAATGTGTATTGCTTCCGTACTTCGAAACGTACTTCTTTATTATTAAAAGCAGCTCTAAGGCAACACACTGGAGCCATATGTACCTATGTATTTGTAATAAGATTTGGCGATTTAAAAAAATTATCAGCCCACTGAGTTTCTTGCCGGATCTTCTCAGTTGAGGTCGCGTTTCAAACCGGTGGTAATATAGTAGAATATAAGAAAAAAAAAATTTAACTTGACAATTTGTAAGTGCCCCCATAGGCCTATACAGAATAAATGATTTGACTTTGACGTAATGTATAAGCAAGAAGGCAATATTAGTAGTAATGTCAAATATAGTTGTAGTTTATATACAACAAAATGGGCATCAATTTCAGAGAGCACAGCTTAATCTAGTAGCTTGAGCATGACCCGCTCAGTTTATTGCACTAGATGGTTGCTATTTCGATTCCCCTCAGTGGCAAATTTGTAATTCGTCCTTGTACCCATAGTACAAGCTTTGCTTAATTTGGTATCATGTAATGAAGATGTGTTGTCTGGCGATATGTATACAGGATAAATAATACTTGACTGCTTGGATGAGTATTGGGTATGCAACTAATTAGTATAAAAAATTGATCGAAATTCGAACTTTATAACTCGTATTGTTTTCTTATATTTACGCGAATACTATACATTGAAATAAAACTACCACCAACTTGGGATCCAGTAATTAATATGATTAAATCCAAAACAAAGCGTACCATTGCAAGACCTCAAGACACTGTGAGCACTTTCTGCGTGGATCGGACCGCAAACAACAACTAAATATGAGGGTACCCAGTTATTAACTATGACATCAGGACGTCTAACACCTCAGTCCCCCCGTGACCATGGTTGCTGTAAAGCAGCCGAAACGTCGGGAAAATAAAATAGTAAATAAACGCGATAAAATCCGTAAAATAGTTTTATTTCAATTTATAACACGTTCTATCTCTGAAATAGGCATGTTCTGTTTTGTGACTATTGGTAGCCGCCCATCGTAAGTGTAGTTTACACTGCTTGATAGGATCATAGATGGACCCAAAGGCCAGAACACGATACTTGCGACAAATATTCAAAGGTCTATAACTCGGAAACTATGATTGCTCTTTACTAAGCATCCACTTATTAGCTACCGTATCTGTACCAAAAGTATCATATCATACTTCTGATACACCCTGTATAAAGGTGTATGAATTTTAAAATTAGTTTTATTTGTATTTCAGTTACCAGAAGTTGGTTAAGGAGACAATGCACAAGGCGTACTTTGATATTCTGAGAGAACAATTGAACTCTGATCCTCCACAGTACAAGCAAGCTATAGTTCTCCTTGAAGATGTGAAACAGGTAAAATTACTTTTGATGAGAAACATCTATAGGCGAGGGGTAAACCAGATTTTTGGCGTGGCGAGATTTGCCGACGCTTCGCCACAACAAAATAAAATCAACCTTATTACTTACAAAGTATAGTTTTAAATGCGGTGTGTGTGAACATGGGTGACGCTACGACGTTAGTTTTATGTTTCACATCTGCCAGGCGCCCCGCGACGGCTCAGTTTTTATATAAAGAGATTAACTAAGTTTTACCAACGATATTAATTACATGAGATGACGTAATAAATGAATAATGTATGTAGCTCATGAAAGTAATTGCCCGTAAGTAGGTATATGATGTAATGTTGAAAGATAACAAAATGAATGCAATCATTATGAAATTGATGATTCTTTTTACTTTAATTACAATAGGTATTTAAAACACGCCTATGTTTGTCGACCAATAAATTTAGTACGAACTAAACTGATAATAAAGCTGCACTCGCGCCCTTCAATACATCATCATCATCATCATCATCATCACGCCTGTATTCGCCGAAGGGGTGGGCAGAGGTGCACTGTAGTGCGCCCATACTTCGCCGATGTATTTTGGTCCCAATGTAATAGGGGGCGAGCCTATTGCCATTATACCGGGCACATTCCCCCTCATACGAGGGTGATTTGGGCCATTGTCTACCACGCTGGCCCAGTGCGGGTTGGTGAACTTCACACGCTATAGAAATCTATAGACGTGCAGGTTTCCTCACGATGTTTACCTTCACCGATCAGCAAGTGGTAATCATTGTTGAAAATGACATTCGCACATGAAAATTATCTCAGAGGTGCGGGCCTGGGATTTGAACTTGCACCCCTTACATTCAAGGCGGGCGTTCTTGCCCGCGAGGCTACCACTCAAATGCCCTTCAAATGTTTTTGTCAATACCAAAACGAGCGGTATTGACACATAGAAAACGTTCATTTGACAACGAAATGACACTGACAGCTTGAGCGAATTTGGACGCGTGGATTTTGCGACAGAAATTCAATCTTTATGCATATTGAAACAGAGTTCTCATTGGTATTGGCAAACATCTTTGACGCCCCAGTGTGTGTACGTACCATCTGTAACGTAAGTTGTTGGCAACCCAACAATATATGCAACATTATGCAAATAAATTCTCTTCTGCCTCGGAATCCATTACGACTGGTTTAGTTTCTTTCCTTCCATACAGCGACCTATCCAAACTAACCAATATAGTCCACTTTTTATTCACACATATTTACATACATATATTAAATCAAGCGTATTGCTGTTCTTCTTCCGGTCGTAATGTGTGAGCAAGATGGCAATACTTTTAGTAATGTCAAATATATTTTAATTTTAGTTTGTGTACAACAAAATGGCTTCAAAACCGCTACGCCTTCGGCGGATACATGCCTGATGATAATGTATTGTGGTTTTCAGGGTTTATTCGCGATTCTCCTCCCCCGTCATACGCGCATCAGGGAAATGATCGAGGAAGTGCTGGACGCGGAGTTCATACAACAGCAAGCGGAGAACAATAGTCTCGACTTCCATAAGTATGCGACGTTTGTCATCGACTTGATGGCGAAGCTCGCTGCACCGGCCAGGGACGAGATGATACAGAATATCACCAAGCTCACTGATACTGTAAGTTATGACATGGAGATGTGGCTTTCACTCATGAGTTGACTCATTTGGTACCTACCTATTAAATGGAATTGATGATAGGTGTCAAAACGGTCCTCTTTGTTATCTACGACTGTAGTCCCATTATTATAAATACTTCTTGGAATGTATTTAAGCAATGACCTGTTAAAATATGTATGGATATTAAAATATCTCACTATGTTTGAGATAAACATTTTTTTTGATATGATTCTGAAATATGATTTTAGATGATTAGCAACACAAAATTTAATTTAAAATTAAATCTTAATCGATTTGAAATAATCCTATCAAATCGCCTGCGCGATGCGCCCTACCTACATTACAACGACCTTGTTCGGTTTTCGACAGTTTATCTCTGTTCCTAATGACTACCCTACTTAACCCTACAGGTGGACATTTTCCGAACAATCTTAGAGACACTCGAAGTATTGAAGCTGGATCTAGCGAACACTTTAATAGCCATGATCCGTCCGCACGTGCAGCAGGAGAGCGTGCAATACGAGAGAACCAAGTTTGACGAGATACTCAAAGTGTCTGAAGGTTAGATAATAAATAGTAGAGATGAAACGGATATCCGGTAACTATCCGGCCTATCCGGCCTTGTTTTTTATATCCGGCCGTATACCGGATAGTAATTCAGTATCCGGCCGGATACCGGATATTAATTCAGTATCTGGCCGGATACCGGATAGTAATTCAGTATCCGGCCGGATATTAATTCAGTATCCGGCCGGATACCGGATAGTAATTCAGTACCCGGCCGGATACCGGATAGTAATTCAGTACCCGGCCGGATACCGGATAGTAATTCAGTATCCGGCCGGATACCGGATAGTAAAATTTTAAAAAAAAGTCATTATTTTACACAAAGCAAATCATACCACAATAGGTCAAAAATATTTGTTTTATTAATTAGTTTAATACTCAAAATTAACAATTGGCAGATTGTGGTGAATTAATACCAAATTTTCCACATTGTTTGTAAAATGCGACTCCGCTTGGTTTCGTATACTAGACCAGCCTCTGAAAATAGCCTTTCGCTGTAAACGCTACTGCCAGGTGCTGAAAGATAGCCAGGGTACTGATGCAAATTAACTGCCCACCATATGTATGGGTCGTGATTGCGATCTATTCGAGATGTCTTTAGGAAGCGTCATGTAACGTGATAAAGGGCGGGATATCCGGCGCTCCGGCCTGGTAGCGTGCCGAGTGTCCGGTATCCGGCCAAACCACTATCCGTTTCATCTCTAATAAATAGTATTGACGCGCACGTCAAATGGTTTTTCAATACCAAAATGAACTGTATTGACTCCGAGAAAACGTTGATAGTTCAACGAAATGACGTTGGCAGCGCGATCGAATTTTGACGCGTGGTTAGGGGGTCGGTGTGGCATTTACCACAGAAATTCAATCTTTATGTATATTGATACGGAGTTTCTTTTGGTATTGGCAAAACTTTGCTGTCGCTGTCTGTCCATTCGTCCGTCCGTCCGTCTGTCACCAGCCTGTATCTCATGAACCGTGATAGTTAGAGAGTTGATATTTTCACAGATGATGTATTTCTGTTGCCGCTATAACAACAAATACTAAAAAACAGAATAAAATAAATATTTAAGGGGGCTCCCATACAACAAATGTGATATTTTTGCCGTTTTTATAGATAATGGTACGGAACCCTTCGTACGCGAGTCCGACTCGCACTTGGCCGGTTTAGTGAGCTTAGTGATATTAAAAATAAAGTTTATTATTGATTGCAGATGGTTTACAATACACACGAGAGTGGCTAATACGGCACATAGACAAGACTGGACTCAGTATCCCGGTCACTGATAAAAATATATTGAGGAACGTTACCGCCCAAACACTGGCTAAAGCATACTTGGAGCTGCTTGAATGGGATAGTTCCAACAACTATCCTGAAGTAAGTTTATGTGTTGATGTAAAATCAATCTTATACATTGGTACTCAAAGTTTCTGAAGGTTAGATAATAAATAGTAGAGATGAAACGGATATCCGGTATCCGGCCTATCCGACCTTGTTTTTTCTATCCGGCCGGATACCGGATAGTAATTCAGTATCCGGCCGGATACCGGATAGTAATTCAGTATCCGGCCGGATACCGGATAGTAAAATTTAAAAAAATCTCATTCTTTTACACAGATTATTTTACAGTATTGACTGTTATGGTCTCATAACGCTCAGCACGCATTGAGGCGAGGGATTCAATTATCTTTTAAATCAAAATGCACTCTGGGTCAATACACGTAAAGATTGAAGTTCTGTGTCTGTGTACCATTTCGAAGAAAAATGTGATTCTTTTTTAAGAGTTCATACAATGTGTTTCGGTATTGGCAATTTACTATTATGAAGTACTTCATTTTACTCTATGCTATAGTCCTCCACTCTGGCCCAGTGCGGGTTGGTGAACTTGACACCCTCTACACATGCAGGTTTCCTCACGATGTTTGCCGTCGCCGTTCACTATGATGTCATTTGCATATAAAGTACGAAATTCCCAGAGGTTTGGGACTAGGCTACTACTGCTATTTCTAGATAGATATAGAATACTCTTTTCTACACCAAACAGAGAGAGAGAGAAAAAAAAAATGAAATAACTAACATTGTTACATCTAAATAATAGTCTAAATATACAGATAAGGTTTTACTTTTAGTTAAAATAGCAATGTAACCATTTTATTATGCAAAATAAATCATTTCATTTCAAGGTATTTTTAAGTCAACCCCTAAATTTTGATTGTAGACGGTATCTATGGACGCACCGCGTTTCTTGGAGCTAGGCCAGCAAGTGTATCGGCTGGTCTGCGTGGCTTCGCTCATGCTAGTCAGCCCGTCCTGCACCAGCGACCCCAGCACAGTGGGCTCCCACAAGCAGACCATGAAAGACAAGATCATGATCATCGTTGATCAAGCTTCTAACGATATGTAAGTAATAGAAGTCAAAGACCTCCTACTAATATTATAAATGTGAAAGTTTGTATTGATAAACTTTGTTAGTCTTTCAGGCAAAAATTTTATCAGACTTAAATTTTATCTTTTTCATCTGTCAGATTTGTCGAGAAATTGAAGTCACACCGAGCCTGTACAAAAAGCCCGAAGTAGCGTCATTATCTCGACAAATCTGACAGCTGAAAGAGATAAAACTTATGTCTACGTGGTCATGCTAGGCCTACTGAACGGCTGTTTATGAAAATTATACATTAGAATAACATACAGGCTATAATTTTAAACGATATTGAATAGTCGAAGTCTACGTGAACGACGTCGAGGGTCGGTGGTCAAAAAAAAAAAAAAAGGAAATAATGTATAAACATGGCAAGCAGTGTAGCAGTGGTAGCCGAGTGGTCGAACGCACGACTTGCAATCAAAGTGTGCAGGTTCAAACCCCGGCTCGCACCTCTGGGTTTTATGTGCGAATCTTATTTTCATCCGAGATGATCACTTGCTATGAAACGGTGAAGGAAAACATCGTGAGGAAACCTGCACGTCTGAGGGAACTTGACTAGTGTTCGATAGATGTGTGAAGTCTGCCAACCCGCACTGGGCCAGCGTGGTGGACTATGGCCCGAATCCCCCTCGCGTTGGGGGAGGCCTGTGCCCAGCAGTGGGACGTTAAAAGGGCTGTAGTAGTAGTAGTGATTTTTTTTAAACCATTCAGCTAGTTTGAGATGTTATTTTATTTTTCAGCGAACTCAAATCCGTCCTGCCGTCTGTCGCTGAAGAAGTAATACTGGTGACCGAACAGCTGTTGGAGCAGCTAAACCAGCCACCGCTGACCGCTGACACCAAGGAGCTGATCAGGACGCAGATCACCGCGCTGGGTGACCCCGAACACAGGGTGCGCGAGATCGTCCGTGAGTACACCATACCGTATTTACAAACATGTACTGTGTAGAGATTTCTTCAAGCAAAACACTTCGTCGTTAAAATCTTATTTGTTTTCTTCATAAAAAAAATACAATACTTCTTTTTGAAAATAAAACTCGTCCTATTTTAATTCCACCTTCTATCTTATATATCCCTTTCATTCGCTCTTCCTTTCACACCGTTTCTTCATTCATCCATTCGCTCCTTCATCCTAAATATATACCAATCCGCCACACTCACAGACACGGTTCCCTTCCACGCTTTCTCCAACGTTCCAATCCTACAAACATATACTCACGCCTGTATCCGACGGGGGTTAGACAGAGACAACCGTTTGCCACATGCTACGATCCTGACATACCTTTTTCGCTTCATCCACATTCATACATGTTTTCATGTACTTCCGTCAGTTGAGTGTTAAGGAATTAACCTTTCTGGTAGAGTCCGTATTATATTAATTTATAAAACAGTACTCAGCACTATAATAGCAATAGGTTCCAGATCTATAAAAATGGAACCAAGGCGAAGTGCGGATGCACTACAGTGCACCTCGGCCTAACCATTCGGTGAAAAAAGGCGTGATAATATGGTACTAGTAATAAAATTTTACTTATCGAAGTTTGCTTTAATCCCATCAGTTTTATTTATATAGGAGACATCAGTAACTGGAATTATTATCAAAACGATAATGGCGCACTGCAGTGCACCTCTGCCTACCTCTTCGGGGAATACAGGCGTGATGATGATGTATAATTCATCACTTCGTAAAATAAGTATATACTACTTTTAACAGAAATACTTTATATTATTTGCAGGGCAACGAGTTTTGGAATTCTTAAAAACGATTCTAGTCTGCGGCGGTGGGTCCAGACAGATCCCCGTCGGTCTCTCCGCCTTCGCCCGCGAGCTGACCGCCATCTCCGGCACCCTCCTGCGCTACGTCATGCATAACAAGGCCGTCTTCACATCACACTACATGGACATCGTCGAAGAGCAGCTCAGTAGAAATTAAGCTTTATTACCTTAGCATTTAGTGATCACAGTCGCAATTTAGTTTTCGTTGAATTTATAGGTGTTTTAAGCCCCCCCCCCCCCCCCACGCTTGCGTGCGCGTCAAACCAAAACGAACTCTGTAACAATATGCATAAAGATTGAATTCCTGTCGTATAAACCACGCCCCACACAACAAAACTCGCGCTGTCAGTGCCACTTCTTGGTAGAATTTAATTTTACTCTGTGTCAATACAGTTGGCTTTGATATTTGCGAAATTTTCACGCTCCGGCGTGCGGGAGGCTCTATTGAGTCCCCTAAAGTGTTTTAAAAAATCCGATACCTCACATCGTTCATGTTTCGTGGTGACTTTATTACAAGGTCTTAAATCTATAGACTTTACATAATAATTCAAAAGTACAACCTGACAGTTCCATTATCAGAATATCAAGGAATCCATGCATAGAGTAACTAGAGAACCAATATCGACTCCGCCCTTCGTATGGCTCTGCGGCAATTTTTTTGACATCTATCTGACATCCGCCATTGTAGTAACTTGTAGTCATAGACTATCTAGAGTATCCATAACGACGCCACTCTACGTATAGCGGCGATTTTTCCGCCATTTTTGTTATCTCATGTACCTGTAAACAACAATGGCGGAGTCAGATAAACCAGAAAAATTTACCGCAGTGCGGTCTCAAAATGCTATCTCCGTTATAATATCTCCATGCCTGTAGCTGTCTCTAGGGGCAACTGCAATGGCGGATGTCGGATAAACGCCAAAAAAAGGGCGCAGTTGATAGGGCATCTCCGTTATACTATAACTCGATGAATCCATGACAGTGGTGTCGATTCAATTGGCAACAAACAAAGCGTATTGCCGTCGTTGTCACGGCCCTAATCTATGACCGAGACAGCAATATTTTTAGTTCTGTCAAAATTTTGTTCAGACATTTGGTGCCAATGGAATCAATAGCAATGTGTTGTTATTGACTTTTTTTTATTAAATTAGGTACTCGATACTGGCAAAATATCAGCTAATTGAGCCCATTTGTTTGGATTGTAAGAATAATATTGTCTTCCTCTGTCGTAGGACAGAATGTAACTTAAACATTGAATTAAATGGCTGTTTATAACAGTAATATATACATATTTTACGAAAATAACATAGATACTGTTGGTTATGTTATGAATGAAAGAAAATATTTTTAAAGTAACTATGTCAAATTACTATGTTTTAACGCTTTTTACGTTCCCATTGTATTTGAGTGAGATTGTTTCATTAAATTATGTTGTAGTATTTAAATTTTTTAACAAAGCCTTGCCGGAGAATAATATTTATAAATAATATCATTAAGCACTGTATGCTCGGTTTCGAATCAATAACCGTTATGACATATATAATTAAATTGTTGTAATTTAGGAAAACTAATTAAGTAATCTTACACTTGTTGACCGCATAACCGTATGTTCAAAATTAGGTATGTGGTTACAACAAATCTATTTGAACAAAATATCTGATGATTTAATTTATGCCGGGACCATGCAACTTAAGCGGGACCATAATTCTTTTTATTTTTATTCACAAGTTCAATGGTTTATTTGTATTTCGTTGTAATTAATATAATCAAATGACGCACTAATAAAAAATTGCACTAACCATATTCCTGTCTTTTTAATCAAATTCTAAACGAGGAAGCTCTCAATTCGACCTGTATGTGTTTATGATTGATAAAATAAGCATGACTGTGTAGGCATAAGTTTTACTGCCAGATTTGTCGAGAAAATGACGTCACTTCGAGCTTTTTGTACTGGACATGTCTCGGTGTGACCTCATTTTCCCGACAAATCTGACAGTTGAAAGAGATAAAACTTATGTCTATGTGGTCATGCTAAGCCTACATTATTATGTTAGATATTTTAGTTGGATAACCAAAATGCCAGTTGCTAAAAAAATAATATTGGGCCGATTGCTATGTCAGCCTATCCTTGGTAAAAGGTGAACATGAATTATGGGGCGCAAAATATAGAATGTTTATTTTATCCCTAGTAAGGCAAATCCACGGATTAGAGAGAATATAGTTATCCGCCGTTAGAGTACAAATCTAAATTCAAGTAAACACAAAGTAAAAATATTAACATCTCTATTCAAATCATCACACTTTACATAACTCGTCAAGAAGTAGATATTTAATAATACACATTATTCTCCAAAAACAGTCATATTTTAAGTCAGTTTTAGTCGGAACCACTGTGACGGGAAGATCCGCTCGACGCCGAACCACTTCGGGAACCCTGAAATGTATGAAAACCATGATATTTTAATGAAATCAATTAAATTAAATGGTCAAACTTGTCAATAAACTACAACCCCTAAAGTCGCACGCGTCAACATTCACTCACGCTGTCCATGACATTTCGTTGAAAAATGCACATAGAGTATCTAGAGTTACCCATAAAGACTCCACTCTTCGTATAGTTCTGCGGCGATTATTCCGCCATTTTTGTTATCTATGTACCTGTAGTATACGGCAACTATAAAGGAAAACAAAGATGGCGGAGTCAGATAAACAAGAAAAAATTACCGTAGCGCGGGCTCGAAATGCCATCTCCGTTATAATATCTCCATGACAATGAGATATTTATTTAAGTCAATATAGTTACTTTTGGTAGTAGCAAGACTTAACGCGCGAGTCCTGATACCCAAATCTGCTCGGGGCTTGAGTTATGTGTCGATAAGTAAATCTAATAACCAATTATAAATATCGCAAGACAACACATATTCATTATAATAATCCTATACTAAGCAAAGCTTGTACTATGGATACTCCCAGTTACACCAAGATCAGTAGTTGCAGCATGAGTGCCAAGACTAGACGTATGTCACGAAATATCTTGATGTTGTCTCTTTCTCTCGTATGAAATTAAACAGAGAGCGACCGAGCCAATCTATGACATAGATCTTGTCTTGACATTCGTGCTAACACCACAGGGCCCCAAGTCTACCAACACTATCGTTGTGGAGTTGCTTTGACTAAATTTTTTAAGGCATGAAAACAACATATTTTATCAATTGTAGCTAAAATATGAGCAGCGAAGACATTGGGCATTGCCACCTTGAAGCCTTAGAGTAGTCATATTATAACTACCAATAATAAAATACCTTGTACTTAAGGCATGAAACTTAAAAAACCGGCCAAGTGCGAGTCGGACTCCCGCGAGTCGACGAAGGGTTCCGTTTCCATTATCTATAAAAACGGCAAAAAAGTCACGTTTCTTGTATGGGAGCCCACTTAAATATTTATTTTATTGTTTTTTTTGTATTTTTTTGTTATAGCGGCAACAGAAATACATCATCTGTTAAAATTTCAACTCTGTAACTATCACGGTTCACGAGATACAGCCTGGTGACAGACGGACGGTCAGCGAAGTCTTAGTAAAAGGGTTCCTGTTTTACCCTTTGGGTATGGAACCCAAAGAAATGGAGTCACAGCAAGTCCACAATGATAGTGTTAATATACTTGAAGCCCAGGGCACATTCTGAAATTTGCTATTTGGAATTGAACCACCAACCACCCAGTGCAGTGAGCAGAGCAGCCTAAACCCATACCACAAGACTAAGCCATCGTCCAATTACCTTTCTGGATCCACTAGCAGACCGACTCCTGGACCTTCCGGAGCCGCTTCCCGAGCCGGATCTCCTGGAGCTGGCTCTGGACGATGCCTTGGAGCCTGATGCCTTGGACGAGGCGCGCGACGAGCGCTTGCTGGCCCGCGACGAAGCGCGAGAACTGGCCCGCGAGCCCTAGATACACATCAATCATTTATTATAATACCTTTGGGTAATAGACATGTTAATCGTTTTGGAACGTAGTTCCTTATCGCGCGTTGCGAAAGGGGGCTAGACGGAAAAAAATAAGACTGTAACGAGACTTTTACACATGTGTGTGTGTGTGTGTATGTATATGTAATTTTTTTTTTGCTTTTTTTTATTTCAAAAGGAACTTCGTTCCATCCGGATGTCCCTTGACACCTCTCAATTATTTTTTTTTAATAATCGGTCTCGATTCTATTGACACCATATTAAACTACACCAAACTAAACCTATTGCCGACCTTTTTACGGCCGTACTGTATGAGCGAGACGGCACTATATTTAGTGCTGCCAAATAGACTATATCTCGGTTTATGTAACAACGAGTCGCTCCCATATAACGAGAGAAAGAAACAAAATTGACATTTATCTCACATTTTGTATAGTCGCAACCTTGTTACCTGGGCCCCAAGTCTACTAACACTATCGCCGTGGAGTTGCTAAATCATGAAAACTTTTTAAGGCATGAAAACAACATCTTTTTTCAATGGTACCTAGAATATGAGCAGTGTAGACATTAGATATTGTCACCTTGAAACCATTTGACTATACTCCATTTGTTATAGCATTAGACAGAAGTAAAAAATGGTTATTTTTAATGTACACTTTGTAACAAAAGTAACAATTAACATTACAGTTACGATTGACGCCCAATTCATTAGAATATATTTTCAAACCAGCTGCCTCACTGTAACTAATTTATTTTCACGATTTATCTTATTAAATAAGTGGCTTTAATTTAGATATATATTATTTACAATTTAAAATAACAGTGTCGATACAAAAAACCTAAATAAGCAGGGATGAATAATACCGGGAACGTTTATCGTTTCACTATAATCCTACCAAATCTAAAATGTTACCTAATCCCCTCATCCGTTGTGACAACAAGATCTTTCTTATTTTGCCGGTTTATGTTGGCTGACATGTAAATACTTGTGAATGCTACGCCTTGTTTGTTGTTATTGCCGAATTTTAGTAATTTTGGTTGTTATTTGTTACTGTTTTTCCATTGTTTTGTTTTTGAAATTATTTTTTTTTTCACTCCTGCTTCTACGAGCCTCTTATGTCTAATGTTATAACAAATTGAGTATAGTCATATTCTAGTTACCATTGTTACAAGATTTCACTTTTATGCTTTAAAAAATGGAGTCTTACCACCTTGACGACGATAGTGTTAGCAGACTTGGGGCCCTGTGCTGTATATTATCAGTGTAAGATAAAATAAGCTGTTTTATATCATGTCTTACCTTCCCACTGCCTTTAGAACTGGCCCTGGACCCTCGGCCGCTGCGCGAACTCTTTCCACTCTTGGAACTGTTCTTGGAAGACGCTCGTGAAGACGCTCGCGAACCGGATTTAGACCGGGAACGGGATCTGCCCGAACCAGATCTGGGCAGAAAGAAATTAATAAATACATAATTATGTCAATGTCAGCAGTTCACCGATGTATTAGTGGTTTTAAAGCCGATTTTTCAATTTATCTTTTTTGGGACATCTTTTTGACATAATGAATTCGATTGTATGAGAGCTAAGGAAGGTTCTACTACCGTAATTACCGCTGGCGTTCAATTCTTTACTATTTCATAGGTACATACAGGGTAGCTTATATGTGGATGCTTAGTGAAGACAGATTATAACTAACTAACATAGTTTCTGAGTTATAGACCTTTGATTTGTTTTGTCACAGGTATCGTGTTCTGGCCTTTGGGTACATCCATAACCCTATTCAACAGTGTAAACTACACTTATAAGAAGGGCCTATCAATATTCACAAAACAGAACATGCAAATTTTACTCAAGATATAACGAGTTATAGAAATTGATGACGAAAACAAAGTTGGTCAAACATGGTCAAATTTCGATCAAATTTTTATACTATTCAGTTGTATACCCGATACTGATGCAAAGGTCAAAGTATTATTTCAGACTTCAGAAACATCCTGTATAGCCAGTTAATATTGCTATTGTAAATCTACGTAAAGACCTTACCTGGCAGAACCAGACTGAGCCGATCTAGATCGAGACCTCGATTTCCTGGAACCGGATCCAGACCGAGAGCGACTCCGAGACTTGGACTTGGACTTTGACCTCGACCTTTCACGTGTCCCTGACCGCGACCTATTCGACCCTTTGGACTGCGGCGACTTTGAACCAGACTTAGATCGTGAACGGGACCTGAAACATCATAATTGTGTTATGTTGAAACGGTTAAACAAAGGCGGCGGTAGCACAGCAAGAACTACAATACCGCTTGAAAATGAATATTCGCGCAATATTTTTTTGCCCATACCAAAACAAACTGTATCACTAATACTAATACAGCCCTTTTAACGTCCCACTGCTGGGCACGGGCCTTCCCTCACTGCGAGGGGGATTTCTGGAGGAGGTCTGAACTGTATCAAGTCATTGAAAAAGCTCATTCTTCAATGAAATGTTCTTCTTTTTTTACGAAATGAGTGAGATAGCAGTGGTAGCCGAGTGGTCGAACGCACGCCTTGTAATCAAAGTGTGCAGGTTCAAAACCCGGCTCGCACCTCTGGGATTTATGTGCGAATCTCATTTTCATCCGAGATTATCACTTGCTATGAAACGGTGAAGGAAAACATCGTGAGGGAACTTGACTAGTTCTCGATAGGTGTGTGAAGTCTGCCAACCCGCACTGGGCCAGCGTGGTGGACTATGACCTGAATCCCTCTCGCATTGAGGGGAAGTCCGTGCCCAGCAGTGGGACGTTAAAAGGGCTGTAGTAGTAGAGTGGGATGATGATATTTTGATGGAATAAGATTAGGAATGCCTGCAGCTGCGTTATGCGGTATTTATGGCAATGTCGAGTAATTATAGCAAGGACAAATTCAATAAATACACATTATAAATAAAAATGGATGATGACAGTGATAAAGATGGCGGATGAATCAATGAAATGTTAGATGATCTTCCATCATTGATATTATACATGACATTGCGTCATTGACAGGACACGCGCCAATTTCGAGGCGTGGTCGCGCGCGTGGTATTTACCACAGACTCTTTATGTTTAATTTATTTGGTAGCCTCGCGGGCAAGAAGGGTGTTCTTGCCTTAAACGTAAGGGGTGCAAGTTCAAATCCCAGGCCCGCACCTCTAAGATAAATTTAAATGTCATTTTCAACAATGATTACCACTTGCTGAATGGTGAAGGAAAACATGGTGAGGAAACCTGCACGTCCATAGAAAGGCGTGTGAAGTTCACCAATCCACACTGGGCCAGCGTGGTGGACTATGGCCCAAATCTCTCTCGTATTGAGGGGTATGTGCCCGGTATAATGGCAATAGGCTCGCCCCCTATTACATTGGGACCGAAATACATTGGCGAAGTGTGAGCGCACTACAGTTCACCTCTGCCTACCCCTTCAGGGAATACAAGCGTGATGATGTATAATTGGCACAGAGTACATTTTCGAAAAACAATCAACTTGATTCTGGCTTAGCATGACCGTGTAGAGATAAATTTCTTTGAGCTTTTTGTACTGGCCATAGCTTGGTGTGAAGTCATTTTCTCGACAAATCTGACAGTTGAAAGAGATAAAACTTATGTCTACTCGCGCGGTCATGCTAAGCGTACTGAAGAGGTTAACGGGAGTGCTAGTAATATGATAGCCTTGATAGTAGTTTTAAAAAGTAAAGAAATGTCAATGTCACCTTTCTTTTTCACCGTGCTGTTCCTGCTTATCGTCATCATCGTCGTCATCATCATCATCATCTTCTTCCGCCTCCTCTTCTTCTTCCTGCGAATATTACATCCGATTTTTAATCATCAGACTCCGATTTTCAATCATCAGACTTTTAATTATTTATAGATACAAATTGAATTGAAGTGTCTGTCATTGTCATTACAAGACAAAATTACATATCTTTATTAAGTGCATATGAATGTATACAATATATTAAGACGAGCACCAATTTGAAAAAAAAAATCCTAATGCTTAAATATTAACATATTCCCTGACTATTCTGTTATTAGACACCTTGATTGCAAAGCTGCTTTCTTTGTTCCCGAATGGGTTGTAGAGATACTATTAATATTTTTATTTTATTTTTTGGCGATTCAAAAGTGCCTGTATTGGTTTACATGAATAAAAAAATTCTGATTCCCACATAATTGAACAGGTGGGGTATTCACCTGAGTGGGTTCGAGCTGCTTCTCGCGGAGTCTGAGCATGCGATGCTCGGGCCCGCTGAGCGGGCGGTGCGTGACGACGAGTCGCGTCATGGCCTGCGCGGCGACGCCGGCGCGCGCGCGCCGCTTCGACAGCCGCACGCGCGTCTCCAGCTCGTTGTAGTAAACACAATGGTTGCGAACCACCTAGCAAATGTAAACAAAAATATATTAATGTTGATTCTATTGGTAGCGAAAAGCTATTGGTAGCCAAGCATATCTTTTGTCGTCCCTCTTAAGGCTGTAATGAATAAATTTCATTGAAAAATGAGCTCTTTCCATGAGTTAATACAGTTCATTTTGATATAAGCAAACAAAATTGGTTGGTTAACAGTTCTCACCAGGAAGTAATTCTCTTCGTAACCCTTAGACGCCTTACTCTTGACGTTCCAATTGTACTCCCTAGCCATTTTGTACTCGTAGGTATCGTCGTCCAAGTATGGAACGCCCTCGGTGACGTCCCGCCGACGTTTCTGTATAGTATCCTCAGTGGGCAGACAGTAAGCGACAAACTGTTCTCCGCTTTCGTCCATCACACCTCTACAAGATAAAAAAACATTAAGTTTACAATCCAATAACCTATTTAGTTCTATGAAGTATAAAGTTTTTTTTTTCACTTTTTTTTTATGTTAGACCTACGATCAGTCTCACAACTATAATCAGGTTGATTGGAGTAGTAGGGGTTTTTTTTTTCAATTATATAGACATAAAAAAACATGAACTCTAAACCAACGCACTAAAACTGATTTTAGATTAACAGTTTATGTGAATGTGTCTTGTTAAATGGGACAGCATGGTTGTTTATTTTCCATAACATAATTAGTGCAATGTTACAAAGTTGTATTGATTTATTGGACAGGCAATTAATTTGAGTTATGAGCCAATTGATACTCAAACAAGTAATTAATCCAGCTAATAACAAAGATGTATCGATTCCTCAGATTTGTTTTATTGGAGGCATAACTACATAAGGATTAAATTAATTCATTGACAGACAATCACATAATATACCTATACATATATGTTAATACAGGTCAATAACCTTCAATTGTTAAATACATAGTAGTTTGATATTTCGTTGGAAAATCTGCCCTTGGAGGTGTTTATGGAGCATTTTAAGTTATAGAGTGGTTATTACACTTCACTGAATTTAGTTGCTTAATTCAGAAGGAATTTTACAATTAGAAGCTTTTGATCTCTCTGTCCTGAATTCAGTTACTGAAACAGTTACCAGTTTAAGCGCTTTTTTTTTTTTTTTTTTTTTTTTTTTTTTTTTTTTTTTTTTTTTTTTTTTTTTTTTTTTTTTTTTTTTTTTGAAAAATTTGGAAACACCAATCGTGTTGTGCACAAATCATACGTCCTCCACGCACGACGGGCGACTTAAATCGGTGACTAAATGCGATTAAACGTCCCTAAATGCGTTTTTAATTAGGCTTCTAAATCATTCAGTCAGTCAGAAACCATCCTGAATCTGAATTTAGGATCCTAGCTTGCTAAATGCGATTTCACTTGACTTAATTCAGGAACGACTGCATTAAGGTGACTAAATTTAGTGAAGTGTAATAACCACTTAAACACTTACCGAATCATGGCTTGAGACATGGCCTCAATCTGCCCAGCGATATTCTTATCAGACGGTGCTGGGTCTGAGTCAAAGATGACCTGAGCGCACGGGTACTTCCACATCTCAAAGTCGGGGAACACGGACATAATCTCCACCGGAGTGACTCCAGGTTTACTGTAGTGCTTCTCAATAGGTTTCTTATTGTCTTCAAATGTCTTCTCAATGGCTTTGATTTGACTTTCACGATCCATGTACAGTGTCTCCTCGCTGAATATCTTTTTGACATTGTAACCGACCTTAGCTTCAACCTGTAAGTATGGAAAATGGAACATAATGTTAAATTACAAATAAATAACACCAGAAAGCACAATACAATACAATATTTTTATTTGCACAAAACACAGGTAGTACATACATCAACACGCCTGTATTCCCCGAAGGGGTAGGCAGAGGTGCACTGTCGTGCGCCCACACTTCGCCAATGTATTTTGGTTCCAATGTAATAGTGGTAGCCGAGTGGTCGAACGCGCGCTTTGCAAATCAAAGTGTGCAGGTTCAAACCCCGGCTCGCACCTCTGGGATTTATGTGCGAATCTCATTTTCATCCGAGATTATCACTTGCTATGAAACGGTGAAGGAAAACATGGTGAGGAAACCTGCACGTCTGAGGGAACTTGTCTAGTTCTCGATAGATGTGTGAAGTCTGCCAACCCGCACTATGCCAGCGTGGTGGACTATGGCCTGAAATCCTCCTCACATTGAGGGGAGGCCTGTGGCTAGCAGTGGGACGTTTAAAGGGCTGTAGTAGTAGTAGTAGTAATAGGGGGCAAGCCTATTGCCATTATACCGGGCACATTCCCCCTCAATACGAGGGACATTTGGGCCATAGTACAGTCATAAACACAGGTAGGTTACAAATATACAATAGCTTGCTCATTGATGTTGTTAAAATTAGTGTCAGATCCATCATGTTTTACCATATCATATGGTGTACAAGGCCTTTGCCAAAAGGCACACAGATGCAGAAACTTAAAATTACTGATGTTTTTTATCTACCACTAACATTATATAGCATCTGACTAATCTAAGGCTAATAATAAATAAATAAATAAATAAAATGGTGTACAAAGATTTTCTAAGAGAAATGGAGCATAATTACTATAATAAGTTAAGTTTAAGTAATAATATTAACCTAGCTAGAATTTATCTTGTAAGATGTCATTGATTCTGTAGTAACAAACTAAGCAAAGCTTGTACTATGGGTTACACACAATGGACAGGGGGCGAGCTTAGTTACACCAAGACCAGGGAAAATTCCGAAATTTGCCACTAATGGGAATCGAACCTGCAACCACCAGGTTCATTGACCTGAGTGACCTACGCCTAAACACTAGACTAAGCCGCAGTCATGTTTGTTTGTATATCACATAACACTTTGTATTAGAAAATAACTTGAGTTGTTGAGCCCCACATGGAACATAAACATCCCATAACATTATAAAGTCAATTGTTATAAATATGAGGCACTCAACATGTTACATACGACTTTTACTGTCCCACTACTAGGTACGGGCTTCAGAACTACTAACATGATTTTAAAGTTTTCATATGGGTGATATTGAGGGAAAAGTTGGTGACTAGGTATTTACTGACCTTTTCCATGGACTGAGGCTGAAATCTCGTCTGTTCAGTAGAAATATACTCGGAGCGACGCAACCAGGAGACATTCTTTGCGTGATGACGCGACCGTTTCGAATCTTGAGGTGTAAGAATATCATCTTCCAATAATTTCTCATCCGCCGGGTCTAATATCGCGTTACCATCCCCTTGGTATATATCGCGGTTTATTAAGTCTATGTGCACGCCCAGATCATGCTCCGTAAGCACTTCATACCGGTAACTCTTCTCCAAAGAGGTCGGAGTATATTTGATGAAACGGGAACTCGTAAACGGATAAGCAATGAATTTCAAGTCGAAAGGGATATCTGGGAGCGTGTTGCAGTATTTTACGCGTGTCACCAGCTCAGATCTACGAATAAAATAACAATTGTTGAGAAGAAAATAAACTTTTGACAACAAACAACGTAATCAAACTAACCTCCTTTCACCAGTGCGTTGTGGACGTTTTTCCCGCTCTGGTTCGTTTGTTTGTACCGTAGGCGGCATTTTGATATTATAACAAGCAGTTTTATCATTTGCACATTTCTATAAATTAGAAATTGGACTTATCTGACTATAGTCTGCATTTATGAAACTAAACACAAATTGCTACTACCTACCCAAAGACAAGGGAATTTACGACGCGATTTCTTTTTTTTTGACAGACTGCTATAGGGTAAAGCAGTGAGACAATTAAAAAAATAAATACAACAATTTCATTTTTTTAATCGACTAAATAAATATTAAATAGACCATATCTGTCCCCCATAAAAACAATTGAAACTTTTTCTTCCCCAATAGACTTTAAATGTTAATTAAGTTGTTGACATCTATATTTATACTATTTAGTATAACGGCCAGGACTCAACCCACCAATTGGATAGTAAATGATGCATAAACAATGACTAAATTAAGTTGACTGACTCTACATCTTATTTTTATTAAAACTATCGCTTTAGAACAATGACTAACTAACAACAAATGTGTTTATCTCGATGACTAAAATAATAACGGCGAGTCTTGTGCGTGTGTTTCTTTAGCTCCATACGATGATGTCAGTAAGTAATCCGTCGAGTTTTTTCAGTTGACTGTTGAGTTATATTACGATTTCCATGCTATAATCATGGTCTATGGTTTAGTTTCAATCACATTCTCTCATTCATTCAGTGCTGCGAACTAAAATGTATTTTAGTAGGTATATTTTGCGTATTTTTCATACTTTTATTGGAAAATGGAATTTTTATTTACCTAACAAACAGTTTACAATTTAAACATCGTCAAAATCATCATCATGCCTGTACTAAAAAGAAAAGCAGAGGTGCACTGTACTGTCAGTGTACCGCTACCTTTTCTCCCCTGGTATACATGCGTTATGACGATGATGCTATAGGCCTACCAGAATCTGATGGCATTAAAAAAAGTACAAATTATAAGATTTTTATATGGCAATATGAATTGTTATCTGTCATATCATATCTACTTACGAGATTTGTCAAATGTTGCTGAAATTTTATGATTTCTTCTTGAAAATGAGTATTTTTAAGTGAAAATGTCGAAAAAGCCGCTTCAATCTCAAGCGGGAAATATTGTTGAATGTTTATCGTAAAATACGCGAAGAAAAAGGTGTAAATCAAACTCGATCATTGATTTTAAAGCGTGTCGGACAATTGACCGGTAAGTTGGACTGAGGTATATTGATACTTTTAGTTTATTTTTCTTAGAGAACCATTACTTTTTACAGGGGTATCCAGTACCACTTTTCGGCAAATTAGAAGTGAGGGCTCATCTAATTATGGTGTATTTTCCACGCCCAGTAAAAAAGGAAAGGGTGTAAGAAGAAAATCACAAGAAAATGCAAGTGTTTTTAGAATGATATGTAACTTATGATATATATTTGCATTACTAATTAAATGAGTTTTTATAACCTTTCGATGTCCTACTCCTGGGCAAAAGCCTCCCCTTTACTACTTCACACATCTTGGTCTGGGGTTAATTCCTACCATTGAAATAAAACTATTTTACGGATTTTATTGCGTTTATTTACTATTTGATTTTCCCGACGTTTCGGCTGCTTTACAGCAACCATGGTCACGGGGGGACTGAGGTGTTAGACGTCCTGATGTTATAGTTAATAACTGGGTACCCTCATATTTAGTTGTTGTTTGCGGTAAAATAGTCTGTAAAATAGTTTTATTTCAAAACAATATTAATTCCTACCAATTAAAGAATTTACTTCAATAAATTATAATACACAATTACGTACTTTATTTATCACAAATTATTTTCCAAAATCCAATATATCAACATTCCTCACGCTCATAACATTTCTCACATTCATGTTCATCAACGTTTAGTCTAAAACATAATATTAAAATAGTATCAAGTTTAATTCACCTTCCCTGATATTGTCCACTACAAATTTAGATTTCCCTATTTGCCATGAGATTCTGGTAGACCTATAATCATTAGCATCATCGTCATAATTCGATAATATTAAGGTTTTTTTTAAACCATCTACAATCCTCCTACAAAAGTATTTTTCATAGCAAAAGCGTTGTAAAATGCCATTACAGATAGAAGAACATAATATTTTTTTTACAAATTTAGAGCTATTCAAGTGTATTTATTGAATTTCATCTGCTTTACACAGTCTAAAGTGGTGCGATCTCTGAAGACAAGGTTAATTTAATAATAATTTAATGCGATTAAATGCGAAACTCAACCTTATAAAGTATAAGCCATTTCTGGGGTACCTACTTAACAAGAGTTTGCAGCACTATTTTCATACTATATAATCATTCATTCATCAGCCAGCCTGACCGTGTATTCAAATTGGTTCATTCGCCGTTTTCCTATCCATCGGTCGCCATCTTTCTTTTCACAACTTTTGTCGGCAGTAAGGTACGTTATGTATAATTGAATATTTTACTAAATAAAACGGTGTAGTGGTAAATTATTGTTCCATCACGGCCCAAATTACTTTTCCAAGCAATATTTATACTGTAAGTTACGTAAATATTCGGTTAAGTAAGAGAATAAAATCGGCCATGTGGTCGGTCGGTCTAAATGGTTTTTCATTGAACTGCGCATTATGTTTTACATGAAAAATATGCTATTACGTTGCACAATACTACGCTAATAGATGTTTTATGCCTTAAAAATCGTGAGATTAGTGTTGGGATATTGATTAGACATTTTTTTGTCGGATGCCGGTAATGGTAACCAACGTGGCGCGAACGCGGTATTTCTGACGCAGTGGTTTTGTTCTAGATATTGAAATGGGTACTGTGGAACGTGCCGGTGATGACCATACCTCGGAGGTGGAGTCCGGTGAGGAGGAGGAGATTGTGGGTGGCGGTGAATTGGCGCAACACCTCATGAAGAGGTGAGTCCGTCCATGCTTATAGGTTAGCCCATAAGCGCACCATGTTTTCTGCCAAGAAACATGTTCTGGATCATTTAAAGGTCAGTATGGCACATGGGATGTGGTGCTTAACATATTTTTATCTAGGTATATTCCATATATAATGTAATTACAGTATTCTTCTAAATCCATACTTGCCTATAACTTATTCGATTTCATAGTTTTTCTGTAAATATTTCTGAAATGCTTATTATATGGTTAGTCTAATCGTGACCTGGATTTCATTAGGTACATGCCTTATCAGGACTTAAATAGATAATTTATTAAAATTAAATCATCATTGTGTAAAGTATTTAACTTACATGTGCTAACTCTGCTATCTGTCAGTCACATGGTTATTTTAAAAACGTTATTCAAACATAATATGTTATTTGTTGCTTGCAACTGTTTCCGCAGATTAGGATCCAACCTTAGTCTGTCCAGACTATAGCTACAAGTCTGTTAAATTTCAAGTCTACAGGATTTATAGTTTCAGTGGGAGTTGGTAGTTTTCATTATTATTGAAGTCTTCATAATAATAATATATTATATGAGCATGTCCTTGTAGACAGAGTATGAAATATTGCCAAATAAGTTTTAATTAATATGTGGTAGACACAATGTAATGCTTTTTCTGGTCAAAACGCATGAAACACTTTTAATGGTATGAATTAAAAGATATTTTTTTAAGTAGTGTCTCTGGATTTACATTTGAATATTAGTTTCACTACAGTGCAAAAATTGAAATTTGTCTTATATATTCTTACATTTTCAATATAATAATGATAACTCTTTTAAAGTCCCACCACTGGGTATAGGCTTCCACCGCAATGTGAGGGGATTCAGGCCATAGTCCACAACAATGGCCTATAATATGGGTTGGTAGATTTCACATGTCTTTCCAGAATTAGTTAGATTCCCTCGGACATACCGGTTTCATCACTTGTTGGTTATATTCAGAAACATGCACCCTTAACATGACCATATAGACATCAGTTTTATCTCCTTCAACTGTCAGATTTGTCCGGAAAATGACGTCACTTCGAGCATTTTGTACTGGACATGGCTCGGTGTGACGTCATTTTCTCGACGAATCTGACAGTTGAAAAAGATAAACCAGCCAAGTGCGAGTCGGACTCGCGCACGAAGGGTCCTGTACCATTATCTATAAAAACGGCAATAAAAACATGTTTGTTGTATGGGAGCCCCCTTAAATATTTATTTTATTCTGTTTTTTAGTATTTGTTGTTATAGCGGCAACAGAAATACATCATCTGTGAAAATTTCAGCTCTCTAGCTATCACGGTTCATGAGATACAACCTGGTGACAGACAGACGGACGGACAGCGAAGTCTCAGTAATAGGGTTCCCGTTTTACCCTTTGGGTACGGAACCCTAAAAACTTATGTCTATGCGGTCATGCTACAAACCCTGGATGGATTGAGTCCTATTCAACACTAAATGCTGAATATAAAAATGACTCAAAGAACTTGCCTGTGACCCACATCCTGGTCCCATTAAAACTTTTGCCTCACATGGTTACAAATTTGAAATTATGAATCATGCCTCAGTTAACACACACCAATGTAACAGTCTTAGGAATGTTTCATCTCATTGTTTGTTTTATGTACACATTTGTAGTGTTTAATTACAGTTAGCGCAATTAAACACTAGGTAGGTAGGTAATAAAAATGTTTTTTGTTTAAAAGAGGTAGGTGTACTATTTTACATTACACATGAATTCGACAATTAAACGTTTAAAAAAATTAAGCTCTGAGCGTTTTTCCGGATCTTCTCAGTTGCGGTCGCGGTTCGATCTGTTCATACCCCTTAAAAAAAATTGTTGACAGATTTAATACTGTGTTAACCTGTCGGAGACTGAAATGAATATTTAAAACATTGCTACTAGACAGGTGGTTGTACAGGGTCTGTACTATGCGATTCAAATGAGAATAGGATCGACTTTGCGCTGTATTGTGACGCGAAAAAACGAATTAAGACTAAATAATAAAATATTCTAGACAATTTACCACTTACTAACCTTCTTATTTATATTTGATGTAAGTACTGTTGTTATTGATGTGCAAATAAGTTTTTGGCAAACCATACTTTTCATGTGACATTAGACAGATAGAGCCTTTTGACATTCCTATTCTTATTTGGATCGCATAGTACATATTGCCGTCGTGTCTTCGCCACTACGTTGACATTGGCAGAATCACATTGGGCCTGACTCAATGGAAAGAGGCCATTAAAAAAAAAAAAAAGTACATATTGGTGTATGTGAAAAATATCTGATTCTATTTTTAAATTTAAACAAAGAAATCAATGTAAGTGCTTAGTAAATAGGTTTTTATCGCAATTATTATACGTCTCAAGACGCGCGCACAAACTCGCGCTACTGGCGCTACAAAAAGCGATGAGATTACAGGTCACCGAACTAATGAGTCACTCCACGGTCCACTTGGTAAGCGCAGTCTGGCTCGCGGAATTTTCTAAACGAATCGGTTAAGTTAACCAAGCGTACATCAACGACCTCAATGAATACTGATGCCAATACTCTTGCACCTAATTGGACGCAACTAAAAAAAAAATCGCCTTCTAAAATCAATTTATTATGTCATTACAAAGTGCGCAGGTTCAAACCCCGGCTCGCGCCTCTGGGTTTCATGTGCGAATCTCATTTTCATCCGATATTATCACTTGCTAATAAATGGTGAAGGAAAACATCGTGAGGAAACCTGCACGTCTATAGGAAGGCGTGTGAAGTTCATCAACCCGCACTGGGCCAGCATGGTGGACTATGGCCCAAAAATCTCCCTCGTATTGAGGGAGAATGTGCCCGGTATAATGGCAATAGGCTCAGCCCCTATATAGGACAAAATTGGGTCCATGGAACTACAATCAATATACCCACCATCGCCCTAACAAGCAAAACTTTGTATTTTCACATAATGAATAATTACAATTCCTATGCTAAAATATTTGTCTGGAATAATGCATCAATCATTTGGGTCTCTGATGACTCATTATATGTCTAACAAAGAAGATATCGATCGAAGTTGGAAGCCTTTGGTCGTCGAACAAGTAAAAGTCAACCCTTTGTGTATCAATTCAAACCTTCGAATCGATATTCGGTGTTATAAAGTCTCTTAGAACCAGGCCTTATTTACAACAACAAAAATGATTTATTCAAGCATGGATCAAGGTTGAAGCTTGTAAGTCTATGGGTTTGAGTTACTTTTTTTTAACATAATGGGTTGAGGTCAATGGCTACCATGTGGGTCATTTACTCATTTCTGTTGTTGATGGTTCGATTTTATGGTTTTTCGCGATAAAATTGTATTCATATGAAAAATTATGGTAAAGAGTTATGGTTTAAATTTAAATTTTGTTTAGTTTGTTTTGGTATGGCAAAAATGTGTACGCGCAAGCGTTGATGCTTCCGTGTGCGTGAGGCTTAACTCTCGTACTCACGAATGTTAGAATCCGGTTCTTCGGGACCACCGACAGGTCCTTCACCTACCCCGCTTCAATAAAAAGTCTTATAAAAACCGAAACCCGAAACCGCTCGCGAATGGATACTTCCGTAACAATAATACCTATTAACGATACTTACAAATTATACTTGCATTACTTTGTGATGGGTGATTGAGAGGATAATAATTATAGTCCATCTGAGAGTTGCATGTGAAGATCTCTGCCACGGATTAGCTCAGTTGCTCTCTTTCTTATTACATGCGAGAGAAACAGACAAAATCAACATTACCGGGGCATATGTCTAATCTGGGACCCAATTCTGGCGTTTTCACACATAGAATTAGAGATGATCGACTCTCGCGAGGATTGCCCCGCTGGTCGCTCATGCTACAACTACTGAAACAAGTTTTAACCGAAAGTGCGCTTTAAGCCGCTATTATTAAGAATTAGTCCAGTTATTAATTCATAAACCAAATACCTATCGAATCATAAAACGCGTTCACAATTTCTCTGCACGCATACCGCGCAACAAGAGATACAAGGTAATTATTGTTCTCGATTTCACGACACGATATCGATTCCAACTCTAAATATAGTTACGACGCCTTGCAAAAAATAAACGAGATGGATATAAAAAAATGTGGGCCCAATTGATTGACCGTGTAACGAGATACGTCTCTGGAGTTATTATAAGTGTATTTAGACCATGAAGATATTATAACGGAGATGGCATTCCGCCATTGTTGTTTTCCCATGTAGTTTGTTACAGCTACATGAGATAACAATAATGGCGGAAAAATCGCCGCAGAGCTATACGACGAGTGGAGTAGTTATGGGTACTCTAGATACTTGTATGATTTAGCCATACCTATGACGTATAATCTTTTCAGTATATCAATGGACATTTTGTAAAAAAGCTCAAGACTTTGTCATATTGCTCAGACAAAATCTACCACAAGTTATTGGTACCTAATTATTTATAAATAATTACATGTGAATATTTTCCATCTAACATGCTTATGGCCTTGCGCAAATAGTTTAGCAGTTTATTTTTGCCAATACCTATTTAAAAAAGTCAAGTAAATTCGCTCGCCCCAGTGTTACTCAAGAAAGACGAATGTACATTATGAGAAAAAGATGTCTTGAGATTGTATCATTTCATTCGACACGGATTAAACAAAGCAATTATACCACCTTCCTCGGTATATGCCGTCGCAATACCAAGACAAAGGTCAGGATAAATCGATGCTAGAACATCCCACACAGTTCCCGTTCAATATCCAACTATCCCACGCAAGTATGAACTTCAGAGCTCGAAAAATTTGTGTGTTATATTATTAAGTATTAACGACGGATTGATCTAGATGCAAATTTCAGGCACAAATTTCGGAAACAAAGCTTTTTAAATTGGCGAGATGTAATTATTTTTGTAACTACTATGACTAAACTATTGATTCAAAAGCCCCACTTTAGCTGTAGTTGAGACATTCTGTAACAAGTTTAGTTATTAAATTAGTTAAATGAGGTAGTGGTCTGAGCGTAGGCCGCTCGGCTTTCTGTACTAGGTTGTTATGGGTTCGATTCTCACCAGTGGCAAATTTCGGAATGGCCTTTTCGGAATTTGTCCTGGATGGTACCTATAGTACAAGCTTTGCTTTGGTTGGGGTCATACGAGGAGTATGTGTTTTCTGGCGATATTTATTTATATCCAAGGCTTATTGTCTGCCTTAAGATCGAATATCATCTGAGCAAGCGCGGCATGTTGTTGTCAAAAGAGATGAACTTATATGCAGGAGTGTATCTACATCGAAAGTGTTTATGTTAACGTTGTGCAAGACGCTATTTGAGTGTATTTGGGGCGCATCTGTAAATTTACAACGCGCCATTTCTTTATTTTAATGTTTATGATTAGGAAACCTCGAGCTTTATTAATACGCGTGTTGAAATGAGCCTTTACTTACTCTGTTGTTAAAAATGTATGTTTCAAATAACTTCTGAATTTAAGTTGAGCCTTTCAAAAGCACAAGAATGGTGCTCATTTTGCTGGCATTAAACCAAGTGTATATTTGCGCCCTTCTCTTGTTCGATAGACAGCAATATTTCGGTGCTGTCAAATAAAGTTGAACCATACTTTGGGTAAAAATGAGGTAGATGTCGAAAAATGTTCAAATCAAACTTTCTTGGTCCAAACAGCGGAATCACCCGCAACGAGATGCTCGCGGCGATCTCGAATCGCATCCACGCCGAGGCTATAGCGGCGCTCCCGCCCAACGTGCGCAGGCGCATCAGGGCTCTGCGCACGCTGCAGAAGGAGTTCGTGGACATCGAAGCCAAGTTCTACAGCGAGGTTCACGCGCTCGAGTGCAAGTACGAAAAACTGTACAAGCCGCTCTTTGAAAAGGTAAGAATCTAGGGGACTTATGGGGGGGGGGGAGAGGCTAGCTGTAATATTAGAGAAACCATTGATTTATATAAAAACAGTTAAAACTACTAGTAGATAACGTGATAAAGATAGTGACGCTAGCTGTGCGACACCTTCTGTGTTTTTAAAATCTAAAGACTTACCTACAGCCTTTCAGAGGTTCAGAGAACATTTGACAATGGCTTGGTCTAGTCCTTTGGGCGTAGGCTACTAGGTTCATTAGCCATGAGCGGCATTTATGGAATATTGCTTTTTGGAATATCCTATGGTCGTGGTGTAACTGGGATCGCCCCCTGTCCAATTTATGGCTCCCATAGTACATGTTTTGATTAGTTTGAGTTAACACGACGAGGATGTGTGGTATGGCGGTATTTATTTATTATTATACTGGGGAAGATGGTTGCTACATATATTAATTTTCAATTCTTAGTTGTTACAAAAAGAAAGGTGGGAACATATAAATAGAATTGATTACCTTATGGGATGTTTACGGCGTTGAGTGTTACCCTGAGTTTTAAAACGGTTTCACCTTGTTTTATGAAGACAGACGCAAATTGGCTTCGACCGTTTCCAGGTATCACGTGAAGCTATTTAGTTTAGTTAATATGCTATTTCCGTGTACAATTTTTTTATGTTCTAAAAAGTATGTAAACAATTTTTTATGCAACACATTTTGGTAGCTTTAGAAACATATTAGTCGTGGTATACTCATAACTGTAATTATAATTTGGGCACCCATCCAAGGTACACCTGGTTTTTCTTACAAATAAAACATTTTGTTAGACAACACATACTCATTGTATGATTCCAAACGCAAACTAAGCAACCTTGGACTATGCATACTGTACATACGACTGGGGATGTTCCCAGTTACTCACCGACCAGAGTAATTTCTGAAATTTGCCAGTGATGGGAAGGACTACGCTCAAACTGCTAGCCCAAGCCGTATATTATAAACTAGTAACTACTACCTCCATATCGTGTCTGGTAATATTGACTTATATGTTTTATCCACACTAATATTTTTATATGTTGGCTCGCACCTCTGGGTTCCATGTGCGAATCTCATTTTCATCTGAGATTATCACTTGCTAAGAAACGGTGACGGAAAACATCGTGAGGAAACCTGTGTGCCCGGTATAATGGCAATAGGCTCGCCCCCTATTACATTGGGACCAAAATACATCGGCGAAGTGTGGGCGCACTGCAGTGCACCTCTGCCTACCCCTTCGGGGAATACAGGCGTGATGATGTATTATTATTATTATCTCCTTTATTTCTTATCTTTCTTATAAATTACATTTTTAAATATATATATAAAAAATACATTTAAAAATATAAAAAACAGTTCCCCACCGGCATCTGGAACAGGGTCCTAGTTACCAGTGGTTAGGGCTCCAGAGAGAGGAACTTCCTCACAATGCGCGCCGTCTCCAGAAGTACCGCCTTCTGAATCTGTCCCTTGATCCAGCCGCCTAACGCGAGCCTCTTTAGGTGTTTGTCGAGGCTCTTGGCTAATAAGCCATGGGCGGAAACGACTATCGGTACAATGATTGCCGCATCAATGTCCCACATGTCGACAACCTCGTGAGCCAGATCAAGATACTTGCTTTCTTTATCTTTTTCGGCCTTCACGAGATTCTCGTCATGGGGGACAGTGATATCGACAATCATTGCACGGCGCTCTTGGCGATCTATCAGCACAATATCAGGCTTATTGGCTACAATAGTCCTGTCTGTGATGATAGATCGGTCCCAATACAATGAGATATGACCTTCTTCGAGAACTGGTTGTGGTTCATACCTGTAGTACGGTACCTCGGATGTCACAAGGCGATATTTCAGGGCAAGTTGCTGGTGGATAATCCTGGCTACTTGGTTGTGTCTGTGTAAATATTGACCATTTGCGAGACGCGAACAACCGGAGATGATATGCCTCAGGGATTCTCCAGGGCGATGACATGCCCGACAAATGTCGATGGTGCCATCCCGAAGAATATATTTCCGGTAGTTGTTCGTCATCACAACTTCGTCCATAATTGCACAGACAAAACCTTCGGTTTCCCCAAAGAGGTCGCCGAATCGTAGCCAGGCCACGGAGGCCGCAAGATCTACATCGGGCCCATGAAGGGCCCAATAGTACCTTCCGTGTAGCTCCTTGCCCTGCCATACCAACCTACGATCATCCGTTGTCAGCACTACAGGTTTGCGCCAGTTCTCTTTTGCCAAAGATAGAGGGGTGAGTCCATTATCTACTGCCACTACATCCGCATGCATTTCCCCATCGGCACGGAGAAAATATTCCCTGAGGCTACATATCTCCCGGTTATGCAAAGTCTTGACATTTAAAAAGCCACGACCTCCACATTTCCGAGGGATATATAGTCTCATTACCGATGAGCGTGGGTGATGCATGCGGTATGCAGTGAGCGTAGTACGGACTGTTCTATCCAGGGTGTCCAATTCGGTCTGAGTCCACTTGAGTATGCCAAAGGAGTACATCAAGACTGGCATGACCCAGCCGTTGTAGGCTCGCACCTTGTTTCCGCCTGATAAAAGACTTTTCAGTACTTTTTTCAGGCGCCCCAAGAAGCGATCCCGCAATAACTGTTTCATGTCAGTCTCACTAATGCCTAACCCTTGTGACATACCCAAGTATTTGTAGGTCTCGGTTGCGGCGAGTGATCTCAGTTGGATGGAATCTGAAAGTTGGATGCCTTCAGACTCCACCAATCTCCCCTGCTTTGCATGCATGACCGCACATTTATCCACACCAAACTCCATCCTGATAGAATTACTAAAGGTCTCTGTAACCTTCAGTAATCCCGTCAGTTGGAGCGCAGTGGGGGCAAACAGTTTAAGGTCATCCATGTAAAGCAGGTGAGATATTACCTGACCTCCTCGTCGCAACCGAAAGCCAAACCCTGACTCCTCTAAAAGTGTGCTCAGAGGGTTCAGGGCCAGGCAAAACCATAGTGGACTCAGACTATCACCCTGGAAGATACCTCGCTCTATCCTTATAGGCTCGCCATTCCCAAGGATCTGTCGAGACCCTGGACAGAGAAGGACCGTTTTCCATTGCCTCATACATGACTCCAAGAAAGTGCGTAGAGTTGTATCTATTTTATACAACTCAAGCACTCTCACAAGCCACGTATGCGGCACAGAATCATAGGCCTTCTTATAATCTATCCAGCATGTCGACAGATCCTTTCGGTTACGGCGAGCCTGTTGGCAAATGGTCATATCGATGAGGAGTAGCTCCTTAGTACCACGGGACCCACTCCTACATCATTCTGAGAGGCAGACATTATTGAATTATCTTCAACATGTCTGGCGATTTTCGCTCTCAGGATGGATGTAAGAGTTTTGTAAATTGTAGGTAGACAGGTGATCGGTCTATAATTTATTATTATCTCCTTTATTTCTTATCTTTCTTATAAATTACATTTTTAAATATATATATAAAAAATACATTTAAAAATATAAAAAACAGTTCCCCACCGGCATCTGGAACAGGGTCCTAGTTACCAGTGGTTAGGGCTCCAGAGAGAGGAACTTCCTCACAATGCGCGCCGTCTCCAGAAGTACCGCCTTCTGAATCTGTCCCTTGATCCAGCCGCCTAACGCGAGCCTCTTTAGGTGTTTGTCGAGGCTCTTTATTATTATTATTATTATGTTTTATCCAGCGCGCTCAAATCGTGAACGCTGCGTACGAGCCGAATGACGAGGAGTGCCTGAACCCGTGGCGCGACGAGGCCGAGGAGGAGGAGTTGGCGCGCGCCGTGCAGAGCGCCGCCATCACCGAGGGCGATGACAAGCCCAAGCCCGTCGAGGACAAGCCAGCTGAGTAAGTACACACACCCAACTTGACTCTTGCAAAGCTTGCAAAAAATAAAGATACAAGTATTGCATCCATCTCTCAAAGATTCGGTCCTTATGCCGCAAGGTGGGTAGGACCATGGGTCATAACCGCCCGAAATTATAGGTGTTTTTAATTTATTAAAATACAATTTAGTTCTGAAACATGGCATTCTAGCAAGTGGTAAAATTTGAGGTTATATTATAAAGAGCTAAAATTCTGAACTTGTAGTTTTGGGTTCACTCTTATGAAAGTTACATCTATGACACTATGTAATTTTTTTGGAAGACTTAACTGAATAGGTGAGTAGTTTTAAAGATTATTCCCTACCAATCTACTTAAAAATGTCCAAACTTAAAACACTACCTCATTAAAATTACACCGCAATACAAAAACTGTTTGTAATATCCATGTAATGATTATAATCTTCTGTAAATACGGGAACAGGTATTTGACAGTATTTCTGTCATAATATTTTTTTTTTACATGATGACTTCCAACACCAATAACTGATTAATCAATGATTGATTTGTTTAACATGCATCACCAACTGAGTAACAACATCATATACAACCCTCCTATCTTTCCTTTGACCCCCTATTGACAATGTAAGTCTGTTTTAGACCCCCAATGGACCCCAACGTGAAAGGCATCCCCGACTTCTGGTACACAATTTTCAAGAATGTTTCAATGCTGTGCGAGATGATGCAGGAACACGATGAACCTATCCTCAAGTGCTTGCAAGATATCAAAGGTACACATAAAATCATTCCTATCAGTACTTAGTTGCTGTTTAAAAAACAAATCTTGACATTTATGATGACACTCAACACCCAATCACTGAAACAAACATGATTGATTTGTTTAACATGCATCACCAACTGATGATACCACTCTATTATATACGACATGACCCCTAGCTTTAACCCCCTATTGACTTCCATCCTTTGTCCCCGTCAGTGCAAATGCACGAGGAGCCCATCGGCTTCACGCTGGAGTTCCACTTCGCCGCCAACGACTACTTCACGGACACTGTGCTCACTAAAGAGTATTCAATGAAATGCAAACCCGATGAGGAGAACCCACTGGAGTTTGAAGGACCCGAGATCTATTCGTGCAAGGTACTTACAAGCATTTTTATTAATGTTATGTTGTTTGGAACTTACGTTCTTTTAGATCGCAAGGCGGCCATGCCAACTGCTACACCGCATCCCTGATATTATTCTAAACAAATGATACGACGAAGGCTTGGGGGTATAGTGGTCTGAGCGTGGCCCTACTGCACCAGTGGTGTCAGCACGCATGTCAATACAAGACCTCTGTCACTGATTGGCTTGGTCGCTCTCTGTCTTATTTCATACGAGAGAAAGGGATATAATCCACATATTCTGTGACATAAGTCTAGTCTTGGCGCTCATGCTACAACTACAGGTGGTTGCGGGTTCGATTCCCGTCACTGCTAAATTTCGGAATTTGTCCATTGTATGGTACCCATAGTACAAGCTTTGCTTTGCATTTGGGATCATACGATGAGTATGTGTTGTCTGGCGATGTTTATTTATACAAAATTGATTGCAGGGTTGCGAAATCAACTGGAAGAAGGGCAAGAATGTGACGGTGAAGACGATAAAGAAGAAGCAGAAGCACAAGTCGCGCGGCTCGGTGCGCACTGTCACTAAGTCTGTGCAGGCCGACTCCTTCTTCAACTTCTTCAGTCCGCCCACCATGCCAGACGACCCCAACTCAACCCTCGCCTCCGACATACAGGTACCCTAGCCCAGGTATCTTATAGTTAGTACGGCGTCTAATAGGGCCCGATTTTCGTCGGATAGACATCTCTATTCGAGATAATGTCTAACTCGTATCTAATAGAGATTGATGTCTGTCAAACGAAAATCGGGCCCCTGATCGTAAGAAACCGTCCGCCTGCCATATTTCATGGTTTTAAGTCGACGTGGTTTACGTCAATTTAACATCTTATGCGTCACAGAATACATTGACAAAATGATTTTACTGTCAATTAAGCCTGCAGAGACGCTTAATTATATTAACCCAATAAAAATAATTTTAAATGTATATGTTTTGTATAGGCGTTGTTAACCGCGGACTTCGAGATCGGTCATTACATCCGCGAGCGCGTGGTGTCCCGCGCTGTCCTGCTCTACACCGGCGAGGGGCTCGACGACGACGATGACGATGACTACGAGGAGGAGGTATGTGCACACCCATCACATTCTAACACGCACACGCTGACAGTACACACTAGCAGCCAAATAGCCGTGCACTGACTTACCGCGCAGTTACGAGGCCTTGGCAACGTGTCACGCGCGGACAACTTCACTTTAAACGTAAGCATGGACATATAAAAAAATGGATTCATGTAGAAAGCAAAGCCATTGTGTCGTATAACGGCAGCGATCAACTTACTGTGGTGCAAGTGTGTCCGTGACACTGAAAGCGAGCCGACGCATCATGGGTTCTTCACTTCTTGTATAACGAGTTTCCGTCCACCTTTTTATACGTCCATGGTCGTAGTTGCTTTCAATCTTAGATAATAAAACAAATGCTCAAGCGAACCAAATTGAAAGTTAGCTAGATTGTATCGCAATTTTTCCACAAAATTAGACTTCGCTTATTAAATACTTGTAGGTAATTTACGAAGCTTCACATCGTTTACAAAAAGAGTGCATTTTGGGGTAGCTTCTTGCCGCGTTGTAAGAGGCTTGGTAGTAATATTATATTGGAATATTAACCTACGCTCGCATAGACAATTACCGTTTCGTCGGGTGACAGAAAAAACTCATTAAGTAACATAAAAAACAATGCAGCAATATTTTAATTTTTTAGTTTTTTTGATGTGATTTTTGCTTCTTGGAATTCTGTAAAGTAAAGCACTTATGGGTATGATGACGTTTTCCTGGGAAAGTTGTTGATACTTTAAGGTACTTTGTGTAAAAAAACATCTTTCCTATTTTTTATACTTAGTGAGTTTTTCCTGTCTGTCACCCGACGATTAGTATGCAGAAATATCTGCAATTCTATTACGGATTTATCTCTAGGCAAACCAAACAACGCAATATTACAAAATGAAACACCAAAGCTACATATTTTTACCAAAACGCTTCACGCGTATCTCTAGAACAGTGAATTCTACGGCCATCTAGCATTCTCGAGAGGTGTCAGTTTGAACTGCATGGTAGAACATTCCTATTGCTTGCTTACCCAATCTACCAGACGTGCTAAACGTTGATTTTGTTTTCACCTATCCCGCTCCCACCTTATCAGACGGAGGTACAGTATCTATTCGTGAACCCTGCCCCTTATTTATTTGTTACGTTTGGAGTTACGCGTGAATACATCTAGCCCGGGTGCGGAGTGCATACGGTATCTACGTCTGGTAACTGCGAAGGGGATGGCTCCACAACCATAGCGACATTTTGCTTTCAGGAGGATTCGTACTCTGACGAAGACTCCGGGACGGAGGAGGTTTCCGACGCGGAGGATTGATGCAACATGAATGTCCGACCGCACCCCTAGCGTTTAATAGCCTCAGAAGGCAGCCCGCCGCGCGCTCGCGTTTCAACCGCATTTATCACGTCGCTCGAGCCGGCCCGCGGCGGCGCCGTGCACCGACCCCACGTGCTTACTCTACCGCGACCATATCAGATCCCATATCTTCATTAAATTGTACCAAAAATGACGATTCGAATACTCCTGCGCCGCGTCGGGTTGTTGTCCCATAAATTGGTAGTATTTGTACGCTAGAATATTATTATTATTGTTATCCTCTCGCGTTCTCATTGCGTTCTATGCATGGTTTATCCTTGACCTGATAAATATGTTTTAGGAATAGTTTTATGTAGTGCGGCTCTCGTGGAGCTCGTTTTAATTTAGACTTTAAAGCGAGGAGTGTAAGGTGCCTTCATTATCGATGTATAATAATGCATGTTTACTGTTACGACAAATATGTTGCATTTCTAGTTTAGTTATATACAATACACGTTTTTATTTATTATACAGTAATTATAGTTGTATTATTTGTGTTTCGAATTTTACATGTTCGTAGTTTCGAGTACTTTGAAATGTCATGTGATATTACTATTCTCGTAAGGTTATTGTTTTGTTTCCTGTCGAATGAAATTGATGTGCTGTTGTTCCACCGAGACGCTCCCGCGAGGAATTAAAACAGAATCTCTTGATCGTGCCAAAAAATGCATTTTTATATCATCACCTAAACATCGCTAACTGTGATCTATCCGATATGTATTTTAATAATAATTATTTGACAATAGCTAGAGCGGATAATAGATGTATATTTTTTATTTATATAACCTTCTATTGAAGTTAGCATAATGTCAATAATATTATATATAGCAGATGGTCAGATAGATTTTATATCGTATTGGTAATGGCTTTATATGTTTGGCATGTCGTTAAGATGACATTAAAATTGTATGCTTTTTACTCGAGTGTTTCATTTGATTTTATCCTTGTTTGCATGCTAATGTGCGAGTTTGAACAGAATACAGATGGCTGCAGAATTCACGTTCAATGTTTTTAAGGTAATGTAGTGTTCACATATTGGTGTTGTTATAACCATTGGTAGCGCACGATTGATCGGCACAGAGTAGGACAAATTTAACACGAGCATTTATTGGGTGTTTGTCGAGTATAACGTTATTTTATGGTCTAAAAATAATATCTGCACAATATTTTTATGCCACAATCTTGATAGGAGTGTATGTACTGACATATCTTTATCGGGTTTGTCAGGAGGAGGAGGAATGTTCCACCGAAGAGAGCGAAGACGACGAGCCGGCGCCGCGGAGACGAGGCAAGAAGCCTGTCAAGGCTTTACAAGAAAACCCCGCCGAATGCAAACATCAGTAGCGCGAAACTACACTTACTAACTTAACTTGCTTATGTCGGTAAACGTTATGAATATGCCCCGAGCATCTTCGAGCTCGACCTTGGTGCTGAATCTTAATACGACCGTTCTGTCAAATATCTTTGAGCCATGTCTTCTAAAACGGTATTATTTTAACCAATTAGAACATCTCTAGTTAATATATTGGGTTCGTGTAGTGGCTATGTTCCTCATCAGTGGTGTTAGCACGCATGTCAAGACAAGACCTCTGTCACTGATTGGCTCGCTCGCTCTCTGTCTTATTTCATACGAGAGAACGAGACAACACCAACATATTCTGTGACATAAGTCTTGTCTTGGCGCACATGCTACAACTACAGTTATTCGTGTAACAATTAGGTGAATTGTAATGTATGCTCATCTTGTTTGCATGTGATTTTGCAGAAGCAATGACTGAAATTCTATTGTGTAGCTTCCCACGCTTCGAAATAGATGAACTAGAATCCATTCCTAACTAGTTGATGTAATTCAAAGTTTAAAGATACTCATTAAGCTTTGCCAGATCTTTATTGCGACATAAACCGTGAGATAAATCTCGTCTTGGTGTATATGCTAGCTATTGATGGTGACATGTTTAGCATTGCCTAATGAGACTTCAAAACCCGCCTGGAAGCTAGCCTTGAGTTGTATATCCGCCTTTCCACTCCATTTTTTTTGTCTATTGTTAGGTAATATTATGATCGGTTCGGTGCTTCGTGCACAGTAGCTAGGTTAGTCTCGAGAGATGTGATGTAGTACACTGTTAACAGCTGTGCGGTTTAAACTGTCTGTAAGACGGTATTATTATAATATTATGTTTTGTATATGCGCAGTGTGCGGCGCCCGCGCCCATATCTATGTTTAGTTACGTTTACATTAGTGAGATTGTAAGGGCTAACATTGGTTTCTTTTTTAAGTCTGTTAAAGCTCGCATCGCGTACACCAGCTGTAGGGTATTTGTACACATAACATTTATAAATAAATTTAATAAGTATATTAATTGTATTATGATTTACCCATACCCCTTACAAACAAGCGAGAATTGGATAAAGAAAACAACTTCGTAAGATCAATTTATTAACTTTCAATGGTTTTAACAATTTATTATCACGATTTGTCTTTACAACGCAATCAGATCTGGGGTTCTACGAAATATACATCGCATTACCGACCCACTTTAGGAATTCGGGAGACATTAGCTGCCAGTTGAAAATACATTCTCATATTAGGTTCACAAACAACATGCTGGGAAGACAACTAGGTAGTTTATTTTAAGCCTTAATATCCCAAGCGATTAGAGTGGTTGCTAAGAGGGTTCTAGTGGTGTCAGCACGCATGCCAAGACAAGGCCTCAGTCACGGATTGGCTCGGTCGCTCTCTCTCTTATTTCATAAGAGAGAAAGAGATATGATCCATATATTCTGTGACATAAGTCTAGTCTTGGCGCTCATGCTACAACTACAGGTTAGGCTAAGTTGGTTGTCAGCCCTAGTTAGCTTAGTCGGTGCTAACAAGACTACTAGCAATATAACCCCACATGGGTATTGGTCATCCTTCAAAATCTATAAACATTCCTAAAGTAGGTCAGAGAAATTAACTAAATGATTAATTCAAATATTGCCTAAAAATCCATGCTTAACATTATTGACATTTCCTTCACGGCGCTTCATAACATCCGTAAGGCGCAAATAACTTGCCAAAAGAACACGCCATATTGCACCTTATAGACAGTTCTCTAAATATGATAATATATTTGTACTCGTCCACGATTATAATTTAAGTAAGTACATACTTTATTAATATTGCAATTTTTTGTCACAACTGGAACTAAGGTACTAAACAAACATTTATTTTAGTAACTTTAATTTTAAATCTATTAAATCTGTCCACTCCTATTTTAGCACACATAGGGGCGTCAAGAAGTGCGTCAATTTTTTTGCCAATACCAAAGCGTCAATATACAGGATGTATCAGAAGTCCGAATCTCATTGTGGCCTTAGGGCACATCCATAGCTCTATTTACCAGTGCCAACTACATCAACATGAGGCGACTACTAATATTGACAAAACAGAACTTGAAAATTTCGCATAGTATTCGAGATATATTAAGTTTTTAAAATTGATGGCGAAATAAAAAAAAAAATTAAGTCATAATCAAATTTCGATATTTTTTTATATCATTCGTTTGGCTACCCGATACTCATGCAAAAGGTTAAATATTATTTCGGACTTCTGAAACAACCTGTATACATATCGAATGCCCTTTGGTAAAAGTCACGCGACTTCGTGTCTAAATTCGCTGGCGTTATGACATATCGTAAAATGAGCTTTTGCTATGAGTTACACTACGTTTTGGTTAAGCAAAAAACTAGTTGCGCGTATTTTGACGGCCCGGCGCTTTATGGTACAGTGTGTAAAATTGCATCTCTACTTAGCGTCATTTTATTATGACTGTAAATATATATTGACTCTACCAAACAAACATTTTGTAAACCACAATAATATATAAACAAAAATTAGGCCTCCCTCACACTGCGGCGTCAATTTTATTGGCGTAGCAATACGAACGAATGAACGAATTATGTATGAACGAATGTATTGACACAGAAGTTCATTCTGCAATGAAATGACACTGACAGCGCGACCGAATTTAAACGCGTGGCGGCGTAGCTTTTGTGACAGAAATTAAATTTTTATTCATATCGACACAGAGTTAGTTTGGTGTTAGCAAATATTTTGACGCGTGACCGTTGACGCCCCAGTGTGCCGGGAGCTTTATCGTACAAAACTTTGAGCCTTACGTGGTTCAGTCTCGGAACGTCTCTTAGCACCATGTGGTCTTAAAAATTATACTATCCATATAACTAAGGGCAAATATATCGCTATCATTATTAGGCATACATAGGGAATGACGCGATACGGTACGTTCGTTAATAATAACCTTAAACGGCAACTAAATAACCAGTTTCTAGAAAATGATTTACAAATGGCTTTAATTAAGACAAAATAAAATGAAGAAAAAATTGCGTAAAAAATTAGATAAAAAAATAATTAAAATGTATGATTTCTGACACGCCATAGTGATTTCTATAGCTCTTGTTAATGGGATAATATTAAAGGGGGTGATCCATTTGCGAGTAAAACCGTCGGCTCGCCAACGAATTCGCCAATGGAGCAATTATAAGACTGCGGACTTAAAAACCGGCGGACATGCTCGCTGGATCTTTGTGCATTGCTTGAAATTCGTTCGTAATTCGAAAACTCCGTCTGGGAGCACGCCATTACTTCGCCAACGATTGAGAGTAGACTGTTTGGTACGCAAATGGATCACCAACGCGAGTCGGCGAGCCAACGGTTTAGACCGCTGGCTCGCAAATCGATCACCCCCTTAAGACTGGCTTAGACTTAACGAACAAAAAACTAGGGCTGTGAAGTTTTTTTAAACATTACGTCTGTCTCAAAGAGGACGTAATGAACAAACACTCGCTAGTCTATATCCATCTTTACTGCAAATTTCATGTCACAAAAAAACTATAAAATACATACATAGACATACAAATGAAGATAACACAATCCTTAATCCGTATACATATACAAAGTTTTGAAAGTAAATAAATTAAAATACTCAATAATAAATGTCAACAATAAAGATCTAAGTGTAGGTCAAAAGAAATATTTATAAAGATACTCGAGAACTGGAGATTTTCGTATAAGACAACTGGGTTTAGCTCAAACAACATTCCAACAATGGACAAAAAGTTTCAAAATGTCTTTATATAGAAATATGTTAAAGTTGTATAAAATCAATTGCATGTTAAGTATTTTTTTTTCTATAATAATTCTATGTAAATAATAAATATCTAAATATACAAAATGAATGTCTTTCATCCTCCGAGCAATGGTTACCTTACAGATACCAGATCCGCGCTACTTTATTATATACAATACATACTCATGTTGTCTTTGATTAAAGACCTGTTCACCAAAGACTCCTAAACATAAGGGATACTGTAAGTCAAATATCCACTGTGATATTCAATATCCATTTTCCTAAAGTGTTCGTTGTCTGTTTTGTTTACATCAACATTAAGGTCATCCTTATACACTTCTCATCAAAAAAATCGAAACACTTTCGTTTCTATTGTTTTTGTCCTAATTTTTAAAATTACTCATCATACAAAATACGAAACCTATGAAGACTTAATTTGAATTTAGAACATTAACATTAGGATTTATAAACCTCATACTACTCACTATTAAATGACATTTTACATTTATTCCTAAATATACACATTTTTCTGATAATCCTTATCAAATCATAAACTGCGAGGTGTTTCGATTTTTTTGATGAGAAGTGTAGTATGATTTAGGAGTCCTTGGCTTAAATGGGCAACAGTGAACGAAATTTGAAATATAGTAAATATTAAGTACATTTAATTATAAAAAAAATTATCGTTCCCAAATTAACTATAGTCTACAAAAAGTGTAGTCAAACTGTAACACGTGCATAAAACATGTGGATATCATGTTTAGGGGGCAAAAAGCAAACATTAAACTACATAAAACGCTCAGTCAATAAATTAATACAACCGAGTTGATTGTCCAACGCTAGAGTAAAACGAAACGCGCCTTTTGTGTCACAACACTAATTAGTCGATTTTTTAAATCGATTACACAACATCGCTTACCTGACATTAAATTTTAAACATTAAAAATTGACTTATTTATTGCCATAACGACCACTTTAAGTGGTTACCATATTATGTTATTCAAATACTTAAAATAAATTTACGGGCATTAAAGGAACATTTTTATTTTAAACTTAGTCAAAGGAGCGTTTCGTTGAAGACTTATAAACTTGTCCTAAACTTGAATCGACATCTCTTGCTGTGGCATCCGTATACCTGCCGTCCGATGCCTCATATACCGTTAAGTGACATTTTGGCTAATTTGAGTTAAATTTTCCAACATGAAAACGAATCATTATTGTATTGGTTTTATTTTTGCAACATTTATAGTTACTAAGATGTATGTGTCTTCATGATTTCTAAGGAGAATTTCCGTATTTTTGCTTGAAGCTCAAAATGGTTGTTTATTCAGTTAACGGTCTCTAAGCCATCGGACGGCAGTTATTTGCGTGTGTGCCGCGGGGCAGTGTATCGCAAGTCGGCCAGGAGTGCGGCGCTGCGTCACGCGGGAGTTTTGGCCTTCTTACCGAACGGGAGGTGGATCCGCCTCCGCCGCGGCTTGGGCAAGCCCTCGTCGTCCATCAGGGAGGAATCCGTCGACTCCTCCTCGGGTGGCGTGTTGCTCGACGGTGTCCGTACATCTGTACAGTACAAATATCATTATTAAAGTTCGAAATACGGTCTAACATCATAATAGTTACATTTTTTCGTGCAGCTAATCTCGCGAATACACTTTACAACCGTCTAACCGACGTAGATAAGAATGATATATAATAAGATGAATAATGAATCTGGTATGTGACCAATAATATGTTCACATGTAGGGTAAAACTGAAGTATCTTCAAAATTTGCATAAAGTAGAAGTAGACCAACGCTGAAAGCCAAATAAATTTAGTCCGATGTAAGAGTATGTTTGAAATGGTTAGTACCCTCGGATAGTGGCTTCTGTTTGGTAAATGTGTTCCGTGGCGGCGGGCGGGGCTCGTCCAGCGCGGAGGTGAGAGCGACCACGTCAGTGCTGCGCGAGCGCACTACCTGCGGCGCGGGGGGGGCGGGCGGCGCGCGCCGCGGCGGGGGCGGGGGCTGCGCGCCGCCGCGGAGAGACGCGCGCAGCTGCGGCTGGGACGACGAGTGCACCGCGCGACTCAGCGGCTCTTCCCCGGTCCAGTTCACACTGAAAATTATCAATAACCACATGACCCGATAAACTCCATATCACTAAACCTTAACCGCGCTTGCATTTAATGCAAACAAAACTATGTCATCCGTCGAGCCGTATTTGAATTTTAGGTAACACGATGATATCGATTATGTTGTACACGAACTACAACTACTACAGTAGGCTTAGCATGACCGCGTAGACGTAAGTTTTATCTCTTTCAACTGTCAGATTTGTCGAGAAAATGACGTCACTTCCAGCTGTTTGTACTGGACATGGCTCGCTGTGTCGTCATTTTCTCGACGAATATGACAGTTGAAAGAGATACAACTTATGTCTACGCAGTCATGCTACGCCTACTGGCGAAAACATAATCGACACCAATAACCACCTAATTTTGTTCTACACAAACTACAGACTAGCTAAATTTCATGGCAATATTTTAGTACGGCAGTAGTTTAGCATATTTTTTCAAGAAAAAAGTGACATCAGATAGTTATTTTATCAGTTCTAGGCTTTTAAAAAAAATAATGTTATGTCATTGACTCCAGATAAAATCTTACTCACTTGTCCCCTCCCAACACGAACTGCACGGGGTCCCGCTTGCGATCGTCGACGGGACTCTTGCGCACGTCGTTGTAGGAAGACCGAGATCTTAGTTCCTCGTACGAAGACTTCTTGTCGTCGAACCGCCGCTCGTCCTGCCGCCTCTCGCGGGCCTCCTGTGCCAGACGCTCTTCTAATTGCAACCTGACAAGGAAGAATACATCACGTCTGGATTCCCAGAAAGTGTACGCACAGGTACTCTGCAGTGCATACCCACTTTGCAGATATGCGATGGAGTACACAGATAAAATAGAAAGTCTAGAAATAGGTAAAACTATAAAAGTCGTATAAGTGACGCAGACCAATAAAAAATCATTAATTTTTTATTGGTCTGCAGGGGCACTTACAAATTGTCAAGTTAATTTTCTTATTTCTTATTTGCTTCTACCGGAGCGACACGAAACTCAGTGGGCTCATAATTATTAAAGTTTTTTTTTTTTCAAAACGAAGCATATCTGTGAGCTCGAATAATTGAAGCTTTTTAATAGATAGTCTAACTACTCGCTACGTGTACAGGGCCTTCTATCCAGAGGGTAGCGTTTGTAGCCTTTTGATGATACCAAATTATAAAAAGAAGAGTACCTAATGTGGCTCTACTCAACAACGTCTTGGAAAGTGGACGTTTATTTACGAAATAGCGCTACTTCCAAGCTAATATTTGAATTCTTTGGCTGAGCGTTAATTGTTTATGATTATAAGTTTGGGGTAGAACCCCAATAGGTTATTGTGTTGGTATAAATAAAATACTTATGTTTCACTGTCAAAAATGTCAGTTCATACCTAGCTTCAGCCAATCTCAGATCTAGGGGGTAGTGTGGTGAGTCCGCCTCGCTGCCCGATGAGTCTTCCCGCCATAAGAAGTTATCAGTCACTGAAACATTCAATCGGTCACATTCACCATTCGCATCTTTCAAAACAATACCATTTTCGAAGCATAGCCATTTACAAAAATGTGGGATTATAGTTACCGAGGAGGCCGTAAGAAATTGTATGTATTATTTAACCGACTTCCAAAAGAAGGAGGTTCTCAATTCGATTGGTATGTTTTTTTTTAAATAGATTGTAAAGCAAAAAGGATCCAATTAACAAAATTTACAAATATGAGTTACTTATACCAAAGGAGGCCTTTTTAATCAACAAAAGAAATCCGAACGAAAAATAAAAGCAAATAGCATTTTTACCACCTAGGTTACCATCCCATGTGTCCCATATGTAATAAATTATCAAACTTCAAGCTGTCTTATCTCAAAATTGACTTGGTGTGGATTGGATCATTTTTGTTTTGGGTCAAATTACTATAACATTACAAAAACAAAGTAGTTGGTATAAAAGCTTTTCATTATGTTAAGCATGTATGAAATAATATACTAAAAAAAGGTGGACTACTGAAGCATAATACTGAACATTCTCTTACCTGAAAAATGTGCTATAGAATAAAGGGTTGCCAGCCGAACACTGATAAAGCGAAACTAATTATAGTCTATGGTGTGAAAACCTTGCAACACTGACGGAAGCCGGGGACGGGAGGATGGCAAAATAAAACAACATCACAATCGTCAAAAGCTTTCAAACGTGCACAGAGTGAAGTAATTGGAGTAAAAACTTAATATTTACAAAAAAAAAAGGATTAATTAATACATGTCAAGCTAGCTACGATTTTAAAAGCGATTAATTACACCCAACAATTAGCTGCATTTCGTGACCATAAGCCAATTGAAAATTAATTTTATTAATGCGTTACCAATTAAATGTAATGTATTTTCTTTTGTTTGTATTATTAAGCTAGCGTTATTTTCTGTCGTCGCGGCTTGCATCGGACACTGTGCGTCAAAAAAATTACGCGTCTAAGCCCGTAAACTGGGGCGTCATAACTCGCGCGGCTAATTATTTGCCAATACCAAAACGAACTGTATTCCCTTATAGAAAAAGTTCATCCTTCAACGAAATGGCTCAATGTCAATGCTGAGCGCGAGTGAATGTTAACATTCAGGGCCCCATTTTCCTTGACTTAACACTATAGTTTTCTCGTCCAAACTGGTTGTCTGGAAGAAATTGCTTTTAGCGATAATACCGCCCAATTGTACATAGCTACTGTATTTAGAAATAATAAAGAAATAAATAAAAAATTGGTGTGTATATTAAAGAGTAGTCTATCCATCTATCGTTGTAGGGTTGCTACAACATCTATTTTTAAAGCAGGCGAACAACATATTTTATCAATTAAAGATCTAATATGACTTGTCTAATGGCTGAGAGGTGACAATGTCTAATGTCTAAACTGGTCATATTTTAGCTACTTTGCTAAAAGATGTTGATATAATGTCTTAAAAAATGTTACCACAGCAAAACAACAACAATAGTGTTAGGGGACTCGGGGCACCGTGTTAAAATTCGCTGTTCTCTTCATGTGGCTTTTACAGAGATTCAATCTTTATATATATTGAAACAGAGTTCGTTTTAGTATTAGCTACAATTTTTACGCGCGGCCGTTGACGCTCCGGATAAGCTTGAATTTTGAATGAATTAGAGTGTAACCATGCACTAGGAGTAAGGAGAAAAAAAAACCACACCGGCGAAAGGAATTACGTACAACTAAAATTTGTATATTATTTCATACATGCTTTTATGTCTAAAACATAGATAAAAAAAAACACCTGAATAGTCTTATATACTTTTGCCTGAAAGCTTCCTACGGATTGTGACAGTAACGATTCATATTCAGAAAATGATTTATTTAAATTAATTCAAACACATACAAAATAAAACTGTTACTTTCTTATTGACTAATTAAATAACATTTTTATATCTCAAAACTTATCATTAGTATCAGTTTTATAAAATTATATCTTTAAATCTACTAGTAAGGAACATCGACAAACAAATTTGCTGCTCGTTATCGATAATCGAATAGAGAAATCGATGGGCTTGGGCTTAGTCGATTTCTTGTTTTAAAATTTTAATAGAGAAGCTATTAATCTTTAGATAACGGATTTTAAAGTTATTATTATTTTTTAATATCAAACATGCCGTATTATATTTAAAAATCGACTAAAATATTCGTAACAATGATAAATTATTTTCTAATATTTAAGTACAGACATTATATTATCTATTAAAAATAAACTTTGAGCACACGGTTAGTAACTTTTTTTTTTCATAAGTTTTATATAATTTGATTGTAAGTTCTAAGCAATGATATTACTTATGTTAAAATTATCACATCATTTCAGGTATTAGTAGCGATAAGGTCTTTATTAAAAACTTGAAAGTTATTTTTTTTAAGATATTCAAATAAGAAACACCGATGGTTTCTTAGTGATTGGAGCTAATATTTATAAATAACGCCTAATAAGCCTAGTATTTTTAATTTTAAAATCAAAGACTAAGTATAAGAAGCTTCATAAATTAACTTTAATATTTAAAAAAAACACTAAGTTAAGTTTAAAAATTTAAGAACGGCTGAATAGTTTGTATATTTTTGTCAACTAATTATATGACCATAATGCTGCCAAATAAAATCTATAAAAATAAGTGGTAACTATACAGTACAATCATATTCGTACCGCTTCCCACCCTAATCCCCACTATACTTGACAAGGCTTATTATGAAGTGTTGATTCGGCGCCATAAACTATAATTGCGAAAAAATAATTTCAAATACCGTTCATCGTAAAAGACGTTCCACACAGTTATGAGAATACACAAAGGGCACAGTGTATAGAAACTTCATAAGAAACACTTTTTTGCTTTAAAAAAAAAGTTAAAATTATATTACACTCACTGCACGCTTCATTTTTCTCAACACTAGTGGGCAAGCTGCTTAATAAGCGGAGCTAATAAATACATTTCCTTAATAGGACCAGATATGAAATACTACAAAGCCCTGCAAAATCTAAATATTTGATTTGAGTTTATACACTCCACAACAAGGGCCTCTAAATAAAACAGTTCGCTAATCTAAATGCAAAACCAAAATATCTACCAAATAATGTCTTTTTGCAATTCCTTATTTTCCATTATACTATGTCGAATTTAAATTAGGCGATAGATGCAATCGTAATCATTAAAAAAATAACAATCGACAATAATGTATTAATTTAAAAAAAATGGAAAGAAATTTCAGATAATTTAATCGACTAAACTAAAATAAAAAAGAATATAAAACTTAGGTATCACTATTGATCAGGGAGATATTACAACGGAGATGGCATATCGAGCCCGCGCTGCGGTTAATTTATCTGGTGTATCTGACTCCGCCATTGTTGTTTTCCCATATAGTTGCCGTATACCTACTACAGGTACATGAGATAACAACAATGGCGGAATAATGAAGGCAGAGCCATACGAAGAGTAGAGTCCTTAAGGGTACTCTAGTTACTCTATGCTATTTATTCATTCAAGTAATGTCAATATTCATCAGACACTTTATAATACTTTTTTATAAATTAGTTTTATTTTTTAATTACGCACGGTTTTTTATTGTTTATGCCAAAGGTGTAGGGTTGTGCAATATAGTATGTTTCTTTTTGTACGACGATGTTTTTTTTTTCTTAATAATAACGAGTGCATCTATCTCGCGCGGTGTGTCGTGCTGTGTTGTCAGTCGTCGTGGTCGTGGCCGACGGATATCTCGTCGTGGTTCTTACCTGAGCCACAGAGGGACGCGTCGTCGCCGATGCTCAGGTCATCTTGGGAGCTGCTCATGCGACCTGGGAGCATTTAAAATTCAAGTCCTGCTCAAATGCTCGCAACCAATTTTATGTCAATACCAAAATGAACTGTATTTACTTATAGAAAGGAGCACATTTTCCAACGATATCTCATCGATGACGCGACCGAATTTAGTCGCATGGCTTCTGCCACAGACATTCAATATAAATATTGCACAGGGTACAATATTAAATATAATCTAGTGAATTTGTTCGCCGTGTTTTCAGGGCGACGTGCTCATTCAATGTACATGCATTATTAGACCGACCTAGAAACCGATTTTCGTTTCATAGACAATCAAATCAATCTCTATTAGAGTTTACGTCGAAACGGAACGTCAAATTGGTCGTATTTTTTTCTTTTGCTTCGATATCACTAATAGAGATTCTGAATTATCGCACCCAAATTTATAAAAAAAAACCAAATTCAACCAATTTACATCGTGCATAGTTTTTTTTGGTAACGAGTAACAAACCGTAACAGGGATGGGAAGTTTTTTTTAAAGGGAATAGCTTTCAGTAACGTCTCGTTGATCATTTTACGGTCCGTTAACGAAACGGGACGTTTATTGAATGTAGCAATCGATCGAGCATTTGTCATGACAATCTCACCTCGTCCGGTTGGCCGTCCGTTTACGTTCCTATACAGCATGGTCTCGAGGAACTGCAGCCCGTTGTTGTTGATAACGTTGAAGCCGCACAACCGCTCAATCTGCTTCCACCTGTGCATGCGCTCCTGGTACAAAAAGATGAATTATTTCATTAAATAATCATTCAACCTTGAGCTGTATGCGTCTATGGAGTCAAATATTATATTAGTAAGATTATCCCACTATTTGTAATAAACTCAGGGCTCAACAAGGATTACATGAGCGTCGGGACGCCTTATGGTGAGCGTCGCGACGCCTTATAGTGAGCGTCGCGACGCCCTGTAGTGAGTGTTGCAACGCCTTATAGTGAGAGTCACGACGCATTATAGTGAGCGTCGCGACACCCTATAGTCAGCGACGCGACGCACTAAAGTGATCTTCGCGACGCTTTATAGTGAGTCGCGACGCATTATAGAGAGCGTCGCGACGCCTTATAGTGAGAGTCACGAAGCATTATAGTGAACGTCGCGACGTCTTATAGTGAGCGTCGTGACGTCTTATAGTGGGTTGCGACGCCGTCTAGTGAGCGTCGCGACGCATTATAGTGAGCATCGCGACGCACCATAGTAGCGTCGCGACCCCTTATAGTGGGCGTCGCGAAACCTTAGTGAACGTCGCGACGTCTTTTAGTAAACTTCACCACACTTTATAATTAGCGTTATATAATTAAGCATATTTAAGTATGCTGATTAGTTAGTAAGTATATTAGTTTAACTACTGTAAATAAATACATACATCATCACGCCTGTATTCCCCGAAGGGGTAGGCAAAGGTGCACTGTAGTGCACCCACTCTTCGCCGATGTATTTTGGTCCCAATGTAATAGGGGGCGAACCTATTGCCATTATACTGGGCACATTCCCCCTCAACACGAGGGAGATTTGGCCCATAGTCCGCCACGCTGGCCCAGTGCGGGTTGGTGAACTTCACACGCCTTACTATAGACGTGCAGATTTCCTCACGATGTTTTCCTTGACCATTCAGCAAGTGGTAATCATTGTTGAAAATGACATTCGCACATGAAAATTAACTCAGAGGTGCGGGCCTGGGATTTGAACTAGCACCCCTTCCGTTCAAGGCGGGCGTTCTTGCCCACGTGGCTACCACTGCTTTACTACTGGTAGTTTATTTAACTACTGGTAGTTTATTATTACCTGTAATTCTTGAGTGACTTCGTTGAGTGCGGTGCGCGCTTCGACTATGGACCTGTCGACGTCATCGATGGACTTGCCGTGAGTGGACACGAACGCGCCCACGAGGCTCGACCGTTTCTTACGTAACTTCTCACACTGAAATATAATATCAACTTTTAAAATAATGATCAGCCCACTGAGTTTCTCGCCGGATCTTTTCAGTAAACGTCGCGTTTCGATCCAATATAAAAAAAACTAACTTGACAATTTGTAAGTGCCCCCGTAGGCCTACACAAAATAAATTATTCGACTTTGACTTTGAAATATTCGTTCAGCACCCTCAACCGACGGAAATGGATGAAAGGATGTATGAATGTGGATGAAGTGAAAGAGTTATGTCAGAAGCGTAGCGTGTGTCTAACGGTAGTCTCTGCCTACCCCTATTGTTGTATGTAATACAGTAAAACAACACACCCGGTGTGCCGGAGGCCTCAAGATTGACTTACTGTGTTATAAGACATTGAGATCATCGTTGCAAAAAGAGCTTTTTGTACAAGTTGATAAAGTTAGTTTTGGTATAGTAATTCTCACCGCCTCCCTGGCCTGCTGCAGCTGCATGTCGGCCTGCTGCTTCTTGCGCAGATAGGCGCGGTTCTCGACCTCGTGCGTGAGCTGCAGCCACTGCTGCAGGCCGGCGGGCGGCGCCCAGCACCGGTCCTCCAGCTCGCCCTCCGCGCGACGCAGCTCGCCGCGCAACATCTACGCAAAACACATCCTATACCTTAATCTGATGCCTATACGTCTGATACATCCTGTATATTAAACATCTCTAAGTGTTAGTAAAAACCGGCCAAGTACGAGTCGGACTCGCGGACGAAGGGTTCCGTACCATCATCTATAATAAAAACGGCAAAAAAACACGTATGTTGTATGGGAGCCCACTTAAATATTTATTTTATTTGTTGTTATAGCGGCAACAGAAATACATCATCTGTGAAATTTTCAACTGTATAACTATCATGGTGCAAGAGATACAGCCTGGTGACAGACAGACAGACGGACGGACGGACGGACAGCGAAGTCTTAGTAATGGTTTTCCCGTTTTACCTGTAGCGACATCTACCTCGCCGCATACAAACTAATCCTGCATCGCGATATTAAAGCGATCCGAGCGATTGCACATATATACATGAACCCGACAACAACCGTCGGGCACTAGCCCACCAGACAACACCCGTCTGGTCGGAGGATCCTCCCTTTTCCGCCAAATACCCTTTGGGTATGGAACCCTACATTAAAACGGGTATAAAACGTGGTTTATCCACAACGAGATACAGTGGTTCGAGTGTAGGCCCGCTAGGCTCACTGCACTGGGTCGTTGCAGGTTCGATTCCCGTCCGCGATAAATTTCGGAAATTAATACTATGTATGGTATGGTAAGTGATTAATATTTATCATCTAGTCGCATTAAAAAACGTTGCGCCTTTAGACGAATAACACAACATAATCATCATTACTACAAAACAAACAATTTAAATATTATTACTATGGAAATTATTCCAAATTGTACTCTAAGAAAAACGCAATGATTACGAACTGGTCATCACACCAGCCAGTCCGTAAATGTCGCGACAATGCCATGTAAATATTATAAGAATATTCTCGAAACTGAAATGAATTTATCAGTGTTAGAACTTTGCAATCGTCGAAAACGTCACAAAAATAATATTGAAGTAAATCTACTACCCCCTAAGGGCCGTTATTTCTTATTCTCATAAAATTTAATGTGCAAAAATCTCCATGATTACTTCAAGGGATCGAAATTGATTGTATTGTTAAAATACGAATTTGATAACACTGACTATTTTTTTATTTTTTTTAAGCCTATTTTGTGTCCCACTCCTGAGCAAAGGCCTCTCCTTTAATCCTCCACACACTGCGTTCTTGTGCTGTTTGTGACCAAGTATTACCCGCAAAGGTGACTAGATCGTCTTGCCATCGTCGTTTTGGTCTGCCCCGGCTGCGGTTGCCGTTGCTTGGGGTCCAATTTGTAATGATGTTTTGCCCACCTTTGCGGGTCCATACGTGCCACGTGACCAGCCCACTCTCACTTTAACTTTGCGGTTTTTACCCCCACGTCAGCGATGCGAGTAATGGAGCGCAGGGTGGTGTTTTTTTGGACTATTTATTAAGCGAGGTTAAAAGAAATTGACCTAAATGAACCTTTTCGACCCCTCTTAGTCTTATTGGGGGTACAATTAACTTAAGAAAAATTATAGGGGGGTCATTTAGCATGAGTTCTTTACCTCAATTTCAGCTTTGAGCTGGATAACCTCCAGATCAGAAGATGCGGAGTTTAGCAGTGGCGTGTCGCCCGCTTCCCTTAATTTCTTCTCTAAATTCCTCTTTTCCGTTGTCACGTTTTCCTAGAAAAAGAAGAAACATCTTTTGTGAGTTCAATAGAAAAATTTCAAGAACTCTATAGTCTTGCTTTATACTCCGCGCGGTTTTGCTGATTGGGTGTAACTGGGATCACCTCCAGTCCAGTTTTGGGGCCATACAATTTGATATACTGTAATGCAATAAATTCGTCAACAATTTCTGCAAAAATTATAATCTTGACAATAAGTTACTTGCATTTTCAACTAACCGTATAAGACGTAGAAAGAGAAAGAATATATCTTCGTACCTGTTCCTCACGCGCTTTCTCCAATTCCTTCTGTATATCGTTCAGTGCCATCTCGGCCTTGCGGAGTAGCTCCATGTCGCGGAGCATGCGTTGTATTTGGGTTCGGCTGGCGCGACCCGCCCGGAGCGCAAGCCACCCGCCCACCACCGCACCCAGCAGTAGGGAAGCCAGCAACCAGTCCTTCCATCTGCTGCCTTCGGGGACAAATTTTACGGGTACGACTGAGGTTATGGTACTGTACCCCTTTATGATTCAAAGGTTGAAGGTGTCTTTGCCCAAAAACTTGTTCAATCGACTCCAATGTCACTAAGCGGCTATTCAAACTAAAGTTATGCCTGAAGTTTTTCTTACATAGTTGCTACTCATCAAAATAGTCTTTGAGACCATTCAAAGACAAATGACAGAAGAACAGTAAAACCTAAAGTATACCCCGCAAGGTAATGTGTTGGGTGCCTCATTTTTATTATTAGGTATATAATTATATTAGGTGAATCGTTATAAGACGGACTTATACCCATAGTACGATAGCTAGTATTCCTAATTGAAAGACTCATCAGTAAACTGGAACACATCGGAGGAACGAGGTAAGGTCACGAGGATACGATTAATTACTCAAACATTTCCATGCTATGAATTAATTAAGATCATTTAGACTGGAATGCGCTCAACTATAAGTATATAAGTTTAGATCTTGGCTCATAAGACCTACAGGGGAGTGTGATGGACTCAACTCCTTTTAAAAAGAGCCCAATATTATGGTTATATCAGTGACTTTTGAAATCGGTAATGAAGACAAATATTGGTAGAGATTATATTGTACTTCATTCTCTATTGAAGATATTATCAAGAAAATTGTTTGGATAAGGCAAGTAGGAAAACCCAGAAGGTACGATCGTGGAAAAAGAGTTGAAACTATAACAAACGAATGCGGAAATTGCAATGCGGGTCTGTGTTGTAATTATCACCGTTTAGCTAGTTAGCTGCAACATGGACGTCAAATAACTTAAATAGGTCTACGCATTCGTTTTGACTTAAAATTATATCTAGATTTTATTGGTTACTAGCTGACCGGGCGAATTTCGTACCGCCTTAGAATGAGTGACATACGAAAGCAGCGCCACCTACCGGGTCCAATTGTGAATCTAAACCATCCAGGGTACCACCCAAACGCGTACAAAAAAATCATTCAAATCGGTCCAGCCGTTTAGGAGGAGTTAGCTTACAACGAAAAGTGGCATTCATTTTTATATATATTGATAATCGATAAATGATAAATATGCGGTTATTTTATCTTCATAATCCCTTCTGAATTTATAATCTTCAGAGTTACGGTGACTCGTTTGACTAACTTTATTTAGACTAAGCTACTTTGTAAGTCCTTTAAGACCTTACTGGGAGGACTGTTGGAAAACTGGACGTTAAATAAAAAACAAACACTCTTGAATATCCTTATAATGTCTGCCATAGATGATTTTGGGAAATGACAACCAAAACTGTTGGAAATTATACTCCTAGAGGCAGGGAATTACTTTGGTTTGTTGCGAAAAATCAATGTGGTATTTCCTACATGCATTCATAAGGACAAGTGAGATGGAACAACGAACGATCTTGAAATAAAACTATTTTACGGATTTTATCGCGTTTATTTACTATTTTATTTGCCCGACGTTTCGGCTGCTTTAATATCCGTAATATGATAAAATCCGTAAAATAGTTTTATTTCAATGTATAGTATTCGCGTAAATATAAGAAAACAATAAACGAACGATCTCTTAATAGATAGATACTAATATTATTTAAACTTGGAACTGCTGTCTATGATAAAATAAATTTTCCAATAAATTCAGACTATGGCGGCAGGCAATATTACTATCAAGTCCACAAATAAGGGACTCAATTCTCGCATGATCTACATCATCTCTAATTCGACATATGTCAAAACAAAACGTCAAATTAGTCGTATTTTTTCGTTTAGTTTCGACATAATATGTCAAATTAGAGATGGTGTCAATCTTGCGAGAATTGCCCCCTAGTAAGTCGTCAGAGGCGTTAATGATGGTATAGATTATAATACCTACTTACTGACAAGTACACACTTAGCGCGAAATATACAATTTTAACCCTTACTACACCTGCTATAGTGCCTATTGTAGCATACAAAGTTGACAGTCATAATATTGAACATCTCGGTTGGTCCATTCAAATATAAAAAAGGAAGGTCAAGTGTAATTACCGATGTCACTGCTATTACCGTGATACGTTATAATGATAACCCACCATCCTCGCTCGAGCCCGCGTAGCGTGTTGTGAACAAGAGGTAATAAACACAGTACGAGGAGCCCACTGCGATCCAAGTCTCGAACATTTATTAGTACCGTCACATAATACTGTATTATTGTCACATCACTATTTAAAAAAAAATACGACACAGATTTTGCGCTACCACTGTTCTATTACATTTTTTTAAATTAAGAATTTTTTGACTTGTCAATCAAATAAAAACAAATGACGCTCGCATGTTTTTTTTACGCAACAATAAGGTTAACTTAAAACTTTTTAGAGATCATAAAGTCTAAATAATGACAGTAGCGGTTCACAGTGTAACATCACCGTACAAAAACTCGGGTTTGAATGAATGTAAATCGCACTTGTAAAACCGTGATGTAACGATACAGACACCACGATTCTGTTGGATGCGGAGACTCGCTAATTCGGAAAATTTCGGTCCCCATAAACGATGTAATAATTGTGTCATCATATTTTCAGTGAAACTAGTTTTTTTTAAAGCGCTCGCAATACATAATGCGGATATAAGAACCAAGGCCTTTGTATATAGATAAATACCTAATTGTATCGAATCATTAACACCTGAACAATCAAATGGTAGGTATATAATGAAGTTTGCATTAACAATGCATATAATTATCGTTGGATGAGGTTTACTTTCAGTCAATAATTGAGCATTATGAAGACATGTGTACCTACTAATAAATAAAAATATAAAAATAAAGATTGTCTTTCTTCCTTGAAAGAATGTCTTTTTTTGAGAGCTCGTGGTAATTTTTTGTTAATGTTTGGGCGGGGCAACAGGGGTTGCACTTGCACAGTTTGCCACAATTACTAACATTGTCATAACAAAACGGACTGTATTAACTAATATAAGAATCACATTTTTCAATGACTATAGGTATATAGGCACAGAGTGCATTTACAAAAGTCAAGTGAATTCTCTATGTTGTAACTTGTATGTTCAGGGTGTAAAGCCCCCTGGGGCGTTAACTACACTTCTCATCAAAAAAATCGAAACACCTCGCAGTTTATGATTTGATAAGGATTATCAGAAAAATGTGTATATTTAGGAATAAATGTAAAATGTCATTTAATAGTGAGTAGTATGAGGTTTATAAATCCTAATGTTAATGTTCTAAATTCAAATTAAGTCTTCATAGGTTTCGTATTTTGTATGATGAGTAATTTTAAAAATTAGGACAAAAACAATAAAAACGAAAGTGTTTCGATTTTTTTGATGAGAAGTGTATATTGACTCATAGAGGCATTGACATCGTGAGCGAATTTTGACGCGTGGAGGCGTGACTTTTACAACAGATATTTAATCTTTATTTATATTGACCTAGAGTTCGTTTTAGTGTTGGCAAACATTTTGAGAGTCTTGTGAAGCCCCATTGTGCCCGGGGATCATTGGTAGTCCCATGGCAATAGCTAGATGAAATATAAATTGATATATTATTAATCTAGTGACGTTCATATGCATAGACCGATAGGCATGACTATCTTGTCGTGGCTTTGTATAAGGTAGGTGATCAAAGATCATTATTATTTCCTGCCAGTGCTTAATGTTATACCAACTTAATGACAATAGGCCATTGATATATTAACTCAAGCCTTTGTGATTTGGCCTAGCCCATAATACTTGCGAAAAAAATTGCGCATTTGCATAATGCAAAATAAATTGCACAGTTTAATGCGCAACGGTTCACGTACATATGAGAAGGACGGTATGTGCAGCTGCGAGGAAATCAGATCATACTGTAATGTGCACTGATTTACAGTTAGTTTAATGCAAGATCCATAGCGCAGTTTAGCGTAGAACCGGGCGCGAAGTCAAATTGCGCAAATGCCCTTGACCTATTGTCACCGTATTGTAACTGCACAAATACGCGTCGACGTGACACTTACTCCCGAAAGTAAAAGAATGTTGTATCAATCAATCAACAAACTGCTCAAAATTGCAATTATCAGTACAAAAGACGCCTCCAACGCGATGGTAAATGTATTATAACTTGCTATAATTTTTTGGGTAAGTGTGTACATAGCTGAGATTGTCCGTAATGAACTATAACGAATGGTGTGTCTACGTACCGAACGATTTAATAACACGTTACCAGCAGTAATAACTTGAACTTCAACAAGTCTCGCGTCCTTCAGTCGCGCAATATAATAATTTAAACCCTGCGCAAATGGGCACTGCAAACGCGCGCGCAATAATTTTTATTGCCAATAAAAAACTGAACTGTATAAACTCATAGAAGAACCATATTTTATAACAAAGGGAATTAAGTCGCGTGGGCCCATGGCTTTTCATTTTACCAAAGAAATTTAATCTTTATGTATATTCAAAGAGAGTTCATTTAAAAATTAAAATCGCACGATTACGCTTGTCCCAGTGTGTTCAGTGCGTTATTGTCAGACCATATGCTATTGTAGTGGTTTATCGGTTCATTTGTAATTTTATTATCATAAATCATATTATTATTATTATACATCTCGTCTCGTGTAAGAATACACTCGTTTTGAATTTTTGTCGCGAATGAAACAAGTAATATTTTATTCTGTGTTCTTGTCAAACTGAATCGTTATCGGTAAAAGCAACGACTAGTAATGAGCCGTAGCAGGCATCAGAAGCGCTGGTTACATTTTTTACACCAAATCCAGAGCAAATCCCGAAAAGACAAAAGTCAAAAAGGTCCTCTCTGATCTCGCCATAGTATATAGGTACTGCAAGCTATTATAGGGTAGCTACTTGCTTAAATTTAAATTGTTTAACTCAGCAAATTGTCAATGATTTGCCAAATCATACAGCTGCGTAAAAAAATTACATACGATAAATGCTCTTGACAACAAGACTATGTGCCACCATAAGCCGTTTTTTTCGTGCACCTTCATCAACATCGTGTACAAGCGTATACGTACGAAGATGTATATTAGGATTGGAATAACAAGTGTACCTTTTGCCAAGGATAGGACAGCCAGAGCATTCGTCCCAATATTATTTCGATGATAACTAACATTTTGGTTATCCATAGAAACCATAGAGTACCTCGAGAACCTATATCGACTCCACCCTGCGTATGGCTCTGCGGCAATTTTTTTGACGTTCGTGTAGTATACGGCAATGAATTAGGGCAGCTGCCCTAATTTATTGCCGTATACTACAGGTAACTATGAGGTAACTGCAATGGCGGATATCAGATAAACGTCAAAAAAATAGCCGCATGGCGATGATGATAGAAAGTTTGGTTGGGTTGACAGACTTCACACATCTATCGAAAACTAGTCAAGTTCCCTCAGACGTGCAGGTTTCCTCACGATGTTTTCGTTCACCGTTTCATAGTAAGCGATAATCTCGGATGAAAATGAGATTCGCACATAAATACCAGAGGTACGAGCCGGGGTTTGAACCTGCACACTTCGATTACAGGGCGTGCGTTCGACCACTTGGCTACCATTGCTAACACTGCAATACATATTCATATCGGCCAATACTTAGTTAAATAGTTAGCAGAGTTAAGTATGTTTCAGAATCAGATTTTTTTTACACTCACATAAACTAATACGGGTACTTAAGAATCGTCTATAAACAAACAAAATAATTTGAAATGCATTTCCTTTGGAGAAGAATGGGCAAGAAACTCTATGGTTACTCTTTTCCAAGATTAATACTTTCATTATTGCAGCTTACACTCATTTTAAACTTGACGGTGTGATAAATTCTTCTCATTGCCATGTACATCAATCACCTGCAGTGTCAGTACGCCTGCCAAGATGTTTTCTCACGAGTCCCAAAAACATCTTGTCAACTTGCGTTCCCATATCTTATTTGCTAATATGGCTTCCAAGATGTTTAAAATTAGGCAGCTGGGTAAAATTTTCTCATATTTTAAGATCGTTCGTTCATTCGTTCATTGAAATGACAAATAGAGTGAGACGGAGCTTTACAAAGAAATAAGATGTCGCATACACATCATAGACTATGTTAGATTGTTTATGCACAGATAAAAAATATATTTGTGCATTGCTTCTTTTTTATTATGCCGGAAGCTTTACGTATTATCATTTGGTCGGTGATATTATGCTTAAAATTAATTTCTTGGGCACTATACTATTTTTATTTGCCAATTGGAATAACTTTACATTGTAAAACGGCAAAAAGCACGCAAAGTATGATGCCAAACAAAACCTAACCGCTAACATACTGATTTTTTGTATAATATGGATTTTAAATCATGTAGAAAAGGATTATGGGGATTTTCGGAAGAAAATAAAACAGATAGAAATATCTCAACACTTTTTTGTTGTTGTTTGTCGAACACGAAAATAAATTTACGTGTTCGTTTTCGGCAGAATTTTGCAGCTTCCGGCGTAATAAAAAAGAAGCAATGCACAATTATATTTTTTATCTGTGCATAAACAATCTAACATATTCTATGATGTGTATGCGACATCTTATTTCTTTGTAAAGCTCCGTCTCGCTCTATTTGTCATTTCAATGAACGAATGAACGAACGATCTTAAACTGTGAGAAAATTTTATCCAGCTGTCTAATTTTAAACATCGTGGAAGCCATGTTAGCAAATAAGATATGAGAACGCAAGTTGACAAGATGTTTTAGGGACTCGTGAGAAAACATCTTGGCATGCGTACTGACACTGCTGCGGTCTCAGTACGCCTGCCAAGATAAGACATTTTCTCACGGATCGTGACGTCATTTTTGTGGCAAAATCGTTACGTCTTATTTGCTAGCATGGCGTAAATATAAAATTGGTTTGACAGTTAAATACAACGTGTTTGACGTATGGATAAGATGTTATATCTTAAGTGCTAGCATGGGTTACCAAAATGTACCATAGAGACACGAATTTGACAGGTCAACGTAAAGAAATTTCTCACGGTCAAAGGCCGGTGATGAGAAAATAATTAGGCTGTAAGAAGTACATAAATATAGCATTTTATACACTATTATAACAAATAATACTTATTTTACTCCATCCTTCGCCAATATCAAGCGGACTACATGCAAAATTCTTCCGAAAACGAACACGTAAATTTATTTTCGTGTTCGACAAACAACAACAAAAAAGTGTAGAGACATTTCTATCTGTTTTATTTTCTTCCGAAAATCCCCATAATCCTAATCAACGTGATTTAAAATCCATGTTTTACAAAAAATCTGTAGGTTTGAGGTTAGATTTTGTTTGGCATCATACTTTGCGTGCTTTTTGCCGTTTTACAATGTAAAGTTCTTTAAATTGGCAAATAAAAATAGTATAGTGCCCAAGAAATAAATTTTAAGCATAATACCACCGACCAAATGATAATACGTAAAGCTTCCGGCATAATAAAAAAGAAGCTATGCCCAAAGGTATTTTTAATCTGTGCATAAATAATCTAATATATTCTATGATGTGTATGCAGCATCTTTTTTCTTTGTAAAGCTCCGTCTCGCTCTATTTGTCATTTCAATGAACGAATGAACGAAAGATCGTAAACTGTGAGAAAATTTTTGCAGGCTGTCTAATTTTAAACATCTTGGAAGCCATATTAGCAAATAAGATACGGGAACGCAAGTTGACAAGATGTTTTAGGGACTTGTGAGAAAACATCTTGGCAGGCGTACTGAGGCCGCTGGTGTCGTCTTTATGCTGTTTCATTACGTCACAATACCAAAAACATTATTTAATAGGCCCAGTTCATGAATGTTACACACACAAAAACTCGTTTTGATATCAGAAACAGGTATTTACGTAATGCAGTTAACATATTATGGTAATTGTTTGAGATTATTATTATTATATGACACGTGTTATATGCGCATACATTTTTATATACAATCCCAGTACAAAACCTATCAAATATTTACAGATGGTAAGGCCCCAGGATTTGAAGGAGTAACGTGATGTGCCGGATCGTTAAAAATGTATATCCGCGGATACGGATCCGAATATGGATATTTGGCGTCAAGATCCGTGGATTTGGATACGAATCTTAACAATCTTATAAAAACTTACCATAATTAATGTTTAATAAGCTTATCACAAAGATTTGTCATTGATCTCTTTATAAAGAAGACCTTTGAGTTATGTTATATTGGTAACTCATTATGATAAATGTTTGCAATATAAAGGTGCCTAATATTTGACTTTAAAAAATAAAAAAATCTGATTGGAAGTTAATAGTTTTCATTGCTACCTAACCACCTATAAGTATATAGAATATTAACTATCTTTAAAATTATTACGGTAAAAGATCCGCCGAACAAGTAACGGATATGGACACGGATCTTTATTTTCCCTCGGATATCCGCGGATACGGATATCCAGTACATCACTAATGCCTACCACTACGGACACTGTTCCGTTCCAAGATTTCTATGGATTACGTATAGTTTTGAATAGGAAGGGAACAACTTACCTTTAGGCGGCCCGAAGAGGACAACGTCCATGGCCTTGAGCGCTAGTTTCTGCTTGTGTATCGGGTCTTTGATGCCAAGCACGCTGCTGAGGTACTGCATATTGTTCACTGCCAACCTGATAACAACAAAAAATATTTTACAGACTTATCGTATAACCAAATATATCATCACACCTGTATTCCCGAAGGAGTAGACAGAGGTGCACACACTTCATGGATGTATTTTGGTCCCAATGTAATAGGGGGCTAGCCTATTGACATTATACCAAGCACTATACGAGGGATATTTGGACCATAGTCCACCACCCTGGCCAAGTGCACCCAACAATCGAAAGACATAATTTTATAACTATGAAATAAAATAATATTATTCAATAACCTCTTTGCGAAATGATTTCAAAGAAATTTCCGTTCCCAATATCGATTTGGAATGATTAAAAATCACCCAATAAGTCATGTATGAGTGCCCTCTAGTGATATTTTTCGTTCCCGCCACTTTCACTCCTCTAAGCCAGGATCGTCAGCGGTAACCAATGATAACGACGAGAATTGACCCTCAACAAGTTCCAGGGAAACACTAAATTATTTCGAAACAAAACTAAAGGAAATAGGAGTATTTGGAAGTTCCTTTTATATGATATACCTGGGCAGGGTTGCGCCTGTGACTCTGTGTTGCAGGAAGAGCGTCTTGTACTGTGGAAGGTCTACGGACTGCGATAGCCACTCCACCGTCTGCTCAACTGTCCAATTGTGCACCTACAACAAACAGACAAAACTTTTAAAGTACTTATTATAAAAAAAAACTGGCAGGGTGCGAGTCGGACTGCCACATCGAGAGTTCGATACTAACTTGTAAGCATTTAGTTCATCCATACCGGGAATCGAGTCTGAAAAAGTCTTTGCCACTTTTTCACAGAAAAAATAATATTATGTAACTGTAAATTTAAGCTAGGCGGTTTTCCCGTTACTTGTCCAATAAGATATTGTTCCTCACTAAAATTTTAAGATTCTAGGTCAACGGGAAGTACCTACCCTATACGGTTTGAATCCCTAGGGAGTTTCAAAATATGCGGCACAAACGGCCGTACCTTTTGATCGCGTACTTGGATTTTTAACAGTTCCAAGGGATTGCAGACCAGAGTATTTGATATTAATTCCAACTTGATACCTATACGCGTTTCTGCGAAAATCATCTTGATAGCCAGACATACAACGAAGTGATCCTACAAAGGGTTCATTTTCCTTTGTAGGTATGGAAAGTTAAAAATGAGCTGTATCTTTGAGTTAATACAGTTCATTTTGGTATCAGCAAAAACTTATCGCGCGTGTTTTGGAGCAGTGGACTTGATGACGAGTCGTTAGTCGTATAGTGGTCAGGTATACCTCGGACCGCAGCCACGCTTCCCATAGTTCCTTGACAGAGATGTGCATGTCGTCGTTATGATGGAATGCACGCTGCCGCTTCTCGTATCCGCTGTCGTACTGCAACTCCTCGCGGAGGAACTGGTAACAAAATATATGGCATTACGTAAACAAGAATTGTTGCTTGAAGAAACTTGAATACCCCTCTTGAAGGGTAACCCGACGCGATCGAGTTGTGAATCAATGGCTTTTTTTTTTTTTTGAATGGACTACGCTGTTGGTCGTGAGTTGGCCTTTACAGCTTCACCGGAGGAGACGAATCAATGGCATAACAAGCTGTTAATGACTTGTAGATACGATTGATATTTCTATAAATATGGTGGTAAGAATACACGCATTGTAACTATTATACAAACATCTTAATAAATCCTTGGCTGTAGGTACAGCATTTGTTTGTAATCTTTGAATTTTCTATACATTAACACTTACTTAGACATAGGAATATCCTGTGCCTAATAAAGATACAAGAAGAAAAAGTTATTTTACAAAAAGTTAAGTTCCATTAAAAAAAAAATCTTTCTGATAGTAATTCACAAAGTTTATTTGATATACATGTTGCTGACTATACATATCGCTACGTAGCTACATATAATATCGCCTGTGGTTGTAGCATGAGCGCCAAGCCCAGACTTATGTCACAGAATATTGATTATCTTTCTCTCGTATGCAATAAGAGAGAGAGCAACCGAGCCAATCCGTGACAGCGGTCTCGTCTTGACATGCGTGCTAACACAGCTGAGTTGTTAAATATATTAATTTTATGATCGTTTACATACGGTCAGCATGAATATACTGCAATTTGCAACTGCTTCATATGTACGCATTACGTGAATACACATATTAGTCCTAGCATCGGGACCAATATTCTCCAATATTGGAAACATGGTATACTCACATCATCACTCTCGCTGAGGTCGACGTTCCCATTGGCGTCATCGTCCAACTGCCTGTGGAGCTGGGTGATTGCCTCGAGGCCGGCGCGGTCTTGCAGACACGACTGCTCGTTGTGACACGCCTCGAACAGAACTGGAATAGAGACAGTGTCAGAATCAGATTTTTTTTCATGTAAACCAATACAGGCACTTATGAATCGTCAATAAATAATAATACCAGTATCTCTACCACCCATTTTAAATGCATTTCCCATGGAGAATGGGTAAGAAACGCCATGGTTGTTTTTAAGGATTAAAAAAAATGTGTTTTTCTTCATTAAAAATTATACAATATGAAGTTAACGGGGCTATAAATTCTCAAAACACAATTAAATAATTATACAAACTAAGTGCTGTGTAAGATTTAAAGGCAGGAATGAGGAGACGGGACAAATAGCTAACATCCCTCAAATGAGGTCTTGTGGAACCGGACCAGCGCCTGACCAAGCGTGTTTATCCTCTAAATTATTGCCTATTGTGTATTACGCTCGCCTGCATACTGTTGTTGGGACAGAGTTTGCCGTAAATGAGATTTAACTATACGACGGTTTGGTCAAGTGGGTTGAGCGAAGGCCGGTAGGCTCATTAAACCGGGTGGATGTGGGTTCGATTCCCGCCAGCGACAACTTTCTGAATTTGCCCTGTTCTGGCAACACATACTGATCGTATGATCCCATACTAAGCAATGCTTTACTATGGTTACCGTACAATGGACTGGGGGCGATCCTAATAACACCCAGACTAGGGCAAATTCCGAAAAATCCACTTCTAAAACTTGCCCCATGCGGGAATCGAATCCTCAACCACCTGGTTCACTGAGCCGAGCGGCTTACGGTCAAACCGGTACTAAACAAAGCAGTCGTCAATGTACCTAATACTTTTAGTTTCGAATCAATAAGGAAACGATAACGGTACTATTAAATAGCAGCACGCTGACATTTGTTCATTAAATTCGCGCCAACAATGACCTCGACGATGAAACCATACCAGGAGATATTATAACGGAGATGGCATACCGCGCTGCGGTAAATTTTTCTGGTGTATCTAACACCGCCATTGTTGTTTTCCCATATAGTTGCCGTATACTACAGGTACATGAGATAACAACAATGGCGGAATAATTACCGCAGAGCCATATAAAGAGTAGAGTCGTTGTAGAAACTCTAGTTACTCTATGAACCATACCGATATCGTAATGGATCACTGCGACGAATCGATTCGGGCAAGAATTTTCACATTTGTGAATAGTCTGGCAGAGCTTCCGATTACAACACCTATTGTATTTATTTTGACACGACATAGCTTAAGATTGAAGCTTTAAAAAAACGTATCGCAGGTTAAATAATAGTTTGGTCATACACGGGGCAATAATTTAAATTGTCATAATCTGTTTGCACCTACTGTACCTTACGAAAAACATTTTAGGCTCAATAAAATTTTTTGTACTTATTCAACTTGTTCCTGTGACGAAAATTCGTCATGCTATTTAAAATGACACATTACTACATGCTTTTTAGGGTTCCGTACCCAAAGGGTAAAACGGGATCTCTATTACTGAGACTTCGCTGTCCGCCCGTCCGGTCCGTCTGTCACCAGGCTGTATCTCATGAACCTTGATAGTTAGATAGTTGAAATTTTCACAGATAATGTATTTGTGTTGCCGCTATAACAACACATACTAAAAAACAGAATAAAATAATTAAGGCAGTTGCCATACAACAAACGTGATTTTTATGCCATTTTTATAGATAATGGTACGGAACCCTTCGTGCGCGAGTCGGACTCGCACTTGGTCGGTTTTTTTCCAAAAGTTAGTTGACGAATTAACCAGTGAGGTTAGCACGCATGGCAAGACTACACCTCTGTCACGGATTCACTCTCTCGCTCTCTGTCTTATTTATACGCGAGAAAGAGACAAAATCAACATATTCTGTGACATAAGTATAGTCTTGTCGCACAAGCTACAACTATAGGGCCAATATAATTCCAATAATTTGTCTAATATTAAGTTAATATCTATTTTAGGAGAGTATACAGAATGTTGGGTTACTGTTGGCCAGTCGTCCATACCTTAGATTTTGGAGATAACCTCGGTCACACTGGGCCGACCAAATGATTTCTAATGTGAAAACGTACTCTCCGTCAATATACATAAAGTTTGAATTGGTTTGGTAAAATCAAATCATCAAAAAAGAAATATTTCCAGAAACGGAATTTTTTGTTTTTTTTTTATAATGACCACTCGCTCCTCGTTATAAAGTTTCCAAACAATAATTCAAATCTGGGTTAATCAAGAAAACAATTAACTATTAATCGATCTTGTAAATAAAACATTAAGAAAGATGCGATATTTTATTTAAATTTTTTTTCTTTTCAAAGTTACCGAGAATAGAAGTAACTGAACTTCCAGAACTGAAATCTGCAAACCAAAAAACTTAATTTGCAACCTTTATAAGGTAAAATCTTTGCAAATATTAAAATGTTTTTAAGTTCTTCCCGCGGAACTGTTTTTCTAAATGTTTAGCATTAATAAACCTCTTATAAATGAAAGGTCCGATTCGAAAAAAATAAAGATGAATTTACAGGTACATAATCAGTTATAATTATAAAAATAATTAATTGGATATTGATTCATAATTATTATGCGAAAGTCATAATTTTTCATCGTACTCGTGTTTTAACGCACTAATTTGAACAAAAAGTGTTATTATTGCTCAACTATAATAGAATAGTTAGACATATCGTCTCGCGGACTTTTTTATAGGTACCTAATTATGAGTATTGCAAACATGTACTACAATATTTAATGTATCGTCAATAGTTTTCGCAGAGCACGCCCAATAATGTCATTTTTTAGCAAATTTTTGACACCTTGTGTTACATTATTGCTGTTTTAGTAGGGATTTTGAATTGTTTTTTAAATAAAATATAGCCTATTATCATCTCGAATAATGTAGCTTTCGATAGGTGGAAGAATTTAAAAAATTGGTTCATTAGTTTTCGACTGAATCCATTACAAAAACAAAAAATGGAATCTTGCCCTTTCTAAATTAGTATAATTTTTTTAATATTTAGCATACTTATCATATCAATAGCCACCCATAGTCAGTGTTTCAACAAACCCGATTGACAGCATAATGTACATGTTTTAAAACAACACAAATAATATATGAAATAAAAACTTCGTAACTTATCAAAGCGGAAATAATGTTCATTTATTTATCTCCTGTCTCCTGCCCCCGGCTTGGCGAGGCACGGACATAAATAAAGCAGCTGTTACTAAGCGTAACAATGAGTTATCGTTTAACGTTAAGCACATAGATAATATACAAACGTGGGAATTGCTTTTTCAAGTCAGTGTATATCACAGACGACGCGTGAAAATTCTAAGTTATTATATTACTCCCAAGCCACCTTCCATAGCATTTTTAGGATGTCGAACCCAAAGGGTAAAACGGGACCCTATTACTAAGTATCCGCTCTCCGTGCGTCTGTCTGTCTATCACCAGGCTGTATCTCATGAACTGTCATAGTTAGACAGTTGAAATTTACACAGATGATGTGTTTCTGTTGCCGCTATAACAACAAATATACAATAAAAACAGAATAAAATAAATGTTTAAGAGGGACAGCAAGATTTTTTTGCAGATTTTTATAGATAATGGTACGGAACCCGACGTGCGCGAGTCCGACTCGCACTTGGCCGGTTTTTCATTCACGCTCCTATAAGGCCTCCTGCAGTCTGGGGCGTCGACCTTAGCACGCGTCAAACTTTTTACCAATACCAAAATGAACTGTATTGACACATAGAAAAGGTTTATTCTTCAAATAAATGGTGTAAGCGAATAGAGACGCGTGCGGAGTGCCTTTTACCACAGAAATTTAATCTTTAAGTATATTTACACAGAGTTTGTTTTGATATTGTAAAAAAAATATGAAATGCGACTTAACGGAAATCGGTGATTAAAATGTCGCATACATTTACATGCCATATTCACACACGTAGGTAGTACCTTAGCTAGCAACACCGATATGCAGATAATCGATCGTAAAAACTGCCGTCGAGCCGGACAAAACCCTATTAATCAATCCTAATAACTGATAGGTATTGTTATGCAATGTCCTACATAGGAATACTAGAGACAATTGTGCCAATTGTTTGAGAAAGATCACAACAAACGGAGATTAAAGGCTTATAATATATACAAGACTTCAACCTCCTTTAAAGGTTGTTTACATATTAAAAAACAACTAGAAGACCTTCAAAAGACAAACTCAATAGCACGTAGAACTAATTTTCAAAAAAAATATTCAAATCGATCAAGCCGTTCTTGTATTTTAGCAAAACTAACGCACAGTAACTGTTTTTTAGAAGATCTATATGAAGACTTTTAAGCACACTGGAGAGTGAAGACGCGTGCTTCAAAATTTTACCAATACCAGTTAGCACGCATGTCAAGACCAGACCTTTGTCACGGATTTGGTCGTTCACTCTCTGTCTAATTCCATACGAGAGAAAGAGACAACATCAAGACATTCTGTGGCATACCTCTAGTCTTGGAACATGCTACAACAACAGAACGAACTAGGTATTGTCTCGGACAAAAAGTTTATTCTTCAACGAAATGACATTTGACAGCGCGAGCGAATTTTAACGCGTTGGGGCGTGGCTTTTACCACAGAAATTCAATATTTATGTATATTAATACAGAGTTCATTTTGTTATTGACAAAACGGATCTTGTCAAAATGACAGAGATGAATTTATGTTTGTCTTGTTCCCTTGACTTGCTGACTAACAGTCATTAAACGAGCCTTACACTCGTTATAATAGAATCATAGGGACAGCTAAATTATAAGATTTTCAGATGCAAGCGCAAACGTTGAGTTTTAATCACAATAACACAATATCTAAAGTAATTCAACCATTGACAGTTGTAGACTCGAATACTAAGCTAGCGAGGCCAATGCACTAGTTCAGCTTAATGTATAGATATCGGAGTGATGATGACACTGACCTTCATACGCGACGTTCTCAAAACACAATACCTATTTAAATGTGGTAATAGCAGTGGTAGCCGAGTGGTCGAACGCACGCCTGGCAAATCAAAGTGTGCAGGTGCAAACCCCGGCTCGCACCTCTGGAATTAATGTGCGAATCTCATTTTCATCCGAGATTATCACTTGCTATGAAACGGTGAAGGAAAACATCGTGAGGAAACCTGCACGTCTGAGGGAACTTGTCTAGTTCTAGATAGATGTGTGAAGTCTGCCAACCCGCACTGGGCCAGCTTGGTGGACTATGGCCTTAATCCCCCTCGCATTGAGGGGAGGCCTGGCTGTAGTAGTAGCATTAAGATACCACTTGTACATGCTGAAACGCTCTAAAATATGCTTAACTTTACTGTTCTTCTTTATTTTCATATGTGCACGTTAATTTTTTTTTTATTTAGTAAGGGTACAAAATGTTTTAGTTTAAGCAACCTTTTATCTTATAATTTTGCATTTTTTAAATAATAAAGCTCCATCAACTGTCTTGCAGGAATGTTATTAATATTACTTTCAGTTTTTGACAGTTAACACAGTACAAAATCTATACTAATATTATAAAGAGGAAAGATTTGTATTTTTGTATGTATCGAATAAACTTAAAAACTACTGGACCGATTTCTAAAATTCTTTCACCGTTACAAAGCGACATTATCACTGAGTAACATAGGCTATATTATAAACCCGTGCAAAGCCGGGACGGGCCGCTAGTCTTTCATAAATTGACAGTCACTATTGAAACAACAATTCCTCCCGACACGATCACCGCCCTCCTCGACCCGGGCGTTGAGAGGGCTACCAACACACCTACACCAGCCTCAAACAGACACCGATCTCGCCGGCGAGGTCGAGGAACCCCCTCTTCCGCTGTGCATCTTTGCACCTAGGAGCGCAGTCACTACCTCTCCCCTCACGGTAACTGCCCAAGCCGAGGTCGTGCCCTCTGTGGCGCCCTTGAGCTAGTTGCCACCCCTTTCCGCCCTTCAGGCCTTGGTTGGAGTGCACTCTGCGCTCGCCACTCCTCCGGTAAAGCTGTAAAGGCCAACTCACGGCCAACAATGTAAAGGCCACCTCACGGCCAACAATGTAAGTCCTTCAAAAAAAAAAAAAAATGAAACAACAATACTTTAAGAGCAGGTGGTAAAGCCCTAGAATAAAATGAGATAAAAATAATACTTTAGAGAGTAATTTATTTCTTTTTGTGATACCTACATATTGGGATTGGCTTTTAATATATTTTGATTTGGATTATCGCCGGTATTAACACCATTCAAGACCCAAATAGTACCCATTTGAGTCTTGGAAGTTCTGGTGATACCGGAATACCAATGGCTAAGGATTTTTTTCAAAATTTCCCAAATCCCATTGCCGTATAATATTAATCTATATTGCGGCAACTTAATGTAATTATCCGTGGACAACGCCGTGGACTGTACTGTGTTTGCATAACTTAATGTAATACTAATTATTAACTTTTATGTACAGCTGTTCATTGTTCCTAATAAATATTTTAATTTAATTTAATATCTTTAATGACTGTTCGAGATGTTAGAATGAAATTGGCTGAACGACGATTTCGTCTAGTGGTTTGAGGGTAGGGCTCTCGGATTACTGCACCAGGTGTTTGCAGGTTTCGATTCCTGTCAGGGGCGAATTACAGAAAATACCTTTTCGGAATTTGCCCTGGTCTGGGTGTCACTAGGATCGCCCCCAGCCCATTGTATGGTATCCATAGTACAAGCTTTGCTTGGTTCAGGTTCATACGATAAGTATCTGTTGTCTGTGGATACTTATATTTTATTATTCAAATAAACCGCCAGCTCTACATGTCCTCTAAGGTAGAGACAAAAACATATATCCTCCAAAAATAAGATTGTTTACACATTATTATATCTAAAATTGGACGTGAAGATCAGAAGGACAATTCATTCATATCCTTCTATTTTTGCAATAGGGGAAATAACGTAAAATTTCCTCAATAAACAACATATAAGGCCGCATTACAATTTGTATTCTAATCACTATGAAAATCGGACGCGACCAGGAAATCCCGAAAACACAATGATTGCCAAAACGACAACGTAACATAATGTGCATTGTTCGGATGCCATTGAAAGTCGACGCCAAAGTGCGGGTGGGTGGCCTTCTTCAATTTGTTATCTAAAAATGGAATATTCACAGATGATACATTATTTTTAGGCTGTATTTGTGACGTTTTGTATTTAAAAATGGTCTTCAGTAGTTGTAGCATGTGCGCCAAGGCTACACTTTTGTCACGGGATATCTTGATGTTGTCTCTCACTCTCGTATTGAATTAGAATCCGTGACAACGTTTTCCTCTTGACATGCGTGCTAACGCCACTGGAAATCCAACACTCGGGAAGTGACGTAGGTTAGGAAGATTTACAGCTATGCTGAAAATGAGGTAGCAAGAAAAAATGCAAAAACAACTGTTACGTGAGTATTTACAGGAGGTAAATACTCACACCACATATTTTATATATAAGAATGAGATAACATGACTTTTGAAAGTCCGACACGTTAGACGATGGTGCTCGAGGGAAAAAGAATTCGACGCCAAAGCAAATTGAACTACAATAAAGTGCTTAGCAACATAATGACATATTTGCAACTAAACTAACAACAAAACTTGTAACAACAAAACAAAACAACAAAACTCCGTACTATATCAGTGGAATTAGTTCCATTTTCCAAACTTAAGTGAAATAAATTTTAATATATCGAGACAAGACAACTTTGAATGTCGTCGATGACATTTTCTATACAAATAAATAAAATTTGAGTGTCTGTTTGTAATATCAAAATAACACTTTTTTTACCAAATGCGTATGAAAGTATATACGATAACTATAACGAAAACGCAATTTTAAAATTTTTTGTCTGTCTGTTTGTTTGAGGTAAACTTCTAAACGGCTGAACCGATTTCAATGGGACTTTCACTGACAGATAGCTGACGTTCCAAGGCGTAACTTAGGCTACTTTAATTTTAGAAAAAGCATTAGGGTTCCGCGGGAAAAACATAATACCCATATTTCCGGGTAATCTCCCTAAAGTCCACGCGGGCGAAGTCGCGGGCACAGCTAGTCGGTAATAAAGTAATAGTAAGTACATAGGTAATTAAAAGTCTCCATGTGGCCAGTAGGAGCTACCGTAGATGCTGTGAATGGAACAATGAATCCCATTAGCCGGCCCCAACAAAGCAACACATCTAGCCATTTAACTCCCCCTTTATTAAGATCAATTGGTGTTGACTGACGCAAACAGTTTCTATGTGTGCCTTGTGTCGAAGGCAAAGGATTTAAAACGACCAGTCACGAAAGGTATTTCCAGCGTTTTTGTCGGAATGACTGTAACTGCACAATGAGTTTGAGCGTGTCCTAAACGTAATTATGACAACGCTTATATTAACCGACAAACAAACCAATTGAGCAGTTGAATCAAAATATCATGGCATTACATTACACAACTGCGTACCGCCGAATTATTGAAGTAACAATTCCTCTACAAACCGTTTTCCATGATGTTTCATAGTAAAAAAGTGATCTACAATATCAATGTAGTTGGATCGCAACTTTATATGGTGAAGATCACCATCTAGCTAATATTTCAAATATTTAAGAAAGTAACACAGACATAATTGAAAGAATTTTTTTTTTTGAAAGGACTACGCTGTTGGCCGTTAGGTGGCCTTTACAGCTTCACCGGAGGAGTGGTGAGTGCAGAGTGCGACTCCAACCAAGGCCTTTTATTGGTCGTCTACTGTTATGGGACGTATATGTCCCGCGCGAAGTTCAAATTATTAACGACCAGCTTTACCCGCGACTTCGTGCGCTCAAACTTGGATTATTCAACATCGTTATAAATAATAGACTATGTGTTATTCTGATGTATCAACAATAATGCTGTAAAGTTCCATCAAAATACATTCAGTAGTTTTTGCGTAAAGGGGTAACAAACATCCATCCTCACAAACTTTCACATCAATAATATTAGTAAGAAGGTTCATTAGAAACTATAATGGAAGTGATAGATACCATCAAATGTTACGTACGATGCATCTTAAGAGCCCATATTGGGAATCTCGTGTAGATGGAAAATGGATGAAACAGCGCGGAGTTGTCAATTCAACTTCACAATTCGTACCAAGACAACATAAATTACATTACATATCGAGGGGTGAAAGGCTATTTGACTTAAACGACATTATAAAATAATACCCTACAGGAGAGCATATTCATTCGACGCAGAAAAAATTGCCGATTCCAAATATGTATATAACTCAATATCCCTCACAAGTGTCGCTTAAGCCTTTCACCCTTCGATATATATAAATGAATAGTCAACATAGACATTAGTCTTGTTGTTGTACAACCATAACGAGAATGTAGGTTATATTTGTTTCTAATAGGCATGCCACGGTCTAGAGCAGCCATACTCAACTTACGTCCCGCCGGGCTTTTGTCGTTGGTCCATCTGCAGTTGTAGCATCTGCGCCAAGCCTAGACTTATGTCATGGAATGTGCTGATGTTCTCTCTTTCTCTCGTATGAAATAAGACAGAGAGCGACTGAGCCAATCCGTGACAGAGCTCTTGTCTTGACATGCGTGCTAACACCACTGTACTAAATTAAAATTTATAATTTTCATCACAACCTTGATAACATTGAATAGGTACAGGTTTCGCTCAATCTGTGACTCAGAACTTGATGTAACTGCTAACATATGGCGATATCCACGACCCGCATACTTGGATATTAATAAATTAAAAGCTTACATGAGTATGGTATAAACACTAACTAGTTAAGTGCGAGTGCACCGCAGTGCACCTCTGTCTTCCCCTTCGGGGTATACAGGTGTGAAGATGATGAACTTCACATTATGAACTTGACACTGGTCAATTAATCGTAACGAAAGCATTTAATTTTATTTGGCAGCGTCTCGCGACGATATGCATTGAAAACAAACAGGATATTTTGGAAATGTAAACACGCAAGGTTCTATATTATTCAATAGGATACACGTGACGTGAGGAAGATAACCTTGGGAATGAAATAATCGAAGCTGAGGTAAAAACAAAGTTGTTCTCACCTATAGATAGGGTATAAACGCTGTAAAAGTCTAACTAGCAATTGCTTGACTGAGCTATGATTTCGCTAACATTTTTTATCCACCTACGGTGCGGGAATGATGGACATACATCGCACCAACATAATACTCGTGACAAACGTTTCTAGATTCTATGAACGGGCAACACGACAGAAACAAAAAACTTCAAACAGGTCAGGCACGCAGAGGTAAGGCCATTAGAAGACAGAGGCATTTGTGAGGAAAGCAAGAATAAGAATGTAAAAACAGCTGGTTCATTATAGTCATAGAGCAATGCCAACAAATAAGTTGAAAACATAATAAAATTAGATTAAACAAGCATAATATATAAATATAAAACACAAAAATTGTTTGTACTTATGTCCGTTATAGGCTTTAAAACCATCCAACCGCCACGTTTCGCCAAACGGTTTCAATAGAATAGCAATAATGCAAAGATGGTTTATGACCTCTAAAGTATTAGACACATTCGGTCCATGCATGGCACACGCCGGGTAGCCGTTAGTTATGTTATATGAGACAAACTGATTTACCAGCGCTCATTAATCATGAATATTGAGCTTAAATTGATATGATGATGTAACACTACTAATTAACATACCCAGCAGAAGCGCGACTACAAAATTAAAACATTTTGTCTGGAATGGTGAGATTCAGAGAGTACAGTTATGATCAATGCAGACAAATTTGGACTTGGAATAAACACGTCATGAAGAGATTTGTAACAATGAAGTAAAGATAAAGTGCATCTCGACGAAGATAAAGACGATCTCAGTAAGATTTAAGGCATACGATCACAAGGTTCAAATGGCACAAAACTAAAATATTATATTCATTTGAATTCACAGATAAAATATAACCATAACTTACGTGAAAATCTATTAGAACCTCGTCTAAAAATACATGAAAGAGTATCATGAGTGCAAATTGCGAAATACCCAAAGATTCGATACCGTTTGTTGATAGTTCAATCAAGCTCAATTGTGACTCATAAAGTGCTAATATGTTGTTTCGGAACTCTGATAACAATCCAATACAAGGGATATCGAGTCCAAAGCCATGTTAGATTGGCGAGCAGTCCACTAGCAACAATTTCACAAGAATATTTTACCGTTGCTGAATTCCCCCAGTGGAAATGAACCTGTATTCCGGAGGAGCACTGCAGTGTACCCATACTTCGCCGGTGTATTTTGGTCCCAATATAATAGGGGGCGAGCCTATTGTCATTATACTAGGCACATTCTGCCTTAATATGAGGGTTATTTGGGCCATAGTCCACCACCCTAGCCCAGTGCATGTGGTTGAACTTCACACGTCTTTCTATAGACGTGCCGGTTTCCTCACGATGGCTATTGGCTATTCACCAAGTGGTCATATTATTGAAAATGACATAGGCAGCAGATATGAATTTGCGAGAAATAATGATGGATGAAAAAAATAACTGTACAGGCTGTATTGCCTTAGGAATAAGAATGGAAGAATGGATCGCGTGTTATACTATAGTGGTTAAAAAACAAAGTACACAGTACAAGGATGTTTAGGAAGATTAAATCTGAGGCAATCATCTAGCAAAAATCCAAAAGATTACCCCCAAGATTACAGAACTCATTGATTGATTTACGATGACATTTAAAAACATCTGTATCATTGTAAACGGTTTGCAGATGGCACAACTGTTGCTACTTTGAAGACCGTAGAACCAGGATACGGACTCCATTTTGAAACTCCTGAACATACGGTAGAAAAAGTTGTGTAGGCAAGTCCATTTTTAACCGTGTGAACAATTAGAATCGTGTAACGACCTTCAATCTTGTTACAATGAGTCAATGCACACGTTATCAAGGGTTTCGCTCGTTTCCAATTGGTTATTGCGGTAGAAATAAACTGGGTCGAGTTTCGACAACATAATTTAGAGAATCGCAGGCAGACGGCAAAGAAGTTAGAATTTTATTTTTATTGGATCGATGCAACTCTTTTCTACCAGCTTTTTAATACCGTTAAGGCCATTTTGAAGGGTACAATTGGAGGTTTGCTTGCTTCAAGGGGTCCTACCACCAGTACATGATATTGTACATACTCATCTCACTTAAGTTACATACAAAACCAAATCATACCAAAGAAATATATTTGGAATATTTTGAGAACTCATATAATACACAAAACAATAAAATTGTAGCAGCTTAAGGCGACATAGAAATATAGTACATTTCCATCGGCGTTGATAACACATACGCTAATGACTAGATGGCGAGACTGTTACTGATTTAGCAGCTGAATTAATCAACCGATTGTTCCCCGGTTGCCAAGAATTAATTACATGTGATATGGAGTGGACGCTCCGTAAGATAAATTAATTCCACTTCCTAGAAAACAGAACAAACGAAGCCATTCTATACATTTGTCATTTTATGTGATGAGAGTTTGTTAAATTAGGATATATATATTCATCATCAACATTTGTTTTCACAGTTTTACGTTTTTTAGAAAGGCTCAATATTAAGATTTTCCACTCATTTTGTAAAAATCGGCTATAGACACATATGAGGAGAATTCTGTAGCTAAAGGTTTTAAGACATGACTTTGGATGTCTTGAACACTGGAAGGAAATCAATGGAACGAATTGTATGTATATGTACAGGCGTAAACCGCAAACTTGAGGTTGGTTGCGGTAAAAATATCAGGCGAGCTATCAGCTAAACACAGAGCGTCCTCACCTCATTAGCATAATTATTAAACAGAAGCTACTCTTTAAAGTCTTCATCGCTTTTAAAGGGTAGCAAGACATTAATGGCCAATTCAGCATTTTTTGTCTTCGGCTTCAATATTCTTACCCTACAAATTTATGCGATTATTTTTTGATTTGACCAAGTATCCAAGGAGATTGTGCTAGGTATAGAGTAGCTATCAGCTTATAAATATATATTTTCTAGAATATAAATTGATAAAATCGTATTATAAGCAATCAATTACCAATTTGTTATGACAAATGAATTAGGGCATTAACACTTTATCGGGGAATCTATTTGTCTCAAGATTTTAGTATGACAATTATATCGATGTTTCGATTCGAATATTTATCGATATAATCGATTGAACAATAGTAGCGAATATAATATCACCTGCAAGCGATACGTACGTAGCTTGGAGCTATCCACAACCGATGTCACGTCGGCGCATGTAACGCGTTCTATATTAAGATGAAAACATGTAGCGTGCGAGATCATTTGTCTACCATTGATATGCGAGTAGAAAGGTACCTATTGTGATGAGTCATCGGCTGTCTACTATCGCGAAGACCGTCTGCAGACTCAGCATGACCGTGTAGACAACAATTTCTCTCTTCCAACTGTTAAGACTTGTCAAGTAAATGACGTCACATCGAGCATTGTCTACTGGAAATGACTCGACGTGACGTCATTTGCTCGACAAATCTGTCAGTTGATAGAATACAATTTATGTCTGCGCGACCATCTGAGCCTACAGGTCTCCACGTGCGGTCGTTTTTTTGGTATCACTTACTGGTAAACCATTGTTTTATATACGTGTGAAATTACTGGAATTCCCACAAGGATGTTATAGATTGCCTGTTAGCCTGGGGCCCGATTTTCGACCGATAGATATCATCTCTATTCGATATTTGTCGAAAAAATACGAACAAATTGACGTTTTGTTTCGCATTATCTTGAATAGAGATTGATGTCTATCAAACGATATTCGGGCGTCTGGTTTGTGGTGCGAGTCAACTTGACTTTTTATAAAAAGTACTTTGTGCCAATACCTACAAGATTCAATTTAAACCACACGACAAAATACGGTCGCAACGTCGATGAAATTTCATTGCAGAATGAGCTTTTTATATGAGCTAGTACAGTTCGTTTTGGTGTGGGCCTAACGGGAATCGAACCCGCAACGACCTGCGTGTCAATTTTTGTGCGATCGACATCCATCTCTATTAGAGATATGTCGAAACGAAGCGTCAAATTGGTTGTATTTTTTCTTTTGTTTCGACATATCTCTAATAGAGACTGATGTCTATCAAACGAAAACCGGGCCCCTGGTGTGGTGGGCCGACCGGCTTTCGCTCGAAAGACTAGAATAAGCCGCCGTAAGAGATAATCGTTATGTACTTACGAAAATGCAATAAAAAAATAACGAAGATGATAAAAAGTTTTGATGCCCGATAACAAACGTATTTGATGATAATCAGAGTTCACAGAGGTCATAGCAAACGAACGCGCTTGCGATGCGTATGCGCATGATAAGTAGGGATCTGTATAATCTGATAAGGAGTCTGGCTCCGCTTACATTATGTACAAGCTAAGGTGCCTATATGCTTAACCTACTTTTCCATACCTATGATTTTTTTACTATAGCCTCCAGCCAGCACCAGAAGTTTCTGAAGAATAAAGTATAGCGCACAATACGTCAAGATGCGCGCGTCGTATTTATTTATTTATTTTTGTACAATTATACAGAAGTAAAAAATGTACAAGGTAAGCTTAATGCCTCAGGCATTTTCTACCAGCCAACCTTAGAGTGATGTAGAGAGAAAGAAAAAAATATCGTATGTTTAGGCAATACTAAAAGGGACTGTATTGAATCGTAGACAAATCTCATTCTTCAATACAACTGACAGCGCGAGCGAATTTTCAGGCGTGTGACGTACGTGGCTTTTACCACAGAAATACAATCTTTATGTACATTATGACAGTTTGTTTTCGGATTGTCTAAATTTTATACACGCGCGTCTTGACGCCTCAGTGTGAGTGGGGCTTTATAAACACTTGCTTGATTTTCACAACGAATAACCATATCAACACTTGAAAGGCAATACTTACTAAGCGACAAAAAATCGTAAAATGAGTTATATATGTATACCATTCGAACAATCAGATTTTTCTGCGTCGTTTGGTGTAAATAACTCATTTTACGATTTTTTATTCAAGAAGGAAATGATATTGATGTCAATTTTGATGTATAGAACTATACACAAAAAATATTGCCATCTTGCTCGTACATTACATCTGCAAGAAGGACAGCAAAATGCTTGGTTTAATTTGGTATCAACAACAATATTTCTTTCTAATAATATATAAACATGTGGTTATTAATTGTCTGCTATTACCAAGGAAACATAAAGATCAAGCAAGTATGTGATAATAAAACCACACCTCTCAGTTCTACAGAAACATCTGGTACTAGAGCATGTAGAGCAAAATGCACTTTGGTGAGTAATAAAAGAGTTCAAATTCAAATGGCACCAAGATGTTTAACCACACAGAAATGTAAACACGCAGGGAACAAGTAGCAATGTTAGCTTACTTTAACTACTCATTTGTTTGAAATGGGTGTTAAGTGGAGTAATTATTAATAAAGGAATATCAGTTTTAATTCATATTTTCTACATAATAAAAGTTTTTATTATCAATGATAGTTGTATGACTGAGATGAATTGGACGTAGTTTAAAAGGATTCATTCCATATCAAGTCAGTTTTGAGATATGGAAGCTTGAAGTTTGATAGTTTATGTATATATGATGTGTGGGGAGATGGTAGTCTAGGAGCTGAAAATGCTAACTGCTTTTATTTTACGATGGGATATTTTTTGTTAATTAGAAAAGTCTGCATTAGGAGCCATTTGGTATACTCAACTCATTTTTGTCAATTTTGTGGAAGGAATTTTATTTGCTTAACTATGCTGCTGATAGATTATCCAGAATAATCTAGAAGATAAAATGGTTACTTCTCTATTAAACCCCATCATTGTTACAGCTAGTTTTAATTAGTGGAAATAACTAACTTTGTTTTAACAGGAATGTATAATAATAAATTATGCATCTAATTTAAATTTGGAAGTAAATGTTTTAAACATAATATGTACCTACCTACTGTGCTGATTATAGGCCCAATGGAGAATAGGTAGGTATCTGCTAGTGACAACCAGAATAATAAATATTGTTAAGTTAATAATTACAGAGCATTATTTACCTGTACAAGATAAGGGACCAGTGATTCAGTTACAGCAGACACTTGTAGGTATGAAAAGCACAGTATTACTAGCAATTTTTTGTTTTGTAATCTCCCTTGCAATGAGGGAGAATGTGCCTGGTATAAATGTCAATAGGCTAACCCCCTATTAAATTGAGTCCAAAATACTATGGCGAAGGGTGGGTATGCTGCAGAACACTTCTGCCAACCCCTTTAGGAAATACACGCGTGAAGATGTAGATGTATCTAATGTTTTGTAGAAAAATCTCGATTAACCAAAATTGCAAGTGAATTTTATCAATCGTTTACTACCATAATATATGTACATATAAAATAAAAAATTGGCATGAGATGTTTTGATACGATTTCTGCGAAGGACGTCAACAGGTGTCATGAAAAGTGAGAAAAAATCGTCAAATTCAGGGTCGTGGGAACTTACTTTGTTCATTGGACGCGGTCGCGGCGGGGTCACCCATGTAGGAACCGCTCCTCACCACAGGACCCCACTGCCTCCTACCACCATCCCTAGGGTCTGTTCTCTCCACATCTTCCGCTTTACACAAATGAAAAGCGAACACGCACCAATAACACATTACACCAATACGCATCGTGATGTTTCAATGACACCGCACGCAAATATAAAAAACCACCTTATTATCACCACAATCTATACACATTCTCAAGTAATATGCCGACAAAATGGTCTATAGTTTATAAGGCCACATCACAAGTTCAATGAAAAAACATAAAAACTACGATTTTTATCACAGACCACAGGAAAAAGAAACCTGCCAGCGGGCCAGCGAGGTCGAAATACTTTGACGTATGTTTTTCTACTGTGGCAACGAGGTGGCAACATTTTCGTTAAAAATATAGTAACGTTGTCTATGCTATCAAAGTGATGTACCAAATAATCGACTAAGACAAAAAAAAAAATGATGTGAAGTGAGACAGGGAACGCATCGTACTATTTATTTACCAAAATATGTCAAATCAAATGTCATGTGAAATGACCTTGCCAGTTAGTAAACAATACCTTGGGGGAGCAAGTTTTGATACAATTATCTAATTTCCTTATTGTAATTCATTGAAGGACTGTGCGAAACGTTTTCATTGTGTCTGTGTAACACGAGGAGTGCAAAGCGTTAACAATGAACATCGATTTTGAGGCCATGGCAGTTCTGGAAGAGGAATCGCAGAACGTAAGTTTATATTTATTTCCTTTGTTACAGCTGTTGTTTATCTCATTAATGTTCTATTTATGGTCACCAAATATTGCTTTTAGCTGTTGAAATCACTGCTGATTTGGAATATCAACAGTATGGGAGGATAATGTTTTTTAAATTCCTTGTTGATGTTGTTGTAGCATGACACGGTTCCAATAATCTATTTTCTCCGCGTGATCCTATTGCACAACAAGGTGAAATAGTTTCGTCATTCGTGTGAGATTAAAATAGTTTCAGGAAATTAGAATATTTACATAAAGTATTTGGGATACCATAATGTATTGAAAACATCAGTTTGTTATCAGTTTTGTTTACTATGAACATGTGGTAATGTTTTCCTTTTGATATGGCATACATTTTTAGATTTATTGCTGAGAACATTGTTTTTGGTTAAGATTAGAAAATCTTATCCAAAAACAATGTTAGTCTATGTTTATTATGATAGGTTGGCTTGTTATTGTCATTTATGATATTAAGCAAAAAATAAGATTATTCTATGCAATAGCAGGTTATGTATGTATATATTTATTCACCATCTTTATCACATTCATCATGCATTTTTATTTTTAATGTGTATTTATTAAATTTGCTCTTTGTATTTATAACTTGACACTGGCTGAAATACCCACTAATAGCAGGTAGAGCTTCATTGTTTCATTCATTAAGTAAAAAAAAAGAAGCATGATATGTATCTATTTTATTCTAACTCTCGTATGCCTTCTTATTGCAAATAAATATCCTTACACATTATAGTTTTATGTTATAATAAATATTACTTATTTTCTGTATAACCAAAATAAGGATAGGTACCCATGAAAATACCTAATTAAAAACTCTTGTTACTTCCAGTAGTTAGACTTGTAAAATTATGATGTAAAACTGTTATCAATACATTATAATTCACATACATAATGTGACTTTACAAATGGCTGACATATATAGATATGCCAACAGCTAAAACTGAGTTGTTGATACAAGGGCACTTCCTAAAAAGATGTATGTTTGTAAATTTATATATTACTAGCTTATTATTATTTATATATTCTACCTGTGACTTCGTCTTAGTCTTCGATTATTCTATATAGTTATAAATTATAGCCTTTGTTATTCTGTTGTAGAAACAATAATAATTTCAAGTTTTGTCAAAATCTGTTCAGTAGGTTTTGCATGAAAGTGTAACATACATCCATTCAACCAACTTTCACATTTATAATACTAGCAGCCCTTCCCAGCTTCGCTCGGGTTTCTAATATAGCCTATGTTACTCAGTGATAATGTAGCTTTCTAACGGTATGAGAATTTTTGAAATCGGTCCAGTAGTTTTTGAGTTAATTCGTTACATACAAAAATACAAATCTTTCCTCTTTATAATATTAGTATAGATTAGGATGTATACAGCTCATTGTGGTACTAAATCAATTATTTTAATTAATAACCTTGACACATCTAGGGCAAGTCAAATAATAGTACAGAGATTTTCATTAACTCCTGAACTCAATTAAACATCATCTACAAACAAAAGTAATGGCATTTTAAGAACTGGGCGCAGAAGTATTTTATAATGACAATATAAATGGATTAGAATTATTTAAAAACTTGGGACTAGACTAGGTATGTCTTATTAAAGCAATTTGCATAATCCCAAAAATAGCCAAATATATTATTTGCCGTAATTGCCAACTCATTTGAAAAACCGAATTCTAAATTATGCTAAAGGCGCAGCAGAAGTTAAAAAATCATTAGGTATAAGAACTTACACCTAAGATAAGATATTAAACGCAAATATTTACGCATATTTTCTTTATAAATTCAACCTTGGCAGTATTTCCTTGAATATGATGTTTTTGTTTTGACTTTGCACCCAATTAACTATGCATCATGATAAATGAATTGAATATATATTATAAAATGTAAATATGTGGTATAGTAGTGGCATCTAGTGTCGACGTTGGGAAATTAAAACACAGCTGATCATAAATTATTATGCAGCTAGTGAAGAAATTCGTTCTTTTATCAACAGATGGCGCTTTTTGAATTTTTCCACGAATTAAAATTTAATTTTGAAGATTCGCAGATTTAAATTTTATCTCGCTTGTTATCGTAAATGTATATAAGCAAAAATAATAAATTTAGACAGAAACCGTCTTCACTTCGTTAACCTTTGTGGTACGGTTCGTTTCTATAAAAACTAATAGTTATCGGTAAGAGGTTATTTGAGGAAGAAGTAGTAACGAACCGTAACAGTTACTTAAGAAACTTATATAGGTACATTGTCTACTTTTTAGTACATTGTGCCTACCCTTAATACCATTTTTGTTTTCACCAAAGATTGGGGTTTAATCCTTTTAGAGCCCTCCTGTATTTAGGAGATCGAATATCTGGGGCAATATAAATAAATATTGTATTTATGTGGCAATAGCTATGCGATCACGCTGCAAAATTCGCTCGCGCTGTCTATGAAATTTCGTTGAAGAATGACCCTTTTCTATCAGTCAATACAGCTCATATCGGTATTGGCAAAATTATGCAGCGTGGGTCTTCACTCCTCAGTGTGCGCGGGGATTAACACTTACTAATAAAAGATAGATAAGATATCTAAGTACAAAACTAGGGCGCCATACACGTTTTATCTAATGTGTTCACTGACTCGCATTCACCCAGTGCTAGGTGTGTTGTGTGTGAGTCATTGTCACGTGGTGGGTGATTCGATAAGCTATACCTACACACAATAGTATCTACTTAACTTATTTTGTGGATTATTCACGTGACAAAGATTCCGTCCTTAAATATCAATCAGTAGGCTTAGCATGACCGTATAGACATAAGTTTTATCCGTTTCAACTGTCAGATTTGTCGAGAAAATGAGGTCACTTCGAGTTATTTGCACTGGACATGGACATGTCATTATCTCGACGAATCTGACAGTTGACAGGGATAAAACTTATATCTACGCGGTCATGCTAAGCCTGACCTTACCACCACCTCTTGAAGTATTGGTGTTTCAATAGTAACTGTCAATTTTTGACAGATTTTGTATTGAGTTAACTGTCAAAAACTGACAGACAGGTGGTGGTAAGGGGCTGGTCTACAAGTTGATTCATTTGGGAGGTACAACTGTAGGTGTAGCATGTGCGCAAAGACTAGACGTATGTCACGGAATATCTTGATGTTATCTCTTTCACTTGTATGAAATTAGACAGAGAGCGACCGAGCGAATCCGTGTTGAAGATATTGTCTTGACATGCGTGCTAACCCCACTAAAACTGTAATTTTTGGTAATTGTGGCCCTGGCCTCTCCTACCAGCATTCATGTCAGTTTATCTTTTACCAAGGCCAAGGATAGGGCCGACAGAGCAATCGTCCCAATATAATTTGGATGACATTTTGGTTATCTATAGATCTTTTTAAAAATAGTAAAACTTGAGAGTTGTCAAGGGACACCCGGATGGAACGAAGTTCCTTTTGAAATAAAAAAAGCAAAAAAATTGTACATATACATACACACACACACACACACACACACACACTCATCGAAATCGAAATCGGAATTGGAATCGGAATCGCAATCGCAATCGAAATCGAATTTTATTGTATACACAAATGTATGTAAAAGTGTCACACACACATGTGTAAATGTGTCGTACAATAAAAATCACACACACATATGTAAAAGTGTCGTTACAAAATTTCGTTACAGTCTTAATTTTTTCCGTCCAGCCCCCTTTCGCAACGCGCGATAAGGAACTACGTTCCAAAAATATTGATTTCGGCCATAAATCGGGTGTAAAAATTATACTACTGGAAAGCTAATACCAAAAGCGCCCATAAAGCAAATATTTTTTTCTGCCATTATTGTAATGAAAGCTCATTTAATACTACGTTTAGAACCCATTTTTTAGCCTGTAATTTGTAGGGAACCGGATGTCTTAGTAATATTATGTCAAAGGCTTCCATTATTTTCACGTAAAGTCGCCTATCCACACCCGTCTTACTATATTAAATAGTAGCGGCCCGTCCCGGATTCGCATGGGTAGACATTTTTTAGGGTTCCGTACCCAAAGGGTAAAACGGGAACCCTATTACTAAGACTTCTCTGTCCGTCCGTCCGTCTGTCACCAGGCTGTATCTCATGAACCATGATAGCTAGAAAGTTGAAATTTTTACAGATGATGTATTTCTGTTGCCGCTATAACAACAAATACTAAAAAACAGAATACAATGAATATTTAAGGGGGCTCCCGTACAACAGACGTGATATTTTGCCGTTTTTATAGATAATGGTACGGAACCCTCCGTGCGCGAGTCCGACTCGCACTTGGCCGGTTTTATAGATAATAGTACGGAAACCTTCTTGCGCGAGTCCGACTCGCGCTTGGCCGGTTTTTTTAAACATCATTAAATATAGCCTATGTTACTCAGTGATAATGAAGCTTTCTAACGTCAATTTTTTTTTTAATCGGTCCAGTAATTTGAAAGTTTATTCGTTACATACAAAAATACAAATCCTCCTCCTCCTTTATAGTATTGTAGTATAGACATGCGACATGTAAATTCCGTTGTACACAAACCCAACTAAACTATATTTGACAGCACTAACATTTGTAAAATTATAGTCATGTAGCTCACATTTGTTTGAACACACAGCTTGAATATTTTTTTGTGCTGTAAATATTTAATTCATTGGGGCTGCTATGAAGTGCTAGTACTTGCATATTTTCAACGAGGATTTACATGGTAAAAAAGATGTTCTTTACAAAAAAAAGAATTATCAACATCGGTTCATAAACGACGAAGTTATTATCCGCGAACAAACATAAAAAAAAAATATACGGTCGAATTGAGAAACCTCCTCCGTTTTTTCGTCGGTTAAAAAACAAAAATGACTTCAAAATCCTAGGTTCACTCGACACATGTCGAATTAGAGTTGATGTCGATCTTGCGAGAGTTGGGTCCTAGGTGGTGGTAAGTGTGCTGAAGTTACATACCGAGGGGTGAAAGGCTGTTTGACTCAAGCGACACTTTTAGGCGATATTGACATATATACATATTTGGAATCAGCGATTTTTTCTGCGTCGAATGAGTAGGTATGCTCTCCTGTAAAGTTAAAAAAATATCGCTAAGTGAAATAGCCTTTCACTCCTTGATATAAACTATCTAGTACCCCATTGTATCCTAGCTTTGAGTGCAAGTGATAAACGGGGCACAATTAGGAACTACATCATCATCATCATGCCTGTATCCCCCGAAGGGTAGGCAGAGGTGCAGTGTAGTGCGCCCACACTTCGCCGATATATTTTGGTCCCAATGTAATAGGGGGCGAGTCTATTGCCATTATACCGGGCACATTCCCACTCAATACGAGGGAGATTTGGGCCTGTGCGGGTTGGTGAACCTATAGTTGGTGAACCGGAGTTGGTCACACGCCTAAACGTGCAGGTTTCCTCACGATGTTTTCCTTCACCGTTCAGCAAGTGGTAATCATTGTTGTAAATGACATTCGCACATGAAAATTATCCCAGAGGTGCAGGCCCGGGCTTTGAACTTGCACCCCTTACGTTCAAGGCGGGCGTACTTGCCCACGAGGCTACCACTGCCTGGAACTGTTGCAGTTTAGTTTTCATATCAACAGAAACGATACCATTATCATAGGTACATAAGTTACTGCATTTTTTTGTTGACGCGTCGCCCTTCAGAGTTGACCTAGGTCAGTATCTGCGTCTTAACATGACGTATTCCTACACACCTATAGGTATAATGCATACGCCGGGAGCGCGAAACGCAATATTAATACTACGCAGTAGCGCGCACGAGACGCGCCATCGAAACGCCCATGTCGATAGCGTAGCAGTTCAACTATGAATACAGGATTGAATGGAGATCACCCAATAGTTTTTATTAATGAAATTAATATCGCCAGACAACACATACTCATCGTATGGTCCCAAATTAAGCAAAGCTTGTACTTGTTCAGACCAGCGCAAATTCCGATAAGACCATTTCTGAAATTTGCCGCTAGTGGGAATCGAGCAAACTACCTTTTACTTTTTACTTTTTTATTCTGCATTTGGATTTAATAGTAAAGTATAATCCATTTAGTTGTTCGAAAGATAATAGGTAGTACATTTTATCCACTGAAATTTGCATGCTAGCTAATGCAGAAAAAATGTAAAAACTTACAGAATTATCTACCTAAAGCCATTATTTATTCACTCAAACAATGTTTAGTTGCATTTTGCCCTTGAGACATCATTGCATTCAAAATTTTGTTATCTTTAAATCTAAATTAGTTTCTTACCACATTGAAAAAAGGATAACCTTTATGCGTTCGCTATATTATGTAGAATCTTATCCTAATAAAATACATGTCCTATTCGATTTATTTTGTGTAAATCATAAACGAAAAAAAAATATTTTTAACAAAAAACAAAAACCGACTTCAAAAACCTAGGTGCACTAAAAAGCTACAAATAACCTTACAATTCATTACATTTGGAGTAGGTGCCAATCAACGTCGGACAAGGCAAATACACACATGAATTGGCACCGAATGTAATGTGATGAATTGTAAGGTTATTTGTAGCTTTTTAGTGCACCTAGGTTTTTGAAGTCGGTTTTTGTTTTTTGTTAAAAATAATTTTTTTTCACGATTTTTAGTGTCAATAATCGTTGAAAATTTGCAAATATTATCACCTTATAACAGCCCTAAAAAAGTAAAAATTTACACCCAAAAAAAAAATCACCCCCCCTCACCCCCCTTTTTCACCCCTTTGGGGGTGGGTTTCGATCTTTGTTAACAATCCGTATTAAACAAAAAAAGATTTTTCGAAATCGGTTCACTAACGCCGGAGATATGCTGTATTCCGGATTGGACCCCCATTTCACCCCCTACATATTTTTTCTTTCAAAATTCCTGAAAGACGTGTTTTTTTATTTTGTATGTTAAATATATATACAAAGTTTCAAGTCGTTCAAAAAATATTTTTGAAATTATGTGACCTTCAACCCCCCATTTCACCCCCAAGGGGTTAGATTTCTGATAATATTTTGGAAATGGGACCAACCTTGAAGAATTCCCTAGCAAACCTAAAAAAAAAAATCGAAATCGGTCGACAGACGCCGGAGATATGCGGTAACATACATAAAAAAAAAAAAAAAAAAAAAAAAAACATACGGGTCGAATTGAGAACCTCCTCCTTTTTGAAGTCGGTTAAAAATAGATAAATATTTTTTTTATTGTTCTATTTAATTTAAATTTTGCTTTATTATATGTGTGTCCAGTATATGTTTGTAAAAACTCTGAAAATAAGTACCCATGTATGATTCTTGTTTTACGTTACATTTTGATTGATTAAAAAGCGATGTGCAAGCCAAACCCAGTGTCGTACGAAAAGGTAAAAAATATATTTTTATCTGTTTAGAATTTTCGAATATGCCCCTATTGTTGTTATTTTCGTAACACTGCAAGTAGCTACGTCTTTATATTGCAGTCACTGTTACCGAGTGCAGCCAAACGATAAGGTCACTTTGCCCAAGGTGGGGGGCTATTGCGACACGTCTCCCGTGCACGTCTGTCCATATCTTCGAGCCTTTGCTTGCCGATTTAAAAAGTTGTTTTTGTAATAAGAAGAGTAAAACGCGCGGTCGTTCCCACTGCGCAACGCCGCTCGGCAGTCGGCGCAGGCAGGCCAGTGTGCGTTGAGGCAGGCGCTGGGTCGGACACGGTACTCCGTTAATTACACCAAAACGTAAGTACCCAATCGATTCTCACTGGATTCTTATGTGAAAATATATTTGAAAAGATTATTTGTATTCACCGGTTTGTTTGTGTGTTGAGTGCGCCGGTGATTCGGTCTGTGGTGATATGTTTTAGGTTAGAAATTGACAGTTACTACGCCGCACGAAATGAACATCGCGAATGCGGCGCAGTTCGATTGTCGGCCGGTCTTTTGTTGCTAACCGAGAAGCAAAACTAACTGCGTATATTCGTTTGTTTCCTTCATTATACAACATTGTTGGCGATAAGCTATTAAATGCTAATTTAGTTATTGCATTATCTTAATTGTGATGTGTTAGGTCATGGCACGATAGACACAGAAAGCTGGCTACACTTGTATGTACTACAGAAATACATAACTGAGATTTACACGTATAAACAATAAATTGCGTAATTATATTTTTGTTTTTTTGCCAAATAAAATATAATCAGTCGTATATGTTTATCGTGTTGTAAATAAGATAAAACGACGCGTAGGATGATACACTTTGGGTAATTTCAATTTCGAAATTATTTTATTGCCGCTTAGACCTACGTAGTTTTTTTTTTTATTCAATTCAATTACTGTATAAATGGATATGCGTCAATCTACTTGATGAAATTTTATAATTTAAAAAAGTGCAAATAAAAAGAGATTAATTATAATAATAATTGGGTAACTCTTATACAGGGTGTAACAGAAGTCCGAAATAATACTTGGACGCTAGCATCAGTATCGTGTATACAACCGAATGGTATGAAAATTTGATTGAAATTCGACCATGTTTTTCCAACTTTTTTTTCGTCGTTAATTTCTATAACTCGTAATATCTCGAGTCCTATGTAAAATTTGCATGTTCTGTATTGTGAATATTGGTAGCCGCCCCTCATGAGTGTAGTTTACACTGTTGAGTATGGTAATGGATGTACCCAAAGGCCAGAACACGATACCTGTGACAATATTCAAAGGTCTGTAACTAAGAAAATATGATAGTTAGGTATAATCTGTCTTCACTAAGCATCCACATATGAGCTGCCGTATATGTACCTAAAGTATTATTTCGGACTTCTGAAACAACCTGTATGTATATTGAGGGGTGAAGAGCTATTTGTCTTAAGCGACATTTTTTTAACTTTACAGAAGAGTATGCTCATTCTTTTTTTTTTTTGAATGGACTACGCTGTTGGCCGTGAGTTGGCCTTTACAGCTTCACCGGAGGAGAAGTATGCTCATTCGATGATTTCAAATATGTACCTTATTTACTTAATATCGCCCAAAGTGTCGCTTAAGACAAATAATAGCCTTTCACCCCTTGATATATGTACCTTATAAAATGTTAAATTATTTTAAATTTTTATTAAAACTTCGTTTCAATAAGGCAGTAAATAAATAGGTACAATTACATGTTGATGCTAATAATAGCCATGCATTTATTATTAGGTACTACTACCTACTTGATGTTACGATTCTAGATTTTTAAAAATGCAAAATTGTCTATGGGCCAATAGGCCAAGATAGTAAGGATTTTCTTTGGTTCAAAAATATATAATGGAAATGTGGTCAAAATAAAATATTTATTAATCCAAACAAAAAAGAGTATTTTTTTTTACATTTTAAACAATTATTGTTTTCGCATAATACCGTAACATTGAATTTTGCAAATACAAAACACAAGCTAAAATTATTTATATTCCCTATAATAGCGTTAACGCCCTTAATCGGAAGAAAGTTATTGTTTCCTGTCATTGTCACGTCTCTTATTTTTTGCAATGAACACAATTGATGTATCCGGTAGCCAACAAATGTATGCGATATGCGACCTAAAATCGTATGCAATGGTACATATCAGCCAATTACCACAGGTCAGTATTACGACCATCGTGCAACCTTTAACGTCCATTCCACGTTCGAATCGCTGCGCAAATCCCTCAATACTAACGGAAACTGCAATGGGTTTTGCACGCGATATTATTGCCGCGGACTATAATCCCGCGGACCGAACTGCAGACTGCGCAGTTTAAATATCTGAATCGAATGACGCAACGTCGATTTTCGGTGCGACGACGTTACGGTCGATGACATTTTATATTGGTTTAGTTTGGTTACGGGAATTGCGCGTTTGAAATATGATTTTTGAGTTTTCTGACTTTACTGTTTACTGTATATAATTGTCGAGTTCAATATTGTTATCGTAATGCAACAATCATACTTTATTATTTACGAGTAAATATATGAAAAAGAATCCCTATTGACGGCATAACTTGAAAACGGGTTTACCTACTGATCACATTTATGGTTTATTTTTAAATTTTCTAATACCTTCAATGTAGAAGGTGCTTACGAAAAAAAAAATACGGTTTTTAAATTTCGTGCGTATAAAGTCAGGAGCTCAGCTAGTTTGTTATAAATACATTTTTTTTTTCTTTTTTAAATTTATATTATAGTTTTTACAAAATTTCCGTACGACTGTGTTGTTCTCTTGAAATGGAAGCTCATATGTTCCAACATTTTTTTTATGGCGCCAGTATATCTCTCCCCATATCGTAGAAACGTTCTTAAAACAATTACCTCCATTGAGGACCGTCACGGTACTAAACAGAAAGGCCATTGTGCAAAGAACTTTTAATTCTGGACTTTAATACCTTCGGCATAAAGATGTCAAGCCTTCGCGGCAATAATATGAGATACCTATGTGTTTTCAATGAGGTTTTGGTGTCAACGAACCGTGCGCCATTGTAGATAGTTTGCCTTGGTTTTTACTTGTTTTTTTACTACGTAGTTAGATATGTTGGGTACCACACATGTACTGTCAATATTAACGAGTTTTTATTTACAAAAGTTTCACATACCCGTGTGTGTAGGCTATTGCGCAGTTTATCGCAATTATGGCGACCTAACGAAAAATATGGAAAGTTTTAAATTTTACATCGAAATCTATACAAATAAATAAAATAAGAGTGCATGTTTGTAATAACAAAATAACACATTTTTATTTTATTACACACATATGAAAGTATATATGATAACCTAACCTATAACAAAAATGCAATTTTTATTTTTTTCGTCTGTCTGTCTGTTTGTTCCGGGTATACTCCCAAACGGCTGAAATAATTTGACGGGACTTTGACTGGCAGATAGCTGATATTTCAATGAGTAACTTAGGCTACTTTTATAACCTGGCTACTTAGGCTATTTTTTAAAAATAACCTGATGCTGATGTCGATACTGTTAACACATAAACTACAGCTGAACTGTATTTGACAGCATTAAAAATATAACTGTCTTGCTCATACATTACGGCCGTAAGAGGGACGGCAATACGCTTAGTTTAGTGAAGCATAGTTCGGTGCCAACTGAATGGAGACCAATGTGTAGGCAAGTACATAAGGTACTTACATAGTATATGCACCAGTACAATGCGCAGTGTATTGAATACAAAAAATAGCACTTCTCCCATAATTTACAACAATCTGTTTATTATTACAAGCTTTATATTAACTTGCAATGTATGTATGTTCGGGTGGAATCTTGCAACTGAATTTTAAATCAGTTATCTTTAACAGATTGAGCTCAAATTTGGTATACACGCTTATTTTGGATGACAATGCATGCTTAGCTATGTGATGTCATTCTAATTCCATTATCCACCATCATCATCCAAGATGGCGGAATTGTATTTTTTTCTGCTCTACCACAGTATGGGTATCAAATGAAAGGGCTTGCTGAGAAGAACACGAAAACTAAGGGCAATAAAAGTTTGTTTAAAAAAAAAATGTATTTACCATTAATTTATTCTATTTACCTTTTTCAGATTACAGAATAATTCATAATTATTTATACTTTTTGCTTCTATTAAATTTCTCAATTTTTGAATTGTAAATATATTTTGTAATAATAGTTGTAAATAAATGGAGTTTATTTATCTTTAAAATAATGTTTCAGAGTGAGTAGACCAGGTATTGTTATTTGTGGTAATACTATAAATAGTGCAATGGTTAGCTATTTATAGATAGATAGATAACTCTTCATAGTATGATATTGCTGCTCAATTGACAAACGTTTCGAAATAATTTTGAGTTGCAAGCAAAATGTAGGATACTTAATTCAGTTATTTTTTATTCAAACACTGATTGTGTTGACGCCCCACCAATATCATATTACTTTATTAACCTAGCTATATTTTTGGTGTACCTAATATTATACAAATTAAAAAAAACGGGAGCACATTTCTAAAAAATAATTTGGATTTTCTAGACATTCTGATAGATGTCTGATTTTGATTACATGCATGTAACAGATATGAAATAAAATCGCTAAATTTAAAACTGTATTTTTTAAATTGTATAAGTTTTTTTTTTAACTACATAATTATTCTTTTTCAGTATTTTTTTTTTTTTATTTTATTTGATGTATCTTATTAATGTGTGTTTGTGTACTAGTATTATTATAGTCAATGGCTAGGTAGAGTAGGTAGTTGGAGCATTTGGCATAGTCAGTACATATTATATGAATGAGACGTATTTAGAAGGTGTCGCGTGTCGCGCCGCACTATGATCCCACCTCTAGTCTTTAACGATGATGACACATGGCCGCACCGGTTGGCAGCGCTTATGGTTTTTACAACCCACTTTCAATGTAATTTCCTATTTCTGTCTAGTAGATAACCAGCTGTGGCATGAGCGCCAAGACTATCCTCCGGTAATTACAGCTTTACCTCACGGCCAACAGTGTCAGTCCTTCAAAAAAAAAAGTCAAGACTATATGATTATGTCACAGAATATGTTGATTATATTTCTTTCTCTTGTATGAAATAAGACAGAGAGCGAGCGAGCCAAACCGTGACAGAAGTCTTGTCTTAACATGCGCGCTAACACCACTGTTTTTCAATAAAATTAATAAAAGTGTCGATTTGTAATGCCAAATATAAAAAGATACTTAAATTTTATTTATAACAGTCTACCTTTTACCCGCGTCTTCGTCTGCACAGCTTTCGATTATTAAATATCGTTATAAATTGAAGCCTATATGTTATCTATATCTATACAAATAAATAAAATTGAAGTGTCTGTTTGTAATATCAAAATAGCACCTTTTTACGAATTGCATATGAAAGTATACACGATACCTATAACGAAAATGCAATTTTAAAATTTTTTGTCTGTCTGTATGTTTGTTTGATATAAACTTTCAAACGGCTGAACAGATTTCGACGGGACTTTCACTGGGAGATAGCTAATGTTCCAAGGCGTAACTTAGGCTACTTTAATTTTAGAAAAAAGCATTAGGGTTCCGCGGGAAATACATAATATCCATATTTCCGTGTAATCTCCCTGAAGTCCACGCGGGCGAAGTCGCGGGCACAGCTAGTTTTGATATATAATCAATAATATTATAAAGTTTTATCTAAATGCATTCTTTTGTTTTTGCGTGAAAGCGTAACAAACATACATCCATCCACATCATCCACATTCATACTTAGTTTCATGCACTTCATGTACTTTTTTTTTTTGTATTATGTTTGTCGATTTGTCTTCTGCCAGTGTGTTAGTTCCGGGTGTTCTCCGACACGGCTGGACAGATATTGACGTGTATTTCAAGGCATACATTCCAGGCCTCAAAATAATTGATTAGTTGATTACTTATTGACTGACTTGATTGGGGTTTAATTGCGCAGGAGTCCCTCGGCGGCAGCGTGTACGGCTCAGTGGGTGCGTCGGGCACGGAGGGCGGTGAGCGGCGCGAGGGGGGCAAGCGCGGGCGCAGGCCCGGCAGGAAGGCACAGCTCGACAGGCAAGACATGAAGGCCAAACTAGGTATGCACGTAAGACACGGCCATACGATGAGTATGTGTTGTCTGGTGATATTTATTATTGTTGTAGGTACTATTGGTTTGTGTACCTCGATTTTCCGCTTACGGGAATCGAATCCGCAATGATGAAGATTTATGATGGCGATGATGATTATAATGATGATGGTGGTGGTGATAAGGGTGATGGTGATGATGATGATGATAGTGATTAGGATGATCGTGATGATAAGAATGATGGTGGTGATAATAAAGATGATGACCGTGATGATAGTGCCCATAATGTTGATAACGATAACGATTTTTATGATGTTGATAGTCTCGTTGTTATTTTCAGAACGTAGCAGGCAGTCGGCGCGCGAATGCCGCGCCCGCAAGAAGCTCCGATACCAATACCTGGAGGAGCTGGTGGCGGACAGAGAGCGGTCGGTGTTGACGCTTAGAAAAGAGCTCGATAAGGTACGTACGGTATGCAGTAGCTTGCAGCAAGTAGCTTGCATAGAATTGATCAGGTTTAGAAATGTACGATTTCCTTGTTCACCTTGTTCGTTTGTGAACATATACAGTATAAGTAGCCCATATGTGGATATTTAGTGAATACAGTTTATACCTGACTATCATAATTTCTGAGTTATAGACCTTTGAATATTTGGTACAGGTATCGTGTTCTGGCCTATGGGTACATCCATAACCCTAACTACACTTGCACATGCAAAACAGAACATGAAAATTTTACATAGAACTCGAGATATTATGAATTATAGAAATTGTCGACGTAAAAAAGTTGGAAAAAAATATTCGAATTTCGATCAAATTTTTATACCATTCAGTTGTATATCCGATACTGATGCAAACGTCAAAGTATTATTTCGGACTTCTGAAACATCGTGTATTTATGTATATTGATACAGAGTTCGTTTTGGTATTGGTAAATTTTTTGCAGCGTCTCGAGTCTTTAAGCCCTGAGTAAACAATGATTTTTGTTTGTAGTATTACAAATGGAACCAAGAGTTAGACCAGGGTCGGATGCCCGAAGGTCTGGAGGCCATGCTGCAAGAAATTGGCATCGTCAAAAAGGAGGAGGGGAAGCCATCATTTTAATAACAGAAAATTAATTTTAAGATTATTTGTAAGGAATGTCGCGGTGGAAATGAAGGGTTATAGAATAAAATTAATATTATGTTTAATATGTTTTGAAATTGAAACTTTTGTCTCTAAAGTTATCATGTACTTTTTATAACTTTCTTATGTCTATGGCTTTTTTTTGTGGATTGCCTCCAGTAGATAGCATTATTGCGTAGACATAAGTTTTATCTCTTTCAGTTGTCAGATAAGTCAAGAAAATAACGCCACACCGAGCCATGTCCAGTACATAAATCTCGAAGTGACGTCATTTCTCGACAAATCTGACAGTTCACGGAGATAAAACTTATGTCTACACGGTCATGCTAAGGATGATGGGCTCCTATTTTATTAGCACAAGTTATAGTATGATTTTGGCTTAATTTGTTATAGTATGTATGAAAACAATATATTTTAATGGTACCTGGAATATGACTATTCCTGGCTTCCAGGTGACAATGTCATATTATAGCTATGATTGATAAAAAAATGTATTTTAATGGAAGTATTGCACGCTCAGATTAATGCCAGCTTTTTACCTAAAAAAAAATCTAGCTTATGTATTTTGTATACTTAATTATAACTTCGGTTTCGGTCTTAAAAAAGTTTAACTTGCGTGATTTCGTTTATAAAAAAAAATTATTGTTATAATTATTATTATCTATGGCATAAAATGTCAAATTTGTTTTTTTATTAAGTTTATTTATAAGGAATGCAGGAAGTGAATAGTAGGTTATCTATAATGATTTTAACCATACTTTAAACGTATTTATTATAGTATAATAAGATAACTATTTTTATATGGCTATATCCTAAATATTAGTGTTAGTATATCCTCGAGGGAATAACATGTGTAATTATAATCCTTTGCAATGTTGGAATTGTTTTAACGTTGTGCAATGAACGTGTTTATAAGTAATATTTTTGTATGTAAGGAACGTGAAAACACTTTAGGTATATGTTAATTATTATCATTTGGTATTTTTTTTAACGATATTCGATGTATATATGTGTAAATTAAATTTAAAAAAAAATGCGTCGCCACAAGCTAATAACTATATCCAAAGGTAGAAAGTAGGTTAAGATGGATTTAATAATAACATTGTAGCATAAATAAGGTTTCTGAAACATAAAACGTATAGTTAAGTGCGCTAAAATAGAATTTAAAAAATAATGTTTTTATAAAAAAAAAAATATACAACAAAACATAAAATGAACATTTAAATACAAAGAAAATCTTTAAAAAAATGTCCTCAAAATTTATAGGAATTTTAGGAAACCACCTATAATGTCAATTTTAACTACAAGCGTGGTTAAAATTGACAATAATTAAATAAATTATATTTGAATACGAACAAAATAATAAAGATTGCCATAAAAACGTTGGCATTTGAGGAGGTGAAGAACAAATCCTCACTTTTTCAAATTTTGAAGAAAACAGTAAAATGTAAATTGAGACTGATTTTTTTAGAGTCTAAAGTGTGGTTTCGTTCGAAACTATCTATTTCAAATGAAAATTTGTATAAGAAAAGTGGTGTTTTTGATAAGGTTTTACTTATTTACCATTTAACATTTACATTTTGCACATAGACTAAAAAAATAAATGGAAAAGTAAGGTTTTGTTCTTCACCTCCTCATATGCGAAAGTTTAAATCTGTGTTGCAATATCAGCGCCCATTTTCCTGAAATGCGTGAATTGGTGAAACTCCCCTGAAAAATCATAAGTTTCTATAAATTTAGGGATTAATTTGTAGAAGAAGTAGTTACTTCTAGATCTTCTAATTAGACGATATATGACACTTGACATAATAATACTTTGACACCCTGCCCCTTACCACCACCTTTCCTGTAGTTATGTCACAGAATATGTTGACTATCGCTTTCTCTCGTATGAAATAAGACAGAGAGCGAGCGAGCTAACCTGTGACAGAGGTCTTGTCTTGACATGCTTGCTAACACCACTGCAGTGTTTATATTATAATTTCTTATTTAAATTAGTACATATTACAAAAATATCAAGACAATAGTGGTTAAAACCTCTATAAATTTAACACTAAAAAGCGCCATTACAGCAAAGTTTTTATGCCAGAAAAATTATGTGTAACTAACTGACCGGGCGAACTTCGTACCGCCTTAGAATGAGTGACATACGAAAGCAGCGCCACCTACCGGGTCCAATTGTGAATCTAAACCATCCAGGGTGTCACCCAAACGCATACAAATAAAATCATTCAAATCGGTCCAGCCGTTTAGGAGGAGTTAGCGTACAACGAAAAGTGGCATTGATTTATAATAAGCGATTGTAGAAGATGTTTTTGCATATCGGTACTTGTGTGTCCAATATTCTTATGTCAATGTAATAATACATTGGTTTTATGTGTAAATAGCATTTCATATCTTCTTGTTGTTAATACTAATAAGAGCTTTATTTAATTTACGTCATCATGGATGACTTACTCGTCAACGGAGTGATACAATCGTAGATTCTTATTTATATGCCAATAAATTGGCTTTATATGTTGTGCGAATGTTATTTGAAGGAATCATCTCATATCACTGCTTATAATTATTATATCTATTCATAAGTTTCATTTGGTTATACAATGTTACACAAAATGGGTAATATGACCCTTAAAAGATAAGTTCTCCAAGTTATTGTTGATTATTACGTAAAGTTAGTACTCGTTTTTAATAAGATTTTATGTATTATTTTTGTGTAAAGCTTGGCGCAACTTTAAATACGGCTTTTATTTAAGAATTATTTTTCATCTAAAGGATAGAATCAGAATCAGAAATTTTGTATTAAAATAGACCAATACAGGTACTTATGAATCGTCAATTTACAAAAGGTAATATTAGTATCTCTACCACCCATTCGAAATACATTTCCTATGGAGACGAATGGGCAAGGAACTCCATGGTTGCTTTTTCTTATTAAGAATTCATATTTTAATCAATAAGGATTTACATGTTAACTCAACAGATGGGACATGCGCTCTAACTGAATATGCCTAGGGTGGGTAAAGCATAGAAATATATCGGCGAACTTCGTATCGCCTTAGAATTAGTGACATACGAAAGCAGCGCCACCTACCGGGTCCAATTGTGAATCTAAACCATCCAGGGCGCTACCCAAACGCAAAAAAAAACATTCAAATCGGTCCAGCCGTTTAGGAGGAGTTCAGTGACACACACGCGTACAGTAGAATTATATATAATGATAATCATCTCAGATAATGTACATAACGAAAGGCCCTTCTGAATCAGATGGTAGACCATGTTTTATATAAAAAATATTTTTCTAAGAATTCTGCTCTACACAAACATTTATTTTAAATGATACAAAAACAAAACCGCCATTGTCACAATGGTAAACTATTTCGTTTTATTTATGCTTCAACGCGACACATTAATTTAAAAATAATTGATGACGCAGATTTGCGTGAAAAACATACCTAGTAAGCTGCACAGCGAATTTTCAAACATTTACAGATGATTTAAAATTGATATGTTTGACTATTCGCTGCATTGATCATATTATTTATCGGCAAAACGAGAAAAATACCAAGTAGGGGGCTTTAAAAAAGTTTAAATCTCACTGAATTAATTAATTATACAAAGTGAAGTCTTGTTCACTTATATTTATACTTGATTAATTCATAATAATAAAAAACAAAATCATTAAATCATATAGAGTGACGTTATTCATCTATTATTTTTATAGATTGTTTATAGTTAGTTTTTTTTATTGTTTTGAATAATTTAATTTTTAACAAATGCATACTTCCAGCGTTCAATTATTAGTTTTAGTTTGTATTATAATTTTACTAATAAGTTTTCACGTGACTTTATAGTCATTATTGTTATCTTTTTACGATTGTTTCTCTTTTACTTATCCCGATGTGGGATGCTTAGAGATGACTTAAAATCTTTCAAAGTAATTTGAGAACTTATGCCAAAACAATACTTTATCTAGGCATTATTTTTTATATTTTAAGAGACCTATGCAATATAGTTTTTTATATGCAAAAAAATTGTGTAAAACATTTCAAAAGGTTACCGATTTCGTCTATCTATAAAATCCACCTCGAATTTATAGAAAGTTACGATTCAATTACGCTGGCATAGAATACGTTTGTATTTATAAAATGCCATTGTAAACGGATTTAATCCTCTATAAATTTGAGCGTTTATCTATAATGTTGGTTATTTGTTTGAAATTGATCCTTAGCTTTTTATATTGTCATTGAAATAACTAACCGATCAAACTCATATACCAATATTTAAAATAAGGTATAAAATTGATTAAAATAAAAATAAAAAATGATACTGTGATGATCACCTATAAATTAATTTTGGTTAGTATCTAAAAAGCTTTTTATTGAAAATATCTTTCGTTCGTCCCATTCAAATATAATTTTGTAAGTAAGTATGTATAGATTTAGTTGATTTGATGATTGTACCATGTCGGCAATCCGCCTTAGGTTATCAATGATTTTTTTTCTTATATGAGTCATAGATTAGTTTTGTCAGTTTATGTGAAATATTTTTACAATACGTTTAATTGTATTTTTTTAAATCTTTGGTTGTTAACGTTTCTCTCTTCCCGTGTTATTTATTATCAGTGCATACTTGCTTGCTTTTTTATTGTGTTATTATTATAATTACATTACTATACTATTTATGAACAAGTTTATAGAATTAATGAAAATGAATTAAAAATGTCTATAAAATTGGGAACTATATTTTGGCTCAAGTACAGAAATGTCAAAACAAAGATTTTGAGATCTTTACTTTGAAAAAAGGTTGTTTTTATTAATTATAACCCATATGTATGTCTAACTTGCACCGTATGTATTATAATTGCAACGAATAATAGCAATATAAAATAACTAGCAGACCCGGCCACGCGTTGCTGTGATCTAAGCTATCCTATCTCTCAAGTTGGACCAGACTGCTCACGGTGTGCCAATTTAATTTAAAATCGGTTAAGTAGTTTAGGAATCCATCGCGGACAAACATCGTGACAGGAGATTTATATATATATATATAAAATAATTAGTTTATAAGATAATTATTAAAAAAAATACTTCATACAACCGATATGAAATCCACCTCAATTAGGTTTATTAAATTGTTTCCATACACGACTACCATTTTGCAACCACTTAAGTGCCTTATAGATAATTAATAATTTGATATATGGGCTATAAATAAAAGAAAGAATTAACATGTAAGTCAGAAAAAATGGAAAATTAAATAAAAATAACTAAATGTATATTCACTAATACTGCGTGCCTAATAGGTCTCAGCTCGGAGTAATGCTACAGTAGACTACAACGCTAATATGTAGCTGAGGCCTTCTATACATAATATAGGTAGTATATAGTGCATACTACATATGTACATATAGATATGATGTAAAAAATTGGGATACCCAAGTGTGTCTTATATCCGTAAAAATTTACTCTGTATCATTGTCCATTTACAATTATTCACAAAAGCGTATTATGTAAAATTGTGAAGAAATAAACAGCATATATATATATTTTTACTAAAATATTTATACAGGCTGTTTCAGAAGTCCGAAATAATACTTTGCCGTATGCATCAGTATCAGGTATACAACTGAATGGTATAAAGATTTGATTGAAATTCGACCATGTTTTTCTAACTTTTTTTCGCCGCCGATTTCTATAACTTGTAATATCTCGAGTTCTATGTTAAATTTTCATGTTCTGTTTTGTGGATATTGATAGTTGCCCCTCATAAGTGTAGTTTTCATGTACCCAAAGACCAGAATACGAAACCTGTGACAAATATTCGAAGGTCTATAACTCAGTAACTATGGTAGTGAGATATAAACTGTCTTCACTAAGCATCCACATATGAGCTACTGTATATGTACCCAAAGTATTATTTGGGACTTATGATACACCCTGTATAATTCCATAGTCCCCCATCACGTTTGCATAAACTATTATAATATTAAAGTGAGTACAAAATAGCATATATAAAGAAAATATCTACTGGATAAAAGTATTAATGAGTAGAGTACATAATGAATATAGATTATTTGCCTATTCTTGTTTCATTAACAATTTTGAATCTCCGATCTCATGTATTAAATTTTTTGTCGCCTGAAATAAGATACTTCCACTTCAGCCCTTTTAACGTCCCACTGCTGGGCACGGGCCTCCCCTCAATGCGAGGGGGATTCAGGCCATAGTCCACCACGCTGGCCCAGTGCGGGTTGGCAGACTTCACACATCTATCGAGAACTAGACAAGTTCCCTCTGACATGCAGGTTCCCTCACGATGTTTTCCTTCACCGTTTCATAGCAAGTGATAATCTCAGATGAAAATGAGATTCGCACTTAAATCCCAGAGGTGCGAGCCGGGGTTTGAATCTGCACACTTTGATTTGCAAGGCGTGCGTTCGACCACTCGGCTACCACTGCTATTTTATAAAGAAACAAATAATTAATAGCGTCTTATTTTGTTAAATTAACATACAATTGTTGAAAACGATATCTAAAATAATTTCTTAAAGTACTTGAAGCTAGCTCCGCTTTATCACTTGAAATATAGATGCGCTTATTGATACTACTTTTTAATATTTAAAAGCAAGCAAAGACTAGGATGTCTGGAAGGAAGTGGTGTAGTTGCCTAGCAATGAGACACCAACGGTTAAAAACCGGCCAAGTGCGAGTCGGACTCGCCCACGAAGGGTTCCGTACCATTATCTATAAAAACGGCAAAATAATCACATTTGTTGTATGGGAGCCTCCTTAAATATTTATTTTATTCTGTGTTTTAGTATTTGTGGTTATAGCGACAACAGAAATACATCATCTGTGAAAATTTCAACTCTAACTATCACTGTTCATGAGATACAGCCTGGTGATAGACGGACGTACGGACGGACGGACAGTGAAGTCTCAGTAATAGGGTTCCCGTTTTACCCTTTGGGTACGTAACCCTAAAAACAAAAAAAGTAGTTAGGTAGCGTAGTGATAAATGTTTTTCATAAGTTATTACGTATCACAATTAAAATATAAATAACCAGTCTTCTATATTATAATATTACAGTAACATTATATTAAAGTGAAAAATTAAAAAAAAAAATGTTTAGAGGTAGTTAACGATTTTAACTGCACAATGTTAGTCGTGGATAGGAGCATTAATATTATAGTCTTTGTGAAAAACGAACCGTAAGCGCTGTATTGTACTATTATTATTGAAATAATAGGTTCTTAGACATTTATTTCTACAAAATTTTTACTTGTGGAGAAAATATAATTTTAACAGTTAATAAAATTCAATTTGCGCACATATTATATATTTTTTGTGAGGGTAGAACTAACATAATAGTTGTTTACTCAGGGTAGTGACATAGTAAAGTTATTATTACTAACTAAGTGGGTATACCCAAATTCATAAAGATTTTCATATAGGATTTTCGTATTTATGCTACAAAAATAAATAAATTTTAATAAACAGAAATGAAATCAATATTCCTATCAAAGATTTTCTTATTTTTAATAACTATCTAATATAAATTGAAATAAAACTATTTTACGGATTTTATCGCGTTTTTTTATTATTTTATTTTCCCGACGTTTCGGCTGCTTAACAGCAACCATGGTCACGGGGGGACTGAGGTGTTAGACGTCCTGATGTCATAGTTAATAACTGGATACCCTCATATTTAGTTGTTGTTTGCGGTCCGATCCACGCAGAAAGCTCACAGTGTCTTGAGGTCTTGCAATGGTACGCTTGGTTTTGGATTTAATCATATTAACTGGGTACGTTGGATTTAATCATATTAACTTGGGATCCAGTAATTAATATGATATTAACTATGACATCAGGACGTCTAACACCTCAGTCCCCCCGTGACCATGGTTGCTGTAAAGCAGGCGAAACGTCGGGAAAATAAAATAGTAAATAAACGCGATAAAATCCGTAAAATAGTTTCGTTTCAATGTATATTTTTTAAATTTGCATTATTTAAGAATTTTTTTTCTAGTTTAAAGATACATACACTTATATTAAATATCCTATGATTAGGCGTAAAAATGAACCTACATTTTTAATATTATTATTATATTCACTGTGCATCGCTTCCTTTTTCACACGGACTCTACAATTTAAGCAGAATAGTTAGAATAAGGATCTAATTAAGGATTTAAAAGATTCGTTTAATTTTAAGACCACACTAGTAAGGTAGAGATCTCATTTACATAAGAACGAGACATACTCCTAGTTCGCGTTCAGCTTCAAGCATAGTTTTATAGTGTTTACTGTTTATCGTATACCATCCTTACCACCTATTAGGAACGTCAAGGCAAGATTTATGTCACGGATTATATCACACCCTAGCATTCACTTAAGTAATTCATATGTAAACGAAGACAAATAAATACTGTGTTTTCAATAATAATGAAGGTAATTTTAGTCTACGTCGTTTAACTATTTTCTTTGTCTATGGTTAAAAAAATATTTAGTATTTAATATATCGACGCTTGACAGGCAATCCTTACTAAGTGACAAAAAACCGGCCAAGTGCGAGTCGGACTCGCGCACGAAGGGTTCCGTACCATTATCTATAAAAAACGGCAAAAAAATCACGTTTGTTATGTGAGAGCCCCCTTAATATTTATTTTATTCTGTTTTTTTAGTATTTGTTGTTGTTATAGCGGCCACAAAAATACATCATCTGTGAAAATTTCAACTCTAACTATCACGGTTCATGAGATACAGCCTAGTGACAGACGGACGGACGGACGGACAGCGAAGTCTTAGTAATAGGGTTCCCGTTTTACCCTTTGGGTACGGAACCCTAAAAATCGTAAAATTACATATATATACCAAACGGTGCAGAAAAATCTGGCCGTTCGAAGGGTGTATATAACTCATTCTACGATTTTTTGTCGCTTAGGAAGAATTGCCTTTGCAAGCGTCGATATCTATTAGTAGTTCATAAGTACAAACTAATCGTAGTCGCATATATAAAAGTTATATAATCATAGGAGTAAGACATAACAAGATGGATGTAATATTTTTATATGTATCCCCCAACTAATTCAATTGTGTAATTAAGATTAAACTATACGGGGTGTTTCAGAAGTCCGAAATAATACTTTGACGTTTGCGTCAGTATCGGGTATACAACTGAATGGTATAAAAGTTTGATTGAAATTTTACCATGTTTTTTAAACTTTTTTTTCGCCGCCGATTTCTATAACTTGTAATATCTCGAGTTCTATGTTAAATTTTCATGTTCTGTTTTGTGAACACTGGTAGTTGCCCCTCATAAGTGTAGTTCACACTGCTGAATATGGTTACGGATGTAGCCAAAGGGCAGAACACGATACCTGTGACAAATATTCAAAGGCCTATAACTCAGAAAATATGATAGTTAGGTATAATCTGTCTTCACTAAGCATCCACATATGAGCTACCGTATATGTACTTAAAATTATTTCGGACTTCCGATACACCCTGTATATATGGCCTCGCTTTTGATAAATGTTTATAATGCAAAACTAGATCTTTGGGCTAACGCAAAGCTATTCGTTTATTTATGACATAACTATAAAAGAAAATTAATTAATAAATAATATTATACTTGTCGGCGTAAATACAACAATTGGCCTGTTAGAAAAACAAGAATAATTAAGTTTGATGATCTGATTATTCTGAAATCGTCAATAGATTATTTTGAGTTTGTTAAGATGTGCACGTGTTCTTAAGTTTTTAGGTTGCGTTAGAATTACCATTGGCCATCAGAGAGGAGTGGCGGCGTGTTGTGAAGCTTGCCACCAATACCTGAAGTGATGACCACGACCACTGACAAGAGTGATACCGACAAAGAAGAATTACCATAAGTAAAATAATGGCATGCTGTTAATTTCACATCTTAACAAACACAAATTAATCTATTGACGATTTTAGAATAATCAGATTATCAAACTTAATTATTCTTGTTTTTATAACAGGCCCATTGTTGTATTTACGCCGACATACTATATTTATTGTATTATAGTATTATTAAAAAAAATACACTTATATATTTTTATTTGTTATTTTATTGTATCGTTTTCATTATTTTTTTTTTATTAATGCTGGGCGGTTGTCTATTTCAAGACGACAACAATTTCCGTTAAACTTTTTTTGGATGTCTCTTTGTCACAATTAGGTATCTGTAATTTCTGATATATAATTGCTAAGTCCATTACAGAAAGAAGCTATTATAGTGTTAGTTATCGTAAACATTATTTACTTAACTTTTACGTTTCGCGTTACCGAATATATTTTACCCGACTTCTCCTAAAAGGAGGGTTATTTTAGTTTCTGCTTTTTGCTTTCGCCAAATACTCGTATCTTTCTATAGGTAACTTCATAAGTTGTATGTTTGAATGGTGTAATAAAGTGTTTTAAGTTAAGCAAATTCAAGTCCTTTACATTATTAAATTAAAAAAAATTAAATATAAATATATTACTATCACGGTATAAACAAAATGGTATAATGGTATAATAGATGTATTTATTGCATAGAATCTTAATTTAAAATCTGAAAAAAAAATTGATTGGTCGTTTGATACTGAATAAATGTTATTTATTATATCTTAGTGTTACGAAGCTTTGATATCTACTTAATATTAAGCTTTAAGATTTATAATCGGAGTCATTCGAACCCAGTGATAATTAAGTCTATGAATAATTAACCCATTAAGTGCTAACTGTTTTCTATATTGTTTGACATATTTTCTACAGAATACTGGGTGTTTCAGAAGTCCGAAATAATACTTTGACGTTTGGTACAAAAAAAAATCGAAATTAGACCACGTTTTACTATAACTCTTAATATCTCCAATCCTATATTATATATGTATGTTCTGTTTTGTGAATATTAGTAGTCGCCCCTCATAAGTGTAGTTTACACTGCTGTATAGAGTTATGGATGTACCCAAAGGCCAGAACACGACGCCCACGACAAATATTCAAAAGTCCATAACTCAGAAACTATGATAGTTAGGTATAATCTGTCTTCACTAAGCATCCACATAATATGAGCTACCATGTATGTACCTACCCAAAGTATTATTTCGGAATCCTGATACAGCTTGTATACACAATTAGAAACTAAGAAAAATAATTTAAAAAATATTTAACCAAATGAAATTGCAGAAACGGGTCGTCCCAAATGGGAACATTGGTATTTAATGGGTTTATACGATTAGTTTTAGCGCAAAATATCCTTAAGCTAGCGTAACTTAAGTTGATATTGATACTATTTTTAATATCCCTATTACTAACATCGTTTTTAAGATACATATAGTACGATTGGCCTCTCCAACTGAACTAAGTTCTTGTTCTACGATATAACTGCTATAATTACATAGCTAGGGTGACAATTGAACCCGGATATCCTCCGTTACGTGTACTATCCATATAACCAATAGGCCATTGATACAACAATAGTTTGTACATGAACATTGCAAGTTATAGATATCGTCCGCTTGGGGCGCTCTTTTATAATTTTCCATACAAGCAGGTCCCCAAGTCCCCTTAGACTATCCTTGTGGAATTGACTTCATTTTTTAAGGCATCATAAGAATATCTTTTATCAATGGTGGTTAGAATATGATTAGTCCAATGGCTTTAAGTTAAGTCTATCTAGTCTATCTAATGTCTACACTGGTCATATTTTAGCTACTACTACTACATCCCTTTTAACGTCCCACTGCTGGGCACGGGCCTCCCCTCAATGCGAGGGGGATTCGGGCCATAGTCCACCACGCTGGCCCAGTGCGGGTTGGCAGACTTCACACATTTATATTCCAAAAAAAAAATTAAGTCATGGCAACTCCACAACCATATTGTTAGGAGACTTTAGACCTTGGACCGATTAATTAAAGTGCAGAATCTTACAAATTTGGTAATATTTGCTTACCACACAATAGGAAAGGGTTATCCAAACTCTATTATAATGAATGTTCGTAATATTGTGTACCAAGAAATGCTGTTATAAATGTCCCGCCAAATCAGCAAAATGAAACTGTAGTATCACATATAAATATGATTTAACTATATATCGAAGGCAGAAAGCGGAAATGTCGTATCTGGAAAATTTGCCTAAATGACAGAAAAAAAGGCGCGTCGAATTCCGCCGGTTCATTTCTCCTCTGACTACGACAAAAAAAACAGCGTAGATTTTTTCTGGTTCTATGAAGGAGTTTTGAAATAGTTTTTCGGCTCTTCCGGTGTAAAATTGGATACTTCGGGATGTGGCGTTTCTGCGTTCTGCCGACCGTATGTACATGCTCATGCCTGTATCCCGCAGGGGTGGGCAGAGGATACTGATATACCCCTATCCCTTCATCCACAATCATACATCTTCTCATACACTTCCGTCGCATCATACATCTTTTCAAACACCCTAAAGGTGCCACGGAGTTAACTTTTCTTGATAAAACTACTTAGATATGTAATATTATTATGTATGTGTTATCGATAAGTTATTATAAGGTATCAATTTTAATACTAACATAATCAGTTGTAGAATTTGTGCATTTCTCTCTATTTCAGCTCTTATTGCCATTATTTGATTATAATCAATCATAACATATAATCTTACTATTTTAGATATATTTACTACTGTAAAACTAATTAATAATGTATTTTTGTGATAGAATGTCTTTTAAATAAAATAGTACGTAAGCACAAATTATTGTTTTATTCTTGACGACTGCTTGGTCTTGTACAGGCGTCACCAATTAGTTTCGCTTGGGGTCCGTTTTAAGAAATGAAATGACCATTCGCGGTCCGCACAACATTTTATAGAAAAAAATATTTATCAAACAAATGTTATTACGGAAATAACAAAGGTAATTTTGCGGCTTTCGCAATCCGCGATCTCTTTCTCGCTTGTTAGCTCGTTACTTCGCCCGGCCGTTTTCGAATTAACGTCAACAAAGATAATGCGGGGGATACATTTTTATAAAGTTTCGTACTCTGTAGTGCAAGTTGCTGTATCCTCGCGGGCCGCACAAAATGGGTCGGCGGTCCGGATGCGGACCGCGGTCCGCCATTTGGTGACCCCTGGTCTAGTAGTTAGAGCGTAGACCGCTCGGCTCACTGAACCGAGTGGGTGCAGATTTGATTCCCGACAAACTTCGGAAATGGACTTGTCGGAATTTGCATGGTCTGGATGTAATTGGGATCGCCCCCAGTCCATTGTGCGGTACCCATAGAACAAGCTTTGCTTAGTATGGGATCATACCATGAGTACGTGTTCATCAACTATGTTGCGCTCGAGCTGTCAATGTAATTTCGTTAAAGTAAAGAATAACCGTTATCTATGTGTCAAGTCAAGTGTGTGTTAAGTCAATATTTCCGCTCGTATGTGCATCTTTGCACCTAGGAGCACAGTCACTACCTCTCCCCTCGCGGTAACTGCCCAAGCCGAGGTCGTGCCGTGAGCTAGTTGCCACCCTTTTCTGCCCTTAAGGCCTTGGTTGGAGTGCACTCTGCGCTCGCCACTCCTCCGGTAAAGCTGTAAAGGCCACCTCATGGCCAACTGCGTAGCAAATTTTTAAAAAATCAATATCGCCTAAAAGTGTCGCTTAAGTCTAATACGCTTTCACCCCTCGATATCTACTTAAACACTATAAAGTTGAATAACCCGCCCCCCCCCTACCCCCTACGCCGCTCATATCGCATCATATATCCATATATACTCAAGTGCTTATTGATACTCTGTGGCTTATTGGCTGTAAGCTGTAACATCTGAGTGAACTCATCGAATCCTACATAATGCGTTTATCTGTCAAGCGTAAACGCCGCTTTGTGGATCTGTCTAGGATTGGCACGCGCAACCAACCATCAATTTTAATAATACGAGGGTAGCCAGCCACATTTTCAATTCATCCTAAATATATAAATGCGCTTCTAGTCGAGCATCCGACGGCTACTAAATGTTTTCAATGAGTGTGGAAAATAAAATGCTGATAAAAATATGTTGCCAATAATAGAATATGTTCGCATGGCTTCGTTTTAAAATACTATAGCTACCATCATATTAAGCTGGTGATTACGCCGACATGGGGTTTGAGATACTAACTAGAGATGCTATGGATATGAAATTTCGGATCGGGATACAGATATACATAGAAATAATAGTAGGTATTAAACCGGTTTCGGATACGGTTAGGGCTATTAAATTATTTCGGTTTTTTTTTCTTTTATTTGGAACAACAAACAATTACACTCTGCTATTAATTATGATACGATTAAAACTAGTTACATCAATGTTTAAGTGTAATCAGCCCCGTTGCCCACAGATTAATTAATAAATATCAAGAAAGGGTAGATTAGTAACGCTAGTTATCCCCTAGTTTCTACTTACTTTAACTAACATGTCGCTTCGATAATAATATATAACTAAACCAAGGAGGCAGTAAATGCCTGAGAAAAATAAACTATATTTCTATTTAGAAATACTCACGTACTGAAATAAAAATGGTCGACACAACGTAGTAACCTTTCAATAAAACCATCATGCGAACGTTATTATGAGGCCATAGGTCCGTGAAGAGTGACCCTGCGTCCACAGGCGCGTCACAACTCACGCGACCACTTTCTCCGATGTCTTTCTACGATGGTATTGGTCTAGTGGTCTGAGCATAGATTGCGGGTTTGATTCCCGTCAGTGGCAAATTTCAGCAATGGCCTTTTCGAAATTAGCTCTGCTCTGGATATAACTGGGATTCCAGTCCAGTGTATGGTAACCATAGTACAAACTTTGCATAATTTAAGATGATATGATGAGTACCTATATGTTGTCTGGCGATATTTATTTATCTACCTACTTCTAGGCAAATTTTCTGAAATAATTACACAAGTAGATAAGTAGTCAAAACATCTCTCTATGACCAAAATAATCTTTACCTCTTAGGTTTATAAAGCAAGCAAGATATAACTGTATCAGATGTAAGAGTGTACTTTGGTCTAGCTTGCGTAAGGGGTTCCAGAAGTCGACAAGGCGGGTGATTGGAAAACCGTTGGTTTTCAGTGGGTATACCCCTGCTAGGACTCCCACATAATCCCTTCGTCTCCCTCAAGCTGAAAGTGCTTTTTGCTAGATTTTCCCACGTTAAAAAGTAAAAAGGGTAAGTATCTATGTTTATAAATGAAAATGTTTATTCAACATTATATTATTAAAGACATAGGTCGAAATAATATTCAAGTCTAGACTCTGATAGATAATTAGTTTGTTAGTGGAAAGCAATATTATATTACGAAACTAAATTTATGAAACCCCAGTTCACTCCGTTTAACACACTGAATTATATACTTATCTATATTTGTCTAAACAAATAGCCCTCAGGAGCAAACAAGATTTTGTTGCGCGAACACACAAAATTAATTTGTTTCAGTAGGAGAGAAGGTAGCTAGTAAATAAAATAAAACTAGAGTACCTACGTGCAATTGTTAGTAAAGCTGAGTTTAATCAGAAAATGGCCTATTCTGCTGTCCGTCTCCTAAAAAGTTAAATGACAAAACCTAATTTTGAAAAAATGCGGAAATTGATCTCGCTAGAAATTATGAAGACACGCAGATTTGTTTCCATTTATCTCAATAACTTTAATGGTTAGAATAATGAGACCAAGACTGGATTATAGATAAAACGTCTCGGTTTCGACTACTAAGAAGCTAAAGCTAAAGTAAATAAACGCGATAGAATCCGTAAAATAGGTAGTTTTATTTCAATACTAAGAAGCTATTTAAGTGAGTATATCCAATTTTAAGATACAAGCAAATATGCAGAAAGTGCTGTCTTTAGAAATTTTGAAGACAGAAATATTATGTCTCCACTTATGTTGATAACTATAAATAATAGAAAAATAAAACTAAGACTTGCTGATGGAGAAAATGTTTGGCTTTCATGTAGCTTACATAACTCAAATTAGTCAAAATGTCACTTAACGGCCATTTTGATATTGGACGGCAGTATATAGCTCATATTTCATTGCAACCGTCGGCCTCGGCACATTTTTCTTCAAGGTACCAAGGAAAACCAACTACAGAGTTAGTAATTCTATACTTTGAAGAAATAAAACCATACAGTTATGAGAGAAAGTTCTGAAAACCTTCCCAGCGGCTCATAAATAAAAAGTTCTTTGAAAGAGATTAGATTGCAGGTAATTGATAATTAAAATTGGTAATTAGGAATTCTTTGATTAGCTGTGGTAACTTGGTTGGTAGAACGCCCGCCTTGAACTGAAGGGGGGTTGCAGGTTCAAATCCCGTTATCGCACCTCTGAGATTTTCGAATGTCTATAATTAGTGTTCTATAATTAGTACCATTTGCTGAACGGTGACCCGCAAACATCGTGAGGAATCCTGCACGTCTATAGAAAGGCGTGTGAAGCAGTGGTAGCCGACTGGTCGAACGCACGCCTTACAAATCAAAGTGTGCAGGTTCAAACCCCGGCTCGCACCTCTGGGATTTATGTGCGAATCTCATTTTCATCCAAGATTATCACTTGCTATGAAACGGTGAAGGAAAAACTCGTGAGGAAACCTGCACGTCTGAGGGAACTTGTCTAGTTCTTGATAAATGTGTGTGAAGTCTGCCAACCCGCACCGGGCCAGCGTGGTGGACTATGGCCTGAATCCCCCTCGCATTGAGGGGAGGCCCGTGCCCAGCGGTGGGATGTTAAAAGGGCTGCAGTAGTAGTAGTGAAGTACACTTACCCGCACTGACATCATCTTGCATATTGTTTTCTTATATTTACGCGAATACTATACATTGAAATTAAACTATTTTACGGATTTTAGAAATAGTAAATAAACGCGATAAAATCCGTAAAATAGTTTAATTTCAATCATCTTGCATCTTTCTCACATTGAGGAGTAATCTATCCGGTAAAATAGCAAAAGGTTCGCCCCTTATTATACCGAGACCAAAATGCATCGGCGAAATATGGGTGCACTGCAATGCACCTCTTCTTATCCCTTCGTGGTATACAGGCGTGATAATTTATTTTAAATGCCTATAAATTTAGAGGATTCATGTATTAATTTTTTATTTATCTGATGATACCATGGAGATATTATAACGGAGATGGCATTTCGAGTCCGCGCTGCGGTATTTTTTTCTGGTTTATCTGACTCCGCCATTGTTTTTTTCCCATATAATTGCCGTATACTACAGGTACATGAGATAACAACAATGGCGGAAATATCGCCGCAGAGCTACACGAACAGTGGAGTCGTTATGGGTACTCTAGATACTATACCAAGATAAAACACTATCGAAGTTGGTGTTATGTGACAATCTTGTTAGGTACCCCTCAAGTTGCCGCCGCGCCGTCGGCAAAATGACGCGACGTTGACAAATTGATAAGATACGGATCCACCCTCGAGGATTGCGTAAGTAAAGAAAAGGAGAATAAATATTGAATCCCCGTATGCATGTTTGGTATCTCTTAAAAGGAATATTGTTAGTTAGCGGTATTTTTTTTTTCCAAAATGTATTCTTTGTTTATTTGAGATTTGAATTCCGTTGGTAACCCCCGCGAGTAAGATAGGGAGGGCGATTCTAGCTTGATCGTCATTATCCTAAAACGCCAAAAGACTAGGTACCAATTTCGTCGTTTTGTATCGACATGTCTAATTAGATATCAAGGGGACAGATAGATAGACAGACACACAGACAGACCAAATTAAAAAAAAAAAAATATTAATAGGTATCGTATATACTCTCATATGCATTTGGTAAAAAGATGTTATTTTTATATTACAAACAGACACTCCAATTATATTTAATTGCATTGCTCTGAATTACTAACACTAGCGGAATATCCGCTAACTGCTGGTGGAGCAATTCCTCATCTTATTTCATTCAATATCATCATTGGATACATTTCATAAAACAAGATGAAACTAATATCTGCCGACCTGTAGTATTAACACATGCACCAAGACTAAACTTATGTCAAGGAATATGTTGGTTTTGTCTCTTTCTCTCGTATGAAATAAAGTCGAGAGCGAGATAGCGAGTCCGTGACACAGATCTAGTCTTGATATGCGTGCTACAAGGACTGAACTCAACAGAATTAATAAAAACCGGCCAAGTGCGAGTCGGACTCGCGCACGAAGGGTTCCGTACCATTATCTATAAAAACGGCAAAAAAATCCCGTTTGTTGGATGGGAGCCCCCTTAAATATTTATTTTATTCTGTATTTTAGTATTTGTTGTTATAGCGGCAACAGTAATACATTATCTGTGAAAATTTCAACTCTCTAACTATCACGGTTCATGAGATACAGCCTGGTGACGGACGGACGGACGGACGGACGGACGGTCAGAGAAGTCTCAGTAATAGGGTTCCCGTTTTACCCTTTGGGTACGGAACCCTAAAAAATGAGACTAGAATTGGTAGATATTCCAGTATTCTTTACAAGGGATTTATAATTATGTTATCATGATTCAGCTTAATGTGTTTCCAATAAGGCAAGGTCGACTCGACAACACCCCACGGGACGGGATGCATAGTCACTCCCAAAATACTTCCGGCTTGCTTGTTTAATATGTATGGCGTTAACGCGACTCCATAAGTTGCTCCCGGGATAATGCGACCGTAATTTACAACGAACAATAAAATTATATTGCTTTTACAAGAAACCTACTTAAAGGAAATATCAAATTTATAATATGATATCTGCAAAGGAGGGGTCTTTGCCTCAGAGAGTAAGTTATATTCTGTTTGCCTCAGAGAGTAAGTTATATTCTGTTTTCTGTAAAACAATTCGCAGAAATAAAATTCGGAAGTAATTCTCTATAGAGTTTTATTTACTGTATGCCATCCTACTAATTATTTCCTCTATTCCTGCTTTCCTACTATCCAGCTTCCTATCTTATCCTACTCCTACTAAAACCTGAAATTTTGAACGGAAACAAGTATTGCCATAAAGAGCGAGTTTTCAACTTATAGACCTGTGTTTGAAATTTGTGTATACAGGGTGGAATTTTGTAATGCCACCTGAAGGGAAAGTACTCTTAATGCTGTAGATAGAAAATGGTACTCAAAGAAAACATTCCTTTATTTTTGAAAAGAAAGAAAACTGCATTCAAAGATTTTCGAAAATTCGCTTGCGACACCCGGAAATCGAACCGACTAAAATGTTACACCCTGTACTTTTATGGCATCGATCGTAAGGGTCAATTATAAGAATGTAATCTCTCAAACAAACTTGGTAAATTAAATCAAAGGAAAACTATGAAATCTTAAATTATTCTAAATATTTACAAAAAATGGTAGATTTTTTACCCTGTATAGTACAGATTATTTAGAGTTCTTCTTACGAGTTTCAGGATTTTCATAGACCGATGTATAGTGGCTTGGTTATTCGTACGTGTAATACTACATCGTGTCGGTAGTCGCACCATCTATTGGCGTGTAGTGGAAGTTCTGCTTTGTAGATGTAAATGTCTGTTACTCTTTTACGCAAAAACTACTGAAACGATTATGATGAAACTTTACATTATTGTCTATACATCAGAATAAGACATAGGCTATAATTTATAACGACTCTGTTTTAATTACTCGTATAATAATTGTAATTATAATAATAATTCGCAAGCAGTGGTAGCCGAGTGGTCGAACGCACGCCTTGCAAATCAAAGTGTGCAGGTTCAAACCCCGGCTCGCACCTCTGGGTTTATGTGCGAAACTCATTTTCATCCGGGATTACCACTTGCTTTGAAACGGTGAAGGAAAACATCGTGAGGAAACCTGCACGTCTATAGAAAGGCGTGTGAAGTTCACCAACCCGCACTGGGCCAGCGTGGTGGACTATAGCCCAAAAATCTCCCTCGTATTGAGGGAGAATGTGCCAGGTATAATGGCAATAGGCTCGCCCCCTATTACATTGGGACCAAAAATGCATCGGCGAAATGTGGGCGCACTGCAGTGCACCTCTGCCTACCCCTTCGGGGAATACAGGCGTGATGTTGTATTATTATTATAATAATAAGTTCAGCTTAGTGGCGAGGTATAGGGTCTGGACTACTCTCGACAGTACTTTACTAACAAACTTTACAGTATTATTGTTGTAGTTGCTAATGTGACAAGGAGTAACCTAGGTCCTAGAGCACTTCCATTTTAGAAAAAGCATTAAGGTTCCGTGGAAATAACATAATATATCCCATTGTTTGCGGGCAATTTCCCAAACGGCTGAAACTTTTGATACGACTTTCACTGACAGATAGCTGATGTTACAAGTAGTAATTTAATCAACTGTCATTTTTAAAAAAAAATTATAAAAAGGTAATTAAAAATCCGCGCTATGTGCATACAGCCATATCTTTAATTTATCTATACAAATAAATGACATTGGATTCTGTTGTAATATCTGTTTGTAATATCATTATAACACCTGTTCAGGCTTGCAACTTCCCATTAACTTTCAATTCAAACTTTCCCGCGTGACCAATTAAATCATCTTCGGCTCACTTGGAACGATTTGAATGCATTACGCATGCGCCGTGCGCGAACGAGACGTGTAGCGCCCTCTTCAAGACAAGTGAGCCGAAAATCTGTCAACGCGCCGCCGGCCGGCAATTTTACACGCTCCCGCTAATAATTTAATTACGATGTGTTGTGCCTGGAAACCTCGCAGCAGAAGCACAGAAGCAGTAAGTCCATTATCCTTACCTTTCCGCAGCCTGTATACCCAATTTATTCAATTTAATATCGACCAACACCTTTTTACTAAATACATGGGTTCTGTACCATTATGTATAAAAACGGCAAAAATATTATGTCTGATGTACCTATGGGTTTTTTTTTTTAAATTGAATTATTTATTTTTGAATTGAATAATATTATTAAAAATTATGTGAATATTTCAAGGGTCTAACTGTTGCTGTTATCAATATCGAGCAAAAAAAAAAGTTTGTTGTATGGGAGCCCCGTTAAATATTTGTTTTATTTTAATTATTATTTATTTTATATTATTTTAAATATTATGGTTATTAAACTTAATTAAATTAAATTTAGTATTTGTTGTTATAGCGGAAACAGGAATACATCATCTGTAAAAAAATTTACTGTCTATCTATCACGGTTCATGGGATACAGCCTGGTGACAGACGGACTGACAGAGAGACGGACAGCGGAGGCTTGGTGAGTTTTATCCTTTGGGAACGGAACCCTAATAACGGTGAAACAGAGTTCGCCCGGTCATCTAGTTGCTAATAAAAAGGACAGAGGGCATTTAAAATTGCTCATGAAACCTTAAAGTTACTTAAAGTTTCGGGCACGTAGCCATGTTCTATTCCCTTACGTACCGGTTTTTAAGTGAGAAAATGGAAGTTAACGATAAAAATACAATTCGTTTATACATTTGAAATAATACCGCAATTTTAAAAAGATAAATATGTCGTCAAATGAAACTATCTTCATTTTGGTTCGGAATGTAGGATTCTAATGACATATCTCTTTGATTTATATAATCAAAGGACATATGTACTAGTATTTAAAGGCCCTGCGTATATAGGCGCGTCAAGACACGCGAGACCTTTTTTTGTAAATACCAAAACGAATAATTATTTTGGAAAACAGTAGCCATGGAGATTCTTTCCCATTCTTATCTGTAGGAAATACATTCCAAATGAGAGTCACGATTCATAAGTACGAGTACCTTTATAATTGACTTTTATAAAAAAACTGATTTTGATTCTGTACTGTATTAGCTCATAGAAGAAGCACATTTTTCAACGAAATTGTCGACGAGGCAAGCGAATATAGACGCAGGGTCGCATGGCATTATGCCACAGAAACATTTCTGATTACATAATCTTTATGAACATTGCCACAGACTACATTAAAAAAAAGTGGCTGTCGCGGTACGCCTGGCAGATGTGATTATGTTAATTAGAGTAGAGAGAGAGAAGCGTCGTAGCGGAGTCAGCCAGTGGGCGGAGTCTAAGTGGCGGAAAGAACCGAGGAGCCACGGAGCTGGTCGAAGTATTCGCATCACGGCATCGCGACATCAACAGTTGCTGTCACTCGTCAAGAGCGCCATTACATGTTTCACATCAAAAAATCGAGTAAATTCGCTCGAGCCAGTATGTAAGGCCGGCCTACTTATCCCCATATAATGGGAGACACACAGTGCTAATAATACTAAAACGTGCTTGGTGAACAATATACCTAGTTAAGGGCGATTTTTTTAAACATTAAGCGATATTTAGAAAGCGTATATTCTGTCTGATCCGTGGATTTACCTTACTAAGATTATTCTTTTATAATTCTTTTCAATTTTATAATTGCTTCTTTTGTATATTTTCGTTCTAACATTTATGTGCGTCGACAGAGCAATCGTCCTAATATTATTTGAATAACAAATGTCATCTTGGTTATTAGAAACTTCAAACTTATACTACCGGTCCGCTAAGTATCGCTTATCTATGTATAAAATATTGGTTTCGGCCCTAACTCGTCGTTAGGTGCCAACATACTCAACACAATTGTCAGTTAACTTAATTGCAATTAGGTAAGAAGATTTGCATTATTTCATTATAACAAAAGCTAACGTCTTGTTATGATAATGAACGAATATCATATAAGGAATGATCTAATAAAATACTGACTGGGTAAGGGCGTAATTAACCGAGAATCGTAGGTGCGGTAGATATGTAATTAAGAAGTGGATCTCTTCTTCTTTTAATACGAATGAATTAATGAAATTTAATGTAATAAGATGAGGAATGGCTCCACTTTCGAATAGCGGATATTTGCAAGAGCAAATTGTCAGAATACCCGGTAATCGCAGGTGCAGTAATTTCTAATCTTATTCTATTACACGAGACACTTACAAATTGACGATTTTTCTGCAAAGCGCGATTTGATTAACTAACCAAAGTAATTAATCTAAAGTTTTCCGGAAATTAATCTTACGGTAAATTATAATTTGGACTTCCGCTCCGTAAGTAAGTGTAAGCGCTGTAAGTGGGCGTGTGCCCGATATAATGGTAATAATTTTGCCCCATTTTACATAGGTACTTAAAATATTGGAGAGGTTTGGGTGTACGGCAGTGCAACTCTGCCTAACCTTGCGGGAACACAGGCGTGGTATTGTTTCATTATTTTATTAGGTGTGAGGTGTTTTTACAAAATTTCGTAGTGCAGTGATACTCCTCAGTAAAACATAGGGACCAAAAGCACACGCTGAAGGAATTCTAATTGTTGCAGTCACTGAAGTTTAATTAAAATCTAGAATCTCTCAAAGGATACTTTGTGTTATGCCCGGGTAAATTACTTAGGAATCTGAAGCGCGTTCTGCAAAACTGTGAAATGCAAATTAGAATATGCATTTGCGCATCACAGACTCGGGGTAAACAAACTCAATTATTTTCAATTGTTTCCAACTCAAGACTTATTTTGTAATAATATGTGTAAATTCATTTCGAATGTGCAACAATGCAAAACTGTGTGTTTTAATTAATGGATATCTACTAAAATGTTTACTTAAACATTATTATTTAGATCATAAACATATAAAAAACCGGCCAAGTGCGAGTCGGACTCGCGCACGAAGGGTTCCGTACCATTATCTATAAAAAGGCAAAAATCCGGTTTGTTGTATAGGAGCCCCCTTCAATATTTATTTTAATATCTTTTTTAGTATTTTTTGTTATAGCGGCAACAGAAATACATAATCTGTGAAAATTTCAACTCTCTAACCATCACGGTTTATGAGATACAACCTAGTGACAGACGGACGGACGGATGGACGGACAGCGATGTCTTAGTAATAGGGTTCCCGTTTTACCCTTTGGGTACGAATTGAAGTATCCATAGTTTGGCAGTCACCGTTGCCATGTGGCATGCATTTTACTTTATAAACATCCATGATTACTTCTTCTTTTTTACGTAATGAATGAAATTTTAATGAAATAACATGAGGAACGGCTGCACCTGCGATTAGCGGTATTTATGCAAAATGTCGAGCAATTAATAGCAAGGACAAATTTAATAAATATACACACATTATAAATTAACATGGATGATGACAGTGATAAAGATGGCGGATAGATTCCATCCATAATTGAGAGATGTAAATTTGTAAATTGCCTTAAATCCATGAATATGTCTTTGACACACCTTTTTTCAATATTTCGAAGCACGCCGTCGTCGTCGCGTCGTTTAAGTCTATTATCAACTGATAAACAAATAATTACAAAAGTTAAGACTAAAGTATTTTCAACAATGATTACCACTTGCTGAACGGTGAAGGAAAACGTCGTAAGGAAACCTGCACGTCTATAGAGAAGGCATATGAAGTTCACCAACCACATTGGGCCAGCGTGGTGGACTATGGCTCAAATCTCCCCCGTATTGAGGGGGAAGGGGGCTGCCCGGTATAAGGGCAATAGGCACGCCCCTATTACATTGGGACCAAAATACATCGGCGAAGTGTGGGCGCACTGCAGTGCACCTCTGCCTACCCCTTCGGGGAATACAGGCGTGATGATAAAGATGTATTTTGAACTAAAGTTTGGCGAAATGGACAAAATATTTTGGAATAGAATTATGAGATTAGTGCCGTAAATAGGGCGGTGCCACCGGTGCCCAGGCACAGGGCGTAGACTCTGGGGGCGCAAGAATGGTCAGACTAGGCATCACTATATTTTTTTTGCTCCTGATAAGTTCCCATAACATCTTTTTTTAGATATAATATAAAAAAAGAACAAGGGCGCAGTTATAGGAGCTCGCACAGGGCGCAGAAAAGGCTATTTACGGCACTGTTAACGACATCAAACCGTTTATAAGGATTCCGAAAACAAAAATTAAGTTACTCAAACTGTTGAAAACAACCAAGTTTTATCGTCTGTGTCAATTATTAGGAAGTTATGGCGGCAATTTGGATTGCCAATTACTCGGGAGTTGTGACTTTTATACCGAAAAATATTCCACGAAAACGCAAACAAAGATAATCGAGATAGAACCCAAAGTGATATATTGCGCTAAAGATAATTATTATCTACTTGTTAATAAATATGTATTTGTTAGCGACCCTTGTGTAAGTATTTATTAACAAATTTGAGTGTATTGTGATTTACAGAATCAGATTTTTTTTATTCAAGCAAACCAATACAGGCACTTATGAATCGTCGATAAATAATAAAAATAGTATCTCTACCACCCATTCGGAATGCATTTCCTATGGAGAAGAATGGGCAAGAAACTCCATGGTTGCTTTTTCCACTGTGGATTTACATTTTTGTGTTTTTCTCAAATATAATGTTAATGAGGCAAAACATTCTCAAAACACAATTAATAAACTATTGATCCCTACACAATTAATTAACAATTATTACACAATTAATTAATCAAAGGTAGGAAGGAGGAGGAAAACGGAATAAATAGCTAACATCCCTCAAATGAGTTCATGTGAAGCCGGACCAGCGCCTGACCAAGCGTGCTTATCCTCAACTAAATAATTGCCTATTGTTTGGATACCTATTTAAGAATGTAAAATTGATATCTTATATATTTGTTTATTGGAAGCATAACTGACTATTATGTATATTACGGAATTAGTTTATTATATTTAAAATTTCTCTTTTCATGTGGTATTTTCAAGATTAGTTTTCGTAGGGATATTGATCCCAAATAAAATATAGCCTATGTCCATCCCGAAACATGTAGCTTTCTAAAGGTGGAAGAATTTTTAAAATCGGTTCAGTAGTTATTGACTGAATCCATTACAAAGAAACAATTTAATCTTGCTTTTTATATAATAAGTAATAAGTATAAAATCTATACTATTATGGTACGTTAAAAAGCTATAATTTATACTATCTAGACGCACGGCAGTGCGTCCAGCCAATTAAAGCTGGCTGCAGCACGATATAGGTACGAATTATATTATAGGCATCGCAATTTCTAAAACTGTAAGTTCTTTTTTTATTTTTCCGACAGTTTACCTAGCTGGTAGAAACTAGGCATCGGACATAGAGCTCTTCCAGGACTGTTTTAATAGGCATTTAATTATAATTAGTACATTAAAACTAAAGCCAAGTCAGGCCTTAGGCCAATATATTATTCTAAGTTTTAAGAAGAAATTATAGTCTAAGTTGGTTTGTAATATTTTATGTTGTTATAAAAAAAATTCAGGACTGACCACTGAAATTGGCGCCCGTTTAGATCTCACACCTTTTGTTGTTGAACTCGACAACCAAGGCATTTATCATAATATTAAAAATTGGCTCTCTGTTTACATTATGTTTTGATGGGATAGATTATACTAAATATACCTAGATTATAGTATTATCTGTAGTGCAGATTAAAACTTTTTTATCGTCCCACTGCTGGGCACGGGCCTCCCGTTAATGCGAGGGGATTCAGGTGCGTTGGCAGACTATTTATCGAAAACTAGTATGTTCCCTCAGACGTGACGTGGTTCTCCCATAAAAGGTGTCAATATTCACATGTCTCTAAACTATTCCAGATCTAAAGACCTCGCGGTGAAGTCTGTCAGCGAACTATATCCTTGTACAACGACAAAATACCCCTCAAAGTATGCATAATATATGAGAAACGCCTCCCGAAAACTTTCGTTTCAAATTTACGAGGGCCAAGTTTGAGTATTTGATGATTTTACACATAGAAGGCACAAACAATGGTGTTTCGGCAAATGATGGACAGGAGATTAATTAATAAACACCATAGTGGTATCGACTGGTGAAAGGCTATTTGTCTTAAGCGACACTTTTGGGCGATATTGAGTTATATATATACATATTTGGAATCAGCGAATTTTTCTGCGTCGAATAAGCATGCTCTCCTGTAGAGTTAACAAAATGTAGCTTAAGTCACGATATGGCGAACACTATTTAACTTGTTGTTGATGCTAATAAATAAATAAATATCTCCAGACAACACATACTACTACTACTTCTACTACAGCCCTTTTAACGTCCCCCTGCTGGGCACGGGCCTCCCTCCAATGCGAGGAGGATTTGCAATTCAACACATACTCGTCGTATAATACTAATCTAAACATAGCTTGTGCCATGGGTACCTGGAACTGGGGACGATTCCAGTTACATCCAGACTAGGGTAAATAACGAAAAGGCCATTTCCTAAATTTGCCACCGGCGGGAATCGAGTCAGCACCCACGCGGTTTCCTACGCTACGTTATTTAGACTTTAGATTTTTACACTTTTTTTTGAGATTACTACGCTGTTGGCCGTGAAGTGGCCTGTACAGCTTTACCGGAGGAGTGCCGAGCGCAGAGTGCACTCGATTTTTACACACGATTCACGATAATTAAACGTGGTAGCACGTCACTATAATGAATCTAGTGCATTGAATATCTAAAGTAGGTACCCATAACGACTCAACTTTTCGTATAGCTCTGCGGTAATTATTCCGCCATTGTTGTTATCTCATGTACCAGTAGTATACGGCAACTATATGGGTAAACAACAATGGCGGAGTCAGATAAACCAGAAAAATCTACCGCAGCGCGGGCTCGATATTCCATCTCCATGATCTAGTGACATAATTTTGAAGTTTCAAACCAATGGATAACTGAAATGTCGAATGTCATCAACAAAATATTGGGACGAAATTTCTGTAATTTTCCATACAAATGCACGATAAAGTAATCGTTTTACCATATCCCGGATAAAAGATAAATTCACATGAATATTGGGACGCAAAAAGAAATGATAGACAGACAATTTTACTGTAAGCATGGCAAATCCATTGATTTGACCTAAATAGGCTTTTTTTTTTTTTTATGAGATAGGGAGACAAACGAGCAGACGTTTCACCTGATGGTAAGTGATCAACGCCGCCCATGGACACCTGCAACACCAGGGGCATCGCAAGTGCGTTGCCGGCCTAGGCTTCGGCTGTTTATGTCGTTTATGTTCACAGATCACTTTTATGTTTATGTACGGCCCACTAGCCGAGCCGCCTACTCTCAAACTACTAGACCAAGCCGTGCTTGAAAAGCGCGCAATAATCTTACTGAACAGTTAAGACACGAATATAAATATATTCGAACGAATATAAATTTATTCTGAAAACATTTTAACGTATTTTTCTTCAGCCTTAAGCTAATTGCCGCATTTCGACAACTAAGAACCAGTGTAAGGATGAAAAAGGCCTTTTCTTGTTCGGCAGGCTATAATTACCAGCCCTTTGGCGCTTTTACACATATTTTTTTCCTTTTTTAATTAAATTTGCAATCAAGACAACATTGTCTGTAAGCCAAATTAGGCCTACAGAAAAAATAATTAGGGATCCGTGGGAAAAACGTAAAACCTATTTGTTTTCAGTAATCACCGAAACGGCTACACTGATTTTGACGGGAGTTTCACTGACAAAGAGCTGATGTTATAAAGAGTAACTTATGTGACTTTGATGTGTTATAATTAGGGTTCTTAAGTACCACGTGGATCAAGTCGCGGGCTAAGCTAGTCTTTTCATAAAATGGACATACTTCAAAGTACTTATTGTCGTTAATCGAATATCTCGCTTTGCAGATGCATTTGCATTTGCTTCACTGAACAATCTCGAAATGACCAATTACTCACAAAGGAGATTGAAAAACACGCTTACATTTAGCTATTATCTATCGTGACGTTCAAAATAATGTTTATTGCGTTTCGCAATTAGACTTTTAATTGTGTCATTTATTATACAAAGATTTTAAGAAGAGTTTTTAAAGCGTTTGCTATAAGTTGTAGGTGCGCTTATAAAATATTTACCACCAATTGAAATAAAACTTTTTTACGGATTCTATCGCGTTTATTTACTATTTTATTTTCCCGACGTTTCGGCTGCTAAATATCAGGGTACCCAGTTATTAACTATGACATCAGGACGTCTAACACCTCAGTCCCCCCGTGACCAAGGATGCTGTAAAGCAGCCGAAACGTCGGGAAAATAAGATAGTAAATAAACACGATAGAATCCGTAAAAAAGATTTATTTCAATGTATAGTAATCGCGTAAATATGAGAAAACAATATATTTACCACCAATATTTTATTATTTTTTATTTTATTTATACATCATCATCATCATCACGCCTGTATTCCCCGAAGGGGTAGGCAGAGGTCTTCTGCGTCGAATAAGCATGCTCCCCTGTAGAGTTAACAAACTGTAGCTTAAGTCAAATTGCCTTTCCCCCCACGATATGACGAACACTATTTAACTTGTTGTTGATGCTAATAAATAAATAAATATCTCCAGACTACTACTACTTCTACTACAGCCCTTTTAACGACCCACTGTTGGTCACGGGCCTCCCCTCAATGCGAGGGGGATTCAGGCCATAGTCCACCACGCTGGCTCGGTGCGGGTTGGCAGACTTCACACATCTATCGAGAACTAGTCAAGTTCCCTCAGACGTGCAGGTTTCCTCACGATGTTTTCCTTCACCGTTTTATAGCAAGTGATAATCTCGGATGAAAATGAGATTCGCACATAATCCCAGATGTGCGAGCCGGGGTTTGAACTTGCACACTTTGATTGCAAGGCGTGCGTTCGACCATTCTGCTACCACTGCTTAATAAAGCAAAAAAAATACTTATTCACTAATTAAATATCCGAATCGTCTTGAGAAGCGTATCTATTGTTTTTTTAGTTATTAGGTATTGTGTAGTATTAATGTCACCTACTTTTAGATGTAAAGGTCGTTGAACACGACGGACTTCGTGAATATTCGGCATCCAACAATATCAGAATACATTTAAATATTTTTTGTGGTTTATTTCTCGTATTCCAATACTATTCGTCCGCCCACGTACCATGATTACGTTGAATTATTTCTGGGTGGCACATTAGGTTCTTACGTGAGTCTGCCCTACCAATTTATTGGCCATACCAAAAAGAACTCTATGTAAACATATATACAGATTGTATTTTAGTATTACCACAAAAAATTATTGCCGGATATGCCGTAGGGTACCCTGTGTTTGTGCTTGGAAAGTCGGTAAAAAGTTGTTTTCTAATTTAACGGAGCTGAAGTTAATAAGAATGCTCTGCAACACCTAGTAATCCTACTGAATTGTTTTTTAGAATACTGTCTAGTCTTTTATTAAATCTTTTAGATCTATTTTTTTCGTAAACTTTTTAATTATGAGAAGAAATATTTTGTTAACACCTAGCCTAAAGTTAAATTATTGCGGTCTTGTTGCTGTAAAACAATATTTAATTAACGTTTATTAAATTCCATCAAAAAAATGAAAATAAAAACTAAGTCGATTCTGTATGAATTACCATCCTTCTTACGGCCGTAGTGCAAGAACGAGAAGCAAGATATTAGCTGTGCTGTCAAATATAGTTGAGTTGTAATTTGTGTACAGTAGAATCAGCATAAAATATACTTAATTGATTTGATTAATTACTGGAGCACTCAAAATATTGCCGTCTCGCTCAAATATTATGATCGTGAAAAAGTCAACAATACACTAACCTCTAAATTTAGAAGCCTTTTAGATCATTAACTATGTTCAACACTTTTGTACTGAAAAAGGTCATATTCGCTTTATATTAAGAAGTAAAATTGTTTCACAGATTATGTATTACGACTAGGGATTGCAAGAAACGGGAATTTTGAGATTTTGTAATTCCAGGTACCAAGTTTAACCCGTACCGGGAAATACCGGGGGCACACCCAAAATTTTCGAGAACTGTCAAATAATCCAAGTAATATTTCAACAATATTGCTACGGGCAATATTGCTAATTTAAACAATATTGCTAATTTAAACTTATTGCCAATAGTAAGAGTAAGCCAATCCCGATGTAAGAGTGAGCCTATTGTCATTACACTAGGCCCTTACATTCAAAATGGTGTTTGGTCAAAGCCATTACAGCCGTACTTCTTCTTTTAATTTAAGGGTTAGACACTCGTTAGTGCATCGGAGGCGTTAGCACGCACGTCAATACTAAACCTTTGTCACGCATTCGTTCGTTTGCTCTCTGTCTTATTTCATACGAGAGAAAGAGACACAATCAACATATACCGTGACATAAGTCTAGTCTTGGCGCACATGCTACGACTACTGATGTAGGTTTTACCTCCTAATTCGATCCAGTGCAGCCTTTACCTCCACATGCGATATGCCACCAACATCATCTTCAATCTGACTCATATAACATATTCGCGACATATATATGTAGCACACCTTACAAATAAAACTAAACCTTGACCTAGTAAAATCAGATATCATTTAAATAAACAAAAAGAATTCGCCACCCTTTTTAACTTGGCTCTGTAAAGCCCTGCATCGACAGGTGCGTCGAACTCGCACAATATTTTCCAAATACCAAAATGCTCGGTGTTTCTCTGCGGGATCGAATCCGGAACGAAGTAATTCGCCAGAAAACTAAAGTTATCGACATAGCTCAACCGATTAGCAAACTGAAGTGGCAGGGGCCGGTCATATCTGCCGCAGGACTGATAACCGTTGGGGTAGACTTGTCCTAGAGTGGAGGCCGCAAATCGGCAAACGTAGCGTAGGACGTCCTGTGACCAGGTGGAGCGACGACATACGCAAAGCGGTGGGCAGTGGTTGGAGAAGAAGAGCCGAAGATCGGGCTCAGTGGCGCATCTTGGGAGAGGCCTACGTCCAGCAGTGGACTGATACCGGCTGATGATGATGTGTTAACCATAGAGTATAATATAGAGTATCCATAACGACTCCACTCTGATTTTTCCGGCATTGTTTTTATTTTATGTACCTGTAGTATACGTCAACTATATGGGAAAACAACAATGGCGGTGTCAAATAAACCAGAAAAATTTACCGCAGCATGGGCTCGAAATGCCTTCTCCGTTATAATATCTCCATGGTATTAACTCATTTAGATGTTCTTTTAGAGGAAGCACCTTTTCTAATAAAATTCCATTGATGACGCGAGGGAATTTTGATTCGTCCTCCTCCTCGAGTCGTGCTCCTCATTAGGTACTGAGGGTCGTGTTCCCCCATGGAATTATTTTCTCCTTGACTATCTTGCGCCACCTGTGCCTGTCTTTGGCGACGTGGAGAGCTTCGTGGAGATTTGTGGATCTGGTCAGATCATCTAATGGGACTTCGGCCTCTGGAACGTTTTCCGTCGATTTTTCTGGTAACCATTAGTTGCTCGTGGTTGTGAACATTTTTCCTGGAAACGTGACCGAAAAACTCAAGTATCCTATGGAGACAGATGGTAGATAGTCTGGTCTTTACATTTAGCTCCTGTAGAATAGATGCATTTGTGCGTTTTTGATAGGTAGTCACTTAGCAGTTGCATCAAAAATTCCAACTTTACATCAATATAGAGTACATTTACATACAGATACAAGTACATTGGAGCATAAAAATGCGTGCGTAAAAATTGTTGCCAATACGAAAACGATCTGTATGGATTCATACTTTTTTTTTTATTTAATTGCCCTTATTTAAAATTCAGTTGCAAGATTCCACCCGGAAATACATTGCAAGTTAATATAAAGCTTGTAATAATAATAAAAAGCTCATTCTTCAATTAACTGACAGCACAAGCGAATATTAACGCATGCTCGCGTGGATTTTACCACATAAATTAAATCTTTATGAAAATTGACATAGAGTTCGTTATAGAAAATTATTTACAGTAGAGAGATAGAAGCGTCGTAGCGGCGAGTGAGCGGAGTCAGCCGGTGGGCGGAGTCTAAGTGGCGGAAAGAACCTAGGAGCCTCGGAGCTGCTCGAAGATTACGCATCACGGCATCGCGGCATCAACAGCTGTTGCTCTCACTCGCCAGGCGCCCCATTAGATGTTTCACATAAAAAAACGCGTACATCTTGACGTTCAAGTGTGTCCAGGGTGTAAACGTAATCCCATCTGCTCGCCGGGTTGACAGTGATTGAAGATACGTCTCCCGTAGAACGTAATCCGGTGTCGGATAACGATCTGTGTAAGCTGATTACCATAATATCAGTGACTTTGGAAAGCCTGTAGGATTTTTTTTTTTAATGGACTACGCTGTTGGCCGTGAGGTGGCCTTTACAGCTTTACCGGAGGAGTGGCGAGCACAGAGTGCACTCCAACCAGGGCCTTAAGGGCAGAAAAGGGTGGCAATTAGCTCAAGGGCGCCAAAGAGGGCACGACCTCGGCTTGGGCAGTTATCGTGAGGGGAGAGGTAGTGACTGTGCTCCTAGGTGCAAAGATGCACCTACGAGCGGAAGAGGGGGTTCCTCGACTTCGCCGGCGAGATTGGTGTCTGTTTAAGGCTGGTGTAGGTGTGTTGGTGGCCCTCTCGACGCCCGGGTCGAGGAGGGCGGAGCCCTTAGGAATTGGAATAAAACACTATTAAGTTATGACGGCTACAACGATTTATAGACTTGGTGTAGTGGTTCGATCGTAACAGCTAACGGCACAAGTAGGCTTAGCATGACCGCGTAGACATAAGTTTTTCCTCTTTCAACGGCCAGATTCATCGAGAAAATGACGTCACGCCGTGTCCAGTACAAAAAGGTCGAAGTGACGTAATTTTATCGACAAATCTGACAGTTGAAAGGGATAAATTATGCGGTCATGCTAAGGGTGCGGGTTTGATCCGGGTAATCTTGCAAACGGTTGAACTTATTTGGACGGGACTTTCACTGACAGAAAGCTGATGTTACAAGGAGTATCTAATGCTATATTTATTTTAAAAAAATAATTTGGTTTCCGCAGGAAAAACATAATAGGGTGAAGTCGTGGACACAGCTAGTACTATAATAACAAGTTACATATTGAATTAATGTGATTAAATATTTTAGTATGTAGGTACGCCCGACATATATAAATTAAAAAGTAATCTCAATTATGCTATGTAAAGAATTCGTATTTGAAAAACTAGTTATACCTATTCCCTTTGTTTTAAATTGAATTGTTATTATTAGCCGACCTTTGGACCAAATTATTTCCACCCATGCAAAGTTACTAATGCTGGGTTCTTTTAAAAAACGTTTCGTTATCGGTAAGAGCAACAATTCATTCACGTTAACCCCCCACCTCTTATAATACTATTGTTTCAATCAACGAGTTATTACATCAAAGATGGAGCTTTCCCTAACCTAACCTAACGTTTGACAGTTTCACACGTCCAATTTTGTGTGTGACTTTGACGTCTACGTACGTCAAAACGTATAAGACTAAAAGACCGTGGCATCAATGAGAATAATCTCGGCCGAGATTATTCTCATTGAGTTACTAATGCTGGGTTCTTAAAAAAAAATGTTTCGTTATCGGTAAGAGTAACAATTCATTCACGTGAACCCCCCACCTCTTATAATACTATTGTTTCAATCAACGAGTTATTATATCAAAGATGGAGCTTTCCCTAACCTAACCTAACGTTTGACAGTTTCACACGTCCAATTTTGTGTGTGACTTTGACGTCTACGTACGTCAAAACGTATAAGACTAAAAGACCGTGGCATCAATGAGAATAATCTCGGCCGATTTTCTTTGACGTCCCTTTGACAAATTTAGGTTATACTTTCTAATATCATTGGTTTTAAAGTTAAGTCAATTTTTTGACAGATTTCGTACTAAGTTAACTATCAAAAATTTAAAGTTATGTTATAAACAATACAGCAAGAGATATGAAGATAAGAAGGCAGGCATACGAGAGTATTAGTTACTACACTTTTATTTTAGGAACATCTTTCTTTCAACGTCTCATAATTTTTTTTACGGTCCGTTAGCGAAATAGGGATATTTTAAAAACAGGAATCTGAAATTCATTGTGGATTGAAAAGGGTTGATATATGTGTGTTTAGATAGCTTATTTAATTTGATATTACTTTAGTTGGATCCGGTGGTGGAGATAATCCTTAGGGAGCGGATTGGGATTTTGGTTCAGTCTCGGTAATCGGCCTACTTTCAGTGAGAGCCGGGGTTTATGAGGGACAATATATAGGGTTTTACATGACTAGTTTCCGGTGTCAAACTAAGGGAACAAAGGCATGCCCACTGAACGTCTTGTCGGATCTCAGGGTCCCGATTTTCGCTTGATATACATCAATCTCTATTCGAGATATGTCGAAACAAAAGGAAAAAATACGACCAATTTGTTTGTTTGGTTCCGGCATATTTCTAATAGAGATTGATGTCTATCAAATGAAAATCGGGCCCCAGGTCAAATTCAAATCGTGTATCTCATTTAACCCTAGGGCTGATTCAACAAGTGACTCTCTGTTACGATTTACATTCATATAAATCCGTCCTCTTCATCACCTTTATTACCCAATATTTATTAAAACCCGAATCATAATGTGTATTTATTTAATTTATCGTTGATATTATACTCGACATTGGCATATATACCCGCTAATCGCAGATGCACCCTTTCCTTATCGTATTCTAATAATTTTCATCACTTCATTCATTTCGTCAAAGAAGGAGAAGAGAGTTGGATTTGACGCGACATCATATCGAGGGGTGAAAGGCTATTTGACAAGCGACACTTTGGGCGATATTGACTTGTGTACATATTAGGAATCGGCGAATTTTTCTGCGTCGACTGAGTATGCTCTCCTGTAAAGTTAACAAAATGTCGCTCAAGTCAAATTGCCTTTCAACCCTCGATGTGTCACGGTGTATATAGGACGACAGCTTGGAGTAGTCGTTTAAGCGTAGTGGTTGCCGGTTTGATTCCCACCCACCAGCAGCAAATTTCAGAAATGTCCTTTTCGGATTTTGTGCGATTCCATTTACTGTCTGGGTAAGGTACCCAGACAGTAAATGGAATCGCCCCTAGTCAATTGTAAGGTGCTGGGCACCAAGGGGTTTTAGTGATTAGGAGTCACATCGCCAGCCTGTCTCCCCCGTGGCAGACTGGCATCCATGATGGATTTCCCCTTGTAAAAAAAAAAGGGATCACTCGATTAGTATGTAGGTATTGTCTGGCGATATTTAGCTTATCGATTTTGGAGAGTTGATTCCGTAAATCTTGGACGAATGAAGCCGTACTTCCGATACCCTTGCCATGCCATAAAATGTTCCTAATCGCCCATAAATAACTGCTACAAACGAACGTAGTGTGAATGTGAGTGGATCATTAAAACTTTCTCTCCTTCTTTCTTATGTGCAAAGAGTGAGACAAAGCTTTGCAATTTGTTATCAGGCTTGACATTACTCGGTGTATACTTGCTAAAGTTTGAAACATTTTTAAATATATAATAGATTATTTCGTAAAATATAAGCAGCTGCTCCATACTTCGCCATAAAATTTAGTGACTTAATAGGCGATACCAAAATTGACACATTTTATACAACACCGCCTTATGAATTGCGCAATGAAAATTTCATAGCATCCGGTTATTATTATAGATAACTTGGGTTCTCAAAACCGATGTACTTAGAGATGTTAGGCCTCCCGCACACTGGAGCGTCGATACCGCGCGAATTTTGCCAATAGCAAAACGAACTCTGTGTCAATGTGTATAAATAATTAATTTCCGTGGAACAAGCCGCGCTCTTCGCTCGAGCTGTCAGTGTCATTTCGTTGTATAATTAACTTTTTGTATGTGTCAATACAGTTCGTTTTGCTATGGCAATAAAAATACGCGAGGGCGTCGACGCCGCCCCAGTGTGCCTCCCATAATGTTTCCAAACCAGCATCGAATTTCCAAGGTGCTCTTGTCGGGTTTATTACAAGGTAGGTTAGTGCTTAATTAATCTTACAATAAAACGTTCAGGTTCGTTAGGTCATTTGTGGTCTCGGTTCTAGGCTTGCTGGTAAATAGGCTGAGACCGCCGGTCTAGTAAATTTGAATGTTTAGCTTTCGACTAATGGGTGGGAACTAATTATTTTGTAAACAAGGCATAACTTATTTTACGTTTACCTATTTCTTCTTAATTTTTAAATACAGGGTGTTTCAGAAGTCTGAAATAATACTTCGGGTACATAATATACGATAGCTCATATGTGGATGCTTAGTGAAGACATTTTTTTACCCAACTATCATAGTTTCAGTTATATTTGATATTTGAATTTTTGTAACAGGTATCGTCTTCTGGCCGTTGGGTACATCCATAACCCTGTTCAGCAGTCTAAACTAGTGAAGTGCCAGATCGTTAAAAATGTATATCCGCGGATACGGATCCGGATACGGATATTTGGTGTCAAGATCCGCGGATACGGATACGGATCTTAACAAGATTATAAAAACTTCCTATAGTGAATGTTTAATAAGCTTATCACAAAGATTTGTCATTGATTTCATTATAAAGATAGTTGATTTAGTACCTTTCAGTTATGTAATATTGGTAGGTACTCACTACGATAAATGTTTGCAATATAAACAAATTAAAAATAATAAATTGGGATTTATGAAGACAAACAAACACATGACCTTCAAACAACTTTCCAGACTTGTGAAACCTTCGATTGAAAGCGTCGACAACTACCTCAATTCAAACACACAATTCAAATATCAAACATCGTAACTAGTGATGGATAACTCGTAATTTGAGGGTGATGGAGTACCTACCTCATTTTACTTCGCGAGGAGCAGACGAGTTTCACCTCGGTTGAAGTGAGGTATCGCTCACAATACATATTTTGTCGAAGTCTTTTTTTTAATGGAACTAAGCCCGCATCGCTTATCGTAACTGTGAATAAAAACATTATTTGCACATTTTTTTTATTTAACGATTTTGTGAATTGACAAGCCAATGGGCTTGTTAATTTCCTATCTTTTTGATAAATTGATTAGGTCACCGGTCGTTCAAAGGTCGGTTTGAACTTCAGCTATAGACACGTCCTAGTTGACTAATGGAGTTAATAGAAGATAAGGTTACATATAATTTGCAATTTTAATATTAATTTGATGACGATTCCTTTTATCTTAAAGTTGTAAGTAAATAATTGCTTTTAAATTAAAGTATAGATAGTATAGATAGAAAACTCTTTATTGTACACCAATAGTTACATAGAAATTACACAACATATATTGACAAAAACTATAACAAATATATGTGTACATTGGGCGGTCTTATCGCAAGCTGCGATCTCTTCCAGACAACCTTTGGATGGAGAGGATTTTGTCATAATGACATGATGGCAGACAGTTGTGTATCACTGTGAAAAAATAAATAATAAAATATGTAGATATAAATAGTATCTACATAGTTAACGATTTATTATATAAAAAAATATTTTTAACAAAAAACAAAAACCGACTTCAAAAACCTAGGTGCACTAAAAAGCTACAAATAACCTTACAATTCATTACATTTGGAGTAGGTGCCAATCAACGTCGGACAAGGCAAATACACACATGAATTGGCACCGAATAATTTTTTTTCACGATTTTTAGTGTCAATAATCGTTGAAAATTTGCAAATATTATCACCTTATAACAGCCCTAAAAAAGTAAAAATTTACAGCCAAAAAAAAAATCACCCCCCCTCACCCCCCCTTTCCACCCCTTTGGGGGTGGGTTTCGATCTTTGTTAACAATCCGTATTAAACAAAAAAGATTTTTCGAAATCGGTTCACTAACGCCGGAGATATGCTGTAGTCCGGATTGGACCCCCATTTCACCCCCTACATATTTTTTCTTTCAAAATTCCTGAAAGACGTGTTTTTTTTATTTTGTATGTTAAATGCATATACAAAGTTTCAAGTCGTTCAAAAAATATTTTTGAAATTATGTGACCTTCAACCCCCCATTTCACCCCCAAGGGGTTAGATTTCTGATAATATTTTGGAAATGGGACCAACCTTGAAGAATTCCCTAGCAAACCTCAAAAATTTTTTCGAAATCGGTCGACAGACGCCGGAGATATTCGGTTACATACAAAAAAAAAACATACGGGTCGAATTAAGAACCTCCTCCTTTTTGAAGTCGGTTAAAAATGGAGCTTTTTGTAATGTTTGACAGCTTCACAAGTACACCTGGGTGTGTGTGTGTGATGTCTCCGGACGCCAGGCCTTGTAGCATGACCGAGTAGACATAAGTTGTATCTCTTCCAACTGGCAGATTCGTCGAGAAAATGATGTCATACCGAGCCATGTCCAGTGCAAAAAGCTCGAAGTGACGTCATTTTCTCGACAAATCTGACAGTTGAAATAGATAAAACTTATGTCTACACTAAGCGCTAAGGGTGCATATAAACCATGTCAAGATGCAGCGGCGCCCTAGAGCGGTGCGAGCGCGTGTTGCGAGTTGCGACCGAAACGGGCGCCGTCATAGGGAGGGCGCCAAAACCAACCGAAAGTCGACCACCGATAAGCGTCATGACACTTCATAGTTAGCGTCGCGACGATCGAAGATCTTAGTATTATTCGATTCGAATATTCGTATTTTGTATTCAGAGAGGCGCCATCGCGCCAATTTGATATCTCGCACCACCCAAACAAATTCTAGGGCCGCCCCTGTCAAGAAGCATAAGTCTAGATGGCCATCACAGCACCAATTAACCCATTCGGGCCAAATTTTTTTGGACGTCTTGTCACAATTTGTTATCTGTACTTTTTAATATAATTGTATCTCGTATACACATACCCCATGAGCTAATAAAGAGGTTTCATGCAATGAAAATAATCTGTGATAAACAACACAGATGCAATATGTTGGTACCAGTTATTCCCGTACGTGGGCGTAACCGCAGTGAAAGGCTTTATTTGCGGAAAGCTGGTCGTTATTTGCGTGGCAATAGGGTGTAAATTTCAATTTTCTTTAACAAAGTTAGTCAAGGGCTAACATCTTTTACGCCACCAATTTCGTCCAAATTAGGTATAGTTGCGATTACCGTACCCCTATTATTTCTCGTATATAAACGTACCCCTATTATTTCTCCCCCAATCAAGTGTGTTGTTATATTATGTACCTAACCAGCAACTGTCTGTCTTGCAGCAATGTTTTTAATATATTTTTTTTAATAATATAGTTCCTTATGGCCCGTTGCGAAAGGGGGTTAGACGGAAAAAATTAAGACTAAAAGTGTCGACCGACACTTTTGTAAATGTGTGTGTGAGAGGTAACGACACACTGTGTGTGTGATATCGATTCCGATTCCGATTCTGATTCCGATTCCGATTCCGATTCCGATTCTGGTTCCGGTTCCGATACCGATTTCGATGTGTGTGTGTGTGTGACAAGTAGTATGGAAACAATCACTTGCTATGGAACGGTGAAGGAAACCATCGTGAGGAAACCTGCACGTCTGAGGGAACTTGACTAGTTCTCGATAGATGTGTGAAGTCTGCCAACCCGCACTGGGCCAGCGTGGTGGACTATGACCCAAATCCCCCTCGCATTGAGGGGAGGCCCGTCCCCAGCAGTGGGACGTTAAAAGGGCTGTAGTAGTAGTAGTATGGAAACAATAATGCTTTAAGAGATGGTGGTAAGGATCCTGTTTGCCTTTTGGAAGGCTCATCAGCCATGGGACTACGCGCCGCCTACAGTTACTCAAACCAAAAAAAAACATTTTCTTTATATGCTTTTAGTTAAAATCTATTATTTCAAAATTACAAACAGACATTCCAATTTTATTTATGTAAAGCAAATGTTTTAGGTATACATGATTGATATTATTTGTATTGTGGTATAGAAATCGAAATATTATTATTTGTACAAGGAAAATGATTCAATTATCTACCTATGTCTGTGATAAATTTTCTTCAGAAAATATTGAGAAACCCAATTTCTATGCCCAAATAGAAAATAGAAATATCCTTCCAGTATTTATGGTCACGTATAAAAGTATTTGACGCAGAAATACTTGTTAAGGAAAAGGGCCTCCAGCTTTTCAAATAAAGATTTCCTACCTTTTCCTGTACCTATGTAAATGTTGAGGCTTTATGGTTAAGGTGCGACACAGAACTGTGAAATATCTTCCTAAATCCCCTAAAGGGCGATAAAATTTAGCATAAGGTCCTGCATCCACAGAAGCGAGTGAATTATCATTTATCGACAATGTACTCTGTTTCAATCAAAAGAAAACTTAAAACCGTCCTATCTGATAAGGCATACTACAATGTTGCAGACTTCTTAATTGATATATTATAAATAAATAATAATTATTGTTATATAGTTAATTACCTAACAAATAATTTTATTCTGTTGTTTGAATGTTTTATAATTTTAATTACTTTGTTTTGTCAATATTTTTTTTTGTTACTTTTATTATTTTTAATTATCTACTTTAAAAAAAAAAAACACCTAATATTTGTACGCCATATATGTGGCAAACATGACGAGACCATCAGTATAAACTTAACATCTTGCATGCACTCACTTGTTTGTATGTACACTCATGTTTAAACAAATAAATTTGATTTGATTTGAATTTTGAAGAGGTTTTTAATTTTGACGCGTAGGGCCTATTTTTTACGACTTTGAATCTTTATGCATATTGATACATGGTACGTTTTGGTATTGGCAAACCTTTTAGACGTCAAAATCAAAATCATTTTTTTTTATTCGTGTAGACCAAAAAGCACTTACAAATAGTCAGATTCTACCACCGGTTCGGAATGCTGCTTCCACTGAGAAGAGCCGGTATAAAACTCAATGGTTACTCTTTTCAAAATGATAATTGCGAGTAATACATTATCAGGAGCAACAACGCCATGAGAGCAGACAGCACCTTTGCCACAATACTAGAAGAATTATACTCACGGCAGTCTAATATTTCGAGCGTTGATGCTCCAGTGTGCCGGAGGCTTTTATATTGTTATCATATGGATGGCTGAAAGGTTATTTGACTTAAGCGACATTATGTTAACTATACAGGAGAGTATACTCAATCGTTGCAGAAAAATTCACTGATTCCAAATATGTATAGAAGTCAATATCACTTAAAGTGTCGTTTAAGTCGAATAGTATTTCACCCCTCGGTATCACAGCCGTACATAGTCAAGCCCAGGGCTTCCCTAACTGTACGTCGCGACGCCCTGGGGCGACGTGGTATTATCCCAGGGGCGTCGTTCTTTATTTTCTAATAAAAAAATTATATGCTATTTGGAGTATTTCTATTAGGCTAAATTGTTATTAGGCTAAAACTACAACCAGGCCAGGGCGTCGCAAAAATATGGCAACTTCGTAAGGGCGTCACAGATAAAATAAGTTTGGGAAGCCCTGGTCTAGCCAATAAACACTTCGATAGTGTCCTCAATGTGTGATAACTGGTCACGTAAGGAGTTGAAGGGCCCTTCTTTTGAACCGAAAAATTTAAATAAAAATATAGGTAGTAACATATTGGTGGAACCAGACATGGTACCTGTTAGATAGAGTACTCTTTATTGTACACCAAACAAAGAAATAATACACCATCAGGCCTGTATTCCGCGAAGGGGTATGCAGAGGCGCACTACAGTGCACCCACATTTCCCCAATGATAATACAATATTCTTAGGTTTGAATACATCTATCTATCTACGAATATAATCTATACAAATACATAGATACAAATAAATAAATGTGAAGTGTATTTTTGTAATGTCGTAATAAAAGCTAATAAATAAATGTATATGAAAGTTGATTTTATTTTAAACTACTTCGCCCGCGTGGACTTTACCGGGAAAAATGGGTATCGTATCTGATAATATCAATATTAAGTTTACAGATATATACTGAGCTGGGTATTATGTATTTCCCGGAACCCTATTTTTTTTCTAAAATTAAAATAGCCTATGTACGCCTTGGAACATCAACTATCTGTCAGTGAAAGTCCCGTCAAACTCGGTTCAGCTGTTTAGAAGTTTATTCAGAACAAACAAACATAGAATTTTAAAAATTGAATTCTTTAACCGTATCGCTTATGCTTTCATATGCATTTGGTAAAAAGGTTTTATTTTGATATTACATACAGACACACAAATTTATATTTATTTGTATATTGAAATAAAACTATTTTACGGATTTTATCGCGTTTATTTACTATTTCATTTTCCCGACGTTTCGGCTGCTTTACAGCAACCATGGTCACGGGGGGACTGAGGTGTTAGACGTCCTGTTGTGTCCTCTGTCACGGATTGGCTCGGTCGCCCTCTGTCTAATTGCATACGAGTGAAAGAGGCAACATCAAGATATTTCGTGACATACGTCTAATCCTCGCGCTCATGCTACAAGTGCGGATGTCACAGTTAATAACTGGGTACCCTCATATTTAGTTGTTGTTTGCGGTCCGATCCCCGCAGAAAGTGCTCACAGTGTCTTGAGGTCTTGCAATGGTACGCTTGGTTTTGGATTTAATCATATTATTTAATGGATCCCAAGTTGGTGGTAGCACCCAGCCATCTTCCCTATTGAAATAAGGATGTTTTTTAATTTCAATGGCCTCACGTATCATCCTTGGTCGGAGTCGGTGTTCTTTTGCGAGGATATGCGGTTTATCAAATCTGATATAATGGCGGGTGTATAGAAAAAAATAAGGCTTCGTCAAGCAAAGGTGAAAATGTCGTGCCTAAGTGCTGATAGGAACAGTACCTTGCTATTAGCATAAAACAATTTTCCTATTTGGACAATTTGAATTCGAGACACGAATTCATAAGTAGGTAATTTAGGCAGACACCTTTGCTATCTAAACATAAATAAATAAATAAAAAATCTTACTTATTTATAGGTTAAGCCCTGAACGGGATATATGCGCCCCAGAATTATAGAAAAACAATTTATTCATTTATCATAAGTTATAGTCAAAAAGACGTCAAGAAATTGGACCGAAATTGGCCGCTTTCATGCCACGGCTACACGTCTTAATATACAAAATATAACGTATGTAGACGTCATAGTCGCACAAAATTGGACGTTTGAATCTGTGAAATGTTAGAAAAAGCTCCCTGTTTGACATAACAACTCCTTGACTAGAGCCTATATATTTTATATTCATTAATAAATAAACCCCGGTCTCAGTGTGAATTTTAAAAAAGGTATTTTATACAACGTTGGGTTATAACAAAGACACCAGCTAAATTAAAGCTCGGTTTTTTATTATTTTTATTTCTTAAAATGATATTAAAAATTTACCTGCGGTAGTTGTTATCTCGGCTGCAAATAAAACACGGTATAATAAAGAGTAGATGGTAATTTATTTGCGTTCGCGAGTTGTTTTAAATGAACTATTATTAAGGAATGACCTTCGCAATACATATGTATCTATATCTCTTTTGGTACGTAAAATATATATATTTTTTTTATCATACATTTTATTTGATGAGGGCTGGGTCTGGTGGATTGAGCGTGCGGAAGTATGCAGGAGTTCCCGCGACCCACCGACTAGCGGAGCGGCGTATACCAAGGGGTTTAGTGAGTAGGAGTCTCACAGTCTGCTTCCCCCGTGGCAGACTGGCAACCATGATGGATTTCCCCTTGTAAAAAAATGGTGGTTTGAGCGTAGCCCGCTCGGCTCACTATACCTGGTGGTCGCAGGTTCGATTCCCGCCAGTGGCAAATTTCGGAAATGGACTCTTCCGAATTTGCACTCGACTGGCTGTAACTGGGATCCATTGTACAGTACCAATAGTACAAGCTTTGCTTAGTTTGGAACCATATGATGAGTATGTGTTATCTGGCGATTACATATACCAGGCAGCTGTAAGCAACGTCATAATAAAGCATACGCAGCCCTCCGGCTATAAACTTATATGCAGGATATCCTGCCAATGTCGCGTCCAATTTGTTTGAGTTGGCAACACCAGCACAGCCAACAGGGATATGATCAAAGTTTCTGTGTCAACACCATGTACAGAGTGTATCAGAAGTCCGAAATAATACTTTGGGTACGTGTATGGGAGCTCATATGTAGATGCTTAGTGAAGACAATTTATACCAACTATCATAGTTTCTATTATATCAACTACTATCTATATCAACTATTATAGTGAATATTTGTCACAGTATTTTTAAGCTGAGAATATGATTTCTGAGAAAATATATTGCACGGTGAAGGAAAACACCGTGCGGAAACCTGCACGTCTTTAGAAAGGCGTGTGAAGTACAGGAACTCGCACTGGGCCAGCGTGGTGGACTATGGCCCAAACTCTACCGCGTATTGTGCCCTGTGTAATGGCAATAGGTTCGCCCCCTATTACATTGGGGCCTAAATACATCGGCGAAGTGTGGATGTACCAGTGCACCTCTGTCTACGCCTTCCGAATACCATCAAGAGCTACATTTTTGACAGAATGTGTACGCTTAGCGAGAACTATGTTTCTATCTATCTAAAGCCCTCGTTCGCTGAGATTGAAACCATTATTACCAACTAGCTTCTACCCGCGAGGCTTCGATTATTCAATATCTTTATATATTATAGCCTATATGTTATTCTGAAGTATGAACAATAATAGTGTAAAGTTTCATCAAAATCCGTATAGTAGTTTTTGCTTGAAAGAGTAAGGCCGTTTGTCCACCGCCGCCGTCACCCGACCGTCACCGAGAACGAGATTATTTCGGGCGGAGTTTAAGATGACGTGACGGTGATCGTTTGTCCACCGCGCCCATATCGGTGGCTCTGTCTCAGACAAAACAAAAACCGGGCGAACGGCGCGGTGCGACGGCAGTGTGTGTTTTGTACGTGTTTTGTATTGCCGGCACATCGACCCGTCATCGTGCCGTTCTAGCGGTCACGCCGATCTACTCGAAACTTCGGCGGCCGGGATGACGGTGCTTGGGTGACGGACGTGCGGTGGACACGCGGCTATAGTAGTCCATGTATCGATACTTCGGCGCCGTCTCGTTGACGGTCCGGTGACGGCGGCGGCGGACAAACGGCCTAACAAACATCCATCCATCCATCCTCACAAACTTTCACATTTATAATATTAGTAGGAAGTGGAATGCGACATGAGAATCACAAAATAATCGCAGTAACTTGTTGATTGATAATGACATAGTACAGTTAGTATTGTTTTCCTCGCCACTTAGGTACCAAGTATTCTGATTTGTACGAAGTTGACCTAGTTTAACGTGATTGATGAAGTGGTGACCCTGAACTGGGTGGTAAATACGAAAATAAACAGAAGGAGTCTAAGACGTGTATTTTTCTTACATTTTTTTACTTTATAGGTGAGCATACTTATTCGACGCAGAAAAAAATGCTGATTCCAAATATGTTTCGCCAAACAAATCAATTTCGCCCAAAATTGTCGCTTAAGTTAAATAGCCTTTCACCCCTCAACTTTTTTTGTGGGCTGTAGGTAGGTACTTCAATAAAATTACCAATTACAATATTACAATGATTTATTCTTAAGTAATTGTACACACACTAAAAGTGACTACATAATTACGTAATTACGAGAGAAGTCATAGCGACAATTAACCATAGAGCAAAAATAGCGAACAGGTAGGTAACTATTAATGCTCTAACAGAATTTACAGAACTTTAAATTAATATATATTTGTGTAGTCCCCCTCGCATTGAGAGGAGGCCCGTGCCCAGCAGTGGGACGTTAAAAAGGTCTGTAGTAATAGTAGTAGTATAGTTTAAGCAAGTAGAATAAAATTAGTTGTTACACAGTCATGTCTTATGAGAAATTATTAGATATTAATATTACATACATCCACAAAACTTAAGTTTTTATCTGTTTACGATATGTTAAACGACACCAAACGATTTTTGTCTTAATTTCTATGCACTTACCTTACATATTTTATAAGTTATGGCTACCTAATAATATACTTATCCAAATTTTTTAATCAAATAAACAACGAGCTAATGCAAAATTAGTATGTCTATAATTAAAATGCTATAATTTTTATGCAAATACAAAGTTTCGAAACTAAAATCATGTAAATATTATTTATTACACATACTAATAAAAAAAAGAACGTGAAACGAACCCACGCATCATTTAAAAAAAAAAACTATTTATGACCCTGACACCGAATGACATTTAATGACATTCCAAATTTAAATTTTTGTCAAAGTTTCGAACGCAGCGTGCTCGCTGTCCAGCTCCTCGGCCATGCTATTGCATAGCGTCGGGTCTTTCAGGTAATCGACTTTACTCACGAATGATATTCTCGATTCTCGTTTTGTGGCCGAGTTCACACTGGGCACGGTGACTTCGCGGCAGATTGTGTGGTCCATAGTGATGATGCGGGAGTCGCGGCGGCTTACTTTACGGCATAGAAGGGTTTGGCGGAACGCGATGCGATACCTGAAACATAGGTGAGTTACAACATTTGTTTGTTTTAAAACATCCATAAAGATTCACCTTTGTAATAATAATGCGACGTTTCAAAATTCTCAGAATATTTTTAAAGTGATAAAACTTCGTAAGGTTTAGTAGGAAGGTAAGTTCCAATTTTTCGTCTCATAATTTATTCTTACATATTTTTCGAAGCGTTATCATTTTGTGGGGAAGTGATTCAACATAAAATTTGACATCTTAGGTAACGTAATTAATATGGATGGTGGCAAGTTATCATTTATCACAAGACTTCTTTGGGTGTCATTTTCGTAACAATAGATTATGTGTTTTTAACGCTATGATTAAGAAATATATGCTATCTATGCGTTCAATACATAATAACGAATGATCCAAGATAAAATCCACGGACTACTTATAAACGCAAAATAAATTAGAAAAAAATACCTAAAAAAATGATTGGTCTTTGCTCAAGGAATAAAACTTTTAAGGGTCAGGGGTTACTCTTGTATTTACAAACAAGGTCCAATATATTTATATTTAAATTATTTATGATCTGTTTTGTGAATAGCCGCCTTTCGTAAATTTACTTTACGCTGCTTGATAGGATCATGGATGTACCCAAAGGCCAGAACACGATACTTGTGACTTTGTAAAGGTCTATAACTCAGAATCTATGATTTTTAGGTATAACTTGTCTTTACTAAGCATCCACGTACGAGCTACCGGATATGTTCCTAAAATATTATTTCGGACTTTTGATACACCCTATATTATAATACAATACAATACAGTACATCATCAAGCCTGTATTACCCGAAGGGGTAGGCAGAAGTGCACTGCAGTGCGCCCACACTTTGCCGATGTATTTTGGTCCCAATGTAATAGGGGCGAGCCTATTATCATTATACCGAGCACATTCCCCCTCAATACGAGGGAGATTTGTGCCATAGCCCACCACGCTGGCCCAGTGCGGGTTGGTGAACTTCACACGCCTTTCTATAGACGTGCAGGTTTCCTCACGATATTTTCCTTCATCCTATATTATGACGGAATTATAGAAAAGAATATAAGCAGTCGCTCGCCTGTGTGGGGGCAAGGCATTGCGTAATCGTCCTTCATACCTACCTACATATCTGCATTATATCAAGCATCTCCACGTGAAGTATAATATCTCAATGTAATTTCAACAGACGACACCCAACAGCCTCTGATACCCGATCGCCTTGGATGCGATGCCATTAGGAAGCCTACAAGGCTAAGTTATTTCCGTCTCCATCAACACTCCAAAAACTGTCGTTATTTAATGGTATAAGGTCGATTGTTCAGTTCATAAACAACTGTTCTTTTTTTAGATGGTGATTTATTTTCATACCAGCGGGGCGATTCTTGAAATATCGACATCATCTGTAATTCGACATATCGTAACAAAACGCAAAAATATTTTGATTAATTCACAATGTATAAGAAATACATTGTGATTTAAAATATTTTTTGAAATGAATGAAATGATGATATATAATGGAATAAGATGAGGAATGGCTCCACCTGCGTTTATTGCGGGTATTTTAGCCAGTGTCAAGTAATTAATAGCAAGGGCAAATTCAATAAATACACATCTATACATCTATACAATCTATATAAATAAATAAAATTGGAGTGTCTGTTTGTAATATCAAAATAACACTTTTTTACCAAATGCGTATGAAAGTATATACGATACCTATAACGAAAACGCATTTTTTTTGTCTGTCTGTCTGTCTGTTTGTTTGAGGTAAACTTCTAAACGGCTGAAGCGATTTCGATGGGACTTTCACTGACAGATAGCTGACGTTCCAAGGCGTAACTTAGGCTACTTTAATTTTAGAAAAAGCATTAGGGTTCCGCGGGAAAAACATAATACCCATATTTCCGGGTAATCTCCCTAAAGTCCACGCGGGCGAAGTCGCGGGCACAGCTAGTTATAAATAAAAATGAATGATGACAGTGATAAAGATGGCGGAAGAACCACAATGTATTAATGATGATGTTGTGTCAATATGACATCATGAAAAATTACGTCTAATTAGACGTTTAGTTTCGACATGTCGCATTGAAGATGATGTTAATCTTGCGATAATTGGGTCCTTGTTGTATATTATTTTCGTGATGAAAAAATGATTTCGATTTATATACATTTGGAGGTTAGTTTTTAAAGTTAGCAATGACAATGATGGCGTGGAAGTTTTATGAGCGAAGTTCGCTTGGTTCACTTCATCGAATAGTTTCAGGTTCGATTCCCACCGGTGGCAAATATTGGGAATGCCATAATCAGGAATCACCCCGAGTCTATGGTACCCATAATAAAAGTACTCCGCAACTCGTGTATGTACTTATCGTATCTAACATTTACGTATCTATCAAATACTGTAGCAAAAACAACAAGGGACTTTAACATCAATGTCTACGCAGAAAACACTTTTATTCGTGAATAAATATCTGTGATAGATAAAGAGAAACACGCGATATGTTAAAAGGTTTTAGATTTATTTCTCGAGACTCTCGAGCTAACAGAATCATAAATAATTTTAAGAAAATATTTGTATTAGCCATGTGTTTTTTCCCGGGAAATAAATATTGTGAAATAGGGCGAGTTTCTATAACGATAAAGGTCGAACATTGAATTGTTTACCAACCAAGGTCCAAGTAACAAGTCACCGGTTCCATTAATAAACGTTATTTTCAAATTCAATGAATAAGCGAGGACGTATACAGTTCGCAATTAACTACGCCGTACGGCTATACAGCTACGATGCGCTACGCTGTTGCTACACGACTAGATGTGTACTACGAAACCGCTACGAAACTATAAAGTGTACTACGGACGCTACGCAGCGGATTGTCGAAACATTTTGACTTTGTTTTGAAACAAAATTTAGAACCCTAAACTGAGAAACGCTTGTAATATGGGTACGATACAAGGCAATCCCAGTTATACTTAACCTAGGGCGAATTCCCAAAAGTCTATTTCCAAGATCTGCTGCTAACCGGAATCGAATCCGCTTCCACACGGTGTTGTGAGTCGACGGGCCTACGCTCAACCCACTACACTAATCCGTGATATGGTTGATGATCTCCTTCCATTTTTGTTTGTTATTAATTGAAGTAGATTTACATATATATTTTTTACTCTAAACAAAAAACTTATGGCTATATATATTGTTGTCTACACGTGCCGTAGCGTAGGCTTCTGCTGTTCCTAATTAACATTTCTCTTAGAAACCATTATTTAATAAGGAATAATTATAATTCGTGTAAGATTTAGTGCCTATCTACGTAAAAAAACATTAATGAAAACAAGAAATTTTAATATAATTATTTCGCCAGAACAAAAGCTTATATTTTTTATATTTTTCTCAGCAGCGCCTATTGTTCTGAGCAATAGGCGCTGCTGAGAAAAATATAAAACCAACGAACCAACCGCTAGGATATAAAAAAATAACAGTGAAAATACACCATTCGTCATGTTTATCGTTAAGTAAACCGCCAGCGCCATGAGCCGATGAAAGCCGGTATTTAAACGAGGGGTGAGTTTAGTGATAACACTGAGGCAAAAACCCTAAAAAACCGTCCATCTGTCTGTCTGACCGTCTGTGAACAGGGTGTATCTCATGAACCGTTATTGTTAGACAGTAGACATTTTCACAGATGATGTATTGCTGTTGCCCCTATAACAACAAATACTAAAATACAGATATAGAATTAAACAAATATTTAAGAGGGCTCCCATAAATATCACGTTTGTTGTAACAAACGTGATATTTATGCTCGATATTGATAACGGCCACAAGTATACGCTAGAAATATTCACAGGATATTGTTTGTACCGTGAGCCGGCAACACTACTCGCAAAATCCCAGAGGTGAACCCTTTATTTCGAGGCGGGTGTTCTACCAATTAAGCTACCACTGCTCACGCTACTGCGGTCTCAGTACGCCTGCCAATGTAAGACATTTTCTCACGGATCGTGACGTCATTTTTGTGACAAATTCGTTACGTCTTATTAGCTAGCATGCCGTTCTGGATATAAAAAAATATAAAATTGGTTTGACAGTTAAATACAACGTGGTTGACGTATGAATAAGGTGTTTTATCTCGAGTGCTAGCATGGGTTACCAAAATGTACCATAGAGATACGAATTTGACAGGTCAACGTAAAGAAATTTGTCACGGTCGAAGGCCGGTGATGAGAAAAAAGTTCAATTGGTATTTCGGTTATATTAGTTTCATGAGACAACTTATATTCGATGAGGCATGGTACACTTTCGTTTAAAAGAATATTTCGTTTATAAATACTTATTGTTGCTGCTTTGCTTATTAAGTAAGAGCAATAAGCGCTCCGTCCCAGTAATTGCATATCTAAAAAAACGTTCTTGTTAAGAGTTCTATAAACCATTACGAAAGTTATAATCATATCGAAATTTCCAAATACTTCTGTTTTCGACACCCAAAGACAACTTGAATTTATTCATAAAAAAGTTTAATCAAGAAACCTTTACGTCCTACACCCACTGGCATGAGTGAAAGAAATTGGCCTTTTTTAAAAAAATACCTATCCTGTTTTAACACGTTCAGTGCCTCGTATATGTCTTCATTGCGGTGCGAATAAGAAAAAACATAACCATCACTGCCGTGCGGATGCCGTAACTTAAATATGATTTAGTTTAGGAAATATATATCTAAGATGCCCTATTAAAACAGAATACAGTGGTGTATCTTCTTTAACAAGCCCCTTACCGCCATAATGATAGTTTTCAAACGAGATCTTAAACGCCCCGCACACAAAAATGAGTGCCGCTGTCAACTTGTTTATATACATAAAAATTGAATGGGGTTAAAACCACGCGATAAGATTCATTCGCGTCATCGACGAAAAATGTGCTTCTTCTATGGGTTAATAGAGTTCGTTTTGGAATTGACAAATAGTTGATCGCGCGCAATTCAACGCACCTGTAGGAGCAAGGCATTACACCGACAGCTTGAGAAACAAATTCCATTAAATACTCAAGTAATGTGAAGTACAAAGTTATATAGGGCAACGTTTTCAAACTAAACGTCGTCGCCACAAAAAAGATCCGTTTTGCACATGGATTTGACGATTATTTACGCACAATACTAAAACGAACTCTGTGTCAATATACATAAAGATTGAATTTCTGTGGAAAAGTCAAGCCCGCTCGCGTCATAATTCGCTCGCGCTGTCGGTGTCATTTCGTTGAAGAATTAACTTATTCTACGTGACAATTCAGTCCTTTTTAGTATTGGCAAATAATTAGACGCGCGAGTATTAAAAACCGTATTAATTAATTAAAAACCGTTTTCATTTCTTCAAGTTAACCGTGAGACTGTACTAAAGGCATAATGGCTTATGTTGCTTCTAAATTAAATAGAGGTATTATTATTATTTTATTTATGTACAAATACCTTTATAATCCAAAATAAAGTTAAAACTAATAAGAAAAAATATATTTATAAAATATGTAAAAAAACCGGCCAAGTGCGAGTCAGACTCGCACACGAACGCTCTATAAAATCGAGCAAAAAAATCACGTTTGTTGTATGGGAGCCCCCTTAAATATTTATTTTATTCTGTTTTTAAGTATTTGTTGTCATAGCGGCAACAGAAATACATTATCTGTGAAAATTTCAACTGTCTAACTATCACGGTTCATAAGATACAGCCTCGTGACAGACGGACGGACAGCGAAGTCTCAGTAATAGGATTCCCGTTTTACCCTTTGGGTACGGAACACTAAAAATGGCCCATGCGGAAGCGTAGCCAAGACGCTGGCTGCATTCCCTCGCTGAATAGCTAGAGCTACTTGTTGAGTGAGGAAATGGCCTGCTCTTGGGTCGCCGGTGGTGTCGACTAATTTTTTGCCCATTAAAATCATTACATTTTGGGTACTTCGATCCCATGGACTCAAAATGGTTTCGACTCCAAATGGAATGAAAATATATTCGGAACCGCTAACCCCGATAACCCAGGTATTAACTTAATTACTAAACAAGATACAACAGTAATTTCCCCGACCCGTCGTTACCACTAACGAACCCCGATATTTTTTTATATTTACTGTGTATAATCCCCATTATTCACAGTAAATATAAAAATTTATCGTGCCCTATCCAATATGGCGGGTCAACATTGCCGCCTCGGGTATTAGTATTTGTTTTCTCAGTCTGTATTTATCATTATTGAAACGTGTGGATGAAGAAAAAAGGTGCTACGGTCAATCACCTCGGGCCAATAATGCCACCGCAGCTATCTATTCTTGCTCTCTTTTTTTAAAACCCAGCTAACTAACTATCATTTCTAACTATTTTCGAAACAAAAACGTTACCATTGACGATTTCCAGAGTATATTCGGACCAAAACTGCCATTGGAGGCATAATTAACCACGGGGGTTTTACCTTAATAAATACATGTTACACCTACTATGGGCCAATATTACTACCATCTGCCGCCTTAAAACTTACCTCAGGCCAACATAGCCACCTTGCGAGTGCGATCCCGCGGGGCGCCCCGATACAGGCGAAGGATGGTACACCGTCGGTTTTTAGTGGGTATACGGCCTTCTGCAGAGGTTCCTACATAGCCCTGCTACTTCCCCCGAGGTGGCAGGGTATCCATGAAGGCTAACATAGCCATAGGTATATCTGTACTTACCTTCCACTCATCACATTATACAAAATGGGGTTGACAGTAGCAGACACGTAGTACAAAGCGCCCGCCACGTTGAAGAGGTGTTCATTGATGATGTGGAACTGTGGCAGGCTGAACCCGTAGATGAAGAAGAGTCGTTGTACGTGGAATGGCACCCAGCACACAAAAAAGGCGATTACCACCGCGGCTGGGGACAAAATTGTTAATTAAATAAAATTAAAATTCCAATTGAACTTGTTCAGAAGTAGTGACAAAATTGTTAATCAAAGGATCATTTTGGGAGTTTAATTAATTTAGATACATATTTTGGGCAGAGTTCATTGATCCCTGCGCAAATAGGGGCGTCAAGACGCGTGCGAACCATTTCTTGTCAATACCAAAACGAATTGAGGCCTTCCCACCACCTCTTAAAGTGTTGTTTCAATTGTAGCTGTAAACTTTTGACAGTTTGGCGGAAAAGGGACCCTCCGACCAGACGGGTGTTGTGTCTGGTGAGCTACTGCCCGACGGTTGTTGTCGGGTTCTTGTATATATGAGCAATCGCTCGGATCACTTTAATATCGCGATGCAGAATTAGTTCATATGCGGCGAGGTAGATGTCGCTATAACAGATTTTGTACTGACTTAACTGTCAAAAACTGAAAGTAATATTTAAAAGATTGTTGCTAGACAGGTGGTAGTATTGCTGCTGTATTGTTTTATTGGAGAAGCACATTTCAATCGGTTGGTCGCGATGTATGTTTTATATTAATAAGTATGGGTATAATTGAGGGATAATCTACTTCACGTGAAGTAATCACACAGAGTTCTCTTTCGAGAGAACTTTAAGAGTACTTCATATTCTAGCGGGACACTAGAAAATTTGCATAATTAAATTAACCGAAGCGTTTTCTATATTTAAATTAAACTTCCGCAATCCATTATTGGCTGGATGACATTTTCCCAATCAAAAACTCGCCTGTACATTAACGCCGCAAGTGGCCTCATGGTGTGGAAACGGGTCGTTAACATATTTGAACTCCTTTATAAAGAAAACTAATAACGACCTGCAGGGAAACTCTCGCAAGATCTACGTCATCTTTGATTCGAAAAATGTATAAACAAAACGAAAAAATACGACCAATTTGAGGTGTTGTTTCGACATATTATATCGAATTAGAGATGAAGTCGAATTTGTGAGAATTGGGTCACTGCACCTACGGCAATAAACTTTTTTTTAGAAAATGTGCTTTGTGTCAATATAGATAAAGTTTGAATATCTGTAGTAAAAACCCACGCGACCACAATGATATTTCGATAAATAATTAGCTTCCATTCATCCGCCATCTTTATTACATACATTCATACATTTTCATCTTTCTTTTTACGAAATTATTGAAATTATGAATTTTAATGACTTGTTCGACATTGGCAGAATACCGTTGCTTCTCCTGATAACGTATTACTCGCAATATTTACTATTTATCATTTTGAAAAGAGTAACCATTGAGTTTCTTACCGGCTCTTTTCAGTGGAAACAGCATTCCGAACCGGTGGTAGAATGATTTTGAATGAATAGAGTTTAATAAAGTATTGGCAAGTGATTTTTGGTATTGAAAAAAATATGTAGCTTGCTTGCTTGCTTGGCACTTAATAAGACAAAAGGTACATTTGTTTTAAGTTCTCAAGGTGCTTAAATATTTTCTCCCATACAAACTACGCTCGTTTACTAAATAATCCAATAATTAAACTATTAATCACCTAACCGCCGCGCTGTTAACTTAAATTATCTCGAAAGCCATTTGTTTAACGAGTTTACATAAGTTTAACGGTGCATATTAAATGTGCAAGAAGGTGGAAAGACATCTTAGATTAAATAACATAAAAATACACACAATACGGTGTACCTCAAGGCAGCACGCTTGGCCCATCGCTATTCTTGATATACATCAACGAGTTATGTAATATCAAATTAGATGGCGCGGATATACAGTTGTTTGCAGATGATACAGTTTTGTTATTTCATGGATCAACCTGGTGTAAAGTCAATGACTTAGCAGAAAAGGGTTTGAGAGTTGTAACATCATGGTTGGAAGATAGTCTGCTCACGCTCAACATTAGCAAAACAAACTTTCTCTGTTTTTACAAAACAACTGTATCATCCCCCAAGAATTTTGCTCTTCGCATACATTATTTCCCTTGTAATAGACAGTCTACTGTAACACCTGTAAGCTGCAGCTGTCCAATGTTAAAAAGAGCACAACATATTAAATACTTAAATAATAATACTTAAATACTTAGGCATCATCTTTGACGAAATGTTGAACTGGAAAAAACATATTACTTTTATAGCTATTCGTTTAAGGAAACTCATTTATGTTTTCAAAGAATTACGTACCGTTTCTGATCAGTCCTTATTAATACAAACATATAAGGCTCTTGCAGAATGTATAGTAACCTATTGTATATGCTCCTGGAGATCGGCGGCTAAAACACACTTACTCGAGATTGAGAGAGCGCAAAGAGCACTACTCAAAGTCTTGCTTTATCTACCTTTCCGCCACCCTACAAATTCAGTATATGAAAAAGCAGGTGTCCTTACAGTACGTAAGCTGTTTATTTATCAATCTATTAGGAAGTATCACAAACGCTGTACCTTACATCACATTACCAGTTAAAAGAAGAGTATGGTTCCCTGTTCCGCGTACTAAAAGTAAATTTGCTCAGCAACGGTATAATTTCCTAGCACCTAAACTATACAATAAATTTTATAATATACACAAAGTTAAAAACATATCAAATTTTAAAATCAAAGAAAAAATTGTGGAATGGTTAAGCGAACTTACATACGAGGAAACTGAAAATCTACTAAACATCATACAGTAAAATAAGTAAAACAAATAACTTATTAAATACATTTATACAAATTGTTACTCTAATATCCAACCAGCCATGCATACATATACACACATACGCTCACACACATTCACACACACGCACACACACACACACACACACACACACACACACACACGAACACTACACCCGTAATTATCTTTCATATCTTTTGATTTTCACTACTTCAAAAATATACATATTAAGATTTCTAGACTAGTAATAAAATTAAATGTATCAAGTGAAATGGGAAGGAACTGACTCCTAGGCCACAGCTTACGCTATTCTAGGAGCCAGGGTTCTGCATATGTAATGTATCCTTTATTTCGGTCAATAAATTTTATTATTATTTATTATTATTAATGTTTTTTGACCATTTACACTATCAATAAAGCAATGCCTAGTGAGTAATGTCTAATGTAAGGCGACAACTAAGTAACAATTTCCGTTTCACTATTCGTAGCGACACTTTTTGTAATTTTTCTGGGGTAATAATACATCATCACGCCTGTACTCCCCGAAGGGGTAGGCAGAGGTGCACTGCAGTGCGCCCACACTTCGTCGATGTTGTTGCGGATTCCATCGCGATTTATTATCTGTTATTGTCATGTGTCAAGGTGAGTGTCAATGTCATTAGTTTTTGACAGTGCGCGAGCGCGTTTATATACAAGAAGTGCGTAGGCGGGAGGACGCTACGACATGTGGGTGGTTGTATTAAGATAAAAGGTGGTAAAGAAGGTCCCACATCTACCTACAGTGGTTATCAAGAAAAGTGAATGAGGTCTTCATGGAGTGAAGACCGACAAATGGTTGTAAGTTATGCATTGCTACGATGGAGGTAGTAATGCAGTACAGAGAGCGTGTCTGTACAATGTAAGTAATTGCGTGCAAGGCGTGGAGTCACGATGCACGAGGCAATGCTACCTAGAGTATCGGGTTTTAGTGGGTAGGTATACCGGCACAATGCCGGGGACTCCCACATACCCCTTCCTCCTCCCCCAAGGTTGGAAGGGGATCTATAAAGGATTTTCCCACGAAAAATTAAACTCATCTTATTCCATTAAATATCACCCTTGCAATATTTTTTTAAAAAAAATAAGAATGTATCATGCATTGCGCTTCTCATAACTGGATTCATAATTATCGGCGGCTCCTAGGACCCCTTGTCTTGGCCTTTTTCGGGTTAAGCAACTGCATAATATTTAGGCATCACAAGTAAGCGTATGTTACTGTGAGTGAAAACGGCCATAAAAAGCATTACGGGTATTCTTCTACGTCGGGAATACTCTATTGAACACATTTTCCACGAAAAATCTTTCACACCGTTCTAGATTGTTCCATTATGTTCGCTCGTCGTTTCATTCGTACAAAGCTGTTTGATAAACTGGAAATACATTACGGACAAGTGGACAAACGTTTTCACTCAAACTGTGAGGACAGGGCGAGATGTATATAAAAATAAAATAAAATATCACCAGCCAAACATAGTCACCGTATGATACCAAACTAAGCTTGTGCTATGGGTACCGTTTAATGGAGTCGGGGCGATCCTTTTTTTTTTTACGTCGGAAAATCCTTTATGGATACCCTGTCACCTCGGGGGAAGTAACAGGGTTATGTGGGAGTCCCGGCAGAAGGCCGTATACCCACTAAAATCCGACGGTGTACCATCTTCCGCTTATATCGGGGCGCCACGGGATCGCTTTCGCATGCACCGCGACGCACCAGCGGATAACTCAACAATGGTTGGGTCTCCGGCGCTGAGAGGAGACGGCTTGGTACAAACCCGACCGTCTCCCAGACCGATGAAGCCGTGCAATGGATGATGAGCCTCTCGGGGCGATCCTAGACCAAAACAAATTTACAAAAACCTATTAACGTCTCACTAGTCGACTCCGGTCTCCCCTAATGGTCAGGGTGTGGATTGAACCCGGAACTATGAAGTTACGAGGGCGGCCCGTCAAGCCACGAAGCTTATTAAAACGATACTGATAGATGTACTGTATGTGCTGCACGCGTTGGTTCAAACTGTAAGTGCAGCTAGCATTGGAATGATACATTAATAAATAAATGTGGTTGTAAGGTATTTATGGACTATACCGTAGCGGTAAAATACCTTTTTTTACAGATATACAGTTCGTGACTTACACATGAGGTTAAAAAACTGTAACCCAACTACGGAAACAAGGAAAAATTGGCTTCTCCTTTACTCGAAGTCGGTTAAATTGTAACCTATGTTACCCGGGTGATAATAAGGAATTATTGACACCTCATTCAGCAAAATCGGATGAATAGTTTGGGCGCTACGGAGGAACATATGTGAATACAAAAATTCATACATACATAGACTACTAAAATCCTAACCCTTCCTTTTGTCTTCGCCGTGGTCGGGTAAAAAACAAATTGTCTTACTATATACTATATATACTATATATACTATATATACTATACCTAATATGGAGACAGAAACAACAGCCCCTGATGCAAATTGCTCACAATTTCATAAAGTACTCCAAACCTTTTATCCCTTGTATAATAGGGACCTATGAAAATAAAAAAGTTCTATCCATTATGCAAATTCGTCCCTATGTCAGCATGTGCGTCTTCTAACGGAGCGGAACGATTTTGCATAGACCTTCCCTCTGACTTAGACAAGCAACATGTGGAGTAGGATATTTTTGTGCTACCTGTTTTATTTTTATATGTATTAAGAAATAACTTTTGTTGACAACAGAGACTTAGCCATGGAAAATGAGTTGTTTTGATACCACCGCGGCAGAGTTTGAGAAACGGTATGTCGAACTGCAGGCTAGGGGGGGCAATTCTCGCATGAACGACATTATCTCTATTGACATAATAATTAGATAATGTCGATCATGCGAAAATTTCCACTCAGCACCGTTAGCATGACCGTGTAGACATAAGTTTTATATTTTTCAACTGTCTGATTTGTCGAGAAAATGACGTCACTTTGAGCTTTTTGTACTGGACATGGTCCGGTGTGACGTTATTTTTTTGGGGAATCTGTCTGTTGAAAAAGATAAAACTTATGTCGACGCAGTCATGCTGCAAGGCCAGGATCTTAGAGTAATTAAATTCTTTGGCCAGGAGTATATTTTGAACATGACTCCAAATGGATTAGGGACCAAAGAAACTGTCTAAGATACAGTTTTTTTTAGACGTATGTGTCAATTATGATGCCAAACAAATTCAATATACAATGAACATAGAAATTAGTAAAATACCAATCGTGAACAAATATGCAGCACACAAAGTTTTCAAAGTAAAGCTTATAGGGAAAACTCATTTAATTTTGAATGTACGAAAATCGAATTGACATCAAAACTAATCACCTTAAAGAAAAAACCGGCCAAGTGCGAATCGGACTCGCGCACAAAGGGTTCCGTACCATTATCTATAAAAACGGCAAAAAAATCACGTTTGTTGTATGGGAGCCCCCTTAAATATTTATTTTATTCTGTATTTTAGTATTTGTTGCTATAGCGGCAACAGAAATACATCATCTGTGAAAATTTCAGCTTCCACGGTTTATGAGATACAGCCTGGTGACAGACGGACGGACGGACGGACGAAAGGACGGACGGACAGTGAAGTCTCAGTAATAGGGTTCCCGTTTTATCCATCGGGTACGGAACCCTAAAAACTTCGCACGAAATTCTTTATCAATAATACTGACGTTCGTATAAAGCCATTTCATTCGAGATTGGCTGTCCTCCACAAAGCGCATCTAATAGATAATCTATTTGCTTTCCAATTTGATTTGAGTATAATTGGTAAGGTTGATAATAAAAACGAAATACGCAATTTCACAGTTAAATAATGTACCATTTCACATTATAATGGCCATTTGACTTAAGCGACACTTTTGGGCGATATTGACTTATATACATATTTGGAATCAGCAAATTGACTCAAGCGCCATGTTAGGCGATATTGAGTTTTATATATCGAAGGGTGAAAGTCTATTTTACTTAAACGACACTTTTTTACTTTACTAGAGAGCATACTTATTCGACGCAGAAAAAATAGCTGATTCCAAATATATAAGTCCCCGCTATATCGTTGGAATCAGCGAATATTTCTCCGTCTTTTTGATGACGAAACCCAGTTCGGCTTTCGTCATCAAAATGGCGCCTTTTAACCGTCGATATCAAATTGACCTAATCATGACCTAAAAGACCTAAAGCTACGTCTAAAATCACTTCAGCAACATAATACGGTCATATAATGTCACTCAAAGCTCTTCAAGGCCCGGAAAATGATTAATGTAGGTTCCACGGTAAAAATAATAAAGGAGACGGATACGCTTTCATACATTCTTGGGCCCAGTTGTACAAATATGAGAGTGGTGTCAATTAAGAGCTTATATATTATCAAACCATCTCCGAAAATTTTGCTGATCTTGGCTATCTGAGAGCAGCATTATTAGAGATTTAGTAAAAGTGTGGTTATTCAACAAAGTGACAACAACCTAGATACTAAACAGCTGATTTTTAACTGTGATTGTTATTTTGTTTTAATATACAGTATTTGTGTTAATTCAACCACTTTAGTGAATTTTAATATATTAAAATGAATACAATTATGTGCTTATTCATTAATAACACAATTTGTTTTTGAGCTACCGAACGTGCTCACTCTGTCTGGGGCGCGCGGTCGTTCGGAAACTCGTCCGTCGACATTTTGTGGAGCGTTCGGAAACGCGGACGCCACACAGTTATTTACTATATTAATTGTAGTTTTTTTTTTATTGTTAATTATTACAATGTATTTATTCATTTTGATTGAATCAATCAAGTATTTTATGTTCAATTGTTTAAATCATTCACAGTAATCGATTATTGTAATCGGTACTCTATTTCTTCAGTGAAATAAACTTATTTTTATGATTTCTCGTCTCCCGGATAGTGAATTGAGCTGATTTTTTTATATTTTGAATCAGAAAAAAATACCGCTTTTTTAAAAACATATCTCAACTTATTACAATTGGGCCCAGAGATCCCCGTCTCCTTTCCAGCGAAAGGCTGGCTCACATTAATTTGATCTCTTATCGACTGGTGAAGAATATTTCCAATAAATCACCTCCTCGCTGTGGGGTAATTGATACATCAAAGAAATTACCCACTTTTTTACTCGATACCAATAAAAATGGAAGACTCCCGATTCCATCAACTATATATTTCTACTCAATTCTTCTCTTCGGGAACGGCTTCCCAAATTTGTGGGAGAGTTTTATTAATATTTTTTATGTGACGTAACAAGTTTGACGATTCTTAACACGTTCGCTGCGTTGTGAGATCATATTGGCTCATGGCGAACTTTCATTCAGTGCGCAGCGCTCACAAAGTTAGTACTTCTACGAGTCAATATAACCTCATGACGCACCAGCTGAAACACTAAAAACCCTTAAGCGGCTTTCAGACTACGCTATAATATATAGCACAACAATATCGCGCACCATACAAAGCCAATAATATATAGTACAGTACAGTGTAAACGTGGTCATTACAATGTATGGTGCGCGATATTGTTATGCTATGAGCTATATACTATATGCTATTATATTATAGCGTAGTCTGAAACCCGCTTTACGCAGCGAACAGTTAATTCACATGAATTAAAAAAAACTGTAAAAATTTAAAATAAAAGTACATAAAAGTACATATCTCTATACTAATGGAAATTCTAATTCTGCCACAAACCGTTTACAACGACATTTTCCATGCAAAAGTGTTTTCAGTAAGATATAATTTATGTTACACATGTGTAAACTTACAATACCTTTCAGAGCGGTGGATAAAGTCACCCAGTATTAGGGTCACCTGGGATTTGCATACTTTAACGTCTGTATGAGCCCACAAGGGATTTTAAGCCATAAGTACACCATGTGGGTGCAATTATGATAGATAAGGCCAAGTCCGCACTGCGATATTTCACCGCGTGAATTTTTTTCTCGCGAATTATATTCCGTGCTCGAAATTACGCCTAGTAGACACCGCGAGTAAAATTTCGCGCGATTTTTGTCAGTTCGATGCTGTTCCCGGCTGAGACGAACGTACATCATCACGCCTGTATTCCCCGAAGGGGAACTATGGCCCAAATCTCCCTCGTATTGAGGGGGAATGTGCCCGGTATAATGGCAATAGGCTCGCCCCCTATTACATTGGGACCAAAATACATCGGCGAAGTGTGGGCGCACTACAGTGCACCTCTGCCTACCCCTTCGGGGAATAGAGGCGTGATGATGATGATGATGATGATGTATAAAAATTACAGGACTGATTTCAAAAATGCTTTTACCGTTAGACAGCTACATTTTGTTTTCCGGGCCCTAATTCGGCCCGGCCCGCGTGCTATCCTCTGATATGGGGGTCAGAGCCCTTAAAATTAGCGTAAGCCTAATGTGTGTGCAATGATTTTTTCCCAGTCTTTTTTTTTGTAATAAATATGTTATGATTTTTTTAAAATTCATAACATATTTATTACAAAATTTAAAAAAGTCAAATTTAATTCCATTTAAATAATCATTATATTTATTATGGTATTGACATCTTGTCAATACCGTTGTCAGTGCACCACTGAGAGAAACGCGCGATTTATTTTCCGCAGTGCGGCCATAGTCATACTATTTCCTATTGCACAAAACATTCGCGCGTGAATAACTCGCGTTCAATTTGCATCAAATCACAGATTTTTTTCGCGCGTATTTTGTAACGTCAGTGCGGCTAGTCCTATAGTATTGAATGTGTTACAGAATTACGAGGAAAAATTCGCGCGGTGAAATAACGCAGTGCGGACTAGGCTTTTTTTTTTTTTTTTAACATGGGAAAATCCTTTATGGATACCCCTTCATCTTGGGGGAGATGAAGGGATTATGTGGAAGTCCCAGCAAAGAGTGCGGACTAGGCCTAACAGTCCTAAATACCCTCCGTAGTCACAATTTTGACTCAAATTGTTAGCGCTTAACTTTTATAATAGATTATTCCACTTTGTGCACCTAAGTGATAAATGACAACTGAGTGACTTGGCGATAAATATAGACAAAATAGTCGTTGATGTTCACTGTAGACTACATTTACTAAAAAATTAGGTAAATATTTTATGAAGGATTGCAATTTCTATAAAGGAGTAATTTTTTTTATTCTTATACGATTTATATATCACCCGGGAAATATGTGACAAACAAAAGTGGAGATAATTAACGTGCTTTGTTCACCTTGGATTTATATCACGCCGGCAAAAGTTGCTTACTTAAAACCAGAAGCTGTGGCTGTGATAGTCTGGTAACACGCGAAGGAATTGCTTTATGAATCGAAATCATCAATAGTTGTAATTTCAAATGCTTACCCAACATTCTTATGATGGCCTTCCTGGACTTAGCCTGTCTTGTCTCACCGTGGATGTGGCCATTAAGCAAGCCTATCTTCGTCTTCTCTGTCACTCGCGTCGACCTGTGTTAAAAAAAATATGATATGAAAAATAGTAACTACCATAGAAGGTCTTTGGTATCCCAACATATAGCAGGTATAACGCAGGCTTTGCAAAGCCATTGCAAATCTGTCAAAAAATCTACCAATTTATCCAACCTTATATCGAATATTGAAAGTCAAGATTACGGACAGTAGCGTCTTATATAACTAGTAATGTCTTATGTTCAATCAATGATCCAATAACTATAACATAAACACTAATAAGTACCAAATTGGCAATATCACCTGTGAAATGGGATTTCTGCAAACAATAATTACAGCTATATAAATAATACAAAACTCTTATCGTTGAGATCTTGTACTTCCATTATTATTAATAGATTAATAAAATGTCATCTTGTTATTATGCAATATATGTATATCTAAAATTGAGTGAAACTTTTCTATATAAACGTAAAAAAATAAGACGTACGAATACTTGATTTATTAACACAATAATAAAGCTGAGTCCGCGACATCGTCCTCGCTTAATTAAAAAACCCTAATTATTTTCTTAAAATATTAGTAGCCTATGTTACTTCTTATAATATCAGCTATCTGCCAGTGAAACTCCTGTCGAAATCGTTCGCCAGTCGTTACAAAGATTGTACTTGTTAAATATAATAAACCAACACATACCAATCGTCTTAAATTAAACCAAACTTTGTATTTTCAACGCCGATAATAATTGTTTCAAAAAATTTATTAAGTTCGAATATTTTTTATAAAATTACATGTATTTTATAAACAACATTGTTGAAGAAATCCAACATTCAGCAATATTATGTGAATCTAGAATGTAAAGTTCTGTGATTTAATAAATTGTGCGACTTTTCTAAAAAAATAAGTAATTAATCTTCGTTTTCACAAATCCGTATAAATGAATTGCGCGAGACGCGATTAATTACACGTCTTCACGCGCGTTCCTATCATTCAATCTGCGAAACTTGTACAGATATGATAAATTAAACTGTAATAAATAAACACAAGCTTCAAGCCCGTCTCACACTGGGGCGTTAAAAGCCTCGCGTCAATTTTTTTTCCAATAGCAAATCAAACTGTATTGACACATAAAAAGTTCATTCTACAACGAAATGCGCGAGTGAATTTTGATGAGTGGGGGCGTGTATACCTTAGTAATCCAACCTTTATATATATCCACACAGAGTTCGTTTTGGTATTGGCAAAAATTTTGATGACGCCGATGATAACGGATTTATCGGTGGGAGAAAATTATAACAATGCATACGGGCTGGCCCCGAAGTCCCTGATACTATCTTAGTGGAGTTGCTATGACTTTCTTTTTTAAGGAATAAAACAACATCAATACAAATAAATAAAAATTTAAGTGTATGTTTGTAATATCGAAATGACAGTTTTTTACTAAATAACGCCATACATCATCATGCCTATATTCCCCCAATGTGTGATTGCTGAACTTCACACGCCTTTCCAGGTTTCCTTACGATGTTTTCCTTCACCGTGTCTATGTATTTCACTGAAATTCATAGCCAAAATATAGAGTATAATAATAAACGAACCTCCCTCTTGACTATAAATTCAAATAAATAAAATGTTTGTAATATCAAAATGAGACCTTTTTACTAAATAACGAAAGCGCATTTTTTTTAAATGTCTGTTTCGGGTTATCTCCCAAACGGTTGAATCGTTTTAGAAGAAGGGACTTTTACTGGCAGTACGCTTAGCATGACCGTGAAGACATAAGTTTTATCTCTTTCATCTGGCAGATTCGTAGACTTCACAGTGAGCCATGTCCAGTGCAAAAAGCTCAAAGTGAGTTATGTGTATTTTTCTATAATAATTTTTCATATGTGATTTTTGTATAATGTATTATGATTTATGGCGTATAAAAAGAAGTTTCACTCAAGATCAACTGACGTATTCCACGATAGCAAGGTGGCTTTCAAGAAAAATATTTTGAAAGTTCTGCAGGACGACAATGTTTAGACCGCATACACACACACACACACACACACACCCACACCCACACCCACACCCACACCCACACCCACACCCACACACCCACACCCACACCCACACCCACACCCACACCCACACCCACACCCACACCTACACCCACACCCACACCCACACCCACACCCACACCCACACCCACACCCACACCCACACCCACACACGTACACACACACGCAAACACATTGCTTTACTTTAAAACTCAACTAGAAATTACATAACATTACCTACTCGACAAGTTTATAAGATCTTAGCCATATAACGTAAATATTTTATTGGCCGTAAGCTAAACATTATATATGTAATACTTGTTATGTCTTTAAGGGTTGTGAATTTTGTTAAAATAAATAAATAATAAACAAATAGTTAGTGTAATTGGTAATTAATTGACCGTTCTAATTATATGTGTATTATTAATTAAATAAATCATTTTCTCGACAAATCTGACAGTTGAAAGAGATAAAACTTATGTTTACACGATCATGCTAATACACATGCAAATACACCCTATTTTAGAAACAAATTAGTGTTCCGCGGGAAAAATATAAAACGCATTAGGGTTCCTAGATTTCGCGCGTACGGCTCAGCTAGTAGATATTGGTTGTGTCACAATAATTTCATCTGTACAATCAATCACACAGATTGATGTAACGAAAAGTAGCTCTGTTATTTTAGGGCGCATAAGTAAGTATCCATCAAAACACTGGCGGGTTTTGATATCCTACACAAAATAGTAAAAAAGGTATTGATCACACAGAAACCTAAGCTTTTCAAAGTCGAAACCAAAGTCAAATCATTTATTTTTTATAGGCCTTACAAATTGTCAAGTTTACATTTTTTTTCTTATATACTACTATACTACCACCGGATCGAAACGCGACCTAGACTGAGAAGATCCGGCAAGAAACTCAGTGGGCTGATATTTTTTTTAAATCGCCAAAACTTATTACAAATACATAGGTACATATAGCTCCAGTGTGTTGCCTTTAGAGCTGATTTTAATAATAAATATAAAATAATAATACGGAATATTATAAACTAGTTTCTACCCACGACTTCGTTTGCGCAGACTTCGATGATTCAATATCGTTTTAAATTACCTATAGCCTATATGTCATTCTGATATATAAACAATAATACTATAAAGTTACATCAAAATCCGTTAAGTAGTTTATGCGTGAAAGAGTAACAAACATCCATCCATCCTCACAAACTTTCACATTTAAAATGTTAGAAAGAAATAATACATATTTTTAAATTCTTACTAAAGATTTTAACGTCTAGCCTAAAAATAGCAATTTAGTATTTTAACTTTTTCTTATCTCGAGATTATTGGATTTAGATGTCTAGCGCCACAGAAACGACGACGTTTTGTATAACAGCTTAAAGATCTTGTCAAGGACGGACAAAACTCAATAATATCACAAAATGATTCTTAAAAAATGTAATTTATTTTTATACGGCGCGGCGTCTTTCTTACAAACATTTGGCTGGCGATATTTTGTATTAGGACAATGACAAATTGTCGTGAGGCACGTCACGTTCTGATATTCCGACAAGCGCCATTGACAGAGCACTCTCGACGTGTACCCGTAGGACCTACAGCGTGCAATATATTTACAATAAACTAACACACGTATCTAGACATAATATATATGGAACGTTATAGCGTAGACGGCATCACACCAAAGCAGTTAAATTATCTCTATAGCCACCTGTGTTTTAGAATAATCTTTATACTGTAAATGGGAGAAGACGCACCTCACTATACTTGCCTCCTAATCGTAATGGTTTTTTTTTTTTGAAGGACTTATACTGTTGGCCGTGAGGTGGCCTTTACAGCTTTATCGGAGAAGTGGCGAGCGCAGAGTGCACTCCAACCAAGGCCTTAAGGGCGGAAAAAAGGGTGGCAACTAGCTCAAGGGCGCCACCGAGGGCAGTTACCGTGAGGGGAGAGGTAGTGACTGCGCTCCTAGGTGCAAAGATGCACCTACGAGCGGAAGAAGAGGGTTCCTCGACCTCGCCGGCGAGATCGGTGTCTGTTTGAACCTAATCGTAATGACAAAATGTATACCCAATATGAGACTGCTCGTGTATAATTATTTTCTAGTATTGAGGCAAGGTGCTGCCTGCTCACATGGCGTTGCTGTTCCTGACAATGTATATAATATCTTTTTACCCGACTACGGTGAAGTCCAAAGGAAGGGTTATAATTTTAGCAGTCTATGTATGTATGTTTATATTGTAATTTTACGAAATGAATGAAATGATGTAATTTAATGGATTAAAAGAAAAATCAAATTTTTAACGAAAGGCACCGACGACACACCAGCGAATTTAACCACGTGTGGCCCTGTGGGATTGTATCCTTGTATATAGAGTATTATAAAAAATCAAGTGAGTATGGTGGCGCAGTATGTTTGTTTCCTCAGGAATATAATTTACATGGAAATTACTATGTAAATGGAGAAGGTACTGTAATATACTTACGCCGCAAATCCCACAGCAGATCATAGCCTTTTACATAATGTGTAAAATTTTATATAAATTATGTATACGTCTTTCCCAAAGTGCTTTACAATTTGTATATACCTAGTTTAGGAGACAAATTAATCAATTACCCAATCGATGTATCGCGACATTTGTCGTGTCTATACATGACGTCAGTCTATTTCTTTTTTAGGGTTCCGTACCCAAAGGGTAAAACGGGAACCCTATTACTAAGACTTCGCTGTCCGTCCGTCCGCCTGTGACCACGCTGTATCTCATGAACCGTGATAGTTAGAGAGTTGAAATTTTCAAAGATGATATATTTCTGTTGCCGCTTTAAAAACAAATACTAAAAAACAAAATAAAATAAATATTTAAGGGGGCTCCAATACAACAAACATGATTTTTTTGCCATTTTTATAGATAATGGTACGGAACCCTTCATGCACGATTCCGACTCGCACTTGGCCGGTATTTATTCAAAATTCGCGCTCATTATAAGCTCTCATGAATGCGTTAGCTGCGTAAGGATTTTTAGTGTACTTTCAGCTGGTGCGTCATGAGGTTATATTGACTCATAGGGGTACTAACTTTGTGAGCACTGCGCACTGGATGAAAATTCGCCATGAGCCAATATGACCTAACAACGCAGTGAACGTGTTAATAAATTTTATTCTTGAAGACATTGTCTAATTTTATATCCATAATCTAGTTGAAAAAAAAAAAAAACATATTTCTCTTCGTCGAGGAATATCAGGGAAAAGTCGGGGATTTTTTTTCATCATTTTGTATGGATACCCTGATCATCACCCCAGTATGGACATCCTGTATCATGGATATTTATTTTATTATTGCAAAATTTTAAAAAACATTATTACCGTATATAATAGGTAACACCTGAAAATAGTGATTCATAATGATAAGGTTGGTGATTTTGTTTGTGAAGGTAAAGGAGGTTGCACTGAATAAGATGACAAAAGCTTTAACAGATGCACCGACAAGGATCTAAGCCTTAAATTAAAAGAAAAGAACAGTTCAGCAGTACTCTACATACCTTATATGCAGCCCCATTCTGGCATACAAGCATAGAATGAGAAGTGATGGCACGAAGAAGAAGAATATGCTGCTTAGTTCTAGAAGTGGAGACGGTGCCATCAGCGCGCAGAACGCCGACTCCAATGATATGTTGCCAGAATCTGAGAATAGAAAGACAGTTTAGGACCTTACAATGTTTCAAGTTCTTTTAAAAATACTTTTATGATCAGTGATAGTTCCTCCTTGTTATACAAAAGCGAGTTTTCTCTAGTGGCAGTGGTAGCCGAGTGGTCGAACGCACGCCTTCCAATCGAACTGTGCAGGGTCAAACCCCGGCTCGCACATCTGGGATTGATGTGCGAATCTCATTTTCATCTGAGATTAACACTTGCTATAAAACGTCACGTCTGAGGGAACTTGACTAGTTTTCGACAGATATGTGAAGTCTGCCAACCCGCACTGGGCCAGCGTGGTGGACTATGGCCCGAATCCCCCTTGCATTGAGGGGAGGCCCGTGCCCAGCAGTGGGACGTTAAAAGGGCTGTTCACTGGACTTTCACTGAAAATGCACTTTTTTTTTCGTAGCGAAAGCAACACGACCACGCGATTATATTCGCTCGCGCCATGGTGACAGACAGATGTGTACCTACTATTGTGAAAATATATAACACATAGTACACATTTTCATCCGAGATTATCACTTGCTATGAAACGGTGAAGGAAAACATCGTGAGGAAACCTGCACGTCTGAGGGAACTTGTCTAGTTCTCGATAGATGTGTGAAGTCTGCCAAACCGCACTAGGCCAGCGTGGTGGACTATGGCCTGAAATCCTCCTCGCATTGACGGGAGGCCCGTGCCCAGCAGTGGGACGTTAAAAGGGCTGTAGTAGTAGTAGTACACAATGTACACATGTACACATTGTAAATTGATCTTCATTGCCATGAAATACTTTTTTGGTATGTTCAAGGCTATTTCTTCAGTAAGTTTCCAGAACACGTTCGAAAGAAGAATCTACACAAATTCCTGATCAGAAATCTCACCGGTGACATTGCCTGCCGGGGACGTATAAACGTTACAACCGTCATAAACGGATAACACAAGTGTTCGACTTAGCCTAAGTTTCCCGGCAAGTTCCAGGTGTAACTTTATTAGCCAACACTTTCCTTTTTATAAATACATCATCACGCCTGTATTCCCCGAAGGGGTAGGCAGAGGTGCACTGCAGTGCGCCCACACTTCGCCGATGTATTTTTATAGGGGGCGAGCCTATTGCCATTATATCGGCCACATTCTCCCTCATTACGAGGGAGATTTTCGGGCTATAGTCCACCACGCTGGCCCAGTGCGGGTTGGTGAACTTCACACGCCTTTCTAAAGACGTGCAGGTTTCCTCACGATGTTTTCCTTCACCGTTTCAAAGCAAGTGGTAATCTCGGATGAAAATGAGATTCGCACATAAACCCAGAGGTTCGAGCTTTTTCCTCAATATAAAACTTTGCGTCTGCGTTGAAAGCAAGCCCGACCAATTTTTGCCTAAACCCAGTGCCAGATTAAGGTAACTTGATGCCCTAAGTAATCTTCCCCTGTGGGCCCCCTATCCTAAAGTGAACAACAAAGAATTAATTAATTTATTTATTAATTTATTTTTAATTGAAAAAAAAAGTGAATACGTATCGTAGGTTAAATATGAATGTGATATTCCTTCTGCCCTGAGAGGTTGGCACGACATGATTTCACATGTTGTCCTAATTGTCTTAACTTTCGTGTGCCCATTTTTAGGGTTCCGTACATAAAAAGGAACCCTTATAGGATCACTTTGTTGTCCGTCTGTTTGTGATACCGGATCGTTTTTTTTAGTCTAAAATACTGACATTACTGACTATTTTCTGAAAAAACTGACTTTTACTGACAGCCATTAAAAAAACTAACTTTAACTGACTTTACTGACCCGTTTAGACCCCTGAATTTATAACACAGACTATGTTTGCAGTCCCTTCGTACCCTAAAAAAAATCAAACTTCTAGGTTAACGCAATTAAAAGATACGGCGGTTTGTATAAGTTTGTCTGTCTGTCTGTCTGTAAGTGTGTATAAGTTTGTCTCTTTATCCAGTTTATCTTTTCGTTAGGGTATTGCTCGGTGCTTTCACAGTATAGGTACGGAAGCCTCGGTGCGCGAGTCCTGATCGCACTTGGCTGGTTTTTTTTTATCGGTTGTCTCTGGTGCCCCCCTAGACGGGATGCCCTAAGCAATTGCTTATTTAGCTTATGGGCTAATCCAGGACTGCCTAAACCAAAACGAACTGTATTTTCAAGTTATTTCGGTACTCTTATGCAGTTAGGAAGCAACGGTGCACAAGATACTAATTAAGATTATTAAGCACTGTGAGGGGTGTCGACCCCTCGAATTTTTTTTTTTTGCCGTACCAAAACAAACTGTATTGACTCAAAGAAAGAGTTAATTCTTGAACAAAATAACACACACAGCGCTAGGGAATAGCGACGTGTAGCTTGTACCAAAGAAATTCAATCTTTATTTGTATGGAAACGGAGTTCGTTTTGGTGTTGGCGAATATTCCATTAAGTAATTTATAAATCCAATTTTTTTGTAACTCTGTATATCTTTTGTTTTGATGTCAAGTCGTTACAATAATAGACAAAGAAAAAAAAGTATCAAATAACAATACACTGTAGCCGGGCATAGACTAATGTCTCGAGGTAAAACTAAAAAAAAAAAAAGTATTAACTTATAGAATAAAGATCTCGAATAAAACGTCTACGTATAATATATACCCTGTAAGCCCTTAGATAAGACCTGTCCTTGTCTAACTCAAATCCAATATCATTTATAATGAGAACATGTTAGTGTGTCTGAAAAATAAATTTTTAACAAAAAACAAAAACCAACTTCAAAAACCCAGGTGCTCTAAAAAGCTAGAAATAACCTTATAATTCATTACATTTGGAGTAGGTGCCAATCTACGTCAGACTAGGCAAATACACACATGAATTGGCACCGACTTCAAATGTAATTATAAGGTAGGTTATTTCTAGCTTTTTAGTGCACCTAGGTTTTTGAAGTCGGTTTTTGTTTTTTGTTAAAAATTTATTTACAACTACATCATCCACGTAAATAATGATCATAATAAACATAAAAATGTTCATAAAATGAAAACTGCTTGGCCGTACAATTTTAAAGAATCACGTAAATCGGATCATAACTCGCAGCGTAATCGGTGTACATACATAAAAAAAAAAAACATACGTAAAAAAAAGAAAGGCGGAGGCTCCTTTTTGGAAGTCGGTTAAAAATATAAGCACGTCGCAAGATTTCGGATTCAAGAGCTGATGCTAAATAAGCAACAAGTTGCTTACAAATCTACCTATACGAAATAGAACTGGCTAAGCGATAACCTAATTTGTAACATACCTGTTTCAATGACGTTCCTTCGAAACAGCTGACAAAATGTTTTATTTTATTTAATAAACAGCTATATTATTATGTAATCTACTACTACCAGTACGGTAGCAGGTAAGGCCGCCGAGCGATTAAATAACTTATCGTTAACTTATTTCAAACGAAATATAGTAATAGTTACAATAGTACCATGAGCTAATACAGTTAATTTTCGTATTGCCAAAAAATTTTAATATTGTCGCTGGGCTTAAAAATGACCCTGTATATTGTTATTTTATATTTAAGCGAATTTTCCACGCTCCACGAAATCTGCAATCTGTGAACATGTACAGGACCGCACCCGCCATTATATCAGATTTGATAAACCGCATATCATCGCAAAAGAACACCGACTCCGACCAAGGATGATACGTGAGGCCATTGAAATTAAAAAACATCCTAATTCCAATAGGGAGGATGGCTGGGTGCTACCACCAACTTGGGATCCAGTAATTAATATGATTAAATCCAAAACCAAGCGTACCATTGCAAGACCTCAAGACACTGTGAGCACTTTCTGCGTGGATCGGACCGCAAACAATAACTAAATATGAGGGTACCTAGTTATTAACTATGACATCAAGACGTCTAACACCTCAGTCCCCCTGTGACCATGGTTGCTTTAAAGCAGCCGAAACGTCGGGAAAATAAAATAGTAAATAAACGCGATAAAATCCGTAAAATAGTTTTATTTCAATGACCCTGTATATTATATAACAACTTTTATTTTTTCTCGAAAATGCAACTCCACTGGCATATAATCCTGTATATTATAGGTACATACCGGCCTAAAACAACGCTAGTGGATAATCGTAAGTACACAAATACCTATCACAAAACCCTTTGTAACCACACTGCGGTTATTTTACCTAAAGACAAAACAATTATAATGTAATCTCAGAGGTTTTCAGTTCATCGTCAAGGATTAAAGCACTGCGCCAACAGGCGCGTCTAAACGCGCGCGTACAATTTCTTGCAAAAACCAAAAGGAACTGTATTAACTCAGACAATAAGCACATTTTTCAACGAACTCTCATTCTTGACACGAGTGAAATTAACGTTTGGCGTTTGTGGTTTTTACCACTGAAATAATACATATTTCTTTATTGATACAGAGTACATTAAAAAAAAGGTATCAAGGGACACCCGGATGGAACGAAGTACCATTTGAAATAAAAAAAAAATTACATATACATACACACACACACACATCGAAATCGAAATCGGAATTTTATTGTATAACATAAATGTATACAATAAAAATCACACACACATATGTAAAAGTGTAGTACAATAAAAATCACACACACATATGTAAAAGTGTCGTACAATAAAAATCACACACACATATGTAAAAGTGTCGTACAATAAAAATCACACACACATATGTAAAAGTGTCGTACAATAAAAATCACACACACATATGTAAAAGTGTCGTTACAAAATTTCGTTACAGTCTTAATTTTTTCCGTCTAGCCCCCTTTCGCAACGCTCGATAAGGAACTACGTTCCAAAAAGTAAATACGCTCGCACCAGTTATTGCAGTAACGAGAATATCGTGGAGACATTAACGATACAAATTGTGTTTAGAATATAATTAACAAATATCTTTAGTGGTTAACGGAGAGCGTGCTACGGTTAATCCAATAAACTATTCAATGAATACTAATTATCAAACCATTAGTTTAGAATCGATAACCTAACGGACAAAAAGGTCACCTACTAAAAGACAGGTAGGTATAGTTAGCAGCTCTAAGAGCCTTTTAAAACTAGAGCCGCGCCTTTTGCCATGCGCGCAAATCGTACAAGCGTTGACGCGCTTATAAGCTCGTATAAGCGATGTTTCAATTGTTTTTTCTTCGGAATCCACACTCCTACTGATAGCCCGTGTACACGCAGCCCGATTTTCGTTTGATAGACATCAATCTCTATTAGAGATATGTCGAAACGAAACATCAAAATGGTCGTATTTTTTTAGACATATCTCTAATACCTAAAGATTGATGTCTATCAAACGAAAATTGGGCCCCTGGTTTACGGCGCGTGAAATGAAGCACGCGTGTAAGCGCGTATGCCGAAACGACGGTATAAGCGCATAAAAACGCTAGTCTGGAAGTCTTGCAAGTGTCCACGACGTTTTTGATATGCAGAGTTATATCTTTAAACATTCCTATAAAAAAGATAATCCGTTTAGGTAAATACATACGTGTTTTCTTTAAAAAAATGTACAACAATTTCGAGGGTCTAGACCGTCATGGCGGCCAAATTACGCATGTATTCAATTTTTTTTATCGAATACGAAATGTACGTATAGACTAATTTACTTTCGAATTCGGAATAAATATGTTATTGGGTAAGCCTAAACTAATCTGGCATCAACGTAACATGTAACTAAACTTTTAATGAGATTTTTGATTAAAAATATAACCTTGATAATATAAAACTCTACAATAATTACTGACAGTGAGAGTTTTTATCTAATTTATCCGTGGTTTGATTAGGTGTTTTGAGCTACTTCTGATAAACGAAGTCTTGGGTAAAAGTTTTCAATATTTCATTACACTTCTGATATATTTTTAACCTCACCGGCAAATTAAAAGTTGTAAGTTAAAATTAATATTTTCATCAAAGCTCGGCCAAATTAATGCGGAACTATTAAAGAGATAGATTCGTTTGTTTAGGTAACTTCCAAACCAATTTGTAGGAAACAAACCCGCCATTTAATTATAGTTCGAAGTGGGTTGGAATTAATGCTACTTTACTGTGAAAACGGTATAATATTTGGGGTGAAAATTCCATTGTTTGTTAAGGATAGGGGTTGGCGTTGACTAACCGCTTTATTTACAAGAAGAGCGTTGAATAAGCGGTGTATTTATGGGTCAATTAGGTAGGTATTGGAAAAACATTTCTAAAGGAAATTTAGACTTCACGAATCGTTACCTAACTCCTATTTTCTGCTCAACTGATTGGAATATATTAGGCAATACAATGTCTTCTTTTAACGTATGTACCTACTTTATATCACACGTAGGGTCGCAGAACATAAAAATGATACAGTACCTATGCAAAACTACAAGGTAGGTTGCTTAGCATAAACATAATATCTATTTCCAATACTAAAACATACTCTGTGTCAATATACATAAAGTTTGAATTTCTGTGGTAGAAGCCACGCCTCCACGCGTCATAATTCGCTCGCGCTGTCAGTGCCATTCATTTGAAGAATAAACTTTTCTATGAGTCAAAACAGTTTGTTTTGGTATGGCAAGAAATTTGACGCACAAGCGATGATGCCCCAGTGTGCCTCCCGCCACTAGTTTATAGAATCCGTTCATTACGTAACCCTGCGTGAAGAACTAAAGTTAACCTAAGTAAGACGATCTTAACATAGTTGGTGCTGGCTTTCTAGATAAGCACGGTTATATTAAAACTAAACACAAAGTAGAAATTCAATACACCATCCTGTATTTTCAAGAATGGCTCTAAAACCTTTGTAGTGAGTCTATTAGTACTCCTACGCATAAGTTTTGTGATACAGATAGTTGGTGTAACTAGGTACTTTTCTAAAGTCAAATTCTTATACTGAAAAAATGGTCAGTTTCTTTAAGCGGACCGTAAAAAGTGAAAAGCTTTAATTCTGAAGAATCGAAGAATTTCCATGAATTAAATAGATTAGTCGACGCTATGGGGGGTGCTACAGGTTGGGTATAGGTAGTAGGATACATATTCGTGTTGTCTACAATGAAAAAACTTAAACACGATCATGAAATCTGAACGAATTATTAAAAGATCAAGGATAAAATGTAGGTTATTACTTTATTACACTTTCAAATGTAGCCAATTGATCTCAGCTTTGTATAATATTTTTTAATAATTCTGAAAAAGTTTTTGAAGTAGGCATCATTAAAAAACTTAGATGTTGGATAGGACAAGACGTGCGTTAGTAAGTCGCAGTTCCTTCACGCTTAAAGAGGACCAAACCAACCAGGACAAACTCAATTAAACCCTTAACCCCTCAATAGAGTTTGATTTGTAAACGACATCTTCAAAAGATTTCAAAAGCCTTTGGGGTTTCAACTGATGATCTCAGTTTTAGCAACCCACACTGATAACTCACAAGTCATAAATTCGTTGACAACTCCATTATAATGAACAATGAAATTTACCAATTCCCAGCAGCTCAAAGGTTTTCCGGGAAGCAGTATGATTAATTAATGTTCCTTTTGCCTTCCAGCTCTGCACCTTTTTCATTAATTATAATACTGCCTTGTCCATGTCCAAGTCTCAAATCCTAACACAATGCATAACGTCATATATCTTTTGGAGTAATGGAGCTACCCGTTATGCCATTTATTAAATCAAAGGCCTCCCTTGCGCATGTAAATCACTTGGCTGCCTGAAGACTGAATATAATTAATCCCAGAGAGACCAAAGGGTGTCACTTATCATGCAAAGGAAATGTCTTCAAAAAAAATCCGAAGATTTATTGCATGGAAAAAGATAATGGTTCAAAATATAAAAAACTCCCAGAGTGTCACGTGTAACTGCAATAATTAAAAATTTTGAAAGGCCTTTTCGCATTTTTTTTTGTATTAGAATCTACCTAGTAACCATTGAGTTTCTTGTCTATTCTTTTGCCATATGAAATGCAATCCGAATGAGTGGTAGAGTTCTATATTTTTTTGTTGAAAAAAAAAATAATAAACTCCTGATTCTGATTTGGCTGATACAGAGTTTGCCATTTTATTAGTTTAATTTTTTTATTAGTCTCTATAATAATGACTTACATGTAGATAACATTCACTGCACGGTAGAAGAAACAGCGTAGTAGTTTGAGGGACTGTCGTCGTCACTGAGAAGTTTAGAGGGACTACTCATAACGTGATAACTTCTAATTAAAATTCAAAGTACCTATAATATTACCTTAGAGGTCAAGGAACTCATACACACTTTGGTAAATTTGAAAGTTAAATAAACATTTAGTGAATAAAATTGGGAGCAGTCAGTGAACTTTCCGTCTAGTTAAACTATTCCTGTGTGTAAACTGATCTCTCAAATAGGGCTAATTGCGCGTTTCCAATACCTTTGCCCCGAATTCGTGGTTAACCCGAGCCGGGTCACCTAACCAGCACCGAACCGTAAGTTAATTTTCATGCAAATTACTTTGGTTTCATATGCATGGGCCAATAGTTACTTGACAAGGATTAAATTGACTTCGTAGGTTATAATTGAAGGACAGCATCGTGAGGAAACCTGCACATCTGAGGAAACTAGTTCTCAATAAATGTGTGAAGTCTGCCAACCCGCACCGGGCCAGCGTGGTGGACTATGGCCTGAATCCCCCAAAAGGCAGGCCCGTGCCCAACCGTGGGAAATTAAAAGGCCTATAAGTGTGTTTTTTCGGCGCTAGAGAAGATATACTGTTTATGTAGTGTAACTAAGGGAGGAAGTTCACTTAGTTTGCTTTACATGACCTAATTGATTTACCTACTATCATAACTACATTGACCGTACATGCAATCTCGCCTCACCTTGGCCCTTGGCGGAACATGTTAATAAAATGAGGCAAAATTGAAATGGCCCAATGGCCTTATTGAAGACAATTTTCCTTATTATTGGTACCGTCCGTACCGTTAGTAAAGGAATTATTACGGAGCCATTTACGGCACAATTAAGGTCCATAGGGAGCAGAGTTATCCGTATAAGTAGTATGTGTCTGCAAACAAATAGTAATAATGCTACGAGACTGAGACGGATATTATTATAACGTAGTGTTTACTTGCTTTACTTCTCCTTTTACGAAATATGTTGAAATAAGATAAGGCATGCCATTGCTTTGCGCAATAAGGTATTTTACACATAATTAGATAGTAATAACAAAATCAATTACATCTTTATAAATAATATGATAATGATTAGGTGGATATTATAATAAAACTTATGAAATCTCAACTAAAGCGTATTGCTTTATTTGCCCTTCCTTCTTGGACGAGAAAACGTGTATAGCCTTCTCTATAAGAGTTCAAAAAAAAAGTTTTTAAGGTTGAAAATAGATTAACAACTCGTCTCTTACCGGAGGGTAAACACAAGTGAACTTACACTTACGCAGTGGAATAAATTGAAGCTTTATGACTATAAATAAAGTGTCCTCGTAATGTGATTGCGGCCATGTCACGATGAAACTTATTAAGCTGGTACACTGGGGCGTCAAGACGCTAGCGTCAAAAGCCTGTCAAAAGTAAAACTAACTGTATTGACTCAGCTCATTTTTTATCGAGATGTCATTTACAGAACATAACAGTTTACCATAGAAATTAAATCTTTATGTGTATCAGCACAGAGTGCCTTTTGATACAGGCAAAAACATTTACTCGAGCGTCTTAACGCCCCAGTGTGAACGGGGCGTCAATTTCCACACCGTGTAGATTTATTAAGGAATGCTTTATATTTGGTGCTTTTTTAACATGGGAAAATCCTTTATGGATACCCCTTCATTTTGGGGGAGATGAAAGGATTATGTGAAAGTTCTGTATATCCACTAAACACCCAAGGTGATCCTACACCCGCCATATCGGAGGAGTCACGGGAACACTTTCGCATAGGTACATCCGTTACGCCGCCAGCGGCTGTCCGGGCGAACAGACACCTCCTCCAGACGGCGGCATGGGCCACAACCACGCCGCCGTATCTTGATTGGGACCTACGAAATGTTTATCTTGCTTTTCTACGTGCAATTTTACCACAACATTTCGTAGGGCATACATAACTACGGTTACATGTGTAACCATAGTTTTTTGTGAATAAAATAGCTGATAAATTCAATTACATGAACACATTTTATGAATTTATTAAATCTTTCTTGTCGTTAAGGTTAAATTTATTTCGTCATTTATATACCCATTTTTAGATAGTTATAGTTGGCGGAGCACTTAATTGAAAAATAAGGTATGACATAAATATTCTGTGTATATATTGCTTTGTTGTTGTTTTTAGTCCCAAATTTAAATTTTGTTACGGTTTTGCCACAGGAATTTAATCTTTATGTATATCGTCATAATAACGGTAAAGGTAGTTAATTTCTCCTGGTATGTTTAGAGCGTGGAACTTGATATGACATATTTATTGCTACTGTACCGTGAAAGACATGTTACACTTAAAATAAAATATATCATCATCATCACGCCTGTATTGCCGAAAAGGTAGGCAGAGGTGCACTGCACTGCGCCGACACTTCGCCGATGTATTTTGGTCCCAATGTAATAGAGGGCGAGCCTGTTGCCATTATACCAGGCACATTCTCTCTCAATACGAGGGAGATTTTGGGTCATAGTCCACGTTGGCCCAGTGCAGATAGTAAACTTCACAGGCCTATCTATGTATAGACGTGCAGGTTTCCTGTTTTGCTTCACCGTTCAGCAAGTGGTGATCATTATTGAAAATGACATTCGCAACTTGTCATATTTGTGGGTACTGTACTGTAAAAGACATGTTTCACTTACTTGGCGGATAATCGCGGTAGCTTATATCTGTGTACACTGCGAACGGTGAAGCGCATACCACAGAGATGATCCAGAGTATCAGTATAATCCTGGAGGCCCGTGTGAGCCCTGCCATGGTGTACAGATGGAGGGGGTGACATATGGCCAGGTATCTTTCCAAGGAGAACGCCGATATTGTCAGCACGGACACGTAGGTGGCTCTGGAATAGACAGATACATGACAAGACAAGATAAGACATGATTATCGGGTGACGATAAAGCACACAGGAGTGCCAAGATGGGAGCGTCAATTTTTTACCAATACCTACTGTATTGACTCATAGGTAAAGTTCATTCTTCAACGAAATTACATTGATAGCGCGAGTGATTATTGCGCGGGGGCGTGGCTTTTACCACAGAAATTAAACTTCATGTATAATACATAAAGATCCAAAACTACCACTACGTCAACACTGAGACAGAGTTCGTTTTGGTGTTGGCAAACATTTTGGCCGTGCCAATACCAAATTAAACTGTATTAACTCGTAGCAAAAGCACATTTTTCAATATCAACGATGAATCGAGCGAGTTTAACCGCGACTCGCATGGCTTCCGACACGAAAATTAAATCTTTATTTATATTTACACAGAGGACATTTTCAAAAAAAAGTCATAACGTTTTTAACTGTATATTATTATATTGTACTAATATTATAAATGTGAAAGATTGTGAGGATGGATGGATGGATGTTTGTTACTCTTTCACGCAAAAACTACTGAACGGATTTTGATGAAACTTTACAGTATTATTGTTAATAACACATAGGGTATAATTTATAACGATCTAGCTTCTACCTGCGACTTCGTCGACGCAAACTGATTTATTCAGCTAGTACAATATAATATACAATTTTCGTAACACTTACAATCATAAAGATCAATGTATTTTATAGTTATCCCGAACACGTTCGATGCATTGTATTAATAAAATAGTACGTAGGGACCTATGCTATCCAGGCGGGGTAAGTTGTTCGTGAAACAAGGCAAAGTTGCACGTGTTAGCAATTTATTCATCACATCACCTGACATGGAAAATACGTGTACGAAAGCACTCTATTTGTATTTCAAGAGTAGCTGCTGCCCGCGGTTTTGCTCGCGGCAAATTTATCGCCCGATAATGTCGACCTTCCAATTGCATAGGGTCCAAAATTTAAAATTCCGATAGAAAAATAATTATTGAAAACCACCCCCGAATTTTATCCGATATGTGACAGTATTACAACGAACTTTCGAAACACCCTGTATTATTTGGGTAATAAACTGATAACTCAAATCTATTTAGGTACAGGATGTATCAGAATTCCGAAATAAAATTTTGGGTGCATATGCGGTAGCTCATATGTGGATGCTTAGTGAAGACAGATTAAAGTCACAGTCAAATCATTTATTTTGTATAGACCTATGGGGGCACTTACAAATTGTCAAGTTTACATTTTTTTTCTTATATACTACTATACTACCACCGGATCGAAACGCGACCTCAACTGAGAAGATCCGGCAAGAAGAAGATATCATACCTAAGTATCATAGTTTCCGAGTTATTGACCTTTGAATATTCGTCACAAATATCGTGTTCTGGACTTTGGGTACATCCATGATCTTATCAAGCAGACTAATAAACTACATTTACGAAGGTCGGCTACCATTATTTACATAACAAAACGTGAAAATTTTACATAGAACTCGAGTTATAGAAACGACGAAAAAAAGTTGAAAAACACGTTCGAAATTCGATATAACAATTATACGATTCGGTTGTTTAATCGATACTCATGCAAATGTCAAAGTATTATTTCGGACTTCTGAAACACCCGTAGAATATCTCTGACGTCTAGAAAATCGCTATGTTAACCGCAGTAACGTATTTTGCGGTAATCCTTCATCGCACGGAAAAGTTATTAACCCTAGATAACGTAAACCAGTGGCGGACCCTTGTCAAACGACCACTTACAGGATGTCCCGAATCACCTATCAAATCCTGTAATAAATCACCATCATACAACGATGAGGTCCAACCAATCGATTTAATGTACCTACTCGTAATTATTATTTTTTCTATATAAGGTATGGGCGGTCTTCCCACGTGGAGTCTCTGTTGTCGTTATCTATCTATATCTATACAAATAAATAAAATTGGAGTGTCTGTTTGTAATATCAAAATAACACTTTTTTACCAAATGCGTATGAAAGTATATACGATACCTATACCGAAAACGCAATTTTATTTTTTTTTGTCTGTCTGTCTGTTTGTTTGAGGTAAACTTCTAAACGGCTGAACCGATTTCAATGGGACTTTCACTGACAGATAGCTGACGTTCCAGGGCGTAACTTAGGCTACTTTAATTTTAGAAAAAGCATTAGCGTTCCGCGGGAAAAACATAATACCCATATTTCCGGGTAATCTCCCTAAAGTCCACGCGGGCGAAGTCGCGGGCACAGCTAGTTTAATAAATAAGACTATAAATGAAATGTTTGATTTTTAGAACAGGATATTTTTACGTAGTGATTGATATTGATATTTAAACCCGTCATTTTAAGAACCAACCTAGGTCCCAAGTTCCTTAACATTATCGTTGTGGTGTTGCTATGACTTCATTTTCTAGGGTTCCTACGCGCAAGCGTTGCTGCGAGTGGACGTGTTACAGTGCATTAATTTTATTTTTATATTGAGTAAAGTCAATTTGGTCAATTTGATCTTTAAAGTATTTACCGTAAGGTTCAAATCAGCTGTGCCCACTTTATTATTTAATTGCTTATCGCACCCTGCGCTCGACTTGTGCTCCATAGATCCACAAATTGTTTAGACGGTTAACAAGATGCCGCGCTCACCAAACAATCAACCCTGTTCTGCTACGGATATAATCAAAGGAGCTGAATTAAAAGAATTGTCCTCGGTAACACAGCGGAGAAAGAAACATGGTGACGATTTCGCGGAATCCTTCAATACGTTCACTGAAAAAATTATGACTATTTTAAATGAATGGAAGGCGGATTTCGGAAAGGAAACAATGGAAATCAAAAATAATCTGAACGTGATTATTAAAACAGATCTGACGGACCTTAACAGTACTTGTAAAGAGCTAAAGCGTGAATTCAGTGTCATCAGAAAGGAACACGCACAGTTGAAGACTGCAGTCCAAAAGTTCGAGTCCGAACATTGTGACTTTAAACAGGAGGTTTCTCTGATGCAGGAGTCACTGCAATTTCATAGTAACCAACAGGATAACATGTTAAAGAAGTTGGAAGTGTTTTCAAAGGACACCGAAATTATTGGTCTTCTTAGGACGGAGTTGGATGACATTAAGAGTGAAAACTGTGCTTTAAGACTTGAGATTAATGAAAACGCTCAACGTGATAGACTGCTTAACCTAGAAATAGTCGGAGTACCTGAATCAGGTGCTGAGAATCTCCTGGATATTGTTATGGGAATCGGCAGATTTATTGGCGTCGAAATCACTCTTAACGATATCGCCCACGTGAACCGTGTCTCCCCTAAAATTAAACTTCAAGATAGACCTAGAATCATAATTGCGAAGATGAATCACCGCCTTTTGAGGGATAACATAATATCCAAAGCTCGTAAAACTCGATTAACCACTAAAGATATTGCTACAGCAAATTGTGAAATCAAGCCGATTTTCATTAATGAGCATCTTACCCCATATAATAAAACATTATTGGGAAAGTGCAAAGTCGCGGCAAAAACAAAGCTATACCAATACGTTTGGACGAGGAATGGCAGGATATATGTGAGAAAAAACGACACCAGTCCAGCAATTCGTATTACCCAAGAAGTAGACCTGAAAAGGATTGTGTAACAGTAAAAGTGATCAATTGTCGTCTGTGCTGCGATAAACACAATCATGTTTACATTATTTTAATTTACTACTTAATTTTTATTTTTCTTAATTATGCATGTTTTTTTAGATTTTTTTGCCTTATTTTTTGCAGTTCTATTACCCAACATAAATGGAGTTACGGAGGTACGTATGATATTAAGTATGTTATTTATTTATTTCAATTTTGTGTCTGCCCCTTCTATCCAAATGCTTCACTCTGTGGCGACATTCCTGGCCGCCCCACCACGGTGGCAATAGTTCACGCGCGGAATGTATGTGCGATACTAATCATCTTTTCTTTACACTATTATATTTATCGTTTTGCACCTTTTTTTCTCTTTATCATTTTTATTAATATTAGTTACAAACTTTCCCTGAGCTTTTGTGCTTATCGCTTGGTATATGTTTTTTTTGTTTTATCGCATTACTCAATTATTTCTGATTTGTATTACTTTTTAATTTTCACAAACTTCACATTTTACCTTTACCATATACATATAACTTTCGATGAATTTCTACTTGAGCGGATATATAACTTAGACGCACTTACTTTTGCTGAGCGTATTATAATGATAAACAACTCGAGCCACTCATTAGCGTTCACGGGTAAATTTTGCAGTTCGTTTGTTGTCTACCCCCAATATGACTTTCTTTTTATCGGGAGTGTTAGCTATTATTTACTTAAAATTCAATTATACCTACATATATTGTTTTCTTATATTTACGCGAATACTATACATTGAAATTAAACTATTTTACGGATTTTATCGCGTTTATTTACTATTTTATTTTCCCGACGTTTCGGCTGCTTTACAGCAACCATGGTCACGGGGGGACTGAGGTGTTAGACGTCCTGATGTCATAGTTAATAACTATGACATCCTTAACTCCTTAACTCCATACACTCTAAAATCAAATTTACAATGGAGTTAGAGGCCAACAATACTCTAGCTTTCTTAGATGTTTTAGTGATCCGTAATCCTGATAACACCTTAGGCCACACCGTGTATAGGAAAAAGACCCATACCGATAGGTACTTAAACGGTGAATCTCACCACCATCCAACACAGTTAGCTACCGTGGGTAAATCTTTGTTTCAGAGAGCACAAGGGATCTGTGATGAGCAACACCTGGCTGCCGAGATCCACCACGTCAAGCAAGTATTGCATGACAACAAGCTTCGGGTCCCACGCCGCCATCACAGTGACCGAGTGAAACCAGCCACAGTTGAGCGTCTACCTGCTGTACTACCATACATAAGAGGTGTCACAGACAAGATTGGCTACATCTTGAAACGGGCTTCAATCAAAACTTACTTCAAGCCACCGAAGAAGATTAGTCAGTTTTTACCACCTGTCAAGTGTCACATTCCTCTACAAGATGCAGGGGTATACAAACTCGATTGTGAATGTGGGCTCTCTTACATAGGACAAACTAAAAGATCAATTAAAACCCGCGTAAAAGAACATATAGCTGACGTGAAACACCGACGCTCCACGAAGTCTGCAATCTGTGAACATGTACAGGACCGCACCCGCCATTATATCAGATTTGATAAACCGCATATCCTCGCTAAAGAACACCGACTCCGACCAAGGATGATACGTGAGGCCATTGAAATTAAAAAACATCCTAATTTCAATAGGGAAGATGGCTGGGTGCTACCACCAACTTGGGATCCAGTAATCAATATGATTAAATCCAAAACCAAGTGTACCATTGCAAGACCTCAGGACACCGTAAGCACTTTCTGCGTGGATCGGACCGCAAACAACAACTAAATATGAGGGTACCCAGTTATTAACTATGACATCAGGACGTCTAACACCTCAGTCCCCCCGTGACCATGGTTGCTGTAAAGCAGCCGAAACGTCGGGAAAATAAAATAGTAAATAAACGCGATAAAATCCGTAAAATAGTTTAATTTCAATATACCTACATATTCCACATACATGTGTTGCATGCTTGTTTGCACGTACTTTATTTTTCCATATTGGAACAAATTATTTTTGTGTTTTTAACGTCTTGACCGATTTTCCATCTTATTTTGTTAGCTATTGGTTAACTGCTATTGGCCAACCTGAGTAATCAAACTAAATAAAAAGTTAAACATATATTATCAAAATTGTCGTGGTTTGAGAACAAAGTGCTTGCAGCTCAGACAGAATATTTTAAATAATGATTATGACATAATCATAATTACGGAATCATGGCTTCACAGTGGCGTGTTGGACGGTGAATTATGCGACAACAGATACAACGTTTTCCGGCACGACCGGGACTTAGCGGCCAGTGGCAAATCCACTGGAGGCGGAGTTCTGATTTTAGTGCGTCATGAACTGGGTGCCTGGCGCCATATTTGTCAACTTTTAAGTACTACTGAGATATTATCCATAATTATACCCGCACGTGCGCTAGCCGCCTTATCTGATCTTTACATCTCAGTTGTGTACATACCTCCTGATCCACACAAGATACCCTCGGATATTGATTGTGTTTTACACCATTTAAATAACATTTTTCATGATAGACGTTGCAATAATTTGGTTATTGGCGACTTTAATCTTCCGTGCATCCGATGGCTTGAGGAGGGGCCGGTTTATTTGCGTTCGGGGGCCGTTGAAACTCAGTTAGCTGGTATCCACTTGGTTGAGGAATTTGCCTTGTTAGGGTTGTCACAATATAATATGCTTTCTAACTATAAGGGTAATACACTAGACTTAGCTTTTTGTAATCTTCCGCTCTTAATAAATAAATGCACATTCCCACTTGTTAATGAGGACCCCGCTCACCCTCCCTTTGCATTGGTTATTCAAGACCTAAATGTTTCACCTCTGTCCGACAATATTTACCCAAGACCTAATTTCAGAAAAAGTGACTACATCAGCCTTAACGACTACTTCAACACGATAAACTGGCACAAACTCCTGTCTGCTAATTCAAACACTGCAGACAATATGGTTGATACTTTCTACACCACGATAGACAAAAGTATTTCTGAATATACCCCACTTACCAACAGGACAGGTTTGCGTAATTATCCTGTATGGTACTCTAAGGCACTAGTTAAGATAATAAGGGAAAAAGCTAAAGCTCACAAAAGATGGAAGCAATATGGAAATCTCCTTGATTACGATGAATTCGCTCTTCTCAGAGACCGGCAGCGATGTGTTCAAGAGGTTTGTTTCAAAAATTTCATCTTGTATTCTGAAAATACCATTAAAGCGGATCCCAAATCATTTTGGTCATACATTAAATACTTACGTCGCTGCTCTAACTACCCCAAAAGAGTTACTCATAATAACGTTAGTTACACGGAAGGAAAAGCAATTTGTGATAGTTTCAACAATTATTTCCACATTGTATTTGGTCAGCCCTCCAATAATATCTTGGATTTTAGTTCTGATACACCCGAATGCGTTGATACTATATCAAGACTAACAGTTTCAGTATCTACAGTTGAAAAGTCACTCCTTGCATTAGATTCTCGTAAAGGGCCCGGCAGCGACGGAATTCCGCCGCTGTTTTGGAAGCAATGTGCCACCTCGCTTGCTGTTCCTATCACTCTTATATTTAATACATCTCTCAGTAGCGGTATATTTCCCAACACGTGGAAAAAGGCGCATATTGTGCCTTTGCATAAAAAAGGGTCACGCACAGCAGTAGAAAATTACCGTGGAATCTCGCTATTAAATACATTAGGAAAACTGTTCGAAAAAATTGTGTACAATTTTATTTATCCACATATATCCAGAGGTATTTCCAACCAGCAGCACGGGTTTCTTCGTAAGCGCTCGACCGTGACTAATTTGGCGTGTTTTTCGGATTTTGTGTTTAGAACTATTGATAATGGTGGACAAGTCGATGTGATCTATACTGATTTCGAAAAAGCTTTCGATCGGGTGGATCACGTCATACTTCTTAACAAACTGTATACGCTAGGTATACGAGGCGACCTACTGAGATGGCTACAATCATATCTAGCAAATCGCTCTCAAGCTGTAGTTATCGGCGGTTTCAGATCAGACTTTGTTGAAATTCCTACAGGCGTCCCCCAGGGCTCGCACCTTGGTCCCTTGTTATACAACGCATACTTATTTGATATTCACCACTCTTTTCTTTCTTCTCATCACCTAATGTACGCCGATGATAAAAAAATATTTAACAAAATAATAAATTCTGATGACTGTGTCGTGTTGCAAACCGATTTAAATAGCCTGTTTAATTATTATAATAAAAATTGTATTACTGTGAATATCAATAAATGTCTCTGTATTACATACTCCAGAAAACGTACTCCTCTTAATTACTCTTATAATTTTAATGGTATCCCCATAAACAGATGCAATGTAGTCCGCGACCTGGGTGTTATGTTTGACTGTAAACTTTCATTAGCGGACCACATCGATTATATAGCCACCAAGGCATTTAAAAATCTAGGATTTGTTTTACGTAGCTGCGAGGTATTCACAAATATAGAAGCTATTAAATCTGTATATTTTGCATATGTACGCAGTATACTAGAGTACGCCAGCCCTATCTGGTCGCCACACTACTTAATATATATAAACCGCCTAGAACGTATACAAAGGATATTTTTCAAACATCTTAATTATCGCCTTCATAAGGCAACAGAATCGTATGCCGATAATTGCAATGATTACAATATTATGTCACTAGAGGACAGACGTAAAGTGATGGACATGTGTCTTCTGCACGATATTTTAAATGCAAACGTGGATTGCCCGCAACTTCTTGAAGCCATGAGGTTCAACGCGCCCCTGCGGCGCACCCGTCACACGCCACTGCTGCAACCACCGCGCTGCCATACTAACTACGCGACCAACTCTGTTCTCTCTCGCTTATCTCAAACATACAACGCACATTTCGCTCAAGTAGATCTTTTCTCATCCTCGAAATTTAGTTTTAAAAAACACATTATTAAAGCGATAACATCTTCACAAATAACTTAAACTTGTCGTGATTTTCACCTGTTGTTGGGTCGGCCTGTCGCCTGGCGCGACCACACTTGTAGTATCTACCTGTATACCTCCTTAGCTCCAAGATTTATTAGATTTATTAGATTTACTCTTGTTTATTCACTTTATATATTAGTACTAATTCATTTGCACTGTTTAGTTTATTTTTATATTGTATTCAAGAAAACCTGTTATTAGCCTTACTATTATTATTGTTCAAAAATTGTATTTCTTCTTTTGTTACGCCGTTGGTTTTTTAAATAAATAAATAAATAAATAAATAAATAAAGGGTAAGACGGGAACCCTGGTAAAACTGAAAAATATATGGAAGCGCGAGTGTTTACGCCCCGGTGTGCGGGGTGCTCGCCCAAAAGTGTCGCTTAAGTCAAAAAGCCTATCACCCCTCGATATTTATTAATTACACAGAGTTCATTTTGCTATTGGCAATAATGTTGCAGCTCGCTTCTTGACGGATTAATACTTACGCTTCAGATATGAGCGCTCGTAGCTTGCAGAAGACGATGCCCAGGCTATAGGGATACTGGTGCCAGTACACTGACAAATCATTCGGGAGACCTGCAAACAAATAAAACACTCATTTATTATATTACTAGAAAGCTAAGGCCGCCCATTGTTATGCTTAATTTATATATATATACTAGCTGTCCCGGTGAACTTCGTACCGCCTTAGAATTAGTGACATACGAAAGCAGCGCCACCTACCGGGTCCAATTGTGAATGTAAATCGTCCAGGGCGTCACCCAAACGCACAAAAAAAAACATTCAAATCGGTCCAGCCGTTTAGGAGGAGATCAGTGACACACGTACAGTTAAATTATGTATATTAAAATATACAGTTGTTTCAGTAATAATACATTGAAGTTTGCATCAGTATCGGGTATAAAACTGAATGGTATAAAAATTTGATCGAAATGCGACCATGTTTTTCCAACTTTTTTTCGTCATCAATTTCTATAACCCGTACCTAATATCTCGAGCCCTATATAAAATTTTCATGATCTGTTTTGTGAATATTGGTCGTCGCCCCTCATAAGTGTAATTTACACTGCTGAATAGAGTTATGGATGTACCCAAAGGCCAGAACACGATACCTGTCACAAATATTCAAAGGTCTATAAATAACTTAGCATTGATAAAAGATGTTGTTTTCATGCCTTAAAAAATTCAGTCATAGCTACTCCACAACGATAGTGTTAGAGGGCTTGGTTCCCAGTTACAGGAGTTACAAGACTTAAGATTGAATTTTTCATAAATATGATAATAATATTTTCGTACATAAATATTATTATCATTTGGAATAAAACCTCGTATTTGTTATACCAAAGTCCCTTACAAAGAAAACCCCAGATAAAAGGCGCCCCGTAATTTTATTCGCCGACATGATTGGGTATAGACATATCAAATTACCTTTTGTAACTTCTTATGCAAGAAGTAAATCCCTATTGTTGGAGAAATACTTGCTAAGAATTTTTTTTGTGTCGTATAAAAAAAAAACTAATGTAATAAAATGAGAAATGGCTCCACCTGCGATTAGCCTTTGTGTCAAGTAGTTAATAGCAAGGTCAAATTTAATATATACACATTATAAATGGGTAATAATTTTGATAAATATGGTGGATCATAAACAGGTAAACGTCGGGCAAACGTCGATGAGTGTCGGAACAAACTGACCGCCTGGAACGAAGGGCAGTTCGAATTGTCGATGACAAAAAGCTTACTGATCGGCTAGACCCTCTGGCGTTGCGTAGAGATGTAGGCTCTCTCTGCATTTTCTACCGCCTCTATCATGGAGAGTGTTCCGAGGAATTGTTCGGTATTATACCTGCCGCTGAATTCCACCATCGCACGGCTCGCCACAGACTGCATTACCATCCTCACCATCTGGATGAATGGCGTTCCAGTACAGTGCGATTTACCAGGAATTTCCTTCCTCGCACCACCAAATTGTGGAATGAACTTCCTGCAGCGGTGTTCCCGGACCGATACGACAAAGGTACCTTCAAGAAACGAGCATACTCATTCCTTAAAGGCCGGCAACGCACTTGCGATGCCCCTGGTGTTGCACGTGTCCATGGGCGGCGTTGATCACTTACCATCAGGTGAAACGTATGCTCGTTTGCCTCCCTATCACATTAAAAAAAAAAAAAAAAAAGGTATGACTTAATGTGTAATCATAATCAGGTTTTTTCTGTTCATGTAAACCAATACAGGCACTTATGAATCGTCAATAGATAATAGTAATAGTACCTATCTCTACCATAATGACTAAATTAAAAATATATTTATTATGTATCATTAAAGTATCATTGATGCGTACCTAACTATAGTGAATTTCATTTAGCATGGGTAGCGTGACATTTGATACGTTCCAATACACTCTCACTATTTTCAAAATATCTGATAAATATACATTTAAAAAAATCACCAATTAATTTCCAAAACATACAATAATACTTAATAAGATTGAAATGTTTTTACATTTTAAACAAATTAAAAAAGGCACAGAAAATATATTAACCTAAAATTAGAGGCATGAAACGAAACGTTTAATGATAGGGATTGACACGTAGTAATCGGCAAAAACAAATAAGCGTGTAATAATCGGCAAAAATAAATGCCGAAAAGAACAAAGAAGACCGTTTTAAACAGTCAAGCCCTGGAGTTTGTCCGCTTGCGGGAATACTTTGAGCGGGAGCGAGAAAATGGCGGTCCATTATTATCTGTCAATTATTATCTGCCTGTTAGTGGATCGAGTTGCACAGGCACTTGATATTGGGCGTAATACAGTGTCAAGAAGCTTTACATGTAGGATCGGAATCGAATGAGTCTTCCTGTTCAGACAGTTAGCGAATAATTGTATGAATAATTGAATATACACCACCACCACCACCACCCGCCCGAACGCCCGCCTTGAACGTAAGGGGTGCAAGTTCAAATCCCAGGCCCGCACATAGTGTATTATCTATGGCCCGCACCTCTGAGATAATTTTCATGTGCGAATGTCATTTTCAACAATGATTACCACTTGCTGAACGGTGAAGGAAAACATCGTGAGGAAACCTGCACGTCTATAGAAAGGTGTGTGAAGTTCACCAACCCGCACTGGGCCAGCGTGGTGGACTATGGCCCAAATCTCCCTCGTATTGAGGGGGAATGTGCCCGGTATAATGGCAATAGGCTCGTCCCCTATTACATTGGGACCAAAATTACATCGGCGAAGTGTGGGCGCACTACAGTGCACCTCTGCCTACCCCTTCGGGGAATACAGGCGTGATGGTGTAATTGAATATATTTATTTTTTTATTATCGATTAAAGGTTAACCGTAATTGTACTCGATAATCGAATCACATAAATTAATTATGCATGGTCACCTCGATATAGAGTTTATTTGACATGTGTCACCGTACCCATGATTGGTGAAATTCACTACACGTAATTTTCATACGACTTAAATAAAATACGGAGGTTCTTAATTCGACACCTACTTTTTTATGTATTTTACAGCATCATATCTTCTAAGTTTGATATCCGATTTCGAATTTTTTATCTTATCTAACCATAAATTATATTTTTTTTACTTTTTATATCTTACCAAATAGAAGCAACAGTAGATCGCTTACAGCCAAGCTGAACAGGTAATAATTAGTCGCTGTATGTAATCCTGGGTGCCTCACTATAACAACACATACACACGCATTGCCCACGACACCTGTTAAGAATATAACAACCAAGACCACACTTATCGGCACTATTTCCTTTAGAGGTAACCGTCTAGACCCCATCATCCACCATAACATCTCCTCTTCACTGCAATCGAAGTGCGATAAATTATTGCACCGATTAAAAAAGTCATCGTAAGTTTCATTTACACGGAGAAATAGTTTTGGATCCATTTTGCTTCTTATTTCTATTTAACACACCTTTTTTTATCTTTAATGGTTATTATTTATTTATTTAGATCCCAAATTTAACATTAATGTTTCACCAGATTAATAGGTAATCATGGTACATAAATTAATAACACGCTTGAAATCGTCATTTATTTTTATAACACTTAAAATAACTAATAATATATATAACAATAATTGTTAGACACTGACATTTTTATAGCGAAAAGTAGTTTTCGGAGATCTCGGGAGGCATGACCGTTTGAGCCGAGTTCCCGCGCGAACTGAAGATGAAGCTTTCAAGTACAACTTACAGGAACGTTCATTCTAACAAAATAAAGTCTCATTAATAAGCTTGGTATGTTATTCAGAATATAAATAAATCATTGATATATTCCTTTATTACATGATTTAGATGTTAAGCAATTTTGGGTTTAAACAAGTAGGTAAATAAAAACAAAAAATCTATCATTAATACTTATTCGTAAATATAATTTGGCGAAGTGTTAACTTCTTGCGTATTTCGTCGAAGTTTGGGCCACGTGCAAAAATTCAAGGTCTCTCGATCTGATTTTCTTTGTTTTAATTTATTTTCTCCATATTTGTTCTAAAAAATGTAAATGAAATTTACTGTTTAAATTTTGGCGCTTTAACTTCCCGCCTACAACATTTTCGTGTCGCTTGCCAAACCAAAAATATTAAATTGCTATTTAGTCGATTTTATTACGTAAGAGTATCGTGAATATCAGTATACCTTGCATTTTTATCTATGGTCTTAGCGTAATCGCGCGCCATGACGCCATTGACATTTAAATGACAGATGCAATAATCTTTCGATAATTTTTGCTTGTTTTCTCACGAAAATGCGCATTTTACCCGTAATTTATTTATAATTCAGTCTAAAGAAAAGTAGAAGCCTGATTGGGCTATAAATTTCGTCTACAGACGTATCATGTCATCCCAAATGACTGATGATATTAGTGAAATAACAATGACGAGCAATGAGGCCGATTCCTCGCAAACACACAGCCACGAAGGTAAATAAATAATCATTTCAAAAAACCGCAAACAATGAAAAATTAAGCGCATACCATTTACAACATTAGAGAAAACACTTGTTTTCAAACAGGTATCTTTGCTCGCTAACCAAAGACCGAATAGTATGTAAAGTTCTGTAACATCAACAATTTTTTTGTTAGCTGCTAATACTTTCTGAATCAGCTGTTTGCTGTCATAACTTTAGGACTGTAGTATCCTGAACTGTTGGGAATACGTGAATATTATTATCACCATATCTAATAAAACCCATTGATAGTGACTTTAAAATGTCGAAATTATTGTTATTCTAAGTATACTGGTATAGGAGATAGCTTTAGCCCATACAGTCAATTGCCTTGCGGTATCTAGCTAGCTAGACTATGGCTTGGCAACCTGCTCTTGGCTTGCAATGTTCCGAGACTGGTGCACTAAATCAATGATTTGAGATTTTTCTTTAATTAATTGATGTTTACACAGCATCTAGTGTAAATGCTGATGATGCATCATCAAGCAACGCTACAACTCCAGCCGGGAATGAAGGACAGGCCTCCCGGCAGTCGAACCTGCAGCGCATTCAGCAGAGAAAACAACAAGTGTACAACTGGCCACATAATAAGAAACTACTCAAATTGGCAATATATTCTGCCTGTCAGGTAACTTCTACTTTATAACTTCTTTAAAACTTCTACTTTTTATAGATGCTATTTTAAAATGAAAAAATATATATTGTCTATGTCTGTCATGCTATACGCCTATTTAAAATTTGGAAACCAATCAGCAAGATCAGAATGACTTTTCTTTTTTTATGAATTGATGCAATTTAATGGAATAAGATGAGAAATGGCTGCACCTGTGATTAGCGGGTATTTATGGCAATGTCAAGTAGGTAATTAATAGCGAGGACAAATTCAATTAATTCACATTACAAACAGAAATGGGTGATGGCAATGATAAAGAGGGTGGACGAACCTCAGCATATCAGTGTAGAGATAAATTTTAGCTCTTTCAACTGTCAGCTCTGCGGAGCATATGATACTACATAAAGGTTTTTCTAGTAGACAGCTTAATGTGACCGTACGTCAAACTGCTGAAAATATATAGAGAATCCAGCTCTTGCACTATTTTGCCACGGAGTTTGATAAATTACTCTAATCTCACACTTAAATCTCCTAAGTTCTGATAAAATTCCCAAATCTATTCAGGCCATGTATGTAGTTATGAAATACTTCTATTCCAGACTGCCGATTGTGTATGCAATGGATGGAAGACACCAGCACCTCAGCAGGCAGCCAAAGGCAACACGCGGGCGGATAACCAACCATTAGCCAGTTTTACTGACCCTTGCAGAAACTGCAACCATATACTGGGTTAGTATTTTACTACAAGTATGACACCTTGCACCCATGGGTCATTGAGTTATCTTGACTTTATTTTGAAAATGTACTCTGTGTTACTGTACTTAAAGATTCAATTTCTGTGGTAAAATTTTATCGTTACCACAGAAACGGAATTGCGCATCATTTATGACATTTTGTTGAATAATGTGCTTTTTCTATTAGTAAATACAGTTTGTTTTGCTATTGGTAATAACATGGTCATGCATGTTTTGACTAAATGAATACCATAGACTGACGGCTTCGCCAGTTACACCTAGATTTTTAAATAAACAATCTTTAAAAAAATATTCTAATATTGACACTCTGACAGTAATCGACCCTGTAACCCCTTGGTGTACAGAGCAAAGTAACCATCACTTGAAGCGCTATACCAGTGTTACTTAAACACTGTTCTGCCATGGCCCGGTAATTTTCACACTGTCCTTTCGTGACCCACTTAATACTGTTAAACCCAAGCTGGTTCCATTTGGTAAAATAATACACATTTATTAATAGTATTTTTTTTTATTAATACTACATATTTTGGTATCGCCTCTTTAGTCACTAAATTTGAGTGCGAAGTATGGCTCCATAATTCGCGCTGCTTATTTTTGACCAAAGGGGGGAATGTTGCACCCGGTATTTTATTTTGATGGCCCGGTACCTAGTCGCGACCCGGCTAATGGGAAACGCAGCTCTAGACTGTTTCTGTCTAGAAAACATACACCAGGAGGTTCTATTATTGTCACTTCCTTAATAGTTCGACACAAATAATGTGGCAAGACTTATGCTTGCACATTCCTGTTTTTTTTAAAAAAAGCAAAGTGACTCAAGCGCCAATGTTGGGCGATATTGAGTGATATATATCGTTGAAATCAGCGAATTTTTTCCGCCTTTTGAGCTTGGTTTTGTGCAAAGTTACCAAAATGGCGCTTGAGTCAATTCGCCTTTTTACCGGTGACATGCTTATTCTAGTAAGTAAACAATAATTACATTATGTTTTTGTTCCAGAAAAACATGTGACACAGTTGCAAACTCTGTCAGTGAGTGAAGTGAACCGTCTGCTCGGAGCTGTGGTTGATGTGGAGAACATCTTCATGTCGATGCACAGAGAAGATGACCATGACACCAAGCGCGTCTACTATTACCTGTTTAAGGTAATTTACAGGTCACATAGTGACATAATGATGTTAATTCTGTTCACAAACTACTACTATACTATATTGGTCAGTACAAAACATTACGACCATGAAAACAACAACAAATGATTTACAGTTGAAACCTATATTCTGTCCTATCTGTGGATTTGCCTTACTAATGATAAAATTGTCTGTCTTCTGTATATTTGCCTCCCAATATTCATGTTAGTTCATCAAGCAGCTGATGGACTACTGGAATACTGGCATTTGTATGAAAATAATTTCTTCCTCTTCTTTTTTACGATCTAATGTCATATAATTAATACCAAGGACAAATTCAATAAATGATTCATCCGCCATCTTTATCACTGTCATCATCCATTTTGATGTATGATGTGTATTTATTGAATTTGCCCTTGCTATTAAACACTTGACACTGGCTGAAATACCCGCTAACTGCAGGTGGAGCCTTTAAAATATCAAAATATCATCATTTCATTCAATTCGTAAAAAAACATGAAGAAAATCTATGATACAATCTGTTCCATCATTGCTTGTGTCATGTTTGAAAAAAAGGGGCAATGAATGCGTTAAAGATGGTGGATTAATAATCATAAATTTTCTTTTTTTAGCTTTCACACAAATGACGTATGAAAAGAGTATAAAATCTCTTAATAGACAAAACTATTTAATTTTGTTACCAGTTTCTACAATTAATTATATGATCTAATATCAATAATGCTGTGGTTTTGCACACAGATACTCCGTAAATGCATCCTAATGCGTTCGCACCCGCGGATCGAAGGGCCGCTGGGTCAGCCGCCCTTCGAGAGACCCTCCATAGCGAAGGCGATCACCAACTTCGTGCTGTTCAAGTTCAACTCGCTGCCGCAGCGCGAGTGGCAGACCATGTACGACTTGGCCAAGATGTTCCTTCACTGTTTCAACCATTGGAACTTTGAAACGCCCAGTGTTAGGAAATTGGTTAGTAAAAAAAAAAAACAAAATTGACTTCAAACATTCGAGATTTCTTTTTAATATTCACATCGAGCTGTTAAAGTCTGTTTGACTTAAGCGACACCTTTAGGCGATATTAAATTATATAAATATTTTAATCAGTGACTTTTTCTGTGTCGAATGAGAATGCTTCTGTAAAGTAAAAATAAGTCAATTTGCCCTTTTACCCCTCGATATATAATTTTTTTGCGCTGGAAGTGTTTAATGTTATGTTAATTATTTCAGCAAGTGTCCAATCCTGAGGACATATCGGCGTACCAGATTAATTATACCAGGTATGTTTATAACACAGCTGGTGCGTCGCGGTGCATGCGAAAGCCATCCCGTGGCGCCCCGTTATAAGCGGAAGATGGTACACCGTCGGTTTTTTGTGGGTATACGGCCTTCTGCCGGGACTCCCACGTAACCCTGTTACTTCCCCTTAGGTGGCAGGGTATCCATAAAGGATTTTCCGACGTTAAAAAAAAAAGGTATGTTTATAACAAGCATGCATATTCAAAATCGTAGTATTAATTCGAAATAATCTATACAAATATATAAAATTTAAGTTACTTTTTGTTGTTACACAGTTTTACCAAATGCATAATATGAATGTGTATACCACACCTATAAAGAAAATGTATTTTTTAAATTGTTTGTCTATCTGCTTGTTTCGGGTAAACTTCCATACGGCTGACCCGATTTGGACGGGACTTTCACTGGCAATTAGCTAATGTTGCAAGGCTACTTGTATTTTAGAAAAAGCATTACGTTTACGCGGGATGAACATAAACCATTTTTTTACGGGTAATCTCCCTAAATTACAAGCGGGCGAAGTCGCGGGCACAGCTTGTGTTAAATAAAATAGAGAAATTAATGAACTTTAATTATACAAGACTATGGTTCATTTTGGAACCTTTTTGAATGCATAAAATGGTAAGATAAACCTTTTTTATTTCCCTTTCAGGTGGCTAGTATTCTGCCATGTGCCGGCATTCTGTGATTCCCTACCCCACTACGATACCTCCCTTGTATTCGGTCGCACGCTACTCCGAGCCGTGTTCAAGTCTGTGTGCCGACAGCTGATGGACAAATGCCACTCGGAAAGGGACCGAATGCCACCCGAGAAGAGGGTAAGCAGACATATTCACAAATTAATAACGACGGCTTGCTCTTGTAGTCCGCTCGACTCACTGAACCAGGTGGTTTCAGGTTCGATTCCCACTAGTGGCAATTTTTTGCTATGGCCTTTTCGGAATTTGCCCTGATCTGGATGAAACTAGGATCTTCCGCAGTCCTCTGTATGGTACCCATAGTAAAAGCGTTTATTCATTTAGGTCTTTTGTCGACATTTTGTCTAATTTGATTCACTCTTGCTTTTATATTTGTAATATTTGTAGTTAGTAAGATACATAGAAACAAATCTGTATGTTTTCATAATTTCTACGGAGAACAATTTCCGGATTTTTGCTCGTAGCTCAAATATTGATTTGACTCACTTAACAGCCTTTTAGCCATCGGATGGCAAAAGAAGTGTCTCATCTGGCGTTATAAATAAATAAAAATAATAATAAAAATTGAGCCGTCGCGGGACGCCTGGCAGATGTGAAACATAAAACATAGTAGTCTAGGCGACGAGTAAGCGGAGTCAGCCGGTGGGCGGAGGCTAAGCGGCGGAAAGAACCGAGGAGCTGAGGAGTAGGAAGCGTGGCCGCATTTAAAACTATACTTTATGCATTAAGTAATAAGGTTGATTTCATTTTGTTGTGGCGAAGCGTCGGCAAATCTCGCCACGCCAAAAATCAGGTTTGCCCTTCGCCTATAGATGTTTCACATCAAAATTGTTTAGGTGTTGGTACTGACTCACTTCCCGCGGTTTCTGGCGCTGCTGGAGGAAGAAATATTCAGTGCCAACTCGCCAATATGGGACCCCGAGTTCAAGCAGGTGCCTCCCAACCATCTCCAGGCTATGCTGGACACCAAAAATAGTAAGAACAAATAATAGGATTGATACTATTGTCAAACCTTTATTATCCTTACCTTACTTACTAATAATTACGTAACCAACGTTTTAACATTTTGTCAGTTTCACGTACCTTGCATTGTCTATCTCCAGACTCGCTTATTTTTTACGCATTTTTTTTGACGTAGTTTTGGCACATAACCTACATGTGCCAAAACTACGTAAAAAAAACTTTTGAATACAATTGCAAGTATCATTATTTTTATCGGGATTAACATCAATAAAGACGTGCAACGGGATTAAATAAGATAGCTATAGATAGCTTTTAATCAAAGCTATAGATTCCAATATTATCGTAACTATTTGTAATTAGCGATTAGGTAAACGAAACGGATAGTAGAGACTATAGTGGTGGATTATTTTTTATCCTACTAATATTATAAATGTGAAAGTTTGTGAATATGTATGGATAGATGTATGTTAGTTACACTTTCAAGCAATAACTACTGAACGGATTTCGATGAAACTTTACGGTATTATTGTTTTTGTACATCAGAATAACTATATTATAATATCTGCTACTACTACTACTACAGCCCTTTTAACGTCCCACTGCTGGGCACGGGCCTCCCCTCAATGCGAGACTTCACACATCTATCGAGAACAAGTCAAGTCCCTTAGACGTGCAGGTTTCCTCACGATGCTTTCCTTCTCCGTTCAGCAAGAGGTAATCATTATTGAAAATGACATTCGCACATAAAAATTATCTCAGACGTGCGAGCCTGGGATTTGAACTTACGTTCAAGGCGGGCGTTCTTGCCCACGAGGCTACCACTGCTATATTATAATATATATATTACTCTACAGATTATAATATACTCTAAGACAATATTGAATCACCAAATTCTGCGCGGACGAAGTCGCAGGTAGAAGCTAGTTTACCTATATTTTTATAATTTTTGTTGTATCTATCTAGCGAGTCGTCGCGGCGAGTTCGAACGCGTCACCCCGTCCGGCGACAGCAAGGATGGGTTCACCACGGTCACATTATCATCAGGTGAATCTATGATGCAGTTAGGGAAGGTGCAATTAAGGGAAACAAAACGTGCTCAGGCACTGTCAAGCAAAAGCATTTTTTTTTCTAAGTTTTTGGATTCTTTGTACTCTCACATTTAGTTAGTTCCTTACGTTGGTAACATAATCTAGACTAAAATTAAAAAAAAAACATTGCTTCAGCAAATACTTTTTAACGTCAGGATTTTAATTTGCATTTTTAGTAAACACCCTGTTACAGTACATAGTTTGGGATCATCATCATTTGCCTTACCTTGTCCCATTATTTGGGGTCGGCGCAGTATGTCCTTTTCTTCCATTCGTCTCGCTTTTCCGTCATACCGACATCGACTCTGATCTCAATCATATCACTTTTTACACACTCCATCCATCCTTTCTTTGGTCTTCCTCTCGCTCTGTATCCATCCACATTCATACTCATCACTCTTTTAGTCACATGCTTCTCATCTCTTCTCATCACATGCCCAAACCTAGTTCTAGTCTCTTCTCACTTTTTCTGTTATTGGCGCTACTTTTATTTATATTATCTCTAATATATACATTCCTCACCTTATCCATTCGCGTCACTCCACACATCGATCTCAACATTCGCATCTCGGCAGAGTGGAGACGTTTCTCTTCACGCACTTTAGCCGCCCAGCATTCCGAGCCGTACATAATTACTGGTCTGATGACTGATTTGCAAATTTTTCTTTTACCTTTAACGGCATTTTGGGGTCGCAAGTAGTGCTGGTAACTTGTCTCGACTTCTGCCATCCTGCAGTTTGGGATAATACATTGAATATTCAGGGTGTATCAGAAGTCCGAAATAATGTTTTCGGTGCATAATAACATACGTACATATGCGATAGCTAATATGTAGATGCTTAGTAAAGGCAAACTGTACCTAACTATAATAATTTCTGAGGTGTTGTGGCCTTCCATAGCGCTATTGAACAGTGCAAACTACATCAACGAAAGGCGACTACTAATATTCAGAAAACAGAAATTGAAAATTTAGCTTAGGACTAGAGATATTGTACATTTTTAAAATTCGCGACCAAAAAAAAAAAAAATTATAAATGTCGATCAAATTCATATACCATTCGGTTGTGTAACCGATACTCGTGCTAACGTTAACTTATTATTTCGGACTTCGGATACACCTTGTATGTCGTATTATAAATCTGAATGTAACCGTGTATCTCGTATGGTTATATGATCGGTGTGTGTTCTTCGCCAGGTTCTATAAAGCAGGAGGGTGTGAAGCGCGCGGCGTCTCCGGGCGCGGGCGGTGTGGCCGGCGGCAAGCGGCGGCGGCTGGCGGAAGAATCAGCCGATGACGTCAGCGAGAGGACGGTGGCAGACATCGTGGCCACCATCACTGACCCCAACTACATGTGCGGGCCGGACGTGAGTACACTACTGTATCGGGATGTCCACTATCTGGAAAATCTGAGGTCAGGGAAGCAAATGGTGGTCGAGGCAAAAAATCGGAGGAAAAAAATATCGTTTTGAAATAATATTAATTTCTAAGACTGGATCCATTAAAAAAAAAGGAATCGTTATTACTCTCACATTTATTATTTTTAAAGTTCCGTACCAAAAAGGAAAAAAACGGAACCCTTATCACTTTGTTGTCCGCCTGTCTGTTTGTCTGTCGAGACATTTTTTCTCAGAAATGCGTGAATATATCAAGTTGAAATTTACAGGGGTCGAAACTAGAGATGAAACGGATATCCGGTAACTATCCGGTATCCGGCCTATTCGGCCTTGTTTTCAGTATCCGGCCGGATACAGGATAGTAATTCAGTATCTGGCCGGATACAGGATAGTAATTCAGTATCCGGCTGGATACCGGATAGTCACACAAGGCAAATCATACCACAATAGTTGCATTTCTAGTTCACGATATAAAAATGTTTGTTTTTGTTTTAGAAAATATGTAGATATATCAGAAATATCTAGAGATGATGTCGTATAAGTGAGAATAGGGTCCATGATCTTGAGTGTCTCTCGTGTAACCTTGGAGGGCGTGTTGTCAGGCTCTGTTCCAAGTGCAAGCGCCGCGGGACGAGGCGGCCAAGCTGGAAGAGCAGCGCAAGCTGATCGAGTTCCACGTCATCGGCAACTCGCTCACCGGGCCCGTTGACAAGCAGACCATGCTTTGGCTAATCGGTACACGCTGATATAATGTGTTAGGCTATTTGACCTAAGCGACACTTTTGGGCGATATTGACTTATATACATATTCGGAATCAGCTATTTTTTCCGCGTCGAATGAGTTTACTCTTCTGTACACTTGAAAAAATGTCGCTTAAGTCAAACAGCCCCTCAATAAACCGGGTGTATCAGAAGTCCGAAATAATACTTTGGTGTACATATACGGTAGCTCATATTTGGATGCTTATTGAAGACAGTTTATACCGAATTATTATAGTTTCTGAGATATGGACCTTTGAATATTTGTCACAGGTATCGTGTTCTGGTCTTTGGGTACATACATAACCCTATTGGGCAGTGTAAACTACACTTATCAGAGGTGACTACCAATATTCACAAAACAGAACATGTAAATTCCACATAGGAGTCGAGACATTACGAGATAAAGAAATTGACGACGAAAAAAAGTTGGAAGAACATGGTCGAATTTTTTATCAATTTTTTATACCATTCAGTTGTATACTCGATACCGATGAAAACGTCAAAGTATTATTTCGGACTACTGAAACATCCTGTATAGTAACTAGCATTTTGTCAAATAATCTGGATCCAAATTACCTAGCTACATGAAATACACTTTACAACCTATTCTCATACCTACCAAATGTACGTAACAAAATAATAAAAAATTGGTTGATTGAGCATACTCTCCTGTGGGCTTAGCATGACAGCATAGACATTATATATCTTTCAACTGACAGATTTGTCGAGAAAAAGAGGTCACACCGAGCCATATCCACTACAAAAAGCTCAAAGTGTCAATCTGACAATTGAAAGAGATTAAACTTATGTCTACACGGTCATGCTAAGCCTACTGTAAAGTTTAAAGGATGTCGTTTAAGTCAAAAAGCCTTTCACCACTCGATAATATTTAGAATTTTCTTTTCATAATAGGTCTTCACAACGTTTTCTCCCACCAGCTGCCTGAAATGACAAAGGAGTACATCTCGCAACTAGTATTTGATCCGTAAGTATAATGAAACCTTTAAATGAAAGTGTAATAAATTAACTTAAAAAATATGAAAAATCCTAACTTTTACAAATTCGCCGGTTCGCCAACGAACTCGCGAGCCAAAGGTCTAAACCGTCAATGGAGCACTAAAAAGTCTGCGGACTTAAAAACCGGCGGACTTGCTCGCTGGCTCTTTGTGCATGCTTGAAATTCTAAGTCCGCGGTGCAAAAAACCGCCATGACTTCGCCAATGATGAGAGATGACTGTTTGGTACGCTATTGGATCACCAACGTGAGTCGACGAGCCAACGATTTAGACCGTTAGCTCGCCGGCTCGCAAAAGGATCACACCCTTAACTGTGCCATTGTTTGTAGGCAAATTTTCGTATAAATTTGGGGTAAAGGATGTAGACCTCTTTTTTCACTCTCGTAATATCTGTACCGTAGTTTGCTTACAATAGAATTAGGTGCAATAAGGTTTATGAAAAAATCTAAAAAAGATCGTACTGCCTTCTTACTACCACCTTATATATTGCAGCGATGTTACTAATATTTCTTTCAGTTTTTACAGTTAACTCAGTACAAGATGTGTCAAAATTGTCAGTTACTATTGAATCAATACTTTAAAAAGTGGTGGTAAAGCCCCTGTTCTTTTTAGGGTTCCGTACTTAAAAAGGGAAAAACGGAATCCTTATAGATTCACTTTGTTATCCGTCTGTCTGTCTGTCGGGGTGTCAAGACCCTTTTTCTCAGAAACGCGTGAATGTATCAGGTTAAAATTTATAACAAAGACTTATGTCTGCAGTCCATTGGTATAAAGAAATAAACTTCTAGGTTAACGTAATCAAAAGATATGGCGGCTTATGTTGCATTTTCAGTACATTTGCACGGGAATCAAAAACCTATAGGATACTTCCCGTTGACCTAGAATCATGAAATTTGGCAAGAAGCAAGGTCTTTTAGCACAAGTAAAGGAATAAATCCGAAAACTGTACATTTATTATAAGAAAATGTTTATTTGCCATTACAAACTTATTTTTTAGTTAGTTTGTATGGGGACACCAGTTTATCAACTGCAAAGTTAGGTTTGTCTCTCTGTCCAGTTAATCTTTTTGTTAAAGCAATGGTTTTTTTTTACAGCAAACATAAAACTCTAGCTTTAATCAAAGAAGGGAGACCGATCGGCGGCATCTGTTTCAGAACGTTTCATGCTCAGGTATTATATCTTCTACTTTCATCTTCTTCTTGTCCTACGGCGTACAGCGCGGTAAATGAAATAAAATATATACAATGTAATGTTTTGTAGGGCTTCAGTGAGGTGGTGTTCTGTGCCGTGACGTCCAATGAGCAGGTGAAGGGTTACGGCACGCATCTCATGAACCATCTTAAGGATTACCACATCAGGAACAACATTCTGCACTTCCTCACGTTCGCCGACGAGTTTGCTATAGGTACGTAAACAACTTCTATTGTAAAATACAGGTGTATCGGAAGTCCGAAATAATACTTTGGGTACATACACAGTAGCTCATATGTGGATTCATAGTGAAGACAGTTTATACCTTGTTTCTGAAAAAAAAAACTACCTTTGAATATTTGTCATGGGTATCGTGTTCTGGCCTTTGGGTACATCCATAACCCTATTCAGCAGTGTAGTACACTTATGAGGGGCGACTACCAATATTTACAAAACATTACTGTTTCAATTACTTGAAACGTAACATAGAACTCGAGATATTAGAAGTTATAGAAATCGGTGACGAAAAAAACCTTGAAAAAAATGTTCGAATTTCGATGAAATTTTTATACCATTCAGTTGTATACCCGATACTCGGCAAACGGCCAAGTATTATTCGGACTTCTGAAATATCCTGTGTATTGACAAACAAAACATACTTATCGTATGTTCCGAAACTAAACAACGCATGTACTATGAGCACCATATTATAATGAACTGGGGACGATCCCAGTTACATCCAGACCAAGACAAAATATTAAAACACACAAAAAAGCTTTACAAATTTGGAGAAGGTCTACCTTCCTGGTCTGAAGGTCTACCTGCCATCTCTAGATGGCGAGATCATTTGAATACCTTTACGGGGATAGGTAGTAGGAAATGGCCCAGAAGCGAGATGGGAGGAGTCGGACATTGAAATACTATAAAATAACAAAGTTCACAATCCGTAATTCAAAAGGACAAAAAGGATTTTTTGTCCTTTTGAATTACGGAACCCTAATATTATAAATGTGAAAGTTTGTGACAATGAATGGATGTATGTTTATTATCTTCTCTTTGACGCTAAAACTACTAAACGAATTTGATGAAACTTTACAGTATTATTGTTATATTCTGATGTATACATCAGAGTAACATATATGCTATAATTAATAACGATATTGAATAATCAATGGCTGCGAGGACGAAGTCGCGGGTAGAAAGCTAGTAATAATAATAAGACTTACAATATTTACACAGACACAACCAAGTAGCCAGGATTGTCCACCAGCAACTTGCCCTTAAATATCGCCTTGTGACATCCGAGGTACCGTACTACAGGTATGAGCCACAACCAGTTCTCGAAGAGGGTCATATCACATTGTATTGGGACCGGTCTATCATTACAGACAGGACTATTGTAGCCAATGTAAACTTGACAATTTGTAAGTGCCCCCATAGGCCTATACAAAATAAATGATAAAAAAAAAAAAACAAATGATTTGAATAAGCCTGATATTGTGCTGATAGATCGCCAAGAGCGCCGTGCAATGATTATCGATATCACTGTCCCCCATGACGAGAATCTCGTGAAGGCCGAAAAAGATAAAGAAAGCAAGTATCTTGATCTGGCTCACGAGGTTGTCGACATGTGGGACATTGATGCGGCAATCATTGTACCGATAGTCGTTTCCGCCCATGGCTTATTAGCCAAGAGCCTCGACAAACACCTAAAGAGGCTCGCGTTAGGCAGCTGGATCAAGAGACAGATTCAGAAGGCAGTACTTCTGGAGACGGCGCGCATTGTGAGGAAGTTCCTCTTTCTGGAGCCCTAACCACTGGTAACTAGGACCCTGCTCCAGATGCCGGTGGGAACTGTTTTTTATATTTTTAAATGTATTTTTTATATATATATTTAAAAATGTAATTTATAAGAAATAAACAAGACTTATATTATACTTATAAATTTAAATGTATTTTTTTTATATTTACATTTAAAAATGTATTTAATAAGGAAAAATGACAAATGGTAAATAAACAAGACTTAAATTGTTGTCGTTAGGGTACTTCAAGAAGCAAGGGTTCAGTAAGGACATCAAGGTGCCGCGCGCGCAGTTCCAGGGCTATATAAAGGACTACGAGGGCGCCACGCTCATGCACTGCGAGCTCAACCCTCGCATCGTCTACACTCAGTTCACGATGGTCGTGCGCACGCAGAAGGAGGTATTTACCACACACACACTATGAGTCCATTAAATTTCATGGTAGAAACTGCATGATCGACTCGACATTTGACGAAAAATAACGCCAATTTTTTTTTTTATTAGAAATAATGTCGATATTGTGAAAATTGCCCCCATGTGCCATTTGTTTATCGATAGAATAAAAAAAAATTACCTACCCCTAGTGTTCGACTGGAGGTCGATTTTTGGCCGAAGCCGAAGGTTTTATAATCATAAGAAATTCAGTTAAAGATCGGTCAAAAGTGAATAATATAATACATAGTTTATCTTCTAACCGACTTAAAAAAAATCTATTACTGGCGATGATGGCGGCTGGTCGGCACAATACTGTATGATACTTGCCCCTTGTACGACGCTATCCATAGAGTTCGCGCATTCATAACAGTTCATTCAATTTCAACACTTTCTAGAAACCTTTGGCTGCGGTCTAGAAACTTTGGCCCATTTTGTCCGAAGCCAAACCTTCGAAAAAGTGCAAAGAAGACACAATTTTATCCTATAGGTCGAACGCACCCATTGCAATCAAAGTGTTCAGGTTCAAACCCCAGCTCGCACATCTGGGTGTCATGTGCTAATCTCATTTCATCCGAGATTATCACATGCTATGAAACGGTGAAGGAAAAGATCGTGAGGAAACCTGCACGTCTGCGGGAACTTGACTAGTTCTCGATAGATGTGTGAAGTCTGCCAACCCGCACTGGGCCAGCGTGGTGGACTATGGCCAGAATCCCCCTCGCATTGAGGGGAGGCCCGTGCCCAGCAGTGGGATGTTAAAAGGGCTATAGTAGCAGGTTTTACGTTGTTAAATGTATGGGTGTCTTTTACATTATAATAATGTTTCCACAGATTGTGAAAAAGTTGATAGACATGCGGCAAAAAGACGTCAGAAAAATACATCCCGGGCTGACGTGTTTCAAAGAAGGCGTAAGTAAATGAATAAATATCCCCAGACAACACATATTCATCGTATGATCCCAAACTAAGCTCTCATCGTATGATTCCAAACTGAGCACAGCTCGTATTATGGGTACCGTACAATGGACTGGAGGCGATCCCAGTCACACCCCGAGTTTTAATTTCGGTAAAATTTCTGAACTCCCCACTGGTGGAAAATAAACTCGTAACACCCGGTTCAGTGACTCAAGTGGCCTACGCTTAGCACACATATCAACTCGGAAAGGGATCGTCACCGTATCGCGTCGAGCCGTTCAATATTATTTGTATGAAACTTCATACTGCAACGCACACTAATCGGAATCGTAACGTAATCGTAGCCTCTGAACAGGCTCCGAACCGCGATGCGGTGCGTGGTCAACTTGCAGTTCCCGCGCTTACGGCTCGTCGTCCCCGCGCTTACGTCTCTCCGTACCCGAGCTCACGTCTCTTCGTCCACCCTTGCCCCTGTCGTCTCCCGCGGGCCACCGCGCCAGCAGCGGTCGGCGAGCCGTAGAGTTGACGTAAAGGAGCTGCTGATGATTTGGTTACGTGCATAGTGCATACGTTAGGTTGACGGCGAGGCGAAAGGCGGTACGGTGACGATCCTTTTCCGAGTTGATATGTGTGCTGTGACCTTAAACCGGTCAGCTACTCTACATCTTATTATTTTGCGAAATTTTATGGAATAAGATGAGGTATGGCTCCACTTTTGATTAGCGGATATTTCAGCCTGTTTCAAATTCACATTGATTCAATAACTTTGAAATTGAATTGATTGGACCGAGCCGTCATGCATGCTGATTCACTGTTCCAACCCGTCGTCGGTTGAATGAGAGCACTCGTCGGATGGTCTGCATATAGTGTTGTGTGTAGGTGCGCAGCATCCCGCTGGAGTGCATCCCGGGGCTGCGCGAGACGGGCTGGCGCGCGGCGGGCGGCGCGCGGCTGCCCGACCACGAGCTGGAGCCGGACCACGCCGCGCTGCGGACCGTGCTGCACGCGGTCAGTCGACCCGACCCTTCACTACATTATTAACCCTGAGCCCCAACTCTACTACCACTAGATACATAGATAACTCTTTATTGTACCACCTCTTAGGGAAATACAAACTATACATGTACGATAAAAAATAAAAATGGCCGTGAGGTGGCCTTTACAGCTTTACTGGAGGAGTGGCGAGCGCAGAGTGCACTCCAACCAAGGCCTTAAGGGGCGGAAAAAAGGGTGGCAACTAGCTCAAGGGCGCCACAGAGGGCACGACCTCGGCTTGGGCAGTTACCGTGAGGGGAGAGGTAGTGACTGGCCCTCTCAACGCCCGGGTCGAGGAGGGCGGTGATCGTGTCGGGAGGATCTATCAACACATGCCGCGGACGGCGGCGACGAGTTGATGATGTGTGCGCGGGGTCTGGCTCGTAATTGCCGGCAGCGACAATTAGAGTGTCACCCGGCATTTTAATGCTCGTATAACCTAGCAGTGTAAGCAGTGGTGGCCGAGTGGTCGCACGCACGCCTTGCAATCAAAGTACACAGGTTCAAACCCCGGCTCGCACCTCTAGGTTTTATGTGCAAATCTTATTTTCATCCGAGATTACCACTTGCTATGAAACGGTGAAGGTAAACATCGTGAGGAAACCTGCACGTCTATAGAAAGGCGTGTGAAGTTCACCAACCCGCACTGGGCCAGCGTGGTGGACTATAGCCCAAAAATCTCCCTTGTGTTGAGATATGCAATAGGCTCGCCCCTATTACGTTGGGACCAAAATACATTGGCGAAGGGTGGGCGCACTGCAATGCATCTCTGCCTACCCCTTCGGGGAATACAGGCGTGACGATGTATTGTCTTGTATATTTCTGAAATAAAAGTTATTAATGATGTTCTTAATACTTTTATATATGGATTGTTACATTTGTGTTTCAGGTGAAGAACCACGCGACTGCGTGGCCGTTTCTCAAGCCGGTGGACAAGTCCGAAGTGCCCGACTATTACGACCACATTAAGTATCCAATGGGTAAGTAGACTACTTGCCTATATGCATAAACAATGAAACCAAAACTAAAAAAATAACTGCCAAATGATCACTACATATATCTCTCTCTCCCTCATTCATTCTCTCGCTCGTACACTTCAGTCTCTCATTCAGCTACCGCTACGTTCATAAATCTTAATTTAAATAAAATACGTTCAAATATAATAGAACAAGAGTATTAAAATCCTACATTTATGTTTCGCAGATCTCCGCACGATGGGCGAGCGTATCAAGGCGCGGTACTACGTGTCAAAGCGGCTATTCATCGCAGACATGACCAGAATATTCACCAACTGCCGGCTCTACAACTCGCCGGAGACTGACTATTACAGGTACCTAAAGTTCTCGCGGTGCATGCCTTGGCGATCCCGTGGCATTCCTCCATAGCGGCGGGTGGTACACCGTGGGTTTTCATTGGGTATACCGGCACTATGCCGGGGACTCCCACATACCCCTTCCGCCTCCCCCGAGGCTGGTTTTTTTTTAACTTTACAAAAGACCATACTCATTCGACGCTCTCGACGACTCTCTCTCTCTCTCTCTTTCTCTCGTATAAATTACGTAAGGGACAAAACGACTCGATGCGACATACGTTTTATCTTGGCAAATGTGTTAGCTTGTAAACCGACCTCTAAACGGAGGAGGTTCTCAATTCAACCCGTATGTTTTTTTTTGTTACACAAAACATTAATCAATCAACATACATGATAATGTATTCTATTTACTGCCTCTGTATGTGAAGGATGTTACATACCACAATCATATCCCTAGTTCCGGAAATAACACTCTATAGACAAACTTTCCTATAAAATATTAGCATGGATTAGGGTACCGTAATTTTACAACTCTCATTAACAGATGTGCGAACACATTGGAAAAATACTTCCATACGAAGATGAAAGAAGCAGGCCTATGGGACAAGTGATTTGGGCTCAACATCAACGCATTCATCTCGAGGCAGATACACGCCATACACGCAACAATGTTTCTGTTAACTATCTCCCAATATAAGCCGTAACTAAATTCGACAACACTAATAATAGTGCCGTCTTGCTCACACATACGGCCGTGAGAAGGACGACAATATGTCTAGTTTAGTTTGCCGAATCAGCATTAATAATGGCATGCCTCGTTTAATTAGTATGAGATTTTAAAGTTTGGCGGTGAATGGATGATGTTCCTGCTAGGATTGTTCTATGTTATTTTTGGATGATTTGTATATATAGTTAAGATCGTCGAAAAGTCTTCTATCGCGATTCAGGATTTCCGAAGAACTTTGAATGGCAAATCAGATGTCGCGACATCTATTAGCTTACAGTAGAAGTTCTGTATTATTGTTTTTGTAAGTACATTTTCCGTAAAGCGACCTATGTATGGAAAGATTGGATCACTGGGGTCTGTGTTTGATGCTATTAAAACTACTTACTGGATCCTTTCGCTAAATGTTGTCGCTTTAATGAGAATTTGTGTAATGATCGTAGTTCATTTATACACCGCTACAGGCGGCGAACGAATTAAACTGAAACGCTAAATTTCAGCGCTGATTCAGCAGTGGTGGCCTCGTCGGCAAGAACGCCCGCCTTGAACGTAAGGGGCGCAAGTTCAAATCCCGGGCCCGCACCTCACCGCATAATCTTCATGTGCGAATGTCATTTTCAATAATGATTACCACTTGCTAAATGGTGAAGGTGATATACCCGCTAAACGCAGGTGGAGCCATTCCTCATCTTATTCCATTAAGATCACTTCATTCAAGTTTTAAAAAAAGAAGAATATTAATATTAAGCTGACGTCAAATTAATTATTTGGCGTCACCCACCACACATTGCAACGTCAGCGTTAAATGACCCACAAATTGGTAGGAAGTTATAATTAATTTCGTTAAAACAGAAGAAGTTCGTTTTGGTATTGACTTAGTTTAGGGAGGCAACAGAATTGACACCTTTTTGTAATTAATTTTAAGCCTGTATATTAATAAGACTGATAAGTTTGTAGACAACACCTGGAAATAGTGTTGTTTTATTTAATTTATTTAATACATGCTTCAAATATTTAGTATGATGAAGTGGTGTAATATTTTATCGATAAGTAACCAATTGTGTCACAGTTATAGGAACATGTGTATATTTCTTCAAGAATGTTTTTTTTTTAATGGTATGGCAATATCATTTATTTAGGATATAATTAAAGTATATTCACAAGTTGGATGTTTTTTAAGTGAAAATGAATCTTATTTTTTTTTATATCTATTACATGTTTGTATTTTGCATCTTTATGTTAGTTTCTATTAAAGGTGTCTAATAAATGGTTTTTTTTTATCGTCTTTTTTCAGCCGCATCGGCTGGCAAAAAGTTATGCTTTTTTATAGTTATAGTGGGATATGTCCCACTATAACAACAATAATTGTAATTACCTATGGGTAATTACAATTATTTCAACAGAATTTGTGTTGGTACAGATTTCTGTAGAAGTTATTTCATGTCACTGTTTGAGGGATAACTCAATTCTTAATAGCGGACCATCTACTATCGTTCTGTTCTTCACGAATGTTCAATCTTTATAGTTCATTAGCGAGTAAGACTATTAAAATTACCCATAGGTCTCTTAAGCATGCAGGCCCTGTAACATGGCCGCGAAGACTTATGTGTTATCTCTTTCTACTGCCAGATTCGTCGAGAAAATGACGTCGTACCGAGCCATATTCAGTACAAAAAGCTCGAAGTGACGTAATTTTCTCGACAAATCTGACAGTTGAAAGAGATATAACTTATGTATTCGCGGTCATGCAAAAGGTGCAGGTATGAAATGTGACAGTTATATACTATCCTGCTGCGATGACCGGAAGAGAATTACAATATGGTTGGCTAATATTAAAAGTCAAATCCTCAATACTGTTTTGGTTTTTATTTCCAACGTTTCATGCTAACACATTGAGTAACGCAGTACACTGAATGGGAATGTTAACATTTATTACACAAATTATCTGTTATTTTAAAAAGTACATACCAGTCTCCTTGTTTTTATATATAATCCAATGGATTTAAGTACCTTATCTGTATTGCGTACATAATAACTTAAATGCTCACTTAAAATACTTATAAGTAACATTTTTTTTTCTTTCATAAAAATAAAGACAAGTATAATAGTATACAAACGCTTTTAAATACAATTTCTATAAAACTTTTAAAAGATATTTACGATCTTTTTGTATGTAAATTTAATTGTTATCATATAAAAATATATTTTTCTTTCTATAAACAATTGTATTTAAAAGCGAAACATCTTCAGACTAGATTTATTTACTACGAGTCACGAAATCAGTGTTGAATATAAACGAATCAGTTTAACATGTACACCACGACATGGTATAGAATATCTTGAACACAGATACATTTGCAAAATAAGTCTTTAAAATGGCCAATGATCAAATTCCTCTTAAACGATTTAATTTCTTGGATTTTTAGCCTAACCGTAGCAATTGCGCAAATCTTAAAATGGTTAGTTCGCAGTCCGCCCACGGATTCATTTAACAGCGAATTCTTATTCAATTTATCATAATTAAAATCAAGAAGTGTCAGTGGAATTGCTAGTGGCCATTTTAGACTCTTCTTTCATTTATTTAATTTTTGGTACGTGTCGAATTTGATTTACAAATATCCAACAATATCTGTACCACTTTACCCTTAGTCTTGACACAAATTCGGTTGCAACATGGCCCCTAATTAACACGCAATAAGTCTCATTTTGAATTGATTATCTTTCCAGGAAATTAATATTGTTATTTACTCAACAGTACCAAGATATCAGTATAATGTTTTATGTTAGCAAAACTATTCTCAGCTGTGGTCTCTAAAGTAATTGTAAGTTCTAGGTAAATAGAAAGTCAAAGTCAATATATGAACAATACAATAGGACCCTTAGGTTCGAAAGGACAAACTCCTATTTACAAAGTTACTATCATTACAGATATAACTAAGTTCTTGGTGTTAGTCATGTCATGTTATTAAGTATTCCGACTGTGACTTAAGTCACCTCAAAAAGGTTTTCTTTGACAAAATTACGAATGTCCAGGAGAGAAAATCAATTCAAATCATGTATATTCTCTCAATACATACGTATTACTGACAAATGTAGTAGAAAACCCCTAATCCTAATGGATAATTACAACTGTCGAACTACCAATGAATAAGTAGTATTTTTTAGATATGTAGTAGGTACAGTCAACAACAATATTAGTATACATTAAAGTACGGTTAGCAAACGAACTGGCAGTACGTGGAGAAGTTAGACTGTTATTTTGGTTAGTTTATCATATGGACGGATACCCTTAATGCAAACAGGTTAATAACAACAACGAGGGCCACCACAACATTTAAATACACCAGTGGGGTTAGCATGCATGTCAAGACAAGGCCTTTATCACAGAACCGCTCGCTCGCTCGCAGTCTAATTTCATACGAGACAAAATCAAGATATTCCGTGTCATAAGCCTAGTCTTGGCGCACATGCTGCAACTACAGAACATGTTACCGCGATGTTCAAAATTACAATAAAATTACGAGATCATAAACCAATCTGATTTTTAAGTACGCTTTTCGTAACTCATTTTATATGAAAGACGACATCAATTTTGTTGTCAACATGACTAAAGTAATGAAACTAGTCACAAACTAATATTCCCGTTTTGATAGTTATCAATAATTGATTGAGATGATACGCCTATTGAATTTATTTCAAGCCAAATTTTATGGTTTTATTAGCTGTCTAGCCCGACCTTTAAAGTCGAAATTTGCGCAAAAAATTGCCAATGCCAAAATGATCTTTATATAATGCACAGAAAAATCTTATTTTTTAAAGAAATGTCGACGACGCGTGTAAATTTTGACGCATAGGCAAGTACATTTACAAAGAAAGTCAAGTTAATCCACTCGCCCCAGTTAAGTCGTCAAGGAGATAGTTTGTGACTAGGTATGAAAACGCAAGAAAATATTGCCTACTCACTCGTACATCACGATAGCGAGACAAATTACAATACATTTAATAAAGTTAAGTTCGTCGCCAACAGAATTATGTTCACTGTTGGACCGCGAAAAAAAGGTAAGCAGCATGGAAGAGAAACACTTATTTCGTTGACTAGGCGGAGTTATGAATATCAAAACTAAATAATTATTATCCTTAAGAAAATATCACTTGTCATCCACCAAACTATCGTTCATCACTGGAGTCTTCAAGTTATGTTTATTTTTTGAGTATTTTCTACTATGAACACATCACTGACACTGAGCCCGGCACTATACTGTTGAACTGTATTAGAGCTGTATGTGTATAGTACGGCGTGGTCTCCGGTTGGGGTTTGGCACGGGACTGGGGGGGGCGCGCTCAGTCCTGGCTGTCCACGGCGCTGACCGACGCAGTCTCCAGCCGCGACGTCGCCGCTCGGGGCGAGCCCGACGGTGATGATGAACAGGATCTACAAATATGCGAACGACCTTAAGCCATACAAGGCTATCATTGGAATAAAAAATATATTTTAAGATTTACAAATAGGTAGTTTTTAGGAAAGTGCATGCACCGTAGAAGGCATAACGGATTATGTATGAATTTCGGGATAAAATTAGTTTATCTAAATTTATAATCAAAGTGATGGAATACGATTAAAAAATTAAAGTAAAATTTGTAGAATTCACATTTTTCACATTAAAGGTCGCCTAGATTTTTGGAGTCTGTTTTTTTTTATATTCCGAACTAGCTGCGCCCGCGACTTTGTTGGCATGGACTTTAGGTAGGTACCCTAATGATTTGTCTAAACAATAAAATAAAAATAGACTAAGTTACTTCATATAATATTTGCTACCTGCTAGTAAAAGTTCCGTCAATACATTGGACAGACAAATTTAAAAATATTTTTTTTTGTAAAATACATGTATTTAGTTAACAGCTGTTAGTTTGAAATAACAAACACACATTTCAATTTAAATTATTTGTATGGATTTAGTCATATTAAGTGATGTTTACCTGTCGGAGTGCAGACAGCGCTGCGGCGGCAGCGGCGAGGGCAGCGGCACCAGCTGGTCCGGGGACGACGCGCGGCTGCTGCGCTCGCTGCCCGCCTCCTCGTACGAGTTGTCACTCGTCAACTGCTGGACGAACATCACCATTAAACTTACATATCACACTCCTATTATACATATCGCATCTTTAAAAGTATATAGACCTAACTCAAAAATATTGTTGTTGAAAAATGGTCCTTAGGACGACCGTTTAAGATTTATAGTCGAAATCCTGAAATTTCAAATTCGGTCTCAAATGCGCAATTTTTTGTGCAATTGCAATTCTTGCGTAACAATTGCGAATGGACGAAAGCTGCGTATTTAATTAATTATTTATGTATGGTGTAAATACTTGAGCAAACATTAAATAGCAAGAATTGTGCAAGTGCTTATAACTTATTCAGTACTTGTAGCATGAGCGCCAAGACTAGACTTATGTCACAGAATATGTTGATTATATCTCTTTCTCTCGTATGAAATAAGACAGAGAGCGACCGAGCCAATCCGTGAGAGAGATATTGTCTTGACATGCGTGCTAACAGCTCAGTACTGTATAAATAATTGTTCTTCGCATCACCGATATTTAATCTTGTTTTGTTTCCCTATTTCATTTAAACCATACCTGTATAAGATCGAACAAAACAAAAATCAAATTGGTCAAGTAGATTTTGAGTTACAGCGAGGCGAACGATAACCAATCGATTATTTTATATAACTCTAAGGATGAAAGTGGTAGGTACTAGAGATTTATGTACCAATGTGAGCGGGTGTCTCGCGCGCGCCGGACTGAGCGCTCGGCCGCGAGGCTCGTCCACCTCCAGCTGCAGGATACTCTCCTGACTGCCCGTGAACTGAAAAAAAAAACTATCATAAATACCAAAGACCTTGAATTTTTGAATTCATCGTTTAAGAAATAATTAAATTTAATAAAATAAAATGAAGAGTGAACCTGCGATTAGCCGGTATAATAAATACAACAGTAAACACGATTTAAAACACTTTCTGAAAAAGTTTTTTTCATTCAATTTTATTTCTATACAATGAAATATTCATAAATTTTATTTACGTATTTTCTCATATAAATGAATAACAGGGGTCGCAACAGATTGTATCGCGACGCTCATCATAAGGCGTCGTGACGCTCACTATAAGGCGTCGTGACGCTCACTATAAGGCGTCGCGACGCTCACTATACGACATCGCGACGCTCATCATAAGGCGTCGCTACGCTTACTATACGGCGTCGCCTCGCTCACTATATAGCGTCACGACGCTGCCCGTACAGTGACAGTCGCGACGCTTTATAGTGAGGGTCGCGACGCCGCATAATAAGCGTCATTTGACAAACAAATAGACGGATAACGTGACGGTTTCTATTTTCCTTTTGAGGTACGGAACCTTAAAAATGAATATTCGAATACCTAAAATTTACGAATATTTGCAAGCCTGCCACTCCCATAGCGGCTTTGTAATATTGAGTCCTACTGTCAGGCATGAAGAAAGAATATCCGTAGTAAAAGGAGCGTACGTATGTAACTCTTTGAAGACATAAGACATTTTATACGATAATTAGTTTTTCCGAGTCTAAAATACTGATATTAATTACTATTTTCAGAAAAACTGACTAACTGAATTTGCTGACCAGTTTCGACCCCTGGAATAATCGAAAAAAAAGAGGAAAATAACTTGTTAACGTATGCCGCTTAATATAAATGGCTTCCTAAGAGGAATTAAGTAACTCACCACGAATCCATAGTATTTGAGTATGTCCATCTTGCACATGGGACACGTGCGGTGTTCCAGTAGCCACGGATCAATGCAGTTCTTGTGGAAGTCGTGTCTGGAACACAAATAAACGTTCAAAAACAACTATATTGCTTACAATATGGAAAAACTGCTTGGACGTACAATTTTAAATTTTTATGGGACCAAATGGCATCTATTCCGCATCAAACAAAAAAAGAATCACGTAAATCGGATCATAACTCGCAGCGTAATCGGTGAACAAACATTTAAAAAAAAATGTCGAATTGAGAACCTCCTCCTTTTTTGGAAGTCGGTTATAAAGTACCAACTTTTTTAATATCTTGAGAAGGTATTGTCATAGTTAATTATTTAGTTCATACCTGTTGTATATAAATGATTAAAAACAGGGACGAAAACGACCACCATAATTAAAATTTTCATTTTTACATTCGATTTTATCTTAATTACTTATCAAAAACATCTTTAAAAATACAAATTCCACGCTATGTAGAAAAAAAAAGATCTTCCAAAGTAAAATGCCTTGCCTTGCCTGCAAAGTAAATTGTGTTTCCATTCAACTCACCGACAAGGAAGAGATCTAAGCGTTTCTGATACTTTGTAAGGTTCTATACAAATAGCACAGCACTCGCCGTCCCCTTGGACTTCCTGCAATTATACACAAACATTTTAATAAACTACAACATCAAGCCCCCCATTTACTAAGGCGTCAAAAGACGCGCCTAAAAATGTTTGGCAATACCAAAATAGATTGTATTGACGGTTTGTAACATGTAACGAATTAATCTAAACTCCTTGGTTTCATAACTGTCATAGAGCTGTCAGACTGACGGGATAGAAGTTAGTTGATGGTGATCCAAGCTTGTAATGGATAATGATTTTTGTCTTGTAATAATAAATAAGTAAACTACCAAATATAAATAAGTGTTGTTATTTACTAGAAAACAATACACGGTTTATTCCTCAAAGAAATTACATTGACAGCGCGAGCGAATTGTTGAAATTTACATTGACGCGTGGGGGCGTGGCTTTTAGATATAGAGTTCGTTTTTGTATTGGCTAAAAAAAATTACGAGCGAGCGTTGACGCGTCAGTGGTAATATATCAAGCTCATGGACGTTGGAAAAAATAGTCTCAAGCAAAGTACTGTATTATAGAAATATTGAATATTATGTTAACAAATAGTGGTTCGACATTGTATACCCTATTTTGCTACGTTAGGTTAAGTATGAAAAAATAGTTAGGTAAGGTTTTTTTCGCGATAAACACTGCAGTAAAAATTCTCGCTTTAGTTATTTCGAAGTGGTTATGTGCGCAAGACATGGGTACGTTTAATAGTGGAACTCACCCTATCTTCAGTCTTTAAACTCTTTACAGGTATTTTTGATAACGCCTTCTTGGCAGCGCAGCATAGACGTTTCTAAAAACAAAATAATGGCAAGAATTAAAACTAGCCAAAGAATAATCTTAATATTTTTGGTGTTTAATGTGTGTGTAATGACGGCGGTTCGATTCACATCAGAGGCAAATTTCGAAATTGGCCTTTTCGGAATTTGCCCTGGTCTGGCTGGGTGTAACTGGGATCGCCCAGTCCATTGTATGGTATCTTTTATTACCTTCAGTTTTTGACAGTTAACTCAGTACAAAATATGTCAAAAAGTGTCAGTTACTATTGAAACAACAATGATGTAAGGGGTATAATAGGCCATCGAGATATATAACGGAGATGGCCTATCGACTCCACCCTGCGGCAATTTGTGCTGACGTTCATCTGACATCCGCCATTTATAATTGCCGGATCAAGTAAGTACATCCGCCATCTTTATCATCATGCATTTTTATTTATAATGTGTAGTTATTGAATTTGCCCTTGCTATTAATTACTTGACACTGGCTGTAAAACCCGCTAAACGCAGGTAACTACTATGGCCGATGTCAGATAAACGTCAAAAAAATTGCCGCCGGGCCATAGACAGGAAGGAGTCGATATGGATTCTCTAGTTACTCTATGGTATAGCCTCTTTTATTGTTATCAATTAGGTAGGTACATGACAGTGGCATAATCCCCGCTAATCGCAGCACACGATTCATTCGTTTTGTAAAGAAAACAACTATAAAATATCTCAACAGTGAATAGGTGAGGTATACTAACAGAGAGTCTGTCTTTAGCGTGTATATATCTGAAGCGCTGGATGTAGTAGAAGACGAGCCACGCCAGCGAGATCACCATTAGCACGATGAACGATATCGACACGAACAACACCGACGTCCTGGAACACATTAATACAATACAATTGTGTTAATTAAATAACAGGATTTGTCTTACTAAGGATAGATTTCATTGACAATAGTTTATTCCTCCGCGTTCATTCCGCATCTTATTCCCTTAAATTTTATCATTCCATTCATTCCGTAAATAGAAGGATATATCTTCTCATTTTTGCTTCCCCATATTCATATGAGATTACCTTTTACCATGGGTAGGGCTGACTCGTTCCAATATTACTTTGGTAACAAGTGACATTTTGGTAATCCATAGATACTTATAACTTATATTATCAGTCCGCTAGCTATCGCTAATCTTAGAAAATACAATTGGCATCAGCCATAAGTATACTGGTGGTACAATCGAAATCAAAAGTATCGAAGAGATTGTTAAAAAGTATCTGAACAACGAAGAAAATAATGGCACAAAATGCACACAGTGAAAGAAAGCAAAAATTATTTTTTCCTTGCGTAAGTTGTAGCGACTTTACATGAACTAAACTGAGCAAGTATATTGAGCAATACACGAAAGAACGTTCACTTCTAACAATATATTTATTGAAATAAACAATTTAAATTGTTTTTTTCACGAAAGTTAATGTAAAGAGTGACAGCTGTCAAAACGGGCCTTTTACATCTCGACGACTGTAGTTACACAATATACATATTCATCTTGCTCGTAGAACCTCTATTGTCTTGTCTTGTCGCACATGGTAGCCTGTCAGCTCATACATTACGACAGTAATACCTGCGTGGAGGGACGAGAAAACACTTAAGAAGTTATTTTAGTTTGTGTAGTGTACCTACTCACAAACAAAATTGAGACTATTGTCAAATTATTACAACATATTTTTCTTTGCGTTCAAAATTGGCAAGTGGCGATTGTTTATGTGATTACTTACAGCAATTCAACAATGTAAACAGTAGGTACTGAGAGTTCTATGAGTTGTTAATTTTATTGGTATGCAGACGATGCCAATGCGGTCTCAAAACACTGCATTTTAAATTTTGTAAACAGACATTACGAGGCATATAGACCGAGTTTGTTTTGTTTTTCTCAACAGATCTGTTTATCGTTCGAATAGGTATTGTTGTTTATTTTTTATCAGAAATGTACCTGCTTAAGTGTATTTGGGGCACCCTACCCATTTGATAGAGAAATCATGAAACGGGTTGGCGAGAGCAATGGTCTTATCTCAACCATATGAACTGATCGAACAGCCACTTGGCTGGACGTCCAATATTTAGAATACCGTATTTTTTTAAGAAGATTCCTTTTTTAGATGAGTCCGTTTGTCAGCTTATGATGTTGACCTTTATAATCTCGTTTCCAACAACACTTTCCGCTAACAGATGGTGGATTCATACTACGTTGTATGGAATGCACTATTAAACATAGCAGCCTGAATGGCAATATCAGAGTTGACGACCAACATCGCTCATGATGGATATAAATTAGAGATGAAACGGATATAAGGTATCCGGCCTTGTTTTCACTGTCCGGCCGGATACCGGATAGTAATTCAGTATCCGATCGTATATCGCCGGACAGTAAAATTCAAAAAATTCTCATTTTCTTACACAAGGCCAAGGCAAATCATACTCGCCGTTTATTGATATAATCGAACGTCAAAAATATTTGTTTAATTAGTTTAGTATTCAAAATGTATAATTGGCAAATTGTGGAATGAATACCAAATTTTCCGCATTTGTTGGTAAGAGGCGACTGCGCTTGGCTGCGTATACCAGACCAACTTCAGAAAATAGCCTTTCACTGTAAACGCTACTGCCAGGTGCTGAAAGATAAATTCTTGCAAACCTTGACAACTGCGGGTACCTACTGATGCAAATTAACTGACCACCATATGTACGGGTTGTGATTACGACCGATTCGAGATGTCTTTAAGAAGAGTCATGTAACGCGATAAGGAGCCAGATATCCGGCGCTCCGGCCTGGTAGCTTGCCGAATATCAGGTATCCGGCCAAACCACTATCCGTTTCATCTCCAATATAAATTATCCTATCCTGCTAATATAATAAATATGAAAGTTTGTGAGGATGGATGGATGGATGTTTGTTACTTTTTCACGCAAAAACTACTGAACAGATGTTGATGAAACTTTACAGTATTATTGTTTATACATCAGAATAACATAATATAAGCTATAATTTATGAAGTCGCGCGTAGAAACTAGTATATCCATTATATACTAACTTGTTAATGTTGTTGGTGACATGCGCAAAAGTCCTGCCTTTGATGATGCCGACCATGACGCGGGTGCCGTTGTCCACCAGCCGCGCGATCTCCTCCCCCTTCCATTTGTACGTAAACACCGCGCTTATGTTGCCTGAAAACATTTAAAACAACCTTTATAACATCCTTACACAGTGAATAGGTAGCTGTAGGAAGAGGGCACCCGAGAAGGACCTTTCAAGACCAGATTGACGGTCTCTTCCAGACAACTCAAGTCCGTAGCACCCTCAACTGAAATAAATGCAGAAAAAGATGTGTAAATGTGGATGAAGCGAAAGTGGTATGGATGAAGACCTTAGCATGTGCCAAACGGTTGTCTCTGCTTACTCCCGTGGGATACAGCCGTGACTATATGTATGTATAAACAGTTAATTACAAAAACTTAACAAACCAAGAGGTCCTTCTTCAGGAATTGTAGCTATAGAGTTACAGGTTATAGCTGTATTAGGTTAGTTTACGTAAAATATTTGCATGGAAAATTAGCATTAAGCCCCCCACATATAGGGGTGGCAAAAGCCGCGTGTAAAATTGTTTCGCAATACAAAAATTAACTGTATTGACTCATAAAAAAAACTATTTTTTTACGAAAAGAATGAAATTATAAAATTTTATAATATCAAAACAAAAACACGTATTCACAATGATCGACGAAATTGAAGTTATTATACATACATATACTCACGCTTGTATCCCATGGGGGTAGGCAGAGACTACCGTTTGCCACATGCTACGATCCTGACATACCTCTTTCGGTTCAACCACAGTCATACATCTTGTCATGCACTTCTGTCGATAAGATTACTACGGATTTGACCTTTCTAAAAGATACAGTTAATCTGGACGTGAAAGGTTCTTCTCGGACGCCCTCTTCCCACACTTTCACCCACGTTCCACTCAGTTGTTTATTTTGATAGAATTATGCAATGTGATTGCTATCATGTGTATATCCTAGGAAACAGATGTGCACTTGTCTAATTAATTACGTAATGTTTATTGTTATGTATCTCGGTACAGACGTGTCCGCCAGCGGCATCTCTTATCTATGCCTAACTTTATCATGTTATCTAGTATCTTACTGTGTGAGAACACTGATAGAGCACGCGCTCGGTTAGGCAATTATTTTAGTAGTTTTAACCAATTAGATAATTACCTACAACTACCTACTAGTTTTAAGATTTGGAACAAAAAATACGGAAATAGAATCATACGGAAAGGAGATAGAATCTCACGTTTGGTAAAACATTTTTTATTGATATTATAGTCCTTATGTAAGGTTGGTGTTTACTTTAAGTATAAATATTACTGTGGAATTTTAGGGATCACTCATAGATATTAAGAATTACCAGTATCATAAAACGAATAGGTGGTTAATCTTAAAAAAAATTAATTATAATCATTTTCAATCTTTTTTTTTTTGTTAGGTAGTGGCACTTATTTTCAAGTATTTTTTTGTTATTTTAAGCATCCGGACTTCCAACAGCAGAGTAATAGTTATCTTGTAAAATATCATTTAATATTAGGAACACCAAGAAAATGCCAAGAACCGTCGTTGTCTAACTGCGTGTCAACTGTCAAACCACGACAAATATAAGATTTTACCAGGTTAGGGATTTTAGGTGGTTATAAAAAAATAACCAAAAACAAAGACTTTATAGGTTGTTATCCGGTATCCGGCCGGATAGTGAAAACAAGGCTGGATAGGCCGGATACCGAATTACTATCCGGTATCCGGCCGGATACTGAATTACTACTACTACTTGTCATAAAAAAAAAAAACACCGAAAGGACAAAGGGCCTCGCAAAGACCTGCCGCCCGGAGCCTCGCAATGGGTAAGGCCGCCGCTGAGAAGAAGATTGATACAGAGTTCGTTCTGGTAGGTACTGGCAACATTTTTGAAGCGCGAGCATCGACGCTCCAGTGTGCGAGGGGTTTAAGAGCTTAGAATTAAGCCTAGGTCGCTAGGATGTGTCACTCAGCATGTGTCAACTACTAAAGCGATCAGCTAGCTAGTTTTCATTCAAGGTGACAGTGTCACGTTTAGCGCTACCAGCCCTTACACAATTTGCTAGGACAGGACATAAGTAGCTAATACAATAGAATAGAATAGAAAACTCTTTATTGTACACCAATAGTTACATGGATATAACACAAAATATATTGATAAAACAAGGAACAAATTGTAGTGTACATTGGGCGGTCTAATCGCAAGCTGCCATCTCTTCCAGACAACCTTTGGATGGAGAGGAATCTAAGTTATGTTGTCATTCATCCGCCATCTTTATCACTGTCATCATCCATTTTTATTTATAATGTGTAGTTATTGAAGCAAGGGCACTGCTAATAATTACTTGACACTGGCTGAAATACCCGCTAAATGCAGGTGGAGCCATTCCTCATCTTATTGCATTAAATATCATCATTTCATTCATTTCGTATAAAAAGAAAAGAGAGAAAGAAGAAGATAAGTACCTATCGCAAATGTAAATGTACTTCAGAATATATTATGCTATGATTGATTATTATATATCCATTATCTGAAAGTGAGGTGTCCTATTTTTTAAAGCAAACGAGGTCACCCTTCACACGTGGGGCGGCAGGTGATTACCATTAATACAATGATGTGATGTTAAAAATAGATTTTACGAACAGTTTCAGGGTTAGGAGGTTGTAAAAATGCGTCTGACTGTTATTTAAACACACTTTATGTAGTCTATAAGTAGGTACGTAGTTTGACGACGTGATTTAGTGGTTCAAGCGTTGGCCGCTTGATCACTGCACCAGGTAGTTTCAGATTCTGATCCCGTCAGCATAATTCGGAAATTGCCTTTTAGGAATTTGTCTAGGTGGAGCTGGTATCGCCCCCAGTCCATTTTATGGCATCCATAGTACAAGCATTGCTTAGTTTTGAGATCAAACGATGAGTAGGTATGTGTTGTCTGGCGAATGGCGATATTTATATATTAATTTAACTACGTTTGTATGTTAATTTTATTTATACGCTCAGTGGTGTCATCACGCATGTCAAGACAAGACCTCTGTCACGGATTGGCTCGATCGCTCTCTGTCTAATTGCATACGAGTGAAAGAGGCAACATCAAGATATTTCGTGACATACGTCTAATCTTGGCGCTCATGCTACAAGTGCAGATTAATGCAGACAATGTGTTCGTCCCGGAAAGGCCATTCTGGTGCGGTGAGTCGAGCAGTCTACACTCAAACCTCTAGACTAAAGGTTTCCCTAAAGGTAGACTGCTGATTGATAAATCAGTGACAGACCATTTTTTTTTTGATGCGATGCGTCCGATAATTACGATGCGAACATGTGGACGACTAACTTACGCCGTCCTGAAACGGTTATTTAGGTATTACCTGAAAATAACACTACTTTTATACAATCTTACATAAGTCTCATGTAATTGAATTGTTCGTATCGCCATTGTGAAATCGATTATGAGAGTGTATTGTAACTCTTTGTTTGGCTGGAACACAATGCTGTGCGTAGATGTGTACCGACCACCGTTTCAATGACCACGTAATTATAATTATCACATATAATTAACTGGATTGTGAACTCCTTGGAAAATTATAATAGGTACTCGTTTGTGTAAAAAAACAAGCAAGGAGGTATAATGAAGGACAATGCTCGTGATTCTATAGCAGCTGTTCTTGTGTCTGGACCAAAAGTGATCGCCATGAGACAGGGCATATAGCTACTTGGCACTGGCTGAAATACTCGCTAATCGCAGGTGGAGCAGGTGGAGCCATTCCACTTGTTATTTCATTAAATTTCATAAATTCACTTATTCTGGGTATAACTGGATTCGCCCAAAATCCCTTGCAAGGTATCCATAGGTATAGTACAGGCTTTGCCTAGTTTTGGATCATACGATGAGTGTTATCTGGCGATATAAAAATATGAATGAAGAAGAGGAATGGTTAATAGTACCTTTTTATTTCGCGCTCCGCTCAACTTTATCGTTTTGGTATGACCAAAAAATTGGTCGCGCCAATTTTGTCGCGGCTGTGGGCCCGGCCATAAACGACACGAGTGTCTCGCGCATGGCGGTTTTCGATTTTCATCCTGGATATTCTTGCGTTTTGTTTTAATACTGCGTGCAGTATGACGACGATGATAATACTTGATACCGGTATGTATACGCACAATACGTGTATTGTGCGTATACATACCGGTATCAAGTATTATCATCGTCGTTCGGGCAGTTGTTTCGTGCTCAGAATATAATACCTGGCCGGTGCCGGTGTAGGTAGCTACCCTGTCGACCTTGTTGAATTCGCAGCATAACTTACCAAGCACGTATATTTAAATCGTCTTTGTGTAGAAAGGAACCCAACATACAAGCACTTGCTTTTTTTGGACATCAATAGATCGCCGGCATATGATGGTACTGTATTTTAATTTACAATTAGTACCTCCTCTATTTCTGAACTGGTGTTGTTACGACATAAAACGAGATTTTTGGTTAAAAAAATTCTTGTTTCGTAATTTATAGAAATATTATTAATCTACAAATCAATAGCTGTACTATCTGTTATATAAAGGTTATTTACGTGTAACCTCAGTAACTAGCTCGCATGTCAACACAAGACTTATCACAAATTCTCTCAATCACTCTCTATCTTATTTAATACGAGAGAAAGAGACAAAATCAACATATTCCGTGACATATATCTAGTCTTGGCGCACATGATACGACTACAGATTAGTCTAGTAGGTGTCCATTCTGTCGTCACCAAACTTAGTTACACTAAGCGTACCTACTGCTGTCCTTGTTACGGCCGTAATGTGTGAGCAAGATGGCATTGGTTTTTGTGCTGTCATTGCTGTCAAATATATTTTAATTGTATTGTTTGTACAACATAATCAACATCTATTTATGAATAATTTATTTACGCAAGAGATAGTCACCATAAATGCAAGACATATCTATTGTTCTATTTTGTATGAGTTAGTGATAGCATAATCTGTCATATCTTTCATAATATTGTGGATTGAATCCCTTGAGCTTAAGTCCAATTCTTTTCCTAAAATAAACGTAGCTTATGAAATAAGTTATCACCGTCCGTCAATTAATTTTTCGAAGCAGAATCCGATACACGAAACACATCAACAGTTCAAAGGATTCATCCGCCATCTTTATCACAGTCATCACCCATTTTTATTTATAATGACGTGTATTGATTGAATTTGTCCTTGCTATTAATTACTTGACATTGCCATATATACCTACCGCTAATCGCAGGTGCAGGCACTCCTTACCTTATTCCATTAAAATTTCACCATTTCACTAATTTCGTAAAAAACAAGAAGAACATAGTTCGATAGACCCAGAGGGTTTGGCTGAAAATCAGCGCTGGGGGAACAGGCACAGTTCACACTGAGCTCTTTTCCTTTTTTGTATCTATTTTTAAGTTTTGTATTCTCTGTGTTCTTTGTGTCTGTGCTGAATATATGTTTTTTTCTTTATTTCTTCTTTCTTTTCCTACTCATTTATCCCATCATCAGTGTACATCACGTACCTACAAGTAAATGCTTTTACTGTACTCGTTAACCTTGTGATAGGTAGATACGCGATGAAAGCGCCCGACCCAAGTGCGTGAACATCCAGTTAAGCGCAAATAGGCGCGTCAGAAACTCCGCAATTTTTTTTTTGCCAATACCAGTAGATTACTTAGAGATTACAATATTAGAGAATACCTCTATTAGCTAAAGATGAAACGGATAGTGCTTTGGCCGGATACCCGATACCGGATATTCGGCAAGCTGCCAGGCCGGAGCGCCGGATATCCGGCTACCGGATATTCGGCCCTTTACCGCTTTACATGACGCTTCTTAAAGACATCTCGAATCGATCGCAATCACGACTCACATGGTGGTCAGTTAATTTGCATCAGTACCCGCAGTTGTCAAGGTTTGCTAGAATTTATCTTTCAGCACCTGGCAGTAGCGGTTACAGCGAAAGGCTATTTTCAGAAGCTGGCCTAGTTGGCCGTGAGTTGGCCTTTACAGCTTCACCGGAGGAGCTGGTCTAGTATACGAAGCCTAGCTGAGTCGCCTCTTACCAATAAATAAGGAAAATTTGGTATTCATTCACCACAATTTGCCAATTGTTAATTGTGAGTACTAAACTAATTAATAAAACAAATATTTTTGACGTGCGATTATAAAAATAAACGGTGTCCATAACCTCTTGTGGTATGAATTGCCCTGTGCAGAATAATGAGAATTTTCTGATTTTTACTATTCGGTATCCGGCCAGATACTGAATTACTATCCGGTATCCGGCCGGATAGTGTAATCAAGGCCGGATAGGCCGGATACCGGATAGTTTCCAGATATCCATTACATCTCTACTCTTCTATTAACTAATAAAATAAGCTCATTTTTCAACAGAATTTAGTCGCGTGGACGCTTGGCTTTTGCTATAGACATTCCAACTTTATATTCAGGGTGTATAAGAAATAATATTTAAGATAAATATATGGGCTACCATATATTTATAATATGCAGATTCTTAGTGAAGGTAGACTATACCTAACGATCATAGTTTTTGTGTAGACCTTTGAATCTTTGTCAAAGGTATCTTGTTGTGGCCTTGAGGCACACCTATAACACTATTTAACTATGTAAACTATACGGGGGCGGCTATTACTACTCAAGAATCAGAACTTAAACATTTCGCATAGGACTAGAGGTATAACAAGATTTTAAAATAGACGGCCAGAATTTCGATGAAATTTTCCCACCATTCATACCCGATACTCATGGGAACGGTTAAGTATTATTTCGTACTTCTGATACACCCTTTTATACAATGATAGAGTACCTTATTTAAAAAAAAACAGTGAATTCGTTCGCCCCAGTGCGCTCAGGGCGTTATCCTTTCCGCGTGATAAGTACTTATGTGTTGTGTTTATCGCGGCTGGGGCGAGCGAGAGGCTATCGATGTTTTCACGGAGAAAGAACAACATTGAGTCAACAAAGGATTTGTTTGATATGGATTGATAAAGAGTTATGTCCTCTCTGGCTGTATAAATATATACCAAAGTATAATAAAGATAATACATGGAGCAGCTACATGACATCGATAAGTAATAACAGTGGCCGCTTCAATTTAACGAATGTCTTGCGATGCAATAAGCTATTTCTTTTATTTTTAGGGTTCTGTACCTCAGAAGAAAATAAAAAAACATTACATTATCACTTTGTTGTCCGTCTGTCTGTCAAGAACCTTTCACTTAGGAACGCGTGAAGGTATCAAATGGAGTATTTTTCTGCGATCAATTGAAGCTGTAATAAAATCAAACTTCTAAATACAATCAAAAGATACGGCTGCTTATGACGCATATTTAGACTCTCGCCAGAGAATTCAAAACCTACAAGGTAGTTCCCGATGACCTACAGTCACCAAATTGCTAAGATGCAATGTCTTGCACAAGTAAAGGAAAAAATCTGAAATCCGTAAATTTGTAGTATCACAAAATAAAACATTCATGTTATAAAATCTTCAAGATGCGATTCTCGTGATGGACGTATTATTTACATATCTACAAGCTTGTACGGAACCCACGGTACGCGAGTCCGAATCGCACTTGTTCGGTTAATTTTACACATTGAATGCTGCTTACAGACAGTATGTCAACCGTTTTTAACCGACTTCAAAAAGGAGGAGGTTCTCAATTCGACCCGTATGTTTTTTTTTTTATGTATGTTACCGCATATCTCCGGCGTCTGTCGACCGATGTCGAAATTTTTTTTGATGTTTGCTAGGAAATTCTTCAAGGTTGGTCCCATTTCCAAAATATTATCAGAAATCTAACCCCTTGGGGGTGAAACGGGGGGTTGAAGGTCGCATAATTTCAAAAATATTTTTTGAACCACTTGAAACTTTGTATATGCATTTAACATACAAAATAAAAAAACACGTCTTTCAGGAATTTTGAAAGAAAAAATATGTAGGAGGTGAAATGGGGGTCCAATCCGGACTACAGCATATCTCCGGCGTTAGTGAACCGATTTCGAAAAATCTTTTTTTGTTTAATACATCTGTAACTGTTAACAAAGATCGAAACCCACCCCCAAAGGGGTGGAAAGGGGGGGTGAGGGGGATGATTTTTTTTTTGGCTGTAAATTTTTAGTTTTTTAGGGCTGTTATAAGGTGTGTGTGTGTGTATAATTCATGTGTGTATTTGCCTTGTCCGACGTTGATTGGCACCTACTCCAAATGTAATGCATTGTAAGGTTATTTGTAGCTTTTTAGTGCACCTAGGTTTTTGAAGTCGGTTTTTGTTTTTTGTTAAAAATATTTTTTTTATAATTCATGGATATGTTTACAAGCTACTTGTGAGACGGATTTTACCAGTCAGGGATTTTACCTGAAAAATTTAAACTTATCTCTAAGGTAAAGGACTACTACACATCACACTTCCTTTTAAGTTAATTTGCAAGTAACTTGAATCTTGACAGAGGTCGTGTAAGCTCAGTGGGTATGGCAGTTTCGGTCCATAGGTCGTGGGTTGAAATCCCGGTGATGAGTTTACAGCGATAAGTATGTACCCAAATATGGAATCGCTCGTAGAGGTCAACACCTTCATGGGTGACCGCTGGTGGCATTTACAACTGAGCGCTTCCGTTTGTGTTTCGGAGGGCGCGTTAAGCCCTGAACAAGCTGGAGCGTTAAACAAAGTATACAAATACATTTTTTTTATTGGTACTTACGTCCATTGTCTGTGGATAGCTTCATCTTCTCCAGGAGTGTGGTGTCCCTGTCGTTGTATATCAGCACTGCGGTCGCATTCGCCCGCCAGGCATTCTGCACCTATAAAGCAACAAAGAGACATCAATAACGCCGCGCACCAATTTTGAAAATACATCCTGTGGACATAAAAATAAAGATTAAATTTCAGTGGTAAAAGCCATTTGGTCGCCGCTCGCGTCATTTGGTTGAAAAATTTGCTTTATCTATAAGTAAATACAGTTCGTTTTGGCATATGCGCCCGTCCGCGCAAATCCTATACTTCCAATACCCATTTTTCCTTAAGACTAACCTATAGAGGTTAGTATGAGTATGGGCTTATGAAAAAAAATACTCTAGGTATGCTCGGTTAGATTGCTTTTCCTACGTGATGTGTCTATCTTTTACACAGCTGATTTTAATTATGTTGCGTCAGTTCAAGCGCCCTTATTACCACCTGTCATGCGGTTACGTTACTTTCCGTTTTTGACAGTTATATCAGAACAAAATCTGACAAAAATGACAGTTGCTATTGAACAACAATACTTATAGATTGGTAGAGTACTAACTATAACCCCGATTCATCCGCCATCTCTATCACTGTCATTATCAATTTTTATTTATAATGTGTATTTATTGAATTTGTCCTTGCTATTATTAATTACTTGACATTGGCGAAATACCCGCGCTAGTCGCAGGTGAAGCCATTCCTCATCTTATTCCATTAAATTTCATCATTTCACTCATTTCGTAAAAAAAAAAAAAAAAGATTGATAGGGACAACTTAACAAATCAAAACTGTCATTAAAATCGATGTAAATATTCCTAACATCACATAATCGTTTCGGATAAGCTCAGTATCACATTGTATTAATAATAGCTACGGAGGATTTTAATTACGTCCTTCTTTCTCGCTAGTGCATACCCATTCTATTAACAATTGCACACTCCTAGAAAGAACGCAAGTGCACAGCCAGTTATTATAGTAATAGACTACCTACTTACTATACAGGGTGTTTCAGAAGTCCGAAATAATACTTCGACGTTTGCTTCAGTATCGGGTATACAACTGAATTGTATCAAAATTTGATCGAAATTCGACCATGTTTTTCCAACTTTTTTTTCGTCGTCAATTTCTATAAATCGTAATATCTCGAATCTTATGTAAAATTTGCGTGTTCTGTTTTGTGAATATTAGTATTTGCCCCTCATAAGTACAGTTTACACTGCGGAATAGGGTTATGGATGTACCCAAAGGCCAGAACATGATACCTATGACAAATATTCAAAGGTCTATAACTCAGATACTATGATAGTTAGGTATAAACTGTCTTCACTAGGCATCCACATATGAGCTACCGTATATGTACCCGAAGTATTATTTCGGACTTCTGATACACCCTGTATAGACTACCTACTACTATATCTATCATTATTAGTACTATGTCCCTGGGCACGTCATAAAGCGCTATAAATGGCAATATAGTTAGAAAGTTATCGGACAATCAATCTACTTTATCGGATAGGCCGGATAGGCGATGCGACCAATAATCCTTCTGACGTACAACTATTACGCCGCTCACCTAAAGGGGTGAGTGAATTAAGTTAACTTCTTTTAAAAATGTACTCTGTGTCAATAATACTAAGGTTTGAATTTGTATGGTATGGTAAAACCACGCGATCATAGGTCAAAATTCGCTCGCGTAAAACTTCGTTGCAAAATGACTTAATACAGTTTGTTTTGGTATTGGCTAAAAATCATACGCACGCGTTTTGTTTTGCACGCGCCTGTGAGCGCAGGACTTCATAGTGATAGATATCTATTCTATTTTTGGAATAATTTGACCTAATTTTGAGTAAACTTTTTGTCTTTCAAAACGGTCGGTTGTCGCTTGAAGCATGCATGCGCATAGGCACCTTTTATTATGCTAAGTTCCTAATAAACTAATCGTTATTGGTAAGGGCAACGATTCATTATCTGAGAAACGAGGCCGTAACGGAATTCACGTTCACGGGACTTTACTTACGAAAACATTTTGGAGCACAGCAATACTTTTTTTTTTAACGTCGGAAAATCCTTTATGGATACCCTGCCACCTCGGGGGAAGTAACAGGGTTATGTGGGAGTCCCGGCAGAAGGCCGTATACCCACTCAAACGGTGTATCATCTTCCGCTTATATCGGGGCGCCACGGGATCGCTTTCGCATGCACCGCGAAAGCACAGCAATACTGCTAATTAAGTTCATGTCATCGGCAGATTCATAGTCGATATTATTATTGTTAGAGAAATGGCTTAAGTGATAATAAGACCCCCGGAACGCACGGCACGTAAACAGCGTTATCAATATATGTAAATGTGTTATCGTCGTGCGATTGTTTACAAAATTTTCCGCGAAATTATTGATTAAATTATAATAATAATAAGGTACCTTGAGTGTTTCTTATCAAGATTCAATTTCGCGTCACACAGTATGATTGATTATGAAATCGTTACTCAATCATATTGTGATAACGAATTCGCCACGAGCCCCGGAAACAATATGACTAGAAAACAATAGTATTACGACACTCTCGTTACGTTATTGTTGTAGTCCAGTTAATAGAACGCCCCGCCTTGGAAGAGAGGGGTGCAGATTCATTACCTTTCACAATTCAATACTAATATTGTTTGAAAGAGTTTCAATAATTACAAATAGATCTACCCAAAGCGTTTAGAAAGTTATGATGCATATAATACTTTTTAACCGACTTCAAAAAGGAGGAGGGGGTGAATTTTTGGCTGTAAAATTTTACTTTTATAGAGCTGTTATAAGGTGATAATATTTGCAAATTCTCAACTATTATTGACACAAAAAATCGTCAAAAAAATTTAGTGTCAACAATTGTTTTCACGTATTCAAGTATTCAAGTATTATTCAAGTATTATCACCTCATAACAGCCCTAAAAAAGGAAATATTTACAATAAAAAAAAATGCGGGTGTAGCCCTGCCTCATTTAATTTCATTTTTTTTTAAACAAGAAGAAACGAATCTGCGTTTCATGTAGACTTTGAATGTTATAAATATTTCTTACGATGACTAACTAGGAAAATTTATATCGCTGTTTACTGCTGCCATTACTCATTATGCGACCCTTAAGATGATGAGACACACCGAGATATGGTGATATCTGTATGCATACAAACCAGGGACCTAATTCTCGCAAAATCGACATCATCTCAAATTCGACATACACCAGAACCTCTTTAATTTAAATTCTGTTGTAAACGCTCCACTAATCCGAACGGGGGTAAATTTTCGGGAGTTCGTATTAAAGAGGTCCCGGTGTATGTTGAAATAAAACGATGAATTCGTCGTGTTTTTAACCGACTTCTTTCGTTTCGTTTCGAGTTAAGTCGAATTAAAGATGATGTTCATCTTGCGAGAATTGCCCCCAGGGCAGTAGCGAAAAGACCTTAACTAAATCAAAAGAAAAAAATTGGGAGTTTGAGGAATATTGTCATCGCTACTGATGCAATAGATTTTGGATGGCTGAGGCCTCTCATTAGTATGTACAAACGCAGAGTGTTTGTATAATTTATTATATTAGTACTTATGTACAGTACGATAATCAACATTGTTTAAGAATAAACACGAGATAAACCACAACTTTATATTTATTGGGATTTTGGTACAAACAATTGATAAAAATTTATTTGTTCCAGTGTTGTGTATAGACAACGGCTTAGTCAAGGGGTTTGAGCGAAGGCTCACTGAACCCATTGGTTGCGGGTTCGATTCCCGCTAGTGATAAAACTTCGGGAAATAGCCTTTTCTAAATTTTCCCTGGTCTGGGTGTAACCGTGACCGCCCCAGTCCATTGTACGTAGCTTAGCTTTGCTGAGTTTGGGATCACGACGAGTATATTTATATTCGTTTACCTTGATTTCAAAGTTGCAGCTGCCCCTTCTTATGACGGCGACCCAGGGCTCCTGAGGCAGCGGCTCGTCGGGGGCGGCGGCCGAGAGCAGCGGCCACGTACAGCCGGTGTGGTCGCGCTCCCCGCCCGCGCCCTTCGCCCTAACATGGACGGCGAGGCCGCGGGAGGACCCGATGTAGCCCTCACCGTATTTACCAGACTGTCGAAGAATAATATCAGATTATTGAATATTAACGTCACATTAGAATTGGACGTAGCAAAAGGGACCCAATCCACAACATTGTCAAAAATGAGTTATGTAGGTATACCAAACGGTTCCTAAACGGGGCCTTTTCAATCGTCATTTTCAATCAAAAAAGACGCCATCGAAAAATTAAAGCGAATACGTAAAGCAAAACATCGGGAAAATAAAATTGTATATAAACGCGATAGAATCCGTAAAATAGTTTTATTTCAACGAATAGCATTTTTACCACATAAGTTCCATCCCACACGTCCCAAATGTAATATACTCGTTTAATCAAACTTCAAGCTGGCATATCTTAACACTGATTCGATGTGGGTTGGATGATTTTTTGATTAACTATGTCCAATTAGAACTAATTTTAACTATTGGTCCTCTTTTCTAAATTGCTACAGTCTTGGCAGAGAGGTTGAGTACTTAAGTCAGGGTTGGTGGCACACATTCATAGGCGCAGTGAGAAGAGCTGGGTTCTCTAACTCTCGCTTTTCTAAGGCATAGGACCACCTATGGCAGTCTTAACTTGGCCGATCTATCTCTTGGGTGATGCGGGCTTAGCGCCTTCGATTTTACCACAACAACAAGAGACTTATAGGGACCTATAGAATTTGGCACCAACCTTGGTCAAGTAACATGATAAAAACTCATTAAGCATTACAGGTTACGATGCGGGTGTCGTTTTAAAAGTACACTGACTGACGATGATATTATGGTTTTAACTTTTTTAAGGTATTATCAAACATACTGTACTAAATTGTTATTATTAAGTAAGTATACCAAGTATATGGGACACGGGGTTTCCGCCATAGTCGATTTTGTTTTCATTCCTACCGATTACCAAACAAAACAACGTATTCGCGGCAACACAGCATGTAGCCGACGGAAAGATATCTGTCAAAATTCTTCTAAATCGGATTTGAGAATACAGCTGTTTCATCGACATCCGAATCCGTCGGTTTCCGTCGAACGTGATTAACCCCGCAGAGTAGGTACTAAGGTATAATAGGTAGATAGATAATACATGCAATGATGATTGTTGGCATATATGCTTTCATAAAGAGATATGTCAATTTTCATTCCTTGTGCATCATGAGCCAAACTGCGTAATTCCCGGGCGGAATGCCAAAAACTCCAGCGCTTATATCTACTATACATTCCTACAATACAGACTTCAATAGTCAAACAATCATTTCGTGGACTGTAAACACTTCTAGCGCAATCGTTTACCTGATTCTAATTAAGCGCTTAAGGTCAAAGGGATCTACCTAGATAACTTCAATTAAGGAATAGGAATTTTACAGTACTCCTTTGACGTGTGCATAAGGCCTAAAGTGGTTTAAATTAGAAGATGAAGATCAATAAAATAAATGCATGAATTTCAACTAGTTATGTTACCATTTAATTTGATTTCGAATGGGTATAACAAGCTCTCAATTCTCCGTCAGGTACATTATGTGAAGATTGGATATTGATGAGTTTTTTTTTCTCCCCCCAAAATATTTATTTATTTATTTATATTAATTAATTTATATTTATTTCCGTTTTGAGAAGCCTAGGCATGATCAATTATGTCTCTTTACCTTCTTTAATATTCAATTTAAACAGACTTTTAAAGTAACAGACGATTTTAGAGTTGAGAGCTGTGTTGAGCCGAATTTCAAGGGAAATTTAACGTCAAAAATCATAATAACTTATATTAAAATACGATTCACTTCACATATACAGTTAGAATAAGGGTCAGTATATTCACTTTGGATCTCGTTGTAGATTGGGGTCTGTCATTTCAATGGGAACATGTAACGGAAACAGCTACCCATATCTTAGTTGAGTCTCTCCTAAGGATATATACAGTTGGCCGAGATAGCCATATCTTTCCAAAAATTATGTCCAGCTTTATATGGGACGCTGTTAACAGTCAACGGTGCTAAAAACCACATGATTTACATACGCTTTATATCTAGATACATACCACTACTAATTAGTAAGCCAAGCTTAGCTATTAGTTGAGACTCAAAGCTAAGAGGCATAAAGTGGGCAGTGGTAGCCCTTTCTTTCCTAAGATTACATCCAGTTTTATATAAGACGCTGTAAATAGTGTTCCAAACCATAGATTTACGAACGCTTTATACTTAGTTGCATATTACTGCTAATTAGTAAGCCAAGCTCATTGCATCGGCTGGTGCAGGAAGGGTTCTGGCGCGGTGCCAATCCATCTACTTAGGAATTCACAAGACTAATGAGGTCTTGGGTACTTATCAATGTGTTGAAAGGGCTAGTGGGACATATATTGATACTTAAATATACTAACAAATGGTTTGCAATGGAGTCACCTCGACAATCTTCTAACAAATTCATTGGACAGCACTTAAAGTATTGTGGGTAGGAAGGCAAAAAATACACTTAGCTGAAATATCTGTGGAGATAGTGTATGATAATTTGGTTTGGTCCGACTTTACCGATAAAGCTAGCGAATTTAGTGGCGTGACCGCGTTACTTTTGCCATAGACATTCAGTCTTTATTTGTAATACACACAGAGTACATTTTCAAAAAAAGTCATGGTGCCATTTCAGCTCAGTAGGTACTTTAAATTTCCTTCACAAGTTGAAACTGAATTTGTGTGACTCAACGCACACACGAATGACACGTTAAACAAACTCGGCATATCACTTTTATAGCGCACTAAACTCTTTTCTAGAACATTTGAGACACATAAATAACAAAAAACACGAGTAGGTACTTATTGGTGTTGTGGCGGGCATTCGGAATAATATAACTTTTTCGATAAAGATGGAATGCACGGTATTGATAAGATATATTAAAATCGGTCAGTCACACCTATCTATTTATAAGTAGGTACAATATTTTTTTGCAACTAAATAAATAACTTCAGACAATACATCAAAAAAAGAAGCAAATGACTACTATTACTACGACTACTACTACTTTGAATATTATATATTGGACTGGAAGTGATCCCAGTTACACCTAGACCAGGAAAAATTCCCAACAGGATTTTTTTTTAATTTACCGCTGGCTGGAATTGAACCTGCAACCACCTTCAGAAAGATTCCCAGTCTTCTGTGTGGGAGAAGACTGGGATATGTGGGATTCTTACCCACTAAAACCTCCCCGTTGACCGTCTTCGACACGTTAGAGGGACTCCGGGATCTCCTACCGGAACGCACCGGTGTTCCTCTGTGCCTGGCTCCCGAGCTTTGTGCCCAGGAGCTCGACTCGGGGGAGTAGATGTTCGCTCCACCTATACCCTCGCAGTGCATACAGCGGCGAGAGACCACCTCTCGCCACCACCTCCTTAGGGTCGTCGTCTACTTAAGAGCGTCCGGGGCCCACAGCCCAGACGCTCACGACACCAAGGGTAGCCCGTTGTTTTGGGCCCCGGGCATCAGGGCCGGGAGTCGAGCGGCCTAGCCTAGCCTAGCCCAAGCCGTAATCAAAATAATATTGACTTATCTTCGAAGGGCCGATTTATAAATCTCCAGCATGACCGCTCAGACATAAGTTTTATCTCTTTCAACGTTCAGATTTGTCGAGAGAATGACGTCACTTTGAGCTTTTTGTACTGGACACGGCTCGGTGTCTACCCGGTGATGTCTACCCGGTCATACTAATCCTACAGAAAAAATGCAATTGATCTGTCAATTGATACGTTTATTGCATATAATGCTCTTTCAAAATAATTATTGATACCTATTATACTCGTATTCATATAAGTAGATACCTACAAGGAAAAACATATACAGCCGCCGCACAAGCTAACGTAACTAAAAATAAATAAATATACATTTTCACAACAATAACACGTATTACATACCTACTATGTACCTCGGGTATTTTGCAATAATAAGTCGTTACGGAGATAATAATACATCATCATCACGCCTGTATTCCCCGAAGGGGTAGGCAGAGGTGCACTGCAGTGCGCCCACACTTCGCCGATGTATTTTGGTCCCAATGTAATAGGGGGCGAGCCTATTGCCATTATACCGGGCACACAGGTTTCCTCACGATGTTTTCCGTCACCGTTTCTTAGCAAGTGATAATCTCAGATGAAAATGAGATTCGCACATGGAACCCAGAGGTGCGAGCCGGGGATAGAACCTGCGCACTTTGATTGCAAAGCGTGCGTTCGACCACTCGGCTACCACTGCTATTTAATATTAAGGCCTATTTTACAATCCCCAGATAAAATATCAAATACTCTCAATTGAATACATTTACAGCAGAGTACACAAATACTGTTTTATTTCATCCGCCATCTTAATCACATTTATTATTTAGACATTTTTATTTGTAACTAGCGGTCCGTCTCGACTTTGCACGGGTTAACATAGTCTATGTTACTCAGTGATAATGTAGCTTACCAACGGTAAAATAATTTTTGAAATCGGTCCAGTAGTTTTTAACTTAAATCGTTACATAAAAAAATACAAATATTTCCTCTTTATAATATTAGTATAGATATAGACGTGTATTAATTATTGAATATTTGCTTGCTTTGAATAACTTGATACCGGCAGAAAACCAGGTAATCGCAAGTGCAGCCATTCCACATCAGTGCCCTGATTCTCGTAATAAAAATCGTAGCGATATCGTAGCGAATTAGTCGTTCAAGCCCTTTTGGTATTCTCATCCGTCTATCGAGCTTGAACGGCACCGATTTTTTAGTACTTTCGTCGAAGTGTCGTTGAATTTGTTCGCAAAAACGTTGATCGTCTTCCAATCGTTCCACCACGTTGACATGATGATATTCTCATAGCTCAACAAAATTACTTTCTAGCGGAAATCTGTCAAATTTCGCAATCAAAATGCCGTTGGGCACTCGTAGGTTATTTGCGACGATTACATATATTGTTCTCGTGAAAAATATAATTAATGTGCTCCAACTTAAGCTGTTTTTACGATTTTGAAGACTCGGAGCCTAAAAAGAGCTCCGAGTCCTAAAATACGTTAGGAAAATTTTAAAACTTAAATTAAAATATGTTACGAACTATACCGCCATCTATTATTATTTTATGCAAACAAACTCTTAAAAGCCATCTATTGTTGTAGAGGTGACAAAAAAAGAAAAATAAAAATAATGTTTTTTTAAGGAAAATTATAAAAAAATACAAAATAAAGAAATAAAAATAAAATAAGTGCGGGCTCGGGGTTTGAACTTGCAACTATACGTTCTAGGCGGGAGTTTTACCAACTAGGCTACCGTCGCTTACGCTTAAATCTAATTTATAACTTATACGAGAATCAATTTAGCATCCATTTAGCATCTTTCTGCTTAATCATGACAAATAGTGCTTTTTGAATTACAATTTATATTTTATATTAATTTTAATGATTTTATGTGTAATTCATTTAATTTTTTCGATGAAAATCACGATATTTAGTGCAAAAGACATTGTTTTGATATTACGAGAATACCAATTTTGGATAGATCTACGATAGAGCTGGGTCGGAACTGCGGCGACGCTTGGACTATTTGTAAATACGAGAATTAGCCTACAGATTATTTTTTCGATATATGAATAAAGTGATAAAATTTTAATGGACTAATATGAGGAATGGCTGCACCTGCGATTAGCGGTATTAAATTTTATCCCAAAGTCAACATAATGAATAAAAATTGGTCGATGACAGTGATAAAGATGGCGGATGAATCGCCATTCCTCATCTTATTCATTTTTTTTAAATTGTGTATCAAATAAAGGCCTATTTGACAATGGACAAAACGTTTCTGCTTCATAATTTATTCGAGAGTACCTGTCTATTTACCTAAACTTTACAATAATCTTTTGTATTCAATAGACCACGTCTGTACTACATTTTAAATACAAAGGTAGGTAAGCAATACAAATCCTGCCTTTTTTCCTGCGAAGTAATATCTATTGAATAATGAAGACTCGATACTGGCTTGAGCGAGTTCACTAATACTTTAGTTTTTAATGTACCTACTCTGAGCTGATATATAATCGAGGGATGGAAGGTTATATGGCTTAAGCGATATTTTTTTAACTTTAAAGAGAGCATACTCATTCGACGCAGAAAAAATCGCTGATGCCAAATATGTATGTGTCGCTTAGGTCAAAAAGCCATCGATATGGTGTTCATCTTGTAAGAGTTGTACCGTTGGTATTCAGAAAATAAAATTAAACGGGCGCCTTGACGCGCCTATTAAGTGCGAGCCTTAAATTCGAAGACTGTAGGTATTGTTAACGTCGCGGAAGAATATAACCAGTAAATAACAACAGAATCTTTATTTACTGAGTAAAACGCGGACGTAATATTTTTCTTTCAAAAAGGTTCCAGATGTATCACAAAGGCCTTGGAAAATAATGTTTATTCAATATGCTCGCCCAGGGCCCGATACCCAAGGTTGCCGAGATGAAATTAAAATTTACAAGTAACGCAGACGCGGGTGAAGAATAATGGAGGAATAATAATCTCGGAAGATGTTGAAGTAACTTAAGAAACTCAGGGTGGGTTCATATTATTTTCGTATATAATCAGAATTAGGGGCCTTACAGTATTATTGCTTTAATAGTATATGTGAATTTTTGATTGAAGTTTGAAGTTCTGTCAAAATCTGAAAGTAATATTATAAACATTGCTGCAAGGTGGTGGTAAGGGGGAAGATTTCTTTTATTCTTGTAAACCAATACAAGTACACTACCTCCCATTCGGAATACATTTAGGAAAAGAAAGGGCAAGAAAATCCATGGTAACTCTTTTCCAAAAGGACTACATTACATAGTTAGGTCTAGGTTTATTTTATACAAGCCTTGATATTAATTCAATTAAATTTGAATCTGAAGTTAAAGCCATACATAATATTACATTATAAGAAGTTATAACTAAGTGTATCCGATTAAGAGATAAAAAATTCTCACTTATTCCACTTCTTAATTTATTTGTCAGAAAAGTGTTGAGTCAAGTATAAGACTTTTTAAAATAAAAAAAACCTTTATCTCATAAGAAGTAACAATCGAAACCCGCCAATTAGGTACTTATTGCACCGTGAAAGTAAAAACTCTTGCAAAAACGTAATCATTAGGTTGCATAGACGATTGGTTTGGGCAGCCGGTAATCCTTTGCTTTAGTATTGCGGACATGCGCGTTCGTGTTTGTAATGCCAAATGGTTCGCCGGTAAATCAGTCCTTCCGCTTCCTTACACGATCTACCTACACAAACAAACACGCGTCTGCCCCTTTTCCACCACCTGCTCAGAATTATTGTTTTAATATTACTTGGAATTTTGACAGTCTAATAATAATAGTTTGTTCTAAGTAACGACTATTATCTGGGTCCAGAGATCTCACAGAGAGGAAGCTCTTTAGTGACAAAATTATTGATATTTTTTGCCCATCTTTTTATTTACAAACTTTTTTGTGCAAGCAGTTGTAAAATGTCAAAAAATGACAACTCACGCGTCATTGATTGAAGCGACAAAAAGTCTAGTAAAAAAGGATAGGAATTTATGGTTCCTGTAGTTTAATTGTTTTCACGAAACAATGGAGTATTGAAGATACTTACGATCGTCGGGTTAATCATGGGCTGAGTCAGCCGGCGACCGATTTACGGCGACTGTCTGTTCAGTCACCCGAACACCGTCCACAACAATACAAACTTAAGTGAAACCTATTCACTGAAACCAAACCTTTATTCCGAACGGCATAACAATGAATGTCGCGTCACATGTTTTTGTTATTATGCATACTATAGTGACGTTTCGTATGGGCGAATACGTTTGTAGTAAATCGAGTAAAACAAAAGAGCAAGAGAAGGAGAATGAATATTATCTTAGCGCCTTAGTGTGCTAGCCTTGAAAGATTGATCTCACGGAATATGTAGCGCTTAACGTCAGTTCAGAGTCGCTCACACACTTTCTAAATTGACAGGATAGAAAGAGACAGATTTCCGATAATCGTTGGACTAAGTCTTGTCTCCGTGCGCGTGCTAGCCTCACACAGAATAGTGACTTGCATTCCCGTCATATAACGGATCAATGAGATGTGACTCGCATAATATGAACGATGTTCCAAAAATATAAATGTTCATGTCTCACACAACGAAGGAAATGACTCGTACAACGTTTTATTTTAAAATCCACCACGGCCTATAGTACATTGGTCTTCTATACTATAATCATAATATTATACAGAGGAAAGATTTGTATTTGTGAAAAAAAACGTTCAAAATAACCAATCCATTCGTGTGTGTGTATAATTACATTATTACGTTGTTATAGCGGCAACAGAAAGTGCGTGAAAATGAAAATTTGAACACTCTAAACATCACGGTTCATGAGATACAGCCTGCTGACAGACAGACGGACGGACGGACAGCGAAGTCTTAGTAATAGGGTTCCCGTTTTACCCTTTGGGTACGGAACCCTAAAATTGATAGAATACCTCACATACGTCATTTCTCACACATGCTGATAAAATCTTCTTCCAGCCATCCGCAAACACATCAACATTTGGATCAGAATCCAGACCGTTGAGTGCTGATAGTGTGCGAGGCGTAGGAGACATAGCGCGGGCCACTGTGCGCGATTTTGGCACAGCGAACAGCTTGTGTTTGCGGCCGCGAAGATAGTTGTCGGGGATAAAGATAGTTAAGTATAGAGCTTAAATGAACTGTAAGAAAACCTACACGTCTATAGAAATACGTGTTAAGTTCACCAACTTGCACAAGGTCAGCGTGGTGGACTACGGCCCAAATCTGCTTCGTATTGTGGAGCAATGTGCCCCGTATAATAGCAATAGGTTCGCCCCCTATTACATTGGGACCAAATACATCGACGAATAGTAGGTGCACTGCAGTGCACCTCTGCGTACCCCTTCGAGAATACAGGCGTGATGGTAAATGATTGTATTTTCTTCTAGAAGTGGTTGGTAGGTAGAGCCGCTAATGTTTTTCTTCAACGACGCTATTTATTAAAACAGGTGTCTTCAATATGACGCCCAGTAGCCTACCCACTTCTAATTAGAACAATAGACTACGTAAAACCCCTGCGCACACAGCCGCGTCAAAACGCGCGCGACTAATTGTTTGCCCATACTAAAAATAAATTTATTAACTCAAAGAAATAGCTCTTTTTTGAACGAAATGTCATTAAGGATGCGAGAGAATTTTTACGCGTGGTCGGGCGTCCTACACCACAAAAATTTAATCTTTATGTATATTGTCACAGAGCACTTTTCTACAAGCTTTATATTTTTACAAGCTTTATATTAACTTGCAATGTATGTCCGGGTGGAATCATGCAACTGAATTTTAAATCAGTTATCTTTAACCGATTGAGCTGAAATTTGGTATACACGCTTATTATGGATGACAATGCATGCTTAGCTATGTGACGTCATTCTAATTCCAAGATGGCGGATTATCCAAGATGGCGAAATAGTTATTTTTTCTGCACTACCACAGTATGGGTATCAAATGAAAGGGCTCGCTGGGGAGATTACGGAAACTAAGGGCGATTAAATAAAAGCTTGTTTTTAAAAATTTTGTTTACCATTATTTAAAGTCAAGTTAGTTCGCTCGCCCTAGTGGGTTCAGAGTGTATGGCTCCGATCATAATAATTTGAGTTTGTATGTTAAGTAAATTTGTTTTCTTGGAATAAGTGTCTACGCATTGCCTATTGAACCGAGTTTATTAAAACTGAACTTCTAGACGAAAAAACGTACATATAGGTATTTACGCTTATATCCCACGAGGATAGGCAGATATACAGGATGTATCAGAAGTCCGAAATATTACTTTGGGTACATATACGGTAGCTTATTTGTGGATGCTTAGTGAAGATAGTTTATAACTATCATAGTTTCTGAGTTACAGACCTTTGACTATTTGTCACATGTATCGTTTTCTGGCTTTTGGGTACATCTATAGCCCTATTCAGCAGCGTAAACTACATTTAAGAGGGGTGAGTACAATATTCACAGAACTGAACATGAAATTGCCGGCGAAAAAAAAGTTGGAAAAACATTGTCGAATTTCTATATTTTTTATACCATTCGGATGTGTACCCGATACTGTTGCAAATGTCAAAGTATTATTACGGACTTCTGAAACACTGTATAGATAATACTAATCAAAACACACAGCAAGCATGTACACCGGATGCGATGTTTAATAAGAAATCAGATTTTCTATACAACTAAAGTAAACCATTTCAAAGTACGTGTGAATAGTTAGGTGAACACCTATAGGAAAACCGAAACGAACTCTGTGTCAATATACATAAAGATTGAATTACGTTGTTATAAGCCAACGCGTCAATATTCGCTCGCGCTGGTAGTAAAAATAATGGAGGCAGTTTGTTTTGGTATTGACAAATAAAATAAATGCGCGGTTATGACGCGCCTGTCGGGCCCATAATACCGGCCGGCATAATGTATTGCGACATGCCGATGTGCGTACACGCATAAATAATTACCCGCGCCGGTACAACAATCACGACAACTAGGTACATAGGTAGGTACATAGATATAACTAGTGGAGCGTTAAATATGAGTGAGATAACATTACTGCCGCTATAAAAAAGGCAACTCGGCCAAGTTTCTTGCCGGATCTTCTCAGTCGAGGCAGCGTTCCAATTGTAGATTATTTATTTAACTATATTATAAAAATGCAATAGCGCCGCGGCCGTAGTCAGTACTTTAAATATATTTAAAGAGAAGGGGCTTTATTAAGAACGAATCCGAATTTGAAATAGATGATTTTGAAATAATTTTCTGTATGTCAGAGTATCACTCTAAAAGTGCGGGACAGAGTTCAAACGGGTATTTATGGATAGCCTATAGATAGACTCAAAACATAGGGTTCAAATACCTTTTGACTCTTGTGGGTAGCAGAGGAAAATATTAAACAATTTCTATATGGATTTTTATCATCTATACAAATAAATAAAATTGGAGTGTCTGTTTGTAATATCAAAATAACACTTTTTTACCAAATGCGTATGAAAGTATATACGATACCTGTAACGAAATCGCAATTTCAAATTTTTTTGTCTGTCTGTCTGTTTGTTTGAGGTAAACTTCTAAACGGCTGAACCGATTTCAATGGGACTTTCACTGACAGATAGCAGACATTCCAAGGCGTAACTTAGGCTACTTTAATTTTAGAAAAAGCATTAGGTTTCCGCGGGAAAAACATAATACCCATATTTCCGGGTAATCTCCCTAAAGTCCACGCGGGCGAAGTCGCGGGCACAGCTAGTTTATAATAAAACTTTAGTTTGCGCGGATGAAGACGCCTTGGTAAAAACTAGTTAGAAAATACGATTATAACCAATTTTTCAAGCTAACCATTAAGTTATACTAGAATGGGACTAATTACAGGTGTACAGAAGTTAATATATTTAACTCGGTGGGTTTTCCACTTCTCTACGCTTTTGGAAAGTTTGTTACAAAGCGTGGCCAGGCAAGTGCCTGCAGATTAGAGCAATCCCGGCTTTCACTGAAGGTTGATTTCGTAATGCTCGGCGACCTACTTAGAAACCAGTTGTGGTCTGCCCATATGAGTAGTGATGTGCTTGGTGAGTCTAATTGCTTTAATCATTTTACGCGATTTTACCGTAAAAGTGTATTTTTGATTCAAGAAGTCAAGACTACTCCTATGTATGACACGGATTATAACGCTAGTCGCTCTGTCACCTTCATAACTCACACGGAAGGAAGAAACAAAATTGATTTTATCTTACATGTATCTTGTCACGACGGGCTGGCTACCAACCACTGAGTAGATAAGACCATTAAATTGTATGCATATGAGTGCGTACTCTTGTATATAAAATTGTAAATGTAAACTTGTAAATAAAATAAAAATAAATATAATAGCAAGTAATAATCTCCGATGAAAATGAGATTCGCACATAAATCCCAGAGGTGCGAGCCGGGGTTTGACCCTGCACACTTCGATTGCAAGGCGTGCGTTCGACCACTCGGCTACCACTGCTTACAGTCAGTAGGTACTCAATGAGATTCAAAAATAATAGTAAAATACTCGTTTAGTTTGTATCTTGTGCCATCATCGCCCCTTCACTAGTCCTCGTAACTTGACATTATATGGCTAGGTCTACTTTAGTCGGACCTTACCTGGGTACAGGAGGGGTATGCTAACTTACAATGTATTGTAATTACTAGCTGTCAGCAGGGGCCGATACGAAATTCGTATTTTGTCGTATTGTTTCGACACATCGTCGTTTCCAACAACGCAAAAACGCAAAATACGTAACTTTTCATGAGAGCAAAAAAACCGTATTACTTTCTATACCACACTGATACACGCGGTGTTTTTTGTTTTTTTGGTGTCACCATTGGTCCAAACTCTCGTGTTTGATTTGTCAAATGATGCATCTTGCGATTCCCTATCGAATGATATACGACACGTATTTTGGTCAAAATATGGCTCCGCGGTGTTAGAGCTTCAGCGACGATAATGTCGAATTAGAGATAATGTAAAAAAAAAACCGGCCAAGTGCGAGTAAGACTCGCGCACGAAGGGTTCCGTACCATTATCTATAAAAACGAGCAAAAAATCACGTATGTTGTATGGGAGCCCCCTTAAATATTTATGTTATTCTGTTTTTTAGTATTATTGTTGTTGGTATTAGTTGTTAGTTATAGCGGCAACATAATTACATAATCTGTAAAAATTTCAACTGTCTAATATTACGTAATAGTTACGGTTCATGAGATACAGCCTGGTGGCAGACGGACGGACGGACAGCGAAGTCTCAGTAATAGGGTTCCCGTTTTACCCTTTGGGTACGTAAAAAGAATAAATTTTCATTTTTTTCAAAATATAATTTATTTATTTAACCCCAATGTAGAAAAGGTTTGATGAGGATAAAGCTTATCTGATCCCATTTAATTAATAAAGTTAATAACACGTGCTAAAACTTTCGTTATTCAATGTTTTATAAACAATACGGACGGGATTAGAAAAGTTTACTTGAAAACTCCATTAAAGCCGGTTCGCGATAATGCGTGCGCTACTGACTGACCTACATACACGAACATAAAATTGCATTTTTAATGTCAATTGAGATAAGAGGTAGGTACAGCTAGTATCAAAAATATAGAGTCGAGCAGATTGTTCAAAATGATCCAAACGAGAAAGAGAATTAAACCATATCTCAATGGCACAAGGGGTGATTTTAAATTGCAAACAGTACTCGACAGCTGTCATTTTAAAAATAATTATGTCTCAATGCCGATAAATCTGATGCTGATTATATTGTTTTTTATTCAGAGCATAAACTTTAATTTGAAGTAATGCATAGTTTTGAAAACGCCATATTTACATAATAAAATTAGTAATAATCAAATTTTATTGTCCGTTAAATTTATGGAAATCCAAATTTTTCTGCAGGAGTTTTACATCCGCTAAGTAAAAAATGTTTTTCAATGGCATTCTACCTCCTTCGTGGAGAAAAGTTTATTTATTTTTGGGTTTGCTTTTCAAAAGTGTTTGTAAACTATCCAAATGGATTACCCGTAGGAATAATTAAATAAAACTGAACACTAGGGATCCAGCCCACCATCCTCCATCACACAAATCAGGCGCAATAGAAGCAATAGAAGAAGAAGAAGAGCACTAGGGATGGGCACAAAATAAGTAACGATATAACTAACGTTGTTTTAATGAACTCAGTCACGCCCCAGTTCTTTTTAATTAACTATCAGAATTCAGACTATTAAAGCACGATATCTGCGACGGATAATTAGTATAACGATTAGTGAGCGAACTGATTCGTTAATAAACATTAATTCAGCCCCAGCTACTCTTGGAATGACACTAACGACAAATTAATTACGATAACTTTATCGTACTTGCAAATTGCGATTATCTGTGACTATAAATGACGAAGAATACTTTATCTGATTATGTTGGTATTGAAAAATGTATTAAGCGCCCATACAAAAATTAACTACCGCGGACCCGCACCTCTGAGGTTTTTATGTGCAAATGATTTTTTTCAAGAATGATAATTATTTGCTGTAGGTACGGTGAAGGAAAACATTGTGAGGACACCTGCACGTCTATAGAAAGGCGTGTGAAGTTCACCAACCCGCACTGTGCCAGGGTGAACGTGGCCGATATAATGTCAATAGGCCCGCCTAGATTGGGACCTAAATACATCGGGGAAGTGTTGGTGTACTGCAGTGCACCTCTGCCTACCCCTTCGGGGAATACAGGCGTGATGATGTATTTAAAAGTAAGTAATTACCTATTTAATTTCAGTCAGCAGTCATAACGTAATTAAGATATTATGTCTTTTGGTAATATGAACAATTATTGAATACCTACTTACGTAAATTACTAAATATAAAACTATTGTAATTCTTTTGGAAAAGAGTAACCGTGGGGTTTCTTGCCCATTCTTCTCCACAGGAAATACATTATAAATGTGTGGCGGAGTCCTTTATGATTATTATTTTTTGTTTGTTTACGATTAAAAGTACCTGTACAGGTTCACCTACATGAATGATACTGATATGTAGATACTTAATTAAAAAATATTGTAACTCTAATATCAACAATATAGTTATATCATAGTTATATTAGCGTGTCCAACTTTATCAAGAAACATACCATATTTTAATGACATAATTGATGCATATTTTAAAACTGGTATCATTAATGTTTAAAATTATTTTATTTTAGTTTAATTTTATACAAATAGGATCAAAGTAAGGAAAACTTTAAAGCGAATCTTGAATATCTGGTTTGAACTTCAAAAACTTAAATAGTCATTAACCATTTATGGCATTCTAATCAACAAGCAAGGAGGTAGTATCTCTAAAACTTTAAAATGTTATAGCTTTGTGATTATTGCATAAAAACCTGAGTTTTATCGTCGAATTTCTTTCTCTATGGGCTGTTAATTTCTGATCATTATTGGCATTTGCAACGTCATCGATCGATCAAACATATTATGAAGGCTCAGATGTCTGTTAATTTCTACCGTTTCGCAACGGAACCATAAATATTTTTTTTTTAAAACTTACCTCTGAAGTCTCTGTGTACTCCTCGCCGTGTTCATCACGGTATGTGATGTTTATATTCGCTACGGTGTACGTGTCTCGCACAAACTTATCGTCTGTCGTCGGGCCGTACTTCACGGACTCCAGCTCGCTTCCGGGCGAGTGGCAGCCCACCAGCGCGACCACCCATCCCAGCGTCGCCAAACCAGACCACAATTCCTCCGCACGCATTTTCATGCACACATTCGATATTCGAAAATAAAAATAAAAACACTACACAATGTAGCCGCGCACACTCGACTCGTATCCGAACGCACTTCGCTAACGGTCGATATGTTTTTAAACATTGGCGAGCGAAACGATATCACTCGTACACACGTACAACACCACTGTATTAACACGTCTCGCTAGATCCCCGAACGTCGACCGTGTGACGTTAAATAAAAAAATCGACACGACTTTATCAACTCCGCTATCGGTTAACGAAAACAGACGTAGCGGATTTATTTAAGAACTCCGATAACGCTATCATTCGCGACGATAACGACTATTTGCACAACACTAGCTTCCTTGGGGAACTCTTTGGTGTTAAGCTGTTGGAATTTCGACAATAGTTTTTTATTTTTTCACGACCACGTTATGGTCCTGAAGCTTTTGAGAACGTATATCATAGTTATCTGCTGTCTTTGTTTTATGCACTCCTGGTAGTCGACTGCTGCTCCGTAACCGGCGAGGAACTTCACAGCATCAGGCAGCTGGAACAATAAGAGATGTTACGTCAGTGAACATTCATCTAGTGGTCACGTAGGCACCAATTATAATCATACTATCTGTAGATTACACACACATGATAAGATGTAAGTACAGCGTTAAAATTATTATGTAATTTGATAAAATTTTCTTTATATGCAAAGTCAAATTTTGTCATGAATAAAAATAGGTTTCTAATGTCACTGTGTGATAAGGGAGTAATATCGCAAAATAGTTATCATAGATACTTCTAGACTCACAATCAGCACAATATATAGCTACTTAAGAAACGCGTAAAGCACGTGACACTGATGGCATGACCAAAATCGGATTTTAGTACCCTCAGGCCATAGCACCGGGTAGCAATTTCCGACGGTAATGGCGATAATGGCATTTTCAAAATTCGCTCTGGTTTAGATGTAACAAGGATCGCCACCAGTCTATTGTGGTTACCTTCGTTTAGTTTAGGACTAACAATGAGTTTATTGTTTGCCGATAGGTCTATGCAGTTCTAAACACTAAAATCGTTTTGTGCGGTCCAAAATGGCAGCTAAAAACTTGTTCATTTATTTATATAACTCCGCAACGGTCTCCTAAACTAAGCGTATTGCCGTCCTTTTTACGCCCGTAATATACGAGCAAGATGGGAATAATTATAGTACATACGGTTTACGTTAAATTGATAGAATTTGTATCTGTATATCGCCCTATTGGCGGCATTGCTGTCTACCAAAAGTAGGTCAGAGCTGAGGCATCCAACATCAGACAGCCTACAAACAACCCTATATCAACAGATAAAAATTATATATTAGGCTTGCGAATATTTATACTGATAGGTCAATGACACCCGGTCAATGGCCCACAGCTGGTAGCACTTCGAATCAGTTAGTCAAAGATAGTGTTTCAATTTATAATATAACAATAATAGCAATCAATGTACCGTTAAATTGCATTTGTTGTACTCATTCGTCTACATGCATCGAAATATCTCAAAATTTTACTTTCGACCAAATTTTTCCACTTTGTTCACCCGCGAGTTTTATAATGATCATATTGAGCAGTTCCTCATAAGCGGATACATTTCAAAAAGTTATAATAATGCCGAATATGAATCCGCTGAAGTAGTAATTTTGCCCGCAAATCGCACAAATGCGTGACCAATTTACGAAAATTTGCAGTACGATTGCTGCAGTTCTAAAAAGTCGTTATGTGTACTTCGTTTAGAGGAATTTCATAGTGACCTTTGTTGGTTATAGTAGCCATGTGATAAATCGCAGGTGAACAATAGTGTACATCTAGAATAATCTAGATGATGGCAGTATAGGTACTCCCGACTTAATAAACAATTGTAAAATTCTGTGAATCATTAAATAATTTAGTAATTATTTAATGATTCACAGAATTTGCACCATGCAAATGATTACTTTATGTATTTAAACATTATTGAATTATGTAAATTCCAATGTTGTTGTTCACACTTGAGTTTCTGAAACTATTCGGTAAATAGTACGTACTTATCTGAATTATTTCGAATGTTTGTTCTTTACGTTTATGCAGAGGCCAAACTCCAGTAGCACTACCACGTGGTTACACGTTCGATTGTCGTTAGCGTCTACGTAAAATACAAATGTATAGCAGATTGTTATTTCTCGGGAAGTTGAGCCAAATATTGCTGGACTGAATTGGCATATTGATAGATAACTATTTTGGGATCGTGGGTCAAAACAAACAGAAACAAATTAGAACAAATTAATAGTAAATTAGAACACTTCAAACTCCAAAGCCTAATTGTCCGCAGAAATGTTTCAGATATGATTTTTCTCTTTAAGCTTGTACGTAATTTAATTGACTGTCCTGCTTTGATGCAAAACATTAAGTTTAATGTACCTCGCAGGTTGCCGATTCGGTCAACTCGTGCAATTAACCTTTTACATAAACAACCCGCCAGAACGAACTTATAACAGTACTTCCTATTATCAAGACTGTTAATTACCTTCAACTCAATCGGTCATGAAGTGGATTTGTTTAATGATACACTCTACAAATTTCGCAAACTGATCTTGTCATCGTTGGTGCGTCAATGATAGCCTTCTAGTCACTCATCACATTTAATTTATCCGGTGGTAGCATAGTAGAATATAAGAAAAAAATGTAAACTTGACAATTTGTAAGTGCCCCCATAGGCCTATACAGAATAAATGATTTGACTTTGACTTTGACTTTAATTTAATTTTTATTAACAAATTCTTATTTTTCATTAATTACCAATGTTCCTTTTATGTTATTCCTCTTACTTATGCATGTTGTGGCACCTTTGTTAACTGTGCATATGGTTTTCCCTTATTTGTATTTTATATTAATGTGTTATTAATGCTACAGCTTTTGGATGTCCTGTTAAATAAATAAATAAACAGAACTCATCTGTTGAACGTACACATCGCAAATACACGATATGCTATTTTACATACCAATATTTTACTTATACTCTAACGACAGTCGTAAAGTAAAGTTACTTATGGTAGAGCTTGTTTAAGCCTCATGCGTCACTATGCTAACAACGGCAGACAGTAGTTAAGCTATAGTGGCTATATTTACTATGCAAATAATAGCGGCTAGGCAGTAAACAATTGGTCGTACCGCAATTTTATGGGTCCTCAATCGGAAACCCTGGATACCACGCGCGCACCAAGACTTATGTCACGGATTCTATTGCACTAAATCACTCTCCTACTTTCGTAGTTTGTAGAAGCGGAGACAAAATTATAAATCTGACATTAAGACTAATCAAGTAATCACAACTGGTGTTTCTGCCGATGCTGAGAAATTAATAATTTTACAAATTAAAATTCTTCCGTTTTTAACAGTTACCTCAGTACAAAATCCGTCAAAAATTCAGTAACTATTAAAACAGCAATACTTACACAAGGTAGTGGTAAGGCCCCAAGTAATTATTTGCTTTTCGTCGAGATTTAAAAAACCGGCCAAGTGCAAGTCGGACTCGCGCACGAAGGGTTCCGTACCATAATCTATAAAAACGGCAAAAAAATCACGTTTGTTGTATGGGAGCCCCCTTAAATATTTATTTTATTCTGTTTTTTAGTATTTGTTGTTATAGTGGCAACAGAAATACATCATCTGTGAAAATTTTAACTCTCTATCACGGTTCATCAGATACAGACTGGTGACAGACGGACGGACGGACAGCGAAGTCTCAGTAATAGGGTTCCCGTTTTACCCTTTGGGTACGGAACCCTAAAAAGCAGAATGTTTATGTAGACTAAAAGACTGCATCTTCGTAAAAATAATTCTCTTCTAGTCTCGGAAAATTTCCTATGGCTATATTTATAAAAAAACAAAATATCTATTGTGTTGTTTATCGCATTAACAGATTAGGTCGAGTAGATAACATTCTAACAGGGTTCAATAAACAGCATTGATTTTTATTTTATTTTGAGGAAAACATCGTGAGGAAACCTGCACGTCTGAGGGAACTTGACTAGTTCTCGATAGATGTGTGAAGTCTGCCAACCCGCACTAGGCCAGCGTGGTGGACTATGGCCTGAAATCCTCCTCGCATTGAGGGGAGGACCGTGTCCAGCAGTGGGACGTTAAAAAGGGCTGTAGTAGATTTTTATTATATTGTACTTACATATGCTAATGTAGGATTAAAGCCATATTATTATCGCCTTTTGACTATTGACGTTATTCAATCAATACTTTCAACATAATATTTATGTTAATAACAGCCCAAATCCAGCATCGAATATTTAAAAGGGTTATTTGTTTGAAAGGCTATTTCATTTAAGCGAAATTTTATTCACTTCACACAAGAGCATACTCATTCGACGTAGAAAAACCGGCCAAGTGCGAGTCGGACTCGCGCACAAAGAGTTCCGCACCATTATCTATAAAAACGGCAAAAAAAACACGTTTGTTGTATGGGAGCCCCGTTAAATATTTATTTTGTTCTGTTTTTTAGTATTTGTTGATAAAGCGGCAACAGAAATACATCATCTGTGAAAATTTCAACTCTCTAGCTATCACGGTTCATGGAACCCTAAAAATGAGCGGATTCCAAATATGTATATAAGTCAATATCACCCAAAAGTGTCGCTTAAGTAACATAGCCTTTCACCCCTCGATATAAAAAATAATATTATTACCAGACAACACATACTCATCGTATGATCCCGAAAAGCGATGCTTGTACTCTGGGTAACATACAATAGACTTAGGACGATCCCAGTTAGTTACATCCGGACCAGGGCAAAGTCCGGAAAGGTATTTTCCGAAATGTACCGCAGGTGCAGTTAGCCTAGCAGCCTACATTCCGACCACTACGCTAAGCCGTCATCAGTAGTTGTAGCATAAGCGTCAAGACTAGACTTCTGTCACAAAATATGTGTGATTGTGTCTCTTTTTCTCGTATGAAATAAGAAAGAGAGCGACCGAGCCAATCCGTGACAGAGATCTTGGCTTGACATGCGTGCTAACACCACCGGTATACTGTAATTGACTTACTTATTGCTATCTAAATGCTGATAATAGTTTAACATGACATTGATATCTTGTATTTCATCTCATTAGTTCAAGGATTTTCGCAATAATCCAATACATATCTCCAAGGACTAAAGTTCAAATTGAATAGGCTACGCATCTTGCTTAGATCCGTCTTACATTTCGTTCAGTACACCGAACTCATAAAACCTTATCGTCGCGTTCCATATAAAGTGTAAAGAGAAAAACAAAACAGAAGCAAATAACATTTTAGGAAATCGCTCGTGAAAACGCAATAAACTAACAGAGTGTACGATGATGGTTGGCGGAAATTGGGGACGCAAGTGTAGGCAGGCACGTCATAAAAGAAAATTGATGTTCTTTTTGAGTTAAAGAAAATAACATTTGTGTAATACAGGCAGAATTAGCGGCCAATTATGGCGCGAAATTTCAAATTTGGAAAGTGTTTTAAAACTTTTTCACGAATTAACACAGGTACTAGCCATTACCAATTTTTATTTATAATGTGTATTTATTTCATTTGTTCTTGTTTAATTACTTGATAGGTAGAATATCAGCTAATCGTAGATGCAGCGATTCATCTCATTCCATTAATTTTGTAAAAAAAAAAAGTAAGAACATTTTACGAAAAAAAATATTTTTTAATTTGTGTATGGCTATAAAACTACCATATATATTTTTTAAAATAAACAAAGTGTGGGGATTTGATAAAATTGTCTATGTTTTTAAATCTTTGACACTTCGTGTTGTTTAATAAAAAGTGAGATCGATATGATGTCGATAGACCAATAGGTACGATTGTCGCAAAGATATACTAAACGTGTAGATATTACATTTTACGATATTTTGTAAGGAATTATAAGTCAATAAAATTACTTACCACCTGTAGTTCGGAATGTAGAATAAAAAAAATACAATACAAATCACACGAATTGCTAATTAAACAAAAATAAACGAGCTTCTGGGTATTTAATATTAATACTTAGGACAACTTGCTATAGTTTATTTTGCTTTAATCACCACTATTCCTGAATATTAGTCGCTAATCACATTGGCAATGTCACGCGCAACTTCCTCATAGATAAAAACTAAATTATATAACACATTACGCGTGTTATCTCAGTTTTTTATTTGCAATAGATTTTCAACCCGCTAATGGAGGCTTACGCGGACTTAGTTGAACAAAAACCTGTATAATTCAGTCCATAGGTCGTCCACTGTATTTGCATAACAAAACAGTATGTTTTATACAGTTTACTGATCTACATACATATTTGTCCCTGCATCTGATGACGAATAGGTAGGTATCTAAATTTGCTTTATCCATATAAGCTTACGGTAGTTACCGTGTGGTTTAAAATTGTGTTTTCTTATTCCTTGCCAATCATATCAAGAGGTGAAAGGCTATTTGACTCAAGCGACACATTTGGACGATATTGACTTATACAGGGTGTATCATAAGTCCGAAATAATACTTGGACGCTAGCATCGGTATCGTGTATACAACTGAATGGTATAAAAATTTGATTGAAATTCGACCATGTTTTTCCAACTTTTTTTTCGTCGTCAATTTCTATAACCCGTAATATCTCGAGTCCTATGTAAAATTTGCATGTTCTGTTTTGTGAATATTGGTAGCCGCCTCTCATTAGTGTAGTTAACACTGCTGAATAGGGTTACGGATGTATCCAAAGGCCAGAACACGATACCTGTGACAAACATTCAAGGGTCTGTAACTCAGAAACTATGATAGTTAGGTATAAACTGTTTTCACTAAGCATCCACATATAAGCTGCCATATATGTACCCAAAGTATTATTTCGGACTTCTGAAACACCCTGTATACATATGGAATCAGCGATTTTCTCTGCATCGAATGAGAATGCTCTCCTGTAAAGTTAAAAAATGTAGCTCGAAATAAAACTATTTTACGGATTTTATCGCGTTTGTTTACTATTTTATTTTCCCGACGTTTCGGCTGAAAAATATATTTCAATAGGGAAGATGGTTGGGTGCTACCACCAACTTGGGATCCAGTAATTAATATGATTAAATCCAAAACAAAGCGTACCATTGCAAGACCTCAAGACACTGTGAGCACTTTCTGCGTGGATCGGACCGCAAACAACAACTAAATATGTGGGTAGTTATTAACTATGACATCAGGACGTCTAACACCTCAGTCCCCCCGTGACCATGGTTGCTGTAAAGCAGCCGAAACGTCGGGAAAATAAAATAGTAAATAAACGCGATAAAATCCATAAAATAGTTTTAGTTCAATGTATAGTATTCGCGTAAATATAAGAAAACAATAAATGTAGCTCGAGTCAAATAGCCGTAAAAGGCTAGATATTAGAGTCAGAGTACAGATACCTAAATGGGCCAAAACTCGTCCAATCAAAAATTCACTGAGTTGATGCCTTGGCCATCTAGCCTTATTCGTCTTGGATTAACAAACGTACGTAGACTTCAGAGTCACACACAAGATTTGACATGTGAAACTGTCAAATGTTGGGAAAAGCACCTTCTTTGCTATAATAACTCGTTGTTACTGCCTTAAGCAACAGATTGGACTTATATGCGTAACGACTGTTGTTTGCCCTCTAAACCATGAAAAAGGGTCAAATGTTCGTTCAGTAACCTTTCATAACTCAAACACCAGCAATTTAAAATGTTCTCAAATCTCGTTAAAAATCAACAAATCAGTCGTCGGTATCTTTGCAATCTTATAAAGAATTAAATGTGATTGAACCAATTAAATTATACAAGACAAAATAATAGTTTCAACATTGTCTTTATTCAATTACAGATACCTAATAAAATAAAACTTGATACATAAAGAAAAAAATGATTTAAACGCCGGCGTCGTGATTATATTCTCTATGGATATAATGGATGCTAGTCAGGTCAGCTATGCTAATGTAACAGGATCTCAAAGTTTTAGGCTAGACGCCGCCGGTGACCGATTTAGATTCATCGATAATAATCGGCGTCAGTATTAAGGCGAATACTTATAAGCCCCGGACACACTGGGCCTAAAACTAACTCTGTGAAAATAAACATAAAGATTAAATTTCTGTGGTAAAAGCCATGGCTCCACGCGTCAAAATTCGCCCGCGCTGTCAATGTGAAGATGAAGAATGACCTTTTTCGATGAGTCAATACAGCTCGTTTTGTATTGGTAAACAATTTGACGCGCGCGTCTTGACGCCCCAGTGTGCCTCCGCCTTATCATATTGATTTTAATCTCGCTTATTGGCACTGATTCTGTTGGCACCAAGTTAAACTATATGTATTGATTGCCGTCTCGTACACACATTACTGACGAGAGAAGGATTCTCTCGTCAGTAATGTGTGTACGAGACGGCAACAGTTTAAGTGCTGTCAAATAGAGTTGAGTCGTAATTCAGTGCCATTGCAGTACTACGTTTAGTTCGCAACTCGGTAAAATCGAATCGAATCGATTTAGGGATATCGATCAGCTCTATAAATAAATATTTGTTTTCTTGTCTACAAAAACTATGTCAGTTAATATGTGTGGGTGAATGACACTATAACGATGCGCCTGACCTCTCGTAAACTCTACTATCCGCGGTGTGAGAGCTCGTTATCAGAACTCTGTCACGTAATTAAGAAAATATTTACAAAATCATACATAATAGATTTATGTTTACTTTGATTAGTTATTATAAAGAGCGTTGCGAGATCCGTCTGTAATGAGGCGCGTGCCAAATGCAATTTTTCTTTGAAATTATGGTGTCACCCACGAGTTAGTATTTTGCCAGTGTCAGAAATAAGATAAATAAATGTATCAAGTACGTACATCAAAATGATGAATTAGTATCCTTTATTACAAATTTGTAAGTCTTCAAGGTCCAAAAAGAACGCAACCATAAACTTAGCGTAGTAAATTTAAGGTCCTTGGGTGCAACACTATTATTTTTATAAAATAGTTGCATGAACAAAACGCATCATATTTAAGATACCGTTATAGTTAAGCCATTAATCCTTAAAATAATATAACCTCTGTGGATTACATAAAATATGTCTACTTATAATAGAAATGGTATTTTCAACTATTAAGTATTTCTTAAGTACGGCAACATTTTTCCGTGAAGGAAACCAAGAGAAACGGAGCTCAAAATAACATCTCGCATCCCGTTAAACTTCTAATCACAAGCGAATAATACGAATATTATACAAAACTTTCCACCCCGCTTACAAGGAAGCAAGTTAAAGATAATTTTGTTGGAGGGTGAGAGGGGAATTTGATGGGTCTATGGTGGAAGGTCGCGTGGCCGTGACTGCCGGCTCTGGCCTCCCTCGAGGTTGGTTGTCGAATTTAGGTGTCGATAATTTGGTAAGGTTTGAATTTTGTCGATGTTTGATACATTGAGGGATGAAGATTAAATTATGGTTAGTGCACTAACTTAAAGCGTAAACAGCATAGCTTAGCGTTAGGGTAAACGTATGTCTTCCAGGCAGCCATTTGGTATGACTCTTCGCCATCGGTTAATGTCGGGATTTTGTATATACAGTTAAGATGGTCGAGCACTCCTCTATCGCGATTCAGGATTGCATGTGAAATCGTGCTTTTGGATGCTGTTTTTTTTTTACGCGCCATCTATTAGCTTATTGTAGAAGTTCTAATTCTTGCGAGATATAGGGGGCGCCACAACATCGTTGTAAGTCCTATGCCTAAACGAAATAAACGATTTTGACATATGACACAATAACACCACAAAATTTACAACACATAACCCACAACTTTAAAATCAGCACTGGTTTTTTTAGCTTAAGAGTCTTTATCAATTCCGCTGTAAGTAGGTCATAATTTTCTATATATTATGTCGTGCGTTATACCAGTCGCCAACATCGACAGTTCAAGCTCCCATGCCTAGCTCGTCAGGGGTCGAAGGTACTATGGGCATCGCGTGCAAGCCAGCTTCGGCCTCGGCTTGAACTTCAGTCTTCACATGGCGAAGGCTACACTGAACTTGGATTTAATGATGCTTTGACATTGCCGGTGCGCGACCATGGTTTATAAAACCCCATGGCCTTCTGATGGTGGTTTTAGTGGTAACCGGTAGTCAACGCAAGGATAAACTTTAATGGTAACATTTGAGGAGTTCTTATGAGGTTATAGGATATATTTTATTCTCATCTCTTTCTTGCTTGGTACATTTTCATAATAGGAAATAATGTCTATTTTGCGCGCTTAGTTGGTTTTTAAGCATATCGAGCGAATTTTAGGTCTGTGAGCAATATGCATAATCATGCCAGTAGTTAGGGTTGCAGGCGTTCGGTTTGTAATAGCTTTTAAAACAGGTAACCCCAGTTATGGGCAACAACAACTAATTAATAAGCCTTAAAAAGGGCTGTCCAACAAAAATAACATTTTAATACCATATACTTTTGGCCCTGACGAGGGGTGATCATAATCTACAATGGATTTCCGATATAATCGTCGTCTACGTGTTCGGAAGGTCGAGCCCTTGACTTGATATTTAACGAATATGGTGTTCCATAGGCCTTGGTGATTGTAACTTAAAATATTCGCACAAAGGAAGCTATTTCTGGCTCTCAAGGTCTTGTTTTATGTTCGTATTTTTTGTGAGAGCAATGTGAGAGGATTTTTTAACAGTTTTTTTTTAAAATCCTGATATCAATACACTACATAGACCCCAGCAACTACAATGCCGTGTTAATATGTATAAATAGACTAGGGGACCTTTTGTTAACGTAGTTTAGTATAGATATTAGTAAGTAGATGTGTACTCATTTCCTAAAGTAAACCAAATGCTGGTATTTGCACCAACGTCAATAACTATTATGTACTTAATAGGGCCTTTATTATGAATTCTAAAATTACTGAAATTATTACTAAAGTGAACGATACTGTCTGAGATTGAGAACAAAATAACGAATTTGAAATCTTTAAGTACCCTTTTCGTTTACGGCTCAGAAACTCATCCGCGTTAACAAATGTCAACAGAAAGGTCGTCACTGACCACCGGGCAGCGATGAGTTTTCCATCATTTCTACCATCAGTCACTCAGAACGATGGATCACTTCCTAGCCGACGCTTTTTGCGCGAACCAATCACCCCGAGAAATGGAGCGGAGCCGTTTTAATTGACCACGTTTTTGTATTAGACCCGATGAGAAGTTCCGTATTGCTGGATATTAAAAAAAGAAAATATCGTAATTTGTTGCCATCGCAACGCGTTTAGAATGAGAAGACATTTGTGTATCAGTCAACGAGTTCAAGGATGACTATCGGACATAAGCACAATTTTATTTTGTATTTACGTGAAATGAAACCTAGAAGTTAAGAATGAGGGTGGGTATACTTTACTCCAACATTCTTGGCACCACGATATTTTTTAAAATAGTCAACAATAACTACAACTTAAGTCAGCGGTTTTTTCATATTACGAAATGTATAAAATACATTATTTACGGCGTATATATCAATTATAAGTTTGTTATACACTTGTTTATTATGTCATTTATTATCTTAAATCTACCACAAAAGCCACAATATTATTATATGTGGCTGGTGAGTAACTTGCTTCCTTATTTTAATTTTACTAATACATTTATTTACATACCCTTTATATAGAAACAGATTTACTAAAGATCTATTTTACATATTATTAGATAATTGATACTTGACTTATTGGTATTTGACCTCTTTGAAACTTTATCGTGACCTCATTTAGCGGTTCTTTGATATATTTTTTTCTATTTAAAGAGTTAATTAAACATCTTTTAAGAACCATTAAGTTGTGAATGAACGAAATATTATTTTGCCCGCGGCTTATTTTAAGAAACGTCTGGGCAATTAAAGCTTGATATACTATTAAAAGTTAGTAAATATATACGTGACCGAAAGAGGTAAATGTATATAAATAATTAAAACATAACTACTAACTAACTACAGCCCTTTTTAACGTCCCACTGCTGGGCACGGGCCTCCCCTCAATGCGAGGGGGATTCAGGCCTTTGTCCACCACGCTGGCCCAGTGCGTGTTGGCAGACTTCACACATCGAGAACTAGTCAAGTTCCCTCAAACGTGAGTAGTAGGTATTCGCCGGTTTGAGCTCACGCTAAAAAAAAAAAAAAAGCTCATTCGTCGCGTCGGCCATCGTCGCCTAAAAAAAAAAAAAAAAAAGTTTGGTATCGTTTTGGGGGTTTTCAGACATGCCCGATCGATCTGTGCAATCCTCGTTTTGATATCTCTTACGGTTCCCGAGATAGGTTTCAGGATTAGCGCTCATTAGATAACGTAATTACATCACGCTCGGCGCTAATGAGGGTTTGTCATTGTTGTTAATGAGGGTCTCTTGTTCCTAACAATGCATCTGTTTGAAATGATAAATCTTGGTTATTTTATAAATCTTTATTAATCAAAAAAAGCATTTAAACATATCATGAAGTAATATATCATTGTACAGTGTATTAGTATCGAATATTCGTATAAAATCAGACATTTTATTACCATTGAATTTATAGTACAGATACAACAAACAATATTCACCGCATACGGATGTTAAATCATTTTGTAACCTATCGCTATTAAATTGCCATTGTCGGGAATTCCTCTTTAAAAATGATCTGTGGTAACCTGTTGGCGGTCGACCATAAGAATCAAAATATTGCCCAACCCCGCTGTCATCAATGTGTATTGCTATCCAATGAGATCCAGGCTTTGTATCAGGGTCTAAATTGCTTATTATGTATGTTGGAGTATGACTGTATATTGGCAATCGGTTGGCAGCATACACATTAAATTGTAAGCTTGGATGAATTTTGCACAAATGTTTCTGGATATCTATTGTGTTCATAATGGTCACTGAATCGTCCGCCGCATCGCTAACTGTTAACTATCCAACTTATCAGATGCAAGTGTATAATTTAAGGTATTGACTTGGTATTTCAAGTCTGCTGAGGTCATGGAATAAATACAAGGATATGCTGAAAATTATGGGTTTATTCAATTAAAAAGCTTAAAACTATTACAATGAATACTTAAAACAACAACATAACCATAACAATGAAAACTTAAAACTATAATAATAAAATACTAACCTAACCTAACATACACTTAACGCGATAGTCAACGAAATTGATGTTTTAGCTACTATAGTCTACTGTAACATTACGGTTTTTATCAATTTCAATAACATTATCGAACTCAGCATAAACAATACAGTTGATTGTTTGCGAAAGTGCTGATTCAAAACGAACTTCCAATCTCACGCTTCCATGTTTTATAAGATTCCAATGGCCTGATGAGCTAGCTGATAGATCGGGTGTTAAGTCAAAAGCTAATAGACAATAACCTTGTGCATATTGTTCCCTAGATATGCCATTACCTTCGTTAAGGAAATGTATACCCGTTCCAGAGAATAATGTGTGATAAGCTGAAGTGTAAATATTATTTTCGAATGATGGTTGTAAAGCTTTGGAAGGTATTTGTTGTCCATCAATATATAAAGAAAATGTATTAAAATTGTGATTTTCAAAATTAAATGGATTTTTTGTGAGTTTGCCATTAAAGGCTGCGTTATTAACAAATCCTATTATGCATCTTTTAGGTACTTGTCCTAGAAAAATGTTATCTAGTGTTTTTCCCTGAACTCCCGATGGAATTGTCAAAACTTTAACTTCAGCACGCGTAATAGGATATTTAGCTGTAGTAGAGGCTAAGACTTTTTGATGTGCAAGTAAAACTGTTGGATTGATTCGTGCTCTACGGACAATAAGCGTTGCATCAGTAATACACACTTTCAATTTTAAATCATCTGAAGAAGCCATTAAGTTGAATGTTTCTCTGGAACGAACTAATTTAACAGACATCTCAACACCATTAATTAAAAACTTTTCTTGGTTGAATATATCACCATGCAGATGCCCAATCATTTCAATTTCTTTACTTTCGGCTGTTAATTCATGTCTTTTAGTGAACCCTTCATTTTTCTCATCGGTTGAGTCCATTTTCCCAGCTGTATCTTCATACCAAAGACTGCATGTTAGATGAGATTCTTTTGATGCAGGAGCATAATTCAACAATGTTTCCATGTAAGCACGATAGGCGTATGTATTATTTGGTGGAGACACAAGTTTTTGATTCAAATAAACATCGAGCTGACTAAATAATGAATGTAACCAATTGTTTATTGGTGCTGCTGTCGTTGTAGCTATCAGTTTTGTTGAGTCTTGGTTTAGTATCTTTGCTTTAATATGAATCAAAGTATGAGACAAATCTATGTAGTCATCACCGGTTCCTGGTACTTGAAATTCGATGGGGCCATCATCGGCGAGAGATGAAATAGGTTTGTAATGTATCCTTAATCAAACAATTTAAATACACACATATTATTATCAATGAACCATTTCTTCAGTAAAATGACATTTCTTAATGCACAATGGTTTTCATGGTACAAACAATTTGATGCACTTCTGTCATTATAATACAGTTTATATAATCGTATTAAATTGGGGCAACCTTTTTCACCAACATCTATCACACTGCAGTTATTACAAACACTTTGTAGCCACTTTATTTTTTCCCTACCTTTAACTAAAATTTTTTTATTTGTTAAAATTGGTATAATCACTCGTTTAAACTCACGATAGTCAATGAAACCGGAACTCCAATAATATCCATGTCGTCTTTCTAGGAAAGAAACGTTTTTCTTTTCTGCGTCTGTCAAATTGCCATATGGGTATGGCGGTTTTATCAAGAACACTTGGGTATAATCTTCTGTAGCTAGTGCAAACTCCTTTATCACGAACACATTTTGCGAAACTTTAAATCCTTGTAAATCTACAATCATGTAGTCTGGATTCATGATTATTTTCTTAACGAACGTCCACTCAACTGGTCAATGTCAACGCAACTACCATAGTTATCTATGTTCGCCTTTGCTCACAGATAACATCACAGCGTACAAGTTCAGACATGACTTTATCTTTATGAAACGAAAGTGACGAATTCCATTAACAAAGAATTTGAGTAATCGACATCCGCCCCTTTCTGCACAAAAAACCACTTAACGTGATAGTAAATGAAACCTTTTATTCACAGATAACATAAAGTTGAGACAAGCTTTTATCGGACGAATTCCATTGTCAAAGAATTTGAATTATCAACTTCCGTCCTTTCTGTAAAGAAAAAAACACTTAACTATAACAGACGGTGACGGTGGGGGCTACTATTTGGGTATAAAAGTGAACAATAAGAACTTGGAAGCTACAGTATTCATTAGTTTGTGAACTCAGTTTCATCTAGAGTGTTGTGAAAGTGATCTAAAATCTTCAATCTTCAGAACTGCACAATGGAGGTAAGTTTACGGTTTTATTTAATCAATTCATTAGATGGTCACAGTTTTTTTATTTCATCAATTCATTAGTTGGCTCCTATACAACTTTAATGTAAATTGTTACAGAACTCATTCGATGTCGAAGAAAATACATACAAACATTATTATTACCCACTCACCCCACCGGATGATGACCTAACCATCAAAGAAACACCTAAAAAAGAAATGAAAAGAAAGACAATGACCACATCATCGGATAATTTGGATGAGCTCTTTGAAAATCCATCACCGATAAAGAAGAAAAAGCAATCGTCCACAGTTGCTAGGTCTAATGCAGAGGGGGGAATAACATATATATCAACAAATGCTGATGATAATATTAATTCAAGCCATCTAATAAAAATTGAAATTTATGATCTAAAAAAGTTGTCGAAAATTCCTCAACAACAACACTGGAAATATGCTGATGTCAAAGTAAAATACTACACAGACATAAAAAATAATAACTTTGTTGATAGTAAAAATGTTATCTATCAAATAACGAAAGAAATTTCAGAAACGGACAGTTGTAGGAAATATTCATTTACTAATAACTAAAAATAATTTGTTAATTGTAATCCATTGTTCGCTGTACTTACTAATTTACTAATAACTAAAAAGAATTTGTTAATTGTATTCCATTGTTCGCTGTAGTTACTAAGATACTAAACCATTTTTTAACTAGTTAGGCTCCATATAAATATGTAGTGTAAATTTCAAAGGCGCATCATTTCGAAACGTGGAACCATCGATGTTAGATCTACCGTCTGTTTCCTCAAACAACATGGAACAAAGTGGCGAAGTTTGCATCAGCACTTTCTTCAATTCGGCACTCAATGAAGATGTTGATATTATTATGTACGAGCTTTGTGAAGAGATAGAAAAAAGATGTGAATTGAGTAATTCATATTACGATGCGGAGCTCTATAAAATCTGTGCTGAGGTTGAAATTACCTTAAAGTAAGTTGCATGAACATTTAATTTACCATATATAAAATAAACATATATCTGTAGGATTTATTTTAAACATATTTTATTTTTTTATTACAGTCAATCAACACATCAGATTGGTGGTGGTCTCAAAAGAGCTCGGAGTATTCAAGAAGTATCAGAAACAACACCTACGAAGAGACCAAGAATTGAAGAAGGACCTTCAACTTCATCATCTAGACCCTCCGCTAGTGATAAGGTAAATTGTAGCACATGTCAGATGTTAGTTAGTAGGAGATATTTCTCAAATCATTTAAAAAGTAACATACATAAAAATAATCTTTTCAAATTACACAACTCTTTGCCAAATGTTTCCGTTGTTGAAACTGCTTTTGGACAAAGAATCATAACATATAAAATTAATAGTAAAAGGGATCCCTCATCAGAATTGGTATTTGAAACACCAGAATTATTTTTGAATTCCATAAAAAATGATATATTACTTTTGATTGAAGAATCCATTAATAAACACAAAATTTTTAAAACAAATTTTATTTTGAATCCCGATTTTGTACAACAAACTAAAAATATTACAAATTCATTTGATTTTCAAACCAGTAATTATATAATTTTTCAAGGAGACGACTTAAATATATTCTTTTCATCTTTATGTGACACTCTAACAAATAAAATTAGTGCTTTCGAGAAAAAAGATAGTGGCTGGAGTCTCAAACAAATCAAATGTATCGATATGAATGTAAACAAATTTAACCCCCTACGGGGATCTTCATATATTGATTTACCCCCTGACATTAAAGTTAAAAAAGCCGTAATTAATGTAAAAAATAAAGATAATTTATGTTTTAAATGGGCATTACTCTCAGCGTTATATCCCGTAACTAAAAACGCAGATCGTGTATCATCTTACAGCATACATTTCAATAACCTTAAATTCAACGGCGTATCTTTCCCAGTTAAATTGAGTGACATACCGAAAGTTGAAAAGTTAAACAATATCAGTATAAATGTCTTTGGTTTGGAATTAAACAAAGAAACAAAAGCACATAATGTGGTGGGCCCACTGTTTATGACGAAATCTCGTAAAAGCAAACACATAAATCTATTGTGCATACACAATGGCGCAAATAACCATTATTGTTTTATTAAAAACTTGGCACGCTTAGTCGGAAAACAAATTTCAAATCACGATCATAAAATTAATATCTGTGATGGATGTTTACTTCACTTTCCCACAGAAGAGAGGTTGACTAACCACCAACAACATGATTGCTCTCACATATCTACTGAACTTCCAAGTGATCTAAAAACATCGAAAGATTGGTTTGGACAGTCGGTATCTAACGATAAATTAAAATTTGATAAATTTCAAAGAAAGTTAAAAATACCTTTTGTTGTGTATGCTGATTTTGAAGCATTCTTAAACCCGATAAAATCATGTCCTAATGACCCGTCTAAGTCGTATACTAACAACGTTAATAAACATGAAGTTTATAGCTTTGGTTATTACATAAAATGTTCCTTTGATGATAGCTTATCAAAATATGAAACGTACAGTGGGCCGGACTGCGCACAAGTTTTTATGAAACGTTTATATGAAGATTTAAAAAATATATATTGTAAAAATAGCTTTCAAAAACTACCCAAACCACTATCAACTAAAGATGAGAATAAAATTAACAATTCAAAAAAATGTTACATTTGTGAGACCGATTTGAAAGAGGAAAACGTTCACTATTTTGATTGGTACACGGGTGATTTCAAAGGAGTTGCACATGAAGTATGTGTGACTAAATTTCAAACACCACAATACATTCCAGTATTCCTTCATAATCTCAGTCACTATGATGCACATTTCATTGTTCATGCATTAAATTTTGTGGATGGTAATGTGGAAGTAATTCCCCAAAACAAAGAAAGATACATATCCTTTTCAAAGATATTAACCATAAACAACCGGAGAGTCAATTTAAGATTTGTAGATTCTTTTAAATTCCTACCATGCAGTCTTGATCAATTAGCTAAGAATCTCAATGATGAACAATTCCACACACTTAAAAGAAATTTCCCTAGGGATGAAGACTTTATTCGTCTTAGAAAGAAGGGCATATACCCTTACGAATTTATGACATCATATGACTGTTTAAAATTAACAACTCTCCCCAGCAAAGATCAGTTTTACAGTTCACTAACCGATTCAAGTGTTTCTGTTGATGATTATCATCGTGCTCAGGATGTTTGGCAACATTTTAACTGTCGCGAAATGTCGAATTACTCTGACTTATACCTAAAAACTGATGTTTTGCTCCTGACTGATGTGTTTGAAAACTTTAGAGATATTTGTATTACAACTTATGATTTAGATCCTGCTCACTATTATACAGCACCGGGATTGAGTTGGGACGCTATGTTGAAATACACAAAAATTGAACTAGAACTATTAACAGACTTTGATAAAGTAGCTTTTATTAAGGCAGGTATAAGGGGAGGTGTATCTCAATGTAGCAATCGATATGCCAAGGCAAATAATGAATTCTTGGAAGATTTTGATGAGAAAAAACCTAGGTCATATCTTGCATATTTTGATGCTAACAATCTTTATGGTTGGGCTATGTCTCAATTTCTTCCAGAAGGTAGTTTTGAGTGGGTTAGCACGGATACAAATTTTGATGTGTCAGATACATCTGAATGTGGTTTCATTTTAGAAGTCGATTTAGAGTACCCCATGGAACTTCACGATTTACATTCGGACTTGCCACTGTGTCCAGAAAATATATTAATAGGTAATTCTAAAGAAAAAAAACTAATTCCAAATCTGAATGAAAAAATCAAATATAAAATTCATTACAGAAATCTCAAACAATGTCTTGAAATGGGTATGAAATTGGTTAAAATTCATAGGATTTTAAAGTTCCGTCAAAGTCTTTGGTTAGAAAGATATATAGATCTGAATACGAAATTAAGAACAAAGGCAACATCAGATTTTGAGAAAGATTTTTATAAATTAATGAACAACGCCGTATTCGGTAAAACAATGGAGAACATTGAAAAACGAGTTAATGTTAAATTATTAACGCACTGGGAAAATCGAGGTAAAACTTTAGGCGTGCAAGACTTAATTGCAAAGCCAGAATTTCACAGTTTATCAATTTTTTCCGAAAACTTAGTTGCAGTACAGTTACAAAAAACAAAATTGATTTATAACAAACCTATTTACTTAGGATTTTGTATATTAGATATTTCAAAAACTCTGATGTATGATTTTCATTACAACTACATGTTAAACAAATTCAACAATAAAACAAAATTATTATACACCGACACTGACAGTTTAATATATCAAATTTTTACAGCCAATTTTTATGAAGATATTAAACCAGACCTTGCTACACGATTTGATACATCTGATTATGCTTCTGATAATATATTTTGTTTTCCAAGACTAAATAAAAAAAAGATAGGTTTCTTTAAAGATGAAAATAATGGCAGAATTATGAAAGAATTTGTAGGACTTCGATCGAAAATGTATGCGTTTGAGGTGGAAAATAAATTGATAGCCAAAGCAAAAGGTGTAAATAAAAGTGTTACCAAAACAATGAACATTGAAAATTACAAGTCATGTCTCTTTGAAAAGAAAAATCTATTTTGTAGTATGTACAGATTTAAATCGATTAAACACACAATCTTTACTCAACAAATAAACAAAACCTGTTTGTCCTATAATGATACAAAGCGACATATTTTGCCAAATCAAGTTGACACATTAGCGTGGGGTCATTATAAGTTAAGTTAAGGAATACCTACACTTTCAATTGTAATAAATTTTTGTAATAGTAATACCTAGAAAATAAATAAAATTGTTGTTTTATAATTTTAAGATTTTAAATATTTTGTGATAGTAATACCTAGAAAATAAATAAAATTGTTGTTTTATAATTTTAAGATTTTAAATATTTTGTGATAGTAATACCATGTAAATTTAAATAAAATTGTTATTATATTATTTTAAGATTTTCAATATTTTGTGATAATTATTACCATGTAATATAAATAAAATTTCTGTAAAAAAAAAAAAATTTTTTCACCATATTATGTAAGATTATTTTATTAATCCAAATATAAATGTATGTGTTTCGAACAATATGTCTTATTCATTTCAATACCCTCTAAGAATCTACACGTGTATTAAAAATGTTCCAATTTATTCATCCGTTTACAGCGATAGTTGCAGGTCCAAGTGGTTGTGGCAAATCTATATTCGTTACAAAGTTTATTCAACATATTAAAGAGATATGCAACAAAGAGTTTAGTCAAATTACTTGGTGCTTCGATGAAATGCAGCCTTTATACAATTTACCAAACGTAAACTATTATCAAGGTATACCGGATCTAAGTATGTTTGATGGAAAGGAGGCAAACCTTGTAATTATCGATGATCTTATGAGAGAATCTGATGGTAGAATTGTTGATATCTTTACTAAAGGTAGCCATCATAGAAACTTAAGTGTATTCTACATTACACAAAATTTATTCCACCAAGGTAAAGGTCAAAGAGACATTTCTTTGAATTCAAACTACATTATTTATTTCAAAAACCCTCGTGATAAAACACAAATTCGATACTTAGCGCGTCAAGTATCACCAGAAAATTCAAAATTCATTGAAGATGCATACAATGACGCTACCAAAGAAGCACATGGATATTTAATGGTTGATCTTAAACAAAGCACCAATGATACATGTCGCATTAAAACGAAGATATTCCCCTCAGATGGATATTGCACAGTGTATGTCCCCACAAAAGGGTTTAAATATGCCAAGAACCAACAAATTCCCATCATTTGCAAATAATGTCTCAGATTATCCAGACGCACAAGAATTTACTAAGTGCACTACACACTCTTAAACCGAAATATCAACGAGCTCTATTAAAAACGTGTGATGAGAAAGAAATAAACTGCATTTGTGAATGTATTTATAACGTTCTCCAGGGTAAGGTGCCGCTTAAAGATAAAGAAAAGAAAAAACTTGGTAAATTTAAAAGTATACTTCGCAAGTTGGTACGTAAAGGAACAAATAAAATAAGAAAGAGAATAATAGTTCAAAAAGGTGGTGCATTCCTACCAATTATATTGGGTTCCATTTTGAGTGTATTAGTTAATTCACTTATTTAAAATGGAACATGCCAAAAAAATGTTACTTGTTGATCCAAGTTTATTAGAGAAATTAAATCAAAACAACAATGAACACAAAATTGAAAATTCTACCTCAAGGTTAGACGTTGAAATGCAAAAGATTTTGAATAGTAATATGGACGACAGAAAAAAATGGATTTTATATCAACAAATTTTACAAAGATATCTACACTTCACCGAAGTAGATCGCCGACCTTTAGAATTACCACTAATTACTTCCAATATCGATGTTGTTGGAGACACTGCAAACAACCAAGATTCTAATATAAAAGCTGAAATCGACGATAAAGATTTAGTTGCGAGTCAGACATCAAAAGACGAAGCGAAACAAAAACAACAAGAAAGTCATATATACACACCTAGACAAATTCTAAGTTTAATACCAAAAACATACATAAAAAAGGGTGAGTTATTACTTAATACAATATCATTGAGTGAAAACAAAATTCACTGGAACGACAGCGGTACAGTCACTATAGATAACAAACAAATTCCTGGAAGTAATATCATAGATTTGGTAAACGACTTCCTTAGACCATTGAAAAAAAGTAATCCGAAAGGTTGGGAAGATTTTGCTAAAGCATTGAAAGACATTAAAATACCATTAGCTTACATTGGAAATCCTAACAGAAGTGAATACATAAATAAACTCCAATCGAATGATCATCCACAACACTCTGTGGATGAGGAAATCTATGCTACACCAACAAGTGCTGATCAAAAGTATCAAAGAAAACTAAAGAAAAAGATTGATTGGGAAAAAAGGACTCCTTACTAGAAATCAATAAAATATATTATGATGCATCACATCCTGCCGGATATGGTAGTATCACCAAACTAGTAACAGCTATGAAAGGTAAAATGACTAGAGGTGACATCAAGAAATGGTTGCAAGCTCAAGAAACTTACACACTTCATAAGCCAGTGCACAGACGATTCCCTCGGAATAAATACATTTTATCTAATCTAAATGAACTTTGGCAGGCTGATTTAAGTGATATGAGAACTTATTCTAAATATAATGATGGTTATAATTACATTCTTTGTGTTATTGATGTATTTACTAAATATGCTTATGCTATGTCCATGAAAAATAAAAATTCTGAAACTATTAAAAAATGTTTTGAACACATATTTAATGAAGCCGGTACCACTCCAACACATATACAATCGGATAAAGGAACTGAATTTGTTTCAAAAGATGTACAAAAGTATTTTAGGAGTAAAAATATAAACTATTATACAACAAATAATCCTGATATTAAAGCAAGCATTGTGGAAAGATTTCAAAGAACACTCAAGATGAAAATGTGGCGTTATTTTACTCATAAAAATACATATAGGTATATAGATATTTTACAAGACTTGTTATATGCATATAATCATGGTTACCATTCCAGTATTAAAATGAGTCCTTGTGATGTAAATTCAAACAATATAATGACTGTTTGGAATAATTTATATGAAAAGGGTAGTACAAAACAAGCTTCCGATATTACACCACCACCAAAATTTCATGTTGGTGATCATGTAAGAATTACAAAATTTAAACATATATTTCAAAAAGGTTATGAATCCAATTGGAGTGACGAAATTTTTATGGTATCTTCAATAATAGATAGGTCACCCTGGATAGTATATACACTGAAAGATTTACTAAATGAAGCGATAGTAGGTACTTTTTATGAAAGAGAATTGCAAAAAATAGATTATAGCCCCACTTCCAAGTATAAAATAGATAAAATAATTAGCACTCGCTACTCTGGCAACAGAAAGCAACTGTTAGTGAAGTGGAAAGGTTATCCAGATAAATTTAACTCTTGGATTTTGGCTTCTAGTTTAGAAACGTTACAATGAAAGAAAGTTTTTATTTAACCTTACTTAGTAATAGTTCTATGGAATACTTTCCAGAAAACTCAACAACTCTTTTTTCAACAAAATTACCTAAACCAATCATATTGGAAGGATCGTGGTCGGTTGGTGTGGTTGAATTCCAGTATCCATGTACGATGTTTACTGTTCAAGAACATGAAAACGTTGTTTACATTAGGAAATGGATGAAAATACCCGATAATACCGGCACTCCTGGCAACTCCCTAGCATACTACAAATCTCATATACCAGCCACAAACTATGATAATATTGAACAAATTATGGTGGTACTAAACAGTTTGAAGGAGAAAGTGAAGTTTCGCTATGATGAGATATCAAAGTTTGTATTTGTTACTGTAAATGATGAGTCAATAAAATCAATAATGTTATCGCCGAATTTGTCTCTTCAACTAGGATTTGAACCTAATAAAAACATTGTTTCTAAGAGGCTTGGAAAGTGTCCAGCGAATTTACATTTAGGGTTGCCATCTCAGTTATTTGTTTATTGTGATATAATCGAGCCTCAGATCGTTGGAGATGTAATGACGCCTCTTCTCAGAATAATACCTTTAGACCCTTCAAAATATATTTACGGTGCTAATAAAATGCATGTTTTCTCACCACCTCACTACTTGTCTGTCATGCGTAGAGAGTTTGATACCATTGAAATAGATATAAGATCAAGCACAGGACATAAAATACCATTCCAGTTCGGAACTGTGGCTATTAAACTACATTTTAAAAAATTATAATGCACCTACAACGTAATAATACAAGTTGTCCCTACGAACATTACTATTCACATCAAGCTGGATCAGGTATTGGAGTAATTTATAGAGGAGCACCATATCAACGCGGTCATGGAATCGGTAGCTTTCTAGGAGGCTTATTCAGATCAGTTTTACCATTGCTCTCTAGTGGAGCTCGAGCGATCGGTAAAGAGGTTTTAAATGCAGGTGTGGGACTTTTATCGGATATGGTTAGTGCACGTCCTATGGAAGATTCTATTAAAACTCGATTGAAAGAGGCTGGATCAAACTTAAAAAGAAAAGCCGATGAGAAAATTGATCGAATTAATATGTCTGGATCAGGATATATAACTAAGAAAAAACGTCTGGCTTCATTCATTCCACCGCTACGTGCTAAAGTGAAAGGTGCTAACAAAAAAACAAAGTTGACACATAATAATATCAAAGATATATTTTCTTAAATAATAATAAAATGTCTTTTTTACACAATCATTCTTGTGAGTGCATTAAGTCTGAGCTAGATTTATTTGCTTTACCATCTACACAAACAAGTATAGAAAATGGAATGTGGATACATTACAAACCTATTTCATCTCTCGCCGATGATGGCCCCATCGAATTTCAAGTACCAGGAACCGGTGATGACTACATAGATTTGTCTCATACTTTGATTCATATTAAAGCAAAGATACTAAACCAAGACTCAACAAAACTGATAGCTACAACGACAGCAGCACCAATAAACAATTGGTTACATTCATTATTTAGTCAGCTCGATGTTTATTTGAATCAAAAACTTGTGTCTCCACCAAATAATACATACGCCTATCGTGCTTACATGGAAACATTGTTGAATTATGCTCCTGCATCAAAAGAATCTCATCTAACATGCAGTCTTTGGTATGAAGATACAGCTGGGAAAATGGACTCAACCGATGAGAAAAATGAAGGGTTCACTAAAAGACATGAATTAACAGCCGAAAGTAAAGAAATTGAAATGATTGGGCATCTGCATGGTGATATATTCAACCAAGAAAAGTTTTTAATTAATGGTGTTGAGATGTCTGTTAAATTAGTTCGTTCCAGAGAAACATTCAACTTAATGGCTTCTTCAGATGATTTAAAATTGAAAGTGTGTATTACTGATGCAACGCTTATTGTCCGTAGAGCACGAATCAATCCAACAGTTTTACTTGCACATCAAAAAGTCTTAGCCTCTACTACAGCTAAATATCCTATTACGCGTGCTGAAGTTAAAGTTTTGACAATTCCATCGGGAGTTCAGGGAAAAACACTAGATAACATTTTTCTAGGACAAGTACCTAAAAGATGCATAATAGGATTTGTTAATAACGCAGCCTTTAATGGCAAACTCACAAAAAATCCATTTAATTTTGAAAATCACAATTTTAATACATTTTCTTTATATATTGATGGACAACAAATACCTTCCAAAGCTTTACAACCATCATTCGAGAATAATATTTACACTTCAGCTTATCACACATTATTCTCTGGAACGGGTATACATTTCCTTAACGAAGGTAATGGCATATCTAGGGAACAATATGCACAAGGTTATTGTCTATTAGCTTTTGACTTAACACCCGATCTATCAGCTAGCTCATCAGGCCATTGGAATCTTATAAAACATGGAAGCGTGAGATTGGAAGTTCGTTTTGAATCAGCACTTTCGCAAACAATCAACTGTATTGTTTATGCTGAGTTCGATAATGTTATTGAAATTGATAAAAACCGTAATGTTACAGTAGACTATAGTAGCTAAAACATCAATTTCGTTGACTATCGCGTTAAGTGTATGTTAGGTTAGGTTAGTATTTTATTATTATAGTTTTAAGTTTTCATTGTTATGGTTATGTTGTTGTTTTAAGTATTCATTGTAATAGTTTTAAGCTTTTTAATTGAATAAACCCATAATTTTCAGCATATCCTTGTATTTATTCCATGACCTCAGCAGACTTGAAATACCAAGTCAATACCTTAAATTATACACTTGCATCTGATAAGTTGGATAGTTAACAGTTAGCGATGCGGCGGACGATTCAGTGACCATTATGAACACAATAGATATCCAGAAACATTTGTGCAAAATTCATCCAAGCTTACAATTTAATGTGTATGCTGCCAACCGATTGCCAATATACAGTCATACTCCAACATACATAATAAGCAATTTAGACCCTGATACAAAGCCTGGATCTCATTGGATAGCAATACACATTGATGACAGCGGGGTTGGGCAATATTTTGATTCTTATGGTCGACCGCCAACAGGTTACCACAGATCATTTTTAAAGAGGAATTCCCGACAATGGCAATTTAATAGCGATAGGTTACAAAATGATTTAACATCCGTATGCGGTGAATATTGTTTGTTGTATCTGTACTATAAATTCAATGGTAATAAAATGTCTGATTTTATACGAATATTCGATACTAATACACTGTACAATGATATATTACTTCATGATATGTTTAAATGCTTTTTTTGATTAATAAAGATTTATAAAATAACCAAGATTTATCATTTCAAACAGATGCATTGTTAGGAACAAGAGACCCTCATTAACAACAATGACAAACCCTCATTAGCGCCGAGCGTGATGTAATTACGTTATCTAATGAGCGCTAATCCTGAAACCTATCTCGGGAACCGTAAGAGATATCAAAACGAGGATTGCACAGATCGATCGGGCATGTCTGAAAACCCCCAAAACGATACCAAACTTTTTTTTTTTTTTTTTTAGGCGACGATGGCCGACGCGACGAATGAGCTTTTTTTTTTTTTTTTTGGCGTGAGCTCAAACCGGCGAATACCTACTACTAACGTGCAGGTTTCCTCACGATGTTTTCCTTCACCGTTTCATAGCAAGTGGTAATCTCGGATGTAAATGAGATTCGCACATGAAACCCAGAGCTGCGAGCCGGGGTTTGAACCTCCACACCTCGATTGCAAGGCGTGCGTTCGACCACTCGGCTACCACTGCTGTACTTGCTGTGCTTGTACATAAACTACAACTAAACTATATTTGACAGCGTTAAAATATAGCCGTCTTCATACATTACGGCGTAAGAAGAACGGAGAGAGTTTAGTGTAGTTTAATGTGGTGCCAAAATAACAAACACCGCCGTACGATGATTATTCCACGAAAATTTTAATGATTAAAACAAAATAATACCAAATGGTTTCCAACGGAAGTAAGAGGTCCATAGGTACTGTATAAAGTATATTTTTGTACTGATAAGGCAATATAAATTAGTTTTAAGAAAAAATATGTATTACACTGACCTCATCGACCGCCGGCGGTAGGTAAAGTTTAGTTAATACAAAGGTCAGGGTTTGCGTCCCGTTCGGGTCATGGGTGAGCGGTTATCGGTATGTTTTGATCAACAAATTGTTTTTAATTACTATAAAGTAAGTAGTTGTTTACTTTGAAATAAATAGTGTATAGTTTCAGCTGTATCTACATACTACTAATAAAATACTTATGTAAGTAGGTACTTAATAAAGACGATCCGGGAACATTTAAAAAGGTTAACATACTTAGTTCATAGGGAGTTCACCTTGTAGTGTCGCACAGAGCAAACATTAGATACTGTACACCGTTTGAACGTTTAAGTTACTCTTGTACAGTCAGTAAAGGTAGTACATCAATAAGTACAGAATCTATCTTAGAAGTATCTAGTATCAGAATCTGTAGGTAGTACATCAATAAGTACTTGTAAGTTTTTGTTTTTTATGAGATAGGGAGGCAAACGCGCAGACGTTTCACCTGATGGTAAGTGATCAACGCCGCCCATGGACACCTGCAACACCACGGGCATCGTACGTTGCCGGCACGAGTTGTACCCACCCTACCTAAAAACCATAACTAGTTTTACCCCCTAAAAACGATTGTATTAAATATGTCAGACAACAGCCCCCTTACCACCACAATGTAATATTAAAACGTTTTAATATTACCTACTTTCAGTCCCCCCCCCTTTTAAAGTGAAAAACAAGAAGACACACTTCAACCGTTAAGATGGCCAAGGAGTAAATATTTCCTAACATAACAACATACAGTATGTTTACAACTAAGTACATTCAGTTAGCAATTGTAAATGGATATTGCAACATTAGCCATTGTCGGCTTGAGTCAGACCGCAGCGGATAATAACAATAGTTTGTATGAACAAACAAACACAATTAAGCAACTGTTTTATGCCTAGAAGTCATCATGAACCTATTTAATTACCAGTGCTTTGTCTACCTTTATCTAATCTGCATACTGATTGTATTGCCGCATAGTAGCGCGTTCCGCGAAAGCGATCGGGCATGCTGAAAAAATTCAATAAATACTATACTTAAGACCTTTTTTTACGAAAACAATACACTGTTCTGTCTAACGGATTTTCACATAAGTAGATCAACTCTAATAATACGAAATGGAAAAGATCAGCTGGACAGAAATGATAACAAACGAGGATGTATTGAAAAGAGTGCAAGAACGAAGAACATTATTAGAGACAATAAGGAACAGAACAGGAAAGATGATAGGCCATCTCATGCGACATGACACCTTTATTAAGAACATCATAGAAGGTAAGATCGACGGAAAGCGTGGGAGAGGTAGACCGCGAATATGTTACATGAGTCAAATAAAAGGTAAGGTTGGTGTCATGTCGTACGTGGAGATGAAGAAGGCTGCACTGGATCGACCCAGATGGCGGGGACTTCATCAGATGCACCGACAAGGGCCAAGCCCTTAAATTAGAAGAATGTAAACTCTGCCAACCCGCACCGGGCCAGCGTGGTGGACTATGGCCTGAATCCCCCTCGCATTGAGGGGAGGCCCGTGCCCAGCAGTGGGACGTTAAAAAGGGCTGTAATAGTAGTAGTATAGTAGTAGATAAACTGAATTTAATCTTGAACATGCACAATTTTGCGCTGAAGCCTATTTCAAAGACTGAACAATTTGACAAGCATTGATTATATCTATCAGCAATTTTTTTGGTGTTGTGTTATTTCCGATTCTCTTAGAATACAATGTTGAAGGAATCCCTATGTTAAAATGATACTGTAGATGTCTAACATTAATATATTAAAACTAAAGTATGTAGTTTAACTGCCAACACACTTATTAAAGAAATAATTAATCTCAAACCAGCTTCGTGATTACATGTCCCTAACATTCCTACTAAAACATTTCGGTGTTTGTCACACTACTAAGGGATCCGAACATCCCTTGAAATACCAGAATGTGTCGTAACTGTCTGATTGTAGCTGAAAGTCAGTATATATACGAAATTTCGAAATCGCTTCAGCCGCCGAGGCGTGAAAGGACAGACGACGTTTCACTTTTCTATTTCAAGTAAGGAACAAATCGTATTATGTCCACACTTTTTTTACGTTTATACTTACTTGTACTTATGGCGTTATCCAAGTAATTTGTCATTAAGTTCTGTCGTTAACATTATCAAACCAAAATTTTGTAAAACAAAAAAAAACAAAATTGTTTCTCTTACAACAGGTTGTTTAAGAAGTCCGAAATAATACGTTGACGTTTGCATCAGGTATTCAACTGAATGATATAAATATTTTGTCGAAATTAGACCATGTTTTTCCAACTTTTTTTCGTCATCAATTTCTATAACTCGTAATATCTCGAGTACAATGTAAAATTTGCATGTTCTGTTTTGTGAATACCTATTGGTTACACTGCTGAATAGGGTTATGGATGCACCCAAAGGCCAGAACACGATACCTATGATAAATATTCAAAGGTGTATAACTGAGAAACTACTTATGATAGGTACAAACTGTTTTCACTAAGCATCCACATAAGAGGTGACGTATATGTACCCAAAGTATTATTTCGGACTTCTGTTACATCCTGTTTATACAGGATGTAACAGAAGTCCGAAATAATAACAAAAATTTTATAATTTTAATGTAAATTAAGTTTTTGTGTACGCAACAGCATCATCTGAAGAAGATTAATAAATTATGCATACCGAATTAAATTACTCTGCTTATTATGATATCGGTAGATTTTATTAAACTTACAATTCAAAGTGCATACAACTATCTCACAAAAGTAAATATTAGGTATTAAAGATAGAACTTCAGCGGACTTGAGTTACTCAATAAGATAAAATGGCGACGTGCTCATCTATGCATCGACTAATCACGAGATGATTAGGTCTTGCGTAACCTATAATTACTTACCTACGTGTTTCCACAATGCATGGATGTCGTAATGAAAATTAACTAACCAATTACCGTCACGCTATAACTTAGATGATCGGAATAATAAGTGGTAACACCGAGATACCCTTTTGTTCGAGAACACAGTAATTATATTGAACAAAGCCCCCTGCACACTGGGGCGTCAAAAGTCACTCGTCATTAGTAATGTACCGGATCTTAACAATTTTATAAAAGCTTCCTATTGTAAATAGCAGTGGTAGCCTCGCGGGCAAGAACGCCCGCCTTGAACGTAAGGGGTGCAAGTTCAAATCCCAACCTCTGAGATAATTTCCATGTGCGAATATCATTTTCAACAATGATTACCACTTGCTGAACGGTGAAGGAAAACATCGTGAGGAAACCTGCACGTCTATAGAAAGGCGTGTGAAGTTCACCAACCCGCACTGGGCCAGCGTGGTGGACTATGGCCCCAGTCTCCCTCGTATTGAGGGGGAATGTGCCCGGTATAATGGCAATAGGCTCGCCCCCTATTACATTGGGACCAAAATACATCGGCGAAGTGTGGGCGCACTACAGTGCACCTCTGCCTACCCCTTCGGGGAATACAGGCGTGATGATGTATATTTCCTATTAGAAATGTACAATAAGCTTATCACAAAAATGTGTTATTGATCTCATTGTAAAGATAGTTGTTTTAGCACCTTTCAGTTATGTTCTATTGGTATGGTAACTCCTTACGATAAATGTTTGCAATATACCTAAAGGTTTTTCATTGCTACCTCATCATCTATAATCTATAATACAAGAATTTCACCTATGTCTTGAAAATTAATAAGGTAAAAGATCCGTAAACGATCCGCCGAAAAATTAACGGATACGGATCTTTCTTTTCCCGCGGATACCGATATTCGGCACAATTTTACCAAAACGAACTTTGTGTCAATATACCTGAAGAATGCATTTTAGTGGAAAAAGCCACGCCCGCACGCTTCAAAATTCGCTCCCACTGTCATTTCGTTGAATAATAAACTTTTTATATGTGTCAATACAGTTCGTTTTGGTATTGGCAAACAAATCGACGAGCGTCAACGCCCCAGTATGTGGGAAGGCTTTAAGGTATGGCCTACAAGTCTTTCGCCCCGTCGCGCGACACAATTCTTCACCCTTACCAAAACGAACTGTATTAACTTACAGAAGAAGTGCATTTTTCTATCATCGACATTAATGCGCGGTCGCGTGGCGTTTACCACAGTCCACACACAGAAATTTAATCTTTATGTATTACACAGAGTACATTTTCAAACAAATTCTCTCGCCTCAGTGGACGTGTTTGTCCTGCCCGTTCGAAGACGGTACAAAAATAAGATTGTATCAGGATTGTATTGTTATATTGTGAGAATTATCGAAGTAATTACCAAAAGAATATCTGATCATTATCTTGATGGTAAGCGTTTGTAGATGTTTAAGTCTACTATGAGTTTTGAGCCCACCCCACACTGGGGCGTCAACGCTCGCGCGCCAATACCAAAACCAACTCTGTATCAATATGCATAAAGATTAAATTTCTGTCGTCGCGACGCATCCATGCGTCAAAATTTCCTCGCACTGTCAGGGTCATTTCATTGTAGAATGAACTTTTACGATGTGTCAATACAGTCTATTTTACTATGGCATTCGACGCGGGCGTTATGACGCGCCTGTGAGTTCAGGTTACGAGGTAACCATTCAATATAATTGCACACACTGTTATCTGCCACCAACAAAGGTATATTACATTTTAAAATGACCTATATGCATATACTTAACACTTGACTAAATATAACACGAACAATGGTGATTTTTAAACAGAAAATCGTTACCTATCGGTTCCGGATACTGAACTCTAAGGCACACGTGATCGGATTGAAGGTGAGCGTTGCCATTGACTGGCAAACAAGGTACACTGTGTACATTTGCCATTTGGCAAGGACTTACTATTGGAGCTAAATGTTGACCGACAAATATGAATGTCGGAGATGAAAATTGATACAGATGAAAATTGATTAACTCTTATAGCCCATCTACACAATGAATCAACAATATATCATCAAGCCTATATTCCCAGGAAGGGTAGGCAGAGGTGCGCCGATGTATTTCGGTCCCAATGGAATCAGTGCCGGATTAAGGTAGCTTGGTGCCCTAAGCAATCTTCCCCTGTGAGCCCCCTGCCCTTAAGTAAACTACAAAGAATTAATTGAAAAAAAATGTGAATAATTATCGTAGGTAGAATATTTATGTGTTATTCCTTCTGCCCTTATCCCATGCTAGATGGGGTCGGCACAACATGATTTCAAATGTTGTCGTAAGATTTTGAAATTGCTTTAACTTTCGTGTGCTCGTTTTTTTTTTCGGTCGTCTGGTGCCCCCTTAGACGGGATGCCCTTAGGCTAATCCAGGACTGAATCTAATAGGTGGCGAGCCTATAGCCAGTACACCGGGCACAATCCCTCTCAATACGAGGGAGATTCGGGCCAATAGGCCACTACGCTGGATCTGTGCTGGTTTGTGAACTCCAGATTTCTATAGACGTGCAGGTTTCCTCATGTTTGCTCTCACCATTCAGCAAGTGGCAATATTGATTGAAAATGGCATGAAATCAGAAAATACAGATGCGTGCCCGAGATTTCACCTTGAACGTGTTGCGTTCAAAGCGATCACAAAGATGATCATGAATAACCTTCTCTATGCGTTAATAGCCTAGTGTCCTAGTGTCCCGAGAGATTTCGGGTTCGATCTCGGGACTGGCCATTGAATTTTTGATTGATTGAATTGAAAAATTTTTGCGTGAACCCATTCATAACAAAAGCATTAACCACACAGAATAATCCCCAAACATATAGGCATACGAGAACAATTTCGGTAGTCATAGTAAAAAATACGTAACGGTATAGTACTGAAAATGCTACTGTAAAATGTAGATGTAAACTCCAATTCTAAAGAAATTGCAAAACATGCTCAATGGCATATTTTTGTGCAAAATCATTCTACGTTCCCTCTATAAATGAAACCATAACTTTCACAAAAATTGGGGGTTAATATTTATATTTCCAACAAAATGTTGGTATAGGGAAATCACGAACCCTTCAGAGAAAAAACAAAGAGGGTATAGTTAATAGAAGGAAATACCCTTTTCTACCCTTTTTAAAGAACCTGTTTACACTGTTTTAATTCAGTAGGTACTGGAACCCAATTGTTGTTTGATGAAAAAACTAAAAAATTCGACCGATTTGACGTTTTGTTTCGAAATATCTCGAATAGAGATGGATGTCGTTCTAACCAAAATCGCCCCGCTGGTTTAACCTCAATGCAATTCCAATAAAGGATGAAGTTTCTAATCAAGTTATTTGCCTTCCTATCTATATACCGCTTGGAATGTTTGATTTCTAAGTCTAGTAGCAGATGTAACTCAAGAATAAATTTGTTAGTAATTGTATCTTTGGGATGCTAAGCTAAGGTCCCAAGTTACCGGTTCGATAAGTTATCATAACCTATTTGTGATGTATTGTATACTTTTACGAATTAATGTTAATTACAATGGGCAATACACGTCGGCGAAGGTTAAAAATGTCACAATCTCCTTTCATCAAAAACATTAATACGACTTACGTTGCTTTACCGAAATACATTACTATTTGCGCTTTACCTAATATTTAAGGTTTATACTACTTTACCATACTTTGATAAACTTGTTGGGTAGTTATCGATTGAATTTCGATTTGCGACGATGAGTGAAATATCAAGGTCTTTGGGATCGAATCTCAGTTACGCTGAGGGTGTAACTATCCAAGTCTATATTTGATTTACCTCTCATGACATATGTCGTGTCGAATTACGACGTTATCATCAATGACAGAACGAACTATACTGTTAATGAAGTTTTTTTTTTTTTTTTTAACGAAATGAGCGAGATTATGATATTTAATGGAATAAGATGAGGAATGGCATCACCTGCGACTAGCGCGAGTATTTCGCCAATGTCAAGTAATTAATAGCAAGTACACTACAATACACATTATGAATAAAAATGGATAATGACAGTGATAAAGATGGCGAATGACCCCCCCCGTTAATGAAGTTACTGAGCGTGAAATTCGACATGACGAAATGTTACGTTATATCAATTTTACTAACAGACGTCGCGTTTGGAACCTAACAAGTCCTAATTCTTCTTAATTCTCCTTATTCTTTCTTCACGTATGAAATAACGAACTTTGTGTCAATATACATAAAGATTTAATTTCGGTTTAAAGAATTTATTTTCTCAAAAAAGAACTTACATAGTTCACTTAAGATATGAGAAACTTAAAAATATATAATAAGAATTTCTGTGGTAAAACCATGCGATCACGTTGCAAAATTCATTCGCGCTGTCAATTACATTTCGTTGAAGAATGAGCTCTTTCAATGAGCCAATACAGTTGGTTTTGGTGTGGGCACAAATCTTGCATCGCGCGCGTGCCCGCGTCTATATTCTGTATGAATACAGCAATCGTCACATCTTTAGAGCAAGTGATGCAGGTTTTACCACGATATTTGCCTTCACCGTTTAGCATGTGGAATGTGATAATCACTGTTAATACCTACTACTATGTTTAAAGGAGTTACAAATGTTATTGAATATCCAAAAAGGACCCCTCGTCCTCTTATTGTCAGGTACTTACTACATACTCATTGGCAGCTGGTTGCAACAAGACAAAATGCGTAATATCTATAGTGTCTCTTTCTCTCGTATGAATGACGAAAGGGAAATCGCGACTCGGTGCGACATAATTCGTGGAATAGTTCTTGTCATAGTATACGTGCAAATCTTATATAAGATATGTAAAGAAAGTGGCCGGGACAGTTATTTTTAGGGTTCCGTACCCAAAGGGTAAAACGGGAACCCTATTACTGAGATTTCGCTGTCCGTCCGTCCGTCTGTCACCAGGCTGTATCTCATGAACCGTGATAGTTAGAGAGTTGAAATTTTCACAGATGATTTATTTCTGTTGCCGCTATAACAACAAATACTAAAAAACAGAATATAATAATTATTTAAGGGGCCTCCCATACAACAAACGTGATTTTTTTGCCGTTTTAATAGATAATAGTACGGAACCCTTCGCGAGTCCGGCTCGCACTTGGCCGGTTTTATAGATAATGGTACGGAACCCTTCGTGCGCGAGTCCGACTCGCACTTGGCCGGTTTTTTAAATAAAGAACTCCAAATCAAATGTGAGATTCTAACATTACAAGCAAATAGTCCCGTAAGCCGCACTAACTAAGCTAAATACTTGTCCTAAGAGTAGGCTCACATCAATAGTTAAATTACCAGGGTAACATGTTCCTATTAAATACCTATGTTTCTATACCTATGTTTGTTCCTATGTTTTTCTTTATCGAATTCAACAATATACGTCCTTTCGCAATTATCCGTACGAGTAAAAAAAGCATGCGTCATTCAAAAACCTTCGTTTAACGCTTGTCTATAAATATTAACGTGTCCAAGGTTCAGCTGGTGTTAGATAATCGTCCCATTGTGTTAGTTGCGGTATTGTTCTACACATAAAACATATCGTATATATAACGAAACTATGTATAAATAAAACAGTAGCCAGTTGTATGCGTGCAGGATACTCATAACTGGACGCTGATTACAATAAACCGGAATAGGTACTTTTTTCATTATTTAACTAAATAATAACAATAACGATTGGAGCAATCGCTTTGAAATAGTAAATAACATGGCGAAAATTCTGTTGGCAGTTGACACCAACACTAAACTATAAGTTTGCGTTGACTACATCGAGATATATAACGGGGATTATCGACTCCGCCTTGCGGCAAACTTTTCTGAAGTTTATCTGACATTGCCGTATACTACAATGGCGGATGTCAGATATACGTCACAAGAATTGCCATAGGCAGGGAGGAGTCGATATTGGTTCTCTAGTACTCTATGGTACTACGAAGCAATAGTCGCTACCGTCGACGTTATATGTAGCTGTCTATGGCCAATCGAAAGTTTGCGAATAGCTCCATATATTCACCCATTTGATTAGTATACCTCGTCGTTTTTCTCTCTATCCCAAGGTTGCCTGGTAGCGATCACTTTTAGTAATAAGGCTGCCCCTTGTAACACTTTAAAGTGATATCGTATGCACAGTTTGTGTTACTTTAAGTAGAACAATTAAGAGTTATCTATCTAGCTATAACTTGCTTCACTAATACCATAGTTACTTGACGAACCCAGAAGACTATAAATCTTGACAGATAGATCCCATCAAAAACATAATTGTGAAATGAGAACCAAGTTCAATATTATGATATATGCCTTCAACGACAAATGAAGTGAGATCTAAATGGGTGCCAAGTTCAGTAGTCAGTCCTAAAATTTATTTATAACAACATAAAATATTTCATAACAACTTAAAATATAATTTCTTCTTATAACTTAGGATAATATATTAAAGCCTAACGTCTGACTTGGCTAGTTCTTTGCGTGTCTAGATTCAGGATATAACAAAACCTTCCGATACACTTCCGGCAGTCGTATTTAACACGTCTAACAAGACATCACATATGAATCTCATGAATGGCACGTCTCCCATCCGGTTATCGAGAACGATTTATCTAGTATCAAATTAGGAAGCTGTGAATTGCTACGGAAAACAGTAAAACATCTTAATAATGGCGTATTGAATTGAAGATATTTGGAATAAGTAACTGTAAAACCTATGCAGACACTGTGGCGGGTATACATTGTGCTAAAATTTATGTTTGTGCTGTTGAGAATGTGTGTAAATTTTATACAAAATTGAAATTCCTTTCTTGTGAGGGTAATGTTGTGAACGTATTGGGGCGATCGAATTCACTTGTTTTTTTTAAATGTACTGTGTGCGAATATACATAAAGATGAAATTTATTTCGGACCAAATGTGTCTCATTCATTGTTTTAGAGGTCTAAAACCATCTTCTCATTGTTGCCTTTCTGATGAAATCGGTTTAGGGCACGTCCGGTTGGGTGGTTGCAAGGTCTATAACGGACATAGGTAGAAACATTTTTTGTGTTTTATAGATGACTGTGTGACTAATTTCGTTGAAAATTTTGAAAAATGTGCTTCTTAGTTGTTGTTTTGGTAAACTATTGGTGGCGGGCATTTTGACATGCCTGTAAACCTTATGGTCTTATTACCACGGTGCATTTGCAAGTTATTTAATCATTTCAATTATGTTCACTGCCCGAAACCCAACACTCCATTGTTTTGCCATATCCCACCAGCTTTCATTTCCCTTTGCCTTCCTATTGTGTAAATACGTAACAGTATCCCTTTGTAAAATGCTACAATCAGAGTTACTTGATACAAGGGTCTGTTCACGTGAAAGCAAAGTACTTTATGTTGCCAGGGTTTAATGTTGAGTGTAGTCTCTGGGTGGGCAGATGAGATTCACATTTTAGGATTTGTGGTAATCCAATATATTAGAGACTTTTGGGAAATCTTGTTATTTAAAATAATCACTCTTAATAATAACTTGATTATGACATCTATGTCCTGAGATTTAACCTGCGTGTAATACCTGCGGGACATCGACATAATCTCTAATTCGACTTATGTCAGAATAAAACGCCAAATTGGTCGTAATTTCATTAAATTTTGTTTAGACATTGGCACTGGTATATGGCATAAAGAAATAGTGAAATTTCCTAGAAGTGAGAGAACTTTTAGAATTGTATCTGTAGTTACGAAGCGAAGACCGTCTATTAAAACATAGAGATTTTGCAAGTTTATAAACTACTATTACTATCCCTTGGATGCTTACATGGTACAACTAGGCACTTTAGAAGAAGTTGGTCAAGTTTTTTGTTCTTATGAAACATAAGTAAAGACACCTAAAACGCCACAACAGAAATGGCTTGACTCTTTAATCCGTGTATCCACTTTGTGTAACGGGATAGTTCATATTGATATTTCAAAAGGTCGAACGTGTAAATACAAATGAAAATTTACATATTAGTCATTCGTCACCTTATATAGACCTGCTCCGTAACATATACGACAATAGTACAGCAAACATAAAATTACACATCCCTGGACCCATATTTGCAATAGATCGAGGAGTAAAGCAGGGTGATCCACTCTCACCAAAGCTATTCACCAGTGCTTTACAGGAAATATTCAAAAAGCTCCAAGACTCCTGGAAAGCACTAGGAATTAATGTTAACGGCCTTAAGCTGACCAACCTTCGCTTTGCCGACGACATAATACTTTTTTCAAGTACAGCCTCAGAACTACAACAAATGCTTCAGGACCTGAGCACGGCAAGCCTTGAGGTTGGACTTTCTATGAACAGATCCAAAATGCAACTCATGACTAACAGCACAAAACGTAGGGTCGAGTTAGATGGGCAAGTAATAAAGTATGTCGACGAGTATACGTACCTGGGCCAGATAGTCTCGTTTGAAAACAGGCAAGAGAAAGAAGTCACTAGACGGATTGAAAACGCCTGGAAGAGCTACTGGTCCATGAGGGATCTCATGAAGGGCAACCTTCCGATATCCTTAAAGCGTAGACTCGTCGACATGTGTATCTTGCCCGTCCTAACCTACGGTGCACAAACATGGTCACTGACAGAACAACAAAAATCCAAACTCAAGGTTTGCCAAAGAGCTATGGAACGCAGCATACTGGGTGTGAAACGAACCGACCGGATCAGAAACACTATCCTGCGTGACATCACTCGCGTCACGGACGTGGGCAAAAAAGACGGCGAAATTGAAGTGGGAGTGGGCTGGTCACGTCGGTCTGTGGGAGTGGGCTGGTCACTGGTGGCGCATGGACCCGCATAGGTGGGCTTATATCACCACCAGCTGGATTCCCAGTACTGGCCGCCGCCGCCGGGGTCGACCGAGAAGACGGTGGCGAGACGACCTTGACACCATTGTGGGAAAAACGTGGCCGGAGGTTGCCAAGGACAGAGAAGTGTGGAAGAGGAAAGGGGAGGCCTTTGCCCAGGAGTGGGACACTACTATAGGCTAGTTAAAAAAAAAAAAAAAAGTCATTCGTCGACCCAAGAAAAGATGGATGGACTGTATAAAGGGCGATATGAATGAGATCGGAGTGGATGTCAGTATGACGGAAAAGCGAGATGAATGGAACAAAAAGACATACTGCGCCGACCCCAAATAATGGGACAAGGTAAGGCAAATGATGATGATGATGAGTCATTCGTCATTATGATCTTGACAAGTCACCTTTCTATGCGGTCAATAAACTTGAGTTGAGTGTTCGATACTAACATGGTTATCATGGTGACAATCTGTTTTGTAGCTGTGCACATCTGGCTACCCCTTCGAGACATAGAGGCGTGATAGTAATTTATTATCAATAAGCTGTGCCCGGGACTCCGTTGGATGGATAGTTGGTGGATTTTAGGTAACCTAATTATCTTCCTTCAATAAATAAAAGTAGCCAAGTTACTCTTTATAACATCAGCTATCTGCCAGTGATTGTTTTTTAGGGTTCCGTACCCAAAGGGTAAAACGGGAACCCTATTACTAAGACTTCGCTGTCCGTCCGTCCGTCTGTCACCGCTATAAGAAAACCTTTCTGTTGCCGCTATAACAAAACAGAATAAAATAAATATTTAAGGGGGCTCCCATACAACAAACGTGATTTTTTTTCAGTTTTTATAGATAATGGTACGGAACCGTTCGTGCGCGAGTCCGACTCGCACTTGGCCGGTTTTTTTTGTTATAAGAACTGTATGTAATTTCATATCGAGGGGTGAAAGGCTAATAGACTGAAGCGATTGTTTTTTAAACTTTACAGGAGAGCATACTCAATCGATGCAGAAAAAACTGCTGATTTCAAATAAGTATATAGGTGTACCTAATAAGTGTCGCTTAAGTGAAAAGTAGCGCTTAAGTTAAAAAGCTGTTTTTTATAGGTGTACCTAATAAGTGTCGCTTAAGTGAAAAGTAGCGCTTAAGTTAAAAAGCTGTTATTTTTTCATTACAAACTGACACTTTAGTTTATTTATTTGTATAGACTTAACTACAGCCCTTTTTAATGTCCCACTGCTGGGCACGGGCCTCCGCTCAATGCGAGGGGGATTCAGGCCATAGTCCACCACGCTGGCCCGTTGCGGGTTGGCAGACTTCACACATCTATCGAGAACTAGTCAAGTTCCCTCAGACGTGCAGGTATCCTCACGATGTTTTCCTTCACCGTTTCGTATCGACAAGTTGACAATGAACATGTTATCTACCTTTATTCATGTATGATTCAGCAGAAATAAATTAACTATTTACGTAGATAATGAACAATGTACATACCTATAAGTTATTACGGTTTAAATACGTACATAGTAATTTAAAATACATGTTGAACCACTATTTTCCATCTATACAATACCATGTTGGCACTGGGTCTATACCACCATCTTCTAATCTTAATTGTGAAGCAGTGGTAGATTAGAATCTTAATTAAGAAGCAGTGGTAGCCTCGTGGGCAAGAACGCCCGCCTTGAACGTAAGGGGTGCAAGTTCAAATCCCGGGCCCGCACCTCTGAGGTAATTCTCATGTGCGAATGTTATTTTCAACAATGATTACCACTTGCTGAACGGTGAAGGAAAACATCGTGAGGAAACCTGCACGTCTAGGCGTGTGAAGTTCATCAACCCGCACTGGGCCAGCGTGGTGGACTATGACCCAAATCTCCCTCGTATTGAGGGGGAATGTGCCCGGTATAATGGCAATAGGCTCGCCCCCTATTACATTGGGACCAAAATACATCGGCGAAGAGTGGGCGCACTACAGTGCACCTCTGCCTACCCCTTCGGGGAATACAGGCGTGATGATGATGATGATGATGTATCTAATCTTAATATATATATTTCTACGGTACGTTTGTATGTCACTGAACTCCTCCTAAACGGCTGGACCGATTTGGATGACATTTTTTGTATGCGTTTGGGTGGCGCCCTGGATGGTTTAGATTCACAATTGGACCCGGTAGGTGGCGCTGCAGTCGGTATCTAGGTCAAAGGCGGTACGAACGTTGCCGGGACAGCTAGTCTATTATATATATTAACATTAAGTAGGTAGGTACCTATTTTAAATTATTGACAGCTTTGTACTAAATAATCGATCAAAAAATTACGTGATATTGAAAAAAAATATGATAAAGCCCAAAATATGGTTTCCAGCGCGCGAGCGAAATTTTTCTGGCTGGTCGCGTGGATTTTACCAAAAAGTAAATAAATCTTTATGTATATTAAAACCAAGATCATTTTGTGCAGTTCTTCAATTTTATATTTTTCTCGTAGATATTTATTCAAGCTCTAACTTTCAACTTTGAGTACTTATTAATAAAAGAGATGAAGAAATTATTTTTTAAATCTTATGATCGAGACTCATAAGTATTAAGGCCCAGATAAATAGTCGTTGCTAAGCATTGGTCTAAAGTACGACTTGGCGAAGCATTACTTTGACGTGTCTAAGCGAAGCACCTGTTATGTACTAAAATAGACGTAACTATAAACATTGCTTAGCCGAGCACGAGCTAAGTCAAAATCGAAAGTAATACTTTTGCATAAAAAGAAGCGTTCATAGATTGGGAAAGTGTCGGGTTTGATATTGTCAAAATTTAATATTTAATAATTAATATTAACAGTTCTATATCAATATAAATGTATTAGGTACATATAATAAAAAATGTTTTAATACTTGTGATCACAATGGAAAACTTAATTTGTTTGCTTTTTATACAAATGGCCATATTTCAAATGAACGCACTGAATTCTGTGGTAAATTATTGTTGTCGATGGTCTTTTTGGGAGAATGACACTTGGCAGTTGATATTTCGTTTTGCCTCTGTTGTTGATTTGTGATAAGTTCATCACACATTTTTATTTACAATGTTTATTTATTGAATTTGTCCTTGATTTGATATTAATTAGTCGACATTGGCATGAGTACACGCTATTCGCAGGCGCAGCGGAAAAAATTGAATGTTTACATTCATTTCGTATAAAAAGAAGATTTGTGTTATTGTGTGCATTTATTACATTTTGTCTTTCTTTCTCTCGGATTAAATGAAAATGCAAGTGATGAACTTTTTGTTTTATTTTTAGTTAGAATAATAATGATAAAGGTAAACCTTTGTTTTTGGCTACTGAAGTAAACACAAATACTACACTAAACTACCTACTTCTTTTTTTTACGAACGGAATGAAATGATGATATTTAATAAATTATGATGAGGGATGGCTCCACCTGCATTTAGCGAGTATTTCAGCCAGTACCAAGTAATTAATAGTACGGGCAAATTCAATAAAAACACATTTTAAATAAAAATGTATGATAACAGCGTTAAAGAGGGCAGATGAATCACTATTACAATATAAAACATACTGCAGCATACAATACCACAGTTCAAAAATCATTTTATTTAGTGAAATTGTTGCTTAGACCATGCTAAGTCATCAAAAATCTTGACTAATACTTGGCTTAGCCGAGTTTGACTTCTGACAGAACTGACAACTGAAAGTCACGTCTATTTAATGGAATTTCGTGAACTTAGTCAGTACTTTGGCTTAGATCGTGCTAAGTAACGTTTATTTATCTGGGCCTAAGGCCCAGATAAATAGTCGTTGCTAAGCATTGGTCTAAAGTACGACTTGGCGAAGCATTACTTTGACGTGTCTAAGCCAAGCACCTGTTATGTACTAAAATAGACGTAACTATAAACATTGCTTAGCCGAGCACGAGCTAAGTCAAAATCGAAAGTATTACTTTTGCATAAAAAGAAGCGTTCAGAGATTGGGAAAGTGTCGGGTTTAATATTGTCAAAATGTAATATATAATAATTAATATTAACAGTTCTATATCAATATAAATGTATTACATATAATAAAAAATGTTTTAATACTTGTGATCACAATGGAAAACTTGATTTGTTTGCTTTTTATACAAATGGCCATATTTCAAAAAATGAACGCACTGAATTCTGTGGTAAATTATTGGTGTCGATGGTCTTTTTAGGAGAATGACACTTGGCAGTTGATATTTCGTTTTGCCTCTGTTGTTGATTTGTGTTATGTTCATCACACATTTTTATTTACAATGTTTATTTATTGAATTTGTCCTTGATTTGATATTAATTACTCGACATTGGCATAAGTACACACTATTCGCAGGTGCAGCGGAAAAAATTGAATGTTTACATTCATTTCGTATAAAAAGGAGAAGATTTGTGTTATTGTGTGCATTTATTACATTTTGTCTTTCTTTCTATCGGATTAAATGAAAATGCAAGTGATGAACTTTTTGTTTTATTTTTAGTTAGAATAATAATGATAAGGTAAACCTTTGTTTTTGGCTACTGAAGTAAACACAAATACTACACTAAACTACCTACTTCTTTTTTTTACGAACTGAATCAAATGATGAGGTATTTAATTAATTATGATGAGGGATGGCTCCACCTGCATTTAGCGGGTATTTCAGCCAGTATCAAGTAATTAATTGCAAGGGCAAATTCAATAAATACATATTTTAAATAAAAATGTATGATAACAGCGTTAAAGATGAATCACTATTACAATATAAAACATACTGCAGCATACAATACGACAGTTCTAAAATCATTTTATTTAGTGAAATTGTTGCTTAGACCATGCTAAGTCATCAAAAATCTTGACTAATACTTGGCTTAGCCGAGTTCGACTTCTGACAGAACTGACAACTGAAAGTCACGTCTATTTAATGGAATTTCGTGAACTTAGTCAGTACTTTGGCTTAGATCGTGCTAAGTAACGTTTATTTATCTGGGCCTCAGACTTCCTACAAAAGAGTAATAAAATCTTGTCGTCTAATTAAAGACCGCGGGGAATGCAGTTGACATAAATCAGTCGGTAAATCGCAAGTTGGTTACCAATGTTTGCAAGGGAACATGACTAAGGTACCTTGGTCTTCTCCATCAAATGTCTTCGCCGATCAAATGTTGGTTGCCAACTTATTTCCGTAAGGCGACACGCACGACGACGGCGACCTTGGACGTCACCAACCACCCGATCGTGTAGCAGCCCTTTTATTTTAACACATAAGTGAAAAGTTGTTTGTTTGACCTTCCTTCACTAAAAGCTCTTGATATGAATGTAGTCTTAACTTATATTCAAGCTTAGAACCAGAACAATAATGTAAGTAAGTACAGTTCGCATCAAATATTCGAACAATCAGATTGCTTACAATGATCTGAAAAATTTCATAAAAAGTAAACTTTATCTCAATGCCACAAAGCATGTTTCATAATAAACAATATCGTACGACTCTTGTCGGTGCTTCTGATGAAGTTTTTGGTATCTGATTCGATCCAGTGCAGCCTCCTTCTCCACCACATACGACATGACATGACACTAACCTTTCGTTTAATCTGGCTCATGTAGCATATTCTCAGTCTCCCTCTCCCAAGCTTTCCATCTATTTTTCCTTCTAAGATGTTCTTTAAATAGGTGTTCATACCCTATGAGTTGGTTTATAATTTTCCCTCCTCTATATCTTACTGTCTCTAATAACCTATACATCGAGGGGTGAGCGGCTATTTGACTTAAGCGACACTTTTTCAATTTTGCAGCAGAGCATACTCATTCGACGCACACAAATCGCTGATCTATACTAATATTATAAAGAGGAAAGATTTGTATTTCTGTATGTAAAGAATTAACTTAAAAACTAATGGACCTATTTCAAGAATTATTTTGCCGTTAGAAAGCAATATAATCGCTGTGTAACATAGGCTATATTATAAACCCGTGCGAATCCGGGACGGGCCGCTAGTCAATATCGCCTAAAAGTGTCGCTGTCCAATAGCCTTTCAACCCTCGCATAACACAAAAATTGTTTCTATCTATGTCCGTTATAGACATTGAAACCATCCAACCGATGTGCCCCAAACCGCTTTAATTAGAAAAGCAATAATGCGCAGATAGTTTTAGACCAGTAAAATAATGCGTTACGCACATTCGGTCCATTCATCGTAGTCGCACACCCCGGGTGTCCGTTAGTCTATACTAATATAATAATAATATTAACAAAGAGGAAAGATTTGTATTTTTGTATGTATCGAATAAACTTAAAAACTACTGGACCGATTTCAAAAAATATTTTACCGTTAGAAAGCTACATTATCAATGAGTAGCATAAGCTATATTATAAACCCGTGCGAAGCCGGGACGGGCCGCTAGTGTTCTAATATGCAAAATACGTCCCAATATCTTTGAGTATCAGATCCTGTTTTCCTGAACGAATAAGCTACAATCTACACCACTATTTGTTCCTTGTTTTGTCAAATATAGTAGCTATTGGTGTACATTATAGAGTTTTCTATCTGTCTATCGATCTAACTATTGATTCTATTATAACTAGTGTCATTACTCGCTAGTAACGATGTATTGCCGACTTGGCGGAGGCGCTATGTCCGATTTCGATTTCTCAAATCAATTCGAAATGAGGACTTTGACAGTTATTTTAAAATACGTGTACCTACAGGTGTTATTCCTATTGTATATAGCAACGCTCCCAACAACCGTCCGCAATGATTTACATCGATTAACAACTGATTAGCATAATTTAACTTTGAACAAAACACTGAGTCATATTTGTATGGAAATGTTTTAAATGAAATTGAAAAGAGATATATCTAACTACCTACTTATCGTTTAATAATTTAAATTACTTGCTACGAAAATAATTAGGAACCTTAATTATTTTCCAAAAATTAAAGTTACTCCATAAAACATCAGCCAGTGAAAGTCCCGTCAAAATCGGTTCAGCCGACGCGCAGACAAACATTTTTAAAATTGAGTTACCGTTATAGGTACCGTGTATATTTTGTTAGGAAGATAGATAGGTACGTATTATTCTTTACACACCTCTTGAAGTAATACAAACTATACGTTTACGAGATAAATTTCAATTTACTAATCGAGGGGTGGAAGGCTATTAGACTTAAGCGACACTTTTGAGCGATATTTACTTAGAGCTCTTACACACGAGCGGCATGTTACCAACGGCATAGGCAGCCGTCGAACTATAGCCATTTTTTCACTCGACTGCAAATAGTTTAAGAGTGCGCATGCGTTGCAAAATTGTAAAATGAGTTCCAGTGACGAAATTGATATTGAATTGTTAATTGTGGCAGTAAAGAAAAATGCGTGTATTTGGAATTATAAATTGAAAGAGTACAGTAATAAAAAAATAAAAAAAAACAGAGCATGGATGTCGGTATGTGAAGAAGTTGTAAATGATTTTAATAATAAATATATTTCTTGAATCCACAAATAACGTGTTTTTATTTGTCGTTTCTGCCGGCGCCGTTGAAGTAAAAATAATAACAGTGTTTCTTCTTCGGAAACCATTTTGCAACTGACTCTTATACTATGAGAGCCGCCGATGGCTGCCGCTGATCTCTATAGTTGAGATATCGACGGCTGCAGATGCCTATGCCGTTGGTAAAATGCCGCTCGTGTGTAAGAGCACTTATATACATATTTGGAATCAGCCAATTTTTCTGCGTCGAATGAGTATGCTCTCCTGAAAGTTAATTAAATGTCACTTAAGTCAAATAGCCTTTCATCCCTCGATATTTATTTAATAAAAATCTGTTATTTTGCTATTACAGACACTTCAATTTTATTTATTTGTCTGTATAGCTTTAGTTGGTAACTTGGTAGGCATTCTTTGCGCCGCACTGTACCAGGGTTGTGGACTACAGTACAGACTACAGGTACCATTGAAAAAAAGATGTTGTTTTCATGCCTTAGAAAACGGAGTCATAGCACCTCCACGACAATAGTGTTAGTAGACTTGGGGCCCAGCACTGATCAAGAAAACTTGAGATCACAGATCATGAGAATCAACTTTTTATATGAGTCAATACAGTTCTTTTTGGCAGTGGCAAAAAGAAATACAGAGGCTGAAAGCTATACACAGGCTATGGTGTTCCACAGTGTACCTACTTAACTTTAATGACGAGGAAAATCCTTGAAATCGCAAGGAAGTCGAATACGGTAAATGGTTTCGATATAAAAAACACATTGTGCATTTACTATGTGCATTATTAACAAGTGAATTATTAACCCGATATAAATTGAACTCTATACGACAGGAAACAACGTTCATATCGTATTGAAATACTCATATGTTTATGCGTAAAACATAAAATGTGGGTGATATTCTCGATGCAAATGTGAGTAGTGTGTCGTTTATATGCAAATTTTGTATACGGAACGGTTTCTATAAATATAATGTACTGGTTTCACGGCGATAAAGTACGGTGTGTGTTTAAAATTCACGGGATGAGATCTCGCGCTGCGGCCGTTGGTCTTAGCTATGGGCTCAAAGTGGCGCAATGTTCAGTACGACAACGATAGTGAAGCAAACGGCTGTTCAAATTGTGGTACAGACAACAAGGAAAAATTCTGCAGGAATTTGTATTTGATTTTAAACATAACAAGCAATATTCTTTTTTTTAGGAATATATGAAATCCTCGCATGCCATCTTTGCAAGGCGCTAGATTCTTCTGCTACGACGCTGGCCTTCGGGCGTTCAAGTGTTAACACGATTTGTCCACCTTTGCGGGTCCATTCATTCTACGTGCTAGGATGAATATTATGTATTAATAATAACTTGATCAAGTAGGTTGGTAGGTAGAGATAATATTATTATATTTTGTTTATTGACGATTCATAAGTTCCTGTATTGGTTTATATGAATAAAAAAAATGTGATTCCGATTCCGGTGCGGTGTTTTCATTGCTGACTTTACAAGCAAATATGGCACCCGTACATTTTTAACGCCTATAAAATGCGAGAATATTGGGTCAAGCGTGTGGAAAGAGGTTTTCGTAAGCGTATGGTGCGCCTAAGCCACACTTTAATCGTATAATATTCAAAGTTCACGCAATATCCATTTGAGATTACTTTTCTATTTATGTGTACGCGTTTTATTCGTTTTAATTTATTTAAAGCGATATTTCGATCGTTATCTTCTAACAATATTATGATTAAGGAATAAAACGAAATTAATACTTAGGTACATGTTTCGAACTTGGCTGGCTATGAAATGTAAATCTTTTTTTTTGTGTTGTATAAGTGTGTTTAGGTTTGATAAAGAATATTTCCTAAAGATAATAGATATATATAATAAGAAATATAGATAGGTACTTGAACGTGTCGAACAGACGACAAAAGGACCGAAATTGGTATCATTAATTCCATCTTGCCATAGATAACCTACGTACGAAGACGACAAAGTCACACACGCAATTGGACGTGTGTCACTGTTAAATGGTAGTAAAAACTATATCTATGATATAATACTACTACTACAGCCATTTTAACCACTGCTGGGCACGGGCCTCCCCCCAATGCGAGGGGGATTCGGGCCATAATCCACCACGCTGGCCCAGTGCGGGTTGGCAGACTTCACACATCTATCGAAAACTAATCAAGTTCCCACAGACGTGCAGGTTTTCTCACGATGTTTTCCTTCACCAAAAAATGAGATTCGCACATAAATCCCAGAGGTGCGAGCCGGGGTTTGAACCTGCACACTTCGATTGCAAGGCGTGCGTTCGACCACTCGGCTACCACTGCTTTAATAATAACTGGTTGTAACTTTTATTGAAAAACAAGTTAGTTAATATACCAAGTCCAATAGATACAGACAGTATACTACAAATGTATAATTCAATAAAGGAGAGTTGTACCCAATCGAAAGTGGTACCAGTTCCGATAGCCTATTATACGCAGTGCATGCCGGTAAAATCGATAAAGACAGAATAGGAAATGTACTATAAATGGAACAGTTAAGTGCTTTCGTAATACCTGTAACACGAATAGAGATAACTGAAATTATACTTACAAGTACCTGCATGCTATTACCACTGTTATATGTTCATAAGATTCATAATAGCCTGAACTAGCGCCTTGATTTAATTAGAAAACGTACTCTGTGCCATTACTAATATAAAGTTTGAATTTCATTGGCAAAATCCCCGCAGTCACACGCTGTAATTATGGAAAATATACCTTCCCTTCAAATTAATAATTAATGCAGTCAGTTTTAGTTTTGGCAAAAAATTGCCAGACCTAATACGTTTATACCAAAACCGACATTAATTTCATCACAAAAATGTATTTCATAAAAATATGAATTGTCTAATTACTTTATTACGTACAGTTAGCATTGACATCAAAGAAAGCCAAATGGATACGAACGAATATTTTTTTTCTGCCGTAAAATATATTTTCGCTGTAAATATTAGGTATATCATTATATTTACTTGCGGATTTTTTTCATCCCGTTTTATTGGGTCCATGTAAACAACATGATGTATTCAGGATGGCAGCTGGCAACGATTTCAAAACATCAAAGCCCACGAAATCATTGATGAAATCGTTATATAAAAATGAGCATGCATTTCATTTAGAATAATTATTACCACTAGCTGAAGAAACCGTGAAGGCAAACGTAGTGCGGAAACCTGCACGTATATAAAAAGATGTGTGAAGTTCACTAATCCGCACTAAGCCAGGATGGTGGCCTATAGCCCAAATCTCCCTCTTAAAGACAGTGAATGAGCCCGGTATAATTCTAATAGGCTCATTCTCTTACATTGAGACCAAAAATACATCGGCGAAGTGTCGGTTCATTGCAGTGCATTTCTGGCTTCCCTTTCGGGAATACAGGCGTGAAGATGAATAGCTATTTTTCAAGGGACTAGGACCGCCACACATTCCCACCACTGTTACTCCTGTAAGCAGGGATCGACAGCGGTATTCAATGAAGACGCCGTGGTTTGACCTTTGGCGAGCCCGGGGATAAGCTAAATTGTCTCGGATCTAGCACGAATTCGTATTTAAATATTCTGATACAGGCATAAGATGTATTAAGATTATAATACAGGCATGAAGATATATTAGACTTAGAATAAAACATTTTTTACGACGCCAAACGAGTTTCAGTTACACTAATTTCTGCCCAAACACGTATTCTTCTTATCATTACGCCGAAGTCGTGAAAGGTATGTACGGTTTGTGTTTCGTGTGCTTATTCAATTATTTCAGCGATAACAACCACGTTGTATACTTACACAATAATTGTGACCAAGGTCGTAAAACTATAACACAATTCGAACATTCGTGTTGAATGTTTTATTAAAATAATTTTAATGCTAATTACTTTGGAGTTTGTTTAGTACCTATGCAAAAAAAAAGTTTTTTTTACAAGCTTTATATTAACTTGCAATGTATGTCCGGGTGGAATCTTGCAACTGAATTTTAAATCAGCTAACTTTAACCGATTGATCTGAAATTTGGTATACACGCTTATTTTGGATGACAATGCATGCTTAGCTATGTGACGTCATTCTAATTCCAATATGGTGGATCATTCAAGATGGCGGAATAGTTATTTTTTCTGCACTACCACAGTATGGGTATCAAATGAAAGGGCTTGGTGAGGAGAACACGAAAACTAAGGGGAAAAAAAGTTTTTTTTACCATTAATTTATTTTAGTCAAATTTCAAGAATGGAATAATTAAATTATAGATTGAAATAACATATAGTGGGGTTAACACGCATGATGAGATTACTGTCATGGATTCGATAGTCCGCCCTATGTCTTATTTCATATGAGCGACAGAGACAAAAATCAATACATTCCATAACATAAGTCTAGTATTGGTACACATGCTAGAACTGGGGTCCCCAAATGGCGGACCGCGGTCCGCATCCGGACCGCCCGACCCGTTTTGTGCGGACCGCGAAAACACAACAACTTGCACTAGAGAGAACCTATATAATAAAAATGTAACATTGTCTCATTGATATGTTAAAAAAATTCCTTTGTTATTTCCGTAATTACATTTGTTGAATAATTTTTTTTTATTTTTTTATTTATGCTAGAACTTCAGAGCCTCCTCACTTTTGAAGTGGGCTAAAAATACGACGATATCCTTCGACAAACTGTCAGTACGCCTGAAAAATGTGATGAAGGACAGAAAACGACTAAATTAGACCCTAATGAATGTTAAAATGGCATAGATTTAGTAAACGCAAAATGTCAAGGTGTTTGATAAATGGCAAGGTAAATTATGAATTAGGTGCCAAATTGCCAATAGAATCTGGACCGAAAGGCACTTAGAAAATAAAGGTTCAGGGATTACTTCATCAATCGTCCTCGCTGAAGAGTCATTAAAGGTAAACGTTTAAAGCCCTGCACAGACTGAGGCGTCAAAATCTTTGCCAATACTAAAACGAACTGTATTCACAAATAGAAACAGTCATTGGACAGCGCGACCGAATTCTGACGCGTGGTCGCTTTTAATCATGGAGATATTACAACAGAGATGGTATTTTAAGCCAGCACTGCGGTAAATTTTTCTGGTTTATCTGACTCCGCCATTGTTGATATCCCATTTAATTGCCGTATACTACAGATACATGAGATAACAATAGCGGAAAAATCGCCGCAGAGCTATACGAAGAGTGGAGGGGTCGTTATGGGTAGGTACTCTAGATACTCTATGGTTTTAATAGAGAAATTCAATATTTATGACACATACTTAAAGTCTGTTAAAGCTTTGTACATCATCATCACGCCTGTATTCCCCGAAGGGGTAGGCAGAGGTGCACTGCAGTGCGCCCACACTTCGCCGATGTATGTCCCAATGTAATAGGGGGCGAGCCTATTGCCATTATACCGGGCACACAGGTTTCCTCACGATGTTTTCCGTCACCGTTTCTTAGCAAGTGATAATTAATAATAAAGCTTTGTGCCCATTCAAAACGTCAAATCGGTCGTATTTTTAACCGACTTCATTTGGTTTTGTTTCGACATACCTATGTCGAATTAGAGATGATGACGATTTTGCGAGAATCTGGTCCCGGGGCTTTAACACGAATGAACTCTGCCACATATGTATTAAAGAATCGATATAAAGATCGAATCACTGTTGTAAATGCCACGACACCACGCGTCAAATCTCGCTCGCATTTACAATGGTATTTCGTTGAAGAATGACCTTTTTTCGTAAGTCAATACAGTTCATTTTATTATTAATTTATTTGCGTGCGCGTCTTGACGCAACAATATGCCAGGGGTTTGAGGATGGTGTAAAGCACGCGAGCCCATCGCCTTGACCGAGTTTCATTTGTTGAACAGGAGCACAGTGACACTAATTAAATTACAATAATAATAATAAGCTGTGCGTGCTAATTAATAACGGTACATAGGCTCGGGTGAGGTGTGAAAAGTCACGCATGCATGTTATGAGAAAGTGAGCCACGCATTTTACAAACCAGTTTCACAATTTCCAGTGTTTTGTGTACATTGTTCGACGTAGGAGTATTCTCCTACGTCGAACAATGTACACAAAACGCTGGAACATAAAAACGCTGGAACATGAACGTAGGCAAGCAAAAAGGATCGAATCAACAAAATGGACTACTAAATTGTTAGATATACCAAACAGTCTCTAGGCATTTTCAATAAACAAAAAAGATCCCATTGAAATATAAAAGCTAAGAGCATTTTTATCACCTAGGTTACCATCCCACAATACATTATCAAACTTCAAGCTGCCATATCTCAAAACTGACTTGATGTTGATTGGATAATTTTTGTTTAATTTATACATTCAACAAATAAATTAAATTTCAGTGTCTGTTTCTAATGTCAAAAAAACTGCTTTTTACTGAATGTATAATGAAAAAAACCATACCAATTGAATTGAGAACCTCCTCCTTTTGGAAGGTTAAATATACACGGAACTTAAAAAAAAAAAAAAATCCGCCTGTTGTAAACGGCCAGAGGACGAATTGGTGTAACTATTTTTTTTTTCAAAATAAATTGAAACCAGAGAGCGCGAATCCAATTTAAGATTTATTACCAAATTTAACCTAACGATCTAGTGTTTGGGGAAATTGTTACATTTTAATGACTTTATAAACAAAGTCAGTGGAGTAGTGGAATGATTGTCGGTAGTCTGATAATCTAGGTTTATGCCAGCTTGGTCTAGTCACTAGCTAGAACAAGCTGGAATAAAGACTAGTTGCTCGACAGGTTGCCCCCTATTACATTGGGACCAAAATATCGGCAAAGTGTGGGCGCACTGCAATGCACCTTTGCCTACCCACTACAATACAGGCGTGACCATGTATTTAGTTAATATTTCTTTATCAATGGTAGCTAAAATATGACATGGTAGACGTTCGGACATAGTCGCCTTGAAGCATTAGTCATTTTCTAGCTACCATCAATATATATTTTTTCCATGCCTTAATAAATTAAGCCATACTGATTCTACAATTGTGTTAGAGGCCTTGGCCTGGGTATAACTGGGATGGACCCCAGTCCATTGTATGGTTCCAGCGTTCCTTACGGGAATGTAGCTTTGGATGATACGATGATGAGTGTGTTGTCTACCCATATTTATTATCTTTTTTTTTTGTACACAACGACAACAAAGCTAATATATACAGAACTAAAGGTACTGCTGTCTTACTAATACATTATAAGGAAGAGAAGGATGGCAATAGAAGTTTGGTGCCAACGACTTTAGCCTTAATGTTTATTCAACCCAAGTGTTCAACACTACCCTCCTTTTCAAATAAATAAGAGTGCGATCCATCAAGCTGGCCTATAAACGTCTCTACAAAAAGTCCTAATTCCAGGAAAATGTTTTCAGATTTGTCTTCGGTCTGAATAGCATGAACTCAATCTATTTGGGACTTTAAGCCCCGGGGCGTCAAGACGCGCGCGTTACAATATAAGCTAATACAAAAACGAACTCTATGTCAATATACGTAAAGATCGGATTTTTGTGGTAAAAGCCTTCGACCGCACGTCAATATTCGCTTGCGCTGTTAATAACATTGCGTTAAATATTGAGTTGTTGCTATAAGTTAATACAGTTTTTTTTGTATCGGCAAGAAAATTGCAGCATCCAATGCCAGTCCTATGAAAAACCGTTCGGAAAGAAAGTAACCGTGCAACAAGCCCAGGACAGGCACATAAGGAGACGAGAGGGGGAAGTCTTTGCCCAGCAGTGGGACATTCAATATGCTATAAAAAAAGTAAGGAACCGTGTCTTTAGGTGCTTGTCATGGCTCGTTACAAGTTCCAAAAAAAAAAAAACGAACAGTTGCGATTATCTATTACGATTTGTTTTGTATGGCATTGAACGTCATTCCATTTTACCACTAATTGCATTTGAAATACGTTTTCAAATGCATTGGTCAGTGTGTTTAATAAATAAGTCCGCTTTTCTTTCAAGTCTGGTTAGTCTATTAATAAGCGCACTAACCGGATGTAGCATAGAGGTTATAAGCCTTTGTTAAGAGACCCCTATCGAGGTTGAAGCCACAAGCATGCCTCGTAATGTGATTTAAAGTCGATCCCCCTTTCAAGTTCATCGTCTAATGGAAAACGCGAGGTTACAGAAGGTCGAGTTTACAAAGGTGTTCGGAATCACGTACACTGTGATACCTTCACGTTTTCGGGTTGTCGACTGTTTGACTGTTTGTCCACTGAAGCGAGCGAATTATCGTGATTGTTAACCGAATTAAAAAAATAGAGGTTCTTAACGTGACCCTGATTATTTCTAATGTACTATGTGTCATTAGTGCATTACCCAATATACGTATTTTATTTTGGGACTAAGCCCGCCACGTATTCCCATCACTGTTACTCCTGTAAGCCAGAATCGACAGCGGTGTCCATTGAAGACACCGAGGTTTGACCTTCGGCGAGTCCCGGGGAATATCTAAATATTCTAAATTGTCTTGGAACCCGCACGAATTTAATCGAAAAAGGTGTAGGAAGAGTTGGAAGAAAAATGTCCAATGTACATATTATATAGATTATCATCTCATCTCTTTCCATCAATTGTATTTAGTTCGTAATAGAAAAACTAAGATACGATTTTTAAATTTTCAGATAAACTGGCAGTCTGTATAAATATCCACTAACAGCTATCAATACAAATATTTGATGGTCTCGTAGGCTTCACTTGATACGTATTTATTCGCAATTTTGTCTGTGAATTAAAAATATCGACCCATAGAACACTTCACGTATAAAAAGCTTCCTACGAATATAGCCGATGTTTTACCAACTACAACGGAGTTTGGTATAGATTTTACATATAGATAGATTAGATAGAGTACTGTTTAATGTACACCGAACAAAGAATATAATACAACATAAATACAGTTGCTATGTACAATTGGGCTGCCTTATCGCTAAAAGCATTTTTTTCCAGATAACCAGTTTGGAAGTATAATAAACTTTGCTAGTAGGGATATCGTTAAGTACCACTTGGCGATTTAAACCAGTACTACTTATTATTAAATAAAAGCATATATTAACTATCAGAGAATGAATAAGCACGCACATACACCTCTTATTCCAAAACCCATAGACCAATACAATCATATTCTTTTCAAAACCAGAACGAATTGTTACCAAGAAGATTATAAGGAGACCACGGAGTGAGAGCTCTTTCATCTATCTTTCTTTTTTTTTTTTTTAAACAGAAATTATATAAAATGCTATCAGAAGAGAAAACTATAAAGCATTATGGGTACCTGTTGGTGGATATTTGCTTTGTAAGGTAAGATTGCCAGCCTGTTTCTTTCTTGAATCCCACTAGAGGTTAAAAATTAATAACGAATTCAGTTCCCGTTATTTTTAAAGTACCACAGATTTGTCTAGCAACCCTATCGACAAACGTTATGCATACCGCAACAGTAGGAAGTTAAGTTACGTAACCGCCAACAGCTGCCTGCGAATAAAAACACGTAACCGATAATTGATAGATAATGACACAATGTCACGAAGGTCTACACATTGGTTACAGTTGATTTTGGCACGTTAGCGCATAATAGTTTGAATGTACTAACGCAAACGAATTTATGTTACTCGAAAATGTACTCTATATTAATAAGCATAAAGATTAAATGGCAGTGGCACAGACGATGGCTTGGTCTGGTAGTTTGAGCGTAGGCCCCTCGGCTCACTGCACAAGGTGGTAACTGGCCAATTCGGAATGTGCCAGGGTGTAACTGAGATCGCCGCCAGTCCATAGTACAAGCTTTGCTTAGGGGTTATATCGAGAGTTGAAAGGCTATGAGACTTAAGCGGTATTTTTTTAAATTTACAGGAGAAAAGAAAAAATTTAAAAAAGCAGTGGTAGCCGAGTGGTCGAACGCACGCTTTGCAATCAAAGTGCGCAGGTTCTATCCCCGGCTCGCACCTCTGGGTTCCATGTGCGAATCTCATTTTCATCTGAGATTATCACTTGCTAAGAAACGGTGACGGAAAACATCGTGAGGAAACCTGTGTGCCCGGTATAATGGCAATAGGCTCGCCCCCTATTACATTGGGACCAAAATACATCGGCGAAGTGTGGGCGCACTACAGTGCACCTCTGCCTACCCCTTCGGGGAATACAGGCGTGATGATGTGATGTATTACAGGAGAGCACATCATTCGACGCAGAATAATTAGCCGATTCCAAATATGTAGGTATATAAGTCAATATCGATCAATAGTGTCGCTTAAGTTAAATAGCCTTTCACCCCTCGATATGATGGGTATGTGACAATTCATCGATGACATTTCGATCAAAAATTTGCTTCTTCTACAAGTTAATACGGTTAGTTTTGGTATTGGCAAAATTACATTGTTCGCACGCGACTTGGAATCACCTATTTGTACAGGGATACTCGCGACATTTCGTCAATCGTATTCGCGGGTCATTAGCCTTCTAAAATTGTTTGTGTTTGTCGCCACTGTTTATTTAAGGGGTCGAATAAACTCGGAAGATTGGTTTAGTTGCATGCATATTAGGAGTCTTTCCTCTATTCGCGGTGCATGCCAAATCGATCCCGTGGCGCGGGCGCCCCGATATAAGCGGAAGATGGTACACCGTCGGTTTTTAGTGGGTATACGGCCTTCTGCCGGGACTACCACATAACCCTGCTACTTCCTCCGAGGTGGCAGGGTATCCATAAAGGATTTTCGGACGTTAAAAAAAAAGAAAAAAAAGATGTCTTTCCTCTAATCTGCTTCAGCTAGAACATTATTTAGGGTATTGTAATAAAACTATTTTACGGACTTTATCGCGTTTATTTACTATTTTATTTTCCCGACGTTTCTGCGTGGATCGGACCGCAAACAACTAAATATGAGGGTACCCAGTTATTAACTATGACATCAGGACGTCTAACACCTCAGTCCCCCCGTGATCATGGTTGCTGTAAAGCAGCCGAAACGTCGGGAAAATAAAATAGTAAATAAACGCGATAAAATCGTGAACGGTATTCGCGTAAATATAAGAAAACATTATTTAGGGTAATCAAACTTAATAACACCACCTCTTAAAGTATTCTTGTTTCATTATTAACTGTAAATTTGCTGCAAGACAGGTGAGTGGTTGGGGGCCTTTAAGTAAATTATTGGAGGTCGATCTTTCTAAATAGACGTAATTTAACGGTATTGTTAGTTTATAAGTCACATACTTAACTATTCCAAAAAAACTTCGATAAAAAGCTTTATAAGTACAATTTAATCAATAAAACCCAATGTGTTCGGAATCATGACCCCAACATTTACATTTTATAATAATTTTGCTTATTTTTATGCGTAGAACATAAGGAATTGACGTCACCAGACCGCCACTGGCACAGACCCATTAGTACAAAACGAGGTCTGAATCTTTAATCAAGTGCATTAGCGATCGGTTCTTGAGGAATTGTAAGGTAATTATGCCCGTCGTCGATAACACTATCGAGACCTACCTATTTTTTTTTTTTTTTGGACTTCGCTGTTGGCCGTGAGGTGGCCTTTACAGCTTTACCGGAGGAGTCCTATATTTGATGCCTGAATATACTGCAACTGGACACTGCTTCATATTTAGGCAACACTTTGACAGGGTCGCTGCGTTACGAGGTCATATTGGCTCATGGTGAACTTTCATCCACTGCGCAGCGCTCAAAAAGTTAGGTTCTCTATGAGTCAATACAACCTCACGACGCACCAGCTGAAAGTACACTAAAATCTTACAACTCCCGGCACACTGGGGCGTCAACGCTCGCGCGTCAACATATTTTTTAATACCAAAACGTACTCTGTGTCAATATGCTTATAGATTGAATTTCTGTGGTAGAAGCCAAGACCCCATGCGTCAAAATACGCTCGCGCTGTCAGTGTCATTTAGTTGAAGAATGAAATTGGTATGGCAAAAAAATTTACGCGCGAGCTTTGACGCCCCAGTGTGCGGGAGGCCTTACGCAGCGAACGTGTTAAAGCGTCTCCAAGTGCTGATGAAAACGGACATACGGTAACCGAAGATTTTCGATGGGCACAATTATCGAGTTAACAATTAACATCAATTTCAGGGCTACAATCTAATGCTTCGAATTTCTATTGATTGTATTTTTATAGCCCATTTCTACAGTATTGAGTTCAATGCAAACCAATCTATTTTAGGGACTTTCATACTGTATCACGATCCGAATATCATCCCAATGCATTGCAGTCACGTTTAAATGTGAACCCGCACGACGAATTAAAACTTTATTTACATGTATGGATGACTGAGAATTGAAAGTCACGAGAAAGGATCGATCTAAAATAAGCCAACGCGTTTGAATTGCATCACACGTCGAGGTGCTTGCATGTGATTGATGGTAAGTATATGCTTATTGGTAATATTGATTCAACAGTTTTCATTTGAGCGCCGCCGCCGCGCCGCGCCAATCAATGTTTCTATTTTAAGATTACTAGCAATATGAGATTATCACATCACTAGTCGCGGGGTTGAGGTGAGCCCACTCGGAATGGGACACTCATAGCTGGAGCATTAAGCTTAGTTTAAGAGGCTAACGAGAAAATTACTTGGTATATAGATAATCTTACATAGATAGTAATCTTTAAGAGTAGGTATTGAGTAATATTTCGATTGGGTAGTTATTTTACGGTTATTAGGAATGAACTAGACTTCCACCAAAAAGAGTGGCTCATCTTAGCTTAAAATATAGACGAATGGAGAAAGACAAGGGAGTTCTTTGCCCAGGAGTGGAACATCATAGATATTTTTACCACGCCAATATTAAAATTATACAAAATAACGGCATTCGCCACGATTCAGAAAGTCAAATGTTAGCAGATATCATACAAACATGTTATTAAAACCATCGTTTTATTTATATAGCCCTGGTATTTATTGGTGTTTAATCCAGTGTGTTCTATCAATACGAGCAGGTATTTGCTTAGCTGGTAATGAGGTAAATGTCAAAGAATGCGTTCACACGGTGTGGTTAAGAACAATAACATAAAAGGGGTAAAAAATGTGGCATACCAACATATCAAAATAAAATAAGTAGTTGTATACACAATTTTGGAGAAAATAAAACAGTGGACAGCCGAAATAATAAATAAAGATCCTTTTCTTGTCCCTATTCACAGTATTTCATCCTTCATATCACTCTTAACACTCTCATATCTTTCTTTGAGACTTCCTTGCGGTATGTTTTAAATAATAAGTAACATTGTATTCCTTTCGTTGCCTGATACAACTTTCTCGATCAAAATATTGTTCCAACTCGTCCCTGGGTGTTATTTTAGACTGTAAACAATTTGCACACTCCATCAATCGCTCCAATACAAGTTTCTACACCAAGAACAATTTACAACAGGTTCGGTCAGGGGTAAATTGCTTTTTACTTGATATAATCACGTACTATACCTTCCACGTGACCGACAAAAAACGAACAATAAAAAGATGCACTTACAATGAACAGATTTCAAAAGATAGCGCAAATTAAGTCTTTACAATAGATGGATGCTTTGTATAAAATACCACAATCTGACAGCCAGGTTGTTGTATTATAAATAATTACGTATCAAAAGCATGTGCTTACAATAGAGAAAAAAATCTAGCTCTCTGACCTACCGGTAAATCTTTCAAGGGGAGTTAATTTAAAAAATGCAAGGGCTCAAAGTAAACGCCAATGAGGTCTCGTTCTTGCTGCAAGCCTATTGGAGCAAGGGGGAGTTGTGTTAAATTTTATCGGTGCCATATGGAGCAAAAAACAATATTTAGAGTCGCACACAGTAAATTAAGACTATCCCCGCTAAGCCAAGCTGAAAAAATACCACATGCTGCGTTTTAAATTTACATTACATACATCTGCTTTCAATTGTTTTAGCCTTGGTTCGCTTGAAGATATGAGTGACGAATTAGTCAAAAGGATTATTTGAAACCTTAGTTTTACTAGTAAATGTGTAGATTCAAGTGGTAACATTATCGATATTGTCGGTGAAGTGGCCATGGCATTTTTTGACTACTTTTATAATGTTGATGCAATTATTAGATAGTAATCTTCATTATTACTCTCATTCCAACAAATTTGAACGTTATTTAAACAGATGTGTTCCTTCATAAACATTCTGATGTGACCTACGCTCGAGATTTTAAATTATAATACTAAAAGTGCCTAACTAAAGTGAAAAAGTCTTAATAATGTTTTGGTTTGCATTTCATTATGCACAACGTGATCGAAAAAAGTCGTTCGTATGGGAAAATAAATGCATAACAAATAAAGTTAATTCATTTAAAGATCGGGGATCTCATACCTGTATAAGTTTTACAAAATGAGAAACAAAATTGTGAAAGCTATGTGAACAAAATGCAGTCAAAACAAAATAAAACTCTAGATTTAAAGTCCTGCGTGTCTTGGCAGATATACAAGACCAGCCTGACCGGTCTGCCAAATGGCACATTTGGACTTTTGTAGCTAACCTTGTAAACTGGAGCCAGTGGGACACATTTTCTCGATCTATTTTGGATATCGCAGCTTTTCTTTCCACACAGGAAAAGTTCGCTTAATGTTATTTGTACATCTATTGAAGTATTGAAGACAAGATTAACTGTTATCAACGCTATTGATGAGTATTCTAAGTATGAGCGCTACAGTACTTTAAATAAATAACCCGATAGCCGAACGAACGCCGCCATCTTGTAGTGTAACTCTTGACAACTGATAAGTAGTGTATTATCCTTAGAAGGATCTTAAATAATTCAAATCGAATATATGTTTGTTATATTAATTAAATAACTGACTATACGTACTGGCAAACATATCTTGGCAATAAACCTCAAATAAGAGCTAATTACTAGTCTATATATCTTTTGTAATATTTATCTAATGAGTAATCTTTTCAATCCCCATACTAAGACAAAACCGTAAGTGATTATTCCATTGAAGGTGTTGGTAATCGAGGTCATGTCACTTCCTGTGCCACACTATTAGTTATTTATACTCCATCGTAGGAAGTCCAGTCGAAAATGGTTTCTTAATCTTATGCCATGCGCGACCGATAGAACGGAACTTGGCAACGCTTCCTATTGTTAAACTTTAGTATTAAATTAATCATTTGTTTTTGAATAATGGATTGGTTGTCGAGACTCGAGATATACCTCTGCTTTTAAAATAAAGTAGTCTCATAAAGATTATTAAATTGGAAAGCTTCGAATTAGAAGTATATGGACTCTAATTGTAAGAGATGCCGTACAAATGTGATGGACCCGTTCAGAAAAGTATGTATTCTTTATAACATATCAGTGTAATTGACACAGCGAACTTCCTCACGCTGAAAACTGAATCATCACGATGAATCACTATCGCGAAACGCAGGATACACTCATTAGCGGAATATAGATTTCTAGAAATGTAAATAGGTCAGCAAACTTTATTAAAAACTAAACAAAACATTTTCCTAAGACATAATGAGCAATTGAGAACACCCACGTATCGTTCAAGTAAGTATTTGATATCAAAATGTTGTATATAGAATATTTCGGCCAAACCGAATTTAGATCGGTGCGGTGTCATTCAACCCGTTCGGATACTGAATATAAGATAAAGCTGAACTGTGCTGGATGCTGGAGGCCTGGTGATTGCGCCATGCGCCATTATCCGACGCTGCGGCTACCGGTAATAAAAGCCGGGATGTAGGTAGGTCAAATAATTAACTTTCTTTTTTTAACGAAATGAATGAACTGATGATATATAATGGAATAAGATGAAGAATGGCTCGACCAACATTTAGCGGGTATTTCAGCCAGTGTCAAGTAATATTTTTTTTTTTTTTATGTGATAGGGAGGCAAACGAGCAGACGTTTCACCTGATGGTAAGTGATCAACGCCGCCCATGGACACGTGCAACACCAGGGGCATCGCAAGTGCGTTGCCGGCCTTTAAGGAATGAGTAAATAGCAAGGGCAAATTCAATAAATACAAATTATAAATAAAAATGGATGATGACAGTGATAAAGATGGCGGACCTTGTCTCAATAATTAACTTTATTATGATATTAGAAATTTATGCAGCAGTGCAGTGCAGTGTTTTAGCATTTTAGCAGTGGTAGCCGAGTGGTCGAACGCACGCCTTGCAAATCAAAGTGTACAGGTTCAAACCCCGACTCGCACCTCTGGGATTTATGTGCGAATCTCATTTTCATCCGAGATAATCACTTGCTATGAAACGGTGAAGGAAAACATCGTGAGGAAACCTGCACGTCTGAGGGAACTTGTCTAGTTCTAGATAGATGTGTGAAGTCTGCCAACCCGCACTGGGCCAGTGTGGTGGACTATGGCCTGAATCCCCCTTGCATTGACGGGAGGCCCGTGCCCAGCAGTGGGACGTTAAAAGGGCTGTAGTAGTAGTAGAAATTTATGCAATTATATTAGGAAGCTATTATATGCTACCCGAATACGTCAAAACGACATTTTTTTTAATTGTTCTCATCGACGCTACGGCCACCTATAATAGTTTTAAACGTTTTGACGTTGACAATCTGACCTATGTAGACGTCAAAGTCACATACAAAATTGGAGGTGCGAAAATGTTAGGAAAAGTTCCATTTTTGATAATAATAATTTGAAGATACTAGAAACTGTGTTTTTGTGTGCAACCCCGGGGCCCGATTTTCGTTTGATGGACATCAATCTCTATAGAAACAAAAGAATAAAATACGACCAATTTGACGGTCCGTTTCGACATATCTATAATAGAGATTGATGTCTATCAAACGAAAATCGGGCCCCTGTTCAGGTATTACAGCCTTCAGCACTATTCTATTGCAGAGTTGCTCATAAGAGTACTGTTTGTAATAAATCAGCTATTGATTTAAGACTATTTATATACCCACAATACGTCGGCTCATCTGCATTTTCGCAAAAATCCTTGGAACCCAGATTAAGATAAACACATTACGAATGTTTCCTTTTGACGTAGGCCTCCAAATTAACTCGTATAAATAGCTTAATGAGACTTGAAATATTAATATTTTAATTAACGTCACGGAATAAGACACCATTAATCATTTAGAAGACTTCCTATATTGTTGTATCTCGAAACGCGATATTTTTGTAAAATAAGAAAGGTCCGGCAACAAACATAGATTTTTAAGGGTTCGAATCGAATATAACATGCCTAACTAATCCTATACCAAAGGTACCCGGCATACCCACATCACATAACACATATACCTACATGTCTTATGTGATGTGGGTATGGGCTTAAATACTTAAGTTCCCAATTATTTTATTTATAAGTATCACTAGTTGCAATTGATTCCAAAATGTCATTTGATAAGCTATGGTTATGTGATTTGATTTATGAATACTGATCGAATAACGAAAGGCAGGCGACCCCGTATGCCGAGATTGAACTCGTTTTTTAAGTAGCAGCAGGGACATGTAAGCTAGTGATATACTAGCGCACAAATCAATCGAATTTACAAATCGTTTACAGTGCACTTTTAAGTTCAAAATGGTTCGGGACGCCGGTTTAAATGGATCGAAAAGCAAAGGTATATGTTTTTCTCAATTTAAGCTGTAATTGTTTTGGCGAATAGGACATTGGACGAAATAATTCCGCGTAAGTATCTTCCAGACATCCTTAATATTCCACAAACGTCTAGATGATTTGCTTGTCACGCACAGAAACCAGACGTAGAGGACATTAATCAAATCAGAACACGAGGAATCCCCAGTAATGCAGCCCGCATGTGACTGCCACCACGTAAATCTTGTTACAGTTATAAAAGCCTTTTCATTCGCGAAGTACTTTTGGCAGAAAATATTCATATCAGTCAGCACATATTTCATTCACTAAAATTTTTGCGTTGCTAGAAAACTTGAGTTTTCAATCCTTTGACAATCAAGGACTTTACCACCACCTTTGAAAGTATTGTTGTTTCCATACTAACTAGTAAGTTTTGACAGATTATACAAACTGTCAAAACTGAGAGTAATAATAGAACCTTAGCTGCAAGGCAGGTGGTGGTAAGAAGATAGTTGCAAATCTGTGTCAATGACTAGTTACAAATTTACAATGTAGTCAGTCGATAAAATTGTGAAAATTTAACTGACATTTTACCTTCTAGTAACCTTATTCTGTACATTTAAACGCATCCGTGAAAAGCATTTTTAAATAATAAACATCTCAAAATAAATAATAACAACATTAACCTTCAAAAGGTGCCTTGATGGCATTTAAGCGAGGTGGGACTCGATGTCTTTTACACAAACATTTTCACTAAATATATCATTAAATATTCCAAAATTAATTTCAATATCCGTTTGCTGACTTTGACGTCCGACTCTGGGACTAAAGTATCAATGTAAGCACCCACTTATCTAATTTATGACAAAACTCATTAAACCTGTTCAGTAACAATGAATAATAATTAAACAATAAATATAGTAGGTACAAACAAACGTATGCAATAATTAATCATAATATTAACGAGCATTGTCCTCAAGACTGCTTCCTTTGATAATAAAGAGTCCAGCGATCTGCGCGAGAGCATACTTTACAAATAAGGTTACTGCAACAACATGGCCGCCGGGCGGGGATCGCGGTGGGATTGCATTATCCATATTTGATAGCGAGGTGTGTCGCGCGACGGTAGGAGGTATGCTACGTGACCCGCACCATGTCGAGTTTTATTCATGTTCTACATCTTAGGAAAGTCCCCAGAACCACATCCTGAGCCGAAAGATGATGGAAGTAAATAGGTAATTAAGTACATATAGGCCTACTGTCTCGGAAATAATCTTAACTAGGGTAACTAACTATACACCACACCAGTGAGATCAGTCAATACAGTTCGTTTTGGTATAGGCAAAAATTCGACGCGAGTTTCTTCTGTGTCTTGACGCATTAAGTTGCGTCGAAACAGACAAAAAAAAGGGAATCTACCCGACTACTCCGGACTAGATGTAATTCATTTTAAAATACACATTTTCAATACCATGTTACTTAATGACCCAATTGTACAAAAGAGGACAAAGCTTGATATCATTTGGATGTCAAAGAAGCTATACTATCTAGATTGAAAACTTGTTTATGCAATAATCTTGCATCCGTGACTGAGAATTCCAAATAGAGCAACCTTTCCAAGTCTCACAAATGTTTAAATATACCTTACCTAATACCTTATCGTTATTACGAGATTATGTAAGATTCTGGTTCCGAATCAGATCTCAATGCAGTCTAAAGTTGATGAGCGGATGACATAAAACTTTGCAACTATTAAATTGGGCAAGAGTGTTCGCAATTCTCGAAGCAATAGGGGCACATCGACACTCTCGTCAATTGTTTTTCCAATACCAAAACGAACTATATTGACACATGGATAAAGTTCATTCTTCAACGAAATAACACTGACAGCGCGAGCGAATTTTGACGCGTAGGGGCGTGGCTTTTAACACATTTAAATTTAATCTTTAAGCCTATTGACACAGAGTTCGTTCGGTATTGGCAAACATTTTGGCGTGAGTATTTAGGCGTCCCAGTGTGTTACGACTAACATTTTAACTAAGTCGCGGAAATCGAAGCGTGAACAACATTTATTATTACTACGGCTACATGCAGCAAAAAACATTCGTGTTGACTTCATTTAATTGGGCACGGTTGCTGCCACCATTCTGATAAGAAACCGCGACACTAATACCGAGTGTATCAGAAGTCCGAAATACTTACTTTGCCGTTTGCACGAGTATCGAATAAATAACAGAACTATCTATATAAAAAACCGGCCAAGTGCGAGTCCGACTCACTCACGACGGGTTCCGTACCATCTATAAAAACGGCACAAAAATCACGTTTGTTGTATGGGAGCCCCCTTAAATATTTATTTTATTCTGTTTTTTAGTATTTGTTGTTATAGCGGCAACAGAAATACATCATCTGTGAAAATTTCAACTCTCTAACTATCACGGATCATGAGATACAGCCTGGTGACAGATGGACGGACGGACGGACGGACGGACAGCGAAGTCTCAGTAATAGGGTTCCTGTTTTACCCTTTGGGTACGGAACCCTAAAAATAGATTTAAATTGATACTTAAAAAAAAAGTTGCATTTTGGCCCTTTTTGAAAAAAGCTAAAAAACAAGATAACACAAAAATGGTTCTCTTTTGCATACTGTATACATGGGGATTAAAATTATTGCCTATAGTCACCCCTCTATCACCTCCTAACGGGAATACGTCGAATTACCAATAACCCTGTATATTCAAGGTTCTGTATCTCAGGAACTATGATAGGTATAGTCTGACTTTACTAAGCATCTAAATATTATATTGGACTCTTACACACACTACATAACGATTTTTCTTGATTTAAATTTTAGTTTTGAACTGGTGTAATACGAATAATCTCGTCAGGTGTGTGTCCGGTTATGACATTTACAGAAATCTTAACCGGTTTTTTTAAATCACTATAATGTAAGTAGGTATTTGAGATCCACTTTACATTTCAAATTTAATTTTGACTGATTTTATTACTTACGTAATTATGTGCAAATGGATTATAACAATTAGTTCCTAGAACTTGCCCGCTGAGAATTCCCATCGTAATTAGTGACCTTACACCAGCCGATATTCAATTATCTCAGTGACAAAAAGGTAATTGAAATGTAGTGAGAAAAACACGAATGCGGAAGCAGTGATGGTAACGTGGAAACAACCGTAGGATGTTATAGCGGATACTAAGTATATATACAACAGCATGTATACTATGTTAATGAATCGATAAATTAAGCTAAGTAACGTTAAATTACAATGATCGTTTTAAATAATTGAAGGTTACACCCCATTCTCATTGTAGCGTAAAGACGCGTGCGTCGATAATTTTGCCATTACCAAAATGTACTCTGTGGCAATATAGTAAAGATTTAATTTCGTGTGCAGCTTCAAACCCCGACTCGCACCTCTGGGTTTCATGTGCGGTGAAACTTGCACTTGCTATGAAACGATGTAGAAAAACATCGTGAGGACACCTGCACGTCTATAGAAAGGCGTGTGAAGTTCACCAGCCCGCACTGGGCCAGCGTGGTGGACTATAGCCCAAAAATCTTCCTCGTATTGAGGGAGGATATGCCCAGTATAATGGCAATATGGTCGCCCCCTATTAAATTGGGCGCACTGCAGTGCACCTCTGCCTACCCCTTTGGGGAATACAGATGCGATAATGTATGTATTTATTCAATTCCCATCACACTCTCACACATCGAGAGTCGCTCGCATTGTCAATGTAATTTTGTTGAAGAATGAGATTTTCTTATGTGTTACCGTTCGTTTTGGTATTGGTGAAAAGTACCTGACTGTAAAATGACTGCGGCCCAGTAAATTTAGTATCATATTATGCACGCTTATTGTTCTTTGCTATAACCCGCAAACTGTTGAATAACCAGGTGTAAACGGTCAAGTTGATCAACGATAATTTTTTAAAACAATCTATAGTTAAATCCAGTTTTCTAATACCTATATCTTTGGCAGATAGTCTTGTACAAAAGATGTCACAACTAGTAGATACCTAATGTAAATTAATGTTTATGAAATTTGGAGCACATAAGTATCTTGCAAGTCTCAATATATGAGCCAAATTTGACATGTTTATTTAAAATAGTTTTTGAGTTATGAGGGGGTCAAAAGTCGCTCCAAATGATTCGTGTAATATTACACACTGTGCTCAAGCCAGCTTGAACTAGGCTTGACAGGCTACAGCGTGTCTAGATACTGCCCAAAGATGTGTCGGTGTTGGCCGTAAAAAAACAACCAGCACATATGGTAGGTATTTATTTATTTAAGGCATATTTACAGAGTGAACACAAACATTTACATATTGCATTCCTAGGTACCTAAATCACAATGACCAGGACTAGAAACGTAACCACATTTCTGATCTTGTATTCACAATGTATTCTAAAACCAGGTTTAAATAGATATATTACTACCATGTAAACGCTAACCTAGTTCTCATTTCCAGTATACTGTGTAATAATACGGTTATGTAGAATGCAATCATTTTTATCTGTTATCAATTGGCAAACAGACAACTCCCGTAGCATTTCTTCTTTACGATTGGGTAATAACAGTTGAAACGTGGGAGTGAATGCTAGAATAATAAACCTCAAATCAATATCTAATAGAAAAGTAAACATTATTTTTTAATACTAATATAGCCGTTTTAACGTTCACGCTGGGTACGGGCATCCTCTCTATTTCTTAATAATATTACCTAAATAAATATCATCAGGCAAAACACGTTCCAACTAACCTAGGGACTATACCTAATAATTGGTTCCAAACTTTTGACAGAATGGATACTAGGTAGATATTTGCGATACTTTGAAGCAACGGAGCCGGCAACTTGAGTAACTAATAGCTTCCTTAATTTTTTAATGTTTTGATAAACTTATAATGTGGAAGGTAAAGCAATATAAGTACGTAGCCAATAAATTATTGAAAAGATTTTATAATCTACCTTCACCTATAGAAGCGCATAATTGATTTATTGATAGGTTGTTGGGACACCTGATGCAAGCAAGCATGTAGGTACCTACGTACTACATACGTAATGCATAGCCAAGCCTTACTGCCTTAAAACCTGTTCCAAACGAGATTAATAGACAAGTTGCCAACGTAGTTATCTATATTTTATCAAATAGGTAAGTTTGATTGCATAAGTAAGTACCTACAGGATTTAAAAAAAAATGTAGGTACCTACCTACTGTAAGTAGAGGATAGTTACTTATGTATAACTAACCTGCCATAAATTAAAGATCTAAGCTCAGGGTCTTAAGCAATAGAATATCTAGATCTTACTGATTACATCTAGGCTGGGTCATGTGGGTGTACTAAATTAAAACTATCTACAATGAATCAGTCGCAACAGAACAATGAATGTTGTACAATATATTCCCATAGCTATACTTCAATTAAAGAATGGGCAGATATGATAACAGTTGCTTAAAGTAGAATCCTACTTACTAATAACTAAATGTATTCTTATGTGAAAATGACGAAAACAACGTACTCACAATATGGAGCATACTATGCACAGCCAGCTGTTGAGTTCTTTTCTCAGCAATCTCGCTCCCAACGCCGAAACACAACACAACTGTTTATTTTGTCTGTATAAACAAGCATCAACGCTCGTTACAGTTATTCCATTATCAAAATGGATATTTCACGCACATATCGCTATAATATTTTAACCAAAACAATTTCATACAGTGGGTTTATTTATTTTCATCGACTTATTGTAATGCGAGCGCACATTTGCCTCAACGACGCGACACACGTCTCGCTCGCTGTAATATTCCGAACTGTTTGATTTTTTTTTGTATCATGTACCGAATGAATATAATAACATAGGCGTTAACAAGAACGAAATGAACATAAAGAGAACTTCATTCAACCATACACAATTCGATGAGTTGAATGAATTTGTGAATGAAAAGATGACAAGTACATTTACCAGTGCTACCATAGTAAATATAAATAAAGTTGTAATTTAAAAAAAAAAATACAAAGGTAAGATTACGTGTAATTTTTTTATAATACCTTCACACAATGTAGAGTATACAAAATATTGTGCAATTCTTATTTCTATCCGAGTGGCCATAATAGTTTAGTTATTAATAAAGTCACTGTGACCACTCGGCGTCAATATCACCCACACTCTAAACATAACAATAAACTTACAGGGTGATTTTAATAATCACTTTACCTGCATTAGTTATCTGAACTTGCAACAAAACGTTAACACTGCCATTGCCTACATGAATTTTCAATACCAAACCAAGAGATTCTAATTTTAATGTCTATAACTTGATTTAGGTCTTATATAAATTCTAGATTTTGAAAACTTTTTAGTATATTGCAGATGATGCAAGTAATTATCCATAGTTTCATTAATTTCACGGTAAGTAAATTTTTATAAAAGTGAATATTGAATGAACGGAAGTTGTTATTATTTTTACGTTTTGACAGTTGTGTTTTAAATTCTGGCAACACCCGTTTTCAGTCCGTCCATTTTCTTCATTTCTCAAACTTAAAAAAACGACGACGAAAACGAAAAAAAAGACATTTCTTTTTGTCGGTTGAAATAATTTTTGTCGGCGGATAATGTGAGCTATTTGCCGTTTATGTTGTCAAATGTTAATCTACTTAGTTGAATCGAGAGGACGCATCGGAGGCAGCGTTTAACGGTAAGTTGCCTGACATGACATTTGATTCGATTTGTTTGTAAAGTGAGAAAGTGACCGTTTGTCCGATTGTCGGGCGTTCTCGCGTAGATGTGATCCAATTTCACATCACACCGCTAAACGGGCACGGCTATAAATGAACCGGCTCGGTAATTAGCTATTTGTTCCGCAATATTGGCCAGGTAGCCATTATTATAAACGAAAAGCAAGTGCCGTTGATTCACCGTCGCTTGCAATTTTGTTGTATATGTGATCCGTTTGGTCGTTGTAGTGTACGCCTACGCATTAAGAAAGTTGGTATACAATAGCTCTATGATATTTACTAGTTAATTACCGTACGACGTTTTAGAATATGACTCAGACGTTATACATTTGTTTGGCATTTCGAAATGCTCCGCGGCCAATGCAACGTATTGTTATTATAAATGACGTTTATATCATCGTATGCTGCCTTACTCTTGAGTAATCCATCCTTGACCTTGCCAACGAACTGCAGCTGTGCTTAAAAAGGCCGAACTAATGATATGCACTTGTGTTATATACTCAGGGCTAACTGGATTCTATAAAAGGAACCAAGTGCTGTGGTCTTTGTTTTATTTTACCCTCACATGGAATATTAGCCATCTACTATTATATCCTGATTAACAATAACAATCTGCAAAGAAAGGCAACTGGATAAAATGCAACTGTTGTAGCTTGAAAAATCTGTGTACATTATATAAATAACGGGTGAATTATATAATATCACCCGTTAGCACATCCAACCAAAATAATTCATTTATTGTATTTAAAAAAACTACCTTAAAATAATATCTGGAATGAAAACATACTCAGTAGTAGAGGGCTCGGCTAACTGCACTACGGGTTTGTTTCCGATCAGTGCAAATTCCAGAATCAGCCTATTTGGAATTTTTCTTGCTCTTGGTGTAAGTGGGATCACCCACAGTCCACCATTATGCTACCTATAGTATAGGATTTAATTAGTGTGGTATCATACAATGATTAAATGTTGTCTAGAGATACTTATTTATTAATATTATTTCTCTACAGTATCAAAATTTGACAAGACTACAATAATCTAACACAATGGAGGATGAAAATGAATACAAGAAGTTACCCACAGAAGAGAAATGCGTGCACAAACTATGGAAGGCCCGAATGGCAGGATACGAAGAGGCTATGAAGCTTTTCAACCAGATTGATGATGAAAAGTCACCGGAATGGAGCAAGTATCTTGGACTCATCAAGAAGTTTGTCACGGACAGCAATGCTGTTGCACAGGAAAAAGGTTTGTTAATACATTATCACACCTGTATTCCCCGAAGAGTTAGGCAGAGGTGCACTGTGATGCACCAACAAACTGCTGATGTATTTTGGCCCCAATGCAAGCCATTATACCAGGCACATTCTCCCTGAATACAAGGGAGATTTTGGCCACAAACCACTATGCTGGCCCAGTGCAGGTTGGTGAACTTAGCATGTACACACATACTTTCTATAGACGTGCAGGTTTCTTCAATGTTTCTTCATCATTTAGGTTTCTTCATCATTCAGCAAGTGGTAGGTAATTATTGAACATTACATTCGCACATGAACACACCTTACATTCAAGGTGGGAGCTTTCTATGGTTTTTTTTTTATAGCACAGACAAACCACTGCCCTACCTAATATCAATGACATTCTCCGACATTCTAGCATTATTGTAAAGTCTATTTAGATTTACTTTGCTGCCTGTGTCAGATCTGAGAGCTTGTACTAGACAAGAATGAAAAGTACCAAATAATCAAATTTCATAACTTTCTTAATTGTTTTGCCAACACCAAAACAAAACAACTGTGTACATGTACATGTACATAAAGATTGAATTTCTGTTACTGAAGCGACACAACCACATGTAAAAATTTGGTCACATTATTAATGGCATTTTGAAAAAATTGCTTTGTCTATTAGTTAATACAGTTTGTTTTGGTATTGGCAGGACATTATTGTTAATAACCCCACATCTCTCTCCTGATTACACATCTTTATTAGTTAGTCAAGGGATACCCTATGTGACTGGTTAGAGGGGTAAGTTGACTAATAGCCCCATTGTTATGTATTATAATTTCAAATCATTCCATGCAATTCCAATTGTATATTGAATTAAACATTCCATGCTGTTGTTGTTGTTATTTGAATAATGGAATTATTTATAATACTTATCCTTTACTTTGATGATGGCATGCTGCTAACAAAATCACTATACTATAGGCACTTATAAGGTTTACCATGGCCATTTTCATCATTTAATATACCGAGTGTCGTCTTCCCACTTGAATAGTCTTCTCAAGTCATCATCACACTGACCCGGTGCAGTATAGTGGACTTGAAAAATACTTTTCAGATGGATCAGGTTAGGTCCTCTAGTTGCAGGTTTCCTTACAATACAAGCTGGCCCTCAAGAAGGTAAATGGTAAATCACCGTTTTCCCCTGAGAAGTGCGTGGGTGGGGGCTACCCGCAAACGAATGGTTCCGCGAAAGCGGATAGCCGCTGTTGGGTTGCGGAAGTATGCTTCCGCGTTCCCGCGACCTAACAACCAGCGGAGTGCTGGACACCAAGGGGTTTTAGTGAGTAGGAGTCTCACATCGCCAGCCTGCCTCCCAGGGCAGACTGGCATCCATGATGGATTTCCCCTTGAAAAAAAAAAAAAAGTTTCCTTACAATATTATCCTTTACAAATGACTTCTTACTGTAATTGATCATTTTTGGTAGGTAAGCTTGACACTGGAACCTTCAGAGCTAGCATGCATTTCAAGACAAAGCGTTTGCCATGGATTATATCGTGTCTAGTCCCTTTCACTTCTTTAGTTCATAGGAGAGATTGATTCAACAAGTATTGTTTTGGTGTGCTTGTTAGCCTTACTCCACTTCTTTGCTATGGATAAAATGAGTATGTGTTCCTTTAGTTTGAGTTTAAGTACAATATAATACAAGGTACTCATACCTAGCTGTAATAATATTGTAAATTTACCTCTCATGCGGGTTGTTCATTGATTATAATGGAGGTCATAGTTCACGCGCCTGTATTTTTATACCGTTTTATCGGACCAAGCTGTTCATTGACCTAAGAACTTTGGCATCTAAATTACTTTAACTATTTCCGTGTGACCCGCTGTCGAAACGTCTAACTAAAGTTAGTTAGGCGTATGGTTCACTCCTTGGTCAGGACCTACCCTCAATTTGCCAAAAATATTTTGTAATTTAAACTAAACATAACGTGAAATTGCATAAACGTATTTGAGTAAATGTCGGGCAACACTGGGATTGCATGTGCGAATGTCGTTTCCAATAATGATTACCACTTGTTAAATGGTGAAGAACAACATCGTGAGAAAACCAGCAAGTCTAATGCAAAAGTGTGAAGTTCACCAACCACACTGAACAAGCGAGGTGGGCTAGGCCCGAATCTCCATCGTATTGGGGGTATTGTGCCCTGTATAATGTCAATAGGCTCGCCATCTATTACATTGGGACCAAAATACATCAGCAAAGTGTCGGTGCCCTGCAGTGCAGCTCTGCCTACCCCCTCAGGAAATGCAGGCGTAATTTGGATTTTATTTGTTTATATACGGAGTGGCAGAGTCGACTATGGCCCGAATCCCCCTCGCATTGAGGGGAGGCCCGTGCCCAGCAGTGGGACGTTAAAAGGGCTGTAGTAGTAGTGGAGTAGATATTTGGAGTACTCTCAGCGGGGTCGTCGGCAACCTACGAATTAACGATTGAATAATTTGTAGAGAGCTTTCTATGTGAACTTGTTTTAAAGACTTAGGCGTACCCACCATGTTTGTTTATTAATCATCATCCATTCTCAATTTTCGGCTACAATAATTGACACCAATAAAAAAGAGACAAAGGCACTGTTAGACTTCAATCAGTCGTGTCTGAAACAAATTGATGATTCATTGAACTGTACAACTGGATTTGTAATCCAATTCGTCTGTCTGTAGTGGGCTGAGCAATTTTTTCTCAATGATTCCACAAGGTTACAGTCACATGCCCGGTCACATGGGGTATGGCTTATTGTAAGGCGTCTAAAGCACGTGTTCTAATAAATATGATAGGTAGAATGGTTATCCAATTATAGGCTAGTTATTTGCGCGCTGTTTCGATCTGAGTTCTGAGAACTTGTGTTATTTCGTACTTTGGTTTAGTCGTAACTCGTAATGTAATCCTCTAAGGTAGATTTTGCGGGCAGAGACATTCCAAACAGAACATTTCAATAAAATAAATGCTAATGTATTTTTTTTTTTAATTCGTGCGGGTTCCAAGACAATTTAGCTTTACCCCGGGACTCGCCAAGGGTCAAACCTCGGTGTTTTCAATGGACACCGCTGTCGATCCTGGCTTACAGGAGTAACAGTGGTGGGAATGTGTGGCGGGCTTAGTCGCATTAAAAAAAAAAATGTATATTTTTTCACATCAGCTGATGCTGATTTTAATGATTTTCTTTAAAAACATGGTACCTACTGATCATTACGCCCTGTTATCTTGACTTTTTTTTATGTTCCATGTTTCAATAAACCTGATGATTAAATTTCTATGGTAAAAGTTACACGACCACGCGTCCAAATTCGCTCGCATGATCTTGAATGCTTTTGTTAGTACAGTTACAGATACACAGCTCGTTTTGGTATAGGCAAAATATTTGTTGTGAGCGATTGGACGCTCCTGTGGGCGCAGTCCTTTATGGATTTGATGCCATTTTAATGTTATGAGACAAGTTTGTGTTTGGTTTACAATCACAAGATCATTAATGACTTGAACGTCAGCCAGTACTCAGTATTAATAAATCAGCATTGATGAGACCGAAAATGATGCTAATGTTCCATGGATACTGGCTGATGTTCCCAACAAACCTGCTATCACCTTATCCATCAGGCTAGTCTGTAAGTCGCGTTAATCAATATCGCTTATCTACTGGGAGAGATGGTACTATTTTTAGGTAGTTTTACAGGTGATAGAGAGTCGCCTAAGTCTCTAGTTATGAGATATTTGGGTCCGTGCCTAAGATCTATTTACCTTCGTCAGGGCTGGAAGCGGCGCTGGTGTTCGTGGAGAACTGCGGGCTCGCCGGCAAGACGACCGGCGAGGTGATGTCCGGCATCGTTGCCAAGTGCATCGCCGCCCCCAAGACCAAGACAAAAGACCTCGCGTTACAGGTTTGTACTGCGTCACCTGTTTGCTGTGGCCTTTGCGGGCCTAATTTAGGATTTATAAAGACAAGATCGAGCGTATTTTATATATTTTAACCCCAATTTGGAAATGATACCTCTTTGTTAATAATTACAAAACGATACAATTGATTCCCAAGTGTTGTGATCCATTAACATAAAAATACTGGACTCAAAAATATCCTCGAGAATTTCAGAAAGGGTTCCTCCTGAAGGGATCCTTTTTCCTTTTACTAACTAACTAACTGCAGCCCTTTTAACGTCCCACTGCTGGGCACGGGCCTCCCCTCAATCCGAGGGGGATTCGGGCCATAGTCCACCACGCTGGCCCGGTGCGGGTTGGCAGACTTCACACATCGAGAACTAGTCAAGTTCCCTCAAACGTGCAGGTTTCCTCACGATGTTTTCCTTCACCGTTTCATAGCAAGTGGTAATCTCGGATGTAAATGAGATTCGCACATGAAACCCAGAGGTGCGAGCCGGGGTTTGAACCTGCACACTTTGATTTGCAAGGCGTGCGTTCGACCACTCGGCTACCACTGCTTTTTCCTTTTATCTGACCTAAAAACAGATTTATTAGATTTTCGCTGCAACATGTATATTAAGTTAAATAATAAATATTAAATGTGTTCTTTTGCGATATGAAAGAATCCACGTAAATTTCACACATGGCTTGTCTTGCCCATTGGCTGATAAAACATTCTCACGCATATATTTGAGAAGGAATAGGCAGAGGCAAACTAAAATCTGCAGTGCAATCAATTCGCATCTATGTATGCATTTATGTTCTAATGAAATAGGGGCGAGCTTTTAGTCCACATATATTTTAAAATACTAGCTAAGAAATTAGATTTTTCTGTCTATGAACGTTAACAATTCGACGGAACAAGGACGGACACTACTTTGTTTATTGGATTATTATTGATGCGTCGATTTATCGCCATTAATATTACGTGTCACGTTTTTTTACGAACTTGGCACTGGATCGTGGTCGTAGAAGTTTTGTTTTGAATACGTATAATCGTATTATATTGAAATAGAAACCTATTGTGGGAGTGAAATGTACACATTTATATATAAATCACTTCATACGCGGTGTATGGTGTATTATATCACACACTCACACCATACAATGCGTCAATGAGTCATTCGAAAGGGTGCAACAGTAAATAAGGTACAGAGAAGTATTAACCTTATTGCCTACAGGTAAAAACACATTATCTCATAAAATATACGAGCAAAAGACGTTTATTGGGACTAGCAACTACATATACAGTAAACAAGGAAACTCATTTAGATATAGTTACAGCAAAGAGTACAAAAAAACAAAAAACAAATGAGTAATTTGTGCAACTCTAAAGGAGGTTGCATATTCATAACCTTTTATCCAGTAGATTCATGTGTGTCTAAAAGCTGAAATCTTGAGCTAGAGGAGGACCTAGGTCACTGTCAGTCAGTATAATTAGTAGTGGAATACAGTCTACCTAGTAATAAAATGTCACAGCCACCTAATGATATTTTTTTAAATCTTTCTAGCCTTTAAACTGTTTAAATTTATAGTTAGCTTTTAGTGCTTCGCTCTGAGTGGAAAATCATAAATTATATACTTCACTAATCCTTTTGGAAAAGAGTAACCATGGAGTTTCTTGTACATTATTTTTCATGCAATTAGCCTTTTACATAAAGAACCCGCCAGAACGAACCTAAAACAGTACTTCCTATTATCAAGACTGTCAACTACCTTCAACTCAATCGGTCATGAAGTGGATTTGTTTAATGATACACTCTACAAATTTCGCAAACTGATCTTGTCATCGTTGGTGCGTCAATGATAGCCTTCTAGTCACTCATCACATTTAATTTAATTTTTATTATCACATTCTTATTTTTCATTTATTATCAACGTTCCTTTTATATTATTCCTCTTACTTGTGCATGTTGTGGCACCTTTGTTAACTGTGCATTTAGTTTTCCCTTATTTGTATTTTATATTAATGTATTATTAATGCTACAGTTTTTGGATGTCCTGTTAAATAAATAAATAAATAAATAGGAAATGCAGTTCGAATGGGTGGTAGAGTACTTTATGTTATTTTTTTTTGACGATTTATAAGTAGAATTATGGGTGTACACGAATAAACATTCTGATTCTGTGTCTACCTTCATATTCATTGTACCGTCTTCTCCACAGATAACCCTCATGTACATAGAAATAGAGAAACATGAAGTTGTTGAAGAGGAACTCCTGAAAGGCATGGAACAGAAGAATCCTAAAGTGGTGGCAGCGTGCACTGCGTCGCTCAACAACGCCCTCAAACAGTTCGGCAACAAAGTTATTGCCATCAAGCCTATGGTGAAGAAGATACCGGTTCTCCTGTCTGACAGAGACAAGGGTGTAAGAGATGAGATGAAAGCTCTAGTCATTGAAATGCACAGGTTAGTGTGTTTTTTCAATAATATGTTAACCATTGAGTGTATTGTTTTTTTTTTAATTAATTCTATAACATTGTCATTAAAGTTTACGTTCGAATGTTTCAATCAATATGAATGACACATTTTCTGTTGATATGTATCAGTACTTTTTATAATTGTAATGTGAGTCACGGCATTATCGTTCGTAGCATTTGCTGATTACTTTGATCATATGATTTTATCTTTATTATGTAAATGGAGAGTTTAAGCATTCCAAATAATAAACATAGGTACAGTGAAACTGAAATGTTAGGAGCAATTTTCAGCCACTTATAAAGAAAGGTATCAAGTTATCTTTACAAACGAGTAACCATTGAGTTTCTTGACATACCTTTTTACCATTTCCTGAGAATACCCTTCTCAGTGGAAGCAGCATTACGGACTCGTAGCAGATACTGACAATATCTAATGTATTATTGGCATCTGTGAATTAAAAATCTAGTATTTCCCAGTTAGTTATGGTTTCGGGAGGTTATTGTCTCGAAGCTAATATATAGTTTTCTAGTGTCCCTTGTACTATAAGATGTGTGTTCATAGATGGATCGGCGCAGCCATCGAGCCGCACATAGCGTCCCTGCAGGCTGTGGTCCAGCAGGAGTTGCGCGAGGCTTTCAGCGGGACCGGCGGCGCGCAACCAACACGCTACCTGCGCTCGCAGCAGCACCGTGTGCGCGACGCACCGCCCACAGACTCTACCGACGGTCAGCACTACTGTCTACACTGTATCATAAGTCCTAACTAGTATTTTATATAGTAGCCACCAGTAACATATGAAACAAAAATATTTAAATATACCAACAATAAATATTACAATATATCCCTAAACTGTGGTGTCAGCATGCATGTCAAGAGAAGACCTCTGTCAGGGATGGGCTCGGTCGCTTGCTGTCTTATTTCATACGAGAGAAAGAGATATAATCCACATATTCTGTGACATAAGTCCAGTCTTGGCGCTCTTGCTACAACTACTGGCGTAAAATACTGGCCAGTCGGGCGCTTACATAGGTTAATTTATACATAACGTATGTGTCCCTACACTTGTGTATCTTTGTCACAATGTGTTTTGGTCTTAGTCCTTACATACGGGGTATGTATGCAAAGGGCATTTATTAGAGGCAATTAGTGATGTTTACAACACACTGCATGAATATTTCGCACAGGACATCATGTATAAAACGTTTCCGATATTGGAGGCATGAAAGAAAGCCAATAAGTGCTAATGTTTATTTTATTATATCTTTATTTCACTTCTTTCTTATAAATTACATTTTTAAATATAAATATAAAAAATACGTTTTAAAATATAAAAAACAGTTCCCCACATCACACCCGGAATCTGGAACAGGGTCCTAGTTACCAGTGGTTAGGGCTCCAGAGAGAGGAACTTCCTCACAATGCGCGCCGTCTCCAGAAGTACTGCCTTCTGAATCTGTCCCTTGATCCAGCTGCCTAACGCGAGCCTCTTTAGGTGTTTGTCGAGGCTCTTGGCTAATAAGCCATGGGCGGAAACGACTATCGGTACAATGATTGCCGCATCAATGTCCCACATGTCGACAACCTCGTGAGCCAGATCAAGATACTTGATTTCTTTATCTTTCTCTGCTTTCACTTTATCTATCATTGTGTATTCAATAATCATAAAATGTAAAGTAAAAGTAATATTTCGGAAAACATCAAAACAGTAATATATTGCTCAGTAAGGTCGCTTGTACCTTTGGCTGCGTTAAACTTTAAATCAAAATCAAACAGCAGATTTATATCTGAACAAGCTAAATAACCTTTATTTTTAAGGTTAGCTAGCATACCCATTTTGAATCAAAGTATATTAACTACCTACACTGGCATTTAACAGTACTTAAGTTAAAGAAAAAGTGTTTTGTACTTCAAATTTTGTCATAATAACAGGCGCCGCAGACGACGACGACGCTGAAACGGGCGGCGGGGACTCCGGAGACATGGACCCGTACGAGCTGCTCGACCCTGTCGAGATCCTGTCCAAGCTGCCCAAGGACTTCTACGAGAAACTGGAGGCTAAAAAATGGCAGGAACGGAAAGAGGCCCTCGACGCGCTGGAGGCGCTATTGAAGACTGCGCCCAGGTTGGAACCCGGGGACTACGCCGACTTGGTCAGGGCTTTGAAGAAGGTAAACAAAACAATCATTACTAGCATGCCTATTTGCTAATCGACCGACTAGACAGGTGCACCATCAATGGTGGCTAGAGTATGACTAGTCCAGGGGTCGACAACCTAGTTAGATGAGTAAAAAATTACCATTTACAAACCCTCGAAGTTTTTAAAGAGCCACTTTCTTTTACCATCAATGAATGTTATTATGTGAACAAACGGAGCGGCGGTCCATTATGTACGTGTGTTTCAGGTGATATCGAAGGATGCCAACGTGTTGTTGGTGGCGCTGAGCGGGCGTCTGCTGGGCCAGGTGGCGAGCGGGCTGCGCGGCAAGTTCCAGCCTTACGCCGCCGCCTGCGTCGGGGCCATACTCGAAAAGTTCAAGGAGAGGAAGCCCAATGTCGTGACCGCGCTCCGAGATGCCATCGACGCTATATATCCCGCTGTAAGTTACCAGTAATAATAATACATCATCACGCCTCGAAAGGGTAGGCAGAGGTGCACTGCAGTGCGCCCACACTTCGCCGATGTATTTTGGTCCCAATGTAATAGGGGGCGAGCCTATTGCCATTATACTTGGCAAATCCCCCCGCAATACGAGGGAGATTTGGACCATAGTCCACCACGCTGGCCCAGTGCGGGTTGGTGAAATTCATACGCCTTTCTATAGACGTGCAGGTTTGTCCAGTCACTATGTTTTTCTTCACTGTTGAGCAAGTGGTAATCATTGTTGAAAATGACATTCGCATTTGATTCGGGATTTGAACTTTCACCCCTTACGCTCAAGGCGGGCGTTCTTGTCCACGAGGCTACCACTGTTAAATTATATGCTTAAATTATTGGTAACTGGCAATAAGTTACCAATAATTTAAGCCCCTTCCCGCAAAATGGGCCGTCAAAACGCAGGCGTGTCGTTTTTACCCCAATACTAAAACAAACTGTATTGTGTCATAGAATAAGCTCATTCTTCAACGAAAATGACATTGACAGCGCGAGCGTAGATTGACGCGTGGTAATTCCGGTAGTACCTAACCATATCTAGCAGTTACTATCACATGGATCACCTTTCCGCGTGTTTTATCTGACGGATAGATCAGAATTCATCTCAAACTGATTTCCGAATACAGTTAAAGGATCTTATTGGTACAGAATCCGAAACTAGCTGGTTACACATTTGACGACGGCTTGCTCACTGAACCAGGTGAATGCGGGTTCGATTCCCGCCATTGCCTAATTTCAGAAATGGCCTTTTGGATTTTCCATTGGCCTAGGTGTAACTAGGATCGCCCTCAGTCCATTGTACGGTACTCATAGCACAAGCTTTGCTTAGTTTGGGGTGATACGATAAGTATGTGTTGTCTGATAATATTTATATAAATATTCCAATTCCAATAGACAAATCTGGAAGTGATAATGGAGGACATGCTGGCCGCGTTCGATAACAAGAATCCGTCGATAAAAGCGGAAAGCTCGTTGTTCCTGGCGCGGGCGCTGTGCGTGACGCAGCCCGCCGCGTTCGGCAAGAAACTCGTCAAGGCGTACGTCGCGGGACTGCTCAAACTGCTTGAAAGCGCTGGTATGAACACATTATTGTTATTATATCGGTTAAAACGCGAATTGACTCAAACGCCATTATTGAGAGTCCCAAAAATTGCCACTAGTTTTCGAGTTTGAAACAAATGAAACTTCTTGTTAAGCGAGGTTTGAATATAGAAGAAGAAGCTTTAATAAAATTTTACATTCACCTATATGAAATCACAAAAAATCTTAGCACCCCGCGGTCTAATTTTGCGACATTTTCAACTAGCGACATCTAGTTACATTTGAGGTACTAATAATTTCAAAACCAACCAATAATATAGTAGTAACGAAATATGGCTTTAAACAGCCATTTTGATTACTTTGTTTGACGAAACCTAGCTCAGAAGACGGAAAAAAATTCGCTGATTCCAACGACATATACAGGATGTATCAGAAGTCCGAAATAATACTTTAGGTACATATACGTTAGCTCATATGTGGATGTTTAGTAAAGACAGGACTTAACTATCTTAATATCTGAGTTATATAGCTTTGAATATTTGTCACAGGTATCGTGTTCAGGCCTTTGGGTACATCCATAACCCTATTCAACAGTGTAAAGTACACTTATGAAGGGCGACTACCAATATTCACAAAAGAGAACATACAAATTTTACATACGACTCGAGATATTACGTGTTATAGAAATTGACGACGAAAAACAAGTTCAGAAAAAACGTTATCGAATTTCTACCAATTTTTTTTACCATTCAGTTGTATACCCGATACTGACGCAAACGTCAAAGTATTGTTTCGGACTTCTAAAACACCCTGTATAACTCAATATCGCCTTAAAGGGCGCTTAAGGCACTAAGCCTTTATCACGTCTTTTACAGCCTTTTACACGTATATTACAGAGGCCGTTTGTAAAGTTCGTTGACATGTGTAATTGGATTTCATTCTTGTCTGATGATGGTTTGGTGTTGAATCGTTAGAATCTATTATCAACACCTAAAACCATATAGTTACTCTTATTTATGAAGTAGTTAAGGAAAACATGTCCTTGAAATACTTGGTAAGTTTACGAGAGATTCACTTGTACCGGTCAACTTAGCCAGTCTGGCGGCGAATTGTCCTAGCCAGACCACTATTTAGCGCCAACATTTAGCTTTTTTTTATTAATCTTTTATGACAGGGGTTAGTAAGAGCATAATAACATGGCATACACATTATGCATAGTTAACAAAGTATCTCATCATATCCTCAGATCCGTCGGTGCGAGACGCCGCAGCGGAAGCGTTGGGCACCGCCACTAAACTGGTCGGCGAGAAGAACATAGCGCCGCACATCGGCAAAATTGACAACTTGAAGGAGCAGAAGATCAAGGAGTTCACTGACAAGGTAAGATTTATTATGATTGAACTTCGATTGTTACAACTAGTAGGTAGGCGTCTGAGTCACTAAGAATTAGATCGTGGTAGTACCTAATAAATATGCCAGTTTTTTCTTTCACTGTTTATAATTATAGGAATATTTATGCAAGTGCACTTTTCATGTAGTATACATTTACGGCATGTATACAGGGACCTTATCATGTTTTTGTTATTTTAGTCCTTAGCGTTCTGTACAGAAAGTCTATTATTTATTTTCAGGCTGTAATCCAAGTGAAAATAGCGGCGCCCAAAAAGGAAGGTAAACCCAAATCCAATCCGTCCCCATCAGCGAAGGGTGATGCGAAACCCACCGCTGGATCTTCACACCCTAAAGCTGTCAAACGGCCGCCATCAGGTACGCGTTAGATAAAAATAGTGAATGCGATTTGAGAGTCTATTACATGGTGTATATGGAACATTTTTGATTGTTATACAGCAAAAGCTCCTGCAGCTACTAAGAAGGCCAGCGTAACGAGAGCTCAGCCAAGCCCACCGCGTGAACAGGAACTGTCGCAGGAAGAGGTAGACGCTAGGGCTGAGCAAATATTCCCCGGTGATGTCGTCACAGGTGTGGTAGAACTAATTCAATTTTATGTCGTTATTTGTAAGGTACATTTCCGAGCAAGTTGACGCGGCTGTGCGTAGCGCTCTCGCATCTGACAACAGGGTAACAGCAATTGAAGGGCACATGCAAATAACAGGGAATGTCACAAATTTAATATTTTTTATTATTTTAAAGAATCATATCTTTGTCTAGTATTTTGAAATTAATCATTAGAATTTAAAAAAAAGTGAACAGATGGCACCAAAATGTCAATTTTGTTTATGGCCAAAACAAAACGAGCTGGGAATGTCCATGATGTTATTTCTAAGTAAAAGTTAATGCATGCATTGATCTCAATAAAAATAATATACTTTTAAACTTTCAAATTGTTTTTTTCTCAAAATTTGTTAATTAAGACATTTCCTGTTATTTGCCTGTGCCCTTAAATTGTTGTAACTGTTCTAGCAAAACGTATTTATAAACCGCCGTGTATTGTTGATAGCAATGAAATTTACCTAATTGCTCTCTAGGTCTCGGCGATAGCAACTGGAAGAACCGCCTCTCGGCCGTCCAAAGCTTCCACTCGACCGTCCAGGGACTGTCGTCCAGCGACGTGACGTCACAGGTCCTATACCGCATCCTGAACAAGAAACCAGGGTTGAAGGACACTAATGTCCAAGTGTTGAAAGCGAGATTGGAAGCCTGCAAGTACATTACGGAAAACTTTACGGTTTCAAAGTGAGTGTTGTTTCGTATTCAGTAAATAAGTCTTTCGTAGCTTTCCTATAAGTTTTGAGCGAGTGTTACTCTCTTTATTCTATATTAAATATTTGTATGGCAAACTGTAGTTCAGTCATCCGAAAAAGTTATTAGTTTCAGTATTTGCTCATAGAGCTATAAAATAAAGAAGATGGCATAAGCAATAGCACACATACGTGATTGTGTGCATCCACCTATTGATTTAATTTATTTGTCAGCTGTTTTTATTATCAACGACAAAGACCATTGACCTGGCAAATCTTGTGTGCTAATAGTTATTGTAAAATGAACTTTATTGACTCCCAAAACAGTATCGCGGCAGACTTCGTGCTACAAGACGTGGTGACCAAACTCGGCGAGTCGTCGTGCGCGGCGGTGTGTTCAGACTGCTTGACGTCGATGGCGGACGCGTGCGGACTGGAACACGTGTTGAACGAGAGTCTCATGTTCGCTATGGACTCGCAGAAGAACCCCAAAGTGCAGTCGGAAGTGTTTAATTGGATGTCCAATGCTATTAAGGAGTTTGGATTCAAGTGAGTTGTCGATAATTTATAAAAATGCTTTGTGTAATTCATCGTATGGACTTTTTTGCTGACTTGAGTTGTTAGTCTTATACTTCAACCACTTCTTACAGACTTCTGACTATTTCGATACTAGAAATATATATCGCCAGACAACACATACTCATCGTATGATCCCAAACTAAGCAACGCTTATACTATGGGTACCATACAATTGACTGGTGGCGATCCTAGACTGGTGAAAATTCTGAAATTTGCCGCTCATGGAATTTGAACCCGCAACTACCCGGTGCAGTTAGCCGAGCGGCCTACGCTCAGACCTCTACACCAAGCCGTCGCTTCTTCGTTGTTTATGATACTGTGAGACATATCACAGCCGTATTGACGATATCACGATTCAGAAATCGCAATAACAGTACTGTGAATTAAATACGAGCGTTAATTTCATTGTTGCAGCATGAACATAAAATCGATAATAGTGCATTCGAAAAAGGCCTTAACCGCCACTAACCCTAACGTGCGAACGTCGGCTGTCAACTTCCTCGGCATACTGTCTCTATACGTCGGCCCGTCCCTGATCAATCACTTCGACACCGAGAAACCGGCTACTAAGCAGCTGATTAGTCTGGAACTAGATAAATACGCGAACAGCACGCCCCCGACGCCTACCAGACAGTCAGGCAGTGTAAGCAAGGTAAAGGTCGCTAAGGTAAATGTTGTTTTTTTGTGTTGTTTCATTTTTATTTTTATCTGTTTAGTTTATACAAATGATTATGATAAGTTCTCCCGCTCGATAGGCTCGTATTGTTAGTGTGATATAATGTGATGACCCTGGCATTGGTAGAAGGATGCATCGAGTATAAGTGAGACAGATTATAATGAATTTGGTCTTGGTAGGGTAAATTAGGGAAAGTCCCACATCAGTGCTTAATCTTACTTGTTTGTTTATTACGGCAAAATGTTTGTACACAACCAGTTGTAGCGTATGCGCTGAGACTAGAATTGTGTCACGGAATATGTTCAATTATTTTCTTTATCTCGTATTAAATAAGATAGAGAGCGAGCGAACGAATCCGTGACATTCATGCTAACCCCGAAGCATACCTTGTACAAGCAACTATGGCAAATTTACATAGTATTTTAAACAACTGCAAAAAAGGAGGAGGTTCTTATTTCGATCCTATGTTAGTTTTTTTCTTATATTCAATAGTGCCAATTGTCTGCTACGACACTTTAAACAGGTCATAACTCAATATTTTTTGGCTTTTAACTTTTACAGAAATGGATACCGTGGTTTATTTTTAGTACCTTGTAAACTTTGAAGCTATAAGTTATGTGTGTATTTCACACAGAAATATCAATTCACTATTACAAGATGTACGTAATGTTGTAGTCTGCAAGCAAGGCGTCGGTGGGCGAAGACTTGGACGAAGCGTACGAGGACGCGGCGGAGGACGAACCGCCCGTCGTGGAGGACACGCGCGCGCGGACTGACATCGTACCCATGATCACTGAAACGCTCATTGGAGAGATCAACGACAAGAACTGGAAGGTGAGTCATATCGCAAGACAACACATACTCATTCTATGATTCCAAACTAAGCAAAGCTTGTACTTTTGAGTACCATAACCATAGACTGGGGAAAATTCCGAAATTGTCGCTGACGAACCCGTCCGAGCCGTCAACGATGTGATTCAATATGTGTATACTAACCCTAAGGCTCACTTGAGCGTCGACGCATTTTTTTGCCAATACCGAAACGAACTTTATTGTCTTAAAGAAAAAGTTCATTCTCCCACGAAATGACATTGACATTGGACATGTAGAACTGACAAATGTTATGGGAAGCTATCTTATTGATAAAATAACTTGTTGCCAATCACAATAGGTCCCAGTTACTTCTTCGATCACACTCGATAACTATGTTGAATCGACACTGGAAAGCATAAAAGTCGTAATTGACATATATCACATGTCAGACACACATCTACACATCATCATCATCACACATCTATCAGTTACGACGTTTATGCTTTCCAACTTCGATATATACTTTTCTATAACGCGTTTATTATTCAATAGACTACTCGCAATGTCTTTAACGTTGGGTCTCCATAATTTGGTTTTGTTTATTTTATAACGCTTTTATTTTTTTATTTAATAGCTCACAGTAACTTTAGTGGTGGGTATGACCTATGACACTCCGAACTTATATCTTATCAATATTTAACACTTGTTTATTATTTAGGTACGCAACGAAGCCCTGGATAAAGTGAAAGCTATAATAACCAGCTCATCGCCCATCAAGTCGAGTCTGGGCGAGCTGCCCGCCGCGCTGTCCGCCCGCCTTCTCGACTCCAACTCGAAGCTGGCGCAGAGCGCGCTGCAGATCTGCGAGGCGTTGGCCGTAGCCATGGGAACCAAGTCCAAAAACCACGTCAGGACCTTCTTCCCAGCCTTCTTCCAAGGTCAGTATTTCAACTGTAAGACAGTTTTAAAATTTCCTTGTGTTTCGATGAGGGAGAATTAAAAAATACAGAAGTAATTTCATTACTGTAATTTGTAAGTTAAGACTGTTAGTGACACTCCAACAAATCATTGCGTCTTGGTTCTTGAGGTTTCACAAATAGTGGCTGTATCTATTAATGAAACCTCTTTGTTATTGTCAACAAATACAATTAAATTAAGAAAAAAAAAAGTAAGGCACTAATGCGCGACACTCTTATATGGTTGTAACTTTTTAAATGAATACATTTTCTACGAGTTTAAAGATTTTGATGTTCTTGACAAATACACTAAACAGAGCGTATTTCTTATTTCATAGGTGTAATCTAACTCCACACAAGCCGTGTGGAGTCCGGCATAGAATAGCTCCAACCCAACTCTTCCCGTGGGTGTCGTACAAGGCGACTAAGGGATTATTAACTCGCGCTTCGGTGGGCAGCAGCGCCGTGAGCCCAACACCATCCTTAAACTGCGATCGCCAACCCGCATGCCAAGCGTGGCGATTATGGCAAAACCCCCCATGACAGACACAAATACGAATCGGCCCCCAGTCTCCGGTAGCGCCGCCGCTCCTGGCTTTGGTAGTGGTCAGGTCAGTGGCGGAGCAGGGGGTGCTAAGAATCCCCGGAGGAAAGCCAGCTACCATCGACGACAACTGGCCCTGGCAACTTATAACGCACGCACTTTAAGGACCGACGAGAAGATACACGAACTAGAAGACGCCATAGAGAGAGTTCGCTGGGACGTATTGGGTTTATCCGAAGTCCGAAGAGAGGGTGAGGACACGATAATCCTGAAGTCAGGCAACCTCTTCTATTATCGAGAGGGCGACCAACTGTCCCAAGGTGGTGTCGGGTTTATCGTCCACAAGAACTTCGTTAACAACGTCATCTGCGTTGGGAGTGTGTCGACGAGGGTGGCGTACCTCATACTCAGAATCACCAGGCGATATTCGCTGAAGGTGATACAGGTTTACGCGCCAACGTCGACACACCCCGACACGGAAGTGGAGACTATGTATGAGGACATATCCAGAGCCATACATACGTCCGAGACCCACTACACGGTGTTGATGGGGGACTTTAATGCGAAGCTGGGCAAACAAAGCGGCAACGAGATGAGAGTGGGGCAATTTGGTATCGGGCAGCGAAACCCACGGGGTCAACAGCTGGTTGACTTCTTGGAAAGAGAGGGACTCTATGTCATGAACTCTTTTTTCAAGAAGAAACACCACAGAAAGTGGACCTGGATGAGCCCCGATGGTTCCATTAAAAATGAGATCGACTTCATCATTTCCAGCAAAAAGCAGATATTCAGCGATGTCTCTGTGATCAACAGGGTTAAAACCGGCAGTGATCACCGCATGGTTAGAGGCACGTTGAATCTGAGTCCTGCACTTGAGCGATCGAAATTGATGAAGTCGACGCTCCGTCCAACCCCTGCCGATATCCAAAACCCCGAGCACTTTCAGCTCGAACTTCAAAACCGCTTCGAATGCCTAGCAGACTGCACATCTGTGGACGAGACCAACAGCGGGCTAGTGGAAACCGTCCGTGCCGTCGGAGCTAAGTTTTGCAGACCACGACGCACCGATAGAACCAAGAAGATCTCGACTGGAACTCTCAAACTTTTGGACGAAAGACGCGAAATGATACTGCAGTCTTCGGCTGACATGTCGGTTTACAGGCGCCTCAATAGACAAATATCTAAATCCCTCAGGCGCGACATTCGGCAATTTAATACAAACTGTATTAAAGATGCCATCGAGCGTAACAAAGGCTCAAAAGTATTTGCGAGGCATTTGTCTATTGGGCAAAGCCAAATGACGAAGCTGAAGACCGACACTGGCAGTGTCGTTTCGTCCAAACCCGAGATTATGAGAGAAGTCGAGAAGTTCTATGGACGGTTATACACGTCAGCACAAAGGCCCGCCATTAGCCCAGATGCAGACCCAAGAGCTAGATTAACCCGACACCACACCGAAGATATCCCGGACGTTAGCTTATACGAAATCAGAATGGCTCTGAAACAGCTTAAAAACAACAAGGCACCGGGCGATGACGGAATCACTACTGAACTTCTGAGAGTGGGTGGAAAACCGGTACTTAAGGTCCTCCAGAAATTGTTCAATTCCGTAATTCTCGAGGGTACAACGCCTGAAGCATGGAACAGAAGCGTGGTGGTACTGTTCTACAAGAAAGGTGATAAAACCCTGTTGAAGAACTACCGACCCATCTCGCTTCTGAGCCATGTTTATAAGCTGTTCTCCAGAGTCATTACGAATCGTCTCGCACGTAGGTTCGACGAATTTCAGCCACCCGAGCAAGCCGGGTTTCGGAAGACCTTTAGCACCATAGACCACATACATACGCTGCGGCAGGTTATACAGAAGACGGAGGAGTATAACCGGCCACTATGCTTGGCGTTTGTGGACTATGAAAAAGCCTTCGATTCCATAGAGACGTGGGCTGTGGTTCAGTCCCTCCAGCGATGTCGCATCGACCACCGATACATCGAAGCGCTGAAGTGTTTGTATAGGAACGCCACCATGTCAGTCCGAATCCAGGACCAGAGCTCAGAGCCTATCCCATTGCAGCGAGGAGTAAGACAAGGAGACGTTATCTCTCCGAAATTGTTTACCGCTGCATTGGAAGATTGCTTCAAGCTGCTGAATTGGGATGGACATGGCATCACTATCAACGGCGAGCACCTTACTAACCTTCGGTTTGCAGATGACGTCGTGGTCATAGCGGAGTCGCTGGAGGAACTGAACTCTATGCTCGGTGATCTCAACAGAGTTTCTCAACAGGTAGGTCTTAAAATGAACATGGATAAGACGAAAATCATGTCGAATGTCCATGTCGCACCTCACCCAATAGTCGTTGGGAACTCTACTCTCGAAGTTGTCGACGAGTACGTATACCTGGGACACACGATCCGATTAGGTAGATCCAACTTCGAGAAGGAGGTCACTCGACGAATCCAACTCGGCTGGGCAGCGTTCGGGAAACTGCGTCACATCTTCTCGTCCGATATTCCTCAGTGCTTGAAGACAAAAGTCTTCGAACAGTGTGTGTTTCCAGTGATGACGTACGGATCCGAGACGTGGTCGCTCACAATGGGACTCATAAGACGGCTCAGAGTCACTCAACGTGCAATGGAGCGAGCTATGCTGGGAGTTTCACTGCGCGATAGAATCAGAAATGAGGACATCCGCAGAAGAACCAAGGTTACAGACATAGCTCGAAGGGTTGCACGTTTGAAGTGGCAATGGGCCGGACACATTGCCCGGAGAACGGATGGCCGTTGGGGCATCAAAGTCCTAGAGTGGCGGCCACGAACAGGCAAGCGGAATGTGGGACGACCCCCGACCAGATGGACGGACGACCTCACCAGGGTCGCCGGGAGTCGATGGGCGCATAAAGCCCAAGAACGTAATTTGTGGCGATCTATGGGGGAGGCCTATGTTCAGCAGTGGACGTCTCTGGCTGATAGATAGATAATCTAACAGTGTCTTGCGTGTTTTTTCATTATGTCATATTATGAATAAATAAATTAGTTTTAATTGTAGTTAGTGTGCCTATAATAAAATTTGAGTGTTATTCTCAAGAAGTGTGTGATGGTTTTCACACTTTTGGCCATACCATACAGTGTCCTCATGATAAATGTGTGATTGTAGCGTTCGGTGACAGCAAGCAGTGGATCCGCACGGCGGCGGTGTCGTGCGTGGAGGCGTGGTGCCGCGAGGCCGGGCCCGGCGCGCCGCTGGAGGGCGAGATGGTGCTGGACGCGCTCAAGGCCGGCTCGCCCGTGCTCAGGGCCACGCTGCTGCAGTGGCTGGCCGAACACCTGCCCAACGGTCAGTTACATACATTACTGACGATATTATACTTAATCACGCTTGTATCCTTAAAACTTGTAGGCAGAGTAGCGCTGACACTTGGCCAGTGTGTTTTGGTCCCAGTGTCATAGGGGGCGAGCCTATTACGAGTATCCCGGTGACATTCCCACTCATTACGAGCGAGATTTGGGCCATAGTCCAATTGGTGAACTTTCACACGCCTCTCTATAGAGGTTTACTCAGGATGATTGCCTTCACTGTTCAGTAATAAAATAGGTTATTAAATGTATACTACACATACTGAAAACATAAAACTTTAATTAAGAGACGTTCAGCCAAAAATGTATGGTGGTGTATCGCATTGCTTGTCGAACTGTATTGACTAACAGAAAAAGTGAATTGACAAGGCGAGTGAATTATGACGCGTGGGGGCGTGGCTTCTACCACAGATATTCAATCTTTATTGACTCACAGTTGGTTTTGGTACTGGGGCCGTTCAAGTATTACGTAAGCACTATGGGGCGGGGGGGGGGGGGGGGGTCTTTTGTTTTGCTTATTTTGGATGACATGGGGGTAGGAGAGTCTAGATGATGATTACGTCATTGGTAGTTATTTACTTTTTTACACGAATGGCAACCCTCATATTGTCTATGCTTGAAAACGGAACGCATTTTCGGGGATAAAATTATAATTATAACATAACATTATAATATAAAAAAAAATACATTTTTAATTGAAAAATGTTTACGTAAGCATGGGGGGAGGGGGTGATAGCTTTGCTTACCTTTGCTTACGTAATATTTGAACGGCCCCACTGGCAAAAATGTAGCCGTTCCAGTTTTGACGCCCCAGTGTGGCCGGGGCTGTAGTGTTGAGTATGTATGTGGTGTCAGTGGCGGCGAAGTCGTTCCCGCGCGAGGAGTTGTCGGGCAGCGTGGCGCTGCTGTTCGCGTGCCTGGAGGACCGCGCGGCCGACGTGCGCAAGGCCGCCGCCGACTGCGTGCTGCCCTTCATGCTGCATCTCGGATACGACGCCATGCACAAGCAACTCGACAAGCTCAAGGTGAACCACGCATCCAATAGTGGCACCATGTGGTCCAAGACTGGACTTATGTCTCGTAATATGTTCATTTGTCTCTTCTAAGTATATATAACATATAAATACATCATCATGCCTGTATTCCCCGAAGCGGTAGACAGAGGTGCACTGCAGTGCGCCCGCACTTCGCCGATGTATTTTGGTCCCAATTTAAAAAAGGGGGCACATTCTCCCTCAATCCGAGGGAGATTTGGGCTATAGTCCACCACGCTAGCCTAGTGCGGGTTGGTGAACTTCACACCCCTTTATATGGACGAGCAGGTTTCCTCACGATGTTTTCCTTCAACGTTCAGCAAGTGGTAGGTTGCTAGGTAAAGTCCTTAATTCTCAAAAATACATGTGATTTTGGCTGGGGGAGGGGGTTAGTCTAAAACCTCACCTCGTATCACCAGGGGGCGGGGGGGGGGGGGGAATTCTTAAAAGTATCACGTGATTAACGTGTTAACGTTTTTCAATTATTTATAAGTGTCATTCACTCAGCCCGGCTCCAAAACGGTAGTGCAAGCGGCGTTGGACAAGGCACGACCGAACTTGCCGGTGCAGCCGCTGCCCGCCACTAAGAGCAAGAAGGATGAGCCGCGCGGCGTTAAATCCGCTGGAGCGTTAAAGAAAGACGCCGAAAAGAAAACAGCCGTCAAGGGGAAGGTAAGAGAGATCTCAATTTAAATAAACGTACCTTTGCGATGAAGTCATAAGAAAAAAAGGTTAGATTTAATGTCGCTCAATAATAAGTGAAGCACTCACAGTAAATAAATTATTTCTTTCTGTAAGAAAAATTAAAAGTTATTTGAAAGTATATAAATATTCCCAGACAACAAATACTCATCGTATGAAAACTAAGTTTGTACTATGGGTACTGTGTCGCTCCCAATCCCAGTTACACCCAGGCCAGGGCAAATTCTGAAATGCTTATCTCCGAAATTTGCCACTGGCGGGAATCGAACTAGCAACCACCTGGTCCAGTGAGCAAAACGGCCTACGCAGAATCCACTAGACCACGCCGTGGACTACGTAAAATTATCATTTAAATAAATAATATTTCTAGTCTGCTATAGTTGTGTACATTATCCAGGGTCCAGCTAAACCAGCATCAGCATCGAATCGAGGCAAGAAAGATGACGACGACTGTTCACCACTGCTGCCCAACAACAATGCCAAGAACCAGCGAATTATAGATGATCAGAAACTTAAAGGTAAGTTATTAGAACTGAAATTAATATTAATTTAGTAGACATTAATCTAGTAGAACTAGCAGCTGCTTTAGTAGAACTATTATTTAGGCATCCCGTTAATGCGACCTCTACTGTTGGAGATATCAGTCATAGGTGTACCAGAAATATACATTAACATGTTTTTAATTTAGTGGAACTAGCAGCTGCTTTAGTAGTACTATTATTTAGGCATACCGTTAATGCGACCTCTACTGTTGGAGATATCAGTCACAGGTGTACCAGAAATATACATTAACATGTTTTTAATTTAGTGGAACTAGCAGCTGCTTTAGTAGAACTATTATTTAGGCATACCGTTAATGCGACCTCTACTGTTGGAGATATCAGTCATAGGTGTACCAGAAATATACATTAATGTGTTTTTAATTTAGTAGAACTAGCAGCTGCTTTAGTAGAACTATTAATTAGGCATCCCGTTATTGCGACCTCTCCTGTTGGAGAAATCAGTCATAGGTGTACCAGCGGCCTCAGTACGCCTGCCAAGATGTTTTCTCACAAGTCCCTAAAACATCTTGTCAACTTGCGTTCCCATATCTTATTTGCTAATATGGCTTCCAAGATGTTTAAAATTAGACAGCCTGCTAAAATTTTCTCACAGTTTACGATCTTTCGTTCATTCGTTCATTGAAATGACAAATAGAGCGAGACGGAGCTTTACAAAGAAAAAAGATGCTGCATACACATCATAGAATATATTAGATTATTTATGCACAGATTAAAAATATCTTTGGGCATAGCTCCTTTTTTATTATGCCGGAAGCTTTACGTATTATCATTTGGTCGGTGGTATTATGCTTAAAATTTATTTCTTGGGCACTATACTATTTTTATTTGCCAATTTAAAGAACTTTACATTGTAAAACGGCAAAAAGCACGCAAAGTATGATGCCAAACAAAATCTAACCTCAAACTTACAGATATTTTGTAAAATATGGATTTTAAATAACGTGCAATAGGATTATGGGGATTTTCGGAAGAAAATAAAACAGATAGAAATGTCTCTACACTTTTTTGTTGTTGTTCGTCGAACACGAAAATAAATTTACGTGTTCGTTTTCGGAAGAATTTTGCATGTAGTCCGCTTGATATTGGCGAAGGATGGAGTAAAATAAGTATTATTTGTTATAATAGTGTATAAAATGCTATATTTATGTACTTCTTACAGCCTAATTATTTTCTCATCACCGGCCTTTGACCGTGAGAAATTTCTTTACGTTGACCTGTCAAATTCGTGTCTCTATGGTACATTTTGGTAACCCATGCTAGCACTTAAGATATAACATCTTATCCATACGTCAAACACGTTGTATTTAACTGTCAAACCCATTTAATATTTACGCCATGCTAGCAAATAAGACGTAACGATTTTGCCACAAAAATGACGTCACGATCCGTGAGAAAATGTCTTATCTTGGCAGGCGTACTGAGACCGCAGAAATATACATTAATGTGTTTTTAATTTAGTAGAACTAGCAGCTGCTTTAGTAGAACTATTATTTAGGCATCCCGTTAATGCGACCTCTACTGTTGGAGCAATCGAGCATAGGTGTACCAGAAATATAAATGAGTGTGTTTATTTGTTGAAGTACTGAAGTGGAACTTCACGACGCCCCGCGAAGAGTTCTTTGACCTCCTGAAAGAGCAAATGGCGACCGCTGGACTGAACAAGCAACTCGTCGCTAATATGTTCCATAACGACTTCAGGTAAGTTAAGGATACATTTTTCAATTGTAGGATTGGCCTTTTTTTTACAAAATGAATGAAATTTTTAGCAGAAGTTAAGTTCTGCGATTAGCACGTATTCTGTCGAGTGTCAAGTAATTAAATGATATGAAGAAAATAAATACAAATTATTAATACGAATAAGTACGGACAGTTATACACATGGCGGGTGCCATGTTTATAACTGTCTGAAAAAAAAACTCGACTGACATGTTTTCGGTATTTTGTCGGATTACACCAACCCGCACTGGACTAGCATTACATTGGGACCAAAATGTATCGTGGAGTGTGGAGTTCTCTGCCTACCCCTTCGGAGATAGCAGTCGCGATGATGTGTTTTATTTATTATTGATTGTATTTATATTTTTCCAACAGATATCATTTGAAAGCCATAGAATCACTCTCCGAAGACTTACATGAGAATGGCAGCGCACTAATGGCTAACTTAGATCTCGTTCTAAAATGGCTGACTCTCCGGTTCTTCGACACCAACCCGTCGGTGATACTGAAGGGTCTAGAATACCTGGCCGTCGTGTTCCCGTACCTGATCGAAAGTGATTACACTATGCCTGAGTATGAGGCCAATTGCTTCATACCGTATTTGGTTTTGAAGGTATGTAATACTTAATATTTTTTTTTTTTATCGTACATGTATTTCTCTATGATGTGGAACAATAAAGAGTTATCTATCTATCTAATACGAAATTGTTAGGATTGAGAAATATAGTGAACGTGAAGTTCACCGTTGATGACGACGACTTGTCTCATGCCTTGAGCGGAGGCCGTTTGTCTCATTAAACTGGGAGGAGAACTTTCGGAACTGGTATTTTCGGAATTTGTTCCGGTTCTTGGTTTTGGAGCGTGAAGAAGGGCGAGTCGAAACTTTTGTCAATCCTAAAACAAACTGTATTGTCGCGTAGAAAAAGAGCATTCTTCAACGACCAGAAGGCTTAGCATGACCGTGTAGACATAATTTATCTCTTTCAACTGACAGATTTGTCGAGAAAATGACGTCACACCGAGCCATGTCTAGTACAAAATGCTTTACGCGGTTATTCTAAGCCTAATTTTGACGCGTGGTCACGTGGCTTGTAACACGGTAATCCAATCTTTGTGTATATCTATACAGAGTTCGTTTTGGTTTAAGAAATTTCACGCGCCCCTTCTTGACTTCCCATTGTGTGCGGAAAATAAAGTTTAGTCTATAGCCCGCAAAGTTAACTCCATGGAAATAGGATTTGCCCAAAGCGGCTTTCAGACTACGCTATAATATATATATATATATTTTTTTAAGCCTATTTTGTGTCCCACTCCTGAGCAAAGGCCTCTCCTTTAATCCTCCACACACTGCGTTCTTGTGCTGTTTGTGATCAAGTATACGCTATAATATATAGCACAACAATATCGCGCACCATACAAAGCCAATACAGTACAGTGTGAACGTGTCCATAACAATGTATGGTGCGCGATATTGTTGTGCTATGAGCTATATACGATATGCTATAATATTATAGCGTAGTCTGAGAACCGCTTTATTGTTTTCACGATGTGTCATCAAATTTGGCTTTTTATCTCGGATTTATTTCGTAAGTATAAAATGTTGAATTTTATTACTCTAATCATATCTTTATTACAATACTAGCTGTGCCCGCGACTCCGTTCGCGTGGAATTCACGAACCATAATTACTTTTCTAAAATAATGTAATAGTACCCTGTAAAATTATAACATCATCAGCTCAGTTCCGTCAAAATCGGTACAGTCGGAACCGGAGATGACCCGGAATGAACAGACAAACAGAAAAAAAATGTTTTGTTATAAGTACCGTGTATACTTCCATATGCATTTAGTAAAAAAACTATTAAGCCTCGCGCACACTGGTGGCGTCCACGATCACGTTTTTTTTTTCGCCAATACCAAAATGAACTCTGTCAATAGGCATCAAGATTGAACTTCTGTGGTTCATTGAATAATGAACTTTTTCTATGAGTCGAATTGTTCAAAAAGTTCAAAATTTGAGGCGCCGGTGTGCGCAAGGCTTAATAGTTTTTTTTACTAAATGGTAGTCTTTACTTTGACATTACAAACAGACAATTCAATTTTATTTAGTTGTACAAATGTAGATTAGTATTGATTATCCTTATCATTGGTCGTCATTATAATCTTAATAAGATATGATGTCATTGCAGTAGTTATAGCATGTGCACCAAGACTAGACGTATGCTACGGAATATCTTGATGTTAGCTCTTTCACTCGTATGAAATTAGCAGAGAGCGAACGAGACAATCCATGACAGAGGTCTTGTCTTGCACATCTGTCACAAGTGAATCTGTGACAAAGGTCTTTTCGCGACATGTGTGCTTACCCCACAGGTTGGAGACCCGAAGGATACGGTGCGTAACGGTGTGAAAGCCCTCTTCAAGCAAATATGCGTGGTGTACTCCGTGACCAAGCTGTTCGGGTATTTGATGGAAGGGCTCAAGTCCAAGAACGCTAGACAGAGAGCCGGTAAGTACTTAGATTAGATTTCTATTTTAAATGGATTTATAATATTGCGAAATATTAGCCATTCATGATTGTACATAACTTTTCCTTATTTGATAAATAACTCTAGTATCTCGATTAATTTCACCAATATTTTTATGTATTTCTAAAAGTACAGAATGTTTCATTAATCCGAAATAATACTTTAAAGCCCCTGGCAAACTACGGCGTCAAAATGATTGCCAATACCTAAACGAACTCTGCGTCAATATGAATAAAGATTGTATTTGGTATTTGTGTGGTACAAGCAAGGCCCCCATATATAGGTACCACGTTTGAACTGAATTAAATTTATTTCAAAAACATTTATCTCCCATTGCCGAGTTTCGTTTAATATAATATTGTATTATTTAAAGTAATAATTCGCTTTTGAAAACCATACCATAACCTTTTTTATTTTAATTTTTGTCGCAAAGGCCCAGAAGCCATGCCAAAATTATTAAAGAAAAGAAAATAAGGACGCCAGTCGCCATTTTGTCGTTGTGAGAGTGCTTCGTCGTGCGACTGAGTGCATATTTCACTCAACCTTTGCAAATAAATTGTATTCAAAAAATATCTTGTTTTGCTCACCCTACCTAACTGGTTAGAATTGACAGCTATGACGTCACAATATGGCGCAAAGTCGATCCTATTCTTATTTGAATCGCACAGTACGCATCATAATTTGCAAGACGTACTTTACACGACCAAAAGGTGTTTTGTAAAGTATAGGTAACGGATCAATATAATACGCAGAGTGTCTGGAGTGCATCGGGCACTTGCTGGAGACGTACGGCGCGACGGTGATGTCTCCGGGCGGCGCGGGCTCGCTGAAGGAGCTGGCGCGCCACATCGGGGACCGCGACAACGCCGTGCGCTCCGCCGCGCTCAACTGCGTCACCTGCGCATACTTCCTCGAGGGCGAGAAGATATACAAGATGATCGGACAGGTCAGACACGCACCGATAACTCCTACCATTATGTAACAAAACTATGGAGTGTAGATATAAGGAGAACAACCAAAAAGTAGATATAAAGAAAAATAATTCTAACCTGGATATATTTCATGAAAGTATCATTAGGGGTAAAATAATGTTATTGAGTAAGGGCTCATTGAATGCATGTTTAGAAACAACCTTACAACCAATATAATATTAAGTAGGTACTTACTTAATCACAACGAATAACCTTGTATTCGTATACTAATTGTTTACAATAGCTTTCTATATGCGGTAGCTTGTTACTGGCTTGTAATGTCCCATATTGTTATTACTTAGTGTTAATGCTGTAAGCTATCCAAATAAAATAAAATAAATATAAAAACTGTCCGTCGAAATGCAATTAATAAGGGTAGCGCCACATTCGCATCGGGTGGCATTATTTTGTCAATTTTAACAATTATATTAAATCTGGCAGATATCAGACAAGGACTTGTCTCTATTAGAAGAGCGCATCAAGCGCGCCACGAAGACGCGCAGCGCAGAGTCGCGCCGCTCCATGCTAGTCCCGCTCACCGCGTCCGGCCGCCCCGTGCAAGTGCCGCCAGAGGTATGCCACACTATCCTACTAATATTATAAATGTAAAAGTTTGTGTGGATAGATAGATGGATGTATGTTACTCTTTCACTCAAAAACTACTGAACGGATTTTGATGAAACTTTACAGTATTATTGTTTATAACATGTAGGCTATAATTTATAACGATATTAAGCAATCGAAGTCTGCGCGGATGAAGTCGCGGGTAAAAGCTAGTTCCATATACAATGGCGGACGAATCGTTACATATTTTAGTCTAGAATATGTGTTTTTATTGATACCAATGATGTTTTCACAATTGAAAAGCGTTGAGGACTTTGCTTAAGGATGGGTCAATATTTTATTGGCGTTTTAGGAGCCTGAGCCGCCTAGACGCGTGATATCTGTGGACACGGCGCCCGCTGAGTACGAGGAGGAGGAGGAAGAGGAACAGCCTCCGCCTCCTGTCTACATGTAAGTACATTGTTATTTTGATAACTGAAGACTTGTTATTAGATTTTCTATTAATATACTAGATCTATTGTCTCTGTTATAACTACCTAGCTGTATGTATATCGAAAATATCACAACTATGGATGTCGATTATGTTGTACAAAAAGTACTAGTAAACTATATTTGACAGAACTAAAAATATTGCGGTTTTGGAAGGCAATGCGCTTAGTTCAGTGTGATGCCAATGTGCCAGATGTGATGTTATTTTACATCCAACTCTTTTTAAACACTAACGCACCTATGTGGCGGGTCTTGCCATGTCAGCGACCGCACTAGCTGAACTGTCATGGAAAACATCGTGGAAAACATAGAAAGCCGTGTGAAGTTCAGTTGGCTAAACTCCCTCGTAAAGAGAAGGAATGTGCCCGGTACAATGGCAGTAGGCTCGCCACGTATTACATTGGGAGGTTGCAATGCATCTCTACCTACCCCTCGGGAATACAGGCGTGATGATGTTGTGCACAGACCGCCGCCGGAGCCGAAAGTGGTGACCGGTCCGTTCGGGCTGGACCCCGAGCTGATAGCGCAGCTGGACGCGGCCGTGCCGGTGTCGCGCCGCCCCGACGTGCTCGAGATGGACATCAAGTTCCTGGACGACCCCATACCCACCAGCGGGGTCAGATCCAACTTTACTCACACGCAGACGCACGTCCGAGCCAGGTTCGTGTCATCCCTGTCACAGTATTATGTGTTCCGTTGGACGTCCGAAGTCCCTTTATGAGAGAGTACATCGATTCCTTCCGCCGGAAGTAGTCGTTTCGCTGTTCTCCATCCACCGCGCAAGTGTCATCTGTCATTCCGATCTGTCAAAAACTCAATCTAGCCTACAACACCATAAGCCACGATATCTTTGTTCATTGTTGCGTCGATTTTCAAACCGTTCGGACAGTTTCTGCTTTCATAATTACGAGTGTTTAAAATAAAACACCGAGCTTTTGAGAATAAAGTAAAAAGTTCGAATTATTATAAAGTATAGTTCTCCGCGAGTGTAAAATGGATATCGAATCCACCGCGCCAACGATGGAGGCTACGGGAAGAAAACGCGGCGGTTCGGATTCATCGTGTAATACGAGTTTGTGCGAGGCGAACAGCGAGCCGGCGAGGGACAACGTGGCAGCGTGCGCGCCGCCCGCTAACAAGCGTGCACGTGGTTCCCGCCATCGGAGCCGCTCAACGTCGCAGGACTCTGAGATGGATCACAGGTTTGCAATGCTTGCAAATCGGCTGGTGAGTCATGAGAACAATGTTTTAAGTGCTCATTTACCAGTAGTTAATTCTACATCGGAAATGTTTCCCACTGAAAATTTCTTACTACCCCCATTAACAAAAAATATTGAAGATATTACGAATATTTCCGTGACTGTTCAGGAACCTTCCATACCTAAAGCTATTCCTGTAAGGCTCTCTAAACTCGCCGGTTTGCAACGTTTGGACACTGAAGATGGGAAAGGTGTTCGTTATATAGAAGCACAGAAAAAGTATGTCGCGCCCCCGGATTTGGGAATATATATTTAAGCCACAGGCTTTATCAACTTATATACAGAAAGTATACTAGTATACTTCTACGCGTGCAGGTCGTGCGACTTCTCCACAGGCATGTGCCTCGGTTCGTGATAACTTTCAGCCTACCCGACCTACCAATAGATCGGTATCAACAGGCAATAAAGGATCGGCCTCACGACAAAATAATGAGCAACATTTCAAAAGAAAAGGGGGGGCACTCATAAGAATACACACGAATCTGACAGGACCTATAGAAGTAAATCATGCTTCGGCCGATTCCTCAGGCGGTTTTCTAAAGTGTCAATAGGCACTGCCTGATTTTCTCACATCTACAGATATTATACAGTATATCACATTTACATATCTTATCTTAAAATATATATAATTCTACTGTACGTTTGTATGTCAATGAACTACTCCTAAACGGCTGGACCGATTTGAATGTTTTTTTTTTTTGTATGCGTTTGTGTGGCGCCTTGGATGGTTGAGATTCACAATTGGGCCCGGTAGGTGGCGCTGCTTTCATACGTTATTCTAAGGCGGTACGAAGTTCACCGGGACAGCTAGTATAATATTTCCTCACATATGTTTAATTGTCAACCAGTCCAGAGCTGGTCTGAGTTCATACATGAAGACCGCCGTATCTTTTATAACCGGTCTAGGTTGGCGAGTCATTCTCGAAACATCACTAATCATCATACCAACCAGATGGATTCACTTTTTGGCGATAACTTGGGATTCAAGCCTGAACATGAAAGAACCTGCCACCGGAGGAAACCAGCAATCAGACACTTATCCACTCACTTGTCTGCCGGCAGTAGAACCCTCAAGCAGGCGCAATGCCTCTTAGGGTATCTAACTTTCGCAACCTTCATCACCCATCGGGGAAGGTTGCATTGCCGTTATCTTCAGAGCCACAGCAACACAGATCACTATACTACATATAGGACAGTGGCGATTAGTTCCAATAATCGATTATCGATATCGATTACATAGTGATGCACTTAATAGGAATAGTTTAATCAAACACTTAGTGGGATTACTTTTTATTTCACTTTTCTATTACATTATGTTCCTAAAATACCGGATTCATTGCGCTACAATAAATAAAAATAAAAAATCACTGAAAAATGAAAGAAGACACATACGTCATTTCTCACAATACCTCACACGTTCAGATAAAAACTTCCAGCCATCCGCAAACACATCATACATACCTGTATAACAATTGTTTTTGATTTTACAAATGATTACACTATGCATAATAGCAAACAAGAGCAGTATCCACGATTCCCGTTATTCCGATAATCGGCGATAATCGTACGTTAGAATGTTGATGACGTTTTTTTCAACATTCTAACCTACAAACGTAACACTTCCAAAATTTCTGCGTTTTGTAGCATTCTATGTTAATTATAGACAAAGTCACTGATGGAACTTTAAACTATTTGTATCAAATCTTGAATTAAGGCACAATCGGTGAGTATTAGCTAATATGTAAACCCAAAATCTCGATCAACAAGTACCCGTACACTACACGAGTAGCCATGTAACCATAGACAGTGTTGCAAAATATGACCGCTAAGGCGATGACAGAGTAATTCGCATGCTAATGACGCTTCAAGAAACTAATTCTGTCATAGGCGTGCACAGCAATCTACTTCTCCGGACACCTTAGGTTGCAATAACGTTCTCAGATAAGATGAAGTCAAAACTTCTTCTGGATTTGACGCAGCAGCTCCTAGCTCTGACAGTCTCAATGTAGTACACCTCCCTCACATGCTTCCGGGAGAGTTCAGCACAAACCTACCGCATGTCGCGCAATCGCACCGGCTGAATTTGACGCAGCAGCTCCTGGCTCTGACAGTCTCAGTGTAGTACACCTCCCTCACATGCTTCCGGGAGAGTTCAGCACAAACCTACCGCATGTCGCGAAATCGCATCGGCTGAATTTGACGCAGCAGCTCCTGGCTCTGACAGTCTCAGTGTAGTACACCTCCCTCACATGCTTCCGGGAGAGTTCAGCACAAACCTACCGCATGTCGCGAAATCGCACCGGCTGAATTTGACGCAGCAGCTCCTGGCTCTGACAGTCTCAATTTAGTACTCCTCCCTCACATCCTTCCGGGAGAGTACAGCACAAACCGACCGCATGTCGCGCAATCGCACCGGTTCGGAGTGGCATATAAGGGTTGGCGCCCCGAGTGAAATACATATTCGATCAAAGATATACAAACATATGTTTGCGTCACGAACCGCACACCTCGTATCAATCTAGGTTACACTCTACTTATCCGACTCGAGCGCACGCCTTCACAACGCTTTCAGCAGACGGTGGCTTTACGACTTAACTTGGGCGTACCCGCCGCCATGTCATTTACCTCATGTTCTTTAACACCTGCACTAGGCAGCCGCTCAGTTCGTGATTGTAGCGCCTTATTATTGATTCTGACGATTGGATCTGGATCTGGAAGTCCATCGGCTCAATTCAACAGCTTGGAGCTGGAAGCCTGGCTCATTTTGACTGGGATTTACTCTCTCAATGGGTCATCCCATGAGGGAAGCTCTACTTTCAAATGGCTGGCGAGCTTCTACTTTAATGTCCTACACACCTATTTGGAATAAATGGACAATTTGGTGTAGCCAAAATAATATAAATCCTGTACCTTTTAATGCAGACATATAGCAGTGGCTTTTATCGTCAAGTTAGCCTACCGTACCTACCATATTAGTTCATAAATCTGTATCTGCTTCAGTTTATGAAACTGTCTGACGTTAAATTATTTCTAGCCACAAACATATGTTGGAGGCGGTATCACTGTCAAAGACTTTACCACCTAGAGCTCCATGCATGGGATGCATATCTTTAAAGGGGCCCCTTTAAAGATATTATGTGAACTCAAATAATTTGTTTGATGTTTTCAGACATGTAGCTACGATCCTGTTATTAGCATCTGGTCTCAAAGTCCATGAGTTGACCCTATTATATTGTGCTGATCATAGTCATTTAATTGAGAATTCTTCTCTATCACATTAAAGGAGGTTTAATTTGGTTCCAAAACTGATTGTGCAAAATACCAGCAGTCAAGTTGGAAATTATGGATTTCTTTAAAACGTAATAAGTAAAAAACGTATTAAGCACGTAGATTAACAGTTGCTTATCCATCACCATATCGCCAAAAATATACCCTATAAGATTTTGAAAATAACAAATTGGCAACATAAATGTACATTCAGAATCGATCAAGTAAATATCGTGAATGCTAGTGGTATAATGACCACGGAAAAGTCATCGACAAATCTGTTTCTACCGTCTTTGTAAAAATTAATGTTATTACCAGTAATGGTGTTCTTTAATTTATAATCATGGGTGATTAGAATTGTCAATAACTATGAAATTATTTTTCTTAATATAATATACCTACATATGATACCTATTCACATTATTGCGTCTATCATTTTGTAGTTTACCTACTACACAAGCCACCAGGAGATAACAAACAAATCTCTCATAAGGGACTTCGGACGTCCAACGGAACACATAATATAGAAATTTTACCTGAAAATAAAATTTGTATTATGTTTCCTCAGACGTCCGAAGTCCCAGTAAGGGCTTCCTGGTGGAATATTCACCTTTATGAGCATAACAATGAACAAAGATATCGTGGCTTATGGTGTTGTAGGCTAGATTGAGTTTTTGACAGATCGGAATGACAGATGACACTTGCGCGGTGGATGGAGAACAGCGAAACGACTACTTCCGGCGGAAGGAATCGATGTACTCTCTCATAAAGGGACTTCGGACGTCTGAGGAAACATAATACAAATTTTATTTTCAGGTAAAATTTCTATATTTTCAACGGACGGACAAGAACATAGAAATCTCACTGGGGCTTGTACTCCACGCGTCAATGTCATCAATACTGTATTGTCTCATCGAAAAAGCTCAGCGCTGTCTGCCCGGGGCTTATGTCACAGTTTATGTCGCCTCGATTTCTTCTCTTAGTTTCGAATTTTTTCATCTTCTTTATATATATAATTCTACTGTACGTGTGTATGTCACTGAACTCGTAAACGGCTGGACCGATTGGAATGATTGTTTTTGTATGCGTTTGGGTGGCGCCCTGGAAGGTTTAGATTCACAATTGGACCCGGTAGGTGGCGCTGCTTTCGTGTGTCACTAATTCTAAGGCGGTACGAAGTTCGCCCGGTCAGCTAGTAATAATATATATGTATTCATTAAGTTGTTTTTGCAAGTGTTATAAACAATGGTGTAGTGTAACCGCGATGTCTTGTATACAGCATGGTGCAGATGTCTCCGCCGCGCATGACGCACCCGCTGGTTACCGCGCAGACGGCGCACGCGCACGGAAACTCGTCGCTGCCGCCTGTCGACGATTCACAGCTCGCCGACACCATACACTCCATCGCCAGTCCGGACTTGAATGTGAGTCTTATTTTGATTATAAATACATGATCGTAGGATCTCAAACTAACCAAAGCTACTATAGGTTGACTGGGGCGATCCCAGTTACACCCAGGTCCAGGGCAAATTTTGAAAAGGCCATCATTGAAATTTGCTCCTGGGGCGGGAACGGAACCCGCAACCTGGTTCGGTGAGCCGAGCAGTTTACGTACCAAGCACCAAACCGTCGAAATTTACAAAACAAGACGTATTGATACCGTCGATTGTGCAGGAATAATTTATTTTTTTAGGGTTCCTTACCCAAAGGGTAAAACGGGAACCCTATTACTAAGACTTCGCTGTCCGTCCGTCCGTCCGTCTGTCACCAGGCTGTATCTCATGAACCGTGATAGAGAGTTGAAATTTTCACAGATTATGTATTTCTGTGGCCGCTATAACAACAAATACTAAAAAACAGAATAAAATAAATAATTAAAGGGGCTCCCATACAACAAACGTGATTTTTCTGCTCGTTTTTCGTTTTTAGGGTTCAAAATTTTTATAAAGTGTGTTTTTATTTTTATCTTTTTCAAATTCTAAATTGACCATTGATACAGTGCATAAATAATTTTCATAAATTGATACTAATATTTTGGTGTATACAAACTAGAAGCTTTTAACTCAAACACACAATATATCTTTAGAATCTTTAGAAACCAACCAACAACTGCAGCCATTTAGCGTGCGCTAAACGACAACTGGCGCCCCCTACTCTACTTAGTCATGCAGATCGCGGTTACTGGAGGCGAGTTAGTTCTGCTTTCTGACACAGGGGGGCACCACTTGTAGGACTGAAATATTTTTATTTCATTGTTTTTATTTAATTTTAAGATACGTATTAGGGCTTTTTCCGATTATTATAGATAATGGTACGGAACCCTTCGTGCGCGAGTCCGACTCGCACTTGGCCGGTTTTTTTTAATAGAACGTTGTGCCCTGCGCAAATAGGCGCATAGGGCAATGTTTTCCGATGCAACTAAACGTTACATGAGCCCGATATTTGCCAGGAAATTAGTGTTTATACATTATACATATGAAAAGTATTCAATTATTATTCGAACATCCTAAATCCGAAATTCGAATGTTAAAAATGATGATATAGGGGTCGAAACAGTAACAGTCAGTTTTTTCTGAAAATATTCAGTAATGTCAATATTTTAGAATCGGAAAAACTAATTTTTGTGAAAAATGTCTTGTGTCTTCAAAGAGTTACATACGCACGCTCCTTTTACTACGGATATTCTTTCTTAATGCCTGACAGTAGGAATCAATAGTACAAAGACGCTATGGGAGTGGCAGGCTTGCAAATATTCGTCAATTTTAGGTATTCGAATATTCATTTTTAAAGTAAAAAGGAAAATATAAACCCTCAAGTTGGCCGTCTATCTGTTTGTCAAGCTACGCTTATTATACGTCGTCGCGAACCTTTATAGTGAGCGTCGTGACGCCATATAGTGAACGTCGCGGCGCCGTATATTTAGCTTCGCGACGCCTTATAGTGAACGTCGTGACGCCGTGTAGTGAGCGTCGCGAAGACGTATAGTGAGCGTCGCGACGCCTTATAGCGAGCGTCGCGACGCCTTATAGTGAGCGTCGCGACACCGTATAGTGCGCGTCGCGATGTCGTATAATGAGCGTCGCGACGCCTTATAATGAGCGTCGTGACACCTTATGGTGAGCGTCGCGACACCGTATTGTGAGCTTCGCGACGCCTTATAATGAGCGTCTCGACGCGTTATCGTGGGCGGTGCGATGTCGTGTAGCGATGGTCGCGACGCCGTATAGTCGTATAGTAATATAGTATATAGCCTTATAGTAGTATAGTCGTATAGCCGTATAGTAATATATATTGGCACGTAGCCATATTGACACATAATTTGTTTTAGTATTGGCAAAACAAATTACGCGTGTCTTGACGCCCCAGTGTGTGCTGGGCTTAATAGTGGCGTTATATACAGGGTGTATCAGAATTCCGAAATAATACTTTGGGTACATATACGGTAGCTGATATGTGGATGCTTAGCGAAGACAGTTTATACCTAACTATCATAGTTTCTGAATTATGGCCTTTTGAATATTTGTTGTAGGTATCGTGTTCTGGCCTTTGGGTACATCCATAACCCTATTCAGCAGTGTAAACTACACTTATGAGGGGCGACTACCAATATTCAGAAAACAAATCATGCAAATTTTACATAGAAACCGAGATATTACAAGTTGTAGAAATCGGCGATGAAAAAAAAGTTGGAAAAACATGGTCGAATTTCAATCAAATTTTTATACCATTCAGTTGTATACCTGATACTGATGCAAACGTCAAAGTATTATTTCGGACTTCTAAAACACCCTGTATAGGACACTTTTTTCCATAAAATATTTGTTAGGGATTTGGAGATGGATTTAATTAAAGTTCTGTAAATTTTGGGGGTTCCCGTTAAAATAAGGTCAGTAAAGTATTTTCGAGTTTCAACCAGTCAGTAAAATTAGTATTTTTGATTATACAATCTGTTTCGCACTCTGCAAATATTGAAATAGCCAGCCGTAGTTATGAGTCGAGCGTGTTGTGGTGTGTTAAGGCGGCGATCCGCGCGCTGTCGCTGATCTCGGGCGCGCTGGCGTCGGGCCGCGGCGGCGCGCTGGCGGCGTACGAGCCGCGCCTGGTCAGCGCCATCGCGGCGCAGGTGCGGCGGCTGCGGACCGGCGCCGCCGCCGCGCACCCGCAGGACGCGCTGCCCGCCTACAAGTACCTGGGCGGCGCGCTCACCACGGTACGTACACTACACCGCACCACTGGCAAGCGGCCCTTACCGTACTTACCGTACGAGCCGCGCCTGGTCAGCGCCATCGCGGCGCAGGTGCGGCGGCTGCGGACCGGCGCCGCCGCCGCGCACCCGCAGGACGCGCTGCCCGCCTACAAGTACCTGGGCGGCGCGCTCACCACGGTACGTACACTACACCGCACCACTGGCTAGCGGCCCTTACCGTACTTACCGTACGAGCCGCGCCTGGTCAGCGCCATCGCGGCGCAGGTGCGGCGGCTGCGGACCGGCGCCGCCGCCGCAATCGGTAGTCTCTGCCTACCCCTATGGGATACAGGCGTGAGTATATGTATGTATGTACAATTGCGAAGTTAAGTTAGTGTGTGTATTGGTTAGTTCTACGAGACGGCCGGTTGCGGGTCGCAAGTGGGCGAGGCGGCGCTGTGCTCGCTGCTGGGCGAGCTGCTGCGCGTGCTGGGCGGGGCGGGCGCGGCGGGCGGGGCGGGCGGCCCGTGCGGCCCGGGCGCGGACGCTGAACGGCTCGTCAGGATATTCAACAACGTCTGCGTGAAGGTGCTAGAACACTCGCCAAGGACCCCATTGCTATGGTAACACTACTATAAAGCTAAACTTTACTCACTATCAAGTATAAACATATTTTGAATCCTTTTACAATGGTGTTACGGAAATGGAAATGAAAACGAGTGGAAATGTGTTTTTATTTAATTACAATTTTTCTCATGAAGGATTTTTATTAAGTAAATCAGAGGTGCAATAGATTGTTGCATATTAAGGACACATTTAAAAAAAAAATTGAGTCCATATAGATTTTGCAAGAGTCGCTTATACCATAACATAATAATAACGTGAGTTTTTTTTTTTTAACAATCTGACCATTACCGTATATTTGGGACAATCATTTAGACATTGGACAGTAAGGACTCCCTCCCTTACACTGGAGCGTCCACCCTCGTGCGTTAAATTTATTGCCATACCAAAACAGACTGTATTGACTCATAGAAAAAGTTCATTCTTCAACTAAATTACACTGAGAGCGCGAGCGAATTTTGACGCGTGGGGGCGCGGCTTCTACCACTGAAATTCAAACATTATGCATATTGACAGCTTAACGCACACATTATTTATCTTTTTTTTTTAATCCGCTGAGTCGGAGTTAAAAGACGAATGATTCCCACCACAGTGCAATAGTAACTCTCCTACACGAGTCCATCGGCGTCTCGGATCCCGCCTACCCTCGCTACCAGGACCTACTGCTCAAGTGCTTCTGGAAGACGCTTAAAATGATCGCCACGTGGGATGTGAACTCTATCGATTACGACGCGGTGCTCTACAGAATACATCTCTTCTATAAGGCCTACCCGAATAGCTATTGGAAGAAGAACCCAGCTGTTAGCGACACGCCTTACAGGTAAATTTACGATCAAATGGATGTAGTTTATGTTTTGTGATATGGCAGCTTGAAGTTTGATAATGTATTACATGTGGGAGGGTAACCTAGGTAGTAAAAATGCTATTTGCTTTTATTTTTCGATGCGATCTTTTTTGTTGATTGAAAAGGCCTCTTTTAGGAACTGTTTTATATACTTAATTTTTTTTTTGTAAATTTTGTGGATTAGATCCTTTTTGCTTAACTACATCCTAATAATACGGTAGTAAAAGTCGGAAATTTAGACACGTTAATTCAACTTTGACTGAAAGTGGTATCTTAACTAAACATGTTTATAGAAACTCGGCATACTGTTATTTTAAGATCATAGATTTAATTTATGTTGTGTGTAATTTTGTCATAAATTCAAACACATCAAATTTATATAGCACACAGTTAACCGCCTGTAAACCTGACTTTAACAACTTAAATATTTGTATTAAATCAGTCGCATTACAAACTTGCACGCACATAATTTTCTTTTAAATCGACACAATTGTTACACACTACTACTACTACTACTACAGCCCTTTTAACGTCAAACTGCTGGGCAGGGGCCTCCCCTCAATGCAAGGGGGATTCGGGCCATAGTCCACCACGCTGGCCCAGTGCGGGTTGGCAGACTTCACCATCTATCGAGAACTAGTCAAGTTCCCTCAGACGTGCAGGTTTCCTCACGATGTTTTCCTTCACCATTTCATAGCATGGGGTAATCTCGGATGATAGTGTAATTCGCACCTCTGGGTTTAGAGGTGCGAGCCGCGGTTTGAACCTGCGCACTTTGATTGCAAAGCGTGCGTTCAACCACTCGGCTACCACTGCTTATTACACACTTAAATTATCATGTGTATTTTCAGAACTGTGAAAACGTTGGTGCATACTCTAGTCAAAATGAGAGGATCGTCCATCACGAATCATCTCACGCAGATATCGGACGTCAACGAATCTGATCTGTACCCGTATCTACTCAAAGTGCTCAAGGTAATCTTCTGAATGTATCCAAACCGAACTATGGTTACGGGATTGCGGGTAAAACTAAAGAATTCAGTGATCACGTCTTGCCAGACAACACATACTCATCGTATGATACCAAACTAGGAAAAGCTTGTACTACGGGTACCATACAATGGACTGGTGGTAATCTCAGTTCTACCCAGCCTAAGTTCTTTAGCAGTTAAAGTTACATTATTTCGTGCGTACTGTACTTCATTTTATTCGTGCAGCCTGTGGGCGAGGCATACTCGAAGATCGTATAGCGCCCTTCGAGTCCAATTTAATAACGCGTTCCGGTTTTTGATGGGGCTGCCCCGCTTCTGCAGCGCTTCAGGGATGTTCGCTGAGGCTCGCGTTGATTGTTTCTTTGCGATGATGCGTAAGAAATGTGCGTCCTTGGTGCAGCGGGTGCGGGACAGCCCCAACATCATCCTGAGTTGTATAGCGAGCAGGCTTGATTGCGTTTGTGTAAATTGCTGTTGTAGGCTTTCAACATCTGTGTTGATTTTGTAGTCCGTATAAAATTACAAAATCAACATTACATTTATTTTTATTTTATTTTATTTATTTATTTATATTAACACAGACATTTGTTTTAACAGGTTAAACCCAAGCTAACAAAAGTAGTCATAGATAACATTAATCACATAGTGGACAACAAACTAAGTGACACCCTCTGGAATTCCGCCAAAGAACAAGAAAAAATGTCTAGACGTTCAGAAATATTATTGAGTAATCTTATTGCGCGAATCACAGGAGCAAACTTTAATACGTTTGTACGGGTTGCCGGAACTTTAAAAAGCCCCTCCCTCGGACCTAACCGTAGCCTCCTGCATGGAACGACCAATCCCAACGATGCCAATATTTGTGGATTATTTAGTATACCACGAAAAATCTTATACACATAATTTACCAGTGCGAGGTTGCGCCTTACTTCCAACTTATAGTACCCAACCATCCCTATAACAAAGAGTGTTGGATACATAAGTGGGTAGAAAGGGTAGACACCAAACTGCTTCCAGTACAGGTATCTGGTAAATTTATTCTGCATCTTCTCCAGCATCTGGGAATACTTCACTTCATAAGGATTCCAGATGATAGCACTAGTTTCCAAGTTGCTTCGTACCAACGCATTGTAAAGTGCTTTCACTGCTGCCATATCAGTAAAGTCACGGGTTTCTCGCAAGACAAAACCAAGATTTTTAAATGCTTTTTTGCACACCTGCACTATATGAGAGCGAAACGAAAGATCCGCAGTGAAAGTAACCCCGAGATCTCGCACTAACCCCACCCGCGGTATGACTTGACCACCCATGTAATAATCACGATGTCGGGGGACTACGGCTCGCGTGAACGACATTACGCTACACTTCGTCACATTGAAGAGTAGTTTATTCTCTTCACTCCATGCTACCACTCGATCGATGTCTCGCTGGAGCATTCTACAGTGTGACTCGTCTGCGATCCGCAAGTATAGCTTGAGATCATCAGCAAATAACAAGCAGCCAGCATCGTTAACGACTTCTGGCAGATCATTAATCATAATAATAAATTCTAACGGTCCTAAATTTGTCCCCTGACTTACCCCCGTAAGGGTGAGATACGAGTCCGAGGTGCAACCTGCATATTCTACTATTTGTTTGCGGTTGCCCAAGTAGCTAGCAAAGAATTCTAGGAGGGCTGGGGTGAATCCGACCCTCGCAAATTTACTCAAAAGTATGTCGTTATCCACACTATCAAAAGCCTTCCTGAAGTCAAAGTAAGCGACGTCCAGTTGGGCACCAGTCTCCGAGTCCAGCACTGTGGTGGCCTGATTTAAAAAACTCATTAAATTAGAATTCGTGCTACGGCCCACGCGGAAACCATGCTGTGCGTCGTTGAGGTGGGATGCTACTTGCGAGTGTATAGTTGAACACAACGCGGACTCGAAGACTTTAGCAAAAGCTGACAGTACTGCTACTGGTCTATATCCGCTAACATCCGAGCTTGGAGCCCCTTTTGGTACCGGAGTAACCCTAGTCAATTTCCAGCCGTCTGGATACGAGCATTCTCTTAAAAAACTATTAAATAAGTGCATGAGCGGCCGGGCCAATACTGTTCTGCAATCCCTAACGACGAAGGGTGGGACCCCGTCTGGCCCGACCGAACGCTTGGGCTTGAGGCGCGAGAGCGCGGCACTCACCTCGCCGAGAGACAGTTGCCCAACGTGAACGCGTGCGCCGCGCTCGGGCGCCGCCTGCCCAGCGGCGGCCGCATCCAATCGCGGCGCCACCGCCCCATAAACTGAATGAAAGTAGTCAGCGAACGCCTGAGCACACTCATGTTCTGGCAACGGCTGATCATTCCTAGTTATCTTTGGTCTACTACGTTTCGAGCGCTTACCGCTAACGAAACCCCAAAAGGACCTTGGTTCCTTCACAAATTGTTGCTCTGTACGCCTCTGATAATCGCGGTATGCAGTACCAATTCTGTCCTTAACAAGACAACGGTAGTGAGAAAAATTATTATAGTCGCTGGCTGAACCAGTTTTCTTAAAAGATGTAAAATACATGTAAAATATTAATACTAACATAGTTAAGGAAAAATGTTACTAACCCTTTTGAGTCATAGTTACTTGAATAAATACTTATCTCCTTTATTTCTTATCTTTCTTATAAATTACATTTTTAAATATATATATAAAAAATACATTTAAAAATATAAAAAAAATAATTAAATACTTATTTTTATTATTATAAGTCGAATTCCGAAAAGGCCATTTCCGAATTTGTCGCTGGCGGAAATCGAACCCGCATCCACCTTGTGCAGTGTGCCGAGCGGCGTCCAAGCCTTCCTCAATTATAACTCTTAATATGGAAACAATCAAATCGCCGTCACTGATTCCTGTAATTTCGTTCCCAGCAACTGAAATTAGATGAAAAGAAGGAGAATAATTCGGACGCTATCAACGGTAGTTCTATGCTCGCGTCTGTACCGCCCAACAACGCGGCGTTGAACGCTGGCCGCCTTCCGCGCGGAGTGCATGAAGAGTTGGCTCTGATACTGAAGCGAATCGGCAGCAAGGAACATAATAAAGATGCACTCTCACAACTTTACGACCTAAGGGTATGTTCATAAAAATTTTGCTCTACCATGAAAATTACGAGTTCTTTACGTACTCTTAGTATCTGCGTACAATATTGTAATGGCAAAAATTACATAGCGATATGAGGAGTGGAACCTCTCGATTTGTTTGAGACGTTTTAAATTAAAATGGCTGTATATAGTTCTTGTAGGCCACCCGGGAACTTAAAAAATGCAATATAAATATTTTACTACACAATTAGGTGGAGCAAGCCCTAATGTTCTCATGAGTATTGGACCAAGTAATAACGCAGATAAATTTATGAACTCATAGTAGTGATACTATGGTAGCAACTATTTCGTGCCTGACTCCATTGCTGAGAGTTAACTGTTAAGAAACGTAACGAACGACCAACTATATAGTGACGACATTTATTTCGCAAGCTGAGATAAATTGATTGGGTATACATATGTTTGCATACGTTCGTCTAGTCTGAGCCAGCGTGTGAATATGCCATTAACATTCTATTAAAATGTTTTAAAGTGTAAGTTACTTGTTGGCACAGGAGCGTCACCCCGAGGTGGACATCTGGACGTTCATGCAGGGCTCGTCGTTTTACTTCCGTAACTACGTGGAGCGGGGTCTGCGCGAGGTGGCCGACCAGAGGAAAATGGCCTCTATGCCTATATACAAACACGATTACAAATCGGAAAACATTGGTAAATGATTATTATAAAATACGATAGCAAAATTAATTTGGTACATAAAAGTATACAATAATGCTAATCAAATGGTGCTTTGTTACAGATATAAGCAATGAAAACGATGAAAAGTCTCATGTTATCTTTTTGGAAAGACTTCGAGCCTTGCAGGTAAGATCTTAGATTCCCATATTGGTTGTAACTATTCTTAACCGACTTCCAAAAGGAGAAGGTTCTTAATTCGATTCGTATTTTCTTTTGTTTTTAAAGTTTGTAAGGATTACTTTTTTATACTGAAAAAAATGTTAGTTTATTCATTACTATAAAAAATCTATTTTCAAAAAAGTCAATTTCGTGCCTTCTAGTCATGTAAAGTGACGGTATTTGTTTAACAGTAGAACATAGAATTTAAAATTATTGTTAAAAAACGCTTTTTAAAAACAAGCTTTTTATATAATTGCCCTTAGTATTCGTGTTCTCCTCAGCAAGCCCTTTCATTTGATACCCATACTGTGGTAGTGCAGAAAAAAATAACTATTCCGCCATATTGGAATTAGAATGACGTCACATAGCTGAGCATGCATTGTCATCCAAAATAAGCGTGTATACCAAATTTAAGCTCAATCGGTTAAAGATAACTGATTTAAAATTCAGTTGCAAGATTCCACCCGGACATACATTGCAAGTTAATATAAAGCTTGTAAAAAAGATACTTGCATTCCGACATGGAGTTGTATTGCTACCATTTCTATGTTCAGGCCAAAGCTGGTATGAAAACGGAGTCGTCGCCGTCGTCGCAGCCTCGCACACCCGTCGGCGACAACAGAACGTTCACTGACACTATGAATGAGAACACATTACCCCGCGCGCACAGTATTGACCCACAGTTAGATGTAAGAACATCATCTTTATATTTTTAAAACAATACTATGCGTTTCAAATGAGAATAGGAATGTCAATAACCTCTATCTGTCAAATGTCACTTGAAAAGTATGGTTTGCAAAAAAAACTTATTTGCAAACCAAACAAAATAAAAAAAAAATTGCTTAGTAATAAATTATCTTAAACTACAGCCCTTTTTTTATCTTAATAATATTTAATTATTTAAAGTCTTAATTCGTTTTTTAAACCATAACCTTTGTTATTTTAATTTTTGGCGCAAAGGCGCAGAAGGAGAAAAAAAATAAGGACCCCAGTCGCCATTTTTAGTGTGCTTCGTCGTGCGACTGAGTGCATTTTTCACTGAACCTTAGCAAATAAGTTGTATTTAAAAGATATCTTGTTTTGCTCACACTACTTAACAGGTTAGAATTCACAGCTATGACGTCATAATATGGCGCAAAGTCGATCCTATTCTCATTTTAAACCCATAGTACTTACCACCACCTGTCTTGCAGCAATGTTTTCAATATTACTTTCAGTTTTCGACAGTAATCTCATACATTTACAGTTACTATTGAAACAACAGTACTTAAGTGGTGTTGGCAAGGCCCCTGTAGGGCAAGATATAACGGAATACATCGCGTAGGTTCGCTCTCTGACTGTCTTAATGCTAATCTACTAACACAAAGCCATTGTAGAATGCCTGTGGCTTAATTTCTTAAACTATGAAAACAAGAGCTTTTTATCAATGGTACCTCCTAGAATATGACTAGTCTAGGATTCCAGTAAGCTTAGCACGACCGTGTAGACATAAGTTTTATATCCTTCAACTGTTTGTCGAGCTATTTGTACTGGACATGGCTCGGTGTGACGTCAGTTTCTCGTCAAATCTGACAGTTGGACGAGATAAAACTTATGTCTACGCGGTCATACTAACCCTACAGGTGATAATGTCTTATGTCTACACTGGTCATAATGTAGCTATAAAGTGAAACCATTGTCCACAATTTTTCTGTATTATTTTATTAATATTTTTCTTTCAGTTGCACACACAAACGATCTCTCAAAGGAACGAAGCCGAAGTAGATGCCCTGCGTCTGAAGCTACAACAAATTAAGAGTTCGTCGAAAAGATAAAATCGTCTGCGAGCATTCGCTTCTCGCATTTGGTAGCTCTCTCACTCACGTCATAATGCACTAACAACTGCGGTGATGCACTTACGATTCACGTACGAATAATCGACTGTGTTCATACGAATCGAATAAAGCTATAGTTGAGGCAATAATCGAATAGTTTGTAATTGAGACGATAATCGACTAAATTATAGTCGGATTGATTTGTAAACTAGGTTTTGATAAAATTCGTTAATCGGAAATCTTTGTAGAATCGATATTCGACGGTTCGTGTATTATCCTATCACCGCGTTCCACACCTACTGTTTTGTGATATTAATTAAAAATGCATGAGTTTTTTTATGGCTTGTACGTAATTACTCGAAATTGAATTTAAATCTCATTACCCTTTCGATGACCATCTCGTTTGTTAGTTTCTAAGGCTATTATAAGATGTTCGGCCTAGATGTGTGTTACTCACTTAGCGTCCATTATAAATGACCCCCGCTTTGGATAGTACATGACAAATGATTTAACAGTATCGCATTACACAGGGTATAAATGCTTCGGGAACCTTGCGAAATTGTGCCTTGGCGGGGGTTCATTGATATCTAGCTCCTTTCAAAGGAAAACATAGGAGTTCATGGGCATTATGCCAGTATTGTAACTATTTTAACTTTAAAGAAGCTAGGTGTGTTCTTATTTGACAGTTGTATGTGGTACGTGTTATTGAATTAAATTCAATGTATTATTAACAACAAAAGTGTTTGAAAACGAAAGCTTATTATAAAAAGGAGTCACTTTGGGACAAAATAAAGTGTGATCTTAATATTTTACTAATTACGTTTGTTTGAAATTGGGATTGAAGTTAATGTTCGCTAAATACTTTTGTTGGTAATAACGCTAGTAATTGGCGTGGGATTGTAGTTAATGTTCGTTAAAATTATAGTTGATAAATATTGGATGTGGAGCAAAATTCTTCGAATGATTCTGTAAGCAGAATTACCCTCATCGCTGGACTTATGGCGATGTATTCCCGCTGAGAGAGATTGTCCGATTAAAAATAACAACACAATCCACAATTCATTGTCATTCAACAATTCATGTTGAAATGTTCTTAAATTCCAATATCGTGCCCAAGTGTTAAACTAAGGAAGTTCAAAATCTACGATTCATAATAACGATAAGGCAAACAGGTTAAGATTCATTGATACGACTTTATATAGAAAATGTATGGTACTGACATTCTGTGGTATAACTTTTAAATCACCCAATAAGTTATATATGAATAAGATTTATTCATTGGTATTAAAAATAAACATTCGGGCCAGTATCTTAGTCTTTGGTCTATCTATATGACAAGCCGTGTAAAATGAAATGATTTCTTCCCAAAATTACATGGAGGTAGTATAGTAATAAGGAGCCGGCATTTCGAGCCTGCGCTGCGGTATATTATCCGCCATATTAGTTTTGACTAGTGACACTTATGTACTTACTTGATCTTAAGACTTAATATGGCGGATCTCAGATAAACCATTGCAATCCTTCAAAAAAATCGCCGCAGAGCATTACGAAGAGTGAAGTCCTTATGGGTACTCTAGATACTCTGTGCAAAATTAACACGAATCTATATTTAAAATGATAATAAAGAAATGTATTTAGATGGATTCCTAGTTTTGTATCTATGGAAGGGTCAATGTAGTTTTCATTGAAATTGAAAACTATTTATTGATGTGTGTCACATGTATTCTTTTGTATGTTATGTTAGTTGTTTATGTATGATAATGGTGACGGTTTCGTTGTACACAAACTACAACTAAGCTCGAGTTGATAGCACAACATAATACTGATGTCTTCCTTATACATTATTACGATCATGAAAAGGATGACAATACACTTCATTTAGTATAGTTTGGTACCAACTTAATCTGCACCATTATATTGTATTCGAAATATATTAATCGATTGTTTGTGTTCAAAGACTGTTCTAAGAGTTTGCAATACATAAAAGCAATACTCATTTATTGTGAAATAGCTAATTACTGACTTTGGGTATTAATCAGATTGTTGTTATAAGTATATAGATGGTTTCCTTGACAAATCTTTAACATCTATGGTCTATTTGAAGTGCCGCCCGAACGAGAGGTTGCGGGTTCGATTACCACTCTTGCCATTAAACTATTGATGTGAGTCTATTTCTAACAAATGTGATTGTGATAACCTGTGGTGTCAGCACGCATGTCAAGACAAGACCTTTGTCACGGATAGGCTTGCTTGCTCTCTGTCTAATTTCATACTAGAGAAAGAGACAACATCAAGATATTCCGTGACATACGTCTAATCTTGGCACACATGCTACAACTACTGAAATTGTTAGTAGTAGTTAGTAGTAAAAAAACTGATATTGTTGAGTAGTTAAAGGCGTATGTTTGTAAAGAGCCAGTAATTAGCTGCTACATCTTATTATTTATTGTTTTTTTTTATACTTACTCAATGATTAATGTTTGAAGAGTTGTGTTCGGAGTGTTGAGTTTTAGTTACGGACGCCCGGATTAGTCGTCATCCAGTAGGTTTGTTAGAAAACTTTAATAGCTGCGATGAGGCCATATTGTTAATATTATATTTGTAGTAATCCGCGTATCATTTAAACCGCTGAAATTAAATGTAATCGAAACATTCCTTTCAGTATTGGATTTCAATGTACAAATTTTTGTCGACCTATATCATTACTATTTTATATAAATTATTATAGTTGCGTTTTCGTTCACCTTGACTTTTCATACTTTTACTAATTACTTATTACGATCGATTCATTGCGATAAACGAAATATTGATATAACGATTCAAAACATGTCATGTTTAAAGATGCCGAATTACAGGGCCGTTTCAGTACTCATCTAAGTTCATATAGAGCCTAAAATAGTATGACAATTTATGTGACATTGGTTAGGTATTACCACATGTATTTTGATAACCATTTCCGCTGCAAAATAGGTACCTAAACAGCGAATTAACTTTAAATATAGCCTGGTATCAACATTATTTCCCACTGCAGTTCGTTTTCAACTGTTTTTTTTTCTATTTCCTAATATACGAATACTAGTGAGCTATCATTCATCGTTTAGTTTTAGTATATTCATTTACTTTTTCATTAAAAACGTTCTTGATTCAATTTTAATTCATTATTAGGTTACTTATTATTATTGTCTTTAGTATAATTCGCTTTTTAAAACATGACTTCATATTAAATTGTGAGCATTTATTTAATGTATTATGTAAATTAATGTTTATAATCATGATGTAATATTATTGATAATAAAGTTCCATACAACACTGAATATTGATTTTTGATTGAGGTAAGTATTCATCGTCAGCGGGGTTAGCACGCATGTCAAGATTCGAATTCGCTCAGTCGCTCTGTCTTATTTCATGCGAGAGAAAGAGACATCTAAATATTCCGTGACATAAGTATATTCTTGGCGCACATGCTTCAACTACTGCTGTAACTAATAATTTACTCCACCTATCATGGTAAATTTAAATTGTACTCACCGTGTATTCGCCTATTTTCTGGCTCTGGCAATAGATTTCTACCCGCGATAGTGTTGTTTTCTTCGTGTCACAAATCTAGTATGAAGTGGCGTTATAGTTTAGAGAATCTTATTCCATATAAATATCATTTCACTCATTTCGTAAAAAAAGAAGAAGACTTGTAAAATTGGGAAAAGATATCGAACCTATCGATGGATAATCGAAATACGGATTGATTGATCCCATTGATTCTAAATAAAAAGAAATAAGGGGAAGGTAAAGGCTAATTTTTCTGGGTTAAGTTATAATGATTAGAGATGTTTTTAGTTTAGAACGCCCTCGCTCCTCAATTGCCGATAAAATTTCCCGCCTAGAGAAATCTTTTTTTTCTCCGAGTTGATAAAAGTATAAATCGAAGGGTAGTTCAACAAGAACATTCCAAATTCCAATTATTCCACCTACTAAATTCTTGGTTCAATCTCATTCCTGTTACGGCGCGTGTCTCACAAGTAGGGCTGTTGATATTTTTTAAAATATCGGATTCTTGATATATCGATACTTTTAAATATATCAATATCGGAGATTGATATATCGAAAAAAATATCGATATTTGGATAAATCAATATATTTTTCGATTTTATTTTATTGGCTTTGTATTAAGAAAACAATCGTAAGTCGGCTCAAGAATAATTTAGAAGTAGAGATGCTAAAGTTAATGACAGTGACAAGTGTTATCTAACAACAACAGTGGGTAAAGTACATACTAGCTATCTGATTATAGTATTTTTTTTATACAAAATTACATTTCAATTTAGGATAATATACAAATAAATAAACTAAAAGAGGGAAAAATAAAATAGAGTAAATATAGTACAGTAGATTAAGTTTACGGTGATGTTGTAGTTTAAATAATTGGCGCGAAAAGATAAAAACTTATTTAAAGAAAATATCGAGTGTCGATATCTACATTTCAATATCGAACTATCGATATATCGTCCAAAAAAGTATTAGTAATAAATATCGATATTTCTAAGTAATAATATCGATATTTCGATATATCGATACTTTATCAACAGTCCTACTCACAAGTACAGGCATAACCAGTGACCATCGCACAGGTTATGCCTGTACTTGATAAAACTAGTCGCTCATACCAATAACGATCCGTTTGTACAAAAACCAAAACAAACATAAAATATGTTTAACAAATGTTGTATTGACGTCTTTGTTAAAATTAAAATTTAAGGATATTATTAGCTTTCTGTTTTTATGGCACTGAAGTCAGCATTTATCTTATATCTTTAATAAAAAAATATTTACTGTCTATGGTCCAAATAGACAACCAATCAGATTAGCCAATCAAACGGTGGGGCGGACGACGAAACGAAATGAAAGTCCGCCACATGTCCGCCATATCTACTACATCTTCTTTCTAATAGTGACGTTCGTATTATTTTGTGTTAGATATAGCTGTTGTGTAGATATTCGTTGTATAATTTAATTATTTTTTAGTTTATCTAATTCTCGGTGAGTAAAGTGTAAAAAAATAGTTTTGACATATTGATGGTTTTTAATTTGGAACTTGTTTGTCCGCGCCGTGCTTTACGTATTGTCAAAATGGAAAAATCTTACGTTTTATAGCTCCTACAGTTCTATTCCATGTGTTATTTATAAATTGGGTTCATTGAAGTACGCTTGTGACGTACTTTGAAGCGTATAGCGGTGCTTTAGATAATAGATTTTCGGTGTCGGCCTTTAGACGGTGTGCCCAATATTTCGCAGGCCCTCGACGGTAAACATCACCATGGAGTCCCCACGGAAATTTAACGACTGCTACTTTTATTATTATTCAACATGCACGAAGGTAAGTCATATTTTTAGTAATAAAAAAATTATCCATAAATATTACTGTTTTTATCGAGTTTTTCGAGTAATCTTGAGTGAAACATTTTCGCTGACTGCAAATTGCCTCGTTTATTAGTGTGTCTGCTGATAATCGTTGTTAGAACGCCGTAACGCATGTCCGAGGCATGTGGACAAATTAACAGAAGCTCAAAAAATTAAACTATAATCCTATTTCTATAATTTAAAATGTTATTTATAATAAATCAGAAACAGAAGGTAATTTGTTAAATTTGTAAGCTTATGCAATAACTTTTTACCCACTATACAGCCCACCTAACAATATTGTTAAACCAGTTGCATGGTACCTACACTGCCTACAGACTTCATGAAAGTAGGTGTACACTGAAAATAAATGTAAACTTGAAATCCAGCCAATACAGCTGAATAACATCAAACATGTAGGTACAGTTCAGTCACTGTTAGGTTTTGTTGGTCTACCAACAAACACTAATCCCATCATTACACAACACCAAACTACAACAAACTCCACAGATTAAATTAAAACATTTTAAATAAGTTATTAGGCAAGTGTTGGACCTTTATACTGGTTTACCCATGGCACAGGCCAAAGAAAATCCAGTAATCCACACTTTGCTTCAAGTAGTTCATTTATTTGCTATGTGGTAAGAATTAATATTTGTTTTTGAACACCATTGAGCACCTGAATAAATTTCTATGACAACTATCAATAATCCAAATTCAAATTTATTTTCACCAAGAAGTTCATATACAAAGGTCTGTTGTCTATGGCACATTTTATAATTCCATCTTGATGAAATTAAGGCTTGTCTTAATCCGTGGTAAAGTAACTGTTCATTATTAATGTAATGAACCTTCTATCTATTGGTTCTGATATAAGTTATATTTACAAAGCTAGGGCTTAGGGTGAACATACATATAATTGAGAGGTTTATACTATATACTAGAGTGTTGTTTGTGCACTGTAGGCTTCGCATGACTGTGTAGCCATAAGTTTTGTCTCTTTGAACTGTCAGATTTGTAGAGAAAATTACGTCACAATGAGCTTTTAGTACTGGACATGGCTTGGTGTGACATATTTTTCTCGACAACTCTGACAGCTGAATGAGATAAAACTTATGTTTATTTGTTCATGCTAAGCCTACTATCAACTAAACTATTGATATAGGCTAACAAGCACACTCTAATTCATAATCCCCTTGACTAGCCCTCATCTTGACTATATATACCTACATTTAATCATGTTGCTATCAGTAAAGCGAGATTGATTGCTAAGCCATCAATATTTAAACATAAAAGTACTATTAAAATTTGTGTCTAATTTAATTTGTTATATGCCTGCCTGGGCACACTTGAGAGTTTATGGCTAGCATGTGCACCAAGACAAGATTAATACTTCTTACATTTTACTTTGGTACAAGTGGCTGTATCACCAAACCTAGTAGGGGCATGCTTCAAAAATTACTTATAAATATTTTCCCAGTATTTGCTGAAACTGTCAACAGTAGAGACATGAGTTTTATCTCTTTCAACTGTCAGATTTGTCGAGAAAATGATGTCACACCAACCTTTTTGTACTGGACATGGCTCAGTGTGTCATGTCTATATGGTCATGCCAAGCCTATTCAAATCCACCCTATTAATAAGGGGGTGTTCAATTATTGAAATTGTTGTCTCCAGGGTGACAACTGTGTGTTCCGCCATGAGCCGTCGGCCCTGGGCTGCGAGACAATGTGCACAGCCTGGCAACAGGGCAAGTGCCTCGATAAACGCTGCAAGCTACGTCACATGGAACTGAGGGTATGTCTTACATCTATCATTATAAGTCTCCAATTATTAATTTAAGTCTAAATATAATGCCACTGTGGTTTCAGGTACTTTGGTCTGGATAAACAGTTTTTGATCATATATTTGTTGTTAAGGTTTTTGGCATCAAACTAAAGTATCAAACTATGAGTTTTACTGTCGTCCTACATACGATTGTGAAGTATGAGCAAGACGGCAACATTTTAAGTACCATTAAACTATTACTTGTTTGTGTACAACAGAATCGAAATGATTATGAAGTTAACAAAATTTGATGCACTCGATTATATTAGGCAATCTGTTATTTAATAACTGGGAATATAGTTTTTTAATCTTACCTTTTTTCAATCTTATTCTACATTTTTTTCTACATGTTACTAGCAATGATTTAAAATAAGGCTTTCTATGAAATGGACGAGGATTTATGCATCTGTCATCCCTATAAAGGCCGTCTGTTATCCCTATAAAGGGGGTTCATGACTCGATTATGTAGGCGTCACGACATCTTTTTCAATGTCTTGAAAAACTGGCAGTGGTCGAAACTGGTCAGTAAAGTCAGTAACAGTCAGTTTTTTCTGAAAATAGTAGTCAGTATTTTAGACTCAGAAAAACTAATTTTCGTGTAAAATGTCTGTGTCTTCAAAGAGTTACATACGCGCACTCCTTATACTGCGGATATTCTTTCTTCAAGCTTGACAGTAGGACTCAATACGACAAAGCCGCTATGGGAGTGGCAGGCTTGCAAGTATTCGTAAATTTTAGGTATTCGAATATTGATTTCTAAGGTTCCGTATCTCAAAAGGAAAATAGAAACCCTCATGTTGTCCGTCAATCTGTTTGTCAAGCGACGCTTACTATACGGCGTTACAACGCTCACTGTACGGGCAGCGTCGTAACGCTTTATAGTGAGCGTCGCGACGCCTTATAGCGAGTGACGCGACGTCTTATATTGAGAGTCGCGACGCCTTATAATGAGCGTCGCGTCGCCTTATGGTGAGCGTCGCGGCGCCGTATAGTGAGCGTCGCGATGCCTTATAGAGAGCGTCGCGACGCCTTATTATGAGAGCCGCGACGTCATATAGAGAGCGTCGCGATGCCGTATAGTGAGCGTCGCGACGCTGTTTAATAATCGTCTAGTCGCCTTATAGTGTAGATTTTTACCCCCACTTAGTATAGAAAGTAATGACACAATGAAGCCCCGTGTACACTGCGGCGTCAATACGAGCGCCGCAACATTCTGCCTAATACCAAAACAAGCTCTTAGTAGTAGTAGTATTACAGCCCTTTTTTAACGTCCCTCTGCTGGGCACGGGCCTCCCCTCATAGCGAGGGGGATTCAGGCCATAGTCCACCACGCTAGCCCAGTGCGGGTTGGGAGACTTCACACATCTAACGAGAACTAATCAAGTTCCTTCAGACGTGCAGGTTTCCTCACGATGTTTTCCTTCATCGTTTCATAGCAAGTGATAATCTCGGATGAAAATGAGTTTCGCACATTAATCCCAGAGGTGCGAGACGAGGTTTGAACCTGCACACTTTGATTGCAAGGCTTGCGTTCGACCACTCGGCTACCACTGCTATAACAACAAGCTCTTGTGTTAATATAAATAAAGATTGAATTTCTGGGTTAAAAGCCACCGCCCCGACGCGTTGAACAACGAACTTTTTCTATGAGTCAATACTGTTCATTTTGGTATTGGAAAAAAATTACGCGCACGTTTTGGCGCCCCAGTGTGCCCAGGGCCTGTAGCATGACAGCGTAGACATAAGTTTTATATTTTTCAATTGTCAGATTCGTCGAAGAAATTACGTCATACCGAGCCATCTATAGTACTAAAAGCTCGAGGTGACGTATCTGACGTTTCTCGACAAATCTGACAGTTGAAAGAGATAAAACTTATGTCTACACGGTCATGCTAAGGGTGCAGGAGACCAATTCTCGCAAGATCGACATTATCTCTAATTCGACATATGTCGAAAAAATACCATCAATTTGGCGTTTGGTTTAGTCATATGTCGTATTAGAGATAATGTCATTCATGCGAGAATTGCACCGCTGGGCTTTAAATATTATGTGGCTTTACATTAAGTTGCTAGACTTGTTCTAGCAAATTTTTAGGTGTGTGTGTGTGACTGCAATTAGTCAGCAGCATTATTGTTTATTTCAGAAAAACCGCAAGCAAATCCCGTGTTATTGGGAGAATCAGCCGGGCGGCTGTCGCAAGATCCACTGTCCTTTTATGCATAAGAACCCGGAAGCGCGCACTGATGGCATTGCTCCCAGCCAGCCCGGACCACCGATACCCGTTAGTATATACAGGGTATAACACAATTCGAAATAATATTTTAGCTATGCAATTCGATGGGGTTATACTAACCCTTTAAATATATTAGCTTAATGGAAAGGGTTATCTTATGTGAAGTTAGAAAAAAAAACATTATTAATTGGGTTAAGTTTATATTGAAAGTTGACACAACACAGTTGCCTAGAGCATAACATAGCATCCGTTAGGCGTCGCCTATGGCGACTAGGAGCCGCTTAAAGTTACAAAACCGATTCGGTGGCGCGCAATGTAACGCATATAATTTTGACACTCGTCTGCGTTGTGAAACGCGAAAATATTCACAACACCCAATTCGACGACGTGACAAAGAAAAGCAATATAGTTGCCTAAAGAAAGACGAATGGTATAACGGATGTCGTTGTTTAGTTTTTTTTTTCTTTAATGGCCTCTTTCCATTGCGTCAGGCCCAATGTGATTCTGCCAATGTCAACGTAGTAGCGAAGACACGACGGAGATTGATTAATCGGTTATATTACTGCAGCTGGGTTGTTTAGTTGTCAAATTAGATATATCTCAATATGGCGTCGCTTTGCTTGTAGTTAGTGTAACCAGACATTTGGAAGAGATTGTATATGTGCGTGTGTGGTATTGTGCAGACGCAGGGTGGCGGGCACGCGCCGGACGGGCTGGGCGCGGTGGAGCCGCCGCCGCCCGCCGCGCCGCCCGCGCCCGTGCCGCTGCTCTGGCACCAGCAGCGACAAGGCAGTTCGTATCCTCTACCGCTTACTACTACAGCCCTCTTTGACGTCCCATTGCTGGGCATGGGCCTCCCCTCAAGCGAGGGGGGTTCAGGCCATAGTCCACCACGCTGGCCCGGTGCGGGTTGGCAGACTTCACACATCTAACGAGATCTAGTCAAGTTCCCTCAGATGTGCAGGTTTCCTCACAATGTTTTCCTTCACCGCTTCTTAGCAAGTGATAATCTCAGATGAAAATGAGATCCCACATTTAACCCAGGGGTGTGAGCCGGGGTTTGTACCTGCTTACTTTAATTGCAAAGCGTGCATTCGACCACTCGGCTACCACTACTGCTTACCATACACATACATCGACTAGCTAATATATCAAAAGAAGAGCTTTTCCTAATCTTACACTTTCACATGTTCGATATTCTGTCTACGCGACGTCTACGTACGTCTGAGGGGCTAGGACGCATATCAAGACCTTTCAAGGATTCGCTCGCGATCTTTCTGTTTCATTTCATACGAGAGAAAGAGACAAAATCAACATACTTCTTGTATCAGTATGTTCATTATTGCGGTCTATTTACAATGATTAGTTTAGTTCTCAGATATAAGATATTTCTTGATAACGCATTGGTCACCGTAAAACGTCATTAAATATTGGATACAGAGTATGGAAAGCTATTTACATGCTTTTATGTTCTTCAGATCAGTTGGTGAATCTATTATAAATTTAATACTTCCGTACAGTGGTGCTAGACTCAGCGATCCTGGGCGTGCTGCCCGCGCCGGGCGAGCTGCTGGGCGGGCGACGCGTGCTGCCCCCGCACGCGCACGCGCACACGCACGCGCACGCGCACGCGCACGGCCACGAGCCCGCCGCCGCCAGCCCGTATGCGCCCATGCCCGTCGACCCGCTCGTCGTCAACTTCGAGGAAGGTATGCGTTTGTACTGAAACTACATGTACTAAGCCCCGGTTAGACGATTTGAGAAGTTACATTATATCGATGAGGGATTTTATAATAAGTGATTGATGACGCGATTTGTGTTCGGTTTTCGTGATTACTAGGGTTTCTCTAATATGAATTTTAAATGCTTGATACTCCATTGTCACAGCATGCATGCCAAGTGACTTAAGTATTGATAGACTTTAAATTATTTGTAACTATCATTTGTCAACTAAAAACGTAGCCGCTACCAACTTGTCGGAATATCAATAAAATTCGGGGGTTAGTCGATTGACCGTTACGTATCACACAAGACGGGTCACGATACGGTGATACGTAATGGGCAATTGATACGTGATGATCAAACGATTTGTCGTGGTGGCTTGGTAGTGCAAACTGTACACTACATTAATTGGGTCGTAATCAAATTCTTAAAAAAAAAAGCGGACTGGTCTCTGATTAAGGACGTGGTTATTGAACACTTGGCGACTTTAATTACAATTAGTACAGACATAAAGTGCATTATATTTTAGCTAAAGTGTCCTAATTTCGTTTTAAATTCTCTATACAATATGTATGAGATTCAATGCATTTACCTTATAATTCTCATCGAAACCCATCACTGTCTTGGATTGGTCGGTATATTGTGAACCAATCGTAGATAGTGCGCAAGTCGCGTGGACGTGGACAAGCTTCTCAAGTTGTATGATTGGGGCTTACGGCTCGATTCTTCGTTGCCACTTTGAACACCTATCATAATACCACTATAGGACATAAAAAATGAATACGAGAAAAAGAGATGGATATATTACTCGCTGTTACGTTTGATAACGAATCGAATGTGTATCTAGATGATTTAATAAAGAATGAAATGATTTTTGTTCATTAAAGATACAAGGCAATTTAGGTTGTATTTTGTGTGTGTTAAGCTTGATTTTTACTTTAATGTATTCAATAGAGCTAAGTATAGATTAAGGGCATGTCCTGTGGTATTGTGATGTCTTTTCAAATGTGACAAAAAATAAGAATCTTGTAGCCGAGACACAATAGAGACACTGTATGTGAAAGCATTTGAGTTTTCAATAGATATAAATTATAATGACATAAACGGCTCGACGTGTAACGTAACTAGTGTTTAAATAGCCACACGCTTACGAGGCAGTGTGACCGCACATAGCGGGCTGTATATACACGTGGTCGCGTATTTATTACCTAGATTTTACACAGATTTATATTGCTATCTCTTTTTAATGATGTAAAAGAAATGAGGGAGCAACATGAATGGGTGTAAGTACATACAGCTGATACGCTATTAACTGTGAATGGCTGCAATGAATATTCATTGAAAATACATATGAAAATCAGGGAAAATGTTGTCAGTAAACAACTGATACAGCAAGGAGTTATTTCTTAATATTGCATTGGGTACCATTTTATTATTAATGGAAGATTGATTTTCAGATATATTTTTTACGGCTAAACCCTTTCGATTGGGTTACCAATTCAAAGGGTTTTCGGGACATAATGAGGTTGTTAAACTTGATATGTTAACAATAATCTATCACGGTAATAAATGCGCGGCTTCGGATCCCTCTAACGATGTCAAAGATTTGTTTGTCTTATTATCCCACCTGTCGTAAATACTACCAGACTGTACACAAGTCTGACAACAGACACACCATGACCGCGTAAGTAACATAAGTTTTATCTCTTTGAGCTGTCAGATTTATCGAGCTAATGACATCGAGGTTTTTACGCTCGACTTAGCTCGATGTGACGACATTTTCTAGACAAATCTGACAGTTGCTTTAGATACAATTTATGTTTACGCGTCTCAATGATGATATGTCACGATTTCACGACACAAATGTAAAGAATAACCTCGCCTGGATTAAGATAATTGGTTCAATGTCAAATCTGTTCTTAAAATTCACATGCGAACCCCTAAATCTATAGAAATCCTCGACAATACATTTTTGAAGACATGTTACAGTACTAAAAATAATTATAATGTACTAAAAATTTGGTGTTTATCGATTAGCGACTAATAGCAGATGACAAATACAGTCTTTTATAATCGTTAGTGGGATAATGATGTCGATTCTGTAAACTAAACTAAACATATTGCCGTCCTTGTCACGGTTGTAATGTATGAGCAAGACGGCAATACTTTTAGTGCTGTCAAATGTATTCGAGTTGTAGTTTTTGTACAGTCATCAAAAAATATTGTTACGAGCAGATTGTGTGAAAATGGTCAGAACGAATACGAAAACTAAACCATATTTCAATGATATAAGAGGTGTTTTAGAATGCATACATTAATGATTGCCTCAAAATTATTGCCATTACTAAATGTACTGTGTTGTCTCAAGTAAAAAGCTCATTCTTCATCGAATTGTCATTAACAGCGCAAGCGAATTTTGACGTGGATACGCGTCCAGTAGTAAGTCACGTGGCTCTTACCATAGAAATACAATCTTTATACATATTAACACAGAGTCCGTTTTGGTATTGGTAAAAAAAATACAGTGCTCGGACCTATGCTCGGTACATGTCATTCTGAAAAGAATTCTATTCCATTTGGTATACAAATTATTTTTCCTTGTTGTTCCGACCATTTTGAACGATAAGCTCGATTACTGTACAGGAGAATCGACATCCAATAAAGGGCAAGTTATTATAGTATTGTATAACTTTAGTGGAAAACTCGATTGTCACTATGTGGTCGGTGTGCGTAGGGCTTAGGGTGTAAGCATTAACGATGTATTTCGAACGCTCACTTATTAATTTTAAATAGTTAAATAACACTATTGCTTTAGGATACGGCACTCCGATGATCGTCTGCGAATAAGACCACTGGGGCGTCCATGATCGCGCGTCCATTTATTTTCCAATTGCAAAACGAACTCCATTGGCACCTATAGTCGTATTTTTAATTAGACGAAGTCAACTGACGTTTGCTGTGTTGTCAGTTTTTGAAGAAATAAAATAATAGTGTTGTGACAAAGTGAATGATTGAAAACACTCCTGAATGAATGAAATTGCCTCGATTGTCTTTTATAGTTTGAAATTATTAACTATTCACACTCATTGTTCATTCATCTGATTGAACGAGAACTGAACGCATCACTATTACTTTAAATATGGCAACATTATTTTACATAGTGGCATTAGCTACTGTCAGTTGGCTTCGTCTAATTAAAAATACGACTATAGATAGAGTTCATTCTACAACGTCACTGACAGCGCGAGCGAATTTCGACGCGCGGGGACGTGGCTTGTGCGACAGAAATTCAAACTTTATCCATATTGAAACTGGGGCCGTTTTGGTATTGACAATTTTTTTAAGCGCGATTGTTGACGCTCCAGTGTGTGCACGGCTTTACGGTCAAAAGGTCAGACAATGAAGTCAATTCTGTTGCAACAAACTAAACTGGACTAAACTTACTGGTGTCCTTCTTACGACATTGTATGAGTGAGTCGGCGATATTTTGAATGCTATCAAAATGTCGGATCCATTGGATTCGTGATAGACTTGATAAAAGTACATTAAATGAAGTAACTTATAATAGTCGAACAAGTGGAAAATACTTGTCAAGTTCGTTCGATAATAGACGAGAGTTCAGTAATGACAGTTGACAGGTGACAATGCGTATATATTATTTGGTATAGCGCCATCTAGCTGCCAGAGTTAGGAACTAGAGTTTAAGAGTATAGTGGCTAGGTGGCGTTAACACAAGTATAGTTTAGTTGTGGTTTGTGAACAACGGAATTGACGTCGTCGCTTGAAAGGTAGTCCTTGCTATGCGACAAAAAATCGTAAAATTTGTTATAAATATATCTGTACAGCGGAGGCAAACAATCTTAAGTCACACTAAGCTAATTGTTCAGGGCACATGTTTCAAGTCTTAATTGGAACACTATTCACGTATATCACTCGATAACACAATAGTGTGAAATTTCAAGTAACATTTTATTTGTTGCTTAAAAGTAGGTTTATTATTACTTATTAGTAGATTGGTAAGAGATTGTTCCAATGACACCATAAAACGAATTTAGAAAAAAGCAGTGGTAGCCGAGTGGTCGAACGCACGCTTTGCATTCAAAGTGCGCAGGTTCCAACCCCGGCTCGCACCTCTGGGTTTCATGTGCGAATCTCATTTTCATCCGAGATTATCACTTGCTAAGAAACGGTGAAGGAAAACATCGTGAGGAAACCTGCACGTCTATAGAAAGGCGTGTGAAGTTCACCAAGCCGCACTGGGCCAGCGTGGTGGACTATGGCCTGAATCCCCCTCGCAAGGAGGGTAGGCCCGTGCCCAGCAGTGGGACGTTGAAAAGGTCTGTAGTAGTATAGCACTCGAACGGCCAAAGTTTTCTGCGTCGTTTGGTATATATAATTCATTTTACGATTTTTTGTCGCTTAGTCAGGATTGCCTTTCAAGCGTCAACATGAATATGGGTCCTTATTATTTCTTCACGGTACCCAGTTAACGTTGCGTTGTGCCAATATTAAATAATTTTACTGAAAAGCAATTCGAGTGTTAGATTTATTACTTACTTAAAACTTAAAATAAAACAAAAGCATATATTTATTTTATTCGCGTGTTATTATGTTAAGAATGTGTTTTACTTACATTTTATCGTCGTTAGCCAACTGGGAGTTTGTTTATGATCTTTTTTTTTACTTTCACCCGGCCGAGTCGACGCTTGCCGTTGTTTTTTTTATTTATTTTATTTTAAAACATCTTTGTAGAAAGAAAATACGATTGTTTTGTTTTCCCAGTTTGCAACGCGACTGATTAGAAATGCCTGTTTATTGAAGGTGATAATGTATTTTTGTTTTTTTTTTATTGTCGTCCATAGTCAATTAATATAGTATTTATTGTATACATGGTGTTGGATTCAGTTTCTGGTTTTTACTATCAAGCGTAGATTCCAAAAGAGTTGTTTGTTTGGAGGTTGCCGTAGGAACTGGATCCGAAACTAATTTAACATGTGTTTATTTAGGATTATTGTTTTACGTTGCCGGATTAGGCGGCTTTTTGGTTGATTCTAACGTACATAGACAATGTTTAGCTGTTTCTTTATACCATAGACATTGATTAAACAAAGTGAGGTTTTATATGACTCGCTGATTTTTTATGTAAAGAGCTCTCTTGTCGACATGATTTAAAAGAAAAAATGTGCAGAGAAAAAGCGACGTGGGTATTTTTGTATGTGCAATAAATTAGTGAATATAGTCTTTTTCATATCTTAGCTAATTAGATTCATAAATATCTCTCGCTTTTTCATTTACGGTAACGTTATATAAACATATATCACATAGATAAATTACAGTTATATTTTCAGGGAGACCTTGCCCTCTAGTTATTCCCTAAAAATATTACTGCGAAACTTTTTTAAATAGATGTTGATATAATCTTTGTCTATGATAGAAAAGTACATAATAAATAGGTTTAAATAACATATAAAATACAAATAAAAATATATATACACGATTATTGTAACTCATAAATATAGGTAAAAAAAAAGAAAAAAAAACAAGCTTCATGCCTTTAAATTGTTTGTATGTTAGTTAGTAGGACGTTTGCAGGGGCTTTAGCGGTTTATAAAGGTACCCACTGCTGCCCGCCCCGTAATACTTTATATTCGCACCGTGAGAGTTAGATAGAGCTAATAAAATTAATAAAAAAAAAACATGTATCTCTAGGTATACAATATAGGAAGCACAGTTTTATACTCGCGAATTATACTGCTGTGATTTCTGTGGAGAAAAAAAAATCGCGCTTAAGGTCATTTATTAACGAGTATAGGAAGATAAAAAAAAGAGAAGCTTATATTGAACAGTGTTTAATTGCTTAGCGGTTTCGTTAAATCCGGTGTCGCTTCCAATGTGCCGTGTGCGCGACGTATCTCGGTATCTTCGCGGCGGCTACTCGCGTAATCGATTACGATACGTCGGAAACAAATCGATAGTACCTACTCCGATTCCATGCAAAGGGTTGGTAATGTAAACTGGACTGTATTTGAAAGGTGTATGGACGAAAATAAAATAAGTCTGTCCGCATTGGAGTCCGAAGCGAAAGATAGTTTTATTGGAGTCAATGTTGCAAATTAATATACTACCAAAAATATATTTTGTATTGGGTTGGCAACATATTGCGGGGCAATTAAATTGTTAATATTATTCGCATTTAGTTATCGGTTTCATTATCGGTGACCACAGACAATTTATTTTTCTGTGTGGCCCCGTAAGAATATTATTTATATATAGTACTACGTGGTGTCGATTAGAATTTCATTACTTCATTCGTTTCCTAAAGGTCGATTAGATATGGTCGAATATTGTATCTGTATTATATTCTGACTATGATGACGATGTCTTATATCAGGATATATCGATTGTCGATTAGGCGAGTAGCCCTCCCCCAGTAAATGCGACTAGACGAAACATTCGTTGTGACAAAACCATAATTGTGACTGAAAAGGGAATAATATAATTTTTTTTAAACACACACATACTTGTGCACTGAAAGTAAAGTTCCTATATTTATTACAAAATGTAAATTCGCAAAAAAGAAAAACGAGCAGGACACATCCAATGAAATTAAAAAAAAATACATTCGCGTCGGTCCATGGTACGCCTAGTCATTATTTATGTATAAAACTATTTATCAATATTTAAAGTAAACGAAATAGTCTCGATTGGTGGGGATAGCATAGAGTTAAGACGTGGGAGAATTCTAATGTAATTTTATGTGCTCTAGTTTTTTTTTTACACCTTTTCAAATTGTCAAAGCCGTCGGTTCCCTTTTGAGATAGTGCGCGAGAGGGAGAGAGAGAGAAGAAAAAAAAAGTAATTTTGTTTTAAGTTCTAAATAAATTAGTTGAAAAGTGAACTGAATAAAAAAAATAGGCAAATAATTTTAGAATGAACTAGTACAAAGGGTAAGTTGTTTTCACGAGGCAACTAGGAAAAAAGAGAAAAAAAAATGGAAACGAAACATTCGTTTCGCCGGTATGTAGGTAACTGTAGCAATACATTTTATATTTAGTGTAATGTTGTAGTCTTGTCTCTTTTTTATAATAAACTATTTATTTACCCTTAGAATTAATTGTTGGAATGTTAACGTTTTTTTAAAGACAGTAAATTTTCTGTCTATGGTACCTATCTATGTGGAGTTGCTTACGTCATGATATGTTACGATCAATGGGCTGCATGTAACTCGCCAACCATGTCGGTTACCTAAATTTGGGAAACTGATTCAACTATTTTTCTGTGCAAAAGAACAATTGCAATAATATTCTTTGGCTGAGCATTCTGCTCGTTTTCACAAACATTAGGATACGCCTAAACGCAGTGGCTAATTATTCAGCAGTTATAGTAGTAGATAGTAATGTCAGGTGTCACCTTAAGGCGTCCCACGGTGTTAGTGAAATCTGGCATAGGCCCGCCACGCTTTACCACCATTACTCCAGAACCACAAGTCTACTTATACAATCATCGTAGTATGACTAAGGCTTAATTTTTGAAGTCATGATAATTGTCATCTTTTAGAAATGGTAGCCAGATTGTGACTAGTCTAATGGCTTCAAGGTGAACATGCGTAATGTCGACACTGGTCTTAATTTGGCTATCATTAGTAAAACATGTGTTTTAGTGTGATTTGTGCAGCCATTTTCATTCCACGCAGATAGTTATAGTAGATTTGAGGTCCTGTAAGCCAGCATCTACAAATATATCTAATGAGGTATAAGGTTAAATTGTCTTTGGAGCCCAATTTAATCGAAGGAGAATGTTATGATTTGGGAGAAAATTATCTTTTGTCTATTGCAAATCTAAATTGCATTTTGGTTGCTTTATAAACAAATACGGTCGTCATGGCAACAATGAAGTATTGCATTTGTTTCAAGCTTGGTTTCTGTTCGCCATTGAGACTGGGTTTTTAGTGTCGATTTCAATGTCTCATATTTTTTTTTTTTTTATCTCATAAAAAGACGTGTATGATACATATTATCTTGTATCGTAAATTGTTGTGACGTAAGCTAAGATTATGATTTGATAACTGATTTTATTGAATGTGGAATACCCAGTGCAGTTTAATTTTTTTTTTTATCTGTTTATAAGTACCTACGTGTAAAACCATAGCAATAACGACTTTTAACGATAATTTAGGGGGCAATTCCATGTTTGAACGTAAAATCGGTTATGATAGGGTGTGGCTAGTAAGATTTGTAATTGTGTGCGGAAGTGAAATGTGTTGAAACTTAGATATGTTGGAGTTTTTGATGGGTGCACGCGCCGTGCGGGTGAGGGGTTCAGTTCTGCGGACGACGCGGCGGTGAGCTGGCGTCCCGTACATAACATTATCTTCCATTTCCGTGCGAGTGCCTACTGATAGTTTATTGTTTCAAATAATACGGGGTTGTTGTTATGTTAATATTAGTCTTATTTTATAATAAGAATTTCAAAATATGTTTATTATTATTAGTAACGCGTGTGTAAGACCTTTTCATTTAAGCTATTTAACATTCAAACCGATATAGGTAACTCGTAACGGTACAGGATTATACTTTGGCTTTGTTTAATCAAATTGTGTTTAATATACCAACGAGTAAATAAAAATGTTTCTTAATTATGATTTTTGTAATTATTTTTGACCGCCCAACACCCCCGAGAGTCGCTTTCAGATCGTCGCGGCGAGAACACACGGCAAACGGGTCGCATCAAAATTAATTACGAAAATCATTTTTGATTGTTTCGGTGCGCGATCGATTAAGCGTTTGCTTGGTGTGTTCTTGCAGAGTCGGATAATGAAAGCGCGCCCTCCTCCACGCCCACTAAAAACGTGTCGCCCGACGACGCCCAAAGAATCGCGCGCTCCAAGTCTCAGGAGCTTTTGCTCCTCGAGAGAATACAGGCCGAGGCGGCGGCCTTCTACAGCTACGAGGGCCTGCCGCCCGCCGAACCGACCAAGGAACGCAAAATAGTCAGGTCCAACCTCACCGCTAAGTACGACCGGGTTTCGCTCGACGAGCTGGCAGGTAAGAAACAGGCCGCGGTGGAGCCACGCAACTCTCTAGATTTCAAAGTCTTATCCCTAGACGAAATAAGAGCCAAAAAGAAAGCGGAAACCATCCTACACAGCGCGCCTATCACGCTCAATTTGAACAGAAAAAGAAAGCTATCCACACAAGAGTCGTTGACGACATCCGGAAATAAAATAATCAAAATGGTCAGTAGCAACTCTATTGTGTACAAGAAAGTCGATCACAATGCGCCCGCGCCGTCTAATCCGACTAAAAACGATCAAAAGCCAATCGAACCCGTTAAAGAGAGGAAGCGAACGCTCTCCGAACAGTGTCTTGATATTTACGACATGCAAGATAACGAATTGGTCGACAATTGTTATGAGTTCAAAAGAATTAAAATCGTCGAACAGACTTCCAAACCTAGACTCATTAGGCACAGACTTGGAAGCCGGACCAAAAGCATCGACGAACAGATAGATAGGGAGGACGAGATGGACTTCGGCAAAACGGACAACGATTCAGACTTAGAAGTACAAATTATATCGACCAATTTAAGTAAACCAATCGATATCGATGATGTTGTGATATCGGATAGTGAAATAATCGATTTGGAATCGACTAGATTAGGTGAACCTGTAGACATTGTTGATCTCAGTGACGAAGATGATGATATTATTGTATCAGATATTGAGTTAAGTAAGAATGTTCCGGATGTAGTCGCTAGCTGTCAGATACAAGGCAATAGGGTTGACAGTACAGACAAGAGTATTTTGAATGATATAGATAATATATTGAATGACGAGTTATGACTCACAGCTAATACAGTCCAAATTATAATTGATTGATAAAGCTAGATTGTAAGGGAACCATCGTACAAAGATTTTGCAACGAGATGTATCTTATTGTTTTATAATTCTTTTGTAAATAGTTTATAGAAAGAAAAATATGCCTTATACTCATACATACATCTCATCATTGGAGAGATTACTATAGATTGCATGCTCTGACAATTAATTAGTTTGGGTATAGTGGTGTGAACATATGCCGCTTGGTTTACTACACCGGGTTCCCATCAGTGGAAAATTGGGGAAATCGCCTTTGCGGAATTTGCCCTATTGTTCTAGCATATGCGCCAAGACTAGACTTATGTCGCGGAATACTTATGTTAATTTTGTCTCTTTTTCTTGTATGATATAAGACAGAGCGAGCTAGCGAATCCGTGATAGAGGTCTAAGCTTGACATACTGGTCTGGTTGTGACTGGGATTCCCCCCCAGTCAGTACCGGATTAAGGTAACTTGATGCCATAAGCAATCTTCTCCTGTAGGCCCCCCTATCCTTAAGTAAACTACAAAGAATCAATTGAAAAAATGTTAATACTTATCATAGGTAGAACATGTATGTGTTGTTCCTTTTGCCCTTATTCCATGCTAGGTGGGGTCGGCCCGTCGGCACAACATGATTTCAAATGTCGTCCTAAGATTTTGAAATTGCTTTAACTTTCGTGTGCCCGTTTTTTTTTTCTCAGTCATCTTTGGTGGGCACCAAAGACCGGGGGCCCCTACAGTACAAGAGTTGCTTAGTTTGGCATCATACGATGTGTATGTGTTGTCTGGCAATTTTTTAAATATTTTTTTGGACATTAACATTTTCAACGTTACCTACGTTATGAGAGGATAAATTCTCATTTAATTATAATGATTAATTATATTTGTTTCTACGTTATGTAGATGTTATTTCTTATATTACTCAGGTGCTATATGCAATACATATTAGGTTAAGTCGTTGAGTATAATGTATAGCGTTGTTAATACTTCGCACACTGCTCTAGAATGGTTAAGCTTTAATCCAAAATACAATATTGTACATAAAAAAAACCAATTGTTATTATTGTAGAACAACCCTAAGCGGCTGTTGTAAAAAAAAACAAATAAAAATCGACTCTCAGTCGGATAATTCAACACGCATACGGCAAGCTACAGTGCAATTTGAACCGTAAATTAATTACTAGAAGGTTCTTTTCAGGTATGGAGGGTATTATCATGGAAATTGTTTAATATTGGCTTTTTTGTGAAGACCATGGTGCGATTAGGGATGTACGGTTACGTTATTTCATGGAAATCTGTTTAAATAGCCTCCTGTCATTTTATTTGGTATCTATAGCAGAATGAGTGGTATTAATTTAACCAAAGATAAAAATAATAATATATCATCACGCCTGAATTCCCCGTAGGGGTGGGCTGAGGTGCACTGCAGTACGCCTACACTTCGCCGATGTATTTTGGTCCCATTGGGGGCGAGCCTATTGATAGATACAAAATTACCTGGCAAAGATTAAAAAAAACAATCACCTGGCATAGGGGTTGATCTGTGTCGCTTGTTTTAATTCGGACGGGAATCGGTATCAGTCAAACATCTGAATACTTTGATCCAAAATTGTATTTATATAATATTATCATTAAATTGTTTTATCGACATCACACAATTATTCACATTTTATGTATTAATTTTACATATACACGTTAGAAGCTAACAGTAGACAAAATTAAAAGTAACCTCCAGTGGCTGGTACCCCAATTTTGTTGTACACAAACTAGGACTTAACTAAATTTGATCATACCAAAAATATTGTTCTCCGACTCATTAAGATTATGAAGGGGAAGGCAATACATTTAGTTTAGTTTGATGCCAACAAAATTAGCACCAACACCTCCCGCGCACTACGTCAACCCTCGCGCGACAAAATCTTTGCCAATAACAAAACAAAATCTGTGTCAATATGCATAAAGATGAAATTCCTGTGCAACACTATCACGCGTCAAAAATCGCTCGCGCTGTCAGTATCATTTCGTTGTAGAATGAACTTTTCTATGTGTAAATACAGTTCGTTTTGCTATGGCAAAAAAAAATGTGGCGCGAGCGTTAACGCCCCAGTACGAGTGGCGGCTTCACATACATAAATCTAATGAACAAATTAAGCCATTCTCATATTGATTACTAGAAAGGTACATACAGTGATTAGAACTATTTATACATAAGTTAAACATATAAACTAATATAACAAATAGCTAAGACATAATTTACTAATCGCATCCTTATTGCGGAATTTTGGGGAAGTAAAGTTATAGAGCGACTTCATTACTAGTACCCTTAGCATGACTAGGTAGTCATAAGTTTTATCTCTTAACTGTCAGATTTGTCGAGAAAATGACGTCGTTTTGAGCTTTTTGTACTGTTAGCATGACCGTGTGACATGAGGTTTATCTCTTTCAACTGTACCAATCCATGTCTAGTACAAAATGTTCGAAGTGACGTCATTTTCTCGACAAATCTGACAGTTGAAACAGATAAAACTTATGTCTACACTGTCGTGCTACAGAGCGAGTACACTAGCACCCTCATAGCTAAATTGCTTTAATTATATATCTTCTGATTAGGTTTGTACATGTCTTAAGCCAATAAAAAAATGCTTGTGCAGATATTTGATTGTTAAATTAACAATACGGAACAACACATTAATATTCTTTACACGAAATAAGGTATTACATAACTTATTGTAAGTATTTACAATTGTATACTTATCATCTAGAAAGCCCTGTTTCTCGTGACAAACTATTTATTTGGTGCCTATACAAATGTGTATACCTATCGACGTGTAAAAGGCAAAGTGTCTTAAGCGCCATGTTGGGCGATATTGAGTTATATACAGAGTGTATCAGAAGTCCGAAATAATACTTTAGGTAAAACGGTAGCTCATATGTGGATGCTTAGTGAAGACAGATTATACCTAACTATCATAGTTTCTGAGTTATAGACCTTTGATTATTGATCACAGGTATCGTGTTCTGGCCTTTGGGTACATCCATAACCCTATTCAGCAGTGTAAACTACACTTATGAGCGGCGACTACCAATATTCACAAGACAGAACATGCAAATTGTACATAGGAGATATTACGAGATAATACGAGTTGCAGAAATTGACGACGAAAAAAAAGTTCAAAAAACATGGTCGAATTCAACGTCAAAGTATTATTTAGGACTTCTGAAACATCTTGTATATTGGAATCAGCGAATTTTTTTCCGTCTTTTGAGCTTGGCTTCGTGCAATGTTACCAAAATGACGCTTGAGACGATGAATTCGCCTTTTAATTGGATTGAATTAAAAAAAAAACAACTTTGATAGCACATTTCAGATTTACCGGTTTACATAAAAAATCTAATAGATGGAGCTTTGCCTATTTAAAGTTAAAATGAATATTATTTAGCCGTCGATTCTGTTGGCACCGAACTAAACTGCACTGAACTTAGCGTATTGCCAACCTTACGGTCGGCATGCTTGAACAAGATGGAATAAATTTTAGTTTTGTCAAATATAGTTAAGTTGTAGTTTGGGTACAAGAGAATCGAATTAGCCTTATTTATATACATTTACAACATATATACAAAACTGAAATATTTCATTACTTACATCAAAGTTTATTTATTATCTAAAATATTTTAAACTCTTAAATATGGGTATTAAACTATTTCATTCAAACAAAAGCTAGGGATACAACATCAAATGTGCATCTTTAAAAAATTATATTAAGTACTATTAAATTTAATGAAATATTCTTATTTTAATTTGAGCCTACATTTTGTGCTCGTTCCTGTTTGTGGCTACTAATGGATATGTTCATTCTTTATACAATTCACCCCCATATTTATAAATACTTAAGTCGTTAACTATGACAATACAAAGTATTTATATTAAAAAAAGTTATGACCGCGAAGTCTGATAATTTTTATAAACATGGAGGTACGTGTTAATAATTTTATTGATTTAATAGGCTTATCGAAATTTATTTATTAAAATAAATAGAAAACAAATTGGGATATAATTAAAGGCTCGGGGCCACAGGTGCGTAAAAATATGTTGATACAGTGCGATTTGGTTTTGTTAAAAAAAATACGCGCATGTCTTGACGCCTCTTCTCTGGGCACGGGGATTAAGGAATGTTACGGCTATAATGGTGAATAAAATCAATTGTAGTACGAAAGAGAATTAACATTAAGTAGATAAGCATTTATACATATTACTCAGAGGTTATTGAACCTGTTGTGACATAAATATAACGTAAAACTACGTATATTACTGCGTAAATCACGGAGGGATGCCAGCGTGGGGGGTAAATTGACGTAACCAACATTTAATCAACAATTTATTTAAAGATTTTTGTATACCTAGTCTTCTCCGAATTAAATAATATTATTCTAACCAATGGCTATGTTATAGAAAGAATTATAAAAAGCCTTGTAGAGCCATTGTAAATATTTTAAATTACACATTTGGAGGTGTTAAGTAATAGCAATAAAAAAATGACACCATTGATATGACTATAAAATGTGAAAAAATAAAAAAATATAAGCATGCATAATGTATGGTGGGTCCAGAAATAATGCTGATTATGTTGGCAGCAAAACTTAATTTGGCAGTGCTAAAAATATTGCAGATTTAATCATGCATTACACCCTGAATGTACAGCCGAGCTAATTCAATTGAGTTTTTATGAAAATGTATTCTGTATAAATATTGAATTTCTTGACCATGCGACTAAACGAAGTCCAATCAGATTTAGTTTTGTTTTAGTTCGGGATTAAAATTGGTTGCGCGCCTTTTTTGCGCTAAGTTTTATTATCATGAGTAAGACGTCATTAATACATTTTAGTTTTGTTAGCAAAATTTAAAAAAAGGAGAACAAAGAACATAAAAAGAGACAATAAGGAACAGAAGAGGAAAGATGATAGGCCATCTCGTGCGACATGACACCTTTATTAAGAACATCATAGAAGGCAAGATCGACGTAAAGCGTGGGAGAGGTAGACCGCGAATATGTTACATGAGTCAAATAAAGGGTAAGGTTGGTGTCATGTCGTATGTGGAGGTGAAGAAGGCTGCACTGGATCGACCCAGATGGTGGGGACTTCATCAAATGCACCGACAAGGGCTGAGCCCTTAAATTAGAAGAAAGAAGAAGAAGCAAAACTAAATTACACTTAGTTCATTGACAACAAATCAGCACTTATATTTGGTTTGTTAATTATATAGTTGGTGAGTATGCGTGTGGTGTACTGCCTGGCTAGTTCCACCAGGGTCACTGCAGCCGAGACCAGTACTGCTGGCTGTCCTGGCCGGGCACCGCCAGCGGGACTGAAACGCCCGTGCCTAGGAGACCACCTAATTCTGGAAACGAGAGATTAATATAAGTAGGCTCATTCGTATTATTCAAGATGGCCACTTGTACCACTTGTGGTGGCACCTGGGCCCCGATTTTCGTGCGATCAAGATTAATCTCTATTCGAGATATCTCGAAACAAATGAAAAAAATACATACGATTTGACGTTTCGTTTCGAGATATCTCGAATAGAGATAAATCTCGATCGCACGAAAATCGGGGCCCTGGCGCCCGATTTTCGTTTGACATCAATCTCTATAAATATGTCGAAACGAAACGTCAAATTGGTCGTATTTTTTTGTTTTGTTTGACATACATATCTCTAATAGAGATTGATGTCTATAAAACGAAAATCGGGCCCCTGTCTTGCAGCAATGTTTTTAATATTATTAATTTTAATTGATTCTCTAAATATAAACAATCGATTTTTAATAAATCTATTATATTACGTACTCTCTTTTTTAATAAACTAAAAAGATAACATATGCGTTGTTGGATTAAACCAATAAGCCAAACTACACATTTTAATCGATTTTTGCAAACAGCGCAATCCATGCGATAAATGAAAAAACGCGTGGTCACTAAACGTAAAAAAGGAATGTCACTTGTCAGTCAAAAATGGAGCCACCTACAAAAAAATTCAAACTTTCGAAAATATCGTTAAAATATCGATTATTTTTTAGTTAGTCGATTTTTTTCCCTCCAAGTCATATCCTTACTATCAAATAAGTCAAACCCCATATTACCTGTTGGCGGTGAAGTTGGCTCATGCTGGTACCCGTGGTGGTTCATATATGGGTGCGGCTGTCGGTAGCCCAGCTCGTAGCGCGGGTAGCTCAGGAACCCGCCCTTGCAGAGCTCGGCGTCGGCGGGGTCACACACCGGCGGCTCCGACACCATGCCGCCGCCGTACCCCATGGGGGTCAGCGGACTGCGGACATGAGATATTAACATTATAAAAAAGTAAAAAATACCAATCGAATTGATAACCTCCTCCTTTTGGAAGTCGGTTAAAATCAATCGATCGCTTCTACAACGTCCAACCATGTAGGTAAACCAGCACTTAAAATAATACTAAGCTTTGAATGATCAGTAACTATTGCTCGACAAATGAGTGATCATCACTGGTGGTGTGATGATAGTGCAATCGCGTTGTCGTATTGACATATGTAATCTAAACGAATACAACACTAGGTATACTTAGTTTGCATGACTATCGGTTGTACAATTGAGTCCTTTGCAAATTTTTTGAGTTCTGTTTTAGTAAATAGTATCTAGTAGTCGTCTCTCGTTGATTAATTTTGAAATGTTAAATAGGGTTCTAGATGTGCCGTTAGGCCACAACACGATACCTGTGATAAATATTCAAAGGTATTTTACTCAAAAACTGATAGGGGAGACCGAGGGGATTTGAAACAAAGGTGATTTGAAACAGAACCGATTTCTTGGAACTTAAAACCGTTAGCGAGTTGGTAACGTCGCTTTTCAACCACTTTCCTCCGTCCGCTGACGTGTCAGTTCGCATCGGTGGCGTAAGTCGCGCGGTTGTGGAGTTCTGTATGTCATGTGACAAAAATCGTCAAAAGTAAGTTTTTAACCTTTATTTACGATGCCTATATTTTGATAACAGTTTTGTATTTTGGTCCAAGTTATATATTTTTCGAAAGTTCTTTAACTAAACATTTATTAGGTGTATTTAGTACAATTGATTTATGTGTATTTGCTTCTTGATTGTGGATTTAATAAAAAATAGGAGGTTTTTTCTTACTGAGGAGATTTGAAACAGGCTGTTTCAACTCTCCTCGTCTTAAATTGTATGACAGCGGTCAATAAATAACAGGCACAAATAATGTTTTTTCTTGTTAATTTAATTTGTTTCAGAATGCCTACTGATTATATAAGAAATACTGACAGAGGTATGGCGAGTCGCGAAATATATGATCTCACAGAAGAAGTAACTTTGTGTCATTCAAATAGCAGAGCCAAAAAAAAATGGGTGCAATGTCTGCCATAACTATGTTTGCCACAACTGCTTGTCAGATTGAAGTTTTTTATTTTCACAATATTTTTATTTTTGACATTTGTGAGTTTTCTCAACTGTAAATAGTCACCTCAAAATTTAATATCTTATTGTTTTATAAAGTCTCACCAAGTGTTTTTACATACTCTGTTGTTGGCATAATCATCGACTAAATACGATGGAGGCCATATCTTTTTAAAAAGTGAAGTGAAGTGAAGTGACATTTGTGAGATCTTGTAACATAAAATATTTGATCAAGACTGATTGTAATAAGTACCTAAGAAACGACTGAAAGTTAATAATAATTTTATGTTAAAGATTTAGATTATTTTTTTGTTTATTTGACTGTCATTTTACCTAATGTTACGAATAGGGCGTTATTATACTTTTAACTACTTTAGAAGTTGATTATTTGTTTTAGACCTGTAGTTACCTACTTAACTGATATATCAGTACTAAATATTAATAAAAAAGTTTGTTTCGTACTTGAAAAGTTTTACATTAATAAATACCTTAAATTATATCATCATTTTTATTTTATAGCCCTTAATACTTCTCAAAAATCATATGTTTCAACTCTCCTCGACCACTGTTTCATCTCACCTTGGTATGAGGGGATTTGAAACAAGTTGACTTGTTCCGGTTAAATCGATTTTTCACCATAATATTTAACGCTTACAATTTCTTTATGTTAGTAATTTGCAAGTGTAAAGAATGAGTTATCGATTGGTACTTATATCATACGATTTCTGTCTATATTATTCGGTGTATAAAATAAAATGTGAAAATTGTTTCAATTCCCCTCGGTCTCCCCTAGATATGATCTACCTTCACTATGTGTCTATATATAAGCTAATGTATATGAACCTAAAATATTATTTCGGACTTCTACACCCTGCATACCAGTGCTGAAGTCACGTAAGTAATAAGCCAAAACTGACCTGTATGTATCAACGCTGAGCGGTGGCTGGTAGGGCTGGTGCGCATGCGCGGGATGCGCGGGCGGCGGCTGCGGCGCGTGCGGCGCGTGCGCGAGCCCCCCCGCGCCGCCCGCGCCCGCCCCGTACCCGCACTCGGGACTGCGCCGCTGCGAGCGGATCTTCTCCTCGCGCCGCCACTTCGCGCGACGATTCGAGAACCACACCTTAATGTCGGGCCGGGTTAACACAAAGCGCGGTAACTACGCGCAGTCTCATGCGATTCAAATATAGGTATAAGCATTTCAATTATAATCTCTATTTATATGTCAATATGTATGGGTTTACTGCGCAACCGCACATTGTGCTCATTGAATCTACTTGAGAGACACAAATACTACCTAATTAGCATTAGAAACTATACAACCTACTTACATTTTATTTTATGCTACTTCCAGGCCAATTAATTTATCAAAAATTTAGGCTTAACCAACTCTAAATTAAATAGATCCTCACCTGTATTCTCGCTTCGGGAAGTCCTATTTTGGCTGCGAGTCTTTCTCTAGCAAATACATCTGGGTAGTGGGTTCTTTCAAATTCTGCAAGCAATATAAATAAGCAATTTAAAAAAAAAAAATCAAATATGATTTCGAAATAATATGACAGAGCGCGAATCGCGAACATGCGTGACGCATTTTCCAAAATTATGCAGCATCAGTTCTGAAATAAAATCAAGAAAGAATTCAAGATGCATTCTAGAAGTTTACTAAGCATCTGCATTAGTAGATATTTATCTACTAATAGGTAATTGGGTTTACTTGTAATACTGACCTCTCTCCAAGCTGTCGATCTGTTCGTTGGTGAAGCTGGTCCTATTCCTCTGCAGCTTGCGTTTCAGCCGCAACCTCGCCGCGTCGTCGTCAGCGCCAGACGAGCCCGCGTTGGAGTTGTCCCCGGACCCCGTCTCATCAGAATGAAGACCTTCTAGACCTTCCAACTGCTCCTCGTCTAGAAAAGTGTAATAGAGGTTTATGTTACAGTTGTACCTACCCGCATTTTTTGGAACGTAGTTCCTTATCGCGCGTTGCGAAAGAAGGCTAGACGGAAAAAAATAAGACTGTAACGACACTTTTACATATGTGTGTGTGATTTTTATTATGTATACAATAAAATTTGATTGCGATTACGATGTGTGTGGGTGTATATGTAAAATTTTTTTGCTTTTTTTATTTTTTCAAAAAGAACTTTGTTGCATCCGGGAGTTCCTAGACACCTCTCAAGTTTTTTTCGGTAGCTGCTCTCCATTCTATAATTTCTAGTGATATATGATTTACAGATTTGTATACTTCGTTCTTTTAAGAAAGAAAATTAGGATCGTGAATGGCATCTGTGATGAGCTGATATTCTGCCAGTGTCAAGTATTGAATAGCAACTTAGCAAAATAGCAAAATTCAATAAATAGGTACGCATTACAAATAAAAATAATTAAGTTAAGACGATAAATATGACGGATGATTCCCAGTTTAATAATATGGAGTTATGAATTTTTGAAATAGTTTTTCGGCTCTGGTGTAGATAAAATTGGATATTTCGATACGATATATCCGCGTTCGGGCGTCGATATGTAGAAACATTGTTTGATATTCAAGTAAATTATTGTATTCATCTAGCGATAATAGGTACGAGTGTGGCTAGTCTCCGCGGAACTTTGTTAGGTAGATAGGTACGTTTGTAACGAAGTTTCGAGGATAACCGCGTAAAGTAACAATTAATTCAAACAAACGATAGCCGCCGATATAAATTTGAGATGGCACTTAGCGCGTTTCAACAAAGTTGGTGCGATTTTAATCTTTAGCACCAGGGCTGTCTCTATCTTCCTCCTTCTTCTTATCTATCATTAATATAAACAAAATGAATCCCTATTTCCCTTAGTCATGCCATAGCTTAAGAACGACTAAACCGATTTCATTAATCTGTGTTAGGTATTTAATTTTTCTAATACTTTATAGAAGGTTCTTCCAGAAAAAATAAGTGTTACTGAATTAGGCGCGTAGTCCTGCTAAAGCTACGGCTGAACGGTATTTTTGTTTTTTTCACACTAAAATCCAATGTATTAACCGGATGTATTAGAGCGAAGAAAACCAAAAAATATAGGTATATTTTTACATAATCCCTTTTTGAAATATTCATTTGATTTATCGTACGGTCCCATAGAAACCGGTGGCAACCCTATCGTAGCGTCGCGTAAATTCGCCTTATCCGACGTTACGCTGACTTGGCCTAGGGAGGGATTTAATTATCAACCCCCGATTAAAACTTAGGTGTGAATTATTACAGTTATAATTATATTTGTTGATGCACCGTTGAGATATTTAAATTTCGTGACAGTTTAAATAAATTTCATGAAATACTAAAGCGGATATCGTTATTTTAACGATCCCAAATAAACGAAGCTGATATAGGTGCTGAGTCTACTGGCAACGAACTAAACTAATATTGCTGTCTTTCTCACGGCCATAATGTGTGTGCGAGATGGCAATATTTTAAGTGCTGTCAATCTTAGTTATCAATTATGACAAGTAAGAATGAGTCATCCGCCATCTTTATCACTGTCATTATCCATTTTTATTTATAATGTGTATTTATTGAATTTGTCCTTGCTATTAATTACTTGACATTGGCGAAATACTCGCGCTAGTCGCAGGTGATGCCATTCCTCATCTTATTCCATTAAATATCATCATTTCGCTCCTTTCGTTAAAAAAAAAAGAAAAAAAAAAGTAAGAATATTTTAATAGCAACGATATGTGCCTACCTAAATGTATCACAAAGACGTCCTACAAAAATTGGACCGAAACGAGCCTCATTGATGCTACGTCCATCTTAGGCTTATACGTCTTGACATAGACAATCTGACGTACGAAACGTCAATATAACACACAAAACTATACACGAGAAACTGTCAAATGTTAGGTTATTATTTATAATGTATTTATTTAAATCCGCCAATTTATTTATAATGTGTTTTTATTGAATTGGCTCTTGCCACTTGACACTGGCTGAAATACCCGCGCACCGCAGGTCATTGCTCATCTTACTCCATTAAATATTATTATTGCATTAATTTCGTAAAAAAAGACAATTACATAATAAAGCAATTTCTATTGCCACCAATAATAATGTGGGGGGTGTATTTTAGTGTAATCATTTTGTATAATCGTATCAAGATTGTCCGTTTACATTACTCTCTGAAGTCATTGTAACTTGTTGCTCGTGATGGAATGTTATAAATGAGGAGCGCGCCGCGGCTGATATCGAGGAGTTATGATGCGGATTGCCCGCTTTACTTATCCGTTAGGATGGATCGCGGGATATGCCGCACCTCTCCTCCCCTCCCCCACTTCCCCCGCCTATACCGCGACGCACGATCAATGATTATTGACCATAAACAACAGATTTTTTTATTTTAACTAAGTAGCTGAGACGGATTATTTATTGCCCGGAGCAAATTGGTTTTATTGTTACCTCGGAACCCCAGTAGCTCTAATTGCTCCTCATAAAAACAGCTATCAGCCAGTGAAAGTTCCGTCAAAATCGGTGTAACCGTTTTGGAGATTACTCAAAATAAATATATAGCAAAAAAATGTGTTTTCGTTATATGTGCCGTAGGTATATGCTTTCATATACATTTAGTGAAAAACAGTTGTTGATACATTTAGTTACACACGTCATATAAAGTACGTGCAGGCATAATCCCCCGTAGTTACAATATTTATCTGCCTATACTACGACCGCAACTTAAAATTCAAACACAAACAATAAATATCCACAATACGAATCTTGTATTTACCCTTGCTATAACAACTTCAACCCGTAAATCCTAGGATACGACCAAGTCTAGATAACCTAAACTATCCCAAAATCGAATAATTTACGTTCAAGTGTCAAAATTCCTCCGTCGCGTCTACCGGGACTCCCCCACGGGCTGGGGGTGGTAATGGGGGGATGGGGAGTCACCGTAACGGGGGCGTTCATGTGGAAACTGACGATAACGGCGGCAGGCCTACCACGTAACCGGGCGAGCGATAATGTTATCAGAGACTTAAAAATCGCACTCCAATGGAGGTTTGACTTTGCAGTTAAAACACCTGCGAAAGTAAATATTCTTGAATTTATTACCTTTAACAAAATTAGAGTTCGGTAATATAATGTTGTTTAGATAGGATTTCATTACCTACTAGGTAAGTAGTCGAATAGTGTAAATTTATATAGTAGATTGTCGTTGAAGTCTTTTGAACTAATATAATCATTTCGCCTCCAAATATATAATTCAAGTAAATGACATTTATATTTGCATTGCAGAACACTTTGTTTGGAAAAATGCAATTGTAGATGTATTATAGACGAATTTAAAGTCCTTTATTCGTCAAATAAATATGTCGGCATATAAGAAAGTAATATCGAGGGGTGAAACGCTTATACTTAAGCGATAGCTGATTCTAAATATGTATATAAGTCAATATCGTCCAAAAGTGTCGCTTAAGTAAAATAGTCTTTCACCCCTCGATATGTAGTGTGATTGAGGCCTGACCATTAATATTGCGTTATGGTGGCCAAATTAAAGTATTTAAGTCATTTTAATGGTTCATTACATTATCTGCATGAACCTAGTTCGCAATTATCAATAGGTACGTAATTAGGTGCGCAAAATATTTTAACAATCTGCGTAGTAATCGTAGGCATCGTAGAAAATTTCGTAGCGCGTAGTAGCTATGCAATACTACGAGTATTAGTCACAAATATAATACAATATATTTTTCCTACCTATTGTAATAACATAACTAGCTCTGTGTATTTCATTAGTTTCATTTAAAAAATATGTAAATAATTAATGTATTTAGTATTGTTATAAAAAATATAGAAGTTTGAGATTTTACAGTGAGTTTCAGTGGTAGGGCTCCGGTGGCGGTTCGAGTGTTTTTACAGAGCGCCCCGCGACGCGACGAGTATGTATGTACAGACAGTTTAGATTTGCTGATATTCTAGCGGAAAAAAATGTTTGTTGCTCGCTTTTATGCTAAAAGGGGTGAGCAGTAAATAAGTTATGGGTGGTATTACTGAAAATATTACTAGGATTTTCTGGGATTATATTATATATCATCACAAAATATCTTAATATCGCCAGTATACACAGACCAATCGTATGGTCCTGTATACGGCTAGTCACTATGCAATGGAGGGGTTTGAGTAGATAAATGAACTAATAATAACCGTATCATAATTTATGTAACTTTGTTTTCTTATATTTTCTTCCAACTATTCCTATTTCTTCCATCGATTAAACTTGTGCGGGTTCTACGACAATTTAGTATTAATTATAATTTATTAGGTCATTGTAAGAAGTCTTTCGTCTAAGTTTATCTATAAATGTTTAAATTTTATATAAAAAAGCAATTTGTAATTGGCGTTAGAATGTCATATGTATTGCACACTTTTTCTGCAATTAGTTGGTTAATTTTATAATACATCATCACGTCTGTATTCCCCGAAGGGGTAGGCAGAGGTGCACTGCAGTGCGCGCACACATTTCGATGTATTTTGGTCCCAATGTAATAGAGGGCGAGCCTATTTCCATTAAACCGGGCATTAGTTCACCAAGCTGGTCCAGTGCGGGTTGGTAAACTTCACACGTCTTTCTACAAACGTGCAGGTTTCCTAACGATGTTTTCCTTCATCGTTCAGCAAGTGGTAATCATTATTGAAAATGAAATTCACATATGAAAATTATCTCAGAGGTGCGGGCCCGGGATTTGAACTTGCACCCCTTACGTTCGAGGCGGGCGTTCTACCGACGACGCTACCACTGCTTTTGGTTAATTTATATAATGATAATTACTCAAAACTCTATCACGTGAACTGTGACGAATATTGCTGTTGGTATATGTTCTAGTTACATTTGTATTTATAAATCTAGTAATCAGATACGATGTCGGCATGCCAAGTACAGACGTATAGATATTTAGGTTTTTCTTTCTAATTTCCTTCAGCTTCACTATACTGGTAATGTAATTTTATTTTTTTCAAATTATATTTGGAGTATTTACTGTCAGATTTGTCGAGAAAATTATTACGTCAGTTCGAGCTTTTTGTATTAGATTTGCCTCGGTGTGACGTCATTTTGTCGACGAATCTGAGATTTGAAAGAGATAATATAAGTCATGTTTACGCAGTCATGCTAAGCCTTCACCTCGGATATTTCTGTGTTTACGTAATTTCTTTGAAATATCGACGACGGCCATTCTGCCCACGGTACCAGGTGGTTACAGGATCGTATCCTGGCAGCGGCAAATTTTGGAATTAGCCTTTTCGGAATTTGACCTGGTCTGGGTGTGCCCATAGTTTAAAACTGAGTCTGTCTTTAAATATCATTTAATACTGGCGGTTCGCCCCGGCTTCGCACGCGTTTATAATATAGCCTATGTTACTCAGTGATAATGTAGCTTTCTAACGGTACCCTTGGGGTCGTGAGCGTCTGGGGTGTGGGCCCCGGACGCTCTTAAGTAGACGACGACCCTGAGGAGGACGGCGGCGAGAGGTGGTCTCTCGCCGCTGTATGCACTGCGTGGGTGCAGGGGGTGCGAAAATCTGCTCCCCCGAGACGAGCTCCTGGGCACAAAGCTCGGGAGCGAGGCACAGAGGGACACCGGTGCGTTCCGGTTGGAGATCCCGGAGTACCTCTAACGTGTCGAAGACGGCAACCGGGGAGGTTTTAGTGGGTAAGAATCCCACATATCCCAGTCTTCTCCCACACAGAAGACTGAGAATCTTTCTGAAGATTTCCTCCCCGTCAATAAAAAAAAAAGCTTTCTAACGGTAAAATATTTTTTGAAATCTGTCCAGTAGTTTTCAAGTTTACATACAAAAATACAAATCTTTCCTCTTTAAAATATTACTGTAGATATTCATATTTTGTTCCACGTATTTCCAATAATCATAAAAGTAAAGTAATCATCGCCGCACACTGAAGCAACATCACAAATCATTGTTTTCTTCCGATCGTATCGTTAATATCATTCGCACCGCAACGAATGTGACATCTCCAACGCCAAGTCTAATTCACCCGGAACACCACCCCGCGATCCTTACCACGTTGACATAAGTGCGAAAACGCTACGGGAATCTTTGGAGTAACCGCACGCGGTGTTTGGCGGCCATCTGTCAGTGATGGAACATTAATGTTTCATGAAGGCCGGTATGTGAAGATCCGTATCAGATAATAGAGGCAGCTGTATCTCTATTTACTGTCACTCACTGTCTGTTGGGACGAGGCGCGCGAATTAACGTCACTAACACCCGTAATGTTTTTCGGATTGGGATTCAGTTGGTTTCAGGATTCATCCGCCAACTTCGTCACCAATTTTTATTTATTGAATATGTCCTTGCTATTAATTAGTAGTGGTAGCCGAGTGGTCGAAGTGTGCAGGTTCAAACCCAGGCTCGCACCTCTGGGATTTATGTGCGTCTGATTTTCATTCTAGATTATCACTTGCTATGAAACTGTGAAGGAAAACATCGTGAGGAAACCTGCACGTCTGAGGGAACTTGACCAGTTTTCTATAGATGTGTGAAGTCTGCCAACCCGCACTGGGCCAGCGTGGTGGACTATGGCCTGAATCCCCCTTGCATTGAGGGGAGGCCCGTACCCAGCAGTGGGGCGTTAAAAGGGCTGTAGTAGTAGATATTCATTACTTAACATTGGTGAATTACTCGCTCTAGTTGCAGGTGAAGCCATTCCTCATCTTATTCCATTAAATTTCATCATTTCACTCATTTCGTAAGAAAACGAAGAAGTTAGTTCCAGTATTATTGTAAGCTTGTTTTGAGGTGTGGGTGAATATTTAATATACCTATGATGTTTAATATAGTGACTATCACGAGGGTACTACGATTTGTGGTATATGTATTTATAGCAATTTGTTGATTCTTCAGGCGGTATAGCACCGGTGGCAACATACAGTTTAACAGCTTATTTATAAATAGTTTATGTAGTCGTTAGCGACCGTCGATAATTGTAACCCTTAGTAGTTGTTACTACTTACAATGTGCATTACAATGGGTTAAGTAAATAAATAAATGAGTGTGTAAAATAATTGATTCAATTATCCTGTCCACAGGCGCGAAATTTTTCTTAAAAAAATGGTTAATCCAGTTTTAAATAATTTGCCTAAATTTAAATTTTAAATTTGTCTTTAACTACTAGGTGTTATAGGTATATAAGTAAAAGTGCAGTATCTACTGTTAACCTATCCTCTGTTCTTGTCTGAGAATTAATCAATAATTATTTTTTTAAAATATCTGAAATTGTTAACCATGCGTTTCTCATTATAAAGATTGTATACCTAACTTAAAGCAATTTGAACATTTCATTTTCCCAAAAAGAAAATAGAAAATTCGAACTAAGTATAGGCATTATGGCTACCCTATTTCCCGGCGTGACGCGCAAGATGGCGGGCGGACCATAAACAAAACGCGGCGGTGTTGCTTATCGCAAAAATGTCGACGTCTATGACGGGTTTCATTCGCGATTCCCCTGTGCCTTCGGAGGGGAGCCGGTTTTGTCCCCGACCCGAGATGTCTATTGTAGGGTAGTCGATTATTTATAATAGCTCGATGAGAACTTTTTTCTTGTTTGAATTTGGAAATTTAACATTTTGAAATACGAACGTGATTGAAAACGGTGAAATGAACATAACCAGGAGGTAACATAAAGTTCAGTATTAGAAGAATTGTTAATATAGATTTTTCTCTTATAAAACGAACAAAAAGAATAGTTATGAAGCACTTGGTATCTACTAGTGTCAAGTTATATCTAATAAGAACGTTTAAGGTAATATTAGTATTGTTCCTATTATTATCGAATATCTTGTTAAATATGAGAGGCAATAAGTACTCATGACGAGGAGCAGTAGGTTACCAAGAACCATTATATCCATGATGTCTATTTAGCAGTCATGTGTGAGTACCTCACTAAAACATTGGGTCATACATAGAGCACGGGCATCCAATCTCAAAACTTGTTTATAAATGAGCAAACAAGTCATAGAGTACTTAACTTCAAATTTTTATTTTAAACAAAGTTCTCTTGCAAGAGTAGTCTAGAAACAGATACTTAAGTTGTTATCGTTAAATATTTATGGTCGTCGCGTCATGAATGAATAAATCTGTGTCGGTAGTCTGGTCACGCGCCGGCCATTTTGCGTGAAAACGGCGGGAAAGGGCTCGCGACGCTCCACCGCGCACAGGTGCGATCCGCAACCGATACAATGATGGTACGCATATTGAATTTAATGTTTATTTGAACGCGATATTCTGTCGGCCATCTTGGAATTCTTTTTTTAAACGCAACAGTAGGTATATGTAGAAATAAGGGACGTGTTGCATTTACTGTGCTTGTGAAACAGATGCATATAAAAATTTCGTAAGTGTGGTTATTTTTCTTTTTTATCTGTCACTAATAAGGTTACAGATAATATTTTAGATCGGAACACGAGTAAAATATCGGATACTCCATGATTTTTTTTTGTTTTCAAATATGTTTAGTGACTTTTCGTATTAGTTTGGCTTTCGGTAAAGTTTGGAAAACTCGCTTTGTTTTCAGCTGCAGCGGCTGCTTTCAATATGTACCCGTCTGAGTTTACGAAGGTCATCGAATCATGAAGGTACGAAGTCCATTATTAAAATAAGCATGCATATGCAAGAACTAACTATAATCCTTCAGACCTATAATATATCTTAAATATACGTTTTGATAGTTGTCAAAACTGAATTATGTTAAAATTTGTAAGACTGAAAGTTATATGAGTGAATTCATGACTGAAAGGTGAAGCCTTAACTCGTTTGAATTTAAATTAAGACTAACTGTAATGGTTATACAAATAACCTTACAATGCCCTTGGTTTTAAGATTGAAATGATAAAATTTAATGGATTAAGATGAAGAATGGCTGCACCTGCGATTAGCGGGTATTCTTTACAACAGTAACGAATTCAATACATACACATTCTAAATAAAAATGGGTAATCAAGGTGAAAACAATGATGGATAACCCCTAGTGTATGTATAATATAGAATATCTGTCCGGTCTTTGTGTCTATGGTGTACAAGGTGTACACAAGTCTGCTTACCACAGATAAGCAATAAGCATATCTAGAGATACACCCGTGTAAACCAGACTTTACATATTTCCTTAAGCAGCGAGCTCGCATCGCCACACATACTCGATACCGCAGTACAGTGAGACACAATAATTATATGTTGTTTACCGTGGGAGGGGCGACGGGGCGGATGACGCGTGCGGGGCACGCCCCCCGCCCCGCCATGGTTTTTTTGTCGTTGGTGTATTGTTTCGAGTGTCTTTTATAATTAAGTTGGAATAAAGGATTTAATGAAGGGTAGGACTGTATTATAATGTGGTTCGTCTTTTGGACTGCGCTAGTGTGAGTTACGGGGTAACTTTGGGAAGATTCATAATTTTATTCAGAGCTCTTTATGGGCCACGCAGCTGGGACGTCAACGAGAACGTTAACGTTATAATTAAATCATTAACCAAAAAAATTATAATTTGATATTTTTCTATTTTCATTTGTTTAAATAATAATAATTATGATTTATGAAGTATTTCATAGTGAAAAAGTAACTTCATAACATAGTGGTTCCAGTGAAGGTCATTTATCTTATATTTTATACCGAGTATGTTCAATGCCCTTTGGGGATAACTTTCGAGATAAAGATTTTGTAATCAACTCTATATATAGGAATAGTTTATTTTTTAGAAATATAAATAGTTTATTTTGTAAATAAGGGTACAAAGAATAATGTATTGCTGGGACATCCTTTTAAGTAAATAATATACTTGTGCCAGGATGCCCCGCTCTTCCATAACTACTAATTACAGTTTCCAAAATAAACTTAATAACTAATTATTAACTAGGTACAGTAAGTATAACACTACTAATAATAGAATTTGAGTAAAACGTAAAGTATATAATAGGAATAAAAAGGTACCAATCTACAAAGAAAAATAATCTCTATATAACTCTATATACTCTCTATATCTAATATGAGTGTAGCTAATCAATAATTTTGATTCTAAAGACATAATATAACGGAGATGCCATTTTAAGCCCGCACTGCTGTACATTTTCCTGGTTTATCTGACTCCGCCATTGTTGTTTTCCCATATAGTTGTCGTAGACTACAGGTAAATGAGATAACTACAATGGCGGAATAATTACCGCAGAGCTATACAAAGCGTAGAGTCGTTAATGGGACTCTAGATACTCTATGCCTTCCACTTATAATTCTTTTTTATATACGCTACGGCCGAATTGAAATGCAACCTCGACTGAAAAGATTCGGAATGACTGTCAGGAAGCTAATCTTTTTTAATTTGTTTTTTTTTATTAATACTATATTTCCTCGGCCTATCATTTGGTACTGACATAGCCAATACAAGAGTTGATTAACTTGAGGTCACAGACTTAAAATTTACTAACAGCTGATTGGGAATATTATTGAGAATATTATCTAGTAGGGATAGTATTTTATGTCACGTCAGTAATTTAATAGCTTCGAACCTCAGACGCCAAGACGGCCCGTCTAAGCACAATGCTACAGGCGTTCAAACACACATTACACTGCACACCAATTATACGAGTAAGTACATAATCAAACCTCACCCTAAATACCTCCGTTTACCCAACATACCTACATAAATCCCTAACGGTGTAAGTAGGTATCTTCAAACAGATCCCTTCAAATTGCACACACCAACACAACATGTAAATTAACACATATAATTACACGTCGACTGTACGGAACGTAAGGGTTCGGAAACCGCCCTTTAGTGAGCGTTTTCATGTTTTATAATCCTGTTTCATGCGTTATTGGCGACCAACCCTTTGTAAAGGCCGCGCGCGCGCTCGCTCTGCGAGCTTTAAGTTGGTATATTCATTTATTTAGCACTGTGGACGATGGTAATTAGACTAATATTTTATAAAAACGTTTTATTTACCCTTATTTTTTAGGTAATGAATAAAATGCATGTCAAGTAATTTAATAGTAATTCAATAAATACGTTATAAATGGGTCTTAATATAATAAAATATTGACGATAAATCTGTCTGTGATAAATGTTTCATCTTCTTTTAATGCTACTTTGAATTGTGAATAAGTTGTGATTTAAATAAATAAAGATATATTTATCAATCATCATTGGAGACGTGACAAAATACATTTTAGTTACTGGCATTAACAGTGTTTATGGGATTTTGTCTATGGATAAATAAAAATAAGGGGGCATCTTCGTTATAGGAAAGTTTCAAGTTAAATTCCTACCTTGATTCCTTAGTTGGTCTAGAAATCAATTTTTTTCACGTGTACCAAGACTAGAATTATGTCGCTATGAATCCCTCTCACACTTTCGTAATTCATGCGTGTGAAAGAGATACAATTACTATATCTCACATTTTGTCGTGTCACAACTGCAAGTGATACCAATGGTGCACTGTTATCGAGCGTATATCTAACAGTTGAGTAGGGTTGTAAGTAATGAAGGCGTATTTAATTGCTGTTTTGCCGAGTACATCCCGGAGAGGGTATGTGGACCCGTTCCACCCCATCCCGGGATCCCGGGACGTCCCGTTACCACGTAATCACTTCACGGGATTCGTTTGTTGCGGATTATCCCGGGCTGAATGTCGATGAAGGCTTATTCGGTTGTTACTGTGGTTTAGATATGTTTATAGTATTGCAAAAGTGACATGCTTTGGAACTTATTTAAATTAATTATGACCACGACATTTATTGATTTATTAAAAAAATTGATTGACTTATGCTCTGAAAAGTGTTAACAAACTTTTGCTTTGCGTAAGTAAAACCTTAATTTAGTTGAAAAAGGAACTTTTTCTAAGACTATATACAGTTTCATTTGGTATGGGCAAAAGAATGGTCGACGGAATTTTGTACTCCTGCCGGCACGGGGCTTAATCAATTTGACTTGATTTAAAGTTTTTTTGTATCGTTATCAAATGATAATTTTAGGGCTTTCTAAATGCTATGTTGAACAGTGTAATCTAACCAATTCTCGTAAATAAACTAATATAGCTACATGCCTTCACAAACGTTCCATCTTCCAAATGAACCAATCCGTGTATCCAACCGATGTTTTAACGCTAAGACGTATACCAAAATAGAAGGGCTAGGCTTATACGAGGATGTAGGTACGGCAGATCAAAGGGTTCGCCGCGGCTTTGAACGCGCCGCTCGGCATACCACCCTGTATATGGGAATATGTGCTCTGTATATAATATGCACGGTTTTAATACCAGACGTGTTTCGGCATTGGATGTGTGTTTGACAATGAAGGATTATATACAGGCTGTGTCGAAACGATGATAAAATTGTGTCGATCTGAGCAATTGATTAATGCAAAATTTAAATGAAACTGTTTGAAAATATTTCTTCATTGAATATATAAAAAATCGCTAATTCATCATTACTTGTGAGAATACAGCTTGGTCTAGTGGTTAGAGCGTTGACACTTGATTCACCCATTGCTCAGGGTTGCAGGTTCGATTTTTCGATTTCAGTTTGAAATATTTGTGCATTGCAGTGCACCTCTGCTTACTCTTTCCGAGGACACAGGCGTGACGCATTATTTGTTTTATTTTTAAACGTAGAGATTCAACGATGCATGTATTATTAATCAATAAACGAGGTGACCTCACTTCAGCTATATAACAGAAATAACATATTTTTTCCTATATTTGACCCCTTTTCGCGCTGAATATACTGCACTAGCACAGTCAATTGTGACAAGACACGATGTGGGATGTGTATGTTTTGTCTCTTACACTCAAATGCATTATGAAAGAGAGGGAACGACTCGGTGTAATAATACCTGTGATATAATGCTTGTTATCTGTAAAAATCCGTAGAAAAATGTTCCTTTGGCTCGAGTTAATACAGTTCCTTTTGTTATTGGTAAGAAATTGGTCTCGCGGTTCTTGACGTGTCTGTTAGCACAGGGTTTTCTGTCCTTTTTAAACGACTTTCAAAAAGGAGGAGGTTCGATATTCGTCTGTATGTATTATTTTTGTGTATGTTTATCGATATTGTCGCCAATTGTGAAGCGATTTAAAAAAAACTTTTTCCTAGTATCTAGTTCTGATAATCAAGTCACCGTATGTGAATCACATTATCTAGTAAATGTTTGTAGTTTTAATAAATGCATGTAAAGATATCTAACAGGTGTGATTGACACCAATAACTTTGTATAGGCGTGGCATAGACTATGTTATTTTTATTTTAATTTATCATCAATTTTTTTTATGACAAAGTTGATTGTGTCACAGGTACAAAATAAATTAGTTATAAAAACGACATAAATATCTCTTCCAGAAAGGTCAAGTTTGTAGCCTCCTCAACGTACTGAAGTAAATAGAAAGATGTATGAATGTGGATTTAGCGAAAGAGCTGTGTTAGGGTCGTAACATGTGGCAAACGGTAGCCTCTACTTACCCCCGTGGAATACAGGCGTGATGTATATGTATGTTATAAAAACGCCAATAAAAATCTATCAGTACAACAGAAAAGCCCAAAAAGCCAGACAATTTGTTCCCAAACTCACAAAGGCGACGAATACGTACGCCAATAACTCACGTGACCAATAAATAAATATTCAACGGTACCGCCATACATCTCACTAATTTACTACTACTGAACCACCATAATAACCATTTATCCACGGAACCCCAAGTATAAATATCTTACGACATTTTTCTTCGCCTTATCTCGCGCCTTCAGACTTGTTACTGTCCCTTTTTCACTGATACAAAGTCGGGTATCGTTGTCTTGCTCTCTCGTGGTATCAGAGGTCTTCCCACCTCCCTTTCTTCGGTACGTTTTATTTAGTTTTCGCCCCGTAATGGATTTATTCAGTGTCCGAGTGCTTTGACCTTGTTTGTTTGTCACTGACTTCGCGAAGTTAACAATTGTTTCACGGTTTCAGAAGTAGGCGATGCCGTAGTTTCAGAAGTGAAATTGTGTAGTTTGTTAACAAATTAGTTTTACTGTTTTTAACGATTTAACTTGATATTATTGTTGATTTTGTTAGCGCCAAACTTAAGTAAGCATATAACCGTTCTTCTCAGGGCCGTAATGTGTGAGCAAGATGGCGATATTTTTAGTTCTTTCAAGTATTGTTTAGTTACCTAGGCACATAATTACCTAAGTATTTGTGTAAACTAACATTTTCTGATAAAGTTTACACACACATTATCACTTCATAGCGTTCCTATTATTTCTTGACGGAGCTACCAAACTATGCAAAGAGCAAATTTACTTGCGACTTCGTTTGCGTGGAATTTAAGTAGACTAAGCTATCCCTCAAAATAGGTCCAGCCAATCCATAGATTACCTCAATCAGACAGACCGGCAGACAGACAGACAGTCAGGCGGATAGGTAGACAGAAAAAAAATGTGTTTTTGATAATAAGTAGGTACTGTATGTACTTTTTTCATATGAATTTAGCAAAAATCTGTTATTTTGACAGTTACAAACAGACACTTTAATTTTATTTAATGTATAGATAAATCCACTAAAATGACATAAATACACACCATCTAAGCATCATGGGGTCATTATTGTACCACACACTGTCATAAATAACGGGACCCCACGCGCGAGACACGGGGGGAGTGAAAATAAAATTAGTTACACTGCTTATCACCGTGGGGCCTTAACTGCTTAACGGATACACTTAACTATAGACAATTGTTTTTCTCTAACTTAATAATGTTACGCTACATCCACTGGGGCGAGCGAATCAAGTTGACTTATTGATAATGTACTCTGTATCAATAGGCATAAAGAATGAAATCATGTGGTAGAAGCCTCGTTGCCACAATTCATTTATAATCGATGATATTTCTATGTTAAAATACGCTTCTTCTGATGACTTAAAGAGAGATTGCTTACACTGGGGCGAATGATTTTTTTGCCAATAACAAAACGAGCTCTATTGATTCACAGTAAAGTTCATTCTTCAACGGAGTGACATTGATAGCGCGAGTGAAATTAACGCGCGGGGGCTTCACTTTTACCACAGAAATGTTACCTTTATTGGCTCGGAGTTCGTTTGAGTACGCGCGGCCTTTGACGCCCCAGTGTGCTTTATCGTGTGTATTATGTTTATAATTTGCATTTATTGGACATAGCATATTATGTATATCAACATTATTACTACTAAAGCCCTTTTAACGTCTCACTGCTGGGCACCGGCCTCCCCTCAATGCGAGGGGGATTCGGGCCATAGTCAACCACGCTGGCCCAGTGCGGGTTGGCAAACTTCACACATCTATAGAAAACTAGTCAAGTTCCCTCAGACATGCAGGTTACCTCACGATGTTTTCCTACACCGTTTCATAGCAAGTGATAATCTCGGATGAAAATGAGATGCACATATAAATCCCAGAGGTTCGAGGCGGGGTTTGAACCTGCACACTTCGATTGCAAAGCGTCCGTACGACCACTCGGCTACCACTAAACAACATTATTATCAAATTAAAATAAGTTACAATCTCAATTGTTAATATTTTTGTTATCATGGAAACCCCAATAGCTGTATTATATTTTCCATAACAGATATATATCGAAATAAACTATATTGCAATAATAAAAGCTTTATAGGTATCTGTACAGCGTTTAAATTGTGAACAACCAACTACTATTTCGAATGATATGATATAGTTTTACAGGTAAACCGACTTGGGTTAACCGCGCGTCACAACAGCGCGCCGCCGGCGGCCATACTTTGAAACTAACCAATTATCTGCCTTTGTGGCGTAGCGTTGGTAGGTACCTAATTAATTTTACTTTCATAGTATCATACCGCAAATATTTATTATTTATTTTAGTCATAATATAAGGTACATAAACAAATTAAAGTTTTAATAACATTTTAGGGACTCTAGGTAGTAGTTTAATTTGACTTATCCATTTAAAATGTCTCTGCATTTAATTTAAATCCAATGTTTATAAAAGTTTTAAAATACATGTACTCGTATGTATTTGGATCTGGTAGGAGCACTTAAGAAAAAATACTTGACAATTAGAAAAGTGCCCTTGTAGGCCTATACAAAATAAATGATTAGACTTTGACTCTTGATATAAAGATACATATGTTTGTTATAATGTCAAACGACCATTTAAATATGTAATAAGTAGTTTAGTATATAATGTTATGGATGTTGTTCATTTCTACGTTTTATTACATAAAGTCATATTACATTACATAATAGCATCCAGTAGCATAACACTTGTCAAATAATTATTCTTTATTCTTAAAAAATAATCGGATATTGTCTATAGTCACTGAAGCGTGTTGATAGGATATCGTGTTACAAATTTACCGCCACTTTCACGCTCTGCGCCCGTGACTCGTCATAGTACTTACTCTATCATAGAGCATCCTTTTTTTTTCAGACCTTAGATGAACGAAGCCTTTAAATAGACGGAGTGTTCTTACACGGCCTTCTGCCACAAGTGTAGCCTTTTGATAGTACAAAATTAAATTGCCATGCCATTGCCCATTAGCTACTATTTGGTTATCTTTTTTATTTTTTTTACGAAATGAACGAAATGGTTTAATTTAATGGAATAACATGTTATTCCTCCTATCCTATCCTCATGTTATTCCATTAAATTAAATCATTCTGAAATAGCCGCTCCACCTGCGTTTAGCAGCTATTTCAGCCAGTGTCAAATAATTAATAACAAGAGCAAATAAATTAAAATGGGTGATGAATCTGATAAAGATTGTGGACGAATCCTATTTGGTTATCGCTTTTCAGTCAACAATGACGTCTTGAAAAGTGTACGTTTTACTGTCATGTTTTTACTAAGTATCGCTATTTCTATGGAAAAGTCCTGGGCACACAGCGGCGTCATGATGCCCACTGCAGATTTTTGCCAATACCAAAACGAACTGTATTGACTCATTTAAGAAGCTCATTCTTCAACGAGATGCCCTTGACTGTACGAGCGAATTTTGTGGTCGCGTGGCTTTTACCAGAGAAATTCAATCTTTATGTATATTGACACAGAGTTCGTTTTGGTATTGGAAAACGTTTAGACGCGCACATTTTGAGACCCCAGTGTGTCCAGGGATTATGACTTCAATTCATTGCTTCAAATTGAAGTTGAACAAGACGTATTGTGACAAATATTGGACAATATCTTGTTAGACTTGTTGGTGAACTAGATTCCAGAAGTAGGTATAAACGTATTGATCGGGTTAGTAGCTGTGCGCGGTTGTTTTAATACGATCAAACAGGCGACTGACGGCGAGAACGATGACGCGTGACAGCACTCGGGTGAGACAACGAGAACGTCTGCGAATAACGTCGTACTGAATGACGCAAGAGCCTTGCGAGCTTGGTTGATACGTGTGGGGGCTGGGTGAATAATTTGTAGATCCATCCGCTATCTTTAACACCTTGATAACCCATTTATAAATAGCTGAGCTTGCGCCTTGTACACGCAACATGTAGCAACCCTACTTGCTTTTTTTTTCTTACTTCTCTTAACCGTAAGAACATCCTACAAAGTATTAAAGAACGTAAAAATACGATGAACGAAGTCGTTCTCAAGTTATGGCGTGACCAAGGGAAATGGGTATTCATTTTTATATATTAAAATATATAGATGTGTATTTATTTAATTTGCCGTTGCTATTACGTCAAGTAATTTGGCGGAATACCCGCTACATGCAGGAGAAGCCATTCCTTATCATATTTCATAAAAAAAAACATAAGTTTCGTAAAACAATATGAAGACTGGTATATTAATCTGAGATTAATTCATTGATGAAGCATATTTTCAACCAAATGGCATCGATGACGCGAATGAATTTAGTCGCGTGGTCGCTTGGCGTTTGTCACAGAAATTCAAACTTTATATAACAAACAAACTGTATAGGTATTGAGAGACAGATTAGATTGGAAAAAAGTCGAATGAATTCGTTCGCCGCCGTATGTTCAGAACGTAATAATTCCTTGGCTTTTCTTCGTTGGTTTAAAATCTTTGCACTTATTTAGTGTTATCTAGATGACGTCTTATTTCGTAAGTACCTATCAAATTATGCAAAAATGAAATTGAAATTTCGCAACAAAAGCATCGTTAATATACCCGCGCAGTTACGAGATACAAGAGAAAAAAAGGAGAGAAAGTCTCTACATAATCGGTTTTCGGTATCGAAATTAAAAATTCCATATCTCCGAAGCTATGTTGTGGAACCAGAAAAAATCTCAAAGCCATCTAATTGGATACAGAGTACGACCACTACAAAGGGGGATGTTTCAGATAAAAATGAAAATTAAATCTTCCACGCGGATGGGCAGGGTAATGTTTTTGACGGTGCCGTAGGCGGGACCAGCGGAGCGCCCCTTCCCCCCTGGCATGGGGGGAGGCAAATCGACTATCAAAATGCTGGTGAAAAAGTTTTGTTGCGGTGTTGCGACCGACTGTTGCGGATTTCGCGGTTTTTGCCATTTTATTTGTTGCTAGGTGTCTGCATGAATATGATAATGCGTGCTTTGTTTGCGTTTGATATTACTTTATTACCATATACAGAAGCTAGGATATAATTATAATAGTACGGTGGAGGAAAACACCTGCACGGCTATGGAAAGGCGTGTGAAGTTGACCAACCCGCACTAGGCCAGCGTGGTGGACTATGGCCCGAAAATCTCCCTCGTATTGAGGGAGAATGTGCCCAGTATAATGGCAATAGGCTCGCCCACTATTACATTGGGACCAAAAATACATAGGCGAAGTGCTGGCGCACTGCAGTGCACCTCTGCCTACCCCTTCGGGGAATACAGGTGTGATGATGTATTATATATTATTTTAAATGGTTTGAAATGTGTTCAGTAGTCGATATGAATTTATCTATCTTGTAAATATGAAGTGTTAAAATTACGTACCTATCAAGAGTTGAGTATACAACTGTAAGTATCAAGGAGTACCTATACTATTTTAATGTAATAAAAATGCTTATAATCGCACTTATCTTCTGAAAATGTATACAATAATAAATGCCACTTACTCTTTTTCAACGGATGCATGTCCCCATTGCACCCTATTGTTTGTGGCCCTGGACTGAGGCTGTGGAGCGGGTAGGGCGGAGTCCTGGTGTCTATCTGCGTGGGCCACGGAGCCCTGGGCCAGGCGGGGGAGGACCCCGGTGCTCCCAGGAGTCGGAGCCGCTCGTACACCGGCGCGGAACACTCAGGCGAAGGCTGCTGGCTACTGGCCTTTTCTTTTTGGGCAGCTAGGTTCCGGAGTACCCGGTTGATTGAGGATACCTGGTGAATTGAATTTAAATTTACAAAAGGTCGCAAGCACCATGAAGTAACATAACGTAACGACTATTTAGAGCGAATGTAAAATTATACCGTCCCAATAAGCAGAAACATTAATTTTTATACTAATTTCATAGTTCTGTTTAATATTAATATTAATTTTTACATCCGTATGAGCGACTTTGACATTTACATGCGGCAGTATATGTTTGATGCCACCACGGCATCAATGAGTCCGTTTTTGGTCCAATTTGTTTTGATATTATTCGGCCACGACCACCTATCTTGCATCATTGTATTTTCCATTTACTAAACAAGAAGGCAAAATTTAAGTGACGTTAAATTAGGATCCGTCAAAACGTGGGATGAATGACAAAGTTGTTATTAACTCTTCAAGTGGGTAGACGTCAAAACAGCTCTGAATTTCTGAACAAAGGTTCAGTCTAAAATGTTACGGTCTGTCGGCCACCCAGACTCGAACAACCCAAAAATGATAGTAAAAGTCAAGCACCGGCCAACTGTCACCGCGGCATAATGACAGCGCGCCCAACGGACGTAGTAACTTAGACGTAGGGCAGGAAGGCGAGGTAAGACGATAGACGGTAACCCGACACGCGGCCGCGCGGTGGTCCGCGCCGCGCTGTGACTGGCAGATGACGGAATGCCCGATGGACCGAGAAAGCGCGCCACGTTCGAAAAACGAATGATCTTTTTTTAATATATTTTTTTTATTTTGTCTATGGAGGTCTGATTGTGTTGACAGGTTTTTTTAATGCTTTATATTACATATTTGGATGGAATATGTGCTTCGAAGGAGGTGTTAATACCGAGCTTGTGGTCTATGGATCGAAATCTTCTTGACCCGAGGGGAATCCCCTATCCGGTTCACTTGCTCGTACCGTTCGCAATGTGGGTGTACAATATTGCACCTGCTTGTTAAGTAGAGCTTATTATGATAGAAAGTCGTTTTATCTGCATTAAATTCAAGGTCATATTTAGGTGGGATCTACCTACAACATGTTAACGTGGTGTTAATACAGCAACTTAATATGTAGATACTACCACAATCAAGAATGAGTCCTTTTAAACATAATAGGAAATGTTCTGTTTACTAATTTAATATGCTCTCAACAGGAAAATAGACAACGAAGATAAAATGTATTGAAAGTATTTCTAAGTCCAATCTAAATACTTTCTTATTTTGAATTCGACAACCAAACTCTATGGTCCGATCATTTCAAGGAAAGATTGTTCGATTAGAAAAATATAACGAGGTGCACAATTAAAAGTCAAACGAATGACGTTTGCGAAATTAAAATGACAAATAAAAAAAAATAAAGGGTTGAAGTTTTCTTATAAGTGAAATGGAAATCTTTAACAAGCTGTTTGCGAAGCGTAGTCTTCGGGTCCAGCCAATTAGTATGTTTGTTATTCCAATTATTGTTTATCAATTGCTTGAAAATACAGCAGACATTGTTTTCGTTATAGCAATTGTCTTATAAATTTATTTCCACTCGATAAAAGTTATCCTTATTTTATGACTGTTTTAAAAATGTTAAATTTGAAGATTATAGGAGATTTGATTAAATACTTCTTCTTCTTATTTTTTACGAAATGAGTGAAATGATGATGTTTTGATGGAATAAGATATTGGCCTATTAGTCAAAGATTTACATTTCAAAGCATCCGATTATGTAATGTCATGTTTTTAAATGTAATTAAACGTTGACATTGGCAGAATCACATTGAGCCAGACTTAATGGAAAGAGGCCATTAAAGAAAAAAAAAAATGTAATTATTTGACGGTAGGTGAATATATACCTACTATCGCACCCCATGCATAATTACGTATGTGAAATCAGTGATTTCCTCCAGGATTACTAGAATAAATATCAAAATGTAATTCTTTTGGACAAGAGTAACTAAGGATTTATTGCGTAATCTTTTACATAGGTAATGAGTTTCGCATGAATGGTAGAGTCCCTTGACGATACATAGATACCTTATATAAATAAAATAAAAATGTTGATGTCGGTTACCTAAAGCAAAATCTATTGACCATAAAAAAACTTTCATCCTAATGAATGTATACAACAACTAGTCATTATACAAAGAGGAAGCTTTTCCTAGCATTTGACAGTTTCACACGTCCAATTTTGTGTGTGGCTTTGACGTCTTCGTGCGTCTGATGGCCAAGGCATCAATTCATCCATCTATATAATTTTGTTGCGACGACTTTTGAGCACATTTTGGTATCTGTACATTTTTAGTAAAAGTTCCTTATTTCACTTTTTACGAAAACATTTCTTATTGTATCTATTTTGTGTACTTTTATACTAATATATAGATACTTAGATTATAGGTATGTCTATGTTATAAGCAGATCAGTTGAACATTTGGTAATAACAGACGTAAACACAGTTTTGAGCAGCAGCGGCCCAACAGGGTCCAGTGTGGTCATGCGTGAAAACCGTCTGCGCTCTGTCGTGCCCGCAGTCCGCACATAAAAAATAAACTCACCGCAAAGTACGACCGTGTAAACAGTCCCTTAATTCGAATTACACACGCCGATTGACTTGTTCCTATGATTGTACTCGACTAATACACCAATTATTACCCTTTTAGTAATATTTATACGTGTTTACGAACGAATTCATTTCCTTTTATATAATTTCAAGTGCACATAGACAATGTGTGGACGACAATGCGTGCTTAATTCGTTTCGAGTGGATTTAAATACGTTTTTAGTTTTTTTTCTCTTTAAGTTTTAATTTTTTTTCGTGACAGTAATCTGCCGAAGTCTTTGGATTCATAAAAAAGGGTTGTGAGGTCCTTTTTTAGGTTTTTTTTTTGGTGAAGATTTAGCAATTTTAAAGCGAACTTTGTCCCTTTCTTAACAGATTTCAAGAAATCAGGAGGTTGTATATTCGAGGCGTATGTATATTATAATCATTTTCATTGTGTGTTTACAACATAAGTACCTACCTACTCTACGTAGAACTCACGTACTAGTTTACGTAGAAGGATCTATGTCGAACAAAATTCACATCTATCTGTTATAATCTGTAGTTTTTTTTAACTTTATACTACATTTTAGGCAGATATCAATATTATGCAGAAGCAGTAAGGAATCGAAAGATACAAATGGATAAAGAGTAGGGTGCGTGTTCTTAGGTTCTCTGCAGTAATTACAAAAAATATCAAAAATTCATAGTAATAATAATACGTTGATTCATTAGAGGCTGTGGTACGAATATTTCTAAAATTACCTCTTGAATTTTAAACGACTTTATTTCCTATTGAAGTGACATTTGATGTTGCCGTCGACCGTTATGTTTTTCTTTCAAATCAACAATCAAACAGGGCAACTCGGATACTCGTCGCGATACAAGCAACGCATTTTGAATACAAAATAAATTACATTAGAACGTTCCGCGCACCGTGTTACCTATCAAACGGCACAGTAAAAAGTATGAAAGCTGCCCCCTAAATACCGGGTGAGGTGAAGCGCGAAAATTATCTTATATTTGCTCAGACGGCGTGAACGTAGGGCGAGAATACTTTTCAATAAGCTTAGAGAGCGATTTTTTTTTTATTTAGCGACATCGCCATCTTGTAAAGCTCGGAGCGTTGTGTAAAACGGAACGCGTAAATAGAGGGGCGCGGATTGATGGAATCGATTTCTCTGATTGCTGTGTAAGTTTTTAATGTTCGGTTATGATTTAATTTTTTTTTAAACCTTAATGATAGCAACCTTTTTTGGATGATATTTTTTTACTAAACCATATCGGTTTACTGTATAGGTAATATTTCTTTTGAAGCACCACGAAATTAAACAGGTATGAAATCACTGATAAGATCACTGATACACTGATACAGAGAAGGTAATCTCTACGTGACGATTTAATTATTATAATGATGTCATAAAAATACAGGATCACGTTTTCCCCGAAGGTTGAAAAATATAATTAATATAATATTTAAAAAAAATCTATCTACGATTTTTTTATATTTTAGAAAACATTGAGTCTGTTTGACAAAAACACTTATGCACTAAAGCGATATTTATTCAAAGTACCCACTTAGAAACTTAAAAAACGGTAAAATTCCTTTATAATTTCAAGATAATCTCAAGATTTGCCAACGGCGTTACGCTCGCAATTTTAATGCGCGAAAAAATAAAAAGCAGTACATTACTCCCGGTATTGTTAAGCAAAGAAGGGTCCCGTACAAAGGGCAACCTGCTGTGTCTATTGTGAGCCGAAGTCGGCACTTTGCTAGTCAATATTTTGGGTGACTCAGTGACTCCTGGCTCCTAGCACTCGTTCTGCGTACTAAGCGAACAAATGCGCACCTCTAGCGTTTATTATGCGCGCTTTTGTTTTTTACACGTTTTGTGTACATGCCAATTGAGAATTTTGAAATTGGAGTGGATATTTGTTTCACGATTTCATTTGTTTTTTTTTAAAGGTTGATAAGTAATAGGATTGCTGTTCATTGAATTAAATTTAATTTTGTATTGTTAGTACATACGTGTAGTTCTTCTTAGATTTGTTTTTCATCTATAATCGTTGTATTAACCCACCTAACTTGTATCTGCAAAGCTCATAAAAGCTCCAAACTTCATTTCGCTTTTTGGCAACAAGCAATATAAGGAATAATACACGCCTTAACAATACAAAGCACTTTACATTTAATTATTCGGTAGAATGAAAATAATGGATAATAAGTATTAACAAAGGTGTCGCTACGATACTGACCCCGAAATTATTAAATTAAAATAAATTCATCACACAACAATACTTATAAAAGCTAAGTTTACACAATCAAATAAAGAGATCGAACGCCCAGTCCGCCACAAGTACACCGCCTCTAAATTCTCTATGCCTTAAAAAAAAACTTTCCGCCCATGTAAGATGACAGCTAAAGTCAAAACTGCACTTTAATTCGCGGGATTCCCACGATACATGAATTGAATTGTCGTTTATTAAGAAAGAGGCATGAAATAGGTCAATAATTCGAGAATGGCTTTGTTTGATTGACTTTATAGGCAGTTTGTCAATACGTCTTGCGCAGTAGGGGGCGTCGTGTTAGCGCTCAATGCAAAGATTGTTCAATAGGTAGGTAGTGTATTCAGAGTCGTTTGAGGGTGAAATGATATGCAACGATTTGGTATTAGTTCTCATAGGGCGCACTTTGTTGTCCATAAATGTATTGTTTGCTAAACTTAATATTAAATTGTTATCTGATTTTGAAATTAAATGCTTTTGAATTCATTCGATATAGCAGAAGCTATTTAATTAATTTTATTATGGACATTTATTAGGGATTAAATCGAGTTGTTACCAATGATATTAGAAATTAAAGGTACTTAAATATGTTACAAAAATCTTCGTCTAATTTTTTTACCGTTATTGGTCCTTTCAACGTACGTAGACGTCAAAGTCATACAAAAAATGGTCGTGAGGAAATGTCAAATGTTAAGAAAAACTCCTCCTTGATATCATAACCCGTTGGTTAAATATTAGATAGTTGCTTAATTAAGATACCTACTAAATATTTTTAAAATGTTACCTAAGATACCTCAATATTTACTACAAATCTTATTTTGCATGCTTAGTTAAGTTAGATAGATACATATTTGAGCAGTATATGTCGGAAATCGCCAATTTGCCAACTGACCATAAACAAAATTACGCTTAGTAAGCATCCATCGGACCAAAATCTTGTTATTTTTTTACATGCGTAAATCTAGTGTGATTTTCCGCGTAACGTCAGAGCGACAGGACGCCATTTTCCACTAGATGTATTGTCAGTATAATAAAATCCCAACAGAATTTTTGTCGACCCTTTTGGGCAGCGTAAAATTGATTATCGATTTATCTGATTGGATAATATAATAACTGATTGCCTTTTGATAAGGGTGTAGTATTCTACATTCATTTATTCCCGTGACAAAGTATTTATTAGTCAAGAACAAATAAGCACCCAGTTATCTTCTTTATATATATAAATCTCCTGTCACGATGTTTGTCCGCGATGGATTCCTAAACTACTTAACCGATTTTAAATTAAATTGGCACACCGTGAGCAGTTTGGTCCAACTTGAGAGATAGGATAGCTTAGATCACAGCAACGCGTGGCTGGGTCTGATAGTCTATTTATAAAGACTAACTTCCAAATTTAAAGAAGTTAAATCTATCCACAAGCTGCCTACTATGGTATTATGCAGAACAAAAATATTTTACAATGTCACTGTAGATGTATTATAATTTTCTAGAAATTTGGGGAAATCCATAAAAAATATTTTTTTGTGGCAGAATGTAAATACAAGGAAATAAAAGCAAGTTTTAAAATGTCATGTCAAATGAAACCGTAATAAAAATAACAATAATCGACAAACATCTGTAGACGCTCGCGTTAGACTGGATCAATAGACAAATTCAGAATGCAGTAGGTACTGCTGGAAACGGTGCGCGTTGTGCGGAAGTTCCTCTCTCTGGAGCCCTGACCACTGGTAACTAGGACCCTATTCCAGATTCCGGTGGGGAACAGATTTTTTATGTTTTTAAATGTTTTTTTTTTATTTAAAAATGAAAAAAAAACAATGATATTATAAAGTATCGATACCTGTAGTTGTAGCATAAGCGCCAAGACTAGAAGTAAGTCGAGCCATGTTGTCTCTTTCTCACGTATGAAATTAGACAGAGAGCGAGCTAACACCACTGAATGTGTTAAAAAGAGGTACAAAGAAAAATATGCTGTAATGTTATGATGCCATACATTGATGCCATATCCATCTAGTCTTATACGTCTTGACATAGACAATCTCACATACGTGGACGTTAATATCACGCCCGAAATTGGACGTGTAAAAGAAACTACTAGAAAAAGCTCCCGCTTCATTTAATAACTCGTTGAAAATAAACTTAAATTATAATTTATGGTACAATAATGAACCGAAAAACATTTAGGGTCAATACAATTAAAAACCTACATCTTTCGGAGTCAACCAAATGGCAAAAGTCAATTGTGTTTACTTCGCGGACCGGTCTCACCCGATAATAATAATTTTGTTGACAATAATAGTCTATTATTATTATTATTAAAATTTATAATAGTGTATTATTGCGTTCGGCACGGGGATGAACGCTCGAATGAATCAGAATGACAACTTCACAACGACTTTTTATTTAGGACACATTAATATTTTTCTGTTTAACGGTAGCAACTATTGTGTTGTTAAACATATTCCAACATTTGGGAGAAAGTAGTTACAATAGATTTTGGTAGAGTTGCTATCATAACGACGTGGACGGTGGATTGGTCTTGTCGCTGCTCAGAACACACAGTGTGTGTTCGATACCCGGAGGATGTAAAATTAAAAAACTGCCTTTTCGGAATTTGGCCTTGTCTGGGTGTATTAAGAAGCTAATATAAGGAGGTAGAGAGACTACTATTTACAGTATATAGATCATTCTAAAACACAGGTTGCTATAGAAATAATTTGGTGTGATGCCTTCCACGCTACATAGGAGAGTTCAATCAATTTAGTTTTTACTAGTGGCCTGTCCCGGCTTCGCACAGGTTTATAATATAGCCTATGTTACTCAGTCATAATGCAGATTTCTAACGGCATAAGAATTTTTGAAATCGGTCCTGTAGTTTTTAGGGTTCCTTTGGGAAGGGTAAAACGGGAACCCTATTACTAAGACTTCGCTGTCCGTCCGTCCGTTCGTCCGTCCGTCCGTCCGTCCGTCCGTCCGTCCGTCCGTCCGTCCGTCCGTCTATCACCAGGCTATATCTCATGAACCATGATAGTTAGAGAGTTGAAATTTTCACAGATGATGTATTTCTGTTGCCGCTATAACAACAAATAATAAATAAATATTTAGGGGGCTCCCATACAACAAACATTTTTTTGCTGTTTTATAGATAATGGTACGGAACCCTTCGTGCGCGAGTCCGACTCGCACTTGTCCGGTTTTTTTAAGTTTACTCGTTACATACAAAAATACAAATCTTTCCTCTTAATAAATAATAATACATCATCACGCCTGTATTCCCCGAAGGGGTAGGCAGAGGTGCACTGCAGTGCGCCCACACTTCGCCGATGTATTTTGGTCCCAATGTAATAGGGGGCGAGCCTATTGCCATTATACCGGGCACACAGGTTTCCTCACGATGTTTCCGTCACCGTTTCTTAGCAAGTGATAATCTCAGATGAAAATGAGATTCGCACATGGAACCCAGAGGTGCGAGCCGGGGATAGAACCTGCGCACTTTGATTGCAAAGCGTGCGTTCGACCACTCGGCTACCACTGCTATCCTCTTAATAATATTATTATAATATTGATAACCAACGAAATATATACACACATGTAATCATTTGGTTACAGTAATGAGAATAATCCTTAGGGACTTGATCAACTTAATCCGTATAGTAAAACCACAATATTGCTTCGTATAATCTCAATAGGCATCAATAAAACTAATTCAAACATAACATACCCCCATTGTAAACGGGAGCCGCGAAAAATATACTGTAATTATGGACAACTGACACTAGTATAGGGTGGCAAAAAAACTTCATTATAGCCCTAGCCTCACAGAGGCGTCAAGACACGTGTTGCCAATATCAAAACGCAATCTGTATCAATATACATAAAGATTGAATTTCTGTGGTAAAATTAACGCGACCACGCTATACATTATCGATGACTCTTCGTTGAAGAATGAGTTCTTTCTGTGAGTTATTAGAGTTTGTTTTAGATCTGGCAATTTTTTTGAAGCGTGCGGCTTGACGCCTCTGTGCGTCCGGGGCTTAAATATTCATGTGCGAGTATAGATCTTGATACTATTATTATGCGAAAGCATATTAAGACTTTATTGGAATTCGTCTTAAAAGGAGTATAGTAGTAGTACGATTCGTCGCACATACTAAAGTAGACGATAAATTTGTAAAAACAAGTTAATTGAAGCAACTTTGATCTCTATATTATATAAAAGACGCATTGAAATCGTTTATTTTTTTAAGCTAATAAGAGCATTTAAAAATTGTGTCTAATTTTTTTTTTCTAAAATGCCACGACTGAATCCAAACGCATACTCGAACGAGAAGATGCGATAAGAAATTACGAGTTATAGATTTGATTTTATATATAGCCAAATTCTTATTCGTAAAACACCTTAAGTGTAGATAGCTTAGTAAAGAAACTATAGAAACCGCTAGGTATATAAAGAGAGATAAGATTTCACTATTTTGTCTTCTTACATAGATATAAATGTCAGAACGAAATAAGCGAGATACTTATTGCGGTTTTTATGAGACTACTATAATACAAAGTTAAGCTACATTGCCGTGATAACGAATACCGCCTCAGTCTAAACAGGCATCTCGTTACCCTAGTACAACACAAACGCTACAAGGGCATCATTTAGCAGACAAAAGGGACATAACAGAGTGTGGACGCCGCATAAAATTATAATAAATATCATTAGAGAGAGATAGTGGAGAACAGCGGACATCCCTATGCATTGTTAGGATGAATATGATTTAAGTATAAGTAGGATAAATATACGCAGCGGAAACTTGGACGGTACGGGAATCAGAAAAGCGGAAGATAGATGCTCTGGAGATGTGGTGCTGGAGGAAGATGCTCAGAATATCGTGGACGGAATTCCGCACCAACATGTCCATACTCCGAGAGCTCGGCATCACGCAGCGTCTGTCGGCTGTAGTACAATCGCGCATGCTACGATACTTTGGGCATGTCTCTAGACGAGATGGTGACTCCATAGAGCGGCTGGTAGTACAGGGAAAGGTAGAAGGAACCAGATCGCGCGGCAGGTCACCTATGCGCTGGACTGACCAAGTAAAGTCCGCATTGGGCAACCGTGTATCTGACTGCGCGAGGCAGTCTGCTAACAAACAGCGATGGCGTGAGATCGTTCGGAGAGCTGTGTCCGCCCCCGCCACCGACGTGGATGCCTCGACGTGACCACGACCGCTCTGTCAAGAGCGAAACGAATGAGAAGAAGAAGGATAAATATAGAAATAAAAGTAAGAAATCAATTGTATACAAAGAACACTATGTTTAGACAGGCAGACATAGACCGGGATAGCCTGGTCAACAGAAGTAACAGTGTATAGAATTTATTGCAGGTTTAGTCCCAAAAAGGGACACCATACCATCAATGTTCTTGGGTTGATACCGATTACATCCAGACCAAATAACGATTAGAACATTTTCAAAATTCTGTTTGCCGGATATCGGATAGCAACCACTCTTGAGTTAATGACAGAAGTAGAATATAACAACTAAGCAATTTAAGTAATAATTTCCATCCATCTGAAAACCACGGGCAATGGTATTCTTCAGTATAAAAGTGTTTTATATTAAAATTTTGGGAGCTTCAGTATAAATGTATAGTTGGTCACCCTAACCAGTGTCACCGCATCCGTATATCGCAAGGTGACAATACATCGCCATGTCATTTGGACATCGAACAGGGGCTATTAGAACTCGCTCTACGTAGGGCAGTCCATAATAAGTCATAATTCATGTACACCACACTAGGGTGGGTGATTTTTGATTTACATCGGCACCCATTGTCGGTTGGGTGATGATGGGTGATTTTTTTCTAACGTTAGGGTGCTAAGTGTCGCATTGACATGTGTGAAATTATTGTAAAATTGTTTGAATTTTGCGTTAAATGGGTACTTAGAGTGATTTGATTTATTGCCGATATCTTCAATTTTATATTTTTCTAATAAATTACAGTTTTAAATATAAATATGAAAACCGGCAAAATGCGAGCTTGACTCGCGCACCGAGGCTTCCGTACCTAAACTATGAAAGCACTGAGCCCTACTCTAACGAAAAGATAAACTAAATAGAGAGACAAACTTCACTTTGCCGTTGGTTTAGTGGTGCCCCGATACAAAGTAACTACAGAATAAGTGTGTAATCGCAAAAAAAAATTTCTAACATTTTCCCTTTTCTTTAGCTATAAGACCTTGCTTCTTGCCATATTGCATGATTCTAGGCGAACGGGAAGTATCCTATAGGTATTTGATTTCCGTGCAAATGTACTGAAAATCCCACATAAACGGCCTTATCTTTTGATTGCGATAACCTAGAAGTTTGATTTTTTAGGGCACCAAGGTACTGCAAACATGAGTCTAAGTTATAAATTTCAAATTGACAACTTCACGCGTTTCTGAGAAAAAGGGTCTTGACAGACAGACAGACAGACAGCCCCAGACTGGCCCTTGATCCAACTGCTTAACGCAAGTATTTATCGAAGCTTATTACAAGCTTTTTTTTCACGAAACTACGTATTTACTTAACTATAACTACAAAAAAAGAAATAATAATAAGAAAACATTTTTATTAAAATTCTTCCTAATATTATAAATGTGAAAGTTGGTGAGGATGGTGGATGTTTGTTACTCTTTGATGCAGAAACTACTGAATGGATTTTGATGAAACTTACAGTAACTTACAGTATTATTGTTTACTAGCTGTGCCCGCGACTTCGCCTGCGTGGACTTTAGGGAGATTACCCGGAAATATGGGTATTATGTTTTTCCCGCGGAACCCTAATGCTTTTTCTAAAATTAAAGTAGCCTAAGTTACGCCTTGAAACGTCAGCTATCTGTCACGGAAAGTCCCATTGAAATCGGTTCAGTCGTTTAGAAGTTTACCTCAAACAAACAGACAGACAGACAAAAAAAATTAAAATTGCGTTTTCGTTATAGGTATCGTATATACTTTCATACGCATTTGGTAAAAAATTGTTATTTTGATATTACAAACAGACACTCCAATTTTATTTATTTGTATATTGTATATATACATCAGAATAACATACAGGCTATAATTTACAACGATATGGAATAATCGAAATCTGCGTGGACGAAGTCGCGGGTAGAGGCTAATACCTATATGTATATTTGGGACAAGCTGCTGTGAAATATTCAGTGAAAGCTGTCAGTATTGTCACATTGGATTAGGAGTAATTAAAATGTAGTATTGATGCCGTAGCACAATTGCTACGATTCGTAGTCAGGTGCTACGCCGTAGTTAGTGTTGTAGTAACTTTTAAACTTAGCATTCTGTGATTTCAGTTATTGGCATCCTTTTCTAGTTATATATCAAAGCTAATAAAACATATCTTAATAGATAATATATATATATTAGAATAATAGATATTATTTGCTGTCAAATGATGCAAAACTTTAAATATTTAAGTACTAAAGCTGTTTTGTTTACACAGGATATTATATTGCATGTACTCGTATGTATGTAGGATGTTATATGATATTTATGTATTTATATGTATGTGTGCATTTTGAAACTATTTACTGTTAGTATATATTATTAAATACACCCTCGTCTTAATCATTTCTTTACATCCTCTCCATCCTAAGGTTACCAGCTAAAGATAAGGCCGCCCATTGTGACACTATGTATAGATTGTTTGTAATATTCTGATACCTTTTGTGGTGGAACAATAAAGAGTTAAATATCTACCTATATATTTTATTTAAAAAAATAAATATATACTTCGTGGGAGCCTGAATTTCCCGAAGGGGTACGCATTTAACCAATATACTTTAGTCCCCATTTCTCATATGCGACTCTATTGCACTATCTGACTAGTTTCCCTCAATAAGAGGACGATTTTTTCTATGGTCATCCACGCTGGCTATTAATGGAACACAATAACACGTTACATAAAATAAATTTTGCTCGTTTATGTACCTAACCTAACATAATAAGTAAGCATTATAGCGACGGCACGCCACGACCATGATTCATTCATTGATCAATAAATATAATATTTACACGAGAAAAATATATTGTCATATATGCTTTAAATCAGTGATATGCTATTTGCGCTAGTTTTAGACCAAATCCAGTTTTAGGCGTTTATTGAAATAATATTTAGAATCTAATCTAAGTCAAATATCGTTAAATACAACTCTTTTATATCTTCCTGACCAAAAGAACCTGGAAAAGTATATAAAAATATAGGATATAACAATTGAAAACCTGTGCCAGCAACTGGATTATCGGTTTTTTTTTGATAAAATGTGAAAAACTTATATTTCTAGTATTTTTTACTTTTGGATTCCTGAAATATTGATAAACGAGAGGATTTTCTATAATATTTTTAGCGAAATAACGGGTCATAAAGCGTTGTGGTGACAGATTTTTCCCGGGTAGGTGCTTAAGTTGCCAATAGTTGGGGGGTTTTACCTTATTTCCTGTTTCATCATGTGTCATAGCTACCTATAGTTGGTATAGTAAACATCATCATTGTATTTCCTAATCCTAATTGGCTAATGGATAGTGGAAAGAGCTGGCCACAAATTATCGGCAACCAATACCGAATAGGTATCCAAAGCTTTCTGGCATAAAGCCAAACATCCTGTTATTGTGTTTGCGACCGGTCCCTTATATGGTAATAATTAAGGAATAAACCCATTTTTTTGGGGTAAACCCTAGCATGTTTAGATTTACCAAATCAGGAAAAAAAAATATTGGGACTGAAATTGGACTGCGAAGTACTTACAAGGAAAAAAAAATGCTTCTTTTACACGTGCATGAGTATCCTACAAATCCTACTAATATTATAAATGTGAAAGTTTGTGAGGATGGATGGATGGATGTTTGTTACTCTTACACGCAAAAACTAATGAACGGATTTTGATGAAACTAAACAGAGATTGGGACCGCCAATAATATCAAGATGTCGAGGGGTGAAAAGCTATTTGACTTAAACGAGTTTTTTAACTCTACAGTAGAGCAGTATTTGACGTAGAAATATTCGCTGATTCCGAATATGTATATAAGTTCAATATCGCCCAAAAGTGTCGCTTAAGTCAAATTGCCTTAACCCCCATATCGAATGATACATCAGAATAACATAGAGGCTATTTATAAGGATACTAGCTGTGCCCGCAGTTTCACCCGCGCTAATAGTTACTTTGGCGTAGAGTGATGTTATAAAGTCTATGATTATAAGTCTATAATACCCGATTCATGTTCGGGATATTAATATTCCCGTTTTTGCCACATTATTCGTTGCTGCTCCGCTCCTATTGGTCGTAGCGTGATGATATATAACCTTCCTCGATAAATGAACTATTTAACACAAAAAGAATTATTCTATTCGGACCAGTAGTTTCTGAGATTAGCGCGTTCAACCAAACAAACAAACTCTTTAGCTTTATAATATTAGTATAGATTAAATATTACTTATCCTTTTTTTACAGTTGATTTCGTACAAAATCTGTCAAAAATTGTCAGTATTAAAACATTGCCAGTTAAATATTGTCTGTCATGTCAAAGTGTAGCGTGAGTTGCCTTACTACCGTATTAATTTATCATTATTATTAAAAGCAGCTGTAAAGGCAACACAATTGAGATATCTACCTGTGTATTTGGAGTAAGTTTTGGCTTAACGCACGCCTTGCAAATCAAAGTGTGCAGGTTCAAACCCCGGCTCGCATCTCTGGGATTTATACGCGAATCTCATTTTCATCCGAGATTATCACTTGCTATGAAATGGTGAAGGAAAACATCGTGAGGAAACCTGCACGTCTGAGGGAACTTGTCTAGTTCTCGATAGATGTGTGAAGTCTACCAAGCCGCACTGGGCCAGCGTGGTGGACTACGGCCTGAATCCCCCTCGCATTGAGGGGAGGCCCGTGCCCAGCAGTGGGACGTTAAAGGGGCTGTAGTAGTAGTAGTAGTTTGGCTATTAAAAAAAAATCGGTTCACTGAGTTACTTGCCGGGTCATATCAGTTGAGATCGTGTTTCGATCCGGTAGTAGCATATAAGAAAAACAAAATTAAACTTAAAAACTTGTAAGTGATAAATGAATTTGTTGACTTTGACTTTGAACAAGATTATATAGGAATGGGAAAGCCTCTGTACATAACTGTACAACTATTATAAATATTGTAAAACTTGCATTTACCACATTCTTAATCCTCTTCGTAGAAGATAATAATCACACATGCAAAACTTTTGCAGTGGGATTAAAATTGCATAAAACTCATAGCATATGTGCGTCAGGAAGGGAGCCCACCCCACCGTAAGCAAATGAGATTTTAGCTAAACGACTACACTTGTTTAGCGGGGATGCTGTTTAATAAACAAATGAATGTGCGAGATGATTTGATAACGGAGATTTGAGTAATCGGAATTGTCAAACAGGTTTTAATAGCGCTTGCTCAATGAAAGACTGACCGATTTCGGGGTCGGTCAGATTCAGGTGTATTTTTTTAAGTTTATCTCTCTGCCGCTCTTGGATTAATCCATATTTATTTTCTAGATCTGGGTTACTCATATCCGTTTCTTCCATACTAAAATCACAGTCACTCTGGCATTAGTTTTTGGCACAAAATAACTGCACTACTAGAGTACAAAAGAAAACCAGGAGGTCATCAGCCATCTTTATCACTGTCATTATCCATTTTTATTTATAATGTGTATTTATTGAATTTGTCCTTGCTATTAATTACTTGACATTGGCGAAATACTCGCGCTAGTCGCAGGTGATGCCATTCCTCGTATTATTCCATTAAATATCATCATTTCGCTCATTTCGTTAAAAAAAAAAAAAAGAAAACCAAGACGAATGTCAAGTAAGTACCTATAAACCTAAAAATCCAAAAGACAGTTGGTAAAATTTTATTATATTAAAATAGAGCTATAAATATACTTATTCATTTTGTGATCATACATCATCACGCCTGTATTCCCCGAAGGGGTAGGCAGAGGTGCACTGCAGTGCGCCCACACTTCGCCGATGTATTTTGGTCCCAATGTAATAGGGGGCGAGCCTATTGCCATTATACCGGGCACACAGGTTTCCTCACGATGTTTTCCGTCTCCGTTTCTTAGCAAGTGATAATCTCAGATGAAAATGAGATTCGCACATGGAACCCAGAGGTGCAAGCCGGGGATAGAACCTGCGCATTTTGTGATCATATTATTTATAATATCATATTACTAGTTATTTATACAAAATATAAGTTTTATAATATGTATTTTGTTGCCCGTTTTATTTTAGACTAGATCACCCGGCACACTTCGTGTCACCTATTTTTTTTATTTAAACCAATTTCTTTTATGATAGTTGTTAAACAGATTTAACAGCTATAAAAAATGGTCGAACCGTTTTTGAATTTTACCGAAATAAACGAACATTAATTGCTATAAGTAAATGCGCAGGTAGTATTTAGTTGTCTGCGATTAATTTTATGCTACAAATGTTACCGCTATTACTGCCACTTGCAAATCCTTATCTCAAGGGCCAGGACAAGTGGAAAACAAATTAAATTCCGCCAAAGACGCTAATGTCGGTTATCAAAGAAAGCCTAAACATCTGATTATGATGGCGCCGGGCCGGGCCGATGAGGGCCCGTTTGATGTGCAGCCAACCGAGAACGCCCTAAGAATGCCTTGTGGAGAACATCCACTGTCTTAAACTTACAATTTGTGTTTTATGTAAATATCTATAGAATAGCCGCGTATACACTAAGCGAGTAATCTTGCGAGGCAGCCTCGTGAGAATGACATTAACAAATACTAACACTTAAATGTGCCGAAAAGAAGTCCAAAAAAATATATATGCCATGGCTATCTAGTTATATACCATAGAGTATGTAGAGTACCCATAACGTTATGTCTCCTAATAACTCTTTAGTAGTATTGTTTTAATATAACTTAGACTTTATGTCATTTTTCGCTGTAGTTAAATTAATAACAAATAATACTAAACGAGTGGTAGTTCGACCCCTGGGCGGAATAAGTCAATGATATCTTTACCTCGGACTTATCATGTTGCGATGCGTCTCGTTTAGTCTGTACGCGGCCAATTAGAAACAGTAGAGGTAGTACGGATTACATAAGAGATTTGTATAGACCATCTACTACTGTCTACCTAGAGTTGGTACATACTCTAGGTAGAGACGGTCCATTTGTAAAATGCAAATAATATTCAAGTAATAATATAAGTGTTAATGTAGATACAGATTTTGAACAGTATTTTAATTAGTACGACTAATTCCAAATTGTTTTATTTGTTAGTTTGTTGTGTTCAATCCTTTAATTGTCTTTTTAACCGACTTCAAAAAGGAGGAGATTCTCAATTCAACCCGTATGTTTTTTAAAATATAATATTAGTAGTGTAAAAATACCCGTTATATATTAAACTAGATAGCTGGGCCCGCGGTTTCACCCGCGCTCCTATGTGGCCAATGTCTCCTCTCCTAGCCTATGTCTTTTCTCAGGCTCTAAACTATATCTGTACCAAATTTCATTTAATTCGGTTCAGTAGTTTAGGCGTGATTGCGCAACACACAGACAGAGTTACTTTCGCGTTCATAATATAAGTAAGGATAAATAACGCCAGACAACACATACTCATCGCAAGATCCCAAACTAAGCAAAGATTGTATTATGGGTACCATACAATAAACTGGGTGCGATCCCAGTTACATCCAGACCAAGATTTCCGAAATATGGCGCTTGGCGCTTGGCGGGCATTGAACTTGCAACCACCCGGTGCAGTGAGTCTAGGCTCAAACCAATTGTCGTCAAAGTTTCAATTTAATGTATTTATGACTTTGCTATTATTGTTCATTGTATGATCGTAGGGTGGTATGGCAGGGCAAGGAGCTACACGGGAGGTACTATCGGGCCCTTCATGGGCCCGATGTAGATCTTGCGGCCTCTGTGGCTTGGCTACGATTCGGCGACCTCTTTGGGGAAACCGAAGGTTTTGTCTGTGCAATTATGGACGAAGTTGTGATGACGAACAACTACCGGAGATATATTCTTAGGGATGGCACCATTGACATTTGTCGGGCATGTCATCGCCCTGGTGAATCCCTGAGGCATATCATCTCCGGTTGTTTGCGTCTCGCAAATGGTCAATATTTACACAGACACAACCAAGTAGCCAGGATTGTCCACCAGCAACTTGCCCTTAAATATCGTCTTGTGACATCCGAGGTACCGTACTACAGGTATGAGCCACAACCAGTTCTCGAAGAGGGTTATATCACATTGTATTGGGACCGGTCCATCATCACAGACAGGGCTATTGTAGACAATAAGCCTGATATTGTGCTGATAGATCGCCAAGAGCGCCGTGCAATGATTATCGATATCACTGTCTCCCATGACGAGAATCTCGTGAAAGCAGAGAAAGATAAAGAAAGCAAGTATCTTGATCTGGCTCACGAGGTTGTCGACATGTGGGACATTGATGCGGCAATCATTGTACCGATAGTCGTTTCCGCCCATGGCTTATTAGCCAAGAGCCTCGACAAACACCTAAAGAGGCTCGCGTTAGGTAGCTGGATCAAGGGACAGTTTCAGAAGGCAGTACTTCTGGAGACGGCGCGCATTGTGAGGAAGTTCCTCTCTCTGGAGCCCTAACCACTGGTAACTAGGACCCTGTTCCAGATGCCGGTGGGGAACTTTTTTTTATATTTTTAAATGTATTTTTTATATATATATTTAAAAATGTAATTTATAAGAATGATAAGAAATAAAGGAGATAATAATAATAGCCTTTATTCAGACACAGAAAGGATATTTATAATTTTCAAACTTTAGTCAGCGACTCAGTAGAGTCGCTGACATCGACAACTTCGTCTGTTTGCCCAACATTGGCAAAGGCCTCCTCCATTTCTTTCCACTCTACTCGGTTTAGAGCTTTCCTTGTCCATAGTTTTCCTATATATTATTTATCATATATTAATATATTTAGTTTATCTCATCTTCCCACCTCCGTATCTGTCTGCCTCGTTTCCTTTTTCTGTTTCTATTGTACCATTGTTTAGGTACTTTATCCTAAATCCCTTTAGTTTGTAAACAGTTTAATTCGTCCATAATATCTCAATACGTCCATACAAATTGTTTGTAGTTCTACCATATCTAATATCTGTTGATGCTATCGCTATTTAATATTGGCAAGGATAAAGGGAACCGAGTGTACGGGTAGCAAAACAAATTCAGTTACAAATTGATTAATTTAAAAATAATATTACACTGCTTTTAATTTTATACATAATTATATTTTTTTGTTTAAAACCATAGCATACAATTATTAAAGCCAAATACGGTTATTTGAAGGTTTTCCTCTGATCAAAGGAAAATTATATTAAAAAAACACCAATGAAATCGCATGCAAAAAATAGTATTTCATTTATACCTTCCCTGATGATAAGGTACAGAGAAAATGTATTGAGGATATTTTGTTACATTTTATCCTATATCCATATATCTATTATCCACTTAGATAAAGCCATATATAAGGTATAGGATAAAAATATATAATATCCATTCCATCACTCTTTTCCCCGATTTTATTTCTAATGTGTATTAATTGACTTGCTCTTGCAATTAATTACTGGACACTGGCTATAATACCCGCTAATTGCAGGTGAAGCCATTGCTTATTTTATTCAATAATATTCATGATCTCATTCATTTGGTAAAGAAAGGAGAAAAAAAAATGCGGCTTGTCATTCTTCTTCTTTTTTTAAGAAATGAAGGAATGGCTCCACCTGCGTTTAGCGGGTATTTCAGCCAGTGTCAAGTAATTAATAGCAAGGGTAAATTCAATAAATACACATTATAAATAAAAATTTATGATGACAGTGATAAAAATGGCGGATGAATTCATTTCAACAACTGCTTTGAAGGGAGTCATCCGCCATCTTTATCACTGTCATTATCCATTTTTATTTATAATGTGTATTTATTGAATTTGTCCTTGCTATTAATTACTTGACATTGGCGAAATACTCGCGCTAGTTGAAGGTGATGCCATTCCTCATCTTATTCCATTAAATATCATCATTTCGCTCATTTCGTTAAAAAAAAAACTGCTTTGAAGGAAGATTGTCAAATTTGAAAGAAAAATTGTGTTCTGTGCAGTACAGTCGGGTACGGCGTTTTATGTCGGTTTGTTTTGCTATCTGTACGCAAGGATCAGTGGCTTAGAGGATCGGTATCATATCGGGCAGAGTGTGCACGAGCTTGGATATGCTGTTAATTTAAGTACCTAATCTGTTACTTACATACACACCGCACATATTAATTAATTAAACAATTAATTTATTCCACGATAGCTTATATCAGTGGATCAAGAGTAGGTAGTTTCGGCTTTGATACCCGTCACCGGCAAAAGTTTAAATTACCATTTCAAAATTTGGCCTGGGCTAGGTGTAATCATAATCGCCCCCAGTCCGTTCTTCGTTACCTATAGTTATATTGTTTGTCCATTGTATGTTACTTAAAGCTATATTACAAGGTGACGATATCTCTATTTATTTATTAACTAGCGGCCCGTCCCGGCTTCGCACGGGTAGACATTTTTTTAACATTTAGGATAAATAAATATAGCCTATATTACTCAGTGATAATGTAGCTTTCTAACGGCAAAATAATTTAAAAATCGGTCCATTACTTTATAAGTATAATCTTTACATACAAAAATACAAATCTTTCCTCTTTATAATATTAATAATTGATAAATGATTAATTGATAATAGTATAATTGAAACTATTATTATTAGGAAAGAGTGCAGTCGTGTTTTATACACCTATGTAACAAGGTTCGAGGTAAAACTAAGCTTCTAATTGAGTTAAAATAAAAATAAGTTTACTTGTGTAGTTACTCGGGAGATTATTCGAATGAAGTTTTGCAATTTAGGCGAGCAAGCTAACAAGATAGAAATATTTATGAATGGTCTCTTTAATAGACATTAAAACTATAACCACTGGCGAAATATGTGTTGCGTACCAATTAAGATTCCTAAAGTTATAAAATTATAAGGCTACTAATCGCCTTCACTTGAAAAGCGTTTTACTCTAAAAGAAATTGCAATTCTACTGTAAATATATATTAACTCTTTCTATGTTGAGGGGTTTGATAAGTCCTTAGTTAAGGATAAGTACTATTTTGTAATAGCGCTCCCGTCAATATAAAACAGCGTCAAAAACTTTAAAAACTCCAATAAAACACTTGATAAGTGAGTTGTAGGGCAATAATAATATGAGAAGGATAATATAAAAATTGCATATCCCGGCTTAGCGCGCACGTGGCGCGGGGCGGCGGGCGATACTTATCTCGCTTCGCTTGTCACCCTATGCGAGGCCCGCTGAGCGGAGCGGTGCGAGGCCCGGTACGGAACGAAACGCGCGTCTGTATTTTTTTATGTTGCCGACTGTACTGCCTGTCAGAATTTATTTCTTCTTATTTTTATACAATGGCAATTATAGCTGAAACATGGACGATCCATCAAAAATATCGTCATAAGATTGACGTCCTTGAGATGTGGTGCTGGAGGCGTTTACTAAGAATAAAATGGAGTGCTCACCGCACTAAAGTTTCCATCCTGAAAGAGCTCCGCATTAAACAAAGACTTTCGTCGATTGTGCAAGCGCGAATCTTTAAGATGTTCGGTCATATCATTCGTAACGAAGACTCATTGGAACGACGACGACAAGGAAGAGTAGAGGGTCGCTCCCGCGGCAGATCACCAACAAGATGGACAGACCTCATCAAGTCCTCAACGAAGTGTACCCTTAATAAATGTGCACGTAATGCTACTGACAGAGAGAGATGGAGAAGTCTCACAAAAACCGCAACCAGCCAACTAGACAATCCACGACCACGACCACTCCGCCAGGAGTGTACGACTAAGAAGAAGAATTTTTATACAAAATGACGAAATTTACCTATTGGAATGAGATGAAGAATGGCTCCACCTACGATTAGCTGGTATTTCAGGTAGTGACAAGTAATTCATAGCAATAGCGAAATTCAGTGAATAAACATTGTATAGTATAACCAAACATCGCGCCTGTATTCCCCAATAGGATACGCAGAGATGGACCGTTGTATTCCCAGATTATGGCGTATTAGTCGTTAATGTAGAAATAAAATCGGTGTCGGAATTGGTATTCGTTCTTTTTATTTATGTAAAAATAAAAATATTTTTTCCACACAGTGCTTATGAAGAAGTTGTAGCATTTTATTAGACCTTCTGTAAGCTTTCACTTCAGAGTCGCTTAATACTAAATCTTAGCACTATTGTACATGTAGGTATGGATGCATAAATCATAGACTATGTTGATGTATCGGCGTAATAGATTTTTATATATAAATACAATACATTTATAAAATTAATAAATCACATTACGCAAGGAATTGTAACTTCCCCGTTTCCCCTAAAGGTATTTTTGCAAGTGACAACACTATTACGACGAGCATATGACGGACGAGACAATCGCCGATATTTATTTGCTCTTCCGATTACACACTCAACATCAGTGTAAGCCCTAAATCCTTTGAATTGTGGTATTAATTTCCCTCCAACACTTCTTACTTTTAAGTAACTTTCACATCGAGCGTATTCACACGAAAATCTGACGAAAACTTCACTAATAAAAACTATTTTTGAATGTCGGCAGTTGTGATATGACAAAAAATTTGGGTGCGAACGAAATTGAGACTTATGTTAGTGATGCAAGGTCGATATTTCATTGGTGGAGATGATGTAGGGTGGATGGTACTATCATCGGCCACATGCGTGTCACGTGCGTGCCACGCGTCACCTCTGATAATCTTCTTTACCGGAGTCCTTTGTTACAATTTGTTGCTGCACCGATATATCTCAGCCAACCCCTGAGAGATCCAAATCTCAGATATGATCCGTAATGATATTTTAAATCAGTGTTTTGAACTGGCTATTTATTGGGTCGGTTATTGCAAGAAAACATAAATACGAATTTGTTTGATTTACAAACATGTAACATATGTAAAGTATATAGCAAACTGACATAGTCTGATAGTTCATATAAAAAGGTACAAACTATAATACCCATAGACAATAAACAATTAATTGTCCCAATGCAACAAATACTAATTACAGTTTTTTTGCAATTTGTTGACATATCTTTTATATAGGTATGTAAATGTATGTAATGCAATACACGGTATTTTCTAACCACAACCGCCTTAAGAGACACATAAAACCAGCTGCCACCTGTCAATGGGTGCAGTAACCACAAATTGTCATAATTTAAAAGTACGAAATTTAATATTATTCAGCATTTTATAACGAACTTATACCAACAACTAGTTATTCTATTTCATTCAATCATTTATTCGAAATACAATTTCATTCCACCAAAAGTCAATATTAACAGCAAAAAAAAAATACGTCCCTGTCACTGATGTTGAAGTGACAAGAAAATATCGGGACACAATGAAATAAAGTTGTCATCCCCAGCTAAAGGCCGGGGAGCGTGCTAAATGCATTAATTTGGCCTGGATTTAGTGGCCCGGAAGTGATTTGCTACGGGAACGCATGTTACACTGCGATATGACCCTATGACGACAATTGACCCTCTCACCACACAATTTCATTTCGATAAATAAAAATGAACTCTAATAATTTATTTATAGGGAACAATTTTAAACGGTAAACGTTTAGTTGTATGAATGCTTAATAGGGTTTAATATCGTTACAGTTTTTTGAAGGGTCGTTACTGTGAAGACTTAACGTTCGTTAAAGCTTTTGTTTGCTAAAGCTTTTATATTTGAACATATTTTTTTAGATATCGATCGACTTTGAAGTCGAAGTTATTACCAACTATAACATTATTAAAACAACTTTCAGGTAACCCGTTGCCGTTAATAAAACGGTGCGTTTCGCCATCATATCGAGCACTTGACGTTAATATATTCAGCGCATAAGCACCTCTTAAACAATATACGTAAACACAATATAACCTGATATTCGATGTCAGACGCCCCCGTATCTCCGATATTATGCATACCTGGTACCTACCCACACACGAACCCTCTGATAACTTAAAGACTTTACCCCCTGTACTGGAATTTTTACGGCAACAAAAGCTTCATATTTTCTTTATTCATGTCGTGTCAAAATCGCCCGTCTCTCCCCACTTTTAAGACGGAAAAAAGAGATAGCGTGCCAACTCTTTTGCACGCTTTACAGCGGTGTATTTCCATCGCGGTATTTTCCCCTCTGTTTCGGTTTTTATGTTTTTCGCGATATCCCCGACTGAAGAGTACTTAATGCGCCGCTTCCGTTTTTTTTCTTCTTAAAAGCTGTCGCCTACAGGGTGATTGTGCGTATTTCTTAATTAATTTATGTTAAGAGGATGACATTAGGAGATAAAGGGTGTTCAAGAACACTGGGACGATACAGGTCGTAAAAATGACGGAGTAATTCTTGAGACTCACAATGTTATTACAGTATCTTTTGCGCTACGTTAACTTTTATGGCGCACTCATTTTTGTTGCTTTTTTATAACTAAAGAAAGAGGTAAATAGCTGGTTATGGTAACTATATTTTGTTCTGAACATTAAATTGATAAAACGAGAGAAGTATTACGCATCTAGATACTTTGTAAAGGTTGGAAAGGTTTCTTTTTTAAAATTCGTTTTAACTTATTTGGCAGCATTTATTTGGCAAATGGGCATAAGGTTACGTTGTTTAGGTGTTACTTGGTTTGCTGTTTGGAACTAAAAATATAGTCTAACTAATAAAATTAGCAACAATAACGCACTGCACAGAGTGGTGCGAGCCATTCAATTAGACTTTTTTATGGAAAATGTACTCTGTGTTCAATGTACATTGTATTTCTGTGGTAAAAGCTACTACGTGATCACGCGTTCAATTTAATAGCGTTATTAAATTTCGTTGTAAAATCAGCCTTTTGTAAGAGTTAATACAGTTTGTTTTGACAAACCTCGTCTTCACCATTGGCTACCGCTGTTGATCGGGGCTTACTCAGACAGACAGACGAGTTAAGGGTTCCTTTTTAGGTACGGAACCCTAAAACCATAATAAATTGATTACGCATAGTACTTATAAACAGAAACAGTTAAATAAATATAATATATACAAACTTTCCTTCAGTCGCTTTTTATTTTTGTCCAGCTTATAAAATAATAAGAGGTGTATAGTTAATTACATATATTTACAAAATAATTAATTTCAACCACGAAACCAATAATTTTATGTATTTTCCGGGTTTTATATTGGATTTTGATAATTATGCATCTTTTAACAATAAAGCATGTAATAATTACATAATATTATTTATCCTAACAATAGGAAATTATCCTTTTATTCGTAAAGGTAAAATGAGCATTAGTTAGTTCTAATAAGGTTGCCATTGTTTTATTTTCAGATAATTTCAATTTTTTTATTGCATCAGATTCCTATATTGTGGTAAAACCAACTTTTTGTTGTGGTAAAACTAATTCTAAAAGAAGGTACATCAATTTCGTATGAAGCTTTCACGTCAACAGTCACTTAACAAAATTTTGACCAATACCAAATGGAACTCTACTTCAATACGCATAGAGATTGAATTATCGTTATAAAGGCCACGCCAACACGCGTCAAAATTCACTCGCACTGGTTGTAGAATGAACTTTTTCTATTAGTCAATACAGTTCAATTTGGTTTGGGCAAACATTTAGGAACATGCGTCTTGACCCCCAGTCTGTCCGGGACTTAAGCCCGGGCGCTTTAGAAAGCGCGTTTTTTTTTTGCAAATACTAAAATGAACTGTGTCAACTCACAAAAAGAGCTCATTTTTCAACAATACGTTCTTGATAACTTGTTGAGACAACAATTTGTAATACATAATCATACAAAATAAATGACTCAATTTCGTTTTTTACACAATATGAAATCTCTAAGGAGTGTCTCAAATCAGCCCATACCTACCTAAGCACGTCGATACGTTCGAAGGATGTCTTTGGGGGGCGCTCGTTCCGTATTCAAAAAGGGACAAAAAAATGAAGAAAAAAAGTTATAACGTCATATTGTTTTGCTGCCAAGTGGTGGTGGGGTAGGGGGGAGAGGGGGGTTATAGTGTCGGGGATGATAAGGCCCTATAGGGGTAAAGCTACGGCCCTACTTACGCCATTGTGTTTCACGTCTCCCTCTTTTGAATTTTTCATACGTTAAGGTATTCCCAGAAAGTAATGTTTGATTGAAATTTTGTATGTTAAGCTTTCCTTAGAATATTTTCTTTCATTTATATGTCCCCATATAAACTGTTTAATAAAAGAAGTTAAAGCTATTTTTTGTACCAAATCCTATCTATCTATCAAATCCAAATCGAACTGTATTATCATATAAAAGAAGCACATTTTACAACAAAAGGTCACTTTATGCACCTGCATACATGACAACATCATCGAAATAGATACAACATTTTCCAAGTATGCTCAGACAAATTAATAGTAGTGCCTAAACGATGTAGTAGAAACTGGTAATATAAAGTTATTGTTGGCAAGCCAACAAAACATCACTGATGACACTATGGCTCATCACTAGTAAAGCTCTGTGGTTGAACGCGATTCTATAACTAAAAGGCTATTATTATTGTAAAAGTAATGAAATGTGAATTGTGTTGTGTGACAATAAGGTTTTCCATTTTTAATTATCAAATTAATTATATGATGAAATTTTAATGGAATAAGATGAAGAACGCCTGCACCTGCGATTAGCGGTATTTATACCAATGTCGAGTAATTAATAGCAAAGACAAATTTCATAAATACCCATTATTCTATACAAAAAATGGATGATGACAGTGATAAAGATGGCGAATCTACCGCTAAAATAAAGTTGTACTCACACTAGGTATGTTATCAGAAGAGCAGACTCCTTCGCTTAGCAGGCGGTCCCTGATCTCCCAGGCGAAGATCGAGGGGCACTCCCGCTTGTACTGAGATATTTTGCTGACCACCTCCGCGGTGGCTACTCGAGGCTTGGAACCGCCGATGGCACGAGGCCTGATCGAGCCGGTCTCGTAATATCTGAGCAAAAAAAAAAAGTTGTGTATTCTGCGAAAATAACTCAGAAAACGAAGAAGGCACCATACTCTTTTTTTGGAACTAGTTTTACACTTTACTTGATTTCAGTTTCTGGCGAAATCAAAGTAAAATCATTTAGTTACTTTATTTTTAGGGTTTCGAACCTAAAAAGAAAAAAAAACGGAATCCTTATAGGATCACTTAGTTGTCCGTCTGTCTGTCCGTCTGATCTTGATCTAGAATCATGAAATTCACCAAGAAGCAGTCTTATAGCACAAGTAAAGGAAAAAATCCGAAAACTGTAAATAAATTGTTAGAAAAATGTTTTTTTGCGATTACAAACTTATTTTGTAATTACTTTAAGGCCGGCAACGCACTTGCGATGCCCCTAGTGTTGCAGGTGTCCATGGGCGGCGTTGATCACTTACCATCAGGTGAAACGTCTGCTCGTTTGCCTCCCTATCTCATAAAAATAATAAATAAATAAAAAACTTTGTATGTGGACACCAGTATACCAACGGCAAAGTTAAGTTTGTCTCTCTATCCAGTTTATCTTTTCGTTAGAGTAATGCTCGGTGCTTTAACAGCTTAGGTACGGAAGCCCAGGTGCGAGAGTCCAGCTCGCACCTGGCCGGTTTTTTACTATTTAACTGGAAATTGATTCAATACTCAACTATCTGTTAATAGCGATAAATTAATAAAAATACGAATAATGATGGTAACGTTTCCTCAAATTATGAAACTCCTCGCCTCATACGCTAATATTTCTTATCAGCGAGTTCATTTAATAATACAAAAAAATCTAAACTTCAAGTTAACATTTCCATAATATGATAACAGGTAGGGTATAGGGTAGGGTTTCATAAACAAATAAATAAATAAATAAAATAATATCGCCAAACAACACATACTCATCGTATAATCCCAAACCAAGCAAAGTTTATTCTATCGGTAGGTACCATACAATCGACTGTGGGCGTTTCCAGTTACATCCATACTTAGTTAAAAAACGAAAAGACCATTCCCAAAATTGCCACGGACGGGAATCGAACCCGCAACCACCTGGAGGCTTAGCATGACCACGTAGACATAAGTTTATCCCTTTCAACTGTCAGATTTGTCGAGAACATGACGTCACACCGAGCCATGTCCAGTACAAAAAGCTCGAAATGACGTCATTTTCTCTTTTTTTTTTAAAGGATTTACGCTGTTGGCCGTGAGGTGGCCCTTACAGCTTTACCGGAGGAGTGGCGAGCGCAGAGTGTACTCCAACCAAGGCCTTAAAGGCGGAAAAAAGGGTGGCAACTAGCTCAAGGGCGCCACAGAAGGCACAACCTCGGCTTGGGCAGTTACCGTGAGGGGAGAGGTAGTGACTGTGCTCGTAGGTGCAAAGATGCACCTACGAGCGGAAGAGGGGGTTCCTCGACCTCGCCGGCGAGATCGGTTTTTGTTTGAGGCTGGTGTAGGTGTGTTGGTGGCCTCTCAACGCTCGGGTCGAGGAGGGCGGTGATCGTGTCGGGAGGATCAATTAACACGTGACGCGGACGGCGGCGACGAGTTGATGATGTGTGCGTGGGGTCTGGCTGGGTCGGACAGTTGAAAGAGATAGAACTTATGTCTTCACGGTCATGCTAAGCCTACTGATGCAGTGAGCCGAGCGGCCCACACTCACATAATTAAATCATTATAGTCACTAAATTATGGCATTGTAACAATGACCTGCGTTAATTTTAGAAAAAAATGTGGGTAATTGAGGAGGGAAAAACAAAAAAACAGTGCGTACCAAATAAAGTCTTAATTTATAGCTATATATATTTGGTTATCGCCAAAGTTCTTTCGCCAATACGTCAGAGGCCACGGCGAAGTGCTGAACAACACATAAGCCGGAAATATGTTATCAAAACTTCAATGTATTTGGTATTAGGTATCGATAAAATGAATACACTGTAATGTAACAAGAAGGGTATTTACTTATGAACTTGCACTTGGACATTTTGGCATAAATACTCGTAAATATAGCCTACGTTACTCAGTGATAATGTAGCTTTCTAACCGCAAAATATTTTTTTGTTATCCATCCAGTAGCGTATACGTCTATTTTTTACACACAAAAAAAAACAAAAATACAAATCTTTCCTCTTTATAATATTAAGTATAGATATGTATTTTATTGTCTATTTTTAGGGTTCCATACCTAAAAAGGAAAAAGGAAATCTTATAGGATCACTCTGTTGTCAGTCTGTTTGTCTGTCTGTCGTTCTGGCAAGACCCTTTTTCTCTGGAACGCGTGAAGGTATGGATTGATTAGCTGTAGTTTAATCCCTGCTCAATAGCATGGATTAAACTCCAGAGATATAATATAAGATAAGATAATTCAATAATTATCTTTACCAGCGCAGTGGCACTATTTCCATGCACTTCTTGAAGTAGTTAGCTGGAAGACAACCAATATTTACATAAATATATTTATAAGACAGATAAGACTCTAGATTTTGATCTAAAAAAATTAGTACTACTACTTGGAAAGACAGCTTGGTCTAGTGGTTTGAGAATAGATCACTCGGCTAACTGCACTTGTCGGCTTAGCATAACCGTGTAGACATAAGTTTTATCACTTTCAACTGTGAAATTTGACGACAAAATTACGTCACTTCCAGCTTTTTTTACTGAACATGGCTCGGTGTGACGTCATTTTCTCGACGAATTGGACAGTTGAAAGAGATTAAAATTATATCTACGCGGTCATGCTAAGCCTACTGGTGGTTGCGGGTTCGATTTCTTAAAGCGGTAAATTTCATAAACGGTATTTTCGGAATTTGCCCCGACCGGGGTGTAACTGGGATCGCCCACAGTGCATTGTATAGCAACCATTGTAGAAGCTTTGCCTTGTTTGGGATCATACGAGGAGTATGTGTTTGTCTGGCGATATTTAATCAAACGTAGACCGCTTAGCTTGTGAGTCGAAATTTAAATTTCATCGGTCGATAGTATCATCAGTCCCGGCGCAAAGGGGGTGGCCAGCGGTGTCAAGTTCTCGGCTGCACCGCGGTGTCAAGTTCGACACACCATTTTTTGTACTCTCTTTATACCATTGACCAACTGTCGTACTTTTTTAAAACCCGTTATTCATAAAAAGTTTCGAGAAAATTGTTAGGTACGTCAATTTGTTTTTAAACAAAAAAATATTTAATACAAGAATTATATTCGTTGCTATTTCAATTTCCAAAACTTTTTTTTCTATACCTACACAATAAGTTTTCTAATAAGACTAGAATATGCAATATTCAAACTTATAGCATAAGGAATTGGTACGCAAAATTAGCCTAACGGTGTGTCAAGATTCTAATTAATTCTTACACATATCTATAAACTAAGGTATCGAGCATATTTTACCAACATACGGGACACAAATGTTGATACACAAACTCACCCTTAAATAAATAAATAAATAAATCTACAAAACATCTACATTGCCATCATACAATACGCTCTACAGCAACATTATAATTGGGTTATAACTGTTTATAAATGAGAGTCTATTGTTCACTACTATATTCATAACTTGTTATAATTTATTTTTATTTTATTTAAGGCAAAAACAGTGGTAGCCTCGTGGGCAAGAACGTAAGGGGTGCAAGTTCAAATCCCGGGCCCGACCTTTTTTTTTTTTGAAGGACTTACACTGTTGGCCGTGAGGTGGCCTTTACAGCTTTACCGGAGGAGTTGGGCCCGCACCTCTGAGATAATTTTCATGTGCGAATGTCATTTTCAACAATGATTACCACTTGCTGAACGGTAAAGGAAAACATCGTGCGGAAACCTGCACGTCTGTAGAAAGGCGTGTGAAGTTCACCAACCCGCACTGGGCCAGCGTGGTGGACTATGGCCCAAATCTCCCTCGTATTGAGGGGGAAAGTGCTCGGTATAATGGCAATAGGCTCGCCCCCTATTACATTGGGACCAAAATACATCGGCGAAGTGTGGGTGCACTACAGTGCACCTCTGCCTACCCCTTCGGGGAATACAGGCGTGATGAATAAGGAGAGATAAACCAAGTTGACGATGTGTGATTTAAGTAAATTGTACATTTCCTTCAATCATACATTGTCAACCAGCACCTTTATCCACATATTACTCGATGCATAGAGAAAGAAAAAATAAAATAGTAGTAGTAGTTACATGAGATTAATGTTAGTGTGAATCTCATTTTCATCCGAGATTATCACTTGCTATGAAACGGTGAAGGAAAACATCGTGAGGAAACCTGCACGTCTGAGGGAACTTGTTTAGTTCTCGATAGATGTGTGAAGTCTGCCAACCCGCACTGGGCCAGCGTGGTGGACTATGGCCTGAATCCCCCTCGCATTGAGGGGAGGCCTGTGCCCAGCAGTGGGACGTTAAAATGGCTGTAGTATTAGTAGTAGTAATGTTAGTGTCGTGATAAAAAAGGTTATAAATAACAGTGACTTGTGCGTCTAACTGCATGCCGGACATAGATATATCCAATACCATATTTAAAACTTGATATCTGTAAGCACTGAGAGACATAACAAAAAAAAAAGATACTTTGTACTTATACAAATAAGATACTGTCATATCCAAAAAAGTCCCGAATAATCTCGTAGGTGTTGACCAGCTTACAAGTTCCCCCTAACTGTTTAACCCCCAAACAAGTGACGGCCACGAATACTTAAGAAATAAATCTAATTAATAATGAAATAAAACTATCTGTAATTAATTAATCTAATTAATATTTCTTAAGCCTAATTATTTTTAATTAAACCGCACTATAACCGCAAAGTGAAATAAATCACTTGACATATTACGTTGGTAGAAAAACTGTGTTCTCATATTACCGTCCTGGTTCTAAGGTTGTCATCTTGTCTGACTGGTTGCTGTCATGGTTGCGGGGAACGAGTGCTTTTAGAGCTAGTACTTGCTTTATACACTATAAGTGGATACCCGGCGTGTGCTACTACGTAAAAAATCTAAAAAAATCCATTTTTCATCCAATTTTTCCTCGGTTGACCATATTAAATTGTCGACATAAAATCAATATTTTTCCACTCTGTCCTACGCTTGAAATGTCAAAAGCAATATTATCAAAAATGCCCAATAAGGCAATTGCGTAAATAAATAATATTGCGGCTAACATTAATTATCAGGAAAAATATTTATGTTAAGTTTATTTTCTGGCTAAGATAAGGTACGCAGAATTATACTTTCTATATAAGGCCTAATCAGAAGAGGACAATGGTGACGATTCTGTTGACCTCAGATTAAACTAAACTAATCTGAAGTAAGTGTATTGTTGGCCTTCTCATGATCGTCATGTATAAGCGAGAAGGCAATGTTTTAGTGTTGTCCAATACATGTCATAAAAATAAGAACAAAAAATATTGCAATAAAAAAGACGAGTCCACTGAGTTTCTTGCCGGTTCTTGTCAGTCGAGTTTACGCTCGGATTCGACAGTAGCATATTTATAAGGAAAAATAATGTAACTTGACAATTTGTAACTGCCCCCGTAGGCCTATACGAACTTTGATATTGTTGTAGTTTGTGTACAGTCGGGGTAAAAAAAAACAATTATCAGTCGTGCCAACATTTAATTTCAAACGAAAGAGAACATTGCATTGACGCATGAAATGGAAGAGACAATATAAGACACTAGCTGTGCCCGCGGTTTCACCCGCGCTAATAGTTACTTTGGCGTAGAGTGATGTTATAAAGTCTATGATTATATAAGTCTATAATACCCGATTCATGTTCGGGAATTTTCCCGTTTTTGCCACATTATTCTTTGCTACTCCGCTCCTATTAGTCGTAGCGTGATGATATATAGCTTATAACCTTCCTCGATAAATGAACTATTTAACACAAAAAGAATTATTCAATTCGGACCAGTAGTTCCTGAGATTAGCGCGTTCAACCTAACAAACAAACAAACAAACTCTTTAGCTTTATAATATTAATATATAATATATATATATATAATATATATAATATATAATATATATAATATATAATATAATATATAGTATAGATTGACAATTAAATAAAACATCGTCATAACTAGGTTCATGACTAGGTCATGATAAGGTTCGATGTTGATATAAAACTAGATCAAAGCTGTATACTATATTGTTATTATACTATAATGATCCTTGTTATAATATTAAGTAAGTTTAATATTATATGCAGTAGCCTGCTTAGTGCATTATTTTCAAAAGGTATTAAGAATATATAAAGACAGACTTGTTAAAGGTATGAATTTGAAAATGACCAAGGTTTTCGGACCCCGCGTGTAGGTACAACAGTATCGACATCTTTGTACCCGTTTTAATGGCATCAATAATAAATAAAAATACGTCACCACGCCTATATTTCCCGAAGAGGTAGGCAGAGGCGGACTGCCATGCACCCACACTTCGCCGATATATTTTTGGTCCTAATGTAATAGGGGGCGAGCCTATTGCCATTATACCGGGCACATTCCCCCTTAATAGGAGATTTGGGCCATAGTCCACCACGCTAGCCCAGTGCGGGTTGGTGAACTTCACCCGCCTTCTATAGACGTGCAGGTTTCCTCATGACGTTTTCCTTCACCGTTCAGCAAATTAAAAATTTAAATGGTACTCATTAATGAAAATGACATTTGCACTTGAAAAACATCTCAGAGTTGCGGGCCCGGGATTTGAACTTGCACTCCTTACGTTCATGGTGGGCGTTCTACCGAGGCTACCACTGCTTATCACTGGCATCTATCACTTTTATAATATGGTCTACAGTCCACCACAAAGTGGACAGCCAATGCGGTTACAAATAATCCTGCGGTTCGGACCAGTTGCGCCCGGCATTGCTTACGGACAGCATATTTGGCATAACTTAGGTGTCATGTTCCATGTAACATTGTTTAGTGACGGTTTGTGGTTGGTAGAGGCGTTTAGTTTTTTTTGGTATGCCTAGGAATTTTGTTTAGGTTGGAGGTGTCTCCGGTAAATGTTTGTCTACCTATTGTTTGAATCGGTATAGGCAGATACATGTTTTTTACTGAGGAATTGAACTGCGAGAATGTCCTTGAGATATGTACGAAATTAATGTGGGCATACCTACAATATGATTCTGAATCATCGAGAGATATAACGGAGATGCCCTATCGACTCTGCCCTGCGGCAAATTTTCCTTCGTTTATCTGACATCCAACATTGCAGTTGCCCTTTTTTTTTTTTTTTTTTTTTTTTTTTTTTTTTATGTGATAGGGAGGCAAACGAGCAGACGTTTCACCTGATGGTAAGTGATCAACGCCGCCCATGGACACGTGCAACACCAGGGGCATCGCAAGTGCGTTGCCGGCCTTTAAGGAATGAGTATGCTCGTTTCTTGAAGGTACCTTTGTCGTATCGGTCCGGGAACACCGCTGCAGGAAGTTCATTCCACAATTTGGTGGTGCGAGGAAGAAAATTCCTGGTAAATCGCACTGTACTGGAACGCCATTCATCCAGATGGTGAGGATGGTAATGCAGTCTGTGGCGAGCCGTGCGATGGTGGAATTCAGCGGCAGGTATAATACCGAACAATTCCTCGGAACACTCTCCATGATAGAGGCGGTAGAAAATGCAGAGAGAGCCTACATCTCTACGCAACGCCAGAGCCCTATGCCCTATGCCCTATGTAGCCCCTAACAAACTATTCTTCTCTAGTATTGAGGCAAAGGTGCAGCCCGATCTCATGGCGTTGCTGCTCCTGAGAATGTATTACTCACAATCCTCACTATTTAACATTTTGAAAAGAGTAACCATTGAGTTTCTTACCGGCCCTTCTAAGTGGAAGCAGCATTCCGAACCGGTGGTAGAATCTGACTATTTGTAAGTGGTTTTTGGCATACACATATATACATGGCCTACATATATAAAATGATTTTGAATGGCGCATGTCAGATAACTGTCAAACAAGTGCCGCAGAGCCACACGCAGGGCAGAGTCGATTTGGGCTCTCTAGTTACTCTATGTTCAGAGTCGGGATAAAAAGCCTGTAACCTTTCTTCACGTACAGTAAATGACATTTACATTTTATATAGGAGACGGATTTTTGGAGATTTTTTTTCTTATAGCTTTTTAACATTAATTTATTTCTATTTTAATGAGCCTAAGCATAGTCAGTAACGTCGCTTGCACCTGTTGTATCTGTTATTTTAATCTTTAGATCAAAGGAAGTTCAAAATAAAAGTGTGATATATATCCATGGACGGCATGCCGAACTAACGTAGCCACTCTAAAAGAACTTGGTATAACCACAAGGCTGTCTGCTAACTGCTATCAACGGATACCCCGAATATTTTGGACACGCTCGTAGAAACTCTGTCAACCTAGAGACGCTAATGATAGTTGGCCAGGTCAACGCGAAAAGATCGGTGACGCGGTGACCGGTGACTCACCTACACGATGGTCAGACCTTATAAAGCCGCTTACTGGCCTACCAATAACCCAAGCTATTAAAACCGCCAAAGACAGAAAGACGTGGAAGACTTATAGTTCATTAAGGCATCAACACTTCAGATTAGACACGATCTTCATTAATGAATATACCGACTAAGATAATAGAAAAAGTGTAAGCATATAAATATGAAAGGAAACGTTTGAGCGTGTAACTAAGACAGTAAAAGTGTTAGCGATTATCTGATAGCATGTGTTTATAGATTGAAATAACGGTAACAGGGATACGTACCTGCCTAGAATCTTGGAGACGCAGCCGTTGGAGACCTGCAGGATGCGGCTGATGTCACAGGGTCGCGCCCCGGAGTGCGCCAGCTCGACGATCTTCTGCCGCGTGGAGTCGGGCAGCGGCCGGCCCCCTACAAACACCCCGCCGAGCTGGTTAACACCGCTGTGACCTGCCGTATCACAGTACTGCTTACTCCAATTAATCACGCATCTTTGAATTGCCACGTGATATCTCACTATTCTATTGACACCGAAAATTTTGACAGGTCCGCAACGAATTTAGGCTCGTTACATCTTTGTCTATTGATTATATACAACGGAATTGCCGTTTACAAATTTTCCCCTTTTAACAAATTTAATTGCATTTGACCGTTATTGGTTGGACCATCATTTATTGTGAGATTGTTAAAGATTTGTTGAATGCGATTTTAATTATTTATACATTTCCCAATGGGGTACGCGTGAGTGTATCGCAGTGCTAGGGTGCACTACAGTACACCCACAGTAAGATGTAGGTATCTGGTCCCAATAGCTGGCGAGCGTGTTGCCATTATACAGGGCACAAATTAGTGAATGCAGGTTTTAGTCCACTAAACTGTTTTAGTTCTCGTTTAGGAACTTTGCGTGCAGATTTCACAGTATAGATCCTTCTTTAGTAAGCACAATCGCATGTGACACGACAAAATGTGATGTATTATAATGTTGTCTCTCTCTCTCTCATATGAATTATAAACTCAAATTTCACGATTCAGTGCGACGTCTTGTTTTCTAGCGCGTACTAGCCGTGCTGATAAAGTCCCGAATCTACGGGCGCGTCATAACGCTCGCGAATCATTATTTGCCAACACCAAAACAAACTCTATTAACACATAGAAGGGGGTGACATCAATGACGCGAGCGAATTGTCACGCGCGGTCGCTTGGTTTTTGTTACAGAAATTTAATCTTTCATTACATTTTCAAAAAACGCCAGTAGCTACAGGGATTTATGCACACTGCGGCGCAAAGACGCGCGAGTCAATAGGTTTGTCTATACCAAAATAAACTCTATATCGACATACATAAATATTAAATTTCTGTGTCTCGACCACCCGTCAAAATTCACTCGCGCTATAGATATAGCGTGACACTTTGTTGAAGAATTAGCTTTATCTGTAAATCAATACAGTTCGTTTTAGTATTGGCATAAGTATGAAAAATGGCGGTCACCATTACCTTTACCTTTGTGCGCGAGATCGTCCATGCGGTCCAGGAGGTTCCCGTCCGGCGGCCACGGGCTGATCGGTGCGAGCTGCTGCGCGGGCAGCATCGTGTACACCCCGTAGTCCTCAATGATGACGACCTGGGTGACACAATACATGTTTAGACCATGGAAATAATAAATAAAAAACCAGCCAAGTGCGATTTGGACTCGCGCACGAAGGGTTCCGTACCATTATCTATAAAACGGCAAAAAAATCACGTTTGTTGCATGGAAGACCCCTTAAATATTTATTTTATTCTGTTTTTTAGTGTTTGTTGTTATAGCGGCAACAGAAATACATCATATGTGAAAATGTCACCTGTCTAACTATCACGGTTCATGAGATACAGCCTGGTGATAGACGGACGCACAGCGGAGTCTTAGTAATAGGGTCCCATTTTACCCTTTGGATACGGAACCCTAAAAAGCATAAGTGACTCTACATCACGGAGTTATCCCCCATCTATATCTCATTAATTACCCACGTTTATTTATAATTACTCTATACTGGCAGTATACCCGCCAATAGCAGGTGCAGCCACGGCCTTGCTACGCCATCTTGTTCTATTACCCAATTTAATTTCCTAAAAGACACATCTGCATGCTAGAAGAACACTGGCCAAAAATTACCACAGAGTGCATCCCCAGTAATGGTAGAAGGCATCGCGGCAGTCCCAGAAGGAGAGAGAGAGCCGGATGAACTAGACTCCTATATAAAAGAGTGGCCCATCTTAGTTCAAAATAGAGAAGAATGGGGGAACGGGAGGGGTCTTTGCACTCTTTGCCGAGCAGTGGGACGTCATAGACGTATAAAAAAGACTGTCTAATAACCGTCCCAGTTTTATATATTTCTAGCATTTATTAATTAAAACATCTCGTTTATGACAGTATGTCAGCTCTTAAAGTCTGACATAAAGCATAGATTTTTTTTTTTTCAGTATTTTAATTAATGTATTTACAACTCAAAATAAAGTTAATAACATAAAATTAAAATAACATTAAAATAATAAGCAAACATATAATTTATAAAATAGGTACCATAGATTTTTTTTTGTTATGAAAAAATAGGACAAAAAATAATAATTAAGAATTAAATAAAATGAGAAAACTTTCAAAATAAATACATACCTTATGTCTACCTCAAATAAAATTCAAACTTCAGTACACTCGGTACGGAAATATCTAACTGTGCTCGCTCACTAAACGCGCGGGTTCTAATGCCTATGACGAACGAACAGAGAATGATTAAAATTGTTCGAAGCCATCATCCTCTTATTCCTTAATTGACTGATTACCTACAATCTAAAACTTCAAGGAAAATATTATATTACCTATAGTAGGTACTATGCGATTCAAATGAGAATAGGATATTATGAAGTGAAAAAACGAATTATGACTTTAAATAATTTAATATTCTATTAACACAATTAACTACTAATTAAAGCTTTTTATTTATATTTGACGTAGGTACTATTATTATTGATATGCAAATAAGTTTTTTTGCAAACCATACTTTTCATGTGACATTTGACAGATACAGCTTATTGACATTCCTATTCTTATTTGGATCGCATAGTACATTAAAAAACAAAACAGGCCATTAACACAAAACAAAAAAAAACAAATCTATTTTCTATACGCTAACGGGACTCGAGGCGTCAAGATTCGCTTGTCAAATGGTTCCCAATACTAAAACGAACTCTGTGTGAATATCCATAAAGATTGAATTTCTGTGGTAAAGGCGAACACGCTTCAATGAGATTCCGTTGAAGAATGCACTTTTTCTATGAATCAAATCAGTTCGATATAGTATTAGCAACAATTTCAATACACGAGTGTAAACGCCCTTGTGTTCGCGGGGATGTATTAAGGTAAGGCTCTATCACACGGTAAAGCCGGCTGCCTAATAATTACTGTTCTATCGGGAACGAACGTAAAGTACATTTGCCAATGCAATTTTTTATAATTAATAATAAGCCGGCGCCAAACAATCAATGAATAAATTTAAAGAAATAAACAAATTCAGTCCCCCCTCCCACCTTTCCACGGCATCGTTTCGATTTATGTTAAGCTGTTACCCGTATTAAACAAAAAAACATTTTTTAGAAATCGGCTCTTTAACGCCGGAGATATGCTGTAGTCCGGAATGCAAACTTTATTACCCCATTTCACCCCTACATATTAATTTATTCAAAATTCCTAAAACACTTGTTTCTTTATTTTGTATATAAAATACTATTGTATATACTTATTTAAATATACGTATATACTAATTGTATATACTAAAATACTATTGTATATATTTATTTGTATATACAAAGTTTTCAAGCCGCTCAAAAAGTAATTTTAAACTGTGTGACCTTCAACCCCCCATTCACCCCCAAGAGGGTTCGTTTTCTAATGATATTTTGAAAATAGGACCAACCTTGAAGAATTCTCTGGCAAACGTTTTAAAAAAAAAACAAAATCGGTCGACTGACGCCGGAAATATGCGTGATCATACATCAAAAACAATATACTCAAGTACGCGTCATACTTTTAACTTATTGGAAAAGAGCAGCCATGGAGTTTCTTGCACATTCTTCTCCATAGGAAATGCATTCCGAATGGGTGGTAGAGATCTTATATTATTATTTATTGACGATTCATAAGTGCCTGTATTGGTTTACATGAATTAAAAATATTCTGATTCTGATTCATAAGTAATTTAAAATTGAATATACAGGGTATATCATGTGCTTCTACGATAAAAAAAAACATTTAGTCTTTTTTGTCGTTTTAAACCATCTTCGCATTATTGCCATTCTAACGGAACCAGTTAGGGCTAAATCAATTATATGGTTTCAAAGTCTATACCGGATATAAGTAGAAACATGGTTTGTGTTTTATATATATGTTATTCATTAGCACTTAAATATTGATTAACGGTGAACTAGTTCAACGTTTATTCCCTTTATAAAGAGCATTGCAGTTTGGTTAGGTTAGCTTTTTTAATACATTTAGTTAATATAATCACGCCAGACAACACATACTCATGATACAAAAATTATCAAAGCTATGGGTACCGCACATTGGACTGGAGGCATTCCCTGTTACCAGTCCCCCACTAGGGCAAATTCTGAGGTCATTTCCGAAATGTTTCACTAACGGTAATTGAACCCAATACCATTTGGCTACCAGCAATACTTATGGCTCTAGTGGTTACTAGAGCCATAAGTATTGCGTTATAGCAATATTGTTTTAATATTATTATTGTGACTTTTTTTTATCAAAATCAATATCAATGTAACATTAAAATAATATTCGGAGTAAAATGACGGTACGGATAGACATCGGTACCTTGAAGCCAATTAGACTAGTCATATTCTGGAAACCATTGATCAAAAATTTGTTGTTTTTATGCCTTAAAATATGAAACTGTAGTCAATTCATAACGATTGTAGTAACTTGGGCCCCGTTTATACTCAACAACATTATTGTAATCAAATATTAAATGCCACCGAAGCATTCACTCGTTAATTCACTTTCACGCGATTATAACATGCGTTGAAAACAATAATGTATTATTCTTCAAGTAATTTTTACAAAAATGTTATTATGTTATTGTTTGGTTGTGGTGTGTTGGGACAAGATTTGTTGTTTTCGCAAAAATACAACGATACCAATGATTTGATGTCTAGAGTTTATTTGGTGTATAAAAAGGCGATTGAAAACGGTAATGTATTTAATCATAATAATATACGTCTTCGTAAGCAGCGGTAGCCGAGTGGTCAAACACACACTTTGCAAATCAAAGTGTGCAGGTTCAAACCCCGGCTCGCACCTCTGGAATTTATGTGCGAATCTCATTTTCATCCGAGATTATCACTTGCTATGAAACGGTGAAGGAAAACATCGTGAGGAAACCTGCACGTCTGAGGGAACTTGTCTAGTTCTCGATAGATGTGTGAAGTCTGCCAACCCGCACTAGGCCAGCGTGGTGGACTATGGCCTGAAATCCTCCTTGCATTGAGGGGAGGCCCGTGCCCAGCAGTGGGACGTTAAAAGGGCTGTAGTAGTAGTAATATACGTCTTTGTTGGGAACACGAGCCAGTAGGCTTAGCATGACCGTGTAAATTTTATCCCTTTCAACTGTCAGATTCGTCGGGGAAATGACGTCACACCGGGACGTGTCTAATACAAAAAGCTCGAAGTGACGTCATTTTCTCGACAAATCTGACAGTTGAAATAGATAAAACTTATGTCTACGCGGACATGCTAAGGTTGCTATGACTCCATTTTTTAAGGCATAAAAATTACATTAATGGTAACTAGAATATGTCTAGTTAAATTGCATCAAGGTGACAATATCTACACTGCTCATATTTTAGGAACCATTGGAAAAATATGTTGTTTTCATGCCTTTAAAAAGGAAGTCATAGCAACTCCACGACGATAGTGTTAGTAGACTTGGGATCCTGTTTTATTTATTTATTTATTTTGTTGCACTCTGAGTGAATTCAGTGATTAGGTAGGATTTTATCAGCAACAAAATCAAATATATAAGTTTTTATAATTTCTTTATATTACCAAATATTGTCATAACTACACTATTATATTAATACCGGCAAATGATAACAATAACAAAATTTGAATAATTTTGTTATTGTTACTGTAATACTTATTTATTGTTATATTGCTTATGTAATATGATTATTTCTGTTTTTCCAAGAAATTCGCGCAAATTAGTGTTTAAATTTCCTCTATTATAGCGTTCCTAATGATTTTGGGAAATTTGTAAATTAAATAAGGATATTAATAACAGCAAGTAGGTAATAAGTCATATCATATATGAAACTTAAACAAGGAAAAACGAATAAATAATAGCAAGGATAAATTAGACAGAATTCATATTATTTAATAAAATTGCATAATGAAGGTGATAAAGATAACGGATCCCTACTTCATTCTTCACGAAGAAATTGGTAGAGCATGCAGACCTATTTTGTAAATAAATAAAAACCCGGCCAAGTGCGAGCTGGACTCGCGCACCGAGGCTTCCGTGCCTAAACTGTGAAAGCACCGAGCATTACTCAAACGAAAAGATAAACTGGATAGAGAGACAAACTTAACATTGCAGTTGGTATACTGGTGCCCCCATATAAAGTAACTACAAAATAAGTTTGTAATCACAAAAAAAACATTTTCTAACAATAAATGTACACTTTTCGGATTTTTTCCTTGTACTTTAAGACCTTGCTTCATGCCAATTTTCATGATTCTATGTCAACGGGAGGTTTATAACCCTATAGGTTTTTGATTCCCGTGCAAATTTACCTACTGAAAATGCATAATTAACCGCCGTATGTTTTGATTGCGTTAACCTAGAAGTTGGATTTTTTGAAGGCACCAAGGGATCGCAGACCTGAGTCTCTGTTATAAATTTCAACTTGATACCTTCTCGCGTTTCTGAGAAAAAGGGTATTGACAGACAGACGGACAACAAAGTTCTTTTTTAGGTATGAAAAAGAACGTATTTTACTTTTTTGTTTAATTCCAGGTACAAATTTTACTTCACCAAGAAGATTTTACAAGGACAATAAAGAATACATAGTACACGTACAAAGACTGAAGGAGGTGAATGGCTTCAAAAACCATAATCTCGCGGTAAAAAACAAAAATATTAGCAAAAAATCTCTTATATACATTAATAATCCCGTTGAATCTAAATTACCTAACGCATATTTAACTATAGAAGAATTTAAAGCCACCCTGTTAAATAGGATTAAAAATCAGCGAGATCAGTTTGCAAGTATCAAGAAAGTTGTAACTAAAGTCAACAGAAGTAGTTATAACAGAGAAAACTCATTCACGCATAAAGCAATTGTCAAGAAGATTATGCCAGTAAATGTCGTAAATGCAAATTATGTTTCTAAAGCAGAAAATATTACCAGTTTTCACGATCAATATGTTAACCTGACCGTTGAAGTGAAAGATGCAATTTTGGTATTACAAAATGTAACTAATATAACAATATATAAAATTGATGAAATTAAAAATAAATCTCAGAGTGAAGGCAAATTAGATGATGTTGATAAAGATGATACCTCTATAACGAATGGTGTTTCTACAGTTAGTCTCACAAATTCAACAACTATACAACCTGAAAATATGAGAACGCTGAAAGAATACACTGACAATGTTACTGTAGTAACTGAAGAAGTCAGCCATGAATTAATAGGTACGACGATGTCATTGAATCTTGATGACAATACTAATACTGAAGTCGAAAATACTATTGATGAAGTAAATTCAACGAATCATGAAACTGAATTAACTACAGTCCCTATTATAATGTTTACCAATCGAACGAAAGGGGTAAGTAATCAATCAATCAATTGATGTCGGAATGGTCTATTGGTTTGAGCGTAGGCCGTACGGTTCACTGGACGGGGTGGTTGCGTGTTCGATGCCGTTCAGCGACAAATTTTGGAAATGTTATTTGGGAATTTGGTGTTATCTATAGTACAAGCGTTGCTTAGTTTGGGATCATACGATGAATATATGTTGTCTGGCTATATTTAACGACGGCTTTGTCTATTGATTCGAGCGTAGGCCGTACACTGCACGGGGCGGTTACAGGTGCAATTCCAATCATAGGCGAAATTTTGGAACTGATATAACGGAATTTTTCCCTGGATAAAGTCAAACTGTTACCGGAATCACTCAGAGTGCATTATGTGCGTCAATGATTGATTGCGCGATTGTGTGAGTCAATAGTACAAGCGTTGCTTAGTTTGAGATCGTACGATAAGTATGTGTTGTCTGGAGATATTTATGCATTTGAAAAAAAAAAGATGTACCCGTAGTTGTATACTACGGGTAAATGTTATTAAAACTAGAAAATAGTGTGAGTTTAAAGTACAGTACAATGTTAAATAGTTCTAAGTAAAGTTTGATTTTAGGTTAGGCAAAGTAGTATAACTGAAATCATTTTTTTTTTTTTAAATAAAACTATTTTACGGATTTTATCGCGTTTATTTACTATTTTATTTTCCCGACGTTTCGGCTGCTTTACAGCAACCATGGTCACGGGGGGACTGAGGTGTTAGACGGGATCTCGACTGACAAGATCCGACAAAAAACTCAGTGGGCTTGTCTTTTTTTTTCTTAAATTGCCTACACATAGCTATTTCTGATACACAGGTAAAGATAGTCCATTGGTTCGCTTTATAGGTGAACTGAGGTGCACCTATAATTATGTCAATCATCTACCTATTATGATCAGCATTTTAACCTAGGTATGTTAAAGGTCAAGTACCTACATGTTTCAAAATTCAACGCAGTACTGTTTTATCTCATGGAGATTTTTTACTTAATTTACGAAGGGTTTAAATACGGATTTCAAAGTCTGTTTTCCGTTTGGTCTGGGTCAGTATGGAATGCTGATAGTTGAAAATCAGGGTGCACTATAGGTAGGTATTTTTTTATTTAATACCAGGTAACACCCTAGGTATAGATATTCTTTATTGTTGGTAACTTTTTAATAACAATCAAAAGTGCATCAAAAAAACAAACTGACTCTTTAAAATTTGTAACTTGTGATATTTAATTAGCCGACGGGGAAAAAAAGCTAAAATAATTCAAACAGTTTTTTTTAATGAGTAGGTAGGTAATCATATTTTAGGTGAATAGGTATTATTTATTTATTTATTTATAATTTAGCACAAAGTTGTACAAAGGCGGACTTAATGCCAAAGGCATTCTCTCCCAGTCAACCTTCGTTATTATCTTCGTCTTTGTTTTTTACGAAATGGAAGAAGTGATGAAATAAGATGAAAAATGGCTGCACTCGCAATTAATAGGTATTCTTTCAGTGTCCAGTGATTAATAAAGTAAATAACAAATCAAATAAGTAGTAGATATTAAGGCGTAAAAGATGGCGGATGTATCTAGGAAGATATAAAATGGGGGCACTTGCATCTTGCACTTGCACCTATTCTGTTAATGCCAAGTTATTTTTAACCGAGTTCCAAAAGACGGCGGTTCTCAATTCGACCGTATTTGTTTTTTAAATAAATCAATCACCCAGATAATAAAAAAAATATAATGTTTTTTTTTTACTAAGTAGGTTCTAATTGACTTAATACCAATATATTATATACCAATCAATTATTGAGATATCTTCATTATAAAAACATATAATTGTAGGTACTACATTTTTATTGTATTATCATAGTAGGTATTGACACTTTTGTGGGAAAAACGTGGCCGGAGGTTGCCAAGGACAGAGAAGTGTGGAAGAGGAAATGGGAGGCCTTTGCCCAGGAGTGGGACACTATTAAAGGCTAGTAAAAAAAAAATCATAGTAGGTATATTGAAGGCCACGGAACCTCTCTCGTAAAAGTGACCTAACAACAAAACTAAGAGTTATACGTTTAATTGTAACTAATACGAATGTTTTTTTTGCAGAGGCCGTTCGTATTTATGGGATGGGATGATGTTGGACAGCAAAATTAACTTATTATCTTTGTGACTATGATCGTTAATCTAGCCGCGGGTACAGAAAGTTCCGAAAAATATTTTAAGTAGATACGGCTTGCAATCTAATTACCCAGATTTGAGAAGTAATAACTATTTGCCGACTGTCTCTTTTTCTTTCATTAAATGAAGAAATTTAATGGAATAGCATGAGAAATGGCTGCATTTGCGATCAGCAAGTCATTTGCTAATGTCAAGCAATGAATAAAAAATTAATATAAATATTTAAAAAAAAAATCTGTCAATACAGATTATAAATAGAAATGGGTAAACTTTCTCATTGATTTAGGTAAATCAAAATTACGTTGCATTATTTTCTCTTAGCTGTCAAAACGGGCCTATTAGATTATTACTGGTGTATTTATTAATCTTACCTTTTCTTACAAGTAACAAACAAAATCCAAGTTATTGCATACGCAATAACTAAAACAATCTTCAACTGGCCGCTCCTAACATCACTAAATACTTTATTAAATAGTTCACAATATCAACTGCAGCCGTATACAATAATGCTGTTCCACCAGCTGACTGTCAAATTTTCCCGCCAAACGAAACGTCAAACCGTCAAAATCGCGAGCATCGCGCCTCCACTTGTGAGAGGCGCCAATTCACTGATTACAGAACCTCACGTGGACCACCGCCGATAGTCTATACCTTTATAACTATAAGGGCCATCGAAATGACTCTATTGCACGCGCGCCAGAAAGAGACGACAACACAAGTGAGTGTCAACATCCATTGTAAGCCGCTTACTGATATTAGGGACTGCTCATTTGTGCGAGCGAGATGCACGTATTTATATTGTGTAGCTTTGATTCACGCTCCGCCCATTCCTCATTTGACCCCCCGAGTGGTGGGGTGAACTTGGGCAGTTTTAAATTATCTATTATAATAAAATTATTTGGTGAAATAAGGGGTTGGTTATGTTAATGATGTGTTTAATTTATGTCGATATCTTTATCTGTGACCGGTTTGACAGTTGAGATGGACGTATTACAAGATAAATGACATTGTTGCTTTTCATTTTACGAAAATGCTTTTGTTGGTTTTTTTTTCTATTTTGGTTGCTAGAGGTAAAAATACTGTGTAAGATCTTGTTCGTTTTACGTACAGAATCTCCCTCGTAGTGAGTGGCAATGTGCCCGTTATAATGGCAATAGGCTTACATTGGGACCAAAATACATCGGCGAAGTGTGGGAACACTGTAGTGCGCCTCTGCCTACCTCTTCGGGGAATACAGGCGTGATTGTGTTTTATTGTTATTAATAAAAAATACAATGTTTCACTACGTATTTTGTTACTTTATCATTTAAACCAAAATACGGTTTACCTACCTACTTCAAGACAAAGGAAGGAAAATTTGTTTTGAATATCAGTTTTGAGTATCAGTATATTTTAAACCAAGTATTTTTATTGGTGGTAAAAAGTAGTCGGTGATGTAGCTTCCATGTTTGGCAGTAGGCACTCATAACGCGATGAAACCCTTTAATAAATACGTACCTTCTCCTGGAACCTCTAAAAAGCTTTCAAACTCAATTTTCCATCCCTTTTCGCCGCACGCTCGTCATTTCTCCGAGCACTATGCAGTAATGCACGCACAAAATAATGCTTTATAGCGAATGCATTAAAGATAAATTTGCCGTGCACAATATTGTGTGAGCTTTTGTCAACATTTGTGGTTTCGGTTTATCTCCCCCGCATAAAATTGTTAGTCACACACACATTATCTTTGACCAATGGCACGTAACCACAAACCTTTTGGCCAATCGATGGGCCTCAACGTTTTAGTTTTCGCGCGTTTCTGAATTTAAATTTTTATGCAATTTTTTTTAAATTAAACATTTTCGCTTTTTGTTGCCGGTTGCTATTTTTTGTTTCCATTTTATGTACTAACTAAGTACCTACCATAGCAGTATACTAAGTACCATAGTAGTACTACTATGTTTTTAAAATGAGATTTACTGATATAAGTTGTATGATGTTTTATGTTAGGCAATGTGACCCCAATATTGACTCTACAAAACTACAACTAAATCATAATAGATATACTATAAATATTGCTGTCTCGTTCATACTTTAACATTACGTTAAAGACGACAATAGGTACCCTTAGTTAAGTGCGGTTTATTTTGGTAAAAAAACGTGATAGTGATCTATAACACACATAATAAACCAGTGATCACAGTAATATGTTTTTTTTTTACTTCCAGTTGTGTCTGTATCGACATAATAAATCGATTGCCAATCGTATCTAATCGATTAAATCGGAAGTGTCCGAGAGTGCGATTGTTTTCGTTCAAGTGGATTGTTCACGCCTCCTTGATGCTCAATTTACTGGTGGCTTGAAGCCCCCAACACACTATGGCGTCGACACGCGCTTCAAATATTTTGCCATACCAAGACAAACTGTATTGACTCTGATTTTTTTATAGAATAACATGAGACGGTATTTATGCCAATGTCGAGTAATTAATAGCAACGTCAAATTCAGTGAATATACACTTATAAATAAAAATTGAAATGAATGAAGGATGATGTGGTGACTAATATTGAGAAAAGTATGTTGAGGTGGTTTGGCCATGTAGAGAGGATGAATGAAACTAGGCTCACGAAAGAAATATACCAGGCGAACATGAGTGGACGTGTCGGAAGGGGGCGCCCGAGTAGGACCTTTTACGACCAGATTAACGGTCTCTTCCAGAAAGGTCAAGTCCGTAGCACCCTCAACCGACGGAAGTGCATGAAAAGATGTATGACTGTGGATGAAGCGAAAGAGGTATGTCGAGATTGTAGCATGTGGCAAACGGTAGTCTCTGCCTACCCCCATGGGATACAGGCGTGAGTATATGTATTTATGTATGTAAATAAAAATGGGTGATGACAGTGATAAAGATGGCGGAAGAATCCCCAATGTATTGACTCATAGAAAAAGTTATTTTTATTTTATTACGAAATTAGTGAAACGATGACATTTTAATGAAATAAGATGAGGAATGCCTGCACCTGCGATATGCAGTATTTATGGCAATGTCGAGTAATTAATAGCAAGGTCAAATTCATAAAATACACTTATAAATAAAAATGGGTGATGACAGTGATGCAGATGGCTGAAAAATCCCTACTGTATTGACTTATATAAAAAGTTCAATCTAAAGCTAAATGAAACTGACAGCTCTAGCGAATTTAGACCATGGAGGTAGTATAGTAACAAGGAGACGGCATTTCGAGCCCGCATTGCAGTAAATTGTCCTCCATATTAGTTTTGACTAGTGATACTACTACTAGTGACTAATGACTACCAGTGACAGTAAGGTACTTACTTGATCTTAAGACTAAGATGGCGGATGTCAGATAAACCATTGTCAATCTTCAACAAAATTAGAGCCGCAGAGCATTACGAAGAGTGGGGTCGTTATGGGTTCTATAGCTACTCTGAGATTTCGTGGGAGCGCGGATTTTACCACAGAAAAATATTCTTTATGCATATTAACACAGAATTCGTCTTGGTATTGGAATAAATTGTTACGCGCGAGTATTGACGCTCCAGTATGCGGGAGACTTGATACCCACAAGACGTTGCCAGCTAACTAAACAAGGAGACGGCAATTTGTGTTAACTTTAGTTAACTACCTCGTTGAATCTATTTATCGATTAGAATCGGTTATGGACCACTTAATTGTTCTTTTCTCAATCCTCGAACACGATCAGCATTTTAATCAGATACCTAATCTTGAGTTAATTAATTAGGTATATAAATATTTAAGTGGGCTCCCATCTAACACACGGGATTATTTCGACATATTGAGTTTGATATTGCTATTAATTACTTAACACTGGCTGAAATACGGCCAGGTGGGGCGATTCCTCATCTTATTTCATTAATTTTCTTCTATAAATATTAAACCTTGTGTTTATCTATGCATGTCACAGTTACGGTACGTAACTACTCACTGTCTCATTCTCATTAGTACACCCCCTTCGTTCAAATCGTCACTCACTTAAGCGGTATAACCGGCTTAGGTATTACGGCCGATCCACTGGGAAATAAATTAGTATTAGTAGATAGTGTCTTTCTGTCGGTCTTTTTTCTCATGAACGCGTGGTGGTCTCCAGTTGAAGTCTGCGGTCCCTTAAAGCTCCAAAAAAATCAATCTTCTAAGTTAACGCAATCAAAAGATAAGGCGGTTTATGTTGTTATTTTAGTACATAAAATCAATACAGTAGAAAATATAGGTAATAAACTGTATACTTATTATTTTTCAAAAGATTACCCAGGAACGTTAACCCAGGAATGAATCATATATATAAATAGAAAATCAAATTTACAATTAATTGTCCATTACTTAACCTACAACCTACTTAATACAACCAGTCCATAGAACGCCTTGTCGTCCAAGGAAAAATAGAAGGCACTAGACCGCGCGGAAGGTCACCCACGCGTTGGACTCACCAGATCAAGTCCGCCATTGGGGGCTCAGTCAACAAATGCAGCAGGATGACCTCTTGCAGACAGCAGCGGTGGCGAAATGTCGTGAAGCGCATTACATCTGCCCCTTCCAATACCGATACATAACGATCACGACCGCTCTGTAAAAGAGCGTACCGGATAAGAAGGGACTTAACCTAGTAATACAATACAAGATCTATCATAAATCCGTGGTACCGCCCGCCGCAGTATGCGGTTAAAAGCACCCTGTACAAGTTCGGCTATGCAGGTAAAGCCGCTTGAAGCAGCTTGTTAAACATCATCACGTCTGTATTCTTCGAAGGGGTAGGTAGAGGTATACTGCAGTGCGCCCACACTTCGCTGATGTAGTTTCAATGTTGATCCCAATGTAATAGGGTGCGAGCCTATTGCCATTATACCGGGCACATTCTCTCTCGATACGATGGAGATTTTCAGGATATAGTCCACCACGCTGGCCCAGTGCGGGTTGGTGATCTTCACTCGCCTTTCTATAGACGTGCAGGTTTCCTCACCATGTTTTCCTTCACGGTTCAGCAAGTGGTAATTATTGAGAAATTATTAAAAGTGGTAATTATTATAAATTACCTATTGAAAATGACATTCGCACATAAATTTTGCAAAGGTGCTGGGATTTGAACTTGCACCCCTTACGTTCAAGGCGGGCGTTCCACCGGCGAAGCAGCTTGTTAAACAGCTAAATAACCGGCTCATCAGCAACAATGGCCCGCGAATATCCCGGAGTCAGTTCACTGGGCACACTTCCTGTTTGGCCGCGATTATTATGTAAATCTCGCCGCTTGTGCGCTGAATGAGCTGAGAAAATTGGTGTGCTTAGGGCATATGGCATAGGCATAGGGTCAAGTGAGATTCGTACTCGCGCACCGGGGGTTTCGTACAAACTTGTAGGTATTACTACCAGCTTGTAAGTAAATCACAATGAAGTCACAAAGAATTTAGTCACTTTTAAAAATAAAATAAGTATTTATTTTTGGTGAAGTAACTATAAATCACGGCTTTCGGATTTTCCCCTAAACTTGCTATAATAAGACATTGCTTCTGGCTAAATTTCATGATTTTAGGTCAACGGGACGTACCTACAGCATAAATTTGAATTCCCTTGCGAATCAAAATATTCGGCATGAACGGCCATATCTTCTGATTGCGTTGATTTTAAAGTTTGATTACAGTTCCAAGGGGTAGTGGACCTGGGTATTTGATATTAATTTCAATTTGATACCTACCTTTCCTAAGAAAAAGAGTCTTGACAAATAGACAGACAGACGGATAATGAAGTGGTCCTATTAGGGTTCCTTTTTTGCTTATGAGCAACGGAACCCTAAAAACAGGCCTTTGTCGGCACATAAAGGGGCGTCAGCACGTACGCGACTTTTATGTTCCAATACCAAAATGGTCTGTATTAACTCATAGATGAAGCATAATTTTCAACGAAATACCATAGATCATGCGAGCAATTTCAGTTGCGTGGTTTTTGCTCTAGTAATTCAATCTTTATGTATGTGGATCAGGATACATTTTTAAATAAAATCAACTGAATTCGATCGCTCCAGTGTGTGTTGTACAATTGTATGTATACCTTCACATTGTTGTAATGCATATCTGTGCATCAATAGCTACGCTTGCTATCCAAACACGATAATAAGGTATTTAATAATAGAACTCTCAGCATTGTAATAATAAGTCAAGTATCTACTAACTATACAGCTCAGGCTGGAAAAAATATTTTACACACACTAAACTTAAGGCTAATTTTTAGAACCGATAGAGGTCCGGATAAAAAAAAAAATCTATACAGCTACAATAAACTCTTTGCTAATAATAAAATAAAGCGGCTTTCAGACTACGCTATAATATATAGCACAACAATATGGCGCACCATACAAAGCCAATAATATATAGTTCAGTACAGTGTGAACGTGTCCATAACAATGTATGGTGCGCGATATTGTTGTGCTATGAGCTATTTACTATATGCTTTTATATTATAGCGTAGTCTGAAACCCGCTTGAACGGTAGATATTGACTCATAGAAAAAATCGTCGGGTGACGGGAAAAACTCACTAAGTACAAAAAAAATGGAAAAATGTTTTTTACACTCCTTTAAAATATCAACAACTATCCTAGTAGACTTAGCATGACCGCGTAGACATAAGTTTCATCTCTTTCAACTGTCAGATTCGTCGAGAAAATGCCGTCACTTTGAGCTTGTTCTACAGTACGCTTAGCATGACCGTGAAGACATACTTTTTATCTCTTTCAACTGTCAGTTTTATCGAGAAAATGACGTCTCTTTGAGCTTTTTGTACTGCACGCTTAGCATGACCGCGTAGACATAAGTTTTATCTCTTTCAACTGTCAGTTTTATCGAGAAAATGACGTCACTTCGAGCTTTTTGTACAGTACGCTTAGCATGACCGTGAAAACATACGTTTTATCTCTTTCAACTGTCAGATTCGTCGAGAAAATGACGTCACTTCGAGCTTTTTGTACAGTACGCTTAGCGTGACCGTGAAAACATACGTTTTATCTCTTTCAACTGTCAGTTATATCGAGAAAGTGACGTCTCTTTGAGCTTTTTGTACAGTACGCTTAGCATGACCGTGAAAACATACGTTTTATCTCTTTCAACTGTCAGATTCGTCGAGAAAATGACGTCACTTCGAGCTTTTTGTACAGTACGCTTAGCATGACCGTGAAAACATACGTTTTATCTCTTTCAACTGTCAGATTTATCGAGAAAATATCGTCTCTTTGAGCTTTTTGTACAGTACGCTTAGCATGACCGTGAAGACATACTTTTTATCTCTTTCAACTGTCAGATTCGTCGAGAAAAATGCCGTCACTTTGAGCTTGTTCTACAGTACGCTTAGCATGACCGTGAAGACATACTTTCTATCTCTTTCAACTGTCAGTTTTATCGAGAAAATGACGTCTCTTTGAGCTTTTTGTACTGCACGCTTAGCATGACCGCGTAGACATAAGTTTTATCTCTTTCAACTGTCAGTTTTATCGAGAAAATGACGTCACTTCGAGCTTTTTGTACAGTACGCTTAGCATGACCGTGAAAACATACGTTTTATCTCTTTCAACTGTCAGATTCGTCGAGAAAATTACGTCACTTCGAGCTTTTTGTACAGTACGCTTAGCGTGACCGTGAAACATACGTTTTATCTCTTTCAACTGTCAGTTATATCGAGAAAGTGACGTCTCTTTGAGCTTTTTGTACAGTACGCTTAGCATGACCGTGAAAACATACGTTTTATCTCTTTCAACTGTCAGATTCGTCGAGAAAATGACGTCACTTCGAGCTTTTTGTACAGTACGCTTAGCATGACCGTGAAAACATACGTTTTATCTCTTTCAACTGTCAGAGTTATCGAGAAAATATCGTCTCTTTGAGCTTTTTGTACAGTACGCTTAGCATGACCGTGAAGACATACTTTTTATCTCTTTCAACTGTCAGATTTATCGAGAAAATGACGTCTCTTTGAGCTTTTTGTACAGTACGCTTAGCATGACCGCGTAGACATAAGTTTCATCTCTTTCAACTGTCAGATTCGTCGAGAAAATGACGTCACTTCGAGCTTTTTGTACAGTACGCTTAGCATGACCGCGTAGACATAAGTTTCATCTCTTTCAACTGTCAGATTCGTCGAGAAAATGACGTCACTTCGAGCTTTTTGTACTGTTCGCTTAGCATGACCGTGAAGACATAAGTTTCATCTCTTTCAACTGTCAGATTCGTCGAGAAAATTACATCACTTCGAGATTTTTGTACTGGACATGTCTGGACATGTTCTCAAGGGTGCTGGAAAAAGTCATCATATCCTATATACTTTTCAGAATTCCAAGAGGCAAAAAGCACTAAATCACATTAAAAAACTATTAAAATTCAAATTACTGCATTGTTTGTGTTACCTATTGAGTTTTTCCTGTCACCCGACGAAATTACATTTACAGTAATTTGATCTTTATTTATATTCGGATAGAGTTCATTTTGGTATTGGCAAAAATTATTTACGGCCCCTTATTACCACTAAAAATCTTAAGTCTTGTCAATTATAAACACTTTAGTGTGTTTGCAAGTCTGTCTAGGTATCTAAAATTGCCACTTTAGCAGTTTCTGTTGCACGAATTCATTTTTCGATTCTTTAATTTATGATACTTAATATGAACTCGCTGATGATAATTATACATTAAATAGTTATTTTATTAAAATAATAAATAAATATTTCGTTTGCACAAGGAACGCCATCTATATAATTTTCCATTGAAATACAACTTTTCTATTCGAAACCCCTCCAGAGATGGAGCTAGCAGTTTTATAGTTAATGTTTTAGTTCCCGTTTTCGATAATAGGTGTCGTTAGTTGTATCGCATCCTGATACTTCACCCTTGTGGTTGTATCGTTATACATACCTGCACCCTCTGGTTTGGGAAGTATTATCACTGTTTCTCAAGAGATGGCGCTGGTTCGGAATCAGTCAGTTTACCGATTCGTGTGGTAACATACATACAATATTCACTGATTCGAGTTAATTGCGGCATCCTAAGATTGTATTTTAGACTCAACGGAAAAGAGGAAATTAAACAAAAAAGATAGTATTTTATCAAAGTACTAGCTGTGCCCCGCGACTACGCCTGAGTGAAATATATAAAAAATCGAGTAGCCATGTTACTCTTTGTAACTTCAGCTATCTGCCAGTGAAACTCCCGTTGAAATTGATCTAGCCGTTTCCGAGTTTACCTCAAATAAACAGCGGGAAATAAAAAATTTAAAAATGCGATATCTATAAGTATTAGTGTATAATATACTTACATTATGTATTTACTAAAAGCAGTTATTAACCGACTTCCAAAAGGAAGAAGTTCTTAATTCGATTGGTATTTTTTTTTTGCGTTACACAACAAAGAATTTTCAATGTATTTATTTTTCAAAGTATAATTCGTAATGTTTGCAAGACTAATTCATTATCCGTACCTTTAATAATGTGCCGACCTGAATCTAAACGTATTTCCTGTTTAATTATGTTAGAGCTAATCTTTAAGATAGTAATTACCATTATACTTGTTAGCACACAACGGGATGCAACTTAATTAAACCATTTCACATCCAACGGTAGGTATTAACAATCCGTTTTGGATTAAGTAAAGGCTGTGTGATGCCTCATGAAATCTTTTCCATTACCTATTTACCTCGCGGGCAAGAACGCCCGCCTTGAACGTAAGGGGTGCAAGTTCAAATCCCAGGCCCGCACCTCTGAGATAATTTTCATGAGCGAATGTCATTTTCAACAATGATTACCACTTGCCGAACGGTGAAGGACAACATTATAAGGAAACCTACACGTCTATAGAAAGGCGTGTGATGTTCACCAACCCACACTGGGCCAGCGTGGTGGACTATGGCCCAAATCTCCCTCGTATTGAGGGGGAATGTGCCCGGTATAATGGCAATAGGTTCGCCTCCTATTACATTGGGACCAAAATACATCGGCGAAGTGTGGGCGCACTACAGTGCAACTCTGCCTACCCCTTCGGGGAATACAGGCGTGATTATTGTTTACCTACATATTTTTTGCTAATACTTACCCAAACAAACTGCATCAACTCATTGAAAAAGTTCGCTTTTCAACGGAATGTCGGCGACGACGATGCGAATTTAGTCACGATGCTTTTTACTAGATCGATATCAAAAGTAACTAGGTAAGTAACAATGAATAAATATACTTCATGCAGAGGTGCACTGCAGTGCGCCCACACTTCGCTGATGTATTTTGGTCCCAATGTAATAGGGGGCGAGCCTATTGCCATTATACCGGGCACATTCCCTCTCAATACGACGGAGATTTGGGTCATAGTCCACCACGCTGACCCAGTGCGGATTGGTAAAATTCACACGCACGTGCAACTTTCCTCACGATGTTTTCCTTCACCGTTCAGCAAGTGGTGATCATTGTTGAAAATCTTGCATCTTGCATCTTGCATCATTGTCGGGATTTCAACTTGCACCCCTTACGTTTAAGGCGGGTGTTCTACCGACGAAAATTAATGTTTCATCCATCTTATGGTTATAAAGGCGACCTTCAGAAAACGATTACCGAAAATTATTGTAAATGGTTTGATACAATTTTCAATTATAGTGCATAATAATATCATAATAATAGTGCATTAAAATATATATAGCACAACAATATCGCGCACCATACAAATCCAATAATATCTTCAAGAAACGAGCATACTCATACCTTAAAGGCCGGCTACGCACTTGCGATGCCCCTGGTGTTGCAGGTGTCCATGGGCGGCGTTGATCACTTACCATCAGGTGAAACGTCTGCTCGTTTGCCTCCCTACCTACTAAAAAAATATATATATTACAGTACAGTGTGAACGTGTCCATAACAATGTATGGTGCGCGATATTGTTGTGCTATTATGAGCTATATTCTATATGCTATTATATTATAGCGTAGTCTGAAACCCGCTTTAAAGTATGATACGAGTAACATTAACTATATTTTAAACATCCAAAATAATAACTCTCTTTTATTAAATGTTAGAATAAGTTTAAAATGGTTAACATTTAGCATTCGCTTACAATTCCAATCACGATTTGGAAAGTTTTTAAAGGAATGATTTGATTAAAGTTCTTTACAGATTCTGGGTAAAAATACCTATTGGCAGACTCTCCATTGAGTACCAGTCAACTCGGGCCTTTAAGTGGTAGCGTCAAGTTCTAAAATATAATTATTTTTAGGGTTCCGTACCTAATAAGGAAAAACGGAACCCTTATATGATCACTTTGTTGTCCATCTGTCTGTCTGTCAAGACCATTTTTCTCAGAAACGCGTGAAGGTATTAAGTTGAAATTTATAACAAAGACTTATGTCTACGGTCCCTTGGTGCCCTAAAAAAATCAAACTTCTAGGTTAACGTGATCAAAGATATGGCGGTTTATGTTGCATTTTCAGTACATTTGCACGGGAATCAAAAACCTATAGGGTACTTCACGTTGACCTAGAACCATGAAATTTGGCAAGAAGCAAGGTCTTATAGCACAATTAAAGGGTAAATCCGAAAACTGAAAATTTATTGTTAGAAAATATTTTTTTGCAATTATAAACTTATTTTGTAGTTACTTTGTATCGGGACACCTGTATACCAACTGCAAAGTTATTTTTCTCTCTCTATCCAGTTTATCTTTGCGTTAGAGTAATGCTCGGTGATTTCACAGCTTGGGTACGGAAGCCTCGGTGTGCGAGTCCAGCTCACACTTGACCGGTTTTTTTTTAAATTATTTTTTACAAAATTTATTACATAAGTCAGTATAATAAATTTACCTGATATAGATGTAAGCAGTAAGTATAGCTGTATGTACTCGTATGTACATATTTAGGCTGTGTTGGCACGAACGCACGCAAATTGAGAGTGAGTGCCGGATGCCCTACGTGATCATATTAAACTCAGCAATACGCCTATTAAAACTGTCTTGATACTGGATACTGTACACGCAAATTCCTACTAATCCTACTATACTAATGTTATAGTTTGTAATGGGTGGCCGGATGGGTGTTTGTTACTTATATGAATTTTAATGACACTTTACAGTATTATTGTTTTTACATCAGAATATACTAGCTTCCACCCGCGACTTCGCCCACGCAGACTTCGATTGTTCAATATCGTATTGAACAGCCTAATAGGCTGTAATTTATAACGATATTGGACGAAGCCTGCGTGGGCGCAGTCGCGGGTGGAAGCTAGTACTTATATAATGATAATCATATCTTCTTATCCCATCTTTTCTCTGGCAGCAGGTTCAACATGACCGCGTAGACAACTTCTTTTTTACGAAATTAATGATATGATGAAAGGAGACGGATACGCTTTCATACATTCTTGGGCCCAGTTGTAAAAATATGAGAGTGGTGTCAATTAAGAGCTTATATATTATCAAACCATCTCCGAAAATTTTGCTGATCTTGGCAATCTGAGAGCAGAATTATAAGAGATTTAGTAAAAGTGTGGATATACAACAAAGTGACAACAACCTAAATACAAAACAGCTGATTTTTGAACTGTGATTGTTATTTTGTTTTAATATACAGTTTTGGTGTTAATTCAACCACTTTAGTGTATTTTAATATATTAAAATGAATAAAATTATGTGCTTAATCATTAATAACACAATTTGTTTTTGAGCTACCGAACGTGCTCACTCTGTCTGGGACGCGCGGGCGTTCGGAAACTCGTCCGTCGACATTTTGTGGAGCGTTCGGAAACGCGGACGCCACACAGTTATTTACTATATTAATTGTAGTTTTTTATTGTTAATTATTACAATGTATTTATTCAAACATTTGTACGAGCGAGCGTACGGAACAGACGTGTCGCTAACTTAATCTTTAAATTATTAAATTGACGCCAAAGTAAAGTAAACCCTAAGTGCTAAACCGCAGAATCGTAATCTTGATTGCAACTAAAGTGTGATTAACAACGCTTCAACACTAAAATCCAGCGAGCGCATAGGGCTGTGGCCCCGCGCCTCACCACCGGGTAAAATAGACAGGCTACGCAGCAGCGATAATTCATCTCGCTCCTCCGACACTGCACGCAGCGAAGACTCAACCAAGTAACTATACGCACTTATTATTATCTACGGGACACGACGCATAATAGCAATGGCCGTACGTCGATCACCAACCAAGGGATCAATTACGTGTGCTGAAAGCAATATGTTGATAGCGATTCGAGGCGAATCACAATCACAATCACAACCTGATCTTAGACAGTTGTGGCAGCAGGAGGCACAGGCTAGCAAAGTCACATTGCGCAAAAGAAAGACACCTGATGATGACTTTTCAGACAGGTTCGATCAATTTGAGACCAAAATCATGTCGATTCTAACTAATATGTCTCGAACACAAACTGATCAATTGGACAAAATATCTCAACAAGTTTCGACAATAACACACCAAATTTCTCAAATTAAATCCCCTACAGATCAACTTTCTCTGGAACAAAATAAGATGAAGAATGAATTTATCAAATTGGAATATTCAAAACTCGATTTGGCGAACAAAATTACCGACCTGACAAATGACATGAGCAATTTGAAAGCTTCTACTTCTGGCATTATACAGTCTACAGTGATCCCTCCACATGTAAACATGATCTCTGAGATCCATGAGCGCTTCCAAAGGGAGAAAAACATAATCGTGAGTGGCCTACAAGAAATAAACTCGGAAGATTCGGTCGAAAGAAGCAAATACGATAAACAAGAAGTTATAAAAATTATTAAGTTAGCGGACCCGAATTGTATCGAACCCACAAAATGCTTCCGATTGGGAAAATACAACAGTAATAAATCGCGTCCCATAAAAGTTTGTTTTGCTTCTGTAGATACGGCGAAATCAATACTCCGCAATAAAAATAACATTTACAAAGAGATTAAAAATATCAAATGTTACTCTGACCAAACACCACTACAAAAAGAAGAAATGTTAAAATTACGCGCCGAACTCAACAAAAGAACCGACGAAGGCGAGGAAAACGTCGCTATTAAATATGTTAAGGGTGTTCCTAAAATCATCAAAAATCCATCAAAAAACGAACGCAAACAGAAGTTAACTTAAGAGACGCACCTTTAAGTAATACCACATACCAACTATCAAATACCCATGCCAATGTTATTTGCGATAAGAAATCCCTAAAATGTTTATATGCTATCGTACGCAGTATAATTAGCCCAGGAAAACTGGATGAATTGAAATGTATTATCCAATCAGCTCCTAGCACTCTACATCTAATATTACTAACGGAAACGGATAAAAAGTGACTCGGAAGCTAAGAGTGTTATGCTATCGGATTACACTCACTACTATAATTACCGCACCAGTGGAAGAGGAGGGGGCGTCTCGATCTATGTACATACGAGTCTTCAGCACAATCTCATTGAGGAGCTATGTGAAGATGATAACCATTTTCTATGGATTCATCTCAACCGATTTTCCTTAGACATTGGTGTTATTTACAAGCCTGAGAGAACTAACAATGAAAATTTCCTAGAAACCTTCTCGCAACAGCTGCAAAAACAAAACCGGGCAGTCGTATTTGGAGATTTCAACTACAACTTACTGAATAAGAGCCAAGCAACCACTAACTACAAAATTACTTTACAAGAACATGTATTCGAAATTCTGAATAAAATAAACCCTACATTCTGCACAAGAGAGACACAGAGTACTAAAACAATCCTTGACCATGTCAGCACCAATCTAAAGAATAATAAATTCCATCTAGCCGTTGTAAACTCTGCGATGTCCGACCACAAACATTTATATCTGGAAATACACAAATACAAGCCAGAAAAGAAGATAAAAATCACATACACTACTATGGACTATAATAAACTATACAAGACAGTTGATCAGGTTCGTTTCCTTGACGATGATCTGAAATACGAACAACTTGAGCAAAAACTTACAGAAGCTGTAAAGAAAAGCAGGATTACCAAATCCAAAATACAAAACCCACCAAAGTCCGACTGGATCAACAAAAATATTATTGATTTAATAAGCCGAAGAAACCAAATACTATGTGCCCGCAATACGATAGCATTCGAAGAAAAGGAAGAAAATATGGAGACAGAATTATTAAAAGCAAGGAAGGAAGTCCGAGAAAAAATACAAGAAGCTAAAAATAGATACTACCACAAAGCTTTTAGAAACTGCTTCAAAAAGCCACTTAAAATGTGGCAATTAATAAACTCTTTGAGCATTAACAAAAAAACTAAAAATAGCATTGCTCCATCCAAACTTGAGACGCATTCAGGCTGTTTTACCGAAGTTTCAGATATATGCAACTGCTTTAACTCCTTCTTTGCCAATATAGGCGCTGTCCTAGCCAGTAAAATACCACCTAAATATCACGATATTAAAGTATACAAACAGTTGTACAGCAATAAAATAGAATTCAAACATACGGCCCTATCAGAATTTGCCCCGGCTTCTTTAACTGAAGTTAGTAAGATAATCGATAACCTAAATACGAATACAACAACTGGTCTCGATGGCATCTCATGCAAGTCTCTTATATGTGTTAAAAACTTAGTACTCGAGAAGCTAACAACCTGCATTAATCATTGCCTTAAATCCGGATATTTTCCTGATTCCCTCAAGATAGCTAAAGTGAGCCCAATTTTTAAATCCGGTAATAAAACTGACCCGGGCAATTATCGTCCTATCTCGGTATTACCAGTAATTTCTAAAATTTTCGAAAAAATAATCTATAGCCGTTTGGACAAGTATTTAAGCTCTAATAATTTCCTTTACCATAAACAGTATGGCTTCCGCTCTAAATCAAATACACTGTCAGCCTGTATAGACCTTGTAACTAACTTGAAATGTAAAATAGACAAAAAACAAATATCTCTTGGTATATTTATAGATTTAAAAAAGGCGTTCGACACGATTTGCCATAAACTTCTACTTCAAAAACTACATGATATTGGAATTAGGGAATCTGCACATAAAATGATTAAGTCGTACCTATCTAATAGATACCAGATAGTTAAAATTGGTGAGGCGAAAAGCAGCCCTGAAATAATAACATACGGGGTTCCACAAGGTTCCCTTCTCGGGCCCTTGCTTTTCTTAATATACATTAATAGCATAAAAGACCTAAACTTAGCTGCAGATGTAACACTGTATGCCGATGACACTTGTCTCTTCTACTTTGGCAATGAAATTCAATCAATCGTCAGTCGAGCCCAAGAGGACCTTAATACCTTATTTTCTTGGTTCCAGTATAATTTACTTACCATTAATGTGACTAAGACCAATTATATGATATTTAGTGCTAAAAATAAAAATATTCCAAATTTTCAACCACTACACGTTAATAACGAACCGTTAACCAAAGTAGAATCAGAAAAATATCTTGGCCTTATCTTAGATGTACACCTCACTTGGAAGCCACACTTGGACAAAATACGTTCAAAATTATCATCATTGATGGGAACACTACGAGGTACCGTGCGTTGCCTCCCCAAATCAGTGAAGTATATAATTTATAATTCCCTCATAAAATCTCATTTGACCTACTTAATTGAAGTCTGGGGCTCTGCAGATAAAACTAACTTACAAAATTTACAAATTACTCAAAATAAAATAATTAAATTACTCTTTCATCTGGATTACTTAACGCCAACCAAAACCGTTTTTCATAAAACCGAATTAATGACACTTGCTCAAATATATAAATTCCATACCTGCATCCTTATACGGAAGATACTAACAAAAGATACACATTCTCAAATAGTTTTTACCAAAAAAGCGCAAATTCAGACCCGGTTACTGAGAAATGCTAATGATATTTGCTTGTATAGTAGACCACGGACCAAGTACGGTACTAGAAACATTAAGTATGAGGGTGCCAAAATGTATAACGAATTGCCAAAAGATATTAAGGAAATAAAATCTTTTCCCCTATTTAAAAAGAATTTAAAATTTCACATAATGAAAACTTTTCAAATATTTTAGTGTAAGTATCTCACACGGAATAACTACAAAAACTTTAATATCAATAGTAATAACTTTTTATATATACACAACAAACACAATAAAACGTACGTAAACAAAAAACTAAACCAAAAAATTAACTTTAAAAAATAACTAATATAGTTCCAACAGCAACCATAATAGAATCTGTGTTTCGATACGTAATATGGACTAAGCCTCAATATTTTTGCAGATCACCTACATTAGGAAAAAAAACAAAAATACCTTCAAATTTCAATCTCTTTTAGCATAGTCTATTTTATCTCTTTTATTTTACTAATTTATTGATAAGTTATTGACTAACAATATTGTAAGTACCTGTCTATCTTAAAACATACCGTTCCGATACTCGTTCAAATGAACGTTTAATGTAAGCAACCAGTGTTTCTCATTCTAAGTGAATTATTGTATTCTGTTTATGAGAAATAAATGTCTTAAACCATAAACCATTTTGATTGAATCAATCAAGTATTTTATGTTCAATTGTTTAAATCATTCACAGTAATCGATTATTGTAATCGATACTCTATTTCTTCAGTGAAATAAACTTATTATTATGATTTCTCGTCTCCCGGATAGTGAATTGAGCTGATCTTTTTATATTTTGAAACAGAAAAAAAAACCGCTTTTTTTTAAACCATATCTCAACTTATTACAATTGGGCCCAGAGATCGCCGTCTCCTTTAATGGAATAAGGCGAGGTATGGCTTCACCTGTGGTTAGCGGAACAAAGAACAAATTCAATTAATACATATTATAAATAAAAATGGGTGATGAACGTGATAAAGATGGCGGATGACTCTTCCGCGTAGACATACATTTTATCTCTCTCAACTGTCAGTTTTGTCGTCACATCGAGGTAAACCTCATGAAACAATAATAAAACATTTTTGTTCACACATATTCATTTAAAATAACCTAGATTACCTATATTTTGAAAGTAAGTACAGCAATTGTGAATAACATTGTATTAAGCTCGATCTCTACATTCCCAACTTGGTAGAGTGAAGACAGTCGTATGTAGAGTAGGTAAGTGTTCCCATAGACGGCGCCTATCTGAAACGGGGCTAAGTCTTTGTACACAAACTTCCCTTCACACAATGCAACTTTGATGTAACTAACTTGTGTGTTCCCTTCAATGGACGGATCCACTCGTCCCATATAAACTCGTACATGCACACAAGTATACGAAGAACGGACCAGTTTTAGCGGGTAAGTGGGTGTGATACCTGCCTAGGTGATAGCAAGATATATCTATAAAAAAACCGGCCAAGTGCGAATTGGACTCGCGCACCGAGGCTTCCGTACCTAAGCTGTGAAAGCACCGAGCATTACTCTAACGAAAAGATAAACTGGATAGAGAGACAAACTTAACTTTGCAGTTGGTATACTGGTGTGTCCATACAAAGTAACTACAAAATAAGATTGTAATCGCAAAAAAAAAATCTAACAAAAAAATTACAGTTTTTGGATTTTTTCCTTTACTAGTGCTATAAGATCTTGCTTCTTGCCAAATTTCATGATTCTAGGTCAACGGGATTATAGTTTGTGATTCCCTTGCAAATGTATCCAACTTAAACCGCTGTATCTTTTGATCGCGTTAATTTAGAAGTTTGATTTTTTCACAGCTTGAAGCGACTGCAGACTTAAGTCTTCGTTATAAATTTGAGCTTGATACCTCCACGCGTTCCTGAGAAAAGGGGTCTTGACAGACAGACGGACAAGAAAGTGATCCTATAAGGGTTCCTTTTTTGCTTTTTAGGCACGGAACCCTAAAAATATTAACAAAACTTCAATAAGAACTAAAAAGACATTTAACACTTTCTTGGTCACGATTCGGTAAAATATTGACCAAGTATCAATTTCGTTGGAATGTGGTACATAACTATTGACACAAATATAAAATATCAAGATTCATTACAACCCACATGTAAATCTTGCAATTTCTCACAATTTGTATGTTTACATACAAATATATATATATATATTTATAGAGTTGACATTATGTTTTAAAACTTGCACTCATATTTGTTGAAATTTACAATCCATTTACAGTGGCATTTCAGAATACTTTAATGGTTAAAAAAACAAATGTTGTTGTTATAAAGCAAAAATTAAAACTATAAATTTGTGGTGATAATAATATTATTAATAATACATCATAATAATACATCATCACGCCTGTATTCCCCGAAGGGGTAGGCAGAGGTGCACTGCAGTGCGCCCACACTTCGCCGATGTATTTTGGTCCCAATGTAATAGGGGGCGAGCCTATTGCCATTATACCGGGCACACAGGTTTCCTCACGATGTTTTCCGTCACCGTTTCTTAGCAAGTGATAATCTCAGATGAAAATGAGATTCGCACATGGAACCCAGAGGTGCGAGCCGGGGATAGAACCTGCGCACTTTGATTGCAAAGCGTGCTTTCGACCACTCGGCTACCACTGCTGTATTATTATCACCACAAATTTATAGAGTTTTAATTTTTGCTTACATATATAGCATTTTATCTCCGCGGAAGTGTAGATGAATTACAGGACACTTCATCCTGTAATTCATCTACACCTCGCCTATGTATTTTAATTCCAATAGGGGGTGAGCCTATTGCCATTATTCCGGGTACGTTACTCCTCAATATGTATTAAACAGATTTCGGTGTCTGTTTGAGGCTGGTGTAGGTGTGTTGGTGGCCCTCTCGTCGCCCGGGTCGAGGACGGCGGTGAGTTCTTTCTATAGACATGCAGGTTTCCTCACAAAGTTATCCTACACCGTTCAGGACTTAGTATAGAAATGATATTCGCACATGAAATCTGTAAATCTAGAAGCGACCTCAGGGTTTGAACCTGCTCCCCTTGCGTTCAAGGTGGATATCTTACCAACTAGGCTATCACTGCTTTTCAAATGTAATATTATTATTAACTAAACGCGTCTCTCTATTTTGTACCTTACTTACCTATTTACCTGCGTCTAAAACAATGCGTAAGTCCTCAATGTCTCGACCCAAACTTGAATGTCTTAGAACTTCCAATAAGGTACCCAATATAAGGATTGTGTTACTTAAGATCCTGAAATACGGATGGTAAGGACATTGTTATAAATCAACAAGAGATCATTAGGTATATTTCGTCAAACGAGTAAAATTGGTATTCTGCCTTTCTAATTATTTTATTATAATTCTATAAAAATATGTACAAAACAGCAAGCAAACACACTTACAGCCCCCACGTACACTGGGGCGTCTAGACGCGTGCGGAATTGTTATCGCCCATACCAAAAAGAACTATGTATTAATATATATAAAGGTTGATTTTCTTTAGTAAGTGCCCCGCGACCACGTATCAAAATTAGGTCGCGCCGTCTATTACATTTCGTTAAACGATGAGCGACGTTTGCCATAGAAATACAATCTTTGTGTGTATTAACACAGACTACATTTTCAAATAAGTTAAGTAAATTTGTTTTTTTTTTTTAATGGACTACGCTGTTGGCAGTGAGTTGGCCTTTACAGCTTCGCCGGAGGAGGAAATTCGTTTCTCCCAGTGCAGTGGACAGGAAACTGGATAATAGCTTTTTATTTAAGGCTAAGATTCATAAATTATAAAACACAATTAGTAAATTATACTTAGCTCAACTTGAATATGTAACCCACAGTCCAGCACAGCTAGCAATTGCGATAAGACAAGACTTATGTCACACTGAGCCGCTCTCTCACTTTCATAATTCATTACTGAGAAAGAGACAAAATTGATATTTCTCACAATTTGTCTTGTCACAGCCGCCGATGCTCCAAGTGCAGGAGTAGGTAGAGATAAAATGTAATATACTTACGTGTCTACTTATCAAAATTAAACCATAAGGTATCGTAAAGAGTGCTTTCAGGAAATGTATGTGTACTTAAAGTGTGTTATAAAAGTGTTATAGCAGGCTGCATTACTTCATTTGGCACTCCAGGACTTGATTCATTCACCTTTACTAACTTATATGTTAGAATGTTAATAAATAAACATGTGGTAATTTAAAAAACTCACATATATATCTGCCACATTTAAATAAAAAAAACTGCAATGGCAATTAAAAAATATGATCAATACTCTATTTATAGAGCAAATTTGTATTTAAATATCTAATCGTTATTTATTTAAATTATAACTATTTACAATTCAAAGTAAAATTTAAAGGAGATTACGTACGTAATAAATTTGGCCCAAGCGGAAGCGTACCCAAGTCTCTGGCTCCATTCCCTTGCTGAATGTGTAGAGCCACTTGTTGAGCGAGGAAATGGTCTAGGAGGCAATTCTCGCTTAATCGACCTTATCTATCGTCTATCGTCATATGTTGAAATAAAACGACAAAGTTTGTTCTTTTTTTCGAAGTTTTGTTTTTTGTTGATTTTTTCTTGCCAAATTAGAGAAAATGTCGATTAATAAAAAAATGCTCCCCTGCTCTTCGGTCGCCAGTTGTGTTGAACAGTTTTTTTAGCGAATAAGGTAATTCAATTTTGGGCGCTTGGACCCCATGGACCTATGGTAATAAGGACCCATGGACCTATAGTCGAGAGACTCAAAATGGAATAAAAATAGTTTGTCATTTGTTGATAGATGCAGTTGATAGATAGAGAAGCCTATTGATGGGTAAAACTTTAAGGGTGGTGTTGGATGGTGTAATGCGTGGGAGTAGCGACCGCTGCGGGGGTGATACGTAAATGAATTATCTTTAAACACAGCGGACGTGATTCCGCTACCAAGCCGACAGCGGTGCTCAACATTTGTATACACAACGTATGGACTTTTCGAAGGTCAAACTTGTTCGTTTTCATTAGGTACCACTGTAGATCAACGCTTACAGGAGTAACAGTGATGGGAATGTGAAATGGGTTTCAACAAAATAAAGTCACATCCTCCTCCTCGCGTCGTGCTCCTCATTACTGAGGATCGTGATTGGAATTATATAACCATGGAATTATTTTCTCCTAGACTGTCTTGCGCCACCTGTGCCTGTCTTTGGCGACGTGGAGAGCTTCGTGGAGATTAGTGTCCAGAGATTTGCGGATCTGGTCAGACCATCGAATGGGACTTCGACCTCTGGAACGTTTTCCGTCGATTTTTCAAGTCACAATATTAATAAAGTCACATAATTATGTACAAAATGAGTAAGTTTTTTTTAACTTAACACGAGAGCATACCCATTCGACGCAGAAAAGTTTGCTGATTCCAAATATGTGTATTAGTCAATATCGCCCAAAAGTGCCGCTTAAGTGAAATAGCCTTGCACCCCTCGAATGAAAATATGGCAACCGAGAGATTTATCAATTGAATAGAATCATGCCTAATACGGAAACGCTTGTTGCGTTCAATACCTGGGCCAGCACGCATACCAAGACAAAATATTTGTCACAGATTATGTGCCGTTGAATCGTTCGTTCACTTTCTTAATCGATAGGAATAAGACAACATCGCTGTATTTACGACATGTGTTATCTTGTCACGCATGCTAACTACCATGGCGTTTATAACTTAATTTCATTAGCCCCTCCAGCTAAGCTAAACGCTTACGGCTCACGTTAATAATTAAATGGCCAGGATGAGAATGGAATTTGAAACCCCTAGAAACCACTAGAAATTTATCAATAAAATATTCATCCTTGTAATGTAAAGTTTGGGCACCACTGGGGCTCAGGTCTCGCGTCGTATATAAGCTACAGAGGAGATCAGCCGCACAGCATTCGAGGGACGCAACAGGTGACGAACAGAGGTGAGTTCATACTGACTATCACTATCACAGTAGGTTTGACTTTAATACATGAGTTAGATATGACAGGGACATGTATGTCCCTAATGTCATAATATTTTTTTTTAAACCCATGGCTCAAATTTATAAGATTTTTATATAATTAAATGTTGCGTGTATGTTTAAAAAAAAAAAAAATTTAAACGTATAAATTTGCTAATATTAAAAAAGTGATGAAAAGAGAAATACAGTTGTTGACACTAAAGGTAATTTATATTTATCTGAGGTTGCTTCTTCATATTAATCCAACTAAAAACGAAACGTGATTAAAAATACTTAAGTATTCAAACCTAAAAAAGTCTTTAAAAACTTTTAAAAATAAATATTTCTAAAAAAATTAACGTTGGTGCACATTTTTAGTACTGAGATTTATAAATTATAATAATTTAAAAGTATATTTAGCATTTATAGCGAGCATTGACGCCCCAGTGTACAGGAGGGCTAAATATTTGAGATCAGTACATGACAAATCTTTAATCAGTAAATGATAGTAGCTTTTGTTTAAGACAGGCATTAAAGTTTAAAATTAGTCATACAATTATCAAGTGCCACTTCAGCCTAAATTGAACCCATCCAAAACCGGACTTCGAAGCAAAATCTTACCATGTTAAATTACCAACAAGTTTCAATGTCCGAAATAACTTAGTTATAATATAGTCACGGGATAGTTCAAGGGATCTATTTAAGTAATTACCAAGTTATTATAACTTGTATAAATAGTGATACTTAAGTGATACATTTAGGATTATTTGTCTTGGTTCTCAGTTATTTTAAGAACTATAAATAATACCGTTGACTTTTTTTACAAATTAAACGGATACGCTTTCTGATTTCTTATAAAAAGACACCAGGTTTCTAAAACAATCTTGAAGATAGGGCGAATTACTTTATTGAAAGCTCGTTGAGACAAATTTCCTGTTTATAATTTACGTATTTAAACTGTCTACCTACGTATTACTGATTTGATGCTTTTTAACAATACTTTCCTTAATCCATCTTCACGCTTGTATTCCCCATATGGGTAGGGAAAGGTGCACTGGAGTTCATTCACGCTTCTCCGATGTATTTTTGAACTCAATGTAGGGTGTGAGCCTAATCTAAAGAAATATTTTTTAAAGAAACGTAATGCAATCATTGATTGAAGGTTTTAGTTTAAAATTTATATACGTATGTATGACATAGGTATATTACTATAATTACGTATATTCATTATATATTGATATTTAAGTATACAAAATTTAAATTTACATATAAATATTTATTTTTCTATTATTATTTTTTCTCGACTACTTTTCTCTCCTTGCATTCACGTCTTTTATTTCTTGCACCCACTATGTGTTTTTCCTCTCTCTACATCACTCTAAGGTTGGTTGGTAGAAAATGCCAACGGCATTAAGCTTACTTTTGTACATTTTTTTTACTTATGTACGATTGTGCAAATAAATAAATAAAAAATAAAATAAACTTTAATGATCATAGCTCAAGCTAATAGAAGAATATACACGGTGTACCACAAGTATGTAATAATACTTTAACGTTTGCATTAGACTAAATGCTATAAAAAAATTGATGAAAATTCAAACATGTTTTTTTTTAACTCTTTTTCCTTGTTTTTTTTTATAACATGTAATATTGTAAATCCTATTCGAAATTTTCTTGCTCTGTTTTGTGAACATTATTAACCATCACTTATACTTGTAGTTTACACTGTTTAATAGAGTGTGATGACTGTTATGATGTGTGCCCCAAGACCAGAACAAGATACTTGTGACAAATATTCAAAGTCCTCAAAACTACTGGCAGACTGCAACTTCCAAGTTGCAGTCTGCCTTTACTTAGCATCTACATATTACCTAAAATATAATTTCAGATTTCTTATACATCATTTACAGGTAGTAAACTAATCTCTTTTATCTGTATTATGCAATCAAAGTTTAACAATGTCGAGATGTATTATACATCATCATCACGCCTGTATTCCCCGAAGGGGTAGGCAGAGGTGCACTGTAGTGCGCCAACACTTCGCCGATGTATTTTGGTCCCAATGTAATAGGGGGCGAGCCTATTGCCATTATACCGGGCACATTCCCCCTCAATACGAGGGAGATTTAGGCCATAGTTCACCACGCTGGCCCAGTGCGGGTTGGTGAACTTCACACGCTATAGAAAGCTATAGACGTGCAGGTTTCCTCACGATGTTTACCTTCACCGTTCAGCAAGTGGTAATCATTGTTGAAAATGATATTATGTCGAGATATATTATGTTAAGTTTAATGGAAAGATTAAAGATAAACCAACGTAGTAATCGGTAGCTGTTGTATGTTTAAATATGCTTAGATTATCATTAATACGTTTTGGGATTTGCTTGTGTGCATCGCTTTCTATCTTAGAGATAACCGATATTATTTATATAGCATTTATTATGAGTAAATTTAAGTTGTTACAAGGAACGATCTTATGGTTAGAACTATAGTAACTAGAAGTAATTAAAGAATATTTTACTGAACAAAGTTTATTATGATGTCAAAGATTATCTAGTTGACACAATTTAATGTATTTGTAATTGAAAGTGTATAGGTATTGTCCAAATAGCATTAAGTTAGTAGAAGTAGCATATGTAATTAATAATAAGATATTGTAGATTCGTACGCCATAATGGCTAAATATGATGTTACGTTTTTTGGAACGTAGTTCCTTATCGCGCGTTGCGAAAGGGAGCTAGACGGAAAAAATTAAGACTGTAACGACACTTTTACATATGTGTGTGTGATTTTGTAAAATATGTGCACACACATATTTTACAAATAAATTTATCTTTATCTTTACAGTGATTATTTCCTGTGAAGAGGTTCTATTATAGACTCAGACAATGGGTCTTACACCACCTCTTAAAATATTGTTGTTCCAATTGTAATTGACGATTTTTTACAGATATTAGTGAACTGTCAAAAACTGAAAGTAATATTAACTAGACGAACTAGTAAGTAAGAACGACTCACCGTTACGTCATTCTCAAGAAACGTAACGACACATGGTTACTTGCCTCGTAGCTAGTTATTGTAACTTTTGACGTGAAATAACGCCCACGTCTAATATTAACATTATTGCTTTAGGACTGGTTTAAGGGGATTAAGTTCAGAGGACTGACCGATGGAGCGAATTTTGAATTGAACGCATGAAACAAACATTTGAGTCGAAGTGCCTATTCCAAACAACCTCTTCCTTTTTTGAAGTCGGTTGAAACAGGCATCCGGCAAATCGGTTAAATCGTTCTCAAGCGATGTTCCGTCCTATAAATGGAAATTATTAATTATATAGAAGATTAATAATGGTTTTTCTTCTGCAGACATCATGCAATCTACGATGAGACTCGTCGTGGCACTGTTTCTACTGTCATCAGTCATCGCTACATCTTACCGTAAGTACATTTCTTCTTGCTATTAATGACTTAACATTGTTAGATTATCCGCTAATAGCCGGTATAATAGCTAATCCATTCTTCATCTTATTCCGTTAAAATTTCATCATTTCATAATAAAGTAGAAGTACTATGAAATTACTTCCCCCTCTACAATAACGCGACTTCTATTTCTATCGCGTCTCAACGTTATATTTTTTTTTAAGTACCTAAGGTTATGACCATTCTTATTTCAATCTTATACCCAAAACATTACTTTACAAGCAAGTAATTAAACCAGTGTTTTTCAACCTGTGGGTCGCGACTCCTTGGGGGGTCGCGAAGCCTCTTTAGGGGAATTTCAAAAGGTTGGGAAAGCTACTGCAGTAAAAAAGAGCAATACAGTTTGAATTAATTATGTACTTATCCTAACCCCATTATGAAAATGAATAAATTGTTTGAATTGAATATTTTAGTCACAAAATAAAATACATGAAAAAAGCAACGGGTGGTCGCGAAATAATTCTTCATACTAAAGGTGCCGTGTCATGAAAAAGGTTGAAAAACACTGAATTAAACAATAACACATCCACACGCCTGTATTTCCCGAAGGGGTAGCCAGAGACGTGGCAGTGCATCCATGTTTAATCGATTATAGTCTGAATGAAATACGGGGCGAGCTTATTGCCTTTAATGTAAGGGAGATATGGGCAATAGTCAACTACGTTTACCCAGTGCGGGCCGGGGTTTTAACCTGCACCCGTTGCTTCCAACGCGGGAGTTCCCAACTAGACTACCATTGCTTTTTAGGGTTCCTTACCCAAAGGGTAAAACGGGAACCCTATTACTGAGACTTCACTGTCCGTCCGTCTGTCACCAGGCTGTATCTCATGAACCGTGATAGTTAGAGAGTTGAAATTTTCACAGATGTTTCTGTTGCTGCTATAACAACAAATACTAAAAAACAGAATAAAATAATTATTTAAGAGGGCTCCCATACAACAAACGTGATTTTTTTGCCGTTTTTATAGATAATGGTACGGAACCCTTCGTGCGCGAGTCCGACTCGCACTTGGCCGGTTTTTATATATAGTTATATTAGAAAGTGGAAAGCTGAAGTAGAACTGTAAACTGAAAGAATCTAGGTACTTTTTTACGACCTCACCTGAGACTCAGTACTAAATCAACTAAGTGATGGATTTGTTCAGAACGGGAGTGACGTGCGTTATTCTACATTTGCAAATTTCAAATGCTTTCAGAAGCCTGCATATTGATTTTTTACGAATTTTGTACCGAACGGTAGAGCCGGCTGTTAACGGAAATGATCGAATTACGGGTTAAAAGCGTTGACACGAGCTACCGGTTAACAGAAACAGTTAAATCTTCAAAGAAATTATATTGACAGCGAGAGCGAATTTTGACGCGGGGCGGCGTGGCTTTTACCACAGTAATTTCATCTTTGTGTATATTGTCACAGAGTGCGTTTTGGTATTGGCAAAGATTTTAAGTTTTTGACGCCCAGTGTGCGCAAAGCTTCTTGGTTATCATCTTTCCTACCTTATATATCCCTTAGGCTGAGAACTGAAACCCAAACCATGGAGGAATAAAAGCTATCTGTGTCAAGTGTTTTAAATTATGATGCTTACAAAAATATAACCTAAATTTACAGGAAATTTGTTCACAATGATTTTACATAACGCCCCCCGCACACTGGAACGGCAAAGCCGCGCATAAAATTATTTACGAATACAAAAACTTTGTGACAATATACATACTACTACTACTACAGCCCTTTTAACGTCCCACTGTGGGCACGAGCCTCCGCTCAATGCGAGGGGGATTCAGGCCATAGTCCACCACACTGGCCCGGTGCGGGTTGGCAGACTTCACACATTTATCGAGAACTAGTCAAGTTCCCTCAGGCGTGCAAGTTTCCTAACGATGTTTTCCTTCACTGTTTCATAGCAAGTGATAATCTTGGATGAAAATGAGAATCGCACATAAATCTTAGAGGTGCGAGTCGGGGTTTGAACCTGCACACTTTGATTGCAAGGCGTGCGTTCGACCACTCGGCTACCACTGCTACTACTACATACATAAGGATTATATAGCTTTATACCTTTGTCCTAAAAGGGTTAGGTATGTATTTCGGTACTAATATATACAAATTGAATTTATATATCGATATATGTAATAGTAACCTCGTTGAAATTTTGAACGAGTTAATAATATTTCAAACTTAACTTTTCATTCCAAATATAACGGCATTACGCTTTAAGCAATAAGTTGAGCGGTTTAAGAGATTAACTTAAGAGAAACATTTAACTTGACTCCAGCTACGCGTGTTATGAATAACTTGGCATGCAGCCACAGCAGCGAGGAAATGAACTTGACTTTGTTTGTAAATCGTGAGGACACCTGCACGTCTATAGAAAGACGTGTAAAGTTCACCAATCCGCACTGGGCCAGCGTGGTGGCCTATGGCCCAAAATCTCACTCGTCCCGAAATACATTGGCGAAGTGGGGGCGGACTGCAGTGCACCTTTGCCTACTCCTTCGGGAAATACAGTCATGATAATGTATATTTAAGAATTTCTGTGGCAAATTGAATGAGGGTTAGAATCTGTGAAGTATCGTGACTCCAATGACAGAATTCAGCCTGTATTCAGTCGGTATCAATAATGAACGTTATTTGCGTACTTTGTTTGCTTTCGTTAATTTTTTTTCATATTTAGTGATTCAAATATAAAACTGAATGTAGGACGCCACATTAACGGTAATTTATAAGTAACTAATTATATTGACTAATACTTTACGACGGCTTGGTCTAGTGCAGTGTTTCCCAAACAATGTTCTGCCACGGCTTGGTAATTTTCACACTGCCCTTTCGTGACCCACATAATACTTTAAAAACCAAGCTTGTTCTATTGGTTAAAATAATACACATTTATTAATAGTAACAAATGTTTTATTCATACTACATATTTTGGTATCGCCTATTAAGTCACAAAATTTTAGTGCGAAGTATGAAGCACCTGCTTATTTTTGACCAAAGGCGGGAATGTTGTGACTCGGTATTTTATTTTGACCCGGTACCGGAAAACGCTGGTCTAGTGGTTTAAGCGTAGGTCGCTTGGCTTACTGAACCGGGTGTTTGCTAGTTCTATTCTCGCCAGCATCAAATTTAGCAAATGGCATTTTCAAAATGCCCTGGTCTGGCTGTAACTGGGAAAGCCCTCAGTCCATTATATGGTACCCTCAAGCTTTACTTGGTTTGGGATCATACGATGAGTATGTGTTGTCTGGCGATATTTATATAACTAGCTATTACCTGTGACATCGTCCGCGTGAAATTGAGAAGAAGAAAAAATTGAAATACCCTGTATTTCAGAAGTCCGAAATAATACTTTGACGTTTGCATCAGTATCGGGTATACAACTGAATGTTATAAAAATTGGATCGAAATTCGACCATGTTTTGCAAACTTTTTTTTCTAAGTCAATTTCTATAACTCGAAATATCTCGAGTACAATGTAAAATTTGCATGTTCTGTTTTGTGAATATTGGTAGTTACCCCTAATAAGTGTACTTTACACTGATGAATAGAGTTATGGATGTACCCAAAGGCCAGAACACGATACCTGTGACAAACATTCAAAGTAACTATGATAGTTATGTACAAACTGTCTTCACTAAGCATCCACATATAAGCTACCGTATATGTACCTAAAGTATTATTTCGGACTTCTGATACACCCTGTAGATTTAATTCAATCTTGAAAATCCACTAAAATACCTTGCAATTAACCCTGTAAGTAGATAGTAGTACCACCCACGATATGTCCTTATAATAAACTATTTTCGATCAATTAAGTTGAGTGAAACTTTGCTCATGAAATAGTTTATAATTAAATTATTCTGGTGAAATATCGATAATTGAATATCAACTTGTCAATTTAGAATTTAATGCAATCAAAGCTTGTATATTGTTGCAAGATTAACCCACAGCTTTTGACCTTATTCTTAAGAGGTCAGTTTCTATTCTATTGCCAGCGAACTATTGCCATCCTTCTTGCGTCAATAATGTCTATAGGAGATTGTAAACATTTGATTCCTTCAAATAGAGTTTCGTTGTAATTATTATCTCTGTTAAAAAATATTTCTTTCGGCCATTTATGGAAACAGAAACAAAAAAAAAACATTTCAGATTTTCAATACATTTTGACAGAATGTAATCGAAACTTTTTTGCAATTTAATGACGTAATCAACCTGTTGATTTGTATTGGTGGAACATTATATTTGGAAGCAATTACTAGAGCTGTGGGTTAACAAGACTCCCAGAACCCAGCATCTTGTGTGAACTCTTCCATATAAAAATATTCTTCAACTCTCCATCAAACCCCTGATAAAAGAGCAGCTGGTTTAAAAGTAGGGGCTTCCTGTAATAGTGATCTTTACCCTGGATTCGGTTATTTCCGAAGACACCCAAAAAAAATAATGCATGCTATCAGTCAGCCAATTTGCACGCTCGACATTTCACGCATCTATTTATCGGTTTGCTGTTGCAAAATCGATCGTATGCAAATTACTATAAGGTGTCCGAAATTATTCTAAAGCCTTACCAATTTTTAGATCACACCAAAACAAACTCTATCAACTCGTAGGTAAAGCTCATTCTTCAACGAAATGTCATCAATGTACGAGTAAATTTCGATGCGTAGTCGCGTGGCTTTTAGCATAGAAATTAAATCTTAATGCTTAATGAGGCAGAGTCCGTTTTGGTTTTGGCAAAAAGGTTGACGTGTCTTACAAGTGGGCTCGTGGTTTTATCCAAAGCTTTTTCACTATCAGATAGTAGCACCAAGTTGCGACGCGATGGAGTTCTGAACCTGTACCCGTTTCCCCGAGTCGGCCGAGCGTCGCGCAATACTTGGCAACTTCCGCTTAGCGACCTATACTTAGGTAACTATATCTAGCTTAATCCTCCTCCTCGCGTCGTGCTCCTCATTGCTGAGGGTCGCGATTCCCCCATGGAATTATTATTAATATACGACGCTTATTCCATTAATGCACATTAAGAATAAAATGGGCGTTATTTTCCAAACTGAACAACATTAAACTAAGCGTATTGTCGTCCTGTTTACGTCGAGCGAGTTAAATATACATTAGTTTGATGTTAACAGAATCAGAACCAATCTGTGGGGCTCAAGTTTCACTTTACTTGCTTACTATGTTTGTGTAGAATATGAGCCCGTCGAGAAGCGTCAGTTGTACGCGTTCCCGCGAGTCGGTCGCAGCGATTTGTCGCTGGTGCGCGGCGAGGCTGCGCATGAGTTGCAGCCGAGCGGCGTGCGGCGCACGGAGAGCCCTGGCATGTGGTTCGGACCCCGGCTCGGCAGGTCCTACAAGAGCGATGAAGACGGTAACTAGTACTTCTACCCTACGTTTTATAGAAGCGACAGGAACACGTAACCTTTTTATCAGAGGTTTATTAGGCAATTTGTTGCAACCTTACCCTGATTTTTTTTAAATTAAAGTACATTACTGGCACTACACGCTTTCTCACGTCAATGAAATATTATAACCATGGTTGCTCTACATAAAAAAACCAATCTTACGTCTGGATTCTCCGAATGGTTAAGTAGAGGTGCACTGCTATGAACCTACATTTTCTCCAAGCCATAGGAGACTAGCCTATTGTCATTATACCGAGTACACTCCTCCTCAATGCGAGAAGGATTCGGGTCCTAGCCAACTACGCCGACTCTACAAAAAAGTGTTTATTGTCACCAGAAATCACGATCCAGAATGAGACAGGAGATCACAGCGAGCCAGAGCAAACTGAGCTTGTCCACGACGAGCGGAAGAAGAGGCACACCCTACTAAACTAATTCACTTGACCTGAAAATTTTCACCCGACAGTTAGCTGCAATACTGACATCCAATACCTATCAACATAGAAAACTAAACTGAATTAACACTACACTAAAACGCACATTGCTATAACAATGTTTATTTTATAAATATATTTAATGGTTTTAACAATATTAATAGATAGGACACGAGTTTTCAACATTCCGATCTTGGCCTCGTCTCCATTAGAAAACATTTCAAAATAGCGTCCGAACGCTATTATAAAAAAGCCGCGTCGCATTCAAACTCTCTAATTGTCGCCGCCGGCAATTATGGGCCAAACCCCGCGCACACAACAGCACAACGCCGCCGTCCGCGGCATGTGTTGATAGATCCTCCTGACACGATTACCGCCCTCCTCGACCCGGGCGTCGAGAGGGCCCCCAACACACCTACACCAGCCTCAAACAGACACCGACCTCGCCGGCGAGGTCGAGGAACCCCCTCTTCTGGTCGTAGGTGAATATTTGCACCTAGGAGCACAGTCATTACCTCTCCCCTCACGGCAACTGCCCAAGCCGAGGTCGTGCCCCATGTGGCGCCCTTGAGCTAGTTGCCCTCCTCTTCCGCCCTTAAGGCTTTGGTTGGAGTCGCACTCTGCACTCGCCACTCCTCCGGTGAAGCTGTAAAGGCCAACTCAAGGCCAACAGCGTAGTCCATTAAAAAAAACACGTGTTTTCAGTTTGTAAAGTATTACAATCAATCACAAGTAAAAATGATCACTACATTTTTTTTTAAATTATTTTGTTGCCTTACGATCGCGGAGTTTGTTACTTTTATAAAATTAATTGTTTTCATTATCATGCAATGTGCGTTTGATCAATCATAGATATTAAATTAATTAAGATACGACAAATTGTAGTTACACCCTAAGGGGTACATTCTTTAAATATAATTTAATTATAAGAAAAATGGAACGAAACCGTCAAAATTGTTGTTAAGTTATATGATAATAGGCATGTAAGTTTGATAATAAAAAGTGTTTAAAAATTCTAGTTTAAGCCAAAATTTTTTCCAAGGCTGGGCGGATTTTAATTTATTGTTTGAATTAAAATCCGAGAAACAATTTTGGCACTATATTCAATAATTATAAAATGATATTGTTTATATTCTTATTTATTAAAATGAATCTTAGTCAATATAACTAACATTATTTTATTCTTATCAACTTCCTAACCACAAAGTATTATTAAGATACTCGGCTTTCCTCCAAAAGAATAAAAAATATCGTTGTTTTTAAATGGATTCATAGAGCATATTTAAAACAACTCTGACAAGCCAGTGGCTTGTAAAAGACCATATATTTTTTTTTACAATTACACTGCAAACCTTTTTTATGCTGTTAAATAGTTTGCTAAACTATTGTCGATAGAATAAATTCATAAATAATGGGCATATGTAGGCATATCTATATATGTATTTAAATAAAAGTGCATAGATTAGATGAATTCATTATTTAACCGCCTTACTAAAAAGACCATTGTACATAAAGAACAAAGAAAAGTACCACCTATAGGATTTTATTTAATTAACTTTATTGAAATCAAAATGTCACCACTGCATCAATTACTTAATCTATGTACCAACTCGTTCACTATGCAATCAATCTCAACCAACCTCGCTAAAAATATAAAGACATTTATTTAAAAAACCGTCTCTATTTGCATTCAGAGATCGACAGAGATGAGGACTCTATATAAATAACATTTACGAGTAATTCCATCGCGTGTTTAATATTTTATTATTGAAACAATGTACCAAGCCACGCGGCTAAGCCAGCGAGAGCCGCGGGCAACGGACGGCAAATTAAAAAAATAAAGTTAAGTACCTACGCAGATTCCTACTTAGCACAGAATTAAATATATTATATTGAATGGGCGGAATCAAATTAATTCAATTGAATTTGGTTGAAAGGTCAGACAGATAGATGCGATATTTGATACAGAGCTTACATTCACCTATACCTATGCAATCAAATTTGTTTGCAATTTCAATAAAACACCGATGGAGTACGGGTGGGGTCACACTGAGACATTTTATCAAAAACCATTTTCAATATGTCACTTGATGGACTTTTAAAATTACTTATCTGTATACCTTGTGGTAGATAGAGATAGCGTGATGATTTTATCCATAGAGTTAGGTGATTACAAAATTAAAAGCTGTCTGGTTTGACAAGCCAAACTGCGGTCAAACCGACAAACTGAGGAGAAGTATGTTGATTACGTCTCTTTCTCATGTATGAAATAAGACAGAGATCGAGCAAGTGAATTCGCGAGAGGGGTAGGTGACAGGTCTGCTAACCTCTCAGGTAGGCCTCGTAAATAATTTATTAAAACCAACTAATTTTGGTAGTAAAAATCCGTAGGGTCGAAAGCATAATTTAACATTTTCTACTTGGTTTTCACTAAATACCAGTAATTAATAATATTACTATAAGTCTGTAACGTCCCACTGCTGGGAAAAGACCTCCCTCCCCTTCCTATATTCATTTCTATTTTGGGCTAAGTTGGGCCACTCTTTTCGAAAAGCAATACCAGTGGGCTTAGTATAACGGTGTAGACATAAATTATCTCTTTCAACTGTCAGATTTGACGAGAAAATTACGTCACATCCCGCTTTTTGTACTGGACATGGCTCGGTGTGACGTCATTTTCTCGACAAATCTGACAGTTGAAAGAGATAAAACTTATATCTACGGTTCATGAGATACAGCCGTGTGACAGACGGACGATCGGTCGGACGGACGGACGGACGGACAGCGAAGTCTTAGTAATAGGGTTCCCATTATACCCTTTGAGTACGGAACCCTAATAAAAAAGTTGCGGTACGATTCCAGTTCCCAATGAAACTGTTGCCATTAATTCGTCAGCATTGGGACCCCACGACAAGCGTAACTAAATAAGTAATGAGCAAACATCCCGCCGTGTGCAGGGACCAGACAGAGGGCTTTACGGACCTGTCCGGGTAGACCGGCTATTGTCACTGGTTTTTCACTAACACCCCCTATTTGAGATCAATTTCGGTTTTCATCATCAGTGTATCAGCATGAAACTATTTCAGTTTTTACATTTGGCCCAACAAAAGTTTTTCACAACTTTTGTTAGGCCAAATATATGTTACCAAATTTAAAAGTATCCAATTATACTTATGATCTACTCACACGGTTAAGCCGGCAGCCCGATAATTATGGATGAAATGGAACGGATGTGCAGTCGCAAAACGTTTTCTATGAAAGCGTTCATGCAAGACAGGCTGGAAGCTTGAATAAAGGCTTTCTTACAAAGTGTTCTACAACTACATTTCCGTTCCAGTTTTCCTTAATTATCGGGCAGTCAGCTTTACCGTGTCAAAAGAGCGTATATAGAACATAAATTTCAAATCACATAAAGAAAATAATTTATATTTAAAAATAAAATTTGAATAGTTTGGTTGGTTAAATATCAAGAACCAACGTGAAGGTAAGTTCTCATATCTATGAAAACAAGGAAAAAGTGTTAAACTCTAAAAGCACTCTCGTTTTAATATTCCATTACATATCTCTATAGAAGTACAGGCAAGCTGACAACACAACAAACAAGAAAGTTGCGGACACCGGCTCTAAGTTGTCAGCACTGTTGCAGAAGTCGTTGAAGCACTGGCATGCGGTCTCCAGATGGTTCGCGTGGTCGTTGCGATAACAGCTCTTTTCGTGGGTAACCCAACCGCAGCCGCGAGTGACGCGCAGTTCCGACTTCTGGTACGGCAGGTAGACTGGAAATTAAGACTTATTATAATAGATTTAGGAGTGTATTTTATTTAAAAAATATATACGATAAGCCCTGAGCCAATTAAGTCAACCAATCGCGTGTTTTTTTTATCACAGAAATTCAATCTTTATGAATTTTAGTATAGAGTACATTTTCAAAAAAAGAAAGAATAGTAAACGCTCGCCCCAGTAGGTGGCAGGTCCCAAACTAAGAAAAGATTACTGTATATATATACAATAGACTGGAGGTGATCCCAGGTACATCCAGAACAGGGCAAATTACGAAAAGTAAATTTTTAAATTTTGCCTCTAGCCGGTATTGAATCTGTAAGTCCTGCAAGCACCCGGCTCAGTGAGACAAGTGGCCTATGCTCAAACTACTAGATTAAGTCAACTGTGATAACGTACTAGTTTGCACAATCTTCCTGCAAAAGAAGTGGAGATTCGGGTCAATGACCGGGATAGAGGCTTCGCAGCTGATAGCAGGTATCAGCCTCGCTCGTGTTTGGTCATCGTATTCCAAGGGATCGATGCAGGCGGAGTTGTTAGCACTTGTGCAGTAGTAGCAGTAAATAGCTGATGCTGAAAAGTAGAGACAAAAATAACATTATGCCAGAAATTCTCGAAAGAGTAGGCATTGGTGTATAAAAACTTTGACGATGTATTTAGGTCCCAATGAAATAGGGGGCAGCTTATTGGTATAATACCGGGCATATTCCCCCTCACAATTCAACTGAGGTTTTGGCCATAGTACACCATGCGGGCCCAGTGCGGGTTGGTAAAATCCACACGCCTTTCTATAGACGTGCAGGTTTCCTCACGATGTTGTCCGTCACCGTCCAGAAAGTCGAAATCATTATTGGACATGACATTCGCACCTTAAATCCGAACATCTCATAGGTGCGAGCCCGGTGTTTGAACCTGCACCCCTTGTGATCTAGGCGGGGGTTCTATCAACAACCATTACTTAGTCTGATGATTTCAATCAATATCATCTGACATAACAAGTAATTTGCTAATGACCTATTGTATTTACGCTCTGGGTTCAAATCCAGCTAGGACTGTAGTAATATTTTTTCTTCTATTGTGGGGAAATCCCTAAAGAAAAATGTATACCAAGAAAGTAGAACCTTGAAGCCATGTTCGTTACTTACATTTATAGACCAAAGACAAAAATATCGTTATGGTGATCCATATCTTCGTACTGGCCGCCATTGTGTCTGAAACAGTAAATAAGATAAAAGCTAACTTTTTTTTAGTTTTCAATATCTTCTTTTTAGGGTTCCGTACCCAAAGGGTAAAACGGGAACCCTATTACTGAGACTTCGCTGTCCGACCGTCGGTCCGTCCGTCCGTTCGTCCAGTCACCAGGCTGTATCTCATGAATCGTGATAGTTAGAGAGTTGAAATTTTCACAGATGATGTATTTCTGGTGCCACTATAACAACAAATACTAAAAAACAGAATAAAATATTTTTTTAAGGGGGCTCCCATACAACAAACGTGATTTTTTTTGCCGTTTTTATAGATAATGGTACGGAACCCTACGTGCGCGAGTCCGACTCGCACTTGGCTGGTTTTTTTACGAAATTATGATATTTTAATGGAATGAGGAATGCCTGAACCTGCGATTAGAGGTATTTATGGCAAAGTCAAGGACAAATTGTATAAATAAAAAATATAATTCGATATATTATTATGTCAAAACAAAATGAAAAAATACGACCAATTTGACGTTTTGTTCCGACATATAGGTATGTCGAATTAGATATGATGTTGATAATGCGAGAATTGGGTCCCAGGTAACAAGTTTAAAAATAAAACTAACGTAGATAGGGAATTATTAAACTTTACACAATTCACAGAGATAGTAGTTACTACGTTTTACTCAATTCTACTGCTTTCCTAAAATATATTGATATCTCATTTATTTTAATAGACACCGCCCCATTTAAGTTAACAAAAGAGTCCACTTAGCGTTATTGTACCAGTAAATACGATACGCGGAATAATCGGAAATTATACAGCGATTTAATAACAACTTATATAGCTAAAGGATTCATAAGCGCTGTATTATGGTTTAAAAGGATTAGGTGAATCTGATTTGCAGTACTTTTATACCATCAATGGAGTTAATTTCCTTAGAAAAAGCAAAATGGTTAGTCATTGCGGTGTTGTTATTTATTTTGAGAATTAGGGCTAAGGTTTCTTACTTTACCTTATGGCCTTCCATATTTCAAAATTTGAGAGGCAATTTTTGAAATATGGTAAATTGGAATATGGAAATTTTTGATATTTCAAAAAATTAAATAAGGCCTTCCTTATTTACACGGTAACGCCTGATAATTACAGATTTAACGGGAACAGGGCCTTATCACCAACTCTCAATTATTTTGTTTCAATAGTCACTGTCCGTCTCTGATTATGTCGGAGAAGTTAGCTTGCGGGCCGGACCAGTATAGCAGCCGGAATTTAAAAAAAAATAGGTAGTTAATAGGTAACTGTCAATTTTTGACAGATTATGTACTGAGCTAACTGTCAAGAACTGAAAGTAATATTGAAAATATTGCTGCAAGACTAGTGCTGGCAAGATGGCAGATGAGGATATGGAAACGTTTATACGTATTGATAGTTTACGGGAATCCAAGCATAAGTTCAAAATATGCATCGGCTAATTTAAATTTTCAATGTTTCAAAATCACACAATTAAGATACTTGATTCCTCCGCCATCTTTATCACTTTCATCAACCATTTTTATTTATAATGTGTAAATACATCATCACGCCTGTATTCCCCGAAGGGGTAGGTAGAGGTGTACTGTAGTGCGCCCACACTTCACCGATGTATTTTGGTCCCAATGTAATAGGGGACGAGCCTATTACCATTATACCGGGCACATTCCCCCTCAATACGAGGGAGATTTGGGCCATAGTCCACCACGCTGGCCCAGTGCGGGTTGGTGAACGCTTCACACGCCTTTCTATAGACGTGCAGGTTTTCTCACGATGTTATCCTTCACCGTTTAGCAAGTGGTAGTCATTGTTGAAAATGACATTCGCACATGAAAATTATCTCAGAGGTGCGGGTCTGGGATTTGAACTTGCACCCCTTACGTTCAAGGCGGGCGTTCTTGCCCACGAGGCTACCACTGCTTGTGTATACCTATGTGTATTTCTTAAATTTGTCGTTGCTATTAATTACTCGAGATTGCGATAAATATCGCTAATCGCAGGTGAAAGCATTCCTCATCTTATTCCATTAAAATTTCATAATTGAAATAATTTCGTAAAAAAAGAAGATTAAGGTACTTAGAATACTCACAATTTGTCACACAGAATGTAAATATTAAAACTGCGACTTAAAACAATTATAATAAAATAATTAATTGTTGTTTTTGGTTAAGTTATCGTTGATAGGGGTCACGTTATGACGGACGAACGGCCGCGCTACATTTGACGTTGATAACAAGAGTGTGGCGTAACTGTACGTTTGAGTATCAAGATGTGTTTTATTTGTATACTACGACTGGCTAGTTTTGATACTTTATAAACCTAATAATTATGATATTTTTTGTATCCATGCAGAGTGCAATCAACAGGATTATACTTGCCTACTTAATACATATTAAAAGGTATTACCAGCATGATGATATCATCGTGCTGGTAATACCTATAGGGGTAGGTAGAAATCTGACACATTTCGCCAGTGACATAATATGTAAGTATGAATACGTTTATAATATGTAAGTTTTCTCGTTTGGCGACTTTTTTGTAATTTATATATTTTTTATAACGTACATTAGGTACCTAAATGTAGACAAATAATAGATTTTTTTTGTTTGCATTCGCCTTTATTTTAATTTCATTTTTTTATGAGTCTATATAAATTATGATTTGTCTATTTTTTATTATACCTATATAATAATAACACATTTAAAAAAAAAGCGACGTAATTTTGCAAACCGTGTAATGTTTGTTAAATTAATTTATGTGTGGAATTTCGTCGGACATTCAATCAACTTATCTCAATGGCCTATGACATTTTAGAATTCGTATCTGTTATCCTACTAATAACTTATATTATTACGTTTACATAAATAAATGGTACCGTTACCCCGCATGCGTAATAAAAAAAAATATATATTACTATACTCTTTGACTTAGGCTCTACCATTAGTTCATTCGATTGAAATCGCAAGTCGCTAGCGACGACGTAATTTTTTTTAAGACAACGAGCAATTGTGCAGCGGCTTAAATAACAGTTTTAAATTTGTATGGGTATTAGCACAACCAACACCGTCATCCACGAAAAGATATTTGTGGAACATAACACTAAGCAGTGTCTCAGTTCGCGAATGAATAACATACTACACACAAAATCAACGACAATAAAACTAAACAATATATTATCTTTACCTACGTATTTTTAATTCACAGATTATCAATGCATATACACACGCAACTCATGTAATATGGATACCATACATTGGACTGGTGGTAATCTCTATTGCACCTTGGCAATTTCTATAAATGCCTTTTCTAAATCTTCCCGCAGACAGGCATTGAACCTGAGACTCTCCGGTATGAGCTCAATGACACATGATCGAACAACGAGACCGACCGACTGTCGTAAAACTTGCGAGATACTCATGGTAGCCCTACTGATTATATTTTCTGAAAAACCTATCTAGAATATAGCTACTTCTATATATATATATATCTTGGTTACCCGTCAGTAGTTTCAGCGTAATGTTCAGGCAGACATAAATATTTGCTACTCTATTTGAACCCCTATTGCATAGGAGCTACGATTTATTTCATAAAACTCCAGTGGCGGTTGCAGTTCCGTTACGTGTGCATATCCTGAAATACGATCCTTGACTTTGCAAGGTTTCGCGAGTTATATACGCATTAAAGTATGAAGTCTTGATACTTGGGAAAATCTTAATAAGTTTGATACTTTACTGGAATGTGGGGGTTTTTGAAGTTCGCCAACTTGCACTATCATGGTGAACTACCCCCCTCGCAACAAGGGGAATTGTCCGATAGAATTACAATAGTTTATCATTGGTAAAATGTGGGTCACCAAATTTCGCTCAAGTAAAATAGCCTTTCACCAATCGAATATAGTTACTTACAATTTAGAAATATACATATTAGTACAATTCTAAATAAAAAAAAAATACCAATTTTTTTTAAAGTTTTATATTTAATTAAATAATTGTACCCAACTTCTACTTTTTAAGAAATAAAAATCCATAATTCACGCTGGCTAAATTGACAATAAACATGAAAGAGGCCCAAGGTCATAAACTACCAACTATGATTGTTTTTTTTTCAATAAAGCAACAAAAAAAGAAATCGATTTCCATAGAAAATGGCCGCGGCGTGTGGGAATATGTAAAAACTTGACACAACCCCTCGATCAGCCGCCGGCGAACTCATTGATATTCCCATTACCAAGTTTTTCTAACGACTAAAATAAACATGGCCGATTGAAATTTTCGATGTGGCTCCGTATTTTCTTTTGCACATTTTTTTTTCTTATATCCATAATATTTTTCGGCTTAACATATGTAAAGCATACTAAACATATGTTAAGTATTGTTTTCTTATATTTACGCGAATACTATACATTGAAATTAAACTATTTTACGGATTTTATCGCGTTTATTTAAATTTTATCGCGTAAAAGAACATATAGCTGACGTGAAACACCGACGCTCCAAGAAGTCTGCAATCTGTGAACATGTACAGGACCGCACCCGCCATTATATCAGATTTGATAAACCGCATATCCTCGCAAAAGAACACCGACTCCAACCAAGGATGATACGCGAGGCCATTGAAATTAAAAAACATCCTAATTTCAATAGGGAAGATGGCTGGGTGCTACCACCAACTTGGGATCCAGTAATCAATATGATTAAATCCAAAACCAAGTGTACCATTGCAAGACCTCAGGACACCGTAAGCACTTTCGGCGTGGATCGGACCGCAAACAACAACTAAATATGAGGGTACCCAGTTATTAACTATGACATCAGGACGTCTAACACCTCAGTCCCCCCGTGACCATGGTTGCTGTAAAGCAGCCGAAACGTCGGGAAAATAAAATAGTAAATAAACGCGATAAAATCCGTAAAATAGTTTAATTTCAATATATGTTAAGTATATATTTACTTGCATGCATTATGCATACCTAATACCTACCATACCATTATATGCATACCTAAATTATATTAATTATGGGGCAGAAACAAGATCAAGTGGAAGAAAGTATTTAAAATGTTGCCCATCTTACTGATGTTCTAAATTTAAAAGTTTCCAAACCAATTCCCGTAAGACGCTTTTACTTAGGTTAAATTAAAATAATAGGATTTTATTTTCCTTATTAAGTTGAGTTAATGCGACATTGAACATTAAAATTATATTAAAAGACATACGTCATATGACATACAGTAAGTACCTAATTATTAAAAGTAAATTAATCATATATATAAAAATCAATGCCATTTTTCGTTGTAAGCTCCTCCTAAACGTACCTCCTAAACGGCTGAACCGATTTGAATGTTTTTTTTGTATGCGTTTGGGTGGCACTCTGGATGGTTTAAATTCATAATTGGACCCGGTAGGAGGCGCTGCTTTCGTATGTCACTCATTCTAAGGCGGTACGAAGTTCGACCGGTCAGCTAGTTAGGTATACAGGGTGGAATTTTGTAATGCCACCTGAAAGGAAAGTACCCTTTATACTGTAGATAGAAAATACTACTCAAAGAAAACATTCCTTTATTTTTTAAAAGAAAGAATACTGCATTCACAGATTTTCGAAAATTCGCTTGCCACACCCGGGAATCGAACTGACTAAAATCTGTAAAAATGACACCCTGTACTTTTATTGCATCGCTCGTTAAAGTCAATTATAAGGATGAAATCTCTCTAACAAACTTGGTAAATTAAATGAAAGGAAAACTATGAAATCTTTAATTATTTTAAATATTTACAAAAAAGGGTAGATATTTTTGTATTGGTATTTAAAAAAACAAATTTTCACGAAATCAAGCAAGTGTAAACGAGTTGAGAGTTGGAGTTCAGAATACGATTTATAATATTCACCACAACACGTTATTAAAGACTACTAGAAATGAATTCGTTAGAAGAATAAATATGTGTATCCAAGAAAATTGAGCCCTTTTTTACCATTTTTTGTAAATAATTTAAGATTTCATAGTTTTCCTTTCATTTAATTTACCAAGTTTGTTAGAGAGATTTCATCCTTATAACTGACCCTAACGATCGATGCAATAAAAGTACAGGATGTAAATTTTATACATTTTAGTCGGTTCGATTCCCGGGTGTGGCAAGCGAATTTTCGAAAATCTTTTAATGCAGTTTTCAAAAATAAATGAGTGTTCACTTTTAATACCATTTTCTACCTACAGTATTAAGAGTACTTTCCCTTCAGGTGGCGTTACAAAATTCCACCCTGTATATAAAAACTTATCTATCTAATTTTCGGAATAACCCCAAATTGATTTCGCAACTGAATACAGAAAGAATAAAAAAATGGAAAGTCGCTTAACCCTTCTTTTTAATTGAGCTGTCGTTAAAAGAACTTTGGACTTCAAAGCGTACAAATTGGAGGTCGAACTTGATTTCATTATGGTTTGACGTGCCCTCCTGAATACCTGACAGGATTGGAGGTAGCGAATCATTAAAAAAATACCTGTTTTGTTACTAAACATGGAGATATTACAATGGAGATGGCATTTCGAGCCCGAGCTGCGGCAATATTTTTGGTTTATCTGACTCCGACATTGTTGTTTTCCCATATAGTTGCCGTATACCTACTACAGGTACATGAGATAACAACAATGGCGGAAAAATCGCCGCAGAGCAATACTAAGAGTGGAGTCATTATGGGTACTCTAAATACTCTATGTAACGACACAGAAAATAAATAACAGTTACTCTATGAATTAGTTTTAGACATGATTATAAATAAGTCCGTAATTGGGGATTCATCGCCATCTTTATTACGTTCATCACTATTTTTTATTTATAATTTGTATTTATTGAATTTGTCCTTGCTATTATTACTTGACACTGTCTGAAACACCCCCATTAAATATCATCATTTCATTTATTTCATAAAAAAGAAGAAGAAATAAGTGACATGTCACTCAATATTAAAAAAAAAACATGTACCAAAGAAAATAGTTCCTATATCCTTAAGGCTCTATATGATTACCACTTGCTGTACGGTGAACGCCAATATTGTGAGGAAACCTGCACGTCTGTAGAATGGCGTATGAAGTTCCCCAACCCGTAATAGGCAAGCGTGGTGGACTATGGCCGAAATGTCCCTTCGATTGAGTGGGACATGGCAATAGGTACGTTTACTGACAGCTCGTGGGAACGCTTTCTTAAAAAATGTTCTGATAATACATCCAGTTAAATCTGTAATCATGGAGCAGCCGGCTTTACCGTGTGATTAGCGCCTAATAAATAAACATATTGTCCCCTTGCATAACTTCGAATGCGCGTGATCATCAATTAAAGATAAACGCCAGCAATCCAGTTAAGTGGATCGATGAAACGTGTTAATGGTTTTAGCATAAATAACTAGTTACTACAGTTATTTCCACCATGGTTTGCCTGCTTAATAATACGAAAGACGGAATAAGGTGAGGAATGGCTATTCTTGCGATTTTCATGTCTTGCCATCACGTAACCAAAGCAATTTAATATCCTACTTCTCACTAATACTACCTCCTTAGTACTCGTATGTCTCAATACTTCATTATGAATATTAATTTATTATTATTTAATTGAGTATATATACGGGTAATACAGGTAACTAGGTGTACATATTGGAAGAGAGTAACCATGGAGTTTCTTGCCCAGTCTTCTCTATAGGAAATGCATTCCGAATGGTTGGTAGAGATATTTTTTTTTGTCTATTGACGATTCTTAAATGCCTGTATTGGCTAATGAACATAAAATCTGATTTTAATTCTGTATTTTTTAAGAAATTTAAGAAAATACTCGTAGTTCATATAAATATACAAACTGACAAACGTATTATAATTAACGTAGATTAAGTAAAAGCCCACATACTTTAATTATCACTCTATATAGAGTTGCCTACTGCTATTTTCCGTATTAAACTCACTTCAATCTATTGTGAAACAGGCTCAACTGATACTTTATAGGTACCAATTCTAAAATGGTGGAGTTCCATAAAAATAAAATAAACGAAATTCATAATAGTATACCAAATAATTTATCAGTCGAAGATAATATTAGCACACATTACTTCAGAGATTACTATTTAAAAGATTTTAAATATATAAGTCCGGACGTGATAAATTTAAATAAAAACAATATAATAAATAAAGATGTAGAGAAGTCAGTGAACAATGTAAAGGGTGACAGTGTTACTTATTCGTCGTTGGAGAAGTGGTTAAAGGAAGTGACGAAGGGGTTACGCCAATTTTTCTATCAAGGCTCTCTTCACGGAGTCAAGTTAGTTCACTGTTGTCAATTTTGGGTGGCAGTTTATTGGAGTTGGGTGATTGTTGGTCAAAATTGGGTGACAGTTGAACCGAGTCGGGGGATTGTTGGTCACAGTCGGGTGACATTTGGTCAATTCATAGGCAGATGAACGAAACGTATCATTATGAATATTTCGAACTGATAACCTTGAAATTACTAGATGCTTCTAGAAATTACACAAAATGTTTCACAAAACGTGTTTTATATTTCATATTTCTAGGTACATCTTTGAACCCACATTCGGCGTTAAAGAGAAAGCTGCGTGGATCATCATCATGATAGTCAGCATCATTTTCTGCGCGGTGATCATGATCCAGCTATTCTGCAAGTGGACGTCAACGCCGTTCGTGAACGTCATCGATTCTATGTCCACGCCGATATGGGCGGTACCCTTCCCGACAGTGGTGATATGTCCACATTTGCACGTCAAGTCATCTTTTGCTAACGTCTCTGAATTAAATGGGTTAGTGATGATGCCTATTTTAATTGCAATTATCACAAGGTATCTTCAAGAAACGAGCATACTCATTCCTCAAAGGCCGGCAACACACTTGCGATGCCCGTGGTGTTGCAGGTGTCCATGGGCGGCGTTGATCACTTACCATCAGGTGAAACGTCTGCTCGTTTGCCTTCCTATCTCATAAAAAAAAAACAACGCTAGCGCATAGTGTAGCCTACGCCCCCGTGTGGAGGACGCTACGCAGAGTCCGCTCGCGTGACAGCCGTAACAGTACAATATAGGCCTCTTCGGTGCATAGGGGAATCCATGAGGACTTATGCAAAATAAAAGAGGCCAGAAGTTAAATATGTTTATCTTTGCATTAAGCATTTGCATTAAGTATATTGACAGTAGGCTCACCTTATGAGGTAACTTGCATTTCGACGAAATAATACAAGCGAAATGTATCTACTCTTTCAAGGAATACAGGAGAGGTGATTTTTAGGATTCCGTACCCAAAGGGTAAAACAGGACCCTATTACTAAGACTCCGCTGTCCGTCTGTCACCAGGCTGTATCTCGAGAACCATGATAGTTAGACAGTTGACATTTTCACAGATGATCTATTTCTGTTCCCGCTTTAACAACAAATAAAAAAAATAGAATAAAATAAATATTTAAGGGGGCTCCCATACAACAAACGTGATTTTTTTGCAGTTTTTTTTGATAATGGTACGGAACCCTTCGTGCGCGAGTGCAACTCGCACTTGGCGGTTTTTTCTTTCCACATGATAAAATTGTTTCAGTTTACATGAGTTTTTCGCATCGCTCGTATGCCCACGAATGTCTAGCAAGAAGTTCAGATACGAGACACTTGACGTATTCCAAATAAGTTTAATGCAAGATTTTATAATCAAGGTACTTGTTAACCTAACTAGACAAACAACGATTTCTTTAATTTTTTTAGCATATTTGATACTAATTGATTTGATGTTATTTCAGGCATAAAATTAACTTTATACAATGTAAATGCTAGTGTGATTTCAGGGTTCCCCAAAGTGTAAAGATATTATCAAAGCATGTAACTGGCCGGCGATCCACGAGACTAAATGGGAGATGGAGAAATGCTGTGATCTGTTTCATCCTATCTTCACCAACTACGGCATATGTTTTGCGTTCAATAGTCTACCATTGAATGGCATGTAGGTATTTGTAAAGACTGCTTCTTTTTAAGGGTCTTGCGTGCAACGTACTACTGCCATTACTCCTATAAAACCCTAATTTTTTTTGCCAGTACCTAAAACGAACTCTATGCCTAAATATACATAAAGATTACATTTATGTGGCAAAGCCACGCAACCAAGCGTCACTCGCGTTATAGATGACATTTCGTTGCAGAATGATCTTTTTGTGTGGGTTAATACAGTTCGTTTTAGAAAGACAAAAAAATTGATCGCATGCATTTTGACGCGCTTCTGGACCTGGGGCTTAAGACAATCATTTATTGCATCATCATCTTCTATAATGCCCCCTGAAAATACAGTGTTGAGTTTCCTATCGGATTTTAGGAGGGGGATTGACAAGACAAGAACGTTCTTAGAAAACCAGCTACTGATAAACTTTTATATGTTCAGGAGCAACGACACATTATCTTGGCACAAGTCTTTCAATAAGCACGCCTCACCACAATCTCTGGATTGGGGTCTCGATGAAGGCTACCCAAAAGTTTTCCCTCCAGACCTAACAACGATGCCTTTAAGGATAATGGCGTCCGGAGAAGCCAACGGCTTGGGAGTGGAATTGTTCCTGAATAAAAGTGAACATCAGTTCGCGTGTGAGGGTAACAGTTTGGGATTCACGGTAGGTTCCCGTTCATCATTGCCTAAATCCTAATACATTACTACCGTCAAATTAGTAAAAGGAACTGAATCAAAAATCCAACAATGAGCTCCAATCCTCGTTGCGGAAATTGATATCCATAAAATTAGGAATACATCCAGATTTGTATCTATTTTCAATCTTTTAGTAACCACACATGTTAGATGAATAAGACTTACGAACCATTTCGCAATCACGTAATAATTATAAGTCTAGTATCTAATATCGGATGGCAGATTTAAGCCCCGCGCCTATTATCCACTTGCTCGTATTATTTTATTTTCAAGCGATTTCGAACACGAACTCATGATACAGTCTAGGCCTAGTTTGAGGTCCATAGATACTATAACTTCTGGTATAATTAATTTGCGAAATAAATTTTATATTATTAATATTTCAGGTTTTAATCAATTCTCCAACAGACCACGTTTATACCAGCTCAGTTCTGCGTCTTCCCATGGACCGTATGACCACAATTGAGGTTACACCCCTCACTTACAAGACCGACATATCCCTCCGTGCTTTGGTTCCGTACAAACGCCAATGTTACTTCCAGAGCGAGAAGAAACTTGAGTACTATGAGTTTTACACGGACAGCAACTGCAAACATGATCTTTTGGTCCGAGAAGCTAAAAGGATGTGTGACTGTGTGTTGTTTAATTGGCCAAGTACGTTATGCGAATTTAACCAGACAACTTTTTCATACAATTGCAACATTATAACTAGTTTTATAATCTTACCGCATTCGCAACTCTAAAACCAGCCCAATAGATAATAATTTAGCTAACCAAGCCTATTGTTATCGTTTCACTAGTCGCTAGCGCCTACATGAAATACTAATCTGTGATCGCAAAAGCTACTACCGTTATACCGCCGATAAACTCAAGCTATCGTAAGATGAGTTAAAGTTCATGATTATTTTCAGGAAACTTTATTCGAGAACGTGTGTGTTCAACGGAATCTGATTTCGAATGTATAAGTAAAGTTGAAGGTAATCTTATAGTTGTTTCTTAAGTATTAGTTATTTTTGAAGGTATATAATCTATTTAAGTAGCTTTTCATAGTATAACTTCACTTTTCCGCCAGCGGCGCTGATTCAAAATGTATGGAATGATTCCATTATGCCCCAAACGATACTTTATGCGCCAGACACACTGAGGCTTCAAGACAAGAAGCGCCCACAAAATTTTTGATAACGCCATAACAAACTCTGTGTCAATATTCATAAAGCTTGAGTTATAACGTAGTAAAAACTGCCTTGCGAAAATCGCTCGCGCTGTTAATTGAGAATCGCATGCGCTGTAAATCGAGCACGTTGTTCCGGAACCGATTGCCTTAGATGGAATCCCACTCGAGGTTGTTACGGAGTACCTAGGGCAGACGCTCTAACTAGGTAAACACAACTTCGAGAAGGAAATCCAGAGAAGAATGCAGCTAGGAGTTTTCCGAATGCTGCCCACAGCATTCGGAAAACTCCGTCGAGTCTTCTCATCGCCTATACCGCAGTGTCTAAAGACAAAAGTCTTTAACCAGTGCGTCCTACCCGTAATGACATACGGAGCCGAGACGTTGGCACTCTCAGTTAGACTGGTCTACCAATTTAAGGTCGCCCAGCGAGCTATGGAGAGAGCTATGCTCGGTGTTTCTCTGCGGGATCGAATCTGGAACAAAGTGATTCACCAGAGAACTAAAGTTATCTACATAGCTCAACGGATTAGCAAACTGAAGTGGCAGTAGGCTGGTCATATCTGCCGCAGGACTGACAACCGTTGGGGTAGACTCGTCCTAGAGTGGAGACCGCGAATAGGCAAACGTAGTGTAGGACGTCCTGTGACTAGGTGGAGCGACGACGGTGGGAGAGGCCTACGTCCAGCAGTGGACTGACACCGGTTGATGATGATGATGATGATGTTTTCCAAGAGTCAATACAGTTCCTTTTGGTATTGGCAAACATTTTGCTGCGCGCGCCTTGACGCCTGCGTCTGTCCGAGTCTATACATAAATAAATAATTTTTTTCTTTTTGTTGCACAACATAGGTACGCACTTACAATTATGTAAACTAATTTATTACAGCAAAAGTAGAAGAACAGTTAATTTACGCATACTATGCTGAGAGTGAGGACGAGATTGGCACTCAAGAGCAGGAGACCAAGTCGTGCCATCCCTCTTGTAATGACGTCATCTACGCCAGCCAAGTGTTCTACTCCGATCTGACGAAGGAATTGGGAGATGAGTCCAGGAAATGGGGGGAATTAAGCCAGTGAGTCACAAATATTTTTCTATCTGAAATTACTTGCGGTTTTCTTATTTAAGTAGGTAAGAAGTACCTACAGGGATACATGATCGTAACTGGATATTTACCTTGGTAAATTGGTTTGAAACTTCAATCCATCTTACATATTGCCTACAGGTAGAGTACAAAACTGTATTGAAATGCTATTGCAAATGGAACAAACATCTCTATTATTCAGTATTACATCATAGTGTTTGTATGAGGTCGAGAAATGTGAAAACACATAAATAGCTTTTCTACTTATGGCTGACACGTATTTTATTACAAGCTTTATATTAGCTTGCAACGTATATATGTCCGGGTGGAATCTTGCAACTGAATTGTAAATCAGTTATATTAACCGATTGAGCTGAAATTTGGTATAGGTACACGCTTACTTTGGATGACAATGCATACTTAGCTATGTGACGTTATTCTAATTCCAATATGGCGGATCTTCCAAGATGGTGGAATTGTTATTTTTTCTGGACTACCACAGTATGGGTATCAAATGAAAGGGCTTGCTGAGGAGAACACGAAAACTAAGGGCAATTAAATAAAAGATTGTTTTTAAAAAGTTTTTTTTTATCATTAACTTTTTTGACAGAGATAAGTGATAGTTAGCGAATGAGTAGTATAAATTATAAGTTTCTATGGATAAACAAAATGTCAGCTGTCATCAAAATAATATTAGGACGATTGCTCTATCAGCCCTATCCTTGGTAAAAGGTAAACTTGCATGAGTGTTGGGACGCAAAAAAGGCAATTTTATCATCAGTAAAGATCCACAGATAAGACAAAACATGGCTTTCCGCTGTTACTTACCTATAATATTTGCCTGTATTAATTTTATGTATCCAGAGGTGAAGTGACTCAGATCAACGTTCATTTCTACGACGACATGTTCCTTGGACAGCATCGACACGCGCAATACGATGATTATTATTTTGTTGGTAAGATATCTTACGCCTAGCGTGCCACACCACTGACAATATGTCTATCGACAACTTAAAACCTGTCGTGTCCACCAATTTTATCAATACTACTATGAGATACACAAGAGGTGACTACTGTGCTCATGCTAAGGCGGTAGATAAAGCTCGATGTGACATCATTTGCTCGATAAATCTGACAGTTGGTAGAGATAAAACTTATCTACACAGGGTCATTATTATATTTAAAAGGCTTTAGAAACGACAGGTTTTGTAGGACAGGAATCATCAACATTCAGCCAGCCAGCCCCACGACAATGTCGTAATCACTTCATAAGTACAGGGGCTAAATTTTTTTATGGCATGCTATCGGAATGTTTTGTCAATGGTAGTTCATAACCTATCATTTTGAAACGATAGGCTGTGATGGGCAGAGGTGCACTTCAGTACACCCACACTTCGCCATTGTGCTTTGGTCCCAATGTTATAGGTAACGAGCCTATTGCCATTATACCGGGCACATTCCCCCTAATACGAGGGAGATTTGGGATAGTCCACCATGCTGACCCTACGCGGGTTGGTGAACTTTACACGCCTTTCTATAGACATACAGGTTTCCTCACGATGTTTGCCTTTGATGTTCAGCAAGTTGGTAATCATTATTGAAAATGACATTCGCTCATAAAATCCGAAAATCCCAGAGGTGCGGCCCAGGATTTGAACTTAGACACCTTGCATTCAAGGCGGACGTTCTACCAACTAGACTTGCTTATAAAAGAATTGTAAAGTTAAGATATTGCTTTCAGGTGCCATCGGTGGACTACTCAGTTTGTTCCTCGGCTTCAGTATCATCAGTGTGGCTGAGTTTATGTACTTTGTAGTACTTAAGCCTACTTATATAATACTAAGAGATGTGTACTAAAATGTGGGACTAGGTTCTCATGTATCTTATTAAACCAACCTTAATATGGTGTGATATCCTATTTGTTTCATTTTTAATAGTTAGATTTGGGCGTATGTCCCGTTTTGGGCTGTGGAGTTTCTTTCTTTCTTCGACCATTTAGTTTCTTGTCCATTCTTCTCCATAGGAAATGCATTCCGAATGGGTGGTAGAGATACTATTAATATTATTTATTTTTTACTGACGATTCATAACGGGTACCTGACAACTTTGTCCGCGAGAAATAAAGAAAAGTTCGTTCAGTAGAAGGATCGGTAGATAGGTAGGAACTTACTATTGGTTTGTTCAGTTCACGGTGGGATTATTTCTGAAGTAGGTAGACACTAGAAGTGGCCGTACATACCAAACTAAAAATTCCTGCTATGTCATGATATTGTTGTTGCCGTAATGACCTAACTTAAAATGACTATAATACTTTGCTGTTACAAATCATCCGGTATATGACCGTTTTGGTATCTACCATAACTTTTTATCGACACAATTGACATTGACAATCAACGTAATCTATCGAGATATATAACGGAGATACCCTATCGACTCCACGCTGCGGCAATTTTTTCTGACGTTTATCCGCTATTGCATTTGCCGTATACTCATGGAGATATTATAACGGAGATAGCATGTCAAACCCGCGCTGCGGTAAATTTTTTCTGGTTTATCTAACTCCGCCATTGTTGTTTTCCCATATATTTGCCGTATACTACAGGTACATGAGATAGGTAACAACAATGGCGAAAAAATCGCCGCAGAGCTATACGAAGAGTGAATTGGTTATGGGTACTCTAGATACTCTATGCGTATACTAAAGGTAACTATGAGGTAACTACAATGGCGGATGTCAGATAAACGTCAAAAAAATTGCCACAGAACCATACGCAGGGCGGAGTCGATATGGGAACTCTAGTTACTCTATGACGTAACCCCACAAAGCCACAAACTTTCACCTTTGCCATCTATTACACCTTTATGACTCAATTGTCACTCATTATTTGTTTAAAATATGTATTTATAAAATTTGTAACTGCTATTATTTAATTACTTGACTTTGGTAACTCGCAAATTAACAATTCCTCATTTTACTGCATTATATTGCATCAGTTATATATTTTCGTAAAAGAGAATGAACAATGTCTTCTGAAGAGCTCGACTACCTCGGCTTTCCTCACGGGATGGAGGACCTTCGGGCTATGAATGATAATCTCAACGCGAGAGTCGTGGAGCAGTTAAACGAAACACAGGAACTCGTCTTGTTGAATAACTTCGCGCGCGAAAGCAACGAGTATATTTTCAAAAAGTGCTTGCAAGAAAGGTATCACAATTTCTATGGAATTAAGTCTTAAATATGTCTTTTAATATCGACGTGGTGCACGGCATTTGCTTTGTAATTATATCAAATGAACTTGCCTGAACCTTGAAAGTCCATAGGTAAACGCATTTAATGGCTTACTAACCTTATTAAAGCTAGCTAGCTGTCCTAAGTTAAACATCACGGATCAAATGGACTTCTGTGATTATCTTTATTATGATCTGCCAATTTTCCATAATTCAGCAGTAGGTATGCACAGGTAGGCCTTATGGATCAGAGGTTAGCTCTATAAGTTGTTTGGTTAGACTTAAGGTAATTTTACTCCACAAGTATCTAAAGACAACACGATTTTGATCAATACCTACTCATATCCACAAATAAGCTTTTAAGCTATATTATATTTACATACTATCTAGGATCGCCGACATTGCTTCCTGGCGTTGGGTCCTAGAAGACTTAACGAAACGCTTAATCGAGGCATTAGGTACATTGCGATACGAACACAACGCCCTTCGTGTAGTGATATCCAGGTTGAGAGACGAGATGGACATGCATTCGCGAGAAGCCAGCCGCCCAGGGGTGCTGTGCCCCTTGTCAGATAGCGTGGAGGAAGCTATTATGCAGGTTTCTATCTAGTTCTTTGATTAATATTATGTCTATGGCATTATGTCGACTAACATGGCGACACTTGTCTGTCAACGAACCGTCTACCTATTGTTCGTTTTCACTAAGACTAGGAGACGCCTTAATGTAATGCCTAAATACAAAACAGTTACAGTAGTTGGCACCTAATCAATTTTAATCATCACTGAAATAGGCGTTCCTAAGTAATAGTTAAAATTGACATATTAAGTAGGTAGTTAATTGAGATCTCTGGTAAATAAAATGTACGGACTAGTGTCTAGCGTTTTATTTAAATTATTAATTCCTAATCGCCTGCTATCAGCCCAATATTGTAGGAATTAATAAATAATAATTTTACTAAGTACCTACCTACGCTACGTAATGGCACTACTTACTTGATCATCGAACATTAGGCTTTTCTTTCCTCGCAACAGGCAGATAAGGTACCTACTACCTCTTAGGGTCTTTTTTAGGGTTCCGTACCCAAAGGCTAAAACGGGAATCCTATTACTAAGACTTCTCTGTCCGTCCATCTGTCACGAGGCTGTATCTCATAAACCGTGCTAGTTAGAGTTAGAGGCTCCCTTACAACAAACGTGATTTTTTTGCCGTTTTTATAGATAATGGTACGGAACCCTTCGTGCGCGAGTCCAACTCGCACTTGGCCGGTTTTTTTTATTAAATAAATTACCATTACCGAATTGGGAAAATAAAAAGTTGTTTCAGGAATTCGACTTCCTTCGTGATCAGAAGAAAAAGTTTGAAAAGATGATTCCGTTCCTGGATAAACAGACCGAGTCCCTGGAGAAGACTAAAAATAGAATTGAAGCTGATATTCTGAACAAACAACATGCACTTTCTGTGGAAGAATCGTGCGCCAAAATTAATAAACCAGGAACGCCTATCAAAGCAGAAGCCAAAAAGAAGAAAAAAAGGTTGGAAACAAAATAAACATTCGTGCCTGCTATATTCTGAGACTAGTTTCGTAGCTTCAGAGATTTGAATGAATCAGTGATTTTCGCTGTTTATGATTTTTATGGATAAATAAAAGATATTTTCAGATGCTCTTTGGTCGCTCGTTGGGAAAATCGATGCATTGCTCTGAAGAGATCTGGCTTACAGGCACTTAGTAAAGCAGTCATGGCTAGGCAACAGGTACAGTACTACTCACACAAACTCTACACGAAAACAGATCACAAGGTTAGGATCAGGTAATCTATAAGCATCCGTCGGGCCTCCTTTGTTTCTGTGGCAACTCAGCTCAGCCAAAAGTCAATACCGATACTTATACAGTTTTTTTCTGTTGCTTTGCAACGAATGGAAGTGGATACAATTTTTCTTCAATCTTATGTCTTTCGATTGAATAAGTGCGGGTTCCGAGACTATTTAACTATGCCCAGAAATTCGACGAGGGTTATAACTCGTTGTTTTTATTAGATACCCCTGTTGATCTTGAATTACAAGAATAACAGTGGTGGTAAGTGGGAATGTGTGGCGGGCAATCCCAAAAAAGATGACTCTACACCATCCTTTCCCAAAGTGGGCGATAACGCCCTCTTGTGGGGCAGGCCTAAAGGGGGCGGTAAGAGACCCAGAAAAAAATGGGGGTATTGTGTAGAGGCTTTAATTTTTAAGTAGGTAGGCTTCTAAGTAGGTGAAAAAATGGGGGCGCTAAAAAATAATTTATTCTTAAAGAGGGCAGTATACGAAATAAGTTTGAGAACCACTACTCTACACGAATAGATAACGCATAAGTCATTTGAAGGAAGCCTTTAATCCAAGGTTCGAGGCGCAAGAGTTCATTTATCGATAGCAGCACAGTCGTATGCGGCGAGAGTGGACTCTGCTTTGAGAAGACGCCTTCATGTGAACAAAGTCAAACTACAAGATCTCGAGTGGCAAAGGGATGAGGTAGGATAAGGCGAATCTTTATTTTCTTTAAAGTGTTACTATAATTACCTACTTCTATAACCAAATTTCCCGAAGGGTAGAGAGAGTGAAGAGGTAAATCACGGCCTTTTGCTGCCTTATTATATATATATTTTTTATTATGCGAAGGGCTACATGTAAAAAAGCCACTCCAACACTACCAAAATACTATACGTAGTATTTAATGATAATACCTTTACAGGCGATTCGAGATTACAAATCCCTAGAAGATGAATTGTCAACAACAGAACAGAACATTTTAGAGACAATGGAACAAGATCGATTGGTGGAAACGAGACTTGCAGACCGTAAATTGAGGCCTGCAGGTGAACTCATAAGAGACGAAGTCGACAGAAAACTGAGGGATGAACTTGGGAGGCTGAGAAGCTTCAGCAAACAATTGAGGACGAATCATGAGAGGATTACGTAGGTATACCCAATTTACTGGGTATTTTTACTGACTTCAAAAAAAAGTAAGTAAGTTCTCAATTCAACCCATAAGTGTTTTGTACATAAGCATGTCGTTATCGCAAGTCTTCGTCATTTGTAAACCGATTCCGATATTTTCATTTAACTACATGAAACCACTTTCTAGAAACTTTCCTAAAAAACATATTTTGGTTTTCAGATGTCTACAGAACCATTTAACAGGCTGCATCAATCGCATCAATTGTTGCGCGGATGATATCGTGCAAGTTGTACGTTTAGACCAAGATAGGATAAGGGCAAGACTTGGAGAAGAGACTAATCAAGTCTCAAACGAGGCTGCCTCGGCACCAAGTCCTCCAAAATCGACTGCTAAAAGGCATTCTCCGTCCGAAGAACCTCTTCAGGTTATCAAAGAGGAAGATGAGGACGATTATCCGTTTAACGATTGAACATTTAAAAAACTAGATTTTTGAGAATTTGAAAGTACCTACTATAGGTAAAATAGTTTAAAATATTTTTTGATAAGTTTTAGTATCTACGGAGTTAGTTGTTGTTATTTCTTAATCATCTTTTTTTTATAAAGGAAGTACGTTTATTCCGTTTAATTATTTTTTTAAAGTTAGGGAACAACAGTTTGACACATCTACGACGTAAAAATTGGACGATATCTGACTAAACAGTTTAAAAGTGAAGGATCCATAAATTTATAGTTTTTTTTTGAGCATAAGTATCTACTGCCCGTTGTCACGTTATTATAGGAGAAGCCTTAACGCCTAAATCAACGACTAATAATTTCCTTTCTTAAACGTTTGTTCAAGCAAGCCAACCTACTATGGGTGCTATGAAATAAATATTATTTAAGCTTCTAACTACATACATGCATACCTACTTACTTACATAGCTTGAATGAAGAGCTATTATACATATTATTTTCAAGGAGTTTTATATTTATTTTAATGAGATGCACATGTAGATAGTGGAACATTATTGGCTATTTAATTTCGTAAAAAAGCTGTTTCTATTATTTGAAGCGCCATCTATTAGTATATGGTAGAAGTTCTGTTTTTGCAGCAAGATATAGGGGTCGCCCCAAGGTAAAAGAAAACAATAATACTATGTAATAATTTACCTGAGGAGTTTATTTAGGTGAATTTGCTATGAGCTTCGAAAGTAGGTACAATTTTTTTTTCATCTTGTGCATTGTATTTTGGTCACATAAAGAAACATAGAAATTTGAAAGTCCAACAGATCCTGCCCACAAAAAAATGCAAGATTAAAGATACAATTAATATTTATAAAATTAAATAAGTGTAGTTTATTGCTGTGATCCCCGTATTTCGCCACATCTTTAGTATGATTTTTAAGGTTCATAAAAATAAAATTTATAAAATAAATTTTCAAAATGAAATATATTATTGTATTGTAACTATTTTGAAATCATTTTTATTATTTTGTGTATTTATTGAATTTGTGCTAACTATTACTTACTCTATACTCAGTAATGCAGGTGAAGCCATTATATATTATTAATAACATGATTCCATCATTTCACTAATTCTATTAAAAAATAAGAACTCATCGGCTAAACTCAATGGAAGCCATAGACTTAAAAAGTGAAGTGAAGAACTTAAGAACAATGCTTCTTGCCTTTGACATGACCATACAAATTGTCTACATTGCATGAAACCTTTATTCCACATTTAGCACACACACCTTTGTCTTCAGTCGGATCACATAGAAACTCTTCAATGCTTATGCTCTGACCGTCAATCAATTTCAATATCTTTCCAAGCTTTTTAGTGTGCTCCGAATCTTTGTCAACATGTTCGAATATTGTTTCCATGTAATTTTCAAAATAAACTTTACAGATTTTGCAATACAGATCATCGTCACTGCCCTCAACTGAGAATATTCCATTTAATGGTTGTACTGCTATGGCCCGTGCCCTTATGTGCCTTGGTAACGTTATATGGTCCTTAATACTCCCGACCTCGAAGTTTATAGACCGATCACAGATCAGGCAATAAATGTCTGAACCTCGATTTGTTACGCGTTCGGGTAATTGGAGAAATCCACCATCATTCTCCACAAGTGCGTTTACAGTTTGCATATTGTTTATATGAATCTCGCTACTTAAATGTTCGAGAATTCTAGACATATCTGTTTCCACGTTACATACTCCGCATCGAATAATTTTATTATTTTTTAATGTAACATTATTTTTTATCATCAATCTTTTCATAAATAATTGCATGTGATCTCCATTTTTTATGTGCTCTTCTATAACTTTATCACTGTCTGCAATATTAATTTTACACAGAACACATTGGATTTTTCCATTTTTATCTATTAATATATCTTCGTAAAAAGCCATTGCAGACACAAATTTATGTTTTCTCTAGAATACTTACAAGATAGAGATCATCAACAAATAAATAACGTACCATAGAGTAACGTACTTATTGTCCATAGAGAAATACTAGTATAGATACAAGCCAGTGTTGTTCTAGACAAATTTAGGGCTGCCATGATGAAAATCCAAAATTGCCGTATCAATATTTTTTTTCAGAAATTTACAACTACTGATAAAAACCGACTATTTTTAAGCAGTTCTACAAACTTAAACTTTTAATATAAATTAATATTTTTCAGACACCTAAATTAAAGCAAAATTTTACTCTGATAAACAGATCACTCTGATTAGATCTTTGAATGAAAACTAAAAATCGTAGAATCCTACAACTACAACCATACGTCACTTTGTAGTATAGCTATAGTGGAAAATACTCAAATATGGTATTGCATTTGTATGTTGATGCCTTCCGTAATACACAGAAAATAAAGATGTTAGCTGTTTTCAGTTGCCCTTTTAATTTTTTATAGGTCCTTAAAATACGGCAATTTCAAACTCTGATTACGGTAGGCCAAAATTTGTCTGGAACAACACTGGTCGATAAACCATTCATGATCTTTGGATAGTAATTTATTATTAGTCTGTATCGTCTGTGTTGGTACCTATGTTTTTGTGATCCCGATCTGTACTGTATTGATTTTCCCCTGTTTATTTGTATTGATCGGAATTCGGAACAAGTAGCGTAAAATAGGTTGGTACAAAAGCTGTAATAATTCAGGAAAATGTCAATAGATACTGAAGTCGACGCTGGTATCTTGGAAGATGTTGCAGATGTTTTGGACAGATTATCTGTAAGTATCTCGAAGACAAGATTACGGCAATTAATTATCACACCCCAACTAAGCAAGGCTAGCACTATGTACATTAAAATATTTCGAGAGCGACCGCGACCGTACTATTTTATTTTCCTAAATTAACATTTTTTTTTATTTTTAACGTCTGTAAATTCTGGATACCCCTGCCACCACGGGGTTAGTAGCAGGGATAGGTGGTAGTCCCGGCAGAAGGCCGCATACCCACTAAAATCCGGCGGTGTACCTTCCTCCGCCTTTTTTCTCAGGAAAGCTTGGAGTTATTGAAATTGTAATTAATATTAAATAGTCAGATCTGCAATCTCTTGGAACTGTAAAAAAACCGGCCAAGTGCGAGTCGGACTCGCGCACGAAGGGTTCCGTACAAAAAAAATCACATTTGTTGTATGGGAGCCCCCTTAAATATTGATTTTATTCTGTTTTTTAGTATTTGTTGTTATAGCGGCAACATAAATACATCATCTGTGAAAATTTCAACTCTCTAACTATCACGGTTCATGAGATACAGCCTGGTGACAGACGGATGGACGGACGGACAGCGAAGTCTCAGTAATAGGGTTCCCGTTTTATCCTTTGGGTACGGAACCCTAAAAATCAATGAGAGAATTTTGGTCCCATTTTTTGACACATCCCTTTGACACAGTTAACTATTTTCTTAAATATGATTTGATGAATAGTTATTTTACAATTTACAGAAAGATGTGGATGATATGTACACATTCAGGAATCTGTTTTTTGAGAATCACCCCCTGGAAATGGCGAACCAAAAATCCAAATTTGTAGAAGAGAAGAAAGATGAACTGATTGAAAAGTTTGAATCTATTGATGGTAAGAAAAAATATTCATGGCCATGACTTAAGAAAAACGGAGTACTCTGTGTCACTTAAATTGAAAGTGAAGCAACATTGTGATGGTATTTAGAGGTGCAGTATGCACACACACTTCGCCTATGTATTGAGCCTATTTCCATTTTACTGGGCACATTCCCTCTACACAATGAAGATTAGTGCTACAGTCCACCATGCTGGCCCAATTCGGGTTGATGAATATTGCATGCCTTTATTACAGATGTGTAGGTTTCCTCACAATGTTTGCATGTGTAATCAGTACCCTAAGCATGACTGTTTTATCACTTTCAATTGTTAGATTTGTTGAGAATGTGACATCACTTCGAGTTTTTAGTACTGGATATGGCTCAGTGAGACATAATTTTCTCTACGAATCTGACAGTTGAAAGTGATAAAACTTATGTCTATGTGGTGATGCTATGGGGCCTGAAGATCTTAGATATGCTGGCCCAAGATTAGAACTTGCACATCTTGGCATTTGGCTTCTGATCTATGTGTACATAAATTAAGACATACTAACCATGCATGCTGTAGGACTACAGCAATCAATTTACTAGGTATTATCTAATTGAGTTAGTGATTGATGTGTACATAAATAATATGAGTGCTTCACTTATTGCTTTGCGAAATTCCGTCGTACCTTATTATATGTCAATGGTTTGTATAGTCTATGTTTACAAGCTGTCTACCACCAACCTTCACATAGGAAGGTAGGCCAGTGGCTGTCCACTCATGAGACCAAAATAAACTCTCTAAGAGATTATAATAAGATTGAAATTCTGTAGTAAAACACATGCATCCAGGTGTCTAAATTCAATCTGTATGCATATCGGCACAGACTTCGTTTTGCATATATATTTTGATGCCCAAGTGTGATAAATAAAGAACATTTGGTTTGTTTTATTACAGTTGACACCCAAATCCCGTTTGAAAAACGAGCCGAATTCCTATATATAAAAGGTCGATGTTACAATGTGAGCTCCACTTACGACGCGCGCGCCACTCAGTGCCTCAGCAAGGCGGTGAAACTCAACCCTCGGCTGGTGAGCGCTTGGAACGAACTCGGAGATTGCTACTTGAAGAACATGAATGTCAAGGAAGCTAAGGCCAGCTTCGAAGGTGCATTGAAACATGTAAGTTACAATGCAGTCGGATTTCTAAAATGCCGTTTAGTGACAAAACTTAATTTTGAGTTGCAAGCAAAAATTCTAAAATTGATCTCACTAGACAGTGAGCTGATTGCATACTTAAAATCCATGCAATGATACATATACTTAAAAAAAAAAGTATACATATATTTCAGGAGCGCTGTCGTGTATCTCTCCGCTGCCTATCGGTAATCCTACGTCAGGAGAACGTCCGTTATTCAAAGGCCGAAGACGCCATTGCAGCTATCAACAGGAGCGTCGAACTGGCTAAGGAAGCCGTCGCTCAGGACACAAAAGACGGGATGTCCTGGGTGTCTCTGGGTAACGCATACCTGTGCCAATTCTTCGTCGTGACGCAGAAGCCGGCGACTATGAAACTATGCCTGAGCGCATACAGACAGGCCGCATTAGATCCAATTGCGAAAGGACAACCGGATCTTTATTACAATAGAGGAATTGTAAGTATATCATTGCTTGTAGATGGATTCTAAATCAATACTGTGGCGACCTCTATGCTCGCAACAAAGCAGGTAGGGATGTAAAAAAATAATCGATTTGTAAAAAAACAATTTTTTTTTCAAATAATCGATTAACTAAATATAAAAAAACTATTTATCTTAAAGAGAGAAAAATCGATTTTTTATAAATCGATTTATTTTTAAGAGAGAAAAATAGATTATTTAATAATCGATTTTTTCTCCTCCAAGTCACATCCCTAAAAGCAGGGCCCCAAGTCTACTGACACTATCGCCGTGGAGTTGCTATGACTAAATTTTTTAAGGCATGAACACAATATCTTTTATCAATTGTAGCTAATATATGATCAGCAACGACATTAGACATTGCCACCTTGAAGACATTAGAGTAGTCATATTATAACTACCATTAATAAAATACGTTGTTTTCATGCCTTAAAAATTAAGTCACATCAAGTCCACAACGACAGTATTAGTAGACTTGGGGCCCTGAGCTTCCGCCATACGCTAATAGATGGCGCGACAACCAAAATATCGCAATTCTACGCACACAAAAAACTGAACCGCCATACAACATCGTATAGAAATCCTGAATCGCGATAGAAGTGTTCCCGACGATCTGAACTATATATACAAATCCCCAACGTTATCCACCACCAGGCATACCACCCACCTGGCAGGAAGATCTTCCCTTTCAGTCAAAACCACCACGCCTGTATTCCCAAAAGGCATAGTCAGAGGTGCAATGCCGAGTGACCACACTACACCAATATATTTTGGTCCCAATGTAATAGGGGGCGAGCCTATTGCCATTATACCGGACACATTCCCCGTCAATAAGAGGGGAGCCGAGTGGTGAAGCAGTGGTAGCCGAGTGGTCGAACGCACGCCTTGCAAATCAAAGTGTGCAGGTTCAAACCCCGGCTCGCACCCCTGGGATTTATGTGCGATTCTCATTTTCATCCGAGATTATCACTTGCTATGAAACGAGGAAAGGAAAACATCGTGAGGAAACCTGCACGTCTGAGAGAAGTTGTCTAGTTCTCTATATATGTGTGAAGTCTGCCAACCCGCACTGGGCCAGCGTGGTGGACTATGGCCCGAATCCCCCTCGCATTGAGGGGAGGGCCGTGCCCAGCAGTGGGACGTTAAAAGGGCTGTAGTAGTAGTAGTAAGAGGGTGATTTGGGCCACGCTGACCTAATGCGAGTTGGTGAACTTCTTACGCCATTTTATAGACGTACTGGTTTCACGCTATATTCCTTTACCGTTCAGCAAGTGGTAATCATTATTGAAAATTACATTCGTACATGAAAATCTCAGGGGTACGGACCCGGATTTGAACTTGCACACCTTATGTTTAAGGTGGGCATTCCACCCACGAGTCTCCCACTGGAAGTTTTATTTTCTACTACTAATTAGTGATTATTAATGTGAAATTTTGTGAGGGTCAATGGATGGATGTATGTTCGTTACTAGAGATGAAACGGATATCCGGTAACTATCCAGTATCCGGCTTATCCGGCCTTGTTTCCACTATCCGGGCGAATACCGGATAGTAATTCAGTATCTGGGCGAATACCTGATAGTAATTCAGTATCCGGTCGGATACCGGATAGTAATTCAGTATCTGGCCGGATACCGGATAGTAATTCAGTATCTGGCCGGATACCGGATAGTAATTCAGTATCTGGCCGGATACCGGATAGTAATTCAGTATCTGGCCGGATACCGGATAGTAATTCAGTATCTGGCCGGATACCAGATAGTAATTCAGTATCCGGCCGGATACCGGATAGTAATTCAGTATCCGGCCGAATACCTGATAGTAATTCAGTATCCGGCCGGATACCAGATAGTAATTCAGTATCCGGCCGGATACCGGATAGTAATTCAGTATCCGGCCGGATTTTGATGAAACTGTACAGTATTATTGTTTATACATCAGAATTACATATAGGCTATAATTTATAACGATATTTAGTAATTGAAGTCTGCACGGGCACAGCTAGTACTTTATGATAACTCGGTTGCACTCATAGATTTTGAAGTATGAAGAGCGGTATGGAGAAGCCCTGGAGGACTTCGGCCACGCCTGCGAGCTGGACCCGACGTGGCAGCCGGCGCGCCGCGAGCGCGAGCGGCTGGCGCGCCTGCTGGCCGCCGCCGACCAGCTCGTGCGCTCGCGCGGGAAGCTCAGGGGCAAGCGGCTCACGCAGATGGCTCAGGTACCTACTATGCGATTCAAATAAGAATAGGAATGTCAATAACCTCTATCTGTCTAATGTCACTTGAAAATTATGGTTTACAAAAAAACTTATTTCAATACATCAACACGCCTGTATTTCCCGAAGAGGTAGGCAGAGGTGCACTGCAGTGCACCCTCCCTCAATATGAGGCAGATTTTTGGGCCATAGTCCACCACGCTGGCCCAGTGCGGGTTGGTGAACTTCACACGCCTTTCTATAGACGTGCAGGTTTCCTCACCATGTTTTGCTTCACCGTTTCTTAGCAAGTGACAATCTCGGATTAAAACTTATTTGCATATCAATAATAATAGTCTTACATCAAATTTAAATAAAAAAGTTAAATTAGTAGTAAATTGTCTAATAAACTATTTAAATTATATAATGTCATAATTCGTTTTTTTAAACCATACCATAACCTTCTTTATTTACGAAATAATATTTTTGGTACATATTCGGTATGTGATACGGGGCTGTTCAAGTATTACGTAAGCAGATTTATTACAATTATTTACCCCCCCATTCCCCTTGTCAGCAAAAGTAAGCAAAGCTCTTACCCCTCCCCCCATGCTTACGTAAACATTTTTCAATTAAAAATGTGTTGTTATTTATAATTATAATTTTATCCCCGTTTCGTTTTCAAGCATTGACAATGTGAGGGTTGCCATTCGTGTAAAAAAGTAAATAACTACCGATGAAGTAATCATCATCTAGACCCCCCTACCCCCTATGTCATCCATAATAAGCAAAACAAAGACCCTTATTGAAAGAGTTAAGAGAGTCATCCGCCATCTTTATCACTGTCAGTATCCATTTTTATTTATAATGTGCATTTATTAATTACTTGACATTGGCGAAATACTCGCGCTAGTCGCAGGTGATGCCATTCCTCATCTTATTCCATTAAATATCATCATTTCGCTCATTTCGTTAAAAAAAAAAAAAAAAAAGAACGAGATACAATGTATGTCTACGCGGTTATCCTAAGCCTACAGGATCGTTTGTATTCACACTTCAATTTTATTTGCATGTATACTATTGTAGTCTAATTTGGTAATTGGTTTCTTACAGAACATCGATAAGAAGATGCTGGGACCCTACAGTGTGGGGTCGCTCCATAAATTCGGACGGGAACGGGAGGTGGGCTTGGAACACGCAACATTAGACACCCTACAGGAAGGAGAGAACGAAGCCAAAGTGGTTATAGGAAATGTGGTCGGATCTATATTTAAAGAAAATGCAGTTACTTTGTAAGTATTTAAGCCTCGCAATACCAAAACGAATTGAATTTGGAATCAAAATGGGTCTCTATACTTTTAAAGATGCGATGTGTCTAAAATATTATTTCGGACTTCTGATACATTCTGTATATTTCCTTGTAGCTTTGGTAATTTTTTTTTTGTATTTCAGTACATTCGCGATAATAGATGAGAGTCTGGCGTGCGTGTTGGTGACGGTGTACAACTGGGCTAACGGACGCGGCGTGATCATAGGCGACACAGTCACAATACCCGAGCCGGTGCTTCGTACGCACACGCACGACTGCTCCCTAGTGGTGTGTATCTCACCCATAGAGTATCTAGAGCAGTGGTGGGCAAACTTTCTTAATGGGGGCCAGAAAGTTTCAGAGGAGTGCCAGAATGTACGTTCAAAAAAAACCGTGCTCTCATGAAAAAGTGGGTCCCTCAGAAGAAATTCTTAGAATTTTAGCTCCGAGTTGGGAATTATAGAGTACTGTATTAAGTAGAATGTACTTTATACTTCTGGGCCGACAAAATATAATTATCGCGGGCCATATACTGTTCTTGTCGAAGGACCGTCGGTCAGTGGGCCGGATTAAATGCTTTGGCGAGCCGTACTTTGCCGATCACTGTTCTAGAGTACCCATAACGACTCCACTATTCGTACAGCTCTGCGGCGATTTGTCCGCCATTTTTGTTATCTCATATACCTGTAGTATACGGCAACTATATGGGAAAACAAGGATGGCGGAGACAAATAAACCAGAAAAATTTACCGCAGCGCGGGCTCGGAATGCCATCTCCGTATTGCTACTACCTCCATGATCTCACCGTAGAGTAACTGGAGAACCGATATCGACTTCGCCCTGCGTATGGCTCTGCGGCAATTTTTTTGACGTTTATCTGACATCCGCCATTGTACTTACCTGTGGTGTTAGCGCGCAAGCCAAGACAAGATCTTTGTCACAAATTCGCTCGCTCGCTCTCTGTCTAATTTCATACGAGAGAAAGAGACAACATCAAGATATTCCGTGACATACGTCTAGTCATGGCGCACATGCTAGAACTACTGTTGTGTATTGTTGGACACCTTAGGTACTTACTTAATCCGCCAATTACATACGGCGACTGCAATGGTGGATGTTAGATGAACGTCAGAAAAAGTTGCCGCAGGGGGGAGTCGATACCGTTTCACTCTGTGGTATCTCACTCATTCTTCCATTCACTCATTGAGTTCATTCATTCACTGTAAATGTTTAATTCCATTCATCAGTTTGCTATGAAATGCCGCTGGAATCACTGACCAGGGTAGTTGCGTGTTCGATTTCTTCCAGTAGCAAATTACAGAAATGGCTTTTTTGAAATTTGCTCTAGTCTGGGTGTAACTGGGATCGCCCCCAGACCATTGTATGGTACCCACAGTACAATCTTTGCTTTGTTTGAGATCATACGATAAGTCTGTGTTGTCTTTGAAGACTTGGTAGTCCACCACGGTGGCCCTGAGCGGGTTGGAGACGTGCAGGTTTCCTCGCGATGTTTTACTTCACCGTTCAGCAAGCGGTAATCATTATTGAAAATGACATTCGCACATGAAAGTATTTGTGGTGTGGTCCCGGGATTTGAACCTACACCCATTGCGTACAAGTCGTTCTACCAACTAGGTAACCACTGCGAGTAATTATTTATTTATTTAATTTACAGAAATACGATTTCAAGTCGATCAGAGTGCAAAACCCGATGACAATCCTCGTGAATGGAAAGCGAATCAGCATGAATCAGTTCGCGTTTACGCAAGTATCAAGCACGTACGAGATCCAATAAGGATGTCAGGTAAAATCGAACGAGAACGAATGAATGAACGAATTTAATTGAATGGTGAACGGTTTAACTGTTGAAAGCATGGAGGTAAAAGTAAAACGGAGATGCCCTATCGACTCCGACCTGCGGCAATTTTTTTGATGTGAAACGTCTTTAGACGACGGGTAAACCTGATTTTTGGCGTGGCGAGATTTGCCGACGCTTCGCCACAACAAAATGAAATCAACCTTATTACTTAATGCATGAAGTATAGTTTTAAATGCGGCCACGCTTCGTCCGCCGCTTAGACTCCGCCCACCGGCTGACTCCGCTCACTCGCCGCTACGACGTTTATGTTTTATGTTTCACATCTGCCAGGCGTCCCGCGACGGCTCAGTTTATTTTATGTTTATTTGACATCCGCCATTGAAGTTGCCCTATATAGTTGCCGGATCAAGTAAATACCTAAGGTAACTACAATGGCGGATGTTAGATAAACGTCACAAAAATTGCCGCAGAGCAATGCGCAGGGCGGAGTCGATATAAGTTCTCTAGTTACTCTATGGTCGAAAGATAGGTGTCATACCGACAAATGTATTATTAGATCGATTGAATGAAGCCTACAGGGGCGTCAAGGTGCACGCGTCATGTTGTTTGCGCGTCAATACCAAAACAAACTCTGTGCTAATATGCATAAAGATTGAATTTCTATGGTGAAAGCCACGCGATCACGCGTTAAAATTCACTCGCGTGGTCAATGATATTTAGTTGAAGAATGTGCTTTATCAGTCAGTTAATACAGTTCGTTTTGGTATTGACAGAATAGTTGGTCGCACGAATTTTGTGCCCGGAGACTTTTATATTGATAACAATTTTCGAGGATTTGTCAGAAGTGATTTCTTAACTCTGGATGTAATGTTATTATTAATAATAGCTGTGCTATGTCTAGTTTTATAGGTCCGTGTCTTGTACTCCATCTCTCTAACACTATAAAGGTCACATGCCAAAAGCATATTGACGGTTAAAAGGCGAACTTTGGTAACTTTGCCCGAAATTCAAAAGACGGAGAAAAAATCGATGATTCCAATGATATATACAGGGTGTTTCAGAAGTCCGAAATAATACTTTGACGTTTGCATCAGTATCGGGTATACAACTGAATGGATAAAAAAAATTATCGAAATTCGACCATGTTTTTCCAACTTTTTTTTCGCCGTCAATTTCTATAACTCGTAATATCTCGAGACCTATCTAAACTTTTCACGTTCTGTTTTGTGCATATTGGTAGTCGCCTGTCATAAGTGTAGTTTACACTGGTGAATAGGGTTATGAATGTACACAAAGGCCAGAACGCGATACCTGTGACAAATATTCAAAGGTCTATAACTCAGAAACTATGATAGTTAGGTATAAACTGCCTTCACTATGCATCCACATATGAGGTACCGTATATGTACCCAAAGTATTATTTCGGACTTCTGATACACCCTGTATAACTCAATATCGCCCAACATGGCGCTTGAGCCGTTTCGCCTTTTACACCTCGATATTATTCGTCTATATCTATACATATAAATAAAATTTAAGAGTCTGTATCTAATGTTAAAATAACAACTTTTTACTAAATGGATATGAATGTCTATATGCTACTCATAACTAAAACACAAGTTAAATAAAAAAAATGTGTCCGTCTGTCTGTTTGTTTGAGGTAAAATCCAAAACGGCTGAATCGAATTTGGCGAGACTTTCACTGGCAGATAGTTGATGTTACAAGGCTATAACTTAGGCTAGTTTATTTTTGGGAAAATAGTTAGGGTTCCTAAATTCCGAGCGTTGGAAGATGCATGCTCAGCAAGTACCTAGATAAATAAATGCAGTGTAAACTCTATATAACGACTATATAACTGAAGGGACTGCATATTATGGCGTTATAGAGAGCTGTCGTTAAGTGGAGAGAAGAATAATTAGGATTAGTCAAAGAAAAAGTTTATTTCAAACTAGTGTTAGTAGTTATTGTAGACATAAAGCAGTTTAATGTAAGTAATAGTTTAATTCGATCACAATGTACAAAGTATAACGTTCGCGGTACAACATGACAGATAGGAGGGAATCAATCCGGTAGAGGGCGCCGGAGTTGCGCGGTAAAGATGCGTTCCGTTATAAGCAGTTTTATGGCTACATTCCAACAGTTATGTACATAAAAACAATCTTATTTGAACCCTATTGCGTATAGTCTGTTATTTTTGTCTGACATCTTTTGCTGGACCAGTAATTGTGTTATATTTTTCACTTATTTCATTTATATCTTGCGATATTGAGGCATCTTGGTGATAAAAATTGGCAAATTGTTGTCGTTTTTGAGAGTGGGTGTATAAAGTGAAAGCTATATAAAGTGTATCATTGTATGGAAGGCAAACAAAGCCAAGTGATTTGGACGCTTTAGGAAGTTGGTCGTTAAATTCAGTGACGTAAAATGGAGTTTACACTGTACCTATTTTCACAATTAGACGTGGGCGTTATTTCACGTCACTTGTTACAGTAACTAGTTAAGCTGCATGTAACCGAATCACTCTTTTCAAGTCAAATTACAAGTAGTGATTTTTGTAACTGCGTTATTTCTGTTAACAGTAACTGTGAGCGAGACACGTCACTTAATTGATTGATTTAACTGTATAGCTAAAAACACTTAGATTTTGATTTAATTTATTTTCGTTTCGTGTGTAACTGTACAGTTGGTGGAGTTATTTATGCAAACAATCACAGTAGCTAAATAAAAATAACTATTTACAAAAATCACTAGTTATGAAACAAATGACGCCGACCAAGTAACTCGTTACGTTACGTTTCTTGAAAATGACGTTACGACCCACGTCTAGTCACAATTATGAACATGTGCGGGCGGACTAATGTCATTACAGATTGGGTACCAAATGTTATCGACATTGCGGGAGGCCCTAGAGAGATAGTGAGACGTGTTGGACTCGCACAAAAAAGACTGGACTAAGACTAGGAAGGAACCGAGAGGTATAGAGGAAGGGAAGGGAGCTCTTTGCACAGCATAGGGACGAAACAGGTTATAAAATGAAAACAGCGGCCACTATACCGTTCCGTATACCTAAATTATTATATCAGACCTCTGATACACCCTGTAGGAATGTCATAGTATGGAACGAGGTAGTGGACAAAAATCTTTATACGTTCTGGTAGGAAAACCAATAATTATCACACTAACATAAGACCTTATGGTTATTGAATGTCCATGTAATACAGAATATATACATTATCACATATTTCCATGGAAATATAACGTAGATGGCATTTCGAGCCCGCGCTGCGGTAAATTGAAGGGCACAGGAACATACAGGGAATGTCACAATTTTTTTTTTTATAGAATCATATTTTGTGTATTGTATTTTGAATTTTATTCTAATCATTTGAATTTAAAAAAAAGTTAACAGATGGCGCCAAAAATGCAGTTTTGTTTATGGTCTAACTATAGAATAGTTGAACTTTCGAATTGCTTTTTCTCAAAATTAATTAATTAGAACATTCCCTGTTATGTTCCAGTACCCTGTCAATTATTCTGGTTTATCTGACTCCGCCATTGTTGTTTTCCCATATAGTTGCCGGATACTACAAGTACATAGGATACAAACAATGGCGGAAAAATCGCTGCAGAGTTATACGAAGAGTAGAGTCGTTATGGGTACTCTAGATACTCTATCCATATTTCATATATAATTGTGTATTAAATTATTTTATAAGACAATTTAAAGATCTCACCCCTCCTCCCTCTCCATTTTAGCCTCTTACTTCGGAAAGATTACTGTTGTAATTATTTACATAAGCTTTTTTAACGACCGTCTGTGATAATGTTAGTAGCTGAGAAAGAATATTTCATTGGAATTTATAACTGAATGGTAAATTTTGGATAGGGAAAAAACGGTTTGTTTTTCGTTTATATTTGATGTTATCTTTACTCGACTGTACTAAAATGAGGGTTATTAATGTACTTATAGGTAGATTATATTCAATTAAATTATTATTAGATGGTTTATTTCTGTGAAAAAATGATAGCAGACAAATACATTTTACGGTCAAAACAATAATTTAAAGACTAATTCATTACTCGGTTTGCAACAACGTCCAGCATGTGGATACTCTTTTTTTGTATAATACCCTTTTTATAAATAGTGCTTATTTAATTACACAACAGTTTAATAAATGTCTACTAACTATATATAAGAAGCTGAATAAAAATCTCATTAAATTTTAAAATTGGTTTTATTGTATTTATAAAAAATGTTGAAATATTCACAAAATACTGTTTGGTATGTACAGAAGGTAGATATGGCTTTATACTGCGAAGAAAATAAATATATATTTGTTCATTATTTATAACTTACATATATAAATATCGCCTTGGACAACTGGGACGAGCGAATTTATTAGACTTTTTGTTTGAAAATATACTCTGTGGCAATATACATAGAGATTCAATGTCCATAACAAAAGGCCTATCGAACACGCGATTTGATTAATCCCGTCATCGATACAGTTACGTTGAAAAATTTACTTTTTCTTAGAGTGCATAGAGACGGTTTTGGTATTGAAAAAAAAAATTGTCGCACCGAGAGACTTATAATTTTTAATTCATAGGATGAAAACGGGACCAAAAGACGGTGGCTCGTCGTTGTCTCTGGAAATGACCCAAGATCGGGACCGGTGGCGGGGAAAATAGGCTAAAAATGCTCATAAAATTTAAATTGGAATGTCATAATTGAGGCCGTCAACGCAAAAGTGGCATAACCCACAATTTTTCAAAATCTTACTTAACTACAAAAAAATGTCTAAAACCTAAATTCATAATTATACAAACTCTATTATTGTCATAGTGTATGTGTCAAGCTTAGGCCAGTTTTGCGCTGATGGCCTCAATCAGGGTGATATATTTCTGAATTCTAGATTAAGCGTTTACTTCCCACAATTGCAGGTCATTCGCAACGATCTCAGCGTACCTATCAGCTTTATCCTTATCCCTGAACAATGGCTTCAAAGTCTTCAGTCCTAGTCCTAAAAGAGCCCCGTTGTCCATGATTTCGTTGAGTCTATTCACTAGTGCTGGATTGTAATGTAGTCTCAAGAGACTAGGCCTTGAGTACAAGTACTGGATGTCTCGTAGGTTGTTCCTGGCCCAAGCTTCTACTGATTTATTGCCACTGGCTATCTGTGAAAAACAAAATATATTATAAAAATATGTATATCGGTAAAAGACGAATTGACTCAAGCGCCATGTTGAGGGATATTGAGTTTTATATCGAGGGGTGAAAGGCTATTTGATTCAAGTGAAATTTTTTTAACTTTACACAAGAGCATACTCATTCGACGCAGAAAGATTCGCTGATTCCAAATATGTATGTATATAAGTGAATATCGCCCAAAAGTGTCGCTTAAGTTAAATAGCCTTTCACCCCTCGATATATTGTTAGAATCAGCGAAGTTTTAAGAGATTGCACTCCTTCCATTCTACCCTCCTTAATCTTACCCTAATATCGCCTACTTGCTTCAAGAAGTACGATGAGAAGTAGAATCTTAAGTTGTCGGGCCTCGTCTGTCGGTTGTTCCGCAGTCTGATGTACGTCCGCAACATGTTGTACCCTGTTCTTTTGTATTTGAACACCTGGAAGCAACAACATTAATAAAAGGTACACAAAAGCAGTTGCAGCCTAATTTTCAGAACGTAAGGGGTGCAAGTTCAAGTTCCGGGCTCGCATCTCTGTGATTTTCATGTGCGAATGTAATTTTATTAATGACCACTTGCTGAACGGTGAAGGAAAACATCGTGAGGACCTGCACGTCTATAGATAGAAGGGCCTGTGAAGATCACCAATCCGCAATGGACTGTTGGACTATGGCTCAAATCTCCCTCGTGGTGTGGGGAATGTGCTCGCCTCCTATTACATTGGGAACAATACACATAAGCGAAGTGTGGGTGCACTGCAGTGCACCTCTGCCTACCCGGAGAATTCAGGAGTGATGATGTATTTATGTGTAAATCATACCTGATAAATAAAATTCCCAGTTACGTAAGAATCGATGTAATGCGTTCCGTAGCTTTTCATGAAACGTCTCACTTCGGCTGTATTATTGGTGTTCAGATCCTCGATGGCTCTCCACACGTAGTCCTTGATTCCAACTCCTCGCAAGTTGTCCAGTTCCACAGTCTTATGTCTCTTAGTCAGTTTTACGAGCACGAAGCAGCAGTTGTCGGGCTTAGAGTCGTATTCTATGCCGAAAGTTCGCATTATCTCATCGTGGATCCAGTCCCCCATGAATGCTTTCCAGGGTTTATCTGTCCTGTAGATTAAAAATGGTTGTTATGATTTTGATGGTACCAAACTAAACTTGTCACATTTGTCGAGATTTAAAAGGCCCCTAACCCCGGTATAACCACAAGGCTGTCCGCTATCTGCTTCCAACGGCTACCCAAATAATAAAACCGCCGAGAACAGGAACACGTGGAAGACCATAATACATCAAGGGATTAATACGTCAGACTAGACACGACCTTCAGTAATGAAGATGCCGACTAAGAAGAAGAAGAAAGAAACGGCACACAATGTCATAAAATTACATGTAACATTGACTTATTTTGTGTAACTAAAAAGCAATGTTGGGAATCACCCACATATACGCGCGGTGCGGGAGGTGTAAGGTCATTGCGACCGATACGGTAGTAGCATGTAGGAAAAAAATATAACAATTTGTAAGGGGGCCCTTAGGACATTGAGAATGGTTCTGATTGAAATCAGAAACCAAATCAGTAACCAAGCTACCATTCGCTAGGATGGAAAGAGCGTGGAAATGGCTCCTTGAAGCACCCCGCTCACTGGTTCGTCAAGAGACGCTTGCCGAGATTTTCACCAATACTGTAAAAAGCTCATTCTTCTACTACAACATGTCTTCGACTGCGCGATGGTAGTTTCATGGCTATAATTAACCGCAGAAATTCAATCTTTATGTATGTTGCCAAAGAGCTTGTTTTGGTATTGCCACAAATTTCGACGCGCGCATCTTCACGCCTCAGAGCGGGGAGCTCTAAGCCTGTCGCAGTAATTATTAAGTTCGGACTGTGTGACTCCTTTTCGCGCCTTTTTACAATGTGTTTTGGATCTTATTTCATCGATATGAGGTATCTACTCATTTAAAGAACGCCGTATTTAATTCTGCGCTGATAGATAATTCGCATACTCACCCTTCAATCCTGAAATTCCTGAAGTACGCGTTCAGGAGATCGTCGAAGGTTTCACATAGCAGGACATCCATCTCTGTGATTCCATCCCCATTTGTCTCTCGGCTGGTCACGTTAGCGAACACGCGTATGTTTTTCTCACTGAACGGCACGACTGGTTCCTTAAGCTCCTCACCTTCATAGTCAGCTGACACCACTTGAGTAACTTGCGATAGGTCCCCATAGCTGATATTAAATCATAGAATATTCAATAAGGTCAGACGATATGACGATAATTTTGTGTAAAAACAGCGACAGTTACACTCAAGGAAACAATTATTATTAGGCCTAGGTACGTATTCGTTTCATTTATAACAGGTTCCAATAATATAATACTACCAATGTTTTGAAGATGAGGATAGTTGTAACTGGGATCCCTGCATAGTCCATTATACCCATCATAGTACAAGCTTTTCTGCGATTTGATGTTTGCGATATATGATGTCAGGCGCTATTTTATATTTTTATTTACCTAGGTAGGTACTTATGACATTTACTGGTGATTCATTATGAGATTAGATACACACATCTAAAATTAATATCACTTGACGCGCTATGAATATGGGGCAGATACTGACGTCTGATTTAATAAGCGGAACGATTAAATCAGGTTCCGCTTGTTGTACTATTCATGTGTCAGTGCTATTATTTTGTTATACGTAATGAATGAAATGCTGAAACTGGATTGAATAAGATCAGTATTGGTCTCACCTGCGATTGATGGTATTCCACCAATGTCAAGTAATTAATAGCAATAACAGTTACAGGAATGGATAATGGTGATAAAGATGACGGAGACCAGCGCTATTAAGTATTATTTAAACTTATTTAGGTCCGATCTCTAGCATTTATTTGACAAATAACTCGACTGAAAATGATTTAATTGTCAGTATTCGAAAAATTGACTGGACATTGAAAAATCGGCTCGTAGTCCAATTAAATTGGCGTTGGTACGAAATGATAGAGACAGCGGCATTGACTACACTGAACCACTTATCTGTGTATAAAAAACTATAGAAAACTCACTTTGCAAAAACATCAATAGCATTTCCAATAGTTAAACTATAACCCAGATCTTCCTCACTATCGCACCGCACTCCGCAGAACAACACTAGAAGGCACAACACTAGGTCCCACGCGCGAGCGCACATCGTCTCTCCGCAAGCGTCAATCAAACTGAGATTTTTTTCACATTTTGCTAATATCACAAAGTAAACAGCGTGTGAACTTGACCTAAGACATGTTATCAGTGCATACCTATGCTGGCACGCGGCTCTGCTTCTAAATAGTCCGTATTTCCTGTTCAATTTAGTTCAGTGTGTAATACGGGACTAAAATATTGTTGGTTTAATCCAAATTAAGATGGACATTTTAAGAAGAAAAATACGTTACTATTAGAACTTAGTTACCTACATTAGTACGGATTACCTAAGCACAACATTAGACTGAAACGAGAATACTGTATTGAAATATATTTTCATCCTATTCTTGCCTGAAAGTGTGAAGAAAATAGCAATACTTTTGTTGATGTTGTGGCGAACCCAATAACTCGCCACTTCCACCAGTCGCTACTAGATGGCGCGACTGTAGACACATCGCAATTCTACGCGTTCAAGAAATTATCCGCCATACAAAGTACTATGAAAATCCTGGCTCGCGGTACTGGTGTGTTCGACGTTCTGAACTATATATACAAATTCCCCGACAACATCACTGGGGGTGTAGCGGACCCCGCCAGGCATACCACCCGCCTGGCAGGAAGATCTTCCCTTTTCCGCTAAAATGTCAAATACAGTTTAGTCATAGTTCGTGTAATGCAAAATGACGACAATGACTATGGTATGATTAATATTATGTAGGTACAGTGACTTCTATGCTTATGCCTATTTTTACTTACAAAGGGCTCGTGAATCATCTGTAGGTATGCTAAGTTCTACGCCTTTAAATATAAGAGGCCATTAGTCGCTCAGCTTAGATCGCATAAACCTTGAGAACGAAACTGAAAAAAGACAGATAAAATGCCTTAAGGGGGAAATGTAGTTCTTGAGCTAGTTTCCCCCCTTTTCCGGCCACCCCTCCGGTAAAGCTGTAAAGGCCACTCTCGACCAACAGCGTAGTCAGTAACCTTTATGGAAGTCGAAAAAAAAGGAAATGAAGAAGTTATTTGTGGCTATTGGCAACCAAGTATTTGTACCGGGACTTAGTAAAGGCTTATAAATAGGTACGTGACGTTTCTAGTTTTAGTTAGGCACTACTTACTAACAACCTTACTAACCTACAGCCGTAGAGATTTAAGAGGCCGGTTTTGATACCTAGCTAGTTTATAACAATAGAACGTAACTAATGAACTAACGTAACTTTAAATCAAGAAAATAATATTTATTTATTCAATAAATGGTATTTACATAATAATAAAAAAAAGAAGATAAAACTAATTGGAAAAAACTAAAACAAAGATAAAAAGGAGATACTAATAAAAAGGACATATTTACAAAAATAGAAAATAATTGATAATAACATTTTGGTTTGTAAGAACACTTGTTTATTTTCGTGCATTTGAAATCAACGACGCTACACGTCGCCACTTTAGGAAATTATGTCAACTGTTGGTATTTTTTAGGGCTCCGTACCTAAAGAAGAAAAAAAGAAACCCTTATAGGATCACTTTGTTGTCTGTATGTCTGTTTTTAATTTGGTTTAAGTATTCTCTATCGGAATTATAACATGACATTTCATAAACGTTAATATTTGGCTCGAATTGCAGATATGTTTTTATATTAAAAATAGTCTAATGGGTCAGGGCTAACAGATAAAGGTTTTAATTGGTATTCATTAAACTATAGTTATATGATTGTGCCACATACAGCATCGACCGACCGTTTATTATTAGCTGACGATATGTTATTAACAATATTCTTAGATAAATTGTATCTATTAATAATTAGCTACCGATACGTTTTTAACTATTAAATTAATTGTTATTTACCTGATGGTATGCTTGTTTGTTAGTAGGCAGGTATGATTAGTATGATGGTAAATACGTTTGTTACTAAAAATCTTGCAACATAAAAAACCGGCCAAATGCGTGTTGTAATCGCGCATCGAGGCTTCCGTTAATACACTATGAAAGTACCGAAAATGAGGTACTCTAACGAAGATAAACTGTATAGAGAGACAAGCTTAAGTTTGCCGTTGGTAAACTGTTGTCCCCATACAAACTAACTATAAAATAAGATTGTAAACCCAAAAAAATATGCGTTGTAACTACTAAATTTACTGTTTTCAGATTTTTCCCTTTACTTGTGCTATAAGACATTGCTTTTGCCAAATTTCATGATTCTAGATCAACGGGAAGTACCCTATAGAAGTACCCTCTTAGATCTTGACAAGTGTAATCTTTTGTATGAGATGGACAGAAAACAAGTTCTATAGTTGCGAAGACGGCAAGACGGCGGTCTCCATTCATACACCACGTTCCGCCGGTCACCTCTTGTGTGAATTAACCCTTATCGCGCCAGTGGTCCTTGCCGCTTGTCAAATAAACTCAGTCTTAGACAAGTTACACCTGCCCCCTTACCACTATCCATCTTGCAGCAATGTTTTTAATATTACTTGACAGATAAGTTAACTCAGTTCAAAACACAATACTACAATACTATTGAAACAGCAATACTATAACAGGTGGTGGTCTGAACAGAGCTTTCACAGGCGTGTTCTTCTGCCGTAACTTATCTGTTACTTTACTAACCTCTAGGTTATTTAAGTTGTGTGTCTTTTGTGTTTGTTATTAATAAATACATCATCAAGCCGCGCTTGTGTCATATTTTGTCACTACCAAAACGAATGATATTAAACGTATTAACCAATGATATTCTAGTAAACAGATATGCTAAGAGCGCGCACTAGTGAAGACTCGAATGCATCCTAATTAGTACGTATATTTTATACCAACATGCGGATTGGTTGACAGACACAAGTGACAACACTAGCCATCTCTTTTGTTCTCGTTAGTTTTATCAAGCCATCTCTGTTGCATATTTCTACGTGTTGTGAAATGTAAAATGAATGAAAAGTGTGTATGTGTGCTGCCGCTGTTACGCGGAACACTTTTTTCGGTTGTTTTGTGCGTCTATAACATATATGTTATATCTGTTTACTAGAATATAATTGCTAAAATACCATGGTGATCCAATCACCCGCCATAATAAAGTAACACCTGCCAACCACAAACGCCCGGCGGGCGCTCGAGCTGGTTAAGTTGGTAAAGCTGCACTAGACCAGGCCAGTCGCTAAGAAACAATATAACTCTAGCAATAGAACGGAAATATGGTAGTCATGTATAATTAAATATAAATAAGAAATAAAAATGTAAGGTTCATAGGATAAGATATAAAGTACAAAATAGGGACAAAATAAGTAAAGAGACCCCCTGTATATCCCAGAAATAAGTCTACGAAGGACTCTAATGATGTTAGAGGTTTAGCTCGCGGGCCGGGCCATCAAAGCGCCCGGACAGGAAATAAAAGCCATCGTCGCAATAAATGCAACAAATCCAAAACGTAACAAAATTAGGTAAGTTTACTTTTAATAAGTGTTACAAGCGGTGTTTGGAATAAGCAAGCTTAGCACAATATTTGCTAGAACAACACGCGAGTTTAATGACACGATATCAGCCGGGTTTGCTCTATGATAAGCGGGATCCAAACACCGACCTCAATACTCAAGATAAACGAGATCTCTCGACTTTTATTTCCAGTTAAAATTCTCATTATAATACGCAAGCGGAACAACAAGAATAGTAGAATATAAGAAAACAAATGTAAACTTGACAATTTGTAAGTGCCCCCATAGGCCTATACAGAATAAATGATTTGACTTTGACTTTGACAACGCAATTATGAAGCATAAAAAACATTTTTGTTTTAGTTAATTTTTTAGGTATATTTTAGGTAAAATATTATCTACTAATCGTTTACAATGGCATTTTCAAATACTAAAGTTTTCTACAAAGCCATTGTAAATCTATATACGTATACTTACATATATAATATACTAGCTGACCGGGCGAACTTCGTACCGCCTTAGAAAGAGTGACATACGAAAGTAGCGCCACCTACCGGGTCCAATTGTGAATCTAAACCATCCAGGGTGCCACCCAAACGCATATAAAAATAATCATTCAAATCGGTCCAGCCGTTTAGGAGTTGGCTTACAACGAAAAGTGGCATTGATTTTTATATATATAGATATATAATATTATAAAGCTGAAGAGTTTGTTTGTTCGGTTGAACGCATTAAGCTTGGGAACTACCAGTCCGATATCAAAGATAGTTTTTGGACTGTATAGCCTATTTATTTAGAAAGGTTAGTTATAGGTAGACTTTAATACATCACGGTACGTACGACACAGTTACAATAAACGTGGGTGAAACCTCGGGCATAGCTAGTTGATCATAAATTTGGAGGTAGTGGAGTATATTTCCACCACAGTTACTTTTGTAAACGAGGGCTCCAAGTCCACTAACACTTTCATAGTAACGCATGCAAACAGTATATTTTATCAATGGCAGCTAAAATAGACTAGTGTAGATAGTCGGCAATGTCACATTGAAGCCATTAGACATAGTCATATTCTAGCTACCCTTGAGATGAAAAGATGATGCTTCATGCCTTGAAAATGAAGTAGCAACTGCACAACAATAGTGTTAGGGGATTTGGGCCCAGGCCCTGTAGCATGACCGCGTAGACATAAGTTTTATCTCTTTCAGCTGTCAGATTCGTCGAGAAAAATACGTTACACCGTGCCATGTCCAAAGCTCGAAGTGACGTAATTTTCTCGACAAATCTGACAGTTGAAAGAGATAAAACTTATGTCTACACGGTCATGCTATGGGTGCTGGTTTGTGTGTATTCATATTTTAAATATTAAAATCACATAATGCTTCATGATTCGTTTTTGCATTAGCTTATTGCGCATAGAGACGCTACCTACTCATTTCGGTATCGGGTTAATTTAATAAAAGATAATGATCAGTCACAAAATAACTTTATTATTATCAAAATAAGATCAATTCATGATTATTTACACCATTTTATTATTGTCTTAAAATCATTAGTTTTGTCTACTTAACGATAAATGCATTATCAAGTTGGATCCCGCATTTTGCGATGAATATAATACAAAGTACCTAATATTGCACATTACCTATCATTAACCTGTTTTTTAATATTAAAATCTTGGGGTATTGTCTATGGTTGACCCATAGGCATTTAAAAAATAGGACTTTGACTCACGAAAGTGAAGCAACGTATTGATATATGTGTGCGTGTATTGAGATATACCAACCAAAGCGTGGTGCGTACGATGTAAGTGTGGGATAATGTTCCTTATTATAGATATAACTGAGTCGAATTACTATGGGTGCTTCACTTTATGTTTAGCGAAGTCCGTCTGACCTTTCTTTATATATTTATGTGTGAACCATGAATCATACATGTTTAGTATTGGATTACTATGGAAAGGCTCTTTTAAGTGAAGCCAGATATATACATTCAAATTTTTGACCTGGTGCCTATCTTAGGTAGGCATTAGTTACCTCCTTACTTAGAAACTTACCTGCTTACATTATTATTAAGATTCTAGATCAATTCCTCTTTTTTTTCGGGTAAATCATAACATGCGGTTTATAAATTTATTTCTATTTTAAAATTGGATTTAAATTAATACCATTAGGTACATACATAAATTAAGACTTTTTATGTGTATACACAATGTAATTCAAAATGTTTATAAACCCTAAAAAATATAGGTTGGCTAGCTTTAACTAAACGAATATGTAAAATCAGTAACTTAAATTGTAGTTTTACAAAAAAAAATTGAAGTCTGAAGTTATTGAAATAAAACTGTTTTACGGATTCTATCGCGTTTATTTACTTTTTTATTTTCCCGACGTTCCCAAAAACAAAATATGAGGGTACCCAGTTATTAACTATGACATCAGGACGTCTAACACCTCAGTCCCCCCGTGACCATGGTTGCTGTAAATCAGCCGAAACGTCGGGAAAATAAAAAAGTAAATAAACGCGATATAATCCGTAAAACAGTTTTATTTTATTGGATAGTATTCGCGTAAATTTAAGAAGACAATGTGTTAAGGTATCCTAATAATTGCGTGTATGTCTCATAGCTCTAAATTCAGCTGTTACTTATCTAAATCCCTTTGATCTAAAGATTAACACAACTGAAGGTACTAAGCGAACTAACTGATCATGTCTAGGCCTGTCTAAGCATATTAATAAATTAACGTTTCAATTTTGTGGATAAAAAAATATTAGTTATCATAAATATTCCGTCTAGAGGATGTTTCAAGAGTCCGAAATAATACTTTGAAGATTGCATCAGTATTGGGTATTACATCTGAATGGTATAAAAATTTGATCGTAATTCAAACATGTTTTATTTCGTCGTCAATTTCTATGACTCACAATATCTCGAGTCCTATGGTAAATTTTCATGTTCCGTTCTGAGAATATTGACAGCCTCCCCTCATAAATGTAGTTTACACTACTGTAAAGGGTTTAGGATATACCCAAAGGCCAGAACACGATACCTGTGACAAATATTCAAAGGTCTTTAACTCAGAAACTATAATAAGGATATTTGTTGGAGGTGTCGGAAAAAATAAGCCGTCTGGAAGCTTTCAACGAAAACGCCGCCTACATCCTTTGAGATATAACTAAATGATCTATGGTGGAACTGTGTACCTTATGTGATGTGATAGGTATAAATAAACTGTCTTCACTAGGCATCCATATATGAGCTACCGTATATGTACCCAAATGTTTCGGACGTCTGATACACCCAGTATATAAAATTATTTCGCCTATCGTACATGAGGAAGGGTTTCTATACCCATTCTGAATAACATTGTATACTTCCATTGTATTTATAAATTAGGCAAATCTGTACCCATAATTTTATTTTAAAAATACTTAATAACTACCTAAGTATATTTTTCTATAATGATTACCTAATGTTTAAATTAAGGCACATATTTTAAACTATTTATCTATATATACAAAATATTAATTGATTCTAAAATTGTATTTTTTTATTTGTTACCTCTCAATACTGGTATTTGGGAGAAAGGGAATTCTACCCTACCCGTTCCATTCCAAGTATGGTAGAAAGTCGTGGTAGCAAATAGAAAATGGTGTTAGCAAATAAAAAGAGTTTATAATTGGAAATGGAAAAAGAATTTAAAAAACATTGTTGCTTTATCACTCTCATGACAAATCATAATCTCTTTATAGAAACTTTCTAATCATCTTAAATGGCATTACAAAGCATTGTATTATTGTATTACAATGCCATTGCAAATAGACTGTAACTTTCGATATAAGAATTAGGTATTTTGTTTATTTATTTCCTATTTATTGCTATTAAACTAAATCACATGTTCTATCATCTAAATATTTGGAAGTGTGTTGGCGGGAAAGCCGCCATGTTGTCAACAATTGCTCAATTGATTTGATTGTACTCACTTAAATCTATTTTGTTTTACATAAAATTTCGTTGTAATGTTTTTTATGTCATTGAAAACGTACAAAAATATTTTCATGTTATTTGATCTATAAATTTTCAAAAATATTCATCCATAAATTAATTAAACTACTCGTCACATATTACTCTCCCAAAGTTTTAAATAATTGTCTATGACTTCTTCGAACCATTTCTTCTTCTTCGCATCTTTGAATGCAGGTGATAATGTCTTTAATTCTAATTGTAATAAGGCTTCATTTCCTAGTAATGAGTCTAGATTTCTTAATAATGATGGCTCCCCGTGTAGTTTTAATAAGCTGGGGTAAGAGAATATGTAATAATGGACCCTGAGGCGCTTCATCGCCCAGTTTGCTACAGTTGTGTTGCCACTGGCGACCTGCAAAAGAATCGTTTATTTAAAAAGTAACCAATAAACCCAAATGAGTGAGTGAATGAGATGAGTTGCGAATACAGTGACATGAACGAATGAAACATGCAATGAATGAATGGGTTTTGTTTAATTTACCTATATTTCAAGTAAACAAGAATTAAATAATAATTTACCATGCAAATATGTACGTGGTGTACGTTTTTTTATATTTACACTTTTTTATGTAACTGGTATTTTTATGTAGTAATGTGAACTTATAGTGTTACCCACACATTGCGTGAGATTGAACTAAATAAAAATACACTAAACTAAATTAAAATATTATGGGCTCAATAATGCTTCGATAGATTTCAATTCCGATGACTTTATTTTAAACTTGTATTACCTTAATCTGGCCTATGTGTTTAGCGTGCCATGGTGAGAAGTATCCTTCTAGCTCCTTCCCCGTAATATCGGCGACACCTTTACTCTTTAATCTCTCTTTGATCATTGAGTATGCCGTTCTAGAGAACACAAACACCTGGAGCGGGATTGAACACAGGGTTTTAGTTTTATCCTGTTCGCATTTTGTGTTTGTTTTCTGTGACATGTACTCTATTCTCTAGATTAGGTTTGGACTGTAGGAACTTCTTTTCATTTATGTTTCAGGCGTGTATACTCTCTTTTTCTTATAAATTCTTACTTGATATCTAAGTAACTTAGTAATTGCAAATTTGTAAATACTTACTTAATTACTTTTTTATGCATAAATTTAGTTATTTTTGCTCCAACTTGTTAGTTGGTAGTTTATATTTAATGTTTTAGTTGTTGTATTTGAATAATATTTTAAATACCTATATGTTTTCCTTTGCGGATATTTGTGAACCTATTATTATATAATTATAATGAATGATGTAATGTGATGAAAGAAATAGAGAGAACGCAATGAAAATAATGAATTAAACATGCTACAAGCTCTGACATAATGCACTATGTATGTACAGTACATAAACGTATACATAATGTGTTGACCAAACAGATTACGTGAAAATTCTAAATTCAAAGAGTCATCTGCGTCGTAAACACATTATTCAATCGTGTTCAGTGAATGAATGAATGAAAAGAAGTTTATGTGAACGTTCATTAATGCATAACAACATCCACGATTAATGAAAGTGTAGTGGATAATGGGTGTGTTAAGCAATAATTAACCTGGTTCTACGTGGAAATATAACATTCAATTGTGACACATAGCTTATGCTTTTTAAATTTATGTAATTATGAAAAGAAGCACATACTGACTTTGGTGTTGATTCTTTTGACACCTAACTGAACTACACTGAACTAAGAGTATTGCTGTCTCTCTTATGGACGTAATATATAAGTAAGATGGCAATATGTTTGGTTGTAGTTTATGTACATTAGAATTGGCATTATTTAACTAAAGTGTAGAGTTAACTCATGTCATTTCTAACAAGTCCAATAAGAGGTCTGCTGAATCTGATAATCCATAAAGTTGGTTTTTGAATAGCACATGGTATATTTCCAAAGCAGAACCAAAGGCCTTACCACAACTTCTTATAGCATTGTTTTAATATTAACTGTAAGTTTTTGACAGGTTTTGTACTAAATAAACTGTCAAAAAGTTATCATAATTTGCTTTACCTATTCCCATTATTTGTGGTCGGCGCAGTATTTTCTTTTCTTCTATTCATCTCGATTTTCCGTCATACTGACATCCACTCCGATCTCATTCATGTTACTTTTTACATACTTCCATCTTTTCTTGGGTCTTCCTCTCGCTCTGTATCCATCCTTCATACTCATCACTATTAGTCACATGCTTCTCATCACGTGTCCAAACCATTCTATTCTCATACTTCTCACTTGCTCTGTTATTTCCTCACCTTATCCTTTCGCGTAAGGTGAGGAATGTGATCATAGGTAGTATAATAGTAGCGTCCATAACAGAAAGTCCAAAAAACAAACTGTCAAATAGTGAATGTAATATTAAAACAATACTGCAAGATTGATAGTGGCAGGAGGCAGGCCAATAACTACAGTCCAAACCTTAACAGTTCCAACATGTTCGGCAAACAGGGGCGAGAAAAAGTTGTTCATCTCTGCGATCGGTATGTCAGAGACGCCGCGAGATTTGACGCGCTCCTTGATGCGAGAGTACACGCCACGTGAGAACACGAATACCTGGATTGTAGAGGCAGTTTGAATTCACAGCAGACGACTCTACGGAGACAGAATCTACAGCAGATAACTCTATCATGACAGTTAAGAGTCTACTGCATGTAACTCTACCGAGACAGTTAGATTCTATAGCTGATAACTCTACCAAGATAGTTAGAATCCTCGACTGAAGACTATAGAGACAGTTAGATTCTATAGCTGATGACTCTACCAAGATAGTTAGAATCCTCGACTGAAGACTATAGAGACAGTAAGATTGTACAGCTGATGACTCTACCAAGATAGTTAGAATTGCCAGTGACTATAGCAAGGGTAAAAGAGTCATGAAACCGATGGTAGAGCTATTGACCTTGCAGCAATAAGGCCTCCCACGCACTGACGCGACACTCGTACACAATTTTTTTACCATATCAAAAAGAAATGTATTGACACACATAAAAGTTAATTTTTCAACGAAATGACACTTGCAGCACGAGCGAATTCCGACACGCTTTTACCACAGAAATTCAATTTTTATGCCTGTTAATACACAGTTCATTTTGGTATAATATGTTGATGAGTGAACTTCGACGTCTCAGAAGGGGGCTTTAGACTAGTCGTATTCTAGCCATCATTGATAATGTTGATTTCAAGCCTTAAAAATGAAGTCATAGCAACTCCAAAAGAACTTGCGTCTTAGGGTCTATGTATGGTGCATTGGTGAACTTCTCACCTGGTACAGAGAGTTGCCAGTGATATATGACGATATATAATGTGACCCGTATTTCCTTATGAAGTCGGTAACAGTAGCCGTATCTCCGATGACTGAATCCTGGATAGCATCAACCACAACGTCTTCAACGGCTACATTGGCTGGCAGCTCGCTTAGCTTGGCTGTTTCACGGAACCTGAAATTAGGGAGATAAACTGTTAAATTTTAAATTAATTACCATTTGTCGTTTAAATGCTTTAGTCTTTAATACTAGCGCATAAGCTTGCTTTTGGCACACGCGTTGACGAGCTTCTAAGCTCGTATAAGCGCGGGTCGCGATCTTTCAATTGTTTATTCGTCGGAATTTATGTTGCTACTGACACTCGCCAACACCGGTTTGAGCATACACCACGGAACATGCCTGTGGACCCATGCTTTGAACAGCTTCAGTCTTCACCACATTCTCAATTTCCCTTCTTCCTCTTTATAGTGTTAAAAAAAATGCTATAGTAGGCACATCGTTCGTATGAACCCGCAGAGGTGGACCAACATAAGTACCAAATGGAGTCCCGCAGGTACAAGACGCCGTGGAAGACCAAAGAAGCGGTGGCGCGATGATGTAGACTTCTTTGCGGGAAAGACGTGGACCGAAATGGCTCAGGATCGGGAGCGGTGGAGAGAGAGAGGGGAGGCCTTTGCCCAGGTGTGGGACAAAACTAGGCTATCAAAAAAAAAAGTATATTGCACTTTATATTTGGTAGTTCACCGTCTCGCAAGTGGCTTTTTGTTGAATGGTAATTTTGTATGGAAGACGACGCAATCATTCCCAAGTAGGCATATGTCCATAGTTCGCTGCTGAACATATTTGAAGATACCCAGATTTTAACCAATACCAAAACGAACTCTGTGCAAAATATAAATAAAGTTTGATATTTCGTTGCAGAATGAGTTTTTTATACAGTTGGTTTTGGTATTGGCATTGTAGCGACATCTAACTCGCCACATACGAACTAAAAACTGACGTATCATAAATCGCGATATTAATGTTATCCGAGTGATTGAACATATATAAAAGAACCCGTCAACAACCGTCGAGCAGTAGCCCACCAGACTCAACACCCGTCTGGTCGGAGGATCCCCCCTTTTCAATGGCGGATGAGGAACTTTACACCCTGTTGCTCACTCTCGTAGGCTGAACCTGTAGGCCCAGGCAATTATTCATGAAATATGACATCTACCTTGAGACCCTGACGAGCACGTAGCAGTGGTCCCCGTTAATGAATGAGGAGTTGATGCCCAGGTTCCTTGCCATGATGTCTACCGGCCAGCCAGCGGTGAACGCGCGCCATGGACGCTCCAATCTGTAATACGTCATAGATCCAAATCAGAAAAAGGGATCACCAATCACCAAGGGTCAGCCAGAGGTGTACTGCCCTGCTCTCGACTAGGTTAGTTAGGTTCTTTTAATCATGCAGTTTTTATATACGTAATAATTTTATTAAGGAACGGATTTTTAGGATCATGTTCAAATTGTATACAGGATGTAACAGAAGTCTGAAATAATATTTTAGATGGCTAATATATAGTTCCTGGGTTAGATACCTTTGAGTATTTGTCACAAGTGTCGCTTGTGACCTTAGGACACACTCATAACCCTATTTAACAGTCCTAACTACATCTACGAGGGTCTTTTATTAATATTCACAAAACAGAACCTGCTAATTTTGCATACAGCAAGATTTTAAAATCGGCTTGGCAAGGGAAAGAATGAGGTTTGAAGCAATTACTGGCATAGTTCTCTGCACCCACCGTTCAAAGGTGAAATCCCTGAAGTATGCTTGCAAGAGCTGCTTCAGGTTGTCACAGAACTCCATGTGGAAGTCTCCATCGAAGAGTGTGTTGGCATGGCGAGGGGTAGGCGCCACTGAGTAACGCTCCACGTCGTGGAACACGCTCACCGTGGGCTCTCGGAACACCCAGCCCTCGGTGTCATTGCGGGGAACCACGCGCATGCATATGCTTAGGTAACCATATCTGTGGGAAAATATAACTTTATTTCTGTTTGCATAAATCTAAGTCATTTACAGAGGAGTGGGCCACTAACAGCGGAAACCTCTATTCTATATAATCTGTGGATTTGCCTTACCAAGTAGGTATAAAATGGCGTATCTTTAAATTTTACCATTCATGCGAGTTTCCATTTAACGGCGGAAAGAACCGAGGAGCCACGGAGCTGCTCGAAGTTTTCGCATCACGGCATCGCGGCATCAACAGTTGGTCTCACTGGCCAAACGCGCCATTAGATGTTTCACATCAAAAAAAGGTTGGCATACCTCATGAATATGTTGATCGCCTTGCCGACGCCGAGCTCGGAGTCGAGCGTGGTGGCGGCGCCGCACAATGCTACCGCCAGCAGCAGCACTGTGCGCGTGCGCACCATCACACACGCGACACACACCTGACAACAAACGCAACACACGGGACTTAGATTTAAATATATGAGCACGGCTAGCACGTGCGCCAAGACCGAATGTGTTTATGTAATTATTTCGAAACGAAACGTGAAATGGTCGTATTTCTTTCCTTTGTTTCGACGTATTTCAAATAGAGATTGATGTCTATCAAACGAAAATCGGGCCCCTGACATATTTGCTGGAATAATGTCGCTTTTGTCTCATTCTCTCCTAGGAAATAAGACAGTGAGTAAGCGCAATTGCTTTTTGTGAAGCGGCAATGGCCACAAACACGGATCAGATACCTATATTACTTGGTGTGAGGCCAGAAATATTTATGAATAACTCATCACAATAACTAAGTACCTACTTTAATACTTAATAATGATAATAAATTATTATATTCGGTTTCAGCAAACCAGGTATAGAGGCTTGATAATAATATAACAACATCCTTCTACTACTACTACAGCCCTTTTACTACTACTACAGTACCACTGCTGGGCACGGGCCTCCCCTCTATGCGAGGGGGATTAAGGCCATAGACCACCACGCTGGCCCAGTGCGGGTTGGCAGACTTCACACATCTATCGAGAACTAGACGTGACTAGACTCCCTCAGACGTGCAGGTTTCCTCACGATGTTTTCTTTCACAGTTTCATAACAAACGATAATCTCGGATGAAAATGAGATTCGCACATAAATCCCAGAGGTGCACACTTTGAACCTGCACACTTTGATTTGCAAGGCGTGCGTTCGACCACTCGGCTACCAACTAACGATTGGTTAAACCATGTTTTTCGTCAGGTAACTGCTCGTATAAGCGTTAATTTAGACGTCTCTTGGTGTTAGTCAAAACGAGCTTAAGTATTTGTCGTAACGGTCCTTTCTATGCAAATGCTATTGGTAGGCACGTGAGTAGTATCAAACACTACATTTGTGTGTCATTAACTTACCTACTAGTAAGTAGTAGGACTGTTGAGTTAATACCCCAGCCTAGGTCGTGTTCAGTTACGTAACAACCTCATTAACATAACCAGCTATCTTGATTTATCCAATTATAGATAATAAACCGCTTAAGAGTGCAAATTACAATGGCCTAACGCAGGCTAATACTAATAAATTTGTCAACATTTACTATTAATCGTCTCTCAATAAGGTTTGATTTACAACAAAATAATTTAACTTTATGAAAAAATCTATAAGTAAAAGTTTGAATAAAATATTAAAAAGATTTGTCAGAAGTGGGATTCGAACCCACGCCCTCAGAGAGGACCAGAACAACTCGAACCTGTTACACAGGCAAGGGAAACCTTGAGTCTGGCGCCTTAGACCGCTCGGCCATCCTGACAGTTGAATTACGGTGCGAAATTAGCGTTCACATTCAAGAGTGTAATACTTCTCTCTAAAAGCGATAGATGGCAGCAGTGTAAATGAAAACTAATTTAATTTATTTACATTTTAATAATATAAAAAGGTGATATCTATGTAATGCCGGATGCTTCTGTCATTTTATTGTTATATACATTTATACAAACATCGTAACTCTATCATTTGTTGTTAGTTCTTCGAATATTCGATAGGGGCGCTGTATCTGTAAATATCGATTGTAGTCGCTTGCGACTGTCGGGTGTTTAACAACTCTTGGTAGAGTCGTTGAACGACAGCGCCCTTCCTGGAAGGCGGAACATGTTTTACTTTATTTACCAACTAGTTGGTACCTGCAACTTCGTTCGGAAAAAAATAACAAAAAATATCTACTACTTATAACATCAGCTATCAGCAAATAAAAGTCCTGTCAAAATCGGTACAGGCGATTCTGAAATTACCCGGAACAAACAGACAGGTAAACAGGAAGACAAAATTTAAAAAAAAAACTTTTTTGTTTTATAAGTACCTACATCCATATGCATTTAGTAAATAGCTGTCATTTTGACAGTACGATCAGAAACTTTCATTTTATTTATGTGTATCGATAATAAATCCATTTATGCTCACAAAAGCACAATAAAACCAATTTAAGAATGATGTATGGCTCAAATTCAATTTCCGCCTACGGATGTATTCAACCGTGAAATGCGTTAGTTATCCAATTCAACCCCTGGACACACTGAGGCGTCAAGACGCGCGTAACGACATGTTTGCTAAAACTAAAAGGAACTCTGTGTCAACATAAATAAAGGTTGAATTTCTGTGGTACACTGCAAAATTTGCTAGCTCTCGTCACTGGCATTTCGTTGGAGATTGAACTCTTTCTATAAGTAAATAAAGTTTGTTTTATAGATACACTTGCATGTAAACAATTTCATCTTAATTCCCCAGCATCACTTCTCTATGATAACGTTTGACACGCACATTTCGTGATAAGACGTTAATTACAATTCATAACGCAATTCGATTACCAACCGGTATTATACAACCTGTTTTATAATACTTACAAAAAGGCTGTATCTCTGTGTTAGGTAAAATATACTTTTTAGGGATTCAAACCTAAAATGGAAAAAAGGAACCCTTTTGTTGTCCGTCTGTCTGTCTGTCTGTCAAGAACCTTTTTCTGCGCATGGAGGTTGAAATTATTAACAAAGACTCAAATCTGCGGTCCCTTGGTGCTGTTAAAAAAATCAAACTTCTAAGTTAATGCAATCAAAAGATACAGCGGTTTATGCTGTGTATTTAGTGCATTATTAAGGGAATCAACAACCTATAGGTTACTTCCCGTTGACCTAGAATCAGAGAAGTTTGGTCAAAAGTAAGGTTTTATAGCTTAAGTAAAGGAAAATAATATGTTTTTTTGCAATTACAAACGTATTTGCGGTTAGTTTGTATGGGGACAACAGTATACCAACGGCAAAGTTAAGTTTGTCTCTCTATCCAGTTTATCTTTTCGAGCAATGTTCGGCGCTTTCATACTTTAGATACGGAAGCGAGCTGGACCCGCGCAGGTCCAGCTCGCACTTGGGAGTTTTTTTTGTGTCCGTCTCACTGCTGGCCCAAGGTCTCCCCCACCTTCCTCCATTCATCCCGGTCATTCGTTCTCTCACACCACTCGTCCAAATAAGGGTCGAAGTAAATTAATAAGTAAATTTTAGGGGAAAACATATTCTGAATCACATCGTCGACAGTCACATCAAATGACAGAATGGTGATGTGAAAACCTGCCCGTACAGTCCACTAGGCGGCCTTGGCCGACACTTGCTCCGCTGAATTAGTGTCAATGCAAATCGAATTAAGTGCGATCAAGAGTAGCATTCATACCGCCAAGATTTGATGGACGCCCGCGCCGCTATAAACAAGCTCGCATGAGTCATTGACTGCACTTGAAAACTGCTCTACATTATACTCTATGGTGACTATACTCTATCAGTACACATTTAAGGAACTCTACATTTAGTTTACTACAATTTTATTGGTTTGCCTAACAATCAACTTTTTTCAGTCCCTAGTTATGAATGTTGAAATTTGTTTTAAACTATGTGCCTATTCTAATAATATTCAATTTAATTTTTAAAACACGGAACATCTTTGGTCATATGTAGAGTTACGTAATAATTATATAATATACATCATCACGCCTGTGTTCCCGAAGGGGTAGGCAGAGGTGCACTGTAGTGCGCCCACACTTTGCCGATGTATTTTGGTCCCAATGTAATAGGGGGCGAGCCTGTGGATTTGGGCCATAGTCTACTACTGGTGGACTACTAACACCAATGGCGGGCCAATATGTGCCTGTTCCGCACTGAAGATCATCATTATAGTGTGATTAGCCAGACATTAAACTAAAGCGGGCTTCCTATTTAATATAATTTTAATAGCCACAGTGATACCTGCATCAATATAATGTTCTTAAAATTAATCAAATGCGGTATAACATTATAATGACGTAGGGAGGCTTTAACCATACATCAAACAGTAATTTAAACAGATGATATCATTGTACTTGTAATTAACCCGCATATCTCAAGTACGCACTTGATGCAAGCACTTGTTTCGGAGATGTTGCAACACATACATTAGTGGGAACGAAATTAGATGCATCTGCAATTAATATGTAGCGTTTGCAATTATAAGTCATTAAGAATAGTTAGACCAATTTTCGTGTATTTGCAATAATGGCGGCATTGAGAATGTAACAATAAAGTGTATACGTCGCAGGTTTTACATAAAATTAGGTTTTTGATGAAAAACCGGAAGATGATACATTTTAAACTCAATTTCATCAAAAACCTGTAACAATCCAGATTTTTGATCAAAAACCTGAACTAGGTTGGGTTTATGATAAAAAATCATAACCTTTTTTTTGTCAAGGGGAAATCCATCATGGATGCCAGTCTGCCCCGGGGGAGGCAGGCTGGCGATGTGAGACTCCTACCCACTAAAGCCCCTTGGTGTCCAGCACTCCGCTGGTTGTTAGTTCAGGTTTATGATGAAATTGAGTTTAAAATGTGTCATCTTCCGGTTTTTCATCAAACACCTAGGTTTTTGATCAAAAACCCAGTTTTATGAAAAACCTGCGACACATAGATAAATACTATGTATAGTGCGATCCAAATAAGAATAGGACTGTCAATAACCTATATCTGTCAAATGTCACTTGAAAAGTATGGTTTTCAAAAAGCTTATTTGCATATCAATAATAATAGTCTTACACCAAATTCAAATAAAAAGGTTAAATTAGCAGTAAATTGTCTTAGTAGAATATTTAATTATTTAAAGTCATAATTCGTTTTCGTTCGTCACAATATGGGGCAGAGTCGATCCTATTCTTAATTGAATCGCATTGTATGCTTTGGTCTTCTTAAATTATAAATAAATAAGTAAGACCCATATCTACGTTTACGCGTCTACGCGCGTCAGATTGTCTATGTCAAGCATAGAGTATCTAGAGTACCCATAACGACAGATAAACCAGAAAAAATGACCGCAGCACGGGCTCGAAATGCCATCTCCGTTATAATATAAATAAATAAATATCCCCTTGGTCAATATATAATACATACATACCTACTTTTCCTTTTTTTACGAAATGAGTAAAATTATGAAATTTTAATGGAATAAGATGAGATTAGTGGTATTAATGCAAATGTCGAGTTACAAATAGCAAGGTCAAATCGATTAAATACACATTATAAATAAAAATAAGTGATAAAGATGGCGGATTATTGTTAATATACAAAACAAACAATTCTGTGCTACGCGACGACGCGTCATCATCCATTCACCTCATCAATTACATTACGTGAAAAAAATAACATTTTCTATAAGACTACAATTAGTTTTGCCAAAAATTGGTTGCGCGTGTATTGACGCGCCTGTGTGTGCAGGGCTCGGCTTCATGGTCGAACACATTTAAGATGTAATTAGTATTATTGTTGAGGTAACCAACGTGATTATTGCGGAACATCTGTTTTTCCATTCGACCATAGAGTATAGACTGCATTTCGTTGCAATACAAGCCAATGGCCTTCCTCAAATCGACGTTTACAATCGCTCATTTGAGAGATAACTTATTCAATGTTGTTAAAATAAATACAGATATATATATAATCTATATTTGAAATAGCCGCCAGCTAATCCTGGATCCACTGAGGGTTTCATGCGTGAATGTCAGTTTCAATAATGATTTTTTACTGACGATTCATAAGTGCCTGTATTGGTTTACATGAATAAAAAAATTCTGATTCTGATTCTGATTCTGATTACCGCTTGCTCAACTGTCTATAGAAAGGCGTGTGAAGTTCACCAACCCGCGCTGGGCGAGCGTGTTGAACTATGGCCCAAAGGAGACGGATACGCTTTCATACATTCTTGGGCCCAGTTGTAAAAATATGAGAGTGGTGTCAATTAAGAGCTTATATATTATCAAACCATCTCCGAAAATTTTGCTCATCTTGGCAATCTGAGAGCAGAATTATTAGAGATTTAGTAAAAGTGTGGTTATTCTGCAAAGTGACAACAACCTAGATACTAAACAGCAGATTTTTTAACTGTGATTGTTATTTTTTTTGAATATACAGTTTTGGTGTTAATGCAACCGCTTTAGTGTATTTTAATATATTAAAATGAGTACAATTATGTGCTTAATCATTAATAACATAATTTGTTTTTGAGCTACCGAACGTGCTCACTCTGTCCGGGGCGCGCGGGCGTTCGGAAACTCGTCCGTCGACATTTTGTGGAGCGTTCGGAAACGCGGACGCCACACAGTTATTTACTATATTAATTGTAGTTTTTTTTATTGTTAATTATTACAATGTATGTATTCATTTTTGTTGAATCAATCAAGTATTTTATGTTCAATTGTTTAAATCGTTCACAGTAATCGATTATTGTAATCGATACTCTATTTCTTCAGTGAAATAAACTTATTTATATGATTTCTCGTCTCCCGGATAGTGAATTGAGCTGATTTTTTTATATTTTAAATCAGTAAAAAATACCGCTTTTTCTAAACCATATCTCAACTTATTACAATTGGGCCCAGAGATCCCCGTCTCCTTTACCTCGTATTGAGAGAGAACAAGCTCGGTATAATGGCAATAGGTTCGCCCCCTATTACATTGGATCAAAATTCATCAGCGGAAATTATAAACATCTACAAATGCAAAGGTATATTTTGTAACCCAAATCCTATTTTATATTTGGAAGCCATTTTATACATGCTGTGATCCTTTATCATAAATCATCTTCAACATTGTCGATAAACCGATGCTAATTTAGTCCCTAAAGATTCTCAACAAGCGTGAGCATTCATACAATCTTACTAATTGAGTGTATGTTTGTTTGTAATGCCAAAATTTAAGCTTATGTTTATTATTAAAGTATATACGATAACTATAACGAAAATGAATTTTTTAAAATTGTTGTCTTTCTGTTTGTTCCGGGTAAACTTCCAAACGGCTGAACCTATTTTGACGGGACTTTCACTGGCAGACAGCTGATGTTCCAAATCGTTATTTAGGTTACTTTTATTTAGAAAAAGAATCAAGTTTCCGGGGGAAAAAATATAAAACCAACTTTTTCCGGGTAATCTTCGTAAATTCCATGCGGGCGAAGTTGCTGGCTCAGAAAGTCTGTAATAAATCAAGTCTGCGCACACGTTAATACTTCAGTAAGCATCGCGTGCTTGCCCCGACCGGCGCCCGATTGTATTTATAGACGAGCACGACAACAAACGGGCCCACTCGTGCGCATCTGCGTATGGACAACAAAACATACACCTGATACGGCATTATCACTCGTATTAAATATCACAGCGATAATATTTGTATTGAATTTTGTTTTAATGATCATTATTTGTACACTATAAATTGAAGTACTGTAGGTGGATAGTTAATTGAAGTTAAACCTCTTAAGCATATTTGGGCGTCGTCGACGCTCGCGGCTTCATTTTTTGGCCATTGCAAATCGAACCGTATTGACACACAGGATAAGTTCAATATTCAATGAAATGTCACTGATAGTGCGAGCGAATTTCGACGCATGGCGGCGTGACTTTAACCACACAAATTTAATCTTTATGTATATTGGATATAGCGTTCGTTTTGGTATTGGCACGAAAATTAAGAATCCTGTCCTAAGGATGTCTCTGTATAAGGCAATGACCCTAGTTTAGCACCAATAGCCTAGTGGTCAGACGAGCCGTCCTCGTGATAGCTGATGTTATTATGAGTAATTTAGGAAACTTTTTAAAAAATATCTAAGCATCTCTGTTACATAATAACGCCAACATAATACCAAGGCAACAACATTTCGTACCCAAAGGGGTACGGAACCCTAAAAAATTGGTAAAACGGGAACCCTATTACTGAGACTTCGCTGTCCGTCTGTCACCAGGCTGTATCTCATGAACCGTGATAGTTAGAGAGTTGAAATTTTCAAAGATGGTGTATTTCTGTTGCCGCTATAGCAACAAATAATAAAAATAAGAATAAAATACATATTTAATGGGGCTTCCATACAACAAACGTGTATTTTTTGGCGTTTTTATAGATAATGGAACCCTATGTGCGGGAGTCTGACTCGCACTTGGCCGGTTTTTGTTGCTTTACATTACTAATTCTGTCATCATCGTTGTTTACTTTCATTTTTTCTGACCTTACCTGAAGTTCAGTCGCCGGATTTAACACGTTAACATTCGAACCCTAATTGGAACCCATGTAAACACAGCTATCTTTGAACACGACAGGAACGTACTCAGTAAATTCTCAAGAATTGGCGTGAATATTTTTCATGGCTTTCTTAAAAGTGGGTATCCATCTATTCCTACCACCACTAGGTAAATAGGTCAATATACAAATACTACTAATATTATCGGTAGGTAATAGTAGTGTATCAATCAGTATAATATCAGTAGTAGTAGTACTACTACTACTACAATTACTAAAACAACTATAACATCTACTATTACCTACTCACTACTACTACTTCTACTACAACTAATACAAATACTACTATAACTACTAGAACTACTACCACTACTACAATTACTACTACCAACTAATACAAATACTACTACAATTACTATACCCACTATTATTATCAGGGATAATAAACTATAATATCTTTGCACGGCTATCATGCATACCAAAATGGATGCATTACATAAGTCATGAAATGCATCCATTTTGTCTCTTCCTCTCCTTTAAAATAAGACAGTGAGTGAACAATTCAGTGTGGCACAATCCATAGCACAGGTTGTAGACCAAACTACGATTAAACTAAATTTAACAACACTTAAAATATTGCCTTTTCGCTCATACATTACCACTGCGAGAAGGACGGCAATACGCTTAGCTTAGTGCCTCAAGAATCAACATCACTATACTGGCCAGCATATGACCGCAACGAGTGTGTTAATCACTTTGTCAAGGAGTGTGGAGCAAACGCGTGATTTGTTCCGCGCGACGGCTGCTATTATGATAAGCTGAGAACAGTCTACTTGGCAGACTTCACACATCTATCAAGAACTAGTCAAGTTCCCTCAGTCGTGTAGATTTCCTCACGATGTTTTCCTTCACCGTTTCATAGCAAGTGATAATCTCGGATGCAAATGAGATTCGCACATAAACCCAGAGGTGCGAGCCGGGGTTTGAACTTGCACACTTTTATTGCAAGGCGTGCGTTCGACAACTCGGCTACCACTGCTAGCACACAATCAGTAGGTACTTAATCTGTCAAAAATTGACAGTTTGACAGTAACTATTGAAACAACAATACTTTAAGAAGTTTTGTTGTACAAAACAAACCATTATAAAGATGTTACATGCGATAATGTTTACAAGAAACGATTTTAGGTTAATTACAATAATTGATTGTTAAGTTCATAGCACGCTTTGCAGACGTGATTATCGAAAATTACTGATTGCTAGTACATTTAATTAAAATTTACAGTATTATTATTTAATGTTACATTAAGAAGTTCTTTTTAGGTGTCAAAATATAACAGTTTACTATTATGTCTCGCCACAAAAATAGAACTTTTACTACGCGCTAATAGATGGCGCGTCAAGCAATACATCGCGTACAGAAACAGACATTTCATGCGCAGTCATATAGCGATCCTGAATCGCGATGGAAGTGTTCTCGACCATATTAACTATATATACAAGATCCCAACATGTATCCTTGGGGCGTGGCTGGGTCTTCTTGAACTTTTTGCTAAAGTGGTGACCTCATCGTGATAATAAAATATATTGTACTTGGACTATTATTTTTAAACTACCTACGGGTAATATAAAAAATTGTATGCAATCGCAAACGGAAGTAGGTCTTAAGTAAACACTTACATCAGAGTTATGTAAATAAAATAATAAAGTATTATGACTAATGTCCATTGATTCTGTATAAATTACAAAATGAATGAGCATGTGAAGTAGCTACTTAAGTCACGGTCAACTATTGAGGATTACTTACCTGTATGACGATAATATGTTTATATGTAACTACATCTATGTAAATAAATAAAATCAAAGTGTCAGTTTGTAATGTCAACATAATAAGCTTATTAGTAAATGCATTTCAAAGTATATACAATACCTAAAATGACAACGCATTTTTTTATACGTCTCTCTGTTTATTATGACTGGATCGATTTTGACGTAACTTTCATTGGCAGATAGCTAATGTAACAAGGAGAAGCTTATGCTACTTTTATTTTCGCAAAGAATTGGAGTTCCGCGGCAAAAAAATAAAACTCATTTTGGTCAGGGTAATTAGGGTTCCTAAATTCCACATAGACAAACTTGCGGACATAGCTAGTGAGTCAGTCATATTGAATACCTACCAAGAACATACTTAGTACCTAGCTATTTGTAAGCCATTTAAGATATCTTTATTGTAAAGTATAAACGGAAATACCTACCGTTAAAGCTGTTATAAAGTGCCATTTAAATGTTATTGTAATTGGCAGTGGCTATTGGTAGCTCTACCACGAGCTTTGAGGCATTTTTTACGCTTACTGGATCGCTTTCGTCTACGTAAAGTATATTGACGATGACATCGGGCCCAATTTTCGCTTGATAGACATCATCTCTATTCGAGATATGTCGAAAAAATATTAAAAATTAATTTGACGTTTTGTTTCGACATTATCTCGAATAGAGATGGATGTCTATCAAGCGAAGATCGGGGTCTTGGGCTAGTGTTTCCGTAGTAGGTCACTCGGTTCAGCAACAAATTTCGGAATTAGCCTTTTCGCAATTAGCCTTTTAGGAATTAGACTTTTCGGAATTAGCCTTTTCGGAATTAGCCTTTTAGGAATTAGTCTTTTTGGAAATAGCCTTTTCGGAATTAGCCTTTGAGAAATTAGGCTTTTCGGAATTAGCCTTTTAGGAATTAGCCTTTTCGGAATTAGGCTTTTCGGAATTAGCCTTTTCAGAATTAGCCTTTTCGGAATTTGCCTCCACTCTATTGTTTGATACGCATAATAAAAGCGTTGGTTAGTTTGGGATCGTACGATCATATCATACAAAGATTTAATGGAAGTTATTCCGAATAATAACTTCTACTGAATGCATGAACCTATTGTAGCGGTATCTTATAATCAGGGTCGAATAATGAGGGTTTGTTTGAAAGGTGAGTTAAACATCCTTATCACACTAAGCGAGCGAATTCATTTAAGTTGTTTTTTCTAAAATGTTCTCTGTATCAATGTACATAAAGATTGAATTTCGGTGACAATAGTCTATACACTTAAATAAAAGTTTCAAGGAAAAATGTGCTCATTGTACCAGTCAATACAGTTCGTTTTGGTGTTGGCAAGAATTGGTTGCGGTTTTACTCGCCTATTTGAATTCGGGACGCGTTGATTGACCGGGGGATTCCGGTTTCCTGTTGGGACGACGACGTGGTTAACCAAGACCTTCGATCAACAATAGCAAAGACAAACCTTATTGACTACCTTGAGAACGTGGATAATTTTTATAGCGGCATCTTATTTCTTAGAAATTTTGTGAGGGGACCTGTATGCCTTTTGGAACACGTGTGAACTTTACTTCAGCATTGAAAAATACTTTATGAGTATGAATGTGGATGGATACGGGGTGAGAGAAAGATCCAAGATATGATGGAAGTATGCGAGAAGTGATATGAATGAGATCGGAGTGGATGTCAGTATGACGGTAAAGTGAGATGAATGGAAAAAAAAATATTGCGTCGACCTCAAATAATGGCAAAAGGTAACAACACTGGGTCCTCAACCCTCGCGTGTAATTATTTTTCATAGCAAAACGAACTGTATTGATGCATAGATAAAGATCATTCTACAGCGAAATGACGCTTGGGGGCGTAGATTTTACAACATAAAATTCAATATTTTTGCCCCAGAGTGCGGGTGCATTAATTTTTAACCAACTTCCAAAACGAGGAGGTTCTCAATTCGATTGGTATATTTTTTGTATATTACCTTTATGTATAACTTAAAAATTTGTGTATAAATTTGATTAAGACTGTTTATTATCTATTCCCACGGGAACAGCACTATGCCACAAATGGCCGATGTACGTTACACAATGTTTACAAAACATAGATAACCCGGCTAAGGAAAGTGAACTGAAAACGATAACAATTCACTCAGGTGTATGTTATAAGAGACGAGTGTTTTGTTACTTAGCATCGTGTTAGAGACTTTTTTGTTATTATTGCCGCCTGTACTTTCATATGCATCTACTAAAGGTGTTATTTTGAGATTACAAACACACTTTGACAATTTTGTTATAAGTATGTATCATGGATGTTATGGAGCCCCCTAGCCGTAACCGAAACTGATATAAAAGATTTAAATACTCACGGATAGGGTCGGAATTTTTTTGTTTTTTAAGTACCTACATAACACTTAGATTATCTATAATAATCTATACTAATATTATAAAGAGGAAGGATTTCTATTTTTGTATGTAATGAATAAACTTAAAAACTATTGGACAGGTTTCAAAAACTCTTTTGACGTTAGATGTAGCTTACATTATCACTAAGTAACATAGGCTATATTTATTTATTCCAAAATGTTTAAAAAAAATTCTACTAGTTACTTATAGCCGCCGCTGGTTAATTATATTACTGATTTTATAACCAAATAATAATCTAGAAATAAAGCTATCATTTATCTTGTTATTTGTATAGAACTTTGTATAATTCTTTAAAATCGAATATCGGTAACCGTATTTGAAATCGGTATAACAATGTCCCTATATCCATATCCGTATCCAGATACGAAATTTCATATCCATAACATCTCTTGTGTTTATATTTATATAGACGTGCATTTTATGATTTCTTTAATGCATTAAAAATATGTTGACTCTGGCTAAATGCTTACCGAATGCGTGCGAAGCCGTGCCTCGAGTTATTTCATAATACTTCGAGAAGGAGGCTTGTCCTCGGTAAACATATCTACAGGTTCTATTCTACACACCGCACAGGTCATTGTCCCGTTCAATAGTGGTCGCTCCGTGTCCTGTAACTCGTTTTACACTCAACACTCGTGCGGAACACCGTAACTTAATGGATAAGACTTCGCCAGTCAAATACTTTTGCCATAGTAAAACTAACTGTATCGACACATACAAACAGTTCATTCTACAACAAAATGAGACTGACATCGGGAGAAAATTTTGACACGTAAGGTCGTGGCTTTTACCAAAGAAATTCGATCCTTATACATATTGCAACAGAGTCCGTTTTTGTTTTGGCGAATCATTTAACGCTCTACTGTTGACGCCCCAGTGGGTGCGTGACTGCATTCCCTCGTGCGAAACACCGTAACTTAATGGATAATAGTGGGTCATTCACTCACGTTCTTTCCTGTAGGTACCTTGTACAGTCGTTAATAGCATTAAGCATACTGGAGCGTTTAAAACGCGCCAAAATGTTTTGGTTATACCGAAACGAACTCTGTGTCAATATACACAAAGTTTCTTCTTCTTCTTTTTTACGGAATCAGAGAAATTATGAAATTTTGTGGAATAATATGAGAAACGGCTGCACTCCCTAGTCTGGGTGTAAATTGGACTCATTGTATGGTATCCATGGTACGAGCTTGGCTTAGGTTGGGGTCATACGATGAGTATATGTTGTCTGGAGATATATGAAATTCATTTAATGTATGCAGCTGCTTATACACGTACAATTTTTCCATAGTACTCGAGATATTACGAGTTATAGAATTTGAACACGAAAAAAAAGTTGGAAAAAACATGGTCGAATTTTGATATGATTTTTATACCATTCAGTTGTACCTATATCCTATAGTGATGCAAATGTCAAAGTATTATTCCGGACTTCTAAAACACCCTGTATTTCCGAGAACTAACATAACAATGTCCTACTTCATATTCAAGCACGCATTGTCATCCCAAGACCCCAGTCTCGAAACCATTAATTCATCGACCTTTACCAATTGACCCCAGAATGGTTTCTCTGCCGACCTCATGTTGTGCAACTTGCATCAAGATGCGCAGATGCAGATGCAGTGACAAGGCCACTGGCCACGTGACCTGGTTTTAAAGACCTCACGGACCTCGTTAAGGATATGTTTGGTAATACCAAACATTTCTAAGATGTTTAAGAAAACATCCGGAAATCCAAAAACCGGAATTTAAAGGAAAGGAAACAATTATGGAGGTTCAAACGAACGTTTGATTAAAATTTTGAATAAAGAAAAATAAGTTCGTGTGAAGTTCTCCAAACCGCAATTGGCCAGCGTGGTGGACTATGGTCTAAATCTCCCTCGCATTGAGGGCGATATAACCGGTGCAATGGCAATAGGCTCGCCCCCTATTACATTGGGACCCTATTACATGGGAATACATCGGCGAAGTGTGGGCGCACTGCAGTGCAACGCCTACCCTACCGGGACATATGTTACTCATTGATAATGTAGCTTTTTAAACGCAAAATAATTTTTGAAATCGGTCCTGTACTTTTTAAGTTTATTCGTTACATACAAAAATACAAATCGTTCCTCTTTATAATATTAGTATTAGTTTAGAAGTACATATTAATTTATAAACGTACGTGTATATTGTGGATTCGTCATGCAGCAGATGGTATTTATTTGATGGTATGTTTCGTCATCGGTCCTCGTCGTAATATATCGTTAACTTGATAAATAGTGCTCTGACATGTATCCGTGGTATGTGCGTGTATGCTTCATTTGTCACGTTTAATGTCATAGTAATGTCTTACGTAATGTCATAATACATATTTTGTTGATCTAAAGTGGAGATATTATAACGTAGATGGCATTTAGAGCCCGCGCGCGCTGCGGTAAATTTCTCTGATTTATTTGACTCCGCTATCTTTGTTTTCCCATATAGTTGCCGTATACTACAGGTACATGAGATAACAAAAACGGCGGAAATATCACCGCAGAGCTATACGAAGAGTGGAGTCGTTATGGATACTGTAGATACTCTATGTTAAAGCCGCATACTGGGACTCACGCCTGCACGTCAAAATCTTTGTCAATACCAAAACGAACTCTGGGTCAATATACATAAATATTGAATTGCTGTGGCATAATCCACACTGACACTGCGAGCAAATGTTGACGCGTGGGGGACGCGTCAACATTTGCTCGCAGTGTCAGTGTCATTTCGTTGAAGAATTAACTTTTTCCATGAGTCAATACAGATTGTTTTGGTATGGTAATTTTTTTTTCGCGCGAGTGTTGACGCACCAGTAGGTATGCTTAAGTCCCGCGCTTTAAAATTTGCCAATACAAAAACGAACTCTGTGCATATACACATTAAGATTAAATTTCAATGGTACGCTACGCGAACACGTATCAAGGATTCGCTCGTCAATGTCATTCCGTTGAAGAATGAACTTTTTCTAGTACTGTAATACAGTCTTTTTTAATATTGGGATAAAAAAAATTAACACGCGTCTTGCCGCCCCAGTGTATTTTAATTAATATTCTGCCTTTAACATCAGCATCACGGTAGAATCACTGTTATTCTTTTTCTACCACTAATTCTTAAAGACTTTACTTTATCTTTTAAAAGAACATAATCAACTAATTTAATGTAAGAACCAAACTCTATGTGTATGTTTTTTCAACTCGATAATATTTTTCAGCATCACAATTACTTGAAATTATGTAACAGTTACCGTATCGGTCCAGATGGACGGACGACCTCACCAGGGTCGTCGTGAGTCGACGCATAAAGCCCAAGAACGTAATTTGTGGCGATTGATGGGGGAGGCCTATGTCCAGCAGTGGACGTCCCTGGCTGATAGATAGATAGATACCGTATCGTTTTAAATATATTTTATTTCCTGTTTTTTTTTATGCCATACGGAAAATGCCTTGTCTTGTAGAATATTTAGTTTAAGTGATAATTTCCGCCGAAGGTCACTCGCATTTGTGTCATGATTACGTTCATCTTTTCCTAATACCCAGGGTCAGATTTAAGCGGCTGTTTGACATTGAAATGAACAGATCTCTTGCTAAACACACGACCTCTCTATTATTGTTAAGTTAGGTAATCGATGTTTATGTATATGGCATTATGGCTCTAATAAACGATTGTTTTTTTCGAAATCATCATCATTCGTCTTACCTTTTCCCATTATTTGTGATCCGCGTAGTGTGCCTTTTTCTGCCATTCAGAATGTTTCATCATATTTAGCAAAAAAAATATATTTGAAGACAAAAGTCTTCGAACAGTGTGTGTTGCCAGTGATGACGTACGGATCCGAGACGTGGTCGCTCACAATGGGACTCATAAGACGGCTCAGAGTCACTCAACGTGGAATGGAGCGAGCTATGCTGGGAGTTTCACTGCGCGATAGATTCAGAAATGAGGACATCCGCAGAAGAACCAAGGTTACAGACATAGCTCGAAGGGTTGCACGTTTGAAGTGGCAATGGGCCGGACACATTGCCCGGAGAACGGATGGCCGTTGGGGCATCAAAGTCCTAGAGTGGCGGCCTCGAACAGGGAAGAGGAATGTAGGACGACCCCCGAACCAGGTGGACGGACGACCTCATCAGGGTCGCCGGGAGTCGATGAGCGCATAAAGTCCAAGACCGTAATTTGTCGCGATCTATGGGGGAGGCCTATGTCCAGCTGTGGACGTCTCTGGCTGATAGATAGATAGATAGATATGCTGTCTTTTTTATTGTCAAGTGTCCTCAGTTTATTAAGCTACGGGCACACTGGGGCTTCAAGACACGCGTATTTTTTTTGCCAATACAAAAACGAACTCTTCTTAAATATACATAAAGATTGAATTACGATGGTAAACTATTAAAAATCGCTTTACGGGCAACCTTTTTTTTTGGGAATAAGCGCGCCACACTTTCCCACCACTGTTAGGTACTTCTGTAAGCCAGGATCGACAGCGGTGTCCATTGAAGACACCGAGGTTTGACCCTCGGCGAGTCCCGGGGAAAAACTAAATTGTCTTGGCGACTCCAATAGCTCACGTGAACGTGTTGAACCCAAATTTTCTGTCACTGCCCATCCGTTCTTGATAGTATAGAGCAGCCGACCTTACCGTGAATGGTGAAAAGCGGACTTTAGCCTCATTCCAAGAAGGAAAGCATGTCAAACAAAGATCACCCATTGTTTCATACAAAATGGCTGAATATTTCATAATTCTTGGTATTGTCAATGGAATAGTATTGGGAGGTAAAAGGCGAAATTACTCAAGCGCCATATTGGGCGATATTGAGTTATATACCTAATACATATATCGTTGGAATCAGCGAATTGTTCTCCGTTACCAAAATGGCTCTTGAGTCAATTCGCCTTAAACGTTTATATTATGTGCCCTCAGTTACTACTATTTTTGTAATACATCGAGTAATGGATCCGAGACGAGTGTAAGAGAGAATGAGACAAAGGGATAGTTTTGAACAATATAAGTACCGAAAGTCGGTATTAATGAGATATTTTCAAGGTGGATGAAAATGCAAGACGCGCGCTCCAAATGTTTAACTCTGTATCAATATACATAAAGATTGAATTCCTATCGTAAAAGCCTCGCGATCACGCTACAAAATTAGCTCGTGTTATCAATGACATTTCGTTAAGAATTATCTTTTTCTATCAGTCACTGCAGGGCCCCAAGTCTACTAACAATATCGTCGTGGAGTTGCTATGAATCCATTTTAAGGCATGAAAACGACATCTTTTTTCAATGGTAGCTGGAATATGAGCAGTTTTTTTTTATGAGATAGGGAGACAAACGAGCAGGCGTTTCACCTGATGGTAAGTGATCAACGCCGCCCATGGACACCTGCAACACCACGGGCATCGCAAGTACGTTGCCGGCCTTTAAGGAATGAGTATGCTCGTTTCTTGATACCTTTGTCGCAGCGGGAACACCGCTGCAGGAGGTTCATTCCACAATTTGGTGGTGCGAGGGAGAAAATTCCAGTTTAGACATTACTTAGTGTCACCTTGATGCCATTTGACTAGTCATATTCTAGTTACCATTGATACAAGATGTAACTTTTATGCCTTAAAAAATGGAGTCATAGCTACTGAACGAGGATAGTGTTAGCAGACTTGGGGCCCAGTTCATTTTGGTACTGGCATATATTTTGCAACGTGTCCGGACTTCTTATTTTTCAGTCACATACTAGGCACCTATGTGACATGTCGAAAAAATAAAAGAAGTTTACCAAGGGTACCTACTGCGCTAGTTATTCAATTGATTCAATACATTCTCTGTTTTCACATTTGTAAATAGTAGTTCCAAAAAGGTCAGATTCGAATACCATATAAATTGCATACAGTTTTAACACTAAATATTTATACATTTCTGAATTCAAAATGAATTCTCAACCGTATCAGACATATTTCAATTTTAGAAACAAAAAAGTCGCTTGAACATAATAAATCATCTAACAAAGACGACCTTTTGAACGCTAACCTGCGATTGTACTAAGCTGCTCGCGCGCAACTCGGGCGCAGCGTAATGATCTTGACATTTGCATTGTTAAAGCTTTATACACTAAACATACTGAAGCGAGCAAATTCTTTTGACTTATTTTGAAAACGTATTACGTGCCAATACTTATCCTCTGTACAGGGTGTTTCAGAAGTCGTAGAGATGATGGTAGAGATACCATTACATTTTTTTTCTATTACTATTGATTCTGGTTCTGAAGTCCGAAACAAAACTTTGCTGTTTGCGTGTATCAAGTATAAAACTGAATCATAAGAAAATTGTACGAAACTTTTTTTTTTCGTCGTCCTTAAAACTTGTAAGGTCTCAGGTATTTTTTCATGTTCTGTTTTCTAAATTATGGAAACCACCCCAACGAATAAAATATATGCCTAGCTACACTATTGCATAAGAATAACAAATAATATAATATCAATACGAATATTTTAATAATTCGTAAAAATCTTCATTTAATTAACAAGTTTTTTCGTAATAAAAATTCAATATCTAAATAATGTTAGTAAGCAAGCGGACATTTTATTATCTTAACACGTTGGCTGCTGAGCCAGTTTGAAACTGTGCGCAGCCAGGTTGATTATTGGCATTATTTTTGATCGTGCGTACCAAGTGAAATAGCACGATTTCCGCGCCCGCAGAAAGATACGCACAAGGCTTTTAAAACCTAGTGTAGCAGCTTAAGCGTTAATAGACAAAAAATCCGGCCAAGTGCGAGCTGGACTTGTGCACCGAGGCTTCCGTAGCTAAACTATGAAATCACAGAACTTTGCTCTTATGAAAAGATAAACAGGATAGAGAGATAAACTTAACTTTTCCGTTGGCATACTGGTGACCCATACAAACTAACTACTAAATAATATAATCGCAAAAAAAAAAATGCGTTGTTACTATGCCCACATATACTGTTTTCGGATTTTTCCCTTTACTTATGCTATAAGACCTTGCTTCTTGCCAAAATTCATGATTCTAGGTCAACGGGAAGTACCTATAAGTTTTTTGATTCCCTTGAACATGTACTACATACGCAGCTAAAACCGCCGTATCTTTTGATTGCGTTAATTAAGAAGGTTAATTTTTTTACAGCTTCAAGAGACTGCAGACTAGAGTCTTTGTTATAAATTTCAACTCGATACCTCCACGTGTTCCTAATAAAAAGAGTCTCGACAGACGGACAACAAAGTGATCGTATTGGGTTCCTTTTTTTCATTTTTTTGTACGGAACCCTAAAAATGTTTCATTTCCTACAAACTTGTTAGAAACCGGGCCAAAATGACCTTTATTCGGTTTGCGTCTATCCGGTGCGCATGCGCACAGAGCCGGCACGTGTTCATGACATTTGCGACGCGCGCGCCGTTGCGTGGCCCACGATGCCGGCATTTTGAGCGGAATTTCAAGAGCTTATGCGCATTTTGTGTTTGCGAAATGCCAAAATAGTATTGCAACTATTGAAGGTTAGGTTTATGGATTTCTTTTTGGTAAAACAACCTTGAAATAAAATAAATTAGCAGTTATAACGATACCAATTTAGCGTGGTCGAACACACACCTTGCAATCAAAGTGTGCAGGTTCGAACTCCGGCTCGCACCTCTGGGGTTTTATGTGCGAATCTCATTTTCATCCCAGATAATCACTTGCTAAGAAACGATGAAGGAAATCATCGTGAGGAAACCAGCACGTCTGAGGCAACTTAACTAGTTCTCGATAGATGAGTGAAGTCTGCCAACCCGCACCGGGACTGATGGACTATGGCCTGAATCCTCCTTACATTGAATTGAGCCCCGTGCCCAGCAGTTGGACTTTAAAAAGCTATTCTTTTTATAAAGGTACTAAATAAACTGTATCTATTCATAGACTTTTTTACGAAATGAAATTTTCATGGAATATGGCCCTTCAGTGAGTGTAACTGAGATCGCCTCGAGTATAGTACGAATTTTGCTTAGTTTGGGATAGTACAATGAGTATGTGTTGTCTTTAAATTCGCACGCTCCAGTGTGTGCAGGGTGTAATAAGTCTATCAAAGGTAGCTTGGCAACATGCAAACATTGACGAATTATCTACTGTATCATTTTGACCTCTACGTACGTTTTTGCATCTTATTTTCCTTAAACATTTTATGATATAAGCGGGAAATCCACTATTGTTATTTCAAGGACCTGATATGGTAAGATTTTAACGCTAGTGGGCTGGGAGTGTACGGTGAAAGTGGATTTGTGGTGGCAAGAAATAATTATTCTATTTATATCCTTAACATAATTATTTCATGACCTACCGTAAGATTTTTTTTTTTTATTATTTTCATCCAAGTTTTAGTTTTTTTTTTTGGCCATTATTTGTGTGCCAAGGTCTATAAATTGTAAAAATAGAACTTTCTAATTGCGATACAAGCCTGACTAGCGCAAAAAGGTTTTGTTTACAAGTCGACGCTTGTACGGCAATCCTGACTAAGCGGCAAAAAATCGTAAAATTAGTTATATCGACCATTCGAACGGCCAAAAATGTTAAATGATAAAAGAAAAGGTTGCTTAAAAGAAAACATTTCGTACCCTTACTAAATGAAAAAAATAACGTGAACATAATGAAAATAAAGAAGAACAGTAAAATAATAGTAAACATGCCGAAATCTTACTATGCAGCCGTGCTCATGCTTAATAAATGTCTTCTTCAGTACAAGGCACAGTGCTTTTTTGTTATGGTGAACCCTGCTAATGAATACAGGGAAATTTTATTAGGGATCTGTAGACTAGGCGGCATTTATTTATAGACGAAGGTTTGGATACTATCCATAGCTGTATCCAAATACTTATTGGGATGCCTAAACCTTAATTCCCTGGAAGTAAGGCGGGCGGTGGCCCAAGTCTTAATGGCCTGCAAGACTCTTCTATGTACTGTTGACGTTACTGATTTATATGAGAGGCTATTCCAATTGTTCGTGCCTAATAACTATTGTCGGGCAAGACGGCACAAGTTGTTTGCTGTGCCGCAGTACCGTACGGTCGCTCGTGCGATGTCCCCCATACCGCGCATGCTAACTGCGCTCAACGCCCTTGTGTGCCAAAATCCCGAGCTGGACTTATTTGCTGATGAATGGAAGGTGATAGTGTCAGAAAGTGTGAAGATGTGTGAGATGAAAGAGTGAAAGGTCTATCTGTCTTACCTATTGTATTGTCTTACCTATTGTGTTATTAGTGTACGTGACAATTGTATTGCCGTTCTAATTGATAAATAAATTATTAAATAATTTGTTTTAGTTTTCGGATTATGTGTGTTATGTTTTGTAAATAATGCGGTTGTGTGCGTGCTTTTATATTGTCAAGTAGAACGTCATATGCATTGGAAGTGAATGATATTATGTTGTAATGGACACGTACATATGTGGAGACAAGGTCAACGTTTTCATAAACATGCGATAATTTGTTAGGTAATAATGCAATAGGTAATATATAACTCTAAAAAGTATTACAATGCGTTTTATCTGCACAGCGTTATGTCTCCATTTACGTGCTTGTATGGGGGTAGAAGAGGCACGAAGTAAAATTCTAGGTTAATACGAAAACTGTAGGTTTAACATGACTGTGTGGACATAAGTTTTATATCTTTCAACTGTCCTATTTGTCGAGAAAATGTCACTTCGAGCTTTTTGTACTGGACATGGCTCGGTGTGACGTCATTTTCTCGACAAATCAGAGATAAAACTTATGTCTGGCGTCAACGTAATTTCGTTGGAGAATAAACTTTTTTTATGACTCAATACAGTTCGTTTTGGTTTTGGCAAAGACGAGTATTGACCGTCCAATGTGCGCGGGACTTGACGAGGGACAGCCACTAACATTCACAAAACACAACATGCAAATTTCTCAAATGACTTGTATTAGATTTTTTTTAATTGTCTAACTTTTTTAAAAATAATATTGTAGATAATCCATAAAGCAGGTCGAATAGCAGAATCATTGCACAGATTCACAATAAAAAGTCGTGTTAAACACAATGGTCTATAATGTTCCCACTATTGTTTATGTGGTTCGTTGTAACTGCAAAATGGTGCTCAATTTGCAATTCACTTACCACTTACTTGCTATGACTCTATATGAGAATATGAGCAGTGTAGACATTAGATATAGTCTCTTTGATGACATTTGACTAGTCATATTCTATTTACCAATAATACAAGATGTAATTTTTATGCCTTAAAAATGGGGTCATAGCTACTTCACGATGATAGTGTTTGCAGACTTAGGGCCCAAAAGCCTTACCACCATTCATTAAATTATTGTTGTTTCAATCGCGACAAATGTCACCATAATTATATCGATTTTCGAAGTTGACGCAATCATCAGACAGCGGACTTTACCGTGTAAAGTAGCTAGTGAAGAGGGTTGGCTGAAAATCAGCGCTGGGGGAGATTAGTTCCCCCCAGCACGTGCTGAGCCAATACCTTTTCGGCACAGTTCGCACTGAGCTCTTTTTCTTTCCTTTTCTGTGTATTGTATAAGTTTCATAATCTCAGTGTGCTTTGTTTGCTTTGTTTTGTCTGTGCCGAATAAATCTTTTTTCTTCTTTCTTTCTAAATAAAACGTAATGCATAGACAATTGTTGTCATTTTGGTACGGGAATGACGCTGCAATGTTATACGGCGGTTATGCCTATAAATGGAGTCAGTAAAATGTATGCTATCTATAAAAAGAGATTACATCACTTTAGTATAACGGGGTTGGATGTGATTGAGTTAGCAATGCCTCGGGCCTTTGGGCAACATTGGGCAACGTTGGCCAACGGTCGGCCTGGAAGTGAAAGGACATGAAACCGATCTTGTTGGCATCTGGCTTAACACACGGACTGCAGCGATTATAATAAAATAATAATGATCATTTATTGCAGGCAAGTAAACCCATGCACAACATCATTGTAAACCTAAACTAATATCGAGGGGTGAATTATAAAAGGCCGCTCCGCTCACTGAACTGTAGGCTTAGCATGCACGTGTAGATGTCTTTTATCTTATTCAACTGTCAGATTTGTCGAGAAAATGACGTCACTTTGAGCTTTTTGTAACGGACATGGCACGGTGTGACGACATTTTCCTGATAAATCTGCCAGTTAAAATAAATAAAACTTACCCAGAGCTTTACTTGGTCTGGGGTCATACAATGAAAATGTGCTGTATTTTTGTTTACTTCTGTTTATTAAATGTACTCTGTGTCAAATAAATGTTGAATTTCTGTGGTGAAAGCCACGCGACTACGCGTCATAAATCGTATTGATGACTCTTCGTTGTAAAATTAGTTTTATCTGTAAAATAGCTAGATTATCCATCAACGCTGGAGTTTGTGAATTGCGTCGGCGGTACAGCATTGATACGATCATGATGCCTATTTCAATTTGTATTTTAAAAAAAATCGCACTTTATTTGTCGTCTTATTTAAATTCGTTTAAAGTTTACACAGATTATTATCTGCAATTCGGATTTCAAAAGAAAAATTGATGTAAAATTGCGACCAATTGACTTAACGCAATTCTTATTGTCAATTTGTAACACTGTCAAATTAGCAATCATTATTATATATATACAAACAAATAAAATTGAAGTGTCTGTTTGTTGTATCAAAATAATAGTTTTTAACTAAATCGGAAAACCATCCGCCATGTTTATCACTATCGTCATTCATTTTTATTTATAATGTGTATTTATTGAATTTGTCCTTGCTATAATTACTTCTGTCTGTTTATTTGATTTTAATCCCAAACGGATTAACCGACTTTGACGGAACTTTCACTGGCAGATAGCTGGTGTTACAGCGAGTAACTTAGGCTATTTTAATTTTGAGCAAAATATTCAGAGTTCCCAAATTCCGCGCGTACGAAGTCGCGGGTTTAGGTAAGTTAGCTTTAAAAATAAATGAATATTACTAACTATTTGCAAATTAGTTTTGTACTGAATTTTAAATATTTATCTTAAGTCATAGCTAGTTAAATATTTAATTATAAGCGACCCTGCTTATAGAGAAAGTTGTTCATAAAATAATGAAATCAATTTACATTCACGGTAGGTATATAACCGTGGTAGACAAGAATCTAGGCTTCCACGGCTATCTAGGGCCTAGATAATAAAACACCCGAGGGACGCAAGGGGTGTAGATTCAAATCCCGGGCTCACAAAACTGACATTTTTGGATGTCACGTGTGACTGTCATTTCGAATATTTTTGCAAACCACTTTTTTATGGGAGTGACTCCACTCATTCCCAATAGAGTTACTCATGTAAGCCAGGCTCGACAGCGGTATCCAATAGACATTAAGGTTTGACCCTCGGCGAGTCCCGGGAAAAAGCTAAGTTGTTTTGGAACCCGCACTGAAGGCAATCATTGAGACGAAAATGAGACGTGTGTAGTTCACCAATCCACACTCGGCCAGTAGGGTAGACTATGGCCCAAAGAACCTTCGTATAGAATGTAATTCGCCCTGTATAATGGCAATATATTCGCCCCTTATTTAATTGGAACCAATTTTACTTCGGTAAAGTGTTTATAAGCGTAAAGTGAATAATATATAGATAGATAGATAGAGTACTCTTTATTGCACACACCAAACAAAGAAAATAATACAACTTTCTTAGTTCTAAATACAGTAGCTATGTACAATTTGGCGGTCTTATCGCTAAAAGCAATTTCTTCCAGACAACCAGTTTGGACGAGAAAACTAGACTTAATTAAATATTTATCAAACGACGCAGAAAAATCTTATTATTATTATTTTTACGAAATGAGCGAAATGATGATATTTAATGGAATAAGATGAGGAATGGCTTCACCTGCGACTAGCGCGGGTATTTCGCCAATGTCAAGTAATTAATAGCAAGGACAAATTCAATAAATACACGTAATTAATAAAAATGAATGATGACAGTGATAAAGATGGCGGATGAATCCCAGAAAAATCTAGCCGTTCGAAAGGTATATTCATTTTACGATTTTTTGTCGCTTAGTACGGATTGCCTTTTAATTTTCGTTATACATTTCTGCCTACCTCTTCGGACAATACAGGCGTGATGATTATGATTAACAACAATATGACAGTTCAGTTTCACAGAGAATAGCCGATGCGAATCGCTCCGAGCATTCGGTTGCAACCATGCAACTAACAATTTGACAGAGGTTGGAAATATCGATAAAATTATTCGGTGGTTTTGAAAACCAGTGATTCCTATTGTCGACGATTTAATGTGGATTTCGTAATTATTTGACAACAGAGCGTGGTCGTTACTCATCCGAGAAATTCTCACTCGACGGTATTGCATTGCGTTTTAATTATTATAGCCACTCACTCCTCGTTTTTAGGGTTCCGTACCCAAAGGGTAAAACGGGAACCCTATTACTAAGACTTCGCTGTCCGTCCGTCCGTCCGTCCGTCTGTCATCAGGCTGTATCTCATGAACCGCGATAGTTAGACAGTCGAAATTTTCACAGGTTATGTATTTCTGTTGCCGCTATAACAATTAATACTAAAAAAACATAATAAAATAAATATTTAAGGGAGCTCCCGTACAACAAACGTGGTTTCTTCGGAATCGACGGAATCCTTCGTGCGCGAGACCGACTCGCACTTGGCCGGGTTTTTGTCTGCTGATATTTATTTATTTTGTATTGTAAAGAGTCACAATCGGTTGTGTTACAGATGCTGGAGTTTATTATTCGAGTGCCGACCTTGCGAGGCTGCTCGGGTGGTCGGTACGCGCCTATTTACTTTTGCTAGTAAGACAATGACTGGTCCTAATCAGATTTTTAACGAACCGTGACGACAAATGAGGCAATGCCGACGCAACACAGCCGTGGGTAAGTTAACTATTTGTCAGTTGACAGAACACTGATACACTTTTTTGTAGAAACCAACAATGAGATCATGGGAAAAGTTGTGGGAATACGATTGATAAATACGAGGTTGAACAAGTTTTACGGTGATTAGATGGTATAGATTATGTTGAATGAGAACCAGATTATTCGTTATATTGCCAGACAACATATACAAATAGCAGTGGTAGCCGAGTGGTCGAACGCACGCTTTGCAATCAAAGTGCGCAGGTTCTATCCCCGGCTCGCACCTCTGGGGTCCATGTGCGAATCTCATTTTCATCTGAGATTATCACTTGCTAAGAAACGGTGACGGAAAACATCGTGAGGAAACCTGTGTGCCCGGTATAATGGCAATAGGCTCGCCCCCTATTACATTGGGACCAAAATACATCGGCGAAGTGTGGGCGCACTGCAGTGCACCTCTGCCTACCCCTTCGGGGAATACAGGCGTGATGATGATGTATTATAACATATACAGGCTGTATCAGAAGTCCGAAATAATACTTGAACGCTAGCATCAGTATCGTGTATGCAACTGAATAGTATAAAAATTTGATTGAAATTCGACTATGTTTTTCCAACTTTTTTTCGTCGTCAATTTCTATAACTTTTAATATCTCGAGTCTTATGAAAAATTTGCATGTTCTGTTTTGTGAATACTGGTAGCCCTAGCCGGCCCTCATACCTGTAGTTTACACTGCTGATTAGGGTTATGGATGTACCCAAAGGCCAAAACCTGTGACAAATATTCAAAGGTCTGTAACTCAGAAACTATGATAGTTAGGTATAAACTGTCTTCACTAAGCATCCACATTTAAGCTGCCGTATATGTACCCAAAGTATTATTTCGGACTTCTGAAACACCCTTTAGACGGGTAAAAGGTTAAGTGACTCAAGCGGGCGATATTGAGTTATATATATCGAGGGGTGAAAGGCTTTGTGTCTTAAGCGACACTTTTGGGCGATATTGACATAAATACATATTTAAAAAAAAAACACATAAGTAAATAGCCTTCCAACACTCGATATCTAATAGTTGGAATCAGCAAAATTTTCTCCATCTTTTGAGCTGGGTTTCGTACAAAGTTACCAGAATGGCGTTTCAGTCAATTCGCCTTTTAATCGTTGATATACGTATCTATGATCAAAAACTAAGCATCGCTTGTGTACCATGGGTACCATACAATGGATTTTGATCTCAAACCAAAGCCAAACCAAAGCCCAGGAGTTCAAATTTGCTTATGCGAAGCATATGCCAAAAACTCGTGAAACCCGTCAATAATAGACAACCGGATGCACTGTGAAAATGAAACCTAAATAGACCCTAACGAGTATTCAAGTCCGGTTTCCATGTGGCACTGACCATGGAATTCTTGTAACCTGCAATAACAGACTTTAAGTCGTTCACGGAAGGAGACACGACTGATCAAATTAATCACGAATAAGCATAAAGTAACCACGTTTTGTAAATGTAACAATATTGTAACCTTGATATTAAAACGTGCAATATAAAGTATATTTAACATCTAAGTATGAGGATATTGGTGGTGACCTTTATCTGTCACCTTGTCAGATGATGATTGTAACTTGTAACCTGCAAGGTGAGTATTGGAGACGAATCGTTATTATGGCAGGCGTTACGGGCTCGCTCATTGGAGCGAGCGAAATAACTTGATGATTTTTTAAATGTGCTCTGTGTCTATGCAGATAAAGATTGAAATTAGGTGGTAAAGGTCACGTGACCACTCGTTGTAGTTCACTCGTGTCATTGAAAAATGTGCTTCGTTTATAAGTCAATACAGTTCGATTTGATGTTAGCAAAAAAATATCGCGCGCATTTTGACGCCTGTGGTCGTAGGGCTTTAATTAACATATTATTGATATTTTGCTGTGTGTCTGGCTATATTATTGTTTTTATTTATATATGTCTATGCAATGATTCCTTTTTATGAAATTAAATTACCTAATTAATAATTAATTGTAAAAAAAACTTTTTTAAAACAAGCTTTTATTTAATAGCTCTTTATTTTTGGTGTTCTCCTCAGCAAGCCCTTTCATTTGATACCCATACTGTGGTACTGCAGACAAAATAACTATTCCGCCATCTTGGATGATCCGCCATATTGGAATTAGAATGACGTCACATAGCTAAGCATGCATTGTCATCCAAAGTAAGCGTGTATACCAAATTTCAGCTTTAAAATTCAGTTGCAAGATTCCACCCGGACATACATACGTTGCAAGCTAATATATAAAGCTTGTATAATTACTTAAATTCAATCTTTGTGAATATTGACACAGAGTTCCTTATGGTATTGCAATAAAATTGGCGGGTGACTATTGACGCCCCAGTGTGCGCGGAGCTTAACATTTAACATCTATCTCAAAATAGTGTTTTATGTAGTTTGTCGGACAACAAATGTTTGATCTATCTCTTGATATTTTAGTAAATGTTTTCCCAATTTAGGCGCTACACTTTTCAAGTTACGAAACCCAGATTATGTCCTCAAACTGACTTGCTAACCATTTATATTTACCATCGAAATCATTAATCAGAGCCAAGTTATAATTATGTAAGTGTTGCTGGCTGGTCGACCGAGCTTGGTTTGCGAGCGAGACGTGACGAAACCGACCATTGGGCAGACAATGGTGACCCAAAAATCACGTATTTAATATTAATTATGAAATAATAATGGTCAATTGTGTTTTTCGTTAGCGATAAACTAGTAGGTATGTATAATCACGCGTGTATTGCCCGACGTGACAGGCAGAGATGTACTGCAATGCACTAACAGTTCGCTGATTTATTTTTTGAACGAATATAATAGGGGGCAAGTTTATTGGCGTATTCCCCTCAATGCGAGGGGGATTTAGACTATTTTTCACCCCCCGCGGCCTTAATGCGGGTTGCCGTAATAAGAAGTAGTCAAAGCATTTATTTTGTATAGGTCTACGGGGGCATTTACAAATTGTTAGGTTAGATTTGTTTGCTTATGAGTTACTACAGGATGGAGCACGACCTCGACTAAGAAGATCCTTCAAGAGTCTTAGAGGGCGTGTCAATTTCGGTATTACTGTTCTAGAAATAAAACTATTTTACGGATTTTATCGCGTTTATTTACTATTTTATTTTCCCGGCGTGTCGGCTGCTTTACAGCAACCATGGTCACGGGGGGACTGAGGTGTTAGACGTCCTGATGTCATTGTTAATAACTGGGTACACTCATATTTAGTTGTTGTTTGCGGTCCGATCCACGTCGCTAGCCGAAACGTCGGGAAAATAAAATAGTAAATAAACGCGACACACTCCGTAAAATAGTTTTATTTCAATGTATAGTATTCGCGTAAATATGAGAAAACAATTACTGTTCTTGTTTTCCTTACATCGTGTTTTAAGATTTACAATGTGTTTTAATTTATAGATAGTCGCTAATTATGTAAATTGTAAAACTTAAAGTTTAATAATCCTACTAATCCTATCCTACTTCCTACTAATATTATAAATGTGAGAGTTTGGGAGGATGGATGGATGGATGTTTGTTACTCTTTCACGCGAAAACTACTGAACGGATTTTGATGAAACTTTACAGTATTGATGTTTAAATACATCAGATTAACTTAACATGTAGGCTATAATTTATAATGGTTTTGAATAATAGAAGTCTGCGCTGAAAAGTAGCGGGTAGAAGCTAGTACGTTAGGTACTTATCTAAGAATTACAAAGAAGTTTTTGATGACTACAAACATTTTATAATGATAATATAACGCCTTTATGAGACGGTAATATAAAACTGCACGTATTTGCATAATGTCACGGACGAACGTTAAGAGTTCTAGTCACATAACATCTACTACAGCCCTTTTAACGTCCCACTGCTGGGCACGGGCCTCCCCTCAATGCTAGGGGGATTCAGGCTATAGTCCACCACGCTGGCTCAGTGCGGGTTGGCAGACTTCACACATCTATCGAGAACTAGATAAGTTCCCTCAGACGTGCAGGTTTCCTCACGATGTTTTCCTTCACCGTTTCATAGCTAGTGATAATCTCGGATGAAAATGAGATTCGCACATAAATCCCAGAGGTGCGAGCCGGGATTTTAACCTGCACACTTTGATTGCAAGGCGTGCGTTCGACCACTCGGCTACCACTGCTATTATATAATTATAGATATATGAGTGTTTAATATGTGATTAATGTTTTTTAGGGTTCCGTACCCAAAGGGTAAAACGGGAACCCTATTACTAAGACTTCGCTGTCCGTCCGTCCGTCCGTCCGTCTGTCACCAGGCTGTATCTCATGAACCGTGATAGTTAGCGAGTTGAAATTTTCACCGATGATTTATTTCTGTTGCCGCTATACCTAACAACAAATACTAAAAAACAGAATAAAATAAATATTGGAGGGGGCTCCCATACAAGAAACGTAATATTTTTGCCGTTTTTATATATAATGGTACGGAATCCTTCGTGCGCGAGTCCGACTCGCACTTGGCCGGTCTTTAAGATATTAAGATATTTATTTAAGTATGCACTAAAATTCAAAACCCCAAAGCTCCCCCCGCAAAAACGAACTGTTATTTTGACTCATATCAACTATTGACTCATGGAAAAAGTTCATTCATCGAAAAATTTGTTTGAAAAACACAAGATTTAATAAAAACAGTAAAACTTAACTCGTTGAAGTGGTAATCATCAAATAGCCAGCGTTACCGTGTACATATAGCCGGCAAGGTCAAGCATGTCCACGTGTTTCGACCGCGCGGACGCATGTTGCTGAACCGTCGGCCGCATATTGCTGAACCGCATGTCCATCCGTCTTCGTGAAAGGAGCTATCCTTGGATTTATAACTTCACTGTGACGTTTTATTGTCTCACCATGTCATAACCACTAAGTAGGCACTGTAGAGAGCGAAATACGATTTTTTTTGTTGGACCAATGTGAAAAATGTTATCTTGATCACACTTCGCCAATATTTATTTTGTCCTAATAATGTCAGCAGTGGTAGCCGAGTGGTCGAACGCAAGCCTTGCAATCAAAGTGTGCAGGTTCAAACCCCGGCTCGCACCTCTGGGATTTATGTGCGAATCTCATTTTCATCCGAGATTATCACTTGCTATAAAACGGTGAAGGAAAATATCGTGAGGAAACCTGCACGTCTAAGGGAACTTGTCTAGTTCTCGATAGATGTGTGAAGTCTGCCAACCCGCACTAGGCCAGCGTGGTTGACTATGGCCTGAAATCCTCCTCATAATGAGGGGAGGCCCGTGCCCAACAGTGGGACGTTAAAAGGGCTGTAGTAGTAGTAGATGATGGAATATGATGAATGGTACCACATGCGGTTAGCGAGTATTTCAGCAAGTGTCAAGTAATTAATGGCATATGCTAATTCAATAAATACAAATTATAAATAATAAAAGGTGATGAACGTGATAAAGATGTCGGATGATCATATAGGTGCTTACATAGTGATACTTATTAAATTATATGATTGATCTGACAGACACTGTGTTTTTTTACAGTAGTGTACCTACGTTTTTGTGTCGGTTCCGGGTGTTGGAGCACTGTGGGGCGCGTTCGTCACGTTCAAGCAAAGTATATTTTGTTTTGTTTTTTGCATACGCTATGAAGCCCTGAGCACACTCGAGCGTCATGACAAGACGCCCGTTGCTATGTCTTTGTCAATACCAAAACGAACTCTGTGCAAATATACATAAAGATTGAATTTCTATGGTAAAAGTCACGCGAACACAACGTCAAAATTCGCTCGCGATGACAATGACATTTCGTTGTAGAATTAACTTATTCTTTGAGGCAATACCGTTTTGGTATTGGCGAATATTTTGCGGCGCGCATCTTGACGCCGCAGTATGTCCAGGACTTTATATTCTTGAGTAGATACATTTATTACGTGTAATGTGTTAGATTTATTATGGGTTACCTTGGTGGTGGCAACTAAGTAGAAAAATACCTATTTATCATGCTAGATTCTTTTTTATCAACATTTTCGTAAGTTTCAAATTTTTGTTGCTACCTAGAGTATTTCTAATGACTAAATAAATTATATTTTAAGGGTCAAATCCTATACCTATATTGTACCTACATACCTACTACTTTGTAATTAATTTATGAATACACATAAATAAATATCGACATATGTATGTTCCCAAACTAACCAACGCTTGTATCATCTGTTCCATACAATGGGTGCGAACCCAGTACACCCAGACAAGGACCCTTAGCATGACCGAGTAGATGTCTTTTATCTTTTTCAACTGTCATATTTGTCGAGAAAATGACGTCACTTCGAGCTTTTCATACTGGACATGGCTCGGTGTGACGTCATTTTCTCTACAAATCTGACGGTTGAAATAGATAAAACTTATGCATACAAGTTCATACAAGGCAGAGCTAATTTAAAGAAGGAATTTTTACCGAAATTTAACTATAGCCGGAATTGAACCTGCAACCACCTGCTGCAGTGAGCTGATTGAGTTACGCTGAGACTACTGGAACAAGCCGTCGTTAATAAGTCCTTAGATACCTACATACCTATCCTTGTGTAGGTATTCTTATACAAAGTCAAATGTGAGTCTAATGATGTCTTCAAGATGATATTCAAGTATAGCGAAACTCGTTTTACGACTTTTGATATTATTATAAACGCTTCACGATGGAAGCATCATTTTATCTAGACATAAAATTCCTGGCTCTTTTGGCATGACCGCGTATACAGTCTTATCTCTTTCAACTGTCCGATTTGTCGAGAAAATGACGTCACACCGAGCCATGTCCAGTTCAAAAAGCTCGAAGTGACGTCACTTTCTCGACAAATATGACAGTAGAAAGAGATAAAACTGAAGTCTACACGGTCATCCTGTGGTGTCAGCACGCATGTCAAGACAAGACCTCTGACATGGATTGGCTTGGTCGCTCTCTGTCTTATTTCACACGAGTGAAAGAGACAACATTAAGATATTTCGTGACATACGCCTAATCTCGGCGCTCATACTACAAGTGCTGAGGGTGTTGGGTTTGATTTGTTTGCGGATGAGCGGAGAAGATTTTGTTAGTATGTTAGTATACAAGATTCTGCGAACAAGATGCATATATGTTTGATAGATGTGTAGACTTAACTAGTGTAATTTGTAATATCGTTCTAGTTAAATCATTAAATAAAGGGCTAGATACAAAATAAGTGAGATCAATATTTTACTCATACCAAAATGAGCTGTATTAACTTATGGAAAAGAGTCATTCTCCATCGCGAGGCGTTTACCACAGAAATTCAATCTTTATACAGGGTGTATCATAAGTCCGAAATAATACTTTAGGTACATACCGTATATTTAAGTTTATATGTGGATGAAGACAGTTTATACGTAACTATTATAGTTACTGAGTAATAGACCTTTGTATATTTTTCACAGGTATCGTGTTCTGGCCTTTGGGTACATCCATAACCGTAGCCAGCAGTGTAAACTACACATATGAGGGGCGACAACCAATATTCACAAAACAGAACATGCAAATTTTACATAGGACTCGAAATATCACGAGTTATAGACATTGACGACGAAAAAAATTTGGAAAAACATGTTCGTTGAAATTTTTATACCATTTCGTTGTATACCCGTTACTGTTGCAAATTAACTACTACAGCCGTTTTAACGTCCCACTGCTGGGCACTGGCCTCCCCTCAATGCCAGGGGGATTCGGGCCATAGTCCATATTGTCAGACTTCACACATCTCTCGAGAATTAGTCAAGTTCCCTCAGACGTGCAGGTTTCCTCACGATGTTTTCCTTCACCGTTTCGTAGCAAGTGATAATCTCGGATGAAAATGAGATTCGCACACAAACCCCAGAGGTGCGAGCCGGGGTTTGAACCTGCACACTTTGATTGCAAGGCGTGCGTTTGACCACTCGGCTACCACTGCTAATACTTTAACGTTTGCAACGTTATTACGGACTTTAGAAACACCCTGTATTGACACAGAGTACGTTTTGGGATAGGCAAAAAATTCGACGCGCGTATCTTGACGCCCCAGCGTGCCCAGGGCTCAATTCTGACACAAAATGAGGCCAACGGCATCTTAATGATAGTTATTACAAACGTGATAAAACTAGATATGTGTTAATGATTTCTTATTACTTAATTAAATTACGTCATACCCAAGATGAGGTACTCAAGATGTAGGTAAACAAAACAATTATTTGCATAACGATTACATAGAATTCGTGTAATACTATTCACACGGTAAAGCCGGCTATCCGATAACGGAACCGGATGTGCAGTGACAGAAATTGTTTTATAAGCACTTACGGACCCCATAACTATAACATTATTGTTGTAGTATGACAATTACTGCATTTTATAATGCGTAAACTGGAATTTTTTTGTCAATGATAGCCCGAATATGACCAGTTTAGACATTATAAGATGGCGGCTTAGTCTAGTGCAGGTGTCGGCGACCCTTTGAGTCGGAAGAGTCAAAAATTAAAAATTTCAATGTTTTTAAAGAGCCACAATTTTTTTTCTTGCCAAAAATAAATAATAGGTACTTGTATAAATTAAGTTTTGGTATATACAAAAACAACAAAATAGAAATGGTGCCTAATCCTCGTTAATCGATTGAGAACGTTTGTTTTACACAATAAATAATATTTGCGTAGGTATGGAACCTGTAGCATAATGGATAGGTTTCTTTACAATAAGTGCGTAAAATAATGTTCAAGATATTTATAGCATTACAGTAATTTTACTATAAGGCAGAATGACAGAACTGTTGTGTCGTTGCTAGGCTATACTACAGAACTAAAGGGCCGCAGCTTCACATCCAAAGAGCCGCATGTGGCTCGCGAGCCGCAGATTGCCGACCCCTGGTTTAGTGGTTTGAGCGTAGGCCGGATGATTACGGGTTCGATTCCCGCTGGTGGCAAATTTCAGAAATGGCCTTTTCTTAATTTGCCTTGGTCTGTGTGTAACTGCAGATTAGCAGTGGTAGCCGAGTGGTCAAGCTCATGCCTTGGAATCAAAGTGTGCAGGTTCAAACCCCGGCTCGCACCTCTGGGATTTATGTGCGAATCTCATTTTCATCCGAGATTATCACTTGCTATGAAACGGCGAAGGAAAACAGCTTGAGGAAACCTGCACGTCTGAGGGAACTTAACTAGTTCTCGATAGATGTGTGAAGTCTGCCAACCCGCACCGGGCCAGCGTGGTGGACTATGGCCTGAATCTCCCTCGCATTGAGGGGAGGTCCGTGCCCAGCAGTGGGACGTTAAAAGAGCTGTAGTAGTAGTACTAGTGTGTAACTGGGATCGCCCCCCGTCCACGGTGTACACCGAGAGTACAAACTTTGCTTATGGAACCATGCAATGAGTATATCGACGCTTGTAAGGCAATCTGTACTAAGCGACAAAAAATTCTAAAATGAGATATATAAAACGACGTCAAAAACTCTGGCCGTTCGAATGGTATATATAACTCATAATTTGTCGCTTAGTACAGATTGCCTTACAAGCGTCGATTTAGAGTCTGGTGATATTTACGTAATCGTGGCAGGCTCATGAAAATTCAATCAGCGTCACACGACAGTTAGTAGGTTAAAAGATCAACCGCCAATATGCATTGTAGCACAGACAGACGGGAAGGACCAATTTAGGAGTCCAGAGATCATATTAGGTCAATTGCCGGCGGTCCGTGTATCATAAATAAAATCACTGGACATGATGGTGGTTTAAATAAGGGATGTTAAGGATATGAAACTTCTGATCTGGATACGGATATACATATAGGCAATGATATTCTAGTAAACAGATATGTTATGAGCGCGCACTAGTGACGACTCGAATACATCCTAATTAGGACGTAGAAATCGTCATTTTCATAGAAATACCTATTGAAATATCTATAAATTTGTTTAAAGTCTTCATGTTTATTTGTTAAAAAGAATTTGTGATAGTTAAGTCGGAGTTTTTTTTTATGAATACATTTGAAAACAGAGTTTATGAAACAGATAGGGTCGTGACCGTAACCCACGAAGTGTTATTGTGGAGCCATCTTTTTAATGCCCCACACACATTGGGGCGTCAAACGCCACGCGTGAAATGTTTGCCCTTACCAAATCAAACTCGGTGTTAATATACAAAAAAAAATCCGGCTAAGTGCGAGCTGGACTCGCGCACCGAGGCTTCCGTACCTAAACTGTGAAAGCACCGAGCATTACTCCAACGAAAAGATAAACTGGACAGAGAGATAAACTTAACTTACCCCCTTCCAAATTAACAAAATAGGTTTATAATCGCAAAAAAAAACATTTTCAGTATTCGGTTTTTTGGAACGAAGTTCCTTACGGCAGGCTTGGAGGGGGGATAGGGATTTTGCTACGCGACCGAACTGAAAAAAATGTGATAGTAAAACCGTAAGAAAAAGTGCGTGGAATCAAACCGTTAAATGAGACGACTTTAGTTGATAATTTGAATTACGATGTTTTTTTATTTTATTACTTTTTTTATTTTATTACTTTTATATTTTGTTGTTTTTTTTTTAGGTTTTGCTATAGTTTTTATTTTATATACTAATAATAATACACACATATTAAATACATTGAGTATACTGCCATCTGTGGGACAGTCGTTGAACTATTAAAATACATAGAACTCCGGGTCGTTATGGACCTTTTTTGTTTTTTGGAACGAAGTTCCTTACGGTCGCATACACAAGCGAGTAGTGTATAATACCTTTCTCTTTCTTTTCATTCATTCTACATTAGCCGAAGGAACTTCGTTCCTACCTGGTGTCCCACGACACCATTCAGTTTTTTTTTACCTGTGCTATAAAACCTTACTTCTTGCCAAATTTCATTATTCTAGATCAACTGGAAATACCCTATAGCTTTTTGGTTCCCGTGCTGAAAATGTACTGAAAATAGAACATAAACCGCCGTATCTTTTGATTGCGTTAACCTAGAAGTTAATTTTTAGGGCATCAAGGGATCGCAGACGTAAGTCTCTGTTATAAATTTCAACTTCATACCTTCACGCGTTTCTGAGAAAAACGTACTTGACAGACAGACGGACAACAAAGTGATCCTATAAGGGTTCAGTTTTTTCCTTTTTAGGTACGGAACCCTAATAATGAATTTCTGTGGTAAAACCTACGCCACCACGCGTCGTAATCCGCACGCGTTGTCAATGTCATTACCTTCACTTCACTTTTTAAAAGTCTATTGCTTCCATCGAAATGTCATTTCCTTGAAGAAAGAACTTTTTTGTGTCATTTAATACAAGCCCTCTTAGCATGACCGCGTAGACATAAGTTTTATCTCTTTCAAATGTCAGATTTGTCGAGAAAATTACGTCACATTGAACTTTTTGTACTGGGCAATACTGGGCATGGCTTGCTGTGACGTCATTTTCTCGATGAATCTGACAGTTGAAAGAGATAACACTTATGTCTACATGGTCATCATACATGGCCTGAACAAAGGCCTTACCACCACCTTTTAAAGTAATGTTTGAATAGTAAATGTAAAGGACCATGGGCGGTTTCGTCCCCACCCATCAACAAAAATGAAACGTAGCTCAATTGACATAATATCTTGGCCAGATGATATTTATTTATTATTGCGACGTTGCCCAAATGCATGGGGTTCTCATGGTATGGTTCTTCTGTTAACGAGTAATTGTAAAATACCTACTCATTATTATATTCATTAGTGCACAGGGCGGCTTTTTTTTTTAATGGACTATGCTGTTGGCCGTGAGGTGGTCTTTACAGCTTTACCGGAGGAGTGGCGAGCGCAGAGTGCACTCCAACCAAGGCCTTACGGGCGGCGTGTGAAGGGTATGTATCCACTAAGAAATGGTTCTTTGGAATTCCACCCCTAATAGGGTTAAATTTTATGTTTTTTTTTTGTGATTTTATCGTTTTTTTTATTTTACGTGTTTTATTACTGAATTTTTTGTACTGTAATATAACCCTAATGTTAAACTAACGTACATGAGTAAAATGAAAATACACGTTAATTAATCAGTACAAATTGATTTTTTTTATAATATAATCCCACTGATTTATGCAAAAAAATGGCTACTTTAGGAACACATTGGGATCAGTTCCATGTGCGTTGGTGGGTGGGGACGGAGCCCATACATTTTTGCCCATTGTCCTTTTTGCTAAATTTTGTGGAGTTAACTGTCGAATACTGAAAGTAGTATTAAACACCATTGTTGGGAGACAGGTGGTAAGGAGGTACCATCCATCTGGTAGGGACCTTAGGGGTCGTGGTTACAAAGGGCGGGGGCCCGGCGTGACAATAAAGCGACTCCGAGGAGGACGGCGGCGGCGTGTTGTGGCCCACGCCGCCGTGTGGAGGAGGTGTCTGCTCGCGCGGACAGCCGCTGGCGGGGTAACGGGTGTGTGCGAAAGCGTTCCCGTGACCCCTCCGATATGGCGGGTGATTGGATCACCATAGGTTTTTAGTGGATATACGGCTTCGCTGGAACTTCCACATAATCCCTTCATCTCCCCCAAGATGAAGGGATATCCATAAAGGATTTTCCCATGTTAAAAATAAAATAAAAAGGTGGTAAGGAGGTAGTTCGTGTTGGTATAGGCAAAAAACTTTACGCGTGCGTTTTGACGCCCTAGTGTGTACAGGAATGTAGCCGATCACGACATCACGATAACCCAACGTCATTTTAAAATATTCAATACGAAGTCATTTCTATGTAACGATGATGTTAACTGCTAAACTAGTTTATAGCTTGATTGGTAAAAGTTGCGAAAGGGTTTTAATTGGCACTAGCTAAAGAGGGCTCTTTACCAAAAGAAAAAGAAATCCTAGCTATTAGAACACAACCCACCTTTAAATCTATACAAATAAATAAATTGAACTGTCTGTTTGTTACATCAAAACAAAACCTTTTAGTCAAGTGCAAATGAATGTATATACGATACCTATAACGAAAATGCAATTTTTAAAAATTTTGTCTGTCTGTCTGTCTGTTTGTTTCGGGTAAACTTCCAAACGGCTGATCAGATTACGACGGGACTTTCATAATAAATATAAATAACTATCCCCAGACATTACATACTCATCGTATAACCCCAAACTAAGCCAAGCTTACACTATGGGTACCTTGCAATGGACTGGGGACGATCCCACTTACACCCAGACTAGGGCAAATTCCGAAAAGAACATTTCCGAAATTTGCCGCTAGCGGAAATCGAACCCGCAACCACAATCCAGAGAGTCGAGCGGCTTACGCTTAGATCACTGGACCAACCCGTCGTCATTTATTAATTAATTTATGAAAAACACAAAAATGTAAATCCTTATTTGAAAAAAGCAACCATGGAGTTTCTTGCCCATTCTTCTCCATAGGAAATGCATTCCGAATGGGTGGTAGAGATTCTATTTTTACTATTTATTGACGATTCATAAGTGCCTGTATTAGTTTATATGAATAAAAAATATTCTGATTCTGATTCTGATATGTATTATGTACATAAATTAATGAATAAATGACGACGTGATGATGATGAATGATGGAGATTACATTTCTGTGATACCACACATTTCAGACGGATTATTAACTGTCAAAAACGAAATGTAGCTAATATTCACAGACTTTTTGGTCTGTAGTAATATTAAAAACATAACAGTAAGAGAGTATTTTAAGTAGTAGTAGTAAGTAAATAAAATAATAAGGTACTTACAGTGTTAACATAAGGTATTATGATGATACACCCTATGATACATCCTGTATATACATACAGGGTGTATCAGAAGTCCGAAATAATATTGTAGGTATATATATACGGTAGCTTATATATATAATAGCCGTGGTAGCCGAGTGGTCGAACGCACGCTTTGCAATCAAAGAGCGCAGGTTCAATCCCCGGCTCGCACCTCTGGGTTTCATGTGCAAATCTCATTTTCATCCGAGATTATCATTTGCTATGAAACGGTGAAGGAAAACATCGTGAGGAAACCTGCACGTCTGAGGGAATTTGCCTAGGTCTCGATAGATGTGTGAAGTCTGCCAACCCGCACCGGGCCAGCGTGGTGGACTATGGCCTGAAATCCCCCTCGCATTGAGGGGAGGCCCGTGCCCAGCAGTGGGACGTTAAAAGGGCTGTAGTAGTAGCTTATATATAGATACATAGTGAAGGTAGATTATACCCAACTATCGTAGTTTCTGAGTAACAGACCTTTGAATATTGACCACATACCTACATGTATCGTTTTTGTGACCTTAGATCACATCCATGACCCTATTTAACAGTGCAAACTGCATCAACGAGAGTGGCCTACTAATAATCAGGAAACAAAACTAGAAAATGTCGCTTAGGACTAGAGATAATTTATAATTAAAGTTTTTAAAATTGGCGGCGAAAGAAAAAAATAAAAATTTCGATAAATTTTTTATACCATTCGTTATTTCGGACTACTGAAATATCCTGTATAATTATAACTAAAGAATATGTATAAATTAAAACTATGAAATAGTATGAACAACTTCATAAAGAACAGCGAAGTCGCGGAAGCGGTAAGTTGTTTTTTTTATGATATTTAAATATGAGTTAAGTATACAATCGTGTTTCATTATAGTTTGAAGGTAACTCAAGTGGTTTAAGCGATACTTGGCGTAAAAAAAGTTTGCATGTGTTTGTCCAAGTGGCTGAGATACTTGGCTTCTTAACCACCTAAACATTTCGACGCTTAAAAGACAATCCTTACAAAGCGACAAAAAATCTTAAAATGAGTTATCCAAACATTTGGCCGTTTGAATGGTAATAACTCATTTTACGATTTTTTTGCAGTGAAAGCAGTGGTAGCCGAGTGGTCGAACGCACGCCTTGCAATCAAAGTGTGCAGGTTCAAACCCCGGCTCGCACCTCTGGGATTTATGTGCGAATCTCATTTTCATCCGAGATTATCATTTGCTATGAAACGGTGAAGGAAAACATCGTGAGGAAACCTGCACGTCTGAGGGAACTTGAATAGTTCTCGATAGATGTGTGAAGTCTGCCAATCCGCACTGGGCCAGCGTGGTGGACTATGGCCCGAATCCCTCTCGCATTGAGGGGAGGCCCGTGCCCAGTAGTGGGACGTTAAAAAAGGGCTGTAGTAGGTACGATTTTTGTCGCTTAGTAAGTAAGGATTGCTTTTCAAGCGTCGATTTGTTTTCCTAACCATAAAACCATAAAGCCACAAGTCAACATTTTTGACAATACCTACTAAAATTAACTGTTTCGACATAGAAATAGTTAATTATTCAATGAAATGACATTGATAGGTCGAGCGAATTTTTTCGCGTGTAGACGTGGATTTTACTGCAGAATTTCAATCTTTATGTATATTGACACAGAATTCGTTTTTGTATTGGCAATAATTTTGAGGCTTGATTGTCCCCATGCAATGCAAAGGTCTCCCCCACCCTCTCCCATTAGTCCCAGACTTACGCTCTCTCATACTCATACATATTACTTTCAGATTTTTTCTTTAAGGTTTTGGATATAGAAATCTGTCAAAAAAGAGGTAAATATAAAAATAATATTTCTCAATAGATGGTTAGTAATGGTGACTGCTACTTATTACCAATATCATTTCATTATCATGGCAGTGGTAGACTAGTTTTGCAGAACACCCGCCATGAACATCAGTGGTGCAGGTTTAGGCTAGGCGCGTACTGGGCAGCCATGGCTGCGCAGCAAGGCTGCGACAGCATATGACATTGTATGGGAGCCCGCGCACACGGCAGCCACGAAATGTTCGAAAATTCTGGCTGTTGCAGCCTGGCTGCGCAGCCATGGGTGCCTAGTGCGCGCCTAGCTTTAAATCCCGACCTCATATCTGGTATTTTCTGATATCATGTGCGAATGACATTTTTAATCAAAAATTACCACTTGCTGAACGGTGAAGGCAAATATCGTGAGGAAACCTGCACGTCTATAAAAAGACATGTGAAGTCCCCCAACCCACTCTGAGCCAGCGTGGTGGACTATGGCCAAAATCTCCGACAGATTGATAGAGAATGTACCCGGAATTATGTCAATAGACTCGCCTCCTATTATATTAGGATCGAAATACATATTGTGGTTACCCGGCAGTGTAACTCTGCCTACTCCTTCGGGGAATAGCGGCGTGGTGATATATATGATAATGGCACTGACCGCTTATTAAAGTCTAAAGACCTTCGCTGTTACCTCTAGGTAAGTAGGTACGTAAATAAATAAAAAAAATGATTAATCGAGAATATGTTTTGTGCGTTTTTGTTTTTTGTCATATCTATATATATACAAAAATCAATGCCACTTTTCGTTGTAAGCTAACTCCTCCTAAACGGCTGGACCAATTATAATGTTTTTTTTTTTTGTATGCGTTTGGGTGGCACCCTGGATGGTTTAGATTTACAATTGGACCCGGTAGGTGGCGCTGCTTTCGTATGTCACTCATTCTAAGGCGGTACGAAGTTCGCCCGGTCAGCTAGTTTTTTATAGATTTCTTTATTAACCTTCAAGAAATAACCTCTGGCTTCATCTATAATACTCTGTAAAAACTAGATTAATTAAATCCTAAGTTAAATGCGCGATCGTTGACGTCACCGCACACGGTGACGTCAACGATCGCGCGTAATTTTTTTGCCATACCAAAACAAACTGTATTGACTCATAGGAAAGGTTCATTCTTCAACTAAATGACACTGACAGCGCGAGCGAATTTTGACGCGTGTGGACGTGGCTTCTACAAGAGAAATTCAAACTTTATGCATATTGACACAGAGTTCATTTCAACAAACCTCAAATTAAAAACTATAAAAATGCAGGATCCATGTCCATTGGCATTGCAAAACGTTTTTATACTAAGAATGCCGTTTTAAGCTATTTGTAAATGGAAAGATTAAAATTTCTATAAATTATAAGTAAGTACCTAACGTAGGTAATATTTTTCTTAAAATTTTGTTACTTTTTAATAATTTTGTGATTTAAAATTGTTGTATTAACCCTTAAGTTATAGCCCTTAAAATAAGCTTATAAAAATATACCTATATGCTTGAGTTAACTTTTATAAAATCAGCTATCAGCCAGTGAAGGTCCCCTCAAATTCGGTTCAGCCGTTTGGGAGTTTAACCGGAACAATCAGTCTGACAGACAATTTTATAATTTGCATTTTCGTTATCCGTAATTAAACATGTTTGTTTGTGTTGTTACCGATGTGTTTGTTTTGTATTGTGTTGTTTTAGGTACCTCACTCTCTAACCGGTCAATCTCAACAAAAAAATTGCTGCGGTAACAGAACCGATTAATCAATCTCAATCGTGTCTTCGCTACTACGTTGTCATTGGCAGAATCACATTGGGCCAGATTCAATGGAAAGAAGCCATAAAAATAAGGTGCATATATGCGCATGCAGTAAAAAGATGTTATTCTGATCTATTTCGAGACACTAGAATTTTATTTATCTACTAGCTGTGCCCGCGACTTCGCTCGCGTGGACTTCAGGGAGATTACACGGAAATATGGATATTATGTATTTCCCGCGGAATCCTAATGCTTTTCTCTAAAATTAAAGTAGCCTAAGTTACGCCTTGGAATATTAGCTATCTTCCAGTGAAAGTCCCGTCGAAATCTGTTCAGCCGTTTGGAAGTTTACCTCAAACAAACAGACAGACAGACAATAATTTTTAAAATTGCATTTTCGTTATAGGTATCGTGTATACTTTCATATGCAATTCGTAAAAAGGTGCTATTTTGATATTACAAACAGACACTTCAATTTTATTTATTTGTATATATAGATGTATAGATATGAATAGATGTAGATATACCTACCTAATAATATTCATTTGTATTACGGAAAAGTGCTTGCAAACTGGAGATTTTATAACGAGTTCTCGCAACCGAATCTTGAAACCTAAAAGTGACGATAATCTTGACCGGTTAGCGGTTGTGGGCGACACGAGAAACGTTGCAAAAAGTGTTACAATGATTGTGTTGCAAGGGAGACCAGCTGTCTGCTGGCCGGAGAAGGTCTGCTCTATAGATGACGGCCGATGAACTTGGAGTCGATATCTTTGATGATAATCCATAATATGCCTTACAATTAATTAAAAAACCGGCCAAGTGCGAGTCGGACTCGCGCACGTATCTATAAAAACGAGCAAAAAAATCACGTTTGTTGTATTGTATGGGATTTTATTATGTTTTTTAGTATTTGTTGTTATAGCGGCAACAGAAATACATAATCTGTGAAAATTTCAGCTGTCTAACTATCACGGTTCATGAGATACAGCATGGTGACAGACGGACGGACGGACAGCGAAGTCTACGTAATAGGGTTCCCGTTTTACCCTTTGGGTACGGAACCCTATAAACTATTTGCAATGTACAAATTTAAATATAAAAATAGTTACTTATTTAAAGAAGGTTTTGTCCGCGTGGGATGGTGGCAAGAGTGTTAGAGCTAGGCTGAAGCCACCGGTACACTGGGGCGTCAAACTAAAACGAACTCTGTGCCAATATGCATACAGTTTGAATTTCTGTGGTAGAAGCCATGCAACCACGCGTCAAGATTCGCTCGCGCTGTCAGTCTCATTTAGTTGAAGAATTAACTTTTTCTTTGAGCCAATAGAATTCGTTTTGGTATGGCAAAATATTTGACACCGTTGGGGTAGACTCGTCCTAGAGTGGAGACCGCGAATTGGCAAACGTAGTGAAGGACGTCCTGTGACTAGGTGGAGCGACGACATACGCAAAGCGGTGGGCAGTGACTGGAAAAGAAGAGCCGAAGATCGGGCTCAGTGGCGCATATTGGGAGAGGGCTACGTCCAGCAGTGGACTGACACCGGCTGATGATGATGATGATGATGGAATATTTGACGCGTCATTTTCTCGACAAATCTGACAGTTGAAAGAGATAAAACTTATGTCTACGCCGTCATGCTACAGCACTTGTAGCATGAGCACCAAGATTAGACGTATGAAATATCTTGATGTTGTCTCTTTCACTGGTATGAACTTAGACAGAGAGCGACCGAGCCAATCCGTGACAGGGGTCTTGTCTTGACATGTGTGCTGACACCACAGGGCCTGATTCGTTGAACGAGAAAAGAGCCAGCCCTCTTATCACCATTATTCATGTTATTTATTGTTACAGACATACGTCGGTGAAAAAATCCCACTGTGTAAAGACCCGGGCACGATAGACCAACGAAACTTTTGCAAAATGAACTCTGTGTCTATATAAATAAATATTGGATAACTGTTAACACCTGGACGCCCGAAGGCGGTTGCCGGCGTCGTGGCAAACCAAGGAGAAGATGGTGCGGCGATTTGGTCACTTTTGCGAGTGAAAAATGGCCACAACAAGCCCAGGACAGAGACATTTGGTGACGGGAGGGGACTTTGCCCAGCAGTGGGACATTCAATAGGCTATAAAAAAAGCATTTCTGTAGTGGAAAGCCACGCGACAACGCCTTAATTGATCGTATAATTGATGACATATAGTTGAAAAACCGCCAAGTGCGAGTCGGACTCGCGCACGGAGGGTTCCGTACCATTATCTATAAAAACGGCAAAAAAATCACGTCTGTTTTATGGGAGCCCCCTTAAATATTCGTTGTATTCTGTTTTTTTTAGTATTTGTTGTTATAGCGGCAACAGAAATACATCATCTGTGAAAATTTCTACTCTCTAGCTATCACGGTTCATGAGATACAGCCTGGTGACAGACGGACGGACGGACGGACGGTCGGACGGACGGACAGCGAAGTCTCAGTAATAGGGTTCCCGTTTTACCCTTTGGGTACGGAACCCTAAAAATGTTCTTCTTTTGTAAGATAATACCCTTCGTTTTAATATAGGCAAAAAATTGTGTATTAAAAAAAATATTGTTACAACAAAAGATGATTACCCACATTTTCATAAGAAAAAAACAATCTATTTAAAAACTACTTACATTGACATTTTTCACTACATAACTTTCTACAAAATTCGGAGTTAACATTGTATTTATCAAAGAGGATTACTTTTACGAAAGTTGATAAGAATAATCATTACTAATTGGTATGTTGACTTGAATAAATAACTATTGCTGAGTTCCTAATAAAACGAATCGTTACTGGTAAGAACGATTCGTTATTTAAGTAAATAGTAACGTGCCGTAATAGGCACCAGGAGCGTTACTTACGAAACTTTTCATATAGGAATCATTTTGACTTCAATCTCATTGAACCTTGAACGACCGTACTCGTAATATTTTATAAAGTCACCTATTCATTTATAATTTAAATGTGTTATGTTCATTTACAATAGTTTTACACATATGTAATAAAAAATGTTAGTCAAGTGTTTTGTAAAAGGATAATTTAAAGAAAAAAAATGGTGTGTAATTCCTGGGATGTAATGTCCCAATTTCTCAACATAACTTACCTATCCGCCAACATTAGGAATTTTAATTATAACCAACATATACCTACTACATGCGCTGTATGGTATTAAGAAACTTAGGTATTGCGTACAACCTGGCCCAGGTATACAGACATGCTATAGATAAACAAAGGAACTCAAATATTAATCTTCTCAACATATTTATCTTTTCCCGGGGACTCGCCGAGGGTCAAACCTCGGTGTTTTCAATGGACACCGCTGTCGATCCTGGCTTACAGGAGTAACAGTGGCGGGAATGCGTGGCGGGCTTAGTCCCAAAAAAAAAAACAAAAATATTTTATAGTTATGCCCTTCTATGAACCTAAAGAACGTAGCATTTTTTTTGGTAAATATAGAATTTTTAAATAGACTTCGATAAGTAATAAATAGGTACTAAGATTATCTATAAATGGAATTGAAGTTAAGTTTGAATTAAGTAATTCATAAAAATAAGATTCAAATTCAACTTACCAGTTCTGTAATCCCATGAAACTCAGAAATCACAGTTTCCTAGTATCATTTACGGTAATGATAACATCCTTTCGTAGCTACAAACATTGATAATCCATTCACAAACAATAGAAACACATCGAGAATACCGCGAACACACAACAATAATCAACTTTAATGACCAAAAATACCGTTTCAAATTCAAAGGAATTATGTATAGAATGTTAAAATGGTAATTTTCACTTAAAAATGTCGTCGCATGCTTACTGTCATTGAGAATTCAAGTTATTTAGTCGGATTTAACGCGTCGGAATCCGCGAGTATTTTTAGAGCAAATCAACACGTCCCTCCGACAATCCGTGAGTGACTAGCTTTGCTGCTGGCTTGGCGCTGAGCGAAAAACTTATGGCGGGTCGACTGACGAGTCGAGTTCAGCTTGCGTGAAGTATAAACAATACATTGTTACATGCCGACAGCTATGTTAATTAGATAATTATAACTAAAAGAAACATTAGCATTAACAGATCTATCTAAGCGTCTTTTAAAATCATAGGTTCATCTCAAACTATTCTTTAAAATATGTAATTCAGAGTCATCTAGTGTTAGTTATTCTAAATATTGAGCACTGCCATCTATGATTTCATATCAGGACTATATCATTCGTTTTAACATAAACTTTAATATGCAAATTAGTCTTAATGGATATCAATAGATGGCGTTGATGAATTAGCGCCATCTAGTCGATAGACGTTACACTATTTTACTTTTGCTCTTTCCTGATAGAAGCTGCACCAACAATCGCTTGCATCCGCTTTATAAAATAATAGATGGCTCTAATCTATCTAAATCTCTAATCTATCTATTAATCTACTAAGCAGTGGTAGCCGAGTGGTCGAACGCACGCCCTACAAATCAAAGTGTGCAGGTTCGAACCCCGGCTCGCACCTCTGGGATTTATGTGCGAATCTCATTTTCATCCGAGATTATCACTTGCTATGAAACGGTGAAAGAAAAACATCGTGAGGAAACCTGCACGTCTGAGGGAACTTGTCTAGTTCTCGATAGATGTGTGAAGTCTGCCAACCCGCACTGGGCCAGCGTGGTGGACTATGGCCTGAATCCCCCTCGCATAGAGGGGAGGCCCGTGCCCAGCAGTGGGACGTTAAAAGGGCTGTAGTAGTAGTAGTAGATGGCTCTAATTACTAACTTTTACAAAAGTTACTTTTACTTTCCATCATTAGCTATCATTATTAAAATAAAAAACTGTCACTTTTATATTGAAACAAAATTCTATGATGCTTCCCAAAACCCTTTATTATTATTATTTAACAGATACCATAAACAGGCCAGGTTATTTCTTACTGGACAATGGTGACTAAACTAAAAGCATACCGTCCTTCTTACGACCGAAATGTGTGAGCTCGATGGCAATATTTTTAGTGCTGTCAAATATAGTTCAGTTTAGTGTATAGCAGAATCTACAATTAACTTATCTACATATTCTAAAGAGTAACTAGCTATTTACTCTTAATTTCGATATTTAATAATCACTCTAAATATTAATACCACTCCTTCCTCTAGTACTAACGGGTGCGCCGCTACTTGTAGCTGCATTCCCTCCTATAATCCTAAAATCAGGCAGATCCTCATTGTAAAATAACTCATCATCATCAGACCCATATCCATCATCATACCCTTGCCTGGAATCCGATAACATATCGTACAGTTTCTTAATAATATTGCCTGCAATCAATCTTCTAGACTGATTACCTATTTCTGGCTTACTGCCTTCAGCTTTTAAATCGTTAGCTACTACTTTTAATTTTGTGCGATTTTTTGTTGCATCGTCCTCCACGTTTTTCATTTTTTTGTTCACTGTAAAGACTTCATGTTTTATAACTGGTCGCTCAGGTACAACTTTTGTCACAATCTCATCAGTTTGCATATCTTGAGGCGAGCTTGAAATTAATCTCGGCACCGACTCTGTATCAAGTGTATCTTTATGTGAACTGGCTACATTTAAACCAGATTTTGGAATAGCTGTAATTTTTACGCTTGTTTGCTTAGTTTCTTTTGATCTGAACTCTTGAGACAGTGACGTTTTCCCCAACGGTATTATACCTAATACTTTTGGAGGATATACCAGTGTTATTAATATGCCTTCTAAGTACGGTAAGTCTTTTGGCAATTTCAAATCTCTGGAACCACCATTCAAGACTTGTTTGTATTCCACAGGGCTGCCTAGTAACATCGGTCTTAATTCTAAATTGGACGCGTCTAATACATTGCCATTAGAATCTGTTAGCACTCCATCTTTTGTTACAAACATATTGTTTTCCTTTAACGTTTTCTGTATTAACGATCTGAAAGCCATTGTGTTGATTGAATCTATATCGTTTGGTAGATTCACGCTGTGGAAGCTTCTCATTTGCTGTACGAACCATGTATCGAAAGTTAGATACTTTTTGTTGTCCAAAGGCATATTGTTTTGTGAGTTCAGTGTAAATATGTCCGCATCAATATCTTCGGATGGTTCTGAATTAACATCCCAATGCCTACCCATATGATGCCAGAAGTTCTTGTGAACTGGCCACATTTCATTATCAACATCTCCGTGCCATGGTTCTGCTTTGGGCCGTACTTTAAGTGGCATATCTGTAGTATGCATTCCTTGCCATACATTGTTAATATCTTCATGAGCTTTTACTATAGACAACAATTCTTCTTCATCACTTGACACGGGTATTATAGCAATATTTGCATGATTAATCTCTTCTATGTTACCCTCTTTTAATCCAATTGGTATAACAATCATGTTGTCCTTAACTTTATTATGTACAACTCTATTAGGATCTTTGTGAGCCCAGATTTTATGATGTACTACATTATGTACAATACCGTTTTGGTTGTCACCACCCCAAATGTTATGATGTACAATTTTATGAGGGTTTTTGTCATTCCAATTATTATGATCATTAAAGATAACTCTATTGGGGTTATCATTATCTAATTGATTTCGATGTCCAATTCCGTCAAGATGTTTGTCAATCCAAATTTTAGTAGGATTTTCTTCATTCCAACTCTTGTGGTGATCGCCATTGGGTACAGGTTTATTGGTATTTGTATGATCCTTAATTTTATTACGTACTTTATCGAGTACTATACTGTGGGGATTATTATAAAAAATATCTTCCAAGTCCCCGTTCACACCTGTAAGTCCATCGCCAATTTCAAAAGGCAAGTCAGGTATCAAACTCTGTTTCCTCGAGTTGGGTGTATACATTTTAATGTCGTTAGTACGTACATCTTTATACATGTAAACTACTAAACGTACTAAGCCATTGTTATGGGGGTCTATAATTTCAGGAACAGACGTAGAGATTTCATTTCTAGGATAGCATATGCAGTTATCACTCGTCGAACTGGGTTCGTAATATAGTCTCCTTTCAGGTACTCTAGAAAAACAAAAATATAATAGTTGGTATTCTGCAGTTCTCCAAAGATGTGTAAATTTGCAATCCACTTAAAGCTGCCTTGCATTGATACATTGATTATACATTGATTGCCTTATGATACATTGAGCCCAAAATGTTTGTGTATGTATTGAGCCCAAAAGGTAAGTGCACTGCAATGCACCTCTATCTACTGGCGTGATAATGTATTACTCATTTAACATGATGGTAATCGCTACGTCTAAATATCGGTAAGTAAACCAATCAGGTTCAACTGGAAGCTGACTCTGATAAAAATTAGGTACAAACATTATATTTCCGTGTGGAGATCTCTATGGTTTAAGGCGAAGGATAAATGAGAATGAGTCTCTTTTTCCAGGAGTAAGAAATGATGAATATTCTGAATGTTAGGTTACCTTGGAACCACCGGTGAGATGATTGCATATAAAATCAACACGATCTGAAAGAATATGATTGCAAAACTATTATAAAAAATAAAAATAAAAACAGTAAATTCATTTAAGGTGATGATGACTTCAAATATATATAAATTGATTTGAATTATAGGGAAGAAGTAGTTGAAACAAAATTATGCACTTCTAAAGAAATCAAATGATACTGTGCCTAAGCTAATAATTGTGGAATATTTAACTTACCCTTAAAACTTCCATTTCGTTTGCCGAAATTCACAAAACTATACAGGCAATCATATTTCCGGCATCCAACAACTGAATGGTAACAGTGTCACATTCATTATATACTTTTGTACAGACGTGTGAAAATAATTAGTTCTAAATTCACTAATTAGAAGCGAATGCTACAATTTAGCGGGACAAATAACATTATCCGTAGACATTAGGTAATTTGAGAAACCAATTAAAAATGCAGCAGTTATGGTCAAGTGTTATGTAAAAAAATCCAAGGGTGTTAAAGTCTGGTTCAAATCTTGGGTTACACCTATAAGAATTTAGAAATCAATTTGCGAATCCCATTTTATAACTAGCGGAAAAGGCCTGTGTGGTGGGCTATGACCCTATTGGGCATTTTGTGAGGGAGTTTACTCGATTTAATATCTATAAGATAGCTATACCTTAAGACCAAATATACCATCAATTAAGTATTGGTGTTCTGTTGTGCAGTGCATATCACGTTGGCAAACGTGCAACGTGCAAAACATTTGGATAGTTTTTTTTTACCTGTAATAGAACTCCTTAATACTTTCTCCTATTTACTTTTATTACACTGGTCGGTAACATAAAAAACACACGTCAAAACCTAATGACAAATTTGAAGTTAATCAAGCAAGGCTAAAAAATGATAATTCTCAAATTAAATTCAGTTTTACCTCATTTCAGGTCGGGTATTATCCCATCACGATATTATTCAGCTTCCAGGTATATTTACGATCAGAATAGGGTGAAGGTCGAACCATTTTGTTACTTTCAAGCTTTGCAAGCTAGGAATTACTCTGCTCCGCCTGGCACGCCTGGGTCTGGGGCTGGGAAAGGTGGCGGCGCTGGTGGTTCCGTCAGAGAATCTGGAGGCAGCTTAGGGCAATATGGTGCAGCTCAAGAAGAAGGCTACTTCTACGACAAACAGAAGGAGCAGCTCAAGAAGATCAAGAAGAAGCTGAAAGACAAGCCTGATGCGTCTAAACAGGACAAATAGTTCTGTTTCTATATGTGTGGTATCCCCAAATGTCCTTTAGTACCTATGTTATATAGCTCAGCATACACGCCTCTTTCCTTGACACTCTTTTTTGAAAACTAAAAATTCTTGTATTATTTTTATAAATGAAATCGAATAAATCAGACCATTTGTTTCTATTTGCCAATATCTCATTTGTGTCCCTATCTCATAAAAAAAAAAAAACTATGAGGAGTAGGTATAGGTATTACAAGTAATAACTTGTAATACCTATACCTACTTCCTCCTAGTTATTTTCCTCATAGTTATTGCGCTATTGCGCATTATAATACTTCTAGCATGATTTTTTCAATATTTTCTAACTATACCTTTATTTTCTTTTAAAACACTATGCCGAGACATAAAAACACTCCTAATATAATTATTGTCTATTATATTCTTCGCTACAAGCGGAAGACGAAGTCTCTTGAAGAGCTTTTCTCTTTCAGAGGTATTGTGTTAATTCATGTACCTATACGGATAAGGTATGTATAAGAAGGTCTCCCAAAATATGCATCCAAAGACAATTTAACTAACTTTTTTATTTGCCAAAAAATTGTTTTTCAATCTTCAACGCATTTACGTATGTCAGTTTAAAAAATATATTTTTTATTATTTGTAAACATGTAATTTCAAAATTGTATTTCAACAATTATTATGTTCCCATAGCCATAAAAACAAATTTATCACAAAAATACACCGTTGAATATGTATAAAAAATAATCCGGATAACCTAACTTCAAATAATGGTACGATTCTTCACACAGATGTATCCGAAGATGCCTGCCGTGAGATCCACCTCATCCAACAAGCACCCTGCATGCCTGACCGTGATTAACGGCAACCTCGTGCCGTTCTCCACACTTGTAAAGGAACTTAAAGATAAAAAGAATAACCCAGTCATACCCACAGATGTTAACAGTACTAAGCCGATCGGTCGTACAGGTATTCCCAATGAGAAGGTCAAAGGAAGAAGTAAGCAGTTGGGCACAATCATAAAGAAAGCGGGGTCCTTAAAACGCAAAGGATAGATTAATAAGATAGTGCAATTTATACCTTTTGAAACTGATTCTACGAGATTTATTTAAACAGCTGATATTGTGTGTTGTTTCATTTTGTGAATTGAATGCTCATAAGATAATGGAGCCAAGCCATGGGTGTTTTCTATGGCTAGGCTAAGTGCGTTAGGCAAAGGCAATAAAGGCAGGTAGTCAAAATACAGTTTATCGCCAAATAGGTGAAAAACATATGTTTTGACTCAAATGTTTGGCCTCATCATGGTCGCATCCCGTCTTGTTCATGCCACGTTGACATGGTTGAATATTCACGCCTCAGATTAACGAAGACTTTACATAGGTAGATGGATAGTTCTTTTTTATACGAAATGAGTGAAACTATGATATTTTAATGGAAATAGATGAGGAATTCCTGCACCTGCGATAGCGGTATTTATGGCAATGTCGAGGAAGTAATAGCAAGGACAAATTAAATAAATACACATTACAAGTAAAATGGAAGATGACAGCGATAAAGATGGCGGAGTCTTATTGCACGCAAAGCTTAATAGTCAGAGTGTAGCTTCTGTAGCCTTTTGAATCATCAACCCAATTATATATACCATACTACCCACCGTACCCCATATAGGTCCCTATGAACGCTACATCTACGGAAATATCAGAGTTGTTTGATCCATAGATAGTGGTTTATTTTCACTGTGGTTTCCATCAATCGACAAAAACAACAAAAACTTTAGATTTGTCAAATTTCAGACCCAATTCCTGTATCCCATTTTATACTCCAATCTTATCCTATGTGCTGTATTGTGGGAATGTTTATGTAATATTTCAAGAATTAAATCGATAACATCTTCAATCAGAAATGGCTCACACATTATTAAAGAAAATCTTTGAGCCATTTTTGATGGAGTTGAGATTTTTTTCAAACCATCTCCGGCCAAAGCCGGTAGCCAAGACTGTGAAACCACCGATCACAAAATTCGAAGCACCAAAAAGCGTAACGAAAAAGGCATATTCTGTAACGAAATTCGATGCGGGTAATGGTAAAACCCCAATCACTTACACCATCAGAATGAAGAAGAAAGCGTCGACTATTGAGACATTATACGTTCGGTCTTTTCCCAAAAAAGCTCCCACACCGCTGGTGAAGTTCCCCGGCTATCCTTCGACGGTCAGACCTGGTCTGTACTTTCCAGCTAACTGGCGATGGTATGCCGATAAGAAAGAACCTGAAAAGGGTCTGATGAACGACTTAAAGAGAAATAGACTTGAAACGACTACAGAAGACTACCAGCGTAAACTAAATTTGTCACGTCTAGAGGAGATTAAAAGAAAATTGAACGACAGTTCGATGCTTCGAGGGTCACCACCGAAAAACGAAAGTTGTTGAATTAAAAGTGCTTTAGGAATAGTTTTAGTATAAGATAAATTTTCTCGTATCTCTACAGGTGTCGATTGAGTAGCAATTATTTGAATATACTCAATAAATTGATTCCTGTGGAGATTAACTGAGATTTTTTCTCTTATTCAATCTATTTAATATTAAAACGCTTTGGTTCAATGCATTTGTGTACTTATTTTGCAGCTGATTGATTTTAAAAGCTTTTGTTATTGCTATTTAATTCATTAATTAGTATTTCTACAAATTACTATGAAATCACAACAGATTTTGTAAATTATTATTCCTTGGCACAAAATGATCATAGGCTTTATTTTAGTTATTATGATAAACCATTATGAGAAAAAATAGGTTACTTCATGAGATATTCCATTTTTTTTAAAAAGCACTTTAATTCGTACGCCTTAGCAATCCGTAACTTTTTCTTATATAGTGTACTAGCTGTGCCCGCGACTTCGTCCGCGTGGGCTTTAGGGAGATTGCCCGGAAAAATGGTTTATGTTCATCCCGCGGAACACTAAGACTTTTTTCTGAAATAAAAGTAGCCTAAGTTACGCCTTAGTATATCAGCTATATGTCAGTAAAAGTGCCGTCAAAATCAGTTAAGCTGTTCGGAAGTTTACCTGGAACAGATAAAATTGTTTAAAACATTTTCGTTATTGGTATTGTAAGCTTTCATATGAGTTTAGTAAAAAAGGTGTTATTTTGATATTTCAAACAGATACTTCAATTTTATTTATTTGTATAGATAGGTATCCACAACTGCGGGCACGGTAGACAGTGAGATAATCTCTACTCACAGAGATTGGCCCCTCGCTGCGCTCGTCAGGCTCCTGGATCCGTGCGTGTGCGCAACTACCGTCAGCAACACCATTTATAATTTTTAATCAACTATTATTATTCATTTTCCTTATTTTGTGAATACATTTTTAAATATAAACATAAAAAAACCGTTAAAAATACAACAGTTCCCCACTGCATCTGGGTCCTAGTTACCAGTGGTTAAGGCTTCTGAGAGAGGAACTTCCTCAGTATGCGTGTCGTCTCCAGAAGTACTGCATTCTGAATCTGTCCTTCTGTCTATAAAAAAATATTATTATGAATAACTTCCGCCATGTTTAAAGAGAAGACGTGTATAAAATGTTTGGTTAATTACTAGCCGGCTTGGCCTAGTGGAGTGAATTTCTCAAGCGTAATATTTAGGCGGCGGGACTGAAAACCATACCTTAAAGTTAAGATATAGTGAAGATTTTTTTTGTGTAAAAAGCTATTATCTATCCCAATAAAGTAATATATATAATATTATTCGAAATTATTTCTGTGATTATACAAAAAAGGTATTTCCATCTAATACTAAGTTTGGTGGTTCGTCCACAACCTGTTTTTTTGGGAATAACCACAGCTTAATCAAAACTCCATTAATTTACAAGATATATCTAATTTTATTTTAATTCCGCCTTATTTTTTGTATCCCTTGACAATTTAATTTGTAGTATTTAGTGATATATCAATCTCTGAAAAAATATATAAGGTCCGTCCGCGATAAATTTTAAATTTTGGTGTACGTAACAAAAACCTCACGTGAATCGTATTGAGGGTACCTAAAAGGACGATACTACTATCATTCGAACCACTCAGGCGGGTGCTCACGCGAACCAGTGCCAGTCGTGTTCCACCTTCTTTCGATTTCTCGCCAAAAACATAAGTAAGTCTCTGTTTAATCCCCTGACAAAAATCCTGCAATTTTTGTGTTGGTAATTTAACACGTTTTTATCTTATTTTATGTTTTGATATATATGTATAGTTTATAGGTTCGGTATGTGATTAAAATATTAGCAATATAATTACTATATTCTAAATAGTATTTTTTTAAATCAATTTATTCTCTATAATTCTAATTTTGGTGGTACAATTTTGGTGATTTTGGTGGTGTTTTACTAACCACCAAAATTGATTAGTTACACCAAAATTAGTTTTCATTGTTATTAGGTACTATATAATGTATAGTTAAAGTTAAAAAAATATACTAAGTCTGCTCTAATGTACATAGTTAGTTAAATACTATTAATTTGATACCTGCATATATGAATCAGTGTGATTAATAAATTGCAAATTTGATACAGAACCGTTTAAATGGATAAATACTGAAAAAGTTTTAATTCAGCATGCCAAAGATAAAAGCCAAAATCAATTCAAGCAGAGAGTTTAGAGAAAAAAAGAATTGCAGAGAGGAATAGAAAATATAAAATAAGAATGATCCTGTGAAACTAGAGGAAATATGAAGAAAAGAAAGAGAAATATACCATCGAAAAAAAGCGGAAGGAAAAATTGTACATTTGAGTGAAATGCCACTACGTGCTCGCAGATCTCAGTAAAAAAGGAATCGGGTTAATTTTAAAGCATACTATGAAAGGAAAAATAGAACACAACTAACAAGCACTAAGCCATCAAGCTAGATTTGTGAAAATATAATTGAAGACAGGATATCACCTTCAATACTGCCTCGCTCTGAAAGGCTAACCAACTACATCCCAGACACAATTGTCCAGTTTGCAGACTCGTCAGAAGTCTTCTAGAATCTTACGTTCCCGGAAGTTTCTTTGAGTAGAACCACTTGTCGACAGTTCCACTAATTGTATTTCAGAAATAAATTCTACTATGATTAATTCCAAGCCAGAAACAAGAGCTCTTTGTATTGATCAGTCAAGTACTCCAATTTATCGACCATCTTCGCCACAAATCGCTCCTAGTATCAGCAGCATACATTTGCCAGTTTCAAGTTTTGCGCGAAATAGTCCAGTATCAGATGTTTCAACAAACTCTTTTATATTAAGAAGATAACTTATGATAAACTTAGAAAATACCAAAAACGAAAATTTGCTTATGTTCTTCTTCTGCTAATTTAAGGTATATTCTTCTTTAGAACATGATAATGATAGCGAGGATTTAAATATTTTTTGATTTAATGTAGAAATAGATAAAAATGAAAAATTATATTAATTATTATAACATTAGAGTAGGTATAAGAAAACAAGATTGTTGTAGATTATTAAAGTATTTTTTTACGATCTCATTACCTATGTTGATTTACTTATAAGATAATTTAATAAAACCACTTATTGATGATAATGATGAAGATTGTAATGATAGCGAGGATTGCGATACTTTTTAACTTAACCAATTAATCTATAATATTCAAAAAAATTAAGTAAAATGTATAAAGAAAAAAAGCGAAAATTTTAAGTGATCTCATTATAATATTTTAAAAAACTGTACGAGAAATAAATATTTTGTTGTTGATTGTTAAAGCCCATTTTTATAAACTGATTGTTTGATTTATAAAATATTTTAATAAAACATTTATTATGAAAAAGGATTTTTTTTATTATATAATAATTAAAAAATCTAATTTTGGTGTTAAATATCAATTTTGGTGTATTGGCAATTTAGGTGTTGATAATATATAATTAATTTTCAAGGTTAATTAGACTTTTCTAGCATTTCATGCAGCCAAATAGGTATTTCTAGCTAAGCATAGAATGAGTTTACCTAAATGTGTAAAAACAAAAAAAAACACCAAAATTAGGTAAAAATTCATAGATGTTGAAATTCACCCAGTGGTCAGAACAGAGGCCGTTCGATTCCCGCCGGTGACAAATTTGAAAATTACCTTTTTGGAATTCTCCGTGGTCTTTTTTTTTCTAAATTCAAACATGGTTTTTCGCCTTTTTTATATACATCATCACGCCTGTATTCCCCGAAGGGGTAGGCAGAGGTGCACTTTAGTGCGCCCACACTTCGCCGATGTATTTCGGTCCCAATGTAATAGGGGGCGAGCTTATTGCCATTATACCGGGCACATTCCCCCTCAATACGAGTGACATTTGGGCCATAGTCCACCACGCTGGCCCAATGCGGGTTGGTGAACTTAACACGCCTTTCTATAGACGTGCAGGTTTCCTCACGATGTTTTCCTTCACCGTTTCAAAGCAAGTGATAATCTTGGATGAACATGAGAATCGAGAAACCCCGAGGTGCGACTCGGCGTTTGAACCTTGTACACTTTGATTGCAAGGCGTACGTTCGACCACTCGCCTACACCTACCGAATATGTATGTATATTAAATATTATTAATATCAAATTATTAATATTCTACAATTTAAAAATCAGAATCATTTGTTTTTATTCGTGTAGGCCAAAAAGCACTTACAAATAGTCAGATTCTACCACCGGTTCGGAATGCTGCTTCCACTGAGAAGAGCCGGTAAGAAACTCAATGGTTACTCTTTTCAAAATGATAAATAGTAAGGATTGCGAGTAATACATTCTCAGGAGCAGCAACGCCATGAGAGCAGACAGCACCTTTGCCACAATACTAGAGAAGAATTATACTCAGTCTAATCTATACTTCTATATCTATATCTATACTAATAATATTATAAAGAGGATAGATTTGTATTTTTGTATGTAACGAATAAACTCAAAAACTACTGATCCAATTTCAAAAATTATTTTACCGTTAGAAAGCTACATTATCACTTAGTAACATAGACTATATTAGAAACCCGTGCAAAGCTGGAACGGGCTGCTATATTAAATATAAATAACAGTAACAACATCTTTCTTCTGCCAACAGTACATGTGTACCTTACCAATGACAGCGGCGAGGTCTCGAGTTCGGTCAAACGGCTGTCAGAAGCTCAGAAGTTCGACCAGCTCCGCACAAGACAGCCCGAGAGCTTGCCTGAGGAATTTAAGTGAGTAATTATAATTAGCGGGAAATCCACTAACGTTATTTTACGGATTAACTGACGAACAACATCGCGAAATAGGTCAAAAAATTACTGTTACATCAAAATACTGGAAAGGTTCCAAACCAAGACACTTAGAACCATACATAACAGGGCTTCCCTAACTGTGCGTCGCGACGCCCTGGGGCGCCGTGGTATTATCCCAGGGGCGTCGTGAGGCGATCCAAATATTTTGGCTGTCTGTGTCGATGCGACCAAGTCGAGAAACTATGCTCAGAAAAGCAAGCACATCCTTCTCATTAATACCAATCGAAAAGAGATATAAGGGTACTTTCTTTTTATCTTTTTTGTTTGCTTCCATTTTTGTTTTTATGTTTCGTTCTTTATTTTCTAGTAAAAAAAATAGAGGATATTTGGAGTTTTTCTAACAAATTGTTATAGATTGTGTAGAACTACAACTAGTAGGTTAGGAAGGCAGGGCGTCACAGAAATTTGGCAACTTCACAAGGGCTTCACAGTTAAAATAAGTTTAAGAAGCCCTGATCTATAACAAACCTCAGTATCAATCTGAATACGTTTATCAGAATCTGAAAGTACCCACCGTTAAACAAGAGATAACTCAGTACAGCAATAAGTACCAAGACAGACTATCACAACATGAAAATAAACTGGCGCGCCGACTGCCTGGAGATGGAGGTTTAAAACACAGGAGACCTAAAAGGCAGTGTCCCCACAATATCAGAGAGATTTATTGATAAGAAATGAGACACCTAACTTCAGATTGCCCATCCAAGCTACTGGCAAAAAAATCTGATATGAAATATCAATCACAATAATGGCTTAATGTTCTTTGACAGATTGCCGCAATGCAGAATACACAAAAAAAAATACTATTGCAACAATAATACTTTAAAGAGGAAGTGTTAAGGCTCCTGGGGCCCAAGTCTGCTAACACTATCGTTGTGGAGTTGCTATGACTGCATTTTTTAAGGCATAAACATTACATCTTGTATCAAAGGTAACTAGAATATGACTAGTGTAACGAACTCGCTATTAAATTTTAAGTGCTGAGCCTAGTACGTCCATTGACTCCACCGCTGGCCTAGTAAGTGTTCCGCGTAAGCTCGACCGTCCGGATAGACCAATCACGGCGCTTCTCTCGTCGCGCCGTTTTACGTGTACCCGCGGCAAGCGATTATTGCCACGCGGGTCGATTACTTGTGACATGTCGATTGATTCTGATTTCTGTGTAACTTACGTTAATTATTGTAGTTCTTGTATTTTGGTGAATAATTAAACGCCGTGTGTGTACTTTACGGTGTTTTATTCATTATACTAGTTAAATTGCATCAAGGTGGCAATATGTAATGTCTACACTGCTCATATTCTAAGTATCTACAATTGAAAAAAAATATGTTATGCCTTTAAAATTGAGTCATAGCAACTCCACGACGGTAGTATTAGTAGACTTGGGGCCCTGAAAGCATTTTATGATAATCGTAGAAAAGTAAACTTTATTTTTGTTGGTTATTGGTACCCACTGACCCCAGAAACGTATGTTTGAATATAGGTATATTAAAAACTCAAAAACGATCATACTTACCACCGTCGGAGCAAATCAAAAGGCGATATTGAAAAGCGAGCGGTTCACATGGGCGCGCGCGCCGCATCAAACGCGCCGCCATCTTTGACTCGCCGCTTTGTGCGCTACCGAATAATACCAAATACTAGGGCTGACAAAAACGCCAGGGTACACCAGGGTAACACTATCGTTGTGGTGTTGCTTTGCCTTCATTTTTCATGCATTAAAATTACATGTTTTATCAATGGCAGCCAATCACTGGTAATCTAATAAAAACGAGATTAAACACGTCTTAATGCCGTCTTAGTCGTAGCCTCGTGGGCAAGAACGCCCGCCTTGAACGTAAGGGGTGAAAGTTAAAATCCCGGGCCCGCACCTCTGAGATACTTTTCATGTGCGAATGTCATTTTCAACAATGATTACCACTTGCTGAACGGTGAAGGAAAACATCGTGAGGAAACCTGCACGCCTATAGAAAGTTCACCAACCTGCACTGGGCGCTGGCCAGTGGCTGTCCATGCAAGTGGCGGACTACGGCCCAAATCTCCCTCGTATTGAGGGGGAATGTGCCTGGTATAATGGCAATAGGCTCGCCCCCTATTACATTGGGACCAAAATACATCGGCGAAGTGTGGGGCGACCTTGAGTGCACCTCTGCCTACCCCTTCGGGGAATACAGGCGTGATGATGTATTATTATTATTTATTATTTGCCAAAAAAGCGATGCACGCGCTTCGACGCCCCAGTGTGCTTTAAACGCCAATTCAAAAAGTCCCCAAGTGATTCCAGGCTCCTTAGCTCATTGCATCAAGTGGTTGTCAGTTCATTTCCCGTCAGCGGGAAATCTCAGTAATTGTCTTTCGAAATTTACATTGGGGTTGCTCCCAGTCCAATATACGGTACCCAAAGTAGGAACGTTACTTAGTTTGGGATCATACGATGAGTACCTATATGCGTTATGTGCTCTTATATTTTTAAATCGAAGTTAAGATAAGCAGAAATGTTTTGGGCAACCCTATCGCGCAAGACCATTACACAGTATTCATTACAAGATTTTCAATTGATAATTAGGCTTGTGTTACAATGATACTTTCTACTCTAACGAATGAAAAATATTCATCATTCGCTTGTAAGAAATCTTTGTACTCAGTTATTTTATTTGGACTTTCTTATCGAAGTTAAAATATGTACCGTTTTCATGGTTACTAAGAATTTATAAGATTTAAATAGAATAAGATAAGGAATGGATGCAATTGCGATTTTTTTATTCCTATATCCTATTCTGCCAACGTCAAGTAATGAATAACAATCTTATAAATACACATCTATACATTTATACAGGTAGCACGGGGTCGCTCACCTACACGATAGTCAGACCTAGTAAAGACGCTCACTGGCACTAACCTAAGCCATTAAAACCGCCGACGACAAGAACACGTGGAAGACCAACTATGGTCTTCCACGTGGATACATCAAGGGATCAATATGTCAGACTAGACACGACCTTCAGTAATGAAGATGCCGTCTAAGAAGAAGATACATTTATACAAATAAATAAAGTTGAAGTTTCTGTTTGTAATATCAAAATAACACCTTTTTACCAAATGCATATGAAAGTATATACGATAGATACCTAAAACGAAAATACATTTTTTTTTATGTATGACTGTCTTTCTGTTTGTTCCGGGTAAACTTGCAAACAGTTGAACCGATGTTGATAGGACTTTTAATGCCGATGTTAGAAGCAGTAAGATAGTCTACTTTTATTTTTCAAAAGAATTAGGGTTCCGCAGGAAAACATAATACCCATTTTTACGGGTAATCTCCCTTAATCCACGCGGGGGAAGTCCCGGGCACAGCTTTAATGTGTGATAAATATGATAAATATGGCGGATGAATCCTCTCACATTGCATTATATATTTCTGATTACATGTAAAACTACGAAAATTTTACCAGTTGCTCAGAAATGAATTAAGAACCAACTCCTCTTTGGAGTTTGTTAAAAAGAAGTCTCCAATCTGCTTCATTCTATAAGAGTACAGGCCGACAAACGATAGCGGCAAGTTTGTCGGCAACAATACTAGCCAGATACATTGTAAGGATTATCCCACAAAGCGCCGAAACCTCCCAAGACGTGTTTGTCACTATTTGAGTAGCCTTTTGCGAAGTTTAATAGAAACAACTAAAAAACCAAATTGAAACTCGAATAGCTTAGTGGTCTAGACGGGACGGTCTCGTAACCGAGAGTGTCTGGGTGCGATCCCCTCCATGGTTAGAAAACTATAGACGTGAGCTGCCTAATAGAAGCATTTATTTTTCTTCTTTTTTACGAAATGAGTTAAATGATGATATTTTAATGTAATAAGATGAGGAATGGCTCTACCTGCAGTTAGCGGATATTTCAGCCCGTGTCAAGTAATTAATAGCAAGGGCAAATTCAATGAAAATGGATGATGACAGTGATAAAGATGGCGGATGAATCCATATTATAAGCATTTAGCAGATCATTTCAATTTGACAGCTGTTTGACAGATGGTAATGGAATTGAGTGTTACCAATCGAATAAAGTAATTACCCTGCAATAAAAACTCAACATTTCTGATGTTATACAAAATATTCAAAAGCATATTCCTAGATCTATCACGATGGGTTGGTCTATTGGTTCAAGTATAGGCCTGCCAGCTCACTGCACCAGGAGGTTGTGTATTCGATTCCCGCTATCAGCAAATTAAAAAAATATTTTTCAGATCTGGGTGCTTCTGGGATCGCCTCCAGTCCATTCTATGATACTCATAGTACAAGCGATGTATTTAACATTAAGTAATATAGTTTAAGATTTTGGGGCACTCAATGTTTAAGAGGGTATTACTTAAGAAAATCCCAAAACCATTGTGTAGGTGGTACAGCTGGTCATCACACGTTACGCCCACATTCAGATAATCGATTTCAAATCGGCGCGAGCGCAGGCGATCAGATGATAATGGATATAAGGACTGTAGACAACTAGAGTGTATCGCAAATTGTTGTCTAGCTCTATGTTTTAGCCCTGTGTTAGCCTCGTTTAAATGTCATCAGCTATTATGTAACTCTTATTGTTATCAATTTCAATTAGAAACCGAAAATAATAACGGATTTCCAATACATTTTGACAGTTGTTTTGACAGGTGATTGAAATTTGTTTTTAAATAATCACCCTGCAGGTCACTGGTGATCTAAATTTAAATAAACATTTTGCAGCATTGAAAACACTTTTCTGTACAAAAGTGTTTTAAGATGTCTGTGTAAATACTTGAAATAATTTCAATACCCAAAAAATTATGTCTAAAGCGGTTACGATCCGTTTGTGATTGTCGAATGTCTTACAAAACACATGTGTTAATGCTATAAATGTTGTCGTTAATTTTTATTATTTACAAGCTTTATATTAACTTGCAATGTACGTCCAGGATAAATCTTGCAACTGAATTTTAGATCAGTTATCTTTAACCAATTTAGCTGAAAGTTGGTATACACGCTTATTTTGTATGACAATGCATGCTTAGTTATGTGACGTCATTTTAATTCAAATATGGCGGATCATCCAAGATGGCGGAATAGTAATTTTTTCTGCCCTACCACAGTATGGGTATCAAATGAGAGGGCTTGCTGAGGAGAACACGAAAACTAAGGGCAATTAAATAAAAGCTTGTTTTTAAAAGGTTTTTTAGCAATAATTTTATACTAAGCTGAAACTTCCATACAATATTCAAACTTCTTAAAATCTTCCTTATCATCAATACCGTGTTGTATACTTGTCTGGAGATTAATATCGAGGAGTGAAAGGCTATTTAACCTAAGCGACATTTTTTTAATTTACAAGATACCATACTCATTCGACACAGAAAAAATAGCTGATTTCAAATATGTAGGTATTTAAGTAAATATCGCCCAAAAGTGTCGCTTGAGTCAAGCAGCTTTTCACCCCTCGATATGATTGTATCCAATTTTTAAACGCCAATCCACTTCGTTACCTTACACCACAGTGTCCGGCGATCCCTAAATGCTTCCATATTTAAACGGACCAATGGTCACTTAGAATTCGGCGCCGCGTTTTTATTTTAATCGCGGCAAGGCAAAGGCGTCCCACCGGCAGCCTAGTAAGCTCTTAAGGATTTAAATACAATTGCTACATGTAATGGATATGCACTAGAGCATAAATGGGTTTGTTTGTTTGTAACGCCGACACCTTAGAAAGTGTATTATACTTGGAGGGCTATTTCGAAAATAAAAGTGACCGCATATCTATGGTCCATTCGATTTTTAAAATGTATTCGTGTTAAAAAAAAATGTTCGCCTAAAAGGAGGTTTTACACTTTCTCGCCAATTTTTTTGCTATACCAAAACAAACTGTATTGACTCATAGAAAAAGTTAATTATTCAACTAAATGACAATGACAGCGCGAGCAAATTTTGACGCGGGGTCGTGGATTGTACCACAGAAATTCGATCTTTATGCATATTAATACAGAGTTGCTTTTTGGAGGAGGCTTTAAGGACGCGTCATTAAATGACAGACTTAACAGTACAATACATAGCGAGGGGTGAAGGCTAGACTTAGCGACATTTTGTTAACTTTACAGGAGAGCATACTCATTCGACGCAGAAAAAATCGCTGATTCCAAATATGTATCTATATCAATATCACCCAAAGTGTCGCTTAAGTTAAATAGCCTTTCACTCGATAAATAACAGAAATTAAATCATAAAAAACCAAGTGCGAGTCGGACTCGCGCACGAAGGGTTCTGTACCATTATCTATAAAAACGGCAAAAAGAACACGTTTGTTTTATGGGAGCCCCCTTAAATATTTATTTTATTCAGTTTTTTAGTATTTGTTGTTATAGCGGCAACAGAAATACATCATCTGTGAAAATTACAGCTTTCTAACTATCACGGTTCATGAGATACAGCCTGGTGACAGACGGACGGACGGACGGACGGACAGCGAAGTCTCAGCAATAGGGTTCCCGTTTTACCCTTTGGGTACGGAACCCTAATTACGTTTCTAATAATTAGTAAAGAATAAACTCTTTACATTAAATTATTATAAAGTTCAACAACATATTTTTTGATTAGTATAAGGTATTGAAGCAGTGGTAGCCGAGTGGTGGAACGCACGCTTTGCAATCAAAGTGCGCAGGTTCAATACCCGGCTCGCATCTCTGGGTTACATGTGCGAATCTTATTTTCATCCGAGATTATCACTTGCTAAGAAACGGTGAAGGAAAACATCGTGAGGAAACCTGCACGTCTGAGGGAGCTTGACTAGTTCTCGATAGATGGGTGAAGTCTGCCAACCCGCACTGGGCCAGCGTGGTGGACTATGGCCTGAATCCCCCTCGCATTGAGGGGAGGCCCGTGCTCTGCAGTGGGCCGTTAAAAAAGGGCTGTAGTGGTGGTAGTGGTATAAGGTATTTATTTGAAATTAAATTCGAATCTCTACCCGGAGCTCCTGTGTGCTTATAACCATAATCCAAAACAAAAACAAGTTAATTTCTCTCGTAGAGACGTATCATGGAAGCCTCTATCATACGCTCCAACGGCCCCTGACAGGCTTCAGTACCAACTGCATATGCCAAGATATATTTACAGCCAAAAACGATCTTATAGCACCGTATCTTTTTAATTATAAGGCGTAATTTTGTCTGTTAGGTGGGTATGTAAATGTAGAGTTATCTTTGTGCGATAGTCAAGGGTCAATGCGCCTAGTTAACGTTACCGATTTGATAACTGTTTTGCTACTGTTCAGTTTAAAATAAAGATATGAGTAAGAGTACATATTAAACTTTATAAACTACACGCGACTACGCTGTTAAATACTCTTGCACTGTCAAGAACATTTCGTTGAAGAATGAGCTTTTTCCACGAGTTAATACGGTTCATTTTCGGAGGGCTTAAAAGAAGCCGCGTTACATAATTTTTTCTAATACCAAAATTAACTGTATTGCAACGAAATTACAAATACATTGAGATTAAACGAATTTACAAAGAGAGCGCGAGAAAATTTTGAGTCGTGGCTTTTACCACAGACATTCTAAGTTTATGTATATTGACACAGAGTTTATATGTATAAATACTCACTTATACAGAACACACACATACCACACACACGTACACTCACCCACACATTCTAATACCTCAAACTATACTCTCATATACATATCTCACTCTCATACAACTCACACCACACCTCTAAAACCTTAACCTATTGCATTCGTTTTATTTAATGTTTTTATTCTATTATTCTATAAGCTAAGCTTTCGTCGGAAAGAGCGTGACTCCTACGACACAGGGCAACCTAATGCTCAGGCACCGAAACTTGTGTGTACCAGAATCTGAATAAAAACATTTTCATTTTTAATTTCTAGTTAGTTTTGGTACTGGCAAACATATTGACAACCCAGTGTGACCAGGGCTTGGATCACGATAAATACAAACAAGACTTCTCATATCAATGACAAATCGAAACTCCAATGTTCCTCTGACCCATGGGAGATTGGGTATGGTTCAATTATATCGATGGCCGAATATGGTGCTTCGAGTTGTATTAATTAAATCACAATTTGACCTCTGCTACCGCGGCGGGGCGCTGCCTCCGACGGTAGTAACTGCGCAAACGCACAGTCTATAGCTATCAATATATTATCATCACGCCTGCATTCCCTATAGTAAGTAGAGATGCAATTTAGTTTGACTACTTTGTCTAGTGGTTTTAGTGAAGTTTTCTGGGTTCACATAACCAAGTGGTTACGCGTTCTATTCCCGCCAGCGTCAAATTTCGAAAATGGACTTTGCGAAATTTGGTCTAGTCTTGTTGTTGTTGTTAATCGAATCGCCCCAGTCTATTATACGGCACCCTTAGTACAAACTTTGGTTAGTTTGGGATCGTGCTTTTTTTAAGCACTTACGCTGTTGGCCGTGAGGTGGCCTTTACAGCTTTACCGGAGGAGTGGCGAGCGCAGAGTGCACTCCATCCAAGGCCTTAAGGGCGGAAAAAGGGGGGCAACTAGCTCAAGGGCGCCACAGAGGGCACGACCTCGGCTTGGGCAGTTACCGTGAGGGGAGAGGTAGTGACTGCGCTCCTAGGTGCAAAGACACCTACGATTGGAAGAGGGGGTTCTTCGACCTCGCCGGCGAGATCGATGTCAGTTTGAGGCTGGTGTTTTGGTACCCTCTCGACGCGCGGATCGAGGAGGGCGGTGATTGTGTCGGGAAGTAGGGCGGTGATCGTGTCGGGAGGTTGGGATCATGCGATGAGTATGTGTTATGTGTCCATATTTAGTACATACTTTTAGCTATAATTTTTGGTCCTAATGTAATAGAGGCGAGCCTATTGTGATCATAACAATCTTCTATGGTTGTCCCTTACGATATTTACCTTTACAGATCAGCAAGTATCTACCTATGGACTTATCGTTATAAGTCGGAGTATCGACGTTTTTTAGTCAAGTGTCCTTTACCGCAGTAATTTAAAACCCTAACAAATTATAACGGTTAAATTACTTAAAAACCTTTAGAAGTGTTTTAAAATTAAAGTTGGAGATATTCTAAGAATGTACTCTTTTCATCTGGAACAAGTAGAAGATTTAATAAACAACAAACAACCAACTTATCGGACCCCAAAAAGGATTATTATAATGACATTTCTTTGTTAGCGATATTTTGACAAACATAACTTACCGTTTCATCTGCAAAAATCACCTCTATTCTCATGGTATAAAGTTGAAGTAAACTGTATTTTAACTTTGTATTTTAAAAGGGAGAGTTTATAAGACAGGTTGTATGGTTAAAATTAACTTTTGCTCAATAAATTTTGACAATGGCGAGTTAATATGCCGTGGTTTAGACGCTACTGGGCGGGCGGCGGCAAAAAATATTGTGACGTTGCGCTGACAACATAGAAAAACTTAAAACCGGTTGGCAATTTAAATACAAGCAATATTTTAACCACAATTTATAAATATGATTAACTATCTACAAACTAATTATACAACAAAAGTGTATATAAATGAACAGTAAATCGCTCAAATATTTGCTTATATTTGGGAGTAAGAGTTCAATCTTTAAGTTATGTAAAAAATTAAATCTTTGCCAAATTAATAAATATAAATAAATCTTGCCAGACAACACGTACTCATCGTATGATCCCAAACTACGCAAAGCATAAGTGTACCATACAATGGACGGGGGGTTATCTCAGAGGTAATTCTGTATCCAATATTCTTCTATCAATGAAACTTTAATTCCTCTCCATCCAAAAGTTGTCTGGTAGAGATCACTTCTAGTGATAAGGCCACCCATTGTAGCACTTTAAATTTATGCCCTATACGTAAAGTTTGTATTACTTTAAAAGGTGGAACAATAAAGAGTTATGTATCTATAGACCCCGACCTACCAAGTATTCGTCGTCTTATAGAGTACCCTGTAAAATATTTATCACAAGCTAGATGTAAATCTTCTACAGTCGTTGTTAATCAAATGCCAATTAGCAAAATGGCAGCTGAAGTGCGGGTACAGCGCGGGTGGATTGTTCGTTGCGCGTCGCTCGAGCATGCGTAGGTGCCGACGACTCGACGTGACACCGTTCTCGCTCTTCCTACGACGTTCACGACGGCTCTATCCGCTGCGAATACTAAACTTTTAAAATATATCGATAAATAACGGTTTCATACATGATAACATTTTTTTACCCAACTACGGCGAAGCCAAAAGGAAGGGTTATAATTTAAGCAGTCTATGTAGGTATGTATGTTTGTATTCACGTATGTTCCGCCGTAGAACGTAAAGTATTAATCCGAAATTGATGAATGATATCTCAATCGATTCGTTATTAAGGCCAGGTAACATAAGCTACATTTTAACCGACCTCAAAAATAGGAGGAGTTCAGGATTTTACCCTGTAAACCCCGATTTTAATAGATTTCATTATCATGTTGAACCATTTGAATACTTATTACTTAATTTTTAGTATTCTTATTACTTAATTTATCATCAAAATGTAACAAAATGAGTATGCTGCTATAGATAATTCATAACCGTAAATCAGTAAGGCTCTATTCAAACGGTGAAGCCGGCTACTCTAAACTAACCCACAACCACACGGTGCAGTCAGCCGAGTGGCCTACCCTCAGACCAGTACACCAAGTCGTCGCCTGTCTCTACAACCGGACACATTCAAACATGAATAGACCCCTATAAGATCACATCACATTTTATACTTACCCATCTATCGTCCGTTGAAAATAACAGCTTTAATATGTACCGTAATAAGAGAGAAAGTCGATTAATTTCTCGAAACGCCGAAACACATTCGGTTAGAGTGATTCGATTACGCGATAACGATTTATATTCGATTTCAGAGCGGTCCGCGCCGCTATGACACCTCGTCGGCCGAACCCCGATCCATCATCTAACGACATTACAATTGTTGCTCAACCTTTATAGTGTTAGTTAGTAGCCCTTTTAACATTCCACTACTGGGCATGGAACCCTCATTGCGAGGGGATTTAGGCTATAGTCTACCACGCTGATCTAGTGCGGGTTGGCAGACTTCACACATCTATCGAGAACTAGTCAAGTTCTCTCAGACGTGCAGGTATCCTCACGATGTTTTCCTTCACCGTTTCTTAGCAAGTGACAATCTCGGATGAAAATTACAATCGTACATGAAATTCTAAAACCCCAGAGATGCGAGTTCGGTACTTGAACCTTGAACCCCTTGCTTCTAAGGAGGGTGTTATTATTGATTGAAACAATCGTCACTGTCCTCTAAACTTTCATCTTTAACATAACTGAATCTTTATCGTAATTATCTCATAGCAATAAAGCTCTACCACCAATTTTACCTTCCTTAATAATTGCTCATTTAGGTGTACCACTATGGGCTACCTATAATAGGCTACCTTTTTAGAATTCTAAAACATTTGCCAATAGGCTTGCTCATTATTACATTGGCACCAAAATACACCTTGGAAGTTTTGATGCACTGTAGAACACCTCTGACTACTATTTCGGGGAATACAGGCGGGATGATGATGTATTAGTATCTATATTTACAGCTACGTAACAGTCATGTCATATTATTTATGGTATAAATTACAGAATAGCAGTGGTAGCCGAGTGGTCGAACGCACGCTTTGCAATCAAAGTGCGCAGGTTCTATCCCCGGCTCGCACCTCTGGGTTCCATGTGCGAATCTCATTTTCATCTGAGATTATCACTTGCTAAGAAACGGTGACGGAAAACATCGTGAGGAAACCTGTGTGCCCGGTATAATGGCAATAGGCTCGCCCCCTATTACATTGGGACCAAAATACATCGGCGAAGTGTGGGCGCACTGCAGTGCACCTCTGCCTACCCCTTCGGGGAATACAGGCGTGATGATGTATTATTGATGTATTTATAAATTACAGCAGTAATTTAATCATTTGGCAATAGGCTCTCCCCCTATTACATTGATCTTAATACATCGGCGAAGTATGGGTGCTCTGTAGTGCACCTCTGCCTATCCCTTCGGGGAATACAGGCGTGATGATGTATTATTGATGTATTTATAAATTACAGCAGTAATTTAATCATTTGGCAATAGGCTCTCCCCCTATTACATTGATCTTAATACATCGGCGAAGTGTGGGTGCTATGTAGTGCGCCTCTGCCTATCCCTTCGGGGAATACAGGCGTGATGATGTATTTTATATATTTTTTTGAAATTTAATTAATTAAAGTTTGAGCATCGCAGTGTTAGCGGGAGGTCCAGCGACATAGTCGTCGCGACTAATTATCGATACACGACGATTATTCCGAATAATTAGGCGTGGCACACACGCGCACGCGCACAGAGACGCGAGACGCGCGACCACACACTGCTGCATTGGACTAGATCATTGGAACAGTTAGCTTCAGATAATGGTACTGATTCTGTATGTCTATAACTACGAGTAAACTATATGAGAGCACTAAACATACAGCCATCTCACTCACACATTAAGACCTTAGGAAATGATGAATCTGCAGCAATAACCTTAATTCAGATTCAGAAAACTTTTTTGTAGAATTTTGGACATTTTACACTAGAGATCAAACGGATATCCGGTAACTATCCGGTATCCGGCCTATCCGGCTGGATACCGGATATTAATTCAGGACCGGCCGAATACCGGATAGTAAAATTCATAAATTCTCATTATTTAACACAAGGCAAATAATACCACAACAGGTTATGGATACCGTTTATTTTTATGATCGCACGTCAAAAATATTTGTTTTACATATTGTTTTCTTATATTTACGCAAATACTATACATTGAAATAAAACTATTTTACGGATTAAATATGAGGGTACCCAGTTATTAACTATGACTTTAGGACGTCTAACACCTCAGTCCCTCGTGACCATGGTTGCTGTAAAGCAGCCAAAACTTCGGGAAAATAAAATAGTAAATAAACGCAATAAAATCCGTAAAATAGTTTTATTTCAAAATATTTGTTTTATTAATTAGTATAGTACTCAACATTAACAATTGGCAGATTGTGGGGAATTAATACCAAATTTTCCGCATTTGTTGGTAAGACTTTTCCGCATTTGTTGGCGTCTCGACTTGGTTTCGTATACCAGACCAGTTTCTGAAAATAGCCTTACGCTGTAAACGCTACTGCCAGGTGCTGAAAGATACATGCTAGCACACCTTGACAACTGCGGGTGCTGACGCAGATTAACTGACCACCATATGTATGGGTCGTCATTGCGATCGATTGGAGATCTCTTTAAGAAGCGTCATGTAATGCAATAAAGGGCCGGATATCCGGCGCTCCGGCCTGGTAACGTGCCGAATATCCGGTATCCGGCCAAACCACTAACCGTTTCATCTCTATTTTACACTGTAATTTACACAGTTTTAACGCAAATTAACAAGTCATATTTTACCTCACGGTGCTTCTAACTAGCATAACTTTACAGCATTTTACTATAACACAATTAGACAAACTTGAAACGGATTAAATGAAAAACAAATCATCAAGTTATGAGACCATTTTTGGAGTCCCCCTATCTTATCTCCTTCATCTCACAGTTTTTGTCGTTTACAAACACCAACTTAATTGATATCCTCTCCAAACTATACTGCCAATCAACAGTGAATCGTAACAATAACAAAATTAGAGTTCAAATTCATCTGTGTCGTTAATAGATAGGGCTGTCGAGTTAAGTTTGTAGAGTTGTCGTGATCGGTCGACATTTTGACATTTCGGTGCCCTAAGAAAGTGTCAGACCCGTATGGAGGACCACCGGGGCCAGCCGCGCCAATACAGATAGACGGACCGATACGGATAGTTTGAATTACAATTAGTGAGAAAATATTTTGAACATTTTATTTTCAATGACAAAAAATATTTTTTTCTCTACGAAATAGATACTGCCTTGTGTATTTAATTCTAAATGATGATTACCTATTGTTGTATGGTGAAGGCAAACATCGTCGTGAGGAAACCTGCACGTCTAAAAAAATAGTGTGAAGTTCATCAACGAGCACTGGCCAGCGTGGTGGATTATGGCTCAAATTTCCCTCGCATTGAGGGGGAATGCTCCCGATATAATGGCAGTAGGCTCGCCTCCTACTACTTTAGGGTTAAAATATATAGATGTGTTGGTGCACTGCAGTGTACCTCTGCATACCCGTTCGGAGAATACGGGCGTAATGATGATGATGATAATAAAGTACAGACTACACTGAAATTTAATTGATACTATTATACAGGGTGTTTCAGAAGTCCGAAATAATACTGTAGGGTTTGCATCAGTATCGGGTATACAATTGAATAGTATAAAAATTTGATTGAAATTCGAATATGTTTTTTCAACTTTTTCTTCGTAGCCGATTTCTATAATTTGTAATATCTCGAGTTCTGCGTTAAATTTTCATGTTCTGTTTTGTGGATATTTGTAGCCGCCCCTCTTAAATGTAGTTTACACTTCTTGATAGGATCATGCATGTACCCAAAGGCCAGAACATGATACTCGTGACAAATATTCAAAGGTCTACAACTTGGAAACCATGATAGTTAGATAAAATCTGTCTTCACTGAGCATTCACATATGACCTACCGTATATATACCCAAAGTATTATTTCGGACTTCTGATACACCCTGTATTTTAACTTGTAGAGAATATAATAAAACTGTTATTCAATTTAAAACCTCTACTTATTTATAAGCGCTTCCTGAATGTTTCATGGATGTAATTTTCTTTAATTTAAGATTTTGATAAAAAAAAATATACATATTAAACACAATGTGGGGGTTGCTGCCACACTTTTGTAACATATCAATACACTCAAATTCCAAATAATATTCGTACAAACAACGCCTACAATATAAAAAACTTAATCTAACAAAGCGCCAAAGACGCCGACCATTGTCGGCCCCGTGAAGAAGCTATAAAAAATAATAATCCGACCGAAGTATCAAATAATAAACTTGGTAGCAAGTGAATTTCGGGGATCGAGTTGCGTTCCTTTGCGTTGTGAAAAAAAAAAAAAATTATAAAGGTTCGTGTGTTCAAAATTCGAACATGACGTGTAACGTCAGCGGGGCCGAAAGAGGTCGAACGCGGTTTTACTTTCATCTAATTTTTTTTTAATCTGTTGAATGTTTTATAAGAATACTGTCTACGTATGTAGATATGGTTAATTTACGGATTGAGGAGCAGAAAATGACGAAATAGCCACGGAATAACTTTATCTGAAATAGGACAAATTATTGCATTCTCCAAGTCTAAAAATACCTATTTTAAATGGTGTCAACACATTTTGAAGACACGACAAAAAGTTGATTAAATACAGCATTATAATATTATTGGAATGTCTTTGTACACCTACTTGCATTTTGTATCTACCTTTGAACACGTTAATTTTAAGGTTATATTGTAGGTATAATAGATATTCAACTAAATATGATGAATGATGCAACACGTACGACCTTCTCGGATGAACAAAAATCATAAAAATGCTTCCACTTAATTATGCATTCATCGCGTCTGATGCACGAAACGAAACGAAATACCCCACAACAGGTTATCGAGATAACAGACGATTAAAAATTGTATTCAACATTTTTAAGGCATATACGATATACAACCTTTACGCTGTGGTATTAAAAATTAAAATATAACATTACTGGCCGTTAGATTGAGATGAAGATAAAGAAACAAAAATAAAAGGCGGGCTGTTTGAATATGGAACGTCACGTCAAGTGAAACGTCAAATTGTGACAGTTTCCGCGCGGCCGAGCCCGCGCGCGGTGCAGTACGAGATCGTTGCTCCCGCGTTCTTGGAAGTATCATCTGTACTTTTGTTGGCAAATTATAAAATACACCTTTTTAACATTGCTTAATTAAAAATAATTACACGCATTTCACAGTATTTGGGTTTGGTTGTCGACATAATCGTTGGCGGGTAAAATAGCCTTTTTTGTTCGCTGGTACAACATGTCAATCCATATTTTTTGCGCTTGACAAATGACAGTCGTGTGAACTTAATAACGCTAATTGAGCTTGTTTTTATTTTTATAGAAAACGCTTGGCCTTATTAGTTTAATCACATTGTCTGCTTTTTGCTTGCTCAATTTTAAATTTTTCATCATTAATATAATTGGTTACAGGTTCTCTGAAAGTAAAACAAGCGTTAATCAATCATTGTTGACGTTTGGGAATCGTTCACCTAAATATCCATAAGTCCCTTGCATTTCAAGTCCACAGGAATTACTTCTAAACTATAACCATTACAAAACTGTCAATAAAATATCATTTACCACGTAAAGATCATCAGAAACTCATTCGTCCATAAATAATTATTTTGATAACATAATTCATGTTTCCCGCCATTTGTTGAAGTATGGCCGCCCAGTGTCCTCGGGTTCAGCCGTGCATCCGAGCGATTAATCGATAATAATCGATTGGTGTAACAACTCGATTGTTGTTCGTTGGTATTTACCTTATGTCGTCGTAATTTTCAACGCTACGCGTAATTGAGGCGGCTCTGGTGATGTGGTATTTTGCGTGGTACGAAGGTAGGTGTTAGGAGTAGGTAGGTATTAGGTACTGCACACAATATTCTGCTACATATACAATATTTAAAATAAAATAAACTATATATATATCTATGTAAATAACTGATATATACTATAGAAACTTCAAAACATTTTTTTTTTCTAATGAGTTCAAAAATGCATAATGATGTCTCCCTAATACTCTCTAAAACACTATGGACCTACAAAGATTATGCTTAACAATGCTCAGGTATATAATTAATAAAGCCTTCCGCACACTGGGGCGTCAAAAGCTGTCAAAATTGTTGCCAATATCAAAACGAACTCTGTGTTAATATTTATAAAGATTGAATTTCTGGGGTAATAGCCACGCCCTCGCGCGACTAAATTCTCTCGCACTGTCAATGGCATATCGATAAGGAATTAACTTTTTTTATGATGAAATAGAGAAGGTTAAAGAACACATCGTGAGGAAACCTGCACGTCTATAGAAAAGCGTGTGAAGTTCACCAACCCGCACTGCGCCAACGTGGTGGACAATGGCCCAAAATCTCACTTATAGTGATGGGGAATGTGAATAATGACAATAGACTCGCCCCCTATTACATTGGGACCAAAATACCTACATCTGCGAAATGTGGGCGCACTACAATGCACCTCTGCCTACCCCTTCGTAGAATACAGGCGTGATGATGTATTTTGGAATGATTTGATCAAATCAAGTCAAATAGAACCGTTCGAAGACAACTACCTAAGATGTGATAAAATACTTACTTCCTTCTTAGTAAATAACGAAATATCAAGTACTAGTTAGGCCCGTCCCGGCTTGGGTGGACCTTTTTTAACAATTTTGGGACACAAATATAGTCTATGTTACTCAGTGATAATGAAGCTTTCTAACTGAAAAGTAATTTTTGAAATCGGTCCAGTAGTTTTCAAGTTTATTCGTTAAATAAAAAATACAAATCTGTCCTCTTTATAATATTAGTATAGATTTGAAAATCATATTTTGAAATTATTTTATCCCAAACTCTGAAAACAACAGCTGATACTTAACTTCCTCAACTCTTCAATTGCGAAAGGATAGACAACAATGTTATTATAAATCATAATAGGTACCTATAAGTATAAGCCGGTGCGGGTTCGAATCCGGAGAGGGAAACAGACCGCCTTCCCACACCCGCGTCTTCTGTTTAAATTGAAAATATGGAATAACTTTGTAAACATCTAAGACGGTTGTACTATGCCTGTAGCGTTTTGATACTTTATGACTCCTTGAGTCACGGTTTCCTGATTTTATCTCATTTGTATACAATTTGATATTCGTAAAGTACGGACATAAAGAAATACTAATCAAATTAAATGTATATTGCTTACCAAGTGTGGCTACATTGACTCATGTTTTTTTTAATAATTTACTATAAAACGATCAAATCCATGGACCCTTCGCCTATTATTTTGAAATGGCGATTAGACACATAAAAATAAATGAAATTAATAATACGTAATTGAACGTAGCTCAGAAAAACTGAAATATCAACATCTAAGTATTTTTTTTTAAAATATGGGCTTAGCCTATTAATGTATTCTAATAATATTGCCAGGTATGAAAAATTTTGCATTTAATGTAAAAATATCTGAAATTCGGGAATTTTTTTGAAAATACGTGTATTTGCGCTGAAAATGACAAGTAGTAAATTACAAGAAAATCTAAAGCATCAAGTTATATTTTACCCTTTCTACAGGAGCCCAATGCGCCGATGCGTGCTAACGAAATTACGGCGGTCGGTTAAGTGAACTATGAAAATTGGATTTCTTTGGATCGCCCGCGCCGCCCGTCGCCCGCCCCCGCCCGCCCCGCACGTCACCCGGCACCCCAGGTGCTGGGCGGGATTACAAGATTATCAAGAATTGATATATCATAAGTAAAATTACGGTAATTATATTTTTTACTTTTATAATTACCGAGTTGGTAATTGTAATAATAAAATTACTATACATACTAAGTGTGCAGGTTCAAACCCGGGCTCTCACCTCTGGGATTTATGTGCGAGTCTCATTTTCAACCGAGATTATCACTTGCCATGAAACGGTGAGGGAAAACATCGTGAGGAAACCTGCACGTCTGAGGGAACTTGACTAGTTTTCGATAGACATGTGAAGTCTGCCAACCCGCACTGGGCCAGCGTGGAGGACTATGGCCCGAATCGCCCTCGCATTGAGGGGAGGCCCGTGCCCAGCAGTGGGACGTTAAAAGGACTGTAGTAGTAGATAGGTACAGGTTAAAGACAATTTTGTTAAATTTAATTTAATTCGTTGGGTTATGTCTAGTGGTCTGAGTGTAGGCCGCGCGGCTCATTCCACTGGTTGGTTGCTGGTTCGATTCCAGCCAGCGGAAAATTTTGGTTGTGACCTTTTTGGAATTTGTCCTGGTCTGAGTGTACCTATAGTACAAGCTTTGTTTAGTTTAGGGTTACACGATAAGTATGTGCTGTCTGTCGATATTTTCCTTTTTTTAAAAGCAAAAAAAGGTCATACCTGCTACGATTCTAATATATTTTACCACATAAGCTACAAAGTTATTATAAACCTTTTTTTATATCGAAATCCATATCAAAAAAGTATGTTTACAAACCCAACACTTGTTTGTTGGGTCAAACAATGGCGGCGGGATTAGCGGAATGGATCACTTTGTTGCGCAAACGCATGTTATCAGAATAAAGGCGCCGGTGTAAATGCACCGACTTACTCAAAGACGTGCCGACAAGCATTCGCTATATCCTTTGTTATTGATAGGTTGCGCCTCCTTATCCGCCTGTGGAGGAATAAGGAGGGTATTGCAGAATCTGTAGTTTTTAATATTTCAGGATTTCTTCAGCGCCGCTTTTTTGTTCTGGCTACAACGAGATACTTATCTATGTACTAACAAGTACATAGGTTAGTAATATCCTAATCTTTTATTTTCGAGATGTTGAAGTTGAATGAAGTAAGATATGATACGGCTTCACCTCCGCTTAGCGGGTACTTATTCTATCAATGTCAAGTAATGAAATAGTATGAATGAAAATTTAAATTATAAATTAAAATTGGTAATGCATATCGAGGAGTGGAATTCCATATGACTTAACCGACATTTATACTTTACAGGAGAGCATATTCATTCGACGCAGAAAATCTCTGTGATTCCAAATATGTATACAAGTCAATATCGCCAAAAATTGTCGCTTAGGTCAAAAGCCTTTCACTCCTCGATGTTAAAGATGGCGGACGATTGTTCTCTATTTTTTTTCTAACGGAATCTTTTAGGCATCTCATTGCAACTGCAACTGTGCAGGACTAAACATGTGTTGTCTTTCTCGTACACTACGACACTAAGAAGGACAGCAATACACTTCTAAGTTATTTTAGTTAAGCGCAAATGAACTGAGCAGTAATATTTATGCTTCGCAAAATTAAGATTTTAAAAGGTTAATTTTCTCATTTAAATTTAGAACAACATTTTTAAAAAGGAACAAACAGTGAACAGCGCCATCTGTTGGGAGGTAGCGTTACAGTATCCTCAGCCCTCACCTTCTCTACATCCCTCTCGTTAATTTCTTCATAACTTTGCGCAACTCGAACCACTCTCCTTTTACATTGAAAACAAAGCAGATGTCGGTAGCAGTTACAAAAAACTTACGTGGACGTTATTATGTTAAAGTTCTTAGATAGAGTTGGTAGAGTTCAATGTTTATGTGCCAATATACTACAGGTTATGTATGTACTTAGTTATTTTAATTTTCGAATAAAAATAATTCCGCACAATAGTAATTGTAGAGACTACCATGTAAAATAGAGGCACTGGTTACAAAACACCTTTAGGGATGTACTTTAAATAATTTAAATCACTAAAATAAGATCGACATCTTTAACAAAAAATATTTGAATGGTCATACTTAAAATTAGGTAGAATAAAATGTATTTCGCTAACTCATCTAAATATACCATAAAAAATATACCTACCTCTAATAAAACATCGATCATTAATCGGCAATTATAATATGGACAAATAAAAATAAAAGGCCATAGACAATAAATAGCCGGTCCTCCCTTCTTGGCTTACCGCGGGGGAGTTGCCCCTCTATAGTGGTAGTGAGGGGACACGCTCGCTAAACTGGAAGAGAAATATCGATGAAATAGGGTGGATAGGAATTTGACCTCTGCGGATAGTAAGTACGAACGATTTTATTGTAATTATTTTGTATTTTTACTTGGTAATTAGGTACTTTAGGTGTTTTAATTAACACTAGTAGAAGCCTAAGGCCTCTCGCACACTAGGGCGTTGACACTCGCACGTCATATTTTTTGCCATACCAAAACGAACTGTATTGATTGATACATAGAAAAAGATCATTCTATAACTAAATGACACTGACAGCGCGAGCGAATTTTGACGCGTGGGGTCGTGGCTCTTACGACAGCAATTTAACCTTTAACCTTTATGCTTATGACACAGCAGAGTTAGTTTTGGTATTCGCAAAAACTTTAATGCGCGAGCGAAGACGCTCCAGTGTGCTTTAACCTGGGGTCTTTTTTTTTCGTGGGAAAATGCTTTACGGACATTTGGCAGATTGCTGTATACCGACTAAAAACCCACGGTAGGTCCAAACACCCGCCTTGTCAGAAGAGCCACGGGTACGCAAAGCACAAATCCGTGACCCTGGCAGCGGTTGTCTGCATGAGTAGACACCTCCTCAACCTGGGGTCTGCCCTAACATATGGGCTTTAATCTGATGCCCAAATATCAAGCTACTAACAAGTGCAGCAGTATTTAGTATCACGTTAAGGTTTCTCCTACTGTTAGTGACAACAGGTGTGATTCTCTTTATTTTTTCAATGATATTATTCGTTAATGGTCCCGTTAGCCTCACCAAGATTAAATGTTTCTGATGCAATAGCGAAATCATGACCACCCAGACTTTCTCTATAGGACTATGGGCAGTGTTTCTAACCCCTGAGATATTAACGCTTTCTTTTATTATTCCATAATTCACAATTCACAACATTTAATCATAGTGACAACAAGGAGAATTATGTCTATGGCACTTACTGATGACAAGGCATAAATTATACCTGTCTCATAAAAGCTAAAACATAGTTACAAGCTAGATGTTATCAGCAATACCTGTTATCTTTACACTTATCCACTCCAATCACCCAGAGGCCGATATAAACCGAAATTACTTCAAAAGTTGATTTCGTCTTTGGTAACTGACAATAAGTTTGAATATCCCGTAAACTATTGTCAAAAATTATCGACCTTACCCCATCCCTAGTTCCGCGCGGGTCGATTCTGATCCCCGATACAATTACACCCTGTGTGTAGACTTGTTCCCGCACAATCTTCTCAACACTGTTCCACAATGCCTTACAAAACACAACAATACGCACCTTAAGTCATCACCCTAAAGTTCATTTCGCACTAGCAAATCCACCCCCAAACTTTCACCTCTTTCAATAGGAGTTTAAACCTAAATACCTTGCGTTGGAAAGCTTTCACTTTTCTGGACTTATTTCGAGGATGACTCAATAAGATTTCAACTCAAACAACATTGCCTTAAGGGTGAATTTCGTTTGTTCGTACTATATTTTCCGAAGGCGATAGGCTTAAAACTCTGGGAAACCAATTCCTGGAGGGTTTAAAATCTCCAAACAATGGTTGGAACAATTCGATATTCAGCCGATTATAAACGTTCGCCGTAATGCTCTTAGCGAGATGTGATTTTTGTCGCGATCTTATGGAAACTCTACTTAAGTACCTACAACTTAATTTGCCTTAGATCACTACAAAGACGATAGTTTTCATATCTAATATATTTTTCATATTTACATAGTGTTTCAGAATTTTTAAATTCCAAAATAACTTTGGCATTAGCATTCGATGAATGCTATACGAAATTCTTTTTTTTTTTCAAAATTTGGATTAAAGTTTTATAAGATCGTAAGGTAATTGATGCATTTTGCAAGCCTTTTGTAGGCAGAGATGCATTGCAGTCCACCCACACTTTGCCGATGTATTTTGGTCCCAACGTAATAGGGGGCGAGCCTATTGCCACTATACCGGACACATTTCTCCTCATTATGAGGGAGTTTTTTGGGCGGGTTGGTGAACATCACACGCCTTTCTATAGACGGTATCCTCACCTCACCAAATAAAAAATCTCTGGCAAATATTTAAAAATCGGTCTGCAACCCAGACACTTAGCTATTACTGTCATCGTTAAGTATCTATTAGCTACCGTAGTAAGTAGAAGTATGTGCCTTAAATATTATTTCCAACTTCTAATACACCATACATATCACCCATATTACTGTAAATCTGAAAATGATTATATGCAAACAATTAACAAAGCCAAAACTGTTTTGAAATGTTATTGTAAGTGACTAAAATTATTATTTTAATATAAGGATCCCTAGTTATTTGTTGGACATGGGAATCGAATCCGGTATTCAACCACGTCACATCTCTTTAGCCAATTAAAAACACCGACTCTATTACAATGGCCGCTATTCTGAGATGCGCGTACGCTGGTGCGCGCCCGCCCAGCCGTGTGACGCGGTAATTGGGTGCGTGTCGTGTGCGCTCACCCTTACGGATGGGTGATACAACTACATCGCAGAGATGATACTGTTTTAAATTAAAACAGACAATATGTAGAGTTTATATTGTTTATGATGTATGGTAGAGAGAGCATGACACTGTGATAAAAATACAAATATGTAGAGTTGATACTTTTGATGGTAGAGTTCGTAGACAAGATTGTATTTCGGTAATTTTACTAGTCAAAGTAAATAATATTGAACTAGAACTCTAAGTATCTACTTTCAATCGTCGTTCTTATATATAATGCAATAAAATCCTAGCAGTAGGTACCTACCCTTATAGACATGCTTTCCAATTTTTTCTCAATATAAAATTGAGATGTATAGTTTAATTATTTAGACAAATTTCACATAGATAACAAATATTAAATAAAGATATACCGTACCTGCCTAATTATTTTATATGTCATACCTACAATAATGAAGATATTTCACTTTAATTTATTATTATTTGATCAAAAATAGTTGAAGCTATATCTTAAACCTTATTTTAATTATATTTAAAAACAAAACATAATAGGTAAACTTTTTTTGCGTCATAATAATACTGGCGGTAAGGAAATATTGTGACACGGCCGCAAAATTTTCGATTTTCGAACCCGTTGCGTCGGGAAAACGCCGACGGGAGGTTGCCGTCGGCCGTCGAACGCTCCTATCCCCTCCACCAATCGCAGCCCAGTACCCGCCCAACGGCGAGCGAGACGGACCCATGCGGGAAACCTTTGCGTGCGAGAGGAATGGAACATGTGCGTGTGTTTATACGGCTACGGGGGAAATATGATGCATCTTGTTGTTTTAGTATCGGTTACTGTTCGATATATTTATGTATTTCGTTTTTTGCGCAAGGTAAGGAGCGGATTAACTCGAAAATTATGTACTCATTCAACGCAGACACGAGTTATGTGCATAATATCGCATAAAAATACAATTGAACGATTACAGTATTTTTTTTAAAATATTATTTCATCAATAAAATAAACTTATGATAGTTCACATATTCTAAATATTGTATTAAATGTGACAAAATATATTTTCGCTGTAAAATAGTGTAGACATTCAGACATCCAGCTTTGTTTGTGTGAGAGAAAACTAGTTGTCTTAGTGTGCGTTTACACAGTAGGGGAAAGCCCGTCGTACGCACATTACAACGTCACATTTTGAAAATGGAATGCCCTTTTAACTTTTTCCAATATGTAGATGGAATTTATTTTATAGAACAGAAAAAAATACGAAACGATTTCAAAAAAAGTTCCGCGTTCATATTTTAAAATTTAAAAGCATTCGATGTTACGTTTCGTTCCTTCTCTGTATAAAATTTGATATGTCAGAATTTAAAAAAGATTTTATGTGAATTAGGAAACTAATGGAGTAATCTCCTAAACACAGTAGTAGTATTATATTGATACTACATAGATCGTTATTTACAAAAAAAAACCGTTAACCGTTGTTATGTATATTCATAGGATCTCGAGGCGATACAAAATTATGATCCCCATCACTGATGCAATGTTATTATAAATTCAGAGGTTTGTTTGAATTCATCGGAGGGTACATATCATTAAGCTTATGTTTAAAACGCCATTGTTTTTGTGTACGATAATGTTAGTGATTTTAATGTCCCCACAAATATTTTTATTAATCTCAAATATCGTCGGATAAACTTTAAAGTTGTAGAGGCAAGATTAGCAACGCATGTTCTTATATCGAGGGACGAAAGGCAACTTGACTTAAGTGACATTTTTTAACTTTACATGAGAGCATACTCATTCGACGTAGAAAAAATTGCTGATTCCAAATAATATTTGGAATCAGCAATTTTATATACCTACATATTATGTAGCCGTAAGTGTCGCCTAAGCCAAAAAGCCTTTCATCCCTCGATATGTACCTACTTCTTTTTGTACGAAATGAGTGAAATAATTAAATTTAATGGAATAAGATGAGGATTGTCTCCACCTGCGTTTAGCGGGTATTTCAGCCAGTATCGAGTAATTAATAGCAAGGACAAATTCAATTAATAGGTACACATCGAGCGGTAAGAGGCTATTTGACTTAAAAGGCTTGAATATAATAAACGTTGGCTCTGGAACCCAGTAACGAAGAGTTCACACGAGGATTCCTGTAGATTACCTATTGGATCATAATCCTGTTATTATCGGGCAGCATGCTTTGCCGTGTGAATGTGGCCTCAGCCGTCCCGCTCCCGAAGTGTGGTAAGTTGAGAACTTGCAAAAACGCGCCGCGGTTTGCGGAAGATACCGCGCGTCAAATCGGCCGCAACCCCCGTCTAATCTGTAACCTATCTCTGAAAAGGATTCTCGCTCTTTTTAATTCAATATTTTGGTGCAAGTTACAAAAGATGACGAGACAAGGTAAGTATCAAATCTTTGATAACCTCTAGCGTTTTCATCGGTCTTACAAAGAAAAATAGCTGTAGTGGAACGCCTGGCAGATGTGAAACATTATGTTATTTAGAGTAGAGAGACAGAAGCGTCGTAGCGGCGAGTGAGCGGCGTCAGCCGGTGGGCGGAGTCTAAGCGGCGGAATGAACCGAGGAGCCACGGAGCTGCTCAAAGTTCTCGCATCACGGCATCGCGGCATCAACAGTTGCTCTCACTCGCCAAGCGCGCTATTAGATGTTTCATATCAAAAAGTTCAATTCTTTGTGTAGTTCCTACCCTACCTGTGATGATAAGTGGTTCGAGTTACTCCTTCTAACATTAGATACTTATCTGACAGTGAAAGTCCCGTCAAAATTACACACGCCCTTCTATGGACGTGAAGGTTTCCACTCCATGTTTTCCTTCACCTTCAGCAAGTGGTATATATAATTATTGAAAATTACATTCGCACATGAGAATCATCTCAGAGAGGTGCGAGCCTATGATTCGAACTTGCACCCCTTGCGTTCAAGGCGGGTGTTCACTAGAACAACTATAATATATATATAACTATACTAGGCTAACACAGCATTACTTGAGATAGCCATAAATACCCACGGATGCAGCCGTTTCTCATCTAATTCCATTAAATTTGAAGGCATCATACCAAAGCAATTATTTCTATAACCATCTGTGGTTTTAAATAATCCCTACATTGTAAATAGGAGCAGACGCACCTTACTGTACTAGCTTCCGAAACGTTATTACTTTAATTGTATTTAATATAAGACTGCCGTGAGTATAATTCTTCTCTAGTATTTTGGCAAAGGTGCTGTCTGCTCTCATGGCGTTGTTGCTCCTGAGAATGTATTACTCGCAATCAGTACTATTTTTCATTTTGAAAAGAGTAACCATTGAGTTTCTTACCGACTCTTCTCTGTGGATGCAGCATTCCGAACCGGTGGTAGAATTTGACTATTTGTAAGTGCTTTTTGGCCTACACAAATAAAAAAAATGATTTTATCATTTCACTAGTTTCGTGAATAGTTGCTGTTGCTTTTAACTTGGACAGTCTTGTCATTTATCGGCATCCACAAAGCATTCGTTACTTAAAGCCGGGCACGGGATGTTGTGAGCCGCCAGTGATGCGTGTAAGGCGAGGCAGCTGCGTCAGACGCGGCTCACAGCCCTACCAGAGGGTATGCTGCCTGATTTATGATTTTTTTTCGCCAATTGCAACTCCCGATTGATAATGTACCGGCTATTAGCAACGACATGTTTATGCAATTCGTTAGAACCATTAATCTATTAGCTTAGATAAGCTATTAGTAGAGTGATGACCTAATTACATTGCAAAAAAGTTTTAAACACATCATCATCATCACGCCTGTATTCCCCGAAGAGGTAGGCAGAGGTGCACTGCAGTGCGCTCAAACTTCGCCTACGTATTGTGGTCCCAATGTAATAAGGAGCGAGCCTATTGACATTATACCGGGCAAATTCGCCCTCAATAGGTACGAAGGAGATTGTTGGGCTATAGTCCAGTTGGCCCAGTGTGGGTTGGTGAACTTCACACGTCTTTCTATAGACGTGCAGGTTTCCTAACAATGTTTTCCTACACCGTTCAGAAAGTGGTAATCATGATTGAATATGACATTCGCACCTAAAAATTATCTCAGAGGTGCGAGCCCGGGATTTGAACTTTCAGACACTTTCTGTCACACATATTTTGGAACCTGAATAATTTTCATGAAAAAAAAACAATGATACTCTAGTATGCTAGATAAAAAATTGGACTTTAAAAACGTCAGTAGGTTTTGACTAAAAATTTACTCTACGTCTTATTAACAAAATTAATGCAATCAAATTAGTGTGATAAGATGAGAAATGACTGCACCTGCGCTTAGCGATTTATGCTTATGTTAAGTAATTGATAGCAAGCACAGATTCAATGAATACTATTGCCTAAATCCCCCTCGCATTGAGGGGAGGCCTGTGCCCAGGGCCGTCTTTACCCGGGGGTTCAAGGGGTGCGGTGCATCCGGGCGCAGAGTCCTGGGGGGCGCAAACCGACCGCCATACATTTCTAGACTGACACCATGGGAGCGAGACGGGCACAGCTAGTACAGTATATATCAAAGGTATTGTTTTACTAAAGACGCCGTAACCGCTTTCGAAGAAGTTGTTTGACATAAGTGGGGCAGGCTGACTTTCGCACCTTGGCACCGAATACCTATGCTTAAGACGGCCCAGCCTGTGCCCAATACCCTCTTCACCATAAGGGCACACGGGACCCGTGCCCATGGCCCCCATTCTCAGGGGGCCTCGAAGGACCGACAATTTCTCTCACACATTTATTCTCAAAACATTTTTGTCGGGCACATTACACTTTTTTCACAAATCAGGAATCTTATCAGAAGGTATTTACAAGGGTATTTACAACAAGTGCCCAAGGGCCCCTGCCTTGTTTAAGACGGCCCTGCCTGTGCCTAGTAGTAGGAAGTTAAAACACTACTTTTTAACGAACGTTAAACACTGTTTAATACTTACAGAGTAAATAAACCTCTTGTTGTAGACGCACAATAGTGCGCTCAGAGACTCAATGTAACAACGCTCCAAGAACAATCCCTTACAAATGCGAAAGTACAAAATATGTCTATCGATGCGTAAATTAAGGATCAGACGGTATTCACTAGAGGTATGAGTGCAAATAAAAAAAAACTGTCCAATTGCGAGTCGAACGCGTACACCGAAGGTTCCGTACAAACTTAATGTGTGTTTATAATCGCAAAAACATGTGATAGGTACATCTACATATTTACGGTTTTCGATTTTTTCCATTTTATTGTATAATAAGAAATTGCTTCTTGCCCAATATCATGATTCTAGGGCAACGGGAAGTAAATAGATTATGATTCCCTTGCCAGAGTCAAAATAAGCGCCATAAGCGGCCGTAAGTATCTTTTGATTGCGTTAACTTAAGATGTTGATTTCATTGCAGTTCCATAGGATTGCAGACTTGAGTATTTGATATTAATTTATACTGGATACCTCCACGCATTCCTAAGAAAATGAGTCTTAGTGGACCGACAGACGGACGTCGAAGTAATCCTATAAGGGTTTATTTTTCCTCTTGAGGTACGGAACCCTAAAAATCTAAAAAAAAATGTTATAGCCCCGCGTATCTAGATGTCCCGCTGCGGTGCCCCACATTGTTCTTAGACAAACACTTTCTTTACACGACCATAGAGCTCCATTATTTATTTTTTAGTAAATCGGCCGCGACTTCTATTGTGCAAACACAACGATTTGGATGCTTGACTTCATTTTCAGTTTGAGAAATTTTAAATTAAGCACCCAACCGACCTATTGTTGTTACAAATAAACATGGATTAATCGAAGAATTGCGCGAAAAATAAAATCGTTTTGTTCGGTATTTACTATACGAATCTCGTGATAATTACAATTTATTATTATGTAGTCCTAACTCTAATTAGACGACAATACTATGTACTACTACAGCCTTATTTACGTCCCACTGCTGGGCACGGGCCTCCCCTCAATGCGAGGGGGATTCAGGCAATAGTCTACCACGCTGGCCCAGTGCGGGTTGGCAGACTTCACACATCTATCGAAAACTAGCCAAGTTCCCTCAGACGTGCAGGTTTCCTCACGATGTGTTCCTTCACCGTTTCATAGCAAGTGATAATCTCGGTTGGAAATAAGATTCGCACATAAATCCCAGAGGTGCGAGCCGGGGTTTGAACCTGCACACTTTGATTGCAAGTGCGTTCGACCACTCGGAAACCACTGCTACGAGACGACAATACTATTTCAATGGAATATGGACGAATAACACAATTGGGGACACACTAACACCTCTTATAGTAGTATTGTTTTAGTAACTGTCAGTTTATTACAAAATTTTGTGCCTACTGAGTTGACTGTCGAAAATTGACAGTAATATTAGGACATTACTGCAAAAGAGGCGGTGTTTAGGGAATACAATATGTTGATGATTTAACAGAACGCATTGTAAATGTAAGAATGCTCTGCTATTTAACGAAATTATGTACCTTATACCTATCATTGAATAAGATCTGGACTCCGATTTTCGTGCGATCGAGATTCATCTCTATTCGAGATATCTCAAAACAAAACGTCAAATCGTATGTATTTTTTCATTTGTCCAGGTATGTCAAACCGCAATTAGCAGATATTTTGTCAATGTCAATATTAATTGGTGGATGGCGAATGCATCTGTATAGCAGATCGAAAAAACTTGAGAGTTGTCGTAATTTTGGTTTGACGGTCTCCAAAAAGTTTGTATGTGACGTATCGCGGGCGGGCGTCAGAAAAAATGACGACTTAATCACGTTAACCGGCCGAGTCGAATACCGTGACAAGATATCGCGATATCCCACAATAAGTATGAGCAGCCGTGAAATTAGGCCGGTATAAATTAGGGCTAAGTCATTCTTCGCGCGAGCGGCGTGACGGAGGCCGCGTGGCCGGCATTGTTGGGCCGCGGCGTGCGAACCGTTTTGTTGATTTTGCGAGTGATCACGTTGCGTAGAGCGGGCGTCACAATTGTAACTCTGTTACAAATTAATTGTGTGTGACGCGATTCATATTACGAGTCTGCGGATGCTTGTTATTGTGTAAAATTGCCGCGTTTTCCTGCTAATAATAAACTCTACGAATATCTGATAATTACATAATTGACATACTTTTTGATGATATTTTACTATGTAAATAAGTAGCCCTTTTACACACATTTTACTACTAAGCACGCTCCTACACTAGAGTAGGTATAAGAGCGTTCTGTGAATATTGACTGAAATTTCGAGTCAATGTTAGGTATTCGAGTAAATATAGGAGTCATGAATAAGGAATATTTAATACCTAGATGTTTTTTCTTCGATAATGCAAGAGGCGTTGTTTGAAAGCTGGTATCATTGGAATTACTAACCACTTGAGTAGCAAGTAAATATATATAACTGGGTTGAAAGGATTTTTATGGGACTAAGCCTGCCACACATTCCCACCAGTCCTACAAGACTCTAGGAGCCAGGATCGAAAGCGGTATCCATTGAAGACACCGAGGTTTGACCCTGGGCGAGTGCCACGGTGTTGAAATGCTATAAAACAATCACGCACACAATAAAATCTGTGTGACATATGTACTATGTCTGATTTAAAGTTAGGTAGGTATTCATTTCTGCTTCGCAGGCAAAACTTTTTACGTCTAACATTATAGAACCTAGGATCGTTTGCGCTAGCTGGACGGCAGTAAAATATATTATCCACAGTTTACGATCAAAACCGTTTAGTTACAGAAAGTACCTGAATAGTCACTGTAGTCATATCGACATCAAACATGTTGAAACTTGGAAGAGACGTAGATACTCTTGTTGATTATATTTTTCAAATTATTTGAGTTTAAATATTATCTTCTATTCCTTTTTGAAATAAAATAAAACTTGACAAATGACTTGATAATATCACTATGTCTATTAAGAAGACCACACCATTTGTTTTTTTTGTAATAAGTGGCCCATTAATATTTATTTTTAATATTGATAGCCCTTGTAAAATAAAACGTTTAATGCCAGATTCTTCCGTCTTATTTTGAAGACAACATTCACCTCACTATATCAATAATCATATTTACAACAATATAACAAACAACAGAACTATAAACAAAAGGATCGCGACATCATACAGCAGCGTGGAGTCGACTGCCGCGCGACAAATGTGGGCGTGAACACCGACGACTCGACAGCGTGTGCGTATGCGTCTGCGGCTGTGTGCGTCACCCACCCCTGGGGAGCCGCACTCGACACTAGTCCCCTCTAGGCCCCGCCCCACGCGATGCTCACACGGCTGACTTGGAATCAGATGGCTTGGCCAGTCGCAAGCGAGCCGTGACATCGTGAACGGTTCGCAGCTTTCGAACGTGCCCTCACTCAATACTCAGGGTATTCGATGATTACGCGCTACACTGACCATCGGGTGCGTTTAGAAACTTGTCAAATTAAAGAATTCCGGTTTACGGGGTCACGCGTGGTCGACGTACGTATCGCGGACTGTGTAGTTTGTTTTTTTTTTTTAAGTTTTTTTTGTGATTTTTTTCTGGTGTTATGGACTTGTGCGCGTTGACTTATGCGGCGGTGGTCGCCGTTTTGATTTATAGGTATGTGGAGTTTCAATCAAGTTAAACTAATCTGCTTTTGGTTGTAGGTAACCTCGTGTATTACAGAGGTATCCTGTTATCTACGTAATAATGGTCTCACAAGAATACAATTGCTGTGAAACTTAGGAAAACATTAAACCAGTACAATGAGTTAACTTCAGTGAACTACTGTTAATTTATTTGCATCGATAAGAAATGACAAAAACGTAATTTTTTTGTTACAATATTATAATGATAACTACTGCCAGGCAAATACAAATCAAATTTAAAAAATAAATCAATTAAATAATTGGTAACAAACACAAAGTTCGCCAGTTAAACTAATTTATTTAAATAAATTAATATCGCCTAACTCATCGTATGATGCCAAAGTAAGCTAAGCTTGTACTATGAGTGTCATACCCATATACTAGACTAGCGGCCCGTCTCGACTTCGCAGGGATTTTAATATAGCCTGTGTTACTCAGTGATAATATAACTTTCTAACGGCAAAAGAATTTTTGAAATCGGTCCAGTAGTTTTTAAGTTTATTCGTTAATACAAAAATACAGATCTTTCCTCTTTTTAATATAAGTATAGATACCTTAGACACTAATATATAATACGTCATTTATTTAGATTATATAGTGACTCCCGAGGTGTTGTTAAAGTTGGTTAAGGTAAAGGCACCACTTGGTTCTATATCTGACAAGTCGATGACCTAATGCAGATATCATCAAAATCATAGTTTGCAAAAATTCTTAACGGCAATATGACTGAATTGAATTAATGTATCTTAAAATTTTATAGGCAAATTTAAATTTTTATACAACTTTATGAGATAGAGTTTTTACTTGATTTAAATAAAATAAAAATATGTTAAGTATCTCTACTTATACCTACGTTATTCATTAACAACTTAAAAAATAATGATCCGATACAGACATGCGACCTTTTTTCTGATTGTCTACACTTAATAATAAAAAAAGTATAGATACCTGACCCCATATCCCTCAAAGATCCGTGTACGTAATTCGATATTTTGTTTGTCCACTATCCTGCCAGCATTTTTAAACTGTAATCGAATCATTTAACCTAAATATCCATTGTTGGGGATAATTTGTAATAGTAAACATTCGGTCTTATTGTTAATATTTTTTGCTAAGTAACGTGATCGTTTTGGCCTTGTATTATTTGAGAGTGCATACCATGGTTTATAATTTATTCAATTATATGTGGAACTGACGTGGTTCTACTTAGCTCTATGTAGAGTTTAATTGATTGAGGAAATTCGTATAAAATCTATTAAATGACTGATTTCTACCTCCTTCAATCAAATAGATAGGTCTATAGATAGGTAAAGAAGAAAAAAAGAGCAAAATTTTTTTTTTTCTTTTCTTTAAGAAAATTTTATGTAAACGTTAACAACTTCATATAGGTATATAAAATAAATATAATAATAGTTGAAGTAGTGGTAGAAGTAGAGCTGCATTGCAACGAGAATAGCTAGACTGATTCGTTAAACGAATAAAATTAACATACCTACTTAGAAGTTCATGCTATGCCTCCTAACCAAAAAATATTATACCTAATTCAAATAATATCTACGTATATTGTAAAATTTTCGTACAAAATTGTGAATATCTTTTGACATCACACACCTTTGACGGTGCCGCGCTCAATACAGCGTCCGCCTATTGTCAAAGTAGGGTAAGTTTGAAAATTTGTAATTTCGTTAAATAGAGATCTCGAGTTGTATTGTTGGGAGCAAATAATTTTTGCGGTAAACGATACTTGACGCACAATGGCTGACAGTGACGTGGGATCGTCGATTTTGCTAAAGATGTGTGCGCTTGAAACGGAGAGACGTTTGTAAAAAAAAAAAAATTGAGCAAATTAATACTAGACTCTTTCATTAGATGTTTTCTTACTACTGTAAATTTTCATTATAAATAATGTTACTTAGATAAGACTGGAATAAAAGTGCAATGCTTAAACTTTGTTTTCTAATCGTTAGTGTCTCACTGCTGAAAAAAGGTCATCCACACATCCAAGTAGGTATGCGTAAATCAATAAGATTGCAGATACATATTTTTAAATTTAATTAGTTAATCTAAATTTAAATTAAAACGGGGATTAATGTTCTTCTTTCAAAAGTGTAAAACAAAAAATGAAAAAAAAAACAAAAAATCGCAACGCGTAAGTCAATCCAAGCGTGCCGACAAAGCACTCATTGCAAAAGTAGCACCATTGATACAACGTTCAACTATTATTTATACTTGAAAAGCCATCTTGCTCGAGTGTTGACATCCCTATTATGTAACAACTCCCAGGGGTGCCTCGCAAACACTTTGACATATTTTTTTCCGATATTAATGACATATTTTTTGACAAAGAGAGACATAACCATTGACAGTTTTGCAAAGAATTCTCACATGCTGTCATTACACGGTGTTAAATGCAATTTTGCCACTTTACTTTAATGTGCCATAGACATTGAGATGTTCTGTACATTTTTTTTATGTTTTTTTTAGCAAATATGAATTAACCTTCTTTTTTCTTGTCTTAGCATTAACTCTTGGCAAAAAGCAAATTATTATAAACGCTCTACTGCATCAAATTACATCTGTAGGTTTGTTGTTTGGTTTATGTCTAAAACTATATGGAAATTTCAATAGACTAATTCATTAAATTGGTACATAAGTGTTCTACAACACCATTGTAAATGTATTATAAGTTTCTATAAACTCGGCGGTTATACTATTAGGTATATGCATTCCGTTAATATTAAAATACTTAACCGTTTTTAAATAAACTCCTTAAACTTAATACAATGCCGACTCCCCGTGTTACTTATGATATTTAAAAAAAGAAGTTAATATAAATATAATCTGTGACGGGTTCAGAATAACACCTTGGTTTCAATGGCATCACCCTTTCCATGATGAGGCTTAATAAGGATTTAGATAGTGGTCTTTTTAAAAGTAAAAAGCTTTTGATGTATCTCGCTTATATGTGTTTTTTTATTGTTTTTTGTAAAGCCGTCGTAATGTCCGTTCGAATTCAATGACATTTTAAAAGTTGATACGTTAATGAAATGATGTACGCTTCTGTCCGATTTCTTAAATGCTGTTAAGTGACATCTTCGCTAATTTGAGTTATGTACATTAAATCAAAGGCAAACTTTTTCTCCATCGGCCAGTCTCTGTCTTATTTTTCTTACATTTATTATAGTTATCATGATAAGTGGTGATAAATCCCTATGCCTTCACAATTTCTAAAGACATCACTCTCTACATTTTGCTTGTATCTTAAAATTGGGTATTCTCACATAAATATCTTCTTAGTAGTCGGAAAATGAAACATTTATCTATAAGTCAGTCTTGGTGTAATACATCATCACGCCTGTATTCCCCGAAGGGGTAGGCAGAGGTGCACTGTAGTGCGCCCACACTTCGCCGATGTATTTTGGTCCCAATGTAATAGGGGGTGAGCCTATTGCCATTATACCGGGCACATTCTCCCTCAATACGAGGGAGATTTTTGGGCTATAGTCCACCACGCTGGCCCAGTGCGGGTTGGTGAACTTCACACGCCTTTCTATAGACGTGCAGGTTTCCTCACGATGTTTTCCTTCACCGTTTCAAAGCAAGTGGTAATCTCGGATGAAAATGAGATTCGCACATAAACCTAGAGGTGCGAGCCGGGGTTTGAACCTGCACACTTTGATTTGCAAGGCGTGCGTTCGACCACTCGGCTACTACTGCTTTTTTTTAAATAAATCTGAAAATAAAGTATATAAGTAAAATTAAAACCACAATTTTTTTTTTATTGTAAATTTCTCCAATCAACTGTCCATTATTAAAGGCACCTCACAAATCACTTTCAAATCTTAGCACTGATATCATTACTAGGCTTTATTTTTTTTATTGACGGTACGCGTAGAGGTGAGGATGCCTTATTCTAAACGTCACAATGGTACCGGATTGATTTATCGTGCCGACACAACGTGCGTGCCATAACCTACTGTTCTGTGCGGTTGTCGAATCACCCGAAGCCAGGAGCGATAGCAGACATAACATTAGATATATTGTTGAAAAATTTTGAATATTATTATTTTGGTACTTGGTAAAGGTGTGTAAATTGAGTGGACTGTAATGGATTTGGTCGCTGTATGGAAGCAGTGGTAGCCGAGTGGTCGAACGCACGCCTTGCAATCAAAGTGTGCAAGTTCAAACCCCGGCTCGCACCTCTGGGTTTATGTGGGAATCTCATTTTCATCCGAGATTATCACTTGCTATGAAACGGTGAAGAAAAACATCGTGAGGAAACCTGCTCGTTTAAGGGAACTTGATTAGTTCTCGATAGATGTGTGAAGTCTGCCAACCCGCACTGGGCCAGCGTGGTGGACTATGGCCTGAATCCCCCTCGCATTGAGGGGGAATGTGCCCGGTATAATGGCAATAGGCTCGCCCTCTATTACATTGGGACCAAAATACATCGGCGAAGTGTGGGAGCACTACAGTGCACCTCTGCCTACCCCTTTGGGGAATACAGGCGTGATGATGATGTATCAATATTGATAGTAAATTTATCTCTATTATTATTATTTTAACAAGATTAACACTTATTTAAGAATAAATATAACGTTCATAAATAGGTACAATATATTGGCAATAGCCCGCTATTGAATTGGGACCAAAATACATCGGCTAAGTGCGTCTGCAACGCAGTGCATCTGCACCTCCCTCTCTGAGGAATACAGGCGTGATTATTTATTTATATAAATAATTAAAAATCATCATATGACTAATTAAAGTTTTTTCTGCTGTCGTTACGTGTCAGTTTTAAATCAATGTAACAAATCGCCGGGCGCGGCTTTGTGCCGACCGTACAAACGGCCTGCAATGCACCGAGAGATTGTAATTTATTTCCACTCTGACAGTTGGTACTGTGTATAAAATCTAAATATACCAAAGAACGTGTCAACCACAAAACTTATTCTACTGTACATTGAACTATATTGCTTTAAGCTAGAGTCGAGATTTACTTGTTATTTTTTTAAAAGTATGTTTTATGTTTTTGAGCAGCTACTTGACCGGTCGGCCGCTTCAGGCAATATTCGGTAGCCATCATCGATAAAAAGGCTTAGTTAATACCGTTTCTACTAGTAGAGGATACATAATAGGAATATTTATTAGCACTCTCAAACCACAAACTGTTTTTATGAAGAAAAATAAGCAATGGTATAAATAATTAAAAATATTAACTTGAAAAGTAACATAACATAACCGGAGTATTCATTAATTATTTTTATTCTGTATTAGGAAGAATATGTGGGTACTCCCTAGAATAACGCTCGCAGCAAAAACTTGGATCTTGTGTTGTTGTTTGTTGGTTTAAAAATTTGATAGTTAACTTTGCCTGGTGGTAAATTACCACAACTCTGAAATATCATTTTTTTTATTTTCCAATTTTTGTACAAAACCAATTCAATGAGCCAAATATCAATGACAAAACTTCTGATTATGAAAACATAACCCAGGCGCTTATTTTATTCAATATTTGATATTATATAGAAGTTTTTTTATGCAAATTAAAAAATAAAACTATAACAACTGAAAGCCAAATGGATAAGCAGGGTTGGAATGCAGTACGCCCACACTTCGCCAACGTAATTTTGAATTCAATGCCAATTAATTAATTCAACGTAATTTTTAATTCAATGCCAATTAATTAATTTAACTTAATTTTGAATTCAAGCGAGCTTATTGTTGCTATATCGGAGACACTCCCCATCACCGTCATAGTAGAGGGCAAAGCTAATGAAAAATATATTCAATGTAAAAAAAAAACTTACATCATACGAATATGATGACACTCAAAAAGTCAAAGAACGCACTAAGCATTGCATTCGTTTAATCTAAAAACTCTGTAGAAACGAAACGTCACTGTTAATTATGTGCGTACACAGTCTGAAAGCGCTCCGCTTGTTTTATTTTTTAAAAACGTAGTGAAAAGGAAGAGGCTTGGCTTTGACGTTGCAACTTAAAGCCGTGAGTGCACTCTGCGAAATGGTATATGTTTTGTATGTGATTTTTTGTGATTCCGTGTGCACGTGCACCGGGGCTTTGATGACAAATAAATAGTGAACACGCTGTATAATTGAACAGCAATTTAAATTTTACAAATATAAGCCAGCTTGTAATAAACATAAATTTATAAAAAAAATTAAACCTCCTTATTTAAAACGGAATTTTTCAGTAACTACAAAAGTTTTAATGCTAGTTTAAAAAGATCTAAAAATTAAATTAGTTTGGGTGATGGTCTATGTTGATAGCTAAATAACAAGAGAGTAGATATAAAATGTAGTTGATTAAAATAAAACCCATTTTCTGGGTAAATAGGGTTCCTAAATTCCACGCGTGCGAAGTCAGTAGGCAAACAGATGGAATAAATATATAAATAAATCTTGATATCATTAAAATAGGTACATAAAGATAATTCAGTTAATTATTAACACCATACGTAAACTGACAATGTGTTTACCACAAATTGTGGTACAAAAAAAAAGAAAATTCAATAAGAAAATCTATTCGTTTTGAGTAAAGACCGAAACATTAGCGCCACCTGCGGCACGAAGTAACGACGTTGAATCAAAGCGGGGAACTAATGAGGTGTGCGAATACGGAACCTACCAGACATCCGATCCTTAAGAGGGACTATATGGAAATACGCGTCGTTAGTGCCGCGAAGAAATAAAACCTTCTTGTTGATTTCAATTTAAAATTATAGATATAATATTTTTTTCTTTCATTTTTATACTTACTTTCGTGTTGGTCGTGGGGTTATACATGATTTCAATTTACTTTCATATTATTTTTTGACAATCCTACTAACATTACACTTAAATGTGAAAGTTTGTGAGTATGGATGGATGATAGATGTTTGTTACTTTACACGCAAAAACTACTGAACAGATTTTGATAAAACTTCACAGTAATATTACTTATACGTTAAAATAATATACAGGCTATCATTTATAACAATATTAAATAATCGAAGTCTGCGCGGACGCAGTCGCGGGTTAAAGTTAGTTGAATAAAGTTCTGTCAAACATCATATTACCTCTTAAAGTTATACAAACTACGTATGCAATGTAAATGTAAGTTTTTTATTTTTTTCTTATCCGTGCCCTAATTCGGCCCGGCCCGCGTGATAACTCTGATATGGGGGTCAGAGTCCTTAAAATTAGCCTAATGTGTGTGCAATGATTTCTTCCCAGTCTTTTTATTTTTGTAAATGTAAGTTACAAGCTGCCTTATCTTTATCACCTTCATCAGCCATTTTTATTTATAACTTATTTTTTTGATTAGTTGACACTGGCAGATTACCCGCTAATTCCAATGGCTACAGCCATCCCTCATCTTATTCCGTTCATTTCTTTTATATTATTTCACCAATACGGTAGGTATGGTGCCAACGAGTTATCATTATCAAGAAGGAGCTTTTCCTAACATCTGACAGTTTAACACGTTCAATTTTGTACGTGGCTTAATGTCTACATACGTCAGATTTTCTATGACATGTCTTGACATGTCGCCTTGATGCGTTTTGACGCATTAGACTAGATGGTAATGGCATCAATGTGATCCATCGGCGAATTTTCCTTGGACGTTATCTGTACTTCGTAATATCGTTACTCCGTGCATACACTACCATTCATTTATTTTTTTCACTTTACTCTAGCTAAGAAAAACTTCTGAAAGTACACACGTAGGTATCTGCCATTGAACGATTACCATAAAAGTGAATTTGTATTAGTTTCCGCGCAGACAAGTTATCGACACGCCGCCATTATCTCTGGCGGGCGGGCTAAGCTAGAATTTAAAATCGTTGCCGACGACTTTTCCCGCATTTAGAGTGCTTTGCATGCAGGCTCCGTGGCTCGCCTTTGACGCACTCAGACGGCCACTTACAACGAAAAACAGTTTTTTTTATATTTCTCAACATTTAGATACTTACTGCTTTTTCCATTTAGATACTTTTTAGACTTACCTACTTTTGCGTCTGATAAGTCGGAAAAGAGATTTTACGTTACGTTTTGTATTCAATGTGTGGAATCGAAATTCGGTCATTTATTATTGTTTATAATATTGTATACATAAATATACAGAGTGTATCAGAAGTCCGAAATAATACTTTGGGTACATATACGGTAGTTTATAGGTGGATGTTTAGTGAAGACAGATTATACCTAACTATCACAGTTTGTGATATGGATGGACCTTTGAATATTTGTCATAGGCATCGTGTTCTGGCCTTTGGGGACATCCATAACTCCATTAAGCAGTGTAAACTATACTTATGAGGGGCGACTACTAATAATGAAAAAAAAGTTGGAAAAACATGGTCTAATTTCGATCAAATTTTTATACCGTTCAGTGGTATACCCGATACTGATGCAAACCTCAAAGTATTATTTCGGACTTCTGAAACACTCTGCATAGTATATGTCAACGCTTGAAAGGTAATCATTACTTAAAGACAAAACATCGTAACACTAGTTATGTATACCATTCGAACGGCCCGATTTGTCGGCGTCGTTTGGTGTATATAACTCATTTTACGACTATTTGTCGCTTAGTCAGGATTGCCTTTCAAGCGTCGATATGTTTTAGAAGGGTTCTTCGTATTTTATAACAAACATGGAGTAAGAAGTTTAGTCCTATCACATTTACAAGCTTTTCGTCACAAAAATATTTTTACATCGACTTGTAAAAAGTGACTCAGGCGCCATGTTGGGGTATATTGATTTATATACCTATATAGTTGGAATCAGCTAACTTTTCTCCGTCTTTTGAGCCGGGTTTCATACAAAGTTACCAAAATGACGCTTGATTTAACCGTCTATATTAATTTTTAAAACACTTAGATACTTACTTGATTAAAAATACATATCTACATTTTTCTAAACACATTTTTATAATGGAAAAACGCTTTCTCAAATTTAAATATAATGTAACATGAAGCACCATTTCCCAAAACCCGACACATCAACAAGCGTCTAATTACCCTAATTAGAATCATCGGTCGGTAACTGGACACCGATGCGTGTGCGCAGATAAAAGACGCGGCACAAAGACACCGCCGATCGGCCGACAGATAGCGGTCCGATCGGCCCTCGACTAACTGTGTTTTACTTTTCATATGCCCGATGGCGATGCAAGGGTTAAAACCGTTACTAAGTATGTAATAAAAAAGTTTATAAAAAAAATTCTTAGATATATATTTTTTAATTAAATGAGAAATGGCTACACCTGCAATTACAAAGTATTCTGCCTATGTCAAGTAATCAATAAATAAAAATGAAGATGGCGACCAATCCAGAGAGGACATTTAATGAAATATTCTACTCATTTTAATAAAAGTCTAATGACTCACAACGACGAATGAGTCAAAAGTCACTTGCGATGACTGTTCGTCACACGTCGGCACTACATTGGCAAGACTCTTGCTTTGGCACAAAGTGAGTGCTCAATTTAGTCGGCCCTCAACCTTTGGACCATTGTACCAGCCCTGAGGGGAAAATATATCAAAGTGAAATCATTCGATTGGGAACTTGAAAAGATCAAAACACGTCCCCGATATTCGAATACCTGTATACATTTGCCTGTAAAGGACTCTAGAGATTTTTTTCTATAAAATTATACTTATGTGCTTAGGTATCTAGGCTTTGGATGAAAAATATTTTTTTTTATTGAATAAATAAGATGTTTTTACCTTCTGGAAATTTACTATCTATCTCCAGATAAGTAATAAAACCAAAGACCTTTTGATGTCCCACTACTAAGCACGGGTTTCCCTTCAATACGAGGGGGATTCAGGCCTTAGTCCACCACGCTAGCTCATTACGGGCTAGCAAACAGACGTCTACTAAAATCAAGTTAGGATCCCTCGATCTTGCTGGTCTCTTGACTACGTTTTCTTTCACCTTTCAAGTAATAATCTCAGATGAAAATGAAAGTCAGACATTAAATTCGAAAATCCCAAGAATTGAACACCCCTCACTTCCAAGGTGGGCATTCTACCAATTAGTGGTCATTCTACCAATTCTGCTTATTTGAAGTGAGTGATAACCTAACGAACAGTGGTGAATTAATTTTAATTCGCATCAAACTATACTAAAATATGTAGGTATAATAACGTCCTTCTCATTGACATTATCTATGAGCTAGTTGGCAATATTTTTATTGCTATCAAATGTCTTTAAGTCGTGGTATGTATACAACAAAATTATGGTCACTAACTCTAATATTTTCTTTCCTGTTTCTTTATATTTTACGTTTTTCTTCCGTAAAAGCAATTAAATAATACGCACTTGACAATTAACAGTAACTTTATATTCTACGTTAAGTCGAATAAAACAATCAAAATGTAACCTTAAAAGCATTTGGCATATCAAAACAAATCATAATAACACATACTCCTTAATATCAGTAGCGAAATTCCTTATCAATCAATCACACAGTACAAAAACAAACAAAGAACAGCAATTGAAAAGCATTCTGTACATCACAAACGGCTCTCCACATGCCGTAATCACCGCCGACATCTCGATCAAACAATAAATATGAAACGGCACCGAATCGAACCGACTACCGTACGGCATCGCGATGGGTGGCGCAGCCCACAATACCGCCGCATCTAACTTCATTACTACCATCGATCATTATCGGCACTCACGACCACGCCGGCTATTTGTACTATGCAACAATAGATGGCGTTTTCCAGCAGCATCATCCACCAATTAACCATCACCCCTCTCTTACTAACATACACAACGTCGTAAGAAAGAGGGAGACGGAAGACGGAGGCTTCAAAGGACCGTAATGACGGACGCTGATTGTAATTGATGATCGGATTGTCTAATGCGGTATTAGGGTCAGTGAATTTTTCTTTAAACGTGAATTTCTTTGTTCGCAGGTCACGAATGGCGAGTTAGGTGCGCGTGCGCACATCGGAGATCGGAGATTAGGTGGTGGGGTTAAGATTGACATTGCCGGTTTGGTTGTTAGTGATATTTGTTGGGGCTAGGGGTTTTTTTGTGGTTTTTGTGGGGTTAGTGGTAGTGTGGGGGTAGTTGTCGGGGTGGCTTTACACGGGGGGTGGGGGCGGCCGGCGCCGGCGCCCGCGCACGCCGCCACGACGCTGGTCGGAGGGCTTGTCGCGCCGCCGCGGGAACCCACCACGGCGGCAGAGGCTTTCTGGAAAATGCCTCATAAGGGTAAGTTGATTAGTCTTTCATATTAACACAATCGGCAATGTTGGTGGTAGTACACTTTGTATACAAACTGCTCAAGACGGCTCCAGTTCAGCTCCATTCCAAATATCAGTTAGTACGATTGTTTTAATAGGGAGGAGATTAACATTGTTTTTGCTCAAGTGTAAGCGATTTTATACCTACTGCTGTAGTACCGCTGACTATGTCAATTATACCAGTATCAAGTTTATCCTAGTTGCCTTTGTGCCCCTTAATCTCTATAACTGTAATATTTTTTATCCTCTATATTCGAGCATTATGATTATTTAACCTAAGATTTAAAAACATTTATTTTTTAAGTTTAGCTCTACATTTTATAGATATTAGAAGTATATTAACGCTCTCAATTTTTTTAACGGTGCGTGGTCCCTTAAAAAGTTGCTTAAGTGTATCATACGCTCAAAGAGAACAAAACGTATTGAACATGCATATCGAAAATAAATAATAAAACGGAAAGTTATTAAAGAATATAATAATTGTTTAAAAAAGGTAAGTAAGTTAGTACAGAATATTATAATCTTACATCCAAAATATAATCCTTGGAACTTCAAACAGATAACGAAAAGTTAGGTTCAAGTTAACTATCAATAGGTGCACTAACAAGGTACAGTTGCTTGTTTACAACTTTAATGTAACAACAGTTAAGTTTACAGCGGACTTGCTGGCTTCCTAACTGGCTGGATTTGGTTTTGACGGATGGTACTATGGATTCTAGAAAGATGAAAACGATTCGTGCGAGTTATGAAACATACGATTCAGGGCCCATAACCTGAAGTAATAGTAAAAACTAATGGAATATTAACTCATTAATTACTTAATAATAATAATAATGGCAATAGGCTCGCCCCCTATTACATTGGGACCAAAATACATCGGCGATGTGTGGGCGCACTACAGTGCACCTCTGCCTACCCCTTCGGGGAATACAGGCGTGATGATGATGATAATTAATTACTTACTTTTTTTCTGTATTGTTGAACATATTTTCATAGAATATAGCACAATAATAAACACATAAAAAAAATAACAAAATGAAATTGCCAAAACAGGTCGTCTCAAATGGTAACATAGGTATTTAATGGGTTCATAATTTTATTATGAACGAAAACAATATTCAGCTAGTATGCAGTGACGTTAGAGGTAAAAATAGAAATACAGAAACCCTATAACTTTATATCTACCAGCCAGTATGCGTACTATTACCCTCAACAACTTTGGCATATTAAGTTGTGCTTATCGCAAGTTTTTTTTTCAAGAATTTTAACTCTTATAATCTCATATTTGCGGTCCAGATTAACGTTGTATTTGCGTTGCTTGCTCAATATTATGTTTTATTTTTGTTGACTCAACAATAAAATCAACTTATTTTTGTAATGGATTTGGAGGTAAATTATAAATTGTAGGACAAATATTTAAGAAAAGCCTGTTGTTTTTATTATTGTGTGATTATTGTTGTTCTATTTATACATAAATTAATGACGCCCAATTTAAAAAAAAACAACATGAGACATTTATTACTACAAAAAAAACGAAAGTTCTTACAAGAAGGTTATACGCGAACGGCCATCGAGTTCTCTTCGAGTTTAAAAGTCGGTCGAGAGCCCATAGTATCTGCAAACCTTTCACAAAGCCACAGTTACTTGCTCTGGGTGCCCGGGCGCCTCCAATGCACTTACCCAGCCCAACTTGCCTCGTGTAGACTTAATCAAGTGCACGTTCTATTAACTAGCCAACGCAGACTGTTTTTGAGTGCTTCGGACTTGCGTCTTGGGTATGTAGAGTCTAAGATGCTCTAGTACCCGTAATCACTACACAAGGTCTTAATGTGATGCTTAAATAATAAGCAGTTGTCAGATGAAGTTGTTTATGTTTACGCATCACGCACGCTTTGCAATAAAAGTGCGCAGGTTCAAACGCCGGCTCTCACCTCTGGGTTCTATGTGCGAATCTCATTTTCATCCGAGATTATCACTTGCTAAGAAACGGTGAAGGAAAACATCGTGAAGAATCCTGCACGTCTGAGGGAGCTTGACTAATTCCCGATAGATGTGTGAAGTCTGCCAATCCACACCGGGCCAGCGTGGTGGACTATGGCCTGAATCCCCCTTGCATTGAGGGGAGGCCCGTGCCCAGCTGTGGGACGTTAAAAAGGGCTATAGTAGTGTTAGAAAAAAGTCATCATTCTACTTAAAGTTTTTAATTTCTTCATTAATTTTACAAGAACAATTATAGAAAAAAACTAGATGTTTTAGTAATACTAGTGTTGTCATTTAAATAAGTAAAATGTCTAAACTGAGATTACTATATAGTATTAATCCTCAAGTACACTGGGGTGTCGATGCTCGCACGTCAAATAATTGCCATAATAAAATAAACTCTATGGGCTCATAGAAAAAGTTCACTCTTCAACAAAATTACACCGACAGCTCGAGCGAATTTTGACACGTGGCGTTTAGCACAGAAATTCAATCTGTATGCTTATTGACACAGAGTGCGTTTTGATAATGGCAATCATTTTGACGCCCGCTTTAAAGAATAAAAAGTAAATGAAAATTACAGCTAGGTGCTAAGACCGTTCGTAATGACACACTACTTAACTCTACTTCTTGTTTTTTTTTATATAAAATGGTGAAATTTTAATGTAATTAGACGACAAATTCACCTTCTGCCAATGTCAGGTAATCAATAGCAAGGACAAGTTAATTAAATACCAACTGAAATAAAAATGGGTAATCAATGTGATAAAGATGGCGGATGAATCCATATTCGATTTTTTACAAGCTTTATATTAACTTGCAATGTATGTCAGGGTGGAATCTTGCAACTCAATTTTTTATCAGTTATCTTTAACCGATTGAGCTGAAATTTGGTATACACGCTTATTTTGGATGACAATACATGCTTAGCTGTGTGACGTCATTCTAATTCCATAATGGCGGATCATCCAAGATGTTGGAATAGTTATTTTTTCTGCACTACCACAGTATGGGTATCAAATGAAAGAGCTTGCTGAGGAGAACACGAAAACTAAGGGCAATTAAATAAAAGCTTGTTTTAAAACAAGTTTTTTTTACCATTATTACACTTTTTTTTGTTTTAATGTCAGTCCGGTATTATTTATGGCTTTAATTATTATATACATATTTGTTGGATGAGAATAATCTCATTAAATTTCTATTTTCTCTCGTCCCCAGATGAATGCAGTTCCACGCTTATACCATGTGAGTCATAGCGTGAATATATAATTATACCTACTACCTACTTAATTAATTAACTTATTCCGATTAAAAATATAGTTTACATTATGTGTTGCAAAGCCTCCTATTACATTATACAGAGTGTTTCAAAAGTCTGGATTTATAATAAATGCATAAGGATCAATGGAATATTTTTACATAAACATTTTAATCATCTTTTCGAGTATTACCGATCACTTTTGTTATGTAGAGTTAGTTTAGTTTAGACTAAATCAGGATTGTTATCGAGCCAGTATATCTACAGCCAAACTTACACATGACAGCGCTTGGCCAAGCAACTTGACAAGTCAGCAAGTAGTTAAAGTTAACTCTCTCGCAAATACAGAGCTTGGTGGAGTTGTAAATCTATACAAATGTATACAAATTAATAAAATTGAAGTGTCTGCTTGTGAAGTCAAAAAAGCAGCTTTTTTCTAAATGCATATAATAGTCCCTATACCTATAAGGTACTTGTAACGAAAAAAGCAATTTTAAAAATGTTTCCCCGTCTGTCTTTTTGTTCCGGCTAATCTCAGAAACGGCTGAACCGATTTTGACGGGACCTTCACTGGCAGATCGCTAACTTTTTATGTATTTTAGAATAATAATGATGGTACCTACTTAAACTCCACGTGAACGGAGTCGCGGACAAACTACACTATATAGTTGCCGTATACTACAGGTACATGAGATAACAAAAATGGGGGAAAAATCGACGCAGAGATATACGGAGAGTAGAGTCGTTATGGGTACTCTTATAAGTCCACCTAGGTTTTTGAAGTCGCTTTTTGTTTTTTATTAATAACCCTAAAAAAGTAAACATTTACAGCCAAAAAAAAATCTCCCCGTTTCTTTTGCTATTCAAAGTCAAAGTCAAAGTCAAAGTCAAATCATTTATTTTGTATAGGCCTATGGGGGCACTTACAAATTGTCAAGTTTAAATTTTTTTCTTATATACTACTTACTATACTACCATATTGGCAAATGTGTCTATATAAGTAGGTTTAACTTCAACTTCGATTAACTGAGAAATTATTATCAATACCAAGATAATTAAATCTGTCAGAACTTCATAAAAATGTATGACTTGACATATTACTAGACAGAACGTACCTAAGCAACTTCACACAATAGTCAATTCGATTCGAAGTTGTTAACAAAACTTAACAAAAATGAACTCTGATGTGTTTTTGCGCAAAGTTCAAACACTAATGCCAAATTCGATTCCTCACAATGCAACTAAATCTATTAAAACCGATGACTTGGCTCAAAGCATAACAGAAATATAATTATGTTCCGCCATAGCCAAGCCGAGCAAACGGAGCATGCGACAATTGTGTCACATTAAGCGTCAGATAAAGACAAATAGACCGGAAAAACTGTTGTTAGAGTGAGATAAATAGAGTTTTCTTTGTTTCGGCGTTGGAGAAATTTTAATGATTGAGCACCGCGGTTCGGTCTCACTGGATCTAATAGAACGCAAGAATATTCAAATTTTGAATTTGGAATAGACACGTGGTGTTCTTGGTTCCGCATGAGATGTAGATATTTTTGGCCAGTCACCACAGTAGTAGTAGTAGTACAACAGACCTATCGTCAGTGAAGTTCAAACAGTGCGTAAGTAATTTTGTGAGTGTTTTGATCTCAGAACACTTCACAAAATGACTTACGCACTGTTAGAACTTCACTGACGCTATAATTCTATAGAACGCAGCTTCATACGTGTACTACAAAAAAATACAGAATCCAATATAACGTTTCAAGTCGCGGGAAGATTGGGGCGACAAGACGCGTACAGAAATTATTTTATAAACACCTAAACGGACTCTATTGACTCATAGAAAAAGCTCATTCTTCAACGCAAGAACACGACCAAATTTTACCACAAAAATTCAATCTAAATGTATATTGACACAAAGTTTGTTTTGGTATTGCTAAACATTTTGCAGCGTGTGCCCGGGGTTTAAAAATTTAAAAAATAACCTTAGAGTTGTGATGCAAAAATATTAACAGAAAAAAATATGCAACTCTAAAAATCCGTTACATATTCTGTCTAGTAGAAACGTGAGTGTAAAAGTTTAAGCGAATTGTTTATGGTTTGCATAAAAACTATTTCATTCAGCCCGACTATGGTTGAATGATTGTTTTATGCATCCACTAAAGGGGCGTGGTTGGAAATTCGCCATAAATTATGTCAGGGCGAGACAAACGCATGCATACACCGTGAATGGTTGCAAGCTAGATTGTTTATTTTTATAAAAAAGTTTTTTTACAAAAATTTCGTAAAAGATTTAGCATAAATGGACCTTAAGTAGGTTAATAAGTGGACTTAATTAGTACTTATTGTATCTACTAATACATGTATTACTCAAATAGAATTCCATAGATCGAATAAGATTAATCTTTAGCTATTAGTTACGTAGGGCCAATTATCAATCAAGTTTGTTCCGCAAATATCAGACAATATAATTTTTCAATCGTCAAATAGGCTTTATTCAACGGATAAATTTACCGCCCCGAATTAAATTACTAGATGTATAAACAGCCCGATTTCATTCCTTGGTTTGTTATTCAATATTTTATTTGAGGATAGTAAATCGACACTTAATTAATTATGAAGATCCAAATTGAGACATCTAATTATTTGAGTCCACTTTGGCTAAACCCTGCCGCACCCTACATAATATTATATCCATTTTTAAAAATGATTTCATGAGAAACTTTTTGAAATTTAAATATCGAACAGCTTTTATTTCACTGCTCTGCAGCGCGCACACTAAATTAAAGCGCGTTCGAAATTCAAACGGGATTTGGAACATCCAAAATGGCGTTTAACATACAATTAAAATCTCCCCCAATAGATTTAAGCGATTCAAAAACAGATACAAAATAATAATAAGAAGGGTATTTAAGTGGGGGATGTTGCCGCCAGGTGCGGCTGTCTGCAACAGGGTTGCGACCCCTATGTAGTATACCACTATATAATGTGATTAACGCTTAATGTACACTTTTTATAAGTATGTAATAATGGCAGTTCTCATATTATTCGCGCCATTTCGTTATGACCTAATAAACTATGATCTAAACCTGATTCAACAGACATTCGAAACTGCCGATTTGTTGGTCTAATATTTTTTTTTTAATATGTTTTAATGTGGATCGTGGATCGGACCGCAAACAACAACTAAATATGAGGGTACCCAGTTATTAACTATGACATCAGGACGTCTAACACCTCAGTCCCCCCGTGACCATGGTTGCTGTAAAGCAGCCGAAACGTCGGGAAAATAAAATAGTAAATAAACGCGATAAAATCCGTAAAATAGTTTTCTTTCAATGTATAGTAGTCGCGTTAATATAAGAAAACAATATGTTTTAATGTATTGTAGGTATTTCTTTTTTGTTAGAGTTTGAGTGAAACAACAATACTCATGAGATTTAGATTTGTTTTAATATTTTGTGTTCAATAAAATAAGCAGTAAACTTCATTAATAATGTCAGTAGGTAACTTCAACCCTGTATTCATACCTATTAAACAAAATAAGTACACATTAATTTGTCGGCCTCTCTCTAATTTCCAACTTATTGATTTAAATATGTAATTTAAATAAAGAACATCGCACGTTAAAATCAACCACAAAGTAATCCAATGCCTACGTTACACAGCGTGTTATACAACTATATAATATCTACGCGTACGCCTATATACAGCGAAACTAAAAAAAACAACTACCTATAAATGAAATTTATAGCGTTGCGCCCATAAAAACGGGGATTAAAAATAAATCGCTCGAATAAATTGCACCTCTGAAATTAAAACACTCCCTCACACGACACGCGTACCAGCGCGCGACAGTGGGCGCGAGCGGCGGACAAGGCATAAGCGGAAGCGAGTACAAAAAATCCTATGTAATGCAACTGTACATTGGTTGTAGCTCTGCATACATTTGCTGTTTGAGTTAGTTTACCGGGCGCTTTATACAATTTGCCATATAAATATTTAACGTGGACTCTAGCGAAAGCCAATGGTATAACTACATTAACTTGAAGTGACCATCGCTATGCAAATATGTAAATACTATATCGAGGGGGCTATTTAACTCAAGCGGCACTTCTGGGTGATATTAGTTTATATAATATTTGGAATCAGCGAATTTTTGTGCGCCGAATGAGTATGCTCTCCTGTAAAGTAAAAAATATGTCGTAAAAGTAAAAAAGATAAAAAGCCTTTCACCTGTGGATATATTGTTAGAAAGTTAACAACATGGCGGTTTTAATTTAAATTTGTTCAGCACTAACAACGCGGCGATTGGAACAGATTGCCAAGAGAATTTATTTATTTATTAGGACAGTCATAAATTGTTGCATTAATAACATATAAATATAACAAACTAATAAGGTAACACTAAAAGTACACTTATTAAAGGTGTCACAACATGCATAATTAGTAGGAAATAGAAATAACATAATACATTGCTGACAATTAAAAAAATTAACAAGATAACAAAAAAAATAATTAAATGGTAGAGAAATTGTCGCAGCAACGATGGCAAGGCCAGTTTCCGAACGTAATCACTTTGTCGCTCCCGCTACATCCTATTCTCTACACTATACGCCATCGTAAGTTGGGTGTACGATTGTCCATTGTTCCTTTAACAGCCGCTTGTTAGCGCGGCCAACGCCGCCATCGCGCCGGGCGCGGCGGCGAGGTGAGACTCTCCCGATCAACAACGTCGTCGCGAGAACACGCCACTCGAAACGTCGCACGCTTAATTGGCGAACGGATTGTATAGAAATTAATCAAATTTATATTATGTTTATCGCAGTGACATAGAAAAAAGACCTTACGTTATTGGAGATATGGTCTAAAATTGTACATATAACATAGTTGGGGCTTAGTTCAAATATACTTTTTTAAGAACCGATTTTTCAAACCTTAGATTAAATATCGACTATACTTGATTTTAAGATTTGGTCAATTCAATAGATTTCAGTCGAGATATTAAATACAAATAAGAACTCTATGTCAGTATATACTTAAATCAAATTCACTCGCACTTTCAATGTAATTTTGTTGAAGAATAAACTTTTTCTATGAATCAATACAGTCCGTTTCACTATTGGCAAACATTTTGATCCACTGTGTGCTGCAAAATTTTAAAAAGTAACAAAATCGATTACTATTCAATTGTCGAACTTGGAAAATTATACTCGGGCTAACCACACAAGCCCCGGACAAAACAATAAACGAATACCCCCTTTGCCCTTAATCAAGGGGCTGCCCCAAATTCGCCCACAAATTGCACCCAATTGTTCTTTTTTTAGCGTGTTTGCGGGGTGGGTAACGGAATTGTCTAACGGGATGATGGGTGAGCGCATCACCATGCACCCATTGAGATGTACCGACTTGTGAATTGGGTGCGGTTATAATTGGGTGAGCACGACTTATGCCTGTAATTTCGCGTACGATTAATGGCTGTAATTCGTTGCGGTAATTTTATGGGCATATCCAAGAAGTATAGATACATGAAAAATTAGCTTCTACTTCTTTCTATCTTAATCTGATGTGGAAACAATAATACTGTGAAGTTTCCGTTCAGTAGTTTTGCCAGAAACAGTACAAACATCCATCCATCCATCCTCACAAATTTTCACATTTATACCTAATATTGACACCTAATAGGACACCTATATCCTATTAGTACCTAATAGGACATTGAAAGAAAGTGTTGTAACCTCTTTTGGTATGCTGTCATCGTGAAAAAGTCATCTGGGGGGCAATTCTCAAAAGATCGACATCGGCTGTACTACTTCTTATACCTACCTAGTATTGTGGTTACAATAGTAATAGTCAATTTTTGACAGATTTAGTACTGAGTTAACTGTCAAAAACTAAAAGGAATATTAAAAACGTTACTGCAAAACAGGGATGATAAGAGGCTGATTGAAAAATAATTTTTGATTTAAAAACTCCTTACTTTTTAAACTTCGAGGAGACAACATGCCACAGTTACCTAAGATCAAAAATTTAAAAAAGGAATTTAAAAAAATTAAACGCATTGACAATAGGACGATACTTAACGGTTCACCCAAACAATATAAACCCGAATAATATCTCCGTATCCCAACAGATTAGATAAAAATTTGCGGTTTTTTCTATCGCGCCGCGCACATAACCCCTTTTTTACCGAAAATACTTTTCGCAAAGCGGATTATTTTTTTTAAACGGGTTAACGCCGTCTTCGGCCATCTTTTTGTGAAGGATGTTCGCGATTTATAGTTGAAGTTATTATCTGGAAAATAATCTCAAAGGGAAGACCCTCCGCAATTATCTTGCAAATAACCGATTTGGGATACCACTTGAAAAGGAATCCATACAGGCTATTCGATTTATAAGTGTTGGCAGATGCGATATTGTATTGAGCTTCAGAATTTTTTATCTTATGCAGTCTTGAATTAAAATATAATACTTTAGTTTTGTATAAAAAACTATACCTACTGCATCGTAGAAATCTTTAGAAGAAGAATCTTTAGATGGATCGAAATTTCCACATAGTGTATCACAAGTCCGAAATAATAGGTTATGTTGGCAATACTATGATTTACAATTGAAGATTTAAAAAATGATTCAAATTCGCATATGATTTTGCATTTTTTTTTCGCGGGCAACTTTAAAATCTTGTATATCTCGAATCACAAAATTCTCAGGTTCTATTTTGTGAATATTAGAAGTGGCAATTAGTAAATGTAGTTTACATTGTTAAATAGGTTTATGCATGCGCCCTAAGTCCACAGAGCTATACTTGTGACAAATACTCAAAGGTCTATAACTCAGAAACTATGATGGTTAGATAGAATCTGCCTTCACTGAGCATCTCCTTGTCAGCTACCGTATATGCACCTAAAATATTGTTTTGGACTTGATATACCACGTATAAATATGGAGTAGATCCTGAGGTATGACATCTTTCTAACCTGTCTCTTGTTTCCAGATGAGCTGATGCATAGCGCAGCGATGGGGGGTGGCGCCCTGTTCGGGTGTTCCTCCGCGGGGCACAGCGGCATCAACCAGCTCGGCGGGGTCTACGTCAACGGTCGACCGCTGCCAGACTCCACGCGGCAGAAGATCGTCGAGCTGGCGCACTCCGGGGCGCGACCCTGCGACATCAGCCGCATCCTGCAGGTCTCCAACGGCTGCGTCTCAAAGATACTAGGCAGGTATGTTGGTTTTGAGTTCAGCTTATAAATATGTAAGTGGGTAGTGTATCAGTAATCCGATATAATGCTTCAGCATTTGATGAAGTATCGGGTATACAATTGAATGGTATTGAAATTCGAAAATGGTTTTTATATTTTCATCGCCAATTTTAAAACCTTGTAACATCACGAGTCCTATGTGAATTGTCTATGATCTGTTTTGTGAATAGTAGTAGCCACCTCGTAAAAGTAATATACTGAACACGACTCGATAGTCGATACCTGTGACAAATATTCAATAGCTTGCAACTATCAGAAACAAGATATGTTGGGATGTTGTTTTAGATAAAATATTTTTTATTATTTTCTACCTATGTTATAATCTTTATCAGATTATAATCTTAATGTGTTTATCAAGCTTGGCCAACTCAAAAGTGATTAGGTAATATAAAGCGCGCAGGGTTAGTCTCTATCAATGCAGTAACTTCAATCTTCAAAATCATCACACCACATAAGCCTAAAGAGAGCAGGACACAGACCTCCCCCAAGAATCGCAACAATGATCGGTCTACATTTTCTATTATTGGGACTACACCCGCCACTCGTTCCCACCATTGTCACTCTTGTAAGCCAGGATTGACAGGTGTATCGATCGAAGACACCGAGGTTTGACCCTCGGCGAGTTCCGGAGAAGAGCCTAATTGTCGCAAAATTGACGAAAATAGGGACAGGATGGATGTTGGTTGAGTTAACTATCAAAAACTGAACGTAATAATAAAAAAATAGGAGCAGAATATTGTCTTACATCTGAAATACATCCCAACCAGGAGCTGGTCTCCTCCGGTAAAGCTGTAAAGGCCACCTCACGACCTACAGCGTAAATCCTTCAAAAAAAAAAACATCAGGAGCTGGTTGAAAGAAAAATGTATAAAATACATAGTTAATGAAAATTGTAAATTAAAGTTTTTTAAGTTTTAACAAAAGGAACTCAGGATAGTAAATTACAAGCTACACAAAGGACATCATCTATCATAACCTGACATTAGCAAATTCACGACATCCCCATCTAGAAATGTCGTCTGAACTGTAGCATTTTTCTTCTACATTTCAGTTCACAATAGAAATATTACTCCACTACCTTCTACTCGCGACTTCGTCCGCACATATTTCGATTATTCAATATCATTTTAAATTATAGCCTGCATCTTATTCTGATGTATTAAAAATAATACTGTAAAGTTTAAGCAAAATCCGTTCAGTGGTTTTTGCGTGAGAGTAACAGACATCCAACCTTCTATCCAGACAAACTTTCACATTTATAATATTAGTAGAATAGTATTGGTACCTACACTACTTTAAAGTTAACTTAAGTATTTTTATTTTCGACATAAATTTATGAATCCTCTGTAATTTCAAAAACGAATTAAAATAACATTATTAATGTGATCATTATACTTCAAACTTCAAACCCATTTTGAATGAAGTCTACAGAAATAGTATGACTTTTAAAAGTTCCATTCTAAGCATCTATAACAATTAAAACGAGTACTATTACACGAATAATCGAGTTATTAACACAAAACTCTATTGAATCGTTAACAAAAGTCAAAGAATCGATTATGGCACAGAGGGTCAGAATCTTACGACGCGCGTGTCGCAAATTGACGGAATTCCCATAACACCGCCTAAGGAACCGCACAATGGGTCGAACAATCCACACTATGGACAAAATTAAGGAATATTTCAATGACTTAATCAATACAATAGTTTGAGTTTAGCATTCCCATAGTGTATTGTTTTTGTTGAATGGTTAGACGTGTGCGCTACGGGGCATCTAGGTGGGAATTCGACATCGGGTGCTGCGGTGTCGTGGGGTGCCTCGCTCTAATTTCGACGGCAATTTTATTGTTTGATTGCGATTTTATCTGGAGATCACGGAGGATTTGGACCCTCGCGGAATGAAACGAGTACTTATTGAAATGCCAGCAGTTGACGATTGTTTATGTTAATCGCAATGGAACTGATGCGAATGCTTTCATATCTGATGATTTATCTTAAATCTCTGGATTTGAAAGGGGATTAGCCAAAACTTTTAAACACTTACTAACAATTATGTTACATTATCTTAATATTCTAGCATACAAGAATATTGATGTATCCTAGATTACATAGTACAATAAAAGATATACTTGATGCATAATGAGAACAAAAATGTCAAAAAATCAACCGCCGTCAATCAAAGCAACTAGAGTTATTTTAATATAGGGTGTGCCTTTCATGGCTGTCCCACGACCGCCCCTAAATAAAAATGAAAATAAAACACTATTTCCCAGTAATTGGCACCCCTACTGAGGGAGACCGCTTGACGCCACTTGAGTAGATCTTATAGGAAAAATAAATTTGGCCCACCGACCCTACGATATAACCCTCTGTGCACATGCTATTATTTTGTAATGTTTTGCTTGTTAGGATATTGGCGAAACAAGTTGTTTTTTGTGAGAAAAATGTTTTGTGAGGTCGACAATATTTCGGCCCGCTGTGCTGCTGTTTTTTTTTTCATTGTAATAATTTAATGTACAGATTTGCAATCTTGAATCTGATATTGTTGTTAAGTCTAACAAATAATGTTGAAAGTAATCTTAAACTAGATTATTAAAATGATAACAAAATAATAAAAAAACAACACATTGAGTTATTGACGATTAAATGGACGAAAAAACAAACAAAAAAAGATATATTTGTTAACCAAATGAAATCGGATAAGTAGGTACAGCATTACAGATTCCAGTGCATACTTCACAATATTCTTATGATTACTATGAGTCATTTTCACTACAAAAAATAGAGAAAGTCTTAATGAATTAGTTTTTCATCTGATCAATAATTAGTTTTCCATTTTCTCCCAAAACTAACCCAAGCGTCAGAACTCAAACTACCCTCTCGGCTGCAAGTGTGCTTAGTTCCCACACACCCTTTAACATTCTTATCGTGCCAATTATTGTAAAGGGCTACCGGAGAGTTCCTTAGGGCTCAGAGAAAAGGGCAAACGTAGCAGGACTCCTAATTAAGGGGAGGTCCCGCTGTTTCATACTAATAAAAGTTTTAAAGATACGATTTAAGTGTAGAACTCAAGTTGGCGGACTACCAAGTTGTTTATCGATCGATCGAAACGATTATGTAACTGGTATTGGTATAATTAGCAATAAAAAATGGCGGGTTTTGCGTTACATTTCGACAGCTGGCTTGATGGAAGGCGATAGAAACTGGTTTGCAATAAATTGCTTATTCGTTCTGTATCTTTTTAATGTACGCATTATACGCAGACCTATATAGTAGCGTTGAACTGAATCTCACTTAAAAAAATGTCGCAAGAAAACACATACTCATCGTATGATTCCAAGCTAATTGATGCTTGTACTATGAGTACCATAAAATGGACTGGGAGGAATCACAGATACCCAGACCAGAGAAAATTGAGAAAACGCCATTTCCAAAATTTTCCGCTAACGGAAATCGAACCGTGGTTGCCACCCGATGCAGTAAGCAAGACGGCCAATGCTCAACTCACTATACCAAGCCATCGTAAAAGACTAAAACTAATCTAGGAACAGAAATATATTCAATAACTACTAATACATTTGGCAATACAATTTCACTACCCTTTCTAAGTATGTTTTGGGTTTTGGGAAACCCTTTTTATACCTACAGCAATTCTGCAATTTCTATCACCAAAGCATATTACAGTAGGGCGTCGATAACTAGATTACATTTGTATAACCACTTCAAAAACAATCTCAGATAAGTGGCCTATCTGCGCCCTAAGCATTTAATTTAATCTTTGACCCCCGAGGTCACAATTACTATTTTCATTTAGTAAATTTTTATTTATTTATTTATTTTCTAAATTATACATAGGTAAAATGTACAAAGGAAAGCCTAATGCCTTAGATATTTACTACCAGCTAACCTTAGAGTGATGTAGAGAGAGAAAAAATAAAACTAAGTGGGTAAACGAAATAAAAGACGTGATTGCAAAGAAATAAAAAGAGAGAGACTTCGAAACCTACTACTTCTACAGAGCAGATCTCTATTAAGGCCGATCCAAAATCTTATTAGTGAAATTATATTAATACTCTTTGATGTTTTTGACAGATAATTTATTTTGGAATCTATACATACATACATACAAATAAATAAAATTAGAGTGTCTGTTTGTAATATCAAAATAACACTTTTTTACCAAATGCGTATGAAAGTATATACGATACCAATAATGAAAACGCAATTTTAAAATTTTTTGTCTGTCTGTCAGTCTGTCTGTCTGTTTGTTTGAGGTAAACTTCTAAACGGCTGAACCGATTTCAATCGGACTTTCACTGACAGATAGCTGACGTTCCAAGGCGTAATTTAGGCTACTTTAATTTTAGAAAAAGCATTAGCGTTCCGCGGGAAAAACATAATACCCATATTTCCGGGTAATCTCCCTAAAGTCCACGCGGGCGAAGTCGCGGGCACAGCTAGTCTGTCAAATAAAAAAAAACAAGAGGCACTAGTAAGGTTGTGTTAGCAATATTTGGTCGTATCGAAACGAATGTGTCGACGATAGTTGTCTTGTCTATTAGACATTAACTGTAGTTGCAAGCCTACTTTTTGTAGGGTTTCCCTTCTATTGTAGAATACTTCACACCAAGTTCGTCGAACTTGGATCCCACTCAATTAAAAAGCAGTCAGCGCGCCCTACGACCGCCCTTTTCGAAAACCCGCCCAAGGCGAAAGCGATTACGAAACCCCGCGGTAGGCCCCTCCAACTAATAACCTTGTAATGTTTATCAATGCCTAAGCAAACTTATCGACAGATGACAGAAGCGATCAGTTCGATTTACCAATTGTTTGTTGTTATTCCAACGGTTCTGTGCAAATTCGAATTCGGAGTTACGATTTTAAATGTGACAGTTCGATTTTTGAAATATTTGTTGTTTTTTTAACGGTTTTGAACAATGTAACGGTTTGTTCCATTTTTAATGTGACAGATGGGTTTAGTTTTTTTTTAATAGCGTTTGCTTCTAATATCTAAACAGTTCAATTTCTGTGGAATTCAGGCTATGGTGCTATACTTTTAATTTTTAATTAAAATGAATGGACCTATCGCAAATCGCATAGGTGTTAGTAACGGTACTGTGTGGGGAACTTACGACATGAAATTTTACAGATTTTATGATCGATCTCTTACTAGTACAACACTTGTTTTGACTTATCACGATAAATAAACTAGATCACGGCATGACTCTTGCCTATAAAGCTACTTAGTATTATTCCTTTATTTCTTATCCTTCTTATAAATTACATTTTTAAATATATATATTTAAAAATGTAAAAAACAGTTCCCCACCGGCATCTGGAACAGGATCCTAGTTACCAGTGGTTAGGGCTCCAGAGAGAGGAACTTCCTCACTATGCGCGCCGTCCCCAGAAGTACCGCCTTCAGAATGTGTCCCTTGATCCAGCCGTCTATCGCGAGCCTCTTCAGATATTTGTCGAGGCTCATGGCTCTACTTACTTAGCATTGTTATTAGCAATTTTATTTCAAAGATTTCATGAGAAGAAGGTTCTCAATCCACAAATTTTTTTTCACAACAAACTGTCGCTATATCTGTCACAAAATACTCCGAAACCAACAACTGATCTAACCACCGCGTATAAATAGATAGACTATCTATCCAATCAGATACATAGATAGATCAATCGTCTGCTACCCCAAATATCGACACATGTCGATCTCCCAACAATACCTCTAGTGGCTACACCCTGTATCAATACCATGTTATCTCAAACAACCGGGCTTAACCTTATTAATACAAGGTTAAGGTTTAATTTCGTATGGTTAATGGATGAGGTAAGTTGGCTAGATTGTTGTATAGCTACTTGAAGTTAAGGGGATGTGAGATTATGTTTGTAATTGTGCTCTAATAGCATAGAAATGGATTCGGATGTTGCCATCGACAATAGCAGATTGGAGTGATTATTTTTAAAGTGCCAACTTAGTAGATACTTCTTGTAGAATACGTCCCTATTCTAGTATTTTGTCTATTGACGTGACTACAAAGGTATCTCGACTTCCTTGCAGTGGTCATGGTTTTTGTATGATAATTGGTAAGTTTCTTCAGTTATGCAAACTGCTTCAAGGAGGGCTGATCCTTGATTGCACTTTCAATGCGAACTGCCTTCATTATTCAATAATTTGAAATCACTTGATTTTTTAAATGTATTTATTTAATTTAAAGGCGCTTTGGGAGTAAGTATGGTGTCGTGGTCTTAAATCTTAGGGACATAAACATTTTTTAATTGAAAAAAAAAAGACTTTTATTGTTACTTTTTAATGAGATGGGTCAACTATATATATTAAAAGTAACAAAAAAAAACTCACAACCGCTTCACTTAAAATTTGTAACTAGACTATCTCAAAGGCTCAAGCAAGTACCCAACCATGCCATATTTACAAAACGACTCTTTGAGCTCCACAACGGCTAGCACGGCAACCAAGACAAGAGTATGTCGATGTCACGGATTGTATCAAACCGAAGCGTTCTATCCCTTTGGTAATATATACGAGTAATAGAGACAACATTAACATATCACAAGCGGCTGTGCTACTAACACAAAAGTCGAATTGAGCAAAAAACCAAGCTCATCTGTCCTCTTCATCTTCCAAACTAAATTCAGCTTTCCACGCAGATATTACGAGACGGGGTCGATTAAGCCGCGTGCTATCGGCGGGTCCAAGCCCCGGGTAGCCACCACGCCCGTGGTCCAGAAGATTGCCGACTACAAGCGGGAGTGCCCCTCAATCTTCGCCTGGGAGATCAGGGACCGTCTGCTCAGTGAAAACGTGTGCAATAACGACAATATACCTAGTGTGAGTACAAATAAGATTGCTTTTTATCCGTGTATTGTTTTTTGAGTTACGTCTTTTTGTCTTTTAAATATTTATATTTTTACCGGCGCGGCGAGACAGGCACGACCAATTTTTTACCAACACTAAAATATAGAAGCACATTTTTCAACGAAATGTCATCAGACGCGTAGCTCTGACCACTGAAATTAAATCCTTATGTACATTAATACAGAGTATATCTTTTTAAAAATCCACGTAATTCTCTCGTCCCAGCAGCTTAAGTTCAGCGGGGCAATACTCGCATAATTCGACGACTCGGGGCAATATGAAGGACATTATCTCTAATTCAACATACCTAATAGTAGGTCGAAACCAAACGCCAAATTGGTCTGCGACGTTCATTACAAAGCGTCGCGACGGTCACCTTGAAGCGCCACGACGTTTAATATAAGGCGTCGCTACGTACACTATACAAGGTCTCAACGCACACTATAAGGCGATGCGACATTTTTTCGTTTTGTTTTGACATATGTCGAAATAGAGATAACGTCGAACTTGCGAGAATTGGGCCCCTTATCTTGCTGAATAAATGCTACAATCAAATATTGTAGAAAAACTTATACAAAATGTCAAAACATTATAACACATTTAATTAAAACCCACCAAACACATGCCAGGACGCCCATTGTGCGAACATCCAAATAATCTGGACAAAATCCAGTGACAATAATTCATCTCCTTTTAATCCAATTTCGCAATTTTACATTTTGGGACCATATGTTTCGGATGGACGCGGGTGCTTTGTCCAAAATCTTTTCAAGATGGACCTCTCGTCCCATTCTGTTATTCATGAGAGCTTATAAAACTCTACATCGGGATGTTTGATGCCGTTTTATTAGCTCATTGTAAAGTCCCATACAAATTCGAGTCTATTATAGTTTTGGAGAGTCCATAAATGTTTCTATACGATATTGCTAATAGGCGTCCTGTCAACTTTTGTGTCAATAACAAATTGTATAAGAGATATATTTATTTCAATAATATTAACTGCTTCGATATTTTGAAAGAACGTTTTATGTTGATAGACATTGGCGCTGATTTTTTACCGTCCAACTAAACTTAAGTGTACTTTCCTTCTCACAACCGTAGTAGGTACCTATATGAGTAGAGCGGCGGTATTTTTAGTCCACCAAAATTAAGTTTAGTCAGCGATTGGTGCCACGAAAATCAGCACCATTCTCTTCTGTTCGTTAGTCTAGCTTAAACTCAAGAACAGCTTAAGCGATTAAACTGAACTGAATTTAATTGAACTATGGAAACTTCATTACATATTATTTCAGCAAAAAAATATTACATTTACATTATTTACGATACAAAACCACATATTTATGCGTCCAGGTATAATAAAAAATATGATAACGAAGAACAAAAACTTTTTTTTACCATAAAACAAAAACCTAGGTGCGCTAAAAAGCTAAATAGGTGTGGGTGGGTGTGGTAGGTGCCAATCTTCTTTAGACTAAGCAAATACACATCTTTTTTTTTTTTACGATTTTGAGTGTCATTAATCGTTGAAAATATGCAAGTATTATCACCTCATAACAACCCTAAGAAAGTTAATATTTACAGCAAAACAAAAATCATCGGTCGAATTGAGAAACATCCTCCATTTTTTCGTCGGTTAAAAATAAAATCCACAAATAAAGTAACGAGAGATTCAACCCTGCAATTAAGGAGAGAAAATTAAAAAAAAAACCTCAACGGACAATATCGCGACAATATAAAATAAAGCCGTATACGATATGACACTGCCGGTAATCGAACCGGACGGGGTCGCATTGCCAGACCTATAAAACCAGATATTGATAAACTTTTGAGTAAGAACTTTAATCCACTGAACTTTAGGTTGTTATTAACCTAGCCATCTTAAATTGTGAACACAAATTATTAGGTGAATTTTAATAATTTAAATAAACTCAATAAGTAAGTCTATATTTCCACAGACAGCGGTAGTTATGGATAAGTTTCGAATTCAATCCCCAATATTGACTATTACACTATTAATGTAAGTAGACTCCTAGCACAGACATTTGGCTTGGTTGCACGAGCTAACGGGACTACTAAAAAGTGATAATGTTACATTACTCGAACGATAAAAAAGCATGGGATGCAATACAGTCAGCAATACGTACAACGAGATACTAATGAGAGAGCATTTTCTAACATTTGCGAGCTTCACCCGTCCAATTTTGTGTGTGACTTTGACGTCTTCGTCAAATTGTCTATGCCAACACGTATAAAACTAGACAGCCGTAACACTATGCGACAATTTTTTGACAAATTTTTAGGACGTTTTTCAAACTCATTTATGTACTCACTAAATTCTATCATTGACATAGATAAAGAAAAAAAATAATGAAATTACAGCTACAGATAAAAAAGAATAATGAAATCAAAGTACCACACCAAAGCTCGGTAAAATATTGCTGCTATATCTAATCTAATCATAAAAAATACCTACACAACCCCACATAACAAGAGGACACAAAATCGAAATACCGAAAGCCCCCAGAAGTTTCGGCGCCAAAGGGGCTATTTTTATGACTGTCGTACCTACGCACTCGGCCCACTGGGCAAATAGGTGAGGAGGACGGTATGATGGTTACACACACGTGCAAGAGTGAGATAAATGTATGTTCTGCGTTCCGTGGCCTAGTCATAACGGTCGAATGGGCGTGATGTTTCTTACCAACTAAAAGCGGACAAAAATACGTGGAACAATCGATTACAGCTTGGCGGCAGAACGCTGTAAGTGCAAAATGTCGGAGAGGCTTATGTGGCATGCGTACTTTATTCGAATGATTTTTTAACGTATTGATGAGTTTTTTATAAATTAAGTGAAATAAATTGAACATTAATATAATTCTAACATGCTCGACTTAAACATGACATAATGTTTAATTATGCGGTTATTTAGAAAATAAATGATGATTTTGTTGAAAAAAATAAATAAATTCGGAAACAATAATTTGAAAAAATCAAACTATTGAATAACATAATTAACTATGATACAAGTACAAGATATTAGGTAAGCATAATAATTAGCCATCTGCCCCAACTCAAGTAGGTACTTGCATAATTTTTACTTATAAAATATTTTTGATAAGGACATCACCCTTACGCCCTTCTTTCTCTATAGCCACCGTACAATAATTCCACCTTTCCGCGTGAATACACAGAATATTCACCATCTCTCTCGCTCCTATAGTAATGTCATAAGGATCTGCATCGAGTTGTATTGCCGACTCTGTTTCATGGATTAACGTCAACTGCTTATGCCAAAGTAATTGACAGTTTTAAATCCACAGATATTTTTATGAATATATTTTTCTATAGATAAAACTTGCAGTTTGTTTTTTTTTTGTCTGTGGATTGTCATATTCGACGTCCGTTATTGATTGCAGCGATCGACTTAAAATAAAGTATCTCCGATTTCATCGATCGGGAAATCATAGTTATAAAGTCCCTTGGTTGTAATTGTCCTTATATTTATAGATAGTTATAATGCATTTACAGTTGCACTGTAGAACACTTTTATGCTTAAAAATAGCTAATAATTTGGGTAATGCATAGACAACTTCTTGGTCCACGATTAACAATAATTCGGAATTTAAAAATCAGTAGTTCCAGTATAGTATTGTGACTTTAAAAACGTTCTAAACACGGACGGAACTGACATACATACTAGATTTTACCATATTAATATTAAACTTCTTACACACTATTCCTTTTTCAAAATCAATTTCCAAGTGAGATAATACGAAAACAATGCTACCAACCGCAAAACGTGAAGTGTCAACCATCATCGCCAATCAACAGTTGCGCGCCCAAGGACCGTTAAATACGATTTGGAGACATCTAATTTAAATTTAGAATTCATGAGTTCGATCGAGCGGAGCGCGACGAGCTAGGTGTCTGATTCTGATGTTACTCATTTTGAATCACAATTCGATCGCGACTGACGACTTTACGTTTATGTTCCTTTTTTAAAAATCACGTAATAGTTTTAATATGTCAGACGTAACTAATTATAATTATATAATTAGAACACACTTACGTTGATTGAAATGATTTCAAATGCGAGTTTGACATTAAACACTTCCTAACAGCTTCAGCATTAGTAGACTTAAAGGAGTAAATACCTACACCGATCTTTATAGATCTTAACCATACCTTTAGTAATGGTTACGACTCCACCATTGTACCTACGTCTAAATGAAATAGAAATGGGTAATGTTAACAGGTCATTTATGTAACTATGGCGTAGCTAAATCCCACAGGCCGGTGACGGGCAACAGCGTCACTGATGCCCAGCGTGGCGATTAAGGCAATCCCTCCCGAATACATCTTGGGAGAGGCCTACGTCCAGCAGTGGACTGACACCGGCTGATGATGATGATTATGATGATGATCCGGGCAAAAAGAAAAAAAATTGCAAAGAGTTCATAGACAGTCATGCAAGTATTAAAACTACCACCAACGTATGAGTAAATAAACCTCATTTTGTTATTTTTTTACCAGAATTAGGCTCCATGCAACCTGACACCTCCGAAACGCTACTGTTGAGCATTTCGGGGGCTTCGTGCGTACAGTATTATGTGGCCTTATGTACACCGCTCTCGTTTCGATTTCGTTACGTTTACACGCAATACGGCCGTAATTGGAGACGCTTACAAAACGACTTTGCATTAAAATATAGCAAGGACGACCTTTATGTTTTTATTTTTCCGTGAGGGTAATATTATTGTGCCACAAACAAAAGTAAAAGTCGGAAGTCACAAAACACCAGCCAAGTGCGAGTCGGACTCGCGCACGAAGGGTTCTGTATCTATAAAAACGTCAAAAAAAACATGTCTGTCGTATGGTAGCCCCCATAAATAGTTATTTTATTCTGTTTTATAGTATTTGTTGTTATAGCCGGCAACAGAAATACATTATCTATGAAAAAATCAATTGTCTAACTATTATATTGTCTAACTATCACGGTTCATGAGATACAGCCTGGTGACAGACAGACAGACGGACAGACAGCGGAGTCTTAGTAATTTGAGCACGGAAACCTAAAAACGTGTCCAACATTGTTTAATGCTTAAAATGAAAATATATTTTTGTCTCCCTCCTGAATATTTACTATCAATCTAGTTCGATTACTAAATCGTAGAAATGGTGACTATTTTAATAATGTTCAAATTTCGTATTATCCGCAATTGTACCCACAAATTATATATTTACACCAAATTGATCAAGGGCCTTAGGCCAAAGGTGGGGGCCTTTTAAAGTATTGCTGTTTTAATAGTAAATATAATAAACTACAGCCCTTTTTAATGTCCCACTGTCCCACACTTTAATAGTAATAAGTAATAATAGTAATAGCAGTGGTAGCCGAGTGGTCGAACGCGCGCTTTGCAAATCAAAGTGTGCAAGTTCAAACCCCGGCTCGTACCTCTGGGATTTATGTGCGAATCTCATTTTCATCCGAGATTATCACTTGCTATGAAACGGTGAAGGAAAACATCGTGAGGAAACCTGCACGTCTGAGGCAACTTGTCTAGTTCTCGATAGATGTGTGAAGTCTGCCAACCCGCACTAGGCCAGCGTGGTGGACTATGGCCTGAAATCCTCCTCACATTGAGGGGGGGGCCCGTGCCCAGCAATGGGACGTTAAAAGGGCTGTAGTAGAATAGTAACTATAAATTTTGGACAAATTTTGTACTGAGTTAATTGACAAAAACTAAAAGTAATCATACTAATATTATCTATAAAGAGGAAAGATTTGTGTTTAAGAATAAACTTAAAAACTATATGAAGGGCACAGGCAAATAACAGGGAATGTCATAATTAATTAAATTTGTAAAAAAACTACATATATAAACAATATATATATATATATATTTATTGAGATCAATGCATGAAATAAGTTTAGAACTAATGTCATGGACATTCCCCATTAAGTAACAAATGCTATATTTATTTACGCCAAAATGTTAAAAAAAAAATGACCACCCGTGCGAAGCCGGGACGGTCCGCTAGTATTAAATACAATGCGATTCAAATGAGAATAGGATCGACTCTGCGCCATATTGTGACGAATGAAAACGAATTATGACTTTAATACCTAATTAAGACAATTTACTACTAATTTAAACTTTTAACTTAAATTTGATGTAAGACTATTATTATGGATATGCAAATAAGTTTTTTGCAAACCATACTTTTCAAGTGACATTTGACAGATATAGGTTAGGTATTTGACATTCCTATTCTTATTTGGATCGCACTGTACATTGCTACAAGATAGGTGCAGTAAGCCGGCTGGTTCCATATTAGCAGTAGTTCCTCGAGGGATGCATTCGTATCTTTCATTAACGTATCGTCAATAATACGGTATTTAAAACAGGGACAAAACACTCCCCTAAGTCACACATGGTTGCTCTCAGTTACTCTCCAAGCGCTGTGACGTGCCGACATATTTGTCACTTTATTCACAGATTGGACGCGAGGGGGCGTTTGTGTGCTTGCAAGAATTAATGACATTAACAGTTACTCCCTTTTGAATATCACGCCAATTTTTTTGTAACCTAAAAACTTTGTAACTTTATATATACATCATCACGCCTGTATTCCCCGAAAGGGTAGGCAGAGGTGCACTTTAGTGCGCGCCGTTCGCCGATGTATTTTGGTCCCAATGTAATAGGGGGCGAGCCTATTGCCATTATACCGGGCACATTCCCCTCAATACGAGTGAGATTTGGGCCACCACGCTGGCCCAGTATGGGTTGGTGAACTTCACACGCCTATCTATAGACGTGCAGGTTTCCTCACAATGATGTCCTTCACCGTTCAGCAAGTGGTAATCATTGTTGAAAATGACATTCGCACATGAAAATTAATTCAGAGGTGCGGGCCCGGGATTTTAACTTGCACCCCTTGCGGGCGGGCGTTCTTGCCCACAAGGCTACCACTGCTTTAACTTGTAACTTTACTTACGCTCTTTTGTAAAAAAAATATGTATAACTAGCTTCTACCAGCGTCTTCGATTGATTAATATCGTTATATATTATACCCTTTATGTTATTCTTATGTATAAACAATACTACTGTAGTTTCATCAAAATCCGTTCAGTAGTTTCTGCGTGAAATTGTAACATACATCCATCCATCCATTCTCACAAAATGTTCAACTTTATAATATTAGTAGGATAAAAAAATATACATTTAATTTACTTACCTACTGGGTTTAGGAAAAAAGTCTTACACAGGTGCTTACTTATGAAGTACTTAAAGGGTATTTATTCTTTTCCCTTTTTCTTTCTTCAGTTATTTTTTATTAACATGCAAATAATACTGCTACAACACGCCGAAACGGTACTTAGTACGGCCCTAGGTCAATGACAAAAAAAAATTCGCCGTCGACCAAAGAAATAAAAAAATATAGAGACCACTTCAACCAAAATCACCGACAACAACTTAACATCAATAATGAACTGAGACACCCCAATCTGTGCGCCCCCAGAGCATTGCAAAAACCGCCCCTACCGCACCCCAACGACCGCTTCCCGCCGGGGAATAGAACCCGGGTCTCCGCGGGTTAACCGTCTACGCTAAAATGTTTATAGATAAAGACCTACCCTCACAGGCGCGACAAACCGCGTGCGATAATTTTTTTGCCAATACCAAAAGGAACTCTACCGATTGAGGAATAAAGCACATTTTTCAACGAAATGTCATCGATAACGCGAGACAATTTTGACGAGTGCTCGTGTGATTTTCGCCACAGAAATTAAATATACTAAATGATATTTAAAAGTACAGATCAGTGGGTTTAGCATGCACGTTAAGACAAGACCTTTGTCAAGCATTCGCTCGCTCACTTTCTGTCCCATTTCATACGAGAGAAAGAGACAAAATCAACTTATTCCACGACATAAGTCTAGTCTTGGCGCTCATGCTACAACTACAGACCTAAATGTGTCAAAAAGCGTTCTAAAGAAATTGGACTGAAATTAGCCACATTGATACCACGACCGTCTCGTCAAATACGTCTTGTTATAGACAATCTGACATACCTACATAGACGTCAAAGTTGCACACGAAAATGGACGTGTGAAACTGTCAAAAATTAGGAAAAGCTCTCTCTGTATAATTACCCCTTTTTGTATATTACCATAGAGTAGATTCTCAATAATATTTTGAAAATGGGACCACTTTCGAAGAATTCCCTAGCAAACGTCATATTTTTTTTTAAATCGGTCGAATGACGCCGGAGATATGCATGATCATACGTAAAAAAAAAATAAAAAAATACGCGTCGAATTGAGAACTTCCTCCTTTTTTTTTCATCGGTTAAAAAAAGGCATGATAATTCGTTCGCCTCTGTGGATGCAGGGTGTAATACTAACAGTAAGAGCTCCATTGCATGGGTATTTCTATTCACAATGATGGCGTTTTGTCCAGCTACCTTCCGTGCCGTGGTGAATGGATGAGGAAAAGTGGATGGATTTAGGGCGGGGATCCCCGTTCATGTTACACATTCTTTTGTGCGCCTTTTCTGGATGGAAATCGCTTTGGTGATTAACATCCTGATGTAGATAAGTAATTTAGCTTCAATTGCTAAGTGACCGTAGGTCGAATACACAACGGGGAAGTATCCAAACCAACGAAGTAAGGAAATTATGTTTTTTGTTTTAAATGTTAAGTTTATTCATAGTTTCAGGATGTATTTTTGCTTTGACATGTAGTTAAGTGACTGAGTACGACCGTTTAGACATGTAGTTAAGTAAGTTTTATATTTTCAACTGTCAGATTTGTCGAGAGAATTTCGTCACACCGAGCCATGTCCAGTGCAAAAAGTTCGAATTGACGTAATTTTCTGGACAAATCTGACAGTTGAAAGAGATAAAACTTATGCCTACGCGCTCATGCTGAGCCTACACACCTACACTGTTGCAAAACAATATTCTTTTAACACTACTTTGATTTTATTTCTTGTTAAGTAATTTTATTTGGTGGGTGTTTCATTCACAAATATATTCTGTGGTTTGTTTTTATCTCTCAATATTTGTTATGATGTAAATGCATAAAAAAGTAATCACATTACAAGTTGATCGATTTTTTTAATAAATTCGATCATCCGCGTAAACGTCGGTTTTCAAACAATATTTTTTTTAGTATCGTTTCCCCGGACCACCAACGCGGGTGAATCTTAGCACTATCGCTCGTTGGATGATCTATCGCTTGCCCGCGGTCGTGTAATGACTGCGCTGGCGCTTCTCGGTATAGGGCTGTCTGTCAAATCAGGTAGAATGTTAAAAAATCCTAAATCACAGTAATTATTTGTATGCATAAATAAATACATAGCTTATTTACAATTATTAAGAATATAATATGAAATAAGTGGGTAACTACTTGGTAATAAATAACACAATATTAAAAAAACGAATTGGCGAACGAAAATATTTATTGCGGGAAAAAATACGACTCTGCTCGTATTTTTTTTTTGTTTTCCATAAATACAACATATTGCAGTCTATTATTATTATGCGATTATTATTAAACTACATAAATGTCCTACTTAAGAACATGACAAAATCTGAATTAACTTACTAAATGTGATTATATTTTTCAAAAAAAAATATTAAAATGATCAAGAAGGAAATTGTTTAAAATACTCACATAAGTTTAGGTGACAAAATAATTTCAGTTTTGTTTATCCGAACATTGTTGGCAGCCCTGACTATGACACCTGTCAACTGTCACTATGACAACGGAACGCCCGCGCGTTCGGAAATGATCTACGAGCGGCTCTCACTGTTCGTCGCGAAACTCGATATAATGCGCTCGCCTTTAATTAGATGCTACGTGTTAGATGTTATCTGGTATAATGACGGTTTAAGCGAGTTTCAGACTACGCTATAATGAACTGGGGCGATCCCAGTCACACCCAGATCAGGGGAAATTCCGAAAAGGCCATTTTCGGAATTTGCCTTGGCGAGAATCGAACCCGCACCTATCCAATTCAGTAAGCCGAGCGATCTAAACTCAGACTGCAACACTAAAACGTCTTCAAAATAAGTGAAATAATAATGACAAAAAATATACACTATTTACTTATTACTTTTTTTATTTATAAAATGATAGGTACCTTACTTTGAAGCTGATATTTCATTGTTTTATTATGTTGGTAACGTAGAAAGGAAAATCCTAATTTGTTATTAAAAGTGCAAGTTAAAAAAGTTAAAATTCCAATTTCAAAATACTTAATACTTTTTCTCACCGGGGTGTTGTCGCGTCGTCTGCGCACACGCGCCTGTCACGAAGTTGATTGGTGTCAGGGTATCGGGTTTCGTTCGCCATGTACGGTAGGTAGAACGGGTAAAGGCCCGTCTTAAGCGTTTATAGGTACTGGATAATTACGCTTGTCGCTCGATATAGTAAAAAAAGTATACAAATATTGTATGGGTTAACGCTTCTTACTTTAAATTCTTCTTTTTTATCTTTCACACGGAATAATAAGTATATAGTAGACAACTTAGTTTATTTTATAATGTGAAAATCACTTTATATGTCATTGAGGTGCCTATTTATAATTAAATTAGTTACAAGAATTATCCAATCAACATCAAGTTAGTTTTGAGATATGGCATCTTGAAGTTTGATGATGTATTACATGTGTGATGGTAACCTAGGTGGTAATACTGCTATTTTTATTTATTTTACGATGGAATCTCTTTTGTTGATTGAAAAGACCTCCTTTAGGAACCGTTTCGTATAAGTGCTTAACTCATTTTTGTCAATTTTGGGGATTGAATCTATTTGCTTAAACTACCTACGTCCAATTGTCATAAGCACCCTTACAATTATTAGTTGATAACTAGTTATTGTTACGTATATAACGACGGAAGAAAGCGGAAATGTCATATCTCAATATACCTATTCAATGTTACACCAGAGCCGATTTTTTTTTCCAAATTTCAGAAATCCCTATTAAAACTAGAAAAAGTTCAATGCTGTATTTATTTTGTCGTAGGCATACGAGATTTAGACCTTTCGACGCGTTTTTTTTTCTATACATCATCATCATACATCATCACGCCTGTATTCCCCGAAGGGGTAGACAGAGGTGCACTGTAGTGCGTCCACACTTCGCCAATGTATTTTGGTCCTAATGTAATAGGGGGCGAGCCTATTGCCATTATACCGGGCACATTCCCCCTCCTTACGAGGGAGATTTTTGGGCCCTAGTCCACCACGCTGGCCCAGTGCAGGTTGGTGAACTTCACACGCCTTTCTATAGACGTGCAGGTTTCCTCACGATGTTTTCCTTCACCGTTCAGCAAGTGGTAATCATTGTTGAAAATGACATTCGCACATGAAAATTATCTCAGAGGTGCGGGCCTGGGATTTGAACTTGCACCCCGTACGTTCAAGGCGGGCGTTCTTGCCCACGAGGCTACCAATTCTTTTTTTTCTAATGAATTCTATATCAATAAGTTTTTTAGGGCAATTTTCAAGAAACTACATTTTCGCTTTGCGCTGTGGATAGTCATAACAAGTTTACGACTAGTATTATTTTTTTAAATTAAAAGCTTAACGTTCCATATTTAAAAAAATCTCGTTATAAACCCCTCGATACACGAGCGGCGCACAGCCAGCCGCTGCCGTCGCGTCTAAAACTGCCGAAAGTATTACACCCTTTACACACATCGCTGGCCACTAATTCGGGTCGCTTGCTTTCAAAACGGCGTATGTGAGCGATGTACAACTTCTTTTTTTATCTATTCTCATGCCATCACCTCTTTGGCAGTAATAATTTTTTAACTGGTTTTGTAGAAAAAAACTTTTTTAAGTATCCTAAATACTTATATCAGGGAACTTGGTCATAAATAGTTGCCTGAATACCTACTAGCTACTTATCCTTATTATGTTCAAAAAAAGGATTTTTTTACAATCTTAAACACAAAAAATATCAAATTATAGGTGAATCAGCTGGGTTTGTGGGTGCTGGGTTTTATACTAATATTTATTTATCCATCAATTAAAACCTATCATTTTAACATGAAATAAATTAACAGAACAAATTGGACTAAACATATACAATGAAAAAAAAAACAACAGCTGCGTTCATTCTTGCGTAATAATGTAAAAGAATACGCGATTAGCCGGCTGATTCCTCAAATAGTGACAACTGAACAAATACGAAAAAAAGCGACGCTATCTCGCTTTGAGTTTGGAAGACACTAACTTTTTTTTAGTTTAATAAGAACTACTAACCTTCTTACTTAATCGTAACTTTTTTTCAAGTTGATGTAAATTATAATGTATTCGTCCTTACTTTAAAAAACAGGTATTCGTAGGAAAAGACAGTCAGTAATTACATCCATATCCATTCGTTTTTATTCGAATAGGAAATCCAATTTACTTTTTGTCATTCAATTCCCATTCACCCGTCACCGCCTCACCACTTCAAACAAAATATTCACGTACTAGAATAAAAAAAAAGAAAAATGAATCCTTTAAAATTCTAATAGGAACGTGGTACCGCTGTTTAATCTTTCCGACGTACTTATCTGATTGGTCGTGCTGCTGTCATAAACAGAACTCATGTTTAAATGCACCGCTCCTATTGGCTGGTTCTACAATTCTAGATTCAAAATATAATTACGTTCGTACTTTATGTAATGGTCTTTCTATTAGCACTTAGCACCTAATAAGCAAAAAAAACTTATTCGATTTTTGAAATTGGAACAAGTTTTTTTATTTTTTTTTTGTTTTAAAAGCTTGCAGACGTGATTTAAGACTTATACTCATAGACATTAGTATTACTTTGCTTAGGTATCTCTCGATTTATCTCCTAAAGGATTATAGAACTTATAGCGTTGTGCAATAAATAGTGACTATAGTCTATAGTTGTGTTGTTTTATCACGAGGTGGCGGGATACAGGGCGCATTATCTTCCATTAGCGGTACAAGGGATTAAATCGAACACGTTACACCACGTCGAGCGGACTGGTAGAAATGAAAATGTGTCTATTATTCTATGTCGATATTTATTTATTTAGAACAGAATTTTAAAAAGTTCTGACATTATGCTTTTTGATAACTACCACACTGAAACTAAAATTTTAAGGCACCAACGACTTTTTTTATTTTATTATTAGATATGTCATAGTTAAGCAAGCTGTTTAGCTTTGCAACTTTTTTTTAAGAAATAAAAAACCGTGTCCATCTAAAATATTGTTATATGTAATTTTTTTTCTACCTACATAATTAAATAAGTATGCCAATATTATTAATATTGTATTTTTTTAAGATACAAATACTTTTTTTCATGTTTGTATTTGTTTAGTCAACATCAAAGGTTGTTTTAATAAAAAAAAATTAAGGAATAAAAAATAGAGAAAAATACAAAGTAATATTAAAACAATACTTCTGAAGAGGACTGCAAATGGAGCAGTTATATTATGTACTTCATTTACTCCAGCTATCGCCAAACAAAACATCCAAGTCCCAAGCCTTCGCAGACCCTCCCAACACCATTCATCTTTTCATTCCGAATTTCGATTACTGAACAAAATACCTACCGCTAGAACACTCGCTATATTGTAATCTCTCCCCTTCGCCGATTTCCCGGGGAAAAATACATTTTCCCCGGTTGCCATGGCGACATGAAAACAGATATGCCAGGGACGCCCCAACCTTATATAACTATAAATAGTCTATACCAAAACGGGCATACATAGAAATGTATACTTGTGTGGGTTAGGTTTTTACGCATGCGTGCCTTTCGACGAAAGTAGATAGATATTGGGGTTTTTAGGCCCTACGGGGGTAGGGGTGCGGTCAGGGGGGCGGGATGCCCTAATCTGCGGCCCTTTGAGGCTCTCGATTGGAATTTTAGTAATCATATTACATTTTAAATTACACGTGTTTGCAGTTAAAAGGGAGGGCCCTGGTTGGGCAATTTGTTTCCTATTAGATAGTTATTTGCGGAGATATCACATGTAGGTAGTATATACAATATCGGTTAGTATGGATTCAATTATAGAATAATTTGTATTAAATACATAAGCTTATTTTTTATGGTCATGTGTATTTATGGTTTAAAGAAAAAAAAAAACTCTGAATAACTATTTTTTTTTTTAATACAAACAGACGAACATATAACCTCCTCCTTTTTGGAAGTCAGTTAAAAATGCGTGTGTTCACTGCTTATTTTCTCCATCAATAAAAATAAATAAAATAAGTAGAAAGTTTTTAATGTTAAAAAAAAACATAAAAAAGAACATACGGGTCGAATAGAGAACCTCCTCCTTTTTGAAGTCGGTTAAAAATAACAGCTTTTTACTATATGAATAAAAGAGTTGGTTAGTTATACGCTATTTAGAGACTTATAAAGGAACCGCAATTTTATTTAAACGTTTGTCTGTATGTTTGTTTCGGGAAAATTCCCAATCGTCGACGTTGATTCTTTTGTCACAAACCACAACTAAACTATATCTAAAAGCAGTAAAAATACTAGCGTCTTGCTCACACGTCGCGACTGCAAGGAGGACAACAATACGCTTCGTTTGGTTATTGGTGTCTTAAATTCAGTTTTGCGCTAACTGCGTTGAGCTCTCCCTGAGGCCCGATTTGAGTTTGAAAGACATCAATCTCTATTAGAGATAGGTATGTTGAAACAAAAGAAAAAAAATACGACCAATTTGACGTTTCGTTTTGACTTATCTATAATAGCGATCGCGTTGGGCTTTAAGTTTGCGCAACAATCGAATTTAATGAAACTAATCTTTACTACGACAAATTAGTGCTCTAAACTCAGTTTAAGGGATAAACTAAGCTTAGCTTGACTTAATTTTAGCAAAGGCATAATTGAATGCCAAATTCAATTAAGTGGGAAGTTTATCTTGATCCCTTTCAGTTTTATGTATGGTCGTCCATGAAATGAAACTTTTGACATAAACTGACCGTACTCTTCTATCAGGTATCATCAATCAACCGGGTACTCAGAAACCTGGCTTCTCAGAAGGAGCAAGCTGCGTCCGCACAGAACGACAGCGTGTATGAAAAGCTGAGAATGTTCAACGGGCAAGCAGCCACCGGGTGGTGGTACCCTGGTCTCCCAACTGCCCCGGCTGCCCCGACGATACCTGCCCCATTGCCGCCCCAACTGAACAGGACGGGGACAGTTGAGGAGCAGAAAAGAGGTAAGAGCATAGACTATAACTTAAAAAAGTGTTCTTAAAAAATAGTTTAAAGTTATTGTTCTTATAAGAATTTTAAATTTGGAATTTTATTCTTGTACTAGCTGTGCCCGCGACTTCGCCCGCGTGGACTTTAGGGAGATTACCCGGAAATATGGGTATTATGTTTTTCCCGCGGAACCCTAATGCTTTTTCTAAAATTAAAGTAGCCTAAGTTACGCCTTGGAACGTCAGCTATCTGTCAGTGAAAGTCCCATGGAAATCGGTTCAGCCGTTTAGAAGTTTACCTCAAACAAACAGACAGACAGACAGACAAAAAAAAAATTAAAATTGCGTTTTCGTTATAGGTATCGTATATACTTTCATACGCATTTCGTAAAAAAGTGTTATTTTGATATTACAAACAGACACTCCAATTTTATTTATTTGTATGTATGTATGTATGTATGTATGTATGTATGTAGTATGTATGTATGTATATAGATTGTTGCAACGAGGGGCCTTAGTCCTTACCATCATCTGTTATAAGTCGTTTTATATTAAGTGTAATTTTTGACAGATTGTGTACTACATTAAGTATCAAAAATGTAACGTAACTAATTAAAACAAGAAGATTGAATACGGCAAGAGAAGTATAGGTGCTTAGGACACAGATATCGTCCTAAATCCTTGAATCTTTTCAATGTTAAGTCAGCGTTATCTTCAGTACAGTCGATGACAACTAAGCGTGAAGTTCCCGAGTTTCAGACACGAAGCGTTCACTTTTGCGCTAGTCAGGCGGAACATTATCGACCTCGGGCGCTACCAGTGGGCGCTACCTATTGATATGTGACGTTCCGTTACACGGTGCTGCCGTCTCGATGTTCTTTTCCTATTTCGCTTTGACGCCGTGTCGCGACTCGTGCCTTTGGTAACGGAATAGAGTGTAGGGTTGACTGTTGACGCAGATTAAGTTGTAAACTTTTTACAAAAACTCAAGGATAATCTGAAGAATCAGACTGGATTTGAATTCACAAAAATGATTTTATGAAAATGTCTATGAGGGTAAAAGGAGGCGATATGGTCATAGTGGCTTCAGCCTGCTCGGAATAGCGAGCGAAAAAACAAAAACTTATATGTCATTTTCTAAATTTAAACAAAAAAATGAATCTTTGGAACACGACTTACCTATTCCAAAAAGTTAACTAACAAAGAAGTAGCATAAACTTCTTTGTTCGGTTAACTTTTTGGAATTTCCATTTAGGTAAACCTTATCTATGAGCAGCTGGAGTTTCTTGTATGAGACTGAAATATAGAACGTCCTATACGCATTGACTATAATTTCAGTAGATCATTATGATGTTATGACATTTTCACGAAAGATTTTTGCTACATATATAATTATTATAAGAATTACATTTCGTTTATTTAATTGGACAACTATTATAAGTGGCTACTTTTAGAAACTTATAAGAACACTCAATTAGCAACAGACAGACAGGGTACATAAACATAATTAGATATTAAACATTTGAAATGGGATGGAAAGGATTAGTCTTGTACCAAAATTAAAAAAAAGACCTTTGCCCAAAGCTCTAGAACGAGTGTATTTTTGAATTCCATATTCGAACATTCAATACATGCAGAACGCTAACCCTGCGCGCCCCCTATTTTCTTGAATGGGGGCTGTCGGGGGCCGCCCCCACCCCTCCGGTGGCGGTTCGTTGTTACCGAGTTTCTTCCCAAACACCTCAGCGGCGCGGCGAGCGGGATTATATGCCTCTTTTGTGTTTTATTTCTAGTTATGTATTAGGTATGTGTAGGATGGGACGTATTAGGCCGTAATCTTGTTTATTGTCGGCTTGTTAGTAGGCGGCAGGGAAAGGGTTACGATGAGAGATGACGTTTGAGAACCTAAACTTTTTTTTATCTATGTATAGATGTTTAGTTTAGGCGTTTTTTTGTACCGGGATTATTTGATGTTACTTTAATAATATAAGGAAAGTAATACAGAAAAAAAATACTAAGTAGGTGGTTGTCAGGAGACAGATAAAGCGAGAAAACAAAAAAAAACAATACAAACAGGTTACTTATTCAGTAACTATTTGCTAGTGTAGACATTTTTCTAAGTTCAATTCAAGTCATTCTTCATCATTATCACGCCTGTATACCCTGAAGGAGTAAGCAAAGATGCACTGCGCGTTTGCATTTCGTCAATACTTTGTCCAAATTCAAAAATGTTCAAACTTTGTTTGTACCTAAAAGCCACATTCTGACTTTATAAACATAATTATAAATTACCAATGAGTCCAAATACACCAATTCCGTTCACAAACGATATTGCCAGTACTATTTAATATTGCTGCCTCGTCTATACTATCTATACTGATGTTATAAAGAGGAAAGATTTGTATATTTGTATGTAACAAAAAGATAAAATAAATGGGCCAATTTTAAAGCTACATTATCACTGAGTAACATAGGCTATATTATTTATCCCAAAATGTTTAAAAAAATGTCTACCCGTGCGAAGCCGGGACGGGTCGCTAGTTTATTATATAACGATCGTAAGAAGAACGGCAATACACAAAGTTCATTAGTTTAGTTTTGTACCAACAGAATCGGCACCAATGAAACTATACCCCGTACCCCTTGCTCACTGATCCAACATCATAGTTGCAAGCTAATAAACCCACTCAAGTGAAGGCTCTTTCAAAAATGACCCCAGCATTAGAGGTCAGGTGACGGATTAACCCCTTGACTCCACGCTTCTTCACAGCGGAGCCTCGGAAATCTACCACGTAGGACACTGTTGAGTCGCAAAGAAGAAATATCGGAGAAGGTTAACCCCGAAATTTGGAAAAAAAATTATTCATGTCAGCCAATACAGATACTTATGAATCGTCAACAAAGTAAAAAAAATACTATAGGACTCTACCACCCGTTCTGAATGCATTTCCTATGGAGAAGAATGGGAAACTCCATGGTGGCTCGTTTTCAAAGGTTAAATATAGTTTTACAGTTTTGTAACATTTACTTAATTGAATAATACAATCTAAGTTTACTATTTGATGACTTTAAAAACAATCAGAATAAATGTCCTTTGTAGGTAACTACTCTATATATTCTGACTTTATAAATTTACTGGATTTTATAACTTTTTTAACTGCTAACCATTTTTATAACCCTTACCAGCTTAAGTTAGGATTAAAAATACATCGGCAAAGTGTGCAGTGTCTGCCTTACTCTTCGGGAAATACAAGCTTGTAGATTTAGTTTCGATCTGGGCCAAGCTAGAACGAATTTACTGTATCTTTCTGATAAACAATTAAGTGAACCTGACCTACTGTCTGTTTACTGCAACGCATCTCGTATAGGCGTTATTTAGCGTCGTCTACGTGACCCGAATCCAGTACTGGCTGTCGCAAAGAGCGCTGTTTTCGTCCGCGTGTGACATTTTTTTGTTTTTATCTCAGGCGTGGAGCTTCCGCGAGTGGTCTTGCCATTTGTACGCTATGTAATGTGTAGAGAAAAAAATATTTTAGATGTCCATACATCTTACCTTACCTTAAAGTATTGATGTTTGAATATTAACTGTCAGTTTTGGAAACATTTTGTATATTTGGTTAACTGCCGAAAACTGGAAGTAATATTATAAATATTTCTGCAAGCCAGGTGATGGTAAAGGGAGCTGGTTACGTTAGCAGGTAATACTTGGTCATAAACAGCATCAGGCTGCAGTTAGTGGAGGATTAAAGGGGCGGCCTTTGCTCAGGAGTCGGACATGAAATAGGCTAAACAAATGTATTTGTTCTTTTCTGTGTACGATTCTCATTTTCATCCAAAATGTTAAAAACATCGTGAGCAAACCTGCACATCCAAACTTAACTAGTTCTCGATAGGTGTGTGAAGACAGCCAACCCTCATGGGCCAGCGTGGTGGACTATGGTCTGAATCGCCTTCGCATCGAGGGGAGCCCTGTGCCCAGTGGGACTCGAATAGGGCTACACTTATTTTTCTATTTGAGTGTGTTGTATTTGAGATTATTTTACTGAAGTATGATTTCAGTTACTTTTTTAAAATTATTCAGTTAGATTTAGAATGCTAAAATATTATCTTAAGGACTATTGTTACTGTTATTAACTATTTAATTATTGTTACTGATACTTTGATTATTTAATCGAATTAATTATTATATCTTCCTCAATCTTAACTTATATAGCCACATTATAGTCTCTATGTAGAGATATCAATAGTCCATTAAACCTAGTTCAACATAATATAATATTAAGTAGGTATCTACAGTTATGTAGGAAGGGACACTTTTATAGGCAACGGTCCACTTCGTTTAATGACCATGTTTTTTACTGAAATTATGTAGAGGACTCTACCATTATGTAAACATATAACTACACAAAAATTATATTGTATACGAAGTATTTATTTATTACTTAAAACAGTGCATGTTCATGTTTCACTAAAATTTGATATATAACTTGTCTGATTGTTTATTTTTCAATGAAAAATACCATTGCAATTCAAAAATGTTCTACATTAATTGTAAATTAATTACAACGTAGTTTATATGTAAGGTTAAAGTTCAAAATACATTGGGCACATTTGCTTAAGCTAAAAATCATTTACAACTGGTGACATTTTTTTTTTTCAGTTGTGCAAAGCTACGGGACTTTTTTAATATTCGACGCAGTGTTTCGCTCACGGGTCGATGGCGTCACCCAATGTTTCGGAAGTACACACAAAATGGATGCAAAAAAAAACAAAATGGCCGATGTTTTTCGTACAAAAATCCGGCTACCGAGTGTGATTGACGCTCGCAGTAACAAACATATGTGCATATTTTATATCGGACGATGGACACGAGTGATTTTTTTTATTTTTGCCTATAGAGAAGCTATTTTATGGCTGAAACCATTTTTTTGTCAGAGATAAGTTTTTCTGTTTTAAAAAGAACACAAATCAGTTATTTTTGATTTCATTACAAAATAATTTTGCACCTATACGTATGCCTCAAACATAATAAACCAAATTAAAAAGAAATTCAAAGAAAGAGTAAAAAACCGGCCAAGTGCGAGTCGAACTCGCGTACGAAGGGTTCCGTACTATTATCTATTAAAACGGCCAAAAAAATCACGTTTGTTGTATGAGAGCCCCCTTAAATATTTATTTTATTCTGTTTTTTAGTATTTGTTGTTATAGCGGCAACCAAAATACATCATCTGTGAAAATTTCAATTCTCTAACTATCACGGTTCATGAGATACAGCCTGGTGACAGACGGACGGACGGACGGACAGCGAAGCCTCAGCAATAGGGTTCCCGTTTTACCCTTTGGGTACGGAACCCTAAAAATGATACAAAATAGTTACAACACACGTTAAATCGTTGCTAAATTTGCTCACTCAAACAAAATCACACAATATTTGCCTAGTGGGCCATAGCGCAAATAATTGGACAAATTGTTTGTGTGACCGGATATAGGTGTGTACACATTGGCCCAATTGTGGGCCAAAACTACAACCAATGTTCACATTGAGGTTAACAGTAATTATGTGTTAAATACTCACCTAAACTTCATTCATCAATAGACTTTGAATTATTGAAAAATCATACCATTTCAGTCAAAATTAGACCACGAGCTTGATTTGGAAGTTTAACAACAGCGTAGTCTGAGCGTACGTAGTCCACCACCTTTAGAATATAGCTTTTTTGGTATTTGCCCTAGTGTAATTTTGTCTAGTCTAATTCGGTATTTGCCCTAGTGTAATTTTGCCTAGTCTAATTCGGTATTTGCCCTAGTGTAATTTTGCCTAGTCTAATTCGGTATTTGCCCTAGTGTAATTTTGCCTAGTCAAATTCGGTATTTGCCATAGTGTAATTTTGCCCAGTCTAATTCTCTATTTGCCCTATTGTAATTTTGCCTAGTCTAATTCGGTATTTGCCCTAGTGTAATTTTGCCTAGTCTAATTCGGTATTTGCCCTAGTGTAATTTTGCCTAGTCTAATTCGGTATTTGCCCTAGTCTAGGTGTAACTTGGACCGCCCCCAGTCCATTGCGTCCATAGCAGAAGCTTTGCTTAGTTTAGGAGCATACGATGAGTATGTTACGTATTTATTAAAAATTATAATTTTAAAAAATCCAATGGAAATACCCTCTTCAGTTTCATATATCAGATCAGCCAATTACTACCACATTTCTGGCAGTTACGTTTTTGACAAGTTTTTGACAGCTCACTCAATATACCATCTGTCAAAAATTTAAAACTTTACAACCGTGATCATAGACATCCCAATCTATTAAATTAGTCACCTCAAAATTTAATATCTTATTGTTTTGTAAAGTCTCACCCATCCACCGACCAAGTGTTTTTACATACTCTGTTGTTGGCAAAATCATCGACTAAATACGATGGAGGCCATATCTTTTTGAAAAGTGAAGTGATTTATTTTTTTCCTGAATGATAGAATATGAAATATTCAAATGGAATTAAAATTTGAAATGTGTTCCGAATTTGTTTTTTTTTTCTAAGTAGTACTCTTAGATGCAACTGCGCGATGTTTTCATTCGACATTTGAGTAACGAATTTGAAAATACAGTTAACGAAACAGTGTGATCTGTAAACGTATACAACGGAACTAGTTACGTATGAAAGTGGAGGCAAATATTTGAGAGGGGTGAGCCAGTGACTCGCCACGGCCGCCGCCGCGCCGCCGGCAAATCAGTCGTGCTCATAGACAAATAAAAAGGAGGACTCCGCGCCATGCTCATTGAAAGTGAAGCATCGTACGTTTGCATGTATTGAGACATGTATACCATATATACCGTGTCTCGTAACGACGGTGTTCAACTTATAATGATGTAAGTATGTACAAGATAAACATAGGTACTAAGTATATGTAAAGGCGTGCCGATTTAAGTAGTATGGGTGCTTCACTTTTAATATAACGAGATTCCAACTTATCTTTTTTTATATATACATTCCTCACCTAATTCCATTAATTTCATTCATCTCGTAAAAAGAAGAATTTGGTGTCATAGACAATCTTGTTCTTTTTAATGTTGCTCCATCGACCTGTGATGATTTTGCCAACAAAAATATTGATTTGACTTTATTTAGATTTGTGTTTAAAAAACCAGCCCTCCAGGTGTCACGAACTTAACTAAAACTATCGATTTCAACTTACAACTTGAAATCACTTCAACCGGAGCGCCCTCTGCAACAGTAATTCGAAACAATGCCTTTTTATCCAATTGCCAAAGCGATTCATATTGAGTGGAGCAGTTGTGTAATTGACTTTAAATGTGGAGTGTGCTTCGTTCAGCGTAACACGTGTTAGAGCTCGCGTTACAACGATTATGACGTAATATCGATGTTTCATTCGATTTTAATTGACGATTGTAATTGATCGTTCTATCGAATGGGGACCGCAGTGTTTAATAATGTTTTGTTCTAAATTTGCAATTGTTTTATTGTGCAAATTTTTATCAACTTTGTTACACTGGGTATTCGTTTTTTTAAATTTATGTTTGAAGTAAGTCGTATATAGGTTGATACATAAATTATAAAAATATTATATAATATAATTTCAGCTAAATATTTTTTAACTGAAATTACTTCGTAAATAATGTTAGTAGATTAAATAAAATTTTCGTGCATTTTCAAACGGCAGTCACATAAAACCTAATTACGTAACCAGAATAGATTACACACTAAAGAGGTATATCCATCTACCCTTTTACAAAATTTTCTTTCTGTTAATCCCCCAATCCCCAGAGAAAATTAAACGAACTCTCCCGCTGGAGGCAACAATAATAAAAACTAGCTCTTATCTAATCTACCCTAATTCGGGTACATTAAGTGAATTGTTGATTACAAAACAACCAATTTGTCTTGGCCCCCGCCCTCCCTGGATGCTCGTAAAATGTATTTGACGCACAGTAGCCGGTGGGGACATGTGGGGTCTTATTAATTGGTAACGATCACGGCTATTTAGAAGTGTATGTTGTATTTGAGATTAATTTCGCGATTTATCTGATGTCGTTATATGCTGACAGAGTGTTGGTCATTTGTCAATGATCATTTGATAAGTTAAGAATTCTTTGGTACAATGATATTCACAACCTATCTAGCAACAATGTTTTGTTACAAAATCTGTCAAAAATTGAAAGTTACTATCGAAACTTTAAAAGGTGGTGGTAAGATCACATATATGTACTATGCGATGCAAATTAGAATAGGAATATCAATTACCTCTATCTGTCAAATGTCACTTGAAAAGTATGGTTTGCAAATAACTTATTTGCATATCAATAATAATAGTCTTACATCAAATTTAAATAAAAAGGTTGAATTAGTAAATTGTCTTAATATAATTTTTAATTATTTAAAGTCATAATTCGTTTTCGTTCGTAACAATATGGCGCAATGTCGATCCTATTCTCAATTGAATCGCATAGTAAATGTGTCAAAAATACGCCACAAAAATTGGATCAAAGTTGACTCGACTTTAAATGTATTGACAGTATTCGACACATTTTGTAAGAGGGTTAAAACAATCGGTCTGTAGTGGAAAACTGTCGAAAAATTATATTGTAATGTTGAAACAATACTGCTAAAAGATGTTTTGTGGGAGTGTGTCGAATTAGGCGGGCCATGTCCGGCCGCGACTGGCTTGCCTTGCGGGTATGGCACAAACTATAAGAGACAGCGGGCCAAATTTTTATGGCAATTTTTTGCCAAATTTGCCATACATTATAGACTTGCCCCCCTACCACCATTCTTGCAGCAATCTGTTTAATAGTTTTCGACAGTTTACTCAGTACAAGATTTGACAGAAATTTGACAGTTACTATTGACATAGTTTTAGAGGTGGTGGTAAAGCTCTTGAGAACAATTATACTATACTAAAGCGAACTATTGACTCATATAAGCTCATAATTATTTCAGCGAAATGTCATGAGCGAATTTTGCATATAGAATTCAATGTTTATGTCTATTTAAACAGTGTTCGTTTTGGTATTGGCAATAAATTTGCAGCGCCCTTCTTGACGCTCCTGTGTGTTCGGGGCGTTAAGCAGAAAACCTAATGACCTAAGCTAAAGTTACCGAGGAATTTGGCCTTCAATAGTTCCAAACAATTAAGTAGTATTTTTTCGTGTCTTTTCTTCAATCGCTTTTTTTTTATTTGACACCTGTCAGTGTCACTTATGTCATCCCGCCTACGCTGGTCACTTGACACCGGCTCGCTGGAGTGACAGTATCGATCTCATATAATAGCGCCGGCAATAGGCCCCCAACCTACACCTACGCGGCCGTGTCCCGCCCCGATAACTCCAATTCCGCTTTATCTCCCGACTGCCGACTTTCCTCGCCGGCTTTGTACTTATTTCCTCCAATTTTTCCCCACTCCTCCCCTTCCCCCGCCTCACTTTTATTTCGTTCCTTTTTCTTACTATTTCTCTTATGTATTTTTCGTGTTTCATCCCCCCCGCCCCTGAGGCCGAGGAAGTTTTTTCTCTTGGATCATTTGTACGTCGTTATTGGTGGAGTTGTGGCTAAGTACCTCCGTCTGGGGATTTTTTTTTTTTAATGAATTCCTGCCTTTATGTAGCGGAGGCGATGATAAATAATGAAAACGTCGATTGTTGGAATGGGATCGGAATAAAGAGGATGTTTTTTTTATAGACTCTTGTTTGTTTAAATCAATATTTCGTAAGATTTACGAAATGAATGAAAAACGAAATATATTGGAACAAGTCGATTGTCAAGTAATCAATAGCAATAACTTATGCAATCAATTTACATTATAAATACAAATAGGAGATAAAGATGGCGGATCGTGATACCTACTATTTATTGTATCAAAAAAGTAAGCGTTCCTTCATAAAAAGTTTGGTTTCATCCTCCTTCGAATTTAAATTTGGAATGTGTTCCAAATTCAAATGCGTAATACCTACAAACCATTCATTTGTAAACACGATCTCATTATGCTCGTGTCGGCGGGGCTAAGGGCGCGCGCACACCCGCGACACCGCGCGGTGAGACGATCAATCAAAATTGTCAACCGATTGGAAGGTCCGCCGTGTTTCGCTGAGCGAATGTCGCGCATCAATCATATTCTCAAATGATTATTGTACATATGTAACGTGCTTATGTGTGGATAGATTTTTAAAAGGTGAATCCACTGAAGTTTTGTAAAATTTTTTTTTAATATTTGATTAAGGAACGTGGTCCATATTTTTAAAATCCATGTTTTTTTTTTAAATAAGTAAAAATTATAATTTGTAAGATCCTAAACAAAATAAACGATTTGACTGTGACTTAATTGTTGACTGAAGTTTAATATAGTTTTTTTTTTGTTTTTAAAAGGCTTTCATTTTTGAAAATCCGTTTAGATATAAACCTACTTTTTTTTTTTCAATCGATCCAAATTTGTAGACATTTCTCATCCATCATAAATGCGTGACACAAAGAAGACGTCCATTAACAAAATTAGCTACAGCGCATCAGTAAAATGTGACAGATTGCCTAACAGTCGCACTATTGTACGGAATCAGCAACCCGTACGAACATTACCAAACCCGGGAACCGAACCCCGCACTCGAGTACTTCGGCCATAAAACAAATTAATCAATTAACCGGAGGCATGTCGACATTACGAGTAACGTTTAATTTTGTAGCCCTATCTTTAGGGGGGCGTGCAAATCCAGTATAAATTGAACCCTCGTTTCTAATAGTTTGATTATTAAGATGGGTCACGATGACTGGTTGTATTTGATGTAATTTTTCTCAATGCGAGGGTAGGTTGCGTTATACGCTGACGTCATTTGGTTGATCGTAGTCGAGTGCGTTTTGTTCAAGTGCTTTGTTGATAGTTCATGATGAAGAGGCACCCTTGTACTTTAAACATTCTATTGAAATCGTCTGTTATGGAGACGCTTTGTTGGGGCTATTTTGTCATGCAACAAGATTAGCTTCTTAATGGTATAGAGACTTATCATACATATACAAAGGCATTGTAGAACATTCTTATATCATTGCAGACGGTTTGTAGGTTGATTGAAATTTCCATACCTAAGCATATTGCCAGAAAACATCTACTCATCGTATGATTCATGCAACGCTAGGTACTATAGGTAGCACAGGCAATCTCAGTAAAACCTAGACCAGGGCAAATTTTGAAAATATCGTTAATGAAGTTTGCGGGATTCGAACCTGCACCGTCGCGCATCGTCTAGAAATTAGGGTTACAATAGAAAGGCACGATAGAGACTACCATTTTTTTTTTCAGATATCTTATCTTATTAGCCATTCTATCTCATCTTACGAGATATCATGGTACAATCCATTAAAAAATAGCATATATTTCGTAAGAAAAGAAGAAGAAAAAGACAAGTGAAATTGTTCGGTGTCCGTTCAATGTTCACGCAATTGACCTTACTTATTTCTTCAGCAGACGCCGCCCTCCAGTCAGAAGCTGGTTCTGACGGGAACAGCGAGCACGCTTCATCAGGTGACGAGGACTCGCAGATGAGGCTTCGACTCAAGAGGAAGCTGCAGAGGAACCGAACTTCCTTTACCAACGACCAGATAGACAGCCTTGAGAAGGGTGAGCACCTATTGATCATACTATAATGCTGTTTTTGGAACACCATGTTCTAGCGTTACCGATTCACCTTCAAGACGTAGGTGCAACTTTGCACCTAGGAGCACAGTCACTACCTCTCCCCTCACGGTAACTGCCCAAGCCGAGGTCGTGCCTTCTGTGGCGCCCTTGAGCTAGTTGTCACCCTTTTCCGCCTTTAAGGCCTTGGTTGGAGTGCACTCTGCGCTCACTCCTCCGGTAAAACTGTAAAGGCCACCTCACGGCCAACAGGGTAGCCCATTCAAAAAAAAAAAGCTTTAAGACGTGATGCTGTCATTTATGTCGACTCTATCTATCCTTGCATATGCATATATACATCGAGGGATGAAAGGCTATTTGACCTAAGCGACATTTTGTTCACTTTACAAGACAGCATACTCATTAGACGCAGAAAAAATCGCTGATTCCAAATATGTATATAAGTCACGCTTAAGTCAAATAGCCCTCTCTATATAAATATCGACAGATAACACATACTCATCGTATGATCCCAGACTAAGCACAGCTTGTACTATGGGTACGTTCATACCTCTAGACCATCCTTTCCCAAAGTGGGTGATAACGTCCCCTTGTGGGCGCTAAAGGCCTAAAGGAGGGGCGGTAAGATACCCAGAAAAAAATGGGCGCGTTGTGTAGAGGCTGTAGGTGAAAAAATAAGCTGTGGAGGTGAAAAAATGGGGGCGCTAAAAATAATTTATTCTCAAAGTGGGCCGTATACAAAATAAGTTTGGGAACCACTGCTCTAGACCTTGCCGTAGTAAAATAACATTACAAACATACACTCCAATATAATCAAACTATCTCATACAGTAATGTCACCATAATTTCGACATATTAACCATAATACAACCAAAATCGAATCTCCCGAGAAACCGCACTCATAAATCGCACAGACGGAATCGCTTCGACCTCCACATCCAATAAGAGGTCCCCGGAGGCATCATAAACCTATTTCCCAATGTCCCTTTCATCTTATTTATTGTTTGCAATAACAACACGGTTATTAGTAAGTAAATAAATATTGTCCTCCCCAATATTTGCTGAGCTCTCGGTCGCCGGCGCAGAGCCCAATTATCGATGTTGAGCAGTGTTAATCTCACTTATACAATGTTTGTTTGTTTGTTCGACTGTTGTGTGTATACTTTTATTACTTTATTGCAACGAGTTATAACCTATATCTTTCTCTTCTTTCTTATGCAATCAATTAAATTGTAATGGAATAATATGAGGAATATTGAAACTTCTTTTTTACGTCGGAAAATCCTGCTACCCTGCCACTTTGATTTCAATGGAATAATATGAGATATCTTTCCTTTTAACATGGAAAATCCTGCCACCACTTCGGGGGTGGTAGCAAGGTTATGTAGGAGTCCCGGCAGAAGGCCACATACCCACTAAAAATCGACGGTATATCCTTCGCTTGTGGGCGCTAGGGTTGCACCGCTAAGGGATGCACCGCGGGGATTATTGGGTATTCTACCAATGTCAAATAATTCATTAATAGTGAGGATAAATTCAATAAATACACATTATAAATAAAATTGGGTCATGAAGTTTGATAACGATGGTGGATGACCATTTTTAAGGTTTCAAACTTATTCCGAGTTATTTTAACTTTCCCAACATTTGACAGTTTCCCGTGTCCCATTTTATTTATTTATTTATTTATATTAATTGATACATACATTTGTTTTGACTGGCTGTGTGACTTTGATGTCTGAGTACGTCAAATTATCTGTGTTAAGACGTATGAGACTAGACCATAGGACTAGACTCTGCTAGAATTTCAGAGATTCATCCGCTTTCTTTATGACGTTCATTACGCATTTTTATATATAGTGTTAATTTATTGAATTTGTCCTTGATATTAATTACTTGACATTGGCGATATACCCGCTCTAGTCGCAGGTGAAGCCATTCTTTATCTTATTCCATTAAATTTTATCATTTCACTCATTTTGTAAAAAAGAAAAAGAATTTCAGTCCAAAGTTTTTGGATATCTTTTTGAGACCTATGTCTCCTTACTTTGTAATAATCATTGCTTTATTGATAGTCATTTATATTCATTGTGTTTTTTTTTTCCTTGTTTTTTTTTATAAATTTGACTTATCGACCGAGTATTTGTAAAAGTTAGGAGGAGTTGGCAGACAAAACGCATTATTTTGATAACTTTGATTCATAATAAGTGTTTTTTTCTGTTTGTCCAGAATTCGAGAGGACGCACTATCCGGACGTGTTCGCGCGGGAGCGACTGGCGGAAAAGATTGGATTGCCTGAGGCACGTATCCAGGTAAAATAAAATCCAAATATAAACAGCGGTAATGTGAGCTGTATCGATAAATAACGAGCTTATAACCTACTAACAAAACAAAATGGGTTCATAAGTAACAAATACTTGTATAGTATACAAATACTTCCTGCAGCGGTGTTCCCGTACCGATGCGATAAAGGTATCTTCAAGAAACGAGCCTACTCATTCCTTAAAGGCCGGCAACGCTCTTGCGATGCCCCTGGTGTTGCAAGTGTCCATGGGCGGCGTTGATCACTTACCATCAGGTGATACGTCTGCTCGTTTGCCTCCCTATCTCATAAAAAAAAAAAAAATTAATCTCCTGTAAAACCTATTATAGATTTGATCGATTTTATAATGACGGTTAAATTGACTCGACGCAAGTTTGGTAACTTTCCACGAAACCCAGCTCTGAAGACGGACCAAAAGCTGATTCCAACGATATACAGGGTGTATCAGAAGTCCGAAATAATACTTTGACCTTTGCATCAGTATCGGGTATACAACATAATGGTATGAAAATTTGATCGAAATTCGACCATGTTTTTCCAACTTATTTTTCGTCGTCAATTTCTATAACTCATCGTATCTTGAGTCCTATGTAAAATTTGCATGTTCTGTCTTGTGAATATTGGTAGTCGCCCCTCATATGTTTAGTTTACACTGCTGAATAGGGTAATGGTACGTCCCAAAGACACGATACCTGTGACAAATATTCAAAGGTCTATAACTCAGAAACTATGATAGTTAAGTATAAACTGTCTTCACTAAGCATCCACATATGAACTACTTTATATGTGAACAAAGTATTATTTCGGACTTCTGATACACTCTGTATACGTATTAGTAAGTATTCCACTGATATATATGATTCCAACGTTTAACTCTACATCGCCCAACATAGTCAATCCGCCTTTTAAACTTCGATATATTTATGAGCTTTCAAATGAGCGTCTAATATTGGGTATACTAATACAAGGTAGCAGTAGCAGTGGTAGCCGAGTGGTCGAACGCACGCTTTGCAATCAAAGTGCGCAGGTTCTATCCCCGGCTCGCACCTCTGGGTTCCATGTGCGAATCTCATTTTCATCTGAGATTATCACTTGCTAAGAAACGGTGACGGAAAACATCGTGAGGAAACCTGTGTGCCCGGTATAATGGCAATAGGCTCGCCCCCTATTACATAGGGACCAAAATACATCGGCGAAGTGTGGGCGCACTGCAGTGCACCTCTGCCTACCCCTTCGGGGAATACAGGCGTGATGATGATGATGATGTATTACTAATACAAGGTCTAATCTTTAAAGTGCCAGGCAGACTATATACCAAAATGAACTGTATTGACTCACAGAGAAAGCTCATCCTTCAACGATGTGTCATTGACAGTGCGAGCTAATTTTGCAGCGTCGTCGCGTGGCTGTTACCACTGAAATTCAATCGTTCGTTTTGGTATTGGCAAAGTTTTTTCAGCGCGCTTCTTGACGCTCTTGTGTGCCGAGGGCTTAACCCAATGTAATTAACTAACTAAGCTAACTAACATTTATCCCACTTACTAACTTAAAAAAAGATTTTGCTAAAGTATCATATACAAGCAAAAATATTTTCGACAATGGTGATTTATGAATTAAAGTTATTCTTTGGTATCGTGTTACGATTTGAGTCCTGTAGTTGTATCACGAGCGCCAAGAATAGACTCATGTCACAGAATATGTTGATTATATCTCTTTCCCTCGTATGTAATAAGACAGAGAGCGACCGAGCGGATCCGTGACAGAGGCCTTGTCTTGCATGACATGACATGCTGATACAGACGCGATTACTAAAAGTAATCAGTTTCCTCATTTATTTTTAGTTCTTACAAAAATGTATGTCTATCAAAATTACATGAATAAGATTTTTTTTGCGTGATTTTTTAGTTTTAACATAAAAAAATCCCCTTAAAATAGAACAAGGGTTTCGGCTCGCGGATGCGTTCATAAGGGCGTGTTTACACACACTGTTTGCGTAGGCGCGGCCTATATGGATGCGTCTTTAGCAAACACGTTAAAAAAACAAGGGTTATTATTACCCCCAAGCATGTAGTACATACTTATTACATACGTTAGGTAAATATTTTGGCAGAACTACGCTCTGTGTTCGCCGATGTTTTTATTGTTTGAATTTTTCGTTCGACCATGTTTGCTCTCGGTCCGTGTGTTTGGTTTGCATAAATTCTGAGTAATTAATAAAATATATTAATTTAGTTTCATATGTTTGTTGCCGTGAAATAATATAATTAAGTGACGTAACATTGTAATGAGATAGATATCTACGAGATGAAAATGGTAGGTATAACAGTGGAGACTGAAAAATCACGGTAGATAGAGCAGCTAAAAACAAATAGTTCCCCATCACTCTTATATTTCTCTGAAGGGTAGGCAGGCATGCATTAAAGAGTATCTAACTGCCTTATATTCGCCAATGTAGTTAACTAATTGTACCTCCTAACTTATGATATCTATACCCCAAAGTGTTATTACCCCAAAGAGTTATTATATTGAAGAGGGAGCTTTTCCTAACATTTGACAGTTTCATACGTCCAATTTTGTGTGTATCTTTGATATCTACGTCATTTGCCTTACCTTGTCCCATTATTTGGGAGCGGCGCAGTATGTCTCTTTCTTCCATTCATCTCGCTTTTCTGTCATACTGACATCCACTCCGATCTCATTCATGTCCAGTCCATCCATCTTTTCTTGGGCCTTCCTCTCGTTCAGTATCCGTCCACATTTATACTCATCACTCTTTTAGTGACATGATTCTCAGCTCTTCTCATCACATGTCCAAACCATTCTATGTCAACACGTGTAAGACTAGCTGGCCATGGCAACAACTCAACTTATGTATATAATAATATAATTTCTAATATCCTTGCTGTAACGTAAAGTAACCGTAAAAGTTATATTACATGTACCTACCTAAATAAGTATGTAGGATTATGAAATGCCACCCCGTTATAGATACCAAAATGTATTGGAATACATAACTATTGAAAATACAATAACCAATATGTAAGTATGTTCCCTACTACATTTTTTATTGTCAACAAAATATGACCCTATAAAACGTGTTAAAAGCATATCTACATTATCTATGCCGGCACCGGCGGACGCACTTAGTGTTGCCAACAGTTTAAAAAGTCGTTTATCACTGTGGAAAACTTGGCGCCACTTTTATAATGGCCTAATGTGATTTTGACTGCAAACCTTTTAAGTTTACAAGCGCTTATTCTGAAATAAATCAGATTAGTTTAAAGTGCGCGCCATTATGCGAATATTTGTAGATGCTGTAATCTTATTAAGGAGTATCAACCAAAAATATTAGGTATTCATGGGGCTAAGTGCATCGTCGTCCTGCTTATGACTGAATTGTTTGAGCGAGACGGCCTATATGTTTCGTCTATCAAATATACCTAATTTAGTCTTATATTCCAACTAAATTGGTGACAACTTCGACATTTTTTTTCCATTTTTATAGCCATATGGCAACAATAAAAGTCAAAGTCAAATAATTTATTCTGTATTACTTACATATACTACTACCGGATCGAAATACGACCTCAACTGAGAAGATCCGGCAAGAAACTCAGTGGGAGGATCATTTTTTAAAATCGCATAAACTTATTTCAAATACAAAGGCACATATAGCTCCGGTGTGTTGCCTTTAGAGCTGCTTTTATTATTAATGATAAGATAATAATACGAGCAGTGGTAGCCGAGTGGTCGAACGCACGCTTTGCAATCAAAGTGCGCAGGTTCTATCCCCGGCTCGCACCTCTGGGTTCCATGTGCGAATCTCATTTTCATCTGAGATTATCGGTGACGGAAAACATCGTGAGGAAACCTGTGTGCCCGGTATAATGGCAATAGGCTCGCCCCCTATTACATTGGGACCAAAATACATCGGCGAAGTGTGGGCGCACTGCAGTGCACCTCTGCCTACCCCTTCGGGGAATACAGGCGTGATGATGTATTATTATTATAATAATACGTTAGTGAAATGCATAGTTTCTCAGTAATAAAACAACTTTAAGGACCATCTAACATCTTTAATACGTTTATTACGTACATATTTACTCGACATTGTAGTTATTTGGAATAAATATCTGCAAACCGCAGGTGCAGCCATTCCTCATCTTATTCCATTAAAATTTCATTAATTTCGTAAAAAAAGAAGAAGAAAACAATATTGGCATAAAAGAGTTTTCTTTTCCATAAAAAAGTGAAAAAAGCAAATGGCGGCGAGTCGAGAGCTTTCCCGCCAAAGAGCGTAGGCTAAGCTGCAACATTAACCTCTCGTCGTCGGCCCTTAGTTAACATTCGTAGCGTCTACGACGTCGGTGCAATGTCACCTACGGTCAACAAGTACTTTAGATTAGGGCTGTCTACAAAGTTCTTATTTTTTTAAGACACTTGTAGATTTACTTTTATGTAAGTAATTTCTTTGTGTTCGCTTGCATTTCTATATACTTATGTCGCCAGACAACTCAATATACCCATCGTATAATTTAGCAAATCTTGTACCATGGGTACCATATAATGGACTGGGGGCGATCCCAGTTATAGATCAGGGCAAATTTAGATATGGCCTTTTCGAAATTTGCCACTGGTAGGAATCGAACCCGCAATAATCAGTGATTCAAGCAGCCTACACTTAAACCACCAGACCAAGCGATGGTCAAAAAATATTACAGACGATGGTTAGGTCCGTTGTTTTAAAGGTAAGCCAGTTCAGCTTACTGCACCACCGGGTGGTTTTGATTCCCGTCATCCGCAAGTTGTTTATTTATATGTAATTAACACTAAATATATGAACGTAACCACCTACCTTCTATACAGAGTTATTAGTAATTCGACGTATTCCCGTTAGGAGGTGATAGGGGTGACTATTTGCGATAATTTTGAGCCCCCAAGTTTCATAAGCTTTTTTTTCATAACGTCTCGCATTTTAAAACTTAGACTTAGAATTGTCGTTTTAATATTGATAAATTACCAGTGTTTAATCGTTTTTATAAATCAGAAGAAAAAAATAGATTTAAATTGATGTTTTTTTTTTAAATATTGTAGGTTGCATTTTTGAAAAAAAATTGAAAAAAAGTTAATAAACATGATAACTCAAAAATGGTTCACTTTTGCATAATGCATATGCAATAACCCTGAGTAATAGATACAAATTTAAAAAATATCAATATTTTTATCACAGAATAATATATTAAAGGTCGCTTTAATATTTTACAAACGTCAAAACGTAATCATAATACCAGCCCTACGCCCAAAATTTGTTCAAAGCGCACAACAAGTAGATTTGAACTTTGACACAAAGTTGTAAAGCTCAATTTACCATGCCGCGACAAAGAGTAAGGTTTTCAAGGAATATTGTGAATATGATTCTGTATTTGTTGGAGGACACGCTACGTATCGAGACGAGTTCAGAACTAATTTGTAATTCAATAAAAAAAAACACTGGTACACTAGGGCATCATTTTTGTCAATACTAAAACGACCTGTATTCTTTTTTTTTTACGAAATACTCGTAAAGAAAGCTTAATTCCATTCTCTTTCATTGATGAAATGTCATTGACAGCGCGAGAGAGTTTTAACGTGTGGTCAGTGGCTCACTAGGCTTTTGCCAAAGAAATTCAATATTTATATCTATTTATACAGAGTTCGTGTTTTGTATTACCTAAGCTTTGACGTCTTGACTTTTATAACTGTTTTACTTGACTGTCCCAAAAGGGAAGTTAAGTTTATATCTTTAACACCAAGTTTTTGTTTCTGTTAATAACGCCAAAAGATCTTAATTGTTATGCTTCCACGGAAACATCGTTTTTTTAGAGTTCCGTAATTCAAAAAAGGAAAGAAAGGAACCATTATAGAATCACCTTGTTGTCTGTATGCCCTACTAATATTATAATTGCGAAAGTTTGTAAGGATGGATGTTTGTTAATCTTTCACGCAAAAACTACTGATCGGATTTTGATGAGACTTTACAGTATTATTGTTTATACATCAGAATAACATATAGACTATAATTTATAATGATATTGAACAATCAAAGTCTATGCGGACGAAGTCGCGGTTAGAAGGTAGTCTGTCTATAAAGTCTATAAAATATGTATTAAGTTTGTTTGTGCCTCGCATGTTAGCATCTTTCTTCCGTAATATGTCCTGAATATTTCCATGTGACCGCAGTCACAATACCCGGGGTAAGTTATCGATCCCAGGCCTACAGGAAGCGGGGGTGCGTTTCCGGCGCGGGAAGGGGCGGCGAGGGGGGGATGTTTTGAAAAATTGGCACCTACCGCGGGCGAAAACATTTCTCCCCACAAAAACAACCAAAATCATACCCTACCTATCCAACAATAAGATACTTTTGGGAGTGCACAAATTATTTCTTGAATAAATGTAGAGACTTTCGTGGTGTTACAAATGTTCGGATTTATTTTGTTTTTGTTTGTTTTGGACTTTTTGATTAATGAGATATATTATTTGGTACTTAATTATTTAAAGACACCATTTTATCATTTGGAAATAAATAATAGAGTTAATTCTGTTAGCAACAAACCGTACCGTATTGCCGTCCTTTTTGCGGCCGTAACGTATGAGCAAGACGACAATATTGTTTTGTACTATCAAATATAATTTCAATTGCAGTTTGTTTACAATAAAATCGTTATAGGATAATATTATAGATAATGAAATTACATCCATACAAGCAGTAGTAGCCTCTTTGGTAGAGAGCTTCCCCGAACGCACGGGGTGCAAGTTCAAATCCCAAGCCCATACCTATGGGATTTTCCTATTGTATGTTGAAGTACTAATGTCATTTTCAATAGTGATCACCACTTGCTGAACGATGAAGGCAAACATCGTGAGGAAACCTACAAGTCTATAAAAAGGTGTGTGAAGTTCACCAACCCGCACTGGGCTAGCGTGGTGGACTATGGCCCAAATCTCCCTCGTATTGAGGGGGAATGTGTCCGGTATAACATCAATAGGCTCGCCACCTATTAGGACCAAAATACGCTCGCGAAGTGTGATTTCAATTCAGTACACCTCTGCCTACCCCTTCGGGAAAATTACATCCGTATAATAATTTCATAACACTAATTAGCTAACTCTATAATGAGTTCAAACAACTTTATTTTGCAACTGCAATTGAAATTGATAACAACGTTACGACGACAGTAAAATTTAGCGTTTCCACGTTACTACCGAAGCAATTTACGAACGAAAACAATTAAGGTGGGTACAGACCAACGTAACGATATTATAGGGAATCCCATTTGGCCCCTCTGTAACTTTATTTTCATCCGAACTATGAGGGTAGTATACAAGGGAAGGATCATAGAATACAAGAATAAACTTAGAACGACCGACAGTCATGGCAATTATGTATGTGTGGAAATCAGTATCCCCAGTTGCATACGAGTAAACTATACGTGATTATTACACCTATGTTAAAAGTAGGGTTTTTATTACTAGCTTAAATTACATACACGGTAATAAATAAACTTATTTTATTTATTTAAATTACCTAAACAACTTTAGTCATTATAAATTTTTGTCCATATTTTATGGTACCTATGCAACTATTAGATACAGGTATGAAAGAAAATAGAAAAAAAAATCTGTTGTACGTAAGGTAAGCGATATCTGAAGGTTTGACAGCAATGTAACATAAAGTTTAATATGGCAGCACGCGTCAGTATCGCGCAGTTCGCCACTCTAATGTCTTCTTGTATGGGTAGGATTCGGGTAGGCGCAAGGAGGCGGGGAAAGGCCCGTCATCGCTGTCACGTCGGGATATCTATAGACAGGAACGGGAAAAATGTGACAAGTCATAATATTGTAGCGTGACATAAAGTTGGGGATACAATTGTTTTAGGATTTATTGCATTTATCCCATCTCAGAGTGATATCATTAAATTATTTATGACTAGCGGTCCGTCCCGGCTTCGTACGGGTTTATAATATAGCCTATATTACTCCGTTATAATGTAGCTTTCTAATTGAAATCAGTCCAGTAGTTTTTAAGTAAATTCGTTACATACAAAAACACAAATCTTTCCTCTTTATAATATTAGTATAGACATTTGAGAGCTACCTTACCAATGACTGTAATTAACTACTTTATAGTTTACATATAGGTACATAGGTCGACACTGAGTATTATATATAATCTATATATATCTTTTTAAATAGAGGGAATAAGTATATTATTTGGACTCCACATACCTACGTAAAGAAATCACATAGAATTTTCACATAGAGATTAATAAAATAAATAATTATCTCAAATCAAGCCATTTTTGTACAATGGTACTGGGGGCGATCCTAGCTTCACCTAGACAAGAGAAATTTCTGAAAAGACCATAACCAAAATTTGCCACTGACCGGAATCGAACCCGCAACTATTCCGGTCAGTGAGCTGAGGGGCTTACGCCTCCAACCACTAGACCAGTATTCCTTCGTGATCCACTTAATACTTTTAAACCCAAGCTGGTTCCATTAGGTAAAAATAACACACATTTATTAATAGTACATATTTTGGTATCGCCTTTGTGTGAAGTATGGAGCTATTGCTTATTTTTTACCAAAGAAGCCATTAAATTTTTGAAATAAAAGTACTAAATAAAAGTACTAAAATTAAAGTAGCCTAAGTTACGCCTTGGAACGTCAGCTATCTGTCAGTGAAAGTCCCATTGAAATCGGTTCAGCCGTTTAGAAGTTTACCTCAAACAAACAGACAGACAGACAGACAAAAAATTTTAAAATTGCGTTTTCGTTATAGGTATCGTATATACTTTAATACGCATTTGGTAAAAAAGTGTTATTTTATTACAAACAGACACTCCAATTTTATTTATTTGTATGTAGTATGTATGTATGTATAGGAGATGTATAGATAGCTATTATGACCAGTATAGACATTAAACATTGTGACCTAGTCATGTTTTTGTTACCATTGATGAAATATGTTGTTATTATGACTTTAAAAAATTAGTCGTAGTCAAACTACAAGGGTTTTGTTAATAGACTTGGGGCGCTGACCGTCGTGAAAAGTTATGATTTCCGCTTAGCCAAGTGTGCCCTTAGCCTAGCTCGTCCCTTCCGCGCAGGTTTTCCGAGGGCCCCAATAAAACAGTGTCGGCAACATTCCGCCCAGCCCACCGCCCGCCCGCCCAATAATATTATGACATATTGCCTTCACTGCCAACTGCTGGAAACGGCTTTCTGTTGAAATATTTCGCCAGCTATTTTTGGTTGAATTTATTTAGGTAATGGGTGGTGTTTGTAAATGGGCTTTTACATTATTTACCTCGATTTTTTTTCTGAGAAAGGCAATTTATAGACTTTGCAATACAAACGGTATTCATTAGAAGATAGATACCTAATAACAGTCTATCTCAGAAGCCGTTTTTATTTTTAGAACTCTTACTACCTTACATACCTTTAGAGAATTTGAATCAATAAAGTAACTTCCCCTCTTTGACTTTAAATATGAGTACCAAGTTATTTACTTCCGTTAAAATTCTATTAACATTAAGTTCTAGAGAATAAACTATTATAAAGAGAATAAAGTCATAATTCATTGATACTAATAAATAATCCGAATTCGGTTCACAAACGTCGGATATAGGTAGGTAATATGCAGTAACAAATCAAACTGGTCGTAATGAGACCTTCATCTTTTTCTGAAGTCTGTTTAATAAAGCAAGATATCCATTATTTTTGTAAGCTACTTAAACTAGGCACCTAGGTAGTTTTTATTGCGAATAGCTACCTTCATTATCAACACAAGATTAGCAGCTATATTACTTCTTTATAACATACCTCCTAGATTTCTACATAAGTTTCTTCACACGAAAGACCAAGCGTTACATTAGGCGCGGAACGATGCTCCCAACACTCGCCGCCCGCCTTCACAAAGCGCGGGAAAGGCGGGCGCCATATTGCCGCCGCCATTGCTGCGGGCGGCGGAAGTGACGCGCACGTGAGTCCCACTTCCGGGGGTTCGTTCCGTTTCACGCAGTTCAATGTCACAATATTGTCTGCGCTTGGATTATTTCTAATTGTTTTAGATGTTTCATTTTTAAAATATGTAATTTGAATGATTTAGTATCTACATAACATGTAGGTACATACCTACTTTAAACTCTTTCTAAAATAGGATACCTACGATATATGTTTAAAGTGTTACAGTAAGTATGGGGGTGAATTCGATAATAAGTAGGCTCTACATTTAATCAACATGTCCCTACCCAACATTTCAGTGGTATTTTACTAAAGTTAATAGCTTACTCTACATAGGTATATTTCATCGCGTGATTTTCCCATATCCCTCGTCCCATTAATATAGTAATTACAAGTATATCAAGTTTATTAAAAGCGCCACCTGCGGCCATGTCGTGATGTTGTTATCAATGTCACTATGAACGCGTATAAATTAATGTATGGGACACTAATTACTTGCTAATATGCTTTAAGTGGTTTTAATTGGAAATGGTTTTGAAGAAAGAACATGACTAAAACGAGGTTTAACTGGCATCGAGAGCGAATCACTAACAAAACTGTTTTTCCTTTTATTTATTCAGGAAATGATGAAATTTATTGGAATATGGTAAGGAACGACTCCACCAGCGATTGTCGGGTATTTCAGCCAGTATCAAGAAATTAATAGCAAGGACAAATTCAATAAATGCACAATAAAATTAAAATAGGTCATAAGTGTGATAAAGATGACGGATGAATCCTCGAAATTGTTTTTATAGGAAACCTTATGAGTAACGTACCATTAAACGTTTTACGGTCCGTTAGCGATACAAGGCGTTTTTTGTACATGAATCTTGTAATTAGTAATATCTTACTACGTAGGTACTATATGCTAATTATGAAATAGGATAAAAATGCTCGGTGAATCTAAGTTCTGGCCAAGCTAGCCTCAAGGTTTCCATCGACTTCCCTTATGTCTAACACGATTTATATATTGTACACAACGACCCTTTTGTAGATGTCTTGACGCTTTACAACGCTGTTTTCAATGAAAAATGTTTTAGAGAGTAATAGAGTTTCTTGCCCATTATTTTAAGTAGGAACTGCTTTCCAAATAGGTGGTAGAGTTTTATAAATTTGTGATGGCTCTGACTATTTATTACTATAATGGTTTGAACAATTAATATGAATAAAGTTCTGAAATTTATGTTGTGGAACAGTGTCAGGTCCTAGTAGTAACGTCGGTAAATGAAAATCTTACATTCAAGTGTTACCGACAGGTATGGTTCTCCAACCGGCGAGCGAAATGGCGACGAGAAGAGAAGCTCAGAAGCCAACGGAGAGACGCGCCGGCCGCGTCGCCGCCCGCGCCGCCCGCCCCCCGGATACCACTCAACGGCGGGTTCAACTCCATGTACAGCCCCATACCGCAGCCCATCGCCACCATGGGTGATAGTTACAGGTAAACAAATAACACGCTGAGTTTCTTTCAGTATCTTTTCAGTCGAGATTGATCGTAGCATATAGGACCTCGTAAAGACTATAGTATGCATATAAAAAAATATTTTAACTTTGCTATGACCACTTATAACTCTTTATAGTACCGATAATCCACACGGTTGGTGGTAGTACAACAAACAAACTGCTTGGGACCAAACCTTGCAAATTCACCTGTCACCTATCAGGGTACTAATGTTGTCCAATGTGCCTTGTTTACTGAACTTCATTGTACAGTCAGCATCGAAAATATCGGGATCTAGCAGATTGTTCAAAATTATCATAAATATTAAGAAAATAGCAATGGTATATGGCGTGTTTCAAAATGCACATAGTCCATGACAGCTGTCATTCTGAAGATAAGTTAGTCCCATTGCGATAGCGTTTAATTTTCTTAGATGTTTTGATCATTTAGCTGCTGACTTTACAGCCCTTCCGCTCTGTAGGTATATTGCACGCACACTACTGTACTATAATCTGGTAAATATTGTTCTTCTGATTTCATATACTAATTCAGAGACGATACATGCTGACTCAACTAAACTCAGTATTCTAACATTAGTTTATCCAGAATAAACATTTCGTTTCTTATGAAGTCCGAAAAACTTAAAAGCCAAACTTCTTGGCGTGGCTCTTAGCGCCATCTATCGTCGAGCAGCGGTACTAATTTAATTGCGCGCGAAATCGAGCGGCAAAGGTCGCGGCTTGCGCTTCCCGTTCCCGCCATTGCACCGAGACGTTCCGAAGTTCGGAGCCGAAGGTCGGCAGAGTTTCCACTCCAATAGATTTTTAATAGTGAACTACGAGTTTTAGCTTTTGTCGTCGAGAAAATTAACTTAGTGGAACGAGAACTCGCCTTGATAGTTTTATCGAACGAAGTGAAGTGTGTTTTTGGAATATTCCCTCGCGATTAGGAAGCTTCATAAATACTAAGTAATAGGTATAATACAAAACTGATATGTTATGTATCGTTATTTAAAATGGGAACGTTCTCACAAATCATTTATAAAATTTATTTGTGTTGAAACTTTTTATAATATTATGTTTTTTTTTAATAATAAAAAAGGTGTCTGCTTAGTTTTCGCGGCATATATTTTCATATGTTTACGATTATCTGCATGGAGTATTTTTTATATACCACAGACAGTTCATTTACTCTCTGCTAGTGGATATTTACCATGACTCGACAGCTTACCATTTTTTTAATGTTCGTTTCTGCAAAAAATATCTCTATTATTTATATTGATTTTTTTTTCAACAGCACGATGTCGGGGGGACTGTCCTCATCGTGCCTGCAGCAGCGGGACGCCGGATACCCTTACATGTTTGGTGACGTGCTTGGCGGAGGCGGGTACTCGAGAGCACCGGCCGCTCACCAACAACACGCCGCATACTCACAACCACAGCCGGCCGGGAGTACTGGTTAGTACATATAAACTACACTTTTTTCCTATCCATTAGTATCTAACTGCTAGGCAAAGGTCACCTCCTTCCACTCATCCAGGTCTTAAGCTCTCTATCACATACCGTCGAAGTCATCGTGTCTTGGGCCTACCATGGCGACGACTTTGGGACCCATTCGGTACAAACTTGTAACCACCGTTCGGAGAGATGTCTCATTCAGTTCCACTTGAGTGGGGATCCTGGTTTTCAGAAAGTTCAAAATCATCAACAACAACCCCACAAGCACTTTTGTTCGAAAAATTGCTATCGGGTGGCCCGTAAATGTATTTTTTTTAAATTAGAGCAGTTTTTTAAACAGAGAACGAACCTTAAACATATTTTACTTACGTAAGCTGGTATAGGTAGGTACTTATTTTGCTTATGTATGAAATATGACTCGTTTGTGATGATATTTTGGCACTGTAGATGAGGGAGATTTTTGTTTTTTGATCTAAATATAATACAATTATGTACCATTCTGTCACAATCGGTAAAATAAATAATTGATGTGCTAATAAATGTTATAAGGATCAAATAAGCAGTTTCTAAATTACGCTTTGGGGAATGGAGTAGAAAAATAAACAGGGATTATTTGCAAAATATTTACAAGCGCTGTAATAAAATAGGAAAAAATAACCGCTGACTCAAGATCAAGGGGCGTCTAACCCACAACGTGATGGGGAAACAAAATAAAGGAAGGAGAAAACAGGAATTCTCGCAACGATTGGATTTGCCGTTGTCTGTTCCTTTGCAAATGACATTTAAATTGATTTAAAATACAACATAGCCCCTGTGATTTGTTTATTAAATACTTGCCAGTATTATTTGAAAATTTTAGGTGTTTTCGTGCCTTAAATAGAAAAGAAAAATAATGTGCCCGGCGTTATCGGTGTCATTGTTTTTAAAAAGTCGTAACTTACCAATTTGAAGTTATATATCAGTATGCGGACATTTTTAGCCGTAGGTGGCGGAAAGCGGCATGAATTATTGTTGTTTGGGGCGTTTCGTGGCATTGTTCGGGTACCGAGTTGCCGAGTTTCCAACGCCGGCCGCAAACAAAAGACCTTTTCACAATTCAAAATGCACGCTCTCGTTTCATTTACTCTTTTGCGATGTTTCGACGGGTGCATTTCCAGCTTCGTGCGGTATTAAATAATGCGGATTTGTTCCACGTTTTTCACTTTTTGGCTGCAGTTCTTTTACGAATCCGGCGAGTGCGAGGTATTTTTCATTTGAATCTGAGATTAAAATTTTTATGAAAATGTTTTTTGTGAAAAATCCGGTTTCTAAACCGGAATTTCTAGACCTGAATTCTAATTCACAACAATAGGTATTCATCCTAAAAACATGTCCGTCATGAGAAATGATCATAGCCCTTTTACTATTAAATTAACATACAAAAAGCGAAGGGCATTTTTAATATATCGTCATAAACAACGGTCTCGTGATAGACTTTATAGAACGAAAATTATACCTATTATGTATGTAATCTATGACGAAAACCGTCGACTAAATGGGTCTCTCAGGGCTGTTTAGTGCCGATAATAACGCGTAATGAATGTAAACCGTACCCCTTTAGCGACGCGCGTCGCTGGAACGGAAAACTGTTTATCGGAACGTCACACTCAGCGGTTGGGGGAGCTGGGGTATTGGGGGCAGAGGAGCGGGGAAAACTAGACATAGGGAACACCATTACTTGGAATCAGATAATTATGATATTTTAGTAATTTGCAGCCCAAACGCTTGTTACTATAGTAGATATAAATAGGTGAAAATTTAAATATCTAAGTAAGTTCTTATTAACAGCATAGGATTTATTTTTCACTTCCGTCTATTCCATGTGAGTACCTACAATAATGTATTCATTCAATCATCTGCCATACATTTCTGGAAGTCAGTCAATATTGTGTCGATGATTATGGGATTTAGGATTTCCCAAAAATATAATATAAAAAAATTTACCCACTTGCGATACCTTTAGTTCACACATTTGTATCGAGAAGCGATTTTGACTCCATAGTTCGTAAATTTCTAAAAAAAAGGGGTGTTTCACAGGAGCACGATATATATTTGTCATTTCCACAAAATATAAGATTATTTTACAGTCTGTTCCTTCAGGTATTTCGATGCTCACCGCACAATAACATCTAATCGTTACGTCACAGCCATGCCTGGCTTTACGGCTGCTCCGTCATAATATAACCAAGCGTGTATCAACCGTGCACAGATAACATGATTGCGTGCTAACGGAATGCAATCGGAATCCTATTAGACGTATGGCCCGCCCGATACGGATACATGACGTAAATAGGTTTCACGTTTGATTGTGTTAACACATGCTGCTGCATGCAATTTGATAGGATCGAAGATGTACGAACTCTGAATCGGCTGCAATGATTAGCTTGTCAGTAATGCCTTACGCTTTCCAATAAGAACTACTTTATCTAATATGCGATATTCTATTAAGAATTAAGTATCTATTGTTAGGATTCATAATCGAAGTTCATACTTCGTTCAGTTTGAGAACTGCGAAGTATTCAAGTTTGATGGAAACTTTCAAATTTTGTTTTCAGTCCGACAGATTACCTATTCGTCGACTTGCAGATTTCGTTACACAGTATAAGTTTCCACGTGCCTTTAGGTGACACAAATACATTCGTCAAAGTTTTTCGAAAACATGATTGAGAAGATAGTTAATGTATGCCATTGTAACTTTCCGATTGGTTTCCATCAAAGATGAATGTTTTCACCGAAATTTAAATAGATTTTTCTTTTAATAGATGTCAACCAATATAACTGTACAATTAAATTAAGTACCTACTATAAAAAAGTTTTCAATCATAATAATTAATTAGTCTGAAACAAATTGCCCTCTAACAAGTCCCTTTTCTTTCTTCTATAGGTGTAATATCAGCAGGAGTCAGCGTACCCGTGCAAATACCATCACAAGGGCCAGACCTCGCGTCCAACTACTGGGGACGGCTTCAGTGATCTCAGCTATTCGGGTTCCCGCATCGGCTTTTGCCAATGCCCGAGAACCCGACAAACGTGCCGGAGTCGCCATCTAGCGGTGAAATTGCGCACAACTACGCCGACCCACACTTGTCTATGAACGTGGCCATCAACATGACAGCCGGCCATGACGCCCCCGTTTTGGCGGGAGACATGCCCGAACAAAATTCGGTATCGTAAGTGCAAAAGAGACTGTTTTTCGTATTTTATAACGATATCCGTTTTTTTAATGTTTCGTTTCACAATGGTGCAAGTTTTTTTTATAAATATAAATGTAAAATAGTTTTCGTACACAATAGTTATAATGTTAAAAAGCAACTGATGATGTTCAAAACTTAGAAGTAAGAGGCCGCGCGCGATGATTTATAGCTGACCCTGTAATTATAATGATTTAAAATTTATTTTACATTATCTTGCAAAGTATAATTCATTGCGTGCGGTCATCAAAAAATAGTAAGCTAGCGGAACAATAGAACGCAATGTATATATAAGCGCCATCTATTGTCGAGTAGAGGAAGGTTTCGTGATGGCAGTCCCTTGTCGGAGGGAAAACGAAAAATGTAAATTTGTTTGTGCCAACGTTTGTAATAATTGAGTGTTATGCGCCCTTAGCGAGCACAACCCTTCTATTTCTTTGATGTACCTACGCTGGGGGTGCGAAATATTAATTCTATAGGGAAAAAAAACGCCGCAACGCTTCGTTACGGCGATTTGTTTCACACCCCTACCCTCTCCAACAAAATTGTCATACAAACTAATCGCGTTTGCATTATTGCGATGATTCATGTATAATATTGTTGCTAAATAGATGTTGTACGTACGTGTCGACTGGATTGCATTAAAAGCACATTTCGAAACGAATTAATTTTATTTATTTATGTCATAATCTGTACAATTATAAAAAATTGAAGTGTCTGTTTGTAGAGTTAAAATAACAGCTTTTATAAAGTACGTTAACTGTAACGAAAACGGAATTTAAAAAAAATATATCTGTCAGTTTCTTACGAGTAAACTGCCAAACGGCTGGACCGATTTTGACGGGACTTTCACTGGGAGATAGCTGATGTTACAATTAGAGTGCCCAAATTGGACGCGTACGAAATCGCGGGCACAGCGAGTTGTTATGAATAAGATCAGTATTGCTGTGATTAAAACTTAGAATATTGTTAGCTTAATTGGTCGAGATGATTTGGAAAATGAATTGTAACGAGGCAGCATTTATGTAGGTGAATCAAACGAAAAAGAATTCCAAAACGTATGCATTGTATGAAATTTGTATTATATATTGGTGCTGACAAACAGCACAAATTGTCATTTTAAATACACGATAATATAATGTAAATTTATATATATTTTCATTAAGAAAAACGAACAATGCAATATGGACGCGGTCAGATACAGTGGAGTATGTAATGTAATTTAGTTTGATTATATTGTAAAATAAATTATTACTCATTATAAGTGCATATAGATTGAGAAGATTACAGTGAAAAATTATTAATAAATATTGCATTAACCATTTATTCTATTTTTATTTAGTAGAAATTGGTAGAAATTAGAGGTGCTTGTTCAAACCTCTAACTCTAACCTCCCTCCGGGATTTTTGGATTTCATGTCCGAATGTCATTGTCAATCATGATTATCACTTTGAAAGTAAACATCGTGAGAAAACTTGCACGTTTATAGAAAAACGTGCAAACTTCACCAATCTATAAAGGGCCCGCGTTGTGGACTTTGGCCCATATCTCCCTCGCATGATATCCTGTTCGATATAATGGCAAGAATACCCTCAAGGTGTTAAAAGGTATGCGAATGGTATGGTGAGCGCACGCACTGCAGTGCATCTCTACCTATCCTTTGGGTAATACAGGCGTAATGATAGCACCCCAACAATATTTTGAATGAGCTTGCGACTCTCAACTGTATCTAATATCACAACAATGGGCTAATAAAGACGTATACAATAATATTAATAACCCAACCAACAGATGGCGGGAGTATCGACCTTATTGCGTACAGTCAGTGTTGCCACCGCAAAATTATCGCTAGGAAATTATTCTGTTAAGTATATTTGGGCGGTATAATATTAATTTTGTGTCGGTTAACTTCGTATGGGCACGTTGGAGCTACCCTCGGAGGGTTGTACGATGGGGTGGGATTAAACATGTATTGTCAGCATTAAAGTGATCTAAACTATTGAACGGGATGGGCCAAAACATGCATCGTAATAGTACCTTCATACTAGTGAACTTCGATTGAATAGTCACTAAGGAAAAAATATGAGTGTACAAGTCGAATTGAGAACCTCCTCTTTTTCGAAATCAGAAAAAAACTGAAAATTTCTCCGACTTCTGTGACAGGTAAGAATAATACTTATAAAACCCAACATGCTAATAATTACTTAATATTTGTGTATGTAGGTACTAGGTTGTAGATATTATGTATCGAATTATCTACTTCATATTTAATGTTAGTTCTAATTAGTTTAGTTCTTTTTTTAAACAAAGCAATCTTAAGCTTAATTAACAGCATGGAAAAAACATAACCCTCTTTCTGGGATGGTTTAAATGCATCAATAATGAGCCCTATGCTTTCGGCTGGAGTCTGGACTCTGTTTACAGTTGTATTTAAATTTAGTTAGATATTAAGTAAATTCATTACTAATAGGATGGGTTTAAGCCCCCCATGTAACTAACAATGGTCTGCCAAAGACACGCGAGCGGTCGCCAGTGGCGCCCTCATCTCACTACAACAATTGCACAGATTATCAACGCTTATAATTGGTTTACATTTGTCAGTCCCTATCTATCGGGGAGTGGGTGCGTTTGATTTGAATGGGTAATCTTTTTGGGTTCTGTTGCGGTATTTCTGGGGTTCCGTCATCTATTAAAGTTGTGACAAGATTCATAAAATGCTTAGAACTACTAAACATGGGCCCTAAAGTAGATCAATGAATAATAGTAAATGCAATGCGTCAGATACTGAGGCCTTATTTGACGTGGCTATATCTCGACTGCATGATTAAACCAAGTAGTGAAGTGTGTTTCAACTTATATAATTGACATGGGTAGATACCTTCTCTTCCTTTACTTCACATCTTTCTTATAAATTACATTTATAAATATAAAAAACAGTTCCCCGCCGGTATCTGGAACAGGGTCCTAGTTACCAGTGGTTAGGGCTCCAGAGAGAGGAACTACCTCGTAATGCGCGCCGTTTCCAGAAGTACCGCCTTCTGAATCTGTCCCTTGATCCAGCCGTCTAAGCAAGCCAGTATGTTTGTCAAGGCTCTTGGCTAGAAGGCCATGAGCGGAAACGACTATCGGTACAGTTATTGCCGAGTTAATGTCCTACATGTCGACAACCTCGTGATCAAGATACTTGCTTTCTTCATCTTTCTCTGCTTTCACGAGATTCTCGTCATGGGGGACAGTGATATCGATAATCATTGCACGGCGCTCTTGGCGATCTATCAGCACAATAGACTTACTCTTTATTATATCTCATGTGTTGTTAATGCAATCAAATAAATACCATTTCATTTTCACACGTATATTTGATATTTTATACCACGGTAATACTATCTAAGATAATAATAATCTGCTTATACGTTTTACAATAATAAATAATAATACGGAACAGTCTCAACGAAGTTTTACATCGTTTTTACAAATAATAAAACGATATCTTATTAATTACTAGGATAACATCAGATAAACTTATTTTTTAACTAACGTTTAAAATGTTATTTTCTTTACAAAAGCTTTATAATAAGGTTGGGTTCAGCTCAAATGTCTCTCTGAATTCAAAGACGAAATTTATAATCTCATAAAAAAAAATCGCAAAAAAAAAACAAAATCTTAATGCAATTCCGAACTTTCTTTAATAGTAATAAGTATGGATTTCGACAGTGAATTTAAAGAGAGTTCAAAGGCTATCCTACACTACATCAATAACAGTGTTTCTCAACCTTTTGCATGACACGGCCCCTTTAGTATGTAGATATATTTCGCGACCAGTTGCTTTTTTTTCATATTTTTTATTTTGTGACACATATTCAATCCAACATATTTATTGAAAGAGGCCATTAACACAAAAAAAAAACATATTTATTCATTTTCATAATTAGGATTCGGAAATACATAATTACATTGAAGCGATGGGAGAATTTGTATTTTTTGTTTATTTGATTTTGATATATTAATAACATAAAAATATAGCCTCAATAAAAAAAACTAAAGCTAAATATTTGGTAGAAACCGACTATAAACCCCATTAGTTTAAAGCTGGGACATTAACTCAAGACATGAGGCCCTGTAGCATGACCGCGTAGACATAAGTTTTGTCTCTTTCAACTGTCAGATTCGTCGAGAAAATGACGTCACACCGAGCCATGTCCAGAATAAAAAGCTCGAAGTGACGTCATTTTCGCGACAAATCTGACAGTTGAAATAGATAAAACTTATGTCTACACAGTCATGCTAAGGGCGCTGGCCCCAAGACCCCTAACACTATCGTTGTGGAGTTGCTATGACGAATGGTGGATGATGAATGGTGGCTGGTTTAGACATTAGACATGAAGCCAGTAGACTAGTAATATTCTAGCTACTATTGATACAAGATATTGTTTTCATGCCTTGAACAATGAAGTCCACTTAACTCCACAAGGATAGTGTTAAGGGACTCGGGGCCCAGTAAGTTAAAGCGGCAGGAACTCCTATGTTTCATAATTTATATTAAATTGTGGAAAAATATAGCCAGACAGACAATTATTCATTGTCATTATCAAAAATGATTACGACTTGACGAACGATGAAGAATGTGAGGAAACCCGCACAACTATATAAGGGCGTGTGAACTTCACTAACCCGCACTGGCTGGGCCAGCGTGGTGGATTATTTCCAATTCTCCCTCAGAGAGAATTGTGCCCGGTATAACGGCGATAGGCTCGCCCCCTATTACATTGGGATCAAAATACATCGTTTAAGTGTTAGTGCGCTGCAGTTCACCTCTGCCTACCCGTTCCTGGAGTACAGGCGTGATGGTATCTGGTGTATTTATGTTTTCAATCTACGCCAATAACGCTGTCCTTTCGTTCGCATTCACAGTAGTCTCTTCTTGTTGCCTGTAATAAAAATGATTGATTATTATTATAATTTTGTGACATTACTATTATATTTCGTTGAAAAATATTATTTTTATTAGTTTCAATCTATATTAGATAAAATTATTTTCCTTATTATCAAAATCAGTTTTTTTCTATTCAAGTAAAACAAAACAGGCACTTATAAATCTTCAATAAAGTAATAATAGTATCTCTACCCCCCCATTCGGAATGCATTTCCTATGGAGAAGAATGGGCAAGAAACTCCATGGTTGCTCTTTTCCAATAAGGATTTACATTTTTAGGGTTCTGTACCCGAAGGGTAAAACGGGAACCCTATTACTAAGACTTCGCTGTCCGTCCGTTCGTCTGTCACCAGGCTGTATCTCATGAACCGTGATAGTTAGAGAGTTAAATTTTCACAGATGATGTATTTCTGTTGCCGCTATAACAAGAAAATACTAAAAAACAGAATAAAATAAATATTTAAGGGGGCTCCCATACAACAAACGTGATTTTTTTGCCGTTTTTATAGATAATGGTACGGAACCCTTCGTGCGCGAGTCCGACTAGCACTTGGCCGGTTTTTATTATTTAACAATTATACAATACTTTATCGTATGATCCCAAACTGAGCAATGCTTTTACTGCCGGTACCAGACCATGTACTGGGGCGTTCCCAGTTACACTCAGACCGCGGCAAATACCGAAAAGGCCACATCCAACATTTGCTACTAGCGGGAATCGAACCCGCAGCCACATGGTGCAGTGAGCAGAGCTCCTAATCAAACCACTAGACCAGGGATTCACAAACCGGGTTCCGCGGAACCTTGGGGGTTCCATAGAATAGATTATTTTTTTGAATGGACTACGCTGTTGGCCGTGATTTGGCCTTTACAGCTTCACCGGAGGAGTGACGAGTGTAGAGCGCGACTCCAACCAAAGCCTTAAGGGCGGAAGAGGAGGGCAACTAGCTCAAGGGCGCCACATGGGGCACGACCTCGGCTTGGGCAGTTGCCGTGAGGGGAGAGGTAATGACTGCGCTCCTAGCCTAATGAGTCGAAGAGGGGGTTCCTCGACCTCGCCGGCGAGGTCGGTGTTTGTTTGAGGCTGGTGTAGGTGTGTTGTTGGCCCTCTCGACACCCGGGTCGAGGAGGGCGGTGATCATGTCAGGAGGATCTATCAACACATGCCGCGGACGGCGGCGTTGTGCTGTTGTGTGCGCGGGGTTTGGCTTATAATTGCCGGCGGCGACAATTAGAGAGTTTGAAAGCGACGCGGCTTTTTTAAAATAGCGTTCGGACGCTATTTTGAAATGTTTTCGAATGGAGACGAGGCCAAGATCGGAATGTACCATAGAATAGTCTGATGAACCCCGATGGGTTCCGCCAAAATTATATACGCATATAATTGTCGGACATAATACCGAACTATAAAACAATTATTCATAAAACAGTAAAAACAATTTCATTCTTCGCATTAAAACTTTAAGTTAAGAATAATGTGTTTCAATTTTGAGTAATAAAAATTTCTTAAAAAAAAAATATCTATGAATTTCAGTGTTGATTTGTAATCATTAGATATGGGATTCCATAAAAAAAAATATTTGGTTAGTGTTTCATAATCTTTAAAGTTTAGGAACCCCTGGACTAGGTCACGTCCACGTCCACGTCAAATGTAGGTACTTACCGTCTACTGTCATAGTTCCCAATGGTCCCGTACATGCGTTCTTCGGGCACGCTCAGACGAGTGTTCCTTGGGGGTGGGGGGAAGGGAGGCCGGCCGCGATTATGGTAATGTTGGAACACAAACCCTGACATCGCCAGACCAATCCATAGTAGTACCATAAAAGTATCTGTAACAAATGATTCAGTTGACAACAATCTCGGATGAAAATGAGATTTGCACATAAACCCACAAGTGCGAGGCAGCGTTTGAACCTGCACACTTTGATTACAAGGCGTGCGTTCGACCACTCAGCTACCCAGTGGTAGCTGAGTGGTTAGATTCAAGATTAGTTTTGACTCGTTATAGCAGTCTATAACGAGTCAAAACTAATCTTGAATCTAAATATGTTCAATTGAGGCTAAGTCGTTAGTACTTACCACGCCATTGGAAAGGCGGTGCCAAAGTAGCCTTATTGAACTTGAGCACAGTGGCCCTCTTGATCGTATTCACTAAAATGTATTTCAAATTCGATCCCACGCAGTAATCGAACGCGTACACAGCTGCGTACGCGCCGAGCACAGAACAACACAGGATATTCGCTGCATACGTTACTGAGACGAGCGCCATCGACGTCAATACCATAATCAGTATAAAAGTGCACCAGAAATTGAAATCCGAATCCATTAGTAGGTGTATGGCTAAAATAAAATACACTTAATAGCAATTGAAATAGGTGTTATATTAAGTTTTATCATCAAAAGGCGTATACGACTTTTCCAAGTGTTTCCATTACATGGGGCTTTACTACCATATTTGGTAAATTCGTGCGGGTTCCAAGACAATTTAGCTTTTTCCCGGGACTCGCCGAGGGTCAAACCTCGGTGTCTTCAATGGACACCGCTGTCGATCCTGGCTTACAGTGGTGGGCTTAGTCCCAAAAAAAATCCATATTTGTAAGGAGTATTTTTACAAATAACTAATATTGAAGTTTCTATTTGTAATGTGAAAATAACTACTTTATAGTAAAAGCATACGAAAGCAATATAAGTACAGCAATAACAACCATAAAAAAGTCTTTTCAACATTTAATTTAAATAATAATAAAAATTGATTGAAAAAAAAATATAGAAAAAAAAATCTTTGGATTTATATTCTTACCTGGCAACCTATAATAAAATATGGCCGACAGTAAAAAACCAAGATGCAATGATGGCAACAGTACTCCTAGGAGCGGTATACTATACAACCACCAGAATAACAGCCAAATGGCGCCGAAGAATAATCCAGATAGTATTGATGCAGCGAGAAGTGCTAAAAAAAAAACATAGATAACTAATAACAATAACATCGGGATCCGGTATAAATAATATGATTCCAATGTGATAAATATCTGAAATATTTTAATATCATTTTTGTTAAAATGGTTGACGTGTTCTTTTAATCTCTGTACATAATGAAGGCTTGGAATGCCCATTCTAAATCATATGGTGTAACAGAAAAAAAATATTTATAATAATAAAAACAACATTTTACTTAACGACATTGAAATGAATATATTTTTTGTGAATATAGGTTTTGCTTAAATGTGGTGTTGGAGGAGAATGGAAAAGATCAGTTGGACAGAAATGATAACAAACGAGTATGTATTGAAAAGAGTGCAAGAACGAAGAACATTATTAGAGACAATAAGGAACAGAAGAGGAAAGATGATAGGCCATCACATGCGAATGACACCTTTATTAAGAACATCATAGAAGGCAAGATCGACGGAAAGCGTGGGAGAGGTAGACCGCGAGTATGTTACATGAGTCAAATAAAATATAAGGTTGGTGTCATGTCGTATGTGGAGGTGAAGAAGGCTGCACTGGATCGACCCAGATGGCGGGACTTCATCAGAAGCACCAACAAGGGCCGAGCCCTTAAATTAGAAGAAGAAGAAGAGGAGAGCTTGTAACTGGGATCGCCACCAGTCCATTGTATGGCGCGCGCCATAAGCGTTGCTTAGTTTGGGATCATGCGATGAGTATATGTGGCGATATTAATTGATTGATTCCATCACTTACCAGGTCTATCGATGACTGTAATTATATCAATCAATATGTATGTAATAATAACTCCACTAATGAATCCAGCTAGGAACATCTCCGTTTTGAAGAAACGATGTCCCAAGTAACATACGAATACTCCCATAACAAATAACATGGCGCACATCATTTTAGATAGAATGTCGTCTGAAAAGGAGGTGGTGAATTACATTTTTGGACTACATATAAATTGTTATAGATATGACTTTCATCCATCATCTTTATCACGTTCATCACCCATTTTACTATGTCGTGGGTGAAAGGCGATTTGACCTAAGCGACATTTTTTGACTTTACAGGAGAGCATACTCATTCGACGCAGAAAAATTGACTGATTCCAAATATGTATACAAGTCAGTATCGCCCAAAATTGTCGTTTAACCCAAATAGCCTGTCACCCCTCGATGTGTATTTATTGCAGTGGTAGCCGAGTGGTCGAACGCACGCCTTGCAAATCAAAGTGTGCAGGTTCAAGCCCCGGCTCGCACCTCTGGGATTTATGTGCGAATCTGATTTTCATCCGAGATTATCACTTGCTATGAAACGGTGAAGGAAAACATCGTGAGGAAACCTGCACATCTGAGGGAACTTGTCTAGTACTCGATAGATGTGTGAAGTCTGCCAACCCGCACTGGGCCAGCGCAGTGGACTATGACCTGAATCCCCTTCGCATTGAGGGGAGGCCCGTGCCCAGCAGTGTGACATTAAAAGGGTTGTAGTAGTAATAGTGTATTTATTGAATTGGCTGAAATACTCGCTAATCGCAGACGCAGCCATTCCTCATCTCATTACTTTAAATTTCATAATTTCGTAAAAAAAAGAAGAATCAATTATGTCTGACACTTTCTCTCTAATTTAAAGTGTAATTGGATTGCTCCGTTCTTATTATTCCAAATAAATACCTCGAGAATTGAAAGGCTATTTGACTAAAACGACTTTTTTTTTAATTTACAGGAGAGCATACCTACCCATTCGACACGGGAAAATGAGCTGATTCCAAACATGTACATATATAAAGTCTAATTTGCATTGCGACACTAGTGGCATGAAAGTAGTGTCGTGACATTAGTTTCAACACCAGTTTCACAGTGTAGTTTTATGCACAAGTTTTATGCATTCATCGATGCATGCATTGTGAAACTTGACGTTTACACTGTGAAACTGTTGATGAAACTAATGTCACGACACTACTTTCACGCCACTAGTGTCGCAATGTAAATATCGCCCAAAATTGCCGCTTTAGTCAAATAGCCTTACCCCTCGAAATAATCTAAAGTCAGACCGGACGTTGTGGCATGGCGTAACTTGCTACATGGCGCTTACAAAAAAAATAGTATCATTACTTTAAGTTTTATTTTATTATAACTATTTGGGGAGCTTACGTCTAATTTTACAATGTGAGATTGAATGTAATTAACTACATGCCAATTACAAGCTTTTGCACATGGATTTGCAATGATCAGTGATAGATAACTCACCGAGCAATTCACAACCAGTGTCATCGGCTGGAATACAGGCGTAAGTGACACTTGGCACATAAACAGCGTAACCGCCATCGTTGGTGTGAGCTATCACTACGAAAACAGTACCCATAGTCGGGTAAGCGCCAAGTAAACGACGCATCACCTTCAATGATGAGTATGGTGGTATCTAGAATTGAAATTATAAGTCTTAAAACATCTCCCCCCAGGGCCCCAGCAAGCCATGAGCCCGTGTACTAATCTCAGAGTAGATAGAGAAACCCTAATGACCCCACTCTTCGTTATGCTCTGCGGCGATTTTTTTAAGGTTGGCAATGGTTTATCTAAGATCCGCCATCTTAGTCTTAAGATCAAGTAAGTCCCTAAGTGTTATACAGTGTCTTTTTTTTTTTTTTAATGGACTACGCTGTTGGCCGTGATGTGGCCTTTACAGCTTTACCGGAGCAGTGGCGAGCGCAGAGTGCACTCCAACCAAGGCCTTAAGGGCGGAAAAGGGTGGCAACTAGCTCAAGGGCGCCACAGAGGGCACGACCTCGGCTTGGGCAGTTACCGTGAGGGGAGAGGTAGTGACTGTGCTCCTAGGTGCAAAGATGCACCTCCGAGTGGAAGAGGGGGTTCCTCGACCTCGCCGGCGAGATCGGTGTCTGTTTAAGGCTGGTGTAGGTGTGTTGGTGGCCCTCTCGACGCCCGGGTCGAGGAGGGCGGTGATCGTGTCGGGAGAATCAATCAACACGTGCCGCGGACGGCGGCGACGAGTTGATGATTTAAATGCGACGCGGCTTTTTTAAAATAGCGTTCGGACGCTATTTTGAAGTGTTTTCGAATTGAGAAGAGGCCAAGGTCGGAATGATGATCTACGTTCCGTACGTACCACGGGGCACCTACGGCCCTACGGAGAAACCGGGACTGTTAAAGAGTGTCACTAGTCAAAACTAATATGGCGGATAATTTACCGGCTCGAAATGCCGGATCCTTAGTACTATACTACCTCCATGGTACTTATAAACGCACCACATGAAGCCTCCCGCACACTGGGGTATCAAAAACCGCGCGTAAAAATATCTGCCAATACCTATACATAGGTAATCTGTGTCAATTGAAAAAAAAAATCTGTGGTAAAAGCCACGCCCCCCCCAAGCGCAAAAATTCGCTCGCGCTGTTTCTGTCATTTCTTTGAAAAATGAGCTTTTTTCTGTGAGTCAATAGAGTTTATTTTAGTAAAAAACGCGCGACAAGACTGGTGGTAAGGGGGCAGTGCTTAATTCAAACAAGCTGTGAGGGGGATGGGGGACATCAAAAAATACTTACGACCATTCCGTTCTGTTCAATGCTCTTGATAGTCATCATCTTCTTAATGCCATCGAAATAAACTTTAGAATCGAAATTCATCTCAGGCAGATACATCATGTAGAACGTGGTGTTTGGGATCATATTGTCACAAATCTTTGACATGGACGGTGCGCTGGCGTCAACTGTCACGAGGTTAGTGTCAAATGCGGTGCGAAGGTATGGCGCTATCGGTACATCGAAGTCCAGGTTACATCCACCAGGCACAGGATCTGGAAATGGTCTTAATTTAACGACGGCCTCTGTAGTTAGCATGCATGTCAGGACACCTCTGTAACGGATTTGCTCGCTAGCTCTTTGTCTTATATGAAATAAGATAAAGAGCGATCTTTGTCTTATTTCATATGAGGGAAAAAGACAAAATCAACATATTCCTGGACATAAGTCTGGAGCACATGCTACACCTAGGGGTCTAGTATTTCAAACATAGCCCGGTCAGCTGTTCAGCTGGAGTGTATCGAAACATTAACAAAAGCACATCTTGGTGTGCAGCATCGAGATTATCTCGAATTCGACATATTAAGTCGAAACATCCAGTGTGTCCAGGGCTTTAAAATTTTCAGGATTTGCTTTGGTCTGAGCGTAACAGTCTATTATATTAAGGGACTAGTATATGACTACATATTAGTAGAAGTAATAATACATTGCTAGTAATAATAAAACAATTAACAATTAAAAGGAATGATACCCTCTAACTAGGTTGGTTGACACTTATTTATTACAGATATTGCACAATTTGGAAATCCCCATATTGTTAATAGAGGAAAATACAAATACATTACATCAGTATTATACAAGGTAAGCAACTGTATTTATTACATATATAAGTATGTTTTCACTAATGCTCGGAGACACTAACATTATGCTTAAATAGGAAGCAATTACATATAGCCCAACCAGGGCAAAATTTTGAAAGGGCCATTACGACATTTAATGTTGACATGAGTCTAACCTGAAACCAATTGGTGCAGAGTCAAGCGGCCTACGTTCAAACCACTAGATCAAGTCACTGTTGTCAACTAATTGTGTTAGAGAAAAGAATGATCAAAATCGGTTAATAAGCAACGAAGTTATCCACAAACACACATTAAAAAAAATGGTTGAAATGAAAACCTCCTTCTTTTGGAAGTTGTTTAAAAATGGGCTAGAACTCAATATCTGGATACAATTGGAAATAATTAATTAACAAATAAAAACATGTACTTACCGTTTGCTGTGTAACCATGAATGGATATATAGACAGACACACCAACTTTGATATTGGGATTTTTTATAAACATTGTATCCAATTTGGGGTCTGTAAAGCTTATAAGACCAACATTAGTCCCCGTGAGTGACGAATTCTTCTTCAATGTATTATTATACATTATTATCTCGTGCATATGAGTGTGAGCTTGGAATACTATGAAAGATATGTTCTTGTTGACATCACTGAAGTTCACTTCAAGTGTTGTTGACCCATTCAATACAATGTCAAGTCCATAAATTTCTCTGTCATAGTAGGTCAACGATTTGTTTAGCGGTATTATCATTTTTATAACTGAAATAAAACAATACCTATTCGTTTACGAAATTACATTATACTATTAAGTACTTACCTGAATCATCTATGTTTTACGTAATTGCCGCTGTCGATTGAAATGTATTTATTCGTTATTTAACCTCATCGGATATAATATATACATCATCACGCCTGTATTCCCCGAAGGGGTAGGCAGAGGTGCACCGTAGTGCGCCCACACTTCGCCGATGTATTTTTGGTCCCAATGTAATAGGGGGCGAGCCTATTGCCATTATACTGGGCACATTCTCCCTCAATACGAGGGAGATTTTTGGGCTATAGTTCACCACGCTGGCCCAGTGCGGGTTGGTGAACTTCACACGCCTTTCTATAGACGTGCAGGTTTCCTCACGATGTTTTCCTTCACCGTTTCATAGCATGTGGTAATCTCGGATGAAAATGAGATTCGCACATAATCCCAGAGGTGCGAGCCGGGGTTTGAACCTGCACACTTTGATTTGCAAGGCGTGCATTCGACCACTCGGCTACCACTGCTCCTAATGCTCGGATATAATACTAAGAGATTATAAAAAAAAAGAACTTTAATCTATTCTTACCTTTCGTTGAAACCACATCAGCATAATACAACAACGATATCAATATAAAATAATGCTTGGTATCCATTGTAGAGATCTATTTTATTTTCGTTTTTCCCTTTAAAAACAAAACAATAGTACAATACACAGCACAAACAAATTAGTGGACCATCAATAATATAAAACAGCTGATCATTTTGAAACGTAAAGGTACGATGCAATGTAGTCTCCCTGAATGTTCTTTGCGAAAAAAAATCACAACACAATGTTAATTAATAAAAATGGATAACGTCATAAATTGCGAATCAATTACACTTAAATGAACGTTTCGTCCGTTCGAGGTGCTAACGATCCGGCTTTGGAGTTTGGCCTCCGGTCGTTGTTTACGTTGTCACTAATGTCAGACAGCTGTTGTCAGCCATAGATTCTCGTCTGACAGCTAGTACTAGTCTATGGTATTCGCCAACGTTCCTCATGTGTTATTTCGATTTCATTATTATTTATTATATAAATACTAAAACCTATCAGAAAATATGTAGTAATACAAAATATATAGTAAACTTAGTTACTTTTCCTCTAGTCAGACATGGTAAATGTTTGATTATTTTCGGGGCATAGGTGGCAAGGCTTCAAATAAAAGGAATATTTCCATTTCCATATTTTCATTTGCTGTGTATGGATCAAATATGCTAAGCAAAAAACTTCGACTTTACGCTAAGATATTTAGTCCATGATGGCTCAAAGCATCCTATAACTCAATTCGTTTCTACTCGAAGTACCTACCCATATACTCAATAATGATTCCTCCATCGGCCGCTAGAGCGCCCCCCCATCACGCACGTCAAATTCTCAAACATGGCGGGCGCGATCAATGAAGGTGTAGTGTAGTGGTGAATTCAAGTGTAAAAATTAATTGAAATGACTGATTTTGGTGTTGTTTTTATGTGTACTGTTGACCATTAATGGGCCATGGGAAGAGGCCAGGAGTTGTTGGACGCTGCCCGGAAGGACGACCGGCGCACAGTCGAGAAAATACTTGCACAAATTACTAAGAGGAGTGGTCCTTTTACGAGGTGGGTCTTATTTCATGTTTTACACAAAATAATAGTATTTTAACTAGATATGTTGAATTTAGAGGCGTTCATACAGGTTCCTGGGTATAATTGTAAGTCTAATAACCATTGTAAATGGTACAAATGTGTTATCAATGTATCAACAATGGAGTATTGTTATCGGATTTTTTTATAATGTTTACGTGTTTATCGTCATTTCGTGACAAGACCTATCTGTGAACTTACTAAGTAGCATGTTTACATAAGATGTAGATATTTTTAACATATACTATTAAATATAACCATTTTCCTAAGTTGGAATTACCCAGTTTATTAAATGATGAAAGTATTATTAGCCTCTCACACTGTGGGATAAGGTTTATAATCGTATAAGACTTTCGCATCGAATTCTTCGAATTGTTATTTTATAGAAGGACTAAAAAAATCATTTTTATTAAATTAATTCTATGTTTTAATTGTTAGGAACTTACTTGGAACTATACATATGTATTAAATTTATTGTGTTATAAGTAGATATGTAGTAAAGCTAAGCTAATCCAATTCATCTTATTATTTTCTTGCATGATATTGTGTTTAACTTGGGGAAAACGTGTAGATACTTAGCTACTCATAGCTATTTAGTCACAGCAGTTAAGTTACCCACTTAGTATTAGTTTGTTGGCATATTGTTTGTGGACTTTGAATGGAGGCAGGCCCATATTTTCCTTGTGTAAATTCCATTTTGAATTGTCAAACTGTTCTGTCTCGTACCAACCTCTTTTTATACGTCGGAAAACCCTTTATGGATACCCTGCCACCTCGGGGGAAGTAGCAGGGTTATGTGGGAGTCCTGGCAGAAGGCCGTATACCCACTAAAACCAACGGTGTACCATCATCTGCTTATATCGGGGCGCCACAGGATCTCTTTCGTATCTTGTACCAACCTGCTAATTAAGTGTGAAAGAAATAAAAAACAATTTCAAATAATCTTTCATAAAAATAATTAATACTGCTATTAGGCTTTATAAGCTCAGCTCACAGATGCATCAAAATTTGCTCATACCAAAATTAATTGTATTAACCTATAGATAAAGTTCATTCTTCAATAAAACATCATCGAAGATATAATATTATCTTTTTCCATTCAACCTACTTAATATTTTTATCATAAGTTATCAGTTTTTAAGATATCTGCTTACTAAATAATTTATATGTAATGTTTATTCTACTCTGATTACCTCTGAATCATTCTCTAGTATCAATGTAAGTACATACTTTAGGTACTGGATAGGTATATGGGGCTTGGTATACATACCTACTTTGTTTGTTTTCTTGACAAGTTATTGGTCATCTATTGAATGGGGTCACTGTAACTTAGCTGCCTTATTATAATGAGCATTGTAAAGTTTATACCATGATAACAAACACTATAACAAACTGTGCGTCAATATAAATAAAGACTGAATTTCTCTGGTGAAAGCCATGCTGCCAGAGTCGAAATTGTGAATGATATTTCATTGAAGAATGAATTTATTCTGTGAGTCAATATAGTTTGTTTTGGTATTGGCAATTAAGGTTTTGTGAAATTTTATCCTTGGGGATGAGAAAATGTCAAATAACTAACTTTTGCTGTCTATATATCTGTCATTTTGACAGTTAAAAAATCGTCTTTTAGTCTCGTAAAATACTACCAGAAATGGGTAATAAGGTACCCACTTACCTACCATTTGATCAACTGAGTAAAATAATGTTCAAAATTAAGTATATAAAATTGCACCTTGACAATATTAACTCTTACTTTTGTTACTATAATGCGTAAAATTACTTGGGTAATTAGGTAGGTACGTACTTATGCAGTCTTGATGGAGGTGAACTGAAATCCGGAGCGGAAAATGTCAAGGTAGTTAACGTATTCCTTAACTTGATAAAAATCTCGCTATTATGTTTCAGTGTTACTATAACTACGTCTTAATAAGATTACCTACTTGCTACCTTAAGTCCAAAGTTATCGCCTAATGTTTCTTCTTTCTGGAATAACTAACGTAGGCAACTATAATACGTTGAGAAACATAATAATACAACAGCTGCCGTAGCGTTTTACTTATACTTACAAACCTCGTAATGTATAAATCTCAGACCCAACTAACTACAAACCATCAACAATGCCATTTTCTTGTGCTTATGTAAAAAATTTTTGAGTATAAAGGACTTTTTGCAATTATATCAATGACGCGAGCGTACAGCAACGCATGGACGCGTACCATAGAAATCCAATCTTCATGCATATTGATACAGAATACATTTTCAAAAAAAGCCAAGTTAATCCACTCGACCCAGTGAAAACCTCGCAATTGTATTACGTGCCGAGCATATGACCTACATAAATCAATGGAACCCGCGACACAGCCGTAAGCAAATATTTGAGACAGCCAAAAAATGATCCGTGCACTAGTAGCTATTTAAGGAAGTGGGATAACTCAAACCATTAAAGTGAAGTGTTTGGCCGCTAGCCAGACGCCAATCGATTAAAGAACGTACGTTGAACTTTTGTCTTAACCGTAGATGTAAAATATTAGAGACGAAAGATAACACATCGTAGCCAGGCAAGGGATGGAGATAGTACTTGTAGTTACAACAGAAAACCTTTTGAGACAACGTGATCCAACGAAAACTTTTACACAAATTGACTCTTAACGCCTTTTTGGTAACTTTGCACGAAACCCAGCTCAAAAGACAGAGAAAAATTTGCTGATTCCAACGATATATATATAACTCAATATCGCCCCACATGGCGCTGGAGTCACTTTTCCTTTTATTTGTCGATTTAGTTACATTCGTACCTATAACATAAACCAATGTTTCATTCTCGGTTTAAAAGTCTTCGGGGTCCTAATAACGTCTACAGCAATAGGACCTTCAAGTAAACAGAGCATTATTTCCGTCAGACTCGCTATTAGCATACCTGCAACTAGCTTTTTAGTGAACAGGATGGGGTTGTGGTCAGGCCTAGATGACGTCTACTTCTATCTCTGTCTACGATCTTAGCACGCTATGCACCGCGTGTTTGTTTGTATGCATAACCGTTCAACCGGATATTAGCAGCGAGTTAGGTAAGCAATAAAGTTGTTTACGGTGCGAACTACAATGATTGTATATATAGGTACAATAAATTATTAATTGCTTCAGGTTCGTAGATCTTCCATAGCCAAGTTTGAGGACTACCGTTAAATAACCTCGAAATGGTTGTGGTTGGGAACATCAAGGCATTTTTTGCGATTAAGACTAATGAGAAGCCTATAAGGTCTGCCAAATACCTTAAGGTTATCGATAGTCCATTAATTGAAGCTCCAAGAGCAGACGAGCATAGGATTTTTAGTAATACTACAAAAAGAGGAAGCACAAAGAGGACATTATAGTTACAGTTTGACCTCAGCAAAAGAGCTAGTCTAGGCTAGGACCCCTGGCGATCTAGAGTTGGTTTTTATAGACATTCATGCAACATCTCAATTGGTTCTTTTGGATGTGCTCTCAAAAGGACTCAATAATTATGCCAACTATAGAAGTAATCTACGTTCGACACCCATGTTGTTTGAACGCGTACAAGAGATATAATTGAGTATGTTCATATGTAAGCTGATTGGATTGATCATTGGTATGCATACTACGGCCATTTCAATAGATAATCAACTCTTACTGACGAAGGTTCATTGTTTAAGTACTTGGAAATTAACTACCTACTTCATTAGTGTTACGGCCAGTTCCAGTAAATGCATGCAAATACATGAAGGATGACAACTAAAAATCCTTAAGTTCCTGATCCCAAAATCTGATTATTAAACAAAGTTTTGTAAAATCACTATTTCCTTACTTGCCTATTTTACGGCGAATCCAACTCCATCAAGTTAGTTGTAGTAGTTGTAGTTATCAAAAGCAGTTGGAATAATCCTGATTTATTTGGAAATATATTATGACCAAATTTCAAAAGTTTACCTAGTCCTTTAGTTGCAGCATGTAATCAAAGACTAGACTTATGTCACGGAATACGTTGCTCTTGTTTTTTTCTCTCGTATGAAATAAGACAAAGAGCGAGCGAGTTCTACTCTTGATATGCATGCTAACTTCCCTGACAAAAAGTTCGCTATACAAAATTATTTACATATTTACTCGTAGACATAAATAAACTATAACAATTAGTAGGCGTAGGCTCCACGGCGAATGACGGAGTGTTCGCGTGCCACTAGCAATTTAAATACTCAATTCATGCCTACATATTGTATTACGCACCAACAAAGCTTCAAGGCACCTCTAATCAGATAATGGACTTATCAGTCTGACCCAATTGGGTTTGGTGCCGTCAATCTTCGCAGGCTATAAATTGAAAGACCCTTGGAAGCTCGCCACCCTTATCACCCTTGTTGCTTCCAAATTCAATTTCAGGATTGTTTTAAGTTTTATTATGATATAAAACTGATTGAATAAACATTATAGATATACTATAAAGGAATAGGGGTATCAAATTTTTGCATAAAAGTTTATATTCCAGACAGTCTTTCAACGTTTGTTATTATTTAGGAGCTTGCATTTGGTAGTTACTAGCTAATCTGCAAATTCTCCAAATGGGTTGTGTCTCTGGATGGTTTTTGGTTAGTTTTTGCTTTTAATATATTTCTTGGCTGTTGCTTCAACCGTGTAGCGACAAGCAACAAAGTGGTCTAAATGCCTGGTTTTAGTGTTTCCAAGTAGGTAATACGAATTATAGTTAATCGTAATATTAATGTGAAATTTATTACTCATGAAATTTTACCTTTTACCCTATACCTAATTGGTTCTGTTTTTTTTTAAATTTATGTCTTTTTGAGTTTGATAACCTTTCAGTACCTACTCTTGTACGGCATGTTCCCCAAGCCTATACATATTACGCCTACTATTTGTACCATTACGATGGACTAGAGGAGACTAACACGGACATTAATGGGGTTAGCACGTATGACAAGAGTACACCTCGTGTCACATATTCTCTCTCTCGCTCTCTGTCTTATTTCATACGAGAGAAAGAGACAAAATCAACATATCCCGTGACTTAAAATTTCGAGGTGTCTTTTTAAAATGTATCCCTGTCGGGAATGTTACCCCGCAAACACGCTATGCAGGGAGCCGGGGATATGACGTTCGAACCACTGGGCCAAGCTGTCGTCATTCAAAATCATTTTTTTTTTATTCGTGTAGGCCAAAAAGCACTTACAAATAGTCAGATTCTACCACCAGTTCGGAATGCTGCTTCCACTGAGAAGAGCCGGTAAGAAACTCAATGGTTACTCTTTTCGCAATGATAATTGCGAGTAATACATTCTCAGGAGCAGCAATGCCATTATATTTATACTTATTGAAATAAAATTGAATGATATGTGGTCATACATTTATTAATTATTACGGTATTCCCACTCAATATCTAATTACTTGACGTAATTACATTGTGACGAATAGTATGGGCTGAATTCGTTACAGCTAATTGTGATTTCAAACTTGTTAGTTTCAAAATAAATCAAATATTTCGATGGACATTCGTGGAAATAATGACGATGATCAAAATTACCCAAAGCTCTTCAATTTGTATGACTAGTAATGCCCGCGACTCCGTTCGCGTGAAACTTAGGAACCCTTATTATTTTTTAAAACAAATGAAGCTGTCTGTCTCTGAAAGTGCTGTCAAAGTCGTTCCAGCCGTTTCGAAGATTAGCCATAACAAACAGACAGCTGAAAATGAAAAAAATATTTTTGTTTTACATTACAAACAGCTGGGCAAGATTTGGGTCCCAGACACTTCAATTTTATTTATTTTTTAGATTAGAGTTTAGGTACAGTAAATCTCATTTTATCCCGATGTTATTATATACGGATAACACAACAGTTATTCTGGTAATAAATTACTTTAGTCGATGGCCCGCCAAATCTAGTCCATATTTGTTTACGCAAATATGATTGTTATCGCGGCGAGCGAAATTGACTATCTAATTAGACCACGGCGTCTAACCCCGATGAACAGTTACACGAAAAAAAATGTACCGTAATAAAAAAAAAAGTACTAAGTGAAGCGACCTGCTCGCGGGTCCTATGATTCATTCACCGGTCTCTGGTTAGTCACAAGCCGCGGTTTTGACGGTCCGTTCGTTTTCTTGTAAATATTTTTAAGTCAATATTTAATGTAGAAGTAAGGATCCGATAAGGTGGGACACTCCTTTGGTGCTAGTCAAAATGTGTGATGATGGTGTGTGAAGTGTCTTTGACGTCGTCAAAATGAAATTCAATATTAAGTGCTTTGAGACTGATAGTAGAATGTTTAGGAATATCAAAAGGAGATTCAGGTTCGTGTTTATGTTTAGTCATACTGGTATCTGGTATTTCCAGGTTGCAATTTCACTTTGCGATGCTTTTGGTAGTTTTTGTATTAAGTAGGAAGTAATATCAAAACAATTTGAGGAGATGCTAAAGATTTAGGAGGTTGGCTTCATGAAATGGTGTACTTCTTTTATCATTTGGATTTATGTAAAACGGACTTTATCTTATAGTGTTTAGTGTCTATTTGTTCTGGAAAAAGTATTCTGATATCTTTATTTATACATATAGTCTCCTTCGTGTAGATTGTCCGTGCTGTATCTAAGTCTTTGTAAATGAGGATTGAATAAATCACAAATACAGGTTTTATCTAATCGCTCGCTGGTCGCACGCTATGTAAACTTGCGTTTTGTTAACTGGCTTGTTATGTAAACTTCAATTGTTCGCTTTGTCTTGAGATTAAAAGTTATAATTGGTTGTACTAGCTAAATCTGCATGTGGACGTTTAAAATTGGAACATTATTAGCATATGATTATCCTTGTTTGTCATTTGTTTATTAATTACTTGATAAATTTACCTGGAAAATCTGTATATAGGGTTGAGGATAGATATGTGGAGTGGAGAACATAAAGATAAACTAGTTTCGCCAATGTTATCTGGTGCTACTCTACTTTTGTTGCCATGAATTTAATGAAATTTGTACCTTCCCATACAGTTTTTGTAGTTATATATTCGTTTAAGCATTATTTTACATGCCGAATGACTTAATTATGGAAAGCTTAGTAGCATTGAACTGTCTCTTGACCTCAACTGTAGTGGAACTAAGTGTATTATGGGTATTGTATTGTATATACAAATTATATATGAGATGCTTCGTCACACTGGCTGGTTTTAATGATAGAGATTCGCTATGCTGCCTTCATGATGCGCACTTACTGTTTAAACAATCTTATTTTGGTACAATACTGTAAGCTTGTTAAAGTTAAGCTAGATATCTTCTATATTATCTACCTGAGATGTTGCCAAACGTTGTGAATTATTCATTGATCAACCTTAGTTTAATTATTATTTCTTTCTCTACATCACTCTAAGGTTAGCTGGTAGAAAATGCCTTAGGCACTAAGCTTACCTTTATACATTTTTACCTAAGTATAATTGTGCAAATAAATAGTTTTCTGTTTCCTTGTAGATAGTTCCATTCAATAAGTAAATGTTATATTTCGTAATTTTCATGGATTATCTGCTAATGGGCTGATATCGAGTCTGTTATCTACATAAACCATTCCTCCATTAAACGTTTCAAATAAAAACTGATGAGAGATTTCTATGAAAACATTCGAAATTCATTATGTGTCAACGTTAGTTAACCTTAACATTGAAAGGAATGGTCTTAATCATTGATCCTTCCTCGCCTTCCAAGTAATGTGGTCCATTAAAACGAGTTATATGCGTATTTGATTGCTGGCCACATAACTCGATCCACAATTCCATAATAGGCGTTGTTCCATTTATCTAATGAGGAGATTGAAATCCTACGCGCAGTCGCAATTGGCAAATGCGTCCACGCATTCGTTTCGACCGAGGTAGCCCGTTGACCCGCTATTGTTGTCATTGCAGCTTGTGATTATAATCAGCTATCATTTATAGCAAGTACATAATAGAGTTTTAGCGGCGAAGATCATCACGCCTGTATTCTCCGAAGGGGTATGCCGAGGTGCACTGTAGTGGATCCACTCTTCGCCGATGCATTTTCGTTCCAATGTAATTGAGGGCCGAGCGTATTGCCACTTTCCTCCTCAATACGAGGGAGATTTGGGCCATAGTCCGACACGCTGGCCCAGTGCGGGTTGGTGAACTTCACACGCCCTTCTATAGAGTGTAGGTAGTCACACGATATTTGAAATCCGTTCAGCAAGTGTTAATCATTATTGAAAATTACAATCGCGAATGAATTCTCAGAGGTGCGGACCCGCTATTTGAACTTACACCCGTTGCGTAAAATGCGGGCGTTTCACCAACTAGGCTACCACTACTGGGACCCAATGATCGCATGCTCGACATCATCACTAATTCTATATCGAAACAAAACTTCAGATTTGTCGTGTTTTTTCGTATTGTTTCGACATAATTATGTCGAATTAGAGATGGTGTCGAGATGTCATGCAAGAATTGCCCCCCTGAGCGAAAACTATCATCGAAAACTAGATCCGATTCCGCAAATACTTTAGAATCCGGATTGTTATTGTAACCTTTCCTTCAAGGTGTATTTGATAGTTATTTAGCGTGTGTCCCTACCTTGAACGATACTAATATAAAATATTTTACTTATTTTACTGAATGAGGTAATTACATTGCAGTGTTATAACATATACAAATAGCATTTAATTAATGTTATAATTCAAAATATTTGGGGAATTAACTTGAACTTTTTAAGAATTAATTCTTTACGATTGAATTTCTGTGGTGAAGGGCAACAAAATATGCACGCGTCGTCGATGACATTTTGTTGAAGAATGAGCTTTTTCTAAAAGAAAATACAGTTTGTTTTGGTATGGACAATAAATTCTTCGATATTTTGCATTTCCTTGCTCTACTTTGTATATCTTATCCCATTACTATATCTTATCACAAACTTAAGTGACAATTATCGTTAAGCCCGGAGCCTACAGACGGTCCACACACTCGCGATTACCTAATCGCGACCAATTTTTTTTCCAATACCAAAAAGAACTGTATTAACTTATAGAAAAGGATCATTCTTCAAGGAAAAGGCATCGATGACGCGACCGAATTTAGTGACGTGACCATCCATGGTTGCGTGACTTTTACCACGGACAAACCTACATTATTTATGTACCTATATTGACACAAATAAATAAAATTATAGTGTCTGTTTGTAATGTCAAAATGTACAACTTTTTACTTAAAACATACGACAGTAAATACGCTACCTATAGAGCAAAATTTAAAAAAATATATTTGCGTCTGATTTTGACGGAACGTTCACGGGTCTGATACAAGAAGTAACTCAGGCGAATCATATTTTAGAAAAGGGATTAAGCGTTCCACAGGAAAAAAAATAACAATTAAAAATTTAAATTTAATTTAATTAATTAGGGTTCCTAAATTTTACGTGAACAAAGTCGCGGGCTCGGCTAGTTTAAAATAAAAGTGAAACGATTCTCTCGTCAGAGTATGTTCACGGCGCCTGTGTAAAGGAACCCGTATATGGTGTGATTCATTCGTCATATCAATAATAAAAATAGGTAAATTTAATTTAGTCGAGTTATAGTGTTCATAACAACCGGTGAACAATGTTGCGTCGCATACAAACAATGAGGTTTCGCAATAAAAACAACGATTCTAATGCCAATGTCGGTCTGGACAACTTTCGTGAGAGCTTCAAGAGGAGTTGGAGTAACACGAAGCAATTTCGCGGGAGGTTGTTCAGTTTTGAGTGAGTGTGATTTTGCTACTATGAAATGTTTTCTTAATTCTGATGTTCACATACTAAGGAGCTTTCTATCAACGTAAGTAGTAGGTACATGAAAACTGTAGTCTGTTTGAATTGAGAACCTCAAATTTTGTAGTGTAAAACGTTTTTTGTCTTTTTTACGAAATTAATATTATAATTTTAATGGAATACGACGAGGAATGGCCGCACATGCGATTATCGGGTATTCTGCCAATTTCGAGTAATAAAATCAAGGATAAATTCAATACATTATTAATAATTTAAAATGACCCAGTTTAAATCTATACATCTATCTATACATACATACATACATACAAATAAATAAAATTGGAGTGTCTGTTTGTAATATCAAAATAACACTTTTTTACCAAATGCGTATGAAAGTATATACGATACCTATAACGAAAACGCAATTTTAATTTTTTTTGTCTGTCTGTCTGTCTGTCTGTTTGTTTGAGGTAAACTTCTAAACGGCTGAACCGATTTCAATGGGACTTTCACTGACAGATAGCTAACGTTCCAAGGCGTAACTTAGGCCACTTTAATTTTAGAAAAAGCATCAGGGTTCCGCGGGAAAAACATAATACCCCTATTTCCGGGTAATCTCCCTAAAGTCCACGCGCGGGCGAAGTCGCGGGCACAGCTAGTGGGTAATAAAAATGGAAGAAGAATCCCAAGAAAATTGATGTTGGGTATAGATCTATTTTGAAATGATTTGGCGGAATTTCATATAGAAGATGTATAACATATGATATAAAACAGAATAAACATCGTGAGGAAACCTGTGTGCCCGGTATAATGGCAATAGGCTCGCCCCCTATTACATTGGGACCAAAATACATCGGCGAAGTGTGGGCGCACTGCAGTGCACCTCTGCCTACCCCTTCGGGGAATACAGGCGTGATGATGTATTATTATTAAGTATCCACTTGTTCTGTGTTATATCTGACCCATGAAACAACTAATCAGCGATAACTTTTACCATTTTACATTATGTCAAACTCGAAAGTACATAACTTTGATGGTACGATGTGGGAAGGTAATAATTTTGTAGGTAATGTTATGTAGGACTTAACCCTTATTCATATAATACGGAATTTGTTGAGGAAATTGACAACCTACTCGACGTAGTTATTTATTCACCGTACTTTCCGGTAAATACGTAATTACTGTACTGTTAATATGATATTTTCCTTAATTACTTACCTGATATTTTTTTTTTTAAATCATGTGTTTTCACCTACTCAGTGCCCCAAATAAGTATTTTTGAATACTTATTGCATCTTCTTTATTTTGGCATCTCAACAATCATGTCAGCTTACCTTTTTTTTTTGTTTAATGGCCTCGTTCCATTGAAGTTTACCTTTTACCGTGGATGGGGCTGATAGGGTAATCGTCCCAATATTATTTTGATGGGAGTCATCCGCCATCTTTATCACTGTCATCATCCATTTTTATTTATAATGTGTATTTATTGAATTTGTCCTTGCTATTAATTACTTGACATTGGCGAAATACTCGCGCTAGTCGCAGGTGATGCCATTCCTCATCTTATTCCATTAAATATCATCATTTCGCTCATTTCGTTTAAAAAAATAAAAATAAATATTTTGATGACAACTGACACTCGGCTGTCGACCTTTGCGCGTCAATATTGTTGTCAATACCAAAACGAACTCCGTGTCAATATGCATTTTGAAGGGTTTAAATTATTGTTCTATTTGGTGGTATAAATAATACTTCAATTTCAATGTGTTACTGGTAGCTACCTAGAGCCGAAGATCAGCTCAGTGGCGCATCTTGGGAGAGGCCTACGTCCAGCAGTCGACTGACACCGGCTGATGATGGTGATGATGATGACTGGTAGCTACCATTGTAATTCGACTGAACAACGCAGATGGTGGGCGACGACTGGCGTAACATACTGGCCAGTCGGGCGCTTACATTATTTCGCTGACATAGGTTAATTTATACCTAGCTTATGTGTCGCTACATGCATAAAGATTGAATTTCTGCGGTAGAAGCCACGGCTCCCACGAGTCGAAATTAGCTACCTTTTTTTTTTTTTAATGGACTACTCTGTTGGCCGTGAGGTGGCCTTTACAGCTTTACCGGAGGAGTGGCGAGCGTAGAGTGCACTCCAACCAAGGCCTTAAGGGCGGAAAAGGGTGGCAACTAGCTCAAGAGCGCCACAGAGGGCACGACCTCGGCTTGGGCAGTTACCGTGAGGGGAGAGGTAGTGACTGTGCTTGTAGGTGCAAAGATGCACCTACGAGCGGAAGAGGGGGTTCCTTGACCTCGCCGGCGAGATCGGTGTATTGAAATTCGTTAGCGTTATCAGTGTCATTGTCAATACAGTTTGTTTTGGTAAGGCAAAAGTATTGACGCTCAAGGATCGACACCCCAGTAGATCTAATATGCTTTTATAACACAATTTTTAAATCAATTCAAGTTTCCTGATGAGTCAAAGAGTATTTACATGGTACTGTCTCGCCTCACCTTTGTCGGCTTGTCTGTCCACGTGACTTCCGGTTCTTTGAATACCTTAAACATGTACCCACCTATCGACCTACCTATTGACTTGTTTGCATTTGCGTTTGATTTGAAACTTTACTACTTGAGATATGTGTGAATTAGGATCAGAATCAGTTTGTTTTATTCATGTAAACCAATACAGGCACCTATGAATCGTCCAATAAATAATAATAATAGTATATCTACCGGAATGCATTTCCTGTGGAGAAGAATGGGGAATAAACTCTATGGTGAAACTGTAAATACGGACTTCTCAATGCGAGCGAAAGTTTTAAAATAGGTAATACTTATCGCATAAAGATTAAAAGAAGACAGAGTGAAGGGCGGTACCGGTGCACCGCCGCCAGACACGACTGGCACCATCTGATGAGAATTCATTTGAACATAATGCATGAATACAGCTATTACGAAAAATTATACCGTTTTTACAATTCTCATCATTGTTTGTTTTGAGCGCTAACGGTTGACCTAAACTATTATGTGTCGCTAATACCTAGTTATACTTACATATTTACTTAAATAGGTATGTACATCAACTTGTTTTAGAAAGGCGTGTGTTCGTTTTGTACATAAATACGTTGACTTGACGCAGCCTTGAACGTTGTAAGCGTATGTTCTTAGGCTTACTTAATTTTGTCGGTTTATATTGTGCGCGTGAACGGTGAAAATTTTACGTCTGAGGTAATAGGTTAACTGGTTAGGTTGGGTTAGGACCAACCTAACCAGTTCTCGATAGACGAGTGAAACAGGGATGTTATGGAGCTCAGTATCGGATATCCGAAACCGGTATAATTTTATTTACTGATCCGAAATGTCATATCCATAACATCCCTAGTGTAAAGTCTGCGAATCGGCACTGGGCCAGTGTGGTGGACTATGGCCCGAATCCCTCTTACATTGAGGGGAGGCCCGGGCAGAGTAGTGGGACGTTAAAAGGGTTTATTTTTTGCGTGAGATTGTTAAAAAAGCGGGACTTGAATATCTATTTTCTATCAGCAATTTTTTATGTGTTGAATGAGTATGTTCTCCTGTAAAGTTGAGAAAATGTCGTTTAAGTCAAATTGCCTTTCACCCCTCGATATGATGATTTGTCTGATGTACACAAATTACAAATAAGCTATTTGTTTGCCGTTTTGACGTCATACATTTCTGCCGCGAGAAGGACGACAATATGCTTTAGTTTAGTACCATCATTATAATCAACACAATTATTTACTTATATTTAACGAATTTGTTTCAGTACGTAGAACATATATATATTTAATCCTAAAGGTGTAATATGTAATTTCATGAAATTAGTTGTGGCAGTCGTGGCCGAGCGGTTAAGGCGTCTGACTAGAAATCAGATTCCCTCTGGGAGCGTAGGTTCGAATCCTACCGACTGCGAATTTATTTTGCATTTGTGATCAATATTTTTTCTTAATTCTTCTTTTTGTTTTGTTTTAGTTTACGTCGATTGGCCGGAGTCAATGTTCAAGATGACAATGGGTACACACCACTGCACCACGCATGTTTGAACGGTCACAAGTAAGTATTAGCCTGAAGGACCTAATAAACATGAACAATGCAACGAATTATCAAATATTTAAATTTTAAGTCATCTGTAAATTGAGAACAATGTTAGAAAATTTGTTTTTCTGCTTCTTAAATTGCTCATGTGTATCCGTGCCATTAAATATAGGTATACAGGGTGTTTCAGAAGTTGGAAATAATACTTTGGGTACATATACGGTAGTTCATATGTGGATGCTTAGTGGAGCCAGTTTATCACTACTATCATAGTTTCTGAGTTACAGACCTTTGAATATTTGACATAGGTATCGTGTTCTGGCCTTTGGGTACATCCATAACCCTATTCAGCAGTGTAAACTACACTTATGAGGGGTGACTACCAATATTCATTAAACAGAACATTCAAATTTTACATAGGACTCAAGATATTACGAGTTTTAGAAATTGATGAGGAAAAAAAACTTGAAAAAACATGGTCGAATTTCAATCAAATTTTTATACCATTCAGTTGTATACCCGATACTGATGCAAACGTCAAAGTATTATTTCGGACTTCTGAAACACCCTGTATAGCTTATTATAAAACAATGGTTTATAAATTATCCATGGTATTGTTTATTACGGAAAACATTGCTCGACTATTTTGTTCATAATACCGCAGCTCACAACGCCATCTGTTGAAGCGCACGCGAACCGTCAAGACAGTTATTGAGCGAACCAAATTTACATCACAATATCAAATAATTTCTTTAACAATCAAGACGTTTTTACTATATAGAAATAGTATATTATTACTTTAGAGAAAATATACCAATTGTGTTGTTAAAAATATTTAGTCAAATCTTTCATTTTGGTACAGGCCACGCCATCGAATAAATGTTATCTATGGAGGCAATACAGTTCATTTTCGCATAGGAAAAAAGTTTGACGCGCTTCTTTTGTCGCTCGCACATCACTATTTTTGTCAAAGCAAAACAAACTGTATTGACTCATAGAAAAAGTTCATTCTTAAACTATGGATGAGGCCGTGGCTTGTACATTATAAATTCAATCTTTATTTATATTGAAACAGAGTTCGTTATGGTATTGGCAATAGTTTTGACGCCTTAGTGTGCTGGGGGCGAGGGGTGGGGGGAGGCTTAAGGCTCCTTTTTCCCTTCTGAGGTATGGAACCCTGACAGTACTATTCTTTACAAAAGTTACACTTCGCCATATTGTTTGCAGGGAAATAATCCGGCTGTTACTAGTGGCTGATGCATCGCCATGTGTCGTGGACAAGAAGGGGGCGACCCCCCTCCACCTGTCCGCCTTCAAGGGGGACGTGGACGCAGTCAGGATGCTTCTGTCACACAATAACCCACCCAACATTGACCAGTTGGTACGTGTTTATAACTACCAAAAACTTTTCTTCCAACTCCTCGTACACCTTTTTTGATTAAATTCGTGCCGGTTCTAAGACCATTTAACTTTTTCCCGGGACTCGCCGAGGGTCAAACCTCGGTCTCTTCAATGGACACCGCTGTCGATCCTGGTTTACAGGAGTGTTACAGTGGTGGGAGTGTGTGGGAGGGCTGTTCCAAAAAAACAAACTATTAGAAACCGTCACGCCTGTATTTCCCATACGGGTAAGCAGATGAGCACTACCTTGCAAACTTTACATCGCCTATGGATGTAAAGTTTACATAGAAATATTGATGTGCTATGATTTTCTTGAAATGTGACGCAACACAGCTTTTGAAACAGCTGTCAATTGGAACTGTTATCATAATATTGTGTTAAGGATTTTCCACGGTGCACACAATGATGGGCACACAATAATACGTAATACGTATTATAATAAATCAGATTGTACAATGTTATTAAAAATACTTCAAAGGTCTCGAATGATGGAAAGGTACTTTGCAACCCAGCAGAGTGTCCATATATTGCTTTATAAACAATTTTTTCCCCATCCGTGGGTACAGACATCAGATCACGAGTCGGCGCTGCTCATAGCCGCCCAGTTTGGCTTTGAAGACGTCGTCGCCTTACTTGTGGCGAAGGGAGCGGACGTCTCCCTCAAGAATATCAATAATGAGAGCGCTTTGGACCTTGCTGCGCAGTACGGCAGGTGAGAATCCACCAATTAGGTACAACATCGAACATTACGATATGATAGTACTTCATCATCACGCCTGTATTCCCCGAAGGTGTAGACGGGGCTGCACTACACTCCGCCGATGTATATTGGTCCCAATGTAATAGGGGTCGAATCTATTACCATTACCTGGGCACATTCATCCTACAATACGAGAGAGAATTGGACCCTTATCCACCAGTGACCCAGTGCGGGTTAATTGACTTCACACTCCTTTCTATAGACGTGCAGGTTTCCTCGCGATGGTTTTACTTCACTGTCAGCAAGTGATGATCATTATTTTAAATTACATTCGCACATGAAAATCCCAGAGGAGGAGGAGGCCCAGGATTTGAACTTTCAGCGCTTACTGCTGGTAGTAATTAGCATTGAAAAAAAGCAATTTAGCAGTGCAGTGCAGTGGTTTGTTCTAGCGGTCTGAACATAGGTTGGTTCGCTGCTCCGGGTAGTCGCGGTCTCAATTCCCGGCAGCGGAAAATTTGAGATATGACCTTTTCGGAATATGCCCTAGTCTGAGTGAAACTAGGATCGCCCCCAGTCTATAGTATGGTGCCCATAGTACAAGCTTTTCCTAGTTTGTGATCATACAATGAGTATGGCGATATTTTTCATGTACCTTTATTTCTCTAGTGTCTTTCTACCTAGTACGAAAACCAATGCACGCCACTGGCGATTAGTTGCCGCCGTCATGTTTGAGAGGTTCCATGTTAAATCCGCACCCTTGAACTATTTATTTATTTATGTTATTAGAACGGTCCAAATTACCAATTATACAAAGTATTAAATACACACACACGAATTATTTATACACCATTAAACATAATATACCTTTATAAATCACGAAAAATTGTAGAAAAACACACATACGTCATTTCTCACAATACCTCACACACTCTGATAAAATAAAAAATAAAATAAAAATAAAAACTTCTTCCAGCCATCCGCAAACACTCGGATCAGAATCCAGTAGGCTTAGCATGACCGCGTACACATAAGTTTTATCTCTTTCAACTGTCAGATTTGTCGAGAAAATGACGTCACACCGAGCCATGTCCAGTACAAACAGCTCCAAGTGGCGTAATTTTCTCGACAAATCTGACAGTTGGAAGAGACAAAACTTATGTCTACACAGTCAAGCTAAGCCTACAGGAGACCGTTGAGTGCTGATAGTGTGCGAGGTGTAACTATATTATTGTAAGCTAACTTCTAGCATTTCGCTTAGTTGGATGCGCTAATGGGACTGCTAATAATAATCACAGAAATTTACTTTAAAAAATAGGGGGTGTAGGATTGGATATCCTCCTTAGTTGTAGAAATGTGAAGGTTTTCGGTGACCCGAACTCACTGTTCCCTACTCTTCCTAGTGAAGTAGGTACAAGTCACTGTACTTACTCAATTCCCGAAGTTCCAACCAAAGTATTTACTTAATTACGTTACCTCTTAACTTTGTATGTTGTCTAAGTTGCGGTCTCTTCGGTCGGTACTTGGGTTTTCGTTGCTTTAGAATAGTTTTGATATTGTATGGTCTCCCATAATCTTGTGCGGTTTAAACAGATACTTTATAAGTGGGCAAAGTATATAATATACAGAGTGTTGCAGAAGTCCGAATTAATACTTTTCCCTTTGCATAAGTATCGGGGACACAACTGTGTTTCAGAAGTCCGAAATAATACTTTGACGTTTGAATCAGTATCGGGTATACAGCTGAATGGTATAAAAATTTGATCGAAATTCGACCATGTTTGTTCCACATTTTTAACGTCGTCAATTTCTATAACTCGTAATATCTTGAGTCCTGTGTAAAATTTGCATGTTCTGATTTGTGAATATTGGTAGTCGCCCCTTATAAGTGTAGTTAACACTGCTGAATAGGGTTATAGATTTACCCAAAGGCCAAAACACAATACCTGTGACAAATATTCAAATGTCCATAACTCAGAAACTATGATAGGTATAATCTGTCCTCACTACTCATCCACATATGAGCTACCGTATATGTACCCAAAGTATTATTTCGGACTGCTGATACACCCTGTATAATATAAAAAAATGTTGAAATTTCGAACATGATGAGGTATTTTTTTTTCGCCGCCACTTTTAAAACCTTGTAATATCTAGTCCTATCAGAAACCGTCAAGTCCTGTTTCTCCTCGTAGACTTAGACTTCCCTTTAAGCCACAACGCGATAGTTGTGTTGTATCAGATCCTCAAAGGTCAATAACCACTATAATAGTTGGCTAAAGTCCACCTTCTCCAGAATCGGAAATTGCCTTTTTTGAATTTGCAACTGGTCTTATATATACCCATAATTGAAAAAGTTTCCAATCCATTGTATGGTACCCATAGCAAAGCTTTGCTTAGTTCGGGATCATACGATGAGTGATTTTGGCGATATTTATTTCTAGGGCGTATCGGTAGTCCGAAATAATACTTAGGGGTAATATAGGGTAGCTGATAAGCAATCAACTTAGTTCAGGCAAAATATACTTAACTAATTTAATTTTCTGGTCAATACTCATGGTAATGACTTCCGATTCTTGAACCGTCATTTATGAGGATGCTTATTCGAAGGCTTGGAGTAGTCCAGAAGTTGCTGGAGGTCAGGCCCCAACTCCTGGACCAATACCGGCAGCCGATGAGCAGAGGGCAAATATTTGATTCCACGCCGCTGCATCGCGCCAGTAAAAATGGACGCAAGTAAGTTTAACTTTTGAAATTATTTGTATTATGTGGGTTCGCAACAGTAGGTACACGTCGGCTTACAGTACACGATGACAAAACAAACTCTATTAACTTACAGAAGAAGCACATTTTCCAACGAAACGAATTTGGATGTGTGATCGCGTGACTTTTGCTACGGAAATTCAATCTTTATATGCATATATTTAGAGTACGTTTTCAAATAAAGTTTAGTTAATTTGCTCGGCTCAGTCAGCGTAGGGCGTAATGGATAAACAATGAATGCATTGTTCATATTTGTAACACTAATTAAGAGCACTACCTATTGAAAATTCCCTGTAACATTTTACCCCGTTAGTGAAACATGTCTTTGTAACTAACTATTTACGCGTCGTTATAATACAACATCACGCCTGTATTCTCCGAAGTGGCGCACTGCAGTGCTCCGACACTTCGCCAATGTATTTTGATACCTAATAGGGGGCGAGCCTATTGCCATTATACCGGGCACATTATCCCTCTATACGAGGGAGATTCAGGCCATAGTGGCCAAATGCGGGTTGGTGAAATACACTAGCTTTTCTATAGACGTGCAGGTTTCCTCACGATGTTTCTGGGGCTGGGATTTGAACTCGAACCCCTTGTGTTCAAGCCGGGCGTTCTACCAACGAGGCTACCACTGCTTTAATGTACATATGTTAATATAAGGGCGTGTATGTACACGAACGCGGCAATCGCTTCGCATTGATATTCATTCGTTCGTTATAACGCATCGATAGGTTTCGCGCCTGTGAATTTACGTTGACGGGGAGTGACGACGCATATACGAATGTGCGACATGGATGTGCCATTATTGATAATAAATAATGTATTAAACTAGCTCCTACCTGCGACTTTGTCCGCACAGACACACTAACATTTTAGTATTGCTTATCTATACAAATAAATAAAATTTGAGTGTCTGTTTGTAATATCAAAATAACACTTTTTTACCAAATGCGTATGAAAGTATATACGATATCTATAACGAAAACGCATTTTTTTTTTTTTGTCTGTCTGTCTGTTTGTTTGAGGTAAACTTCTAAACGGCTCAACCGATTTCAATGGGACTTTCACTGACAGATAGCTGACGTTCCAAGGCGTAACTTAGGCTACTTTAATTTTAGAAAAAGCATTACGGTTCCGCGGGAAAAACATAATACCCATATTTCCAGGTAATCTCCCTAAAGTCCACGCGGGCGAAGTCGCGGGCACAGCTAGTATTATATAAAAAAAAAAAAAAAAAATATTCTATCCATCCATTCTCACAAACTTTATAATATAAGTAAGATAGGATTCATAAGTACCTGTATTGGTAACTGATACTGATACTGATACTAATACTGATACTGATACTGACTCTGATACTGATTCCGATTCTGATTCCGATTCTGATTCACTATCCTAGGGAGGTAGTGCAAGCGTTACTCGAGGCTGATATGGACCCGAACCTCAGAACCAAAGACGGGACGCCTCTCCACGAGGCGGCTCGCTTCGGTGCGGCCCCAGTGGTACGCATCCTCCTCAAGGGCGGCGCGGACCTCTACATCCAAGATGCCAAAAGGAAGACAGTGTACGACCTCCTCGCCGAGTATCCCGAGGAGGCTACGCGAAAAGTTCGCAAAGTCATACGGGGTAAGCATTTTATATTTGTTAAGTTGGCACTATTGTCAAAATGCCTATTGATTGCTACTACATAATATAGCCATATACATTTTCTTCCATATATCTATATACCAAATATATATGTTATTCAAATAATATCGTTATCTGAAAATCCCATCAAAAAAACGTTTATGAATTTCTTGGCACTTTTTGGGTTTTAACACTACTATAGCCTCTAAAATTTGTTTAAACGCTTGATTGCAAGGCATAGTCTCCGCTGGGATGTTGTTATGTATACCTAACCAACATCTAAGAAGTGTTATGTTTTTTCTTTTTATTTTCATAGAGGTCCATGCAAATGTTTTTCCACCGGTTTTAACAGAATATGAGAACCGCGCGTGGCGCTACAATAGCGACGAGGACTTGCCGTGTCCGCCATTCCCCGTCCAGGATAACAGTCCTATCGCCATCATGTAAGTTCTATTTTGAATGTAATAGATGTCAAATTTGAATGACACACTTTTGATTAATTTAAAACTTGGTTGGTTCCTTTTAAAGAGAATTATAGTATTAGCCCTCTCTACACAGGAGATAATTTTTTTTTTTAATTTGATCAGTTACATATTACAGTATTACTAGATCAAATTCAGTTAATAACTGAAATAAATTTCTTTAAAACGATAAATAGTGCTCTGTTATGTCATTGTGAATGGATTAAAACTGAGTTATTAATCTTTTGCTATATTAATAGAGGTTCCAATCTTCTTAAAAACCATTTACAAGGACGTTGCAACATGTATTTTTAATTTTGGCAAAATTTCATAGTTTATAGTAGGTATATGAATTAGAATTTAATTTCATGCATGAAAAAAGTATTCTCATTGCGAAAACTATTTACTTACTTCTGTAACTGTGAAACTTCTGAAAGTTCAACGCATAAATCAATTCAATCACACATTCATTAAATATAATTACTTCACTTTCCATCAATGTGGTTGTGGGTGGCATCTTGTGTATGAATTTTCTTTCAGATCTATGTAACACACTAACATGCATGGGTTCTTCGTCTTCAAAGTTATTAAAACTTCAGTCCGTTTGTCGGGGGTTGTGTAAATAAGATTACTTTTAACGTTATCTGCGATAGATCAAAAGGAGTTCTCCCTCCAGCAATTACTAAGAGTGTCTCTACCACAGATGCTCAGAACATTCAGTTTTAATTGGAATGGTGCAAGCTTCGTTTCTGACACACGCTGTTTTCTCTGAACTATAATTGCTATCTTGGGAATTTTCTCATTTGAATCTGGCTATATAACAGGAGTCTATTTGAGGATACAGAGTAATTTGAACATTAAATTAAATATACAAACTTAGCCCTTAGAGACGAGTATAAAAAAAACTGTGATCCGTGTTTTTTTTCTGTTTTTGTTTATTTTTTTATTCATCTTGCAGTAAATAAGATGGCTCGGTCTTTATAAAATGATCACACGTAAGTCATGAAAAGAATGGACGGTAGACAAACAAAAAACAACTTTGAATACGGTTTGCCTCGTTAAAATCTTCCGTGTCTTTGATTTTTCCGTGCAAAAGGCCGGGCGAGCTGTCTCCGCGACTCGAGAGAAAAACATCACCCCGCAGACGCCCTTTGATGCCGAGATAAATACTATAGGATGAGGACTTTAACTTTAATAAAAACTTGAACGTGACCAAAGGAATATAATTAAAAGCCCACTTTGGCGATATCGCGTGATAAACATAGATGCTCCATCCTATTCAAATCAGGAAATCCGACGTCCAACAACCAGTATCGAACTCATCCTCACATTTGAAATTGCCATTTCAATTTACAGGTCTGATAAAATACCTAAGCTGTCTGCCAAACCGCTTAGCACTAATCCGAACGCTTACCCAATTAACAAAGACAGTTATGATGACATTAAAAAAGATTGTGTTGATAGTCCCACTGTACGTAAAACTAAAGTACTACCACCGCCACCAGACATTCCCAATCAAGAGAAATGTTCAAATGAACCGCATACGTTAGATACCATTGTTAGAAGTGACAGTTTTTTGTTTAAATCCATCAATCATAAATCACTCAAAATTTTGGGAGACGCAATCAAATCCGAGCCTACTTGCGCAAACGTGTACGAAAATCACCAGAAACTAATGTTGGAGATCAAAAAGAACTTTCCCGAACAATCTGCCGAAGTTGCCGATGTGCAATTGGATATTTATGAAAATATGCAACTCAAAAAATGCGACAACGATACCAATGACAACTCGAAGGGAAGCTCCATGGACAGCTTAAGTCCACCATCAATCGTTGACACGAACTCATTAAAGAAGAAACCAAAGCCGTTACCAAAACCTTCTTTAACTATAAACGACATCGGTAAACTCGAAATAATCGATGCGAATGAATTCCCGATATACGCCAACGAAAATGTTAACGAGGAAAACAATTATGACAAAGAAACGCTGTACGAGAACATAAGCCAAAATTTACCCGACGATGAGAAAGCGAAGACTACGTATGGCGACACTGGAGACATTTACTTACCAATGTCCCCTACTTACATGACCATGGCGGGAAAGAATCCTCCGCGCGGTCGACTGGCATCGGACTTTGTCAGTGACAGTCTTAAAGATGAACGATTTTGTGGTAAGGATAATAATGCTATCTATGATGATTTCTCGTTCACTAAAAAACAATGTGACAAAAGGCGATTGTCTATTCCTGAATACGTTTCGAGAGGATTGAAAACTAACAGCGTCCACATCAAAGGTGAAGTTGGTTGTCTCTATGGATCTCTAGACTTGGACTATTTGTATATATACGAGCTCAATCCAAAAACTATTCGCGGCAACGTACACCCATTTATAAAAAGAAAAGAAAAAGCTTCCCCTATGCCTTGTTTTTGTCATGAAGATCCAGATAAACCCAGGAAAATGTTGAAACGGGAACGTCAAGGATTGGATGCCAGTCAGCTGGTGTACTTTAGCTGTGAAGATATTTACGTGCACATGAATAGATCTGATGTGTATTCGTCCATTGTTAATCTAGAAAGTAGTTACAGTCAAGAATCGGATGTTTTTAAGAAACGCAGGGAGAGTTGCAAGAAATTCGACGAGTTACCTACAATTGATAGCGCCGATGAAGTCATATTTACACCATTTGTTGAAAATACTCAAACCGAGAAAGAGAAAGAGAGAGACCAGCATATGAAGTATAACACATTAGACTCAAAAATGTGTACAATTTTAAAGAAAAAAATTCAACAAATAAAACAACTTGCTACCGATTGGTAGTCAATTATGTATACCTGAATACCTTCCTTAATAATAATTGTAGTCTCTTGAGATCTTTGCTTTTCTTATATTAATATCTATTACATTTTTCTAATCTTATCGCTTTTGGTGGTGGGTGGTATATTCTTACTAACTTCACATCATTTTGTCATCATTTATTTTTTAAGTTAGGTTACTTTATGATTTTATATTATTTTTGTCGCTTTATGTGTTTTACAGGGAACCCACAGAGACCCAGAAACATACTAACCAAAATGATAGCTTATTATCTCCATCTTCGTCGTATGTAACCAAATACAATCCCCAAAGCTTCGTGAAAAAGCTTGCTTCAAAATGCTTGGGCCTAAAAGCAAAGTTTAATTCAGCTCCTAACATTTCTAACATTTCTAATAGTTCAACAGCGGAAGTCGATGTGAAATCCAAACAATCTGACGGTAAAAGTAACACAAGTACATTACTTATCGGCAATAGTAAATTCTTTAAAATGCTGTCGAAAAAGGAGGAGTCCGGTGAAATTAATTGTAACGATGAATTTGACACGATTTCGTTAGATCGATTAGGCACACTTAATCGAGATTCTGTTGTAAACAGAAGTAATAGAAGTTGTCCGGGTTTTAAAAACTCCTTGCCTAATATATCTGAGAACAACGAACTCAGTGATTCAGAGGAGTCCATTCCAGAATCTGTCATTATCACCGAAATAGACTGTGATAAACATAACAAAGATATTAATTTGAATGAAGCGGTTAATTACAGTGCTAACGTTAACATTTTTGAACCCAGAGAAAGAGTAACTCTTGACCGAAAATCAGTCGCGTCCATTGCTTCTGTTGAATCAACAAATCTAATCAATGAATGTTATGAATCATATGAGTTTTCGAAACGTACAGTGGAGATCACGTCACATCATTCGCTTCCTAGACCACCTCCCAGGGCCAATTTTGTCATGGGACTAAATAACAATGATAGCAATATATATGAAAATGTGGTCTTGGAAATAAAAACTATTCCAAAACCCGCAACGCGCATTCACATTCCTCTAAAACCACCAGACGAAGCTCAAAGTAATATATTGTATGAGAATGTATCTATAATTAATGAACAAAAAATTCCGGAACCCGTAAAAAGAACGGTGGTTCCGTGCAAACAGAATTCTGATACAATTGATAGAAATTCCTCTTCGCCATTCGGCAGCAGGTCATCCACCCTATCTTCTGATTCCATGGTAGATGAATCTAACTTAGAAGATATATTTTTATCCAAAAAATCTAAATCATTCCGTCATAGAAAAGATACAGCATTATCCACTACAAGCAAATCTGAAATTAGTAGAACGCAATCTAACGCTTCAGATTCTTCTAATGTGACAGAATTGAGCGCGTTAGAAAATGTTGACTGTAGTGGTGATCTAGACGAAAAAACTATATATTTGTCTATGACTGGCACGTTACCAAATAAGAAGCCGGAAAGTGTTGGGACAAAGAAAGTTCTATTTAGACATAAAACATTTACTAATATGGAAGTAGATAGAAATTCCATAAAAGTTAAAGACTTGCCTCAATGGAATAATGCGTTTTTGAAAGAAACGTTAGCTAGTTACCACATTAGAGGCACCGGGCACTGTATTTACAATGCTCCTACGATTCAAGAATTTATTTACATATTTAATAGGGATACGCTTTATAGTGATGTACCCCCGTTCACGAAGGTTCCCAACACGCATAGGGACAGCTTCTATGAGACTGCTATTTGTTTCTGTAGACCAAGGCCCCCTAAATTTCATAATAGTGCTGAAGATCTCTTGGACAAAAATCAAGATGAAGATTCCAAAGTCACAATCGACATAGAATCTCTAAAACAAAGTAGTGAAATGTCATCTTCATCGTTTCAATGTTACTGCGATTCTGGTTCCTGTACATTGCACTCGATACGACGGAAATCACCAATAGATCTAGTTGTTAAGTTTTCCGCAATCAAAAGGAGTATTTCCACACCAGATATCACATTAAACCGGTCTCCTTATTCGACAGTTAAACAAAACACTTTACATCTACCGAAGAATAAATCTATGCCTAAAAATTTGGAGGACCCGTACGCGGTAATTAGCGTGGAAGATATTATCGCGAGGAAATCGAATCAAAATGAACCGGATAGTCCAATTTATACACCGATGTCACATCCATCAACTTTATCGTCGTCCGCGTCAGCTGGTCCCTACTCCGTTAAGGACATCGCTGATGTAATTTCATTGAATGTCAGTTCATCATCGACCGCCACTAGTTTGTCTCGTGCTTCTGATGTGCATTTGCCTGTTCGAAAATCGAGTTCCTCGGAATACTCTGGTCACTGGTCGCTTCAGTCCTGCAATTCTAATATAACAATAAAATCGGATGCGTCATTTAAGACGTGTCCCGAGGAATCGTCCGACGATTCCGATGGCACCTTGCACTCGGACGCGGAAAGCTCAGACGCCGAGACGGTCAAGTCTGACATAAGCACTTCGAAAAGGCCTTGGGTGCACAGTGACTCTTTCCGGTTTGGTAGTAAAACCAAACCGGAAATTGACGTGATCGTTGAGGAGAATCAGACTACAGATGATAAATATGATACGTTATCATCGAATTTTGAGAGTGGTATATGTTTGGAGGGGTCTGAGAGTTCCTCGTCTGGGTGTGAGGATGACGGTGGTGTTCCGAGGGGGGATGCGGATGTGTCGCTTGGTTGTGCTTCGCTTGAGCGTGGTGGGGGGCTCGGGGGTGTTCGCAGCGGGTCGGGGCGCCGGCGATGGGACGAGTTGGAGGTCACCAGCGAGGGCGATGCGTTGAGCGTGTCCAGCGCCGCCTCGAGCTGTGCACCGCTACATCTACATCACGGATACAGTAAAGTCTCGGTGAGTTACATAACAATATTTATTGTTACGCTTAAATTTTTTGTAGTACATTTTAAATACTTTTATACTTCAGTAGTTATATGACCCGGCGACCTTCGTATCACTTTTTTTTCTTTTTCCAACCACCCTTGTGTATGTGAGAACAAAAAAATTATTCAAATCGGTGAAGTGTGGTGCATTCATAAAAATAAAATAAACATGAAATGAAATTATGCATTTATAAGATACTTAATGACGAGCCCGGATAAAGGGTTATAGAAATAAAAGAAAATGCGTTCATTACCGAAGACGCGACTAAATGAAATATTTATTGCGCGTTGTCGCTGTCATCTGGACAAGGCGCCTAATTGCTTGTGGGAAAAATACTTGCAATTAAACACAATCAAGTGCATTGTAAATTAAAATGGTGCTACCACGCTCATTAAGTCTTTCAAACTAGCGGTTTATACGAGCGTATAAACTCGTTTTTAGGGTTCCGTACCCAAAGGGTAAAACGGAACCCTATCAGTAAGACTCCGCTGTCCGTCCTTCTGTCACCAGACTGTATCTCATGAACCGTGATAGTTAGAATTTTGAAATTTTCACAGACGATGTATTTCTGTTGCCGCTTTAACAACAAATATTATAAAACAGAATAAAATAAATATTTGAGTTCGCTCCCATACAACATACGTGATTTTTTCGGCTCGTTTTTGTACATAATGGTACGGAACCTTTCGTGCGCGAGTCCGACTCGCACTTGGCCGGTTTTTTTATATATTTCTTTTAGCTATAACTTTTTTCACACAATGAATTGAGATTCATCCCCATAGTAACAATTGATAGTCACAAAAACAGCTTTCCAACGATATACGTCTGGTTGTTATTGGTCGGTGGGGACATTTTGCCCGTCCTCCTTTAAAACTTCTATGTGTCATTCTGATCTCGTAACAAAAGCAATTCAATTAGGAGGTATTAAAAGGTTGATCGGTACGCACCCAACGACCTGTTGCACGACCCATTTACAGTCACGCGAGGACTATGTCATTAATTATTTAAATGAAAAGTCATTGTCACGATACGATTAGACACGAAATTTATGATATGGTCACATAGAATACTGGCGCCTTCGCCCGCATGGTATACTGGAAAAAAGCTGCCTAAGTTAGTATTTGTATCATCAGTAATCTGCCAATGAAGGTCCCGTCAAAATTGGCTCAGCCGTTTGGATGTTTACCCGAAACAAACAGATTAAAACATTAAAATAAATATACATTCTCGTTACAGGTAGCGTCTATACTTTCGTATGCATTTATTATTATTCTTACGAAATGAGCGAAATGATGATATTTAATGGAATAAGATGAGGAATGGCTTCACCTGCGACTAGCGCGGGTATTTCGCCAATGTCAAGTAATTAATAGCAAGGACAAATTCAATAAATACACGTCATAAATAAAAATGAATGATGACAGTGATAAAGATGGCGGATGAATCTCGTATGCATTTAGTGAAAAACAGTTATTTTGATACTACAAACACACACTTGCATTTTATTAATTTGTATAGATTATTTATTAATTTGTATAGATTATTTATCATAATACCTACTAACTTATTTTTTATATACATTCAGGTTTATTACATCTAAAAATTCTGAGTATTTATATGAATTAACTATACCTACATCTCTTTCGCATAATGTTAGTTTTTTTAAATGAGTTAAGTACCTAAGTAAGTAATCCAATTTGAGTCGTTAACCCATACAACGGTATATAATTGTAGTATCACAGTGACTGCACGTACGTCATGCGTTAAATTAAAATAAGTAACTAAAAAGTCCGTGAGAGAAACGCACCATTGTGGCATCAAGTAAGTTGGGCCACGGGAAGTACTTAAAAATGGAGGACTTAAGATAATTTAATTATACTGAAAAGTACACTCAGTACTTCGATTGACTAAAATTGTGTTTAACTATTATATCCATCTATATATACCAGTATATAAAAAACCAACAAACATTGTTTCTACCTAGGGTGTGCCCCAAAAAGTTTTCATTAGAAAGGCAATCATGCGAAGATGGTTTTGGACCACTACATATGCATTTGGCACATTCGGTCCATTCATCATAATAGATCACGCCTGGCATTCGCTAGTTATTCATATTTTTGTAATTTTCACTGATTAAAAGGTCGTTGATTTCAGAGGCGACTTACTTTACATTACATCTGACTCACACCTTAGATTTAGTAAGTAAGAATAACAGGGACAGTATGATTTTTCAAGGTGTAAAATCACATGAGACAGCGCTGTAATGGTCATCATCACTAATTGCATCAATTTCACGTGAGATTTGAATATTTTCGCCAACTCGTTCAATATCTTCAAACTTTTCGTCTACGGATGCGACAATTTTTGGCGATTTTTGGCCTATACCAAAACGAACTGTATTTACTCATAAAAAAGCTACTATTTCAAGAGCAAATTATGCCTCATAGACGCGTATCTTTAATAAAATAAATTCAATCTTTATCTATATTTACACAGAGTATATTTTCAAAAAAAAAATCACAATTTAATTTGCATCGATCGAAATTATATTATGAAATATCATGTGTTCGTCTTAAAACTGACTCTTATCTATATTTAGTGGCCCATATGCGGGGTATTGTTGCTCATCTTTTATACATTTTGTGCTAGCCACATGGGTAAGCGCAGTACTCGTTGAACGCAAAGAAATTAGTCGGCCAGCCGTCGCGTATGAGATTGACGCTTGCGTTCATGATCTCTTACGAATGTTATCGATATATTCGGACCGTATCGATGTTATTATATCGATTACTGTGTTGTGTAACTGTGTGTTCGATGTGTGATAGTGTTGTGTGTTTGTGTTGTGCAGAGAAATTGTCTTTGTTAAGTGGAAGTAAGTTTATTTTTTGCGTTTTTCTTACTCAAGGATTTTTTTTTCTCATAATTAGTGCGTATCTTAAACTACTACAGAGGTTAGTCTCCGTTCAAAGTTTGTATTATTTATGGTTCATGTTTGAAAAACCTCGTGCAGAATTAAATTAAAAAATATTCGACACGATCTGGGCCCCAAGTCCACTAATAATATTGTGTGGAGTTGCTAGGACTTCATTTTTTAAGGCATGAAAACCATATATTTTCTCATTGGTAGCTAGAATATGACCAGTCTAATGGCTTCAAGGTGACAATGTATGTATAATGTCTACACTGTTCATAGCTTAGCTACCACTGGTAAATTATGTTGATTTGATACCTCAAAACCGGCCAAGTGCGAGTCGGACTCGCGTACGGAGGGTTCCGTACCATTATCTATAAAAACGGCAAAAAAATCACGTCTGTTGTATGGGAGCCCCCTTAAATATTCATTGTATTTTGTTTTTTTTTTGTATTTGTTGTTATAGCGGCAACATAAATACACCATCTGTGAAAATTTCAACTCTCTAGCTATCACGGTTCATGAGATACAGCCTGGTGACAGACGGACGGACGGACGAACGGACAGCGAAGTCTCAGTAATAGGGTTCCCGTTTTACCCTTTGGGTACGGAACCCTAAAATGTAGTCATAGCGACTCCACAACGATAGGGTTAGTATACTTGAGGCCCTGGACTGTTTTTTTTTTTAATATTTGTATAAGATTTTCATCAAAAAGGGAATAGGCACGTACTATATAAACAAACCACGGAAATATATTTGTAATGGCCACAAAACGTAACGGCGCAATAAAATGTCATGTCAAGGACTCTATAACCCAATTCCGAAGTTCTGTAATCCACATGAGGATAAAAATAAACTGTCAAAGAGTAGGTGAGAATGAATGGAAACAACTTTGTTGCTTGTTTCGACTTGCGTATGTCTTTCAGCGGGAACTCACTCCAATAAAACAATTTTGTTCGGCTCTTTTACTTTCTTTGTACGGTTTTGCTCCATATATTCACAAATCATAACAGCTTTTCGAGGAGTTTTGTCATTCTTAACCTAATTCTTTGGGTAACAGGGTAGGTTTAGGCTTCGTCTCATGCTTATTTGGAATGACTGAAAAATCATAATCTATGATAGTACAACGGCTTAATTTTACTATAGGTGTGACCTGTTATAAAGGTTAAGTTCCGGAAAAGAAACACATCTTTTAATAAGTATAAGCAGCAAATTTATTGATATTACGTTCTTGTAAAGAATCCAAACATCGAATGACAAACTCAACAAAACAGACGTCAATTACGATCAATTCATATTAATTCAAAATAAGAACCTACCAAGAAGGTGTATTGAGAGAGTTTACATATCTTCAACACCCCCCTTTAAACAGAACAATACATACTTGTTTCAAACAAACCTAAACTTATCTAATTAGAATCTAACAAACTCAGATTACTACAGAACTTCTTAAACTTTAGCACACAAAGTGACTTAGTGAAGATATCAGCAATCATTTCATCAGTAGGACAATATTGAATCTTTAAAATACCATCGTTAACAACTTGACGAATGAAATGATGTCTGACGTCTATGTGTTTGGTTCTTGAGTGAAACATCATATTACTGCATAACCTCTGCGCTGACTGGTTGTCATTATACATTGTTATATTAGCAGATTTTATCGAGAGACATTCCTTTAGAAATGTTCTTAAAAACAATGACTCTTTACAGGCATCAGATACAGCCATGTACTCAGCCTCAGTGCTGCTCAGAGCCACCGTTCTTTGCTTACGACTCTCCCAACTAGTAACATTGGAGCCAATCTTGAAAACAAATCCAGTGTACGATCTTCTATCCATTGTATCTCCTGCCCAATCGGCGTCTACATAGGCAGTTACATTCAAACCGCTTTTTCTGAATATTAAACAGTGATTAACTGTGCCTTTCAAATACCGCAGCACACGCTTAGCAGCCTTCCAGTGTACCTCTCCATGTGACTGATTAAATTGGCTCAGCACGCTGACTGCATGTGCTATATCAGGACATGTGCATACAGCAACATACATAAGCATTCCAATTAAATTTCTGTAGTCATTTCCACTCGGGTCTCCCTCATGTTTCGTGAGTTTCAACCCAGCTTCCATAGGTGTCGCTGCTGGTTTACACTCTTCCATCTTGAACTTGTTCAAAATATTGCGTATATACATAGTTTGGTCCACAGAAATAATTCCATTTTCTCTTTGAATGCACATACCAAGTATATGACTTACAGGACCAAGATCCTTTATTTGAAATTCCTTCATGAGATCTTGCTTCAGTTTATCTTTATCTTCCATAGAACATGAAGAAAACAGCAAAATATCATCAACATAAAGTGTCAATATCATCAATTTACTATTGATGTTCTTCATATAGACACACGGTTCTGAAGTGCACCTTCTGAACTTCAACTTCTCTATGAGTACTTTGTTTATCTTTTCATTCCATGACTTAGCTGCTTGCTTCAGTCCATAGACAGCCTTATTTAGCTTATATACCTTTCCTTCGCTTCCTTTTATCTTAAATCCTTCAGGTTGTTCCATCAGCACATTTTCTTGCAAATCTCCATTTAAGAAGGCTGTCACAACATCCATGTGATCTATACTCATTTCGTATTCAGCCGCGATTGCTAAGAGCACCCTTATCGTTGAGTACCGTACTACCGGAGAAAAAGTTTCATGATAATCAATACCATACTTTTGAGTAAACCCTTTCGCTACCAGGCGAGCCTTGTATCGAAGAACCTCATTGGATAAGCCTTTTTTCTTTTTAAATATCCACTTGCATTGGACTGCCTTTTGGTTTTTAGGTCTGTCTACAAGTGTCCAACATTTATTATTAGAAAAAGATTCAATTTCATCCAACATGGCTTTCTTCCATTTGTCAGCATCAACACCGCTTAGTGCTTGTTGTACAGTAACAGGGTCGTCATCATCATAACTCTGTCCAGCGTAACTCAAGCTTGCATATGCTGAAGAATCACAATCTTCAAAGTCTTCACTATCTGGAATGTAAGTTGGATCCGAAGAATCATCTGTTTCGGTCAACGTTTCAGAAAGGTCTTGTTCAGAATCATCTTATGAGAATATTGTCTGTCTTCGATAATCAATATTTTGAGACCTGTCATCAGACCTGTTATTTCCCTCATTATCATTAAGTGATTCTGAATTCATACTTTCTTGTGTTTGCTGAGGAATGACAACAACATTCTGTTGCACTTGAACATTTTCATCATTTGACAAGTCTACATTATTCTTTAATTTGTCTTCAATAAAAACTACATTCCTAGCCTTCACAATCTTCTTAGGATTTGATGAATCAATTAGCCGATATCCTTTGCTGTCCTCACAGTATCCAACAAATACTAATTGCTTAGACTTCTTGTCTAACTTTTTAGTATTTTGAATTAAATTGTAAGCCTGACATCCAAAAACTCGTAAATGACTCACATCTACCTTTTTATTGCTCCATCTTTCCTCCGGCGTCATTCCCATCACAGCCTTTGTCGGACTTCTATTCTTGAGATACACAGCCGTGTTGACAGCTTCTGCCCAATATCTTTTGTCCAAACCGGCATCCGCGAGCATGCACCGGGCCTTCTCCATGATGGTCCGGTTCGCCCTCTCCGCGACGCCGTTCTGCTGTGGAGAATGTGGCACAGTAGTCTGATGCTGTATCCCGCATTCCCTCAGAAACACCTGGAACTGATCATTTAAATATTCACCACCTCCATCACTTCTAAAAACTTTTATTTTCTTCTCCTTCTGATTTTCTACAAGAGTCTTGAAATCCTTGAAACATTGAAATGCTTCATTTTTATAACGAAGAAAATAAACAAATGTTTTTCTCGAGAAGTCATCAATAAGTGTCATGAAATATTTAGCTCCGCTGAAAGATGATTCCTGCATAGGTCCACACAAATCCGAGTGTATGAAACCTAATACCTCCTTTGCTCGACTTAGTGATTTTGCAGGGAAAGGGACTCTAGTTTGTTTGCCCTCTATACAAGAAACACAAGTCTTATATTGACTATCATTATAATTAATTCCAGTCACCATACCTTTTTTCATGAGGTGCATACTCCTTGAATTCAAATGACCAAGACGTTTATGCCAAATTTCTTGTGATACTGAACCGCCGGAACTCACTGATACAGAAGCGGACTCCACCACCTCTTCAGTTTTCAATTGTCCCCCAAGATTTACTTCTGCACTGGTTTGTTTTAAAGACAGGCTGTCAATCTGCAAAGAAGCTACATAATTGTCCCTACCTAGCACTTTATCCGATGCTGTATTACAAAACATTGCTTTGAATTTAGTGTCAAGTATATAAATACCATTACTCACAGTAGCAGTAGCAATAACAACATTCTTATTAAGTACTTTACACATGTTTTGCTCAAAAACGATTTTATAACCTCTCTTAGACATGGCACTTACAGACAATAAGTTAGCTGTTAATTTAGGAACATATAACACGTTTTCTATTGTCTTTAAACAGTCTTTTAATTGTACTTTGACTTGACCACAACCAATTGCAGAAAGTTTCTCACCGTTAGCTACACACACGTCTTTTGGACTTATCGATTCAAAATTTAATATCACTGATTTATCATTACACATGTGATTACTACACCCACTATCAACACACCACGCATTGCCCCGAATATTCACTGACAATGCTGTGAGAAGAGCGTTCTTCCTGCTCATTTCGTTCTCCGTCTGTTTTTTAAATATCTTCATCGTTGATGGGCAATCACGTTGAAAATGACCCGGCTTCTTACACTTAAAGCATTTATATACCTTCTTGGTTGTAAATGCAGTGGCCGTTCCACTTGGTTTGTTCTCGTCTCTACGTTGACTTTCTTGAAGCAACTTTCCTTTTACTACATCACTTCCAAGTTTCACGTTAGAGTTTTCTAATGCCATAATCAATGGATCATAATCTGGTGTTAATCCACTAAGCAATATAACCCCGAGAAAGTCATCTTCCAATGGTGATCCGATGTCTATCAATTGTTGCGCTATATTCGTTACTTTTGAGATGTAATCCTCCATACTATTGCTGAGGCGAGTTGCAAATAAAGATCTTAGTAAATGTAATCTTCTGCACAAACCTATGTCTTCAAATGCTTTACTAAGATTACTCCATGCCTGATGAGCCGACGTGGCACTCCGCACAAAAGGAAATGCCGACGTATGGACGTTAAGGCATATCTTTGCGAGGGCTCTCTGATCTTTCTTCAGATGGGTCGTGTCAATCTCACCAGTTGTCGCGTGTTCGACACAATCCCATAAATCCTCGAGAATCAAGAGATTTCTTATTGAAAACTTCCAATTATGGAAATCCTCCGCTCCCCGCAGTTTTTCAACAGAAAGCACCGTGGTTGACGTCGTCATTTTTTTCCAGCGAAAAACAAATGAACCTTTTTTTTCTTCTCAGCGAAAACATACGTTTTTAATCTTTTACGTATTAGTGCTCTGGGCCCATAACCTGTTATAAAGGTTAAGTTCCGGAAAAGAAACACATCTTTTAATAAGTATAAGCAGCAAATTTATTGATATTACGTTCTTGTAAAGAATCCAAACATCGAATGACAAACTCAACAAAACAGACGTCAATTACGATCAATTCATATTAATTCAAAATAAGAACCTACCAAGAAGGTGTATTGAGAGAGTTTACATATCTTCAACATGACCGATGGCAAACTGAACTAAATATTCTATCATCACTCTCATAATCGTTATGTAAGACTAAGATAGCGATATTTTTGTGCTGTCAAATTTATTTTAATCGTAGTTTGTGTCCACCGACCGACCAAGTGCCTTTAAACTGCATTTATAGCAAAATAATTAAAGAAATTAAGGTCCTATATATTCATCTTATTCTTAGTATTTGCCTCCAAATTAAAATAAATACTATCCGCCATAAGTCACCTACAGTGGCATATCAATATAAAAGTATTTGACGACGGCTTGGACTAGTGGCCTAAACGCAGGCCCCTCGCTTCACTGCACCGGGTGGTTGCGGGCTCGATTCGTGCCAGTGGTAAATTTTGGAAATGGCCTTATGGGTATTTACCCTAGTCTGAATGTAACTTGGATCGCCCCAGTCCATTGTATGGCACCCATAGTACAAGCTTTACTTAGTTTGTGATCATACAATGAGTATGTGTTGTCTGGCGTTATTTATTACATAATCATGCCATAATAGTGTTGGAGATGGAATTCGCATCGGTTCCCGTTTGATCATTGATATTGTCGAAAGGCCAGCACCACGGAAATAGCGGAGACATTTGGCGGTGTGCCAAACCTAACCGTTTATATGTTTCGGCCAATCGCTATCAACAGTTATGTATGTACAGGTGTTTATTGTTATCGTGTCAAGACATATGTCTATAAATTTTCCTAGGAAAAGCATATCCTAAGTCCTAGCTAAGACTTGTTAGTTTTATCGGCACATATATTCCAGCTAGAATCTATTAGTTTTGTATCAAGTAATGAAAACCTTTGCGTAATAGGTACCTATATGTATAATGCGATACGAAATAGATATACTAACCCTTAAAGTTAAGGTTCTCTAGCTTCTTCTAATCGAAACTTTATATGATTGTTGTGAGATTTTTAAGATTTTTGACGGGTTTCCTAAAATTCATCGCAAAAAAACTCTTAAAAATCTGCTGTTACTTTTAAACTCCCATTGATCTAAAGATTAATACACCATAAGGCACGAGCGGCCTAGCTGAACATGCCTAGGCTTGTCAAGCATGGAATTAAATTATTGATTGAATTTTCGACGAGGGAATAAAAATTTGAATTGACACCAATGTAGGATAATAATAAAACGCATACAATTAATAACCATTGGACTAAATGCAAAAAAGCAGTGGTAGCCGAGTGGTCGAACGCACGCTTTGCAATCAAAGTGCGCAGGTTCTATCCCCGGCTCGCACCTCTGGGTTCCATGTGCGAATCTCATTTTCATCTGAGATTATCACTTGCTAAGAAACGGTGACGGAAAACATCGTGAGGAAACCTGTGTGCCCGGTATAATGGCAATAGGCTCGCCCCCTATTACATTGGGACCAAAATACATCGGCGAAGTGTTGGCGCACTGCAGTGCACCTCTGCCTACCCCTTCGGGGAATACAGGCGTGATGATGTATTATTATTATTATTGGACTAAATGACGAGAGGGATAAAACTTAATTATGTTCCATTTATAATGCTTATCGCGCGGAGGTGTCTGTTGATTGCAACATGCGGACATGTGGCCTTACAGACAGATGCCACAATGTAATATTGACGGGTACAGAATTGAAATTATTCGGGAACTACATCATTACGCCTGCATTCCCAGAAAGGGTAGATAGAAACGCATTGTACTGCACCCACACTTCGCCGATGAATTTTGGCCCCAGTGTAATAGATAGTACCTACCTCGATTAGATTGCATGATAAAATACTAATTCTGCAACAAATAAAAAAACCAGCCAAGTGCGAGTCGGACTCGCGCACGAAGGGTTCCGTACCATTATCTATAAAAACGGCAAAAAAACACGTTTGTTGTATGGGAGCCCCCTTAAATATTTATTTTATTCTGTTTTTTAGTATTTGTTGTTATAGCGGCAACAGAAATACATCATCTGTGAAAATTTCAACCCTCTAACTATCACGGTTCATGAAATACAGCCTGGTGACAGACGGACGGACGGACGGACAGCGAAGTCTTCGTAATAGGGTTCCCGTTGGGTACGGAACCCTAAAAAGGCAATTAAATCGTATATAATAACAGGTTATTAACATATAAATGATATATAGGTGTATATATATTGACAGACATGCGGATTATGAAGAGGTTGAATGTTAGAATGATTTTAAACAGTTTCAAATGTGACATTGAATATCTGCGACAAAATCCACGCGACCATGCGACTAAATTTGCACTCGTCATCGATGACATTTTGTTGTATAAAATATACGCGTCGAATTGAGAACCTCCTCCTTTTTTTTTTTTTCGTCGGTTAAAAAAATGCTTTTTCTTTTACCCAATAGGTACAGTAGGTTGTTGGGTTGGTATGGTACGTGCAAAAAAAATCTGTAAACAAATACGATTTTCAGTGCATTTTTGTAGCGTGACTATTTTAATTTTATGCGTGTTCCTACGCAGACGCATAGATGATTTCATCGCTATATGTGGGTCAGTGGGCCTCGCTGAAGCTTTCAGATGAAACAATAAATATCTTCAGATCCGCTCGTCTACGGTTCATATAGAAATGCATTCTTAATTTATTGCCTTCTCCCGTTTCGTTTGACTTAGCGTAAACGTTTTAGAGTCGTGTTTTTACAATATCCTTTCATTAATATGGCCTAAAATATTGTCTATATTTAGTTCTTAATTTTATCTTAAGCAGTGGTAGCCTCGCGGGCAAGAACGCCCGCTTCGAACGTAAGGGGTGCAAGTGCAAATCCCAGGCCCGCACCTCTGAGATAATTTTCATGTGCGAATGTCATTTTCAACAATGAATACCACTTGCTTAACGGTGAAGGTAAACATCGTAAGGAAAGTCTATAGCTTTCTATAGCGTGTGAAGTTCACCAACCCGCACTGGGCCAGTGTGGTGGATTATGGCCCAAATCTCCCTCGTATTGAGGGGGAATATGCCCGGTATAATGGCAATAGGCTCGCCCCCTATTATATTGGGACCAAAATACATCGGCGAAGTGTGGGCGCACTACAGTGCACCTCTGCCTACCCCTTCGGGGAATGCAGGCGTTATGTATAATTTTATCTTCTATTGTTTTGTTTAGTGAGCGCATGTAATTTCGTCTTCATTTATTATTTTATTTTATTTGGGGAGTTTACGGCTAATTGTGTAACGTGAGATTCAATGGATGTATTTACAAGCCAATTAAAAACTTAGGGTTCTTAAAAATACAAATACATTTTAATACAAAATTTATCAATTTATCAAATGCTCAAAATGGGTCTCTCCCTGTTAAAAAAAAATTCGCACTCTTTTAATTATTTCGCTCACTGACGATTTTTTGATTTTGTTGTGGTGGTTATTTAGAATAATTCGTCTAAGTTATGCTTGTAGCTCGTGGACACTTTCATACTGGTTCTTGTAAACTAATTTTTTTCATAACCCCATAAAAAATGTGTAACGAGGTTAGATCTGGGGATCTTATTCGTCCATTTCTGAACAAAATTTCACATCAAATGTTAAAATTCATGGTCTCCCCTTTATTTCTGACACTGTTATTTAGCAAAAAATAATGCTTATGATGAAGCCTTTCGATCGGTATGATAAATCTACAGGATTTTTTTTCTCGTGTAACGGGTTCGATTCCCGGTTCAACAATGTAATTATTGAAATGTCTATGAATGCAGTTCAAATTCAAATAATGTCTTCTTTCAGTAAAATGTTCCATCTACAATATTCAAGGTACTTTCCCTCCATGTGGCTTTTCCGTGGGACACCCTGTATATGTTGTGTCTTGTTATCTCTCAGTAACATCGTCTTGGGGTCATGATTCGACACAATTGTCACGTAATATCGATTATCAATATTGCAAGTAGACGCCTCTATTGTCATGGGTCACGTGTTCTTTTGTTCAGTTATACCCTCATCACCTATTAATAGTCCTCAAAACCCTTGAGTCATTAAGAGCCGGTCCTCCCGTCCTTAGCATTAAACAAGCCAAATCGGTCACGGTCAATATACGATGCGTCCCTTTATAGTTACAAATCAATGGCGTTTAGCCGACCCTGGCGCCGGTTTATTCACTGGCGCCTTTGGTGACAGTTCACGATTGTGTATATAAGATTCCTAGTTGCCTGACTATTCAAATATTATATCTTCGTCTTAATTACTTGGTGAACTACGCTCTTCTGCGGCTTTCTGTCCTCGACAATCTTGATGGCTTTGGTTATTGGCAGCCCAGGGAGCGTTTTACTAGGTCTAACCATCGGGGAGCGGCCGAATACTATTTGCTTCTCCAGTCTGTTACTGTTTCTACAAGTGCCCAAAGTATTTGAGTTTCGGCTGGACTCATAGGTGTTCTACGTTATCACTCTGTTAGCGGATCATGTACTTGCTATAATTTGGAGAATTCGTACGAGAAAAAAATATTTAAAAAAAAGTGTTTTTTAAATCTTAGATCTACTAAAATCCATTGTTCTTTCGTAAAAATATTCAATAGTTTCAAGTTGCTATCAGATTAGTCTATTTAATAGTTCAATTCTTTCATACGTCACTTTCGCTTTCGTGTACCAAGCTTTAACAACTGTCACGAGTAACTGTTGCTTATGCGCATCTAATTTATATCTCCGAGCCCTTTGATGTATCTACATTGTTCGTTAAGCGATCGTTTCCAGCGAAAACTGCGCTTTGATATCGTATGGTAAATTTTTTCATCGTGAATTAGATTCTATGCAGACATAATAGGGTATATTTTGCTTAGTTAAATGTATCGTACTGACACTTAATTTTGTAAGTGTTGTATAACGCCTTGAATGTACTGGGCCGAGCGAATTCACTTGACTTATATGAAAATGTACTCTGTATCAAATATACATAAAGGTTAAATATCTGTGGCCAACAGCCACGTGACTAAATATGCTCGCGTCATCGATGTTATTTCATTGAAAAATATGCTTCCATTATTTTTAATACGGTTCGTTTTGGATTGGCAAAAATAGTGCATAATCCACCACGTCATGGGTTTTTATCATGTCGTTTGTAAGCTAACTTTGAGTCATGTACGTGGTGTTTCCTTATTTTAAAGGCGATTTTCAGTAGCAGAATGTTGACGTCATGATTGGGCGTACACCTATTCTCTATACATATACATAAAAGTGGAGTGTCTGTTTGTAATATCAAAATAACACCTTATTACCAAATGCATATGAAAGTATATTAATATATGATAACTATAACGAAAATACAGTAAAAAAAAAATGTCTGTCTGTTGGTTCCGAGTAAACTGCGAAAGGGCTGAACCGATTTTGTCGAGATTTTTTTTTACTGTTAGACTAATCTCCCTAAAGTTCACGTGGGCGAAGTCGCGGGCACGTTTTAATATGCTCTCTAAAATTGAGTTTCTTGTGTCGAATGTTTTAGTGATACATTAGTGTGACAAAATGCCGCACTCCAAGGAAAACAACGCGCAAATACCTCCAATTTATTAATAGCAGTTACATGGTCATTCGTTTCAAGTGACTTGTCATGGAGGCAAGTAGTTAGGTGGATATTAAGTGTATTATGATCATCACATAGCTACCATAAATATATATGAACGTAGTAACTTTTCATTAGTACCAACCAGTTGGATTCCAACTTTTGCCACAGAAATTCGATTTTTAAGTATATTGACACAGAGTACATATTCCAAGAAGAGTCATGTAACTCGCTCGCTCCTGTTAGGGCACAGAATCACGTTTTTTTTTCTTATGAAAAAGTATTCTGCATTCATTTTGCAGGGTCTAACATCGTATCAGATTTCCTTGTTAATACAGTAACAACAATTTAAAAAAGAACTGCTACTGAAATCGTTTCGAAATTTATCAATATTTCAGAATAGTCGGCAAATAGGTCAGTGTAGAAGACCAGATCTTCGCTTTAACGCCGGTTTCATAGTCTGTTTACCCGGGCCCGTTCGATCGTTTACTATTGCAATTAGTTGAATACGTAAACACAACGATATATGGGTCAACAGTCTTGTAGCACGTGTTTGCCTACCAATCATAGTTTGATGTACAACAATTCTATCTGCGTTCATAAGAAGGGACTATTCATATGTATCCACAAACAGAACTTGAAAAAATTACTTACGACTACAGATATAACAAGATTTAAGACTAGGTGGCGAAGAAGATAATGTTCGGACTTCTACGCCCTGTACATAAATAAATACAGGACCATGCAGGTCCAAGACCGACATTTCTCGTATAGAAGTTCTGTTCGGTAGTCGAATGCTCCGGGGCTCGCAACCAGTTTAGAATCTGTGGGCTAATAGGCTTTTACGTAGAAAATTGCCCATTCAGTGACCGGCTGCATCCAATTTGTCTCTCATCCGCGGCTCAATATTGAATTACTTGGACCACTGGGGCATACGAAGCCGTTCCAAGTTAAAGGTATATTGCGGAATTAAAAACATACTTTTGGGCTCCTTTATCTATCCAAAACTGCTTAATTTGTACACATTCATAGGCACAGACCGACATAAAAGTTGTTATGAAAGGCTACAACCATAAACATAGGCTACAACATAATTATACTTATAATAAGGATATATACATAATAAAAAATGTATTGCTTAAGTATGTTGGGGTCAATAGGAACACCCCAAAAATATTGAATAATTCAAATGTAGAACTGCATAGATTAATGATCTCAATCAACTTTGTGGAATAGATATTTTGACAATGTTTTTATAATAATATTCATAGACTACAAGTTATGCGGTTAGGTACTTAGATTAACTTTATAAATAATATTAATTTTGAACCTGATCGTTGCCCATGGTGTGTAAAAGTGGGATACTTTAACTTGAGACCTGTCTCGTGGATGTCTATTGCATATTCTTTGCCAGATTTTAAACTGATGACTAATTAGAGAATGTCACTCTAGTACGAAATAAATTCAGAAAGTAGGTGCTTCCTTTCGCTCCCAGCATCGTGTACTATTTCTTAATACCCGCTGTAGTTCAGTTTTTAATTTTAGTTTTTTTTGTCTTTCGAAGAGTGACATTTGCTCTTGTATGCATGAGATAAAATCTTAGTAATGAATACTTAATAACCGCTTCTGTAATAGTAATTGCAAATAGTCGTTATTGTTCAAAATTTCATTATTCTTTGACACTCTCTTTTCACTTGTCCCACGGAGCAATGTTGTGTTCATCGCCATTCAAATTCGCTATTACTCAATTGTAGGCACTTGTTCTTGGCGTGCGAGGCGATGAGATGTGGCAAATATAGCTCTTCCGTGGGCTATTCCCGTAAATAGCTACTTTTCTTAAATTAGATAATGGTACCGTTCTGATTTTACAACATAAAATGTTAAATTAAGACAAATTTGCGTTGAAATATTTTAGTTTGTTGTATTATAACATAATTACTTATTTATTTTCATTTGCATCTATTCATCACGTATTTATTCTTGCTTTTAACCAAAATTTATTTCCTGCTAAAACTCATATATTTATTATATATAGCCGTAGCACTTATTATAATATATTTCAAATCAAATTAATTGAAATTTTACAGAAATAATTTATATTAATGTCCTTATCGCCAGCGGTAGGGGTAAATAAGACCCAGATATCAAAATTCCTTCCTTAATATTTGCAAGTCTTGACTCCCGTGTGGCCTATAATATCGTACCCTGGCCTACGACCCCTAACTGAACTAAACGTTTACAGCCAACCCCCCCAAAGAAGCCTCCGCGGAGGAATCTGTCAGTGTCCCCTACCCACGCGAATTCCCCCTCCTCCGGGTACAGCTACGAGCTCAGGCCCCACGCGAGGAGTCAGGACGATTTGGATGATATACAGGTAATAAGCCAAATTACGGTGCATACAATGATAATGTAAATGATACAAAAACACAATTAAAAAGGTTTTTTCCCGATTACGTCACAATTTATTGTCCTGCCATATACAAATATTCCAGAATCAAAGCCATTAATAATATCAAGCTACATTCATTATTCATGATATCCACCTATATTTATTATATCCATCACAATTAATAATTATACCATATAATCTATGTACATTAAAAAATAATATATCGCATTAAAATTCGTGTAATGTCTCATTGACCCTAACCTCCCCAAAATGTTTGTTGCAGGGTGCTAAACATTACCTCAAACACGGCCGATCCGTGGACCAATACGTCGACGGGAAGCTCTCGTATTCAGAATACGAGGAGAACCTAATCACCCGCGTCGCCCCTATACCCAATCCTCGTCCGAGCATCAAGCAACGCTCACAACCCGTCGCCATAACTGCTATGTACGAAAACATCGTTATAAAAGAACAAAATCCCAGAAGAAAACTGAGACGAAACAATTTCGCCCCCTCGGACAACTATGAACAGAGAATGAACGAGAGCAGAGTGAGAAAATACTCGAACCAAGAGAAATCTTCGCTGGAAAGTCTATTAGATGACCAGACGATGAACAGTCCGAGCGATTGTGAGCGTTATTGCGAAGGGCCGAGGGGTCATGCTCCGTTGTCGCCGACGCATTACGAGCAGCCGCCGACGCCTGATCACCCGCCGCCGTCTGCGCGGCAGGCCGAGCACTGTATACATGAACGGATCAGGCCATTGAGCCAGGTTAGTCCTGAATGACATCTTCACATACCTTAATCTTAACTTTTCTTCAAATTTATGAACATTTTAATCCACCTCAAATAAGTATAAATAATTTCTACAACGGTGCTGATTCTGTTCGCATCCAACTAACCGCAGTTATGTATCTATGAGCGAGACATTTTTTTTTTGTAGTATTGTCATATTTAATTTAATTTGTAGCCAACAGAATCGGCCCGCCTTAAATGGGTTATAGCTTGGGGATATATAATTTGTATTCTATACATGTATGAAATTACAATAACAGATTATAGGAATAATCAATTATATTTCATTCTCATTAGTTCGTCCTAAATATGTGAGTAGGTTGACCATTACTTTTTTTAACCGGCTTCAAAAAGTAGGAGGTTCTGAATTCGTCGAGTATGTTTTTTTTTTTTTTACTATTATTTCCTATGTCAACTTCGGATAATTGATACAATTGATTCTCTTTTGTATGTAACGGGCCATATATGTACGCGTGAAGCTTAAAGTGTTAAGAAAATATTATCAGGATGTCCAGTAACTACTGGAAAGTCATGTTGGCCATTTAGAGTGCAAACCTTTATTTTCAACTAGCTGCACACTGCGACTTCGCCCGCGCGGAATTTAGCAACCTAATTATTTTCACCTGTAACAAATATCATTATATTATTAAAATAATGATAATATAATGATAATATCATTATCATTATATTAAGCGAATGTATACAAAAACTTGACAATACTAAAACCTCCCTCGAGATCCAATCTATCCATTGATGAAAACAGCAAGAAAATCGGTGCAGTAGTTTTTGAGTTTATCGCGAACAGACAGACAGACACGGCGATGGCCTTTGTTTTATAATATGTATTGATATTTTATTTTATAAAACTATCTACGTAGTGAATACCCACTCACATATTTTGGGTTTGATTTGAGTCTAAAATTTAATTGGTGGTTGTTTGTATTAAGACCTCCTAATCCTCTCATTATAATGACAATGTATGGTTGGTGTTTACGATTTGACTTATTTCACTAAAATTTTAAAAGGGAGACTTTGAATTATATCGATAAATAAACCATGCAAAGCTACCAACAAGTAGTACTCCGGAGTTACTATTATTAAAAGTTTCTTCAGGCTCCCATTTAAAATGACGTTTTTATAATTCTTATTTCTAATTATTTTCCATTTTCATTTCTAAAATTATCGTCTAACATTGATCCCAATTTTGTTGTAGGTACATCTAAAATAAATTCGACATCTCTAAATATATTGCCATATTGCTGTATAAAACAGCGGCAATACTCTTAGTTTAGATTGGAGCCAACAACATTAACACCATGAATGTTACATTATATATTTCTATAATCTTCACCAAAATCTATTGTATGTTTCTGTGAGCACTGTCTTCCTTGAACTCCTTGCATGAGCATGACAAAGTTTTTACTGTTATTCTGGGACATTTTCAGGTTTTTTTCACTCCACTCTTATTTTGAAAAAAACCTTGTATCAAATTTATAGAAATTTGAATTCAAATAAATCTACAATATAATACAAAACTGTTACAATACCATTGTAACTAGATTATAACTCTTTGTAAATATGGAGTACATCTGGTCTCAAGTCCCCAACACTATTGTCGTAGTGTTGCTATGATTTCATTTTTTAAGGCACGAAAAGAAGATCCTTTATCAATGGTAGCCAGAACAGCAGTGGTGTCCTAGTGATCGAATGCACGCTTTGCAATCGAAGTGTTGAATGTGTGAATTTATGTGCGAATCTCATTTTCATCCGAGATTATCAATTGCTATGAAACGGTGAAGGAAAACATCGTGAGGAAACCTGCACATCTGAGGGAACTTGACTAGTTTTCGATAGATGTGTGAAGTCTGCCAACCCGCACTGGGCCAGCGTGTGGTGCCAGTGCCAGTGCCAGTAGTCAGAATATGACTAGTCTAATGGCTTTAAGGTGACAATGTCTACTATGGCTGAAATATGACCAGTGTAGACATTAGACATTGTCACATTTCAGCTACCATTGATAATAGATGTTTTTTTCGCGCCTTGAAATATGAAGTCATAGCAACTCCACGACGATAGAGTTATAACCCTGTAGTTGTAGCAGAATATGTTGATTATATCTCTTTCTCTCGTATGAAATAAGACAGAGAGCGACCGAGCCAAACCGTGACAGAGGTCTTGTCTTGACATGCGTGCTGACACCACTGATGATGTTTAATTTAATGACAACGAGAAAACTTACTAAAAAACTTTAAATAATGACGTCACGCACGATTAGTACCACTTATTTATAAGAGTATGAAAATAAAACTGAAAATGCCCCTCACTGAAATTTATTTCCAACGTTTTCAGCTGATAATGGAAGTGGTGGAAGAGATAAGAATTAGAAAAATGTCACAGGGAGACGTTGCGAATAGCTGATACCATAAAAATAAAAAAATATTTCCTTTTGTCATACACATATTTAGCGCCCTAGTCTTAATTTTTTTTTTTATCCTGTGGTGCTCTAAATTTAATATTAAAAAGTATATTAGTGTCGCCTGTATATAGATAAGTAATATTTTATTTTATTATGCGCTAAACTATGCCGCAAGGTGCTATTTAGATATTGTAGCATATAAGAAGCAGAGATCGTTTTGTTTTATACGAATTTATTGATTTAAAACAATCACAACGAAATTAAGAATTACTCCAATTTTATAGTTTTTAGTTCACTTATTTATGCTATGTAATAATTGTACTAAAATTATTATAAATTTGGAGGTTAATTAAATACAATTATAAATGCATTTTATAAACGACAAAGTTTTATAAAATATGGTTATAGTGTATTTTTTAGTAATGACAGTCGTAAGTAGAGACTACGTCATTGACGATAACAGCTCTGTGCCCATAAGAGCGACAAGATGCGCACATATTTTTTTGTTTTCCTAAATGAACTCTGTATCAAACATAAAGATTTAATTTCCGTTGCAAAAGCCACGCGTCGACGCGTTCAAATTACTTTGATCACATATCAAAATAAAAAAAATATTCGTGTAGGCCAAAAAGCACTAACAAATAGTCAGCTTCAACCACCGGTTCGGAATGCTGCTTCCACTGAGAAGAGCCGGTAAGAAACTCAATGGTTGAAGTATTGAAGAATGAGCTTTTTCTGTGACTAAATACAGTTCGTTTTGGTAAAAGCAAAAAAAAATGTCGTGCCTGTGGACGCGAAGCTTGATTGTTACAATATCACGAGACTTGCATTTACATAACATTTTTTTTCACAAAACGATTTTACATATCTTCTTTTTATTTCTTGTTCTAAGTGTTGTATTTACCTACATGACAGTATCTGCATTATTTAGTTTTAAGACCTCTTTGAGTTACAATAATAGAATTGGTATTTAAATTCGATACATTGACGCTGATTTTGTTGGTAAATTAAACTTGACTAAACTTAACTAAATAATTTATGGTAGGTAAGTAGTTATAAATGAGAAGGACATCAATAACTTATTGTTGGTTCTATCAAGTAATGATTTATGCAAAACAAATTGGTCGTGATTTTCTTAGTGCGACCAAAACTGTACTAAACTTAATGCATTGCTGTCCTTTTCATCGCCATTACATATGTGAACGTAAGAGATATTTTATCTAATTAAAATTTAGTTCCGTCATAATGTATAGACAACAGAATTGGCGTAATCTTTTAACATTTTGATCTAAAAGACAGAATTAGACTGATGTTAGCTTCTAATATAATGTATCGTCATGTGACAGTGAAGTTAGCCATGTAATCGACTTTATTTCGTAAGGCTTTATGTATTATTATTATCGGTTTTATTTTAGTTATCGCAATAAAATTTAATTTTATGTCTTTTATTATTTTGTTTTATTGTTTGTTGTTTTTTTTTGTAGTTTTATGATGCACAGCCTCTTACCTTACACGCTAGTTATCATACGTAGTGCACACTCAATGCTACCAACATTATTATCAATACTCCCAATTTGATTTATAGTTTTATAAACTAGTTGGGTCCACTATTTCATTCGCGTGGAATTTAAGATCCCTGATTATTTTCCCAATATTAAAGTAGTCTCAAGTCTACTGTTATACAATCAGCTATCTGCCAATAAAAGTCCTGTCAAAATCGGACCAGCCGGTTACAATTCCGTAACTGTTCTATCTTGGGTCCCAAAATTCACGTGAGATTGTCTTGTTTTTTTGAATGGACTACGCTGTTGGCCGTGAGTTGGCCTTTACAGCTTCACCGGAGGAGTAGCAAGCTACTATCAGCCCTATCCTTGGTAAAAGACTTGTCTTTTGCCAAGGATAGGGCTGATAGAGCAATCGTCTCAATATTCTTTTGATGACAACACTGAAATTTGAAATATCCATAGGAGCTTTTAATTTATATCACCGGTTCGCTAATGATGACTTGCCTATATGAAAAAATATTGGTTCCGGCCCTATGTAGGTATTATGCGATCCAAATAGGAATGTCAATAATCTCTATCTGTCAAATGTCACTTGAAAAGTATAGTTTGAAAAAAACTTATTTGCATATCAATAATAATAGTCTTTAATCAAATTTAAATAAATAGGTTGAATTAGTAGTAAATTGTCTTAATTATCTAAAGTCATAATTAGTTTTTTTACGTCACAATATGGCGCAAAGTCGATCCTATTCTCATTTGAATCGCATAGTACATACCACCAATATCTATCATGACAGATATGATTTGTAAAAAAATGTATTATGCTTTCGTAAGAATTAATATTTTGTAACCTTGTGACTCGGTAAGTGAACTGCGTGAAGTGATTCTTGTCATTTTTTACGAAAAGCGCCTGATCATATTCGTAACGCAATGAACTATTTCAAATACTTTGCTCGAGTTTTTCAGCGACTACAGAAATGAAAGATGTTCTTTCTTTTGATTATCATCATCGTTAGTGAACTGGTAGTTTAAGTTATGAGTTTGTATGAATGACCAAAATGTCACTTGTCATCAAAATAATATTGGGACGCAAAATAGCGAAGACAGGCAATTTTTACTTAGTAAGGAAAATCCATAGAGTAGGTATACCCTATAGGGTTCCGGTGTAAGTAAGTATACAATTAAGTGTATACCAAAAAAGTAATTGAATTTGCTGAAAGTAAAAAATGAATTTATTACTCAAAATATCATTTCTATCATCTCTGTATTATGGAAAATCATCTTAAAAAAAAAATTAGGGCAGGGTAGGATTTCTACTTAATATTTTCGGCTTTTAAGTATGTTGATCATGGAAAAGGGGAAAGGCTCACCAGCCTAAATATAAAACATTGAACGAACAAGAGTGAATCCCGAATAGTTTTTATTCATATTTTTTATTGGTTGTTAATCGGTTGACGTTATAAAGTTATTCGACTTCGTAAGAATCTATTTTATTATTTCATAAATATACAAAGTTGTCTAGTAAAATACAATATCATGTCAAAGTATACGGTATCAAAGGTAAGTGGAACATTGCATGTTTTCTTCTGATCTTTGATTGTTTCAAGTCCCTTTACGTAACTATCTACCTGCTCCTGCTAAGTACTTTTATTATTTATTTTCATTAATACAATTATTTCTCATACCCTTTATCTGCACTTATAATTTATTTTTCTATTTGCTGCCACGCAGCCTAGAATAGGTATTCCTGAAAATTCCTCAAATTAAAATTTAGAATAAGCAGTTATCTCTTCCAACAGGAGTACAAGAGGAGGTCCGTTCTCCGTGACAGTCAGACCGAGACTGAGGTAAATCTCCTCCGAGCCGCGTCCGCCGCGTCTGTCGCTAGTGGCGCCACCGACCGGAGCGGAAACACTGACAACTGCGTCGAAGAGTACGTCTGCGATGTGCCTTTCGCAGGTAAGTCTCTTTCTAGCCAACTACCTTCATAATTTCTTTCTTTATTTAGCATTAATACTTGATGTGAGTTTTTTCATTGTGTCATTTTTTACAAGGTTTGACGTAAATAGGTTCCTAGGAAGTTTATATCTTCTAAAGAAATCATCGAAACTTGCAAATTAGGTACTCCTACTACTACTACTACTACTACTTACTTAAATTTGTGTAAAGTTCAAGATTTTCAAGGTCAAGAAGGTCAAGATAACGTGACGTTCCAATTTCACCATAAATGCATTCGAACAATACACATTATCTACTATAAACAGTGATGAATTCTTATCTAAGTTCTACTTAGGTAGCTACTTATAGGTAATTTTTTATCTGTTATCACGGAGCCACATGCTACACCTTAGTATCTTGTACTCTCTTGTATCCAGTTACAGCGTTCGGCGTTTGATTACCTGGGCAAGTAATAAATACATATACCTACTTCTATCCTTGCCATGACTTTCCTGTGATATGTCGAAGTGCTGGTCCAGTTTTCCCAACATTTTTCCATGTTTGCGTCGCAAACAGCACGCTCTGCCGGCTGTCGGACAGTAAACAAACACCCGATGAAGCTGCACAGTCAAATATTTTGCAAGCTTGATTTTTTTGTGCGTTTCATACTCTGTGCACTTATTTACCTTATCTACTTTGTGGAATAAAGTTTCGTTTCGAATTGATTTCACAGTTTTTGTCAGTATGTACTACAGGTCTCTAAGTCCCTAACACTATTGTTGTGAAGTTGCTGACTTAATTTTTATGGCATGAAAACATTATAGTTTATCAATGACCACATTAGACATCGTCACCTCGAAGTCATCACACTAGTCATATTCTTGCTACTATTGATAAAATATGTTGTTTTCATGCCTTGAAATATTAAGTCATAACAACTCCACAACATTATGGGGCTAGGAAGATCTGACAGTTGAAAGAGATCATGCAGATCCTACCGGGCAAATTCTGGCTGGACGAAATGTAAAATTTGGTACTGACGGTTATCGAACTTGGAGCCACCCGGTGTAGTGAGCCCACTTAAGCTCGAATCACTACACCAAGTCGTCAATTGAATAAGATTACCAAACGATACATTCCTATGCATTCAATCATTGCCATCCCATCTACGTATGCAAAGGCAATTACTTTTTACTCTCCAATCAATCTCTATTGAGACAGGCCGCTAATGGCAATAACGATACGTGTAATAAGCTGATGGTTGCACAACTTGGGCCCTTAAACCCCCCCCCCCCCCCCCGTACACTGGAGCGTCAACGTTCGCGCGTCAAAATGTCAATACCAAAACGAACTCTGCGTCAATATGCATAACGATAATTGTTTTCTGTTGTAAGAGCTACGTAAAAAATTCGCTCGCGCTGGCAGTGTTACTTCGTTGTAGAATGAACTTTTTTTTGTGTTAATAATACAGAGGTACACCCTGCCGAATAACAAACGAAGCTCTGGCGAAACTTTCATCAACCCGCATTGGACCAGCGTCGTGGACAAATGGTCCAAACCCCCTTAACTTTAAAACCTTCACACATCTATGGCAAGTCAAATAATAGCCCAGGGCCGAGATGTGTGGAAGAGTAAGGGGAGGTTTTGCCCAGGAATGGGACATTGAAAGGCTATAAAAAATACAGTTATGGTATGGCAAAGAATTTAGGCGCGAGCGTAGACGCCCCAGTGTGGCGGAGGCCTTACAAATAAACAGCAGTCTCTACACGGGGGTCACATTCGTTGACCATCAAATAAATTGAACTCTACACACATTCCTATAAACAAATGATAGAGTCAGGGCAGCTTTGCGAAAATTATGAAAACAATCAGTTATTGCTCCTTCCTTCCTGAAAGCATACCTTCCATATCAATAAAGTCAGCTGTTGTATCTTTGTGGTAAAAGCGACGTGACCACGCTTGAGTCAATATAGTTTGTTTTGGTGTTGGAAAATAAATTGTAACGGCATTTTGGCGTCCCAGTCTGCCCAGGGCAACACTATAAAGAAAACTTATGGAGAATCTCGAGTGTCCCAAGTTTCAAGGTGGTTTAACTCACGTCAAAAAGTGTCTCATTGATGTCCGCCTGCAACAATTATTTGCTATTCTATGTAGATTTAATTTCGTATTGATAAGGTCACACCTTAGGAATTTTCATCGCAGACAGACTTTCAAATATCCACGTAATGTGCTGGTAATTGGTGCAATTTACGTTCCAGTCGCCGTGTTTCGAACACGCAATGCCTACGGAATAAGTGGACCTCAAATAACATCGGTAATTTTATAGATATTCGAGAAGGCGTCCCGTTTTCTAACACAACATAAACGTTTCAACAAGACTTTAGTGAAAACATAATATGCTAATACATATGAGTAGAATGGTTTGGACATGTGATGATAAGAGATGAGAATCATGTGACTAAAAGAGTGATGAGTATAAATGTGCACGGATACAGAGTGAGAGAAAGACCCAAGAAAAAATGGATGGACTGTATAAAGGGTGATATGAATGAGATAGGAGTGAATGTCAGTATGACGGAAAAGCGAAAAGAATGGAAGAAAAAGACATACTGCGTCGACCCCAAATAATGGGACAAGGTAAGGCATATCATAATTTAATAGTAATACTAATACATCATCACGCCTGTATTCTCTGAATCGGTAGGCAGAGGTGCACCGACACTAATGAAGAGCGACTACTAATATTCACAAAAAAGAACTTTAAAATTTCACATAGGACTGTAATAGTACACGACTCGACAAAAAAATAATTGAAAAAGTATGTTTGAATTTGGAAAAAAAATGTGTGATACCATTTAGTTGTGCATCTGAACCTTAAAGTAATATTTCGGACTTCTTATACGTATTCCCTGCATATTTTGATCATGATAAAAAATCTCGTTATGCCCTTGCGTTCGAACTTATGTTACAAGTATGAAAAATGTACTTAAGTGTAATACCCGTTACATTTATCAATCTCGTCTAAGTACCTTAGCCTTAATGATACCGACATAAATATTTCGAAGTAGGTAAGTACTGTCGAATGCCTTTATGTAATGACCTCTCTACGTTGGGTAGGTTACCTTCATTCCTAACAATGGTAGTAACAGTTACTTATAAATATTAGATGGGTTAAAATTAATTTTCTTCAACGATGCGTTTTTATTTATTTCAACTTATAAAAATAAAATACATCATCACGCCTGTATTCCCCGAGGGGGTAGGCAGAGGTGCACTGTAGTGCGCCCACACTTCGCCGATGTATTTTGGTCCCAATGTAATAGGGGGCGAGCCTATTGCAATTATACCGGGCACATTCTCCTTCAATACGAGGGAGATTTTTGGGCTATAGTCCACCACGCTGGCCCAGTGCGGGTTGGTGAACTTCACACGCCTTTCTATAGACGTGCAGGTTTCCTCACGATGTATTTTATTTGTATTTTTGAATTGGTGTAGTGAATTGTCACTTAATTGATTGATTTAACTGTATAGCTAAAACACTTAGATAGTGATTTAATTTATTTTCTTTTCGTGTGTAACTGTATAGTTGGTGGAGTTATTTATGCAAACAATCACAGTAGCTAAATAAAAATAATAAGTATTTGTAACTTTTTATTTTCAATCACTAGTTTTGAAACAGTTGACGCCGACCAAGTAACTGGTTTCGTAACGTTTCTTGAAAACGACGTAACGACGCACGACTACCCACCACTGCACTAGACCAAGGCGTCGTCTTGAAATGACCATAGTAATCATATTATGTGGCCGCTATGAGTAGCAGCGGTTGTAATACGAGTTGCAAGACATTGTGGTCGGCAGCTAATGTTGTTAAACGTGAACAAATCAAGTTTCACAAATATGAGGAAGTCTGTGGCTGCGTTTTGTGGTGAGATGTTATCATGGAAACCTTGGGTAATACTCCATAGCAACAGCATAGAGCCCTGCGCGAATAGATTGATGAGTTTTATACCGATACCAAAACAAACTCTATTAAGTTGTAGAAGAAGTACACTTTTGAATAAAAAAAAAACATACCAATAGATTTGAAAACCTCCTCCTTTTGGAAGTCGGTTAAGAATAACATAGACGCCGCGAGCGAATTCAATCGAATTCAAAGTCAACATTTAAATTTTTTATTTGTATATGCTAAGAAGTATTTAAAGATAGTCCGATTCTACCACTACCGGTTTGGAATGCTGCTTCCACTGAGAAGAGCCGGTAAGAAACTCAATGGTTAGTCTTTTCAAGAACAAAAATTATAAGTTTCTGAGCAATATACATTCTCAGGAGTACCAACACCATGTGAACTGGTGGCTATGCCTTAATACTAGAAAATTAATATACTCAAGTAGTCTAATATTAGGTAAAAAAAAACTGCGTCCGCGCAGACTTCGTTTATTGAAAATCGTCATAACTTACAGCCTATATGTTATTCTGATGTACAAACAATACCATAAAGGCATATCTAATCATCATAAAAAAAAATACTGTAAAGTTTTATCAAGATCCGTTCAGTAGTTTTTGCGTGAAAGAGTAACAGACATCAATCCATCAATTCTCACAAACTCTCACATTTATAATATTAGTAGGATTAGTATACTCATTGTGGCACGGGCAAACGCCCCAGTGTGTGGCTTTAAACTGCAGAATCAATGTCTGCATGCAATATCCTTGTAATGTCGCAAAAAGTGCACGGAGTTGCGCCAGCGCCGGCCGCGGCGCCGCGTCGCCATCTCTTATACTTTTTTATTTCTCCCCTTTTCATTTGTCTTTGAACGTTTATGTGCAAAAGGATATATTGTTATACGTGTTTTTAGCGTGTTAACGTAACACTGAAGGTTGGAACTTTATTGTAACATTTAATTTAAGTTAATTTATATAAATGTAAGTGGGTAAATTGTTCTGTACGGGCCGTTAAGTTGCCTGTTGTTTAATTTATTATTGTAGTTAGGTTTATTGTTTGTTGGGCAGCGTTTTAAGCCCCGCGCACACTGGGACGTCAAAAGCTGCGCTTCAAAATATTTGCCAAACGAACTCTGTGAACACATAAAGATTGAATATCTGTGGTAAAAGCTGCGTCCCCGCGCGTCTAAATTCGATTATGCTGTCAATGTTACTTCATTGAAGAATGAACTTTTGTTTTCTTATATTTAGGCGAATACTACACATTGAAATAAAACTATTTTACGGATTCTATCGCGTTTATTTACTTCTTTACTTTTTTAATGTTCGCGACGTTTCGGCTGCTTTACAGCAACCATGGTCACGGGGTAGCACCCAGCCATCTTCCCTATTTTTATTATCTTAAAAAACATCCTAATTTCAATAGGGAAGATGGCTGGGTGCTACCACCAACTTGGGATCTAGTAATTAATATGATTAAATCCAAAACCAAGCGTACCATTGCAAGACCTCAAGACACTGTGAGCACTTTCTGCGTGGATCGGACCGCAAACAACAACTAAATATGAGGGTACCCAGTTATTAACTATGACATCAGGACGTCTAACACCTCAGTCTCCCCGTGACCATGGTTGCTGTAAAGCAGCCGAAACGTCGGGAACATTAAAAAAGTAAATAAAAGCGATAGAATCCGTACAATAGTTTTATTTCAGAATGAACTTTTTCTGTGAGTCAATAAAGTTCCTTTTGGTATTACATTCGACGCGTGTGGCTTGACTCCCCTGTGTGCGAGGGTTTAGCGTAATAAAACATTGGTAAGTACTTACCCAATTATATTTATCTGCTTACCTACATGATTTCGGGTTGTTGCCTAAAAATACGTGTCTTAACTTTAACAAGAAGCGCTTAGTGCAATATAAGTATGCATTATTATCTACATTTTATGTTTACATCATTTTTAGGGTTCCGTACCCAAGGGGTAAAATGGGAACCCTATTACTGAGACTTCGCTGTCCGTCCGTCCGTCTGTCACCAGGCTGTATCTCATGAACCGTGATAGCTAGAGAGTTGAAATTTTCACAGATGATGTATTTCTGTTGCCGCTATAACAACAAATACTAAAATACAGAATAAAATAAATATTTTAGGAGGCTCCCATACAACAAACGTGATTTTTTGCAGTTTATATAGATAATGGTACGGAACCCTTTGTGCGCGAGTCCGACTCGCACTTGGCCGGTTTTTTTTCTGCATATCTATAGAAAGGCGTGTGAAGTTCACCAGGGTGGTGGACTTCGGCCCAAATCTCCCTTGCATTGAGGATATAATGGCAATAAGCTTGCCCCCTATTACATTGGGACCGAAATACAGCGGTGAAGTGTCCCTACCACTCCACCTTTGGGGATTACAGGCGTGATGATATAATTAAAGCCACGACTCAATTTTTATCGCACGGTACGTATTGTACCAAACAGAGAAATACTTGTTTTATTTGTAGTTACCATACAATGGACTAGAGCTAATAGCAGAATATGGTCAGTACAAAAAAGACATTTTCGTAATTTACTTTGGAGTCAAACCCGCAGCAGTCTGGTAGAGCGAGCTGCACTCAAACCACTAAACTTACAGACGTGTTAACTCAAAGTACAGAAGTGTTTTTAGTTTCTCTAACCTCACAACGAGTTTAGTGGTTACGGCGGCAATTTTGTAACCGTGACCAAGCCCTTTCTATTGTTGGCATACTATCGACTCTGCCGCGGTTTGTACTTCAAAAACATCATTTATTTTATGACCAGTCACCATTGATTTAATACCCAGCCACTGATGAGATTGGCAAATAGTCTATGTTGTCTACAGCTAGTGATTTGGGACTGAAATATACAATTGGGTACAAAAGTAACATCTAATGTTAAAATCAATATCAAAACGAACTGTATTAACTAACTAACTACAGCCCTTTTTAACGTCCCACTGCTGGGAACGGGCCTCCCCTCAATGCGAGGGGGATTCAGGCCATAGTCCACCACGCTGGCCCATTGCGGGTTGGCAGACTTCACACATCTATCGAGAACTAGTCAAGTTCCCTCAGACGTGCAGGTTTCCTCACGATGTTGTCCTTCACCGTTTCATAGCAAATGGTAATCTCGGATGTAAATGAGATTCGCACATGAAACCCAGAGGTGCGACCCGGGGTTTGAACCTGGACACTTTGATTTGCAAGGCGTGCGTTCGACCACTCGGCTACCACTGCTATTTATTAAAAGAGCTATCTATTAACTAAAAGAAACAATTTTTTCAAAGAAATGTCATCGATGAAACAAACAAATGTAGACGCGTACCTTTGCCATAGGTATTCAATCATTATGTATATTGTAACAGAGCACATTTTCGAAAAAAAATCAGGTTGATTCTCCCGCCTTAGTTTGTGCAGGTCGTAAAGTGGGTTAAGGACTGACATCGGGAAATAACACAGGTCACAGGTTACTCCGAATAGAACCGGTTGATATATTCCGTTGCGCGTGCGCATTTTGTTTCAACGTGTCTGACATTTTGTATATTTTTCATGTAATTGATTGTAATCTCAGTAGAATGAAGGTCAAAGCCGTTGAATTCGGTACGGTTCGATTAATAACTTGTTGCGATTGATTGAGTGCTTATGTTAAAATTATTGAGTGCAGAAATGCAACGGCTGTTTATTAAACCCTCTCAATGTACTATAATAATAGTACATTGCTCAAAAATATAGTACATTTACAAAAATCCTACAAAAACGTGTCAGTCTCTCCAAAACAAAAAAAACAACTGGCTGACTTCACTTTTTTTATCGAAATCGTTAATCCACACATCTCCATGCAAGACAAAAATAAATATAAGGATGCATATTTTTTTCGACAGATGTTGCTAATTTATAAAAAAGATATAGTACTTTTGCGTACTATATATTTTTTCAACAGTATTATAGTACACAGAGCTAAAATATAGTACAATACTATATTTTATAGTACGGTTGGCAACCCAAGTCGGAACCCTAAAAACGTTCTTCAACTAAATGACACCGACAGCGCGAGCGAATTTTGACGCGTGGGACGTGGCTATCACAGAAATTCAATCTTTATGCGTATTGGACACAGAGGTCGTTTTGGTATTGACAAATATTTTGACTCGCGAACGTCGAAGCCCCAGTACTAGGCGAGAGACGCCAGTACTAGGCGAGAAGCTTAAACATAGCAGGGCGGTTACTAGAAACAGGATTCTTTTTACTCTCTCAGCGTCCTGACCTAGTGTAACCTGTTGGCCATTGTCAATCGTCGCCAGACCGTCGCGACACACGTCTCTACATAAATAGAACCACCGGCTATGTCGAGCTTTTTTTCTCGAACAAAACGTATTTTTAAAACTTATGGGTATACATGTGCTTAGACTTACTGTTAGCAACATCGCCACCAATAGTACTTTAAATTTAATGTTACAACACTTGTAATAGGCTATCTCTCTCTCTCTCTCACCACGCTCACCGATAGATGGTCGTGCAATTGATGTACTGTGCTATTTGAATAGAAAATATAAGTGAAGTGATTAAAGGCTGTTTAATTTGCACCCGAGACCAACTACTGTGTCCCACTAACTATAGGGACGCACACTTACCTACATATACGTAAAGGAATGTGGGTTTTATTAGATCTTCGGTATATTTTTAGGAACTATATTTTCTTGTATTGCTAAATGACTAGATTCTAGACTCTAGATTCTAGACTAGCTAGGGACTATATCGCAAAAAAAAAACAGTTCTTGAAAGTATTGTCACTAACACAACAGCATAGTGACAAGTGACCTAACAAGCACCCAATTCTCGCATGATAGACATCAATCTCTATTTGAGATTATGTCGATACAAAAAGTCAAATTGGTCGTATTTTTTCATTTTTTTTTTCGACATATCTCGAATAGAGATGATGTCTATCAAACGAAAATCGGGCCCCTGATCATGTCCAGGGTAGTCAAATGATCGAAATAAATTTAAATTTACAATATTGCGGGGTGTTTTTCAATAGAAAGAAATATAGAAACTTCTATATAGATAGAAATCTGCCTATAAGTGATTTCAGACATTGCATGTACTTTGCAAAGCTTATTATAGCCCGTATGAATCAGATTGTTTATTACCTAGGTACTCAATTCATGAGATAAATATCTAGACAAAGTTAATAGACCCATCTCTGGCATTAATACCTGGGATTAAAATACACGTGTCTCGGCACGGTGACGCACGCCGGCTGCGCAGGCGCCGCTACGTCACACTCGACGCGCTTAGTAGGTCGCTTCCTCCCAGTCGTGGAAATCTGCCCTTTTTGTTCGTCAAATGAATCATTAGAACAAAATTATCGACACGTAGTCCACGTTTTAAATGCCGCAGCATTTACAGACGTTTTAAACTAACTGTCAGACATAGAAGTAGAAGCCTCGCGGGCAAGAACACCCGCCTTGAACGTAAGGGGTTCAAGTTCAAATCCCAGGCTTGCACCTCTGAGTCAATTTTCAATAATGATGACCACATGCTGAATGGTGGAGGAAAAACATCGTGAGGAAACCTGCACGTCTATAGAAAGGCGTGTGAAGTTCACCAACCCGCACTGGGCCAGCGTGGTGGACTATGGCCCAAAACTCCCTCGTATTGAGGGGGAATGTGCCCGGTATAATGGCAATATGCTCGCCCCCTATTACATGGGACCAAAATACATCGGCGAAGTGTGGGCGCACTACAGTGCACCTCTAATACAGGCGTGATGATAATGATGATGTATTGTAAGACTTAAAACCTCAGTTTTCCAATGAACAGGTATTTTAGAAGGTGACTAGATATAGAAAAAGGATGGAATAACAATTGTTCTTAGAAATATTACTTTATGAGGTTAAAACAGTGAAGGATGGCGGTATAAATAATTATGAGCTCTACAGCAAGGCTAGGACACGCGTCAGGACACGACTCATGTCACAGAATATGTCACTCTTTTCTTCTGTTCGCGCGAAACGATAAAATTGTATGCTATAAGATGGGGAATGACTCCAGTTTGGGTTAGCGGGTATTTCAGCCAGTGTCAAGTTATTAATAGCAAGGGCAAATTCAATAAAATACATTATAATTTTAAATGGGTGATGAACGTGATGGTGGCTGACATTGTCACTCTCAGTTTCTTAATTAGTAAGAGACAGGACTGACATATCTCTCATTTTGTCTTGTATATATATATATATATGCTATAATACCAATGCAAGTATTGTGATATTGTAGTCTAGTGTAGACAAAGTTTAGGAGCGCTTCTGGTCAGTTATGTGTTCCTGGTACTTCTGTTATTTAGATACATCCATTGTATCCTATTACTTTGGTTCCTAGTACTGATAACATTAGGTTTACCCTCTTTATATGAGTGCATTCAATGTATGGTCAAATCGTACACAAATCGATATTAAAATGTAATCTAAAAAGAAATGATTAATTACCCATATTACCAAATGTCAAGGCACTGGTCTCGTTTGGTGAGCTTTGTTGTGCCCTGTGTCAATATTCATAAAGATTTAATTTCTTTAATAAAAGCCACGCGACGACGACGTTCTCAACATTCGCTTGCAGCGTCCATGAAACTTTGAAATATATGCTTTATCCATCAGTAAATATAGCTCAGCAGCTAATATATTTTAGTATTGGCAAGTTTCTTATAAAAACAATTTAACATCATATCGAAACTAGTTTCAATTTGGTCAACTGCACAGATAAGTTTGTAGAACTATAGTTTTGGTTGGTTTAGTTGTCTCTTCCTTTGGTGCGCGGGAGTGGGCCGTGGTGCGTTGACACAGCTACTGTTCCGTGTTAATCCCCGGCACACTGGGGCGTCAAGACGCATGCGTCAAACATTTTGCCAACACCACAAGGAATTTTGGGTCAATATACGTAATATGCATCAAATGAAATGTCCAAAAATTTAAGAAACGTTCTTGACAACGGGCTTCCACGACGTAATATACCGTGGCGGTCTGAGTCCGGCAGGGGTAGAATCAAGGCTGCTCTGGTCGCCATGCGAAACCCTTGTAAGCTGGGGACCTGGTGGCGGGGACTTCATCAGATGCACCGACAAGGCTGAGCCCTTAAATTAGAAGAAGATATCTACGTAAAGTTTGAATTTCTGTAGTAAAAGCCACGCTACCACGCGTCAAACCCCGCTTACGTTGTCAAAGACCTATTGTGTAAGAATGAGCTTTTTCTATGAGTAAATACAGTTCATTTTTTTATTGGAAAAAAAAATGAGTTGTCCTTCTTGACGCTTCAGTGTGTCCGGGCTTTATTGATCCAAAACGATTTGGTTCGAACTATCCATGAATTTAGATCGACATATTTAGAGCAGTCGAATCGTTGATATTATTAATACATCATCACGCCAGTACTCCCCGAAGGGGTAGGCAGAGGTGCACTGCAGTGCGCCCACACTTCGCCAATGTATTTGGTCCCAATGTAATAGGGGGTGAGCGTATGCCATTATACCCGGCACATCCCCCCTCAATACGAGGGAGATTTTTGGGACATGGTGGACACCACGCTGACCCAGTGCGAGTTGGTGAACTTTACACGCCTTTCTATAGACGTGCAGGATTTCTCACGATGTTTTCCTTTCACCGTTTCTTAGCAAATTGATTTTTGATAGAACATTTTATTGATTTGAAATATACGTTAGAACTAAATACGCGTTGATAATATAAATAACTGGATAAATGGTCTGATATAATGTGTATGCCCCTGCGCATGTGAGATAGTGATAATTGTAGTTAACTACTGGTTATAATCATTTTAATCGATGTGATAAGTCTATCAGGTGTAGGTGCGCCCCAAGACACAATACTTAGCACCTCATTTATTTTTATAATACCTATCTACTAATAGATTGTATGCACCTGTTCACAATGAGGTAAACTAAGATAGGTAATAAAATAACGGTCAAGTGTTCGTCGGACTCGCGCACGGATGGTGCCGTACAAACTTTTAAATTTCTAATCGCAAGTTACTTTTATGATGACATGGCAATACAAATTTAGGGTTTTCGGATTTTTCTTTTACCTGTGCTATAAGGCATTGCTTCTTCTCATATTTCATGATTCTAGGTCAACGGGAAGTACCCTTTAGGTTTTGAATACTTTTAATTCCCTTGCGATTGTGAAAATATGCGGCATAAATGGCCGGACTTTGGATTGTGTTCCTTTTGGTTCTTTTTGCAGTACGGAACCTTAAAAAAGTCGGTCTTAAGATACATACATCATACATCATCACGCCTGTATTCCCCGAAGGGGTAGGCAGAGGTGCACTGCAGTGCGCCCACACTTCGCCGATGTATTTTGCTCCCAATGTAATAGGGGGCGAGCCTATTGCCATTATACCGGGCACACAGGTTTCCTCACGATGTTTTCCGTCACCGTTTCTTAGCAAGTGATAATCTCAGATGAAAATGAGATTCGCACATGGAACCCAGAGGTGCGAGCCGGGGATAGAACCTGCGCACTTTGATTGCAAAGCGTGCGTTCGACCACTCGGCTACCACTGCTAACAAATATAAAAAAGGTAAGGTCTTAAGAATGGTAACAAATATAAAAAAAAAAAATATTAAATCATAAAAGTCGTTTCAAAAGTGACATTAAGTATAAATCGATGGAGTAACTTTTTAATATGATAATTTAAAGACTGACTATAAAATTTAATTAAAGTTCCTAATAAAAAAATCTAATTATACGGTTCGACGGGTTACTTAGAAAAATTTGTCTTTGCTCGATACCTAATAACATGTTTTTTATTTAATTTACATCATGCAGTATGATAATCCGGTTACCAGCTTCAGTATTATTTGAAATCTCCGCAAGTTAAGGAACCAGTTATATTTTTAAGTGTCTTAAGTCTCTTAAGTGTTTTAAGAGCTTACTATTTCTCGCAACACACGCAACGCAAAACATTACGCAATCTATTGATAACGTGCATATTGATAAGTTCTTGAGGGATGGAACAAAGGCATATCAGTTGGGGGTCGGCAGATAAATAATCTTCGATACGCTGACGATACCACTCTTCTTGCACAGACTAAAGAAGACATGGAAAGCTTACTATCTCGTGTGGAAACGACCAGTCTCCAATTCGGACTTACCATCAACAGAGACAAGACGAAAATGATGATAGTGGACCGGGCCGAACATAACAGAGCTGACTTACCTAGTGTAGGAAATTGCGGAGTTGTACAGAGCTATATATACCTCGGTTCTACTATCTCTAATACAGGAGGCTATGGAGACGAAATTAGAAGACGGTGCGCCATAACAAGATCTGCAGTAGAAAGGCTGGGGAAGATTTGGAAGGATAGGAGGATAACCAAAAATACAAAGGTTCGACTTATGAAATGCCTTGTCTTTCCAATCTTTCTCTATGGAGCTGAAACCTGGTCCTTGAGGCTACAAGATCGCCGAAAAATCGACGCACTGGAGATGTGGTGTTGGAGACGCCTCCTGAAGATCCCATGGACGGCATTCCGTACCAATAACTCCATCTTAAAGGAATTAAAAATCAAAGATAGACTATCGTCGATTGTGCAGCTGCGAATACTAAAGTTCTTTGGCCACATCTCCGAAACGAAAACTCGATGGAGAGACTTGTAGTTCAAGGTCAGGTAGCGGGAAAGAGAGCACGCGGCCGATCTCCCACACGCTGGATAGATTCAATTAAGACGGCAACTCAATCTACCATAGCGCAGTGTTCTCGCAATGCTACCAACCGCCAGAAGTGGAGAAGCATTGCCAGAGCGGTAACCAAGGAGAACGACGACACGGAGGATCTACCATGCACACCATCTCAACAACCACGACCACTCTGACAAGAGTGCCCGACTGAGAAGAAGAAGAAGAATATTGATAAGTTAAATTAATACGTTCGCCTGAGTGGGTGCAGGGCGTTACACCAATACATCCGTTTCAATTCAGATAAGTGTATATTGGTTATTCTAACTTTTTTACACTTTTCTAATTATTTCCGCCGCTTTTCTGTACGATCTTCGAAAGTGAATGCTTTTACTTCAAATAATTTCTAATGCAGGTTTCTTTTATCATTAACACATCGTTTTGCTACAAATTCTTACGTGTAGCTGTTACCTTAGGCTAGCTATATTGACCATTCTTCTCTTTAAGAAATGCATTCCGAATGCACATTCACTCGACAATAATTTCATAGCAACTCAGTCAAAAGTATCCCATGAAAACCTTAAATCCTTTAGTTACTAACAATCAACATTATAAAAAAACTACCATTTACCATCAACAATTTCCATGAACCATCTAAAAATTACCATTTACCATCTAAAAACGACCGTTTACCATCTAAAGCCCTTGGCCCTACAGTAGTCGTTACCTGCCAAACGTATTTACTAAAAATACATTAGTTTCACGGTGAATAAACACGGCTTATCCCGTCCAGGTTAAAACCACTTCACTACTCACAAAACTTAATGCGTTGCATGGTATTTTAAACTTGGCCGTATAATACTTGCGCCGGCGCATGGCCGGACGATTCCTCTTGTCAGTTGCTCTCGCGCATCGATCGACGCCGTTACGTTTATTATTTTCTCCCTTATCGATCGTTTTTAAATAGATCCCCTTATGTGGTTTAGTGTTTTCAGAGTTGTACAAGTGTTTTTATGTATGTGAAGTTTAACATTCACGTGTGATTCTGGGTTAGGTGTGTGTCTTATATTATCTATCTCAACAATATTAGGACATAATCATGATAGATAAGTGTTAGTGGTTTGGTATAAGTAAGTTATTATAAAAAAAATATTCCTCTGACACATTTCTTGTGAGTTTTAATCGTGACAATATCTGAATCATAACTTGCTTAAGTAACAGAAATTGAGTCATAGTTCAAGTTGAATGAAAATATTCGTCTACAAGCCCAATATTGGTTCAACGTATATATATAAAACTATACTACTGTAAACATTGTTATCTATTCTTGCCTGTTATTATTTATGTATATTTAATTTACTTACATAGGATTTATATGGTAGGTACATAATTGATTATTATTATAATTGGTATTACAAAATCTCGGATTATTTGGAAGATAAATCAGCTTGGGATTGTACAGCTCAGGCTCAAATCAAAAATAAAAATATTGCTCGTCATGTCAAAGTGTAGCGTGTGTTGCCTTACTAACGTATTATTATCTTATCTTTATTATTAAAAACAGCTCTAAGGCAACACACTGGAGCTATATGTACCTATGTATTTGTAATAAGTTTTGGCGATTAAAAAAATGATCAGCCCACTGAGTTTCTTGCCGGATCTTCTCAGTTGAGGTCGCGTTTCGATCCGGTGGTAGCATAGTAGAATATAAGAAAAAAAATGTAAACTTGACAATTTGTAAGTGCCCCCATAGGCCTATACAGAATAAATGATTTGACTTTGACTTTGATAATGAAATTAATTCAGATACAAAAGGTCAAACTAACGAGTTTCATGTTCGTACGTCGTTCATACCTACGTCACTTTTTGTTTTCATCTTTATCTAAATAGGGAGGGACTAAACTTAAATCTAACTAAGTCTTAACTAAATTGAATGGAACTTAACTAAAAATAATGCCGACTCATTTATTATGAACATGAATAGGACGGTGATATATTTAGTAAAGGGCTGTTACGGCCTTCAAAATCGGCACCATTGTTCATAAAATTTGGATAATTTTCTTTATATCTTGCTAACAAACTGAGTTTCAATAGTAACTCGCTTCTAGAAATAATGATTATTGTACACTTCTCATGCGTAACATCAGTTTTGATGCAAGGAATGTCTGGCAACAAATCGCGGCATCGTATTTCTGCATCACTGCATTTCTTCGGATGAATGCATCTTTTCATGTTGTCTGAGCGATCCTTTATCGCTCTTGTCATCATTGTTTGTCACCGATTAGTTTTTTTTACTCAAGGGAGTTTGAACCCTCGTCACGATTATCCTCATCTGACTTTGAAGATCAATTTATGAGTATGATATTTCAAGATCAAATATCATACTCATAAATTTATGGATATTTGTTTACTTCATGTGTTTTCTTTCAGGTTGATGTTAGATTACAGCCATCCAAGCCTTATTTCTTGGTTTCCTTTAAAATTCCTAAAACGCTATTTCAAATTCCTGGCCTGCACCTCTAAGATTCACGAATGTAATTTCCAATAATGATTACTGAATGATGATTAAATGATGATGATGATTAAATATTAAATGATTAAGAACTTGCTGTACAGTAAAGGCAGGAAGTAAGGAACCCTGCTTTTCTATAGAAAAGCTTGCTGGACTCTGGACCAAATCTGCGTCGTGTTGACCTCCAATATATTTAGACCAAAATACATCGACAAAGTATGGGTGTGATGCAGTGTACATCTGCCTACCCAATCGGGGAATACAGGTGTGATGGTGCATATACATCTATCACTCAGTTACATAAGTTCACCAACAAGCGATTCTGTAGATATCAGATGAATCAGTATTGATTTTGTATGTTTTCCTAAGCAGCGTATGTGTTCACTACAAACATTTGCTTAACCCAAGATAGGCGCGCATGGTTGCGAGCACGAGGTCACCAGTTTGTCATGATACACGGAAATCAAAAGAAATGCAAACATTGCAGCGAGAAATTTCATTACAATATTCTCTACTCCCAGTAAAATATGCGATAAATATTTATTTTTGGATATGTGACCTAGGTGTTTATTCTTTAAAGAGGCTTTGACCTCCTTCGAACACCAAATAGGTATGGGGAATATCGTTTACATTATTAAATGCTTACGTGGTATTGTGAACTTTAGTTTTAGTGAGTAATACGTTTGTAAAAAGATACCTTGGCCCTTGACCAATAAATAATACCACATTGTATTGGATAAAAACACTTGTACCTGCTGATTGAGCTTTGGTACTTTATTATGATAACTTTATCTGTGTCTATAATTGTATGCCCTACCTTACTGACTATGTCTTCTTCTAATATCTACACCTACTACAGCCCATTTATCGACCCACTGCTGGGCACGGGCCTTCCCTCAATGCAAGAGGGATTCGGGCCATAGTCCACCACGCTGGCCCAGTGCGGGTTGGCAGACACATCTATCGAAAACTAGTCAAGTTCCCTCAGACGTGCAGATTTTCTCACGATGTTTTCCTTCACCGTTTCATAGCAAGTGATAATCTCGGATGAAAATGAGATTCGCACATAAATCCCAGAGGTGTGAGCCGGGATTTGAACCTGCACACTTCGATTGCAAGGCGTGCGTTCGACCACTCGGCTTCCACTGCTACTTCTAATATCTACACCAATTGTGCCACTCAGAATCTATCAAACCTTGATATACCAACAACACTACCAACCCCCTTACCACCTGTCTTGCAGTAATGTTTTTAATGTTACTTTACCTTTTTGACTGTGAACTCAGTACAAAATCTGACAGTTACTATTGAAACAAGAATACTTTAAGAGATGGTGATAAGGTCCCTGACCCATAATGGTCATATCTATTTCCAAATTCAAACTATCTTGAACTAAATCAATATTTAACAACCAATGATCCTTCAAATTTATTTCTGTCAAACTTTTTTTGGAACGCCCCTATTGATTTCCGTCATGTCAAACGCCCCGGCCATCTGGCGCGCTTAGAACCCTGACGGTATCTGTGATGAACGATACTCTTGTTAGCTGTTTTTATCAATATCTAACTGTTTCCGGCACTTGAGAGGTCTTGCCTCCCGCCGGATGACTGAGATCTGTCTATAGAGGGTTCAGTTCCGTGCGGTAAAAAATCGATAGCTATCTGAAGAAGGAATGCAGCAACAATAGATATTATCTTGTATGTGGAGTAACACCTATGTCATTATGATATTGTCATCATATTATACAATTATTAATCGTGTAAGATTAGTAGTTTCACTATCTTATATAATTATGCTTAATGTAATTTAGTCCAAAATTAACAAGGAATGTCTTAGTATTTACAAGAATAAAGTTTCATGTAACTTTATTTCAATCTCCAAAACACCACAAAATATTTATAAGATAGTGTTTATGGGTATTCCTTTCGATTTTACCCGGTTTAGTGAAAGGTTTTTAATTTTTTTTCCTTATTAACTAGTTATGTAGTAACTTTCATTGGAGAAATATTTCGTTGGTAATACAAGATGATGGGTAACTAATTTTTATTGTTAATCCAAGCATTTTAAACTGTATATTGAATGTGTGCTTTGAAATTTCAAAGCATAAAAAAAGTTATAAAGTGTTTTTATTGTCTTATGCATTGACATGATGTTCATTCGTAATGTCATTTGGTGATTAAGAACAATGGCTTGACGAAACGGCTCGAAACGACAGGTTCATTAATTGTTTTTTAATCGACAGCAATTTAAAAATTCATGGAATGGCTGCGGCAAGAATTCAACTTTCCTTAATGCCTTATTCATAATTCACTTTAACAAATTCTAATTCAAGAGTACGACCTTCGGCGACTAAACTGTGACTTTCATCAACAAAGGCATTTTTTACAGCGTTGCCTAAAGTGTGTTGTAAGTGTATTTGCAAAGCTCTTTCGCTCAACAAGGCTATCCCTTTTCTCATAAACATGATGTATAACTTGTCTAACATCTAAAACAGCAGCTGGTTATTTATTACATCCCCTGCTAGTTAATTTATGACACTCGATATATCCTGATAAGGGAATGCGTTTCATACAGCATTGATACATTTTATTCCAGTGGCAGTGTTCGAATGTTAACGTTTAGTGAAATGGTTACTGACAATAGCATTGACAGTGAATCTTGGTTTCGTTGCGATAACTGACCTTAATGTGGAACTGGATAAAGTTGAAAATTTATTACCACGTGCGACTGTGTTGGAGATAATGACCTGAATACGAAAATATGTTATAAACTAAGCCATGTACTGGTACGAAAACTGATAAAAAGTAGGAAATGTTTAAAAATTGTTGGAATAAAGTACATTTTTAATTGGACGTTTCGTTTGAAAAATACAATTGGACTACCAGATAAATTTCCTCGCCGTACAGTTCTAGAAATTTAACCTAGGCTTGTTTATGCTTCAATAAACCGTCTGCAACCTGATTTCCGAACACTTTGCAAGCACCAATTAGTTACCAATCTCCTTACAGCACAGTATTTACTTTTGCAAACAAATTGTTATCTGATTGTAAAATATTTATTGCTACCCAAAAAAGGGTCCTTTATATTCGTCATAAATACACTAATTATATCGATAAATTGTTAATAATGTATCATTAGCTTTAAGCCCATCACACACTGAGGCATCAACGGTAGCACATCTAAAATTTTGCCAATATCAAAACGTACTTTGCATTAATATAAATAGAGATTGAGTTTCAGTGCTAAAATCCACGACCCTTTGCGTTAAAATTCGCGTGCGCTCTCTAAATGTAATTTCATTGAATAATTAACTTTTTCTTTGAGCCATAACAATACTTTTTGGTATTGGCGAAAAATTCGCCGCGCGTTTTGACGCGTCAGTGTGCTCGGGGCTTTATCCTTTACTGCTCGGTTCTTTCACAACCCACTTTCCCTTGCAACACGATGTAGGTACGTGGATAGAATGAGGCAATATGAGCCTTTATCAGTTTCAACAGCGGATGTGGACAACCCAGGTTGCATTACCAGTAAGGATGCACGCTTGACTGACGTTAGGACAAAAAATACCAGCGTATCTACAAAAGGAACACTAAGCCCACAGCAGGGGCGTCAAGTCCTGCGCGTCTAAATAAACTCCGTGCTAATATCCAAAGATATTGAATTTCTAAGGAAAAGCGACGTGACGGCGCGCAAAAAAATTCATTCGCGTCATCAACGGAATTGCGTTGAAAAAATAGCTCTTTCGACGAGTTCATACAGTTCGGTTTGGCCTGCACAAAAAATTGGTCGCGTTTCAATTACGGATTCAAAGGCAGGATAAAAACTGTTATGAGCAATGAAAACGAATTGCATATTATATACAATGCATTTCCAATGATCGATGAAGTTGAAACTTTATTAACGGCTGGTAAGATATCGTATATCTTATCTCTGGCGCCAACATTATTAATTTTATGAAATCTAGGTCGTAAAGACATGCGTTAAACATAAACCAACACCAACATAACATCTTGGCATTTATAACTCAGAATTGATCGCACTGACTTAGTCTTTTACAAAGTTAGCGTCACTTTCTACTTTTTATACCAAAAAAAACGTGAGATTACTGTCTTTGTAACGATTTACGCCACAATTGGTCACGTTTCGTTAAACACAGCAAACATAACAATGTGCTGTTAGTCAGAACACTGCCCTCCCCATTTTATTGTTATCTCTGATGATTCAACTTCAATCTTGCAGCACTAGCCATAATTGACCTCAGCAACTCCCACTTTCCTTCTACATTGTTCCATAATGCAAAGGTCTTTACAAATTGGTGTCGGGTGACCTCCGAATGGACGGTCGCATCAATGATATCATCTATGCAGGTCGCGACCTTCGGTGTAATCCAGATCTGTCATGGGAGAGCTTTATACCAACAAATATGGGAGACGTGAAATTAAATTTGGTATGGTTTGTTAATTGTCATGATTCCGACCTCGATTCAGACCGTGATCGTGTTTGTTTCACTTATTAGCTTGCTTTACGGAGTTAATGTAATTGAAGGTCATATTATTATGTTTGAAAAAACAAATACTTTATTATTTTTAAGTTTATCTCTAGTATATTTACTTTGCTAACTTTTTCATCGCAATTTATTTTAGATTTTCATTGTTAGAGCTCCCACAAATGTATCATTAAGGCAGTTTAACAGATGTTTTTTCACTGCGTCCACTTAAACTACTTTATAAGCGCCATTAAACTTTAAATGAACATAATTTGTCTCCCTTCGTTTAACTAGCCGAGTAAATACTTTATCTTCTCGTACATGTTTCGTTCTATCATTTATACGAATTTCAACTTTATTATTTACATCTGTGTGTTCATTTACACTTGTGTCACTTATTGTCTATTACCATTGATAATTTCAGCACTGTAATCCTGTTGACAATTGCTTGATTACAACAATTAATCGCAATTGAACGGAATTTTTACTTCCTGCTCCTGCTGCATTCATGAATGTCGCTTTTCACAGCCCTAATATATATTATTACTTTACTATTATAGTTTATAGATGGCTATTTCGACCATTATCATTATCTATCTATATCGAACAACTGCTAAAAAAAAATATGTTCGATTGGAAGGCCAACTGATTTCAGTTATCGTCAATAACGTGAGTTACTGCCAGCTTGGTAGTAATCTTAAAAAAATATACGAAAAGACACAGACAAGACAAAGACCGAACTCGCAACCACCCGGGGCAGTATAGCAATCGTCCGATGTTCCAACAACTAGACAACGAAGTCGTCAAACATGTCGTCAAGTTGCCATTGATAATTCAAATTCAGCAGTTGTTTGTGTTTCTGCGAAACGGCAGGAAGCGCGTGCATGCAACGATTCCATTCCACGCTCATTACCGTATGTATTACGTGAGCGTTCTATATGTAGAGCACATTAAAACTTCGTTGTTGCAAATGTCAGACATGTTCGAAGAAAAGATGGTGGAAACACGAAACTTGGGCTACATACTAATCCCTGCGCCCCAAATAACAACATTGACGATTTACGCAACGTGAACTAAATTTGATCGAGCAGTTCTTAAATATTGTTTTCTTCATTTGTCTCTACCAGCTTACTGTAAGACAATCACATTATTAACTTGTTCATTACCAGATATTCTAACACTAGGAAACGCCTAACCAAAATAGGTAAATCAGTTTCCAGTTACAGTGCTATTAACAGCTACTGTTGGCATTGCTATGGTGCTGTCTTTACCGAAGTTATACTCCTCAATAGCCCAGCAGTTAGGTTCCAGTTTTGATTCCCACCTTGGCCATGAAACTATTAATTTCTTAATACAAATATTAAGCTAAGTTGAAGTGGATTATGTGTCTACTAATATTGTAATAAATTCACATTGCCAGTTATCCATAAATAAATGTGTACATACTTATTTATTATTACTTTTGTGTAAACTTTTACTTTACACCAAGTCTTTATTTTCCAAGTATCTTTGTAGAATGTATTTTCTTCCTTTTTCTATCGTTAAGAGAGTTCAAGAACTGTTATTTTCTCAAAAAAAACATGTTCCCAGTGCTTTATCCTTATGTAATCGTCGATGCCTCTAAAAAGGCCGTAAAGAAGGAATGTTTAGTCAGTTATTATGCAAATAGTGGCAAGTGCGTTAGCATCCACTACATGACGCAATACGTCTGGACGTGCCGGCGCGGGTGAAACGTGCGCACGCGCAAATCAAAGCTAAGTGCGCATAGCGGCTCCCTGTTAATCATTTTTTTACCAATTAGCTATTGTGGAGGCTTATTGGCAGGTGGTCAATGAAGCGTGATTATTTTTTTAATATAATGATGACATGTGTAGTTTGGAGTCGAAGAATTCAGTGCTATAAGCGACCTTCAGTTGACCTTTCGAGGTGTTACCGATTAGATCACGTAGAGGTCACTTATGTCATGATTGATTTCATCTTTTATCGAGAAATTCTTTTTTTTAATTTTGTTTAGCCAAAGGAAACTCGTTATAGCTCAATGTGATTTTTTATTCTGGCATGAGGAAAAATAACATTGACATTGGCTTAACCATAAAAATGTGAGGCGCCAAAAAGAAAAAAATCTTATCATAAAGATTGAACAGCATATCATTGACAGCCAAAACATGCATTCATTATCCTTATCTCGGGAACTTTCGTATAATATATTTAACGCCAGTTTCATTGCGTGATGACCAGTGAATCGGGTTGCCACGTATTAAAAACCAGTTACAATAAAAATGAAATAAGAAAAAAAAACGAATTGGACATGTAACTGACAGAACGAATCCAGAGCCGGATTCATAACAATGAAACTAAAACTGCCACCAAATTATTTAGCTACTCTGTTATTGATAAAAAAATGTAAGTTCTAAATTTAAATGTACTTTTTTTTTATTCACAACATGGATGTTCCAGGTTTACTAAGGATGTTACCACATCTTAAGCGTTGTGACTCCACAACTTGCGAGGTGAAATATTTGCGCGTGATAACCACTTTGGTACATAAATTATAAGACCCAGGGATAATAAAAACCAGTACTATCTTTTACTCTGCCAAGATTAACATGAGAATTGAAATCGCTGTCCAACCCTTCACAAATAAGTAAATATAAGTACAATATAATATTGTACGCAAGACAGAGCCCAGAACAGAGTACCTAGTATGGAGCAGTAAGGATTTGATCTTAGCCCAGAAGTGGGACAATTTTACAGCTATAAAAAAAGTAATACCAATATATGCCCAAAAGTCATGGCCGTAAGAATAACAACCGCACAGTTCATATTCCTCCGGGCGCCAATAATCTTAATCCGGCCCTGTTCGTCCCGTTAGAGATCCTGCCCAATTAAAAGAAACGGTGCGCTTGCGCATGCTCTTACCGTTGCCTTTATTAGCCATACGTTTATTTGGTTTATTGCACCTTTTATATTGGGATTATCTGCGGTGTTACGGTGACATACTTTTTCGATCTCATTTTCCGTTTCGACCGAACGCACTTTTATATTCGATATGTTTTAATAATACATCATCAAATAATAATTCATCATCACGCCTGTATTCCCCGAAGGGGTAGGCAGAGGTGCACTGCAGTGCGCCCACACTTTGCCGATGTATTTTGATCCCAATGTAATAGGGGCGAGCCTATTGCCATTATACCGGGCACATTCTCCCTTAATACGAGGGAGATTTTTGGGCCATAGTCCACGGTGAATACATAGGTCGGTGAACTTCACACGGCTTTCTATATACGTGCAGGTTTCCCCATGATGTTTTCCTACACAAGTGATAATCTCGGATGAAAATGAGATTCGCACATGAAAATCCAGAGGTGCGAGCCGGGGTTTGAACCTGCGGACTTTGATTGCAAAGCGTGCTTTCGAGCACTCGGCTACCACTGCATAATATGCATCGAATGTTTTATTTTATGATAATTAACATTAATATTATTTTGGAAGACACACACAAGAAAAAGACAGACAAAAGAACGGAAGGAACGGAAGTTTTGTTTTTGAATATAAACAAAGTAAATAAATTTAATGGGTAAATATTATAACGAAAATAAGTTCTAATTTCAAAAATATAATATTGTTAGTAGGTACTAAACTATTGAAATAGAACGTCCAACATGAGTTATGTTATCGTAAACACAAGTTTTGTAAAGTTTTTGTCTCTCAACAAAAACTTGTCCGGGCCACGTGTCCCGTGTCCCTGTTTTAATGTCCCACATCCCATATTTTGTTTGCAAACATATCGCTTGTAATATTTTTATGTTCCATTTTAATAGGCTTTAAAATCTGAGTCTATAGATTCAAATATACAAATATAATTTTAATTGTACAAACTTATGTATTTAGTACTTATGTAAAAAAATAAAATTGAAATGACAAAAATAAAACTTCAGTTGAACTAACATTTCCATTACAGAAAAACATAGACAAAAAATATAACAAAAAGTAACGCACTTGAGTAAGGAAGTCACTTTTTTTAAATTACACCCCAAACGTATTATGCCGGTAATTGTGAAGGAAGTAAAAGAAATATAACTTCCACAGCTAATTTTAACCGCAACCGAAACCAGACAATTTCACCAACCATAAGGGGATTATTCCTCAACCAAATTTAGATAAACAAGACCAAATTAGATTGAACTACGACACTGTAAATTTGAGTTTAAACGAAAGCCAAGTAAGGGTGGTCCTCTAAAACAGTGATGGGATTTAGAAAATCAATTTGTCTGTCTGTCAACAACATAAGGGACATTTAATGTTTGCTGCAAGAATCGGTTTTGTGTTCTATTTGGGGATAATTATAGACGAAAGAGGAGAAAGAATGAACTAAATTAATGGGCACTAAATAGATATGCGCTTTGTCAAGAGGAAAATAATTTAGTTTAGTTGTATAGGTACTCTCATTTTCATTCGAGATTATCACTTGCTATGAAACGGTGAACGAACACATCGTGAGGAAACCTACACGTCTGAGGGAACTTGACTAGTTCTCGATAGATGTGTGAAGTCTGCCAACTCGCACCGGGCCAGGTACTATGGCCCGAATCCCACTCGCATTGAAGGGAGGCCCCATTAGGCCCCAAGGGAGGCCCTTTTAACGTCCCACTGCCGTGCCCAGCAGTGGGACGTTAAAAGGGCTATAATACTAGTATAGGTACTAAATATAACTAATAGGATCCGTTCCGAAATCATCGCGTTATAAATTGTCTATTCCATATGGATTCTATGGAACAACAAATGCGGTCCTTGATTACCGATCAAGGTTAAATAAATAAATACCCATAAATTTAATTAAACAGTTCCTATGTTTTAACAACCGTTACAATGGTAGCCATTGTGGATTTTACATCTTGTTGACGAGTTTGTGGTTGCCAGATGTTTTATAAAAAAGTATAACGTAAAAAAGTACTATCCCGTGTACAGTACTGCATGGTTATCCTTGAATTTCTTGTTAAACAAAAAATTAAATAGGATAAACTTTTAGATTAAACTTTTTTAAATTACCAAACAGCCTTCCAAAGTACGATCTTGTAATAAAATAATTAGTCAGGATTTACTGTTAGCCAGTTAAACCAATATTTTTAATGAACGTTAAAAAGTTTAAAAAATAATTTATATAAAATATTTATATCTATGGCACGACCTTGAACGTGAGAGAATGTAAGGATTCAAAATTTGAATATGAAATTTAAATTTAGAGCGCGAGTTCCCGCGGCGCTTCACTAACTGCCGATTTATATTTAGAACGTGTTCTATTCTCGAACACTGAACTCCCGGCCGATGGCTTCTCTCGTTTTTGCTTTAGGGGTTGTACGGATGACCGTATTGGCACACTACAATTTAACGACATACGAAAACTCGCTTAACTGGTCTGCGGGCAGGAAGAAAGCAACGCTTCTTATAGTCTTTGGACTATAGGAAGCGTTGCATCTTTTGAGATGAGAGATTTAAAGTCTTTTTGTTGTGAAACCATGAACCATTTGTTCAAAAGATGCGGGATAGCCTTTGTTTTTTTTTATTTAGGGACGTTCTCCAAAGTTAACTTTTTTTTAATTTGTAAGTTCCGTTTTACGTATTTCTGTACTCGTACTTATAATTTATTTTAAATAAAATATAAATAATATTTACAGTCTTACTTACATAACTAAGCTTTCAGTCATTATACTAAAATACTATTTTGAATAGTACATAACTGCATAATGGATTCCGTATAATTTCTGAGTTACATTAGAAATATGTATTTAACACTCGTAGTTTAAGGCACAACACAGAAGTATATAGTTGTGTACATTTGCAGGCTGATACATTCTTAATATATTGTGTATAATAATGTTAACAAAATGACACATTCCGATCTTGGCCTCGTCTCCATTCGAAAACATTTCAAAATAGCGTCCGAACGCTATTTTAAAAAAGCCGCGTCGCACTCAAACTCTCTAATTGTCGCCGCCGGCAATTATGAGCCAAACCCCGCGCACACAACAGCACAACGCCGCCGTCCGCGGCATGTGTTGATAGATCCTCCTGACACGATCACCGCCCTCCTCGACCCGGGCGTCGAGAGGGCCCCCAACACACCTACACCAGCCTCAAACAGACACCGACCTCGCCGGCGAGGTCGAGGAACCCCCTCTTCTGCTCGTAGGTGCATCTTTGCACCTAGGAGCGTAGTCATTACCTCTCCCCTCACGGCAACTGCCCAAGCCGAGGTCGTGCCCCATGTGGCGCCCTTGAGCTAGTTGCCCTCCACTTCCGCCCTTAAGGCTTTGGCTGGAGTCGCACTCTGCACTCGCCACTCCTCCGGTGAAGCTGTAAAGGCCAACTCACGGCCAAAAGCGTAGTCCATTCAAAAAAAAAAAAGTTAACAAAATGACGTTATAGTTGATTTTCGTGTCGTTATTACGAAAACGTCAACCGACATTGACATTGGTGTATTATGATCTATGTACATATTTACATAACAATGTATATAGTTTAGAAGTACGGTACAACACAAATTAACATGAAACTCATTAGGTCGGGTTTAAGAAAACGCTATTGAAGTTGCTTTTTAAACGACGAAAAAAAAAAAAGGAGGAGGTTCTCAATTCGACGCGTATATTTTATTTTTTTTATTTTTTTTTATGTATGATCACGCATATCTCCGGCGTCACTAAACCGATTTCAAATTTTTTTATGACGTTTCCTAAGGAATTCTTCGAGGGTGGTCCCATTTTCAAAATATTATCAGAAATTAACCCCCTTGGGGGTGAAATGAGGGGTTGAAGGTCACATAATTTAAAAATTATTTTTTGATCGACTTGAAACTTTGTATATGTATTTCACATATAAAATAAAGAAATACGTGTTTTAGGAATTTTGAAAAAAAAAATGTATAGGGTGTGAAATGGGGTGATAAAGTTTGCATTCTTTTTTATGTATATCTCCGGCGTCACTAAACCGATTTCGATTTTTTCTATGACGTTTGCTAAGGAATTCTTCGAGGGTGGTTCCATTTTCAAAACATTATCAGAAATCAACCCCCTTAGGGGTGAAATGGGGGGTTGAAGGTCACGCAATTTCAAAAATATTTTTTGATCAACCTGAAACTTTGTATATGTATTTTACATACAAAATAAAGAAACACGTGTTTTAGGAAATTTGAAAAAAAATATATTTAGGGGGTGAAATGGGCTGATAAAGTTTGCATTCTAGACTATAGCATATCTTCGGCGTTAGTGAGCCGATTTCGAAAATTCTTTTTTTGTTTAATACGGATAGTTAACAAATATCGAAACGATGGGATGGAAAGGGTGGAGGGGGGTGAATTCCTTTTTTGGGCTGTTATGAGGTGCTAATACTTGCATCTTTTCACAAAATAGATACTAAATTCGCCTTCAAAAACCTAGCTACACTAAAAAGTTAACCTTAACTACCTTATAATTCATTACATTTGTAGTCGGTGCCAATTCATGTGTGTATTTGCCTAGTCTGATATAGATTGGCACCTACACCATGATATACCTACGCCCACGTGGACTTTATTTGGAATTATACCCATTTTTAACCAACGAAGAAAACAGAAGAGGTTCACGTTTCGACACGTATTGGTTAGGGTATAACTTCGAAGTTGGTCCTATATAAATTAGGAACAAAAATCCTACCCGAAAGGTGGGAAAATAGGGCGAGATTTATTGTTAATTCTCAAATTTTAATGCTGAGTTGTGTATTACAAAAAAACAAACAGTAGATTCAGATTAAGTAGTAGATTTTAGCCACAAAAAAATATAAAATAAAAACTTTTTAACAAAAAATTAAACCGCCGAAAATTTTAAAAAGCAAAAAATAATATACCTTTTTTATTTAACCTTAATAACAAAGTTCTTAAACTAATGTAAGTATACCTAAGTCATTTTGAGTCGGCGCCAAACAATTAATGAACAATAAATTTAAAGAAATAACCAAATGAAATTAACAATGCAACGTGAAATCTTCAGCGACAAACATTAACATTCCAAAAAATGTACTCTCCGTACGACCACTCGCACACATTGTGTATCGCTATCTCGCTGTGTATTGCTGTCTCGCTGACGTTAACTTCGTGAACGCTCGGCATTTTCCAGCGAAGGTGCGTGTCTCGCCGCGCCGCCGCCGTACATCACACTTTACTAAATTAATTAATTTGCTTGTTTGGCGCCGACTCAAAATGACTTAGGTATACTTACATTAGTTTAAGAACTTTGTTATTAAGGTTAAATAAAAAAGGTATATTATTTTTTGCTTTTTAAAATTTTCGGCGGTTTAATTTTTTGTTAAAAAGTTTTTATAGCTACTTTTATTCTTTGTATTTTTTAGAATCGATTTAAATAATTACCAAACCACTGCACTACACTAGCCAGTTATAATTTATTTTTTAAATGTAATTCTATATTCAAAGTTATTTATGTTTTCTTTTGTTTTTTTTTCTTTAAAGGTTTCCTTAATCGGATAAACACTAGGACACAATGAGTTCGGACGAAATTTAAAGAAAGTGTTCGTGAAAAGGAATGTTTGTGAGATTAGTGGTAAAATAAAAGTGAGTCCTAGAAGCCTGAAGATTCCGGACTACGTAGCGACTGAGGGGCAAATGGGTACGTTTGGTTTTTTTTTATTTTACCAGATTTTTATTTATAATTCCGCTTTTTTAAGCTCCGGGGTACACTGGGGCGACAAGACAAGCACAATTTTTACCAATACTGTAGCGATCGGTTATCGATTTATTCAATGAAATGTCATTGATAGACAGTGCAAGTGAATTTTTCCGGTTGAGTGTGATTTTACCACAGAAATTCAGTCTTTACGCATATTGATATAGAGTACATTTCAAAAAAATCAAGTGGGATTCTAAAGTTCGCGCGTAAAGTACACTGGAGCGTCAAAAGCCGCGCTTCAAATCTTTTGCCAATACTAAAATGAACTGATTGACTCAGAAAATGTTAAATCCTGAACAGAATGACAGTTACAGCGTCAGCGAATTTTGTTTGACGAGTAGTAGCGTCGCTTTTACCGTCAAAATGCAATCTTTATGTATATTGAAGACGGTTTTAGACGCCTCGGTGTGTGAGAGGCTTAAGAGTGTAAGTTAGCCTTAATATTTTTTTTATGGAGAACACAAAATAAAATCCACATAAAATTGGGAGCAGTCCCGAATGATAGCAGCCATTAGTGTCACGTCACGACCCATTCGTGTCTCGTGGTGTAAAATTGTATGGGCATTGTTCGGATCGCCAAAAAAAATAACCCATACAATTATGGACTTAATATCATTAAAATAAAGTTAAGATTGCATCAAGAACATTCATTTTCCTGATTTAAATCACTCCGAAAACGTAACAGACGAATGTATTCTTTAGCGCTATAAATTTAAAATACATTTTTATGAGTTTTGAATTGTGTCAGAGAGATACTCATTTGTTTAGGCTTCTCAACTATGTGCCATTGTATTTTCAACTTTATGGATTCAGAAAAAGGATTCAGTTTATACAGTTGTGGTTGTAACAGAAGCCCATTGTGTCTTCCATTGTAATCTCGGAGTACGCGGCGTGAATGTTTACTTTTCATCATAAATTTCTTTAAGGAAAGTATTGTTGGAACAATAAGATTTTAATCAACCACATAATGGAGCCTTTATATATCTACTTATCATCACGGATATAAGGGGTGTTATAGTGTTAGTTAAATCAAAGCTTCCGTATTGAACTTTATTGGTCTTTTTCCTGCCAAGTTATGCTTACTTCTTTAAAAAAAATATGTCGGTAACGCAAAAACCCATATCGAGGGGTGGAAAGCTTACTGGTGACTTAAGCGACATTTTGAGGGTTCCGAACCCAAACGGTACAACGGGACTAAGACTCCGCTGTCCGTCCGTCTGTCTGTCCGTCAGTCATCAGGCTGTATTTCATGAACTGCGATAGTTAGACAGTTTATATTTTCGCAAATGATGTATTTCTGTTGCCGCTTTAACAACAAATACCTAAAAACAGAATAAAATTTAGGGGGCTCCCAGATAACAAACGTGATTTTTTTGCTCGTTTTTGCTCGATAATGATAACGGCAACAGGTAGACGCTTGAAATATTCACAGAATATTTAGTTAAGTATTCAGTTTAAAAATAAATAATTTGATAAAACAAATTTTTAAGGGGAAAAAATCATGTCTATCGTATGGGAGCACGACCGACATGATTTTTTTGCCGTTTTTATAGATAATGTTACGGAATGCTATGCTATGCGCGAGTCCGACTCGCACTTGGCCCCTTTTTTTTAACTTTACAGGAGAGCATACTCATTTGACGCAGAATAAATCGCTGATTCCAAATATGTATATAAGTCAATTTCGTCCAAAAGTTAGCAGACTTCACACTCAGACGTGCTGGTTTCCTCACGATATTTTCCTTCACACATGAAACTCAGAGGTGCGAGCCGAGGTTTGAAACTGCACACTTCGATTGCAAGGCGTGCGTTCGACCACTCGGCTACCACTGCTATATCACATCGTTAAGTAATGTCGTCACGCGATTGGCCCTCGCTCCTAATGAACCAATATAAAACCGTTTATCTACCATCGTACGTTATTTGAATTCAGCCGAACCGGAAGCAGGGCTACCTGCGCCTTCCGGTCCATTCTGTTGCACAAAGGGCCAGTGTTCGGCCCTTGATCGCCTTTTGTCGTAGGAAATGAGTTTTATTGACGTGTAAACTCATTCATACAGAGTACGTGAGTGAGTGTATCAATCGATAATAGTCGCTGTTGCATACATGTTTTTTCCCACAAAATAAACTCTATATCAATATATATAAAGATGAAATTTATGTAGTAAAAGCCACGCGATCACGGACCAATATTCGCTCACGTTATCGATGACATATCGTTGAAAAATGTACTTCTTCTATATGTTAATACAGTACGTTTTGGTATAAGCAAACAATTGGTCGCGCAAGTTTTGATGCGCTTAAGTATTTGCGCAGGGCTTTTGATTTTTTTAGGGTTCCGTACCCAAAGGGTAAAACGGGAACCCTATTACTAAGACTTCGCTGTCCGTCCGTCCGTCCGTCTGTCACCAGGCTGTATCTCATGAACCGTGATAGTTAGATAGTTGAAATTTTCACAGATGATGTATTTCTGTTGCCGCTATAACAACAAATACAAAAAATCTGAATGAAATAAATATTTAAGGAGACTCCCATACAACAATGGTACGGAACCCTTCGTGCGCGAGTCCAACTCGCTCTTGGCTGGCTTTTTTATATAGCTATCACAAGTGTATTTCCTAATATAAAATCATGTATATAAATAAAATGATATAACATAACAAATTGTCACACACATAACTACAATAAACCACCGATCGATATATTTCACGCTAGCCGGACGAAGCTCACAGAAGCCATCCAAATGAATGTTGAAAATGGAATTTCGCTATAGAACTTCACAGAATATAAGTCCTGAATTATTTATAAATTACAATTTAAAATTTTATTACGTTTTAATATCTTTTGTATGTTTTTTTATGTATCTTACTGCATCGATTTGGTCATTGCAAAAGGCTGTCATGATGTTGTAAATGTTTTTCATAAATAAATAAAATAAAATAATAAATAAACCAGTAACAGTTATACTGTTATATTGTGTATAAAACATTTTAAATTTGATAATAAAGTACTTGTAACAGGAAATACACGGTTTCCGTTGTAAAATCTCGCGTTAACGAGCGTAATCTGCGCAGTAGGTTGCGCGGGCGCATATTTGAAGTGTTGGTTAGCAACGCTCGCGACTCGATATACTTACAGTAAGAAGCCCTCAATGATAATTCTCTGTATTCCTGTAGGGTTAGCATGCATGTCAAGATTAGACCATAGTCGTGTGGCTGTATCTCGCTCGCTCTCTGTGCTATTTCATACGAGAGAAAAAGACAAACTTAACATATTCCGTGACATCAGTCTCGTTTTGTTCAAATATATATAGTCGGGAAATGTAATAACCCTTTAGAATACTACTAACAAACTACAATTTCATCAAATAAAGCATATCTTATGTAATATCATCGATGATGCGAGTGAACTCGTAGCTATTACAACAGCAATCCGATCACAATTAATATTGGTACAGATAACATTTCCAAAAAAAATGTGAATACGTTCACCCCAGTATGTTCGGCGCGTACATCCCCAGGACCATAAAAATTGAATTCCTATGTTAAAAGAATACATTATCACGACTCCACTTTTCGTTAAGCTCTGCGGCGATTTTTCCTCCATTGTTGTTATCTCGTGTACCCGTAGTATACGGCAACTATATGGGAAAACAACAATAGCGGAATCAGATAAACCAGAAAAACTAACCACAGCGTGGGCTCGTAATGCCATCTCTGTTATAATGTCTTCATGGTTAAAAACCCGTGTCAAAATTCGCTAGCGCTCTCATTGACATTTTGTTTAGAAATGAACTTTATCTATTAGTTTAGTCAATACATTATCGTTATAGTGGGTCTGACCGCCACCTCTTAATTAAAATACATAAATACATCATCACGCCTGTATTCCCGAAGGGGTAGGCAGAGGTGCACTGTAGTGCGCCCACACTTCGCCGATGCATTTTGGTCCCAATGTAATAAGGGGCGAGCCTATTGCCATTATACCGGGCACATTCCCCCTCAATACCTCTTAATTATTGTTGCGTATTGTTGTTACAATATTAGCTCTACATTTTTGACAAATTTCGTACTGATTTATCTGTCAAAAACTGAAGGAATATTAAAAACATTGGGTGGTAGTAAAGAGGAGTATTGGTAACATTTTAGTCGTGGCGAGTGTGCTGGGTGTGTTTCACTGTTGATGGTATGTCTACATGGTCCACGGTCCTACACGCCGTAATTAGCGCCTTATCTGTGTAAGTGGGACGTCTCGTAACGTGACCACAAGGCTGGATGTATTAACCTTAGGCACGCCAATCACATACACTATTACGTAACCTTTAAGTCGCTGAAAACTGGAAATATGTTCGTTAATTTTGTAAGGTGTTAAAATATTTTTTAATATTATTATTAAGTCATTGAAATGAAATTGACAGCGTGCGCAAATGTTTAATATATTGACACACAGTTGGTTTTGTTATTAGCAAAGTCTGTCGCGACGCTTTTGACGCCTCAGTGTGTGAAGGGCTTCAATCTGTTAAGTTCATGGAGATATTATAACGGAGATGGCATTTCGAGCCTTCGCTGCAGTATTTTTTTTCTGGTTTATATGACTCCGCCATTGTTGTTTTCCCATATAGTTGCCGTATACTACAGGTACATGACATTACTAAAATCGCGGAAAAATCGCCGTAGAGCTATATGAAGAGTGGAGTCGTTATGGGTACTCTAGATACTCTATGGTTAAGTCCCACTGCTGGGCAAAGACCTGAATCCCCTTCTTCCATTTCCACTCTATTTTGAGTTACGATGGACCACTCTTTTTGGTAGGAGTCCAATTCCTTCCGCTATGTCCGTCCTTCTGGGCCGGTCACGACGTTGTCTTATATTCCTGGTTATCCACATTTAAAAATAATATCTACTTACTTATAAATAATTAAAAGGGCTTAATATGTAGAGTTATATAAAGAAGTTCTGATTACAATTGATAAAAAAACAAAATCGACGAAAATAAAATAAATACCTTAAGAAATTAAGATTTTTTACATTTTAAATTAGTAAACACTTTTTGCGTGATGCTTCCAAAACACATTTATGCTAACACATACATTTATGAGTATGTTTTAAGGTCCCATTGTCCTCATCACAAAGGTCATTTTGCAAGATCAGATAAACAAAAAAACCTTATACCCACTTAAATTACTTTTCATGTGTTAAAGTATTTGTAACTTGTTAAGTTAACTGCTCTTTTATGTACCACTAAGTGCGTAGATAATGAAAAGGGATAGTTCTTTATGTTTATCAGTCTGTAGTTTACATTATCTTGAGAGATAAGGGATCATTAACATTTTATAAAGGCAGGTAACTGATTACTTCGAACCCTGAAGGTATGAGGTATTACTTTGTTGTGGTAAAAAAAATAAAGTACCTACAGGATGGAAAAAATAAAGTACCTAGAATATGTTTGCGTGACATATTCGTAGAAAAGACATATATTCATAGATATTTCCTATTATCAAGACTGTCAACTACCTTCAACTAAATCGGTCATGAAGTGGATTTGTTTAATGATACACTCAACAAATTTCGCAAACTGTTCTTGTCATCGTTGGTGCGTCAATGATAGCCTTCTAGTCACTCATCACATTTAATTTAATTTAATTTTTATTATCACATTCTTATTTTTCATTTATTATCAATGTTCCTTTTATGTTATTCCTCTTACTTGTGCATGTTGTGGCACCTTTGTTAACTGTGCATTTAGTTTTCCCTTATTTGTATTTTATATTAATGTATTATTAATGCTACAGTTTTTGGATGTCCTGTTAAATAAATAAATAAGTAAATTGTTGGTTTACTTAAAAATAATAATGTCGAAAAATAATAGCAATTTTATGTGTAATTCCTATTCTTCTTCTTTCGAGTCAATAGTCTACACTTTATTTTGTAGAAATTTTGCCACAGCAATCGCGTTGGGGGTGGCCGCATACAGGTCCTCCCTGGTGCAGGTGGTTGGTGGGGACAAGACAGCAATTGTGGCATAGACTGCACGGGATTACCACTTCCTATTGACGTATTATATTGAGAGATTTAATGCATTTTCGGTTCAAAGTGGCAATTCGTGGCAAAAAGTGGCAGTTCGGTTCAATGTTCAACGGTACGAAAGATACCAAATGTCCGAAAGGTCAAAAATATATACAGAATGTCCAGGGTGTCAAAAAGGTTAAATATGCAAAATGTCCAAGTTAAAAATATTCAGTCATACAAAATGTCCAGTGTATCAGAACGCTCGATAGCTCAAAATGTCCATGGTTTTAAAATGACAGTATTACGCAAAAATGTCGCTTAACGGAAATAGCCTTTCACCCCTTGATATAGATAAATTAATGGTAAAAACATATTTTTAAAAACAAGCTTTTATTTAATTGCCCTTAGTTTTCGTGTTCTCCTCAGCAAGCCCTTTCATTTGATACCCATACTGTGGTATTGCAGAAAAAATTACTATTCCGCCATCTTGTATGATCCACCATATTGGAATCAGAATGACGTCACATAGCTAAGCATGCATTGTCATCCAAAATAAGCGTGTATACCAATTTTCAGCTCAATCGGTTAAAGATAACTGATTTAAAATTCAGTTGCAAGATTCCACCCGGACATACATACCTACGTTGCAAGCTAATATAAAGCTGGTAAAATATAAATATCGCCAGACAAACAGACATATCGTATGATCCCAAACTAAGAAAAGGTTGTACTATGGATACCATACAATCATTTGAGACTTACGTAAGGATTCGAGGGTTATGATGATAAGCAAGTAATATTATACGTAGAGCATAAGCTCCGACAAAACCTATCACAGACTTAGGTCACGTATATTCTTCAAAACACGTTTCGATTTCTTAGAAGCCGGACAGGTGGCCGTGACACGCATCACGTTATTGCTATGGTTTAATTAATAGCCATATCGTGTGTTGATTATTAATAACATTATTTTTTGTACAGCTAGATCTTTTGAAATTAAACTATTTTACGGATTTTATCGCGTTTATTTACTATTTTATTTTCCCGACGTTTCGGCTGCTTTACAGCAACCATGGTCACAGGGGGACTGAGGTGTTAGACGTCCTGGCCCCGTAGCATGACCGCGTAGACATAAGTTATATCTATTTCAACTGTCGAGAAAATGACGTCACATCGAGCAGTTTGTACTGAACATGGCTCGGTGACGTCATTTTCTCGACAGTTGAAATAGATATAACTTATGTCTACGCGGTCATGCTACGGGGGCTGATGTCATAGTTAATAACTGGGTACCCTCATATTTAGTTGTTGTTTGCGGTCCGATCCACGCAGAAAGTGCTTACGGTGTCCTGAGGTCTTGCAATGGTACACTTGGTTTTGGATTTAATCATATTAATTACTGGATCCCAAGTTGGTGGTAGCACCCAGCCATCTTCCCTATTGAAATTAGGATGTTTTTTAATTTCAATGGCCTCACGTATCATCCTTGGTCGGAGTCGGTGTTCTTTTTAAATAAACGCGATAAAATCCGTAAAATAGTTTAATTTCAATGTATAGTATTCGCGTAAATATAAGAAAACAGCTAGATCTAGATATATAAAAATCAATGCCACTTTTCGTTGTAAACTCCTCCTAACGCTGGACGGATTTGAATGATTTTTTTTTGTATGCGTTTGGGTGGCGCCCTGTATGGTTTAGATTCACAATTGGACCCGGTAGGTGGCGCTGCTTTCGTATGTCACTCATTCTAAGGCGGTATGAAGTTCGCCCGGTCAGCTAGTTTTATAATTATACTTTGATTTTTCTTTTACAGTAAAAAGTCTACTAATTTACCATATCGAGGGGTGAAAGGCTTTTGAGAGACTTTGGGCCATATTGACTTATATTTTTCTGCGTGGAATCAGAATGCTTTCCTGTAAAGTTAACAAAATGTCGTTTAAGTCAAATAGCCCCTCGATATGTATTTTGTTTTTTATATAGTAATAGAGAAAAGCTTGTGAAGTTCGCAAACCCGCCCTGGGCCAGCGTGGTGGACGCCCAAATCTCCCCCGTTTTGAGTGGGAACATGCCCGGTATTTCGGCAATAGGCTCGCCCACTGCTACATCGAGACTAAAATAGATAGATAGAGTACTCTTTATTGTACTACTACTACAGCCCTTTTAACGTCCCACTGCTGGGCACGGGCCTCCTCTCAATGTGAGGAGGATTTCAGGCCATAGTCCACCACGCTGGCCCAGTGCGGGTTGGCAGACTTCGCACATCTATCGAGAACTAGACAAGTTCCCTCAGAGGTGCAGGTTTCCTCACGATGTTTTCCTTCACCGTTTCATAGCAAGTGATAATCTCGGATGAAAATGAGATTCGCACATAAATTCCAGAGGTGCGAGCTGGGATTTGAACCTGCACACTTTGATTTGCTAAGCGTGCGTTCGACCACTCGGCTACCACTGCTCCCTTTATTTACTCCCTTTATTGTACACACCAAACAAATAATACAACATTATTATTTCCAAATACAGTAGCTATGTACAATTGGGCGGTCTTATCGCTAAAAGCAATTTCTTCAATACATTGGCGAAGTATCGGTGCATTGCAGTGCACCTCTACCTACCCCTTCGGGGAATACAGGCGTGGTATTCATAAGCGAGAGTGTTAGGTTGACTGGTATTACGTAAAGGCATTAATATTATGAAGTCTAAGGTAGGTAGCTCGCGGCAAGGCGTTGCAAGGTCAGCAGGTGCTGCGGGGGGGTCAGTGCATCGACTCGGATGCACGTGCCCGTTGTTATACACGACACGTCACGATACCCAAGAAGACAACTGAACAGCCCCCTTACCACCTCGTCTTAAAGTATCGTTGTTCCGATAGTAACTGTCGTACTAAGTAATTTTGTACTAAGTTACCTGTTAAAAACTGACTGAAAGTAATTTTAATGCATTACTGCAAACGAAGTGAAGGTAAGAGGGTAGTATAATAAAGCTGTGGTTTGTGCAATGGAAACGCAACCCACCAAGTCATCGAACTCCCTTTGTCCATCCTTTATGGCGTCCATAATATTTATTGCAAGGTACTCCTATATCACCTATTTATATTGTAAAGCACATAATACCGCTTAAAGATAATAATATATTTTCTGCCTTTTATTATGTTAATGTACCCAGGTTCCTAAGGAACAGAGATTATTTTTATTGTTAGCATAATATGATGGGGGTAATAAAATGTTCTTTTCTTGACAAAGTCGGTGCTTTTACGCCCTGTACTCACTGAGGCGATCGAATTAACTTAATAAAAAAAAATATATCGAGGCGTGAAAGGATATTTGAGCGACACTTTTGGGCGATATTGACGTAAATACATATTTGGAATTTTTCTGCGTCCAATGTGTATGCTCACCTGTTAACTCTATGCTTACATAAATAATTATTGAAGTTCTGTGCTACATAGGTACAACCTGCGAGACCACGCGTCGAAATTAGCTTGCTTCATCTATGACATTACTATTGAGGATCGGCAATATTTCAATAAAACTCACGTTAGAATTCTATTAACACGAAATATATGATGACAAACGGAAAATATTTTGAATTCTAAAAGAGAACAACGGCGCCACCAGTGTCAGAAAACGGAAACACAATACATACGTTTACGAAGACACTCCTAAATCAAACGACAATTACAAAGACACCTATGATCTATCTTATAAATTTATATTTATTCAACAATAACGTTGAAAAATGGACTCTTTTGATAAGTCAAGAAAAATTATTTCGATTGTGAAAAAAAAATTGCTCGCGCGCATCTCGACGCGACTACCTACTAGCGCAGAGATTTACGACGACGTGTTGTTTAGTTTTTTCTTTTAGATTTTAGTTATAGCTATTTCAATATTTGACTAGCTAATTGAAACCGGGCATTTCATTTTTAGTGAACATAAAGTTGTTCTTGACACGCTCACCGAGACCGGCTTAAGCGGAATGGGGAATTCCTAAGCAATATTTTGGCGACCACTTGGTCTAGTGATTTTAAACGTAGGCCGCTTGGCTAACTGCACCGGATTCGGTTACAGGTTCGGTTCCCGTCAGCGGCAAATTTCTAAAATGGCCTTTTTGCTACTTGCCCTAGCAAGGGTACGGATATATTATAAGAGTCGAATTGAGAACCTCCTCCTATCTGAAGTCGGTTAAAAATGAAAGCTAAGATACAATCATATCGATCAACATTATAAATTAGATATAGTTTACATAAATTATTATCGCGTAAAACCCAAAACATACATACAGGAAACTGCTAATTCATACCTAACATAATGTAGGTAGGTATATAAAATAAGTTTATATGTTACATTTGATAAGCTTATCAAGGTTGAATTCCTAAAAAACAAGAGCAGTTATGAAACAGTTGGCATTTTTGCAGCGAATGAGTAACAAATGAATCATGAGAATCACCCCGTGATCTGCTCGTGAGTCAGAATTCTAATGACGATTTCGATGGCTACCTATGCTATGTGTACAATCATTGATTTTTTTACACATTTCCGACTATGGTACGACGTGGTACGTTTAAGATTAGATTTTGTCATAACACCACAGAAGATTCTTAACTTGTCTTACAGTTAATGACAAACTCTATGGAGATATTTTTATGTATTAGGTCAGTTTTTGTCACTGTCGCGGTAGGTATTATGTATAATGCTTTTGGTAGATAATCTCAACTTTACTACATCTATAATAGAAGCCCATTTCGAATTAATTTGTAATTTCTATGACCCCTATATAATGAGTATTTAATATCGCTTGACGAAACACATTCCTCGCGTTTCAAATTAGGTAACGCTTGTACTATGATAACAATGCAATGAACTGGGGATGATCGGGGTAAATTCCAAAAAGAACATTTCGATAATTTGACTCAAACGGGAATTAAACCAGCCACCCGGCGAAGTGAGCCGCCCGGCCTACACTCTACCTACTAGTCCGAAACACAGTCGTATTTCTAATTCTCATAGCAACAACTAGACGAAGAGGACGCTATAATTTCCACTAAATACGAAGTACCTACTGAAGAACATAGTGTATACCATAATCTATTTACTGTATACAAACAAATATACCTGCTAACATCATAATTCTTGCATTTACTAAAAATAAATTTATGTAACATTCAAACATACACGGTGGCTGTGAAACAAGTAATTATGTAACAAATCCACGTTTTGTTTACATAACAAGTTTACTTCTTGCAGAGATATGTTATTGACTTATGTCCGATGCCTATATTTAGGAAACGTTTCGGTTCGCCTACGGAAAGTATACGTTTCAACGAGACGTTTGTAAGGACTGTTGCTGTAGGAAAAAGTTACATTAGTTGTAGGGGCGTCGAGACGCACGCGTCGAATTGTTTGCCGATACCAAATCGGACTCTGTGTTCATAAAGGTTGAATTGCTGGGGTAAAAAAACGTAACAACGTGTCTTAATTCACTCGGGTCATCGATGCTATTTCGTTAAACAATTAGCTTTCCCCAAAAGTTAATACAGTCCGTTTTAGGATTGGCAAAAAAAGGACAACCCTCGTTTGGATGCGCATGTGAGTATGACTTTAATCATTCCTCAGAAAACGGGTTGTCGCTCTTATCGATAACGATTAGTTTTTTTCGGAACCTAGTATTAAGATAGGGCAACTCAAACGATTTCATTACCCTATAAGTAATGCTAAAGGATCCATTATAACCTAGGCAGAAACCAGGGTTTCTGAATTTCAAGGGTTCTAGCGAGTCGAGTTTAACGATCAGTAATGTCCGGAAGTAGCGCCATCGTACAGGATCGCATCGAATAGATTGTTGAATGCGTTTGTTAAAAAGATTTCGTTTCGTTAGCGGCTACTCAATTAAGTTTAAATTTATCTTAGATGTAAATCTGTGGAGATCAGAACTTAGCTTTACTTAGCTTGACTTTTGTATATTAACTCAAGCCGGTTACTCATCCGATTTAACTAACATGACGACAACTGAATATTTGGTTTGGACCCGCCCAGTATTGAGTGACTCATGTAACTGTACTGCACAGTAGTGAAAATGTAACTCATGGTGTTAAGGAAAATACGATTCCTAAAAATATGAAACATGCAATTTCTGTATTAATCCCAGTGAATTCACATGATGTCAGAATGATAAATTCTGATAAAAAATGAATATAATACCTTATCAATCGCTTCTATTTGTCGAGTTCTCTTTGCGGGTGAATATATAATTTTTATCAAGTCTTGTAAAGTAGTAAAATGCTTCTAAGAACAGATCCATCTATCAATCGATTTCCTTCTACTACTTCCTTCGCGAAATGAAATGATGAAATAAAATGGAATCAGATGACATATGTAAGCATAATATGAGCAGGAAATAGTCTCTTTGGAATTTGCCCTAATCTGGGTGTAACAGGGATGTTACACAACTCCGCCATTGTTGTTTTCCCTTATGGTTGCCATATACTACAGGTACATGAGATAACAACAATGGCGGAATAATTACCGCAGAGCCACACGAAGAGTAGAGTCGTTATGGGTACTCTAGTTACTCTATGGTCATACGCATCCACCAATGACTTTCAAACATGATAACTAGCACCCACTGTGTAAGACTTACGAATTTGCACTTGTGTCACTGTTGCTCTACGAGAGCTATATATTGATTATAGTGACATTAGTTTAATATTCATAACAGTAAAACGACACAAATAGAACAAGTTATAAACATGGCTATATTTTTTTATATTCCTTAAAAAAGTTTAACCACGTAGCATTCGGTTTCACTGTACCAATCTAATGACTTTATTTGTTATTGGAATAGCAAGCTAGTTTCAGTTTTGTCGCTTAACAAATAAGGTTTAAATTTGTATTGTTATCTTTAAAATATTTTGGTCAAAAAAGTTTTGGTTTAGGGTTACTGTGTGGTTTGGTTTTGGAATGATTTTTTTTCTTTTTTTATAAAAAAGGGGTGGTGTTTCCTTTCATCTTTATCAACAAGAGAAGACGCTCGGTTAGACTTAAAAAGTTATAGCGAACGATATACTAAACAAAATTCAACAAACCTTTGTCGCGATGAGCTAAATCCTCCGATTTTTCGTAAAATTAAAAACTGGCCAAGTGCGAGTCGGACTCACGCACGAAGGGTTCCGTACTATCGTTCGTACGTAAAAAAAAATCACGTTTGTTGTACGGGAGCCCCTAAATAATTATTTTATTCTATTTTTTAGTATTTGTTGTTATAGGGGCAACAGAAATACATCATCTGTGAAAATTTCAACTCTCTAACTATTACGGTTCATGAGATACAGCCTGGTGACAGACGGACGGATGGACGGACGGACAGTGAAGTCTCAGTAATAGGGTTTCCGTTATATCCTTTGGGTACGGAACCCTAAAAATACAGTTTTATTATTGAAAATTTTGCGCCATGATCATGTGCTTGCCAGTTTACTATGTCTAAAAGATGAAGAACTACCTTCTACCCGCGACTTCGTCCGCGCAGACTTCGATTATTCAATATCGTTGTAAATAATAGCCTACTTATATGCTATTCTGATGTATAAACAATAATACTGTAAAGTTTCATCAGAATCCATTCAGTAGTTTTTGCGTGAAAGAGTGAAATATCCCCATATTATACTTTATACCGGTTTCTTAAATTGACTCCTCGGAATATCCTCTTGAACCCTTCAATCTCGGTGCATATTTAATTTCCAAGAATTGTTATCTGCATTCGTGTTATATTTAGCCTTGACAGTGGAGCCACATGGTCGGTTTCATTCACTCACTAATCGGGCACACGTGGCGTCTGACGCTCCGTTTTGTGTATTTTCGTTTGATCGAATCCGTACGAGCTTGAACTGGCTTCGATGAAGTATGAAATTTTGAATTTTGGAATAATTTATGTTGATTAATTTAAAAAAAAAAACCATGGATTTATCCGCCATCTTTATCATATTCATGGCTCATTATTATGTAATATAATGAATTTGTCTTTGCTATTAATTAAATGACGTTGGTAGAATACACGATAATCGAAGGTGCACTCCATTCCTTATCTTATTCCATTAAAATTTCATGATTTCATTCTACTATTACTATTACAGCCCTTTTTATCGTCCCACTGCTGGGCACGGGCCTCACCTCAATGCAAGAGGGATTCAGGCCATAGTCCACCACGCTGGCCCGGTGCGGGTTGGCAGACTTCACACATCTATCGAGAAGTAGTCAAGTTCCCTCAGACGTGCAGGTTTCCGTACGATGTTTTCCTTCACCGTTTCATAGCAAGTGATACTCTCGGATGAAAATGAGATTCGCACATAAATCCCAGAGGTGCGAGCCGGGGTTTGAACCTGCACATTTTGATTGCAAGGCGTGCGTTCGACCACTCGGCTACCACTGCTGTCGATGATGCGCGATTTCATTAATTTCATAAAAAAAAACTGTGATAAAAGCGACGATCATTGTCATTACATAGAAAAAGTTCATTCTTCAACTCTATGCTACTGATTGAGCGAATTTTGACGGATGTGCATGGCTTTTACCACAGAAATTCAATCTTTATGCATATTGACACAAAGTTCATTTTGGTATAGGCAAACAGTTTTTACGCGCGACTTAACGCGACTAGGCATAGTTTAATAGATAGAAATGAAGAAAAATGATCATAATTTAAATTCCTTATCAATTTTGCAGAAATCAATCTTTATGTAGGTATTTATGTAGGTAACATTTTATTATCTCTGTGGTATAACCCTGACGTTAGAACAAAGCATTGTCGTAAGCAAAAACAATGGAGTGAACTCCACTCAACCACAACGATTAGAAAACCAATGATGTTGATTTATCAAGTGTATTATAAAATGTGCCAACCTCCAAAGATCCAGTGAAGTGCGATTTACCAGGAATTTTCTTCCCCGCATCACCAAATTGTGGAATGAACTTCCTGCAGCGGTGTTCCCGGATCGATACGACAATGGTATCTTCAAAAAGCGAGCATACTCATTCCTTAAAGGTCGGCAACGCACTTGCGATGCCCCTGGTGTTGCGGGTGTCCATGGGCGGCGTTAGTCACTTACCATCAGGTGAAACGCTTGCTCGTTTGCCTCCCTATCTCATAAAAAAAAGTAATAAATTGTATTGAAAATATGGTGTCTTCTGAAGAGGGTATAGTAAAGGAACTTAGAATAATCTTTAAACAGACAAGTAGACAGAATCTTACACAAAAAGGTACAATTATATTTGTAGTACGTACGTGGGTGCGTATCTAACAAAAACATATCACATAACAGGCCATTGACCCCTCATAATTACTTGTGTAACTAATTAAGATGTTATCATATTGGAATTTGAATAACTTACAAGTTTACTCTTTGAATTCTACATATGACGAAGATCAGTGATACCAAAATTGCTAAAGATGGAAAAGTTGTCATAATAAAGAAAGTTAGAATAAAGATACCTATCTCATAACCGATAGGTCCCGGTTCGATTCCTACCCACAGGCAGCATGACCGTGTAGATATAAGTTGTATCTCTTTCAACTGTCAGATTAGTCGAGAAAATGACGTCACATCGAGCCATGTCCAGTACAAAAAGTTCAATGCGACGCCATTTTCTCGACAAATCTGACAGTTGAAAGAGATATAACTTATATATCTTCAAGGCCATGCTAAGGGCGCAGGTCCTTAAACTTTTGACGTAAGCTCCAGAATTCAGCTTAGTTGGAGGAGCTTAACTAACTATTAGTTATATGATCAACTCACATAGAAATCTTAAAAGTAAAAGAAATATATATAGGAAGGAATTAGATGAAAAGTAATTCCTTATATCAGTAAAGTCAATAGCTTGTTTTAATGCAAAAATAAATAAATGCAATATCTAATGGTAGAATAAAAGGCTATAGATATCAAATAAAAGATAAAACCGCGATCAGGTTGTTGAACGTTAACAAGATTTAAAAACTTAACAAGCAGTAGAACCAGACGGTAATAAGTAAGAGAGAACCAACACCACTGATTAATGATAATCATAACTATCTCAGCTATGATATGAGAATCCTCGAACCAGTTATATAACTTAACAGATCTGTGAACATTATCATAAGTTCCACAAATAACTGTATTGGATACATAATAGAGTCTCATTTAGCACGCAAGTTGCTAGATAAAACGAGGTTGTTAACAACAAATCAGATTATTAGGACCATAAATACTAATCTTTGACGCCAGTCTGAAGATACCGGCCTCGTATATTTTTTGTCTCCAATCTTTAATTAAGTATTGACAATGATACAAAAAATATGATTGATGATACTAATTTGTAATGCGAAATCAAGTCAATCTTCTGTTTCTTTCTCGATTGTGTCTCAGTATTTACACCTCGATGATAAAAATCTATTCATCGGTTAAGAAACTTATATTTAAACAGTGGATTTTCCTTACTCCGGAAAAAATGCCTATCTTCTGTATGTTTATCATTCATATGAATTTACTTTTAATAAGGATAGGGCTGACAAAAAGATATTATTTTGATGACAACTGTCATTTTGGATGTCGATAAAAACGTCTAAATTATACTGCTGGTTCGCAAACTATCCCTTATATCTGGCAAACAAATTGGTCAAACAAAATGTAGGTATTTAAATGTTAAATAACTTTATAGATAGAACTGTTGCAAAAATACGAGTAATCTTTGCGGAAATAACATTTATCTCCGAAATCGACAAATATAACACTCCCAAAGATATCATAGCGATAGTCCACAATATTCGCACAGATAACGAGTCCCAGTTCAACACCACCACTGTTGTCCAAAATGTCTTATCAGCCTTGAGGTCTTAGCTTATCAAGGAACACATTGATAGTTGTAAACTCTTGAAGCGGTGTTATCCTAGTTGGTCGAACACGCGTCTTCAACGCAAGGGGTTCAAGTTCAAATCCTGAGGCCACACCCTCTGGGATTTTCGGATTTCATATGCAATATTTCAATCATGATTACCACTTGCTGAACGGTGAAGGCAAACATTGTGAGGAAACCTGCACGTGTATGGAAACCGCACTAGGCCAGCGTGGTGAACTATTACCCAAATCTCCCTTGTATTAGATGGAATGTGACCGGTATAATGGCAATAGGCTCACCTCCTGTTACATTGGGTCTAAAACACTAAGCATAGATTATGTTTTTTTTTTCAAAATCTTTCAGTCCCAGTTGGTCCTCCGTTGGTATGTTTGTTCTTTTTATACTCACCAATTGTCTACATGAATAAATTGATGCAGATTAATAAAGTGGTCGACGATAAGTGACGTCGGTACGCGCGTTATCAATATTGTTTCACTTGCAAGCTTCGACAGTTGTATTGAGACCGGCTCCACGAGCGATCACGTCTACAAGACCTATATTATCATCATACATTTCTTTTCTACCTGCAAATAATTCAACAGCTATACAAGTGTATAATACAGCTTCAGATAGACGTGTTGCGTTTTTTTTTGGTGATTACTCTAAAAATGTGGAATTGAGTGAAGTGAAGTAATAATACTTAAAATAAATCTGACTAATGTAGAGATGACGGCGGTAGAGTTTTATGGGATGTTTAATGATCGCCACACTGATGGGAAACTGTGAGTTTATATTTTTTGTGTTTGTAAAGAGTTTCACATTACGTTTGTGATGTGATGTTTCACGCCCGCTGTGTTTCTTGTCGAACACGTGAGATATTAGTCACATCTATCTACAAGGATATGAGACAGTACATTGACGGTCAATGTCATAATTCTTGTGATTTATTGCAATTTCTTATGTACCACCAAAAAAAAAAAATGATCAGCCCACTGAGTTTCTTGCCGGATCTTCTCAGTTGGGTTCACGTTCCAATTCGGTAGTAGTGATAAATAATAAATACTTGAAAATTTGTAAGTGCTCCCCGTAGACCTTTACAAAATAAATGATTTGAATTTGAATTATTTATGAAATAATGCAAGTTTTTTGTAATTTATTTAGTTTTTCTATAATAACGTAATTCCTATAATAATATAATGTATTACAAAATCATTAGTCGAATTCGCTTAATAATAATTTGCTTCGGTGACACTGTCCGTGACTTACATTCATAGGAATTTAAAAAAGGAATAAATAAGAACTATATTAAAAAGGTCACAGCACATTCGTCCTTTACAGTCACTTTGTCAGTTTTTTTATTTAGTTTTTGTTGTTATTTCCAAGACCTGTATGACCAACTTGGAAATGTGTCACACATAATGTTTTATCAAATGGTAGAGCATAAACGTTTCATATTTTGTGAAATGCGATCAATATTTTATACACAAGCCTTCATTTTCATGATAATTTACAACGAGGAGTCTCGTTGTAAATTTTTTTGTACTGTACTGTCATTATATAGCATCACCCGGTGCTATACGATATGATTCAAAATAGGTGTACTGACCAATACACTATGGGTCTATAGCTTAATCTTAACAAATATGTGAAATTAGAAATATTTTGTAGCCGAGTGGTCGAACGCACGACTTGCAATCGAAGTGTGCAGGTTCAAACCCCGGCTTTCACCTCTGGGATTTATGTGCCAATCTCATTTTCATCAGATATTATCACTTGCTATGAATCGGTGAACGAAAACATCGTGAGGAAACCTGCACGTCTGAGGGAATTGAACTAGTTTTCGATAGATGCGTGAAGTCAGCGTGGTGGACTATGTCCCAAATCCCCTCGCATTCAGGGGAGGCCCATGCCCAGCAGTGAGACGTTAAAAAGGGCTGTAGTAGTAGTAGAAATATTTTATAACCGTTTTTTATTTTAAAAAAAATATGTATTGAGTTTTTCTTAAAATTCGGTGCAACACATCTCTACGATCAGCTGTTACTTCTAAACTCTCTTTAATCTAATTAAATAATAACTCTGAAAACGGTATACACGATCTTACTCACCGTATCTAGACTTGTCTTGTCAAAGATTATAAATAATCTTTTTATTTTTGGAAGAAAACAAAAATTGATATATTCTGTTTTCATAAAATGATTCATAAGGGCTGCACCTTGTTATTCCTATTCCAACTCACATTGCTTGTGGCTACTAGACAATTTGCTTAGTACCACAACGAACTAGTGTATCTATTGCAAGACATCCGAAGCTTTTTATCAATAAACATGACCCTTATGTGTTTTAAGGCACGCATACCTACATCGAGGTACCTCGTTACTATTAGGTGCAGTGGCATTGCTGATGCAACTCGCCACAATGCACCATTGTTCCACGCATTGTCTATGCCATGTCTATGGTTCGACGTCACTTACTAGATGCATGGTGCATCTTGGCTGCTTCACATTTCAAAACCACACACATAGCATGTAATCTAAGTAATACTTGATATTAATTGTCTATGCTTGAAAAGAAAAGAAATCATGAGTGGTTCTTATTCGTCATAAAAATTATGTTTGGAGGTATTATTAGTTTTTTTTATTATTATATTTGGGTAGTAGTGGTAGACTCGTGGGCAAGACCGCCCGCCTTGAACGTAAGGGATGCAAGTTCAAATCCCGGACCAGCACCACTGGGATAATTTTCATGTGCGAATGTCATTTTCAACAATGATTACCACTTGCTGAATGGTGAAGGAAAACATCGTGAGGAAACCTGCACGTCTATAGAAAAGCGTGTTAAATCACCAACGCGCACTGGGACAGCGTGGTGGACTAGGGTCCAAAATCTCCCTCGTATTGAGGGGGAATGTGCCCGGTATAATAGGCTCGCCCCCTATTACATTGAGGGGAGCTTACGGCAAATTTTAGAGAATAAGATTTAATGTAATTAATTAATAATAAGCTATTAATAAGCTCCCATGGAAAATTATTGTATCTTCTACAAAATGAAAGATGGCCGCACCTGCGATTCGCCGATATTCTCCTACTCGTAGTGTCAAATAACTAAATGCATGAATTCAATTGAATTCAATGAATACATTTTAAATAAATAAAAACCGGCCAAGTGCGAGTCGGACTCGCACTTATCTCTAAAAACGGCAAAAAATCACGTTTGTTGTATGGAAGCCCCTTAAATATTTATTATATTCTGTTGTTAGTATTTGTTCTTATAGCAGCAACAGAAATACATCATCTATGAAAATTTCAACTGTCTAACTATCACGCTTCATGAGATACAGCCTGGTGACAGACGGACAGACCGAAAGACCGACAGCGGAGTCTTAGTAATAGGCGGGTCCCTATTACTAAGACTCCGCTGTCCGTCCTTTTGGGTACGGAACCCTAAAAATGGGTAATGTAGTTGGATGGTGATAGCGGATGACCTTCTCAAAACGAAAACTATCTTCAGTTCAACGCTTCTATACTGCGAACGTGATCTCAATTTGATATCTTCGGTCTAAAAACAATGAACATAGAAACTAAATTAGATTACACAGGAAAAGCCGTTACTTAGTACAGTGAAAATATTTACCGGAACACAATTTGTTTTTTAGTTCCTCGGCATATTCTCATTACGATTGCCCAGTAGTTGTAGCATGAGCGCCAAGACTAGACTTATGTCACAGAATATGTTGATATATTCCTTTCTCTCGTACGAAATAAGACAGAGAGCGACCGACTCAATCCGTGACAGAGGTCTTGTCTTGACATGCGTGCTTACACCACTGTTACGACGACACCACATTGCGTGGTTCAAAAAACATTTGCCAGTTTCGAAGCCACCATAATAAGCGTTAAAATTAATTATTAAAACGTTTTGGCGCGTCTGCGTTGTGAATAAATTGGCCTGAATTGGTTGGTATGCGCAGGCGCCGCGGCCGGCCGCGCGCGAATATCATTGATTATTATACAATTTGAATTATAATGCTGTTTGCTTTATGGCACATACGGATTATAACATTATTTCTCTCTGCAAGTAGGTTTTGCAAAAATAGGAGTACAGCAGTGGTAGCCGAGTGGTCGAACGCCCGCATTGCAATCAAAGTGTGCAGGTTCAAACCCCGGCTCGCACCTCTGTGATTTATGTGCGAATCTCATTATTATCCGAGATTATCACTTGCTATGAAACGGTGAAGGAAAACATTGTGAGGAAACCTGTAAGTCTGAGTGAACTTCACTAGTTCTCGATATATGTGTGAAGTCTGCCAACCCGCACGGGGCCAGCGTGGTAGACTATGGCCTAAATCCCCCTCTCAGTGAGGGGAGGCCCGTGCCCAGCAGTGGGACGTTAAAAAGGGCTCTAATAGTAGTAGTAGTAGGAGTAAAGAAAAAATAAATAATTAAGAAAATAAAATAAATGCGTTTATATTCGGCTTTAACATTTTAACTAAGCCAAACACTCAATGCGACTCCTCCTATTTATATTTACAAGAAAATACAGTAAAAAAACAAAGTATCGTTAATATACTACTGCAATAACAAAAGGTGGCGAGGTCTTTGCAAGTTACAGCAACGAAAACAAGCAATGATAAGATAGTATAATAAACATATCAATAGTCAATTCGGCCTTGCAGCACTAATAGACCGGTTTGTTTTGATAACTGTACGTCGGGAACCTTGGCACGGATGTAGTTAGAACTTGTTTTCACTTTTCGTTTTTGTACAATGTTTTTTTTTATATGAATTACTTAGAAATGAGGTCCTTACCTGACTTTGAACATATTTTTTGTTTCAGTTGCAGTCTTTGTTGTTACTTTTGAAGTGTTTATTGTGTTTGTCTGTCTACAAAAAAAAGTAATGCATTCAAATAATTGTACTGAATAGATTGGTACCTTATACAATGTGTTTTAGGTATAATAACTTATAAAAATTCTTTAGCTTCTTATCAACGAGTATGTCAGTATAAGTGTACCTTCTAATTCGGAGCAACATAGCTCTAAAATCAGTACTTTTGGACCATTTTTGGGACTTTTGATCCGAAGATTAACACACAGCAGACATGAGAAGAGACCTTACTGAACATGTCTAAGCTACTCAACCATAGAAATCAATTAGAGTTTTTTTTTTGGGAGGAAAAAAAACTAATCTCGTCTTCATATGTCTGCATAGAATGTTTTCATATTCTGTTTATGACGAACGCTTGCAGGCTTGTTAAGTTCACACTGAATCACATTACATTCTTAGGACCAAATTTATAGAAACCTATTTACAGTGACATTATAAAACATTTTTTTCTTAAATTCCTATTGTAGGACATTTGTAGATGGAAAACTATTTTATTACGTATTGTCTAGTTCCATATATATTTTACGACATTACGTAGAATAATATTAATTATGATGTTAAAGTTATCAGTTGTATAACGTCTCCCGACACGAAACAGTCAGCTTATTACCTATATTTATTGATAATAAATATGACATACGAGGAAGTTTTGTTGATTGTGGGAATTATGAGTGTTTCACTTTGTAATTGACTCACCAATGATAAACTATCATATTAGGTTACTGTGGTTTTCTTTAACCTACAACTATTTATGGTTACGATAAAAACTTTATTTCGTATCTGTGGTATAAGCGACCGTAAGTGTGATCTTGGTTCGATTCCCTGCCCGTTGAACTATAGACGCCCATTTTGCAGTTGTAGCAGACTAGACTTATGTCACGGAAAATGTTTATTTTGTCTTTTTCTCTTGTATGTAATAAGACAGAGAGGCAGCGAGCGTATCCGAGACAGAGGTGTAGCTTGCTTTGCGTGCGAACCCCATTGAAACAAGCATTTAGCACAGTTGAAGAGGCTATCGCGACTACTACTGATACGATAACCTCACAATGCTGGGATCTTAAGAACATATTGGGTCGATAAAAATACCTGCTTGAACATATAAAAGGGCGACTCCACGCCCATGTCGAAAGAGAAGTAACATACTGACCTATGTGTGTGTGACTTAAGACACAAACCAACCAAGGCGAAACGAGTAAAGGCGTATAATCGACATACTAAGATGTAAGTGTGTGCGAGATAGAAGTATAACTCAACAAATAACGCCAGACAATACACACTCCACGTACGATACCAAACTAAGCAAAGTTTATACTATGGGTTCCATATAATTGACAGTTACTCAAAAAAATAACTATCCCCGTTACTCAAATCAAATCATATTCCGAAATTTTCTACTTCTGGGAATCCAACCCGTAACCATACGATGCAGTGATCCGAGCGGCCAAGGCTCAGACCACTTCATTCGGTATACTCGGTATTCTACCATTCTGTAAGTGTATAGTTATGCAATTCTCTTTCTTATTGTCAACAGGCCTCTTCAAAGGCTCCACCACAACACTAGACGGTATCGGCTTACGGCCGATGCCTGCCGAAAGGCCGAAGACGTTGAGGAAACTAAAATCTGTTTACGACGCGTCCCCGACTGATGCTCCGCCGGTTCCCATCGCCAACTTGAACAGCAATGGATTGGGGACGGATCGGAATACCAACGGCGTGGAAGACGAAGTCAGGAGACGCAGCAATACCACGTGCTCCACGCAGAGTGGGGAGAAATCTCTGTCGATACTCAGCCCGTTTGATGAGCAGGTACGCCTACAAGCCTTGTACCCTTACAGCCATTGTTACTAACCCTTTTAAATCATCTTTATACTAAGTACCACTTGGAGACATGTAATTGTAACTGAGATAACAGACCATACTGAGATGTGGCATATATCTATGTCCCTTAAATCTTAGTCCTCGAGCAAACTTGAGCATCGACCTTCGCGCGTCAACATTTTTGCCAATATCAAAATGAACTGTATTGATGAATAGAAAAAGTTAATTCTACAAAAATACAGGGACAGCGCGAGCTAATTTTGTCGCGTGACTGGCGTGGCTTTTACACAAATTCAATCTTTATGTATATTGATACAGAGTTTGTTTTGGTATTGGCTTTATAATCCTTTCTAAAATATGTCAGACGATCATACACATTTTAGACTCCATTTAATATACATGCTATATAATAGCTGCCTGTCAAAAACTCCCCCAAATATATAAAATGACCACCCAATGACAGTATAAAAAACTTTCAACAAATTGTGAGTTGTAAAACAAGTTAGAAAAAAGAACTTGTCTACTTAATTAACTACTATTTCATTTATTACCTAGAACTATTAATGTTCAAAGTGTACTATTAAGAGTATTCAAATAGAACCGTGTTTAGTTTTTCTAGCGAATGGTATTAATGCAACAAGTTTTATGTTTCGTTATGTCGTAATGTAAGTTGACCTATGACCAACCTTAACATATTTATGTAGATACGTAAACGAGTAGACCTGTCGCATTTGATGCTGATGTTTGCATCTTAACGACTTTTGTTATTGAAATAACTTTATAATACATATGTTTATTATACCTAAGAACACTTTTATGTTATATATATATATACATAATTATTATAGACAGGGAATGTGAATTTTAAATTCAGGAATAAAAAAAATTCATTCGTTTTGTGTGTTCAATGGTCTTGCCATTACTATCGTTTCTTAAACTGTTTCGTTCGCTATTCTAAAATCGGTTTTATCAGTCGCAAAAAAGTCAGAAAGTTAACATTTGGGGTTGCGTACCAAAAGGAGCAAAGGATCCGTTATAGGATCACTTTGTTGTTTTTCATAAAACATTACCGTATATATGTCTTGGTTGAATCGGGTAACAGAAATTAGCGCGCTTTTTATACATATCCAACAGACAGACAGACACTAATATTCCATAACAAATGAGTTGGGGCACGCATGACGCACACAAGCAGACAAAGGCAGGAAGCATGGGGTATTATCTCTTGAAGGTTTCACAAGTAATTGTGGTGTTTGAAACTAATTCAATGGTGACTGATAAGTGTTAGCCGTGACATGAAAAGGCTGCTAATTTTATACTGTTTAGTAAAAGTGGGTTCAGTGAAATACCTTGAGTAATTTAACTTAATACTGTAATAAAACTTGAAGCATTTGTGTTGGTAACACTTGTAACAGTAGCTTTCTGATCGCTTTACAAAATGTAATGGAAAATCTTGGACTGTGAATTATTTTTTTACGTCAAGTCTAGTCTGATTCTAACTCTGTGTTGTTATCCAAATTTAATCAAAAACTTTCTAAAGTTAAACTTATGTGTTTATCGCTATTAATTATTATTTAACTTACAAATTGTCGAAACAACCCATACACTACTTTATGTTCACAAAAAAAGATTTTTAAATCTAAAAAAAACTGTCCACGATGCGGGCGTATCGGAGACTGGTTTTTATGGGTTTTGATAAAAATGAAATGCCATGCAGGTAGGCAGGTGTCGGCAAGAGCAGATGGTTGGAACACTCGGGCCTTTGTCTGACTCCAACACCTGTTGGGGCATTATAATATTTGCATGTAACTTTGCGAATATAAAATATTCCCATTTAATTATTTTTGCCAAAATTCACATTCGTCAAATTCACCTGCTGTACCTGTTTTCACTGAGTACCCGTGCCTTTTTCTTTAAATAATCACGTTTTGCGTTATATTCACGTCCTCTGTTATCTCCTTCTTATCACTTTTAATATAATCCATCAGCCTTATCTTAGATCTTCTTTTGTTGGAATCAAAAGGATAAATTTAATGTTTTTAGGTGATTTAGCTAACTACTATTTAGGGTTCCGTACCCAAAGGGTAAAACGGGAACCCTATTACTGAGACTTCGCTGTCCGTCCACGGACGGACGTCCGTCACCAGGCTGTATCTCATGAACCGTGATAGCTATAGAGCTGAAATTTTTACAGATGATATATTTCTGTTGCCGCTATAACAACAAATACTAAAAAACGGAATAAAATAAATATTTAAGGGGGCTCTCATACAACAAACGTGATTTTTTGCCGTTTTTATAGATAATGGTACGAAACCCTTTGTGCGCGAGTCCGACTCGTACTTGGCCAGTTTTTATCTTTAGAGCGTCTTAGATAATCCTAAGTATCTCGACACCTTATACAGATAGAACTTAGTAGGTGGATGGCAATAAATCTCAACTCTTTTTAACAGGAGGAATGGGCAAAAATCTCCGAGATAATGGCTTCCTTCGGCAGCAAGCTCGTCAGGGAGTCAGTCTTTGTGTCTGAACTCGAGCAGGAGTTCACTTCAAGGCTTGGCCTGAGCTGCTCCGAGTCCAGTCTAAGTCCATCAGTGGCCTCAAACTTAGGCCTATGGCTCTCTGGCATCGGCCTACACGACTACGAGTCTCTGTTTCTTGAGAGCGGTTACGATGATATCGAATTTGTTGTAAGTATTTTATAATATATCGCACGTTACTAATATATGTATAAGGTTCTTAATTGCTTGATAAACTTGATACTGTTCATAATAATAATAAATAAGTTGTTATGATTAAGTTACTTTATGCCAAAATTATAGCTCAATCCATAAAACGGACAAGTGAAGATTTCAATGACGAGTTTATCTTTCAAGATAATGTATTTTATCTAAGGAGTGACGATGGGAGTAAAGAAAAATGATCTAATTAATTAAACTGAATAAGGGTGTTGTTTTAACTATGTAAGGCAAGTGAGTCTATATCCTAACGTTTGTTTCAGAACGGCATACTCGATGACAACGATCTACGAGAGATGGGAATCGAAGAAAACGATAGACAAAAGATATTAGAATCATCCAAACAATTACCTCTTAAAATTACCGAAATAAGCAATAATAATAATAACAATATAAGTAAAAACCAAACCGAGTCTGTCGAGGACTGGCTTCGACATATTAACCTAGAACAATATAGTGATACGTTTAGGAAACATTTGTATGTAGATATGGATAGGGTACGAAGAATTTGGGAAGTGGAATTGACAGCAGTGCTCGAGATTCAGAAGGCTGGACACAGGAAAAGGATCCTGGCTTCAGTATCAGGCGAGAATAATGGACCCGCTAATCATATGGAAGATATTAATGCTGATCTCAATACCTTGGTAAGTGAAATAGTTGATAAGACAAGCAATAAAATGGCAACCATTGACAAGATGCTTCTGAAAAATCAAGCTTCTGTAATTGTGTTCAAAGTTCAAATTAAAAAATCGTACTAGAATGGTTGTCATGTTTTTGTTTCTACTGCAGACTCGTAGTTATTTTACTTATCTTTGCATAGATTTTCTAATAAAAAAATCACTTCCTCTGAATCCATTGACGTCAATATTCTTCACTGCTAATAAATCTGACTAGCGCTAGCAGCAGCAGTTTGACGTAATTAAAGTTTATACAAAGATATAAATGGATATATAATCATACACATTTCCTTGACGACACGAATGAAAAGTAATGTCTAATAATAAAACTCAAGGAAACTAGATGCACGGATAACTTAAACAGCTATAACCAAGGAGTTACAAATACATGAAATTTACACGTATTTAAAACAAGACTACCATCGGTATTCATGATAATCTTAAGTAGGTAAATTTTTGGCACATTATATCACACTGGATTATTCTGCCATCTTTATCACGTTGTGTATGTTATGTGTATTTATTAAATTTGTCCTTGTTTATTAAACCTTATTTATTAAACTTGACATTGGCGAAATAACGGCTCTAGTCACAGGTGAACTACACATCTTATCCACATCATCCACATCTTATTCTATTAATTTTCATTATTTAACTTATTTCGTAAAAAAAGAATCAAACCTAACTCCAAAGTAATTTCCAAACTATGTAACAATGAATTTACCATCCAGAAACGATCCAAAGTTAAAACCAAGGTTAAAATGAAAATAAAACGCGAATCACGTTCGAATTTTGAAACCAAATTACTATCCAAAATGGGACTGGCATTAAATATCAAATGTATGATAATTCGTAGTTAATGTGTCGTGGCGTATTCCACGCATTCATGGTGTCAACACCATGCATATTAATGTGTGTTTCCCATGCAACCAAATGAGTTGATCAATCAACTAGAGAAAGCGGTTACAGCATTGCTATTATAACATTGTGTTAACGAAAGTGCTATTTTTAACAAACGAAACGAAATGAATGGTGCTAATTTGTTACTGTTATCTATTGTAAGAGCATTGCAACTGAATTGATACAGTGTTCCAGATACCATTTAGAATTGGAAGCGAAAAACTAATTAGAAACTTGAATTCTCGCTGTTAAATACTTACGTACTAACTAGAAAATGATTCCATATTTTATCTATTGGTTCTCCAACATTTCCGCGTTCTAATTATTCGTCCACGGTTACTGGGGATGTTTAACCTTTTGCAACCATGTCATTTTAATTTTTGAGACGTTTTTTCACTTCGACATTTTGCTCACTCAGACTTTCTACAGTCCAATTTTAAATAGGAGACTATTTATTGCTTTTTAATCTAGGATGAGGGTTTTATCCAATGTCAGTATTCGACATATTCTTTTGAGGCGTTATGCCTAAGCAAATAATTATAAAACCTTTTTATACCCCGATGAGATTAGCTTCTTTCTGTTATAATTTAAACCATTTAGCTCCATATCTTGCCCGCAAAGATTGCCAAATTAGTCCACCACTCAAATGGTTTCTTATTTGACAATGTTCATATATGATTGAATTTGCACATCTGTCCATTGTTTTAATGCATCCAATTCATTTAATGAAGTTGGATGCAATCTGAGCCTCGAAGTGAACAATTCGTTCAATCAAAACGCTTGTAAAAAGGATATCCCGTGTAGCTATTGGCAATTGTACAGCAGAGGGCGTTGCTATCACTGGTTCGATCGAGATCAGTGAGGATGAGAAGGGTGATCATATAATTGGTATTTTCGTGTACGTCAATGTCCGATGAAGGCTTGGTTTACTGATTAGGGCGAAGGTTATTTAGCTCAGTGCACTAAGTGGTTGCGGCTTCGATTCCGGCCCATTTTGGAAATCGCTTTTTCGGAATTTGCCCTGGCCTGCGTGTAACTGGGATCGCAGCTAGTCTAGAGTCCAAGAATGGTACCCATAGTACAAGCTTTGCTTAGTTTGGGATAATACAATGAGTATGTGTTATCTGGAGATATTATTGTTATTATATTATGTTTGTAGTTGGTATTTCTTCTTCATCTTAACGGCTCGACTGATTTTGGTGTCATTTTTTCCACATATGAGGATGGATTTTACCTATAGTTAGACCTACCGGGTCTGGCGCTGTTGTCGACAATGTATGCGCTCAAAGTCGCGGATACAATTAATCTTGATATAAAATTTCAATCACACTCAAGTTAGATTTCTTAAACAATCTTTTAGAATAGTCATACGTTTATTATTCTGCGATACTCAAATGACTATTGTTATGAAGTAATCTTATATTGTTATAGTAATACCGCTCCTTGCACTCATAACGTAATACTGACATAGATAGGTACTGTACCAATGTAGGTGCGTGTAAGAACATTATCAGACTAGCGTTTTTTATGTTCCTTTCAACGACATACGCGCGTACTCGTGCTTATTCCGGCGTGTACGCTCGAATAAGTGGCGAGTGTCAGTAGCAATATGGATTCCGACGAAGAAACAATTGAAATATCTCGGCTTGCGCTTATACGGGCTAATAAGCGCGTCTTCGCTGGTGGCAAAAGGCGCGCCTATACGCACTTCCGAAAACGAGCTTATGCGCTCTTGCTACGCATTTTGCTAACTAAGAACTTACTCAGACTTACGATTAGAACAAGTTTTGTCAGCATAAAACACAGATTAATCAGTCGAATTATTCCCAAATGTAAATAGCATCACTACTTTCTGAACCGACTTATTTATTTATTTATTTAAGAACGACACACCAACAGTATACCTATTAACAATTGGGTAAATAAAATATTAAATAATAACTGGTCTGATAGGTCTGGTCTGGACTTCAAAATAACGAACCGTATGTTTTTTTGTGTATCCAAAAAGCACTTATCGCATATTAAGGACCGATAACGTTTGACTGCCAGACATTATAACACCTGTGCGAGGGTGTTGCCTGGCTACCCCCTCCAATGCACGTGCGTGATTATAATTAACAGCAAGATGAGCAATTTAATAGGGATTAGCTCTTTTAATCCCGTCACGTGTCACTGACGCAAGTGTGTTTAAGCATCTTAAAGAGATCATGTTTCTTACTGCCACCTCTTCTGCAGAAATATTTTTATATTACCTACTTTAAGTTTTTGAGAGTTTACTCTTATTCTTCTTCTTATCAAGGGTTCCGTACCTTACAAGGAAAAAACGGACCCTTGTATGATCACTTTGGTGTCCGTTTCTCTGTCTGTTAAGACCCTTTTTCTCAGGAACGCGTGCAGGTATCAATTAATAACAAAGAAAAGTCTGTAGTCTCTTGGAGCTGTAATAGAATCGATCTTCTAAGTTAACGCAATCAAAAGATACAGCGGTGTATGTTGCATATTAAGTTCATTTGCAAGAAATTCATGAAATTATGGAATATAATGGAATAAGATGATGAATGGCTTCACCTACGGTAAGCCAGTGTGAAGCGAGTAATTAATTGAATAGCGAGAACAAATTCAATAAATACATGTTACAAATAAAAACGGCGGTTAATCGACAATCAACTCAGTACAAAATTCGACAAAATATGACAGGTAATAAAAAATTGACCATAGATTCTTTTATTTTTTATACTAGTGATGTACAAAAAAAATCGACTCATTAAATGGCCTTCTCGGAATTTGACCTAGTCGGGTGTAACTGGGATCGCCCCCAGTCAATTGTACGGTACCCATAGCTTTGCTTATTTCGCCGGTATCATACGACGAGTGGGTATGTGTTGTCTGGCGATATTTATTTATAATATTCTACATTTGTAGTTATTGTCATTCTACAATGATACTTGCCCTGTAATCTTTTTATGCCGCCAGTAAGCCAGTATGCACTTATTAGTAAATTCTTTACTTCACTTATTTTTACGTCTGATTAGTAACGCCATCTAGCGATAACATAGTGTACCCAAGTTCAAAAAAGTACTCTTACCAAAGTAATTATATTTACCTGCATGCAGTACGTAATATCTTTTGAATCATAGCATGACGATTACTAGGTGCCTTTACCACGAATTAAAAAAAAAACCGCGTTTTACAGCGAGAAATTGTACGTACGTACGCCTTTTTTAATTTCACACGTCGGCAAATTCGTATAGGTAATTAGTGCTCAATTCGTCCTCTATTCAGACCATTCATGGCGAGTGGGCCACTCTAAACGAACCGTGACTCGTGCGAGGAAAACTCGCCCCTACTACGATTCTCGGAGCAATCTCGCAGTTAAGAGATTTCTATGGCATCAATAATCATAAGGGAATTTTTGTTACGTTATTGATATTCTTAGGTACCATAGATGAAACAAAACAATAAGCTTTTTAAATGTTAATTTGATGGGTTTTATTTGAAAATGGAACAAGCTGTTTCGAAAATGAAACGTGATGTCTTCTTTATGAAATGGAATTTGGATATTAGTAGGTCTGTACACTTGGCCGATTCGAATTATCTAGAATTTTTTTTTTAATAAATTGCGTAGTAAATACCTAACTTTGTAGTTACAGTTTCGAAAAGAGTAACACACTTTTTAATGAACGCAATGACTTTAAAGTAATATCTAATTAAATGCTCTGTTCTAAACGTCGGCTCAATCACCCCGATATTTCAATGTCAACAAAAATAGATCGTGATTCATATCAAAACAATAGATTTTTTATCTAATCTTGTCTAGTTTATGATAGTATTATGTCACTGGTTGTCTGATATAAAATATATTGGAGCTTGTTAATAATGATTATAAGTATTGTCGACTCATTTGGCATCTGTATTTGGATACCATAATTTTATTATTATTATTATTTTTTTAACGAAATGAGCGAAATGATGATATTTAATGGAATAAGATGAGGAATGGCATCACCTGCGACTAGCGCGAGTATTTCGCCAATGTCAAGTAATTAATAGCAAGGACAAATTCAATAAATACACATTATAAATAAAAATGGATAATGACAGTGATAAAGATGGCGGATGACTCCTCACCATTTTTTATTAAATTATTATTTAATTTATTACTGGCAACCTATAAACTCTAAAAACAGGAAAGAAAACATATTCAAATAGAGAATATAAGTTGTTCCAAAATCAAATTCGAAAACTCGTAGTTCGCCAATATAACCTAACGTTATGTCATATGTCCCCTTGTCTACCCGAATCCATTTGAGCTCCCTCTGGCGGAAGATCGCGCCATTCGTCCCACTATTCATATCATCTGCCACTTCCCCATCAAACGGCACTCGTCAAATTAGAATGATTCAATTATTTACATTTTCGCCATTCATTTAGTGCGTTAATTAATATTTTCCGGTTACCTGTCGTTGCATCATTACTTTTGTTTTGCACCTCTGAAGTGCGAATCGCTGTTGGAGTGTCATTTTGCGTTTTGTTCTCTTTGTGCTTTTTAATTTAATTAGGGTTCGTTTTTTTATTCGTTTCCGACCAATGCAAACTGCTTTTATGCTGTCTATGATTTATTTTCAAATAGGGAATAACATTTTTGGCGCGCGACTAAATGTAATTTAGTCATAAGCTAAGAAAATTAATCGATAACGAGAGCAAAATTAAACGCGTGTCTTGCCACAGATATTTAATCTTAATGTACATTGTCACAAAGTACTTTATTAAAACAGACAATACTTTTTTAACATAGTCAACATAAATACCTGCTAATCGCAGGTGCAGCCATTCCCCATCTTATTCCATTAACATTTCATAATGAAATTCATTTCGTAAAAAAAGAAGACTTACAATCTGTCTATCGAAATATGACATTACAACACTTTCCTTATAAACAACAGAAACATCTCTCCCAGAAAAACAACATTCAACAACTGAAAGAAGACATAAAGGAAAAACTACCGGAGAACTTAAAACCAGTTCCGCCTCCCGTGGTCCCAACCCTGATGCCCCCTGGTGGGGAGACGCTGAAGCGAAGCAAGAAGAACAGGCCTGCTCCTCAGCCGCCTAGACCCTCGGACTTGGAGATCAGAGCGCCATCGGAACTGCTGGTAGGCGTGCCGGGAGCATTGAAGACTCAGTGGAAACATCAGCCATTCGTACTAGTGACCGGAGCAGTTACTTATGTTGCTAATGTAAGTAGAAATACATCATCACGCCTATATTCCCCGAAGGGGTAAGCACAGGCGCATTACAGCGCATCCACACTTCGCCGATGTATCTTTGGTCCCAATGTAATAGGGGGCGAGCCTATTGCCATTATACCGGGCCATAGTCCACCAAGCTGCCCCAGTACGGGTTCCTTCCTGCCCTGCCTTCACCGTTCAGCAAGTGGTCATTGTTATTGAAAATGGGAACGCTAATGTAAGTATTTAGATATATTTGACTAGGGTTAGATCTAGGTTTCACTTATGTCAGATTGTCTATGAGACTAAGCGGTCAAAGCATCAATGAGTCCATTTTTGGCCAACATTTTTTGACATGTTGCGGTATCATCTGGATACTTCTTTGTTTGTAGCTTTATATTATTTTTTATAATACCGATTTAGTTGATCTATAAGATCTAAATTGTACCTAACCTACTCTTCTTCGATTCCTCAGTATTTAGGATCAACTGTGGTAAAAGAGCTTCGAGGGACCGAGTCCACGAAGAAGTCGATACAGAAGTTGAAGAAGTGCACCAAAGAGCCACGGGATTCCCCAGACATCATACTCTCCATCAGTTACAGGGGTGTCAAGTTCCTCAACACGATTACTAGGGTAAGTGAACTTTGTATTGTCATTTGATGTTGTTTTAATCAGATTAACTCTAATAAAAATACTACATTTATGGGTTTATTGGAAGGTAGTTCAATTTCAGAATTATACAAAAAAACGTCAATTTTTATAAAACCTGTTATAAAAACGAAATTAAATAGTAATAATAAATAATTATGATTACAAAAAGGTGCCAGGATATAGTTCAAGATAAATAGTAGTATCTTATTATAGTAGTATCTTTATTTTTTGTATACCTAAAATATTTCGCATACTCTAGAAAGAAAATAATGAAGTTAACTTTTAAGTATTCACTAAAAATATCGGTACATTAACTTTCTACATTCAATCCTTTCTTTGTTAACTTTGTATTCTTTGATGATCAACCAAGTGTGCCGTATCAAACATCCCGAGGGCTCGAGACAAAGGCCAAACAAGATCCCGGCTATCCGACTTTTAATTATGGACCATTTCTCACACTTGATCGAACCTATGACCAATCTCCTTTGTGTATCTTGAAAAAAAGGAATTGTTTTTTTCTACTCTTCCCCTTTTTACGCAATTAATTTTATGTTCGAATCTCGAACCCTTCACGGTTAGTTAAGTGGGATAATTAGTGTTTTTTACGGTGTTATGCTTGCGTGGCACGGCTGAAAATTAATTTGAACTTGTTATTTTGTCGGTCAAAAAGTAATTTGCGCGAATTTTTTTAATATTGTTTTTTTTACGAACATAGCTTTTTGAATTGAAATTTTATTTAACAGATTTTTGAAACTATAAAATATTTACTTTTATCTGTCTATAAAACCAACCGCCTTGTATAAGTAGTAATGGATTGATAAATAAAAAACAATAGAATGGAGAACCTCCTTATTTTGGAAGTCGGTTAAAAACCTTGCACATACTATATAAAAGCTAAAAACATCTGACACAAACATAAAACTATCCACTTCATTAATTTAAGGGTAAAATTTACCTCTTTTATTAAATCTATTTACCTCTATTAAAAGAAATAGGAAATGAGTTTATTAACGAGAAGGGTAGTCATGTAACATAAAGTCTCTATCGATTCGATACGAATAAAAGAAACGTGATCAGTCAGTCATCCAAAAAATGTTTAGATTTTGACAGAAAGTGATTGAAACACGTTAGTAACAAAATAATGCGATTGCCATACCGTTCTGTTTTCGGATTTTTAAGTATAAGTGTTAACGATCTGTCTCCCCATGGTAGGAGCTGGTATGCGAGCACGAGATTCGGAACATCCACTGCGCGTGCCAGGACGCGGACGACCTAACCCACTTTGCTTACATCACTAAGGACCACACGAGTAAGAGCCACTACTGTCACGTCTTCAGAGTCGCTACCATGGTGAGTACATCTAACAGTATCTTTTTCACTTTCCTTGCGTCATTATTCCTGGGTATCACGTACCAAACATTAAATTCCTTCATAAGGAGTTGATTTTCTTCCCAGCTTGTCTTTGGGAAAGCAGCATTCCGAAACCTTTGCTTTGTAGGCCTATGTGAATAAAAAAATTATGCAATTTTAGACCAGGAATTTCAATCTTTCCCAAATAAATTACGTAATATAACATTCGTCGTGGGTTACTGACAATATCTTACTCTGACGTCCTCATGTCTTTCCTTACAGGATCAAGCGACTGAAGTTATCCTAACATTAGGCGAGGCATTTGAAGTGGCGTATCAGATGGCTCTCAGGGAGCAATCCAATAGGACGAAAGTGACTCAGTCACTGACCAAAACACCTACACATGACCCTACAACAATAAGCAATAAAGAGAAGCCCAACGTTAACCATGGCAGGTCACACTCCATAACAGAAATCAAACTGAACGGGCATCAGTTGAAAATAGTGCCCCTACCTGTGTCGCTGTCCAATGAAGATTTCCAGGCAGCAATCAGGGGTGCAGATGGCTCCAGGAGTCCAAGAACACCTCTCCTGAAAGCACCCATAGCATCTACCGAAGAATTGTGAAAGCGGAGGTAAAGTTAACTAAATGGTTCAATGTACTGAGCGAATAATGAAATTGATTTAGTAATAGTTGAAGATTTTGATCATGTTTTTCGGTGTTAGAGCGTGAAGCTGGAGGGATTGTCTTCCTGATTTAATAATAATGAAATGATATTGGAGAGAAAAGAGAAAGGAGATGGGAAATGAACCACCAAACTTTAAATTAAAAAATGTTTGTAAATTAGAGCGAACCAAAAAAGATGTTTATTGAAATTAATACAGTGGGGTTAATTTTATTTTCAAGTATAAATCATCTCATCAGTATCATATTGCTACCAATCAAAGAGATTTTGTTTGGATTAGAGTTGTCTACGCGTGGAAATATATTAAGAGGGCGGATATGGTTGGAAAAATAATTTGTAATTTTTCAATAGTGTTACTCGAATTTTTAATCGATATTATAATATTAGTTTGGATGTTAGTGTTGTAATTGGTTGGTTGTAATTATTGCTGGGGTTCCTTAAAATTATTTTATAAACTTTACCTTTCAATGAAAGTAAACAAATCGAAAACTAATATGGAACATTTACACTTAGAGAAAGTACCTAACACTTTTTTTTTATTTAAATATCATGCCAGAATAATTATTTAAAAAAAAATGCAATAGTTTTATAAATAAGACTCCAGTCAATAATTATATGCCAACCTTTATAGAACCAGTGTACAAAATTACCAAAAAAATCACTGGTTAGTATTAAGACTATGGGCTATTGTATTTCAATTTCGACACTGCTTTTACGAACCATAACCTTTATTTATAATAAGACTACATGATTTAATAATATAGATAAAATGTAAAATTCTACTATGGAATAGTAGAATTTTAGGGGCTGTTATATTTATAGTAAGTTTTTATTGATTGTATATTTTTGTTTCTGTTAGTTTTATGTGTGAACTGTTATATTAATAGTGCAGCTATGTGTAATGTGTTATTAGTAAAATACAGAAAAAATACTACTTTGTATAATTTTTCGCATTTTTTATGGAAACGTTTTCGATGTAATATTGTAAGGCCTAAATATATAATCTCGTTTAGAAAATAGTTTTACGTTACCAGTTTTTCGGTCTCGTACTAAATATGTATGTGTAAATAGTTATATTACATAAGGTAATACATATTATGAAGATGGGTTGTTACAGTAAAACAATCTTATGACGAAAATAAAGCGAATACGCCTAACATAACATATAGTACATTAAACATATCAAACTGATATTATTATGCTAAAGTGAGCCATTTTAATGAGAGCTCTATTATGTTTTCAACGAAGCAATGGTTCAATAGAACACAGAGGTCTTATTAAAATAGGTCTGTGTTTAAGAACGGAGCTTCCGATGTTGATTTTGCGTGTAGTTTTAAAAAGTTGAAAATTAAATTACCTTAGAAACAATAAGCGTGTCTCAAAATGACAAAAAAAAAACATTAATGTTTTCTCTTCATTTAAAGCAACCGTTTGCTCAAGTTGAAGGCGTTTCTTAGAGATTGTTTAAATGTTGAAATATAAATTCAAGTCTTTTTCGTTTAATTTTCTGTCATATTCTTAAGGTCAATATTATCGTAATTTCTTGGGTAAAATGTAATAAATGCATTTAACCTTAAAGCTATTTATACACAATAAAGCCGGCTGTCGGATCGCGAAATTGCTCTGCCTCTGCACATGCGTTGTAATAAAACAAATGACTATCGGGCAGACGGCTTTATCGTGTGAATATAGCCCAAGAATAGACACCCTAAGTCTGATTATTTGATTTGAGATTTATGTAAGTAATCCATGTGATATATATAAAAAAAGTAAAAACAAATGAAATTATTTTGTTTCTTTCATTTAATAATAAAACCTTTCATTTTATTTTTGTGCTTTCTAGCTACTATTTATATTTGTATATGTGACACAGCTTTTTATCAATGTTAATGTTGAAGTTATATTTAATTAATTAGATATATCTATTGATGTTCGGTTAAATAATGTAGATTATATATCCATATGTATAATATAAATATATCTAGGTATATAAAGTGTGCCAAAACGCAATACTACAGGTAAATAACGCCAAGACACAACCCCCACAGTACGCCCATTATCGTATTTGCTCATATTCATTAACACCAATTTTGTACTTTTTATTATTTATTAAATAATATTATTGTATTAACCGTCCGTATGGTGAAGGCTTAATAGTTTTTTTTTTCAATAGTATGATATATAAACGAAACTAAATTAATACTTTTTTTGAACGTAAAATGAATGGTAGGTTTTTGAATACAATTTTTTTAATGTAAAATTGATAAATAATTTTCATTTGAGAAAAGTTTCATTTAATTTTTGATACAAATGAAACCAGACATGCAATAGATATCCGGTTAGTTGTAGTATGAATATCACTCGATGTATACCAAAGAATTATATATTATAGACGTTTCAGTATATTATATAAACAATATAATAAGTACGTATCGTTATAAAATGAGGATATTAAAATAATAATCACTGCCGCAATATAACGAAGATTTTCCATAAAATAGAGCTTCTACTTTTATATATTTTATATGTTCCATTCTGATAGTAAACATTTAGAACATATTTCATTTTGAAAATACATTTAAAAATATATTATACGGTTATTTTTTACTTGGTTTTTTGGGTTCCGTACCTCAAACGGCAAAAAGGAGCCCTTATTGTCCGTTTGGCATGACCCTTTTTCTCAGAAACGCGTGGAGGTATCAATTTGAATTAAAGCAAAGGCTCAATGTGCAATTCCACGGAGATGTAAAAAAAAAATACGCAATCCAAAGATACGACTGTTTACTTTGCATATTTAGAACATTAGCAAAGGAATCAAAACCTATAGGGTACTTCCCGTTGACCTAGAATCGTGAAATTTGGCAAGAAGCAATGCCTTGTAGCACAAGTAAAGGAAAAAATCTTTAAATGAAAATACCTACAGTTGAACCCGTATAATTCTTGGCAATTAGGTACCTATTTGGTTGTGTTTATTTACATTTATTTATTTGTGAAAATAATGTATGTAGTCACGAATATCCGAATACTGTAAATACCTATTTATAACGATATTATATTCAAATTTCAATAAACAGTGAAATAATAATTAGCTTATTATTTATGCATGCTTTATCGCTACATCCTTTTACACTAGGTATACCTACCAAATATATATTTATACAAATATATAAAATGAAGTGTCTGTTTGGTAAAGTAAAACTTTTTTTTAATTAATGCATATGAGAGTTTATACGGCACTAATAACTAAAACACAATGCTTATTTTTGTGTCCTTCTGTCTGTTTGCTGCGGCTAATCTATAAAACGGTTGGACTGATTTCGATCCTTATAGTATACATAACTAGCTGAGCCCGCGACATTATCCGCGTGGAATTAGAAACCATTTATTTCCTCAAGATTTGAATCGCCTAAGTTACTCCTTATTATATCAGCTGTCAGACTGTCCAGGCATTTATTTTAAAGGCTCGCGCACACTGGAGCTTCAGAGAGCACTCGTTAAAATGCATGCCAATACAAAAACGAACTCTATACAAATACTACTTCTACTATTACAGCCCTTTAATGTCCCACTGCTGGGCACGGGCCTCCCCTCAATGCGATAGGGATTCGGGCCATAGTCCACCACGCTGGCCCGCTGCGGGTTGGCAGACTTCGCACATCTATCGAGAACTAATCAAGTTCCCTCAGATGTGCAGGTTTCCTCACCATGTTTTCCTTCACCGTTTCATAGCAAGTGGTAATCTCGGATGAAAATGGGATTTGCACATAAATCCCAGAGGTGTGAGCCGGGGTTTGAACCTGCACACTTCGATTGCAAAGCGTGGTTTCGACCACTCGGCTACCACTGCTGTGAAATAAACACTGTCTATAAATTTAACAGAGATTGAAAATTCGGTCCTAGATTAAATACCAACATAAGTCATTCGCAAGTTAATCCAATAATAAATTCTAGCGTTACAATCAGCCATAAAAAACGTGGCTAATTATTTTTGCACCATTAGCTCAGTGGAAAAAAGGTTGAGTTTTAAGCATCATTTATTAATCCGGTTTAGGTACGGTCGATTAGCGATGAGGGATGGGCGGTGGACGGCGGGCCTGTGCCGGACCGATCGGGATCTTTGGATCGAAGATATACAGGGTGTTTCAGAAGTCCGAGTACTTATCGTGTACCGTCGTTAGAAACCTACAGGATGTTTCAGAAGTCCAGGTACCGTGTACTAGACTTGAAGTCTACTTCTATCATTGGAGAATGGTAATTGGTTTCGCTCAATGGCAACGCTTGTTCGTCAAAAAATTTGTCAATACCAAAAGGAACTCTGTGCGAATAAAAATAAAGATGGAATTTATGTGGCAAACACGACATCCGAATGACTAAAAATTCGCTCACGCTGTTAGTGTCATTTAGTGGCTGAATGAACTTTTTGTATGAGACAATATAGTTTGTTTCCGTATGGCAAACAATTTGAAACGTGAGCTTCGACGCCGCAGTGTGCTTGACTTAAAGCGTAAAAACATATTTTACTAATGATAGTTAGAAAATGACCAGTGTAGACATTAAAAATTGACACTTCGAGTCATTTGACTAGTCATATTCAAGCTAAAAAAATAATTTGAATTATTAGGTCTACTTCAATCAATTTATGGAGACACCTTAAGGCGATGATTGCGAGAAGTATTAAAAAATCTCACACTCAGAAACTATAATAAATAGTTGATAGTCTTTGTTTCGGACTTCTGCTACAGCCTGTATAGCGCCACTGTGTAGTGCTATGTCATTGTAAGGCTTCGCAATGAATAGCCGATTAGCTGATTAGCTAAAGAAGTGACATAAGCTGGTCTTTAGTCACTAAGAATATCACTTATTGTCCCAAACAAGTGCTGTTATGTTTCACTTAAAGCATATAAATTATAACCTTCCATCGTAGTCTAGTAAATTCTATCCTATCCTACTGATATTATAATTGTGAAAGTTTGTGAGGATGATGGATGGATGTTTGTAACTCTTTCACGCAAAAACTACTGAACGGATTTTGATGAAACTTTACAGTATTGTTGTATAAACATCAGAATAACATATATGCTACAATTTATAACGACATTTAATAAGCGAAGTCTGCACCGACGAAGTAGCGGGTAGAAGCTAGTATTAATATAACGATAAAAAAATATTAATATCCAAATAATATACCGAGAGTATCAAATAAGAAACCATTTTATTAAATCAAAGAGGGAGGTGGGGTGTTCCTAACATTTGACAGTTTCACAAGTCCAATTTTACGTGTGACTTTGACGTCTACGTACGTCAGATAATCTATGTCAAACATGAAGTGTGACGTGTAAGACTAGATGGCATCATAGAGTATCTAAAGGTACTCTACCGATAACGACTCCACTCTTCGTATAGCTCTGCGGCTATTTTTCCGTGTGCCTGTAGTATACGGCAACTATATGGGAAAACAGCAATGGCGGAGACAGATAAACCAGAAAATTTTACCGCAGCGTGGACCCGAAATGCCATCTCCATTATTATATCTCCATGTAAGGAATTAGGAAGCTGTTTTGTCGTATCTGTATTTTTTAAAATTGTTCATTGTGAAAAAGTATTTTTATAATGTTGTTCGTGTGATATTGAGTATACATCAGATTTGTTTTTCTATATACTAAATACTATTTAATCGCAATGGGCACACACCTTTATGATGATCAGAACATGATCTAATGAGGCGGAGGATCGACGTCCAGTCGGCGCTGGCAAGTTAATTTAGGGATTAAAAGGGTACCTGGTTATTAGCTCAACAACACTTTTAAATTCCTTTTATCAGCGGTAGGTACAATTTTCTGAATAAAAATGTCATAGTTTCAGTTAAATCAGCAAGTGCCCGAGTTTCGTTTGATAGACATCAATCTCTATTAGAGATATATCGAAACGAAATGTAAACTTGGTCGTATTTTTTTCTTTTGTTTCGACATATTATCTCTAATAGAGTCGATCGCACGAAAATCGGACCCCTTGTAGGTAGATAAATCACGACGCACATATCTATTATATTATTTCATTCTTAATTATATTGTACTAGATTCGTTTGTTTCCAGCTTAACTTATTGCACCCAAACATTACTTCGCAATAGCATCAAGATGCGAATCCAACGTCTGCCAAGTTTGGCTCAGTTTTGAATTGAGCGAATTTTGAGACGTGGAGGCGTGACTTTTACCACAAATATTCAATCTGTATCCATATTGACACAAAGTTCATTTTATTGGCAAGAAATCCGTCGCGCGAATATAAACGCCTCTAAACTGTCACAACAAATTCACCCCGACAAGACCGGATGTCAGTATAGAAAGTTACCCCTATCTCTTCTGTAAATCTATGCTTTTATCTATGACAATTTAATTCCGTAAACTTCTTATCTCGTAAAAAAAACGCGATCCTAAAACCTGAATACCTAAGTAATCAGTTGCACCGTATATTCTTAAATATTCCAGCTAAATATTCCGGGCCAATCGGGCGGTGGGCTCATCTGCGCGCTGCTCAGCCGGCCGTGTGATCAGCCGGCACGATCGGCTCGAGCCGGCGACACCGTGATTGCAACACTAATGGGCTTCCGAACTAGCGATGCAGCGATACTCGATATTGCGTTATTAGAACGGAATAGCTTTTTAGAGCTATATATACATACATCATCGCGCCTGTATTCCCCGAGATTGTAGGCAGAGGTGAACTGCTGTGCAAACTTCACCGAAGTATTTTGGTTCCAATATGGGGTGAGTCTATTTCTATACCGGGCACATTCCCTCTCAATACAAGGGAGACGTGGTCCACAGTCCACCACGCTGCCCCAGGGCGGGTTGGTGAACTTCACACGCCTTACTATAGACGTGCTGGTTTCCTCACGATGTTTTGCCTCTACGAATAAGCAAGTGGTAATCATGATTAAAAATGATGAAAATCTAAGAGGAGCGGACTCGGTTTTTGAACTGGTTCCATTCAAGGCCACCGTACCACTGCTGTACTGTGGTGCTATAACATAAAATGATATAAAATCTCACATCCTACTAATCCTATCCTACTACTATTATAAATGTGAAAGGTTGTGAGGAAAGATTTGCATTTTTGTATGTATGTAACTAATAAACTCAAAAACTACTCGACCGATTTCAAAAATTCTTTTACCGTTAGAAAGCTACATATCACTGAGTAACATAGGCTATATTAGATACCCGTGCGAAGCTGGGACGGGCCACTAGTAATATATAAAGATACTGAATAGTCAAAGTCTGCGTGGGCGGACGAAGCCACGGTTGGAAGCTAGGTAGGTATACACACCGACATGTTCTTTGAATCAGATCTAGTGCCACGAGTCGGGTCGCGACGTGACGCGCGCGCCCGCGAATTACGCACGGTGCCGTGCGCCGCGTAATTAGCACGTAATTACCTGCTGCTGTCGACATGTCACGTAAAATTACGGAGAAATTGTTGAAAAGGATCGCTGAGAATGTAATTTGTAAATTTTGGATAATAAAGTTAAGCCTTCATCGTTCAATACGATTACTTATTATAGTGTTGTCTTCTTAGTAAGAAGTAGCTTATACTACTCTTCTGTTTTCTTTTTGAAGTTGATCTTAATTTCTGACTCATGATCGAAGTATGTACTTAATTTCTACCATTGTGGTACCTACATTTTTACATTTTAAAACTTGTTTAATCATGGATACATTAAACTTGGCTACATTATATATGTATATCGAATCTTGAAAAGCAATTCTTACTAAGCGACAAAAAATCGTAAAAAGAGTTATTTATACCAAACGACGCAGAAAAATCCGTTCGAATGGTATATATAACTTTATTACCGTTTTTAGGGTTCCGTACCCAAAGGGTAAAACGGGAACCTTATTACTGAGACTTCGCTGTCCATCCGTCCGTCTGTCTGTCACCAGGCTGTATCTCATGAACCGTGATAGCTAAAGAGTTGAAATTTTCATAGATGATGTATTTCTGTTGCCATTATAACAACAAATATTAAAAACAGAATTAAATAAAATATAGAAGGGGGCTCCCATACAACAAACGTGATTTTTTTGCCATTTTTATAGATAATGGTACGAAACCCTTCGTGTGCGAGTCCGACTCGCACTTTGCCGGTTTTTGTCGCTTATTCAAGTGTCGATAGGTAAGTGTAGTTTGTATATCATTAAGAGGTGGAACAATAAAGAGTTCTATCTATCGATTTATCTTTCTACATTATGCGTATTGTCGTCCTTTTCATCAGCCCATATGAATGAGCAAGACGTCAATATGTTTAATATTATAAAACTGTAGTAACTTATTACAATTATTTATGGCACTTACTGTTAACGCCGTCTAACTAAGAACATCACTAGTCGGGACCGTGTGACAACACGAGAGAGTTCCGGCCGCCATTACATAAATACGATATATGACATGAAGACGTAAGCGCATAGAAATATATTAAAATACAAGAAAAAGAAGACCGTAAGCATAAAAGAACATAAATAACGTAGGTGCAATCGACATCTGCGTGAACACTTACTGACATACAATACTAAGTAAGATTTAAAATGGAAGTATCTTCACAATACAAACCTTATTTTTCCCCACGTCTTACAAGGAGGATATGCTAATAAAACTCACTATTTTCTAAACTTGTAACACTTGAAATTAATTTTGTAATTGCTACAGACATAATAAACAGTCTTATATATAACTATGGTAGCCGAGTGGTAGAACGCACGCCTTGCAAATCAATGTGTGCAGGTTCAAACCCCGGCTCGCACCTCTGGGATTTATGTGCGAATCTCATTTTCATCCGAGATTATCACTGGCTATGAAACGGTGAAGGAAAACATCGTGAGGAAACCTGCACGTCTGAGGGAATTTGTCTAGTTCTCGATAGATGTGTGAAATCTGCCAACCCGCACTGGGCCAGCGTGGTGGACTATGGCCTGAATCCCCCTCGCATTGAGGGGAGGCCCGTGCCCAGCAGTGGGACGTTAAAAGGGCTGTAGTAGTGTATATAACTACTCATATATTCGTATTTATTTATTAACGTGTTCTCTTAATTAACATGTACCAAATTTATGTACACCCTACTTCATAAGCGTCACGTATTGAGGTTGGTATTACTGTAATTAAGTTTATTGCGACGCGTTCTGGGGGTGGGGGAGGGAAGGGGTGGGGGAGTGGCTCTTTGACTTTACATCTTGGAAATTGTATTACGTACTTAGGATTGCGTGACGTAATTATATTTGTATATTTTTCGGGCATTTTGGTTGTTTTTGTAGAGTATATTTTTTTCAATGACAGAAATAAGAGTGAGTTAAATAGAAACACTGTTTGTAAAAATAAAGGTGCTTATTCATATCATAGAGTAATTAGAGAACCCATATCGACTCGCCTTGCGTATGGCTCTGCAGCATTTTTTTTGACGTTTACTGACATCCGCCATTGTAGTTACTTGTAGTGTATATACAGCAACTACAGATCTCCGTTATATATTTCAATGATTTCTATATTATTATTACAAGCTTTATATTAACTTGCAATGTATGTCCGGGTGGAATCTTGCAACTGAATTTTAAATCAGTTATATTTAACCGATTGAGCTGAAATTTGGTATACGCGCTTACTTTGGATGACAATGCATGCTTAGCTATGTACGTATCATCCAAGATGGCGGAATAGTTATTTTTTTTGCACTACCATAATACTATGGTAGTTGCTTGCTTGCTGAGGAGAACACGAAAACTTCTGGCAATTAAATAAAAGCTTGTTTTTAAAAAGTTTTTTTTTAACTGTCTTCAAAATTAGGAACGAAAGACATAATTTATAAGAACGAACTCCTGTATTGAAGTAGTGGGGTTAAATATATAGGACTACTGTGCTTATCTAAATAAACTGTACTTTTCTATTGTCAAGGGTGCAATTTATTAAGCACAAATGTTACAGATAATATAAATTATATCAATTTCATACCAGACGCGCCTCCTATTACACTAATCTTAGGGCCAACATACATCGGCGAATGGTCTCGAAAAATCACATAACAGATGATATAAGTACATAATATACTACATAACGTCGCAAAGCCGGTGGATACGTGTCCAATACCGCGTGACAGCCGCACGTTCTTCCATTCTTCACGTGTTACGACGAATAGTTGGACATGGATAAGGACTGTATAACTTATAATGCGTATTTAATCGTTAAGGCTGACTCTTTCCTCGTTCAACGAATCAGTCTAGCCCAACAGGGTTTGCGACCAATGTTTTTGTTACCATAACTAAACATAAACTTTTTTAAATAATATTATATAAGCAATGTTAGAGTTGGTAGAGCGCAAAGGGTGCAAGTTTAAATCCCGGGCCCGCCATAATACGTCGAAATAAAACGATAAAATTTGTCCACCTCGTGCAGTGAATCAAGCGGCCTATTGAACCACTAGACGTAGCTGCATCCTCTACCTACCTACATCCTTCTATCCTTCCCATCTCTCGGGAACCACTCAGAAAGCGGGCTTGACGGCGGAGGCTTCTGATACTCTGAAACGGCGGAAGTATGGGGTTATCGGCCCCAAATATATTTTCATTTCATTTGAAGTCGAAATCCCAGGTCCATGGGTTCCGAGTACCCAAATTAAATCCCTTTATTAGGTAAAAAAATTGTCGAAATAACCGGTGACCCAAAAGCAGGCCATTTCCTCGCTCAACGAGTGGCTAAAGCCATTCAGCGAAACCTTGCTGCAGCCAGCGTCTTGGGTACGCTTCCGTATAAGCCAATTTTCTTTAAATATTTTATAATTATATTTTTTCTTATTCGTTTTAACCTATCTAGGTTTTTTTATTGGTATAGGTTCATTTCTTATCCACTGCTGTATGATGATAGTTGGCAGCGCGCAGTGTGGTCTAGCGGCTCCGTTGAATACAAACCGCGGTGATTTCAGATCTTATTGCGGATCGACCACCCCGACCCGCGACCCTCCCCCCTCCCCCCTTACCACTGAATTTTTCAGGCCCCAATACTTTTCTTATTCGAGTGAAAATGGATTATGGTAATATTAAAAAACACATATTTTTGGAAATTATAAAGCAACAAAAACTTTCTTTCTTTTATGATTATCTCATCGTATGATCCCAGAGTAAGCAAAGTTTGTAGTAGGTATGGGTACAATACAGTGGACGGGGGTATGATCCCAGGGCAAATTCCGAAAAAGTAATTTTCGTAACTCGTCGTTAATAATAATCAGAATTATCGTATTAATATTACCTAAAGAATTCTGTCATAGTATTACGTACAATAAGTTTTTATACGAATAAGCGGGGGCATGGCCTATCTTTTTCTTATATCCATCTTTATATAATAAAAAAACCTATAACCCGTGGCACAGTCTCCCGGAGCAGCTATTGTGCACAGATTAAATTATATCTCCAGGCGAACACAACAGATATCGCTGCCAGGCCGCGGAAATTGTTTTATCGCCACGAAAACATTAAACTTAGGTCATAAAATGGTACGAACTAAGTATTTTTTTGTGTATTCTGCATCGTGGCAATCTAACAACAATAAGCCAATAATATGGTTGATATTTCATATCAGAATTTTATGGCAGTAGCTTGGACGGGCACTCTGAAGTTAGGTGCCTCATTTACTATCAGCAAATCTTTCTAGTATTGTGGAAACACTGTGTCTTTTAAGTCTCCTGTACTCTAAACCTCCATCTCCAGACAGTCGGAGGGCCAGTTCATTTTCATGTTGTGACAGTCTGTCTTGGTACTTCTTGCTGTGCTGAGTTATCACTCAGTATTACAGATATTACAGTATCACGAACTAAGTATTACAGATATTAAAGAAGCAATATTAAATCATATAAAGCCGCTCACACTGCCATACCATAACGAACTGTGATTACTCATAGAAAAAGTGCATTCTTCAACGAAATGACGAAGTGACTTGGACCACAGAAATTCAATCTTTATGTATATTGATAAACAGTTCGTTTTGGCAAAAACGTTGACGCGCGAATTTTGACGCCCTTGTGTCTAATAAATAAACCAATCAATAAGTATCCACAGTATAAAACTTTTGCCTCAACAAAAAACAATAAAATTTTTAATAATATTAAAAGCATTTTTGTTCTGAAAAATACTCTGTAAGGACATTTGGATGGAAATTTCTAAGGCAATGGAAGTTTACCCAAGTTCCAAATATATGTGATATTTCAGTAGGGCTTGTTAAGTAGGAATGAGGTTCTGATTCCTTGTGGACGGTTGATTTGATCACAATTCCCATTTCAATGTACGTACCTACTGCTAAAGAAAGGAAAATTCTCCTATCGATATTATTATTTATACTTACCTACACATTCATTTTTCTATTATGTAGTAGCTTAGGGCCGACTTTTCAATGTCCGTCAAGATATCAAATACCTAACGAATAAATTTATTTTATTCATCCATCCGTTCATTGGACGTACTTAAGCAAAAAGGATCCAATTCATAAAATTTACAGAAATGCGTTAATTACACCAAACAGTTCCTAAAGGAGACCTTTTTTACCTTCTTTTTTATATTTAAGTTAAGTACTATTTCATCATTATTATATTTCACAATAGTATAATAGTCCATCGTGCATGTCGTGTTTACCTGTAATTGGTTGCAGTATTGTTATTATCCTTAATGTGTGAATATCAATTCATGTATCGCTATATCAACTGTTGGTAGACCCTAATAAATAAATAAATAAATGAAAAGATCCCATCAAAATATAAAAGGAATGAATAGCATTTCTACCACGTTTTTTTTAACGTCTTAAAATCCTTTATGGATACTCTGCCACCTCGGGGGAAGCAGCAGGGTTATGTGGGAGTCCCGGCAGAAGGCCGTATACCCACTAAAAACTGACGGTGTACCATCCTCCGCTTGTATCGGAGCGCCATGGAATCGCTTTAGCATAAACCGCGACAGCATTTTTACCACCTAGATTTACCATCCCACATGCCCCACATGTAACATTATCATATTCAAATTGAATTCAATATTGAATACTTTTTGTTGAACTACATCCAATTAACACGTTGACAGCGGCACTCATTTTTGTATTCTTTCCATTCCTGCGGTACGAGGCGTTTAAGACCTCGTTTGTAAACTATCACTATGGAGGGCTTATTAGAGTAAATACACCACTGCATTCTGTTTTAATAGGGCATCTTACATATATATTCACCTCTTTCTTAAACTAAACCAAATTTAAGTTACGGACTCCGCACGGCAGAGAAGGCTATGTTTTTCTTAGCCGCACCGCAAGGACACACATGCGCACTTACCTACTTAGCCTCACATACGAGGCGTATTAGACCTCGTTCCGCACTGAACGTGTTAATACATGTATTTGTTACCTAAGTGCTAGTGTTATTGGTTCAATAGAGCTTATTTGAGCAGTGAAAAATCTGTTCTTAATAAACAAAATAAGTACCTCTTATTTACAATGTATCAAGTTAGAAGTTTCCAGAAGATCTAAATCAAGTGACGGGCGACAGCCGCCGCGGAAGTCGTCACGTTCTCGCCTCGCACGCATCACGGCGCTTACGGGATTTGACTCCACATGCGTAGATAGAGATGGAAATACCACAAAAATTACTGTACGATATTTTTTTTCCAATATTTCCAGTTATTTGGTGTGTCTAACTGCCTATAGACGAAACGATTCATTGGGAGATTCCTAAGCAGCTATTAATGTTAGTGCACCCAATTTTAAGGTACAATCAAATATGCAGAAAATTATGTCTTTAAAGGCATAATGAGTTGTCTCCACGTATCTTCATAATTATAAATGTTATAACAATAAAACCAAGACTGGCCGATGGATAAACAAGATGGCCGTTTTTCTGTGGTACCTAACTTAAAATAGCAATAATTATTTTAGTTACTTGTGTTTTAGCATCTCTATATGATGTCGTATAAAGTATTCCGCCCTGAGCGCGCGGTATCAAGCGGATGTCAGTTCGGTTCTTTAATGCTCGAATGAGCAGCACCGCGGTGGATCATCCGCGCCACGCACCGTGTGGGCTGTGGGGATCGATGCTCACACCCATTGATCGTATATCATATTAGATTGGTTAGTAAAGTAGTCATTTGGAAACAGAACGCACTCAATAAAAGCAACACAATGAAGAAGTTGCTTAGTTATGTTACTTTTATCAAAGTTTGTTTGGAATAACAAAACTGAAATACTTCATAGACATTAAACCTGGTTTGGTACTTTGTTTTTGTTACACGTGGTTCAACTGACACTCAGTTGTTTTACATTTAACAAATCGTTATGCTCAGTTTAATTGTGACCGCTTCACAAAATGATATCCCCTTTTTTACCAACTGCACAAAATGAGTTCTCAATTCGTACCTTGGTTGCTTTTTCTTCAATACAAATAGATTGTTGATTATTTTACCTGACCGCCTCTGTTCGTGCAAACATGTCATTTGACACAGCGTAAATTATAACTGTAATAAGCCAAGTTCTAGTAGATCTAAAACAACTCACCTAACACGCCCATACAACGTCTAAAGACTAACCTATCAAGTTTAAATACTGCATAACGACACTTGAAAGGCAATCATTACCAAGCGACAAAAAGTCTAAAAATGAATAACATGACCGAGAACCTATTGAATAAGGTGTGTAGGTGCACTAACATATGGACAAGTGAGAATATATACCAAACGACTCAGAACAATCTGTCCGTTCGAATGGTTTATGTAACTTATTTTACGATTTTTAGGATTGCCTTTAAAGCGTCGATAATTACTTAACAACATTACCAAAATTAAAGTCGTCGTCATAAGGAAATTCCCGCAATCCTTTAACAAATCCCTTAATGCGATCTATAGGGGGGTGCGCGCGCGCAGTGAGGCGTGCGGCGCCGAGTCGCGGAGTCAACCCGCTCGACCGGGAAATACCGAATACGTAAGGCGTAGCGCCGTAGCGTCGTAGCAACGTAGCGGTGGTGTAGCGGTGAGCTTCACTTTCTGTCTTTTTTCGGATAAAATATTTTTTTTAATCTTTTCGTTACTGAGATGATGAATACTGAGATGAGTAGTAAGTTTAAGTTGAAGGCATAACATAATCTAGGCTCGTTACTTGTTGTAACTTTAATTGGTTACCCACAGATTAATGGATAAGCATAATCAATTTACAATGGCATTATAAAGTACTTTTGTTTTTTTTATTTAAGTGTTTATATTTCAAAGTTTCATTCAGATTTTGACTTTTTATAGACGAAAGAAAAAACGTAAGTGTAATTTTTTTTTAAAGTATGAAAGGAATTGAACTTCGTACTTGTTCGCCACAAAACCACAGAGCAACTGGCATTTTAACTCAGAAAATGGGAACAAATCGTATTTTCTTCGCAATACAGAGTTCCTAATTATTAATAGAGAAATATGCAAAATTCCCCGCTCTTACCCGATCCCACTGTGGGGATAATTATAAAGTTAAATTTGCCTCCTCCATATTCCTTGTGTGATAATACAATTTAGGATTTCTATAATAACTTTAAGTACTTACTGTTTTATAATGTACTTATTAAGAAGCTAAACTTAACGAATACAATCTTGCTGATTGAGTGCTACTTAATACAGTGCCGTAAATATGGCGGTGCCACCGGTGTCCAGGCACAGGGCGTAGACTCTGGGAGACGCAAGAAAGGCCAGACCAGGCAGGACTATTATTTGTTCGGTTTGCTCCGGATAAGTTCTCACTGCGCGCCTAATATTAAAAAAAATGTAATATTAAAAAAAAACAAGGGCGCAGTTATAGAAGCTCGCACAGGGCGCAGAAAAGGCTATTTCAGCACTGACTTAATATAACGATGGTATCAATGTTTTAGCGAAAACTTTTTGTTTGGTAGTATCGTTAAAAATACACATTGCATGTTGGTGATCAAATTACTTGATATGTTTAAAAATGTACTCTGTACTTATATATTTTTATGTAGAACTAGCTGTGCCCGCGACTTCGCCCGCGTGGACTTTAGGGAGATTACCCGGAAATAATGGTTTTATGATCATCCCGCGGAAACCTAATGCTTTTTCTAAAATAAAAGTAGCCTAAGCTACGCCTTGGAACATCAGCTATCTGCCAGTGAAAGTCCCGTTGAAATCGGTTCAGCCGTTTGGAAGTTCACCCGGAACAAACAGACAAAATTTTAAAAAATTGTATTTTCGTAGTAGGTATCGTGTATACTTTCATATGCATTTGTTAAAATAATGTTATTTTGATATTACAAACAGACAGTCCAATTTCATTTATTTGTATTTGTATGTATAGATAGGTATATAAGCCTGCGACCCTTCTTCATGTTGATTATATGAAGATAGAATATCGTTATATAATGCGAATGCGATGCCCCTGGTGCTGCAGGTGTCCATGGGCGGCGTTGAGCACTTACCATCAGGTGAAACGTCTGCTCGTTTGTCTCCCTCTCATAAAAAAAAAAAAATCTCCCGCAAAGGAGAACGGGCATTCTGGCCTAGGAACCAATAACAACATGCCATATATCATAAGAAAGGTTTTTTTAAGTACTTTCACTCCCACCTAATTATTATTATGTAGGGTAGTAGCACCAATATCTGACGTACGCCCAATAATTGACATTTTTTTTTCTTAAATTAAAATAAAATAAGGATAGGAGCCTATTCAATAATCAGGCAAAACGTGATCTCAAACAGTGTACTCCCTACTGGTGCCACCACGGTAATCAAAAATCCAAATCACCATGCGGCATGGAACAAAAGGCCAGATAATCCATGAATACCCTCACATCGCCAGCCTCCGCAGCATCCAATCTGTTCTGAAGTCGCGTCTGCTCGTGATCGACGTTGATTAATGTCTATCTGTCTGTCCGACGATTAAAAAAAACTTTGTGTTTCAGTGGTACAGCTGAAGGTTACAGAAAAGTGTAGAGAGTATAATATTTTTTGTTACAAAATGAATTCAAAGCATATACAATAATGCTGTAGGTATTAAGGATGTGAACGAGTAACAAACATTATTTGCATATGAATAAACTGTTCTAAACTAATGGCTACATAAAAATATTTTATATTTAAATAGCTCAGAATTCAAATTTTGATTAAATATTTTGTAAAACATGGCTTTTTGTATAAATTCTTGTAATATTTTTTTTTTAAATACTGTCATTTGTTTATTGATTAGTGATTTGTTTTAGTCACATTTGATTCTTTTTAGACACCATGGAATTAAACTTACTTATTATTCCGGATTACTTTTTAATTGTGTGGCCTTATATCGTTTAATTAAAATATAATTTAATACGATACATAATTCATTTACTTATGTGTTACCAACATATTTAACAACTAAATAACAAAGAGATCCGTGGAAACGTTAATGAGATACATTTGCCTAGAAATAGTACATAATGTTAGGATCTGAACAAAATATCATCGGCCTTATAACCATGGCAATATAAATGATAATATTCGTAGCCTGCTCCACTCCATCCCTGTCCTAGCGACATTTGATTTCAGTAACATCTGGCGGAAGTAATGGATTTTTTCAGTTAGCTGAAGGTGAAAATTTAATCTTTGTTGATAAGTGACGACCGAAAAAAAGAATTAAACGGGCAATCTTCACGGGTTTGGAAATATTTTTATGTACAAGATTAATATTATTTGGCTTCTGTCAAATGACCATATATAAAAACCAGACCAGACCTTGTTCCATAACCAAGTCCTCAGTCGATGGAAACTTCAATACAATACTATCTATAGTCACTGCATCTGCTCACAAGTCACTATATAAGTACTACTTGTACCGGTGGACCCTAACAAGTCCTTAACATAATATTAACACTTTCACAAGGCGTCTCTACAAGTTGGACCCATATCCCTAAACGAGTCTTCGTAGATGTTCCTTAAATAAGACGACAGGTTCTAGAATGGCTTCAATAATGTGTATAGCGTGTTTAAGGCGTATGCTTCATGGTTATATTGCCCTCAAGCTGCCAAGAGACGAGTCCAATTTAAAAGAATCCTATTCCTGAAAGCAATGCTCTTTGACATAAATATTAAATTAAATACCTTATGAAGTAAATTTGAGAAAACTATTTTGAAGTGATTTCATTACCACTGCCATGAGTGTTAAAGTTTTTGAGACAATTTTTCGTGTTATTAGTCGTGGAATGGAATTATCTCGTGGAATGTCAGAACCCTAATTATCCGTAATAAAAAATATTTATTTTTCCTAAGGAACCCTATTATATTCTATTATTATTATTCTATTATATTTTAAAATGAAAGTACCCTAAGTTATTCCTTGTAGCATCAGCTATCTGCTAGTGAAGTCCCGTCAAAATCGATAAAGTCGATTTGGAGATAACCTCCAACAAACAGACATAGAGACAGACAATTAGAAAAAAAGTTTTTTCGTTATAGCGTATAACACTGATATGAATTTAGTAAAATCTGTTATTTTAACATTATAAATAGACAATTCGATTTTATTTAATAGTATAGAATAGTCTTCGTTAAATTTTTGTAAGGAGAATACGATACGTTACGTATGTACGTATATAAAAATATCGAGTACGTATACGTACGTATAGTACACAAAACTTGCAGGAGGCAAAGTTGTCAGGCGTCGGCTCAGGGCGGCGCCCGCCCGCGCGTAATTCACCCTAACTGCTAAACTATTTGCAAACTGCACTTTGATGGTGTCTCTTAGGGTTTGAAACTTGCAGGCCGCAGGACATATTAAGATGTATACTGGATGTAACATGGTCGTTAAAAGAGCTGTCTATTGGATGTTTCGATTTGTTAGCACATACGAAAACGATTTCTGTGTCAATATGCATAAAAAGTAAATTTCAGTGGTAAAAGCTACGCGACTACGCTCGCACTGTCAATGGCATTACGTTGAACAATTAACATTTTCTATGTTTCATGTGCTATGACTTCTGTACAGCACTTTCAATATTGCCCTTTAGTTCATATATTACGGATGCAAGAAGGACAGAAAATTGCATAGTTTAGTATTGTGCCAACAGAATTGATACCAATGTAGCTTTAAAAGAATCACCTAACATGGAAATATTTTTCATTTCATTTGCGTTGGGGTTGTATTTTAACAGTGTTATATTTGTAGTTATTTGTGACATAATTAATGTCACGACGATATTTCAACGACGATATTTTCGATTTATTTATTTGGGTAAACAAACAGTGACACATTACAACAAACAGTGACACATTACGACAAACAGTGTCACATTACACAAACAGTGACACATCGCGTGTACATATCTGTGTACATATATACAGAGACACATATCTTACAATGAAGTTGCAAAAAGACGTTTATAGAAGATTCATCCGCCATCTTTATCACTGTCATCATTCATTTTTATTTAATACGTGTATTTATTGAATTTGTCCTTGCTATTAATTACTTGAAATTGGCGAAATACCCGCGCTAGACGCAGGTGATGCCATTCCTCATCTTATTCCATTAAATATCATCATTTCGCTCATTTCGTTAAAAATAATAATAAGACGTTTATAAATATAAAATTTTCAGACATAATTGAAAACGCTACATTAACAATGAAAAGTCAAATTTAAAAAGCATTCTAAATTCAATTATCAAGACATCCGGTTAAGTTTGAACAAGTTGGTCCGTCGTGGGCATAGGACCGCGTGATGCTGAACTCAGGCGCACGCATCGCGAGGTTTCAGCTCGACTGGCGGTTTCAGCTTCAGTGGCAATAAGGTTCGTTCAGTATATAAGGGAGAATCAGAGCCAACTGAAATCAGTTTTATGTTCTCGTGATGTTTGGTGGATGTGTCTGGGGAAATGTGTGAGATTTGGTGAAGTGCACCAATGTCGGTAAAGGTTGTTTTTGAGTGAAGAAATCCGAATAACACTACGTGTATTTAATCTGGTCAAAGTGAGTTACTCAGGAGTACATGAAGTGACTTTTGTATAAGTGTCCCAGTGTGAATCCCTCTTCCAAATAAAAGGGGTCGTTAGTTTTGTCATATTTAAGTACAGTAAAGCCAAAACATTTTTTTGCCAATACCAAAACAAACTGTATTGTCTGAGACAGAGAGCACATTTTTCAATGAGCTGTCATCGACGATGTGAGCGAATTGTGTCGCATGTTCATTTGGTTATCACTACAGAAATTCAATCTTTATGAATTTACATAAAGTACATATTAAAAAAAAGTTAAGCTTCTGTTCATATTGGGACCATCAATAAACCTTCCAGAAGCGATGATGAACTGCTAACGAATGACGTCATCCAACCCTGATGGGAAAACATATTACACACATGTTACAAAACACTTAAAATTGATATTACATAACACCTTTATATCCAGATGAATTCCAGTTTCAATTATTAAATTAAATATCGCAAGACAACACATACTAATAGTGTGATCCAAAACTAATTAAAGCTTGTACTATCAGTACCATAGAATGGACTAGCGATTCCAGTTCCACCCAAAACAGAGCAAATTCCAAAACAGCCATTTTCGAAATTGGTATGTGAGTATTTTCATCCAAAAAACGTTATCCATACAAAATTAATATCCAATCCGCTAATAAAAAACCATCCCATTTCAATTTGCATAAACTTTCAATGCTTTTATGTATCTACGCACCTATATATTACATAGGATTGGGTTCGTTCGGTGCGGATTGTGTGGGACAGAGGTGGGGGCTATTCATTTCGCCAGAGTCACGTAGGGTAATGTATATTCTAATATATTTGAGCTGGGAGCGACTTTTCGTGCCTACCGGCCCGTGCGGTCTGCGGCCGGCGGGATAGGGTAGTAACAAAGTTTCGAGTATAAAAAATCGATGTCGATAAATAAAAATACGTTAAAAAACCCGGCCAAGTGCGAGTCGGACTCGTGCACGAAGGGTTCCGTACCATTGTCTATAAAAACGGCAAAAAAAACACGTTTATTGTATGGGAGCCCCCTTAAATATTTATTTTGATCTGTTTTTTAGTATTTGTTGTTATAGCGGCTACAGAAATACATCATCTGTGAAAACAGTTCATGAGATACAGCCTGATGACAGACGGACGGACGGACGGACGGACGGACAGCGAAGTCTTAGTAATAGCGTTCCCGTTTTACCCATTGGGTACGGAACCCTAAAAATTTACCACTCTTAGATTTTTAGAAGCGATAGGCTGAGATTTATTTATTTGATGTGGTATATCTAGATTTCACCGATGTATTCTAGTATCAATGTCCTAGGGTTCAAAAATAGCAATTTTGTTGGCTTTTCGTGATTTTTCGGAACCTAGGTAAGAGACTTAATGTTATTAGCTAATTAAAGCATGCCAAAAAGATATGCCTAATGATTTAAATTCATGGATTTAACTTTGATATGAATAATACTTTGGCTCAATATTTCTTCGCATGTCTATACTGTGAATATCTTTTGAACTACTGTAAATTTATAAAATTTTCACAAAACTTTGTTGATAGGTAGCTACATATACATACCTAACTACTTCTGTTTTAATAAAAGTGTATAAATTAATTTGCCATCTTTTGTAACTTTAACCATTTATTTATTATAGTTACTAAATAACGCAATAGTAGAATAATATCTGGTAATTGTGAGTGAAGCGATACTTCGTTGTTACATTTCATTTTGTATCCCAAGAAATATATTATTAAAAATAAAATTATAAATATTAAATATCGATAATTTAAAATCGTTACTGTCCCATCTCTAATGGACCCCGTATTTACTCTGCACCTCGGCAGTTCATCTTCATTTTTTATCTCTCTCGCCGGAAAAAGGGCAAAAAAGCAGGAAACCGCTCTAGTAATGAGTGTAAAAAAACTACGCGTAGGATGATCGTGCCCGTCGGTACCCACCTTTATTTCCTTTTGCCCTATTTTAATATACCTTTATATGTTTACAGTAGATATATTATTTGTACGTGGGTTATTTGTATGATTTATAATTAACTAGCTGAGCAGTGATAATTAACAAGCAGTGGTACCCGAGTGGTCAAACGCACGCCTTGCAATCAAACCCGGTGCAGGTTCAAACCCCGGCTCGCACCTTTGGGTTTCATGTGCGAATCTCATTTTCATTTACAGGCTCTAAAATACACATATAAAATATTTAGAGTCCGTCAATAAGGGTTAATTTTGAAATTTAACATTTAAGACACGAAATCAAGCAACCGACACACATAATTGAATCGAGCATTCCTAATTCACCAATACGAGAGAATTTGTCGGTGCCCTTAACGCAAATTGGTGTTCCCTTTTAACGAAATACCTTGTAAATTGGAGGATAAGGGCCTGCTTCAGCCCTTCATTTGATGTAAATGTATAGCAGTGGTAGCCGAGTGGTCGAACGCACGCCTTGCAATCAAAGTGTGCAGGTTCAAACCCCGGCTCAAACCTCTGGGATTTATCGGCGAATCTCATTTTCATCCGAGATTATCACTTGCTATTAAACGGTGAAGGAAAAACATCGTGAGGAAACCTACACGTCTGAGGGATCTTGACTAGTTCTCGATAGATGTGTGAAGTCTGCCAACCCGCACTGGGCCAGCGTGGTGGACCATGGCCTGAATCCCCCTCGCTTTGTGGGGAGGCCCGTGCCCAGCAGTGGGCTGTAGTAGTAATATAGATTGACGCTTATGTAACTACAAAAATGAATGAATTTCTAGATGGTAAAGTTGTAGCCTAGTGAACGCAAGGGTTGTCTAAACTGCGGTCTCGCACCTCTGAGATTATCATATTTTATTTCAATTGTAATTTTCACTTGCTGAACGATGAAGACAAACTTCGTGAGGAAACCTACACGTCTATAGAAAGGCCTTGTGAAGTTCACCAAATTGAACTGGGCCAGTGTCATGAATTATGGCCCAAGTCGTATTGAAGGAGAATGTGTCAGTTATATAGACAACTAGTTTTATATTGGGACCAAAATACATCGGAAAAGTTTGTTAACTCTGCAGTTCACCTGTGCTTACTCCTCTGAGGATTAAAGCGTAATGCCATTATACACTTTTAAGGTAATACAAATTACGTATAAAATACAAATTTAGTGCTACAGCGGCTTTATCACTGAAAGTAATCTCTACCAGGCAACCTAAGATACGTATTTACGTAGCTACGTAGATACCGACCTATTTCTCGTATGTGTTTATAGCAAGTATCACCAATTTAATATAACATAGGTAGGTCAGAACACGTTGCAAATTCCCATATTTGAAAATTAATTAAACGGACCAACGGGGCGTGACGATTTACGAGATCGGCGAGAGCAGACATACCCATACGCGTGACGTAACAACTTGCTACATATTAAATTATTCAGACACGTTGAGAGGAATCGCTTTAAATCTTAGAATTTTAATATAAATTACTCGACATAGTGCGTGGAGTGTGAACGAAGCAGTTTAAATACTTGAAATGAAATATTTATATAAATATAGCTAGACAACACAGACTCATCATATGATTTCAAAATAAGCAAAAGGTTTAGCGGCGGCATTTACCTCGCCGCCGCGCGGGGTCGAAGAATTTTCGTTGAAGGATGAACCTTTTATACGAGTCATCACAGTACCTTTTTGTATATGCAAAAACTTCGCCGCGCGAGCGTTGACGCGGCAGTGTGCAGACGCAGAGTTTAGTTACCGGTGGTGGTAAAATCTTGAATTGTTTTTTAATAAATTTTCTAAATTCTATTATAACGAAGTTGCCGATATCAGCTAGTGTTATATACAAGTACATTTAATCGATTACCCGTCATATAATCGAATAAACTCGTTCCCCAATGTGTCCGACACGCGTTTAGGGCTGGGCGGGCGGGGCAGGCAAATCGCCTGCACCCAACGACACGCAGTTTCGAACGCGATGATTTATACCACGCTGCTATCGACACTCCGCAGGCTACCCTTCTCCGACCGATCGTCGATCGGAACAAAATGGTGTGGAGTCGATTGTGTCAAATCAATCGCGAAAATTATCTATTGGTAAATCAATTTTTGATGGAACAAAACTTGGTTGCGAACATAACCTTAGAACGGCATAAATAAAATGTTTATAGTGGCATATACATCATCAGGTCTGTTTTCCTTGAAGAGGTCGGCAGAGGTCCTCATGAGAGCCCACACACTTCGCCGATGTATGTTGGTTCTAAAGTAATTGGGGGCGAGCCAATTGCCATTATACCGGGCACATTTCCTCTTCTACACGAGAGCATTTGGGTCGTAGTCCACCACGCTGGCCCAACACGGGTTGGTGAACTTCATACGCCTATGGACTGAGCCTAGTTACGCACAGACCAGGGCCCCAATTTTCGTGCGATCGAGATTCATCTCTATTCGACATATCTCGAAACGAAACGTCAAATCGTATGTATTTTTTTCATTTGTTTTTGTTTGTTGAAAATCTGAGCCCAGAACAAATTCCGAACATGTCATTTGCGACTGTCGGGAATTGAACCCGCAAGCAGCCGGTACAGAAAGTCGAACGGGCTACGCTCAATCTAATTAACCAAGCCGCAACTTACCAATTGATAAACAAACATTTGTAACACAAAACTTCAAACTGAATAGGTTTAGTACTAAGGACATATTAAAATTTCATAATAAAAGTCCAAAAACTATAGAACTAATCCCAAACTATCGACTCCTCGCCACATCGTCACGTAAATGGCAATGTCCAGTAGTGCGTGAGTCTCCCCCCCCCCCCCCCTCTAGCCCCGCACCTCACCCGCGCAATTTTTTGTAAGATTTTCCGCGCGACTGCGCCCGCGCCGCAACTCTGCGACTGATTAATCGACTATTGATTGGTAACGACGGATAACAGGAGGGATAGTTGATGAAAATTGGGTGAATTTGTACTTAATAATTATAGCCGTTTTTATGTCCAACTATTGGGCCTCTCCTCAATGCGGGAGGGAGTTATTAATTAGATCGGCACTTTAATTTTAAGTACGTGCCTGAAAAGTTTATTTCAATTTGTATGTTTTATGAACTTTTTCATGTGTTTGCTCCAACCTTTTCCCATATTTTATCACACAATCTTGATAGTTATTTACATTTTACGCTGAACGAGGTAGCTAGGTAGGTAGGTTACTTATTTGTCGCGTAAAATATTACTGAAATTAATTCTTTGGCTGTTAATTTTTTCTTGTATTTATATATACCTATATTTTTTTTGGACAAAATCCAGACAATATATCAAACATTTACAATATATCGACGAAATCTAAAGAGCGAAACTTTTTTACACGCTGTATATAATGTTTTTTAAAGTTGCTGCCCTTAAATTTAAAATTGAATACCACCTGAGTAGTGAACTAAATGAAATATGAATTTGAATATTATTGTAAACTCATCTAAACACAGTTTTTAAGTTATGTTTATGAGAGCAGCCTGTATAAAGCGTTGGTTAAGTGATGAATACAATCAATAACGCGCTGAAATGAAATAACAACACGGCACGCCAAAACGATGTCCAAATATTTACCTAAAAAATTCATTTGGCCGGCGCTGTCCGATGGCGCGTTAAGCGGGAGACACGCTGGGGTGTCGATGCTCGTGCATCCAAATATTAGCCAATACCAAAATGAAATCTGTATCAATATGCATAAAGATTGAATTTCCGTGTTAGAAGTCCCACGCGTCAAAATTCGCTCGCGCTGTGAATGTCATTTAGTTGAAAATGAACTTTAACTATAGGCTAATACAGTTTGTATTGGTATGTCAATAAATCTGTCGCAGGAGAGTCGTCGCATGACGTCAAAACACGTGCGTCTTAAATAGTCACTACCAAAACGAACTGTATTAACTCTTATATAAATGAATGGTAGAAAAACTTTTTAATAACAAACTTTTATTTATTTGCGCTTAGTTTTCGTGTTCTCCTCAGCAAGCCCTTTCAATGGATACCCATATTGTGGTAGTGCAGATAAAATAACTATTCCACCATCTTGGATGATCCGCCATATTGGAATTAGAATGACCTCACATAGCTAAGCATCCATTGTCATCCAAAGCTCCAGCATCCAGCTCAATCGGTTAAAGATTACTGATTTAAAATTCAGTTGCAAGATTCCACCCGGACATACCTTGCAAGATATTAAAAAGCTTGTAATAAAAAGTTCGTTCTTCAAAAAAATTACATTGGCAGCACGAGTGATTATTTACACGGAGGGCGTGGCTCTTAGTATATAAATTTAATATTTATTTCTATTTACGTAGAGTTCTTTTTGGTATTAGCAAGAGTGTTGACGCGCGTCGCTTGACGTCTCAGTGTGTGAGGCTTTAACCAGTCGCGCGTCGCCTCGCATCACGTCGAACGCAACCATCGCGTGTTTACGACAACACATCGGCATTTGGAGGGTTAACCGAAATGGGATCTGAGTTTTTGAAGGGCATTGATAGGACTATTTAGGAAATTGCAACAAAACAAAGAAATCATGTATAAATGCGTTGTTCTATTACATTGTAACTAGTTTTTTTTTGTACAAAATAGTTTTTTTTTTCTTTTTCTAATTAATAAGATGGACAAGCATGGAGGGGTAGGCAGAAGTGCGATGCAGTGCGCCCACACTTCGCCGATGTATTTTGGTCCCAATGTAAGTGAGCGAGCGAGCCTATTGCCATTATACCGGGCACATTCCCCCTCAATACGAGGGAGATTTGGGCCATAGTCCACCGCGCTGGCCCAGTTCGGGTGGGTGAGCTCCACACGCCTTTTAATAGACCTGCAGGTTTCTTCACGATGTTTTCCTTCATCTTTACTGTTTTTTTTATAGTGATTAGATTTACATATACAAATTTTACTACTGCTCAACTATAGTTAGGTAGGTATGTTAAAGAGAAATATGCTTACATTTTCATTATCAACGTACGTCGGGTTCATGACGTCGGTATGACCGCAAACCGCCAATTTGCCGTGCAACCGTGATCAAAGATGGCCGCTTACAGTTCGGCGTATACCTTATAATATTCCGTAAAGGGTTGAGTTGCACTGTCATGTTAATCTTAGTTAGTGCCACTAATCATATTTAACTACGAAACCTTCATAAAAAAAAGGTAATAAGACCTCTGTTAAATCTTGATTTACTTTAAAGTTGCTTTTTGTTTAACACACTTGTGAGATTTTTTGAAGAAAACAATTTGTTTTAACCAAAATTTGCCGCTTATAAAACCGTTGCATGGTTATACCAACTATAGTTGTAGCATTTACGGCAAGACGTATGTTACGGAATATCTTAATGTTGTCTCTTTCTCTCTTATGAAATTAGACAGAGAGCGAGCGAGTGAAACCGCGACAAAGGTTTTGTCTTGACATGCGTGCTAACCCCACCGGTAGCCCTAGTTCTATTTCACTCATTTGTCATTGACCAATTTATTAAGAGTATAACTAATCTTATCCTACACGAAGATTTGGATTAAGAATAATTCTACGCGTAACACCTGGTACTACGACTACAGCCCTTTTAACGTCCCACTGCTGGGCACGGGCCTCCCCTCTATGCGAGAGGGATTCGGGCCATAGTCCACCACGCTGGCCCAGTGCGGGTTGGCAGACAGAAAACTAGTCAAATCCCACCATCGTGCAGGTTTCCTCACGATGTATTCCTTCACCGTTTCATAGCAAGTGATAATCTCGGATGAAAACGAGATTCGCACATAAATCCCAGAGGTGCGAGCCTGCACACTTTGATTGCAAGGCGTGCGTTCGACCACTCGGCTAACACCTGATAAACGGATGTTAATTTAAATTAAAGTAACAGTGGTGTAATCCGCCTCGCGAAGATTTCACAGTATTCGATTGCGGTAAAACTATGTTCATGACATAAACTTATATGACGTGAATCGTTCAAGCGCAATATAATACGACATACCTCCCTACAAACTTTAATATAACGTCGATTTTCTCTTGCAAACATATAAGTTGTAGATAGATACTATCTACAAGTATCTACCTACTTACTACATACATAGTGGTAGCCTCGTGGTCAAGAACGCCCGCCTTGAGCGTAAGGAGCGCAAGTTCAAATCCCAGACCCACACCCCTGAGATAATTTTCATGTGCGAAAATAATTTTCAACAAAGATTACTAATTGCTGAACGGTGAAGGAAAACATCTTGAGGAAACCTGCACGTCTATAGAAAGGCGTGTGAAGTTCATCAACCCGCACTGGGCCAGCGTGGTGGACTAAGGCCCAAATCGCCCTATTGTACGAGGGATCGTATTGAGGGGGAATGTGCCCGGTATAATGGCAATAGGCTCGCCCCCTATTACATTTGGACCAAAATACATCGGCGAAGTGTGGGCGAACTACAGTGCACCTCTTCCTACCCCTTCGGGGAATACAGGCTTAATGATGATGATGTATTCAGTAGGTATCTATCTACTACCTATTCGATTTGGCTGGCACCGACATCAAATAGATGAGTGGGTATTATTATTCGCTTCTGAGTCCTTATTTGTGGTTTTGAAGTCGGTTTTTGTTTTTTTGTTTAATTTTTTTTTCTCGTAGTCTTTGTAAATTGTTACGTTAGTTATCTTGTAATGTAAATAAAATCCATAAGTAAATGGTAATATTGTATATACTACTAGTTTTTTTTTTCAGTTAACTCAGTACAAAATCTGGCAAAAAATTGCAATTTTTATTGAAACAATAATACCTACTTTAAGCGGCGGTGGTAAGGCCACAAATTTACAGTGTGCCAGTAAATGGCAACAGTATCGTTGGCATGCCAGTGATGATTCTAATTAAGCTGAACAATGTTATCAGAGATTCAGTATCCATAGTGTACAGTGGGGTGAGGTTTGGCTGCAGAGGCGGGATGCACTGGTAAATAGTTTGGCCGCACGCCAAGAGCGCTATATACTTGTATACTGGGTCTATCAGAAGTCCGAAATAACATACGAGGCTATAGTGCTAAAAGCCAATAAGTATACAAATGTTACTTGCGAAATATCCAATATTTTAGTTTTAATAATATTGTTATAATAAGTATGTTGTGGGTGGTAAAAGTTTAGTATACAGTGGTGTGTTTTCAGTGGAAAAGAGCATCAAAAATACACTTAGATGGACCAATAAAACGATTTTCTATTTTTGGGCACCTATTGGGTTTTAACATTATACCCTCGAGGGTGTGAGCTCCACACCTCCATGATGACGCTGACTCCAAGATGACGCATAGATCGTCGACGATATAAGCGTCATCTAATATGTAGATGCGTAGTGAAGGTAGATTATAGGTAACTATCATAGTTTCTGAGTTACCGACCTTTGAGTATTTGTCACAAGTATCACGTTGTGGCCTTAGAACACATCCGTAATACTATTAATCAGTGTAAACTAATACGAATATTCCTAAAACAGAACTTGAAAATTGCGCATAAGACTCGAGATTTACGTATTTTCAAATTGGCGGTGAACACTGTCCTTAAAACTCTTATCTAAAGCGGCTTTCAGACTACGCTATAATATATAGCACAACAACATCGCGCACCATACAAAGCCAATAATATATAGTACAGTACAGTGTGAACGTGTCGTGTGCGCGATATTGTTGTGCTATGAGCTATATACGATATGCTATTATATTATAGCGTAGTCTGAAACCCGCTTTATTATTTATACGACATTTAGACATTTCCATGCAATAACATTGTATATTTTTTCTTACTTTTTGGTGAGAGCAAAAATAAAGTTAAAAAAACTGTATCATCTCAAGGTTGATCCCTACAATATTCTTAAGTGTTGTTATCCGCTGTTTCTAGGTATATCATTGTATTTAATTGAAAAAATAACCTAACTACAGCCCTTTTAACGTCCCACTGCTGGGCCCGTGCCTCCCCTCAATGCGAGGGGGATTCAGGCGATAGTCCACCACGCTGGCCCAGTGCGGGTTGGCAGACATCACACATCTATCGAGAATAAGTCAAGTTCCCTCAGACGTGCAAGGTTTCCTCACGATATTTTCCTTCACCGTTTCATAGCATGTTATAATCTCGGATTTAAATGAGATTCGCACTTAAACCCAGAGGTGCGAGCCGGGGTTTGAACTTGCACACTTTGATTGCAAGGCGTGCGTTCGACCACTGCTTTGAAAAATATTAATCATTATTTAGTTATCTGCGCTTTGCTTAGATCATACGACGAGTATGTGTTGTCTGGCGATTATATAATGATAAAATCTGTAAGTTTTAGAAACTGGCCTTGTCATCGTTGCTGCGATAATGATTGCCTGTCTACCAACCGCTAGTCACTCAATACATTTAATTTTTAATATCGTATTCTTTTATTTCTTATCTTTCTTATAAATTATATTTTAAAATTTATATATAAAAATACATTTAAAAATATAAAAAAACAGTTCCCCATCGGCATCTGGAACAGTGTCCTAGTTACCAGTGTTTAGGGCTCCAGAGAGACGAACTTCTTCACATTACGCGCTGTCTCTAGAAGTATCGCCTTCTGAATCTGTCCCTTGATCCAGCTGCCTAACGCAAGCCTCTTTAGGTGTAAACTCTCTCCGTGTACTCTCTCTTTAGGCTTTATCGTATTCTTATTATTATGTATTATGTTATACCTAATTCTTACTAATTATGGATGACACCTTTATTAATTGTGCATTTAGGTTTACCTTATTTGTATATTATACTACCTGACCGCCTTAGAATGAGTGACATACGAAAGCAGCACCACCTACCGGGTCCAATTGTGAATTTAAACCATCCTGGGTAAGCCACCCAACCAAACGCATACAAAAAAAATCATTCAAATCGGTCCAGCCGTTCAGGAGGAGTAAGCGTACAACGAAAAGTGGCATTGATTTTTATATATATTGATTTATATGTAACAAGTTTTGGCTGTCCTAGTAAATAAATTATTTATTATTTGTTTATACTAAAAAGATCTTAAAACACAAATATGTTAATTTCATCCATTTTTACTGTATAACTAAGCATAAAAATACGATTTCCGTGCGTTAGAAATAAAATATTTCCCAATATAAACTGGGGTATTTTATATCCCGGCTGCGAGGCAGCTGGCGTGAAAATCATGCCCAACCAGTCACGTGCTACATACATAACAACCCAGTGCGCGATGCAGGGTTATTTTTAAAGGGCTCCAAGAGGGCTCCGAACGATGTATTTTAAAATTGTATATTTTGCAACAAAGTGATTTCTTTTTTTTCGAAATAGGAATGTGAATAAGTTTTTTAATGTTTTTTTAAGTGATTTGATCTTTAGGTAACTAAGTACTCCTTTTCTACCACATTTCTTGACGTAGTGTTTCCTTCTTATTTTTTAAAGGATGAATTAAATTATGAAATTTAATGGAATTATTAGGCCAGACTCAATATTAAGAGGCCATTAAACATAAAAAAAATATGAGGAGGTGCAATGCCATGTAATTATTAGGAAGGAGGAATTCCATAAATACACACTATAAACAAAAATATTTTCTGGCAAAACTTATTTATTTCTTTAAAACTACCATTATGTTTAAATTTAATATCTATTTCTCTCTCTATTTAATAAGATAACTATCTTCTTCCTAAGGAGGCGAGGAGGTATGTTTCATATTGTCCTAAAGATGTTTATATTTTTCTGTTCTAAGAAGGTTTTAGGTATGATTGTGGGGGTAGGTACCTACTCTATGGGTGTAGGTATGGTGGTCACGATACACTATGCTAAGCCCCGTGCGTCGCCTCCCGAATAAATCAGTGCAGATTCTACACAGACGCACATACTGAGAGGACTGGACATTCAAAGTATTATTTATAACTAGCGGCCTGTTCCTGCTTTACACGGATTTTTAATATAGCCTATGTTACTCAGTGATAATGTAGCTTTCTAACAGCAGTATAAATTTTGAAATCGGTCCAGTAGTTTTAAAGTTTATTCGTTACATACAAAAATATTAAAATGCAAATCATTCCTCTTTATTACATTAGTATTATAGTATTATTTATATTTATAGAATCAGATTTTTTTAAAATAATGTAAACCAATACAGGCACTTATGAATCGTCAGTCAAAAAAAAAATTAATCGTATCTCTACCATTATCGTGTCTGCGGTCAATGGATTGCTTTTAGACTGAAATATCTCATATATATGACATAGGCAGCCCTATATATTATATAATGTATAAAACCCATAAACTGTTTCTACCTATGTCATTTCTATGAGATATTTCAGTCTAAAAGCAATCCATTGACCGCAGACACGTGTTTCGTGGTGCTCTGCGTTCACAAGAGGCCTTTTGTGTGGATTACGAGCCGTGAGTTCTATCGGTAGTCTATCTAGCTACGACGCGGACGGCTTATAGAAAAAGCCCATTTTTCAACGAAATTATATTGACAGTGCGGGCGATGACAGTACGCCGAAGGAGTTGGCAGAGGTGCACTGCAGTGCGCTCACACTTCGCCGACGTATTTTGGTCCCAATATAATACGGGGCGAGCCTTTTGCCATTATATCGGGCACATTCTCCCTCAATACGAGGGAGACGCTTGCCCAGTGCGGGTTGGTGAACTTCACACGCCTTTCTATAGACGTGTAGGTAGGTTTCCTTACGATGTTGTCCTTTACCGTTCGCATTGGAAAAGTCTATGTAGTCATACAATTACTAATTCACAACACATACACAATGCATGAGCCTCTTAAATTGCCTATTCTATAGTCCAGCGCGAGTCGAATTATACATTCACGCCCCGAGCGGACCGCGGTCCACATAACTAGTGTAGACTGACACAAAGCAAACATTAGCTCAGCCATGCATTATTGTCAAGCGCAGGACCAAACCGTACACTGTAACTCGCACCTTACCTATATCGACACATCACACGTTGAAAACTAAACTCTACCATTAAAAAAACAAAGTTTAATTTACAATGTGAGTCTATTAGTCGTTAGTGTGTTTCCACACTGGGTGATTTTGCACATGCATCGAGCTGGCAAGTCGAATACGCGCCGATGGTTAGAGGACTATGACAAAGATTGGAAGCACCCATGGTTGGCTTTATTAATAACAGCGCGTTTTCCGGTCGTGTGGATCGTGCTCCGTGTGAGCGGGAAAATTGACCTATGAAGTCAATGCTTAGGTGGGAGCTTGATTAGATATGACCACTATGTTTTGTCGCTTACTACAGCCTGGCATATATGCGTCGTTTAAAAAACCGGCCAAGTGCGAGCAGGACTCACGCACCGAGGCTTCCGTACCTACACTATGAAAGCGCCGAACATTGCTCTAACAAACTTAACTTTGCAGTTGGTATACTGGTGTCCATACAAACTGTACAGTTACATGTACAGTTTTCGGATTTATTCCTTTATTTGTGCTATTAGATCTTGCTTCTTGCCAAATCTCAAGGTTCTAGGTCAACGGAAAGTACTCTTTAGGTTTTTGATTCCCGTGCAAATGTACTGAAAATGTAACATAAACCGCCGTATCTTTTGATTGCGTTAACATAGAAATTTGATTTTTTTAGGGCACGAAGGGACCGCAGACTAGAGTTTTCGTTATAAATGTCAACTTGATACCTCAACGCGTTTCTGAGAAAATGGGTCTTGACAGACAGACAGACAGACAGACTACAACAGACCAGACCAGACAGAAAAATACGACCTATTTGACGTTTGGTTTCGACATATGTCGAATTAGAGAGAATGTCAATCATGCGAGAATAGCCCCGCAGTAGTTAGCGAGTTAATTCAACAATACTACATGTGAGATGGTACTAGATGATAATAATGCTATTTGTTTTTATTATTCGATGGCAACTCTTTTGTAAATGCCTTCTTTAGGAACCGTTTGGTATATTGCAATTTTTTATGTTTGTAATTTTTTGTGCATTGGTTCCTTTTTGCTTAACCAAGTCCAAATGTTCATCGTTCTTGTGTATTATCTAAGGCTAATTTTAAACGTTTCCTGATGATAATTTTCCTACCGGCTGGACATTACACGGTGCGGTGCCAGCGGTGATCACTCAACTAGACAATTTTGGACTTTACGCCTATTAGGCCTATGTGTACACCGCTTTAGCTCGGCCATTGACACCAAGTTTTTTTTAGAACACTATTTTTATCATAGACGTACCTAAGCGGTACTTCATGGCGCTTCAGCCATCGACCTTTACATCACAAATTATATTTGCGTCAAACCAATCTTGTTTATATGAATGAACACAACAAAACATAACAACACAAACCAACATAGATAAGACACGTCTAACTTTAAATGGGAAAGGGGAAATTTTGTCAACGGCAAGTCCCATTTATACAGTCAATGAGTGACAAAGTCAAAGTCAAATCATTTATTCTGTATAGGCCTGTGGGGGCACTTACAAATTGTCAAGTTTACAATTTTTTTTCTTATATTCTACTATACTACCACCGGATCGAAACGCGACCTCAACTGAGAAGATCCGGCAAGAAACTCAGTGGGCTGATCATTTTTTAAATCGCCAAAACTTATTACAAGTACATAGGTACATATAGCTCCAGTGTGTTGCCTTAGAGCTGCTTTTAGTAATAAAGATAAGATAATAATACGTTAGTAAGGCAACACACGCTATACACATAACATAAGGGTTCCTTTTCTTTTATATCAGGGACCCGTATATCGGCATGCAAATATCACGAGAATTAGAAGTTGCAAATCAATGGTATAACGAAGGCATTCCAACAAACGTCACATGATACGTACCCGTATAATTCGGGCTCGAATCTGAATATTCAACGCAAGCAACATGTCAGAATCAACCCGTCAGCGCGCATACATAAATCCAATCAGTGGGTCTCGGAGACCTGCACCGATGTTTATGCCGGCAGCCGACGGGTTGCGTGTTTGTACCTATGTGCCGTGTGCAGCGGCGCAGCAGCCAGACCAGTAGGGCTACCACTATACTGCCCTCCGATGGCTAAAAGGCCCTTAACACGTTAGCTGCGGCGAAAAAACGGTACGCATCGTAACAAGCCGATTTTGTGTGATCCGCAGTGAACGTGTTAAGGGAGTAAATCCAATGCGAACTTTCGCATTGAGTTTACTCCGTTATGATGATCTAACTAGCAATTATGAAAACACATAGATTCTTTAAATGTGTCATTATAAATGTTAGAAAAATAAGACTAATACTGGCCTATACATAAAACGTTTAGTTTATCGACAAAATAAGAAAAAAACAATATTTTTTTAATGTTGTTGTAAATAAATGAAATATATGAGTACTCGTATTTTGTTCATCTATTAATTGTTTACTACATTTTTCCGTGTAGTTATTTTTTGGGGGTTAAAACTCTATCAAGTTTATTTAATATTGTACCAATTATATTATTTTTTTATGTTTAACCTCCAAAATGTAATCACTTTAAGCAAATATTGGCCGAGACAACCGGCGACCCAAGAGCAGGCCAGGAATGCAGCCAGCATCTTGGGTACAGCTACGCTTCCGCATGGGCCAATTTTGTACATATTTTATAATTATATTTATTTTCTTATTATTCAACCTCATTTTTACTTTTGAAATGTAAACATATTGTGAATATTGGTTGTAAATACATCTTATTTACTTTTTATGTTTAAGTGTATACAATTGGTAGGTGTTTGTTGGCAGCCCTACAGCAGTGGATTCAGGCAGCGTGGCGAAGTCATTAGCAGTAATGGCTGATCCGCCCGCCCGTCAGGTTTAGTGCGGTTGTTCGTATGTACTGTATCGCATGCAACACCACTTGCGAGATATGTGTATATTGTGTTATAATAATTAAGACTGGAAATAACAAGGGCTGAAGACAATTACCTACAGTAACTATCTGGCTTATTAGCTCAAGCAACTGCTCCTTTCGTTTTATTTTTGTTTTGTACCAAGTCTTAACTTAAAGCTAAAGGTTTATTTTATAAGAAAATTAAAATAAAATAGAAATCTTGCTCGTAGTTTTAAATATATGTGTAACGTAGCAGACAATATTATTAATGTAACGAAAAAGAGAATTTTACAAACGCACGCAAAGACAGTCACAGTGAATGAATTAATTTCTGTATAGGCCCATGGGGGCACTTACAAATTATCAAGTTTACATTTTTTTCTTATATATAAAAAAAAAATGTCATGAAATGGTAGTAGTATACTACTACCGGATCGAAAATACAAGTAAATAAAAAATATGAATGAATACCTACACTTTCTTGTATTGTACACTCTTCAAGTATTGTTGTGCTTATTTATCGTTAAAAATAAATATTATCCAGACGAATGCTAATTCTAATTACCTATGTCATAGGTAACTAACAGGTAACGAAATGGAAATAACTTCAAATGTAATCGGTATTTCACTAGAATCATTAATAAACAAAGCAACCATTAATATGACCTGTAGGCACGTCGCACAGTGCAAAATTGTAACAGCACACATTGCGGCCGCCATTAGCGTTAATGAGTTCCCAATGTTCCCATTCAACCTGGACGCGGCCACCGGCTATTATTGTAATTGATTTGCTGTGTTAATATTTACTACGTATGTTGTATCAGCAAACCAATTATATTTTATTGTTAACTTGAGATCTAGTAAGTAAATTAGAGAGAGAGATATATATAGAGAGATCTAATAAATAACTTTAGGTAATTAGGATCTGCCCTAGTCTGGTTGTAACTGAGATCGAGTCCATTGTGTATACCACCCACAATATAAATTTTGTTTAGTTTGGGATCATACGATGAGTATGTGTTCTCTGGCGATATTTATTTACTTACTTTGTATGTCCTAACTATCATAGTTTCGGAATTATAGACCTTTGAACATTTGTCACAGGTATCGTGTTCTGGCCTTTGGGTACATCCATAACTCTGTTCAGCAGTGTAATCTACAATTATGAGGGGTGACTACCAATGTTTACAAAACAGAACACAAGGATTTAATTAGGTCTGGAGATATTACGAGTTATAGAAATTGACGACAAAAAAAGAGTTGGAAAAACATGGTCGAATTTCGATCAAATTTTTACACCATTCAGTTGTATACTCGATACTGATGCAAACGTCAAAGTATTATTTCGGAATTCTGAAACACCCTGTATTTTACTTAAGATCGAACTTTTAAGCAGGTAAATAAATAACTATAGTTATTCCTGGTAATCAGGATTTGCCCCGATCTGTGGTCAACTGAGATCCAGTCGATTGTGCAGTACCCATAGCCATACAAGCTTTGCTTAATTTGAGATCATACGACGTGTAAGTTTATTTATTTATTAAAATAGCCAGACAATAAAGGGTCATCGTATGATCTTGGGTACCATACAATGGACTGAGGGCAATCCCAGATACACGCAGACAAGGGCTAATGCCAGAAAGGCCTTTGGAATTTGTTACTAATGAGAATAGAACAGGAACCATCTGCTGCAGTGAGTCGAGCGGCCGACGCTCACACTTCTGTCATCAAATCGCTTGAACTTAATTTGCTTTTTATTACTAAATATAATAAAGATCACAGAACATATATGTAACGTATACATAATATATATGTAATCGTCACAGAACAATAATGATCATACAGATGCGCAAAAAAACAACAAACCTATATTTACAACAATATTGGTTGGACTGTGTCATTTAACAACACCAAAATTGTATCTATACATACATACAAATAAATAAAATTGGAGTGTCTGTTTGTAATATTAAAAATAACACTTTTTTACCAAATGCGTATGAAAGTATATACGATACCTATAACGAAAACGCAATTTTAAATTTTTTTGTCTGTCTGTCTGTCTGTCTGTTTGTTTGAGGTACATTTCTAAACGGCTGAACCGATTTCAATGGGACTTTCACTGACAGATAGCTGACGTTCCAAGGCGTAACTTAGGCTACTTTAATTTTAGAAAAAGCATTAGGGTTCCGCGGGAAAAGCATAATACCCATATTTCCGGTTAATCTCCCTAAAGTCCACGCGGGCGAAGTCGCGGGCACAGCTAGTTTAAAATAAAACATACCGAACAAATTATCAAAATATCATTTGGCAGATACTTACCTATACTCGCTGAACTAAACTACTTAACCACATTAAAAATACAACTTTCAAAACAATAGGATTTAAGAGGGTTGAAATCTCCATACCGGCTGTACCCTCCCCGCTTCGGGCTAGGGAGAGTTGCCCAACTCGCCCCATAACCGTATTTCACGGATGTCGTAAAAACTAAGAAACATTTTACCCGCAAAAGTATTATAATAAGATATTCTTTAAGAAAGAAGTAGGTACCTTCAGAGGCTTCAGATAGGGAGATTTTGGAGAACTTAAATAGATACTTGAGTTCCTACTTTTAAAAATATATTTATTGTATAGTATGTATATAAAACACATAAAATAACAATATTTTTTATGTAAAAGTAAATAGGTAAGTACGGGGTATCGGCTCCGAATATATTTTCATTCCTTTTGGAGTCGAAACCCTAGGTCCATGGGGTCCAAGCACTCAAAATTTAATGAACATATTAGGCAAAAAATTGGTCGACACAACCGGCGACCCAAGAGCATGCCATTTTCTCGCTCAACGAGTGGCTCTAGCCATTCAGCGAGGGAATGCAGCCAGCGTCTTGGGTACGCTTCCGCATGGGCCAATTTTTTTACCTATTTTATAAATATATATTTTCTTATTATACATCATCACGCCTGTATTCCCCGAAGGGGTAGGCAGAGGTGCACTTCAGTGCGCCCACACTTCGCCGATGTATTTTGGTCCCAATGTAATAGGGGGCGAGCCTATTGCCATTATACCGGGCACACAGGTTTCCTCACAATGTTTTCCGTCACCGTTTCTTAGCAAGTGATAATCTCAGATGAAAATGAGATTCGCACATGGAACCCAGAGGTGCGAGCCGGGGATAGAACCTGCGCACTTTGATTGCAAAGCGTGCGTTCGACCACTCGGCTACCACTGCTTCTTATTAGTTTTAACTTATTTTGTTTTGCATTGTAAATATTTTGTAAATAGTTGTTCAATTAATTATGGTACAAACCTATGTTCATTACATACTTTAAAACCATCCAATCAATGTGCCCCAAACCAGTTTCATTAGAAAAGCAATAATGCGAAGTTGGTTTGATTAGACCACTAAATATACCAAATGTATTTCTATTTTACCGTAGTAGCACACGGCGGGTATCCTAGGTACTATTTATTACAAATTGCTTCTATTTCTTCTTTCTAAAAAAATACACGATGTTTAGGTTTCTATTCGAGCGTATTTAATTTTAAAGTAAATATAATACAACTCACATTATATATTTTTTTTAATCACTAGTATTTAGGTTAGTCCTAAATGAGTCGGATACCATCGAGCCAGCGCGCTTAGCATGACCCCGTAGATAAAAGTTTTATCCCTTCCAACTGTCAGATTTATCGAGCAAGTGACATCACACCGAGCTTTATAGACCGAGCTTTGGCATGATCACATTTGTCATCTCATGGTAAAGGTATCGATAGAACCGGTGGACAAGTTTAAAGTTGTCAACAGACATAATATTCTCCGTAGTGTCGATCGAATCGATAATCTATCACATATAAGCTTTTTACCCCCTCCCTAAATAGTTGTAAATTTTCACTTTGACCCCACTCACCCCGCATGCAAATCACCCCACAGCCCTCGCAATCCACCCCAGTTTTACGATCGTTATAAAACATGTAAGACGGATTTCTTGAATTATGTGAATTTTATTTTCCTGGCTTTTAAAATGGCTATAAATAAATAAATATCACCCAGACAGTACATACTCATCGTATTATTCGAAACTATGCAAAGCTTGTGCCATGCGTACCATACAAAGGACTGGGGGCGATCCCAGTTACAACGAGATCAGGGCAAATTCCGAAAAGATCATCTCCGAAATTTGTCGCTTCGGGTTTTGAACCCACAACCGTCCGGTGCAGTGAGCCAAATAGCCTACGAGCAGACCACTAGACCAAACCGTCGTCAGATATGGTTTATGGCAAGATCATATGAAGGGTACAGGGAATGTCCTAATTAATTAATTTTGAAAAAAAAAAAACAATTTGAAAGTTCAACAATACTATAGTTTGGCCATAAACAAAACTGCATTTTTGGCGCCATCTGTTATTTTATTTAAATTCTAATGATTACCTTACACAAAATATGAAAAAAAAAATGTTATATTCCCTGTTATTTGCCTGTACCCTTCATATGCAATCGGCGGTTTTTTTTTCAAACTTAAATGTTGTAACTAAGATATTAATAAGCCCTTTTACCACTCGCAGCTGGACAGAAGCCTCTCCTTGTTTTATTTTTGAGTTAAGTCTTTTAAAGATGCGAAATGCTCAGTAAGTGGGTAAAGGAGGCCTGTAAATAAATCCAAAAAAAGGTATTCCAATATCGAAAAGCAACAACGTTAAGTTTCCACATATATTCACATGGCGACGTCAATTTGTGAGTCCAATCATAAATAACCCTCTCATTTACATAAGAACACTTTGTTAGATCTGACTCCTTATATACCAAGACATTGTCCTCTTATGTAATCTACCAACTATCTTTAAGAAAATTCGCAACTGTCTCATTCTAATTTACATTCTGTACTACTCTAACTCGTGTGGAAAACCAGCCGAGCGCGCCAATGGGCGGAGCTTTCAACACCGCCAGTTTTTGTTGACCTGTGAAAATTCGTGGGCATACTCTGAGCTGTTCTATTTTCATACGATTCAGGGGAGGTGAGGTAGTTAAGACTGGAATGGTTGGTCTATATATCGCCTGACTGCACATTGGCTGGATCAGACCACGCCTACCATGGAAATGCATTTCCAAGATTGCTATGCAGATGGTATTTTGCTTAAGAATGGCGGTTGAGGAAAAAGTTTCTTGGATTCGTCGGATTTCTAGGCTACGTTTTAGGGTAATTGCAAATTGCAGTTTCTGGATGCATGAAATAATTCATAGTACAGCTGGTCCGTCTGATTTTCTTTGTTGGGATGATTTTTTAAATTTTGATGGGAAAGTGTCAATCGTGGTTAACATTAAATAATGAGGACATTATGGATGCGTACTTCACCTATGAGTGCGGCAGGTTGATCTACTTAGTAGAGAGAATTATATCTCCTATATGGTCCCGCCTGGGGTCTTATAGACATTAAAAAAAAAGTTATTTAGTGCGGTACAAAACTTTGCTATCAAAGACAATATTTTGTTTTCCATCCTGTAATCATCTAGACAAATCACCCACAATCACTTTATGTGTCTACGTAAATTAAATTTATTTAAATAAAATAGTATTTTTTTTGTGTAAGACATTTTTATCAATTCTTTGTAGGTACAACTTGTAGATATTAACTTAATGTAAAAACAACCTTGTGGTAATCAAAATTAAGTTCATTTCGACTTAGATTGAAACACAAAAATGTAAATCCTTATTTGAAAAAAGCAACCATGGAGTTTCTTGCCCATTCTTCTCCATAGGAAATGCATTCCGAATGGGTGGTAGAGCTACTATTTTTACTATTTATTGACGATTCATAAGTGCCTGTATTGGTTTATATGAATAAAAAATATTCTGATTCTGATTCTGATTGTTTAGACTTGCACAGAAATTTTGTTTACCGCATTAGTTTTTTTCTGTTTTCAAATACAGTGTCTTTTAACAAAGTCATTTTCTATAGGAGTGTCCAATTATGGAATTACATTTAATTATGGTTTCAATTATCAATCATTATATTCTACAACTATGCTATAGGCATGTTGTAGCATTAAGTTCATAAGCCGGCTAACAGATGTGCAATAGAACGTTGGTCTGATGCGATTTCCTTCACGCTTCGTTACACGCGCCAACGCTATTATTGAGATACATTAATGAGATTGATTATTAATCTGACACCAAACTATGGTAAAATGTACCCAACGTATTTATTATAACACACATATTCCTATAATTGTTTCCCGAAAATTATAATCCATTTAAAGTGGCATTGTAGAACATTTGTGCACCTACTTAAAAATGTAGTTATTTTTTACGAAATGTCTGATTTTTTATGGAATAAGATGAGGAATTACTGTACCTACGGTTAGCGGTTATTCTTCTAATGTCACGTAATGAAAAACAAGTTATATCAAATTAAAACACGGATTAATTATTTAAAAAATTATATAAATACATGATCACGCCTGTATTCCCCGAAGGGGTATGCAGAGGTGCACTGCAGTGCGCCCACAATTCGCCGATATATTTTGGTCCCAATGTAATAGGTGGCGAGCCTATTGCCATTATACCGGGCACATTCTCCCTCAATGCGAAGGAGATTTTTTTGGGCTATAGTCCACTACGCTGTCCCAGTGCGAGTTGGGGAACTTCACATGCCTTTTTATAGACGTGCAGGTTTCCTCACGATGTTTTCCTTCACCGTTCAGCAAGTGGTAATCATTAGTATTATCATCAGATGTATTTTGGTCTTAAGGTAATGGGGAGCGAGCCTATTGCCATTATACCGGGCACATTCTCCCTCAATACGAGGGAGATTTTGGACCATAGTTCACCACGCTGGCCCAGTGCGTGTTGGTGAACTTCACACGCCCGTCTATAGACGTGCAGGTTTCCTCACGATGTTTTCCTTCACCGTTCAGCAAGTGGTAATTATTATTGAAAATTACATTCGCACATGAAATTTATCTCAGAGGCCCGGGATTTGAACTTGCACCCCTTACCTTACGTTCAAGGCGGGCGTTCTTGCCTACGAGGCTACCACTAAGTCGCATGTCACATGTGGGTAACCTAACTTTCTGCTAAAAATATTATGGAACAAATAGTTTGTTAAAAAAAATCTGCAATCATTAATCCAAGCCAGATTAATACCCCAAAATTAATATCTACCCAAATAAAAAAAAACCTTCGTCTGCTACAAGACTAATCCGTGCCGAAGAGAAAAAATGTACAAGATCTTTTCATTTTCCAAGTCCAACGTCGGAAACTGAATAGGGGTAGAACCTCGAGATGTGATGCGATTGAAAATCATTGGAGCGAGCGACGTCGGGCGGCGAGCATTGTACTGCCGACCCCTCGTATTGTTATTAAACATTGAAGTAAATGAGGACATGTGGTTACGTTAGATGATTGGAATTAAAAAAAATGCATCAAACATTACCTATATACGAATACGGTTGAATATCGCATCTCGAATAACCGGCTATCGTCAAAAGTTTATGTTTTTTCAGTATTAATGCCGTATACACTTTGAGGCAAGCGAATTAAGTTGCGAATTAAATACATCATCACGCCTGTATTCCCCGAAGGGGTAGGCAGAGGTGCAATGTAGTGCGCCCACACTTCGCCGATGTATTTTGGTCCCAATGTAATAGGGGGCGAGCCTATTGCCATTATACCGGGCACATTCCCCCTCAATACGAGGGAGATTCGGGCCATAGTCCACCACGCTGGCCCAGTGCGGGTTGGTGAACTTCACACGCCTTTCTATAGACGAGCAGGTTTCCTCACGATTTTTTCCTTCCCGCTTCATAGCAAGTGGTATTCTCGGATGAAAATGAGATTCGCACCATAAACCCAGAGGTGCGAGCCGGGGTTTGAACCTGCACACTTTGATTTGCAAGTCGTGCGTTCGACCACTCGGCTACCACTGATAATAACTATTTTTGAAAATATACTGAATCAACATTAAAAAAAAAACTGTATCTATAACCATACGACATCCATATGTCATACGACTAAATACGATCGCGTCATCGATGCAATTTCGTTGATAAATGATCTATATATGTGAGACGATACAGTACATTTTGGTATTGGCAGAAAAATTAGCTCATTTTGTCATATCCACAGAGCTTTTGGTAAGTTAAGGCTTTTGAGCCGAGATCTAATTACATTGCTGTGTAATAACAATATATACTTTACTTTATTCTTTATTCTGTTGTATGGAAATTTCTCGTATAATTCATCAACGAACTAATATATTTCAAGCTATAAATATCTCGGTCCCCTTTTAAAATCTTGTGCAAAAATTACCGTATAAAATATTTTTTTAAGTCGCCACGTGTCGTCTCGGAAGCGAACCCGCACTAACGGACGGACGTCATCTATTACTCGCTAGTATCGCGCTTTAAAATCTGTAGTTCATGGGGTCAATAATATTGTCAACTAAGATGATTGACCCCATGTTTGCTTGTGCCTTAAAATCAATGCACTCTCTACTTGATGTTAGCTAACCTCTCTCTCACTCACTGTCGAACTTTTGCAGGTAATAGTTTCATCCCTCTTACTCCTACCATTTTAGCCATATCATTTTAATATTACTGAGAGTTTTAGCAGCTCTAGTAGTAAAATGGAGCACGCTATATGTATCTATGTATATGTAATAAGTTTTAGCGATTTAAAAAAATGATCAGCCCACTGAGTTTCTTGCCGGATCTTCTCAGTTGAGGTCGCGTTTCAATCCGGTGGTAGTATAGTAGTATATAACAAAAAAAAAATAAACTTGAAAATTTGTATTGTTAACAAGTATGTGTTGAATGACGATATTCATTTATATACTTACTTGACACTTTTACTACTTTTCTGTTTGAAATAATTATTGTTTCAAATATAAGAATAAATAATAACATAACAGCGGTTGGATGCGTAGTATGCAAGATGAAGACAGTTAAAAAAAAACTATTTTAGATATAACAAAAAAATATCTTATGCGCCAAAGTTAGGCACATAAAAATGTTTAAAGTCTAATATAAATCAGTGAAGTAGGGTGCTCGTGTCCCGGGTTCACATTTGAATGGGCCTCGCCTATTGTCATTTAAATACGGCCGACGCATCCCGACACTTTGCCACGGAATATTTAAATAATAATCACGGTTGATTTTATGTATTTTGAGTGTTTACATTTTGAAACGTTTTACTTAGTAACCTACCTACGTATGTCAACTATGTTGTACACAAACTGCAACTAAACTATGCTTGACTGAATTTTTTAGTGCTGTCAATGTGTAATATTGGTATATTGCCATCTTGCTCATATAATATGGTCATGATAAGGACGACAAAGTCAGCATTACACATACAGAATCAACAATATAGTACAACATTTATCAGTCAATAGTGAGAACATAGAAGCAGTGTTTTTTATGGATTTAACAAGTAACAAGTAAATCTATTAGCTAAATATAACCTCTTTAGTGCAAAATATAATATAATAAAAAAAACACAAATGGCTGGAATCAAATTCAAAAATGGAAATGTCAAAAATGAGTTTAAAATTCTCAAATAAAATAAAATATAATCTACAAATGTAAATAAACACTATCAACACGTTTAACTGTATAACATTAATATTTATAGCACTTTAAAATGCAATAAAAACTTGAACAAAATGCCCCCTCCGTGTTGGATAATGGCATAACTCAAAATATGTATTTTGTATCACTATGACTGATATGACACTTTGAAGGCGTTTCGAATTATTATAGTTCATATCCACAAAAATATTTTAACAATCAATAAAATATCAAATGTTTCATATTTCTAAGGCTATAAAGACCATTATTGAACTTGTTTAATTTTTTTGATAGAAATCTTTTGTGGCGCTCGTGTATTAGATCTTATTGTGTTTTTAACACTTCACCCCCACTTGCGTGGGGTGTAACTTGGGGTAGCTTGCACCCTCGCTGATTAGCGTCCTTAATCTATGGGGGCCTTTAGAACGGTATTATGCAACTGTAAACTGTAATGTCACTATTTCGTACGTATTTTCTTCTATTTACTGATTTACAGTCATGTCTGATGTTATTCTAGCCTGATGTGACTTTTATCAGATACCCCTGTTTCTAACCACTATCTTTTTATCAATATTATTTTAATATTGATTTGATTCTTGAACATTACTGCCAGTACAAAAGCTATAAAAAATAACAAATTTTATTTATAAGCACCAAAATTTAAATGATTTCAAGAAATCAGAATTTTTTACATTCCCATTTTTGTATTTGGGATAAATTATTAAAAATGGCTGTGTTCATCTCGCATACCGTCGTCCGTTTATTCAATAATATTTCTGTATGTTTACTTAACATCTTAAACTGTTGCCTAATGAACAGCCCCGGGGTCCGCGGATGGGATGTGTTCATCCCGTTATTAGCTGATCGTGACATGTACAGATGTACCTACAAGCCATTGTATATTTTATAAGTTGTACAAACAGACATGTGGTAACCTTTTTACTGTATCATCCGTGCTGGAAAAAAAAAAGTTAAGTTACACACATAAATCGTAATATTTAAGAAAAGTTGGAAATATAATTAAAAACGCACTTATAATTGAAAAAAAATAAGAAATCTGATATTCATTGAAGTTTTTCTAATAAATTCCGTGTAATTATAACTCATAACTTGATAAAATTATCAAATTTTAATGGAATTATATGATGAATGGACTGCTCCCGGGTATTCTACCAATATCAAGTAATTAATAGCAAGGACAAATTCAATAAATACACAAATATCTACAACTAATGCCTCTATATCTATACTAATATTATAAAGAGGAAAGATTTGTATTTTTGTATGTAACGAATAAACTTAAAAACTACTGGACCGATTTCAAAAATGATTTTGTCATTAGAAAGCTACATTATCACTGAGTAACATAATGTACTCTAAAATTTAAAAAAAAAACATGTCCACCCGTGCGAAGCCGGGACGAGCCGCAGCTAGTCTATATCTATACTAATCAATATCTATACTATCTATTCCTATACTCTATACTAATATTAAAAAAGAGGAAAGATTTGTATTTTTGTATGTAACGAATAAACTCAAAAACTACTGGACTATTTTACCGTTAGAAAGCTACATTATCACTGAGTAACATAGGCTATATTATAAACCCGTGCGAAGCTGGGACGGGCCGCTAGAAATAAAAATGGTGATGAATGTAAAAAAGATGGCGGATGAATGAAAGAAAGAAAAAAACATTTATTCAACACAGCACACAGAGAATATAAAACTTAAAAATAGATACAAACAAGAACAAAAGGAAAAGAGCTCAGTGTGAACTGTGCCGAAAAGGTAATGGCTCAGCACATGCTGGAGGAGAGTCTCAAATAATGTACTTCTCTGATTAACAATTACCAATAGGATTTATCAAGCACTTGCGGTACCCGGCGTGTGCTACTACGATGAATGGAGCGAATGTGCCTAATGCATTGTTTTAGTTTTCTATAACCATCTTCGCATTATTGCCTTTCTATTGAAACCAGTTTGGGGCATATCGGTTAGATGGTTTCAAATTCTATAACGACCAACAGGGACGTCACTAGAAAATTGTTCGTGTAGGACGTGGTCCTACCCGGGACGAGGTCAGATTTTCGTTCTTGTAGGACACCATCGCACTCAACCGGCTATAGATTTAATGCAACAACTAGTGACATCTATCGACATCATTTGAAATTACTGTCGCACCTAAACACTCGATTAACCGCAGTCATTAACCGCGATATTTTCCAAATACCCACTAAATTGCATACGGATATATCCGCGACATTAGTTCCACCGGAAGTGGTGCGCGCGTGCCGGATGCCGGGGTCCATCCATTGTGCGTCGTGACGTCACTTCCGTCTTGCGATATGGCTGTGGAACTGCAGGCGGTCGTGCCAAATCTGCCGTCAGATCCTAAAAGTCATTAAGTGACATTTTGTCTCAATTGAGTTATATATATTACATGAAAGCCAAACATTTTCTCTATCGGCCAGTCTTGGTTTCATTTTCCTATCGTTTATAGTTATCAAGATACGTGGAGACAAGTCTCTATACCTTCAAAATTTCTAAAGACATCACTATTTGCGTATTTTATTTGTATATTGGGTATACTCACATAAAAAGCTTTTTAATAGTCGAGAAACGGAATGTTTTATCTATAGGCCAGTCTTGGTCGTATTTTTCTTAGATTTATAGTTATTAAGAGAAATAGAACCAAATCTGCGTTTTCATAATTGCTAGTGAGACCAATTTTCGCATTTTTGCTTGGAACTCAAAATTGGGCTTACTAACTTAACGGCCACAGATCGCCGTGCGCGAGACCAATTATTTATCTATGTTAACGGCAGTAATGGAAAATGTAGGTAGTATGTACATACGAGTAACATGAAATACATTAATAGCAAAAAAATAGCAGCTGTCAGAAGTAACTTAAATTTTTTTTTTTAACGAAACGAATTAAGGAATGGTTGCACCTGCTTCTAGCGAGTATTCTGTCAATATAAAATAGTTAAGAGCACATAGCATTTTTACGGGATAATTAAAGTGATTGTCTATGGGATTTAAAACACAAACGAAAGCTCACTCAAAACTAGTCTTACTTGATGACAATCATTAACAAATTCTTCCATACAGACTCAATCGTCCCCGCATACACAAAACTACAAACCGTAAAATCTTAATATTCTATACGCCAACTTCAACAATACCATTATCTTCGCGATTCGTCATGAACGACGAAAAATTCGATTCATTAATGGTGTATTGTAAAAACCGCGAATTCGACACGCACCGATCGGGCTTGCACCCACGACAAGTGCAAAATGACGTCACAAAACCACGTAACATTTACGCTTTAAATAACCTTACGCTATAGTAATATGGTTGAATATTTCATAAAACAGTTGTCAAATAATCTTGGATATAATCACACTGAAATTTTGAATTTAAAATATTCCTATTGTGTTAGGCATAGAGTTGAATTTATTGATGCTGGCTGCAAAATGATTTGGTTTTGGAACAGTGTATGAATTTAAAAATAATAATACGTCATCGTACGGTCCCTATGTCTTTTGGGTCCAGTGTTGCGTGAGACGCATTACGGTCGTATGTTGATTTTGATGGGTAGGTAGGTAATGTGGGAGTTGTTCTCCACAGCCGGTGACGTTACGAGAAAAAAATATTAAGTAGATATTTTTCTTTTAGCAATTCATATAGTTTTGTTGCAACAATAGGATTTGGGAATAATATCTTATAACAACACATACTAATCGTATGATCCCAACTATATGATGGGTACCATACAATTGTCTGGGGCCGATCCCAGTTACACCCAGACCAGTGCCAATTTAGAAAAGGCAATTTCCAAAATTTGCCATAGGCGAGAATCGAACCCACTAGCGGTTTAGTGAGCCGAGTGGCCTATAGTCAAACCACTAGACTAAGTCATCGCCAAATTCGGATTTCAGACTATAAACGGGTGTATCCACCTCGAACCAAAGTGTATTCGACTTGATAATAACGATTTATAAAACAAAAACCTTATTTCGTTAAATTTAAAAAAAAAAAAATCCAACCGCATAGTCCAATGGATACTGGCCGACAAAACCAAATGGCTACATTCGCGCGTGAATTTAAATCTCGCCCCGGGTGTTAGAAAGCTGTGATTTGTGGTTATTTACAGCGGTTGTTAAGTTTCCATTTTCGTCGGCCACTCGTGCGTAATCCGCGACGATTTCGATTCGAATTGCGTTTTTAATTTTACAGAATAGGTAGGACCCACGCGGCGTATTGTGCGCGGTAAATGTACGAGCACAATGCCCGCCATTTTACAATTCGGTGATTCGAAATTAGAATGTGTGAATTCGATTTTTTATTGTTACGTTTTTTAGGGTTTGGTGGTTACATATTCTGATTGCTGACGAGTCGGCAGTGGGGTTTTAAACGCCTGCAGCTAACAAAAATGCTAAATATTTCACCATTGCCATATTTACTATATATTGTGTATTGTAGATAAGAGTCAACCTCACACATCATTATTAACTGTTTAAATTTTAACATCATTAAAAAATATCAGTATAAGGCCTCCGACACACTGCGGTCACCACTCGTGCGTAAATTTTTTTTCAATACTGTATTCAAACTGTAGACTGTATACAAACATATAGAAAAAAAAAATCTTCAACAAAATGACACTGACAGCGCGAGGGAATTTAAACTATTTTTGACGCGTGAGGGCGTGGCTTTTACCACAGATATTCAATCTTTATGCATATTGACCATAGAGTCACTAGAGTACCCATAACGACTCTACTCTTCGTATAGCACTGCGGCGATTTTTCCGCCATTTTTGTTATCTCTTGTACCTGTAGTATACGGCAACTATATGGGAAAACCACAATGGCGGAGTCAGATAAACTAGAAAAATTTACCGCAGCGCGGGCTCGATATGCCGTCTCCCTATTTCTACTACATCCATGTGAGGGCGTGACTTTAACCACAGAAATTCTATCTTTATGCATATTGACACAGAGTTAGTTTTCGTATTGGCAAAACAATTTTACGCGCGACGTCTGACGTCCCAGTGTGCTTTACCTATGTACGATCGGCGTTTATAAGTTCAGCACGTTAAATACTGTACCGCTATGAACATAAGGCTCATTATTATTTGACATAAGACTTATGAACGCCGCTATACTCATATCTGTTGAATAAATTTAGCTTCGATTTTAACGAGATTTTCTTTATTAATTTTCACAATCCGTTCAAAATTCAAATTCAAGTGTCTACCCACCAAAATAATCTAATAAAGAAAATCGCGGAAATCCGCGCGTCAAATCTGTTGGAGTTCACCCTTCGGGAGGCAAAAACCCTTTTGTCCAAACAAGTCGTCGGCACTCGGATGTCACCGGGTGAATCGTGACATCCTCATTGGGGATTCAGTTGGATCCTGACAGTGAAAATACGCACTGCGACAGAAAAACGCGACAATTTTTTTGTTGTCAATTTCGAACCCCACTATTCTGAATTCAAACTCTCTATGCAAAAAATACAAAAAATGTTTCTACCTATGTCTGTTATAGGTTTTGAAAACATCCAAACGATGTGCCCCAAACCGGTTTCATTAGAAAGGAAATAATGCGAAGATGGTTTTAGACCACTAAATAAACAAAATGTATTTCTTTTATTTAGTGTAAGTAGCACACGCTGGGTATCCGCTAGTTTTAGATATACCCAATAGTTAAGTATTAATAATAATGACGCATTGAGAGTAGTCATGGGTAACTCGTCTCGTCTATTCTATTTGAGGTTGAGAGAGTACCTCATTTTACCTCGGGAGGTGCTCATTTGAGGTGAGGCATCACTTGAGCGCATATTCACTTCATTAGCTTACTCACTCACTCGCGAAACGATTAAAACTTTTCTTAGCAACTTTTACATGGGATGTGACGAGGAAGTGAACGAGTGAGGCGGTAACAATGTTGCAATGCGAGTATCTCGTTGAATTAACTAACATAAGAACCTCAAATGAGTCGCCTTATGAATGAGGGTCACATCTCTAACTTAGAGGCTCACCGTAGGCGCCTGGATAAAGGATCAGATTCAGAAGGTAGTAGTCCTAAAAACTAAACGCATCGCAAATTTGTTCCCCACAAGGATACTCTCAAAGAAGAGGTATTGGAATCGATTCTGATGGGATCCAACTAAAATACATTATGAAGTATTGCCGTCTTTCTTACGGCCGTAGTGTACGAACGAGATGGCAATATTACTAGTGCTGTCAATCATAGTTGTATTGTGTGAAGAACAAAATCCAGATAATTGTGTCAATTTTTTTTTCGAGATGACTCCAACAATTTCAGAATACAAGGGAAATTTGTACGGAACTCAATAACAAACGGATCTACAAATTATCCACGAAATGGCTGCGATAAAATGAACGTGTACGTATAAATCAAATTTGCATAGCGCGCCCCCAAGAAAACGGCAGACTTTAAATCTAGTAAATTTACTAAATCTAGGCTTGAACTGATTCAACGGTGGTCCCAGACGGCGTTCGATGCCAAAGAATAAAACTTTAAAGCCGTACACACTTAGATATTTTCACAATAAGAAAAGTTTGAGATTCTTGAACATTATTCTCCATAAGAACAGACATTACGGATATTATTGCTAAGACTTTAGACAGTATAAATAGGTACTGTATAAAATGGTACTAATGCTTTACACAATACCTACCTATTTAAGTGGTAGCTGCGTGGTCAATCGCACGCTTTGCAATCAAAATGTACAGATTCAAACCCCGGCTCGCACCTCTGGGTTCTATGTGCAAATCTCATTTGCATCCGAGATTATTACTTGCTGAGAAGTGGTGAAGGAAAACATCAAGGGGACGCCTAACTTTAATACAGGTACATACCAAGGTATTTGGTCTGTGAATACAACTGACGGTTTTCTGTAAAAATCAACGAAACAATAAATTTATACCACTAAAGAAGGGCTGTTATGGTTTAAATTAATAAAAAAAAATGTTCCTTTGTTCACCATAACTCACGTACATTTTGTAGGACTGTTTAGTGATTTCGAACTTATGAACTTTATTATTTAAGTGAAATAATATAATTTGGAGAGCTGGATCATCGCATGTGTATGATTGGTACCAGGGCAACAGAAGTGAGTGGATACAATGACCCCTCATTCAAGCCTTTGTCTTCTAGTGGGTCAATTAAGCCTAGCAATTAAATTAACCCTTGCAAGGTGTCGCCTCTAAATGTTATTAATCTTTGTAATCCTTTTAGAATTTCACCTGAATATTTGTTCTGTGCAGGCTATAGACAAACTGATTTGAGAATTCGATTTGTTTGACGACTTGTGGCGTAGCGGCGGAGTACTACTTCAAGTTGTTTTGTTGATAAACCTCATGAATATTGAAATATTTTGTAGAGCCGGAAAATTTTTGATTGGTTCCTACCTGAATCGTATTGGGAAGCGGTTTGAAGCAAGATTAAATTAATATTTACATAATTATAAAGAAAATAATAACACATCATCACGCCTGTATTCCCCTTAGGGGTAAGCAGAGGTGCACTGCAGTTCGTCCAAACTTCGATGATGTATTTTGGTCCCAATGTAATATGGGGCGAGCTTATTGCCAATATACCGGGCACATTGTCTACTACGCTGGTCCAGTGCGGGTTGGTGAACTTCACACGCCTCTCCATATACGTCCAGGAATCCTCAAGATGTTTTCCTTAACCGTTCAAAAAAATAAATAGAGTAAATATAGAAAAACTTAAAATATGTCATGACAATATACGAAAATTGTGGATTCCCACACGAAATCATACTATACATATGTATTTAAAAGTACTATTTATGGCTTTAGGAGCCAACGTCTAATATTTAGCAGACTTTTAAAGATAATAAATAGATAACTCTACATCGTTAAACCTCTTAAAGTAATACAAGCAACGTACCTTTAAGATATAAATTGAATGTGTTATTATGGGCGGCCTTATCACTAAAAGTGATCTCTACCACTTAACATTTAGTTGATAATAGTTAATAACATTAAGTTATAATTATAATGAATTTAATAAGACTCATAAAATATATTTGATACAGACTCTACATGCCAATTATGGAATATTCCAAAAGCAACCTTCTTCAAAGTCAATATCGTTGAAAACAAAACACTTATATTCTCGTTGCACATATGTAGTTAATTAATTTGCTTATTTTTTGTACAATTGTACACCCAACATGAAATATCATTTCGTGTACCGAAAATTTGTCACTGAAAAATACATTTTAATACATAAACTTCAGAGTACAAAATTGTATGGACATTTCAAATAATTGTTTCTCATATTGTGAGGTATGTAGATCGTTTGAGTCCATCAAAGGTTTGTAACAAAGAATATGTTGTCATGCTTTGTTGCGATTGTTGCTTTGCAAATTTAAATTTTTCAGCCTACGCTTGTTTTTATGCCTTCATTACTTTGAATAGAGTTGTGAAGAGTTACATTACTTACTCACATGTGTTAGTATACAATTCGTTAAAACTTTGTACACGTAGCGATCAAACAATGTTTTGCCAATACGAAAAGAAACTGTATTAACTGTCAAAGAAAGCACATTTTTCAATGAAATGACATCATTGACGTTAGCGGATTTTGTCGCGTGGCCGCATGGCTTTCGCCACCGAATTCCAATCTTAATTTACGTCAGAACAGAGTATAATATTAGAAAAAAAATGAGTGATGTAGTTAGGAGGGATTTTAGACGTGTGGCTTTTACCACCGAAATTCAATCTTTATGCATATTAACACAGAGTTCGTTTTAGTTTTATGATCTGTAATTTTAAGACATATAGCATCATATTATTATTATTATTATTTTTTTTTTTTATGTGATAGGGAGGCAAACGAGCAGACGTTTCACCTGATGGTAAGTGATCAACGCCGCCCATGGACACGTGCAACACCAGGGGCATCGCAAGTGCGTTGCCGGCCTTTAAGGAATGAGTATGCTCGTTTCTTGAAGGTACCTTTGTCGTATCGGTACGGGAACACCACTGCAGGAAGTTCATTCCACAATTTGGTGGTGCGAGGAAGAAAATTCCTGGTAAATCGCACTGTACTGGAACGCCATTCATCCAGATTATATTATGTAACAATAAAAAGTAATTGTTATCCGCCCAAGGCGGGACAATCACAAGTTCTTACGCAACAGGATCAAAATAAAAATCAAATTATACAGACTCTGTTATTGCATAAAGGCACCCTCGGACAGCCCTTATTGAGTTAGTGTGGGGTGGCTCTAATTATAATCGCCTGTATAGCCATGTTTGCCGTAGTTTGCAAATAAAAGTTTAAATAAGATTGTATTGCTGTAACTTGAATCAAGTCAATACAAATTTAAAAGGGCAATAGTAAGTTTCTAAAAAATAATTAATTTACACTCGTAAATTTCGCCGGAAAATACGAACTCATCGTATGAACCCAAACTAAGCAAAGCTTGAACTATATGTACCATACAATGGACTGTACTTTGGCACTGACGGGAATCGAACCCTACAATAAGGCCTACAATCAAACCAGTAGACCATGGTGTCGCAAATAGGATTGTGTTCCTAGTAACTTGAATGTAGTCAATACATTTGTACAACGGCCCGATTTTCGTTTGATAGTCATCAATCTCTATTCGAGATAATGTCGAAAAAACACGTTAAATTGGCCGTATTTTTAAGTTTTTTTTTCGCCTTAATATCTCGAATAGAGAAACAAACGAAAATCGGGCCCCTGGATGTGTCAAAAACAAGAAATAATATTAATAATTTAAACATTTGAACGAGTATCGGGGAAACAATAGAATGATAATATTTGTGACTCTTTCACGCAAAACTACTCAACGGATGTTGATGAAACTTTACAGTATTATTGTTTACACAACAGAATAACATAAAGCCCATAATTTATAAGGATTAGTCGAACGAACAAAGTGTCCGCAGACGAAGCCGCCGACAAGAGTTAGTTTTATCTAAATTGAACGTGTTTTTTCTAGAAGTTAATAACAGTTCGTGTTGGTGTGTTCGCGTGCTTTTTAGCACGTCTGTAGCGCTTAAAGTCATATTTCAATTAATATAAATATAATTCACTAAAATATATCTAGTCAAGTTCACCCCATGAATAGTTATTGGTCGTTCAAAAGAAGCGAAATCATTGTTCGACTCGGGAACCGCAGCCAAATTGCATTACACAAAACGCATTGCGGTCCCCATTCAAATATAATGAATTTATATAGAAATTTGATGGCTTATGGACCCCATCGTGCAAATCGTGAAACTAGAACTGTCTCCGAAGATAATACTATATAAGTTGCTTCCTATTTAGACTAGAGATGAAACGGATATCCGGCAACTATCCGGTATCCGGCCTATCTGGCCTTGTTTTCACTATCCGGCCGGATACCGGAGAGTAACTCAGTATCCGGCCAGATACCGGATGGTAGTTCAGTATCCGGCCGAATACCGGATAGTAATTCAGTATCCAGCCGGACGCCGGATAGTAATTAAGTATCCGGCTGGATACCGGATAGTAGTTCAGTATCCGGCTGGATACCGGATAGTAATTCAGTATTCGGCCGGATAACGGATACTAGTTCAGTATCCGGCCAGATGGCGGATATTAATTCAGTATCCGGCCAGATACCGGATAGTATTTCAGTATCCGGCTGGATACCAGGTAGAAATTCAGTATCCGGCCGGATACCAGATAGTAATTCAGTATCCGGCCGGATACCGGATAGCAGTTCATTATCTGGCCGGATACCGGATAGTAATTATGTATCCGGCCGGATACTGGTTAGTAAATCAGTATTCGGCCCGATACCGGATAGTAGTTCAGTATCCGGCCGGCTAATAGTTCAGAATCATCAAGTTCATTCCACAATTTGGCGGTGCGAGGGGGAAAATTCCTAGTAAATTGCACTGTACTGGAACGCCATTCATCCAGATGGTGAGGATGGTCAGGTGAGGAGGTTTGTTGTATGGAAGCCCCCTTAAATATTTATTTTCCTATGTTTTTGTTGTTATAGCGGCAACAGAAATACATCATCTGTGAAAATTTCAACTGTCTAACTATAACGGTTCAAGAGATACACCCTGGTGATAGACGGACGGACGGACAGCGAAGTCTTAGTACTTAAAACGGTTCCCGTTTTACACTTTGGATACGGACGGAACCATAAAAGTGAAGTAATTGGAGTTTTAAGTTTCAGCTTTTAACACGTTCGCTGCGTTTTGAGGTCATATTGGCTCATGGCGAACTTTCATCCAGTGCGCAACGCTCAAAAATATGGGTCCTATATGAGTCAATATGACCTCATGACGCACCAGCTGAAAATACACTAAAAAATCATTACGCAGCGAACGCGTTAAACAAGCAGATAAGTGCTTCCAGATTTTGGTTAGATCTTTGACTCCCTCCCGGGTATGGGGTGCAGGGTGGTAAAGACAATGTGGAACTAGTTGTAATCAGGTTAGCGAACAATTTGCGTGTCTGCCGACGCGTGGTATATGCCGAGTAATCTGCCGGCCGGCCGTCTGCGATGTTCAATTCCAATGCCGATTGGTGCCGAAAGCTTTTTCATGTACACGTTTTTGTCTATTATAGCTGGTATTGTATTTTCAAAAGTCAATAGCAAAATGAACTCTATTAAGACATAGAAGAAGCACATTTTTCAAGGAAAATGACGTGTGCAAATTATTCCTGAATGTGTTGTTTTTTTTTATGAGATAGGGAGCCAAACGAGCAGACGTTTCACCTGATGGTAAGTGATCAACGCCGCCCATGGACACCTGCAACACCAGGGGCATCGCAAGTACGTTGCCGGCCTTTTAAGGAATGAGTATGCTCGATTCTTGAAGATACCTATATATTTGTTAAGTAGGTACCTTCTCTTTTACTACTACTTTACTTATATTACTTTACCTCTCTCTTGATGTAGACTGTAAGTAATTTCAAAATTGTTTTAATCCTCCGTAGTTTGTGTATGTCATGAAATATTTTGAAATAATGTACCTAATACCCATGTATTTAAATGATAATTGAATTTAAAAAAAAAATCACCGGGCTGCATGGCTTTTGCCACATATATTCAATCTTCATGTATATTTGCACAGAGTACATTTTACAAAAAATCCATCCATCCATCCATCCATCCATCCATCCATCCATCCATCCATCCATCAAACGACACAAATAAAGAGACGTCTCATTTAACGGTTTTTTTTCCACGGATTTTTTCTTACGGTTTTACTATCACATTTTTTTCAGTTCGATCGCCTAGCAAAATCCCTATTCCCTCCAAGCCTGCCGTAAGGAACTTCGTTCCAATAATCTATTGAATTCACTTGCATAAGTTGGTCAGTACGTCTCAGATCAATTTATAGTTTAGCCCTAAGTACTGATATAGACTAAATTCCGACTTATCCGCCACCCATTTTTTTTTATAAAGTGGATTCATTTAATCTATTACATGGCAATTAATTACTTGACACTGGCGGAATGCTTACTAATTGTGGGTGCAACCATTCCTCATCTTATTCCATTATGATTCACCAGCTCATTTCATTTTGTAAAAGAAGAAATAATAATACTAACTTCCCTTCGAAGTAAACCATCGGATTTTACCGAATTTTTATTCTACCTATGCAATTCAGAATCGTATGGATAGTGAGCGTGCGGGGAGCATCAAAATGCATCCCGACCTTTTTAAATTCAAACTGTAGAGCGGTATTCCTACTATGAATGTAGAGTGATATTTCTGTAGATCTAAAATAACGCTCTCATACTTCGGATATTGACGAGACTCGAGAATTATCAAAAGAAAATAATTTTAAATTGTTTGAAAATCGGTAATAGATGTGATAGCCTTCATTAGTAAGTAATAGCTCTGATTTAAGTAGTATCTACCTCAGTAGATAAAGATTGGTAAAACTTAGCAGTCTAGAGATACGGTCATAACAAAAATTTATTATTATTATATTTATAATCAAGTAATTGTATGTGACAAAATAAAGCAATGTCATACCTCATTACAGAAACATCGCAACGAATGCCGATTGAGTCGTCATCGCTGCGCGCACGCACTCTCGTGACCAATCGCGTTAATCCGCGGCGCGTGCGAGACACGTGGCGCGTCAGTCGTACGACTGCCGCCGCGCCGACGGGTGAACATCGTTAATTATAGCGAATAAAGATTATTTGGAGAGTTGTAAACTTGTTGCAGATGTCCGTAGGAGAAAGGAACGAGATAAAATACAATTGACAAAGCCTCTCATGCATATGTTTAACAACGAATCGTTAGTAGTAAGAGTAACTTAAGTATCGAACTTTAACAGGCATCATAAGCGTTGTTTACGAAAGTTTTTTATAGAAATACCTTTGACTAATTGTAACTGTAATTTTTTTAGAGTTCTTTTACGAAACTTTTTATAGAAACACCTTTAACTAATGTCTCTTTGGAGGTTTTTCAGTCCGTTTGTGAAACGTAGAGTTTCTTGAAAATAAGAATCGGATGTAGACGGGGATTTGCATACGGGAGCACCTAAAAGTAGTGGGTATGACTGGGGGCTCAGTCTCAAAAGAAAATTAAAATCGTGGTTTACAAGGTAAAATCGAATTCTCCTACTGTCGAAGTCAGTTAAAATGTAGCCTATGTTACCCAGGCCATAATATCGAATGGACTGACCCCTTATTCATCAATATTGGATGAATAGTATAGACGCTACGGAGTAATATACGTAAATTCAAACATACATACATAGACTGCTAAAATCATAACCTGTCCTATTCGCTGTAGTTGGGTAAAAAACGAGACAGTCAAGACGACAAGGAAAACGTTGTAATATCTGTTATACAAACGCTAATTCGATAAATCTTTATGATTTCTCTCATAAAAAGGCCAACATTTACAACAACAATGATTTTATTATACGTATGAAATATTATATTATGTTGGCACGCGACTTTTAATGGGTTAATATGTGTATTAACGGACAAAAGACATAAAACGCCGACTACGGCGGGCGACACTGATATCATAATCAAAATATGAAATGATATTTGTGGGGTCGATTGTACCCTTGAGAGGGATATAATCGTCCCCGTGTTTGTTTGTTTTTTTTAGTGATATATTTTATGAAATTGATAGTTTATTGTATTGGATTTTGAAGGGATTATATTTTGTTGAATTTGGATTCTTTTGCGTTGCGATAAAATTGATTGCAATGCAACAAGTGGAATTGCAATGTTTGATCATTTATTAGTGTTTATTATTATGCTATTTCTATAAAAATAAGTTAAAATGCATTTTAAGACTAAATCAAGTGTTTACAATGAATTGGATGAGTACGTAAACTTATTATTAAAACTGTGTTTATAATTAATCTTACTTATACCTATTATAAATGTAAAAGTTTGTGAGGATTGGTGGATGTTTGTTACTCTTTCACGCAAAAACTAGCGAACGGATTTTGTTGAAACTTTACATTATTATTGTTTGTACATCAAAATATCACATATTCTATAATTTGTAGCGATTTATAATAATATTGAATAATCGAAATCTGCATTAATAAGATATATATTACTGTAACAAATAATGAGGAGTATTTTTCATATTGAAAAAAAATCCTCTGAAAATCTCATAACATAGTAGACATTCATTTCTCAGGATCTATGGCAAAATACAAGATTACTATAATATAATATTTTAAATACAAACCGCCGCCGCCGCCTTAACTAAAATGTTCATACAAACTTTTTCTTAAATATCTTCATCCGTATATTTTTTTGACCGTCGCATTTCCCACACAATGCAACCCATTGTGCGACCAGTCCGCACCAGACGCCACTTTTGCGTTCGCACGACGCAAATATTCGATAAAAAAACGCACAACGCCACGTGCTCGAGCATTATTCGATAACTGTCGGGGGCGGTATTAGGGACAACCCTAAATTTACTGCTCAACAATACAATCAAACTTCAACTTTACTAACCAACAAGTAAGTTTGAATTTCGAATGTTTATCATCTACTTATCGTTTGCAGTCTTGTCAAAGAAATTGATGCTTAAATATTACGGTTTAAGGTGGACATTTCATTGGATGGTTCTGTAATTTTTTATTATAGGGTTTTCAGTACAATTCTCTATTTATTGGTGGGAAAGGCCGCGTGTCAGATCTAACACCAGTTTTAATATTTCGTGTCGCGTGCCTGCCACGTGTAAAGCTTTGGTAAAAAACTGGACGAGCGTAATTCGCGTTTTATTGGCGCATTCTTCTTGTTAAATGTTATGCCGTTATTTTGTCCGAGAAAAAAGTAGCTTAATACCACTGTGCGATTTTTTATCTGTGGTTGGACGTCGTTCGGACTGTCATTAGCGGCAAATTGCATGGTTACATACAATTTTACTTTAAATTAGTCTGAAATTTAAATTGTTCAACTTTTAATGTCGAGTATTTTTTTGAGGTTTTGTAATTATTTCTTACATTTCGAATGGAGAAAAAAGTAGATATATTTTTATTTTTATAATAATATTTTATAATATAGTGTATGAAGTTTAACTAACTGCAGCTTGAAAAACAAGTTATTGGATTTGGAACAAGTAACGCCATCTAGCGCCATTTTCCATTACCTATAAGTTTCCTCTATACATATTTCGACAACATCATTAATAATCTATTTCTAATGCGTTTGTCAGAATCAATTATTCATTTTAACTTTTACATAAAAGATAAAACATTAAAATCGAAATTAAGTATTCATTCACTCCTATTTTCTATTTCTAACATCGAGCCAGGTAGCGACATCTAGCGCCCAATAGACGACTACCTATCTAATATATTTAACTAATAAGAGAAATTCAGGTATTATGGCATTTACCCATTGAGATAAATATACATATTATTCTTTAGTAAGTACAATTATTTATTTATGAATAAGTAAATATTATAAACCAAGACCCCTTAAATAAGGCAACAGTAGACTTAAAATGTATTTGTGTAATTATTTTATTGTGGAAGTAAATTTGTACGTAAATCTTAGTAATTATATTTTCCGAACAACTAACGCCATCTAGTATCACAATTTAAAACTAAACCAAAGTAGGGGTCTACCAAAGGGCCTATTTCCGTCCACGTGCCGACTACAATACGATACGATAACGACACGGTAACAATACAATGGAGTCGTCATAGCTACGTCATAATGCCCCGGATTATTTACATTGACGACAGGAAATTGCCTTTTTAGCCCCATCCGATCGAGTAGACATTTCGATGATAGACAATTTTATTCTGTTGGGGAATATAAAAATAGTCGCCATTTTTTTAGCACCCAAACTATACGAGCGTATTGCGATCCATATAAAATTATTCTTTCTTTTTTTTTAATGAGAAATGATGACATTTTATGGATTATGAAGAGGAATGGCTCCACCTGCAATAACCATTTCGCCAATGTCAAGTAATTAATAGCAAGGACAAATTCAATAAATACACACTATAAAATTAAAGAATGGATGATGGATGAGCGTGATAAAGATGGCCCATATAAAGTTGTAAAGCAATGTACCTATTTAGTTCTGTCAAATCCTGGTTAAGACAAAGTTTTTGAACATTCATCATCACGCCTGTATTCCCCGAAGATGTAGGCAGAGCTGCACTGCAGTGCACTCACACTTTGCCGATGTATTTTAGTCCCAATGTCATAGGGGTCGGTCCTATTGCCATTATACCGGGCACATTCAATATCAATACGATGTAGATTTGGGCCACACTCCTCCACGTCAGCCCATTGAATGGAAGGTGATAGTGTCAGAAAGTGTGAAGATGTGTGAGATGAAAGAGTGAAAGGTCTATCTGTCTTACCTATTGTATTGTCTTACCTATTGTATTACTGTGTCATTAGTGTAAGTGGCAATTGTATTGCCGTTCTAATTGATAAATAAATAAATTGCGGGTTGGTGAACTTCACACGCCTTTCTATAGACGTGCAGGTCTTATCACGATGTATGCCTTCACCGTTTAGAAAGTGGTAATCTTTATTGATAATGACATTAAAAAATCCCAGACGTTCAGGCCTAGGATTTGAACTTGCACCTCCCTTGCCCGTTCAAGGCTGGTGTTCTACCAAATAGATTACCACTGCTTCACAAAATCTATCTATAATAATAGTAATAAACAGCATGCTCAATAAAATATAATGTATATAAGCTAAACATAACTCATTTTCGCTTAAAACACTAAATCAAAACCACTTCATCCGTTTGGGCGTGCGCGAACATAAACAAAACAAAAATAAAAAATAAACACAATATATTGAAATAAAACTATTTTACGGATTTTATCGCGTTTATTTACTATTTTATTTTCCCGACCGCAAACAACAACTAAATATGAGGGTACCCAGTTATTAACTATGACATCAGGACGTCTAACACCTCAGTCCCCCCGTGACCATGGTTGCTGTAAATTAGCCGAAACGTCGGGAAAATAAAATAGTAAATAAACGCTATAAAATCCGTAAAATAGTTTTATTTCAATGTATAGTATTCGCGTAAATATAAGAAAACAATATGTAAACAAAATATAGTAAAAATAAACAACGCTTCAGTCAGAGTCGGACAGCGGGATGCTCTCCTGAAAACGAAATGAGTCCTTGTGTAATCATTTTGAAAGTTCAAAGTTTTAGATATCGACTTTCATAGCATACCTACTACTACAGCCCTTTTAACGTCCCACTGCTGGGCACGGGCCTCCCCTCAATGCGAGGGGGATTCGGGCCATAGTCCACCACGCTGGCCCAGTGCGGGTTGGCAGACTTCACACATCTATCGAAAACTAGTCAAGTTCCCTCAGACGTGCAGGTTTCCTCACGATGTTTTCCTTCACCTTTTCATAGCAAGTGATAATCTCAGATGAAAATGAGATTCGCACATAAATCTCAGAGGTTCGAGCCGAGGTTTGAACCTGCACACTTTGATTGCAAGGCGTGCGTTCGACCACTCGGCTACCACTGCTACAGGGGCCTTTAAACCATCACTTATGGCAGGTAGTGTTATTTTATTATTTGTATGTTTTTGTCAGAATTTGTACCCAGTAAGAGTTAAAATCTGAAAATAATATTAAAACATTACCGCAAAGGGGCGGTGGTATGGTAGGGTAAGACGGCCGTCACTAGTTTCAATTGGTTTTCAGTAACGTGGTCTTTTAAAACTAAAATTTGGCAATAAAATATAAAAAGTTACTTAGCTTACTTAACTAACCTCAAACTCCCCAATGAAAATGTCCGAGTCGTCAGACGGCGGGGCTTGGTCGATATTATCAACAGCTGTTATTTGAGGACCTGCAAAATAAATAAACAGATATGACGAAGTGTCAGGGTATAGTGGTTTGAGCGTAGACTGCTTGGCTCACTGCTCCAGGTGGTTACGGGTTCAACTCCCGTTAGCGGCAAATTTTGAAATATGAACTTTAAATAAGGATAAACTGGAGACCTCAACAAAGAAATTGGGAGAAAGCTTAAGAAAACAGTGATAGTTACTTACCTAGTGGTATGCACTCCATAGGTTCAAACAGATCCATGGAGATGAGGTCCAATGGGGGTGATGGAGCCGGCGGCGGCAATGTACAAGATGAAGATATCCGGGTACCTGTTCAACCCAAAGATATTATAAAATTTGTAGCAAGAATCTTTTATAGTTTTATGATGATTGAAATTTTAGATACCTGATCGTAATCCATTTTCAAAATTGCTGCAGGTCTCAAGGTGATGCGGCTCCAGGCGAGGAAGTGGATTAGATGGTCCAGGACGAGGGTCCACTCTATTGGTGCAAGGTTCCACGTTCACCTCGCCCACTGTAGTTAATAATACGAAAATACTCTTAGCATTAATTTTATAGACACCTAATTTGGCTAATATTCTAATCCCTCTACAACCCTTCTTACAATGGCATTTTTCAGCACAAGAATGGAATGATTTATCAATGTTTATGATTAAAAAAATCTTCCAATTAGTTTCGATTTTATTGCATGAACACGAGTGTAAATATAGACAAATGGAATCATAGACATTTATTTTTGTATTGTTGAACATCTGGGATGTGAACTGTACTCTTTAAAGCTTAGGTGCAAACAAAGGCAAGTGGTTATCTCTCATATAAGTGGCCAAGACTCACTTAACGTTGCTAAGCTAGGAACAAGCCTTTCTCCAATTAATGTTTGTCGACATTCAACCTATCTTGATTTGGGTGGTTATCCACATCACAGAGTGATTGCTATCAGCCTTTCAAAGAGTAACCTAAGTCCATGGATGACCTAAAGGTAAATCGTTAGAATAATAAAGAATATTGTTACCATCAGCAGATAGAGCGGTGTGGTAAGCATGATGTGGTTCTTCGACAGTGAGGTGCAGCCTCCCACCTGCCTTGATCTTTGGGACCACAGTAGCTACCACTGGAACTCGAATCTGGACCGCACCGTTAACATCACCACCGGGCACTAGGTTTCTATCCTGAGGATGGCAAGAGGAGTTACGAGATCATATATGGATGAAATATCATCAGACAACACATACGCATCATATGATGTAAAACTCGGACAATGGGTACCATACAATGGACTGGGGTGATCCCAGTTACATCCAGACCATGATAAGTTCCGAAAAGGCCATTTCCGAAATTTGCCACTGGCGGGGATCGAACCTGCAACTACTAGGTGAAGTGAGTCGAGCGGCCTACGCTCATACGAAGGCGTTGTCAATTTATTGATTGTTTCCTCTCTTTGAGCGCTACTGCATTTAGGACAAAAATACTCCCTATGAGATATTGGGTTATGGAGACATTATTAAATGATTATGTTTTCGTCATGTTATCTTCTTAGTTACTTATTTAGATTCATAACAATGTAAATAGTTGCATCGTTGAATTTAACTCAAATTTTATACCAAATTCAGATGGTCGCTAAAAATGTAAGAAAAGTTTAAATTAAGATAGAAAGAAGAACAATAAGTATTGTTACATGAGATGTATTATCATCGCCTTCATTATTCACGACAATTCTTCCACCAACTCTTAGATCTTCAGCAGTTGCAGGTACTAACATCTGGAACACATAATCTGATTGGTAACCGTTGTCTATTAGCCAAACTGTGCTACTAAAACATTTTAAACTATACGATTTTATGCGAAGTATTGCTTCAAACCTTATTTATTATATTGTGTGAGGTGAATGCTAGATGTAGCTGTAATTCATTTCCTAAATAAGTTAATTTCAAATATTTCTCTATTTTCTGCCCTGAAAACTTTAAACATATCTCACGATTTCAGGTCAAAATACCGTCGTTATAGAACCTATGGCTAAGAGTGAGGTAATAAGGTGCCAGTTTTCACAAACATTCGAGTCGTAATACCTAATTATAGGCATCACAGTAGTTCCTTATCAAGGGTCAGCTTTAAAAATAACACAAACGTGCTTCCCTCCAGGCAGCTTCGTATCAACAACCTTCACTAACACAGGAGTACCGTTATCAGGTTTCAACAACGCAAACGGTGTCTGTTTTGTCGCTAAAGCAACACCCATATGGTAAGTCTTTATGCAGTCCACGATCACACCATTCCCCATAGAACCCCATGGGTTATCGTTCCATATGTCACCAGATTCGAAAGACTTGGAGAAATCCCATGGTTCCGCTTTTGGAGTCCAGTTGGTTGTGGAAGAGCCGTCTACAGCAGGTAAGTAAGGACCTACAGATGATGATACTTCGCAATGATCATTTTGAGTTCTGAAACCAATTTTAATATTCTATTAAGAGGAATAAAAAGTCTACATTGTTCTCCTATACACAAGTTTATTGAAGATTTTCTGCTTATGGTAAGTAATCGTTTGGAGGTTTCCAAGATTTGCCTAATTGCCAGGTCCTAAATAAAGTTTAGCCGGAGATTTTCACAACAATTGAGTTTATATTGAAACTAATTTACCTTTAGTTACTTTAGGCAAATAGTGCAAGGAAACATTTGAGATAAAAATGTGAACACTAACCTCGTGGAATCAGGATGAGTCTCAGCAGCTGATCGAGTCAGTCGAGGAGTAGTTCTACCTCGAGCAGGCTGCGCCGGGATGGGGCAGTTATCATCTGGGTGCGCCTATAGCATAACAAAAGCAGTTGTGTAACTAACAAATTCGTCATGGCTTTCTGTAATGTGTCTACTATGTCCATATATTTTTCTGGCTTGGTATGTCTTTATCAATTTACCTCATCATTTCTAAACCCATTTGAAAATACATTATTACATTGAATGACTTGAAAATTAACATAAAACTATTTTACGGATTTTATCGCGTTTATTTACTATTTTATTTTCCCGGCGTTTCGGCTGCTTTACAGTTACCATGGTCACGGGGGGACTGAGGTTTTAGACGTCCTGAGGTCATAGTTAATAACTGCGTACCCTCATATTTAGTTGTTGTTTGCGGTCCGATCCACGCAGAAAGTGCTTACAGTGTCTTGAGGTCTTGCAATGGTACGCTTGGTTTTGGAAAATCTTTGAACTGACTTCAAGCCTGAGTTGGCGCAGTATAATAACCGTAAATCCAGTAGATACACATATTAAAACTCTTAATGATTGACGCGGAACCTCTGATCAAATGTGAACTTTTACGTAAAGTATTGTAGAACACTAGATAATGTAATATTTCGTAGATGATTTTTGGTTAAATTGAAAAGTACTCGTATACAAAGTTTGCGGAAAATGCTTTTATTATGTTTCATATATTAGAGTCGGGTTTCGGTGTCTTTGTAGATCAAATAAGCTGAATGAAACAACGTGCAATAGTGGACAGAGAACGTTCTATAGAAGAAGAAGGATTACCTTACATACCTTGTTCTTGTGACAGACGAGATTGGACTGTTGGTTGAAGCCCTTAAAGCAGATGTTGCATCGATAAGGACGCTCATTGGTATGAGTGAACAGATGATTCCGTAAGTTGCCTGTAAGTAATTACTTCAATTCTGTCGGATCCTTGCACCTATTATATCCTTTAGAATCATCGTACCTTTTATTCTTAAAAAAGGTAGGCAAGGGTGAACTGCACTGTGCCCATCTTTACAGATGTACTAATAAGGCCTACTATAGCTCTTTCAAGATTTCAGGTTAGGCAATATCATGTGTTAATGTATAAATAGGTATAATAATATTAATACTATCATCAGGAGAGGTAAAAGAAGGATTTAAGGAGAACGTGGGATAACCTTTTTGGTGGAATCCTTTGGGACAGATATGGCATTTGTACGGCTTCTCATCCGAGTGCGTCTTGCGATGGGAGATCAGGGTTGAGACTCGATTGAATGTCTTATTGCATACCTGTATTGTTATGGTGACTTAATATAGTAGTACAAAGAGTTTTGAGTATTTTTACTTCTTTATCCAATAGGAGTTAATTAATATATTTTGACATAAATTATTACAACTGTCTTAAGTGTCTCAAAATGTTAAAAAAACTACATGACATAGTATATAAACTTTACGATATAGAACCTTACAGTTGACAGACTGTACTTGTCGCTACTAGAGCTGTAAGCAAGCTTTATAATCAACTTACTTTAGCTTAAAGTGGCTCTACTGATCTGACTTTTTTTAACAGTTGTCGTAAAAGCAGGTTATACTTATTACTTTAATCTAATCAGTCTTTTAAAAAGAAATATGGTACATTTTAAAATCAAGATAAAATTCTATAATTCAGAGGATCTATCATCTGTATTTGATCGAGAAAAGTGTCATTGCAATGTGACTAGTAGTCGCATTAGCCCCTCGAATTAAGCTAAATGCTTTTGCTAGGAGAGTGCTCACGTCTGGTAATAGTCTGATTGGGGATCGACCCAGAAACCTCATGGTAACAAAGGCAATCCGTCTAACCCCTAGGACTTACTCACCTCACACGCGTACGGTCTTTCAGCGGAATGTATAGCTCTATGTTGGCTCAGGGTGGAGAGTTGTCTAAAGCTCTTCCCACAGGCGTCACAGTGGAAATTCCTTTCGTCAGTATGCGTCGGTAAATGACGCATCAGGGTATATTGGTGTTGGAACTCCCGACTACCTGTATTAAAATAATGGAAGCAGTCAATATATATCGCCAGATGAACACATACTCATTGTATGACCCCAAACTAAGCAAAGCTTGTGACACACAGACCAGGGCAAATTTGGCAAACGCCATTTCTGAAATTTCCTGCTGGGAATCAAACCCATAACCAATAGGTTCAGTGAGCTGAGCAGCCTATGATCAAATCACAAGACCAAGCCGTCATCAAGCAATGATGGCTTAGATAGCAGAACGCTTGCCCTTAACGCAAGAGCTGGGTTCAAACCCCGTTCTAGCAGCTCTGATATTTTTTGGATTTGGATTTCATTTTCAATCAGGATTACCACTTGAAGGAAACGATGAGGGCTAACATCGTGAGGAAACATGCACGTCTATTATAGAAAGGTCGTGTGAAGTTCATCAACTCCCACTGGGTCAGCGTGGTGGACAATAGTCCAAATTTGTAAAATATTTGCTCATTTGACATTGTAACCCATGCTGGATAACAGTTATTAGGTGATAAATGTGATTAAAGGACTTACAAATGCCGCACTCCCATAATTTAATGGTTCGACCATGCCGTTTAACATATTTGACGTAGTGGAACCTGGAACGAGGGTCGGTCTTGTCCACCTTGCAAGTGTTTGAAACCTTACTTCTTTCCTGATCTGTTAATAAAAACATTTTACCACGTTTATTGTAAACTTATTTAATATCGTTATAAATTATAGCACGTATGTTATTCTGATGTATAAAAAAAATATAATATAAAGTTTTATCAAAATCCGTTAAGTTGTTTTTGCGTGAAAGACTAACAAACATCCATCCAACTTTCACATTTGTAATATTAGTAGGATTTTTTTTAAGTCTTAAGCCTAAATGACTCCTTATAATATCAATTATCTGTGCAGTGAAAGTTCTGTAAAAATTTCGTTAAGGATTCTTAGCACACTGGGGCGCGTCGAAGGCCGCGCGTCAACATTTTTACCAATACCAAAATGAACCGTATTGACTTATGGGAAAAGTTCTTATTCTTCTTTTTTTTCGAAATGAATGAAATGGTAAAATTTTAATGGAATAAGATAAGGAATACCTGCACCTGCGATTAGCGGTATTTATGGCAATGTAGAGTCATTAATAGCAAGAATAAAAAAATACACAATATAAAGAAAAATTGATGATGACAGCGATAAATATGGCCGATCGAATATATTTCTGCCATAGGAAAAGTTCTTCTTGTGTCAAGTAATAATAGCAAGGGCAAATTCAATATATACCTACACATTATAAATAAAAGTGTATGATGACAGTGATATCTTTAACACTATCATATTCGGCACACGGCTTTTTAACCGACTTCCAAACGGAGGAGGTTCTTGTATATAGGATTTGGATTAGTTACTTGATCCAGAGTGTCCAGTGGACGTAGAAGAAACATGCTGTGATTCAAATATTGGTTTTCTGGTGAAAGTGACACCATTCCTGTTCGTCGGCTGCATCACTTCGCTCGACGTGTCCGCTTCCTGCATTGCAATAACATACACGATAATATCGATTTACGTTACTAATAACTTCCCTGTGAAGTGTTTTTGTCGCAGCAGCAAAGGTCATTTTCAAAAAGAGGTCAAGTGTTTTTGCTCGCCCATGTATTTTCAGGGAGTTACCTTCATTTCACTCTTGAGCGCCGCGTCCAGATCTTTTCCGAAGGTCGTCTGGCCCGTTGTCCCAAACCCTGGCTCGGAGACGAGAGAGGCGATGTTGCCGTCCTCCTCTGTCCACGCGAACCTCGCCTGCTGCGGCTCCAGACCCTCGGGGAAGAAGCCGTCGCGAAACAAAGATCGAGAAACCTCCATCTAAATTTAAAATATATTTTTATATTGTTTTATCAACAATGATTACTACATGCTGCACGGTGAATCAGACATCGTAAGGAAACCTACAAGGTTCTAAAAATACGTGTGAAAATCACCAACGCGCTCTGGGAGAACTATACCCCCAAATCTTTTTTGACAAAGAGAAGGAATGTGCTTGGTATAATGGCAATTGGGCTCGCCCCATATTACATTGAGACTAGAATACATCGGCGATACCTCTACCTACCCCTTTGGGAATTACAGGCGCGAAGATGATGTAATAATATATAGGTAACGGCCGTATCGTATGAGCAAGATGGCAATACTTTTAGTTCTATCAAAAAAAGTTCAGTTGTAGTTTGTGTACAAGCAAATGAACTTCGATTCTATTGATAATCTTCTAATTATAACCTTTGGTGTTTTGAACTGACCCCTGTCAAGACTAAAACTTTGTCACGGACTCGCTCACTCACTCTGTCTCATTTCAAAAGAGAGAAAGAGACAAAATCAACATACTCCGTGACATAAGTCTAGTCTTGGCGCACAGGATACAAATAGGGAAAATTAAATTTAATTAAAAGTTAATACGTAGGCAGGTACCTACTACTATTCATATAATATTTAGTTGTTGACCCTTCATAAATCAATCAATAATAATTAATATTTGTAAGTGATAAATACATGTAGATAGGTCTTATAATTACATACATCATTCCTCGTCGAATTTGATAGTAACGTGTCGTTGTGAAACGCCAAATCCTTTTTATTATCAAACTTATCACTGAAACACACCTCCCGGACACTGCTGCAGAGAAAAAAAAACAATATTAAAAAACAATCGTGAAACAAATCAACATGGCCGCGTTTCAATTATCGAAAAATAAACGAAGATCGAACATTATTATCTCATCTGCCGGCCCCGAGTATCCGCCCTCCGGAATTTCTTTTATTTCCTCATCGGAAAACATCATTTATTTTTAGCAATATTCAATTATTTCAAGACAAAAAACAACTTGATCGTTTTAAATGTCAAAACAGTCTGCTTTTTTTTTCCGAAGCGTTATTTTTGTTTCTATGACAATTCACGTTCGAGATTTGAATTTGATTTATTCTTTTTCGTATTTTCAAAATTCCAGTTGGTACCATTGACCGAGACGTGTGAGTGACCTCCTTTGAACTGTGTAGTCAATGCACAGAATATAAACTTTTTGTTTTAATATTTTTTTCGAAACTTTCTTTATTTTAATTATTTATTAATAATTACTATGATAGTATAGCTTTCTATAAGTATTGGTAGTAGGTAAAGTCATACAATTCTTACTGAGGGAGTCATCCGCCATCTTCATCACTGTCATCACCAATTTCTTTTTATAATGTGTATTTATTGCCTTTGTCCTCACCATTACTCGACATTGGCATAAATGCCCGCCAATCGCAGGTGAAGCCATTCCTCATCTCTTCCCATTATAATTTAATCATTTCGTAAAAAAGAAGAAAAATTCTAACTGAAAATATTTCTCAACGATTTTCTATTTTCTTAATTTTCTTACTGGCATTAAGTTGAATAAAATCCACCGTGCACTGGAGTGGTTTGTTACAACGTCTAAGTGGTATGCTCATTTCGTTTCTGAGCCCACTCGAACGATTGAAGGATACTTCGCCATCTCTGGTTGGTTGTGGAAAGAAATTATAATCACGGCTAAAGAATAATATAAGCATCTAGATATATAGGTACCGCCTACAAATATAAATAGTTTCTTGTTTATGGTAGATAAGAACTTACTATTCATGCATTTCGAAGATTAAGAAGAAGTTTATTGATCTACAGATACCTATCTACGTAGATAGGTTCTACTTAATAAACGTTAAGACGTTACCGCTCCAATAGAAATGAAACCGACAGTCAAGGGAATGCCTTTGATAGGAGACCATGTGATTTGATTGAAATACCTTCCACACGTCTCTGCGAGCCTGGTCACTAACCAACTTTGATAGGACAGGAATTTGTGCTTGCCTAAGTGCCTACTTCGGTACTTAACAACCTGCGAACCGTAGACTGCCTACTATGTTAATTAGTTAATAATAATAAGTAGGTACCTTTCACACAAAATAGGCGCAATGGACGTCGATTTTTGGAAAAAGCCCGCAAGAAGAAGAAGAAGTAATACCTTCTTCTTAGTAGTACACTCCTAGCTGAGTAGTTTTGGATCGTCTCTGGTAGGTGGGTTGCGGCTTTAGTAAAACTTTCTTTACCTAGGGATCTACCCAGTGCCGGATTAAGGTAACTAATTGCTCTAAGCAATCTTCCCTATCCATAAGTGAACTACAAAGAATTAATTGAAAAATAATATGTGAATACGTATCGTAGGTAGAATATGTATGTGTTGTTCCTTCTGCTCTTATCCCATACTAGGTGGGGTCGGCACAACATGATTTCACCATGTTGTCCTTAGATATTGAAATTGCTTTATCTTCCGTGTGCCCGTTTTTTTTCTCGGTTGACCCCGGTGCCCCCCTAGACGGGATGCCCTAAGCAATTGCTTAAATAGCTTATAGGCTAATCCAGGACTGGATCTACCTATTTTAAATGGCCTACTTAATATGTAATAATAAATTAGTAGGAAGTTAGCAAGTAAGTAGTGACTCTTAGGTTTGGTAACAGTTTAATTGATGTTAGTTAGCTTTTAAAAATATATAAAAGTCCGATTTTATGAACAAAATATGGGAGACATAACTAATATTTTGTTCTATTATTTTTAGTCTGTGTATCAACATTTTGAAAATTTCACATACAAGTAGCGTCATCTAGTAAATATGTGTAATAATGTTGCGCTATGGTGCGACATAAAAATCACACGGGCTTGCGCCATCTATTTTCAATATTTTATACTCTTACTATAGTATCGTAAAGCGCCATCTGTTGGTTATAAGAATACTTTTTCGTGAGCCGTGCGCTCGAAGATTTAAAATTTACGCTAAACAACGCCATCTACTTATAAATAGCGTAACTATTAGCAAGTCTAGTTTGTGCGGGATACTAGAATGTGATTATAGTTCATATATTATTATACAGATGGCGCAAAAAAAATTACAACTATTTATTCAGATAAAATATAAATATGAGTGGGTAAAGAGTTGGTTAGTATGTTTAAGATTCTGCGAACAAGATGCATGAATGGTTTATAGATAACTGACTAGTATAATTGTTATAAATAGGTATAAGGTTCTATAAGTAAAAAAAAATAACAAAAAACAAAAACCCGACTTCAAAAACCTAGGTGCCCTAAGCTACAAATAACCTTATAATTTATTACATTTGGAGTAAGTGCCAATCTACGTCAGACTAGGCAAATACACACAATAATGGCACCTCCACGATTGGCACCGAAAAAAGACTAGAATCAATATACCAACATAAATATTGAGTACCTATGTGAACGCGTGGCGTGAAACGTCAAAGATAGGTCGCCCTTTCTATGAGATTTCGTTGAAAAATTTACTCCTATGAGTTATTGTCAAATAATTTATACAGTAAGTTTCAGTATTGCTAAAAATGAAAGAGAACATAAGCAGATGGTTTTCGCTTCACAGGCAATGTAGAAATACGTATGCAGCATTAAGTAAGGTATCTACTTATGTTCCAGCATTCGCACGCTCGTAGTGATTAAAATCCCGAGTAAGGCACTCGATCTTAGTCTGTTTGACGTCCTGGCAGGCCGCTAGATAAGCTGCCAGTCCGCCTGCCCTGATACGACGAGATAATATTCTGCACCATCATACGAAGCCACATACTTACATATCTCTATTCTAAAAATAAATATATCATCACGCCTGTATTCCCCGAAGGGGTAGGTAGAGGTGCACTGCAGTGCCCCACACTTCGCCGATGTATTTTGGACGAAATGTAATAAGGCCTATTGCCATTACCGGGCACATTCCCCTTTAATACGAGGGAGATTTTGGGATACAGTCCACCACGTCGGCCCAGAGCTGGTTGGTGAACTTCACACGCCTTTTTATAGAAGTGCGGGTTTCCTCACGATGTTTTCCTTCACTGTTCAAATAATTGTTAAAAATGACGTCTATAAAAATGTGTGTGAAGTTCATCAACCCGCACTGGGCCAGCGTGGTGGACTATGGCCCATATTTCCCTCTTATTGAGGGGGAATGGGCCCGGTATAATGGCAATAGGCTCGCCCCCTTTTACATTAAGTACATTGGGAACAAAATTACATCGCGCGAAGTGTGGGCGCACAACAGTGCACTTTCTGCCTTCCCATTCGGGGAATACAGGCGTGATAGTGTATTTTACTTAGATACCTGAGCATACCACTCTCATAGTTAATTTAATCTGCTATATATTGCTAAAGTTGAAAATATTCCCATGATCGGAGTTGCCATACTTTGACAAATCAGGTGAGTTGCTGTTGGAAATGGCGACTGATGACGTCACGCACCAATAATGCCTGTGATTGGTCCGCACGTGACGTTCAGTTGTATTATGTACACTACGTTGCAGCGAAAAGTATCCATTCAAATTTCAAATGACTCAAACAATACATAAGATTTTTTATTTTGGTTTGGATCATGCGCCATTTATAACCGACTTCAAAAAGGAGTCGGAATTTGTCCTTGCTTTTAATTACTCGACATTGCTATAAATACCGCTAATCGCAGGTGCAGGCATTCCTCATCTTATTACATTAAAATATCATTATTTCGTAAAAAAAGACGAAAAACAATACATAAATAAATATCGCCAGACAACACATCGCACCTTTAAAAGTATAGAGACCTAACACAAAAGTAATGTTGTTGAAAAATGGTCGTTAGAACGACCCTTTTAGATTTATAGTCGAAATCCCAAAATTTCAAAATGGGTCTCTAAACTTTTAAAGGTGCGACATATTCATCGCATGATCTCAAACTCAGCAAAGCCTTGGTGATTCTAGTTACACTCAGACAAGGATAAATACCGAAAAGGCCGAAATTTGCCACTAGCGATAATCGAACCTGCAACGACCTGGTTCATTGATTCGAGCAGTGTACACTCAATCCGCTAGACCAAGACGTCGTCATTGACAGCGCTTACGAATAAAGACACGTGGGGACATCGCTTTTACCACAGAAATTCAATCTTTATGTATCAATAATTTATAAAAAGCTAAAAAACATGATAAATCGAAAATGGTTCACTTTTGCATAATGCATATGGGAATTAAAATTATCGCAAATAGTTACCCCTATCATTTCCTAACGGGAATACGTCGAATTACCAATCACCCTGTATATAGACATAGGGTTCGTTTCGGTATTGGCAAACCTATTGCAGCGTGTCTTTCGACGCCGCAATCTGTGGCCTATAGGGCCTTTTATACAGGGTGTATCAGAAGTCCGAAATAATAATTGGGTACATATTCAGTAGCTCATTTGAGGATGCTTAGTGAAGTCAGTTTATAACTAACCTAACCTAACTATCATATTTTCAGAGTTATGTTATATACCTTTGAATATTTGTCACAGGTATTGCGTTCTGGCCTTTGGGTACATTATCTTATTCAACAGTATGAACTACACTTATGAGGGGCGTCAACCAATATTCACAAAACACAACATGCAAAATTTACATAGGACTCGAGATATTACGAGTTACAGAAATTGACAACGAAAAAAAAGTTGGAAAATCATGGCCGAATCCGATCAAATTTGTATACCATTCAGTTGTATACCCGATACTGATGCTAACGTCAAAGCATTATTTCGGACTTCTGAAACACCCTGCATAGGGAAGGGAAAGTTTGATAATTGGAAACATAGTCAAGTTACCAATTGATTTTGCCAGCAAGTGTACCGAATGATACGTCTATGAGAAAGCGTCACATTCCATTATACAGCTGACAATAATTCCAGATCGCGCGCACTCCACGCAATTTTCTGAATTTGTCTCCGCTTGTCATGTCGGACGGAACCATGCAATAAATAACCAGTCACATTTTAGTAACGAACTATTAAAATTTCTGTAAATTTATTTTTTTAAATAAGAAATTTAACTTAAGTTAGTTTTTCGCATAAAGTTCCGAGCACACTGTGGCTTTAAGATGCATGGAGCAAAAAAAATAGTAGCCGTCGCGAGACGCCTGGCAGATGTGAATTATTATGTTACTTAGAGTAGAGAGAGAGAAGCGTCGTAGCGGTGAGTGAGCGATAGAACCGGGGATAGAACCGGGGAGCCACGGAGCTTCTCGAAGTTTTCGCATCACGGCATCGCGGCATCAACAGTTGCTCCCACTCGCCAAGCGCGCCATTAGATATTTCACATGAAAACGCTTATACCAAGAGTAACTGTATTGACTCAGAGAAAAGGCTCAATATTCAACGAAATTTCATTGTAGCCGTGAGATAATTTTGCATCGTGAACGGCAACAAGTAGACTTACTTGAAATACTCACAGAATATTAAGTGATATTATTCACTTTAAGAATAATTAATTATAAAAAAAAAAAACAAGAAAAGTGCAGTGCTAGCCTCGCGGGCAAGAACGCCCGCCTTGAACGTAAGGGGTGCAAGTTCAAATCCCAGGCCCGCGCCTCTGAGATAATTTTCATGTGCGAATGTCATTTTCAACAAATTACCACTTGCTGAACGGTGAAGGAAAACATCGTGAGGAAACCTGCACGTCTGTAGAAAGGCGTGTGAAGTTCACCAACCCGCACTGGGCCAGCGTGGTGGACTATGACCCAAATCTCCCTCGTATTGAGGGGGAATGTGCCCGGTATAATGGCAATAGGCTCGCTCCCTATTACATTGGGACCAAAATATATCGGCGAACTGTGGGTGCGCCACAGTGCACCTCTGCCTACCCCTTCGGGGAATACAGGCGTGATGATGATGTATTATTATTAGAAAATTCAAGTGGGGCATACAACAGACATGATTTTTTTGCCGTTTTTTATAGATAATGGTACCTTTCATGCGCGAGTCCGACTCGCACTTGACCGTTTTTATAGATAATGGTACCTTTCATGCGCGAGTCCGACTCGCACTTGACCGTTTTTATAGATAATGGTACCTTTCATGCGCGAGTCCGACTCGCACTTGACCGTTTTTATAGATAATGGTACCTTTCATGCGCGAGTCCGACTCGCACTTGACCGTTTTTATAGATAATGGTACCTTTCATGCGCGAGTCCGACTCGCACTTGACCGTTTTTATAGATAATGGTACCTTTCATGCGCGAGTCCGACTCGCACTTGACCGTTTTTATAGATAATGGTACCTTTCATGCGCGAGTCCGACTCGCACTTGACCGTTTTTATAGATAATGGTACCTTTCATGCGCGAGTCCGACTCGCACTTGACCGTTTTTATAGATAATGGTACCTTTCATGCGCGAGTCCGACTCGCACTTGACCGTTTTTATAGATAATGGTACCTTTCATGCGCGAGTCCGACTCGCACTTGACCGTTTTTTTTTAATAATTGAGAATCCGAACATTTTTTTCAAAGACTGGCTTACTCTCTCATAAACTCTACCATTATAATGTCGGTACCAATCCGATCTAGTTACGGGAAATGATTGTGATATGATCATCCTCTTGTCTCGTGTATCCGTCCCTTTCACACAATAGTTGGACACCATACGTATCACGTCATTATAGCAATGACGACGATCATCATATATTGGCGACGTGACCGCTTATTTTGTTATGAAATTGTTTTGTAACTGGAGACTAGACTCTAGACTCTACATAGGTAGAGTTAAGCCTTCCACATATCGAGTGGTAAAAGGCTTTTTGAATAAGCGTCATTTTTTTAACTTTACAGGAGAGCATACTAATTAGACGCAGAAAAAATCGCTGATTCCAAATGAGGAGGTCCGGAACAAAAGCCGATTATTCCACTTTGTGCATTTGTTTTTTTTTTTTTCTGTCAGTTATCATACTCATACATACTATACATCACTCAGGCCACAGCAAATTTCGTTAAAAATGTATTAAATAAGGCTCTAAAGATGGGCAGCCGGGCGAAAACCCGACAAATACACCTATTCTTTTGCGTTTTCTGTAAAAATACGAACAGAGGATTTATCGGTTTTTAGGGTTCCGTACCCAAAGGGTAAAACGGAAACCCTATTACTGAGACTTCACAGGCTGTATCTTATGAACCGTGCTAGTTAGACAGTTGAAATTTTCACAGATTATGTATTTCTGTTGCCGCTATAACAACAAAAACTAAAAAACAAAATAAAATAAGTATTTAAGGGGGCTCCCATACAACAAAAGTGATTTTTTTGCCGTTTTTATAGATAATGGTACGGAACCCTTCGTGCGCGTGTCCGACTCGCACTTTTTCTGCAAAAAAACGAAAAGTGGATTTATCGGTTTTTGTTCCGGACCTCCTCAAATATGTATTATGATAGTCAATATCGCCCAAAAGTGTCGCTAATGTCAAATAACTTTACCCCTTGTTATTATATTTTTTTGTATCCTGTCTGGTATTAAAAACGAGAGCGCCATTACATATTATCATTATATTACACATGAGTTATTAAACATGAAGTTCTAATCGCAAGTTTTACAGACAATTTAGTAGAACAAATTTTAACGGATGGTCCAAGCCACGAGATATTCGGTCAAAGAGAGCTTTTCTTCTTCTATCTTCTTTTTCTACGAAATGAATGAAATGATGATATTTAATGTAATAAGATGAGGAATGGCTCCACCTGCGTTTAGCGGGTATTTCAGCCAGTGTCAAGTAATTAATAGCAAGGGCAAATTCAATAAATACACATTATAAATAAAAATGGATGATGACAGTGATAAAAATGGCGGATGACTCAAGACTTGACAGTTTAAAACGTCCAATTGTGTGTGTCACTTAGCCGTCTACGCTTGTCTTTTGCCGATTTCGCTTGTCTACGGAGATAACAAACCCTATGGTATGTGTATGTACTAACGACTCACTGCAGCGTGTGGTTGCTGGTTCGATTCCCTGGAATTTGCCCTAGTCTGGATGTAACTGGGATCGCCCCCATTTTGTACAGTATACATAGTACAAGCTTTGTGTTGTCTGACGATATTTTTTGATGTAAAACATCTAATGGCGCGCTTGGCGAGTGACAGCGGCTGTGGATACCGCGATGCCGTGATCCCAAAACTTCGAGCAGCTTCGTGGCTCCTCGGATCTTTCCGCCGCTTAGACTCCACTCACTCGCCGCTATGACGTTTATATTTTGATGTTACACATCTGCCAGGCGTCCCGCGACGGCTCAGGTTCATATTACTAAACTAGACTAGATGACCCTGCGAACTCCATAACACCTTTTTTTTTAATCCCCCGTCAATGAGCGTCGATCACTATTTGTTATTTAGCGACATTTATTTCCAAATGTTTAACAGTTTTGACTTTCAATTTTGTGTCTGACTTTGCCGTCTACGCTTGTCTTTTGTCTTTTCCTTGTCTACATGGAATACACGCCTAATGTCATATTTAACTGCTAACTCAACGCGTCGCTACTTCTTATCACTTGAGCCGCGGTAAGCAGTAAGGAGACGAGACGCAGGCGCAGCTCAGCGGGGCGCGATCTCTGACAGTAACAGACACACAGTTAACCTTTAGATTGAGACGTGAACCGGGGTATAATAGCATTTGGATACACATAGATAATGCAATAGCAATGTTTAAAACAAATTGACGATGTTAACAAAAAGTATTTTTTAAAAAAAAACATACTGGTCGGACTGAAAACCTCCTCCATTTTAAAAAGTCGGTTTAAAATCAAATTGGTAATAGACTTACATTACAAAATCTTATCTCATTTTCTTTATTTGTTTATAGGTTTCTAAAGCATTTAGATTTTCTGCTGGACCGGCCGTAAGACTAATCTTGGTTGACAACCATACAAGGTACAGCCAAAAAAGACCAGAATAGCATAAATAAAAAAAAAATTAAAACAATTTTTAGCTTGAAAAGCTTTTGGAGGCGAGGACTAAAGCTAAACTAGAAATTGTCCTCGTCATATCAGAAACATACAATTCAATATTGGAGTTTTTTTTTAAAGTAAAGTTCTAATTTTATTAAGTTTTTTAAAATTTTAAAATTAATATTTAACAATGTATTTACGTTAAGTTATAATATTCACTTTTACAAATAAATCTACTAATAAGTGACAGTTTATGAAACAAAAAAAATATGCAGTGTTCGATGCAATACGTACATATTATATTATTAATGGTTAAGTCCAAAACAAGTTTTCGATTCCTAAAAATAAAAGTCGATTAAAAAGCTTTAAAACAAAGAGAGCGTATCGTGAGTGGAGCGAGAAAAAAAAGTTGATTTCGAAAAGGCATGACCCAAATAATTAGACCGGCCTGACATATAAATCATCTCGGGGAAAATATTTATGAAGAAATACAATCGGGTGGTCAATAAAGTCGGCAATCCACTGGAAACTTTAAAGCGACGCTACATTTTTATTTTGTAATTATTGAAATAATTATTTTTAATCTTATATGCGAACTTGCGGGGCTCGCAGACAAAAAAACGTTTAAATTCACTGCGGGGCAATTTTCGACATAATATGTCGAAAAACACGACTACTTTGACGTTTTTACAAGCTTTTTTATTACAAGCTTTATATTAACTTGCAATGTATGTCCAGGTGGAAACTTGCAACTGAATTTTAAAACAGTTATCTTTAACCGATCGAGCTGAAATTTGGTATACAATCCTATTTTGGATGACAATGCATGCTTAGCTATGTGACGTCATTCTAATTCCAATATAGCGGATCATCCAAGATGGCGGAATAGTTATTTTTTCTGCACTACCACAGTGCATGGGTATCAAATGAAAGGTCTTGATGAGGAGAACACGAAAACTGAGGGCAATTAAATAAAAGCTTGTTTTTAAAAAGTTTTTTACCATTAATTTATTTTCAACATATGTCGACATTAGAGATGATGTCACTCATGCGAGAATTTGTGTCCAGGGGCCCTATTTTCGCTTTATAGACATAATCTTTATTCGAGATATGATTATGTCGAAAAAATACGACCAATTTGACGTTTTGTTTCGACATATGTCGAATTAGAGATTATCGATCTTTGTCGATCTTGCAAAAATTGCCCCGCAGTTGAATTTAGTCGTTTTTTTGTCTGCGTGTGCGCTTCGTTGCTTGCGATGGACATATTTTTTTTTTTCTTTTGTCTTTACTTTGTGTATAGCATGCAGAGCGTGTATGTTTTTTGCAAATAGTCATACCATGGAGTACTAATTATATTTACATTATTTCTTAATCCGACGTCATACTTAAGTATATAAATATCAATTAAACTATATATTGCTGAGAATCTTTCGCAATTACAGACTCGCCTGACTACCCAAGCAGTAGCGATCTGCAAGATTTTTTTGAAGGTTAACAAATATATTTCATTTTTATAGCTTATATATCACACAATCTTTATGAAGCAGGTGTTGTTAATTTAAAGCTTACAACGTGTTGGTGCGTTTAAATAATCACTTCATAAAATACTTGCGTCTGTGGAACCCCTTACCGACCGCCGCGGTAACGGTAAAACATGGTAAATAAATTATTTCTATTTATGGTAATTAATGTTACCGGGAGTAATGAAGCGGTTGGTGGTGCGAATCTTTTAGGATCGTTAACTATAAATTATTATTTATTTAAAATATAACACCTGCTGTACAAATAATATAAATATGTACTTGCTTAGAATATCTAAATATGTTATAGCATTACCTATATAGATAAATAAAATGGAAGTGTTTGTTTATAATCTAGTTACATTAAAAAAGATTTTTTAATGTCATAAAAATCTAATGTTTTTTACAAGCTTTATATTATAAAGCTTGGAACGTATGTATGTCCGGGTGGAATCTTGCAACTGAATTTTAAATCAGTTATCTTTAACCGATTGAGCTGAAATTTGGTATACACGCTTACTTTGGATGACAATGCATGCTTAGCTATGTGACGTCATTCTAATTCTAATATGGCGGATCATCCAAGATGGCGGAACAGTTATTTTTTCTGCACTACCACAGTATGGGTATCCAATGAAAGGGCTTGCTGAGGAGAACACGAAAACTAAGGGCAATTAAATGAAAGCTTGTTTTTAAAAAGTTTTTTTACCATTTATTATCTATTAGTCATCTATTAGCTATCATTATCATTATCTATTAGCTGTTTAAAGTTTTCTCAGACGCAACTGGCTCTGCCACTAGAAGTGCACTACAACTATTAAAACTACTTAAGTAGAGATACTTTCATTACTTTTTGAAGGTATATTGACGATTCATAATGCCTCCCGCACACCACGGCGTCAACGCTCACGCGTAATTTCTTTAGGCATAGAACTGTATTGATACAAAGAAGAAGTTTATTCGACAATGATATGACACTGACAGCGCGGGCGAATACTGACGCGTGCGGCGTAGCTTTTGCGACTGAAATTTAATCTGTATACATGTCGCAATCGAGTCGATAATCGATTCTGGGACGCCAGCACCACCTGGTGGCGCTCGATGGAGTTAGTGACCCGCGCGTCATCGAACCGTGACATCACTAGTATAGTGGTATCTGTGGACGGCTGCGATTGACAGGAACGCGTGCGCTGCTCACTAAAACTATTATGCGTTCTGTGATACCTATTAAGTGAATTTGTAATTGAATAATTATAGTCTAATACAGTGGTAGCCGAGTGGTCGAACGCACGCTTTGCAAATCAAAGTGTACAGGTTCAAACCCCGGCTCGCACCTCTGGGATTTATGTGCGAATCTCATTTTCATCCGAGATTATCACTTGCTATGAAACGTTGAAGGAAAACATCGTGAGGAAACCTGCACGTCTGAGGGAACTTGTCTAGTTCTCGATAGATGTGTGAAGTCTGCCAACCCGCACTAGGCCAGCGTGGTGGACTATGGCCTGAAATCCTCCTAACATTGAGGGGAGGCCCGTGACCAGCAGTGGGACGTTAAAAAGGCTGTAGTAGTAGTCTAATACAGTGTACAAGTCGGTTTCCTTTATCTAACACTACCCACCGACGCCCACAGTAAAAAAAGAGATTCGACAATAAGTGCCAATGATAATGCAAATGGCGGCCTCCCGTCATACATATACACTACTAATCTTTAATTTATTTACACAAGTTTTTTATGATATTGTAATTACTACAAACTATAAAATTAAATTCTCTGACTTAGTATAGTTCGAAGTTTCTGTGGTTGAACTCAACAATAAATCGTAGGCTAGATGTAAAATAATATGTTCTACCCGCAACTTTTATTATAAATTTTATGTAATGTGTTAGTTTGTAAAATTATGGTGTATTTTGCTTATAAACAATAAATCTTTATTATTATTATTATTGACACAGAGTTCGTTTGGTGTTTAAATATTTTAACGTGTGAGCGTTGAGGCACCAGTGTGCTGGCTTACGTGCCTGTATTGGTTTACATGAATGAAAAAATCTGATTCTGATTCTAAAGTACAGTTAAATCAATATAGTCACATTATTTTTGTCACATAAATCAATGCTAAACAACGTTTAGTTAATCAACATTAAATACGGGTTAAATCAAGAATGTCTCGTATTTATTCGACATTTATGGGCAGTCTGTGATTATTAGCGCGGTTTGTAGCGAATCAACGCCTCCTGACAAATGGTAACGGCTCTACAATAAATAAAATGCGAGGCTAGGTTACCAATTGCTGGTATATCTACACAAATAAATACAATTGAAGACACAATTGTCTGTTTGTATTTTAAAACTAACATAATTTTACGAAATGCATACGAAGGTACTAGCTTCTTTCCATGACTCCGTCCGCGCAGACCTCCATTGTTCAATAGATTCTGATGTATAAACAATAATACTTTAAAGTTTCATCGAAATCCGTTTAGTAGTTTTTGCGTGAAAGAGGTAACACATGCATTCATTCATTCGTCCATCCTCACAAACGATCACATTTGCAATGTAAGTAGTATATACGCTACCTATAACGAAAATGCAGTTTAATTTGCTGTTTGTTTGTTTTACTTACCTTCTAAATATTGAAATAACATATAATAAAAAAAAATATGTAAAAACACTTTTATTTACAATCTGAAAAATATTGTTCTTGTACTTATTCTTCATCACGAGGAATTTCAAAAACACTCTTATAATTCTAAATACTTTTACATATATACATTTAATAAATTTTGTGTTAAAAATATTGCCACAAATACCGAAGTACCACTGCCAATTGTAGTTGTTCTTCAAATCCATTAAAAAAAGAACTATTAAAATAAATTTGTTTTCATGGCCAATAATTGTGCTCTCTACCTTACAGTTAAACTCCAGTTAACCGCGTTTAACTCACTTCATTACGAATCACGTTTATTTCGTGAACGGGCCTGTTCCACTTAAACTCACATTTAGGCAAATGTCACTTTATAACCATTCAACTGTCTATAACTGAATTATATTATTTGCTTAATGATTACAACTCTATTTAAATGTGTTGTAAGTTATTTGCACAAGGGTGAAAGGCTGACTTAAGCAGCTTTTTTCAACTTTACTGGAGAGCATAATAGATTGGTACACAACTGTCTGCCATCATGTCATTATGACCAAATCCTCTCCATCCAAAGGTTGTCTGGAAGAGATCGCAGCTTGCGATAAGACCGCCCAATGTACACTATTTGTTCCTTGTTTTGCCAATATATTTTGTGTAATATCCATGTAACTATTAGTGTACAATAAAGAGTTTTCTATTCTATTCTATACTCATTCGACCCAGAAAAGATAACTGATTCTAAATATATGTATATAAGTCAATATTGCCCTAAAGTGTCTCTTAAGACAAATTGTCTTTCACCCATATATTTACATGACACTTCGTGAGGAAACCTACACGTCTATAGAAAGGCGTGTGAAGTTCACAAACCCACACTGGGACTGGTGGGTTATGACCCAAATTAGGAGGAACGTGCCCTGTATAATGGCAATAAGCTCGCCTTCTAATATATTGTGACGAAGATTGGGTGAACATCTGCCTACCCCTACGTGGAAACAGGCGTGATGATGTATTTACATGAAGTAGTGATAGCCGAGTTCTAAGGTCTATAACTCAGAAACTATGAAAGTTAGTATATGTATCTTAAATATTATTCGGAACTTCTGAAACACCTGTATATTATTTAGCAAAAAGGATTCAATCCACAAAATTGACGAAAATTAGATAAGTATACCAAACGGTTTCTAAAGAATGCCTTTTCAACTAACAAAAAAAATATACTATCGAAAAATAAAAGCAAATAGCATTTTTACCACCTAGGTTAACATCCTACATGTCCCTCGTGTAATACATTATCAAACTTCAAGCTGCCATATCTCAAAACTGACTTGATGTTGATTGGATCCTTTGAACGTCGGGAAAATAAAAAAGTAAATAAACGCGATAGAATCCGTAAAATAGTTTTATTTCAATGGATCCTGTTTGTTTAACTACGTCCATTCTTAAAACGTATCACCTGCTAACTAACTTCACCATCACTCTTCACCAAGATGGCGCGTTTAATATTTAGTCCACAACAACCCCTCAAGCGTCACATAAACTGAGAAGGTGCATTAAAAATCAACGAGTGTTTGTTTTAGCGGCGATAAATAAGCGTAACGATGGTGATAACAAGTCAAAATTACGACTTCACAACGGTGAATCCACACCCTAAATCAAATACAGTTGTCTGTGGAAAGGTATAGACGAGACAACTATACAAAAATTTATTTATACAGCTACATAAATTATGACGCCTATCCTCAAAGGGGTAGGCTGGGGTGCACTGCAGTGCTCACGCTTTGCCAATGTATTTTGGTGCCAACGTAATTGAGGGCGAGCCTATTGCTATTATACCGGGCACATATCCCCCACAATACGAGGAAGATTTTGATCATAGTCCACGCTGGCTACGGACTGGGTAGGTGAACTTCAGATGCCTTTCTATAGATATGCAGGATTCTTCACGCTATTTGCCTTCATCGTGTATCAAGTGGTAATCATTATGAAAATTATATTTGCACATGAAATTCTAAAATTGAATTGTGCCCAGTATTTTAAGTTATATCCCTTACGTTCAAGGTGTGCGTTTAAGCAACGAGACCATGATTGTTTAAAATATTATTTTCATTACAAAAAATATTTGTTAAATTTGCAATTATAAGGTCTGCGCTTTCATAACTCTACATGTAGAGGCGTTGTATGCAAAATAATGTTCAAGTTAAACTTATGACACGTTGTTCGCTTGCAAATACTTCTGTCAGTTCATTGTTACTTATTGATGGTGAAATAGGTATATTTTTACATAAAACAGTGCGAATATTAAGTACTAATGTGTACACGTTACACTTGATAAGGTACTTAATCTACGTCGTAAATCGAAATTAAAGTTTGTTGTATATACTCATGCCTGTATCCCATGGGGGTAGGCAGAGACTACCGTTTGCCACATGGTACGATCCTGACATACATCTTTCGCTTCATCAACAGTCATACATCTTTTCATGCACTTCCCTCGGTTGAGGGTGCTACAGACTTGACCTTTCTGAAAGAGACCGTTTAATAAAGTTAATCAATGTTTGTCGTATGATCCCAAATAAGCTTTTCTTGTACTATGGGTACACGCAGACCAGGGCGAATTCCGAAAAGGTCATTTCTGAAATTTGCCACTGGCGGGATTCCTTATCCATCTGATTTAATGAGTAGTCAATTCGCCGGGCAATTATTGACAAAGTTACAATATAAATATAAAGCACATTGAAAAGACGTACGATTTGGAACCCTAAAATTACTGGCACACAACCCTTAGTCTCAACCCCTTAAATACCTCGATTGTGTGCGAATAGGCTCGAGGGAGCGCTTGCAAAGATAATTTCCCGATGCCGCCACAATCAAACATCAATCAAAGAATTTCCGACTCCCTGTGATTGACAGCAGACGTGGAAATTAACTGTTAACTGCGTTCAAGCGTATTTGTCTGAATAGCTTCTGGAATTCAGGGCAATTTTTAACCTATGTTGTGTATTGTATACTAGACCTAACAATGTTATATTTTTGTTTGTATATTTTGATTCATAATTTTTCTCTCGTTGTTTGGTGTACAATAAAGACACTTTCTCTACCGTTAAGCATTTCCGTACTTTGTAAGAATACACATAAAATTTGAATTTCTGTGGTAAGTCACGCGACCATGGTGCGAAATTCGCTCGCGTTAACGATGATATTTCATTGAAAAATGAGCTATTTTCTCTTATTAATACAGTTTAATTTGGTATTGGAAAACATTTAGTACCTTGCTCGCGTTTACACGCCCTTAAAGTTCCGGAGCCTTATTGCACGTTTAACTCATAATAACTAAACACAAATGAACATAAACTAAAATATGTTCTTGTTGTACATTAGCGCCCGCTGGCGGGATAAATCAGCGGTGACTGCTTGCCGATGGAATAACGGATTTTGAGAAACACTGTGCTTCGTTGACATGGGTTTATCAACACGTTGGCTGCTAGGTCAGTTTTTATGCACTTTCAAACTATGCGTAGCCAGGTTTATTAGGATCAGTGGGAGTATTTTTGATAATGCGTATCAAATTATTTATTCTGCATAGCGGCCTATGGGGGCACTTACAAATTGTCAAGTTTAAATTTTTTAGTCGAGTGAAATAGCACGATATCGGCGCCCGCATAGGCGGAAACATACATGCGAGGTTTTTAAAAACCTAGTATATCAGCTACCGTGTTAACTTGGTCAATTTTATAGACACACTAAACTAAACTTATCGCCATCATTCTTGCGGCAGTGATGGATGAGCGGGATTGAAATATTTAAGTGCTGTCAAATTAAGTTAAGTTTTCGTTTGATGGCAACAGAATCAGCAGTAGTCACAAACTATTTGACTTATAAAATCGGAAAAAAATTATTCATATTTTATGCTAGTTCTGCCGGCGATTCCATTTGCGATAAACCAGGAACTCTAATGATTTTTTAAAAATAAAAGTATCCTAAGTTACTTCTAATAACGACAGATAGAAAGACAGTCAATACTTTTCTTTTGTTATTAGCATTAGAAATAGACACTTCAATTTAGATATATTTTAGTTAAAGTTATCGACTTACTCTACTATACTAGTTAGTTTATAAACAAGTGACCGAGCAAGTAGCAAGCGGTCTAAACGAAGCACGTAAGAAAGTAAGCCGGCCGATGATGAGGAGAGCTTACGTTATTGTTAAGCTAATGCACTGTTATACACATGTCCTGGCTTATGTTAGCAAATCCGCTTACGTTTGTTGCTTCCTACATTTTGTGATTTAACTGTAAATGGCTGTTTTGACATGATCGCTTATTTTGCTTTAAGTTTGTAATAAGTGATTCGCGAAATGTACGTTTTAATATAAGTAGATACATGTTGGATAATACAGGTTATTAAGACTGATTATAAGAGTTTTAAATTATACTTAAATATCGGGCGTAGTATAGTTGAATAGTACCTACAACATGTTTTTTATCGATATCGAAATATTTTTATTATTTAGACAAATAATCCACAAAAAAAATGTTGCAATACTCAAGCTTTTTATTGTATTTATAGTTTTACTGTCTATCTCAATTATACTAAACTCTCAAGATACATACTTTTTTTATAATTTTTATAACAAAAAAATTGTTCACACTATGGACGCCTTTTAAAAATTGTGAGGATTTCTAGACCGATTCAAAATTGTACTTCATAATTGAAAACAAACTTTACCCTTAACATATGTGTAAGCAGATTTTTTAACCCCAAGTTGGCGTACCTATATCAAAGGCATTTTGCCAACAATCACTCCTCTTAATATCCGCAATAGAATTGACGTAAAGGTTTGAAGGGGAAATTGACAATATTTCGCTATTTGTAACCGATTGATGAGATGAATGGTTGATGTGATTGTGTGAATTCAGTTTGGTGATACAATGTTATTACTAATTAAACGTAGGTAATAATTAATTCAAGTGATAGATTCCGCTTGTGATTGCTTGGAAATAAATTTAGGATTTCAGACACACACTACAATGATATTAAAGTACAGAGTATATCTAAAACAGCCAAAGAAACGCCCAAAGAAAGCATAGATTGTACTATGGGCATCAAACAATGTATTAACGTATCAATACATAGTATAAAACAAAGTCGCTTCCCGCTGTCCCTATGTACGCTTAAATCTTTAAAACGTCGCAACAGATTTTGATGCGGTTTTGATCGATATTTATTTATTTATTTGGACAACACAACAGATAACAATCACTAAAGGTATACAAATTATGTTAAGATTAAATGCTCATGGTCTAGATTGAGATCCAAAACGCGTTGACACATATAAACTAAGGTATAGACACGATTACATTAAACACGAGATTAGGAAAAAGCAATACATTTGTTAGATACAGAGGGAGGGTATATTACATTAGATTTAGCAAAAATATGTACCTAGAATGTAGTTAAACACAATAATAATAAAACAAAATAATAAATAATAATAATTTAAATGTATTTTTTATATATATATTTAAAAATGTAATTTATAAGAAAGATAAGAAATAAAGGAAACAAAATAAAAAACTTAAGGTATGTGCTTTGATTAGACGCCCAATTGGTTAGTTGCTTTAAGCGCCCTTCCAATTGTACCTCTAAAAAGTAGCCGTCGTGAGACACCTGGCAGATGTGAAACATTATGTTATTTAGAGTAGAGAGAGAAGCGTCGTAGCGGCGAGTTAGCGGAGTGAGCCGGTGGGCGGAGTCTAAGCGGCGGAAAGAACTGAGGAACCACGGCGCTGCTCAAAGTATTCGCATCACGGCATCGCGGCATCAACAGTTGCTCTCACTCGCCAAGCGTGCCATTAGATGTTTCACATCAAAAGTTAACCAAAAATTATAGTTTATATTCTATATTCTGCCGCAGTCAATATAATTACAGTGTTTTTTAATAAAAAATGTGGTTATTTGTTACATTACACGCTTAATTGGAGTCATTTACCATATCCTCTTGCATTCCATCACTATGATAGAGATGGGATTATCGATATAGTGTTTATTTGCATTTGCAAATGAAATCGATTTAGTAAACGAGTCTAGATTTTAGATTTATATCATATCTTGTAAAATATGTCTGTAAGTTTACGTTGCAGTTATCTAGGTTTTATAAAGGAGTGTGTGTTAGGATATTAACGACTAGCCAGTTATTAAGAAATTTTAAATGTTAGAATGAAATACAGTAGGTATTGATATATTTAGTCCTAATTTGACTTTTTACGCAGAAAAAAAAAACCTTTAAAAGTTCTATACTTTTGTTAAACATTTGATTTGCCAAGCAATAGTAGGTAGGAACATAAAAGATTTATTTAAACTATAAGATATTCGCGCCGTGTAAATAATTCAAAATGGAAGCAAAACTGTAATAGAAAAATAATCATTCAGTGGAATGGTAAAGCTGATTTTTAATCTGGCAATTACAATTTTAATTCCAAATTAAAAAAAATATCTATATTTGATTTTCCCATCACTATTAGGACACTGATGCGTCACCTTCCTGTACTATTTATCAATGGCGCTAGGAACGCAAGTTACGTTCATAAACTATCGTAAGCGCGGGAAACAAAACAAGATGGCTGCCCGTCTTGACGGCGACCACTTGCCAATAGGGCTGACATATATTTAAAAAAATACATCAATTAGGTACTTCGTTATTTTACTTACGTCTATGCTTTTAACAACGAGGTATTGTACCAGAGGGAGCTTTTCCCATGGACATATTATAACGGAGATGGCATTTCGAACCCGCACTGCGGTAAATTTTTCTGGTTTATCTGGCTCCACCATTGTTGTTTTCCCATATAGTTACCGTATACTACAGGGACTATGCGATTCAAATAAGAATAGGATCGACTTTGCGCCATATTGTGACGTGAAAAAACTGACGTGACTGTAATGACTTTAAATAATTAAATATTATATTACGACAGTTTACTACTAATTCAACCTTTTTTATTTAAATTTGATGTAAGACTATTAATAAGTTTTTTGCAAACTTTACTTTTCAAGTTGCATTTGACAGATGGAGGTTATTGACATTCCTATTCTTATTTGGATCGCATAGTACATGAGATAACTAGAATTACAGTAATACTGTCGTATACACGAAGAGTGGGGTCGTTATGGGTACTTTAGATAGTCTATGGCTTTTCCTAACATTTGACAGCTTTACCCGTCCAATTTCCCGAGTGATTTTGTCGTCAACGTACGTGATATTGTTTATCTCAAGACTTAAAAAACTAGCTGGCACCAATGTGACCCATTTCGGCGTATTTTTTGGCACTTGTGGGTATCTGTACATTTTTACATCATTAGCCTATACCTTAATAAATATTTGACTAATTTGGTTCTTGTGACGAAAACTTTTTCGAATAGATTTTCGCTAAACCAATACAAGAAACTTATGGAACTGTAAAGATCCTTACATTTTGCTAAGTTCTAACTCATCTAGGCCCTTAAAACCATAGAGAAACGTTTTTAAGCATGTATTTTTTTAACATGCGAACGAAGTCACAGAAAAAGACTAGTGGCAGACTTTGCTCAGTGGTACAACCCTTCGTCTAAGCGTTTAGCAATTAAAACAAGTTTAAAATCTCGTTTCACTGACAAATCGCAATAAATAAGAATGCTTACATCTAAACAGACAGCGGCGCTCTCTTCTTACATAATTACATGTGAAACAATATAAACTATACACTATGGTTCAGAGAATAGAGTTTATAATCATTTGACATTTATTGAAAACATGTTTGGCAAAAAAAAAATCACCTGCATCCTCTGAAAGAAAAAGCTGCTAACCCACATTTCGCACAAAATAAAAACATTGCACGCAATAATATCAGAAATTATGCATACCCCATTTTCAATAATGATCACCACTTGCTGGACGGTGGAGGAAAACATCGTGATGAAAACCTGCACGTCTACAGAAAGGCGTGTGAAGTTCACCAACCCGCACTGGGCCAGGGTGGTGGACCACCTTCACCAATGTTCCGTTTGATTGTCGACTGAAATGAACAAATAACAATAATTTACATATAACATCACGCGATGCAATCAAGCATTATAAATAAAACTTGATAATAAGTAATGAAAATTTTTAATTAACTTAACTTTTGATGTTAATTTTCTGAAATAATTTATTGTATTATAGCTGCTATAAATGATCTATGACGCCATATAATTTAACGATAAATAAAACTAGTAATCACAATGGTTTAATTAACTTCTCAACCTCGGCTGTTAATATTTTATATAATAGTTAATATCGTTTTATTTATTTTACACAATTGAAAATACCCACTGTATCAATGTGAACTCAGGATGCAAAAACAAGAAAATAAATTCAACAATTATTAAACAAAAACTAAACCTAAAGTGAAGAAAGAAAAACCGGCCAAGTGCGAGTCGGACTCGCGCACAAAGGGTTCCGTACCATTATCTGTAAAAACGGCAAAAAAATCACGTCGGAGCCCCCTTAAATAATTATTTTATTCCGCTATTTAGTATTTGTTGTTATAGCGGCAACAGAAATACATCATCTGTGAAAATTTCATTTCTCTAACTATCACGGTTCTTGAGATACAAACTGGTGACGGAAGGACGGACAGCGAAGTCTCACTAATAGGGTTTCCGTTTTACCCTTTGGGTAAGGAACCCTAAAAAACACTTATATAATAAATTGCAAGAAATGTATAGTTATCACCTGTTCACACAAGAAATATGGAATTCCCCACCTGGTCCCGACCTGATACTAGAATTACATTTCACGCTATTTTCGTAATTATTAATGACGTTTTAGCTAGAATTTTTTATGGCGTGCCTTTAAAAACTAGTCGAACAACTTCTTTTGTGACGCTCGATGCTTAAAACTTCTTTGCAAACTTTAGCGCTAAGACGCGCGCGTGATAGTGTTTGTCAAAATAAAAAACAAACCGTATTGACTACTAAAAAGATCTCATTGTTCAACGAAATGTCATTGACAGTACGAGCGAATTGTAAAGTATGGTCGCGTGGCTTTAACCACAGAAATTCAATCTTTACGTGTATAGACACAAAGTACATTTTGGTTTGGAAGCAGTGGTAGCCGAGTGGTCGAACGCACGCTTTGAGTTTAAGTGCGCAGGTTCTATCCCCGGCTCGCACCTCTGGGTTCCATGTGCGAATCTCATTTTCATCTGAGATTATCACTTGCTAAGAAACGGTGACGGAAAACATCGTGAGAAAACCTGTGTGCCCGGTATAATGGCAATAGGCTCGCCCCCTATTACATTGGGACCAAAATACATCGGCGAAGTGTGGGCGCACTGCAGTGCACCTCTGCCTACCCCTTCGGGGAATACAGGCGTGATGATGATGATGATGTATTACATTTTGGTAATTGGCAACAATTTTGAAGCTTGCGTCTTGCCGCCGCAGTGTACGCGGGACTTTATATATATCGTCATTATTTCTTTTTTGTTTTTTATTTTAAACGAAAAAATAAAACAATGGAACATTAACAATGGTCCAGTCAGTCTGACCGAAATATTGCACATTAAACGACATGAATAACCTCATCAATACCAGTCACATTGTCCGAAAAAGAACCGAATAAACACACTTCGACACGCGAATCTGTATCAAAAAGTATATAAATCAAATTGACCCGAAAAAATCCGTTCGCTTTCGGCAAATTTCGACCATTATCGGTACCGAGCAAAAAGGCCAATTTGGGTCGCGTTTTCGACGTGTTTTTTATTCTGACAAGTCCCGTAACTCGACTCACTGGGCCTTGATTGTAATTCTGGTCTCATTGTTCCGCAGATAATGCGGCAACAGGCTTTTGTGTTTAATTAAAATTTTGCTTCGCTCCATGGGATTTCTTTTTGGCAAAAATGATACACTTTACGTATTTCTGAAAGTTCAATGGTATACTTAAGGTAATGAGTGAGGGTATTGTGCTTGTTCTGAACACTTGACCTCGGTTTTCATTGCTCGAGGGGAATGATGGACGAAAAAGTTAAAAAAAGTACAAGCAAAAAAGGTTTATGCATTTTATGAGCTGAGTAGCAATGAAAGTGCGAAAACTTTTTTAAATGGACATTTGGAGACGTTACCGCATCTGTTGAGTTAGGATAGGTAACGGAAGCTAGTAGGTATATATAAGTTACAATTTCCTTGCACAAGCTAGTGTGAACACTTTGTATTCCAAAATTCTACTAAATTACTCACGAAAACGTTTTTAATATCTCAAAATGTTTTTTTTTTATTTTGTGCTAGTCTATGTGATATCACACTATACAGACAGACATTTATTCATAGACATTTGCTAAATCTTAAAATAACTAACATTTTTATCTAAAACTATGATGATTTAAAAGGTAGGTTAGGTTACGTTATAAGATGGGTTGTGCCCATTATATAAACGTGATACCTAAATATTTATACTACTGCTACCGACAATTATTAGGAATTTCCTAGTAGTAATAAAATTTTGTATTTGTTTTGTATCAGTCCCTCTGTAGACAGAGTAATTTACGCACACGTTATCGACTATCGAACGCACACGCGTACCTGCCAGCGGAACCACAGATAACGTATTGCGAAACACGCAAAGTCAATTAAGTATGCCTCTACTTAATTAAGCATTCATTATCATCAAAATCTATCTGTCTCTATTCAAAAGGCCGCCGCCAAAACTCGTTCACAATCGGACCACAACGTTTATTGTACCGTAAATGATACAAAAAACAGGTTGACGGACCTCTATATACATAGAGATTCATTAAAATTCCCAACAAATCATACCAGGTGTTTCACAAGTCCGAAATAATATGTTGGGTGCGTATACGGTAGCTGATTAGATGCTTAATAAAGGCAAACTATGCCTAACTATCCCATCCCATTGAACTTTGAATACTTTTCACAAGTATTGTAACAAGTAAGCTTTGCCCTAAGACTAATCAAAAACCCTATTAAACAGTGTAAATGATATTTACAAGTGGCGTGTATTAATATTCAGAAAACAGAATGTAAGAATTTAATTAGCTCTCCAGAAATTCCAGTTTTCAAAAATGTACCATCACAAATAAACATGTTCCCGTTTATACTGCATGGAATTAAGGAAAAGTAAAGTAAAAACAGTCACCTCAATTACTCCTTATAACATGAGCTATCTGTCAGTGAGAATCCCGTCAAAATCGGCCTATCTATTCCGGAGATTACCTGAAACAGAAAGACGTTTTATTTTTATTGTCATTTTGTTGTTTCTAGCTTTTGATATTAGAAGATTAAGTTTTTCACTCGATACTCGTGGAAACGTCAAAGGATTATTTCGGACTGCTGATATGCTCAGCATATCTGGACATGTTATGACGTAATTGGGGGCGAGACGGGCGCCCGAGGCTGGTGTCGGGCAGGAGTTGCGTGCAACCTGGGACACTTTGAAAGTCTATGAATAAATTAGTCACCGTTCTATGCGAAATCGCCTATCTTTGTTAATAGTTGATAATGACGACGGCATGGTCTATTGGTTGGAGCGTAGGCCGCTCGTTCCACTGCACCGGGTAGTTGAGGGTTCGATTCCCGCGAGCAGAAAATGTCGGAAATTTGAAATTTCCCGTTTCTTTGTCTGTTTGCTTGATCCAGAAAAATGGCTACAATTTTAATTGGACTTTCACTGGCATATAGCTGATATCATAAGGAGTAACTTCGGCTACTTAAATTTTGGAAAGATAATGAAGGATCTTGAATTCCGCGCGTAAGATGTCGCGGTATCAGGTATTGAATTATAAATTGGATTCTTGTTATTTTTTAAGCCTACCTTTCTTTTTATCAACCTACTCGTACATGTCATAGAGTAAGTAACTTGAGTACCCATAACGACTCTACAGTTCGTGTGGCTCTGTGGTAATTATTCCGCCATTGTTATCTTATGTACCTGTAGTATACGGTAACTATATGGGAAAACTCTATCGATACGCTATCTCCGTTAAAATATCTTCATGGTACATGTCAACAACGACATTAAGTGCTAATTTATTATCAGCTGTTCATTTCTCATCGTTGTATTTGTCTATGGCACATATCAATCAATCAATCAACGTTACACCAAGACAAATTAGCCCACGCTAATTAGTAATTACCAACACTCAGAAACCAATTTACTAATAGGATAATGAGACAACATTACAAATCATATTTCTATTTACAAAAACAAATTGTTTCCATCGGAGGTCTGCCGTCTGATTTCAAAAAGGTTGTTAAGTGATATCTTTGCTAATTTGAGTTTATTTATTTATTTAGTTATATATACCACATGAAAGCCAAACATTTTCTCCATCGGCCAGTCTTATTTTAATTTTTCTAACATTTATAGTTATCAAGATAAGAAAAGACCAATCTCTTTGCCCTCACATTGTTGTAAGACAACACTTTCTGCATATTTACTCGTACCTTTAAATTCGGTATACTCATATAAATAACTTTTTTATAGTCAGAAAATAAAACGTTTTATCTACAAGCTAGTCTCGGTCTCATTGTTCTAACATTCATAGTTATTGAGATAAATGTAAACAAATCTGCGTGTCTTCATAAATTCTAGCGAGATCAGTTTTCTAATTTTCTTTGTAACTCAAAATTAGATTTTGTCGCTTAACGTCTTTTTTAGGAATCAGACGGAAGAGGTGGAGGCGTTGGAGACGGTAGCGCAGGCAGTCGCTCGCGGCGTTGCGTACGCGCAGTGCAATTACCGAGCGTGGCCGACCGCACCCGATCCCGCCCGAGCGCCTAAGGCACTAACGTGATGGACGTTAATTGTTCACGAGAGATTAAGGCTGTAGCAATTATCTTTTATTGTAAACTCTACTATGCGAATGGAACTTTAATGTCCTTAGCTACTGTTTATAGAAATCAACTTATTTGTACACTCTTTTGCCTATCTCTCTAATTGATGGTAAACTGTTCTATAAACTCTATGATTTTGTTCTCTATTGGTGAAGTCCTTTCTAAGGACTCTACCATCAGGTTGAGAAGTCTTCGTCAATTTACTGACAAATTCACAGATCGATACATGTTGTATTGATTACTAATTAAAATTGTGTAAATGATATTCGTAACTTTACACTGTAGTCCATACTAGCTGAGCCCGCGACATCGTAAGTGGGGAATTTAGAAACACTGTTTATTAAAAAAAAATTGCTTAAGTTACTCCTTGCAACCAAAGGTATCTAAAGTCCAGTTGAAATCGGTTCAGCCGTTTGTATTCCTCAAACAAACATACATATTTTTTTTGAACGAATTCAAAAAGGAGGAGGTTCTCAATTCGACCCGTATGTTTTTTTCAAATTGCTTCTCTGTTTGTTCTTTTCATGCATTTAGTGCGATGCTGTTTTTTGGGCATTACTAACAGACACTTAATTTTTGTTCACGTTAGTAGGGTTTCTAGCAAAATCTTACAATACAATGAAAGCTAATAGAAACTTATAAAAAATGTCGGATGGAATCTCGCTAAACAATAGGTGAAGTATGGGCACTTTGGTGGAAAGGCTTATACGTATAGGTCTTGATCGCCGCCGTTACGCAACACATCACAAGTACACAAATCGATATGTTGCTTCACTTTCTACGAGAACGACTCAAAGTCATTCTTTTTTATATGCATATAGCAAATACTATTAATGAACTACCTTTTTAAGTACACAATTTTACGACCGCTTCACTTAACAAACATTACAAAATACCATAATAACTGGAATGTAACATGAAAAAGCGACCTAAGCACCCACGATACGGATCTAACATAAAAACGAAACGATAAAAGGTACGAATAAAACTAAATACTCCGCGTATAATAGAGAATGCACTATTATAATTACAATTGGAATAAAATGACAACAGAGCGGTGTCATCGAGATAGGTCGTTGTAAAAAACCCCATTTTATTTGTCAGTGAGACAGTTATGCCCTGGACACAGTGAAGCTATACAGCGTATACACTTTATTTAAAACTGTACTCTGTAATAATACACCTAAAGATCGAATCTCTGTGGCAAGGGCCACGCGATTAAATTCGCTCTCGTCATCGAAGACAAATCGGTCGCGTGGTCGGCTTGACTTTCGGCACCTATTGAAGTTTAGAATGAACTAACTTGACTATTTTTGAAAATGTACTCTGTTTCAATAATCATAAATATTCAATTTCTGTGATAAAAGTATCACAAACACGCGTCGAAATTAACTCGCATAACCGATGTCATTTCGTTGTAAAATATGCTTTTTCTATGAGTTGATAGAGTTTATTTTCGTGATGAATTGTATTAAAAAAAGCTAATAAAAAAAATTGCAAACCCACTGAGTTTCTTGCCGCTTCTTCTCAGTGGAGGTCGCACTCGGATAGTAGTAGCACAAATAAAAAAATTAAAAAAAAATCAGATTAATTCATAAGTGCCTTTATACGAAATAAATGATTTGACTTTGAAAGGAAATAAATTAGTTGCATGCGATTCGACGCCCCCGTGAGCGCAGGGTTTATGCGATTCTCATAGTGGGTGATTAAGCCCAGGATACACTTGCAGATACCGCCTCGGGTACTTTAGCCATTATTTTTAGTTTTATAGTATTTCGTAGACGGTGAGCTGATTGTAGTCGTTTTAATAACAGCTCCTTGAACACAACACGAGGTTATTGATATTGAAAAATAGGGCCGTCACTGTCATTACTAATTATAAAACCCGTGGTGTGAGCAGGACGTACGTAAATTTAAATGCTGCAAGCATTTTATTTTAATTATAGAACATAGGTGTCTTTGATTGCGTTGAAATCTTTAACAGTAACAGATCCAGGAGAACAAAGATTATGAAAATATTAGAAACTTAACTTACAGGTTTTATCTCGTGAAAATACGCCCATTGTTATCGATTCTGTTACACACATTAATGTATTCACATACGTACTTTATTACACACTCACTTGTATAGTTGCACATAAACACACAACTCACTGGTCCAACCATTTTCCATTTTCCTCTTAATAAGTTATCATTTACTCTCCCATCACACCAAAGCAATTATTTCTATAGCCATCTATGGTTTAGAATAATCCCTACATTGTAAATGGGAGTAGACGCACCTTCCTGTACTGGCTAGTACAGTAAGGTGCGTCCTAATAACAATATTTGTATTTAATATTAGCCTGCCGTGAGTATTATTCTTCTAGTATTGTGGCAAAGGTGCTGTCTGCTCTCATGGCGTTGCTGATCCTGAGAATGTATTACTCATTATCCTTACTATTTATTATTTTAAAAAGAGTAACCAATGAGTTTCTTACCGGCTCTTCTCAGTGGAAGCAGCATTCCGAATCGGTGGTAGAATCTGACTACTTGTAAGTGCTTATTGACCTACACGAATAAAAAAAAAAAATTTGACACTTACACAGTTAAATCAACACACACACACACACACACACGCACACACAACTCGCACGTACAAATTAATATAAGTTTGAGTATCATACTATTATAAATTGTAGTACATACGTAAAAAATGTATTTCCATTGTATTCACAATCATTTCCATCGTGGGGGATCAGAACTGTCTCTCCTAAACAAAGGCTATTATCAAAGCCCAGCTAGGAGGCCAGTACTAAACCCTTCTCTTTAATATTTTATAAAAACCGCATATATGTAATCCTTTAATGTACCTACTGCAAACTTTTTTGGCAAATAAAATTATTATTATTACATATCGCCTGCCTGACGACACAAACTCATCGTATGATCCCAAATCAAGTAAAGCTTGTATTACGGGTTCCAGACTGGGGGCTAATCCAGTTGTACCTAGACCAGGGCAACTTTCGAAAAGGTCACTTCCGATTCGAAATCGGTAAAAAGCGGTAAAGGTAAACATCGTGAGGATACGTGCACGTCTATAGAAAAGCGTGTGAAGTTCACCACTGGTCCAGCGTGGTGGTCTATGGCCCAAAAATCTCCCTCGTATTGAGGGAGAATGTGCCAGGTATAATGGCAATATCCTCGTCTCTTATTACATTGGGACCAAAGTATATCGGCGTAGCGTAGCACCTCTGCCTACGCCTTCGAGCAACTCAGCTTTATGATGGTTTTGTTTTTTAGTTTAACCGTGCGTACAAAATCGAAATACACGAATGACGTAAATTATTTTTTTCTTTCCCATTGAGAATGTTGAAACAACAAAGTAAGACAATAATAAAGCAATGTCCCCCACTACAATGGAGTGGGGCGGATTCAATAAGTCCAGCAGTAAAACTACAATGCATCACAATGGCCGCCCTCGGTAGCTGCCAGCGATTTATAGCTCGTCACATAGACAATAAATAGTGATTTTCGCATTTCTGCACTGAGACACGCATGACCGTAGAACGTAACTCGTTCAGCGAAATTACTTTCTCATTATTGTAAAAATTACGCGCCATCTGTTGCCGTACGGCAGCAGTTTAGTTTTTTGTGACGAGATATAGATGTCGCCACAGGTTGTGTTTAAGATCTCGTTCGATGGTAAAATAAAAAAAAATATACGTTTACTTGGATGTATTAAGTGTTCCTAGATATCGTCATGATCCTGAAAAATGTGAAAAAAAATGCAAATCGGGGTCCCTTACAAACATAACATTTACGGTTTTTGGTTTTTTACCTATAGTTTTATGAGACATGGTTTCTTACCAAATTTCATGATTGCAGGTCAACGCATAGTACCCTATATTTTCTGATTCTGTTGCGAGTGCGAGTATTGATTGCGTTGACTTGGAAGTTTGATTTTTTTTACGGCTCTAAGGGATTTTTTTTTTTTTTTTTATTCCGGACCTCTATCGGCCCGGCCCGCGTGCTCACCTCTGATGTGGCTCTAAGGGATTACAGACCCAATTATGTATTTGATTATGAATTTCAATACCTTTACTGCTATCAAATTAATTTACATCGTAGTTTAAGACGGATACAGGCAAATAGCAGGGAATGTCAATTATTTTTTCATTTTTTGTGTAAGGTATTTTGATTTGGAATCATTAGAATTAAAAAAAAGTTAACAGATGGAGCTAAATGCAGTTTTGTTTATGGCCAAACTGTAAAATTGTTTGAATAGTTGAAATTTCAAATTGGTTTTTCTCAAAATTCATGAATTAGGACATTCCTTGTTATTTGCCTGTACCCTTCGTAAGGAGCAGTAGCAATTGTTTAAAAGGTCCTTTAAGCTGAGTAAAGCAAAGTGGAAAAAAGCATCAGTCGTACAACTTTACGTCTTACGCCTCATGTCCCGCAAGGCACGTCGCCATTGTACTGCATATAAGGCTCTGAGAGGCGACTCGATATTTTTATACGATGCCGGATGCCATTGTGAACGCGCGTTAGCTGGAAGCTTGCCTCGCTGCCTCGCCGCCTCGCTAACTGTTCTCAGGAGTTCCGTCTCAGATATTACTATTGAGGTCATTTGTGTTATTTTTCAAAACCTTTTCCTTGAATGAATGTGAACCAGTTCTTAAAAGATGTGTGAAGTTTAAAATTGGCCCAGCGTAATGTACTTTGAATTTAAATCCCTTCGCATTGACGGTGGGTCCGGACCAAAGTATTATACGTATGAAATATGAGTAGGTACACTGAAGTGGAACTCTGCCGGGAAATAGCTCATGATGTAATCCAAAGATTTCCTGGGTATGATACCACTTAAACAACTACGCTACTGCTGCATTAATTAATATATGGTAACTCACTTAATTTAAAAACATAAAAATAGAATTTAGTAACTTCCGAATTCATCTACTATCTTTATTACCCACTTTGATTTATAATGTGTATTAATTGAATTGGTTATTGCTATTTGTTACGGCGCCATCTAGTGATCAACATGAGCAGCTCGTGTTAATCAGTGTCACTGGATGGCGCCACTGCAGTCTACCGTCCGTGGATGGCGAGCTTTATCGTGAATGGGAGCGAGCGCTCCCATAGACACTAGCAACTGTCTCTTTATGTTAGTCAGTTAAAACCCATGTTATTTCAGTTATTTCATGGACCACAGCCGACGTAAAGACGGGTAATTAAACCGCCATTATTATTTTATTGTGTAAATAGAATCTACCTTTTAATGTTCAATTTTATCGATGCTAACGTTTATGGCACGATTTGCAGAACGGCTACAATGCGCACTGTAATTATTTGTAATTATTATCTTTTGTGAATTATATTTACGTGAATAACTGAAAATAATCGATGGATAATAATCAGGGTTCCAAGTCCCCTAACACTATCGTTGTGGAGATGACATGGATTTTTTTTTTAATATTAAAAAACAATGTATTTTGTCAATGGTATCTAGAGTATGACAAGTCTAATGGCTTCAAGGTGAGAATGTGTAATTTCTAAACTGGTCTACTACTACTACTACTACAGCCCTTTTAACGTCTCACTGCTGGGCATAGGCCTCCCCTTAAAGTGAGGAGGATTCGGGCCATAGTCCACCACGCAGGCCCAGTTCGGGTTGGCAGACATCACACATCTTTCGAAAACTAGTCAAGGTCCCTCAGACGTACAGGTCTCCTCACGATGTTTTCCTTCACCGTTTCATAGCAAATGATAATCTTGGATGAAAATGAGATTCGCATATAAATCCCAGAGGTGCAAGCCGGGGCTTGAACCTGCACACTTCGATTGTAAGGCGTGCGTTCGACCACTCGGCTACCACTGCGGCGTACTAAACTGATCATATTTTAGCTACTAAATATTATTGAAGTGTCAGTTGGTAACGTGACATTAACAGCTTTTTACCCAAAATGAAAGTACCTCTATCTAAACGAACGAAAAAGCATTTTTTTAGTCTATTTGTTTTAGGTAAACTCCCAAACAACTCTACCGATTTTGACAGGACGTTCACTGACAGAGAGCTCATATTATAAGGAGTAACTTGGGCTAATTTTATTTCAGGAAAATCTTTAGGGTTTATAAATTCCGTACGGAGTTGCGGGTAGAAGCTAGTCTATTTTTTAAATTCAAAGTAATATTACAATAATACTACTAATAGGAGGTGATGGTACGCCCTGACCAGTTCGCAATTTTCTCCGCGGATTGACATCACATTTAAATATAAAACACATAACAATTCTATTTTACTTTACATTCCTGATTGTACCCGCGATATACTAAGCTTTATAACGCAAGCTGGAGTCGATCTTAAATACCGATAACTTTGATATTTACATGATAATACGCATTATCTTGCGCTCATCCAGTTTAATCCTGCGTCTTCGCTTATTACGTATCGTATAGCTTACAAAGTTGCTATTAACAATGTAAGCATATCGAATAACCTCGATGTGATGCTTGGTCTAGTGCATCCTTTCCTAAAGTGGGCGATAACGCCCCCTTGTGGGCGCTGCAGGCCTAAAGAGGGGTGGTAAGAGACCAAGAAAAAAATGGGGGCGTTGTGTAGAAGCTTGTATCAATTAATTTAATTTGACGTTATAGTGGTTTTTAAGAAGGTGAAAAAATGGGGGCGCTAAAAAATAATTTATTCTCAAAGTGGACAGAATACAAAATAAGTTTGGGAACCACTGGTCTAGTGGTTTGGCTACTCGGCTCACTAAACCAGATGGTTGAGGGTTCGATTCTCACTAATGGCATATTTCGGAATTTGTTCATTGGGCTTAGCATGACAGTGTAGACAAAAGTTTTATCGCTTTCAACTGTCAGATTTGTCGAGAAAATGACGTCACTTTGAGCTTTTTATACTGGAAATGGCTCGATGGGATGTCATTTTCTCGACGAATCTGACAGTTGAAAGAGATAACACTTATGTCTACGCGGCCATGCTAAGCCTACTCCGGGTTTAACTTTAGAGTCCATACTACTACTACATCCCTTTTAACGTCCCACTGACGGGCACGGGACTCCCCTCAATGTGAGGAGGATTTCAGGCCATAGTCCACCACGCTGGCCTAGTGCGGGTTGGCAGACTTCACACATCTATCGAGAACTATAGACAGACATGTTGTAGACATGTTCTCTCAGACGTGCAGGTTTCCTCACGATGTTTTCCTTCACCATTTCATAGCAAGTGATAATCTCGGATGAAAATGAGATTCGCACATAAATCCCAGAGGTGCGAGCCGGGGTTTGAACCTGCACACTTTGATTTGCTAAGCGTGCGTTCGACAACTCGGCTACCACTGCTTACTCGGCTACCACTGGTTAGAGTCCATATTGTATGGTATTTATAGTGCAAACTTTGCTTGGTTGGGATTATACGATGAATATGTATTGTCTGGCGATGAGTGTGTATAGAAGCAGAATCAGCATCGTGAGGAAACCTGCACGTCTATAGAAAGGCGTGTGAAGTCTGCCAACCCGCACAGGGCCAGGGTGGAATATGGCCTGAATCGCCCTTGCTTTGAAGGGAGGCCCGTGCCTAGCAGTAGGATGCTGAAAGGGATATAGTAAGTAAGTATAAATACAGATATTGCTATGGTATAGCGAAAATGTTGACGCGTGCGTTTGACGCTCGAGTGTGTCCAGGGTTTGACGCTAATCGCTCACACTCTAGATGCTCTCTCAAGTTCGCCGGCCAATTTCTCTCCAACACAAATACGATTGTCCAGTTATTTACGATAGCCATTTGCGTGGAATACTCAACTAGGTAAAATAAGGAAGACAGCGCCCTTTTAATTGACTAATTAATGGACGGATTGAAGAATTGTATCTGTCCTTAATGATTCCCTTTATTTTAATTGAAAGCCGACCGGCGCGCCCAATTAATAGTAATGCAATCACTTAAGCTTAGAACTTGCACATAAATTGAAATGTTTTATTTAATTTTGATGGTGTAACATGTGAGCTTAATCAGCTTAATTAAGTAATTTAAACGGATATGAATTTTAATTAGATTTCTAGTATTGTATAATAGTCATTTGAACTAAGAACATAAAGCGTCTTGGGACTGAGGCCTCATGAAGATATTTTTGGAATTAGCCCTGAGGCCCGATTTTCGAGAGATATATCGAAACAAAACATCAAGATGGTAGTAAATACTAACTCGTATATGGTGGAAATCTAACTGACTTCCAAAAAATTCTCAATTCGGCTGTATATATATTTTTCGTTTTTTTTTCGACATATCTCTAATAGAGATCATGTCTATCAAACGAAAATCGGGCCCCTGATCTTGGTGTAAATTGGATCGTCCCCAGCCCATTGAATGATAACCATAGTACAAGATTTGCTAAGTTTGGGATCATACGATGAGTATGTGTTGTCTTGGGGTATATATTTATATTTATTAATTATATAACTAGCTGAATAAAAGTATACGGAAATCGTAGCTAAGGATCAAATTGCCAACAAATCTGTTACTTGAACAGGTATGTAATTAACACGTCCAGCATGTATAACACATAACAAAACACTACACTACCATCATAACGGTACAAAGCAGAAGGAAGACAGAAGGTCAAGTCATAAATGACATTATAACATAGACATGATATAAATAAATGAATGATTCATTTCATTAGGTAAACCTAATGGTTACCGAATCATGTATTTATATAACCACTGTTTACAATTAACAAATGTGCATGTATGTACAATTATTAAAAACAAAATATACTGAAATATATGGTTACCTTATTGGAATGTAATCGTGTTATTTTTGTATGCTTTCTGAATATTAAATGTGTAAGTAATACCTAAATGTGATTGAATATATAATAACATACATAAAAAAAAACATACGGGTCGAATTGAGAACCTCCTCCTTTTTGAAGTCGGTTAAAAGAATATAAATGTCAGTGGCAAACCTCTAGATCTTTCATGAAGATTGTCATATTTGTACCTTTAATAAAAGATCAAGATTTGTTCGAATGACATTTAAATTACACAACCGAAAAAAAAAAATTTATCACTGATACTTCTAGATATATTGCGGTCCTCGATATAAATAGTAACTTCTACTTCTCTTCTTAATCTTAAGACCTAGGGCCCGATTTTGCTTGATAGACATCAATCTCTAAAAATAACCAAAAAATACGACCACTTTGACGTTTTCCTTGACCTTTGTAAAACGAGCCCCAGGGGTCCGATTTTCGCTTGATAGACATCAATCTCATCAATCAAGTTTCTTTTGTTTCGACATATCTCTAATAGAGATTGATGTCTATCAAACGAAAATCGCGCCCCTGGACTCTTGTTGGTAGAGTTTTTCCAGTCCTGTCTCTCTTGCCATAATAGATTATAAATAATAAAAGTAAATTTATTAAATTTTATTACTATTGATTGCAGTGGAGCCGAGACGGGTGTTTGCCCAGCAGTGGGACATTCAATTGGCTATAGTAAAATGGTTGCAGTGTATAACATACTTTAAGTATAAGTTTACCTTCTGCTGTACACCTGTATGGTTGTCCCGTGCACTCAGAGGCGCGGCGTTGTAAAAGGCAGTGCACATAATGCAAGTTAACTTCGGTGTTAATTCGCCAAGACCCGCCGTATGACAGGCCGCTCCATGCGGACCCACAAAAGATATAGTCGAATAATACGTTAGCTTTATACAGACATGGCTAGAGAAAAGCTAAAGTGTTTTGAAAACCGCACGCTTTTAGTCGAAACTAACTGTGCCCGCGACTCCGTCGGCGTGGAATGTAGGAATATTAATTTAGCAGGTTTCTACAGGCAGGTATATTATTTGGTTAAAAGCAGTGGTAGCCTCGTGGGCAAGAACGTAAGGGGTGCAAGTTCAAACCCCAGGCCCGCACCTCTGAGATAATCCTCATGTGCGTATGTCATTTTCAACAATGATTACCACTTGCGGAACGGTGAAGGAAAACATCGTGAGGAAACCAGCACGTCTATAGCAAGGCGTGTGAAGTTCATCAACCCGCACTGGGCCAGCGTGGTGGACTATAGCCCAAATCTCCCTCGTATTGAGGGGAATGTGCCCGGTATAATGGCAATAGGCTCGCCCCCTATTACATTGGGACCAAAATACATCGGCGAAGTGTGGGCGAACTACAGTGCACCTCTGCCTACCCCTTCGGGGAAGACGCGTTTCTAAAATAAAATAGTTTGTAATGTGTCTGTTTGTTATATCAAGATAACAGCTTTGTATTGAATCCATATCGTGAGGTGAATGGCTATTTCACTTAAACGACATTTTGTTAACTTTACAGCACCCCTTACGTTCAACTGCTGTAACAAGAAAAAAGTTTAAACACATATAAAAATTGTTCTTAATCTATTAACGAGGATTATTTTGTTGTTTTTATTATTTGGGCAAGTACCTATTTATTGTGGGCAAGAAAAATAAATTTGGCTCTTTAAAAACTTTGTAATTTTGTTTTTTGAAATTTTTGACTCTTCCGAATTTAAAAGGTTGCCCGACCTCTGGTTTAGGCGCTACGGAGGAACTTAAATACATACATAGTCTGCTAATATCATAATCCTTCCGCTTGGCTTCGTCGTAAAAAAGAAGATGAAGAAAATAAGGAAAGCGTATCCATACAAAGTCCACGGAAGAGCGACGTGCGTACGACGGGCTATAATAGTCTTGATATTTTCTTTATCTCCGAGTTCTCAGTGTTCCCAGTCGCGGTATAGTATTACCTGTTTGCGGATAATCCGCGAATATTACGATACTGGCCCGTTCTTAGTTTTCATAGACTGTAGGGCCCGTGCATAACTGCGGGGGCCACTATTACTAAAACAACTTTGTAAAATTGAATTGACGGTGAAGGAAAACATCGTGAGGAAACCTGCACGTCTATAGAAAGGCGTGTGAAGTTCACCAACCCGCACTGGGCCAGCGTGGTGGACTACGGCCTAAATCTCCCTCGTATTGAGGGGGAATGTGCCCGGTATAATGGCAATAGGCTCGCCCCCTATTACATTGGGACCAAAATACGTCGGCGAAGTGTGGGCGCACTACAGTGCACCTCTGCCTACCCCTTCGGGGAATACAGGCGTGATGATGTATTTTTTTATATATAAAATTGATTGATTTGAAAAAAAAATCCCAATTTATGAACTGAAAAATGAGATCTAGAAACTAGATATTTGATTAACGGCTCTCCCACGCCTCGTTTGAAAAGCCATTCAAAAATTTTGTTATATCGACAGTGAGGCAACTTATCGATATTTGTGTGCGTGAGACATACAACTAATGTGTGCCCAGTAATAACGTGCTATGATATAACTGTGTATAAAAAGACGTTTGCAAACAAGCGAGCCGACTTTCTACGAGTGCTTCACTTATAGTTTAACGTGATTTGATTACTTTTGTTGAAATGTCCAAGGTTAAATTGTAAACCTAATAACATTTATTTGTTTACTTAGGTACACAGGTACGTATGTATGTTTGTTCACAGGTACCTACTTGTACCTACAGGTACCTGTAAACATAAAAAAGAGATAAAGGCGTACCTGTGTACCTACACAGGTACGCCTTTATACCTTTTTTGATATCAATGATTGATTACACTTTAGTAGGTATATGAAGTTACAGTGAACCAAAATTAAAAAAAAAATATATAAACCTCCAATAAAAAAATCAAACCATCTAAAATAAAATATTTTTGGTTCACAAGTGTTCTGTAATGTAATTGTAAGTCTATCATCAAGCCCTCCGCATACTGGAGCGTCCAAATATTATCCAATACTAAACTTAACTGTAGTGACTCGTAGATAAAGTTAATTACTCAAGGAGATGACATAGATATTGACAGTTCTACTAATATTATAAATGTGAAAGTTTGTGAGGGGCGATGGATGTTTGTTACTCTTTCACGCAAAAACTACTGAACGGATTTTGATGAAACTTTACAGTATTATTGTTTATATATCAGAATAACATATAGGCCATACTTTATAGCGATATTTTATAATCGAAGTCGCGGGTAGAAGCTAGTATTTTATATTTTCTCTATTCGCTCAGGCCTTGTGTCCCTCCCCTTAATCCTCCATTCTGTATGTCCACATCACAAAGATATGGCTAAGTGTGCAATTTCATTTGGTCCGTTTTATTAACATTCAAATGCGTCTGCGCATCTTTTGTATTTGTTTTAGTATGATACTTAGGTTATTTTTACTTTTATGGGATATATTTTTTATTAGGATTTTCTTAATAGGTAAAATTTAATGAGATTTTGTGAGTAGGCTCTTCATGATAGCGAATTAAGCCTCCCACACAGTGAAACGTCAACACTTACGCGTATTTTTTTTGCCATACCGAAACAAACTGTATTGACACATAGAAAAAGTTCATTTTTTTTTTTGTGTTAATGCCTCTTTCCATTGAGTCAGGCCCAATGTGATTCTGCCAATGTCGACGTAGTAGAGGGGACACGATGGAGATTGATTGAACAATCGGCGTTTATACCAAAGTGGACTTTTTATTGGGATTGGCCGGTAAATTCTGTCTGAACAACACAAAATAACACATAAAAAAGGGAATAGACGACACAATAAGCAAATACTATAATATACTACTAAAATGTTACAATCTAATGTTATGGGATGTTATATATTTCATTAAAATAATAATAAAGGGAGTATCTACAAGCATGAGTAGAGATTGGAAGTTGATAGGACGGGGAATTTCTGGAGGAAGGATATCATACAGAGATAAAGAATATTTGGGACAGGAAAAGAAAATGTGGTCTACAGAGCCTTCATCATATCCACACTCGCAGAAGGAATGAAAAAGTTCATTATTAAACTAAACGACACTGACAGCGCGAGGTGATTTTGAAGCGTGGGGCGTGGATTTTACCACAGATACTCAATCTTTATGTATTTTGACCATGAAGAGATTATAACGGAGATGGTATATCTAGCCCGCGCTGCGGTAAATTTTTTGGTTTATCTGACTCCGCCATTATTGTTTTCCCGTATAGTTACCGTATACAATAGGTACATGAGATAACAACAATGGCGAAATAATTACCGTAGATCCATACGAAGAGTAGAGTCGTTATGGGTACTCTAGTTACTCTATGATGTTACATACGATTATGATTTTATAAACCAGAAAAAATTACCGCAGCGCAGGGCTCGACATGCTATCTGCGTTATAATATCTACATGGTCCCTTTACGTATTTTCTCACAAAATCTCTAAAACGATAACACGAAGATCTATTTAATCAATTGGGAATTCATGAGACGCTAGGTCCATGGAGCCCCAAATACCATACAAAAAATATTACAAAACCAATTGCCTACACAGGTGACCAGATGAGTGTCTCTCACTACTTCAGAGTGCATGGGGCATTGAGTAACGAAACGCAAGCGAATTTTGGTGCGTGACTCTTACCACAGATATACTATCTTTACGACGAGGGTTGAAAGGCTATTTAACTTAAACGACTTTGGCGATATTGACTTCTATACATATTTGCAATCGGCGAATATGTCTGCGTCAAACGAATATGTCTGCGCCACAGAGGGCACGACCTCGGCTTGGGCAGTTACCGTGAGGGGAGAGGTAGTGCCTGCGCTCCTAGGTGCAAAGATGCACCTACGAGCGGAAGAGGGTGTTCCTCGACCTTGCCGGCGAGATCGGTGTCTGTTTGGGGCTGGTGTAGGTGTTGGTGGCCCTCTCAACGCCCGGGTCGAGGAGGCCGGTGATCGTGTCGGGAGGATCAATCAACACGTGCCGCGGACGGCGGCGACGAGTTGATGATGTGTGCGCGGGGTCTGGCTCGTAATTGCCGGCGGCGACAATTAGAGGATTTAAATGCGACGCGGCTTTTTTAAAATAGCGTTCGGACGCTATTTTTAAGTGTTAAGTAAAATACCTTTCACATCTCGATATTAAGTGACGATACGCGAGCGAACTTCGGCGTGTGATCACGGAACTCATACCCACAGAAATACTATCTTTATGTATATATAAACATAGTATATTTTCAAAAAATGCAAGATTTAAAATAAATTGTTGCCACACACAAAATATCTAATCAACATCTAACTTTTTTTATGGCAACACATCTACTAATTACTAATTTATTATTCAAATATAACAATATTAATATTATACGCTTTGTTTTTTAACGTACTGTAATAGGAGAGATCATTATGAATTTAATTAGATACCATGCTGGGTCGCTGATTGAAAAATCTTCAATATGTAACTAGCCTTAAATATTATTTGTTTTGGAATTCTTTTAACATGTAGTTATTTATTATCAGTCTATATTATATGGTTGGTATGCAAACTAAACGTAGTGCCGTCCTTTTCAAACTCGTATGTGTATGAAACATACAATAATATTGAAATAAAACTATTTTACGGATTCTATTGCGTTTATTTACTATTTTATTTTCCCGACGTTTCGGCTGCTTTACAGCAACCATGGTCACGGGGGGACTGAGGTGTTAGACGTCCTGATGTCATAGTTAATAACTGGGTACCCTCATATTTAGTTGTTGTTTGCGGTCCGATCCACGCAGAAAGTGCTCACAGTCAATAAACGCGATAGAATCCGTAAAATAGTTTTATTTAAATGTATAGTAGTCGCGTTAATATAAGAAAACAATATGAGACATTATTATGTTTATTTATATCAATAGTAGTACTGTCATAAGTTTTATATTTATTTATATAATCCATCAAGTATATAAAAGCGTAGATTATCATGATTTATTTTAGGGTTCGACATTAAAGTGAGAATATTATATCGAGGGTGAAAGGCTATCGAAACTTTTGGGTGAAATTGACTTATATATATTCGGAATCAGCATTTTTTTCTGCGCCGAATGTGTATGCTCTCCTGTAAAGTTAATAAATTAATTGTTAAAAACTTTTTAAAAACAAGCTTTTATTTAATTGCCCTTAGTTTTCGTGTTCTCCTCAGCAAGCCCTTTCATTTGATACCCATACTGTGGTAGTGCAGAAAAAATTAACTATTCCGCCATCTTGGATGATCCGCCATATTTGAATTAGAATGACGTCACATAGCTAAGCATGCATTGTCATCCAAAATAAGCGTGCATCATACCAAATTTCAGCTCAATCGGGTAAAGATAACTGATTCAAAATTCAGTTGCAAGATTCCACCCGGACATACATTGCAAGTTAATATAAAGTGTCGCTTGTAAAAAAATGTCGCTTAATCAAATAGCCTTTCATCCCTCGATATATTTTGAAAATATATATAATTAAGCGACTTCAAAAAAAGAAGAGGTTCTCAATTCAACCAGTATGATTTTTTTACAAGCTTTATATTAACTAGCAATGTATGTCCGGGTGGAATCTTGCAACTGAATTTTAAATCAGTTATCTTTAACCGATTGAGCTGAAATTTGGTATGCACGCTTATTTTGGATGACAATGCATGCTTAGCTATGGGACGTAATTCTAATTCCATTATGGCGGATCATCGAAGATGGCGGAATAGTTATTTTTTCTGCACTACCACAGTATGGGTATCAAATGAAAGGGCTTGCTGAGGAAAACCCGAAAAGTAAGGGCAATTAAGTAAAAGCTTGTTTTCAAAAAGTTTTTTACCATTATTTTACTAAGTAGGTAGGTACAAATCAATTTTCGATTGACAAAGGAATGTTATGGGCTTACATTTAAATATCAATGTACGTCGTAAATACCTATACAACAATAAATAAAATTGAATTGTCTGTTTGTAATGTCAAAATGACGACTTTTATATATGCATATTATGAAAGTATGTACGCTATATATCTATCTATCTATTAGCCAGAGACGTCCACTGCTGAACATAGGCCTCCCCCATAGATCGCCACAAATTACGTTCTTGGGCTTTATGCGCCCATCGACTCCCGGCGACCCTGGTGAGGTCGTCCGTCCATCTGGTCGGGGGTCGTCCCACATTTCGCTTGCCTGTTCGTGGCCGCCACTCTAGGACTTTGATGCCCCGACGGCCATCCGTTCTCCGGGCAATGTGTCCGGCCCATTGCCACTTCAAACGTGCAACCCTTCGAGCTATGTCTGTAACCTTGGTTCTTCTGCGGATGTCCTCATTTCTGATTCTATCGCGCAGTGAAACTCCCAGCATAGCTCGCTCCATTGCACGTTGAGTGACTATGAGCCGTCTAATGAGTCCCATTGTGAGCGACCACGTCTCGGAACCGTACGTCATCACTGGCAACACACACTGTTCGAAGACTTTTGTCTTCAGGCACTGAGGAATATCGGACGAGAAGATGTGATGTGACGATGTACGCTACCTACAACAAAATCACATTTTTTAAAACTTTTGAGTATTTTGTTTGTTTTCCGGGTAATCTCCTAAATGGCTAGAGCGATTGATGGGACTTTCACGGCAGATAGCCGATGATATAAGGAGTACTCATCATTTGCCTTACCTTGTCCCATTATTTGGGGTCGACGCAGTATGTCTTTTTCTTCCATTCATCTCGCTTTTCCGTCATACTGACATCCACTCCGATCTCATTCATATCAACCTTTATACAGTCCATCCATCTTTTCTTGGGCCTTCCTCTCGCATTGTTTCCGTCCACATTTATACTCATCACTTTTAGTCACATGATTCTCATCACATGTCCAAACCATTCTAATCTCATATCACTCATATCATAATGATATATGGAGTACTGAGGCTACCTTAATTTTGGAATATATATTTGGGGTTCCTAAATTCCGCACGTACGAACTCGCGGGCTCAGCCAGTTAATAAAATTAAACATATATCGATAATATGTTTAAATAATGGCGAAATTAATCAAAGTTTACAAGTAACCGCCGATTATGAAGCAAGGCTAAATCTAAAAAAAAACTATGTTTAGCAAACAAATATAAATCAACATACTCAGACTTCCGATTTACAACAATACATAGCCGCATATCACGCACACTTTGCAAAGGATAAACAAATAAATGAAATAAGCCCTGAACGGCAGGTGGAATCACTGATTCTTTGCAGATTTGCCTAACTGGTTCTTGGTCTGACACTTAAACTTACCAAGCAACTATATCTCACACTACCAAAACACTTTAGGCTGCATACATTACTGCGTCACTTTGAAATGTGAAGGTAATATCTCTAAGACACTTGTCAATGTAGCGCTGGCAACTCGATAGTGTCGCTTAGACCGAAATGTCGAGGAGTGGTCAAAAGCATCACATCCCGTCCTCCTGATAACGCGCCTCCATCGTGACATTTAATTATTATGATTATGTATGTGTTTCAAAGAACAGTGGGGGCAGGTTTACACCTTGTGGTCTCTCGTTGGAAGTTGTTAAGTCGTTTTTGTGATTCAAGCCGCTTTTCCAAGTGGAATGGTGTAATAGTGAGTAATCGGTGTGGATCTCAGATCCAGCGATGTCGAGATTATGCAAATATCTTGCGGAAAAAAGCAATTTTCACATGGTGATGTAACGTTTCTCAGGATTTAAAGTATAATAGGGTGCACCATCTTGTTTGTGACTGAAAAAAAAGTTTTATAAGTTATCCAACTTTTTATATCTATTTTATGTCTCCGCAGCAGTAAAAGTATTATTATTAGTATTATTACAAAGGTATTTCCTGAGAGTATAGGCAGAGCACTAAAGTAACATCTCAATTTGTTGATAAACTTAGATTCAATAATTGTAATTAATGTAAGGTTGTCTGGAAGAGATCGCAGTTTGCAATAAGACCGCCCAATGTACACTTCTATTTGTTCCTGTTTTTGTCAATATATGTTGTGTAATTTGCTTGTAACTATTAGTGTACAATAAAGAGTTTTCTATATATCTATAATGCGAAAGTTTCATGAAAAATCAAAGTAGATAAGATTTTTTTTTCAAAAAGAGGTTTAATTTGTGAAAACTTACCTTAGGTCATCTTAGTCCCACTAGGGACCGAATGAGTTTTAAACTCAATCGTAACCAAGTTAAAAAAATACTCTTAATTGAGTTTTTCAAAGTCCATAAAACGATATTTAACAAAAACAAGTCAATCTGTTTACCAGTAATCAAATAGGCGTATTATTACGTTATCTGCGACAAAGGGGTTGCCAAACAATCGGGCAGCGTGGGGCGAGGGCAGCGCAATATGCTGGACAATGGCCAATTAACGCAGAACACAATTAAATCAGACGGAGGGCCAACAATGAGAGCCTCAAATGGGCTTCATTGAGACGATAATACCAGCTTTAAAAAATATATCTTAAAATGTTTTCCTAGATATGTGGCAATTAATTCAACCGTTCGTTATTTGTGGTAAGTGCCAGATAGTAATTTTTTGAAATGACTTGTTAAATCGTAAAAATATGTGGTGGTTTATTATACCGTTCGATAATTGTCGGAAGTGACAGATAGTAGGTAAATTAAGTTAAGTCTAAGCGCCAGTTTTTAACATTTATATTTGGTATACGCCTGAATAGATTTAAAATAGAAAGAAATTCATATAAATTTAAGATAGCTTTAAAACATCCGGGTAAGTCGTAGAATATTGTTTAACAGGATTAGAGTAATATTGTTTTGCGATATCTAAATACCGCCGCATTAAAGTAAATCAGGCCAGTTACTATGAAAGCCGGTCTTAGTTGAAGCAATATCGAGTTATTAATACCTAACTTTGACGTCGGATGTTCTAGTGGTCTAAGCATAGGACACTCGGTTCACTCTACTCCGGTAAAGCTGTAAAGGCCACCTCACGGCCAACAGCGTAGTCCATATTAAAAAAAAAGTCGATTCACTTCACCAGGTTGTTGCAGGTTCGATTTCTATGATAATACTTGCATATTTTCAATGATTATTCACACTAAAAATCGTGTTTTTTTTTATTTTTGACAAAATACAAAAACCAACTTCAAAAACCTAGGTGCACTAAAAACCTACAAATAACCTTACAATTAATTACATTTTGAGTCTGTGCCAATTCATGTGTGTATATGCCTAGTCTGGCGTAGATTGGCACCTGCTCCAAATGTAATGAATTGTAAGGTTATTTCTAGGTTTTTAATGCACCTCGGTTTTTGAAGTCGGTTTTAGTTTTTTGTTATTTTTTTTTTCTTTTACATTCATTTTTTGCCAGTACAAAATAAATCAAAAATTTATAGTTACAATTGAAAAAACAATGATTTAAGTGGTGGTTGTGAGGCACCAGCTCTATAAAGTTCCCATCGATAGGTCGATAGTGGCCGCCTCCTACACGGGACGGCCGTATTGTTCGACTCAATCGAGCAAGTTATTATTCCAGATAATACTTTATTTATAACGAACACCGCAACACTGCTGGACAATGCCTTGTGATCGCATGTCTTGCATGCTCGGACCGGCTTTAATCGGAGGGTCATTTTAATTATTAAACGAACTACAAGTATGTGGGAAATATGATTACTTATTTGTGAATAAGGAGTAGTAGCCTCATTCGCTTTGAACGTAAGGGGTGCAAATTCAAATCTCGGGCCCGCACCTCTGAGACAATTTTCATGTGCGAGTTTCATTTCCAATAATAATTACCACATGCTGAATGGTGGAGGAAAACATCGTGGGGAAACCTGCACGTTTATAGAATGAAGTGTAAAGTTCACCAACCAGCACTGGGCCAGCGTGGTGGACTATGGTCCAAATCTCCCTCGTTTGGAGGAGAATGTGCCCGGTATAATGGCAACAGGCTCGACCACTATTACATTGTGACCAAAATACGTCGGCGAAGTGTGGGCGCATTGCAGTGCACCTGTGCCAACCCTTCGGGGCATACATGTCAGATGATGTATTCATTTGTGAAATATGAATCTGAATGGATAACCAGAGCGACAAGAAAAATAAGTGTTGAATATAGGTAACTATCTACCCACTAAGTCTAAGCGCATAGCCCCACGCACTACACAGTCGAAAGGCGCGTTTAATTTTTTTTGCCAATGGCAAAATGAACCGTATTAACTCATAGAAAAAGTTCATTCTTAAAAAATATTGATGCGCGACTTTTGACTCCCCGGCGTGTCTCCCTTAATACCCGGTGAAAATACGCACGACCAATTTTTTGCCAAAACCAAAATGAACTGTATTAACATCTAGAAAAAGCACATTTTCCAACGAAATATCGGCAATAACGAGAGCAAATATAGTCAGCTGTACGCTTGAACTTTGCTTTAGAAGTTGGATCTTTATGCATATTAATACAGAGTACATTTTATGAAACGTTTCTCGCTTAAGGTAAACTTTTCACTATAAGCACTTATGACAGTTACCCAGCACGAGATGTGCCGATAAGCACGCATAATGTTAAACTACACAAGTCTGTAAGAGACCCAACAAGTTAATAGTGGGAAAGTTGACCCTTTAAGTACTTATTTGTGTTCAAACTCCGGATGGGAGCGTAATAGAATACAGATAGCATCTGAGATAAATGTGAGCTCATACAGTGTAAGTTCACGATTTATGAATGAAATCTAATGTAACCTGAGTAAACGGTATTGTGGTTCGGTTAGTACATTAGTTAGCGTATACAGTACTGTTATTGGCTCGTCGTGGAGTCTTGTGTGATGTTTTTATTCGAATTACAATTCGGATGCAAGCGTAAAACTTTTTGAGAAATGAAATGAAAATAGGGTTATTTTTTTACGTTTTACTAGATGAGCCCGAGAATCAGAATCAGAATCAGAATATTTTTTATTCATATAAACCAATACAGGCACTTATGAATATGAGACTCCGAGACGTTGTCTATATAGAATTCGGAGGAAAACATGGGTAAATAGGTTTTTCTATTATAAAAGTAGTTTAAGTTACTCTTTCTAACATCAGTAGGCTTCATGACCGCGTAGACATAAGTTTCTCTTTCAACTGTCAGATTTGTCGAGAAAAAGACGTCACTCCGAGCCATGTCTAGTACAAGAAGATCGAATTGACGTCATTTTTTCAACAATTCTGGCAGCTGAAAGAGATAAAATGTATGTCTACAGGTGTCTGTCAGAGTAAATCTCGTCTAAATTTGTCTAGCCGTTTGGGAGTTTACCTCAAACAAACAGATTGACTGACCAAAATGCGTTTTGATATAGCTGGCGTATATACTTTCATATGCATTTAGTATAATCTTATGTAATGACAACACTACAATTAACTACACTCACCCAAACAGACACTACAATTTAATTTAATTTAATTTAATAATAACCGGTATTTTGGATCTACTCTTATGTTCATGGAAATTTAAATTACCTATCTACAAAATCTGTTTTCGTTAAAAAATGACTTTTATTAAAGTCACGAGTCTCAGTTATATTTATTTTATTAGTTAATATTTGTTTAGTTTTCCCTCTATCAAATACAAAATCAGCAATAGGAAGCAGCGTTTCTTATAATTAAATCATTTATTCAATAAACGTATTGAAAATCTATTAGTGTTGTGCCATTTGTAGAAACGCAACCGATTATATCGATAGAGCGGCTTCCACCGGAAACTAGATAATACTTAATTGGCGTGAAAACTCAATAATTGTAGATAAAAATCGGATGGTGGACGATGCAAAGCAATTACTGCGCTGGCCGCTTGCATCCGACTGCCCCGCCGTAGATACGCCAGTTGCCTAGTGATGTGCATGATCGCTGATTTATTATCGATAAACGAAATCATTATTTATTTATCAATGTGTATCAGGTACATTTGCATGTGTAATTTATTAGCATATAATTTGATACATAGTAAAATAACATCAGTTTATTGATTCATGTAAATGTAATTGATACGCATCGCCCAATAAATAGTGATTACGTCAATCGATATTAAATTGGCGAAGAATTATGTTTAGTATCAAGATACAAGTAGCTAATATTGTGTAAAATATTAATGTATATTTCACACAATTCCCTTTAAATTTACAGTATGTAAAGCTAAACAACTTTATCTAGCTTTTTCTTAAAGAATAATGTGTAATAAGAAATATTTTAGTATCGTTGTTAATGAGATTTTTGACGTATTGAGTTTTTTGTAAAATTCGATACAACGCAGCTCTTAAATCAGCTGTAATTTTTCCAGTCTATTTGATCCAAAGATTAATAAAACAGAAAGGACAGCTACCTTACTGATCATGCTAACACTCGACAAAGCATAGAAATGAATTGATATTTTTATTTCGTGAGAGAAAAAAGAAATATTATCGAAATTATGTCTATATTAAATGATTTCACACATTGTACATGACGGGGGGTTGAGGCTTGGTGTACCCATTTTAAATCACTTTGTATTGTTAAAATTTAATAGTTGTTCCCTGATAAATTTCACACATGATTTAATTTAATATGTATACTCTACTGATAATTACTTGTTTCCGCTTATCGATGATTGTGTCTCCTCACTAGTGCCACATTTGTGGGTATTTAAGTGCCACAGATAGACTCTAACAACTCATTAGTCGGCCATCACCGGTGGCTTTTATTTGTGGCTGCTCTGACCACAATGACAAGGTTAATTGTTTTAATTCGAACGCCACAATGTCATTGCGTTTCCAGAGAGAGAGCAATGGGAACGTAGAGACATACCTTATTTAAAGCCTCCAACACATTGGGGCGTCAAAAGTCGCGCGTCAATTATTTCGCCAATACCAAAACAAACTCTGTGTCAATACATATAAAGATTTAACTTCTGTGGTAAAAGCCACGCCTTGACGTGTCTCTTTGCTCGAGGGTCGACGCTTCAGTGTCACGAGGCTTTACCCTTATGATGGATATTGAAAACAGTAGAAGTTGCATTGTTGTATACTATAATAGAATGAAACCCGTAAAATACTCGAACAAGCGAATTCAATTTACATTCTTTGATAATGTACTCTGTGCCAATCTACATAAAGATATTATGCCTTTGGCAAACGATACAGGAACAAGTGTCATTGATGACATGTCGTAGAAAAATGTGCTTTTATTTTAGCTAATAGAGTCCGTTTTTGTGTTGGCTCAAATTGGTTGTTCTCGTATTGATAACTCTATTGGTTGAAGCCTTAAATTTACAGAAACGTAAAGTGAAGGAGTTATAGTTTAAGATAAGCACGAGACCAAATTAACTAGGTACCCAGAAAAGAATAGTGCAAGTCCTTTTAGAGTTGAAAAAAAAACAAAAATTTGAATTTCTCATTTTTTTTCGGAAATATTTGTATTCAAAGGAGGACGAATTAAAACAATTATTCAAGCAATTAAATAAAAATAAGTCGCATTCGAAATTCGAAATCGGTATTTTATCAAGCCGTTGTCCGCAGGTGATGCGTTCAGTTCAAACCGCAAAATATTCAACTTCGTGTCGAGATACTATCGTGAAAATATTCTGGATATCGAGTGAGAATCGTAATCCTACTATTGGTTCTCGAATTGATTTCACCTTTACAGGAATGCTTTGTATATCAACATTGTTAGAAATAGATAGATAGATAGATAGATTGAGTACTCTATATTGTACACACCAAACAAAGAAAATAATACAACATTCTTAGTTCTAAATACAGTAGCTATGTACAATTTGGCGGTCTTATCGCTAAAAGCAATTTCTTCCAGACAACCAGTTTGGACGAGAAAACTATATACTTAATTAATTATGGGCAGCATCGAGAATATTCCTTTCACAGAACCTTTATAAATCTAGTTCAATTTTTTTTTTGTAAATACTTCAAAGTAAATTAATACATGTCTTAACGTTACACAAACAAAATACACATACCGGTCGATTAGAAAACATTAGGAGGATATCTGATCTTTTTTTTTAAAAAAAAACAGGATTTTTTTAAATTCATTCAAATATATACGAAGAAATTTAAATTTGCAGGGTTACTGTATCAGAAGTCCGAAATAATACTTTGGCGTTAGCACCAGTATCGGGTAGATTTACAACTGTAGGGTATACAAATATCATTAATTAGACGACATTAGCTTAATACCTTTTTTTTTTAACGTCGGAAAATCCTTTATGGATACCCCTGCCACCTCAGGGGAAGTAACAGGGTTATGTGGGAGTCCCGGCAGAAGGCCGTATACCCACTAAAAACCGACGGTGTAACATCTTCCGCTTATATCGGGGCGCCACGGGATCGCTTTCGCATGCACCGCGACGCACCAGCGGATAACCCAACAATGGCTGGGTCTTCGGCGCTGAGAAGAGACGGCTTGGTACAACCCCGACCGTCTCCCAGACCGATGAATCCGCTTAGCTTAATACCTGCTAATCGCAGGTGCAGCCACTTCTCATCATATTCCATTAAAATGTCATCATTTCATATATTTAATAAAAAAACGAAGCAGAATATAGAATTTGACATTCATTAGTGTTTCATCATTCGTTATTTTTGAAACACGATCATAGAAATGAAATTCGATTCAATCTAGTTGAGTACGAGTAACATTAGTATCGAGTAAGTCGTCCGCTAACATCCGAAGCTCGCGTGAACGATGCCATCGAGTCGGTCCGGAATCGAATACATTATCTCGAGTGAAAGAATCCGCGGTCGAATAATTTGTACCGATATTCCTTTGGAAATGCTCGCTGTGCGATATGGAGGGACGATTCAGATTCTACGCGAAACAAACTAGAATCCGTATTATGTATTTAGTAATTGATCGTAGAAGATTCGGTTCTTTGCACTATTCACTGATTTAATTTTAGAATCGATTGAAATCTATATTCTAGACCTCTACTAATAGAATCGATATTTGTCCCGTCGAATAATGACGGAACCAACATAGTTAAATAAAATATGTTAGGTACTACATGTAGGGCGTCAACTACCGAACCGATATAGCAAATTTATTGACGCGCGTGTCTTAACACCCCTATGCATCTAGGGCTTAATGATAAGAACGCTCTCGTAACCATTAAACTATTCGCGAAAATCAACTCTTAGCAAAAGCATATTAGTATGTTGGGCTAATGGGACATCTAGTATTGAGAATAAGATGTTTTGTTAGAAAAAAGACAAAAAGTATACGTCACTAGGTTCTACCTGTGACTTCGTCCGTGCAGGTTTCAATAATTCAATTTCATTATAATTTATAGCCTGTGTTATTCTGATGAATAAACAATAATACTCTAAATATTCATCAAAATCCGTTCAGTAATTTTTGCGTGAAAGAGTAACAAACATTCTTCCATCCATCCATCCATCCATCCATCCATCCATCCATCCATCCATCCATCCATCCATCCATCCATCCATGCATTCATCCATCCTCACAAACTTTCACAATAATAGTAGGAGTAAGATTGTCTATTATTATAATAAACACTATAAGATATGAACTGCGGATATTTGAAATGGGAACTATAAAATGTTCTATCATTAAAGTTGCATCTCAAAATTTAATATTGTAAACAGGACATTTATGACTTCCCCTATAGCCGCTCCTAAGTGCATTTATTCATGCAGAACCTTAGTGCTCGCCGATTTCAATATCGATTCTTCGTATTCGTAAGAATCGATTCGAGTTTACGATTATGCATTCGATATTCAATCAAAATGTGGACAAAGGGTGGAAGGTGCCACCACTGTTAGATTCGAAATGCCAACATAGATTTGCGGTTTACGGAACACATATTGTATGCAAATTATTTCTTATCGTATTGATTTTAAAGTGCATAGATTTTTTTTGGCCTGCAAATGTAAGTTTGTGTCGAAATTTATTGAGATGTTTTCTATGAGTTATGGATTTTAAATGCTTTGAAGGGTTCTATATAGCACAATAGCTTTTAACTATGAACGACTAACGGTGAAGGAAAACATTGTGAGGTCGCTTGCTCGTCAATAGAAAGGCGTGTGAAGTTCACCAACCCATAATGGACCAGGGTGGTAGACTATGGCCCAAATTTCCCTCGTATTGAGACTGTACGCTCGTGTCCCGTGGTGCAGCCGCCTTGCCGATGATTGTGGTAGGAAAAAACGACGATATTTCGTGGTATCGTGTATTATAAAAATATAATAATTTCGTGCAGTCTTTATTGGCACACAAGCAAGCAAGATACAGTATCATAGAGTATAGAGATGTTGACAATGACATTTGCTGTTGCCTATGATAGCGTAGCTTGTGTCTATGGTAGTGTAGCCTGTGTCTATGGTAGGCTGCCATCCATAGACGGTGTGCTGTAGTGGCGCCATCCAGTGACAAGTGGCTAACTTAGGCCCTTCATTTTGATTACTAGATGGCGCCGTAACAGAGACAATATATAAATAAAACATTACACCGAACAATAGACGTATTCTTCGTTTGATGCGAAATTAAGTAAAGCTTGTATTATGGGTACCACACATTTGACTAGGGTCTATACCAGTTACAAAGACTGGGGCCATACCACCAAAAGTATTGTTGTCTCAATAGTAACTGTCAATTTTTGACAGATTTTGTACTGTCAAATCTGAAAGTTGTGTGCCCCTATAGTTCATGGGACACAGTAGTTAGCTCTCGGGTGCAAATAAACAGCCTTTAAAACACGTTCACGTATATTCTTGTAATTATAGAACAGAGTACAGCAATCGCACGTCCACCTTTCGGTAAACGTGGTGAGAGAGAGAGAGAGATAGCTTATTACAAATGTTGTAACATTAAATCAATTATATTACCATTGGTGGCGATGTTGCCAACAAAAGTAATATTAAAAACATTAGCTACAAGACAGGCAATGGTATGGGAGCGGATCACGGTAAAGGTCTCATTTTGATGCTGAGGGGAATCGAAGCCACAACCTCTCGGTGTCGTGAGCCATGCGGCATACTTTCGAACCACAATACCAAGGCGTCGTTAATGGTCATCAAGTTGTGATAACTTTGTAATAGTACAAAACACGGCCCAACCATAGTACACTTCTCTCTCATTATTATCTCAATTTCATTGCTCAGTAGATTTAAACAAAGATATGGAACTTTAACTTGCATTGTTTATGTTAAACTCTAGAGTACAATTTATATCGAATTTCAGTTGAAACCAATATTACCTACAGCATTATGTTTTGACTTTAATAACTACAGGATGTTTCAGTAATATCAAAATAATATATTATATTTAAATCTTACGGTATGTGATGACTTGCGTGGCGACCCGTGGCGCCCCGATATAAACGGAAGATGGTACATCATCGGTTTTTAGTGGGTATACGGCTTTCTGCCGGGACTCCCACATAAACCTGGTACTTCCCCTGAAGTGGCAGGGTTCATAAAGGATTTTCCGACGTTAAAAAATAAGGTATGTGATGCCTGTTCAGAATCGGATTAAAACAATGTAAGCTGCTTATTTAGCAGCCACTAGCATTCAAATATTAGTACAAGAAAATTTCGAGTAGTACTCGAGATATTATGAACCACATTATTAAAAGTTAATAATGCCTACCGTACATTGGGGCGTCAACAAATTTTGACGCGTGGGGGCATTTTACGACAGTGGTGTTAGCACGCATGTCAAGACAAGACCTCTGTCACGGATTGGCTCGGTCGCTCTCTGTCTTATTACATACGAGAGAAAGAGATATAATCCACATATTCTGTGACATAAGTCCAGTCTTGGCGCTCATGCTGCAACTACAGGAATTCGGTCGTTATAGTATTGGCAAGAATTTTGACGCGTGACTTTTTACGTCTCAATTGTGCAGGGGTCTTCATAAAAAATGTCTTCATGCTTTATATTTTTTAGTAGATATTATTACTGATTGCATATATTATATCAAAATATTATATTTTGGAACACTCTGTATAAATAATTACACCGTTAAGAAGTCAACGGGAATAGAAAGCACATTGTATAAAAAAATCATTATTACATACACCTGTCCGCTACCGATGAAATCTAATCTTTAACCAGTCGTGCTATGGTTCAATTTCAAGGCATTTCAATCTTAATTCAAATCGGAATGTATTCGAGACACCTTTGCATCGATTTGAAGTATCGATACTTCTCGTTCCGATGCCTATTTTGTATAAGATTTTGGTGTTTTCACTGCACATAAGCGGCGATGGTGTAACAAGTTAAATAATCTAAGATTAACTCGAAATAATACGTTTAATTTAAATGATAATCACAGTGAAAGCGGGGATTTATTTTCGAAATTCTGTTTGGGGCCTTGAAAAATGTTGAATATGTTTTCGGGTTCCGTATATTTTAGGGTAACGACATTTTTGTGTTGTCTACAGAGAAGATAATAAATGTTTGAGAAATTAATTTAAAAGTCTTAGGAGAAAATTATTTGTCTGTAATGATATTACGTGATATTTTTCGGTGTTCAGTTAATCAATAATGTCAATTCTTTTGTAAAAGAAAATAACTAACTAACTACAACCCTTATAACGTCCCACTGCTGGGCATGGGCCTCCCCTCAATGCGGGATTCAGGCCATAGTCCACCACGCCGGCCCAGTGCGGGTTGGCAGAATTCACACATCTATCGAGAACTAGTCAAGTTACCTCAGACGTGCAGGTTTTCTCACGATGTTTTCCTTCGTTTCAAGTGATAATCTCGGATGAAAATGAGATTCGTACATAAACCCAGAGGTGCGAGCCGGGGTTTCAACTTGCACACTTTGATTGCAAGGCGTGCGTTCGACCACTCGGCTACCACTGCTTAAGACTAAAGAATAGAAAATACGACTTAAATATAGTTGACAGTATGAAAAATATTGCCGTCTTGCTTATACATTGCGGCTGTAAAAAAGACGTCACTACGTTTTAGTTTAATTTAGTTTCGTGCTAACAAAATCGACTCCAAAGAATACAAATTTTGTTAAGACACGTAAACAATAACCAAGTTTTATTTTATTTACTCAGTTACATTATACTTTGACGCAATTTTTATGATATAAAATCTTGTATATAGCATGCTTAAATAAAATAAAAATAGTGAACATAAAAAGATAGAAGTGTTTTTTTTTAATTCGTTCGTCTTTTCCATACTTTTTACACCTCTAGAAACTTTAAATACCCAGATGTCACTAAACCTTCCTATGCCATCAAAAATACTATAAGTCCGGTTTACACAATTTGTTGTACTGTCAATTTGACAAGTGACTATCTTTGAGACGCAGCAAGTTGACAAGTGTCTAACTGTGGGGAGCAGCTATAGACCTAATCAAGAAATAAAAAATATTATATCATCATTAATTTAAATCATCTCTCTGTGAAGATATGTCGCCCTACCTGTCCATCAACACATAACACCACATGTCGCACACAGATTACGCGTCAACGTATAGTTTCAACTAACACTTTAATAGCATTAACCTTTGCCATCTGACACTTATTCTAGTCAGATAAGGTTACGCGCACATTGAATATTGATTATTCATTCATGACAAGACGTGTGATCATTAAATTGACTGCTGATAATAGTTAATAAAGTAACTGAAAATATTTATTTTTGTTCAGCAATATTTGTCGTAATAAGTATTAATTCTAGCATATATAGTTAAATAAAAACAATTTCACGATCAGGAAATTCTGAAATTCAGAAATCGATTTCAGAGTCCGTACTTTATTGCTTCCAAAACGCGCGACAACTAGACAAGCGTGACAGTTACTGCGACAATTCCTCGAATGTGCCCTCCGCCCAATATGCATAAACAACATCACTTAACATTGTTTTAAAATCCTAAAGGCTTTTAACTGTGCCCATTTACTGTTAATTATTATTAACATAATGGGACTCAATCCCGTGGGAAAGTTCAATCCGTTAAAAAATAGTTAAGACGCATAAAATTAATATAAATTAAAATATATTTAATAATAGATCTGCATTAAAGATGGTTTTTTTATTAGCTACTTAAAAGAGGCTTTACGTGAGTTGGTTAATAAAAAATATAGGCTTAAACATGTTGGTATTACGACGATGGAGGTAATAAATTATGTATCTTCGTGTAGTTCCTATCGTTGATGCTAAAAATATAATCTAATTTAATATACTATTAGCTGAGTCCGTGACTTCATACGCGCGGAATTAAGGAATCAATTATTTTCCCAACATTAACTTTGTAACTTCAGCTATCATCCAGTGAAAGTTTCGTCAAAATAGGACTAGCCGTTTGGGAGTTTCCCTAAAACAAACAGACATACAGTCAGACCGACAAAACGTATAATACTTTCATAAATGTATTTAGTAAGGGCGTCCACCACGCTGACTCAGAGCTCGTTGGTGAATTTCACACACCTTTCTATAGACATGCAGGTCTTCCCGATGTTTGCCTTCACCGTTTGGCAAGTGGTAATCATTATCGAAAATGTTATTCCCGCATTAAATTTGTAAAATCTCAAAGGTGCGGATTTAAACCTGCACCCCTCAAACTAAAACGAGTTAAAAATAGTCACTTATTATACCTAACTATAAACTATGATACTTCGATAAAATATTCCAAGTAAGTACCACCCTGGGATGATACCCGTTCAATCTTCTTCAGTGATTGATGACCGAGAGAACGAATGGATGACCGAATGGAATCGATTTAGTGAGCAATGGCGGTGATTTGCATGTGTATAGGCGGGAAAATGAGACACTTTATACACCGAGAGATAGGACATGTCCGTTACTTTTAGTCGTGTTTTTAGAAAATCGAAACACTGACGAGTTACGACGTCTCAAAATACAGAAGCAGCTGTATTGTGATACTAGATTGTACCCGCGACTTTGTCGGCGCAGACTTTGATTATTCAATATCACTATAACATATAGCCTGCATGTTATACAATAATACTGTAAAGTTTCATCAAAATCCGTTCAGTAGTTTTTACGTGAAAGAGTAACAAATATCCACCCATCCATCCTTGATTGAATATCTCAACCAACACCCTCATCACCATCCATCCTTTAATGAATATTGAAAACGACTTGGTCTAGTTATTAGCTTATTGCACAAGGAGGTTGCGTGTTCGATTCCCGTCATCGGAAAATTTCGGAAATGTTTTTTTTTTTAATTTGCTCTGGTCTGAGTGTAAATGGGATCGCCCCCAGTCTATACTAAGGTACCCATAGTACAAGCTTTGCTTAGTTTGGTATCATACAATGAGTATGTTTTGTCTGGGGATTTTTTTTTTTAAAGTTTTTTTGTGAAACTGTACAAAAATGTAAGAAGACGATATCAAAACAAGAATCCTTAAGAATTAGAAGATTGATAATAATATATAGAAGCAAAATAAGTATATAAGCAAATTGTGTGCACCTCAGCCGACCCTCCGAGGAATACAGTCGCAATGGTGTATTATTACGAAGCCTGTAATATAGAAATGAGAACGTTTGTTGTATGGTTGCAAGTAATGTTAGGATTTATTGTTGAGTTGGTTTGCGCCGTAATATTGGAAGTGCCCGCGAGCGGCTCAATGACAAGGTAATGATCGTTTTCCATACAGACTGTTATAATATTGATATGACCTGCAAAAACAGAATAGAACTCTGTGTCAATATAAATAAAGAATGTAGGTGTTTTTCGCTTTTTTATTTGTTTACGGATTGGTCATGCTCACCTTAATGTTCTTGCCTGTAGTGGCTCTGGGAGGCGGGTCACCCTATTCCCTCAAATATGGTTAAGGAGAGTGATGGCTGCTCCTTAAGTCATGCTCGTGTACGGGTGCTACTTGCGAAGACTGGTCCAAACATTTTCCATTTTCCTCTTAGTAACTTATCATCTACTCTTCCCATCTAGTGTTGAAGGCATCACACCAAAGCAATTATTTCTATAGTCACTTGTGATTGAGAATAATCCTTATACTGTAAGTGGGAGTAGGCGCACCTTATACTAGCTTGCTAAGCGTAATGCCAAAATATGTCTAATATTAGACTGCGTGAGTATAATTATTCTCTGATATTGAGACAAAGGTGCTTCCTACTCTCATAGCGTTGCTGCTCCTGAGAATGTATTACTCATAATCCTTACTATTTATCATTTTAAGTATTATAGGCAAGAAAAAAAATAAGGCATCTCAAAGTTTTAGTACAAGAAAAAAGTTTAAAATACCGTAACCCGACTACGGAAAAAGTAAAAAAACGGTTTTTTTTTTAAATCAAAATTGGATGAATAATAAAGGCGTTACGGAGAAACATACTTAAATAGAAACATACATACATAGACTGCTAAAATCATAGCCCTCCCTTTTGGCTTCGCCGTAGTAGGGTAAACAGGGTATAAATTAAAAATTGTCTGTTACGGCCGTGTCCATACAATACTTTAGATGCGTAATTCAGTATCGCGTCGGCAGCGAGCTCACCAACATACAATCATCGGCAGGTGAGTAAGGCCCTGTACCCACACGGGCGTCTAAACGCCCACAGCAAAATTTTTGTCAATACCAAAACGAACTGTATTAACTTGTAGTAGAAGCACATTTTGCAATGGCATCGAAATGGTATCGAATTGGCATCGAATTTAAAGCGAGGCCACGGAAAGTCAATCTTAAAGCCACTGGGGCGTCATAACTGTATTAATTCAAATAAAAAACTGAGCCGTGGCGGGACGCCTGGCAGATGTGAAACAAAATATAAACATCGTAGCGGCGAGTGAGCGGAGTCAGCCGGTGGGCGGAGTCTGAGCGGCGTAAAGAACCGAGGAGTCGAGGAGCTGAGGAGCCGAGGTGTACGAATCGTGGCCGCATTTAAAACTATACTTTATGCATTAAGTAATAAGGTTGATTTCATTTTGTTGTGGCGAAGAGCTTGCCACGCCAAAAATCAGGTTTACCCCTCGCCTATAGATGTTTCACATCAAAAGTTCATTCTTCAACGAAATCACATAGACAGTGCGATCGAATATTGACGCGGGGTCATGGGTTTTATCACAGAAATTTAATCTTTATGTGTATTGCCCCAAAGGTCGCTTTGGTATTGGCAATAAATCTGACGCATGACTTTTGACGCCCTGGTGTGTAGGGCGTCAAATGGCGTCAAAAGTTTTTTTAGCGTTATGTATATTAGAACAGAGTACATTTTCAAAAAAAGTAAAGTTTTATTTTGTTTCTCTTTCAAAGTCAAAGTTTTTTTTTGCGATTTAGAGAATTCGTTCGCCCATATAGGTGCAGGGAGGAACAGAGACAATAGCCGGTCGCCGCGTCACGTGCGCCTATTGCTCCGATCATTGAGATTATCCCCGATACGCGCCGCCATTATCCCGATACGCACTAATATTAGCTTTGATACGCGCCGATATGTGTGGTCAGTGGTGTTTGTTTACGAAATCTTCTTCTACAGATTTTAGGCTTACATCATCACGCTTGTTTTCCCCGAAGGGGTAGGTAGAGGTGCAATGTAGTGCGCCCACATTTCGCTGATGTATATTGGTCCCAATGTAATAGGGAGCGAGCCTATTGTCATTATACCGGGCACATTCTCCTTCAAGGTGATTTTTGGGCTATAGTCCACCACGCAGGCCTAGTGCGGGTTGCTGAATTTCATACGCCTGTCTATAGACATGCAGGTATCCTTCACCGTCTCATTGCAAGTGGTAATCTCGGTTGAAATTTAGATTCGCACATAAACCCAGAGGTGCGAGCCGGGTTTTGAACCTGCGCACTTTGATTGCAAGGCGTTTGATGCGATCACTCGGCTACCACTGCTCACATCAGCTCAAATCACTGCAGTTTTTGGGTTCCGTACCTGAAAAGGAAAACCCTTATGGGACCTCTTTGTTGTCTGTCAAAACCCTTTTGCTCAGGAGTGGAGATATCAAAAACGATACTTTATTTATGTAATATGAAACTGGTACTCAAAGAAAGTTCACAAGAAAACTAGACGGATAATCTGTGGATGCACTTACTTGCGCAGACGCCGTTTGCCGTAACTAGCGTTTCTTAACCGCCCCGGAATGGAACAGGTCCCACAACACTAGTCCATTGACAATCTAATTGCAATCGATTTATAAATGTAGAGATGATTTTACCACTTTTTATTTTACAAAAATATTCCTTTATATTGTTATTTTCTGAGCCCACGAATTCGTACACGTGGAATTTTGGAATCCTAATTAATTTCTTGAAATTAAAGTAGCTTAGGTTACTCCTTGAAACATTACCTATCTACCAGCGAGAGTCTTGTCAAAATCGGTTCAACCGTTCTAAAGTTTAACTGAAAAAAACACACAAAAATTAGAAATTGCGTTATAGGTATCGTATATGCTTGTATATCGGCAATCTTTACTAAACGACAAAAAAATGAAAAATGAGTTATATGTAATACCATTTTAACGGCCAGATATTTCTGCGTCGTTTGGTGGGTATATACTAATTTTACGATTTTTTTGTTTCTTATTAAGGATTACCTTTCAAGCGTCATTAAGTAAAAAGGTGTTGTTTTGCTATTACAGACACTTCAATTTTATTTATTTGTTCAAATGTGTGTTATAAGTTCCACCAAATATGCTTGTTCGTCAGTGAAATAGACAAACGTATATATAACGCAAGTTTTAACAATCTGTATAATAATTGAGTTGAAACCAAAAAGTACCAAAAATTTTTTTTGCTACAAAATTACTTAGAATCAGAATCAGAATATTTTTTATTCATATAAACCAATACAGGCACTTATGAATCGTCAATAAATAATAATAGTAGTATCTCTACCACCCATTCGGAATGCATTTCCTATGGAGAAGAATGGGCAAGAAACTCCATGGTTGCTTTTTTCTTTTTAGATATTTTTTAAAGGAAGCAAAAGTCAACAAAAGCATTAACCACTCCATAAACATTGAAAATTGTTTACAGTGTGCACGCGAACGACGATTACAATGCGACCGGTCGCGGCGGACGCCTGACAAATAAACAGGATCCTGTTGTTACGCAATTTATTATTTTCCATATTAACCGTCGGGGGGAATCACTGGGGGCCTACGAGGAAGATGCGCCGTCAAATTACGTCTCGGTATTTTGTTGTAACGTAATTTGAAGTTCGAAATTTAAGGAGGCATTTAATTTTTGGAGTACCTTTTTTTTACCTTTTAGCAGTGGTAGCCGAGTGGTCGAACGCACGCTCTGCAATCAAAGTGCGCAGGTTCTATCCCCGGCTCGCACCTCTGGGTTCCATGTGCGAATCTCATTTTCATCTGAGATTATCACTTGCTAAGAAACGGTGACGGAAAACATCGTGAGGAAACCTGTGTTCCTGGTATAATGGCAATAGGTTCGCCCCCTATTACATTGGGACCAAAATACATCGGCGAAGTGTGGGCGCACTGCAGTGCACCTCTGCCTACCCCTTCGGGGAATACAGGCGTGATGATGTATATATATATATATATATATATATTAATTTTTGGAATATGCAAAAAAAAACATATATAAGAGTATTGTTTTATTATATTTACGCGAATACTACACATTGAAATAAAACTATTTTACGGGTTCTATCGCGTTTATTTACTTTTTAATTTATGTTCCCGACGTTTAAGAGTAACAAAACGTAGTATAAGAGTAACAAAAAATTATCATACCAAGGGTGTTATGTTACCTATTTGAATTTTTTTTTAATCTACAGGAGAGCATACTCGTTGGACGCAGAAAAGTTAGCTGATTCCAAATAATGTATATAAGTCAATTTCGCCCAAAAGCATGTATTGTTGTATTTTGTGTAAGTCTCTTTGAATATGTAATTCATTTTATTTTGTACAATACGCTATTTTGTAATAAAATATATTTCCATTAAAATATATACACAAACGATTCAGGATTTTATTTAATTATCATTTAATCTATATTTTTGTAGTTTCAATTTGTGAAAATAGTTTTGCAATAGTCCTGTGGCTAGTCAAACCATATGGATTAAGCAGAGCCCTTCCCCTTCACCTTCTAAGCAAGTTTCTTTAACTATTGCTAAGATTTTGAAATGGCCTTTTCGTCATTTTCCCTGGTCCGAGGATAACTGGAATCACCCCAGTACAGGATTATACAATGAGAACGTATTTGTTGTCTGGTGATATTTATTTAAGTATATAATGTAAGCTGTTACATTGATTATTCAATGTCTTTATAAATTATAGCCTATATATTATTCGGATGTATAAAAAAAAATACCGTAAAGTTTCATTTTTCATCAACATCCGTTCAGAAGTTATTGCGTGAAAGAGTATCTAACAAACATCCATCCATCCATCCTCACAAATTTTCACATTTATAATGTCGACCGGCTTGGACAGCATAGACGATCTTGCGCTAGGAGTGCTGGCCGCCTCTCTCGTCATGCTGCTCTGAATGACATCATCCGTCGTTCTCTTGCCACCGCCAACATACCGGCCATTTTAGACCCGCAAGGTATCGTGCGTGACGTTGGTAAGAGACCCGACGGAATGTCTCTGGTTCCTTGGAGCATGGGACGAGCCATGGTATGGGATGCAACCTGAGTCGATAGTTTGGCTCCTTCCCATCTCTCGGGAACCACTCAGAAAGCGGGCTCGGCGGCGGAGGCGGCTGAGACTCTGAAACGGCGGAAGTACGGGGTTATCGGCTCCGAATATATTTTCATTCCTTTTGGAATCGAAACCCTAGGTCCATGGGGTCCAAGCACCCAAAATTGAATGAACATATTAGGCAAAAAATTGGTCGACACAACCGGCGACCCAAGAGTATGCCATTTTCTCGCTCAACGAGTGGCTCTAGCCATTCAGCGAGGGAATGCAGCCAGCGTCTTGGGTACGCTTCCGCATGGGCCAAATTTTTTACATACTTTATAAATATATATTTTCTCATTAGTTTTAACTTATTTTATTTTGCATTTATAATTATAATAGTATTAAAACAGAAAGGTAACAATAAATTGGCAACATTGTCGTGTACCGTTACCAACTAATGAATTAATGTAAATTTAATCGCGGTATAATAGGTTGGTCATGCCTCTTTATGCAGTTCCACCATTAACGTAGCAACTGGTTGCGAATTAATCCAACCATTGTACAGGATAAAAAAAACAACTGCAATGTTGTTGTGCCACAGTTTTTTAAACCGCATTCTTTAATGACCTTTTGTTTTTGAGATTTTTTTTATTTTTTTGTTGACTGTATTACGACTTGAGTACAATAAAAATAGGGTAAGTATCTACTTTACATATAATTTAAAAAGTTAAATAAAATAGAACGTATTTGGACAAGGATGCAAGGAAAAAATACATTAATTTCACTCAAAGGACACAATTTTGTTCTATTTCACTGACTAAGACTTTGAGTAAATCACTGTGTAAAAAAAAAATTAAATAAGTGTCTCCTTTTCATTTTAATATAAACACTTTATTAGTAATCTAAACATATTAGTTCCATACCGAGCAATAATCTCCTGACTATTTATTTATTTTAAAAAACTTAGTTGATAAGTTAATTTGGAATTCTATGTAATTCATCAACTTTTTTATAGCCTATTGGATGTCCCACTGCTGGGCAAAGGTCTTCCCCTCCCATTCCACCAACACCACCCATTCACCAATATTTAAATAAAATTTAAATGTCTCAAAAGTAATATCAACTCTATACAGTTACCGAGCAAATTGTCGCATACACTTACAATGCTCGTGCGCAACAGGAAGCATTGGCGCCCGCAACGGTCTCTGACACGACGATTATCACAGCTCCAGTTGAAACAGCAATTCATCATACTATTCATAAGACCGTGCTATCAATTGTGATATTGTTAAACAATGTGCTATTCGATTTCTAAGCTGTGGATATCCTTAAATTAGCTTTCTATATTAAAAACATAGCTGCAGTTGGTAGTAAGGTGGCTGGTCTTTTTTTTTTATCGTCGGAATATCCCTTATGGATACCCTGCCACCTCGGAGGAAGTAACAGGGTTATGTGGGAGTCCTGGCAGAAAGCCGTATACCCACTAAAAACCGACGGTTTACCATCTTCCGCTTATATTGGGGCGCCACGGGATCGCTTTCGCATGCACCCCGACAAGGTGGCTGGTCTGCTATGATACTTAGATAATTAAAGTAAAAATATATATTTGAAGATCAAAAAATGAAGTAAGCTTTATTAAGCAGAGCAAGGTTTTTTTAACTTTTATTGTTTTTCCTGACTTACTTTGGATTTCCAACCAAAATTAAAAATCTGCCAAAACGACAAAAAAGTGTTTTAACATTGATTTATTTTTTCTGAAAAAGTGTTTGAGTCGTTCATAGTTTTGGAGACGTTTTGTTTGCCTACTATTGTGTTAATATAATAATATGTGTATAATTATTTTTTCAATGGATAAATAAGTTTATGCTCATAAATGTTGATTATTTACCTAATATACCGATTTAGCTGCAAGGAAAAGCTGATGTTTTAGTGATGGTTACATTATTATACCAACTCCGGTAAAGTAAAAGCTTGTAAAATGATATTTAACGACGATAATGTTCATGCAAAATAGAAACCCCGCTAATGATGTCACGTTTTAAATAAGGCCTTAAGATAACACTGGTCAAATATACTAAGTCTAAAGGTTAAAATTGTTTTAAAATAATAAATAACATTCTATGTATATTGTTTTCTTATATTTACGCGAATACTATACATTGAAATTAAAAAAAAATTAAAAAACATCCTAATTTCAATAGGGAAGATGGCTGGGTGCTACCACCAACTTGGGATCCAGTAATCAATATGATTAAATCCAAAACCAAGTGTACCATTGCAAGACCTCAGGACACCGTAAGCACTTTCTGCGTGGATCGGACCGCAAACAACAACTAAATATGAGGGTACCCAGTTATTAACTATGACATCAGGACGTCTAACACCTCAGTCCCCCCGTGACCATGGTTGCTGTAAAGCAGCCGAAACGTCGGGAAAATAAAATAGTAAATAAACGCGATAAAATCCGTAAAATAGTTTAATTTCAACATTCTATGTATCTTTAGTATGGCCACTTTAGCATTCAATTAAGAAATATGTTTAATTGGCAGATAACAAAGTTAGTGAGAACAACGTACAAGCAGAAGAAACATATTTTGATAAGCCCCAAATAGAAAAGAGGAGAGGAGGCTCTCCTCTTTTCTGATTTCAGATGCGAATGTCATTTTCAATTATGATTAGCACTTGCTGAACAGTGAAGGCAAACATCGTGAGGAAATTTACACGTCCATAGAAAGGCGTGTGAAGTTCACCAATGCGCACTGAGCCAGAGTGGTGGACTGTGACCCAAATCTACCTCGTATTGAGGGGGAATGCGTCCGGTATAATTGCAATAGGCTCGGCCCCTAACACATTGGGACTAAAATACATTAACAAAGTGTTGGTGCACTGCAGTTCTGCCTAGAACTTAGGGAATACAGACGTATCTATAAACTAAATTTTTCAGTATACAAGTACCTATTCTACATAGCTATTTAGACCTAATTTAGACTATTATTTACACCCAAGAATGTTATACATTTCTTTGTTTGTTATTTTGTTTATTTTTCTTCTCTATCTCTGTCTGGTGTACAATAGAGAGTACTCTATCTATCTGTCTACAATGGTGCTGTTAATGAATCAGTTTTTTATTAGGTATTATCAGCTTTGAGGAGTTCTCGCTAAATGCAAGTTGTCGCGCGGTGAGCCGGTCCTGCAACAACAAGTGAACAGTAGCTGTTGTTATTATTGCATGCCACATACGCGGGTGCGTTGACTCCTTTTAATAGTAAGTATGTATGTTGCGTACGCGCAGCCCCAATGGAGAGCTTACATGGGGTTGTAGAGATAAGATGGATATACTTGATTCGTTGTCCATCAATTAGATATATGTTGTGTTTTTAATCAAATAATAAAGACTCTGATTGAGAACTTCTATGTATTTTTGCAATCTACTACTAGACTATACTTATAGACAAGAAATTAATACAATTAACTATTAATTAAAATACTTATACATCAAGGGAATTCAAAGTGAAGAAGAATTCAAATCGTGAAGGCCTGCGGCGGCATTTACGAATTGTGATATTTTTTAAATATATGTCACTACCGGATTGAAGGGCAACCTTTTTTTTTTTTTAACATCTGAAAATCCTTTATGGATACCCTGCCACCTCGGGGGAAGTAACAGGGTTATGTGGGAGTCCCGGCAGAAGGCCGTATACCCACTAAAAACCGACGGTGTACCATCTTCCGCTTATATCGGGGCGCCACGGGATCGCTTTCGCATGCACCGCGACGCACCAGCGGATCGAAAGGCGACCTAGTCTGTGAAAATCCGGCAAGAAATTCAGTGAGCTTAATTTTTTTTATCTTACATCAGATCAGCTAGTCAGGTGCCTTACCAAGTATTGTTTTTCCAATTGTAACTGTCAATGTTTGACAGAATTTTTACTGGGTTCACGGATGGAGATGGCATATCGAGCCCGCGATGCGGTAATTTTTTATGGTTTACAGGTAAACCAGAAACAACAATGGCGGAGTGTTGTTTTCCCATATATTTGCTGTATACTACAGGTACATGAGATAACAACAATAACGGAAGAGTAGAGTCGTTATGGCTACTCTAGTTACTCTATAGTGCGCTGTCATAAACTGAGAGTAATATTAAAACATATTACTGCAAGACAGGTAAGGAAAGGGGGCTGACCGCCATGTGAGCCTAGCACTATAAGGAAGAGATTGGCACATCTCGGCTACCGTTGCTCGGGGCGCCCGTCTTAGGTAATCACACTTATTATGTACGTATTAACTTACTGCACGTTGGATTAGCACATAAGTGCCCTGTTATGTACTCGGCTATGCGGTTTGTGTGTGGACTTATCAGACTATTTACTATGTCTATGTATCTTTAGTTCGTTACTAAGTATCATTATTCTATCACCGGACAAAATTACAAATCTATATATCCAAATAAACTTGATTTTTTCTTGTAACGTGAATTTTTAATATATTTCAATTTTTAACGTAAATAAGAGATTTTAATTAAATGGTTTTTTTTATTAACTATAACAAAAACGCACTTTTAACACTTTTTGTCGGCCTGTCTGTTTAGACTAATGTTTAGTTTAGTTTTAATCGTTAGACTGATTTTGACGGGATCTTCACTAGTAAATAGCTCTTGTTAGAGGATGTTACCTAGGCTACATTAATTTTGGAAACATAAATATGCGGACGAAGTCGCGGGCACAGCTAGTGTGCGAATGAAGTCTACTCTTAAAAGGCTAAATCCCAATTTAAATAACAATCTACGAACTACCCACAATGGTAATCAATATATATAAAAATCAATGCCACTTTTCGTTGTAAGCTAACTCCTCCTAAACGGCTGGACCGATTTGAATCATTTTTTTGTATGCATTTGGGTGGCACCCTGGATGGTTTAGAATCACAATTGGACCCGGTAGGTGGCGCTACTTTCGTATGTCACTCATTCTAAGGAAGTTCGCCCGGTCAGCTAGTTCACAATAAAAGTGGTCTACACCGTCATTGTAAATATATCATACATGTCTATAAATTTGGATAAAAGTTCAAAAAGTTTGGTAAAATTCAAAATGAAAGTCTTCAACTTCTAGACCATTATAACTGTATTCGGCAACTGTATATGGCCGAAATGTATGTTTAATTCTCTGTTGTTTAGCCGTGAATATGGCCTTCCAGAGTGGTCTAAGTAGATAATGGCACGTAAAAACACACTAGACAAGAAACCAGCCAAGTGCGAGTCGGGACTCGCGCACCAAGGGTCCCGTACACACACATTATTATACTAATGTTTATAATGGCACAATTTTTTTTTGTAATGTATCTTCGAATTTATGGTTCTCGGATTTTTGACTTTACTTGTGTCTATAAGACATTACTTCTTCCCAAATTTCAGGATTCTAAGTCAACGGGAGGTATCCTATAGGTTTTGATTCCCTTGCGAGTCAAAATATGCAATTTAAACGGCCGTATTTTATTTTTAACGTGTTGATTTAAAAGTTGCAGTGGTAGCCTCGTGGGCAAGAACGCCCGCCTTGAACGTAAGGGGTGCAAGTTCAAATCCCAGGCCCGCACCTCTGAGATAATTTTCATGTGCGAATGTCATTTTCAACAATGATTACCACTTTGAAATTAAACTATTTTACGGATTTTATCGCGTTTATTTACTATTTTATTTTCCCGACGTTTCGGCTGCTTTACAGCAACCATGGTCACGGGGGGACTGAGGTGTTAGACGTCCTGATGTCATAGTTAATAACTGGGTACCCTCATATTTAGTTGTTGTTTGCGGTCCGATCCACGCAGAAAGTGCTTACGGTGTCCTGAGGTCTTGCAATGGTACACTTGGTTTTGGATTTAATCATATTGATTACTGGATCCCAAGTTGGTGGTAGCACCCAGCCATCTTCCCTATTGAAATTAGGATGTTTTTTAATTGCAATGGCCTCACGTATCATCCTTGGTCGGAGTCGGTGTTCTTTAGCGAGGATATGCGGTTTATCAAATCTGATATAATGGCGGGTGCGGTCCTGTACATGTTCACAGATTGCAGACTTCGTGGAGCGTCGGTGTTTCACGTCAGCTATATGTTCTTTTACGCGGGTTTTAATTGATCTTTTAGTTTGTCCTATGTAAGAGAGCCCACATTCACAATCGAGTTTGTATACCCCTGCATCTTGTAGAGGAATGTGACACTTGACAGGTGGTAAAAACTGACTAATCTTCTTCGGTGGATTGAAGTAAGTTTTGATTGAAGCCCGTTTCAAGATGTAGCCAATCTTGTCTGTGACACCTCTTATGTATGGTAGTACAGCAGGTAGACGCTCAACTGTGGCTGGTTTCACTCGGTCACTGTGATGGCGGCGTGGGACCCGAAGCTTGTTGTCATGCAATACTTGCTTGACGTGGTTGATCTCGGCAGCCAGGTGTTGCTCATCACAGATCCCTTGTATAATTTCAATGTATAGTATTCGCGTAAATATAAGAAAACAATATGATTACCACTTGCTTAACGGTGAAGGAAAACATCGTGAGGAAACCTGCACGTCTGTAGAAAGGCGTGTGAAGTTCACCAACCCGCACTGGGCCAGCGTGGTGGACTATGGCCCAAATCTCCTTCGTATTGAGGAGGAATGTGCCCGGTATAATGGCAATAGGCTCGCCCCCTATTACATTGGGACCAAAATACATCGGCGAAGTGTGGGTGCACTACAGTGCACCTCTGCCTACCCCTTCGGGAAATACAGGCGTGATGATGTATGATTTAAAAGTTTGATTTAAAAGCCCCTAAGGATTGCAAACATGAGTATTTGATATTAATTTCAACTTGATACCTCCGCACGTTTCTAAGAAAAACAGATCTTGACAGACAGACGGACAATGAAGTGGGCCTGTAAGAGTTTCTTTTCTCCTTTTGAGGAACGGAATCCTAAAAACTGACAGCAAAAAAGACAAAAGCGATGCAACCATTATAACCATTTCCATTACTATGTAGAGTCTTCTATGCATTGAATTAAAAGCAGTCGGTAGCTCTACCATCAGTTTATAGGTTCGCCAATCGTTTACGTATACGAAGAAAAATCTCTATTAAATCGGGTAGAGTACAATTAGCCGTATAAATGTTAACGTCATCGTAAGCGAGTGACGATCGTTAAGACACTCGTGGTAGAGCCACTGTAGAGCATACACTGTTGTTAGACGTAATTCAGGTTTCCTATAGATAATCACCATCGGATGCTGGACTATCAATATAATACGTTCCATTATCATCTTATAACGTAATAATAGGATGTGATATGCAATTATGAATGTATAATAAGTCTGTTCGTAATCTAATTTGTTTTTTAGTGCCCTGAACATACTGAGGCGATTTAATTCCCTTAAATTTTATGATAATAATGATTTGATTTAATTTCATTGATTTTGACTTAATAATTACCACTTGCTGAATGGTGAAGGAAAACATCGTGGGGAAACCTGCACGTCTATAAAAAGACGTGTGAAGTTCACCAACCCGCACTGGGCCAGCGAGGTGGACTAAGGCACAAATCTCCCTCGTATTGTGGGGGAATGAGTCCGGTATAATGGCAACAGGCTCGCTCCCCATTGGGACTAAAATACATCGGTGAAGTGTGGCCGCACTGCAGTGCACATCTGCGTACTCTTTCGGGGACTACAGGCGTGATGATGTATTTTTTTCAAATATTTTGACAACGGTATTTAGTGATGGTTAATCTAGTTGTTTGAGCGTTGGCCCCTCGGCACACTGAAATGTTTGCGGGTTCGATTTCTAATGGCTTTTTTAGAAATTTGCCTTGGTCTGGGTGTAACTGAAATCGCTCCCAGTCCATTGTATGGCACTCATAGTACAAGTTTTGCTTAGTATGGGATCATACGATGAGTATGTGTTGTTTAGCGATATATTTTATTTATTTATTCATATACATAAAGATTGAATACTTGTGGCAAAAACCACACGATCAAGTGACTAAATTCGTTCGCGACAAAGATGCCATTTTGTATAAAAATGTGCTTATGTTATGAGTTAATACAGTTCGTTTTGGTATTGGAAAAAAATGGGCACGTTTTGACGAGTCTATTTGGGCCGGTTTTAATTGCAGATCATTGATAATCATCTTTAATATAATGTACATACGGTTCTTGATAAAATAATGCATTACGGTAACAATAGGATTGTATATTTTTTGTTATTGAAGTAAGTCCAAAGTGTAGTATTATACTCAATGCCTTTTAAAAAAGAAAAAGTTCTTAATTCAAATAGAGTTTTTTTTTGTAGTTATTTTAATTCATAGCTCCGTCAAATGTGAAAAAACCTTTTTTTTTATAAAGAAGAATATATTCAAGAAGGTTGGTCCAGTTCAATGATAAAAATATCTTCATTAAAATGGCAGCCTAACTTTAATCACAAAAGAGAAATGTATCTGCATAAAGCGTATATAAAACAGTTTATAAGGTTCATAATTGCATGTTATATATTTTTCTAACGCATGCAAAGTGCGAAAGTGCTTTAAATAAATTCTAATAGCCTTATTGATAACTATTGGTTCATAAATAAGGTCCATGTTAATAGCCGGTAAATATATTGAAGCGTTAAAACAGCCAGAAGTCAACGCCAGTAAGTAATGGATGTGATTTACTGCGCAGTTCGTTCGGAATGGTAAACTGTTGATAGAAAACTGGGTGAAGTTGAAAATTATTGTGAAATACAAAAGAGGCTTTTATTACAATTTAAAAATAGAATTTATTTATTTTTAATTAAAAAGGTTATTTTCTTTTTAATAAAAAAACAAATGTTGTTCTATTTTTGAATTTAAAACAAATTTTGTTCTATTTATGAATTCAAAGAACACTGTATTCATTTTTAATTAATGATGCTATTTTTAAGTTTGAATAAAGCTGTTTTTGAATATAATGCTGGTGGCTGAAAATTGCATATTATAGCTATTCTAGACGAATTGACATGTGTTTTTGGTTAGAAAAATTGTAACCTCTACCTACTGTAAGCCTTATTCTATTACTTTACTTTCTTTATCATTCTCTACTTAAGGACGTAGTGACTTACCTCTTCTAATGCGATATTTATTCATTGGATACATATTGTGAAGCCAGTTGCCAATGCAAGACACATTCTAGTACCTATGTTATATGCTTTTATAGTTAACGTAGACACAATTAATACTTTATCGTTTAAATCACAATTCAATATAAATTTTACCTGCCACAGCCGGTAGCACGCCTCGGAGAAATGTCGCAACATCCTTCGAAATAGCGAAATGTAATAAACTCTCTGCTATGCAGATCAATGGGTTGCACAACCACCTTTGTCGGTTCTATGCAGGGATATGTAGGGTTGTCAAAATCAAATCAATCTATCTTGTTCTTACACTGGGCAAGAAGCACCATAGAGTGGATTCCTAGTAATGCAAGAAGACATCCCGGCAGGCCCAGGAGGAGATGGCGGGATGAACTAGACTCCCATCGGAAAGAGTGGCCCATAATAGCTCATAATAGAGGAGAATGGAGGAAGGGGATGGAGGTTTTTGCCCAGCAGTTTGACGTTATAGACTTATAACAATAATAATAAATTTTATTTTTATATAAAAATCAGGCAATCGTGAGGAACAGGGTGTAAAGTTCCTCATCCACCATTGAAAAGGAAGGATTCTCCGACCACACGGGTGTTGTCGGGTTCTTGTATACATCGAATGCTAAATGGAATACTGACCTAACTCAAAAAAAATGTTGTTGAAAAATGGTCGTTAGAACGACCTTTTAAGATTTATAGTCGAAATCCTAAAATTTCAAATGGGTCTCTATTATTACTTTTAAATAATAATGTTATAAATTAATAATTGGGTGGTTACTAGTTGGGTGTGGATCTGGTGATCTGTAACATAGGCACAAAGCCTATTTCAGACACCAGTTCCTCACAAAATCTAAATATTACTATACCCATGTATTTATTTTAACATTGTGAGGAGAAATAAACGCATTTTTATTTATTTAAAACATGCGATATGTTCAATCGCTCGGATAACTTTAATATCGCGATGCAGGATTTAGTTGGTATGTGGCGAGATAGATGTCGCCACAGTTTTAGTAGTGCTCGCTCTAATCGAGGGGGATTGCAAAGTCACACAAATTTCCCACAAAGTCATCTTATGGTCCCAAATTAAGCAATGCCTGTACTATGGGTAGCATTATAATGAACCGGGGTGATCCCAGTTCCGATAAGTTCATTACAGAAATTTGCCTCCAATGGGAATCGAACTCACAACCACTCAGTGTGGTGAGCCGAGTGGCGAGCGATTATTTAAGTATGAAATACTAATTTAGCTTCTAACGAATTTAAATAATATTTTAATAATTATTTTTTACGACATCCATAATGTACCGTTGATTATTCTTTTTAATTATCAAGGTGCCGCATTCGAATACAATCAATGCACACGGCAAAGCCGGCTGCCGATAATCACCGGATTCCCGTCAACCGAAAGCTCGTGTAAACACTATTTATCTGTGGCACTGAAAAATAAAATAAAATTAATCTCCAAAAACCCACTTACAGTATCGGACAGTCGGCATTGCCGTGTGATTGATGCCTAAATTTAAATTCTTTGCTGATTGTTGTACTAATGACATAGATAATTACCTAACAGATTTATAATAAGCAGCTGATTGTATGAGAGTATGCGTACCAATAAATGTATACAATAAGCCCTGGGCGGATTGGAGCGTCAAGGCGCTCGCTTCAAAATTTTAGCTGATACCAAAACGAACCGTATTTCCTTGTAAACAAAGCTAATTCTACAACAAAGTGTCATTTATGATACGAGCAAATTTTACAGGGTCCCGTACCTTTTTCGCGGTGCAAGCCAGAGCGATCCCGTGGCGCCCCGATATAAGCGGAAGATGGTACACCGTCGGTTTTTAGGGGGTATACGGCCTTCTGCCGGGACTCCCACATAACCCTGCTACTTTCCCCGAGGTATCAAGGTATCCATAAAAGATTTTCCGACGTTGAAAAAAAAAGGGTCTCGTACCTTTTATCAGGGGAATTCAATCTTTATATATATTAGCACAGAGTTCATTTTGCTATTAGTAAATTATTTTCAGCGTGCGTCTTAACGCCTCTGTATGCTCGGGGCTATGAACAGCGTTCATCAAAACCGGATGAACTCAATATTTAATACTCTCTCATCGCGATACATAATGAAGCGAATACCACATAAGACCTCATATATCTTCTGTCATTAAAGAAAATCAGAAAGCGAGCGGGATACTCGCAAAATCGATAATCGACAATACAACAAACAATAACAATAAACAAATAAAACAATACATTTTAGTTTATTAAAACGATTAAGCTCCCGGCACACTGGCGCGTCAACGTGCACGCGTTAAAATATTTGCCAATACCAAAAGAACTCTGTGGCAATATGCATAAAGATTAAATTTCTGTTATAAAAGCCACAACCCCACGGGTCAAAATTCGCTCGCGCTGGCAGTGTCATTTCGTTGTAAAATGAACTTTTTCAATATAACATTACAGTTCGTTTTGCTATGCCAAAAAATTACGTGCGATGGTTGATGCCGCAGTCTTATTGATAAATCAATGCGTCATATTCGGAATGCTATAGTATTGTCTCCGATGTTGTCGGTTTTGCGAGTAGACGCCCGAGCTTTGGTTGTAAAGCATGTCATTCTGTACCAGATGGGAAGATAGTGGATTCCGAGCAAGTAATGCCACCAGCAAGTAACTCAGTCTGTATTCTCCTCCGGGCGAAAAACAATTTCGTCTTTATTCCATTGTAGATTTTTAGATTATTAGAACAAAATACAAATTAGTCATGATTTAGGTGTTGGGCTCACTGGACCCCTGCACATCACGATATGTACGCAAAAACAAATTTGCTTATAGCTATAGATAGCTGATCGCAGATCAAAAAAAAAAAAACCATTGTAGAAATAAACACATAGGAGAGTCCAGGAGTTTTCAAATACAAAAAACGTACAGCACAATCTATATATATAAAAATCAATGCCACGTTTCGTTGTAAGCTAACTCTTCCTAAACGGCTGGACCGATTTGAATGATTTTTTTTGTATGTGTTTGGGTGGCAGCCTGGATGGTTTAGATTTACAATTGGACCCGGTAGGTGGTACTGCTTTCGTATGTCACTCATTCTAAGGCGGTACGAAGTTCGCCCGGTCAGCTAGTTAAAGTATTAAATTGTTAAGGCTGCAACAAAGAGATGCGTCATGTCTAGCGCAATTATTATTTAATAGCAAAACAACCTTATAGAAAAAGCATACCTTTAAAACAAAATTTATATCAGAATTGTTATACTCATGTAAACCATAAAATCTCACACACACACACATAAAACCGAACTTTAACCGAACTAAAGGTGTACTACAATACACCCTTGACTTTACACTTATTTAATTAGATATCTTGATAAGCAATGTATTGTTGCAATAAAAAATATCATCGGAGGTATTATTCGCAGTTACTTGTCGAAACAAAACCGACAACCACCTGTATTATAACTATGTCAGAATAAGCGCATTTAATTGTGAATAGGTAATTTAAAAGACTCTACTACGGAAACTCGCAACAAATATCGGTCACAATTCTTACTTTTTTACGAAATGATGAAATTTAATGGAATAAGATGAGGAATGGCTTCACCTGCGACTAGCGCGAGTATTTCGCCAATGTCAAGTAATTAATAGCAAGGACAAATTCAATAAATACACATTATAAAAAAAATGTTGACGAACAAACGTTGAGGTTGACGTGTCTAGACGTTTTTCACTTGTTTCTGGGTCATGAGGTCATATTTTGTTCTTTTGGCCACAGAGCTTAATACTTCTAATGCCTATTCCAGATGCTCGTGGGTAACTTTTTTTTATATTTTTAAAATGTATTTATGTTTATAAGTAAACGGAATAATAATACAAATTATAGTTTAAATTTATTGATTTATTATTTGAGTACACCACCAACAGCTGCCCATAATTAATTAAGAATAGTTTTCACGTCCAAACTGGTTGTCTGGAAGAAATTGCTTTTAGCGATAAGACCGCCCAATTGTACATAGCTACTGTATCTAGAAATAAGAATGTTGTATTATTTTATTTGTTTGGTGTGTACAATAAAGAGTTCTCTATCTATCTATCTAAATAGCTATGAACAATTAGTCGGTCTTATCGCTAAAAGCAACTTTTTCCAGACCAGCAAGTTGAAAGAGGAAAGATAAATCTATAAAAACTTATGGAATCTCATATAATTCTCGATTTGTATACTGAATTTTAAATCGAGATTCTTAAACCAATGATAGGGCCCCAAAAAGTCTTTTTGGGTCAATCGCCCCCAGTTCATACGTGTTTTAAAATAACAATAATTTGGCAAATTTATACGTCTGATCGCCCTTTTGTCTCAGCGTAATGAACGGTGCGCCGGCGGCCGAATTTAAAACACCATTACTTTTGATAATGTCTACAAGGTGTATCAGAAATCCGAAATAATACTTGTACTCAAAGTACAGTCAGTCAGTTTATACCTATCTATCATAGTTTCTGAGTTATAGACCTGTGAGTATTTGTCACAGGTATTGTGTTCCGGCCTTTGGGCACATTCATAACCCTATTCAGCAATGTAAACTACACTTAGGTATGAGGGGCGACTACCAATATTCACAAAACGGAACATGCAAATTTTACATAGGACTCGATGTATTACGAGTTATAGAAAGTTAAGAAGGAAAAAGTTGATAAAACATGGTCGTTTTTGAATCAAATTTTTATATCATTCAGTTGTATACCCGAGTCTGATGCAAACATAAAAGTTTTATTTCGGACTACTGAAACACCCTGTAAAGTGGTCGTTAAGGTACGCAGCCACTTGACCGTAACATGAGACTTTAAATAAAAATTAGATCAGTTATTTTGATAACATCCTTTTAGCTGTTAACAGTATGTTTTATTTTGCCGATGTATTTTGAACCGAATGTATTAAGGGCGAGCCTATTGCCATTATACCTGGCACGGTCCCCCTCAACACGAGTAAGATTTAGTCCACAGTTCACCACGCTGGCTCAGTGCGGGTTGGTAAACATCAGACGCCTTCTATAGACGTGCAAGCAAGTGGTGATCATTATATTGAAAATTACATTTGCACATGCAATTCTCAGAGGTGCCTGCCGGGGGTTTGAACTTGCACCCCTTACATTCAAGACGTTTGTACTTTTCTATAAATTTTGAAGTCATTGTTTTTCTGTCCGTATTTGGGTCAGTATGGAAAAGAAAGACGGCAATATACTCAAAGAAAATCAATCAATTAGCCGACATATAAAATTTTATAACTTTTTTGTTTATTAGAAACATAAATATAAGGACCGCTTACAAAACGGTGTGAATGAACCCTTAATTTTCTCGTAGCCATTTAACTGATCGAATCTCATCGATTATATGAACGCCGCTTTACGTCCTGAACACACTGAATCGAGCGAATTCACTTGACTATTAAAAATTGTACTCTGTGTATAATATTCATAAAGATTGAATGTCCACGCGAATACACGTCTAAATTAATTTGTATCATCGGTGAAATTTCGTTGAAAATTATGCTTTCTTTAAGAATAAATACAGTTCGTTTTGGCATTGACAAAAGTGTTTGCAGCGCGCTTTGACAGCCAAGTATTCCTAAGGATTTAAGCTTCGGGCACACAGGTGCGTCAAAAATAACACGACCAATTTTTCATTCCATAACGAACTGCATTAATTCTTAGAAAATGCACATTTTCAGCGTTGTGAGGTCATATTGGTTCACGATGAATTTTCATCCAGTGCGCTACGCTCACAAAGTTAGTGCCTCTATGAGTCAATATAACCTCATGACGCACCAGCTAACAGTACACAGTATACCTTACGCAATTCAAAGATAAAGCTCATTTGTCAACGAAATGTTATCAAAAACATGAACTAATTCTGGCGCGTGGCTTTTACCACAGAAATTAAATCTTCATACACATTGAAGCAGTGGTAGCCGAGTGGTCGAACGCACGCTTTGCAATCAAAGTCCGCAGGTTCAAACCCTGGCTTGCACCTCTGGGTTCCATGTGCGAATCTCATTTTCATCCGACATTATCACTTGCTAAGAAACGGCGAAGGAAAACATCGTGAGGAAACCTACACTCCTATAGAAAGGTGTATGAAGTTTACCAACTCGCACTGGGCCAGCGTGGTGGATGGCCCAAAAAACTCCCCTGTATTGAGGGAAAATGTTTCCGATATAATGGCAATAGGCTCGCCCCCCATTACATTGGGACCAAAATACATCGGCGAAGTGTGGGCGCACTGCAGTGCACCTTTGCCTACCCCTTCGGGGAATACAGGCGTGATGATGTTTATATTATAGTATATATTACTACAGAGTTCGTTTTGGAAAAAAACTCGCGTGTCTTAACGCCTCTATGAGCCCAGGGCTATATGAAACAATGCGCGTAACCTGTGATTACGGTGCGTTCCGAATGTAACGATAATTTGCTTCATCTTAAACGGGCCATTTAAGTAATAATTTTAACATTACACGGCCAATATGTCGATATTAACACGTTATTGTTCAGCTTATATGGTCATCGTGACCTCCATATAGAATACTATCTAATAACCAGGGGTTCCTAAACTTTAAAGATTACGGAACACTAACCAAATGCTTTTTATTTTATGGAATCGCATATCAAATTATAACAAATCAACACAGATTTTTTATAAGAACATTTTTTTAAGAAATTTGCTTAAATGTGATGAATGAAATTGTTTAACTGTTTTATGAATAATTGTTTTATAGTTCGGTATTATGTTCGACAATAATAAGCGTGTTATATAAGCGTATAATAATAATAATTAATAAGCGTAATTTTGGCGGAACCCTGGTGACTATTCTACGGAACAACTAGGTTCCGCGGAACCCAGTTCGGGAATCCCTCTAATCCACAAACAACTTTTGACTTGGACTTTGAATATGTTTTTATTACATTTGGACTCTAGTAGGTACATGGGGTCTATGCGCCCAAAATTTAATAAAAATATTAGCTAAAAATATCAGCTTATTTCTTCGCGTAATTATAGTCGTATTTTTAATGAGACGAAGTCAACTGACGTTTGCTGTGTTGTCAGTTTTTGATGAAATAAAAGTAGTGTTGTGACAAAGTGAACGATTGAAAAAACTCCTGAATGAATGAAATTGGCTCGATTGTCTTTTATAGTTTGAAATTATCAACTATTCACACTCATTGTTCATTCATCAGATTGAATGAGAACTGAACGTATCACTATTACTTTAAATATGGCAACATTATTTTACAAAGTGACATTAGTCTATTGACATTAGTGACTACTGTCAGTTGGCTTCGTCTAATTAAAAATACGACTATAAGGTATGCGGCCAGCGTTTTGGGTACGCTTCCGCATGGGCCATTTTTTTTGTACTCACTTTTACCTGCACGAATATGACAAAGTACAATATGTACTACTGCTTTTTATTATGCTAAACTACACTGCTAATTATTTATATCGACACAGAGTTAGTTTTGGTATTGGGAAATATTTTAACGCGCGGCTTATGACGTCCCAGTGTTTCTGAGCCATCGCGCATACAATTACGCAAGCTGAATCGAAATTGACTTGATAAGTAGCTACTAAATAACAATAATTACTTTTATTAATCTGTAGCGATCACCGGTTAGACCATTTTGGACATAAATTGCATTTATAAAACAATATCGTTAGGAAACGTGCGTGTTGCTGGTGTATTACTAAAATAGAAATAATAAAAACATTCCAGAAAATCAATTATATAAGGCCTGGCCTGGTCATGGCCTGGTGTATAATTGTAAGAAGTCGGAAGTAATGGTCTTTGAGGCTGGGGGTAAAAGCCCTAGCACAATTCCACCAATACTCCTTAACGGTATGCCCTTACAAAGGGTATTTAAATTTAAATACCTTGGTCATATATTGACCCCCAGCCTCAAGGACGATTACGATATTGAACGAGAGCGGAGAGCGTTGTCGATAAGGGCGAACATGCTGGCTCGCAGGTTTGCGCGTTGTTCGCTAAAAGTAAAAATTACGCTCTTCCGAGCGTATTGTACCACATTCTACACGTGCAACCTGTGGGCTAGATATACCCTGAAATCGTACAGCGACCTCCGCATTCAATATAATAACGCGTTCAGAAAGCTGGTGGGGCTGCCTCGTTCCTGTAGCGCATCTGGGATGTTTGCCGACGCTCATGTAGACTGTTTTTACGCAAAAACGGTGTGCATCCTTGGTGCGCAGGGTGCGGACCAGCTCCAACAGCATTCTTAATATGATAGCCAGTAGGTTAGACTGTGTTATAGTAAGTCGCTGCTGTGCTATCGCACACGGTTTAGACCCCTAGGGGTTATTTAGAATAGGTAATACTAACGTTAGTCTTAAGTCTACTAACCCATGTATGAGTCTTAGTTACTTAAATAAAAAAGTTTTCTATTCTATTATATTCTATACCTTGAATGTATACAACATTAAGACCGACTGTTTCAATCGCGGATTGTTAAATTTCCAACGTGACGTTACTCAATACATACTCAAAAAAAATAATGCTCCCGATGCCTAACTCGTTAGATACTATTGTCTCAAAAACACAAAGCGCCGCATTTACTATAAGAAGTGTATTTTTTTTAATAATACATCATCACGCTTGTATTCCCCGAAGGGGTACGCAGAGGTGCAGTGTAGTGCACCAACACTTCGCCGATATATTTTGGTCCCAATGTAAGAGGGGGCGAGCCTATTGCCATTATACCGAGCACATTCCCCCTTAATACGAGGGAGATTTGGGCCATAGTCCACCACGTTGGCACAGTGCGGGTTGGTGAACTTCACACGCCTTTCTACAGACGTGCAGGTTTCCTCACGATGTTTTCCCTCACCGTTCAGCAAGTGGTAATCATTGTTGAAAATGACATTCGCACATGAAAATTATCTCAGAGGTGCGGGCCTGGGATTTGAACTTGCACCCCTTACGTTCAAGGCGGGCGTTCTTGCCACTGCTACTTTTAATAAGAATCCAACATTAAAGTTCTCAATCAAGACAATATTAATTATGTTTGTTAAATTTTGAATTAATATTCTTCATGATTTATTAAATAACTCTTTACACTTAACCCTTACATTTTCAGAAAGCGATGACTGCTAGGCGACTATTATAACTATAAATTTTTGTTAGCAGTGGTAGCCGAGTGGTCGAACGCACGCTTTGCAATCAAATTGCGCAGGTTCTATCCCCGGCTCGCACCTCTGGGTTCCATGTGCGAATCTCATTTTCATCTGAGATTATCACTTGCTAAGAAACGGTGACGGAAAACATCGTGAGGAAACCTGTGTGCCCGGTATAATGGCAATAGGCTCGCCCCCTATTACATTGGGACCAAAATACATCGGCGAAGTGTGGGCGCACTGCAGTGCACCTCTGCCTACCCCTTCGGGGAATACAGGCGTGATGATGTATTATTATGATGTATTAAATTTTTGTTAGCAACCAGGATACATAGCGGATTCGCAATACATATTGTCAGACTGAAAAAGTTATAAAGTAATTACTCTGCCGTCAAGCGATGCTTTACATTTTTTTATGCAATTGTAGAAGTACTGTATTGACATTTCTTTAAACAGATAAATGTTATTATTCTCAGATATATCTATACATATCTGTAGTTTTTAACAAAAGCGGATTGAACAACGCGACTGCAACATAGACTTGTGAAGCGTGATGGGGTTTTAATTCGGAGATTCTCATAATGAAATCTTCTCATAACGGCCGTTTGAAAGTCTTTTGTATGGACTGGAACGACGTAACTTTTTTTCTTTGAAAATGTACTCTGTCTCAATAGACATAAAGATTAAAATTTATAAGCCAAAAGCCACGTGGCCAAGGTTGCCAGTGTCACCAATGCAATTCGTGGAAAAATGTGCTCTTTCTTTGAGTTAATACAGTTCGTTTTGGTTTTGCCAAATATGATTGTAGATCTAATGCCCGGTATATTGGCAACAGTCTTGATAGGCTCGAAGTGTGGGTGCACCTGCCGTCTATAATACAGGCGTGATAATGAAGTTTTTTTTCTCTCGTAGTCTTTGTAAATTGTTACATATGTAAATATTTTTTCTTGTAATGTAAATAAATTCCTATTTAAAATATAAAAAATAATCTATACATTTAGACATTTAGACAAATAAATAAAATTGGAGTGTCTGTTTGTAATATCAAAATAACATTTTTTTACCAAATGCGCATGAAAGTATATACGATACCTATAACGAAAACACAATTTTATTTTTTTTTGTCTGTCTGTCTGTCTGTATGTTTGTTTGGGGTAAACTTCTAAACGGCTAAACCGATTTCAATGGGAATTTCACTGACAGATAGCTGACGTTCCAAGGCGTAACTTAGGCTACTTTAATTTTAGAAAAAGCATTAGGGTTCCGCGGGAAAAACATAATACCCATATTTCCGGGTAATCTCCCTAAAGTCCAAGCGGGCGAAGTCGCGGGCACAGCTAGTTATAAATAAAATACGTCTCTACATTTAGCCAAATCATGTCAATGTTCTTTACGTTATTTAATCAACAATGGCCGAATTTGGCAACGGTAATCTCATCGGATATTGCCTACGCGGCCACGGGTGCGGTCAACGTGTGCCGAATACAAATGTTTATTATACCCGGGAAAAAGTAGCGGCCATTGTGGCCGCCGCGGGCTATACCACTGAAGGAGTTGCCTCCGTAAGATGTCGACTTAAGAAAACTGTGGAGTGCATATTGATTTTATATTTCTCTCAAATAATTATTATAGGCAATTTTATTGCATCCTACTTATATTATTAATGTAATGTTTGTGAGGTTGGATTTATAGATGTATGTATGGAAGTTTGTTACTCTTTCACGCAAAAACCACTGACCGATTTTGGCCACTCAGCTCACTGAATCAAATGATTGCAGCTTCGATTCCCTTCAGTTGCATATATTGATAATGGCCTTTTTGAAATGCACCAAACCTACGTGTAATTGGGGTCACCCCAGTGGTGTTAGCACGTATGTCAAGACGAGACCTTTGTTACGGATTTGCTCGCTCGCTCTCTGTCTAATTTCATACGCGAGAAAGAGACAGCATCAAGATATGCCGTGACATACGTCTAGTCTTGGGGCTCATGCTTCAACTACAGCTTTGCTTAGTTTGGGATTATACGATGGGTATGTGACTCGTTATTTAACATGGTGAATGTCGACTCTAAGGATTTCCCTGTGGATCTGTCGTCCATCGCTTCAGGCAGGCATTGTGCGCGGTACAAATGTGATCAAATTATAAAGAGTGGCGGCTCGCCGGCGGCGGTGCTGCCTCGCCCGTCTCGACGGAGGCGCGAATAATCGCAGCACCCGACTGCATTACATTATGTAACTATTTTTTCATATATTAGAGCTGCTATTAAATTAGCAAAGACATAGCATTCAATACTAATTTGATAGTTCTAGACGTCCCATTTTATAATGGCCGGGTACTTGCGTAAATTTCGAAGTTTACGTGCACACTGGGGCGTCAAAAATTTTGTCAATAGCAAAACGAACTTTGTGTCAATATAAGTAAAGACTGAACTCCTGTAATAAAAGCCACGCGACCATGTGACAAAATTGGCTCGCGTCATCGATGTCATTTCGTTGAAAACTGAGCTATATTTCTTAGGCTAAATATTGGTTGCTGACGTGCCTTCAAGTCCGAGGCTTAGTTAACGCTTACCTAAATGTAGTTTAGTTTAATAGTAACAAAATCGATAAAATTAGTTATCAGTAAACAATGAAGCTTATAAGCAAAAAATAACACCAATACATCTTCGTCTCTACATAGAGAAAGGATTTTTCTACGCGCCCACGGAGACTCTAGCTAGTATTATTATAATTAGCATTTTAAAACAAGTCCATTCTCGTTTAGTTCAATGAATGGTGAAACAAGTTTCCACGAGAAAGTAAGTGCGTGTAATTGTGCAGTTTATTATAAACTAGCTTCAACACCCGACTTCCGTTGCAATACAGATTAAAATTCCCTGTCTGTGAGAGTCAAAGGATTGTTATTCAAGTATTTTTGATGCATTTTCTTAGTCTATATTGTCTTAGCACCGGGCAAACATCCTTCCGCAGTTCACTATCTTTTCAATTAGGTCAAAAGTCACGCGTTAAAATGTTTGTCAATACGAAAACGAACTCTCTGTCAATATACATAAAGATTGAATTCCTGCCGTAAAAGCCACGTCTCCACGCGTCAAAATTAGCTCACCCTGTCAGTGCCATTTCGTTGTAGAATAAACTTATTCCAAGTGACTACACAGTTTGTTTTCGTGTGGCAAAAAATTAGACGCGCGAGGGTTGACGCCCCATTGTGCAAACCCAAAGCCCTGAGTACTCAGGAGCGTCGAGAAGCGCGCTGCAAAATTAAAGCCCATACCAAAACAAACTGTATTAACTCATAGAAAAGGTTCATTCTTCAACGAAATGGCATCGACGCCACAATTTAATTTGGCAGCATGATCTGATTTTAGCACAGAAATGTAATCTTTATTCATATTTGTACAGAGTACATTTTCAGTAAAAGACAATTTCACGTACATAGAATAAAACCTTCAGAACAGACAGCCGATTGAATAAAATATCTCCATGCATAAATTCTAATAGTACAACTAATCATTATGCAACTTGGTATCATTAAAAGTAACAAATGAATGTAAGTAGTAACGTTTCATATGTACCATAACTAATCGAAGATGCTTACAAATGTACGTATTAAAATATCAATAGGTAGCGTACAAACAGGCTAATTACTGTATTAATCATAGTCCGGTGGAGAGATGGGCCAATCGATTTGTTAGTCGAATTCGAATCGATTATACGAATAGCGATAGTTCAGTTATTAGTGTTGTGTAAATATTGTGACTTAATATTACCACGTAGGTAGGTAGGTACTTTTGTTTTTTTTGGGATAGTAGTAGCCTAGTCAATTATTAGCCTAGAACATTATTAGAGACAATAAGGAACAGAAGAGGGAAGATGATGGTCCATCTCATGCGACGTGACACCTTTATTAAGAACATCATAGAAGGCAAGATCGATGGGAAGCGTGGGAGAGGTAGAAGGCGAATATGTTACATGGGTCAAATAAAAGATAAGGTTGGTGTCATGTCGTATGTGGAGGTGAAAAAGGCTGCAATGGATCGACCCAGATGGAGGGGATTTCATCAGATGCACCGACAAGGGCCGAGCCTTGAAATTAGAAGAAAAGTAACGCAGTTGGTAGAATGCAATGTGTGCAAGTTCAACCCCTGGTATTTTCAAAAAGCACGACGATAAAAATGCATGTGAAGTTCACCATTGTCCACTGGGCCAGCGTGGTGAACTCTGGTCCTGCTAAACTCTTAACAGACAGGGACTGTGTTCGGTATAATGGAAATAGGCTCGCTCCTTATTACGTTGGGGCCTCAAAAGATACAGTGCATCTCTGCCTACCCTTTCGGGGAATACAAGCATGGTGATGGCGATGTAAATATTTTTTTATTTGGTCAACTCTGGTAACATGTCTTAAAGAGTGTTGGTCCCCTCTGAACGTCGTAACTTATTCCATGACTATATGACTGTACAAGTGGTCCATCACTAATTTCCGCTATTTCCCATGCCCGCGAGATGCGGTAATAAATTATTATTATTTAACAACTCAATAAACTGAGACATGGGAACGCTATTTGGTATTCAGAAGCTGTAATCAATAACGGTTTTGATAGAGTTACCAATGAAAATGAGAATTTGATTGGCATTCAATTGTATCTAAGGTTAAAACATGTTGTAAACCATTTGTAAGATGTATTGTAGTTTGTTGGTGGATGATTTGGAAAGATACGGTAGTTAAAGTTCCAGAAAAATTTGAAATTATTAAATAAATAAATATTTATAAATACCGCCAGACAACACATACTACTACAGCCCTTTTAACGTCCCACTGCTGGGCATGGGCCTCCCCTCAACGTGAGGGGAATTCGGGCCGTAGTCCATCATGCTGGACAAGTGCGGGTTGGCAGACTTCACACATCTATCGAAAACTAGTCAAGTTCCCTCAGACGTGCAGGTTTCCTCACGATGTTTTCCTTCACCGTTTCATAGCATGTGATAATCTCGGATGTAAATGAGATTTGCACATAAATCCCAGAGGTGCGAGCCGGGGTTTGAACCTGCACACTTCGATTGCAAGGCGTGCGTTCGGCCACTCAGCTACCAACACATACTTATCGTATAATCACTAACTAAGCAAAGCATTATAGGTACCATATAATGGACTGGGTTTCAAGGATTAGTTTGCATATTCTATTTGTAATATTAAAATATAAATGTTTTGTTATCCTAATAAAAACAATTTAATAAGAAAATAAAAAAATATTCATTACAAATAACAAAAGAGTTTAGTTCACTATTAAAACAAGATTAAATGCAAGTTTTGACTTGGTATTTACTTGCCTCTTAGCAGTGAGTACTTTTCCAGATCATTGATGCATTTTAACTTACTAGATGTGCCCGCGACTTCGACTGCGTGGAATTTAGATTTCCCGGAAAAAGTTGGTTTTATGTTTTTCCCGCGGAAACCGGATGCTTTTTGTAACATTAAAGCAGCCTAAGTTACTCTTTGGAACATTCGCTATCTCCCGTCGAAATCGGTTAAGCCGTTTGGAAGTTTACCCGGAACAAACAGACAGAAAAATATGAAACTATACGTTTTCGTTATTGGCATCGTATATACTTTCATAATATGCATTTAGTAAAGAAGGGTTATTTTGATATTACAAACAGACACTTTCATTTTATTTATTTGTGTAGACTTAATAGATTCACATCATACAAACAGTAGCATCTACTAATGAGAATGCAAGTCCCTTTTGTTAAATACGTTTATTATATCCAAATCGATTTAATAAAGCCATCGCGGCGGCACATGAAACGGCGGCGGCCGAATGAAAAATATCGATCTAGAATCGATACAAGATCCAAGTTAATCGATTCTGTAAAACAATTTAATCGAGATACGAGAGGTTGCAGATGAGTTTCTCACACTTAGACATTTTAAGATTGTATGTGATGATTCGAATGTGAGGTATTTTTACTTTGTAATTTTTTTTATAGCCTTACTATGTGCCCACTCCTGGGCAAAAAGCCTCCCCTTTACTTCCCCACACATCTCGGTCCTGGGCTATTATTTGACTTGCCATAGATGTGTGAATTTTTTTAAAGTTAAGGGGATTTGTCCACCAGACTGTTCCAATGCGGGTTGGTGAACGTTTCGCCAGAGCCTCGTATTTATTCGGTTGGGTGCACCACGGGCAGGTGAGGTTGACTTGGATCCATAGATGGTAATTGGACCCCCTAAGACCTTATCGACTGTTGAAAAGCGAATTGACACTAGCGCCATTTTGGTAAGTCTACACGGGACCCAGCTCAAAAGACGGAGAAAAATACCCTGATACCAACGATATACATAACTCAGTATCGCCCAAAATAGTCAACAATTTACTAATAACAATGAGAAATAAGAGTAAAAAAAAAATGGTGCTTGAGAAATTCCAAAAGATCAATTTCCGAAATTTGTCACTGACGGGAATCGAACCGCTCGTGCCACTAGACAAAGCCATCGTTATAAATCAAATAGCTGTGCACACAATGTGATAAGTCACTAAAACAATTTGAAGATTACAGACCTATTTTAGCATACATGAAATGTAACTAGCATTTCACAAAACGATACTGCTTTGTACTAAAATTTTAAATAGAATAATTATACACATTTAGTGATTACTTTTGAGCTGAAATGTTGAAATATAACCATATTATTATTTATATTTGATAAGCTTTATATCATAACGCCGACGCGAGGGGGTAGACGGTAGCCTCCGTTTAATTGGCCACCAATATTTATTGTTGAGATGAACATATCACGGCGGAGGCACGGGGACATAACTCAGCGGCTTCTGTGCATCGTGATTCTCCATTTTGTTGCGGAGTGTGCGATAAGTGGGGTTCCAAAGTGGCATGGAGTAGCTTGCTACTACACATTTCCAATTACCTATACTGTATGAAGACATTGCTTCAAATTGACATGAGACATTGCAAATTTGGTGATTCTAAGTCAACTGGATTTAGCTCTAAAAGTTTTGATTCCCATGCGAGTTTTAGAAATATCTAGTGAAAGAAATGTGTGGTCTGAGCGTAGACCACTTGGCTCACTGAACTGGGTTATGAAATGACCTTTTCAGAATTTGCCCTGGTCTAGGTGTGCTTGAGCTCACCACCAGTCCATTGCATGGTACCTACCCATAGTATAAGCTTTGCTTAGTTTGGGATCTTGCGAGAACTGTGTTTTGTCTGGCGATATTTATTACAGTTAATTATTAAAAAGCCGTATATTTTGATTGCTTTGACTTAGAACTTTGATTTCTTTACAGCTCCAAGGTATTGCAGATCTGAATATTTCATATAAACCTTGATACCTTCACGCGTTTCTGAGAATAATGGTCTTGATAGACAACTAGAAGTTCTATCAGGGTTACTTTTTAGGTTCCTTTTTCCTTTTTGAGGTACATAACCATTAAAATAATAATTATATTATAATGTTATTTTTAAATGACATTATAAGTCAGTTTTAGGTTCAAGATTTCGCTCAGAGCTCATAAGTTAAATCTTGGTGCACATGCTAACCGTGCTTTTTGTATTTTACGTAGTATATAGGACCAGTGAACTGACAATTGACATACAATTTATGCAATAGAACAAAGAGTAGTTTACTTATATAAAAAAAGTGCCAACACTACTCCACCCCGTTAAAGTGCGAGGAGATAGCAATTTAACGAACCGGCATCGGAACGTCTTCATTTATTCAATATGAAACAAGAACAAAACGGCAACAACGTATTACAATATCAATTTAGGAAAGTGAAGCGAGTGATTTATTGTGTATGTGCCGTATAAACATTCCCCGCGGGTGCGCTTGTGTGAGTTCTGTTGGCGCTAATTGCCACAGGTAGACGATGATGATCAATCAATGATTGAGCGGCAAAAGCTTAGAAATTAGAAGGGTCGTCTTTGTAGCCATGAAGGTTCTGAGTTAGATCTCTACCATGGTTAACAAAGTATGAAAGTGAACTTACTAATACTGATTAAAGAGATTATTCGATTTTTTTATTTAAGCTGAAAAAGATACCTATACATAGTTAGAGTCTCCACAGACCACTTTGCAAATGAGTTCTATAGACATGCAGGTTTCCTCACGATGTTTTCCTTTACCGTTTCTTATCAAGTGGTAATCTCAGATGAAATTAAGATTCACACATAAACCCAGAGGTGCGAGCCGGGGTTTGAACCTGCACACTTTGATTGCAAGTTCGACCATTCAGCTACCACTGCCCTAACTGAAACTATAATAAAAGTGTAAGTATTTAATATAATAATAGTGATAGTAATCATAAGACGAAGGTTTTACCAAAAAAAAAATAGTAATTCTTAATTAAGGGTCATTTGGATCGTGGACATCTGGCTAAGTATTTTAAAAAGTGGTCCGAGATAAGATGGACCGGACCTATCTTAACATTATTTGTCAAAAAGTATGTTGCCAAGGAAGCTGTTAAAAAGAAGGTATTGGGGAGATAAGTACCAAAAATAAGTTATCAATATTGAATTAGAAGTAACAAACAGGTTGTATATAATCAAATAACTCAAAAAAAAATTCGAAATATAAATTACAACATCTTTGCGTCATATAACACAATAATAGCTTACCATTTAATATAACATGACTAATTTATTCGCATCTCGATCATAATATCTCTATAACTCTACATTTTGTTTGGCAAATTGCAATAATTAAGTATCCAAAAGATATCTTATTTCCGATGCAAGGTCAACTTGTGAATAATTTATTGGTGATTTTGACCCCTGAAATTGACTATGCAAACCAATGACCTTTTGTTTTGAGCTTTGTGCAAACTATCGAAGTACTATCTGCTAAAACCGGTCCCCTTACTACGACCCGTCTTCAAGCAATATCTTCACATTTTAAGAGATATGGCCTCCATCGTATTCAGCCGATGATTTTACCAACAACTATGTAAAACACTTGGTCGGTCGGTGAGATTCTATGGTGAGACTTTACAAGATAATAATGAGAAAACAAAATTTTGTAATAAGAATGTACAGTTGAGTACACAAAAGAAAACATATTAAACAACAAAACTTCCATATTAAAGTGGACGGTAAATATACAGGGTGTATCAGATGTCCGAAATAATATTTTAGGTACATATACGGTAGCCTATATGTAGATGCTTAGAGAAGACAGATTATACCTAACTATTATGGTTTCAGAGTTACAGACCTTTGAATATTTGTCAAAAGTATTGTGTTCTGGCCTTCGGTTACATCCATAACCCTATTCAGTAGTGTAAACTACACATATGAGGGGCGATTACCAATATTCACAAAACAGAACACTTGACGTCGAAAAAAAAGTTGGAAAAACATGGTCGAATTTTGATCACATTTTTATACCATTCAGTTGTATACCCGATACTGATGCAAACGTCAGAGTATTATTGGAACGTAGTTCCTTATAGCGCGTTGCGACGTTCGACCGACACTTTTGTAGATGTGTGTGTGATTTCGATTGTTTTATTTCAAAAAAATTAAACCGCCGAAAATTTTAAAAAGCAAAAAATAATATACCTTTTTTATTTAACCTTAATAACAAAGTTCTTAAACTAATGTAAGTATACCTAAGTCATTTTGAGTCGGCGCCAAACAAGCAAATTAATTAATTTAGTAAAGTGTGATGTACGGCAGCGGCGCGGCGGCGGCGCGGCGCGACACGCACCTTCGCTGGAAAATGCCGAGCGTTCACGAAGTTAAGTCAGCGAGACAGCAATACCCAGCGAGATAGCGATACACAATGTGTGCGAGTGGTCGTACGGAGAGTACATTTTTTGGAATGTTAATGTTTGTCGCTGAAGATTTCACGTTGCATTGTTAATTTCATTTGGTTATTTCTTTAAATTTATTGTTCATTAATTGTTTGGCGCCGACTCAAAATGACTTAGGTATACTTACATTAGTTTAAGAACTTTGTTATTAAGGTTAAATAAAAAAGGTATATTATTTTTTGCTTTTTAAAATTTTCGGCGGTTTAATTTTTTGTTAAAAAGTTTTTATTTTATATTTTTTTGTGGCTAAAATCTACTACTTAATCTGAATCTACTGTTTGTTTTTTTGTAATACACAACTCAGCATTAAAATTTGAGAATTAACAATAAATCTCTCCCTATTTTCGCACCTTTCGGGTAGGATTTTTGTTCCTAATTTATATAGGACCAACTTCGAAGTTATACCCTAACCAATACGTGTCGAAACGTGAACCTCTTCTGTTTTCTTCGTTGGTTAAAAATGGGTATAATTCCAAATAAAGTCCACGTGGGCGTAGGTATATCATGGTGTAGGTGCCAATCTATATCAGACTAGGCAAATACACAAATGAATTGGCACTGACTACAAATGTAATGTAATAAGGTTATTTGTAACTTTTTAGTGTTTTTCGTGTGTAAGTTTTTGAAGGCGAATTTAGTATCTATTTTGTGAAAAGATGCAAGTATTAGCACCTCATAACAGCCCAAAAAAGGAATTCACCCCCCTCCACCCTTTCCATCCCATCGTTTCGATATTTGTTAACTATCCGTATTAAACAAAAAAAGATTTTTCGAAATCGGCTCACTAACGCCGAAGATATGCTATAGTCCAGAATGCAAACTTTATCAGCCCATTTCACCCCCTAAATATTATTTTTTTTCAAATTTCCTAAAACACGTGTTTCTTTATTTTGTATGTAAAATACATATACAAAGTTTCAGGTTGATCAAAAAATATTTTTGAAATTGTGTGACCTTCAACCCCCCATTTCACCCCTAAGGGGGTTGATTTCTGATAATGTTTTGAAAATGGGACCACCCTCGAAGAATTCCTTAGCAAACGTCATAGAAAAAATCGAAATCGGTTTAGTGACGCCGGAGATATGCGTGATCATACATAAAAAAGAATGCAAAGTTTATCACCCCATTTCACACACTATAAATTTTTTTTTTTTAAATTCCTAAAACACGTATTTCTTTATTTTATATTTAAAATACATATAAAAAGTTTCAAGTCGATCAAAAAATAATTTTTAAATTATGTGACCTTCAACCCCTCATTTCACCCCCAAGGGGGTTAATTTCTGATAATATTTTGAAAATGGGACCACACTCGAAGAATTCCTTAGCAAACGTCATAAAAAAATTCGAAATCGGTTTAGTGACGCCGGAGATATGCGTGATCATACATAAAAAAAAATAAAAAAAATAAAATATACGCGTCGAATTGAGAACCTCCTCCTTTTTTTTTTCGTCGGTTAAAAAGGAATTTCGTTCCATCCGGGTGTCCCTTGACACCTCCCAAGTTTTTTTTGGACTTCTGAAACACCCTGTATACATCGATGGCAGAAAATATATTGTGATAGAAAAAAAAACCTATTAACGGAAACAACTAACAGAAAACAGTAAATGTGAAACTACATTTTCATTTTAGCAATATTTTTGATATCACTTTCAGTTTTTGACAGTAATTCTGTACATAATCTGTCAAAATTTATAGTCACTATTGTAGCAACAATACTTAAAGAGGTGATAATAAGGTCAACTTTGCAAAAATAAATATAATCTTTGAGTTGTATGCTAGGTAAACATGGGTGCGTCACTTGCTATATTTTTTTCAAAGCGTACATCACTTTTTACAAGCTTTATATTAACTCGCAATGTATGTCGGGGTGGAATCTTGCAACTGAATTTTAAATCAGTTATCTTTAACCGATTGAGCTGAAATTTGGTATACACGCTTATTTTGGATGACAATGCATGCTTAGCTAAGTGACGTCATTCTAATTCAAATATGGTGGATCATCCAAGATGGCGGAACAGTTATTTTTTCTGCACTACCACAGTATGTGTATCTAATAAAAGGGCTTGCTGAGGAGAATACGAAAACTAAGGGCAATTAAATGAAAGCTTGTTTTTAAAAAGTTTATTTTTTAACATTAATTTAACCCCTCTATTTAAATGCTTTGTTCATCTCACAGCTATGATGACAGAAGATCAGCTTCGCGACAGGGAATTGACTTTTGACGTATTTTAATATTTTATATATCTACAATCTGCATGGTGTTGTTTTTATGACGCACATCAAGATGGTCATCGAACTCGAAACATCCTTGATTAAGATTATGCTATAAACAGGCACGTCAAAGCGTGTGGACCAATATTTTGTCAATACCAAAACGAACTGTATTAAAATGAAAAAAACCGGCCAAGTGCGAGTCGGACTCGCGCACGAAGGGTTCCGTACCATTATCTATAAAACGGCAAAAAAACACGTTTGTTGTATGGGAGCCCCCTTAAATAATTATTTTATTCTGTTTTTTAGTATTTGTTGTTATAGTGACAATATAAATACATCATCTGTGAAAATTTCAACTCTCTAACTATCACGGTTCATGAGATACAGCCTGGTGACGGACGGACGGACCCTTTAGGTTTTACCCTTTAGGTACGGAACCCTAAAAAGCTCATTTTTCATTCGAATGTTATCAATGACGAGCGTAAATTTTAACGCGAGGTCGTGAGCTTTTAGCACAGAAATTCAAACTCTACGTTTATATACACAGAATGTTATTTAAAAAAAAACAAGACATTTCACTCGCCCGAGTGGCTGCAGGTATCATTTTATCGAAATATTTGTTTTATATGTTCTTTGTTTGAAATTAATAGTTTTATGCTAATGTATTGTGTCTAGATATTTTATGATTTTAGAATGTGGAATAGTGGAAACGTTTTGTCTAAATTTATTAGATATTTTATTTCAACTACGAACAATATAATTTTACAATACATCAGTGTCATCACAATATAATTCTACAATTTTGTATACATTCGTAAAAACGTATCAGTGAAAAAATATTTGTTTATTTATTTTGAATAAGTAAAAAGTTACCAAAAATACTTCCTTCTTTTCTAATTTGTTTTAAAATAAAGCAATTTACAAAAGCATTTGGGAAATAATACATTACAAACCATGGAATAATGTTTCCTCAACTAAAATAATACTTTTACAATCCTGTTTATCACACAACATAATTGACTACGATCCGCCATTTTTATCACGTCTTTTAGCAATGTAAAAAGACAGTGGACTGTATTGGATGGTTTGGATAGGTATGGGGATATGGAGGGAAAGAAAACAAGTCCATTCGTAATGGCGTCCAAGACTAAAATTGCTGAAACTGAAAGTAATCTTAAAACATGACTGAAAGACAGATAGTGGTAAGAGGGCTTGTCTTGTCTAGTGATTGTTAAAGCACCGTCATACCCAGGAAAATCAATTTATCGCGTAAAGCCGCGGCACACTGGGGCAGCAACTGGGGCGGCGCGTCAAAATATTTTCCAATACCAAAACGGACTCTGTGTCAGCATGCATAAAGATTGAATTTCTGTGGTAGCTAAATTCACTCGCAATGTCAGTGTAATTAAGTTGTAGAATGAACGTATGTTATGTTTCGATACAGTTCGTTTTGCTATGCCATAAAAATTGCCACGCAAGCGTTGACGCCGCAGTGTGCTAATAACATTCGCGCTGGTCTGAAAATTTACTTCTGGTTGATTATACTCTATTAAAGGTTAACAACACCTGATCATTGTATGATCCCAAACTAAGCAAAACTTGTGCTATCCTCAAAGTAGGGCAAGACCATTTCTTTTTTCATTTATACATCTTTATTATGTAACTCTACTATATAATCACTGAAAGTAAGTTTTCTCCACTTTAACTTAATTTTACTCCATTTCACATGACTCTACCAAAACTTATGCTCTTATTATTGCTATCTCTACCACGCTACATCTTGTGGCAAACGGCTAAACAACTAACAAGTACTCTGTCATCACAGAGAGCAGGTTGGCGGCATGCGGGTCGTTGCACCGACGGGTGTTTGGCAATATGCGACATTTCTCTACCATTGCGAAACTAATTGAAGATGTCATTATTAAGACTCTATTATGTAAAACACGATCATTTTGTTCCTTTTTCTACTAACTTTACGTAGTAATTTTGTTCCAATAATGCTTTGTGATTCCATCGTCAATTGATTATACTTATTCTGGACTATCTGCTAGTGAACTCCCGTCGAAATCAGTCCAACCGTTTCAGAGATTAGCCGGAACAGATACACAGCCCAAAATTTTGAATAATTGTTTTTTTTTTGTTTTGTAGCGTGTATATTATTTTCATGAGTATATATTTATTAACAAATTATTATTTTGATATTGCAAGAAATGTATGAATACCCTGCTCTGTCTAACCCTGTTAGGGATAAGGCCGTGATGGTGTATTTATTAATTTTATATTACAGATATTTTATGTCGCTACGAACAGTTCCTTACAACGTGACTAAAACAATGCACTTTGAAAGCATCACTTTTAAAAGCTTTCAATCACGCGGCATCTTTTAAAGGAAAAATATCTCATTGGCACTCACGAAAGCAATCAACGGTCACGACAACGGGATGGGCCCTAAATGATAAATAAAAGCGATTTTTTACAAATAAAAAAGTGACTTTATAAAGTAAGTTTAAAAAACCATAAAGACACTTTATAAATTTAAAAAAGGAAACAATAAAAATGCGTAAGTGTTTCGAGCTGATGCGAAACGGGATTTGCATTTTCGGCTACTGGACGGTTGTAAGATGTATTTATATTGCCAACAAAATTACCTGCCTCGAATCATGGAAGTATAAAAAATGTCAGATGGATCTCGCAACAAAAAGTGAAGCACCCATAACAAGTTGGTGTATTTTACACACACTTTCATGATAGACAGTCAATCGCCACCGTTACGTGCCATGCATTGGTTGGTCTTGGTATGTCATAGATATTAAGTTGCTTCACTTTCAATGTGATTTTCCTTATAGATAATTTATAATAAAAAATACAATATAAAATTGAAATATAGTTAAAAATACATCAAGAAATATGCAGTGAAACCTGTTGACATCGAACACTAAGAGTCCACTCGCTCAAGCGTTTTGCATTATTTTATTGTCTAACGCACTTGCTAAAAGTAAACGAGCGTTATATTATAGCATACAGAGTTTAATTTTGATTGTCCGTAACTTATCAGGTATCAGAAAAGTTAACTTGAGTATTAGCATAGTAGTCAGTCCGCAGATTCCTTTCAGATTATCGTTGTGTGTCTGAAATGTATGTTCCCGTTTGTAGCTCTGACTTTAACAGATCTTGGAGGCGTTGGGCTATCAAGTTTTCAATCTAAGTGTCCACTTTTAGATAACAAAAAAATTATTACGAGTTGTTTTTTAGGGTCCCGTACCCAAAGGGTAAAACGTGAACCCTATTACTAAGACTTCGCAGTCCGTCCGTCCGTCCATCCGTCTGTCACCAGCCTGTATCTCATGAACCGTGATAGTTAGACAGTTGAACTTTTCACAGATGATGCATTTATTTTGCCACTTTATCAACAAAACTGAAAACAGAATAAAATGAATATTTTAGGAAGCTGCCATACAACAAACGTGTTTTTTTTGCTGTTTTTATAGATAATGGTATGGAATCCTTCGTGCGCGAGTCCGACTCGCACTTGGCCGGTTTTTTTATGAATGATTACACTGTTGGCTGTGGCGTTTACAGTTTTACCAGAGGAGGGTCGAGTGCAGAGTGAACTCCAGTCATAGCCATAAGGGCGGAAGGGGGTCAACCAGCTCAAGGGCGCCACAGAGGGCACCTCGGCTTGGGCAGTTTCCATGAGGGAAGAAGGGATGCCAACGCTCCTAGGTGCAAAGATGCACCTACGAGTGGAAAAGGGGGTTCTTCGACCTTGCCGGCGAGGTCAGTGTCTGTTGGAAGAGTTGTCTATTACTTTAAAGTTAATAGCTACAAATTAAATGTAGTCATTAAAAAAGATCTTCCTCATTTCTGTATTTTTACCACCAACTCGTAAGCAGTAAAGTTATATTACGATCACTTGGATCAGTCGTCTACAGGGTAGTTTGGGTTCGATTTTTGCCTGCGTCAAATTTTGGATATGAATTTTTCGGGATTTGCTCTGGTCTGGATATAACTGGAATCGCTCCCAGTCCATTGTATAGTACAATGGACTGGAAGCGATTCCAATCCATTCCATAGATTCCAATCCATAGTCCTAGCTTTGCTTATCCTGGGATCATACGATATAATAATAATTAGTGGTACAGTTAGGTACGTGCGTATCGATACGTTAAAGTGATTATGTGTAATCCCGTATACGTGACTGATTACTCAATAGTAAAGGGTGCTTCTTCGATAACGATACGAATAAATTATAAGATTGTGAACTCTTGTTACTACGCAAATTTTGTGTTCCACCCAGGTTCTATACGTCCCATGATAATAAAAAATCAATTGTTAAAAAAATACGGTTTGACAAGATAAAAAAGCAAAAGTTGTCCGAAGAAATTCAAAAGTTGAATAATAATAAAAAAAAAACAAATGCCGATTTCTTAATGTTCTTAATTCTTAAAGCCCTGTGTACACTGGGGCGTCGAGTCGTGTACGTCAAAACTTCTGTCAATACCAAAACGAACTGTGTCAATAAACATATTGAATTTCTGTAGTCAAAGACCACGCGTGAAGATTCGCTCGCGCGGTCAAGGACATTGGTTAAAAACTGAGCTTCTTCTATGAGTAATTACAGTTTATGGTCTTGGCAATAATTATGATGCACGGGTCTTGACACCACATTGTAGGCAAAGCTGAAAAGCCCTGCGCGTCGATTTTTTTGCCAATATGTTTGTTTTCGTATTGCCAATAACTCTTGATCCTCCCGACACGATCACCGCCCTCCTCGACCCGGGCGTCGAGAGGGCCACCAACACACCTAAACCAGCCTCAAACAGACACCGATCTCGCCGGCGAGGTCGAGGAACCCCCGCTTCCGCTCGTAGGTGCATCTTTGCACCTAGGAGCGCAGTCACTGCCTATCCTCTCACGGTAACTGCCCAAGCCGAGATCGTGCCCTCTGTGGGGCGCCCTTGAGCTAGTTGCCACCCTTTTTCCGCCTTTAAGGCCTTGGTAGGAGTGCACTCTGCTCTCACCACTTCTTCGGTTAAGTTGTAAAGGCCACCTCACGTCCAACACCGTAGTGCTATTTTTTTTAAAAAGCCAATAACTCTGACGGATGGCTTTTGAGGTCCCAGTGTGGTCAGGGTTTAAAACGTACAATTTCTAATCTTCTCGCTTCATTAGCACTATCAAAATAAATACGTCAGACGCCGGCTGGATATCAGACCGTAACAAGGTTTACTTATCGCTTATCTCCGAGTAGGAAAGTGTTAAATCGCCAACGATTATTCCGATCGTCCGGTGGCCGGTCTCGACTCTCGTGTGTTTTAATTACTTGGACCGAGATCACGCGAACCGATCTCAAAGCCGGACCATTAGTAACATTGGATGGCAACCTTTTGTCATTCGTAGTGAAGGACCGCAATAGTCGATTTTAATTGATTCTTCTGAAATTTTATGAATGTCACCCTTTTTTTTTAATTTAAGTCTGTGTGTGATTTTGAAGTAAATAATACCGGTACTTGTAGGGCAGACTTAAATTATGGCAGGACGATTTTAGTAATTTCTACGATTAAATTTTATCAAAAAATTACTTAAGGCGGATTTTGTATACTGCTAAGTAAGACGGCTTTGCTTCGTTATGGGACACAACAATGGTCTAAGGCCTAGACTAGATACATACATATTGTATAAATTCTATTGAAATGGCACACCTAAATGAGTGGATCATAGATTATCAAACATATTCCCGATTTTCCGTTCATTTTAAATTGGTTGTAAATCTTTTTGTATTCCTCTGCAATAATCTTTGTAAGTTGACTTAATCGAATTTTTGTTACAATAAATTGGAATCGACTTAAATATTTGTTTTAATTTTAAAATGTTGTGTTTTCGCATCCTTACTGTTGGCATTTTAAATGTGTACTTTTTTCATTGTTGCTAAAAGCCGTGGCTTGTATAGATTTGTTACTGTCAACAAAGCGAATGTGTAAATTCTTTTGCATGCCTTTAATTTAAAATAAATTGTAGTCTTTATAGAAGTATAAGACGGATGAGTGAGTCAAGACTGCTCGAAGGATGTGATTGCAAACATCCTAGCCGAAAAAGTCGTGATAACGACAAAATTGAGCGGCGAACTCAAAGTAGGTATTTCAATCTACGCCGTTGTTTTAGCAACGTTAACGAGTGGGCATTTTTAACAACAAAAAAAAAGTGTCGAAATGTAAGGCAGATTTAGAAAAACTTATAAGAAACTTTATTAAGTTGACAGTATCCTCATTTTTCTATCACTGTATCCTTTAAAATAATGTCGAAGATATAAATAAATTTAATTTTTTACTATCTCGCCTGCATTATCTGAAGGGGTAAACAGAGGTGCACTGCAGTGCACACAACTTACCTGATATATTTTCAGTCACCGTTAAATAGAAGGCAAGCCTATTGCCATTATACTTGGCACGCTCGCTTCAATAAGAGCGGAGATTCGGGTCATAGTCCAACACCCTGGCCCAGTGTAGATTGGCGAACTTCACACGTCTTTCGCTAGACTTGTAGGTTTCCTCATGATGGTCGTCTTTATCGTTCAGTATGAGTCAATTATGAATGGTTAATTAATTTCAAAAATTTCAGAGATAAAAGCCTGGGATTTGAACTTACTTCTAAGACGAGTGTCTTATTCAGGACTAGGTTCACTGGGTTACTACTACACAGAAGATAATTGTATTTGATTTTTTCCACGTCATACCTACAATGAAATCTTACAATTGCTTTCAATCATACTCGCTTTCAATCATAATCCAAGAAGCCTCGCTCTTCGAATTAGCAACAATAATCGTCATTTTCCTTCGTCGTAAATATGTTAATACAAAGCGTGTAACGACGTCCCCCGGGAGGGGGCCGGTTGGGACCGAGGTCGGATGGGAACGGGGGAATAGAGACAATGGGACGAAATTACAACCGGCCAATTGAGCCGCTTGTAAACTTGATCCCCTCTATTGTTTCCGCACTTGATATTTATAGAGGGCGCGATGTGTTTTGATACTTGGTTAAAAAATTAAAATTAAAAACAAAATAAGAACTTTTCGTATTTAAATAGTGAACGTAAAATACATTGTTTTTTTAAAGCTGAACTATGTTCGTGTAAATTTTATTTGTACATTTTCAAATGTTTGGACTTTTTATTATTTTAAGATTTATGTTAATTCTGTAACTGAGCTTGAAACCCACTTATTTTTTTCTAAATTGTTAGGAGCCTCTTAGGAAGTACCAGTAACGAGGCTTGATGATTTTCTGTAATATCTTTCACAAACCTCGGCGGATTCAAATTCAATTATATACCGTCTCCCATAAACTTCTATTTGCGGAAATGCTCAGCTAACAAAGCGTTATTGAAAACATAGCCACGACAAATGGCCATCAATCACTGCGATGTTTCCTTGAAGCGTTATTTACGAGTGTTATTGTTGTATTCCGCATAATAACACTTGCTGTTATATAAACACGGACCTCTCAGGTCGTTGAGTTGAGATGTTGTGTTATTGCATAATTTTATCTATTGTTCGGTGGTTGCGTTTAAGAAGATTATTATTCGAAATGTCATTTTAAGTTGTAATAATAAAAATGATTTACTTTCCCTGACAGTTAAGTATCGGATTTATCTTTATAGACGTATACCTAGTTAGAGAAAATATAGTTTGTAATAATATATAGCTATATAGTAATATAGAAAGAGTCAGGAAAAAAAAAGTAAGTGTAACATTAGTAGTTAGTAAATAAAGGCTATTTTTATAATTATTATCAGAGGACTGCTCAAACTACGTATACCTAGTTTGGGTTTCACAGTTCGTTTTGTAACTATTTGGTGAGTTATACATTTTGTTATATTTTTAATATATTGTAAAGGTAGTATTGTAACGGTGAGCTGTGTAACTATTCAAAGAATACCTTTACAAAGTGTGAGTTTATTATGTTTTATATCATAAAAATGAGTAAATACAAGGTCACTTGGTGGCGGCTTGGTCAAGTGGTTTTAGCGTAGGCCGTTTGGCTCTGCACTAGGTGGTTGCGGATTCGATTACCGTTCTTAGCATATTTCAGGAATAGCCTTTTGGAATGTGCACATACTCATATACAACGATGAGTAGACTTTGCCTGTAACATTTATTTCTATAAAAGCCATACTTAAAATATTAATACGTGAAATTTTATAAAATAATACATGTGACCTATTTATAATGGATCAAAATCATTTAGTTCCAGTACAGAGGTGTGATACCGCCACTCGTCAATTTGTTCGCGTCAACGCGCCTCCATTTAGCAGCTTGTTTATACCGTGTGACTGTGACCTTATGTTTTATTCATATTATAGCTATTTGTGATGATTCTGATCACACTAAACTATGACCAGACTAGTACTTGACCCTGGTCTGGGTGTAACTGGGATCGCCCCCAGTCCATTGTACGTTACCACACACACGTTACGTTACACGTTACGTTACACGCATTGCTTAGTTTGGGATTATACGATGAGTATGACGTGTTGTTTGGTGATAACTATTTATTAATTGAATTAGTCTTTGCTATTAACTTGACCTTGTCTGAAATACCTACCCGCTAATTTTATGTGCCGCCATTTCTCATCTCATTCCATTAATATTGCATCATTACATTTATTTAATAACAGAAGAAACAGAAGGTTCTCTATCCTAGCAGTCAAAGTAACCGTCACGACTTTAATTACGTACCTATTTATTAAACTTTTATATATTATGAAGTATATATTTCGTCAATGCCACAACGTTCTCGGCTTATTTATTACACGTATACTTAACTTGAAGCAGTGGTAGCCTTATGGGCAAGAATGCCCGCCTTGAACGTAAGGGGTGCAAGTACAACTCCCGGGCCCGCACCTCTGAGATAATTCTCATGCGAATGTTGTCATTTTCAACAATGGTTACCACTTGCTGAACGGTGAAGGAAAACATCGTGAGGAAACCTGCAAGTCTATAGATAGGCGTATGAAGTTCACTAACCCGCACTGGGCCAGGGTGCTGGACTTTGGCCTTAAAATTTCCCCCGTATTGAAGGAGAATGTGCCCGGAATAATGGCAATAGGCTCGCCCCCTATTACATTGGGACCAAAATACATCAGCGATGTGTGGGCGCAGTGCAGTGCACCTCTACTTACCGCTTCGGGGAATACAGGCATGATGATGTATTATAATTATTATGTATACTTAACACATAAAACTTACAAAGTTAGCATAACAACAAAGTTATTTCAGATAATTTCTACTCTAATAAATCACAGTTAGAATCGAAAATTACAATAAGGAAACATAAAGTCTCATTCACGTAGAGCTTAATAAAGCACCTGGCGTCCATGGAAATCCTTCGACAACCCTAACGAGTGATCATTAGCGTCAAAAAGAATGCAAAAATGTGCGCACAAACACCTCATACATCCCAATCAGCGCCGCATCAACACTAAAAGAAACGTCTCCACAACAAATCAGTGACAACCCTGTGTTAGTTAAGCGTACACACTGACTTACATTCCGGAGAGCTTGGCATCCACCGAGGCGATCGAACTTGACTTTTTAGGGTTCCGTAAATGCGTCAACACTCGCGGTTATTTTTTTTTGCCAATTTCTGCTTGCTGTACTGATACATAGCAAAGTTTATTCTTCAACGAAATAGCACTGACAGCGCGAGCTAATTTTGACACAGCTTGTTTTGGTTTTGGAAAAAAATTGGCGCACGACTTTTGACGCCCCAGAGTGCCTAATAGGATCACTTCGTTGCTCGTATATCTATCTGAAGGTCAAGACCCTTTTCTCAAGAATAGATAAACTTCCAAAATCATCTTAAATACCAGTTAAAGTACAATGCTATTGTGTATGGGAGTAATACAAACTTTAAAGTTCGAATTATCATAAGAAACATCATCATCGTGTCTGTATTTCTCGAGTTAGGCAGAGGTACAATGTGGTGCGCCCCCACTTTGCCGATGTATATTGGTTCAAATATAATAGGGCCCAGCCTATTGCCATTATTCCGAGCACATTCCGCCTCAATACATGAGAGAATTCGACCATAGTTTACCACGCTGGCCCAGTACGGGTTGGTAAACTCCAAACGCCTCTTCACTAAAAATTGTCGAGACTCGATTCCCGTGATGGACGATCTATTCTGCCGTCCGATTTTGCTTGTAACTCAAAATTAAGTTTTGTCACTTAACTGCTTCTTAGGAGTCAGACAGATTTACATACACACAAGTTTTTACGGAAGCCTCGGTTGGAAAATAACATCAAACAAATGGCTCGACAATCGCCAACGCCTTATCTCCCCACCATGTTAAACAACGCGACACCCAATTAAGGGGGGGGGGAGGGGGAGGGGGGGTTGAAGAGCAAATTTTTCAGTACACCGCCAACCCTATTTGGTTTCGCCGCTCCGTCACCCTTCGCTTGAACACATACAAATGCCGATCAAGCGTACATTCTTGCTTGTGCGCAAGTACTGTATAAGGTACCGCCACCTAAATTAGTGCTGGCGATTGTGGACGACGCTTGAAGCCCTGCGCACACTGCAGCGTGAACAGTCTCGCGTCTAATTTATTGCCAATACTATGTGACTAAACCGGACTATGTGTCAATAACATAGAGTAAGCGGAGAAGTCATATCGACTCCACCCTGCGTATCGCCCTGCGGCAAATTTTTCGACGTTTATCTGACATCCGCCATTGTAGTTGCTGGATCAAGTAAGTACCTAAGGTGGTGAACAATATAAAAAAGCTGCGTATTTATTAAAGTACATACGTTTAATAGCGTCTTAATACTATTTTTACTGTAAAACTTTAATAAATGCGCAGATTGTTTATATTTTTTGACTTAGTGCATCTGGTAATTACAATAGCGGATGTCAGATAAACGGTACAAAATTTACTGCAAGGTAGAGTCTATAGGTCTTCTTCTTTACTCTATGGTATGGTCAATATGTATACAGATTGAATAAAAGTGGAAAGCCTATACGTGACAAAGTCCTCTCGAGCTCTCATAATAATTTCGTTGTAGAATAAACTTTTTAACCGACTTCAAAAAGGAGGAGGTTCTCAATTCGACCCGTAAGTTTTTTTTTTCTATAAGTCAATACAGTTCGTGTTGGTACTGGCAAAAATATTATACGCGTGTCCTGACGCCCCAGTTTGTGGGGGCTTAAAGCCCTGCAACTGCAGTCACATCAATAATTTTGTTTGCAAATACTAAAAGGAACTATATAAACTCATACAAAAACCACATTTTTCAACGAAATACCATCGACGAAGCGAGGAAATTTTGACGAGTGCTCGCGTGCTATTTACCACAGAAATTCAATCTTTATGTTTATTGCGGCAGAAAACATTTTCAAATGCACGTTACCCACCCACTACGGGTGGACGAATTAACTTAACTTTTTATGAAAATACTAGCTGACCGGGCGAACTTCGTACCGCCTTAGAATTAGTGACATACGAAAGCAGCGCCACCTACCGGCTACAATTGTGAATCTAAACCATCCAGGGCGCTACCCAATCGCATACAAAAAAAATCATTCAAATCGGTCCAGCGGTTTAGAAGTTCAGTGACATACAAACGTACAGTAGAATTATATATATAAAGATTTTCTACGTTACATGAAAATAGAATATCTACAACTAAAGTCACGCTATCAAGCGAATATAATCGCTACCGTCATCGATGTTATTTCGTTGAAGAACAAACTTTGTCTATGAGTTAATACAGTCCATTTTAACGCGGCTATTTGTGCAGGACTTAAGCCTTGTTTCTACACGATTGTCAATTGAATTTATCACGTTGTTAAGCGAATGCTGTTTAGTGTGACATTCATTAGTAAGTTAGTATTGAGGAAGTGTATCTGAGATTTGTAGGTGTTTGATTTGTTTAGTGGCTAGGCAACAGGTTCAATTATCTTTAAACACAAATTGCTGTCAACTAGTTGATAGTATTCTTGAAGTTGGTTATAGCAATCGGCCCCCTTACCATCCGTCTTGCAGCGATGTTTTTAATATTATTTTAAGTTTTCACAACTCACTATAAAATCTATCAAAAATGACAGTTACTAATGAAATAATAATATGTACTCTAAGAGGTGGTGATAAGTTCCCAGATCACGTGAAGAAAGACAAGGTGTAAATGAAGTAATTTGACAACTCTAGGATGAGACAATGTTTCAGATGAGTCACGTCTATTCTAATCAAAAATATCAGCTTTGCAAGACATCGATTAGTACACACCATAGAGTATCTAGAGTACCCATAACGAATCCACTCTTCGTATAGCTCTGCGGCGATTTTTCCGCCATCTCATGTACCTGTAGTATACCGCAACTATATCGGAAAACAAAAATGGCGGAGTCAGATAAACCAGAAAAAATTACCGCAGCACGAGCGCGAAATGCCATCTCCGTTATAATATATTCAGGATAAACACCTACCGAAATTCACAAGCTGGCTGACGGCTAGGAAAATAACAAAAGACAGCGCACTCCACCTTGTCATAATTTTTGAAAAAAATCCGCAAATAATTTTCAGAAGGAGATTAATCTTAGGATCTATCTTTAGCACGTTCATCATCCATTTTTTTTATGTGTATCACATCATAATTTGTCCATGCTATTAATTACTCGATATTTGCATAAATACCCGCTACTCGCAGGTGCAGCCATTCCTCATCTTATTTCCACAAAAAATTCTCATTTCATTCATTTCGTGTAAGAGAAGAATGAGCAGCTATCCAAATTCTAATTTCGTTGGGGACCAGGTATCTTCGTATGTCAATGATCAAGTCTACAAACTTGTCAATCAACTCGGCCATTTAACAGACCAGTCCGTCGATTTTTCCTCTCGTTTCTCCCGTAAAAACCATTCTTTCGCACGGTACACAATTGGAAATCCATCGGCGAGCTGGCTCGCAGACAAATGAGGCGATTCGAAAGTGTATCATTTAAATAGAAAACAAGATTGTGTGACACGTTATTCGATAGTGCCGCCATGCTTTATGGTAATGACAGGACCGTCTGGATGATTACGTGACTTGTATTGCAATCATTTTTTGATAGAAACCAAAAAAACCGTCCAATTGCGAGTCGGATCTATAAAAACGGCAAAAAAATCACGTTTGTTGTATGGGAGCCCCCTTAAATATTTATTTTTTTCTATTTTTTAGTATTTCTTGTTATAGCGGCAACAGAAATACATCATCTGTGAAAATTTCAACTCTCTAGTTATCACGGTTCATGAGATACAGCCTGGTGACAGACGGACGGACGGACGGACCGACGGACGGACAGCGAAGTCTCAGTAATAGGGTTCCCGTTTGACCCTTTAGGTACGGAACCCTAAAAAACCATGGCGGTTTTTTCAATAAATGTTTTGATGGTTGAATTTTAGTAATTTCCATGCTTTTATTCGATTTTCAAATTTAATATTGCTAATATTTATGTATATACATACATATAATATAGTAAAATTCACAAAAATGTTAATCGTTATTGGAAAAGAGTAACCATAGAGTTTCTTGCCCGTTCTTCTCTATAGGAAATGCATTCCGAATGATTGGTAGACAAACTATTATTTTTTGTTGATGATATAAAAGAACCTGTATTGGTTATATGAATAAAAAGATTCTACCGATTCTACTTCTAGACCAAACCCTGTCCAATAATGTCATATAAAATTTACTTGCACAATGTGCAATATCCAAAAAAATCCGTTTGATATGGCAACACGACTATACATTCTGCCTACACGTTAATAACCCGGTAACTGCACATATGAACGATATATCCTTTTAAACGCCTGTTACGTTAACGATCGAATAGGCTAGGTGTGGCTGGGGAAATTATTTACATGCTCCATTTTCCTGTTTCGCCCAGTTTTCTTATGCATTAAACTTAGGCAAGTTAGATTTGTAATTTATTTTTATTTCGTTAGCAGCTAACAGCGGAAACCTATTTATTACTAAATTATATTTACAAAACTTCGACTTATAAAATTTCGACGTGTATCTCGAAGCCCCAGAGTGCCTGGGTCTTAGTCTAAACTAGATATAACGTTATTATCTCAACAAAATTGACTTGATTCATCCGCCATCTTTATCACTGTCATCATCCATGTTTATTTATAATGTGTATTTATTGAATTTGCCCTTGCTATTAATTACTTGACACTGGCTGAAATACCCGCTAAACGCAGGTGGAGCCATTCCTAATCTTATTCCATTAAAATATAATCATTTCACTCATTTAGAAAAAAAATGTTTTTTTTTTTTAACAGGGCCATTTCGGCCCTGCCCGAGTTCAGCCTCTGATATGGGAGTCAGAGTCCTTAAAGTTAGCGGAAGTCTAATGTGTGTACAATGTTTTTTTCTCAGTCTTTTCGATTGACTTGAAATTGACTATTGTAACTACGTCTTGGTCTAATGATTTAATCGTAAGCCGCTCAGCTCAGCAGTAAGTGGTTACGGGTTCAATTCCCGTTAACAACAAACTTTTAGAAATGTTTTACTCGAAATTTACCCAGCTATGAGTGTAACTAAGATCGCCACTAGTTCATTCTATGGTAACCATAGTACAAGCGTTGCTTAGTGTGAGATCATACGATGATAATGTGTTTTCTGGAGATATTATTTAGCCAACCACGCTGAGTCAGCCTTAATATAGACATCCTGAATTATATTGTATTGAGAGATCCCACGCCCTTTCGCCCTATACTTCTTCTAATAACATGTACTAGGAAATGAGTGTCAATAGCCATAACTAATGGTGTGATAAGTGCGAACGACTTCCGCCGGCAGTCGTATTGGGAGTTATTGCAATGCGCATGAGCACATTAGTTGCGACTCTCGATAATAAAGTCTCTTGAAACAATTCATGGGTGTACAATTCCTATAATCTGCAATTTCAAAAGGGGTTTAAAGCCTCCCAATGTTTTTAGGGTCGTCGACGCCCTTGCATCCAATTTTTTGTCAATACCAAAACGAACTGTATTGGAAAAAAGAAAAGTTCATTTTACAAAGAGCTGACTAATAGCGTGAGCGAACAGCGATGCGTGGGGGCGTGGGTTTTACCACAGAAATTCAATCTTTATGCATATAGACACAGAGTTTGTTTTGGTATTGGAAAACATTTTGACGCGAGCTTAATAAGATTGACGCATCGGAGTTCTTAGCTCTGCGCATACTGGGATGTCAAATCGCGCGTCAACTCAACTAAATGCAATAGCGTCCTAGATGACATTTGGTTGAAAATTGTACTTCTTGCACGAGATAATACAGTTCAATTTGGTATTGCGAATCCCCGCAAATCTTGGGGACACGGAAAAAACTAAAGAAGATTGCATTACATAGCTTTCATATTCCAGGGTTCGCCAAATGATGTACTAGGTACAATCACAAATAACGTACGAGGTACACGTGAGCTCGGAGACCTGACATTACCGTTGCATGCTAAATTCGTGAAATAATAGACGGGACATATGTAAATAGAGAGACGGATCTACATACATCGATCTCAGACGATGTCCGATACTGAGGTAGGGCACGACATTACAGTATACCATTACTGTCGACATTATCGACGTATATAGATAAGTTTTGTCACAACGAAATCCGATTGATATATTTTACATACATCATCACGCCTGTAGGTGCAGTGCAACCACACTTCGTGGACGTATTCTGCTCTTAATGTAGATAGATAGATAGATAACTCTTTATTGTTCCACCGCAAAAATGGGGGGTACCCCTATGTAATACGGGTTGAGCCTATTGCCATTATACTGCGCACATACCCCCACAATATGAGGGATATCAAGGCCATAGTCCCACCACGCTGGCCCATTCCATACGTCTTTCTAAAGATGTGCAGGTACCTCACGATTTTTTCCGTCACCGTTCAGCAAGTCAAAAGTTGTTGAAAATGTAATTTCTAAGTGTCCCCTTTGTGTGAAAGGCAAGCGTTCCACCACTGTTGTATTTATTTGTTTCCTTTATTTTGAGTTCTTGTGAACTTTGGCCCATCAAAGTAGGTCTTGGCCTCTTAGAGTATGCTATGCATCTCGGTACAGTACCAACTTTTAAGTGTGTACCATACTAATGAGGTAGTGCTAACAGAGTCTGGTTGGTAAAGGAACTAAATAGTGAAAATTGGCACTAAAATAGAACTAAAGCAATTAAGGGAACAATCTTGTTCAAAATTTCAAATGTCGATATTTTTTTGTGTCGTAACCAATGGGTAACGTCACTAAAGTTTGCTAGATGTGGGAATGCTCTGAGCGAGATCTTCTCAACTTGTTTCGAATACAGCGCCCCGGTGGCCGACGACACAAAGTTTTTCTTCTAAACCCACTTAATTCGGTTTTGTACTACAAAAGTGGTTAGATTTCATGTTTGTTACATTCTTGCTGTAGCGTATAGGTAGCCTTACTATGCTATTGTTGATCCTTATATCGTTCTATAAAGTATACTAGTAAGCTTATGTGTAAGATTGAGACTTGATAACACCTGTGTCATAACAAGTTGAAGCATACACTCATATTTGAATCTGTTTCATGTTCAAATTTTTTATTCTGCTTTAAAACCTCTTTCTTTTCAAGCGATTAAAAATAAATCTGATTCTCGATTTGAAATATATATATTTTTTATTTTGACGACTTCGTTTAAAAATGGAAGTGTAAAAGCCAAATTATTTGTATTAAGAATAAACTTCAAAATAGGAGATTCTTAATTCAAACATGTTTTTTTATCTAAACAATCACAGCGCCTTGTGTGCACAGATTATTAACAGCCAGTAACTGAACAAAGATCTCTCCGGCACATTACAACAGGCTTTCGGCGAGCCCCGATGCCGCCTGATAACACTTAAATAATCGTTTCATTAATAAATTGCTTCTTTAATAAACGTAAGTCGGTATGTGGAAACGTTTAATAAATAAACATCGGTTTGAGATGCGATCTGTTGAAAAAAATTATCATTGCCGCCACGACATTTAGGCAAGGGTGGAACACAAGAGTGTTTTTTCGGTGGTATATTGCAAAGCTGATATAACATGTAATTTATTTAAAGAACCAAGAATTTTTTTTTTAGAATATATCATCACGACTTGATTCCCGGAGGGGTAGGCAGAGGTGCACAGCATTGCATACTCACATTGCTGATGTATTTTGGTCCCAATGTAATATGGGGCGCGCCTATTGCCATTAAACCGGACATATTTCCTCTCATTATAATAAAGCTTTGGGTCATATTGTACCACGCTAGCCCAGTTAAGGTTGGTGAACTTCAAACGCCTTACTATAGATGCAGGCATATTCATAATGTTTGCTTTCACCGTTTAGCTAGTGGTAGATATTATTGAAAATGACATCCGCACGTGAATTAAAAAAATCCCAGAGGATCACCGTCCCACTGCGAAGCCGTTCCCAGTCCATTGTAACATACGATGAGTTTGTATTGTCTGTCGATATGTATTAGCAGCTCTATATAAATAATATCGTTAGCTAATAAGGCTCGATGCACGCTGCTCGCGAATGCCGCACATATTTCCTTAAATATTTTCCGTAGGAATTAATTATTGTCTCCACAGAGCGTGCTATAGATATCTTAAGATATTTAGATACGTGTTGTTAATGGTACCCATAAGACGCTAACCCGACGAAATGTCCATAGAAAACACATTTTGTTCGTTTTAATAACATAATTAAAGTTACACAGCTGACCAGTTTAATTGGACCTCCGATTAGAATACGATAAAGCCATCCACACACTGGGTCGTCAAAAGCTACGACAAAATGTTTGCTAATACCAAAATAAAAAAATAATGTTCAAAAAAAAACTTTTTAAAAACAAGCTTTTATTTAATTGCCCTTGGTTTTTATGTTCACCTTGGAAAGTACTTTCATTTGATACCCATACTATGGTAGTGCAGAAAAAAATAACTATTCCGCCATCTTAGATGATCCGCCATATTGGAATTAGAATGACGTCACATAGCTAAGCATGCATTGTCAAATTTCAGCTCAATCGGTTAAAGATAACTGATTTAAAATTCAGTTGCAAGTTTCCACCCGGACATACATACGTTGCAAGCTAATATAAAGCTTGTAATTAACTGGGGTTTTACCACCATCTTATAAACTACTGTTGTTTCAATACTTACTGTAAATTTTTGACATATTATTAGGGTAATAAAAAAATGAATAAGAATAACAAAAAAATGTCAAATGTACTGTGTCAGAAAACACAATAAAATTATAAAATTAAATATAATACAAGAAGATAAATTTAAAGTACACAAAAATATAGATGTTGATTCAAACTGCGTGAACAAATATAATTATCTTTACAAAATTAAAGAAATCAAGTAATTTATACAGTAATACGCAGTTGAAGCCGTACATAATTTTTTTTTACAGTTGTTTATACTTGGTTTCCAAGCAACGCAGTCACCGGATCAGGATTAGCACGTTCGCAGTACACCAGAACAATATGATTATTCTTTTCCATATTCTTCAAATAAATTTTTCATAAACACAGTGAAGTGATCAGTTTCGTGAGAAATTTGTCATATTTGACAAACACAAACGACTGTGCCCTGGAGTCCCGGCGTGGCGCCTTATTTTGACATTTTTACTATGTCAAATTTGTTATGTTTTTGTGGATATGTATATTTATATTAGTATTAGTTTATTGTTCTTTTAAATTTAAAATAAGACCCAGTGTGCGTGCGTGCAACGTCCCTTGGATGGCGAGTGCGAGTGTCGTCCCTCCAGGTCCTACTCATTCGTGCTCACAATGCTCAAAATTATTCAATAGCAGCAGAGGTTTAAATATCCATGTGGGCAGGATCCATAAAAATACTCCTGTATATCATTCTGTTTATCAATCTACCTCATGTTCAGTTCCATCCACTTCTAACACCTTTAATTTCATCAACCAAAATTTGAGTTCTTTAAAGCAGTCCACTCCGCTTGTGAAAATAATACCCCGCGGGGCGAAAATCTCCGTCGCCAATAGACTGACACATTTAATTAACAAATGTGTCACTGCAAATACAACTAACGACTGGCAGGACCTCCTTACCTTTTCATATTCAACTTTGCACGCAAAAATTCAAGATAACCGTTTATCTATTACCCAAACTATCAAAAATAATTGTTCTAATCCGCTTCTTACACATACTATTTCAAATTTAAAACCATTTAATCTTTATAAGAAAGTTGAAGATAAAGTAAGCGACGGAGATTTAAAAGGTGCCGCACGTATTCTATTTTCAAGCGATGTATTGTCTCCAGACTCACCAGAAACTCTCGCAGCACTGCAGGACAAACATCCTTCAGCTCCATCAGCAGCACCTCAACTCGTAACTTCGATACCAGCTGCGATACCCGCTTTGCAGTCAAATGAAAAAGATGTAACAGCAGCGATATTTTCGTTTAAGACTGGCTCTGCGGCTGGTTTAGATGGCCTGTCACCACAACACTTGAAGGACCTGATAGGGTCACCTGTGGGTGAAGCCGGTCGCCATCTTGTTACTGCTCTAACCAAGTTGGTAAATCTGATGCTAGCTGGAGGTGTAAATGATGCCATCATGCCAGTCTTATACGGAGCCAACCTTATAGCGCTATCTAAAAAGGATGGTGGAGTGCGACCTATCGCAGTTGGTTCTACACTGCGACGTTTAGTGTCAAAAATTGCAGTTAAACGTATAGTTCCCAAACTCCATGAGCAATTTTCTCCCATACAGTTAGGTTTCGGAGTAAGTGGTGGTTGTGAGACGGCTGTTCATGCCACACGCTCTTACCTACATAGCAGCCATGATAATGAGGTGCTGCTTAAAATTGATGTTAAAAATGCTTTTAATTCGGTAAACAGGGTCACTTTGTTAAATGAAGCAAAACAAAACGTTCCAGAAATTTTTGCATATTTGAACCAATGTTACAGGGAGCCTTCTAAATTAATGTACAAACATCACGAAATTCTTTCCTCTGTTGGCTGTCAACAAGGTGATCCTCTTGGCCCGGCCATTTTTAGTTTGGCCATAAACTCAGTGGTACAAAATTTAAGCTCCAATTTGAATGTTTGGTATTTGGATGACGGTACCCTAGGAGATACCTCAGATAAAGTGCTTTTGGATCTTAAAAATATAATTACTAAATTTCAATTATTAGGTCTAGAGCTAAATTTTGATAAGTGTGAGTTATATTTGGCTGAAAATAATCCAAACAAAAATCTAACTATCGACCAGTTTAATAGTTTGGCTACCCATATTAAAATTGTTGACAAAAAGTCTCTTCATCTCCTTGGGTCACCAATATTTCCTGATGCGATTGAACCAACAATAGCGCAATCCCTGATTAAATTCAAAGAATACTCTCACCGTTTATTGGAAATAAATCATCACTCGGCTCTTTTTATTTTAAAATTTTGTCTTTTTATTCCTAAATTTACGTATCTCCTTCGTACATCTCCAGTTTGGCTATATCAAAATTCCCTTATAACCGTGGACAACCTAATTAGATCTTCTTTCGAAAGCATTGTAAATTTAAAACTAAATAAAAAATCTTGGAATCAAGCATCTTTACCCATAAGATACGGAGGAGTAGGTATACGTAAAAATTCTGATATTTGTTTACCGGCCTTCCTGTCTTCAACACATAAGAATGACAGCCTCATTAAACAGATTTTGTCCAGATCCTCGTTTAGTGGGGCTATTTCTTTTGTGAACGAAGGCAGAAAAGCATGGGAGTTGGCCTGGCCAAGTCAAAATCCAACAAACCCGACTTCACAGCGAAGCTGGGATGATTTGTGTTGCAGTGCCACTTTTAGAAATCTAAGGGACACTAGCACAGGCTCCGAGCTCGCTAGGATCAAGGCAGTTTCCTGTAAGGAATCCGGATATTGGCTACATGCTTTTCCATGTGCCAATACGGGAAACTACCTTGATCTTAATACACTTCGTGTAGCGTTAGGGTTACGGCTTGGGGCCGAAGTTTGTACGCCGCACACGTGCCCCTGCGGAGTTGTCGTCGACCGGCTTGGACGGCATGGACTGTCTTGCGCTAGGAGTGCTGGCCGCCACTCTCGTCATGCTGCTCTGAATGACATCATCCGTCGTTCTCTTGCCACCGCCAACGTACCGGCCATTTTAGAGCCGCAAGGTATCGTGCGTGACAATGGCAAGAGACCCGACGGAATGTCTCTGGTTCCTTGGAGCATGGGACGAGCCATGGTATGGGATGCAACCTGCGTTGATACTTTGGCCCCTTCCCATCTCTCGGGAACCACTCAGAAAGCGGGCTCGGCGGCGGAGGCGGCTGAGACTCTGAAACGGCGGAAGTACGGGGTTATCGGCTCCGAATATACTTTCATTCCTTTTGGAGTCGAAACCCTAGGTCCATGGGGTCCAAGCACCCAAAATTTAATGAACTTACTCGGCAAAAAATTGGTCGACACAACCGGCGACCCAAGAGCAGGCCATTTTCTCGCTCAACGAGTGGCTCTAGCCATTCAGCGAGGAAATGCAGGCAGCGTCTTGGGTACGCTTCCGCATGGGCCAAATTTTTTATATATTTTATAAATATAATATTTTCTTATTAGTTTTAACTTATTTTATTTTGCATTGTAAATATTTTGTAAATAGTTGTCCAATTATATAATAAATATTTTATTAGGGTTCCCCTTTGGGTAAAACGGGTAAAGTGAGTAAAACGGGAACCCTATTACTAATACTTCGCTGTCCGTCCGTCCGTCTGTCACCAGGCTGTATCTTATGAACCGTGATAGTTAGAGAGTTGAAATTTTCACACATGATGTATTTCTGTTGCCGCCATAACAACAAATACTAAAAAATAGAATGAAATAAATATTTAAGGGGGCTCCCATTCAACAAACGTGATTTTTTTGGCGTTTTTATAGATAATGGTACGAAACGCTTCGTGCGCGAGTCCAACTCGCACTTGCCCGGTTTTGTACTGAGTTAACTGTCTACTGAAAGTAATATTGCACCCCTTTGCACAGGATAGATAATAACTTTAATGAATGTTTAACGATATTCACATTGCAACGGTCCGGCCTAGTAAATTAAAAAAAAAAACATATTGATTCTAAGATTTGAAACCTAACGTATTTTTTTTTCTGTACAGCTCGATGCTAGCAAATGTTTTTATTATTTAAGCTGTGGTAAATGGTGTTGGTGATAAATTTACATATAATTTGTAAGTCTTAGTGAAAGTTTTTAATTTTTTACTGTCTATTTACACAAATAAAAAAAAAATAGACATTGCTGCAAGACAGGTATTGGTAACTGGTGCTTTATTGACTCAAAGAAAAAGTTCAACCCCCAACGAAAGGACAACGCGAGCGAATAACGACTCTTGGCGTCGTGGCTTCTACCTTAGAAATTCAATCTTTATGAATATTAACACAGAGTATGTTTTGGTATTGGCTGAAAGTTTTACACGCGAGTGTTGACGGCCCAGTGTATCGTTTTGTCACGGTTGTTCTACGAAAAATATGCTTATGTCTATAGAAATTAGGAATTTAGGAGGCGGTGGTGATATGTGATAAAGTATGGAGTGTTCGAAGTTTTAAGCGAGTTTGTGTGAGAATAGTTCAAATTTTTGTGTAAAATTTATGTATTATTGTTTTGTGAGTGTTATTTTTACGTACGCATCGTATGCTTATCTTGATATTACATTTTAAATACACGTGAGATGTGTACAGGTAGACATAGTTTTCATATCAGATTTTTATAACTACTTTGTATTCTTGAATTGTTGAGTCACGCCTGTATTTCCTAATGGGATAGGCAGAGGTGTACTGCATTGCAGTAACATTTCGCTGAGATATCTTTGGCCCTAATCCAATAGAGGGGTAAGCCTTGCACAATGCAAGAGGGATTTGAACCATAGTCCACCTGTTTAATAGACCTGTAGGCTTAGCATGATTGTGTAGACATAAGGTTGATCTACTTCAACTGTCAGGTTTGTAGAGAAAATGACGTCACCTCGAGCTTTTTGTACTAGACATGGTTCGGTGTGACGTCATTTTGTCGACAAATCTGACAGATAAAGGATATAAAACTTATGTCTACCCGGTCATGCTAAGACTACTGGCTGACTAAAAAACTCCAGACCTTAGTCGAAAAGTTTTTTGATATATGTGCAGTTTTTGTGAAAGTCGCACAAAATAAAAAAAAACTCTAAAATTAAATATAATTTGCAAAACATTTAGATACGTTTATTAAGCTGACTGTACCCAGCCAACTACAGGCATAGAAAGTTAATTATTATCTAAGACAGAAGCTGCAACCTGGACCTGTTCCCGGGACAAAATAATAAATAATTCCAGTTATATAACAGGTTTCATTAAGACAGCAGTAAATCAGGCTACCTGAGATGCGCCCGCGCAGCCGCATAGCAACATTATGACGTAGCGTTTGCATAAAAATTGCAACACTGATTTTATAAATAATTTATTTTATTAATATTTCTTTACTCAACGTGCAATGGAGCGAGCTATGCTGGGAGTTTCACTGCGCGATAGAATCAGAAATGAGGACATCCGCAGAAGAACCAAGGTTACAGACATAGCTCGAAGGGTTGCACGTTTGAAGTGGCAATGGGCCGGACACATTGCCCGGAGAACGGATGGCCGTTGGGGCATTAAAGTCCTAGAGTGGCGGCCACGAACAGGCAAGCGAAATGTGGGACGACCCCCGACCAGATGGACGGACGACCTCACCAGGGTCGCCGGGAGTCGATGGGCGCATAAAGCCCAAGAACGTAATTTGTGGCGATCTATGGGGGAGGCCTATGTTCAGCAGTGGACGTCTCTGGCTGATAGATAGATAGAATATTTCTTTGAAAATAAATTTGAATGATTTATTACTCTTCACTTAAAAGGTTATTGTAATAAGAATGTAAAATACATAAAATATAGTCTTGCAATTACTTATAAGAGTGAGTCCATTTTTACGTTGCCGTATTTTTTTTTGTGTGTTCTTTGGTAACCTATTTTTTCTGTAACCATTTGTGTCCCACTGGTGGGCAAAGGTGTCCCCCACTCTCTTCCATTCATCCCAGTTTTTAGCCGAGATAAATTTTTAAAAATTGGATTAACTTAACGATCCTAATGGATCAGTAATTAGTAAGAAATTTTCCAAATATTCATCATAATATTTGAAAATTCTCCCAAAACTCCTAATAAACGGGGAGTTTGTACACTGAGAACATTTAAGGAATAACTAAGCACTTCGCAAATTGTTCCCATCAGCCTCTTTAGACCAGAAACTTTGGTTATTGCCATAATTAGAACAAGTAAAATATTCTCTCTGCAGGGAGTTTACAAGAGATACACATTATGATTGTATTAAGGACATTAAAGCCTTTAACTTCAAATGTATAGAATTTCCTGATCAATTTACATTGACTGCACAAAAATCTTTCATTCTGAAAAATGCCATGTAAATAGTTTATTGAGGGTTTGGGATGTCTATCTACTAACCACATTGGTTAGTCTTTCAGTTCTAAGGTTTTAAAATTGGTAGAATTTATTTGAAAAAAAATGCCTCATCATGCCTATATTCCTAGATGGGTTAGGCAGAGTGCAGTGCATTCACACATCAACCAATGTAATTATTTTTGTTTGTTTAAATACTTTCACTTTACGAGGATTTATTATTGCTAATTAATCATTTAATTATATCATTTTTTTGCTATCTTTACCAAAGGTCTAATCTTTTTCGCTATTTTCAAACACCGGTGAGTGGAAACGGTTATTAAAAAAGTACATCTACACCGATTATCCCTAAGGCATCGGCAGAGTAATTAAAGTTTTGTTTTGAAAAACCCAATAGAAATACCTCATAATATCAGAATCGGAATATTTTTTATTCATATATAAACCAATACAGGCACTTATGAATCGTCAATAAATAGTAAAAATAGAATCTCTACCACCCCTTCGGAATGCATTTCCTATGGAGAAGAATGGGCAAGAAACTCCATGGTTGCTTTTTTCAAATAAGGATTTACATTTTTGTGTTTTTATCATTAAAGGCTTACGTAACACGTAAAAATGTAACTAAATACCTATGTTTGTTTATGACCGCGTAAAATATATGAATACGACCGTGTTCTCGGCAAGGGTTAGCAGTGCTGCATCATGGAATAAGTATTAAGACTTGGACACTAAACAGCTTGTGTTATATTCATTATATAGTTCAATCAGTGGTGTTAGCACGCATGTCAAGACAAGACCTGTCACGAATTGGCTCGGACCTGTCACGGATTGGCTCGGGCGCTCTCTGCCATATTTCATACGACAGAAAGAGATATAATCCACATATTCCACATATAAGTCTAGTCTTGGCGTTCATGCTACAACTATGGGGTGGACTTCTCACGTGCATAAATTCACAAACAAAGAAACTTTTATAAAACTAGCCAAGTGCGAGTCGGACTCGCGCACGAAGGGTTCCGTACCATTATCTATAAAAACGGCAAAAAAATCACGTTTGTTTTACGGGAGCCCCCTTAAATATTTATTTTATTCTGTGTTTTAGTATTTGTTGTTATAGCGGCAACAGAAATACATCATATGTGAAAATTTCAACATTCTAACTATCACGGTTCATGAGATACAACCTGGCGACAGACGGACGGACGGACGGATGGACGGACGGACGGACAGCGAAGTCTCAGTAATAGGGTTCCCGTTTTACCCTTTGGGTACGGAACCCTAAAAAGTATTAGTTAACCCCATTGTCGCGATAGGGTTACATTGCGGACCTTTTCGATCTTATCTTGATGACATTTCAAAATTTCAAATCATCTTATAAAGCCTAAAAACTCCAATTTATTTAATTAAAAATAAAATGGTAATTGTTCTAGTGCACTATAACTTATTTGTATTTAAACATAAATCAAAACTGGAAACTGGCCAGTCGCAGAACGCAGATAGCGAGACAGAATACAATAAATAATGAAATTATAAGTGTCGAGGCCTTCCCGACCCTGTGTGTCATTTGACCCCGGATCAAGGGTTAATCTTATAAGGGGTTGCCCTATAAATCATGTTACGTTTAGAGATGATAGGGTTGGCAATAAGATTGAATGTTTGCAAAAATTAATGACTTTTTAATACGAAACAAAAATGCCACAAACTAGTCATTATTTTAGAAAAAATTATGTCATTATTATTTAAAAATAAACTACCTTTAATACATTATAATTACCAATGTAACTATATTATTGTGAATTTTAAAATGAACAAAAGATTTAAATATAAACACACATAAAAGGTTTTTGTAACAAAACCAACGTGTATAAAATTTATTGTCCGCGAGCCCAACCCTAAATAGTCGTATAATAACTCATTCAGTTGACACAGATGGCGCTGCCGTACATCAAAATGGCGGCGGATTACTGTCCCACATGATTTATTCTCATCAACTATTTGTATGCAAATGTTTATCGCTCCCGGTGTTTAAGATACAATAGATGCCCTTTTAATAATTTAATGGTGAAACGATATTTTATAGAAATAAGGTTGAAAATCGCTTAACTGGTTTAGTAAGAACTTGTAGTAATGGTCTTGTTACTTTGCGCGTATATGTACAGAACATTGCGTGTATTATAAATATGTCCGTCTTCTGTCCGTCAAATGTCTTCTCGAATGTTCTCAGTATTCGAATTCTAAATTCAAATACCTGCTCTGAGTATTTCTGAGTGTTCTATTTTCAAAAATAAAATGTGTGTGTAAATAAAGTGTTCGAAATATACAACTTTTTAAATGTTATTAAAAAAAGTTTTAATGTAACAATATCAAATCTCAAAAGAGGGCCAGCGTGTAATTAAATCACCATAAAATTCCATCAAACATAACACAAATACATTATGCACCCGTATGATTACGTATTCCGTGTATCAATTGGGGGTCGTTTCGACGCAATAATTCATAAATTGAGCCGATTAATTGATATCGCAATGAAGGGTTAAACCCTTGACGGCGGGCGGGGCAACACTGACGTTTGTTTTGACAGATACGCGAGCAGCGGAGGGTTGGTAATGGATTCATGTGACGGTATTTAGATGATAAACAATGTTTTTTTTTATTATAAGGCTTGTATACATATAAACTTGGGACGACGGCACGATCTTGTGATTTGAAGGTAGGCCGCTCACTGCACCAGATGGTAGCTGGTTCTATTCCCGTCAGTGTCGAAATTTGCCCCAGGGGGGCAATTCTCACACGATCGACATTATCTCTAATTTGATATATGTTGAAACAAAACCATATAATACGACCGATTTTGGTGTTTTGTTTCAACATATTATGTGGAATTGGAGATGATGTCGATCATGTGAGAATTGCCCCCCTGGTGTAGGTGTAACTGGGATCGCCGCAGGGTGAAATGTGGTTGAAAGTCACATAATTAAAAAAAAATTGATCGACTTCATTTATTTTAAAGCCGGAAATGTTAGTGATGCGAGGTTTCGGGTATGGACCTGCATATCTTTCTTGCTGCTAGTTTACTACTGTTTTTTTTACTTTTTTACTGACTCTACAACGTTATATGTTCTAGACTTATTGATGAGCGGCGCTTAAACGTTTGCGGTGATTACGTTAACTGCCTCCCATCCAACTAATAACCTGATAGCCACTGGGCGGAACCCGACGGATATCTGCTACATTTTTTTTTGCACTCAGTACTTCGATTAATTTTAATTACGTCTAAACGAGACCTAATCTAAATAGTAATAAGATAGTTCGATAATCGAACAATATAGTTGCCAATACCAAAAGGAACTATATTAACTCATAATTAAAGCACATTTTGCTACGATATATCATCGATGATGGGGGTAAATTTAGTCGCGCGGTCGCTTAGCTTTTGCTACAGACGTTAAATTTTTTTTTTTTGCTCATATATCTGAGCAAGCTAAAGTCATTGAGACCATACCGCCTCGTCTTACGTTTTTCTTCTCTTAGTTGGGATAAAATAAAGTTCAATTTCATTCGTATAACATCATTTAGGTGACTACAGACGTTCAGTATGTAAGCTCTGGGCATACTGGTGCGTCAAGATACACGTGTTAAAACCTCCAGTACCCATCACTAGCAAATGGAGTTGCGCCTCCCGTCTTTTGTTAGTTACAAATCAAACACTGGCGAATTATAATTGTTATTATTATATTCATAATATTTATTGCTAGGTATATTTGATTTGGTTAATTAATTATTTGATTCATTTATTATTGTTTCTTTAATTTATTGTAACTTATTTTTATAAATACATATTATTTTTGTATCGAGCAACACTGACAAATTATTGTATTTATAAGCGAGAAGTATTATGAAAAGGCTTTCTCGGCTACCTCGCTTGGAATAAACTCATTCCTGGACACCGTTTGTTTCGCTACCGACTACATCCTGCTGCTGTATCCAAGTTCTGCAATAACGCTCCACCTGACCGCCGCCTATCTCGACTTCGCCGTTTCACACGCTACAAAATGTTACGCAATACTAAAACAAACTGTATTGACACATAGAAAGAGCTCATTCTTTAATGAAACGTCACTGCGAGCGTTTTCAGCAACGAATTCAGTCTTTATGTATATTGACATAGAGCTATTTTTGGTATTGGCATTGCATTGTTTTGGTATTGGTATTGCAACAAATTTTAATTAATGTCCCGAGAAAGTTTAGTCGCGCAGACGCGTGTTTTTGTCACGTAAATTTAATGTATATGCTCATCAACATAGAGTACATTTTCAAACAAAGTCAATGAATTCGCCCGCCCCAGTACTTATCTTCAGGGCTTAATGAAGTTTTTATTGAATAATTGAACAGTACACTCAGTTATAATCAGAATTGAATTAAAACAAGCAAATTAGAGATAATTCCCTATGTTATGCGTTTCAAATGGGGTCACAGAATTGTTGTTTAATTATGCATTTCATTAACGAAGGGTGAGTTTAAGGACAATACAAAATAAACTTCATGTTTAAAATAATAGAGTCGGTTTTCGTGTAAGTGTTGTTGAGACAAATCCCTTGATAGATGACTCGCCTTTTGCCATGTGCTACGTCCTATTTAATAAGATTGTGAATGTTTGAAATCTTATCTGCTTATATTAGTAATGCATGCGTTCTGTATTCGAAAAAAATGTGTTTTTTTTTATCCAAAATTCTCAGAGGTGCGAGACCGAGGTATGAACTTGCTCCATGAGCTTTCAAAGCGGCCGTTCTACCAACTGGGCTACCATTGCTTTATTATAATATATTTTATTTGACAAATTAATTAAGTTTACATTGTTAAACAATGACACTTATGCCAAAGGATAATAAACTTTAACCAAATCACTTAGAGTTGCTTACAAATAAGGTAGCGTCCCAAATGTCCTTTTAAAACAGCCTAAATTTATTTCCCAGCTAGGAAACCGAACAGAGTTATCCATCACGGTGCCAGGCTGATTACCGCGAGCTGTTTTGGTACAGTTTACTATTATTTCGCCATACATAGACCTGGATTCCTTTGCAGACTGAATATAATGATACAAACGCTTTAGTGTGGAACGTTTTGTAGAGTTTAAAATTTGTAGAGCTGACATAATATTTTCATTCCTGGTCCTCTTACTACCACGAATCGGTGTTCTTTTGCGAGGATATGCGGTTTATCAAATCTGATATAATGGCGGGTGCGGTCCTGTACATGTTCACAGATTGCAGACTTCGTGGAGCGTCGGTGTTTCACGTCAGCTATTCTTTTACGCGGGTTTTTATTGATGTTTTAGTTTGTCCTAATCCTTAAAAATATTGTAAAAGCCTCATGCCACCACTCCGAGCATTTTGACAGTTAACTCCGTACAATACTATTCAAATAACCATACTTTAAGAGGTCGTGACTCATAATAATTTAAGACATTTCGTTGAAAAATGTGCTTTTTCTATGAGTTAATACAGTAGGTTATGATATTGGGAAAAAATTGGCAGAGTGCGTTTTTGTATGTGCACGGGGTTATAAGTATAAGAAAATAACTCTGCTTAAGTAAAACGGTATAAATCTGGGCTTGGAATGCAAAATAAATTATCAAACAATACGAGCTTACTTTCAAATTGCGAAAACACAAATTAGTATACTGATTAAAAATATTTTTTATATGCAAGATTTCCGTGCCGTCCTTCCATGCCTTTCATGGGGATTACACTTTAGCATGTCTATACAATTCTAGCTGAAATGGTAAGTGCTGTAAGTATTTAAACTGGCACCAAGACACTACTTGCCGTTAAAAACTGAAATATGATAACGCCGTTGTTTAAGTAATAAATATTTAAATTTTCAATTCTGTAAGTTCCTAATGCAACAACATTTACGGCATACGCAACCAATCAGGAAACTCTCACATGTCAATCACCAATTACAGCGCAGTTTGTCCACAGTCACTCGCCGCCGACCAATCGGCTCGCTGAATTTAAAATCATTTGGAATTCGAATCGCGTATTTCTGTTCTATGACCAGTGCCACAAAGTTGCACAAATTCTTAAATTTAGATGATTAGACGATTGAAGATTGGTAATTGAATTATTACAGCACTATCTTAAGTTCATACTCTGATATTTTGAATTCAGATAAGTAGATATAGAATACTCTTTAAGAAGTTTAATGGGTGGTTTAGTTATGTTACTACTCTGCACGGTTAAGTATACGCAGACTATAAGTAAGTCCAATGATTATTATGTCAAGGAATATGCCAGTTTTCCCTCTTTCTCTCCTCTGAAATAAGTGAGTGAGCGAATAGATGCGACCCAATCCGTAACACAGGCCTTTATTTTATTACTTTGTTGACTAAAATCAAAAGCCTAGTCCTCGCATATACGCCTGCTCTGACTTCGAAATATCATTCGGACTTGTTAATACCATGAACGAGTATTTCCAATAGTTAACAAGAGGTCCAATCATGAATTTCCAAGTAGATAATTACTAAAATATCTGTTATTTACTCACAAGCCAAATTGGTTATTTACCACAAATTGGTGTATTTAACTAATATCTAATCAATTGTCAAACAAAAAAAGTGGAACATAATTGCCAACCGTATCCACCACACCCGTATTACAAACCTAATCCATCCAGTACTGCCAACATTAAATGCTAATTATGTACATAACTAGGCTCAGCTTCCTTCGTTCGCTTTATAAGTGCGTACCGGTTCGTTTTTTGAATAAAATTGCCTATAACAATGTGTAAATCGAAATGGATTTGGTAACTATTCGTTATTTAAACATACAGCCGTTGCTAAATACTGTAATTAGGGTTCATACACACTGTGCGGTGTGATACGGCCACGCGTCTGAACTTCAAATCTCCTAACACTATCAGAGTGGGTATGACTTTATTTTTAGGGTTCCGTACCCAAAGGGTAAAACGGGAACCCTATTACTGAGACTTCGCTGTCCGTCCGTCCGTCCATCTGTCACCAGGCTGTATCTCATGAACCGTGATAGGCAGAGAGTTGAAATTTTCACAGTTTATGTATTTCTGTTGCCGCTATAACAACAAATACTAAAAAACAAAATACAATGAATATTTAAGGGGGCTCCGATACAACAGACGTGATTTTATTGCCGTTTTTATAGATAATGGTACGGAACCCTCCGTGCGCGAGTCTGACTCGCACTTGGCCGGTTTTAAAGACATGAAAACAACATTTTGTATTTAGCTAAAATATGATTAGTGTAGACATTACATAGTGTCACCTTGACTTTCATATTCTAGCTGCTATTAATAAAAGATGTTGTTTTCATGCCTTCAAAAATAAAGTCATAGTCACTCAGTAAAGATAGTATTAGCGGACTTCAAGCCCTGGGTAACAAGTTACAGCATTATACACGCATCCACCTGGCTTACAAAAAGTTGATGATCTCTGGATATGATATTTGACAGACATTTAAATGTGTAGAAACTAAAAAGTCGCTATAACAAAGACTTTAATGAAATTCAATTATTAGTTATCAAGGTTTCAACGACTAATGAGCATAAGAGTCACAAGCAGTTCTTTTATAACGTCTATAAAACTTTTTTTTGTTCGCACTGCAGTCAGTCTGCTTGAAAATCAATGCATTATGTCACAGGGCTGTTGACTTACTACAGGCTTTTTTTTTTATTGGACTACGCTGTTGGCCGTGAGGTGGCCTTTACAGCTTTACCGGAGGAGATTAATACAGGCTTGTTTTAGGTGACAGTAAGTTGCAGACAGTTTTAAACCGACTTTGCGTGTACCGTATGCCGCAACGCGATTACGTGCGGCTTTTACTAACTAATGTAGTTAACCGATCAAGTATTAAAGTTGTATTAATGGGTAACCGCTTAATGCGTATGAGGACTTAATTATCACAAAATGTTATGGTCTGTAATTATATTGTATAAGGTATGAATAGACAATAATTTGTCTTTTAATGGGAATAGCATTTGGATCGGCATGTGTATTGAGAAAAATAAATAATTGAATAACACTACCTTCTATTGCCCATTTGCAAGGTTTTAAATTCTTAAATTAACACGACCCAACGGGGTTGCCAATAATTACCAACTATTTATACACTAATGCACAAATGTATCAGCATCACCAAATGTAATAATAACCTTTACTGCTCTGATATTAAGGTTTGATTTGTGTTTAAAAGTAGTATTACTACTGGTTTGTTGGTAATGAGAACCGGTACGTCCCATCCATCAGTCGACGCCAATTACAAGCGATCACGCGTCAAGCGTTTACTTGGCAATCCCATTTCGCGGTTTGTTTTTTTGTCACTATTTTGGCGTCCGATTCCTAAAAAACCGTTAAGAGACTAAACTTAATTTTGAGTTACAAGCAAAAATCTAAAAATTGATTTCGCTAGAAATTATGAAGAAACACAGAATTGTTTCCATTTATAACTACTACTACTACTACTACAGCCCTTTTAACGTCCCACTGCTGGGCACGGGCCTCCCCTCAATGAGAGGGGGATTTGGGACATAGTACACCACGCTGGCCAAGTGCGGGTTGGCAGACTTCACACATCTATCGAAAACTAGTCAAGTTCCCACAGACGTGCAGGTTTCCTCACGATGTTTTCCTTCACCGTTTCTTAGCAAGTGATAATAAATGTTAAGACAATGAAACCAAGACTGGCTTGTAGAAACGTTTCCTTTTCGACTACTAAGAAACTATTAATGCAAGAATACCCAATTTTAACGGCGGCGGCGGCAGAAATTGTGACGGCATAGAGATTTGTCTCCACTTATCGTGATAACTATATAGGATAGAAAAATTACTAATACATACTGTATGGTACTAACCGAATGCTGGCTACCTTCTAATCATAACATTCCCGACATTGATGGATATCTTTCATTTGGTACCACCCACAACCTGTCGCAGAATGAAGGTGTTGTAGTTTACTATAAGGAGGACCTGATTATATCAATCACAGAATTGAAAGTGTCAGATTCAAATGCTGTATTATTAAAATTTAATTCTAACACCATAGCTATAGCTATCTATCGCCCACCTGGTTATAGGAATACACACAATTTTTTGCAGTCTCTCAACAACGTACTAGAACAGCATTCGTCAGTACAAAATATTATCATTATGGGTGATATTAACATAGATATTTCACAAACTAGCACTGACCCCAGTTTTTTCTTATACCTTGACATGCTAGCTTTTCACGGAATACTTCCGGCCTATACTATTCCGACTCATGGGAAAACGTGCCTTGATCATGTGTTATTGAAGACTAGACTTACAGCACGATGTCTGATATTACAAACCTCGGTAACAGATCACGACGCTGTAGCACTTTACATCTCGGCAAAGAATAATAATATAAAACCAACTGCAATTGCAACTCGTCTAGATAAAAAAGAGCTCCATAATGAAATAAATAATATGGACTTTAAATTAATTTTAAATATGACTGATACCAACCTAGCAACAAACTTACTAATTTCTTTACTTCACGAGGCTATAACAAGGAATACTAAACCTGCGAAAGTGTCGAGACGTAAGAAAATACTAAAACCATGGATTACACCCGGTATCCTAAAATGCCTAAGAAATAGAGATAATCTGTATAAGAAACTTAAAAATGATTCAAATAATGACATATTAAAAACCACGTATAAGAGATATCGAAATTTCTGCTCATCGATTTTGAAAAAGTTAAAAAATAATTTTTATAAATTACAGCTACAGAGTTCAAAAACAAATCCAAAAAAAATATGGAAGACAATTAGAGAAATATCATGTACTGTAAAAGTGAAGGACAATATATACAACTTAATTAGTTCAAATGACCCATATATTGCAGTTAATAATATAAACAACTTCTTTGGTAACATTGGCAAAACTTTGGTTGATGGTATACAAACTTCGGTTGGAAATCCCCAGACTAGGCTTGCTCAGTCTTGTTGCTCCTCATTTGTTCTTCTACCAACGGATTGTGGGGAAATTAAGAAACTGATTCTAGACCTTAGAAGTGATTGTGCTATTGGATTGGATCTCATCTCAGCTGACATTTTGAAAACACACGTAGATATTCTCACACCTCCAATAACACACATTTGTAACTTATCACTTGTGAGTGGGATATTTCCGACTGCTCTAAAAAAGGCTAGAGTAACTCCCGTATTCAAGAACGGAAATAGAGACTGTGTCAACAATTATAGACCAATTTCCATTCTGCCGATGTTATCCAAAATTCTTGAACGTGTTATAAACAAAAGACTGGTTAACTATTTAGAAAAATATAACCTACTTTCAGAAAACCAGTTTGGTTTCAGAGCCAAAAAATCTACAGATAACGCAGTACACGAACTAACCAACTACATTATAGATAACAGAGACAAAAAAAAACAGAAAATTTTAGGTATATTCCTAGATTTGGCGAAAGCGTTCGACACAGTCTCTATCCCAATCTTACTAAGTAAGTTGGAAGATCTCGGCATTAGGGGAATTCAACTTAAACTGTTTGAAAGTTACCTACAGGGACGCACGCAATGCGTAAAGATTGAGAGTTATGTTAGTGAGGAGATCCCGATCCAGTTAGGTGTGCCGCAGGGAAGCGTCCTAGGTCCAACCCTATTTTTGGTCTTTATCAATGATCTGTGCCAATTAGATCTTCCTGAAACTAGGATAATTGCATATGCGGACGACACAGCTGTGCTTTTTCGTGGTAATACATGGCCAGAGGCTTTTCTTAATGCACAAAGTGGTTACAACAGTATATCACAGTGGTTACGTAATAACAAGCTAACATTAAATGTAACAAAAACAAAAATCATGACATTCTCACATAACAGTACAAACAATATTGATGCATCACTAACAATAAAATCCCACTCTTGCAATGGTCCTGACAGCAGTATTTGTGATTGCCCAAATCTGGATAATGTTTCAAATCTTAAATATCTTGGCATTATAATTGACAGTAGGTTGTGTTTTCAAGATCATATAACATTAATGTCTTCTAGAATCCGTAAACTTACATATGTTTTTAAGACATTACGTGATGTGGCGGATAGAAATCTAATAAAATCAGTTTACTTTGCATTGAGCCAGTCTGTTCTAACTTATTGCATCACTTCCTGGGGAGGAGCAGCAAAAACTCATTTCCTAAAAATAGAAAGGGCACAAAGAGCAATCCTAAAAGTCGGTCTGTCCCTACCATTTTATCACCCAACAATTGATCTTTATCAACAGTGGAATGTTCTAACTGTGCGCCAACTGTTTATATTGTATACTGTACTTAAGCAACACTGTATACTGCCATACGAACCGGAGAAATTTGAGACTGTTCGAAGAAAAGACAGGGTCTGCAACGTTGTTGCCTGTAATTCAACCGCACGAAGATTTTTCTGTTACCAGGGCTCTAATCTGTACAATAAATTAAATAGGATACTGACTATATATCCCCTAACTAAAGCAGAATGCAAATCTGTTGTGGAGAAATGGTTAGCGGGGCAAGATTATACCTTCACGGAAGGTCTACTTAAAACATATAATTAACTAGGTGCGCCCCTACGTTTCAGATTCATCATCAAAACCATTAATACTGAGAGATTACCATCAAAACACAAATGGTGTTCATACCCAAACTGAAATATACATGCATCACACACACATACACACACACACACACACACACACACACACACACACACACACACACACACACACACACACACACACACACACACACACCCATACACGCTCACGCACGCACGCACACACTATCACTGCATGCACCTTTATTGTCGTATGATGTCTATTTCCTACAAATCTTAATTCTATGTGGACTTATTATAAATTAATAATGTTACTAGTTGGGTGTGGACCTGGTGATCTGTAACACAGGCACAAAGCCTATTTCAGACACCAGCTCCTCACAAAATCTAAATATTGTTATACCCACTATGACTATATATATTTGTTTTGTATTTTAACTTTGTGAGGAGAAATAAACGCATTAAACCAAGACTGGCCGATGGAGAAATTGTTTGGCTTTCATGTAGTATACATTAAGCCCTATTTACATTACGAAACGTAAAGTTTCACAATGCATCGATGAATGCATGAAACTTGGCGTTTACACTGTGAAACTGTTGATGAAACTAATGTCACGACACTACTTTCACGCCACTAGTGCCGTAATGTAAATTCAGCTTAACTGAAATTAGCCAAGATGACACTTAACGGACTTTTTAAAACCTGACGTTAGTATTATGTGTCGAATTCGTGAGTTATAATGTAAGTTAATGAGTTCTAACGCACGATATTGGAGGATATAAAAGGACCGCCATTTATGTGGAGTGGTAATTGAATGGTGGTTAAGGCACACTGAGGCGTCAAAGGACGTGCGTCAACATTTTTGCCAATACCAAAACGGACTCTGTACCAATACACATAAAGATTGAATTCCTTTGGTGAACGCCCCGCCCTCACGTGTCATAATTCGCTTGCGTTGTCTATGTAATTTCATTGAAGAATGAACCTTTTCTATGAGTCAATACAGTTGGTTTGGTTTACGCCCCAGTGTGTTCGAGGTCGTTAGAGCGTGAAACTGATCATAAATATTTAGCTAGTTTTTTTGGCGTGAGAAAATGAAGTTTGTAGGAGCTTGCAGTTTTAATTTTAAAAGCGCGTACTGACTAAGGCGGTACTATCCAAATCGACGTATTTTTTAAGAAAGGTAAGTCAAATTAGTTGCTAGAGAAAACGTATGATAACTAACGCCACCAATGCCAGTTTGGGCCCTTTCAAATATGTATTGTTGATTTAAAAAAAAATGTTATTATAAGTTCCTAGCCTACAACCATATACTCGTAAGTACAGACATACCTTCTCATACTTATTTGATAGTTCCAGTAGTTGTAGCGTGTGCGCCAAGACTAGACGTATGTCACGGAATATCTTGATGTTGTCTCTTTCTTTCGTATGAAATTAGACAGAGAGACATTCTTATGACAGACGTGTGTGTGACTTGTGACTGACCATATAAGATTCCTAGACAATGCATACTCATCGTATGATCCCGAACTAATCTTGTACTATGGCAACCGTGCAATGGATTGGAGGCGATTCTAGTAACACCCAGACCAGGTCAAATTCCGAATCACCCATTTCCGAAATTTGCTGTTGGCGGGAATAAAACTCGCAACAATCTGGTGCATTGAGCGGCCTTCGCTCAACCACAAATAACATATCTTAGAAGAAAAAGTCGGAGTATATTTAGGATTAACATTAGCAATGAAAATCATAGTAAATAATTCAATTGAAAAGTTATTTCAACCCTTACTAGGATTCAATCAGTCTATTACAACCCACACACTGTGTTCTATTGAGGGCAGTGCAATGCCCTTACAGAACCAGGTCGTCCCCACCTGTCTGCCTCTGAAGACAACTTGATTGAATCAATCCAATTACATTTCTAGATTGTTGCGTAATGGTACCCGTTGAATACTTTTACATGAAGTTACCTTAGCCCTGCGGACACAGGCACGTCAAGACACGCGCGACAATTTTTTAATTTTGTGTCCTATAATACTGTTCTTCAGAGACCAGGGACCTGATTTTTGGTTTGTAGACATCAATCTCTATTCGAGATATGTCGTAACAAAACGAAAACATACGACCAATTCGACGTTTTATTTCGACATATCTCGAATAGAGATTGATGTCTATCAATCGAAAATCGGGCCCCAAGGACTAAACTGGTGTAAACTAAATAATAAAAGTGATCAAAATTTAAGTCTACTTTAGTCGAGGATTCTTAAACACATTCAATCGGCTAATTTACTTGTAGGCAGTGTTTTCTTATTTTGGATTACTATGTAAAGAAAACGTTTTCATTAAAATAATATTATATTTTTTGGGGAACGAGTAACGCGTCGTAATAGCATCAGTAAAGTTACGAAAGGTTTCTATAGCAACGGTTTTGAGTAACATCTTTTTAAACAATTTAAACAAAAGAGAATAGAAGGATCCCAATTCGAACGTATGTTTTTTTTTGCAAACACTAGTTGATAGCGAAACGTAGGTATATGAGTTGTGTTTCAGAAAACTAAGCGGGTGTCGTAAATAATAATAATTAAGAACATTTTAATCAAAAATGTAAAGTTTATTCATACTGTATGCCGATTTGTGTTATAATATGTATTTAAATCAGTTAACAAAGTGATGCGTGTTCAAGTATTTGTTACTTTTAATAGTAAATCACTGGAAACACATTAAAATATTGATATCAATGGAGCAATATATCCAGGGAGGCATTAGAGCCGTCATTAAATACGATAACAATTGAGATAAAATCCCGCTCGTGACGTATATCTGATGACTTCTGACCCACCGGTAGAGGGCTGTGGGAGGCTGAGCGGGAAGCGATTAGAAATTATATAATTTAGTGCAATAAATAAGTATAAATATCGCCAGGCAACACATACTCATCGTATGATCCCAAATTAAGCAGATCTTGTACTGTGTGTACCATACAATGGACTGGGAGCGGTCCCAGTTACATCCAACCTACGGCTAATTCCAAAAACACTGTTTCCAAAGTTTTCCGCTAGCGAAAATTGAGCCCGCAACTACCCGGAGCAGTGAACCGAGCGACCTACGTTCACCGTCGTCTATTATAAAATAGTTTTTTACGTTACGTAATATTATCAAAATATCCAATAAACAATACACTAAAGTTATTCGCTCAACGAGTGGCTTTAGCCATTCAGCGAGGGAATGCAGCGACTTAGGTCCGGTGCTATATCTGCCATTTTTAAATAATTTTTATATAAAGTTTACTTAGTAAAAGTTATTTTTAATAGCCTTATTTGCCTTCCACTTCTGGGCAAAGGTCTCCCCAATCTTTCTCACCACCGCTCCTGATCCTGTCATGTCTTTCCCGCAACGATATCCAGATTGTCGCGCCACCGTTTCCTTGGTCTTCCACGGCGTCGTGCGTACCTGCGGTACTCCATGTTCCTCGCCATTAGTTATTATCTGTTTAATCTTATTTTGACATTGTACAAACAAATTAATACGATCTTGTACATGACAAAATGGAATTAGCACAGAGTTGCAAGTTAATAAGACCTCTTCCTTACGTCAGTGTTAAAACGCTTGTAGAGTTATGGGATTGAAGGTCGACGCATGTGTCTAACGCCACTGATATATGGCGCCTTTGATTTTATTACAGGTGCACACGTGGGAAAATTGATTTTATTCGAAATTTATTGTAATTCAAATGATTTAGAAACTTTAAGAGCATGCACCTTTGAGTTATTTTCGTGTAACGAGATAATTTATTGAGTTCCGCTGCATCGATTTATGTGAACAGTTTTTTAAATACTTTTTAAATTGTCATAAAAAATTGAGATTACGTTATTACTTTAATTTGACAGCATTTTCCCACAAGTATGTATAAGTTAAATTATTGTTTCAAGTAAGTACTTAAAATTTAATTATTTAATCAACTTAAGCACTTAACTTAACCAGGCATTGCTAAGAACTGGATGTAATCCCGGAAATTATCTCTTACAACCAAACTGACAAATATTTTACCTCTCAAGGTAAGTAAATATATATTTTCTAACTATTGATCTTGATCTAAAATAAACTTTTTTGTTATTTCAATGCTCGAATTAAATACAAAATTCAAAGGGAATTCTTCTAAGTAGTTCCTTCATGTTTTTAGACGTTAAAACTCATATACAATTAGATGGTCTCTGAAAAACCTGAAAGAGGTTATCAAAACGTTCAGAAAAGAATAAAACAACAAAAGCAATGCTTATAAAGTAGTCAATAGTAGGCACTTCCCTAAACATCCTATTGTGACACAAATGCGTACTCACCCCCGACGATAAACGCAAACAATTCAAGGGCATTATTCACCGAAGGCGATCTGTCAATGGCTTAATGGCACCGAAACAATTTCTCAACAAAAAAGGAGGAAACACACGTCTCTACACGCCACTTCCGCTTCCTTGCGACAACAAAAAAAAAGTAACAAAACCGTGTTCGCGAAAGAAAATCCTGAGACGACTTGTAGCACTTTTACCCTACATTATTTTAACAATTGACTTTGAACCGTAATCTAGGATAGTTAAAGTTGAAATTTAAGTGTGTTGATCCGGGTGGTTATGGTAAGTGCCCCCATAAAGGAAACCATTATTTTCGAGGGGTTATACCAAAGGCATTTGTATCGCGAATTTGAAGAAGTTCGACAGTTTGTTTTCGAGTGCATTTCGTCATTAATCAATGTTTTGTTCCCGTTCCGGGGTTGTGTGGCAACTTTTTTATATTTTGCGTTTTACCTGCTCCTTCTGGGAGCTCGCTTCGACTGTTTTTCCTTTTGTAATTGATTGTTTGGTTATTTTTCTCCTATTATTTATATTGCACGAATTCGTGGAACGATTAGACATTGCTTACTGTTGAATTAGGGTGAATACCTCTTTTACTATTTTGTTTCTTATTTATTTATAATGCTAACTTGACAAATTTCGTTCAACTTTTTTAAGGCAAGAAACTCATTTTTCTTATTTAATTACTTCAGTTCTCCATAGGTTTTTTATAACTTGTTTCTTATTAAGTAAAAGCTTTCATTGCAATACTGTGGAAAGGTAATGAGTTTAATAAAAACTACTGAACATCGTAAATTTATAAATAGCAATGGTCCAATCCAGTGTACCAACGTTAACTGAAGATTATGATTGCTGAAACTCATCAAACAAGTAGGTAACGAGTATCTAAGAGTTATTACATGGTGTCCGCGGCGCGGGCGCCGGCTTTGAGCTCAAATCCAACGGGTGGTATTGAGAGATTTTCTATATCCGCCCGCTTTCCTTTATGCTACGTGCAATTTTATCCGACGGTGCCGTTATGAACTTGCATCAAAAGGAATAATATGGACATACTTACTATTTATTATTGAGTACACCCTTCTTAACTATCTTAATATCTAATATCTTAACATCTTTAGATCCTTTCCATAATAAGGTTGCCTGGTAGTAATAGTAATCTTGCAATGGTACGCTAAACCAAGCGCAAATCCAAAACCAAGCGTACCATTGCAAGACCTCAAGACACTGTGAGCACTTTCTGCGTGGATCGGACCGCAAAAAACAACTAAATAAAAGGGCACCCAGTTATTAACTATGACATCAGGACGTCTAACACCTCAGTCCCCCCGTGAACATGGTTGCTGTAAAACAGCCGAAACGTCGGGAAAATAAAATAGTAAATAAACGCAATAGAATCCGTAACATAGTTTTATTTCAATTAATTATGAAGATAAATTAACTGTCCTATCAATTTTTATTAATACAGTGTATTTATTGAATTTGACTGCTTTAAATTACTCTTATATTGGCATAAATACCTCATCTCACTCCTTTAAAGTTTCATAATGTAATTAATTTCTTAAAAAAGGAAGAAATTATATAACTTATTGAATGCGACGTATCCTCACTATTCTTATGTCTGATCGGACATCATTTTCTTAGTTCCTTTAAGAAAATGCAGCTGACTCGAAGTCTCTCAATAACTTTATCTATTAGTATACCCTTATTTTTATTAATATCCAAAGCGGGTAGTCCATTTTAGCTCTTTGATACCTGCCCTGCCACTACCGTTCATAGACGCAATTACTGAGATGAGGTTTGACATAAGACGGGACCTATTTTAATTTGAATTTATTTTCCGTTTTTAAAACCGACTTTAAAAAGGAGGAGGTTTCTCAATTCGACCGTATATATTTTTTTACTACAGATTGTGCATTACTTTAAGAAGACTCTGTTCAAAATATGAGAGTTTACCTTAAATAATTTGGGATTGTAAAAAGTGATATGAATGAGATCGGAGTGGATGTCGGTATGACGGAAAAACGTGATGAATGGAAGAAAATGACATACTGCACCGACCCCAAATAATGGGATAAAGTAAGGCAAATGATGATGACCCTACATCATTTGGGATTCTACAGCTCATGTTCGAAACAAAAATCGACAATAATTTTTAAGTGCCCCCATACAGAATAAATAATTTGACTAGGTATATATATTTTAAATAGTATTTGATATCTACGTAATTAGTGAAGACATACTATATTTAACTTGAATGGTTTCTAAGTTACAGATCTCTTGATATATATCATAGACAACTACATTTACAAGTTTGACCAGACGCCCAGCGTAGGCCGCTCGGCTCATTGCACCGGATGGTTGCTAGTTCGATTACTGTCAGTTTCAAATTCCAGAATTTGTCCTGGTCAGGTGTAATTAGAATCGCCCCAGTCCATTGTACAAGCGTTGCTTAGTTTGAGATCATACGCTAAGTGGTTTTGGGTATCATATTTTAAACAACAAAATGTAAGCTCTATATTTATTTGAAAAAACTCTTACGTAAAATCTCTAACAAGCCAGCACAACGATCACATTCTGCACCCAGAGACCAATATATTAAAGAAATGTACACCGCGGGCGTAGGATGTCTAATTTAATATGATACCCTCTCGGCGAATATATTTTTTGCATAAAATTTAAGCCAGCAATCTAGTTATTTAATTATAAATTGATTTATTTTTTAAAAAATATCCGTCTTTTAACATCAGTTTAATAAAATCTGTTGTATATCTGCATTTTGAATTAATCCTTCTTTATTAGGATACAGAAATATGAATTATAAATTGATAATGTTTGTATTAACTGGTTGTATCGCAAACTATTTATTATAGAATTCACGAGAATATTTCAAATAATATTATGATTTCTTTGACGCACTACATATTATTAAATTTTAAAGTTTCTACCATAACAGCAATTAGGCGAGAATTGTGTGTTAAGTTGTTGTATTACTAAGTATAGCGGCGTCAATACCCTAGATATTACGAGAGCGGCCGTCGTAACTGATAGATACCGGGTTTGACACCCACTCCAGCCTATTCTTACTTAGCACAAGCATTTAGCTTAGTTAGAATAGCATACAAGACGCCTTGTAGCTGGGATATAATTAAAAAAACAGCGAGTAAAAAAAATTCTAGAAATCTAGTCTTTTGAAGAGTCTTCTTAAAAATAACATGACTAGATCTAAATGACCTGACCGACTTGAATTAAATGCCTACAAAGCACGGACATTTGAAAATATTTGAAACCAAAGTACCAGGGCAGCATATCTCAGTAGGATCGTTACCGAAAAGTATCTGTTACGAACAAGGGCTACCTGCCGATGGTATCTACATGAGATCTATGTTCATACTAAGTAGTGTATGGAGCTGTGCGGACAACGCTGTAATATGAGACGGGTTATGTTTTATTATGAGTGTTTAAGGGTGGTTAGTTTGACGAGCAAGTTGGATAAAGAAATCGTTTACTTTATAAATATTTGGTTATCTGATTAACACAAACAGTTGTTCAAAGCTAAGTTAGTAAGCCTTCAGTCTATGTTATAATACTTATTTGTTTAGTACTCTCCGTCCACTAGTACCATGAGTCATCTCCATCCAAAGGTAGGAGGTTGTATCGTATAAGTTGTTGGTACTACTTTAAGAGGTGGAACAATAAAGAGTTATCTATGTATTTGTCACAACCTTGAGTGAGCAGACGGTGTCAATATACTCTGGTGATTAAGGTTGGTTTTCTGCCTACACCTTGGAGGCTATACAGGCGTGATGGTACTTTTTAATTAGTATTTTCGCTGAAGTTTAGCAAAAAAAATATTATGTAGGGGTTCTTGTAACGCAATTGGAATAACATGACGTTTAAAATTGTGTATTTAGCAATAATGTTTTAATATAACTTATGCTTGAGTTTCGGCAATTGTATGTATTTACAACAGTTTACTACAGATATGCAATAAAGGGTGGTTGCTTAAAATATGGTTAAGTTAATTAACACCTTACCTGCGGCAAATAAATCATAATAAACTTTCATCTGGTGCGACGGCATCTTTGTATCCCCCCCGTCTCAAAGGGGAGATAAGTGCCACATGGCACTGGCCGAAACCAGGGTGATGGGTCGGGGGACCTGTCACCCATTGCACGGTTTCGGCGGACGTTGGGACGGCTGGGGTTGTACCAAGCCGTCCCAGGGGCCCAGCGAACAGCTAGGCCGGGCCCGGCGACTTAGCCGGGCGAGCCGCTGGGGTGTTGCGGTGCATGCCTTGGCGATCCCGTTGCATCCCTCCATAGCGGCGGGTGGTACACCGTGGGTTTTTAGTGCGTATACCGGCAATCTGCCGGGGACTCCCACATACCCTTTCCTCCTCCCCCGAGCCTGGAAGGGGTATGTGGGTAAAAAAAAGGTCGAAATGCGCCCTCAACGACCTTTCCGCCAGTTATAGTTTACACCGTACGCACTAACCGTAAGCACCGCGGCGGGCGTATATGTGCCTGTTCCGTACTGAAATTAACATTTTTTTTTTATTTACCAAAGAGTTTACCGCACTTGTTCACCAACAAGTTCACCACATCTCTAACCCCTAAACCCCACACAGGAGCAACGCGTAACTCCATCTCGACCACCAATAAATCTGCTTACTCCATATTAATTAGTTCGCGTGATACACCTCGCTACTGTACCATAGAGATTTACACCACCGCATCGACATATTTAAATTTATTTATATGAAAAATGTGTCCATTTATGTTGTAGATGGAGCCACGAGCGTTGCGTGCGCGCATCGTTGTTTTGTTCTACAGTCACACACATTACTCTTTATGGCTATGTAAGCAAGCAGTAAGGTTTATTGCAGTTGGATGTTCAGAATTTGTGTGTGGTATTGATGAGAAAATTATTATAAGTAAATAGTATAAGACGTGATTAAGTGAAATGCATAGTTAACCTTATAATCAGATTTTTTACAGTGTAGGTAAGCAGATCAAATTTTTGTTGCGCTAATAACTTTATTAATTAATTATAATAGTTTGACTAATATTATACTTTGTGATTGATTAATTATGTAAATTTCACAAAATCTTTTTCTTTTACTTTTTCTTCTCCAAAGAAAATGCATTCCGAATATGGTAGGGATCTAACTTAGATTTTCTTTTTTACAACAGAAACTTTTATTACAAAAAAACTTATATCTGGAGTTAATAATAAATATTTATTATTATTATTTTTAATACAATAAATATTTTGATGACTACTAAAAATATTGCAATCTTGCTTACATAAACATTACCGCCGTAAGAAATACGGCGAAACGCTAAGCTTAGATTGTTGCTAACAGAATCGCCAATACTATCACTTCTAAAGGCTGTATCAAAAGTCCGAAATAATATTATGGGTACATATACTGTAGCTCATATGTGGATGCTTAGTGAAGACAGATTATATCTAACTATCATAGTTTCCGAGTTGTAGAGCTTTGAATATTTGTCACAAGTATCGTGGTCTGATCTTAGGATACATGGCTCTATTAAGCAATGCGAACTAAATTTACAAGGCGCGGCTATCAAAATTCACAAAACAGAAAATGAAAATTTACGTAGAACTCGAGATATTACAAGTTAGAGAAATCGGGGACGAAAAAAAAGTTGAAATTTATAATATGTTCGAATTTCGATACAATTTTTGTACCATTCAGTTGTATGTATACTCGATATTCGTGCAAACGTCAAAGTATAATTTCGGACTTCTGAAATACAATAATTAGGAAGGCAGACGACTCCACGTGTAAGGTCTAGCAATTACTACTACTACTACAGCCCTTTTAACGCCCCACTGCTGGGCACGGGCCTCCCCTCAATGCGAGGGGGATTCGGGCCATAGTCCACCACGCTGGCCCAGCGCGGGTTGACAGACTTCACACATCTATCGAAAACTAGTTAAATTCCCTCAGACGTGCAGGTTTCCTCACGATGTTTTCCTTCACCGTAAGTGATAATCTCGGATGAAAATGAGATTCGCACATAAATCCCAGAGGTGCGAGCCGGTGTTTGAACCTGCACACTTTGATTTGCAAGACGTGCGGTCTACCAATCGGCTACCACTGCGATCATGTCTAGCAATTATATTTTACATATTGGCGATGGCTATAAATAAGTTTGGTCTGGGTGTTTATGTTAATGAGAGTGGACCGTGCCACTGTACCGAAGAAGACAGCCGGGTCGCACTGCGCCGTAATCTTTGTTTAATTAATCGACACCCGATCCGTGGGAAAGTTTGGCACATAATTGAAAACGGTTTTTTTATTGTAATTAATTCAAGAAGCTATTTTAAATACATAAATCTGTTGTGTAAGAACGGCTGGTGACAAAATTATTGAACGGGATTTAATATATAATATAAAATGTGCTGCATATCTCATTTAAGAAAATAGTTAAATTAGAATTAAAATGGCATTATGAACGTAGTGTTAAATATTAGCATAACATGAAAAATAAACTTTTAGAACAAAAATTTGCGATTTCACAAAAAAAAAACTGAATTTATCACTTTTTTATAAAGCTAAAATGGATACAAATTGAATAACATAATTAAATAGTTTAATTTGCATTAAGTTTGAAAAAAAAAAACAAAATATGTTTTATTTATTTTTTAAAATATTCCTGTGTTATACCTATTTGCATGTATTATCATTATCAACACAATTTTACTTCGACATAGTTCACAATGCACAATTTTACTTCTACTTCTACTCTTACCACCAGTCTTGCAGTAATGTCAGTTTTTGACAGTTAACTTCGTACAAGCAGTGGTAGCCTCGTGGGCAAGAACGCCCGCCTTGAACGTAAGAGGTGCAAGTTCAAATCCCGCGCCCGCACCTCTGAGATAATTTTCATGTGCGAATGTCATTTTCAACAATGATTACCACTTGCTGAACGGTGAAGGTAAACATCGTGAGGAAACCTGCACGTGTATAGAAAGACGTGTGAAGTTCACCTAACTGCACTGGGGCAGCGTGGTGGACTATGGCCCAAATCTCCCTCGTATTGAGGGGGAATGTGCCCGGTATAATGGCAATAGGCTCGCCCCCTATTACATTGGGACCAAAATACATCGGCGAAGTGTGGGCGCACTACAGTGCACCTCTTCCCCTTCGGGGAATACCGGTGTGCTGAAGTAGTATAACTTCGTACAAAATCTGTAAAAAATTGACAGTTAGGTACTATTAAACCTTAAGAGGTCTCAAATGTCACGTCAAAGCCTTTTACCAAATTTGTATATACCATCGATCATTTAGTACAATTTAAAGTTATTAATTAATTAATCAACAATTATTCCACGGTGCAATCGGACTCGGAACGCCAAGGGTAAATCTTCGTCGACCCCTGGCAAGACTAATGTTCGCGCCGGGCGCTGCTCGCCGCATTGTGCTTTATTTGTACTCGATAATGTATACAATCTCTAATTACACGCAATGCCATCTAATTGTCTAGGGCTACCAATTTAATTTATTTTCATATTTTCGATCCTCTTTTTAGACTTTTATTTTTTTTGCAATGAGTTTTCGATCAAGTGTATTTCTTATTATTTTATGATGCAATGTGTGTTGCTACGTCATTAGTACGCTACTTTTAATTAAATTGTTGGATTTCGGTATTGTATTCCGGATTCGGAATACATAATCCGGAACGAAGTAATTCGCCAGAGAACTAAAGTTATCGTCATAGCTCAACGGATTAGCAAACTGAAGTGGCAGTGGGCCGGTCATATCTGCCGCAGGACTGACAACCGTTGGAGTAGACTCGTCCTAGAGTGGCGACCGCGAATCGGCAAACGTAGTGTAGGACGTCCTGTACCTGGTCAGACGTTATACGCAAAGCGGTGGGCAGTGACTGGAAAAGAAGAGCCGAAGATCGGGCTCAGTGGCGCATCTTGGGAGAGGCCTACGTCCAGCAGTGGACTGACACCGGCTGATGATGATGATGATGATGGTATTGTATACAAATGAGTTTTCGATCTAGCGTACCACAATATTTTTTCGATATTAATACCGATTCGCATTATTGTCATGTCTCAGCTAATATACAAGGTGTATCACAAATCCGAAATAATATTTAAGCTACATACACGGTGGCTGATATGTAGACGCTTATAACTACAGCCCTTTTTAATGTTCCACTGCTGGGCACGGGCCTCCCCTCAATGCGAGGGGGATTCAGGCCATAGTCCACCACGCTGGCCCGGTGCGGGTTGGCAGACTTCACACATCTATCGAGAACTAGTCAAGTTCCTTCAGACGTGCAGGTTTCCTCACGATGTTTTCCTTCACCGTTTCATAGCAAGTGGTAATCTCGGATGTAAATGAGATTCGCACATGAAACCCAGAGGTGCGAGCCGGGGTTTGAACTTGCACACTTTGATTTTCAAGGCGTGCGTTCGACCACTCGGCTACCACTGCTATCACTAGCTATCACTATGCTTAGTGAAGGCAAACTATACCTAACTATCATAGTACCTTTGTTATAGACCTTTAAGTATTTGTTATAGGTATCGTGGCCTTAGGGCACACCCATAACCCTATACTTACCTATACATATATACATTTACATTTATATACATTTACGAAGGGTACTAATATTCCCAAATACAGAACTTTGCATAATTTTGCATACAATTTGACATATTACTAGATTTTTAAAGTGGTTACAAAAAAAAACTTGTTTGAATTTTGATTCAATTTTTATACCATTCAGTTCTGTAGAAAATACTCATGCAAAGTATATAATTTAAAGTAAATATTTTCATCCGAGATTATCACTTGCTATGAAACGGTGAAGGAAAATATCGTAAGGAAACCTGAGGGAACTTGACTAGTTTTCGATATATGTGTAAAGTCTGCAATCCCGCACTAGGCCGGCGTGGTGGACTATAGCCCGAATCCCCCTCGCATTGAGGGGAGGCCCGTGCCCAGCAGTGGGATGTTCAAAGGGCTATAGTAATGCAAAGTATTATTTCGGACTTGACGGTGACGAAACATTGTAATTTTAGTAAATCTTGTTAATAAATTCGTAAAATGTTATATGCAAATTAGATGGCAGTTAAATTCCATTTGAAGATAAACACTAGGACAGAGGTTAGGTCGGTAAATAAGAACGGAACAGATAAATTTAGAAGGACTAATGAGAATCTTAGATACGCTAAGTGTTTGTGTTGGAAGTTCGGCATTCCTTTGGAATCTAAAATTTAATTGAAATAAGTATCTATCTGGAGTCTTAACACGACTACTATTAGCAGTATCAACAATTAAATTTTTGATCGTTTTGGCATTAAAGTAATTGTAAAAATAATAATTACGGCAACACTGCAATACACCTAGATTTTAGATTGTTGTAGCATTAAACCAATTATTAAAAAAAAATATAACAACATTGCGATAGAGTTGATAAGGTGTCTGATTACTGAAACAAAAAAACTTAATAAATTATTTTCCAAAATAATTACTAAAGTTTAAACTCCCCAAGGATCCCAAGATAGCCTAGTTCTTTATCTTGGGATCCGTTGCATATTGAAATGCCAAAGTATTGCTTGATTATAGAAAAGTAAGTAGGTATAGTAAGTTAGGAAGTAAATAAGGAAGAAAGTCCCGGTAACACAAACTCTTTCGTAAAGTAAAAATAAAAGAAAAGGCTATCGCCAACCCTAGCGCAGTTAACATCAAGGCATTAGACCCCAGGTCCCGTAGGTGTCGTTCCCATCCCTAATTAGGAGTGCTTAGGTGTTGAAACTCTTGTTCCCATTCTATTCTGGAACGTGTTAGGAAAATGCTTTTGTTGAATTAACTAAATTGTTTTATTTTGGTTTGAAACTGTGAGGTCAGCGTGGTTAGGCGAATGTTTCGATTTAATCAATTGGAACTTTGTTTATTTGAATATAAGGTTTAGGTGAGTAATTATCAAAAACTAGATTTTTTGGGTTCTATAATGGTCCAACAGTAAAATAATTATTCTGATTTTGTTGGGACTAAACCTAACTAAGTGTAATGCCAATCTTCTCACACTTTTAAGGTATGAGCAAGACAGCCATACTTTTAATATTAATTAAATTAGTTTAATCTTATGTCGTGTGTGTATGGTCAACAAAATTATTTCGCTTATTAGTTTGGTAAAGATTTTCCCTATTTAGTAGTTCAAATAATTAAAAAATATATATATTGTAAGCCCTGAATAAAATGTTAATAACTTTAAATACTTTTTTATTTTATTAACGAGTACATAAAACAAATTAAAAGTGCGTAGGTTATTCATAACTTAAAAAATAATTCGATTAAGAACTCTGTGTCAATATGCAAAAAGATTATATTGCTGTGGTAAAAACTATTGCCCCAGCGCGTCAAAATTTGCTTGCGCTTTCAATATCATTTCCTTTAAGAATATATTTTTTCTATGATTCCATACAGTTAGTTTTAGTAGTGCCAAAAAATTCAATGCGCGTGTTTTAACGCCCCTGTGTGCGTAATCGATTCAATGCTTTATTACGTGTATATAAAGTGTATATTACTTAAGTAATTACGATTTCACAGATAAACACTGACGAATAACGACACAGCACAAGTTGCATTACCACGAATTAGAACATCGACTCGTGCGCAGAAGAGCGTGACGAACTTTTTATGTTCTATTGTTTTTCAAATGGACACACGCTATTGGTTGAGGAAACCATAGGAGGCGCGTACTGAATTGTGATTGGTCGAGACGAAATGAATGCGAAATAATGATGGCTGGCCGATTGGTTTGACAAGACGTATTGTGGAATAAATTAGCTATGGTAACATTATTGGATTTATTTAAACCTGTTATTTAACTGTTAATGAATATTCGATACTGTATTTTACCGTTACTATAATAAATAATACCATACTGACTACTGCTACTCTTATAATAAATAATAGTCGAGTGGTCGAACGCACGCCGTGAAATCAAAGTGTGCAGGTTCAAACCCTGACTCGCACCCCTGGGTTAATGTGCAAATCTCATTTTTATCCGTGATTATCACTAACTGTGGAGGAAAACACTGTGAGGAAACCTGCACGTCTATAGAAAGATCCATAGAAACGTCGTTCGACCACTCGGCTACCACTGCTTACAGTATTGTCATAAAGTGAAATTAAATATGAACATTTATTGGTAACGTTTAACGGTGAAGATGGTAATCGTGAGGAAATCTGCACACCTTTTAACAAGCGTTGTAAAGTGAACTTACAACCTAGATCAATAGCGTGGGGAAACTAAAGGCCGAATCATTGGCATATTGTCTAAAGGGTATACTCGCTTTTATATTGAACCAAAATACTATCGCTTAATATGGAAATGACTCTCCCTAAGTATGTTTTTGACTATAATGAGGAAAACCTGCTTGCAATCTCGAGAGCAACTAAACATTGTTGGCAACTTTAAAGAACTCTACTTAATTAAGCATACGCTCTACATTGAATCCTAGATCTACTCTAAGACGTAGGTATAATAAGGCCTCTACATTGAATCATAGAGATACCTACACAGATCATTACCTATACCAACATCTGACGGTATACGGTATAGCGATTTATTGTATTTAATAAGAGTATTACCGTGTCCACTGCAGCCTCTTTAAAAACTACTTAGTGTCTGTCGTATGCAAATATAAGACAATAACACGGTTCCCGAGATGTGCGCACACAGGCGCGCGCGCACCTTGCTGTGTAGCTATCGTACCTGTCCGTCTGTTGCTGTCAATATATCATGCTACAGCTCTGCGCATTAGCATTGTGCAGGGTTGCTATATTAAAGACAAATAATATAGCCAGGCAACATATATCCGTCATATTACCCCAAACTAAGCAAAGCTAGTACTATGGGTAGCATACAATGGACTGGGGGCGAGTCCAGTTATACCTAGAACAGGGAATATTCTAAAAATGTTATTTCTGAATTTTGCCACTGAGGAGTCGAACTAGCAATCACCTGCCCCCCTTACCACCTTTCTTGCATTCTTTCGTATTTTGACAGTTTTTTTTTTAATCCGGACCTCTATCAGTCCGGCCCGTGTGTTCACCTCTGATATGGGGGTCAGAGAACTTAAAATTAGCCTTATGTTTAGTATGTGTCAAATATTTTTTCCAGCCTGGATTATTTTTATTCAAAATAAATACAAAGTCAAAAAATAGCAAAGGGCTATGGACAAAGATAATATACAACATATAAAACATGATAAAAATAAAATAACAGAGTTTCCCTACCACCCATTGCGCGGATCCGGCAACCAGAGCCATTGATGCGCAGTGTAGTGTAGGCGGCTGTTTGCCGCTTATTGACAAATAAGTTGACAGCTGGCCTCTTTCTGCTTCAGGTCTTGTTTCTATCAATCAATGACTCTGGTCGCCACCTCCACGCAATAGCCTAGTAGGGTATCACGTCTATCCTTGTCCAAGACGAGCTTACTTAGGCTTATTTTGACAGTTTACTTAGTACAAAAATTACATTTGCTATTGGAACTAGTGTGGTGGTAAAGCCACTTGTGCAGTGATACGAATGGCCTAAGCTCAAACACTTTACATAAAGCTATACTCAGAACTCTTCAAGTGTGGTTTTGGAAATAACTGTTCTCTACAAGAACGACGTCACGCCTAAATCTTTCTTGTGAATGAAACCATACCGACTTCTCAAACTAACCTAACGACATCTATCGTAGACTAGTACAACCAAAAACTTAATAGATAAATAAATCAAGATTTATAGTCGACAACTTTTACATTTCGCCAACCCTACCGCTAGACGTTCAGACGCACCAAAGCCATCTTTTATTTAATATCCATGCGCCTGCGCACGTGGGAACATGCGCGAGAGATTATGCGCGCATCATACGCGTGAGCCTGATTGAGTGCCGCAACTAGTGGCGGGCTAAATACGCATTTTTAATATTTTTAATGGTTCTGTGACTCCGTGACGTAATTAAGTAATAATCGCTAAATGAATCGATAAATGTTGGTGTAAATGGATTTTCATTTAATATATGCTGAAAAGAAATTCCTATTAGCCACATAATTTGTATTGCACAGCTTTTTTGGTAGTAATATTTTTTTTAACAGTTAAAGAAAACATCGTGAGGAAAGCTGGACGTCTGAGGGAACTTGACTAATTCTCGATAGTCTGCCAGTGTGGTGGACTATGGCCTGAATCCCACTCGCATTGAAGGGAAGCCCGTGCCCAGCAGTGGGATGTTAAAGGATCTATAGTAGTTTTTTTATGCATTATTTATATCTTTATTTATATTATACTAGTTGTCCATCATGAAAATATTGATTTTCTGTGATAACAACCACGGCTCCACGCGTCAATATTCGCTCGCGCTATATAAGTAGTTTAATTGAAGAATGAACTTTTTCTATGAGTCATTTTGATATTGGCGAAAAAAAATATGTGCGCATTTTATCCAGTGTGCATGGGACCCCAAGTCCCAGTCCCAGTCCTTATTGTGTTAGAAAATATATTATATACCATAGTGATATAAGTAATGGTAAGGAATATTTCTTACCATATACTCATTTAACTACGGTTATACGGTTACAACTACGGTATATACAGGATATATCAGAAGTCCAAAATACCTAATACTTTAACGTATTCATGGGTATCAGGTTTACCGCTGAATGGTATAATATTTTTATCTATATTAAAACATGATTTTTCAGTTATTTTTACGCCGCCACTTTTCAAATCTTGGTATAGGTAGGTATCTCGCGTCCTATGCAAATTTTTCAAGTTTGTTATGTTGTTACCTGCCGCTGAATTCCACCATCGCACGGCTCGCCACAGACTGCATTACCATCCTCACCATCTGGATGAATGGCGTTCCAGTACAGTGCGATTTACCAGGAATTTTCTCCCTCGCACCACCAAATTGTGGAATGAACTTCCTGCAGCGGAGTTCCCGAACCGATGCGACAAAGGTATCTTTAAGAAACGAGCATACTCATTCCTTAAAGGCCGGCAACGCACTTGCGATGCCCCTGGTGCTGCAGGTATCCATGGGCGGCGTTGATCACTTACCATCAGGTGAAACGTCTGCTCGTATGTCTCCTTATCTCATAAAAAAAAAAGTGAATATAAATAGTCGCCTCACGTAGATGTAGTTGTTGTTGTTGATTAGGGTTATGGATGGGCCCTAAGGTCACAATACGATACTTGTGACAAATATTCAAAGGTCTGTATCTCAGAAACTATGATGGTTAGGTATAGTATGCTCTCACTAATTATGCTACATATGAGCTAAAATATATGTACCTAAAATATTATTTTGAACTCCGATACACCGGTTAATATCAGAAGTAGTTTATACTAACTTTTATAAATCGCGCCCATAACAGAGAAATTAAGAGATTATAATGGTTTGGGCATGTGATGAGTAGAGATATGAAGCATGTGGCTGAGTATGAATGTGGATGAATACAGAGCGAGAGAAAGACCAAAGTAAAAAGGATGGAATGTGTAAAAATGATAAGAATGAGATCGGAGTGGATGTCAGTATGACGGAAAAGCGGGATGAATGGAAGAAAAGGCCATACTGCGCCGATCACAAACAAAGGGAAAAGGTAAGCCAAATATTGGTATTTTATATTGATCCCCATAGGTACGTAATTAACAGCTTTGTACCTATACAAAGACCACAATCCTGACCTCAGTGAGCCCATAATTATTGACAATTCAATTTCAACTGATATCTGATCCATTCGCTACGTGCTCGTACAAATTTAATTCCGAAAACGATTAGCAAAAGCGTACGAACTTTATTCAATCATTGTGGTAAATTATACTTTAATCCAATAAATTTAAAGTTCAATATTGGGTGGATAAGAGATATGGGGTTGGTATATTTTTGAGTGAATCTGTTAAATTGAGCTAGCCTTCCTTTGTAATTAATATTATGCACAAATTATTACATTTCGTAATTAATTTCTGATGTTATTTATTGCTATTAATAGGAGTGTAAGCACGAAGTTAAAAGTTAGGTACTGACTTAACTATGTGTTTACTAAATTTTGATAAACATCTTCATTTTCTAGGGTTCCGTACCCAAAGGGTAAAACGGGAACCCTATTACTAAGACTTCGCTGTCCGTCCGTCCGTCCGTCCGTATGTCCGTCCGTCTGTCACCAGGCTGTATCTCATGAACCGTGATAGTTACAGAGTTGATTTTTTTACAGATGATGTATTTCTGTTGCCGCTATAACATACTAAAAATAGAATAAAATAAATATTAAAGGGGGGCTCTCATACAAGAAACGTAATTTTTTTGCCGTTTTTATAGATAATGGTACGGAACCCTTGGTGCTCGAGTCCGACTCGCACTTAGCCGGTTTTTACCTATAGGTACAGGTTTAGCCCACTGGAAAGTAAATTTTTTTGCCAATATCAAAACGAACTCTGTGTCAATGTAGATAAAGATTGAATTGCTGCGGTAAAAGCCACGCGTCTAAATTGGCCCGCACTGACCATGTAATTTTGTTGAAGAATGGACTTTATTAATGAGTCCGTACCGTTCGTTTTGGTATTAATAAACATGTCGAGCGACGCTTAACGGAAGTTGTTGCTTAGACGATGCCTAAGACATTAGTTAATTAGGCGTCGCTTTTCTTATCGTTAGAGAAAACGGGTCTGATGATCGTTTAAACCTCATTCGCGACGAGTATGAGTGATAGCGGACATCCACAGACATCCGACAGGGTTCTGCACGTGTAATTATTATATTTATGTAACAAATAGTTTCCTTTTACAAACTTGAAATAGCGGCGCCCTTTAATGACAGTTAGATTGGCGTAAAGGTTCGTACATACGAGACGATATCTTGTGAGAAAAAAGTTTTTTTTTAATTTACTCTGTTCACTCGTTCACTCGCGCTGTCAATGGCCTTTTTTTAATGATATTAGAACAATGATATTCTAGTAATATAATAAAAAAATAATTAAAAAATAAATAGATATGTTATATGAATGAAAAGTGTGTATGTGTTACGCTGTTACGCGGAACATTTTTTTCGGTTGTTTTGTGCGTGTATAACATACCTGTTTACTAGAATATCATTGTATTAGAAGGCACAGATACCTAAATGTGTCAAAAAGACAAAAAAACATTGGACCGAAATTGGTCTCATTGAAGCGGGTGTTATGTTATTTTATTTATTCTCTGTGGAGTGTGTCTGTGTTAGTTTAGTGGAGATCTAGTAGAGATCAAACCTATTATTGCACTACTTGCCTTCAAGTCAAGTGTTCTGCCAATTAGGCTACCACTGCTTTTAAAAATGATATTAAAAGATAATATTTATATAGGACAAACCAGTAACTATTAAATCGTAAACATATAAAGGATAAAGTATGCTAAAAGTAAATGAAATGGACAGTTTTTGACGGTGTGCATTAATATTAAGGTAACCAATAATTAGAAATTAGGTATTGCAATTAATATTACCTAATTTCTAATTATTGGTTACCGAAGTTAGGAATTGTATTGTCATTACTATAATAGTGATTAAAGACCTTTGTAGGTATTGGCAGTAAGTATTAATTTACAACGGTTAATAAATTTGGCAGGACGCATTACGGCGCAACAAGGTTGGCAGTAACAATGAATGGGGTCTGCGCGGGCGTCGCTCCGGGCCGAGCGCGCACCTGTATCGCGCAGAGCACGCGATGTACGGCGGATGGCAGATTGGTGATGATTGAAACATGAAAGTTAGAATTTATAAATTTAAAAAAGAACGCAATTAAAACAGGAACGTTTTATCTATCGAAAACGTTTTTATTTTACATTTATTTATGACAAAAGCGATAAAACAAAAAAAATAATATCTTGCGTGTTTTATCTACCCAATCAAATCATTAGGTACTTTCTATACACGGTTACAGTGGGTTTAAAAATTAAATAACCCTGGCGATCCCTGTAATACTCAGACAAAACAAATAGATACAGGAAATTAAATATATAGACATGTCTCATCGAGTTAATTTGCTTCATCAAACACTCGCGACCATAAATTATTTATGTCTACAAGAATAAATAAAAAAAAGTTGTTTTTTAATCATCTGCACACACCTTTACGTTCGATGCCACGTCGCCAGTGATTACCTGCGAACGGCCTCCGTTTAAACGATTCCCTTTTTAAAAACTCGACGTTCCTGTTTCAAGAACCTGCGCCATTATTCCAGAGTCTTCCTCATTTTGAATTTGGAATGGACAATAGCCGGCTTTTCGCGGGCACTTTTTTTTTAAGAAGCCAAATTAGGCCAGTTAAGTCATGCAAGCGTTGAGAGTTGTTAGCTTAAAAAAATGTGTACAAAGGACGTTGAACTTAGAAGACAGAATATATATATATATATGTTAGTAACATTTAAATTTTACTTAGGTAGGTACACTATTAGTTATATACGTACTTAAATGTTGATGTATCTCTAATTTAAGGTATACTTAATTAAGTATATAGGCGTTACTGTCCTGTTAGACGCTACCTATAATCCTTGGTAATTATTTTGTGGCCGGAAATGAGTCAGGATCGGGATCGGTGGAGGGAGAGAGAGGAGGCCTTTGCCCAGGAGTGGGACACAAAATAGGCTATAAAAAAAATAATATTTTGTAATCTTTTTTTTAAAGTATACGATACGTATACGATCGCTGATGCGTAGATGCTTAGTGAAGGAAGGTAGAATATACTTGGGTAACCATTGCAGTTTCAGAGTTACAGTCCTTTCCATAATAAAGGCTTATGTTTAAAGTGTAAAATCGTAAGTATTTATGTTTTTTTTAGGGTTCCGTACCCAAAGGGTAAAACGGGAACCCTATTACTGAGACTTTGCTGTCCGTCCGTCCGTCCGTCCGTCCGTCTGTCACCAGGCTGTATCTCATGAACCGTGATAGTTAGAGAGTTCAAATTTTCACAGATGATGTATTTCTGTTGCCGCTGTAACAACAAATACTAAAAAACAGAAAAAAATAATTATTTAAGGGGGCTCTTATACAACAAACGTGATTTTTATTGCCGTTTTTATAGATATTGGTACGGAACCCTTCGTGCGCGAGTCCGACTCGCACTTGGCCGGTTTTTTAATTAATTCGATTTTAAACATTATTTTAAGCACTTTTTTGCAGTATTTGCCTTAAAGAATGTCAAACTATCCCAGCCACGGTCTTTTTAAAATCAATAGCAATTAGTTGTGGTTATTATTTGAGTATCTGTTATGCCACACAAGTAGCTTGTAATATTATTAAAAAAAAGCCTTAACACAAAACAACAGGGTCCAATTTCACAGCAAGTTATTTGCACAAACAAAAGATAGTGATTGAGGCGCGCAGAGCACGATAACCATCGGGCCCCGGTGCGATTTTTCATAAACAATGGCTATTAAAACACAAGAAAAAAGTATTGGCTATTGATAATGCAAAAAAATGTAATAATAAATTACTGTGCGGCGCGCAATATACAGCGATTAGCTCCGGGCGACTCGGCTTGCTACCAGTGTGATGCAAAGAGCTAAAAACAAAAAGGAGGCAAGCGTAATCTGTCAGACATGCGAGGGTTCCGTTCAGTTTTATACATTTTCAATAAATTCTCAGAGTGAAAATGTATGATAATGTTGCAATTTTGATATCATAAAACAGTATTATTTGTTAACACCAAAATAAATCATGTAAAACGAACGTTCTATTTGAAATCCACAATTATTAAAAAAATAATATGTGTCTATGGTATTAGCAAATAGGTTGCAATGCAGTTGTAGCTGCCAGAAACAATTCATTTTTAAATTTTTAACTTGTGCTGTGAATATAGATGTTTTGCATAAAATGTGTGGCGAATATTTAGCTTAAATGATTCAACTCTTAATATTGTGACTATTGTGTTTAATGTTTGTGCTTTTAATTAATCATACCTTTTAATTTATACTTTTTTTACCATTGACAAATAAAATAATTACCCCACCACACTGAACCCTATAAAAATGGAGTAAAAAATAATACTCTTAATATCAAAGAAGGTGTACTTCGTTAATGCATTCGGTGCCTCCAGGCCGGACCGTCAGTTCACCGGACATTGTTTTCTGGAATGCGATTTTAAAAAGTTATCGTTCTTTTTTCGACATTCAAATCTTATTTTAATTTATTTTTTTTAATTCGGCGAATTTGCCTGCCGATGTTGCGGCTTGAATTCAAATGACATAATTAGAGCTTTTATTTTACGATAAGGTTCGATTCCCGGGTATTGGCGTGGTATGTAAAATTGGTTACCTGTATCAACCCGTTTACAACAATGTTTCCAAATAATTAAAATACATTTTTGCTCATAATTTTAAACCCTGATATTTTAATTATTTTATTTACAGTGAATACATTGCAGTTTTGTATCGAGAAATGCTTGTGTAAGTAATTTGTAGACGGATTGTCACTTTTATATTTTTTCGTTTCCAAGATTGTAAATATTAGAGGGTTGAGTTAAAAAAAATCTTTTGAGCAGAGTCCTTTTTACATTTCGTTAGATACTGTTTTCATTTATTTTCCGTGATAATATTCTTGTGCGAGAGATATACCACTGAATATTATAATAGTATTATTAAAATATTGAGCAGTGGTAGCAGAGTGGTCGAACGCACGCTTTGCAAATAAAAGTGTGCAGGTTCAAACCCCAGCTCGCACCTCTGGGATTTATGTGCGAATCTTATTTTCATCCGAGATTATCACTTGCTATGAAACGGTGAAGGAAAACATCGTGAGGAATCCTGCACCTCTGAGGGAACTTGTCTAGTTCTCGATAGAAGTGTGAAGTCTGCCAACCCGCACTGGGCCAGCGTGGTGGACTATGACCTGAAATCCTCCTCACATTGAGGGGAGGCCCGTGCCCAGCAGTGGGACGTTAAAAGGGCTGTAGTAGTAGTAGTATTAAAATATTACTTAGTCTCTTGACAGAATTCCTAAGTAACCAAAATGACAAAAAAATAATTGTTGGTACCAAATAATTTGACAATTTCATTAAGGGGGTTATTTGGTGTTTATTCAGGTCCATGGTATTATACTCCAGACCAAACAGTTTATTCAAACAATATCTATAGTCTAATAAAACAATACGAAGTGACAAATAGCCCTCCGTAGCCATATTAACGAGGCGTGTTCGTAAGCATTTGTCAATTTGGTACAACAATAACGATTATTGATAACGGATAGTGTTAGTTAGTTAGCTATAACGATCGGACGTGGTGGGGATCATCGTTGAGATTGGACTGTACTGGGAGCAAACTTGGAAAATTGCGCTCAAAGGGCGTTGCTACATGAGAATAGGTATGGCACTCACAAAGTCGTATATTATTTACAACACATTCAGTTACCTTTACTCATTCATGACTCTATTTTAAAGATATATTTATTTTGTTATAATAATCTACAAATTAAAATTGCGTCAAATTAATACCTTTTTTACATTAATATAAAAAAAGGAGAAAATATAAATAATGAATAATTAAAAAAAGACTTGATCCGCGTGTGATGGTGGCAACAACTACTCAAATGTAAAATAATATCGAGGGGTAAAACTACTTCACTTAGCGATTTTTTCTAACTTTACAAAAGAGCATAGTCATACGACGCAGAACAATTAGCTGATTCCAATATACAAGTTAATATTACCCAATAGTATATTTTAAGTCAAATAGGCTCTCATCTCGCGATATATTATTAAAGTTTTAATCAATTTCTCGGTGTGCCACTTATAAACTGGCGCGACCGTACGCTCGCGCTTACAAATGCGTCTCCGCGGGGCGCCTGCGCCCGCGCCGCTCCAAAACGCGCGCATTGTTGCTCGTTACCGGCGACAAATCGCAGCCACGACCCCGGTGTGTCCCTGCCGCTATCCAACGCTAACTAGCTCGCTAATTGACGAGCCAATGCACTTCAGGGCATACCAACTATTCCCTTAGAAGTATTAATTACACATTAATTCGAAACAGTTTTTTTATAAATAAATATATAATAATAATAAAAAGCTCATTCTTCAACTTGATTTGACTTCAAACTGATTTTTGAGGCTTATTGAGGATAATGGAGGTTTTAAGATTTTTGAAAAAAAATAGCACTCTTAAGAAGGTTTGTTTCTTACCCGGCAACGGAAAAGCCAAAAGGAATGGTTTTGATTTTACCAGTCTATGGATGTATTTTCCTCTGTAACGTCGAAAATATTCATCCTATTTTGATAGGAGTTTCATGTGTGAATCGCATTTTCATCCAAGATTATCACTTGCTATGAAATGGTGAAGGAATACATCCTGAGGAAACCTGCACGTCTGAGGGAACTTGACTAGTTCTCGATAGATGTGTGAAGTCTTCCAACCCGCACCGGGCCAGCGTGGCGGACTATGGCCTTAATCCCCCTCGCATTGAGGGGAGGCCCGTGCTCAGCAATGGGACATTAAACGGGCTAGTAGTAGTAGTAGTAGTTTTTGACAAGCATTCTGTAGGGTAGAGACATCTCATTGCGATTAGCATATGATCGCCAGTGCGGTCACGTGCGATCTGCGGCAGATCGAGCGATCAGATCGCGGCGATGAATAGATCGTCCACCTCTATTGTACGTTAATGTATAGCGACACGAGTTTGACGTACACATTACCAGCTATTTAACGCAACATCGATTGAAATACTTAATTATTACATTTATTAAACAATTAAATTAAATGACTACGAGAATCCTAAATCAGATAACAGTATCTGACATCGAAATCTATTCAAAACAGGACATACAAAGCCAACGGCCGACACGGACGAACGCGTTAAAATTTGCCAATACTAAAACGTTGTGTATTGACATAAAGAAAAAGTTTATTCTTCAACGAAATGTCATTGGCAGCGCGGCTGCGTAACTTTTACCATGAAATAATAATATTTGTGTATATTAACATAGAGCTCGTTTTGGCACTGGCAAAAAATCAAATCAAATTTATTTGTTCAAACATGAGTGTACAGACAAACAAGTGAGTGCATGCAAGATGTTAAGTATAAACAGATGACTTGTAGCACTCGGCTATTGCCAAATTACAAGGTTATCGATGTAAAACTTAATAGTGTTGTAAATGTAAATAAATAAATAAATATCGTAAGACCACATAATATATTCAGCGTATGATCCCAAACTAAGCAAAACTGATACTATGTGTTTCATACAACAGACTGGGGGCGATCCCAGTTACACCCAAAGTGGGACACATTTTGAAAAAGCAATTTCCGTAATTTGTCACTGGTCGGAATAGAACTCGCTCCATTCGGTGCACTACCCGTGGTTAAACCACTGGACCATAGCTGTCGCGTTTTTGAAATATGTCGTCTTAAATTCAGGACCGTATGTCAGTGCGAGTTGCCTCGCAGGAATGGTGATGCAGCATCAACAGGAAGCCTTCAAGCTTTTGTTCTCCGCATGAAATGATAAAAACGTCAAGCGGGTCCGCGGCGCGGGCATTGTTTTGCGACCGGTCTCTTGTTTTGTTTTTCTTGTAGTGTGTTTTGTTTTTGTTTTATTGTTTTTTCACGCCCTGAACAGACCGCGGCGAGCGAAATTACTCTACAGTTTTTGATAATATACTTAACTCTGTGTCAATATTTGAAGTGTACTTGAAAATGTACTCTATTTTAATACAAACAAAGATTGAATGTGTATGGAAAACTTGACTGAAATCGCTCGCGTCTGTGCTTTTTGTATAAATAAATACCGCCAGACAGCACATACTCATCGTGTGATCCCAAACTAAGCAAAGTTTGTACTATGGGTACCATACAATGGACTGGGGGCGATCCCAGATACACCTAGACCAGTAGTTGTAGCATGAGCGCCAAGACTAGACTTATGTCATGGAATATGTAGATTGTGTCTCTTTCTCTCGTATAAAATAAGACAGTAAGCGAGCTAGCGAATCCGTGACAAAGGTCTTATCTTGATGCGCGCTAACCCCGGCTGAGCGAAAATTGATAAGCCCATTAGCGAAATTTCCGATTGCGGGATTCGAACCCGCAACTGGTTCAGTGATGCCAGACCAAACCGTATGAGTGAATACTGTGCATTTTGGTATTGGTAATAATTTAGACGCGCGAGTTTTAACGCGTCTATGTGCGCGGGGCGTTATTGCGTGAGGTGGCCAACGCGATCGGTCAGTGGCGTGTTAATATTGTAAGATGCAAGTTTTTGTACGCGCCTGCGCCTGCGCACCGGCGGAATTCTTTGAAATTATCGCTGTCATTATTAATTTTATTCTGTGATCTGTTTTTTTTTCTTCAAATTAACATCGGATACAAAAACTAAGTTGTTATGTATTAAATTTATTTTGACCGATTAAAGGAAGTTTTGACTAGAAAAAAAAAAAAAAACGATAGCAAAGAAACAAACAGTGGTCAATGATGTCTGTGTAATAATTGTTTTTTTATTCCATTACTTTGTTTTATTACATGGCAGATCTATAAGCAGTGTAACCGAGTGGTCGAACGCACGCCTTGCAATCAAAGTGTGCAAGTTGAACCGCCGGCTCGCACCTCTGGCTCGCACCAACAAATTTTCATCCGAGATTACCACTTGCTATGAAACGGTGAAGGAAACCTGCACGTCTATAGAAAGGCGTATGAAGTTCATAAACCCGCACTGGGCCAGCGTGGTGGGCTATGACCCAAAAATCTCCGACGTATTGGGGAAGAATGTGCCTTGTATAATGGCAATAGGCTCGCCCCCTAGTATATTGTGACCAAAATACATCGGTGAAGTGCGTTAAGTCATACACATTCTATCATATTTATATTTATAAATAGCTGCTATAGGATACTATTACATATTGATTCCACTAAATACACACACGCTGTGCATGCTGTGTCAATTCCATGAAATAACAATTATTCCTCCATTGTTACGAGGCCATAAAAAACATTTTTACAATTAAAACAATGTAGCGCTTATGAATTTTGCCACACTGCACACTGGGGCGTCAAAAAACGCGCGTCATATTTTTTCCAATACAAAAACAAACTGTATTGACTTATAGATAAAGTTCATTCTTCAACGAAATTAAATTGACAGCGATTTCGACGCGTTGGGGTGTGGCTTTCACCAAAGAAATTCAAACTTTATTTATATATCCATAGAGTTTGTTTTGGTGTGGGCGACAATTTAGACGAGCGGTTTTTGACGCCCCAGTATGTTGAGCTTGTTTTTTTTGCGGTGGCAATAATACTGTCGTTATATTTCTTATTATACGACGGCGCTCGTGAATCAATTTGAAAGTTAATGTTGCCAGTAAAATGTATTTTGTATCGTTGTATTTATTAATTTCTTTGTTGACGGAGGTGCTATTGCAATGGCAATATTTTTTTACATAACGAATGTTGACATAAATAAAACAATTATGTGTTGCAAGACATAAAAACTTTACCAAAAATCTACAAAATTCTTAAACACTGTAAGAAGTCAATTTTCAACGCCCGCGACACTAAGATCTAACTTGGTCGTTTTTGCTTCGTAATATATTGCAAACATTTTTTTTTTTAATGGACTACGCTGTTGGCCGTGAGTTGGCCTTTACAGCTTCACCGGAGGAGATATTGCAAACATGTTAACATTAACTAAACCATACGTAATAAGATCGTGATCAAGACAGACCAATATTCTTTCAATTACAAATTTTAAAAATTGGCGGACTACAAATACTCATAAATCAAAATGGGTGATGACAGTGATCATAAAAAATATTAATTCTTTAACTAAATAACACTGAGAGCGCGAGCGAATTTCAGCACGTAAAGGCGTATCTTTTACCATAGAAATTCAATATCTATGTACATGAACACAGAATTCGTTTTAGTAAAGCCCCCCTTAAGCGGCAAAAAGCAGCGTCACTATTGATTGCCATGTCCGCTACCAGCTATGGAACAGCACCTGGGAAGTGCGGGCCGTCCTGCGGCTGCGGTTCCGCCGCTGATTGCCGCATTGTGCCGCTCACAATAACTCGATTAGGGACCCGGACGGACGCAGGACGTGGACACACAAGCAATAGTACGGATATGACATGATTTATGATCGCAAAATGATTTGAACCTTGATATATTTGATTTAAATCATAATTTTGTACAAACATCTGTCGCAGAATTGATATTTGTGACATTAGTCTCTCGCATTTAATTTTAAGATATGCATTGCTGACCCTTGTAGCAACTTGATGAATCAAGAGACTTTGTTCAACACTAGGAAAACAGCTGATTGTGATACGACAAAATGTGAGATATGTATATTTTTTCTCTTACACTCGCATGTATTACTAAAGAGATAGTCACTCATTGCGATATAACCTGTGACGCAGTGCTTGTCTTGGCGCGTGTAGGTACAAGCCGTGCTGGTGTATATAAAAAAAAATTATAAGTCTTACTTACATGCAAGAACCGCATCTCTGACTCGTTTGTTTGCATTAGTAGCTTAGATGTGACAAGACAAAATGAGATATGCCATCTTTGTCTCGTTCTCTGGTATCGATAAGAAATGTTATGAAAGAAAGAGCGTCTCAGCGCGACGTGGTCCGTGGCATGAGCCTTGTCTTGCTGTGGTCTGTGCATATTACTACAAAACACACCACATTCACAAATTCACAATACACATACTAAATATTTATAGCACTCATTTAAAAAAGTAAATAATCATTTGAAATAATACCAATAACCTGTTTTAACCTGTTTTATAACCAGACTGACCGAAAATACGTGTGCAACAATGTAACAAAACAGGGAGGTAGGTAATATAAAATAATCACCAAAGTGAGATGTCGCAAAAATAACATAATTATTTTATCTTTAATATCTAATACAAAGATTCATATTAAAACAAAAATGTAAATTCGAAATTAAAATTTTTAATCTTGTTCTTTTTTCAAACTATATTATCATCTGAATCCGCCATCTTTATTAGCTTTATCAACTATCTAATTATAACAAACTGAAGCCTTTCGTTATAAACGAAATTAAGAAAGTAATTATTTTTTTATTAAAATAGTATGTAAATGATAAATAAGTATTTATTAATTTATTGACACTGACAGATTACCAGCTAATTGCGGGTGCAGCCATGCCTCATCACATTCCATTTTATGTCATAATTTCATTTTGTTTAGTAAAAGAAGAAAGAAGAAGACACATCCATACACTCCTCATATTCCACCGCCCCCAATTAGACGAGCACGTTGCCAGCGCGGCACAAAGGCAAAGATAATGGTCAGTTAACTTAGTTCCGAAGATAGTTCACTTAGAGCCAACTTGATCAAGTTGCAATTAAGTTCGCCCGCTTAATTGAATATTCTCACGGTCCATATCACAATTACGACCTCCTGAACTGGACGCTATCGACCGGGTGCGGTGAAGCTTGGTCATTTTATAGCGTCCCATATAATAATTATACTTAGGTTTCATTCAAGCTAAGTAACTACGTACAAGTTAGGGGCATTTTTTACGGAATGTTTTTTAAAACATTACCTTGTTTTTATCCTTAAAAGTATTGAGTTGGAATGATACGACAGCACATACCTACTCATAATATCGTGGGGTGAAAGGCTATTTGACTTCAACGACATTTTTGTAACTTTTTATTTTACAAATGAATGAAATGATAATAATGGAATAAGATGAGGAATGGAGCAGTGGTAGCCTCGTGGGCAAGAACGCCCGCCTTGAATGTAAGGGGTGCAAGTTCAAATCCCGGGCCCGCACCTCTGAGATAATTTTTATGTGCGCATGTCATTTTCAACAATGATTACCACTTGCTGAACGGTGAAGGAAAACATCGTGAGAAAACCTGCACGTATATAGAAAGGCGTGTGAAGTTCACCAAACCGCACTGGGCCAGCGTGAAGGACTATGGCCCAAATCTCCCTCGTATTGAGGGAGAATGTTCCCGGTATAATGGCAATAGGCTCGCCCCCTATTACATTGGGACCAAAATACATCGGCGAAGTGTGAGCGCACTACAGTGCATCTCTGCCTACCCCTTCGGGGAATACAGGCGTGATGATGATGATGATGTATTAGGTGAGGAATGGCTCCACCTACGTTTAGCGGGTATTTCAGCCAGTGTGAAGTAATTAATAGCAAGGGCAAATACAATAAATACACATTATAAATAAAAATGGATGATGACAGTGATAAAGATGGTGGATGAATCCATATTCTTATTTCTTTCCAGGAGAGTATACGTCATTGGACTCAGGAAAACTAAGTGATTCCAAACTAAGTGTTACGTGGGCTCGCGCCGTCGTCCAGCAACATTCAAAATACCTACACCAAGAACAAATTTGCTCAAATTTTCCCCCTTGTCACGTGCTTTACGGTTGATAAATGTAATTGCAGACGATATAGATATATTTCACGCTAGCCTGACAAAGCTCACAGAAGCGATCCAAAGGAATGTTGAAAAAGGAATTTCGCTATAGGACTTCCCTGAATATATGTCCTAAATTATTTATAAACTACAATTTTTATTACAATTTAATATCTTTCCTGTATGTTATTTCTGTGTCTTACTGCATCGATTTGGTCATTGTAAAAGACTGTTATGACGTTGTAAATGTTTTTTTCATAAATAAATAAAATAAAATAAATAATTAAATATGTATATGAATCAATATTGATATAACGCTTGTATTATGGGTACCGTATAATGAACTGGGGGTGATCCCAGTTATACCCAGGGTAAATTCCAAAAAGAGCATTCCCTAAATTTAACGCTGGCGGGAATCGAACACGCAACCAATAGGTGCAGTGAGCCTAGCGACCTTCAAACATTTTTTTTTATGGACTACGCTGTCGGCCGTGAGGTGGCCTTTACAGCTTTACCGGAGGACTGGCGAGCGCAGAGTGCACTCCAACCAAGGCCTTTAGGGCGGGAGCGTTCAAACTATTAGATCAAGCCGTCATCATTGTGTGGTGATTGTGTGGTTTATTTCCCTACCACAAACGAGAGGATTCTGAACCCGAACAGGTCAAAACTAATGAAAGTGTGGTAATAATCGTCAGAATTTTTTACAGTGTTATAAACATTCAACTAAAATCTTCATCGTGCCTCGTTTTATTGCCAAAATTAAAAACTGCCGTTGTGTGGGTCGTAAATTAAAATGACCATTATATTTTTATATCTGATTGTATAAAAATTACGTTGAAAAAAATAATAATGTTGAGAATTTGTACGTATTAAATTATAAATAATTTATTTGTTGTTTTGCAATTTGAGACTATAAAATAATCTTTTTAGACACTAGAATGATATAAAAGATGAAACAGGCACAGATAGATAGATAGGGATAAGATACAGAGATGTTGCTTCATTTTTCTAAGCATCATAAGAGTAGACTTTTAATAATAAGTACCTATAAAAACTTATCGTTATCCGTAAGAACAAGGATTTCTTTTTTCCGAAAAACTAAACAAATACATAAATTGTCAGGCCTGTATTCTCTGAAGGGGTAGGCTGAGGTGCACTGCATTATTGATGTATTTTCGTAGCAATTTAATTAGGGGCGGGTTCTATTTCTGTTATAGCTGGCACATTTTTCCCCCTCAATATGAGGGAGATTGGGTCCTACTCCACTACGCTAGTCCAGTTTGGGTTGGTGAACTCCACACACTTTTTTATGGAGTTGCAGGATATCTCACTTGGATAGTTAATAATTATTAAAAACTAGCAGACCTGGCGAAATTCGTACTGCCTTAGAATTAGTGACATACGAAAGCAGCACTACCTAAAATTATTTGTTTCTCATGTATTACACATATAAACCTTCCTCTTGAATCATTCTATCGATTTAAAAAAACCGCATCAAAATCCGTTGCGTAGTTTTAAAGATTTAAGCGTACATAGGAACAGCGGGAAGTGACTTTGTTGTATACTATGTATTGATGACATGACATTTAGATGAAACGAAACCTTTCTTTATTAACATTTTTGGCTAACGCCTCATTGCTAAATACATGTACTAACATAATCCCCATTATGTGGTATTTGGAAAAAAAAAACAGCTAGTCATCTATCCCACATAAAATAATCAGATGTTAATTTGACATAACATTGCCGTTTCAATGGTGAACATTCTTAGGTCTTAAGGAGCATTTTTCCCAGCCTCCCACGTCGCACTAAGTACACGCCAATCTGTCACTTTATCCGTCCCTCTGTTCAGTAGATAATACGCAACAAATTGGCACTATTGCCTTCGAGTAAGCATTTAACTGAAAAGCCGCGGCGATAAGGGTTTGGAGTGAGTTCTAAGAGTTAGCGATGAGGTAGTATTCAGTGCAATTGATGGTTGTGTCATCACATCACATGGTTTTGGTGCCATTCACGCTGTAATGTTAAATAATGTACCCTATGTCGAAATTCTAAAAGATTGAATTTCCACCACGCTTCAAAACTCTCTCGCGTTTTCGATGGTATTTCGTTGAAAAATGTGCTTCTTGTATGAGTTAATACAGTTCATTTTGGTATTGGAAAAAAAATGTTGCACATGTGTTTCACGCGGCAAATAATGTGGGTTTAAGAGTTTGACAAAATAATCGTAGCCAATGTTCCATGTTGCTAAGGAATTAAATTGGCTGCTAAGAGAAACAGCTTTTGAAAATTAAATCCAAGATTAGTTATTAGATGTCTATTCAAAAAAAGAACAACTATAAAAAGAGTTTAACAGTTCCAAATAATTTATATCTCTTGTTCTTTGCGCAGTTGCCGGCGGTGCGCAAGCGCAAGAAAGAGCCTTTCCACGGGCGCAACTACACCTGTTCGTCAGCCCTTTGCGTTCGCCGCAACGATTGTCAAACTCTGTCGATTGACACAAAAACCTTTGGAGTGGCTCTTCTGGCTATAAACATTTTAAGTTAAGAATCATGCTAAACGAATTAAGATTGGATTAGGTTTTTTTTAAAATTGAATTCATTATTACTATATTTATTGATCAAAAAGCACACAACACCTCACCATGCAAATGTTTTGAAATCGACAACAGACCAACATTTTTATATGGACTTAATCTGACATATATACACCCTCTACTTGTTACCTTCGTTACAAGATTTACGGAGTCTGCGGTATCAAATAAATTATAATAAATACAAATTACGTCACACTAGATGACACGAACTTTTTAGCAACCCCTGTATAGAGCAAACAAAACAAAAAACTATTCCAATCAGTCCAGCCGTTATTGAGTTTTAGCAAGACTAACAGCAATTGATTTTTATAAATAAGAAAGAAGATCAATATCGTCTCTACGCCATCAAAGAACAACCTAATCAATTAAAGCATACCCGGCATCCCTGTACAACACATGACATCCATATCTGTCCCGTGACTGATCACGGCCCGGGCCGGCTCGAGGGACAAAAGGGACGTGTGAACGACCTTTCAGTTGCGGACAAATATCTAATCTCGCATTTGGATTATTTTAATAAAATTATGTTGACAGCTCGATTTAGTTTGAAATAAGAATAGGAAGATGTGCAGTATCTTTATATTTTTAGGTAATGTAATAAGTTTTTACTCCATAATCTTCTTGAGCAATTGTTATGAAGTATTATGAGCTTGGTATGTAAATTATTCATAGACAATTATTACTATGACATTAAAAACGATAACACACTAAAATATAAATAAATAATTTAATAAACTCAATATCTTAAAAAACAATTCACGATCAAACTTACAACAACATTGTAATCATGAAAAAGTTACGTATTATGAATAAAAAAACAAAAGCAATAAACGCTATAAAAATATAAGACTGGTTGAAATTTTATATTTGAAAAAAGAACATGGCGGACAAAGGTTTTTGAATTTCGAAAAGAGTAAAAAGAAGGTCTAATCTGAGCTGTCATCGACAACAAAAATAACGTAGAATATGAACTCAGGGGTCTAATGAGACAAAGGGTTAATGAGAATAACAATGGCTGAGCCGTAAAGTATTGGATTTATTTACGTGGGACAGCGTGGACGATGATCTGATAACGCGGCAAATGCTCGTTTAAGGTGAGGTGCGTAATATTCAAATAATATATATTTTTTTAATAATTGTTGGATTCTTAGCAGTATAGATCTGCAAGTAGGTGTGTATCAATTACGACGTTGTTGGTTTAATATAAGAAAACATATTTAACATCAGTACATACTCATTAATTTAACAAACATATCTCTAAAAAACTTTGTGTTGCCTCGACTTTTTGTTAAAATTGCCAAAATAATATATCTAATACGATTTGTTTTGTAACCACGAGACGTTTTTGTTGCATTTATCATCTCGAGGGGTGAAAGGCTGTTTGTCTTAAGCGACACTATTGGTCGGTATTGACCTATATATTTGGAATCAGCGATTTTTTGTGCGTCGAATGAGTATGCTCTCCTGTAAAGTAAAAAACGTCACTGAAGTCAACACCTTTCAACCCTCGATATTATAATTATTAATAGTAAAACCTCTATCGTAGTATTATGGTGATGATCAATGGCTAGGGGTCTTTTGAGGTTACAAAAAATACCAATCGAATTGAGAACCTTCTCCTTTTGGAAGTCGGTTAAAAAAATATTCAAAGAGGAAACTCAAACGTCAAGCTACGCCTTAATCCATCCAACGGCGCGTCGGGCACAATGATCAAATTTCGTTTTTATTGTTAATCCCAGCCACTAAATGAGCAACCACATATTGAGTTCACCAAACAAGCGCTGACCGCCGTGAAAAAGAAAAAAAAGTACAGAATAATCCCGGATTCCCGGATTCGAAGGCCGTTACTTGCTTTAACTTTATTTAATGTTCATGTTTTCTTTTTTTTAACAAGAATGTGTTACTTTTGTTTTGATAGCGAGTGTTTTGTTCAAGTGTCAGGTCTATACCAACACTTTGGAATACTGGTAAAATAATATATTTGGTAGATAATAATGGGATTCATGCGTATATTCACTAATTCTAAATTTAAAGCGGTTGCAGTGTATTAGGTTAGCACTATTAGGCGTTTCATAGTGTCTTGGCATGAGCTAAAATGACATAAAAACTCTAGGTCAGTTTCAATTGTAAGGCTGAAAAGGAATCTATGGATCGTCAACTATCTGACACTTTTTAAAATTCCTTTTCAAATGTTGTACCTACCAACTAATACATAGCGCAATATGAATTCATATAATAACCTACTAAAACTACTACAGCCCCTTTTTAACTTTCCACTGCTGGGCACGGGCCTCCCCTCAATGCGATGGGGATTCAGGCCATAGTCCACCACCCTGGCCCAGTGCGGGTTGGTGAACTTCACACCTTTCTATAGACGTGCAGGTTTCCTCACGATGTTTTCCTTCATCGTTTCTTAGCAAGTGATAATCTCGGATGAAAATGAGATTCGCACATGAAACCCAGAAGTGCGAGCCGGGGTTTGAACCGGCACACTTTGATTGCAAAGCGTGCGTCCGACCACTCGGCTACCAATCCATAATAACCTACGTATAAAAAAAACTTTTCAAATGCTACGTCAAATAAAATCTGTTTGTCAATAAAAATACGCTCTTGTAATGCCCGCCGCTCAGCCTTTTCGCGGACACATCACTATGTTCATTTGTCATGTGCAATCGAAACCATTAGCGGTAATTACTGCTCCTGGTCACTTATCGAACCTGTAAAATGAACTTGGGAACTGGCTGAAGGCATGAGCAAGGGCGGGTTAAAAACAGTTGAATGTGATAAAGAAAAAAATATCTTTAGGAGCTTAGAGTAAATAAAATGGAGTTGGTAACGCGATTAAGTCGCAACTTTTTTTTCTGCTATCTGCGACACAGTGTAGGGCAATATAGACAAACACATTAGTTAAGTTTTACCCATGTGATACGACTATTATTCCTATGAACGTATATTACGACAAACTTACAAAACAGAATCCATATTTTTGACAATATACATGAAATACGTAATGCACCTATTGATTACATCAAAATTTAAAATAAAGTGTAGGCTAACAATGCATGTACAAATATTCAGATTCAAGCATCTGCTCCGAATTCCGCTTCCACTGAGACGAGCTGCTAAGGACCTCAATGCACCTAGACTCCTTTTCAAAAGAAAATATAAAGAAGTGCAGTGGCCAAACATTTTGTATAGAAGCGTTCGGACGAGTTGTCGGATTACAGGACTCCCGTAAACCAAAATGTGACTATTGTGCGACTATATTTTTCCAATAAATCAAGATGTACACTTGCCCTCAAAGAAAACGGAAAAGATACACTAAGATACTATGAGGAGATGGAAAAATAAAGCGCAAATGATACGCGTATATAATGTACTCGGGGCTACATAAAAATGCGCGCGCTAGCGACGGCCGACGCGACGTCTGCGTTTGCGCAGGTGACGGAACAATGTGATGTTGTATTTCACATTAACATTATGTTCACAAGTTGAATGTTGTCCGCTATTGTCCACTTATGTTCGGTATCGAGATCGCGGCGGATCACATGAAGCGTAAACTGGAGACTTTAGAAATTGGAATTGTTGATGCGAAGAATCCTGGTGGAATGTTGGCGCGTTAATTCTGTCATCATCGTCGAGTTCTGAGTCCCCTGATAAAGTATTGTTCTTTCAATAGTAAAAGTTAGATAGTAATAGTAGTTGTGCGGGGTTAAATGTCAAAAACTGAAAGCAATTTTAATATATAGAATATTCTGATCATTCTCTTGACACTTTTAAGGATCCAAAATGGATCTATTGAGAATTATTTTTCTCAATGGAAACAATTTTTACAAAGGAGATATAATGAGAAATGTGTTTCTTGTAAGATCCATAATGTATCTGGAACATATTTTACCATTAGAACCAATTTCCAAGACGTAGTTCTGGTGGCTTCAGGACCTGAAGAATAACATTTCTTATAGATATTGTTTCTTGGGGAGAGACTACGGGCTTAAAATAAACGATCTAGCACATTTTATAGCTGTTTTTTTCAAGCTCTAAAATTATATTATAAGTAAGCACTGAAAATGACTATAGCTTTCTAATTGAAACCCAAAGATTTAAAATATATCATCACGCCTCTATTCCTCGAAGGGGTAAGCAGAGGTGCACTGCAGTGCGCCCACACTTCGCCGATGTATTTTAGTCCCAATGTAATAGGGGGCGATCCTATTGCCATTATACCGCGTACATTCTCCCTCATTACGAGGGAGATTATTGGGCTATAGTCCACCGCGCTGGCTCAGTGCGGGTTGGTTAACTTCACACTCCTTTCTATAGACGTGCAGGGTTCCTCACGATATTTTCCTTCACCGTTTCATAGCAAGTAATAATCATCTCGGATGAAAATGAGATTCGCACATAAACCCGGTGGTGTGAGTCGGGTTTTAACCTGCACACTTTGTTTGCAAGGCGTGCATTCGACCACTCGGCTACCACTGCTATTATTTCTCTATAAGTGATATTTTCTCTAATACTGTGGCAAAGGTGCTACCCGCTCAGATTTCTGAGAATGTATACACTTGTATACACTTAAAGGTTTTTTATTTTTCAGCAGTTAACTAGCGATTTTCTTGCTAGCTTTTCTCTGTGCAAGCAACATTACGAACTTGGGGTCAAATCTAACCATATTTAAGTGTTTTCTATCATGGATGAAACATTTAAATATTTTCTCACCGGCATGTGATCCAGCGCGAATGGCTCTCATTGTGGCGGCATTATCCATTGAAAAGGGCTACCTATTGTTGTTTCACTTTAATATAAGACAATGCGCAAACCTTTTCAGATCGTCTGCGCTCGTTTATTTGCTCTGCGGCATCCCTTTGTGACTCGCCGCGCCTGCGTTTTTATCTCTTGCGACTCATTAAGAGTGGTGACTCTTTTTATAAATGTCAATGCACATTGAGTATTTTATTGTTTGGACTTGGATGGATTTTCCATTGATGCGGTTGGCGCCGTTTTGTGGTACATAGAGTTATCTATTAACATCTAGCGAATCATTGATCTCAATTCTTCCACCACCTCATCAATAATTGCTGTTAACCGACTTTAAAAAGGAGGAGGTTTTCAATTCAAATAAATAATACATACATCATCACGCATGTATTCCCCGAAGGGGTAGACAGAGGTGCACTGTAGGGCGCCCACACTTCGCCGATGTAATTTGGTCCCAATGTAATAGAGGGCAGGCCTATTGCCATTATACCGGGCACATTCCCCCTCAATGCGAGGGAGATTTGGGCCATAGTCTACCACGCTGGCCCAGTGCGGGTTGGTGAACTTCACACGCCTAGACATTCAAGTTTCCTCACGATGTTTTCCTTCAACGTTCAACAAGTGGTAATCATTGTTGAAAATGACATTTGCACATGAAAATTATCTCAGAGGTGCGGGCCTGGGATTTGAACTTGCACCCCTTACGTTCAAAGCGGGCGTTCTTGCCCACGAGGCGGCCACTTTCAGTTCAATTAGTATTTTTTTTTATTTATTTACACCGATTACGCTGAAATTTATGATACGATTTACGTGATTCTTCTTTAGTTTGATGCGAAGTAGTTGCGATTAGGTACCATAAAATTTAAAATAGTTTGACCCGGTAGTTGTGGTTTTATGAAATTTTTTTCAATAGTCAATTTTGGACAGATTTTGGAATGAGTTACTGTCGAAAAACTGAAATCATTTTTTTGTTGATACCAAAATACGTCATGACGTACGTAGACGTCTAAGTCACAGACAAAAATGGATGTGTGAAACAGTTTTTTTTTTCCGGGCCCTAATTCGTCCCGGCCCGCGTGCTAACCTATTATGTGGGGTCAGAGTCCTTAATTAAGTCTTATAATTAATGTGTAAAATTATTTTTCAAGTCGTATGTGAAACTGTTAAACGTTAGGAAGAGCTATCTATTATATAATAAGTCGTTGATGGATACCATAATTGGTTACGATTTTCCCTGGTCTGGGTATAGAAGGCATCTATACCCAGACCAGGGAAAATCGTGATTTCATTTCCGATTTTTTTCTGCTGATCGGAAATCGGGTATCATCACTAGAACAATTATATTATCATATTTGTAATGCAAAATACAGAACCTACATTAAGGCAGCTTTGCGAGATTACAGGGTTATTCAGAACATATCTTTTTATTTGCTTATATATTTTATTATTTAATGTAAATTTCAGGTAGGTAGGTACTTGACTTCTTCGCAAAGTCTTTTGAGGCCTCTTATATCTTTAAAAGTCCAACGTCCAACCTAATTGACTATAATTTCAGATGTATCGCAACAAAAAAAAAACACATGAACACTTATAAAAATACAAATAGTCACAAAATAATTTACATAACCATAAATAAAATGGCGTTTTAATCATAAAGCCCCTCACACACTGGGGCGTCAAGACGCGCACTTCGATTTTTTTCCAATACCAACTGCTATTCCAATACCAACTACTATTGACTTAAGCAAAAAGTTCACTCTTCAACGTAATGATATCGAGGGTTGAAAGGCGGTTTGACTTGAGCGACACTTTTGGACGATATTGACTACATATTTGAATCAACGAATTTTTCTGGGTCGAATGTATGCTCTCCTGTAAAGTTAAAAAAATATCGCTTAAGTGAAATGGCCTTTCACCCCTCGATATAGCGCCATTTTAGACGCTTTTACCATAGTAATTCAATCTTTATTTTAAGTGACACAGAGTTCGTTTTTGTATTGGTGTAAATTGAGACGCGTGTCTCTTGACGCTGCAGTGTGCGAGGGACTTTTAAGTTCTTAGCGGCCACGAAATATAGTCCAAAGATAGTATTATAAAAGCTAATACAAAGGTTTATCTGGGTAACAAACGTGGACCAATAAAACGAGCGATGAACCGGGACGGTAGTAACCTGCATGAAAGATGTCGATGGGTTGACTTGTTAAATATAGAGCCGATAATACCACATTTTAAATATTTAAATTTTCCTTAACATTTATCCATTTAATCATTTTGCTTTTGAACTTAAAAATACTACTCATTTAGTAGACTAGCTTCAACGCGCCGCGCATACTTCGATTGATACCAATCATCACGTTGTCCCATACAAACTTTGCCCCCATTTTTCACTCCCTTAGGGGTAGAATTTCGGAAAATCCTTTCTTATTGAATGCCTACGACATACAAAGAACACACTCTCCAAGTTTCAAGTCTCTACAATCATCGGTTTATGCTGTGCGTTCATCCGTCAGTCAGTCATTCAGGACAAAGCATTTCATATCTATAGATAGATATGACAAAAAGACTGCGACGATATTAAGAGAGTGGGCCGACCATTTGACCCGCATGCACCTGCAAAGATAGGTAAATATGTCAACCAATTGGATATTGGTTTTAAAATACAGATGCCACTGGTTCGGCATGACTGCCTACACCTAAGTTTTATCCCGTCCATCTGTCAGACTCGTTGAGCAAATCACATCAAATCGAGCCTTTTCTACTAGACATAGCTCGATGTGACATCATTTGCTCGACAAATCTGACAGTTGGAACAGATAAAAATGGTCGACACAATGGAGATAATACCGGTATTACCCTTATTCCTAACCATAAGAAACAACTAAAATAGGCGTTTTATAATATACTTTTTAGAGGTCAATAGCTGTCGTCATTGTAAATTCCAACTCGAATAACTAAACCAAATGTTATCTGTGCTTTTATTAGACACGTCATTGCGGTAAACATATACTTATTCAAATGAGATATTAGTTTACGTGAGATACGATATTGTATTATGGTAATAACGAAACGAATACAGAATTGACGATGCATTTACGCCTCTATACAAATCGCCGGCCTGTGAAGTAAGCCGACCGCGTGTGTAGCCGATAATATGGGGGACAAATACAAATTGATAAACAAAAAGAAACGCGTTAAGTACGTACGTACATATATTATAGGCTTGGATACTGGAATATATTTAATGGATACGCGTAGCGAGATTTTATAGCGCGGCGAGTTCAAGATTTTTATGCGAAAGATACCGCGGGCTGACGATAGCTCTAGATTCTTGGTAGCTATAAGGACATAAAAAATACATCATCACACCTGTATTCCCCGAAGAGATAGGCAGTGGTGCGCTGCAGCGCGCCCACACTTCACCGATTGTTTTGGTCCCAATGTAATAGCCTATTGCCATTATGACCGGCACATACTCCCTCATTTCGGCCGTAGTCCACCACGCTGGCCCAGTGCGGGTTGGTGAACTTCTATAGACTTGCAGGTTTCCTCACATTATAAGGATAACATTTAAAGATTATTGTATTTTATTAGCTATGCACCTGATTGAGAAATCCACCAAAATGTATTGTTATAGAAAAATAGCAACTAATAACAATACACTTGACATAAAATTATAATTAAAAGGACTTACATAGAATACTGACGGCTTAGTCTAGTGGTAAGAGCGTAGTCTCGATTACTGAATCAGGTCATTACGGGTTCGTTTCCGGCTTGTGGTAAATTTTGAAAATGGTCTTTGAAGTATTTACCCGACCTGCATGTGAGAGATCGCGCCAGTCCATTGTATAGTAACGTATAGTTTGGGACCATACGACAAGTGTGTGTATTTTGACGCCATTTTCTTTTCCGTCCTTCTCTAAGACAATGACACTAATTTCATTACAAATTTCTCTTCCCTCGGCTCGCTAACAAGGCGTACAGATCAAACCTTTCAGTTGCATTCCGATGTCGCTAAGGCTATTTGTACCATTTCACAGCTTCAGCTAGTTAGTAACGTCCATTGATCCGTCCGTCCGCGCGTCCGACAATGGACGGCGGCGGCGCCTGCGCACCATTTAGCGAAAACCGCGCTTTCGCGTTAGCAAGGTTGTATATAAGTGATGGTTGATTTTCAATGGGCCTCGTGATTTCGTTAAAACTCAATGTTTTTGTAGCGAAGGTAAGTAAGAAGTTGATCGTTTTATGAGTAACTACTAAGTTTTATTATTAACTAGCTAATTTCTGACTTCGTACGCGCGAAATTTAGGAATCCTAAATATTTGTTTTTTTTTTTTTTACGTAAGAAGCTTCCACAAAGTGTTAGAAAACTTAAGAAAAGAAGATGAATGATATCGGTAAAGTCGTTCTCAAGTTATGGCGTGGCCATGGGAAATACAAATTATTTTTTATATATTTAGATTAATTAAACACGCATGAACGCATTAGGATAATAATATACGATTTTTTTTCATAAAGAATTATTCAAATCTTTCTGTAAACGAACTTTTAAGACCCACAAAAAATTACTGTTAAAATAAATTATTAGAAAATAATATTTTGTATATATTACACATCTTTACAATAAAAGGACAGTGGTAGCCGAGTGGTCGAACGCACGCTTTGCAATCAAAGTGCGCAGGTTCTATCTTCGGCTCGCACCTCTGGGTTCCATGTGCGAATCTCATTTTTCATCTGAGATTATCACTTGCTAAGAAACGGTGACGGAAAACATCGTGAAGAAACCTGTGTGCCCGGTATAATGGCAATAGGCTCGCCCCCTATTACATTGGGACCAAAATACATCGGCGAAGTGTGGGCGCACTGCAGTGCACCTCTGCCTACCCCTTCGGGAATACAGGCGTGATGATGTATTTATATTTATATTTTACAATAAAATAATTATAAAATGAATGATACGTTATAACGTGTTTCATCGTTATGATAATCCTTTTATTAAAGTATATAATTTATAGATACTATAGTTAACAATTAATAACTCAGATGAATGAAAGCGTGTTGATCCCTAATTAATTTAATAATTGTAAGCCCACAACATGGCCGTAAATTATAGTGGTAATATTAACTTACTATAGCTAATTATGAGTTGGAACCATATTTTACATACATAAAATGAGTAATATAATCCATAGATATTGATTCAAGCAGTAATAGCCTTGAACGTAAGGGGTACAAGTTCAAAGCCCACACGTCTGAGATAATTTTCATGTGCGAATGTCATTTTCAATAACGATTACCAATTGCTGAACGGTGAAGGAAACCTGCACGTCTATAGACAAGAAAGACAAACAAAAAAAAATACGGACGAATTGAGAAACCTCCTCCTTTTTGGAAGTCGGTTAAAAAGAAAGAAAAAAAACATTTATTCAGCACATATACAAAGAACACAGAGACTACAAAACTTACAAAGAAAGGCGTGGAAGTTCACCAACCCGCAATGGGCCAGCGTGGTGGACCATGACACAAAATCTTCCTCGTATTGGTAAATGTGCCTGATAAAATAGCAATAGGCTCGCCCCTATTACATTGGGACCAAAACGGTGAAATAAAAATTAATCGCCTCGGTATGTCAAAGGAGTTAAGCAAGGGAATTTCGATGAAAACCCTCCGGCGTTTTGGAATAACATGAAATCAAACACCTTTCAATACTAGCGTAATGTTCAGGTAACACACGTAATTATATATCGGGGGAGCTACGCGTGCCGCCAATCACCTTTAAGCCCCTCGCACACTGGGGCATTAAAAGCCACGCGTCAAAATATTTGCCAATACTAAAACGAATTCAGAATCAGAATCAGTCATTTTTTTGTCATATAAACCAATACAGGCACTTAGGAATCGTCTAAAAAATAATAATAATAGTATCTCTACCACCCATTCAAAATACATTTCCGATGAAAAAGAATGGGCAAGACGAATCGGAATTATGTGTCAATAAGGACTGAACTTCTGTGGTGAAAACCGCGCTCCAGCGCGTCGAAAATCGCACGCGCTCTCAATGTGATTTCGTTTATAGAAATAAAGAAAGAAAATACACTTAAAACGACTAACAACTACACACACAATACAGCAGGCAAAACATAAAACTATAATGACAACACAGATATTTTTTTTTAATGGTGACTTTTGCGTAGCTGCTATCCCAATAGTTGAAGAATTAACTTTTTCGATTAGTGCATAAAGTTCATTTTGGTATTAGCAAGCAATTAGACGTGTAAGTTTTGACGTTCAAGTGTGCTCCGGACTTTACAAAAAATGTACCGTTATCAATAATATATAATTGTAATTGGCAATAGATTTTGGTACAATGGCCTTTGTTACAAAACAACCTAGTCCACTTAAAGGAGACGTTTGACGACGGCATAGTTCAGTAGTAGGATAGGCCGCTCGGCCCTCTACACCGGGTATGTACCAGCTCTATTCCCGTCAGTGGTAAATTTCTCTATTGCAGTTTGCTCTGGTCTAGTCCCTCAGTCCATTGTATGGCACACATAGTACAAGCTTTGGTTAGATGGGGATCAAACAATGAGTAACAGCGATATTTCTATTATTACTTACTAGCTTCTGCCCGATTGTGCGATATCTTTATAAATTATAGCCTATGTTATTCTAATGTGTAAGCAATAATACTGTAAAGTTTGATCAAAATCCGTTCAGTATTTTTTGCGTGAAAGAGAAACACACATCCATCCATGCTCACAAATGATTAGTAGGATAATATAATTAATTAAAGCAACATAGGAACTCAACACAGTGAGTGTAAAATTATAAATTATCCTTTTAACAATGATATAAAGCACATGAAACATTGTTCACAGATACTTAATGTACTTACATAAATTAATAAACGTCTTTTCATGCAAGTAATTTTTATACCTAGTTAACAAATGCATGGCAAGAGGTAATGAGTTCTGCTTAGTTTTGTGCCCACAGCGGTACTTATAAGAAAGTGTAAAGTGTATTAAATTTTCAGGCCAATTAACTTCCCGCCCTAACGCGTTCCATACCAAAATCAGAGACTTAACGCTTCGTCGCCCACCACTACTTACTATAAAAAAAAACACCACAGACCTTATATAGATATGATTAAGGTTGTATATCAAATGGTGTTTATATATCGCGTGTAAATGGTAATGTGGTTTTAAAGCGTGCAAGATTGCACGTACAGCACGCGTTTAGTTTTTTTTTTATTTATTGTTACAATTACAGGGTTACCGGAGCATGTAATAGTGAGCCCTGCACAAATAGGCGCGTCGAGATACTCTCTCTTTTACGAAATCATGAAAACTTATGAAAAAACATGCGAAATAACTGCTCTCAAAGTTAGCGGGTAGTATGCCAATCTCAAGTGATTATAGAAAGTATTAATAAGGAGCCCAAATTTAAAAATAAAACTGGGTAATGAAGGCGGATTATCCTTAAAAACAAACAGTACAGAGTTCCTGTGAGAATCACAATTTTCAATTAAGCATGCTGCTATGCCGGGAGCAAATTCGGCCGCATTGATTTTGCCACGGGCATTTAATCTTTAGGTAGGTATATTAACACACAAATAAATAACGCCACATAAAACATACTCATCGTAAGATCCCAAACTAGGTGCTTGTACTATGGGTATACCATACAATGGACTGTAGACGATTCCAATTCCACTCAGAACAAGACAAAATCCGAAAAAAAAAATCCGAAATTTGCCACAGGTGCCACCCGTGAGTCGAGAGTCTTACGCCTAAACCATTGAATCAAGCCGTCAACAAAAAAAAGCAATTTAATTTGTTCGCACCAGTGTGTTGGGGTGCGATGATTGGTCGAATAAAAAGCACTTGGGTTTGTTTGGCCGATTCATTAAATGTTCAAGTTGTGGATAATTATGTTTCACTATGGTGCCGACATAGACCTTTTTATGTTAATGTATAATTTACTACGTGTTGCCGACATTGTTTTTATCATTTCAATGTCACGTGTAATAACTATTTGTAATTGATTGCACGTTCTCGATGTAATTGGATTTAATGTAACTTGTTATGTACGATACAATGTGTTTGGTTAGGTGGTATTTTATTAGAAAGTGTGGTAATCTAGTTTTTTTTTTGTAAAATTTTATAATGTAACAAAAAAGTTTTTTTTTTTGTCACACTATTTATGTACTTATCTATAGTTAGCTATAATTTCAACGTTTTCTCAGGAATTATAAATAAGTGGCAAGTTTTGGGCAGGCTTAATAAAGCTTTTGTAGAGATTCTAATGGAGCGGATACAACGAGTGGATCAAAGACTTTTCTTTTCGACTATATGATTTTTAAAAAATATGTTTGTTTTTTTTTGTTTAATGGCTTAATATGATTCGTGATTTCACTTGCTCAATCGCCAAATTACCTAAAGATTAAAATTCAAATTTATATCCATGGACCCACTTACTATTCCGATTTTGAACATATATTTCACTAATATAAGCCTACACTATGTCTAACTGATTTAGACTATTTACGCGGGGAACAGATAGTAATATAATGTTATTATGATAAACTAGTATAAATTTTATTTGTATACAATAAGTATAATAAAATCAATATTAATCAAAAGGGGTAACAAAAAAAACAAAACAACATCTACACCTTTTTTAAATGTACCCAATGCAATTCTATTTTGCAATTCAACATGAAAAGAATTACAGACCGCCAACAAATCTTCATTCACCCGCAATGGCGGCAACATGTCCAATTAAATACTAAACAGGCGTCGACTTGTCAACGACGCGTCGCGGACGTATTGTAACCTGTCGCATTGAATGTACGGGAAAAATGTTGCGACCACTTTGAATACTGCCGATGTCTTCTGTGTAGTTAGATTATTCTTTGATGTAAGTGAACTTTGACAAGTTAAAGCGGGCGTTTCAATGTGCCGCGAGACGCTCCAACTGGCGTGACGTCATACCTTTTACTAAAGTTACTACATCAGCGATAATCTAGAAGACGAAATAATGTATGTCATGCTTGAAGCAATAAATGGCACAACGGAATAGGTTTATGTTAATAGTTTAATGGCCACGGCGGGGATAGAATCTGCAACTTCTTGTTTACCAGTATCGTCTTATAACTACTACTGTGGTCTATTGATGTTTTGCGCAAATAAAAATGTCAACTCCTACCTATAAGTTCTTCCCCGTGTCTCATCGAGGGTCAAACCTGGGCTGGGCGTCTTTATTGAAAACCGCTGCATAGCTTGGCTTACAGGAGTAACATTGGTGGAATTGGCTTAGTAATATAAAAAAATAACTTAAAAAAAAATGCAATTGTCCAAAGATTTTTATATCCTTTATTTATTTTTAACGTCAATGCAATGTTACAATTTTTCTATTTCAATTCGAATTTCGAATTCGGTTGACGCCATAAAACCGTCAACGTTTGACTTTCACCGTCTTTGAAGCGTCGTCTTCCCACGATGCCAGTTGTTTAGTAGGCAACAATTAGACAATTGTCGGCCGTTTTAACGATCAACCATAAAATCGGGTTTCAGCCTCTCATTAACCGCATTCTTGTGATACTTCCGCTTTTATAGTTTTACTAATCAACGCGCCGAGATTAACGTACTGAACACACTGGGGCGAGCAAATTAACTTGACTTCCTCTATATAATAAATAAATATCGCCATATAATAAATAAAGCAAAACTTCTACAGTCAATCCCAGTTGCATCCAGACTAGAGCAAATTCAGAAAATGCGATTTTATAAATTTTACAATGTCAGGAATCGAACCTGTAACCACCCGATTCAGTGAAACGAGCTGCCTTCATTCAAACCAGTCATCCAAGCCATCGTTTGAAATTGTACTCTGTGTCAATATACATAAGGATTGAATATCTGTGGAAAACGCTACGCGACAACGTGGCTAGATTTTCTCGCGTCATCGATGGTTTTGGTATTGATTTTGGTATTTTGTTAAGTGTGTTTTGACGCACTTGTATGCGCAGGGATCAATACCGTCCAGTACGTAATAGCGTCGGTTGTGTTCAGATTAATTTTATTGATCCGAGCCCCGGACAATTGGTCGTATAGATAATTGAGTTTCGGACGGATCGGCGTTTTTCAAGTCCCCTGTTTACTGTTAATCCACTCGGCTTACTTATCGTTTGTGTCGCTGCTAGTGAATGTATTGGAACGCCTAATTTAGATTATAAAAATGGTAGTTTTCGTAAGGTTGTATTAACATGGTAGAGCCTGCTACCCGATAATTCATTCGTTGAACAAGAACGGATGTGCTCTCACAGAATATCATCAATGTAAAATTTTACGCGAGCTGTAAGTCTTGTAATACGTCAGCTGGTGTGAATGTTTCCATGTATAATAAATAATCTACTATTGTATATCCGTTTCGGTTAATCCTGTAACTATCAAGCGGTCGGCCTTACCATGTGATTAGAACGTGAAAGGAATAAAATGTTCCGTGTATTACTTGTACAGAAGCCACCGGTGAATTTTTATATCGTGACAGTAAAATTTTACCAATAAAAATATCATAAAACTCCGCTGTAATGTTTTTAAATTGAGATACAACTTTATTTTGAGTTTTTAATAATCATATAATCTAAAAATAAATGTTTTGTATTTGAGCTGTGTTCATATGGCTGTATAGATTATTACGTATAGCTGAGGTAGTTAAAATGTATGTGAATAGGTTTTATACCTTATAAAGCGATTACAAAATTAAAGTCTTATTTTTTACCCATACCAAAAAAACTGCATTGACTCAAAGCAAAAGTTCAGTCTGAAACGGAATGACATTGACAGCGCGAACGAACTTTACAGTGTTGAGGTGTGGCTTTTATACACAGAGTTTTGTCAATAGAAAAAAATCTGTCGCGCGGCTTTTGACGCCCCAGTGTGTGGGTGGCTTTACTCCCTTTATCTACTGGCGTGACCGAATTAACATGACTTTCTTTAAATATGTATTCTATGTGAATAAATATAGGGATTGAATATCCGTGACAGAAGGTCTCAATGACATTACATTGAAAAATGACTTTTTTGGCTGAGTTAATACGGTTGGTTTTAGCAAAAAATTGATGACGCGAAATTTTAACGCACCTGTGTCGTACCGCTTCCGTATATTTTGATTTATGAAACTGTTTATGAGACGCCATTCATCATACGAATCTTTATTTACTACTTTTATAAAGTTATAATTCACTTTTGACACACGATATGTTGAAAACTAATTATATAAATGTAATTAATCTATATTTTGTAATATAAATTAGGAGAAACAATTTAAGAATTAAATAATTATTACAAAGTCATAAATAATACGCATCTGTTTTATACACCTTAAAACATAAATAGACATAAAATTGAATATACATTGAAAATTTATTTTCAATATTGTATAATACTTTTTTACAAAATTGACAAGGTAGCTTAGTTAGTGAAATTATTGTGAATTTTGAGGTAAATGTAGACTTTATATTTTTCAAAAGATACGATTTACAGTAGAGATCCATTTTTAATGTAAGGCTAAATATGAAACTAAATTTTAGAATTTTCTCTACAACATATCTAAGTCTTAACTTACTAACTAAAGCGCTTTTAACGTCCTACTGCTGGGCACGGTCCTCCCCTCAATGCGAGGGGGATTCAGGCCATAGTCCACCACGCTGGCCCAGTGCGGGTTGGCAGACTTCACACATCTATCGAGAACTAGTCAAGTTCCCTCAGACGTGCAGGTTTCCTCACTATGTTTTCCTTCACCGTTTCATAGCAAGTAATAATCTCGGATGAAAATGAGATTCGCACGTAAACCCAGAGCTGCGAGCTGGGGTTTGGACTTGCACACTTTGATTGCAAGGCGTGCGTTCAACCACTCGGCTACCACTGCTTTTTTATATAAGTCTTACAATGAGGAAAATAAAGGCTTTATATTTTTTATAGTAATACAGAGGTATGGATTCTGCTTGCATCAAACTATACACATTAAGTTTTATTATATACATTGCATGTTACAATATGTATACCTACTGCGCATGGAATTAGCTGTAAGCAGTATGTTGTACTATGTTGTTCCTATGTTGTACTATGTTTCCTGTAAGCAGTATGTTGTACTATGTTGTTCCTATGTTGTACTATGTTTCCTGTAAGCAGTATGTTGTACTATGTTGTTCCTATGTTGTACTATGTTTCCTGTAAGCAGTATGTTGTACGTATGTTGTCCCTCTTATCGCCATAATGTATGAATAAGACGGCAACATGTTTAGTGCTGTCAAATAATTACTTATAGCTTGTATACAACAAATACGACATGAATGTGTACTTAATAAAAATAAATACTTCTTTTCCACAACTGATTCATATCTTTACATAGTACTATGTAAAAGGTTATATATTAATAGGTAGTAACGGTAAAAAATATGTAAAATTAAAAAGCAGTTATGGACGTCCGCAGCCGTAAGCAGAAATTAATCAAATATCATGGAAATTAATTAAATTTACAAAATCAGCTAATTGAAAAAAAATAAAATAAAAAAGTGATATAAAAAAAAACAGACCACGTCTAGGTGGTCCGGTATTAAGTCCTGCTCAAATAGGGGCGTCAAAACGCGTTAAATATTTTTCCAATACCAAAATGAACTGTATTAACTGATGGACGAAGCACATTTTTTAACGAAATGTCATCGATGGTCGAGTGACTTTTGGGCAACACAGGGATCAAATTTTTGGGATTCCGTACCCAAAGCGTAAAACGGAAACCCTATTACTGAGACTTCGCTGTCCGTCCGTCCGTCTGTCTCATGAACCGTGATAACCAGAGACTTGAAATTTTCACAGATGATGTATTTCTGTTGCCGTTATATCAACAAATACAAAAAACAGAATAAAATAAATATTTAAGGGGGCTCCCATACAATAAACGTGATTTTTTTGCCGTTTTTATAGATAATGGTACGGAACCCTTCGTGCGCGAGTCCGACTCGCACTTGGCCGGTTTTTATGTAATTGGCAAAGAGTACACTTAAAAAAACGTTAAGTGAATTCGCTCGCCCCGGTGCGTTCAGGGTTATTATTTGTTAATTGGCGTATTAATGAAATATAACCATTTTTTAATTATAACAGCGTTGGTAATTTCTTATAATTGTGTTTTGTGTTGATTTATGCGCGGGCGCAGGCGCGGTCAGGTGGGCGGGGCGGGGCAATTTTATTGTTCCGACTTTTTCGGTAACGATTAACGGTACGTATTGGGCGGCGTTTAACGTGGACAGTGGGTCATTTTTTGCTGATTTGTTTTTTCACTTGTTTATAAAGCAGCATTGTGAGGTTGTCGTATTATTGATACCTACTCCCGTTAGCCCCAACAACTAGAAAACCTATATTTTTCGTTGAATTATAATATAACTAATTAAGTTAAGTGTTTAATTAGAAAATATACATACGAGACTAGCAGAGCCTGCGTGTAGTCAAAAAAATACTACGGCTAATGGGAAACGCTGCTTAACTCATATATCTATGCTTAAGCTGAGTCCTGCACGACTACCACTCGTACTAAGATAACTATTCGCCGTTTTTAACTACGAGTCGTTATCTTACTTTTGTGATTTATAAAGAGACTATACTATACATAGTAGAGATACTATTATTACTATTTATTGACGATTCATAAGTGCCTGTATTGGTTTACATTAATAAAAAAAAATTGATTCTGATTCATATTAACACGTTAGCTGATATTCTTCATGTACTTTCAAACTGTGCGCAGCCAGGTTGATTAGAACCAGTGGGAGTGTTTTTGATGGTGCGTACAGAGTATTATAGCACGATTTCCGCACCCACATAGGTATAAAGATTTTTAAAACCTAGTGCAGCAGCTAGAAATCCTGACAGTCTAGAGAAGCTAATGGTAGTTGGCCAGGTCGACGGGAAAAGAGCACGGGGTCGCTCACCTGCATGATGGTCAGACCTAGTAAAGACGCTCACTGGCCTACCAATAACCCAAGCCATTAAAACCGCCGAGGACAGGAACACGTGGAAGACCATAGTACATAAAGGGATCAATACATCAGACTAGACACGACCTTCAGTAATGAAGATGCCGACTAAGAAGAAGAAGAAGAAGCAGCAGCTACCGTGTTAAGGAAGCTACATATACATACATCACGCCTGTATTACCCGAAGGGGTAGGCAGAAGTGCGCTGCCCACACTTCGCCGATGTATTTTGTTCCCAATATAATAGGGGGCGAGCTTATTGCCATTATAAGGAAGCTTATGTGACTTTTTTTGAATAAATGAACTGTTCAAATATTATGAACACGTCCTTACATCTGGTAATTGTTCAAGTTTAAGGTAAAATTGTCGATACAATTCAACGGCGCGGGGAACTGGTTGGTCAGGAGTAGGCTTGTTTACATATAGACTTTTTTCTGGCCCAGCTACCAACTTTTTTATAAACTGTGTTTAATATTATAGTGTAAAATACTATTAAATCTATATGATAGTTTCAATACATGTACTTACCTTATTAGAAAACCCAATTGAAAAGGGAAAGAGAAATAAAACAAGCATATACCAACCTCTGTCACAACAGCGTATTCTAAGTAAAAAAAAATCAGTTTCAATAAACTGAAGTGAATACCGTTGAGTTCTGAACAAGTCTGAATGCTGAATATAAAAGTTATTGAATTAATTTGTTTTCAGTTTAATGGACTCAATAGGTGAAAATTATACGGTGTATTATATGATAAAAAAGTAGCTACGCTTACTTTCTTCTTACGTGTATTGTGTCATTTTTTTTTTTTGTTTATTGGGAACACAAACAGTTTTATAGGTACAAGATATAATTTAAAAGTATGAGTAAATGTAACACCAACTACGTCTTCCACGTGGTAATAAATTAAATAGGAGGGCTACATGGTTAAAGAAATGTTAGTTAATTGAGTAAAAATTATGAAATGTGACTAATAACAAATTAAAGTACTTAAATTTAGAGAAGTTCTACATTTGATCTCGTTCAGAAAGGATTGTCCGAACAACCTTTGTGAAGCTGTATACAGAGCATGCAAATATGTCTACAGCCTCAAAGTGTTTATTATAAGATTTGTATGACAGAGATGTGACGCATATATATTATTAGTAAAGCTGATTTAATAGCTACATTTGAAGCAACGCGGGCTGAATTTATTTTTTGGTTACGTGTCGCGACTGAGATGTTTTCATATTATCTCAACGGACTTTCGAGCCGCGCGTGCAATGAGCGCATAACTATAAAACAGGCCTAAGTATTATACCATTAGACGCCTTCTGATCGAACGTAAAACCTCAATTTGACCAAAGTTAGTAAACTCCTCAGCCATTAAAATCCCAACAGAAGACTATTTCCCAATGAAAAACACTGCCATATTTGTAACACCGCAAATGTTCCGTATTGTCCTTAAGTGCCGCTCATAAAAAGTATCACTTATACTTAGACTGGGCAAAACATTGTATAACGATGCCCAGAAGCGCAGGTAAGGCGAAGCGGGAGCCGCGAGCCGCCCTGAGCGTTCCAATTCGGTAGTGCCAACTTTTTGCTGCGTGTGCGCCGACGGATGAGCAAAGTCATTGTATTACAAATTGTAATATTCTCTATACATGGACCCTGTTTGCAGGGATATTAGCTTCGAAACTATCGGATATCCGACATAAAAAAATATCCGTAACCAAATTAAATGTTTCGCTTAATTTCGGTTAGGGACGTAGTTTAATTGGTACAAGTTATGGGACTCATATATTGTTTTTGTATATTTAAGTACCTAGATAAAACTGATGATGATGATGATGTATTATTATAGATAAAACTTAAAATAGCTAAATTAATTAATTATATCGAAGAGTGAAAGGCTGTTTGACTTCAGCGACACTTATGGGCGATATTGACTTATGTACATATTTGGAATCAGCAATTTTTTTCTGCATCGAATGAGTATGCTCTCCAGGCTAGCAAGGCCGTGTAGACATAAGTTTTATGTCTTTCAACTGTCAGATTCTTCGACAAAGTGACGTCACACCGAGCCATTTCTAGTACAAAAAGTTCAATGTGACGTCATTTTCTCGACAAATCTGACAGTTGTAAGAGATAAAACTTATACCTATCTACGCGGTCATGCTAAGGGTGCTGTATAGTTAAAAAAATGTCGCTTAAGACAAATAGCCTTTCACTCTTCGATAGGATTGATTTTAAAACGAAATTATAATCTAGAACTTAAGGTCAATCATTCATTATGATCGTGTTTACTTTTATTATTCTTTAGAAATCTATTTTGCGTAACCGAAACCTTCCGAAACTTAACACATCATCAACACGCCTGTATTCCCCGAAAGGGTAGCCAGAGGCGCACTACAGTTCACCCACACTTCACCGATGTATTTTGATCCCAATGGGGGCGAGCCTATTGCCATTATACCTGGCACATTCTCCCATGAAGATCATCTTAGAGGTGCGAAGCCAGGGATTTGAACTTGCACCCCTTGAGTTCAAGACGGTAGAACGCCCGAATCGATATAATATTATTCCTACATTCGTATCCTTATCCAGGTCCGAAATTTTATAACCATAACATCCCTACTTGTTTGTATAAAGGTGCGCTAATTAGGTACCTACTTAAATACGCCAATAATAGTAATGTAATATAGTAATATTGTTCGAATGAATAACGTGGTTGATAGGTGCGTACTGACATACCACGCGGCCTTGCGAGGCCGCTTCGGCACCTGTAGTATTAAGCCGAGGAATCAGATCACGTGAAAGTATACAGAGCTTATCAGAAGACCGAAATAATATTGTTTTCTTATATTTACGCGAATACTACACATTGAAATAAAACTATTTTACGGATTCTATCGCGTTTATTTACTTTTTTATGTTCCCGACATCAGGACGTCTAACACCTCAGTCTTCCCGTGACCATGGTTGCTGTAAAGCGGCCGAAACGTCGGGAACATAAAAAAGTAAATGAACGCGATAGAATCCGTAAAATAGTTTTATTTGAAGACCGAAATAATATTTATTATACATTCGGTGGTTAATATGTCGATGCTTAGTGAAGTCAGACGTTACGTTAATATCATAATTTCTGAGTTACAGACTTTGAGTACTTTGACACAAGTATCGGGTGGTCTTAGGGCACACCCATAACCTATTTAACAGTGTAAACTACCTACATTCACGACGGACGACTGCTAATATACACAAAACAGAACTTTTAAATTTTGAATAGGATTTCATAATTGGCGACGAAAAAAATTTAAGCAATCATGTTCGAAGTTTGATCAGATTTTTATACCATTCAGTATCCCGATTCAGTACGGTGTTATTTCGGACTTCTGATACATCCTGTATATACAGAACGGTAAGGAAATGATCGTCCTAGGGCGAGGTAGCATTTGATTTGAGCAACTGACTAAAACTGCCTCACAAGATTTATCAGTCATAAAGAACTAGAAGTATGTTCGTCTCCAATAATTTTGAAATATTTCTTTAATTTTTATTAACTCTAATTCAATCAAAATTTGAACATAATTTAATGAATGTTGGTTTTCCAAGTAAGTTTTGAAGTTGTCCCTCTGATGTAGCGGCTGTTTAACAATGTATACAATAAGACTACGGTACAACTAATTTGTATCTATCCCTCACAGATCAGAAAGCGTAGATACCATAGACAATAAAAATCATTGAAAAAAAATCCTACTCCAAAATGCATATCCAAAACTATTTTGCTGGTCACAGATATTCGGAAAAATCCAAGTATGCACTCGCAATGGAAAATATATGACTCTATAATAATGACTAGGCCTACTTACAAGGTAGCTTATGCCCAAGAGCTTAAGGCATATCCTTAATTGCAGCTACTTTGTACATACAATCTGATTAAACCGCTTTTTAACCCCACAGTACATACAACCTCATTTGTGACCATACCTTAGTAGTCAGAATTTAAAAAATCACACACCTATTTGAACTGATTAGATTCCTATACGTAATTTATTGTCAAGTGGAGACCACTTGCTGGTCCGAGCACAATGCCCGCTGGAGAGAGACGACCACATGTTTAGAGCGAGACAGCTATAGTGGGCCTTGCAAGGTGATTTCAGTTGCGTCTACGCAAGCCTATGGTCAGGTTGTTACGCATAGTCGCGTCTCAACGAGCCCTTAGGCGTCGCGATCCCGTGAAAAATGGTACGCGGGATGATCATTGATATACAGTTTGAATGTCGAACAATTTAGGTTAAGTATTGTGATTACCCACACATGTTTAGGAACTGTGAAAAAAAAAACAATAAAAAAAGCAACAAAACGATTGTTTTTATTTAAAAAAAAACAAAAGTGAATTGAACATAAGAGATCTGTGGAAGTGCCGGTGTGTATGTATCTAAATACTAATGTGTCATGTGCAATTAACTTGAGTGGTGTGAAAGCTTTAATACAAGGACGATAAGGTATGTTATCCTTTAATCAGTAAAGGCTTTGAGTCCTGTGACAACTTAAGTCCTAGTTATAGTGTCTTGAATGACTTCTAGTATGATTCAGATTGAGATTCCATCACAATGTTGCGTTAGCCTACTATAAATGGTTAATGTATCTAGTAAATAATTCTTATTGGTATTCAAAACGGGCAAATTAATCAAATATTATAGTTAGGAAAATGTTAAACAATTTCCCTCTACAATGCGCCCGGTAAAATGGCAATAGGCTCGCCCCCGATTACATTGGGACCAAAATACATCGACGAAGAGTTGGTGCAATGCCTACCCCTTCGGTGAATATAGGCGTGATGATGTAATTATCTATAAAACACTAATTATAATGCTTAAAAAGTACGTGGGTACATTGTTAATGACAATTTGAAATCGCATTATACTTTCTACCCTACAATCGTTAAATTATAAACTAAACATGAAAACCTACCCTCAATATTAAAAAAAAAATATAATCTATTTATTTTCATTGAAATTAAACTATTTTACGGATTTTATCGCGTTTATTTACTATTTTTATTTTCCCGACGTTTCGGCTGCTTTACAGCAACCATGGTCACGGGGGGACTGAAACGGGCTTCAATTAAAACTTACTTCAAGCCACCGAAGAAGATTAGTCAGTTTTTACCACCTGTCAAGTGTCACATTCCTCTACAAGATGCAGGGGTATACAAACTCGATTGTGAATGTGGGCTCTCTTACATAGGACAAACTAAAAGATCAATTAAAACCCGCGTAAAAGAACATATAGCTGACGTGAAACACCGACGCTCCACGAAGTCTGCAATCTGTGAACATGTACAGGATCGCACCCGCCATTATATCAGATTTGATAAACCGCATATCCTCGCAAAAGAACACCGACTCCGACCAAGGATGATACGTGAGGCCATTGAAATTAAAAAACATCCTAATTTCAATAGGGAAGATGGCTGGGTGCTACCACCAACTTGGGATCCAGTAATCAATATGATTAAATCCAAAACCAAGTGTACCATTGCAAGACCTCAGGACACCGTAAGCACTTTCTGCGTGGATCGGACCGCAAACAACAACTAAATATGAGGGTACCCAGTTATTAACTATGACATCAGGACGTCTAACACCTCAGTCCCCCCGTGACCATGGTTGCTGTAAAGCAGCCGAAACGTCGGGAAAATAAAAATAGTAAATAAACGCGATAAAATCCGTAAAATAGTTTAATTTCAATGTATAGTATTCGCGTAAATATAAGAAAACAATATATTTATTTTCACTTTTATAAAATACATTTGTAGGAGTTTTGTTCTTGGATTGGATTTTTAAATATGGGGTTACAATAATAAACAATGTTCTTACTGATAAGAATCAAACAGATACCAAATTTTACAACAATCGTGATTAGACTTATCTTTAAGTATTTCCTTTCCTGTTTTTAAACCGTACAGTTTACTGCAACAAGTAGCGACGGTTATTAAAAACTGCGTGTAATTTGCACATGTTTTTAATTATAACAGTCTTAAGTACTTACCGACCCACCTACTCTTAATGACGTTTGCTTACCTACTTTAAATTCTTGCCTTCCAATATATTTTTTATTTTATAGGATTCATTACCTATGAAGTACCAACGGGATACTGTTGCTGTTTTGTTATCTGACATATAAACTGGATCCCAAATCTAACAATATCGTTATTCTGATTTTTTTTTTGGATTCATCCGCCATATTTATCACTGTCATTATCAGTTTTTATTTATAATGTGTATTTATTGAATTTGTCCTTGCTATTAATTACTTGACATTGGCGAAATACCCGCGCTAGTCGCAGGTGAAGCCATTCCTCATCTTATTCCATTAAATATCATCATTTCGCTCATTTCGTAAAAAACAATATCTAACAATATCCTTGTGAATGAAAATGGTTGTACGTGCGTAATGCGTAAAAAAACAATGTTTTAGATAGATAACTCTTTATTGTTCCATCTCTTAAGAGTAATACAATATTAACGTATGCGATAAAAAATTAAAAGTGTTCCAATGGGCACTAAATATCATTAATAGTTGTAATATAACCATTTTGTCCTAAAAAATTGACATTTTCAGGCTCGTCATATTCTAGATAACATTGTTTTCATGTTTTGAAAAAGGAAGCTAAAGTTTTTCAACGTTCGTGTTAGGAATCCTGGGCCCTTTGACCACAATCTCAGGCAGACCTCAGGCATATCAATATTTAAGTATTACATGAAAGCGTCTCCTAGCGCTAGTTATAGATAGATAGATTAAGGTATTGTTCCACCGCAAAAAGTATCCTACACACAATTTATACAAAGTGCCACAATGGGCGGCCTTATCACTAATAGCGATATCTACCAGGGAACCATAGGATGGAGAGGATCTAACGAAATGATAAAGATTGATAATGAGGCTTACATCTCATATTCACATCTACGGGTTTTCCAATCATCGGAAACTCCATTAAATTAAAAAACCCGCTCGCGACAATAAAGGACTTAATCATTAAGCTGCACATTGGGTCGTCAATATGTTTGACAATACCGAAATGATCACTATGTATACATACATAAAGTTTGAATTTGTGTAGTTAAAGCCACGCGACTACACCTCAAAATTTGGTCGCACTGTCAATATCATTGAAGTATGACCTTTTTCTATGAGTTAATACAGATCCTTTTAGTATTGACGACAGTTTTACTGTGCAGAGTGTGCAAGGGGCTTGGTTCAAGAAATTCTAGCATCTTACTTGTCATACCTATAAATAAACAAATGCATCGGTCTTTTGTTACAACCTGTCGGTAGCGGGCGCGGTGGGCCGTGGCGGTTCCGTAACCATGGCAACAGATACAGAGGTATCAGATGAAAACCACCATACGTATGTAACCTACAAATTAATGTACCTACTGAGTTGACAAAGCAGACGATTATATTTGGTTATAAGATATCATATGATTTCAATTGATATAAGTATAATTTGTTTGCGGCATTAAGTACACAGTTCAACGAAGTTCTAAATCTATAATATTTATGACGCTTGGCGTTAGTTATATTATAAGCTGTATAATCATATTTTGTGCTATTGAAAAAAATACATGTTGAGTTTAAACTCGTGCAACTCGTTGAAGTCTTTCATTAGAGCGTAGATTGAACTCTAACTACAGCTGCCGTCGCGCCGATTCGCGCTCTCTACATCTTTTATATTTTTTGCTCTATTTATTTGCAATACTCTGATACTCTGTTTGTATTCACATAAATAATGTATGTAATATAAATATGAAAACATAAAATTTATACTAATACAAAAATCTCTATATAATTAAAGAAATTAGTAATAAGATAATGAACGCATGCATAATGAAGATTTTGCCTAACCATTTATTTATTTCTTGATTAAAGTGAAATATTCTGTATCGATAGCTATAATTATTAGTGTTTAGACATAGTAAGTAGGATAATGTTTTTATTTTGACTAAACTGAAAAACTTTGTTATTATTATTTGTTTTAATTCATGGGTATGAATTAAAACAAAGTTAACAAACATTTTGCGCTCGGTAATCCGTGTTATCGACCGAAGGTTTCAATTTACGCGTTCGATTATCGGCCCCTTAAAAAAAGTGCACGAATCCCGCGCAAACGGAACGCGATGCGTGCACGCAAGTTTCGCTCCTGTTTTATTTATCTTTTTATAAATTGTTTTTTAATTGTTTTGTGCTTACGTGTAACTGTTCTTACTCAGCTGTGTTTGTTTTATGATACGACACTTTAACTATCATGTTTTGTTTCATTCTTTAAGTACTATCATTAGCAGTGGTACCTTAGTTAGTATATCGACCGCCTAGAACGTAAGGGGTGTATGTTCTAATCCCGAACAAGCACTTCTGAGATTTTTATGCGCGAATGTAATTTTCAATTATTATTTGTTGAACGGGAAAGGAAATATCGCTAGAAAACCGGCAAGTCTGAAGGTGTGTGAACTTTACCAACCCGCATTGGGCCAGCGTGGTGGACTATGGCCCAAATATCGCTCGTATTGAGGGGGAATATGCCCGGTATTGGCAAAGTGTGGGTGGATTGAATTGCACCTCTATCTACCCCTTCGGGAATATAGGCGTGATAATGTAATTCACTTTAATTAATGTTAAATGCTTAGGTTTAATTCAGGTGTAAGTCTGGCTTTGTGTACGCCCTAAGTAATACTTTTATTAAAGTATTTTAATGAAATATCAGTCAGTACCTATTCCATATATTTATTTCAAATAATAGTTTAAATAACTATGAATAAACTTGAGGGAGACAATAAACATATTTAAATTAATATTAACCAAGAAAACCAATCAAAACAAAAGCGTTACATTTGTATAATCGTCAAATTTGAAACTCTATTTTAGCTACTCAAACATAAGTATTACGATGTTTAATATAAAAAAAATATATTAACACCTAGTCAGATACTAATCCTTTAAAATGTATTTTAATCTTCATATTACCTATTTTAAAATGCAAATAAAACACATAATTTTCATAATAATCTCTTCAATTGATCAATAAATGTATCGTATAAGCTAGAATATTTATTAAATCTTATTTTATGACCATTATTTGTGACCTAAGGATATCAACAACTTTAAACACCTGTCTAGATTTCAGCATCACGGAATTAAGTGTTATTAAAATACCGTCATGTCTCTTGATACACTTGATACGTTGGTCCCTGCCCGAGTACAATATTTTATCAATACTAAAAAACCGGCCAAGTGCGAGTTGGACTCGCGCATGAAGGGTTCCGTACCATTATCTATAAAAATGGCAAAAAAATCATGTTTGTTGTATGGGAGCCCCCTTAAATATTCATTTTATTCTGTTTTTTATAGCGGCAACAGATATACATCATCTGTAAAAAAATCAACTTTGTAGCTATCACGGTTCATGAGATACAAGCCTGGTGACAAACGGATGGACGGACAGCGAAGTCTTAGTAATAGGGTTCCCGTTTGACCCTTTGGGTACGGAACCCTAAAAACTAACTGTATTGATTAAGCTTATTCTTCAACGAAATGTTATTGACAGCTCGAGCGAAATTAAACGCGTGGCTTTTATAAAATCATAATGTCACAGCGTGTTCAGGGCTTAATAGAAAAACAATTGTGTCAGGTAATTTAGCGGAGCTTGAAAAGCTAAAGAACAAAATTTAGTCTGAGTTTTCCAATACCTTTCGCAATCAAATATCTTCAATCCCTTTGCCAAACAATACATACTCATCGTATGATCCCAAACCAAGCATAGCTTGTACTATGGGTACTGTACAATGGATTGGGGTGATACCAGTTAAACGCAGACCAGGGCAAATTCCGCCAAAGGCCATTTAAAAATTTGCCACAGACGGGAATCGAGTCCGCTACCACCTGGTTCAGTGAGCCTACGCTAAAACTACAAACCGACGTCGTTATGAGAGTAAGAAAGCGACAAAAACTCAATGCGACAAATTCCATGATATTAGTCTTGTCTTGACGCGCGTGACAGCGGAGCTGCATACCATAATCTTCTACACTCAGTTCAAAATTTGAATAAGGTCATGTAATTGTATAAGTCTATCTAAAAATATAAATGTGTTCTGTGGGCTCATATTGGAGTCTCTTAAAGCCTATTGCAGTAAATTCTCCGCACAATATTGTTTCCTAGATAGACCTTTCACCTATCGCAATGTTTCTCATTTTCCCTCCAATCGTCGCTTTTATGCGTGCGTGTGCGTGTCATATACGCTGACCTAAAGATGAGGTACCACCGAAAGTGAAAGCAATCCTGGTGCTATAAAAGAATGGAGGATATATAAGTTACGAAAAACAAGACGTTTGCTTTTTTTTAAGATTACTAACAATGTGAGATTATCACATTATTAGCAGTCGCTTAGCCCCTTCACCGGAGCGAATTTTGTGCTATAAGGAGGCTCACGTTAATCGAACGCGTTACCTTTGGTAACAAGGAGGACTTTTTAGCAAGTAGGTTAATGGTGTAATTTTTTGCGGCACCAAACTAAACTACAATAAACTAAGCGTACTGCAATCCTTCTCATACTCTTAATGTCTGAGCAAGATAGCAATACTTCTAATTATATTTCAAATTTTATTTTCTACCTGAGTCCACTTCGTACGGGTGGAAGTTAGGAACCCTAATTACCCAGATAAAAATTGTCTTAATTTTTCCAGCGGAACCTTAATTATTTTTCTAAGATAAAAGTAGCCTAAGTTACTTCCTGCAACATCAGCTGCTTACCAGTAATAGTCCCGTCATAATCGGTTTATTTTTACCGACTTCCAAAAGGAGTAGGTTTCTCAATTCTACCGTGTATCTTTCTTTTTTTATAGATACTTTATAGCTTACAACTTTCACACAAGACATCGCGTGGCTTCACACGGTGGATAACAAAACTCATTAACTTTTTTTTATATTTAATATTATCGTGGTCGTTGGTAGTTATAATAGTTATAGACTTCTACGTACAATCTATTGATGACTTATGACAACGGCCTTTAATAATAGCAAAGCATTAATGCGAAAATTAGTTGTTAGAAAACAAAATGTCTTATTGAAAGAGGGAATAAATTCGCTATCAGCTTTTGCTTCAGTAATAATAATATTATCATCGTAGACAAATATGATGGTTGTTTACAAATATTTCGTAGACTTCTCCAAGCTTAGCTTAACAAAAGGATTTCGCTAGTATTTGTATATAGACATTGTTGCAGCATTATTGATACATAGACAAAATTTTAAATACCCATTTTTTTTATTAACGCAGTGTTGTTTCAGTTTCATCATTTATACGATGTACCCTTCAGTACTTAGAGAGGTCAGTGGACAGCAATTATACGATTTATTGTTGCCTTACCGATGCCATGTACCAGTGATCAGAAGATTCTGTAAATCCATTACAAGTTAATGAGTTTTGTATCTTAAACTTGTAGCGATAGAGTATAATTTCCATATTATTATTTTAAAGCATGAGTACCATCACTTCTGAAAACAAATTGTATTTCATAGAAATTTTTTTTATCTAGTTAGATGTAGCTAAAAACAATATAAAAATATTAATAAATGTAGTTTCATAGAATCCAAGAATCGAACTCCGGCTCTCTCGATTAGCACCGTTCTAACGGGATACCAACTCCTTATAGCTGCCTATCTATCTCACTTGGCTCACAGGTGCGTTGGAACCCGCGCAATAAATTTTCCACCGATAGCAAAACGAACTCTATTAACTTAAAGAAAAAGCTCCTTTTTTCTATTAATATAATCGATGACGCGTGTTGTCATTATTACAGAAATTCAAGCTTAATTTATATTGATATAAGGTATCTACTACTACAGCCCTTTCAACGTCCCACTGCTGGGCACGGGCTCAACTCAATGTGAGGAAGATTTCAGGCCATAGTCCACCACGCTGGCCTAGTGCGGGTTGGCAGGCTTCACAGATCTATCGAGACAAGTTCCCTCAGACGTGCAGGTTTCCTCACGATGTTATTCTTCACCGTTTCATAGCAAGTGATAATCCCGGATGAAAATGAGATTCGCACATAAATCCCAGAGGTGCGAGCCGGGGTTTGAACGAGCACACTTTGATTTGCAAAGTGTGCGTTCGACCATTCGGCTACCACTGCTTGCTTGCTATAGGGTACACATTAAAAAAATATATTCGCTCGCCCCAATGTATGAAAGGCGTCACAACGACAAAAAGTCTTTCAATTCCTATTCTATTGTACCTTATTGACAACCCTATCAACGTTCCATTTCTTAGATCATCTACTAGTGCCTTATAAGGCGTGCTTGGCTGTATACTTCTATTTCTTGCAAAACACTCCTTGATTGTCGAGTGACGAAGTAGTTGTGGCTTATGCGGTGTATCAGCAGTCCGAAATATTTCCTTTTTTATATGGTAGCTGATATAAAGATGTTTGATAAAGGTCTATCATAGTTTCTCAGTTACGGACTTTTGAATATTTGTTACATGATTTTGTGTTGTAGCCATAACCTCATGAAATAGTGTAAACTACATTCAATTAACAGAAAAGTTGGTTCGTCTAGAGATTAAGAGTTTTTAAAATGGCACCCCTTTGGGGCCGTCCATTAATCACGTGATGTTTTTTTTTTTTTCGAGTCATATTCGAATTTCGATCAAATTTTTAGTTTACCCGATACTCAGTCGCTACGCATTCAGTCGTTTACCCGATACTCGGGCAAACTCCATATTAATAATTGGGACTTATGAAACATACTGAATATATTGATTGTGTTTCAGAATGAGTGTACTAACTCTGATAATATATAATTTCTCTACCTTACCGACAACGCTTATAAAATCAGATATAAACTTTAATAAGTTTTTTGATGTAATAAATTAACCTAATAATTATCCGCAACACGGCACCTAACAATTATCAAGATAAACATAACAGAGGAAACAAGTGGGCATCGGGCAGCCGCCTTACCGTTTAAATAGATGCTAACATGTCTACATTATACGCCAGAATAGGGATGTCATTCTAGACTCGGTTTTGTATTCCTATAAGGGCAGTTGTATCAATGCAAGAAAGTTACATATGGAAATAAGTTACAGAGAAGAAAATAACTTAGCCTTTAACTACTGTCACAAAAGGCTATTTATGTTCTTTTTGTCTGTCTATCCATCTATACGTCTGTTTGTTCAGAGTAATCTCCGTAACGCCTTGACCGATTTTGACAAGAATTTCAGTGGCTTATAGCTAATGTAATAAGTAACTTAGGGTATGTATAATAAGGATTCCACGATTAGTATCCCAAAATACTTTTATTCTGAAAATATTTTCATGACACAATAGTACCTTGATTAATTGAAATATGTTTTTCTGGGTGTATTTGATAGCGGCTGACTCTACATTATCTTCTAATGAAAGGAATATAGAGTGGACTATATCGCATATGCACGATAGGCTTGCTGCCTGGTAATTGATATTTGATGTTAAAAATGTTAAGATAAAACAGGTTTGGAAAGACGTGTGGTACATTTTCAAACAGGTGTAGGTTATTTTGTAAGTGAAGTATTTAAATCATTCATACCGTAATAGAGTTACTCTATACGCTGTTATTTCTATGTCTAAGGTTTTTAATTTTATTGAGAGCTATTGTGCTCGTTATAATAACAATAAGTTAGCCGTTAAATAAGGTCAAAAAATAAGTTTTTTTATGAGATAGGGAGACAAACGAGCAGACGTTTCACCTGATGGTAGGTGATCAACGCCGCCCATGGACACCTGCAACACCAGGGGCATCGCAAATGCGTTGCCGACCTTTAAGGAATGAGTATGCTCGTTTCTTGAAGATACCTTGGTTCAACTCAATGTACCCCTCAAAGTTCTGGTGTAACAAAGACTTACATATTTAATGTTAATTACAATCTATAAAAAAACACGCATATTTAAATTACAGAAAATCATTAAATCTCGAGACCATCATAAAACTAACACAACATATTGTTCTCATATTTCCCCATTCGTGACTTCTATTTGCTATTATTCATTGGAATATTAATAGGGAGGAGATTACGTCTTATAATCGTCTTTAATAGCCCATTGTACTGAACAGTAATAATAGAAATATTGTATGTGTTTATCCATCTTTGAATCAATAGAATCTGCGCATTTATGTAATAGAATTACGCATAAGGCTAATGTAACACGTGCCTTATAAACATTGTCCAATCACACCGCTTTATTATCGCATCATTTCAAAGGAATCTAATTGGTCAACGTTTTTTTTGGAAAGACGCCGTTTTGCTGATCATAGAATTATAAAATCAACTGCGCTTGGGCCGGGTTTACCCGTCTGTTAGAAGTACTACCATATTTAAAGCCTATTTTAATCCATCTTAAACTATTTACAATACGATGTAAGTATGCGTTGTAACATTTCAGTTATTGTGTCATAATTGTATTACAATTTTGTAAAATACAATAAAATAAATAATTTTTTTTTTTTTTTTTTTGAATTGTATAATACTTGTATAGAAAATATTCTTAGTTCACTATATTCATCAAATTTTACTTAAGCGAAGTACAGTGCACCTGTACAGGGTGTTTCAGGAGTCCGAAATAATACTCTGGATGCATTACTGTAGCATAATATGCATGCTTAGTGAAGACACTTTATACATAGCTAACATAGTTTCTGAGTTATAGACCTCTGAGTATTTGTCACACGTTTCATGTTCTAGCCTTTGGGTACATCCATAACCCTATTCATCAGTATAAACTACACATATGAAGGGCAACTACCAATATTCATCAAACAGAACATGCAAATTATAAATAGGATATTGCTAGTAATAGAAATTGACGACGACAACAAAGTTGGATAAACATGTTCGAATTTCGATCAAAAGTTTATACCATTCAGTTGTATACCCGATACTCGTGAAAACGCCCAAGTAATATTCTAGACTTCTGAAACACCCTGTATTCTTACTCCGTCCCCACACGGTTCTCATCAAAAGCACAGTAAACAAAAAGTGGCTGCCAGAGTGCAGAGTGCAAAGTTCGTTCATCACTGCCACGCTGACTGGCGCTGTATTTACTCGCAGTAGGGCGTCGACGCAACAATTAATATAACGTGATGTAATGGACTAGATCTCAAAGCACGCACAATATTTAAACTTTTTAAATGAAGCCCTGCACTCACTGGGGCGAAAGAACACATACTAAAATTCAATCTCTATGTATATGACACAGAGTACTATTTCAAACTGGGGCGAGCGAATAAACAAATATCGCCAGACAACACATACTAAAATTCAATCTCTATGTATACACAGAGTACTATTTGAAAAAAAAAGTCAAGTTCATTGATTACGGCTTGGTCTGATGGTTCGATCGTAGGCCACTCGGTGCACTTCACCGGTTATTCCCTTCAGTGGCAAACTTCAGAAATTAGCCTTTGTAGATTTTGCTCTGATTTGAATGTAAAAGTTACTGGAAAAATATAATTTTGTTTCCATAATACAAGTGGTACTTAGTTTGAAACGACACTTTGATCAAATGGTCTGAACGTAGTCCACTCGGCTCATTGAACCGGTGGTTACAGGTTCAATTCCCATCAGAGGCAAATTTCGTAAAGGTCCTTTTTAGGGTTCCGTACCCAAAGGGTAAAACGGGAACCCTATTACTAAGACTTTGCTGTCCGTCCGTCCATCTATCACCAGGCTGTATCTCATGAATCGTGATAGTAAGACAGTTGAAATGTTCACAGATTATGTATTTCTGTTGCCGCTCTAACAATACTATAAAACAGAATAAAAATATTTAAGGGGGCTCCCATACAAATAACATTAAAATAACATTTTTTTGCCGTTTTTATAGATAATTATACGAAATCCTTCGTGCGCGAGTGCGACTCTCACTTGGCCGGTCTTTTAATGGGTGTAACTGAGACCACCCCAAGAACTTTAAAGGACTAGCCTTACTTAGTTTGAGACGTTACAAGTGCTATCTGATGATTATATATTTATTTATACCATAATGATCGGAGTCGTGGCAGTTCCTAACACGAGCAATCAGCGGGTCGTGGGAAACAATAGCTCAATCATGCACATATGCACCTGTCGACTCATTCCTTATAGTGTCTACTATTGGCTCATTACTATTCAAGATTTTTTCACTTGAAGTGATTTTGATTCGAGTTTACCAAATAACAACAATTGAAATTAAACTATTTTACGGATTTTATCGCGTTTATTTACTATTTTATTTTCCCGACGTTTCGGCTGCTTTACAGCAACCATGGTCACGGGGCGACTGAGGTGTTAGACGTCCTGATGTCATAGTTAATAACTGGGTACCCTCATATTTAGTTGTTGTTTGCGGTCCGATCCACGCAGAAAGTGCTTACGGTGTCCTGAGGTCTTGCAATGGTACACTTGGTTTTGGATTTAATCATATTGATTACTGGATCCCAAGTTGGTGGTAGCACCCAGCCATCTTCCCTATTGAAATTAGGATGTTTTTTAATTTCAATGGCCTCACGTATCATCCTTGGTCGGAGTCGGTGTTCTTGAGCGAGGATATGCGGTTTATCAAATCTGATATAATGGCGGGTATAAATCCGTAAAATAGTTTAATTTCAATGTATAGTATTCGCGTAAATATAAGAAAACAATAAATAACAACAAATTAGTGACAGTAGGTTTTTTTTTATTATAATAATCTTATGTTTAAATCCTGCAAATATTTATGCGGCATTACCATCCAAATTTAAAAATATTTTTGATCCAATAAAAATGGTATTATGTTACATTTTTGTACTGAAAAAAGTGTATCGTGAATAAATATATTTTGGGTCTAAACAATAAAAAAAATGTTTGCCTTATTTCAAAGTTTAGAATGGGTATTCAAACGAACAGGTGCCTTACAAAAAGGAAAAATAAATAGAAGCCATGGTTATTAATATAGTATTGTTTCGTTCTATTTTTTATACATTTGATTATTGTAACTCCTATATCGGTTAATGCCTAAATATTAAGTATCGAGTTCTCATAGTACCTACCCAGCACTTTCGAATCAACTGTCGGTCCTAATATCAGTAAGTACGAGTGCGTTTCAACACATCCACAGCACCGTTAAAACAATGCTCATTGCATTAGCGCCGATCAATTCGGAGCTATGTACAACACGTTAGGCTCGAATCACACGGTCATGCCGGCTGTTCGATAATTAGGGAGTTAAACGGAAACAAATAAATAAATATCGCCAGACAACACATACTCATCGTATGATCCCAAACTAAGCAAAGCTTGTACTATGGGTACCACACAATTGACTGGGGGCGATCACAGTTACGAAAACTTCATTTCCGAAATTTTTCGTTGAAGGGATTCGAACCCGGAACCAATAGATGCAGTGAGCCGAGTGGCCACCGGCCACTATACCAAGCCGTCTCGTCAGGACAGTGCCCCAGAAAAAAAAACTGAAAAATCATAAGTAATTAACATTACTTATGATTTTTCTGTTTTTTTTTCTCTACCTTTTAGAATCAGAATTTTTTACTATGTTAACCAATTCAGGCACTATTGAATCGTCCGTAAAAAATAATAATAATAATAATAGTATCTCTACCACCCATTTGGAATGCATTTCATATTGTGGGTAATGGCCAAGAAACTCCATGGTTGCTTTTCTCAAATAAGATATACATTTTTGTGTGTGTTTTTCTTCATTAACAATTAATTAATGAGGCTTTACATTCTCAAAACACAAAATAAATAAGCTACATAAAGTACATGTCCAGTCAGTGTAAGATTTAAAGGTAGGACGGGGGAGTTTTGCATAAAAGTATGCTTGTATGCAATCAATATGCTTTCAAAGCAACGATATCTACATTTATATCACAAGATTATTTTATTGTATATTGTGTAATCCCAAGTTGAATCAATAACAACAAGATTGAGTCAACAATAACATAATTACGACTCTACATAAGGCGTAATAGAGACAATATAAATAAAAACAACATGAATATCTATACTTTATATCCCTATTTACAAGTATCTAGTACAAATATAGTTTAATACAATGTCTTAGCCAATAAGAGAATGCGTGGGTGGAATTGACCGAGTTATTTTATTGTAGAGTGAATAATCAAGTTTGAGGGTGTATGCAGACAGGCGACAATGAGGCGACAAAAATGTTGCTAGTAAATCTATCTCTATCTATCTTCGGACTAGCAGTATATAAATACCTCTTTCTATCTATCTATCAGCCAGGGACGTCCACTGCTGAACATAGGCCTCCCCCATAGATCGCCACAAATTACGTTCTTGGGCTTTATACGCCTATCGACTCCCGGTGACCCTGGTCAGGTCGTCCGTCCATCTGGTCGGGGGTCGTCCCACATTCCGCTTGCCTGTTCGTAGCCGCCACTCTAGGACTTTGATGCCCCAACGGCCATCCGTTCTCCGGGCAATGTGTCCGGCCCATTGCCACTTCAAACGTGCAACCCTTCGAGCTATGTCTATAACCTTGGGTCTTCTGCGGATGTCCTCAATAGATATAGATAGCTAAATAAAAATAACCTTTATTAGCTAAAATGTTGCAAAATTAATTACGTGTTACATAAATTTATATTAAGATAGAGTTAAGTAGCTAGTGTAAATAAATTAAACACACTTTATTAGCAGTGACAGTCTAGTTGGCGAAACGCAATAGGTGCAGGTTCAAACTCGGATTTTCAGGATTCATGCGTGAATGACATTTAAAAAAATTATTACGAAATTTGCATACTATAGAAAGGCGTGTGAAGTTCGACTATAGCCTAAAGCTTCCTCGTATTAAAGGAAAATGTGCCTGTAGTAATGGCAATACGTTCGCCCCCTATTACATTGCGATAAAATTACATCTGTGAAGGGTAGGTGCAATGCGGTGCACCCTATGTCTACCCCTTCAGGGAGTACTTGCGTGGTGATTAAGTAAATAATATATCTTAAAAATTGTGTCCCGTCTGCTCGCCCCAATGTTTTATAACATTTGCTTTTTATGAGAGAAATGGTCTCGCCGCGCCTACGTGTGACTGATTACATGTCAAATACTTTTAATTGTATGATTAATTGGGCTGTAAACCTGATTAACCAAAATCGACATTATTACCTACGGCATACAGATCAGTTTGAACAAAAGGATGACGTGTCCGATGCTAATTATTTTATGATCAATTAGGCCAAAAAATCTAGAGTATATAAATTGATTTTGACTTAACAATGATTGTTAGGTTGAACGTCAAACCCTGAGCATACTGGGGCGTCAAAGTTGCTAATACTAAAACAAACTGTATTAACTCATAGAAAAAGCTCATTTTTCAATGAAATGTCATTGATTGCGCGAGTGAATTCAGAAATTTAATCTTTAAGTTTAATGACTCAGAGTTCTTTTTGGTATTGGCAAGGTTTTCATGCGCGCATCTTTACGCTCTAGTATGCGCGGAGCTTTAATGTAACATGATGTTCTAATGACTGATTGGGTACAATAAAAACCACGTAACTTTTAATTGCAACCACAAATAACGAACTGTATTAACTGATAAAAAAGTACATTTTTCAACGAAATGTCCTTGATGACGCGACCACTGAAATTCAGACTTTATTTACATTGATACAGAGTACATTTTTAAATATGACAATTAATTTTGCTCGCTCCAGTAGTTCAAGGGCGTAATTCATAATACGAGGTGTTTCAGAAGTCCGAAATAATACTTTGACGAATTAGTATCAATTTTCGTAGCTGATTTCTGTAACTTGTAATATCTCGAGTTCTATGTTAAAGTTTCATGATCTGATTTGTATATGGATAGTTGCCTTTCGTAAATGTAGTTAACACTGCTTGATAGGATCATGCATGTACCCAAAGTTCAGAACACGATACTTGTGAAAAATATTCAAAGATAGTTAGGTATAATCTGTCTTTACCAAGCATCCACATATGAGTTACCGTATATGTACCCAAAATATTATTTCAGACTTCTGATACACCCGGAATATTGTAAAATACATTATATAACCGAAACAGACTTAAAAACCTTCGTATTTGTATAAAGTCATCGTGTAGGTCGCTTGTAAATCAGAACATTCTCTTGTGAAATGTCACGCGTTGTACTTACTGCTATTGTTTCAAAGCTGTTGTCAGCGTGGGTGACAATAAGCGGGGTAATTCATCTCAAATTCGACATCATCATCATCATCAGCCGGTCTCAGTCCACTGCTGGACGTAGGCCTCTCCCAAGATGCACCACTGAGCCCGATCTTCGGCTCTTCTTTGCCAGTTACTGCCCACCGCTTTGCGTATTTTGTCGCTCCACCTGGTCACAAGACGTCCTACACTACGTTTGCCGATTCGCAGTCTCCACTCTAGGACAAGTCTACCCCCCAACGGTTGTCAGTCCTGCGGCAGATATGACCGGCCCATATTCCATATTCTAATTAGACGTATATCGAGAGAAAACGTCAAATTGGTCGAATTTTTTCGGTTTTCTTTTCGACATTATGTCGAATAGAGATAGTGTCAATCATGCGAGAATTGGGATTCTGAGTGTCGATACTCAAATTTTCTGCCAATACCAAAATAAACTTTATGGTCACGTCGAAATAGTTCATTATTCAACCAAATGAGGTGTCATGGCATTTAGATCCTCTAAATTCAATTTTACACTAAAATATAAATTTAGTTAAGGTTGTTTTTTACAGGCCTGCTAGTCCCTTGCTACATATAGGTACTTTAATTTACTTTTACATAGACACAGTAAGTGGCTAGTTGGCCTGTTACATTATAATATTAGCCATTAAACCTATAAACAAAATTAAATGGTGACACACAAAAATCTTTTTCTAAAAATTTCAACCAGCAGCTAGTATTTCTTGAAAGACAGTTGCAATCATACTGTTACTGATTAATGTACCTTATTAGGTAGTCAGTTATCAGAATAGGTATTGAAATATGTTATTTATTGAACCCTAGATAATTCATTCGTTGAGTTTCTATGAGGTGATTATGTTGTAGCGGTAATGCTGACACAGTAATTTTGTTATGTTAGCGGCCCACTGCGTTCGGTCGCGCCAGTTGTCCCGTGAACCCCACACTATAGACGCGCGTACAGTAAATATTAATTAAGAGACTTTATTTAATAAGTTTTATTAATTGTGAAATTGAACATTAAAAAGTGAACTTAGAACTTATATGGAGTTTACATTTATACAACCCGTACACAGCCCTGACTTTAGCCCACACGCAACGAAATAACTAAAGCAGTGGTAGCCGAGTGGTCGCACGCACGCCTTGCAAATCAAAGTGTGCAGGTTCAAACCCCGGCTCGCACCTCTGGGATTTATGTGCATATCTCATTTTCATCCGAGATTATCACTTGCTATGAAACAGTGATGGAAAACGTTCTGAGGAAACCTGCACGTCTGAGGGAACTTGTCTAGTTCTCGATAGATGTGCGAAGTCTGCCAACCCGCACTGGGCCAGCATGGTGGACTATGGCCTGAATCCCCCTCGCTTTGAGGGGAGGCCCGTGCCCAGCAGTGGGACGTTAAAAGGGCTGTAGTAGTAGATTATGTTATTTACCTATCTTCTTCACAACAGATACTTTGTCATTCGTCCATAATATTGGATAGAGTGGTATAAAATTTTTGTATAGTTAGTTTAAATAAAAATTTCATTCAAATCGGAAATGTTATAGTATTATTATACTACGATCTGTTCCATAAAAGTAATATGTAACAACTAATCAAGTTGATAAAAAAATATACAGGATGTTTGACTAATCCTAAATAACTTTAACTTTGCGTAAGTTATGACTATTGGATATTTAAAGCATAAAAAATACATTGAAATTCGAATTTCTTTTACTTCATAAAAGAGTGAAGTTCGACGATTTGACCGGTATGTTTGATTTTATTAACTTTTTTCGTCGAAAATTTTACGAACTTTCAATACCTTGAGACCTCTTGCAAATGTAGTTTACAATAATCTTATGGATGTACCCTAAGGCCAAAAAGCGATACTTGTGTAAAATATTCAAATTTTAAAACTATGACAGCCAGGTAAAATCTGACTCTACAAATCAGCTACCGTACATGTCGCTAAAATATTATTTCGGACTTCTAATACACCCTGTAGAATCCCTTTTAGCTTACACAGGTCATGTACAATATTATATATGTGCATAAAATGACAATAACTTTGTTAGTATGGTGCCATAGAGTTTGTTACAAAAAATAAATCTACATTTTATGGTACGTTGTATTGGTTTAAGATGATGATATAAATATGTTAAGCTTTGTAAATGTAGTTAAGTTGGTAAAAAACTAAAATTGGATTCGGTTATAGGTATGTATAGTACGATAAAACTATAAATTGGTGAAATAAAATAAAAATATACCTGAAAATCATATCTAGTGAAGTGAAAAAAAAAAGTTATTAGGAATATTTAGTATACGAGAATAAAATACGCACCTAAAATGACACGCTATAGCGTAAATTACCTTATTTATATATAATACGCGACTCTCTGAATCTGTCTCTGAATCTGTCTTTCAATATGATATTTCTTTGTGGATTGTACTAGGATAACAAGAAATCAAAGATACTAATTCTGCAATGACGTACAAGGTCCGAGCGCACTGAGGCTCATGCGAGTCAGATTTTTTGCCATGCTAAAACGCCCTGTATTGACTCATATAAAAAGCTTATTTTACAACGAATTAACTTGGATAGCGCAAGCAAGTGTTGACCTGTTGGCTTTTATCACAGAAATTCAATCTTTATGCATATTAGCACAAAGTTTGTTTTGGTATTGGTAAAAAAAATACTTTAGTCTCAATGGCGGCGGTTAAGCGTCTCTAAAAGTACCCCTTAAGTAGATCAATACGAAATTCGTTTGAAAAAAAAATGCAATTCTACAGACGACTCAAACCGAAAAGGTACCAGGATGACATGAAATCGAAGAGATTTTTGCAATAACATTAATCGTTCATTTGTTTCTCGACCTAAAGTTACACTGCCACCTACTTATAACATGTCACACAGGAAATGACTACTTACATTCAAAGCAACAAAACACTTGTTCAGTATTTACTTCCCTGCACGTACTGCAGCGAGTCAATTTACTCAAGTTTTTAAGAAATGTACTCTGTATCATATGTGTATATAGATTAAATCTCTGTGGCAAAAGCCACGCGACCTATTTCGTTTCCGAAATCTATGATAATATCGTTTTTGTAGATAAAAACATCTCTAGACAACACTTACTCATCGTATGATCCCAAACTAACCCATGCTTGTACTATGGGTATCGTACAATGGTTTAGGAACAATCCCAGTTACACCCAGACTAGGGCAAATACCCAAAAAGGTCCCATTTACGAAATTTGCCACTGGCGGAAATCAAACCCGAATCTACACTTAAACCACAACTAGTAGCGTGCTTTTTGACGCGCCTGTAGACGGAGGGCCATACTGCCTCTGAACTAATAAAACTAATCCACCGGCTTAAACCAACGAATTGACATATCAACTGTGACGTCACTATCGACTCAATCACACAAAATATCAAAAGTATTATAACGCTGTCATATAGCTAAGTGGCGTAAGGAAAGGTATTAGAGTGAGACGTATTTAACAAACGACAACTGTCAAACGGTGTGCGTGGGCGCACGAAAGACGCCGCCCCGCGAAGGGCCTTTTTATTTGTTGAAGCGAATGGTTGTGGGACGAACTGGTGTGGAACAAATATCGATAGTGATGCACTGATGTCGATAAAATCTGTCCATATCGACGCTTGAAAGGGAATCCTAACAGAGTAACAAAAAAAATTAAAATTTTCTGCCAGAATTTTCTGCGTGGTTTGGTATATATAACTAACTTTATGACTTTTGTCGCTTGGTAAGGACTGCCTTCCAAGCGTCAATATACAAAACTTTACAGTAACATGTATGAAAATGGCAATAACTTGTAGCAAATTAAATCTAATCTATATCATATCATATATATATCTATAAAATCCAAATCTTTTTTTTTTATTCGTGTAGGCCAAAAAGCACTCTTTTCAAAATGATAAATATAAAGGAATACTCAATTGATTATTAAGATTAAGATTCAAGAGCAGTCTTTTATTAGATACAAATTTTGGCATTACACTTGGGAAGCTAGTATAGTAAGGAAACGTCTATATTGGATATATATCATGTAACCTAAAGCTATTCACAAGATCTGACAACCGAGTTAATCGTGGGAGCGTTTACACGGACGTATTAAAAGTGTCGTATTTTTTATATTAATTTTGTAAATTAATAAGCTATTTATTTACAGTTACATTTAAGGAAACTTCACTTGCTTATTATGAAAAGATTAAAGGCCGGCGAAACTGTAAAAAAACCGGCCAAGTGCGAGTCAGACTCGCGCAAGAAGGGTTTCGTACCATTATCTATAAAAACGGCAAAAAATCACGTTTGTTGTATGGGAGCCCCCTTAAATGTTAATTTTATTCAAATTTTTTGTTATAGCAGCAATAGAAATACATCATCTGTGAAAATTTTAACTCTCTAACTATCACGGTTCATGAGATACAGCCTGGTGACAGACGGACGGACGGACAGCGAAGTCTCACTAATAGGGTTCCCGTTTTACCCCTTGGGTACGGAACCCTAAAAAATCGTTGCTGATAATGTCAATATATTATAACAATAATTGCGTATTTGATGGTGGAAATATTGGAACCAAAATCACGTTCGTACATAAGTTGCATTATGTGAGAACAGTATCAACGATACAGCTTCTTAAGTAATGTTGGTTATAAAATATTTTACAATAATTATACCAGGTTCTATAAAGCTTAGGCGTTTAAATGACTTTTTATTGTAAAAGGTGTATCAGCCAACCGAAATTTCGACGAATTTTTGATTTTCAAAGAGTAACTGACATGGTGTTATACTTTTATTGACTTTAGTGGTATTGTGGTATGACATTATTAATTTAATTTGACATTATATAATTTTCATAATATTTTCTTCTTTTATTCTAGTTTGACATCATTAATTTTCTTGTACTCGTTATGTAACCAGAAACTGAACTTTAACTGTATTCCTATTTAATATAATTGACATGTAAATTAATATTTACCAAAATAAATGAATATGAATATGAAATAATATTTTAGATGCATAAACTATATATTTTATTTTTGACGAAAGCTTAGTGGCTTAAGCGTAGGACACACGGCTCACAGGACCCTTAGGATAACCGTCTAGACATAAGTTTTATCTATTTCAACTGTCAGATTTGTCGAGATTTTTGTACTAGACATGGACCGGTGTGAAGTCATTTTCTCGAAGAATCTGACAGTTGAAAGAGATACAACTTATTTCTACGCGGTCATGCTACAAGGCCAGGTGGTTGCAGGTTCGACTCCCGGTAGCAGCAAATGCAATTGGCCTTTTCTGAATTTGTATGTTCATTACCCAGTTCATTGCATGGTACCCCATAGTAGAAGCTTTGCATGGGATCACTCGATGAGTATGTGTTGTCTGTATTAATATTTATTAATATGGTGGCATGTATGTGCTTGCAAAGTTGGTCCAACATCGTTACACATTGGCCACCGCAGCCGAAGCAGACCAAAAAGACGATGGCAAGATGATCAGGGGTTTTACCACCATCTCTAAAAGTATTACAGTTTTAATAGTAACTATCTATTTCGGCCAGATTTTGTTTTGAGTTAACTGTCAAATATTAAAAGTAATGTTATAAACATTAACTGCAAGGCAGGTGGTAATACTTGATCGCAAAAAGCATGAGACCGCTGTTTATGGATGTTTAAAAAGAGGCTTTTGCTCAGGTGTGGGACACGAAAATAAGCTAATAAAAATAATGGTAGGAACAGCTACTGTTATTTACAAGGTGGAACATAAAAATTGCACATAAGACTCGAAATATTATAAGATTTTAAAATTGGTAAAGATCAATTTTAAAACCATGTTCTTATTACGATGAAATTTATATACACTTACTGGTATACCCGATACTCGTGTTAAAGTACTATTTCGGACCTCTCATACACTCTATATACGTAATCAGATAAGTGTTATTTAAAATATTGTTAAAGGTGATAACGCTATAGGAAATTGGAAGACATTAGAATTTTTAATCAGACGATTAAGATAACTATCCAAACGACTTATGAGATTTGAAGTGATAAGATTATAAAAATCGTGCCACAAACAGGGTCACTACCTAACAAAGACAGATGGCGCTGAACACAACGCAGTATACAAGCCACGATTCCGTATACAATCCTGAATCGCGATAGAAGAGTTCTCGAACATATTTAATATATATAAAATTTACCGACAGTAACCTTAGAAGTTATAGCATTTGTATAACTGACAATTATAAAGAGATCATCCCCAAAAAGCAATCAATGTGATGAAGATTGTCGCCTTTGTTTACTACGCTGCTCCAGTATGCTTTGGTGAACTTCACACAGCTTTCGAAAATATATATTTCCTCGATTATTTTTATCTTCTTTAGCAAATCATAGAAACGATTACTAACTATGATTGATTTTTTTTATCTTAGTTATTGAGTAGCCTTAAAGCCTTGTAGCCACACGCGCGTCAAAAAACGTGCGACAAATTATTTGCCAATATCAAAACCAACTCTATTACCTCATACAAGAATCACATTTTCCAACAACATGACGCGAAACATTAATGACGCGAGCATAGTTTGACTCATAGCCGCCATAGCCTTTACCACAGAAATTCAATCCTTATGTTTATTGATACAGAGTTTGATGAAGTTGCGGGTTCGATTCCCGCCAGTGACAATTAACGTAAATGGCATTTTCAGAATTTGATCTGTCGAAACAAAAGAAAACAATACGAACAATTTGACGTGTCGGTTCGACAAACAATAATCCGGCTCCTGATCTGCGTGTACGCCCCCAGTCCATTTTATGATACCCATAGTACAAGCTTTGCTTAGTTAAGGATCATACGATGAGTAACTATGTGGTGTCAGGGAATATTTATTTATTTATATGTACCTAAAAAAAAAATATTTAGTGCAATTTTCTTTAAAGTCCAGGGGCCCGATTTTCGTTTGATAGGCATCAATCTCTATTAGAGATATGTCGAAACAAAAGAAAAAAATACGACCAATTTGACGTTTCGAATCGACATATCTCCTATAGAGATGGATGTCGATAGCACGAAAATCACCCCCCAGTTAAAACACTTGCCCCTTTGGTTACATGGTTCTAACATGTATTTACCATAAATTTGTGTTATAGTTTCTACAATATACGAGTCTCTACAGGATGTGAAGTAAATGAGGAGGATTATAACAAGCGGATACGGGTAATAGAAATATTGAATGCAATTCAATGCAATGCAATTCTTCCAGGATGGTAAATAAGTAAATTACCGGCAGTAAACTAACTTTTACCATGCAGTTAATTTTACCTATAATATGTTTACCGTTTGTTAATTCTAAGCTATTTATAATAATGCACTAATTAATTAGATGAAGCTTTATAAAAGTTAATTAATCATGGTATAGTAGTTTGAGCTTTGGCCGGTCGGCTCTGTGTACCGTGAAGTTGCGGGCTCGATTCCCGTTTGCGACAAATTTCAGGAATGGTCTTTTCGAAATGTATCCGTAATACAAGCTTCAGGATCAGAGTCATACGATGAGTATGTGTTCCTTGAATAGCTAGGCTGATTCGTTGAGCGAGCAAAGAGCCCTCTCACCTGTGGAGATAAGAGGCACATTTCGGACTTCTGATACACCGTGTATAATGAGTTCTGATGGACGAGGAAGTAAGAAAATTGTAGGACCATTTACAATGGTAATAGTCTCAGTAGCCACCTGTTGGTAAACTAGCCAATTTTGAGTCAGAGCTAGTCTTGGAAATTGTTTCTGAGCTCGTGATTTGATTACTATGAATGTGGTGTGGTACGTTATTCGGATGCAATTAGGCTCTATGCGCACGATAAAGCCGGCTGCTCGATAATGATGGGCATAGAGTAAACAGGGAAGCCATTTGACTCCACCTCGCGAATGGCCGTTAGACTATTTTTTTTAACTGACATCTGCCATTGCCAGTTCAAGTAAGTACTTAAGGTGTCAAACAATAATAAGCAAGCTGCGTATTTATTAAAGCACATACGTTTTATAGCGTTTTAATGCCATTTTCACTGTTAAACTTTAATAAATACGCAGCTTGTTTGTATTGTTTGACTTAATCCGGTAACTACAATGGTGGATATCAGATAACTAACTAACTACAGCCCTTTTAACGTCCCACTGCTGGGCACGGGCCTCCCCTCAATGCGAGGGGGATTCAGGCCATAGTCCACCACCCTGGCCTAGTGCAGGTTGGCAGACTTCACACAAATATCGAGAACTAGTCAAGTCCCCTCAGTCGTGCAGGTTTCCTCACGAAGTTTTCCTCACCGTTTCATAGCAAGTGATAATCTCGGATGAAAACGAGATTCGCATATAGACCCAGAGGTGCGAGCCGGGCTTTGAACTTGCACACTTTGATTGCAAGGCGTGCGTTCGACCACTCGGCTACCACTGCTATATCAGATAAACCACTCGGCTACCACTGCTATATAAGATATCTAGTAAATAAGATAAGATAACGTCAAAAAAATTACCGCAGGGTGCATTTGATAAGGCTTCTCATCTTACTCTATGGCATAACGGGAACGGATGTGTCTTATGTATTCACCCGTACAGCCGACTTTATCGTGTATATTGAGGCTTAGGGTACAGTTGGGGTAATGAGAACTGAAATATGGATTATCTGATTGCTGTAATTGAAAGGGCTAAGATTGTAGTTATAGCTTCTATTCTGGATAGTAAGTTAGTTAATACGTTGCGCCCCGCGCGAGATGTTTAAGTCTTATAACAATAGAAAATAGACAGGTTAAAAATATTTCTGTTATCTTATCCTGTTGAAATAATGGTATTCACATGTAATTACTACTTCTTAAATACACTAGTACGTGTTTTTTAGGGTTCCGTACCCTAAGGGTAAAACGGGAACCCTATTACTAAGACTTCGCTGTCCGTCCGTCCGTCCGTCCTTCCGTCCGTCCGTCCGTCCGTCCTTCCGTCCGTGTGTCACCAGGCTGTATCTCTTGAACTGTGATAGTTAGAGAGTTGAAATTTTCAGAGGTGATGTTTTTCTATTGCCGCAATAACAACAAATACTAAAAATCTGAATAAAATTAACATTTAAGGGGGCTCCCATACAACAAACGTGATTTTTTTGCCGTTTTTATAGATAATGGTAAGGAACCCTTCTTGCGCGAGTCTGCAAGTCGGTTAGCAGGTTTTTTTTAAATGAACTCTATGAAAATATCCATAAAGATTTAATTACTGTGGCAAACGCCACGCGACATTCATGAAGTAATTTATTCGATTAAATTGCATGTTTTCTTGCAAAAAAAAAATCATCAAATTTTTTGCCAATACCAAACCGGACTCTATTGACTAACAGAGAAAGTTAATTTTAACCTAAATGAAACCGACAGTGGCTTTTACTACAGAAATTCAATCTTTATGCATATTGACACAAAGTACATTTTCAAAAAATGTCAAGTGAATTCGGTCGCCCCAATACGTACACGGAGTTTATTTTGCGTGCAGACTGTCGACTCCATGCGGTACTACTTACTTGTAAAAGATGACCCCTCAATTTATTACACTTCGTTTAATCTGGAGACCATGTTGGCGTGGTATTATGGTGGGTTCTAAAGTAACTATTTAGTTTAGTTAGTTTTTTTAAAGAAGTGTTTAATAGATAGTAGAGTTCCAAAAATATTTCAAATGCCATGATTGGTAGGATCATTTGCACCAGTTGCATAATCCAGCAATGTCCATTGTCTCTGTCCCAATTGCCCCCGGTGGCAGATGAAACGTTGCAACTGCCTCTGATATTTGTATTAACATCTGCCAATACTTGTGATAACTTATTGGACCTCAAGAAAGTTGCCTTCATGATAAATAAGTTTAGACTCTACCTACTTAAAATGTAGAGTTTCACTTAAAGTAAAAAAAAATACTCTAGAGATATGTGACCGGTGTTTGAATTTAGCTCTCATGGTCGACTTTATATGTAGAGTTCACACTTTCATCATCTATCAAACTCTATTTAAATGCTGGTTATCAAAACTTTCTATGTTTACAACGCTCGTATATTACATCACAAGCATTTTGATCCGACAAGAATAGGGAACTCTAGTATTCAAACAATACTCGTCTCTATCCACATTCCAACACCTGTGGGAAAAAAAACACTTTAATTTATTCAATAATGTAACCCAAAATCGCCGAATAAATGTCTCTATCTACCCGCAGTATTGTTGAAAATAGATACGTTCTCTACATAATCGGCTATATCTCAAACATTTATAACCAGAGAACCTGGGAAATTGAATACGTCTATAAAACTTCATTGGAACTATAATCTTGATATACTTATATCAATAATCTCTACCACTGATTGGTTTAACAGAATTTAATACATATTTAAATATATTTTAATAATGTGTGATTCGATATGAAATATGGAAAAATATCTTTGGAAATAGGTACTGTTTATGTCGGAAATACGTGATTATGTTCGCTAAATACTTTAATTAATTTCGCTTTCAGATTTAATAAAATGTTTTGATTTGAGCGGCTACTTATTTTCGCCATTGTAACTCAAGGAATGGTTTGTATTACGGCAAAATGGGACCTCGGTTGGTGACCATACGTGTAAGCTTTATATTAAATTCTATATTTATTAATTAAAATAAAAAAAGACTTAAAAAGACAAGGTTCAAAAGTCACAAATGAGTAAGACAATTTAATGTCATCAATATTATCTCACTGAGATAACAATCGAATGACACCTCGGAAAGACGAATGGCCTTTCAATTCAATACATCGATTCGAACATGTATCGATTCGAAGATCGATGTTTAAAGCTTTTTAATCGACAAGGAACGATTAAGTTATACGAGACAATCGATTGTCGGAGTTTTGTTTACATATTTTTGTTCTTTCTATACGATTCATTGGAATTTTCAAGAAAACTCTAATTTAATTAAAACACACTTCTGGTCCAGGAGCCCGATTTTCGTTTGATAGACATAAATCTCTATTAGAGATATGTCGAAACAGGAGGAAAAAAATACGACCAACTTGACGTTTCGTACATAAGTTTTATCACTTTCAACAGTCAGGTTCGTCGAGAATATTACGTCAAACCGATGACCAGTGCAAAAATCTCGAAGTGACGTCATTTTCTCGACTAACCTGACAGTTGGAAGAGATAAAACTTATCTCTACATGCTAAGGGACTAGCATTGCTGGACGACGGCTTGGTTTTGTGGTTTATACGTAGGCTACTCGAGTTGTGGTTTCGGGTTCAATTCCCGTCAAAATGGAAAATTGCCTTTTTGGAATTTGTCCTCGTCTGGGTGTAACTGGGACCAGGACAGCAACCCCCAGTCCATGGGTATGGTACCCATAGTACAAGCTTTGCTTAGTTTGGGATCACACGAAGAGTTTAAGTTGTGTTCTTGTTGTATTTATTGTGCTCGTAACTCATAATTGTGTATGGTATTGAGACATTTGGCATCATAAAAAATCACTAGGTCTTTTATGAGTCTTACGTGAGATTTAAGCCCCCGGTACACTGTGGCATCAATGCTTGCACGTCAAAATATTTTCCAATACCAAAACGAACTCTGTATCAATATGCATAAGGATTGAATTACTGTGAGCTACGCTCCCACGCGTCAAAATTCGCTCTCGATCTGAGTGTCATTTAGTTGAAGAATTAACTTTTTATATGATTCAATACAGTTTGTTTTGGTATGGCAAAAAATTAGACGCGCGAGCGTTGACGCCCCGGTGTGCCGGGGGTTTAAATCTTAAGGATCCTACTCGTTAACATCAAACAAATTCAAACTTTAATTAAGATCACAATATTTTTTTTGTAGTTTTTATGTGAATTGAAACTACTGTTAATTCAAGGCACTAATGGTTAATGTTTATAGATAAATCATACCACAAAAAAGTGCCATTCATCTTGCAAATTAAAATAATTTTCGGATATAAGATAAATAATATAATTCGAATAAATGTCAAGACAGTGTACGCCTTGTCTTAGAACCGATATTAATTAGTCCTTATGTAATTACTGTGATTAACATGGAGTTAATAAACTGATTGGATGTGTAAATGCAGGTGTAAAACGTTACATTTTTATGGAATTTTGTCTATATAATATAAAAAAAAAACTTTTCTGAATTATGTACCACATTATTTAGAACAGTTTTTTTTTTATTCAGAATCAGAATTTTTTATTCATCTTAACCAATACAGGCACTTATGAATCGTCAATAAATAATAATAATAGGCATCTCTACCACATTTTCAAAACACAAAATTAATCAGCTACACAAATTACAAGCTGTGTCTGTGTACGATTTAAAGGTTGGAAGGGGGAGGAAAACGGGACAAATAGCAAACATCCCTCAAATGAGTTCCTGTGGAGCTGGACCAGCGCCTGACCAAGCGTGTTTATCCTAGATTGTATTTAAATATGGTTAGACAACACATACTTGTCATATGTTCCCAAACTAAGCAAAGCTTGTTGCCAATTTCGGAAAGACCATTTCCGAAATTTGCTACTGGCGAGAATCGAACCCGGCCTACACTCAAACCAAGACTTAGCAGTTATTTGTGATGTGTCGAAATACTACCAAAAAGTAAATCGTGTTGAAAGTCTGAATTTTTTCAGTCAGTGTCGATGTGACTTGGTAATTTATTAAACTATTACACAAACTATTTAAAACTTAACAGCCCATAATAAAACTGTCTACGGGTTTTTTTATGAAACACGCCTATAACATTTTAATGCCGCGTCCATTGTGCCACAAATCACGATGCGCGGGCGCAACAACAGTAAGTTTTTAAGACGGACACACGGATTAAAGGGATTAGTATCAATCATGGCCACAAATTGGTCGCTACGTAGCTACCAGTTAGGGATTAAATCGACGAATGACGGTATGTCAATGGAAATCGTCAGTAACCGTTAGTAACGTTTGGTTAAAGTTTAATGAGGTATCTCTACCATGGGTTCACACGTTCGCTACTCGATTGAAACATCACGCCTGTATTTTTATAAGAGATAAGCAGACGCGTACTGCTGTGCACCACCAATTTTCTAATAAAGTTTGGCCTAAATATTAAAGAGTGGTTTCCAATACCGGGCACATTTCCTCTTAATACAAGGGAGATTGGGCCATAGTCCGCTACGCTGGCCCAGTGCGGGTTGGTGAAATTCAACCTTTCTGTAGATGTGCAGGTTTCCTCGCGATGTTTACCTTCACCGTTCAGCAATTGGTAATCATTATTGTACTTTCACGCATGAAATTTGAAAATCAAAAAGATCCAAGTCTGGGGTCTTGAGTCTGCACCCTTTGAGTTCGAGGCGGGCCTTCTGGCAGAAGAGGCTAGGCTGTCACTGCCTGTATAGAGACAAGTGAGCGTAAAAAAGCGCATGGTAGAGCTAAAAAAATATTTCGTTTATTGGCATCACTTTGATGCTATTGATTGATGGGTTCCTGTTGTGATGGGATTGCAATTTGTACGTTCGATAATTGAGTACAATTATGTACTATTGAATAAGTTTTTTTTACTTGTGTCTATGGTTATTAAGTCGATATATTTACGAATGATTCTACATTCAAAATGATCAGCATTTTAATAAATAAAATATTTCTTAACATAACGTTGGTACACTGCTGTGAATGCTTGCCCCCGGAAAAATTAAGGCGGGTGATGTATCATTATTGCATGTAGTATTGTATTTTTTAATATGAACCATTGTTAAAAGTACTAAAGGGAAAACTATACTGGAAATGAAGTGGGGGGCAATTTGCAAAGTGGGGGGAAAATAGGCGTGATGATTAAATGGTCTAGAAATCTAAACCACACCACGTCCATACATCCATATTAATCCATTTAGTAAAAAGTTATTATTTTGATATTTCAAACTTAAATTTTATTTATGTGTACCGATTATTGGATTCCTCCGCCATATTTATCAATTTTTTTCACTCATTTTTATTCATTATGTATATATATTATTATTATATATTTATTGGATTTTCTCTTACTTCAAATTACTTGATACTGGCTGAAATACTCGATAATCGCAGGTTGAGCAGGTTTGGTAGGAAGAGAAGAGAGAGAGAGAGAGTACAGATTATTATGTGTATATTATAATACAATATATCTAGTAAGACTTTAGAGAAAGTTAATGTGCTCGTGTGACTTAGATTAAAAACTGTTTAGATTATACAGGGTGTTTCAGGAGTCCCAAATAATACTTATATTTATAATAATCATCAGTATCGGGTATACAACTGAATGTGATAGAAATTTGATCGAAATTCGACCATGTTTTTCAACTTTCTTTCCGTCGTCCATTTCTATAACTCGTAATATTACGAGTCCTCGAGTCCTATAAAAAATTTGCATGTTCTGTTTTGTGAATATTAGTAGCCGACCCTCAAAGTGTAGTTTACACTACTGACTAGGGTTATGGATGTACCCAAAGGCCAAAACACGATAACTGTGACCAATATTCAAAGGTCTATAACTCAGAAACTATGATGGTTAGGTACAAACTAAGCATCCACATATGAGCTTCCGTGTATGTACCCAAAGTATTATTGTGGACTTCTTAAACACCCTGTATATCGTAACAAATAGCATCCATCTTGCAGACCACCAACGCTGGTTGGGCCCACTCTATTAAAGCTATCGGGCATTTTTTAAATTTATGGTCCTATTCGTATTGTTTCAATTAGATATTGGGAATTAAATGTATTCATGTGACGCCCAAATTACTGTATCGGAGTTTAATGATTTAGGATAAGCTTTCTATTGTGTAGGTTATTAGAAGTGTATAATAAAATTTTACTTATAATCTGTCTGTTTGTAACTCATTAACATTTGTAGGAAGAAGTGCTTATTGAAATAAAACTATTTTATAGGTCTTGCATACCATTGCAAGGCCTCAAGACACTGTGAGCACTTTCTGCGAGGATCGGACCGCAAACAACAACTAAATATGAGGGTACCCAGTTATTAACTATGACATCAGGACGTCTAACACCTCAGTCCCCCGTGACCATGGTTGCTGTAAAGCAGCCGAAACGTCGGGAAAATAATATAGTAAATAAACGCTATAAAATCCGTAAAATAGTTTTATTTCAATGTATAGTATTCGCGTAAATATGAGAAAACAATAAGAAGTGCTTATATTGTTTTTAATTCGAATTACCTAATTAAAGGTTTCTTAAAGAAAGATAATCAAAAATTATATCACTTCTTTGGTATCTTTATTATGATAACCAAAAAATACTAAGGAGATACCATTTAAATCATTCGATTTCAATATTGAAAATAAATTAAATATTTTTCTTTTTTTGAGGTCGTTTAAAAAAGGAAAATTAGTTCAGGCAATCGCTGGGTGTGTTTAAAAAGCAGCAAACCCGCGAATAATGCTTAGTCTATGACAAAATTTCAATAAACATGGATTAGGCCCCGCAGCAGTGCCTATACGCTCGCCCCGCCTCTGCTGTGTTACATTCGACCATTACGACCTGCACTCACTGCGGCGAACATATTACATTGCACTCTAAGTCTATTGTACAAAGATTGGTATTCTGGATTTTTTCTGGGATCTGAAATTGCACTCTTGGATCTTTCTTGAAAATGGACTTTAAGTCAATTGTGCAAAGATTGAATTTCTGGATTTCTTCTAGGATCTGAAATTCGCGTGAATTGTCGATGTCATCTAGTTGTAAAACGTGCTAGTTTTTAACTGACTTCAAAAAGGAAGAGCTTCTGAATTCGACTCGTATTTTTTTAGAGTCAGTTCACCATTAAGTAACTACAGACACATTTAAAAATATATATTGAAGTAATCCTGGTAGAATTTAGTAACCATGGAGTTTGTTATCCATTCTTTTCCATAGGAAATGCATTCCAAATCGATGGGTTTTTTTTTATTGGCGAATACATAATACTTGTATTAGAATACGTGAATAAAACAAAACTAATTCTAATTATGAGTTAACAGAGTTCATTTTCGTATTAGCCAAAAATTGGTCGTGCGGGTTTTGACGCGTCTGTGTGTGCAGGGTTTCATTATAGTTGATATTAAATTTTGCTTTATGAGTCATCCGGTATTTTTGTTGTGCTTTCACTGACCTTTTGTTGAAATAATAATTGGCGAAGTAAAAGCGCGTAGCTACACCAGTTTTGACATTTAAAAAAACTTCGCAAACAAAAAAAATAACCGGATTTTTATATCAACTGCATGCGATGAAGGGTAATTTGACAAAAATGGTGCATTTTTATCCAGTTTCTGTTAGAATTTTAACTCACTCACAAACCACCTACAATGGCCTTGTTAATTTCCAAAGTGTTTTGTAAATACAATATGAATTAAATAAAAATTGATGGTCGGTAAGCCTACTACATGTGTGCGTAATCCAAAATTCTATTTTACCTCGAATTTTGTTTTTTTTTTCAACTATAAATATGTCCATTTTTTTATATTATTATTTTATCCTATTGTTCCGCCATTCTTTTTTATCTTCACCATCCATTTTCTTTATAATGACATTGATTTTGTGATTTTTAAGAATTATTTTACACTGACAACATACGAACTAATTTCGGATGAAGCCATACTTTATCTTAACATAATATTTCTCATAAGATGCAAAAGAAAAGTATTCCAAATTTCTTATCCTCTTACGTCTTATCACCCGTGTTCTGTCTTGTCTCTCTCTGTCTTGGGTTCGTGGACATGTTTTACGATTAACGCATCCAAATTATCGCTTCACAATTTTTTTTTATTTGCCTGCTTCGTACCACTGCTGGGGCTTACCCCAGGAGCCGACTTTAATCCTTCCCTTCCTTCATGAGACGGTAAGAACATGGTTTTCGACGTAAAACTAACAACCCATAGCCTCTACATTATTATCCTTACTGTCATAACAATAACTTAATTTAGTTTGTGATACTTATTCAGATCCATTCATTGAAGCAGTGGTAGCCTCGTGGACAAGAACTCCCGCCTTGAACGTCAGGGATGCAAGTTCAAATCCCGTGCTCGCACCTCTGAGATAATTGTCATGTGATCATGTCTTTTTCAACAATGATTACCACTTGCTGAACGGTGAACGAAAATTTCGTGTGGGTATCCGCACGACATTTTCGTTCAGGCACGTCTATAGAAAGGCGTGTGAAGTTAACCAGCCCGCCCTGGGCCAGTGTGGTGGACTATAGCCCAAAAATCTCCCTCGTATTGAGGGAGAATGTGTCCAGTGTAATAGGCTGGCCCTCTAACATTGGGACCAAAATACATCGGTGAAGAGTGGGCGCACTACAGTGCACCTTTGCTTACACCTTCGGGGGATACAGGCGCGATGATGATGATGCTGCTGTTTGATGAATGATGATGCTGTTTTAATACTTATTGGCGATTATTCATTTACTAACGTCCGCTACCTACGAATTTATTTCGATATTCTCGCCCATTTGCGAAATTATAGCCTCCACATAGTTAGTAATAAGAAACAACGGTATTCATTAGTGATGTACCGCCTACCGATTTTAGTCGATTTTTTATTAGAATTTTTAGTATCGAGTAATTTAATAGACTATATCGGTAATTGTTCTGACCTATTAACTTACGAGTTAATAGCTAGTATAATGAAACTATCTCATTATTTGGGAACATTTAGTCTGTTTTATTGCTTACCTTATAATTTGAGTGCTACTTAATAGAGTGAGACTTAATTTACAACAAAAATATTAAATATAATAAGAACACAGTTATTTACCAACAAAATTGCATAGCGCTAGTTCAAATCACCGTCTGCTATTATTAAATATAATTAATAAACTATTCATCATCCATATTCATAATCGACTAAAAACTTCACTCGACTATCGATTGGCGATAGCCTTTGGGAACGATTTTGTTGAAAGTATTTAAATAACTAAGATTACATATTGTAGGGTATTGATTTAATAGCACCGCATTGACTGACTGACGGGGCCTCAAGTCGTAAAATTAAAAGTTAACATTGTTTATGGTGTTACAATTTCTCTCCTGTGGCAATAAAATGGGACCGCTGATTGGGGATCGTGTTTGGACGTTAATTAAGTTACGAAAGAGGTGTACAATTTTATATAAGTGTGAGTGAGACAAAAAAATAAAAAATGTATTTTATGAAATAGAAAATCAATTATTTTACCGATTAATCTCAGTCCGTCCCTATCGATGCAGGGATGTATTTTGAAAAACTTTTATTTTTGATATTTATTATATAACACTCTAGAAAGAGACCTTGATGTTTTATCCTGCTCACTTCAACAGTTTTAAGGCCATGGATACACGCTCGAGTTTATTTTTTTCTTCATTCTTTCGCGCATATTTTGTGCGTGCGTGCGGCCGATTAAATACCGTATTATGGCTGCGGTAACTGGTTCGCAAAGTGCGAATAATTACTCCTGCGGTCGGTGATATACAAAGTTATCGAAAAAGCAATTAACGGCATTGCAACATTGTTTTTTTGGTTGCTGTCATACACAGATCTGTCGTTACCTATCAATGAGACCGGTGTCTTGGCGATTGCGACACCTGATGTGTAGATATAGAAAGTGTCGACCACAATGTGAGGAAACGGAATGAGCGCATACCGCGGATTTATTCGGATCGTTCTACCATTAATTATGTAGCTGACGTACGGTGAGCAGAGATAATATTACGCACTTTTTAATATCCGAACGGTGGTTAATTCGGAAATACGGAACTTTGATGGTCGGCTAATTTTACAAAAATGCCGTAATATACAAAAACGTACGTATTTTCGATCGATTACGTCATTTTTATGACTTGGTAAAGTTGTTTCAATGTACGTGTATCTGCTCGGTGGCTACAGCGTTGATTCACGTCAGCGGCCAATTTTGGAAATAGATTTTTCATAATTATCTACCTAGGTTACTTACCGTTGTGGGTAAACATGATAGGAGGTTGACAAGGAGAGAAGCGTGGCAGGGAGAAAGGCAGAATTACGAAAAACCGGCCAAGTGCGAGTCGGACTCGTGCACAAAGGGTTCCGTACCATTATCTATAAAAACGCCAAAAAATCACGTTTGTTGTATGGGAGCCCCCTTCAATATTTATTTTATTCTGTTTTTTATTGTATTGGTTGTTGTAGCGGCATTAGAAATACAACATCTGTGAAAATTTCAACTCTCTAACTATCACGGTTCATGAGATACAGCCTGGTGACAGACGGACGGACGGACGGACGGATGGACGGACGGATGGATAGTGAAGTCTTAGTAATACGATTCCCGTTTTACCCTTTGGGTACGGAACCCTAATAAAAACGGTCTCGATTCATCTGGGATCGTCCCGAGCCATAGGAAACGCGTTGCGTAGGTTAAGATCATACTTATTTCAGTACTTGTGAAATCGATAAACTGATCCGTCCAAGAATTTATCACTCAACTTAAGCGTGAATAACATCTAAAACAGGATAATACCGTGAGCACTAAAACAATATTAGTCATCGTAAAACATAGCAACATTGATTTATGTCTGTATTTAGTCGCAAAATGGTAATATAAAGCTATAAATAAAAAAGGTCCACGTATTATAAACATTTGTTTTTATGGATTAGTTCAATTTAGTTCAATTAGTTTTTATGTTTTTTAATTCTGTACAGCGCTCTGTATCTATTTATATTCAATTAAATCGTTACTTTATTTTGATAAGAGTTATTTTTAAAACTTTGAACGTCACAATATTATTAAAGGTTTTTAATGTATGTTTTTAAATTTATTTACGTATTGTTATTTTTTTGGCAACCCTACGTAAGTTATCGATTGGTACAACACGTGAATGGTTTTTAATTTAATTGTAATACCCGATTTTGTTCAACCGAGCGTACGTGCGGTTCGAACGGACAGATGTCAATCTTTACCGCTGGATAACCACCCTTTTTTTGTATAGATAATACATATACGCCCTGCATACACCGGGGCGAGCGATATTACTTGTCTTATAAAAAAAAGTATTATGTTGGCAAAATTTATGTTCACATTTTTTTTTCCATTACGGACTCCACAAGAACAGACTTATTTCAATCCACAGTCTTTCCAATCAAAGATTAATTAATTGATTTTATATAGGCCTACGAGGGCACTTACAAATTTTCATGTTAACAATACAGTCCTGTAATAATTCTCAGCGTTTTAAATTTTGTTACATTATAAGTAAAGATTAGTATTTACATTAAAATCTAGTAAAAAAAATTAGTAAAACAAGATTAAATAAAGATAAAATAAATGTCACTGGCAAAATTGAGTCGATGATGTTGCATTGAAAAATATGCTTCTACAATCTGGGACCTTACCTCTCAAAGTATTGTTTATTTTATTACTAACTGACATTTTTTTTTTAATTGTACTGAATTAACTGTCGATAACTGAAAGGAATATTATAAATATTGCTGAATTGGTGGCGCGCGTTTGTCGCGCCTGTGAGTGAAAAGTAACAGTGTTAGTTTTTACGACATATGAATGGTCTGGTCAGTGATAGCCCCGTTCTCTCGTTTTTATTGTCATACGTAATGAATTAACTATATACGTGACATTATATCGCCAATTGTGAAAAAGTCATACTTTTTACGCGCAGTTTCATTTCCGTTAGTTTCTTTTAAATCCTCTAATTGTCGCCGCCGGCAATTACGAGCCAGTCCCCGCGCACACATCATCAACTCGTCACCGCGCTCCGTTAGTTTCTTTTATTAGCGAAATATTGAACTCTCAGTCATACATCATGGTAATAAGAAGGACGATAATATGCTTTAATTATCAATATCATCGATAATTAAATTTAAAAAATTAACTTTTACACTTATCAGGATGATCGAAATTTAAACTATCAAAAATGTTCTAATTCTACTATTCTAAAATATAACATGTAATTTAAAACGACCACAAAGATCTTCACGCCTGTCTTCTTAGAAGCGGTAGTCAGAGGTGCACAACAGACGTTGGTGGTGTTTGCATTTTACCCCTCAATTTGGGAGTGACTCGGACTATAGCCAACCCCACTGGCTGAGTGCAAATTAGCAAATTTAAAACAGCTTTTTATAGAAGCACAAGTTTCCTAAAAATATTGACCTTTACCGTTATTAATTTATGTTTTTTCTTTGTTTCAGGTAAATACACCCATTGTCACCTCCAGAAACTAATTATAGACAGTGGAATCAAACTGCAACCGGTAATTTTCTATCAATAGCCGCACGCACTATGATCACATTTTCATAGAAACTATCTACCCAAGATACCCAGCCGACCACTTTCTCGGTGCCTCGTTCATACAGGTCTAATTTACTCGCCAAACCACTTGACTAAGCACTTACAGGTACACTGTAATAGTACATTATCTTTGAGAGGTTTACTTAAGAGTCGGCGGCATAATTAATAAATTTTAATTTTATTATCTAGCCTGCGTTTGGTAATATCCTCACTTTGTAATACTGGGTGTGTCTTGTTGTTAGATATTACAGAAATGTGAATTTGTGAAGTAATCCTTTGCTTCTAGTTTTAGAAGTCGTTTTGACAGATCGTATTTCATTATTATTTCTCACAAAATAAGTAGATGATATTTTCTTACATGTTAAGTCATTATAAATTCATCTACATATCCTTCTTTACGAATATATCGAGATATATACCATGTCATAAACCTTATACTCTATCTGACTCATATAGTATATTGGTGGTCTAATATTTTTCGATAAATAGGTAAGACCAATATTAGGTAGCCCATTTAACGCTCCACTACTAAGCAGTCTAGGCACGGGCCTTCCCTCAATGCCAAAATTCAGGCCATAATCCTCCACCCTGGTCCAGTGCGGGTTGGCAGATCTCACAAGTCCGGGATGCGACCTCGGGATTTAAACCTACACCGCTTGCCACTAAAGTAAGCGCTCTTCCAATAACATAATATGATAGTGAATTCCCATTTTTTAAATTAAATTACCATTAAGTAAGTTGTATTAATAAGTCTTTCATTTACAAAGCTTCGTTCATACTCAAGTATCCGGTAACTATAATAGCATATGGTTATTCTATTTGCGAATATTTTGTTAGATACAACTAGGTACTGTAAAACAATGCCTCGTTTAAACGCAACTATCCTGCCAGTAACTAGATCTATAAATGCCCGAGGCGGTGCGCACGCGAACTAATCGGCAACATCCGAGTTACGCGCTTGCGCAAGCCCAGCATATACCATTTCCTTTGTGATTACGAAACTTGAGAACAAGATTTTTCTGTAACCAGCACCTACTTGGCGACTAGAATCTTTGTGGATATACTTGAACAGGTAGTTTGTTGTAATCGCCATGAATCATTGGGAATTACATTGCTTTAATTTATGTGTTGGGAAAGTGTGGCGCAAAAGGAAAATTGCGGTTTTAATTATAATAGTTGTTATAACAAGTAACGGGAATAATGAAGATAATAATTTTTAATAATGGCCTTGAGAGGTTAGCGCTAGAGAGCTGGGTCAAGGGGCGGATCAGAAACAGTTCTTCTGGAGACGGCGCACATAGTGAGGAAGTTCCTCTGTCTGGAGCCGTGACTATAAGTAACTAGCAGGGTCCTAGTCTTTCTAAACGCCGGTTGGGAACAGTTTTGTTTTGCTGTTTATTTTATTTATTTAAATCACAGCTATTTCCAATTGAAAGTTAAATTTAAAGAAGATTTTTTTGTAAATGTACCAAAATGTACTGTATTGACTGTTGATCGAAGGTACGCATTGAAAAAGTTCTTTCTTTCAACGAAATCTCATTGTCATCGCGAGGAAATGTTGAAGTGTGGAGGCGTAGCTTTTACCACAGAAATTCAATCTTTGTATATATAGTCACTAAGTCTGTTTTGCAACTGGCAAAAAAAGTTCGCGTGCGTAATGACGCTTCAGTGTATAATAGGGCTTTTACAGCATTTGTAAGCTTAGTGTTTCCTAGATTTCTAGATCGTGACTACACAATAAAGTTTCACTTCTATTGTTTGATACCCAGAAGCTTCGTTTACTACTTACTATTTATTAACGCAGTCTTAGCATACCCTTAGTCAGTAAGAGACTTGATTAGTTGTCGTGCAAAGCGTATAAAAAAGGTCGGACGGCCTCCCTCAACAATAAGTGAAGCACTTAGAAAATAGACCCGCTTGCACCTGTACTTTTACTTGGATACATTTACAATCACGTGGCATTAATTAATTGGCAAATAGGTATGACGTTGCTACACTTTAAATATTGCCTTGGAGTCTATCTTTTTATACATCTATTATCTGCAATTAGTTTTATTCGATAGATGATTTCTTAGTATTTTTTTGTAGAAATGGCTATATAAAACTTCCCAAGAATAGTCCATTATAAATACCACAACAATGACTGGTCAGTGACTAACAATACAATCTCATAGGTTTCTTAGTAATCGTATGTTCTTATTTCGACCTTTTTCCTTCTAAAAACACGTAAACTCGGATCAATGACCTTGTGAAATACAATTCTTTTGTCTGCGATGTATAAATCAAATCTAGCCCTAAGCACACTGGAGCGTCAAAATTCGCGCGCCAAATTCTATGCCAATACCAAAACAAAAGTTGTGTCTATACAGGTGTTTCAGAAGTCCAAAATAATACTTTGACGTTTGCGTCAGTATCGGGTATTAAAAATTTGATCGAAATTCGACCATGGTTTTACAACATTTTTTTCGTCGTCAATTTCTATAACTCTTAATATCTCAACTCTGCTTTGAGGATATTGGCAGTCGCCCCTCATTAGTGTAGACTACACTGCTGAATTGGGTAATGGATGTACCCAAAGGCCAGAACACGATACCTGTGACAAATATTCAAAGGTCCTTATCTCAGAAACTATGATAGTATAATCTATCTTCACTAAGCATCCACGTATGAGCTATCGTGTATGTATCAACCCAAAGTATTATTTCGGACTTCTGAAACACCCTGTATATTACCTACAAGTGAGACAATTTTTTTTTTTTGATTTTTACAACTGTCAAAACCCAATTACACCACAGGGGTTGATTTATAAAAAAAAAAATTTCAATGTAACCTTTCAAAATATCCCGACAAACCGATACGAATGAAAATGAAATTGAGAACCTCCTCTTATTTTGAAGTCGGTTTAACGAAACTAATTAGCATCGGTTTACTGTAGTTCACCTTGACCTATCATTTACTTGAAAAAATAACAAAACGTTTTCCGAAAAATAAACATGACTAACCCTGTTTTTGATTTAAATACGAGTAATCTTGAAAAACCTAAAAATATTAAACAAATAAACATTTATTATCAACTTAATGCCCTGCAAACAAGTGTCACAATATACTGACCGTATTCTTAGTAAGCAAGACTTGGAGATCAACAATGTCCGAAGAGCAATTCCTCTAAATCGAATTCATTTCCTGTATTAGCAGAACCGTAGCAATTCACAGAGAATCTCGTAATTACGAGCGAATACAATAACGCCTTGTACAAACTGGGGAGAAAATTAACTATATCTTGAAAATGTACTCTGCCTATGTACATAAAGACTGATTTTTGACAGCTCGTCAAAAATTGCTTGAATCAAGTTTTCATTGTAAAATGTACTTTTTTCGTTAGTTAATACAGTCCCTTTTGGTATAGGCAAAAATATTGTAGCACGGCGCATGACTTTACACTGACTTTATTTGTGTGCGTGTGCATGTGTGTGTGATGTATTCATATTTATGCGTAGAGGCCTTAACGGCGATATCGAGTGGCTTAAGTATAGGCTGTAACGAATTCCGAATTAATAACGCTCCTCTAGGCAACGGCCCATCTTCCGATTATACATGGTGTTCTCATTATAAACATTTATCCATATTATTGGACAAGTTGAAAGTAAAAATTGTTAAGATTAAATTAAATTATAAACAGCTCTAAGGGTAACATACTGTAGCTATATCTACTTATGTATTTGAAGAAAGCTTTGGAAAAAAAATTAAAAAAAAATGTCGGATTTTTTCAATCTAGATGGCGCTTCAGTAGTAGTAGTATTTAAAATAAGTGATTTGACTTTAACCCTGTACATGGTTAAAATCTATCCTTCAAATTTATAGAAATGTCAACTTATCTACAAATCCCTACAATTGTACTGTTTTGTATAGGTACATGTAGTATACAATTCCAATGTAACTTTTTATGCATTATGGATATTTAGTTTCTTAATAAATGAATAAATAAAATAAATTACTTCTGCATTATTTATTTTTTATAACAATCTATAATTAAACTCATTTTACAAAAGTACATTCTTATGTAGCAGTAAACAAGGTAATTAAATAAGTACAATAACATATTTTAATATAGTTTAACAGTATTTTAACGACAAAATAAAAATGATGATAAAGTTGCCACAACCTGTATACAACAACACCTGTCTGACCAGCCGGTATAAATAACCCAATCGAGGTGAAATTACTTTTGTCCACAGCGCTGTAGAAAGCACGCATTGTGCGTGCTTTTGATTAGTAGCCGATCTGAACAAGGCATAGATATGGAAAGTTGTGTATTAGTGTAAGTGTTTAGTGGGTCTTTAATTTTTGAACGATCTAAACGAGGCTATAGAAAGTAGATTAGGTATAAGAACAATAAATTGTCAAGTGTTTAGTAAAAGTTAGACATTATTTTCATGTTTGGTATTTAGTACATGATTTTACTATTTATATTTGACACCGGTTTGTAGATAATGATAAGTGTGATAATGGAATTTTTATGATTTAAAATTAGAACATTTTAAAATATAAAAAAAATGAATGTGGTACATTACGTTGTTGATGCGATGCCCTTAAACGATATAACACTTGGTAGCGGGTCCCATTCGATTTACGATTACAATTCGATTCACCAATCGATACCTAACATGTGCGTTCAAATCGATTACGTAACAGAAGTCGTGAAATCTCAAATTCGGTAGTGGTATTACGATTTTTAATTACGATTATCGATTCATATTGAAATGTAATCTATCGGAGTGTTAGTTGCTTTAATTATTTTTAAATTGATCAATATTTTACACTGTACCTTTGATTTCACTTCATTTAAATTGATAAATCGACAGATGAATTATTTATTGTGGAGAGAGAATTAGTTAATAATATGAGATGCTTATGTGGAAGGATTTATGACATGGGGAAGCGGATATATGCCTTTGAGAATCAACTATCAGTAACTTAAGAGCTTTCATTAAAACTTGTCGTTAAATTTTTCAACACTAAATGCAAGTTTTCTAAAACTAATCGGAAGTTTAGTTAAACGTGTCTGGGAGTGTTTTTCTTATTTTTCAAACTTCGTTTATTATGTTTTATGTTTAATAAACTAGTACCAACAACTGGCTCACTCATTTTAATTTCTAGTTTAGTTAAGCCGTGTTGGTAAGTTAACTTGCCTCTCAAAAATCGTAGCAAGATTGCAAGTGGACAAATGGGGCATTTACCGCAATACTTGTATATTTTTTTCAAGTTGTCTAATGACTAGCCAAGTCTGTTCAAGTAAACGAGGCATAAGAGAAACATTTTTACATGGTAAATGTATTTATTTAAAGAAAACTTTAAAAATAATAATATATTTACAAATAATAGTACAAATCAATTTTTAAAACTGTTCATAAGAGATTATATTTTTTTAAATCTAAGATAATTTAAGATCGATATTTACAATGAGGAGTGTATTTTGAAACAAAGTAAAATTGACAATACAATTGATTTATTCAAAGCAATTTGCAGTGTGACCCCGTTGTGGGGAGACCACCATGGTTATCAAAACATATTTCTAAACAACGCACCGATATCTGTGCGGTCCACCTGCATTGTTCGAACGGAGAGATAAATCTTATAGTAAAAGAGGTCGCTGGTACTATTGTGTCTAGGTCTTAGGAATATCACGGACAATTGGCGAAAATATACAAAAAAGTGCCGAAGGAAAATAGATTTAATGTGAATATTTAGTAAAGAAGACTAGGTTCTATTTTGGCGACAATAATTAATGGACCCGATATTTTCTGCAGAAATGTGTAGCGTTATGTAATACACGTCAATTAGTGTGCACTAGCGAAAAACGGCAGTTTTAAAATCTTTTTAGATCTTATATGTACCTACATAGATTAGGAGTTCTGACTAGCGTATTGTAAGCAAGACAGGTATAATATTATTAGATGTTTCATTATTATATCGGGCGCTATCCACATACAGCTAACTGGTCACCGTATTTGAACGAATGTCTCTGTGATTACAGCATCGAATCTAACCATCTAATCATTAACAATGGGCAGCGCAAAGCACCTGTTCCATCCACGTGTCACTTGACTCATGTCAAGATTAACGTACTCATAATTTGATAAGTTTGTAGATAAAACGCTGCTCAAATAAAGACGTAAAAATGCGTTCAACCAATTTTTTGCTATTACCAAAACGAACTGTATTAACACAGCAATGAGCACATTTTACAATGACACTTCATCAATTATGCAAGACAATTTAGCCGCGTGGTTGGGGTTACTTTTGCCGCAGACATTCAATCTTTATGTATATTAGAATAGGGTACATTTTCATATTAACTCAAGTGAATTTACTCGCCTTAGTTCGTTCAGGTTACGGTATGAACAACAAAAAGTTTATGGAAGTATGGTGTCTGATTTTATTTGCGGGTATTTTGAAATGGTCTTGTGGATTGATTACTATCGTATGTCATGTTATAAGATTAAAAATGTTAATTGTTTGACAGCGATTTAATAGGACAATTACAGCTCTCCCAACTAAGATGACAATCTACGCTCATTTCTTTGGTATGTTATACTAAAATCTATACTAATAATAAAATTGAATTGTCTGTAATGACAAAATAACAACGTTTACTATGTGTATATAAGTTATTCAAGGTAGCAAAACACACATTTAAATTTTGGTCTGTCTGTCTGTTATATTAGTATTAGATAATCTACGATACCAATACAGATACCATAACAACCTGTTTTTTTTTAAGAGATAGGGAGGCAAACGAGCAGACGTTTCACCTGATGGTAAGTGATCAACGCCGCCCATGGACACGTGCAACACCAGGGGCATCGCAAGTGCGTTGCCGGCCTTTAAGGAATGAGTATGCTCGTTTCTTGAAGATACCTTTGTCGCATCGGTCCGGGAACACCGCTGCAGGAAGTTCATTCCACAATTTGGTGGTGCGAGGGAGAAAATTCCTGGTAAATCGCACTGTACTGTAACGCCATTCATCCAGATGGTGAGGATGGTAATGCAGTCTGTGGCAAGCCGTGCGATGGTGGAATTCAGCGGCAGGTATAATACCGAACAATTCCCCGAAACACTCCATGATAGAAGCGGTAGAAAATGCAGAGAGGGCCTACATCTCTACGCAACGCCAGAGGGTCTAGCCGATCGGTAAGCTTTTTGGCATCGACAATTCGGTATGGTCTTATAGAAAAAGTTAATTGTCCAACGAAATGACATTGACAGAGCGATCGAAGTGTTACGCGTAGAAGCGTGGCTTTTACCACAGAATTTCAATCTTTATGCATATTGTCACAGAGTTCATTTTGGTATTGGCAAATATTTTGACGCCCCATACCTTTTAGAAGATAAGAAAAAAGGTAAGAGCTTAATGAACGGACAATCTGGCAAGTGCTAGCTATGTTTGACACTGTGTTAAAAAGGCACAGCTCATTCCTGTTATTGGACAGCTGACTCTACCGTGTAATTAGACCCAAGGTCGTAAGCGTGTTGATGATTATGCAAAATCATTGGCTATTGACATATTGATCTATCAACAGCCTTGACGATACTATCGCTGACCTTATCTCATCGAAATTTGCATACAAAAGATACATTGTAATATTCTTCATATTTGCAATCGGTACCAGTTACTTCAGTACAAATATTGGATGAGAGTTGATAGGCAGATCAACGCACCTTGAACGTAAGGGGTGCAAGTTCAAATCCCAGGCCCGCACCTCTGAGATAATTTTCATGTGCGAATGTCATTTTCAACAATGGTTACCACTTGCTGAACGGTGAAGGTAAACATCGTGAGGAAACCTGCACGTCCAGGCGTGTGAAGTTCACCAACCCGCACTGGGCCAGCGTGGTGGATTATGGCCCAAGTCTCCCTCGTATTGAGGGGGAATGTTCCCGGTTCAATGGCAATAGGCTCGCCCCCTATTACATTGGGACCAAATTACATCGGCGAAGTGTGGCCGCACTACAGTGCACCTCTGCCTATCCCTTCGGGGAATACAGGCGTGATGAAGTATTGTAAAACATTGTATTGATTCTGATTCTATTATTATTGTATCATTAATAACGCGACCGAAATTAGGCTCGTGGCTTTTGCTATAGATATTACACCTTTGTTTATTTTAGCATAAAGTACATTTTCATAAAAAAAGTTAATTTAATTCGCTTGCCTGAGTAGGTGTGTTGTGGGTGTAGTACGATGTTGGGTTACTATAAAAACGGATCGTTACTGGTATAAGTAACGAATCGTTGTTTGAGGAACGAGTAGAACGATAATACAGTTTGTAAACAAGTTTTAAGCCGGTAGATACTTCGGTTGGATTGGAACACTTATCATAAATCCCAATCAAGATAAATGACATCTGGGATTTTAATGGGACTTCCGATTAATGTTCCCATTCATAATCTATTAAGGCGACGATGACAATGACATTTTAAAATGCTGAGATATATTTTTTTTCTTAAAATGAATGGTTATTTTTCCATGTACCATTGTATTTACCCGTAAGGTGTATTTAAACGAATAGTAATAAAATTTACCCAATTAAAAAAAGATATTTATTTTACAGTTTTTAAATATTATTAAGAGATTTTTTTAATATAATAATTATGATCGATTAAATATTATGTTCAAAAATACTCTTAAAGTTTTGTTGTTTCAATGGTTACTTAATTTTTTGGCTGATTTGTACTGAGTTGGGGCTGGTCCGAAACCATCGATGGGCCAATACATTTTTTTTACTAACTTTTATCCTTTGAATTTCACTTTCTTCCTATATCTGTGTGTCTTCCTCATCATCTATCTATTCAGTCACTCTTATAAATATTTTACAGTCATCTCTTTTACTCACGTTACATAACTTAAAACCTTATTGCTGCACCTTAATAACACTGCATACTGTCAAATGCACTCTTATTTTCTCAGTCAGTTAAAGAATGTCACCGATAGCCATAGACTACGCTAGTTATGAGCGTTTCTTTTGTTATCTTTTGGCATTTCTGATAGTTATTACCTCGTGGACTGCGGCATCGGGTTACAATTAATTACTGTAGATGTTTAGTGGAACATTTATGTTTGTTATTTATTGTTTGGATCTTAGATTACGTGCTTATCTAATTTCCAAAGCTACTTCTGTGGTGTTCAAAATCATTTTCTAGTAATATTTTCTTCGCGACTTTACAAAATTTATACAATTTTCATTTCATAAACAAATACATTATTACGACTGTATTCTCTAAAGGGTAGGCAGAGTTGCATTGCAGTGCACCCACACTTAGCTGATGTATTTTGGTTTCATGGATCCATAGTTCTAGGGCCGAGCCTGTTGCCATCACACCGGGGATATTATTAATATTTAATCGTCTTAAATTTTGTTTATTCTTATTTACATTAAAGTGATGTAAGTGTGTAAAATATTTAAGAGAAACGACTCTACGTTTGGTTTTCACTATAACTCTCACTTCTAAATAGATAGCTGCAATACTATAATCTCGCGATCTCGAGACACTCAAGCCCGCAGGTCAATATGTACCTACTCGCACAGTCGCTTTTGTCTGCCCACTACCTTTAGACAATAGCGTGATGTCATAGTACCGTTGAATACAGAGATATAAAAGTCTGGAAGCGACTTATCAGATAAAAATCGGTACACAAATGTCGAAGATATGCGGTAACATACATACAAAAAAAATGGGATGGATTGAGAATCTCCTCCTTTTTTTGAAGTCAGTTAATAAAGTCGTTTTTAAATGAGACAAAAGCAGTGGTAGTCTTGTTTATAAAACGCCAGCCATGAACGCAAAGGGTGCCGTTTCAAACCCTGGCGTCCCACATCTGGGATTTTCACATTTCATGTGCGAATATCAAATCGTGATTATTACTTGCTGAACGGTGAAGGCAAATGTCGCGAGGAAACCAGCACTAATATAGAAAGACGTATGATGGAGGATTATAGCAAAAATCTCTCTCGCATTGAGGGGCAATGTGCCTGGTATAATGGCAGTAGGCTCGCCCCTATTATAACTACAGCCCTTTCAATGTCCCACTGCTGGGCACGGGCCTCCCCTAAATGCGGGGGGATTCAGGCCATAGTCCACCACACTGGCCCAGTGCGGGTTGGCAGACTTCACACATCTATCGACAACTAGTCTAGTTCCCACAGACGTGCAGGTTTCCTCACGACGTTTTTCTTCACCGTTTCATAGCAAGTGATAATCTCGGATGAAAATGAGATTCGCACATAAACCCAGAGGTGCGAGCCGAGGTTTGAACTTGCACACTTTGATTGCAAGGCGTGCGTTCGACCACTCGGCTACTACTGCTATTAGTACTCCTATTATATTGGGACCAAGAACGCTCGCCTTGAACGTAAGGGGTGCATGTTCAAATCCCAGGCCCGCACCTCTGAAATAATTTTCATGTGCGAATGTCATTTTCAACAATGATTACCACTTGCTGAACGGTGAAGGAAAACCTCGTGAGGAAACCTGCACGTCTATAGAAAGGCGTGTGAAGTTCACCAACCCGCACTGGGCCAGCGTGGTGGACTATGGGCCAAATCTCCCTCGTATTGAGGGGGAATGTGCCCGGTATAATGGCAATAGGCTCGCCCCCTATTACATTGGGACCAAAATACATCGGCGAATTGTGGGCGCACTACAGTGCACCTCTGCCTACCCCTTCGGGGAATACAGGCGTGATGATGTATTTTGATGTATTATCAAAATATATCGACGAAGTGTGGTTACATTGCAGTGCTTCCGTCTACCTCTTCGGGGAAGGTCTGGAGTCGTAGATTAACTTAAATTTATTGAGCTATAAGATTGTCTTATCCAGCTGTGTAACATCCAGGTTACCACACAAGTGACCACGTGTACACATGTCGTAAAGGCTGGTTAACGCTGTACCAGCTCGCCTTGCTGTGTACACCACGCCTATTGTCAACTCAATGTATGAACGTGGGTTTTCGTAATTAAAGCACCAAGTTTGTCTAGATTGTACAGTAGGTACAGTCAGTGATATGTACAAGAAATCCGAAATAATATTACGAGCTGCAGACCTTCGAATATTTGTCACAGGTATCGCCTTACGGCACAACAATTGCCTTTTTTAACTAAACAGAACTGGAAAGTTTCGCATGGGACCCGAGACAAATTTATGAAATTGGCGGTTTTTTTATTTCCACTAATTTTTTTATTTTTTTACCTTTCAGTTGTTTATCAGATACTTATATAAATATTCTTTCTTTTATTTACGCGAATACTACACATTGAAATAAAACTATCTTTAGAATAGTTTTATTCCAATACTCATGTAAAGTTAAATTATTATTAAATTGGGTTTTCGATACATCCTGTTTATCAGGACGACCAAATTGTTCAAATTGAACGAATCAATATTAAACTTTATCTTGACGATACAGGGGATGTTGTGGATTGAACATATTACTCGATAATTATTGTCAAAGTTACATGCCATGGGATATGAGGAAAGTTGCAACATTCTAAGGTTCAGACCAAAATCTGCAAATAAAAGAAAAACTTAGTTCATTAATTCAATTAACATTTATTTAAATGCTATCAATGTTCTTATTTTTCAATCAAAAATCAAAACCGTTTCGCAATCAGAGCTCTGCAATTTTCTTAAAAAAACTTCAAATTTAAAAAAGAAAACGTTTAAAAAAGTAATAGTTTCCACAATCGTGACGTATTAAAACGGCCACGCGTCCCAAATCCGCCATGAAAATAATTACCCCTGAATGGCTCCCCGATCATAATTAAACTATTAAGCAATAACATGTTAACCACACTATCATACACACGAAATTTGTACTGTAACTTAATAGAAATAAAGCTCAATTTAATTTTATGAATCCTATATTTTATTCCCCGATTTATGATTGAAATGTTTCGCAATAATCAATTACTAATACTTTTTCGTCAAGCAAATTTAAACCTTTATAGTATAACATAAAGTCGTTATTTTAATAAAAGTTTTCAAACCGTTTCCCTGATATAATTGGTGGTTTGTGGAGGTGCGCCCGCGCATTCACGCAGCGCGCACGCGTACAGTTACGCTATAAACTATCATTAGTGTGATGCGCACTTTGATCGGAAATTACCGGAGTTTTATTTGTAGGTTTGTGAAATTCACCGCCATTTTGATGTAGGGTTGCTAGTTGTAAAGTGTACATACATTACTTTTATTAATTTTATTTTTTGTGCGCAAATTGTTTTTTTCTGAAAAACATGAGAGCATCCAATATAAACACCAGAATTTATCGTTTTACTTAATAATAATATACGTTGCAAATATTATAACTAATTTACAAGTTAAAAATACTTTAACTTTAATTAATATGGAGGAAAAATTACATTAAAAAAAGGTCCTCAAATAAAAAAAACAGTCTAGCCAACCCACAAAACCAACCATAAAAAAGGTATCCAATTTTTTTTGCAATGTTTTCACCAAAATTATATTTTTGTTCAACATGATTGCCAACCCTAATAAAACAAAAACGGGGTTTGTACACTTTTATTGACGTTGTTTGCGATTTTCCATAGTCAATAAACAAATTAGGATGATTGTTTGATTTCGGCCGATCCGTCCGGTTGAATCGTTAATTCGTTCATGATTGTTTAGCTATTGTGATTCCAAGGGGATTATGGATATACTATGAACTATGATTGGCTAACTACACGTGGAACAAGTTAATTATAAAAGAGCTAGCATTTAACAGAAAAGCTAGATATTGAAGCCGTGTCAGCCTAGTTGGTAGAACGACCGCCTAGAACGTAAGGGGTGCAAGTTCAAATCTCGGGCCCACACTTCTGAGATTTTCAAATACAAATGACATTTTGAAAAATAAGTGCCACTTGCTGCACAGTAAATTAAAACATTGTGAGGTAACCTGCACGCTAATTCGCACTGGGCTAGGCGTTGTGGACCATAAATCTCCCTGGGAATGTGCCCTGTATAATGGCAATAGGCTCGTCTTCTATAACATTGAGACCAAAATATATCAGCGAAGTGTGGGTGCACTGTAGTGCACCTCTGCCTACCCCTTTGGGGAATACAGGCGTGGTGAAGTACCTATTTATTTTAATTTAGATGATGAGAAATTATATCAATTTTCCGAATTTAAGAATATAACTACAGCATCCTTATACAGTTCGTAAGGTTTTCACTTTAACTGGGAGTTTCTTAGTACAGACTAAGGGATTTAATACACTTGTTAGATTTAATACGCACTATTCAGTGCGTGCATTGAGCGATATTTTTTTAATCTAAACCAGTTGCACCTGTCTTACCAACTGTGTAGGACGGCCTTAAAACTAGAACCAGACACTAGAAGCATCGCAGTTCAATTGTCAGTTAAAGAAAAAGTATTCATAGCATACAATTACTTACTATGATTTTAGTATAATTATTAAAAAAAAACTTTTCGTCCACGGTCCATAATTGGAAGTAAATTCAAATTTAGAACACGACACGAAAAAGCCACCCTGCAAGGCAATTCTTCCATAATCGACATTATTTAGAATTCAACACATGTCGAACGAAACAAAACGACAAATTTATCTCGAATTAGAAATAATGTCGATCAAGTGAGAATTGGGCCCCTGGTCGTAGTTCCTACAACATTTTTTACTATTGATCGACTCCAAATTCATAAAATTAGAACACAATAATCCTTAACAAATGTCAAAATTCATATCTAATTCATTCTGTTCACCAAAAACTGAAACTGAAACTTTAATTTTAATAATTATGTACGTTTAGCGATGTGGGTTGGCAAGTGAACTCTAAAGATAAGGAAAAGTGGAAAGACTACGAATTTTATGTACGTAAATACATCACGCCTCAATTTCTCAAAAGGGTCCACTGTAGAATACATACTTACTCAATGTAAGAGGCGAGCTTATCGGCCATAAAACCAGGCTTGCCGACTTTTAATTTTAATCATCTAACTAAGTATTCTCTTAAGATAAAATAGCATATCCATAAAATTATCAAAGTACAGTAACTCTTTACGTCATCCATGGAAACTTTAATAGCGATAGGGCCAGCAAAAAACGGTCCGCGCCGGCGCAGCGTTCGCGCACGTCTTGCGCAGTTGTTCGATTCGGATTAGCGAATGAGTTTACTGGCTATTAGTGCGTGATTTATGATGTGACTCGTGATGCGAACGGACCACGATGGACCGGGACTGCGCTGCGTGAGACCTAGTGTTGGGAACAGTGGGATATCGATATAATATAGATATCGATAGATATTGACGATTAATAATGGTGATATGGATTTTTTTAAATAGTTTTCTATAAAAAATATTCATATTTCTAGCGATTAGAATATGATCACTATTATTGCATGTAACGGACTAATCTGTCACAATTTCATTTTTAACACGATATAGTTTAATTCTCTATAATTTTATTTTACGCCTGAATCATCTCAATTCAGAGCCAAGGTTACACACCTTATTCAACATAACACAGAGTATCAAAAACAACTTTTTCTATTTATTGAATATATATTTGGTTACTTATTTTCACCTAAAATACATTTTTAAGTTTAAGTCTATTATGAATGATTAAGATTTTTAGAGAATTAATTTTATCGATAACGATACACCAATCTATAAATAATACCGTCACTAGTGGCTTCCCGACCGGTACAGGTGCGTTAGGTTCTCACCGCGCCGCTCCGTGCGTCGTGTGCGTGTGCGCAACACACACGACGATTTGTCTACAGATAACCATCTCTAGATCGCCACTTTATTTTGTTGCGGTACTAGTTGATTGGGTTTAATTAAAATAGAGTGATTTTTAGGGTTAAGGTTTAATGGGGCATTTTATTTTGTCAATGTTAAATTGGTTTTGCTGAAAACAAAGCTAGCAAGAACGATCAAGAACCTCAATAGTATTTAACAACTTTATTTTATTAGGTTTTAAGATCATCATCAACAAATATCCACATCTCTTAATGTCTTACTCGTCTAACGAACTAATTAATCACTGTTTATCTTGACAATAAAAATATTCTAATCATTAAAAATAAGATAAAGACATCTACAGAACTAGTATCGATACGGAATAGTTTTGAAGCGCCTATTAATCGATATGTCTACTCGTGTTTCTCTATCACATCACTAATGACTGGGCTGTCAAACGTCTAGAAAGCACTATTAGCCGGAATGATTCAATTAAAATGAGTTATTGAGTATCGATACATATCGTATCGCTTGTATTAAGTAGGCACGTTACTATTCGAATTGTTAACGATATTTTCTCCTAAACAGAATCTTCTTCAAATGTTTTTTTTATAATCTGATTTACATATTAATTTGGTAACTAATTAATTGTAAATACATACATTGCGGGCCCTTTGAACAGTTTTATACCCATAGACGACGGTCGTTAAAGCATATAGGTGCTTGGAATTCTATCATAAGTATAGTAAATATAATAGAAATCAATTTTGTGAAAGTGTCAGGTGGTTAAGCGATAATCTTTATGTCATCATCAACCTATGTTATGTTTTCGTTTTAAGTATTGTCTAATTAACTTTTATTACTTATAGAGAATTTCGTATTTAAAAGGTGATTTCATGACAAATGCATCTATAAAAAAGTGTTAAAATAACCATATGAAAACAGAGAATAGAAAAAAATTATGCCTTGCTTTCAGTTTCAGTATCAGTAACGTATCAGTTTTACTTAGTTACGTATTTTGTAGTGGTAAAACGAAAACATGCAAATTAACTTTCGAAAATATTACCGTTACTATACATATGACACTAATTACATTATCAGTGTACGAACTAACATGTTAATAAGCGAGGAATTACAATAGATAGGTGGATATCTTCGGACGTATCTCGAGATGGAATCTCGCGACGCAGGGTATAACAAAGCAAACATGGAGCAGATGACCGGACCAGTGTAGGTGACATTTATTCATAGTCTTGCCTTGGAATAACAATGGATATTATTTATACCAAATTTTAATCCAATAATTAAGACTATCAGTTTTGTTATGTTTTGACGCTATTTGTATGTAATTTGATTGGACTATTAAGATTAGGAAATGTTTTTTTAGTTTTTGCCTTTTACTGCCAAAATCAACGTAAATGAACTCAATGTTCTTGTTTTATTTTAATGATAATGTTTAAATATATCATCAATTATATACCGCTACGCAATTAATTAAAAAAAAACACTTTAAGATTATAGTTTTAAGATATATTAATTATAGGAGTAAAATGTATTATTCCAGCAAGTGATCAATGAATACATCATACATCATCACGCCTGTATTCCCCGAAGGGGTAGGCAGAGGTGCACTGCAGTGCGCCCACACTTCGCCGATGTATTTTGGTCCCAATGTAATAGGGGGCGAGCCTATTGCCATTATACTAATGAATTATAAATAAAATTAATCACTATATTTTTTTGATAATCTTTGCAATACTATTTAATTTAAGGAGCTGTCTTTGTGGATTCTGTATTGAAGATTTTGGTTTTGGACTTAAATTAAATATACATAAATCTAAATTTGGTGACAGAAACAGGCCACGTGCCAATCTGGTCTTGTTTTATGCTAATAAGACCAGAGGAAACAGCCTCTTGTACTACAATAGTACTAAATAACTAACTACTGTAGTATAGGAGTCTTCGATCGTTGAAATCTATTATGCCCGTTTTGTTTTGACACAAGTCTATTGACTTGTGTCAAAACAAAACGGGCATATATAATTGTATTCAATTAAATTAATTACATTTATGTTTAGATTATTTGTGAATTAATATTATCTAAAGTTTTCTACTCACTTTAATAAACACTCGAAAAAAATTTTTTTTTAACCCAAATTGTTAAAAGTTACTTATTATTATTTTCTTAATTTCATGTTAAGTTCCATTATATTTACGAACTGTCAAAATGGGAGTCTTAAATCTCAAAGAATGAATTGTAGAATATCAATTATATCCTAAGGTTGCCTGGAAGAGATCGCTTTTAGTGATAAGGCCGCCCATTGTGACACTATGTGTAAACTGTGTGTAATATTAATACTTTTTGCGGTGGAACAATAAAGAGTTATCTATCTATATACACCCGTATACAACATAAAAAAGGTTTCTACCTATGTCCGTAATAGACTTTGAAACCATCCAACCGATGTGCCCCAAACTGGTTTCATTAGAAAGGCAATAATGCGAAGATGGTTTTAGATCACATAATAAAAAAAATGTAGCTCTTTTAGCAGTGGTAGCCGTGTGATCGAACGCACGCCTTGCAATCAAAGTGTACAAGTTCAAACCCCGGCTCGCACCTCTGGGTTTATTTATGTGCGAATCTCATTTTCAAACGAGATTATCACTTGCTATGAAACGGTGAAAGAAAAAACGGTGAGGAAACCTGCAAGTCTGAGGGAACTTGACTAGTTCTCGATAGATGTATGAAGTCTGACAACCCGCACTGGGCCAGCGTAGTGGACTATGGTCTGAATTCCCCTCGCATTGAGGGGAAGCCCGTGGCCAGCAGTGGGACGTTAAAGGGGCTGTAGTTAGTTAGTAGTATAAAATACAAAAATGCTTCTACCTATGTCCGTAATAGACTTTGAAACCATTTAACCGATGTGCCCCAAACCGGTTTCATTAGAAAGGCAATAATGCGAAAATGGTTTTAGATCACTTAATAAACAAAATGTAGATTTTTTTTTAGCGTGGTAGTCAAAAATAAATAAATAAACAAAGTCAGTACTATGGACTCGGCCGTGTAAAAAATTATGTAGAAAGTAGTATGACAGCGCGCACACATGACCGGCTCCGCTAGCCGTTGATTAGGTGTCTGTGTGAACTGCGCAAGAGTGTATGTGCCGTTGGTCAGCTAGATGTGGCTTTACGTACCTATTTACTACCTCTATCTAACTCTACATCAAAGATAATGAAAGTGCATTCTACATTAACCCGTAACATGTATATAGAGTCAAGACGATACATTGACAATTAGGTTGTAGAGATACTTACGTCTCCTCCGGTAAAGCTGTAAAGGCCACCTCACAGCCAAAACAGCGTAGTCCATTCAAAAAAAATAAAAGGATACTGAAAATGTGTCATATTAGCTCTACAGTAATCTACTCCAAATATAATGACAGTGAATTTCAAATTAACCCCTAAAATGAATAGATTGTTATGATCTATTGACAATGGGATATAGAGTACTTTGTATTCCAAAAAAAATAGTTGTAGGTGGTTGGTGAATAGATTAGAATATAGTTACGTTTCGGCATCATCTACAAAAAAATGTATGTAGAGACAATTCTCTACATACATTTTTTTGTAACATCTCTATATATTTTGTAGTTACGCCCGCTTGCAGCTCTACCACTTGTTTTCTCTCGTGTGTTTATTCAAAGTCAAATCCGTTTATTTTGTTTAGGTCTACGTCTAGAGTACTTACAAAATCAACATCGGACAATCTAATCAACTTGACTTTCTTTTCAAAATGTACTCTGTCGCGATGTGAATAAAGATTGAATTTCTGTGGTTAAATCGACTTCGCTTAAAAATCCGCTCGCGTGACATAGCATTATAAAATCTGCTGTATCTATGAGTTAATACAGTTTGTTTTGGTATTGGCAAAGAGGAGGCTGTGGACTTACGTAATATATTTGTATGGCTAGTAAAATCGAGTGCATTGTAATTTTAAGTATGGAATTTCCAGCTTACTACATCCTAGACACCTCTACGTTGTGCGTGGCTCCTGGTACTGTTACTTGTAGATATGTCGATGATTAAGGATATAGGTAGGTAACTGTTCTTCCATAGTTTACTTACCTACGTACCATCAATGTATTCGCTATTATTGTTATTGCTGCGTTTATTATACAGCTCGTTATTGCTTGCAGTTTATTATTCATAGTGTGTAAGATTTTATTCTATATATATATCTTTATGACCTGCATTGTACACGGAATATTTTACCTTATTGGTCAATCGTGAAAATTGATAATTTTCTGAACGGTGAACGTAAACATTGTTAAGGAACCTGTACGTGTGAAGACGTGTTAAGTTTACCAACGCAAAACAGCTAGCGTGGTGGTATATTGCTCGTTATTTTGTACCTTAAAATAAAAATACTAAAGTCGGAAATTCCTTGTGCATATTTGACCTTAGTCTACGCCGACCCTAATAGAGTTCAAACCAAAAAATAAGTGAGGAAATTGTTTATTTATAGTTAAATGCGCTTTAAAGTGTTTACCATAATCATAAAATTCAATAAATATCTATACTAATTTGTTACTAAATAGTAAAAATTCGTAATAAAATAATAATTCAAAACTCCGTTATGCGACACAGCTGTTAATTTTGAGTTTATAATCATTAAGAGCCTATTATGACCTTGACCTGAACATAAAAATGTTGAGAAAGTTGTAAATTTTGTTCGGAATTTTGAACCTGTTGGCCAGCTGGTTATATTTCTTAGATGATCATAAAGTTAGAAGTCAAATTTGAAAATGTCACTAGAAATTATAACAAGTATAATGAATTATTATACAAGATGTATCAGAAGTCCGAAATAATGCTGTAAGGTACATATACGGTAACTCATACGGTGGATTCTTAGTAAAGACAGTTTAAACCTATCATAGTTTCTGAGTTGACCTTTGAATATTTGTCACAGGTATCGCGTTCTGGCCTTTGGGTACATCGATGATCCTATTAAGCAGTGTTAACTACATTTACAAGGGCGGCTACCAATATTCAAAATCAGAACATGAAAATTTAACATAGAACTCGAGATAGTTATAGAAATCGACTACGAAAAAAAAAATTAAAAAAATATGATTGAATTTAACAATTTTTTTATACCGTTCAGTTATATAACCGATACTCATGCAAACGGTCAAGTATTATATAGGACTTCTGAAACACCTTGTATATGGAATGTGATGATAAATGAAGTGATAATAGATATTGGAATATAATGCATATACTTTTAAACTTTAAAAAATAAACTAAAAAAAATAGCAGTGGTAGCCCCTAATACTAAAACGAACTGTATTGACCCATAGAAAAAGATCATTCTTCAACGACCTGACATTGACAGGGCTAGCGAAATTTGATGCGTGGGTACGTGGCTTTGAGCAGATAAATTTAATCTGTATATATCAGGGCTTTTCAAACTTATTTGATACTTACTGTGACACCCTTGTGAAGTTTCCATATTTTTGCGACGCCCTGGCTTTCTTACTACTAGTTGTAGTTCTAGCTAGCCTAATTCCAATTTGTTAGAAAAACTCCATCACCATTAGCTTCCATTTTTTTTTATTAGAAAATAAAGAACAAAACATAAAAACTAAAATGAAAGCAAACAGGAAAGATACAAAACAAGCACACCCTTTTTTATCTCTTGTCTATTGGTATTAATGAGAAGGTTGTTTTTACTTTTCTGAGCATAGTTTCTCAAAACGAGGCTCAAGTTTCAGAATTGCCACTCTCGTCTCTGTCTCTAAATTAATTTTGTTCTTCTTCTGCCGTCGAAAGTGTTGATGGTAAGGTCGACTGGAAAGGGTTACCAAGTCATATTGCTCCAGATTTTCGGGAAAATATGTTTTCAAAATGTTCGCTCAAAGATGACAAGTGCTGTGTAAATATTATTTTTAAAGAAGGATCGAGGATTTCTGAAGATTTTTCTTGTAGAATGCCTTGGATGTCGGATCGCCTCACGACGCCCCTGGGCGTCGCGACGCACAGTTAGGGAAGCCCTGGTATATATATTGATAAGGGACAGAAACACAGAGTTCGTTTTGGTGTTACTAAAAACTCTGACGCGCGACTGCCGACGTCCCAGTGTGTGAACTGGCCGTTGCTCACTGACAATCTGTCATCGATAGAAAACTCCTGACCCCACCGATTGTTTCGTATTATGATTGATGTGTAGACCCACTGAGCATCTGACAACCTCATTTTCGGTTCAAAGCAGGAACTGATAGCGATATTTCTTGCCATTTATTTTTATTAACACAAAAAGAGATAGATATACATTTGTATTTTCTGTCTACTTGTTTTGTAGGATATGATTTGAAGAATAGATTATTTTTGCAAATGTCTTACTACTCCATCTTAAAGCTATATTGTTTTGATATTACTTCATGTTTTGTGATAGTTTTGAACCGATACTGCAAAAGAGGTAGTTAGGTAGCTGTGTGAACATAACACGTATCTCAATGAGCTGTGGGATAGTGAAAGTGGCCGTCGATGGGCGTAGTCGATAGGGTTGCAACCTGTCACAAGGTATACCAACGTTTAAAACCAATATACTTCCTCTATAAGTGAACATAACCGGCCCGACTTGAGCTGACACCATTTATAGGATCCGCATTAAGATAAGTCTTTAAAATGACAACATTAATCAAACTTAATTTGGATGAAATTTTAAATTAAACTTCATATTTGTTGACGAAAGTAGTGTAAAACAAAATCTACACAAATTACAATCACGGCAATAAATAGTTAATAAGCGATCTATATCTCCTAGAGAATAATTTCGGAAATATACTATTTTTTTTTAGTAAATAAAGACCCAAAAAAACATTAAGGTTAGGGAGCACAAAAATAAAATAGGACTTTTGCATTTAGGAAAACAGAAATGTAACCTGATTATTTGTAAGTGCCCCGTAGACCTATACAAAATAAGTGTTTTGACTTTGAAGTACACTGTGGAGATTTTTTTTATTTTTTTTAAGTGTCTTTATGTCTTATTTGCACATTCTGTCCTCGCTTCAGCTCATGTTTTATACTCAACAACACCATAAACAGCGCGGCAACAGTGTGAAATCAAACATTGCTACGCTAACATATTGAAAACCACACGAGGACCGTGTTTAATTTATAACTGAAGTGTTCACCTCATTTGGTCGAATAATGCAATTTATCTGGTATCTAGACACGCGGTAGAGTGTCCAGCCAAAATCTATACTATAATAGTAATCCGAGGATGAATTGAATGATTTAACGGCGAGGAAGATTTCACGATGGCTTGGTCTAATGGTCCGACCGTAGGCCGCACAGCTCACTGCCCTGGGTGGTTGCAGGTTCGATTCCCGACAGCGGGAAAACTCCAAAATGCCTTTTTCAGAAACTGACCTGGTCTGGGTGTAACTGGGAACGGTCCCATTCCATTATATGGTACCCATATTACAAGAATATTTTGGGACCATATGATGAGTAAAATGTCTTCTGCCGATTATTATTTTATTTTGAACTTTATACTGAATGTACATGAAATGCATAAAAAAATGCAATATGATACTTGAACGTGTGTTAATTACGTTATTTTTTTTATTTAAGGTACAGGAAGCATTTTTTTTACAAAAAAATTGAAAAAAATTTGATTCGTAAAATGAGCATCGTATAAAAAATAAATTTTTGAGTACCAAAGTCTGTAACAAAAAAAAATGGCTACATACAACAAAACCATCAAAATATCGTTACTACATACTAACAAAAGAGGACATTGTAAAAAGTTCGTCGAACCTTCGATGTTAAATGTACATTAATGATTTGTACAAAAAAATATGTTACTACAACCTATTGTACCAAGGATTAGTAATAAAAAGTTGGGTTTCCATTTGTCCGGTACTAATGACAATATTATTATAAGTCCGACATGTTTGTCGGCAAATAATACGTTATTACCGATAAGTTATTCTTGTTTCGTTAAACATTCGGTGCGATGATGTTTTGGAAATGAATAATCATTCATAGATGGCGTACGGACAGCAGGAGGAACTGTAATTTGTTTTCCAATAAAAAAAAAACGTGTGAAGTGATTTATTTTATGGTTGAGTTTTGATCGTTGGTTAATTTAATTTTACGTTACAAATTTGAGAAATGAATTGGGAATCCCTCTGCTGTCATTGTTATATTGATTGATTTTTATTGCCATTATTAGAATTAAGTCTAATTTTATTGTCAACAATTTTAAACATGACACAAGTGTGGTTATCATTCGAAGGGTGCAGGCAAATAACAGGGAATGTCACAATTAATGAATTGTGAGAAAAAAATATTTGACACTATTTAATACTTTACATTCTTCGGACTCACAATTAACCGCGACAAGACCAAAATAATGATAGTGGACCGTGCTAACAACAACCAAGCTGGGACTACCAATATTGCTAACTGTCAAGTAGTGCAAAGTTATGTATATTTGGGCTCCACTATCACTAATAATGGAAGTTGTGAGGAGGAAATTAAAAGACGCTGTGCGGTAACTAGATCGGCCGTGGAGAAGCTCACGAAAATTTGGAGTGATCGCAGAATTACGAAAACCACAAAAGTTCGTCTAATGTACTGCTTGATCTTCCCCATTTTCCTATACGGAGCTGAAACGTGGACAGTAAGACTGCAAGACCGCAGAAAAATTGACGCTTTGGAAATGTGGTGCTGGCGCCGCCTTCTAAGAATAAGCTGGACAGCACATCGTACCAACGTCTCCATTTTAAAAGAACTTAAAATTAAGCAAAGGCTTTCGTCGACTGTTCAATTACGAATCCTTACTTTTTTCGGACACATCACACGAAAAAGTAACTCTATGGAACGTCTGGTGATCCAAGGTAGAGTGGAAGGCAAGCGGTCACGTGGTCGGTCTCCAACAAGATGGGTAGATATTATTAAAACTACAACAAAATGCCCGATAGTAGAATGCTCTCGCAACGCAATTAACAGAGTCACCTGGAGAAGAATTGCAAAAGCAGCGGCCATTTCCGAGAAGAGCAACACATAACCACGACCACTCTGACAAGAGTGTCCGACTGAGAAGAAGAAGAATACTTTACAAAACAATAACTATTCTAACAATTCTATAGTTTGGCCATAAACAAAACTACATTTTTGGCGTCATTTCTTAACTTTTTTAAAATTCTACACATACATCATCACGCCTGTATTCCCCGAAGGGGTAGGCAGAGGTGCACTGTAGTGCGCCTACACTTTGCCGGTGTATTTTTAGTCCCAATGTAATAGAGGGCGAGCCTATTGCCATTACACCGGGCACATTCCCCCTCAATTGGTTGGTGAACTTCACACGCCTTTCTATAGACGTGCAGGTTTCCTCACGATGTTTTCCTTCACCGTTCAGCAAGTGGTAATCATTGTTGAAAGTGACATTCGCACATGAAAATTATCTCATAGGAGCGGGCCCGGGATTTGAACCTGCACCCCTTACGTTCAAGGCGGGTGTTTTTGCCCACGAGACTACCACTGTAATGAAGATGAATGGTATTTTGAATTCTAATGATTAGAATTCAAAATACCTTACACAAAACTTCAAAGTGACATTGTCTAATGTCTATATTTGTCATATTTTTGCTACCATAAATAAAAAATTTGTTGTTTTCATGCCTTCAAAAGTGAAGTCACAGAAACTCCAAACCGATAGTAACTTGGGGCCCAAGGATCATGCAACTCCATACCTATTATGTTGTAATTTGTATCTTACCTCTTCGCATTACACTTATTGAGTTTGACCATCGCAACACGTATACTAATTTTAATTACCAATTTTAAAACCGTGTACTTATCTGCCTACATAATAATAGGCATAATAGTCGTAAAACGTGTGTTACAAAGTCTATTATTAACTCTCATTACCCACCTACGTCCGCTGCTTCGAATTATAATCGTCTATTAACGTTTAATAACTTATTTCTTACTGATAATACGCATAACTTTCTGATGGAAACGATTTTAAAACATTAATAATCTTATTACTTTACTGCGTTCCATGGGGCTTGCCTCCACCGCTTACAGTAAGTTTCAATATTTGACAATACTGTCAATAACTGGGGTAATCCATTTGCGAGTAAAACCGTCGGCTCGCCAACGAACTCGCGAGCCTAAGGTCTAATCCGCCAATGGAGCACTTAAAAGTCTGCGGACTAAAAAACCGGCGGACTTGCTCGCTGGCTCTTTGTGTATTTTTGAAATTCGTTCGAAATTCAAAAACTCCGTCTGGGAGCACACCATTACTTCGCCAACGATGAGAGTAGACTTTTTGGTACGCAAATGGATCACCAACGCGAGTCGACGAGCCAACTGTCTAAGCCGTTGGCTCGTTGGCTCGCATGTGGATCACCCCGTTAATATTAAAAATATTGCTGCAAGACATCTGGTGGTAAGGGGTCATGACTCGCTTGGCAGACGTGGGTTTTTTAACCTATATTGACTCACTGCTGGGCAAACGTATCCCCCATTCTCATCGACAAATCCCTATCTCTTGCCAGATCTGTCCATCCAGAACTCCAGATAACGGTTCAGATTGACACCAAACTACATAATCACGTTCGCTGCGATTTTTTGCGTACTTTCAGCTGAAGCGTCATGAGGTGATATTGACTCAAAGAGGAACTACCTTTGTGAGCCAATATGACCTCACAACTCATCGAACGTGTTAAGAGTATAGCCTTTTTTATGATCGTCAGGTGAAAGCAAGACAGCAATATTTTAAGTGCTGTCAAATATTGTTTCGTCAACATAAAAGGACAAACTATTTTTTTAACCGACTTCTTTATAAAAACAGTCGTAGTTCTTAATTTAAATAAATTATGTGTAAAAAAACATCGTTCATAATTTTCGTTTATGCAATTCATAACTCATATAAAAAGTTATACGGATTTTTTTGCGGTAACTTATTTATATGCTGACAGTACTCCCGTTACCGGCCACTATACAATCAACAGATCAGAATACAATCTGACAATTAGATTATCAACTTTAAATTGCTAAGTCATCGCGACTCTATTGTTGGTGCGCACTGTACATCAATAAAAATACCTTTTATGAATCGGTAGCGCGACTGTTTTGTCGACTGTACAGTAGGCATCCAAAATCTTCATAGTCATTGGAATAAAACGTGGTTCTTTAGGTGGTACAATAATATCTAGTCAATATTGGTACAGTCTTAATAAATACACATGAATGTAAAAATACTCGTGGGCAATTCGATTGAAAGCTAAAGCTTCTGGGATTCATGTGCGAATATCATTTTCAATTCTGATCACCACTTGCCGAACGGTAGTGCCAAACATCGTGAGACACCCGTACATCTATAGAAAGGCGTGTGAAGTTCGCCAACTCGCACGGGGCCAGCGTGGTGGACAATGGCCCAAATCTCCCTCGAATTTAGTGGGACTGTGCCTGGTATAATGGCAATAGGATCGCCTCATATTGGGACCAAATTACATCGGCGAAGAGTGGGCGCACTGCAGTGCACCTTTGCCTACCCCGGGGAATGCAGGCGTGATGATGTATTTATTTATTTTGTATCTGCAAAAAAATTAAACTCGCGTCTTGACGTCCCAGTCTGCCCAAGGCTTTCCATACATAATCCGTGTCATAAATCTCATGGCACAGGGGCCAGTTGTGCAGGTAGATAGTTAGAGGTTTTTTGACGGCATGTATTTAGCAGCTAACAGCGACGAAAGCGTTAGCTGCTAACTACATGCTGTCTGCTAACTTTGTAAGTAGCGAAAGTTAAGAACAGAAATCAGTCTAGCCGTTCATAGTGATTATCCGGAACAAACAAACAAAGGCAGACAGACGAACAGAGAATATTTTATTTTATTTTTTTATGAATGCGTTTGATACTAAGCTGTTATTTGGTCATTACAAACAGGTACATAGTTACAGGTTTTTTTGACGGCATGTAGTTAGCAGCTAACGTCATTCAAACATGTTTAAACACGGTCAAATTTGTTAAAAAAAATCACAGTTCCGTAGGTTTTGGTTATTATCAATAGTCATTATTTATTTAATGATTTGCGGTCGTCAGATGATTTCATTTGCAAATTGAGTCGTTAGACGGAGATGAGATGAAATTAAATTATTATATTATATTACTTATGCTACCGTTATCTTACAGTTCGGAATAGATAACATCTATAATATTTCCACGACGGTGGTGGATTAATTATATTTTGAATAATTCTACCCCCCGATTTTGTTGATATTTTTGAACGGCTGACCCGTGCGCCGCGGTTCAAGAGTCGAGGTTGATCGCCGATCCGCGTCGCACTGTTTTGTTACGGAATTAGTTACCGTGCGTCTTTGGGGTTTTCTGCTATGCGCCCGCGATATTTGCGATACGATTTCGCGTGATGATTGCGCGTAGCCCGCGAGTGTTGTGTATCGGACTTCAGTGGATCGGAGACGTCGTACGGTGGTTATTGCTAGCTGCCGCGCGGTGGATGGTGACACAGGGGTCATCAGACCAGGATATTGTTCGTGGTTTGCTCCCCGTAGACTTTCCCTCGCTAGTAGCCCACTTTTTAGCGTCCTCTTTAGGGGCCCCTCCTCCAAATCCAGGCAGGACAGACGTACTCAAGGTGACCCTATTTAACTACCGTTTCACCAGTACCAAAGGTAAGGTTTTGTAACTAAATGGCATACGACGCTGTGACCACAGGGTTTGTGTCTTCGGCCCACCGATCCGTTGGTGTACGGCACACTTACTTTAATAAATAACGCCAGACAACACATACCCAGCGTATGATCTGAAAAAAAGCTTGCAATATGGGACATTAATAAAAATAAAAAGTAAATATATACATAATGGTCACGCCTGTGCTCCCCGAAGGGGTAGGCAGAGGTGCACTGCAGTACGCTGTGGGTCCCAATGTAATAGGGAGCGAGCCTATTGCCATTATACCGAGCACATTCTCCCTCAATACGAGGGAGATTTTGGGGCATACTAAACCACCCTGGCCCAGTGCGGGCTGGTGAACTTCCTCGCCTTTCTATAGACGTACAGGTTTCCTCACGATTATTGAAAATGACAGTTAATATAGTAAATGTCTTATTATAAGTAATGTGTAAATGTTAGACGTAATTTAGTACATTTATAACTCAACGGTCAAGTTCTTAAATTATTTCGTGTTTTAATCTTACATAACACTAATAAGTGTAAAAGCGCACCGTCCGGGAACCAAACCCGCGACCTGTACGGGTCAAGCCGCGTAATTGATTTACGCCGGCCGGTCTATGCATTAGCATAAAATAATGCTTCACCTCTTGACATTGTGTTTAAAGGTTCCAAGTCATTATAGATAGCTCTTTTGTTATCAAAAGATATTTGTTGGCCGCCTATGTTTTATGAGAATAGATGTTTATTTTATTACTAGCCGTTTACCTGTTATTTCGTACGGAACTTAAAAAAAAGTTAATAAATGTAGACTTTGTTACTCATTATAACATCAGCTATCGGTAAGCGAAAGTTTCGTCAAATCAGTCTAGCCGTTCCTATAGATTATCCGGAACAAACAAACAGGCAGACCGACGGATATAGTTTTTTTTTGCATGAATTTATAAGCTGATATTTTGTCATTACAAACAGACTCTTCAATTGAATTAATTTGTATAGATACATTTTTTGGAGGTCATCCGCTATCTAAATCACTTCTCCATTCAAGTCAAGTCTCATTTAAATAAAACTATCTTACTTATTCTATCGCGTTTCTTTACATTTTTATAACTACCTACTACTACTATTTTTTTTTATTTACTTTTTACTTTTTTTATGAGGCAATGTCTTAAGAGTTCAGCATATTCCTCCAGCATGTTGGTCTCTGCTAGCTTCTTTGATACTATTGCGATGCAGTCTGCTACAGGTAGACAGGTAAACAAGGACTGAACATCAAAACTGACCATAGTTTCACTGTCCGCAAGATGTAGATGTTTCATCTCACTGACAAAATGGTATAACTTCTTTGTATGTCTAACACCCCAGTCCCCCCGTGACCATGGTTGCTGTAAAGCAGCCGAAACGTCGGGAAAATAAAAAAGTAAATAAACGCGATAGAATCCGTAAAGTAGTTTTATTTCAAGAAAGAATAAGTTACATTTTGTGTTTCTCTATATGTTGCCATCTTGGATAAGAGACTAGAAGAATACACATTAAACCAATTTATTAGTAACGTCATAAGTCCACTTGAAGGCAGTACGTAACGAAGTGTCTTCTTAAGATGGTTACGTTTTTTGCCCCCCAGACAATGCCTTTCGACCTCCGTCAGTCGCTGAGTGCCCGTTGACTTAAGCCTGCACACTCAAACGTCAAAAAACTTGAGACTGTACTTATAGACTCATAGAAAAAGTTAATTCTTCAACTATATGACCTTGACAGCGCAAGCAAATTTGACTCGGAGGGTGTTCATTTGATCACAGAACTTCACAAAAAAAAAACATAATCACGCCTGTATTCCCCAAAGGGGTAGGCAGAGGTGCACTATAGTGCGCCCACACTCGCAGATGTATTTTGGTTCTAATGTAATAGGGGGCGACATTCCCCCTCAATATGAGGGAGATTTGGGCCGTAGTCCACTACGCTGGCCCAGTGCAGGTTGGTGAACTTCACACGCCTTTCTATAGACGTGCAGGTTTTTTACGATGTTTTCCTTCACCGTTCAGCAAGTTGTAATCATTGTTGAAAATTACATTCGCACATGAAAATTATCTCAGAGGTGCGGGCCCGGCATTTGAACTTCCACCCCTTACGTTCAAGGCGGGCGATCTTACCCACGAGGCTACCACTGCTTCAATCTTTATGTATATTTACACAGAGATCATTTTGGTATTGACAAAAATGTAGACAAGCGACTTTTGACGCCCCAGTGTGCTTGGGGCTTTATTGTTGTTTATTTTTCTACACGTCATGCATTGTTGAAATAGTGATGTGTGTAACAGCAATAATTTACACAACGTGCAGGTTTCCTCACGATGTTCGCCTTCACCGTTCAGCAAGTGGTAGCCTAGTGGTCGAACGCACGCCGTGCAATCAAAGTGTGCAGGTTCAAACCCCGGCTCGCACCGCTGGAATTTATAACTTGCTGTGAAACGGTGAAGGAAAACATCGTGAGGAAACCTGCACGACTGAGGGAACTTGACTAGTTCTCGATAAATGTGTGAAGTCTGCCAACCCGCACCGGGCCAGCGTCGTGGACTATGGCCTGAATCCTTCTCGAACTGAGGGGAGGCCCGTGCCCAGCAGTGGGACGTTAAAAAAGGGCTGTAATAGTAGTTCAGCAAGAGGTAATCATTATTGAAAATCTAAGAGGTGCGAGGCCGGGGATTGAACCTTGCGTTAAAACAGACGTTATACCAACTGGGCCACAACTGCGTATAATTTGAAATATATTTTTTTTATAAGATTAAGCGTAATGAAAGGTTATCTCAGTACTAATAAGTTAAACATAAGCTACGTGGATTCCGTGTCAATAGCTTCCTACCTTAATAGCTAGAGTGGGAATTAAACCCGGAACCTCTCGGTTGAGCAGACAACTCCTTTTACTACAATGCTGTTGGCGCTAAATCAACTTTCACTTTGAAAGAGCACTTAAACAAATTTATAAAAAAAGACATGTTTTAAATATTCACAGAGTATTGTAGGTACATCACTATCTAATACTTTTAATCCACTGATGACCTCACTGCGTTTTTTTTTAATTCTAAAGATTTGCAAAGATAACAACGATCAACAAACGCAATCACAGAAACGTAATTAATCACTCACGATTTTTAACAAATCAAAAGTGTAAAAGGCATGAAAGACAGACAGACGTGATATAAGTCTTTCAGAACAATGTTTGGCAGATGATGAGTACATAGACGCGTTCAGACCTAGCGAACAAACTCGCGAAGCTGTTAATCTCAGTCTGGACGTGTCTCGACCGCCTGTATGAAAATCGTAAAAAGTTAAGCGGGTTTCGCGGGTTTCGCGGGACTACGCTATAATATAATAGCATAGTATATAGCTCATAGCACAACAATAGGGCGCACCATACATTGTTATGGCCACGTTCACACTGTACTGTACTATATATTATTGGCTTTGTATGGTGCACAATATTGTTGTGCTATATATTTTAGCGTAGTCTGAAAGCCAAAAGGACCCAATCCACAAAATTTACAAAAATGGGTTAATATACCAAACGATAGGAGGCCTTTTCAATCAACAATAAAGATTCCATCGAAAAATAAAAGCAAATAGTATTATTACCATTTAGGTTATAATCCCACATTTTCCACATGTTATACATCATCAAACTTCAAGTTGACATATCTGACTTGATGTGCATTGGAGCCTTTTTAACCGACTTCAAAAAGGAGGAGGTTCCTAATTCCGTATATTTATTTTTATTTTTACACTACGTCCAATCGGAACCTTGAAAGTAGATAGATAGATACCTCTTTATTGTTCCACTGCAAAAAGTATTAGACTATTGCACACAATTTACATAGAGTGTCACAATGGGCGGCCTTATCACTAATAGCGATCTCTACCAGGCAACCTTATGGAGAGGATGTAAAGAGATGATTAAGATGAGGGTGTACTTAATATTAGATACTAACAGTAAATAGTTTCAAAATGCACACGTGCATATAATAATAATAATACATCATCACGCCTGTATTCCCCGAAGGGGTAGGCAGAGGTGCACTGCAGTGCGCCCACACTTCGCCGATGTATTTTTGGTCCCAATGTAATAGGGGGCGAGCCTATTGCCATTATACCGGGCACACAGGTTTCCTCACGATGTTTTCCGTCACCGTTTCTTAGCAAGTGATAATCTCAGATGAACATGAGATTCGCACATGGAACCCAGAGGTGCGAGCCGGGGATAGAACCTGCGTACTTTGATTGCAAAGCGTGCGTTCGACCACTCGGCTACCACTGCTACCTACAGTTAAAAGTAAATAAATACAAGGTGCAGTTAAACAAGAGTTAAACAGTGAAGTAAAACCTATGGATAACAACCAGTAGAGAGTAGAGTTCCTTATACTCCTATATTGAGAATCTTATATACTGACTAATCCCTGGAATTGGCCTTTCTAAGGATAAAATTGACTATACTCTCTATATTTGCGTTTCAATATTCATGTGTCTACCAAGGATAGAGCTGACAGAGTATTAATCCCAATATTATTCTGATGACAGCTGACATTTTGGTTATCCTTAAGAACTTCTAACTTATACCTACTATCGGTACGCTAACTATAGCTTATCACCAATGATATTCTAGTAAACAGATATGTTATACACGCACAAAACCACCGAAAAAAGTGTTCCACGTAACAGCGGCAGAACACATTCACATTTTTCATTCATTTTACATTTCACGACACGTAGATATTTGCAATGGCTTGATAAAACCAACGAGAAAAAAAGAGTTAGCTAGTGTTGTCACTTGCGCTTCTATTTGATGTAACATTCATCTGTCAACGAATACGTCCTAATTAGGAAGTATTCGAGTCTTCAATTTTGCGCGCTCATAACATATCTTTATATTGCTTATCACTGTAAAAAGAAATTGCTTTTGGTTATAAGGCACTAATATGCTCACAATTAGTTTCATTAAAGATGTAAGCTTCCACTATAAGCCATTATTATTAAGTTATGGCCCTGAGGCCTGGTCTTGTGTTATCGGGGTCAGAGGTCCGGGTTCGAATTCCGGTTGTGTATAAACGTTTTCCGTCATTGTCTGATAGTAGACAGTGAAGAATCTCAGTTAGATATTCGAACAATGCACTTTCGCTTTGCCTAGATTAAGATCGATAGCTAAACAATGGAATATCATCATGCTCAGTGAGTTACAGTGTAGGCAGACAGGCAGGTCCAATCTACGTGAGACTAGGCAAATACACACATGAATTGCCACCTACTCAAATCAAATCAAATCAATTTTTTTTTATTCGTGTAGGCCAAAAAGCACTTACAAATGTTCAGATTCTACCACCGGTTCGGAATGCTGCTTCCACTGAGAAGAGCCGGTAAGTAACTCAATGGTTACTCTTTTCAAAATGATAATTGCGAGTAATACATTCTCAGGAGCAGCAATGACTTGAGAGCAGACAGCACCTTTGCCACAATACTAGAGAAGAATTATACTCACGGCAGTCTAATATTAAATACAAATGTAATGTGATAATTTTATAGAAAATAAATCGTTATTCACAATGTCTTAGTGTTTGTTTTGATGTTGGCATACAGTTCAGTAATCAGAAAGTCTATTTCACAAAGACAGTAGTAATAGCAATAGGCTCGCCCCCTATTACATTGGGACCAAAATACATCGGCGAAGTGTGGGCGCACTACAGTACACCTCTGCCTACCCCTTCGGGGAACACAGGCGTGATGATGTATGTATTATTAGGACAGTAATAATTAATCACAATCATTGCCGTGTCACTTTCTTCACAAAAAACAGCAATAGGTAAAAAACACAAACACGAAGACATACCATTCATTAGGCTATTTAATGATATCCAAAGTAAACACCTTTGTTTTCGATCGAAGTAGGCCTTTTAAACGTTTCTCCATTGACTCCAAAATACTAGACAATGTCACCTTCTTAAAAAAAACCGGCCAAGTGCGAGTCGGACTCGCGCACGAAGGGTTCCGTATCATTATCAATAGAAACGGAAAAAAATCACGTTTGTTGTATGGGAGCCCCTTTAAATAATTATTTTATTCAATTTTTTAGTATTTGTTGTTATAGCGGCAACAGAAATACATCATCTGTGAAAATTTCAACTCTCTAACTATCACGGTTCATGAGATATAGCTTGGTGACAGACGGACGGACGGACGAACGGACAGCGAAGTCTCAGTAATAGGGTTCCCGTTTTACCCTTTGGGTACGGAACCCTAAAAAAGAGCACTAAAATTTAAAAGGAGTTTAAATTTAGAATGACAATTTTTTTTCTATTACCAGCCAGTCTCCTATAAATTATTTCTAGCCAGAAAGATTGGCCTGAATTGATCTATTGGTTTAAGCATACATCACTCGGCTTACTGAACCAGGTGATTACCGGTTCGATTCCAGCCAGTGAAAAATTTTAAAAATTGTCTTTTAGGAATTTTACACTGGTCTGAGTGTAACTTGAGATCGCTACCAGTTCATTGTACCCATAGAACAAGCTTTACTTATTTTGGGATCATACGATGAGTATGTGTTGTTCTCATAAAATGAGCAGTAAAATTTAAAGGAATAGTTTTTTTTTATTGGGAGTAAGTTTGAGACTTATTTTACGAGTTAGTTCTCTCTTTCGCACATATTGTTATTAGCCTCTTACTTAATAATTTCAATGGTATGATATAATTCAATGAGCTTGAAATTGGTATGGAGCCATGTGTCTTATAAATTCGATGTCTACGCCTTTCGCGTGTATAGGTTAATTGTGAAAGTTTCTTAAACAAAAGACGACAGAACAAACTCTTGCGCACAATATGCGACAATGAGGTGGTCCGTACAATTGCCGGACCACCGGAACGATATGTTGGGACACACACATAGTTTTCTTGTTTGATTAGCGTCCGGTAGTTGTTGTGTTTACCCTATGGGCAACTGATGTGTGGTGATATGGATCTGGTAGTATGAAATGAGATAATACTTTTCGACATTACCGCTTATCTTTATTAAGTTAAAGTTTATTTACAATGGCATTAAAATAGGTTTAAGTTCTGATAAATAAGTTTAAAGCAGTGTTTAAATCTTCATCTGTAAATTTTCCGTACGTATGTCACTTAACTCCTTCTAAACGGCTGGACCAATTTGAAAGATTTTTTTTGTATGCGTTTGGGTGGCGCTCTGGGTGGTTTAGATTCGCTGTTGGGCCCAGTAGGTGGCGATGCTTTCGCATGTCACTAATTCTAAGGCGGCACGAAGTTCGTCCGGTCAGCTAATAATTTTGTAAATATCGGGTTTAATTTTTTATTAATATTATTGTACAAGAGTAACCATAGAGTTCCATGCCTATTATTTTCTATGGAAAATGCATTCTGAATGGGAGGTAGAGATCCATGTCATTATTTTTATTGACGATTTATGTGTACCTAATTGTATTTTTTTAAATGAATAGCAAAATCTGAATCTAAACTGTCTTAAAATATATTTTTTGTAGAGTTTTACTAAAGTTTTTTTTACGTTCGGTTTCACGCATTTTTTTAAGGAGAACACCTCGTCTACGCAAAACAAACAAACAATTCTCAAAAAACAATTTCTAATTTCCAACCGACAACAGATGTCTAACCAATATTTGCCGACTCGAACGGTACAAGCAACTCCCAAGTCAATTGTTTGCTCGACCAAGCACTTTGTGTTGTAATACGGAGCAATATTAGACGGAATGTACTCAGTATTGTCGAGTATGTACTCAATATTTCTTTACTTAGTATGTACTATTTTGAATACCGCCTACGTGTTCCGAATATGGTGTGGTTTGTGGGATGCCAAAAGATTCGTAAAACTGTGGTTTCCATAAACAGCGGTGAATGCGTATTGTGTCTTATTTTAACTGCTTCTGGGAAAATAGCAGTTTATGCGACACACGAATCCTGATCATTCTCTTTTTTTAGCCTCCGGCGTCAACCCTTGCGCAAAATATTTTCCAATACCAAACAAGCCCGCAACAAGCCCAGGACAGGCACATGTAAAGACGGTAGAGGGAGGTCTTTGCCCAGCAGTGGGACATACAATGTTTTTTTTCTATGTATACAAGTTTAATTAACATTTATTTATACATTAAGTTACAAAGATACAATATTAATAACTAAAAAAAGGAGAAAACATAAATAATGATTAATTAAAAACGACTTGATCCGCGTGGGATGGTGGCAAGAACGCTGGCTGCATTTCCCCGTTTAATAGCAAGTCCTATTCGTTGAGCGAGGAAAGAGCCAGCCCTCTTGTCACCTGTGGAGGTAATTTCTATGTATTAACACAATATGTGTTTCTATGCCAAAAAAAATTACGCAAGAGCGTTGACGCCGCAGTGGGACGTAGGCTTTTGAGTCGGTTAAAAATTAAAAATAAATTTGGCAATGTATGTTTTCATTTTTGACGCTGATGCTGGCACAATACAATCAGACGGAATTTAAAAAAAAAGCAAACATTAGAACATCATATCCAAGAGTTAACAACGAGTGTTGCCCACTTGACCTCCACAAAAGTAACGAAATGTACTGACATACCTACTGTATCACTATTATATTATACTAATGCTAAAGATACTATACTATACTTATACTAAAGATACTATACTATACTTATACTAAAGATACTATACTACTGCAGCGGTAGCATAATTGGTAGAATGTCTACCTTGAACTCCAGGGTGCAGGTTCAAACCCCTGGTATTAACCTCTGGGATTTGATTATCACATGCAGAATGGTGAAGGCAAACATTGTGAGGAAACCTGCACGTCTGTCAAAAGCCGTGTTCACCAATCCGCATTGGGTCTGCGTACTATGGTCCAAATCTTTCTCACATTGTGAGTTAAAGTGTCTGGTATAAGGGCAATAGACTCGCTCCCCGTTTTGGGACCAAAATACACCAGCCAAATGTGGTTGCATTGTAGTGCAGCTCTGCTTACCTCTCGGGGCTGCAAGCGTTTTTTTTTTTTTTTTTTGAATGGACTACACTGTTGGCCGTGAGTTGGCCTTTACAGCTTCACCGGAGGAGTGGCGAGTGCAGAGTGCGACTCCAGCCAAAGCCTTAAGGGCGGAAGAGGAGGGCAACTAGCTCAAGGGCGCCACATGGGGCACGACCTCGGCTTGGGCAGTTACCGTGAGGGGAGAAGAAATGACTGCGCTCCTAGGTGCAAAGATGCATCTACGAGCGGAAGAGGGGGTTCCTCGACCTCGCCGGCGAGGTCGGTGTCTGTTTGAGGCTGATGTCTGTGTGTGAGTGGCCCTCTCGACGCCCGGGTCGAGGAGAGCAGTGATGGTGTCAGGAGGATCAATCAACACGTGCCGCGGACGGCGGCGTCGTGTTGATGATGTGTGCGCGGGGTCTGGCTCGTAATTGCCGGCGGCGACGTAAGTGCAAGCGTGATGATGTGTATACTAACTAACATATACTCCCTTGATAAGTTATAGGTAGTTAAGGTGGTAACTGGTATAAAATCTAACCACATGCGTTCAGCAATCAATGGCGGGTTAATTCGTCACCGTGATTGGCAGTTGATGTGTCTATACAACCTGCGCCGACGCATATTATTAATCGTTTCTCAATATTGTACGGTTACCAACCAAATTTTTATTTTTATATTACGAAATCCGAAAGAAGATGAAGTTATATCATGGTGAAGCCAAAATTCTAGATGCTATTAGTTTTTTTTTTTTTTATAATTTCAGCAGTAACTTTTTGAGTGTGCTTAAAAGTAAAAAAATTGAGGACCTACTCTTATTTGAAGTCGGTTAAAAATATTACAAATAACTTATTGAACAGGTATTAGGAATCGAGAAGGGCACCCCAAATATGGAATTCATTAAATACTTCTCCGTCAATAATGTCATCTAACATATTTAAAACTCATAACTTATTACATATGAGTTATTTGGTGTTTTTTTAGAGACTGGCAAAGTTATAAAAAGTGTTATTTATTCATGTTTTTTTCCGCTAACTGTACATCTGTGACGATCATTCACATCGATAGTAAAACGGCAACTAAATGATGATTTTGTTGTGAAGTATTTCTTTTGCATACGAAAGCGATACAAATACTAATATAAGCAGGTAGACATGTTTGTGGAGATATGAATCTGTTGGCATAACATAACTTAGTGTATTGCCGTCCTTCTTACGGTTGTGCTGTTTGAGCAAGATGGCAATATTCCTAGTCCTGTCATATGTAGTTTAATCCTACTTCCTATCCTATCCTACTGTATTATAAATGTGAAAGTTTGTGTGGATGGATACACGGATGTTTGTTACCATTTCACGCAAAAACTACTGAACAGATTTTGATGAAACTATTTAACAAAATCATTTTTTTTATAACGAAAGCGTTTTGTAATACCGGTACTAAGACAAATCTTTTGATTGACAAGTCTTTACTTAGAAATCGATGGAGTATTACGTGTACATGACATTTGAATAATAATACATCATCACGCCTGTATTCCCCGAAGGGGTAGGCAGAGGTGCACTGTAGTGCGCCCACACTTCGCCGATGTATTTTGGTCCCAATGTAATAAGGTCGAGCTATGTAAATGTATGTATGAATGTAATTGCCATTATACCGGGCACATTCTCCCTCAATTCCCTCGTATGGATATATGGGCCATAGTCCACCACGCTGGCCCAGTGTGGGTTGGTGAACTTCACACGCCTTTCTATAGACGTGCAGGTTTCCTCACGATGTTTTCCTTTACCGTTCAGCAAGTGGTAATCATTGTTGAAAATGGCATGCGCACATGAAAATTATCTCAGAGGTGCGGGCCCGGGATTTGAACTTGCACCCCTTACGTTCAAGGCGGGCATTCTTGCCCACCGAGGCTACCACTGCATGACATGCACTGACATTTTAATGTGTTATTTATAAAAACAATTACGTCTTTTTTTGCAAACTGTTAAGTGATGATTCGCTTGTTACTGTGTTGTCAAGTAACAATGTAATTAGCAGGTTTGATTGACTACGCCCGTAATTAGGCACTTAGCTAACCGCCTATCACCTCTTAAGACCCCTGCACTCTGGAGACCCTCGTGTGTCAAAATATTTGACAACACCAAAACGAATTGCAGTGGTAGCCGAGTGGTCGAACGCACGCCTTGCAAATCAAAGTGTGCAGGTTCAAACCCCGGCTCGCACCTCTGGGTTTATGTGCGAATCTCATTGTCACCCGAGATTACCACTTGCTATGAAATGGTGAAGGAAAACATCGTGAGGAAACCTGCACGTCTATAGAAAGGCGTGTGAAGTTCACCAACCCGCACTGGGCCAGCGTGGTGGACTATAGCCCAAAAATATCTCCCTCGTATTGAGGGAGAATGTGCCCGGTATAATGGCAATAGGCTCGCCCCCTATTACATTGGGACCAAAAATACATCGGCGAAGTGTGGGCGCACTACAGTGCACCTCTGCCTACCCCTTCGGGGAATACAGGCGTGATGATGTGATGTGATGACCAAAACGAACTCGGCTATAATATTGGAGTATCTAGAATACCCATAACGACTCCACTCCACGGAAAAAACGCCGCAGAGCTATAGGAATATAGCTCTGCGGCGTTTCTTCCGCCATTGTTGTTATCTCATGTACTTGTAGTATACGGCAACTATATGGGAAAACAGCAATGGCGGAGTCAGATAAACTTGAAAAAATTACCGCAGCGTGTGCTCGAAATGCCATCTCCGGTATAATATCTCCATGTAATATAACAAAAAATGAATTTCGAATGTAATATTTGAAACTTCACTCACGCTGTCAATGTTATTGCTTTGAGGAATGAACTTTATCGGTGAGTCAATACAGTTCATTTTGGTTTAGGTTAAAATTTGGACGCGTCTCTCCTGACTCCCCAGTGTGCAGGAGGCTTTAAGCTTCAAATCTTATGTGAACTCTAAACTGAGGCTGTAGGTTACATAAAGCTGTGTTTCAAATACATTGCTGTGAGCGATTTACTCAACATTGTTTGGAAACAAACTCTATTTCTGTCGTTGTAATTATTAGTATGTGATTTTCTTGAATTTAAGGGATTTTAGCTATTTGTCTCGTTTTCCTCCTCCTTCCTACTTTAAAATCTTGTACAACACGTAGTTTGTGTAATGATTTAATGGTGTTTTGAGAATGTATAGCCTCATTAAATTTATATTGTATAATTGTTAATTATGAAAAACTCAAAAATGGAAATACTTGTTTGAAAAAAGCAACCATGGAGTTTCTTGCCCATTCTTCTCCATAGGAAATGAATTCCGAATGGGTGGCAGAGCTACTATTTTTATAATTTATTGACGATTCATAAGGGCCGGTATTGGTTTATATGAATAAAAAATATTCTGATTCTGATTCTTACACATGAATAATTATAGTTTACAACTGCTACAAAATTATGAAGACGCGTTGGAGAGAGATAATGTTTTTTGGATTTTTACAAATCAATGTTGTTTTTAGGTAAACTAAAGGCGGCTTAGGTATTTTTTATAACCGTATATTTTTATACATTTAGTTCAATTTAAATAAATAGCCATTTAATTTATCAAACATTAACTTCTCGTTTTTAAGATTCGTGATCAAGATTGTGCTATAGGTAATTCAAGTCTATCATTATCTTTGGCACTTATACTTACTAGTCGATGTTTCATGATTATTATATGATTATGTTTGCACCCTGCACATACTGACGCGAGCGAATTCACTTGACTTTTTTGATATTGTACTCTGTGAATGTATATAAACATTGAATATCTGTGGCAAAATCCACGTCAACGCGACGCGACTAAATTCGCTTGCAACATTATAATTAAATTTCAATGAAAAATGTGCTTCTGCTTCGAGTTAATACAGGGCCCTTACCACCACCCCCAAGGAGGACGGCGGCGTGGTGTGGCCCACGCCGCCGCGGGGAGGAGGTGTCCGCTCGTGCGGACAGCCGCTGGCAGGGTCACGGATGTGTGCTTTGCGTTCCCGTGGCTCTTCCGACAAGGCGGGTGTTTAGACCACAGTGGGTTTTTTCGGTCGGTACGTATACCGACCGAATTGCCGTAGCAATCTCAGTTTTGTACGAGGATGTATTGAAAAGAGTGCAAGAACGAAGAACATTATTAGAGACAGTAAGGAACAGAAGAGGAAAGATGATAGGCCATCTCATGCGACATGGCACCTATAGTAAGAACATCATAGAAGGCAAGATCGACGGAAAGCGTGGGAGAGGTAGACCGCGAATATGTTACATGAGTCAAATAAAAGATAAGGTTGGTGTCATGTCGTATGTGGAGGTGAAGAAGGCTGCACTGGATCGACCCAGATGGCGGGGACTTCAACAGATGCACCGACAAGGGCCGAGCCCTTAAATTAGAAGAAGAAGAAGATACGGCAATTTGCCAGGAGTCCGGCATATCCCTTTTGACTCCCCCGTGTCGGAAGGGGTAAAGCATTTTCCCACGAAAAAAAACCCTTACCACCACCAGACCTTTACCACTACCTCTTAAAATATTGTTGTTATATTAGTAACTGACAACTTTTGACATACTTAAGTTAACAGTCAAAAACTGGAAGTTATAATAAAAACATTGCTTCAAAATAGATAAGGGGGCAGTTCTTTTTTAGTAATGACAAATTAATGGCATGTATATTGACGTGCCTATTTGTACAGGGTTTTATTGATTTATTGAATGATACTTATTTTTTTTTATATGAAAAACACTTTTACAATTGGCAACCGTTAGAGATGTGTTGGCGCATCCCATTATTAACGATAACGATCTTGTTTTATCAATATATGCCATCCGTGTTTGCTTTAGATCATCATGTTAATAAAACAATCATTATAATGGGTTTGTGTTACTATGATTGGCAGAGTACTACTTAATGATATCTACATTTTATTTTAATGCCGTTCTTATCGCCCCTAGATAGCAGTGGTCGAACGCACGCTTTGCAATTCAAATTTGCAGGTTCAAACCACGACTCGCACCTCTGTGTTTTATGTGCGAATCTCATTTTCGTCCGAGATTAGCACTTGATAAGAAACGGCGAAGAAAAAGATTGTAGAGAAACCTGCACTTCTGAGGGAACTTGCCTAGTTCTCGATAGATGTGTGAAGACTGCCAACCCGCACCGGGCCAGCGTGGTGGACTATTAAAATTCGCTCGGGCTCTAAAAGGCATTGAAAAATGAGCTTTTTCCTTGCGTCAATACAGTTCATACTGGCTTAATTATGTATTTTATAAACTCATTATAAGATAAACTTAATTGTAATAACCTATTACTTATACGCAGGTAGATAATGAAGGCGTTGTTGCTATTATTATGTTACTAACTAATAATTCGTTATTAAAATAACCATTGCTTTTTTGCACAACGACGGTCAACCACAATAACTATTTTTTTATTACAATTGATGTGTAAAAATAATTAATCACATCCCAATATAATAGGTTTGCGAGTTATTGTTAAGTAACATTCTTAAAATGGCGCTTCGTTGCTTTAAAACATAACCTGTGTTTTGAATAAACGTGTCTCGAATTTTTTCTTCAAAAGATTTGCTGGGCCAAAACAAACGTCAAATTGATCGTAATTTTTCGACAAATCTGGAATAGAGATTATGTCGATCAAGTGAAAATTGGGGTCCTGGGTCCCAATTCTCGCAAAATCAACATATTTTCTAATTAGACATATGTCGAAACAACTTTTTTTTCGACTGATTTGTTAATGTGGTATAAACATTGTTATTATAACATTTAAAGTAATATTCATAATATTGCAATAAGACGTAGACGTAGAGCCCCAGTATGTCCAGTATGCGTACATATACTTACATAACTTTTATCTCTTGCAACTGTCAGAATTGTCGAATAGACTATATCACAACACTTTCCAGTAAACAAAGCTCGATGTGACGTCATTTCCTGGACAAATCTGACGGTTCGTAGAGATAAAATGTATGTTTACGCGGTTATGCTCGAAATACGTAAATTCCAACATATACAGGACAAGTTCAGGGACTTACTGTCCAAAGTGCCATCGCATCGAGGTGTTTCGCTAACAGACTGTATTTATCAGCGAGATTTTGCAAAACTGTTCCTGGGGCCCGATTTTTGTGCGATCGGCATTCATCTCGATTCGAATTATGTCGAAACAAATGAAAAAAATACGTTTGACGTTTCGTTTCGAGATATCTTGAATCGAGGTGAATGTCGATCGCACGAAAATCGGACCCCTGTAAAAAAAGTTATGCTTATTACGGCTCGTTGCTCCTTCCCTGAAAACCAATAGTTGGCACTTACGCTTCGTTTTTATAGGCACCGAGTGGTCAAAACTTCATGCAGCATTTTATACACAACAAATTTAATTTAATATTACTGTTTTTGCGTTAACACAATACGTTAGGTATGATGGAGTAAGCATCCCGGATCAGAGGTCCGTTCATTGTTCTCATGACATTGGCGATCGTATGTAGCTAATGTAAGGGCGATCACACACTGAGCGTCGCCGCGCGTTAATGCAAAATATATGATTTAAACATGTTTTTTATCTTTTACAACTATCAGATTTGTCGAAAGAATTCGATAGTGGAGATAAAATACACTGCCTTAGACTGCTAGCATAGATATATGAATAAAATCTATTAATCGTATTTTATCTCGTTGAAAAAAAAACACTTTACTTAAATTTTAAATGATTATCATTTGTCTTACCTTCTACCTATCATTTGTCTTTAAATGATTATCATTTGTCTTACCTTTCTCATTATTTGGGATCGGCGCAGTTGTTATGTCTTTTTCCGTCATACTGACATTCACTTCAATCATATTCATATAACCATTAATAGATACAGTCCAAACATATTTTCTTGGTTCTTCCTTTCGCTCACAGAGTAAACATGGAGTTTCTTGCCCAATCTTCTCCATACGCAATGTATTCCGAATGGGTGGTAGAGATACTTATTTTTAACCGACTTCTAAAAGGAGGAGGTTCTCAATTCGATTGATATATTTTCTTTTATTGAAAATTCATCCGTGTCTGGATTGGTTTTTATATACTCGTAAATAAAAACAATTCTGTCTGATTATGCTCTATATCAATCCACATCTAAAGTACATTTTATATGCTAAACGACGCATCATTCGCACGTTTGCCTTCAGTTAATCTGAACAGACTTTATATTAACTCGGTAAACAGGTAAATATTAGGTGTTCATTATGTTATTAACATTTTTAATAGTCATGATTTTTAGTCACGACGTCCGCAAGCATGGCTGCGAGCGAACTACGCTATTTAATTAGGATTACCTAAGCTTTGTGTATAGTTTACATACCTAGGCAAAGTTGTACACAAATTATAACTTAACTACAGGGTGTATTTGAAGTCCGAAATAATATTTTGGCGTTTGCTTCGGTATCAGGTATACAACTGAATGGTATTAAAAAAATATCAAAATTCCTCCATGTTTTTTCAACTTTTTTTCGATGCCAATTTCTATAACTAGTAATATCTCGAGTCAAAAATTGCTATTTTTTGTTTTTTGAATATTGGTAGTCGCCCTTCACATGTGTAGCCCCAACAGTTTAAACTGCTGAATAAGGTTATGGATGTACCCAAAGGCCAGAACACGATACCTGTGACAAATATTCAAAGGTCTATAACTCAGAATCTATACCTAATAGTTAGGTATAAACTGTCTTCACTAAGCATCGACATATGAACTACCGTGTATGTACCCAAAGTATTATTTTGGACTTCTGAAACATCCTGTATAATGATCAGTATCTAATAATAAAAATACTTCTTTTTGTTTTATCTCTCTTATCTTGTTAGTCAAACTTTGGCCCAGCTGTAATTTATTTTCTAATATTTATGCGGGAGGCACTGGGGCGTCAAAGTTTTTGTCATTACCAAAATGAACTCTGTACCAATATACATACAGATTAAATCTCCGTGGTAAAAGCCATGCCCCCACATGTAAAGATTCGCTCGTGCTGTCAGTTTCATTTCGTTGTAAAATGAACTTTTTTGATGTGTCAATACATTCGTTTTGATATTAGCAAAAAAAAAAGCTCAAGGATCGACGCCCCAGTGTGTGTTAGACTGTCTTAGTATCTTTGGCAATAATAATTACAATTAACAACCTAATTACAACTCAAATGAAGTCTTAATTGAATTGACAGATAATTTAAAATGGTAAAGAGTAGATAATACATGGTTTATATAAATGGCATTTGCAGACAATGGTTGATATAATAACACGTCGATAATACTAGAGTAATAAATATAATGAATCAAAATAATCAATAAGGATAAATGCGACAGGTATACTTTCTGATTTTGTATGTAGAGTTATGAATACTATAGCTAAGCACGTCCTGTTTTTTACCCGACAATGGCAAAGGGTTATAATTTTAGTAGTCCATGTATGTATTTACGTATGTTCCTCCGTAACGCCTAAACTATTCATCCGATTGTATCAATAAGGTGTCAATCGATTCGTTATTATGGCCCAGGTAATAAAGGCTACATCTTAACAGACTTCAACAATAGGAGCAGACGATTTTACCTTGTAAACCCCGATTTTAACCGATTCCATTTCTTTTTTTCCGTAGACGGGTTACAGTTTTTTAAATTATTTTCTTGTTTCGATGAAATTCGTGCGGGTTTCAAGACAAATTAGATTTTCCCCAGGACTCGCTGAGGGTCAAACCTTGGTGCCTTCAATGGATGCCGCTGTCGATCCTGGCTTACAGGAGTAACAGTGGTGAGAATGAGTGGCGGGCTTAAAAATCCAACAATAAAATCAATTATTGATGTTATTAACTTTCTGAATGTGCCCGGTATCATGGCAATAAGCTCGCCCCCTATTCCATTGGGAGATCTAGTGCACCTACCCCTTCGGGGAATATAGGCGTGATGATGTATGATGTATTAACTTTCTCCGGATTTATTCATTGCTAATCCATCATGTGACATCATGGTTATCTAACCTGCCGGCTCTAGAACCGCTTGGCTCTGTGGCAAAAAACCTGTTACCTAATGTTTGCAACTTGCGATTGTTTTATAGTTACGCAACTAATACAAGATGTATCAGAAGTCTGAAATAATTCTACTAATCCTTATAATATTACAAATGTAAAAGTTTTTGAGGATGGATGTATAGACAGATGTTTATTATTCTTGCACGCAAAAACTACTGAACGGATTTTGATGAAACTTTACAGGATGACTATTATTTATATTTATATTGAATCATCGATAACTGCGCGGACCAAGTCTAGCACTTAAATATATGTTCGAGTAGGTATCATGTATAAATGTATAAATCTGATATAAATTCGAACACGAATTTTAAATTGAAATAAAACTATTTTACGGATACTATCGCGTTTATTTACTATTTATGACATCAGGACGTCTAACACCTCAGTCCCCCCGTGACCCTGTAGTTGTAGCATGAGCGCTAAGACTAGACGTATGTCACGGAATATCTTGATGTTGTCTCTTTCTCTCGTATGAAATTAGACAGAGAGCGAACGAGCAAATCCGTGACAAAGGTTTTGTCTTGACATGCTTGCTAACCCCACTGGTTGCTGTAAAGCAGCCGAAACGTCGGGAAAATAAAATAGTAAATCGTAAAATAGTTTTATTTCAATACGAATTTTAAATGTTTCCGTTTCTTGTATACCCCCATTTTTAAAAATTGGTTATATCTTAATCCCTATACGAAATTGTAATGTTCTGTTTTATAAATATTAGTAGTCGTCTATCGTAGATGTAGTTTAAACTGTCAAATAGGGTTACAGGTGTTCCCTAACGCCCCAACACGATACTCAATGGTCTGTAACTCGGAAACTATAGTGGTTAGTTTAATGTATAGTCTACCTTCACTATTAATCTATAAAAGCTACTGTTTAAAGACGCTTGTAAGGCAATTACTAAGCGACAAAATCGTAAATTGAGTTATATATACCAAATAACGCATAAAATTCTGGCTGTGCAAATGCTATATACCTATAACTCATTTTACGAATTTTTGCCGGTTACTTAGTATTGCCTTCCAAGCGTTGATATATACATCACATCATCACGCCTGTATTCCCCGAAGGGGTAGGCAGAGGTGCACTGTAGTGCGCCCACACTTCGCCGATGTATTTTAGTCCCAATGTAATAGGGGGCGAGCCTATTGCCATTATGCCGGGCACATTCCCCCTCAATACGAGGGAGATTTGGGCCATAGTCCACCACGCTGGCCCAGTGCAGGTTGGTGAACTTCACACGACTTTCTATAGACCTGCAGGTTTCCTCACGATGTTTTCCTTCACCGTTCAGCAAGTGGTACCTAATCATTGTTGAAAATTACATTCGCACATGAAAATTATCTCAAAGGCGAGCCTGGGATATGAATCGTCGATATGAATCTATATTATTTCGGACTTCTGATACAGCCATTCCTGATATGTGGGTTGATATCGAGATGCACAGAATTGGCTGACGTTTAATGGTAGAATGTGTTCTTATGTCATATTTATATCACATTCAAATATGACCTCAGATGTACGATGCCTTTAAATAGATGGAGTCTTACTGTGCAGGCTTCTGTCAAAAGTTTGTAGCCTTTTGATGTAGCCCAATGGGGCAGTATAGCGGTACAATGTTTTCCAATACGGTAACGGTAACAAACTCTGTGCCAATATATATAAAGATTGAATTTCTTTGGTAAAGCCACGCAACAACGCGTCAAAAATCGTCGTTGTAAAATGAGCTTTAAGTACATGTTAATACAGTTCGTTTTGGTATAGCCAAAAATGGAGGGACGAATTTTAATGCGCCTTTAATTTATGACAAACACTGATTAGGTAGATATGCAGCTAGTGAAGTTATAAGTATAGATTAAGCAATAAATATTCATTTTTTTTACAAAAGCAATTGGTATAGGAATTATTTTGTCAAAACCAACTATGGAAAATTAATTAAATCTCAAATAACTCAGATCTTTATCAACTAAAATTATTTTTTGTGATAAGTTAATTACGTTGTCACATTGTCATTTCGCGCCATAAGGCCCTATTCACACGGAAAAGCCGACTGCCCAGTGATTACAAGTTTCAAGTTAAAGCACTGTAATAACATTTTATAAGAGTCTTTTGATTTAGGGGAGTCCTATAATCCAACAAGACCTTAAGTATACTCAATCGTTATGGTATGAATATTATCATTTTTAGGGTTCCGTACCTCAAAACTAAAAAAAGGAACCCTTATAGCACAAGTAGAGCCGATGTATTTTGGTCCCAATGTAATAGGGGGCGAGCCTTTTGCCATTATACCAGGCACATTCCCCCTCAATACGAGGGAGATTTGGACCATAGTCCACCACGCTGGCCCAGTGCGGGTTGGTGAACTTCACACGCCTTTCTATAGACGTGCAGGTTTCCTCAAGATGCTTTCCTTCACCGTTCCGCAAGTGGTAATCATTGATGAAAATGACATTCGCACATGAAAATTATCTCAGAGGTGCGGGCCTGGGATTTGAACTTGCACCCCTTACGTTCAAGGCGGGCGTTCTTGCCCACGTGGCTACCACTGCCAATCCATAAATTTTAATAATCATTTTTTTATCATAAATAAGTCGAGACTCGATTTTCGTGATGAACGAACTATTTACTTACCTCCAAGTTTGTACGGAACCCATAATTATAGGGCAGCCGGCTTTGCCGTGTGAATATAGCCTAAGTAGCTCAACATAGCGCTAACGCAAGACAGGTCAATCTACTTTATAATAATATAATTTATTGTGAGAATATATTGGTAGCCCGTGAAACGGTGTTAGGTAACTTGAATACAACGTGTATCAGAAGACTGAAACTGTCTTTTAGTTAAGTAAAGATCATATCGTCAGCTTACAGGAAAAACTCACTAAGTACAAAAAATAGATTTTTTTTGTACACTATGTACCTTATAATATCCCAGGAAAAAGTCAAAAGTCATATTCCATAAATGCATTACTTTACACAATTCCAAGAAGCAAAAATCATTAAATCACATTTAAAAATATATTAAAATTCAAATTACTGCATTGTTTTTTTTTGTTACTTTATGTGTTTTTTCCTGTCACCTAACGTTATTTGTGTATCGGTCACTACTTTATAAAATATGTTTACGATTCTAGGAGAATATCATCAACATCATGTCTGTGTTCCCACAAGGCAGCCACAATTCGCGGATGAATTCTTGGTCCCAATGTTATAGGGGGCGAGCCTATAGCCATTATACCGGGCATATACCCCCTCAATAGCAGTGAGATTCGGCCCATAGCCAACCACGCTGACCCAATGCTGGTTGGTGAACTTCACACACCTTACCATCGACTTGCCGGTTTCCGTTTAGCAAGTGTTAATCGGTGCAGTTGGAATTTTGACGCAGTATTATTTCGGACGTCTGAAACATTCTGTATAAATATTAGTCACGCCCCGCGGGTATTATCGCATTTTACGACTGCGTTTATTAATACAGGTGGTATAAATTGTGCTATGTTAGGTAACAAGGTAAGACAGTGAGGATGTGAACGGCTATTAGTGAATAGTCTCACATTTCTTACTGGCTTTGGAGCGTAAGCCGCTCGGCTCATTGTACCAGGGTCGATTCCCGCCAGCGGCAAATTTCATGACCTTGACAGAATTTGCCTTCGTCTAGGTGTAACTGGGAACGCCCCGAGTCCATTGTATGGTATTCATAGTACAACTTTTGCTTAGTTTCGGATCATACGATGAGTGTTTGTCTGGCGATATTTATTCGAAAACTTATAGAAAGTATTTATTAAACGCTCGCACCCATCGCATCGTATTTACTGAAACATAATACAATTTCTCAACAGTCGTAAAAACGCCTAAAGCGGTAGATAACTTGTTGTATTACATTATATACTAACTATCTATATACGTAACAAGGACGGTTAGTATTGTAAATACACCTAATGTATATCGTAATAATTTTGTCAGTAGTAAATTATTAAATGGCCTACTTGCTACAAGCTCTACCATGGTTTTACGGATTTTGATGGAAAAAGTTCATTCTTCAACCAAATCACACTGTTTGCTCGAGTAAATTTGACGCACGGAGACGTGGCTTTTGCCACAGAAATTCAATCATTATGAATATTGACTAAGAGTTGGTTTTAGTGTTATAAACATCTTGACGCACTTTGCGGTGTACGGGGATTAACATTCTTAAAAAATACACGCCATTATTAATCCTCCTTTCCCACCTTCATCACCCATTTCATTTATAATCTGTATTTATTTAATTATTTCTTGACACCGGCTGAAATACCCGCTAAATGCAGGTGGAGCCATCCCTCATCTTCCTCTTCTTATTCTTCCTCATCATATTAAATATCATCATTTCACTCGTTTCGTAAAAAGGAGAGGAAGATTATATGGAGAGGATTTCCATTATATTGTATAATTTCGTAAAAGCAGAAGAGGATATCACACCGAACACCTCTGAATAGATACATCATTATGAATCAAAGATAACAATCCCAATTTTAATTTATCCACAGGTTATAAAACAACAATCGATCAGTCCGGCGCCTCGAAACGCTAGGCATGATCGATTAATCGAATAGGTATGACGTGTATCGATTAATCGGTACTCGGTGCGAGCACAATCGCTCGCTGCTGTTAAGTCTCCCGCACACAGGGGCGTCAAAAACCGCGCGTCATAATTATTGCCCATACCAAAACAATCTCTGTTGCTATAGGTACATAAAGATTAAATTTCTATGGTTAAAGCAGTGCCCCCACGCGTCAAAATTCGCCCGCGCAGTTATTGTAATTTCGTTGAAGAATGAACTTTTTCTATGAATAAATTTTTGGTGTTGGTATATATTTATTCGCGCGGATTGACGCCCCAGTGTTTTGAGGGCTTTATTGTTGTTTGTTCATTTATCCCGGGGATTTTTATATTCATCATTTTAAAGGTCAAAGGGTTGGGAATGTTATTATGGCAGCCTTGAGTCGCTCATGTTGGTAGTATTGCAGTAGTTACAGTTCGTATTATATTGTACTATCATATCGGCGATCTGATTTGGTATTTACAAACAGACTGCGTTGTAAATGGAAGACTTATTCTCATGACATTTTAGACTAAATAGTAGCGTTTGTTTAAGTTAATGAATTTGACAAATAAATATTTATTATCGCGGTTATATCATTTGGAGAGATAAGCAGAGATACACACAACTTAAATTCTGTGTAATATTGTATATTTTTTTATTTGATACCTGGTTCATATGATGGCTAGCGATGCAAGTTGACAGTAAATCCCTGCATCCACAGGTAATTCGTTTTAGTCAAAATTACGTCAAAAAATTGGACCGATATTGGTCTCATTGTTGCTATGGCCGTATTTAAATAAACGATCTGTCCCCTTACAACCTTGCAGTAATGTTTTTAATATCACATTCAGTCTTTGACAGATAACTCAGTACAAATTCTGTCAAAAATTGACAGCTACTGTTGAAACAACAATACTTTAGAGGTGGTGATAAGGCCCCTGACGTAATAAGACGTCAAAGTCCTGAACAAATTGGACCACTACTACTACTACAGCCCTTTCAACGTCTCACTGCTGTGCACGGGCCTCCCCTCAATGCGAGGGGGATTCAGGCTATAGTCCACCACACTGGCCCAGCGTGGGTTGGCAGACTTCACACATCTATCGAGATCTAGACAAGTTCCCACGTCTGTGCAGGTTTCCTCACGATGTTTCCCTTCACCGTATCATAGTAAGTGATAATCTCGGATAAAAATTAGATTCGCACATAACCACACTAAGACAAACGAATGACAAATGATATTGGACAAACATATAAAACTCTATAGTTAGGAAAAACTCCTTGATAGAACACTCCGATGCAATTCTTGTTCATTAAACTCTTGCAAAACTATGTCAGTTCCCACTAAGCAACATTGCTTTAAGTCGCTTTCAAGACTTTCAGATAAGTAACTTAGCACCTGCGTCCGACCTACATATCGCCAAAGAACATAAGTTAGAACAATGTATTAGGTAGGTTCGACACTAAATCGCTTGCTATGCTCCTTACAGATGTTGTTCGTAAATCAATTTTTCGCAACAATGGTCAGTGGGCCTTGATAGAACGGCGCATTCGCTTCTGCCTCAACAATCAATAATCAATTCTATTTAGTTGCAAATAAAATAGAAATTCGATTACATTGAATTGTGCATACAGCATTTAATACAGTCGGATAAAACGCCACAAGTGGTGTACTCCGATTAATAGATATCCGATCTTCTGGGGATAGATTTAAGATTTAATTTTCAAGAATAGAATTGGGTAGTTGTGTCGTTGTTGCATGGTGATGGATGTAACAATGTGCACTTGCGTGTCCACTTGCGAAGCTGAATGCTTGCGCCAGATTTTGAAGCGGAGTGCGGGAATAATAAATCCGTTGATATGCCATTGTTTATACAATTTATTTTACGGACAGACATTTTAGTTCATTCTATTGTCAAATCCAAATTGAATTACGTTATGTTCGAATAAGTTTAAATTAATGAATAATAGGAAAATATTTTAACACCGATTTACGTATCTGTTGTAAGAATAGAGAGCATTTTTTGAGAAGTGTGAAGTCCGCTAATCCAGACTAGTGGTAGTATTAAGTATAGTAGTATAGTATACCAGACATAGGTTGGTGGTTGTCAAAAAAATAACACTGCCTTGTAGATATACCAAGCACTTTTCAATTAAATGCATGTATATTTAATTAAACTAAAAGGGTTTCTAAATTTTACAAAATATGAGATTCACCTTTAAGCTAACAGTACAAGGATTATTATCAAAACATTCCTTTTATACCAAAATTTGATTGCGTTATCGATAACATATCGTTGAAAAAAAAGCACATGTCCATGTTAGCCTTGGAAAAATATTGTTTTTTTTTTTTTAATATGGACTACCCTGTTGGCCGTGAGGTGGCCTTTATAGCTTTACCGGAGTAGTGGCGAGCGCAGAGTGCACTCCAACTAAGATCTTAAGGGCGGAAAAGGGTGGCAACTAGCTCAAAGGCGCCACAGGGGGCACGATCTCGGCTTGGGCAGTTACCGTGAGGGGAGAGGTAGTGACTGCGCTCCTAGGTGCAAAGATGCACCTACTTTAGTCTTATTACATATCCCTTAACGACAACTCTATTGCCGTTTTTATATTACTGTTAGAATTGAACAGATAACATAGTACCCACACAATTATATAAAAGATACATTTAACATTAAAACAATACTTCCATAAACGGGTTCTGGTAAGCATAAATAGATAAATAAAACAATTATATAAAGATTATGTAAATACGAGCGTTATGTATTGGTTCGTTACGATGTAATAACCACTTCACATACGGCCAGCCTTGGCACCAATGTTTGTTACAATTATTAGTACATTCATCATGTGTGTTTAATAATAGACTGTATTTATTGGCAGGTCTTTGTTGGAGATTAATGTTGGCATTTGAATCAATAGACAAGTACACACACTATCATGACTGTAATTGATCATTAAAGGGGTTGACAGAGATATTCCAAATAAAAATATAAAATAAACAATTATCGCTAAACATCTCAAAATAAGCAAAGCTTGTACTAGAGAGGTACTATACAATGGACTAGGGACAAACTCAGTTACGCCCGGAATATGGCGGACTATTGTCCACCACGCTGCCCAGTGCGGGTTGGTGAACTTCACATGCCTTTTCTATAGAAGTGCTGGTTTCCTCACGATGTTTTCCTTCACTGTTTCATAGCAAGTGGTAATCTCGAACCCAGAGGTGCGAGCCGAGGTTTGAACCTGCACACTATGATTGCAAGGCGTGCGTTCGACCAATCGTCTACCACTGCTATAGGTACCATACAATAGACTGGGGGTGATTGTAGTTACAGCCAGACCAGGATTTTTTTTGTAAATGCTCTTTTCAGACTTCGCCATATTCCGGGCGTAACTGGGATTGCCCCTAGTCCATTGTTTGGTACCTCTAGTACAAGCGTTGCTTAGTTTGGGATTATACGATGAGTATGTGTTGTCTGGCGATATGTATTTTTTATTTATTTACAATGCCACAGACGATACAAACAGTTTTTTTTTTTTTCAAATATTGCGTAATCTTTTTTTGTAATAACAACATCAACTCAGTAGTTTTCCGCGTCCAGTCGGCCTGATAAAAAGGTTGACAAAGGATATTGTATGGAGAGAGGCCTCTCTATTGTTGTTTGTTTTTAGCAAACCGCAACGCAACGCGGTGACAAGTTGTTGACTTGGGAGGTTACATATAACGCACTAAAGGATGCTCTACATAATTATTTTTTTGTGTTAGCATATAAAAATAATATTTTAAAAGTGAACCTTATATATTTTGATGTTTTCCACATATCTCCCAGATCAGGGAAATTTAATAAAAGTTTCTTCAAAAGTTTATCCTGACGGAAATCGAACCTAAAACCAGTCAGTACCAGTTAAGCGGCTTACGTTGAAACCAACAAAGCAAAGTTTTTTTTAGGAAATGTCTATTTAGTTTTATTGTCTTTAGCAATGACAAATTTAAGGAAACATTTAATCATTTATTCAGAGCGATCACGTTATTTAATGTAGGTACTGGTAATGCTTTGTTTAAAATCGGAAAAAGACAGATAACAAAAACACTAAATACTATCATTTCTAAGTTAGTTTGATTAAAACTGAAACAATTTAAGAATAAAACAAAACTAAACAAAGGTAAGGTATGATGGTAAGTAATTGAAATCCAGAAAAGAAAACTTAAATAATTGCTATTGATCGATGGAAATTTACTTCTGTTAGCAACAGAAGACGATTATAAAGATGTTGAAATATACCGTTACATAATCACAATGCATAATACACATTGATTTTATTATCCAATAGTACCTTTAATTACCGTAACAAATCCTAATAACTGCCCTGCACAATAAAACCGATCAATAAATTAAATCCTAGCTAAACGGTTGATCAGATTCAAATCGACTTCCAGATCAAGCAAATCATGTTTAAATCAACATGGACCGTGGCTGACAGCCCTACGAACGAGACTGGTCGAACATTACACGGTACTATCAGCAAAATAGTCCTAATAATAATATCACAATACAATACTTATTCATCGTCTGATCACAAACTGAGCGACGCTTTTCATTTGGGGATCATACAATTAACTGGGGTGATCTCAGATCAGAAATGATCAGAAATCTTGTAAATTTGCCGTTGATGAGAATCGAACCCGCAACCCCCGTGGCAGTGAGCCGAGCGGCCTACACTCAAACCCTTTGACGAAACTTTTGTTGAGTTGATGTAAAAACAAAACATATGAGCGACTAAGTACAAGGGATAGCTTGCAAATAAGTATCTAAGATGCTTAATCACCAGTTTATTTTAATTACTAAAATTTGAGAATTCTCTAATTGTGCTGCAAGGAAGCTTTCACTTTTACCGGTTTGTTTTGTCAACCGTACTGTATAATGCTTACAGTTAAAGTTACGTTTGATTTTGTCGAATTGTTTAGCCCTAAATATATATGTTAATTAAGATTTACTTTTCTACTACTGGTATCTAGTAGCTAAAGCTAAGTCTGTGAAGATAATCTTTTCTAAATTTAAACTTTCTATGTAACTTAACTGTGACCTTTATTCCACCTCAAAATTAAATATACTTCTTTTGTTTTTTTTTTAATTTAAATAAATATTTCTTGTTCTTTTTTTTAACTTAAAACAATAACCTTGGTAGAGCATTTTGCAGATGCAACGCGCCATCTGAGAACAATAGGAACTTCAGTGGGCAACGACTCGAGATTGCATTTGAAATATTCACAAACTCATTCCGCGCCTGTCTGTCTGCCCATAAACGTGTTACCATCATCATACACTGACATCCCACTGCCAAAAATAAACTCTACCACTCACAGAATAGAGTTCAGTACACCTGCATAAGTAATGTGGTTTTGAATTGAGAAAACTTTACTACTTGAGTATGTATTTATGCATAGCTCACGTGACCTTAGCACAGTGGATCACTGACCCGTGAGAAATTGATTTTGGGATGTTTCATTGCAGCTAAGTATTAATTTGTCATTCGAAGTATTGAGCATTTGGCTATTAATAACAGATGACTTTTTAACTGACTTCAAAATATAAGGTTTTCAATTAGAATCCTAGGATTTTTTTATGTACATATATGTTCATATTTTTCCAACCTTTTTTTTATGGAAGGATTGAAATGTAAGCTGGATGATGAAAATAGAAAACTGATAAGTATTAAAAAGAGTAGGAAAAAAGATTCTATTAAACTGAGAGAAATTAGAAGTAGGAAAATGAATAGAAATTTAATAAGACACGATGAACTGATAAAAAACAATGATAAAGGAAAATAAGGAAGGGGACACAGAAAGAGAAAGGACCAGTGAGAAGCAATTTTGACCAGATAAAGGAAAGCACACAAAAGAAGTTACTTCATATCTTTTTGAAACGTTTTCGACGAAAGAATCGTGTTACATCACAAAGGTCCGCCTGAAGGCATAAAACAGCAAGTGCCCGCTCGAAGACATTCCATAAGGCCTCCCAATCACTGCGGTATCGATATTATGCGGTATCGTATTTTTTTATTTTTGCCATCGCATAACGAACTGTATTGACACATAGAAAAAGTACATTCTACAATGAAATGACACTAACAACGACAAAAATTTAATCTTTATGTGTATTGACACAGAGTTCATTTTTGTATTGGCAAACATTTTGAAGCGCGAGTATTGACGCCCCAGTGTGCCGGGGGCTTAAGTTTACTATCAATAATTCAACCTTAATTAACTTGGCAAAATTTTGTAACAAAGTAGCTGCTTATTTTACGATTTTATGAATTTAAAAAAAAATGATATTACTATGCGATTCAAATGAGAATAGGATCGACTTTGCGCCATAATGTGACGTGAAAAAACGAATCCCATCAAAAACATAAATGTAAACCTCTGTTTAGCCAATGATGCTAAACAGAGGCCTTGGTTGTCCACTTTAACGACAAAAGATGTGAGATCTAAACGGGCGCCAATTTCAGTGGTCAGTCCTAAAATTTATTTATAGCAACATCAAATATTTCATAACAACTTAAAGTATAATTTCTTATTAAAACTTAGGATAATATACTGGCCTAAGGCCTTACTTGGCTAGTTCTAATGTACGAATTATAATTAAATACCTACTAAAACAGTCCTGGAAGAGCTCTATGTTCGCTGGCTAGTTTCTACCAGCAAGCCAAATTGTCGGAAGAATAAAATAAGTACTTACAGCTTTAGAAATGCGAATTCGTATATTAGAACTAGCCAAGTAAGGCCTTAGGCCAGTATATTATCCTAAGTTTTAATAAGAAATTATACTTTAAGTTGTTATGAAATATTTGATGTTGCTATAAATAAATTTTAGGACTGACCACTGAAATTGGCGCCCGTTTAGATCTCACATCTTTTGTCGTTAAAGTGGACAACCAAGGCATATATCATTGGCTAAACAGAGGTTTACATTTATGTTTTTGATGGGATATCATTACTTTTTGTACAGAAATAATTAGTAGGTACTTATTCATAATAAAATTAATACCAAAGGGTGGTTTTCCACTCTTTATATATCCACGTGAAGACCTTAATAATGTTAGAATGATCGTCGTTAGGGACTTATAAGCAGCACATAATATAACTAACATAACTCAAATAGTTGGTATTAAAAATAAAATATTCTTCAATCATGAAACAATAAACTTATAAGGTAAATCTTATTTATTAGTATGTTAGAATGATCATTCAATATTTTATAATTAACTTCAAACATACAACCTGCATAAAAAAATACATTTATTGTGGTAGGATACGAACGCCTGACCCTGACGATTTATCCAACCGTATAGCTCACTAGGCTATGCTAACAGATACTTTTATTATAAAAAACTTGACTGGTTGGTCATACTACCAATGACGTCATAAAGGGAATGTTCCTAACAAAATCAATTAATTGAAAAAATATTATAAAATGATAAAATTATACTAGTTTCACATTTTTTCCTTTGTATTTACCCAATTACCTATCTGAATGCCAAATTTGAACTCTCTAGGTCATCTGGGAGAGGCTATGATTTTTGATCTATAGGTCAGTCAGTGTAATAATTCCGATTTTTGGACGATTATATCTTAAGAACCGTTTGAGGTGTGTTTATGAAATTTGGAGCACATATGTATCTCGCAAGTCTCAATAGATTAGCCAAATTTGACATGGTTATGTTAAATAGTTTCTGAGTTATGAGGGGGTCAAAAGTCGCTCCAAATGGTTCGTGTAATATTACACACGGTGCTGCAGCCAGCTTTCATTGGCTGGGCGCACTCTCGTGCGCCTTGATTATGACATTAAATAATTAAATAGTCTATTAAGACAATTTACTACTAATTTAACCTTTTTATTTATATTTCATGTAGGTACTTACTATTATTATTGATATGCAAATAAGTTTTTTGCAAACCCTACTTTTCATGTGACATTTGACAGATAGAGCTTATTGATATTCCTATTCTTAAGAGGCTCGCTATGGACAGCTGGCCAGATTCAGAAGGCAGTACTTCTGGAGACGGCACGCATTGTGAGGAAGTTTCTCTCTCTGGAGCCTTAACCACTGGTAACCAGGACCCTGTTCCAGATGCCGATGGGGAAGTGGTTTTAAGAATAAAAATAAATTCGCTCGTTCGAGTGTGTTCAGGGCATAAGGTCGTAAATGAGTACTTTAATAAAATTAATGTTTGATTAAGTTTCATGGTTATTTATAACTATTATTTGATATGTTTCTGGTATTTTACTTACGGAGTTAGTATAGATTTTTATGGGTTTTAAGTGTTATTTAGAAAATATATAAGAGGTACATACATAATAAAATATTTAAATTATATAATACAGTCGATATCTCAGCAAGAGCTTTTTAATTATACTATCAATTTATGTTATTAATAAAAAGATGTGTTCACATTGACCGTAATGACACTCCAGACGCGCGGGGTCGTGATCAACACTTCAGACTTACAGTATTCCGAATAAACAGTTATTTCTGGCTACCTCTTAGAGGGATAAAAGCGTGATGGTATATTGCATTCAATACCTACTAAAATACATGTATGCTCATGTTTTAATCTGAAGTAATATATCTATACATCTATATCTATATCTATACAAATAAATAAAATTGGAGTGTCTGTTTGTAATATCAAAATAACACTTTTTTACCAAATGCGTATGAAAGTATATACGATACCTATAACGAAAACACAATTTTAAAATTTTTTGTCTGTCTGTCTGTCTGTCTGTCTGTCTGTTTGTTTGAGGTAAACTTCTAAACGGCTAAATCGATTTCAATGGGACTTTCACTGACATAGCTGACGTTCCAAGGCGTAACTTAGGCTACTTTAATTTCAGAAAAAGCATTAGTGTTCCGTGGGAAAAACATAATACCCATATTTCCGGGTAATCTCCCTAACGTCCACGCGGGCGAAGTCGCGGGCACAGCTAGTCATAAATAAAACTGCTTGCCGTTCTAAGCATACAAAAATGATAAATATTTAATTATTTCAACAATTTACTACATCGATAATCATTTACTCTGAACTCCTGTCTATATTACGGTAAATTTATTACCCGAGGTCGTTGTCACATGGTTATTACAATTTGTTTATTTTTTATTAAAAAAAAAATATTTATTTTTGTTATTCGTTCCGTGAACAGTGCGGTAGGAATTCGAATGAGAGCTTATGGTTCTGTGGGTTTTTTTTTGTTTAAACTTGAAACTTATTATATCATCATCATTTGCCTTACCTTATTCCATTAATTGGGGTCGGTGCAATATGTCCTTTTCTTCCATTCATTTCCTTTTTCCGAAATACCGACATCCACACCGTTCTCATTCATATCACTTCTTACACAATCCATCCATCTTTTCTTTCCCCTCGCTCTGTATCCATCCACATTCATACTCATCACTCTTTTAGTCACATGCTTCTCATCTCTTCTCATCACATGTCCAAACCATTCTAGTCACTTACTGCCCACTTGAAACTTAGCATATATTTTACAAATAATTTTAATCGGGGTAATTTAAAATTACATGGGTTTACACTTTGCATTGACGAGAAGAAATACTAAATTGTAATCCCCGTAGCTCTTATTTGTATTCGAAATAGGGTCTATTTTAGTTTAATTTTATCCCGTTCCCAGTTATTACAGATCATACGATTTTTGATCTAGCAGGACATAAAGTAAGCCACGATGGCTCTCATCGAATTACATTTAGGTACAGAAGTTTTTATTGCTCTCAAAAAAAAATTGTTCGATTCTAAATCTACATGTGTTGAGTTCCCATATTTTTTTTAAATGTTGAACCCTAAAACGAAACGCGTCAAAAAATTTATAATTTGTACACATAATTCGAACAATAAAAACTTAAGATATACAATAAATTTATCACTGACAATGGTTTATTCTTGAGTTTACACTCAATTTACATAGGATTAAGTGTCAGTGATCGAGTGGTGATACACGGACGCAGTAAAATATATCTACACGTATTTATAACGCCCTAACCTTTTTTGAAAATGTATTCTGAATGAGTATAAATAAAGACCAAAATTCTGTGGTAAACGCCACGCATAACAATTACTTCTCGTCTTCGATTAAACTTCACTGAAATATGAGTTTTGTGCTATCGCTAATAAAGTTCGTTTTCGTATTGGCAAAAATTGGACTTACAGACTTGGAGACAATATATTGAATTATTTTTAAGCATATGAGCTTATGCAGTTAGATTCCCGTCGGGAGATATTTTACGGTTATCACAGTGAAATAACAAAAACAAAACAATTTATAGTAACCTTATTTAATTAGACACAGGGGCTCTACCGTCACCTTTATAGTCTAAAATCTAAGTAATATTTAAATAATACTGCTCTCAAAGTGGCAGGGCACAGAAACGAAACAAGGAAATGTTATATGTTTTAAGAGGTCTGCATTATATATTGACAAAGGAATCAAAGGTTGTGTTTTTATAAGGCCAAACATATAAATTATGATATTTATAATAAAATAGGCATTTTATATTTATTGTAAAAGTAATATATGGCTGTCGTTAAATATTAATAAAAAGAACGAGTGTTACGTAAAGAAAATGTATGAATAATTGAAATAATTTTAATAATAATATTAGTTTTTATAGTAGTTAAATATTGAAAAGAAATTTGGATACATTTTACGACGGCTGGGTCTAGTTTGAGGGTTCGAATCCCGTCTTACAAATCGAGTTAAAATTTAAAAGTATAGAGGCCTGACTCAAAAATAATGTTGTTGAAAAATGGTCGTTAAAACGACCCTTTAAGATTTATATTCGAAAACCTAAAATTTCAGAATGGGTCTTTTAAAGATGCGAAATGTCTGAAATGGCCTTATTGGAATTTACCCTAATCTGTCAATTGTATGTCATAGTTTAAGTTAAGCTTAGTTTGGATTCTCACGATGAGTATATGTTATCTAGCGATACATTATTAAAAATTACATTAGCACATGACACCCAAAACTCCCAGAGGTGCAAGGTTTGAAGCTGCACCCTTTGACTTCAAGGCAGACGTTTTACCAACTAGGCTACTAACGCCATTTCATTACATTCCACATTCAAACAAATTAAAAGGAAATAATAACCCGTTTATCCACATATCGGATTTCATGACGTTCCGGCCACCATACCTCAAAACTCTATAACCATTACTTAAAACTATTTGTATGTTAAATCCCCAAAACCAATCGCGTATGTAAACTAAAGAAATTATTTAATTAAAGACCCCCTATCGATAATGCTTATTATTCATTTGTTTAAATGTCATTTCGTCCGACGAATTTTAATTGGTCCGTATATCTAGAGTGTTTTTGGTTCTTTATCGTGTTGTGTGAAGGTCTTCTGATATTGGGCAGGTGGAAGTCCATCATGAGATGTAATAATAAGGTAATTTGTCGTCTTTCTCACGTGAAGTGTGTTGTCAACGGGTGGTGCTAGAGTATATGTAAATTTTGTATATATTTAGTACCATACTTCGTGTAATTGCTTGTTAAAAAACCGGCCAAGTGCGAGTCGGACTCGCGCACGAAGGGTTCCGTATCATTATCTATAAAATCGAAAAAAAAAAATCACGATTGTTGTATGGCAGCCCTCTTAAATATTTATTTTATTCCGTTTTTAGTATTTGTTGTAATAGCGGCAACAGAAATACATCATCTGTGAAAATTCCAATTGTATAACAATCACGGTTCAAGAGATACAGCCTGGTGACAGACTGACGGGCGGACGGACAGCGAAGTCTTAGTAATAGGGTTCCTGTTTTACCCTTTGGGTGTGGAACCCTAAAGAATACCAAATAGTTTGTAATATTTTTTGAAGTTGTTTTACGTTTAATGAGATTATTAAATAGTGTTTCGGCCGTAACGGGATTGGAAGTAGATTTTAATTTATTTGGTGGTTAAGTTTTTATAAAAGCTTAAAGTTTTCTTTTTTTTTTCACGCGTTTGAACGCGTTTGAACATTTTGAAAGGTAATAACAGGGTATATATCGCTTAAATATAATGTGATTTACAATAGGTATAACAAGCTTGCAATTCTTTATCATGGACATTTTAAGAAGAGAAACGAGAGAGAAAGAGAACATTTTATGAAGTCAGAGTATCGATAACGCTAGTTTTTTCTCAATATTTTAAAATATCTTGTCTGTCTATACTAATATTATAGAGAGGAAAGATTTGTATTTATGTATGTAACTAATAAAGTTTAAAACAACTGGGCCGATTTCAAAAAAACTTTTGCCGACTTTATCACCGAGTAACATAGGCTATATTTATTTATCCCAATATGTAAAAAAAATGTCCACCCGTGCGCAGCCGGGACGGGCCGCTAGTCTGCTATAAAAGGATTTACCTGGAAACTTTAAGTTATAACTCCTTTACAGCAGCATTGTAGAACAATACGGTACTCATGAAAAGGTCTTTTGGAGAGTTTGCAAATATTTTTTTTTATTTAAAGTTAAATTTGTGAAAATTTAATGTAGAGTCAACATACTGTAAATTCGTCTACAAAAACTTGATAAGTTTATGTATTAGTTCGTTAAGGGTATAATAACTTTGCTTCTCATATGATTATCTGTCAGAACACCCTTAAAATTACAAAATAATAGCCCCCTGTAGCGGGGTGAGTGCGACACACCACCGGAAGTACGTCCAGACCGGAAATAGAGATTTTGGAAGTTTCCATCACTGGAAAAATCACATTTTGAAACCGTTTTATTTCGTTCAAGTGTCATTTAACGAACGTAATTGTTTTGTAAACGTTTTGAATACGAGGTTAATAAAATTTATAAAAATAATAATCCTATTATAATTGATTTGCTGTCTACACTAAAAATTTAAAGAAATTTTAATCCATATCTAAAACTCTATTTTCAGAACAGTACAGTTGGACGACGGCTTGGTCTTGTGTTCGAAGCGTAGGCCCTCGGCTCACTACGCCAGGTGATTACAGGTTTGATTCCCGTCAGTGGCACATTTTGGATATTGCTCTCTGGAATTTACTCTGGGTTGCACTAGGATCACCCCCAGTCCATTGTACGATACTCATAGTATAAGCTATGCTTAGTTTGGGTTCATACGATGAGTATGTGTTGTCTGGCAAATTATATTTAAAAAATAACCTTAGAAGGAACGCCACATAATATGATTTAATAACAACATACAATTTGTATAAATAAATTGCAGCAGTGGTAGCCGAGTGGTCGAACGCACGCCTTGCAAATCAAAGTGTGCAGGTTCAAACCCCGGCTCGCACCTCTGGGTTTACGTGCGAATCTCATTTTCATCCGAGATTACCACTTGCTTTGAAACGGTGAAGGAAAACATCGTGAGGAAACCTGCACGTCTATAGAAAGGCGTGTGAAGTTCACCAACCCGCACTGGGCCAGCGTGGTGGACTATAGCCCAAAAATCTCCCTCGTATTGAGGGAGAATGTGCCCGGTATAATGGCAATAGGTTCACCTCCTATTACATTGGGACCAAAAATGCATCGTTGAAGTGTGGGCGCACTGCAGTGCACCTCTGCCTACCCCTTCGGGGAATACAGGCGTGATGATGTATTTTTTTATAAATTGCAGCAATAATTGTGCCTTTACCATACAATGAAGTAATTAACACATTTTAAGTTCCGTTTACAAAGAAAAACATCCGAAAACACTTCAATTAAAAGTAATCACATCAATAAAATTTAACAATACATTTAGCCTACATCTTTATTGGTACCACAAAAGTACCGGGGGTACTTTCTGGCCATCCCAGGTACAAATGAAGCAATATGCTATGTTATGCGTAAAGTACTTTGTACCTTATATGTGACAATAGCACTATTAACCCTTGGCATATTGGAGGGTCAAGATGCCAGCGTAAAAAATATTTTCACCAAAATGAACTCTGTGTCATCTAGCATTCATAGCATTCCGGACCGGTGGTAGAATCTATTTGTAAGTGCTTTTGGCCTACACGAATATTTTTATTTTATTAATTTTGATAATTACTGTGGTAAAAACCACGCATCAAAATTTGCCCGTCCTAATGACATTTAGTTGGAAAATGAGCTTTTTCAATGAGTAAATACAGTCCGTTTTGGTATTGTCAAAAATATTCAGACAGAGTTATATTGTATATTAAAATGAATGTTATCAAAAAATATTTGTGTCAAAAATAAATCGGTCCATTCTGTTGGTTCCAAAGTAAACTAAAAGCATTGTCGTCCTTCTTATCGCCGAAATAATTAGCTTATTTTTTTAAAACATATCGTAGAACAACAGTGAGCAGTAGTCGAGTAGTCGAACGCACGCCTTGCAATCGAAGTGTGCAGGTTCAAACCCCGGCTCACACTTCTGGGATTTATGTGCGCATCTCATTTTCATCCGAGATTATCACTTGCTATGAAACGGTGAAGGAAAACATCGTGAGGAAACCTGCACGTCTGAGGGAACTTGACTAGTTTTCGATAGATGTGTGTAGTCTGCCAACCCGCACTGGGCCAGTGTGGTGGACTATGGCCCGAATCCCCCTCGCATTGAGGGGAGGCCCGTGCCCAGCAGTGGGACGTTAAAGGGGCTGTACTGTAACGAGGATTGTTCAGGAGATTTCTTTTCTGTGCACTTTTTAACTTTTAATTTAAGCTCTATAAAATTTTATAGATATAGTTTATGCTATAAATTAGTTTTAATTGACGTTAAACTTTCATTCCTTAAGAGTATTGTTGTTAAAACAATGCCGATTCCTCTGTAATTGTTAAGGTGCAACAGCCCAATTGTAGCTTAATGACTGGAGCTATAAGCGTTAATCGTTGAGAACGAGTTCACAAGTCATAAGTGACAGCGGGATTGCATAAAGAAAAAAAAAACTTACATGATATGACTATGGTTTGAACGGACGCCGCTTGGATTACTGAACTGGGAGGTCGTTCCTTCCTCGTCAGGAGAAAATTCAAAGTGGCCTTCCCAGAATTTGCCCTGTTCAGGTGTTACGGGAATCGCCCCCATTACTTATTTTTTGTAGTCATAGTAGTTAAATAAAAAATAATCTCTACTTTGTAGATACCTATTTGTTGTTTTCAATTTTACTGTCCTTATAAGCGTGTGTAACTAATTTTATGTTACCTCAATAATATTTAAATGTGTAACATAAACATTGTATTACATTTGCTTTTTAAGCGACTTCTAAAAATCGCAATTTGTTTTTTTACAAATCTATTATTTTTGTTTGCTACACAAAAACATTTTCAGAATTTTCTTTTGTTTTCCATAAAAGAAAAAAATAACAGCAGTCCTCATGTTCGAACTTGGCCCGCTCTCGCCCTAACTTTGAACTACAAAATTAATCGTTAAAATAAATCTTGGTACGATAATGCCCGGCTAACGAGTGACGCTACAATGCCGCGACAATCGTCGGCGGGCCCTTTCATCTCGACACTGTCCTGATCCGAGCTGTCCACTGACAACTATTATAATTGGCCTATGCTTTTGCGTAATTGTCGGAATGCTTCGATGAGTTAAAAGGATACATTGTATTTTGCTAGCAGACATTTTTATTGAAGCAGTTATTTATTCATTTAAAATGTATGCAGGCCCTTTATGTGAGTTAGTACATACGTTTTTATAGTCATTTTAGTAGAAATTTTGCTTATTAAAATTTAATAAAATAATTTATACAAAATTTATTGTTTACTTTTATTTACGCGAATACTATACATTGAAAAAAAAAACTATTTTACGGATTTTATCGCGTTTATTTACTATTTTATTTTCCCGACGTTTCGGCTGCTTTACAGCAACCATGGTCACGGGGGGACTGAGGTGTTAGACGGCCTGATGTCATAGTTAATAACTGGTGAAATTAAAAAACATCCTAATTTCAATAGGGAAGATGGCTGGGTGCTACCACCAACTTGGGATCCAGTAATTAATATGATTAAATCCAAAACCAAGCATACCATTGCAAGGCCTCAAGACACTGTGTGCATTTTCTGCGTGGATCGGACCGCAAACAACAACTAAATATGAGGGTACCCAGTTATTCAATATGACATCAGGACGTCTAACATCTCAGTACCCCCGTGACCATGGTTGCTGTAAAGCAGCCGAAACGTCGGGAAAATAAAATAGTAAATAAACGCGATAAAATCCGTAAAATAGTTTTATTTCAATTATACAAAATTTGTCTAATCAAAAGATTCCGCTTTATTACCATTTATAGATTACAATTTTATTTACTTTGTTTAATCTGTGTAATATAAACACAATCGCTATGCCTTCTCGATATCCGACTGCACACTATCAGAACCAGTATTAAATTATCCAATTACAAAATAAAAAAAAAGTTAACAAAACTAATCACGAGCCAATCTACACCTGCGTGACTATACGCGTTATTGGTTTATCGGATGCCGCGGTAATCTGCGAATTTCGCCGGCGCGGGCGGCGCCTTTGTTCCGCCATCTTTTTTTAATCACTTTTTAAAATTATCCTCGTAGAATCGATCGCGGCATAGCAGCCGCCGCGATCAGAATTCACACGGTAAATCTCAAAGGATAATTCGAGCGATTCGGATGTACTCGGTTGCATTTCTGTTTGCCGTTTTTTATTGTGACGAGAGATAGAACTTTTTTTTATCGCCAAATGACATATTATAGGTACTCGCAGTAACATATATAAAATAACTACGCAGACCTTGTTGAGACCAGGGAAAATTTCCGTGCGTTCAAACGTTTCTGCCGTACCTATTACTGGAATCAAGTATAATGCAGCTTACATTGTCAGGTACAACTAGTGTTATATAGCATCCATGGTGCTTTGGGGAGTGGGAGGAACAAGGTGTTATGTTCCTCATCCACCATTGAAAAGGGAGGATCCTCCGACCAGACGGGTGTTGTGTCTGGTGGGCTACTGCCCGACGGTTGTTGTTGCAATCGCTCGGATCGCTTTATTATGTAGCGAGATAGATGTCGCTACAGTGCCTCCTTCATTTCTGTGGCAATACAGTTATTTTTTGTCTCCCGTTTTGCAATAAAGGGAAGTAGATACATTTTTCTTCCAACTCCGTTTTTAGATTAAATTCGCGCGGGTTCCAAGACAATTCAGGTTTTCCCCAGGACTCGCCGAGGGTCAAACCTCGGTGTCTTCAATGGACACCGCTGTCGATCCTGGCTTACAGGAGTAACAGTAGGGGGAATGTGTGGCGGGCTTGGTCCCAAAAAACATATATAAAAAAACATAAACTTGACAATTTGTAAGTGAACCCGTAGGCCTATACAAATAAATGATTTGCTTTTGACTTTATCTCTTAATATCGATCTAAGCAACGCAGTTACACCAAAGGCAAATTTTGAAACTGTCCTGACAAAAATTACGATATTTTTTTTTTTTTTTCAGATAAAAATTATACGCGTCGTGAAATCAAACGATAATCTTCGGGATGACGTAGATAAAGGTAAGTTTTATTTAGTTTTCACTTATTCCACTGTGTTCACATGGTATTCGAAAATCACAAGGAGTTGTAACCTTAAAAAAAAATAAAAAAAATGTTTATCTATGATTTATATATGATTATATACACTTCTCATCAAAAAAATCGAAACACCTCGCAGTTTATGATTTGATAAGGATTATCAGAAAAATGTGTATATTTAGGAATAAATGTAAAATGTCATTTAATAGTGAGTAGTATGAGGTTTATAAATCCTAATGTTAATGTTCTAAATTCAAATTAAGTCTTCATAGGTTTCGTATTTTGTATGATGAGTAATTTTAAAAATTAGGACAAAAACAATAAAAACGAAAGTGTTTCGATTTTTTTGATGAGAAGTGTATATATCTATGGTAAAACAAAATAAGTTAAAACTAATAAGAAAATATATATTTATAAAATATGTAAAAAATTTGGCCCATGCGGAAGCGTACCCAAGACGCTGGCTGCATTCCCTCGCTGAATGGCTAGAGCCACTCGTTGAGCGAGAAAATGGCATGCTCTTGGGTCGCCGGTTGTGTCGACCAATTTTTTGCCTAATATTTTCATTAAATTTTGGGTGCTTGGACCCCATGGACCTATCTATGGTTATATATATATATATATATCTATGGTTTATATATGATTCTATTTAGCCAAAACTGACTTGAACTTGAATGGTGTAAGTTATATTTTATACTATATAACGCTACGTCTACGGTTATATTTGAATTTCGTGGTCTACACCCACCTTGATTGGCTCTAATAAATTAATGAATTGTATCAACGCGTCCCAATAAAACTCGGCCAGACGATGTTACCCTAACAATTACAGCATTAATTGACCATAAAACATAAAAACCCATTGAATAAATTAAATCCAAATAGATTTTTTGTATATACCGTTAGTTTAAGGGTTCCGTATGTTAATTGAATAGTTAAGAATTATAAATCAAAGTCTTCTTGAGACACCGCTAAGCGAGCAATGTTGGCCGTAAAACACACACAAAAATTGTTTTGTATTGCACAATACAGTCATCAAAGTTGGTGGTAGTCCAGCAATGAATACAATGAAGAAGAAAGACGATAATACACTTAGCTTAGTGTAGTTTAATTAATGGCACAACCGATGCCCACTAATTGTAATGCGATTTTGACAAAAAAAAATACTAAAATATTTTATGACTCAGTCTTATCCCCCTTTGAACCCAAAAGGTTAAACTCCGATTCATGCTTGACGGTTTCCAACACATTGAAGCCGCGACTTGTACAACAACAAAATTCGATAGCCATCCATTCTGATTGCTTGTTCCTTCGTTTTATAGAAATCTACAATAATGACTGGGACCAGTAAGCAAGACCTTAGAAAATCACTATCTGTACAAACGCAGGAGATCAGAAAACAATGGTTTAATACCTAATGAGGACCATAGAATGATTTTATTTACATCTTTATAAGAATTTTAAGGTTTTGATGAAGTCACATCACAAAGATCTATAGTTACTCACTCACATGTATTAAAATACAGTTTGATTTTTGAAAATACAGTCTGCCAACCCGCACTAGGCCAGCGTGGTCGACTATGGCCTGAATCCCCCTCGCATTGAGGGGAGGCCCGTGCCCAGCAGTGGGACGTTAAGATGGCTGTAGTTAGTAGTTAGCTAGTAGTTGATTTTTAAGTCAGCGCGAATAAAAGGTGACTAATTTATGATTATGTTAATTATTTACTTTTAAATAATTTTATTTTGGAACATGGTCCAAATTTCCCAAACATTGAGGAAAAATGTGCCCGGTATAATGGCAATAGGCTCATCCCCTATTTTGGGGCCCATTGGGGCCCAAATACATCTCCCCACCATACACCTCTACTCCTTTACACATACAGTTGCTTTCATGTAGGTATTTCTTTAAATGTTGAACCTTCATCGTTGCCACGTAAGTCATATGATGCGGTAAGTATTGATAAAAGATTTTTGAGAATTGCTTAAAAAGACAGATTGTAATATAAAATCTTATAAGTAGGTACCTATTTATTTAAGAAAAGACGTTTTATTGCTTCCTTTTTTAATTTAATAAAAGCTGCTCTATAAAGACAAAGCTAATAAATATCACTTTCATAGACAAAATAAACGTAATAATAAACAAATTGGTGTGATGACTTTCACCAAACCAGCATCTACGTAATCTCATAGACAAATCGAAATGTATCCAATATCCAGTTACTCTTTTTTTAGTCTATACCAAAGGATCTAACCGAATAGTACCGGCAACGTTAAGCACACTGGGACGTCGAAACTCATGCTTGCCAATACTAAAGCAAACTGTATTGACTTATTCAAAAAGTTCATTCTTCAATGACATTGACAGTTCGAGCGAATTTTGACACGTGGAGGCGCGGCGCGGCTTAGATATTACATCTTCATATATGTACGACGGCTTTGATTATATAATCAAAGTACGACGGCTAGGTCTAGTGGTCCAAGCGTAAGCCGCATGATTCTATTAACCAGGAAGTTTAAGGTTTGTATCTCGTCAGCTGCAAATTTCGAAATTTGACCTGGGTGTAACTGGCATCGCTCACAGTCAATTATACAAGTGTTGCTTAGTTAGGGATCATACGATCAGTATGTGTTGTTTGGCGATATTTATTTATTGGTACACGGTTAGGTAAAATTAGCATTAGTAATACATATAGCAGTGGTAGCCGAGTAGTCGAACGCACGTCTTGCAAATCAAAGTGTGCAGGTTCAAAAGGGCTGTAGTAGCTAGGTAAAATGTTTGCTGCGCGATTATTGACGCCACAGTGTGCGAGGGACTTAAAGGAAAAATAAAAACGGCATCGGCGTCGGTATCGGCGCCGGATCTTCGGCCATTTGCTAATTACAACGCCGCACGCGCCTTTGTGGCTGTGATTCCTAATGGCTGTTCCGAAATAAATACGCTCGTGAAAAATGTATGTCTCTACTACTTTTTCACAAATAGAATGAAATGATGAAATTTTATGGAATAAGATGAGGAATGGCTGCGGTTAGCGGGTATTTTGTATTAGAGCGAAAAAAACGTGAAAACTGTTTTTGAAAGTATTGTTTTCTTATATTTACGCGAATACTACACATTGAAATAAAACATAAAAAAGTAAATAAAACCGACAGAATCCGTAAAATAGTTTCATTTTAATGATTTTGAAAGATTAACGTTTTTGATCATTTTCATTTACGGTAATGACATCTAGTTTCTTTCCCATGCTTCTCCATAGGATATGCATTTCGAATGGGCGGTAGAGACGGTGTAATGACGTTTGACAAAAAAAATCTGATCGATAACTGTTCTTTATTATAAGATCAAAAAACAAACATATATCTGATTTGAAATCTTTGTCACATTCTTTATCCATTTATATTTAAAATGTGTATTTATTGAACTAGTCCTCTATTAATTACTTGACACTAGTACTCATAAATCCCTCACTTTATTCCATCATTTCGTAAAAAATAAGACTTGTAGTCTAATAATAAGAATCTGGAAAAGAAACAATAACCCACATAGATCAAAGACACTTTCCATTCTTATCTTGCATATCTTAACACTCCACTATGCGCATACGCATCCAGTTTCACCGGGTTCAATGACATTACAGCTCAGACCAAGTGTCGCCGAACGGCCTTCGTGAGAAAACAAAAATGTGCCGAGTGCATTTGCATAATCGTGTTTCGCCTCTATTAATTTAAGGTAACGGCTCAACACAAATTAAAATTAAGCATTGAAATGTGAACTTTACCTCCCACAATATATAGTTAAAATTGACAAAATTTACACACAGCCAACGTATGGTTCACGCATAGTTAACTATTTTAACATAAATCGTAAATTGTACTCTAAGTGTTATAAAAAAGAGTTTAAATTTCAATACTTTGAGATGGTGTAGAGCACCTTATATTAGGATTAGGGTAGAGAGGACAGTTAGCTGACTGTCACATTAACTTCTACGACGAATATTTAGAAAGAAGACTTTCTCCGATAGAAATATCTTTCACCATTTTTCACACTAGCATTATATAAATTTAAGGTCATCATATTGCTAGTCCTGTTAACCTCGTTAGGTTAGTTAAATCTTAACTTAAAAGATCAAACCTGGAACACTTTTGCTTTCACCGCAATCCCTAAATAAATTAAAAGTAAAATATTTTCGATCATTTTACAATAAACTAAGTCGCACGACTGGCTTGGGCGTGAATACTAAACTTATGCCACGGGTTATGTCGCACCGATTGACTCTTGTCGTGATTCATATGAGCGGACGTGATAAAGTTGTTATATCTCACATTTTGTCTTGTCGCTTGTCTTGAAGCAGTTCTACTAATGTACGAGTTTCAAAATGTCTCAATAGAATGTATTAGTGTCATAAACTTGCCACCATCCCCCGTGTGGTCACCAATAAAATACCGATCACTGTATATTGTATACGCTGAATTATGCCGACTGTCGGTGTGTTTGACTTCGCACAGAGTAGCTCAATAATACAGAGGATACAGTTATTCTTGACTGCCCTCTTATGACGACTTCTCTTGCATATTGTTTTTATTTTATTTTAAGAGTTAACTTAGAATAGTAACTGTTAAAAAATATAAACTAATATTAAAACACTACTTTTTTTTTTGTAATAAGTCCCTCAGAATATAACTCAGTTCTTTGATTGGCCGGCTACATAACCGTCAACGTTGCTTCATCGACGTAATTTGGAAAATTATGTTGAAATAAATCATATTTCGTCGCCATGACAACGTAAACGGTTGGAATACCCCAGAATAATATGAACCAATTTTTCGTGAGCAGACCAGGATCTCAATTATACTTGAATAGTCAGTGAAAGTCCGATTGAAATCGGTTCAGCCGTTTAGAAGTTTACCTCAAACAAACAGACAGACAGGTAGACAGACAAAACAATTTCAAATTGCGTTTTCGTTATAGGTACCGTATATACTTTCATACGCATTTGGTAAAAAAGCGTTATTTTGATATTACAAACAGACACTCCAATTTTATTTATTTGTGTGTATGTATGTATAGATACAATAAGCTGAATTTTACGACATACATTTAATAAAACCCATTTAAAAACATTCTAGCAGATCACATTGTTTAAGAATACCCGATTTTATGGTAAAGTATAAAAATACTTATGTCAGTGTATATATCTATATTCTATGACGTCAGTAGCGCTACACGCCAAGTATTTATAATCTATGTCGACACTTTAGTCTTTGAATAGCTTTATGTATCACAATATTATTCTAATTTATTTATTTATTTAAATAAAAGACAAAATGTAGCGTTTACAGTTTTCTTTTGTGTACCAAGTATGTCGTTTTCATATTTAGATTTCATTTTTGGCATAATTATAGTTTGCGAAGTTTGGCTACCGAATATGTAAAATATATTGGTATACATGTGGTACTACTAGCTGACCCAGCGAACTTCGTACAGTCTAACAATCGATTTTTTTTTTTTTTTTTAACGAAATGAGCGAAATGATGATATTTAATGGAATAAGATGAGGAATGGCATCACCTGCGACTAGCGCGAGTATTTCACCAATGTCAAGTAATTAATAGCAAGGACAAATTCAATAAATACACGTAATAAATAAAAATGAATGATGACAGTGATAAAGATGGCGGATGAAATCGATTCTTTATTTATTTTTTAACTTATTTATTGACATACGAAACTAACGTCACTCAATTGTTTTTTCCTGCCCGGCAATCCCTCTCCAATAATACTTAATCTTTATGTTCAAAGCAAAAAGCAGTGGTAGCCGAGTGGTCGAACGCACGCCTTGCAAATCAAAGTGTGCAGGTTCAAACCCCGGCTCGCACCTCTGGGTTTATGTGCGAATCTCATTTTCATCCGAGATTACCACTTCCTTTGAAACGGTGAAGGAAAACTTCGTGAGGAAACCTGCACGTCTATAGAAAGGCGGTGTGAAGTTCACCAACCCGCACTGGGCCGGCGTGGTGGACTATAGCCCAAAAGTCTCCCTCGCATTGAGGGAGAATGTGCCCGGTATAATGGCAATAGGGTCGCCCCCTATTACATTGGGACCAAAATACATCGGCGAAGTGTGGGCGCACTATAGTGCACCTCTGCCTACCCCATCGGGGAATACAGGCGTAATGATGTATTTTTTAAAGTTCAAATTGACTTTTAAGTATTATTACGAATCTTTTGTATGGGAGTATAGAAAAGTGTTGTTTTTAGACTTTTTTAGGCAACTTTTTATTTTTTTCTCTCCGTAAGAACCATCCTCCTACTTCAAGGAATATTCTAATAAAAGAATTAGCGAAATCGGTTCAGCTGCTCTCGAGATTTGCGCTTAGCAACACATTCAGCGATTCATTTTTATATTATCGATAACAGGAAACCAAACGAGACATTAAAAAAATTTATTAACAATAAAATATATCCAAGTATATTGGCAGACTGTCAGACAGCTAACTTAAATAAGTGAATTACTTTAAAAAACATGATAAATACTTCTAAAGATTACCTTCTACAAGCAAATATTAAATAACTCTTTATAATCTTTGCATTAGGGTTTCTTTTAGATTGTATGTACATAATATTATAGGTACGATTATACTTCCAAAAGTTAAATAACATTTATGGTGGCATTATAGTTTTACAACTTAGTATGAGCTGGCAAAATATATAAACTAATATAAAAAACAATATTTATAAAAACCGGCCAAGTGCGAGTCGGAGTCGAGCACGAAGGGTTCCGTAACATTATCTATAAAAACGGCAAAAAAATCACGTTTGTTGTATGGGAGCCCCCTTAAATGATTATTTTATTCTGTTTTTTAGTATTTGTTGTTATAGCGGCAACAGAAATACATCATCTGCAAAAATTTCAACTCTCTAACTATCACGGCTTATGAGATACAGCCTGGTGACAGACGGACGGACGGAGAGCGAAGTCTCAGTAATAGGGATCCCGTTTTACCCTTTGGGTACGGAACCCTAATAAAAGATGTTGTGGTAATATTAAAAACCCAGGCCTTTGATCATTCGTCAACATGGCATCATCGACTCCTCATAGAAAGTCTTCTCCTTGTACTGGAAAATATACCTTAAGGCGGTTTATAAATTTTACCCAATAAAAACATCTCTGTCATTGTCTACTCTGCGCGCCAACATCACTATTGGCGGTAGGCTTTGTGAATTATTGCGAGTTCCGCAAACAGAAACGAACTCACCGGCGTCAATACCTTAATGGTGAACCATATCTTTACATGCGGAACCCTAAAAATAGTGAAAAGTGGGAAGTAGGGAAGCGATGCAGGGAAAGCATTTGTTAGAAAGAAATCTTCTTTTGGAGTAAGCGTGTTTCATAATAGATAGTTTATGTTTTCAGCTGGGTGATTACGTAACGTGTATTGTTTTTATTTTTCATTAGAAACAAAAAAAAAACATTTTTCTGCAAAAAAAAAAAATTAATTCGCCGTCGGATTTACATTATCTTTTGTAACTGTATTATGAGTTTGTGCTATACTCGCTAGAGTTTAGCGTAAAATACTTAAATAATAATTGTTAGAGCCTCAAGTAGTTGATAGAACTATAAAATAAATAGATTAGTATGCAAACATTTTGATGGGACACATAACCATATTTTACTACAGTTGATTTATTGATACGACCAGTCAAAACTCTTTCCAATCACTTTCCAAATAATTTCAAATGAAAATAGTTATACTAACTACTACAGCCCTTTTAACGTCCCACTGCTGAGCACGGGCCTCCCCTCAATGCGAGGGGGATTTGGGCCATAATCCACCACGCAGGCCCAGTGCGGGTTTGCAGACTTCACACATCTATCGAGAACTAGTCAGTTCCTATAGACGTGCAGGTTTCCTCATGATGTTTTCCTTCACCGTTTCATAGCAAGTGTTAATGTCGGATGAAAATGAGATTTGCACATAAACCCAGAGGTGCGAGCCAGGGTTTGAACTTGCACACTTTGATTGCAAGGCGTGCGTTCGACCACTCGGCTACCAGTTATAAAGAAATCAAATTAATTTTTTACACACTTCAAAAGATGAATGGTCCCAAAACCAATATCAATTTACTAAATAGACTAGAAAGGGTGAAACGAAACACATCTTCAGAGAACCCTGAAAATTTCATTCGTATTTATACAACGACGACCATTTTGAGTTGAGCTCCAGATTCCTATTGCTTTACCTCTTATGTACCCCTATTCTGTATTGGTAAAGAGGGTTGGGGGGTCGCAGTAAACCGGCGATCGTACATCACTACTACGGGATGGGGTTCGCTGGATTTACAACCCTTTTGCTGCAGATTTATGTGGCGTACGTAGGGTTAAGTTAACCCTCAAATGCAGAAAAGATCGCGTTTCTTTATTTTATAAATGGCCGACGAAAATAGACGGGTTTTTTCTGTTTTTTTTTGCTCTCTAAGTGAGACATTTTTTATTTCAGTTCAGCGTACCCATATGCAGTATGGTACAGGGGGCTTACCACCACCAAATATTCTTATTTCAATAGTACATAGTAATTTTTTTAAAGATAAAAAAATATAATATTAAAATGGTTGTGCCCGCTGGTGGCAATGGGGCAGTAAATAAATAAAATCTCGTCACGTATTTTCTGTGTAATAACCCGTATTAAAACAAGTGACAATCGAATTCAAATAAAGTATTAGCGATACGAACAAAAAAAAATTAAAACTATTAAAACAGCCGCAATAAAAATGTTACGTTAACTACAGTGGCGTGCACTAAAACAGCGATATCTCGACTCATTACGTCCATACCGTGCATGGCCGGGCGCATGTACGCCGTATCGATGTCAGTTAATTTTCCACCAACTGTAATTACCGTGTTCCTCTTTGTTTTTGCTACCAACTTTATTTGCATAGTGAGGTAAGGGAATGGTTCTTGTTTTATCGGACAAGGAAATACATGGAGTGGCATAAATTAATTTTAACCAAGTACCTTAGTAATTAATAAAAAAATGTATATTTAAATAACATACTTTATACTCGTTTATTGTGTGAATAGTGGATATATTTCTTGCTTGTATTTCTTTATAAGGTGGAAGTACAATTCTTTTATTGTGCTCATACCCATAAATATAAAATATTTAAATATTTCAAAATCACGAAAAAAAAACCTTTCGTTATGGCATAGCTAACCTTAGATCTATGGATCCAAATATAATAATATTTTTTTATAATCATCTCAGCAATGATCTATGCATATAATTGCACTATTTACCAATCGCCTTGCATCAAAACAGCTGTGAAAATGTATCAAAATCCGTCATTTCGTTGGTTGCTATTGCATAAATACAACAGTGAGATACATATTTTTCAAGGCAATTGTTATTTTAACCAGCTCAAAGGTATGTCACGATGGAAGACTAAAGTTTCATTCTTTATTTAAGAAATGTCCTCGTTGAGATGTGGACGCATGCAAATAATAATTTGTATAATTTGTATAACACTCAGCAGTGGGGTGACACACGCTGAAAAAAAGAAGATAACTGAAGTCTCCATTCCTTTCTTTGTCGTGATCTAAAACTGCTGAATAAGCTAATAGAGACATTGTTCGGGCGCTCGTTAGCCGCATCGAGATGCGCCCGCGCCGCGCCGCGGGGGTCTGCTGCGCGCGCTACCACCGTGCCTGCGCTATCTGCCTAGATCCCTTGCTATATGTAGAGCTTTTTATTTTGGTTATGCGATTATTGTGTCTACTTGAATATAGAGTTCAGTGAATATGCGCCTTGCCATGTTGTTATCACAGTATATACTTAATTTAGTGACTCTACCGTGAGTTTGGTAGGTTTTAACGCTTGCTATTACTTAGTGTCTACAAAATATATATATATATATAAAAGTATTTTTTCATGACAAAGAAATATTTGACAGCTCTAGAGACAGATGAGTGCCAAAGTATGTCAAAGTCGTGGTAGAGTCACCAAAAGTTCACAAATAATAGGGTTATAATATAAAATTGTACAAACCTAGTAGCTGCAAATATTTTTAGTGTCAATATTACAATGTATTTTTTTCTATAAATAAGTACCTACAAATGAGTGAGGATTTTAAAAGTAACATAATCTAGTGTACGTTACATCGAAAATATAAGTATTAATAAGACTTACCCCAAAATTTTATGCATACGGAAAATTTTCTGCAAAACGTAGCCCTTTTTAGGGTTCCGTACCCAAAGGGTAAAACGGAAACCCTATTATTGAGACTTCGCTGTCCGTCCGTCCGTCTGTCACCAGGCTGTATCTCATGAACCGTGATAGCTAGAGAGTTGAAATTTTCACAGATGATGTATTTCTGTTGCCGCTATAACAACAAATACTAAAATACAGAATAAAATAAATATTTAAGGGGGCTCCCATACAATAAACGTGAATTTTTTGCCGTTTTTTATAGATAATGGTACGGAACCCTTCGTGCGCGAGTCCGACTCGCGCTTGGTTTTTTGCTAAATTCGTTTCTTTTTCTCTCATAGTGTTTGTAAATAATTGCATAAAATTCCATTAATTTCTAACAATGGAATTTTCAGTACACAAGTATTCTATAATTTTCCTATAACTACAAAACAGATAAAGAGGAAGGAGATAGTAATTTAAAATGACAACCTGTCTAATATTAGCAACGCTACAACGGAGCAAAAAATCACTACAAAAACATTTGAAAAGCAGGAAGATTTGAATATAATTCGTTCTTCCACTCATCGTTTCATAGGAACCTTCTTGTAGCGCGAATAACTAATCTCAAACCATTAATCTTACTCATAAAACATGTGTTACTTTTTAAAAGATCACAAATTGCTTTTAGCCGGCCGCAGCAGCGTTCTTTGTTTGAAAACATAATGTTACCAAAATTTATTTGCATAAGAAACTTGACTCCTACGAATTCAGCTGTTGAGAGCTTTCATAGCTATTTCAGGAGTATTTGAGCGAGTGTCGCGGCTGTCACGCGACATAATATGACAATAACCATATTTCGCTTCATTTTCCCCCTTCACGGGCTTATGACGTGTGAGCGACGTGACTTATATTTATTGTGTTCGCTATTTTAGTGTTGAAATTATACTGAGATTTGAATTAGACGCCGACGATTCTTAATTTAAAAATTAGAGACGAGTTTCAGGGTGAACTATCTTTTAATCATCTCTCGAAACTATATAGAGTTGACGTTCATTGTCGATGAGTAGACAGATCACGTGACTTATGTCACGGTTATACTATGATTATATTAAAATTAAAGTTATTTAATTTCAAGTTAATCAGAACAGCTACGTGGTCGAACGTGCAATCAAAGTGCGCAGGTTGAAACTCCGGCTCGCACCTGTGGGTTTCATGTGCAAATCTCATTTTCATCCGAGATTATCACTTGCTAAGAAACGGTGAGGGAAAACATCGTGAGGAAACCTGCACGTCTATAGAAAGGCGTGTGAAGTTCACCAACCCGCACTGGGCCAGCGTGGTGGACTATGGCCTGAATCCCCTCGCATTGAGGGGAGGCCCGTGCCCAGCAGTGGGACGTTAAAAGGGCTGTTGTAGTAGTAGTAATTTTATATCTATGTAGGTAACAGAGCAACCAAAGGAAAGAGTTGTTTCAATTTTATACGGGATTTCTCCGTGTGTATTTATTATGGGTCTGAGAAATATGCAACTAAATCTTCACATACAAACATACTTTCAATATTTTAAAAATGTATCTATAACACTTGAAATGCAGTAGTGGTCGCCTTTAAATCCCGGTGTAAGCGCTCCGACTTGCGCTTAAGCCGCGATATGTAGGTCATCTTGCAGATATTAAAGTATTGGAACGACTTGCATTACGCGAGTATTAAAAGTTTGCTACTAGAAAATGTGAGAAAGATATATGGGAGATGTTTAGTATGGGAATAACTGGAAAATTATTTAGATATGATTTTTTTAGATGGAAACAATGTCTGAAATTGCTTGTAAGATTAAAAACCGGCCAATTGCGAGTCGGATTCGCGCACGATGGGTTCCGTACCATTATCTATAATAACGAGAAAAAAAAACACGTTTGTTGTATGGGAGCCCCCTTAAATATTTATTTTATTCTGTTTTTTAGTATTTGTTGTTATAGAGGCAACAGAAATACATCATGTGTGAAATATTCAACTGTTTAACTATCACGGTTCATGAGATACAGCCTGATGGCAGGTGGACAGACAGACGGACGGACAGCGGAGTCTTAGTAATAGGGATCCGTTTTACCCTTTGGGTACGGAACCCTAAAAAAGATATTAAGTACATAATTCTTGAATTTGCTAAGAAATAAAAGTTAATCCGTTTGAGACCGTGATTTTTTTTCAGTTTTTTTTTTGTATTTTTCACAGGCAATACAGAAATAAACTCAGTTAGTCCACGTATGAGATGAAAACACATGTTTCTAAGAAACTTGAGTACAAGCGTGCGTGCGGTCCCAAATACCTAACCATAACAAGACGTATAAAACATGTTACACACCAATAAATTACTCAATTAAAGATATAATTACGGCAAAAAACGACGCATAAAAATGTAACATTGGGTGCGTGCGATTGAAATATAACTTTGGCCATTAAAACGAAAACGCGAGCTCTTAATTGAGCCACAAAGACGGGAGGGTTAAGCACTCGGATATACAAGAATAGATAGAATAACAAACAGATGTTGCCAGTGTAAAAAATCAGTTGCATGCGACGGGTTGGAGGGATATATGCGTATGCAAAAAATATATTAAATCTAGTTATCTAGGTGTATATCTACTCTTCTATGTTTTTTTTTTATTTTTGTTTAAAGAGTACTAGGCTTATAGTCTTTAAACTAGCCATCTAGGTAAGTATAAAATGTTAAAAAATATATAAGTCCTATGATACTTTTTTTGTAGGTACATAACTAGAGTCCAGATTTTTTGCTTATCACACTTTTAGGTACTACAATTTTGCAAGACCAAGGTAGGTCTTAACTTAATTTTAATGCACTAAAATATTGCAGTTTTGTTGGAAAAACCAAATTACTTAGTTGCCAGTGCTTAACTTCTAAATTAGACAACAGAAAAATAGGCATTACTAAAAAAACCAAACTACTTTTATTTATCTCAGAACAAAAATAAAGCGATTTTATTAATAATTTTGTGGACACCGGATGTAAAGGCATTTTAAACTACAATAATAATTTAAGCGCAATTCATTGTGTCAAAAAACAATCTCATATTACCGCAGTAAATTAAAACAGACAACAAATCAAATTTCACAACAGAAGGAAACGGATAAAATTAACCCTAAACTGCCACCGATTTGTTAATTGTTGGGGTGTTTTTTCGTCGAGCACATTTCTGAAGGGTTTATTTATGAATTTAAATGGCCTACGAAGACTAAGGGTGGCCGCTAATTTGAATTTTATGAACTTATTTTTACTATTTCAAAAGGGGTTAAGTCCCTTGAGGGAAAGTCTCAAAGTGGAGATGCTTTTTTATATAATTACTTTGGTTTGTTCATAAATATTATAGCAAGATAGAAATAGGGCTTGTTTTTTAGTGTTGAATGTTTAATGTAAAAATTGGACTTGGAGTCTTTGAAGCACTTCTTAGATTTTTTTTATGAAAAAGAAAAGACTGCGTTCCATTTTTTAATTTCAATTAAACGTGTTTTTTAAAGATTGCCTATTGGACATGATATCTTCGTAGACACATATTTTCCAGCCATCGTTTAGTTTACCACCATAGACAAAAGAGGTTTTATTGTTTCCATTGATTTTGACTTCCAGAAATTTTGCGCGCGGTCACAGTCCCCATGACAAAACTTAAGTCCACAATAAACCGCACCCCTTAATCCGTGGCTGATGTTAACTGTTGGACAGTCGCGCAACTTTGATTAGATCGCCAATGTTAATCCGGGCAGACATTGCGCGAACTGACCGGAAGATTAACAAGCGAACAAAACTTATTAACTGGAATTGAACTTACTGATTGGGTTTTCATAATAACCTTAGGTTGAACGGTTACACGTATGACATAGTTATCAAATTATGTTCTTCTTCTTATTTACGAAATGATGGAATTATAATGGAATAAGATTAGGAATGGACTGCACCCAATTTCAAGGACATATTACTCATTATAAATAAATTAAGTGCTTATAAATTTAAACAACAAAAGGGGTCAATAAAAATCGGTCGATAGAAGCATACCGATCAGGTATGCGGTAACATACATTAAAAAAAACATACGGGTCGAATTGAGAACCTCCTCCTTTTTGAAGTCGGTTAAAAAGGAATAATGTATTCGTCATCACGTATAGTTAGATTGTTCTAAATTTGAATCTTGCCAAATACTACGGAACAGGTCAATTTAAAAAAAAACTGTCTGACAGCGGCTGTCAAAGTGTATTTGTGTGACCCTAGTATTTTCACTCTCTTTTTAGTCTTTGGTGAAGGTAATAAACTACATACTATAAACTGCAAAAAGAACTACGAAAACAATTAATTTTCATTAAACATTTCAATAAATAATCTTGTGCTTCAAAGCTCGTTCTATAGTTAACAATATTCCGTACATCATTACCATTTTTCCATCTAATTGACATGCAGCATATCACTTAAAATATTTTTTATTCCACAATGTACATAAAATTTGTCCGCGAACTCACATTATTAACTTTGTTTTATAATCTTTGTAAGCGAAACGTATTTCCTGTCTGTACTCATAATTTCAGTTTTACGTTATCTATGTATCCTGTTTCGTGATTCTTTCTCCACTGACCTCAACACCAGCGCTGACAGTTATCGGTTATTATTTAATATTAACACTAAAAACATTTTAATAAAAAATTAAATAACCTGACCAATTAAACTTAGTTTAAGATCAAAAGTGTACGTCACTAATGACGAACTAAAAAAGTGTCTAATTTATTTCAGTCGGAAACAACATATAAAATACACAATAAATTGTATTCCAGAGTCCGCCTTTTCATGATATTTTCCGTGGACTATAACCAATAAAACTATCATATTATTGCACGACGTGTCATGTACTTTTGGTTATGTCGAAATAAACAAGAGCTTTTTATTTATATGAATAATTTTATTATCAAGTACAATAAAATCTTTGTCCATTTCTACCACGATCGAATTGCCTTGGTACTTTCGGATAACTACGAAATACCAAATATAATGTTAAATATATTGTACCTATTGACTGCTGCATCCAATAGCTAAATAAGATTTGACATACATGATAACATGAACGGTTGTTGTTTGTAATCTTAGAGAAATAAAGAAATTCTTACCGTAATTTACTTAAGTACCTACCTACATTCAACTTTAAAAGCAATACTATTAAGCCAAACTAGACCTTTCACTTATAGAAAGTTACAAACATTTATAAACGACAATACAGATCACTTTTACTCCAAATAAAATATTTGTATATAAGTAAATTTACTTAAATGTTTAATTTAGTACATTTTTCTATAAAACCACTGTAATTTTAAGGGTAACACTTGACATTAGCTGACTCGATATTAACTCCCAAATATAGAGAAATTTCAATCCTTTTACAAACCACTCACATGTGACATGTATCAGACTTATGAGAGTTCTATTATGCCATTGTAAAGGACTTTATAACGTTCAAAGAGTTTAGAGGTAATTTTTAAGGTTCCGTACCCGAAGGGTAAAACGGGAACCCTATTACTAAGACTTCGCTGTCCGTCCGTCCGTCCGTCCGTCCGTCCGTCAGTCACCAGGCCGTATCTCATGAACCGTTATAGTTAGAGAGTTGACATTTTCACAGATTATGTATTTCTGTTGCCGCTAAAACAACAAATACTAAAAAACAGAATAAAATAAATATTTAAAGGGGCTCCCATACAACAAACGTGATTTATTTTGGTCGTTTTTATAGATAATGGTACGGAACCCTTCGTGCGCGAGTCCGACTCACACTTGGCCGGTTTTTTTAAAGTATCAAGTTGCTTATAACGCTGTTACGATTATGAGTTACGACCGCAGTCTGTTCGTGACGAACGCAGCACAGAATTATACCCAGACTAAACTATTTATAATGTTATAATAATTTTCCGGCCCAATTATTCCGTTGCTGACACATTTTATTGGTATATATACGATTGTTATGCTTACTCAAGCAATAAATTAAACTTTTATAATATTCACAAAACGTGACGTTATTATAAACAAAATTTTCTGGATATGATATGCAATAAATAATATAATTTTGTCATGTGCATGCGACAAGAACATTTGTGTTTACATAACAAGGTCGTTTTTACCGTGATTTAATGTATTCTCTGACGTTTTCGGCTTACGTACATAACTCTGGCTTAAATCGGATTCATTGTAAGATATAACTTAATCCAAGTTACGCACGTTTTAAATCCACTTTTGATTTTGAGTCCTCTTACCGCCACTTGCCTTGCAGCAACGTTTTTTTTTTTTAACGAAATGAGCGAAATGATGATATTTAATGGAATAAGATGAGGAATGGCATCACCTGCGACTAGCGCGAGTATTTCGCCAATGTCAAGTAATTAATAGCAAGGACAAATTCAATAAATACACATTATAAATAAAAATGGATAATGACAGTGATAAAGATGGCGGATGACTCCAGTATCGCAGCAACGTTAATATTACTTAAAATTTTGACAATTAAATCAGTTAATAATCTGTCAAAAATTGACAATTACCTACTATTGAAACAACAATACTTAAAGAGGTGTCAATATGGCCCCAGATCAAGTTAGCGTTTCTGTATAATGCTTTTATGTTTTTGCTCGCCATTTGATGTGAAACATCTAATGGCGAGCTTGGCGAGTGAGAGCAACTGTTAATGTCGCCATTCCGTGATGCGAAAACTTCGAACAGCTCCGTGGCTCCTCGGTTCTTTCCGCCGCTTAGATTCCGCCCACCGGTTGACTCCGCTCACTCGCCGCTACGACGCTTCTCTCTCTATACTCTAATTAACATAATGTTTCACATCTGTCAGGCGTCCCGCGACGGCTACTTTTTTACCAATATTGTCCCACTGCTGGGCAAAGGTCTCTACTAAAGGTCTCTACACACGTCTCTATCCCCTGCCTGTTCTATCTATACCTCCAGATAAGATGCGAGACAGGGTAATGATTAGGGGGCGGGACGGCGGCCTCATGTTTGGCTGTTCCTAAATATTGAAATAGTCGATATAATACCGGCATAATGGCCCGGTATACTTGCAATAGGCTCTATTACATTGAGACCAAAATACATCGGCGAAGTGTGGGCGCACTGCAGTGCACCTCTGCCTACCCCTTCAGGGAATATGGGCGTGATGATGTATAGTAAATATATTTATTAAGCTCTAGATCTTATTGAAACATTTAATTATGATATATTGTTCAGTTAATCGCTGCGTTGAAAAAAATAACTATATTTTAACATAGTTTGTTTTGTTTATGAAGATATTAAAATAAACGGGTCTCATTTGTGTCTTGTTCCGTTTATTTAAAGAAGTGTAGAATCAAGATTTTGTAAAACAAATAAAATCTGTAATTATTATGGTTTCAATAGACACAACTCTGATAATTTTAAGGCTGTGAAAAATCATTTTAAATTATCTATGCTTTTCTTGTGATATTTTTTAATACCAGTATCATAGAGAACGCATTCAAAAAAAGAAAACAAAACATAGATGAATCCATAGTAAAATTTGCCCAACAAGAGAGGTGAATTAACGCTAATCAAACTTAGGGGAAGTAGAGATCATTGTGCCGTTAAGACTGATTACTTTGAGGGTGTTTCCACTCTACGACAGCATATCTTTACACACAAATATAAGCACTCTGCCTACAACGATAATGTCAATGTAATCCGCGTATTATTACATGTCGGACAACACTTGGACAAGTAATTATACCTACTTGGTCACGACACTGCTTATAAAAAAGGGAATTTCTGACACTTTGTTATACTTTTTTATAAGAATCCTTTGATTTCAAATGTGGAATTGAAACGAAACGTTTTGTTTTTTTTTACTCTAAGGTGACGTTCTTTATTTAAAAATTTAAATGGAAGAAATATTTCAAAGTTTCAATAAATGCCGTTTGATTAATGGAAGTACATACTGTTTGGAATATGATATCCATAGACAAAATTACAGTGTTTGTAATTTTCTTAGAACACATAAAAGTGTCGTGCATTCTACTTACAAAATGAAAGACCTTTCTTATCAAAATCAGAACATGGTAAGTGACAAGAACGAATACACGAAGTTATTGTATAGGGCAAATGCATTTTTTTTCAAGTTATAATTTTCCAATGTATTTAAATCGTTTACAAGATTTGATGAGTATTAAATTATATTTTGTTTTTATTGAACCTACTTTACATAGATTCCCAGTTCTAATAAGATTTGTAGTTTTCAAATTTGCCAAAAGCTTGCGACATGGCGTAACTTCAATTAATACAGTTGTAGTTGATACGACGTCTGATAATAACAGTTTTAAAACATTATTATGTTTTGCAATTACCTATTTCTACTTCACCCTCTGCCAAAAGAAAAGGGGGAGCCGTGATAATCCCTAATATTCCGGCTCTCGATCATAACACGGGCTCGAACCACAAAGGTGACGTAATAACGACCGCTAATCCCCCATTGTGGCGCCATCTCTTGACGGATTGCCGGCAACTTGAATGGAGATTACCCGGGGAGGCGGGAGAGGGCGCTTTGTTTGTCCCGATATTGGGAGAGCTTATTGTGTTGTGGAAATGTTGGTACGTAATTTGTTTTTTGACGGGTTGGTTGAGTAAAGTTTGCATAAATATTTTTGTGAAGAAGTGGCAAGTAGTGAAATTGAAGTTTGATAGTAAGATGACTTCGTAAAAGATTTCGAAAAAAGACACAGAGAGAAAAACAAAAAAAAATCGGCCAAGTGCAAGCTGGACTCGCGCGCCGAGGCTTCCCTACCATAACTATGGAAGCACCGAAAATTGCTCCAACACCTGCAGCATTGCGGTTGGCAGACTTCACACATCTATCGAGAACTAGACAAGTTCCCTCAGACGTGCAGGTTTCCTCACGATGTTTTCCTTCACCGTTTCATAGCAAGTGATAATCTCGGTTGAAAATGAGATTCGCACATAAATCCCAGAGGTGCGAGCCGGTGTTTGAACCTGTACACTTTGATTACAAGGCGTGCGTTCGACCACTCGGTTAAGTATTAGATGGAATTAAATTTTGCGATGAGTATATAATACCACATCAACCCTAAGAATGCGTATCCTTGTTTTACCCCCTTAGAATTAAATGTTTAACCCGTAAATTATTTAGTTGTGTCACACGTCCCGGGCCGATGATGGATCGCGGCAATAATTGCGTCATACTTGACGCGCCCCAAGTAATTTGTTGGAAATTTGGGGAAAAGTGAGGGGGGGGGGAGGTTATTGATGGCAACGGGGAGGGCAGGGTTATGTGAGTATTGTTTTCTTTTTTTAAATTTTGCACCTATGTACATTATCGCAAACGTGTGTGGAGAGGTGCACTGCTGCGGTGCACCCACTCTGCGCAGATCTATGTTTGGTCCCTGCCCTGGATGGTAATAGAAAGTAGAGATGAAACAGATATCCGATAACTATCTGCTATCCAGCCTATCCGGCCTTGTTTTCCCTATCCGGTCCGATACCGTAGAGTAATTCAGTATCCGGCCGGATACCGGATAGTAATTCAGTGTCCGGCCGAATACCGGATATCTCATTTTTACACAAGGCAAATCATGCCACAATAGGTTATGGATACCGTTTATCCGGCTACCGGATATCCGGCGCTCCGGCCTAGTAGTGTGCCGGATATCCGGTATCCAAACCAAACCACTATCCATTTCATATCTAATAGAAAGTGAGTCTTTTGCCATTATATTATAATTTCTCCCTCAATTTCAAGGAGACTTTTATCAGTAGAACGTTTAATACATTCATATAATTATAATTTATGTCATGAAATTTAAGAATCACAAATAATAATTAGATTATTTTTTAGTTTCCGAAAACATGCGGAAAAAAAACCTTACCCATTTATATAGGTGTACCAAAAATTAGGTTAAAAAGGTACCTATAGGAAAAAAAAAACCGGCCAAGTGCGAGTCGGACTCGCGCACCATTATCTATAAAAACGGCAAAAAAAACACGTTTTGTGTATGGGAGCCCCCTTATATATTTATTTTAATCTGTTTTTTAGTATTTGTTGTTATAGCGGCAATAGAAATACATCATCGGTGAAAATTTCAGCTCTCTAACTATCACGGTTCATGAGATACAGCCTGGTGACAGACGGATGGACGGACGGACAGCGAAGTCTTAGTAATAGGGTTTCCGTTTTACCCTTTGGGTACGGAACCCTAAAAAATAATTAAATCGGACCCCATCCAACCAGCGTTCACCTCCAAAAGTGGGTAAAGTCAGTCGCATAAACTTCATTTAACAAAGCATTAACGCGACGTGACTTAATCGAAATTCGCGCGCACAACATAAATAAGGCCGTATATTGTTAAATTTGTCTCCTGTAACGATGCGACAAAAACACTATTATACTTTGATATTATGTATAATATCCTCGTATTAAGTGACATTGAACCTAATGTATTTATTTTTCTTTTATTTTGGATCTTAAACTTCTTTTGTTATAGAAATTGGCAGAAATAATAACTTCGTACTTATCGGTAAAGTTAACTGGGCCCCAAGTCCTTCAACTCGTTGAGAAGTTGCTATGACTTCTTTTTTAAGGAATGAAAACAACATTTTGAATGGTAGCGGATAGTAGGGTAGCTAAAGTAGAGAATGGAAGCAGTGGTAGCCTCGTGGGCAAGAACGCCCGCCTTGAACGTAAGGGGTGCAAGTTCAAATCCCGGGCCCGCACCTCTGAGATAATTTTCATGTGCAAATGTAATTTTCAACAATGATTACCACTTGTTGAACGCCGAAGAAACACATCGTGAGGAAACCTGCACGTCTATAGAAAGGCGTGTGAAGTTCACCAACCCACACTGAGCCAGCGTGGACTATGGCCCAAATCTCCCTCGTATTGAGAGGGAATGTGCCCGATATAATGGTAATAAGCTCGCCCCCTATTGGGACCATAATACATTGGCGAAGTGTGGGCGCACTACAGTGCACCTCTGCATACCCCTTCGGGGAATACAGGCGTGATGATGATGTACTGCCTAATATGTACACTGGTCATATTTTAGCTTCCATTGATCTAAGATGTTGTTTTTATGCTCTAAAATATAAAGTCATAGAAACTCTACAAAGAAAATGTAAGGGTACTTAGAACCAGCTGTTTAAGTTTATAATTAGCAGACAATTCGTCAATTAAATACTACTTAGTTAACAAAACAAAATATTTGAAATAGTAAATAAAATTATTATAGTGTTGTTGTTTTATTACTATAATAGAGACTATTTAAAAATAAATTCCAATAATATATGTGACAAAATTCAAAACATTGTGTGCTAAGATGAATGTGGTTCGCGGGGAATGCCTGCCACAGATTTTATATCGAAAATATGTTAAACAGGCTATTAATGCTCCGAATGCAACCATTATCATTTCAATACTAATACCTGATACATATTTAAGCTATTTTGAAATACTATTTTACGGTTGTTTGTTGTATATTTTTAGCGAACACATGTTTTAAATAAAATTTAAATAAATTTTATCTTCAACACTGAAATGTGTTTATTTTACATTGTTTTTGCATTAACTCACATACTTTTTGTATGATAAAATAAATATCAGTATCTCAAATTAAAAGCTACTTGATATCGATGTACGTATTTATAACTAGCTTCTACCCGCCACTTCGTTCACGAAGACTTTGATTATTCAATATCATTATAAATGTTATTCTAATGTATAAACAATAATACCGTAAAGTTTCATCAAAATTCGTTCAGTAGTTTTTACGTGTGAGAGTAACAAACATCCATCTAGCCATCCTTCCATCCATCCTCACAAACTTTCAAAGTCAAAAGTCAAAGTCAAATCATTTATTTTGTATAGGCCACTTACAAATTGTCAAGTTTAAAAGTCAAGTTTACAAATTGTCACATTTATAATATTAGTAGTACAATGCGATCCATATAAGAATAGGAATGTCAATAACGTCTATCTGTCAAATGTCACTTGAAAAGTATGGTTTGAAAAAAACTTATTTGCATATCAATAATAATAGTCTTAGGTACATCAAATTTAAATAAAAGGTTAAATCAGTAATAAATTGTCTAAATATAATTTAAAATTATTTAAAGTCATAATTAGTTTTCGTTCGTCACAATATGGCGCAAAGTCAATCCAATTCTCATTTTAATCGCATACACACTAAAAATTTCGTTATAAAGTTCGAAATATGAATTTGAAAAATCGCAAGGAGTACTATTCTCCTTAATACGAATCAGTGTGTCACATTATAGAAGAGTTATGACGCCGAAGACTTGTTACAAAAAAAAAATCTTCGGGCATTTGTTTGACGTCAGCGATGCGCAGAAATATATAGCAGTGAGCCACATATTAATTGCTCATACACCACGATTGATTGCGTGTTTCACGTCCTCTATTACATTTAACTTGGCGTGACGTCAGAAATAGTTGTTCTATTTTCAATTTTTTTTATTTTTAATTGTTATTACCGGAATTCGGAATTTAAAAATACAGCGAGTTATTTTACGTCGTTCCTAAAAAAAGGTTTTAATAATAGTTCGCAAGGAGGAAACATTATTTCTTCTATGCTGCCTGTATTTATTAGTCATTCAACAATATTAAGACCTACATTGTACCATTAAGTTGCATCCGATTTCATACATAGTATATAAATATGTGATTCAGAATTTGTATAACAAGCTTGCAACCTTGAAGACATAATTCGATAAGATTTTTTTTTCTCCGACAAAGTAAAACATTCACTTTATTACTGAGCTCTGTTGACCCTAGTCATAGTCAGTTAGGTCATTTGTTCCCTCTGCTATATAAATATCAAAGCTGACTCTAGAGCGGTGCTGGACCGAATTTTGTTAAGGTTACGTATAAGATACATAGGTACGTCTTCCCACCTTCACTATTCAATCAATATGACAATGCAATCAGTTGGTGTTAAAGTAAACAATACTGTTTCAATATCAATTTCAACTGTATAACCATAAAAATATTGTTCAAATTAGCTTGATTCGCAGTTACTATTTTTCCCGACTAGTGATGTTCCAATGTAAACATAAAAGTCACGTATTTCGAGATGTGTCAAAGTATACTTAGATGTCATCCGCGTTGAGGCGATAATCTTTGAGATTAACGTAGTATACGCTAGACGTTTCTTATAAGCAGCAAATAAGTCATTGTCTGAATGGAAAAACAATGTGCTTAACATCGAATATTTCATGGAATGATATATTGGACTGGGGATTATTTAATCTGTTTGAAAAATTTTAATATTTTTTTTAGACAGATTCTTTATTCAGATTCTTATGTATTCTAGTGTGTTATTAATCAATTGATATGAGGTATTAAAATACTCTTTTTCATGAATTTAAAAAAAAAAACGTAACTTAAAACCGGCTTTATTGATATCATTATAGAGGTATAGCTTAGCTAGGCCTAAGAAGGTAACCACAATGTTAAACTATACGGGATGTTTCAGAAGTCCAGATACTTTGACCATGTTTTTCCAACTTTTTTTTCGTCTAAACTGTATTCACTAGGCTACATATGAGCTACCGTATATGTACCTAAAGTATTAATTCGGACTTCTGATACACCCAGTATTATGGATATATAAAAACAAACCAAATATCAACTCAATTTCATACCTATAAACATTCAAATTACAGGCACCGATGTCGATTTGCCACATTAAGTTTACGAAAAGTGCATTTAAGTAGGTACACAATCTTAAATAAACTGACCAACAATATTTTGACTTCTCACTTGTAAGACGATTATTCAAACTAAAAACAACAGCTAAGCCCACAAACACGAGACAAAAGCAGTAAATAATAAAATTAAAAGTCACTTTAGCTCACCGAGACATACAAATTATACAAAAGTAATAAGCCCATAACTCATATTAACATTAACACTGGCCATAAATAACGGATAAAGGGAAAGAAAAAAAAAGTAAATATATTTATTTTTATTATTCATAACGAAAAGAGTAACAATGTGCCAAGAAAAACGTCTAAAAAAGCGGTACACACCGGCAATTTGTCACTCATTTGAGACAATACTGAAAATTCCATTGTCTCCGTTAAGCCTGTCCGTGATAATCAACTGTCAACGCGCACATCCCTATTGTAAAAGTTGACAACAATGCTACCAATACGAAACGTCCAATCGTCAACAACGCTCCATCTTTAAATTTGAATCTTACATCAACGTTGCACAGTCGAAAATAGCATACGAGATACGATGACTTATTTAAAAAAATCCACGTCGAACCATTAAAAAGACGCACAAAAATAACGCAAGATTTTTTAAAGCGAAGATTGAATTGTTTTCTAGTTTTAAAACAATGGCTCGGTTATTCGTGGATATGTTAACATAAGTGACAGGTGCTGATTTGTTAGTGATGCTTCGAATACCAGAATAGAGCTAAACGTCAAAACAACGGGGTTAAATAGAAGGAACGGCTTTTGTTATACTGACGCGCGAGTCGCTAATAATCCTACAAATAGCGGCGTGTCTGTTAAATACATTCCTTCGATCAATTTACGCAGATTTAATTTAGTTGGATTGAGTCATTCTAACATTCACTATAGACAAACAGTGGTAGCCGAGTGGTCGAACGCACGCCTTGCAAATCAAAGTGTGCAGGTTCAAACCCCGGCTCGCACCTCTGGGTTTCATGTGCGAATCTCATTTACATCCGAGATTACCACTTGCTATGAAACGGTGAAGGAAAAACATCGTGAGGAAACCTGCACGTTTGAGGGAACTTGACTAGTTCTCGATGTGTGAAGTCTACCAACCCGCACTGGGCCAGCGTGGTGGACTATGGCCTGAATCCCCCTCGCATTGAGGGGAGGCCCGTGCCCAGCAGTGGGACGTTAAAAAAAAGGCTGTAGTTAGTTAGTTAGTTGTTTCTTTTTTTTTGACGTTTCCCCAAACTGTAACTGGACATAGACAAAGGTATTTTTTTTTCATAGTGTAACGCAAGGCCATTATAATAGTCTATTTATTTCTATTGTCCATTGTTATTTATTGAATTGATTCATGCTATTAATAACTTGACATTGGCGAAGAAGGTACTCGCTAATCGCAGGTGAAGCCATATCTCATGATTCCATTAACTTTCATTAATATTGTAAAATAAATAAAAAAGATGTAATACCTAATCTAAAATCATCAATATACTACTCGTATATATATATCTATTTTTTCCTGCAGGAATTTATAATCGTTGAGAATTAAACGATAGTAATAAAATAACTAAGGGAGGTTTGAGTGGGTAAGAATCCCACATATCTCAGTCTTCTCCCACACAGAAGACTGGGAATCTTTCTGAAGATATCCTCCACGTCAAAAAAAAAGGTGAATTAATGAAACAAAATTTAACGAATAGCGTGTAACCTTTATTTAAATATAAACGATATTTATTGCATTTCTAATAACGAGTTGATATTCCGTTAATTGTCATTAATAATGCGCTAAATGCTAATAATATACCGCGAAATAATAAATGTACGATACGATCCCAACACTATTTATCAAACACGACGTATTTTTTTCGTTACTTAAAAACGTTTTTCTTTATTATAAAACAAGACCGTAATTTCTACATTATTTACAATGTACATCACTAAAAAACTAAATTTATCGCAACGTGTGGTCACGTTTCACTTGCTTTTAAAACAATAAAACTAAAATATTTAAAAAAATAGAAATATGTTGGATGAGACATCGGTGTTGCCATAGTTTATAATCGTTAGAAACGTCGCCGCAATAAAATGTCCAGTTATTGTTTAAATAAACAATGGGCAAGCGACAATAAAGAGCTGTAGAATAGCCCACAGAACGACTCAGTGACTGACGTGTGAAAATATAGATTATAATTTTACAGAAGATAGGACAGTTAGGCACGAATATACGTAATAGCTAGTTTATACGGCTGCTGGCACTGCTATGGATATTCAAGCGCCTGTAACTAATGTATAACATCATACATATAACGTGATAAAAATATCATATTTGTATTTTAAAATTATATATCAAGTTTGTAGTCAAACACCTAAATATTATAAAAATGCCAATATAAATGTATGAACTCATGTCAATATAAAAAATAATAATTTAATAAATCACTCTTTTTCAGTACATACCAGGCGTTGATTTATTTTCTGTTAAAAAAATAACGGAAGGTATAATCTTCAAATGACACTGTTGTTATCTGTAAATCAAAAGCACGTGCATGTAAACAATTAAATTTAACAATAATTAATGAAATAATTTAAAAAAACTAAATGGTGTCGTGGGACACCAGGTAGGAACGAAGTTCCTTCGAAGTAGATGTCTACTTATATAAAATAATAATATAATGATAGGACATTTAAAATACCAGCTTCTACCCGCGACTTCGTCCACGCAGACTTCGTTCTATCCATCCATCAATCTATCCATCCATCCATCCATCCATCCATCCATCCATCCATCCATCCATCCATCCATCCATCCGTCCCTCCGTCCGTCTGTCCGTCCGTCCGTCCGTCCGTCCGTCCGTCCGTCCGTCCGTCCGTCCATCCATCCATCCATCCATCCATCCATCCATCCATCCATCCATCCATCAAACGACACAAATAAAGAGACGTCTCATTTAACGGTTTTTTTTCTTACGGTTTTACTATCACATTTTTTTCCACACTTCCACACACTTCGTTCCAATAAGATAAGTACATAGGTAATAATAATAAAACCGCAACCGTTTTAAAAGACCCAATACACAAAAAATAAGCCTCCAGCGTGTCACATCTGCCGCGTGTAACTACAAAATAATCTTTGAACAAACGAAGGAGGCGGTCTCACTACGAAAATAGCCGTTCATAAAATATTGAGGAGCGTTGAAAAACACACGTCAAACATGCATGAGAATAATAAGAAGCGATGACAAACACTAGATATCTGGGCCAATGCTGTCTCCCTAGTAGTTACTTACTACAGCACACGTAGTAAATGTCGTAATAGGTGTTGCTAAATACGCTAAGATACATAATAACCCATTACATACCAACTTTTTCTACCGTATTAGACATATTTTGTACAAATATACACAACTAGCTTCTATCCACAACTTACGCTATAAAGTAAAGCTGACATGTTTTTCTGATGTACAAACAATAATACTGTAAAGTTTCATCAAAATCTGTTTAGTAGTTTTTGCGTGAAAAAGTAACAAACATCCATCCATCAATCCATCCTCACAAACTTTCATATTTATAATATTTGTAGGCTGAACTCATCTAATCACTCACACGTCACTAAGATTATAATGAACAAGCTGTGCCCGCGGTTTCACCCGCGCTTATGGTTACTGTGTCGTAGTGTGATGTTATAAAGTCTATATAACCTTCCTCAATAAATAGGCTACACAGTGCTAAAATATTTTTTGAAATCGAACTGACAGTTACAGAGCTTGATGCATTCAACCAAACTCTTCAGCTTTATAATATTATAGTACAGATTCCTTTAAAATATAGCCGCAGGCAGACTGAAGTTGCAATGCCAAAACGAACTTTGTGTTAGCAGACATAAAGATTGAATTTCTGTGTGAATGCCACGCGACCGCGCGTCAAAATTTACTCGTGATGTCACTGACATTTTTTTGTCAATAACAAGCTTTTCCAATGAGACATTACAAGGATTCAGCCGCCATTTTTATCACGTTCATCACATTTTTTATTATTATTATGTATTTATTTAGCAGCAGTGGTGGTGGTGGTTATTTAGCAGTTGTAGCAGTGGTAGCCGAGTGGTCGAACGCGCGCCTTGCAATCGAAGTGTGCTGGTTCAGACCCCGGCTCGCACCTCTGGGATTTATGTGCGAATCTCATTTTCATCCGAGATTATCACTTGCTATGAAACGGTGGAGGAAAACATCGTGAGGGAACCTGCACGTCTGTGGGAACTTGACTAGTTTTCGATAGATGTGTGAAGTATGCCAACCCGCACTGGGCCAGCGTGGTGGACTATGGCCCGAATCCCTCTCGCATTGAGGGGAGGCCCGTGCCTAGGAGTGGGACGTTAAAAGGGCTGTATTAATCGTAATATTTATTTAATTTGTCCTTGCTATTAATTACTTGAAATTGGCGAAATACACGCGCTAGTCACAGATGAAGTCTCATCGGATTCCATTAAATTTCACTCATTTCATAAAAAAGACAGCAGTTGGTTTTGGTATTGGCTATAATATTGACGCGCGCGTGTTGACGCCCCAGTGTGTCCAGGGCTTATGGCTCTGTGACATACATTACGCTTATTACTGTACCAATAAATTGAAGTCTGGAATCCAAAGAAGAATATAACGCTCCATAAGACACATGATAAATGAAAATTTCTAATTTATACATTCTGTATGTTTAAAAGTCTGAAATATAATTTTAGAAGTAATCCTCATTATACGTCGAACATTCTGTGTGTGTGTGTGTGTGTGTGTGTGTTATCATCACGCTTGCATTCCACAAAAGGGTAAGCAAAGATGCACTTTTCTTGAGCAATTATACTAGGCACACTCTTCTTCAATGCGAGTAGGATTTGGACCACATTCGATCACGCTGGCCTAGTGCGGGTAGACTTCACACATCTATTTACAACTGGTTAGGTAACCATATAAGTGCAGCTTTCTTGCACCATCTTATCATGTGGTAATTTCGGATGAGATTCGCGCAATCCCGGGTTTCAAAATTGAACACTTTGTCTGCTAAGCATTTTTTTGGCTACAGCTGCTGTATTGTGAGGGTTATATTTTAAAATTTACGATTATCATCAGATTTTTTTTTAAATCTACTTCTATTATGAGCATACGAAAATCCCATTATGAATAAATACATTATTTTTCAACACTCTGCCTAAATCTATTGTCCGCGAGTGCAAGATTACTGATGATACCATAAAACGTGTTAATTTACAACATTATGTCCTGAACGCACTAGTGCGAGAGCGAGTTCATTTGACTTCACTTTGAAAATGGACTCTGTATCAATACATAAAGATTGAATTTCAAATGTCACGCGACCACCCAACTAGATGCGCCCGTGACATTGATGGCATTTCAATGAAAAATGTGCTTCTTGTATGAGTGAATAAAGTCACTTTTAGTATTGTATACATCGCATGTTTAAAAGTATAGAGACCCATTTTGAAATTTTAGGATTTCGACTATAAATCTTAAGAGGTCGTTCTAAGGACCATTTTTCAAGAACATTATTTTTGAGTTAGGTCAGTATTCCATTAAGCATGCGACATACAAACTTGTAACTTTTATTTTCTTGAAAAGAGTAACCGTTGAGTTTCTTACCGACTCTTCTCAGTTGAAGGGGGCGTTCTGAAACCGTGGTAGAATCTGACGTAAGCGCGTTTTGGCCTACACAAATAAAAAAAAAAGAGTTTCCTTTGATATTGACTAAGAATTGGTTGGACGCGTTCTGTCTGACGCGTTTTAAGTCGAAACTCATATCAAAACGAACTGTATTGACTCAGAGTAAAAGTTCATTCTTCATTGATAGCGCGAACGAATTTTGACAATTTCAATCTTCATATCGACACTGTAAAGCGTAAACGTCGTAACTGATACATGAGATATATGTCAGTATGACGTATATGCTTTCCAATGACATGAAGACAGGTCAGGACAGGTCTTTTGTCACGGATTTGCTCGCTCGCTCTCTGTCTAATTTCATACGAGAGAAAGTGACAATATCAAGTTATTCCGTGACATACTAGTCTTGGAGCACATGCTAGAACTACAGCGTCGACACACAGTTCGTTTAAAAATTTGCCTCGCGAATTGTGACGCCCCTGTTTGCGCAGGGTTTTATGACGGGAGTGAGGACACAAATTATCGTAAGCCGAGCCGTTTGCGCAGTTTCCGCGGTACATTAGCGGGATTCACCATGTGATATACGGCATGCACACCACGTCACAGAAATAAAGATATTAGATAATGTCGTTTTAAATAGTCCACGAGGTTTATCGTTCGATATCTCGCCGCGTTTTATTTGCATTTTTCAACGTTATTTTTAGACTGTTAAATGCATTCGTTTTATTTTTAATATTTTATATAAAAAAATTACAGATATGACAGGATGAAATTTCCGTTGTAAACCCTCCACTCACATGGCGAGTGAACTGACATGACCTTTTTTTTGATAATGTACTCTCTGTCAATACGCCCAAAGATTTAATTCGATCACACGTCATAAATCGCTCGCCTCACCGTTATTTTGCAGCAAAATGAGCTCTTTTAATGTGTTGATACAGTTCATTTTGGTATTGGCCTTTTTTTTGCAGCTCCTTGGTGCTATAATACACCCGGGGCGTAATAGTTCACATGAATAAAAAAAACAAATAAAGTCATGGATAATCTTTCTTACATTCCAGTATACATTCCATTATCGCTGACACATACCAGCCGTTTGCCTAATTAAAAACACAATGTCACCGCAACGGGGCTTTTTATTCTCGAACTATTCTCCCCATAAACCGTCACTAATAGCGGCGGGAGATGCGCGCGCGCACCACTATCAATCTCGCGCGGGAGCCGCCGCGATCTTGTTTATAGGAATGTTAAGCGCGTTTATTTCCATGGCTACTGGTACAGGGAGGATTTTTTGTCATTAAAAAGGCGATCCTTATCCGTCCTAAACGATTCAAAGTCGAAGACAGGTAGGTATCAAAATGGTTGAAAAAAAACTTGATTTGTTTATTAACAAAAAGACAAAACTGTAAATCCTTATTGGAAAAAAGCAACTATGGAGTTTCTTGCCCATTATTCACCATAAGAAATGCATTCCGAATGGGTGGTAGAGATACTATTATTATTATATATTGACGATTCATAAGTGCTTGAATTACATGATTACACGAATAAAAAAAAACCTGATTCTGATTCTCTGTATTTTAATGGAAAAATACTTACCAAATATCAAAGTGTCGACGGTGATTCGATTATCAATTTGTAACAAAAAAAAGCGAAATGCCACTTAAAGCGGGAGTAGTGGACGAGTTAGACGAGCCGCCCTCGTAACCGAGAGATTCCGGGTGTGATCCCCATCCTCGCCATTTAACTATTGCCATGAGCCAGCTCCTACTACAAGTATTTATCTTAGTTGGAGGGGCTAACGGAGTAATATGATTTCCCATATTGCTTAAAACAAAAGTAAGAATATTCGTGTTCTTGTGACCTTCGTCAGCTGTTGTCAAATAATCAGATTGCACGTTAGAGTTGCCAAATGTTTTCAATTAATGTTTTATCTTGTTTCAGATCATACAATAATGACAGCTGGTTTGCCTATGGAAGTTCAAACAAAGGTAAGTTAAAGATATATCTCATTTTTCCTTTGATATGCCAAATTTTGTATCAATTTTGTTACATTTCGTTACTTTTTTTGTTACATTTAGTTACTTTTTGTTATATAACATACATTTAGTTACACTTTTTGTTATATGCATTTTGTTATATAACATACTATTCGTGACATTATTTGTTACACACCTAGAGTTACATTTTGTTACACTTTTTGTTACCTCATTACTAAAACATCCTGTACTAATAGCAGCATCACGGTATCTTGATAAATACGGGGCGTGCAGTGACAAATGGAGACGGTGTGTTTTTATATATTTTTAGAAATAACAGCGGTGTGGCCCTCGGTGTTACTAATTGGACACACAATACGTCTTCGGCTGTGTCCCTTGCGTTGTTCTGTTGTTTGTTCATTGATTGAAAATGATTTGGCGTTGATGAGGTATTTTTATTATTTTTGTTAATGTTGACATTTATATCGGCAACAAAAAAAACGTTACTTTATTCAAATATCAAAATCAGGTATGCCTTTTATCAATTGAAACCACCAGGAGTATTAATTCTTGACGGAAACCTTCCATTTCCGCCAGAGTCAATTTTGTTTTCACTCTGTTGAAAAAAAAAACATAAAATACGTTGAAATTAGTTGTATTTTTCGACATATATACACATATTTTTAACATAATATGTAAACATCTTTAAAAGTATAGAGACCTAACTAAAAAATAATGTTGTTGAAAAATGGTCGTTAGAACGACCCTTTAAGATTTAGAGTCGAAATCCTAAAATTTCAAAATGTGTCTCTATAGGTACTTTATTATGTCGAATTAGAGATTACGTCGATCATCGAGAATTGCCCCCAGATATTATACTGGGCTCTGTGTCTACTTTGTACACATTAAACCTTGTGTTAATTTTTACGAAAGACTTATTTTTTTTTATCATCTTGGAAATAATTTCTACAAGGCGAACAGCCATGACTATGATATACGTGATGTAATTCATGCCATTTTACGTCGTTATCTTTGGTTCCTAGCTCTAATAATCACTTTGCTCTCCTAAGCAAACCCTTACAATCAACAGCTTAGCCACTTATATTAAATATTAACTTTTATTTTATGATACTTCATGTACCTAGTAGAAAAACTCTTAAAATTCAATGTAATACTTATTCGAGGTGGTAGTCGACCTCTTTCATCATTTAACTTGCTTTTTTCCATTATTTGTGGTCAGCGCACTATGTCCTTTTCTTCCATTCATCTCGCTTTTCCGTCATACTGACACTCTTCACTCATCATACTCGACTCCGATCTCATTCATATCACTATTTTTAAACTCCATTCATCTCTTATTTGATCTTCACCTCGCTCTATCTATATCCACAAGGTAGTAACTTCCAATTCTTCAAAATCCATAAATATGGAACCATATTTAAAAAAAGTGTTATGACGAGTATTTTTCATATCATTACGACAGCGTATTTGTAATGTGACAAAAGCCATCATTTTTCAAACGCCCGACGCCAAATCATCAAGCATTTCCTGTTCAATTATAAATTCTCAGTAGGTTCTGGACAGCGGAAACACATCAATAATATAATAACAATTTGCCTTATTCTGTCAAGAGAAATGACCAACCCGCCTAATAGATGATTAGCAACGCAAAATAGACTTTACATTACAGTATTAAAGACCACTGTTTGATGCTAAGTATCCACAAGTTTGATGATTTCTAATTATTTATGAATGTAATTAATTGCATAGAATTTTTGTGTAAAAATATTAATTTTATGTCTCCTTTTGCTTTGGCACGCATTTACATAATCATTTTGAATGTATCTAATTTATTATAAATACTACAACCATTGGCCAAGTAATATTATTTTCACTGTATCTAATATAAGAAAAATACTTTTTTTTTTCATGACAACTACGTAGATAATTTACTACAAATTGATCAATGATATTAAAAAGTACAGATACCGAAATGATACAAAAAGACGTACAAAAAAAAATTACATTGGTCACATTGATTCCATGGCCGTCTAGTCTTATGACTTGACACCATAGAGTAACTAAAGAACCCATATAGGCTCTGCCATGCGTATGGCTCTGCGGAAATTTTTGGACTTTTATCTGACATCCACCATTGTAGTTCCGTTATACAGGGTGTATCAGAAGTCCGAAATAATAATTTAGTTACATATATGATTGCTAATATGTGGATGCTTAGTGAAGACAGTTTATACCTAACTATCATAGTTTCTGAGGTATAGACCTTTGAATATTGGTCACAGGTATCGTATTCTGGCATCTGTGTACATCCATAACCCTATCCAGCAGTGTAAACCACACATATCAAGGGCGTCTACCAATATTCACAAAACAGAACATGCAAATTTTACATAGGATTCGAGATATTACGAGTTTTAGAAATTGACAACGAAAAAAAAGTTGGAAAAACATGGTCGAATTTCGATAAAAAATTTATACCATTCAGTTGTATACTCGATACTGATGCCAACGTCAAAGTATTATTTCGGACTTCTGAAATCCTGTACGCTTGACATTGATAATCGATGCTTGACATTTACAATCTGACGTAGGTACCTACGTAGACGTCAAAATCACGCACACAATTGGACATGTAAAATGTATAATTTTAGGAACAGCTGAGAAAGCTGTATTCTTTTAAACTAGAATAATTTGACTTTATAAAATGTCATATTAACCCTTGCACTGCAATATCCCAAAAAATGTCCCTTACGTCCATAAAATTAAGAGAATAAAATCTAAAAACAGCAATGGACCTATCTAATGTTAGATCAAGAGACACTTCCCATTATTAATTGTCCGAAAACAAGTTATTTATGGCGACATGTTAGTTTTGTCCTCTATACACTGAAATAGACAATCGGCCCACCCATATAGAGTCCGTACATTGTCACAGTTGTAAAACTAAGTGGTTTCCATAGTATTTTTATTACTATGCATGCTACCTGATATCTATACTGGTACTTTACGAACCTTAATTTATTTAATTGGCATGAGAGAAATATTAGAGGTACATAAAGATAGTATGAATAACTTAAAACCAATAATAAAATCGTAAGTTGACGGCAATTAGTATGTATTATGACTTTTTAATGACGGAAAAATAAAGAATATCGTGTTCCACAAACGAATTTTAAATATCTCACGGTGCGTTAAATTATTTATTTGAAAAAAGAAGGCGGTCTGACATTAAAATAATGTCAACAAGTTTCATTCTTAATCAGCCAGCAACAAGCAACACATAAAGGAAGGTTTTGTTTTTTTTAATTTCAAAATAAGTACTTATAATTTTAAATGAGGTTAGACATATAAATGCGACTAATCACATAATCTTTGTCTGTCAATATAAATGCAAAAATAAAAACCCAAACACAATACGTTGCATTATGTTTTTGTGTTAAATTTTAAGTGTTCATTTGAACAACTGAGCAACGAAATGCAATAAGCCGTTTAATTAGACAGAATGATTTGCAAAACTACACTGTCTGCCAAGTGGGCCTTCTAAAAACATTGTTAATAGGTTAAGTTCGAAAGTTAACGAGATAAAATACCGACAAAAGCTACTGAGCGTAAATAAATCCATCGATAAAATAAGCAAAGTGAAGTGTCTTGGTATGTTGAGAAGAATTTATGACAAAAAGTTTATAAGTAGACTTTTTTGTCTACGGTGAATGGTTATACTACGCGATTCAAATGAGAATAGGATCGACTTTGCGCCATACTAATTATGTCATTAAATATTATACTAAGACAATTTACTACTAATTTAAACTTTTTATTTAAATTTGATGTAAGACTTTTAATATTGATATGCAAATAAGTATTTTGCAAACCATAGTTTTCATGTGCTATTTGACAGATATAGGTTATTGACTTTCCTATTCTTATTTGGATCGCACTGTACGTATCTGTATTTGCCTTAGAAAGGCAACAGACATAGAAATTGCTTAAGAATGATAGATTTATCTTGTTAAGATTGTCTTTTTACGAGTACTTCATTATAAAACAAACAAAATATGCAAGACACCAAGACAGGGCAGAATATATCTTATCAAAAAAAACTCGATCGAAACATATTGTAAATAGACGAATAGATATATAGACCAATAATTTTATTCGACATTTTGTCTGGAGATTGAGAAATTGGCACTTAGTCATACAACTTTCAAAGCATTTCTCATCTCTATGACAGTACCTTGAAAACTTCAAACAGTAAAACCCTGCACCGACAGGAGCGTTAAAATACGCGCGACAATTTGCTTTAAATTAAATGACAGAAGCACATATTTCAACGTCATCAAGGACGCGAGCGAATTTTGATGCCCCTTACCTCTACCTGTCTTGCAGCAATGTTTTTATTATTAATTATAAATATTTAGTTTTTTACAGTTAACACGTTCACTGCTAGTTCAGTTTTAATGTGCTTTCAAACTGTGCGCAGCCAGGTTGATTAGGCCCAGTGGGAAACACGATTTCGGTGCCCGCATAGGCAGAAAGATACTCACAAGGCTTATAAAACCTTGTGTGTAGCAGCTAACGTGTCAACTCAGTACAAAATCTGGCAAAAATTAACAATTAATATGGAAACAACAATTCTTTCAGAGGTGGTTGTAAGGTCCTTACTATCATAGTAATATTGTTTTAATATGAATTGTAAATTTTTGACAGATTTCGTACTGAGATAACACGTTAGCTGCTATACAAGGTTTTAAAAGCCTTGTGAGTATATTTTTGCATATACGGGCACCGAAATCGTGTTATTCCCCACTGGGCCTAATAAACCTGGCTACGGACAGTTTCATAGTAAATGAAAACTGACCTAGCAGTAATCGTGTTGCCTGTAAAAAACTAAAAAGTTTTTTAAAATACGCAAAGAGGTCGCATAGCTTTTACCACATAAATTCAATCTTTATGTAATCATATTTTTACAAAATGCATCTAAAAAAAGTAAATTTTATGATCTGGCCCTAGTCGGTCCAGGGCGTAAAGAAACAAGCTTCTCTAAAGCAATTGTGCCATGAGAGTGACTTGCCAAAATTCGAACAGAATTAGTTTTAAGGTTGACTTTCGACACTTAAGCCTTTTCGCGCCGATGTAGATCATTCATTAGTGTTTGACATTGACAAAGCACATTTTTCAGTTAAAACATTTAACTAGTTACGTTCCGTTTCCTTGAAGAGATTTCCGTTACGGTGCAGTATTCGGTATTTGTTAAATTATTGTTTCTTAAGCAAAACGACGGCTACCGAACCCGGGGCAGACCAAACAGACGATGGCAAGATGATCAGTAGGCTTAGCATGCCTGCGTAGACATACGTTTTATCTCCTTGAACTGTCAGATTTGTAGAGAAAATTACGTCACACCTAGACATGTCAAGTACAAAAAGTTCGAAATGACGTCATTTTCTCGACCAATCTGACAGTTAAAAGAGATAAAACTTATGTCTACACGGTCATGCTAAGCCTCCAGGTTGCCCTTGCAGGTAATACTTGGTCACAAACAGCATGAGGCTGTAGTTTGTGGAGGATCAAAAGAGAGGAATTTGCTCAGAAGTCAGATACGGAAAGCGGCTAAGAGAAATAAAATAAAATGCTGTTAAACTAATCATGAAATTTATTCTTTAAATAATTCGTGTTAATTACAGTAGTCACTTACAAATTATGAGTTTTCATGGACTTTATAAACCGTAAGAAAACATGTTTGTTGACGAATCGCGGTGAGAATAATAGTTAGTTATGGATAACATATTTAAGAAACCAAAAGATCGCATTCCATTTTCAAAAAAAGAACCTTGAATACATACAAAGAAAATATTTTGAATTTGGAACCGTTTCCTTATTTAAATCAATTAAAAAAGAACAAACAGCCACAGCCAGTATTTACATTATAACACTTATCAGGGAGCGAAATAACCCTTAAAATGCAACATGGAACGAGGCGCCGAGCCAACCGCAACCACCTCATAAATCAGACCCCAAACAAGTGCGAAATAATTTTGCGAAATTTTATTATAACAATAAAGTACTGCGCGGACGTTTTTAAACCACAAATTTGCCCGCTCAAAACAAAATAACCCTTGTGAGCGTTTCCTTTGAAAATTTTCCACTGAAATATGGAAATTGTGTGGCGTACGTATGGTTTATTGGATTTTTACACTTTAATGTGACTGATTCATATTGATTGGCCTTAATTGTTAAGACTTTGGTGGTGTTTCTCTTGTATGCATTATATTTTCGTGTTTGCATAATACGGTATTTATATGGATGTGGAAATTAATAACTTCAGATGTATATACGTTTATGAGCTTGCTCGCTATATTTATTTGGTAACAACAGACACGAAAGAGTGCCAATGATTGCGAACAAGATAATTTTGTTTTTTGACAAAATACAAACAAAATAACCGCATAACTTCTGTGCTTCTTGGTAATTTTTATTCGTTGTTCACTTTTTTTATTAAATAATGTCATTTCAGGTAGTTTGTATTTTAATTTCTATCGATTTTATATTAAACGTCAAAGTTAATTTTATTCAATGGGCTTATATAAAAGTAAAAATATTGTACCATTTTTTTGTAATTAAATAAAGAAGTTCCGATTTATCTATTTATAATTTAGTATATAACCTCAAATTTTGTTTAAAATATAAAAGCGAAAGTCAAATAAAAAGTCACCGCAATTGTCTTCCAGTGAAATGCGCGCAAAAAAGCCAGTGCTCAATTAAAGCCAACGACGCATTCTCACAGTGTTCCTGGAGATTTACGCGCCACCCGAGACCGCGGCGTCTGTTTAGGGTTAATTAGGGGCGAGCTTAGTGCTGCGAAATTTATGCATTCCCGTCTCGAGGACAATTGATTGCAAATATTTGCGAGCCGCGCGGACATCTGACGCGTGTGGCGCGGCTGTATGCCAAATTGTTTGTTCCAACGTTTGTGGCTTTCGGGAAACGTAAAAAGTAAACATTCCAGAATAACAAACTTGACACAGTTTTTTTTATTATTAAACGTCACTAGCAATGTGACATTTTCAAATAGTAGTCCTATTAGCCCGTCCAACTAAGCCAAATTTTGCTGATACGAGTGGGCTCACGGGGCTCGAACCTACAACCTCACGGTTATAAGGGTGCAGCCCGTCCAACCGCTTGACTATTGTTACTTCAAATAAACAATTCTTTAAAAAATGAAAACATACGGTTAAGCTAAATTACATTATGGAGCGAGCATACTAACTTTTTGAAAATGTGTTCTGTACTAATATAAATAAAAATTGGATTTCTGTGGCAAAAGATACGAGCACGCGACTTATTTCGTTTGAGTATCCGATGACATTGAATTAAAAAATGTGCTTTTTCTACGAGTTAATACAGTTCATTTTTGTATGTGAAAAAAAATTCTCGTGCGCGTAATAACGCATTTAACGTTGAAACTCACATTAGTCGTAGTGGAAACGTTGACAGATAAGATATTTGCTTAAAGAATCACTTTTACGTTACTAACAAAACGCGGAAAACAACGCGGGGTCTGATTCATCAACTTGATGCTATGACCCCACGCAATAAAACCATTCGCCAACTAAACGTCGCAAATTATTTATTGCGATTGTAAGACGGGGTCATTTCGTCCATCGTGACTATGCTACGGGTTAAACTGAAGATTTACGTTAATGACGTAAAGCGTAACCTCCTTATTTATTAGAAGGTTACAATTCATTGACGGCGAAATTATAAATTACTTTGTTCTTTGAAATTAAACTGCGGTCACCGCAAACAACAACTAAATATGAGGGTACCCAGTTATTAACTATGACATCAGGACGTCTAACACCTCAGTCCCCCCGTGACCATGGTTGCTGTAAAGCAGCCGAAACGTCGGGAAAATAAAATAGTAAATAAACGCGATAAAATCCTTAAAATAGTTTAATTTCAATGTATAGTATTCGCGTAAATATAAGAAAACAATACTTTGTTCTTTTTAAATGGTTTGTTATTAGATTTAAACTTCTATAAATTTATTGTTTTCTTATATTTACGCGAATACTATACATTGAAATAAAACTATTTTACGGATTTTATCGCGTTTATTTACTATTTTACCCGCCATTATATCAGATTTGATAAACCGCATATCCTCGCAAAAGAACACCGACTCCGACCAAGGATGATACGTGAGGCCATTGAAATTAAAAAACATCCTAATTTCAATAGGGAAGATGGCTGGGTGCTACCACCAACTTGGGATCCAGTAATTAATATGATTAAATCCAAAACCAAGCATACCATTGCAAGACCTCAAGACAACGTGAGCATTTTCTGCGTGGATCGGACCGCAAACAACAACAATATTTTTTTGGGTCTTTTGCCCTTCGTGTCCATGGGCGTTTCGCCCCACAAGCCGTTCGCACCACGTTCCGAACCGCCCAGGACTCTTTTTGAATAGGCTGTTTCGGAACACGTTCCGAACCGAGCAATGTTCCTATGCGAAATGCTTACGCCAGGAGTGGGCTCTCGAAACTAGTTTAATGGGCAGGGTGGGGATCGAACCCGGAACCTCTCGGGTACTAGGCGGCCGGTCTAACCACTACTCTGTTGAAGCTATTCATTTCCAGACAACATTCGTTATAAGGAATCTTATAACTATTGCAGTCACCGGTGAATGCACGATATTTTATAAGTTAATTTAAAAACATATACATCATTACGCCTGTATTCCCCGACAGGTAGGCAGAGGTGTACTGCAGTGCACCCACTCTTCGCCGATCTATTTTGGTCTCAATGTAATAGGGGACGAGTCTATTGACAAAACGTTAAGCCTACCAAAAAAAAACTACTATAAATTAATTTTTAAATTAAAATTAAACACCTGCTTTGATTATAAATCATAGAATCCGAATGGATACCACAAAATAACATTTTAAATTTATTTCGGTAGAGAAACACACAATAGGCAGTTCATTTATTTTATTAGCTATGACAGCAATTAATAAAATGTATTTATGGTATCGTTCGCTGATGATTAACTCCAAGCGTATTTACTGGTTGACCTGGCGTTAACCCGTTAATGCTGTGAATTTATACGGGACCGACTTTCCCACGTCGATAGTAGGTACAATAAAAAAAAACCGGCCAAGTGTGAGCTTGACTCGTGCGCCGAGGCTTCCGTACCCAAACTATCAAAGCACCTAACATTGCTCTAACGAAAAGATAATCTGGATAGTGCCGTTGGTATACTGGTGTCCCCATACAAACTTAATAGAAAATAAGTTTGTAATCACAAAAAAAAAACATTTTTATGAGATGTTTCCTTAAAATTACTATTTTCAGATTTCCTTTAGGTACTTGCTTTTTGCAAAATTTCATGATTCTAGGTAAACGGGAAGTAGGTACACTTTTTTTTTAAATTTCTCAAACAATTTGGTAGACAAATTGAAGGTAAGTACTGGTATAAGCATTAAAGTATACCTACCCACGATTGCGCACACATTTTTTTTTTTAATCTATTTAATTACAAAACCAAATTAATTGTCTCTTGTTCAAGGTTTTTGGAGGCGTCCAAAAACCTTGCTGATGCTTTATCACATATGAATATTGATAAATAATTACCTTATCTTCCCTTGTACTGAAAATACAACATAAAAAGCCGTATCTTTTGATTACGTTAACCTAGAAGACCGCAGTCCTAAGTCTTTGTTATAAATTTCAACTTGATACCTCCACGCGTTTCTGACGAAAAGGGTCTTGGCAGACAGACAAACAGACGGAATACAAAATGATTCTATAAGGGTTCCTTTTTCCTTTTTAGATACGGAACCCTAAAAATCTGGCAATAATATTATCACACACATTCCCTCTCAATACGAAGGAGATTAGGGCCATAGTCCACCATGCTGGTCCAATGCGAGTTGGTGAACTTTACACGCCGTTCCATAGACATGCTGGTTTTCTCACGATGTTTTCCTTCACTGTTCAGCATGTGGTAATTATTGTTAAAAATGACATTCGCACATGAAAATATCAGTGGTGCGGGCACGGGATTTGAATTTGCACCCCTTCCGTTCAAGGCTGGCGTACTATTAACTAGGCTACCACTGCTTTACAATTAATATACTTATCTATACATCTATACATACATACATACATACAAATAAATAAAATTGGAGTGTCTGTTTGTAATATCAAAATAACACTTTTTTACCAAATGCGTATGAAAGTATATACGATACCTATAAGGAAAACGCAATTTTAAAATTTTTTGTCTGTCTGTCTGTTTGTTTGAGGTAAACTTCTAAACGGCTGAACCGATTTCAATGGGACTTTCACTGACAGATAGCTGACGTTCCAAGGCGTAACTTAGGCTACTTTAATTTTAGAAAAAGCATTAGGGTTCCGCGGGAAAAACATAATACCCATATTTCCGGGTAATCTCCCTAAAGTCCACGCGGGCGAAGTCGCGGGCACAGCTAGTACTAAATATATCGAGGAGTGAAATGCTATATGAGACACATTTGGGCGATTATTGACTAGTACACATATTTTGAATCAGCGACTTTTTCTGCGTGGAGTGAGCATGCTCTCTTGTAAAGTTTTTTTTTATCGTGCTGGTCCGCGTGCTCACCAGCGTGCTGATGTGGGGGTCAGAGTTCTTAAAATTAGCCTTAAGTTTAGTGTGTGATAAATATTTTTTCAGCTTGGATTATTTTTTAAACATAAAAAGTAAAAAAAAATATTTTTTTTTTTTTAAAGTTAACCTAAAAAGAGTAAACCCGTCTCAAATAACAATATAAAAAGACAATAAAATAGCAAAAGGCTATGGACAAGGATAATATACAGCATATTCTCCTGTAAAGTAAAAAAAAATGTCACTTGAGTCAAATTGCCTGTCACCCTTCGATATATTTTAACGGCCATTTATATGTATAACTAGCTGTGCCCGCGACTTCGCCCGCGTGGACTTTAGTGAGATTACCCGGAAATATGGGTATTATGTTTTTCCCGCGGAACCCTAATGCTTTTTCTAAAATTAAAGTAGCCTAAGTTACGCCTTGGAAAGCTATCTGCCAGTGAAAGTCCCATTGAAATCGGTTCAGCCGTTTAGAAGTTTACCTCAAACAAACAGACAGACAGACAAAATTTTTTAAAATTGCGTTTTCGTTATAGGTATCGTATATACTTTCATACGCATTTGGTAAAAAAGTGTTATTTTGATATTACAAACAGACACTTCAATTTTATTTATTTGTATATATTTGTATAGATATAGATAAAAACTAATACAATGTTGTATATATCATAGCGTATTAAAATATGAAAGAACAGACATTAGTTTAAAGTCACGTATAAAACATATAACTCAATCCAAATGATTCAACTAATTCTCATTATGACATACTATGATATACTGAGTACGTGTAGCATGTATTTTAGTATACTATGATATAATACTCATCTTAATAATCCTATATATGTTTTGAGTATTTATTTCACTAGTATGTACAACAGATTAAAATGTTAAAAATATTATACTCCATTTAAAATATTGTTTTCTTATATTTACACGAATACTATACATTGAAAATAAAACTATTTTACCAGTTATTAACTATGACATCAGAACGTCTAACAACTCAGTCCCCCCGTGACCATGGTTGCTGTAAAGCAGCCGAAACGTCGGGAAAATAAAATAGTAAATAAACGCGATAAAATCCGTAAAATAGGTTTATTTCAATCTATTTTTTTCTTTAACTTCTTAGTCTAAAGTTCGGTCGGTCGCTCTCTGGGTGGTTGCGGGTTCAATTCCCGTCAATGACAAATTACGAAAATTACCTGATGTATCACCTTCCGCTTATATCGGGTCGCCACGGAATCGCTTTGGCACGCACCGCGAAGACAGTTGGTTGCTCTAACGTAAAATAGTTTTCTGGCTATTATTAATTTCTTCGAAAATAATGCTGAAATTTTCAATAAATACAAGATTTGCATAGATGCTAGATTGGTCACCCATCTAAAGTTTTACCAAGGCTGACGTTGCTTTACAATCTATCCGGCGTGGCTTTACCAATTTCACTACGATCTCCTCCCCAAACCGTTACTGTCACCCCAGTTACTAATCATTATCGTGATAGTATATAGGTAGAGTAGATTTGGTATACATGTAGAGTTATTAGATGTAGAGCGTCTTATGTGTAAGGCACTAGTCAAAGAGCGAAGGGCGACTCTTGTTTACATTCTCAAATCGATTGAGGTATTAAAGATATGGAGCCATGAAGAAGGCTGTTTAAAGAATAAATATCAAAAAAAAGTTTGAAACAGTAACAGTATTATTAATAAAATGTTATTATTTGAATTACTCAAGTTTTCTATTTTAGGTATAGGTAGGTACTGTTATATTTTTAAATATTATTATCTTTGATCGTCTTCTTGTTCTACAAATTATGCTCGGTGCCTCCAAATTTACATTCACACTATATATAAAGCAATATTGTCTGAAACCTGCTATGTAAACAGAAAAAATAATATCTATAAAACTTCAGTTTTAAATTTTCTCATAATAATCTTACTTATCTCATAAAGAAAACAGGGGCCTTACCTTTTAAACTATAGTTGTTTAAAAAGTAACTGTAAAATTTGACAGATTTTGTACTGGATCAGAAACTGAAATTAATATTAAAAACATTATTACAAGACAGTTTTTTCTATTTATACTGGTCAAAAACAAGTAGGTAGAAATAGAAAAAAAAACTAATTTAAAAATAAATTAATATAATATGGCTTATCATAAAATAAATCTATGTTTATGTGCTTAGTGGGCATCAAAAAGAATACTATAATGTTCGCTACTTTATTGGCCATACATGTACCTCCATATCGCCCCACGCTCCTCGGGGAGGGTGGATACGATCTAATGTGAGAACCCATTAATCATTCAGTTTTATGCAACTCTGACTTCGGTTCTGTTGTGTTCTTAACGGAACTCTACATTATAACGATATGACCAGCTGTTACCTGAAACTCTCTGTAAAATATTTCACAAGCATTTTGACTGTTGAAACTTCCAGTTAATAAAATAATGTTAAAAAAACTTTTAAAAAACAATTTAATTACAAACTTTTATTTAATTGCCCTTAGTTTTCGTGTTCTCCTCAGCAAGCCCTTTCATTTAATAACCATACTGTGGTAGTGCTGAAAAAAAAACTATTCCGCCATCTTGGATGATCCGCCATACTGGAATTAGAATGACGTCACATAGCTAAGCATACATTGTCATCCAAGATTCCACCCAGACATACATACGTTGCAAGCTAATATAAAGCTTATAACTTATAATAATAAAAATATTGTAAATCCTACTAATATTTTAAATGAAAGTTTGTGAGAATGGATGGATGTTTGATACACTTTCACGGAAAAACCACTGAACGGATTTTGATGAAACTTTGCAGTATTATTATTCATACATGAGAATAACAAATGGGCGATAACTTATTACAATATTGTACAATTGAAGTCTGCGCAGACGACGTCGCGGGTAGAAGATAGTAAATATCGCCAGACGACCCACACTCTAAGCAAAGCAATATTGTTTACCATACAATGTACTGGGGGCGATTCCAGTGACACCCAAACCAGGGCAAATTCTGAAAAGGCCATGTCCAAAACTTGCAGCTAACGTCAATCGAATCCGCACCCCAGGGCAGTGACCTCATTAGTGTAAGCTCAAACCACTAGCAACTAACAACATCAAAATTTAGGTTATCACCCAACCTTCTTTCTGTAAACAATTTCTTTTTACAAGCTTTATATTAACTTGCAGTGTATGTCCGGGTGGAATCTTGCAACTGAATTTTAAATCAGTTATCTTTAACCGATTGAGCTGAAATGTGGTATACACGCTTGTTTTGGACGACAATGCATGCTTAGCTATGTGACACGTCATTCTAATTCCAATATGGCGGATCATACAAGATGACGGAATAGTTATTTTTTCTGCACTACCATAGTATGGGTATCAAATGAAAGGGCTTGCAGACGAGAACACGAAAACTAGGGCAATTAAATAAAAGCTTGTTTTTAAAAAGTTTTTTCACCATTAATTAATTAAAAAGTTCACCTGTGTTCCATTCTCCAACTATTGTGTTTACCTGTCCTGTTACTAACTAATTATCATAAATGTTTTATCTATTTTTCCATGTTTCGTCTTAAGTATGTTCGTGTTTGTGGTGTTCAATACGTTTTATAGTATGTTTACTTCAATACTGTTACCTTACTACGTTACTTCTACGTTTAATTCCATTGTTTTCGAAAGTCTTACCCACCGACCAAGTATTGTTGGTAAAATCATTGGCTAAGCTATCGAGTTTAGCCAATGATTTTTCCAACAACAGAGTTTGAAAGCCATTGATATTATAAAAACCGGCCAAGTGCGAGTCGGACTCGCGCACAAAGGGTTCCGTACCATTATCTATAAAAACGGCAAAAAAATCACGTCTGTTGTATGGGAGCCCCTTTAAATATTCATTGTATTCTGTTTTTTAGTATTTGTTGTTATAGCGGCTACAGAAATACATCATCTGTGAAAATTTCCACTCTCTAGCTATCACGGTTCATGAGATACAGCCTGGTGACAGACGGACGGACGGACAGCGAAGTCTCAGTAATAGGGTTCCCGTTTTACCCTTAGGGTACGGAACCCTAAAAAGTGAAGTGAAGTGTTATCTGTGGCACGAAATTTACAATGTTGTGTAAAATATATTTAAAATACTTTAATTAATTACTACACGTAATCAAGGTATGATACCTTCAGTTATAGGAGGTACAGGCTGATAATAAAAATAAAAATGGCTTTTTTGTTATTACTACTACTACTACAGCCCTTTTTTAACGTCCCACTGCTGGGCACGGGCCTCCCCTCAATGCGAGGGGGATTCAGGCCATAGTCCACCACGCTGGCCCAGTGCGGGTTGGCAGACTTCACACATCTATCGAGAACTAGACAAGTTCCCTCAGGTTTCCTCACGATGTTTTCCTCCAGCGTTTCATAGCAAGTGATAATCTCGGATGAAAATGAGATTCGCACATAAATCCCAGAGGTGCGTGCCGGGGTTTGAACCTGCACACTTCGATTTGCAAGTCGTGCGTTCGACCACTCGGCTACCACTGCTGTTTTTTGTTATAAGCACCGCACATTATGTACTTTTATTATGAATGTATTTAATAAAAAGCTGTTATTGTGACATTGCATACAGACAGTTAAATTGTATTCATTTGTATATAGATACTTATTATTTGCATCAATAAATGAGTGAAACAACTGACGCTATTGAAAGAAAACGAAACACAGCCCTCATTAATTTGTCGTTTTTCCAAGACGCATTGTACAGGGTGTCCCATTGAGAGCGCTGTATAATTACAACACGACAAAGTGTGGTTGACATCAACTCAAATGTTTAAGAGTCTGTAAGTTCTATACAACACCCACAATGCCTTTGAAGCGACTTTGTCTCACTTCGTAATTATGACACCCCTTATGTGTCTCTACAAAGTTATTTTGCTGTTCACAAACCAATTTGTGTATCTTGTCCCTTTGTGATAGGGTTTAGAATTGTTTTGTTGGGATTGTAAGTCAATTTGTTGAGGGTAAATAAGAAATAAGAACACTTGGTAGGTAAGCTAGAGCTCCCTTGTATTTTAGAATATAGGAAAATTAATTGTATGTAAGAGACAAATGAGTTTTTATTAATTTAACAGTGTAAAATACAAGGGGTAGCTACTAATATTCACTAAACAGAACTTGGAAAATTTGCGTAAGACTCGAGATATAGCAAGATGTTAAAATCGGCAGCAAAAAAACATATATCCTACCCTAACACAGAAAATATTAGAGATGTTAGATTTTTGTATTTTTTTACTATTCAGTTGGATACTCACTATTCATGCAATCCATAAAGTATTATTTCGAACTTCTGATATAACAATAAGTTTTCTTTACTACTTGTAATAATTTCAAATCATCGTAACTTTAATTCTGTAAAAAATAATATTTTCTACAATAATTCGGACTCATATTACACCCTATTATTATCTTATTATTAATAATTCATCCGTAACTGACCTATCCAATATCGTATAACACAATAAATATCAAATAAAAACTGGACAAGTCCGAGCGTAAATAAAGGTACCAGTTGTTCCGTACAATCAACAATTTTCTATTTTCATTTTATTTATCTATAACCAAGCACTAATTTTTATACAAAAATAAAATAAGTAGGCCTATATTAGCGTTTATCTCAAGTTGAAATAAACGCGATAGCTTTATGAGCAACACATCAAAAAGTTGGCCTTAAGAAGTTAAATGATAACGAATATTTTATAGCTGAAATATATTTATTTCTCAATCAAGAGGCATTAAGGAGTGATTTCCTAAGACTTTTCAAGCAGTATCTTTTCATATATCTATCTTAAATTCAAGCTTGGTTGATGATGATGAGGTCCTTGATTTCTGACAGATATTCAATGGGACAGACGAAACATTCGAATGTCAAAGGCGGCACTATCCGCATTCAGTATTCGTTTCTACGTACTCCACGGACCTCTAAAATAGGGTGGATCCGACTAAAAATTTCACGTGGTAATGAGAGTGGGCCAGCACATTCATATTTAATTGGCGCCCGCCGCGGCCACAGACTAGTTTATAGCCCTCTATGGTCGAGGGGTGATTTTACATTTTTTTTTTCAAACGCCTGATAGGTTGAAGTGGTATTGTGGAGAGGACAGTGCGTGCCGTTTGAATTGTATAGACATTCTCTATTATATTAGTATGTAATCTAATCTGTGAGTGTAGCTGGTAGAACGCCTGAAACGCAAGGAGTGCAAGTTTCATTCCCGGGCCCGCACCTCTGGGATTAGTGAGTGTGGGGCTTTGTGTGCGAGAGTCATTTTCAATAATGATTACCACTTGCTGAACGGTAATGGCAAACATCGTGAGGAAACCTACACATCTATAAAAGTCGTGTGAAGTTCACCGTACAGGAAACTTTAAAACTGTGTCTTTAAAGACAGTTACTTATCAATGTTCAACTGACTTTTTAAGACTTAATTAGATTTCCAGTAGAAGGACCTGATTGTCTGTATTCCCTGACGAAAAAAACAGAGTTTTACTGCAATACACTCATACTTTGAAGTTTAATAAAATTTTTGGACTAAATTTATACATCAAAAATACATCATCACGCCTGTATTCCCCGAAGGGGTAGGCAGAGGTGCACTGTAGTGCGCCCACACTTCGCCGATGTATTTTGGTCCCAATGTAATAAGGGGCGAGCCTATTGCCATTACACCGGGCACATTCCCCTTTAATACGAGGGAGATTTGGGCCATAGTCCACCACGCTGGCCCAGTGCGGGTTGGTGAACTGCAAACGCCTTTCTATAGACGTGCAGGTTTCCTCACGATGTTTACCTTCACCGTTCAGCAAGTGGTAATCATTGTTGAAAATGACATTCGGACATGAAAATTATCTCAGAGGTGCGGGCCTGGGATTTGAACTTGCACCCCTTACGTTCAAGGCGGGCGTTCTTGCCCGCGAGGCTACCACTGCTGCTGCTGGACTGAATTTAGAGGTAATCAAAGAGTTTATTATCAACCGAAGTCACTTCCAAAGATCGCATCCACATGTTCCTACTGCACCGATGCGCGTGGCGGTAGCCAGAAAAAAAAATGGCCGTGCAAAATAATATCGAAAAACCGTAAAACCGAATATACCGCTATAAAACACAAACAAACACGGCAGATAATCGAAGCGAGTGCGGCGTAACTTATTGTAGACTCTTTATGTGCATCGTAATATTTTACTACGAGCATCTTTGGTAAAAGCTTTTATAGATGCTATAGGTACCTACCTATATGCTACATTTTACTTATTGCGTATTTCCCTTATCGTTATCATAATATATACTGTGTATCAGAAGTCTGAAATCATATTTTAGGTATATACAACGGTAGCTAATATGTAGATGCATAGTAAAGGTAGATCATATCTAACTATCATAGTTTTTGACTTACAGACCTTTGAATATTTGTCACAGGCATCGTGTTACGGCCTTGGCACATCCAGAAGCCTATTCAACAGTGCAAAATTCATCAACGAGACATGACTACTATTATTCACAACACAGAACCTGAAAATTTCGAAAAGGACTCGAGATTTTCATCATTTTATAATTGACGACGAATTTCGATGAAATTTTTGTACCATTTGGTTGTATACTCTTGCAAACGGCCAAGTGTTATTTCGGACTTCTGAAACACCCTGTATATGTATATTTTATTGAGTTTTCTAGCTGAAATTGGATATTCACTAGACATATTGCAAAACTAAATTTTTCGAGGACCATAAACTGTTGCCGGACTATTTTGGAAAATTATCGTCGTCGCGTCTCATGTTTACAAGCTACAACTATATATGACATCACTAAAATATTGCTATCTTGCTCATACATTACAGCCGTGACAAGGACGACAATATCCTTAGTAATCAAATTCACCTTTGATAATTTGTTTGTCAATCAGATTGTTTTCCATCCAAGCGAGTGGCATCCGATTAGAAATCTTTTAAATTTCAATTTAGATTATCAATCTGTCAGTGGAAGTCCTATTTGTCCCCCATAAGAACAGGTATTAGACTACAAAACGTTCCGACTCATCTACGAAATCCCCATAAATAACGTATAATCCCAAACACCATTGAAACGAACGATCGGCACTGTAAAATACTGATCCACGTATCACAGAACCGAGTGTAAAACGATCAACATTATAATTTATATTTACATTGCGCACTAATGCCAACAAGAAAATAAAACCCATCATATATCACCGGCAATGGATCTTGTTCTAATCGATGATGTCGTTACACGTGTGGGTAACAAAGTGTGATTGTACAATGGCGGACAAAAGTACACGTTCACTAATCCTTGCATTGTTAACAAGAATCCAATTTAAAATTCCATAGAGTTATCGGACAAAGCTTGATTGATTGCGCCTTAAAATGTATTCGGTTGTATCATGCAACGTTATTATAACGGCTTTGTAAAGGTTTTAATATGGAATAACTTTATGGGGTGTGATTTCAACACTGAATTTGATTGTAACTTATGTTTGACTCATTATTACTTAATATGTAAGGTCAGTGTACTTATTTAGAGTTTAAAGTTGTGCGTAGACTATTGGGATTCAAATATTATCATTTTTATTTTTATTAAAAAAATATCTCCTGGTATTGCTCTCATAAGCAAGTGCAAGTAAGCAGTGGTAGCCGAGTAGTCAAACGCACGCCTTGCAATCGAAGTGTGCAGGTTCAAACCCCGGCTCGCACCTCTGGGATCTATGTGCGAATCTCATTTTCATCCGAGATTATCACTTGCTATAAAACGGTGAAGGAAAACATCGTGAGGAAACCTGCACGTCTGAGGGAACTAGACTAGTTTTCGAAAGAAAGTCTGCCAACCTGCACTGGGCCAGCGTGGTGGACTGTGGCCCGAATCCCCCTCGCATTGAGGGGAGGCCCGTGCCCAGTAGTGGGACGTTAAAAGGGCTGTAGTAGTAGTAGTTTTGCTCTCATAGTATGTTTGTGGTCCACACAAACAGGCATACAAAACATTTAAAAATGGCTATTTAGTTATAGGTACCGATTATAAAACTGCCATATTATGCATTTTATAAAGAGTTTTTATTTTGCCATTGCAAAAAAACACTTTAATTGTATTCATTTTAGTATACAGTCTGTTTCAGAAGTCCGAAATAATACTTAGCCGTTTGCACGCGTATCGGATATACAACTGAATGGTATAAACATTTCATCGAAATTCGATCTAGATTTTTCAATTTTTTATTCGGCTCCAATTTTAAATATGTTAAATACAACAACCTTCCAGAACATGTAACAGCGACTTCCCTGGATATTTATAAAAATAAATTATCTACCCATATACTTAGCAACGAATCACTCTTTTAACTATCACCACAACCAAGAAATGGCCAAGAAGTCGCTCCTTACTGAGCTTGATAATTTAATTACGTCAAATTACCCACATCGGGTTAAAATTGTTAGTTTTACTTTAATATCAATATTCTCATGTAAGTGACAATTGTCTTAATGAGAAATAAAGATCTTTTAACCGAAATAACTCGAGTCTTATGCGATTTTTTTATGTTCTGTTTTGTGAATAGCAGTAGTCGCCTCTCGTTGATGAATTTTGCACTGTTGAGTAGGTTTCTAGATGTGTCCTAAGGCCATAACACGACACCTAAGACAAATATTTAAAGTTTTGTAACTCAAATACTATGCTAGTTAGATAGAATCTACCTACACTTTGCATCTACATATTGGCCACCGTATATGTACTTCAAATAGTATTTCAGAGTTCTGATACACCCTTTATAGATAAGTTACTTTCCCTGAGAAATGCTTACTGATGAAAATAGTGATCTTCAAAATACTAAAGTGTCTTCTAATTTAAATTTTAAATACTCCTACGCAAGTCTTGACGACGCGACATTTATCTGATTTCTATTCAAGCGGAACATCAAATATTTACAGTAAAATAACAAAAAAACACATAGTGATAATTTGTGCTGTTCACGCCTTCGTTCAGCTCGAGCTAGTCGCATGAAACATCCCAATTACTCGCGGATCCAATTCAAAATATTCAAATTAACATAATGAATGTGATCTAATGGGACAATAACGAGTAAATCCTTCACTCAACTTGCATATAACGTATGGAGGGTAGAATTATAGGAGGGAAATCTCCTATGGGAAAAAATTGAAAAAGTGTCCGTCGAAATGCATGAAATGATAGTTCAAAAAACTTCCACAATGGCGCTGGTGTCGGTAAATGGTATATATCGACGCCTCCCGAGAATAAGTCTGTAGTGACATTATGGACTTTTTGCTGTTATGACAGATTCGGATTCAACGATTTTTTCGATACCGATTTATTCTATCGACACCAGCGCCATTGTGGAAGGTTTTTGATCTACTAATTATGCGTTTCAACGGACACTTTTCCAATACCCAGATTACACTCCTTTACTCTACCCTCCATAGTACAACGTAACAGATTAACCTTTCGATGCCAATTACGTACGGTGTTCGTCAACCGACTGAATGGGCCTTGTATTTCAGTTTCAAATTCAGAACTGTCTTTTTGCTAAAAACCGCCTTCCTGTGGACAATTGCCAAGATTCGAGTTAAGGGCATCCTCTCTCCTTTTTACTCTTATTAACTGTATATGTATCCGTCCCGCTCTGCCAAAGAGAATTCCCTGAATGAAAGGATCTTTTCATCGTTTTGCGATACCGTTGTATCTTAGCCAACTAGTGAGTGAATATAATTTTGTCAGCCCCCAAGTATGTGGTAATGAGGGCTCTTAATATAAGAGGAAGTTACTTTGTTGGGGTCAGTCGACGTTTGTCCCATTTTAAAACGGAATTAATCGTGTTCAACTATTTGTTGAAGGTAATTATCGTTTGGATGTCCAGTCATAATGGCGATAAAAAACATGACTAGGCCACTGAGTTCCTTGCCGGATCTTTTCAGTCGAAGTCGCAATTTGTTTCGGTAGTATAAGGAAAAATAATGAAATCCTTACAATTTGTATGTACCCCCGTAGGCCTATACGAAATAAATGATGTAACTTTGACTGTGTCTCATTTTTTTTTTCAAATATTTGATATCCTTTTACTGGCCACTTCCGGTTAATGCTACTACAATGTAGTGAATTAATTAGTCGATCGATTCTACGTGTTAAAAAGGCAGGCTCTATAATCTATGGTATTGTTTAAGTTAATGAATCAATTGTGTCTTATGTATTGTAATAAGATATATAATAAATAACATAAATATCGAAAAAAAGTTCTATATTGCTTCATCCGAACAAATACTCAAATTAGCTCAACAAAATGATTAATACACAAAATCAAATAAAAAATCAATGATCTGACTGCATTCAACCGTGAGTCACAGACAAGCAATCTCAAATTCCATATATCTATATCAGAACTCTGATTGTCTGTTCGGACGCATTGTTGTTGCAAGAATAATAAGACGTCGGTAGGAAATGCCCCCAGATAATCATTGCGCTTCATCTCCGGGCGGTGTAGGCTTAAGAGTACTTAGAAAGGGCTTTTTTTCATTTTGATAACATAAAGAATTATATATCGAACGATACTATAAAGTGGTAGCCAAGTTGATAAAACGCCCGCTTTGAACGCAAGGTTGTGCAAATTCAAATCCCGGGCCCGCACCTCTGAGATAATTTTCATGTGCGAATGTCATTTTCAACAATGATTGACACTTGCTGAACAGTGAAGGAAAAAACATTGTAAGGAAACCAGCGCGTCTATAGAAAAGCGTGTGTAAGTTCACCAATCCGCACTGGGTTAACATGATGGCCATAGCCAAAGCCTTCCTCGAAAATAAGGAGAATGTACCCGGTATAATGGCAACAGACTCGTCCTCCCTTATTACATTGAGACCAATATACTACCCACACCTTTGAAGAATACAAGCGTGCTGATATATTATAAAGAGCTGTAAGCTTAGCATGACTGCGTAGACATAACTTTTAAATCTGTCAACGATCAGATTTGACGGGAAAATGACGTCACTTCGACCTTTAAATACAGGACATGGATCGGTGTGATGTCATTTTCTCGACAAATCTGACAGTTGAAAGAGATAAAGTATACGCGGTCATCCTAAGCCTACTGGTGTAAGTTATGAACTTACCAATATCTACTACCAAGTACGTGCAATCTTAGTCGGCGATATTACACTTTGCAAAATATCAAAATTGACAAAAAATATATGTATTTCTAAGTTGTCCAATTCTATCACGTTCATAAGTCTACCGGTAGCGGGGTTCTCGACTCGCGCGCCGGGTATTTCTGGATCACCATCAATGAAAGTGCGATTCATTCAGATATCCACTGTATTTTAGAACAATCATCCTGCCACGTTAATAAAAGAATTCATTGTAATAAACATGTCTTCACCATAGTTACAAGACTGTTGGTGCATACTTGGTGCATTCTATACTCCATTTGTTATAACATTAGGAATAAGAGGCTCGTAGAAGCAGGAGTGCAAAACATTTTATTTCAAAAACACAACAATAACAATGGAAAAACAGTATCTAACGAATCACAACAAAATTACTAAAATTCGGTAATAACAACAAACAAGGCGTAGCATTCAGAAGTATTCACATGTGAATGACAATCACAGAACATTGTTTACGTCAATTTGACTGCCAAAATGAACCGGCAAAATAAGAAAGCTCCTGTTGTCACAACGGATAAAGGGATTAGGTCACATTTTAAATTTGGTAGGATTATAGTGAAACGAAAAACGTTCCCGGTATTATTCAGCCCTGCTTATTTAGGTTTTTTGTATCGACACTGTTATTTTAAATTGGAAAAAAAAAATATCTGAGTGAAAGCCACTTAATTTAATAAGATTAATAGTGAAAATGATGAGTTAAAGTTAGACAGCTGGTTTAAAAACATATTCTAATAAATTGGACGTCAATCGTAACTTTAATGTGATAATTGTTACTTTTGTTGCAAAGTGTATATTAAAAAGAACCTTTTTTATCTTCTTTCTAATGCTATGCTATGCTAACAAATGGGGTATAGTTTTCATAAATTTAGAATCTCAAGTCACTACCTGCTCGCTTACCACCGCCTTGCAGCAATGTATTAATACTTTCAGTTTTTGACAGTTCATTCTGTTCAAAATCAGTCAAAAATGTATACGGTTACTATTAAAAGAACATCTTTATCACTGTCATCATCCATCCTATAATTACTTGACATTGCCATAAATACCGCTAATCGCAGGTGCAGGCATTCCTCATCTTATTCCATCAAAATATCATCATTTCACTCATTTCGTAAAAAATAGAAGGAAGAATACTTTAGCAGATAGCATACATACTATCTAAACCATTACTATGTAATCGAGGGGCAAAGGCAGTTTGACATAAGCAATATATTTTTAACTTAACAGGAGAGCAACTCATTCGACGCAGAAAAAATTGCTGACTCCAAATATGCATTTTAGTCAATATAGTCCAAAAGTGTCGCTTAAGTGAAATCACCCCTCGAATTATAAATGGCGAACATTGAAAGCTTTTGACGTTAATAAATAAATATCAATATAATAATAAATAATACGTAACTGCTATAAAAGCTGTTGTAAGGTTGATTACAGTGTTTTCAAATATAACAGGCAATTCCTGTCACCTTATCTCAATAATACTGAAACAATATTATCGAAAACTAAAGGTAACATCGGCGTTTGCGCACGACAACCATAAAGCGTGGTAAAGCCGATCGCGGCCGAAGTTGACACGACAATTGTCGACTGTTACAACTATTAAATCTTAGGACCGCCCGCCTTGGGTATACGGTCCTAAAGTTTGTAGGAATGGGGAGATTTTGTACGTGAGTATATGATAATAATATAGTACATTATCACGCCTGTATTCCCCGAAGGGGTAGGCAAAGGTGCACTGTAGTGCGCCCACACTTCGCCGATGTATTTTGGTCCCAATGTAGTAGGGGGCGAGCATATTGCCGTTATACCGAGCACATTCTCCCCCGCAATAAGAGAGATTTAGGGTCATAGCGTGGTCATAATCCACCACGCTGGCCCAGTTCGGGTTGGTAAATTTCACCTTTCTATGATAGAAAGATATGTTGAATACGATATGATAGACTGATTATCTAATTCAAGCCCAGGGGTACGATTTTCGTGCGATCGACATGCATCTCGATTCGAGATATGTCAAAACAAATGAAAAAAACCGGCCAAGTGCGAGTCGGACTCGCGCACGAAGGGTTCCGTACCATTATCTATAAAAACGGCAAAAATTTCACGTTTGTTGTATGGGAGCCCCCTTAAATAATTATTTTATTCTGTTTTTAGTCTTTGTTGTTATAGCGGCAACAGAAACAAATCATCTGTGAAAATTTCAACTCTCTAACTATCACGGTTCATGAGATACAGCCTGGTGACAGACGGACGGACGGACGGACGGACAGACGGATGGACAGCGAAGTCTCAGTAATAGGGTTCCCGTTTTAGCCTTTGGGTAGGGAACCATAAAAATACGTACGATTTGAAGTTTCGTTTCGCGATATCTCGAATCGAGATGAATGTCGATCGCACATCGGGCACCCTGGGCACACTGGAGCGTCAAGACACACGCGTCATAATATTGGCCAATACCAAAACGAACTCTGAGTCAATATACATAAAGATTGAAAGTGTGTGGCAAAAAGCACGCGACCATGCTTTTTAATTCGCTCGCCCTGTCGATAGAATTAGTTTTAAGAATGATCTTTTTTAATACAGGTCGTTAAGGTATTGGAAAAACTATTGACGCGCGCATTTTAAGTGGCAACGTTTGTATTAAGTCCTCTAAAAAGACGTCATTGACTGCGCAAGTGAATTTCGACACGTGGTCACGTCACAGAAATTCAATCTTTATGTATATTGGCACGGAATCCGTTTTGGCATTGACAAAACTGTAGACGCGTGCGTGTTGACGCTCCTATGGGATCAGGGATTTGTTCTAAAACATTTTACACGCAACGGCCCAAAGCTGGATAAATGAATAAGTGATTTTTCGCACGCACGCTCTCGTTCGGCACATGTTGGCAATAGCATACAATGCGGTGCGTGGGCGCAGCATCTCAATCGCTTGTCCTCGCTTGTTGTGCGCGTTGTAGTCGTAAAGAGTCACCGAGTATGTCGCACTCGTGTTCACGATACATATGAATATAGCTTGACTCGATATTAGAAACGATACAAGAATCGATTTAATGTTGATAAAAACAGTAACTGACCAGTTTCCCATGAGTTTAGTCGTTCATTGCGATTATTTGTATAGTTCCTCGTTCCTCGAACTAATAGAGCTGTATAGATAGATATATAAACTTTTACGTGGACGCTTGCGGTTAACAAGCATGACAACGTAAAACTCGTGGTACAACTTGCAATAGATATTGATAACTAAGTTGACAACGGTGTGGTTTAAGCAGTCCATCCAATTATCGTCTAATAAATCAAGTCCAAAAAATTCCCATCCAATTCAACTCAAGTACAAACTGTCTACAATCCAAACACAACAACTCCTAGAAGTATTATTTAATGCCGCTGTAAATTCGGCTTGCTTAGATTACTAAACTTCGGAAAATGATTTCAACAATTTTATCTTTTGTTACAGGTAAGAGTATCACGTGCGAATGCTACAATCGGTGACCATAAATGCAGTACAGCATTAAAGGTTATATTGTTGTGAATCTAAGGCATATTTTTGATTGAGATTGATACCAACATTACGGTGGCGTGACACAGTTTAGCTCGATGCAGGGTGAACATCAAACTGATATAATCCCATTGTTGGGGGAGCAACAGGTGTACTTGCCTACCACTTAGGGTTGACAAGTTTTAATAGATTTTTTTTATTCATATTAAGAGTATTGGGTGAGAGTTGAGTCGGTTACATCGTTTTCTCGTTAATACCGCAATAAGGTTGAGAATCTTAAAAATACTTGTTACATTATACAGGTAGCAATAATTTCTCGTAGATTATATTTATGATCAAATATTTTTTTAAGAAGTAATAAGGTTTTGTCTTTGTGCCTCTCAAATAGACAAATTGACAATACATTGTGATAGATGCCAAAGCTGTAACTGGCCACGACAATACTTATACGTGAAAAAGAAAAAAAGAAAATTTTTAAGTAAACGTATTGGCATCGAGATAAATAGGTTATTGAATTTAAATTTTTTATTCGATATGTAAATGGAAATTTTAAAATCCAAAAAGGAATCTAAAGGGTTGTGACATCCCTATCAACAATGCTACCCCAAATAATAGGGGTGGGACGCGCAAACATTTGTCTTGTTGCGGTGACGGGGTAGCTCGCTAAGGGTTCAACAGGTTATACAAATTGTGGGAACAAAGTGATTGATACTCGCATTGTTTTATGATGGTGCCGAAAAGAGGTGCATAGGTAAATTTATGTTTTTTAGATTACATCACTTATTCGTACAATCATAGGTATATCATATCTTATCTGTCTATAGCTGGCGGGGTCAAATATATGGGTTAGTAAATGTAACTAACTTTGAAATTGGCCTATTTAATAGGTAGGTACTACACCACAACCACAATATAATAGAATTATAATTGACAGTTAAAAATATTCTAACTTTAAATGAAATCAAAACAGCAAACTTTATTGTTTTCTTATATTTACGCGAATACTATACATTGAAATTAAACTATTTTACGGATTTTATCGCGTTTATTTACTATTTTATGTCTTCATCAGTTAGTAATCATTTGATTAGTTCAATTTAATCAGATAAGTACTTACAATAATAGAATCCTCGCTTGAAAGGTGGCGAGCATTATTCTTAATTATTTAAACATGATAGAACGGAAATTCCAAAATGAAATCGGTTTATTCGCACACAAATTTTTCGAACACAAAAACAAAAGAAGACAAAACGTACCGCTAAAAGAAACGACGTGTGCACTCAGACCCTGCGCGCGCGCCGGACGCGGCGATAGCGAGCGCCGGAAGCGCGGACATTTCGCGCCAAAACATCCGCCATTACCGTTGAAAAAATACTGTCAGTTTGACTTGAGATATTGCATTTGGATTGCCAGATGATTGATATTAAAATAAAAACGTCCAATGAATTATATGCGCGCAAGTAATTATTTTTACGTGGACTTTTTAAAATGTTTTCACGATTTGACTGCTCAAATGATTAGGAGATGAAATTATTTTATTTAAATATGGAATCTCGATGACAGATACGAACAGTGCGACAATTTCAGTGCAACTGATTTTAAATTATATTTTACAATTGTCGAAATATCTCTAATGACTCCATCTTCTTCATTTCGACTCTATTGCTTCGGTGATGTATAAAACCCATTTTAGCCACAAGAATATCTCAAGAGTCAAATCACACTATACGCAGATGTCAATACTCGCATCCATTCTAACAAAAACATGAGATGCGCAGGCGCACCGCACCGTCCATTCTTAAGCGAGCACGTCTCGGAATAGACCACAATAATTCATAAATGTTATGCGTGCCCGCAGTATAGCATTGCATTGATCGGTGCTACTGGTCGGTGGCAAGCTCTTGTTTTATTATTTGTATTGTGCGAATAATAATGGCCAGATTGAATTTCTTGGATTTTAGATTGATCCTATAGGTATTATTATTGACGACGGCTTGTTGGAACATAGGCTCACTGCACTGGGTAGTTGCGAGATTGATTGCGGCTAGTAAATAGTCTTTTCGGAATTTGCCCAGATCTGGGTTAACTAGGATCGCCCGCAGTCCATTGTATGGTACCCGTAGTACAAGCTTTGCTTAGTTTGGCTTCGTACGATGAGTATGTGTTATCTGACTATATTTTTTTTATAGATTAATTTACGTTTTTATTCTAAATAGGATTATTTTTAAGAGAAGTCGGTATAAAATCTTAATTGTCATTATGTACACTATGTACATATAAATAAGGTTGTATTGATATCATGGACTAAGCCGTTGTTTAGATTTACGTAATTTGATAAATGTTTGCGTTTGTGAAATTAGATTTTTATATATGTTTTTATTTTAAACTGCATACGCTAATTTAAACATACGTCAATGTTCGAACTTCAAACAAAACAATGTGACGGCGCAATAACAAGCGGAAACGACGCGTGCGCACCGCACACCACGCGGTGCGTTCCCGCAAGTGATATAACGCCCTGAACACACTGGGAGTTCACTTGACTGTTTCTGAAAATGTACTCTGTATCAATACTAGTAAGGATTAAATTTCTCTGGCAATATCCACGCGACTAGATTCGCTCGCGTTATCAAAGACATTTCATTGAACAATATGCTTTACCTATGAGTTAATACAGTTCATTCTGTATCTATGTAGGTATATAAAACAAAAGATATGTGAATTTTCACACTGAGGTGTCAGAATGTTTGACAATACTTTAATGAAAGTCTATGTTAATATTCAAAAAGACCAAATCTATGTGATTAAAGTCACTCACATGTCATCATTCGCTCGCGCCGTCGATGTTGTTCCGTTGAAGAATGAACTTTTTCTATGAAACAATACAGTTAGTTTTGGTATGGCAAAAGATTTGGTGCCCGTGTTTTGACGCCCCAGTGTGTAGGGGGCTTGATACTTAAGTTTCAAACAATTAACAAAGACATCTCTCAACGGAAATTATTTCAAAGCAGTATCATAAAATGATTTTATTACTCAAACAATATATTAGAACAGTCGTGATAGATGTCTCTACTTCGAAGTTTAGACGCTTTAACATTTGAAGTACTGCGTCGGTTGTGGACATGTCGTCAAATATTCGTCAAACAAGATCGCATTGTTGTCAACGGGATATGTTCTGAGAAAGGGATAGTAAATGGGGATACTAACGTCTGCCTGCCCTTCACAGTGGCTGGATTTGGCGTTAAGGGTCTAAAAATAACTAAAATAATCTAATCCTCCAATTATTTTCACATAGTTAAGATAGTATTGGTAGCCAAGTGGTCAAACACACGCCTTGCAATGTGCAGGTTCAAACCCCGACTCAAACCTCGGGGTCTATGTGCGAATCTCATTTTCATCCGAGATTACCACTTGCTATGAAACGGTGAAGGAAAACATCGTGAGGAAACCTGCACGTCTATAAAAAATTACTAATCTGCACTGGGCCAGTGTGGTGGACTTGTGGCCCAAAAATCTCCCTCGTATTGAGGGAGAATGGCAAGAGGCTCGCCCCCTTCTTACATAGGACCAAAATACATCAGCGAAGTGTGGGCGCAGTGCAGTGCACCTCTGCCTACCCCTTCGGGGAATACAGCCGTGATGATTATGTATTACGATTCACAATTTTGAATAGGAAATACCATTAGGTATAGATGGTTTGCAGATAGATTTAAAATTGATTATGGGGCTAACTTTATAACTTTAACCAATCCCGTTGACGTTGACAAACTAGCCATATTTTGTCACAGTTTGCTAAGTTAGTAAAACTTTGAACTTAGTCAGTATAACAGTGGATTTAGTGAGACTGTCGACTTAGTTAATCAAACAGTTGAGTAAGTTAGTCCAACTGTGCACTAGTCTACTAATATATATATACATATATGTATGTATCGTATATACAAATACATACTTATATATATATAAGTATGTATTTGTGTATCGTATTGTATGTAAATTATATATCAATATTTGAAACATATTCTCTAAAATATTTTGTAGTGCACTTACCTTGTTTTCTCTGCATCACCCTAAGGTTGACTGGTAGAGAATGCCTTTGGCATTAAGTCCGCCTTTGTACAACTTTGTGCTAAAGTCAAAATATATAAATAATAAAAATGTAAAAGTTTGTGAGGATGCATGGATGGATGTTCATTACTCTTTCACGCAAAAACTACTGAACGGATTTCGATGAAACTTAACAGTATTATTGTTTGTACATCAAAATAACAAGGCTATTGTTTATAACGATATTGAATAATCTAAGTCTGCGCTGATGGAGTCAAGCGTAAAAGCTATTATTCATAAAATTCTTCGGATTTTTTTGTGTGATTTCAAGAACACACAAATTTACCATCTATCTTACTAAAGCTATAATTTTCTCTTGACATTGAATAGATATCTGTGCAAACAGGGACAGTAATAAGTATTCAATATTTCTTATTATAAAATGTGAAACTCTACTAAACTAATAAATGTTCGCATAAGGCAGACACATAAAACGCAGCTACGCCCGTCACTCGTTGTCAACGAAAATAAAGTAATGTCTTCTTTAATATAATAAAGCTGTACGTACTGCCTTGAACTAAGCTCTTTTAGGTATAAATATAGTCTGTTAGTACACTGACAGATAAGCTATAACGCGATATATTAAGATTTAGTAAATAACGCTTCGTGGCAGTATATTAATTTTTTTATTGAAATGTAACGACGTTTCGAATATTGCACATTTAATTCTTAATTAATCAATCTTAAATTCAACAGCAGAAAAGTAGTCTACGAGGAGCGGTAAATACCTAGATCATAACTTTTTTAAGGATTTTCGACAACTAGTTACCTTTAATAATACCATGTTATCATAATTCAATGTTACCATAAAATACCTTTTAGGTTATATCATTGTGAAGTTTAAATGATAATGTAACTAGGTACAATAAATAAATACATCATCACGCCTGTATTCCCCGAAGGGGTAGGCAGAGGTGCACTGTAGTGCACCCACACTTCGCCGATGTATTTTGGTCCCAATGTATAGGGGCGAGCCTATTGCCATTATACCGGGCACATTCCCCCTAAATACGAGGGAGATTTGGGCCATAGTCCACCACGCTGGCCCAGTGCGGGTTGGTGAACTTCACACGCCTTTCTACAGACGTGCAGGTTACCTCACGATGTTTTCCTTCACCGTTCAGCAAGTGGTAATCATTGTTGAAAATGACATTCGCACATGAAAATTATCTCAGAAGTGCGGGCCTGGGATTTGAACTTGCACCCCTTACGTTCAAGGCGGGCGTTCTTGACCACGAGGCTATCACCATCTAGGTACAATTGAAATGAATAATAAAAAAATATATAAAGGAATATACTGTATAAAGGGCACTGTCTGCGACTTTAGTTTATCAACGATATTTATTTATTTATACGAAGAAAAAGAATATCTTGAAAATATCTTCAGCTTCGCTCTATGTACGCAATGGCCGTACAGTAAACTTTTGTTTTCATTTCAACCAGATTTAGCCGAGACAATTGACTTGGTGGCAATAAGTCACACATAAAACGGATGCCACTGTCGGGGACACATCTCATTGTTGGCGTGAAGCTTATTAATTGTAATAACACGAGGTGCATTTAGCCAGAATTCTAGGCCAAGAGTGAATTATCGATGTGCTCAGTGCTATTGTCCGTTTCTTTGTAAGGATTAATGGTTCTTATGATGTAGTGCTAAATGGATGATCTATTTTAATTCATATCAAGGGGTGAACGGTCATTAGACTTAAGCGACACTTTTGGGTGATATTGACTTAAATAAATATTTGGAATCAGCTAATTTTTCTGCGTCGAATGAGTATGCTCTCCTGTAAAGTTGAAAATGTCGCTTAAGTCATATTGGGTGAACCCCCTCGATATTATTTCTAGTGTATGCAAGACCGTATGCTACAATCTTCGTTTTATAGTTACACTAGCGGTCCGTCCCGGCTTCGCACGGGTTTATAATATAGCCTACCGTTACTCAGTGACAATGTAGCTTTCTAATGGTGAAATAATTTTTGAAATCGCACCAGTAGTTTTTGAGTTTATTCGTTACATACAATAATACAAAAATACAAATCTATCCTCTTTATAATATTTTATTAGTATAGGTAGATATAGATATTAGTTTAGATGTCATATTCATGTAGGTTTATTTTTCTATTAAACTTTACTTCCAGTGACGGCTTAAGCTAGCGTAGGTAATGCTTGTGGCAAAAGGCGAAAAGAAAGATCTTGGTTTGCTTTTGCATCGCATGATCCCAAATTAAGCAAAGCTTGATCTATGGGTACCATTTAATAGGCTGGGGCAATCTCACTTACATAGTTCTCGGTAGTACAGCGGTAAGTATCCCCTCTTGTCACGCGAGAGGACCGAACTTCGATTCCCCGGCGCCGAAATTACTATAGACTTGACTTTTTAAATGCTTTATTCATAAATAAAATACGAAAAGCCATAATTTTGATTCTCTTACCCGAACCTATGTGATAAATCATAAAATGTATGTTTTTTTCGTCAGCCGGTCCTAATAATTGTATTCACGGCGCACTAAACTGGTGCGGGGTGGGCAGCTAAGCAAATTATAATAATTTACGACCAATTAACCGCTGAGTCGGGACGCTAAAACCTCTGTATCGTGTTCTAATGGCTCGTTTATTTTGGCTACTGGATAATCCTTAGGGCGTGTGCTGAACACTCGATTGGTTGCTCAACAAGTTGGGCAATTAGTTGCCTAAGTTGTTGGTGTCTGCTGACTTGTTATCGTTGCCACATTATGCTGATTTTGTTAGCTCATTATGAACAACTTCTATTATTATCAACTTACCTGCAAAATTACCAATCGGGAAAAAATATTCTGAGAAGTAAATAATTACCTACTGCATAAGATAGAAAGTTAAACTCCCAAATTAAGAGATACTTTTAATCCGCTTAAATAATAGATACAATATACAAAAAGATTGAACGTCTGTATGTCTGTGTCAAAACCTATGCGATCACGCGAATAAATTCGGTTCTGTCACTAATGATATTTCATTGAAAAATGCGCTTATTATGTGAGTTAATACAGTTCATTTTGGCATTGACAATAAATAAGTTTGCGTTTCTTGACGCTTTTTGTCTATTAAATGATATGAAACTGAACGAAACTTATCACTTATTAAATAAATAAAACTTTCAATGTGACATAAAAATGCCATATATTTTATCGCTAGTGAGCACACATCCTTACCATTCCATTTAGATACATTAATAAATATATTTTTTTCATGATCGCTAATTTATATTTCCTCATAACGTAGATACTTTAAATTTTTGTTATTATAATAAAATTTAGTGAATTCTCTTGTAATTGTAATTAAAAATAACATGAAGTATATTCTTTATATATTAAAAAAATAACTGTAATTTTACACTAAGGTACAGTACCGTGTCCAAATCAGATTTTTTTTTATTTGTGTAAACCTTATGATATTAGAAAGAATAAATATTTGTGTCGTTGAACTGTGTAAAAAAATAGATCTCTACCACCCTCTCGGAATGCATTTCCTATGGAGACGAACGGGCAGAAACTCTATGGTTACTTTTTTTCGTTAATTAACGTATAATTTTAGTAATAAGCTATGATCCGAATAGTCAGATGATGGAGAAGATTATGACCGGTATAATGGCAATAGGCTGTAGTACACCTCTGCATACTCTCTCGGGGAATACGAGAGACGTAATAGTGTATTCGGTGTATCCTTCCTACTAATATTATAAATGTGAAAGTTTGTGAGGATGGTTTGATGGATGGATGTTTGTTACTCTTTTACGCAAAAACCACTGAACGGATTTTGATGAAATTTTACAGTATTATTGTTTATATATCAGAATAACATATAGGGCGGCTATAATTTATATCGATATTTAATAATAAGTCTGCGCGGACGAAGTCACGGGTAGAGGATAATAAATCATACTAAGAAAATCTGGATACTGTACGGGGGCATAGAATTTAATTGTTATTGTTTTGTTATTTCTGATGCTGCGTGCGATGCGCGCGCGCATGACATTTGCGACGATCCGGAACACTTTTGTTTCATTCATAAGCGAACATAATTTTGTCATAGTGGGAACGCGGGGTATATGCAAAATCTACGGATCATTTGAAAGCTTGTATATCTACAATCTTATGTTACTCATTTCGTTGCTACTAAACTACACTAAATCTGTATTTGCTGTCTTAGTCGTGGTTGTAATGTGTAAACGAGACAACATTATTTGAATCGTATCAACATAATTCAGTTGTGATTTAAGTTCCTAAAGATTAGGGGTTGGGATATAACATTTTGTAAGGAATGTATTTGCCTTTACATTGTTAATCGTGCTACGTATATAGTCTAGAACTCACCAATACAAATATATACCGTACATATATTTTAATCAATGGTAGGTATTATTCGTAAAATACTATCCTAACTTATGGTAAAGCTACTATATGACTTACCTGACACCATCAACTGATTATAAGTCAGTTAACCTTTTGTATTTGTCAAGTTGTATCCCGCTAGCGACGGATACTAAAATAGTGTTATATGGAGTAAGTACCCGGGGACGAACTGAAATATAAAATCATATTATAGAATAAGTGTTTCTAAAACTTTTAAATATACTATATGTCAATGTCCTAACTATTAATAACAATAGATTAGGTGCACATTAAACGCAGCTGCCAATGATATTATGATGTAGAGTCGCAATTGCGCGAGTCTCTCTCATATGGGTCAACTCTATATATCATAGAGCCATCTATTTTACTTGGCAATGTGTCTTTGATTCTGTATTGTAGTGACAATTTATATAGCATAACTGAATGATTCTCTTCTTATTCTTTTCTTTCGATATGAATGAAATGATGAAATTTTTAAGGGCATAAGATGAAGAATGGACTGTATGTATGTAAATGGAGTGTAGTAATAAAATAAGAGCAGTAATATATACTATAATATTATAAAAAAGGATAGTTTCGTATTTTTGTATGTAACAAATAAACTTAAAAAGCACTGGACTGATTTAAAAAAAATGCCCTTAGAAAGCGAAATTATCACTGAGTAACATAGGCTTTATTATAAATCCGTGCGAAGCCGGGACGAGTCGCTAGTTTCAAATAAAGTGGTTTTAATAAATGTAAATTCTTATTGGAAAAAAGCAACCATGGAGTTTCTTGCCCATTCTTCTCAATAGGAAATGCATTCCGAATGGGTGGTAGAGCTACTATTTTTATTATTTATTGACGATTTATAAGTGCCTGTATTGAATTATATGAATTTAAAAAAATTAAAAAAAAAACATACTTATTAATAACAATACTACCTATATGGCGCAGTCGGTAGGCTGGGTTGATTGTTGAATAAATACACATCTATCTATACAAATAAATAAAATTGGAGTGTCTGTTTGTAATATCAAAATAACACTTTTTTACCAAATGCGTATGAAAGTATATACGATACCTATAACGAAAACGCAATTATTATTTTTTGTCTGTCTGTCTGTATGTTTGTTTGGGGTAAACTTCTAAACGGCTGAACCGATTTTAATGGGACTTTCACTGACAGATAGATGACGTTCCAAGGTACGCCTTGGAACGTTTTGTCTTGGAATGCTTTTTCTAAAATTAAAGTAGCCTAAGTTACGACTTAGGCTACTTTAATTTTAGAAAAAGCATTAGGGTTCCGCGGGAAGAACATAATACCCATATTTCCGGGTAATCTCCCTAAAGTCCACGCAGGCGAAGTCGCGGGCACAGCTAGTCATAAATAAAAATGGATAGTTAAAGTTATAAACATGGCGGACAGTTGTTTTCATTAATTGTAGACTACCTTACAATTTTGCACTTAACGCGATCTATTATAAGACGTTATTTCAAAGGTAATTAATGGTATAATAAACATGTGGGTAGGTATATGTATGTAAGCATTCCTTTATGAGTGAGTTTATATACACAAAGTGTCTCTTAATTTCGCCTCCCCCAACAGACGAGTTCCACAAAGTTGTCAGTTAATACCGACAGCAGAGAAAACTAGATTTAATTACATGAATGATTAATTTATAAATTTACTAGACAACTCGGCGTTGTTCATATCACCTACAGTTATTATTCTTTTTTAAATCACCGAGTTGTTTTTTGGATTTTTGTTCGCTCTTATAATCTATATTAATAAAAAAACAGCAAATATTTGAATAGTCCTATTGAAGTAAAATCACAGAAATGGTTTCAGGGATGGGATAGACCCAGGCCAATTGTACCTGCCCATAGTACAAGCTTTTTTGGTACCTATCATACCTTGAGTATGTGCTGTTGTGTGTAACACAGCATATTGTTTTCTTATATTTACGCGAATACTATACATTGAAATAAACCTATTTTATCGCGTTTATTTACGTCGGGAAAATAAAATAATAAATAAACGCGATAAAATCCGAAAAAAAAATTAGTTTTATTTCAATATAAACACAGCAGTTTACAACAGTTCGTTTTACTATTATTATACAAAAAAATTGCATTATGCACAGTTTTCTTTTTGCAATTAAGGCATTCAAACCTAAAGTGTAAACTCAAAATTAAACACAGCCGTTAACAATTGTTTTGAAAAACACTTTTGTCTTTTGTTGATACTCTAAAATGCCATTATAGTTAAGTTTATACATATAGGGATTCCAACTTCTACAAATTTTCTGGAAAAATATTATCTTCTAAAAAATATACGGTCGAATTGAGGAACCTCCTCCTTTCTGGAAGTCGGTTAAAAACAGCTTAGAATTTAAATTTGAAGTTTTTTTTATTTGTTTGCTATCTCTACAATAGGAGGGTGGCACACAAAGGCGCGGCTGCTCTTTTCCATAGCTTCTTCCTTCCACTTTTTACTTTTTGGTCCCTCCCCCCCTATACACCCCCCTCTGCTTCTGTCCCATGTCCAACGATGCGACGCTATTTTTGTCTCTTTGCGTCCCTATTTGATGTTTTGTTTTGTTTCTTTTTTTATGTAACCAGCCATTTTCCAGACTCGTGACTTTTAATTAGAGTTTCATAAATGTTAAGAAACGACTGTCGAATTATTATTACAGCATTCACCTAAAACCTCCCGTTCACTGGGGCTTTGTCGCTTACACGTCAATTATTCAACAAAATGCCACCGATAGCGCGAGCGAATTTTGATGCGTGGTTGCGTGGCTTCTACCACAGAAATTCAAACTTTATGTATATTGACACAGAGTTCGTTTTGGTATTGGAAAACATACCTTTAGACGCGCTAGCATTAACGCCCCAGTGTGCTTGACTCTATTTTAACCAACGAAAAAATAGGAGGAGGTTCTCAATTCGACGCGTATATTTTTTTTTCTTGTTTTTTTATGTATGATCATCTTCTTTCTTACAGATATTTCTTAGAGATATTACAATTGCTAATCAGTTTTTGAAACACACCCTTTTCAGCCTAATTTAATATCTACTTAACGACAGATTAGTCTAGTCATTTGAGTTAGTCATTTGAGCATATGCCACTCTGCTCACAGCACGGGCTGGTTGCGGGTTTGATTCTCGAAATAGGCAAATTTCGGAAATGGCCTTCTCAGAACTTAACCACGTCTGTGTGGAACTGGGATCGCCCTCAGTACTTTATATGGTACCCATAGTATAATCTGTGCTTAGTTTGGGATCATACGATGAGTATGTAGAGTCTGTGCTGGTTTTAATTTAAGCAAATATTTATCGCCAGACAGCGATAATTATTTACTTAAATTTACTTAAATAGCTACGGTGTATTGCTTTAGTCGTCTTTTCAAACATTACATAATACCTATAACCAAAAAATAGAGCTTCATAATCGGAGGCTCTCAGAACTCTACATCACAAGTCTTATAGATCAAGTACAAAGGTGTCCCAAAAGCTCTATCATCTACACAAAGTCGAAAGTCAGACCCATTTGGGGCCAAGTTAAAGTAACCCCAAGATAACTCTACCCAACGACAAAACCGCCTCACAAAGCTCGTAGCTATCTTCTGCTCTACATAAAAGCTACATAATAAAAGGCTAACAAAACATGTATAGAGGCAAGACTAAACATTTCCAAGACGTTGCTTTGGGGGTGGTGGGGTGGCCTTTAAGTATGGGGACAGGGGTGAAAGGAAAACACACTGGCGGATACATTACAAACGTTTTCTACAACTATCAAACGAAAATCAACTTTATGTGCAGAGGTATACGGTTGGGTGGGAATGCAAAGTTATATTTGCCTGTACCCGCAACACAATATCCATTTATGCGAGACCCCTTGAGGATATATTACATTATAAATAAATTTCGCCAGCCAACACATACTCATCGTATGATCCCAAATTAAACAAAGCTTGTACGTAGTTGTAATGGACTGGGGGCAATCCCAGTCACACCCAAACAAAGGCAAATTCCGAAAAAGCTATTTCCGAAATTTGCCACTGGTGGGAATCGAACCCGCAACCATTTAGTTTAGTGAGCTGTGCAGCCTACGTTCGAACCATTAGCTAGACCAACCCGTCGTCTACGGCTTACTATATACCTTGCTATACGATTTGAGTCTTTGTTATAATGGGTCTGGGTATGCGAGAGAGTTCAATATATGTCGGTCGGTTAAGCTTTGGATGTTTGTGTTTACTTAAAAGCCTCAAGACTAGATGTATTCTTGTTCGTAAAGACTATGAATAATAAAAGAATATTCTATTTTTAATGACTGGCTATAATGAAATTGAATTTTAAAAATAAATAATAGAGTTCTTAATTCAAATTAATTTCATTTCTTTTATTTTAAATTCACTATAGCTATTCCAATTTCAAAATCAATAGGTATGTACCTACACATTCAATACAATAAATCTGTTCTAAATTTAAATCCATATCGTTCCAATTTCAAAATCAATTATCGCTCGCGTCTCATGGTACGGAGGCGGTCAGTCAGTGACACCTGTCGGTTACATCCGGCCATTGCACAGCACTCCTTAATGAGCGCTTAAACCACTGTTCGGAATTACACATTACCATCGCGTTTGCGTTTCGTTTGCATAGTAATTTCTATGGGAACGGTAACTTAAACGCGTGTGATGGTGATGTGATTTTGTACGTTTTTGTTTAGTAGCTAGTGTAGTTACGATCTGAGATGTAACTTAAACCGGTTTTTACGGTTTTACATGTTTGAGTTACTGGGTAGTGTAGGTAAGTAGTTAATGGTCAAGTAGGTAAGTAAGTACGTTTATTTGTTTGGCATTTAAGAAAGATACAAGTACATACTTATTTTTTTAAATTTGAAATAAGGTAGTATTGTTCTAACTTAAAATTAATTGTCACAGATAATCTTATTTAAATGATAGAATCTTCGTTAATGACTTTTCCAAATTTAAAAATCTACAGGTACCATAGACATATCTCCAATCATACCATAGATAGACCGTAGATGTAAGGTGGGTGTAGATGCGGCTAAAAAGGTTAAGTTGACTTAGATAGGCGGACGGTCACGAGTTGTGTCTATGTTTTTACATCTATAAATACTCAAGTAGCTATTCTATTTCTAGTCAAAGGAAGGTGACGCGTTATGTAAATAAGGTTCAAGTCTCTTAGTGTTGAATGTTGGTTGCTTTTTATAGCCGATTTAAGTTACGAAAATGGTTTATCGGTTAACATATGTTAAAATCTACCTACTAGATAGGTACTATGTTGAATAGAATTAAAGTTTGTTAGTAGGTAGGTAAAGTATGATGATAGTCTATTGCTAATCATTTTGTCGTTGAAAAAGTTTCAATAGACTTAGAATGTAAACGGCATAAAGTTTTTTTTTTTAATTTTCAAATATTTGAAAATGGAATTTATGTATTAATAATTAATTCAACCTCTATGATAGTCATATCACTGCCTCTGAACAGAAATAGAACGCAGTAACTGCCAAATCGAAAAATTCAAATTGAGAACAATACGCACACAACGCCCGCTCCGACAATAGACGTGACGAAGCATTCCAATTCGGTGCGCTATTGTTGAATGCGGCGCTCTGATTGGCTCGCCGTCACAATGGGCCACGCCCACGACACAATGCCCTATTGTCGTGGTTCAAACGGACCGCCCAGATATCTTTTTTTTTTACGATACTAGCATTTATTCGCAGCTTTGAATGTATTAGGCAACCCACATTCGATTGTGTGTTTTTATTTCGATACAATTGATTGATTCGATATCGGGTCGTTTTCAAATTTGGGGCCAAAAGCGAAATTATTGTTCACTAAAATAATATTATCATTAGTGTAACCAAGTATCTCAACAGTATATCTAAAAATCCAGAACGAAGCAATTCGCCAGAGAACTAAAGTTATCGACATAGCTCAACGGATTAGCAAACTGAAGTGGCAGTGGGCCGGTCATATCTGCCGCAGGACTGACAACCGTTGTGGTAGACTCGTCCTAGAGTGGAGACCGCGAATCGGCAAACGTAGTGTAGGACGTCCTGTGACCAGGTGGAGCGACGATATACGCAAAGCGGTGGGCAGTAACTGGCAAAGAAGAGCCGAAGATCGGGCTCAGTGGTGCATCTTGGGAGAGGCCTACGTCCAGCAGTGGACTGACACCGGCTGATGATGATGATATCTAAAAATATCATTAGGCAAATTATGTGACTCATTTGTGTCACATAAATTGGTGAATATTGCGTATTATTGGAATAAATGGGTGATTGACTTGATTGTGATACAGTATTTTTTAGCAGTTTTGAAGCAGTGGTAGCCGAGTGGTCGAACGCACGCTTTGCAATCAAAGTGCGCAGGTTCTATCCCCGGCTCGCACCTCTGGGTTCCATGTGCGAATCTCATTTTCATCTGAGATTATCACTTGCTAAGAAACGGTGACGGAAAACGTCGTGAGGAAACCTGTGTGCCCGGTATAATGGCAATAGGCTCGCCCCCTATTACATTGGGACCAAAATACATCGGCGAAGTGTGGGCGCACTGCAGTGCACCTCTGCCTACCCCTTCGGGGAATACAGGCGTGATGATGATGTGTATTTTTTATTCTGAACACACCTAAATATGTATAATTTGAAAGAAAAAATCGTGAAATCGTTACTTTTTGGCCCCGAATTTGAAAACGACCCTATCAATCTCGTTCAATTGCCAGTTTTACTAATAAACGTGATAAAAATACTCTGATAAGTATTTATTGAATTTGTAGTTGGGTACTATTGTAGGTAGTTTTATAAGGTTGATATCTGACTTAAGAGCATTAGAATGAAATAATTTAATAGGAATCATTATCAAACAAGCTTAACTATCTGGATGGAAAGATGAAAAGAGGGAAGAATTCGACACAATTTATTATTAGCAAACGGATAACAAAATCAAACCGCCGCCGCCGCTGAGAGACGATATTTAAAAGTCAAAAACACATTAAAACGGAAAGTAAACTGGTAATAAATTAAAAAAAAAAGATCGCACCCACTTAAGCGCCCCAAATGGAAATGGCGGCTACTTATTTTTTCCGTAAAAGCATCTTTTGAAAAAATGGTCATTGCGTGTTGCGGCAACATTGACGATAGTTCCGTATGCTAGAATTTATTTTATTTATTCATTTATGTAGGTAATACCTACTTAACATTTCCCGTTTTATATTTTTTTTGAAATTGGTCTAAATCTAAGATTAATGATGGGTTGTCTGTGGCTCTCGCTATGTAACTAAAATAAAACATAATCGAAAAAAAATAGGTATCTTAGGTATGTACATCTTTGAATGACTAGTAGAGCAGTAGGTAGGTAATAACTAAACTGGAAATAGAACAATACCAAACTTTGTACCTAATGAACTAAAAAAGACGTCTCAAGGGTGACATAAAGATAGGCTCGAAAAAATCTATCCATATTATAAAACAAAAAATACTGCTACAGATTTTGTTCGGAGCTTACGGAACCCTAAAACTAAGTAAAGCGGTCATCCAATTGAAAAAAACACGGATGTAATGTTGCAGAGCTCGGCGTCTACAAATGAACATTAGTTCAGCTAATGGTCCATTTGGGGCCAGCATCCCCTGATATTTTTATGTCTGAAGGTTGGTACTTCATTTGATGCTAGTTTATGTGAAATCAGTAAGATATTTTTAACTACTTAGGTGATTATTAGGGAAGTAGAAAAAATGTGTTTGTCAAAAAAGTTTCCATTATGCAGGGTTTAAGTGGGTAATGAGATACCACTGACTAGCAGAAAGTTAGGTACGTACATTTACCGGTAATTGCTTTATTATATAGAAAAAAAACAGTAAAAATATCCATGTTTTGACAATAATATAATCGGGTAGGTTATGTACGTATTTGTCACGGTGCATGCCTTAGCGATCCCGTGGCATCCCTCCATAGCGGCGGGTGGTACACCGTGGGTTTTTAGTGGGTATACCGGCACGCTGCCGGGGAGCCCCGAGCCGTCGGGGGATGCGTAATGCATTTTCTCACGTAAAAAAAAAAAAAAAAGGTTATGTACGTATGGATAATATTAAATACAAAATTTAATAAAACAAAAAAACATTATGGAACCTTTAAACCGTTTAAATATTCACACAAAGTATTAGTTAAAGTAGTAGGTAGCCATCTTATTTTTTTTTATAGCCCTTCTATGTCCCATACCTGGGCAAAAGCCTCCCCTTTACTTCTCCACACATCTCGGTCCTGGGCTATTTCCTGATACGATGTCCCCGCAAAGGTGTTCAAATCATCTCGCCACCTCTTCCTCCTATCGAAGCTATCTCATAAATCATATTAATAAAATATTGAAAAAAAGGAATTAATTTGACTTATTCAAGAATGCCAACATTACATAAATTAATTATTTCACCGACAGAAACCACTTTCACTAAATGCATCCTCACTTTCATCGTCGGATTAGTTTATCAACAAATTATCCGCTTCCAAAGGTCAATGTTGGGGCATGGGAACCAATCGTTAGTACCTTATTAATGGCCAACGGGGTCAATTTAAACTGGCTACTAATTGATCGTAGATAAGATAATCAATAAGGTAGACACGTACTAATTAAATAGCAAGTTGGAACCAACGTTCGCGTTGGTAATGCTTTTTAGGGTTCCGTACCCAAAGGGTAAAACGGAAATCCTATTACTGAGACTTCGCTGTCCGTCCGTCCGTCCGTCCATCTGTCACCAGGCTGTATCTCATGAACCGTAATAGTTACAGAGTTTAAATTTTCACAGATGATGTATTTCTGTTGCCGCTGTAACAACAAATACTAAAAAATAGAATAATATAATTATTTAAGGGGGCTCCCATGCGACAAACGTTATATTTTTGCCGATTTTGGTACGGAACCCTTCGTGCGCGAGTCCGACTTGCACTTGGCCGGTTTTTTATATTATCAAGACTGTCTTAAAAATAATGCAATTGGAATCAATTTCTAATTATTTATTGTCGAATAAAAATTCTAAATACCTATTGTTTTCCCTATTATATATTCCCTAATTATTATATTGTATTGAATTTACTCCTTATACTTGAAGTAAATAATAAAGACGTCACAATGTAAAGATATCAGTATGGATGTAACTGTCTGTGACTGGTGATAGGTAGGTATATTTGATAACACAACGCATTGAAATATAACGAGAATTATATACCTAGCAGTCAAAACAATATTATGACATTTGTAACGTTCTTCTATTGTGTTGTAGCAACTTTTTTTAAGACACTAAACTGGTAATGTGCGATCTGAGTTTATTGAATAAAGGTTCCATAGTAAATTAGGTTAATATTTTAAAGAAATTAATACCGTAACTAACTCAATAGATTTTTATACATTTATTTAGATACCGGAAGAAGGTGGGGGAGGCCTTTACCCAGGACACAAATCGTTAGAAAAAAAAAGATAGCAAACGCGACTCAGGTTATGAACCTATGATATCACATAGGTAGGTACTCAATAAAAAAAAATAAAAAAAAATCGATGTCGTCGTCGAAAATAATTATTGTTTATTAAAATGTGAATGTCAATTACACGATTCTAACTAATAACAGTGTCACACAGTCTTCTAATTAAACCGGAATGTACGCACATCCTTACTTACAAACAATTTTAACTGTTGATAAACAATCTTTCAAGGAATTTAATAAGGAGATAATTATAAAGGCGACTGTGAAGATCAAAGCCTTACATCGTGATAGAGGCTCACATCAACATGTTAATACTTCCGTAAGAATATATATATGTACATCATCACGCCTGTATTCTCCGAAGGGGTAGGCAGAGGTGCACTGCAGCGCTACAGTACACAGATGTATTTTTGGCCCCAATTTAAAAGGGACAGTGTAGGAGTGAGTCTGATTCTCCCTCTCAATAAGGAGAAGATTTGGGCCATAGTCCACCACGCTGGCCCGGTGCGGGTTGGTGAACTTCACACGCCTTTCTATAGATGTGCAGGTTTTTTGTTATTTTTTCACGTTGTTTTACTTCAGCCTTCAGCAGGTGGCAGCAGGGCTGTAGCTAGAGTCAAATTTGAGGTAGGGCAGCATTCGTTTCAGGTAGGGCAGAAGTAAAAACTAAATTTTTTATTGTTTCGAACTATGAAAAAACAATTTAATTATAATAAATTATCTTAGTTTTTGGTATTTTTAAAGTAGGGCATTGTGATTTCAAGATAGAGCATTGTCCCACAATGCCCCCCCTAGCTACGGCCCTGGGTGGTAGTATAATACATACATCATCACGACTGTGTACCCTGAAGGGGTTGGCAGAGGTGCACTGTAGTGCGCCCACACTTCGCCGATGTATTTTGGTCTCAATGTAATAGAGGGCGAGCCTATTGCCATTATAACGGGCACATTTGGGCCATAGTCCACCACGCTGGCTCAGTGCGGGTTGGTAAACTTCACACGCCTAGACGTGCAGGTTTCCTCACGATGTTTTCCTTCACCGTTCAGCAAGTGGTAGTAATTATGGAAAATATCATTTGCACCTGAAATCCGAAAATCTCAGAGGATTTGAACTTGCACCCTTTGCATTCAACGCGGGCGCTTTACTAACTAGATACATCAGTTCATAGATATTTATTCTCATAAAAGACAAAATAGCCACTTACATGAGAACAGATTTTACTTATAAGTAGTAATACAGTATATGTCGTTCAATTTACGCTTTGCTCCCTTAGCACTTTTAGTGTTTATAGAATATTAAAATTTTTCAACGATATGTTGTGCCAATTTTGATTTGAAAGTGCTAAGTGAACTTAAATTTTTTATAGTTGACGGTATTTTGTTATAAAGCTGTGCTCCTTCAAAAGTAAGCATTTTTTTTCCGTAGTTCGATCTTATCTTGGGTAGTATTAAAAAACTTGCTCGACGCGTGGTGGGTCGACTAGCTATTTGCTTTGATTTTATAAAGGATAAGTTAGTATGGAGTGAGCCGTGTAATAATTTTCTGATAAGAATGCATGTATTGTAAACATATAGTTAGTATGGAGTGAGCCGTGTAATAATTTTCTGATAAGAATGCATGTATTGTAAACATATAATTGTTTTATGTTCATCAGCTTAGTTTCTGTGTATATTTTAGAAGTGGGTGTCAAAAAATGGTATTGGAAAATTATTTTGATTATTTTGTTTTGAATTGTTTGAAGATCAGCTAGTTTTGTAAGTAATTTAATGTAATAAAAATAATAATACTTACCATTACACTTTTCAATATACACATAAATGATAATCCAACCACACAACGCCCTATGCTCTACATCTCTACGTAGAGTATAGATAGCGTAAGGACATAGTTTACATTACTATGTAGAGTAAAGTCATGATAGAGTTTTCGGTACCATAGAGCAGACTCTACTTTGTTAACGGAACGGTGATAACAATCACACAAAGAAAACATGCTCAGCATATACCCCATATATTACAGGGTTATCTAATCAGAATTGTAAGCGGAAAGTGCCTTCGTCATCCACCATGTAAACCCATGCCCCGGCCAAGTTTCCCATCAAAACTTAGTTTATGTTATGGTTAACACCGGAGGGTGAAAATGAACCTGTTATCTGGAAAATAGGGGAGAAATGGGGTTGTATGATGTTAATTTATCTTATATTGCTTTTGAATATTATAGTTGAGTATCTACCTATGTTGTGATTCCATAGACTGTAGAAAGTTTTTTTTTTAATTAGGGAAATTTGTGTTCACCGGACCTAAATATGTGGTCTAGGGTATTGATTACCAAGATTTTCAAATGTATCCCTATTATTACTTAACTAAGTAACATGGATTTTTTTTTTCCTGATCTGATATGACCTAGCCTATCACCCCGTATCCGCTTGACGATGATATCTTGTATATAAATAAATACATTTATGATATGAAACATGATATGAAACTAAGTAAAGCACGTAATAGTCTGGACCGATCCCAGTTACACCCAGTCTAGGGCAAGTTCTGCAAAAGCCATTTCCGAAATTTGCACCTGTTTAGTTAAGTTTGCAAAATTTTGGAACCCTATTGTCCCAAAATTAAACTAGCCTAAGTTACTCCTTATACCATCACCTGTCTTAATGAAAGTCTAGCCGTTTGGGAGCTTACCCGGAACAGACAGACAAAAAAAACGTTTTCGTAACAAGCAGCGTACCTACATTCATATTATGCATTTATTAAATGCTGTTATTTTGAAACTGGCATTTTTTTATGTTTGCATTAGCTGGCCGGGCGAACTTCGTACCGCCTTAGAATTAGTGAAATACGAAAGCAGCGCCACCTACCGGGTCCAATTGTAAATCTAAACCATCCAGGGCGCCACCCAAACGCTTACAAAAATAATCATTCAAATCGGTCCAGCCGTTTAGGAGGAGTTCAGTGACATACACACGAACAGTAGACTTATATATATAAAGATTGCAAAGTAAAGAAAGTTATCCTAATTAGAAAACCTTGAAATCACTAGATGGCCAGTGAGCGTAACGGAGGCGGAAATGCCACAATGCGACGTGAACTCGCGTGGATTAGATTCAAAGCGGAGAGAGATCTTTAAATAGATAGACCGCGGACGCGCTAAGTGATGCCAATTAGCCGGTGCCGCGCCCTCTAGTGACACCGGCTGAGGTTACGCCGCGAGAGGATTCTATACTTAAAAAGATGTTGTTCTGTTTGTGGAAATTATTCAAATTTCGAATGTAATCTGATACGTTCTTCATTTAAAATAATTCGATTTTTAAATTATGATGCCAATTTGAATCAGTGGAAACTACATTATTTATTTCAGGGGCATTTTTAGGGTTCCGTACCCCAAGGGTAAAACGGGAACCCTGTCCGTCCGTCCGTCTGTTCGTCCGTTTGTCTGCCACCAGGCTGTATCTCATGAACCGTGATAGTTAAACAATTGAAATTTTCACAGATTATGTATTTCTGTTGCCTTTATAACAACAAGTACTAAAAACAGAATAAAATGAATATTTCAGGGAAATGGGAGCCCCTGAAATATGATTAACGTGATTTTTTGAGAAACTAATACAACAAACGTGATTTTTCTGCCGTATTTATTTAATGGTATGGAACCTAGTCCATTAAATACCGTACACATTATAAATAAGAATGTGTGATGACAGTGATAAAGATGGTGGATGATCCAAGGGAATTCCTTATCAAGAGTTATGTAATATGTGAGTGTCATTTTCAATAATCATTACCAATTGCTGAACGGTGACGAAAACTATTGTGAGGAAACATGCACGCCTATAAAATTGCGTGTGAAATTCACTTAACCGCACTGAGCCAGTGTGGTGGACTTTGGTTCAAATCTCCCTGGGTTGAATTCAGAACCGCCACCTTAATTTGAAGTAGTTTTTTTAAACATGATATATATGTTATGACATGTAATTTTTAACAAAATTACCTACCTATTGATTTTAATGTTGATTTTTCAAAAATACCGTTGTTCAGAATAAATAATATAAGTAATTAAATTATGTTAACCCTGATTAGGTAAACATTAATCTCTAAAATTATCGACATATTCAAATTAATACTTCTCAATTAATATTTTTCTATTAATCGTGAATCCATTTTTTTTAAATATTTAATACCAACATAATAACAGCTTCTACATGGATAATTCTGTTTTTTAGGATTCCGTACCCAAAGGGTAAAATCGGAACCCTATTACTAAGACTTCGCTGTCCGTCCGTCCGTTCGTCCGTCCGTCTGTCACCAGGCTGTTTCTCATGAACCGTGATAGCTAGAGAGTTGAAATTTTTACAGATGATGTATTTCTGTTGCCGCTATAACAACAAATAAACTAAAATACAGAAAAAAATAAATATTAAGGGGGCTTCCATACAACAAACGTGATTTTTTTCCCGTTTTTATAGATAATGGTAATGGAACCCTTTGTGCGCGAGTCCGACTCGCACTTGGCCGGTTTTTTTTATTAATTTATTCAGAAATATATTTTATTTGAAATTCGGCACTTTAAAATGTTTATCTGACCGGATTGGATTATTTTCCAGTATTTCCGGTTATAGTCCATAGTCATAAAACGTTATTATTCAACATAAGAACAAGCAATGCAGTTATCGTTGTCGGTGCGGTGCCTTTTGATCTCGTTAACTCAGTAAAAAAAAAATTAGAAACATAATTTTTTAATCTTATTTAAAAAATAAAAGTACCTAATAGTGTAGGGCTTTTTCTAGACAAAAATAAACTCACCGAATTAATAAGTAGATACCTATACCTAGGAGTACATTTATTAAAAATATTATATCTAGATTTAAACCCAGTAAATTAGAATTGGCAATTAATTAGCAGCTAACTAAGTAGATAATAAAAATAACGCCTCTTAAACAGATATTTATTGCAAGAATAAACAGACAGACAAACAGTTTTTTTAATAAGTACCGTAGGTAGGTACAGATAATACTTAGAACTGTCATGCATTCAGCAAAAAGCTGTTATTTTTTTCTTTTTTTTTTATGAGATAGGGAGACAAACGAGCAGACGTTTCACCTGATGTTCAAATATTTATTAATTTGTATAGATTATTAACATACTTATCTATTTGTCAGTCAACTGATACCTATAAGTATAAACCTATAGACTTGCCTACCTATTAATGGAGGTAAGCAAATATCACCAAAGAAAACATTATCGATATTCAAGATCTCTTTGCCCCCAAATAATCTTTGAAACTAAGGAAAGTCGCAGAGGAGTTGTGTACACAAACAGCCCCCACCGCCTACTTGGGGGGAGTTCTTAAACAAAGCTTAAAACCAATCAAGTAATTGGAGGGCTCGGCACGGTTAGGCTGTTTCCTCTGCCGATATGCCGTCCGATTTCTGATAGTAATAAGTACATCATCACGCCCGTATTCTCCGAAGAGGTAGGCAGAGGTGTACTGCAGTGCGCCCACACTTTGCCGATGTATTTTGGTCCCAAAGTACCTACCTAATAGGGGCCTGTTGCCATTATACCGGGTACATTCTACCTTAATACGAGGAAGATTTTTGGGCCACAGTCCACCGCGCTGGCCCATTGCTGATTGGTGAACTTTACACACCTTTCTATAGACGTGCAGGTTGCCTCACGATGTTTTCCTTCACCGTTTCTTAGCAAATGACAATCTCTACCTACTCATCGTATGATCCCAAACTACCTACCTAAGCAAAGCCTCTAGGTATTATGGGTTGGGTGGGTATGGTTATTCGTTCCATACGCAAATATTATTAATTTTATATCAAAAGACATTAATAAAATCGTTGTTAATCGATTAACGAGGATTAGGTAGGCACCATTTCTACTTTGTTTTTTTTTTTATCAAAAATATTTATGCCTACTATTATTACTATTACCTAATATTTATTGTTGGCAAGAAAACATTTTGTGGCTCTATAAAAACTGTATGAAATTTTGTAAATTGTAATTTTTTGACTCTTCCGACTCAAGGTTGTCGACCCCTGCACTAGACCAGGCCATCGCCAAAGTAGATATGTTTTAAAACGGCTTATTTTTATAAAATGTTTAATAAGCACCAAACAAAAAGCAATTTACCCAAACACAAGGTTGATAGAACCTAATACAACCGTGGGGTGAGCCCCCTACTACCCCACATATGGGGAGGCGGGGAGACATTCTCCTACGCCTGCGCTCCTTATATGGGTCATATTGTCCTCGACAAGGATCACTGAAGGCGCTCTGCAGGCTCAGCATGACCGAAAATAACGTCACACCTCAAACCATTCATATGTTCACCATAATACCTACACCATAATACCTACAGGCTTTGCTCACACCACGCACGTGACGCTATTATGATGGCTCGAATTATAAAATGTATGTCTACATGGTCATGCTGAGCCTACTGTATTCATAGGTATCATCACGCTCATATCCATCTCATCATCTTATAGCAACATATGAGAAATTTACACCGTTAGGTATACAACTAATAATCAGCCCATAGTTGGATAAGGATCGTATTGGTTGGAAACCTAAATAAATGATCACGCCTGTATTCGCCGAAGAGGTAAGCAGATGTGCATTGCAGTGCAACCATACTTCGCTGGTGTATTTTAATCCCTATGTAGCCTCCTAAATACGAGAGAGATTTTGAGCCGTCCACCACGCTGCAAGTTGGTGAACGCCTTTTTAAAGACGTGCAGGTTTTCTCACCTTGTTTTCCTTCATCGTTCAGCAAGTGGTAATAGTTATTGAAAATTACATTCGCACATGAAAATCTGAAAACCAACTACCTACTGCTGAAACCTTTAGGCTATAATAGGTTCTAAATGAAGTGACTTGTTGTACCTAAACAAAAAAATATAGTAGATACCTAGAGTGTTTTCAAATGTACCTAGTTGTATGTATACGGAGTGTATAAACTGTCTTCACTAAGCATCCGCATATGAGCTACCGTATATGTACCCAAAGTATTATTTCGGACCTCTGAAACATCCTATATAACTCAAGTAAAAAAAAAAAATCCCATGCTTTATAAATAAAAAACAAATAAACGTTTAAAACATCGATGGAAATTAGAGAAAATAATACATTAAAATGTTATTTGTGTATCATATAAAGAATCTAATTAAGTCTAATGAACAAATGAAGCGACATAGCAATTTATAGAAACGACTGAACCCCACATACTGACATTTTATCATTTTAATCTGTGTTTAATGACTTTTTAATTGTATAATAAAAAAATCATGTGTCGTAAAACGAACAACTACTGCGTCTAAAGTTAAATAAAGAGTCAATCAACTATAAAAAAAATGATAATTAAATGATAAAGAGTTCAAAGCTTACCTACATAAGGTAGAAAGCCGACGGAGAGAAATTAATGTTTATCTCGTTTATTACTGAATATTCATGATGGCCGGTACTAAATGTCGTATTAGCATGGATATAGATATGGGCAATGGTCCATGAAATTCAAAATCATGTGAACAAAAAAAAACTTTATTTTAAATATCGAACTTCATATTTTTTTCTCATTAGATCTACAACTACCAAAATGGGCAGATACACACTACGCTACGCTATTAAAATTTCTACGAAGGTATAACGTCGAGCATGAATTATAGATATGGGCAATGGTCCATGAAATTCAAATGAAGAACAAAAATTTTTTTTTCAAATTTCGAAGCCCATATTGTTTTTTTTCTATCCACAACTAAAGAGGTAATCCTACACAATACGCATAAGCTACGCTACTAAAAATGGTTGATAATAACCTAACCTACTAATAATATACGAAATATTCATGAGTTATGATTCGCTGATACTTCAGAGCTTGAAATTATACGTTATTTATAGATAACCAACATTGACATTCAGAGAGACTTTGATAGAGTTCCTACTGACACCTTTTTAAACGGCCTTACTTATTGTGGTTACCTTTATGTAGGTCATAGAATTATAAATATGGATAAGCGATATAAAAATGGAACGGGTACCATTCGCCCCATTCGGCGTCTCGCTCCATTGTGTTCAAAGAAAGTGTTGTCTCTAGGTGTCTACAACAATGGGATTTCGCCAATCAGACAATCGGAGCGGCGCACAATAGAACCGTTTTCTGTGGCCACGCCTTGCCACACAATGCTGCCACACGCCCAGCCGTAACCGATATTCGTGAAGAAAATTTTCTCCACAGATACAAACACAGATTGTATTGACTTTTTAAACGCCCTCATAGATCGCACACCCACCTGTGTTTCATTGTGGTGTGCGAATTTCATATTACAATGGTCGGCTATTAAGTACACGCACACTGCCCGGCTGGCGAAGCACTCAAAGACGCTCGCCTGGGCGGAGTTTAGAGCGAGACAACACCTCGCCTAGCCGCACAAGAATACGGACGAGCGAGACGGAAGACGCCGCACACATTGGCCGCTAGAAAAGGATGGGCTGAACTGCTTTGTATAGATTCCGCGGAATGAAAGCTGTTATTCCGCATAGACAATTGATTACAAGCGTTCGAATGAATAGAAGTACGGTGAATTTTAGTACAGTCTAAAAGATGGTAGTGCTAGAATTTGTGATCTAGGATCAGAATGTGGTGTTCGATTCATTTTGAATGAGCTGTGGTGTTCGAAGGACGGCATTGTTCGCAGGGCAGTGACATTAGGTCGGTGCGTCCTTGTCGCACGCGCGGGGCGGGGGGCGGGGGGCGGTGGTTATTGTAGCGCGCGCGTATTGTCGGCCCGCTTCGATCTGCCAGCATTGTGTATCCGCGCCGCGCGTCCGCAAGACGTGTACCGCGTTCCGATTTCAAATTTCGAATCGCGTTCGATCGCGGGACCTCCACACGAACTGTTATTTGAGCGCGCACTTCGTAACGCATTCGTGTTGAGTATTGTTTATGATTTTTGTGGTTTTAATTTTTTTTATCTGCATGTGTTTTGTGTTTTTTTTTTGTAAGAAACATTTTGTGACTTTGAACTGTAGACTGGTTAAATTATTGTGAGGAAATAATGCCAAAGAAATGGTGTGATCGGACAATCTGACGTGTTTAGTTTTGTTGTTGATTTATTTGGTTTTCGACGCGATTAGTTTTTTTTTTTTCTGATGTCTCGAAAAGCAAGAGGAACGATGGTAACGCACCCGAAGGTAATTTATAAATATATTTAATTAAACATAGATAAGATTTTTTAAATTTATGTCATAGACACCAGTGGTTTATAATCTGTTATTAAAAATAAAAGAGACATTAAATACTATGCGATACTGGATAACATGTCACGGTGAAATTTAAAAGCAGAAATTTGATGTTTATTTTAATCCAATAAGTAATCAAACTGAGTCATTCTCAACTATAATAATAAACACACAAAAAAACATTATTAAAAACATTATTGACACGAGTCACATCTTGCACAGTGCTTCAACGGTCAATTCTTAGGACCAAAAAAAAACGTTTAATTATTTTCCTTAATAATCCGTTGCAAGAAATCTTCTTGTGGCGACGTGCATTTTGAATTATCTACTGTGCAATACAAATGGCTATTGTTGGTTGTTTGTAAGGGAACCGGATTATAACTGGACGTGTCATTTGCGATATTTGATCATGTTCATACATGTTTGTTGAGATACAATAGATTTTTATCTACTTGTTCAGATTTGTTAATCAGTTTTATAATGATTGCATCATATTATATTATACTAGCGGCCCGTCCCGGCTTCGCACGGATTTATAATATAGCTTATGTTACTAAGTGATAATGTAGCTGTATAACGGTAAAAGAATTTTTGAAATCGGTCCACTAGTTTTCAAGTTAATTCGTTACATACGTAAATACAAATCTTTCCTCTTTATAATATTAATATTACTAGTGGTCCGTCCCGGCTTCGCACGGGTTTCTAATATAGCCTTTGTTACTCAGTGATAATGTAGCTTTCTAACGGCAAAATAATTTTTGAAATGGGTCCAGTAGTTTTTAAGTTAATTCGTTACATACGTAAATACAAATCTTTCCTCTTTATAATATGATTACTACCGGCCCGTCCCGGCTTCGCACGGGTTTATAATATAGCCTATGTTACTCAGTGGTAATGTAGCTTTCTAACGATAAAAAAATTTTTGAAATCGGTCCACTAGTTTTCAAGTTAATTCGTTACATACGTAAATACAAATCTTTCCTCTTTATAATATTATTATTATTACTAGCGGTCCGTCCCGGCTTCGCACGGGTTTATAATATAGCCTATGTTACTCGGTGATAATGTAGCTTTCTAACGGCAAAATAATTTTTGAAATGGGTCCAGTAGTTTTTAAGTTAATTCGTTACATACGTAAATACAAATCTTTCCTCTTTATAATATTATTATTATTACTAGCGGTCCGTCCCGGCTTCGCACGGGTTTATAATATAGCCTATGTTACTCGGTGATAATGTAGCTTTCTAACGGTAAAAGAATTTTTTAAATCGGTCCAGTAGTTTTTGGGTTTTTTCGTTACATACGTAAATACAAATCTTTCCTGTTTATAATATTAGTTTAGATATAGATTGAAATTATGTCTTTAAACCAGGTAGTTGCGGGTTCGATTCCCGCTAGTGGCAAATTTCAGAAATTGCCTTTTCGGAATTTGTAGTCTGGGTGTAACTGGGATCGTCCCCAGTCCATTGTATGGTACCTGTAGCACCGGCTTTGCTTTGTTTGGGATCATGCGATGAGTATGTGTTGCCTAGCAATATTTAATTAGATAGGCAGCAGTATTTATAGCAGCAGTGGTAGCCGAGTGGTCGAACGCACGCCTTGCAATCAAAGTGTGCAGGTTCAAACCCCGGCTCGCACCCCTTGGTTTCATGTGCGAATCTCAGTTTGATCCGAGATTACTAGCTATGAAACGGTGAAGGAAAACATCGTGAGGAAATCTGTACGTCTATAGAAAGGCGTGTGAAGTTCGCCAACCTGCACTGGGCCAGCGTGGTGCCCGGTATAATAGCAATAGGCTCGCTCCCTTTTGGGTACATTGGGACCAAAATGTGGCTACCAATATTTAGAAAACAGAACATGAATATTTTTCACAGGACTCAATTAGGTAGGTAGGACTCAATTAAGTTTGAGAAATTAGTGACGAATTTTTTTTTAAAAAAACATGTTCGAATTTCGATCAATTTTTCATACCATTCAGGTGTAGGTAGGTATATCTGGTAGGTACTCGTGCAGACGGTAGAGAAGGTATTATTTGGGACTTCTGAAATACCCTGTGTTACCTATTTATAAACTCGTTCATACATACCTTTTAACATAAGAGAAACAATATTTTTACAACAATTGGTACAATGGACTCTTTTGCGACAAATTTCAGGCGACACTCTTTAATTGGCCCCTCACTTAATAATACCTTAACAGCTTAAAACTTTACAATGGTAAAATTTAACTGTCACACCATTGTCGGTAAAGTAAATCGACGTTCAAATTACCGCAATTAAATTTAAAATATTAAGTAGGCGGTAAATTAACGTGAATTGATCCGTTGTTTGTCCAAATTGTACTGCATTCGGGGCCCTGTTTATTTCCTTCTTAAATTTCTTTTAATGGTGACCAGTTTTCAGGGTTCCGTACCCAAAGAGTAAAACAGGCCCCTATTACTAAAACTCCGCTGTCCGTCCGTCTGTCTATCCGTCTGTCACCAGGCTGTATATCATGAACCGTGATAGTTAGACAGTTAAAATTTTCACAGATGATGTAAGTATATAAATCTGTTGCCGTTATAACAACAAAATTAAATAGGTACTAAAAAACAGAATAAAAAAAATATTTAAGGGGGCAATACAACAGAAATGTTTTTTTTGCCGTTTTTATAGATAATGGTACGGAACCCTTCGTGCGCGTGTCCGACTCCCACTTGGCCGGTTTTTTATAGTAATAAAAGCGTGTCAATTTGTTAACGATACTAAGGTTTTAAAGAAATACGATTGGTGAAGTGAAATAAAGTATGCAGACATTTGGGGATGTTTAATTGGGTGGTTTTTGTCTCCGATATAATGAGGTGACGTTAAAAGACTTTGTCTTTTGAAGGTATAGGTTTTCATTAGCGTTTTGACGTTTACACCACTTGGTTAAGCAGGCTTCTCCGAAAATTAGAATGCTGCATTAAATTCGGCGTTTATTGTACTCGTTAAGGAATAATAATACAATATCATTAAACTCTGTATGTTCCTTTTATATATATTTTTTTTTATAGACAGAGGGACTTAGATGTTTTTTTTTCAAGTGTTGCTTTACATTTTTAAGTAGCTTCAATATTAACTTTCACATATAGCCTTAAATTTACTTAGAATTTTTTTTTCGAAAATTATTAAATAATGTTTTTTTTTGTGAAATAAGATGAGGAATGCCTGTTGGTACCTGCGATTAGCAGATATTTATTAGTACTCAGATCTTTGGTCTTCGGTTATCGTTAGGCATATCGTGCAGGTTAGGTCAATACACTTAGCTAGCTCCTTTTAGTCAATCTAGCTTTTCCTAGTATAAAAAACCGACCAAGTACGAGGTGGTACTCGCACGAAGGGTTCCGTACCATAAAAACGGCAAATAATCAGGTTTGTTGTATGGGAGCCCCCTTTAATATTAATTTTATTCTGTTTTTATCCTGGTGACAGACGGACGGACTGCGAAGTTTTAGTAATAGTGTTGCCGTTTTACCCTTTGGGTACGGAACCCTAAAAATGCTACCCTAACCATGAAAAATTAGTATTTCAAATTAACGGGTGTGTTTTCTTACTGGCAGTAACAATATCAATATGACCGATTTTTAAACAATAATAAGCAACTGGAATGTTCGTTTTAATAATCTATTTGTGTGTCTAGCATTTTGTATAGGATATACGCAGTTGTCGCGTTGTCGAACGCAAGGCGTATCACCGGCCGGCCGGGCCGCAGACACTCATCAATTAGCGGCTTCGTTTCGTTCATACACTCTTGCACTATTGACAGTTTTGGACAGTGTACAAGTATTTTTTTACCACTGGCCATTTTGTGGAACAAAAATTGAGAACATTTCCATTTTCACTGGTGATTCATCATGATTGATGACAACTTCGATAGTTTTGAACCGACTCCAAAAAGGAGGAGGTTCTCAATTCGATCCGTAGGTGTGTTTTTTTTAAATGTATGTTACCGCATATCGCCGGCGTCTATCGACAGATTTCGATTTTTTTTTGAGGTTTGCTAGGGAATTCTTCAAGGTTGGTCCCATTTTCAAAATATTATCAGAAATTAACCCCCTTGGGGGTGAAAAGGGTGTTTGAAGGTCACATAATTTCAAAAATATTTTTTGATCGACTTGAAACTTTGTATAATGTATTTAATTTGTTTTTCTATTGGTAAGTATGATTGATAATCCTTGAAATTAAACTATTTTACGGATTTTATCGCGTTTATTTACTATTTTATTTTCCCTTTTTTTTTTTTTTTTTTTTTTCGGATTTTATCGCGTTTATTTACTATTTTATTTTCCCGACGTTTCGGCTGCTTTACAGCAACCATGGTCACGGGGGGACTGAGGTGTTAGACGTCCTGATGTCATAGTTAATAACTGGGTACCCTCATATTTAGTTGTTGTTTGCGGTCCGATCCACGCAGAAAGTGCTTACGGTGTCCTGAGGTCTTGCAATGGTACACTTGGTTTTGGATTTAATCATATTGATTACTGGATCCCAAGTTGGTGGTAGCACCCAGCCATCTTCCCTATTGAAATTAGGATGTTTTTTAATTTCAATGGTCTCGCGTATCATCCTTGGTCGGAGTCGGTGTTCTTTTGCGAGGATATGCGGTTTATCAAATCTGATATAATGGCGGGTGCGGTCCTGTACATGTTCACAGATTGCAGACTTCGTGGAGCGTCGGTGTTTCACGTCAGCTATATGTTCTTTTACGCGGGTTTTAATTGATCTTTTAGTTTGTCCTATGTAAGAGAGCCCACATTCACAATCGAGTTTGTATACCCCTGTATCTTGTAGAGGAATGTGACACTTGACAGGTGGTAAAAACTGACTAATCTTCTTCGGTGGCTTGAAGTAAGTTTTGATTGAAGCCCGTTTCAAGATGTAGCCAATCTTGTCTGTGACACAAAAAAAAAGGGAAAATAAAATAGTAAATAAACGCGATAAAATCCGTAAAATAGTTTAATTTCAATGTATAGTATTCGCGTAAATATAAGAAAACAATATTTGATAATCCTTGTTATACCTACACAATATTTAAAACTATCTTAGCCCACATTAGATTTGTCCACGTGGAATTTAGAAATCCTTTTTTACCAGGAACGAATGGGTTTTAATATTTTCCCGCGGAATCATGATACTTTTATTAAATAAAAGTAAGTAGTCTTAGTTACTTTTTGTAACACCAGCTATCTGCCAGAGAAAGTCCCGTCACAATCGGTACCGTCGTTTCGAGATTACCTGGAATAAACAGAGGGATTTTTTTTTATTGTATCTTCGTTATTAGTACCAATTTTATTATTTATATAGGATAGGTAGGATAGGTACATACTTACCTACCTACTCATCTACATAAATCTCCATAAATTGAAAAAAAATCTAGGTCAACAACCTTTGAATACTTAATACAGTGAGGCCATACTTAAACAGTGATAAATTAAAAAAAAAACGGAAGTTACCTATTTGAAGAATACATAGATGTAGAGTTTGGTAAGGTGTTCATCACCTGTCATATCAAATATCTAATAATAACTACCACACGAAGACAACCAGCCATAAACAAAAACCCGCTACCAATTCCAGAAACTAGGATAACTACACCAATTGTATTTAATAAATATTATCTGTGGTATTAACCAACAGGAAACGGGCTCACGTATTTATATTAAAACACTGGCCGCAATGAAAACAGCCATAAATTCAATCGAATATAAACCTTAACATGGCCGGATGCGAGGAATATTAATAATAATAAAAAAAATGGTTACTATTTAACCAAACACACACTAAATAGACAACGTCAAAAAAGTTCCAGTGCAGTCGTAAAGATGGAAGATGCGGTTAATTTTTATAACCGATTTATTGCTTTTAAAAAGTCTATAGGATGTGGTTTTGCCTTTCAGATCGGCGATGTTCTAAATCAAACAGTGCGGTTCGGATGCGACTTTTAAAACTGGTTAACGATTCATATAAGTTTATAATAAAGTAATTTTAATATCATTTAGTGCTGCTTTTTAATATTTAAAAGCTTTTATTACTACTAGATGAAAAATAAGTAGTGGTAGCCGAGTGGTCGAACGTACGCTTTGCAATCAAAGTGCGCAGGTTCTATCCCCGGCTCGCACCTCTGGGTTCCATGTGCAAATCTCATTTTCATCTGAGATTATCACTTGCTAAGAAACGGTGACGGAAAACATCGTGAGGAAACCTGTGTGCCCGGTATAATGGCAATAGGCTCGCCCCCTATTACATTGGGACCAAAATACATCGGCGAAGTGTGGGCGCACTGCAGTGCACCTCTGCCTACCCCTTCGGGGAATACAGGCGTGATGATGTATTAGTATTATTAGATGAAACACTTCTAGATCTGATGGCCGATCTATTAATAAGGGTTGCTCTATAGTTTAAATAGGCACACTATTAAAGAATATATTTGTATTTTTGTAAGTAACGAATAAACTTGAGCAGTGGTAGCCTCGCGGGCAAGAACGCCCGCCTTGAACGTAAGGGGTGCAAGTTCAAATCCCGGGCCCGCACCTCTGAGATAATTTTCATGTGCGAATGTGCATTTTCAACAATGATTACCACTTGCTGAATGGTGAAGGAAAACATCGTGAGAAAACCTGCACGTCTATAGAATGGCGTGTGAATTTCACCAACCCGCACTGGGCCAGCGTGGTGGACTATGGCCCAAATCTCCCTCGTATTGAGGGGAAATATGCCCGGTATAATGGCAATAGGCTCGCCCCCTATTACATTGGGACCAATATACATCGTCGAAGTGTGGGCGCACTACAGTGCACCTCTGCCTACACCTTCGGGGAATACAGGCGTGATGATGTATAATAAACTTAAAAAACTGCTGGACAGATTTCAAAAGTTCTTTTGCCGTTAGAAAGCCACATTATCACTGAGTAATAATGGCTATATTTATTATCAGGAAATGTTTAAAAATTATGTCCACCTGTGCGAAGCCAGGACGGGCCGCTAGTAGGTATAATATTTTAATCCTTCGTCTGCCTCCAAATGTATAGGTATATACATAAAAATCTATTTTGGTTTGTTAGTCTCGCTAAAAATCAACGGTTTGACCGATATTTTTTTTGTTCGCTCTTACAGGTGTGGTTTAAAATAAAATAAAACATATAGGGAAAAGAAATAGTAGCTGATACGAAGTTCATCGGGTCAATTTTTTTTTAAATAAATAATAGTTCGAATTGAGTTAGGTGTCGAATTGACGTGAATACTTTCCAGGGGCACGATTTTCGTTTGGTCAAACTAAACGTCAAAATGGTCGTATTTTCTCTTTTGTTTCAGCATAGGTATCTCTAATAAAGATTGATGTCTATCAAACGAAAATCGGGCCCCAGGTATCTTCTACGCAATAAATAAAACGAAGACGTTTAATGGAATAAGATGAGGAATGGCTGAACCCGTGACAATAACTAAGTTTGTTTCGGTGTCATTTCGATTTAAAAATGGATGCAATGTTCTTGCAGCAATATTTTTAACAATACTTTCAGTTTTTGACAGAGAAGGTGGTAACGCCCTGGAATATAAACCCTTTCCTTTGCCATCACCTGTAATGTTCAATATCAAAGGTCCCCATGAAGAAACTGTGGGTTACACGTCCTGAATAATTTTGCAACTGAAAATTGTGCGACGAACATGCGCAAAGAGAACGTGGACCCCCATTATTATGATTCTTATCTGACACACCCATCCGATTTAACAAGACAAATCCACGGTAAAATCCGACTAGATTAAGTAGGTCGATCACGTTTTCGGTTACCATTGTGATGAGAGGTTGACGTAACTCGGCGGCATTATCGCCACCCTACGTTTGCCCTCGATTTTTTTTTCTTTGCTTCTTTTTTTTTATTAATTCCCAACACGTCTCGGCAGTCGTCTTTGTTCGTCTTATTGTGAACGAGTGTGTAATAGAAATACGAATAACGCCTCGTATGCTTATTGAATGGCATTTTCGTATTCTGTCCCGCGCTTTGTACGCTCTGTACCAGTCATGATTATGTTGAATTACAGTCCTGAGCAGACTGGAGCGTCTATACACACCATATGATATAGTAAAACATTATGGATCTGACACTAATTTTAACAACATCAATGTGCAAGCTACTACAGCCCTTTTAACGTCCCATTGCTGGGCCCGTGCCTCTTCTCAATACAAGCTATTGTATAGGTAATTGTAACCTATTTTTCAATAAAATTTCATTGACAATGCGACCGAATTTTGCAGCATTCCCCACAGTTATTTAATCTGTATGTACATAGAAACAGAGTGCGTTTTGGTTTGGGCAAAGATAAACGCCCCACTGTAGGTACCCAAAGATTAGAACGTACCTAGAAATAATTGTACAGGTTGTGGAGTATGTGGTTAGGTAATGTTAGGAGCTTATTGATAAAATTATGTTTTCAATCATTTCTATGTGTTTCAATGAAGTTCTCAATGTTCTCAATTCTCAAAGTTCTCAATAGTAAATGACTTGAAGCAACAATTAAAGGTATTTCTATAAATACACCAATTCTTAGTATTTGACATCTATTTAAATACCAAATTAATTTTTAACCGACTTCAAAAAGGATGAGGTTCTCAATTCGACCCGTATGTTTTTTTTTTATATTATTAATAAGTACATTCCCACACGAATCCAAAAAATCTCAGAAGTGTGAAACTTGCGTTTAAAGTGAACCTTTGACCAACTAGGCTACTAATCTATACTAATATTATAAAGCTGAAGAGTTTGTTTGTTTGTTTGGTTGAACGCGCTAATCTTAGGAACTACTGGTTCGAATTGAAAAAATATTTTTGTGTTGAATAGTCCATTTACAGGGGTAGGTCATAACATCACGCTACTACACAGTAACAATAAGTGCGGGTGAAACCGCGGGCATAGCTAGTACTTATATAAATGGCTGCAACAGCGTTAGCCGAACCCCCTTCTAAAACAAATTTACACCAATTTTTATGCTAAATAAACCTCATTGAGTTGTATACAATGGATTCTGCCCTTTCGATTGCACCCCTCGATATAATTTGTCGAGTCCCGTAGACAAGGACCTTCCGTTTCTTTCAATAGTCTAAGAAGAACAAAATTGTACCCATAGTATCTGTACAACAATAATTTGTGTCAATTCGCTGGGTTTGTTTAGTCTTGATACATTTACGTTTATACGGTGTTAGTTCCTCGAGAGACTGATTGAAGTTTTGATACGATAAAATGTGAGATATTTTGTGTCTATTTTGTCTTATTATCTTGTATGAATTATAAGAGAGAGAAAACGATTCGGTTTGACACAAATCTAGTCTTAGCGCTCGTGCTAACCTTGTTGCAGTTTTCCATAGATCCCCTGACACGTAAGAAAGAGACTTACCTAAAGTGACATATCTCTAATAGAGATTGATGTCTATCAAACGAAAATCGTGCCCCTAGGCATACCATACCCTCAAATATGTAACGATACTTTTGGTGCCTACTAAACTTTTTTTAAATAATCTATCTTACGTAGACGTTCAACGAACATAAACAACTCCTTAAACTCATGATAGAGTCGCAGTTCTTGAACTGTTAGCTATACTGAACATACTTATCTGGATTTGGATATTGGTCTCTACAAATTGATCTCCAGTAACTCATCGACTCTACCGATCGGGGGCCAAGTCGGGCCACTCGTAGACCGCTAAAGAATTTCAAATAGGTGCACACTTAGTAATCCTATTGTTGATCCAACCCTTCTGTTGTGAGCACGTGTTTCATTGTCTGATTACATTTATTGGAGGGGCCGCGTCAACGGAGTAGGAAGTGCTATTGTTGAGTGTTAGAATAGGAATCGACAGAGTTTCTATAACTTCACGCGTATGTATTTTAAAGGAGTAGGCAGCGTGTACGAATTGTTATGGAAACTGATGTAATAGCATCGTTCATTTCTTTAATATAACGGAATTGAATAGAACTGCTTGGACACACAGGTATGACAAACATACATACGAAAATGAACTGTATTTACAAATGGAAGAAGTACATTTTTCAACTATATGTCATGGACGACGCGAGCAACTTTTGACGCTTGGTTGCCACAGACATTCGATAGTATAATTAAATTATATTAACACTGAGTATATAATCATGAAATCAAGTTAAATCTCGCGTCTCAGTGTGTTCAGGGCTATATTATTCGCAGTTCAATGGGATATTAAAAACTCAGTTTTATTCCACCGGCCCGGCCACCGACGGAAGTCCCCGTAACAAACGCGTCCGATTATTATTATAACATTTTTAATCGTAAAATTAGATCTATTACGTACATACTGTATCGTAAAGATTTTTATGGGCCAACGCATCGAACGGTCTACGGAGGAGGATGCAGGACTATGTGTATAGTCCAGGAGTCGGAATAATAATGACAAGGGTACCTATAGTTTTTTCTGTCATAAAACTTTAATTAAGACTCTGTCTCGTATCTTTGAAATATCGGTACCTTTTTAACGTCTTTCTACCGAGCACGGGCTTCCCCTAAAAGTGCGGGGGTTCAGGCCATAGTCCACCAAGCTGGCCCGGTATGGGTTAGGAGATTTCACACATCTATCGAGAGCTAGTCTAGTTCCCTCAGGCGTGCAGGTTTCTCGTGATGGTTACTTTCAGCGTTTACTTGCATGTGGTAATCTCGGATCAAAAAGAAGGTTGAACATCCCAGGTGCGAGCCGGAGTTTGATCCTGACACACCTAAAATGGGAAAATGAACAAGAAGTCAATAATTTCATTATACAATAGCGTTTAATTTTGGCGGTTTAAGGTATCTGTTTTTTTTTTCATATTGTAAGCCGCCTCCTCGCCTATACGGTAGAACAATGTGTTTGTTAAGATCGCCGTTAAAAGTTAGTGTTTTATAATCCATTCATAGTTTTCATTCATAGATAAAAATAGATTTTATTGTGATGACTTTAAATCGGTACCATATCCCCGAAATTGATAGAAAGTTATAAATCTATTGTAGAACACTTTTATACTGAATAATTTACATTACATCATTAATATCAATAACTATTCCTTGCACTTCCGGTAAAGGAAAGTTTAAACTTTTTAAAATTATAATTTCTTACTTATCTGCTATGTATACCTAGGTAGTAGTGGTAGCCAAGTGGTCGAACGCACGCCTTGCAATCAAAGTGTGCAGGTTCAAACCCCGGTTCGCACCTCTGGGATTTATGTGCGAATCTCATTTTCATCCGAGATTATCACTTGCTATGAAACGGTGAAGGAAAACATCGTGAGGAAACCTGCACGTCTGAGGGAACTTGACTAGTTCTCGATAGGTGTGTGAAGTCTGCCAACCCGCACCGGGCCAGCGTGGTGGACTATGGCCTGAATCCCCCTCGCATTGAGGGGAGGCCCGTGCCCAGCAGTGGGACGCTAAAAAAGGGCTGTTATTATAAAAAAAAATCTTTATCTAATTTAGATGGTAAAAGCCACTGGACCACGCGTCAAAATTCGCACGCGCTGTCGAATGAAATTTTTATTGAAAAATGTGTTTCTTCTGTGAGTTACCTAATACAGTTCGTTTCTGTAGTATCATAAATTAATGGTAAAATACTTTTTTAAATCAAGCTTTTATTTAACCCTTAGTTTTCGTGTTCTCCTCAGCAAGACCTTTCATTTGATACCCATACTGTGGTAGTGCTGAAAAAATAACTATTCCGCCATCTTAGATGATCCACCATATTGGAATTAGAATGACCTCACATAGCTAAGCATGCATTGACATCCAAAATAAGCGTGTATACCAAATTTCAGCTCAATCGGTTAAAGATAACTGATTTAAAATTCAGTTGCAAGATTCCACCCGGACATACATACATTGTAAGTTAATATAAAGGTTGTAAAAAGGCAATCTCACGCGCTCTGATGCTCTTGTGGGTTCAGGGCTTAATGTATACCTATATCTCCGCATTTCCCCACCCAACGATATAATTATTCCGATCTAAATCAATCCAAATACAATACAATATATAATATAATTGTAAATATATAATATAATAAATATAATACATATGTCAATCGATTTTTGTTCCGTCAGACATTTTTGTCCCGTACAAATAAACACACGTCCCTACAGTAGTATGTTTACTTCCAAACGTCGCTTTAGCCATAAATTATAGTTGAATCACATTAATCTGTGTCCTATTCGATTTTGGAGGAATTTTCACCAACTAGTTTATCTAGAAACTATTTAATATGACAATAATGAGTTCGAAGATCACACGTTTTATGTGATTGAAATTCTTGAATTATAAGCTAGATTATCTTTGAAATAAAATATCATGTTGACGTCGATTCGGTGGGTACTGGGGCGTTTCGCACCATGTTCCAAACCGCCCAAGGACTCTTTTTAAATGGGCTCTTTCGGAACACGTTCCGAAACTACTAATGCTTTTTGTTGTAAACTAACTATAACTAAACTATTTTTGACAGCACTTGAAACATTGCCGCCTTGCTCATACATTACGGTCGTAAGAAAGACGGCAATATGATTAATTTTGTGTAGTTTGATTCGGTGCTAGCCAGTCGCATTACTAGTTATCTAAATAATAAAAAACAACAAATAGCAGCTAACGAAAAAAAATTTTTACATAAGAACATCATACATCATCATCATTACGCCTGTATTCCCCGAAAGGGTAGGGCCTCAATTTAATAGGGGCGAGCCTATTGCCATTGAGAAAATGACATTCGCACATGAAAATTATCTACGACTGGCTGTGCCCGCGACTTCGCTCGCGTGGACTTTAGGGAGATTAGGGGACTTTTTCTAAAATTAAAGTAGCCTAAGTTACGCCTTGGAACGTCAGCTATGTATCAGACAGACAGACAGACAGACAGAAAAAAATAATTAAAATTGCGTTTTCGTTATAGGTATCTTATATACTTTCATACGTATTTGGTAAAAAAAGTGTTATTTTGATATTACAAACAGACACTCCAATTTTATTTATTTGTATAGATGTATAGATATCTATTAGGTGTGAGCCCGGGATTTGAACTTGCACCCCTTAATTTCAAGGCAGGTGTTCTACCGATGAGGCTATCACTGCATAGTGTTCAAATAACTCTTAATGCTTTGTGAAAGCAAATAATAATCAACCATAAAACAAAATATAATATGATCTACTTTCGATTACCTTCGACAAAGCCCATTCTCACGGCGAACGCATTAAGAGCACGTGTGTCTACCGCCATTGTGCGAGTATTATACCGTTTCCTCCCGTTGGATCCAGTGTCCTAACAATCGTACAGGAAACCCTTTATTTTCTTATATCCAGGGCTATGGAGAGACGGCACGTAGACCCACAATTCCTTTTCTTGTATTCATATTATTAAATAGTATATCTACAATCTGTTTTAGTGTTTTGTTCTTTCGTTAAAATATGTCGAGGGGTGAAAGGCTATTAGCGACATTTTTTTAACTTTACAGAAGAGCATACTCACTCGACGGAGAAGAATTCGCTGATTCCAAATATGTATTTAAGTCAATATTGCCAAAAAGTGTCGTTTAAGTCAAATAGCTTTTTTCCCCTCGATATTATTCGGTACCTACTCAACATTTAATATGATTTTGCGAAGTTCTCGTATGTTGCTTACCATAATTCACTTGTCTTACTTTCTTTAGGGTTCCTTACCCAAAGGGTAAAACGGGAACCCTATTACTGAGACATCGCTGTCCGTTCGTCCGTCCGTCCGTCCGTCCGTTCGTCCGTCCGTCCGTTCGTCCGTCCGTCTGTCACCAGGCTGTATCTCATGAACCGTGATAGCTAGAGAGTTGAAATTTTCACAGATTATGTATTTCTGTTGCCGCTATAACAACAAATACTAAAATACAGAATAAAATAAATCACATACACCAAACGTGTTTTTTTTGCTGTTTTTATAGATAATGGTACGGAACCCTTCGTGCGCGAGTCCGACTCGCACTTGGCCGGTTTTTAAATACAGTGAACTCAACATCAACAATTCATGAGCCGTAGAAATAGATATATTTCGTAATACAACGTATCAGTTCGCTTCCTAGACATAAGTCGCTCTTCACTCCACTGTCCCTTTTATTACTACAATGACAGATTTTATGTGTCCCCGAAACTCTGAAACTATCGAGTGCCGGCTCGTTTTACAGTCACTAAAACTATTGTTTGGAATGACTGCCGCCGGGTTTGTGGGGTTACCAACATTTTTGATTTCGTTAGGATATGTCCCGATTGAATACTATGTTTTTTTAAATTAACACGAACAAATAAATGCCATATTTCTTGTTGCGTTGCCGTGTTTTATGGCCTAATATTTTTGATATTTCTGTAAAAGATACATTAATTAAATACATAGTTTCTCCCAACAATATGTATCATTTAGCGATATTGACATATATACATATTTGAAAGCAGTGGTAGCCGAGTGGTGGAAAGCACGCCTTGCAAATCAAAGTGTGCAGGTTCAAACCCCGGCTCGCACCTCTGGGTTTATGTGCGAATCTCATTTTCATCCGAGATTACCACTTGCTTTGAAACGGTGACGGAAAACATCGTGAGGAAACCTGCACGTCTATAGAAAGGCGTGTGAAGTTCACCAACCCGCACTGGGCCAGCGTGGTGGACTATGGCCCAAATCTCCCTCGTATTGAGGGGGAATGTGCCCGGTATAATGGCAATAGGCTCGCCCCCTATTACATTGGGACCAAAAATACATCGGCGAAGTGTGGGCGCACTGCAGTGCACCTCTGCCTACCCCTTCGGGGAATACAGGCGTGATGATGTATTTATTTATTTTTACATATTTGAAATCAGCATTTTATTCTGCGTCGAATGAGTATGATCTCCTGTAAAGTTAAAAAATGTCACTTCATTCCAATAGCCTTTCACCCCTCAATACATATTTTGCTTTCAAATTGAGCACTACTACAGCCCTTTAAACGTCCCACTGCTGGGCACGAGCCTCCCCTCAATGCGAGGGGGATTCAGGCCACAGTCCACCACGCTGGCCCAGTGCGGGTTGGCAGACTTCACACATCTATCGAGAACTAGACAAGTTCCCCCAGACGTGCAGGTTTCCTCACGATGTTTTCCTTCACCTTTTCATAGCAAGTGATAATCTCGGATGAAAATGAGATTCGCACATAAATCCCAGAGGTGCGAGCCAGGGTTTGAACCTGCACACTTTGATTTGCAAGACGTGCGTTCAAACACTCGGCTACCAATTGAGCACTCTTACCTGCTAAATAAATTATGTAGATACTGGTAGTTTTAAAAAAAGTGTAAGTAGACGTCGCGTTAATTCAGCACATATTTTAATTTAAATGTGCTGCTAACACTACAATAAGTAGAATACAATAATTGTCAATTAGTTTTATGAAACATTTGGAAATCGGGAAAATATTGAAAAAAATCTTGAAAAATATCAGTCAAAATCCGTATTTCCGTCTTCGTATCCTGTTCGTTACTCTATCCAAACATGGTCACCGTATTGGAGAAGTTAATGATGCTACTTATCGACATATGGTGATTTAGTAGAAGGACGGTATTGGGGCATTGACTAATGAATAGCGGATAACGTGTCTATTAGTTCAAATGTAAATAACATTTAACATGTAGCCTATATACTTACAGGGGACAATGGACTTTAATGTTTATGTTTTAAGATACAAAAAAGTATAATTGGAATAAAAAACCGGCCAAGTGCGAGTCAGACTCGCGCACGAAGGGTTCCGTACATACATCTATAAAAACAGCAAAAAAATCACGTTTGTTGTATGGCAGGCCCCTAAAATATTTATTTTATTCTGTTTTTTAGTATTTTTTGTTATAGCGGCAACATAAATAAATCATCTGTGAAAATTTCAACTCTCTAACTATCACGGTTCATGAGATACAGCCTGGTGACAGACGGACGGACGGATGGACGGACGGACGGGCAGCGAAGTCTCAGTAATAGGGTTCCCGTTTTACCCTTTGGATACGGAACCCTTAAAAATTATGACATTTAAAATACTTTAATATAATTTAGTTTTCCTGTAATATTATGACCATACCTATCTCTATGGTAATAGCCTCAATATCCTTCCACATCATAGACTACATAACCCAAACATTGCGTATTAATAAAATGATTTGTACTACAATTAAAACAAAGGCGGTCGGCTCTATAAATAAACGCCAGAAAGGCACCTCACGCATTTAAACGCATTGTACACACGTAACACATGGGACGCATTAATACATCTGGCCGATAATCTTATCGGCCGATTGGGGAAGAATAAAATAATATCGAATTTCTTCATTCTCGAGTCCCATTTTTTTTTGCATTTTGTATGCGGCACCTAATGTAAGCATTTTTTATTCTACACAACACATAATCAGGAGTACCAATTAGCCCCTACAGCTAGATTAAATAGTTGGGCTAAAGCGGGCTTACGTAAATAAATTAATGACCATGGTAGGAATCGAACGTGGAATCTCTCGGTTACGAGTGAGATCCCTCACCACTAGGCTACTGACGAATTATAGTCTCTATGATACCTGATAATATTAATCTTATTATATTGTAATACAACTATCTATATAGGTATCTTCAAGAAGCGAGCATACTCATTCCTTAAAGGCCGGAAACGCACTTGCGATGCCCCTGGTGTTGCAGGTGTCCATGGGCGGCGTTAGTCACTTACCATCAGGTGAAACGCCAGCTCGTTTGCCCCCTATCTCATAAAAAAAAAAACTATCACATACTAATCGTATGATCCCAAACTAAGCAAAGCTTCTACTATGGGTACCATGCAATAGACTGGGGGTGATCCCATTTCCAGCCAGACCAGGCTTAGCATGACCGTGTAGACTTAAGTTCTCTTTCAAATGTCATATTTTTCAAGAAAATAACGTCACTTCGAGCTTTTTGTACTGGACATGACTCGGTGTGACGTCATTTTCTCGACACATCTGACAGTTGGATAGATAAAACTTATGTCTGCATGGCTAAGCGCACAAGATAAATCCCGAAAATTTAATTTCAGAAATTTGCCTTTTCGGAATTTGCCCTGTAACCAATGTAACTGGGGGCGACCCCAGTCCATTTTAACCCTACATTTATCCTACAAGTCCCCAGTATACAACCATAGTCTAGCAATAAGTATTTTGTTGTAATATCTCTAATTAAGTTTACAAAGAGAAATACTAGTAACCAACATGTCTAGACTTTATAATAAGCCGTAATTATAATACTGATTTATTACTTCTAACTGAACACTATTGTGTGTTTAAATTAAACAAAACGTGTTCACAACATTAATCATTGTTTCATTATTGTTACAGGTACACAATATTTTATTTGGCAACATTAATGTGAGTTACCACCACTAATTAAAGTTTCACAAATTTTATATTCAAATGATGTGATATTTGAAGGTTATCTGTATATAACATCTTAAAAAAAACATCTACATTAATATATAATAATCAAAGGTAATATCCGCGACTTTGTTTATATAGATTTCATTCTAAACGTGAGTTTTTGTGATAAAAAAATAATATTAGTGCGTGCGGAAAATTCTATAAAATGAAAATCCTTCTTATATATAATAATCTTAGTAACTAACTCATACATCATCATCACGCCTGTATTCCCCCAAGTGGTTGGCAGAGGTGCACTGCAGTGCGCCCACATTTCGCCGATGTATTTCGGTCCCAATGAAATAGGGCGCGAGCCTATTGCCATTATATCGGGCACATTCTCCCTTAATACGAGGGAGAATTGGACCATAGTCCACCACGCTGGCCCACTAAGTACGTAACTATCACACTTACCATTACCATCAGGTAAAACGTCTGCTCGTTTGTCTCCCTATCTCATAAAAAAAAAACTCTTAAAATGAAATACGTGAAAAACGTACGCCACGTTCATCGTCAATCTTACACTACTTGTCACTCTCTCCATTCATTGCTTCACTCTTTCCATCTCGTTCAAACTTCGCGCTCAGATATTTCATCTTACATTTGTATTCTACGTAGCAGTAGTGTATTTAAAATGACAAAAATGGCATTTAAAAAAATATATAATCTGTCTATTAATTCAAACTAATATTAAAACAATAGGTACTACTAAAAAGGTAACGGTAAGACCCCGGATAAAAGGAATTATGAAAACGACATTAAAGAAAAAGATACCTATGTTTTCCCGTATAGCTCATCTCAACAATGTACCCCTTTTAATGAACACATCAGAATCAAACTAAATTAATTAGAATCCATATTATATTACGGATGGCGCCTCAACCGAACACCACAAAGGCATTTTGTCTTCAAGTGGTACCAGACGTCGGTGCCACACAATATCGGCTCTGTGCCACAAGTAGCCATATAAAGAGCATTGTGGCCGAATCAATTAAGTTATAATGTGGCCCATTGTGGTCAGACATTGTCCTAATGTATCTCTGTGTATATCTTTTTTAAGCCCACCGCTCACTGGGGCGTCGATGATCGAGCGACAAATTATTTGCCAAACCAAAACGAACTGTATTGACACACAGAAAAAGTTGATTCTACAAATAAATAACACTGAAAGCGCGAGCGAATTTAGGTGTTGAAAAGGTCGTTTTGGTACTGACAAAAAATTTGACGCGCGAATATTAATGCCTCAGTGTGAGACTGAGGAACTGGCAGTTTAAGATACACCTTGCCCCAAAGTCATCAAGTCAAGTAATGGTCCCTAAAATGGTCCATGACAGTTCTTCTAATAACACTAAATTTGAATCTGCTATAGATATAAAACTGCACACTACCAGGTAAGTTTTCATTTGTCAAAGTTTGTTGTTGTCATTTGTTAGGTAGGTTGTAACAAACAGGTGCTAATATTGCAGGGAATTAAGTCTTTAAAAGTAGTACTTGAGATAACTTCTTCCATTCATATCGTGGTCGCTTTTTAAGTACCAAATACAATTTATAACTTTGAATCAATGCTGGATTATCAGTTTTTATCAGAATATTTCAAGCTTGTGACCGCTCATATCAACTATCAATATTGTTATAATTATAATCCTTACTACTAGTAAAATTATGCCGAAAAAAGCATTCATAGCAATCTCGCATAACATTAATTAAATAAAGACACAATCTAGCCCATTCTGCTGGATATAATATACAAGCTTAGATTAACATAACTAAGAATATCAGAGGGCCAAGTCTCAATTTTACAAAGGTCCTGTGCTTCACGCACGCACTTGCCAACAGCAAGTGCCAACAGAAGTGGGCTAAAATCTAAATCCATCTTTGCATTCCATTTATAAAATTTACCTATTTTAAATAATATTATGACTGAGATTTGTTTGATAAAGATAATCATTTATTTTAAGGAAATCTGACATGAATCTTATTAGCAACTAAGATTTATAAAGGCAGATAAAACATGATGTCTTTTTTAAAAATACCTGTCTCTAAATCAAACATCACCTGTTAATGAGTGACCAAGGCTATCAGATTCCACTAAAAACTTCTGAACATCAAAAAGAAAGGTGCATTGACACCGTCTGTGGGCTCGTCCCGTAATGGACTTGAAGGTATGAGAAAACTGAACATCAAGTCATTATTGTCGAGAAACTTGAAACCGAGACATGTGTCACATATCGGCCAAGATTGCGATGCCATATGTGAAATGAGTGGAAAAAACAAGACAAAAATCTGTTGTCACTCCCCAAGGTACGAACAATGATGCTCTCAAATCATGCTTCCCATCCCGAAACGAAACCGAACTCTAAATCTTGTTGACAAAGTTTAAATTCCATTGGTGCGCGAAAGATATACGGTCGAATTTGAGGACACATACGTCGTTCTGTGATTGGTTTTTTTTTGTCCAACCTTCCGCAACCTTTAGCCTGTGACATGGATTGTAGATTAGGCATATTGTTGACCTTTTTTGCTTCCATTTCGGTGTGCACGTGTTTTGTTTTTTTTTGTCGGAGCCCTTCTGAAGGGCTTTTTGTTTTTGTCGAGGATGGTATGAGATTTGCATGTGTGCGAAACGGTTTTTGAAACGAACAAGGCGTTCGTGGCCGTTTCCTGTTGAATTTTAAGATGAATTGTAAGATTGCCAAATCAGGCGCACATCTTGAAGAACATTAGTGATTTTAATGGTTTAGATTTTTTTTACATGCCTATTGCTTGGCATTAGATTACTTTATTAGTTAACAAAGTTAACTGTCTGCCATAGGCTTAACTAAATTTCCAAAATGAATACTAATGGAAAAACAGTTAGGAAACAGTAAAAAATAAATTGTGACGAATTACCTAAAATTAATAAATTCGTCACAAAAATTTGGCACCTGCTATGTTGTGGCTGATGGCCCAAATCTGTATAGATATCTAATTCCCTTTAACATATGCTTTTGTGTATATCAAATTGTTAAAGCCTTGGAGCCACAAGCGCGTCAAATTCGCTCAACCAAGTTTACTCATACAAAAACGAACTTTATTAACTGATCGAAATATCTAATTTTTCGATGAATTTTATCAATGACGCGAGCAAATCTTAACGCGTGGTGGCGTAGCTGTTACCACAGAAATTCAGGCTTTATTTATACAGAATTCGTTGTGGAAATAAAATATGTGCACGTCGTTTTGTTCACAAGCTCAGATGCTTAAAAACAGCTGAGTGGATGAACGTGAATTCGTCTGTCGCTGACCGTACAGATTACACATATTAAATGTATCGAATCGTATATTAAATCTCGCGAACGGAAGTTCTAATATTGTCGCGGAGCATCCACCCGTGTACCGTTGACAAAATAAATGCTTTATTATGAAACAATGAACAGAATTGTGTTCGTTATAAATAATGCGTGGCTCGCATGAAAGATGTCCTCGACATACGAAATGTCGGCTGGCCGCTAAAATGTATCAAATATGTATTTGCGATAAATTATTCCGCTAAAAATCTTTGATGATATTTAAAGAATCATAGGTTTTTAATATGATTTACTGGTGGTTCAATCGTAAGAAATACAGGGTTTATTGTTTGAGGATAAAAGAAATCTGAAGATTCCAGAAAAGTCTTTATTGTTGAATAGAAAATACGAGTAACAACATTAAAATACAATGATATGCTAAATTTTGTTCATATTAATTAATTAAGTAGTGTTAATTTTTTTAAAGGTTATCACATAAATTATGTTTAAATACCACAATGAAATAGATAGGTATATAAGTAAATATCAAAGCAAACTGATGTAAGTTTAGGTAAATAAAATATGTTAACTAATTTTATGTTTCATTTATTACACAAGCTTTATTTTTTTTACGAAAAACCCTCAAATGTGTACTTATATTCTCGCTCTAACCACAGAAATATCAACACTCTTATTACTTGATCAATTAGGCGTAAATCCGACAGTTTCTAAGAATCATTACCATACCGATCATCTAAATATTCACAATATTAAATCCACAGATATCTGTGACGAATAAAAATAATAGAAGTGTCGTTTCTAATAATATTGCGGCCGTTTCCGTTCGGTCGTTTATTTCGGTTTTGGAACGCGAATATAACGTATTATGAACGTTCATTCATGGGTTGTCTCTGATTTTTGGTGTTACCAGTAGCATGTGTAGTGTTTGCAATAAAGATTCAAATATCCCAATTTGGTAGTTTTTTTCTTTATCTTACATCACAAATTAACGTAAGTTTTTTCATGAGACCAACGGAAAACCTCAAGAAAAAAATTATAGGGCCAGCTCCCTTTTAAATTTGTTATTTTTTAAATAAATATTCTTTGTATTTTTCTTTAAATATTACTGAGCTCTATAAATACATCTACTCACCCTAAACATTAACGACTGGTAAATTATTACGCCCATAATGCACTTTGGCGACCGATTATACTACACTGTTTTAAAAAATGTTACTTACTTAGTAATTTTACTTAGTAAGTTAGTAACTTTTTTTAAAGTCTATCTATATAAAGATTGTATGTCCAAAGCCATACGACTGGATTCAATCGCGTCATCAATGACATTACGTTGAAAAATGTGCTTCTTATTATTATTATGAGTCTATAACGTCCCACTGCTGGGCAAAGACCTCCCTCCCTTTTTTCCATTTTTCTCTAATTTGAGCTAAGATAGACCACTGTTTTCAATGGAACTCCAGTTCATCCCACCATCTCCTTCTGGGCCTGCCGCGATGCCTTCTTGCATTACCGGGGATCCACTCTGTGGTTATTTTCGCCCAGTGTTGTTCTGACATGCGGCTGATGTGTCCAGCCCAGTTCAATTTTAGCTTGGCAGCTTTTTGGCCTACGTCACTAATTTGTTAGAATTGGATTTTTTTTGGATTGGCTAAAAATTAATCGCGCGCCTTTTTGCGAGATGTCTTTTTTTAGAGGGCTTTATTATATATAATGTCACGCACGTGTAACACATAATAGATTACACCAGCAATAAAATCTAATAGTCTGAAGAACAGCGTTTTTATTTTAAACCATAAAACAGAAGTTGCCCTCACATACACCAGATATTACGAAACTATTTAACTTGTCGTTGTTAATGAGTATTATTCTAAACTTCAACTAACCACAGTTCTTTAGAACTGTGGTTAAGTTGAAGTTCTTAATTTTAACTTCACATTAATGACCATTCACAATATACTACTGTTTGAATTTCTACCATAATTGTCAAAGAGTATACATAATAAAATGTCATACATTACAATATGTATAAGTGTGTGTGTGTCTTTGTGTCGATATCAATCGCATGGTAATGTGTGTAACAAAAACCATGATATTTTCAACATTATTAAATCATTAATGATTGGGATTAATAATGACGAAGATAATGATAAATGTAACAGACCGCCACGGTTTTAGAAACATGAAAACTGCGTGTAGGTCACTTCCGTTAACCATACATCTCTCTTTGATCCTATAACGATGTTTAAGAATACTGTAATGACAGATTTAGATAGCGAACGTAATTTTGATATATAGACAATAACTTGACCCGAAGCCAAGAAGTAATATTATTTTTAATATTATGAGAACAGTTAAAGTCACGACATGGAATTCATCATTATTATAAAACTTGTTTTGAACTATCATAGGTCATGTGATAGATATCTATCATAAATTGTAAAAGAGTTAACAGCGTTCTAGCAGCAGGTCCACCTTACTTAAAGTATTGTTTTTTTTTTTTTAATGGCCTCTTACCATTGAGTCAGGCCCAATGTTACAATAGTAACTGTAAATTTTTGACAGATGTTGAACTGTCGAAAACTGAAATAAATATTTAAAGCAAGGGAGTTGGCGGTAAGGGAGCAGTATCTAAATATGTACGGGTATGTGTCACGCAAATGATTAAGTTATATTTGATGGTAAATTTCAGGTTTATTAATAAAATAACCAATTACATTTTAGCACAAAAGTTCAAGGGTGTTGCCTGTTAGTAAAAATAATAAACGTTTTGTAAATAATTTAATAAAAAGAACTTCTACGTATATTAGGTAATTAGATGATATGAAAATTAATTAAATAGAGACTTAGGTATGTAAAGTACTATTATTGATGTAAAACTATAGCGAGAATGAAAAGCATAATATAAGTTAGCACGTTATTATATAATAAAAGAAAATATTGTTAAACTAAACCGCAAGGTTTTCGATTTCGATCATTATAAAACGCCGCAAAAACATCAATTAAGCCGACCGAATTCTTTCAAAATAGTTCCGTAGCATAACATCCCACCCCCGTACAGGCTATGATGGATGCTGTCGGCTACACACAAAAGAAACATCACATGTACGTGATAATTCATAAAAAAACAATAATAAAGAGGTAATTTGGTCCACATTATTGTTCCCGTCTGATTTATCTAGTCTCCGACGAATAACATAACATTTTGTTCTACGTGTATTAAATGTACTTTGTTGTTTGAGATTATTATATAAACGCGTTTTATTTTAGTCTCAGCTTTCTAGTGAACGGTGGAATGTTATAATTGGTTTAATAATAGTGAATAATTTGTGCAATATTTTAGATTTCATTGTTTGTGCACGCAAATAGAATAGTTTTATTGTATTATTTTGTTCGTCGTGTGCTATTTATTATTTTTCCAGGTTCATATCGTACAAAAAGTACAGTGTTATTTACAAATTATTACATAATATATTCTTTTTTCACAAAAACATCTACGTTGCTCTACCTGTAGCCTAATTCTCGTATTTACAAATAGTCCAAGCATCGCCGCAGTTCCGACCCCGCTCTATCGTAGATCTATCCAAAATTGGTATTCTCGTAATATCAAAACAATGTCTTTTGCACTAAATATCGTGATTTTCGTCGAAAAAATTAAATAAATTACACTTAAAATCATTAAAATAAATATAAAATATAAATAGAAATTCAAAAAGCACTATTTGTCATGATTATGCAAAAAGATGCTAAATGGATGCTAAATTGATTCTCGTTTAATGTTATAAGTGTAAGCCTAGTTGGTAAAACGCTTGCCTCGAACGTATAGTTGCAAGTTCAAACCCCGGGCCCGCACTTATTTTATTTTTATTTCTTTATTTTGTTTTTTTTTTAATTTTTCCTTACAAAAACATTGTTTTTATTTCTATTTATTTGTCACCTCTACTAATAAATGTTCTTTAAGAGTTTGTTTGCATAAAATAATAATAGATGGCGGTATAGTTCGTAACATATTTTAATTGAAGTTTTAAAATTTCCCTAACGTATTTTAGGACTCGGAGCTCTTTTTAGGCTCCGAGTCTTCGAAATCGTAAAAACAGCGTAAGTTGGAGCACATTAATTATATTTTTCACAAGAACAATACATGTAATCCTCGCAAATAACCTACGAGTGTTCAACGGCATTTTGATTGTGAAATTTGACAGATTCCCGCTTGAAAGTAATTTTGTTGAGCTATGAGAATACCATCATGTCAACGTGGTGGAACGATTAGAAGACGATCAACGTTTTTGCGAACAAATTCAACGACACTTCGACGAAAGTACTTAAAAATCGGTGCCGTTCAAGCTCGATAGACGGATGAGAATACCAAAAGGGCTTGAACGACTAATTCGCTACGATATCGCTACGATTTTTATTACGAGAATCAGGGCACTGGGCACACTGGGGAGAGGGAGGGGGGGCACACTGGGGTGTCGAGACGCGCGTGTTAAATTGTTGCCATGTACTATTTTTTATTGTGGCTAAGTTTTTGTCGATGAAAACTAATTCACTAATCATGTCATTTAGTAAATAAAACAGTATATACACTGGCACATACAAAAGGGTTACATAAAAAAAAATATTGACCTACCAATATAGCATAAATATAATTTATCACGAACGGACCTACCACTCCCGTTACAGAACCATTGTTTATCTATTATCTACAAAACACTCTGAATATATATTCAAAAATATACTATAATCTGTTGGGATTAGAAGAAATTAAACAGTACACGGCAATAAAAACTTCATCCTTCTAAGAATATAGAGCACTTTCGCCAGTGTTGAAGTAGAACGAAACACTTCTGTTTTATTGTTGGAGCCATATTTTACGACTGGATTGTGTACAGATTTAGATTGTTAGGAAGTGTACACACTCACCTGCGGACTCCGCGCGGACGTACATTTTATCTCTCTCAATTGTCAAATTTGTCGAGCGATGGACACAACATCTAGCTATGTCATCTTCGACATGTTTTACGAATTGTAGGAAATTTTAATGAAATAAGATGACAAATTGCGACGTCTAATATTACTGAAAATGAACAGTACAGTAATTTAATCATTATTATTATGAGTATAACGTCCCACTGCTGGGCAAATAACACCCTCCCCTTCCTCCATTCTTATCTATTTTGAGCTAAGATGGGCTACTGTTTTCGATGAGAGTCTAGTTCATCCCGCCATCTCCTTCAAGGCCTGCCGCGATGTCTTCTTGCATTACCGGGGATCCACTCTGTGATAATTTTCGGCCAGTGTTGTTCTGACATGCGGCAGATGTGTCCAGCCCAGTTCCACTTAAGCTTGGCAGCTTTTTGACCTTACTAATTTGTATCTTGGAGCTCAGTACAGTATTACAGTACAGAGTATATACAGTACTGTACAGTAATTTAAACAAGTAAAAAAAGATAAGTAATTTTTGACATCGGCGAAATGTGATTGCAATGTAGTACTTCTACCTACCGTACGAGGAAAACAGGCGTGATAATATAATGATAGTTACTATTATAATGTTTAAGTGTTATTCCGTATATTGCTTTTACTTCATAATTTTGATTACACCACGTTTTAATTAAACTATTTTACGGATTTTATCGCGTTTATTTACTATTTTATTTTCCCGACGTTTCGGCTGCTTTACAGCAACCATGGTCACGGGGGGACTGAGGTGTTAGACGTCCTGATGTCATAGTTAATAACTGGGTACCCTCATATTTAGTTGTTGTTACACACCACGTTGTTCAGCCCGGTATTTGTAGATAGTTTATAATAATCCCCGACAGTGCGTAATACTTAAAACGTCTGTTAAAACTTTTATACTACTTAACTGTATATTGCATTAATACAATAAACATTAATATTTATTGTCAGTATCCCTGTCAACGATGAATATTATTTTATATTTATTTTTTAGAACGAAGACGTGATACGCATTTTTTTTTTTCCTGTATTATATTTTTTTTTTGTAGGAAAAAAAAACAGTAGTTAAAGTAGCTATGGTACTCAGACTAGGCTCTTAGCCTGTATCTCGAATTCTTTTACATATTTTACTGCCAACAGTATTCCTGGATCGTAAAAAAGTTAATAAGTAAAATGTTAAACTGTATGCACAAATTGTTTTGTTTAATTATAATTTGACAATAATTAGCCTTATGCCGGTCCCTAGCTCTCCCATATTTTAGTCTATAAATAGTCAAACGGAATAACTACCATCTGGTCCGCTATGTCATTCGAGATTTCAAGTATCAAGGACACTTTATATTTTTAATCTGTCCGGTTTACAGCTGTTGTTGATCGCTGCGATTTATGCCGCCGTATGTGTAGGCTCCTTAACGTTTCGAGATAGTAGTACTCGTGTGCACTCCACAAACGCGGTGTTCAATCACACGACTGTGCTGCTATCTCCCGAGATTATAACGAAACTTTTATGACTTCAATATTCGTTATGAACAAAACTTTGGACGGACAAAGATCTCTTGTAACGTTACTCGTGGATTATACAAGGTGTATCACACGTCCGAAATAATATTTTTAGTACTTTTACGGTAGCTGTTTTGGAGATGCTTCGTGAAATTAGACTATAACTAACTAACATAGTTATAGACAACGTATACTAATAATACGATCCCAAACTAAGGAAAACTTGTAGTAGGTATGGACCCCCGATACACACGGCCTAGGGTAGAGAAAACTAAATTTACCGCTACCGGGAATCGAACCTGCAACCACCACCTGCAGTGAGCTAAGCGCTACGCTGTAACCACTAGATAAACTGCCGTCATATTTTCAAATCAACGAAATTATGTCAAATTTTTGATACAAGCTGTATAATTTCCGCTATAAAGTTGTTCTGTCTATTGGCGGTTTATTTCTTGTGAATGTTCTTGTTCACGTTTCGAGATCTGTCCATGCCGGTATTATAATTCAGTCTGGTTGTTTAGGTGCCGATAACTCAGTTCGAAAGCATAAAAGTTGTCTTAATTTATGACGAAACTGTACCTTTATGAGGTCAAAATCACAGTTTTATTGTGTTTAATCAACGACATCTCTGTTTAACAGGTAGTGGGTTTTACGTGTGACACTGTATTTTATGTCGCAGTATTAAATATTTGAATATATTATGTTGAATCAATACTCGTAAATACATCACGTCTCGCAGCTAATTAGTATATCTTAATCAATGCAAACTGTTTATGTTATTGGCTTATTAATCACCGAAATAAAATGCACGGAACTCACCTGGCAGTCGCTTTGATTCCCAACAATGTTTTATTGTTAATAAACTTTAACTAATAAAACACCAACTAAATGTAATGACGATGTAAATTCCAATGATTAAGAACCCCGGACCGATCGAAATAAAAGCTGACACAACAATATGTATTATGCTACCGTTTGCAATCATTAGTATTGATGACGGGAACATAACTCAAACACGTGTTGAAAAAACCGGCCAAGTGCGAGTCGGACTCGCGCCCGAAGGGTTCCGTACCATTATCTATAAAAACGAGAAAAAAAATCATGTATGTTGTATGGGAGCCCCCTTCAATATTTATTTTATTCTGATTTTTAGTATTTGTTATTATAGCGGCAACAGAAATAATAAATAATAATAATCTGTGAAAATTTCAACTGTCTAACTATCACGATTCATGAGATACAGCCTGGTGACAGACGGACGGACGGACGCACGCACGGACAGAGAAGTCTTAGTAATAGGGTTCCCGTTTTACCCTTCGGGTACGGAACCCTAAAAACTTGTGTAAGCCAATCAGGGAGTTTGGTGGGCACACAATGCTATTTCTAATAAAGAATAAGATGTGTACAATGATGTATTACCACGTAATAAAGACGGGGAAGGCACACACAAAGGTGATGAGCGTAATGATTTGGAAGCGAGTGGATGTTGATGGTTGAATGCGAGGAGCGAAGCATAAAAATTACATGCAGAGCTCAATCCCAGCGGCTTTGTGTCGCACCAGGCGAACAATACACGGTCAAGGACTTGGAGATGAAGGACAAAGGGTTACGCGATGGGATCGGAACATAACAGACATGTAGTATCTCGAAAAAACTTGTTGAAGATTTGGATGTAGATACTAAATCTTATGCGATTCTAATATGGTTCGAATTTGTTTAATATCAATAAATGTGTAAAGTCTTGCGTAAAATCCGATATTTTTTGGCCAATGCCAAAAGGAACTGTATTAACTCATTGTGAAAGCACATTTTTTAACGAAACTTAATCGATGACGCAAATAAATTTAGTTGCATGGTTTAGCCATAGACATTTAATGTTTATGTATATTTACACAGAGCACATTTTAACTAAACATCTACAGAATTTGCTCATCCCTATGGCCAGGGAGTAAAACAGGTGATTATAAAGATGGTCACGTTCAAGTTTTAAGAAATTTATCTAGGTATATTAAAGTAGCCTTGAGATAACGAAAGACGGACTATATAAATAACAATACAATTAAGATATCGCGCTAATCATAGAGGGATCAGAGTAGAACCGATAGCTTAAGGTCAAACGAATACAATTGCAATACAGATAATACTGTTGCCACGAAGAGCATAATCGTCAGTTCGAATTATGCAAATTCCATATGTGAAGGAGCTGTGACTCACGGGGCATTGTACGGACTTAGAAGCATCAATGTGAGATCAGCTGAATAAAGGCATCCGCGCTGGACCGGCGAAGGGGTAGTACACAATGTCGGCGAGGTCCAAACAAAAACTGACATCACAATACGTTGGCCCAACAACAGTGGCCGCTCATAAATCAACTTCAGACAAAAGTAACAATAGTATTGAGGGTACCTTATAAGAGATCTTAGCTTTGTGTTTATCCTTTGATGTTCACTAATAAAACCTTTGATTAATATCGTATAGATGGAACCAGTTGGTATGCAAATAATTATGTTAGTTCCATAGGGTCCGTCGGTAGTCCCATCACACGTGCTTCGGTGTGGACAAAAGCTAATGTTACATCTACCTCACAATGCTTTTGTTGGTGGACTTTATTTTTGTTCTGTTTGGGGCCAGCAGCGGGAGCTGACCGATTGGGTTTTGTTACAGACAGTCGTCTTATAAGATGATATTCTACTTCAGTCACATTCTTTCTAGTTTGTTTAGAAGGTAACGATAGATTACCTTACTTAAGAATGGTAAGCGTACTTAATGTCTTGCTGATAACAAAATGAATTAACTCGTATAAAAAGCACATTTTTAAAAAATCTCATCAATGAAGCGTACATATTTGCGGGAGCGCGTGAATTTTGCAAAAACATCCAATATTTATGTATATGGACAGAAAGTACATTTTAAAAACAAATTAATTGAATTCGCTTGAACCAGTAAGTACCAAAAAAGATCAAACATCACTGCTGCACAAAACAGACATAAATTTGTCATAGACCATAAATGGGGGCTTTATATTTTTTGTTGTCAAAAAAAATCAAGTCAAAATAAAAACTTTCAATCCAAGGAGTTTGAGTGTTCTGATAATATATTTCCTAAACATTTTTTTTTAATCAAGTATTTCGTATCAAGACATACTACTACTACTACTACTACAGCCCTTTTAACGTCCCACTGCTGGGCACGGGCCTCCCCTCAATGCGAGAGGGATTCGGGCCATAGTCCATCACGCTGGCCCTTCGCGGGTTGGCAGACTTTACACATCTATCGAGAACTAGACAAGTTCCCTCAGACCTGCAGGTTTCCTCACGATGTTTTCCTTCACCGTTTCATAGCAAGTGATAATCTCGGATGAAAATGAGATTCGCACATAAACCCAGAGGTGCGAGCCGGGGTTTGAACCTGCACACTTTGATTTGCAAGGCGTGCGTTCGACCACTCGGCTACCACTGCTTGAGTACAAGACATACATAACAATATTATAAAAAAAAACAAGAAGTTTATTATTAAACCTGTAATATATTTTTGTACATTAGGTACTTGCTAAAAAACTGTATAAGGGTCAGATGATCGGTGACCCAAAGATAATTATATTTTTTTTTATAGTTCAACAGTTTTATTGTTTCCAATTTCGTATGATTTATCAATTATTTTGTGTCTGTTTATTTAGGTTAGCAGATAATGCAGTAATATAATAACAATTTGTGAGTAAGGAAACTAATAAATACTTTGTATAGCTACCTCTTAAATGGCACAGATCTTGTTAGAGATGCTGTGAATGAGATTAACGACACTAGTTATCTTAATTAAAGTTTCCTATTGATAATAATTAATAATTTACACAACGTTATCTAATTGAATTAATGCAATTGTTCGACTCTATGAAAAAAACACTGGCGGGTTTTGGATGTAGACTGAATTCCGATTTCGAATTTGGAAATCGTATGTAACTCTATGGATTTTGTTTTTTTCCCTTCTGAGTTGCATATTAACCAATATGTCTTTTCTTATTTTTACGGCATGAATATTATGATGATATTCAACGGAATACGATGAGGAATGGCTCCAAATGCGTTTAACGGGTATTTCAGCCAGTATCAAGTAATTAATAGCCAGGGCAAATTCAACAAATACACATTATAAATAAAATGGGTGATGACAGACATTTGACATTTAGAATCTGAATTCCAATATTGAATTATGATTTCTATCTTTTCTTAATTTAACCGTTTGTTTGATATTTTAGACCCTTGGCCCATAGGCGCGTTAAAACGCGTGCAACGAATGTTTTAATGGACACAGAAAACATTTAAAAAAATCGGCCAAGTGTGAGTCGGACTTGTGCACGAAGGGTTCCGTACCATTAACTATAAAAACGGCAAAAAAAACACGTTTGTTGTATGGGAGCCCCCTTACATATTCATTTTATTCTGTTTTTTAGTATTTGTTGTTATAGCGACAACAAGAATACATCATCTGTGAAAATTTCAACTCTCTAAATATCACTGTTCATGAGATACAGCCTGGTGACAGACGGACAGCGAAGTCTTAGTAATAGGATTCCCGTTTTACCATTTGGGTACGGAACCCTAAAAAAGGTTAAGTACTTGTATACTCACTCGCCCTTGTTAAACCCTGTTAAACTGAGCTCTCTTGTCAATAAAGTACTGTATAATCAATAATCAACGAGTATTTTTAAATTATTACAAATTAATATACCTAATGTAACAATCATATTGTTTGTTTTAATAATGGGAAGCTTTGTTTTAAGGGAGTATCAACAGGGTTATCTCTCTCATTGTTTATCAAATATTTTTATTATATTGTTTGTTAATTGCGTTATTTCGTAACTTATTGTTCTATGTTTTAACTTCATTAGGTAATTGATATTATTATCTGTTTCCTCTTCTTGTGAACGTACACACTGCCAGACAACACATACTCATCGTATGATCCCAAACTGAGCAATGCTTGTACTATGAGTACCATATAATGGACTGCGTGCAATCCTAGTTTCACCCAGATTCGGCCCCGATTTTCGTGCGATCGAGATTCATCTCTATTCGAAATATATCGAAACAAATGAAAAAATACATACGATTTGACTTTTTGATTTGAGATATCTCGAATAGAGATGAATCTCGATCGCACGAAAATCCAAAAAAAATATAAACACGGATGAAACCGCGGGCACAGCTAGTACTAAATATGAGTGATTGTATATCACTTGTAATTTTTCGTGCGAAATGGTTTACATAAACAAGTGGAAGTTGCTCTATTTAAACATAACGGGTGAGAGATTGTTTCTGAGAATGATATTAACACCAGTTCACATAACGAAACCAGTGTTACATTATGTAATATCTAATTTTATATGCATATTAAAGCCCCCCACACACACGGGCGTCAAATGCCGCGCGTCTACATTTTTACCTATACCAATACAAATTGTATTGTAGAAAAAGTCGTTCTTCTGTTTTAAGAAATGAAGCGATGAAAATTAATGGAATATGATAAAGAATGCCTGCACCTGCGATTAGCGGTATTTATACCAATGTCGAGTAATTAATAGCAAGGTCCATTCCAATAACAACACATTGTAAATAAAAATGGCTGATAAAGATGGCGGATGATAGATACGGAAAAAGTTCTTCTTTTCTTTTTTTACGAAATGAGTGAAATGATAAAATTTTAATGGAATAAGATGAGGAAGCTCCGCCTGCGGTTAGCGGGTATTTCAGCCAGTGTCAAGTAATTAATAGCAAGGGCAAATTCAATGAATACACATTATAAATAAAAATGGATGACGACAGTGATAAAGATGGCGGATGAAATCCAGGAAAAAGTTAATTCATCAACGAAGTTACACTGACAGCGCGAGAGAAATTTGACGTGGCTTTTACCACAGCAATTCAATCCTTATGTATATTGACACCGAGTTCGTTTTGGTATTGGATGTCGACGCGCGGTTTTTAACGCTCAAGTGAGTGAGGCTTCACAGTATCCTTGATCCAACGTCTTTTACGATTATATTTATTCTATCACTAGATATTATTTTTGAAAACTAATGTGTGTCTGGCGATGTTTTATTGAAAACTAAACAGTTATGCAGACACAAAGTCAAATATAACAACATCCGTTTCCTATACCATAGACAAATTTGTACGAATGATTATTTTCTTGTTGCTATTCTTAATATCATGTCTGCGGATTTACTGCTCTATGACTAACTGGATTTATTTGAACTGAATAATGATAAAACACTGCTAGGTTAATAAATATTTAGGAATATTTAGTTGTTAAGTTTTACTACTACTACAGCCCTTTTAACGTCCCACTGCTGGGCACGGGCCTCCCCTCAATGCGAGGAGATTCGGGCCGTAGTCCAGTTGTTGAGTTATGATTAAATTATTCTGAGTTGTTAACAATGCAACTCTTTGTTTATTTTGGTAAAAAACAATGCTAACATAATCTATAATATAAAAATGAATCGCTGAATGTGTTGCTAAGCGCAAATCTCGAGAGCAGCTGAACCGATTTCGCTAATTCTTTTTTTGTCCTACTAATATTTTTGATGTGAAAGTTTGTAAGGATGGATGCATGGATGGATGTTTGTTACTCTTTCATGCAAAAACTACTAAACGGATTTTGGTGAAACTTTACAGTATTATTGTTTGTACATCAGAATAACATATAGGCTATGCTTTATAGCGATATTGAATAATTGAAGTCTACGCCAACGAAATCGCGGGTAAAAGCTAGTAAAGTATAATCGTGTTCACAATTTTCGACAAAATTATATTTTATTACTTCTATATCAGGTCATTATCAAAAATGATTACCACTTGCTGAACGGTGAAGGAAAACATCGCGAGGAAACCTACATATCTATAGAAAGGCGTGTGAAGTTCACCAACCCGCACTGAGGTTTGTGGACTATCGCCCAAATCTCTCTCGTATTGATGGAGAAAGTGCCCGGTATAATGGCAATAGGCTCGCCCCCTGTTACATTGAGACCAAAATACATCGTTGAAGTGTGGGCGCACTTTAGTGCACCTCTGCCAACCCCTTCGGTGTATACAGGCGTGATGTTGATGATACTTAGTACGATGATAGATGAGTACTTATATTACATAGTAAATATAACAATGTTTTATCCAATATTCAAATTACCATCAAATACTATGTATTATGTACGCAATAAAGTAATATTACCGGCACTAAAAGGTCTAACAATATCAATGAAAACCTAATAATGTGCGCACGCACATGGTTACAATAATCATACAATGTTTGAGAAATGTCACTGGCTCGCTTTAAACAGGGTTGTCACGCAACACATTGTGATATTAAACTGTCAGATTTGTCGAGAAAATTACGTCACACCGAGTCCATGTCCATGTCCAGTACAAAAAGATCAAAGTGACGTCATTTTCTCGACAAATCTGACAGTTGAAAGAGATAAAACTTATGTCTACGCGGTCATGCTAAGCGTACAGGGCCCCGATTTCACATTTATAGAAATCTAATTGTCCTTAATTAATTTATATTTTGCCGAATATCTTTTAATTTGTAATTTAAATTATATAGAAATTATTTACATAATATAAATTAAAAAACAAATACTATTTTTTGCAATAATAACCTCACTTAAGGAGTATTTATAATACCAACATATTTGAAGCGATTAACAATATCCTTTTTTTTTGCATATTTTTTTACTTTTTGATTGTAAATATTAGAGATTAAACGGATATCTAGTAACTATCCGGTATCCGGCCTATCTGGCCTTGATTTTACTATCCGGCCGGATACCGGATAGTGATTCAGTATCCGGCCGGATACCGGATAGTGATTCAGTATCCGGCCGGATACCGGATAGTAATTCTGTATCCGGCCGGATACCGGATAGTAATTCAGTATCCGGCCGGATACCGGATAATAATTCAGTATCCGGCCGGATAACGGATAGTAATTCAGTATCCGGCCGGATACCGGATAGGAAAATTCTAATATTCTCATTAGTTTACACAAGGCAAATCATACCACAATAGGTTATGGACACCGTTTATTTTTATAATCGCACGTCAGTAGTAGTACTCTAAATTAACAATTGGCAAATCGTGGTGAATGAAAACCAAATTTTCCTCATGTGTTGGTAAGAGCTAACTCCACTTGGCTTCGTATACCAAGCCAGCTTCTGACAATAGCCTTTCGCTATAAACGCTACTGCCATGTGCAGAAAGATAAATTCTAGCAAACCTTGACAACTGCGCCGGGTACTGATGCAAATTAACTGACCACCATATGTATGTATGTATATTTGCGATCGATGCGAGATGTCTTTAAGAAGCGTCATGTAACGCGATAAAGGGGCGAATATCCAGTTGCCGGATATACGGCGCTCCGGCCTGGTAGCTGGCCGAATATCTGGTATCAGTTATCCGGCCAAACCACTATCCGTTTCATCTCTAGTAAATATTTTGAAAATAGGTGTGAATTAAATAAACTATGATTGTATGTATTGGGCATTATTTGAGAAACAATTATTATTGGAGGTGACTGCACATTGTAAAACAAAAAAACAATTTTTATTCCCATGCAATTTTATTTTAAAAAAGTTACCTTGCCTTACACACCACGGGAAATTAATTTAACTTCATAAAAAATTCTAGTTTACAAAAAAACTAGATTAAAAAAAAATGCTGGTATTAATGTTGAATCCTTCTGTTATTTATGTACCGTGACAACCCTGAGGGAGTACTAGTATTTTATTTTATCAGTCTCTTTGTTCTCTCGCCGCGTGTGCCAACATCATGTCCTATTTGTTTCATATCTCTTGATATATTGACGCAGTGAAATAAGAATTGCACTCCCGCGCATATAGACGCGTCAGTATGTTTGCGACCAATTTTTGCAATACCAAAATGAACTATAATAATTCATATAAAAAGCACATTTTTCAATGAATTTTTATCAATGATGTCAGTACTAAATTCAGTAGCGTGGTCGCGTGGCTCTTGTCACGGATATTCAATCTTTATGTATATTGATACGGATTGCATTTTCAAAAAAGTTTTAATTCGCTCGCCCTCGTATGTTCCGGGCGTTTCTTGTTATTCTGACATTGTCAAATTCTCCAGTTGATTGCCGATAGGTATATGTGCGGCACCTTTATTTCGGGGGCAGTTAATATTGGAAAAACATGGCAGGTCGTGGAATTTATGATTTCAAACAAAATATTAGAATGTTATCTGTGGACAAAAATATTACGAAATCTCAAAAACTACGTGACTTATAGACGTGCCCCCGTATTTAAAACAAAAACAATCCATTGACAAACATTTTGCAATGGACATTTTCTCAACAAGAGCTTTGCAACACCACTGTTAATGTGTTTTCATTTCCTTTTAATTTGTGTGTGTATTCAGACGAGTTCATATTGGACTCTTGGTCATGTAACTTTGCGCGTACGTAGTCGCAATATCTAGTAGTAGATATTTTAACAAAAGCAAGGAAAAGCAAGGTAAAATAAGTTAATATTTTTGTTTTTATATTCTCATATTCTAGATTAAAAACCTCATCAGAAGTAATTTCGTCAAAAACAACAAAAACCTTTTAAAAGAAACGTCAACTATAACTCTCTCGTTAATAAGGCGTCGCATAAACAATGTGTTTTTTTTTCGTCCATTTTCAATTTGGCAGTGTGCTGCGCGCGCGCCGATATGCGTCGTTACCTCCTAACATTGACCAATTATTGCTCACACCACTTTCGCGCCTTTGATGTGTAAAAGATAAAATTAGTGAAAAACTGCACGTTGTCAATGGCGAATTTTCCTCGAATCCATTTGGTTCGGAGTGAGGATTTATTAAACTTTTAAGATTTATCATCACGAACTCTGTGTCAATGTGTATAAAGATTAAATTTATCTCGTAGAACAAACGTCAAATTTACTCGCGCTGTCAATGTAATTTCTTTGTAAAATGAACTTTTCATATATGTCTTTAAAGTTAGTTTTGCTCTGGTAAAAACAAATACGCGCGAATGTGGACGCTCCTGTGTGCGGGGGACCTAAATCGTGGACTAATTGACAAGTGGCTGGTGATGACATGGTCGCCGTGCCAAGAACAATAGTATCTAACTATTGTTTTTCTTCTTTTATCTCATGTATATATTTTTTAAGTTTAAAATATTTGGGTATCTTCTAAGAAATATCTAAATATCTTAGTTATTTTTATATAAATACGCACGCGAACGGTAGCCATGTTTTTCTACTTTATTGATATATATTCATGCGACATCTTCAAAGTATACCTGTTTTAAATCGTCAAACAAATAAAACATAATTAGGTATGTAGGAAAATAATCTTATGTCAATTTGAGGCAGAAACATTCTTTAAAAAAAAAATCTTTATTCAAATTTTAAAACGTAACTTTACACAGTAAAATTACGTTATTATTGAACAATTTAATTGCATTATGCACAGTTTAGGTATACTGAAGTAATAATCACGATCTTCCGCCAATGGATCATTTATCATCAAACCCATCAAATGTCATCATTAGCTACATTGTCACTGAACACGTCAATATTACGTGATGTCCATTCAATTACAATCAAAAAGCTTTCCATGTTTGATCCTATAATAATAATAATGTAAGAATTATTTTCGATATTCCAGAGTATGTTCACAATAGACGCACGGTACTTTGATGTCAAGAGGGTGTAATCAATGGTTATAGGTGGAAACATTCTTTTTGATGTCAAAGTTATGCCAATATGTCAAAGTAATGCACACTGGAACCAAAATATTTGCCACAACCAAAATGAACTCTATTGACTCATAGAACGAGTTGATTCTTCAACAAAATGACATTGACAGCGCGAGAGAAGTTGGACGCGAGGGGGCGTTTACCACAGAAATTAAATCTTTATGTATATTGACACAGAGTTTTTTTTCGTTTTGGCAATAATTTTGACGCGTGGCTTTTGACGCCCCAGTGTGCTCAAGACGTTGGACAGTCTACGCACCATAGAATAATAAAATAATATAGAATGGATTTAGTTTACTATTTCCTTGGAGTTTATAGAATGGACTTGGCAATGCGACCAATCTCGGATTTTTCTGTCAACTGTCACGCGGGCGTGTTGTAGCTAGAACGTGCACACCACTCCAACTTATAATCGTTTTATACATCATCACACCTGTATTACCCGAAGGGCTAGGCAGAGGTGCACTCAGTGCGCCCACACTTCGCCGATGTATTTTGGTCCCAATGTAATAGGGGGCGAGCCTATTGCCATTATACCGGGCACATTCCCCCTCAATACGAGGGAGATTTGGGCCATAGTCCACCACGCTGGCCCAGTGCGGGTTAGTGAACTTCACACGCCTAGACGTGCAGGTTTCCCCACGATGTTTTCCTTCACCGTTCAGCAAGTGGTAATCATTGTCGAAAATGACATTCGCACATGAATATTATCTCAGAGGTGCGGGCCTGGGATTTGAACTTGCACCCCTTACATTCAAGGCGGGCGTTCTTGCCCACGAGGCTACCACTGCACAATCGTTTTATATAGTAAAAAATATTATTGTGAACGTATTTACTTGACATTATATTTGCACCACCAAAAACTGTATACGTATTTGTCAGACGCGCATTAGTGAAATAACATTACTAACCAGAGAGATTTGACAGGGCGGAAAGTTTTGTAAAACGCAATTCCGGATTATTGAAACAGTTTGTGAGTCTCTGTTTGCCAACATTTGTCTCCTCTTCTAGTTTTCTATTACGACCTGCTCAAAATGACGTATATGAGTGTTATTCCTGATATTTGACGAATATTTCATACGTCTTGTTTATTCGTGACAAACTTTGCAAAATGGCAATTTCAGTCTTTCTTCACTCCTCAACATTTTAATAGGTACATAAAAGTGGGTTTGTAAAGCGGTTTTAGTATAGTTAAAGATGCGAAACTGAGTGTCAGTATGCTAGCTGTCAACAGGATGTTAGATTTTATTAGAGAAATAGTGTCCTGGTACCTACCTAACCTAAATTTGATAATACTAAAAATACTGCTGTCTTGCTCATACTTTACGGCGCTGAAAAGGACGTTAATACACTAAGATTAGTTTCATACCTATAAAATCAACATTTTTAGTGGTCATTTATATTTTCTGTCAAATTTCAACAACTTTATTATTTTGTTTATAATCTTGTAAGAGTGTTGTTACTTAGCGGGGTATACTAAAATAATTATAAATGTAGATAAAAAGTTAATAAATTAATTAGTTTTAGTAAGACCTATTCTCCGACTAAAAATAAGAAACTTACATTTTTGAAGTATAGTTCGTTCCTTGTAATCCTTGCAATCAGTCATTTCTTTGGTCACCTGCTTTGCAATGAAGGGATGTGCTTTATTTTCTTACTACGCTTACGCTCTGGATCCCGATTTTCGTTTGATAGACATCAATATCTATTACAGATAAGTATGTCGAAACGAAACGTAAAATTACTCGTATTTTTTTCTTTTGCTTCGACATATCTCTAATAGAGATTGATGTCAGAAAGTATGAAGATGTGTGAGATGAAAGAGTGAAAGGTCTATCTGTCTTACCTATTGTGTTACTGTGTCATTAGCAGTGCCGTAGCCCGTAAATAGCCTTTTCTGCGCCCTGTGCGAGCTTCTATAACTGCGCCCTTGTTCTTTTTTTTGTATTATATCTAAAAAAAAGATATTAGGGGCGCAGCGGGAACTTATCAGGAGCAAACCGAAAAAATAATAGTGCTGCCTGGTCTTGCCCCCCAGAGTCTACGCCCTGTGCCTGGGCACCGGTGGCACCTCTCTATATACGGCACTGGTCATTAGTGTAAGTGGCAATTGTATTGCCGTTCTAATTAATAAATAAATAAATATAAAAAAAATGTCTATCAAACGAAAATGGGGTCCCTACTTCCACTGGGACATTTTGTAACAATGCACTCTGTACCCTTTGACATAATTACATAGTCAGTCTCTAGTTTAGATATCTCTTCTCTCCTAAATTGCTTCATGTAGTCCGTAAATCTAGACTATTTCTCACCAATCTAGCTTTTAAAGCCTGTCGAGTTGAATTTAATTAAACAAATTGATTGTCTAATGTAATTAAACGTACCTGAATCCCTCGCGAGGGTCAACTTATTACTAAGAAACAACTATGAGTTTTACGCGTGTTTTATGCTCGCTAATCGCCAACGTCTACGTTAAATATTTGTAATACATTACAAAGTTTAGAATACCTCTATCGGTCATTAAAGAAGTAAAGTTTTATGTCTGACGAGTATATTACGTAGAAACAAGTGACCAGCGATTTTTTTGCAAATGGGAACTCAAAGTAAGTAGATCTATAGAGAAGTGTTAAACAATATAACGACGACGTAAATTTCTAATTTACATAAGAATACTGAAGGTAATCTTAGAGAACACATCCCTTTCTCTAATCTTAATAACCAGCAAACAGTGAACACGTCACGGAAATCGATTCTAATCGGAACGTCTGTATCGAATAGTATTATCGATAAATCGAGACGCACCGTGGAGCCCTTGTTTGTCGAATCGATTATTCCACTTCGTCTCACACTTATTGGGTTCAGGCAAGTCTATTGCAGTCCCCCCGGTCACACGGGCGATTTTGATTCTGTAATTAAGTAATTATTATCTATTATTACGAGCTGTTCACAGACTAAAAATACCTACCTTATATTTTTAATAGGTATACTTCGTTCCTTGTAATTCTTGCAACCGCATTTTTTTGTAACTTCCAATGATGGGAAGTGGATGATTTTCATACTACTCTTACGAGCTGCTTGTACTAAGGGGAGGGATTTTATTGAAAATGCGCTCTGTGCCAATAAACATAAAGATTGGAATGTCTGTGGCAAAAGGGACGCGACTCCATATATGAGTTAATACAGGGTGGCAATTTATCGTAAAATCGACATCATCTCTAGTTCGAAATAATGCCGAATCAAAACAAAACAATACGAACAAGTTAGCGATTAGTTTCGCGAATTGGGTCCTAGTTCGTTTTGGCATAAACCAAATCGCGCGCGTTTGGGAACGCCTGTATTCTTTTAGTTTCTAGCTTACAAGAGTAGTATGTAAGCCAATAGGAATCGAACCTAATATTCTTAGACTTTATACTCACTAAACTATTAAAGTTTAAATCAATGAGATAAATTGCGACTGTTTCGACGCCCGTGTATACAGTATCGTTCTGAGCCCTAAGCCGTCTATTCAGCCTGTGTGTTGTTCTTAAGGCACGGCGCACGGTGAAACATAATTGTTCTCCACACAAACGTTAATTAATGTGTTTGTGTCAGGTGTTAATAATGTTATTTTGAAACTACAACATGCGATGCGGATTATAATACTGAAACAATACTAAAAGCAATGGTAGCCTTGTTGGTAGAACATCCGCTTTGAACATAAGTGGTGCAAGTTCAAATCCCGGCCTGTGATTTTCATGTGCGAATGTAAGTTTCAAAAAAGATTACTACTGGATGAACGGTGAAGGAAAACATCGCGAGGACACCTGCACGTCTATAGTAACGTGTGTGAAGTTAATCAACCCGCACTGGGTCAGCGTGGTGGCCTATGGCCCAAATCACCCTCGTATTGAAAGGGGAATGTGTCCGGTATAATAGCAAAAGGCTCTCCCCCCATTGGGATTAAAATACATAGGCGTACTGTAGTGCACTTCTACCTATCCCTTCAGGGAATACAGGCGTGATGACGTATATATTAATATTGGCCGGTAAAAGGTGAAGTGACTCAAGAGCCATGTTGAGCTATATTTATATTATATTATATTGGAATCAGATAATTTTTCTTCGTCTTCTAATCTGGGTTTCGTTCAATTCGCCTTTATAACGTCGATATTGTATCAGAAAATACTCGGAAAAGTTAACTAAGACAACCCGACTACACAATCACATCCTCACAATTTAACCATTGCTAATGTCTCCATAATAACGTCGTTACAATAAGCGGTAACTTCAAACAAACGCATAGCAATTACCGACCGCAACACAGGCGCCGCCGTTACAAAAGTCGACCGAAATATTAAACGAATTCGTTTACTTAATACACCGCATTAACGGGTTGACAAATAACCGCAAATTGTGATTGTGACTAGGGTTGTACAGTTATGGGAGATTGACACTTATTGCCTTGAAAATACACGCGATTGAAATTAAAATTGCATGTTGTGTTGTTATATTGAACACGTCATTATGATTAATTAAATAAATCATTAGGTACAGTAATATTATAGCGTAGAAGTCTAATAGGTTGTGCGAGCTGTATTTCAGGCACAAACATCTATCCTCAAATTTCGGAAATTTTCGGAATTTGTCCAGGTCTGGGTGTAACTGGGTTCTTTCCCAGTCTATTGTATAGTGTCCATAGTACAAGCATTGCTTAGTTTGGGGTCATACGATAGATTGAAATCACATACATAAGTTGACCGTCTTGTTGTTAATCTGTTAAACTCTGCATACTAAAAATAATTGATTTTCTATTGTTCTGGGACGTAAACATCCCACGTGAGGCTCTACCTATTCAAATCGTACGTATCAATGAATTGAAGACTCGACGCTTAATTAAAAAAAAAATAAGCCTGACTATCCATAGAAATAATGCAGGTACACAAACTAATACGAATCTAAAATCATTATAATATAGAGTCTAAATTCCTTTGCTTCTAGTTTGAAACAGTTATATTGTCTCAAATCTGTATTGCTGACAGCCCTGAAGGATGCTGAAAGGAGTTAATAATAGGCGAAGTAGTGGTAGGTTGTGTAGTAACTCGGTTAGAGACGTCTCTAGATTGAGCCATTGTGGGTGCCGAATTGATTCCGTGTCGTATGTCGGCACAATTGCTTAGTTTGGCATATTGTTCCGTTATTAATTACTACTTCTAGAATCTTGAAGATTGATGTTTTGGTGAACGCACTTGTTAAATTTGTATGTCGGATTTTCGCTTAGCCTATTAAGAAAGTTGCTCCTTTTATCGGAATTAAAATGATAGGATAATTGAAATAATAAATTTTCTATTATTTGAGTTATTTTATAAAGGAATTTCCCTCGTTAAAAAAGGACATATTGCTTAGCATGAGTATAGACATAAGTTTTATCTCTTTCAACTGTCAGATTTGTCGAGAAAATGACGTCACACCGATTTTGTAAATAGTTGTGATTTGAAATAAATATTTGGCAGATATTAAGACTTACAATTGGAAAAACCTGCAGTCAGTTTCCTCCTATTATAAGTCCCAATATCGACCTTATTATTTAGTATTTTAATAGGTTTAATCCATAGGTATGGTGTTATTTGTGTTTAATAAAAAAACAATTGAAAATATAAAAGCCAACCCAATAAGTTAGTAACATATCCAAAATATAAAAATAGACAAGAATATTCTCAATTTGGGCCAAAGTAAACGACCTTTATTCATATTTATCAACAAAGAGGTATCTAACCCACATCTCTAAGGGGTCTACACTCTACATGGATTAACCTTAAGGACACCATAACCCAAACCCTTGATATAGGGCGAAGCCGACCGCCCCCTGCAAAAATAATACGCGTCTGCCGTCTAAATTATTCATAAAGGTGGTTGTCGCATGGTCGAGACGCTTATGAATAATATAAATCATTCGATAATATTCAAAGAAAATGCCTCCCGTGAAGTTTTTGGGTTAAATACAATTCGTTTGGTGGCTTATCCGCACACTGGGTCATCGACATGTTTGCCAATACCAAAACGAACTCCCCTCGATATATATAAAGATTAAATTCCTTTGGTAAAAGCCCCGCGACCATACTTGTTAACAATTTTCAAAGAAACTGTTAACGACCCCACATTTTCTTGTCCCCAAGTGCTCGAGGCAAATAAAAATAAAAAACACAATCAATATTTTCGTAACCATTCTGAAAGGTTTATCTTAAAGTTGCTAGTAATAGCTTATCTATTCTTGGAAAATGAATATTTACAAGTAATTCGTGGGCTACAAATATACGTCTCACACCTACGCACCTCACTAATACCTACATTTGTTTTTAGAAGCGATCAATATTTTTGCAGGAGGTATAATAATAAGTGAAGGGTTAATATGTCTGTAAATACCCACAAAACATAAAAAGAGTAGTTAAACAAATAAATCATCACGCCTGTATTCCCCGAAAGGATAGGCAGAGGTGCACTGTAGAGTATTATACCGGCCACATTCCCACTCAATACGAGGGAGATTTGGGCCATAGTCCACCACCCTGGCCCAGTGCGGGTTGGTGAACTTTACACGCCTTCTATATAGTCGTGCAAGTTTCCACACGATGATTTCCTTCACCGTTCAGCAAGTGGTTATCATTATTGAAAATGATATCTGCACATGAAAATTTCAGAAGTGCGGGCCCGGGATTTGAACTTGCACCGCTTACGATCAAGGCTAGAGTTCTATCAACTAGGCTACTAATGCTTAGCAGTAGCAACACCATTTCTAAGTACCACTGAGTGAAGATGTCAGTAGTCGATGTAACAATAAGTGACCGACAACACGGAGGGTCGACATTATAGTTCCCATTTCCCCTTTGAGCGTCGCCACTTGTCTAGGAGTTGCGAAAGTGGATAGATACCACATATTTTACTAAGGGTATCTTTGTAATTCTTAGCATGCTTTAACACACTTTGCAATGTTTCTGACTCTTTAAGATACGTTTACTTAACCCGGAGACTCAATATGACCACGTAGACATAAATTGTATCTCTTTTATTTGTCACATTTGTCAAGAAATTTCAATATAGAGTTCAATACTAGACATAGCTATGTCTATTTATTTGTTAATCACTTACAACTATCATCACTGGGTAACATATTACAATAATGTAGTAAAAACCTAACTTAATTTATCCCATGTATTATAAATTATCAAGTAAACAAAGCTCGATGTGACTTCATTTGCTCGACAAATCTGACAGTTGAAGAAGATAAAAATAATGTATGTCTACGCGGTCATGTTGAAACTTTTGGTGTATTATTAATTAGATTTATAGTTTTAGTACCATATCGTAAATCGAGATTAGAATGCACTCAAATATATTATAATATTCCGCATGGTACATGTTTTACGGTTGAGTAAATAAACGGTATAAAATTGCGGAAATTTAGTTTGGAAATTTTAGGTTATCGAAACTGCGTTTATACTATATGGCACTTTATAACAATAGATATACCTACCGTAATTTTTAAGTGTTGTCCCTCATGTCTGCACTAACTTCGGTCCCAAATTACACTTAATGTAGATTATTAAAATAAATTAAAAACTTAAACAGAGGATTTCAATGGGTCAATATTAAGGATAGGATTATAAAAAAAGACTTATATCTTACAAGGCATGCTAAATCTAATAGCTAATTAATACTGTTAGTTTCGTTTAGAAAATATTGCATGGTTATATAAATGAGGTTCGATACTCTAAAACACAGACCCTATCATCTCCTTCTTACTCCATGTTTCACAGAACCGCCGCTTTGCCCCTGAGATTTGACAATAATTCTCGATAGCTCCTCTATTCTACCGCTCCCAATGAATACTGAATTGCAACCGACACCGTACATCTAAGACGACTCCAATTTAGATATTACTCTGCCATGCAATATCTTAATAGAAACTTCAATCAGTGTTTACACAAACGGATTCTGTCCGAATGTTCAAAAATATAACCTCCACTTGCCCATCGGTAAATGTAATCAAAGCTTTAGAGATGAATAATGAAATCCTACTGTGTATTTTATTCATTGACCTTCCGAAATTAACAGAGATAACGCGCACAAAGGCAGGGATTGAAAGGTGCCCCCTTTCACTGATTCGCCACTCTTTAATCTCACATCGAAACAAAACTCGGGCTCGTAACAGGATTGTCTGGATTCATTTACTTAGCAAATTATTCTTTGTCGAACGGAAGAGAAGGCTTTGAATCCATTAATTCCCTGACGGGGTCACAAAGAGGTGGTACGAATTAAAATAATGTATTCTACGACTTCAATGGGGCGCCCTCCGTCCGGTGCCACTGGTTATTACAAGAATAATGTATTTAAATCAGAGTCCGCTTTCAGATGAAGATGTCCCGCTTTGTGAGCTCGCCGAATAAGTGATCACGTACGCCGCCATTAGGATGTGTTTTATGTGCAAATTATAGGCTACCATTTTTGAGCTTGCTCGAATTTCATAGCAGACGCCCCGCGAACAATTCAGGTTCGTTAGAAAAGTTTTAATACTGCCATTATTATGCTTGTACGGTGGCAAGCGTGGATAGGTAGTACAGTTAAAATGAACACGACAAATCCCGGTGCCGCTCACAGTCTCGTTAATTGCAATCCGCAGAGACAAGCCCACAAACAGCAAATTAATCCTGCCGTCAAAAGGGTTTGTGCAACTACCCTCTGTTAACACATAATTTCGAATATGATCACCCCATCGCCGAATATTTCCGAACAAACATTACGATGTATTCATTCTAGTGTTTATTTTGTAGCGTAATATGTCGTGTTCCACTTTGATGTCGTGAAATCGCTTCTGTTCTTTGTCAGCCACCCAAGGATTTACATCTATTACGTTGGTCGTTTAATTCTCGGTTTTACTGCTATCTATTTTCGATTTAGAATCCTTTGTAACATGATAGGGGTTAGAGCTATGTCGTATTTGATCGCCCCGTATGGAATTATTGCGTATGGTTGGTTGGAGTTTGTTTGGGAGTCTGAATGGTTCATTATACGTAGGGATACTTTGAGGATATTTGCGATGTAAACCATTGTTTATGATTTGGACAATTGTTTGTGTTGCTCTGTCAAAGGATGTGCACTTGTTTATTTAATGCGACAGTCGGGGGGATATGATAGGAGTAATATAAATAATATGGTTAAATAGCTTCGACAAATTATGCAATTCTATTTTGTTTGTCAATAGCTTTAGGCTTACTTTTTGTAATGGTAGGATTACCAATCTTATTTTTCGAACTAAATGTGAAGGTCCCTAAATGTAAGAAGTTAACTAGAATAATGTTGAAGTCTTCATCATTTTTGTGGCATAGTCGATCTCTTGTTAACGAATTTAAAGCTAAGTCGACCTTATATGAAAATGTTTCAACCAAATCTATTAGTACTAAATAAAAAACTTATTTACTTCGCGTACCGTAGTTTTGAAGGCATTCAATCTTAGGCATCGATACGGAAGAAATAGAATGGGAAATGTAATTCCGAAAATAATAATATGGAAATGTTTCTACAGAGTGCTGTGGTATTAAGGAACAGGGAAAAGTTCCGAGTGGTGCTTGTGAACCGAATTTCTGTGTAATAAGCGTTCCTTTGCGGAACTGTGCTGTAGTGGCATCTTGACTCGAAAGCTCATTTATGTTCAACTATTTTTTCTGTTTTCACTCTTACCTTTTTAGCGATACAGTTTTGTGGGAATTTGTTGTAGCTTATTGAGATGATTTACGAAGTTCAAATGGGAATTTATTTATTTCAATACGTTGCGACATATCTGATATTAACAAAAGTCTCGAATAAATATAAGAAAAATGCATACGATATGGACTACGGTTTGGTACACTTTATTATCACGAAATACGGCCCTTAATTAAAAATAATTTCATTTACTTCTTAGGGTTAAGGCATTTTTGTAACATAGAATTTCATATCCTCTTAATTTTTGTCACGTATGGACATAATAGTATCAAATCAACTACAGCAACTATGCTAAAAAAACGGATATTTCGTTTAATGTATCTTAAAAATCGTTTTTAATCCTAGATATATCCAAATCCTAAACAACATAAGACTTTTTTTCTCTATTTCTACTGCAGAGCTGATATAAGATGTAGCATAAACAATTAAGGAGTATACAGCCTCCTGAGCGGCTCGGCGGCGATTCCCTGAACAAGAGACACTGATGAGTGCGCCATTGTCTACGTCCTCAGGTCAGAGATGAAATGCGGAACAAATTGAGTATGTAGTGCAACTTCTGTATATGCAACTTTGTTGCTCAGTTAGAATCTCTTTGGTATTTTTTTGCAAATTTTAGAGTTTTAAATGAAATCTTGATCTCCAATAAAACTCAAACAATAGATGTGACCTTTGGTACTTCTATCAGTCGCATAGCGTATAATATGTTAAGCACCAAGAGGTTAGAAAGGTTTGTGTAAGTAATGCGAGGAGATGAGGAGCATTTAAAAAGTTATAAGTATGGAAGATTACAAGATCAGATAACATTTGGATAAGTATTATAAAAATGTGGACAAATTCCAGTATGAGAAGTGTCATGCAAGAAAGAAATGGACACACTGAGCCAAATAGTAGATAATGACGACAAGATTGACAAAATCCGAAGAAATTTGCCATCATCCTATAGTCTAATAAATTTCCTACGACTGGGCGAAGGCCCTTACCTCCCGTCTTTACTTGTTGTTGATGTTCTTGTTGTGGTTAAGTTCTACCCGCAAAAGTGACCAAATCGCACCATGTTCACCCTGGTTCATTTTCAGTCATCGTTCATTCAATTTATGTTGCGAATATTATAACTTAATCTAGTAACATCGCCAGACAACACATACTCATACCATAATCCGAAATCAAGCATTGCTTGTATAGGTACCGTACAATGGGCTGGGGGCAATCCCAGTCACACCCAGACCAGGACAAATTCCGAAAAGGCCATTCCAGGAATCGAACCCGCTACCACCTGGCCCAGTGTACCGAGTGGACTACGCGCAAACTACTAGCCCAAGCCGTTCTTACAATACGTTTATTATCACAAAACATCTTGCTAGGTGCTCCATCAAAGTGAACTGAAACAATGCAGGACTCTGATTGGTGCATTGTTCACGGCATATTAACAGTATTGTTTGTCGCGTAATCATAACGTCGGCCCATTACCCTCGCAAGGAGGGCTGACGATCACCAACTGGCTGTATGGAGGAGGATTCTATGATTTGTTTTGTCTTCATGGTATCATACTCTTGCAGTAGTAATCGTTATGGTAGGATTAACACCTTCAGTGCGAAACAGGCACATATCAGCCCACCGCAGTGCTTACGGTTGGTGTGCACGGTGAAAACTATAACTGTCGGAAACGTTTTGGGGGCGTATTTCGTCCCACTATCTCACCAGATGAAAATTTATTATTTATTTACCCCAGCTAAGGTGTTAATAACATATTATTTCGTAACTAGGCAATTGGCGATTGGGAAATTGCATACCTACAGATAACAAAGTCAAATTATTTATTCCGTTTATGCCTACGGGGGCAGTTATAAATTATCAAGCTATATATATTTTTCTTCATATGCTACTACTGAATCGATGCGCGGCCTCGACTGAGATCCAGAGATCCAGCAATCTCAGAGGGCTTATCATTTCATAAATTTACTTTTTTTTCATTAAACCGCCAACTAGCTTATATATAGGTATAATCATAATTATAAAGTCCATCTCCACACTTGTTCAGCAGCACGCCTACTTGGCCGCGTTGTTGCGAACCCGATGGGTAATTTCCCCCATTGTCAGGCGCAAGAAAATGTTCACCATGATGTACAACGCTAGATATGCCAAAAAATGTTTGTGTTTTCGTATTGAATTCGTACTGAACATCCAGAAATAGACCAGGATCTAGATGTGTAGAGAAGTCACGGCGAGGCTTTAGAGAACGCTTTATAGAACGTTTATTAAAAAAGTGTTCTTAGCAATTCAGACTCGATAAATAATTTTCACATGGTGACTATTTAGAGTTTCCATTTCTGTATCCAGTTAAAATCGATATGATTTGTGTAAATCAACCCACATATTTATCGAATTCTTCTACAAAGCTCCCACAACACATTTTTTAATATAGGTAGATAATATTTATATAAGTCTTCTTCAAATCCACTGTACATGGAACATACTTTTTATTTTTTGCCGAAAAAAAAAAACTAACACATAACACATATTAACTTTATGATTTTACTAAATTATTGCAACATAAACCTTTTATAAAAACAACTTGAAAAATGGAGATAATTTTATTGAATATCAATCTGGATTGGGTAAGTGGTTCACCAGGAGTTATAGGCATAGTTTTGGTTTCTGGATATTTACACATGACAAATTGTGTAAGCATCTCAGAATGGAATGGATGTTTTGACTTCGGTCACATGTTTATCCATTATTTACACTTATATATTTTTAATTATATTATTTATGCACGCTTTCTGGAACCTTTTCAAACACTTAATAAACAACTGTTTAACGACTTTTGGCATGTCGTAATAGCTTTTCTTTCGAGTGGAATATTAGCAATTGTTATTATTAAATGTAATATTTTTAGTTATTGTAACTACTCTTAGAATAGGTAGTTGAGTAATAAAAATAAATTCGTTTGAGATAATGTCTTGCATTTATTTCTGTACCTAGTTTTTTTTTGCATCAATTTTAAAGTACTTTTTACATCGTTGTAGGTTTACACTTACACTTAGGTTTAATCAAGTGAGGATGTAAACAATAATAAATAACCCAATGATTGAAGTCTTAGTAAAATCTATAAAAAGTATATTTTTTTTTAAACTTTTTTTTTATTATTATTAGTAAATTGTTGACTATGTATATATTTTGTTTTTAATGTAAATAAATTAATCATTATTATTGATAATATAAAAAGTTAATAATAAAAATCGGATAAATAATAAAATAATAAATATAAATATATAATAATAATAAATACTTTTTAGTTGTCACATCCAGTTTAACTCCGTTTCGGAATCGCTATTACACTTGTTACAACATTTTGTGCGAATTTCTGTGCGTCGGGAGTTGTAATTCGCCGCCGATAATTCCACCCTTCGCCCTCAATGGAGGCCAATTGTGCGAATGCAGCGCTTGTTTTGACATGTCATTTCGTGTTTTTCTTTGAGGGTATTTTCTTTTTCGTATATCTTTAGAAATAATTTGTCATTCATCTTTTCTAGAGAAATTACTTTTTTTTCGTTGAGTGTATTTTTTTTAATTTCATTTTTACCCAATGAAAGTTAAGTACCAAATTCTCTTGACAACATGTTTGAATTTAGAACATAATAAAATAAAAAACTTACTTTTTAAATAAAAAATATAAAACAACATAGAAGTGAAGCAGGAAAATAGGCGTATTGAAACTTAATTTCCCGTAGCTCCGGCATTTTTATTCCTTATTGTGAATAAACTTATTATAGAATAGGAATAATTCTGTTACGCGGCACTTCTGCCGACGATTTTTCTCGGGAAAAGAAAATGTTTCCCCGTACTTCATTCAATTACAGACGCTTCACAATATTTCTATTTAATTTTTATTTTTCATTGTGCTCCACGGCCGGTGCCCGGGAGTTTATTCGCTTATTACATTTAACGAGTTTATTATATCTCTTGATTTTCAAATGTTTTTATTGGTTGAAGTAGGGAAAGAAATTACGACGAATTTTTATTTTGAAAATGGAATTATTCTGTCAGGACAATCTGTGAAATAACTCAATTTAGATTTTTTCTCGTATGGTTTAAGACAGTCAGAGAACAACTAGATGCGACATAATCCGTGACATAAACCTTGCCTCATAAAATTTTGTCAAGCCAATATATAGATAGATTATTATACATACACATAGATTTTCCCAAACTTAAAGTAGCTTGAGTTACTCCTTGTAATATAAACTATCAGTCAATGAAAGACTTTACACGGGACAAAAAGATAGATAGACGAAAAATTAATAAAAAATATAGTTTTCGTTAAAAGTTGCGTATACTATTATTTTGATATTACAAACATAACATAGAAGTTCAGACAAAAATAGTTTTAATTATTAATCAAATCAATTTCCACGTATTGCAACCTATACACTACATACCTAGGTACCGAACACAGGCAACTTAGTTAAGAGAGGTCCGCCCCATCGATCAACGAGACCTTCGTTTATCTAAGACGAGTCGGCAATTTCCTCACGAATAGATTGGCAACCCTAGTTACGATTACTTAGGCCGTCTCCGTCCAGTGCTGATTAATTTCTAAGCGGATGCGCATGTTAATATCTCGTATAAATTAGAAGTCGGAGATGTGACGTGTTAATCTGGTTTTCATGTTAAGGTTAAGGTATTGAAACGACTTGATTTTAACTGTGGGAAGTGTCTTTGGATATTGGCTGGTTGTAGTGCTTAACATTCTTTGGGAGTCTGGAAAAAGCGACTTGGTAATTAGACATAGATTTCATTCAGAATGGGTGAACCATATCATAAAATATAGGCCTATTTGTACGGAATATACGGCTCACTGGCCTACCAATAACCCAAGACATTAAAACCGCCGAGGACAGGAACACGTGGAAGACCATAGTACATAAAGGGATCAATACGTCAGACTAGACACGACCTTCAGTAATGAAGATGCCGACTAAGAAGAAGAAGTACGGAATATGTGAAATTAAATTATATTTTACTGACGTTTTTAATAAGAATTTTTTGTTATTTTTTAAAATAAATAAAATTTTAAATACGCACAACATAACACTAAAATCAGATGATAGATACTTTTTAAACTTCCTTTTATCTAAATATTAAATCTGTAAAAGGTACAAGTTTCTTAACTGACTACACCTTAGCTTGTCAAATTTTAGAAATGTTTTAATTTGGTCGGAGAAAAACAGCTATGGATACCTATTCTGTCTTCATAAAATGTCAATTATAAACACCAGAGATAGCCGATAGTCTATTGAATATGGTGCTCATATATAACCTAGATTCGAGCGAATAGAGAGCGAAAAACTTATTGTAGAGCAATTGAAGTGCAATTAAAACAATCAACATTGAAGGGGAGGTGTTAAAAACAAGTTGATGTCAATTTGCCGACGTCATTGTTCCACTTGACGTCATGGCGTCACCCCGCCGAGACATTGAAATCAGCTGTGCAACATTGGACTTAAGCGTGGTATTGTTATTTCAGGGTTCTATAGCATTAATATTGTGGAGGCCAGTTGCAGTATATAGGGTTCCATTTTGTCTGTTTGTGCACTTGCTACTGCGTGGAGTATAATTTTGTACAATATACTTATTGGTCGTAGAAAACAAAAGTGTTCCCGAATAAAGACAAACTTTGGCGAAATAATTCGAGGGGACAACATTTAAAAAAGAAAAAAAAGTTTGATGGAATATGGACATCATCTATAAATCTATGCATCATCCGCCAGTTTTTAATGCATCGCTCATTTTATGTTTGTAAATGTGTATTTATTGAATTTCTTACTGCTCTTTTATTGCTTAATACCATCAAAATACCTTCTAATTGCAGATAAAACCTCATCATATTTTATTATATTTTATAATTACCTACATTGTAATTACCTACAATATTATAGACATGAAAGACGTTGTATTTCCCGTTACTTCCATTAATGCATTCATAATAATGTCAATCATGTAAAATTATTATGACTAACTCATAAATCCGAACTGAACAGAAATAAACATTTCCGAACGTAATATTGACCTGTCAAATTTCCCGCCAATCTGCCATATTGTTCGCGCCGCCGCGTGACGTCATTGTACTGCTAATGAAAAGGAAATGAATAGTTACATTTGACAAACATACAAATTCACATTGCAGTGTGCTCTATAGTGCATGAAATAAGGACATAAATCGCTGGTTTTATAGAGAAATTAAGTTGGCCTGGTGTGAAACTATTGAAATATATTGACGTGAATGCATTTTGAAAATCGAATCGGAGATTTGTTTACTGTCAAGTGACGGGAGATTTATTGTTTAGAAATAAAAAGTTAAACTGACTAAATAAATCTATGTTTGAATTATCTGCCATCATTATCACTTTCATTACCCATTTTTGTTTGTAATATGTTTTTTTTCAATGATTTTATCCTTGCTACCATTACTTCAAATTGGCAGAATACTCGCTTATAGTAAATGCAACCTTTCCTCATGTTATCGTATTAAAATTTCTTCATTTCATTAATTTCGTTCAAAATTAAGAAATGGAGGTTTATCAGATAGGGTCCTCTCTTTGCTTCGTAGCTTAATGCACCACCCTTTGTCTGGGAGCTAACACAATTTGTCGTCTTACTGTGTTAACGGGACGTTGAAAATGCCTGCACCAATCGATAGCTGACTAAATTTATTTACAGGTCTCTATCAAATAGACTATTTTCGTAAATATTTCCATTTGAATCTAAGAGATCTGATTTTTAAGTTGGTATTAGATTGGATAGTTCAACCACCAATCAAAATACTTCTCATTATCAAGCAATGACTCAAAATTAAAGGTGCTAAGAAACTTAGTGTTTGTATTTCATTTATTTGTCAGATCTATACCCAACTTTGCAGACTTTGAGCAAACTTATCCAGAATACAAACAATGTTGAGAAAGTAAATAATTGTTGAACGATGAATCAGGAGACTCTTTGAACAATTTTAGTGCTAAAGAACAATTTTAAAACAGTATCTATAGGTTTATAAATGTTGAATAAATATATGTAAATAGTTCTTCCCTTGTTCATTGCAAAGATAGGAGGATATTTTTTCGATTTATACTATACGATTTATACTTCGGTTTATACTTCAAACGGCCTAATTAATGACCCTACTATTGGAATAATAGCAGCCACTACTAACTGCATCAAAATTAATCGGATTACATTCAAATAATACAATCTTTGTAGATGCACATTTTTCATTATCATTTAAAAAAAACGCTATATTATTCGCTCGCCTTCAGGGGGTAATAACTCTAAATGTGTTAACTCCATTTGTCATTCGCGTTCAAAGGCTTCAAACACAGCGTCGGATAGATGACACCGCGTAACCGTTTCAAAATAATCACATCAATACTCACAACAGATCTGCACGCAAACATCAAAGGAGACACACCAGACACTATGCGAGAGGAACTGTTTGTTAATACAATCAATGAAGACGTTTCTAACTCAAATCAGCATCAAAGTACACATGGTAAATCTATAATTGTAGGCACACATGACAAATTGGAATATTCACACAACTTACACATTGACAAAGATACGGCCAAATTTAATAAGACCTTTCCGTCCAATAAGTTTCATGTAGAAGAGGTGGTAGAAGGGATATCTGAAGCTCAAACTTCAGTGGTTGACTTTGCACATGAAACGACGGACACCTTAAGTCCAAAGGCAGTAACTGCAATTAGTACAATTAGTAGAGCCCCAATTAGGTGCTTTAACGAAGCGAGTTTCGAAACTAGTCGAGGGAGTTTTGGTGACAAATACTAGGTACGTTTGACGTCTGACCCGAGATCCGATCCTAGTTTCTGTTTGTATATTGCATTAAGAAACACTTGTAGTTAAATAATCCTCTATCTATTATTTACACTCTAGTTAATGAAAAGCTATCAGTTCTACTATATTCGAGTGTACCATTCATTATTTATTGTTACATTCCTCCATAAGTCAACGTTGTCGTATAGACCTGGTCCATGCCAGACTATCAGTCATGTACGAGTACGCTTAGCATGACCGCGTAGACATAAGTTTTATCTCTTTCAACTGTCTCGACAAATCTGACAGTTGAAAGTGATAAGACTTTTGTCTACGCGGTCATGCTAAAGGTGCTGTATCATGTTGTGAATAAAACCCTTGAAAGTACTTCTGAAATATGTTTATCTGGACACTCATTTTGAAACACTTATTTACGTCAGAACCACATGGTCGTCCTCAGAAGACCCTACCAACATTTTGTCACAATCTCTGGTTTAGGATAGCATAAATTACACACAAACATTCATTTTAATTTATATAGATGGATAAATGGAAGATGTGTATTTATGGAATTTCTTGTTGCTATTAAACTTGACACTGGCAGTGGATCGCAGATAATTCTATTTTCTAGCCTTGATTGCATTATACCTAGTGAACTAAGGTTTGTTTATGTTTTTTTGCAGAAACATGTCATCTAAACGAAAGTCACCACCGTCGAAATTGCCAGAAGGTGCCGCCGACAACGATAAGCCCGAAGCTGGTCCAGCCACCCTCGACTTCCCGGACCACCAGGAGTCAGATCTGGACAACGAGCACCATAGCTACTACAAATTCTCGCCCAGCTCTTCGACTAGAAGTTCCATCAGTGAAGAAGAGTCCACGAATTACGAAGACGAGCGCCCAACGAAGAAGCAACGATTCGAATCCTTAGACATGACAAACAACCTTCTAGTCCCATCGTCGTTTCTAAGTCTGCATCAGGTCAACGATCTCCAGGCTCGAAGGCGTGGCTCCTCAGAATGCAGTAGTCCCGGCGCTGAAGCGAAGGTTTTGGGACTCTGTAACAATAACAATTCATTGCTGAATCATAATAGCGCACTATCTCTAGCGGCACCGCATAAGCGGTCTATGGACGACGTCCTTAAGAGGTTAACCTCGAAAATGAACAATAGTACTATCAAGGAAGAGAAAAGGCCAACCCCGTCAACGACGCCGGTTAAACACATCAAGTAAGTGCTGTAACACGTATTTATACCACCTAAAAAAATCTTTTTTTTTTTGTTTCATTAGTCCATTTTAACATTAAAAAATGGTTTATTCAACATGACAGTCCGTTATAACTCCTCCATTCCATAAACAAATTCAGACTACAGACAGGTACTTAATTTTTTTTTTAATAAAAAATACAAGTAATGGTAATCAAATCACTTATAGGTAATACATTTAATCCCTTGTAACTAAGTTATGAGTAGGATTGTATCAATATTTTAAAAACCTGTGCGCAAAGAAACACTCAAATTTTTTTTTCCAAAATGAACCGTATTCACTTCTAGAAAAACCTGATTATTCATGGCGCAACTGAATTTTTGACAGACATTTAATCTTTATCAATATAGACACAGAGGACATTTTCAAAAAAGGTCAAGTGAATTCGCTCTAGACTATATATTTCAGGGCATAATGGTCAGGGTGGGAAGTTCAATTAATAGTTTTAATACGATAAGTACCATTAGCCAAGTGCGATAACAATCGATCGTCCTCTGTCTATCATTGTTCACAATACTATCCTGAACATACCGGAGCGAGCGAATTCACATATTCGAAAATGTTCCCAGTGCTAATTCAAATATCGACAACACATACTCACCGTATGATCCCAAACTAAGCATAGATTATCCTTGCCCATAGCCCTTTGCTATTTTATTGTGTTTTTATATTGTTATATTTTTTGACGGGTTTACTTTTTATTGTGTATTTTACTTCACTTTTTACAATTTTTTTATAAAAAAATTGACTTTTTAATTTTAAAAATAATCCAGGTTGGAAAAATTATTTTACACACACTAAATATAAGGCATATTTTAAGTTCTATGACCCCCACATCAGAGGTGAGCACGCGGGCCGGACCGATTGAGGTCCGGATAAATAAAAAAAAAAACTAAGCATAGCTTGTAACCATGGGTATAGGTAGCTTGTAACCATATATATAGAAGTACATTGTATACAAGCTATGCCTATGACATAGCTTGTATACAATGTACTTCAGCGATCCCAGTTACAGACCGGGGAAAATTCCGAAAAGGCAATTTCTGAAATTTGCCGCTGGCGGGTATTGAATCCGCAACCATCCAGTTTAGTAATCCCAACAGCCTACGAACCAATAAACCAAGCCGTCGTCTCTACATCGTCTTCATAAATATTTAATTTTTGTGGTAATATCGACGAGACTATGCGTCAAAATTTGTTCTCGTCCTTGTTTAAAGGGGATAAAATTCGTTCTGGTATTGGCAAAAAATTGGTCACACGCGTTTAGATGCGCCTATTTGTGCAGGGTACAATTCTATCTAGGCTCATTAGCATCGCTCAGAGACTAATCTAATTAATCTTCACCTTCCTATTATTGGCAGTTTCCTACAGACACATTTATCAAGTGTTTTGTTACAGTATGTTTACAAAGAGATACGGAAATCGTTATAATAGACGACGACATCATTTATTACTCTCACGGATCCTGTTTTAGATAATCGTGTTTACGCAAATTAAGATTTTTGCGTTATGTAAACAGGCTTTACTATTTATTTTAGAACATTTATGCATTTATGTACAAGTGAGGTTCCGTTTTATGTCAACTGTCTGTAATATTATTTATTACATATTAAAAAAAGAAACCATGTGATACCTTAAACTTTAAACTAAGTTACAATTTATCAGATTTATAAGTAAAATTCTTAAAAATGTAAATGTAAATGGTTTATAGATGATATTAAATTTTAACTTTTTTTTAATCCATTTATGGCCTCATAAGTATAGCAGTGGTAGCCGAGTGGTCGAACGCACGCCTTGCAATCAAAGTGTGCAAGTTCAAACCCCGGCTCGCAACTCTGGGTTTATGTGCGAATCTCATTTTCATCCGAGAATATCAATTGCTATGAAACGGTGAAGGAAAACATCGTAAGGAAACCTGCACGACTGAGGGAACTTGACTAGTTATCGATAGATGTGTGAAGTCTGCCAACCCGCACTGGGCCAGCGTGGTGGACTATGGCCTGAATCCCCCTCGCATTGAGCGGAGGCCCGTGCCCAGCAGTGGGACGTTAAAAGGGCTGTAGTTAGTTTAGTAAATCTTTGACATGATTTGTACTGGGATAACTGTCAAAAACTGAATACTAAAAACATTGCTTCAAGAAAGAAGGTGGTAAGGGGCTGGAAGTTCTTTAAAATCAAATGCGACTCAATTTTGCGAAGACAACTTAACTTAACGCATCTTTAAAAGCATAGAGTCCCATTTTGAAATTTTAGGATTTCGACTCTAAATCTTAAAGGGTCGTCTTAAGGACCATTTTTCAAAAACATTATTTTTGAGTTCTGTCTCTATACTTTTAAAGATAAATATGTGCAATAGGCCTCACAATGTTCTCTTTTGTCTTAAACATGACAAAGCAGTGACGCAAACATTTTGCCCTGAATATACTAGTCATGGGCGAGAGCGAATTCATTTGTTTTTTTGAAAATGTACTCTATATCAATGTTCATAAACATTAAATTTAGGTGACAAGGGTTGCATTGACGTGTGAAAGGCTATTTGTCTTAAGCGACACTTTTGGGCGATATTGACTTATATATACTTTGGAATTTTCTGCGTCGAATGAGTATGCTCTCCTGTAAAGTTAAAAACATGTTGCTTAAATTAAACCTTACACCCTTCGATATGATCGCGACTGAATACGCGTCATTGATGACATTTCGTTGAAAATAGTCCCTTTTCCATCCGTTAAGACAGTTCGTTTTGGTATTTGCAAAAAAAAGGTCAGAGGTGTTTTGACAAATTACTCGCGTATGTGAATACGAACTGTATTCACTCATTGATAAAACTCATTATTCAATGAAATCTCAATGAGAGCGCGCGTATTTTACAGCGTTATCGCGTGGCTTTTACCACAGAAATTCAATCTTTATGTATTTTAACACAGAGTTCGTTTTCATATTGGCAAAAAAACGCGCGCATATAGACTCTCCTGTGAGCGCCGGGCTCTACCCGGTTTAATTGCTCTACGCCGAGCTGCACTGTCATTACCCACTAAAATAAAACGGCCAAAGACACTATTCCTGTTCAGTCGTTTACCAGAATTTAACTGGCCATATTATACTCATAGCTCATTAAAAACAATGTTGGGGGGACCACCGCAAGATCACTATAAAAGTGTTAAACGCTTGTTTTACTAGTCTTTGATAGATTTTCGGACGTTAAAGTATGTCCGCGGCACTGGGTGAGTGACGGAAATCGTAAAGCGCTTAGAATGTTGCTGCTTTATATAGTTTACCCGTGATACAGCATTCTTGCACCATTACTGTTTATCCTGCAAAAAATGATAACTGAGTAAGTCTTTAAAAAGCGATATAATAAAACACTTTACCCTATAAAAATAATTCTCTCCTCGCGTTGCTTCATAATTTATGAGTTCATTTACCTAGAACAATCATCAAAAACGTATCTATCAATAATGAATTATTATTTTACTTAATATTTTTTTGGAACTAAAATAAAAAAAAAACTGGCCAAGTGCGAGTCGGACTCGCGCACGAAGGGTTCCATACCATTGTCTACAAAAACGGCAAAAAAAAACACGTTTGTTGTATGGGAGCCCACTTAAATATTTATTTTATTATGTTTTTTAGTATTTGTTGTTATAGCGGCAACAGAAATACATCATCTCTGAAAATTTCAACTCTCTAACTATCACGGTTCATGAGATAAAGCCGCCTGGTGACAGACGGACGGACGGTCGGACGGACGGACGGACAGCGAAGTCTCAGTAATAGGGTTCCCGTTTTACCCTTTGGGTACGGAACCCTAAAAAGGCTACTATATTTAAAAAACTCTATAAAGTCATTGTTTATAAGTCAACAAAGACCCTGAGTTAAAAATTTGCAGGTTACTTCCTGAATCTCAAAAATAAAGTCATTTATGAACTCGCAGCGATTTATCAAATTTCCTTAGAAGTTAGAACATTAATTAGCGTTTACGCGTTCGTTATAATAGCACTGGCTTTATTGTTGGCCTGGTGGGTTAATACGGCGTAAATATGCGCGTAAGATTAGCTTTGCGAAATAATGTTGGACAATTTAGTGTTTATATGACCACTGGTTTGTGTTTAGCTAAATTGTTCTTTTTTGGCTTCTGAGTATTGTTATGTTGTCACTTTAGAAGTTTTATAGTTTGTTTGCACTTTAATTGGCTTGTGAATTGTAGCTAAAAACATTAGGTCCATTCTATTAACGATCCGAAGGGACTTATACATCATCACGCCTGTATTCCCCGAAGGGGTAGGCAGAGGTACACTGTAGTGCACCCACACTTTGTCGATGTATTTTGGTCCCAATGTAATAGGGGGCGAGCCTATTGCCATTATACCGGGCACATTCCCCCTCAATACGAGGGAGATTTGGGCCATTGTCCACCACGCTGGCCCAGAGCGGGTTGGTGAACTTCACACGCCTTTCTACAGACGTGCAGGTTTCCTCACGATGTTATCCTTCACCGTTCAGCAAGTGGTAATCATTGTTGAAAATGACATTCGCACATGAAAATTATCACAGAGGCCTGGGATTTGAACTTGCACCCCTTACGTTCAAGGCGGGCGTTCTTGCCCACGAGGCTACCACTGCAAGGGTACTTTTATAAAATAAAACGTTTTTTCAATTATCAAAACTTCCTCCTTTTAATCTCATTGTTCATAGATTAAATTTTTAGATCAACCATAGACAATAATGCTTAATTCTGCCAAAAATAATAAACTCAAATAATGACACAATGCAAATAATAAAAAATACAGAATTATTACAATTACGAAGATTATAAGCTAGTTTAATTATCCCACATATATTATATATATACTATTAATATATATACCATATATCTATCAAGTAGTGGTAGCCGAGTGGTCGAACGCACGCTTTGCAATCAAAGTGCGCAGGTTCTATCCCCGGCTCGCACCTCTGGGTTCCATGTGCGAATCTCATTTTCATCTGAGATTATCACTTGCTAAGAAACGGTGACGGAAAACATCGTGAGGAAACCTGTGTGCCCGGTATAATGGCAATAGGCTCGCCCCCTATTACATTGGGACCAAAATACATCGGCGAAGTGTGGGCGCACTGCAGTGCACCTCTGCCTACCCCTTCGGGGAATACAGGCGTGATGATGTATCTATCAAGTAATCTTACAATTCACACGATAAAGCCGGCTGCTTAATAGTTACAAGTTTGACGGAAACAGATGTGTAGTGGTAGATTATTATTCATGAAAGCGTTCACATGTATTTCCAGTTTACGGGAGTCTTGCAATCACCCTGAAGCGTCGACCCTCAGGCGTCAAAAGTTCTGCTTATACCAAAATGATCTCTGTGTCCAAATACATTAAGATTTAATTTCTGTGGTAAGAACAACGACCCCATGTGTGAAATTTCGCTCGCGCTGTCAATGTCATTTCGTTGGATAATGAACTTATTCTATGAGTCAATACAGTTCGTTTTGGTATGGCAAAATGTTCGACGTGCACGTCTTGGCGCCCCTGTGTGCGGGGCCTTAACTCCAAAAACTAAATTTCTTTAATTAAAACATAAATGCCGAGAAGAATTGCAATATCCTTTATTGATATTCCAAACGTTTAATTGGTAAACCAGTATTCAGTTTACTATCAAAGTGAGACTAATTATTAGTCTAGACATAACAGTTGATGATTTAAACGCATGTAAGATAGAGAAACATATTTAAAAAAAAAAAAAGTTTCGTATCCATTAACTGAGTGCCAAGAAGCAAAATACCTTTATCACACATTTTATACGTAATATGTATTTATTGTTTTTGTTATTGCTTTTACTTCACACTGACAAATACCTGGTAACTATGAGTAAAGGTATACTTCGTATTATTTCAATACTAGCTACCACCCGCGACTTCGTCCGTGATTACTATCTACAATATGTTTACAATTAAAAATAGGAAGTAGGATATTATATTTCGTAAAAGAAAAAAAAAAAAATTATTATGTGTAAATGTGTACAACGTACCTATATAATGGTTAGGGACTGTTTAAAAAAAGAACTTACTAAGTCAATAAGTATTTATTTTAGATTCCATAAGTTGTTGGTACATTCACAACCATGTGTCTCAAAAGTAGGAAATAAAAACAAGACTGTTTCAAGAGACATTAGAAGAACAATCCTTAGAAATCTACAAGAGCACAGATACATAATCTGTTACAATAAAATATAATCATAACAAAGGTTAAGGCGGTGTCAAGCGTGATCTGTGTCAATATTTACATGCCGACGGTATCGCTAATACCTACATTATCAATAATTAATAGCTTTTGTGGTTATTAATTATTGTTTTCGCGGATGTACGCGTTTGTTGCTAGGAGAATACATAGTTCCAAATGTATAACTATTTTAACGACCAGTAGTTGTAGCATGAGTGTCAAGACTAGTATGTCACGGAATATCTTGATGTTGTCTCTTTCTCTCGTATGAATTTAGGCAGAGAGCGACCGAGCCAATCCGTGGCAGAGATCTTGTCATGAAATGTGAGCTAACACCACAGACCTACCTACTATCATCAAAATAAAGTCATTATCATATTTTTTAAGGGGTTCCATAACCAAAGAGTAAAACGGGAACCCTGTTACTAAGACTTCGGTGTCCGTCCGTCCGTCTGTCACCAGGCTGTATCTCATGAACTGTGATAGTTAGAGAGTTTCTGTTGCCGCTATATCAACAAATACTAAAAAATAGAATAAAATAAATATTTAAGGGGGCTCCCATACAAGAAACGTGATATTTTTGCTGTTTTTATAGATAATGGTACGGAACCCTACGTGCGCGAGTCCGACTCGCACTTGTTCTTTTTTCTCAAGGTACAGTAGTGGCCAAGTTTATATTTTTGATCATATTGTGATCAATGTCCCTAGATTTTGTCAATTGTCGAACTCTTTATTGCACTTCCTGTCAGAATATAAACCAACAACCTTTCTCTATAAAGACGAGACCCGCTAATTGTCTAATCACACAAAAAAGTTGGCTGCACGATTATACGGTCGCCAAACGCACACTTACCACCTTACCTACCACTGCTTCGTCGCAGCCAGCTTTATCGTTTGAATAGACACTCCCACCGCAGTATCGTTATAACTTTATAGGTACTTTAAAGAAATTTAAAAATGTTATTAAATTTGCATTTATAAAATAAAAAAACTTCTCGTATAGTGAAGATGTTAGATTCATCAACAGGCAAGCAGCATTTATCATGCAGTAATCATCATTAATTATGTAATCCGTTTATAGGTAGGTACCCATAAAAAACATACATTTCATCTTCCACAGTTAGGTACCGTTAATTTTTACGTCTCAACTCGAGTAATCTCCATCTCAGGGACCACGGGCGCCAAGACAAGACTTTGTATCGCACCGAATTGCTCTCTCACTTATGCAATTTATACGAGCGAGAAACAAAATTGATGTCACATTTTGTCTTGTTTGCACTCTTCATATAAAGGCCTTATAACACTTTGAATTTGTTTTAGGCAACACTTCATAGACAAACAAATCCTATTTGACGATGGCTTAGTCTAAACGTAGGTCACTCAGCTCACAACATGGAGTGGATGCGTGTTCGATTACCGGCAGAGGCAGATTTTAAAACTTGCCTTTCTGGAATTTGTCCGATTCTGGGTATAGATCTACCCCATTCCATAGTAAAGTACCCATAGTACAAGTTTTGCTTAATTTGGAAGCATACGATGAGTATGTGTTGTCTGGCGAAAGTCCCCTATAAACTAATTTCACAATAAAAAGTAGGTACTTCTAACAGAAATGTTACCACCAGAAAGTTTTCTACATTTCGCTCTTTGGCACTTTGGATTCGATTACCTATATGTATACCTATAGCTACTTATATTCGATTACCTATATGTATATACAAGAAAACCATAGATTTTCGAGCCTTTTATTTGCTTCACATACCATTTTACGTTCGGTCTACTTATTAAACGTCTGTGGCTCATGCATGCCATCATCACCAACATTACGGCTCCACAGATCTCTCAACTGCCCATTACAAGCCCCAGCCTCCATAAATATCAGTCGTTGTTCAAAACACAATAAGTCTAAACATTTTGGTGTGATATTAAGACAAATGCCGGTCCATTGTCCCGGGGCGGACACTAATTAAACTCACGGTAATCGCGCCGGATTGAGACGTGAACGCGTAATGTGCCACGATCTATCTACGTTAAGCCCTCCACACAGTAAAGCGTCAAAAGTCACGCGTCTAATTGCCAATACCAAAACGAACTCTGTGCCAATAAAGATAGAATTGATGTCGTAAAAGCCACGCTCTCAAGAGTCAAAATTCGCTCGCGCTGTCAGTGTGGTTTCGTTGTAGAATGAACTTTTAAGATGTGTCAATACAGTTCGTTTTGGTATTGGCTAACAATTTGACGCGCGAGCATTGACGCCCCAGTGTGCGGAAGGCCTCGCTTTGTATCTGTGTACTATGCCCTGCAATCCACTGGAGCGAGTGAATTAACAAGACTTATTCCAAAAAGCCCCGTGACCACTCGTCATTCGCTCAAGTCATCAATAACATAACATTGAAAAGGAGCTTTCAGTCTCAGTCAATACAGTTCTTTTTGGTATTGGTTAAGAATTGGTGGTCCAAGCTATCAAAGATGTTATAAGCTACGTTCGTTACGCTACGCTGAACACAGCTTTGGTTTACTTAAATTTTGACGTCTATTGATTTTCAATCGTAAAAGATATTTGAAGGCACATCAGCAAGAGTGAATGGTTTAATGATTAGCTGCAAAGGACATTCTATAATGTGATATTTTGATACGTCTTCTTCTACTTTTAGTCCGCGTCTATGTTTTATCGCTAAACATGCACAAACTTGCTTAAAGACAGTGACTTGCACCGTCTCCAAATGATCCAATCGTTAACAATAGAAGAAGGCGTAATTTGTACAGTGATGTATATTGTTGGAAAGCACAATATAAGCGTTACGCATTACAGAGTTGTAACATTAGTTAATATGAATATATATTATTTACGGTACGGTGTGAGTGATGGCCGCCGGGGGCGTGGGCCTTTGGTTTTTGTGCGCCGTTACCGGCATGAGAAATGATTGTATTAATGGAATAATTAAGGTTATGACAAAATAATGTGGCTCTTGTTACTAAGGTGTGTGCGCAGATAAAAAAAAATGGTATCATTGATTATAATTAAATAATTTAACGCCATTTACCAGTCATGTAAAGCTTGGAGGTGACAAAACCGAGTTGATCAGTTAACCGATTTTATTTACTTCTCTGATTTAGAAGGTTATAGCATTAATGTGTACTTGCGTTAAACGAATTGCAAAACGTACACAATAGTCAAATAAAATTTTGAGATATGACAGAAAGCCAATCCATGACAATCGTCTACCATTGAAAAGCCAGTTAATGAAAATTGTGCATCTCCAGAAAGTCAGTCCATGATCAATTTTACAGTCCACCTTTGAAAAGCCAGTTCATGATAATTGTTCGCCTCTGAAAAGGTAGTCCATGACAATTGTCTACCCCTGAAAAGCCAGTCCATGACAATTGCCTACCTCTGAAAATCCAGTACATGGTTATTGTCTACCTCTGAAAAGCCAGTCCATGACAATTGTCTGCCCCTGTAAAGTCAGTCCAAAATATTTGTCTGACTCCCAAAGGCCAGTCTATGATATTTTACCTTAGTTTCTTAAAATAAACCTGCTTGACTTTGCTAACAAGTACTGATCACGGTCTCCGTCCAATCAATTTACTCGAACAAAGCAGATTTCAAGGTAAACTTGCACACCTAACCCACAATGAGACGTGTCACGAGTTCGCAGACAATCAACAAGGACCCCGCACAATGCTCGCTTTGTGCACAATAATATGTCTTTATATTCTGTCACAAAGTACCATTCTGCAAAGATTTGCCCCACACATGCCGCAGCCACAGAGCGAGCCTTGTTCCAATTGTCTATTTGTAACGTTTGCGCATAATTAAATTGTGAATTCTTCAATTGTGTGATGGACTTATGTTGTTTTGAGTTTAATGGGTACTTAAGTTTTCGATGCAATGTTTGTTAGGCATTAAGTTAGATTGATTAATATATACTATAGTAGTTCTAATTTCGCTGAGAACGTTGTTCAATAATTAAGATTCTGTAAAAAATCCATGTACATATATCGTACATTGACTACTTATAGACTTGTTAACTATCCACAGAAATCCGGATCTCTAAGTTAGGTTATAGACAAGTGCGCTAAGATAAGTCTGAAATCACGAATAATATCGCACTTAATCTCTCACTATCAAATTTCATGCGATTGACATGTCTCACGTTTTGTCTTGGCAAAACCGGCTATGCTACCTGATGACCAACTTTTATAGTGTTATTGATTTAATGTAACTGTCCATTTTAACTGTCAAAATCTGAAAATAGTATTGAAACAATACTGCTAGATTTAACAGAGACATTCCAAATTTTCCATTATAGTTTAATTTTATGTCGAATGGCATTCTTGAAGTAAATTAAACTACTGTCTAGGTGGGATCTCTTACGTTCCAATTACGAATGGAGACAATAACAATGTGATAAGGATTGACAAAACATAGGAACGACAATTTCGGCTCGTGTCAGAGGTTATCCGCCGCGGCGGGGCCGAGACCCGCTAATAAATAACACAACAATTAGTGCACTGTTGTAGCACAGCTATTTATATAACAATAACTTAGTTCCGTGGTGCAAAGGTATCGAAATCTTCTTTTACTTTTTACGAAATGATGATATACCTAATATGATGAGGACTAGCTGCACCTGCGATTATCGGGTATTCTACCACTGTCAAGTAATTATTTGCAAAGACAAATTCAATAAATAGGTGATGGTGGTAACAAAGATGGCATATGAATCCCAACGCAATCAAAACAAATAGGGTCCTACTAAGGTCCTCAAATGATTAACAAAACTTCGTGTCGGTAGTCGGTACTAGACTTATATACTACTATAGCCCTTTTAACGTCCCACTGCTGGGCACGGACCTCCCTTCAATGCGAGGGGGATTCAGGCCATAGTCCACCACGCTGGCCCAGTGCGGGTTGGCAGACTTCACACATCTATCGAGAACTAGACAAGTTCCCTCAGACATGCAGGTTTCCTCACGATGTTTTCCTTCACCGTTTCATAGCAAGTGATAATCTCGGATGAAAATGAGATTCTCACATAAATCCCAGAGGTGCGAACCGGGGTTTGAACCTGCACACTTTGATTTACAAGGCGTGCGTTCGACCACTCGGCTACCACTGCTAGACTTATATATTTCTTGTAAATTCTTCTCAAACATGGTTTGTTGCCTGAATTGTACAAAACACATAAACTTTCTTACGTCTTCTACGTAATCGGAATCGTTTCACACGGCCCTTCTGAAACTATGCTAGCTACATCTATCACTGGCTAGTGTAATAAAAAACATGAAATTATGTAACCGAAGTACACAAAAATTAGATTGTACAAAAATATTTTTTTTTTATACATGTAGGCCAAAAAGCACTTACAAATAGTCAAATTCTACCACCGTTTCGGAATGCTGCTTCCGCTGAGAAGAGCCGGTAAGAAGCTCAATGGTTACTGTTTTCAAAATGATAAATTCTAAGGATTGCGAGTATACATTCTCAGGAGCAGCTTCCTCGAGCAATCTTATTAATACACGTGTTTTCTAAATTCGTTGCACAGAATCTATAATAGTTAGGTGCCGTTTCCAGGATTTTGGAGAATACTAGCAGGATTCCCGTTCCCGTGATGGTCAATACTCATAATCTCATATTATGCCTGGGCATGACAAAACTTGTGAAAATTGTCATAATACGATTAATTTGTCGTAATAATTTTCAATATCCTTTACCTGTTCCACGTTTAACTTTTAGAACCTTTCTCCAAACTTGTACGGCGTCCACTTCCAGTTTACTTAAATATGACTGAATACTTTAGATCTACCTAGTGTGTGTAACCAATACAATTTTCATGTGTTCTATCTAAGTTATTGACTTGAATACCAGCCATTTACAAAACAACTTTCGAAGATATCTGAGAACTTGACCAGATGATTCTTGCTCAATCAAATCTCATCTCAACTAGTTTGAAGTAAGATTCTGCCAATAAAACACAGGAAATTCTCTTAACGCGATCGAATAATCACCCTTGCAATTATGTCTTGTACTATGTGCGAGCCCATACTAGCACAGACAACCAATCTGATTGTGTAATAACAAATTATGCCTATTGCGTACGATTGCAAAATATACAACTTTGTCGCAGTTTCCCGCCTTCGCGATTTGAAATTGGAATGCAGCGTTAAGCGCAACGCGGTGATTGGTTCATACAATATTCAGGGCAGCCAATCGCAGCGCGGCTGTGTCGCCAGTGCATCAAAAATTCCATTCGAATATACCAGTGTGGCGAGCACTAAAAATGATTATGCCCTAACATGGCCATACAATTTGAATGAAGAATTCATGCATCGCTCCCGTTTACATTTGCGATCAGTTTTTATTGACAGCGCAGTATTGGACAGTCCGGTCCATTTTATTCATTGGCTGGCAGTTTACGCAGTGATTTTGGCGAAACTATTTTTCCTACTGACGAAACTGGTTTTTGTGAGGGGATGGGGAAATTGTTTAGCGTGGGTATTCAATGCTGATCCATCGATAAGTTATATCGACTGGGCTGAATAGAGTACATAGCTGAAAACGAATGCCCACAGATGTTGTTTGAATTTTTACAATTAAGAATATGAATCATTACTATAAAATAATATAGGGAAAACAACTATTTCAAATTGGGAACAAGATACATCGACGAAGTATCTTAGAAGATGTCTTATGCAAGACCCATTTATACCATTTATAGCCATTTATACAAGTCAAATTATAATAAATTCAACAACAGTGTATATTTTAATCACTTTGGTCATACGAAAAGGTTGTGTTAGTCTTAAAAAAATGCAAAGCCAAGGGTCCGAGAACAAGACAAATTTGGACAACACTAGTAGGTGGACATAGCATACTTCTTACCACCACGAATTCATGTTTTTTTTTTGTATTTTTAATTTTATCAGTTTCTATCGTAAATACTAAAATGTAAATTTTAAATAATGTTCACTGCAAAGTAGTCGGTGATAGCAATGAAACCTATAAATTAACAAATAAAAAGTTAATGAATATAATATCTGACATCTGCCTAAAAACCGTAATTAGCATTGGTTCGACAAACCAAACAGTTTATTCCGGTTTTACGGAATTATCGGTAATATTATTTCAATTTGCAATCGAGAGATACCTGATTCGAGGATCGCTATTTGATATGTAATTGAACTTTTTATTTGCAAATCAAATCAAACCACATTGGTTATATCAAACAGTTACCTATATTCTTAAGCAGTGGCTACCTAGTTGGTACATAAGCCGCCTTGAAAGTAAGGGGTGCAAGTTCTAATCCAGAGCCGGCACCTTTTTCATGTGCGAATGTAATTATCAATAATGATTACCATAGGCTGACCGGTGAAGGAAAGCATCGTGAGCCTGGGGTTTGAACTTGCATCCTTCGCTTTCAAGGCGTGTACTCTACCTCTGGTTCTAAAAATACTTAAAAATAGCTATGGATTTACAAATTACAATAAAAGTTCTAAATTCAAATATAACTTGTACGAAGTCATGATAAGACATTTCAAAATTCGAACGTGCCGAAAGTCACAAAGTCTGTTCGATTCCACCCTCAGGTTGATGTTGACCTTAACCTGATTAAAAATGCTATCAGTCTCCCCTGGAGAGTGAGTGGCGAGTGAGTAGCGAGTCAGTGCCGCCGCCAGCCGCCCCGCGACGATGTCGATAAAAACGCAACTACTGAGTACGTCGGTGGCGGCGGCCTGTTGTTAAATTAGTAATGAGTGTATTGTTGGACGAAAGAAGAACGTGGACCTTCCATTGATTTTTATACGTTTTATTTTCGGGAAGGTATTTGTGTATAAAAACTATAGATAATTATTTTATTTTCACAAACAAAGTACAATCGAATTTAACTGTAACAATATGCATTACAAATACAAAGAATTTTATCGTAGGCTAGATTATTGTATGGTTGTTATAGGTTTTTGATATAAATATGTTTTATATTATAAATGTGAAAGTTGGTAAGGATGGATAGATATTTCTTACTCTTTCTTTTTGATGAAACTTTACAGTATTATTATCTATACATCAGAATAACATATACGCTATAGTTTATAATGATATTGACTAATCGAAGTCTGCGCAAAAGGATTCGCGTGTAGAAGCTAGTAGGTTCAATAACATGTACTGATGTAGGGAATATCCACAGTAATATGTCGGTGGTGTTGCAAGGGGCAAACAAGACGGATAGCCCCCACCAGTGGCCGTTGTCTCGCGCTAAGGGATTTTTTATTGTTGCCGGCAAATTGTGTAGTCTCGCAACCCTACCGATGCATACTTTATGTCTCTCGGTTGCCGGCCGCAATGTTGACTTACGACCTGTTTTGCATTTATAGCTTTTTTGTTATGTTCAAATGTTAGTTTAATCGAGGTGGCATCTCAGACGGATGACATTACATGGCAACGCAATAGTTCGAAGTTTTGATTCGTTTGGGATTCAACGACTTTATAACGTTCATAACCAATTTTTAGGGGTCCGTACATAAAAAGGATAAAACGGAACCCTTATGGGACAACTTATTTTGTAGTAACTTTGTATGTGCACACCAGTATACCAACTGCAAAGTTAAGTTTGTCTCTATATCCAGTTTATCTTTTCGTTAGAGTAATGCTCGGTGCTTTCATAGTTTCGGTACGGAAGCCTCGGTGCGCGAGTCCAGCTCACACCTGGCCGTTTTTTTTATTTATAATGTGTGTTTATTGAGTTTGCTCTTGATATTAATTACTTGATACTGACTAAATTATTCGCTAATCGCAGGTCTGATTCCTCATTTCAGTAAATTTCATCATTTCATTCAAGTCTTAAAAAAAAGAAGAAGAAGAATTAGAAGTTTTAAGCCTTCACACACTGGGGCGTCAGAAGTCGTGCGTCAAAATATTTGCCAACACCAAAATGTACTCTATGTCAAAGTACATAAATATTAAATTTCGGTGGTAAAAGTCAAGTCAAAATTTGACGCGCTCGTTTTGACGCCGCAGTGTGGGGCCTCCCCTACACTAAGGCACTATTTTTTATCAACATATTTTGATTAATTCCCCAACAAAACCACCCTGAAAGGCACCTATCTACGCTTACATACATTTACAAGATGCAATACAATAAGATTAAACATCTTGCGCAGCTTTGTAAAATGCTAAATAATTGAAATAAAACTATTTTACGGATTCTATCGCGTTTATTTACCATTGCAAGACCTCAAGAAACTGTGAGCACTTTCTGCGTGGATCGGACCGCAAACAACTAAATATGAGGGTACCCAGTTATTAACTATGACATCAGGACGTCTAACACCTCATTCCCCCCGTGACCATGGTTGCTGTAAAGCAGCCGAAACATCGGGAAAATAAAAAAGTAAATAAACGCAATAGAATCCGTAAAATAGTTTTATTTCAATGTATAGTATGCGCGTAAATTTAAGAAAACAATATGCTAAATAATATTTAATTTAGTAAATATATTATCTTTTCCGTAACTGAAATGACAAATTAAAAACCGGCCAAGTGCGAGTCAGGCTCGCACACGAAGGGTTCCGTACCATTATCTATAAAAACGAGCAAAAAATCACGTGTGTTGTATGGGAGCCCTTAAATATTTATTTTATTCTGTTTTTTAGTATTTGTTGTTATAGCGGCAACAGAAATACATAATCTGTGAAAGTTTCAACTGTCTGACTATCACGTTTCATGAGATACAGCCTGCCGACAGACGGACGGACGGACGGACGGACGGACGGACAGCGAAGTCTCAGTAATAGGGTTCTCATTTTACCCTTTGGGTACGGAACCCTAAAAAGCTAGCGTATCGTTATTGCCACTATTAAAACTATATAAACGAATTAATTCAAAGTACATTTTCAAAAGGAATTACAATTAATTCAATCGGACCCAGTGTGTGCAGGACAGGACAAACGTCATATTGAACATGAAATCCTATAAAATTAGTTATGTAAAATATTCCCTCAATACAAAATGGGATATTAATCAAACTTATTTCTTTGTATAAGATTGTATAAAGAAATCAATATTTATTCTAATAACTTGTTCTGACCATAACCACAGTTTTATATTCTAATACCTAATTCATTTGAAAATAAATTTAATAATTAAAATGTTAAGTATCAATTTTGATTGCCCGTGCAACGGAAGCGTGTATTTAAAAACCGTAATGCGGGTATGATCAATGGAAATGAAGCCGAATCGGTTTTCAATTTGAAAGGACGCCTCAGTCTAGTCTGACCATAGGCCACTCGGCTCACTGGACCGGGTGGGTGTGGGTTCGATTCCCGTCAATTGCAAATTTTGGAAATCACCTTATGAGAATTTTTCCTAGTCTGAGTGTAACTTGGATCTCCGCCAGTCCATTGTATGGTACCTACAGGCTTTGCTTAGTTTGGGATTATTGGTATGCGTCCTCTGGTGATATATATCACTAGCTTCCACCCGTGACTTCGATTATTCAAATAATAATGTAAAGTTTCATCAAAATACGTTCAGTATTATTTGCGCGAAAGAGTAACAAACGTCCATCCATCCTTACAAAATTTTACATTCATGATATTAATAGGATTTATAATAGACTAGCAGACCCGGCGAACTTCGTACCGCCTTAGAATTAATAAATGATAATAGGTGACATACGAAAGCAACGCCATCTACCGGGTCCAGTTGTGTTTTCAAACCATCCAGGAACCCATTGAAATATACACACAAAATTTTATCCAAATCGGTCCAGCAGTTTAGGAGGAGTAAGGTCACAAACACAAGTACCTACAGAAGAATTATATATAATAAGATATTAGTAGGATATTTAAAAAAAAACTCGTCAATTCGATAGCTAATTAACGTGCGATTAATTGCAGTATAAGATGGTTTCCGAAGGTATAATGCTCCCCCAAAGAAGCCGTCTGCAAATAATACGAAAAGCAATTATTATCTCGTTTACTTTCTTTCCTCCGTCGCCTTTGATGGCCGAGAATTTTGATCGAAATCGAAGCGGGGATGAAATCAAAGAAAAGTTTAAAAAAGAAGAATACCTAAACTGATAAAATAACGGTGATTTATGTAATAAAATGGTGTAAGCGACTTGTAAATGGATGTACTGTTTTTGGTTTCCTTCTACCTCTGTCGTTACTCTGCTTTCCTTTCCCTGTTTCTACACAGAACCTCATTTTCTTGATACGATCGTTGTGGGGTTGCCATGACTTAATTTTTTAAGGCATGAACACATCCTTACTAAGTGACCAACAAAGTGTTACTTATTTTTTTTAATATAGTAAAATTTTTAGATAACGTCTTGTCAGCCTCGTCGGCAAGAACGCCCGCCTTGAACGTATGGGGTGCAAGTTCAAATCACGGGCCAGCAACTCTGAGAAATTTTTCATGTGCCAATGCCATTTTCAATAATGATTACCACTTGCTGAACGGTGAAGGAAAACATCGTGAGGAAATCTGCACGTCCTTAGAACGGCGTGTGAAGTTCATAAACCCGCACTGGGCCTGTGTGGTGGACTATGGCCCAAATATCCCTAGTATTGAGAGGGAGAATGTGCCCGGAATAATGGCAATAGGCTCGCCCCCTTTTACATTGAGACCAAAACACATTGGTGAAGTGTGGGCGCACTGCAGTGCACCTCTGCCTATCCTTTTGGGGAATACAGGCGTGATGATGTATATATTGTTAAAAAATACAAATAACGACGACGGCTTGGTGTACGAACGTAGGCCGCACGACTTTTTGTTGCGGGTTCGATTCTCGTCAGTGGCAAATTACGTAGATGGCTCCCAAACCTTTGTAAGGTACGTATAGTACGCGCTTTCCTAAGTTTGGGATCATACGATGAGTATTTTTATTATTTATTTACGGTACCAAAATAACGTAGTCCAAAAGACTTACCGCTTCTGGATTTCCAGCATAAATAATTATGTTGAGGCGCTTGAGCCATTTCGCATATTCGCGGGTTTATTTTCCACAATCACCGAGTCGGCAGGTGGGCGTGACGGCTCTGTAATGTCTGATCGCTTTTGTAACGACTTTCTTTAAAAACTTCGATTATACAGGCCGTTCCGATTTCCTTCTCGGTAATTGGCCAACTTATGCAAAGGTCACGGATGAATCACGATTCGAACTTTTGGATATTAAGCTTGTGTTTTACATTATATTAGAATATCTACTATTCATGAATTAAACAAGATTTCGAATTTCGGTCGCCAATCCACATTTCGTGGCATAACTTTCCATATCTTCGATCGCTCCACACAAAACCGTATCAGTTACGAAATTAATTGAATTTATATGAATTTGATTAAGTTCCTCCATATTTTTTCACTTTTATAAAATTCTGTATTGTAAAATAGGATATTAATTTAAAAAGTACTTAGTAATATTTAAAAGATTTATACGTACGTACGGAAAAAGGACACACTGTGTAGTGTCAAATGCGTAGCGTCCCCTTTTAATGACATCACCCCTATCGCGGAACCCTTGATATTTTCTCCCAGGACACGTCTCTATTTTTGTTTTAATGCTGTTTTAAATAGGTATAAAATTTCATTTAAAAAAAAACGGACTAACCTTATTTTTGAAACGACTCTCTCACTTCCAATAATATCTACTATTGTTTGAGAAATAAGTCATCAGTAAGAGTTCAAATTATATTATTCTCATTACAAACAAACAAAAAAAACATTCCAAAAACGAACACAAAATAAACAGTGCACAGATTAACGCAGTCGGTACGCTCCGAATCGGAATAATCGAATCGATTCTGTCGCATCGAAACATCGAGTGGTAGTCTACTGGTCTATTAGTTCACCCTAGTTTAGTTACGGGTCCCCTCACTAATATAGTTACGGGGAAATGTATTGTTTTTTTGGCTTTTAGTGAGGGGAATAAAAAAATAGCACTGTCTTTTCGTTATATATTCTATTGTTCTATATTTTAAAAACCTAAGGTACCAATTTATTATTTTTTAAACTGAATATTTAATCGCGTTTCATATCTAGTAACTTTATTTCTCGCGGTATTGTATAACAAAAAGGTAATAAATCATAAGTGGCGTTCTCATTGAACAGGAAAATAAAGCGTGTTTCTCTGAATCGAGTGACACAAATCGAATCGAATGATCGATACACTTTTCATTCTTGTACCGATTTTTTGTTGATACTTATTATGAACACTCGTTAATTAGTACGTATCGATATAACAATTAATTATAAACTAAACACACCTTGTCGATAATTACCTAGGTACTAGGATTACATAAACTTATAGAAATTCCTTCATCTCTAAAATCACCTATTATTTAAATATTCAGTGCAAAAGTATTGTAAAATGCTTCTGTAATTGCATCATAAATTTCTTTCTTTGTTGGTAAGTTAGGTTATTATTTTAATTGTGTCTCAGTTTTGGTTAGCACAAAATATGAGAAGCGTTCAAAAAGGTGTAAGTACACTCACCACAGATTTTAAGGAACCAAAAAGCGTAAGCGCTCGTCTATCATAGTTAATCAGATTTAAGATAATATTTATTGTATTCATTTGTAACTTACGCCTTATTTAATTGTAATTTTCAAGTGAACTTACATAAAACCAACTCGGAAATCAGTTATAATAGCAAACAAAAAAATTAAATCGTTAATTAGGTACCATTAATTTATTTCTTTTCTCCGAACTGGTTCCACAATAGGCCCTTTCGCTAAGAAAGTGGTCCACTCCTTTGTATCGAGTAAAAAAATAAAAGAGTCAGTGAGATATTCTGACAGCCGAGAAACAATCGTGGACCTGCCTCCAACTTTTTCGCAATTAAGAGGGTCGGTAATAATTTCGCGAAATCGCTCGGTCAGGGTCCATATTCCACACACGGGGGCGTCAAAACACGCGCGTTGAATTTTTTGCCTCCACCAAAGTGTAATCAATATATATAAAAATCAATGCCACTTTCCGTTGTAAGCTAACTCCTTCTAAACGGCTGGACCGATTTGAATGATTCCTTTTGTTTGCGTTTGGGTGGCACCCTGGATGGTTTAGATTCACAATTGGACCCGGTAGGTGGCGCTGCTTTCGTGTGTCACTCATTCTAAGGCGGTACGAATTTCGCCCGGTCAGCTAGTTGATTCATAAAAAAGATCTTCTTTTTGTACTAATTGATGAAATTTAATCTAATAAGATGAGATGCACCTGCAATTAGCGGATATTTATGCCAATGACAAGTAATTCAAGGCAAAGACGAATTCAATAAATACACATTATCAATAAAAAGGGGTGATGACAGTGATAAAGATGGCAGATGAACCGATTAATCAATAAAAAGTTTATTCTTCAACGAGATGACATTGACAGCGCGAACGAATTTTATCGCGTGAGTGTGTTGCCACAGAATTTTAATCTTTTTATATATTGACACTGAGACACACGCGCGAAATATAACGCCTCAATGTTCGGAGGGCCTTATACTTAAAAAAACATGACCAGGTCAAATGATTTGCGAATTCGTCGGATCCATGAGGTTGTTGTTTGTTATGAACAATAATATTTTTTGAATACGGAATCGAATTTACAAAGAATTTGTTTGTTTGTGTGCAAGCAGTGGTAGCCGAGTGGTCGAACGCACGCTTTGCAATCAAAGTGCGCAGGTTCTATCCCCGGCTCGCACCTCTGGGTTCCATGTGCGAATCTCATTTTCATCTGAGATTATCACTTGCTAAGAAACGGTGACGGAAAACATCGTGAGGAAACCTGTGTGCCCGGTATAATGGCAATAGGCTCGCCCCCTATTACATTGGGACCAAAATACATCGGCGAAGTGTGGGAGCACTGCAGTGCACCTCTGCCTACCCCTTCGGGGAATACAGGCGTGATGATGTATTGATGATGTATTTGTTTGTTTGGAATACAAGTGAATGATAACGCTACTGCTGAGAATATATTGTAACTTGTTTTAAATAGGTTTATTTTATATTGACCTGTTCGAATCTAAAGAGGTAGGTACTCTGCCTGCTCTAGCAGGTATAGACTGAGATTTGAAATGTTACTGACCTGACGACCGACGACTGTAACCTTACGACTTAAGTTAGAATGGGAGAATTATTCTAAGGTTCAAAACAATTTTTGGTTTGTATCTGCTCCCTTATCGTAAAATCTTTAGCAGTATTGTCTTAATATTATTGAGATTTGTTCTCAGTTTTGTAGTACAAAAATCTGTTGAAAATGACAGTTTATATTAAGAACAGTAAGACCGTAAAAGTTTAGTGGGAAGGCTCTCATCTTTCGGGACTAATCATTAAAAAATTCAGTATGAGGTTGATAGCAACTAGATACTCTATCTCAATACCAGACAAGTATTAAAAGTATTTGTGGAAGAATCTACATAGATACACGGTAACCATTAATGTACTTAAACCAATAGTATACTCCGCAAAAGACAGGGTTACGTCATAACATCTTGAAAGAGGAGGTCGATCCCGCAACATTAATAATTCAGGTCCGTCCTCTGATGCATTTGTTTGCGGTACAGGGGAGCGTATTACGGGACCGAAAAATTGAAAAAGTAACGTAGCCTTAATACAATTTTCTACATTATCATGCGTAGCTTTTGAGGTTTAGTACAAAATGTGTTGCTATGCGTGCAAAGATTCGAAATGAAAACGCCTCTAGGGGTCATACTTTTCTACACAAATAAATAAAATTGACGTGTTTGTTTGTAATGTCATGATAACAGCTTTATATTAAACGCATATGAATTATTATTATTCGTTACCTATAACGAAAACGGCTTTTTTTTGTAATTTCTCTGCCTGTTTGTGTGAGGTACCTAAACTCCCTAACGGCTGGACTGATATTGAAGGGACTTTCACTGGCAGATAACTCATGTTACAAGGAGTAGCTTAGGTTACTTGTATTAATAAAATAATAATTTAGGGTTCACAACAGTTGTGAATTAACTAGCCGACCGTAGTTACCATAAGGTCTAATTTCAATAGCGTTACTGTGCCATTTTGTTTAAAACACTTTATGATGCCATTGGCAATAGATTAAATCTCATAAAGGCAATGGATTTGCAATAAATGTCTTTACATCGCTATAAAATCAAAATCCCACAGTAAGTTCTCGCCGCTAAAGTTCCTTCATCGTAAGATCTTTGTTTGTTGATATCATACTCGTCCCTGGCTTCCGAGTGTTCAGACATTGCCATGAATTATTCACGCACCGCCTTCAGTTAAAACCTGATATTGTAATACAGGCTCGGGCGAGCAAATTCACCTGACTTGTTTTGGAAAACATACCCTGTGCCTATATACATAAAGATTGAAAAACTGCAGCAAAAGTCACGCGACCACGCGATTAAATTTGTTCACATCATTGATGACATGTCGTTGAGAAATATGATTATTTTATGAGAGAATACAGTTCATTTTAGTATTAGCAAAATATTTGGTCACACGTGTGTGCGGACCATTTTATCCTGTAGTGTTTTGTATCAGAACGCCTACTGGAAACGTTAGTTTACAAAAGCAACTTGCATTAAACTTTATGGTGGCGTTTCTGCACGGATCATCAAAGGCTTGGTGTATCTCATCAAACTTCTTTACGCCAATCTATTTTTGCATAGTGCTATTCGGAATCGCGAAACATTTAAACAGAGGTCACTAAACATCTTACACTGAAGATAGGAGGTTACTCGAGCTATGTACAACTAGGGACCACCGCTTAAATTATTGTTGCTTCCGTATTAACTGTCAATTATTGACAGATTTTGTATTAGTGGTGGTAAGAGGACTGTTTTTTATTATTCATTGTGTCTTACATGATAGTGTTTTGTTTCCAATAATCTTAAGCCTTTGGCTAGCTAGAAGCGGATTTTTACAACACGTTTACTTAGGGAAATATATACACATAATTAAGTATTTGCCAATAGGTTATCCTGTCCATCAAACTATCATTTATATGCTATGATACACCTTCGAGGATTGATGCAAAGATTATTTATAAAAACCCAACTTTATAATTAGCATAATAGAGTCTGTTATCTGATGATCTTGGTGTCTAATAATCTATTTTTTCCACAGCGATCGACGAGGAGGAGTCTTGGACGCGGCTGCCTTGCAAGCCTTGGCGGGAGAGAGCGTTCTGGAGAAAGAGAGACAGCTATCAGAGATGATCCTGCAACTGCAGATGGTCAGGGAACAGTTATTGGCGCAGCAGGAGCACGCTAAGGTAACCTTTATTATTAGTAATATATGACATATAGGTGTATTATAGTTTGCAGAAGATTGATTAATATGAACTGCTAAGTATTTGTGTCAAGTTTCAAAAGTTCTTTATTACGATGAAATGATTTAGCATGAGGACGAGGTTTGGCTTTGAAACTTGAGATTGATGGTCAAACCCTGAACTTCCATCTTTGGGGATTTCAGGTTACATGTCTAAAACATGCAAATATATGGATTATGGGATAATAATTCCCAACAATATTACAATAACAAGGTACATTTCTTATTAGATTATACCTACCATTGTTGAAAATATGTTAGCAATTCAGCTAACTCTATTTGTCTTTATAAAACATATCGCAAATTTTATAGATATTTATGATTCACACAATAAAGATTTACAAGTTTTTAATGCAATTCGTAAATATAATTTATTAAATGCAATACAGCTCCAGTCGCGAAATATCGTAATTAAACATACCAACGAGTTTGTCACTGTTCTATATGTTATTTCATATTTTGTATTAAAAATAATGTACGTAGATGACCTCATTAGCATAGCTGCCAACTGCTACTAAAGTTCGTTGGATTAGCATCGACCGAGATAAATGCGTTTAGGATTATTTCTTACGTGTTCTGTTTCCGTGCTCAAGGGATTTTTAGCCTACGTGTCAATCGAGATACTGTAGGATTAAGTTTCATTTTCCCATGATATGTAACGAAACAATCCTCTTGATTGACTTTTTATTTATCTATGATAGCTTTGGGATCACATACATCAGTAGGCATTGGCGTAACTAAACTAAATTTACCAGCACTAAAAATATTTCGATCTCGCTCATACATTGCAGCCGTGAGAAAGACGGCGTTAGCGACAAATGAAACTTTCACAAGTTTATCTGGCGTAAGTGTGACTGGGATCGCCCTTAGTCCATTGTATGGCACCCATAGTACAAAGTCAAAGTCAAAGTCAGTTAGATATCTACATACAAATTAACAATTAGGATTATAACATAGACAAAGATAAGTACGCTGTGGGAGTACAAATATTAAAAAGTGTACATCTATCGATGTTCCTTATATTTATACTCGACTCCCTTCCATAGAATATTTAGTGTCTACACTTCAAAAGCTTTTATTCAACGTCCAGACATCTACTTTACATGCCAGGTCACGAACTGAAAAGGGCTTACGTATAAAGGCGTAATCCCTATTAGGTATTTTACTTTTGGTTCACAAACTGAGGCTTATTGTTCTTTTTTCAATAATTGAGTTCAGTACTATTATATTTGACTATGAACATTAGGTAGTACCTACTAATCTCTTTCGTTTAAAGGATACTTTTAGATTTATAATTGATTCACATTTGGTAACTAATTTAAAGTCTTCGAGCTTCAAATAACTTAGGGAATATCTTCTTCTTTTACACAATTAATTAAAATCATGACATGGCATGGCATGAGATGAGATATGGTTTCACCCTCAATCAGCAGGCATTTTGCCAATGTCAAGTTATTTAATATCATGAATTCAATAAATAAAATACGTGATGAAAATGAAGAAGATGCTCCATGATTGATATTACAAACTTGTCGAGTACTTGCTAACCTTTATCGTTAGAAATACACAAGGTTTTTTTTTAAAAAATCCCTCTTGTTTCTATTTAAAATTGAATTTGTTACCCAATGGTAATACTTTACAAATCGGTAGATTCTTTCGCATTGTAATTCCACCCTCAAACTTAGGGCTTCCTGCTTACCCTTTTTGCAAATTAGTTTTGTTGCGGGCCTGTGACTCTTCTTAGAATACTTTGTTTAGCCAAAGTTTGTCAAACGCTTTGTGTCTGAGTTCTTTTTCTTTTCCAATGTAGATAGATAATAATATATCTTCAAGATTATAAGCATGTGGTCCCATTAGACCCCGAATTAAGCATTTTTTTGTGTACTTATATCAAAAGTGAGGAACGGAGATTGAATCTGAAACGCTTCGGTTACGCTATGCCCCTCTTATTACCTACCTAACTTTAGACATAATTACGAAGGTCGTGGTAATATAAGTTACTGACAGAATTTCAGTAAGATAGGTGCCTAATACCATTATGGTCTTACCTACCTAAGTATAACCAAGCCGCCTACTTAATTACAATATTTAGATTATTATACAGGTGCTATAAAAGAAAAGAAATGCAAATGAAGATAAAAGATTTTATTGACAGTGGATGAAGCGAAAGAGGTTTGTCGGGATCGTAGCGTGTGGCAAACGGTAGTCTCTGCCTACCCCCATGGGATACAGGCGTGAGTATATGTATGTATGATTTTTAAATCATATTGTTTATAAGTAGCTCGTATAACGTCCAACTATTGAGCATGAGCCTCCTCTCAATGCGTGGTTGAATCATGCCATAGTCCACCACGAGGTCCCAATGCGGGTTGGTAGAATCCACACGGCTATCGAGAACGGGTTAGGATCCTTCAGCCGTGCAGGTTGTGGCATTATTTTCCTTCATCGTCTCAGCAAGTGATAATCTAGGATAAAAATGAGAATCGCTCATGAAACTCTAAGATCCCAGAGATGCAAGCCAGAGGTCTGAACCTGCCACCCTTACTGATTTTAATTTAATCTACTCTTCTTCTTTCTTCTTTTGCCTGACCCTTTCCCATTTTATCTGGGGTCGGCCCTCCGTGTTATGCGTCTCCAGGTAACTCGGTCCTGGGTCGTCTCTTTGTTAGCTTGGGCTTAATCTCCTGCTTAATGAAACAAAATTAATTAATATTTACACTGTATGTGAAACATGAAATAATTACAAATAACTAATTAAAATCATACAACATTACATACCCCTAATTACGAGAAACATTCGTTTTCAATTACCAATATACACAATACAAGTTGTATCCTTTCATCTCGCATCAATTTTCATGTTGAATGCGTATTGTGAGCGCTGGCCGGCGCCGGCAGCAACAAAGACACTCTCATACTAATGAATCAGCGATAAAAACTTGAACAACACTCGATCACATGCCCTCCGAGTAGGGTTGACTGCGAAAAACTGATGTAGGATTGATGGAAAACTAATGAAGTAGTGATGGAATACTAATGAAGTTTAGATGGAAATTCGTTGAAGTATTGATGAGGAATATATGAAAAATTGATCTAGAATTGATGGAAAACTAATGAAGTAGTGATGGAAAACATAAGTACCTACCTATTAATGGTAAATTCAATACTTCAACAATTTTCCATGGATTAAAGTAATGGATTTTCTATGGATTAACTGATAAAGTAATGATAGACATTTGTTGAAGTATTTATGAAAATCTGATTGAAGTAAGTATTACCTAATCAAAATCAGATACAGTATTGCGAAAAAAATTATCTACGGTTAGGTAATACAAATTGTTACCTACTTCTTTGCATGACAGCTAGTCTAACTAAACTATTTTATGCAACCGCTATCGAGCAGCAATCGAGTCAGTCATGGTAGAGTTCTTGAAACAAATATACGCGCTTTAAAGAAAGAAACTATTAATACGTAAAATAATTAATATTTCAGGTGTTATATTGTACCTATATTCAACCCTAGCATTGTTGACTGACGGTGTATATTGAAGAGGCAGGGGGTATAACCCTGCAAATGGAAACGGCTAATGGCAGGCAGCGTTTGCATTCGCGCGTTTTTTCAACAGCGCTTCCCTTTGTTGACTTCGGATGCATTCGGAATAGACGAGTTCGATATTGGCGTGTTCGATTTTTAAAAGTGTTTTTTTTCGACGTTTTGTTATTCGAACGCCAGACGGTTTTGTTTGGCGATGTTTGTATGCTTTTGATTGGCGTTTCGTTTTGAAATTATTACGTGTCTTTCTACTAGTAGGTATTGAACTTTAATGATGACTCTCCTTTACGTAGCTGCCAAGATAGATATCGTTTACCTGCCTATTACATTTTAGTATTGAATGTAAGTCCCTTTATGTCGTTTAAAATAGTAATTACAGTAGCTGTAACAGCTATTCTAAAGTGATAACAGAGTTTTGAATGAGTACTAATATTTTTTACCGGTAAATATTAAACAATCTTAAATTACTTAAATGACATCGAAGCAAGCGGCAGTTATAACATTTCATATCTAACTTTACTGCATAAAACGGAATTCCCATGACACTACCTTAAAATAACAGTGCTAAAATACTTAATCTGTCTGCGAGGGCACTCACTCGTATTAAAATATCACTCAAATGGGAAACGTAGATCTACAGGAGTATAGTCTGTCCTCCGGGCCCCATATTGTAACCCTACCTCCTCCATAGGGCCAGACAAACGGAAATATGAAAATGAAACGTATAAACGGAAAAACGCATCAAACGCCCGCACGCGACGGCGGCCGGACAAAAAATGAACACAAGCGAGTGCTTAATTCGCAAAAAGCCCGTTTGATGTCGCTAATTGACAATCAGTCGGGGGACGCGTCTCATTGGTCCGCTTCCTCGTTCTGTTTTTAAAAATTAAAAACAAATAAATTAGTGGGGTGGCCATCTTTGTTATATAGCTTCCGCTATTTATGTCGGATTTCGAACCATTTAAAAGTATCTATTTGCTTCCCCTTGCATATTTTAACAGCGCTGTTGGAAGAAATAATATTTTTGTTAGGTACCTATGCAGAGTTGAAGCAAAAGAAGAGTTCTAATTAGCTGTTATTTTAAATCATTCGTGTGGATATTGGAAACGACACAATGCATGTATTTTAAAAGTTATTTTGAAACATATATCAATAATAGATATTAAAAAAGTTCCTTTGTAAAAGGTAGGTAAGTACCATCCACTTGAAAACCTTATGACATCGTACCCAAATCCAAAGATAGACTCCATATCCGCTAATAATTTCTAATAGTTTAGGTGAATCTGCTTATCTCCATAAGCATAGATTTTATGGCGTTACATTTTCGAAACTGCTAAATACCGCAAAACTTCAGTTATATTACAGTAAAACTGTTTTTTTCAAAGGTGTCATTTCTCATTAACCATCCAAATGCGACCCGTTGCAAGCAGGCAACAAGTTGAAAAAAAAAATCACAAATTAAAAAACATAAATATCTGTCCCCCGACATTTGAGGGGTTAACCGTGTCAGACCAATTAGTTTGTGAAAGAAAACTAGTAGGACTGACGGACATGTGTTGACAACGTTTTTGATTAAAAAACTTTGAAAAAGATAATATTAAAGTTAGTAGCAACACGCTTTTTAGCGCTAGCGGTACTTTATACCCGGCCGGCGAAGCGGAAAGGTTAATTATTTATGTCCCCTATGTGTTCGAAGTTCAAATGGTTTGACACATTACTTACTTATATTTTTTAAATATTTTTTTAAAATTAAGTGTCGAACGAAATACCGTGTTTATTACAGTGCTGGTACAAGTGCGGTACCTTTGTTTTATCACATAAATTAATGTCATTGAGATCCTATCAGTGAGAAACGTAAATATGTATCTACGTAGGTACCTATTAGAACCATCACTTATTAGAATAATAATTCTGCTATTTTTTGCAAATTTATTATTATTTTATTAAATTGCGCACACGTTACTAAGTTATGATTATAAATAGGTAATACAATAAATTAATAGTAGGTAAATACTTAGGTATCGATTCATATAAAATCGATTGAATCTTTTTATATTGAATAATCACATTTTTGTTAAATTTACCTAAATATGAACCCATGCCATAGATTAGATTCATAAAATTAAAAACGAAAAAAAAAACAATCACCGTTCCATCTTTAAAATTAAATCATCCATTAATTAACGGATCACGCTGTTCAAATTTAGAAACATAGGGACGTACCACCGCAACAAATTGATTTGCCGATATCGATTAGTTTTCTGACAGAACGATTAGTCAAAGTGAAACGATAGATGATTGGCGTGCGCCGTCACCCCTATTTCCCATACACTACACCATACATCATTTACACTACTCGCCTCTTGCGTACCGCACAAATTAAAAGCACGACTCAAGTTATCTTAACTAGAATTTTAATAGCTTCAGTCACTGGACGTTAATGCACTAAAATTACCCAAAGCCACTCTGTGGTCTGTTGCGACACTACAAAACCTAGTCTATTGCGGTTAACTATGATTTGATTATACCTACCTACCTACTTTAAACTAAGAATTATAATGTTACTGATGTTTAGTTCTATTGCGAGTAGAGCAATCTATCTGTTGTATAAATACTTTATAATGTAGTTAGTAAACTTGCCTCATCAATAAAATATTATGTTTTCTAAAAAAAATTCTTACTTACCTACTAAATCTTACTAAAAAACCAAAGATTTTTCTTATAATACCTACCTACATACATCCAAAACTATCGTCTATTGTTTACTTAAATATATATCTTTATGGCAACACTCGAGCAAATTTCAGATCTGCGGTAACACTAGTTTCTTAAATCAAAATTTGTGAACATTACAAAAAAGAAAACAAAAATCGTAGTGTTGTTCTACTACTACTACAGCCCTTTTCCCGTCCCACTGCTGGGCACGGGCCTCCCCTCAATGCGAGGGGGATTTGGGTCATAGTTCACCACGCTGGCCCAGTGAGGGTTGGCAGACTTCACACATCTATCGAAAACTAGACAAGTTCCCTGAGACGTGCAGGTTTCCTCACGATGTTTTCCTTCACCGTTTCATAGCAAGTGATAATCTCGGATGAAAATGGGATTTGCACATAAATCCCAGAGGTGCGAGTCGGGGTTTGAACCTGCATACTTCGATTGAGGCGTGTGTTCGACCACTCGGCTACCACTGCTAGTGTTGTTCGCTGTTTCGCTTATGTCTACCTATTCCACGTTATTATGGACGAGTGAGTCCTATACCATCTAAGTACGAGTTGATGTAACACCATGATAGAGGCCTGAGATGAAGCTAAAATCGCGGAGCTCGCAAGAATTCATCAGAACAAAATTAGACACAATATTTTTTTCCTCCCACGAGTTAATTACCTAAACAATGGACATCACGTTTAGTTGTCCAATCAAAGCTTACTGGATCGCGACATAAACCAATAATCCTTGTGCTAATCATAATCAACATGACATGCGCACAAAATCGCCTAACACATCACTAAACCGGTGTAAGCCGACGAATAGAGGAAAATCCACGCCACAAAGGCGTGCCCATTTCCGCCGGGCATTGTGGCAGAACGAAGCAGCGATATGCACCCGTCTCTCACACACAAAGACACCGCTGCGATGCGCAAAAGAGATAGCCAACACAATAGACAATTGTTATCCCCACCTTTTATTCTGCCCTAGTATCACGATCATGGGATTTTCACTCGCAGGCTTGGGTGATAAGGGCGATATTCTCGTGGTGTACGTCAGCCAATAATTTGATTCGCCAGTCGGTGTTATGAAAACAATGGGTAACGAAGTAGGTATAAATAGAGTTTACGGTACGCACGGGAAATTTATTGGCGTCGTTTCAGGCGTAGGCATTTACGATGTTTGGTTTTTCATAAGCCGTGTTTTATGCGTGTAAAATTCGCGGTTGTAAAAATTTGGGGAAATCCATTAATATAGTGTTTGTTATGCCTACAATGTTGGTCGATTTTATGTGCTGAGGTGGCGTTCGGGTAACACACATTTTAATATCTAAAACAAATAAATAATAAAAAAATATTTTGTGAAAAATTTACGATGAAAATTTGTTGTCAGAGTAAATAAAAATGTGGCTAGACCGATGTAATTTTTATAAGATTATCTATTTACTTAGAAACCTATAAAATACATACGTTTATGTGTGTATAACAATCTGCAATTTATATAACGGGAAACTCCAATAACTAACATAATTCGGTAACCAAACAAAATAAGCCCCATTTACGTCACAGAGCAACAAAAACCGTACTGAAAAGTAAATTAACCTTTCTGCAGTACGAAACTCATTTACCGATACAAAAACAGAACCGACCAATGGGGCCGGCCCAATCGGAAAATACCGGAATGAAAAGACGTCTGAAAACCGGAATCGGGGGAAACACGCTCTTTGTCAGTATTCAGTACACAAATGCTTTTCTTGGGCGGTATTCATGGTTTTCTATGGAGGCAATAAAGGTTCCCACGGACACAATGAGCCGGGAAGCCAAGGAGAGCGATGAAAAGTTGGGAATCTGGGACGCGTTCCCGAGGCGACGGAGTAGGGATGGGACGGTGAATATGCTTTGTCGATGTACTCCCACTTATATCGACAAAGCGTACCTTTATGATTCTTGCTGTCACAAATGTCTTATGGTACGTTATCTTCCAAATCTCTAGTTAGGTACATGATATTTCTGATTTTAGACCCACTCGCTCCTTTCAAACCTCTTATGGAGGAACGAATGGATCCGGAAACAAGATATGTACCTAATAATAGCGTGTCCATTAATACGTTGGTACCTAACTTCGTAATTTAAAATTGGGAGTCGCTACTTTAGGAAACAAAAATTTAAAATACTGACAGATAACTTTGCGTTTCATTCTATGTGGACAAACCATTTTCTAAATAAACCAATGAATATTTTTAATTTTAATTTTATAATTTAATAAATATAGGTTTCATGGATACTATATTGCATGTAATTACATAGGTATTTAGTTTTTTTTTTTAAATTATCGATTTTTAAAATAGAATAGTAGCTCTTATTATCTCACAGCTAATATGAATAAATAACGATACATGAATTACACATCACTAGAGTGTAGTTATTCTCGTCACTTTCCAATTATTTTTGCGGGCTTTCTTCAGCGCAGAGTACAGTCCGCATTGAATCTGAAACAGAATGGCGTCGGGTTTTAAGGAATTAACAGCTTTGTCCGGATGGAACGAGAGAGAGGTCGTGCTTAGATTTTGTACTGTATCGACTAGCGGTAGCATAAGCGGACCTTTAACAAATTGGAAAATAAATCTAAAACCTAAACTTCTAAAAATTTTGACGTGGCGTCACCAAATAGTTCCGCTCTGTGTCCGTTTTAAGAAATGAAATGACCATCGCACTCCGCGCTACATTTTATAGAAAAAATATTTAATAAACAAATGTAATTACGGAAATAACAAAGGTATTTTTGCGGCTTTCTCGCTGGTTAGCTCGTTACTTCGCCCGGGCGTTTGGAAATTTAAGTCAACAAAGATTTATTTTTATCAAATTTCGTACTCTGTAGTGCAAGTGCTGTGTTCTCGCGGGCCGCACTAAATGGGTCGGCTGTCGGGATGCGGACTGCGGTACGCCATTTGGTGACCCCTGATTTAGACCATTGGGAAGTTTAAAGTGCATTTATGTAAATGGCTTTTGACATCACAGCTTATAGAAGTAGGCACCTATAGTTTATTTTTACCCGACTACGGTGAAGCCAAAAGGTAGGGTTATAATATAACCATTACGTACGTATGTACGTTTTTATTTAGCGCCTAAATTATTCATCCGATATGTGTGTGGTTCTGTCTCTTTTTTTTTACTGTCGCCTCCGCTTTCCGCTTCCGCGACGGCTGAGGGCGCTTCCTTAGTTTTTCCTTTTCCACCAACTTGCGGTTAATTTATTTAATAAGTTATTTCTGAATAGAGCAGCGGGCCACGAGCGCTCGGATGAATCGGACCTTCCATTTTTTCTTTCTTATAATATCTTTTTTTCTTCCTTTCTGCGCACAAAAAAGGTATTCTGTTTTTGAAAGGAAACAGACGCTTTACATTTATTTTCTTTTTTTTTTGTGTTTTGCTCGTCTTTTGTGACAGACTGCTATGACTAATTAGTCGAGGTTTTATAAAAATATAATTTGTTTAACTTTATAAAAACTTTTAGATTTTAGAATTTGTGTATCCATGTGGAAGGATTATAATTTGTTTAATTACCTACTTATATTTTGGAGGGCTCACTTATAAAGAATAACATCAATGATAAATTAGAAATTATAGATACCTAAAAGAAGTAAAAAATCGACTGAAATTAGTCCCGTTGATCCTACGTCTTGACATGATCTAACATACCTATAGGTACGTAGACATCAGTCACACACAAAAAAAAAGTGTGAAACTGTCAGTTTGGAAAAGCTTCCTCTTTGATATAATATCTCGTTGATGAAAGCTAAACCCTAAAATATTATTATTATGTCATTTCACGTCAGTAATTAGGTGTATGGTGACTAGATGTATCCAACATAACATTTCTGCCCTACACTAGATAATAAAACAAAAACTAAAGCATTGTCTTTGCTGCAAACCTGTTAGGTAATAAGTGTGCACCGAAACAGTTTGTGAAATACAGAATAAAAATCATGTAAGTAGATAATAATTGGTTGAAAGTTGCAAGGCTGGTAATTCTCGTAACATTTTATTCGGCTGGCAGCACTCGTGCGATTTATTACGGAGCCGGGCTTGGCATAAAAGAACGCCGCACAATAGCCAACATGATAACTGACGCGAGATTTTAACTGTATAATTAATTATTGTAATAAAAACTTTTTTTTATTTTTTATTTCTTCATTCTTGGATCTCCTGTTCTTGATGAACTTTTGATTGCATTGTTTTTCCTTGTTCACGTAACTGTGTAGTTACTGAAGCGGCGATAGCTTAGTGGTCAGGGTGACCATCATAACCGAGATATACCGGGTTCGATCATTTCCCTGGTCATTATAATATTGACGGGAGGCCACGCCCTCCTAGCACAACCATATAACTTATATGGAGAAACTATTGGGACTAATACGATAACTTTACATTGTTAGTTATGATTAAAAAATATCCAAAAAGTATTCCTTATATAATTTTAAAAAAATCTTAGACATAATTAGCTTACGTTAGCTTACAGATTTTTTACACTATGAGCTAATTTTGTATCTAGCGAATAGACTCCTATAAGCAGGTAGTTACATTAATAATGCGTATCTTTGACAGAATTTTCTAGCGTAGGTTACAACACCAACGATTCGTATTACTTCAAATTAAATACATTTATAAATAACTAAGGAACATTGACTTACTAATAAGTTCATGTGAAAATCACATATTAACACATACAGAACTTTTTACTGACTTTAGTTTTCTTATTTTTTTATAAGTTAGCACACTTGTTGCCGCCATAAAAGGTTCACGCCATAACCAAACCCACGTTGTTACCCTTTATTGTTCCACAACTCATTGTACCTCATACAAATGTTATTTTAATGATTTCCATGTAACAAAAGACTGTTGTGAAAAGAGAACAAAATGGCGTAGGTGCGTTCGAAATTCGAATTCATCAAAATAATGCGCGGAACGTGATCTCGTGCGAAGTGCGAGGATGAGCGTATATTCCGTGATGTGTTTGATGTAGGGCTGCCAAATCATGAAGAAGATTTTAGGATAAGCTGTAAATAAACTTGGTTTCTATCATCTAAATATTGGTATCTATTGTTTATCTCTATAAACACAGAAACAACGCGTATATACGTGTATTTCTAAGATATACATACGAAATACAATAGGTACATAGACATAGGTAGTATTAATTTATAAATATTTTTATTTATTACCTATTTGAAAAACGCGACATTGATGTAGAAAGATATACCTATTCTGATCTACCCAAACTACATTTAAATAATATTTTTCATCACAAAAAATATTGTCCACTTACATTACGGTCAGGACAAGGACGGCAATAATCTTAGTTTAGTGTATTTTAGTTTAGTAATATATAATAAAAAAAATATCGATTAAATACCACCAATAAGACGTTTTGCTTACACTACCAAGTCTATCAAGCGAAAATTGGGACCCAGAATCGATACCGATACCTATCTGACAGCAGTGACATCCCTATTTAGACGCAAGAAGCGCAGGAGTCGCTCGTTTGGTTCCGTTTCCTTTTTTAAAAATCCCTTGTTATTAATTGCCCGCCATTGTTGGGTGGTCGACGGACGCGATTATGGGAATACTGAAAGTTTCTGTAACGGGGCGTTTATGTTAACAGTTATCGTTAATCCCGGTTTAAACTAGCATTTTATTTTCTGCTACTTAAGTTTTTATTTACTTTTTTAAACTGTTGTGTCACTTATTATAATAAGTTATTTTATAACTATCATAGTAATAAGGTTATTTATGCCTAATGGATGTATGAAAAAAGGAAAACCCTGCGCCCCTCATATCGAAAGTGAAGTTACGTCGATCTATATGTTCTCAACTTTAGATATCAATCTATGTGTGCGAGATTTGAGACATATCAATCAACGTGTGCAGCATAACGAAGGCGATCGACTTCACGTGAGTGCTTCACTTATCAATTAGTGGGATTCCATCTAACCTTTTTTATATCTATGTTCATACACCTAATATAAAACAATCAAGCGCATGACTCAGTACATTGTTTCCAGAAGGAAACACAATATATCACGTTTATTGCACATCTCGGGTTCCATACAAATTTTATTGTCGATGGTTACTTAATCTTTGAGATTAACCATCTTGGAGAAAGGCAAAGCACGCCGCCTTAACGCGTTACGTTTTTCACTTGCATAAAGGTCACGATATTACGTCGAATACTGAAAGAAAGTGTTGCCATAAAAAAATAAACAGTTGTCGCCCATTGGGTGAAATACCACCATAGTTTATTTACCAAGCTGTATATTTCACTAAGCTATGTATGTATAGGGCTGAAAGGCTATTTGACCTAAGCGACATTTTTATTATTATTACAAGTTATTACAAGCTTTATATTAACTTGCAATGTATGTCCGGGTGGAATCTTGCAACTGAATTTTAAATCAGTTAACTTTAACCGATTGATCTGAAATTTGGTATACACCCTTATTCTGGATGGCAATGCATGCTTAGCTAAGTTACGTCATTCTAATTCCAATATGGCGGATCATCCAAGATGGCGGAATAGTTATTTTTTCTGCACTACCACAGTATGGGTATCATTTGAAAGGGCTTGCTGAGGAGAACACGAAAACGTGCAATTGCACGCAAATTAATTAAATGAAAGCTTGTTTCTAAAATGTTTTTTTAACATTAATTTTTAGTTTTAATTTTTATTTAAGAATTGCATTACCATTCCTAATGTAGTGTAATGTGTGTACCATTCGTAGTGTGTAAAGTTTTGCTTCGTTTAGGATCATACGATGAGTATGTGTTATTTTTTTTTTTTTTATCCGGGCCTCTATCGACCCGGCCCGCGTGCTCACCTCTGATGTGGGGGTCAGAGTATCTACTTAAAATTAGCCTTAAGTTTAGTGTGTGTAAAATCATTTTTCCAGCCTGGATTGTTTTATTCGATGAGTATGTGTTGTCTAGCGTTCCTATTTATATCTACCTATTTTACTCGCACGTAAATGTGCTAACTTCAGAACGCACAATTTAAATATCACACAGCGTGAATCATCAAACATAATGAAACTATACCAATTCTATATGAATAGCAGAGATTGACATAATTATTTTCACGATTTCTTTTATAGTTGGATCAACAATATTTTCACTTTATCATTTCCTGTGTGTGTTTTGCTCGGAATGAAGTAATAAATTTTCGGTATAATAATTGTAAATAAGTTGGCAACTCAATCAATTGTTAGTTTTTTTTTTATTTATCCGCAATATATAAACAGATAAACTTGTCACAATAGCTAACTGCAAAGGAAAATGAGTCAGAGCGGATTAGAGCATAAGCGAATAGCGATTTTGTAAACAGAGAAATTATGTTACAGACCTATTATGTCGAAAAATACTTAAAAATACGACCTATTTGACGTTTTGTTTCGACATTATGTCGAATTAGTGATAATGTCGATGTTGCGAGATTGCGAGATTGGGTCCCTGGATGACAACATAATAAAGAAAATTTTGTAAAAAGAAGCTTTTAAAAAAACGTGTTCTAATTTTAAACATGACGCTCTTTATTAATGCTGATCTTCTATTGTTGGTAATATTGTGTGTATTAGGAACGATATCAATCACGGAACGTTTTATCACCTAGTACATTATGAGTCATGCCATACTATCTTTATCGAGTACCTACTTAATATACTACCTCTTCTACCCTAATAGGTCTTACCTTGAGTAGTTGCATACCCATCAATATAGGTAGTATATACCTGTGTTACATAGTAATCTCGCTAAAATCCTAACCATTGTATGAGCGCCGTTATAAATTCGCAATAGCCTCTATTAGATCTATCGTCGGGAGCTGACAGCGGGGCCCGATGCCACGTCGATTTATATAATAGGCGTTGGGGGCAGTCATCATTTACCGGTCACAAAAGCAACTTTGTATTACGATAATAATGCTGTGTACACACTGACACAACTCTAATAAATCTATATAACATTTCGGTTCCTATAGTCTTGAAATTCGGCACACAAGTATCGCTTAGGGTCTAAAGATCTATGGGCTATGTTAGGGGCTAATAATGGATTTTACTCTGCGAGTACGTCTTGGAACGACATAGTATATTGTTAAAGAATAATCATGTAAGATTTATACCTACCTCCAAATTTATAACAGACATAAAAATGCGGAACTTCACAATTTTGTTTTTACGATTATAACGAAGTACTTAAATGATTAAAAATATCTTCTGAAATACCATCGAGTATTTCAGAAGAGTTCTGTAAAGATGTTAAACAATTAAAGTAAAGATTACCATCTCAATGGACGTGTACCTATTTTAAAGCAGATCGTTTGCTGAAGACAATTACGGTGGTTACAATTAAAACAGGTAACAGCTCCGATTATAAATAAAATGGATACGTATTTACGCAATATCACCTGAGCATTAAAATGATACGACATTTCTGTCTGTCAACGCATCGCCCGCCCCTCTGTCCAGTTAAACCGACCGAATACATTTTAATTCGGCCCCCGCCAGACAGATTTACGACAAAACTTGTCTATTGTGACTAAACATTTTACCATTATTCCACCTTTTCATTTGTTTTTATTTAAAAATACGGCGTCTTAAAAATACTTAGGTGAAGTTATGTGTGACACACGTGGAGAATATTTTAGTTAATTTTATGGACTCGTTGAAATATCGGTGGACATTTTTCATTCGTTTAAATTGTGTAGAAATGTTAGTTAGTATAGTAGGTATATTCTCTCAAAACATTTCAGTGAAAAATGTTCAATCATGATTAAAGATAGACGTAAGAGTTCCACAATTGTGTGGACAACACTATGATCTACACTCGGCTGACGTTAATTTGAATATACAACTGCAATTGTTTTTTTTATTAGTTTAAATGAAAACAAAACCTTTGTACCTGCCAGGTACTTTTTTCTTCTTAGCTACGAAATTAGTGAAACGATGATATTATTTAACTCAATATCGAGTAATTAATATAGTAGCCGTAATATAGTAGTATAAGTATAGTATAAAACGCAGTGGTAGCCGATTGGTCGAACGCACGCCTTGCAAATCAAAGTGTGCAGGTTCAAACCCCGGCTCGCACCTCTGGGTTTCATGTGCGAATCTCATTTACATCCGAGATTACCACTTCCTATGAAACGGTGAAGGAAAACATCGTGAGGAAACCTGCACGTTTGAGGGAGCTTGACTAGTTCTCGATGTGTGAAGTCTGCCAACCCGCACTGGGCCAGCGTGGTGGACTATGGCCTGAAATCCTCCTCACATTGAGGGGAGGCCCGTGCCCAGCAGTGGGACGTTAAAATGGCTGTAGTTAGTTAGTTAATATAGCAAGGACAAATTTAATAAGTACACATTATAAACAAAAATGGATGATGACAGTGATAAAGATGGCGGATGAATACTTTTTACATGAAACAAAAATACAAACAACATTAAAATACGTTACCCGAACGCTATTTCACTGTTTTAAGTAAATCGAGTAAGGAGCATAAAAGCCGCGTATTCAATTACTTACTAGGGTTACTGTTATCTCAATCTTGAGATCTTACGGTTAACTATTCCGTTGTATAAACGTTTTTATTGGCTTCCAACGTTATTTCACTTTGATTTACATTTTGTGATGGTAGGCGCTACGTTGGTGTTACGTTTGCGTTCTGTTTCAAAAAGTATAATTGTCTATGTATATTTCCAATGTCCATGTCCATGTCCGTCCGTCCGTCCGTCTGTCTGTCACGAGTTTGTATCTCATGAACCGTGATAGTTAGAGAGTTGAAATTTTCACAGATGATGTATTTCTGTTGCCGCTATAAAAACAAATACTAAAAAACATAATAAAATAAATATTTAAGGGGGCTCCCATACAACAAACGTGATTTATTTACCGTTTTTGTAGACAATGGTACGGAACCCTTCGTGCGCGAGTCCGACTCGCACTTGGCCGGTTTTTGGTATGTCCTTTCAAATAGAGAAACTGTATTTATTTTTTCGACGACGGTTTGGACTAGTGCTTTGAGGGCAGGCTGACCAAGTGGTTGCGATTTCGATTCCCATCAACGGTTTTTTTTTCTCTAGTCTGGAAGTGACTGGGATCGGACCAAATCCATTTTATGGTATCCATAGTACAAGCTTTGCTTAGTTTAGGATCATACGATGAGTATGTGTTCGTCTGGCGCTAGGCGTTAGTTTATATAAGTGATATTTATGATAAAGGCAGTGGTAGTCGAGTGGTCGAACGCACGCCTGGCAAATCAAAGAGTGCAGGTTCAAACCCCGGCTCGCACCTCTGGGTTTATGTGCGAATCTCATTTTCATCCGAGATTACCACTTGCTATGAAACGGTGAAGGAAAACATCGTGAGGAAACCTGCACGTCTATAGAAAGGCGTGCGAAATTCACCAACCCGCACTGGGCCAACGTGGTGGATTATAGCCCAAAAATCTCCCTCGTATTGAGGGAGAATGTGTCCGGTATAATGGCAATAGGCTCGCACTACAGTGCACCTCTGCCTACCCCTTCGGGGAATACAGGCGTGATGATGTATGTATATTTATGATACGTATTTATTTCAATATTTTGAATTCGGTGACGAATAAAATATAGAATAGACATATTCATTTATTCAAAACGATTTTATGCCTACGCATATTTTTTGTCTTACTCATTGTGAGTCTCGAACAAAATTAAATATCCTGTCATAATTCGTCTCGTTACTGAGATCAAAAGATCCCGGCTCCTATTATTGTCGATATTGTCACATGCCGCCTACAGTCTAGCTCGGAGACAAGGGCGTTCATTAATATAGAGCGGTGCGTTTAAGGGGCAACATCCGGCCTGATTTACTCGGATCTGTTCTAGTTTAACGTGCACGGAATTCCGGATCATAAGTCCAATGTTTTCAATAAGTTTTTTCTGTGAAGTCAGTATCTCATTATTGTTTTAATTACTTTTGAAGTTTTTGTTTTCTTAAAATTAATTTCATATGTAACGTGAACCGAGATGGAGACATTCTTAAGATTTTAATCGTAATGTAACCTAGCTTGTACCAACACGACTACAAAGGATGTTTATTATTTTGACTGATATGTATGTATTTGTTGTTATGGGGCATCAAATTAAAAATTATCTATGGTAGTTATAATAAAAAAAAAATCGTTCCCAGTGGGCTAATCTCAGAAATGACTGAATCCATTTTGTTCCGGTTTTCATCTACATCCGGGTCATTTCCTGATCTTTTTTGTAAGTCAATAGAATGCTAGTGTTATTTAAACGAAAGTACCTTCTCATATTTAGGTTACACATTTCACATTGTCTTTCGATATGTAAAAAAAGTGACATAATCGATATCCGGTCTCGTCACCCGCGAAGTGTCAGAGAGAGGTCAGTAGTCTAATCTCAGTGTAAACACTAGGGAACAGAGGTTACAATGTAAACTTGGTACGTTGAGGTGCTTCTTTGATCTCCGCCGGCCGTGGATTTAGGGTTGTCTATCGCTAGTTCTACATTTAACTATATTTTGAAAATGGTATTAAATTCTACATTCATTTTCATAACAATAATATTCTATAAAAACACTTTTCAAAGGAACCAAACAAATTAAAACTAGGTTTTTTCTTAATATGGCGCAATGCTGAGTCTATATAATAAAATTGGTAATATTTACTTTGATATTAAGGTTTTCATAGCTGTTGTCATATTTTTTTTACTAATGTATTATTTAAAAACCTCATTAGCTATCATTATTGAATTATGTCAGTTATCCAGATGTTTTCTTGTTTGATTCGATCTTTTTTTTTAATTCAGAATCATCATAAATCATTCTTAATACGTAAGATAAGATTTTTTTTTATAGTTGTCAACCCTACGCACCACAGAGTAGCGCACAGAACAGAGTTTACATTGGCATCATTCAAATGTATGAAGTTGCTATTTACGTTTGACCAGAGCACTCATTACGGATTGTTATTGGAATAATAAAGAGAGTGGGATCGCATCCGTCTAGCTAGCCGCGCGATCGTAACGCGTTTCCGAGTACCGCTCTATCTATTGCGAAATGCTATCAAGTCCCGCACACACTGGGGCGCCAAAAGACACGCGTAAATTTGTATGCCAATACCAAAATGAACTCTGTGTCAATAACTTTACAAATTGAATTTCTGTGTACCACACGTCAAAATTTGCTCGTGCTGTGAGTGTCATTTCGTTGTAGAATTAACTTTTTCTATGTGTCTATAAAGCTATTTTTGGTATGGCAAAATAATTGACGCCCAGTGTGCGGAAGGCCTTATTCTCCTACCCCCCAATTCAGCGAACTGACACTTCTGTTGTTATTTTATTAATCTATGTTTATCTGGACTAGTTTCATCTTTGACGGAATGTTTGAAATTGACTAGTGTTCCTTTTATTTTTCTTAGAGTAGTTAGGAAGTGGAGTTGATCACGCGATCCATCCGCTATGACATATTTTTTCATTTAGCGCGGTAGGTGACATACACTAAGATAAATACTTGTATGAAATTAATTGTTAATTTAATTCATATTTTGGATCATAATATGATATATTCATATCCTTATTACAACCTCTCTGGCAGACATAAGACAAATTGACAGTTAACAAATAATAAATAGATATAGCCAGACAACACATACTTATCGTATGATCCCAAACTAAGCAAAGTTTGTACTATACCATACAATGGACTGCGGGCGATCCCAGTTATACCCAGACTAGGGCTAATTTCGAAAAGGCCATTTCCGATATTTTCCGCTAGCGGGAATCGAACCCGCAACCATCCGGTAAGAGGTGGTGGTAAGAACCTGACACACTATGTAAGGTGAATCCAGTTGTTATTTTGTCTGAGGTTCTGTAATTCTAAGTATTTATGTTATAGTTATATAGTTTGGTGCGCACGTGGATTTTTATGAAGTGACAATATTGATAATTTACGTAAACAGATACTTGGGGATAATTTATGGCTGGCTTTTATTACTGAACGTAATTTAGCGATGAGAACACCTTGAGCGCACACGTCAAATCCTTTATAACGAACGTAAATATGTGATGGTAACATATAAATAGTTTTATTATACTGATCTGAGCCCCTCGTTCAAACCCCGAATTCAGTTTTTATGACATAAATACTCACATACAAATTTATATGCTGTTGTCAAAATCATTGTTCATGTGTAATGGAACGCAACCCTTAGTATAATCTGTGGCGGCGCGGTTTTCCCGCCATTATTGTAATATTTTGCCTGTCATTCATTATATTCAATCATAGACTATTTTGTATGGAAGCCATTAACTTTAAAAAAGTTAAGTGAAATAAATAAATACCACTAATTTATTACATAAACAATCGATTTCATGCCAGCATAAAGCTATTATAAGTTCCTGATACCAATTTTATTTAAAAAAAATAGTCACTTTCGCATCGTTACAATGAAAAAATGAAAAAACAACGGAGACCATAATTTTCATGTCACTTTAAATAGTTTTGTGCACAAATCAGTTCACAGGGAGCCCTATTAACATAGTGATCATCGCCATTCCGCCTGTCGCCGGCCCACATCGCTGAAAACTGAACGAAGGGCCACATTAACATGTCCCAGCGAGTCCAGCATTCATCCCGATCGGTATTGGAATGGAAGAACAGAGATTAATAGTTATTCCCCTCGTTTAATTAGAGAAATAGTCGATAAATAACGATTATTTTTGTAACAAAACATCGTGATTTAACGATTTTATGTTAGTAACGAAGTGTTTACGGAACTAAAGGATAAAAACGGATGCGATGTGAGCAATAAAAAGTTATCTAAATTTAAAAATGTATCTTCTCGCTCTGGATTCCTATTTTAAATAATTTAACGCAAACAAACTAAACGCACTCGGACGATTAGATTAGATTATATTTTAGATTAGAATTAAACATTCCAACGTAAACTATGCAATTAAATAAAACGTAATTCGCGCGAAAAAATTAAATTAATGATGTCATCATTAAAATATGCACAGTTTTTATAATAAAGTGTTTAAAAATAAAAAGGGCGGTAGGCACTGAAAAGTCTTTATAAAACTACCCACATATGAAAGGTTTATATTAGGAAACGCAACTTGTCGGTAAAGGCCGGCGGAAGTACAAAGTGCCTTAAATTTTTTAATTGCGCGGGTTGCCTTATGATTATTATGCGTCTTTGTGCATTGGGCGAGTAACACATGTGGAGGCTTTGCGAAGTAATGTAAGCGGATGGCGCAAGGGATAAATGAAAAGGGGGGTAACACAAGAATGGGACAATAAGGTACTTATACAAAAAAAAATATACATCATCACGCCTGTATTCACTGAAGGGGTAGGCAAAGGCGCATTACGGTGCACCAACACTTCGCCGATGTATTTTGGTCAAGTGCGAGCCTGTTGCCATTATAATTTATACATTCCACCTCAATACGGGGGATATTTGGGCCATACCTAGTCCAGTACGCTGGCCCAGTGTGGATTGGCGGACTTCACACGCCCTTGTATAGACGTGCAGGTTTCCTCACGATGTTTTCCTTCACTGTTTAGCAAGTGGTAATCATTATTGAAAATGACATTCGCACATGAAAATCATCTCAGAGGTGCGTTTGGCGAGGCTTCTATTAATCCATATAAATGTTGCTATACTACACATATTCGTAATAAGATCCCAAACTTAGCTTATACTATGGGTACCATACAATGGAATGGGATCGGTCCCAGTGACACCCAGATCAGACCACCCGAATAGGTTATTTCAGAAATTTTCTAGTCAGCAGAGCGACCTACTTGAGCTATTTTATCTTCGTTTTTTTATTTCTTTGTATGTACTTTCGATAACAGATAAGCATTAAAGAAACTACCATTGCTGGTAGCATTGATTGTAGAGTCGTAATCACTCTAAGAGTTCTAACTTTGATATTCGCTCCCGTCTCTACCTTACGCCATAGAGCTAGAATTTAATAGAGTCTCTCCTTAAACGACACCGGGTGTGTAGACCTAACAAGACTCTCTTAAACCTGCACAATATTGTGAATATTATGCTCATTAGTGGGCGTTTATTTCACTGTGGACACCGAGTTATAGAAAAACTAGGCTTACGTCTATTTAAAAAGAGTGATTATTGTTTGCATGTAAATTATAAAAAAGTGACATAAATATAATTAAATGTAAATAGAAGGTAATTTGGGATTAGGATTTGCCTTTTTTCCTACGTTTCTCAACCTACCTTCATTCTTATGATGTGAACCTGTGAACCAACAATTTATGAATTCTTTTATGCCTAGGTTTTAGTACTGCCAAATCAAATGTATTGTTTATATAGTACCAAATTACACTACAACTTTGTATAGTATAATCATGTTGTTGGTGGTGTTAAAGCTGAACTAAGCCACACTAAACTAATTGCTATCCTTTTTATGGTCCTAATGTATGAGCAAGACAGGATATTATTTTTTTAAGTCAACTAATAACATTGTTTTTTTTTCAGGTAAGCACATCATTAAATCAGACCGCCGCCGCGCCGGTGAGTATAAATTTCTATACATTACAGAATGTGGTCTATTCCTAGGAATGTCTAATTAAAAGAGGTAACAAAAAGCCATACCATACCATCATGTCATCAATCCGAGATCTGATAAGACACTGTTAACAAGTCGTCTTAACTTAACTTTAACTAAAGTAATTAACACCGGGTTCCCACAAAAGTACCGAGAAAGAAAACATCATAGAATGTTTCACTATAAAGCCCACCTCACACTTGGGCGTCAAAAACTGCGCGTATATTTCCTTGCCAGTACCAAAATTAACTGTACTGATTCACGGAAATTATTCCTCAATGAAAAGATATTTATAGCTTGAGCGAATTTTGAAGCATGGGGGCGTGGCTATTACCACAGAATTATTAATATTATTTTCTAACTATTTGTGTCCCACTGCTGGGCAAAGGTCTCCCCCTCCTCCCATTCATCCCGGTCTTTCGCTCTCTCACACCATCCGTCCAAATAAGCGTCAAGGTCATCGCGCCACCGCTTTTTGGGCGTACCACGGTGACGACTTCCGCGTTCTAGGACCCATTTGGTCCAAACTTTTGCCCACCGTTCGGAGCTCATGCGGCTAAGGTGTCCCGCCCAGTTCCACTATAATTATTTTTTATGTAGATATATTTAGACGGAGGGCGTTTTGATAATAGCAAAAATTTTGATTCGCGTCTAATGTCGCCCCAGTGTGCGAGAGGTCGTGTTTCGAATCTCTACGTTTAATTGCTCCGGCAGTCATTATGGTTGTGAGAGTACAAAGTTATGTTTGTTGAGTTGGCCATGACAATAACTACGTTAGTTATGTAATTAAGAATCTTAATGTAAACCGGATAAGGTGCATTTTAATTATGATGATTATTTATGCTGACTGAAGGGGAACATTGGGGCGTTACGACGGGTGCAATAAAAGTTTGCCAATACCTAAATGAACTCTGTGTCAATATACATAAAGACTGAATTTCTAAAGTAAAAATCACGCAACCACGCGTTTAAATTCGCTCGCGTTGTTTTGAGCTGCTTTTATGAGCCATTACCGTTCGTTTTGGTATTGGAAAATAATTCGACGCACGCGTCTAGTCGCTTCAGTGTGGTCAGTGCTTAACGAACACACTTTGGAGACAAAAAAAATATTGAATATACATATTCTAACATCAAGTATGAATATTTTTCCTCGTCGATAACTTGTCATAACAAAACTCATACATAAGGTACCTATGAACATTAAACACAAATTTTTTATCTGTATTTTTGTCAATTTTATAGCTTTCATTTAAATAATATAACGACTTTAAACACACATTGAATACGTGTTTATTTGTATCATAAAATTACAGTCCCGCAGTCGTGCGTAGGTTTATTAAAAAATTTGACAATCCAACATAGTGTTTTAACCTGCGCAACTAGGCGCGTCAATATTCCTACAAAGATATTCTCGCATCTTTAAAAGTATAGAGACCTGACTCAAAAATAATGTTGTTGAAAAATGGTCATTACGACGACCCTTTAAGATTTATAGTCGGAATCCTAAAATTTCAAAATGGGTCTCTATACTTCTAAAGATGCGTTATGTCAATACCAAATCGAACTGTATTAACTTACAGAAGAAGCATTTTTTTCAAGTAATATATATCGCGAGCGAATTTCTTTTTAATTTTTTAAGATGCGAATAAAATGATACAATTGTAATGGAATAAGATGAGGAATGGTTGGACCCGCGACTAGCAGATATTTCAGCCAGCGTCAAATAATTAATAGCAAGAGCAAATTCTATAAATACATAATTATAAATAAAAATGGGTGATAAATATTATAAAGATGGCGGCTGAATACCTCAAGCGTTAACTCACAGACGAAGCATATTTTTAAACTAAATATCATTGATTTCGCGAGCAAATTTAGTTTCGTGCTCGCGTGGCTATTACCACAAAAATGCAATCTACATATCGAGGGGGTAAAAGGCTTTTTGACTTAAGCGACATTGTTTTAACGGTGAAGGAAAACATCGTGAGGAAACCTGCACGTCTGAGGGAACTTGACTAGTTCTCGATAGATGTGTGAAGTCTGCCAACCCGCACTGGGCCAGCGTGGTGGACTATGGCCTGAATCCCCCTCGCATTGAGGGGAGGCCCGAGCCCAGCAGTGGGACATTAAAAAGGCTGTAGTAGTAGACATTGTTTTAACTTTACATAAGAGCATACTCAATCGACGCAGAAAAAATCGCTGATTCCAAATATGTATTAAGTCAATATCACCCAAAAGTGTCAAATAGCTTAAGTCAAGATATATTGGTAGAAAGAAAAAATAATCAAGTGAAATCGTTCGTCCCAGTGTGTTAAGGGTACTATATCAAAGGTTTTTAATTTCACAGCTTCAGTCTAAACTATCACATTATCATTTTACACGTCAAATGCGTACCTTCCGAAATAGATTTGATAATTTATCTCGCAATAAAGTCAGACCTACTGGTGTGACAAAAGCATTTATAAATGATTACATTTGATTGCACGCCTCTTATGCATACCAAACGAACGACAACTCTATCCGCTCATTATAAAGTTGATAATCTATTGGAAAGTCTGAAGTGGTCGATAAAAAGTCGTATAAAATATAAATAATGATAATGGCCAGTTCACACTGCGGTGATGGGCAATCCCACGCTTGGACAAAACCATCAGTTCTCAGCCCACTTCATGTGTTAATAGGAGATAAGGTTCTTTACATAAAGCACCGCCGAAAGCAGAACAAAGTACCTACCATGTGTAGAACAAAACGTTGTGGGATCAGGGGGGCAATTCTCGCATTATCGACATGATCTTTGCAACAAAGTTGCGCATTTGACTCGCCTATGGGGACATATATAAAGTGAAATCTGACAGAAAGCGACACATCTCCAATAAATTGGTTTCTGTGACTCTCTCTACACATAATATACTAACCGTTCTTTTTTTTTAATTTTAACTGCTATTTGAATACTTCTTTTAGATATAGTTATAATTTTGAATTATTTGTATCAAAACAATAATCCCTCGGAGGTGGCCGTACTGAGGCAGTTCTAATTATGTGCAGTTCTCCGACACTTGACGTCAAAAAAATAAGTGAAGGAATATATTACAAGATTTTGCGCTTAACATAGTTTATTAGTGGATGTCAAACCTGATATTAAGTTAATGGATAGCTCAATACGAGCAGTAGTTGTTAATTCGAACGGAAAGTATATATTTTAGTTAAACGTGGGATAGGTTTGTGATTAATTGGCCTATTAATATGTACAGATCCACATTTATAGAGCCGGCCAATTTACATTTAAAACAAAATGATGGGACCATAAGAGATGAAACGTTACGAAATTGGTAGAGATGGGTACTCCCTGACTGCCGATGATTGGGTCCATCGACATCTTAGGATTAGTGATGTGACATTGAATGAAAATCGACTAATTTATAATCGATTTGTAAAAAATCGATTTTTCCTGTAATTAAAAAACGATTTGTTTTTCTAAATAGTAATAATGAAACTAAGAGACCAATATTAACTATGGGCATTGACACCACCACTTAAAGTAGGTATTGTTGTTTCAATAGTTACTGTCAATTTTGGACAGATTTTGTACTGAATTAACTATCAAAAAAATAAAGTTTTCTTAAAAACTCAAAGTCGCGCGTAAGGACTATTCAATCGTAACACAGGCTCCACCAAAACGGGTACATTAAAACAAACACAGAATTTCTTAACCCCGTAACTAAGAGGTTTATACAAAACGTTCCTTCCACATACATAACCATTCAATGACCGTCTTTTCAGTCGTCTGTCCGTCTGTCACCGGCAATGGGGATGACAAAACAAGCTATATATTCCCATATGGGCGCACAATGAGGTTTTGTTGATGCGTACGCGCATGTCTAGACAATACGGCCGCTGTATTGTTCCCATGTTTTCCAATAGGCAATGCTGAGGAAATAATCTGAGCCGTGAGAATTAATTAACATTTGTTGATATTTTAAATGAGAATTTGATTGATTGGTTTGATGTTTGCTTACGAGATTTCGACGTAGGTCATCTGAATAATTCATGTATGAAGCCCGGACTACACCGAGGCGTCAAAACGCGTGCGTCAATTATTACAAGCTTTATATTAACTTGCAATGTATGTGTGTCCGGGTGGAATCTTGCAACTTAATTTTAAATCAGTTATCTTTTACCGATTGAGCTGAAATTTGGTACACACGCTCATTTTGGATGACAATGTATGTTTAGCTATGTGACGTCATTCTAATTCCAATATGGCGGATCATACAAGATGGCGGAATTGTAATTTTTTCTGCACTACCATAGTATAGGTATCAAATGAAAGGGCTTGCTGAAGAGATCACGAAAACTAAGGGAAATTAAATAAAAGCTTGTTTTTAAAAAGTTTTTTTTATCATTAATTTTTTTTCCAATACTAATACTCAAAAAGCTCATAGTTCAAGGAAACGTCATTGACAGCGCAAGAGCATTCACGTGGTTTTAGGACAGTAATTCAATCCTTATGCACAATGACGCATAGTTCGTTATGGTTTTGCTAAAAATTTTGACGTTTCAGTATGCCCGGGTCTTGATATTTTTTTTTAATGCTGATATGTAATTTTATACTATACGACTGTTACTTCATAGGTAGTTAAACTGGTACTACTATTTACCTAATTTTATGTGAGAAATTCATATATAATGAATTTCGATATTCCAAAATCTATTATAAATAAATATGTGCCGTAACGTATTTTATTTCGATAAAATCATGATTAAATAATTTCACTTATTGAATAAACATTCGAAAAACCAAATAGTGAAACATAACAAATATGTCATAAGCAAATAGATCGATTAAGAAAGAACCACTACAGTAATTTAAAACTAGTAACATATTAAAATTGACAACAGACTGAAATACTTATATTTTTTATGTTTTGCATTAGAATAAAATCACTATTAAATATTATGTATTTCCTGTCATTATCATCATCAATAAAAACCACGTTTATGCAAAGTGTGCCCGAGATTTGTTTAAATTATGCAAGCACCGTATTTTATGCCGTGAGAACTACGCAAATATTTGCAAGGTTTTACTTTTGTTCTTAAAAAAAAACATTTAATGATTCCGCCGACGCACCGCACAACAATAACCAGAGACGGTCGACAAAAGAGTGAGTCGAGCGGGGCATAGACAACGAGCGCGGTTTTTGTCTCGAGCCATAGACAAAAGCTCTTTCATTGGTTGAACAATGACGGGTCGTCTTTGCCTCATTTATCATACAGGCAGGTTACTTTCATCCAATAATTACAATGTACTGAGGATTCAGACGTTGTGAGAAGCTTTGAGGGTTTGCATTGTGGGAATTAATAACACACAACTACTTATTATATTTCACTTCTTTGTTATGTTAGTGAGTTTATAATTAAGTATTTAGTGTCTGGAAGTTAACTTTAATTTTGAATCATAATTGTTTGTTAGATGATTACTAACATTATAATAATGTAATAATAATTATTATGTGTGCTTTTTACTTTATACACTTTAAGTTTGAAAAAACACATATATTCTTAATAAGCTGTAAATTTAGAAATTTATTTTCCCTCTGAATTTAAATTGTCTAAAATAGAAGTTGCTCCTTGTAACATCCAGCTATCTTCCAGTGAAAGTTCTGTCAACAACGGTTGAGCCATTTAAGTGTTTACCCGGGTCAAAAAGATAGACAAAAAAATGCGTTATCGTTGTAAGTAGCGTATACACTTTTATATTTATGTAGTAAAAAGTTGTTATTTTGAGATTCAGAATCATACACTTCAACTTTATTTTTTTGATTTGTAGAGTAGTAAACATACAGCTCTATCTGTCTGTGCTAACATAGTTGTAGAGCTAAAATTTATTCCTGTTACATGTAATAAACAAAATTATGTCAGTCTTATCATGTAAGACCTACCTATATTAAGTATTATTATCTATGTCAAGGCAATGACATGTTCGTCTGAGACCAGTTTCCTTTTTAGGTTTTCGGAATACAGAAAACATTAAAGTGTGAGATCAAATTACTCGTGAGCTTTTATAACATAACTTTGATGATATCTACATTAAAACCCATTTTGAATGAATGACAAAAAAAACATAACGAACAATTAGATCGTTCCTAATTTAAATTATTACAATTTAGAATTTCGAGTTCCAAGAAAAAATGTTTGTTCGTTTTTTAAAAAGTCTTTAGGACCATAGACAATTTATGTGATTACGAGAACCAAATGAGGTCGATACACTGCGTTGTGAAAAAAACTACATATACGCTTTTATTTGAAACAAAAACCATTGACAACTATACGGCCATGTACAAATATTTTTTATCTTCCAACATTAAAATTCAAAAATGGAACGTTCCACAATTGAAAAACAAAAGCGTCTCGCTGTGCATACGCGCTGTTGAGCCCACGGGCGGCGGCCGACCGACGACGACGACGCAAAGCAAAGGTACGGCACCACGCAGCCATTCGGAAGCTTTTGCGCCGCATCACAGGGAGGGTATTGCCGTTGTTGTGAGTGCACTTGCTCTCTAATTGTTTGCGGAAAGGGTTCCTCGAGTATTGTTCCGATGAGTTTTTATGGTCGGCCCGATACATTTTTATTGGCATCTCCGTAGTTTTTTTGTCTATGGTAACAAAATTTAAAAATTGTTGTGCGGTTTTTTATGAATGGAATCTGCAATTAGTTTTAGCTTTTTTTTAATCATTTAGAGAACTTGCAGGGTGCGGAGTAAAATATTGTTTAAATTATTTAAATATCGGTCATTTCATTCAACCGTTTCAGTAAACTTAATTTAGAATAACGTAGGTATTCAATTTGACTTGCATTTTATGACATGATTTATTTAATGAAATCTTCGCAATTTATTTATAGCAGAGTCAAATTTCAACAGCCTTCATATTCATGACATTTTGGAATATTTTTTTTTAATTTTAGTCGACCATAGATTTTACCATCCTTACCGTACCTACTTGCACATTTCGCCGCGGAAATTTTTCTCTAATTAAAATTATACCGATTGTCGTGTTGCATGCCGCGTTCGTTTGTTGTGGCCCGCGACGCGTGCCATTTGGAGCGCACTTGTGCTTTTTAGTGCCCGCGTTTACCCCTCGTACTTGGAACCAACTTTGTGCTTCGTAAATAATGGTTTTAAAAGTCATGTTTTTATTTCCGCATTATTGCGGCAAGGGTTAGATATTTGGGCGGTAAAATGAACGCAACGAATAAAAAAATAAAAAGTTCATTGCGTTCCGTTTTACGGCCTACTAGTAATCTGTTATCCAAACGAAGTAAAATAAAACAGTCTATGGATTAATATGTTGATGATCTTAAAACTTAATTAAAACGAATCAAAGAAAAATATAAAACTTTTTTGACACATCACACCATGATAAATTATCTTCAGTTTTTTTTTATTCAAAGAAAATCATCGAACAAAAACCGTACGAGCAAGCGTTCGCTTTCAAAGCTTATCTGTTGAAAGTTCCTTCCAACACATTACGCCGAGCGAGAAATTTGCGCATATTGTGGGTACGTGTGCTATCTGTGGCACGCGCTTGCCGCAAAAAAATCGCGGGCGATAAACGGCGACAAATCGTGGCCGGATGACGCGGCACTGCGCTAATGACGTAACCTATCTTCCGTCACGATGACGCGGACCAACGATTTAAAAAAAAGTGGGGTGTAAGCCCTTTGTGGCCGACGCGGTGATTGGTCGTCGTTTTGTTGGATTTTTCTCACGTTAGGGCTAGTATAATTGGGATTGATGATTGTTCGCGCTGGTTTTGGCTAACTATTCTTGTAATGTGTACGTTGGGGCTATTCTAAGACAGTATAGAGGTTTGATGGTGTTTAGTACTATGTCTATCTCATAACCGTTTCTGTTTTATTAAATATTTATTTCTGTCTATTAAATACTACTTTTATGAAAATGTACTTAATGCTAAAACTATCGAATTTATCCATATTTTTAACCAACTTCAAAAAGGAACAGGTTCTCAATTTGACCCGTATGGTTTTTTTTTAGATACCAAACCACTGATTTATTACGTATTAATAATGTCATACGAAGCGTTTGCAGAACTAAGTTGTAGTTATGTCATTAAGTTTTTTTTAATCCATCCATATTGGAGCAATCCAATCCAATTGGAGCAAATTTAGATTTCACAGATCGTACATGAACAAACTAAATGTCTCGACTTTGTTTTCAGTCTGCGTTTACCTATTGAGGGGTCTTCAAGTAATAGGTATGACCGCATTCTATCACTTTAAAAAAAAAATGGACTTCAGTCCACGCATGTTTTCAACTCTACGAAATAACATGCTACGCTGACTAAGCTACAGAACATTATCACAGATTGATCTATTTTATTGATGTCTGTAAATTGTATAAACAACCCTATTATCAATCACGCCTCAACAACAACACAATAAAACAAAAAATAAAGCAGCTTACATCATCACAACCGCACTTTCATAATCGCATCCTTTGTCCTTATCTCATCAATGAGGAAAGCCGAGACAAAACACCCTGTTTATTAACAAGGGGGTTAAATCGTAGGCATCATCAACGGTATTAGTCGATCGCATTAAATAGGCACCCCCCAAGTAGGGGGCAAAAGCTAACAGAAGGAACATCTTTGTTTAACCAGATAAAATCTCTTTGACAATTTGTGCTTATTCAAATAAGGCGTCCCCCTGTTATGTAATGACTTAATATTCTGTCGTATACGCATTTATGTGTAGATACTTTAATTAGGGATGTATTTTAAAGCGTAATACATTATAAGGATTTAGTCGGTGAACATTTTGAATGTATAGCAAAATATAGATAATACAACAACCAACATGTACGTACTATGGCATTTTTTTCAATTTAGAACGATGACTAGGACACTTCTGGTTCTAAATTTAAAATAAATAAATAATACTGGCCATGTAGATAATGAAAGGATTTTCAATTTCCTTATAAGCAGTGTCTTATAATTTAAGGAGTATAAATAAAAATTAAGCAGGTTCTAAATTTGAATAAAAATAATCAAACATAGACAAACAAAGCAGATTTTAAATTTAAAAAATAACATGAAATAAAAAAACCGTTTTCACATTTATTTGAACAAAAACACAACAAACGCTCAATAATTATACCGGGGGTAAGGCAAACACGAGTGAACCGTTCCTTTTGGCCGGGTTTACACGAAAAGCACCCGACAGACGACGTTGAAAATTAACAAAACAGATTACATTCGGCACTTTCAAAGCGGGCGGGGCGCGTGTTGTTTGCCGCCAATTCTTTCCATTTGTGAAATCGCGGGACTGGAAAGCGGGTAACCTTTTCTGATTTACCGCGAAGATAAATAAAATAAACCATGGACATTATTACAGATAACTGTCAAAACATTTAATAATAATTGAGTTGTTATAAGTTCTCTACTGACATTAGTATACTTAGATTACTTATAAAATATATCTTTGTACGAATGACACCAGCATGGCTCAGCATGACAGTGTAAACACAAGTTTAATCTCTTTAAACTGTCAGATTTCTCAAGAAGTAACTCGGTGTGACGTCATTTTCTCGCCAAAATTGACAGTTTAAAAAGATAATACTTATATCTACGCGGTCATGCTAAGCCCGTTTGGTTAAGTGAATTTTCATAAAAAAATTAAACTCGTACCTACCTTCTTGTTGGTAGCCTATTTAAAAACAAATAACATCATATCTGATAACTCTTCCATAAAATAAACGCGTTCACGTAATTTCTCGCGAAATTAACATTCCAAATTCAAATATCAAGTCTTCACATCGAAGTCGTTTCAAAGCGTTTGTCAAATTATGTTCCTCTCCCCCGCACCGCCTCACATCCCGCTTGTTCGCGAATTCGAATTCCATCTTTAAAATAACTGATTGTCTGTTTACATTTCTCTGCTTGTATTGAATGAGAAGCTTGTTTAAATTAGGCCTCGATTTCTCATTCGCTTACCCCTCTGACGCCTGTTTCCAAACTGCTGGGGGGAGAAGGGGGAGACCAGAATAACATGGAGACCTTATTAACGTTCTGTACGTAATCGTTCTGGAATCAAAGACGTTCGAAATTCAAATTGTATACAAATAAGGTAAGTACTGACGGAAATTAAGTTGTTTTTGTGTCGGTACCGTAATCTATTTTTTTATTGGCCAAGTGCGAGTCGGACTCGCGCACGAAGGGTTTCGTACCATTACCTATCTATAAAAACGGTAAAAAAACATGTTTATTATGTGGGTGCGCCCCTAAATTAAATTAAATATTTATTTTATTCTGTATTTTAGTATTTTTTGTTATAGCGGCAACAGGAATAGGTTAATCATCTGTGAAAATTTCAACTGTCTAACTATCACGGTTCATGAGATACAGCCTGGTGACAGACGGACAGCGAAGTTTTAATATTACGGTCCCGTTTTACCCTTTGGGTACGGAACTCTAAAAAGGAACTTCGAAGTATACAAGAAATATAAACGTAGGTATTTAAAAAATGTTGTAGCATAAAGTCCTGCTGTAATTACCATTTTTTTTTGTCAATAACACAACGAACCGTATTAATTCTTAGAAAAAGCACATTTCCCAACGTACTGTTATCGGCAATGCGAGCGAAGTCGGGTAATTTTTGCCACAGAAATTCAATCTCTAAACAGGTGTAGCACAGAGTACGTTTTCAAAAAAAGTCAAGTGATTTCACTCGCCCAATTGTATGTTCAGGGCCTAAGGCTCTGGTCGAAGAAACGTAGATCTATTTTGGTATGGGTAACTACATGAATCAATAAATATCACCAAACACATACTACAAAAAAAAATCAAACTAAAATCGGGCCCTTGGTCTGGGTTTAACTGAGATGGCCACCAGTCCATTGTAACTGGTGGCCATCTCAGTTAAACCCAGACCAAGGGCCCGATTTTAGTTTGATTTTTTTTTATGAGATAGGGAGGCAAACGAGCAGACGTTTCATCTGATGGTAAGTGATCAACGCCGCCCATGGACACCTGCAACACCACGGGCATCGCAAGTGCGCATGCTCATTTCTTAAAGATACCTTTGTCGCATCGGTCCGGGGACACCGCTGCGGGAAGTTCATTCCACAATTTGGTGGTGCGAGGGAGAAAATTCCTGGTAAATCGCACTGTACTATGATGTACAACAATCTCTAGTAGAGATTGTCTAAAAGGAAGAAAGCAATACGTCAAATTTGACGTTTCGTTTCGACATATCTTTGAGATTGATGTCTATCAAACGAAAATCGGGCTCCAGGTCAAATTTCGCAAAACCGAATTGGCCACTGGCGGGAATCGAACCCGCAACGACCGGGTTCAGTGAACCAAGTAGTCCACGCTCAGACAGACCGCTAGACCAAGTCGCCGCTAAGTATATCTACTGGGTGTTTCAGAAGTCCGAAATAATAGTTTGCCGTTTGCATGATTATCGAGTATACAGCTGAATGGTATAAAAAATGGATCGAAATTCGAACATGTTTTTTTTTTAACTTTTTTCTTATCGCCGATTTCTATAACTTGTAGTGTCTCGAGTTATATGTTACATTTTCATGTTCTGTTTTATGAAAATTGGTAGTCGCCCCTCATAAGTGTAGTTTACACTGCTGAATAGGGTTGTAGATGTACCCAAAGGTCAGAACACGATACCTATGACAAATATTCAAAGGTCTATAACTCATAAACTATGATAGTTAGGTATAAATTGTCATATGAGCTGCCGTATATGTACCCATAGTATTATTTCGGACACACCCTTTATGTAATATCATTTGATACACCCTGTATAATATCATCTTCGTAGGTAGGTATATTGTGAATACTCCGTTTTAGAAACTAGAACACACTAGCAGCAGCTCGTTAGTTGTAAATAAAATACCATCAGATAAATTTATTGATTTCAATCCAAACAAATTTCAATGCACTTAACATTTTCTTAAGATACGCCGTCCATTCATGAAGTGCCCCCGTTAGCGTGGGGGGAATCATTTTATGATTAAAAGGGTCCTATTCAACATTCGCTGACCACTTGCATAAATTATTATGTGTACAGTCGGCTACGAAAGTTACTGTCGCTGATTACATTTTTTTTAAATTAGTTCGAATGTAATGTATTTATTTTTAATATTGTATTATACTTTTTTACAAATTCGTGTACTAAAAAACCTACAAGATTAATTTAAAAACAATAAACCATATTATTATGTCTTGCTTTGTGTGTCTTAACAAACTTAAAGATTTCCATAAAGCTATAATTAAGTCTTATCTTGATATTTTTATTGCCAAATCTCAATGTACTTACATAGTATATATTGGCTATTATCGTATTTTCTATTATTTAATTTAATCTTACCACCTACATTTGAACTCAAAGTAGACACGAGCACAAAAAATAAAGTAATTGTAAATTTTTCTCCCGCCTTTTTATGTCTAAATACATTTTTGCGTCATTTCAAAAACTGACAACGAGTGTACAAGAAAGTCTATCAAAGAGATAGCCTCTTTTGTGCGAACCGACGGATCGGGGAAATTAATTTAGGTTTTTTATTACCGAGAGACTCCTATTATGAGTGTTATTATTAAGATCGCTTTCTGTATTGACGTTCCCCGCTTTGATCTTACGTTTTCAGATAATGACATTATTTTTCTTTGATATAATATGAGCGCGATGATATATATTTTATAAGGTATTTGTTGTCTATTATAATTAGGCTTTTGTTGGTATTCGGGAATTAATTGGCGGTGTGTTTTATACTGATGGAATTTTGTTCAATATTTTATGAAATGTGAAATTAAAAACATTCACATAAAATTATAATTTATGTACCAATACTTTTAGTTCAAAGAAAAAACATTTTTGCATCTCAAAATACACTAATATCAACTTGTTTATTTTTTTGTAACAAAAGGCTTTACGCCAGGAAATAAATACGAAACAGTAATTTCCTATTGGGAAAACGCAGTGTTGACAACATTATTATACTGACTGTACTTACATATCGCCAAAAAATAAACCTATATCAATAGGTGAATATTATGTAAGTAACTACTTATATACCAAAACCATCTCATACTACATGTGTTACTTAGATACCTTATTTGTAGACGCGTGAAAATTTCGCGACCATTTTATTGCTCATACCAGAAAGAACTATATTAACTCGTAAAAAAGGTTCATTATTCAATGAAATGTCATCGATGACGACGTGTTTCCCACAGAAATTGAATATTTATGTACATTGAAATTGAGTTCATTTTTGTATTGGCAAAAAAATATACGCGCCTTTTTAACCGACGAAAAAATACAGAGGAGGTTCTCAATTCGACACGTATATGTTTTTTTCGCCTCTATATAGTGAAGTCGCTTTTCGACATAACTGTTGGTACATAACTGAAACAGTTATCGAAGTGTGTTATATAATTACAGTATTTACGTTTTAGGTATGTTGAAATCTCTCCGTTAACCCACAACGCAATTATATTTTCCACGAAGACACTTCAGCATTATGAATGAGTTTCATAGTATTAATGAGTGCAAATTTAGTTTATGAAGCAGCATCAATGGAATGGATCTTGTCGTTGAAAAATCAACTCTTTACCACGTACAATTAAGATTGGTATTGTCAGTAGCGAACCGCACCGGTTACATCAAAGGCGTCCCTACTCAGGATGTGAGATTGAAATTCCTGATCTGACTAGTAATAAACTTACTTCAGCTTAAAAGTGATTTCAAAAGAACGAATAAAGAAAGCGGAGATGTTGTTATTAAAATCTTTGCGGACGGAAGAAAGGGGGCCTTAAATGACACCCGCCATTTTGTAATATTGCGCGTCATTAAGATGGCCGCCAATTTGGAATTTTATTGGGTTTTTAAATTTGGAAGTGTCATTTAAATAATAATTATTTTGCACATAACGTGTAGCAATTGTTTTTGACACATTAAAATTTTACGATATTAAGCACGGTGAATTTAATTAATTGACTAGTGTCACTCGGTACTTTAATGGAAGCCGTTTTATTTTTAAAGTTGGTTGGTTTTAGTATTGGAAAGAAATTTGACGCATGAGCGTTGACGCCCCAGTGTGCTGGGGGCTTAATTCATCTCCATCCAAAGGTTGCCTGGTAGAGATCACTTCTAGTGACAAGGCCGTCCATTGTATCACTTTAAAATGAAGAGTACGGGCGAATAACAGGGAATGTCACAATTTTTTTTTCTTTTTTTTCTTTTCATATTTTGTTATTTTGAATTGTAATCATTAGTATTTAAAATAAGTTAACAGATGGCGCTAAACATGCAGTTTTTTTATGGCCAATCTATAGAATTATTAGAATAGTTGAAATTTCATTTTTTTTCCTCAAAATTCATGAATTAGGACATTCCTTGTTATTTGCCTGTACCCTTCAAATTTTATCGTACATATTTTACGTAATTTGTATTACTTTTAAAAGGTGGAACAATAAAGAGTTATCTATCTATCTATTCCCAATTGCGCACATCCAGATAAGTATAAAATCATTCCACACATACATCATGTTGTTTTATAGCTCTCGCACTGTTGAATAGACAAAAGCCCAGTGTTTAGATAGAAAGAAGTATTTAGATCCGTCTGCTAAGTAACACTGAACAGTGTACGGTGTTTGTTATTTTATGAAGTGTTCGATGCCCCGGCACATTTATTGTAATGCCGTACACCACACCACAAAGACTAGAGTGTTTATTTTAAAGGCAAGTGGCGGCCGAACGTTTACCAAATTTTATTCGTGAACTATTCTTAAATTTAGAATCAAACTTTGTGGGATTGTATAAAAATAAATATTTACATTCCCCCTGTACATTGTTGACGGGAAAAGGTTAATATCTTTATAAATAGAGGCGTGGGCTGAGATATAGCGCCGATTGAATTATAATAAATCGTTATTATTAGATTTCAGTTACGGACTTATCTGTGCTCGGCCCTAGACGCTGTAACGGATACAAAACGAGCAAAAAAATCACGTTTGTTGTATGGAATCCCCCTTAAATATTTATTTTATTCTGTTTTTTAGTATTTGTTGTTATAGCGGCCACATAAATACATAATCTGTGAAAATTTCAACTCTTTAACTATCACGGTACATGAGATACAGCCTGGTGACAGACGGACAGACGGACGGACGGACGGATGGACCGACGGACGGACGGACGGATGGACCGACGGACGGACGGACGGACGGACAGCGAAGTCTTAGTGATAGGGTTCCCGTTTTACCCTTTGGGTACGGAACCCTAAAAGCCAACTGTAAAGGCAAGGCTACAAAAAGCTCATTCTTCAATGAAATATTATTGATAGCGTGAGCGAAGTTTGACGCGTGGTCGCATGTTTGGTAAACAAATTCAAATTTTATGTTTATTAACACAGAGTTCGTTTTAGCCTTGGCAAAAATGCTGACGCGTGACGTTTGACGCGTCAGTGTGCAGGGCCCTTAATGTCCGAGCCGCCAGTGGCAATCATCGGGCCCATTATTATCCTTTTAATAAACAATAAATATAAAGGCTGACGCACACTGGACTAGTGATGGCTGATTGACGGCTTTGACGAATCATTGTGTTTACGTCCGTCATCGGGTGTAGATGAAACGCCGCCGATATATTTAGTACTTTTTATATTGTGGATTATTTTATTGTAGCTACAGTCAGCATCAATAATAACGAGATAAACATACTAGGGATGTGAAAAAATAATTGATTTTTATATTAACCGATTTTTAATAATAGACTCTCTAAAAATTAAATATAGTTTTTTTTTAAATAGATTTATTGTAAAATGAGAATAAACGATTATTTTAAAAAAATCGATTTTTTCCTGTCCAAGTCATATCCCTAACTGTCATTGGGCGATCCACAGCGTACAACAGTACAAAATAGGGATGTAAAAAATAATCGAATTTTGTATTAACCGATTAATTTTAAAGAGAGAAGTATTGATTATTCAATAATCGTTTTTTTCCCGTCTAAGTTACATCCCTAAAACATATTATTCTAAATAAACTCCCCCTGTTAATTAAGCATTACTTTTTAAATATTACCTACTTGGTTTTTGTTGTCAGTTGTTGCAAGTAAGCAATATTTCGAAATAGTTGATGACTGATGATGGTACTGAATGAATAACAATATTTTTATCGCAACGTCTAAACGTATAATAATAGGTACTGTTATTCATATTATGAACTACGAGTATCTGCAAAACTTTAAATAAGAGGAATTTATAGTAAAGTGGCAATGGTAGCCGAGTACTCCACCGCACGCCTTGCAATCAAAGTGTGCAGGTTTAAACCCCGGCTCGCACCTCTAGTTCATGTGCGAATCTCATTATCATCCGAGATTACCACTTGCTATGAAACGGCGAAGGAAAACATCGTGAGAAAACCTGCACGTCTATAGAAAGGTGTGTGAAGTTCACCAACCCGCACTGGGCCAGCGTGGTGGACTATAGCCCAAACATCTCCCTCGTATGGGAGAATGTACCCGGGCTTGGTGTAGTGGTCTGAGCGTAGAACGCTAGACCGCTGGCTCGATTCGGCAAAATTCGGAAAAGGCCTTTTTGGGATATGTGAAGTATAGAGAAACTAGCCCAATAAAGTAAAAAATAATAATAACGTGTCTATGGTCAAATGTGAAGTCTGACATATAAGTTTATGATTAATTGCTTGCGGATCTGTGTTGTTTAATGAGAGTACTGTATTTCTTTTTTTTCTCCACCGAGTTTAATAAATAGTTTACTACTGCGCTATTGTTTTACTCTGCTAGCCCGTAATTAATCACAGGTTATGGGCCCAGAGTACGCGAGTGCAATAATTACGGCGAGAATAAATAATCTACGAGAGATTTTCGTTGGCTGTGTCGACTTGTAAAAAAGTTCGAGACGCCATTGTTTGCTTGTTGAGATCGCCGGTCGTAAGAGTGGAAGAAAATGGATTTGTCGCAACCACAATCAATATCCGGAGTCAAACTAAATGGAAGTGCGACATGGTGTATCTGGAAATTCCAGATGAGAGTTATTCTACAGTCAAAGGGCCTATTTGAGGTCGTGGATGGTTCCATGCCGAATCCCGGTAAAGATAAACCGGCTGAGTATAAAGAGTGGGCTACTAAGGATAGCAAGGCGCAGGGTTGGATCGTTTTCCATATTGAACAGAACATTATGACACACTTGCTTACGGCTACTACGTCTGCCGAGATGTGGAATAAGTTAAATAATATTTATGAGAAGAAGTCATCTACGTCTTTACATCTCGAACAACAAAAGTTTTATTCACTAAAGTGTGATACCGATATTTCATTATTTTTTTCAAAAATAGAAGAAATGAGAGCGAATATACGACAACTAGGCGATGATATATCTGACAAAATGGTTATGACAAAAGTACTCATGTCATTACCAGACAAATATCGCCACTTTATTGCTGCTTGGGAATCGGTCCCTACAATAAATCAAACAGTAGGTGAACTAATGGCAAGATTGTTAATTGAGGAAGAGCGTTATATGTCAACTGGAACAAATAGTGAAATAAAGGCAGAAACAGAGTGTGTAGCATTGGCAACATCCACAAAGAAGTTGAGTGAGATAAAGTGTTTTGGTTGTGGCAAGATGGGCCATTATAAAAAAGATTGTCGTGTCAAGTTGCAATGCTTTTATTGTAAAAAATATGGTCACTCAATTAAAGTTTGCAGACTACGGTTAAATAAAGAGAAAAGCAGTGATGTTGGTAAAAATGAGACAATCAAGAGGAGTAATGCATTTTCAACTATTATGAAGAGCAAGGAAACTACTCAGGGCTGGTTGGTAGACACCGGCGCTAGCGAACACATGTGTTTCCTAAGAAACTTATTTAATGAGTTTGAAGAGTATGAATCCCACCAGTCAGTAATTGTTGGTGATGGCAGGGAACTAAAGGTTATTGGCAAAGGAAAAGTGTTTCTCAAAGCTTTCGATGGAGAGGAGTGGATTGATACTACCCTGCATAATGTTTTGTATGTTCCTCAACTAACAGTTAATCTTTTCGCTGTGAGAAGTGTCATAGACAGAGACTATAAAATGGAATTTGAAAAAGATTATTGTGAAATTAAAAATAAGAAAGGTAATGTTGTGGCCATGGGATACAGACAGAAAAAATTATATGTTATGTGTTTTGAATATGAATCTAATCTTATTGCTGCTGCAACAGTATCACAAGATAGCCTAAAAATGTGGCATGAGCGCCTAGGGCATCAAAACTATAAATATGTGAAACAGTTTTTAAATAAAAATGGTATAAAATTTAACAATGATGCTGAAATATGCAATGCTTGTGTTGAGGGTAAGATGCACAGATTACCATTTACAAGAAGTACTACTGTATCAACGAGGCTGTGTGAATTAATACATATGGATGTCTGTGGCCCTATGGAAGTAGAGTCCTTAGGGGGCTCTAAATATTTCTTATTAATAAGGGATGATTATTCTACCTACAGATATGTATATTTTTTAAAACATAAGAGTGATGTTCCTGAGAAGATTAAAGAGTTTATAAATTTGGCTGAACAAGATACTGATGAGAAGGTAAAAATTGTGAGAACGGATAATGGAAGTGAGTTTATCAATGCAACAGTCAAAGAGTTATTTAAAGAAAAAGGCATAAGGCACCAAACATCAACGGCATACACTCCAGAACAAAACGGTAAAATTGAAAGGGACAATAGGACAGTGGTGGAGGCGGCAAGAGCCATGATGTTAAGTGCAAGACTACCCAAAGAACTGTGGGCCGAAGCGGTAAACACTGCTGTTTATATTCTTAACAGAACCGGGCACAGTTATGAGAAAGATAAGTCACCTTTTGAATTATTGTTTAAAAAAACCTATACAAATTTGGATAACTTGAAAGTGTTTGGGCAAAATGTGTATGTACATGTACCGAAAAATCTGAGAAAAAAGTGGGACTCTAAAAGCAAAAAGGGTCGTTTTGTGGGCTATGATGAAAATGTAAAAGGTTTTAAAGTTTATTTTCCTGAATCTGCCACTATAGAAATAAAGAGAGATGTTATTTTTGAATTACCTCAAAAGGAAGAAATGTTCAGTGAAATATTAAATGACACTTTTGAAGAGGAAATAAAAGAAAATATAAATGATGAAGAAGAAGAATATTATACAGATACTTCTAGTGATACAGATAAAAACGAAAAACTAGAACAAGAAGAGAAAATAGAGTTACCAGAAAAAAGAGTTACAAGAAAACCAACATGGTTACAAGATTATGATACAGAAACCAGCTTTATGTGCATATTAAATGAGCCTAAAACATATGAGGAAGCTATCAATAGTAAGAATAGTGACAAGTGGAAAGAAGCCATGAAGCGAGAGTTGAAAGTTCTAAAAGAAAATAATACTTGGAAAAGTGAAATTGAAGTACCTAAAGACAAAAAGGTAATAGATAGTAAATGGGTGTATAAAGTAAAACAGGATAGTGAAGGAAACATAACTCAGTACAAGGCACGTCTCGTTGCCCGAGGTTTCCAACAAGAGGATATTTTTGAAGCCTATGATGTGTACGCACCAGTAGCTAAAATAGCGAGTTTCAGGGTTTTAATGGCCTTGTCTAGTAAAGAAAACCTACCAGTTCATCACATGGATGTACGAAGTGCTTTCCTGTATGGAGATATACAGGAAGATGTGTTTATGAGACTACCACCTGGATGTGATGATAATGTGAGTGTTGTTAAATTAAATAAAAGTATCTATGGACTAAAGAAATCACCCAAGTATTGGAACTTAAAGTTTGATAAAGTTATTGCTAAGAAAGGGTTTGTTAGATCTGAAAATGATTTTTGTCTTTATTGTAAAGCAAATTCTGAATGTAAGATTTATTTGTTATTGTTTGTTGATGACATATTGATTATGGGATCAGATGAAAAAGAAGTGCATAACTTAAAACTTTATTTGAGTAATATTTTCTGTATGAAAGATTTAGGTCATGTAACTAATTATTTGGGTATTCATGTTAAGCAAGATTTGCAAAATGGTATTATTGAAATGTCACAAAAACATTATTTGAAAAAGATACTAGATAAGTTTAATATGATTGATTCAAAACCTATGTCAACTCCAATGGAATTCAAATTCCAAATGTTTCAGTCAAATAAATCAGATCCTAAATTGGAAAATCAATGTAGACAAATTCTTGGATCGTTAATGTATGCTGTTTTGTGTACTAGACCTGATCTATGTACAAGTGTGGCATATTTGAGTCGTTTTCAAAATTGTGCAGATGAAACTTTGTTAACGGCATTAAAAAGAGTGCTTAGATATGTAAATGCTACACTTGACTTGAAGTTGATTTTCAATAGTAGTGGAAGTAAAGATTTGCTTGGATATGTCGATTCTGACTGGGGTAGCGATATTAATGACAGAAAGTCAACATCAGGTTATATATTTAAATTATTTAATTGCCCTATTGTGTGGTCATCTAAGAAGCAACATACTGTCAGTTTGTCTTCTTCTGAAGCAGAACTTATAGCTCTGAGTTCTGCAGTTGTTGAGGCCTGTTGGCTTAAAAATCTTATAAAAGATTTTGAGATCTCAATTTGTCCTATCACTATTTTTGTAGATAATCAGGCAGCCATAAATATTGGAAATAGTCCAGAAAATAATAAAAGGGTTAAACATGTTGATATAAAGTTTAATTTTATTAAGGAGAAAATTGACAGTAACATTGTAATATTGAAGTTTGTTAAAACGGATTGTCAGTTAGCTGATTTCTTTACAAAGTCTCTACCAGTGAGTAAATTTAATGGTTTTAGACATCATTTGTGTTTGTTGTGAGTTAATTTATGTGTTGAAACTGCAATCAAAGTAATGAGTAGGTATTGTAATTGGAAATAGTATCAAGAAGCTTTTGTATTGTTATTAGCAGTCTATTAATAAGGGGGCGCATTTTGTTTTGAGTTGATGCAATTTATTTTTTATTTTATTGAGGGGGCGTGTGAAGTATAGAGAAACTAGCCCAATAAAGTAAAAAATAATAATAACGTGTCTATGGTCAAATGTGAAGTCTGACATATAAGTTTATGATTAATTGCTTGCGGATCTGTGTTGTTTAATGAGAGTACTGTATTTCTTTTTTTTCTCCACCGAGTTTAATAAATAGTTTACTACTGCGCTATTGTTTTACTCTGCTAGCCCGTAATTAATCACAGGATATTCTCCAGACTGGGAATAGGTTTACCCTCAGTCCACTTTACGGTATCAATGGTAAAAGCTTTCATTAGTTGGGTATCATGCGATGTGTTGACTGGCGATATTTATTTATACCGTTGTTGGCCCCACAAAGGCGCAGTTTCTTGAGGGCGCGTGGTCGGTTGCATCCTCGTTACTTCGCGGCTTGTTACCGGGACGGCGAGTTGCCTCTTCGGAAAGCCGGATAACTCGCCCGTTACCCCCATCCGGCCGGTTAACTCGAGTCTCCTCCAATTATACCCAGCTCAATCCGGCTGGAACTGAAATGCTACTTTTATAGGATGTTTCTAGTTTGAATGGCTGCAGTTAGAATACTGCAACTTCAGCCGGATAAGTATTTTACAAATTTTGCAAGATGTCTTCTCTTCTTCTTCTTCTAATTTAAGGGCTCGGCCCTTGTCGGTGCATCTGATGAAGTCGATCCATTGCAGTCTTCTTCACCTCCACATATGACATGACACCAACCTTATCTCTTCTTCTACTCTTACGAAATTTCATATTTAATAGAACAACATGAGGAATGGCTCGATAAGAGTCAAGTAATTAATAGCAGAACAAATTCAATAAATACTTACACAAAACTGGGTGATGACTATGATTAAGGTGGCGGATGAATCCAGTTGTCTTTATTTCGCAAAATGGTTGCCAGTAACTAAAACGAACTGTATTGACTGATAGATACATTTCATCCTTTAATAAGATGTCACTGGTAGCGCGAGTGAATTTCGAGGCGTGTGATTTTATATTAATGTACCTATATTGACACGGAGTTCATTTTAACGCCCCAGCGCGTTCAAGACTTAATAGATTTTGTAACACAAAATAAGCACACACGAATATAGTAACATAATACATTTATTGAGAGAATCACTACATTTCTCCGATTTTTCTCCTCGCGTCGGGATTACGAGCGCTCCATTAGCGACAAAGGACAGGTGTTAGTGTGCCCTAAGCTTTATTAATCTTTTCTCCCGAGTGCGGTGAGGTTTCGCACTTTTGTGGCGTCTGCCATTGATGTGTACAAAGCTTTAGTGTATTTCGGTATAAGTACGTGTAGTTCTTAAGACGGTACGATCTCTTCTGTAGAGACACAATAAGATTAATTCACACTTGAGTGTTGTTTTCGCAGTAACTATTTTCTGTTAAATGAAATATGTACCTATATAGGATGTATCAGAAGTCTGAAATGATACTTTAATTTACGCACGAGCATGCGGTAAGTATACAGCTTGTATTATTTTTGTTTCGAAATTGGAACATATTTTTTTTAAATTATTTTTCGCCGTCAGTTTTGAAACCTTGCAATATCTCGGATCGTATGCCAAAGTTCTGTTAGGTGTATAAATATTAATAGTCACCCCTCGTAGATGTTAATCACATTATTATATACCCTATATAATAATGTGAACATTATTATATACCCTATATAATAATGTGAACATTATTATATAGGTGTACCATAAGGCCACAAGGCCATACTTGTGACAAATATTCAAAGGTATGTATGTAACTTAGAAACTATGATCATTACGTATAATCTGCCTTCACTACGGTACAGTACCTATGTACCTAAAATGCTATTTCGGACTGCTGATACACCTTATATATGTGCTATTTGATTTATGCTAGTGTGATACGTTCCTAATAGGATTTTCTAAGAGCACTTGTTCACTCTTATCTAACACAGTAACTGTTGCAAGACAGAATCCAGACAGGGCTTCCCGGTACCGGGATTCCAATTCCGAATAATCCCGCATAAGAATGGGTATTTAGTTTAAGAATTATTTCATAGAGGCAGCACTATCGATATGGCATGAATTCACGATGGTATAGCAATGTTTGCAATTGTTAAATTTGCGCGATAATCGTTTGGATGGTTTTTGTGCGTACTTATAGTTAGTATTAAACTTTAATTGCACTCTCAAGTAATTTTACCGCAATATATCAACTATATTTTGTAAAGTTCAGCGCACACTGGGCGCCAAGTGCGCTGCAAGTTCAACGAAATGTGATCGACATCGCGAGCGAATTTTGACGTGTGGTAGTTGTGGCGTTTATCAAGGAAATTCAAGTTTTATTTATATTGACACAAAGTTTGTTTTAGTATTGCCAAAAAAAAATTGCGGTCGTCTTGCTTGACGCCTCAGTGTGAATACTGAAGACAATAGTTTTAACTATTAACAAGACAACAATCACACACGTTTACAAGATTCAATCTATTACAAGATTCTAGATTATTTTACAAGATTATATACCAACACCAGCTAACTAATAGACAATATGTATATAAGTCAATATCGCCCAAAAATGTCGCTTAAGTCATATAGCCTTTCAACCCTCGATATGCTCATATACATTCTTACGTCCGTGATTTATTCAAATAAAAAAAAAAACAAAATATGAACCTATCTAAATAATACAGCCATCTTTATAGTATAAAGAGTCCGTAATTAATTTGAAGTCTATTCAGTGAATTGGCTGTTTGTTTTCAGCGCTCGGTGCTCGCTTGTTTAACGAAATATACCTAGAATTGAATGCGGGCCGGAAATAATGACGCCACTTCACCAACTCTATCACCTACAAAAGGTCATCTTGGTGGTGCAAAAGAATTATGAAGATACGACGTATTTTATTAGGCATTCCCCTAATACTAAGTATATCGTTCTGTAGTTGAAGCATGAGCGCTAAGACTAGATTTATGTCACAGAATATGTTGGTTATATCTCTTTCTCTCGTATGAAATAAGACAGAGAGCGACCGAGTCAATCCGTGACAGATATCTTGTCTTGACATGTGTGCTAACACCACTGGAGTTGCAATAACTTCATTTTAAGGCATGAAAATAACATATTTTATCGATGGTAGCTTAAGTATGAACAGTGCAGATATTACTCATTGTCAACTGTAAACCAAAAGACGAGCCTTATTATAGCTAATATTAGTAAAATGTGGTTTTCATGACTTAAAAATAAAGTGTAGAGGGACTTAGGGCCCTGACTGTATAAAAATCTGACAACGAGTGCGTGCCAATTTCACCTAATGCATTGACTGCAAAATAGTGCATCGTTTTGGAAAAAATTAAACAATGAACCACAGTGTTTCTTGCCCATTTCTCTTCACAAGAAAAGTATTGCGAATGGATGGTCTCTACCATCCATTTGCAATGCTTTTCTTGTGAAGACTCTTCCTATATTTTATTCTGTTCGTTAGACGATTTATAAGAAAATGACTCAAAATACAAGGTAGGTATGTCCGTACAATTCCATCGCCATTACTTCCGCCGGCTAACGGAAAACAAAAATAAACATAAGTAGAGTAGGTAAGGAATAAAAGAAAAGCTGAAGTGGGACGAGCATCCGGGGCTAGCGAGAGGCAAGACAGCTGGGGGGGCGGGGGAGGAGTGGGGAGGGATGGGGGGAGGTTGGAGTGTTCGAGTGGCTCCGACATAGGGCTGCCATGGAAAATTTCCCGGACTTTTCCGCAACATTCTCGAGCTTGTTTTCAAATGCGACGCAGTTTATTTTGCTTTCATGAAAAGGTTATATTATACGAATAATCGATTGAACTAGCTAGTAGCTACTACAACAAGGTGAAACTTGCCAGTTTGCAATGTGCAAGTTCCAAAAGAGTGTTTTCAAAAGTAATAACGCCATGAAAGTGTTTGGTATTGCTTGATTAAGCTGAGTAGGGTTGACATTTGTACCTATCTATTGAAATACTTAAAAAGGTTTAAGAAAAATCACCTGACGTAATTATTTAATTGCCATTTATTTGTTGATGAGCATCATTTGCAATCCTAGTCTATTTTATAAAAAAAAACTTCAAAATACACATCGGAGTTTGTGGAACTGTAGCCATTTATTTTGCAAATCCCGTAGTTTCCCCGGGAACTTTGTCAGTGGTAACCCTAATCCCGGGACTCGTACCGGTCCGTTGGACATCCCTTTGGGGGCAGCTCGGCTTTGTTTATAGCCATGCTGTTTGAGGGCATGTAATGTTACTTCAAGTGGTAGTATTTGGTAGCTTTTGGCAGATTCTGTAAAGTGGTAGTTTTTCGTGCCATTTTAAAACACGTTATCTTGTTAAGGTTAAAAGTAGCTTTAAAATTTGCTTCTGTATTTTTCATGGCTATACGTTCACAAATAAAAACCTTAATTTCTACGTTTAGTATTTCTTACTTATGTAACCAGCAGCATGGATAGCTGGTGTGACAAGACAAGACAGGACTTATGCCAGGGATTATCACACTGAGTCGCTCTGTCAGAGTCAGAGATAGAGATAACCTTAACATACAACCAATACTACCAATTTTGATTCAGAATTTTTCGATAAATTATAATTACCTATGCGTGAAAACTCGAATCATCAATTATAAAATCATTTATTTCGTATAAACCAACGGGGGCACTCACAAAATGTGTGGATACATTATTGTCCTTCAATTCTATTATACTCGCACGGATCGTGAACTGGATTGAGAAGATTCGACAAGAAACTCAATGGGCTGGTCAACTAACATCTATAAACGCTTAGAAAGTTAACTCGAACTTAAATTCAGGACAAAATCTAAAAAAGGCGCCGGCGCACCTTCTGAGGATATTATTATCAATAACAAAAACATGTTTCATATTATAAAGTCGTTACGGCGCGCGTTGTCAAAGCCCGGAAGTATAAAAATTGTTATGTTATTAGTTGCATTATATAAAAAGGCGAGTTGAAAGGGCCCCCGCCCTGTGATGTGGCCGGTAATAGCTTAATACCTTGATTTATAACCAGACTCCGTTTGATATGTCTTATGTCGAAGGGAAGCTGTAAAATAATGAAAGTAACGGTGGATAGTTCGGGCGTTTTTAGACGCTCCAGGTGACTTCAAATGAAATATTACTGCAGGCTCAACATGACCAGCCCCCTTACTGCCTGTAAGGCTTAGCATAACCGTGTAGACACAAGTTTTATCTCTTTCAACTGTCAGATTTGACGAGAAAATCACGTCACTTCGAGCTTTTTGTACTGGACATGACATTTTGCACAAGCAAAAGCAACAAAAACAAAGAAAAAAAATTAAAAAAAATATTTCGTCTCGTTCTCTCACTACCCTTAATAAGATGGGGATAGTGGAAACGGCACGTGGCGCAGCGACGTCCGATACAATCAGGATCGCTAATTTGCGACCACCGCAGAGCCGGCGCGCACTGCGGCAGCCATCACCGCCTTTATAAACACTCTTGTGTGTGGCACCCCTTAGGTATATTTTGACTAGCTGAAGTTTGACACTCCAATGTTGATTGTTAATCTACCACCACCAATTTATTTTTCTTATTTTTTTACGAAAAAACAGCATTGGTAGCTGAGTGGTCGAACGCACGCTTTGCAAGCAAGGTTCAAACCCCGGTTCGCACCTCTGGGTTTCATGTGCGAATCTCATTTTCATTCGTGATTATTACTTGCTAAGAAACGGTGAAAGAAAACATCGTGAGGAAACCTGCATGAAAGGCGTTTGAAGTTCACTAACCCGCACTGGGTCAGCGTGGTGGACTATGGCTTGAATCCCCCTCGCATTGAAGGGAGGCGTTAAAAAGGGCTGTAGTAGAAATTGAAATTATGATATTTTGATGAAATATGATGGGGAATACCTGCACCTGCGATTAGCGGTATTTATGGCAATGTCAAGTAATTAATAACACTACACATTATAAATAAAAATTGATGATGACAGTGATAAAAGTAAGATGAATACACGCATGTCAAGGTTAGTCCTCTGTCACGGATTCGCTCGCTCGCTCTCTGTCTTATTTCATACCAGAGAAAGAGACAAGAACAACATAATCCGTGACAAAAGTCTAGTCTTGGGGCACATGCTAGGAGTATTGTATTACTAAAATATTTTTAATATCCTGTTCGAAATTAGATATTTTTCATACCAAACAATAAAGTATTTCGGACTTCTGATTAAAATAAAAAATATACCTTTTATCAACCAAAATTGTTACACAACTAAGTACCTAGTTACTGTGGAACCCAAATTAGGCCTTGCCTGTACTTGTATTTCTACCTTGAAATCCAATCAAATGAGGATGGAATGAGATAGCAATAACTGCAAACCTGTTTTTCCTTGGAACTAATACATTTTATAAAGTGCATTTTATTATGTATGACTCACCAATCGATGCGGCGCATACAAAACAATGATCGCTACGATGCACTTATAAAACGCATAATCACCGCAGACGTTAGATAAGGATCGTATCTCGCTGAATTCGCAACTCATGCGCATCACAATACAGTATTAAAAGCGGATAAAACGGTGATCTCCCGCGGGGATTGCTGGACGAGTTTGTAGTTAGCAACTCTTGACAGTTTAATTGGGGTCGTCAAAATGTTTTAGTTGTAAAGTCCATTATTTGTTGACCTTATTGTGTTCGCTTTAAAATACTTTATAATAAGGTATCGACATTTTAGGTTGACGAGCGCTGCAAGATGATTGCTGATTATAAAATTAACTGTATTGACTCATCGATAAAGCTCATTCTTCAACAAAATGTCATTTACAACGCGAGTGAATTTTGAAGCGGGATCGCGTGGCTTTTACCACAGAATTCCAAGGTTCACAGAGTTCATTTGGTTTTGGCACAATAAAATCTCAGAAGTGCAAGCCTGGAGTTTAAACTTGCACCCCTTACTTTTAGTTCTATTTAGTTTATTTTAGTTCTAGTTCGAAAATTTTTAGGCTTTATGCAGATAATCTTACTGGATGAATATACTTTAATTGAAATAATATACGAGATGTGTACCTGTATAACAAAACGTGGAAGTAGTCACGATTTTTATAATTTTTTTTTTCCTGGCGCGAGTTAAGGCGAAAACGCACTCTCGCTTTAGTAGTACATGCGAGAAAAATAATTTATATCTCACATCTTGTCTTGTCACAACAAACAAAATAAAAGAGGAGCCTTGTTTTTAATGAGAAATGTACACCCAGACATGATTCACGTAAAATAATCTAAAATAATAAAATGTTTGTGTATTTTTTAAATACAGCTATGACGGAAATGGGTGGGGTGGAGTCGTCATCATTAATTAATTAAATTGTTGACAACAAAAAACAATTAATTCAGTTCTGTCTCCGAACGACGGACACATTAAATTATTACAACATAATATTTTAGATGATATAAAAAAAAGTGAAAGGATCACTTGTTCCGGCTAATGGAGTCACTTTCGAAATTACCTAAAACATTTATCTTTATAGATGCTAAATTACACACGTGTAATATATAATTTATCGTCCGAGCTCTAATCAAATCGTTGCAATTATGAAATAGATACCTTCAAGTTGATAATCGTAAAGCTCTTGGCACACTGGAACGTCAGGACGCGCACGTTTTTTTTTGCGAAAACTAAAGGAATATAATTCTTCTCTAGTATTCAGTCAAATGTGCTGCCTGCTCTCATGGTGTTGCTGCGAATGTGTTACTGACAATCCTTACTATTTATCATTTTGAAAAGAGTAACCATTGAGTTTCTTACCGGCTCTTCTCAGTGAGACCGGTAACAGAATGTGACTACCTATATGTAAATTCTTTTTGGGCTACACGAATAAAAAAAAGGATTTTGATGATTAAACCAAACTGCACTGACTCATAGATAAAGCTTCTTCAACGAAATGTTATTGACAGCTCAAACGAATTTTGACGCGTGGTCGCGTGACTTTAACAACAGATTCGATCTTTATGTAGATAGACACAGAATTTGTTTTGGTATTGGCGAAAAATTCGACGCATGCGGCTTGACGCCCCTATGGCTCCAGGGATTAAACGTAATCCGGGAAAATATCATGTAACTATTATATGGACTATATTATTAATATTATGTACAGACGATTACTGTTAACCTTTGTGTAAGAAGTTAATTTTAAATTATTTTAATGTGCAACGAAGACCTTTACACTAACGGATTAAGAAGAGGAATTCCAATAAGCTTATCATGAAGTATCCTGCATCCCAATAATTTTACAACACATGATTGTTGGTCACCATTTTGATACTACATACATACATATATTCACGCCTATATCCTCATGGGATGGGCAGAGACTACCGATTGCCACATGCTACGCTCCTCACATACGTATTTCGCTTCATTCATCTTTTTAATACTACTACGACATTTTATTTTGTTTGCAACCAAATAGGTACTGCTTTTTTTTTTTTTTAATTGTTAATAGATAGGTAAAGATATCTCGAGCGCATATATTTTTGGAGATGGTAATAAAATACTAAACATTGAAATAAAACTATTTTATCGCGTTTATTTACTATTTTATTTTCCCGACGTTTAGTTGTTATAATTAGTTATATTTAGTTGTTTGCGGTCCGATATGAGGGTACCCAGTTATTAACTATGACATCAGGACGTCTAACACCTCAGTCCCCCGTGACCATGGTTGCTGTAAAGCAGCCGAAACGTCGGGAAAATAAAATAGTAAATAAACGCGATAAAATCCGTAAAATAGTTTTATTTCAATGGTAATAAAAAATCAAATTAATTTTATATTCCTCTACTCCACACCTCCCCTGTTCTAAGTGTTGCATTAACAATTCATTTTGATATGTCATCGCGTTGCAGTAACCATAATGCCCTTTGTAATCTTGCCCCCGACACGGTTTTAAGCCCTTTTTATACAAATGATAAATAAGTTGGGGGTTATGTTTGAAAAATGCACTTAATCATTGTTAAGTAGCCATAGAAAAAAAAACGTAGTAGCAGGGATCGAACTCGGTTGGGTGAGATTATATAGGGATTAATTACAACTTACATTAGAATTAAGGTAAAGGTAAGCCCCCCCCCCCCCCCCCTCACTTCCAAAACAAACTGTATTGACTTACAGAAAACGTTCATTTTTCATCGAAATAATGCGTTACTTTTGACGCCCCAGTATGCTTATGAGAGTACGTAAGGTGATGGCTGATATTCAAATATGGTCCTTGACTTTCTGTATTTAAGATTGATAGTTGAGAGAACTAAGTGTATTGCCTTTTTCTCTTTATAAGTTTAATATTTACCTATGGACAACAGAATAAGGCGTTAGGAATAGTAAAGCTTTAAAATAAAACTATACATCATCACGCCTGTATTCCCCGAAGGGGTAGGCAGAGGTGCACTGTAGTGCACCCACACTTCGCCGATATATTTTGGTCCCAATGTAATAGGAGGAGAGTGTATTGCCATTATACCGGGCACATTCCCCCTCAATACGAGGGAGATTTGGGCCATAGTCCACCACGCTGGCCCAGTGCGGGTTGGTGAACTTCACACGCCTTTCTACAGACGTGCAGGTTTCCTCACGATGTTTTCCTTCACCGTTCAGCAAGTGGTAATAATTGTTGAAAATGACATTCGCACATGAAAATTATCTCAGAGGTGCGGGCCTGGGATTTGAACTTGCACCCCTTACGTTCAAGGCGGGCGTTCTTGCCCGCGAGGCTACCACTGCTATATAAAACTAGTACCTTCAGTTATATTTCATACTTATTATTTAGCTTTACTTTTAAGTAGATATGACTTAAAAGAGGATTCATCCTAGATTTATGGCACCAAACCTTCGTTCTTTTCTTACATTAATCAAGAGTTTTAGACCAATTTATACAAAAAAGGCCTTAAACTACGTCATTATAGAGTCGGAAAACCTATCGAAAAACTAAATCTATGATTATTTATCCAGAAATTAGAGCACATTTCTTTGTGACAGTGGATATTATCTAAAGATCTAACTCTTGCGTCAATGTGACGTCTTTTTCATTATACGGCTCTCCTTGTATTCCCATCTAATCTTTTCATCTTAACGTCATCAACACTTAATTCAACCGCATAAGAGTCAATATCGTATGAAGCTTTAAAAAAAATGTCGGATTAGTATTTTGATGTTGGCGCCCGCGTTGTAAATTATGTCATGGTTGGTATGTCCGGTTTTCGTTTATACTACAGTTCAGATATCAGCCACAACCCTCACGTTTTCTTCCATCAATAATTCGCCCTACATTTGCGCATCGATTGATCGCAGAGTACCATAATAGTAGGTACCATTAACCAAACTTTTGAAATTACAGGTCTGAAAATTTGATAAACGGTTTGACTTCCTATCAAGGTTCTAACATTTCATAACATCTAGGATAAGGAAATGGAGGGCCTATGATATTAGAAACTATAGATACTGAAATGCGCTATAAAGACTTCCAAAAAAATTGACAAAAGCTGGTACCATTAATGGCCTTCTTGTTTCACAAAAATGCTAGGAAAAGCTCCATCTTTAATATACCTAATAACTTATTAGCCCCGACAATGATGTAAACTCTTATCTATATCTATATTAATATTATAAAGAGGAAAGATTTTTTATTTTTGTATGTAACGAATTAGCTTAAAAACTACTGTACCGATTTCAAAAATACTTTTATCGTTAGAAGCTACATTATCACTGAGTAACATATGCTATATTAGAAACCCGTGCGAAGCCGGGACGGGCCGGGCCGCTAGTATTTTATAATAAGGAAACCGTCTGCTCTGTATCAAGGGCATTCAAACAAAGACGTTTTCATATCCGACTATAACTATCGTCACGCTTATTGACAGAACACCGAGCAGTGGTCCTCGCCAAATCACACCTACGTATTTCTATTGGCACCGGTTCTATTGTTACAATCACGAGACCACTGCGTCTTGCCTGGAAGTTTAAATAGCCACGTCCATACGGTATTTACCGCAAAAGTATGGAGCTATACTGCTGACCGAAGGCTAAAAGGCTGCTAAGTCACATTTTGGCTAATTTTAATTACATCTAGATAGATAGATAACTCTTTATGGTTCCACCTCATAATTAAATACATACTAATATATATACGATAAAAAATTAAGTGTTACAATGGGCGGCGTTATCTACTAGGTACGTGGAAGCGGCGAAACATTTTCTCCATCGGCCAGTCATGGTTTTATTTTTCTAACATTTAAAGTTATCAAGATACTTTGTGATAACTCTCCATCCGTTAACAATTTCTTAAGACATCACTTCCTGCATATTTCCTTGCATCTTGAAATTGGGTGTACTCATATAAATAGCTTCCTATGAATCGGAAAATGAAACGATTTGTCTATAAGCTATTGTTCGTCTTATTTCACTAACATTTATAGTTATTGAGATAGATAGAAACAAATCTGTGGTTCTTTATGATTTATAGCGAGATGGATTATCGCATTTTTTGTTTGTAGCTCAATATTGGCTTTACTCACTTAATGGTATTTTAGCCATCCGAGGGGAGTATACAACAATAAATTGTCACCGCAGCTGGTAGCCATCATCAAAATCCACATTTTACAACACCACAAACATTAATAATGCTATCATATCGCGGTCAAAAAGCCTAAACGACGGACCCGCTGTAAAATTTAAGCGTCAATCGCTAGGACATCTCTGCAGAGCTATTAAATAAAAGTCTTTTTACATTAGATAAATCGCGTACGTTATTCGGGAACATCTGTCCTTTGCCGATTACGCCCATACATTATGTCTTGCACTCACTGCCGCGAGCGAATTTCCTTTTTTATGTGCCCTGTAATAATATTGGAATTTGTCAAAATGGCCAAATGATTAACTTAAATTAGTACCATAGATATCACGGCCTTCTAGTTTTGTACGTCTGTATAGAAACAAACTAATGTAGGTACGTAGGTGTCAAAGTCACACGCAATATTTAATGTACGAAACTGTCAAATGTTAATAAAAGCTTCCTTTTATGTAATAACTCGTTGATATTTACTCGGTCAGTTTGAATTTCTGCGACAAATAATACTAATAATAATACATCATCACGCCTGTATTCCTCGAAGGGGTAGGCAGAGGTGCACTGTAGTGCGCCAACACTTCGCCGATGTATTTTGGTCCCAATGTAATAGAGGGCGAGCCTATTGCCATTATGCCGGGCACATTCCCCCTCAATACTAGGGAGATTTGGGCCATAGTCCACCACACTGGCCCAGTGCAGGTTTGTGAACTTCACACGCCTTTCTATAGACGTGCAGGTTTCCTCACGATGTTTTCCTTCACGGTTTGCGACAAAAAAACTAAAATCCCCCACGCCATCAATGACATTTCGTTGAAAAAAATAGCTTTTTACATAAACAGTTCCTATTGGGATTGTCAAAAAATAGGTCGCGCGCGTTTCAATGCTGCTGTGGGCGCAGGGAATCACGCTCGGTTTGTTGTTTTTAATAAAAAGTTTAATCCGTTCGGTTATGATAGCAATTTGTCGGGCGGATGGAAAAACTTGGTCGATTACCTACCGGTGGCTCTCCACGTATCGATGGGACGCCTATTACACTGCGAAGATCTTTTTATCCACCCGATTATGTCACGCTTATTTATGCATTCGCTTTTGTCTTCCATTAGCGGTCCTTTTTTTATTCCACCGTGCGCCGACCGTGATTCACTTAAATGCATTCGCGGGTTCGGGAGCGATTTCAAAACCCAGTGCACATTGGGACGTAAGGACGCGCTCATAAAAAAAATCGCCGTACTTAAACGAAGAGTTCGTTTAAGTATTGGCGAATTTTAATTTGTCTTAATCCTACTTCCTATCCTATCCTACTATTATTATAAATGTGAAATTTTGTGAGGATGTATACCTAGATGGAAGTTTATTACACGTTCACGCAAAAAATACTCAACCAATTTTGATGAAACTTTACAGTATTATTGTTTATACATCGGAATAACACATAGGCTTTAATTTATGATGATATTGAATAATCAAAGTTTGCGCAGATATAGTCGGGGGTAGAAGCTAGTATTGAATCAATAAAGGTAGAATCTCTGTGGTCAAAGCAACCCGAGTACGAGTCAAAATTGGCTCGCACTGTCAATCGAAGAACAAAAAGTTATTGCTACCGATATTCAATCTTATTGTATGTAGGAAAACTTCAATGGTTATTTTGAAATCATTTTCTTTTATTATTTTCTTAATTTAATTTCAACCGTCGCCGCGTCGTCGTCGTTCGTCCTTCTTTCGTTCGTCCCTCCCTCTCTTTCACCTCATTCCGTCCCTTCCTCCCCACCCACGTTTCCTATAATTTTTCATCTCAAACATTTCGCGTTCTATCACCAATCTTCCATCACACATGTATTTTGTCGCTGATGTCCTTTTGGTGTGGGCAAACAATTAGAAGACGCCCGTCTTGACGTCCGAGTATGTCCGGGGATCAATGCGCTTTTAAAATTGCGATTCCTTTTCATATTTCGTTGCGTTGACATGTTGTCATTCGTCCGGAAACAGGCGTCGTCAAGCCGTTTCCATTTCACCACGTTATAACGTCTTAATCTGTACAACCATTAACGATTCAATACCGTCTTAATGACGACCTGACAAAATGTATATTGTGTGATTCGTCACGACTCCCAGCCAATTAATTGGAGTGCTTTTTTTTCGGAATTCGCTTTAAAACCGACGCACACTGAGCGACAAAACTCGCCCTGCGACATTATTGGCAATACCAAAATGAACTCTGTGTCAATATTCATAAAGATTGAACTTCAATGGTCAAAGCCACGCGAACACGCGTGTGAATTCAGTCGCGCTGACGATGTTATTTCGTTGAAGAATAAACTGTTTCTATTAGTCAATACAGTTCGTTTTGATTTTGGCAAAAATGTTGCCGCGTGTTGACGCCCAAGTTGTCGCTGAGTTTTATGTTCGCCGTAATTTAGCGACCGTCCGACCGGTTGATTTGTGACCACAATTTAGCTTATTCTTTGTGTCTGGTGGTGCATAAGTGTGCAATATATTGTTGGGAACAAAATATCGCGTCGGGAGAAGACTGATAGCGGAAACTTATACGCCGCTTGAGAACGCGCCGCCGCGCGGGCTCTTTGTCAACGCTTATCGCGTTTTACTTTTTATTAATTACTTACCGAAAATAAAAGTAATCGTATACTGTAAGACAAAATATACATACTATTGGGTTTATCACATAGAAGCCGGCCCCGAACAAAAATTATCTGTATTGACTCATACAAAAAGGTTATTCTTCAATCAAATGACATTGATACCGTGAGCAAATCTTGACGGGCGGTCTCATGGCTTTTGCCACAAGAATTCAATCTTTATTTATATTGGCACAGAGTTCGTTTTGGTATTGGTGATAATTTTGCAGCGCCCGTGTGACCGGGGCTTCATGCTACTTTTTTTAAACATACTAGACCAATAGCCCGATTTTCGTTTGATACACATCAATCTCTATTAGAGATATGTCGAAACGAAACGCCAAATTGTCTAATAAAGATTGATGTCTATCTAACGAAAATCGGGCCCCAAGCCGCCGTCAGTACGCTCGTACTCCGTCCCCTCATGGTGCTAGGATTCCGCACACACAGAGTTGCAAAGAAATAGATAGCATATCAATGTTTTTAATAACATAGTTATAGAACACAAAACACGCTTTAAATCTAAAACTAATTAGATTTTGTTTGTTCCAGAACATAGGCAATGTAACCGCAGAGCTGGAGATCCAGCGGCTGCAGCAGCAGGAGCAGCTGCGGCGGCAGGAGCTGTTGCGGCGCGGGCAGCACGGCCTGTACCACGGGCCGCCCCTAGCACTGCTGCCGCTGTTAGAGCAAATGCGACCACAGCCACCCAATGTAAGTGGCCAGTTGAATCCGCAGCAGGAACTGCAAGTGTTGCAGTGCGGGCAGCAAAGGCGGATGTTAATGCTGTTATTATTGCTATTCTTGCAAGAATAAATGAATAAAACAAGTTGGTAGCTGATCACGTCTGTATTGTCCGAAGGGGTAGAAAGAGGTATACCTTGCATCGATACTTTGTCGATGTATTTCGGTTCCAATGTAATAGGGGACGATCCTATTGCCCTTATACTGGGCACATTCCCCCTTAATACGAGCGAGATCGAGGCCATATTCCACCACGCTGGCCCAGTGCGAATTGGTGAACTTCGCACGCCTTTCTATAGACGTGAAGGTTTCATCACGATGTTTTCCTCCACCGTTCAGCATGTGGTAATTATTATTGAAAATTACATTCGCACTTGAAAATCTCAGAGGTACGGGCTCGGGATTTGAACTTGCACCCCTTCCGTTCTACCAACTAGGCTACCACTGCTTTTCAGTAGGTACAACCGTGAGGTTGGGAGTGTAGTATAAGTATTTAGGCAAGGTTGATAAATTGATTTTGCAAGCGATCTTCTCGATATACAGGTGAGTATTGGCTAATATCCTGCGTGTGGTAATTAACATTGTGTTTACGACGGTCAGACAGGGCTGCCAGATTACACACTCGACCTCAAATTAGAGAGATATTAACATAATTTTAATGTTCGCCTAATAGCTATCCGAAGACCGGTTGTGTCGTGTTAAAATCCAAGGCCTAGTCAATGATCCCATTAGTAAAATTTACTTTATTCATTATATCTGCTCCCCACAGCTCAAGCCGCGTGAAGTTTATACTTTGAGACACTTGCGAAAATGGTCAGCGAGGCAATTCTCCCATGAATGATAATATCTCTAATTGGACAAAAGTTGAAACCAAACGCCAAATGGGTCGTATCTTTTCGTTTTGTTAACATAATGTCGAATTAGAGATGATGTTGATTTTGCGGGAATTGTGTTCCTGAACTTGATTTATTTTTTAAATACGAGGTTACATAAAGATTGATTGCCTGTAGGGAAAGTCACGCGACTTAATTCGCTCTCGTTATCGATGCCATTTCTATTGCCAAAACCAAAACAAACTCTGATTGAATTTCTGTGGTAAAGGCCACGCCCCACGCGCCAAAATTTGCTTACGCTGTCGGTGTCATTTGGTTGAATTATGAACTTTTTCTGTGAGTCAATACAGTTTGTTTTGATATTGGCAAAAAACTTATCGCGTGAGAAAGTTCTCGATCGTCCTGTTCTCTTCCACGTAAGTACGTAGACGCTCACGTTCACAAGCGAACGTAAGCTTATCACACAGAAATGTCGCCAAAAAAGATTCCACCGTCAATTTGGAAATATTTTTGTTATTTCTCCCATAAATGTGTGTTGCCCAATCAAGTGTGTGAATAATTAAACTGGCAACCCTACATCCAGAGTGCTGCAATCACTATTGCCGCTATAAAAATTACAAGAAGACGTGATGTTAAAAGGAAAGTTGTTCTCGAACTGATTACACGTTTGACTGGTGTTTGTTATGTAAAATTATAATTAGATACCTCGGATAGCATCCCGACGTTGTATTTTATTTATGTTCAAAATGCTGTTATGAAACGGAGAGCTTCGATCGAAATCTTTCGTGTGATAAGAAGGACAATGTTGTCGTCATAGTAGGAACTCTTTATTATTGCCAGGCAACACATACTCATCGGGTCCAAAACTAAGCATCACTTTTTACCTATAAGTGGCATGCAATGGACTGAGGATGATCCCAGTTAAACTCAGACCAGGGCAATACCATTTCTAAATTTCTTAGCTGATGAGAATCGAAGTCGCAACCAACGCAATCCTCCGCGGAATCGAATCTATAATATGGCTACAACTCAAAGGCAACCCAACCGTCCTGAGGATGCCACGTTTAGAGGCGAAACATGTGCCTAATTATTTTAGATTCGATTGCTCATTGTAACGGTCTATGACTTCTGAAAACTTACTCTTGATGACCGGGAGTTCGGTCTTATCAGTTTCCTCTATTATCGATCAACTTATTCAGTCCCTTTTTTCACTACTTCTATAGCCCTTTTAATCTCATTGAGGCCATAGGTAGTCCAGCACCCTAGCCCGTATCGGGGTGGTAGACTTCACATATCTATCGAGAACTAGTTAAGTTCCCTCAGACGTGTAGGTTTCCTCTAGTTGTGTTCCTTCACCATTTCATAGCAAGTGATAATCTCGCAAGAAAATGAGATTCGCTCATAAAACGCAAAGGTGAGGGCCGGGGTTTGTCCTGTACACTTTGATTGCAAGGCGTGCGTTCGACCACTCGGCTACCACTGCTAACAATCAACAATCTGCATTTATTTTTGTTAATTATCTAATTTGTTTTGTATGTATATTCCAGGCACAACCATCCCAATGGCCGGCGACCGCTCAGCTTGCGCAGCTTACGGCTAGTGCCCGCTCGCCACCGCCGCAAGACCCGGACACGCCGCTCAACCTGAGCAAGCAGCGCTCCCCGTCGCCCGCGCAGTCCATGATGATGCCCCGCTACGCGCCATACCCACCAATGGAAGACACCTCTCCGTATAACATGCAGAAGGACGAGGAGTTCAACACCGCTTGCAACAGTGAGTAAACTATTTATGGATTTTGTGCAGTTCAACGTGTTATTTTATCATAGGCATAGGAGGAAGCATTTCTTCACATTCACAGTATCAAACTTCCAATTTTGTGTGTGACCTTGACTTTTACGTCAGATTGACTATTTGAAGACGGCCGTGGCATAAATGAGAATAATTCTGTACATTTTTTTTGTCCTTTTAACATATTGAGGTATCTATCACTTTCTTAAATCATTGGCAAAGTTTATTGTCTCCATTTTTCGAGTTGTATTGCGGTAGGTTTCGTTCATGAGTTACGGGCCGTAACATTGGACATAAGATAGTCCATTTTAAAATAATGATGACCGCAGACAGAATTTTGACAAGCCAGTATTGTTTATTTAAATCGCCCAGCATGGCTAGCATGTCCGCCAAGACTAGACTTAAGTCACAAAATGTCAATCATATCTCTTTCTCTTTTATGGAATAAGGCACGGTTCGACAAAATCTGTGACACAAGGCAATTCTGGGCATGTGTGCTAACCGTGTTAAGAATATATTAAGGGTACAGTTAGATTTTAAAGTAAAAGTTTTTTTATGTAAATACCTAATAGTGGAAATCCAATTACACAATTCCCACACAACTAGGTAAGCTTCCGCAACTATGTCACATAATGAATCAGATAATGTCGTGACGTCACATGCGCGTCATGCGCGCGCGCAGTTCCAAAAATATTAGAACGGCTGTCTACTGAAATCATTTATGAAGATTATGTCTGCCCACAAACTGACCAACCTACTTACCTATCACGTTTCTCTGTTAAAGTCACGGACGTTTATAGGGTTTAAGACTGTATTGTATGAACCAAGTATAAAGTGGAACGAGCGGCAAAAAATGCCTTCCATTCCTTGATAAATAATAAATATCACCAGACAACACATAGGTACCTACTCATCGTATGAACCCAAACTAAGCAAAGCTTCGTACCCTTATTTGACAATGTTTTGTAAATGGGTGATACCGAGTGTTCAAAATAATGCATAGGGAATAAAACTCATGGTTTTAAATATCCTGAAATGTACTCCCATATTTATTTATTCACGGTGATTGTATCGCACTTGCGTACAGACTTACGTAAATTCTAAGTCGTTTGATAGATACAATTGCAATGTAAGGGGTAAGTTTGTAAGTTCCGATAATTTTAAGCGTTTTTAGATGCCCCCAATGGAAACAAATTGATAATTAATTAAGCTGATATGAGCAATGAATTTACCTAAAGTTCTGTATGAGTCTTCAGATTTTTTTATAAATCTTAAGTACAGTCTTTCTTCGTCAGCCATTTTCTCATTTTAAGTTGTCGACGACTCAGCGAACGCTGTCATATCTCACTTCGTATGATTGATACGTATTGAAATGAAAAGTTGAAACAAAATTGTTGTTTGTTCCGAGCGATTTGCTGTAACAAATATTTGTTGAAATCTTGAGTGCCTCGTATATAGTTCGTCGATTATTATGTTCTGTACTCATTGGGGCGAAATAATCAATTTGACTTTGATTTAAGGTACTTTACATTGATTATATTTAAAGATTGAATTTCTGAGACAAAAGTAGAGCACGTGTCGAAATTCGCTCGGGTCAGCGATGACTTTTACCTATAATTAAAAAATAAAAGTTTTTCTGATACACCCTCTATAGTTTTTTCTTTTCTCTTCCAACCTGGTTGTCTGGAAGAAATTGCTTTAAGCGATAAGACCGCCCAATTGTAGGTACATTCTTTACAGTTTTTTTTCTTATCTCTTCCAATTGTACATAGCTACTGTATTTAGATCTAAGAAGGTTGTATTCTTTATCCATTGTTTGGTGTACAATTATGAGTAGGTACCTACTCTATCTTTCTATCTACCTATCATCACACAGAGCAGCGATTCGTTTCAGTAGGAAAACTCATACGGCCTACATATCCGCCGATATTTACCGGGGTGGAACTGTTTTGCGCACGCGACGTATTAATTATATTTTGCAATTAAATGTGAAATATCAAAACGTTTGGCGGCGACACGGGACATTTCTTCATTCTAACATTCGCCGACTATTTATCTGAGTGTACCTATTCCTTGTGTATTTTAGTTAGTCGAGTGTCGCAACATGTCGGATCACTGATGTTAGAATTGAAGATTAAAGCCCTAACAGACTGAGGTGTCAAGACGCTATAACAATACTAAATCGGGTACAGTCCGATTGATAGAAAGAGCTTCTTATTTCTTATTATTTACTAAATGTATGAGATTTCAAAAAAAATTGGTTAAGATGAGGAATGGCTCCACCTGCGGTCAACGGGTATCTCAACCAGTAGTTATTAGCAACAGCAAACTCAATAAATATACCTACATTAAAAATAAAAATAGGTGATAAATGGGATAAAAGTCTCGTATTTACCTTATAGGTAAGAAAGAAAGACAGAGGTAATTTCATTGAAAGCGCGAGTCAATTTTGACCCGTGGTAGCACAAAAGAATAATCTTTTCAGTGTTTGATTTGGTAGCAGTAAACATCTTAAAACGCTAACTTAACTTCTAGCTTTCTATCCCAACAATATCACTGTGTTTTCTACAGTATTTAGGTACTTACCGCTGTAAGTGAATCATACATTTCCATAAATTTTAAGGTCAGCCTGTATCATCATTTTATATACACAATAAACGTCTTCGTAAAATGAGTCCTTCCATTAAAAAATCACAATCCATTGACAAAATTAATTACTTGTTACACGTATTAAATCGCGTTTATACGCAGTTATAAATAATTGCGTAAGGGGTATAAAACAAATATCTGCTTTAAATATTTGGCTCGTGCCCAAACCGAAATGGTTACAAAATCGCGAGTATCGTTTCGTTTCCTTTAAAACAAGACGATCGCGTGAATCGTGTAATAGATGGCGCTTGAGACGCAAACTTCCGCCGCGACCATCGTCCCGCCCGGTGCATACTCGCGCACTCAAGTGTTCAACAAAAACTTTGGCACCTTATAAGGCTCAAACATGTTTCAATAATTATAATATTCAATAAACAATTTCATACAAGGTCGTGTGAATTCACTAATCTGCACTAGGCCAGCATGCCACCTACTTAATAAAAGTGTAGATACCTACGTACCTGAACTGAGTGTTAAATAGGTAAATATTTTCGTAAGCTCTTGCCGCTATGTACGATTTTCCCTGTTTGCTATAATGTTATAGCAAAATTTACTTTTGCATCATGCTCTTTACAGTCTTACATAAACATGTGCACTTAAGCTCCTATCAAACAACGTGAATTTAAAATATCACATCAACCGGTTAAAATTAATAAAATAAATGGTGTGTAACTGAATCACCAGGCTGGGGCATACTTGACCTGTCTTGAAAAGCTAATTATTACCGTCATTCCAGGCTAACGTCATTAATACTCGTTGTTAGCATGACATCTCGGCAACTGAGATAAAAATAAAATGGGGTATTGACGTCATGAGGCGACGACAGACGATCATTTAAATTGTGTAATGACCAAAAAACGTACGAGATATTTTATTTTTATTTTGTTACACTGAAATGGAACGAGAATCACACAGGGTACTTGATTTAAATATAATACCTATGAAACGGTTCTTTCAATTAATTTAATTGTTTCAAAATTATATGAAATAAAGTAAATAAATAATTTTTTTTGCGTATGGTAGGTAAATCATTTCTGCTTTAATATTTTTGTATAATATTGATGTGTTAAGTTTTTCTTAAAATTTCGCGCGAGTCAGCACGAAATTTAGCTGTAACTTTTGAACTTCCATTGTTTTAAATACGAACACAGCACAAGGTACAAGTGACCAAACTGATCATGACTAGTCTTGTCAAACCACAGAATTAATCAATGTTTTAGTTTTGTCGGCTATTAACAATATTGAATTATCGATATCCCTTCTACTGATGTCGAAGGTTTACAGGCTTACTGTACCTACCCATTCTAAATCCCTTAATTTACTTACGTATAGCAAATAAGTAAGTAAATAAAGTTTACTTAAGTATTATGTACGCGACAGTACCGAATCAGTCCGTTCAAATCCTAAAGTGCATCTCTGGCGTATCAAGCGCGGTAGGATGTTATAAATTATCTAACGGCACGTCAAATTAATTCGAGGAATGCCCCGCGCTTTGACCGCGCGATGTATCCGCGCCCGCTTATTAATCGTACCAACACTTGGTAGCGAATCCGTCAACTCGCTTAAACATTGTCACGCAATAACGTGTTATACAAACGAACACTGACACATCAAATGTATGCTCTAAATGTTATGTTATTGGGACTAAATTCAGTTGAGTGCGGGCGCACGGTTGATACATTGTTACGTAACGCGTCAAATGTTAGGCGGACGTGTTCTGTGACCCACATAGCCGGTGCGCGGGCGCTGGGGTGATCACCAAACGTTGGAATTTGATTGGTGCAAATATTATGCGACAGTTGCGATGTAATTCGGGCGGATAGTTTTGGTTTTAGGTTTGTAGTAAAGACGGAATGATATTTATTTATTGGCAGCATTTGCGAAATTCGCCGACCGACAATCTGTATTTTATCTCAATATTTTAAGTACCTATGCAGCCTCTCTAACGTCTTATAAGTTAATAACATCATATCTGATAAGGAAAATGATATCTGTTCTTTGTTAAATCCGTCACGTCTAAATTAGGTAGTTAGCCACTAAAGTAGGTAGGCATCGCTAATTTGTAAACTCATCAAATTGATAGGTATTACTAATAGTAGCTACTTAATAGTCTTAATTATGTTTTTTTTATAGAAAATAACACTTTAGGTGTATCATAATTAAAAAAAACTTATCTAAGTAGCTATAGTTAAACTTAAGTAGATACCTACTTATTTTAATTTAATTCGTTTGTTTATCTCTGTATATAAATGGAATAGTCTGTGACAGTCCCACAATATAGTTTTAACGATTGTTTTACGAGCGACGTGAAGTGCCTGGCGATAATTTATAGCACGGCTTAGCGCAGCTTCCGATTGAGAATCTCAAAACACTCCAACAGGACATTAACATTTTCATTTCTTATTATTTTATATTAGGAATATTTCGAAATCTATCTTCTAAATCAGTGTTTTTCAGCCTCTCTAGGGGGGTCGCGAAGCTTTTATAGGGGAATTGCAAAAGGTTAGGGAAGCTAGGTACTGCAAAAAAATACAATGCAGTTTGAATTAATTATTTTATTAATTAAGATTATTGCAACTAAGGTCAAGTCAATATAAGCGTCTAAGCCTGAGGAAGACTTTGATACCTATCTTAGCTACTAAACTAACGTGAGCTTAATGCTAGCACAAGCATTTAGCTTAGTTGCAGGTGCTATATAGGTAATGTGACTCAGATTGCTACCTGTACCTACCCAGTTTTCAAGATACCTATTGCTATGATGATAATACCTCAATACTCACTTAATGACAGAATTAGTTACATCTTACCATACCTAACACTATTGCTGTAGGTATCTACCTACTTGTAAGCAGGGTACTTAGTTTAAGTTACAATACAACAGTAGGAAATTCAGCCAATCAGCCAGCCATGTGTTTAAATACTACTTTGGATTTCAGAAATCAGTTTCTGCATACGTAAAGCTAAAATATAGGAGTAACTTGAAACGGTAGTAGTAGGAAATCTCACTCATCTTATCCTCTTATCCTCTTCAGCTCCATCGTGGAGCCAGTCTCCCTCGGAGGATCCTGACAAAGGGAAGCTGGCCCGGCAGCCTCGCCGCGACGAGGCCGGCAAGCCGCACATCAAGCGGCCCATGAACGCGTTCATGGTGTGGGCCAAGGACGAGCGCAGGAAGATCCTCAAGGCCTGCCCCGACATGCACAACTCCAATATATCCAAGATCCTCGGGGCCAGGTGGAAGGGGATGTCCAATGCGGAGAAGCAACCCTACTACGAGGAGCAGTCGAGATTGTCCAAATTGCACATGGAGAAGCACCCTGACTATAGGTAAAAAGATCTTCAATATAAGTACTTACGTGCATTGGGACGCTAATAGGCGTCGCGACGTTCACTATAAGGTGACGCGACGCTCACTATAAGGCGTCGTGACGCTCACTATAAGGCGTTGCGATGCTCATTAAATGGCGTCGCGACGCTCACTAAATGGCGTCACGACGCTCACTATAAGGCGTCGGGACGCTCACTCAAAGGCGTCGTGACGCTCACTATAAGGCATCGCGACGCTCACTAAATGGCGTTACGACGCTCACTATAAGGCTTTGTGTCGCTCACTATAAGGCGTCGGGACACTCACTATACGGCGTCGCTCCAATCTAAACTTCGCCGTCTATTATAATGCAAATTAATTTGATTCAGGTACCGACCACGACCAAAAAGGACATGCATAGTGGACGGCAAGAAGATGCGGATATCCGAGTACAAGAATCTGATGCGCACGCGCCGCCAGGAGATGCGGCAGCTGTGGTGCCGGGACGGGGCCGGCGAGCTGGGCTTCCTGCCGCCCGGCGTGGGCTCCCCGGGGCCCTCCAACTGCTCGCCCCCGCCCAACGGCGCGGCCGGCTACCTGCCCGCCGGCTTCTCCCCGCCGCTGTCCCCGAGGGAGGACGATTGAAATACGGCGCGCGGCTGGCCCTACCCGCACGCCGCGCCCCCGCACCACCCCTGGTAATTCTACAATAATCTAGAAACTTCTGGATGACCATAGAACAAAGACTCGGAGTATGAATCTCTAGTACCTTCCACCTGAACTCCCCGCTTTTCCCCCCCGTTTGTAATTGTTGGGGGGGGGTTCGCGAAATGTCGGTAGCTGCGTTATAATGCCAGTGTCTCATATTGGATCTCTCGTTTACGAAATATTGATAATTGATAATGAGATTATTCCATTAGTGAATTAAGAAAAATCTTACTTCGGACTCGTCGCCCGTAGGTACTGCGTGATTTTCATGATGATACTCTTGTTTCTACCTAGAGCAATTAAATTATATTATGATAAATTTGACTTATTAAGATTACAAACAATAGTGTATACTTGTATTAAAAAGCGAGCCGAACTTCGGCTGTTAAAATATCTCTAAAACAAATAGAGTAAGTAACTCATAAGTATTATGCGGGTGTATTTGTCTTTTATGTAAATGTAGACCATATAAGGATCGATCCATCATTAAACTTTCAACTAGAATCGTAGAAACCTTTGGCACAAATATCTATCTATTATCACAAAATAAATTGTGCCAAAAATTGTATTAATTCAACACGTAGGCAATTAGAAAAAATAATCAACATTGTATATAATAGATAAGTAGGTTAGAAAACCATACTTGATTTAGCCTCGTAAAACCAATTGGAATGGTTATTCTTTGTAAATAAGTACAATATTCCCATGTAGATAGAATACTTTAGGTATGTTCAACTGAATATCGGCTAATGGTTTTAGTTTAAGAAACAGAGATAAGATTCTAGTTTTAGATATAAACGTGTAGGTACGTACTTTGAATCTTTACTATCTCGTGGCCATGTATAAAATTAGTGCGAAGTTATGTCTTATATTGTAGATGCTTTAGATATTAAGCGATTATAAAATGTATCAAACCAAAAATTTGAAGCGGAGTGCTTGAAAATTTAAGTGTTTTGAACACGGGAACTGTTTATTTAAATCCAGTGAGATATATTATGCATAATTGTTATATTGAAATACTCATAGACTTAGGAAAAAAAATACACATCTTAATGATACATCATCACGCCTGTATTCCCCGAAGGGGTAGGCAGAGGTGCACTGCAGTGCGCCCACACTTCGCCGATGTATTTTGGTCCCAATGTAATAGGGGGCGAGCCTATTGCCATTATACCGGGCACACAGGTTTCCTCACGATGTTTTCCGTCACCGTTTCTTAGCAAGTGATAATCTCAGATGAAAATGAGATTCGCACATGGAACCCAGAGGTGCGAGCCGGGGATAGAACCTGCGCACTTTGATTGCAAAGCGTGCGTTCGACCACTCGGCTACCACTGCTTAATGAATGGAAATAATACCTAATCGTCATTATGTATCTGATTGAATACGTATTTAACATTATAAATAAAATACCCTGTTATAGGTACCTACAGGCAATATAATGTTCAACCATATTCAACATTGGGGCCGATTTGGTTGTCACTTAAGTACTCTAGACTTAGTGTACCTATTGCCATAGTTCTAAACATGAGCACCCCAGCAATACTTTTAGTCCTGTCAGATTGAGTTTAGTCCGCGATTTGTGTACAACAAAATCGGCACCATTGTCTTGTCAATTCAAATATTGTCAATTGGTTCACAAGTTAGGCTTTCATTGAACATTTTGAAACCCCACCGACACTGTGGGATAATTACTAGGCGTTGCATCACTTGCAGCATCTTAGTTAAGAAATTATGTTCTCTTTGTAGATCTTGTATGATCTTAGAAATTGTTTATGCCATATACAAGGCATTTTTCATAACACATCTTCTATGTAGATGGATAGCTTCCTATTAATTTAGGGCTCAAATAGCGCTGATTCTATTGCCACCAAACTTAACTGAATGTATTAATTTCACAGTATCACATGTTCAATTTTGTGTGTAACTTTGACATTATATTGTATTTGTCAAGACATATAAGATGGCCGTGGCATCAATGACACCAAATTCAGGCCATTTTTGACGTTAAATGTATGTTGCAGTACGTACGTTAAATGAATGTTGCAGTCCATAGCGGTCATTTGTGAGCGACACAGACTTTCGCATAATCACAATAGTTTTAGTCCTGTCATATTTAGTTTAGTCACAATTTGGTGTCAACGGAATATATAACATTTGCTAAGTGATGTAACGCTCTTATAGGTACTATTAACAAAATATTCGCTTTATCAAATCGTGCAATTTATATAAGTAGAGCATATAAGCTGTAGTAACGCATAATATTATCTACAATATTGTATTGTATAGCTTTTAGTGAATCGAACTTGTAAGTAATAGATATTACGAGTAAAAAAACTATATATTAAAAAAAGTTCGAAAAGTTGATTGCCATTATAAATTTTGTTATTTATTTTTCTAATTATATGAACTTGTTTTTGTTTTCCTCTTTTTTTTAGTGAAAGCTGTATGCCAGTAATGATGTGACGTAGCGCTAGTATAAGTATGAGTACAGTTTTGCCAACTTATTCGTTCAGGTGACGGGGCGTCGCCACTGTCTTCGCGAAACTTTGCATTCAACGGTGTTCGTTTTGCCGTGATTTTTTTGCTAAAACTAACCGTATTTACACATAGAAGAAGCACATTTTTTAACAAAATGTAATCCTTTACACGAGCTAATTTTGGCGCGTGGCCACGCGGCTTTTGCCACAGGAATACAACCTTTATGCGCATTAACACAATGTACATTTTCACAAAAGATTTTTCGCACGCTTCACCAGGTGCAGAATGCAACTATGTTAGTTCCAGTTTAAGCCACCTGAACGGATAAATTGGTGGCATTTGTTAATAAAACGTATCGTATATCTGACACTTAATGTTTATAAGTAAGTAGTGTGTATTCATAGTAGCTAAGGGTTTAGATCAGGGGCCTTACCATCACCTCTTATGGTAGTAAATTTAAAAAAAATGTGAACTGTCACTTTTGACAGTGACATTTTGTAATAACTGTCAAATACTGAAAGTAATATTAAAACCGTAAGATGTCGTGGTAAGGGGGCTGTGCCGTTAAATTATTTATTTTTTATGTTGATCTGTGTAAATACGCGTAGGTATATTTTGATGTAAACGTTAGTAATTGTGGTTATTTAATGAGCGATACTTAATCGGGTATCATCGTCATAAGTAGGATCTCGAAAGAGATATACATATTTGTTTTTCATTAATTTATTTATGCAAATGCGACCATCACTTCGATATTATGTCTTGCCATGTAACATTAAGATAAATTACATCACATTAGCGCTGGTACGTACTTAATTAAAACAGACACTGTGCTAATTATGTTGTCTACAAATAACGACTTAACTAAATTTGGACTAAACTGCTATCACTGTCATACCCCAAATTAACAAAAACTTATAATCTATGTATAGTGGCATGGTACCAAACGTTTGTGTTAAAACTGTAATTGCAGATGGTTCGTACACAAATTAAAACCTGTGTTTATTTGGGGTTAGTGTATAAGTTAGACTAGCTAGATCTGTATTGGAGTCGATTTTGTTGGTACCAATCTCAACTACAGTATACTTAGCGTATTGCCGTCCTTCTCACGGCCGTTATGTATGAGTGAGATGGCAATATTTCTAGTGCTGTCAAATAGTTTAGTTTTAGTTCGTGCACAACAGAATCGACATCATCGTTAGTTGTATCAAATTTAGTTGTCCTCATTTGATGACAAAATTGGTGTATTTGTTATTATTTTTTTGTTGTTTTCAAACAATTTTAATAATTATTGTTTTGTTAAAATTCACGGCATGCACTTATAATACAAATATCCTTCAAAGTTTTGAGTAAAGCCTTCAAATGTGTAAGTAGATAGCGTTTAGGTTTTATTACCTAGTGTAAACCAGGACACATTGTTAAAAAATTGTGCCAAAACCCAAAAGTATAAAAATAAATATTTAAAAAATATTCATAAGGTTTTATTATTTTATGTACATCTGATAAGTACCAAGTTTCTACTCACAGTCGTCAATTTCTAAGAGGTATTTTTGACAGCTAGTAATGCCAATAGAATGTAACTTAGCATGAAATTACAAAAAATAAATATAAAATATTATAAAAAAATAATAACACGACAAAATATTTCAAGTTATATATATTTTTCACGAAATAATCCATAGTTAAATGTATTGAAGTACCATCCGCCGTTTTAATCGTTTACAAGACCAATTTTTTTATTGTGTATTTATTCAATTTGTTTTTGCTATTAATTACTCGACACAGGCTGAATGACAGGTGTCAAAACGGTATTCTTAGAACTCAACTACTGTAGTTGAATAGTAATTAATCAGGCTTATTTTAATACCTGCACGACCTCCCTTATAAGGACGGTTATTTAAGTACCGACAAAAATATACACGGATGTTTCCGGCCGGATACTGAATTATTATCCGGTATCCGGCCAGATACTGAATTATTATCCGGTATCTGGCCGGATACTGAATTATTATCCGGTTTCTGGCCGGATACTGAATTGTTATGCGTTATCTGGCTGGATACTGAATTGTTATGCGGTATCCGGCCGGATAGTCCGAGGCCCACAGGGGAAGATTGCTTAGGACAAGTTACCTAAATCCGGCACTGCAAGTAAATAAACAACTCTCTAATGTTGCTCAGTAACTGATAAAGGAGCATCGCATACGAAAACCTGTAGTTGTAGCATATGCGCCAAGACAAGACGTATGTCACGGAATATCTTGATGTTGTCTCTTTCTCTCGTATGAAATTAGACAGAGAGCGAGCGAGCAAATCCGTGGCAAAGGTCTTGTCTTGTGTATCCAGCCGGATACTGAATTACTATCCGGTATCCGGCCGGATATTGAATTACTATCCGGTATCCAGTCGGATACTCAATATCCCGTTTCATCTCTAGTCGAAAATTCAGATTTTACTGACTGCTTGACTCGAAAATACCACAACATTTACAGAACTTTAAATCCATCTCCAAATCCCTAACAGATATTTCGAAGAAAAAAAGAGGTCCTATATAATGCCAATATTAAGCCCCGCACACACAGGGGCATCAAGACACGTATAATTTTTTTTGCCAATACCAAAACAAATTCTGTGTCCAAATATATCACCATATGGCGTCGCAACGCTAACCGTAAGGCGTCGCGACGTTCATTGTGAGGCGTCGCGACACTCACTACAAAACGTCGGGACGTTCACCATCAGGCGTCACCATGCTCATTGGAAAGCATCGCGATGTTCACCATAAGGCGTCGCGATGCTCACTATAAAGCGTTGGGACGTTCACCGTAAGGCGTCGCGACACTCATTAGCAGGCGTCGCGATGCTCAACATTAAGGCATCGCTACGCTTACTATACGTCGTCGCGATGTTCATTTTAAGGCGTCGTGGCGCTCATTATACGGTGTCGCGACGCTCATTATACGGCGTCGCGGCGCTCACAATAAAGCGTCGCGGCGGTCACCATAAGGCGTCGCGATGCTCACTATAAAGCGTTGGGACGTTCACCGTAAGGCGTCGCGACACTCATTAGCAGGCGTCGCGATGCTCAACATTAAGGCATCGCTACGCTTACTATACGTCGTCGCGATGTTCATTTTAAGGCGTCGTGGCGCTCATTATCCGGTGTCGCGACGCTCATTATACGGCGTCGCGGCGCTCACAATAAAGCGTCGCGGCGGTCACCATAAGGCGTCGCGACGCTCACTACAAAGCGTCGGGACGTTCACCATAAAGCGTCGCGATGCTCATTGGAAAGCATCGCGATGCTCACCATAAGGCGTCGCGATGCTCACTATAAAGCGTTGGGACGTTCACCGTAAGGCGTCGCGACACTCATTAGCAGGCGTCGCGATGCTCAACATTAAGGCATCGCTACGCTTACTATACGTCGTCGCGATGTTCATTTTAAGGCGTCGTGGCGCTCATTATACGGTGTCGCGACGCTCATTATACGGCGTCGCGGCGCTCACAATAAAGCGTCGCGGCGGTCACCATAAGGCGTCGCGACGCTCACTACAAAGCGTCGGCACGTTCACCATAAAGCGTTGCGAAGATCACTATAGAGCATCGCGACGCTCATTATACGGCGTCGCGGCGCTCACTATAGAGCGTCGCGACGCTCACCATATTCGTTATTCCGAGTCTAAAATACTGACATTACTGACTATTTTCTGAAAAACCTGACTGTTACTGACCACCATTCAAAAAACTGACTTTACTGACCCGTTTCGACCCCTGAATTTATAACAGACTATGTTTGTAATCAAAAGGTACGGGGGTTTATGTTGCATTTTCAGTACATTTACACGGGTATCATAAACCTATAGTTGACCTAGAATCATGAAAATTTGCAAGAAGCAAGGTTTTATAGGACAAGTAAAGGAAACAATCCGAAAACTAAATTTATTCTGAGAAAATGTTTTTTGCGATTACAAACTTATTTTGTAGTTACTTTGTATGGGGACTCCATTATACCAACGGCAAAGTTTAGTTTGTCTCTTTACCCAGTTTATCTTTTCGTTAGAGTAATGCTCTGTGCTTTCACAGTTTAGGTACGGAAGCCTCGGTGCGCGAGTCCAGCTCGCACTTGGCCGGATTTATTTTTCTCGATCGTCTCTCGTGCCCCCTAGACGGGATGCCCTAAGCAATTGCTTATTTAGCTTATGGGCTAATCCAGGACTGTTTACTTGGGAAAAGGTTGTAGCGACCTCTAAAACCAGAACTTCCACCACTCGCTAACAGATGGCGCGACAAATAGTGATCACGGCGGGTTTATCAATTTGGCCGAAAAGGAAAGAACTTGCTATCAGGGCTCCAAGTCTACTAACACTTTCGTCGTGGTGTTCCTATGACTCTATTTTTTAAGGGATGAAAATAACAGCTTGTGTCAATGGTAGCTAGAATATGTTTTTTTTTAATGGAGTACGCTGTTGGCCGTGAGGTGGCCTTTACAGCTTTACCGGAGGAGTGGCGAGCGCAGAGTGCACTCCAACCAAGGCCTTAAGGGCGATGCTAGAATATGACTAGTCTAATGGCTTCAAGGTGACAATATCTAATGCCTACACTGCTCATATTCTAGGTACCATTGATAAAAGACATTGTTTTCATGCCTTAAAAAATGGAGTAATGCAATGCAATGCAATGGAGAAATGGAGTAATGCAATGGCAGCTCCACAACGATAATGTTAGCAGACTTGAGGTCCAGACGAATTTTCGAGAAATTAAAATGTTTATTTTAGTAATATCTTAAGAGTGACAGTTTTTAAGATACCGACATAATATAAAACACTCTTAATTTTTTTAATAACATGATATGGAAGGATCTTATATTTACGAAGATTCTAAGTACCTATTCATACAACAATACAATTTAAGTAAGTACTAGGGAAATATATTTGGTACAATAGATACCTACTGGGTATATAGTGTACATTTACTAAGCAAGGCCAATAAAATTACATGTAGGTATATCCATAATACCTACTACCATATCGTAAGGTAAGCTGCATTCATAATTCGTACATATATATTGATATATTGTAAAAAAAAGTATTAAGGCAAGAATTATGCAAAAAATAAATCGATCATAAGTACCGATATTCATTATTAGTATTCGAGTAATAAATCGATAGACGATATAACTACACAAGTGAGGGCGCCACTGTTTTTTTCTAGGGTAAATTTTATAAGAGATTTAATGCAGTCAACACGACTTCGGATTTATGCATCTTGTAATAAAGTTCAAAATAAAATAATAATAAGTTGCCCCATTAACGTCCGACTACTGGGCACGGGCCTCCACTCGATGCGATGGGGATTCAGGTTATAGTCCACCATACTGGCCCATTGCGAGTCGGCAGACTTCATACTAGTGATGCGACTCGAGCCGTTTTTCGCTCGAGTGAATTTGTAAAACTAGTACTCGAGTGAAAATAAATTTGACTCGAGTTCGTTTGCACTCGAGTTACCGAGTCAACTCGGCGCGCCGAGTAGATTCGAAGTAGATTCTTAATTTAAACTAATTGAAACTCAGTTCGAGTGATTTATTCTTACTCGAGTTGTAAGGAGTGTAAGTAGTTTACTCGGGAACCCGAGTACAACTCGACTGACGTAGTAAAGTTACTCGAGTGACTCGAGTCACAAAATCCTACTCGAGTAGCATCACTACTTCACATGTCTATCAAGTACTAGTTAGTTCTCTCGAACTTGCATTTTCCTAATGATAATTTCCATCACCGACTTAGCAAGTGATCATCTCCGTTGAAAAAGAGAATGGCACACGAAATTGGAAAATGCGAGCCCGGGATTAGAATCTGCACCCCTTGTTTTCAAGATGGGCGTTCCACTAACTAGACTACCACTGTTAAAACTAAGCTACCAATGCTATGCTTCTAAATAAACTCTCACAATTCATAGATTAATTTCCAGGATTACACTTAATTTCAAAGTCCCTCACTCAATGAGATTCGTTTTATTAAATTATTGTCACGTTTTAGATGTTACGTAAATCATTTATAGCGAATCATAGTCATTTATAATACCTACGAATAAAATCCTATAGTGAACTAATGCCAAATTTCAGCACAGACTAAATCATAATAACAAGTGTCACTCTTAGAGGAGACTGGAGACTTAGGCCGCACTGGGGAGTCAAAACGCGTGCGTCGAATTTATTGCCCATACAAAAACGAACTGTATTGACACAAAGATAAAGTTCAATATTCAACTAAAGGACGTTGACAGAGCTAGCGAGTTTTGACACGTAAAGGCGTGGTTTTTAGCACAGAAATACAATCTTTATGTGAATTGCTATAGGGTCCGGTTTGGAATTGGCAAAAATTTAGACGTGGGTCGTTTGGCGCCCGGAATTTCTTTATATTTCATTTGGCGAGTGTGAGGAACAGGGTGTAAAGTTCCTCATCCACCATTGAGTCGGGAGGATCCTCCGACCAGACGGGTGTTGTGTCTGGTGGGCTACTGCCCATAGGTTGTCGTCGGGTTCTTGTATATATGTGCAATCGCTCAGATCGCTTTAATAACGCGATGCAGGATTTAGTTCTTATGTGGCGAAATAGATGTCGCTACGTACACAAACAAACTAAATCATAATCTAACTACAGGTGGTCGATTATTCGGACACTTATATAGGAGCCTTTTAGTGGCTCAAGGGGTCCCCTAAATTTAGGCAGTTCTCGGCTGAGAATGGGCATAGTCTTGGTAAACTATTCACTTAACAGGTGAACAGGATGGACACAATTTAACTTTACTCATATCCAAACACGCGCCGTGGAAAGTGTGACCACACTTAAATACCCATACGCCGCCATCTTTGATTAGGACGACATTTTGTAATGGCAACCCGCACAGTACACAGTCAGTCACGCCGTTGTTTATGGTTGATAAATTGTCTAGAATATCAGTTATTGTTGTATTTTTTACTTGTGAGGTAGTGACGCCATCTTTGTCGATCATATCTACGAGGGGTTTTAAGCCCCAATGGTTTGTTTTTGCAGCTACCACTAACGGCAATGCTGTGTTCTTCACATGACCGTTCAGCGTACTGCGGAGGAGTTTGCATATCTGAAATTGAAACACGAAAATAAGGGCTATATTCGCTTGGATGACACAGTTGTGGCATTCGGCAAATGGTATCGCGAAATCCAAATATCGCCATGCCGAATTGAACTATAACGTTGAACTTGAAACGCTTGAGTCAGTGTTACTGTCTAGATATTATAGACCTGGAGGTAGATTGATTACCAAATTATTTTTAAAATTTGTGTTTGTCAGTTTGTTCAATCTCCGAAATAACGGAGCCGCTTTTGATGGGACTCTCACTGGTAAATAGCTGATGTTGTTATGAGTGACTAAGGCTACTTTTGTTTAGGGTTCCACGTCAAAAATGTAAAAGCCATGGTGAACAAAAAAACTTATTTTATATTTTTTTGTTAAATTTTAGGCGGACGAAGTCGAGGGCAACAGCTAGTATTTACCAATCATGAATTGCCTGCAGTATCAAACTTTCTAAATTAACTTAATTTAATTTATTAGTTGTTCTCACCTCTAGTTTTGAATCTTCGAAATTATAAGATCCGTATAGTGCATCAGTCAAATTCACCGTTATAGTGGCATCATATCTCTCGAACATGGTAACCATTAAGCATGTGTGATAGAACTTCACCGTGACTGCGCCCGCGTCGATAAGATCCGCATATTTCTCCATTATCTTTATCGCATTCCTGCCGCCGACTGACTTAATCATCAACGCTCCTAAGTCGTCCCAACTCAAAGTATCCCTGACAGATATATGTTCGAACTTCTTCGAACAGTTCAAGCATATATTCGCGTGTAACGTAGCGTATAACTGCACTGTCCTCTCCCATGTGTCCATTGTGAACTGCGGCAGAAAGGAATGCAGCAAATTCTCATCCAACATTTGCAGTAAAATCCTCAGTATATTCAACAGGTCCTCGTTGCGTCGTAGATACAAAATCTTCCTCCAAAGGTAAGGCATCTTCTTGCAGATGTCATAGCAATGGTTCTGCGATTGACTCGACCACTGTCTCTCGATAAATCCGTCGATAAGTTCAGAGAATTCCGGCGTCTGATTCGTTCTTATGTACGGCAACGGAAAACCGCATTGGCAACCCATATTTGAGATCCTCTGACTCTTCATATTCACGGATATACAAGAATCTACAAAATATTTATACAATAACTCATCGTTAATAATTGAATCTAGTAATTCTTTGTTGTTGGATTCGTTCAAATAGCTAAGGAATATTTTATTTGGTACAAATTTGGAGTCTTCAAATGCGCCGATACTCAAGCAGTACCCCTCCAATAGTAACATAAGACTGTGGATCTGACTAATATCACAGGCATGACTTTCGATTATAGGAATTAAATTAGCCCCATCGATTCCCTTATCGACTACGCTTAATTTAAAATATTGATATAAAGCTTTGCACACTTTGTCCTTTTCTAAACTAATATTGTCTACATATATGGCCTTTTGACTAGATTCCTTGTATATAATATCATGGTCGAATACAACAGGAGCATGTTCTGTTGGTTCCTCGGCTGGTATCTTGTAATTTCGTTCTGGTGCGTGTTTCTCTGGTATTTCCTTGATATCGTGATGCTTTTCGACGCTAAGATGTTTCATTTTGCCCTCAAAGTCCTCCCATTTCTCTTTCAATAGCTTCTTACTGGTGTTTAACTTGTCTGACATGGTATGACTCAAGTCTTTCAATGTCTGCATCGCCTCTGGGGGTAATGCACTGAATTTGTATTCGTCCTTAATGTCGCCTTCTTCTAATAGTGCTGATTGCACGTTGTAAGTATTATCAACCACATAGATACCAGATTTAGTTTGTGTGGAGTCATGAGATTTAATACTATCAAACTTATTAAGTACCTCAGTTATGTTGTTTAGCAATTCTGTATTCTCAATCTTATCTCTCAAACCACCTACCATACGCAATTTGGGCGATAAATCATTATGTAAAAAGTAATTACTGTACAAGGCACATAATTTTGCACACAAAACATATTTTTCTTCTATGTAACATTTCAATATAAATTTGTCTATTGTTAAGTATTTTAGGTTCACAAGAGAGCCATTGGCCAACCATATATACAATGTATCGTGGTACACTTTGCATTCCGCAATATCTTTATAATTATCATACCAAATGGTATGGTCGACTTCTTCGGTGTTGAGAAAATATAATGCGTCCTTCCTAAACGAAAATATGGCACTGTTCATTGAATATATTTTGGGGAAACTAACCGCTCGGCCGTCATGTTCCTCGGTGAACTCACCGATGCAAACTTCTTCGTTTTGATAGGAATCGTAAGTGATAATCTTCAATGCTTTTTTCCCTAGTATCTGTTTGAATTGGTGTGTTCTGACTACGGTGCCGTCTATGGTTGCCTCCCAGAGCCTGGAAGATGGTCTAGCGCAGAAAATTATGGTGTTTTTTAAATCTTTGCTTATGGCAAAGCCCGATTCGTCATTGGCCATGTTATATTTTTTCACTTCAGTGATATCTTGTACGGCATTTGTGGCGTTGGGTAGTATATTTCGCTCCTTGTTCACAAAGCAAGCTCCAAATTCTCCATCTCTGAATTTTTGCCCTATCTGTCTGTACTGTTCTTGGGATGTGTCGCAAATGTAGCATCTCGTGAGTGTTGAGATCAGCAGCATACAAGATCTCATGTCTATCTGACATATCCGCGAGTCTAAACTCATAATTGTTAGTGACGAGCTTTGGAACATTGTTTTTGCCTGAAAATTATAAGGAATCAAGTTAGTATCCTGAAATGTATTATCAACACGCTTGTAATACTCAAAGGGCCATGTTCTGGTCTCAGAATACATTACATCTCATAATCGGGTATGAGGAATACTATAACCCCGTGATACAGTTTATACTAGTACGGGGGATAGGTTGAATCAACTTGACAGTTCAATCAGCGACTATAACAACTTCTTCTGATACATACACATTACACAGTTATACATGCCTTCACTGTTTACCGTGTTAGTATTGTATCGTTTTCAAATACCTTTATTTTATAGATTACGGTGGTGGTAGTTAGTAAATACTTTCATTCTTGTGATAAGTTTAATGTATGCTGGTTAAAGTTACGTAAAAAAAAAAATATTTATTAAAAAAAAAAATCTGGACGTAGCGGACGGCATGGTCTAGTGCAGGGGTCACCAATTAGTTTCGCTAGGGGTCCGTTTTAAGAAATGAAATGACCATCGCGGTCCGCACAACATATTAAAGAAAAAATATTTATTAAATAAATGTAATTACGGAAATAACAAAGGTATTTTTGCGGCTTTCGCAATCGGCGAACTCTTTCTCACTTGTTAGCTCATTACTTTACTCGGCCGTTTTCGAATTGACGTCAACAAAGATAATGCGGGGCATACATTTTTATTAAATTACATACTCTGTATGTAGTGCAAGTTGCTGTGTTCACGCGGGCCGCACAATATGGGTCGGCGGTCCGGATGCGGACCGCGGTCCGCCATTTGGCGACCCCTGGTCTAGTGATTTGAGCGAAGGCCGCTCTGCTCACGGGACCGGGTTCGATTCCCGACGGAGGCAAATTTCGGAAATGGCCTTTTCGGGATTTGACCTGGTGTGGGTGTAACTAGGATCGCCACCAGACCACTATATTATGGTACCTATAGTACAAGCTTTGCTTAGTCCAAACTATCCAAACTCCAAGGTAATTAGGTGTATGTGTTGTCTGGCGATATTTAATTATATTAATTATTTCAGTATTGTCGGCAAGACTGGACCGACGTCAGTATATACCTACATTATTACGCCGTAAATAATGTAAATACAATAACAATAAAAAAATGAGCACGTATAATCAATCTATAATAACGATAAGTTACACTTTAAATTTACATCACAGAAAATGACACCATTTAAAAAATGTAATAAGTATCTACCTACTTGTGTAGGAAATAAAATACGATATTCGTTCCATTTGGTCCTTGAAAACAATTGTGTACACGAATTGTCAAACCATTTAAAAAAAAAAAAATTAAGTCAACACTAAGTCGATAAGAAGTTGTACGTAGGTAGGTAGGTAGAATATTTTTACATTTTTTGTTCAAGGTCGAAGAAAAAATATTGGGAAATGGCAAAACTGAACCATCTAGAAAAACATGAACTAAGTTCGTCTGAACAGATTCAAAACCTAACTAAACATACACTAAACCAAATGAATTGTCTGCCATCCTTCCCACGGCCGAAACGTATCAGTGGAACAACATTTTTAGTCCTGTTAAATTTAGTTTAGTTCAAGTTTTGTGCCAACAGATTCAGCCAGCACTATTGTAGAACACTTTTGTATCAGAAGATGATAAATTAAGTGGTTTGATATTCTAAAGTATTCTCATCACGCCTGTATTCCCCGAAGGGTTAGGCAGAGGTGCACTGTAGTGCGCCCACACTTCGCCGATGTATTTTGGTCCCAATGTAATAGGGGGCGAGTCTATTGCCATTATGCCGGGCACATTCCCCCTCAATACGAGGGAGATTTGGGCCATAGTCCACCACGCTGGCCCAGTGCGGGTTGGTGAACTTCACAAGTCTTTCTATAGACGTGCAGGTTTCCTCACGATGTTTTCCTTCACCGTTCAGCAAGTATTCTAAACGATAAATTACACTTACGATAAAACTCTGCAATTGTAGAACTGATATTTTGCCCACATCATCACCAGTGAACAACATGTTAGATGACCACACCATCGCTGTGACCTCGTTGCCCTGGTGTTCTTTTGAAGACGCCGTTGAGTAACCACCACCGAGGGACTGGTTGCAAGCCGTGACAGTGACCAGCCCTCGGCCATTGGCAAAGCCGATGTACTTCTCATCCGTCGATATGGCCAGACGTGTGATTGCACCATCCTGAAATTATTCCAATTCGAAATATATAATATAGCTCTTGATTTTATTACTAGTGCTAATTTTATTTAAAAGTAACAAACCATTTTTTTTATTTTTAATAAAACTAGCTTAGTGCTAACAGAATTGACACCATAGGTTGACTTTCACATTAATTAAGTTAAAGTATAGATCTATAGAGGGTTATAATAAAGCTCTAAATATACATAAAGATTGAATTTCTATGGTGTCAATTACATGTCATTGAGGAATGAGCTTTTTGTTTGAGTCAATACAGTCTGTTTTGATGTCAGCAAACATTATGCAGTAAGCTTCTTGATGCTAGTCTGCCAGCAGCTAAGGGTAACCTTTACACTCAAAAATGCAACTTTGCATAAGGTTCCTTATGGGAGTAGCTAATTAATTGGCAAATAAATCAAACCTTATTCGGTATTAGTTGTACAAATTCACACGGTGTTCGATTGAAAACATAGATCCCACCACTGGTAGCTCCGAATGCAATGAGAGACTTGGACACGTCCAAACATGTGTACTGAAAACATATATTTTTATAACCAATCAAGCACTCCATAATAGCAAAAAATATAATAATATTACGGGAGGTATATGTCTTGTTTGGGACCTAATTTTGTTGCAATTAATCATCATCACTTGGTGAATTAAAATATTTTAGGTAAAATGTCACAAAGTGATGTGAAATTTAGCCTTGGTTCCAATTATATTGAGGAGAGAGCACTGCCAAGTAACGAGAATTTTAATTTTAATTATGTTCTAGCATTATACACATTATTTGAGAATACAACTGGTGACATGAGGGCTGATTCATATCTCGCACGGAGAATTGGCATTGCCATCCAATGCACTGGCAACCTTCTGGGAACATAGCCAAGGGACAGCGGGTTGGCACAAGTTTTTTTTCTTGTTAGTATCTATGCTCTTTATTTGATTTTTGTATGAGTTATTATCTTTATTTTACATCAAATTGTAATTTTTTTATAATTAAAATATTTGATATTACAAAATCAGTCAGCATAGGTACTTATTGTTGGACGAGTAAGTTATTTAATATTAAGATATAATATTTTATCATGAACGTTACACTTATTTCATCAAATGCAAGAATTTATTTTAGTAATTAGGTCAAGTTTTATCAACCTACTGAATATTGATTCATTCGGTAAGCTAGGTTCTGCCAAACTAAGAGAAATAGTAAAATTATTTTGTACAAATGCCAGAATATTACAAATAGTGACTAACCTTTATACGCTGAACATTTTGTATCGGATAATTTATATTTTGGGTTATGTCCGAGAGCTCTTGTAAGACGTACGGTGGTGGGGTACAACCGGACATGTTTAAAATACCATTTTTTAACTTATTTTATCTCTATTAGCGTTCTTTTTCAATATAAATTGAATACAAACAATAATTAAGGTACTTTTCATTGCATTCGCCCGTATGGCATTGACATTGACACTTGTATGACAGAACGTTTTTGTGTCATAATCTCAAATTGTCAGTTGATTGATGATGACCATTTATTTATCCATCAAACATGTAGTATTACTTGACACTGGCAAAATACCTTTAATTATGCCACAGCCATTCTCGTTAATTCGTAAAATAAGAAGAAGTAACCCAATTGACACACGTGCTTACAGACCAAAATAGTATTATTTAATACTAGCTGTACCCGCGACTTCGTACGCGTGGGTAATCATTTTTTCTAAATGAACGTAGCTTATGATACTCCTTGTAACATTAGCTATCTGCCAGTGAAAAACCCATCAAAATAGGTTAAGCCATTTAGAAGATATCCAGGAAAAATGGGATCTATGATCTGTCCGCGGAAGCGTAAAGCTTTTTCTAAAATGAAATTACCCTTGATTACTCCGTGTAACATCAGCTATTTCCCAGTGAAAGTTTCGTAAAAATAGGTGCAGCCGTTTGGGAGATCACTTGGAATAAATGAGATTTAAATGTTCTACTCACGGAACCATAATGCTTTTTTTTTAAATGAAAGTACTTTATGTTACTTTTTGTAACATCAGCTATCTGTCAGTGAAAGTCCCGTCAAAAGCGGTTCAGCCGTTTGGAAGTTTACCCAGAACAAACAGACAGACAGACAAACATTTTAAAATTAGCATTTTCGTAAAAAGTTAGATATCGTATAATTATACTTTCATACGCATTTGGTAAAAATATGTTATTTTGATATGACAAACAGACACTCCAATTTTATTTAGATTACATGAATGAAACATGACAGGATTGTGTTAAAAACGTTAACGCGCAGCATAATCAACTTCGTCAAAGTTAATATCGTCTGTCACACTATGTTCTATCGGTAAAATGGCCAAATTACCCAATCGCTAAGGAGAAGGAGCTCATGGTAGACCTCAAGTAATTTTTTGTTTATTTCAGCTTTGAGAAGCTACGTTCATATGAAGCAACACTGATAGCTATAGCAGGGGTCGAAACAGATTGTACCTATCGTCAAAAATATTGATTTTACTGACTGTGAGACTCGAAAATACTGACTATACTGACCTAACTTTAAAGGAAAACTACAATATTTACAGACCTTTAAATCCATCTCCAAATCCCTAACAGATATTTTATGGAAAAAAGTGTCCTATATATAATGCCAATATTAAGCCCCGCACACACGGGGGCGTCACGATACGCTTAATTTTTTTGTCAATACCAAAACCAATTGTGTCAATAAGGCTATGTGCCAATATATAACACCATAAGCCGTCGTTACGCTCACTATACTGCGTCGCGACAATCGCCACACGGCATCGCGGCGCCCACGATAAGGCATCGTGACGAGCATTATAAGGCGTCGCGACGCTCACACTACGGAGAGTCTCCGTAGATGCTCACTATAAAACGTCTTATAGTGAGCGCCGATTAATGAGTATTAATCGGCGTCGCGACGCTCATCATAAGGCGTTGCGACGCTCACTATACGGTGTCACGACACTCACTAATAGGCATCGCGACGCTCTCTATACGGCACCGCGACGCTCACTATAACGCATTGTGACGAATATTATAAGGCGTCGCGACCCTCTCACCACGGAGACGCGACGCTCACTATAAGGCGTCGTAGCACTCATATTAAGGCGTCGCGCCGCTCATCATAAGGCTTCGCGGCGCTCATAATAAGGCGTCACGACGCTCACTATAAAGCGTCGCGCCGCTCATCATAAGGCGTCGCGACGTTTACTATACGACGTCGCGACGCTCACTATACGGCGTTGCGACGCTCACTAAAGCGTCACGACGCTGCCCGTACAGTGAGCGGCGCGACGCCGTATAATAAGCGTCGCTTGACGACAGATAGATGAACAACGTGAGGGATTTCATTTTCCTTTTGGGGTACGGAACCTTAAAAATGAATATTTGAATACCTAAAATCTACGAATATTTGCAAGCCTGCCACTCCCATAACGGCTTTGCTGTAGTTCTACTGTCAGGCATGAAGAAAAATTATCCGTAGTAAAAGGAGTGTGCGTATGTAACTCTTTGAAGACACAGAAATGGCTTTACTGACCAGTTTCGACCCCTGAAAAGTTCTAATTAAATTAAAAGAAAATTAGTCTAAACACAAACTAGGGCAGACCGCTACTCGTGATTTGCAACAATTGTTTTGGGCGGGAGGGACATTTTATATGTGCAAGTGGGTAAAAGCTAACTTCTTGAAAAAATAATTATCGGGCTGACCGACAGCGATCGCACAAAATATATTTTTTTCAACAATCACGTTTGTTGTATGGGAGCCCCCATAAATATTTATTTTATTCTGTTTTTTAGTCTTTGTTGTTATAGCGGCAACAGAAATACATCATCTGTGAAAATTTTAACTGTCTAACTATCACGGTTCATGAGATACAGCCTGGTGACAGACGGACGGACAGCGAAGTCTTAGTAATAGCGTTCTCATTTTACCCTTGGGGTACGGAACCCTAAAAAGAAGGATTCTGTTGTTAGAATTGAGTATTTGGTCTAAAGCATGGACGCAATATTTGATAAGCCAAGTAGCTAAAAATTATCGTACCTATTAATATAACAATAATACATACACAAAATTCTAATAGTATTAGAGAATTATACCTAATTATCCATTTATATTAAGCTGGCTGGAATATCCATTTATGAATCACTCATTTTCCTTTGTTTTGTTATGTATTTACGGGATATCAACTCAGTACATTACTATAGGAATAACAGTAGACAACTTATTGTGTTTAAAATATTCAGACCATCCTTATAGAGTGTTGACTAAAATGTATATTCGGAATACTCCCTACGTTATTATAATCCTAACATTAATTTATAAAGCATCATGTGAAAGGACCGATTTAACGTTTGTTATAGACGATTCCCTTTCAATGGGGGACGATATAAAAATCGTCAGAGATTCAGTACGTTCTATAGCGAAAATTGTTCTAAAGGAGGAACTCGAGATTGAAAATGTTGTGTTAGTAACATTCAATGATACAGGTAAGAATGTTCTTTTTTTTATTATCGTTTGTTTACATTGTAGTCTACTTCTCGTCTAGATCTAAAAGATAGGTACCTATATTATTGTTTTCCTTCAACATCAAGGTACGTACGATCAGCGAGTACCAAGTACCGAGTAGTGCTAATTATTGTACCTATTAGATTAAGTAGTCTCATTCAATAAAATGTGCCATACATGACACTACTAATGGGCTACTATGAAAGCTACTGTACCCTTACTTTCTTTCAATTCTTAAAACAATATAGTCCTACTTCAAGACATAATCAACAAGACTCCAACCAAATATTGATCTTCTTGTTTCATGATTGTTTTTAGAAGCGAAAGTCTGGAACTCTACGGTTACCCCTACAAATCTGATGACATCCTTGAATAGAGTAACACCAATTAACAAAGACTATAATTATGAGTGTCCAGAAAATTCATTGTTCGGCGTCAAACTTGCACTCGAGTCTAGTCTACCCGAGTCCAAAATCTTCGTGTTTACTGATGCTTCCGCCAATGATTATAGGAAGATTGGGTGGATACAAAAACTGTGCAAACAGAAACAGAGCCAGGTAAGACTTACATATTGTTTTCTCGTTATGTGCTGTGTATTCAACAAATAAACGACATTGTTCAAAAAATTATGAGATCGAAATGACCACGGGTCACATAGCTCACAGAATCCATCGCCATTGATGCAGAAGGAAAGATCTTCGAAAGATATCTGTGCCTAGGATCCTTCATTCATCCTAGTGTAAGAAGGTTGTCCACAAGATGGACCGATGCCAACTCTTGAGCAATTCTGATATGTGCGGTAATTGTTGGAGGAGACCTATTTCCAGCATGAACATCTGGAAGCGGGTAAAATGAACATAAGTGATAGGGATGCAATTTGCATCAGAGCAACTAAACAAACATTTGATAATTGGAAATAAAGCATCTCGGGGTAAGGCCGAAAAAATTTCCTGGGCCATAAAAAAAAGGCGCGGAGTTTGTTTGGCACGGGAGATTTGGGGACATCTCGCTTTCTACGTGAGGTAACACTTTATGGTGACGGCGAGATTTATTTGACTCAGCACGCGGAAAAGTCGTGATTCTTCAAACTTCATAAGGAGGATGCGGGCACAATCAGGACAAATATTTGAACCTGTTAAAAAAGCTAAGAAAACTCCTAATGGGTTTCTCAAATCCATCCACTTAGGCAATGTATAAAACTAACCCCAGGCAAGGTTATCAATTGCTTTGAATTGGTTCAGTCGATCCATGTTGATTTTAAATTACAGGTAGTGCTTGTACTGACCGGCGATTGCAACCGACCTCGCCGCAGCAAGTTTCAAGTGTACTACGACATAGCCACCGCTTGCTCTGGATTTGCGTTCAGAGTTAACAAGGAAGATATTAAAGAGGTAAGAGTTAATATAACTGCATGACTAGAAATGGTCGTCGCCATTGGAATCGATTGGTCTTGATATTTTTGTACTATCGTATTATATTTTCTTATCTCTATTATATTATCTGATCTCTAATCACTCTATCACTCTAATTGTTGTTTAGTTCCTAAAACCAATCAATCATAAGCTTTTCATATAGGTGCTTTGTTATGTATTGATTTTGACTTTTACCGGGTGTTTCAGGAGTCCGAAATAATACTTTGACGTTTGCATCAGTATCAACCGAATGGTATTTACAAATTATAGCAATTCGACCATGTTTTTTAAATTTTTTTTCGCCGTCATTTTCTATTACTTTTTTAATATCTAGATTCCCATGTAAATTTTTCATGTTCTATTTTGTGTATATTGGTAGCCGCACCTCATAAGTGTCGTTTACTCTGCTAAATAGGGCTATGGATGTACCCAAGGGCAGAATACGATACCTATGATAAATATTCCAAGGTCCATAACTCAGAAACTATGATATTAGGTATAATCTGTCTTCACAAAGCATCCACATACGAGCTACCGTATATGTACTCAAAATATTATTTCGGACATTTGATGCACCCTGTATTATATTAGTTAATTAGTCACCGCTACTGGCGTGATTTTAGCCGCTCATCTGACAAAACGCAAAAACAGGATAACCTTTTATAAGGAAATTATTCAAATTAACTCTACAAACATACCATTGACGCAAACGTAGCTATGACTAAATATCTAATGTTAATGGAATGATTACAAGTAAACCCTTTTATGGCATAGGCGTATCCAGCTTTTGACCCAGTGAAGGGCAAATTAGGAATTTATTATAGGCAGTCCAATAATTCAACAAATAACAAATGTGCATTTATTATACGTGCCTACTAATACATAACTAATCGCCCGTAGGTAGGTATTGTTCACAAGTTTTCTTTATGAGCACTGAGCATACAAAGTTCAATTTTGTCTGTCTTCAACCATTGTTGATCTCGCTCAAATACGCAAAGGTAGCTGTATTGCAATGACATTTGTAGGGCTGTATAATCTTTTGAATAGAAAGTTTCTGGTTGTTGAATCAATTCTATTATATCCAAAGATTTAAAATTATCCTTCTTGTTTATTTTAAGATGCGTCACAGATCTCTTACTGCTGTAATGTCCTCTCATCCATAAAATATGGACACTTCTTCCATTATGTTTCAAATATGCTGGAATTTTTGCGTTCCGCATCAACGCAGTGGCAACGAACAGCAACATGCAACTCGCCAAGGCTAACTTTAAAAAAAGTTAGCCTATATCATAATAGTAAGTCGTAATATGACTTAAAATTAAGTATATAGCAATTCATGTACCTATTAGAGCGTAGGCGCATATACTTGTCACTAGGAGGTGAGGTAGAGAAGGCTTTAATACGTTTACTTACTCCCTTTAAGGTTTACCCCGCGATAAGTGAGAGTATAAAAGATACAAGAGCAGTGCTGACAGCTGTGACCCTTCGCGACAACCGCACTGAAGTACCGGTAAGTTCGAACGATCTCGTTAGCAGTCTTGTTATCCGTTGATACTATAATTACTTTGATAATGTGTAGCAGGGCCGTCTTTATTGGGGGGTTCAAGGGATGCGGTGCACCCGGCCGCAGAGTCCCAGGGGGTGCAAGCCAACCGCCACAAAATTCTATAGATACTACACTGAAACTATGCGAGCGGAGCCACGGGCACAGCTACTTCATTCATCATAGGCATTGTTTTAGTTAAGAAGCCGCATACCGCTTTCGTGAGAAGTAATTTTTGTTGACATGACATATGTCCAGACAGGCTGACTTTCGCACCCGGCGCCGAATATGCTTAAGACGGGTATTAAATCGTGTTCATTGATTATTTTTCTGGAGTCCATGAGGATGGGTACATTTTATTAAAAATGCCCTCTGTAGAATTATGAATAAGGGAATATTAATAAAGGTTGAATTTCTGCGGTTAAAAACGTGGCCACTCGTCAAAATTCGCTCGCGTTATCTCTCTATTATTCTCTTTGAGTCCATACAGTTTGTTTTGCTATGGGCAGAGGGCAGGGCTTTAAGCGTGCATTTATTCCAGTTTCAGATAATTGAAGATTATGAATACGTAATTGTTTCTGCGTGCGGTATTAACGTTAGTCTGAACATCAGTGGACCATCATCTAAAACGAATATGGAGAAAATTACGTGGACGAAACATGCTAAGGTACGTCGACATCACCAGAGTAGACATTTTCACCTTAAAGCAATAGACTAGTCATATTCTGGCTACCATTAATAAAAGATGTTGTTTTGCTTTAAAAAAATAATTTATAGCAACTTCACAACGACGGTGTTCGCGGACTTATGTCCCTGGTAATGGTATTTAAGGAGAATTGGACATTTAGAATTATGGGTACTTTTTACCATGTAATTTTACAGGTAGTCAAGATCAAGGACCCTGTGATCGGAAGCCACATGGCCACTGTGAGAGCCGCTAATGCCACGTCGGTCGTCGTAGCAGGCTGGACAAACTTTTATTTCCGCCACGGCTTTTCCGAAAATGTGCCTATGTCGCTAGAAGAAACTGAAACGGAAATTTACATGAGTAAGTCGCACGCTCTTAATTCACTCTCTTATTATCCTACAAATATTAAACATGTGAAAGTTTGTGAGGATGGATGGATGTTTGTTATCTACTCTTTCACGCAAAAACTACAGAACAGAATTTGATGAAACTTCAGTTTTATTGTGTATACATTAGAAAACGTTTAAGCTAATAATTTATAACGATATTGAATATTCGACGTCCGCGCGGACGCAGTCGCTGGTAGAAGCTAGTCTTTAATTTAAAAACCTAGTTTAAAAATTGCTGTCTGTTGAAGTCTTGATCTACTGATTCGAGTGTAGACCGATCAACTGACTGTGCGGGTTCGATTGTCTTCAACGGCAAATTTCAGAAATGGCCTTTTCGGAATCTGACCAGGTCTGGGTGTACCTGGATTATACCTTCATTATATTATGGTACCCATCGTACAAGCGTTGTTTAGTTTGAAATCACACAATGACTAATTATCGGGAGATATTTTGCTTTTGTTTTTAACTTTCTAAAACATGTGTTGCCTAATTTTATGCTAGCATAAATAGTTCACCTTGAAATTAGAACCTTATGCAATTAATTACAAGTGATAATATCAATTGTTATGAGAAACAAAAGTAGCATTAAAGACTACCCATATACACGATAAAATTCTGTTTTTTATTAGTTAATAATAAATATTACAAGGGCATGTACTTGATTCCAATGTTTGGCCAAGAAATGTGTAACTGGGTCAATATAAAATTGTGATTGGTTGCTCAATAGGTCAATGGTAATACAATAAAGTTTTGAAATAACCTTGATAAAAAATGATGTAATTAATCCATTCCGATATTAAATTATTCTTCCTACAGCAGTGTAGAAATAAAATAATAAGTGCATTTTATTTATTGCATTTCTGATGAAACCGGTTTGGGGCACATCAGTTGGATGGTTTAAAAGTGTAAACGGACATAGGTAGAAACAACTTTGCGTTTTATACTTATAGATAAATTACATTGTTCCAGATACACTGACGCATCTATCTCTATTGGTGACGCATAAAAAATATACCCTCAAAATGGCGTCAGCGCAGATTTTGAACATGAAAGGAAATGTGATTATGGATTTGCCTTTGAAAGAAATTAAACCCAATTTTTATACAACACTATTCCAAGTCCCAGACGACACGTTCAGAATTGCGGTAAGTATCTACTCTTGCTCTGAATTATCCAAACAAATGTATCCCATATTTAGTATTTACAAGTGCAATAGGCAACATAAAGGACTTACAGTCAATTTATTATTTTATTTTAGTTAGGACCTCGAATATTTGATCACTCTGCCGTTTCCAGAGTGTTTTTTAAATGGTCACAACCATTATCTTCATCTCACTCATATATTTCAGATCAAAGGAGTAGTTGCCCAGACGGAAAAACCTGTAAGGAGAATAGCTAAGTATCCTGTCACACCACAAACACCACAAAACTGTAAGTTTTTACAATCTTTACGCATGCTTAGGGATAAGAAGTAGCTTACATTTTTTTTTAATTTGCCTTTTAGCTATATTGCTATACAATACATGCTGTTTACGTGTGATGTATTGTCGAAATAACAGATTAAAAAAAAAACACCATCGAATGTAAAAACATTAACAAAAATGTTCTTACTTAGTCACTTCTCGATTTGACGAATCTGATGATGAAGAAATCCATTTGGTTCTCACGAATACCGTATCCGTGTAGACATAACTTTATCTCTTTCTACTGTTAGATTTGTCGAGAAAATGACGTCACTTCTAGCATGCTAAGCCTACTGGGGTGTCTACATAAACTAATCGTAAAACGAATGTAGGTACCTACTTGCATGGTAATTTTTCTCAAAATACATCATCACGCCTGTATTCCCCGAAGGGGAAGGCACTGTAGTGCGCCCACACTTCGCCGATGTATTTTTGGTCCCAATGTAATAGGGGGCGAGCCTATTGCCATTATACCGGGCACATACTCCCTCAATACGAGGGAGATTTTTGGGCTATAGTTCACCACGCTGGCCCAGTGCGGGTTGGTGAACTTCAAATTCAATTCAATTCACTTCAAATTTTTCTCAGTTTACCAAAAATAGACAATTCGTTGCATGCATTTTATATACAGGGTGTATCAGAAGTCCGAAATAATACTTAGGGTACATATTTGGTAGCTCATATGTGGATGCTTAGTAAAGATGAAGACAGTTGATAACAAACTATCATGGTTTCTGAGTTACAGTCCTTTGAATATTTGTCACAGGTATCTTGTTTTGGCCTTTAGGTACATCCATAGCTCTATTCCGCAGTGTTAATGACAGTTATGAGGGGCGACTAACTATATTCACAAAACAGCATGTTTACATACGACTCGAGATATTACGTGTTATAGAAATTGGCGATGTAAACAGAGTAGAAAATACATAGTGGAATTTCGATTAAATTTTTATACCAATCAGTTGTATTCCCGATACTGATGCAAACGCCAAAGTATTATTTCGGACTTCTGAAACACGCTGTAGGCGTCAGTCGCTATTAAATGTCGACTCTTAGCGATCATTCTTGAGCTACTAACGTTTGTGATTGTTTTCAGATATCTCGGGTTACGGTCCTCGCCGTAACTTATATCTACGAGAGAATAGTTCTACAACGTTAAAGTGCCCTTTGGCGTACACGGGCTCATCAACTGTTATGTGGTTAATGGTAAGTTGAAGTTTAGACTGTACGCATCACATCATCCCATGACGATGACATTTCAAAATTGAATAGATATCATTTGATAGTATTAAATCGATGTCGAGGATTCATCTGCCATATTTATCACATTCATCACGATTTTTTATTTATAATAATGTGTGAAGCAGTGGTAGCCTGGTGGGCAAGAATGCCCGCCTTGAACGTATAGGGTAGGTACATGTTTAAATCCCGGCATACCACCAGCCTGCCAGGAAGACCTTATCTTAGATCAGAACATAGATCTGCGCGATATTAAGGTTTTGTTAGTTTCTTAGACGCGCGCTAAAAACGAGCTGTTGGCACTTTGGTCGTGTAAGCAAGGTTAAATAATCTTTATTGGGTCATCTGCCATCTTTTTAATCTTCAATATTTTTATTTAAATTAAATAATTTCAAGTAATTGTTTTGGCACAGTAGACAAATTTGACTTGATTGTAACATTATTAAAATTAAAATTTAAAAGAATAAATTAGGATACTGGGTCACCGCAGACAATAAATATTACGATAATTTTTATAAAATTGTTTAATCTTGTGTTGTAGAACGGACAAGACGTTGTTAGTGGACCTTATTTAAGTTTGAAGGACCTGGAAATTAACGACGAAGGGAATTATACCTGTCGCGTGACTGATGCTCGGGGTTCCGCCGTGGAGACATACGTGATACACGTGGGCAACCCGCCCACGTTCATATACGACCTCATGAATGTAACTTGGATTCGTAATGCAGAAGACTACCTCAGATGTGACGTTGAAGCAAGACCCTCGGCCACAGTAGGTTCACTATCTGATCACAATATGCACACATTATCTTGAAGCAGTGGTAGCCTAGCTGGTAGAACGCCCGCCTTGAACGTAAGGGGTGCAAGTTCAAATCCCGCAACTCTGAGATTTTCATGTGCGAATGTAATTTACAATAATGATTACCACTTGCTAAAGCCTGCACATCTATAGAAAGGGGTGTGAAGTTCACCAACTAGCATTGGGACAGCGTGGTGGACTATGGCCTAAATCTCCCAGGTATTAATCTATGGTATTCATCTAAGTACACCTAGGGTTTTATTATAACAACTCTGGAAATTTCAGGTTGAATGGACCTGCAATAATAAGCCGTTGATTGAAAAAAGCTTTCAACTGAGAATCTTTGAAGAGGGTTTCTGCAAATGTAAAGTAAGCAACGTTCACGGAACAGTGTCTAAAGACTTCAAAATCACGACAGCAGGCAAGATATATAAGATATATTTTTAATTCATTCCAATCATAGAACTAAAGAAAACATGAGAGCGGTAAGGTGAGTGAGTAAGTGGTATTCGCGCTTACATCACAATATCAAATCCCACTTACCTTGCAACGCGGTTTGTTTTCGACTCTGTCCTTCAGACTATGGGTCGTGATAGGTAGATAAGTAATAACACTAATAGATTAAGTTAGAAATGTGTAAAAATATGAAGAGAAAATAATATTTACCTACTTATCTATTTTAATTTTCAGATTCTTAAATTTATAAAAACATCGTAGTAATTAAAACAACAAAAAAATGTGAAAAAAGAACAGATACACCTGCCTAAGCTACGAGCACGCCGATTTTACGCTGTCCTGAAAATTATAGAACTGAATAATATCTTATTCAGGTGGAAGCTGAGTTGAATAAATTTGACTTTTTTGAAAATGTAGTCTGTGCAAAATAACATAAAGAATTTCTATGGCAAAGTAATGCGACATCGCGTCATTCACACGCCTGCAACCGCAGAGCTTAATACCAAAATCCACAAAAAAAAAACATTGTTAGCTGAAACATTATTTTAAACATAATTCTACAAACAAAATTAAAATACTTGTATCGACTATGCTTGTATTTTAATTTAGATTATACCCATACCGTTACTTTATATAATTACAGTGTAAACTCCATGTAACGTCACTCGATTTGACGACAAACTCCCTAAAGAGTTCTCTCCCTCCTCTCTTCTCCTGCTCCTCTCCTCTCTCCCTAAAGAGTCCTTTGGCTTTGGTTGGTTTAGCTTGCCTTCCATGTACAATGATACACTCTATATAGCATTACATCCACTCTCAATAACGTCAACAATTTGCCAATTTTTATCACCAAGATGGACTGACCAAATTAAAGCGCTGACTAAGACCCCTCTTAATGAATGCGTCCGCCAGACATCGGTTCGGGATCGGTGAAGGAGGACCATCAAATCTGTCGTCGATTGCACATGACCACGACTGCTCTGCCAAGAGTACATCGACCAAGAAGAAGAATCACCAAGATGCCTCAACATCGCAAGATATGAATAAAAATACAACAAAATTACTGGTGCAGCAGAAGACGTCAGACAAAAATAACGTTTAAATAAGATTGTTTTTATGTACATAACTACTTAATAACACTAGTCTGAAATAAGCTTTTTCTTTTTAGGGACTGAGACTTCGCTGTCCGTCCGTCTGTCACCAGGCTGTATCTCATGAACCGTGATAGCTAGAGAGTTGATTTTTTTACAGATGATGTATTTCTGTTGCCGCTATAATAACAAATACTAAAATACAGAATAAAATAAATATATAAGGGGGCTCCCATACAATAAACGTGATTTTTTTGCCGTTTTTACGGAACCCTTTGTGCGCGAGTCCGACTCGCACTTGGCCGGTTTTTCTAATTCAGATTTTTCCTCTCTCCGTTTAACGACAACTCTCTAAAGAGAGTTTTTTTTTCATTTTATGGCGTTATAACGTCATACAATGCACAGTCCCTGCAGTGTCGTTATTTAGAGCACTCACAGTATAAGCGATGCTTAGTTTGGGATAATATATTATGTGGGGGCAGTTAACCCATTCCAACAGATCGCTTATTATAATAAATTCTTGGTTTCTGAAATATATATAATCCGAATATCGACCTTGTTTAATATTTATCAATACGTATCATGTTAAGTATCATCACAGTCATGTAATTATACAATACTTTGCTCTATATTATTATCTATGTAGAGCAACAGGCTCAGAATGACTGCGTGAACTTACATTTTTAACCGAGTTCCAAAAAGGAGGAGGTTGGTAGTTGAAAGAGATTAAATTTATTTATATATGCTACCTGTAGCATAAAATACATGATTGACTTGTCTAAGACAAAGCCAAAAGAAAGATTTATGATTTTAGCAGTCTATGCATGTATATTGGTATTTTCGCATGTTCCTTCGTAGAGCCTAAACTATTCATCCGATTTTGATGAATAAGGTGTCAATTGATTCATTATTTAGGCCCGGGTAACATATAAGCTACATTTTAACCAACTTCAACAATGGAAGGAGTCTATTTCACCTTGTTACCGTAGACGGGTTACAGATTATTAACTTTTTTTTTTAAGTATCTATATGCTTAAGTAGCGTTGAAGATAATAGAGTGACTGCCTTTTGGTGACAAAAGTCATATAGACATTAGTACTAACTTAATTATGAGTGAGTAATTATATTAGTTTTAATTATTATGCAAGGACATCTTAAACTTAAACATGTCCTCGTGACATGGCATTTTGACCCTACGCGTAGCTTATATACGCTCGACTATACAATGTATAAACAGTCTTCCAGTGATACGGGTTCATTATTGATGTATTAAAAATGTGTTTTTTTTTATTCTCGCTTATGTTAGCATTATTCGGTAATAAGGTGTTATGTGATAGAACTTTAACCTTTGTCATAGACAGCTCTAACTCTATGACCGATGACATACAACTAGTTAGAGATGTAGCCGATTCATTAATGGATATTTATTTAGATAATGAGGAAAGTGCTTACCAGATCAGTAATATGTTATTGGTGACATTCAATGACCCAGGTAAGATATTTTCTGTGTAGTTATTTGAAAAAAATATTTATATGTACATCCTATATTTTAAAAGAGGTTTCACAACATTAAATACATCACGTAAGATTTAATAAACAAGTAAGTATATAGATACACAGGGTAATCATACATTCACTTATCTATACAAATAAATAAAATTGAAGTGTCTATTTGTAATGTCAAAATAATCATTTCTAGAATATGAACGGTGTATTGAAATAAATTGAAATAAAACAATTTTACGGATTCTATCGCAGTTATTAACTATGACATCAGGACGTTTAAAACCCCAGTCCCCCCTTGACCATGGCTACTGTAAAGAAGCCGAAACGTCGGGAACATAAAAAAGTAAATAAACGCGTCAGAATCCTTAAAATAGTTTTATTTAAATGTATAGTATTCGCGTAAATATAAGAAAACAATATATGAACGGTGTAGACATTAGACATTGACCATCCGCCATCTTTATCACTGTCATCATCCATTTTTAGGGTTCCATACCTAAAAAGGAAAATTATGGGATCACTTTGTTGTCCGTCTGTCTGTCAAGACCCTTTTTCTCAGGAACACAATGTGGTATCGAGTTGAAATTTAAAATAAAGACTTATGTCTGTGGTCCGTTGGAGCTGTTAAAAAAATTCAAACATCTAAGTTAACGCAATCAAAAGATACAGCGGTTTATGTTGCGTATTTAGTACATTTTGAAGGGAATCAAAAACCTATAGGGTACTTTCCGTTGACTTAGAATCATGAAATTTGGCAAGAAGCAAGGTTTTTTTCCTTTTTATGTACGGAACCCTAATTAAGCCATAGTCATACAACAACTATTATATTTGATGACTTGGGATCCAGGCATTATACCTACTGATGATGATGGATTTAATTTACAGAAGGCTCCACGATCTGGGCGAATACGACTGAACGTCCTCAAATGACCTCGGCTTTGGGAAATGTAAGAGAATTCTGACTTACTACTTAGGACCTAAGGGGTAATGTTATTTATTATTATTTTTCATTTATTTTCCATTTATCTTATATATTACATTTTAAATGTAAGTATAAAAAATACATTTTAAAATATAAAAAATAGATCCCCACCGGCATCTGGAATAGGGTCCTAGTTACCAGTGGTTAGGGCTCCAGAGAGAGGAACTTCCACACTATGCGCTTCCTATCTAGAAACAACGCCTTCTGCATCTGTCCCCTAATCCAGCTGCCTAACGCGAGGCTCTTTAGGTGTTTTGTCGAGGCTCTTGGCTAATAAGCCATGGGCGGAAACGACTATCGGTACAATGTTTGCCGCATCAATGTCCCACGTGTGACAATCTCGTGAGCCAGATCAAGATACTTGCTTTCTTTATCCTTCTCGGCCTTCACGAGATTCTCGTCATGGGGGACAGTGATATCGACAATCATTGCACGGCGCTCTTGGCGATCTATCAGCACAATATCAGGCTTATTGGCTACAATAGTCCTGTCTGTGATGATAGATCGGTCCCAATACAATGTGATATGACCCTCTTTGAGAACTCGTTGTGGTTCATACCTGTAGTACGGTACCTCGGATGTCACAAGGCGATATTTCAGGGCAAATTTCTGGTGGACAATCCTGGATACTTGGTTGTGTCTGTGCAAATATTGACCATTTGCGAGACGCGAACAACCGGAGATAATATGCCTCAGGGATTCACCAGGGCGATGACATGGATGACATTCATTGTTGTTATAAGTATGAAAAACACAGTTTCGCACTTTAGATATATCATGTCCGAATCTCATCTTCATCCGTGAAATGATCACTTACGAGCGGAGAACCGGCGTGTTCTACTACGCTAAAGAATATAATATACATTTTGTAGCATCCCTATGATTACGGCAAAACTTATTCTATCATATTATAAATACTTACCATCCTAACTATTCAAGAACGTTCATAATGGTACATATAGTTTTTTAGTGGAAGTGGAAAGCAGTGGTAGCCTCGTGGGCAAGAACGCCCGCCTTGAACGTAAGGGGTGCAAGTTCAAACCCCAGGCCCGCACCTCTGAGATAATTTTCATGTGTGAATGACATTTTCAAAAATGATAACCACTTGCTGAACGGTGAAGGAAAACATCGTGAGGAAACCTGCACATCTATAGAAAGGCGTGTGAATTTCACCAACCCGCACTGGGCCAGCGTGGTGGACTATGGCCCAATCTCTCTCGTATTGAGGGGTAATGTGCCCGGTATAATGGCAATAGGCTCGCCCCCTATTACATTGGGACCAAAATACATCGGCGAAGCGTGGGCGCACTGCAGTGCACCTCTGCCTACCCCTTCGGGGAATACGGGCGTGATGATGTATAGTTTTTTTATTTGGAAAAATAAAAAAATACACTCTGCAATTAATTCTGAGAAGACTTATGCTAGATATGCTAGGTGCATTAAATTTTAAGTGTAATCAGCCCTTTTCCCGAAGAATTAAATAATTATTTAAAAACTACTCAATTGTATTGTTTAAGGATATTTTCCCATAAGCGACTATTAATAAATGAGGACTAATAAACAACCTAGATAGTAAATAGTAACAAATGACCTAACTTTAGGTAGCATACGAGGGTATTTCATTAGTGTTATCAACATCCTAGTAACACATGCCTACCAATTAGTTGTTATATGTTTCCAACGCGAATGTTTAAAAGGTTTTCGTTGAGTAGGTACCTACGTGTGAGCTTTAAGCCGCGGGCACAGTGGGCGCTCGTCAATATAATTGACATTATCTAAACGAACTCCGTGTCAATATAGCTAAAATATTGAATTTATATGGAAAGACCATAGAGTATCTAGAGTACCCATTACGACTCCACTCTTCGTATAGCTCCGCGGCGATATTTCCGCCATTTTTAGGGTTCCGTACCAAAGGGTAAAACAGGAACCCTATTACTAAGACTTCTCTGTCTGTCCGTCCGTCCATCCATCTGTCACCAAGCTGTATCTCATGATCCGTGATAGTTTGAGAAATGCAATTTTCACAGATGATGTATTTCTGTTGCCACTATAACAACAAATACTAAAAAACAGAATAAAATAAATATTGAAGGGGGCTCTTATACAATAAACGTGATTATTTCTTCGTTTTTATATATAATGGTACGGAACCCTTCGTGCGCGAGTCCGACTCGCACTTGGTCGGTTTTTTTCGTTATCTCCTGTATCTGTAGCATACGGCAACTATGGGAAAACAACAATGGCGGAGTCGGATAAACCAGAAAAAATTACCGCAGCGCGGGCTCGAAATGCCATCTCCGCTCTAATCTCCATGGGTAAAAGCGACGCGACCACGTGTCAAAATTCACTCGCGCTGTTAATAACATTTCGTTGAAGAATGAGCTTGTTCTAGGGTTCATCCGCCATCTTTATCACTGTCATCATACATTTTTATTTATGTGTTTTTAATTAATTTGCTTTGCTATTAATTACTGGACACTGGCTGTAATACATACTAATCGCAGGTTGAGTTTTTTTTCTTATTTGTCCCAGTATGCCCGGGGATTAAGTCAAACCAAATAAAACTCTAAACTAAGCTGGACTGTTTTTTGTTAGGTTTATTTTTCCTCTAATTAAGTTACCACTCTAACAACCACACCTGTTTAAAATTTTATAAAAAGGAGAAAACAGTAAAATAAATATTTGTTGATACGAAGTTCGCCGGCTCATCTAATAATTAATTAATATTACCAGACAACATCGGGGACCCAAGTGCTTTAACACATAAAAAAATCGGCCAAGTGCGAGTCGGACCCGCGCACGAAGGGTTCCGTACCATTATCTATAATAATCGGCAAGAGCCCTAATACGTATGTTAAAATTAAATAAAAATATTTCAGTCCTACAAGTGGTGTAGCCGCGATCCTCTGCGTGACTAAGTAGTCCAGCTATAAACAGTGGAAACTTTAAATAAAACTTTAACTTTATATAAACTTCACAACAATGGCTGTGAAGTTTTTATGACTTACTTTTTAAGACATGAAAACAACAACCTTTATCAATGGCAGCTAGAATACGACTAGTCTAATGGCTTGAAAGCGACCATGGCTTATATCTACACTGGTCATATTTAAGCTATCAATGACAAAAGATGGTGTTCTCATGCCTTAAAAAAATTGAAGTCATAGCAACTCCACAACGATAGTATTAGGGGAATTGGGGCTCAGGTCACCATATTATGGTTCTAAACTGAGCAAGGCTCTTAGTTTGGGTATCATGCAATGGACTGGGAGTGATACCACTTACAAATAGACCAGGGCTCCAACAAATGGCTTCATTTGTCAAGACATTAATATAACATCTTTAATCAATCGTACCTAGATTATGACAAGTCTAATGGCTTCAAGGCGAGAATGGCTAATGTCTACACCTCTCACATTCTAACTATCGTTAATTAAAAATTGAATGAATCAACATTAAACATTTAGTAGACTTGAGACTTGAGTCAAATTCCAAAAAAGACCTTTTTTGAAATTTGCTATCGACGTGAATTGCACCCCAGCCACTCCGTAAGCTTCCACCCGAACTTCTAGACCAACCCTTTGAAAGTAAACTAAACTGAAGTAAACTATGCAAATCTCAACATGGAGCCTATGTTTACTGTTTGCTTAGCTCACTACAAGCGGGGGTCGTGACTGCCCAGAGATGGCGCTGTCTGGTGTCAAGCTGGCGCTCGAGTCCAGTCTTCCCGGCTCCTTCATCTACGTGTTCACAGACGCCTCCGCTAAAGATTATCAATTGAGTGAGGAGATACATCAACTGTGCCAAAGGACCCAGAGCCAGGTATTATTGATATTATCACATAATGCACTCTAGTTACCAAGTATTTATATTACTGCTACTCGGCAATAGTAGCCTTAGATCACCAGCCTCTCAAGCAAGGAGTCCAGCTTCAAACCTTAAGGTCCCATTTCTGGGATTTTCTGATTTCATGTGCGAATGTAATGTTCAAATACCAATACCACTTGCGCCACGGTGATGGAAATCATCCTGAATAAATTCGCACATCTATAAGAATATGTGTGAAGTGCACTCTGCTAAAGTGGTGGTCCGTGACCCAAGGCTTCCTCGCATTGACGACGGTTTGGTCTAGTGGTTCGAGCGTAGGCCGCTCGGAGCACTGAACCAGCTGGTTGCGGGTTCGATTCCCGCTACAGACAAATTTCGGAAATAGCCTTTTCGAAATTTGCCCTGGCCTGGTGTAACTGGGACCGCCCCCAGTTCATTGTATGGTACGTATAGAGCACACATTTGGGATCATACTATGAGTATTGAAGGGGAATGTGCCCAGTATATTGTCAATAGGCTCGCCTTCTTATTACATTGGGATACAACGGCGGAATATGGGTACACTACAGTACACCTCAGCTCTTTTGCGGACAGTTGACTACGTACGCTCCCGCTTTGTTTCTCACTTACCCTATCACTTGCTTTGTAGTCCTTTTTATCAACCACTTCCTTATTAACTCTAATTTGTAGATAGATAAATATGTCTATAATTTGATTATTTGTTGATGTTTTACCAAACAGTATTTGTTATTCCTGATCATGACACACCTACACCAGCCTCAAACAGACACCGATCTCGCCGGCGAGGTCAAGGAACCCCCTCTTCCACTCGTAGGTGCATCGCCTCTCCTCCGGTAAAGCTGTAAAGGCCAACTAACGGCCAACAGAGTAGTCCTTTAAAAAAAACGTATGCCGCGTCAGGATTTTTAGTGTACTTTTAGCTGGTGCGTCATGAGGTTATATCGACTGATAGAGGACCTAACTTTGTGAGCGCTGCGCATTAATTGAAAGTTAGCCATGAGCCAATATGATCTCACAATGCAGCGAACGTACTTACAATGTCTTATATACACTTACATTCTTTGTTAAAAGAAAGTACAACTTCCAAAAATTAAATACTAAATAAATGATGGTAGTTGATAGCTAATGATTACTTAATTATTGTTACAGATAGTTTTAATCATCGCTCTCTCAGGGTATTGTGGCCTACCTAACTCCCAAGAATTCGAGGTTTACTATAATATAACGACTGCTGGCTGGGGTATTGCAATCAGAGTTCCAATGGGCGACGTTGAGTCGGTAAGTACCTATTATTCCTTAATTAATGCAACTGGCTTATCTTATCAAGCTCCCTTGACCGCAGGCGACCTTTAACAACACCATAAAAAATCGAGTGAACAAATGTATAAGAAGCTATTGTTTTATGTCGTATTTAAGTAGAATAATTCGTGCCAATCTATATGCAATGTATTTGATCCAAATGTTCAATGAAATTTATGAAGTAATAATAAATATCTTTGTGATGTTGAAATGCGGCGACGGCATAAAATATCTTACTAATATTATTAATGTGAAATTTTGTGAGGGTGGATGGATGTTTATTACTCTTTCAGGCAAAATCTAATATCCGGATTAACACTGTCTATCGGTTATCTTCAAAAAGCTTCATAATTAATTAATTAACGCGCTATTTTCTCTTTAAGATTGTGGAACAGTTTGCTGTTGAAGATGTTAAGTGTGTGAAAACCGAACTACTCGCGCAACTGACCCCACCGAATGTTCAAACTAAAGTGACGGTAAGTACATCACATTATCGGAATCAGATTTTTTCTATTCACGTAAACCAATAAAGTAAACAAAAAATAATATTCTTGTTAAATAACAAGAATATTATTTAAATATATTATTTATATTTAAATACCACATTCCTGTGCTGCCGCCCGATGGCTAAAAGGCCATTAAGCGAGTAAATCCAATTTTGAATTACAAGCAATAATGCTAATATAGATCTCGCTAGAAATTATGGAGACACACAGATTTGTTTCTATTTATTTCAATAACTACAAATTTAAGAACAATGAGACCAAGACTGGTTTATAGATAAAACGTTTCGTTTTACGACTATTAAGAAGTTATTCATGTGAGTATACCCAATTTAAAGATACAAGCAAATGTACAGAAGGTGATGTCTTTAGAAATTGTGAAGACATAGAGGTTTGTCTCCACTTATCTTGATAACTATAAATGTTAGGAAAATATAACCAAAACTGGCCGATGGAGAAAATGTTTGGCTTTCATTTATTATGCCTACATAACTCAAATGAGCCAAAATGTCACTTAAACGCCTTTTAAAAATCGGACGCAGTGAACTACTGTTTCTTTAATGCTTTTTCATTTTCTTTCAGTTCACTATTGATGACCTGACTACTGCTGCCATAGTATCCGCGTCCGGCACAGACGTTATACTCAATCATTTAACGGGGCCATCTGTAACCCCGGATTCAGTAATATGGACGAAACATGCCCAGGTAATTTTTTTCAATAGAAAGTTGTCTTTGTTATTAATTTCAACTGGATACCAACACGCGTTCCTGAGAAAAAGGATCTTCACAGAGAGACAGACAGACAAAAAAGTGATGATGCTATAAGGATTCTTTTTTTTCCTTTTTACAAAGTTTTTACAAAGTTTGCGAAGTTATCTAGTATTTAATAATGTTTTAATAGTAAATAAATATAATATATATATTTTGGCCTTTTGGAACATCCAGTAAACGTACGTGTGTAGTATACGCGTGTTTTTTTTAATTTGCAGGTGTTAAAGCTCTGGGACACCAAACCCGGTGACTACAGCGTGACCGTGAGGAGTAGTAGTCCCACATCGGTCGTCATCACCGGCCGAAGTGACTTCTATTTCCGGCACGGCTTCTCCGACCGGAAACCAAACTCGTTGAATGATACAAAACCAATTCCATTCTCTGGTGAGTTTTGAGACAAAATTAGTTTAACAGAACGAAAACACTGAACGTAAAGCCTATTGCACAACAGGGAGTTATATTTGTGTCACACATAACACACATATAAAGATTAAGACTGTATTTTTTTCTTATCTCTATCTATTATTATCTCTTTCGTTCGTTCTTCTTTCTTAAATTCGTTTTGGTCGCGGAAAAGTATAAATAAATCATAAGTTTACAAAGAGGTAGGAGATGGCAAACGCTTGATGTACCTAAAAATCGGCAAACAGCTAAATTATTGTTTTGTGCTCGGGTTCCTTGTTTCCAACAATAGAAATAGAAAAAAAATACTAATAGAGCCAGAGAACCAGAGATTTTTACTAATATTGACATTTAAAAAAACTGTTTTGTTCCAGATACCTTGACACGCATATCCTTAGCGGTTACGGACCCAGATTACTCCGTCGATGCACTTAAAGTTCAGATTTTAGACTTGAATGACAATTTAATTACAGAGTTAAACTTAGAAATGTTAGCACTTAACTTCTACACAACGGAAAAGTTTCTGATTCCATCTGATATTTTCAAAGTCGCGGTAAGTTCCGATCATTATCTGTATCGATAAGTATTATAAAAAAAAAACGAATCTAACTTTTCGCAACTTTTACATGTGACGTAAGGACGAAATGAATGAGTGAGGCGATTCATTGTTGAAATTCGTTATGGAGGGTAGAATTAAAGGAGTTTCATCTGTGTATTGAAAAATTTATGTTAAAAAAAGTTTTTAAAAACAAGCTTTCATTTTATTGCCTTATAGTTGTCGTGTTCTCCTCAGCAAGTCCTTTAATTTGATACCCATACTGTGGTAATGCAAAAAAAATAACTATTCCGCCATCTTGGATGATCCGCCATATTGAAATTAGAATGACGTGACTTAGCTAAGCATGCAATGTCATCCAGAATAAGGGTGTATACCAAATTTCACCTCAATCGGTTAACGATAACTGATTTAAAATTCAGTTGCAAGTTTCCACCCGGACATACATACATTCAATTAAGTTAATATAAAGCTTGTAAAAAGTGTCCGTCGAAATGCATTAACTAATAGTTCAAAAACCTTCCACAATGGTGCTGGTGTCCACACCTGTATATATCGACGCCCTCTTACTATGGTCGTGCAGGTTTCCTCACGATGTTTTCCTTCACCGTTCACCAAGTGGTAAAAATAATTGATAATAATATTCGCACATGAAAATCTAAGAGGTCCGGGATTTGACCTCCTCTTACGTCCAAGGCGGGTATTCTACCAACTAGGCTACCGCTGCTTACCGTCTGATACAGGGTGTATCAGAAGTCCGATATAATACTTTGGGTATATATAATGTAGCTCACATTGTGTGGATTATTAGTGAATACAGTTTATACCTAACTATCATAGTTTCTGAGTTTAGACCTTTAGACCTTAGTAGACGTTTGGATAATTGCCACAGGTTTCGTGTTCTGGCCTTTGGGTACATCCATAACCTTATTCCGCAGTGTAAACTACACTTATGAGAAGCGACCACCGATATTCAAAAAACAGAACATGCAAATTTTATATAGGTAGGACTCGAGATATTACGAGTTATAGAAATTGAAAAAAGTTGGAAAAACATGATCGAATTTCGATAAAAATTGTACCATTCCATTCAGTTATATACCCGATACTGATGCAAACGTCAAAGTATTATTTCGGACTTCTAAAACACCCTGTAGATATTCGACTTCACGATAACGTTAACAATAAATCAATTTCAGTTGCTCGGTGAGGTTCTGGAGACAAATAAACCAATACGAAGAATAGCTAAGATACCGGTTACACCTCAACCACAACCGCTTGGTAACTATGAGGAATATTTATAGCTACTATAGCCCTTATAACGTCCCACTGCTGGGCAATGCTCCCTTCAATGCGAGGGTTTTTTTTTATTCCGCGCCGTATTTCGGTCCGGCCGACGTGCTACCTGTGATGTGGGGGTCAGAGTCCTTAATTAAGCCATACAATTAATTTTCCAGTCTATAATTTTCTTTTAAATTCGAGGGGGATTCAGGCCATAGTCCACCAAGCTGGCCCGGTGCAGGTTGGCAGACTTCTCACATCTATCAAGAACTAGTCAAGTTCCCACAGACGTGCAGGTTTCCTCACGATGTTTTCCTTCACCGTTTCATAGCAAGTGATAATCTCGGATGAAAATGAGATTCGTACATAATTTATAGCATTATCATAACATTATCCATTAACGATGGCTTGGTCTAATGGTCTGAGCCATAGGTTCGTTTGATCATCATTTTCATGTGTTTTCTGGTGGTTTTCAGAAGTTCCTATGGTATTGGGTGTTGAGATTCAAGAGGTGAGGGTTGGTGCATCAGTATCAGTAAAATGCAAGTAAGGATTTTTCTTGTAACATAAGATCCATTGACTGTTTTCCATCCACTCACAAAATACGGTCCAAAAGAGGAACAATTTAAAATATAACCTAGAAAATAAAACACGGGATTCATCCACCATCGTAATCACTGTTTCAATTAAATGTTCTTCCTTTTAATTACTTGACGCTGGCTAAAATTCCAAGTAGTGCCATTTCTCATATTATTCCATAAAATTTAATTCATTCCATAAGAGAACAAAACAACACCCGTTAATTATCATTCAATTTGACGACGACTTGGTATAGCTCAGCTGACTGCACTGCAGCAGTGTCAGTACGCATGCCAAGATGTTTTCTCACGAGCCCCTTAAACATCTTGTCAACTTGCGTTCCCGTATCTTATTTGCTAACATGGCTTCCAAGATGTTTAAAATTAGACAGCTGGAAATTTTTTTCTCACAGTTTAAGATCGTTCGTTCATTCGTTCATTGAAATGACAAATAGAGCGAGACGGAGCTTTACAAAGAAATAAGATGTCGCATACACATAATAGAATATGTTAGATTGTTTATGCACAGATAAAAAATATATTTGTGCATTGCTTCTTTTTTATTATGTCGGAAGCTTTACGTATTATCATTTGGTCGGTAATATTATGCTTAAAATTAATTTCTTGGGCACTATACTATTTTTATTTGCCAATTGAAATAACTTTACATTGTAAAACGGCAAAAAGCACGCAAAGTATGATGCCAAACAAAACCTAACTTCTAACCCACAGATTTTTTTGTATAATATGGTTTTTAAATTATGTAGAGAAGAAAGAAAATAAAACAGATAGAAATATCTCAACACTTTTTTGTTGTTGGCTGTTTACGAAACAAATTTACGTGTTCGTTTTCGGCAGAATTTTGCATGTAGTCCGCTGGATATTGGCGAAGGTTGGAGTAAAATAAGTATTATTTGTAATAATGTATAAAATGATATATTTATGTACTTCTTACAGCCTAATTATTTTCTCATCACCGGCCTTCGATCGTGACAAACTTCTTTACGTTGACCTGTCAAATTCGTGTCTCTATGGTACATTTTGGTAACCCATGCTAGCACTTAAGAGAAAACACCGTATTCATACGTCAACCACGTTCTATTTAACTGTCAAACCAATTTTATATTTTTATCCAGCACGCCATGCTAGCTAATAAGACGTAACAAATTTGCCACAAAAATGACGTCACGATCCGTGAGAAAGTGTCTTACCTTAGCAGGCGTAGTGAGACCGCAGTTGTGGGTTCGATTCCCCACTGCGGTAAATTCCAGAAATGGTCTTCTCGGAATTTGCCCTGGTCTGGGTGTAACTGGGATGAATCCCAGTCAGCCAGTACAATTGTATGGTACCCGCTTAGTTTGGGATCATGAGATGTAGGTAGGTGTTGTGCTCGCAAGTGGACACAGCAAGTTATGGTAATTTATCATATTATATTTATCAATAACAATGAACTTGCTTTTAGTGTTGTCAAAGGAGTACCAAAACCTACGCTCACCTGGCAGTTTATACCTGAAAACGGCAACGAGTTTTCAAATATGAATGATATCGATAGCGACTTATATATATCCAACGTCACTAAAGAAGACTCTGGGTACTACAAGTGTGCCGCCACGAACAGCCAAGGCTCCGATGAACACGTCGTACATCTTATTGTTAAAGGTGACAACTTATCTGTAAGATATTGACAATGGCATGGTCTACTGGACAGAGCGTAGGCTGATCGGCTAAGTTTTGTCTCTTTCAACTGTCAGATTTGTCGAGAAAATTACGTTACTTTGAGCTTTTTGTACTGGACAAGACTCGAAGTAACGTTATTTTCTCGACAAATCTGACAGATAGAACTGATGAGACTGAACTGAGAGATAAAACTGATGTCTTCGCAGTCGTGCTAGGCGTACAGGTCGTTCCGGGTTCGATTCCCGCCAGTGGTCTGCCCCCAGTCCACTGTATGATACCCATAGTAGAAGCTATACGTAGTTGGGGATCTTATGATGAGTACTCGTATGTGTTGTCTGGGAAATTTATTTATTTACGTATATAAATGTTATGTTTGCTTTTCACAGAACCAGCAATAACTTCAGACGCCAAAATATTGAGGCTCCCTTGCGACACATTCAGCTATCCAAAACCCAATGTTAGGTGGGAGGTGAACGGTTCGCTCATCACTGCTGGTAAAACTGTTTACTAATTGTACAATTCCTTGATCTTATTATTGGAATGTAGTTGGATTACGTAGTTACGTCATTTCAATCAGGGAAAAAAATAATACATCATAATACATCATCACGCTTGTATTCCCCGAAGGGGTAGGCAGAGGTGCACTGTAGTGCTCCCACACTTCGCCGATGTATTTTTGGTCCCAATGTAATAGGGGGCGAGCCTATTGCCATTATACCGGGCACATTCTCCCTCAATACAAGGGAGATTTTTGGGCTGTAGTCCACCACGCTGGCCCAGTGCGGGTTGGTGAACTTCACACGCCTTTCTATAGACGTGCAGGTTTCCTCACGATGTTTTCCTTCACCGTTTCATAGCAAGTGGTAATCTCGGATGAAAATGAGATTCGCACATAAACCCAGAGGTGTGAGCCGGGGTTTAAACCTGCACACTTTGATTTGCAAGGCGTGCGTTCGACCACTCGGCTACCACAAAAAACAATCTGTACCTTATTTATTTAAAACTTTATCCTGTCTAATGCCCGTTTTCACTAGCACTAGGAGACGCCTGAATAATAAATAGTTTCTTAGCCCAAATAATTGTTTTATCAACTGTTAGTCGACGCCTAAAGATCCTTGAGCCGCCTAAACACAATCGTGAAACGAAATAAAAACTATCGCCCAGTGTAAAACGAATGGTGAAACGGAAGATGCAACTTAGGCGTCGCCTTACGTTAAACATAACTTGACTTGTCGTTAGTAAAAGCCCATTTTGACACATAAGAAAAACATTACAAGTCATTATAAATTAAATAAACTTCTTTTTACAAAATGAATGAACTGATGATATTATGGCTCCACCTGCGGTTAGTTATTATTCCAGCCAGTGTCAAGAAATTAATAGCAAGAGCAAATTCAGTAATCACAAAGATGGCAACTGACACCTACAATAAACTTGACAAATAAATAAAATTCATCATCACGCCTATACTCCCCGAAGGGGTAGGCATAGGTGCACTGCCTTCGCCGATGTATTTTGGTCCCAATGTAATGGGGGGCGAGGCTATTGCTATTATACTGGGCACATTCTCCCACAATACGAGGGAGATTTTTAGGCCATACTCCACCACGCTGGCCCAGTACGGGTTAGTGAACTCCACACGCCTTCTCTATAGTCGTGCCGGTTTCCTCGCGATGTTTTCCTTCAACGTTTCATAGCAAGTGGTAATCTTGGATAAAAATGAGATTCGCACATAAACCCAGAGGTGCGAGCCGGGGTTTGAACCTGCACACTTTTAATGCAAGGCGTGTGTTCAACCACTCGGCTACCACTGCTTGATAGATAAATAGTATTGAGCTTCTGTTTTTTATGCTTCCCCCATTGAAGTACTCTTAACTTTTCAGACGACAGATATGCTATAGAAGATGGAGACTTGATAATTAAAAATCCAACGACGAATGATAATTACAATCAGTACACCTGTACAGCGAGCAGATCGTTTAAAGCAGTATTTAATGGTAAGTTAATATGTGGTTATATCCATTTTAGAGTTTAAAAAATATCTATATAATAAATAAGATTGAAATGTCTCTGTATAATATCAAAATAACAGATTATTACTGAAGGCATATCTACGGTTCAAAGGCAAATTGACTTTAGCGCCTTTTTGGTAACTTTCCACGAAACCCAGCTTAGAAGGCGGAGAGGCAATAGCTGATTCCAGCGACATACATAACTCAATATCACTTCGTCTTTTACCGTGCAAGGATATGAAATTATAGACGCTACTGATAACGAAATCGCATTTTTTTATCCGTCTGTTTGTCTGAGGTAAACTCACAAACAACGTGATCGACTTTGTTGGAACGTTCACTGGCAGATAGATGTTACAAGAAGTAACTTAGGTTGCGCGGGAAAATATTAAATCCATTTTTTGGGTTAATGACGGTTCCTGAACTCCGCGCGTACGATGTCACAGGGTCAGCTGGTTTTTAGGGTTCCGTACCCAAAGGGTAAAACGGGAACCCTTTTACTAAGACTTCGCTGTCCGTCCGTCCGTCCATCCGTCTGTCACCAGGCTGTATCTCATGAACCGTGATAGATACAGAGTTGAAATTTTGACAGATGATGTATTTCTGTTGCCGCTATAACAACAATTACTAAAAAACAGAATAAAATAAATATTTATGGGGGCTCCCATACAACCAACGTGTTTTTTGCCGTTTTTATAGATAATGGTACGGAACCCTTCGTGCGCGAGTGCGACTCGCACTTGGCCGGTTTTCAATAAAATGTCATCCATGACGGGAGCGAATTTTTTGTTTCTATAATTTGATACATGTGTGATGATCACTCAGCCTGCATCATTTGAGAATACACGCGTCATGGTAAATATTAATTTTTATATGATTTCAGACGATTCGAGGGATTATGGAACTTACCAAAGTGTATATTTACTTCAGAATCATAGTTTAAAACTCACATGTAGCTTGCCACGCATTAGCGCCTCACCTATCACTTGGTATAAAGTAAGTATTTTTTGAAAACTTCAAAATTGTCATTACAGATGCTAAAAATAATTAGCTGGTGGTATTAACCACAGAAATTTAATCTTTATGTATATTGCTACAGAATTTGTTTTGGAATAGGCAATAATTCTGACGCGCGACTTTTGACGCCCCAGTGTGTTTATACAATGGTTCACTCATGTAGGTACTGAAAAATGTCTCTAAATTTGGGGGAGGTTCAATATCGAGAGGTGAAAGGATATTTGAAATAAGTGTCATATTTTTAACTGTAGAGGCGAGCATACATATTTTAACTAACTAACTACAGCCCTTTTAACGTCCCACTGCTGGGCACGGGCCTCCCCTCAATTCGAGGAGGTTAATCAATGCTGTTGCATATGTTATCTGTACCGCCTTGCAATGTCAATGTCATTAGAAACGTCATTGGAAAATGGAATCAGATATTTTTTCTGCTTGGAAAGAGGCCATTAACACAAAAAAAAATCTGCATATTCGATGCAGAAAAATTCTAAATACAATGTTTATAAGTCACTAGTGCTCAAAATTGTCGCTTAAGTCAAATAGCCTTTCACCCCTCAATTTTTTTCCTATTTATAGGACGGAGTAGATATGGACCATGATGAACCTGATATAAGTGTGGAGAATGCTCAAGTTGGCGACGATGGGAACTACACTTGTCACATGTGTGATCTCAACGGCTCCAGTACGAAATCGTTCATCGTCGACGTGGGGTACCCGCCGACGTTCAAGTTTCCACAAGATTACAAAGTGGAGTGGACTAAGGGTACCAGATTGCTTCTCAGATGTGATGCTATAGCTAAACCGCCGACTGTAGTAAGTAACAATTTTGATCCGTTTAATAAGTGATGGTGATGATGAGAAGAGATGAGAATCATGTGACTAAAAGAGTGACGAGTATAAATGTGGAAGGATACAGAGCGAGAGGAAGACCAAAGAAAAGATGGATGGACTGTGTAAAGGGTGATATGAATGAGATTTGAGTGATTGGCAGTATGACGGAAAGCGTGATGAATGGAACAAAAAGACATACTACGCCAACCCCAAAAAATGGGACAAGGTAAGGCAAATGATTAAATAAGCATACATCATGTAAATGAGTTAATAAGTATATCAGAAATAATACTTTGCTGATTGCAAGAGGGAATACAATTTTCTTTCACCAATTTTAGAAATCTTGTTAAATCTCGAGTGCTCTGCAATTTTTTTGAGTTCTTTTTCGTGAATATTAATATTTGCCCCTCATAGATGTGGTTTACACTATTACATAGTGTTATGGATGTGAGACCCTAATAAAACAATCAATGTTGAGATCTTAGGGAAGTAAGTATCGACAAATATGCGAGGATCTATTACTCAGAATCTATGATGGTAAGGTATAGTCTGTCTTCACTAGCTACCATTGATATTTTTTTTGTTTTCATATTTTACAAATTGAAGTCATAGCTAATCCACAACAATAGCAGGCATATTCCTCATGTTAATCCATTAAAGTTCATCATTTTGTAAGAATATAAAAATAAATGTATTGTAATAGGAAAGCGACAAATTAATGTTTCAGACTTAGGGTTTTGCTTGGTCGACTCATTTTTAATTCCCTCTACGTTTTTCAGGTGGAGTGGAAATTGCGTGGGTTAACGTTGGCTAACGAGCACTCCATGCAATTGGCTGTAAACGCATTTGGAAATTACGAATGCAGCGTGAGGAACAACCACGGATCGGTGCAAAGAAGTTTTCTAGTCATAACATCAGGTCAGCCCAAAAGAACGTGCCAACACTCGCGCGACCAATATTTCGCCAATATCAAAACGAGCTGTATTAACTTATAGATGAAGCACATTTTTCAACGAAATGAGCCCAGCGAATTTTGACACGTGTAGTTTTAGACACACAAATTCAATCTTTATGCATAATGACACAGAGTACATATTCCAACAACAGTCACATTAGAACGCTCCCCTCAGTGGGTACAAAGCTTTTATCTTAATTAACATGTATACTGAAATTGTAATTTTCTAATTCTACAGGTATTCTATTTTTTTTTTAAATTAACTGCTACCTTTTTTATTACTGGTCTGGGTGTAACTGGGATCGCCCCCTGGCTCATTTTATGGTAGCCATGGTACAAAATTTGCTTAGTTTGGGATCATACGATGAGTTTGTGTTGTCTGGCTATTTATTTATTTTCTATTAAGGTCAATTTGGAGCCCTCAAAGTGCATGTTTTACTCGCATTTAACAGTTTTTTTTTATTTCTACGGATTCATATTTTTTTTCCTTCACATTGTTTAAACAAAACTTTCTTTTCCTTTCAGCATTTTCATGAAAATGAAAACATGGAGTCAATAAGTAGTTAAGTATTTTTTTAAGTTACTAGCGGATACCTGGCGTCTGCTGCTACGATGGACGGACCGAATGTACCTAATGCATTGTTTTAGTGGTCTAAAACCATCTTCCCATTACTGCCTCTCTAATAAAATCGGAACACATCAGTTGGATGGTTTCAAAGTCTTTATCGGACATAGGTAGAAACATTTTTTGTGTATTTATGTATATAGATAAGTAGTAATTAACTGCTAATGTTTTTTTATTCCGAGAAAGGATATTCAATACAAATAAATACACTAAAAATTATTCAACAATGTAACTTGTTTTGTTTGTTTTTCCTTACGAATTGAATGTTGATCTATTTTGCACGTATTATCACTACGCTGTGGTGGGCAATGGTGCGGTAAATTTTAATAATAGACGGTAAATAATAGGGACAATTTAAAAACCTTACCATCGCTCACAAACGGTTCTCACATCAGTGGTTTTTCAAGATAATATAACAACAGAAATGGTCATTTCCATTATAGGCAACTGATTTTTTACCTTATCCATTGTTATAATAAATTAATTGTGTGACCTTCAAATAAAACAATAATTACGAAATGTTAGGTTAATCCCGATGTATGTATTTATGATAGGTACCTTGACGTACATTATATAGTGCGTTACTTCGTATGCGTGAAACAATAATAATTTTTTCAAAATTATAGTAGCTTAAGTTATTCCTTATAACATGGGGTATCTGCTGGTATATTAGACCTGAACCGGGAAGCCTGAAATTATGCCACATCCTCTGGATTACCGGATCCGGTTTTCCAGATTGCAATCTCTACACTGGACCAAGGGCAAAGCCACCCCTTCTGAATTCATACAATGAATAACCCATTCTTATCAGGCTAAAAAGTATTAATATCTCCCATCCAATGGCTAAATGACCGTTTAGTGATAATTAAGCTAAGTTGGGTTCTATTTGCTACATGAGAGAGAAACATTTTCTCTATCGGCCGGAATTGGTTTTAATTTTCTAACATTAATAGTTACCAAGATACGGAGACCAATCTCTATACCCTTGCAATTTCTTCTCAACAAAATCAACATCGACAAAGAAAAAACATCCGAAAGCCAAATGGTAAGATAATGTTGTCTCATTGACTCTACTACAACCTGTGTGTATCATAAGTCTGAATTAATATATTAGACACATATACAGTAGCTCATATTAGTAGATTCTTAGTTGAGACAAATTATGCATAACTATCATAGTTTCGGAGTTATGGACATTTGAAAATTTGACACATGTATCGTATTGTAGCCTTTTGGTACATCCTTAGCCCTATTTAACAGTGTAAACCACATCAATGAGAGGCGACTACTTATATTCAGATAATAGAACTTGAACATTTCACTTAGGACTACAAGATATTTAAAGCTTTGAAAATTCGCGGCGAAGATATAAATACCATTTAGTTGTATACCCGATACTGATGCAAACGGTCAAGTATTATTTCGGACTTCTGATATACCATGTACCATCAGCAGTTGGTAGGTACTGGGCGCAATCATGGACATGCAAATAACTATATAGTTTACTGCAAACATAAAATACATCATCACGTGAGTATACCTTGAAGGGTTAGGCAGATATGTCTACCTCACCCAACTGCAGTATGACATTCTACATTTCGTCTATGGCATTTGGGTATGTATCTTGTAATAAATACATACAATGGTGCACTGTAGTACCCCCATTCTTTGCTGATGTGTTTTGGTACCAATGTAATAGGGGACGAGCCTATGATTGCCTTTGTACCGGGCACATTCCCTCTCACTACGGGGGATATTTCGGCCATAGTCCATTACGCTGGCCCAGTGCGGGTTGGTGTCCTTCAAACACCTTTCTATAGACGTGCAAGTTTCCTCACAGTGTTTGCCTTCCCCTTCAGCAAGGGGTAATCATTATTAAAAATAACAGTCGCACATGAAATCTGAATATCTTAGAGGTGCGAGCCCGAGATTTGAACTAGCATTGAACCTCCCTCGTATTGAGGGGAAATGTAGCCGATATATGTGGGTGCACCTCAACCTACCTCTTCGGGGAATATGGGCGAGTTGATGTAATCATTAACTTTTAACCGACTTCCAAAAAGGAGGAGGTAAGAGGTTTCTCACTTCGACCGTATATACTTAAATATATATTTTTAGGGTTCCGTGCCTAAAAAGGAAAAAAACCGAACCCTTGTAGGATCGCTTTGTGAACTAAAAAAATCAAACTTCTAGGTTAACGCAATCATAAGATACGGCGGTTTATGTTGCATTTTCAGTAGATACATTTGCACGTGTATCAAAAACCTATAGGGTACTTCCCGTTGACTTAGAATCATGAAATTTGGCAAAAAGCAAGGTCTTATAGCACAAGTAAAGGAAAAAATTCGAAAACTGTAAATTTATTGTTAGGAAAAGTTTTTTGCGATTACAAACTAATTTTGTAGTTCGTTTGTATGGGGACGCCAGTATACCAACCGCAAAGTTAAGTTTGGCTCTCTATCCAGTTTATCTTTTCGTTAGAGTAATGCTCGGTGCTTTCACAGTTAAGGTACGGAAGCCTCAATGCGCGAGTCTAGCTCGCACTTGGTCGGTTTTTTTATGTGTGTTCGCTGATAACTTCGTCGTTTATGTAATTCGTTGTTTTTGATGATTGAAATGTAATGAAATATAAGGTTATTTCTAGCTTTTTAGTGTACCTAGGTTTTTGAAGTCTGTTTTATATAATAAAAAAATACGACGTAAAATTGCGACGTACCTAGGCTGTATATGCTACGGCGCTCCTGTGTGGGCTGACAGGGTCACGATAGGGGCGGCACGACGTAAATTGCTTCAAAGTCAACGCTTGGCTTTGATTTTCTTATGTAAGGCATACCGCACGGTCAGTACCGAGTCCCTGCCGGTCCTCGCGGGCGTTCTCCCAGTCGACCTTGAAATCCAAAGACGCGCGGCCATGTACTACTCCACTCGCGAGAACATGAACACCGAGTTCCTTAAACCACGTGACCGCTCTAGAATCGCTAGATTATTTAATCCGCAACCTATTGTTTATGAAGATCTTTTAACCGAATGGCAATCTAGATGGGACTCAACAAGTAAGGGGCGCCACCTCCACCAATTCTTCCCAAGCGTTCGAAAGCGTTTAGAGAGGACATGGCTGGAGGTGGACCACTGTGTGGCTCAATTTCTAATGGGACATGGTAACTTCAGGAGCAAATTATTTTTCTTCACTTTAGTGCCCTCGCCGCTGTGCCAATGTTCGTCACCGTATGTCGAATTCGAACAATCTGCTCATCACATCCCATGGGAGTGCAGCCTCTGGCAAAACGAACGTAACAATATGTTAAACAGTTTGCATGTAACATCGGGAGTGGTGTATTACACAGACCTTGTTGAGACCAAAGAAAATTTCCGTGCGTTCAAACGGTTTTGCCATACCTATTACTGGAATCAAGTATAATGCAGCTCACATTGTTAGGTCCAACTAATGTCAAATAGCATCCGTGGTGCCTTCTTTATTTCTGTGGCAATTCAGCCAATACAGTTATTTTTGTCTCCCGCTTTGCAATGGAGGGAAGTGGATACATTTTTCTTCCAACTCCTCCTACACCTTTTTCGATTAAATTCGTGCGGGTTCCAAGACAATTTAGCTTTTCCCCGGGACTCGCCGAGGGTCAAACCTCGGTGTTTTCAATGGACACCACTGTCGATCCTGGCTTACAGGAGTAACAGTGGTGGGAATGTGTGGCGGGCTTAGTCCCAAAAAAAAAAAAAAAAAATAATAAAATCAACTCTGATAGTGTAGGTAAAAAGGCCGTATTTTTGTTTAAATGAGGGGTGAATTCGTAAATGTTACTAGAGGGCCACTCTTGGGCAAGTGTGTAACTCTATTTATAACTGAAAATAAATCAATATAATTAAACCAGGAAACGTGTAAACCAAACAGTCGTACCCACGCACAATAATAAATACCTACATTTCCTAATTATAGCAATGACTAGCTGAACCCGCAACTTCGTACGCGCGGAATTTAGGAAACCTTAATATTGATCCAAAATAAAAAAACCTAAGCTACTACTTATAACACCAGCGATCCGACAGTGAAGTTTCGTCAAAATTAAGTTCAGCCCTTTGGGAGATAACCCGGAAAATTTAGTTTTATGTGCTTCCCGTAGAACCCTTATGGGTTTTATATAGTAAACGCAGCTTAAGACACTTTTTGTATCATCAGATATGTGGCAGTGAAAATATCGTCAAAATAGGTTCAGCCGTTTGAAAGTTAAAAATTGCTGTTTCGATATCCAGGTATCGTGTATATTTTATATACATTGGGTAAAAAGGTAATATTTTAATTATACAAACAGACATTTCAATTTTATTTATTTGTTTAGATTATTCATCATTTTTTCCTATAATGATTTAACAAAATCATGAAAATAACGCGAACGTTACATATAAAACGACTTATCCAAGCGACTATATTCTCAGTTTCTCGGCGGAATCAGCGCGTTAACCAACGAACATGTTGGTGCGGACGATGCCGCCCTTTATACTTGTGTTTCTAACACTGGTCTACAAGGTGTCATGTCAGGGAGCAAGTTTGACCTTCGTGATAGACAGCACTCATTCCATGGTCGACGACATAGCATACGTCATAAAGGAAGTGGATTCTATACTAAAAATTGTTTTGGATGAGAAATCCAGCCAGATTAGTAATATCATACTAATCACATTCAACGATCCAGGCAATTTAAAAAAATATATACTCTCGAATTCTACATGAAGAGTGGTGCGATTTGCAACCGTGTAACCTGTTATAACACTTTTCTTCTTAAAAATGTCACTGTAGAGATTACTTGTAGACGAATTGAAAGATATATAAATTTATACTATTTTCTATATAAGTTCGCAATTTTCGCGTATGCATCTTGGTGAACCTCAGTATGCCCACGAGCCCCCGATGTATCGCAGTAGCAAAAGGTATCACAGGTATTTTTTACATGTCCTTAATACCTTCTTATAGGACCAAAACCATATGTGTCAAATGGAGAACCTCCTCCTTTTCGAAGTTCATTACAAAATAATGTTACTGTTGATAATATGACATCAATTCCGTTACAGAGTCATATTTATCACGTTGATCCCTCATTTTTATGTATGATTTGTATTCATTACTTAACACTGGCTGAAATACCCGCTAACCGCAGGAGTCATTCCTTATCTTATTCCATTAAATATTTTTTTATGAAATTAATGAAAATTCATTTCATAAAAAATTAAGAATAATTCCGTTAAAGACGGTAAGAGAAGAATAAATATATTACAACAATCTCGCGCGATTGTGGACTGATTTTGGTTTCTGTTTCTTTTTGCCAGCTCTTAAATGACAGCTGAAAATATTTTTCAGGTCCACCTAAACTCCAGGTCATTACGCGCAATAGTACTGTACTGATAAAGGCATTGAAAGCGGTGAGTTCCATTATACTAATAACACTATTATAAATAAAACATTATAAAAGACTTTTCTTCAGACAGGCGCACCATGCCCAAACTAGCTTTGAGTATATTTTACTAGTAAAACCATCTTGAACTTATATGTAATCAGGCAATTCAAATATCATTAATTACTATTAATAATGTTGATTTTTTTAGGTGCCTATTGATGGAGGGCGTGCTGACTGTCCAGAATTGGCGCTGTCAGGTGTCAAGCTGGCGCTCGAGTCCAGTCTTCCCGGCTCCTACATCTACGTGTTCACTGATGCTTCAGCTAAAGATTATTATATGAACGAGGAGATACAACAACTGCGCCAAAGAAAACAGAGCCAGGTATAATAAGTGTTGAATTCAATCGATTGTTTGATTTTATCGAGTTGGATCTAGATTCAACAAATATAATCGATAAAAATCTATAGCACTTACCACATAGCTTCTGCAAGTGGGGGCAACACTGATTTGAAATTTGGTACGTGACTTTCCTTTGACCTTTAGGCACATGTTAAAAACAGATTCACTTGATGTCGCAGGGGACTAAAATGTTTTTGTGAACCATGGAAGGATTATTATATTAAAAAATAATACGCCATCACGTATGTAAGGGTAGGCCCAGGTGCACTGTCGTGTACCCGTCCTTCACCGATGTATCTTGTTCCCAACGTAATATTGGCTGAGCCTATTGCCATTATTCCGGGCACGCTACCTCTAAATACGTGGGAGACGGGGATCATGGTCCACAACTCTATCCCTTTGGCGAATTGTTAGACTTCACAGTACTTGCTATAGACATGGTGATATCTTCATAATATTTATTCATTCATCGGTCGGCAAGTGATGAGCAATTACACATTCAAAATGATTTATGAGCCTAATCCCTTTTTTGAAAATTTGCATACATTTCCATCTTCTCGGAAACGTTGATGCCTTTAATTTGACTGAGTATCGAGATTATCACATTTTTTTTCTAATAATGACTAATTTTAAACGATTATTAAAATCCTTATGGTTTTTCAGATTCAGTTCATGCTCACAGGTTCTTGTGGAGATCCCCTCAAGTCAGAATTTCAGGTGTACTACAATATAACAACCGCTAGTGTGAGCCCAACAATTATGATTTCTAAGCCGGACGTTGGAACTGTAAGTATAATCTCGGATCAATCGTCTTTCAAAATGTGGGGACAACAATTGCATTACAAATCATTATTGTTCACAAAATTATGTCTATAGCAGTCCATTCAATAAACGAACCTTTTCGATGAATATTCAAGAATTAAGCCAAATAATAATACCAAAACGAACTCTGTGTCAATATGCATAACGATTGAATTTCTACCGTAAAAGCCACGCTTGAGATTTTAAAAGCTTTATAAAATTATGATCAATGATTTATTGATAAGATTTACAAGCAGTGCTTGAATGTAAAAATTGTCGTATAGCAGCCGTAGTTGCGACATATACCTACACAGGTCTCAGATACCAGATGGTTCGATACACTGCGACCAAATGATCCATTATCTCCCTAAATCAGATATCTGTAGAGTGTGTAGTGAGTGTAGTGTAGAGTGTGAGTCCCCCACAAGGGTAGAGCCAGTGTTGACATGCTCAGTATGAAAATCGAATGATTACCAATGATCATTATTATTTTTAACCGACTTCAAAAAGGAGGAGGTTCTCAATTCGACCCGTATGTTTTTTTTTTTTTTTTTTTTTTTTTTTTTGTTTTTTTTTATGTATGTTACCGCATATCTCCGGCGTCTGTCGACCGATTTCGAATTTTTTTTTTAGGTTTGCTAGGGAATTCTTCAAGGTTGGTCCCATTTCCAAAATATTATCAGAAATCTAACCCCTTGGGGGTGAAATGGGGGGTTGAAGGTCACATAATTTCAAAAATATTTTTTGAACGCCTTGAAACTTTGTATATATATTTAACATACAAAATAAAAAAACACGTCTTTCAGGAATTTTGAAAGAAAAAATATGTAGGGGGTGAAATGGGGGTCCAATCCGGAATACAGCATATCTCCGGCGTTAGTGAACCGATTTCGAAAAATCTTTTTTTGTTTTATACGGATTGTTAACAAAGATCGAAACCCACCCCCAAAGGGGTGGAAAGGGGGGGTGAGGGGGGGTGTTTTTTTTTTTGGCTGTAAATGTTTACTTTTTTAGGGCTGTTATAAGGTGATAATATTTGCAAATTTTCAACGATTATTGACACTAAAAATCGTGAAAAAAAATTATTTTTAACAAAAAACAAAAACCGACTTCAAAAACCTAGGTGCACTAAAAAGCTACAAATAACCTTACAATTCATTACATTTGGAGTCGGTGCCAATTCATGTGTGTATTTGCCTTGTCCGACGTTGATTGGCACCTACTCCAAATGTAATGAATTGTAAGGTTATTTGTAGCTTTTTAGTGCACCTAGGTTTTTGAAGTCGGTTTTTGTTTTTTGTTATTGTATTTTACCGTTCACTTGCATAATGGATATAAACAACCAGCCTACTTAATAAATAAATAAATATGGCCAGAAAACACAATACTCATCGTATGATTCTAAACTAAGCAATGGACTGAGTATGGTTAGTTACACCCAGACCTGGGCAAATTGCAAAAAGGCCATTTTCGCAATTTGCCGCTAACGGGAATCGAACCCGAAACTACCTGGTGCAGTGATTCAAGCGGAATATGCTTGAGCCACTAGACCAACCCGTCGCCAAGATCAAGCCGTAACAATTTGACATTTTATTTAAGGTTCTAAAAAAGTTTGTTGAAGAAGACATTCAAGATGATAGATCATTGCTGACCACACAATTAGTGCCACCTAATGTCAGGACCAAAATTCCGGTAAGTAATATTTTGAACGTATAGTCTCTTCCGTCCGGTCCGTAGCTACTACGTAAGCCGGTGCTGACGAGGATCCGGTCTACTTCCTTGTCATCAGATATGTTGAGCGTATAAGCAATCAAGCATAGGAAACTAAATAATGTCAAATATGACAAGAAAAATGATAAAGAGAGACCTATGGTCTCAGCCACACACGATAAATTTTATTGAATGCACCTCTATTAGTTCGGGAACAGCAACTCGTGAGTCTATATGTCCTAAAACAATGGATCTTAGATGAGGAATTGCGGAGTCATTATCTGGTCAAAGTGAGTTTTATATACATTTTTAGATACATTTTGTACACACACGTAATTGCCACAGATACAAAAAACTAAGGAGTGTAATTATATCACTCGACATTGTTTTCTACGTAGAGGGTTATAACAGGAACCATCATTACAACCTTTGCGGCTTTTTACTATTGAAAAGCGGGATGATGGATTGGATGTAATAAGTTTACATACGTATGGTTACATCTATGATATTGATTGTATGATAAGTAAATCTATCTCATACATGTCCTACTTCGACTCCGAATTATTACGACACTAATAGATTTTTTGTAGCATTAACAAGTGCACAATTTGTTTCAGTTTTGGATTGACGACCTAACTAAATACGCCGTGATAACTGCGTCCGGCATGAACGTACATATGAATCATTACGACGCCACATATTCGACCATAGACTCAGTTATTTTTATGAAACACTTAAAGGTACGACGAAGCATGATCCAGAATCAAATGTACTGATATCACCTAATGTGAGATACCTCAGCTTACAGCAGTGACAAGATCACACGCCTGTTCTTATTTCGAATTAATGCAGGGGTGGTGCCTCATGAACCTAAATACGATGGGAGTTCAATTATATACACCTTCATCATCATCATCATCATTATCACGCCTGTATTCCCCGAAGGGGTAGGCAGAGGTGCACTACGGTGCGCCCACACTTCGCCGATGTATTTTGGTCCCAATGTAATAGGGGGCGAGCCTATTGTCATTATACCGGGCACATTCCCCCTCAATACGAGTGAGATATGGGCCATAGTCCACCACGCTGGCCCAGTGCGGGTTGGTGAACTTCACACGCCTTTCTATACACGTGCAGGTTTCCTCACGATGTTTTCCTTCACCGTTCAGCAAGTGGTAATCATTGTTGAAAATGACATTCGCACATGAAAATTATCTCAGAGGTGCGGGCCTGGGGTTTGAACTTGCACCCCTTACGTTCAAGGCGGGCGTTCTTGCCCACGAGGCTACCACTGCTTACATTTTATACCCATAATATATAAGTGTTTTTATATAATATATGACCCAAGAGCATGCCATTTTCTCGCTCAACGAGTGGCTCTAGCCATTCAGCGAGGGAATGCAGCCAGCGTTTTGGGTACGCTTCCGCATGGGCAAATTTTTTTACGTATTTTATTAATATATATTTTCTTATTAGTTTTAACTTATTTTATTTTGCATTGTAAATATTTTGTAAATAGTTGTTCAATAAGTGTTTATAATTATAAACCTATACTGGATTTGATTCTGTTGCTAACTAAATAAAGTAAGCTTATTGCCGTCTTTCCAGCAATATTTTAGAGCTGCCAATCATAGTTGTATTGTGAGTACAATAGAATCGATATCATTTTAGATTTATACTAGAAACGAAGTAATTAAATTTGATAGCACTTACTACATTACAAATTTAGCTGTCTTCATTACACATTAAAAATCATGTTATAGACAGCAATAGTCAAGTTGCAACTAGATTAGTCCTATTAAATGTATTATCCATGAAATTGGACCTCACGCTTTCTTACAAGGAGTGAAGTGGTGACACAAATCAGAAAAAGAAAGATTGTAATGCGTCTACATGGGTTGAATAAATTATATCTGGTACAGGGGCATTTTTGTTGGGTTTTCTATATTCGAACTACATAAGCGTCAATAGCTTAGACAGCTGTTGGTTAGACAGGCCGCCCTAGTAACTGAGAAGTTCCGTGTGTGATTCTCAGCTGGGCTGATGGAACTGTTCATAGATCATACATTAATTTGAGTTGGAGGAGCTAAAGGGATTACTAGAAATGTAATAACTTTATTTAGCTTGTTTTCATTTTTTTTATCAGCTTGTATTATCCCACTGCTGGGCAAAGGCCTCCCTTTCCTTCCTCCACTCCTCTCGGCTCTTTCTTAGTGTGAGCCAGTATCTTTTGTGCGAGTGCAACTCGCCTCGTCATCTGCTTTTTACTCAATCGATAATTACTTTAGCCCAATGTTGTCCTTATGCAGTAAAATGTAATTGTAATTTATTTACATAAAACCCAAGAATAACTAAATATAACATCTTTGCAGGCGGTCAAGGTCAGATACGGGAAGCCCGGTGAATACAGTGTGACTGTAAAGAGTGTCACAAGTGTCACAAATGTTGTGGTTACCGTCACAAGTGATTTCAATTTTCTCCACGGATTCTCAGAACTACAACCCAAGTCGCTGAAATACACGACACCACAACCTATTTCAGGTAAGTTTAGCTCAGCCAAATGATTCATACAGTTCAGCTTCCTCCAGTCACGTCATCGGCATACAAATGTTTTTGAAATCTAAATATGTATATCCCTTTATTTTATACGGGTTATACCCGAATCTATGGAAGCTTGATAGATCCTCCTGACAGGATCACCGCCCTCCTCGACCCGGGCGTCGAGAGGGCCCCCAACACACCTACACCAGCCTCAAACAGACACCGACCTCGCCGGCGAGGTCGAGGAACCCCCTCTTCTGCTCGTAGGTGCATCTTTGCACCTAGGAGCGTAGTCACTACCTCTCCCCTCACGGCAACTGCCCAAGCCGAGGTCGTGCCCCATGTGGCGCCCTTGAGCTAGTTGCCCTCCTCTTCCGCCCTTAAGGCTTTGGCTGGAGTCGCACTCTGCACTCGCCAACTCACGGCATAGCAACAGCATAGTCCATTCAAAAAAAAAAAAACTATGGAAGCCTTGCGTGGGGACAAGGATCTAACATGTAGACTGTAGACCTACCCCCTTGTGGCAGCTTTGATGTTATGTAGGGCACCTGCTAGGGTCAATAACTATAAATAATAAGACATTACAATGAATTAACCCCGACATATGCAGGAATAAAAAAATGTATGCATAATTAGGACTATACCAACAGGTTCAGGCATCTGTCATTTAAAGCATCAACAATTTGATAAAATAAAGCTGAAGTTTATTTTTTTCAGATAAAAAAACTCGCCTATCGTTTTTGGTGACGGACCCAACATTCTCAGTCCGAATAAAAACGGCACAGATTTTAGACCTGAAGGAAAATATCATTGAAAATAAGGAATTTCCTCTAACAGAGTTGTGGCCGAATTTTTATGTGACGGAACCGTTTATGGCGCCATCCCATATGTTCAAAGTCGCGGTAGGTGTTTTAGCTTTAAAATTATATTATTAAACTATTACAAAATATGTGAAAGTCCGGTGTGCATGTGTTCACAATTATTCTCCTCCTAAACGACATGGCCGACTTTGAGTTATTTTTTATTTTTGTGGTCACCTGGATAGTTAATAGCTAGTAATATCTGTCCTTCTCTACACCTGTAGTTGTACTAAATTACATAAATATTTCAGTTGACGGGAGAAGTCATCCAGACGGGCAACCCTGTGCGAAGACTAGCCAAAATTCCTGTTGTACCACAAAAATCACTAGGTAATTATAAGCATAGTTATATGCATTTCTTTGGAATATAGTAAACATCACTTAAGACAAACTAAACAAATGAACCTAACGTCATAGACATAGGTGAACATCTAACAAAACTCTCAAAACCATCCATACCTTACCTTTTTACTTGTTTTTTACGAAATAAGAATTGGTAATACGAAAGCAAAGTTAGTATCTTTTTACTAGCCCACTATTAGATAAAATTCCAGTTAAATAAAAGTGTCTTTTTTGCGTATTGGCCGCATCCCAATTTCCTCGTGACAAACAGTTCATTAATCGATTTTTAATACTTTATAGGTACGAAATAATTATGTTTTTAATATCAGGTACTCCAGTTGCTAAAACGCCAGCGGTAGAGATCATGGAAGGAGCGTCAGTGGAGGTGGCACGCGGCAGCTCACTTACGCTCACGTGCAAAGTGTCCGCGTACCCTGAACCACAGATTACGTGGACTAACGGCAAAACCACATTGCCAGCTAACGTAAGATATATCTACACATTCGCAGCACTGATACCCCTGTAAGCAATGATTTACAGCGGTAACTAATAAAAACCGTCAATCCGTCAAACAAAAACTAATAATCAACCTAAATGAAAACTCCTTAAGAAGCCGTATACAACTACATCATCCACGTAAATAATGATCATAATAAACATAAAAATGTTCATAAAATGAAAACTGTTTGGCCGTACAATTTCAATTTTTTATGGAACCAAATGGCATCTATTCCGTATCAAACAAAAAAAGAATCACGTAAATCAGATCATAACTCGCAGCGTAATCGGTGTACATACATTAAAAAAAAATACCGATCGAATTGAGAACCTCCTCATTTTTGGAAGTCGGTTAAAAATGTCAGGGCTATATTTTCACATCTGGATGATAATATCATCAATCAAGTGTCTGTTTAGTGTATTTTTTTGTTCTTTGTACATAAGTATATGGTGTAAAAAAGTCGTTGTGTCTCTAAAGTGCTTTAGTGATGCACTTAAGATTTTTCAACATTATTGTTTCGATGACGTCCACTCCGGCAGGGTACGCCGCGGGCTGGCAATGTTTTTGTCGTATATTGAATTAGGAATTAGGAATATTCTGGACATCCTGTCCGTTGTCAATTACTAAATGTTATGATAATAAAACTAATAGCCCACTTTTACTTTGATGAGACTTAGAAACAGATACCGCATTTACAGATTTCATTCAACGTACATAACATCTCTAATTGAGGTCCTTTTTAATAAGTGTTAATGTTGATTTCAGAGTTCAAGAGTACAAATTCCGTATGACTACATAAGCTATCTTGTAATATCCAACGCGACAGAGGCGAGGTATTACTGCATCGCCAGAAATTTACGCGACAGCGCAAAGTATTATAAAGTCATCGACGTAATAATTAAAGATCCATTCATCACCAAGGCCGTACCTAAAGGTAATATAAATAAACATATCGCTAGACAACACTTACCTATTGAATAATCCCAAACAAAGTAAAGCTTTTAACTAATGGTGACCATATGATGGACTAGGGGCGATCCCAATTACACCCAGACCATTTTCATGTGGTAGAGCCTTGCTGCTATCAGCAGCACACATGGGCCGGCTCGACCGGGGTAGTACCACACTCTCGCAGAAGACCGGTCGTCTGAGTGGCGGCTTTTGTCGTCGCGCTTCGCCTGGTTAGCGAGAGAGCCGGAGCCCATTCCCCACCCCCACCCCAAGTATGACAGCGGCAATTAGAAAAGACGTACCCCAGGAGGGTACCAGCACGCTGCGTGCTGGAGAATCCCTCCCTGAGCTTTTACGCTCGGGCTGCCCTGCGTACTCTGGGGTGGGCAAAATTCCGCTCGATCACTTACGATCTTCCCGAGGCAAGAGCAGAACCAAGGCGCCCCCTACCGCGCTTAGCGTGGATTTCTGCAACATCAGGGGTTTGCACTCCAACTTGAACGCCGTCCACTATCACCTTGAGGCGGCCAAGCCAGCCTTGCTCTTCCTTACGGAAACGCAAATATCCTCCCCGGCGGATACGTCATACCTTTATTATCCAGGATACAAGTTCGAGCACAATTTTGTGCCTCGTGCTGGAGTATGCGTATACGTTAGGGAGGATATTTGTGTCAGACGTCTGGGAAACCTTGAAGGTAGGGACCTATCTACCATCCTGTTAAGCGTAGATTGCGACGACCATCCCCGCGTCTATGCTTGCATTTATAGGTCCCATAGCGGGAACTCGGAGACTGATCGACTCATCGAGCATGTGCAGATGGCCGCTGATTCCATACTCGAACGTATTCCATCCGTAGAGATCGTGATACTTGGCGATTTTAATGCCCACCACGCTGAATGGCTTGGTTCGCGTTCCACCGATCATGCGGGTAGGTCTGTTCACGACTTTGCTCTAGCCTATGGTCTGTCGCAGTTGGTATCCTCGCCAACGCGTATCCCAGATGCGGCAGACCATTTACCTTCCCTGTTGGATCTTCTGCTGACCTCTCACCCGGATGACTATCAGGTAACCGTCGATGCTCCTCTCGGATCGTCGGACCATTGCCTTATCCGGAGCAAAGTGCCATTGTCGCGCCAACTACGGCCCCGTTCAGCGGGCTGCCGCCGAGTCTGGCACTTTAGGTCAGCAGACTGGGACGGGATGCGGTCCTTTTTTGCATCCTACCCATGGGACAAGGTTTGCTTCTCTTCGGAAGATCCTGACACCAGTGCCGAGTCTATCGCTGATGTGGTGCTGCAGGGCATGGAACTTTTTGTTCCATCCTCTGCAATTCCCATTGGTGGTAAGTCAAAGCCTTGGTTTGAGCGCTTCTGCAAAGCGGTTTCACGCCGCAAGCGGGAGTCGTTTCAGGCTTGGGCTGCGGCGATGGCGTCTCAGGATCCTAATTCTTACCGCCTAAAAAAGAAGTACAATCATGCCTCTAGATCCTACAAAAGAGCCCTGGCAGGAGCAAAGAGTGAGTTCATCGGCAGAATTGGCAAGAGACTAATGCGTTACCCCTCGGGTTCCCGCGCATTCTGGTCTCTTGCCAAAGCTGTCGAAGGGAATTTCTGTCGGCCATCTTTTCCACCACTGCGCAGGGGGGATGACTCGTTGGCCCAGACTGCGAAGGAGAAAGCCAATCTTCTGGGCTCTCTCTTCGCTTCCAACTCCAGAATTGATGACCATGAGATGTCTCCGCCGACTATAGCTCCTTGTGATTACTCCATGCCGGAGATCCGTTTTACACAGAAGTCTGTGCGTAGAGCGCTACTCTCATTGGACATCAATAAATCGAGTGGGCCGGATGGTATCCCCCCAATTGTGCTTAAGACATGTGCTCCTGAGTTGACCCCGTCCTTGACGCGTCTTTTCCGACTCTCTTACTCTAACGGCGTAGTCCCAGTCTCTTGGAGGTCTGCTTTGGTACACCCGATCCCTAAAAAAGGAGATCGCTCCGATCCAGGCAACTACAGACCGATCGCAATCACTCCTTTGCTCTCTAAAATAATGGAGTCCATTATAAACCGCCAGCTCCTTCGGTACTTAGAGGACCACCAGCTGATCAATGACCGACAATACGATTTCCGTCAGGGTCGATCGGCGGGTGATCTTCTTGCCTACCTGAGTCACCGTTGGGCTGAGGCGGTCGAGAGCAAAGGTGAGGCCTTAGCGGTCAGCCTGGATATAGCGAAGGCCTTTGATCGGGTGTGGCATAAAGCGCTTCTTTCGAAGCTTCCCTCCTACGGGCTGCCTGAGAAATTTTGCAAATGGGTCGCCAGCTTTCTTACGGATCGGAGCATCGTTGTCGTAGTCGACGGATCATGCTCGGATCGCAAGTCCGTAAATGCTGGCGTCCCGCAAGGCTGTGTCCTATCCCCAACCCTGTTCCTGCTGCATATCAACGATATGTTGCATCATATCAGCAACTTCCGTTGTTATGCAGATGACAGTACAGGAGATGCTGTTTACACCGGTCGTGCTAATATTTTTCGGGCAAACGTCGATGAGTGTCGGAACAAACTTGTGTCTGAAGTCGAGACTTCTTTACATCTAGTCTCGAACTGGGGCAAACTGAACTTGGTGCAATTCAACCCCAATAAGACACAAATTTGTGCGTTCACCGCCAAAAAGAACCCCTTTGTCGCATCTCCTCGTTTCGAAGACACTCTCCTTAATGCCAAGCCAAGTATCGGGATCCTTGGAGTCGACATATCGAACGACGTGCAATTTCGCGGTCATCTGGAAAGTAAGGCCAAGTTGGCCTCCAAAAAGCTGGGTGTGCTCGGTAGGGCGAGGCGGTATTTCACTGCGGCTCATCGCCTGCAACTTTACAAGGCGCAAGTCCGTCCGCACATGGAATACTGCTCTCACTTTTGGGCCGGTGCACCACAGTACCAACTTCTTCCTTTTGACCGCCTGCAACGAAGGGCAGTTCAAATTGTCGATGACAAAAAGCTTACCGATCGGCTAGACCCTCTGGCGTTGCGTAGAGATGTAGGCTCCCTCTGCATTTTCTACCGCTTCTATCATGGAGAGTGTTCCGAGGAATTGTTCGGTATTATACCTGCCGCTGAATTCCACCATCGCACGGCTCGCCACAGACTGCATTACCATCCTAACCATCTGGATGAATGGCGTTCCAGTACAATGCGATTTACCAGGAATTTTCTCCCTCGCACCACCAAATTGTGGAATGAACTTCCTGCAGCGGTGTTCCCGGACCGATGCGACAAAGGTATCTTCAAGAAACGAGCATACTCATTCCTTAAAGGCCGGCAACGCACTTGCGATGCCCCTGGTGTTGCAGGTGTCCATGGGCGGCGTTGATCACTTACCATCAGGTGAAACGTCTGCTCGTTTGTCTCCCTATCTCATAAAAAAAAAAAAAAGACCAGGCTAGTTCCGAAATGAAATAAAGTAAATTTAGTATGTAATTAAATTGTTTCCACAATACAAGTGGGTAGGGATCTTAATAATGTTTTATATTTTCTGTTTTTAGGTACTACTAATGTAGCTTATGGAACAGAAGTAACGTTAAACTGTGATGTAAGATCAAGCCAACCATTGCAAATTTTTTGGTACCGTGTGAACAAGCTCACGAGCGAAACAGAACACGTTTCACCATCAGAGAAATACTCGATATTTTCGAATGGAACTCAGTTAAAGATCACGTCGATGGATTTAGATATGGTTGGCAAATACACATGCAAGGTGGTTTTACAAGGAGACCCGACACAGAAACGGGAGTTTAGTACAAATGTAGAAATACATAGTAAGTTTAAGCGTAAACTAGTATAATCTGCTGTCTTTCAAACCAAATTTATATATAATCCTCTGATGATAATACTAAGAGTTGTTGTCAATGAATTAAACAATCTGTTCATATTATAAATCTAAACACGAAGATCACACAAAATCACTGTTTTACTTCCACGTATAAGTTTAAATACCAAATTAAGATGTATTTTCTTTCAGTTCCTCCCAAGATTTATAATAAATATCAGATGGTGATAGTAAAAGAACACGCGCCGGCCACCATAGAATGCAAGTAAGTTTCATGGTTCGATTTTACTACATGACAATGTATATGAATTTAATTATCTACATAGAGTCGACAATAATAAAAAGTTGAGGTAGGCAGTAAACATAAGAGATTTTCTCTTTCAGAATTATAGAAGGTTTACCGGAGCCTAACATATCTTGGTTGATGAAGGCAACCGACTCAACGGAGTACCGGCCCATCACAGGTTTGGATTCAGAGTTTCACATAGAGCAGGCGACGCAAGCTAACGGCGGACATTACAAATGCGTTGCTGAGAACGTGGTGGGTCGTCGCGAGCAAGTTGTCGGGGAATTAGTGGTGCTCAAGTCCCCCTCGGTGGCCATCGTGGAGGGTGCGAGTATAGAGGTTCCGTACGGGAGCCCGCTCACACTTGAGTGTCGCGTGAAGGCGAACCCAGAACCTACTGTTAAGTGGACAGATAGCGCAGGGAATACTCTAAAGAGCATGGTATGAAACTATACAATCGTATTGTTGTAGACTTTTTTTGGGAAGAAACCATGTGTACTGAATCATGAATTGTGTGTAATTTCAGAGTTCGGATATAAAGATTGGTTTTGAGTACAGCCATATTTTAAGACGCGTCAATGTAAAGAAACCAGATAATTACTCGTGTAATGCCACCAACGATCAGGGTTCAATCACCAAAAGCATTCGGATGACGGTATCTTCACCGTTCAAAGTGAACTCACATCCACCGGGTGAGTAGCATTAGCACAAGTCATCATATTTCGTCACCCCTGCCCATGTTGATGTCGAAATTAATTACCTACTTATTTAATAATAACCCGTTAACCCATTGTTTTTTCTAATACTATTGTAGTGCTCAATTAATAGCCAAGCTACATAAACACTACCTAGGTATTTATTCTGTTTCAGCAGTATAAGACAAGCCAAAACTAAGAGCATTTAATACTTTTTATTTTAGATACAGTTTCTAGTAAATATGGAACTAGAGTCAACCTTAAATGCAATATAACGTCAAACATGCCCATGGAAATACGATGGTATTATAGAAACAACTCCAAATCAGAGAATAAGGAATTAAAAACAAAGAAACCATATATGATATTGGCAAATGGTGCGGAGCTGGAGATCGGTGCGATGGATATTGGTCTGGACGGCGAGTACACTTGCAAGGCGTTCCTGTCAGAAGATCGTAATGAACACGTAGAACGCACAACGCATGTTAGTCTAGTAGGACTAGGTAAGCAAATTCTTGACATTAATAAGTGCGAAAAACAGCATGTTCTACTAGATCGGTATCACTTTACAGTACTGAAAGTGTTATTAGGAATTGACCCAACGCTGCAACGTCGGCTGTCAATGAGTGTGGTAGGGATGGGTAAATATTTTAAAAACAAGGTAAACTTTTCATTTAAATTTGTTTGATGATGTTCATCTATTTATACTTTATTTCAGTTGCTCCTAAGATCGACACAGAAATTCAGACAGTAAAAGTTTTAGAGCACAAGAGAGCTAGTATAAAATGCAAGTAAGTACACTAGGCTTTTGGTAGAAAATATTTAACGTAGTGTGTTTTACATAATACATGATGTAATAATACATTCAGAAAAAAATATTTTTAACAAAAAACAAAAACCGACTTCAAAAACCTAGGTGCACTAAAAAGCTACAAATAACCTTACAATTCATGACATTTGGAGTAGGTGCCAATCAACGTCGGACAAGGCAAATACACACATGAATTGGCACCGACTCCAAATGTAATGAATTGTAAGGTTATTTGTAGCTTTTTAGTGCACCTAGGTTTTTGAAGTCGGTTTTTGTTTTTTGTTAAAAATAATTTTTTTTCACGATTTTTAGTGGCAATAATCGTTGAAAATTTGCAAATATTATCACCTTATAACAGCCCTAAAAAAGTAAAAATTTTCAGCCAAAAAAAAAAATCACCCCCCCTCACCCCCCCTTTCCACCCCTTTGGGGGTGGGTTTCGATCTTTGTTAACAATCCGTATTAAACAAAAAAAGATTTTTCGAAATCGGTTCACTAACGCCGGAGATATGCTGTAGTCCGGATTGGACCCCCATTTCACCCCCTACATATTTTTTCTTTCAAAATTCCTGAAAGACGTGTTTTTTTATTTTGTATGTTAAATATATATACAAAGTTTCAAGTCGTTCAAAAAATATTTTTGAAATTATGTGACCTTCAACCCCCCATTTCACCCCCAAGGGGTTAGATTTTTGATAATATTTTGGAAATGGGACTAACCTTGAAGAATTCCCTAGCAAACCTAAAAAAAAATTTCGAAATCGGTCGACAGACGCCGGAGATATGCGGTAACATACATAAAAAAAAAAAAAAAAAAAAAAACATACGGGTCGAATTGAGAACCTCCTCCTTTTTGAAGTCGGTTAAAAACAAATATGAAGATTCATTACAGTGACAAACAAGATAAATCATTATTTATTCAATACATTTCACTTTTATGCATGTGGCTTTCAGGATTTTGAATCGGTTTTACTCATTAATGAATGATTATTATTTTATATTTTGAATATTACGAAATGGCGCAATATTTATTTTATTGCTTATACTTAAATTATTCAATTAAGGCAAAATAAAATAATAGTAGCGACACAATTACTCTTTTTCGATAACTTAGAACATTTTTTCAGAATTTTAGAAGGTGTTCCGAAGCCGAAGATATCATGGCAAATGATGAGGATCGGTTCGATGAAATATCAGTTTATTGCAGGCTCAGGTTCAGAGCTGAGCATAGAACAGGCAGCGTTAGCTAACGGCGGACACTACAAGTGCGTTGCCGAGAATGTGGTGGGACATCGTGAGCAAGTTGTCGGGGAACTAGTGGTGCTCAAGTCCCCAGCGGTGGCCATCGTGGAGGGCGCGAGTATAGAGGTTCCGTACGGAAACCGGCTCACACTGGAGTGTCGCGTGACGGCGAATCCAGAACCTACTGTTATGTGGACTGATAGCGCAGGAAACACGCTAAAGAGCATGGTATGAAAATATAAAATCGTAATGTTATAGAGTTCTTTTTAGTTTATTGGGAAGAAACCACGTGTATTGAAAAATGAATTGTGTGTAATTTCAGAGCTCGAGTATAAAGATTGGGTTTGAGTACAGCCATATTTTAACACGCGTTAATGTGAAGAAACCAGACAATTACTCGTGTAATGCCACCAACGATCAGGGTTCAATCACCAAAAGCATTCGGATGACGGTATCTTCACCGTTCAAAGTGAACTCACATCCACCGGGTGAGTAGCATTAGCATAAGTCATCATATTCCCCTGCCCATGTTCATGTCGAAATTAATTATCTATTTATTTAATAATATTAACCCATTTTTTTATAATACTATTGTAGTGCTCAATTAAAAACCAAGATACATAAACACTACCTAGGTATTTATTCTGATTCAACACTAGCCAAGCCAAAGACAAGACAAAACTAGAACATTTAATACTTTTTATTTTAGATACAATTTCAAGTGAGTATGGAACTAGAGTCAACCTTAAATGCAATATAACGTCATACATGCCTATGGAAATAAGATGGTATTATAGAAACAACTCCAAATCAGAGAATAAGGAATTAAAAACAAAGAAACCATATATGATATTGGCAAATGGTGCGGAGCTGGAGATCGGTGCGATGGATATTGGTCTGGACGGCGAGTACACTTGCAAGGCGTTCCTGTCAGAAGATCGTAATGAACACGTAGAACGCACAACGCATGTTAGTCTAGTAGGACTAGGTAAGCAAATTCTTGACATTAATAAGTGCGAAAAACAGCATGTTCTACTAGATCGGTATCACTTTACAGTACTGAAAGTGTTATTAGGAATTGACCCAACGCTGCAACGTCGGCTGTCAATGAGTGTGGTAGGGATGGGTAAATATTGTAAAAACAAGGTAAACTTTTCATTTAAATTTGTTTGATGATGTTCATCTATTTATACTTTATTTCAGTTGCACCTAAGATCGACACAGAAATTCAGACGGTAAAAGTTTTAGAGCACAAGAGAGCAAGTATAAGATGCAAGTAAGTACACTAGGCTTGTGGTGGTAAATATTGTTCGTGGTGTGTTTTACATAAAACATGATGTATTATGCTCTCAGAAAAAAAATAGATTCATAAAAGTAACAAACAAGACAAAGCTAAAATGTATAAAAAAATATTAATTTATACCTGTGGAATTAAATATTTTGAATTCATTTAACTCATTAATTAATGACAATTATTTAAGATTTTGAATATTGCAAAATCACGCAATATTTATTTTATTGCTAATGATTGAAATAATCAAGTAATACAGAATAAAAACCTTTCCGTCACAATTACTCTTTTTCAATAACTTAGAACATTTTTTATCAGAATTTTAGAAGGTGTTCCGAAGCCTGAGATAACATGGCAAATGTTGGCGGCCGGTTCGAAGGAATATCAGTTTATTGCAGGCTCAGGTTCAGAGCTGAGCATAGAACAGGCAGCGCTAGCTAACGGCGGACACTACAAGTGCATTGCTGATAATGTGGTGGGTCGTCGCGAGCAAGTTGTCGGGGAACTAGTGGTGCTAAAGTCCCCAGCGGTGGCCATCTTGGAGGGTGCGAGTATAGAGGTTCCGTACGGGAGCCCACTCACACTTGAGTGTCGCGTGAAGGCGAACCCAGAACCTACTGTTAAGTGGACAGATAGCGCAGGGAATACTCTAAAGAGCATGGTATGAAACTATACAAACGTATTGTTGTAGACTTTTTTTTGGGAAGAAACCATGTGTACTGAATCATGAATTGTGTGTAATTTCAGAGCTCGGATATAAAGATTGCTTTTGAGTACAGCCATATTTTAACACGCGTCAATGTGAAGAAACCAGACAATTACTCGTGTAATGCCACCAACGATCAGGGTTCGATCACCAAAAGCATTCGAGTGTCGGTAGCTTCACCGTTCAAAGTGAACTCACATCCACCGGGTGAGTAGCATTAGCACAAGTCATCATATTCCGTCACCCCTGCCCATATTCATGTCGAAATTAATTATCTATTTATTTAATAATATTAACCCATTTTTTTCTAATACTATTGTAGTGCTCAATTAAAAGCCAAGCTACATAAACACTACCTAGGTATTTATTCTGTTTCAGCAGTATAAGACATGCATTTAATACTTTTTATTTTAGATACAATTTCTAGTGAATATGGAACTAGAGTCAACCTTGAATGCAATATAACGTCATACATGCCTATGGAAATACGATGGTATTATAGAAACAACTCCAAATCAGAGAATAAGGAATTAAAAACAAAGAAACCATATATGATATTGGCAAATGGTGCGGAGCTGGAGATCGGTGCGATGGATATTGGTCTGGACGGCGAGTACACTTGCAAGGCGTTCCTGTCAGAAGATCGTAATGAACACGTAGAACGCACAACGCACGTTAGTCTAGTAGGACTAGGTAAGCAAATTCTTGACATTAATAAGTGCGAAAAACAGCATGTTCTACTAGATCGGCATCACTTTACAGTACTGAAAGTGTTATTAGGAATTGACCCAACGCTGCAACGTCGGCTGTCAATGAGTGTGGTAGGGATGGGTAAATATTTTAAAAACAAGGTTAACTTGTCATTTGAATTTGTTTGCTGATGTTCATCTATTTATAATTTATTTCAGTTGCTCCTAAGATCGACACAGAAATTCAGACAGTAAAAGTTTTAGAGCACAAGAGAGCTAGTATAAAATGCAAGTAAGTACACTAGGCCTTTGGTAGTAAATATTTAACGTGGTGTGTTATTCATAATACATGATGTATAAATACATTCAGAAAATAAATATGAAGATTCATTACAGTAACAAACAAGATAAATCATTATTTATTTAATTCATTTTAGTTCTATGTATATGGCATTAAGGATTTTGAATTGGTTTTACTCATTATTGAATGATTATTGTTTTATATTTTGAATATTGCGAAATGGCGCAATGTTTATTTTATTGCTTATACTTAAATTATGCAAGTAATGCAAAATAAAATAATAGTTCCGTCACAATTACCTACTCTTTTTCAATAACTTAGAACACTTTTTTTTTCAGAATTTTAGAAGGTGTTCCGAAACCTGAGCTAACATGGCAAATGTTGGCGGACGGTTCGAAGGAATATCATTTTATTGCAGGCTCAGGTTCAGAGCTGAGCATAGAACAGGCAGCGCTAGCTAACGGCGGACACTACAAGTGCGTTGCCGAGAATGTGGTGGGACGTCGCAAGCAAGTTGTTGGGAAACTAGTGGTGCTCAAGTCCCCAGCGGTGGCCATCGTGGAGGGCGCGAGTATAGAGGTTCCGTACGGGAACCGGCTCACACTGGAGTGTCGCGTGACGGCGAATCCAGAACCTACTGTTTTGTGGACAGACAGCACAGGAAACACGCTAAACAGCATGGTATGAAAATATTTAATCATATTGTTGTAGAGTGCTTTTTAGTTTATTGGGGGTTACCTTGTATATTAAATAATGAATCGTGTATAATTTCAGATATCGGGAGTAAATATTGGTTTTGAATACATCCATATTTTAACACGTGTCAATGTGAGAAAATCAGACAATTACTCGTGTAGTGCTATCAACGATCAGGGCTCAATCGCCAAAATTATTCGAGTGTCAGTATCATCGCCATTCAATGTTAACTCATATCCACCAGGTAAGTAGCATCACCTACAAGGCATTATATTCCGTCACCGCTGCTCGTATTCATTTTAAAATGATGTAGTTAAAATTGATTCACTAGTATAAATCAAGCCGAGTTTAAAATCAGGTAATGCTTTTTATTTAAGATTCAATGTCAATTCGATTTGGGACCCAAGTCAACTTTAAATGTAATATAACATCAAAATTCCCCATGGAAATTCGCTGGTATCATGCAAGCAACTCGAAATCAGAGAAAAGAGAGATAAAACCAACGGTGCCATACACGATATTAAGCAATGGTGCAGAGCTGAAGATCAGCAAGATGGCTATTGGTCTGGACGGCGAGTACACCTGCAAGGCGTTCTTGTTAGAAGATCCTGATGAACACTTAGAACGCACAACACAAGTTCAAATAGTAGGACTAGGTAAGTTAACTCGTGACGTTTATATGACGGCTTGATTTGAGTTACTTGATTTGGTTTGGTTACCAATCAAGAGTTGTGACCAAAGTTATGGTAATTTTGTCACGTTAAATTTTAAAATAATAAGAAAAACGCAATAAATACTCTCAAAAGTAAGGTTCATAGCCCGTGTGAAAGAAATATCATAATGGTGTTTATCCTTTATTCTAGTTCCACCTAAGATTGATACTGAAATTCGGAATGAAAAAGTCTTAGAGCACATGCCAGTAGCTATTAAATGCAAGTAAGTAGACAATTGATTTCATCGACGTATTAGTTGCGTGACTACGTTATACTCCAGCAATAATGATTGTAGTATGTATTTTAATCAAATTATTCAAAATTATATAATAGTTTGTGTTTTCAGAATATTAGAAGGTGTGCCCAAGCCTACAATATCTTGGCAGCTAAAGGCTGCTGGCTCAACGGTGTACCGGTCCATCGCTGGCTCGAGCTCAGAGCTGCACATAGAGCAGACGGCGCTAGCCCACGATGGTCTCTACAAGTGCGTTACCGAGAACGCAGTGGGTCGTCGCGAGCGAATTGTCGCAAAACTAGTGGTGCTCAAGGCCCCAGCTGTAAAGATTGTGGAGGGTGCCGGTATGGCCGTTCCTTACGGGAGTCGGGTCACCTTGGAGTGTCATGTGACAGCGAATCCGGAACCTACAGTTGCGTGGAAAGACGGCGCAGGAAACACGCTACCAGCTGTGGTACTTATTACTGTAATAATAATAATAATCTGGAAAGCTTTTTATTTATAATATACAATGGTTTGTGTATTGTTTCAGAGCTCAGCAGCTAAGAATGGTTTCGACTATACTTACATTATAACACGTCCTAATGTAAAGGCATCAGATAATTTATCTTGTAGTGCCATCAATGATCAGGGTGCAGAAAACAAAAGCGTTCAAGTGACGGTATCTTCCGCATTTATGGTTTACTCGCATTTCGAACGTGAGTAGCACAAATTAAGCTCATTTTACAATTACACCGCGATTTATGTGTTTGGTTTTGAATAATTAAGTATAAGATTTTACTAAACAGTAGATAATTACACATTTTGATCTAACACATAAATCGTTTTTAGGTTCAGTTTCTGGGAAATACAAGACTGAAGTTAGTTTAAAATGTAACATAACCTCAAAATTGCCAATGCAAATATTATGGTACCATAAAGGCTTGTCAAAGGAGAAAAAAGAAATAGCAACATCGCAGCAATACACGATATTGTCGAATGGCGCGGAGCTGAAGATTAATTCGATGGATGTTGGGCTGGAAGGCGAGTACACTTGCAATGCGTTCCTTAAAGAAGATCCTGATGAACAAGTGGGACACACTACACGAGTTATTATAGATGGACTGGGTGAGTAAGTTTATGCCGTCGAAACAGACTGTAACAATATTAAAACTAATTATGATAAATATGAGTTTGACAGGAACAGATGTGTAGTGGCAAAACATTTTTGTATTAACGATCGTTTATACGAGATGTCAGATTAAAATTCCAATTCCAATTCCAATTCCAATACTCGTATAATCGATATTATCTCGAAATATGTCCAAACAAAACGAAAAACACGACCAACTTGGTGTTCTGTTTCGACATATTATGCCGAATAAAAGATAATGTCGATCTTGCGAGAATTGCTCCCCATGGCTCATGTAAACCAGCAGCTCGTGTAAATGCTTCCATTAGGTTTCAAATTCTTAACATGTACATAAAATTCACATAATGCTTTCTTATCCTTTTTTCAGTACCACCTGAGATAAATTCTGTTTATGAGACAATAAAAACGAGAGAACATACGCTTGCAATTATTAAATGCATGTAAGTTGTCGTGGATATGAAGTCCTTATTAAAAAGTAACGGAGTCAAGATCTCTAAAATATTTCATTTTAGAATATTATTGTGCTCGATAATAATTGTAAAAAAACAAATAAACTATTTATTTCAGAATCGTAGCAGGCGTGCCAGAGCCTACCATATCTTGGCAGATGAAGGCTACATACGATAACTCAACGGAGTATCGATCCATCACAGGAACGGGTTCAGAGCTGCGCATAGAGCAGGTGGCACTAGCCAACAGCGGATACTACAAGTGCGTTGCCGAGAATGCAGTGGGTCGTCGCGAGCGAGTTGTCGGGGAACTAGTGGTGCTCAAGTCCCCAGCGGTGACTATCGTGGAGGGCGCGAGTATAGAGGTTCCGTACGGGAGCCGGCTCACCCTTGAGTGTCACGTGACGGCGAATCCAAAGCCTACTGTTGTATGGACAGACAGCGCAGGCAACACGCTTCACGACATGGTACATACAGTAACAAGAAAAACAATAATTTGGTTTTATTTCTCGATCCTAGGAAAGCAATAAACTATATATTATTACAGAGCTCAGCAGCATTGAGTGTTTTTGGATATACACACTTTATAACACGAGTCAATATGAAAGCATCAGATAATTTTACCTGTAGTGCCAAGAACGAACAAGGCTCATTCAACGAAAGCATTCGAGTGTCGGTTTCTTCGCCATTTACGATTGTCTCATATCCACCTGGTAAGTAGCGTAGGTACTACAGCTTATTCTTAAGTGGTCAACTAACATTGTGTCGGTATCTCCCATTTGTGGAGGATGACTTACAAATTTACATGACGAGCAACTGGTCACCCACTCATATCTACATAGATTGTTCATACCGATCTTAGGCATTAAGAGATCATTGATTAATTATTTTAGAAAATACAGTGGGACCTACGTCTATTTTTATGGATCCGACATCAAGAGAAGTAGCAGGGATATATAGGACTCCCGACCGAAAGTCGCATACCTATCCACTAAAAACCTATGGTGTACCGTCTTTCGCTTACATGGTACCGCGGCACATCGGCGGATGAGAGCTAAGCTGACAAACAAAAATGTTTTTTTACAGACTTAATATCGGCTAAATATGGGACTGAAGTCAATCTTAAATGTAATGTAACTTCATTATTGCCAATGGAAATACAGTGGTATTATACAAAACATTCGACTTTGAAGAAGGAAATAATTAAAGCAACGGGGCCGTACACGATATTGGCAAATGGTGCAGAGCTAAAGATCAGTGTCATGGACACTAGACTGTTCGGCGAGTACACTTGCAAGGCGTCCCTGTTAAAAGATTCAGATGAAAATGTCGAACACACATCCTATGTTCAAATAGTAGGACTAGGTAAGCCAACTCTTGAAAATGAAAAACGTAATTATATTCATTGATTTTAATAAACATGTTAATGCATTCACCACTATTTTATAAGCTCAAGATAGCGGTTTTATTAGCTTTAAAAAGTAAACGCAACGCTAGAGTTTCACATACAGATTATAAAACCGTAAAACCCCGGGAGTACAGGAGCACAAAGGAGCGCGTTGCAAAATTTTTGCCAATATCAAAACGGACTGTAATAACTCATAGAAAAAGCTCATTCTTTAACGCAATGTCATCGATGACGTGAGCAAATTTTGATATTACGATGTTAGCAGGAACACGGGATTGTTTCAAATCCTATATTAACTGTTGTTTTCTTCTGTTCCAATTCAGAGGTTCCTGAGGTAACAATTATCGGTAACGAAAATGTGAGATCGGGTAAACCGATCCTTATGAAATGCAAGTAAGTCACCAATTTAGTCATATCAAGGCTTGGCTGTCCCACTGCAGGGCAAAGGCCTCCCCTCCCTTTTTCCACTTGTTGCGGTCCATAGCCAACCGGGGCCACTCCGGTAAGTGCGAGTCTAGCTTATCCTGCCATCTCTTTTTGGGCCTGCCGTGTTGCCGTTTCCCATGGTTGGGGAGCCATTGCGTGGTTGATTTTGCCCAAAGCGTATCCGGCATGCGGCAGATGTGACCAATTTAGTGCAAGGATTAAATCTAGACGTAACCCATCAACTATATAGAAAAGCAATTGCACACAACACAGCTGTTGTGTGTTAGGAAACACTCTTCAGTATCGACAAGAGTGAGGTGTATTTTTAAATGTAAATGTTATTGTGACAAGCTCGCTTGGATTATCAGCGTTGTGTTGGTTTCTTCGCATAACCGATCCTTGCTACTGCAGATGGAATAAGTTTATGACAAATTTCAGATGTTACAAATATAACCTGGTTCATGTATATCTGCCACATGTGAAATGTCGGTTACAGCATTCTATTAACCTGCGCTTTAACGTATTACAGCGGAAACCAATATTCTATGTAAAGTATAGTCTATATGTATAGATTTGCCTTAGTAAGGATAAAATTGTCTGTATTTTTTATTTTTGCATCCCAAAAAATATTTGAGTTTACCTTCTAGCGGATCGGGCTGGTATTAGGTGGTAACTATTAGGCTTGATCGTGGTGATTAGGATGAGTGCTCTAACACATATTATTTTGATGACAACTAATATTTTTGTTATCCACAGAAACTTCTATCATATACTACCCGTTCGCTACCCAAGTATCGCTTAAATATCTATATCAATATTATTATTAGTTCCGGCCATTAGTCTTACGTTTGACTAACAATTTCTAGTGAATGCGAACAACCTATTTGTGGTTTATCATTCAAGGGTTATAAAATATTTTCAGTGTCATCAAAGGTGTTCCAAAACCGACACTACGCTGGCAGTTCAAAGCTTTTTACGGCAAGGAGTTCACAGATATGAACAACACAAGCAGCGAATGGTATAGATCCAAAGCCACAAGTGAAGACGCCGGTTTCTACAAGTGTACCGCCAGGAACAGCCAAGGCACCCGTGACCATGTCCTTATGCTTACCGTCGAAGGTAAAAATAACTTTGTTGCGGTTACCTTAAGTTTCCGTTTTATTAGGGTCCCAGAGCTCAAGAATAAAACTGAACCCTTCAGCTACACTTTACGACGAGGTTGTTCATTGTAATTTTGCAGAACCCGCAAGAATCATAACAAATAAGTCCGTATACGAAGGCATCACTGACGATATTGCATTGAAGATTCCTTGTGATACAATTGGTAATCCAGAACCAACTGTTAGTTGGGAGGTGAACAATGCTCCCGCTATTCCAGGTAATTGTTTATAGTTCAGAATAATTACCTATATCTACATACAAATCAGAAATCAGATTTTTGATGAGAAACATCTAATGGCACGCTTGGCGAGTAAGAGCAACTGTTGACGCCGCAATGCCATGATGCGAAAACTTCGAGCAGCTCCATGCCTCCTCGGTTCTTTCCGCTGCTTTGACTCCGCCCACCGGCTGACTCCGCTCACTCGCAATGCATTTCATTCAGAAGAATGGGCAAGAACCTAATAACTATAGTTACTATTGCCCGCGTGGTAAGTACTACCTACAAATAGTGCCAAGATTCAAGGTAATATTTGTAAGTGGCTCTGCTCACTGCACCGGCAGGTTGCAGGTTAGATTCCGTCAGCGGCAAATTTCGAAAATCGCCTTTTCGGAATTTGGACTAGTCTGTTTGGATCTTTCTTGTATGCAACTCTACTTTTAGCCTACGACCTTACAGTTTTGATACACATCGATGTTTATGTATACAAACTTCATATAGCACTAATATTATTGCCGTCTCGCTCATACATTACGGCCGGAGAAGGACGGCAGTATGCTTAGTTTTTTATTATTTCATTATAAGCACGTCAAAATAATCTTTTAGTTTTTATACAAACATTCGCCATGGTGTCATATCTGATTTTAATTATATTTTTTAATTTCATTAGGTAATCAATATGATATTGAAGATGGGGCGTTAATTATAAAAAATCCGACAGCAAGCATTAGCAATTATACTTATAATTGCATTGCAAGAAACGAAATTGGTTCGGACAACAAGACGTTCAAAGCATATGTGGTTGGTAAGTAAATACTGACTGTCCATTTATAATCTTTTAACACAGGGATTCCCAAAGTGGTCGATATCTGTTTCCCTGGGGTCGGCATAAAGGAAAACTGATTTTGTGGGTCGACGAGTCTAAAAATCGATTAAATTCATTTACACAAGATCTTATATGAAACATTCAAGATACGGTATAAGTTGTGTTACGTGTACCAACTTGTTATAAGAATGACTAATATTTTAGTAGAAAGAACCATTGTTGTACTTTTAAAAACTCATGAAGTCGATAAGCGATATTTACCTCATTGTTTCTATTATTTTTTGTTTAATTTTGAGAAAATGATGTCAAGTTTACTCACTTAACCAACCAAAAAGTTTTTAAATTGGTTACTATTTTGCACCAATAGGAAACTAGAGATAGATTTTTAAAAATAATCTGGCTATGGGGGTCTGAGGTATGAGTTCATTTGGGAAAGGAGTCGCTTGCCCAAAATACTTCGGGAATCCCTGCTTTAACACCTTGCTGCTAAGCACATGAAATATTTGTTCCAACTGTCTCTCGTTTTAATGTGTAACTCTCTTGCTTAATGTTTTGAGGATTTGCATCAATCTTCTTAGGTGACCCCGTGCGGGCTGGCAGACCTCACACAACTTTTTAAAAGAAAAGTGCGCCTAAGCTATCTATATATCTACAGTATTACTCAACGTGTAAAGTCTGCCAACCCGCACTCGGCGAGCTTGGTGGACTTTGGCCTGAATCACCTACGCATTGAAAGGAAGCCCGCACCCAGTTGTGGGACGTTGAAAGGGCTATAATTATCATTCGTACTTCCAGATATATTGACCGATTACGGTGTTCGTCATCGTATAAACTTGATTGAACATCGTTCTATAGAACTAACGTGTCAACTGCCGCGCACGGCTGCATCAACTGTCAAATGGTTTATTGTAAGTCTTATTAATTTATTTTGCTCTATTTGCCACATTTTTTCAGCGATATACACACCCCACGGGCACACTGGGGTCGTTAGGAAGCGTTTTTGCTAATACCAAAACGAACTCTGTGTCAATATCCATACAGATTGAATTTTCATGGTAACAGCCACGCAACCAATCGTCAGGATCCGCACGCGCTATATTTTACTGTAAGATGTAGCGACAACTGTAGATTATATTCCTGCGATATATGCAGCCATATTGCCTATAAATGGATACGGTCAGGGGCAACAATTACTAAGGATACCATGTATTTTTCCGCAGCTCGTCAAACATGGAATCAGAAAGTGCAAGCACATCTTTATTTCCGATAATGTATTTAGTATAGTAGTAATCTTTAATAGTGATGCTCCATCAAATAAACATAAATTTCAATTTCGTTTCTGGGATTCAGAGACCTTCGAATATACTATACACATGCACCTATTTTTGGAATAGTCCTATAATTAGAAGCTATGGAAATTGTGATTAAGAGTTATTATTCTTAATTTATAGAATGGACACGATACGTACGTTAATAAAACTAGTTTTACGATCAACGATGCAGAAGTAGGCATCGATGGTAATTACACTTGTCACGTCAGTGATGTCCACGGCTCCGCCTCCGAAACATACGTCGTCGAGGTGGGCTACCCGCCGACGTTCAAATACGAGGACCAAGGCCCCGTAGTTCATTGGAGTGGTAATAAGGATGACGATCTTAGATGTGACGTTGAAGCTAGACCATACCCGGATGTAAGTTATTTTTTTATCTCCTTAATAGGTTGGGAATATTTTGCTCGTATTTAATAGATGAAACTATTTCAAGACATTTTCCAAGAAAAAATAAACTGTTTTGTATAAAATTATAGAAATTTTAATCCATTTACATGCCACTTATACTATCATATTTGTAGTAGGTAAGTAAACAATTAAACTATATTTCATAACTTACTACTATTTTTTAAAGTTATCTGATGAGATATTTTTAGAAATTTCTTACTAGCGCGTATTAGGCTTTATTATAATTTCAAAATATATCAAATCGTATTGTTACCGAGAATCAAACAGTTGAATCTCAATCTATAGAAACTACTTTTTCAGATTAAATGGTTGTTCAACGGTAAAACTTTGGTGGGTAAAGAATCTTACAATCTGAACATCTTTAAATGGGGCATCGGCAACTATACGTGCATAATAAAGAATCTTCACGGAGAGGTGCAAAGGAACTTTGAAGTCAAAACAGGCAAGTCCTTATAAATTTACTCAGCTAGTATTCATCAGTCGCTCCAAGAAAGGCATTTTTCTCATTTTGTTTTGTCACTCCACCTATGGTACCAATATTCAGAGAAATCTTGTCATATCAGACTTCTAGGCTTCTCGTATAGAGCGAAATATTTTCCCAAATGAACGCCTGGAATTGTCTGCCACAGGCGCATCCCTTTCACAAAGTTCACTGGTCATTGACGGCTGGCATATACAAAATGTATCAGGGAGATGCAGGGTGTATCAGAACTCCGAAATAATATTTTAGGTACACAATATACGGAATGCATAGTATTGATCATATTTAACTATCATATTTTTTTGATAACAGACCTTTGAAAATTTGTCACAGGTATCGTTTTTTGGCCTTAGGGCACATCCAGAAGCTCATTCAACAGTGCAACATTCATCAACGAGAGATTATTACTAATATTCACACAACGGAAATTGAAAATAAAACGCATAGGTCTCGAGATTTTGAACGTTTTTAAAATTAGCGACACAAAAAAAAGAAAAATAATGATCGTATTTCGATGAAATTTTTATACCATTTGATTGTATATCTGATACTCATGCAAACGGCCCAGTATTATTTCGGACTTCTGAAACACTCAGTATACGTTTTTATAGGTATTTTTTTGTGTTTGTGTGAAATTTGGTTGCAGTGTGCATTCTTAGGAACAGGATTTTAGGCCAGTGTAGCGTTGGTGGAGTATGCGCGCGGGCAACTAATTATTATTATAAAGACACCTACAACTCGTACTTTTTTATTTTTCAGATATTCTGTGAAAACAAGTACATTAGAAATAAAAGTCTCATTGTTAACTAGTATATATTGCCACAAATAAAATTAGAAATGACAGGGTTGGTGTCAACAACTGCGTAAGCGCATAGTATTTCCAGTAAATTACCTGTAGCCACAACTACCTACTGTTTATTATAATGTTATTATATTACGAACATGTTTGTTTGTCCTTTTGTAGCTGTTATATCCTCAAAATGTTTTGTTCTGCGTAAATAAATCATTAAATCAATAATTTGCGGTTTGATTGTTACAAACCCGTGTTTATGAGTAGGTATTGGTTATAGAACCAAACCAATAGTAGATTTATAAACTTAGCTACTTACCAAAGTAGTTGCATAAGAACAAGTTTTAGCATACCTACATATTATATTATTGTACAGTTATTTTTGTCCTCCCGCTTTGCAATGGAGGGACGTGGATTAAATTTTCTTCCAACTCCTACACCTTTGTCGATTAAATTCGTGCGGGCTCCAAGACTATTTAGCTTTTTCCCCGGGACTCGTCGTGGGTCAAACCTCGGTGCCTTCAATGGACACCGCCCTCGATCCTGGCTTACAGGAGTAACAGTGGTGGGAACGTGTGGCGGGCTTAGTCCCATAAGAAATGCATATATTTTACACCACAGCCACTTCATCAATCGCCATTTTAATTCAACGTGTATAATTATCCTATGTATATCTGACTATATGATACACATAACCTTTTCTGTAATTAGGTACCTGAAAACTAAATACCATGAAAAAGCGATCATATCCACCAAAATGTTCAGCAAAAACACAAGAGATGGTAGAAGTGTCCTAACTGACAGAAAATAAATAAATAAATTTCACTTTTGTGGGACAATAATTATATTGTATACAAATTGATTTTAATATTTTTTATTTATATTCAATATAATTTTAATGGTGAACTGTAGATACATAGGATTTTACCTTACAGCGTCATGATACCGCAACGTGACAATATTGTTATTAGATAGGTAATTACCTACCTGAAAAGCAATAAAAGTTTATTGTATAAATACGGTCTGGTACCTATAGTGAATTTCACCTATCATGGGTACGGTGACACATGTCAAATTAACTCTATAGTGAGGCGACCATGCATAATTAATTTATGTGATTCGATTATCGAGCATAATTGCGGTTAACCTTTAATCGATTATAATAAAATAAATATATTCAATTATTAATACATTTATTTGCTATCTGTCTCAACAGGAAGACTCATCCGATTCCGATCCTACATGTAAAGCTTTTTGACACTGTATTACGCCCAATGTCAAGTGTCTGTTACATCGATCCACTACTACTACTACTATAGCCCTTATTAACGTCCCACTGCTGGGCACGGGCCTCCCCTCAATGCGAGGGGGATTAGGGCCATAGTCCACCACGCTGGCCCAGTGCTGGTTGGTAGACTTCACACATCTATCGAAAACCAGTCAAGTTCCCTCAGGCGTGCAGGTTTCCTCACGATATTTTCCTTCACCGTTTCTTAGCAAGTGATTATCTCGGATGAAAATGAGATTCGCACATATAATCCAGAGGTGCGAGCCGGGGTTTGAACCTGCACACTTTGATTGCAAAGCATGCGTTCGACCACTCTGCTACCACTGCTTAGATCCACTAGCAGACGAATAATAATTGACAGATAATAATGGACCGCCATTTTCTCGCTCCCGCTCAAATTATTCCCGCCAGCAGACAACCAACTAACGGGCTTGACTGTTTATAAAACGGAAAGTTTATAAATGCCGTTAAGAATTTGTTCTTTTCGGCATTTATTTTTGCCGATTATTACACGATTATTTGTTTTTGCCGATTACTACGTGTCAATCCCTATCATTAAACATTTCGTTTCATGCCTCTAATTTTAGGATAATATTTTTTCTGTACCTTTTATAATTTGTTTAAAATGTAAAAACGCATATTAAAATACTATTTCAATCTTATCAAGCATTACTGTTTGCTTTAGAAATTAATTGGTGATTTTTAAAAATGTATATTTATCAGATTTTTTGAAAATAGTGAGAGTGTATTGGAACGAATCAAATGTCATGGTACCCATCGTAGGTGAAATTCACTATAGTATATTTAACTAAAATATTTATTAGGTACGTATTGTACAGAAAATATTTTCACATTATTCTAATACATCATCATCATGCCTATATTCCACAAAGGGGTAGACTTGAGGTATATGGGTGAGTGCACATGTATGAATTCTGGTCCCAAAGTAATAGGGGGCGAACCTATTACCATTATACCGGGCAAATTTCCCCTCAAATACAAGGGAGATTTGGGCCATAGTCCACCACACTGGCCCAGGATTTTAACTTACCACGCTACCACTGCTTATTATATATACCTACCATAAAAAGGGATTACTATAGTTATTATATTACACTTTCCTTAGGGTGATAAAGTGGTATCAACCAACTTCTAGCTTTCTTACCAGAGCATCATACAATCCGCAACGGGATCAAGTCCAACTCTCATAGCCCCTAAAGTAAGTGCTGGGGGGATTTTGATACTGTTATTTGTTTACGCTCGTGAACCCTCAATCACACCAAAAGGTTACCAGACCTTAATGCAACCAAAGATCCAAAGAACTATTTTACGCTGGGTTTGTGACGACTGAAACCTGCGATTAGAACTATTACCAAGTTTTAAGAATGAATCAGCGCTTACTATCGTCATTGCATAAAGCCCCTGCACCCACAGGCGCGTCTAAAAGTGAGCGATCAATTGTTTGCCAATACCAAAACGAACTGTACGAAATCATAGAAGAAGCACATTGGCTAAACGAATCTCATTGGCTAAACTTGAATTTTGATGCGTGGTCGCGTGACTTTTACCACAGAAATTCAATATTTATAAAATAGTACATCTATATAACATTCCTCACCAATTTTTATTTATAACGTGCAGCACTTGCAGCATGAGGGCCAATATTAGACGTATGTCACGAAATATCTCAATGTTAATACAATATTAGAGAAAGGGACCCACCACTCACCCTCGGAATTGTTTAGAATCCCAAATTATAAATTAAATAAATTTGATCGATAATAGAGGAAACCAACAAGACCGAACTGAGCCTAACCTCAGTCGCAGCCCAACCGTCCTGAGGATGCCTCGTTGAGAGGCGAAACACGTGTCGAATTATTTTTTTAGATTCGATTGTTCTGCGGAGGATTGCTCATAGGTAGGGCCCATGACTTATGACATACTGACTCTCGACTGACAGGGAGTTCGGTCTTGTTGGTTTCCTCTATTATCGATCAAATTTATTTGATTTATAATTTGGGATTCTAAACAATTCCGAGGGTGAGTGGTGGGTCCCTTTCTCTAATATTGTATTAACAATGGATTTCCGCAATATTACGCCTGATTCCATCAATTATCTCAATGTTGTCTCTTTCTCTCGTATGAAATTAGACAGAGTGCGACCGAGCCAATCCGTGACAGTGGTCTTGTCTTGACATGCGTGCTGACAATTACTAGACACTGGTTGAAATACCCGCTACCATCAGGTGGAGCCATTCCTCATCTTATTTCATTAAATTTCATTCATTTCGTAAAAAAAAACGAAAAGAGTACCTTAAAAGAAACAAGTGAATTCACTCGCCCCAGTGGGTGCAGGGTGTAATGCATCATACAAAAAGTATAGGTACCTCCAAACTGAGTTACACTAATCGTTAGGAACAATAGAACGTCATTTTCTGCGTAGTTTACGTGACGCACTGAATCCGTGCGTATGGGCAGAATGGAATTGTCTGTATTACCTTTATGACATCTACTACTAAAGCCCTTTTAACGTCCCACTGCTGGGCACGGGCCTCCCCTCAATGCGAGAGGGTTCGGGCCATAGTCCACCACTTGGCAGACTTCACACATCTATCGAGAACTAGTCAAGTTCCCTCAGACGTGCAGGTTTCCTCACGATGTTTTCCTTCACCGTTTCATAGCAAGTGGTAATCTCGGATGTAAATGAGATTCGCACATGAAACCCAGAGGTGCGAGCCGGGGTTTGAACCTGCACACTTTGATTTGCAAGGCGTGCGTTCGACCACTCGGCTACCACTGCTTGGCATGACATCTGTGTAAGCCTAATGTCTAGGTGAAAAAAGGTCTCTATAGAGTCAATCAGAAGTCTGAAGTAAAATTTTACTGATAGCATGATTATCGTCGCCTGAATGGCATAAACCTCGACAGAAATTATTTAAAAAAAATATGTTCGCCGCCAATTTTCAAATCTTATTAAGTATATCCCGATAGACCAGGGTCGATAATTTCTGAAACCAAAAAAAAATATAGTAGGATGAAACCCGTTGAAAAAGGTAGAGAATATAACAAAAATGAAAGGAATAGTAGATTTTATCACAAGGGTGCCAAATAATATTTTTACGGCGAGGGCGCTTTTTTGAATCCAGAGCGAAGTGAGGGATTCTAGAGTAGAATCCCGAGCGTAGCGAGGGATTCTTTAGTAGAATCCTGAACGTAGGGAGGGATTCAAAGTACATCGCCCGAGCCAAAAATATATTTTGCTCCCGAGAGATACACTCTACTTTTCATCACCCACTATGGGAAAATAACAGACGCCTTATATTTTATTGCAACATTATTATTTAATAATACATAGAGTAGTAACTAAATTGAAATTAAATAATAGTATTTAATACTTACATGAAACTAGTACAAAATAAGTAGAAATAGTATCTAACAAAACCATGAATTTCTAACAATCCGTGAAAATTGACGAAAACGTGGGCTGTAGTTCGCGCGTTTTTAATTAGATTTTTTTTTTATTATTCAGCTGGCGACGCGACTATGGACCTTCGTACCAGCCAGTCTTTATTCAAACAATATTTGCGTTAGATTTCTTTGACGCTGAACACTAAGATGTTCCAAATTCAAAAAGTGCGCGGCAAAGTAAATTGCGGCGCACTTATAAAGAGGATTAAAAACTCATTACTGCCCGCTAAAAGTTTCATGTAGAAAACACCACCTTTGGGCGCACTTAAAGGCGAACCAAGTCGTCCTTTTCGAATAGATGGGATGAAAATATAATTTACGGGCGATCTATGGTCGGAAGTGGAAGGGGGTGAAATTTTAAGGATAAAACCGGTTTATCTCGATTTCCGGCAAAACTACAAGTCCTATGGAAAGAAATTGAATAACTAAGTTGTAGGTAGGTAATAAAAATATCTACAACTTTTGTATGTAAATAAAAATATACATTACAATGGTAAATGTTCTCAGAAAATGCAAAAGAAACATGCGAAAATAGTTGAGGATTTAAAGGGGATTTCAAAAATAAGTTGATTTATTAATTTTTTTTTCGTAATGATTTATTTTTGTAAGCTATTTTGAAACAAACAAAAATGTTTTAATATTAACTATATTATTATAATTGACAGTTTATTGTAACCCATTTTCCCTGAAATTACTTGATTATGTCGTCATCAATATGATGTATACATCTATAGAAATAAATAAAATTGAAGTATTTGTTTGTAACATCAAAATTACAAAATTACACCAAATTTTAAACGATACGTATAAAGAAAATGCTATTTATATTTTTTTTATTATCTGTAGGTATGTCTGTCTGTTTGTTGCGGGTAAAATTACACAAGCGGCTGCACTGATTTTGTCGGGAGAATTTCACTGGCGGAAGATAGCTGATGTTACGAGGAGTCATTTAGGTTCGGTTCACCAAATTTCGTGAAAAAATTATAATTTTTTTATAAGATAAAAATAAAAAACCAAAAACTTGTATTTTTGAATTTTTCACATAAATTTTGAGGTTATGTGAAAAAAAAGTAAATTCCAAAGTTGTAGATCTTTTTATTACCTACAATTTTGTCATTATTTTTTTCCATAGGACTTGTAGTTTTGCCGGAAATCGAGATAAACCGTTTTTTACCCTTAAAACCGCACACCCATCCACTTCCCGACCTCAGATCGCCCGTTAATTATTTTTCCTATTTTTTTGTTATATTCTCTCCCTTTGTCAACGGGTTTCATCCTACTATTATTTTATTTTTATTTTTACCATTTTCAAAGGCATCTGCACTGGTCTATAAGGGTTCGGCGGGAAAACATAATATCTACCCATTTTTCCGGGTAATCTCCCTAAAGTCCACGCGGGCAAAGTCGCGGGCACAACTAGTTTATATAAATATAAATAGACGTACACGCCAAAGTTTATTCCCAGTGTCTCTCGACTCTCAACGCGTTAGCCAACGAACATGTTGGTGCGGACGATGCCGCCCTTTATACTTGTGTTTCTGACACTGATCTACAAGGTGTCATGTCAGGGGGCAAGTTTGACCTTCGTGATAGATGACACTGGTTCTATGTACGATGATATTGCACACGTCAGGGACGAAGTCGATTCCATAATGGATATTGTTTTGGACGAGAAGTCTACCCAGATTAGTAATATCGTACTGGTCACCTTCAACGATCCAGGTAAGAATATTGTTTGTAACGATGTGCGAAGTAATAAATAAGTTTTTATAATGCTTGTCTAGAAAATACTAGGTGCAAGTTGAAGCTGCGGACACACTGGAACGAACACGTGCATTTTTTTTACCAATGCTAAAAGGAACTGTATTGACTCATTGGTAAAGCTTGAAGCTCATTCTTAAACTAAATTTAATTGACAGCGCGAATGATTTTTTTACCACAGAAATTCAATTTGTATGAATACAGAGTTCGTTTAAGTAGCGCTCGACGCTCTGCCTGCTTAATGCTGGGCTAGAAAAAACTAGGTGCAGGTTGAAATCCTGGTTAGTAACTTTAGATATATCCTCAATCCAACCAAAATTCCGATACTTGCATTAAATACCTGGTTAAAAGGTCAAGGTAATCGGGAAGTACTGCTACTACTACAGACCTTTTAACGTCCCACTGCTGGACACGGGCCTCCCCTCAATGTGAGGAGGATTTCAGGACATAGTCCACCACGCTGGCCCAGTGCGGGTTGGCAGACTTCACACATCTATCGAGAACTAGACAAGTTCCCTCGGACGTGCGGGTTTCCTCACGATGTTTTCCTTCACCGTTTCATAGCAAGTGATAATCTCGGATGAAAATGCGATTCGCACATAAATCCCAGAGGTGCGAGCCGGGGTTTGAACCTGCACACTTTGATTTGCAAAGCGTGCTTTCGACCACTCGGCTACCACTGCTTCCAATATGCTTATTGGGAAGTAATCAGCGTCTTTAAAAAGGTCTTTACTCGGGTCCATATAAAGCATAATATACTGAGGTCCATGCTGCGTCATGGCCGATTCTCACAAGTACTATTAAGCCCCCCGTATACTGGAGCGCCAAAAGCTGCGCGTCAAAATCTTCGCCAATACCAAAACGAACTCTGTGAAAATATTCATAAAGATTGAATTTCTTTGGTAAAAGCCGGCGTGGCGTGTCAAAATTCACTCGCACTGTCAGTGTAATTTAGTTGAAGAATGAAATCTATCTATGACTAAATACAGATTGCATTAGTATGGCAAATAATTTGATGCGCAAGCGTCGACGCCCCAGCTTTATGGAAACCTAGATTCATTGCAGGAGGCTTAGCATGACCGCGTAGACATAAGTTTTATCTCTTTCAACTGTCAGATTTGTCGAGAAAATAACGTCACATCGAGTCATGTCCAGTACAAATAGCTCGAAGTGACGTCATTTTCTCGACAAATGTGACAGTTGAAAGAGATAAAATTTATGTCTACACGGTCATGCTAGGCCTACTGTACGAGGCTTTGTACTTCTTAGATGGTAATGAGATTATTTTATCGATATCAATTACACTCTCTACATATAGCTTGTATTACTTTCAGTTAAACCTCGAAGATGGATCACGACAAAAGATCGTCAGAGTTTGAAGTCGGCGCTGGCAAATGTAAGGAAATTAGCTAACACTTTTATATCTACGTACAATTTCCTCATCTTACCGTAACTCGTGATTCATAAGGATAGTATGATGTATATCTCATCAGTTCTAGTGGATGATCCTAGCTGATGTCACAATGTGCTTGTATGGGTTGGACCTATGTCCCAACGTAAACCCAAAGCCCAGGTATAAGCCTGGTATAATAATAACACTTGGCATACATAGTGCCTTCCTATAAATTATGGAATGCCAGAAATTTATATAAAAATAAAAATTTCAAGATTGAGTAAATGTCATCTCAGATAATAATAACATTTATTCTGTGATTCTGTGTACTTAGGTAAATGTGTACGGAGGTGGGGACTGCGAAGAGTTGTCAATGTCTGGTATTAAGCTGGCGCTCGAGTCCAGTCTCCCAGGTTCCTTCATATACGTGTTCACTGACGCCTCCGCTAAAGACTATCGGATGAGCGAAGAGATCAAGCAACTGTGTCAAAGGAAACAGAGCCAGGTAATGAAGAGTTCCAGGTTGGAACAACTACATAATATGTAGCCAAATATTATATCAATGCTATATATAAAACAAAAAAAAACTGTTAGAATATGCGTCCTAATTTCTTTTCTATTAAAAAAATATTAGAAAAAGAGCTTGCGGGGTTTTTTGAAGGGGTAACTTGATTGATATAACAATAAGTACATAAAAATTAATCGATATAAAAATTCTCTCGTAGTTATCAATAAGGACAAGAAACTTAATATGGCCGCTACTGATACAAAACTGTTTTAACATCAGAGTAATCTGCTTGCCATCGATATGGAAATGGAATAAGCGTAGCAGTATCAAGATCGATTAACACATGCATGTAGAAATTGATAAGAATGAGAATAAATAATGTAACATGATTTGTTACTTGCTGAACGGTGAATTAGTTTATCGCAAGACGTGGAAAGTTTATCAACTCAAACTGGGACAGTCCGGTGGACTATAGCCCAAATCTAGGTATTTTGCATGGGTTGCAATGACAGGGACTGTGCTCGGTATAATGACAATAGGCTCGCTAGGAATCAGAACCAAAAATATACCGGTGAGGTGTGGGTACACTGCTGTGCTTCTGCCAACCATTTCAGGGGAATGTGCGCCATGGGCGTCTGACCATGGTGTGTGACTTTCTTGAGATTGACGGTTATAAAATTATAATTTCAGATAGTGTTCGTGCTCACAGGTGACTGCGGCCAACCTAACAGCCCTGAATTCCAAGTGTACTATAGCATCGCAACAGCTAGTTCAGGACTGACGATCGTGGTCTCGAAATCGGAGGTTGGAACGGTGAGTATTTATTTTTGGTACGGGGCACAGTTCGTTATTTATTAATGTTTAAAGAGAGGAAAACCGAAAGCTATATTCATTTGTTTCACACCGCGACTGACGCCTTCAATTATCCTTAAATCCAATGTCACCGATACATTTTGTAACTAAAGTAGGTATAACACAACATTATATCCGGACTTAAAACCTTAAAAGCGAGCCGTTCGTTCCACGTTCCTGCAGGACTTGAACTTTAGTAAATACTAAAATTCAAGTTTCTTGCAGGATATTTCTTTATGAATATAATGCCAATGTATTTGTAATGTGAAGAAACAATTACTAAGTTAAAATATTCCGTAAACAATTGAAAATCAAAATCTTTGTCAAGTAAAATACTTTGTTTCATTTCTTAATGCATTGTAAGATAGTTAATTCCAAAAGAAAGAACGTTCAACGGTGGTCTGCTATACAGAGTCTATTATTATATTTAATCAGTTTTTTTCTTATTTTTCAAAGGATATGCATTCTAGAGTTATTATTCGTTGACTATTTAACTATGTTACTTGACTATTTAACTAATTTAGTTGATGTATTTGTGAATGAAACACTAACTTAACACTTGCCTTTCAGGTTGTGAACAAGTTCATTGAAGAAGACATCAAAGGTAACAAAACCCTTTTGACAACGCAACTCACACCATCTAATGTCGAAACATTAGTACCGGTAAGTAACATCCCCAATTATGCTTATGGGTGGAATACCCACCTACCTAAAATAAAAAGAAAGCTGATAAGTACATGTCAGATCTCGCATAATGTAGAGTTCTGCAACCTATTTTGTAGGCGACAAAATATATAAGTTGGCATTTTAAGTGACTCCTACGGTCACCGAAGATACAACCAGAGTGCATCAATTTATCGTTTTTATATACGGTAGGTATTATATCTTTGAATAAATCCATAAACTCTGATAGAAGGCGAAGAAAATCTTTGTCAAATTGCCTGGTTCCTTTTGCCGGAGCATAATTAAAATGCTTATTTTTTTCAGTTCTGGGTTGATGATCTGACAAAATATGCCATAATATCTGTATCCGGTACATATGTTCAATTAAAGAAAATCAATGGACCTCATTTGGAACAGGAAACAGTTCTTTCGACTGCACATGGAAAGGTATGTCTTAAGCTATATTAAGTAATGGCGCCCACTTGCCCCTGAACTTTCCTCATTGTGATGTGGTCTAAAATGGCTGCACTGCTGACCACCGTGTATGTTGGCACTTAACTTATCTTTAAGCAGTGTTTTTAAATATATATATTTTTTAAATCATTTATGAAGACTGTACTCTTTAATTTAAAGTTGTTCTATTTTTTTATTGTAGGTTGTAAAACTCCGGAACACTTCGCCCGGTAATTACTCGGTCACCGTGATCAGTAAAAGCGCCACATCTGTCGTCGTAACCGGCAGAAGTGACTTTTATTTCCAACACGGTTTTTCCGAACAACAGCCCAAGTCCCTTCAGGAGACAGCACCACAGCCTTTCTCGGGTTAGTACTTAGTAGTACATATATAAAGAGGGAAACATGTGGTAATGTGCCCACGCATCTTCACATATTCTCACCTCATGTGTGTTGAAGTCTGTGAAGGTGTAGGTTTATGAAGATCGTGGTCTCGAAAACGTAGAGTAGTGTAGTGTTGGAGGGTGGCATTTTTAACATCTAGCAATGTGAAATTAGAACATCACTTATAGTAGTCCAAAAGTATTATCATCATCAGGGCGGATGTGGCACCTAAAACTACCACTAACTACCACTTTAACATATTTTGCTAGTTTGTTTTATTAACTATAAAAATAACAATTAGGTTTAATAATTATGCTGTAAGGTAATTGGGAGGTGATAATGCCTCTGGAACCACTAGGTTAAGAGGCCTGTTTTTCTAACCACACGACTTTTTTTGCATGTACGCCAGAGTTTAGGTGGGTGTGTTTTTGTCACGCAGACTGATGTTAACAAGAAAACACAATTTTCATTCCAGATACATTGACTCACTTATCATTTTTGGTGTCAAACCCAAAGGATTCTGTCAGAATAAAAACAGCTCAGATTTTAGATATGAAGGAAACCGTGATCAGAGACCCGATGCCCCTGACGGAACTATGGCCCAATTTTTATACAACGGAAGCGTTTGTTGCGCCGTCTGATATGTTTAAAGTCGCGGTAACGTACCTGACCTTATTAATAATTGCTAGGAAATCGCTCCATTACCATAAAAGATGGATCATTTTATTTATGGTATACTGGAGAGGTTTTTCACTTACATAGTAACAAAACAAAACAGAATTTATCAATCAAAGATGGGTAATTTATGTCTCAGATAAGGCAATATTGTATAGTATTCTACCAATGTTAAGTAATTATGGATGGATGCTGATTATAATATATTGATAACGTGGAAATTATATAAAATATTTCAAGAACTCTCAATATTGTGACTATTCTAACATCCCCTCCTTTTCTGAAATGAAATTAATTTTAGTTGACGGGAGAGGTCATCGCAACAGGAAAGTTTATAAGGAGAATAGCCAAAATTCCCGTTACACCACAGAAACCACCACCTGGTAATTATAAAATCACTGTAATAAAATGTCTAAGTACTTATGTTATAATGTAAAGTATAAGACTATACCCACTATTTGAGAATGAAATTATGCTGTATATGAATTTACTGAATATGTAAATTATTATAACAATTTAAATAGGTAATGATAGTTGATGTAATAATAAATGCAATATCAGGTACTCCAGTGGCTAAAGCACCAGTGGTAGAGATCAAAGAAGGGGCGTCTGTGGAGGTAGCACCCGGAAGCTCGTTCACACTCACATGCAAGGTTTCCGCGTACCCCAAGCCAGAAATTACTTGGAGAAACAACATAGGACTTACAATGCCATCGAATGTAAGTTATTAACAATTTCGTTACAATAATATTATTAGCCTATGACAAATATATATGTCATAGGCTATGAATAATATTGGAAAGTTTTGTTTAACGCGTTTAAGTATTTATTTTACGCGCCTCGCTCGGGGCCTAAAGTGTATTGAAATTCATCAAAATGTTTCAATTAACCCTTTGATTGACAAGGAACGAATAGTGCTTCGACTTATAACTCCATAAAAGTTTACATACATTTTCCGGTTTCAGATATCCAGAGTACAGATTCCATATGACTATGTAAGCTACCTACAAATATCCAGCGCCACAAAGGCGAGGTATTACTGCCACGCCCGAAATTCACTCGATAGCAAACAGCATAAAGCCATCGACGTCATAATCAAAGATCCATTCGTCATCAATTCTGTTCCTAAGGGTAAGTACCTAGTTTCTGTATAGTAAATTTAAAATTTAATAAAGTAGATTGATTATATTGTTTTTAGGGTTCCGTACCCAAAGGGTAAAACGGGAACCCTATTACTGAGACTTCGCTGTCCGTCCGTCAGTTCGTCCGTCTGTCACCAGGCTGTATCTCATGAACCGTGATAGCTAGAGACTTGAAATTTTCACAGATGATGTATTTCTGTTTCCGCTAAAACAACAAATACTAAAAACCAGAATAAAATAAATATTTAAGGGGGCTGCCATACAATAAACGTGATTATTTTGCCGTTTTTATAGATAATGGTACGGAACCCTTCGTGCGCGAGTCCGACTCGCACTTGGCCGGTTTCTTTTGTTCTTTCAACATAGTTTTAAGTCGCGAACGGAGTGGATAGTGCTATTGTTAATGTTCCGTATTGTATTTTTAGGTACTACTAATGTAGCTTATGAAACAGACTCAACGTTAAACTGTGATGTAAGATCTAGCCAACCGTTGCAAATTCGTTGGTACCGTGTGAACAAGCTCACGAGCGAAACTGAACACGTCTCACCATCAGAGAAATACTCGATATCTTCGGATGGTTCTCGGTTAAAGATCTCGTCAATGGATTTAGACATGGTTGGCAAATACACCTGCAAGGTGTTTTTACAACGAGACCCAACACAGAAACGAGTATTTAGTACAAATGTTGAAATAAGTGGACTAGGTAAGTTAATAAAGCTGGACAAATAATATAACTACCTCGTCAACTGAAAGTTTCATAAGATATGTGAACAAATTAATACAAATCATCGGATAAGTTGCAGGAATTGGAATAACGTACAATACTGTAATCCGAGCAGTTTATTTCTCTTATTGCCAGGTCATCAAACCGACGCCCAGTACACTGTTTGTTTTGGCCGATCCCCGCCGATCCGATTATTCCGTCTTTCTTTAAACAAAAAATACCTCATACAAATCTTTTTTTTTGCAGTTGCCCCAAAGATTGATTCAGAGATTAAGAAAATAAGTGTAAAAGAACATATGCCAGCCACAATAAAATGCAAGTAAGTCTAAAATTCGTCACCAAAAATTGTTTCAGCAATACACTCCACATTGGCTATGATGAATTTAATTATTTGTTTCATTTATTTAAGAATTGTGGAAGGTGTTCCAAAGCCTAAAATATCTTGGAAGCAGAAGGCAATCGGCTCCACAGAGTACCGGTCCATTGCAGCCTCGGGTTCAGAGCTGCGCATAGAACAGGCGGCGCTAGCCAACGGCGGGCAATACAAGTGTGTTGCCGAGAACGCAGTGGGTCATCGCGAACAAGTTGTTGCGGAACTAGTGGTGCTTAAGGCCCCCACAGTGGCTATCGTGGAGGGCAAGAATATAAAGGTTCCATATGGGAGCCGGCTGGCTCTCACGTGTCGCGTGACAGCTAACCCAGAACCCAATATTATGTGGATGGCCCACCACACAGGACACAAGCTACCATCCACGGTACATCTAACTTAATAGAATTCGGGATCTTTAAATATATCATGGTGTGACTTTAAATAAATACTTTTGTTTCAGATTTCAGCAGCAAAGACTATTTATGAATACAGTCGCACTTTAGTGCTTGCCTTTGTAAAGACAACAAGCACATATTCTTGTGGTGCAAATAACGACCAGGGCTCAGCCACCGAAAGTATTTACGTGACAGTATCTTCACCGTTTAAAGTTCGCTCTCATCCAACGGGTGAGTAGTATCTGTGATCGTCCAATCAAAATTTCACCGTATTCGCTCCAGTATAAATTATTTTTATATCTTGATAATCCCGTTCTTATTTGCTTCTTTCAGCTTCGACCTCTGGTAAATATGGAACTCAAGTCAACCTGAAATGCGATATAACGTCTTATTTGCCAATGAAAATACGGTGGTACCACACTAAGGACAAAAATATTAAAAAGAAAGAAATCGAATCATCAGAACAGTACACAATATCGTCAAATGGTGCAGAGCTGAAGATTAATATGATGGATATTGGTGTAGACGGCGAGTACACTTGCAAGGCATCCTTGCTAGATCATGATAAACATGTAGAATACTCAACACAAGTTCAAATACAAGGATTGGGTAAGCATGTTTGACGTACGACCCAATAACTATCCATAAAACACGAGAAAAATGTCCAACTGATATTTTTAAGGGGTTAAGAGTCATACTTGTATGCATCCATAACCATATTTTAGCATCATTAACTGAGGACGATGATTCACTCAATTTAGTTAAGATGGGTTATATATTTATTTATTTTCATTCAGAGGTTCCTGAGATAACGGGAGACGGAAACAAAAAAGTTTCAGAAGGTACAACGGTATCAATAAAATGCAAGTGAGTATAGTCTTAGTCAATGCAAGTAAAATACAGCAGCTACAAGAATGGTCAAACGTATGTAATACTATTTTCAGTATCATCAAAGGTGTACCACATCCGAAGCTAACCTGGCAATTCAAAACTGCAAAGAGCAGCAAGTTCATAGATATGAACAACACAGGCAGCGAATGGCACGTATCCAAGGTCACAAGCGAACACTCCGGGTACTACAAATGCACCGCGAAGAACAGCCAAGGCACCCGTGACCACGTCGTTCAACTTACTGTTGAAGGTAAGTATTGTAGTAAAACCGTCCCGTCAAGTCGCGCACATTTAATTTTTTGCCAATACTAAGAAGAACTGTATTGAATTTTCATGCGTGGTGGCATAATCTTTACCACAAAAATTAAATCTTTATGTACATTGACAGTGCGTTTGGTATTGGGAAAAAAATTGCCGTAATCGTTTGAATGCCCAAGTTGGCGCGGAGCTTTATCTTCTGTACTAAATGACGTTCAAAATAATATGTATAATATTATTAAATGTGGCTAGTGTGGTCATATGTTATCTCTAATACCTTTATTCATTAACTTTTACTATTTTCAGTACCGGCTAGAATAATTACTGACCAGTTGGAATACGAAGGCATCACAAGCGATATTGCTTTGAGAATACCTTGCGATACCATTGGCTTTCCAATACCGGTTGTCAGGTGGGATGTGAATGGCTCTCCGGTTATCCCAGGTAAAGTTATTTGTTATGTTAATACAATAGAATTCATACATATTCTCCAAGCTGTAGCGTAAGAATTATTAATACTTTATACATCTTTGTTTTAGGAATAAAATATGCTATAGAAGAAGGGGCATTGATAATTAAAAATCCGTCAAAGAGTGATAGTAATAAGGTGTACATCTGCACGGCAACAAACACTGTCGGTTCAGACGCTAAGAAATTTAATGTGTCCATGTCTGGTAAACTTAAACCTGCATTTATTTATACCAAAGCTTGTAGCTAGGAGCTACCACCTTTCAACCGCTTCTTTTGCAGCAATGTCTTTACTATTACTTTCAGTTTTAACAGTTAACTCAGTACAAAATAGTATTAAAACAATAATACTTTAGGAGGTCGTAGTAAGGGCACTCATTTTAAGGTGTATATGACTGCACTAGATAATATCGCTGATCAACGGACCTAGCCCATGCATGCAACTAATAAAGATCTAGGCACTCTATCGAAGTTTTATCTGTATTTTAACGCTCGTTAATGTGTAAGCTTCATTGAATGCACATGTCCACTAAAGCAAATAGGCGCACTAATCGTAGGTGACCAATTTTTTTACTAATTTCAAACTTAACTGTATTCACTTTTTTCCTTCTTATTTACGAAATGATGAAATTTAATGGAATAAGACGTGGAATTGCTGCACCTGCGGGTTTTTCAGACTGTGCCAAATGATTATTAACAAGAGGAAATTTGATGAAACTGTAGTATAGTGTAAATAGTGTAGCATTTCGAATAATCCCTCGTACATCGGGGCACCACAAGCTGCGAGTCAATATCATTTCGTTGAAAAATGAACTATTTTTATTGGTCAATACAGTTCATTTTGCGCGTGGTTTAATGCACCAGCTTTACAGTATAATATCAGCTATAAGAGGTCGCTATCGTTAACGTTTAAGGAATAAATATTTTTTTTTACAGATTCATTGAATGATTACGGTGTTTGTCATGATATATTTCTCTTAATGGGCACGTCTACTCCATTAAATTGCAGTCTGCCCCGAATTGATTCATCAATCGTTACGTGGTTTATAGTAAGTCAATCATTTTATAGATGTAAAGCAAAAGACGCGCCTCAAAATGTTTGCCAATGCCAGCTCACCACAATTATCTCTGTGTACCATAGAGTAAACCATGTGCCATAGAGTAAAGTCCGCCGTGGACATCCGCCATTGTAGTTACCTATAGTATACGTCAACTACTTAGGGCAACTGCAATAGCGGATGTCAGATAAACGACAAATAAATTGCCGCAGGGTGGAATCAATAGGGCATCTCCGTTATATATCTCAATGCTGTGTACGCATAAATAATGAATTTACGTGGTAAAAGCCTCGTCAAAATTCGTTCGCGCTTTCAGTGTCATTTCGTTGAAGAATTAACTTTTTCTATGTGTCACATATAGTCCGTTTTAGTATTGGCAAATTTTTTTACAAGTATCCTGTTTTATTTTTATTTTATATTTTAGAATGGAGCAGGTGTTAATACAAGTAAACCACATTTTTATTTGGCGGATGCTACCGAGAGCTTAGATGGTAATTACACTTGTCACGTTAGTGACGTTCACGGCTCCGCGTCGGAAACGTTTGTGGTCGACGTGGGCTTCCCGCCGACGTTCAAGTACGAAAAGAACGATGAAGACGATGATTTGCTGAGATGTGATGTTGAAGCTAAGCCTGATCCGAAAGTAAGTTCCTGTTTTGTCACAATACCTTATATAAGCAGTGGTAGTCTTATTGATGAAACGCCCGCCTAGAACGCCAGGGGCGCAAGTTCAAAAATATTTTCGGATTTAATTTGCCAATTTCATTTTCATTGATGATTATCATTTGCTGAATGGTGAAAGCAAATATCGTGAGGAAATCTGCACGTCTATAGAAGTGTGTGTGTAATTCATCTACCCCGCACTGGGCTCGCGTGGTGGATTATGGCCCAAATCTCCCTCGCATTGAGGGGGAATGTGCCCGGTATAAAGGTAGCCCTTTTTATATTGGAACCAAAATACATAGGCAAAGTATGGGTGCACTGCAGTGCATCGCTGCCTACTTCTTTGGGGAATACAAGCGTTTACATCCGAGATTACCATTTGCTATCGAACGGTGAAGGAAAACATCGTGAGGAAACCTGCACGTCTGAGGGAACTTGACTAGTTCTCGATAGATGTGTGAAGCCTGCCAACCCGCACTGGGCCAGCGTGGTGGACTATGGCCTGAATCCCCCTAACATTGAGGGGAGGCCCGTGCCCAGCAGTGGGACATTAAAAAGGGCTGTAGTTATAGTTATTATTTATTTCCAGGTCGTGTGGACATTTAACGGCGTACCAATGGATGGTGAGAGATTCGAGCAACTGACTGCGACCAAGTCGGGCCATTACCAATGTGTAGTAAAGAACGTCCATGGAATGGTTAAAAGGGACTATGATGTTAAAAGTAAGTTTTTTGCAACAAAACCGATTGTTTTGTGACTTTAGACATGTTTATAGATATTTTTTTTGGGACCTGAGTAATAATTATTTTTGAAAATTAACACAGATACTGAAAATTGTCCATTCATGTTTCTTCAATTATAAATATACTTTTGTATTCTATTCATTTTAAGTTTCATTACTTTCAATTATACTTTGTATTTTAATTCGTTGTGATTTGTAGAAAATTGTTAACATACAAGTCTCATATTTATGTTTTCTTTTACAGGATCGTAATGAATATGTAATTCATGAAATTCAATATATTGTTGTGGCTTCATTAGTTACATAACGTTCCAGATAGTACATAACTGATGTATTGAATACACGGTTCACACAGAGTGTCTTCAAAGAATAACCTCTATAGTATCGTCTCTACATAATTTAATAACCATTTTATTAAAACTGTTACAGATTATATCGGAAAATATATAAGTATGTATATGAACTGTAAGTTTTTGAGAAATAATTAAATAAATGATATATATGAAATGTAAATATAGGTATGGTGTTTTTAAATCGGTAGGATATTAAATCATTCTTCCAAGATCGATTAATACAATATATACCTCAAATATATAACACACCTACATAGTACATACAAGTTAAAAAAAAAATTTTTGTCACTTATATTTTATAGTTTAATCCGTATAATTACTACCTACGTAATTATTAAGGTAGGCAGTGGTAGCCTCGCGGGCAAGAACGCCCGCGTTGAACGTAAGGGGTGCATGTTCAATTCCCCGGAGGCACCTCTGAGATAATTTTCATGTGCGAATGTCATTTTCAACAATGATTACCACTTGCTGAACGGTGAAGGAAAACATCGTGAGGGAACTTGCACGTCTATAGAAAGGCGTGTGAAGTTCACCAACCCGCACTGGGCCAGCGTGGTGAACTATGGCCTAAATCTCCCTCGTATTGAGGGAGAATGTGCCCGGTATAATGGCAATAGGCTCGCCCCCTATTACATTAGGACCAAAATACATCGGCGAAGTGTGGGCGCACTACAGTGCACCTCTGCCTACCCCTTCGGGGAATACAGGCGTGATGATGTATTTCTTAATTACTACCTACGCATTGTCAACAACTGAATATTGAATACTATTTTATCGACGTAAAAAAAATTGTTTGTATAAAAAAAAACATTATATTCTAGTGACACATGAATCGTCAAAAAACAAAAATAGGACAAAAATAGGACCTACCACGCATTCAGAATGCATTTCCTATATAGTATCCTTCATTAGTATCCTTTCCGAAAGAATTCTATAATTTACATAATAAGATAGGTCGTTTTTGCTAAATAAACGCTTCCATCTAAACGTTGTTTGTTTTATTACAATAATATCGTTAGTACCTACCTCAGTTAAAAAGAAACGATTGGCTTACCCCACCAGATTAGTTCACTGTGCAGTATCAACATAAATTATAAATATCGCCATATATAGCAGTGGTAGCCGGGTGGTCGAACGCACGCCTTGTAAACCTTGCTCACCTCTGGGATTTATGTGCTAATCCCATTTTCATCCGAGATTATCACTTGCTATGAAACGGTAAAGGAAAACATCGTGAAGAAACCTGCACGTCTGAGGGAACTTGTCTAGTTCTCGATAGATGTGTGAAGGCTGCCAACCCGCACTGGGCCAGCGTGGTGGACTATGGCTTGAATCCCCCTCGCACTGAGGGGAGGCCCGTGCCCAGCTGTGGGACGTTAAAAAAAGGGGCTGTAGTAGTAAATATCGCCGGACAGCACACACTCATCTTATGAACACATACTAAGGAACGCTTGTAGGTACTATGAGTACCATACCGTGGACTGGGGGCGGTCCCAGTTACACCCGGAGAATTCCAAAAAGACCTTTTCTTAAAGTTTCCGCTGGCGGGAATCGAACTCGCTACAGTGAGCCGAGCACGAGCGGCCTACTTTCGAACCACCAAATCAAGCGTCGTCGATTATTCCAAGTAATATTACTAATAGTTTAATTAGTTACATAATTATGTTATTGTTAATAACTGCTCGACAAATAAACTCGGGAAAATATATTTTTTTCATGTCTACAGTTTTTCATGTAGCGCGCACTATTTTAAAAATATAATTAAAATACCTCTGCCTTATTCATTTTCATTACCGTTTTCCTACACAGAAACTTTACCAACTTACTTTACTAACAGTACCTATCTGCATTCACTGTTCAGCACCTAACTTCCACCGATTAGCACTATTGTTTTATATGTTGACTCCTTAACGAGACGTATACCGTATGAGTCTGTATATGTCTCGTTAAGGAGTCAACGGAAGAAAATCGTAACGCTTTAATCTATGAGAATAATATAAGCCACTTCATGTACCTAACATTATATGATTAGATTTTATTTCATCTTTATCACGTTCATCAGCTATTGTATAATGTGTATTTATCTATTGTCCTTGCTATTAATTAATTAATATTGGCGAAATACCCCCTCTAGTCGCAGGTGAAGTCATTTCTCATCTTATTCCATAAAATTTCACTAATTTCGTAAAAAAAGTAAGAACGTCTAATATTTCACCGTAAAGGTAAAAACACTTTTAGCCCTGAGACAAAACAGTTAGTTTTTGTATTGGTAAATGCAGCGCGCGTTGACAGCTTAGTCTGCTTGAAGCTTAAGTAACAGTAACATCTGGATTTGGGCAATTCTATATTATTTACAAATTAATTTCATAAATAATTTCAAATATTGTACTGACCCACGACCCAGACGCTAAATAAATTACATACAATAGCTCAGTAATTGTATGCAACAAACACCTACACTATGACTATTCGGTTGCAAAACAATGATAACTTCGAGGTAAACAAGTATTTTATTTTATTTAAACAATAAATTATTATATTATTGGACTGGTATTCCCTAATTAAAGTAGTATGTCTAGATAACAATATAGACTTGTAAAAAACATGATAACAATCCGAGCTTATATAGCCGGGAACAACACAACTCATATTAGTATGCCAATCAATATTTTTACAATAAGCATATTAACTATTAATATTTCTGATCATTACATCAATAATATAATGCAAGTGTGGGGTTATTTATTTATTTGAGTTTAGAAAAACACCGGTTTTTAGATACATCGACATATAAATATTCGACTTAAGCGTACTGTTTTCACGAATAGTTTTTAGCATGTATTTATTTAAGTTCAATTAAATAACAATAGGAACAAACAAAAAATCGACCAAGTGCGAGTTGGACTCGCGCACCGACGCTTCCGTACATAAACTATTAAAGCACCGAACATTGCTCTAAAGAAAAGATAAACCGGATTGGGAGACAAACTTAACTTTGCCGGTAGAAACTGTTGACTCCATACATCGAGATAGGTCGCGGTCAGTTTACTTACTGCAAGTTAGTTTATACCTAAGCGCAAAAAAATTAATTATTCGTTCTGCCATAAATTTAGTGTTATCGGATTTTGCCCTTTACTAGTGCTAGACATTGCTTTTTACCAAATTTCATGATTCGAGGTCAACGGAAGTGCCCTATAGGTTTTTGATACCCCTGCGAATATACTAGAAATGCAACATAAACCGCCCTGTCTTTTGATTGCGTTAACTTAGAAGTTTGATTCTTTTACAGCTCCAAGGGATTGCAGGCTTGAGTCTTTGTTATTAATTCCTACTTGATACCTCCACATATTCCTGAGAAAAAGGGTCTTGACAGACAGACCGACAACAAAATGATTCTATTAACGTTCCTTTTTAGGTACGGAACCCTAAAAACGTATATAGCAGCAGCATAAACAGCAAAAAATACAAAAAAAATGATGAAATTAAGTTGTTGGCTTTGAATATGTATTTATACCATTTGGAGTCGAGACAAAATTGAATGGGCGAAATTCCAAGCGCCCAAAATGTATATCTTAAAAATGGGATGATACAACCGGTGCGACCCAAGAGCAGTGGAGAGTGGTAAAGTAAGAGGTAATGATGATTGGAAATTAAAGTCACACATGGAGCCTGCCCGGTATTTAAGCCTCAACCCTTGTTTCCGAGTTATACTAGGAGTTCTACTAGGCTAGGAATACGTATAGATAGATGCATAAATCTTAATTCTTTCCCGCGATAAATAATATGCGAGTTCCGCTCTCTGCTATTGAAATATTTTGTTGATAAACTTGTGGATTTACCCGCGTACACGCTATCACCAGCGCAGAAAGAGCGAAGGTTATCACTACACGAGACGTCACTATATTTCGTATTGTTCCCCACAGCGAATACACCATTTTTTAAAGATTGGTCGTACTTTAATATTATTGTTTTTAGGGTTTCGCACTTAAAAAGGAACCCATAGGATCACTTCACTGTCTATCAAGACGGACCTGCATCTCTCGCATTTATCATAATCTTCTGTGATTTTGTTTATAAGAATTACCTTGTTATTAATTAATTTAGGTACCTATAACTAGTTTAAATAAGGTATTACTCCTAATTTATTATATTATTAACTGAGCCCGCGACTTTGTACGCGCGAAATTTAGGAACACAAATTATTTTCCCGAAATTAAAGAAGCTTTAGTTACTCCTCTTAACATCAGCAAGCACTAAAAGTTCCGTGGAAATCAGTCAAGCCATTTCGGAAATTACCCGGAAAAATGGGTTTTATTTATTTTCCGCGAAAACTCAAATTGTTTTTCCAAAACAAAAGTGGCCTAGGTTAACTTGTTACAACAGCTATTTGCTAGTTTAAGTCCCGTAAGAATCAGTCAGACGTTTTTGAGTTTACCCAGAACAAAATACAGGCAAAAAAATGCGTTTTCTTTTTTGGTATCGTAAATGCTTTCATATTAATTTAGCAGAAATCTGTTATTTTAAAATTACAACCCGACACTTTATTCTATTTATATGTATAGATAATTTAAACAAAGGTTGTCTACCTATTTTTTTGATGTATTAGAAGTCCGCAATAATAAGTAGCCGTAGATTTATGTGGCTAAAGATTTTTTGTTTTGACTATTTATTAGGGCAATATTAAATTCACCGCCAATCGCAATACACATCCACTAGCGATTAGTATCTACTTTTGACGGTATCAGTGGGTACCATGCCTTGAAACAGTTTATGATGAAAATTATACATAGTAATGTTATAATGAAAATTTTAAAAATAATGATATAATTATATAAATAAATTGCTAATGCTACGTAAAGAGGACGACGAAACACTGCTTTAAAAGTTTTTTCTTTAAAAACGTCCAGTGTATTATTGAATTTCGGTGAAAACGACCACCTGACCACGCGTCAAAACTCGATTGCAAAACCAATAACACGTTGTTCAAAAATGTGCCCTTTCTCTGAGTTAATACGGGTCAGTTTGGTTTTGGCAAAACATCGATTGCACGCGTTTTAGGTATGAAAACGTGGAGCTAAAAAGATACCCTATTTTTTGTAGCTCTTTTAACATGTTGTGATTTCTCTATGACATCTAAATCGTGGACTCATGAATTGTGGGTTATGACTTTCTATCACCGTCGCTTTTCAAGTATAACATGTTCAGAGATGTGTAATTATTATTCCGGACTTCTGACTTTGACTTCCATAAACAAATACTTAGGTATCAAAAATATTCAACATTGTTTAGTTGTTATTACGTATTATAATTCTTCATGTGGTATTCCCTATTGGTGGTATAGTGAAGATAAACTTGGAAATTACGTGATAATAACTACTCGTAGCTTAAAAGGTCGTGTACAGTCAAACTATTCACAGTGTCTCGTTGGTATCAGCGGTTTAACCAACGAATATGTTGGTGCGGACGATTCCGTCCTTTCTACTTGTGTTTCTAACACTGATCTACAAGGTGTCATGTCAGGGGGCAAGTTTGACCTTCGTTATAGACGACACCCGTTCCATGGGTGACGACATAGCACAAGTCAGAAGAAATGTGGATTCCATAATGGACATTGTTTTGGACGAGAAATCCAGCCAGATTAGTAATATAGTACTGGTTACATTCAACGATCCAGGTAAGAGATCCCTTTAGTTATTAGACTAGTCAAGATATACATCGTAGTCACGCTTGTAATCCTCAAAGAGCTAAGCAGAGATCGATGACGTTTCTGTTGTACCCAAAGGACAACAAAAGTATATTTAACAGCGCTAAAAAGATTGCTATACAGGTACCTATTAGGTACATTACGGCCATAAGAAGGACTCTTACACTTAGTCTAGTTTACTTTGGTTCAGAAGCGACATCATTGTCCATTTATATTCCTTTTGAAAGTCGTTCCAGATATTTTAACTAACATATCCAGAGTAAAATAATAACAATGATTATACACATTGTTTCCAGCTGTGAGACTCAGAAAAATCACCAGGACCCGACATCAGTTCAAGGCGGCCATGGCGAGAGTCAAAGTTCACAATTACTTTAACTATGATTGCCCAGAAATGGCATTGTCCGGTATTAAGCTGGCTATCGAGTCGAGTCTGCCCGGGTCCTACATCTACGTGTTTACAGACGCATCCGCTAAAGATTATCATTTGAGCGAGGAAATACAGCAACTGTGCCAAAGGAAACAGAGCCAGGTATTAACTGCCTGTAATAATCCTAGTTATACAATAAACTAATCAAATCTTGTATAAGCAATGTCTAGGTTGAGTTGCGCCCAAATTAACAAGTACCAATATACCTTAATAAAGGTTGCCTTGATTGATTGACAGTTATGTTGAATTAAAAATGAGGTGATTGAGTGATTGATGAGCTTAGTTCAAAAATTTCAAATGGGCGTGGTTCCCTTTGACAGTTTTATGGTTATTTGTTGTTGTTAATAAACGAAGCCTGCTCCCATTCCCACCACTGTTACTCGTATAAGCCACGATCTACAGCGGTATCCATTGCAGACGCAAGGTTTGACCCACGATGAGTCCCGGGTAAAGCTAAATTTTTTTGGAACCCGCACGAATTTAATCAAGGCAAGGGGTAGGACTTGAATAGAATTAAAGTTGGAAGAAAAGCTAATCACTCCATTGCAAAGCGGGAGACAAAAATAACTGTATATACTGAATTGCCATTGAAATAAAAAAGCACCACGGGTGATAATTTTAAAGTAGTTGGTCTAACCATGTGTGAGCTGTGCAATAGGTATAGCAGAAAGGTTTATGGTTTTTGATGATTACAGGTAGTTTTCGTACTCACGGGTGATTGCAAACTACCTAACAGCAAGCGGTTCAAAGTGTACTACGACATAGCAACCGCCAGCTCGGGGTTAGCGTTCAGAGTGAGGAAGAATGAGGTCGACGCGGTAAGTACACAAAGTCTAATTATAGAAGTAATGGCTTAACAAATGCATCAAGAATTTTCTTGGCTATACGTAACCGAAAAAGTAACAGTAGTTGTAGAGTGTGCGCAAGATAAGACATGCCACGGGATGTGCTGATTTTGTAACTTTCTGTCATATGAAACGAGACAGATATCGAATCTGTGCTAGTGTTCTAGTCTTGACATGTGTGCTAACTCCGCAAGTTGGTGCAATTCATTTAAACATAAATTGATTTACCTATATATGAGAATCTTTGCATGCCTAATGGTGCTTCAAAGTGAATAGGTACGAAACATACCTGTATTACACAGATAAACTACTCATAAATAATTGCTCATTATTTCCTTAATTAAACAATTTCTGCAAAAACAGGAAAATGTAATTATACCTATCTTTAATAAGTCACATTTGATACCAACCTATTATTACTATGTATTATGTATATAAATATATGTATATTTTAATGATAATCACAGTAAAATATATATTAGAGATATACATTTAAAATAGGTGGCAGAACTTTTTTTCAGTGCAGGTACTAGATGTACCTGCACTGAAAAAAAGTTCTGCCATCAAGTAAATAATACCCTTTTTTTCTAACACTAGGGGACACCTTAAGGTAATTCAGGTTTCTACTTTTATCGACAACGAAGTTATAGGGGGTCGAAAATGGCCTGAACTGCTTCAAGAAAAGGATGGTACGGCCGTGCCGCTTTCTTGCTCGACTTGTTGGGCACTGCCGTGCCCCCAGATATCTAAATGAATACTAATACAGCTGCCAACTGCTGAGTAATTGGCCATCACAATAAGACGTTTTTTAGAGATAGTAAAAAAGGGTGTGAGAATATATTATGAGCTTGTCCATAATGGAATCTTAAGTAAGACCTAAGTCATCTTATAGCCTTTTAGTATGAAAAAAACTTTAAAGAAATGAACATAAAATTATTTAAATACTCAATGTAACCGATGGTAATACGGCCTTAGATTGTTATTAAAGACTCCATTTTTTCAGGTGGTGCACACAATTCGTGAGACCATAAAAGGCAATAAAACTGTGTTGACGACACGAGTGACGCCACCCGACGAGTACACGGACGTACCCGTAAGTGTCCACTAGTTTATAATATATATTGTGTTTTATAAATAATGTTAATCCATTTAAAAATGCAGGTCATTTGTGAGATGTATTAAAAAATCTATAGGTACTAAACACCAAAGACATCATCATCATTACGAATCTAATGGAAACGGATGTGCGCTGACAGAACATTCCTTATGGAAGCATCCATAATAATATATGAATGCTTACATACAAGTTTTCGAGCTTTCAGATCAAAAATAATTTTAAAGCTGTCATAAAAGGCCTCGGGTATTTGGCTAGGTCTACTTTTTTTGTCAAACATATTCACTCAATAATTAGAACCCTATTTTTTATTTTGGTATTATCTACTTTTTTACAGTTCTGGATAGATGATCAAACTGAATACGCCATTATATCTGCATCTGGCACAGACGTATCTCTCAGAATTAAAGGGCCTTCAGGCAGTCCTCTAGATACGGAGAAAATTATGTGGACTAGAAATGGAAAGGTACGTTTTAACTAGACAGGTTTTGCGAATTAAGTACTTACATAAAACGTAAACTAAAATCAATATCAATTGGAACGCAAGCGACGGCCATCACAGCTGAGGTAGACCAAAAAGACGATGGCAGAACGATCTGGTTAAGTTTGCGGGTAATTCTAGGTCACAGATTATGGAGGGTTGGAGGAAAGAAAAGCTCAGGAGTGGGACACGGAAATATGCTGGAACAAACTTACATAAGTTAATGGTTAGGCTTCCGAGGGTCTAAAATGGTCACCACTCTACATAGCTCTCATGACTCCTTTGAAAATTATTTCTTTCAGGTTCTTAAGATTAAGAAACCTGATTCCGGTAAATACGTGGCAACGGTGAAGGGCTCCAGCTCCACTTCCGTCGTCATTACTGGCAGGAGCGACTTCTTGTTCCGTCACGGTTTCTCCGAGCAAGAACCCAAAGTTATCGATGATACTGCACCGCAGCCTCTCTCAGGTAAGATGATCGCGGATAACCTTATTTAGGTCACCATAAGCATGCCTGTTTTCCTCAAATGTATAGGCAGAGGTATTGCACTAGCGCTTCGCCTGTATATTTTTTGTTTCAATGTAATACGAAGCGAGAAATTCCTATTCGTTTAATTTAAAAACATTACAATGCATTATTTCATCCTACTTAGCGTAACTTTTGTTGCATAGCTCTGCTGTGAAATACGGGTGAAACGAAAATTTAATTAATATTTATGTGGTATCGTATTTTTGTTTCAGAGACATTGACTCATTTGTCATTTTTGGTGACGGACCCTAAGCACTCTGTTCAAATCAAATCAGCTGAGATTTTGGATATGAAGGAAAATATTATCAAGACTTTTACTGTAAAAGAATTATCGCCTGATTTCTATGTGACAGAACCATTTGCCGCACCGTCCGATATGTTTAAAGTTGCGGTAAGATTGTTTTTATACAATTAACATCACTCAAGGTTTCGAATTGATTTGAGTAAAAGAATTTACATTTACCAATACGTATATAAAATGAAGATGAATGTAGATGGAAGCAAAATTGGTTGTAGAAATTGTACCATACCGAACACAAAATACCATGATAATTTTATGAAGTAAAAAAAAGCCAAATGAATTCACTCATCCCAGTATGTTTAGGGCGTTTTGGTATTTAGTGATTTATAAATGTTCCAGTTGATTGGAGAAGCCGTCCAGACCGGAAAACCAGTGAGAAGAATAGCGAAAATTCCCGTGACACCACAGAAAGCACCCCCAGGTCAGGGCTGTGTTAAAATTAATGTACATAACCTAATGTGGATCAAATTGAGAACCTACCATTTTGTCTTGAATTTAGTTAATATAAAAATACTGCACTATTCCAACGCACATACGTTTAGTCAAGTTTAACAGAAGTTGTATGAACACTTTTATATTCACGCTAGAGAGCACCTAGTGCGTCAGAAGCGTAGAAATTCATAGTAGCGCCAAAATTTCGACATTATTGGCAGTTTGATCAAATTACACTTGGATTGTAGATGGCTTATGTACAAAAAATTGTATTATAGGCGGTTTGTAAATAGAAACCTTTTTAAAAATAGCTCCATAGATATAATAGTTAGATAAATTGGTATTTTTTGTAAACAGGGAAAACGTTAGCTAAAGTGCCAGTGGTAGAGATCAAGGAAGGAGCGTCAGTGGAGGTGGCACGCGGCAGCTCGCTCACACTCACTTGCAAGGTGTCCGCGTATCCCGAACCAGAGATCACTTGGACCAACGACAAAGGAATCACAGTGCAATCTACGGTAGGTGATAAAGATATTAGAGACAGACAAACATTGCATAGACATTGTGAGATTCATTCCTTGGGTTCTTTACCTCAAAAAGGAAAAGGAACCTTCATAGAATCACTTCGGTGTCTATCTGTCAGCTAAGACTCTGACTTCTAAGTCAATGCAATATTAAATTCGGCCGTGTATACCACGTATTTTGACTCTACTCTTTGTACTTCGAGTTGTTAGTTGATCAAGAATTATAAAATTTGTAGTAGTAGGTACATAATTTAAATGACTTTTAAGTTATCATAAAAATGATAACGAAATTTCTTTTCATTTCAGAGCTCCAGAGTACAAATTCCTTACGACTACATAAGCTATTTAAAAATATCTAAAACATCAGAAGGAACTACATATCACTGCAACGCCAAAAACATCCTTATGAAAGTTGTTAAAGATATTAATGTGAAAACCAAAGATCCCATTACGGTTAAAACCATTCCTAAAGGTAATCTTAACCTTCGTAGTTATTTTCTTTTGGTCTGTGAAATATACAACCCTGTATATTTCAGAAAGTAAATTTCAGAAGTCTAAATAATACATTGTCATTATGAGAATCAATTAGGTATATAACTGCATGGTATAAAAATTAGGAAGAAAATGAACATGATTTTTCAACTTTTTTCATGACGCAAATATAAAAAAAATGTACAATATTGACACCAATTTTATAAATTATTTACTAAATAATGGTGGGCATCTCTCATAAATTAAGTTTTGCTGGCCTATGGACATGCTCTAAAATCATGACACATTAGTTTTTGACAAATATTCAAAAGTCTATAACTGAGAAAGTATGATAAATAATATTTTATTTATTTATTGTTAGTTACATATTATGATATTAAAAACTTAAGAACATATGTAAAAAATACTAACATCCTACTGATGATTATTTATAAAAGGTTTTATCCGCGTGGAATAGTGATAAGAACTCTAACCGCCGTCCCTCGTTGAATAGTTACGCCGTGACTCGTTGAGCGAGGAAAGAGCCAGGCCTTTCACACTTGTGGAGGCAATCTGACAACTTTTTTGATAAACATATAATTTTAGGTACAACGAAGGTAGGTTATGGGACAGATTCGACTTTGAACTGCGACGTAACGTCACCTCTGCCTTTGTTGATTCAATGGTACCACGTGAACAAGGCCACAGGAGAGACCGAACATGTGATATCCTCAAATAAATACTCCGTGTCATCGGATGGCAAACAGTTGAAGATCACGTCGATGGATGTAGACATGGTCGGCAAATACACATGCAAGGCATCTGTAATTGGTGATCCTAAGGAGAAAAAAGAGTTTAGCACGAATGTTGAAATAGATGGACTTGGTAAGTTGTGACAACAGAAGATAGTAGCATAACAGCATTAGTCAAAGTAATAAAATTAAATTGGTACAATTAAGAATTATTTGTGACATTGACGGCTTTGAGGAAGATACTTTAATATAGCATGAGGTCGAAAAGTATAACAGTAAAAATATGAGATAGTTAACTTATTTAAAAGGCACATAGTCTAAATGCATAGCAAACGGTGTCCGTCCTATAATATAACTTTGCTTATGAGATTAATGTTTTCTTAAATTTTTAAATAAATAAATAAACCAATTCCCTTGTAGGAACGTAAAAAGTGTTACGGTTAGAATGGAAACGTTATGATGTATATATTTTATTTTAGTGGCTCCGAAGATAAAGGCTGACACCAAGAACGTGCAAGTGAGAGAGAACACGCCAGTCACGATTAAATGCAAGTAAGTATTCCGAAGACCCAAAGTCACCTAAACTCGATCAGTTGCCAATCTTTAAAAGATGTATCAATCTACATAACTTCTCATCTTTTAGCATTTTAAAGGCTACTCCGAAGCCGACGATCACTTGGCAGTTCAAGGCACCGGATACTAACAGCTACCAGATAATACCAGGATCCGGCGCTGAACTACGATTCCCAACTGCAGGGCTATATAATGCAGGATCATATCGATGTATCGCAAGTAACGTAGAGGGCCGAGATGAACACACAGTGGCTGAACTACTGGTGGTTAAGGCACCGGCAGTAACCGTCAAGGAGGGAACGGATATCACAGTGCAGTACGGGAGCCCCCTGACACTTACGTGCAAGGTTACCGCCCACCCGCCACCGACCATCTCATGGACTGACAGCCAAGGGAAATCACTGCTCGCTTCCGTAACTATTTTTTATTTCATCACTATTGGTTTAGATTACAGGCTAAGTCCGCCAAACATCAGGAGCTGGCTTAGTTTCCGATGTCCCTGATAAATATTATTTTAGTAACGGCTTAAAAATTAAAGATAAAAATAAAACAAATACATCATCACGCCTGTATTCCCCGAAGGGGTAGGCAGAGGTGCACTGTAGTGCGCCCACACTTCGCCGATGTATTTTGGTCCCAATGTATTAGGGGGCGAGCCTATTGCCATTATACCGGGCACATTCCCCCTCAATACGAAGGAGATTTGGGCCATAGTCCACCACGCTGGCCCAGTGCGGGTTGGTGAACTTCACACGTCTTTCTATAGACGTGCAGGTTTCCTCACGATGTTTTCCTTCACCGTTCAGCAAGTGGTAATCATTGTTGAAAATGACATTCGCACATGAAAATTATCTCAGAGGTGGGGTGGCCGCCTGGGATTTGAACTTGCACCCCTTACGTTCAAGGCGGCCCGCGAGGCTACCACTGCTTAAAAAATTAAAGAGTACCTATCTGTTCTATTATATCTGGTATAGATAATGACATCCAAAACCTATCCAATACACCTACGAGAGATGAGGAGTTTAAAAAGACAACAATAATCCAATACAAAATAAATGTTTGTTTTAGATTTCTGGAACGAAGAACGAATTTGAATACTCTTACAAGGCAATCAGCATTAAAGAATCCGGAAAGTTCAAGTGTCGAGCCGAGAACAACCAGGGCAGCAAAACGGAAAGTATTCAAGTGACTGTGCTGCCTGCCTTCAAAGTTCTTTCCCATCCTCCGAGTAAGTACTTTCTGTGCTTGAGTTTGTGGAAGCGCATATTAATTAAGATAGTTTCACGACTTTGAACTCTAAATTTATCACGTGTTATTATTTTTCCAGATTCAATAGTGATTCCATACGGTAACCATGGTGACCTTAAATGTGATATAAAATCCAACCTACCAATGAAAATCGAATGGTACTACGCTTCTGATTCAACCAAAGCCGGCAGCACGTTGAGTTCATCCGACAAGGCGTACGAGACATCTCCAGATGGTACACTAAAAATCAAATCAATGGACATAGATTTGTCCGGGGTCTACACATGCAAAGCTACCTTGATTAACGACCCAACTGTGACGAAATCTTTCACAACGAAAATCAACATTGGCGGATTGGGTATGCAGTCTTATTATGTAAATAAAACAAAAAAAAATATTTCCAATTATTATAAACCCATGATTGCTTAAATTCGCAAGCTTGACACATTATTCTGAGTCATCTCTTTGATGTACGGTGTTTATCATTGTTTATTATTTTAGTGTCTCCGAAGATAAAACCTGACACCAAGCAAGTAACAGCAAAAGAGCACACCTTAGCCACGATTCAATGCAAGTTAGTATTCTGAAGTTTCAATACCCATTACCCAAACTCAATCAGTTACCAACCTTTGACAAATTATATAAATGTATCGGCTTTCAGCATTATAAAGGCCGTTCCAAAGCCCAAAATTACATGGGAGTTCAAGGCGTCGAGTACTAACAGCTACAAGATGATACCAGGATCCGGCGCTAAACTAGAGATCCCGAATGCGGGGCTGCATAATACAGGATCCTATCGATGCATCGCCAGTAATGTAGAGGGTCGTGATGAGCAGACAGTGGCCGAGCTGGTGGTTGTCAAGGTACCGTCGGTGACCATTGAGGAGGGTGTGGATATCACGGTGCAGTACGGGAGCCCTCTGAATCTTACGTGCAAGGTCACCGCCCACCCACCACCAACCATCTCATGGACCGACAGCCAAGGAAAGCCACTGCTCGCTTCGGTAGCTACCTTTGATTTATTTATTTTATTACATCTCAATTTGTTTGAATTACAGGCGTATTCTGCCATACTTTAAAAGCGGTAGGCTTAGTATGACCGCGTAAACATAAGATTTATCTCTTTCAACTGTCATGTTCGTCGAGAAAATGACGTCACATCGAGCCATGTCCAGTACAAAAATCTCGAAGTGACGTCTTTCTCGACAAATCTGACAGTTGAAAGAGATAAAACTTACACGGTCATACTAAGCCTTCTGGTCTAGTTTTCCACGTGCCTGTGTAATATAAAAATAAGCTGTAGCGAAAATATTTTGTTTTAGATTTCTGGAACAAAGAAAGAGTTTGAATACACTTACAAGGCAATCAGTATTAAAGAATCCGGAAAGTTCAAGTGTCTAGCTGAGAACAACCAGGGCAGCGAAACGGAGAGTATTCAAGTGACTGTTCTGCCTGCCTTCAAAGTTCTTTCCCATCCTCCGGGTAAGTATCTTTAGTTCTCGAGTTTTTTAAAGCTTCTAATAACTGAGAAAGTATCAGGACTTTGGATTCTAAATTGATTACGAGAGAATATTTTTCCAGATGCAATCGAAATTCCATACGGTAACCGTGTTGACCTTAAATGCGATATAAAATCCAACCTGCCGATGAAAATCGAATGGTACTACGCTTCTGATTCAACCAAAGCCGGCAGCAAGTTAAGTTCGTCCAACAAGGCGTACGAGACATCTGCAGATGGCACTTTAAAAATCAAATCAATGGACATGAATGTGCCTGGAATCTACACGTGTAAAGCTACATTAATTGCTGACCCAACTGTGACGAAATCTTTCACCACGAAAATCAACATTGGTGGATTAGGTATGCATTCAAATTATGTATTAAAACAAAAATAGAGATCAAACTAATACATTAAAGGTTCAAGATTGCTAAAATGTGTTATGCGTGTCATATTTAACTCATATAATTATTTATTTATTTTGTTTCCAGTACCTCCCCAGATCGATCCATTACCAATCAAGTTGAATATCATTGAATCCAACCCAACAGTTATAACATGCAAGTGAGTATTTTCTGAAAGATATCGTTAGATATTAGATCCACGTTTGTAAAACCTTCCGTGATTACGTATAGCAAAAAGGAATGTTACATTATCATGTTTCTTTATGCATTTTAAAGCACATAATAGAGGTAATGTTCTTTGAGTTTCGTTTATTTATTTCAGAGTTTTAAGAGGCGTGCCAAAGCCTAATATATCTTGGCAAATGAAAGCTACGGACTCATCGGAGTACCGGTCCATCGCTGGCTCGGGTTCAGAGCTGCGCATAGAGCAGGCTTCGTTAGCCAACGGCGGGCAATACAAGTGCATTGCTGAGAATGCGGCGGGCCGTCGCGAGCAAGTTGTCGCGGAGTTGGTGGTTCTTAAGGCCCCTGCTGTAGACATTGTAGAAGGCGCTAGTATGGAAGTTACGTACGGGAGCCAAGTCACCCTCGAGTGTCGTGTGACGGCAAATCCGAAGCCTGCTGTCGTTTGGAAGGATGGCGCAGGAAACAAACTACCGGCTATGGTATTTACCTATGACTAATCTTTGTTTAGCATAAATATTCTAATCTTATCAATATATATTTATAGTGCGGACGTGTAACAAAAAAAACGAATCAATTGTATTACGGTTTCAGGGTACAGCAGTAAAGAGTGGTTTTGTATATACACACATCTTAACACGTGCCAATGTTAAGGAATCCGACAACTTCTCTTGTAGCGCCGTTAACGAACAGGGCTCAAACATCCAAACCATTCAGGTGTCGGTATCTTCACCATTTACAGTTCGCTCACATCCGTCCGGTAAGTAGCTTTACTTATCCATCTCCGCGTTCAGTTTATGTAAAGCAAGAATAATTTAAGTAAATCTTCTTTTAATTCAGACTCAACTCCTGCAAAATATGGAAATGAAGTTATCCTAAGATGTGACATTTCGTCGAACGCACCAGTCAAAATACGCTGGTATTATAGAAAGGATTCTACAAGTGACAGAAAAGAAATAGAGACTTCAAAGCAATACACGATTTTGTCAAATGGTGCAGAGTTAAAAATCAATACGATGGATATTGATCTGGTCGGTAATTATGCTTGCAAGGCGTCCTTACAAGAAAATCCTGATGAAAGCGTAGAATTTGCGACAGATGTGAAAATAGATGGACTAGGTAAGCTTTGCAATTATAAAGAACCATTAGTATAATAAAACAAACATATTTTTGACAATTTAGACATTTAAAAATATTGATTTGTTTTTGCCAAATATTTTAGAGCTTCCTAAGGTCACTGGGAATGGAAATCAAAAAGTGAAAGTGGGTGCATCGGTCTCAATAAAATGCAAGTAAGTAACCAATTTTTAAACGGACTACGAGTCATACGTGACTCAGGGTAAGAGTGTGTTAGGCTTGAACTTTCAGTTGCGACTGAGCTCATCTGAGCACAAGGTATTTGATTTACTATTTTAGAGGTACAATAATACAATACATCATCACGCCTGTATTCCCCGAAGGGGTAGGCAGAGGTGCACTGCAGTGCGCCCACACTTCGCCGATGTATTTTTGGTCCCAATGTAATAGGGGGCGAGCCTATTGCCATTATACCGGGCACATTCCCCCTCAATACGAGGGAGATTTGGGCCATAGTCCACCACGCTGGCCCAGTGCGGGTTGGTGAACTTCACACGCCTTTCTATTAGACGTGCAGGTTTCCTCACGATGTTTTCCTTCACCGTTTCAAAGCAAGTGGTAATCTCGGATGAAAATTTTAGAGGTGAGCAAGTCAAAGGGATATTTATTTGATCCCTCTCTACATGATTTTCTAGTTATGTATGGAAACAAACATTCTTTTACTTTTGACTTACAGTTAAATTAATACTTAATTTCAAATTTCCACGGAAATTATTGCCTTTCAAAATATAAAATCAATATTTTACTGTTAATTATTTCAATATCTTTTCATATTTTTAGTGTCGTTAAAGGTGTTCCAAAACCAATCTTAAGCTGGCAGTTTAAGGCTTCAAACAGCGCCAAATACGAAGATATGAACAACTTTGGCAACGAGTGGCATATTACTAATGCCACAGTCAAAGACTCTGGGTACTACACGTGTACCGCCAGGAATAGTCTTGGCTCTGGTGTACATATTTTCGCACTTACTGTCGAAGGTGAGATAGTTTTTTACTTCAATGCTTTCCCTATTGAAGATACATTTTGAATGATTACATAAAACGCTATAAAAAGACAGAGTTTTAAGTCCTGTAGCAAACTTTGAAAGGACTGAACAAAATGTTACTTTATCCAAAATAATTTATCTTTTCTCAAGGGATACTGTGAATCAGACCATTGTTGTATAGTTTTTTACAAAATAGTTCTATTATGTGACCGAGTCTAGTTATTAAACTCCATTTGATTTTTGGGGACATTCGTGAAATTTAGTTATTTCAAATAATATAAGTAGCCAAGACATCGATATTCAAATCGTATGCTGTCTCTCGATCAATCATTATTGCCCTAATTACCAATCTAAATGCTTTTTTTATTTCCGCCATGTTTAAATAAATTACACCTGCGCTTTGGAAATATACAGACCTATATGCTAATGTTATCTATTCTTTATATTTCAGAACCAGCCAAAATCACTACAGACGATAACTCTGTTTACGAGGGTATCATAGGTGATATAGCATTGAGGATTCCTTGCGAAGCAGTCGGTTCCCCACAACCGACTTTTGAATGGAAAGTTAATAATGCTGTTGTAACTCTAGGTAAGATATTATCACTCCAAACAAGCGTTTATATTATGAAATGTCACTCTTAAAAATAAGTTCTTATGATATTTTACAATTAATGATTATTTAATAAATAAGCAAACTATAGCGAGAATCCCTTTTTAATACTTTGACGTTAACAATATTGGATTATGAGGTTAACAAGTTGAGGGTGAGCTTAACTTAATTTTTTTTTATCTAATTGTTTCCAACCATGAAGGTCTGTTTTAAACCGTAAGTATGGTGGTTTTAAACCGTAAGTTTTTAAGTTGGTAACATTGCTAAAAGGTTTTAAATTTCGTTTTGTATTTCAGGCTCTAAGTATGCTATAGAGGATGGAGCTTTGATAATTAGTCATCCAGAACGGAGTGACAATAACTACACTTGCACAGCGACAAATTCAGCTGGGTCGGACACTAAGACGTTTAGGGGAGTTGTGGATGGTAAGAAAAAAATATTTATAAACTGTAATAGCTGATTATAAAAATATGTTTAAAAAATAGAAGGCTTTAAAAAAGATCTAAAACCACCCAATAGTTTATCTTTTGACTTTCTCTCTAGAGGTGTAACTATTAGAAAAAACACTAGTGAAAATGGATTTTACTATCGTATCTGAGTCCTAAACCGCGTGTTTATAATTCTTGTATGTTTGACTAAGCATCACTTAACTATTGACCCTATTTGAACTTTGTTTTCACTTTCCGATATCATATATTTAAACTTAAAATTTAGGGTAAAAAAAGAAAACCGCCATTTGGAGGTCGGGAAGAAGAAGACATATATAAATTACTTTACTCATTTCAATCTTATCAAGTTGATGAAGTCGTCATCGGCAAATCATAGTAGGTGAATAAATTATTAATTGCCTAATCTTATATTGCAGATATACTATCGGACTACGGCACCATTCACGACGTCTACATACTCGAAGGGGACACTAAGGACGTGACATGTAATCTCCCGCGTTCTGAATCATCAACTATCAAATGGTTTATAGTAAGTGCCAACCAAGTATTTGATTGTACAGGGGCCTTGCCACCTCATGTATTAGCAGTAATGTTTTAATATTACATTGTTTTTGACATGACATGACATATGAAAACAACTTTGTAAGCCCCTCTTACAAAGAAGAAATGACATTGAGAACGCGAGTAGAATACGTTAGGAAAGACCTACTGTGCCCGGGGTGTGCACAATGAGTCTTTCCTACCGTATTCTGCTCGCGTTGTCAATGTAATTTCGTTGAGGAATCAACGTTTCCTGTAAGTCAATACAGTTCCTTGGCAAAAATTTTAGCGCATTTTAGACACCTCAGTGTACTAAAAAAAATACTTAAACGGCGCCAGTAGTAATCAGCTCCGAATATGTTTTAAACCATTTGGATTCGAGACCCATGCGGTCCAAGCGCCCAAGATGTAATCAAAGTAATAAATCGAATAAAAACTGGCTTAGCCATTCAGCAAAAGAATGCAGCCAGTGGCTCAGGTACGGTTCCGTATCGGCCAAGTTTTTGTATATTTAATCAATTGTTGTTATTAGTTTTATTTTCTTTTTAATTTTAATGAGTAATTTTAAATAATTATATTTTTTTGTTTTCAAAGGAACCTCAAGGTACTAGAAGTGATAAGCCCTTAGTGACTGTGGAGAAAGCTAAATTAGAAGACGATGGCAATTATACTTGTCATGTGAGCGACATCCACGGTTCCGCCACGGAGACATACGTGGTCGACGTGGGCTATCCACCAAAATTCCAGTTTCCCCAAGACGAGCTCGTCGAATGGAGTGGTGACACAGAAGATGTGCTGAGTTGTAGTGTTCTTGCTAAACCCAACGCTGATGTAAGATTTTTACACAGTTATCACTATAATCTTAACAATGTTAGCCTTCAGTGTAAGCTTTAAAGCTTGCGCAAACAAATTTTTGCCATTCCTAAAATTAACTTCTTTCCTTTTAATGGAAAAAGATGAGGAACAGGTGGTGCCAACCTGCGGTTAGCGTATATTTCAGCTAGTATCAAGTAATTAATAGCAAGAGCAAATTGAATAAATACAAATTTTAAATTGGTAATTGGTAATGATAAAGATGGGGGATTAATTCCAAAACGAACTGTATTAATTTGTAAAAGAAGCACGTTTTCCAACGAAATTTCATCGGTTACGCGATAGAATCTATTCATATTCATTATTTATGGATATTGGCACAGGGTGTATTTTCACAAAGGTCAAGTCAGATTGCTCTCCCCAGTATATGTAGGCCCTTATTTTATTTTTTAGATTGAATGGACGTTCAACGGTGAACCATTGATTCATGAGAGTTCGTTCCAACTGAATATCTTGAAATGGGGTCAATACAAGTGCAACGTGAGCAACGTTCACGGATCTGTGCAAAGGGCCTTCGAAGTGAAGCCAACAGGCAAGTAATTAGCGATAGAACTTGAACGTTTTTTTATTTATTCCAACAAACTAAGAATTCGGCTAACAGGTTAGGTTTCACCTATAAATAATGTACAATTTTTTTTTGAATTCAAATATAATTTACTGTTATGAAAATGTGTCATATAACACTTAGTTAAGTGGTATATATAATTATTATACGAATGTTTATGATAGGTGATGTAAGTTGTGGAAAGATTAATATATTTTTGATTTAATAAATGCACAATTGTCTTGGTTAATTGGTAGACTTAAATATGTAGGTTTAGAGATATTATAGCCGATCCAAAGCAGTTGGTAATGAGTTAATTGCCGAATTCGTAATTCAAGAACATTTCAATACAGGTTTTAAAAAAAGTCATGTAATCAAATGACTGGGACCAATAATACTGACTGTAGTCTACAATGATCATAATAATATTTTTATCTTTTTGTATTTCAGTCTGTCTGATAAGTAGGAACAAAGAAGATGCAGTGCATGCGCCGCTGATGTTAACCGAAGAATTATCATGGCCTGACTTCCAGACGTCCGGTGAATACATGATAATGAAGCCTGGCGATAACCTGATGTTGTCGTGCCACAACCAAGAGAAATCGCCGAATTCATTCCAGAAATTCCCTGCCCTCACAGAATTAGTAGCTTCTTGTGACAAGGGTGACACATTTATCGTTGACGGCAAACCGCGTCAACTTAAAGACTTACAGTGCACAAATGAGATTTACCCTTCCGTTGAAAAAACTGGCATTAAGTGCTTAACTGAAACCTCTGAATTGATGAGAGTGGGTTACAAGTTGAATGATTTCTTGGAAGCGTATGAAGTGTGCTTCGATCATGCTAAAAATATACCTCTCTTCACTCGTGTGCTGATGTCTAAAACCAATGATAGGCCGAGCGCTTTTAATAAATGGTTTAAATATCCTGGAATCGGTAATAGCACAGACGACGTGTACACTTGTGAGACGTCTTCTTCTACCTGCTGTTATGCTAAAACACAGCTGACAAGCGCCACCGACCTCAGTTACGGTGCCGCCCAAAAAAGCAGTTTAATATATCCATTGAACGCAGTCCCACAGTGGCGGCCGTGTGATAAAAACAAAGTGAGTAATGGATAAAGTATCCTTAAGCATAATAGCGTAGCATAGCGTGTTATGTTGTCGGCTTGGTTCTATTTTATATAAAGATTTTACTGTCACTTGAAAATGATGGTTTGCAAAAAACTTATAAGAATCACCATGTCAATAACGGGCCATCATATAAATATTTTAATACATATATTATCTTGCTATTGCGTAACACAGTGGCTTTCGATCCTTAACAGTTTAGCATTTATACATTAATTACTGCAAGTGACGGCGCACTATTGTTGCACGGGTATTATATTTCGATAGATTTTATCCTTTTGTTCCAAGGCTGTTTTTTTTAATGCATTGTTTTGGATCAGTTTCTAATCAACACCAAAAATTCTGATTCCGATATGTGTACTTGGTTCGTAACCTAAGTGGTAGATTTATTCAACTTGTTCCATATTTGTTTATGATATTTTCAGAAAACTTGGGAAAATTTGGAGAAGATGGTGCGTGCCCAACTTGACATAAATCCCAATTTCGTTGTGTGGTCCGGTACACATACATTGCAAGAGAAAAATGGTGGTGTGATACCGCGGTACTTGTGGAAGGTAAGTGCTAAGCGCATAGAGTATTACAATACAAAGGGCATATCTAAAACGTTCTGATGTCATAAAATCTTGAGTTACAAGTAACTATGTACACGTTATTACATTGGGAACAAAAATATATACGCTAGGTGTGTAGATGCAATGCAGTGAAGCCCTGAATACATGCGTAATGCTGTATGTAGAACGAAATGCAAGTGCTTACAGAAAATTACACATGAATTCCACTGCCAAATCACTTCTGATTTTTTACGTGTACCTAATCGTGTTGAAGCTAAATACTTTTGGCGCGGTACGTGCTTCAATAGAATGAAATGATGAAATGGATTGGTTTTTAAAGTATATTTCAGGAATAAATTAAATTGATTTTATTCTTAAACAGGTGATAAGGGAGAGTGAAGATGATTCTATAGCAATAGTTCACGTAAACGACGCGTCACCGACGGCCGCGGACATCAAGTGCTCGGACAGCTGCGCGGACAGGGTGCCGTGGTTCACCACTAGCGACTCGTACACCTACTGCTGTACAGTGGCGGACTTCATCACCGCCTTCGGCATACCCGGTAGTGTGGTTGGAGGTTAGTTCACTGTTCTTTGCTATTTACATTCACGAGGCCTTACATTTAGCTCACTAATTTGCATTGAACCTAATTGAAGTACATCAATTTGAATTGCGCCAATTTGAATTGTGGCAATTCGTATTGCACTAATTTTAATTGCATCAATTAAAAAAGCATCAATTTGGATTGAATCAATTTAAATTTTACCAATTTTATGAGTGTTGGTAGATTGCGCCTTGACTATTGGGTAACACAATAATTCATTATTTTTAATAAAATTTATGGCTCCATTAACTCTTTTACAACAGATTATCTTAACTTTATTATTTTTTAATATTAATCTTAACTTTATTCGGTTGTTTCAGAATCGCTGGACATCATGTATGACGACCAAATATCTACTATAAATCAATCACCAATGATTACATAGAATCTATGTATTCGGATATCCCGTTATTAAACCAGTATTTCATGCATAAGTTCATCTATATGTAGGTACCTACTTAGATGCAAATAAGATTTATATTTGCTTAGATTATATTAAATTAATAAAATAAACACCGAAGTATTTTGAAAGAAAATGAGTTTTTATTTATAAGTTACTTTAATAGTTGACTTAAACTTAACACGAATTGTTCGTGGTTTTATAAATATAACCTAAATAGGTAGCAATGATTTTTAGGGTTTCGTACCTCAAAAGGAAAAAGAGAACCCAACCCATAGATGAAGAAAATCGATAATTTTTGCTCATCTCTACATTGTTCAAAATCTGAAATTCCGAAATGTAATAACTTCAAATGCTATAAAAAAAGACCAAGATATGACCTATATATAGTGCATGTACGGGATTGATTGAATTGCCTAGACAAAATCAAAAGCCTATTCAGAAATAAGTCGAAATAGCACAACGCCATCTAGTGGTGAATAACTAAATTACACATTTGGACAAGTCCATGGGTGCGCGCGCGCCAAAAGCACGCGGAGTGTCGGCGCAGCCATGTACTAAACGTCTAAGCTGCCAGTTACATATAACAAATTCGTTGTTTATTCCAATAAAATTAATAATTTCACTCATTTCGTACAAAAAAAACTTCGTTGTTCGTCTGTCTATCTATCAAGACGAACCTGCATCCCTCGCATTTATTTACCCGACTACGGCGAAGCCAGAGGAAGAGGAAGGATCATGATTTTAACACTATGTATGTATTAGTGATGTGCCGGATCGTTAAAAATGTATATCTGCGGATACGGATCTTAACAATTTTATAAAGCCTTCCTATAGTAAATGTCGCGGCGCCTGTGGTTCTATAATCAGCATAATAATATAACGTCACCAATTCATCATCATGGAAACTGTGCGACTGACTCTCTTTACTGTTTTTACTTATTTAATCTCGTGTACCACTAAAAGGAGCCCAAGTTAATGGGTACAGATCCCACCTGAACACCACTGCGGCCCATCCGGACCCGCAGCTGAGCCTCCACACACCCCCCCACAGCTCCACCCCGCCACCAGGCACCACCTGGGCGCTCACGCCCATAGGTACCGTGCCCCGTTCGTACACCAGCCACGAAGGCGGCCGCCCCCCGCGCACACTCGCCACGCAAGGCGGCCCACCCAAATCCCCAACCACAGCCCCTCCAGAAAAGACTACAGCTCGAGCACAAACTCAATCGCACATTTACCGTAATGACGAGTCCGTGCTCGTATTACTAATTAATAATCTCGAATAATCTTTGTCGTAATAATAGTAATGGGACTCACCCCGATACTCTAGGTAGCATTGCCTCGTGCATCGTGACTCCACGCCTTGCACGCAATTACTTACTTTGTACTTACATGCCCTCTGTACTTACTGCATTACTACCTCCATCGTAGCAATGCATAACTTACAACCATTTGTCGGTCTTCACTCCATGAAGACTACACTCGGTTTTCTTGTTAACCACTGCAGGCAGACGCGGAACCACTCCACCACGCTTTGCTCCCAATACAACCACCCACATATCGCAGCGCTCCCACGCCCACGCCCTTCCCCCATATAAACGCGCTCGCGCACCGTCAAAAACCAATGACATTGACACTCACCCTGACACATGACAACAACAGACAACAAATCGCGATGAAATCCGCGACACTCCCCAACCACAGGAGAAGTCACAGAAGCATCAACAGGTGTCTACTCAGTAATTTCTGTCTGGCTACGGAGCAGGCCATCTCAAACATTCTTTGTGCACCATTTCACATGAACTTACATCTGCTTCTACTTCAACTGAATCTTTCAGACTTTCACCTAAAGTTAGATAGTTACTGTCTGGACCAATCAGACCTGCTATCACTCTGAGGAATAACCTCTTTATGTCGGCTCTCTCCATCTCTAAACAATAAAGATATCTTACCGAACATTTAATTCTGTCTCATCTGCTTTCAATAATGATACACGATATGCACCATCAGCTCCATTCACCAATCTTAGCAAGTTTTCACTTATTTCTGCTCTTAGTGTCACACTTTCTTTATATTACTCACATCACCAACATTTGGCAATCCTCATATGGCAAAGCCTATAACTGTAACTCTGAAACTTTACACATCAAAATAATAAACATTATTTAAAAATTATTCATTAGGTATACATACCTACTACATATACATACACTTTACCAGCTTTTTAAGAACTTTTCTGTTTAAATTTTAATTCTGCTAGGTGATCATGCTCTATTAAGTCTGGACTGTCCGTCATGACATCCTGACCCTCCTCAATCAAACAGAAAGTCTTGCTTCGCATATCTAAGTGGGCAAATTTTCTTCCAAATTAAAATCAAAATAAAATTGGGCTATCAAATCAAAGATGTGGATCCCACTGTCATATCCTGCCCGAGCATGTACCTACTGTTGTCTCGGGTCTGTCACCCGAAGGTATACTTCAATCGCCATATGCATTTTTCCACAGCATCAACAAAATAATGCAATACATACCCCCCTGACATGTCCAGCCGGTAGCGTTTACTGTTGTCTCGGGTCTGTCACCCGAAGGTATACTTCAGCGCCATATGCATTTTTCCGCAGCATCAACAAAATAATCCAATACATACTCCCCCAGACAATATTGCCCATGCTGCGGCATCTCTAGTACTTCTGCAGTCAGAAAATCGCATTTGTAACTTCAGCTTCTGGACTTATCAATTCTTGTCCATTAAATTTCAACTGCTATTAATAAAAAAAATATTTTGTACCTGAAAAATTCTCATATAAGCAATTTAAAAATGATCAATACTTATTTAGACCAGTCATTAATTCCTTTCTGCCATGGAATCACTTTATACTGGGCACCGGTGTGGTACACACAACATTAGCATGAATATCCCATAAGACATCTAAAAAAGAACAGGGATTCGAGTTTCCTTGTAGCTCCCTCTGGACCAAAGGAAAATATTATAACTCTTCATTATATAGATCATATCATTACATCGGCGAAGTGTGGGCACACTACAGTGCACCTCTGCCTACCCCTTCGGGGAATACAGGCGTGATGATGATGATGTATTATTTAGGTACCTACTAACTCATGTACTTTAGCCTTTTTAAAACATAAACCACTAGGTAGGTAACTATTAACATAGTATAGCTGGGTTGGCAACCACTATAAAGCAAGAGTCTAAATTTCCTCATTGTCCTTTACTTTAATATCAATGAAAACACAGTTGTCTTTATCTGCAAATTCCTTGGGACACAACACTATTATCATTGCCCTTGCAATGATATCATTCCTCTTTAGCTAGAAATTTCTAAAATACTGCATAGATGTCATCTTGCTCCCAGTTAATTATTTCTTGTATTTAGTCAGATATTTCATACATAAATAATTAAGATGTTGTCCTTCACAAGACAGGCAACTATATAGGTAGGTACCTTCAGTGTTTACAACCTCTTTCATGTGTATTATAATCAGCTCAAAACTTCTTGCGTACTGGCGAAACAGACGTTTTAATTTACACATAACATCGTTAGTAGCTACTTCATTTAACTTTTTAAGTAAATAAATCCTCTAAAATAAACACATTCTGTGACACCTCCATTCATAGCTGCTATGATCAGTTTTTCTGCAATAGCCCCAACTGAAGCAATATATTATTATTTCTAAATTGACCTTCCGTCCACAACAATTTTGTAGTTTTGTGCAATAGTGCCCAAGCCACGGACAACCTCTTGCGCAGCGTCTTGCAGGGATAATATAAGATATGCAAGCCTATCATCTCTTGGTAGGGCTTGCTTGCTCACACTTGCTTCTAACTGCCACTATAATATGTTCCCATTAAATGTGGGAAGGACAGCTAAGGCAACTTTGTATGGATATTGTCACAACCAGAATTAGCAATAATTTACTGTCAAGGTTGATAATTACGACTTCCACCTCAAACTGAAAGTTCGTACTCTCCTTCACTATATCTTGAGACCACTCAGGGCCTTGTTGGCCAGGGCCATGTATACATATATATTCCTTCTTGCAAGCTCTTCGTACAAATGTTTAATTGCCCATTGTTCGCATTAAATCCTCTGAAGCCATGCTCTGGCATGGCTTGGCTCAGTTATATCTGTACAACTCGCTCAAATAATTCTGCAATTAACCGCATCATTAAGTCTTGTCAAAAGATGCCTTGTTCATCGTCATCCTGGAACTTTCAGAATACGCTTGTACCCAGTTATCTACCTAAAACTATTTATACTACTGGTTGACATACGAGGTACCTACTTATTATAAGGTATCATTAACAATGAGCTCTTACATTATGAGCTACTAGCATGTAGCACTGACCGACTTATTTCTTAGTGACATGGATAAATTTACTTGTTCCATGTTCCATACTCAATACACTAGAACATAATTTCCTTCACCATTCTGTGAATACGTTTGTATATGTATACTTTTAAACAATACACTTTACACCACTTTCAACACAGACCATGCTGTTTGATAATAATATGCCTTCATAGCACCTTATAATTACGCAAAGTAAGACGCTTTTGAAAAAGTAACTTCAAAATAGTAAACATTACAGAATGACACCATTTCGAAACGTAAACAATAATCATAACATTTCATACTTGTCGCAGTACTCTTTAACATGGCAGCCTAATACCATTGCAGCCAACACAACAAATGACAGGCAGTGATGGTAACGAGTAAGGAGTAACACACTTTAAGACGAACATAGACATTAAAAAATACATCACATGGGTTTCTCTTTCCAGGGAAACCATAGATATTACCATTACTAAATAAATATTCGGATACCTCTGGATTAAATTAAATAGATGCATAAAACATAAGGCACAATTCACGGTACCTAAAACACAAAGAGAAGTTTACCAAATAAAAACCATAGATTATACACGTTTAGTTACAGTACAAACAAATGTAAAATTATGGAGGTAAAATAAAACAAACAATTTATTTAATCATAAGTTTATAAATAAAACCACAAATGTTGTAAATACGTTTATTTAGCCGAAAACCTATATACAAGAGGTTTTCGATGTAGGACAAATCATTGTCCCATGAATACTCATGATGTTGAATCACATCCTCTAAAAGATGTATGATTAGAATAAATAGTTCTAACCAACTTGTCTATTTAAGAAAGCATAGGTCGTAGCCACCCCGGGTCATCCCTTACTAGTAAAACATCTTACAACAGGTTCTCCCAACGGATTGGGACCAACCTCCTTTATAGTCTCTAATAGTGGCACTCTTTGCTTGTCTACACTTAGGAACCAGCCTCCCTGAACGAATCGGGGCCAGACTGTCCCACAACTCTTTATAGCACTCTGTCCCACAGACAGAGTCACCAGTTTCTGTACCTCTGTACATCTCTATTGCCACTCTGCCAATCTATATAACTTGACTACAGCCTCCCTGAACGGATCGGGGCCAGACTGTTTACTGCTCTACAACAACTTTGTCTATCAGACAGACTTACCAGTAAGCTCTGTCTATGAAGGGACCCTGAGATAGCAGACCTCCCGAACTTAAAGAAAAAAAAGAAAAAAAAGTTGTACCCGGACGGTCACATATTAAAAAATGAAAATAAGTATACTAAATGAATCTCATCTTATACTGCTCAAAACTCATTATCTGATTAGACCGAGCACCTCCACCATAATGTCGCGGCGCCTGCGGTTCTATAATCAGCATAATAATATAACGTCACCAATTCATCATCATGGAAACTGTGCGACTGACTCTCTTTACTGTTTTTACTTATTTAATCTCGTGTACCACTAAAAGGAGCCCAAGTTAATGGGTACAGATCCCAACCCTACGGTCGTTCACTGTTTTGCTACTCCACTCATATGTTAAGGAGCCCAAGTTAATGGGTACAGTTTCCAACCCTCTGGTCTTCCACTGTTTTGGCCCTCCATAACATGACCTGAACACCACTGCGGCCCATCCGGACCCGCAGCTGAGCCTCCACACACCCCCCCACAGCTCCACCCCGCCACCAGGCACCACCTGGGCGCTCACGCCCATAGGTACCGTGCCCCGTTCGTACACCAGCCACGAAGGCGGCCGCCCCCCGCGCACACTCGCCACGCAAGGCGGCCCACCCAAATCCCCAACCACAGCCCCTCCAGAAAAGACTACAGCTCGAGCACAAACTCAATCGCACATTTACCGTAATGACGAGTCCGTGCTCGTATTACTAATTAATAATCTCGAATAATCTTTGTCGTAATAATAGTAATGGGACTCACCCCGATACTCTAGGTAGCATTGCCTCGTGCATCGTGACTCCACGCCTTGCACGCAATTACTTACTTTGTACTTACATGCCCTCTGTACTTACTGCATTACTACCTCCATCGTAGCAATGCATAACTTACAACCATTTGTCGGTCTTCACTCCATGAAGACTACACTCGGTTTTCTTGTTAACCACTGCAGGCAGACGCGGAACCACTCCACCACGCTTTGCTCCCAATACAACCACCCACATATCGCAGCGCTCCCACGCCCACGCCCTTCCCCCATATAAACGCGCTCGCGCACCGTCAAAAACCAATGACATTGACACTCACCCTGACACATGACAACAACAGACAACAAATCGCGATGAAATCCGCGACAGTAAATGTGTAATAAGCTTATCGCAAAGATTTGTCATTATTCTCAATATATGGATAGTTTATTAAGTACCTTTCAGTTATGTAATATTGGTTTGGTAACTCACTACGATAAATGTTTGCATTATATAGGTGCCAAATATTTAAATAAAATATTATAATAATAATGTATATTACATAAAATATCTATTAAAATATTTAAATAAATATATCTACTAACGTATTAGTACATGAGTATCAATAGCGCGGCTATGCGACCCTCTCCCCCACCGCGAAATAAAAAATAATCTGAGTTTCAGTTTTTCATTGCTACTTAATCCTACTTCCTACTTAATATTATAAACGTGAAAGTTTGTGAGGATGGATGGATGTTTGTTACTCTTTCACGAAAAAACTACTAAACAGATTTTGGTGAAACTTTACAGTATTATTGTTTATACGTCAGAATGAAACATAGGCTATAATTTATTTGAAATAGCAATCGAAATCCCTACGAAAACAGCAATAATGTATTTTGCTTTAAAATGTCATTATTTGGCGAACGCTGCGAATACTATTAATGATACATTACATTTTGTAATGCATATTTGTAATACTCATAATTACCTACAAAAAAGTCTGCGAGACGATATGTCTAACTATTATAGTTGAGCTATATTAACCCTTTTTTGTTCAAATTTTTCCATTAAAACAGGAGTACCATGAAAAATGTTAACTTTCGTATCATGATTACGAATCCTTATCCAATTAATTAGGGTTATAATTAACTAATTATTTCTCTGGAAATTCCTTTTTATTTTTTTGTCCAATTGGACATTTCGTTTAGAAGTTACAAGAGGATTATTATGAAAAAACATGAAAAATCCGCGCCATGTGTATACAGTCATGCCCTTAACTTATCTATACAAATAAATATAAAATTGGAATGCCTTTTTGTAGCGGGTAAACTTCTACACGGCTGAACCAATTTTGATGGGACTTTCACTGGCAGATAGCTGATGTTCCAAGGCGTAACTTAGTATATTGTGATTTCAGATAAAGAATAAGGATTCCGCGGAAAAAAATAATACCCATTTTCCAGGTAAAGTCCACGCGGGCGAAGCCGCGGGCACAGCTAGTCACCGATAAGTATGTAAAATTTCATCTGTATCTTGAAAATTAATAAGGTGAAAGATCCGTAAAAGATCCGCCGAAAATGTAACGGATACGGATACGGATCATTATTTTCTCTCGGTTATCCGCGGATACGGATACGGATATACAGCACATCACTAGTATGTATGTATGTTTGTATTTACGTATTTCCCTCCGTAGCGCCTAAACTATTCATTTAATTTTGTTGAATGAGGTGTTATTCAATTGGATATTATGGCCCGGGTAACATAGGCTACCTTTTTTCGGTAGTAGAGTTACAGTTTTTAAACTTTTTTCTCATAAGAATTATTGTGGTTTTCAATAGATTATTCTAAAGTACCTATATCTAATTTTAAAATAGTATAACGAGGACAAGGTAAAGGCATCGCTCGCTAATTATTATATTATTATTACGTCATATTGTGGTATAATTAAAGGTTATACAGCTGTATACCCAACGAGGATGTATCAGAAGTCCGCATTTCCCCATTTCCGGCACATACAAATAAAAAAGCCGATTTTTTTTTTGTTTTGTTAATTCATTACAAAGTTCCATCTACCGCAATTTTAGGACGGCTTGGTTCAGCGGTCTGAGCGTAGGCGGTCGTCGGTTCGATTCCCGCCAATGACAAATTTCGGAAATGGCCTTTTCGGAATTTGCCCAGGTCTGGGTGTAACTGGGATCGCCTCCAGTCAATTGTACGGTAAAGTACAAGCTTTGTTTAGTTTGGGATCATACCAAACCAACATACAAAAACCAACATCCCAAACAGCGGAAAACGGGAACGAGGCAGGCCCAAATAGAGATGGAGGGAAGAGCTGGATTCCCACTTACCCCGATTAGACCCCGATTAGCTATAGTAAAAAGGGGACGGGAGACTTTTGCTCTGCAGTCGGACAGTCAACGCTAGGAATAAAATGAAATGTATCGTTGTCGCTTTTCAAGTCTAACATTTTCTGATACAGATATGTAATTTTCGTTCCGGACCTCTGATACAATTTACAGTATTAATTACAAAGGAGTAACAATAATAAAAAATACTTACTAATTAGTTTATTTGTAATAATTAATACATTATAATTCTAAATGTGGAATTCCCTGTTGGCAGAAAACTGAAGATAAACTCGGAAATTAGGTAGGTGACCACAATTACCTGTTAAAAGGTCATGTACGGCCAAAATCTTTTCAGTGTCTCGTTGGTATCAGCAGGTTAACCAACAAACATGTTGGTGTGGACGAAGGCGCCTCTTCTACTTGTGTTTCTAACACTGATCTACAAGGTGTCATGTCAGGGGGCAAGTCTGACCTTCGTTATAGACGACACCCGTTCCATGGGTGACGACATAGCACAAGTCAGAAGAAATGTGGATTCCATAATGGATATTGTTCTGAACGATAAGTCTACCCAGATTAGTAACATCGTACTGGTCACTTTCAACGATCCAGGTAAGGCCCTTTTTTAACCTATAAGACTTTGACTAGTAGAAAGACATACATCATAGTCACACTTAAAATTTCCGAAGAGCTAGGCAGAAGTTTATGTCGATTCTGATGTATATAAAACACAACTAAAATATATTTAATAGCACTAAAAACATGACTATTCTGCTGATACGTAAGAAGGACGGCAATACGCTTATTTTTATTTTTAATTGTAACGGCTCGTAATTGCTGGCGGCGACAATTAGAAAATTTAATGCGACGCGGCTTTTTTAAAATTTGGACGCTATTATTAAGTGTTTTCAAATTGAGGCAATACGCTTAGTTTAGTCTAGTTTACTTTGGTGCAGAAGCCACAATATTGTCCGTTTATATACATATTGAAAGACGTTCTAGGGGTATAAACTAATCTTAGTGGGCTCTGGGCATCTGCCCAGAGTCAAATAGCAAGAATGATTAATATACATATATATTATTTTCAGCGGTGAAACTCAGGATGATCACCAAGAGCCGAGAAGAGTTCAAGGCAGCCATGGCGAAAGTGAAAGTTCACAATTACTTTAACAACGATTGCCCAGAAATGGCATTGTCCGGTATAAAGCTGGCTATCGAGTCGAGTCTACCCGGGTCCTACATCTATGTGTTCACAGACGCATCCGCTAAAGATTATAAAATGAGCGAGGAAATACAGCAACTGTGCCAAAGGAAACAGAGCCAGGTAATATCTATTCTGTAATAATCCTAGATAATCTAATATCTTAGACGACGGCTTGATTGAGCGTAGTCCACGTTCACTAAACTGGGTGACTGCGGGTTAAATTCCACCATTTTCCAGCCTGTTAGCCAGGATCTATAGCGGTATCCAGTGAAGACGCCGAGGTTTGCCTTATAAATAAAATAGTACCATTATTTTTAGAGTAGTTGGTCCTAACCATGTGAGCTGAATTGTACTTGACACCAGTAATAGGAAAGAAAGGTTTATGGTTTTTGATGATTACAGGTAGTTTTTGTGCTCACGGGCGATTGCAAACTACCTAACAGCAAGCGGTTCAAAGTGTACTACGACATAGCAACCGCCAGCTCGGGGTTGGCGTTCAGAGTGAATAAGAATGAGGTCAACGCGGTAAGTAGACAAAGATTAATTAAAGAAGTAAAGGCGGATGAAATGCGCCAAGTCAATGCGTCAAGTCTCGCGCGACGGGCAAGTCATTACCGAAAAACTAATAGTAGGGTTAGCATGTGTGCCAAGACTAGAGTTATGCCACGGGTGTGGCTTTTACGATAGAATACAATGTTGGCGCCCCTGTGTGCAAGGGACTGTTTTATTTATATATTTATTCATAACTTACATCTATCATTACAGGCTAACCTAATTCAATAGTGTAGTACAGTTGTATACATACAGAACGCTTAATAGATAGGATAAGTTAAGTTAGTTAACTTAACTTATCCCATCCATCAAACATCATGCAACAGCACATGATATGCAACCTTTGTGAATTCACTTAGTGAACAGTTAAGCAAATCAACGTGTAAGGAGACCGCGTTGAGCGCACGCAGCGCACGCATTAGCGGCGCACTTAAAGCAAAAAAAAAAATCATTTTAAAAACAAGCTTTTATATAATTGCCCTTAGTTTCTTGTTCTCCTCAGCATGGCCTTTAATTTGATACCAATAGTGTGGTAGTGCATAAAAAAATAACTATTCCGCCATCTTGAATGATCCGCCATTTTGGAATTAGAATTACCTCACATAGCTAAGCATCCATAATCATCTAATAATAAGCGTGTTTACCAAATTACAGCTCAATCGGTTAAAGATAGCTGATTTAAAATTCAGTTGCAAGATTCCACCCGGACATACATTGCAAATAAATATAAGGCTTGTAACTTTTAATAAAAAAATATAAAAAATGTCATTTACATTACGGCTGAAGAGAACATTGAGAAGCAATCATTTTATCCTTTACAGGTGAAGCTATCATGATAATAATATGAATAAGTATAACAGAAAGAGGTAAAATATTGAGAGGGTACTTACGGCCGAAAATTCTTCAACAGCGTCTGCTTGAACTCCATATGACAACGACACCATCTCATCACTATGTTGTTACATTTTTACGTTCAAGTTAAATAGGGGGTCGAATGTAACTACTACTACAATAGCCCTTTTAAGGACTCTACCCACTACAACGTATCATACCATGACCGTGCTATGAACGTATCAGACACGACAAGCAACACGATACGCTCTACTATGCCCACTAGAGCGTATCAATTACGTATCAAAGTCGTATGTATCGGCTTTAATGACGGGAGCGTCATGCACAGAGCGTATCGCCACCGGCAAAATATTCTCGCCGACAATACTTGCCGCTCCGTGCATGGCACGCTACAGTGCTGGTCGGTAACGGAACGGGCTAGTAGGCATGGTCTCATACTTTTTAATACAGATAATATTTTTTTGCCTGACACGTTCATAGCACGGTCATAGTATGATACTGTGTAGTGGGCAGAGAACTTTAACGTCCCACTGCCGGGCACGGGCCTCCCCACAATGCGAGGCGTATTTAGGCCATAGTCTACCACACTGGCCCGGTGCGGGTTGGCAGACTTCAAACATCTATCGAGAGCTAGCCAAGTTCCCTCAGACGTGCAGGTTTCCCCATGTTTTCCTTCACCGTTTCTTAGCCAGTGATAATCTCGGATGAAAATGAGAATCGCACATAGAATTCAGTGGTTATTATGATGTATAAGATGTATTAAGAGTTACCACTTACCACTTTTGTTTCCATCACCCACACTCACACACATTTATGAACGCTTTATAGTTAATATTTAACCAACACTGCAAATAATATTTTAATCTAATAATAACAAGCTCAGAAAATATAAAAATAAACGGCTTCTTTGTCAGCACTAAGAGATTTTATTTCGGCGCGTTACCCGCGTTCTTTTGTTTTTATTTTTAAAGTGTTCCAAATTCAAAATAAGTTTGCTGGCTTTTCGTCACCGTCTGGTGAACAAAAAAGGTTGCATGAAAAAATTAATATAGTGAAGTCGAAACACCGATTTTGGTTACCAATACATAAAAAATATTAATTAAAAAATTGTTTGATCCATATTTGTTATGTCGATGTAATTAAAAATCGCTGTTAAGTGAGTCTCCCGACCATAGAGATATTATAACGGAGATGGCATTTCGAGCCCGGGCTGCGGTATTTTTTCTGGTTTATCTGACTCCGCCATCTTTGTTTTCACTTTTTTTAGTTGCCGTATATGAGACAACAATGGCGGAAAAAATGGCGAAGAGCTATACTACTATATACTCTATGGTCGGGACCCGTTTAGATTTTATCAACCTACCTACATGTTACATATTCTCGATGTCTCGAAAATGCAAGAACAAAACTGAGACCGAATCGGATAACACTATAAAGCCGAATTTACACTATGCAAGCTAATTATGAAAACGTCCGTTCAATACTTTTGAATATTAATTGATTTCTATATGAAAATCTTTATATGTCTAAAAGCGAATAGGTACAAAGCATACCTGTATTAAGCGGATAAACTTTACATAACTAATTACTAAATAATAGCCTAATTGAAGTAATTTTGCAAAAACAGGAAAATGCATTAATACCTATCTTTATTAACTCATCCAACATTTGAAATGAACCTATGTTTACTATATTTTACAATAAGCACTTACCTGAAACTGTATAAAGTTATAATGTAGGTACCAATACTTTTTTTTCAGTGCAGGTACATTATGTTATGTAACGATTTCTCAATATCTGTAACACTAAGAAACGCCTTCAGGTAATACCTGCTTAATATTTTGGCATCACGTTAAAGAGTATGCTTGAGATAGTGAAAACGGGCATAAGAATGTAATATTTTGAAGTAAATCATTCTTAAGTAGAAGGACCTAGCCTGAAAACTATGTCGTTCAATTAATAGAAATATTCAGGCACTATAATACTTAGGTTCCTTAAAAAAACTTATCGTTACAGGTATGAACAACAATTAGTTTAATGAAGAAACGAATAACAAGTTTTATTCGCAAATAATGAGTAGCGTTAATAACGAGTAACTAGCGTTACATGTACTCGGCTTTTACGTAGAAATGCAAAAATACATTATCACGCCTGTAGTCACCACACTACGCCGATATAGTTTGGTCCTAATGTAATAGGGGGCGAGCTTATTGCCATTTTACCGGGCGCATTCCCCTTCAATGCGAAGGAGATTTGGGGCGTAGTCCGCCACGCTGGCCCAGTGCGGGTTGGTGAACTTCACACGCCAACGCAAACTTACCTCGTAATAAATCAAAATAAAATTATTTGAATACTGCAATGTAACCGATGGTAGTTAAGGCCTTAGTTTGATCATCATTATAAATTCATTTTTTTCAGGTGATTCCCTCGATTCGTGAAGCCATAAAAGGCAATACAACCGTGTTGACATCACAGGTGACGCCGCCTGACGAATACACGGAGGTGCCCGTGAGTGTCTACTTGTTCATAATGTATCATAGTCTTTTATAGAAAATTTTGATCCATTTAAAAATGCAGATGATTTGTAGATGAAATAAAAATAATTTTATACTAAATGCCAAAGACGGCTGTCCGCTCATAACGAATCTAAAGGAAACGTATGCGCAGTGACAGAACATTTAGTATGGAAGCACTCATAATTTATGAACGCTTACGCATACAAGTTTATGAGCTTTCAGTTCACGCGATTCCTGCAAATAATTGCTTATCTAAATGACTTTCTAAGCTGTCAATAAGGGCCTATGAGGTCGTGACTAGGTCTACTTTTTTTGTCAGTAATGTTGCCTCAATAATTAGTGTCAATAATTGCCTCAATAATTGTATAATCAATGTTTTTTAGTTCTGGATAGATGATCAAACTGAATACGCCATTGTATCAGCGTCTGGCACAGACGTATCTCTCAGAATTGAAGGACCTTCAGGAAATGCTCTAGATACGGAGAAAATAATGTGGACTAGGAATGGAAAGGTACGTTTCAACTAGACAGGTTTTGCTAATTATATACTAACACAAAAAGTATGCAAATATTACTACAAATTGGTACGCAAGCAACCAAAACGACGCCGGCAGAACAATCTGATCACCTTTGCGTGTAATTCTTGGTCAAATACAGCACGAGACTACAGTTTGGAGAGGATTCAAGGAGAGGCACAGGAGTGGGATACGGAAATAGGCCAAAAAAGACTTACTTAATGGTTAGGCGTCCAAGGGTATAAAATGGTCACCACTCTACATAGCCCAGGACTTATTTGAAAATTATTTCCTTCAGGTTATTAAGATTAAGAATCCTGATTCCGGTAAATACGTGGCGACGGTGAAGGGCTCCAGCGACACTTCTGTCGTCATAACCGGCAGGAGTGACTTCTTGTTCCGACACGGTTTCTCCGAACAAGAACCTAAATTTATCGGTGATACTGCGCCGCAGCCCCTCTCAGGTAAGATATAGGTAAAGGTACAAGCAGAGGTACAATGCATTGCACCAGCACTTTGCCTGTATATTTTTGGTTCCAATGTAAAGAGTGTCCAATTACCGTCTATGGATCTAAGTCAACCTCACCTGCCCATGGTATACCCTGCCGAAAACAAACGAGGCTCTGACGAAACGTTCACCAACCCGCATTGGACCAGCGTGGTGGACAAATGGTCCAAACCCCCTTAACTTTAAAAACCATCACACATCTATAGCAAGTCAAATAATATTCCAGGACTAAGATGTGTGGAAGAGCAAAGGAAAGGCTTTTGCACAGGAATGGAAAATAGAAAGGCTACAAAAAAATATCTATTCGAGAAATATCTGTTCAAATAATAAAAAGTGACAATGTCAATAAGTTCGCCCCTCTTACATTGGTATATAAGTTCATTTCAGCGTAACTTTAGTTGAATAGCACTGCTTTGAATTACGGGCGAAATGGATACGAGAATTGAGATGATATTTTATTTGGTATCGTAATTTTGTTTCAGACACATTGACTCATCTGTCATTTTTGGTGACGGACCCTAAGCACTCTGTTCAAATCAAATCAGCTCAGATCTTGGATATGAAGGAAAATGTAATCAAGACTTTCACTGTAAAAGAATTATCGCCTGATTTCTATGTGACAGAACCATTTGCTGCACCGTCCGATATGTTTAAAGTTGCGGTAAGCTTCTTTTTATACATCAGTGAAAGTATAGTTTTATTTTTAGAAAATAATAATTTAACATACCGATGTATGGAGTAATATATAAAAGTAAAATTATTGTAGAAATTGACGAACACAAAATACTATTATCAATTTATGAAGTACCTATCATGAATATTTTTGACGACCTGAAATTTGTTGATATTTATTGATATCATCTGAATTCGGGAATTCTTAGGCTCCATTCACATGATAGAGATGGCTACTTGACAATGACACCCGTTACGGGAACGGATATGCAGTTGCAGAACATTTTGTATAGTTTACACAAGGTGTTGGATTACGGGGCCTTGCAATTCGGAAGATCATGTGAAGGATTTCACACAAAATGTTTTGCCACTGTACATCCTAAGAGACCCTTACACTGATAGAAAGCTACTCTATCCTAGAGAACATTTCCATGGGTTAAGTCCCTGCCAAAATAGGGACGTCAAAACGCCCGCGACCAACTTTTGGTTAATACTAAATCTAACTGTATTAACTTATAGACGAACACAGACCAGGGCCCCAAGTCCCCTCACACAATCGTTGTAGAATTTCTGTGACTTCATTCATTATGGCATGAAAACAACATCTTTAATTTATGGTAGCTAAAATGTGACATGGTCACCTTGAATCCATTACACTGGTCATATTCTAGCTACCATTGATAAAAGATTTTGTTTTCATGCCTTCAAAAATTAAGTCATAGCGACTCCACAACGATAATATGAGACCTATGATATATAATTGATGTTGAGAAATTGTTTTATTATACTCAGTACCAATGATCTTAAAAGTTATCGATGAAGAGATGTACCTCATCTTATCAAAAATGCACTCGACGTCATGACTTTGAATGAACCAATCAAAATTCGCTGTTTTCCCCTCTGCCCACCGCCTATTGACGATTGCAATCTCACGCAAAAGTGCTAGAATACTACGTCTAGGTATACGGGTATAAGGTCTGTGTAGACGAAGCACATTGCTAAGAAAAAAATTATGAGCACGCGTGCGAATTTAGTATCGTGGTCGCATGATTTTTGCCACAGACGTTCCACCATAATTACTAGTGCCACATTTAAAAAAAGGTCTAATGAATTCACTCACCCCAGTATGTTCAGGGCGTTTCAGTATTTAGTAATTTATAAATGTTTCAGCTGATTGGAGAAGCCATCCAGACTGGAAAACCAGTAATTAGAATAGCGAAAATTCCCGTGACACCACAGAAATCACCGCCAGGTAAATGGAGTTTTAATTAAAATACAAACAAAAAAATAACGGATCGATATGAGGATCCTTATTTTTTGTGAGTTGGTTAATAAAATACTGATCTATCTCTACTCACATATGTCTAATTAAGTTTAAAGAAGTTCTACAAATAATACGTTCACGCTGGAAACTAGTGCCTAATGTATCAAAACCGTATAAATTCATAGTAGCGCTACTAACTACAGCCCTTTTCTTAACGTCCCACTGCTGGGCACGGGCCTCCCCCCAATGCGAGGGGGATTCAGGCCATAGTCCACCACGCTGGCCCAGTGCGGGTTGGCAGACTTCACACATCTATCGAGAACTAGTCAAGTTCCCTCAGACGTGCAGGTTTCCTCACGATGTTTTCCTTCACCGTTTCATAGCAAGTGATAATCTCGGATGAAAATGAGATTCGCACATAAACCCAGAGGTGCGAGCCGGGGTTTGAACTTGCACACTTAGATTGTAAGGCGTGCGTTCGACCACTCGGCTACCACTGCTACTATTGCGACATTATCGGCAGTTTGATCAAAGGTGAAATGTTTTAGGCGGTGATAAAAAAAGTTTTTTTGCAATCAGGTCAAACGTTAGCTAAAGCGCCAGTGGTAGAGATCGAGGAAGGAGCGTCAATGGAGGTGGCACGGGGCAGCTCGCTCACACTCACTTGCAAGGTGTCCGCGTATCCTGAGCCAGAGATCACTTGGACCAACGACAAAGGAATCACATTGCAATCTACGGTAGGTGCTTAAAGATACCTTGAGACACAGACAAACATTGCATCGTTATGGTCAGATTAATTCTTAGGGATCTGGGGCCTTATCATAACCTCTTGAAGTATTATTGTTTCGATAACAATTGTAATTGTTCATAAACTGAAAGTAATAGTAAAGACATTGCTGAAAGACATGTAATAAAGGGGCTGTACCTAAAAAAAAAAAAAAACTTTTTAAAAACAAGCTTTAATGTAACGTCTGTGTCAATGTGCCCTTAGTTTTTAAGTGTTCTCCTCAGCAAGCCCTTTCATTTGATACCCATACTGTGGTAGTGCAAAAAATAACTATTCCGCCATCTTGGATGATCCGCCATATTGGAATTAGAATGACGTCACATAGCTAAGAATGCATTGTCATCCAAAATATGCGTGTATGCCAAATTTCAGCTCAATCAGTTAAAGATAACTGATCTAAAATTCAGTTGCAAGATTCCACCCGGACATACATTGCAAGTTCATATAAAGCTTGTAAAAATAAAAAATTCAAAAAAGAACTATAGTCGACTTGTTAAAAATCTTTGAGACTGGATTGCTGTGATGGGTGAACTATTTATATACTTGCAAGTTTGTACGGAAACCTCGATGCGCGAGTCCGACTCGCACTTGGACGGTTTTTTTTTACACCAAAACGCTGGATATAGTTTGTAATGCAGTGAAGGGGAACATATAGGTCCTATTTCTAAGTAAATAGGTACATAATTTAAGTTTTCAAGAATGATAACGAGATTTGTTCTCATTTCAGAGCTCCAGATTACAAATTCCTTACGACTACGTAAGCTATCTAAAAATATCTAAAGTATCAGAAGAAACTACATATCACTGCCACGCCAAAAACGTCCTTAAGAAAGTTGTTAAAGATATTCATGTGATAACCAAGGATCCCATTACGGTTAAAACTATTCCTAAAGGTAACGTTAAACTTGGTAGCAATTTTTTCTTGAGTGTGCAATATACAGGGTGTTTCAGAAGTCCGAACTATACGACACTTTCACATCATTAGAATCAAGTATACTAATTAACTAATTGCATGGTATACAAAATAGATTTAAATTCGAACATGATTTATGACGCATAAATCAAAAGCATATTTTGAGACCTATTTGATGTGCTAATTCTAGTACTAAATATTGGTAATCTCTTGTAAATGTAGTTTTGCAGGTCTATGGTCGGCCATAAAAGCAAGACACAGCAGTGACAAATACTCAAAAGCTTGCAAGTTAGAAACTATGATAGTTAGATATAGTCTGCCTTCACTAAGCATCTTTACAATAGCTACCTTATATGTACCCAAAATATTATTATTAGAACTTCTGGTCCTGATTGATTTTCATCCTGATTCTCATCCTGAATCATTGTAAACTATTGTTAATCATATTTTATTCTTATTTAGATCCATTATTTTAAACTAAAGCAACATATGTAAAAATACTAACATCCTACTTATTATTACTTAAAAAATGTTTTGTCTGCGTGGAATGGTGGCAAGAACGCTGGCCCTTCCTCGATGAAAAGCTGGACTGATTTGTTGAGCGAAGAAAGAGCCAGGCTCTTCACACTTGTGAAGGCAATAAATTTTGGGACATATTTTTGATAAACATAACATTTTAGGTACTACGAAGGCAGCATACGGGACGAATTTAACTTTGAACTGCGACGTTACTTCACCGCTGCCGATATTGATTCAATGGTACCACGTGAACAAGGCTACAGGAGAGACTGAACATGTGGTATCCTCAAATAAGTACTCGGTGTCATCGGATGGCAAACAGTTGAAGATCACGTCAATGGATGTAGACATGGTCGGCAAATACACATGCAAGGCATCTGTTATTGGTGATCCTAACGAGGAACAAGAGTTTAGCACAAATGTTGAAATTAATGGACTTGGTATGTTGCGACTTCAGCAAAAGATGGTAGCTTTACAGCAATTTTCAATCAGAATCAGTATTTTTTAATTCATATAAAACAATACAGGCACTTATGAATCGTCAGTAAACAAAAAAGAATAATAGTTTTAAGAACTTTAAACAACTGCAGATATTCACTTATTTTACTTAAACATCCATTGGCATAGATATCTTATTTTTAGATTATAATACAAGTAGGTTAAGTACACTTAATAAATGGTGAAGCTTCCACCTCAACGGCTCGTTCTCGACTGCCGATCCGACTGACTGTTTGGCGTGTCACGATAGTGTTGCCAATTTTAAATAGAATAATATCGATACCAACGAGTATTTAACGAAATACCGATACATTTGAAATCGTTTTGAAATTTATTAAAAATCATGACAACAGTATCTCTATCACACCAAAGTAATTGAAATGAATGGGTTGCAATGACAATAAAATATTCGAGATGGGTTCATGGAAGATACCATACCATGAGTTTGAAAACTATAACAGTTCCAATAGTAGGTAGAAAAGTTATGTTAAAAGGCACAGAGTCTAAATGCATAGCAAACGACGTCCGTTCCATATTATTATCTTTGCTTATGAGAGATATGCTATTTTCTATAATATAATTTTCAAGTAACAAAACAAAGTCACTGCTATGAACGTAGTGGCACGATTAAATGGGAACGTTATATTCTTTATCTTTCATTTTAGTGGCTCCAAAGATAAATGCTGACACTAAGGACATACAAGTGAGAGAGAATACGCCAGTCACGATTAAATGCAAGTTAGTATAAGAGACGAAATCATCAAAAGACGAAGACTCAATATCACCAAAACTCAATCAGTTCCAACCTTTGACAAATTAATGTACCTACATAATTTGTTGTCTTTTAGCATTTTAAGGGCCACTCCGGAGCCGAAGATCACTTGGCAGTTCAAGGCACCGGATTCTGACAGCTACATGATTATACCGGGATCCGGCGCTGAACTACAGATCCTGAATGTGGGGCTGCATAATGCAGGATCCTATCGATGCATTGTCAGTAATGTAGAGGGTCGTGATGAGCAGACAGTGGCCGAGCTGATGGTGGTCAAGGCACCGACGATGACCATCAAGGAGGGCGCGGAAATCACGGTGCATTACGGAAGCCCCCTAACCCTTACGTGCAAGGTTGCTGCTCACCCGCCTCCGACCATCTCATGGACTGACAGCCAAGGAAAATCACTAATCGCTTCGGTAACTACCGCTTTTTAAATATGTTTAGTAATCTGCAAAAAAAATATGGAGCTGGCTTAGTTTCCCTTGTGACTTGTAATGGCCAAAATGCCAAATACAACCAATAAAACCAACGAGTGTTGTGATTAAATGTTGTGATTAAAGACGACAGTGATAAAGATATACCTACAAAAATAAATGTTGTTTCAGATTTCTGGTACAAAGAACGAGTTTGAATACACTTACAAGGTGAACAATGTAAAAGAATCCGGAGAGTTCAAGTGTCGAGCTGAGAACAACCAGGGCAGCCAAACGGAAACTATTCAAGTGACTGTGCTGCCTACCTTTAAAGTTCATTCCCATCCTCCGGGTAAGTAGTTCTCGAGTTTTTAAAAGCGTCTATTGATTGAGGTAGGTAGTATCACGACTTTGGATTCTGAATTCATTACATGAGAATATTTTTCCAGGTGAAATCGAAATACCATACGGTAACCGTGTTGACCTTAAATGTGATATAAAATCCAACCTACCAATGAAAATTGAATGGTACTATGCTTCTGATTCAACCAAAGCCGGCAGTAGGTTGAGTACATCAAACATAGCGTATGAGACATTTCCAGATGGTACACTAAAAATTAAATCAATGAACAAAGATTTGTCCGGGGTTTACACATGTAAAGCTATCTTGATTGATGACCCAACTGTGACAAAGTCTTTTACCACGAAACTCGATATTGGCGGATTAGGTATGCAGTCTAAATATGTATTTAAAACATAAAAATAGATTAATATCTTTTACAATTATTATTAACCAATGATTTCTCCAGTTTATCAACTCTTTGATGAAACGTAATTTACGTTACGTATATTATTTTAGTGGCTCCGAAGATAAAGTCTGACACCAAGCAAGTAACAGCGAAAGAGCACACGCCAGCTACGATTCAATGCAAGTTAGTATTTCAAAGTTCCAATATCACCCAAACTCGATCAGTTGCCAACCTTAAAAAAAATATTGTACCAGCATAATTTGTCGTCTTTCAGTATTTTGAAGGCTGTTCCGAAGCCAAAGATCACTTGGCAGTTCAAGGCGCTGGATACTAAGAGCTACAAGATGATACCGGGATCCGGCGCGGAACTACAGATCCCAAATACGAGGCTGCATAATGCAGGATCCTATCGATGCATCGCCATTAATGTAGAGGGTCGTGATGAGCAGACAGTGGCCGAGCTGGTGGTTGTCAAGGTACCGTCGGTGACCATCAAGGAGGGTGCGGTTGTTACGGTGCAGTACGGGAGCCCTCTGAATCTTACGTGCAGGGTCACTGCCCACCCACCACCGACCATCTCATGGATCGACAGCCAAGGAAAGCCATTGCTCGCTTCGGTAACTACCTTTGTTTTATTTATTTTATCATAACTATTTGTTTAGATTACAGGCGTAGTATGCCAAACTTAAAAAGCTGGCCTGTCCCATGTACCTGTTAAGTGTTTTGTTTGTGCCTTAAGAGTAAATACCAAGTAACCTCATTATTTATATTTGATATATGCTTGCTAAACCCAACCAATAAACAAACGAGGGATTAGTTAAACTTCCAAAAGAAATCAGAGATTTGCCAATTAATAAATTTAAAATTGCAATAAAATCGAAATTGTATCAAAAGGGCTATTACAAAATCTCGGATTATTTAGATGATAAATCAGCTTGGAATTGTACAGCTCAGGTTCAAAACAAAAATCGAAATATTGCACGTTATGTCAAAGTGTAGCGTGTGTTGCCTTACTAACGTATTATTATTTTATCTTTATTATTAAAAGCAGCTTTAAAGGCAACACACCGGAGCTATATGTACCTGTGTACTTGTGATAAGTTTTTGCGATTTAAAAAAATGGTCAGCCCACTGAGTGTCTTGCCGGATCTTCTCAGTTGAGGTCGCGTTTCGATCCGGTGGTAGTATAGTAGTATATAAGAAAAATATGCCCCCATAGGCCTATACAAAATAAATGATTTGACTTTGACTTTAGTCGTTTGAGAAGACAATGATAAAGATGTACTAGAAATGTTTGTTTTAGATTACTGGAACAAAGATTGAGTTTCAATACACTTACAAGGCAATCAGTATTAAAGAATCCGGAGAGTTTAAGTGTCGAGCTGAGAACAACCAGGGCAGCGAAACGGAGAGTATTCAAGTGACTGTGCTGCCTGCCTTCAGAGTTCTTTCCCATCCTCCGAGTAAGTATCCTCTGATCTGGAGTTTGTGGAAGTGTATATTAATTGAGGCAGTATTCACGACTTTGGACTCTAAATTTATCACGTGTGAATATTTTTCCAGATTCTATACAGATTCCATACGGTAACCGTGTTGACATTAAATGCGATATAAAATCCAACCTACCGATGAAAATCGAATGGTACTACGCTTCTGATTCAACCAATGCTGGCAGTAGGTTGAGTTCATCCGACAAGGCGTACGAAACCCTTCCAGATGGTACACTAAAAATCAAATCAATTGACATGAAGTTGTCCGGAATTTACACGTGTAAAGCAACTTTAATTAACGACCCAACTGTGACGAAATCTTTCACCACCAAAATCGACATTGGTGGATTAGGTATGCAGTCAAATTATGTCTTAAACCAAAACTAGAGATCAACTTCTATACAAATAAGAGTCCAAGATCGCTAAAATTTATTTAGGTCATGTTCGGCACACACACCTGTGTCATCTTTATTTATTTTGTTTCCAGTACCTCCCCAGATCGATCCATTACCGATCAAGTTGAATATCAATGAAAGCAACCCAACAGTTATAACATGCAAGTAAGTGATTGCTGATAGATATCTATAGCTGTCAGATTTACGTTTGTAAAACCTTCCGTGATTACATATAGCAAAAAATAATCTTACAATATCATGTTCTTTATGCATGTAAAAGCACATGATAGGCGTAATGTTGTTTGAGTTGGGGTGAAAGGATACGTTTATTTATTTCAGAGTTTTAAGAGGCGTGCCAAAGCCTAATATATCTTGGCAGATGAAGCCTGCGGACTCATCGGAGTACCGGTCAATCGCTGGTACGGGCTCAGAGCTGCGCATAGAGCAGGCTTCGTTAGCCAACGGCGGGCACTACAAGTGCATTGCTGAGAATGCGGCGGGCCGTCGCGAGCAAGTTGTCGCGGAGTTGGTAGTTCTTAAGGCCCCCGCTGTAGCCATTGTGGAAGGCGTTAGTGAGGAAGTTACGTACGGGAGCAAAGTCACCCTCGAGTGTCGTGTGACGGCAAATCCGAAACCTACTGTCATTTGGAAGGATAGTGCAGGAAACACACTACCGACCACGGTAAGTACCTACGACTAATCTTTATTTTGCATACATATACCAATGTTATGAATATTTATTATTGCTGTACTATTACTGCTGTTTAGTACTGCAGTCTTGTAATAAACTAATAAATCAATTGTATTACGCTTTCAGGGTATAGCAGCAAAGAGTGGTTTCGTATATACGCACATCTTAACGCGTACCAATGTAAAAGAATCCGACAATTTCACATGTAGCGCCATTAACGAACAGGGCTCAAACATCCAAAGCATTCACGTGTCGGTATCTTCACCGTTTAAAGTTCGCTTACATCCGCCCGGTAAGTAGATTTACTTATCTATCTACGCTTTCAGTTTAAGCAGAGCAGGAATAATTTAAGTAAATCTTCTTTTAATTCAGACTCAACTCCTGCGAAATATGGAAATGAAGTTATCCTAAGATGTGACGTTTCGTCGAATGCACCAGTCAAAATACGCTGGTATTATAGAAAAGATTCTACAAGTGACAGAAAAGAAATAGAGACTTCAAAGCAATATACGATTTTGTCAAATGGTGCAGAGTTAAAAATCAATACGATGGATATTGATCTTGTCGGTAATTATGCTTGCAAGGCGTCCCTACAAGAAAATCCTGATGAAAGCGTAGAATTTGCAACAAATGTGAAAATAGATGGACTAGGTAAGCTTTGCAATTATGAACAACCATGAGTTACCATTAGTATAATAACACAAAAATATTTTTGACAATTTAGACATTTAAAAATATTGATATTGTTTTTGCATAACATTTTAGAGCTTCCTAAGGTCACTGGGAATGGAAATCAAAAAGTGAAAGTGGGTGCATCGGTCTCAATAAAATGCAAGTAAGTAACCAATTCCAAACGGACTACGATTCATACGTGACTCAGGGGTAAAAGCGTGTCAGACTTGAACTTTCAGCTGCGACCGAGCTCACCTGAGCACAAGGCGTTTGATTTATAATTTTAAAGGTTAGCAAGTCTGAGGGTTAGTGATTGGACCCCTCTGTCTATTTGTTTTTCTAGTTATGTATCGTTTTTTTCCTTTTAACTTACAGTTATACTATTATTTAATTTCTCACTTCTACGGGAATTATTGCCTTTCAAAATGTCAAATAAATATTCTTTTATCTTATTACATTACAAAATTATCTCATTTCATTATTTTTTCATCTTTTTTCAGTGTCGTTAAAGGGGTTCCAAAACCAATACTAAGCTGGCAGTTTAAACCTTCAAACAGCGGCAAATTCGAGGATATTAACAACTCTGGCAACGAGTGGCATATTACTAACGCCACAGTCAAAGACGCTGGGTACTACACGTGTACCGCCAGAAACAGTCTTGGCTCTGTTGTACATATCTTCGCACTTACTGTCGAAGGTGTGACAAATATCTTCATTATTCCTTTCCATATTGGAAATTCATTTTGAGTTCCAACTTTAACCACTATAAACAGACTTACAAGTCTAGTACTGTAGCAAACTTTAAAATTACTGTATGTAATATTCCTTCATTAAAAACTATTTTATTTAAGGTTTACTGTCAATCAAACCTTTGTTGTTTAGTTATTACAAAACTTATAGTGATTGAGCAAGTCCAGTTATTATTCTCATACACATTTTCAACATCTTTAAATAAATCACACATACGCTTTCGAAAACAGATACTATCTTATATGCTAATATTACCTATTCTATTATATTTCAGAACCAGCAAGAATCATTACGGACGAAGACTCGGTGTATGAGGGTATCGTAGGTGATATAGTATTGAGGATTCCTTGCGAAGCAGTCGGTTCCCCAAAGCCGACTTTTGAATGGAAAGTTAATAATGCTGTTGTAACTCTAGGTAAAACATTATCACTCCAAACAAATATATAATAAGAGGTCATCAGCATCATCAGCCGGTGTTAGTCCACTGCTGGACGTAAGCCTCTCCCAATAAGACGTCACAACCTCATAAATATCAATATTACTGAGATTACACATGTTATTGCAAACGAGCTTAGATAGTATTATCGATGTTTTAGTTATAATTTTTTTAATTTAATTATTATTTAACAAATAAGCGAACTATGCCGAAAATCAATTTTTAATAATTTAACGTTCACAATTGGATTATGAGGTTAACAAGTCGTAAGTGAGCTTATAACACCCACTTCTATCGAATTGTTTTTCAACTATGAATGTCTCTCTTCAACCGTAAGTTTGGTGATGTTGGTGACATTGATGTTCCCATCAATGCCATTGTTCTATAATTTAATTTTGTATTTCAGGGCCAAAGTATTCTATAGAGGATGGAGCTTTGATAATTAGTCGTCCAGAACGGAGTGATACTAAATACACTTGCATAGCGACTAATTCTGGTGGGTCGGATACTAGGACGTTTAGAGGAGTTGTGAGGGGTAAGAAAAATCTTGATTTTTAAGCAGTAATAAATATATATTTACTTTTTATATATTTATTTATTGAAAAGAAATGTAGGTGTTAAGATCACCTAATAGTTCACCTATTGCACTATTTAAGGTATTATATACATATATGACAAAGAAGGCATCTGTGTACCATTTTTAGAAATCGTGACGCCTGCCGGGCCGTCTTCACAATCATTAATTATCTCGTCTGATCTCATAATTGATTTATTTGAAACCCGATAAACAAATTACAAAACTTTTATTTGAGTCATTAATCACTATTATTATTTTACCAATTTATTTGCACAACTAAAAATCTACTATAACATAACACTGCTAAGTAATAATAAAAATAAATCCCTAAGTACTTAACTTAGATATCCAGATCGTCCGCTCTGGTGTCAAGCTCGAGCAAAAGTGAGCCCCTATTTTATTTTCTTAGCGTCCACGAAATCAAACTATTCACGCTGTCTTGCCGCCACATGGCACAATACGGAAGTTGTCGATTTCGTAGAATCTTTACAAAACAATCGAACGCCTTACTTGAGATTTGACAGTGTGATAAATGCTTATTTAAATAATGATAATTATTAACGTTTTACTTGTTACTTATGCCACAGTTTTCACAAAGTGGGAATATTATGAGAAATAATGACTTCCGTATTTCCGGATACTGAAGTAATTATTTTTACAAACCAAATACACCTGATTGCTATTGGATAAATATTAAAACATGTTTTAATGATGATCTATAATTTACAACAGATTTTTAGGACAATATTCACTAATAAAATTAACGACTGACGTCATAGCATAGTTTCAGCGAAATAATTATTTTTATCAAGTAAACCCATATAAATCATCATTCCATAAACATAAAAACATTATTTAAGAGCTAATTACTATTGAATGATTAATTTTAGGACTATTTTTATTAACAAAGTGATCGATTGACGCCTTCACGCCGAATATCATTCTCGTGTTTGGCAAAGCGTAGTGAGTCAATAAATTATTGATTGCTTTATCTTATATCGCAGATACACCATCGGACTACGGTAACATTCGCGACGTCTACATACTCGAAGGGGACACTAGGGACGTGACATGTAATCTCCCGCGTTCTGAATCATCAACTGTCAAATGGTTTATAGTAAGTGCCAAACAAATATTGGAGGAGCCGTTCCACCTTATGTATTAGCAGTAATGTTTTAATATTACTTTATGTTTTTGACATCATTTGCACTTAATTAGCTATCCAAAATAAAATAATGCAGCCAGTGCTTTGGTTGCTCGCAAGTGTATTGGCTATTTTTTGTGTATTTAATCATTTGATCTATTAGTTAGTTATATTAAATATTAATTATACATAATAGCGTAGTTGTCAATAATAGGTTTTTTCTGTTTAAAGGAACCTCAGGGTACTAGAAGTGATAAGCCTTACGTGACTGTGGAGAAAGCTACATTAGAGAAAGATGGCAATTATACTTGTCATGTGAGCGACATCCACGGTTCCGCCACAGAGACATACGTGGTCCGCGTGGGCTACCCACCAAAATTCCAGTTTCCCCAAAAGCAGCTGATCCAATGGAGTGGTGACACAGAAGATGTGCTGAGTTGCAATGTTTATGCTAAACCGAACGCCGATGTAAGATTTTTACATAGTTATCTGTAATCTTAACAATGGTAACCTTCAGTGTAAGCATTAAATCTGGCGCAAATTGGTATTAACCAAAATGACATATATTGTACTCATAGACGAAGCACGTTTATCAATAATACACTACCGAATCTATTCGCGTGGTTGCATCATTTTTGTCACAAACATTCATTCTGTACGGATATTGGCTCATTTCTTGTCCCAGTATGCAGACTATTACATTTTTTTAGATCGAGTGGACATTCAACGGTGAACAGTTGGTTCGTGAGAGTTCCTTCCAAGTGAATATCTTGAAATGGGGTCAATACAAGTGCAACGTGAGCAACGTTCACGGATCTGTGCAAAGGGCCTTCGAAGTGAAGCCAACAGGCAAGTAATAAGCGATAGAACTTCTTTTTTTTTATTTATTCCAACAAACTAAGAATTCGGTAAACAATTTACCCATGAATAGTTCTCATCACTTTTTCGGTGTCAAATAAAGTGCATTGTTATCTGAATGTGTCCTATGAGACCCAGTCAAGTGGTATATAACATTATTAGAGGAATATTAAAGATTGCGGTAATATCTTGCCGTAGACCAATAGATTGTTGGTTAGTTACAAAGGCCTTGGTTACCTGGTGGTCTTAAATATGTAGTTTCAGAGATACTAGAACCTATCCAATTTGTAATAAAAAATTCCATACAAGTTTAAAAAAAACTTGAGAGGTGTCAAGAGACACCCGGATGGAACGAAGTTCCTTTTGAAATAACAAAAGCAAAAAAATTGTACATATACTTACACACACACACAAATCGAAATCGGAATCGGGATTGGAATCGAAATCGAAATCGTTACATAAATGTATACAATAAAAATCACACACACATATGTAAAATTGTCGTACAATAAAATCACACACAAAGAGCGTTACAAAAAGTGTAGTTACAGTCTTAATTTTTTCCGTCTAGCTCCCTTTCGCAACGCGCGATAAGGAACTACGTTCCAAAAATAATATAATTCAACTTACTTTGACCAAGAATACTGAGTTTAATCTATAATGATCATTTAATATTGTTGTCTTTTCGGATTGCAGTCTGTTTGATCAGTAGAAACAAAGAAAATGCAGTGCATGCGCCGCTGATGTTAACCGAAGAATTATCATGGCCTGACTTCCAGACGTCCGGTGAATACATGATAATGAAGCCTGGCGATAACCTGATGCTGTCGTGCCACAACCAAGAGAAATCGCCGAATTCATTCCAGAAATTCCCTGCTCTTAGAGAATTAGTAGCTTCTTGCGACAAGGGTGACACATTTATCGTCGACGGCAAACCGCATCAACTTAAAGACTTACAGTGCACAAATGAGATTTACCCTTCGGTAGAAAAAACTGGCATTAAGTGCTTAACTGAAACCTCTGAATTGATGAGAGTGGGTTACAAATTGAATGATTTCGTGGAAGCGTATGAAGTGTGCTTCGATTACGCTAAAAATATGCCTCTCTTCACTCGCGTTCAGATGTTTAGGACCAATGATAAGCCTAGCGCTTTTAATAAATGGTTACATTATCCTGTAGTCGGTAACAGCACAAACGACGTGTACACTTGTAAGACTTCTTCTTCTACCTGCTGTTATGCTAAAACACAGTTGGCAAGCGCCATCGACCTCAGCTACGGTGCCGCCCAAAAGTCCAGTTTCATATATCCATTGAACGCAATACCACAATGGCGACCGTGTGATTCAAAAAAAGTGAGTATTGGATGAACATCAAACATATTAAAGCGCTATTGTGTGTCTTATTTACTAAAAAGATTTCATATAAATTCACCACGACAATAACGGGCCATCCTCTATATATTTTTACTCCTGGAATTGAACTGGATTTGCGCTATCCAGTTTGTGGACTTGAATGTAATAGCTTGCAACCTTCTACTTTAGTCTATTGATGTTCATTGGTCTCGTTAAAACTCAAGAACAGCTCGACCGATTTGAAAATATATTTTTTGTTTTGTTTGCCTTAATACAGGGGTGGTGGAAGAAAAAAACATGGTGGTCATTTTTAACGTCCCAATGCTGGGCACGGGCCTCCCCTCAATGTGAGGAGGATTTCAGGCCATAGTCCACCACGCTGGCCTAGTGCGGGTTGGCAGACTTCACACATCTATCGAGAACTAGACAAGTTCCCTCGGACGTGCAGGTTTCCTCACGATGTTTTCCTTCACCGTTTCATCTAGTATCTTATCCTATCCTACTAATATTATAAATGTGAAAGTTCATGAGGACGGATGAATGGATGGATGGATGTTTGTTACTCTTTCACGCAAAAACTACTGAATAATTTATAACTGGCTATAATTTATAACGATATTGATTAATCTAAGTCTGCGTGGACGAAGTCGCGGGTAGAAGCTAGTATTATGATAAATATAATAGCTACAGGGGATTTTAGTACCTTAACTTCACGGCTTTCGATCCTTACATGGAATTACTGCAAGTAACGGCCAAGTACTGTTTCATGGGCTTTTTCATATTTCGATAGATCTTTTATTCCAAGCCCGTTTTCATTCTTTGTTTAATACATTGGTTTGGAACAGCTTCTAGTTAACACCAATAAGACTGATGGCGATATTTGCTTTCATAGAAAATATAATAACGGACTCGACGCACTTGGTTCTAAACCGAAGTAATTCAACTTGTTCCATATTTTTTGTGATATTTTCAGAAAACTTGGGAAAATTTGGAGAAGATGGTGCGTGATCAACTTGACATAAATCCCAATTTCGTTGTGTGGTCCGGTACTCATACATTGCAAGAGAAAAATGGTGGCGTGATACCGCGGTACTTGTGGAAGGTAAGTGCTAAGTGCATATATAAAAGCTTGTTATGTCATAAAATCTTGAGTTAAAAGTACCTAATCCAATGAACATGAAGAATTACCTTCCTCTATTATATTGGGACAAAAATACATCGGCGAAGTGCGTGGGTGCAATGCAGCGCACCCCTGTCTACCCCATCGGGGAGTACAAGCGTGATTTGTAGAAATAAATTTACGCCACTCTATGCAAGTGCTTACAGAAACTTTCACATCATTTTCACTGCCAAATCACTTTTGTTTTTTAACCGACTTCCTAAAGGAGGAGGTTCTCAATTCGATTGGTATTTTTAAATGTCCAACTAAATACTTTTGTTTGCGGTACGTGCTTTCTAAGAGCATAATAAATAAAATTATTATATCACACGGTTTTTTTACTATATTTTGGAATTAAATTAAATTGATTTCATTCTTAAATAGGTGATAAGGGGGAGTGAAGATGATTCTATAGCAATAGTTCACGTAAACGACGCGTCACCGACGGCCGCGGACATCAAGTGCTCGGACAGCTGCGCGGACAGGGCGCCGTGGTTCACCACTAGCGACTCGTACACCTACTGTTGTACAGTGGCGGACTTCATCACCGCCTTCGGCATTCCCGGTAGTGTGGTTGGAGGTTAGTTCACTGGTCTTTGCTATGACATTTACGAGCACATTAGCCCACCAATTTGTATTGAACCCATTTGAATTGCATTAATTTGACTTGCGCCAATTTAAATAGCATTATTTGAGATTGCACCAATTTTCATGGCATCAATTCGAATTGCACCATTTTTTATTGTATCAATTTGAATTGTATAAATTTGAATGGAAGCAATTGGGATAGCAATAAAAAAATATAGTAAATGACCCAATGTTGAAAGATGACGCCGTTTTGACTACTGGGTAACACAATTTTTTTTTTTTAAACATGTAGCTGATACAGACTGATTATGCCGAAACAATAATTACAATCTTAACTTTATTCTTTGGTTTCAGAATTTTCGGACATCATGTATGACGACGAAAATGTTTTGTAAATCTAACGCCCATTATTATGTAGGATTTACGTATTCCTAAGCGGATATCTGTAATTAATCCAGTATTTCATGCATAAATTAACTACTATGTACTACTTACATACAAATACGATTTATATTCGCTTAAATTATATCAAATTAATAATCTAAATACCAAAGTATATTTTTTTTTTTTTTTTTATAATATGGTACCCACTTTACAAGATAAAATTAAAAACTAATAATTATTTTTTTCCACTAATACATTTGTTCATTGTTTCACATTTAGGTGAGTATTTTTTTTTACCTACTTATCTGAAATATTAGCAACATAACTAAAACCTAAGGTTAATGAGTAGTTTTGCAATTATTGCAGCAAGGCGATCACGTAATTTGTTGCAAAAATATTTCAATCACCTTCTGTCAGAATTGTTGTAAAATGTATTGAAATCCACCATGTGTTTTGTTTTATATCGCAATTGACAGCAATGTATGTTAAATAATAGTACAGTAATGCACGTTATTGTACTTTGACGTCAATTTTAATACTATCCGTGCTGATTTCATTTTCTGCTATGCACAAGTAAGATCCTTCATTGGTTCGGGTTACGTTGTCGAGGCGAATGGTACTGAAGCCCCTGAAATATTGAATAAGAGTTAATTCTCCCACACTACTGAAATAAAAACTCCTCACTTCACAAAAATCGTGTTATAAAAATTGTATTTATTTAAAAATTTAAACACTTGGGTGCAGTAAAAGGTACACCAATAAATATAAATATTGGAAGACAGCACGTACTCATCGTATGATCCCAAACTAAGCAACGCTTGTACTATGAGTACCATAACATGTACTGGGGCAATCCCAGTTATACCCAGTACTAGGAGAAACAATGAAATATGCCGCGGGTAGGAATCGAACCCGCAACTACCCGATGTATTGAGCCAAGCGGCCTACGTTCAGACCACTAGACCATTAGAATGTCATAATTTATTTAATATTAAGTCGTGTCAAATCAAGTCCTGGTGGCAATTCTCGCATGATTGATATTATCTCTAATTCGACATATGTCGAAATAAAATGAAAAATAATGGTATAAGAACCTTTTTAAAACAAGCTTTTATTGAATTGCCCTTGGTTTTTGTGTTCTCCTCGGCAAGCCCTTTCATTTGATACCCATACTATGGTATTGCAGAAAAATAACTATTCTACCATCTTGGATGATCAGCTATATTAGAATAAGAATGACGTTATATAGCTAAGCATGCATTGTCATCCAAAACAAGAGTCTATACCAAATTTTAGCTCAATCGGTTACAGATAACTGATTTAAAATTCAGTTGCAAGAATTTTAAATCAAACCCGGACATTTGCAAGTTAATATAAAGCGACCAATTTGACGTTTGGTTTCGATATAATGTCGAATTAGAGATAATGTTGAACATGCGAGAACTGCCCTCCTGATGTTACTGTCAGGGTAGATTGGCACAGATTGTTTAACTATACAATTGTTATACGTGTGTGGAGAGAACTTAAACTATATTAACACCTTCGTAAAGAAGGAAATTGCAGCGCGTCTGTTCACCGCTACACGCGACGTGGCTGGCCATTCAGCGCGGGAATGCGGCCAGCCTGCTGGGAACTTTTGGTATCGATGACGACCATGTGGAGGCATTCCTTTGTACATAATTTATGTCTTATCATTGTTACTACGTAAATATATCAACGAGTAAAAGGCGAAGTAACTCAAGATCCATATTGGGGGATACTGAGTTATACGTACGATCTTTGGAATTAGCGAATTTTTCACCGTATTTTCACTGGGTTACGTCCAAAGTAACAAAATAGGCTCATGAGTCGATTCGCCTTTTAACTTTATATGTAAGAAAAAAAAATCGAAATGAAGTAAGGCAGCTACCTGGATATAACAGTGGCAGTAGAGTCCAATGCTATAAACTTCCACTTGGTAGAGGGTATCGGGTTGCCGAATAAAACATTGCAGTTCAATACAACGTTGGTGCCGGCTCTCAGCACCATTGTATTCAGTTTTGGCGGTTCAATGTACACGGCAACTGGACAATAAATAAATATACATATTCGCAGCCAACACGTTCACAACAGCCAACAAGCTCATCGTTTGATCCCAAACCACGCAACGCTTGTACTATGGTTACACCAAGACCCGCTCGCGTAGCATGATACTCTACCAACAATATGACTATCAACAAATTAAAGCCGTTGTGTCTACTGGTTTTAACGATACCCTCAGCATGAGATAACTAATGTGCTCGTGCTAAGGCTAGTAGATAAAACTCGATGCGACGTCATTAGCTCGATAAATCTGACAATTGGGAGGAATAAAACTTTTGTGTATGAGATCATGATGGTAAGCTCTTAAAATAAATTCCGAATAGAACATTTACGTATATACCAAAATACACACGTGGTGATTCACACTTTCAATGATATTAGAAAGTATATATACATGTGCGACAAAAAGAAGTTAAAAAAAGATAAACCGAAATTGGTATCATTGATCCCACGGCTGTTTAGTCCATAGGCAATATGACGTACCTAGACGTCAAAGTCGCACACATAATTGGACATATTTTGACATGACATGACCAATTTTAGGAAAAGTTCTCTCTCTGATATAATAACTCGTAGCATACTTCTTTCCCAAAGTAGTATCTCTATGCAGCGTTATTTACTTACCTAATACGTTGACATTTATAGTCCTTTCGTCTCTACCAAGCTCGTTTTCTGCGATACAATGGTAGTCCCCAGAATTATTCCACAACGCGTTAAACCTAAAACAAATGTCTAAATCTAAACCTTTTCATATGTATGCATGGACAAAAATCACATATGGCCAGATCTGACACGCAATTTTAAGGGCCTACAGAAACACAGTAAAATAAAAGAGGGTATATCTTTGTTAAGATCTGTCCCTCCTTACTTCAGAAAGATAAGAGCTGAAGATAAGACAGACTTGCCAGACAGAATGCCAGACAAAGATGTGACTGACCGGTAAGTGTGCCTCTTGTCTGCGGTGGGCGGGACGTTGAGTGGCAAGTGCAAGTCAGCCCGGCGCAGCTCCCAGCGCACATCTGGCGCGGGCGCACCGCGTGCATCGCACGCAAGCGACACATCCTCACCTTCGCGCACTACAACACTATGAGCCGAGCTGTTTGCTATTACAGGAGGATCTGTAATTATATAATACATATTGTTTACAATCTATACTGCCACCACTAAGGTACCAGATCCTCTAATTTTATTTTAAAATAAGGGAGAAATGAACCACTGCGCTAAATGGCACCTTTAGTTTAGAAGCAAAAGCGGGGCAGACCACATGTAAAATTGAAATGGTAAAATAAATATAAATATCGCCAGACAACACATACTAATCTTATTATTCTAAACTAAGGGTACCATACAATGGACGGAGAGTGTTCCTATTAAAACCCAGACCAGGGCTTATTCTGAAAAAGCCGTTTCCGAAATTTTCCGCTGACCGAGACCAGCCGGTCCAGCGATCCGAGCGGCCTAAGCTCAGACCACTAGACTAATAAGCCGTCTTCAAAGCTGGTAGCTAGTAAATAGTCGTCTAGGTAAGGACAGCTAGTATAAACAGCTTGAAAGAGGTTAGTAAAGCTGGCTGCAATACAATACATACAAACCTTTACACATAATTAATATTCGTCACCTGTTTTAATATTTTAGAATAAGGCTTACATCTCAATTTAACCGTAATCTCAGCAGAATCTACTCCTTCTACATTCGTGGCTTCGCATCTATACACGCCTTCATGATTAGTTTGTATTGAAGCTATCTTCAGTTTTCCGTCGTCACCTGTATCCACTCCATCAGGTATATCACCAAAGTCGAAATCATTTTCAGCTTTATATTGCCAAGTTATAGTAGGGATCGGTTTTCCTTTTGTCACTCTGTAAATTTGATAGACTGGGTTCATTTGACGTAGATAAAATTAAATTGCTCTAAATCCGTATTTTGCTCTAATTTTGAACCATTTAGAGCAAAATACGGATTTTGACATTATACTATTAACATTATACCTGGGCCCCAAGTCCCCTAACCCTATCGCTGTGGAGTTGCTATGACTTCATATTTCAAGGCATGAAAACAACATATTTTATCGATGGTAGCTAGAATATAGTTTAATAGCTTCAATGTGACTATATCTCCTGTTAATACTGGTCATATTCGAGCTACCATTAATACAATATGTTGTTTAGATGCCTCAAAATATGAAGTCATAGCCAAACGACAACAAAAGTGTTAGAGGACTTGGGGCCCAGGTATAATGTTAGTTCAACACTATTTTAATCGCTTTTCAAAGTAATGATGATTAGAGCACAATACAGATTATGAGTAAAATTTTACTTTTATGTTGCCACTAATGATTTTTGGAGGATTAAAAAGAATTATCATACCTGCATTCAAGATAGGATAAATCGTCAAGTTTTAATACAATTTCTGAATGATCGATCTCTATCTTTGGTTTCTCTGCAAATTTCAAAATGTTTTAGATAGTAATCAACTACATTTCTAGGTTTAAAGAAATCTGAAGCCAACTCACCGATTCCTGATATATTTACGTAGGCATTATACTTTGTATTATTTACTCCATTTGTTATTTCACATCTATAATCACCAACATTATCTAATGTCATATTTTCAATACGCAAAGTATCGTCTTTGATTGTTATTTGATGCTCATTGACTTGTGTCAGAAACTGATCTTTATAATACCATTTGATTTTGGCTTCAGGATACGCCTCTACTTTGCAGACTAGTGTACCTTCACCGCCATATTCGATTGTTTCATCTGAAATGATATACCTTCCTAACATCCTTCTACCTGCTTTTACCTTACCTACCTTTACCTTCCTTCTACTTTTCACAAATGAATGCTATCGTACAATGAACTAGAAAACAGGATTGTACATTGACTTCTTTAAGAAACATAAGCTTTAAAGAGTTAAGAGTAATCGTTATAGAGATAGTGCGAAGGGCACTTTTTATGAAATTCATGAAAATTGTATAATCATTCAGGCAATCTTACCGCTCGGTGTTTGTATAATTTTAAAAGAATATGGACGATAAACAACGATATCCACACTCTGGGAGTGTTCTCCTTTGGAATTTTGCGATTTGCAGTATACTGTTGAGTTTTCTGTGACGTTTACGATTGTAACATAGCTTATGTATATCGATGGTATTTCTAACAACACATGCTGAAACAGTAACTAAAATATCAGTAAAGAAAGTAATAATAGCAGTGGTAGATCAATTGGTAAAACACCCGCCTTGAAATCAAGGGGTGCAGGTTCAAACTCCCGATTCGCTAATCTGGGATTTTAAAATTCCCATTTTTAATCATGATTACTACTTGCTGATTACTTCTGCAGTGCACCTCTGCCTACCCCTTCGGGAAATACAGGCGTGATGATGTATGATCTTGCTGATTGGTGATGGCAAACATCGTGAGAAAAATTGCACATCTATAGAAATGAGAGTGAAGTACAGCAATCCGCACTGGGCCAGCGTAGTCTATTCCCACATCTCCTTCGTATTGTGGGGGAATGTGCCCGGTATAATGACAATAAGCTCACCCCTTATTACTAGGACTAAAATACATCGGTGAAATGTGGGTGCACTGTAGTGCACAGCTGACTACCCCTTCGAGGAAACAAGCGTGATTTATACAGACAGAAATCGGTTGTGGCAGCTAGTATGTAATAAATATTTTCATACTTCAGAAGGAAGGATCTGATCGGTGTCTTCCCACCAAATATTAGGCTTCGGATATCCATTCACTTTACATGCAAGCACTCTGTTAGTGCCGTAATCGACTGTTACTGAACCAATTTCTCTCATTTCTGTTGCTGGCTTTTTCCATATTATATCCGTCACTAAAACATAGCTAATATGAGTATGTGCATTAATCAAATTTATATTAAAAATTATGAATTAAATGTGTGTATATTTACCAGCTCTTTGGGGAAATATGTATCTCGTGGGACCAGTAACTTCGTTTAGACTCAATGTGTCATAGCACTTAATCTGAAAACCCATCGTATTGTAGATAACAAAACACTTTCCTCAGGTCTTTCATTTAAAAGCAATGAAAATGACTAGAGCAAGATAAATAATTTTCGTAATTTTTTATTTTTATTTTGACTCATTGCTTTTTACTATTAAATTTATTAGCATGTCAAGTCCATTGACAATAACAATACGAAACACTGAAAGGACAATTCGATCATAATTTTAGCAGATTTTTACTACACAGATTCTGCTATTATTATTATTAACAACATCATACCCAAATCCGAAAGCTCTTGTTAGGTTCGAATAAAAATGTCATCATGTAGAGACCTGTTTTACCCTCAATCTCTTGCAGATCTATTTTACGTTTTGCTTGTTCGTCAACCACTTGAATTTCTACAGTTCGAAGTTCAACATTATCATCAGTAGTATGAATGAGCACGTAATTGGTCATACCTAGAACATAGTGTTTGATTATTACTCAACACAAGTTTTACTTAGCACAAGCTTTACTTAATTTGGGATCATCACCTGGCAATATTTATTTTACTAATTTTATGGAGGAAAAAATATATAATGTGGAGAGATTCTAAATTGGTACCTACGTACCACACAATGAACTGGGGGTGATTTCAGTGACACCCAGACCAGGGCAAATTCCAAAAAGGTCATTTTCGAAATTTGCCCCTGACAGGAATCGAATAGCAGTGAGCTGAGTGGTCGAAGGCACGCCTTTGAATCGAAGTGTGCAGGTTCAAACCCCGACTCGCACCTCTGGGATTTATGTGCGAATCTCATTTTCATCCGAGATTATCACTTGCTATGAAACAGTGAAGGAAAACATCGTGAGGAAACCTGCACGTCTGAGGGAACTTGACTAGTTTTCGATAGATGTCTGAAGTCTGCCAACCCGCACTGGGCCAGCGTGATGGACTATGGCCAGAATCCCCCTCGCATTGAGGAGAGGCCCGTGCCCAGCAGTGGGACGTTAAAAGGACTGTAGTAGTAGAGTGGCCTATGCTCAAACTACTAGTGTTATGTTGAGTCAGAATGCGGGTATAAAACAGTTACTTTATCTGATGTACGATTGTATTTGGAAAATTGCGATCAACAGCCGTTATTCGTAAGTTTTGTAAATGTATATGCGATTGTATACATACATATTAGATAAGTATTACATAAGTATTAGATAAGTACCATATAGGTACCTACCTAATAGTATACAAATTACAAATTCAAATATAAAATTAAAATTACAAAAAACAAAGTATTCGAATTCCCCCCTCCCTTTATTTTTCCTTATAGGTTTTCTTGAAGTCTGACTTGATCGATTAGTGTTATTTACCGCCATGAAGCTATTGTCATCCATTAACGAATCTGATGTATAAATACCTGGTATTGGTCTTCGTGCGGTTTCCCATAGATTTCTAGGCGGTTTGGTCGAGAAGCCAAATTGTATAGGCAGGTCACGTCTAATGAATAAATTTGCGGATGTGAGACCTCTGCATCTTATGCTCACCGTTCTATCTCCGGTACTCGTTGTAGTTAGACTAAGAATCTAAAACCGAAAAAGTATCTAATAACTACCTGTAACACTTGGGCAGATATTAGGTAGGTACGACGTAGGCTTTAAATCCGCGTATGACCCCTTTGGAACAACGCCAGCCCTGTCTGTGGCCATGTCACGGTTTCCAACGTTTGTTATGATTATCTATTCGCACATTACGTGGAGCGTAATTCGAAGCCGGATATGTTAGATGCAGACTAATGCAGAGATGAATTATAGGTATAGGACTTAAGGAGGCGATGGCTTCTTGTGTTTGGTATCGAAAATAATAAGCACGTTCAGTGTGTAAAACTATATTTTTTTTCAAAATTCATAGGTAGGTAGGTAGATATCTCTTCTACCACAAAAATAATGCTAATTATACACTACCTATACAACCTACTAATTTAATAAATTTGATAGTTTGAGAGGATGGGTGGATGGATGGATGGATGGATGTTTGTTACTCTTTCACATAAAATCTACCGAACGGATTTTGATGAATCTTTACAGCATTATTTTTGTATAAATAGAATAACATAAAGGCTATAATTTATAACGATATTGAATTATCAAAGTCTGCGCGTACGAAGTCGCGGGTAAAATCTAGTAGGTGTAAAAATGCCACATTGTAAGGTGGATTAACTGAATCAACCCAAGTGCTTCAAAGACTTAAAGGGTTGGCTAAAAAGATCCTTAAACCCAGCAACTATATGTAAACAGATCTCAATGATGTTTATTGTAACCTCCTCTGGTAAAGCTGTAAAGGCCACCTCATGGTCAACTGCGTAGTCCATAAAAACAAGGAATATTTAGCAACATAAAATTTATAAGCATGATCGAATGTAATAATACCTGTGTGTATCTAGAATCAACAAGTTTATCAGTCCGTTGAGTTTCACCGTCTTCTGTCGTAATATTTATAACTGTGGCTTCCCCAGATACTATTAACATGATCTTCTTTGTAAATGCATCCACTGTAAACTGTACAAAAAAAAATATTTTTAACAAAAAAACATAAACCGACTTCAAAAACCTAGTTGCACTAAAAAGCTACAAATAACCTTACCACTTACTTCTAATGTAATTAATTATAAGGGTGTTTAGTGACAAACTTAAAGAATTCCCTTTTGAACTTAAAAAGATTTTTTCAAATCGGCCCACAATTGGCAAAAATATCGATGAACATACACAAAAAAATATACATACAGACGAACATAGAACCTCCTCGATTTAGAAAGTCGATTAAAGAGAATTAACTTTATATAAAATAACAATAGAGCACGTAGAGTATACTTACCGAAAATCGTTTGTTGTTTTCGAAAATACCATAATGGTAAACATCAGTCCATTCCACTAGGGTCAAACTCATAATAGATTGAAATGCCTAAAAACAAATTAATCAAAAGAGAATACAGCATACAGAATACAGATGTATAAATATTAGTGCTCCAATTTGCTCTACTATTTTAAGTACAATAGCTATTATATTTTCATCCGAAATAATAACTTGCTATGAAACGTTGAAGGAAAACATCGTGAGAAAACCTGCACATCTGAGGGAACTTGACTAGATCTCGATAGATGTGTGAAGTCTGCCTACCGGCACCAGGCCAGCGTGGTAGACTATTGCCTGAATCCCCCCTCATTGAAGGGAGGCCCGAGCCCAGCAGTGCGACGTGAAAAGGGCTATAGTAGTTGTAGCTATATATTAACTTAATTTTTAGTTTAGTTTCGACTTAAATAGCAGTGGTAGCCGAGTGGTCGAACGCACGCTTTGCAATCAAAGTGCGCAGGTTCTATCCCTGGCTCGCACCTCTGGGTTCCATGTGCGAATCTCATTTTCATCTGAGATTATCACTTGCTAAGAAACGGTGACGGAAAACATCGTGAGGAAACCTGTGTGCCCGGTATAATGGCAATAGGCTCGCCCCCTATTACATTGGGACCAAAATACATCGGCGAAGTGTGGGCGCACTGCAGTGCACCTCTGCCTACCCCTTCGGGGAATACAGGCGTGATGATGATGTATTTATTTAGTTTCGATTTAATTTGCTTATTTTTAAATGTTTAAGTCTCACGTCGGTGAAAGTTGTACACGCCTGTCATTGGTGTACCTATCAGACCAGTTTTTATTTAATATTTTGCTTACCCAATTGTTAATAGGTATACTGTTGGTGTGTCGTTCTTAAATAAATAAATATTAGTGGCGGAAAGGAAATGTTTTGAACAGATGCATACATAGGTACAGGTCACAGGTCACTGAACTCTAGGTAAACAATTATATCGTTAATTTAGGCTACCACGGCTATTTCTATAATACAATGGCAGACCCGGCGAACTTCGTACCGCCTTAGAATTTATGAATGTTAATAGGTGGCATACGAAAGCAGCGCCACCTACCGGGTCCAATTTTGTTTCCAAACCATCCAGGAACCCATTGAATTATACACACATAATTTCATTCAAATCGGTCCACCCGTTTGGGTGGAGTAGGGTTATAAACACACGTACAGAAGAATATAAAAAAGACGTCAACGAGTTAGTATAATAAAAGGGAGCTTTTTACATAAATTTGGCAGTTTGACACGTCCAATTTAGTTAGATCGGTAGTCCGTTCATAAGATAAGGCATCAATGAGACCAATTTTCGTACAAATTTTTAGGACGTCTTTTTGATATATGAAACTATACTTTCTAATATCATCATGATGTGTACAAACCCGTCGCAAATCTGAAGGCTCGAAGCGAAGAACAGCGCCAGAGCACGAAGACGCAACATCGTAGTATACGTTTACATCGTTCAAAGGAGACGTTGGAGACGGTAGACAATGACCACTTAGTATTATAATCACCTGTATCCGTATTACATACAAAATAAGAATTAATAATAATTTAATAGTTCCCTCAGACGTGCAGGTTTCCTCACGATGTTTCCCTTTACCGTTTCATAGCAAGTGGTAATCTCGGATGTAAATGAGATTCGCACATGAAACCCAGAGGTGCGAGCCGGGGTATGAACCTGCACACTTTGATTTGCAAGGCGTGCGTTCGACCACTCGGCTACCACTGCTATTAAAAATAAGAATTTAAACTAATCCATTTAGCGACAAGAATGCTGGAGGACTAATATGTCAAATTGAAATAAATACAGGGTGTATCAGAAGTCCAAAATAATACTTAAACGTTTGCATGATTATCGCTTATACAACTTAATGGTATAAAATTTTGATCAAAACTCGAACATGAATTTCAACAGCAAAGTATTAAATCCTTATCCAATCTAATAGACAATGTTAGTACTCTTTATACATGCAAATGGATTCTGTTATCATTTGCATATCCAAATGGATTTTGGTATTATTTTGCATGTGCATTATCTTTTACCAAAGGATTGAATGCCTCAAAATAATTTGACTCTCTGATTTATGGATCTTTAAAAGACGTTTCAAATGTATTTAAAAGGGTTTAATATTTCTGTCAATTTGGGAACGAATTTCTACTCACTCGACTGTTCGTAGTCTTGCATAAGTTTTTTAAAGATTCCAATTTGTATGGATCCTTCGAGTATGCATCAGTGAAGACATATATATACGACTGTGGCTTGCTGATCCGTAAAGCTTTTTCAATGCCAGCCAAAGAGTTTTCAGGGCAGTAACCACCTCCGCTCACGGTGACAGTGCTCAACCAAGTCATAAAATCCCAAGGTGTTGTTGCGCACATTGGTTGCTGTAAATCTGTTGTAAAAAATACGAAATTTAAATGCTCATTTTATATTCATCCTTTGTTTTCTTACAATATACTCTTTAAAAAACTCCCATCAACTTATATTTCACCGAATTAAGAAAAGAGGAGGTTAGGGTACTTATATATTTTGTTTTATGTTAATTCATAGCTCTGTTCTTTGTGAACTAATTTCATTATTTTTTCATGTTTGCCAGTTCAATTAAAATCTTGTTGCTGGTAAAGTAGGTGAGTCGAGTTGTGTGCAACTCGACTCACCCTTGACCACCTTTGGTCAAACCAAAGACACATCTTTGTAGGTACATAATAGGTACTTCAGAATTCTCCCCACCATGTCACCTGATGGAGTAACTAAGGGTTGTTGTTGTTAAGGACAGGGAGATCCCTTGCGGTATTTTAGCGAACCTGAGGAAGACAGTAGTTGAAACCTTGTACAACGGCGAGGGTCTCACCCTCGTCATTGTACAAGGAGGTTTCCGCTCATGTAGACTGCTGGAGGGAGGAGGTCAGGGATGTGTGCGGAAGCAGTTGCATGACCCCCATTAAGTTGAATTAGGATCCACTGTGAGGCTTTAGCCGCTAAAAGTTCAGCTCCATTGGGTGGCCAAATTCATGTAACCCTCGTAAAAAAGATAATGATGAGTAATAGCGTCTTCGTCTAAATTTGAGTTTCAACTCTGATACTTAAAATTAGTTATAATAGGGTTCAAATTTTAATACAATCATCGCTTTGCTTACCATCATTGAACGGGACTACAATAAAATCGGCTATGTTAGTCTGGTTATGTACAGCATAAAGCACCGGTTCCAAATTCACTTTGATCGAATCTAATTCTTCTTGCATAGAGTTAGTTGTATCTAATACGATCGTAAAACTTCTTTCGCAAGAAGATATACTAATTAAACAAAAAAATATAATAATGCACTTGCAAAACATTGTCAGTTAGTTCAGAAGACGGTTGAATGCCTGTTAATCACAAACGAGGGTCTGTAGTTCACTAGTGAATCATTAAGGGCAAGCTTCCATAAAGAGGTAAGTATAAGCAGAATTTGTCCCACGAACCTTGTGTCGTACAACACGAGTGAGACCAATGTTTACCCAATACCATAACGAGCTTTATTAACTCATAAATGAAGCACATTTTTCAAAAAAATGGCATCGATGACGCGATCGAATTTTGACGCGTAGTCGCGTTGGTTTTTGCCACAGAAATTAAATCTTTATTTAAATTCACACAGATTACATTTTTAAACACTAGTGGGTTAGGTGTAACGCTTTTGTCATTTTTGAGAATCGGAATCACTCTTACATTTTGAATTAACGAGACTAGAGATGACGATATTCTGACCATGTCTCAGCGCGTGCGCAGTCATAAAAGACTGCTAGTTATTAACACATTTCATTAGATAAAAGATAAGGTTTGTGTTATGTCATATGTGGTGAAGGAGGCTGCACTGGATTGAATCAGATGGCAAAAGTTTCATCAGATGAACGGAAAGAGGTATAATATTTAAATTAAAAGAAGACGTATTATAAATTTTGTACAACTCTATTATACTTATCCTTAAATATGCAACAATGTAACGGTTATAAAAGTGATAACATTTAACCCAACAATGTAATTATTTTAATTTAGTATTGTACATTTTATTATTGTAATATATCGATTACTACAGCCCTTTTAACGTCCCACTGCTGGGCACGGGCCTCCCCTCAATGCGAGGGGGATTCAGGCCATAGTCCACCACGCTGGCCCAGTGCTGGTTGGAAGACTTCACACATCTATCGAGAACTGGTCAAGTTCCCTCAGACGTGCAGGTTTCCTCACGATGTTTTCCTTCACCGTTTCATAGCAAGTGATAATCGCGGATGAAAATGAGATTCGCACATAAATCCAGAGGTGCGAGCCGGAGTTTGAACCTGCACACTTTGATTGCAAGGCGTACGTTCGACCACTCGACTACCACTGCTAATAATATATCGATTATAGTAGGTTAATTCATTTATTTAGTTGTTTCAATTCCCGGGTGTGGCAATCGAATTTTCGAAACTGTTTGAATGCAGATTTCTTTATTTTCAAAAATAAAGCAATGATTCATTTGAGTACTATTATCCATTTACAGTACTAAGACTACGTTCCCTTCAGGTGACATTACAAAATTCCACCCTGTTTAAGGATCCTGATTCTGTAAATTAGATAGAACTAAAAATATTGCCTTCTCGGTAATAATTTTCGTGAGAAATTAGGCAATAGTGCACTAATATAATTAAGTATAATAATTATATTATGTAAGTTATAAATAATTGAGTTTGGTAACATTATCAGCGCCGTCTATGAAATTTTTATCATTGAATTTTTTTTTTCCTCAACGCCGCGGGCACACTCAGGCGTCAAAAGTCGCGCGTCAACATTTGTGCCAATACTAAAATGAACTCTGTGTTAATATACATACAGATATAATTTAGCAGTGGTAGCCTCGTTGATAGAACGGGCCCGCCTTAATCCCAAGGGGTGCTAGATCAAATCCTGGGCTCACACCTCTGAGATGATTATCATGTGCGAATGTAATTTTCAATAATGATTACCACTTGCTGAACAGTGAAGGAAAAATCGTGAGGAAACCTGCACGCAAAAGGGCATGTGAAGTTCACCAACCCGCACTAGGCTAGCATGATGGACTATGGCCTAAATCTCCTTCGTATTGAAGGGGAATGTGCTTGATATAATGGCAATAAGCTTGCCCCTATTACATTGGGACCAAAATACATCGGCGAATTGTGGGTGCATTGTAGTGCGTCTCTGCCCACCCCTTCGGGGAGTACAGGTATGGTGATGTATATGTATGTAATTTATGTGATAAAAGCCACACGCGTCAAATATCGCTAGCGCTGTCAATGTCATTTCGTTGTATAATATTAACTTTTTCTCTGTCATTATCAATTTTTATTTATAATGTGTATTTATTAAATTTGTCCTTGCTATTAATTACTTGACATTGGCGAAATACCCGCGCTAGTCGCAGGTGAAGCTATTTCTCATCTTATTCCATTAAATTTCATCATTTCACTCATTTCGTAAAATAAAATAAAAAACTTTTTCTCTGAGACGTTTCTCAGTTCGTTTTGGTATTACCCATCGAGCTGTTTATACTATGGAGCGGCCCTAAGGAGCACGAACTGCGGTAAATTTCCGACATATTAGAATTTGATTGTTTATATTGTTTGACACTTACGTACTTACTTGATCTTAATTCTAAGATGGCGGATCTCATATAAACCATTATTGTCAACCTTAAAAAAAATCGCCGCAGAGCATTACGAAGAGTTAAGTTAATATTTCAACTCTATCTAATCGTAGGTATTGGCACGCACACATTTTGACGCCTCAGTGAGTTTACGGTTTAAAGTTGATTTATAAGCCGAACTGTTACACAGCACCCAATCAGTAGTCATTCAACATGGCACCCATAAACGTGGGTTTAATGTTAATAAATTTAATTATAACTATGTTGTGTACATGTGCTTGTGGGCAATATATTACAAAAGGCAGTCTAGTTTTTCTCATCGATGACACAAAGTCAATGACAGATGATATAGAACAAGTGAAAAATGGCTCCATACAAATATTTCAAACAGTTTTGGAATCAAAGGACTCTCAAATTACGGATTATGTTGTAGTGACATTTAATGATCCGTGTAAGTAGCTCTGGGGGGCAATTCTCGACAGATCGACATCATGTCTAATTTGACATAATATCAAGGGGTAAATGCTATTTGACTTAAGCTATATTTTTTATCAGTAGTCATTCAACATGGCACCCATAAACGTGGGTTTAATGTTAATAAATTTAATTATAACTATGTTGTGTACATGTGCTTGTGGGCAATATATTACAAAAGGCAGTCTAGTTTTTCTCATCGATGACACAAAGTCAATGACAGATGATATAGAACAAGTGAAAAATGGCTCCATACAAATATTTCAAACAGTTTTGGAATCAAAGGACTCTCAAATTAAGGATTATGTTGTAGTGACATTTAATGATCCGTGTAAGTAGCTCTGGGGGGCAATTCTCGACAGATCGACATCATGTCTAATTTGACATAATATCAAGGGGTAAATGCTATTTGACTTAAGCTATATTTTTTATAGCTTTGAAGCACTTAAGCATTGGTAGGCGAGTGGTCGAATTCACGCCTTGCAATCAAAGTGTGCAGGTTTAAACCCCTGTTTGCACCTCGGGGTTTCATGTGCGAATCTCATTTACATCCGAGATTACCACTTTCTATGAAACGGTGAAGGAAAACATCGTGAGGAAACCTGCACGTCTATATAAAGGCGTGTGAAGATAAGACTATAGCCCAAAAATCTCCCTTGTATTGAGGGAGAATGTGCCCGGTTTAATGGCATTACGCTCGCCCCCTCGTTAAACAGCCCTTCACCCCTAGATGTATATCGAAATAAAACGTCAAAATGGTCGTATTTTTTATGACGAATTAGAGATTATGTCGATCATGCGAGAATTGGATCCCTGTGCTGGATTCATCCGGTATTCTTATCACGTCCATTAACCATTTCTATTTAATCTGAAAATGAACACAACAGAAGGCACAAGCAACCTAACTGACCAGGCCTAAGCAGGTCATAGCAGCATAGAAAGAAATTCTAATGCTTTAATTTTTTTTATATAAATTGCTTTTATAAGTCCGAAATAATACTTTGACGTTTGGATCAGTATCGGGTATGAATGGTTTAAAAATTTAGTCGAAATTCGACCATGTTTTTCCAACTTTTATTTTTGGCGTAAATTTTGTATAACTCGTAATATCTCGAGTCTTTTGTAAAATTTGCATGTTCTGTTTTGTGAATATTAGTAGTCACCCCTTAGGTATACCTTAGTGTAGTTTACACTGCTAAATAGGGTTATGAATGTACCCAAAGGTCAGAACATGATACCTCTGACAAATATTTAAAGGTTCATAACTCAGAAACTATGATAGTTAGGTATAATCTGACTTCACTAAGCATGCACATATTAGCTAGCGTGTATGTACCTAAAGTATTATTTCGGACTTCTGATAATTGTCTGGTTGCAGACTCGTAGTACCCATTCTGAATATGTGGTTCTGAAAAATCATGTTTCCTTCCACAGATGCCACTTTTCGGGTTAGAACTGAAAATTCTACTGAATTAAAAGACGTTTTAAGTAATTTGACTGTCACAAAAGGTAATGCAGACTGCCCGGAATACGCCATATTAGGTATCGAATATGCTCTTAATTATAGCTTACCTTTTTCCTATATCTACGTTTTCACTGATGCTTCGGCGAAGGATCACGAAAATTACGATCGAATCAAAAGAATTTCGCAACAAAAACAATCTCAGGTAAGACTCCATTTATATAACTATGTCTCTATGCTTTAGTTATGTTGCTAGAGGGAAACCATTAATTAGCCCACACACTGGGGCGTCAGGACGCGTGAATCGAAGTGGATGCCAATACCAAACAAACGACGAAAGAAATGTATTGACTGAAAGAATAAGATTTTCCTTCAACGAAATGACAGCGCGAGCAAATATTGACGCGTTCGATAGTGGCTTTTGCCTAAAAAAATTAATCTCTAAGTATTTGGCACACAGTTCATTTGGTAGTACTGTAACCTATAAGGGCCCCAGGTCGTTGTAGAGTCGCTATGACATGACAACAGCATCTGTTTTCAATGGTAACTAAAATACCCGGCTAATGGTAACTAATGTACACGTAAGACATAATCACTTTGAAGCCATAAGACTAGTCATATTCTAGCTATCATTAATAAAACATGTTGTTTTCATGACTTAAAAATTGAAGTCACAGCAACTCCACTACGATAGTTTTAGGGCACTTGGGTCCTTGGTCTAAGTGTCACTGAGATCGCCCAGCAAAGCTTGTACTATTACAGGCTTTGATTAGTTTGGAGTCATTTGATGAGTATGTGTTTTGTGGCGATATTTCTTTACATGTATCAAAGGTGGATGCAATCAAAATACGTGGAAATTAGATTACCTATCCCTAATTGCAGATCGTGTTTGCACTGACAGGAGATTGCCATGGAGCTAGAAATACTTCTGAGTATCAAATATATCATCGAATAGCTGAAGACACATCAGGGCAAGTCTTCCACATTGATAAAAACGAAGTTAAAGATGTACGTATTATTCTGTTTAAATTATTATATCTACCAAGGGTAGTGAAGGCTTATCTTCACCCTTTGCATGACCGTGAAGATATAAGTTTTATCCCTGTAAACTGTCATATTTGTCGAGAAAATTTACGTACGTAACTTCGAGCTTTTTGTACTAGAAATGGCTTGGTGTGACAACATTTTCTCGACGAAAATAACAGTTTAAAGAGATAAAACATATGTCTACACGGTCATGCTATACCTTCTGGCATACTTTCTGTCAGATCAAGGTGAAGATGGTGCGATGATTTGGTCACTTTTGCGGGACATGTAGAGATGGGAGGGGAAAGCCTTGGCCAAGAACTGAGGATTAAATAGGCCATTAAAAAAGAAATAAACTTATGTAAGCTTTTGCTAACTTTGTTAAGTTAATTATTTTTATCGGTTAGAGAAGGCGAACAATATTGTTATATGTATTATAGTCTTGTAGATAATCTTGTAAGGTGACATAAACGTTGTTTAATCTTTGTAATAGTGTGTATAGATAAACTTTATTTTTTTACAGATACTGAAGTACGTAAAAGAGACAATTACCGGTAAGAGGAACTTGATAGCTTCGTTAAAATTCAAACCTGACATGAACAAACAACATAAACAAACATTCAACGTATGTGTATTCTTAGAAGTTATATATACAGGGTGTATCAGAAGTCCGAAATAATACTCTGGATAAATAATATACGGTAGCTCATGTGTGTAGCAAAGTGAAGACAGATTATATTGTCACAGGTATCGAGTTTTTGCCTTTGGGTACATCCAATACCCTATTCGGCAGGGTAAACGACTTACGAGGGGCAACTACCAATATACATAGGACTCGAGATATTACGAAAAGGAGGGAAAAAAATTGAAAAATCATGATTGAATTTCGATAAATGTTTTTATACCATTCAGTTGTATACCCGATACTGATGCAAACGTCAAAGCATTATTTCGGAATTCTGAAACACCCTGCATAGAAGGGTGTGACCATAAGATATAAGTTAATACATTACTATGTTTTATTTCTAGATCACCGTTGACAGTAAGACTGAAAGCTTGACCATTGCGGTATCTGGTATGCAGCCAACAATAGCTGTTATGGGCCCCGATGGAATTATATCAATAATTAAAATAATCGTGAATACCACAGAAACAAAGGCTAGTACAATGATATCCTACTGAAACCTACTATAAATGTGAAAGTTTTTGAGGATGAGTGGTGTTACTTCTTCTTTTACGCAAAAACTCCTAAACGAATTTTGATGAAATTTCACAGTATTGTGGTTTATACATTAGAATAACATATACCTACTCGTAGGCTATAATTTATAACGATATTGAATAATCGAAGTCTACGCGGACGAAGTCGCGGGTTGAAGCTAGTTATTAAATATGTGTGTCAAAAAGACTATCAAAATAGTAAGAAGGTCGACTTCTGATAATATTATCTGATTATTTGATTATTAACTGCGAAGATCCGGCAGGAAACTCAGTGGGCAGATACTTTTTAGGGTTCCGTACCCAAAGGCTAAAATGGGAACCCTATTACTGAGACTTCGCTATTCGTCCGTCCGTCCGCCCGTCCGTCTGTCACCAGGCTGTATCTCATGAACCATAATAGTAAGAGAGTTTAAATTTTCAGATGATGTATTTCTGTTGCCGCTATAACAACAAATACTAAAAAACAATAAAATAATTATTTAAGGGGGCTCCCATACAACAAACGTGATATTTTTGCCGTTTTTATAGATAATGTTACAGAACCCTTCGTACGCGAGTCCGACTCGCACTTGGCCGGGTTTTTAAATAGCCAACTTGCTTTAGATACACAGGAATATATACCTAGCTCTAGTAGTAGTAGGTATTCGCCGGTTTGAGCTCACGCCAAAAAAAAAAAAAAAAAGCTCATTCGTCGCGTCGGCCATCGTCGCCTAAAAAAAAAAAAAAAAAAGTTTGGTATCGTTTTGGGGGTTTTCAGACATGCCCGATCGATCTGTGCAATCCTCGTTTTGATATCTCTTACGGTTCCCGAGATAGGTTTCAGGATTAGCGCTCATTAGATAACGTAATTACATCACGCTCGGCGCTAATGAGGGTTTGTCATTGTTGTTAATGAGGGTCTCTTGTTCCTAACAATGCATCTGTTTGAAATGATAAATCTTGGTTATTTTATAAATCTTTATTAATCAAAAAAAGCATTTAAACATATCATGAAGTAATATATCATTGTACAGTGTATTAGTATCGAATATTCGTATAAAATCAGACATTTTATTACCATTGAATTTATAGTACAGATACAACAAACAATATTCACCGCATACGGATGTTAAATCATTTTGTAACCTATCGCTATTAAATTGCCATTGTCGGGAATTCCTCTTTAAAAATGATCTGTGGTAACCTGTTGGCGGTCGACCATAAGAATCAAAATATTGCCCAACCCCGCTGTCATCAATGTGTATTGCTATCCAATGAGATCCAGGCTTTGTATCAGGGTCTAAATTGCTTATTATGTATGTTGGAGTATGACTGTATATTGGCAATCGGTTGGCAGCATACACATTAAATTGTAAGCTTGGATGAATTTTGCACAAATGTTTCTGGATATCTATTGTGTTCATAATGGTCACTGAATCGTCCGCCGCATCGCTAACTGTTAACTATCCAACTTATCAGATGCAAGTGTATAATTTAAGGTATTGACTTGGTATTTCAAGTCTGCTGAGGTCATGGAATAAATACAAGGATATGCTGAAAATTATGGGTTTATTCAATTAAAAAGCTTAAAACTATTACAATGAATACTTAAAACAACAACATAACCATAACAATGAAAACTTAAAACTATAATAATAAAATACTAACCTAACCTAACATACACTTAACGCAATAGTCAACGAAATTGATGTTTTAGCTACTATAGTCTACTGTAACATTACGGTTTTTATCAATTTCAATAACATTATCGAACTCAGCATAAACAATACAGTTGATTGTTTGCGAAAGTGCTGATTCAAAACGAACTTCCAATCTCACGCTTCCATGTTTTATAAGATTCCAATGGCCTGATGAGCTAGCTGATAGATCGGGTGTTAAGTCAAAAGCTAATAGACAATAACCTTGTGCATATTGTTCCCTAGATATGCCATTACCTTCGTTAAGGAAATGTATACCCGTTCCAGAGAATAATGTGTGATAAGCTGAAGTGTAAATATTATTCTCGAATGATGGTTGTAAAGCTTTGGAAGGTATTTGTTGTCCATCAATATATAAAGAAAATGTATTAAAATTGTGATTTTCAAAATTAAATGGATTTTTTGTGAGTTTGCCATTAAAGGCTGCGTTATTAACAAATCCTATTATGCATCTTTTAGGTACTTGTCCTAGAAAAATGTTATCTAGTGTTTTTCCCTGAACTCCCGATGGAATTGTCAAAACTTTAACTTCAGCACGCGTAATAGGATATTTAGCTGTAGTAGAGGCTAAGACTTTTTGATGTGCAAGTAAAACTGTTGGATTGATTCGTGCTCTACGGACAATAAGCGTTGCATCAGTAATACACACTTTCAATTTTAAATCATCTGAAGAAGCCATTAAGTTGAATGTTTCTCTGGAACGAACTAATTTAACAGACATCTCAACACCATTAATTAAAAACTTTTCTTGGTTGAATATATCACCATGCAGATGCCCAATCATTTCAATTTCTTTACTTTCGGCTGTTAATTCATGTCTTTTAGTGAACCCTTCATTTTTCTCATCGGTTGAGTCCATTTTCCCAGCTGTATCTTCATACCAAAGACTGCATGTTAGATGAGATTCTTTTGATGCAGGAGCATAATTCAACAATGTTTCCATGTAAGCACGATAGGCGTATGTATTATTTGGTGGAGACACAAGTTTTTGATTCAAATAAACATCGAGCTGACTAAATAATGAATGTAACCAATTGTTTATTGGTGCTGCTGTCGTTGTAGCTATCAGTTTTGTTGAGTCTTGGTTTAGTATCTTTGCTTTAATATGAATCAAAGTATGAGACAAATCTATGTAGTCATCACCGGTTCCTGGTACTTGAAATTCGATGGGGCCATCATCGGCGAGAGATGAAATAGGTTTGTAATGTATCCACATTCCATTTTCTATACTTGTTTGTGTAGATGGTAAAGCAAATAAATCTAGCTCAGACTTAATGCACTCACAAGAATGATTGTGTAAAAAAGACATTTTATTATTATTTAAGAAAATATATCTTTGATATTATTATGTGTCAACTTTGTTTTTTTGTTAGCACCTCTCACTTTAGCACGTAGCGGTGGAATGAATGAAGCCAGACGTTTTTTCTTAGTTATATATCCTGATCCAGACATATTAATTCGATCAATTTTCTCATCGGCTTTTCTTTTTAAGTTTGATCCAGCCTCTTTCAATCGAGTTTTAATAGAATCTTCCATAGGACGTGCACTAACCATATCCGATAAAAGTCCCACACCTGCATTTAAAACCTCTTTACCGATCGCTCGAGCTCCACTAGAGAGCAATGGTAAAACTGATCTGAATAAGCCTCCTAGAAAGCTACCGATTCCATGACCGCGTTGATATGGTGCTCCTCTATAAATTACTCCAATACCTGATCCAGCTTGATGTGAATAGTAATGTTCGTAGGGACAACTTGTATTATTACGTTGTAGGTGCATTATAATTTTTTAAAATGTAGTTTAATAGCCACAGTTCCGAACTGGAATGGTATTTTATGTCCTGTGCTTGATCTTATATCTATTTCAATGGTATCAAACTCTCTACGCATGACAGACAAGTAGTGAGGTGGTGAGAAAACATGCATTTTATTAGCACCGTAAATATATTTTGAAGGGTCCAAAGGTATTATTCTGAGAAGAGGCGTCATTACATCTCCAACGATCTGAGGCTCGATTATATCACAATAAACAAATAACTGAGATGGCAACCCTAAATGTAAATTCGCTGGACACTTTCCAAGCCTCTTAGAAACAATGTTTTTATTAGGTTCAAATCCTAGTTGAAGAGACAAATTCGGCGATAACATTATTGATTTTATTGACTCATCATTTACAGTAACAAATACAAACTTTGATATCTCATCATAGCGAAACTTCACTTTCTCCTTCAAACTGTTTAGTACCACCATAATTTGTTCAATATTATCATAGTTTGTGGCTGGTATATGAGATTTGTAGTATGCTAGGGAGTTGCCAGGAGTGCCGGTATTATCGGGTATTTTCATCCATTTCCTAATGTAAACAACGTTTTCATGTTCTTGAACAGTAAACATCGTACATGGATACTGGAATTCAACCACACCAACCGACCACGATCCTTCCAATATGATTGGTTTAGGTAATTTTGTTGAAAAAAGAGTTGTTGAGTTTTCTGGAAAGTATTCCATAGAACTATTACTAAGTAAGGTTAAATAAAAACTTTCTTTCATTGTAACGTTTCTAAACTAGAAGCCAAAATCCAAGAGTTAAATTTATCTGGATAACCTTTCCACTTCACTAACAGTTGCTTTCTGTTGCCAGAGTAGCGAGTGCTAATTATTTTATCTATTTTATACTTGGAAATGGGGCTATAATCTATTTTTTGCAATTCTCTTTCATAAAAAGTACCTACTATCGCTTCATTTAGTAAATCTTTCAGTGTATATACTATCCAGGGTGACCTATCTATTATTGAAGATACCATAAAAATTTCGTCACTCCAATTGGATTCATAACCTTTTTGAAATATATGTTTAAATTTTGTAATTCTTACATGATCACCAACATGAAATTTTGGTGGTGGTGTAATATCGGAAGCTTGTTTTGTACTACCCTTTTCATATAAATTATTCCAAACAGTCATTATATTGTTTGAATTTACATCACAAGGACTCATTTTAATACTGGAATGGTAACCATGATTATATGCATATAACAAGTCTTGTAAAATATCTATATACCTATATGTATTTTTATGAGTAAAATAACGCCACATTTTCATCTTGAGTGTTCTTTGAAATCTTTCCACAATGCTTGCTTTAATATCAGGATTATTTGTTGTATAATAGTTTATATTTTTACTCCTAAAATACTTTTGTACATCTTTTGAAACAAATTCAGTTCCTTTATCCGATTGTATATGTGTTGGAGTGGTACCGGCTTCATTAAATATGTGTTCAAAACATTTTTTAATAGTTTCAGAATTTTTATTTTTCATGGACATAGCATAAGCATATTTAGTAAATACATCAATAACACAAAGAATGTAATTATAACCATCATTATATTTAGAATAAGTTCTCATATCACTTAAATCAGCCTGCCAAAGTTCATTTAGATTAGATAAAATGTATTTATTCCGAGGGAATCGTCTGTGCACTGGCTTATGAAGTGTGTAAGTTTCTTGAGCTTGCAACCATTTCTTGATGTCACCTCTAGTCATTTTACCTTTCATAGCTGTTACTAGTTTGGTGATACTACCATATCCGGCAGGATGTGATGCATCATAATATATTTTATTGATTTCTAGTAAGGAGTCCATTTTTCCCAATCAATCTTTTTCTTTAGTTTTCTTTGATACTTTTGATCAGCACTTGTTGGTGTAGCATAGATTTCCTCATCCACAGAGTGTTGTGGATGATCATTCGATTGGAGTTTATTTATGTATTCACTTCTGTTAGGATTTCCAATGTAAGCTAATGGTATTTTAATGTCTTTCAATGCTTTAGCAAAATCTTCCCAACCTTTCGGATTACTTTTTTTCAATGGTCTAAGGAAGTCGTTTACCAAATCTATGATATTACTTCCAGGAATTTGTTTGTTATCTATAGTGACTGTACCGCTGTCGTTCCAGTGAATTTTGTTTTCACTCAATGATATTGTATTAAGTAATAACTCACCCTTTTTTATGTATGTTTTTGGTATTAAACTTAGAATTTGTCTAGGTGTGTATATATGACTTTCTTGTTGTTTTTGTTTCGCTTCGTCTTTTGATGTCTGACTCGCAACTAAATCTTTATCGTCGATTTCAGCTTTTATATTAGAATCTTGGTTGTTTGCAGTGTCTCCGACAACATCGATATTGGAAGTAATTAGTGGTAATTCTAAAGGTCGGCGATCTACTTCGGTGAAGTGTAGATATCTTTGTAAAATTTGTTGATATAAAATCCATTTTTTTCTGTCGTCCATATTACTATTCAAAATCTTTTGCATTTCAACGTCTAACCTTGAGGTAGAATTTTCAATTTTGTGTTCATTGTTGTTTTGATTTAATTTCTCTAATAAACTTGGATCAACAAGTAACATTTTTTTGGCATGTTCCATTTTAAATAAGTGAATTAACTAATACACTCAAAATGGAACCCAATATAATTGGTAGGAATGCACCACCTTTTTGAACTATTATTCTCTTTCTTATTTTATTTGTTCCTTTACGTACCAACTTGCGAAGTATACTTTTAAATTTACCAAGTTTTTTCTTTTCTTTATCTTTAAGCGGCACCTTACCCTGGAGAACGTTATAAATACATTCACAAATGCAGTTTATTTCTTTCTCATCACACGTTTTTAATAGAGCTCGTTGATATTTCGGTTTAAGAGTGTGTAGTGCACTTAGTAAATTCTTGTGCGTCTGGATACTCTGAGACATTATTTGCAAATGATGGGAATTTGTTGGTTCTTGGCATATTTAAACCCTTTTGTGGGGACATACACTGTGCAATATCCATCTGAGGGGAATATCTTCGTTTTAATGCGACATGTATCATTGGTGCTTTGTTTAAGATCAACCATTAAATATCCATGTGCTTCTTTGGTAGCGTCATTGTATGCATCTTCAATGAATTTTGAATTTTCTGGTGATACTTGACGCGCTAAGTATCGAATTTGTGTTTTATCACGAGGGTTTTTGAAATAAATAATGTAGTTTGAATTCAAAGAAATGTCTCTTTGACCTTTACCTTGGTGGAATAAATTTTGTGTAATGTAGAATACACTTAAGTTTCTATGATGGCTACCTTTAGTAAAGATATCAACAATTCTAGCATCAGATTCTCTCATAAGATCATCGATAATTACAAGGTTTGCCTCCTTTCCATCAAACATACTTAGATCCGGTATACCTTGATAATAGTTTACGTTTGGTAAATTGTATAAAGGCTGCATTTCATCGAAGCACCAAGTAATTTGACTAAACTCTTTGTTGCATATCTCTTTAATATGTTGAATAAACTTTGTAACGAATATAGATTTGCCACAACCACTTGGACCTGCAACTATCGCTGTAAACGGATGAATAAATTGGAACATTTTTAATACACGTGTAGATTCTTAGAGGGTATTGAAATGAATAAGACATATTGTTCGAAACACATACATTTATATTTGGATTAATAAAATAATCTTACATAATATGGTGAAAACATTTTTTTTTTTTTACAGAAATTTTATTTATATTACATGGTAATAATTATCACAAAATATTGAAAATCTTAAAATAATATAATAACAATTTTATTTAAATTTACATGGTATTACTATCACAAAATATTTAAAATCTTAAAATTATAAAACAACAATTTTATTTATTTTCTAGGTATTACTATCACAAAATATTTAAAATCTTAAAATTATAAAACAACAATTTTATTTATTTTCTAGGTATTACTATTACAAAAATTTATTACAATTGAAAGTGTAGGTATTCCTTAACTTAACTTATAATGACCCCACGCTAATGTGTCAACTTGATTTGGCAAAATATGTCGCTTTGTATCATTATAGGACAAACAGGTTTTGTTTATTTGTTGAGTAAAGATTGTGTGTTTAATCGATTTAAATCTGTACATACTACAAAATAGATTTTTCTTTTCAAAGAGACATGACTTGTAATTTTCAATGTTCATTGTTTTGGTAACACTTTTATTTACACCTTTTGCTTTGGCTATCAATTTATTTTCCACCTCAAACGCATACATTTTCGATCGAAGTCCTACAAATTCTTTCATAATTCTGCCATTATTTTCATCTTTAAAGAAACCTATCTTTTTTTTATTTAGTCTTGGAAAACAAAATATATTATCAGAAGCATAATCAGATGTATCAAATCGTGTAGCAAGGTCTGGTTTAATATCTTCATAAAAATTGGCTGTAAAAATTTGATATATTAAACTGTCAGTGTCGGTGTATAATAATTTTGTTTTATTGTTGAATTTGTTTAACATGTAGTTGTAATGAAAATCATACATCAGAGTTTTTGAAATATCTAATATACAAAATCCTAAGTAAATAGGTTTGTTATAAATCAATTTTGTTTTTTGTAACTGTACTGCAACTAAGTTTTCGGAAAAAATTGATAAACTGTGAAATTCTGGCTTTGCAATTAAGTCTTGCACGCCTAAAGTTTTACCTCGATTTTCCCAGTGCGTTAATAATTTAACATTAACTCGTTTTTCAATGTTCTCCATTGTTTTACCGAATACGGCGTTGTTCATTAATTTATAAAAATCTTTCTCAAAATCTGATGTTGCCTTTGTTCTTAATTTCGTATTCAGATCTATATATCTTTCTAACCAAGGACTTTGACGGAACTTTAAAATCCTATGAATTTTAACCAATTTCATACCCATTTCAAGACATTGTTTGAGATTTCTGTAATGAATTTTATATTTGATTTTTTCATTCAGATTTGGAATTAGTTTTTTTTCTTTAGAATTACCTATTAATATATTTTCTGGACACAGTGGCAAGTCCGAATGTAAATCGTGAAGTTCCATGGGGTACTCTAAATCGACTTCTAAAATGAAACCACATTCAGATGTATCTGACACATCAAAATTTGTATCCGTGCTAACCCACTCAAAACTACCTTCTGGAAGAAATTGAGACATAGCCCAACCATAAAGATTGTTAGCATCAAAATATGCAAGATATGACCTAGGTTTTTTCTCATCAAAATCTTCCAATAATTAATTATTTGCCTTGGCATATCGATTGCTACATTGAGATACACCTCCCCTTATACCTGCCTTAATAAAAGCTACTTTATCAAAGTCTGTTAATAGTTCTAGTTCAATTTTTGTGTATTTCAACATAGCGTCCCAACTCAATCCCGGTGCTGTATAATAGTGAGCAGGATCTAAATCATAAGTTGTAATACAAATATCTCTAAAGTTTTCAAACACATCAGTCAGGAGCAAAACATCAGTTTTTAGGTATAAGTCAGAGTAATTCGACATTTCGCGACAGTTAAAATGTTGCCAAACATCCTGAGCACGATGATAATCATCAACAGAAACACTTGAATCGGTTAGTGAACTGTAAAACTGATCTTTGCTGGGGAGAGTTGTTAATTTTAAACAGTCATATGATGTCATAAATTCGTAAGGGTATATGCCCTTCTTTCTAAGACGAATAAAGTCTTCATCCCTAGGGAAATTTCTTTTAAGTGTGTGGAATTGTTCATCATTGAGATTCTTAGCTAATTGATCAAGACTGCATGGTAGGAATTTAAAAGAATCTACAAATCTTAAATTGACTCTCCGGTTGTTTATGGTTAATATCTTTGAAAAGGATATGTATCTTTCTTTGTTTTGGGGAATTACTTCCACATTACCATCCACAAAATTTAATGCATGAACAATGAAATGTGCATCATAGTGACTGAGATTATGAAGGAATACTGGAATGTATTGTGGTGTTTGAAATTTAGTCACACATACTTCATGTGCAACTCCTTTGAAATCACCCGTGTACCAATCAAAATAGTGAACGTTTTCCTCTTTCAAATCGGTCTCACAAATGTAACATTTTTTTGAATTGTTAATTTTATTCTCATCTTTAGTTGATAGTGGTTTGGGTAGTTTTTGAAAGCTATTTTTACAATATATATTTTTTAAATCTTCATATAAACGTTTCATAAAAACTTGTGCGCAGTCCGGCCCACTGTACGTTTCATATTTTGATAAGCTATCATCAAAGGAACATTTTATGTAATAACCAAAGCTATAAACTTCATGTTTATTAACGTTGTTAGTATACGACTTAGACGGGTCATTAGGACATGATTTTATCGGGTTTAAGAATGCTTCAAAATCAGCATACACAACAAAAGGTATTTTTAACTTTCTTTGAAATTTATCAAATTTTAATTTATCGTTAGATACCGACTGTCCAAACCAATCTTTCGATGTTTTTAGATCACTTGGAAGTTCAGTAGATATGTGAGAGCAATCATGTTGTTGGTGGTTAGTCAACCTCTCTTCTGTGGGAAAGTGAAGTAAACATCCATCACAGATATTAATTTTATGATCGTGATTTGAAATTTGTTTTCCGACTAAGCGTGCCAAGTTTTTAATAAAACAATAATGGTTATTTGCGCCATTGTGTATGCACAATAGATTTATGTGTTTGCTTTTACGAGATTTCGTCATAAACAGTGGGCCCACCACATTATGTGCTTTTGTTTCTTTGTTTAATTCCAAACCAAAGACATTTATACTGATATTGTTTAACTTTTCAACTTTCGGTATGTCACTCAATTTAACTGGGAAAGATACGCCGTTGAATTTAAGGTTATTGAAATGTATGCTGTAAGATGATACACGATCTGCGTTTTTAGTTACGGGATATAACGCTGAGAGTAATGCCCATTTAAAACATAAATTATCTTTATTTTTTACATTAATTACGGCTTTTTTAACTTTAATGTCAGGGGGTAAATCAATATATGAAGATCCCCGTAGGGGGTTAAATTTGTTTACATTCATATCGATACATTTGATTTGTTTGAGACTCCAGCCACTATCTTTTTTCTCGAAAGCACTAATTTTATTTGTTAGAGTGTCACATAAAGATGAAAAGAATATATTTAAGTCGTCTCCTTGAAAAATTATATAATTACTGGTTTGAAAATCAAATGAATTTGTAATATTTTTAGTTTGTTGTACAAAATCGGCATTCAAAATAAAATTTGTTTTAAAAATTTTGTGTTTATTAATGGATTCTTCAATCAAAAGTAATATATCATTTTTTATGGAATTCAAAAATAATTCTGGTGTTTCAAATACCAATTCTGATGAGGGATCCCTTTTACTATTAATTTTATATGTTATGATTCTTTGTCCAAAAGCAGTTTCAACAACGGAAACATTTGGCAAAGAGTTGTGTAATTTGAAAAGATTATTTTTATGTATGTTACTTTTTAAATGATTTGAGAAATATCTCCTACTAACTAACATCTGACATGTGCTACAATTTACCTTATCACTAGCGGAGGGTCTAGATGATGAAGTTGAAGGTCCTTCTTCAATTCTTGGTCTCTTCGTAGGTGTTGTTTCTGATACTTCTTGAATACTCCGAGCTCTTTTGAGACCACCACCAATCTGATGTGTTGATTGACTGTAATAAAAAAATAAAATATGTTTAAAATAAATCCTACAGATATATGTTTATTTTATATATGGTAAATTAAATGTTCATGCAACTTACTTTAAGGTAATTTCAACCTCAGCACAGATTTTATAGAGCTCCGCATCGTAATATGAATTACTCAATTCACATCTTTTTTCTATCTCTTCACAAAGCTCGTACATAATAATATCAACATCTTCATTGAGTGCCGAATTGAAGAAAGTGCTGATGCAAACTTCGCCACTTTGTTCCATGTTGTTTGAGGAAACAGACGGTAGATCTAACATCGATGGTTCCACGTTTCGAAATGATGCTCCTTTGAAATTTACACTACATATTTATATGGAGCCTAACTAGTTAAAAAATGGTTTAGTATCTTAGTAACTACAGCGAACAATGGAATACAATTAACAAATTCTTTTTAGTTATTAGTAAATTAGTAAGTACAGCGAACAATGGATTACAATTAACAAATTATTTTTAGTTATTAGTAAATGAATATTTCCTATAACTGTCCGTTTCTGAAATTTCTTTCGTTATTTGATAGATAACATTTTTACTATCAACAAAGTTATTATTTTTTATGTCTGTGTAGTATTTTACTTTGACATCAGCATATTTCCAGTGTTGTTGTTGAGGAATTTTCGACAACTTTTTTAGATCATAAATTTCAATTTTTATTAGATGGCTTGAATTAATATTATCATCAGCATTTGTTGATATATATGTTATTCCCCCCTCTGCATTAGACCTAGCAACTGTGGACGATTGCTTTTTCTTCTTTATCGGTGATGGATTTTCAAAGAGCTCATCCAAATTATCCGATGATGTGGTCATTGTCTTTCTTTTCATTTCTTTTTTAGGTGTTTCTTTGATGGTTAGGTCATCATCCGGTGGGGTGAGTGGGTAATAATAATGTTTGTATGTATTTTCTTCGACATCGAATGAGTTCTGTAACAATTTACATTAAAGTTGTATAGGAGCCAACTAATGAATTGATGAAATAAAAAAACTGTGACCATCTAATGAATTGATTAAATAAAACCGTAAACTTACCTCCATTGTGCAGTTCTGAAGATTGAAGATTTTAGATCACTTTCACAACACTCTAGATGAAACTGAGTTCACAAACTAATGAATACTGTAGCTTCCAAGTTCTTATTGTTCACTTTTATACCCAAATAGTAGCCCCCACCGTCACCGTCTGTTATAGGTAAGTGTTTTTTTCTTTACAGAAAGGACGGAAGTTGATAATTCAAATTCTTTGACAATGGAATTCGTCCGATAAAAGCTTGTCTCAACTTTATGTTATCTGTGAATAAAAGGTTTCATTTACTATCACGTTAAGTGGTTTTTTGTGCAGAAAGGGGCGGATGTCGATTACTCAAATTCTTTGTTAATGGAATTCGTCACTTTCGTTTCATAAAGATAAAGTCATGTCTGAACTTGTACGCTGTGATGTTATCTGTGAGCAAAGGCGAACATAGATAACTATGGTAGTTGCGTTGACATTGACCAGTTGAGTGGACGTTCGTTAAGAAAATAATCATGAATCCAGACTACATGATTGTAGATTTACAAGGATTTAAAGTTTCGCAAAATGTGTTCGTGATAAAGGAGTTTGCACTAGCTACAGAAGATTATACCCAAGTGTTCTTGATAAAACCGCCATACCCATATGGCAATTTGACAGACGCAGAAAAGAAAAACGTTTCTTTCCTAGAAAGACGACATGGATATTATTGGAGTTCCGGTTTCATTGACTATCGTGAGTTTAAACGAGTGATTATACCAATTTTAACAAATAAAAAAATTTTAGTTAAAGGTAGGGAAAAAATAAAGTGGCTACAAAGTGTTTGTAATAACTGCAGTGTGATAGATGTTGGTGAAAAAGGTTGCCCCAATTTAATACGATTATATAAACTGTATTATAATGACAGAAGTGCATCAAATTGTTTGTACCATGAAAACCATTGTGCATTAAGAAATGTCATTTTACTGAAGAAATGGTTCATTGATAATAATATGTGTGTATTTAAATTGTTTGATTAAGGATACATTACAAACCTATTTCATCTCTCGCCGATGATGGCCCCATCGAATTTCAAGTACCAGGAACCGGTGATGACTACATAGATTTGTCTCATACTTTGATTCATATTAAAGCAAAGATACTAAACCAAGACTCAACAAAACTGATAGCTACAACGACAGCAGCACCAATAAACAATTGGTTACATTCATTATTTAGTCAGCTCGATGTTTATTTGAATCAAAAACTTGTGTCTCCACCAAATAATACATACGCCTATCGTGCTTACATGGAAACATTGTTGAATTATGCTCCTGCATCAAAAGAATCTCATCTAACATGCAGTCTTTGGTATGAAGATACAGCTGGGAAAATGGACTCAACCGATGAGAAAAATGAAGGGTTCACTAAAAGACATGAATTAACAGCCGAAAGTAAAGAAATTGAAATGATTGGGCATCTGCATGGTGATATATTCAACCAAGAAAAGTTTTTAATTAATGGTGTTGAGATGTCTGTTAAATTAGTTCGTTCCAGAGAAACATTCAACTTAATGGCTTCTTCAGATGATTTAAAATTGAAAGTGTGTATTACTGATGCAACGCTTATTGTCCGTAGAGCACGAATCAATCCAACAGTTTTACTTGCACATCAAAAAGTCTTAGCCTCTACTACAGCTAAATATCCTATTACGCGTGCTGAAGTTAAAGTTTTGACAATTCCATCGGGAGTTCAGGGAAAAACACTAGATAACATTTTTCTAGGACAAGTACCTAAAAGATGCATAATAGGATTTGTTAATAACGCAGCCTTTAATGGCAAACTCACAAAAAATCCATTTAATTTTGAAAATCACAATTTTAATACATTTTCTTTATATATTGATGGACAACAAATACCTTCCAAAGCTTTACAACCATCATTCGAGAATAATATTTACACTTCAGCTTATCACACATTATTCTCTGGAACGGGTATACATTTCCTTAACGAAGGTAATGGCATATCTAGGGAACAATATGCACAAGGTTATTGTCTATTAGCTTTTGACTTAACACCCGATCTATCAGCTAGCTCATCAGGCCATTGGAATCTTATAAAACATGGAAGCGTGAGATTGGAAGTTCGTTTTGAATCAGCACTTTCGCAAACAATCAACTGTATTGTTTATGCTGAGTTCGATAATGTTATTGAAATTGATAAAAACCGTAATGTTACAGTAGACTATAGTAGCTAAAACATCAATTTCGTTGACTATCGCGTTAAGTGTATGTTAGGTTAGGTTAGTATTTTATTATTATAGTTTTAAGTTTTCATTGTTATGGTTATGTTGTTGTTTTAAGTATTCATTGTAATAGTTTTAAGCTTTTTAATTGAATAAACCCATAATTTTCAGCATATCCTTGTATTTATTCCATGACCTCAGCAGACTTGAAATACCAAGTCAATACCTTAAATTATACACTTGCATCTGATAAGTTGGATAGTTAACAGTTAGCGATGCGGCGGACGATTCAGTGACCATTATGAACACAATAGATATCCAGAAACATTTGTGCAAAATTCATCCAAGCTTACAATTTAATGTGTATGCTGCCAACCGATTGCCAATATACAGTCATACTCCAACATACATAATAAGCAATTTAGACCCTGATACAAAGCCTGGATCTCATTGGATAGCAATACACATTGATGACAGCGGGGTTGGGCAATATTTTGATTCTTATGGTCGACCGCCAACAGGTTACCACAGATCATTTTTAAAGAGGAATTCCCGACAATGGCAATTTAATAGCGATAGGTTACAAAATGATTTAACATCCGTATGCGGTGAATATTGTTTGTTGTATCTGTACTATAAATTCAATGGTAATAAAATGTCTGATTTTATACGAATATTCGATACTAATACACTGTACAATGATATATTACTTCATGATATGTTTAAATGCTTTTTTTGATTAATAAAGATTTATAAAATAACCAAGATTTATCATTTCAAACAGATGCATTGTTAGGAACAAGAGACCCTCATTAACAACAATGACAAACCCTCATTAGCGCCGAGCGTGATGTAATTACGTTATCTAATGAGCGCTAATCCTGAAACCTATCTCGGGAACCGTAAGAGATATCAAAACGAGGATTGCACAGATCGATCGGGCATGTCTGAAAACCCCCAAAACGATACCAAACTTTTTTTTTTTTTTTTTTTTAGGCGACGATGGCCGACGCGACGAATGAGCTTTTTTTTTTTTTTTTTGGCGTGAGCTCAAACCGGCGAATACCTACTACTTCTAGTGTTGCCCTTAGACCTGCTTTTAATAATAGTGATGAAATAATAATACGTTAGTAAGGCAAACCTACGTAAGATTACCTACTTGATTAGCGCTTGCAAGAAGAATAGGGTTGTGAGAAATATACTGAAACTTAATTATCAAATCATACTTAGTGGGTAAGTGAGTAGGTAGATTAGGCAGTCAAGTGGCGAGAAAATAATAATATCATGTTTCCATATTAAACGTTATTTTGTTGTTAGTAATTCATTACTAATGTTTATCCTGCCCATTTTTTCCTGGTGGTTTTCCTGCGAACACCTTTATCAGCAAATTTTTAGGTATTGTTATTTATAGTCGATATTACGGTCGATTTTTTGCAGTTAGCTGAGTAAAAAACTGTAAAAATAAAAATCTTAATGATTGGAATAAAAACACCGTCATCTTTATCACCTTCAATAATCATTTGTTATTTATAATGTGTATTTATCATAGAGTATCTAGAGTACCCATAACGACTCCACTCTTCGTATAGCTTTGCGGCGATTTTTCCGCCATTTTTGTTGTCTCATGCACCTGTAATATACGGAAACTATGTGGGAAAACAAAGATGGTGGAGTTAGATAAACCAGAAAATTTTCCTACATCGAAATGCCATCTCCGTTATAATAATCCATAGTATTCATTGAATTTGTCCTTGCTATTACTTACTTGACACTGACAGAATCACATGTGCAGCCATTCCTCATCTTATACCATTATGTATTCCCCGAAGGCGTAGACAAGGGTGCATTTCGCCCACTCTTGTATTTTGGTCACAATGTAATAGAGGGCGAGCCTATTGCCATTTTACCGTGCACATTCTTCCTCAATACGAGGCCGAATTGGGCCATAGTCCACCACGCTGGCCCAGTGCGCGTTGGTGAACTTCACACGCCTTTCTATAGACGCGCAGCCGCGCAGGTTTCTTCATAATGTTTTCCTTCCCCGTTAGACGCTACTAATAATGTTTTACCATGCTAACGCATTTTTAAATTTCTTATATTTATAAATTCAGTTTTCCTGTTTAATTATGAGTATAGGCATTTTATCGATTAATATTATAATAATTAACTATTTCTATGTATATTAACAATTTATTATTTAAATACACTCTGAATAATACCTATATTAGGCCAGAAGGTAAATTTGAAATATATATTATAGCGTAATGATGGTAAGCGTTCTATAAAAGAGTTTTACCAAAAGCGTTAACTGAATTTATTTTTAATTGGATTTGGTTTTACGTTTATTTTTTATCTCTATATAAATTAAGTCGATACTTGTGTTCTTATTTTACATATTTCTTCATCTCTACATTAGTTTTTTATGCATTAAAGGTTATATGTGACGTTATAGAATAAAGCAAAGCTACGTTATATGCCAGTATCGTTAACGAGGTCTGCGCATTGGGATTGGGGCTTAAGCCCCAAGCACACTCCGGCTTCTTAATAGGCACGTCGAAATGTTTGCCTATACCAAAATGAACTCTGTTTCAATAGGTACAAAGATTGAATTTCTGTCGTAAATGCCACGGCCCTACGCGTCACAATTCGCGATGTCAGTGTCATTCGTTGTAGAATGAACTTGTTCAATGTATCAATAAGCTTGGGTATTGGTAAAAAACTGTACCCGCGCGGATTTACGCCCCAGTGTGCTTTTAACTAACTGTATTGACTCATAGAAAAAGTTGAATCTTCATCGTAATAACGTGTGGGCGTGGCTTTTACGACAGAAATTCAATCTTTATGGATACTGAAATAGAGTTCATTTTGGTATTGGCAAAAAATATGACAAGCGATATTTAACTTAACGTTACCTTATTCAACGTAATTTTAACGAAACATTTAGAATTCAAAGAAAAAAATTAATTAATTAAACAGATCAAAATAAAACGAATATCTACAGATAATGTACTTGTGCCAAACCGCTGTCGCTTGGCTATGTACCCAGAAGGCTGGCAGCATTGCCACGTTGAATGGCAATGCTGAATCTCTGTGCGAGATATGAACCAGCCCTCTGGTCACCGGTTGCATCGACCAGCCTTTTTGACATATCTTTCGGTTTAAAGATCTTTATTTCTCATTAAGACAATTGTCACTTACATGAGAATATTAATATTAAAGTAAAACTAACAATTTTGACCCGATGTGGGTAGTTTGACGTAAATAAATTATCAAGCTCAGTAAGGAGCGACTTCTTGGCCATTTCTTGGTTGTGGTCCAAGTTAAAAGAGTGATTCGTTGCTAAGTATATGGGTAGATAATTTATTTTTAAAAATATCCAGGGAAGTCGCTCCTTTAACATGTTCTGGAAGGTTGTTGTATAATTGTGCTCCCCCGTAGGTGATATTTTTTTTCCCATAATTTGTTCTAATACTAGGCAGTACAAGGTGATTTGCTCGCCGCGATACATATTTTTGTGTTTTTCCCTTTGTCGTAAAAGTAATATTGATGTGTATAATTTTATGTATTATTTTATATATAAGTATGCAAGTATTATATGTATAGAGTTGTTTGATATTCATAAGATTTGTTTCTTTGTATATAGTCTTTGATGGTGTCAGGTAGTCGTAGTGGTGCAGAATTTTTATTAGTTTGTTTTGAAGAGTTTGGATTGGTTTTAAATTAGTCTTAGCTGCATTGCCCCATATCTCAACGAGATAAAGAAGGTGAGGTTTTACCAGAGCATTGTAGATCAAGAGGCGAGCCTTTTGAGGTATACATCTAACAATGTTGTGTAGTGATCCCATTAGTGATGAGAGTTTATTTCTAATGCGCTGTATGTGCGCATTCCAAGTCAAATGCTTATCAAGAATCAGTCCTAGGTATTTTTCTTCTTTTGCTTCACGTACGAGTTGGCCATTCATAATCAAATCTTTATTTTTTACTAGTTTTTTGTTTTTGGCACTAAAAATGATGTATGAGGTTTTAGAGGCATTAATTGTAAGGAGATTATATTGAAACCATTTTTCTAAAATATTGAGGTCGTCCTGAGCCTGTTGAATACATTGGTCAAGATTATGACCATAGTAAAATAAGCACGTGTCGTCCGCATAGAGACTAAGTTGACCCCGTAAGCCTGATTGCTGGATGTTATTTATGTACACCAGAAACAATAAGGGCCCCAGTACTGATCCCTGCGGTACTCCGCATGTTAAAGGCTCGGAATTACTTTGATAATTCGCAAGTTTCACTATTTGAAATCTGTCAGAGAGATACGATTTGAGCATTTTGTATGCTGTCCCTGTGACCCCAACACCTTCTATTTTTTTTAGTAATAAGGAGTGGGAAACCGTATCGAAAGCTTTTTTCAGGTCGATAAAAACTCCTAGTGCGATATGCTTCTGATCGATTTTTGTTTTAATTGTATTGACCAAGTCTATCGTTGCGCTAAGTGTGTTAGATTTATTACGAAATCCGTATTGTTGTTGATATAAGAAATTAATTTTTGTTATGTATTCATTTAGTCTTTTATGTATAATTTTCTCTAATATCTTTGACAGTACTGGTAGGACTGAAACAGGGCGGTAGTTTCCAGGATCTGATTTAGTTCCGGATTGTATAGGAGTGACTTTGGCAATTTATAAAACTTCTGGAAAATGCCCGTCCATTAGTAATTGGTTTAAACAGTAGGTGAGATTGTGAATAACAAGGTCCTCAATGCATTTAAGTGCTTTGGTACTTATACCATCTATACCTGTACTAGTATTAGGGTCTAGCTGTTTAATTATTTTTGATACCTCGTCAACAGTAGGTACATGGAAAAAAAATAGTAAGTTTATGATGTTTAGTGTTTGGGTTGAGTTGTGGCATTGTGTAAAAATCATTATTGTGTTTGTTTAATGGAATTTTCCTAGCTAGCTGAGCTCCAATATTTGCAAAATAATGGTTAAAAAGTTCGCATATCTGTAAGGGATCGGTAACCACAATCCCAGTCTCAGTTTTTAGATTTGGAGGAGCACAACTACTAACAGTTTTATTATTTGACAGAGTATTTATCAGTCTCCACATTTTTTTAGGTTTAGTCGTACACTTTATAAACTCTCCGTAGAAATATGTATCCTTTGTGTTCTTTATTGTTTCACTAAGATGATTTCTTTTAGCTTTATAGGTTAATTGCAGGTTAACATTAGTTGGATTTTTTTTTAATTCACTCCAAAGTTGGTTTCTTACATTAATATCTGTTATAATTTGTCTATTAATCCACTCTTTTTGTGGTTGGTTTATAATTTTATATTTTATCGTTTTATTACTTGCAATCATTGTTTTTATAAATCCATCCATGTTGTTGAAATTATTGCTTATATTCTCAAATTTAGTTGTCTCCACCATCCTGTACAATTTTGTGAAGTCAATAGTCTCGTATTGAATTTTTTGTCTTTCCGGTGGTGCTACTCTTTTAAGTTCAACATATATATTTTTATGATCTGATAACGACGACTCGATTATTGCAAAGTGAAAGAGGTTTTCCTTGAGGTTAGTGGATACATGATCTATGATCGTTTTAGTAGTAGCTGTTTCTCGAGTGCAATAATTTCAATCTCTATTGTTGATTGTATTGTACCCGGATTCCCTAATCATTTCATTGTATCGTTTGGTTTGATTATTTGAAGTTAGTAAATCAATGTTAATGTCACCAAATACAATTGTTCTCTTTTTCTGCAGCAGTTGTGTCTGATAATCAGTGAGAAAGTCATTTATATTTGAGTGTCCAGGCTTATAAATAATACCGACTTCAAGTGCATACTTATGAAAATGTATCCATAAAAAGTTATTTCCATTATTAAAACTTGATGATGTAAGTTCATGTTTTAAATTCTTATGAACATAAATTGACACACCACCACCGATGACGTCTGGCCTGATATTGTAGTAATGTGAATAATTTTGAAGTTGAAGTTGTTGGGCTTGTTCTTCCGATCTTATCCACGTTTCAGCAGTTTCGCTGTTGTAGGAGCTCGGTTGTGCGAAAAGATCGCCACATCACTCAGAGCAAAGGTCGATCGCGTGTACTGTTGGACAGACTCCACCATAGTGTTAGGTTGGTTGCAGATGTTGCCTTCGAAACTTCAACCATTTGTGCGTAATCGCGTCGCTGAAGTTTTAGATAAGGCGGGAAACTGCACATGGTGACATGTCCCTACTGACATGAACTCAGCAGATCTTATATCTCGTGGCGTGGATATTAGTCTCTTGCAACGTTTGGACTTGTGGTGGCATGGTCCCAGTTTTTTAAAACAAGATCGATCTAGGTGGCCATCTAACCTTAAACATTTAGAACCTGAAGCATTGCCAGAAACTCGAAATATAACTTTATATTCTAGTAATAATCTTACCGAAGAACCCATTATTAATAATTTTATAGATATAAGAAGATTTTCTAATTATTCTCGACTTGTTCGTTGTGTAGCATATGTTTTGCGTTTTATTAAGGCCTGTCGAAAACTTTCTCCTATTAATAAATTTATATCTCAAGAAGAGATACAGGAGGCTTTAGATCTTCTTATCGTAAAGGGCCAATCTGAATCATTTCCGGAGTACAATTTACTCATTAATAAACGTAGTTTACCTAAGAAAAGCGCCCTCCTGAAATTCAATATTTATTTAGATGATAAGAATATCATTAGAGTAGGAGGACGCCTCGATAATTCTAGTTTTAATTATAATAAAAAGCACTTTAAAAAATTTTATTACAGTCCACTCATTATTTTACGAAATTATTATTCCGTTCAGAACACAAAAGGTTGTTGCATGCAGGCCCGCAGTTATTGTTAGCTTCGATACGCGAAACGTATTGGCCTATAGGTGGTCGCAATTTAGCGAAAGCTACATATCACAATTGTGTACGATGCCGTCGGATAAAGGGTAACGTTATTACCCCTATCATGGGAAATTTGCCTCATGAACGTCTTGTCCCAGGTGGTTACGCATTTGACACAGTAGGTGTCGATTATGCCGGCCCGATCATGTGCGCCAGCCGCCAAGGTCGCGGGTGTAGGCTAGTTAAGGTGTACGTAGCAATTTTTATTTGTTTTACGACCAAAGCTATCCACTTGGAGCTTGTAGGTGACTTAACAAGCAATAGGTTTCTACTGGCATTATATCGTTTTATTTCGCGAAGAGGTAAGCCCATCAACATATATTCCGACAACGGTACTTCATTTTTTGGTGCTTATAACGACCTATCTAAATTTTTGAAGGCCAATTGCGACTCGTTAGGTGAAAGCTTGGCTAACGATGGAATTAAATTTCATTTTATTCCCGCTTATACTCCTCACTTCGGTGGTCTCTGGGAGGCGGGTGTCAAGTCAACCAAATATCATCTTCAGCGAGTGTTGGGAAATTGTAACTTGACGTTCGAAGAGCTTTACACCACCCTAACGCAGATCGAAGCAGTACTAAACTCCCGTCCACTGACTCCGTTGTCTTCAGATCCAGCTGATTATACGCCGCTGACGCCAGGACATTTTATTCTTGGTCGGCCAGTTTCATCGTTGCCGCAGCCAGACTACCAGCATTCATCTACCAACCACTTGACTCGTTTCCAACGAATAGAGCAGCTTCGTCAACATTTTTGGGCTCGTTGGAGCAAGGAGTTCGTTGCGGAGTTGCAGCTGAGAGCCAAGTGGCGATCCTGCAAGGACGATTTGAAGCTGGATTCCTTGGTCGTCATAAAGGAGGACAACCTTCCGCCACTTAAGTGGAGATTGGGAAGAGTTGTGGCGGTTCATCCAGGAACAGACGGTGTTGTGCGCGTAGCTGACATTCGGACGGCTACTGGAGTAATTCGAAGAGCCTTTAATAGGATTTGTCCATTGCCTATTGTATCAGATTTGGGTTGAAAGCATGGCTTTCAACACCCGGGGGCATGTTGGAACGCCTGACGTAAAATAATAGCAGCGACCCGCGTGTTCCTCGTTTTGCGTTAACTTAGTATAAGTTGTTAAGTTTTTTTTGTATGTACATGACTTGTCCGTTTTGACTTGCAATTATTATACTCTCGTCCGTCACCCACATCACAGCTGTTTTATTTAAATCCCGAAGCAATCAGTTTTTATACATGGTCATCGTATCTTTAAAGATACGATGAGCACCAGGGCCCCACGGACCCAAAGTCGAGAGACCATAAATGTTGCGTTACTTCACAAAGTCAATCGTCTTTTTATTTTTATTTTTATTATTTGCAGATTGCGAAGTTAAGTGCGCCTAAGCCCGGCGTGTATCAAGTAACGGTCAGCAGCATCTCTAACGCATCTGTCGTCGTCACGGGGAAATCAAATGTATATTTCCAGCATGGATTCTCCCCATATCAACCCACGTCCATCAAGGACACGGCTACCAGGCCGCCTGCTGGTATGTTTCTTTTACTCTTCTGACAACGACACATCTTCATCTGTCGCGTCTCAAAGTCAAAAGTCAAATCATTTATTCTGTATAGGCCCATGGAGGCACTTACAAATTGTCAAGTTTATGTTTTCTTTTTTAATCTTTCTTGTAGGTCGGTAGATAACTCGAACCAATCACCATTTCCATTCTATGATTTTGAAGAAGGCTTAAACTAGTGGTTTGAGCGTAGACTGCTTGGTTCACTGCATCAGGTGCTCGCGAGTTCGATTCCCGCTAGAGGCAAATTTCGGAAATGGCCCTGATCTGAGTGTAACTGGGCTCGCCCTCAGTCCATTATACATACCCATAGTAAAAGCTTTGCAGAGTTTGGGATCATACGATGAGTATGTGTTGTTTTGCGATATCTAATATTTTACTTACATTGCAGATGGCAGCACTTTCTTATCAATAAAACTATTCGGAATGGGAGTCATCTTAGAATCCGTAAAAATTCTTAATATGGATAACACAGTTATAACTGAACTTCCTTTAGAGATGATCAATGATAAAGAACAACTATATACCACCAAGGAATTTAATCCACCAAACAATATGTTTCGTATCGAGGTAGGTTAACCATAATTAATCATTGTTATCGTAATTCTGGAAATAATGGTGATTTAGCTTAAATAAATACCTTTATTCCCCAAAGTAGTAGTCAAATTGTCATTTTGAGGAAGGCTTGGACTAGTGGTTTAAGCGTAGACTGCTTGGCTCACTGCATCAGGTGCTCGCGAGTTCGATTCCCGCTAGAGGCAAATTTCGGAAATGGCCCTGGTCTGACTGCTATTGACTAGATTTCCTCGCAATCTGCAAATAAAAAAAATACAAAAAGGACGATTGACGTTGTGAAGTAACGCAACATTTATAGAGAGACAAGTAGCCACAGGCGTACTGCGATGTACCTTACTTACCGGACGTATGTTGGTCCCAAGGGAGGGAGATTTGGGCCACAATGTCTTACACTGGCCCAGTGCGTGTTGGTGAACTTCGCACGTCTTACTTTAGACTTACCGATTTCCTCATGATGTTTGCCTTCACCGTTCAGCAAGTGGTAATCATAATTGAAAATGAAATTGACAAGTAATTATTTATTTTATAGGTGGTGGGTTACGACGTAGCTGATAACACAGCTCCAGTTATAAGACGTGCACAAACATCTATTGAACGTTCTTCAAAAGAGGATGAAGACAGAGGTAGCTATTAAAAGCCGGCTGCCCAAAAATTACGGGTTTATTGGGAATTAATATGCAGTGGCAGAACACATCTGCTGCAGTTATTCCTTATTTTATTCCATAATACCTAATTCATAAAATTCATTGATTTATTAAACAAAAAGTATTAACATAATAAAAAAGGTAATACCTACCAGTTGGAAAAAATAATACCAAGATGAATAAAAAAAGAACATATTTACGCAAAATATATCTGTGCCAAACTGCTGACGCTTAACAATGTCAAATGTGGATGTTAAATAAACGTCAGAAAAATTTGCCGCAGGACGGAGTTGATAGGGCATATCCGTTTTACTCATATCGCTACTGACAATTGACAACCCTATTCTTTTTTTTTTTAACGTCGGAAAATCTTTTATGGATACCCTGCCACCTCGGGGGAAGTAACAGGGTTATGTGGGAGTCCCGGCAGAAGGCCGTATACCCACTAAAAACCGACGGTGTACCATCTTCCGCTTATATCGGGGCGCCACACAATTGACACCCCTGACAATAAGCTAGTGTACACGCGTTCGGTTTTTTTTTTTGCGCGCAAACGCCAAAACAACCCGTATATGCAAAAAAACGTTACCCTGAAAACGCTCTAATAATAATGCATTTCTACAAGATAATACGATATTGGTTGGCCTTCTCATAACTGTTCAGTTTCATTTTCCAGTACCTCCTACAATAGACAGACCAGATACAACCAGTATCGACAGATTAGTCGGTGACAATGCTAGTTTATCTTGCATCGCTCACGGCTACCCTAAACCTGACATTGAATGGAAATTTAAGGGCTCCGATTCTATTGAAGCTCCCATAAATACCAGGTATCAAGTGTTTCGTATTATATACTAAGTTATAAAGCCAACTGCCATATTGTACAAGTATTATACAAGTTAACAGAACACCTTGATTGTGAATCAGAATGGTTAGAAGAAACCTACAAACCTTCTTGTTCACTATATAAAATCATTTTATACAGGTTGTCTCTGAAGACCGAAATAATACTATGGGTGCTCCTATTTAGATGCTTTGTGAATACAGTTTATACACAACTATCATATTTTCTGAGTTATGGACAATGCGATTTCGTTGAAAAATGAGCTTTACCTGCGAATAAATACAGTTCTTATTAGTATTGGCAAACATTTTGACGCGATCGTCTTGACACTCCAGTGTGCCCAGGGTATGCCTTGTAAATCTAAGGATTTATAATAGTATATATGTCGCTGGTTTTTCATTCGTTTGGTTTCATTCTTTGTTTGGTTCGTTTCAGATTAATTAACGGCACATCCGTGCTGTTGCCAAGACTTCAAATCAATGAAGAAGGCGCCTATACATGTGTTGCGAGCAATGTTGCCGGAGCAGATAATCTTACTTACGCAGTGAATCTATTCGGTTAGTTTTATACACTTGTTATCTTAATTATCATTGGTATAATATTCAAAATATTGTATGATTTATAATAAAACTTCGTTTATGAAAATCAATTGCTGTTCGTAAGTCTCGCTAAAACTCAAAAACCGCTTGACCGATTTTAATTTTATTTTTTGTTCGCTTTAATACAGAGGTAATTAAAAATTTAAAAAAAAAATGTGGTTAAAAAAAGGTTGCCGGCGTCGTGGCAGACCAAGGAGAAGATGTTGCGACGATTTGGTCACTTTTGCGGGAGAAACGTGGCCACAATGGGCCCAGGATAGGGACATGTGGAGACGAAAGGGGGAGGCCTTTGCCCAGCAGTGGGACATATACTAGGCTATTAAAAAAAAAAGATTGTAAGTGATACGAACTTTGGGTATAACAAGCATGCAAACAATAAACAGCATGTGTACTCAAGTACATCATATGAAGACAGAATATCATATAAGACAATGCATGTTTGGTTAGGTTGCTTGTCCCGCCAGGTCATCTAGTAAAATATAGTTATTATCCACAGCTGCGCCCATTATAGAGAATATGTACACGTCGAAAACATTTGTGGCTGTGATCGGCGACCTGGCTTTAAGGATTCAATGCAATGCCACTGGCAGGCCGCAGCCGGCGATAGCTTGGTATAGGAATGGATCACTTATCAGCTTTGGTAAGAATTGATGTTGAAAATAACTTTACTCCACATACACTGCAGGAAAATTATGTAACTTGACTTTATTTGAAAATGTGCTGTGTTGTCTATTTATATTAAGATTGAATTTCTCTCCTCAAAATTTGCTTGCGTCATGGAAGACTTTCGTTGAAAAATATGCCTCATCTGTCGGTTAATACAGTTCGTTTAGGTATTGGCAAAAATTGGTTGCATACGTTTTGATTTCTGACGCGCCTTCAGGCGCGGTTCTCCAACTACGCAACGCACGAGCGTTGCGGGCGACTGCGTACAAACGCACAACCTAACTGGAACTTTGCAATGAAATTGCTTTAAACGTCTCTAGACCTTTCCATGCAATTTATTTGTCCTAGTCTGTGTGTATCTGCGATCACTCTCAGTCCAGTGTGTAGTAACTATAGTTCAAGTATTGCTTATTTTGGGACCATGCAATAAGTGTGTTTTCAGTCTGGAAGAAAGTACATTATTAAATTAATACTGGTGTGAATTCTGTTGAAACCAGACTAAACAAAACTCTGATAAGTATACCTATTGCCGTCTTTTTCTCAATCTTCATTTATAAGCGAGACGACAGTATGTTTCGAGCTGTCAAATGTAGTTTAGCCGTTGTTTGGTGCTAACAATTACAATTATTTGCTGATCCCAATAAATAATTTAATTTAATTTCACAAAAGTCGCTCCGATAATTAATGTAATTTTAATATTTTTTTCAGGGTTCCGAACCTAAAAAGGAAAAAACTGAACCCTTATAGTATCACTTTATTGTCTGTCTGTCTTTTATTGTTTCAAAACAATGTTTTGTATATTTATTTTATATTCACTCACGTTTTGTTTTTGTTAGATGCTGTCCGATACGATATGGGGGAAGATGGTACTTTAATAATAAAGAATATCACCCATAGTTCCCAAGGTATCTACGTTTGCCATGCTGAAAATAAATTAGGCAATGATAGTATAACGTACTCAGTTGAAGTGAATGGTAAATGCTATTTTCTATTAAATTATATTTGAAAGTTTGCAATCATATTTATTTTTCCTTAAAGTCATCCATCATCTTTTTCATATTGTTTAGTCATCCATCATCTTTTTTGTAATTATTGTTTATATAAATTACTTTAAATTGGCAAAATACATGTTAATTGCGAGAGAAACTATTTTTCAAGTTATCCTATTTTATTTCATTATTGCGTAAAAGAAGAAGATCTTTTCTCCATATCAGAAATATGTCATTTTCTAGCTTGTAAGTTATTTTAATAACAGTTAATAACGAACATTAAGGACATGTCTTTAATGGATTCATCCGCCATCTTGATCACATTCGTCACCCAATTTTATTTATAATGTGTATTTATTGAGTTTGCTCTTGCTAACTGGCTGAAATAACTGCTAACCGCAGGTGGAGCCATTGCTCATCATATGCAATAAAATTTCATCATTTCGTGAAAAAAGGAAGAAGAATGTCTTCCTTGAAATTAATATGACTGGCAAACCCTGGGACTAAACAGGGAAAACATAACAGTTATAATATATTTCAGAATACCCACAACGGAATTTACATCAACACAAAACTCCAAATGTACCGATAGAAGTTGATGCGATATACCATGTGGAATGTCCTATTCCTCATAAAAATACAGATCTTATACGTTGGTTTAAAGTAGGTACCGTCTTAAACAAAGATTATCGAGGTGTGAAAGGCTCCTTGACTTAAGCAACACTTTTGGGCGATATTTACATTGACAGCGAATTGTTCTGCGTCGAATGAGTATGCTCTCCTGTAAAGTTAAAAAAAAACACTGAAGTCAAATAGTCTTTCACCCCTCGGTATGGAATTGGAACTACCTTACCTCAAACTTTTGCGGCGCCAAAATAATTTAACAAACTTTTTTATTACCTTATAAGTACCTCATTAGTCTTTATGTTATTATTTAGGTTATATCGATTCTGAATCACAGTTGTGCTCATGCTCTTGTTACCCAAAAAAAAACATTAAATAAATGATATTGCTATTCTTCTCACAGTTGTAATAAATGAAGGAGACAGGAATATTTTTGGTGCGAGCAAGTTTGAATCAGAATCAGTTTTTTTTAATTCAATTAAACCAGTATTTCTACCACTCATTCGAAATGCATTTCCTATGGAGAAAAATGGGCACGAAACTCCACGGAATCAATTTAATATTTCTACTCCATAACTTTAGGAAGGCCGCGTCATAGTGACAACAGGCGAATTAAATTTTACATCGTTTACGAGTGAAGACGCAGGATTTTATACATGTCGTGTTAGTGACGATTTTAAGTCTCAATCAGCACATGTAAACATCATAGTTGGGAGTAAGCCAGTATTCACTGATCAAAAAGTAGATGAAGAAATACATGATTTGAACACTAAGTTGGATTGCGAAGCCGCAGGTTACCCAGCGCCGAATGTAAGTATTCCGGTACCTGTAGTTGTAGCATGAACGCTAAGACTAGAAGTCTTTTATCACAGTATATCTTGGTTTTGTCTCTTTCTCTCGTATGAAATAAGACATATAGCGAGCGAGTGAATTCGTGACAAAGGTGCTAATCCCACAGGTGTTGATACTATTTAAGATATAAATATCGCCAGACAACACATACAGTTCGTATGATTACAAACTAAGCCAGTCTTGTACTATATGGGTACCGTACAATGGACTGGGGGTGATTCCAGTTTCACCCTAACAGAGACAAATTCCACAAAGGCCATTTCTTAAATTTGCCCCTATTTAGATTCATTTTCCTTAACTTTTCCCATTATTTGGAGTCGGCGCAGTCTCTGGTACATTTATATTTCATACGTGATTTTCTGTATTTTCAGATTGTATGGCGATACAACGGCGTTGAAATGTTACTGCCAAACATTACGTTCACTTTAAAAAAGGACGTTCGACTAGGCAAATACGAATGTGTCTTGAGTAACACGTATGGACATATCAATCGTACTTTCAATATTAAACCAGAAGGTAACATAAAAATTTAACTAAGAAATCTAGTTCTAAAAGTATGAAAGAAAAAAATGTGATGTGTAGGATACTCGTTTGACTCTTTGCCCTATAGTTTATGTCCGCTTTGTACTGGTAGAATGGATTGTTTTGTTGGAGCAAGTAAAACAGACAATATAAACTTTGTAATTCAATTACATTTTAAATAAATAATTGATCCGCCTTGAACGCAAGGGGTTCAAGTTCAAATTCCTAATGTCAAGAACAAATGTCATTTTCAATAATGATTACAACTTGCTGAACGGTGAAGGAAAATATCGTGAGGAAACCTTCACGACTAAAGACATGTCAAGTTTACCAACACGCACCGGGTCAGTGTGGTGGACTATGCCCGAAATCTCTCTCGTATTGAGGGGGAATATGCCCAGTATAATGGCAATAGACTCGGCCCCTATTACATTGGGATCAAAATACATCAGCAAGTGGTGGATATACTGATATTTTATGTATCTTCTTCTTTTCGCTACGGAAGGACAACGGAAGAGATGAGAACTTAATAATTTTCTTACCTTTTCAGGGTGCGTCTTAGCCGTCGACCGTGATTTTTATTCCATTTATCAACCTTTGATGGCATCAGTTTCGGGACAGAAATGGCCCCTGTATAATGTTATGAATGGTTATATGGTGATACCGAAAGCGGACCAAATCCACCTTTATTGTCCAAATGGATTCTCCAATATACCGACAAAATTGAATCATACTTATGCGACATGTATCGCTGAGGGTGATAGGGGGATATTGAATGTTATGGGGCAGATGAGAAATTATTCAAAAATCGAATGTAACAATGTAACTTTCCCTAAAACACACTCAAAAAGAAAAAAATGTTTGGGCAAAAACATTTTAAAAACAATAGGATTTAAACCTAATGGCGAATATCACTCAGTTTACGAAGTTTGTACAAGCAAAATTGATAATTCAACTTTATATACAACTTATTTATTACAACCAGGATTAATTAATATTTTGAGAGATGTTTCCGAGATGAATGCAAATACACATTTGTCTGCAAACACATTGATTGATTGTGCGGACGGAACGAATGGGAAAAATCATATCAGTAACCAATGGTGTTTCATAAATAGACAGCTGGTAAACTATCAGGACTTACATCCCAACGTCCCGGCCGTCACGTCATATCATCCCTGGAATCTTGTACCGCTTTGGAGTTCCTGCCAATCAAATGTAAGTCATCAATCATTTATACCAAGCCCTGTGCACACTGCAGCGTCAATACACGCTCGTCAATATATTTTCCAATATTAAAATTAACTGTAGAGACTCATTCTTCAACGAAATATCAACGCTTTATCTATGAGACAGTACAGTTCCTTTTGGTATTGGCAAAAACCTTGACGCGCGCTTGTTTCCGCCCTAGTGTGCCCAGGGCTTAACTCTCTGTACTCAAACAACGATCAATCATAAATTGAAAGCACTGAAAAATAAAACTATTTCATTTTAGAACTGGGACGAAGTAGAGAGAAGAATAAGGTTACTAGTGCAAGCTAGTAACCGAGGTATGGTAGTCCACACAGGGGCGGCGGGTGTACTAAAACTGTCCGGTGATTCGACCATATGCAATAAATATAACCAATCCGTAAGACAATACTTGTGGAAAGTAAGTGAATTTATATTTATTAATCAGCGGTAGCCTTATTGGTAGAACGCAAGAACATTTAGGGTTTGATTTTGAATGCTACTTGCTGAACGGTAAAGACCTAAACCTACACGACTATACAAAGACGACGTGTGAAATTTCACCAACCTGTAATGGGCCAGCTCAAATCTCTATCGTATTTAGGGGGAGATGTGCCCTTGCCTCCTGTTACATTGAGACCAAAATACATCGGCGAAGTGCGGGGAGTACTGCACTGCATATTTGCCCTTCGGGGAATACAGGCGTGATGATGATGCATAAACTAGTCTATATTAGTCTATGTTATTTGCTTAGCACACCTCGTCCTTACTAGTACTTTAATTGCTCTCCATCCAAAGGTTGTCTGGTAAAGATCACTTTTAGTGATAAACTATTGTTACAATTATTTTTTTTATCGTACATGTGTAGTTTATATTTCATTAATAGATGGAACAATAGAGAGTTATCTAACTATCTATCGATAAATTTCAATTGCAGGTAGTTGAAGATCACTCCATTTTGTCATCTCTTGCGATCATCCAAGTAAACGATCCTAGTCTATTATCTGGGATCGAAGTGGCTCCATATGTTTTGTGCATCGACATTTGCAATCGCACAGTCTGGATGAACAACCCCGATTGGCACGATGTCACTAAAGGCTTTGTCTACTGCTGTGACATTACGGAGTTTGCTAAAGTGATAAAAAAACTATACAACGCTGACTTTAAGTTTAAAGGAAACATTAGGAATATTTTGAAAGATGTAGATACTTCTATATGATAGATACATCTATAGCCATTTTCCAACGTATATCTAATTAATTGTACTTATAAGGTTTAGAGCCTGTTAAATTAGCGTCTAAATAACCTTATTTTTAGAAGTGACGCACTTATACGCTCCTAGAAGCGTGAGACACGATGTTTCAATTGTTTCTTCGTTGAAATCCATATTGCTACTGACACTTGCTACCACCACCGGTTTGAGCGTATACGCAGGAATAAACCCGTATACACGTTCGGTATTTTGAAGCGCAAAACGCAGTTCGTTTTCGTATCGGCAAAAAAATGGTCGGGAGCGTCTTAACGTTGGATAGGGCTAAAGTTTGTGCATTTTTAGGGACCTTAAAAGGAACCTTTATAAGATCACTATTTACCCTGATAATACTATTTACCTTACGTACTTCAGTGAATATTCGCGCACTGTCTTCAGTATTCTTAAAATATATTAATAACTGATACTTATTTATAAGACATAACCCAATTGTTCAAATTAAAAAAGTATTCTAAATAAATTGAGTTTTAAGTGTAATTTATGTGACGACGGCTTTCTCTAGAGGGTAGGGTGCTAGATTCACTGCACCGGGTGGTTTAAATCCCGCCAGCGCCAAATTTCCGAAGTGGCCTTTTCAGAATTCGCCCTGTGACTCTACCACTGGCACGGATTCGCTCGCTTTCTCTCTATCTTATAACATACTACTACTACTGGTCTGGGTGTAGCTTAGATCGCCCCCAGTCCATTGAATGATACCTATAGTACAAGCATTGTTTAGTTTGAGATCATACGATGAGAATTTTTTAGCGATATTTATATTGATTTATGTATCAATCCGAAGGTAATATAACCCTCAGGGCCATGGACAAGGATAGACGTGATACCCTACTAGGCTATTGCGTGGAGGTGGCGACCAGAGTAATTGATAGAAATAAAACCTAAGCAGAAAGAGGCCAGCTGCCAACTTATTTGTCAATAAGCGACCAACAGCCGCCTACACTACACTGCGCATCAATGGCTCTGGTTGCCGGATCCGCGCAATGGATAGTAGGGAAACTCCGTTATTTTATTTTTATCATGTTTTATATGCTGTTTATTATCCTTGTCCATAGCCTTTTGCTATTTTATTGTCTTTTTATATTGTTAATTTTAAGACGGGTTTACTTGCTTTTTTTGTCATCATGTATTTTATGACTTTTACTTGACATTGACTTTTCATTTATTTTCAATAAAAATAATCCAGGCTGGAGAAATTATTTTACACACATTAAACTTAAGGCTAATTTTAAGAACTCTGACCCCCACATCAGAGGTGAGCACGCGGGCCGGGCCGATAGAGGTCCGGATAAAAAAAAAAAAAAAAAAAAAAAAAAAAAAAAAAAAAAACCCTCAGGGCCAGTGGGATGCGCCGCTCTGCTCTTTCGCACGGAATCAAATCCTACATACGTGTCAGAATGCAGCGGAGCGTGCGCGTTTGTTGGCCGTGGGCGAATGGGAATCCGGCCTATGGTTGAAGGCACTGCCATCGCCAAATTTAGGTACTTTTATTGATAATACGACTTTTCGGATAGCCACCTCTCTTCGACTAGGGGCACCTTGTAATGCCCCACATCGTTGCCGTTGCGGTGAAGTGGTGGACAGCCTGGGCCACCATGGGCTATCCTGCAGCCGGAGCGCAGGTCGCATTGCTCGACATGCCAGCATTAATGACATAATCCGTCGGGCTCTTGTCACCGCTGGGGTGCCGGCCTTGTTGGAACCCAATGGTCTGGTGCGCGACGATGGCAAGAGACCCGACGGTGTGTCTTTGGTACCTTGGAGGATGGGTCGGCCCTTGGTGTGGGACGCGACTTGTGTTGACACCCTGGCGCCATCGCATCTTCCAAGCACGTCTTTGCGTGCCTGTGCTGCTGCTGCAGAAGCGGAGAACCTCAAGCGGCGCAAATATAGTGGCCTCTCAGGAAGTTACCTTTTTGAGCCGTTTGGGGTTGAAATCCTAGGTTCGTGGGGCCCAAATGCGCGACTCCTGTATAAGGAAATAGCAGCGCGTCTGTTCACCGCTTCACGTGACCGGCGGGCTGGCTTTTATTCGCGCAGCGAATAAGTATCGCTATTCAGCGCGGAAATGCGGCCAGCTTGCTGGGAACTTTCGGCATCGACGACGATGTGGAGACATTCCTTTGTATAATTTAATTATTTTTCTACCCTTGTATTATAATTTTCTTTGAATTTAGTGTTTAATAAAGAGATAATATTTATATATATAACCCTATGATTTTAGAATATTTTATCGCAGATACAAATTGGCAAGTACCATTGTAAAATGATGGCATGTTATTTATAACAATCATCGTTCAATAAATACATCAAGGTTGCGACAATGACATTATAATCTCATGATATTATTCTCACATTACGTTCTATAACAATTATTTACATCTAGCTATATTTGTCTTCATTAAAAAAAATACGCGTCGAATGAGAACCTCCTCCTTTTTTTTTGTCGGTTAAAAATAAATGTTCTGACTGATTTATGAATATTATTTATTTACTCACAATCTTATAGAAAGTGATGTACCATTTACCATGGCATTTTGGAATACTTTTTAGGGTTCCGTGCCTTAAGCCAGCCAATCAGTAGATCTTGGTGTAGTTTTTTTTGCAACATCCTTAAGTCAATAGACTTACCAAGCAGGTGAGGATTGAACCCTGAACGTCTCCAATATGAGCCAAACTATTATAACAACTAGTCTTTACATGCTTATCTTAAAACGGCTTGGACTAGTGGTTTGAATGTACGCCACTCGGCTCACTGCTGCGGGTGCTTGCAGGTTCCATGCCAGTCAGTGAGAAATTAAGTAGTTTGGTTAAGGTTTTGTAGTTTTTTATGGTCTGACTGTAACTGGGATTGGGGCCAATTGTCCATTATATGATACCTATAGTAGAAAATTTGCTAAGTTTGGGATCATAGGAGGAGTATGTGTTGCCTCTAGATACGTAGTTATTTAAATTTATTTATTTATTCAATTGAAGGTTAGCAAAAACCGAACTTATTAATATCTCTAGCAGTGGTAGCCGAGTTGTCGAACGCACGCCTTGCAATCAAAGTGTGCAGGTTCAAACCCCGGCTCGCAACTCTGGGTTTCATGTGCGAATCTCATTTTCATCCGAGATTATTACTTGCTATGAAACGGTGAAGGAAAACATCGTGAGGAAATCTGCACGTCTGAGGGAACTTAAATAGTTCTCGTTAGATGTGTGAAGTCTGCCGTCTGCCAACCCACAGCGGGCTAGCGTAGACTATGGCCTGAATCCCCCTCGCATTGAAGGGGAGGCCCGTGCCCAGCAGTAGGACGTTAAAAGGGCTATAGTATAAATTTAACGATGTGTTTTATTATTACAAATTATACGTTACTAGCTAATGAATTAGCAAACTAAGCTAAATTCTAGATTTAAGAATGGTTGGATGATGATGTGTAGATGAAATGACACTAGGCTATTGAGATTGAAAATAGGAAAAGCCTATATGTACCTACTTTAAGATGAATTAGATTCACTATGCAAAACATTTCAAGGGCGCTAATATAACGCCCTAAATATACTCGGGCGAGCGAATTCACTTGATTCTTATTAGAAAATGTACCATGTTTAAATTAACATAAATATTAAAACTCTGTGGCAAAAGCCACCAGACTAAATGCCCTCGCGTTATTTATGTCACTTAGTTGAAAAATGTGCTTCTTTAATGAGTTAATACAGTTTAAATTGACATTAGAAAAGAAAAGAAATGGTCGCGGTTTTTAAGTGGGGTCGCGCGCATTTTACCACAGACATTCAATCATTGTACAGGATGTACCAGAAGTCCGAAATAGTATTTTTGGTACACATACGGTAGCTCATATGTGGATGCCTAGTGAAGATAGATTATACCTAACTATCATAGTTTCTGAGTTATTGGCCTTTGAATATTTTTCATAGGTATCGTGTTCTGGCCTTTGGGTACATCCATAATCAGCAGTGTAAACTACACTTTGAATAGCATCTGCCAATATTCACAAAAAAAGAACACACAATTTTACAGAGGACTCGACTCGATATTACAACTAATAGGAATAGACGACGAAAAAAAGTTGAAAAGACTTTTTTTGATAAAGATTTTTTGAAAAGACCGAATTTTGATGAAATTTTTGTACCATTGAGTTGTATACCCGATACTGATGCAAACTTCTGAAACAGTCTGTATTAGTATAAAGTATAATTTTCATACAAAGTTGATTCAATCGCCTCTGTGGTTCCAGGGCGTAAAGGTGTTGACACATGCAAGCCAGCATCCTCTAATACAGTCGTGCGGTGTCTAAACAACAATGACCCGGTTACGACACGGTTCACAAAAAATAACACTCTTCAATACATTGCATAGTGTTTGTATAGAGTTATAAATGATAACATACAAATGTAAATATTTAAAACTTTTATTTGTATTACGAATATATTTAAAGGACGTCAGATCCGGTGACAGAATACAGTAACAAGTACAATAACTAAATAAATAAATATCCACAGAAAACTAAATATTCATCGTATGATCCCAAACTATGCAAAGCTTGTAATATATAATTGACTGGGGGTGATCCAGACCGGGGATTCTGAATTGATCATTCCCAAAATTTACCACCGACGGGAATAGTACCTACCCGCAACCACCAGAGGCCCGATTATCGTTTGCTAGACGTCATCTCTATTCGAGATATTATTATGTCGAAAAAATACGACCAAATTGTCGTTTTGTTCCGACAATTCTCGAATCAAGATTGACGTCTATCAAGCGAATATCGGGTACCTACTGTAATTATAGCATCTGCGCCAAGACTAGACTAATGTCACAGAATATGTTGACTATATCTCTTTTTCTCGTATGAAATAAGACAGAGAGCGACCGAGCCAATCCGTGACAGAGGTCTTGTCTTGACATGCGTGCTAACACCACTGTTATAGTGAGCCGACTGGCTTACACTCATACTACTAGACCTAGCCATCGCCTAAAGTTGGAAAAATATTATAGGTAAGTACCTACTTAGCGATGGTGGTGTACTTACAATATCAAACATAAATAATCTCAATATAATAGGTACATATCGTGGGGTGAAAGGCTATTCGACTTAAGCGACATTTTCTTACCGGCTCCTCTCAGTGGAAGCAGCATTCCAAACCGGTAGTAGAATCTGACTATTTGTAAGTGCTTTTTGGCCTACACGAATAAAAAAAATATGATATTGATTGACGCAGAAAAAATTGCTGATTCTAAATGTATATAAGTCAATGTCACCCCTAGATATAATTACTATAGAACTTACGAAATATAAAACTACAGGTTGTCAGGTTCAAGTTTGTTACCAATCTAAAAATCACGACATGCAACTTGAGACCACATGCGTACCATCTATTATTGAACTTGTGACCCGACGTTTCGGCAATAAGTACTCTATGACTACGGATAACAATAGCCTAATAAAAAAAAAATTACATATCATTAAAATTGGTCATAGTTAAAATTATTATGAATTACGTCAGTACCTTACATTGATTGAATATTGAATGTAAAGGGTGTATCAGAAGTCCGAAATAATCTTTCAGGTACATATCCGGTAGCTGACATGTAGATGCTCAGTGAAGACAGTTTCTACCTAACTGTCATAGTATCAGAGTTATAGACCTTTGAATGTTTGTCACAGGTATCGTGTTCTGGCCTTTGAGTACATACATAATCAGCAGTGTAAACTACACTTATGAAGGGCATCTACCAATATTCACAAAAAAGAACACGCAATTTTACAGAGCACTCGACTCGATATTACAAGTAATAGGAATTGACGACGAAAAAAAGTTGAAAAGACTTTTTTTGATCATTTTTTTTATTTTTTTCAGCAGTGTAAACTACACCATGAGGGGCGACTACCAATATTCACAAAACATATCATGAAAATTTAATATAGAATTCAAAATATTACGAGTTATAGATATTGATGACGTAAAAAAGTTGGTAAAACATGGTTGAATTTCGATAAAATTTTCATACCATTCAGTTGTATTCCCGATTCAGAGTATATTAATTCAGACTCCTGAAACACCCTGTATATACGTACCTACTTTGATAATGATGTCGATTTTGTTGTACGCGATCTGGAACTAATGTGGAAATCAGTAGCATCTCTACCTGAACCCTGAGGGATATTGGCGTGATTATTTATGTTTGATTGCACCTTATATGATAAATTTATATTATTTTGATAAGTAAAACCTCTTTAAAATTAGGAAAATAAATACTAGAAGTATTACCACAACTAATCGCCTCTTTATTCCCTTTAGCTAAGTGAAATGCTTAGACTAGAGTTAATTGTCTACTAATCCGGGTTGGAATCAAACCCAAGAATTTAAATTAAAGAATTTAAAATAAACAAGCAGCAACAAGAAGCATTGGGTATTTTTCAGCTTTGCAAGTTTAACACCTTCAGTGCGCAACAGGCACAAATCGGCCCTCCGCCGTGCTTACGGTTGGTGCGCACGGTGAAAACTATAACTGGCGGAAGGTCGTTGGGGGTGCATATCGACCCGCCGCCGCACCAGAAGTTTATGATTTATTTGCCGCAGCTAAGGTGTTATAAAAGCTTGTATTTCGTCCGTGTGGTAATAGAAAATAACTTTGTAAGGAACACATAGCTTAAGGGGCTCCACACCAACAAAATATATAAATTGTATCTGAGTAAATTATTCAGCTCATAAAATTGATTGATTTAATATTAATCAATCGAAACTAATATCCACTGAATACAAAGATTTCGTGTAAATTAATATTACTGCATTAAAATATCATAAACAGTTTTTGTTGTAAAAAAATCTTTACCGTTAATTAGATAGGTTACATAGTGTTCGATAAAAACCGATCAATCACGAACTTGTAACGAATATACGAACCAGGAAGCTATCATCAAGATCCGTAATATACTAATGTACACACTCATGTATGGGTACAGTTATGTTGAACATATTTATGGTCGAAACCATTTTTTTTGCAATAGATTAGCTATAGTTTTTTTTTTTTTTTTTTAGCGAAATGAGCGAAATGATGATATTTAATGGAATAAGATGAAGAATGGCATCACCTGCGACTAGCGCGAGTATTTCGCCAATGTCAAGTAATTAATAGCGAGGACAAATTCAATAAATACACATTATAAATAAAAATGGATAATGACAGTGATAAAGATGGCGGATGACCCGAAAAAAAAACTAGCCATAGTTAATAAGTTAAAAAAGTTTCGATGGATAACCAAAATGTCAACTGTCATCAAAATAATATTGTTACTACTGCTCTATCAGCTCGAAAAGGTAAACTCCATGGAGATATTATAACGGAAATGGCATTTCGACCCCGTGCTGCGGTAAAATTTTCTGGTTTATCTGACTCCGCCATTGTTGTCTTCCCACTTAATTGCCGTATACTATAGGTACATGCAATAACAATGGCGGAATAATCGCCGCGGAGCTATACGAAGAGTGGAGTCGTTATTGGTACTCTAGACACTCTATGGTAAGCTCACATAAATTTTGGGACGCAAAAATAAAGAAGACAGATAACTTTATCCTTGCAAATCCACAGATTAGACAGATAATTTGGACAGGTTTTCGCTGTTTAAATTAAAAAATAAATAACTTAACAAAGATGACGGCACGCGAGATAATAAGTGAGATAAGAAGTAAGTACTTTTTATAGCAGTTATTATTGTGAATTAATAAATATCTAAACAAGTTTTAAATTAGAATATATTACTGCAAGGCGGTAAAAGTTTTAAGTACTTACTAATAGATGGCGTTATTTGCTTAAGTTATCGTATTTCACATGGTCATCTAAATCGGTAGCAAAAAGAAACTCTTCATTATTATGTTAAGGTACTTTTTTCATTAATAAAATATGAAATAATAACGTTCTTACATATTTCTTTAAAAAGTATGTATACAATTTGATTAATAAGCTTTTGTACTTGATATTACTATGGTTCTCTAAGACTCTACCATCAGTTTAACAAGTGTTTCACGCTCGATAGTCGTTATCGACTGCGTAAAATATGTTTATGGCAAATGACACAATGCTTAGTAACAGTCTTACGAACAACTCATCCCTAAAATTATGGAAAGTTATTATCAATTTACGTTGGCTACGTGAAATAGTGTTATAGGTACTTCAAAACGACGTTTTAAATTATTTCTTGGATGTATTAAAATTTAACTTCGGTAGCCTCGTGGGTAAGAACGTCCGCCTTGAACGTAAGGAATGCAAGTTCAAATCCTAAACCCGCACCTCTGAGATAATTTTCATGTGCGAATGTCATTTTCAACAATGATTACTACTTGCTGAACGGTGAAGAAAAACATCGTGAGGAGACCTGCTGTCTATATAAAGACGTGTGAAGTTCACCAACCCGTACTGGGACAGCGTGGTGGAATATGGTCCAAATCTCCCTCGTATTGAGGGGGAGTGTGCCCGGTATTATGGCAATAGGCTCGCCATTAAATTGGGACCAAAATACATCGATGAAGTGTGGACACACTGCAGTGCACCTCTGCCTACCCCTTCAGGGAATACAGGCGTGATGATGTGATAATGTATTCCAATTTTCATAAATTTACGGGTATCTTTTTGTCTACGATTATTAGACGTCTTTACGCTAGAGACAGCGTTAATCGATCGTGCAACACCTGTTAAACTTATCGTAGAGTCATTTCAAGTCACGTTAAGCCCCCGGCACACTGTGGCGTAAACGCTCGCGCGTAAAATATTTTCCAACACTAAAACAAACTCTCTGTCAATGTGCATAAAGTTTGAATTTCTGTGGTAGAAGCCACGCCCCCACGCGTCAAAATTCGCTCGCGCTGTCAGTGTCATTTAGTTGAAGAATGAACCTTTTCTATGAATCAATGCAGTTTGTTTTGTTATGGTAATATTTGACGCGAGCATCGACGCCCCAGTGTACTGGAGGCCTTAAGATCCGCTATACGCACTTAGGTCATCATCATTTTTTGTAATTATTCAACATTAACATAATAGAGTATATGGTGTAATGTTTATTTTTGATAAAATAGCTTAAAAGATTGTTAGTTTTTGTCAAAATATTCGAAGGTCAGTTTATAAACTACCGGAACTAGTACAGTCTAGACTCTCGCGGTGCATGCCAGAGCGATCCCGTGGCGCCCCGATATAAGCGGAAGATGGTACACCATCGGTTTTAGTGGGTATACCTACGGCCTTCTGCCGGGACTCCCACATAACCCTGCTACTTCCCCCAAGGTGGCAGGGTATCCATAAATGATTTTCCGACGTTAAAAAAAATAGTCTAGACTTTAATAACCGGTATATCTCTCTGAAAGTAGACAAAGAATTAAATTCACTTTTTTATATGATTGACCTTTCCACGTTCTCGTTATACCACCATCCAACTGTAAAGATAAGCGGTCATTCCGCCAGTGTCAACAAATTAATAGCACAAGACTTCAATAAAATCAATTTCGTCAGTCTTGCTATAATTCAGAAACGGCCTGACCGATTTGATTTTTTATTTTATTTAGTTCGCTACAAGACATTTTTTTGAACATCTCCTATGTTCAAATAAATCTAGATGATACAAAATTTGCCGGGTCATCTGGTTAACAATATGGGCAGAGAAGTTGATAACGATGATAGATGGCCGACAGCCGGTTTTATCGTGTGACTAAGGCTTAAGGGCGCTGGTTGTTGTGCACGAAGCAGATCCATAATTTGTTTTTATGCGCCATATTGATGCTATTGGAATTCGCCTTTGTTTTGCTCACAAAAGGACTATTAGATGTGTATCGGCACTAGGAATCCTATTTTTCTTCAACAGACCGGTTTTAAAACGAAACAGAGCGTGGCATTATCTTTTTTTTTACACTGACGTGAATTTGATGTCGAAACCTTGATTAAACAAAAAATAACTTGTTTATTTATACTTATTATTAAAAGTCCTACGTGTCCATATATTTTATTTTATTTATGTTACTTTTTGGTACATTTACAATCGTCTATATTATAAAAAACACTTTTGGTTTAAAAAATACCATAGTAAATGGTATGTAGAGGAAACAAAATGAAATATCCACTTAATTTACAGAAATTTCAAATTTCTGCAATGAGGGTTATATTTATATATTTTTTTAAACTTAACGCAAATATTGGGATTTAAACAAAATGTGTCAAATTGTCTGCCTGAGTTTATTATGAACTTAAAAATATTATAATTAATTATTATAAATTTGATTATAGGTCTTTCAATAGCTACTTATTTTGTTATAAATAATACATCATACATCATCACGCCTGTATTCCCCGAAGGGGTAGGCAGAGGTGCACTGCAGTGCGCCCACACTTCGCCGATGTATTAAATATGATGCGAAATCAACGTAAACGAAGACACCTAACTGCTATGAAATCTATAGGTCGATGTTTTTAATATTCATAAAGGTTAAAATTCAATAATCAAATAAGTCAATTAATTATATCATGCGTATTGAATTATAATCTTATTAATGAAAATCAACAACAGCTTACCAGGTATAACATATTGACCTGTCTACAAATGCTTTACCAAGAGCCTTAGTCTGAATAGATAAATGTCAAAATAAAATAAAACCTACTTACTTATTTTTCTTCTTTTACAAAATTGTGAAATTTTATTTAAAGGTAGATCATAAAATCTAAAAAAAAACTAAGTACAGCCCTTTTAACGTCTCACTGCTGGTCACGGGACTCCGCTTAATGCGAGGGGGATTCAGGCCATAGTCCACCACGCTGGACATAAAATATATCGAAAACAAATTTTCAAACCGGATTCATACTTTAACATCTCTCAAAGTAATCATGATTGCTTATTCAAATTCATTCTTAATTTCTGTGATATTAAGGATTTTTTTTTAAAAACATTTCCACTAACGCTGGAGATATGCGTATATATTCCACCCTAAATTTTTATTTACAGAAATGCTGAAACATGACGTGTTTCTTAATTTTGTACGTAAAATAACTTATAGATAGATAGATAGAGTACTCTTTATTGTACACACCAAACCAATAAAATAATACAACATTCTTATTTCTAAAAGTAAGTCCAAGTAAAGTCCAGACAACCAGTACAACAACCAGATACTGAGTGTCAATTCCATAAAAAAGACATTTTCGATTTTTACAACTTTCATCCCCCAATTCCTGCCCCTTAATTTTGGTAATATTTTTTTGTTAATATTTTTAAAATGGGACCAACTTTATGTAATTAATGGACAACGCCGTGGACTTTACTGTGTTTGGATAACTTTTTGTAATACTAATTGTTAATTTTTATGTACTGTTGTTTGTTGTCTAATAAATAATTTAATTTAATTTAACTTTGAATAATTATCTAAACAAATCGAACTCGTTTCGCAAACGTCAGAGATATATATGTTTGTTATAAACATAAAAATACTTACAGGTGTAATTGTGTACTTCCTTCTTTTTTGAAGTCAATTAAAAACCCGCATATGCTTACCATAGTACTCACGGTAAATCTATGAGTGGTCACCCATTCAAATCTTGCGGTATTGTCGTTACGAAAGCAGCGAGCCCGACGGCCCGCATTGTTTAGAAATCAACCACCAAACGTTAGCGCACTGACGATAATTGAAAACGCATTGGCTGTCCCGATGTTATCTACGTGTAAGGCGTTACCCAATTTTTGGATTAAATATTCGGTGTTGAGGACGGTTTGGTAGTTATGGTTCCAACGCTGCCCCTATTAAAGCTTACTAAGCGTCTGAATGTACGAGTAGACTTAAAACGTCTCATAGAAAAAGTGTATTAAAAAACGCGATCTTTCTTTGACGCGTGGGGTGAAGCTTTTACCAAGGAGATTCAATATTTACGTATACCTATTGATACAAGGTCCTTTTTCTCTTGGCAAACATTTTGACGCGTGACGTTTGACTCCCCAGTGTGTGGAACCATAAATCCCTTCGTTTTCGTTTCCGCCCGCTGTTTACTGGAACCAGATGTATTTATAAACCGATATAATATATTTCCATTAAAAGTCGCTTCATCATTTAACATCAGACGTAGACAGTAAATAATACTTAAACTTTATTTAAACAATATCTTTGCAATAAAGCTATCATTATGATAATTACCTATACATATATGTATACAAATAAATGAAATTCCATTGTCTGTTTGTAATATGAATTTTATTTTTTAACAAGTGTGGTATCCTTGTCACCCAAAATCATTTTTAGGGGACCGTACCCAAAGGGTAAAACGGGAACCCTATTACTGAGACTTCGCTGTCCGTCCTTCCGTCCGTCTATCACCAGGCTGTATATCATGAACCGTGATAGTTAGAGAGTTGAAATTTTCACAGATGATGTATTTCTGTTTCCGCTATAACAACAAATACTAAAAAATGGAATACAATGAATATTTAAGGGGGCTCCAATACAACAGACGTGATATTTTTGCCGTTTCTATAGATAATGGTACGGAACCCTCCGTGCGTGAGTCCGACTCGCACTTGACCGGTTTTTTATTTCATTGTTGTCAATATGTTTGTTTCGCGTAATTCTTGGAATGATTATACCGATTTTGTTTGGACTTTCACTGGCAGACAGCTCATGATATATAGGATATGAGTAACTTAGGCTACAATTATTTTTCTAATTCTAAATTCCACACAACCGAACTCGCAGGTAATAACTAGTATATATGTCACATAATTATAGACTGAATGTAAAATGCGTATTTGAATTGTATGTTACGTCCACAACAACCCCAGTGGTGTTAGCACGCTTGTCAACAATTAGGCCTCTGTCACGGATTGGCTCGGTCACTCTTTATCTAATTTCATACAAGTAAAAGAGACAACATCAAGGTATTTCGTGACATACGTCTAATCTTGGCGCTCATTCTACAAGTGCAGGCTAACTAATATGTGTTTAAATTTAAGTCGAGACAAACAAGGTGTCATATGCTCTGCGTCTCATTACAATTCAGTAGTGCACTGTACAATGGACTGAGGGTGATTTCAGTTACAACCAGACCATGTAAAATTCCAAAATGTACTGCAGTCGTGAATCGAATCCGCAACCGCCTGTTGCGGAGTCGACCGGCCTATGCTCGTACCACTAGAGCAAGTTATCGTCAAATATGGACAACCAGATTTATTTTTAACCAGTTTTTTTAAAGTTATTCTGTAGATTAATTAACTGGATATGTCAAGTTAAGCAACATAATTATTGTTAGATCTAAATAACAAAGTGTTTTGCATACAAAGTACTCCAATAGCGCCGGTTGATATTTTAACACACAATTTCAATCTATAATAGAATAACGCCCTGCACCCACTGGGGCGAACAAAAATAAACTTGCCTTATTTTAAATGTACTACTATATCTATATACATAAAGATTGTTTTTCTGTGGCAAAAGCTTAGCAACCACGCTTTAAAATTCGATTGCCTTACATATCACATTTCGTTGAACTTAGTTTTTTGATTAAGTTGTAAGTTCAGTTCGTTTTGGTATTGGAAAAAAAATCGTCCCGCGTTTTGACGCGCCTGTGGACGCAGGGATTAACGGTCGTGCGGTAATTGTCTGACATTTTTCAAATAATGACCCGAGTACGTCGGATTCATCTCAACATCATAAAACGCAAGGTCTTATGTTCGTAATCATAAAGGTCATTTCACTTCGACGACGGCTTGATGTAGTTGATCGAGCGTATGTAGCTACAGCACCAGGTTGTTGCGAGTTCGATTCCCAATAATGGTAAAATTCGAAAATGGCCAATTTAGAATTTGTGTGTAACTGGGCTCACCCCAAGTTCATTGTATGGTACCTGTTCACGCACAACACTAGCGCGTCACCGGCGCATCACTAGTGCGCTCGGTGGCCACTACCCGATAGGCTTGAATGGCGAGACGAACCGTGCAATTTTTAAATATTTTAAAAGTTAAAAACCAAGTAAGAAATACATCATACATCATCACGCCTGTATTCCCCGAAGGGGTAGGCAGAGGTGCACTGTAGTGCGCCCACACTTCGCCGATGTATTTTGGTCCCAATGTAATAGGGGGCGAGCCTATTGCCATTATACCGGGCACATTCCCCCTCAATACGAGGGAGATTTGGGCCATAGTCCACCACGCTGGCCCAGTGCGGTTTCGTGAACTTCACACGCCGTTCTATAGACGTTCAGGTTTCCTCACGATGTTTTCCTTCACCGTTCAGCAAGTGGTAATCATTGTTGAAAATGACATTCGCACATGAAAATTATCTCAGAGGTGCGGGCCTGGAATTTGAACTTGCACCCCTTACGTTCAAGGCGGGCGTTCTTGCCCGCGAGGCTGTAAGTAAGAAACCTGAAGAGTACTAATTTACCACCCGAAACCACACCTAAACATGTGGCGACCGTGACAGGACGAAAGCGACGAAAGGACATAGAAGAAGCGTTGCTTAGAGATAATTTATGTTGGATAGGCAGTTGTCACAAAAGTTACATCTATAGGTACTTATCTGTTGTTATAGCATGTGCCCCAAGACTAGACCTATGTCCCGGAATATGTTGACTTTGTCGCTTTCTCTCGTAAAGCATTAGATAGAGTGCGACCGAGCGAATCATGCACCATGACATGTGTGGTAATCCCACAGGAGTAAATCCCAGCCCCGACAAGAGTAAAGACTTGGACAGCGCGAGCGAATTTTGAAGCGTGGGGGCGTGGCTTTAACTACAGAAATTCAATATTTATGTATATTGTATTATTGTTTGTATTATTGTATGTTGATTGATGTATTGAAAATAGTGCAAGAACGAAGAACATTAGAGACAATAAGGAACAGAAGAGGAAAGATGATAGGCCATCTCATGCAACATGACAACTTTATTAAGAACATCATAGAAGGCAAGATCGACGGAAAGCGTGGGAGAGGTAGACCGCGAATATGTTACATGAGGCAAATAAAAGATAAGGTTGGTGTCATGTCGTATGTGGAGGTCAAGACGGCTGCACTGGATCGACCCAGATGGCGGGGACTTCATCAGATGCACCGACAAGGGTAGAAGAAGTATTATTTTTGTAGGTAAAGTTTTTGTAGGCAGTTAGTTTTAATATTGACAAAAATGTTGACAAAAGCCCCAGTGTGCAGGGGGATTTATTCAAACTTTTTTTAGCCTATTTTGTGTCCCACTCCTGGGCAAAGGCCTCCCCTCTCTCCCTCCACCGATGCCGATCCTGAGCCATTTCCGGCCACGTCTTCCCCGCAAAGATGTCTAGATCAATGCGCCACCGTTTCCTTGGTCTTCCACGGCGTCTTGTACCTGCGGGACTCCATTTGGTACTTATATTGGCCCACCTCTGCGGGTCCATACGAACGACGTGGCCTGCCCTCTCCCACTTTAGTTTTGCAGACTTTTCCCCCACGTCCGTGAGTTGTGTTATGGAGCGCAGAGTGGTGTTCCTAACACGGTCTATGCGTTTGACTCCTAGAATATTGCGCTCCATAGCTCTTTGGCAAACCTTGAGTTTGGATTTTTGGATTTACTCGAACTATTAGTACCTAATTGTTCAAATTTTTTTTATTGCATTTTATGTTTCAAAATATCACCTTTGTAATTCATTGTCCAAACTTTATTCAAACGTAATACAACAAAAAATATATCTAAAACAATTATTTCAATTTAATTCAGTCTCGTTATTAAAAGTGGTAACGCTGCCAGTATCTTCGAAACCTTGCCTTTTAATAATATATTTTAGTTATTCTATTTTATTTTATACAATTTAAAAAAAAAAATTCAACAAAAACAACATCGAGGTCACGGGAGTGAAATTAACCTTTAAAAACATCCAAGGATTACTAAATATATTTGGGCCCACAACCTAAACTATTAAACGTTAGAAAACACATAATTTAACATGACCTGTACAATACTATAACATGTTGGTTTCATAACCTGCGCGTGAGTATTGTAAAACATGTTAAATCGCACCTTAAAACTCCACCCATATTATGTAGGCGTTTCAAATGTCACAGATAGGTATTCTTAAATACAAGAATAGACTTATATCATGGAATATTATTGATATTGTCTCTTTCTATCCTATCCAATGAGGCAGATAACGTGTGACTCGTCCTTGATCCGAACAGTCTTGGCATCCGTGCTAGCCCTGCTGGTATTTACAAAACGACTAACTATTATTATTAGTTAATTTTTCACTTTTTCAAAGAAAAAATATTAATTAATTTAATCTTATTTTAACTTTATTTTGAAATGTAAATTTAATGTAGATAAATGCGTAAAAACTACATTTAAATTTATAAGAAACTGTTCCCCAACGGTATCTGCAACAGCGTCCTAGTTACCAGCTGGTTGACTAATGACTGATATTTAATGTCTACAGATCATATATTGTTGAGCTTTGAAAATAGAACAAGGATCGACAACAGAGGTTTCAAATCTGTTGTAAACAAACTACTACTAGAATCTAGATTTTTAGTGCTGTCAAAATAGTCTAGTTGACAATACTAAAAATATTGCTCTTTATATTTATTTATTTGAGTTTGGAAAAAAACAACAGCTTTTACATCGGTGGTAACAGTTATAATATGCAACACATGCCTACTGTTTTCATAAATAAATTTGAGCACTTAATTACTTAAAATAGGTACATAAAATAATAATATAGTTACAATAACAAAAAACTGATATACTAAAATTATTTAAACAAATAAATATTGCGAGACAACACATCGTCATCGCATGATCCCAAACTAAGCAAAGCTTGTACTTCGGGTACCATACAATGAACTGGGGGCGATCCCAGTTACACCTAAACCTGTAGTTGTAGCATGTAACCGAAGACTAGACTTATGTCGAATGGCATATTTTGTCTCTTGCTCTCCTATGAAATAAAACAGAGACAGAGCCAGCGAATCCGTGACAAATATAGCCTTGACATGTGTCCTAACCCCATAGGTCAAAATCCGAAAAGACCAATTCCGAAATTTGTTACAGGCGGGAATCGAACCCACAACCGGGTGGTTTAGCAATCCGAGCAGCCTACGCTCAGACCACTATACCATGCCGTCATAGACTTATATCGAAAGTAGTAGTAGTAGTAAATAATGTAGGTAGAAACATAGTTGAGAGGTTCTTAATACTACAGCCCTTTTAAACTAACTGCTGAGCACGGGCCTCCCCTCTCGCGAGGGGGATTCAGGCCATAGTCCACCACGCTGGCCCAGTGCGGGTTGGCAGACTTCACACATCTATCGAGAACTAGTCAAGTTCCCTCAGACGTGCAGGTTTCCTCACGATGTTTTCCTTCACCGTTTAATAGCAAGTGATAATCTCGGATGAAAATGAGATTCGCACATAAATCCTAGAGGTGCGAGCCGGGGTTTGAACCTGCACACTTCGATTGCAAGGCGTGCGTTCGACCACTCGGCTACCACTACCACTGGAGAGGTTCTTAAACCAGATTATTAGGTAGGCTTGTTCTTAAATTACCGCTGTAAGAATAATACCAATAAGTTTAGGTTAAAACAGTTTAGTCTAGTGCCAATGTAATTGTCAGCAACGTCCTCCTTTTTAGGGTTCCCTACCCAATGGGTAAAACGGGAACCCTATTACTGAGACTTCGCTGTCCGTCCTTCCGTCCGTCCGTCCGTCCGTTTGTCACCAGGCTGTATCTTATGAACCGTGATAGTTGTAGATGATGTATTTCTGTTGCCGCTATAACAACAAATACTAAAAAACAGAACAAAATAAGTATTTAAGGGGGCTCCCATACAACAAACGTGTTTTTTTGCCGTTTTTATAGATACTGGTACGGAACCCTTCGTGCGCGAGTACGACTCGCACTTGGCCGGTTTTCAGTTTTGTCATATTAAGTTCAGTTTTATAGACGACAAAATTGACACCAGTTAGTCATAAAATAAAATTGAGGCGGAAAAATAGTTGTGATTCTTAACATCCAATAAGAATTGAATATCTATGCCATATACTGCACTGTAATCATCATAAAATTGATATTTAAAGGTTAATATTACCATATGGGGCTCGCGTTTTGATGTCCATCTAATTGAGTTCTCACGGCCATATTTCTCAGTGCGTTTAGAGTCTTTAGAGTAGGTAATCAATTGTTCAGAAACGCGGTAGACCGCAGAAGGTCAAGTGTTATCACCATTAAAAATTAGTAGTTCCATTTAAACTGGGCAGTCCTATCATTAATGTATTGTATCATTTGAGATCGATTCACACGGTGTAGCCGGCTGCTCGATAATTACAGGGAGCGGATGTGCAGTAACAGATAATTAAGAACAGCGAAATAGTAACATTTACTAATGAATGTTTTAAGTTTATACATAAAAAACATTACTAAGCTTATTTAGGTGCGTTATAGTGCACCCACATTTTTTCAGTCTGTCTCATTTAACATAGTCCAAGCCTATTCCGAGGGGCGTTCAGACCTCATGATCACACATTTTGCAAGAAAGAATTTAAGCCCGGGCGGACAGAAGTGCGCTGCAAAACGTATGCCATTACCAGAACGGACTATCTTAACTGTTACAAAAACCTCAAAGTCAAAGTCAAGTCAAAGTCAAATCATTTATTCTGTATAGGCCTATGGGGGCACTTACAAATTGTCAAGTTTACATTTTTTTCTTATATTCTACTATACTACCACCGGATCGAAACGCGACCTCAACTGAGAAGATCCGGCACGAAACTCAGTGGCCTGATAATTTTTTAAATCGGCAAAACTTATTACAAATACATAGGTACATATAGCTCCAGTGTGTTGCCTTTAGAGCTGCTTTTAATAATAAAGATCAAAGTCAAAGTCAAATCATTTATTCTGTAAAGGCCTATGGGGGCACTTACAAATTGTCAAGTTTACATTTTTTTCTTATATTCTACTATACTACCACCAGATCGAAACGCGACCTCAACTGAGAAGATACAGCAAGAAACTCAGTGGGCTGATCATTTTTTAAATCGACACAACTTATTACAAATACATAGGTACATATAGCTCCAGGAGCTGCTTTGAATAATCAAGAAAAGATAATAATACGTTAGTAAGGCAACACACGCTATTTATCAAGGAAGTGCCATCAATGACTAGAGCGAATTTCGCAGCGTGGTCGTGTGGCCTTTACCGCAGAAATTAAATCGTTTTGTGTATTCTCAGAGTTCGTTTCATTCTGTAATACATATCGACTTTTGTCCAAAATTGAATTAAACATTCCGCAATGAAAGCTATCGGATAGCACGCTTTAATGTTGAACAATGTTATATTTTTCTATGTAATATCCGATGCGTTACATAATTCGTGTCATGAATTAAATGCCAGAAGCTAATGACATCAATAGCGGAGAGTCACCACCTGCGGTCTTAAATAAAACGAAGCTAGTTAACTACGCATTTCAGCCATTGTTTTTAGCGTTACACACCACATGTATACAGGATGTATCAGAAGTCCGAAATAATACTTTGGGTACGTAAAGAGTAGCTCATATGTGGATGCTTAGTGAAGACAGTTTATACCTAACTATCATAGTTTCTGAGTTATAGACCTTTGAATATTTGTCACTATATCGTGTTGTGGCCTTTGGGTACACCATTAACCATTTTAAACAATGTAAACTACATTAACGAGGTGCGGCTACTGATATTTATAAAACAAAACATGAAAATTGTACACAGGACTCGAGATATGACAAGTTTTAGAAATAGGCGACGTAAAAAAAGTTGAAAAAACATGATCGAATTTTGATGAAATTTTTATACAATTCGGTTGTATACCCGATGCTAATGCAAACGGCCAAGTATTATTTCGGACTTCTGAAACACCCTGTATATTATACAACAACCTGTTTGTATGTCAGGTAGCACAATAAAGCCATTAATCATTGGAATTCGTAATATGAAGTTACAAAATATGTTCTCGGGAACAGAGCCGATGGGTGATATCTCATACATAGATCTTCCAATTCATTGCCTGTCGTATTTGTATGAAATCGATCAAACTTCCAATGCGTTACTAATTTGAAAGAAATACTGTTCTATACCGTCAGGGTAATTCGATTGAAAAAGATTTCAATCACCTTCTATCAAAATGTACGAAAAAGACTGGTTTCAAACGAAAAATGTTCGCAATTGAAGTTACACCATCGTCTGACAGGTGTATTGGGAGTACCAAACTTAACTGCATTAAACTAAGTATATACTCGTCATTTAAGTGCTGTCCAATTAGTCTTTTCGTTGTTTGAGTTGTACCCAAGTCAGAAATAAAATTATAGAGTCTACAAAGCTGGCTGTAGTACTGCTATAAGAATAAAATCGCGTGTACTCAAGCTTCCGCAAATAGTAGGGGCTCAGACCTCTTAAAAATACTAATAAACATTATACTTTGGAACAACTAGACAAGGCCTCGAGCCTATCAAATCATTTTTAAAGTGTATTAACCCCAACTGTGATGATTGTATATACACAAATAAGTGGATTCTTATTGAATACAGACTATACGTAACTATAATTATTTCTAAGTTCTAGGCCTATGAATAGATGCTATTTTTTTTTAATGGACTGCGCTGTTGGCCGTGAGTTGGCCTTTACGGCTTTAGCGGAGGAGATCCAAAAAAATTGTTTTGCGGCCTAGATCTCATTCAAAGGTTACGAGAATCGAACACTTAATTTAAATAAACAAATATAAGGCGACTTTGCTTACTAATCAATATTTTATAAGTTTTTAAAACTTTATTTATTTTTCGCATTTTTCGTATACATGGCAATGGAAATTTAACAGTACAAATAAATATGAAATAAAAAAGTTATAAGTTTTTAAAATATTAAAAGTTGTTCGAGTTTTTATCTTTTTTTACAATATTGAAGTAGTGAGACCGAGAATAAAATCCAATATTTTCGTAATTCTAAATATCCTGTTATCTATTTTCAAACAGAATATCAAATACTTATTATACATATCGCCACCAAGGAAATAACTTTTTTTAACTTTTGTTAGGTTAGGTTTTTTTTACGTGTTTAAAACAAATGTATGTGTTTATTTATATATTTATTTATTGAGGTTCTTTAACATTGGATACATTGCACGTTATATATAAATCTAGCTTAATGTATTCTAAGTCTAAATGCTTCAACTATTACAAAAGAAAACAGCATTCTTAATAATAAAAATTTACCCTACACCTTGAACAAAGTTTAAAAAATCCAGATTAAAAAGTAATAAAATGAGTTATGAGAAAAATAAATATTAAACATAAAATTAAAATGAAATAAAATAAAAGCACAGCTGAATATAAATAAATAAATAAATAAAACTTAGTTTAGCTGTGTTCATTCATAGACAAAATATTAGTACCTATTTAAAACATACAATAATACAACCTAAATTACGAAATATGTGCTTCGCCCGTGCGTTATTAAAAAAAAAAATCATCCGAAGCTTCGCGTAAAGTTCACCTCATTGTTTCGGCGGCCAATAAATCTGCTGCAGCCAACGTGTGTGACGTCACAGCGTGCACGCTTGCAACTAAAAGGCTATATAAGCACTTTCACTGCGCCAGCGCGCGAGTCGCGGGATGACACCGCGGTACCACACTAGCGCACTCTGACCCCAGCTAGCGCATCAAACGGACATTCCATATTCGAATTTTAACGTAAATAATTCTTGTGTGAGTGACGTAGTGTCGTGATTTTTCTCTGGTGCCCGGTAAGTTGAAAAAAAACATTTTATATTAACAACAAAAAAAAAAATTACAATATTTTATTTATTTATTTCATAAATTTCTCCCTTTTTGATTATAGGTACTTACATAATTTGCATCATTTTTTTTTTATAATTTTAATGTATAATATACATATGTATAGATGATACAAAAAATATTTTGATATCAGCAAATCTTATAAATAATTTTATAGTTACAAAAAATACGGCGTTTTTTTAATAATTAAACAAGTTCTCACAAAATGTGGAGAAATACAAACGCGCATCAAAAAGACATCAACGAGTAACGATGCGCGTGCGCACATACTACGACCAATATATCCGCAATGATTGATCGCGAGGATGCCGGAACACTCGGGAAATAGTATCTACATTAAGCTTAATAGAAGCTTTCGAAATTGATATGAAAATACATTTCTGCAAAACTAATAATCAAACTGTAATTACATGAAAAAATAAATTCAAGTCAATTTTAAAAGCGTAAACGAATTTATAATTGAACCGATTTCAATATCTTCTCGAAAATTGAGCAATATTTTTTCTGAATAATATCATACCTAAGATTTTGAAATTTACATATAGGTGCCTAACAATAACAGCACATAGCACTCTTTTTAAAGGACCTCCCTTAAAATCATGTACGGCTCAAGTTCATACTATACAGTAGGTATACTCGTATGTATTTTTTTTACTTTTTACATGTATTTATTTTATTTACAAAAATATCCACTCTATATTTCTTTATACATTGTTCCTTATTAATTACATACCCACATTTTTTATATATCCTTTCTATGTCCCACTCCTGGGCAAAAGCCTCCGCTTTATTCTCCACACATCTTGGGCTTAGCATGACCGTAAAGACACAAGTAAACTCTTTCATCTGTCAGATTTGTCGAAAAAATGACGTCATTTCGAGGTTTTTGTACAGGGGCCCGATTTTCGTTTGATAGACATCAAAAAGAAAAAATACGACCAATTTGACATGGCTCAGTGTGACGTAATTTTTTTGACCAATCTGACAGTTGAAAGAGATAAAACCTATATCTACGCGGTAATGCTAAGCCTACTGGGCTATTATTTTTCCTTTTGATCGTGTTTGTTTTTAATAATGTACTATACCCAAATACATTGGAATTAAACATCAGTATCAGTCAATGAACTGCCCCTTACCACTACACTTACCTCTATTGCAGCATTTTTTTTTTAACGAAATGAGCGAAATGATGATATATAATGGAATAGGATGAGGAATGGCTTCACCTGCGACTAGCGCGGGTATTTCGCCAATGTCAAGTAATTAATAGCAAGGACAAATTCAATAAATACACGTAATAAATAAAAATGAATGTGATAAAGATGGCGGATGACGCAGCAATTTTTAATATTACTTTTAGTTTTTGACAGTTTACTCTGCACAAAATCTGTCTAAAATTGACAGTTACTATAAAAACAATAATACTTTATGTGGTGGGAAGGCCCCTGTATATTGACATAGATAAGCGATAGATAACGCAATAGGTAAATGCGTACTGAATAGCTGGCTCTGATATCATTGGGCACGGATCCAAAAACTAAAAACAATGGAACTGTTTGTATAGACCTTAAGTTATTAACAATATATGAACTAGACACTGACATATAGGTATGGAATCCAATGCCAGATTCCTATTTTTATAAAAACCTTTCGCTTTTTAAATCATTCTTTTATTTTGGATCTACCGGCTTCTCTGTACAATAAATATACTATTGTACAATACATGCCACTTAAAAAATAACACTTGTATAGGTGAGATTATTTTGAGGCGGTAAATCGGGCTCGTTGTTACTTTGCCAATAACAAAACGAACTGTATTGTCTTATAGAAAAACTTCATTCCTTAACAAAATAACATTGACTATCTGAATGTCGTCTTAAGTGGCGATATGTCGTCTTAAGTGTCGTCATGGGTTAGTTGACAGATGAACGTATTATAAAAAAATCAATCTTTATGTTAATATTGTAGTTTACTTCTGTCTTCAATTAGTAGTTATCCTCCAGTTAATTTTGGAGGATTGGTCCGTCCGTCCGAATATTTCCATGAAAACAACAAATTACAGCCCTTTATTTTTCAATGCGAGGCGGATTTCGGCCATAGTCCACCACGCTGGCCCAGTGCGGGTTGGCAGACTTCACACATCTATCGAGAACTAGTCAACTTCCCTCAGACGTGCAGGTTTCCTCACGATGTTTTCCTTCACCGTTTCATAGCAAGTGATAATCTCGGATGGAAACGTCCATGAAAACATTAAACATAAATAATTAAGTCAACAAATATTTTTTTTACAATAATATAATTTGAACTAATATTTGTTAGCTATTAACTCGTGCATGTGAATAAATGTACTGCATGCTGTATATAGTAATATGCGCATACGCAGCCGACCTTTAACTATTCTATCGCGGCTACAAACTGCGAGATGAATATTGAACAGTTTTGTTTGGCATAAAAGCCTATTGCGAAATTATTTACTCGTAAAATGGTGTTCACATCAAAATTGCATTAGGCTTAATACACACTTGCACTTAGCTCGCCATTATTGTTATGCAATTATTTATTATAGCTTCTGGAGACCACGCCTTATTCTAGTAAACGATGAAAATCATTTATTTTTTTAACCAATGAAAAATAAATAATTCATTCAGACTATTATTGTTAAATAAATTATATTTTATCATATAATTATTATTGGTGTAGTAAAGCAAAGTCCAATCTACGGCTTATCAAACAACGGATTAATAGTTTTCAAAAATGTGATTGTTCCACATTCATCTTCGGTAACACATCCTAACTATTTTTTTCCTCAATTTTCTACCTGAATTTATTTTTGTTTCATACAACCTGGAAAAAAAACTATATTTTTTAAACTAATGCTATTCATAAGTCATTTGGAAACAAAATTGACAGTCATCATCATCATCATCACGCCTGTATTCCCCGAAGGGGTAGGCAGAGGTGCACTGCAGTGCGCCCACACTTCGCCGATGTATTTTGGTCCCAATGTAATAGGGGGCGAGCCTATTGCCATTATACCGGGCACACAGGTTTCCTCACGATGTTTTCCGTCACCGTTTCTTAGCAAGTGATAATCTCAGATGAAAATGAGATTCGCACATGGAACCCAGAGGTGCGGGCCGGGGATAGAACCTGCGCACTTTGATTGCAAAGCGTGCGTTCGACCACTCGGCTACCACTGCTTGACAAAATTGACAGTAAAAATAAATAAAATTGTAACACAATTGAAACTCGCTTAAACTTATCTACTATATTTTAAAGTGACTATTACCCGATTTAGTTAACACTAGGCTACACCTTAACGCGTTGCTTAAACTGCTTCCCTTAACAGTAGAGAATTTTCTTCCTCGCACCACCAAATTGTGGAATGAACTTCTTGCAGCGGTGTTCCCGGACCGATACGACAAAGGTATCTTCAAGAAACGAGCATACTCATTCCCTAAAGGCCGGCAACGCACTTGCGATGCCCCTGGTGTTGCAGGTGTCCATGGGCGGCATTGATCACTTACCATCAGGTGAAACGTCTGCTCGTTTGCCTCCCTATCTCATAAAAAAAAAGTATAAATATTTACGTAATATTTAGGTGCTAGGATACATGGTGTACGTAAAAATGAGCATTTATATCTCAATAAGCCAGTCAAACGAATCAGCAAGAAACTTAAAGCCCCGGGTACACGTGCTGTAAATTTTGTGCCAATACCAAAACGAACTCTGTGTCAATATACATAAAGATTTCATTGCTGTGATAAAAGCCAAGGGACAACACTACGAAATTCGCTCGCACCGTCAGTGAAATTTTCTTGAAGAACAAGCTATTTTTATGGACAAATACATTTCGTTTGGATATTTTCAAAAACTTTGCAGTGTGCATCATGGCTAATTAATTACTGTTTAAAAAGAAATATGTTTGATACATTCTCAGGAATAGCAACAATGTATCTGCCAAGCTATAACACCAACAAAGTTGCCATTCAGTGTGGCAATATGGCCCACTTGTAAATTAACGTCGCAAATAAAAAAAAGCTTGTCTATGAGCAAATGCGCATTACTAATTAGTGTTTCTCATGAATTCGTGTCCTTTGACACATCATTCATCAAAACCTATTCACTAGTTCAGATTTTACGTGGGAATGCACAAACTCACACACTTGTTGACGTATATATACATGTTGTATCATAAGTCCGAAATCGTTGTAGCCATTTTATTTATACTCAGCGTGAACAATAAACTATTATTAATCTTTTATCTGAATTGTGATGCCTTTGAATATTTGTCACAACTGTCGTGTTATGCCTCAAATCAATTCCATAAGCTATACAGTGTAAACAAGACAAGACTTAATCATTAATATTCACAAAACAGTTCATAAAAAAATCATAGGACTCGAGTTAAAGTTTTGTAACATTGGTGGCAATTCGTTCGATTTATCATAAATTTTGGATACCATTCAGTCGGGTATCCGATACTTGCGATCTGAAAATATTATTTCGGACTTCTGATACATTCTTATATAAAAAACAATTGCGATTTGCATGCAATCAGCTTGGGAGTGACTACACACTATTAGGAAAGCTTGTATCTAGTAGACATGTATATTTATACATAAAAGTAGTCACAAGTTCAAGCTCGTTTTCCTCCGTAACTCGAGACCCCTGACCGTTAGAAAGGCTGACACTGACTAGAAATTGAACCATGATTTCCAGTTTCATACACAATCTACATCTATAAAGAGGTAACTTTGTTAGTAAACCAGTATTCTCGAGAACAACAGATTTATTTTTACCGATAAAAAATCGCCTGCGTTTGATTTCGTGGGCTATGAATATGGGTATTGCGGCTTTTCACCCCACAGGTGCGAATTGCCGAAGTGATCTGCATAAATGTATCCCTAAAGCATATTCCATAAGCAAATAAATGATTAAATAGAAGCGCGAGGTTAATATAAAACCTTCGTTTATGTAAACTAAATTAAGTTAAATATTTATAGAAGCGATATTTTCAAGTTTAATTCACTAATTAAATAAAAAATAACATTAATATTAAATTAAGGTTAAAGTGCAAGGTCGAATGTGGAAACATATTCTGACTGATTACAAGAAAAGCTTTACAAAAGTTTTTTACAATTTATTTTTTATTATTAGTTTTATTTACTTTATAAATTTAGGTTTTGATTGTAAATTAATTGGTTGTGTAAATAAAACATTATTTAGATCACCATTTGATAACAATTCAATTACAATTGGCGCGACATATGCTTAGTTCAAAGAAGTAGTGATGTTAATTCCCCCATTAAAAGAGGTCAAGAACGTACTTCAAAAGCACTTTAAATCTCAGCATCAGATGGCTCTACGACCTGAATTTTCTACCTTGTTAACAATTCGTACTGACTTCATTAGGAGTTAGAGATGTGAGATACCGACAACTGTACTACGCAACAATGGGTTGCGTAGAGTTGACGAACTCTACACAGCTATATACATCCATCATGCGTTTTTAACAGCTTGAGAATTATGTCCAGGAGCTCTACTATAGATTTTACGAGGGTTTTATGCGTAAACGTCGACGTAAATTATTAATAACTGCACCGCGAATGAGGACCAGTTAATAGTTAAACCTATTTTGTTGAGTATATCGGGCATAGAAACTATCAATTAATAAACACTAAATTTTATTATCTAGACAGTGATTCAGACTAATATTTACCCGTAAAATATAAATCATAGCTATGTAAAGTCAGAATTCATAATTTGGAACAAGGCTTTTATGCTTTTAGGCTTTATACTCATTAAGTTTTACTTAAAACTTGGTGCAACTTAGCTAAGATTAGATGTTACTTTTGAACTCTCTATGTAAATATAAGTACAATGGAAGTGACAAGCGACTTACCTGGCCATGCCTACGGTTCACATAAATTCAATCTTTGTGTATATTTAGATAGAGTACATTTTCAAAATCTATCTATCTATCTATCTATCAGCCAGAAACGTCCACTGCTGAACATAGGCCTCCCCCATAGATCGCCACAAATTACGTTCTTGGGCTTTATGCGCCCATCGACTCCCGGCGACCCTGGTGAGGTCGTCCGTCCATCTGGTCGGGGGTCGTCCCACATTCCGCTTGCCTGTTCGTGGCCGCCACTCTAGGACTTTGATGCCCCAACGGCCATCCGTTCTCCGGGCAATGTGTCCGGCCCATTGCCACTTCAAACGTGCAACCCTTCGAGCTATGTCTGTAACCTTGGTTCTTCTACGGATGTCCTCATTTCTGATTCTATCGCGCAGTGAAACTCCCAGCATAGCTCGCTCCATTGCACGTTGAGTGACTCTGAGCCGTCTAATGAGTCCCATTGTGAGCGACCACGTCTCGGATCCGTACGTCATCACTGGCAACACACACTGTTCGAAGACTTTTGTCTTCAGGCACTGAGGAATATCGGACGAGAAGATGTGACGCAGTTTCCCGAACGCTGCCCAGCCGAGTTGGATTCGTCGAGTGACCTCCTTCTCGAAGTTGGATCTACCTAATCGGACCGTGTGTCCCAGGTATACGTACTCGTCGACAACTTCGAGAGTAGAGTTCCCAACGACTATTGGGTGAGGTGCGACATGGACATTCGACATGATTTTCGTCTTATCCATGTTCATTTTAAGACCTACCTGTTGAGAAACTCTGTTGAGATCACCGAGCATTGAATTCAGTTCCTCCAGCGACTCCGCTATGACCACGACGTCATCTGCAAACCGAAGGTTAGTAAGGTGCTCGCCGTTGATATTGATGCCAAGTCCATCCCAATCCAGCAGCTTGAAGCAATCTTCCAATGCAGCGGTAAACAATTTCGGAGAGATAACGTCTCCTTGTCTTACTCCTCGCTGCAATGGGATAGGCTCAGAGCTCTGGTCCTGGATTCGGACTGACATGGTGGCGTTCCTATACAGACACTTCAGCGCTTCGATGTATCGGTGGTCTATGCGACATCGCTGGAGGGACTGAACCACAGCCCACGTCTCTATGGAATCGAAGGCTTTTTCATAGTCCACAAACGCCAAGCATAGTGGCCGGTTATACTCCTCCGTCTTCTGTATAACCTGCCGCAGCGTATGTATGTGGTCTATGGTGCTAAAGGCCTTCCGAAACCCGGCTTGCTCGGGTGGCTGAAATTCGTCGAACCTACGTGCGAGACGATTCGTAATGACTCTGGAGAACAGCTTATAAACATGGCTCAGAAGCGAGATGGGTCGGTAGTTCTTCAACAGGGTTTTATCACCTTTCTTGAAGAACAGTACCACCACGCTTCTGTTCCATGCTTCAGGCGTTGTACCCTCGAGAATGACGGAATTGAACAATTTCTGGAGGACCTTAAGTACCGGTTTTCCACCCGCTCTCAGAAGTTCAGTAGTGATTCCGTCATCGCCCGGTGCCTTGTTGTTTTTAAGCTGTTTCAGAGCCATTCTGATTTCGTATAAGCTAACGTCCGGGATATCTTCGGTGTGGTGTCGGGTTAATCTAGATCTTGGGTCTGCATCTGGGCTAATGGCGGGCCTTTGTGCTGACGTGTATAACCGTCCATAGAACTTCTCGACTTCTCTCATAATCTCGGGTTTGGACGAAACGACACTGCCAGTGTCGGTCTTCAGCTTCGTCATTTGGCTTTGCCCAATAGACAAATGCCTCGCGAATACTTTTGAGCCTTTGTTACGCTCGATGGCATCTTTAATACAGTTTGTATTAAATTGCCGAATGTCGCGCCTGAGGGATTTTGATATTTGTCTATTGAGGCGCCTGTAAACCGACATGTCAGCCGAAGACTGCAGTATCATTTCGCGTCTTTCATCCAAAAGTTTGAGAGTTCCAGTCGAGATCTTCTTGGTTCTATCGGTGCGTCGTGGTCTGCAAAACTTAGCTCCGACGGCACGGACGGTTTCCACTAGCCCGCTGTTGGTCTCGTCCACAGATGTGCAGTCTGCTAGGCATTCGAAGCGGTTTTGAAGTTCGAGCTGAAAGTGCTCGGGGTTTTGGATATCGGCAGGGGTTGGACGGAGCGTCGACTTCATCAATTTCAATCGCTCAAGTGCAGGACTCAGATTCAACGTGCCTCTAACCATGCGGTGATCACTGCCGGTTTTAACCCTGTTGATCACAGAGACATCGCTGAATATCTGCTTTTTGCTGGAAATGATGAAGTCGATCTCATTTTTAACGGAACCATCGGGGCTCATCCAGGTCCACTTTCTGTGGGGTTTCTTCTTGAAAAAAGAGTTCATGACATAGAGTCCCTCTCTTTCCAAGAAGTCAACCAGCTGTTGACCCCGTGGGTTTCGCTGCCCGATACCAAATTGCCCCACTCTCATCTCGTTGCCGCTTTGTTTGCCCAGCTTCGCATTAAAGTCCCCCATCAACACCGTGTAGTGGGTCTCGGACGTATGTATGGTTCTGGATATGTCCTCATACATAGTCTCCACTTCCGTGTCGGGGTGTGTCGACGTTGGCGCGTAAACCTGTATCACCTTCAGCGAATATCGCCTGGTGATTCTGAGTATGAGGTACGCCACCCTCGTCGACACACTCCCAACGCAGATCACGTTGTTAACGAGGTTCTTGTGGACGATAAACCCGACACCACCTTGGGACAGTTGGTCGCCCTCTCGATAGTAGAAGAGGTTGCCTGACTTCAGGATTATCGTGTCCTCACCCTCTCTTCGGACTTCAGATAAACCCAATACGTCCCAGCGAACTCTCTCTATGGCGTCTTCTAGTTCGTGTATCTTCTCGTCGGTCCTTAAAGTGCGTGCGTTATAAGTTGCCAGGGCCAGTTGTCGTCGATGGTAGCTGGCTTTCCTCCGGGGATTCTTAGCACCCCCTGCTCCGCCACTGACCTGACCACTACCAAAGCCAGGAGCGGCGGCGCTACCGGAGACTGGGGGCCGATTCGTATTTGTGTCTGTCATGGGGGGGTTTTGCCATAATCGCCACGCTTGGCATGCGGGTTGGCGATCGCAGTATATGTATGGTGTTGGGCTCACGGCGCTGCTGCCCACCGAAGCGCGAGTTAATAATCCCTTAGTCGCCTTGTACGACACCCGCGGGAAGAGTTGGGTTGGAGCTATTCTATGCCGGACTCCACACGGATCATCAACAAATTTCAAAAATGTCAAGTTTATTTGCTCCCCCAATAGGGCTTTATTATTATTATTTTTTTACTATTTTGTTCTACTTACTCGTATTTATACGTCTCGTTCGGAGCTAAACGTAGTAAATTTAAACTGCGCCCGAGAAATGTATCTCATTATGAAATACGAAGGAGAAATGCAAATGTTACGGTATCAGCAACTAGTGTAGGTAATTAGACATTGTGGATTGTATTTTTATTTAAATGTATGAGATGGGTATAATTGAACTAACTGCTTATATCCAGCTACAATACTTTCTCCTTTAAGACGGGGAACGGTAATCGTTTAAACATTTCTTTTTCAAGTACAATATTCTTGTCACTTTGACTGGGGGCGATCCCAGTTACATCCAGATCAGGGCAAATTCAGAAGAGGTCATTGATAAAAATTGCCGTTGACCAAAATCGAAACCGCAACCACGCAGTACTTAGCCGAGCGGCGTACGCTCGAGCCACAAAACCCAAGCTTCCTCATAGCATGTATGGTACATTTTTATTGTCCGTGAAGATAAAATAATTTAACGCTTCACTTCGTTTTCTGATACTAATCCATAACGATTACACGGAATAAATGATAAATTATGACCTGAAAATCGATTTCATATTTATTGTGCCGTAAATACAGTATGATTCATAATGAGTATAACAAGGCTGAAACCGTGCGTCAGGTACAGCATGTGAAATCATATAAGAAGACAGAATATAATATAACTCATATTTTTCTTCATCAAAATTAAAACATTAATTGAATACTGTGCTTAGTATGGTCAATTATGTCGCTTGTACTTACTGATATGTCAAACTTTAGATCAAAGGGAGTGCTAAAGTAACAGCTGATATAAGAGCGGTGAAGGAAAGCTTAAAATGACATAAATTACTATTTAAAATTAAGTATTGAATTAATTAAAGTATATTATTATTGCTAGCTGCAAGAGCCTAATATGTAAGTACTCTTCAAACACATGGTAGAGTCACCGACTATGTGTACCTACAGTGTCATATTAAGATTCAGATTCAGAACATTATGTTATTATTAAAAATAGTTCAATATTAGCGATACTTTGCAACTGGTAGAGTCCATCTTGACCTCTAGATCTCATCTGTCGCATAATAAACGACTTAGCTGTAGACACAAAAAAGATGTCTTCGCATCCGTTACAAACAAAAGCGTGGACATTCAGACTGCGCCTACATTATTAAGCGACCGCTCTATGTCTTTAAAAACTCAGGTTAAATCCGACATAGAGTAATAATATTATTTTTCAAGATGCTCTTGGTAAGTTGAGTCACACAAGATAAAGATACTTCGTAAGTTACGAAATGTAGAGATGGAATGATGCTGTAAAGTTTCTTAAGTACGTTTAACTAGCCTTTTATTTCACTCAGTATTAAAATATATAAATTTATAAGAAAATATTTAAATGGAGGTCATACCACTACATCTTACAAGCTTGTTTTAATATTACTTTGAATACATTGTTTTCTTATATTTACGCGAATACTATACATTGAAATAAAACTATTTTACGGATTTTATCGCGTTTATTTACTATTTTATTTTCCCGACGGATCGGACCGCAAACAACAACTAAATATGAGGGTACCCACTTATTAACTATGACATCAGGACGTCTAACACCTCAGTCCCCCCGTGACCATGGTTGCTGTAAAGCAGCCGAAACGTCGGGAAAATAAAATAGTAAATAAACGCGATAAAATCCGTAAAATTGTTTTATATCAATCACTTTGAATTTTTAAACATATTACTGCAAAATCTATCAAAATCAATACTGTTATTATGACAATGGTAATAAGAGAGGTCATCTCTATTGTCCCGTAAATGCCACCCCAAACCTAGGAACGAAGTGTATTTTGTTATAGTTAGGTATCTAGATATATCTCCAAGCAAGTTCATAAAACGTAATGAATAAACTGACCTTTAAACTTATTTCAATATAGCTATTTAAATAAAACCGATTCACGAATGCAAAAAAACATCTAAGTAAACTTAAAAATACCTAACTTAATGTATCTTAATGAAACCTGTTTGTACACATTAAAATTTGAAAACGATGCATTATGAGATGCACGATATGATTAAAAACGGGTATACTAACCCTTAAAATATAGGTGATGCAGCATAATCTTAATAAATGTGTAAAATCTCAAATATTTTAATATTTATAACATGTTAATTTTTTCGTAAAATTCAGCGGAACAGTTTTGAAATCAGCTGTTACTTTTAAACACCCTTTATCTTGGTTGCGGGTTCGATTCTCAGCGGTGTAAAATTTCGGAAATGGTTTTTTCGTAATTTCCTCTGGTCTGGGTGGAACTGGGTTCATCGCCGTCGCATTGTATGGCACCCATAGTACAAACTTTGCTTACTACTTTGACATACAACGACGAGTATGTGTTGTCCGGATATTTTTTTATCTAAATATTACTACATCAAAAGGTATAAGTGACCGAACTGAGCGAATTTATTCGCATGGCTTTTGCCATATACATTAGAATTTTAAGTATATTGGCACAGAGTTCATTATCAATAGTAGTCTAGCATCGTGGTATTTTTCCTACATCCGCAGCTAATTACTTCCTCTAATAATTGAATCCATACAAAACCTCTTATAATTAAAATGTTGATGATATGCGCGTTATTTTTGTGTTGTACATTTGTAAAATAACTTCCTATTCATTCACCTTTAATGGTTATAGAGTCATAGAGCTGGTGTCGATCGCAGATAAGAGTCGAGGCTTTATCTTGCAACGGTCGGATACCGCCCGGCAAACGCTACATTACAAGATGTACAGATTAATGTTGATTCCATAATAATTATTAGTAGGGCTCAGTAGAGCTTAACCAAGTCTCTTTTGATATTAAGCCCCCCGCATACAGAGGCGTCAAAAAACCAACTCTGTGTTAATATACATAAGGATTACATTGCTGTCGTTAATGCCACGGCCCCGCGTATCAAAATTCACTCGCGTTATCAGTATTATTTCGTTCTATGTGTCAATACAGTTCGTTTTGCAAAACAATTGACGCAAACCTCTTGACGCCCCAGTGTACGGCGGGAGGCCTGAAGATGATAGTATAGCCCTACATATGAAATCAAGAAAAATATAAGAATGCAATGTTCTAGCGGCCCATTCGTGTATGTCAAAGGTCGGTCGTCGCGGCGAAAGCGGAGATGTTACGTGTGGGTGTCGTAACATTATCTCACCGGTCTGACACAAGGCTACATTGATTACCGAGCGATAGACTGGTCACTGGGTAATATGCTAATACAATGGGCTACTTAGATGACAAAGTGAGGCAATGAACTTTTTGAAGTTGATATTTATATAGCGCCAAACACAAACTCATCGTATGATCCCAAATCAAGCATAGATAACGGGTACAATGGATTTGGTAGTCCAGGATACACCCAGAAAAGGGAAAATTCAAAAAACCTGAAATTTGCCGCTGTCTAGTATAGATCCCGCAACCTCAGTGAACCAAGCGATCTTCACTCAAACCACTAAACTATTGAAGGGAGATTGTTGTAGTATTTGTAATACATATATACAGTAGAAGAACTCCACATATATACAACATAATTCAAAAAGGAAAATGGATAACCATTAAAATACAGGCTATCTAGCTTATTCAAACGTATATTATGTGAAGAAAGAAATATTTTAGTATCGTTTTGAATAAGATTTAACACATGTTAAGTGTTCCTTAATATTAGGCGCTCTAAGATCGTTTTTGGAACATACTTTATTTATCGGTAATCTGAGGTTTCTGTCGATATATTTTAAAGGAACAAGTAACAAGCTATAACAAGCATATCGGCAGCGTAACCAATAACATTTTAAAATAACAGTTTTGTTAATCAGTGGTTATTGAAAAACATGCGGCCTATTGTTAAGCCCAAACGAAAAGTAATTGTATTGTGTACAATAAACACTACGAATAACAGTCATAAATACACTAAAATTATACTACATAACCTGCGTAACTGCGTAATGTGGGTAAGTGTGCCGGGAGACGCGCTCGCGCAGCTTCCGTGAGAAACGCCCACGAAGACAACAATGCTAACTCTAAATTTCGACCTATTCAACCGATCATACATTGGCTTGTAAATCTATATATCTCAACATCTACAACATCAACTATTATATCAACTATCAACATCTATTATAATAAAATGAAAGTATTCTTATAGTATACGCTTCGCACGGGTTTATAATATAGCCTAAGTTAATCAGTAAAAATATAGCTTTCTAACGGCAAAATAGTTTTGAAAACGGTCCAGTAGTTTATAAGTTAATTCGTTACATACAAAAATATAATTTTTTCCTCTTTATAATATTAGTATAATTTATAGTAATTATAGTATAGAGTATAGATATAGGTAGTATAGATATAGATTACCAAGAGGTTAAATACATTTTTAGAACAAATCCTCTGGATTTAATTATTTAATAGCAAAAATGCAAAAATTGTACCAGATTTCATAATGATATTCTAGTAGTCTCGTAGTTCACCTAATCTTGTTAGAAACATTCGAGTTCACATTGTATCCTCAGATAAATACACCTTTAAGTACACAAGAATACAAAAAGTGCTGAAGAACTGATGAACCTTGAACTGCTACCTACTTAAGTTGTGCATTACAAGCTCTAATGGAATATAACAACAGGTGACAAGTGACAGGTGACCATCAAACTTGTCAGATGTTGTAATATATGAACGTAGCTCACATTGTTGTCTACGAAGGCGAAGACCAAAGGATTATGCCGCAAAAAGCATCATTCAACACTTTAAGAACAAATCCTGTCCGCTAAGCACACTGATCTAAAAACGGAACAAGCTTAAATTGCTATTGATGAATGTGTATACAATATTTCATTGACAGACAGACCATGACAGACCAATCTCGTAAATAATATTGGCTTGCCCTTTAGAGGCAAAATAACTAGTTTTTTTCTTCAAATATCAATAGAAATAACCAAGGTTATATATGTCCTATAATGGCTAATAAGGCAATTGGTACCGTCATTATTTTTAATAATTACGACTGACGGAAGATAAACACGGAAATTGTGAATACAGAAAGATTGACGCACGCACTAGAGAGTACCAATTGATGATAAATGATTGAATACTTCAATAGATGACCACGCATTTTTATTAACCCGCAGTACAAAGTATAGTATGCAAAATACAATCAATAAATTCCAGTTACATGACCATCTGTTAAGCTTCTTGAAATTCCAGAAATATTCTACAGCAATTAAAATAAAATTAAATCCATAGCAGTGGTGGCCGTGTGGTCGAACGCACGCCTTGCAATCGAAGTGTGCAGGTTCAAACCCCGGCTCGCACCTCTGGGATTTATGTGCGAATCTCATTTTCATCCGAGATTATCACTTCCTATGAAACGTTGAAGGAAAACATCGTGAGGGAACCTGCACGTCTGAGGGAATTTGACTAGTTTTCGATAGATGTGTGAAGTCTGCCAACCCGCACTGAGCCAGCGTAGTGGACTATGACCCGAATCCCCTTTGCATTGAGGGGAGGCCCGTGCACAGCAGTGGGACGTTAAAAGGGCTGTCGTAGTAGTAAGTCGATAAGCACACTGAGGCGTCAAAATATTTGCTTATATCAAAACGGGTAAGCACATAAATGTCAACGTCGTTTCGTTGAAAAATGAACTCTTTTTAAACGACAATACAGTTCGTTTTGGTATAGGCAAAATATTCGATGTGCGCTTTATGACGCACCAGTATGCTTTAATGTCATGCAACCCACCCATCCTGTTGTCTATAATTATAAAAACACAGTCATAAATATTAATTAAATGCGAGTTTTTGTCGACGATTTTCAAAATTGGAAGATCAAAATCAAATCAAATAATGAATAAATCATTTATACGTAAATCGAGACTATATCAAATGACCTTGGCTATATGCAAACGGATATGGCCTCTCTTAATTTATTATATCTAACGTGGTTAATTACATTAATTAATATTACGTTAAACTGTGACATACATACTTCTATACTTCTTTTTGTACGAAATATTATCTAATGAAATTTAATGGCATAAGATGAAGAACGGCTCCACTCCGATTAGCGGGTATTCCAGCCAGTGTCAAGTAATTATTAAGAAGAGCAAATTCTGCAAATACACATTAAAAATAAAAATGGATGACGAATCCTTATATTAAATATGTCGACGTGTATTTATGTAAACAGACAATGGCGGATCTATTGAACTAAAATCGATAATAACAGTATTTTGACGACTTTGTAAGATGTGTCGTGACAACAAATGATTACACAGTGAACAGAATGTTACAAAATTCGATGGCTGATGCCAGTAGTGTCGACATTAAATAAACCATAAATTATAATTTAATAACAAAGCCCAACACACAAATCAATAGTTTGTTAATCAATCGTTTTTCAATCGGTTACAAAACGACACTGTGTCTGTTACTCGGAATGGTCGAATGCAGATTTAAAAATAAATATATAAACCTGATGGTTTATTATTTATATCGTCTGTATTCCCTGACGGGGTAGGCAGGGGTGGACTGCACTGCAAACACACTTCGCCGATCTATTTTTGGTCTCAATGAAAAAGGTGAGCTATATTACCATTCTACCGGGCCCCTCCATACGAGGGAGATTTGGGCCGAAGTCCACTACGCTGGCACAGTGCAAGTTGGTGCACTGGATACGCCTGTCTATAGATGTACATGTTTCCTTACGATGTTTTCTTTCACCGTTCAGTAAGAGGTAATTTTTAATTAAAATGAGAATCACACATGAAAATCTCAGAGATACGGGCACGGGATTTGAACTTGCATCCCTTAAGGTCAAGGCAAGCGTTCTACTAACTAGGCTAGAAACATTAAATGAAACATAAATTATAATTAAATAACAAAGTACAACACTCAAATCGATAGATTATTAATCGATTGTTTTTCAATCGATTACAAATCGACACTGTTTGCTATGCGGAATATTCGGCTGCAGATGTTTCGTGAGAAAGACGTCTATAAATTTGTTATGCACGCAAAAATGAACCTTGACTTTTGTAACACATTGTAATATATTCAAGTGCTACTAAAATTAGAGTAACAATTTTTAACATTTCGCCATTTTATAGACTCGCAACCGGTATTGCCTAGACGTGCTATAAAATGAGAGAGTAAAACCTTATTTTAATAAAACGCTATTTTCCCTTTACGGTGGCATTTTAGATTACATTGCTACAAAAATAACACTATTTTAAGCGGTTGTACTAACATTTTTATATAGATTGAGGGTAAAATTAAACTCTAAATCTGAAAATTAAAATTAAACTATAAGAATTTACGAGAGCATTGGCTTCGTTCACACGGAAAAGCCAGCTGCATGATGATTACGGAATGATAGGGAACGGATGTGTAGTAGTAGTAAAACATATTATATATCAAAGTATTAACACGAGCTGTCGGTTTACGTGAGATTTGAGTGAACGATTCCATATATAATGTTATGTACTGGCATATCCGTTCCAATTGTATAATTATAAGATTGCCAATTTTCAGCTTTGTCGTGAGAATGTAGTTTTGGCAGTAGACGTTAGAAAGATTTTGTATCGACACCAGAACCGTCAAGGCGCTCAGCGACCTCCTGTACCTCCTCTCATTCTGGGTGGGATTTGTTTGCGGATGAGTGGATGAACATTTGGTTGGTGTGTCTGAGGTTCTGCGAGCAAGATGCCTGAATAGTTGGTAACTAACGTAATTGTTATTGTAAGTATATAACGTTCTAGTTCTACGACGCCTTAGTTTAGTGGAATGTAGGTCGTTCGACTCAATGAACCGGATGGTTTCGGGTTCGATTCGTACCCGGGTCAAATTTCAGAAATAGCCTTTTTGAAATTTACCCTGGTCTACGTGAAACTGGGGTCACCACCAGACCATTGTATGGTAACCATAGTACAAGCTTTGCTTAGTTTGGGATCATACGATTCGTATGTGTTATCTGGCGATAATTAATATATGTATTGCTGATTAATTTTGTGTTTTGAGAATGTATAGCCTCATTAACGTTATATTATATAATTGTTAATTAAGAAAAACACATTGTAATGCAAATAACATGTAAATCCTTATTGGAAAAAGGCAACCATGGAGTTTCTTGCCCATTCTTCTCCGAATTGCATTCCGAATGGGTGGTAGAGATACTATTAATACTATTTATTTTTTACTGACGATTCATAAGTGCCTGTATTGGTTTACATGAATAAAAAAATTCTGATTCTGATTCTGATTTAAATAAATAGATCTCCATCACCTGTTTGAGCCCAACACAATCCACGTTCTTAAGTTGTAATATAACGTAATATATTTCCATAAAGGATACCTTCGTAATATAAATAAATGAGTGACATCACTAAAATTTTGTAACGCCATCTAAAGCTTAAGGCACTTGTGTCCTGATCGTTCAATACGTTAATATATCACAATGTCTTACATTTATAAACAATTTTACGGATATTGAAATTACACTATTTTACGGATTTTATCGCGTTTATTTACTATTTTATTTTCCCGACGTTTCGGCTGCTTTACAGCAACCATGGTCACGGGGGGACTGAGGTGTTAGACGTCCTGATGTCATAGTTAATAACTGGGTACCCTCATATTTAGTTGTTGTTTGCGGTCCGATCCACGCAGAAAGTGCTTACGGTGTCCTGAGGTCTTGCAATGGTACACTTGGTTTTGGATTTAATCATATTGATTACTGGATCCCAAGTTGGTGGTAGCACCCAGCCATCTTCCCTATTGAACGGATTTTACGGATAATTTACGCATCACATTAGGTAATACATACCGTTTAAATTACGTTGTAACTATAATTATACGCAAATATAGTCACTCTTACAAAAATATTCTCTCGGTTGTAACATTCCAAATGGGTGTCTGTCTACTTATATAATGATTGCTCAATGATCAATCAACTCTGTATTTTTCTTGCTTCGCACACTATAATATTACCTTAAAACTATATATCACTCTTCTAAATAAAAAAAAAAGTTACCCATCTATGTAAATACATTTTGACACATCTACTGAGTGTTTGTTTTTCTGTACCAAAGTGTACAGATAATTAACTAAGGGTGATCCCAGTCATACTAGGACAAGTTCTGTATAGGTCATTTCCGAAATTCGCTGACGGGTAATCAAACCCGCAACCGAGGTGTAGCCAGCCGAGTGACCCACACTCGGACCACTGGACCCTTTTTTTTTTGTCCGGGTTCTTTGATGGCCCGACCCGCGAGCTAAACTTGTAACGTAATTAGAGTCCTTAATTATCCATTGTAAGGGATAGGCAGGGGTCTCTTTATTTATTCTGTCCCTACTTTGTACATTATTTCTTTACTTACTATACTATCCACTGGACCGTTTTAAGTATTTATTATCTGTCTACTTACAGCATCATATAAATAGTTTCTGGCTGACTATGAATATTAAAGTTACAAATTAATTGCAGTCTGATTAATATGAAATGTCGGCTTGATAAGCACATACTAATGCGCACATTTATCATTGGTCAATTTGTCCACGAATACTTATATACTTACTTATATAGTTACGTATAATTATTATACGTATATCGTCTTGCCACCCGGCTGAATACATTACATTATATAAAGCCCTGCATATACTGAGCCGTCAATAGTCATGCGTCAAAGTGATTGCCAATACCAAAATAAACTCTGTACCAATAGATGTAAAGATTGAGTTTCTGTGGTGAAAAGGTGCAAAATTTGCTCGCGATTTCAATTCCTTGAAACATTCACGTTATACAGTGTGTTTTGGTATTACCATAAATCGACGCTCTCCTTTTGACGCCCCGGTGTGCGGGGAGGGGAGGCTTTTCATTTAATTTTATTGATTAAATTTATTAGAACCCAAATTAATTAATTTAGTTTAAGATTTTGTGTACATAAATTTTTGTAGCTTTAGTAGCAGTGGTAGCCGAGTGGTCACAAGTCAAGTATATTATTAACTAGCCTATAATAGTGTCCCACTCCTGGGCAAAGGCCTCCCCTTACCTCTTCCACACTTCTCTGTTCTTGGCAACCTCCGGCCACGTTTTTCCCACAAAGGTGTCAAGGTCGTCTCGCCACCGTCTTCTCGGTCGACCCCGACGGCGGCGGCCAGTACTGGGAATCCAGCTGGTGGTGATATAAGCCCACTTCTGCGGGTCCATGCGTGAGACGTGACCGGCCCACTCCCACTTTAATTTCACCGTCTTTTTTCCCACGTCCGTGACGCGAGTGATGTGATGTCACGCAGGATAGTGTTCCTGATCCGGTGGGTTCGTTTCACACCCAGTATGCTGCGTTCCATAGCTCTTTGGCAAACCTTAACCTTAACCTTGGCAAACCTTATTCTAATAAAGTAACAAAATCGATTTTTGCAATCATTCCCAATTACGTAGGTAAATATTGAAATCCTATCAAAAATGCATAAAAAATAACATATGAGATGAGTCTAGTTTTTTTATGTTAAACATGAAACTTGTTTTAGTAAAATTGTCTTGTTCGTTCAGCTTATTAATTGGCAAAATTAATCATGAATTCTTTAGTTAAAAAATCCAACCATAATATCGGTTTAAATACATCAAATAAAAACGATTATTTAGTATATTACATTTTGTTTTAAATTTAAATACAAGACCAGAATTGGTATTGATTTGATTGTAACGAAAGTAAACTATACAAGCCTTCAACTCGATCGTTACGTGTGAGCCAGATACCAATATTTTGAGTGTTATCAAATTTAATTTAATAGGAAGTTATGTACATAAAAATTAATGTTAAACAAAACTTTTTAAAGCTTTTATTTAATTACCTTTAATTTTCGTGTTCTCCTCAGCAAGCCCCTTCATTTGATACCCATACTGTGGTAGTACAGAAAAAATAACTATTCCGCCATCTTGGATGATCCGCCATATTGGAATTAGAATGACGTCACTTAGCTAAGCATTGTCATCCAGAATAACCGTGTATACCAATTTTCATCTCAATCGGATAAAGATACCTGATTTAAAATTTAGTTGCAAGATTCCACCCAGACATGCATAGATACATTGCAAGTTAATATAAAGCTTGTATTAAGCCATTGTATATTTACGTATAAACAAAAGTTAGTTTTAGTTGACACATAGTCGGATCACACATTTTAAGTAATAGAAATATGTGTAACGTATTTACAAAATAAATCTATATAAATAAATAGCTGACCGGGCAAACTTCGTACCGCCTTAGAATGAGTGACATAGGAAAGCAGCGCCACCTACCGGGTCCAATTGTGAATCTAAACCATCTAAGGTGCCATCCAAACGCATACAAAAAAAAACATTCAAATCGGTCCAGCCGTTTAGGAGGAGTAAAGTAACATTGATTTTTATATATATAGATTATTATTTTTTTACAAGTTGTCAAACTAGATTTCTGTAATCAAAAATGTTCGTTATTCAAAAATGATCAATTCTATAGAAATTTTTAATTAAGTCGTCACTAGGTCAACGAAAGTCATATCTTGCGTGCACACACATACGCTAAAACAAACACCATCTGTGTATTCGTCACACAAAAAGCGAAAGTATCGGCTGATATGGGGCTGTGGTAATGCATTTGAAACACATTAATATATGTTACGGTTGATTTATTGTGTAAATCGATACTAAATCCCAAAATAGCCGATCATTGAAAATTACATCGAGGGGTTTGACTATTTGACATGAACGACGTTTTGTTATCTTTACAAGAGAGCATACTAATTCGACGCTGAAAATTGCGCTGATTCCAAATATGTATATAAGTCAATATCGCCCAGTGTCGCTTAAGCGAAATAGGCTTTCACCGCTCTATATACATTTTTATATACCATACCATATACACAATATACCATATATAGGATTCAATTTTAGTGCTATCAAATTGGAGCTGAAGGATGATGTGGTGACTAAGATTGAGAAAAGTATGTTGAGGTGGTTTGGCCATATAGAGAGGATGAATGAAAGTAGACTGACGAAAGAAATATACCAGGCAAATGTGAGTGGAAATGTCGGAAGAGGACCTTTCACGACCAGATTAACGGTCTCTTTCAGAAAGGTCAAGTCCGTAGCACCCTAAACCGACGGAAGTGCATGAAAAGATGTATGACTGTGGATGAAGCGAAAGAGGTATGTCAGGATCGTAGCGTGTGGCAAACGGTAGTCTCTGCCTACCCCCATGGGATACAGGCGTGAGTATATGTATGTATGTATGCTATCAAATTTAGTTCAATCGAAGTTAGTTCACAACTTTATTTGAGTGATTTCAAATTGTAATTCGACACTAAATACTACACTACGACAATAATATTACTATTCATAAATATTCAATGATGCTTTGTTGGTATAATCATGAGGCTCACACAAATGTATTATTACTTAGATTGCCAGAGGCTTGGCCAAAAACAGTTATTGCCAGTATTGCCAATTTCATAGCTCGCGGTCACAATAACTTTATGGTCATAAAAGTTTACTCAATCTTATGTATGCAGTTTAGAATGAAGAAGTTAAATAACACTTGACTAAATTCCATTATCACTTCTTAGGCAGCTGACTTCACCGTAAATTGAACCGTATGACTACAGCCCTATAGTTAAAAATAAAGTAAGCATTTTTTGTAACTGAGCTTTTTATTGCACAACATACTAAAATAGATACATTTTATTACCATTTTCACATGAAGCCTAATTGAAAATTAATTCTGTCTATTAATTATAAATACCAAACAGGTAATATAAAGAAAAAAAGCAAGAATTATATAAAACCATTTTCTTTAGAATATATATTTTCGCATTCAACTCTATTGCGTAAAAAATAAACATGTTAATTTGAAAATTATGCAAATAACCAAATTAATTTTTACTTTTACATAGTTGCTATCTCAACAGGATACAAAATAAAAAAAAACTTGATTTTCTTCTTTAATTCAAATAATCATTAACCATTTCAACAAAAAAATAACGCCACATAGTAACGATCATGTCGTATAGGCACAGCTTAGGTATAAATAATTTCCTAAGTACTCAGACCTTCATTAGGTACGTAGCAAATAGGTAATTATTTCTTGGTTCATAAAATTAGTACCTACCCACCTATAAAGCGGCTATATGCCACCAAGATGTAAACCTCAAAAGTGGCTCATAAAACACTTGAATGGACTCATGAATGAACGATAGTCTATTGTGAAAGATAGCTTTAACTTTGCGGTAAGTAACGCAACATTGTTTACGTTTTTGTCTAAGAAATAATGACCCTACTTCATCTTTGACCCTTTTGTTTGAAAGTTAACATGGGCACGCACTGAGATATCTATTGTTATGTTTTAGATATGGATTGTAATTTTCAATTGGTATTTACTACTCTACCTCTTTAAGTACTGTTCACATATAGTAAAATACATAGGAGTAATAGCATAGATTTAAGTACTCAAAGAAACTGGCTTATTCGTGCTTTATTTCAATAAAATTCGGGTGGGTTGCAAAACAATTCAGCTTTTCCCCGGGTTTCGAGAGGGTCAAACCTTATGGTTTTCATTGGATACCACTGTAGATTCAGGCTTATAGGATTAATAATGGTGGAAATGTGAGACGGACTTAGTTCAAAGGACAACAATCAATTAGTGCATTTTTTTAATAAAACGAGTAACAGGCATTAGTAGTTTTTTTTATTAAAGTTTTAATGTGAAAAGTGTGGACTAACGTCGCGGTAAATATTTCCGTAAGCAAATAGGAGCTTGTCTTAAATATGACAACACAGTAGCGCATGTCATTAGTATCATATGTCTCGCGGTATGATTTGTATAAAAAACAATTTATATCATCTTCTAACTTTTTGCACAATATTCACATAAATTAATTTGTTTGACGTATCGGCAATAGGTCGTTTTGTAAGCGCGCGCACTAGACAATCTTACAACATTCATATGTGTCGGACGATCGCAAATACAAACACTGGGCAAAGTAAATCTGCTACCGAGGACGATTGAGTTACGATAATTCTATGAATAAGTGACATCAGATTAGAATATAATATAATAGTTATTTAACGAATGCCCTCTTTTAATAACACTAAGACGTCTTATTGTTATGCCTTAATACTAAGTAGTTGCCCAGTGCAAAAAAACTTGTCACCAACCGTTAAGCGATTACAGCATTCGCAGCAAAAGTCAAAAGTTGTGATATAATAATTTTGTCTTTTTCACTCATATCAAGGGGAGAGAGGCTATTTGACCTAAGCGACATTTTTTACTTTACAGGAGTGCATGCTCGTTCGACGCAGAAAAACTGTCTGTTTCCAAATATGTACTTAAGTCAATATCACCCAAAAATGTCGCTTAAGACAAATAGCCTTTCACCCCTCCATATGATTTACGAAAGTAAAACATGTCACGATGTGACAAAATCTATTATATGAGTTTAGTCATGACATCCGTGCTACCCTGAAGATCCTGGTAGCCAATTAAAGTCAAAACAAAGTTTGTAGAACTGAGTAATTCATTTATTATTGTTGAACACTTTTGAAAATATTTAAATTCAGTAAATGTGAGCGATAATTACAAAGACGTAGAGTATGGGAGTTGTAACGTATGAATCGAAATTCAAAAGATACGTCGACTCTACGACCCATCAATCTCTACCATTGTAAGCATCAATGCATGTTACTCGCCTATTATGCCTCGCGAAAATTATCACCTGGAACGAATCCTAAATGCCATCATAATTATTTGAAGGACCTTTCACTATTACCTAAGCTCCGTAATAGGATGTAGGTCAATGGACGTCACGGTAAAATAAACATAATACATAACATGTGTAAATATGGGATGACATTAGTATTGCATGACTCGTTTTTGACTATAATTATCGGCAGACAACACATACTCATAGTACAGTCCCAAACTAAGCAAACATTGTACTATGGGAGTCATATGGGTATCATACTGAAACTGGGGGCGAACCCAGTTACACCCAGACCACCGCCCTAAGTCCCGTTGTGAAGTTGTTATGATTTAATTGTTAAAGACATGAAAACAACACTTCTTATTAATGTTAGCTTAAGTATGATCTGCGGGGTGATTTTTGTGAGATCGACTTCATCTCTATTCGAGATATTATGTCGAAAGAAAACAACAAATTGGCCTTTTTAAACAAGCTTTATATTAACATGCAATGTATGTCCGGGTGGAATCTTGCAACTGAATTTTACGAGTAAATCAGTTATCTTTAACCGATTGAGCTGAAATTTGGTATACACTCTTATTTTGGATGACATTGCATACTTAAACTAAGGAACACGAAAACTAAGGGCAAGTAAATAAAAGCTTGTTCTAAAAAAGTTTTTTTTACCTTAATTTTTTTTACTTTAGGTCTGCCACAGCTGTCAATACTAACTTTTAATTATGTTTATTTATTTATTTCGACATATCTCGAATAGAGATGATGTCGATGAAGCGAACATCGGGCCCCAGAGTAGAAATTACACATTGTCACCTTGAAACCATTAGATTAGTCATATTCTATGAATGATTGCAACCACTTGGTGTAGTGAGCTGAGTGGCCCACGGTCAGACGTCGTCAAAGCGGATGTCCTTCGCACCTCATCTTTTGATCCATTATCTGTAGATCTACATAATATATCTTAGTTTAAAAAAAATACATCATCATCATCATCACGCCTGTATTCAGAGGCAGGCAGAGGTGCACTGTAGTGCGCCCACACTTCGCCGATGTATTTTTGGTCCCAATGTAATAGGGGGCGAGCCTATTGCCATTATGCCATTATACCACATTCTCCCTCAAAACAAGGGAGAGTTTTGGGCTATAGTTCACCACGCTGGCCCAGTGCGGGTTGGTGAACTTCACACGCCTTTCTATAGACGTGCAGGTTTCCTCACGATGTTTTCCTTCACCGTTTCATAGCAAGTGGTAATCTCGGATGAAAATGAGATTCGCACATACACCCAGAGGTGCGAGCCGGGGTTTGAACCTGCACACTTTGATTTGCAAGGCGTGCGTTCGACCACTCGGCTACCACTGCTTTGCTGCTTTTAAAAAATAATATAATAAACAAATTATGTCACTATTAACTTTGACATTTAAAACTCATCAACATTTTAGAGGCCTCTTAATATTCTCTGGTAGCCACTTATAAACCAATTTGTGTGAGATTTTTTTAATTTATGTAATCCACTACAGCAGCTATACTCAACCTGAGCCCGTCGAGCTATGGTTGGCCCATCTGGTGTTATTTTATTTTAAACCATTTTGAATTTCACAAAATTAACAAGAAAATTGGTAAAAGATACGTTAGGAATCCGTTCATAGTTGTTTAATTCAAATTATAACAGTCGTGAAATCATTGCCTTAATTTTTTTTTCTAAGACTTGCGGCGCAATCACTAACTCGTACTTGTGGCCCCTATGAACAAAAGGTTCAGTACCACAGCACTACAATAAAAAGATAATTGAAACTCAACAAAAAAAGACAGCATTTAGAAGTCTACTAAGTCCTACAACGTTCCGCCTATAAACTTCTATGAAGTTCCAAATACTTACTAAAATAAATAAAAATAACTAATTAAACAATAAGAAAATTTTATTATGTGCGCAAAAAAGGTTGACTTCCCAGCAGTATTTTGGAAATTATTTATAAAAAACAGAGGCCTATAGTGACATGAATATTCAGAGCCCAATTCTGCATCATATTCGTAATAATTAAATAAACTATGTTTGCATTTATTTGAATCGTATTATAATTTGAATAATTACCAAGAATGTCATCTTCACGTTTACGATTTGACCTTTTACACGAGTACCTATCCTATCAATAAACAAGTCCATATCCGGTAAGCTAAGTAAGCTTTGCGGGCTCTCTAAGCTGGTAAGACTTATGTAGAAGATAAAACTCGTTTTAACATCTATATAAAAAAAAATTAAGTCTCGGTCTGAAACAAAAACACAATTTTATTTGTCTGTTTGTTTCGGGTAAACTCCCAAATGGCCGCATCATTTTTTATGGGACTCGCTGGCAGATAGTTGATGTTACAGGGAGTAACTTGGGCCACTTTTATTTTAAGCAAAGAGTAAGTCTTCCTCAGGAAAAAAATAAAACTTATGCTTTCCTGGTAATTGCTCAAACGGCTGACCTGCTTTTGTCGAGACTTTCATTGGCACATAGCTGATGTTACAAGGCTACTTTAGTTTTGGAGAAATAATTCGGGTTCCTAAATTATGTGCGTTTAAAGTCGCGGATTCAGCTAGACTCGAAATATTAGTGACATATGCTCTAAAATAAAAAGTTGCGGTCAGATGTATCCGCGAGCCAAGGTCGACGCGACTCTTCAAGTCGTCCAATACACAAAATAGGTATTGCAACTGTATATTTGGGCGTGGTAGGTATCATATGAAATATCGCAGATCTCATTCTGGGAAAATCTTCGCCTTGTGGACACACCTTAGCTCTGCATCCACAGGCGCGTCAAGACGATCAACGCGATCGATTTTTTGACTATACCAAAACGAACTGTATAACTGATATAATAACCAAATTTTTCACTGGTAACGAGAAGAATTTTGACGCATGCTTTTACCACGGTAATTCAAGCTTTATGTATTTATGTACAAGTCAAGTTATTTCACTCGCACCAGTGGATGCACGGCGTTATCCTTGAAGCTCGTGGGTGTCGGCAAACCGGTGAATGATTGAAGTTTGAACGATAGATATTTTTAGACTTTATGGTTTTATGACGGTCATAATTTAAAAGGATTCAAAAGATTTTTTAACGAACGGTTATTTTATATCGAAAAAAAACGTCTTGAAATCAGATTGACTATTGCAGCATTGGTAATTATCGTTTGTGACAATACAAAATGTGTATCTCTCACATTTATTAAGAGAGTGACAAAGTATCGCAATGTGATATAATCCACAATCTCATGTCTTGTCTTAACTCACGTGCTCGCGGTGCTGATCTAATAAACACAAAGAAACATGATTAAAATACTTGCATTAGTAATTACAGTCCGTTTTAACTATAACTGGAAGACGCCTTAACTCGGTGCTTAAATATGAAACAGTTGCTAGTTGCATTGTATCAATATTTAGGCATCACCTAGTGTCAGTGGCAACAGACCTAAGATCTATTCACTTAACTAATTCTTTGTATCATTCAATCTTCAATGACACATAAAAGCACCTCTATTAAAATTAAATAAGGATCGAACGTCTTAATTGAACTGTTCAATAGTGTTGTGTGTTAACAAATCAATTATGTCGAACCAAGAGTGATGTTCATTCAATAATACTATTGAAATATTGCAAATTAATATTGTATATTTTATTATAATACGATAATGAAATTATATTAAAGTTAACATTTTCATGTTATAGAAATGATAATTTACGACAAACTGATATCCTTGACACGAGGTTTTTATTACTAAGGTGACTATGATAAACATGTCAGACATTTATAATTTACTTTTGATGTGAAATACCCAGCGCGAGCGACCGTCAGTGCTGCCACCTTATACGACATCGGTGTTTATAATATTACTCTAATCTTATATAAATAATGGTAAAAAAAAACAAGCTTTTATTTAATTGCCCTTACTTAGTTTTCGTGTTCTCCTCAGCAAGCCCTTTCAATTGATACCCATACTGCAGTAGTGCAGAAAAAATAACTATTCCGCCATATTGGATGATCCGCCATATTAGAATTAGAATGACGTCGCATAGCTGAGCATGCATTGTCATCCAAAATAAGCGTAATAAATTTCAGCTCAATCGGTTAAAGATAATTAATTTAAAATTCAGTTGCAAGATTCCACCCGGACTTACATACATTGCAAGTTAATATAAAGCTTGTAATAAAATGGGGTCAGTATCTAAATAAAAATATGCAGGTGGTATCAGAAGTCTGAAATAATAATATTTAAGTTACTTATACAGTAGCTAATTGTAAATGTATTGTGAAGGCACACTATACCTATGATAGTTCCTGAGTTATAGACCTTTTATTATTTGTCACAAGTATCGTATCCTTAGGGTACATCCGTTACCTTATTTAATAGTGCTAAACTACATCTACAAGGGATACCTACTACTGTTTACAAAATAAAGCTTGTAAATTCCGCAAAGCACTCGATATAATATAACGTTCTTAAATAGTCTGCGAAAAAAAATATGTTCGAAATTCGATAAATTTTTTATACGATTCAGTTGTTTTCCCGACATACGTGGAAATATTATTTCGGGTTTCTGAAACAAACAGCATAGGGATCAAAAATGAAACCAAAATATGTCTTAGAACGAACTCTATCACACGTTCGCTGAGGAGAGCGATCGGAGACGGTCGATCACGACAGAGAAAGTACCTATTCCGCTGTGGGAAATACTAAGAACCAAGTCCCATTGTTTAGCTATTATGTATTATTACGAAAACGGGTATAGGTAAGTTGTTTTGTAAAATGGGCATTGTTTGTTTACGAGCTAAACATCTGACTTGAAAGAAGTTTTCCCCAAGTTTGACATACTAAGAAACCAAATATACATTAACCCCTTTTTTGTAAATGTATACACATATGATGGGTTTTTTTTTTAGAATTTGTGTCCCACTATTGGCAAAGGTCTCCCCTAACTTTTTCCATTCATCCCGATCTTTTAGTACATAATGATGGATTTTGTTTTATATATTTGTGGATTACTACATTAGTTTTTTTTTTAATAATTATTAATGACTCTACCACGACTCGACTAACATATTTGAAGCATGACTCATGACTCTATCATATAATTTAAGCTTTACCTACATTTATATTATTAACATTGTTCTTCCTTCTTTAATTATTGCGACAGTATGCAATAAATGAAAGTAATAGCTCTTCTGTAACCTTTTGTTTAACATCATTAACTCTCATATAGATCTTTGACTGTCTAGACTCTAGATATTATAATTGTAGCGCATCAGCTATTTTATCGGTCACGATGGGCCATAACTCACAGTAATTACATTTCGCTATTATGTCACACCACATACAAAATACATACATAAGTATTATATTATTACATCACTATTGATGAGTGGCAATAGCGCGTAACGCCCTGCACTCACTGAGGTGATCGAATCAACATTATTTTTTATAAAAGATACTTTATGTCAATATACATAAAGACTGAATTTCTATAGTTAGTCACGTGACAATACATCTAATAGCCCCAGGCAAAATGAGGTGTCATGACGCGATGACGTGCGCTGAAAAATGTTTGCATATAACATAACAAACTCTAGTCTATGTATACATAAGGTTTGAATTTGCGTGGTTAAAGCTACGCGACACTACGCGCTGTCAATGACCATTCATTGAAAAATGAGCTTTTTTAAGGAGTAAATACAGTTAGTTTTGTTAGTGCTAAACATTTCCAGTGCGCGTCTGTGTACCCAGGGCTGAAGAGTAGCCTGACATTTCTTTGAAAAATTTGCTTGTGAAAAAAAACAAAAAAAAAATCTCGTATTGACGCGCCTATGTGCTCAGGGGTTCGAATACTCTACCCTCTATAGACGAAACTTGTATGACCGTGTATGAATCCAGCTTTCCATTCTGACATTTTGATCAAATACGCAACGTGGGCACACCTGATCACAGTCACGATGGCGAGATGATCCAATGGATATGTCGCAACCACGCATTGTCTAAACCAACAATCAATCATCAGAAAAGGTTTAGTATTATTTATTATTTTCACCACTGTTTACAAATTATTTTAACTACGAGACCCGGTGAACTTCCTTTTTTTCATTTCCTGCCTTCATAAGAGCGAACAAAAGAAAAGTTTTAGCGAGACTTACGAACATCAATTGATTTTTATAAATACATCATCATCACGCCTGTACTCCCCGAAGGGGTAGGCAGAGGTGCACTGCAGTGCGCCCACACTTCGCCGATGTATTTTTGGTTCCAATGTAATAGGGGGCGAGCCTATTGCCATTACACCGAGCACATTCTGCCTCATTACGAGGGAGATTTTTGGGCTATAGTCCATCACGCTGGCCCAGTGCGGAATGGTGAACTTCACACGTCTTTCTATAGAAGTGCAGGTTTCCTCACGATGTTTTCCTTCACCGTTTCAAAACAAGTGGTAATCTCGGATGAAAATGAGATTCGCACATAAGCCCAGAGGTGCGAGCCGGGGTTTTAACCTGCACACTTTGATTTGCAAGGCGTGCGTTCGACCACTCGGCTACCACTGCTTTTTTTATAAATAATAACATAGAATCCGTTAAACTAATACTTGGGTCGTTTTAAACTCTTAGTCGCCTCGGTCACCGAGCCCGCTGTCTAAGTTGTTCTTTAGGAGATGGGGATGGGGAAGATCCTACGTGTTTAGAATTAGAAAATACGGGAGGGGAGTCAGACAGATGTATAACGGAAATCGTTGACTACAGAAAGGTACGATCCGTCTCTGAACACAAAATTTTAACAATTAATTATCCATAAACAATTGAGTACTAAAATTATGAATGGCTATAAAATCTATTAAAGTTGTAGACGACATTAGTTGATACAGCTAATGGCGCATAGCACATTATAGCCTTGATTATTTATTTTCAACGCCCATCATGATGACCCGGAACTTAAACAGAATAATCAATTCTGCGGTAGAACACAAACGCAAAAAACTGTAAAATCGCGAATTATAAAAAAAAAAACAATTGGCTTTGACTAAAATATATTGTTACAATTTGGCAAAATCTTCTTAGTCGGTATCACTCTTGACAGAGTGGTCGTGGTCATCACTTCAGGTGTTGGTGGCAAGCTTCAGAACACTGAACACAACACAAAACACAGAACACAGCCTTCCTCGTGCATTCGTGTAGTGATGATGAAATGGCAAAATAAGACTACTAAATTAAGTGACAGTAAACATATCACTGTCTTTATAGCTCATATATTACAACCACGATAAAGTAGGCAATACAGTTTAGGCACGTTTGTGTAAACAGTCATTTTATCAATGGACGTTCACCAAGACATTGCAAACAGATTTATCTCGACCTCTGACTGTTAAGGCATTTGCGTTTTTATTGGCGGGCCATTGAGCGAGCAATACACTCAACTCATAACATTTCCCTTTGTAATTTTATGTGTGTTGTAATATCAAAATGTATCTGTGTTTATGACTGGTGTGGGAATTATGTTTAAGACATTATTGCGATGACACAAGGTACATGAAATCAATTAGTACCTTACTACTAAAGGTTTGTATGGAGCATTGATAAACCATGAAACAGCGATGCTCAACACTTTTCAAGCATGCTTAGTTATGCGAAGATGGTGATAGTGAAAAAATACAATTATATGTAGGTATAACATAAAATAAATTGTATTAATATGTTCGTTACGTGTATATTTAAATGAGAAGAAAAATAATTAAATGTCTAATTCGCCTCATAAATAACTTTCAATATCCTTGACATTATCAAAATTCAAGGTTATGTATTGAAGTCAATAAACTCGATGAAAAAGAAACATTTAAAAGTACCGAAACAGGATTTGCGTTGAAACCACATCGTTTTATGGTTACAAAAAATGTCTGACACCTGACCCGGGCCCGGGCCTATCACCACTTACTTTATTTAAATTCCGTATTCTAAATCAAGCTCATATGTCAAGGCCTAAAAACAATTAGTTTTCAACAATAACCATGCTGTATTATTATTTTTCGATTAACAAAGATGGCCATTCATTAGTGTTTATCGACACTCAATCTTAAAATGGACATTCAATCATTAATTGAAAACAGTTAACATATTTACGAAAACCCAAAGTCCTTGCGTTCTCAATCTAAAAAGTCATAAATAATATCGTTGTCTTGTCATATAGACTGCATTGTATTATGTAAGTATGGAGGGTAGATGTAGGAGTGACATCTAGGTATTGAAAAAGTGTCCGTCGAAATGCAATAATAACTAGTTTAAAAAACTTCTACAATAGCGCTGGTGTCGACAAAGTGTATGGTATGAATATAGCAGTTTTAAACTCGGCATACTTCAGTTCATCCAAAATTGCTATTTTCAGACCATACACTTTGTAGACACCAGCGCCGTTTTTTGAACTAGTAATTATTGCGTTTCGACGGACACTTTTTCAAAGTTTTCCCATAGGAGATTGCACTCCTTCCATTCTACCCTCCATATATTATAGATATAGATAGAATAGATTCAAATGACAGCCGTAAAATAAATATTTAATTTTGAAATGAGTGTTTACGCTTATAGCTAAGCGACAATTTAACTATTACTTAGCGACAATATATCTATTATCCTTTCAAATCAGTTTCTCGTAGCCCTCACTTCACAACACCAAAGTTCACATCAAGTCACAAGACAGATTATATCCTCGGAACATAATGAACTGTGCCCTTTAAGCAGGCAATCTTAACCTGAACTAAATTGTGCATCTTGAAATCACCAACCAACTAAATTAAGCTGCAATTATGAAAGTATCAAAAGGCGTTTAAGCGTGTACCCTAGCTGTTGCAATACAAGACTCCCGTTAAACGACAGCTCGAGTAAACGTCTTCATACATAATTTTATGTCACTGCAATTATCAAGTTCCTTTAATTATCAAGTAGCCAACTTTCCCGTGTAAATAGCCGTGCAAATCTTTAGTATTGTACTACAAGTATACAAATGCCTTTTCTCTATGCCTAGTTTATCGCTCACCATCGCACAAGGACTTTGAAAAATGTTAGGAATTCATATGTACGTTTATATGCATACTAGGAAGTCGGATTTAAATATACGTGAATACGTTGAAGACTGAATACTGATTGTATTTTAAAGGTTCATATTTTTTCAGGTTCAGGTTATATTTTTATCACAGCACGCCATACTAGCTAAGATGCAACGGTTTTATCACAAAAATGACGTCACGATCCGTGAGAAAATGCCTTATATTGTCAGGCGGTAGTCGCACATGAGTAGAATATTACAAGCGGAGCAATGAATCTTAAAATCATTTTTTCCAAATTTTTAAGATATTTAAATTTACATATAAAAAAAAGCTGTACTTTTTTTGTTACCTACTCATGTCTTGCGTTGCCATTAACGAATCCAATAACCACTTATATTTAATTCTTATTTTAAGCAGATGTCAAAAGGGTATTTTGGTGATCCTTTAATAACATTAGCCAAAACTTTAAACTTGAACAATGCACCGAAATAACCTTTAATATCGAAATAAATTAACTGACACACTGATAGGTACCTATACAACATTTATTTTACAAGACGTAAGATGCGTTATTTAAATACCTTGTAGCTATTAATTATTATTACAAACAAGATAATTATAAACGTTGAAATCTTTTCTTGTTACTTAACTTGATTTTTTAAATTATAAACTTTATGTCGATACAGATAAAGATCGAAAACGTGTAGCAAAAGTCACGACACCACACGAAAAAATTGAGCGCGATCGATTACGTAAAATGTGCTTTAACAATAAGTCAATACAGTTCAATTTAATATACCTACTATTTATATTTTTGTATTTCTTTGAGTTTTAATGGTATACTATTATTAATTTTAGTTGAAACATTTATCGCGTCTCTGGTTTGCATGTCGAGATGAGGATTTCGTTCATATTTCGTAATTTAGATTTGCGTTTTTTTAGCGTGTCTGTGAGAAAACGGTGGCACCTTCCATTGTCCAAGGTTTTAAGTGCGGGGGCACACTGGGGCGTCAAAATACGAGCGTCAAAATATTTGCCAATAGTAAAACGAACTACACTAACAAAACGTAATTGACAGCCTGAGCGCGAGGCTTTTGTCACGGAAACTCAATCTTTTTATCTAACGACTGTTTGGTCTAGTGCTTCAAACGTAGGCTGCTCAGCTCTCTGAACCAGATGGTTGCGGGTTCGATTCCCGCTCGTGGCAAATTTCGGAAATTACCTTTTTGGGAATCTGCCATGGTCTGGTTGAAACTGGGATCGCCCGCAGTCCATTATATGATACCCATATTACAAGCGTTGTTTAGCTGAGTATGAGTTGTCTGGCGATATTTATTTATTGGCTCAGAGTTCGTTTTGGTAATGACAAACATTGGAATAAAACTATTTTACGGATTCTATCGCATTTATTTACTTTTTTATTTTCCCGAAGTTTCGGCTGCTTTACAGAAACCATGGTCACGGGGGGACTGAGGTGTTAGACGTCCTGATGTCATAGTTAATACCCTCATACTTAGTTGTTGTTTGTTGTTCCGTAAAATAGTTTTATTTAGCATCTATAGCACAGTATAGTTACAGCATACAGCAGCATACAGCATAGTTTTATTTAGTAACAGTTTTATTCGCGTAAATATAAGAAAACAATAAATGACAAACATTTTGACGTGCGGTTTTGACGCAGCAGTGTGCTGGGACAGCTTTATGAAATGACAAACCGGGTTGCTTAATCGGCGCAAGCATTGTTTCAATACACACGGGAATAGATATACTCGCCCTTGAATATATCTACAAACATTGTAATTAAAAATTGAGCGATATTTCGATATGAATATCAGATTTTGTGAGAAACTGATTTTATCCGGTGAATTCCCACGTCGCATATTTTCGCCGACATCAACATGTACTTATGCAATGTAGGTAGTAAAGCCTCCCGTTCATTAAGGCGTTGACACTCACGCGTTAATTTTTGCCAATACAAAACAAACTGTATTGACTTATCGATAAAGTTCATTCTTCAACTAAATGACACTGACAGAGCGAGCGATTTCGACGCGTGGGGCGTGACTGTTACCAAAAAAAATATAATCTAAAATATAATCTTTATGCATATCAACAATGGTAGCCGAGTGGTCGAACGCAAGCCTTGTAATCAAAGTGTGCAGGTTCAAACCCCGGCTCGCACCTCTGGGATTTATATGCGAATCTCATTTTCATCCAAATTTATCAATTGCTGTGAAACGGTGAAGGAAAACACCGTGAGGAAACCTGCACGTCTGAGGAAACTTGATTAGTTCTCGTTAGATGTGTGAGGTCTGCCAACCCGCACCGGGCCAGCGTGGTGGACTATGGTCCGAATCCTCCTCACATTGAGGGGAGGCCCGTGCCCAGCAGTGGGACGTTAAAAGGGCTGTACTAGTAGTAGTAATATTCATATCAACACAGAGTTCGTTCTGGTATTGGCAAAGATTTAGACGCGCGAGGGTCGCTCCAGTGTGCGGGAGGCTTAACTGCATATTCAACCATCACGTTATAACCTTTAACAGGTTGTACGCAGATCATTATTATTACCAAAGGGTAACGATGTAAGTAATTAGATTACTTCACTTTGTAACACTGACATAGTAACGCATATCGTGAGAAAAACGATGATAAACAAATAAATACCGCCAGACAACACATACTCATCGTACGATCCCAAACTGAGCAACGCTTGTACTAAGGGTATCATAGAATGGATTTGGGGTGATCACAGTTACACACAGAGTAGAATGAATTGCAAAAATTCTACTCCTGCATTACTACGAGCACGAGCAGTCAAACTAATATGCCCTTTCATTCGTCAAATTGCCCGAAGCGCCAAATTTTCGCGACGTTGCCAACTGAGATAAAGAGTTTGATTAATGTCAAGGCATTTAATTTATATGAAAACGAAAAAAAATCATAAATGGTAGCCATAGTAAAAAACCAGCCAAGTGCGAGTCGGACTCGCGCACGAAGGGTTCCGTACCATTATCTATTAAAACGGCAAAAAAATCACGTTTGTTGTATGGGAGCCCGCTTAAATATTTATTTTATTCTGTTTTTTAGTATTTGTTGTTATAGCGGCAACCGAAATACATCATCTGTGAAAATTTCATCTCTTTAACTATAACGGGTCATGAGATACAGCCTAGTGACAGACGGACGGACGGACGGACGGACAGCGAAGTCTCAGCAATAGGGTTCCCGTTTTACCCTTTGGGTACGGAACCCTAAAAATGATTATTTTAATGGTCTGATTAGCACGCCGAAGTTAATGCATATCCCCAGGAATACGGTGAATAGTATCTATAGAAGATTTTAAAGCAGAAGTAGAGACATTTTTTATAAATGTTAAATCATCGTTAAATCAAGTTTATCAATAAAGTCGACTGTTAAGTAACAGATTACCGAGCGAGTCGCTACGACCTCGGTTTAAATGCCAGAGATGAGTAAAAATGTATTCGAAGGTAGAGCTAATGAACATCGTGAGAACGCTACACTATTTAAGCAAACGATGCCTCACGGATATCAGTATCAATGCACGTGTATCGATAAAATATTTATGTCACTACTCTACTATTACTACTAATACTATTCTACTCTACTTTTTTCATCACACAGAAATACTATACTATTTTTAAGGTTCCGTACCTAAAAAGGAAAAAAACGGAACCCTTATAGGATCACTTTTTTGTCCGTCTGTCTGTCTGTCAAGACCCTTTTTCTTAGAAACGCGTGGAGGTATCAAGTTGAAATTTATACCAGAGACTCTAGTCTGCGGTCCCTTCGTGCCCTGAAAAAATCAAACTTCTAGTTTTATGTCACCAGTCAGCAGATACTTATAGTATGATCCCAAAGTACGCAAATTTTCTACTATGGCTACCGTACAATAAACTGGGGGCGATCCCACTTACACCCAGAGCAGGGCAAATTCCGCAAGGGCCATTTTCCGAAATTTGCCCCAATTGCATTTTCCGAAATTTGCCCCAATTGCATTTTCCGAAATTTTCCCCAATTGCATATTCCGAAATTTGCCTTAATTGCATTTTCGTTATAGGCAGCGTACATACATTTACTAAAAAACTGTAATTTGGACAAAACAAACAGACAGTTTATTTATTTGTAATTTAGATTCTTACTCTACTAGAAGTTAGAACTTACTAAGAATCATACATCATAATAATACATCATCACGCCTGTATTCCCCGAAGGGGTAGGCAGAGGTGCACTGCAGTGCGCCCACACTTCGCTGATGCATTTTTTTGTCCCAATAATAGGGGGCGAGCCTATTGCAATTACACCGGGCACATTCTCCCTCAATACGAGGGAGATTTTTGGGCTATAGTCCACCACGCTGGCCCAGTGCGGGTTGGTGAACTTCACACGCCTTTCTGGTTCACACAGGTTTCCTCACGATGTTTTCCTTCACCGTTTCAAAGCAAATGGTAATCTCGGATGAAAATGAGATTCGCACATAATCCCAGAGGTGCGAGCCGGTGTTCGAACCTGCACACTTTGGATTGCAAGGCGTGCGTTCGACCACTCGGCTACCGCTGCTTATTATTACTAAGATTATTAACGATTATTAAAGATCAATTCGCAAGAGATTACTAATAAAGTTGTTAACACGATCATTACAACGAGTTTGTATTGCTTATTAATAAATTATGATTATCTCCAAAGAGCATAAGAAGACATTAGAGTGGCGAAGTGATAGGAATCGGTGCACAGCCAGACATGATTGTATGATAAAATTGTGTCAAAACGTGAAATACCGCACCGGTGTGTACCTCTGCCCACCCTTTCAGGGAACACACGCGTTAGGTAGGTATTTTTTAAATTAAACAATAAATAAATCTTTACAACAATAAAGGATGTGTATATGAGCAACCTTACATTGTATGAGGTGAACGTATGCGTCGATTTATTGGATGATCTTTACCAGCAGCCGTACGATTACCCGCGCCCGCGCCGCCTTGTCTGACCTGACTCGATATAAAGGTCACTACAACCGTTCCATACCGCTGACACACTATCAAAGTCTTATTTTAAAGTCATTATAGTATTTGTCTAATTATACCGGCCATAAGGATTATGATGGGTATAGTTTATGTGCTAATATCATTTTGAAATCGTTGATGGCAACCTTTAAGAGTCAATGACATTTTGTAGGTAGGTTGCTTCCAGGTTTACCTATGGTTGCTTCGGTAAAGTTAGGCCTCCGCATACTGGAGCCTCAAGGCGCGCGTGTAAAATTTTTGCCAAGACTAAAACGAACTTTATTCACTCATAGAAAAGTTAATATTTCAACGAAACTACATCGTCATCGCGAGCTAATTTTGACGCGTGGGGGCGCGCGGGCGTTTTTACCATAACAATTTATTCTTTACGTTTATTGACACAGAGTTCAATTTGGTTAGTTTCTTTTAAAATTAAAAACCAAATTCGAAGCAGAATATTAAACACCTTTGTCAATGGTCTGAAGCTAGATGAATTAAACATACCCTATAGTATTTAACTATTAACATATTATTTGTTCATGAATTTATTCCACGTTATGCATTGCATTTGACAGAACTGGTAGTTAAATCGGTTAATAGCACAGTTAACAATATCGTGATGTTCAAACAACACAAGGGAACGTTTAAACGTGACTTTGATGTCCCTACGTTAACATCCTTCGACGATTTGATTACTGTACCTTGATTATTTTGGCCAATATAACCGAAAATTGCCTGCTTCTATTTATAGTTTTGCTTAAAGAAACTACCTTCGTGAGATTAGTTGTTGAGCATTTTATTCATGCATTATTTTAAAAGGTAGCTCAGTTGGTAATTATACGCCAGCCTTGAACGTAAGGTTTGGAAGTTCAACCCTCGAGCCCGCCCGATTCCCAAATGATTACCAATTGCTGAACGGTAAAGGAAAACATCGTGAGGAAACCGATACATCTATAACAAGGCGTGTGTAGTCTATCAACCCGCACTGAGCCATTGTGGTGGACTATGGCCCAAATCTCCCTCGTATTGAGGGGGAATGGCTCGCCGCCGATATTACATAGTGACCAAAATACATCTACGTTGTGCACCTCTGCCTACCGCTTCGAGGAATACATGCGTGAGAACGTATATATTTATTATTTAAAATTTATATTCGTTGCATGATCAAAAGGGTTAAACTTATAAGACTCTTCACAACCGTAACGCCGTTTAACCGATTGTAAAAGAGTTTAACGACGCAATGGCCGGCCATTTTTTACGGAAACGTTAACACAAGGTATCAAATTACGGAACTCCCGTAAACGTATTGACCTGTAATTATAGTGTAGCCGGTATTATCGTGTAAATATAACCGTAAGTGTTGCAATACTCAAACTGCTCGTAGGTATTCATAACGTTTATAATTGAGGGGTTAAACATACTCAAGATTCATTGCCTGACCGCCGCAGTAGGTTACGTAACTATAAGTTGTGAAGTTAAATAAGGAAAAATCACTGCCATTACCAAAACGGACTGTATTAACTCATAGATGAGACACATTTTTCAACGAAACATCATAGGTGATGCGATATAATTTCATCGCGCGAGAAAAACTCACAGAAATTCAATATTTCTTTTGACGACTTCTCGATTTAGTAATTTGAACGTAGGCAGCTCTGTTCACTACACCAGACGGTTGCGAGTTCGATTCCCATCAGTGATAATTTTCAAGAAATTGACTCTTTATAATTTTCCGTGGTCTAGTGTATCTGGGAGCGCATCTAGTCCATTGTATGATACCCATAATACAAGCTTCACTTAGTTTGTGAGTATACAAGCCCGATTTTCAAAAAAAAAATTAGGACGAAACGATTCAACTCTACTATCTCGGACGGTATTCACAGTTGCTTATAAAATCTTGTTTACAACTCTACATTGAATTCAAAGCGGAATTACACAGCAATTGCGTGGACCTCTACATTGACTCAATTCCCACGTAAATTTATTTAAAGCACATGCAATATGCTTAGTTGATAATTAATAAAGTAATTGTTGTACCGTGAACACGATTATTTGCGCAACCGTGCAACAAAAGCTACTTGGAAACAATAACAAATTACTTGAAACATTGTGACTGACCATTCGTTACGGACGCCTCATTTGTATAGAAGCACGAACTTATGAACTAACGCCTATAACTCTAGCGGCAAAGTTTTGCAATGCTGCCTACAGTTTGTTTTCAACCCTCCCTTTTCAGTGACCAACCACGCGTAATTTTTATTTCAACAAACAAAGACTTAATTTATCTGAAAAGATTCACGAGACCACGTATGAAAATTAATAATTTAATAACAAATAATTTATGCGTTCAGTTGAAAAATGTGCTATTTCTATAGAGTTAATACAATCTATTTTGATATTGTCATAAAATTTGCATCTTGACATGTTTAAGTTTAAATATCGTTGAGCTGAGCTGAGCCCGCGATTTCTTCCACATCAAATCAGACAACTCGAGTTACCCGAAACAAATGGGTTGTATATATTTCCCGTGGACCCTTATTGTTTTCTAACATAAAAGTGTAACATGAACTATGTGCCAGTGAAAGTTCCGTCAAAATCGGGCCAGCCGTTTCGGAGATATCCCAAATCTTTTTTTTTTGAATTGTGTATTCGTTATAGGCACTGATACTTTCATATATGAACGTAATAACAAGCTGTTATTTTGTCATTACACACAGACACTTCAAGTTTATTTATTTTTATATAGATACCGGGCGAACTTCGTACCGCCTTAGCAGGTCATACGAAAATGGCATACGAAAGCAGCGCCACCTAACGGGTCCAATAGTGAATCTAAACCGTCCAGGAACCCATTGAAATATAACACTTAAAATGACATCCAAATCGGTCCAGCCGTTTGGGAGGAGTTCAGTGACATACACACGTATAGAAAGATAATTGCAACCAAGAATTTTAGAAAGGGTTCAATTTTGCCTGGAACACGCGTGATATTACAACGAGATTAAAATGAAGATGTCGAATGATCCTCTCGCAACAGTTGACATTAAAATACCTCGTGACTATGCGAATAAGTATTCGCTTAAGTATCGGATGGATGTCACTAGTTAAAAGGTACATCAAAGGCCACTATGTATCTTGGATCTGTCTGTAAACTATTAATTTAGACCATTCTTAAGCTACTTTATAACTTGAATAAATAAATAAAAGAAGATTTAAAGTAAATCGCGTGCTATCTTTCTTGCGGCCGTAAAGTATGAGAAAGATAGCAATATTTTTAGAGCTGTTAAATATAGTTTAATTATAGATTGTATACAACAGAAACGACAACGACAACCGAAAAGAAAACTGATTTAAAAAAAATATTTCTATTGCACTTGCACATTACAAATATCATAGAACATCGTCTTTGGAAACCAGAAACCTCTAGAAAACTGTCAAATTTTAAACACATTTTAGCAGAAGATCAGTAATTGCTAATCAATCAACGAAAAAAAACAGAAATAAGAACAAGCCCTTGATGGAAGAAGTTCCTAGATGTAACAGAACTCTTAATTCACACGGTAATTACGGATTTAGCGGTAACAGGTGTGCCGTGGCATCATTCTGCCACGGCACATTGTACAATATGTATGGAAGCATTTACACAAACTGTCAGATTTATAAGCTCCTGCTCTCATATGAATTCATTCGAAGAGAATTAAAGTTACCCTTGATAATTCCAAGACACTAATTGTACACGTCAATATCAAGGCTTTAATAAGCCCCCGGCCCACAGGCGAGTCAAAATTAGTTTGACCAATCTTTCGATCATGTCAAAACGAACTATATTAACTCTTTGACAAAGCACATTCATCAATGCAATGGATGAATGTATCTTAATTACAAAATAAATGTAATTTGAATGGCATAAGATGAGGAATAGCTCCACCTGCGATTACCGGGTATTCTGCAGCTTAGATCGAAATAGGTAATCAACGAAATTTCATAGAAGACACGAACGAATTTCTCCACAGAAATCCAATCATTATGTATATTGGAACAAAGTTCTTTTTGTTATTGGCAAACAATATTACAGGTGCGTCTTCAGCCTGGGCTACAAGGTGCATTCCGAATATGATTCGATAACAATCCAAGGAGACCGCGGCCCATCTCCATTCATTATTATGTATTGCGATTTCTGGGCGGATCACCGATATATTGCGATGCTCATTACCAGCGCGACCGGTTTAGGGTACGGTGAAGTCATAGCGGCCATGACACAGAATCCGTTAAATTTCCGATGACACCGGTTCGAAAATATCTTAAAAATCTAATTGTAATAATATGCTTCATTGCCTTAATAAACAAATCGAGGCAATGTCTTTAACATTCAAAGTAAAATAAATCAACAATCTAATATCGGAAAGACCATTTGTGAGTACCCCTGTATCCCTAAAGTTACGGAACTGACTCATAGTACCTACCTACCCACCTTATTAAATACCGCCAGACGACATAATACTCATCGTATGATCCCAAACGAAACAAAGTTTGTACTATGGGCACTATGCAATCGACTGGGGGCAACCCGAGTTTCACCCAGACCAAGGCAAATTTCAAAGGCCACTTCCGAAATTTTCCGCTGGCGGGAATCGAACACGCAACTACCCGGTGTAATGAGCCAAGCGGCCTACGCTACTACTAGACCAAATCACCAGACCACACCGTCTTCAAATGATTGTAGATTTACGCAATAATTACACTATACAAAATATTTTTATAATGTGCTGTTAATATTGAAGTGCTTAAGCTTTAATGACGATAATAATGGCACACTGAGCGCAAGTTTGCGCATCATTAATTCTCAAGAATTCTCTGCGGTAAATAAACTCATTACGGCAAAAAATACTAATAACTGAAATAACAAGCCGTATGAACTACTTTCAGCCCGCCACACATTCCCACCACTGTTACTCCTGTAAGCCAGGATCGACAGCGGTGTCCATTGAAAACACCGAGGTTTGACCCTCGGCGAGTCCCGGGGAAATGAACTACTTATCGCCAGACGACATATAGCGTATGATCCCAAACTAAGCCACGCTTGTGCTATGGGTACCATACAATGGACTGCGGCGATCCTAGTTACGCCCAGACAATTCAAACTCTGAAAAGGCCATATCCGTAATTTTTGGCTAACAGGAATCGAACCTGCAACCACGCAGTACAGTGAGCCAAGTTACCTTTGAACCACTAGACCAGTGCTTAAGGGTCATATGGTCTGAAACTAAGAAAATCTTTTACTGTGGTTATCATACAATGGGGTTATCCCAGTTACAGCCAGACTAGAAACAAATTTGAAAAAAGCCAGTAACTCAAACAAAAAAATAGGATGTTATATCAGAAGTGCTGGGTTAATAAAATCGCTGCTAAGAGTGTGATTTTTAAATCCCCATACAAATTGGGCAGAAATAAAGACCAGTGGTGTCAGCCCGCATGTCAAGACAAGACCTCTGTCACGGATTGGCTCGGTCGCTCTCTGTCTAATTTCATACGAGTGTAAGAGACAACATCAAGATATTTCCTGACACGTCCAATCTTGGCACTCATGCTTCAAGTGCTGCCTATCTGCTGACAATTGAAAAATGTAAAACATTCTCAATTGGTGTTCATAACTAAAACATTCATTATAAATTATATTAGTTTTATTGTTTTACGACTAAGAACGCCTCATTTAAGATGATTTGGAAATACTCCATCAGTACCTATTTTAAGTTTTCATGTAATTCTAACGAAATCTCTTCGTTTATTACTTAAGTACTCACTTGACCTCTCGAGCCTATTAAAATCAAATTGTTTGACCTCATCTTAGATACTTTAGGAGCGCTTAAAAGTTAACTTAATGTACATTTTATGTAAGTTACAATAATTTATAGAAATACTTATGCATTATGTAGGGAAACTTATTAGTAGGTATTCTGTGGCAACACTTCAACAATAAAATTAACTCTGAAATGTATAGTAAATTGTGATCCATTAAGAGTGCCATTGCAGCACTTATGTAATAAAAACACCAATGTAGCTGGTCTGTAGATCGAATGTAATTTCTATTTATTTTGAGGTTTGTTTATCTATACAAATAAAAAGTTCAATGGTCTATGTGTTACATTTACAATGTCACGTTAACTGCTTGTCATTAACAGATATCTGATATTATAACATACTTCATCTACTTTAATTATATTTAACAAAAAGAACTTTGGGAACCCTAATTGTACGCTGAGTCGCTGGCACCTATAGTTTTTAACACGTAATGAAGCAAATAATTAATTGTCGTGTTATCGATCACCCAAGCGTTAGGAACAATACGAATTAGTGTTCGATACTTAAATGTGGGCTCACAAAAACTTGGGAAACACTATTGTTTAGGCCGAGTCGTATTAATTACCTTTATAAAAAACGTTTGCCTACAATCAAGTAACGGTGACCTAATAAACACGGAGAATCTTGCTCTCTGCAATAATGAGGAAAAAAACTACCTACCTGCCACACGACAGACGTTGACAAATCGCTGATTGGTTCATTTAAATTTCGAATTGCACAACTGTCACACAAATTATGTGACGAAACAGACAAGGTATAAGATCTCGTTTTAGAAATGCGGCTTTGTATAATTTTATATCGGAATATGCTTAATTTATTGATAAAACAGGAAGCTAATCTATTATACTCAAACTTTTGTGTTTGCTAAATAAATAAGCAGTTGTAGCCTAATTGGTAGAACTTTCGCCTTGAACGTAAGGTTGGAGGATCAAACCCCGGGCTCGCACCTGTGGGATTTTCGAATTTCATAAGCGAATGTCATTTTCAATAATAATTACTACTTACTGAACGGTGAAGGCAAATATCGTGAGGAAACCTGCAAGTCTATAAAATGGCGTGTGATGTTCATCAACTTCCACTTGGCCAGCTTGGTGGTTGGTTCAAATCTCCGTCATATTGACGGGGAATGTGCCCGGTATAATGGCAAATAGCCCCTATCACCTTATGACTAAAATATTACTTAGGACCCTATTATGGTAAAAAATACAGAATACGAAGTGTGGGACAACTGCACTGCACCTGTGCCTACCCCGCAAGGAATACAGGCTTTATTATTATTTATTTGCTAAATAAACCGCTAAATGTGTGACGAAAGGGTTCATTATTAAATTGGTACCTATGACGAAACGAGACGCGGAAACATCGACCGCGAGTTCACGCGACTGACCTCACGAACCCAAGATGCAGCCTTACAATTAACGTCCTCTCCGTGAGCCGCCACTTAAACTATTAACAATAATAATAATAGATTTTTATTATTTCATCCCATTCAAATGCCATTATGGGTAGCTATTGATTGATTGGCGTTAACAACGGCGGATTGTGTATTAATAAATATTTATAAGTTTAACTGACCAAACTTTTTTGCATACCAATTTAAATATATATTTATATAAAACTCTTAAAGATTGAATCCTGATAATTGAATTTTAATAAGTTTGTCGTTAAATTGATCTGCATAACAATGCAGATTAATTTTACAACGAACTTAATCTTAACGAGAGTATACAATATTTTTTTAATAATTTTATAACAATAAAATTTTTGTTTCATACCGATAAAATACCAATAGGCTCGCCCCCTATAACATTAAAATCAAAAATACGTCGGCAATATATTATGGAAAAGCTACTATGAAAATGTCCGTACACCTCTGCCTACTGCTACACAATAAGAGCAGCATGATAATATTGTTCAATTGCAAATAATACACCCTTCTTTACGTAATATACATCTCTAATGACTATCTAAAAAAAAACATAAAATTCAAATTACTAATTTGTATTTAATAGATGTTTGATTACGTGGGACTCTTTAGATACGACTAATGAAACCTTAATTCAATAGTTTAAATAGTATGATTCGAGAGTTACAATCGAAAAAGGTTTCTAGTTGCAAAATTACTGTTTCCTAATGCATAATAATATGAAAGCATTTGACACTATTGTGTCGATTTTACGTAGGGAATGCAATTCTCGTGGACCTTATAAAACATATTAGTTATGATGTAAGTTCTGTTAAAATATTTAAAAAGTTAGTATGTGTTAACGCAAAGCAACACCGTCTTCTACCTATTACGACCGCGAAGCGTTTCATTATAATATAACAAAATTTATGTTGTATAACACTTGTTAACAACAATGATAATTGAAACGGAAACGATGTTAAATCTTATCATCATTTCTGCTTATTGTTAAAAAAGGCAACATAATTAATTTTCTTAATTTAATGTATGTAGGACAAGCAGTTTCTTTAACAAGTGCATGTAGGTAATTAACTGTCTTGCTAATTTGACTTATATATTTTTTTCTTTTCATTCCAGGTCCCCATGAAGCGACTGTCATGCACATAGCGGCACTGATTGCACTCGTCGTGCAGGTGTGTACTCTATCTCCATTACCTACGACTGAGTATCGTTAAAATGGTTCAAGTCGTCATTCGTCACGATCCGAAACGTTTTCGTCGTAACATCAGAAATGGTCTTGTTTAACCAGGTTACTGATAATTTATCCCACAATGGTCACCATAATGATGTAACAATAATACGCCTATAAAGGTCAAAGTATTCTGCAGCAGCCTCAAATCTAAATAATTGTGTAATAATTTCCCTATTGACCTCGAAGAGAAACAGTCGAATACCTAATTAGGCTCACTTGAGTTACATAAAGGCGATAAAAGGCAGGTTTCAGCTGACTTATGCGTGGCCATTCAAGAATGAGAGTTGCCAATCAATGATATGATAATTACTATAATTTACTGTCTTTGGGAACATTACTAAGTGAACAATACAAGGTCTAAGGTCCAAATAAAACTAGTTGGTCTGGATCATGCTTTTAATTTCTGGACGGTACTTTTTAAAGTTTTTTTTTTTAATATTTAAGTTAAATATTTAAGTAAAGTACTATTTCATCATCATTAGTATAATAGTCCATCGTGCATGTTGTGTTTACCTGTAATTGGTTGTGCAGTATTGTTATAATCTTTTAAGTATTGTTAATATCAATTCATGTATCACTGTAAAAACTGTTGGTAGACCCTGATAAATAAATAAAAGTTGATCTGTCAGAGCTTTTTACTATTTTGGTCCATGACTATTGACTATTATCCATGACTATTGTGTCTTGCTTAAGTCTATTTTCTGAATGCTTACTAAATTATCCCAGTCTAGTCTTGTACAATAAAAAAGCGAATTTAACTTTAAAAAAAATGGAACTCTATTAGTGTATTCTCGTAACATAAATTTAAAATGTTCAAAAAAAATTTAAAACCGAGTACCTAGAATGCAGTTTTCACAAGGTGCAGTGATTTATAACGCAAAACAGTACGTGAGAGCGTACATTTATTGTGCGCACTGTGAACAATAAATTATAGATTTAACGATAAATATATTTTTCTATCCTCTCACAAGAAGATCCTTGGGCATTGGAGTGCACCGCCATTTATATTCTTATAAAGTATATGTGGTTTTAATACTTATTTGCCAATTCTAAAACGTGGTCCCGGATATTTTGGTTCCAAATTAAAATAGTTCCGTTTTCCAAAAAAATATTCAACTGTCTTTTCCTGACTTTTCTAACACTTGTAAAATTATTATCATATTTAAATATTTTCGTAAAAAGTACTAGTGTTTTTCCAATGTAAATTACTTGTATTGGTTTTCATAAATAAAACATTCCAATTCTGATTCTTGTGTTGCTGTAGCTGTCGCTCGCTACAGCTGTTTCAGATGAACCTATACAAACGCTCACCGCGGTTGAGCTGAACCGCGAATTGGCCGGCGACCATGCCCTCTCGCCATTCTTTGAGAGCGCCGAGGAAGGAGCCGTCACCTTCATCAGGGGCTCTCGAGCCGCCGACTCGCCGTTATCCCCAGACATCGACGTGCAGTGTTCCGGAGACTTCATAGATGTCACTGTCGAGTTTCAAGATGTCTTTGATGGTATTATCTACAGCAAAGGCTACCTCAGCGACTCTAAGTGCAAGTAAGTTAAATTCTTTTTAAACGACCGGAATGTTACGATGGTTATGTGAAACTATTGGAGACATGTGCGTTGCCTACGTTAGTTTACGATCTTGTGCAAGGGTCCACACACCATCTGACTAGTTAGCATAAGTTTCCAAAGAGTTCACATTACTCTTCCCAACAAGACCGTGAAAGGCTCATCGTGAGGTTAAACCTGTATGAGTCCGACACAGCCTCTCTTCACCTGGGCGTAGCGAGAATCCATAAGAATTTCTTTATGAAACAAAAAAGTACCCATAATGATACATTGTTATTAGTCTAGTGTCTGATAGAGCCTCTGTAGATGTTATCTATGGATTAAACCGAAGTAACAGGTGACTTCAAGCATACTCCTAAGCCTACAGCTACTAGGAGTTCCATCGCATTACTGACTTTACGTAGCGTTTTACGTTATACAGTGTGTTATGTTCATAACTCATCTTTCAGATACGTGTCACTGGGAGGCAGTCAGTCTCGGTATTCGTTCCGAGTTCCTCTGAACGGCTGTGGTTCCAGACCACTGTGCAACGCATGCGGTACCATCGACAATGTGCTCGTTTTCCAAGCTGATGACTTCGTCCAAGGACCGTTGGATTTCGCCCGAAAGGTAAAATTTCTGGGTATCACACAGTTTTAAAGCATATTATGTCTACTATTTATTTGTTTATTTATTTCTCAAAACTTTAGTTTCATACTATAACCGTTTCAGACTCGTATAGGCAATACTGGAATATATCAACACCGAATGGCAGTATTTTGTCACCGTCAATTGACTCTCAGTCATGGCACATCTCGTTTTTGGTCGATGAATATTTTTTTGCATGGGCTGATACGGTTACCGTCATGGTATGGAAAGGGGAGGTGTATTTTTGGTACTACCACTAGGGTGAATAAATATTTATAGATGGGAAAACCAACTGTCAATGTAAAATGTTGAGACAAAAGATTAGAAAACACTTAAAGCCAATCATAGGCTTCCGTGGATAGATGAAATGGATATCAGTGGTAAAAAATATTATTTAAGGTTATCATATTTTGTAACATAGGAATCCTTCTTCGTCTTCTTTTTACGAAATGAGTGAAATGATGATATTTAAGATAAGATGAGGAATGCCTGCACCTGCAATTAGCGGCATTTATGGCAAAGTCGAGTAATTAATAGCAGGGACAAATTTAATAGGTACACATTATAAATACAAATGGATGATGACAGTGATAAATATGGCGGATAATTGCGACAAATTCCAAATGTGACTGAAAGTACTTAGCATTTTTTATTTCTAGGTGTCATGTGCACGTACGTCTTTAGAAGTGTCAACGGGGGTCGTAGCGACCAGGGAGGAACATACCCTCAAATTAAAACCATTTATGGTTGATATGCTGGATGTTGTCGCCGTTGAAGGTCCTGCTGGTGGGGTCGAGTGCTGGATGGATATTCAAAAAGGAGTTTTCCCAAATGTAAGTAATCTTAAATATTAAAATTAAATGTACACACACACACAATACACACAACTACATATACTTACACAAACCAACACACTACCCCTTAAACCCACATAAACTTAAACACATCCCCACAAACAAACTCAAATGTCAGAAATTTTATAAACTGGAAATGCATTTTCTGAGGGTCCGTAACATTTTCAAATGCTTAAAATTAAACGGTATTTTGGTTAAAAAGGTTCGTATGAAGAAGGTAAATTACGAGTTTTATAACACGTTCATTAAAAATCACATTAGATAATTAAAAATTATGTATAACAATGATTCTTTTTTATAAATCCATACTTAAATGTAACCCATCGTGAAAATATATAACCAACATTTTCAGACAACTCCTCTGAAAGATTCGATCAAGATCGGTGAATACCTGACAATCTTGGTATATCTGAAAGACTCCAGGAAGCAGTTCAACTTGAAGATCCACGATTGTTGGGCATATGACAACGACGATTACGACAGCCCCAAAACAGGAAAAATTCAGCTGACTGACAAGAAAGGCTGTCCGAAGTAAGCACACAACATTTATTTCATTTAAAACTGCAGAATTGTTTTGAAACATAATCATCAAAAATGCTTGTTTGCTAAATTCTATTAAAATATATGGGGTGTGAATCATGAATTAAACTATAACATTGCTGACTAACTAAAAGTTGATTCTGCAGTAGATTCCAATCACAGAAATCATTATAGCATTAAAAGTTGACATTAAAAGTTGAAAAGATAAAAATCGTAAAACATATTTTTATTTTTAACAGAAAGAAGAAACTCATCGATTTATGGCAGAAAACCACAAACACTGGCAAAAGTGGCGCCACTCTTATTGCTTACAGCAAAGTGAGCGCGTTCCGCTTCCCAGAAACGGATCAAGTGTATCTGACATGCAACGTAGAGGTAACAATAAATTTAGTTTTCTTTATATGCAGACTGACGCGAATTTGTCAAAAGCATTACAATTATATCAGTCAAAACCAACCCAATAGCTTAACTTTACTTCTTATCAATTAATATTGCTCACTATAAACGGCTTTCTGATCTTCAACTGACCGTCGTCAACAAACTCTAGCATATTCGAACCCTAATTTCTTAAAAGTTGATTTAATTATATAACTTAAAAGCGATGTTTTGTTTATATTACAGCTTTGCACGAACGACTGTGATGCTAACTGCGAAGGCATATTTAAGGAAATATCGACAACAATTAGACCAAGTCAATGTTACCCTGGTTCCAGAGATCCACAATGCCAGCAAATTACGGGATCCCCACTAATAAACTGTTATCCTGGTTCATTAGACCCCCGATGCCCTCAACCAACCACTCCTACATCTCCGAGATGCTTCCCGGGTAGCTCAGATCCGCGATGCCCACAACCCACAACACCTGAGCCACCACGTTGCTATCCCGGTAGCGCAGATACTAGGTGCCCAAAACCGACTACTCCTGAATCGCCTCGTTGCTACCCTGGCAGCACCGATCCAAGATGCCCACAACCAACGACACCTGAGCCACCACGTTGCTTCCCTGGTAGCACAGACCCAAGGTGCCCCAAACCAACTACTCCTGAACCGCCTCGTTGCTACCCTGGCAGCACCGATCCAAGATGCCCACAACCAACGACACCTGAGCCACCACGTTGCTTCCCTGGTAGCACAGACCCAAGGTGCCCCAAACCGACTACTCCTGAATCGCCTCGTTGCTACCCTGGCAGCACCGATAAAAGATGCCCACAACCAACGACACCTGAGCCACCACGTTGCTTCCCTGGTAGCACAGACCCAAGGTGCCCCAAACCAACTACTCCTGAACCGCCTCGTTGCTACCCTGGCAGCAAAGATCCAAGATGCCCACAACCAACAACACCTGAGCCACCACGTTGCTATCCCGGCAGCCAAGACCCTAGGTGCCCAAAACCAACCACTCCTGAGCCACCTCGTTGCTTCCCTGGCAGCAAAGACCCAAGATGCCCCAAACCAACTACTCCTGAACCACCTCGTTGCTACCCTGGCAGCACCGATCCAAGATGCCCACAACCAACGACACCTGAGCCACCACGTTGCTTCCCTGGTAGCACAGACCCAAGGTGCCCCAAACCGACAACGCCAGCTCCTCCAAGGTGTTTCCCCGGAAGTACAGATCCTAGATGCCCCAAACCCACAACGCCATCTCCTCCCAGGTGTTTCCCTGGAAGTACGGACCCAAGATGCCCGCAACCCACAACGCCTGAGCCACTACGTTGCTACCCTGGTAGCAATGACCTAAGGTGCCCTAAACCAACGACACCTGCTCCTCCCAGGTGTTTCCCAGGCAGTTCCGACCCCCGATGCCCGAAACCCACTACCCCTGCACCTTCAAAACCATTTTGTTATCCTGGTTCACCTAATGCTGATTGCCCGCAACCAACACGACCGACGACTTTGAATCCTCCTACGTACCTTCCACCAACATCACCAGAGCCTAAATGTTATACAGGCTCTACAGATCCCAGATGCCCAAAACCAACAACACCTGAGCCACCACGTTGCTTCCCTGGTAGCACAGACCCAAGGTGCCCCAAACCAATCACTCCTGAACCGCCTCGTTGCTACCCTGGCAGCAAAGATCCGAGATGCCCCAAACCAACAACACCTGCTCCTCCCAGGTGCTTCCCTGGAAGCGCGGACCCACGATGCCCACAACCTACAACACCTGAGCCACCACGTTGCTTCCCTGGCAGCTCAGATCCTAGATGCCCGAAACCAACAACGCCATCTCCTCCCAGGTGTTTCCCTGGAAGTACGGACCCACGATGCCCGCAACCCACAACTCCTGAGCCACCACGTTGCTTCCCTGGAAGCACAGATCCTAGATGCCCCAAGCCCACAACGCCAGCTCCTCCAAGGTGTTTCCCCGGAAGTACAGATCCTAGATGCCCCAAACCCACAACGCCATCTCCTCCCAGGTGTTTCCCTGGGAGTACGGACCCAAGATGCCCACAACCCACAACTCCTGAGCCACCACGTTGCTTCCCTGGCAGTACAGATCCTAGATGCCCCAAGCTCACAACACCAGCTCCTCCAAGGTGTTTCCCTGGAAGTACGGACCCAAGATGCCCGCAACCCACAACTCCTGAGCCACCACGTTGCTTCCCTGGCAGTACAGATCCTAGATGCCCCAAGCCCACAACGCCAGCTCCTCCGAGGTGTTTCCCTGGAAGTACGGACCCAAGATGCCCACAACCCACAACCCCTGAGCCACCACGTTGCTTCCCTGGCAGTAGAGATCCTAGATGCCCCAAGCCCACAACGCCAGCTCCTCCCAAGTGTTTCCCTGGAAGTACAGACCCAAGATGCCCGCAACCCACAACACCTGAGCCACCACAATGCTTCCCGGGTAGCAATGACCTTAGGTGCCCTAGACCGACGACACCTGCTCCTCCCAGATGTTTCCCAGGCAGCTCAGACCCACGATGCCCTAAGCTCACTACCCCAGCACCACCGAAGCCAGTTTGTTACCCTGGCTCACCTGATCCCAAATGTCCACAACCACCAAGACCAACCACATTGAACCCTCCCACATACCTCCCACCAACATCACCAGCACCTAAATGCTATGCTGGCTCTACCGACTCGAGATGTCCTAAGCCCACAACACCTGAGCCACCACGTTGCTTCCCTGGCAGCACAGATCCCAGATGTCCCAAGCCTACAACTCCTGAGCCGCCTCGCTGCTTCCCTGGCAGCTCAGATCCTAGATGCCCAAGGCCCACGACACCTGAGCCACCACGTTGCTACCCAGGCAGCACAGATCCCAGATGTCCCAAGCCTACAACTCCTGAGCCGCCTCGTTGCTTCCCTGGCAGCTCAGATCCTAGATGCCCAAAGCCCACGACACCTGAGCCACCACGTTGCTTCCCTGGCAGCAAAGATCCCAGATGCCCCAAACCAACAACGCCAGCTCCTCCCAGATGTTTCCCTGGAAGTACAGACCCAAGATGCCCGCAACCCACAACACCTGAGCCACCACGTTGCTTCCCGGGTAGCAATGACCTTAGGTGCCCAAGACCGACGACACCAGCTCCTCCCAGATGTTTCCCAGGCAACCCAGACCCACGATGCCCTAAGCTCACTACCCCAGCACCACCAAAGCCAGTTTGTTACCCAGGCTCACCTGATCCCAAATGTCCACAACCACCAAGACCAACCACATTGAATCCTCCCACATACCTCCCACCAACATCACCAGCACCTAAATGCTATGCTGGCTCTACCGACTCGAGATGTCCTAAGCCCACAACACCTGAGCCACCACGTTGCTTCCCTGGCAGCACAGATCCTAGATGCCCAAGGCCCACGACACCTGAGCCACCACGTTGTTACCCAGGCAGCACAGATCCCAGATGTCCCAAGCCTACAACTCCTGAGCCGCCTCGCTGCTTCCCTGGCAGCTCAGATCCTAGATGCCCAAGGCCCACGACACCTGAGCCACCACGTTGCTACCCAGGCAGCACAGATCCCAGATGTCCCAAGCCTACAACTCCTGAGCCGCCTCGCTGCTTCCCTGGCAGCTCAGATCCTAGATGCCCAAAGCCCACGACACCTAAGCCACCACGTTGCTTCCCTGGCAGCACAGATCCCAGATGCCCCAAACCAACAACGCCAGCTCCTCCCAGGTGTTTCCCTGGAAGTACAGACACAAGATGCCCACAACCCACAACCCCTGAGCCACCACGTTGTTTCCCTGGCAGCACAGATTATAGGTGCCCCAAACCAACAACGCCAGCTCCTCCCAGGTGTTTCCCTGGCAGCTCAGATCCTAGATGCCCAAAGCCCACGACACCTGAGCCACCACGTTGCTTCCCTGGCAGCACAGATCCCAGATGCCCCAAACCAACAACGCCAGCTCCTCCCAGGTGTTTCCCTGGAAGTACAGACCCAAGATGCCCACAACCCACAACCCCTGAGCCACCACGTTGTTTCCCTGGCAGCACAGATTATAGGTGCCCCAAACCAACAACGCCAGCTCCTCCCAGGTGTTTCCCTGGAAGTACAGACCCAAGCTGCCCACAACCCACAACCCCTGAACAACCACGTTGTTTCCCCGGCAGCACAGATTCTAGGTGCCCCAAGCCTACAACGCCAGCTCCTCCCAGGTGTTTCCTTGGCAGTACGGACCCAAGATGCCCGCAACCCACCACACCTGAGCCACCACGTTGTTTTCCTGGTAGCTCAGATCCTAGATGCCCCAAACCCACAACACCAGCTCCTCCCAGATGTTTCCCTGGAAGTTCGGACCCCAGATGCCCCAAGCCCACAACACCAGCTCCCCCCAGGTGTTTCCCTGGAAGTACAGACCCAAGATGCCCACAACCAACAACACCTGAGCCACCACGTTGCTTCCCTGGCAGCTCAGATCCTAGATGCCCAAGGCCCACGACACCTGAGCCACCACGTTGCTACCCAGGCAGCACAGATCCTAGATGTCCCAAGCCCACGACACCTGAGCCACCACGTTGCTTCCCTGGCAGCACAGATCCCAGATGCCCCAAACCAACAACGCCAGCTCCTCCCAGGTGTTTCCCTGGAAGTACAGACCCAAGATGCCCACAACCCACAACCCCTGAGCCACCACGTTGCTTCCCTGGCAGCACAGATCCCAGATGCCCCAAACCAACAACGCCAGCTCCTCCCAGGTGTTTCCTTGGCAGTACGGACCCAAGATGCCCGCAACCCACCACACCTGAGCCACCACGTTGTTTTCCTGGTAGCATAGATTCTAGATGCCCTAGACCGACGACACCTGCTCCACCCAGGTGTTTCCCAGGCAGCTCAGATCCAAGATGCCCTAAGCTCACTACCCCAGCACCACCAAAGCCAGTATGTTATCCTGGTTCACCTGATCCCAAATGCCCACAACCACCAAGACCAACGACATTGAATCCTCCCACATACCTCCCACCTACATCACCAGCACCTAAATGCTATGCTGGCTCTACCGATCCTAGATGCCCTAAGCCCACAACACCAGCTCCTCCCAGGTGTTTCCCTGGAAGCACGGACCCAAGATGCCCACAACCCACAACACCTGAGCCACCACGTTGCTTCCCTGGCAGCTCGGATCCTAGATGCCCCAAGCCCACAACGCCAGCTCCTCCCAGGTGTTTCCCTGGAAGTACAGACCCAAGATGCCCACAACCCACAACACCTGAGCCACCACGTTGCTTTCCTGGCAGCTCAGATCCTAGATGCCCCAAACCCACAACACCAGCTCCTCCCAGATGTTTCCCTGGAAGTTCGGACCCCAGATGCCCCAAGCCCACAACACCAGCTCCCCCCAGGTGTTTCCCTGGAAGTACAGACCCAAGATGCCCACAACCAACAACACCTGAGCCACCACGTTGCTTCCCTGGCAGCTCAGATCCTAGATGCCCAAGGCCCACGACACCTGAGCCACCACGTTGCTACCCAGGCAGCACAGATCCTAGATGTCCCAAGCCCACGACACCTGAGCCACCACGTTGCTTCCCTGGCAGCACAGATCCCAGATGCCCCAAACCAACAACGCCAGCTCCTCCCAGGTGTTTCCCTGGAAGTACAGACCCAAGATGCCCACAACCCACAACCCCTGAGCCACCACGTTGCTTCCCTGGCAGCACAGATCCCAGATGCCCCAAACCAACAACGCCAGCTCCTCCCAGGTGTTTCCTTGGCAGTACGGACCCAAGATGCCCGCAACCCACCACACCTGAGCCACCACGTTGTTTTCCTGGTAGCATAGATTCTAGATGCCCTAGACCGACGACACCTGCTCCACCCAGGTGTTTCCCAGGCAGCTCAGATCCAAGATGCCCTAAGCTCACTACCCCAGCACCACCAAAGCCAGTTTGTTATCCTGGTTCACCTGATCCCAAATGCCCACAACCACCAAGACCAACGACATTGAATCCTCCCACATACCTCCCACCTACATCACCAGCACCTAAATGCTATGCTGGCTCTACCGATCCTAGATGCCCTAAGCCCACAACACCAGCTCCTCCCAGGTGTTTCCCTGGAAGCACGGACCCAAGATGCCCACAACCCACAACACCTGAGCCACCACGTTGCTTCCCTGGCAGCTCGGATCCTAGATGCCCCAAGCCCACAACGCCAGCTCCTCCCAGGTGTTTCCCTGGAAGTACAGACCCAAGATGCCCACAACCCACAACACCTGAGCCACCACGTTGCTTTCCTGGCAGCTCAGATCCTAGATGCCCCAAACCCACAACACCAGCTCCTCCCAGATGTTTCCCTGGAAGTTCGGACCCCAGATGCCCCAAGCCCACAACACCAGCTCCTCCCAGGTGTTTCCCTGGAAGTACAGACCCAAGATGCCCACAACCAACAACACCTGAGCCACCACGTTGCTTCCCTGGCAGCTCAGATCCTAGATGCCCAAGGCCCACGACACCTGAGCCACCACGTTGCTACCCAGGCAGCACAGATCCTAGATGTCCCAAGCCTACTACTCCTGAGCCACCTCGCTGCTTCCCTGGCAATTCAGATCCTAGGTGCCCCAAGCCTACAACACCTGCGCCACCACGTTGCTACCCAGGCAGCACAGATCCTAGATGCCCCAAACCAACAACGCCAGCTCCTCCCAGGTGTTTCCCTGGAAGTACGGACCCAAGATGCCCACAACCCACGACACCTGAGCCACCACGTTGTTTCCCTGGCAGCTCAGATCCTAGGTGCCCCAAGCCTACGACACCTGCGCCACCACGTTGCTTCCCCGGTAGCTCAGACCCAAGGTGCCCACAACCCACGACACCTGAGCCACCACGTTGTTTCCCTGGCAGCTCAGATCCTAGATGCCCCAAGCCCACAACGCCAGCTCCTCCACGTTGCTTCCCTGGCAGCTTAGATCCTCGATGCCCCAAGCCTACGACTTCTGAGCCTCCTCGGTGCTACCCAGGCAGCGCAGATCCCAGATGTCCTAAACCCACAACACCGAAGCCACCACGTTGCTTCCCTGGCAGCAATGACCCTAGGTGCCCTAGACCAACGACACTTGCTCCTCCAAGGTGTTTCCCAGGCAGCTCAGACCCACGATGCCCTAAGCTCACTACCCCCGCACCACCAAAGCCAGTTTGTTATCCTGGTTCACCTGATCCCAAATGTCCACAACCACCAAGACCAACGACATTGAATCCTCCCACATACCTCCCCCCTACATCACCGGCACTTAAATGTTATGTTGGCTCTACCGATCCTAGATGCCCCAAGCCCTCAACGCCAGCTCCTCCACGTTGCTTCCCTGGCAGCTCAGATCCTAGATGCCCCAAGCCTACGACTCCTGAGCCTCCTCGGTGCTACCCAGGCAGCGTAGATCCCAGATGTCCTAAACCCACAACACCGGAGGCACCACGTTGCTTCCCTGGCAGCTCAGATCCTAGATGCCCCAAACCTACGACTCCTGAGCCTCCTCGGTGCTACCCAGGCAGCGCAGATCCCAGATGTCCTAAACCCACAACACCCGAGCCACCACGTTGCTTCCCTGGCAGCTCAGATCCTAGATGCCCCAAGCCTACGACTCCTGAGCCTCCTCGGTGCTACCCAGGCAGCGCAGATCCCCGATGCCCTAAACCCACAACACCGGAGCCACCACGTTGCTTCTCTGGCAGCTCAGATCCTAGGTGCCCCAAGCCTACGACACCTGCGCCACCACGTTGCTTCCCCGGTAGCTCAGACCCTAGGTGCCCACAACCCACGACACCTGAGCCACCACGTTGTTTCCCTGACAGCTCAGATCCTAGATGCCCCAAGCCCACAACGCCAGCTCCTCCACGTTGCTTCCCTGGCAGCTCAGATCCTAGATGCCCCAAGCCTACGACTCCTGAGCCTCCTCGGTGCTACCCAGGCAGCGCAGATCCCAGATGTCCTAAACCCACAACACCCGAGCCACCACGTTGCTTCCCTGGCAGCTCAGATCCTAGATGCCCCAAGCCTACAACTCCTGAGCCTCCTCGGTGCTACCCAGGTAGCGCAGATCCCAGATGTCCTAAGCCCACAATACCCGAGCCACCACGTTGCTTCCCTGGCAGCTCAGATCCTAGATGCCCCAAGCCTACGACTCCTGAGCCTCCTCGGTGCTACCCAGGCAGCGCAGATCCCAGATGTCCTAAACCCACAACACCCGAGCCACCACGTTGCTTCCCTGGCAGCTCAGATCCTAGATGCCCCAAGCCTACGACTTCTGAGCCTCCTCGGTGCTACCCAGGCAGTGCAGATCCCCGATGCCCTAAACCCACAACACCGGAGCCACCACGTTGCTTCCCTGGCAGCTCAGATCCTAGGTGCCCCAAGCCTACGACTCCTGCGCCACCACGTTGCTTCCCCGGTAGCTCAGACCCTAGGTGCCCACAACCCACGACACCTGAGCCACCACGTTGTTTCCCTGACAGCTCAGATCCTAGATGCCCCAAGCCCACAACGCCAGCTCCTCCACGTTGCTTCCCTGGCAGCTCAGATCCTAGATGCCCCAAGCCTACGACTCCTGAGCCTCCTCGGTGCTACCCAGGCAGCGCAGATCCCAGATGTCCTAAACCCACAACACCCGAGCCACCACGTTGCTTCCCTGGCAGCTCAGATCCTAGATGCCCCAAGCCTACAACTCCTGAGCCTCCTCGGTGCTACCCAGGTAGCGCAGATCCCAGATGTCCTAAGCCCACAATACCCGAGCCACCACGTTGCTTCCCTGGCAGCTCAGATCCTAGATGCCCCAAGCCTACGACTCCTGAGCTTCCTCGTTGCTACCCAGGCAGCGCAGACCCCAGATGTCCTCAACCCACGACCCCTGAGCCTCCTCGTTGCTTCCCCGGCAGCACAGATCCTAGATGCCCCAAGCCTACAACGCCAGCTCCTCCAAGGTGTTTCTCTGGAAGTACGGACCCAAGATGCCCTCAACCCACAACGCCGGAGCCTCCTCGTTGCTACCCAGGCAGCGCAGATCCTAGATGTCCTAAACCCACAACACCTGAGCCACTACGTTGCTTCCCTGGCAGCTCAGATCCTAGGTGCCCCAAGCCGACGTCTCCTGAACCTCCTCGTTGCTACCCAGGCAGCACAGATCCCAGATGTCCCAAACCCACACCTAGCTCATGTTATCCCGGATCGAAAGATCCGAAGTGTCCGCAACCATTTGCCCCGAGCAGTACTAATCCACCTTCAACATATTTGCCACCATTTCCTGCTGAAAATGAAGTAAACTCACCTAGAGTAAGCAGATTAGCGGTCAAGAATTTTGATGATGATGAGGACACGCAATCAAAAATCGGTAAGATAATTTTTAAATTATCGTATTTTGGAATTAATTAATAATAGAAAATTAAATAAAGTAGATCGTTTCCATATTCACCCCCCCCCCCCCCCCCTCCCCCCAGAAATACATAATACTTACATAATGTGGTTTCATATAATTTTGGCCTCATCTCATAATTATCGCTTTTTTCCGAACGGTTCTGTGTAGATATTATAAATTTTAGTTTGGACTCTTCAAAAGACTTTCTTTTTTAGTTACTGCTCGCACTTTCTCAAAACCAATAAAAATGATAATCATAGCGCACCACGTTCCACTACAGAGCACAGGATTTTGTCCATATTCCACCACGCTGACTCTATGCCTACCCGACAGACTTTACATAAATCTATAGAGAACTGCTCAAGTTCCCTCTGACGTGCAGGTTTCCTCACTATGATTTATAGTTTCTTTACACTAGTTTCCTTACAAGGGTTTATACCATCAAACTGATTGAAAAACGTGCGTTTGACCACTCGGCTACCCCATACTTATAATAAAATTTATATGAATGTTAAATTTTGTTGTACAATTTCAGATTCGCTTGATTTCGCAAAAACAAGCACCAAATCAAGGAAAGTACGAGATGTGAGCAGTCCTATCAGTGAAGCTGTATCATTCGCAACAAATGGATCCGCGATCATCTACGTGGCTGTCGGTTCTGTCCTACTAATGATCATGTCAGTAACACTGGCCGTTTATTTGTATAAAAATAACCGCAAACAAAAGGAAAGATCTATGACAGTAACGGCCAAGATTCAGGAGAGTCCCTGTTAAATAATTAAGGTGTAATTATATTGTGATACTATGTTTTTAAATCTACATACTCGACGCAAACCAACCTTTACATTTTTTTATATGACATGGCTGCGTTTTATGGATTGACTTACGAATATGTTAACTGTCACTGCCTTGTTTAGCTTAAATATTAGCCAGTTTATAAATGATACTGTCTTGAAACAATTATACGAATTGTCGCGCTAAAATATATTTTAAAAAATATTATTATCCGTTAACGACTTAAGAGAACCACTGTACTTCGAAATTTATAGAAACTTTATAGTGAAACGTGTTTTGTCACTTCTATAAACTGATGTAAACAATCTATAAATTTTGGGGATACAATTTAGCGCAACGACTTGTAAAGACACTTACAGACAGCGTCAAGTGGCTGGTGATATGCTTTCTCTATCACTATATTTGAATAGTGCCATAAAATCACTACCAACAACGATACTTTCTCAAAATATATATAATGTACTAATATTTTATCATCCCTAGTCAACGTTATATATTATATTCAGAATTTTCGATGTATATAAAAAACAATTGCATAATTATATAACTTCCTTTTTTTAATATACTCATTGTGATATTTTTGTGTAAATATTATTTTGCAAGTTTGCTAAAGTGGCCATTGAATGTATAGTGTATGTTTATAGGTAATATCAGATGGCTTGATCAGCGGCCTTACCACCAAAAGTATTGTTATTGCAACAGTGACTGTCATTTATTATCAGATCTTGTACCAAGTTATCTGTCCACAACTGAAAGTAACAGGTAGTGGTAAGGGGACAGGTCCATTCCGTGGGAATATGACAGGTACTAGAGTGGGTACCTACAAACCTAACCTTTTGTCGGCTACGGAATGTGCCTGTTGTCATAGATTTCTAATTTCTATATATTAATTATGTTAGAATAATTGTTTTTCAAGTCAATCTGATTAAAACATTCTATGAATGTAATTATTTATGTTTTATTTCACCGCATCCATAATACTTTGAGAATACTTATTTAAATTCTCAATGGATTTTTAACATGAATACTTAAGGTCTATATACCCTGAAGTGTTAAAAAATCCATCACAGTTTAAGTTTTATGTTAATTCCTGAGACCTTACAAGTAGGTAACCTTAAAAATGACTTTAAGTTCAATAGTCCATACATTCGACTTCTAAATAATCTATTGTTCCGATTATGTCGGGCTATAAAACTACACAACCGGCCAAGTGCGAGTCGGACTCGCGCACGTGGGGTTCCGTACCATTATCTATAAAAAACGGCAAAAAAAACACGTCTGTTGTATGGGAGCCCCCTTAAATATTTATGTTATTCTGTTTTTTTTGTATTTGTTATTATAGCGGCAACAGAAATACACCATCTGTGAAAATTTCAATTCTCCAACTATCACGGTTCATGAGATACAGCCTGGTGACAGACGGACGGACGGACGGGCGGACGGACAGCGAAGTCTTAGTAATAGGGTTCCCGTTTTACCCTTTGGGTACGGAACCCTAAAAACTCAATCTAAACTCACTCAATTTAGGTCCAGGTTAGCTAAGACGGGTTGTTACACAAACCGGTGCCTATAATATGCTTGCGTTCGTGGTATAACTGTAGGTATCAAAACATCAACACTCGTAAAATATTTTTTTATTAATTAACTTAGTAGGTAAGTAGGTAATGATGATTCTTATCACAAATTGGACTAAAGTTACTTATCATACAAAATCTTAAAATATATGAGAATAGAGAGTCTTAATATCGTCAATATTTTCTTCTATAGGTACCAAAACGAACTGTGGTAGTAAAAATGTACATTATGATTGACATTTTGTGGTAAACCCCACGCAACCAGGCGTCAAAACGCATCTTTAAAAGTATAGAGACCAATTTGGAATTTTAGGATTTCGACTATAAATCTTAAAGTGTCGTTCTAACGACCATTTTTCAACAACATTATTTTTGAGTTAGGTCTCTATACTTTTAAAGATGCGAAAATTCACTCGCACTGTCGATTTCATTTCGTTGAAGAATGAACTTTATCTGTGAGTAAATACAGTTCTTTTGGTATTGGCAAACATTTGACAAGGAAGAACAATAATGCTGGCTTTGATTAGATTTTTAGAATTTCTACCGGTCAATGAGTTTCAGTCTGATGGGTCCATTTGGAGTGTACATAGGATGTATGTGATAATCCATAGGTTCATGGTGGTATTCCAGCTTGAATGACTGTATAATCTGCAAAAAAGGTATCGTTTTTAAGAAATAATACATGTATATGTTTTGATAATCCTAAGCATGCTCAGATATGTCGCTTATGCCTTCAATTTTTCTTACGAAGTGAGTGAACTGATGAAATTTAATGGAATAAGGTGTGAAATGGGTGATAAAAGATGGCCGATGAATCGGATGACTCCCTTCTGCGAGTCATAAGTTTTATTACCTCCGAATGTCATACTTCTCAAAAGTATGAAAAACTTCTAAAAACAAATGACGAAAAAAAAACATTCGTTTCGAATTGCGACCCTCCTCCTTTTTGAAGTCGGTTAAAAATGTGATTCTAGACGATAATGTGTTTCTGACATCACATACCTAATTGACTACAATAAGCGTGAGGACTTATATTTTATGGGTCATTACGGTACGTTTTTGCTTTAAAATAAAAAAAGGATAAAACTAAATGGTGTCGTGGGACACCAGGTAGGAACGAAGTTCCTTCGAAGTAGACATATATGATAGGACATTTAAAATACCAGCTTCTACCCGCGACTTCGTCCACGCAGACTTCGTTCCATCCATCCATCCATCCATCCATCCAACCGTCCGTCCGTCCGTCCGTCCGTCCGTCCATCCATCCATCCATCCATCCATCCATCCATCCATCCATCCATCCATCCATCCATCCATCCATCCATCCATCCATCCATCCATCAAACGACACAAATAAAGAGACGTCTCATTTAACGGTTTTTTTCCACGCATTTTTTCTTACGGTTTTACTATCACATATTTTTCAGTTCGGTCGCCTAGCAAAATCCCTATTCCCTCCAAGCCTGCCATAAGGAACTTCGTTCCAAAAATCGTAATTTAACTTACCTTACAAATAACTGTATGTATTTCAAGTTCAGCAAATCTGCGACCAAGGCACATTCTTTTGCCGAAACCGAATGGCAAAGAGGCGAATGCGTGATGAGCCTCACCCGGCGATCGCTGCATCCATCTCTCTGGTCGAAATTCAGATGCTTTCGAAAAATAGGCCTCACTGTTACCCATCACATAGTGCTGGAAAATGACTTGAGTCTGGAAAATAATAGTTAACCTCGGACAGGTCCGCATAAACAATTCATTTTCCACTGTTATGGGATGTCTATGTCCCATAGCGCTTAATGTGCTCAATACCTACCCATTATTAAATATAGAAAACGGGTATTGCTTTCTTATATTTACGCGAATACTATACATTGAAATAAAACTATTTACGGATTTTATCGCGTTTATTTAATAAACCGCATATCCTCGCAAAAGAACACCGACTCCGACCAAGGATGATACGTGAGGCCATTGAAATTAAAAAACATTCTAATTTCAATAGGGAAGATGGCTGGGTGCTACCACCAACTTGGGATCCAGTAATTAATATGATTAAATCCAAAACCAAGTGTACCATTGCAAGACCTCAAGACACCGTAAGCACTTTCTGCGTGGATTGGACCGCAAACAACAACTAAATATGAGGGTACCCAGTTATTAACTATGACATCAGCGGCCTCAGTACGCCTGCCAAGATGTTTTCTCACAAGTCCCTAAAACATCTTGTCAACTTGCGTTCCCGTATCTTATTTGCTAATATGGCTTCCAAGATGTTTAAAATTAGACAGCCTGCTAAAATTTTCTCACAGTTTACGATCTTTCGTTCATTCGTTCATTGAAATGACAAATAGAGCGAGATGGAGCTTTACAAAGAAAAAAGATGCTGCATACACATCATAGAATATATTAGATTATTTATGCACAGATTAAAAATATCTTTGGGCATAGCTTCTTTTTTATTATGCCGGAAGCTTTACGTATTATCATTTGGTCGGTGGTATTATGCTTAAAATTTATTTCTTGGGCACTATACTATTTTTATTTGCCAATTTAAAGAACTTTACATTGTAAAACGGCAAAAAGCACGCAAAGTATGATGCCAAACAAAATCTAACCTCAAACCTACAGATTTTTTGTAAAATATGAATTTTAAATCACGTGGAATAGGATTATGGGGATTTTCGGAAGAAAATAAAACAGATAGAAATGTCTCTACACTTTTTTGTTGTTGTTTGTCGAACACGAAAATAAATTTACGTGTTCGTTTTCGGAAGAATTTTGCATGTAGTCCGCTTGATATTGGCGAAGGATGGAGTAAAATAAGTATTATTTGTTATAATAGTGTATAAAATGCTATATTTATGTACTTCTTACAGCCTAATTATTTTCTCATCACCGGCCTTTGACCGTGAGAAATTTCTTTACGTTGACCTGTCAAATTCGTGTCTCTATGGTACATTTTGGTAACCCATGCTAGCACTTAAGATATAACATCTTATCCATACGTCAAACACGTTGTATTTAACTGTCAAACCCATTTTATATTTACGCCATGCTAGCAAATAAGACGTAACGATTTTGCCACAAAAATGACGTCACGATCCGTGAGAAAATGTCTTATCTTGGCAGGCGTACTGAGACCGCAGGACGTCTAACACCTCAGTCCCCCCGTGACCATGGTTGCTGTAAAGCAGCCGAAACGTCGGGAAAATAAACTAGTAATAAACGCGATAAAATCCGTAAAATAGTTTTATTTCAATGTATAAAAAACGGGGTTAAGAGCTTTTTGGACAGATTTTGTAACTGTCTAAAACTGAAAGTAATATTTTTTTTAATAAAGCTGCAAGACAAGTGGTGGTAAGGGTCAGTTTTGTCCAAATCATTTGAAATAAATTTGACTTAAGTTTTGTTATGAAGTATACGGTACGTTAGCAAAACTGAGCGTTTTTAAATATAGAAAACAAACTAAAATTAATTGGCTTAAATATTTAAATTAAATCAATGTTTCCGTACGAATGGCAACACGGAATATCAAGACTTCTTTCTTATCTGTCTCATCCACAATAAAACATGATAATATTTTTTGTACTGCGTTTTATACTGGATATTAACATAGTTAATTACAAAAACTGTATTTTTACTTACCCCTTTAGGTATATTGTAGCCACAAATAATAGTGTCCTTTGTCAACTGTCGACCGTTGCCAATAACAACAGGAAACATCCTTTAATTAAAAATATACATTAGGTTTTAAATAGCTTGAATTTATACAGTGTACACTCAGGTTACGAGAATGTTTAGAGAACCAAATTATTGGTTGTAGGTATGTAATCATTCTCACCTAAAAACTTCTTTGACACAAGCCTTTAAATACGGCATTCGATTCACGTCACCGGGCCTCAAAGGCCTGTCTTGTATAACTTTGCTTATTTCTTCATAGAGCCTTTCTTGCACGTGAGGCCGAAGTGATAACTGATATAAAATTGACGCAATTGCATTTGACGTCTGAAAAAAATATTTGTCTCAAATCATCGATTTACAATTCATTGCTATTATATTTCTAACAGGTAATATTTTTGTGTTTTATGTTAAGCGGACTGCAATCTTTCTTGCACCCCTACTACTACTACTACTAAAGCCCTTGTAACGTCCCACTGCTGGGCACGGGCCTCCCCCCAATGCGAGGGGATTAAAAGGGTGGGTATTAAAAATTGAAAGGGCACCCCTTTAGGATTAAAACTTATTCTAATAACCAAATAGAAATAATTTCTGAATTGTTTCTATTTTCTTTAAATTTTATTTTTTCGTTAAAAATAAATTATGGAAACCAATTTTACCGTATCTATTCCAACAAGGAACATGTCCAGCGCGGCAATGGCTGCCACCCTTGGCCCGGCCGCTGCAACCAAGTCTTGAAGCAGGGATTTACTGCTACCATTTACTTCACTCTCCTTCAGTGCTCTCTCTACATGGCTCAGAGTTACACTATAATATAATAAAGCAAACATAGTCTCAGGAAAAAGGTTAGTCGACATCACAGGAGACCGAAGAGCTGGCAGCTACCTTGGACAAAGAATTAGTCTAGTTATTCAAAGGGGGAACGCTGCCAGTATCTTCGGAACTTTGCCTAAAGGGACTCCTTTTAATAATATATTTTAGTTTTTTATATTATATTATTTAAGTTTATTAGTATATTTAGTTTTAGGTTTATTTTTCTTTTAGTAGGTAAATAGTAAATAAAAGAAAATGTAATCATATTGCAAAATAATCTCCATGAAGTTGCTTACTCATTAGTCTCAGGATAAAGTAATGGTACTTACAACGTACAAAAAATATAACTGGTGATATGAATAAAACAAGCTCAAATAAATATATACGTAAGACCTTACTAAATTTGTTATCCTGCTGGCACTATTTGTCTAGGAGATTCCGTTGTTTTACGAAGATAAGTAGAGCTAACCTGAGAATAGTATCAAGAGCAGCCACATATTTCTTAAACATGGTGGTCGGGTAGAGTCTCCACCATGGAGCACGCAGTTCCAGCTCTCCCACACTCAGGAAGAAGGTCTGCACGGCGTCTATAAGACGCAGACTCTCTGAACCTTCGTGGGCTTCGAAACAACCAAGTCTTGTATCCAAGGCTATCAGTCCAAGGGCTAAAACATATAAACTAATTTTAAAATGAAATGTGTGTGGAATAAAGCTCCTAAATAGATTATATTGATGTACATTTTGAAACGTGATGTATGTAGGAAGGACTCAGTTAAACGCAGTTAAATATCTACTTTGTATATATACAATTAAATGTCAAATTCTACCGAACTATGCAATACGAAATACCAACATTCCAAAGACCATTTATGTAGCTCATGCAAGAAGTCATCTGGCGTTTCTGAATGTTCGTTTCTTATTTCTCGCAATCTGAAACAATGGAACAATAATTACGTCATAAGTATTACAAACGACAAAGCGAGCAATTAGCAGCCCAAATAGTTTGCTACTACCCAATCGCAGGCGTTGAAAAAATCTGTCGGTTTCGTCAATTTGGAGAAAACTTTCTTATAAATAGGAAATAGCAGAAGTACAATAATACCTTTGTATGAACGCATCTGCAACATCAGCAACTGGTTCAGTATATTGTGCTGCTGCGCCGGCGCTCAATGCAACACGAGATACTTTTGTCCTGAACGCAGCCCACGATTCACCATGTCTGCGTAAATATAAATGTTTTACTAATCAACTACTTACTTACAAAAACGGAGGAGGTTCTCAATCGAAACCGTACTCCTTCGTTTGTCAATAGATTTCGATATTCTTTTTTTAAATTTTTTAAGTCGTTATTTCCAAGTCAATACACCCAATACTTTGCTATACTTTTTTGGGCGTATTAATGACACAAAGTTACCGAAAACAACAGCCGTGTGAATATAACTTTACACAACCTAATAGTCAAGACCGTCATCATATTTTGAAGCGCATTTGAGGGTAATTACGCGCGCGCGGAGCAATCATGAAAAGCTTCATAACTACCACTAAACTTCTATTAAATAAGGGGACCCAAGTCACAGTCAGAAGCGACGATTGCTATTGACTTTGTTAATGGTATGCAAGATAGTTCACTGGTAATCATAATGTAATATTACTTACACAGCAATAACGCCCGCACAATTTTCTTCAGCACCGAAAAAGTCTTTTCTCAACGTGTGCTTGTAGTAGTTTAATGATGGCATCGATGGTCTGAAACACATAAATATCTGTATACGAACAACTGTTTTACCATACCTACATTAATAGGATGCATTACAAATTACAATTAGTAAACATGATTGTTACAAATTGGTAGAAAAAAAAGTTGCCTGTACATAAACTATAGGCGTACATTTTCTACCTCATTAGGACTTATCTCATAACGTTTACACATGTTGCTCATTTTATTCTGTTACTAAATTAATGAAATTATAAAATTTTATGGAATAAGATGTGAAATGACTCGAGCCTTCAGTTAGCGGGTATTTCAGCCAGTGTCAAGTATTATCAAGAGCAAATTCAATAAATCCGCATTATAAATGAAAAATAGGTGATGAACGTGATAAAGATGTCGGATGACTCCCTATTTTACTCATGAATGGCATTCCAGAGAAGTAGAAAAAATATTTAAAAGTATTAAAAATATTATTATAATATAATGATTAATAATACTTGTGACGTGTGCGCGGTGTATTTATGGTGCTGAGCCTAGTGTATGCTGACTATGTATGAGCCTAGTGTATGCTCCTTCGATGGCTTACTATTTTGCGCATGCGTGGTAATGGCGACCGTCATCGCGCCAGCGAGGGACGCCGAGGCGCGGACCCCCCGCAGAGGTTTTCCGAGAGTTTTCCGTGCGCGTCGTGTTTTGTTGTTAATGTCGGTTGATAATTATATAATTGTTGTCTGATTCTGTGTAACTCATTGTTTTAGTTCAGTATTGTGTTTTGTGATGGATGGTTATACGCTGTGAATATACTGTAGTGTGTTTGATTCGTTATATACTTTTTTTTTATTGTGTCATAAAAATGGTTTAATTACCGATGTGGTGCAGCATCTTCGCCTCTAAACACCCTTTCCACTTCCCGGGCATCGAACACGAACAACATGTCGGGCCGGCCGAGCAGGCCCGCCATCTTCACGCAGGTCCCGTACTGCTCGCGTAAAGACATGCACAGCTTGTCGATATGTTCCACTGAGTATCCACCTTGAATAAAAGTATAAATCAAAAAATTTTTTTTTTTTATTCGTGTTGGCCAAAAAGCAATTACAAATAGTCAGATTTTACCACCGGTTCGGAATGCTGCTTCCACTGAGAAGAGCTGGTAAGAAACTCAATGGTTACTCTTTTTAAAATGATAAATAGTAAGGATTATGAGTAATACATTCTCAGGAGCAGCAACGCCATGAGGGCAGGCAGCACCTTTAGCGTCTCAATACTAGAGAAGAATTATACTCACACAGTCTAAAATTAGATACAGATTTTGGCATTACGCTTAGAAAGCTAGTATAAGGTGCGCCTACTCCCACTTACAGTATAAGGATTATTCTCAATCACAAGTGGCTATAGAAATAATTGCTTTGGTGTTAACGGTGTTAACGGCGATTTTACGTAAGCGAATTTTTTTTACCTTTAGGAGAGCGTACTCATTCGACGCAGAAAATTTTGCTGATTCCAAATATGTACCTACATAAGTCAATATCGCCCAGTGTCGCTTAAGATAAATAGTCTTTCAACCCCTCATCATACTGAATTTGTAAATTATATAAAATGTACTTTTATCCTAATTCTGAAATAATATTACCGAAATAGATTACTTAGTTGTGGCTATGATTAAATGTTTTTCCGTGAGTATTGCGTGTGTAGTTGATAGTCATAATAAATGTATTTTCTTTCTTTCTTACTTAATCATAACATATTTCATTTTTCATGCAATGGTAGCGGAGTTGCCAAACGCACGCTTTGCAATCAAATTGCGAAGGTTCAAACCCCGGCTCGCACCTCCGGGATTTCATGTGCGAATCTCATTTTCATCCGAGAAATGCTTCGGGCTGATTGGGACGTCAATACGCGCGCTGTATTTTTTTGCTACTACCTAAATGAACTGTACTAAGTCATAGAAAAAGCTGTTTTTTTCGAAGAAATATCTTTGACGATGCGAGTGGGTTTTTATGCGTAGTCGCGTGGTTTTAACCATATATATTCAAACTTTAAGAATTTTGGCTCAGAGTACATTATTAAAAAAAATCTAGATAGTTTGCTTGCCCTAGTCTGCCCGAGCCCTTATCCTACTTCTTGATTTAAGAAACAAATGAATACTTATAATGTTATAAAATTTACTTTTTTTTACATAGTCAACAATTAACTAATAATAATAATAAAATAAAAGTAAAAAAATATATAACATACTTGATTTATAAATTTTAAAAAATACAAGACTGATATTTTTCTGATATTTCAAAGATAGTCAAAATTTGACTAATATGAACAGATACTTTCTATGTAGGTACGAGCATTACCTTTGTTGAAAGGTAATAGGAGAAGGTATCTGTCTGCATTCGCGCATTCCCCGTTTCCTGCAATTTCACTTTCGAAATTTACGCTCGCTAGTCACTCATCTCTACCCTAACGAAAGTGAGAGCTGTTATGGTCTCACAACAAAAAATATAGTACTACGTAATGATATAATTTGTTATGCATTAATGTAAGTGTCCTTGTTTTTTTTTGCCTTAATGACCATTTCAGTGTATACTTAACTGCCATACGATTCTTCTATACATTTTAACGTGTGACGATTTACCGTATGATAACGTCATACATGGATCTCTATGCAAAGCACCAGCGGATTTTAGTCAGATCGACATAGATAAAAAAACAAAAACCGACTTCAATACAATTGAATACAATTCATTACATTTGGAGTAGGTGCCAATCAACGTCAGACAAGGCAAATACACACAGGAATTGGCACCGACTCCAAATGTAATTAATTGTAACGTTATTTGTAGCTTTTTAGTGCACCTAGGTTTTTGAAGTCGGTTTTTGTTTTTTGTTAAAAATATTTTTTTTCACGATTTTTACACCTTAACAGCCCTAAAAAGGTAAAAATTTACAGCCAAAAAAAAATTTTTGAAATCGGTCGACAGAGATATTCGGTAACATACATAAAAAAAAAACATACGGGTTGAATTGAGAACCTCCTTCTTTTTGAAGTCGGTTAAAAAATGTGACCAATTTAACGTTTTTAGACATATCTCGAATAGAGATGATGGCCATCTCACGAGAATGGCCCCGCAGTTGTAACATGCCATGGACTCTACATGTCAAATAATTAGTGGTAATAATATGGTACTAGAGTTTATCAACAGTATGTGTCAAAGATTATTGTAATATATTATAATATAAGCTGACCGGGCGAACTTCGTACCGCCTTAGAATTACATACGAAAGCAGCGCCACCTACCGGGTCCAGTTATGAATCTAAACCATAAATATACACCAATGATATTCTAGTAAACAGATATGTTATGAGCGCGCAAAAGTGAAGACTCGAATACGTCGTAATTAGGACGTATTTGTTGACAGATGAATGTTACATCACACAGAAGCGCAAGTGACAACACTATCTATATCTTTTTTCTCGTTGGTTTTATCAAGCCATCTCTTTTCCACATTTCTACGTGTTGTGAAATGTAAAATGAATGAAAAGTGTGTATGTGTGCTGCCGCTGTTACACGGAACAATTTTTTCAGTTGTTTTGTGCGTTTATAACATATCTGTTTGCTAGTATATCACTGATATATACACAAAATCCTAATCAGTCCAGTTGCTAAACGGAAGAGTTCAACGACATACACACGTACAGTAGAATTATATATTTAAATGAAATACGTCAACACATAAAACAATATCGAAATAGTTAAAATTAGTGGGCTTGTTCAATAACAACACGACAATACGTAAGTAGATAAATATTTAAAATTACTTATTGAAAGCTATTTGTCTTAAAGGAAATTTTTTTAACCTTACAGGAGACAATGACCATTCGACGCAGAAAAAATCGCTGATTCCAAATATTTAGGTAAGTCAATATTGCCCAAAAGTGTCGCTTATGTCAAATAGGCTTTTATCCCTCGATATATAAATTATCATTGTCACGTTTCATGTTATATATAGTAACCAGATGCGCAGTGTCTAGTTAAACTTTCAAATCAAGATATGTACCTTGTTTAGATTTCCCTATTCCTTGTACTGAGAAAAAGCAATAGGCTCTTGAAAGTCTTTTGCGGTTTCGCAGATACCAAACCTGTAGAGCCAGACTAACTTGTTAATTTAGGTACTTTCTTACGACTATAGCTAGCTTTACCTCACTATAGTACCACTGTATATCACTATAAGACCAGAAAGGTCAAGTCCGTAGCACCCTCAACCAACAGACGTGCATGAAAAGATGTATGAATGTGTATAAGGCCGCATTGTAGCACTTTATATCGCTTACGTATAGATTGTATTACTTTAAGTGTTGTAACAATAAATAGTTATCTATCTATCTAGCACAAGAGGTATTTCGGGATCGTAGCATGTGTCAAACAATAGTCGCTGCCTACCCCCCATGAGATATAGGCGTATATGTATAAGTTTGTAATTTCTTTTCCATTTAGCAAATCGAAATCGAAAAGTAAAATTTACAAATCGAAAAGTAAAATAATTGCATGAGTTACATTGCTTTATAACATTGTAATCATCTATACATCTCACGTTTTCATGTCAAATCGTGACAACAAAGAAAACGTGTCTTTCTACCATAAACAAATGACTTCTACACACAGGTACGTCAACCCAATACCAAAACCAACTCTGTAACAATTGGTATAAGATTCAATTCCTATCGTAAAAGCCACGCACTCACGTGTCATAATTCGCCCGCGCTGTCAGTTTCATTTCGTTGAACAAATGAACTTTTTCCATGAGTCAATACAGTTTATTGGAGTATGGCAAAACATTTGAAGCACGAGCGTCGACGCCCAAGTGTAGGGGAGGCTAGCGTCCAATGTATTGATCATTGACATAATAACACAAAGAATCTCTTTACATAATGTACGCTAAAAATCCCACAAAAAAACAACCTAAGTTTATTAGTATCACATAAAATTAATAGTGGTAACTTTTCAGTCACGTTTTCGATCGTCTATGTGTCCACTATTCATATGTCAATGACGTAACTTCATGAAATTAACATTAAGCTTAACTACAGCCCTTTTAACGTCCCACTGCTGGGCACGGGCCTCCCCTCAATGCGTGGGGGATACAGGCCATAGTCTTCCACGCTGGCCCAGTGCGGTTTGGCAGACTTCACACATCTATCGAGAACTAGTCAAGTTCCCTCAGACGTGCGGGTTTTCTCACGATGTTTTCCTTCACCGTTTCATAGCAAGTGATAATCTCGGATAAAAATGAGATTCGCACATAAACCCAGAGGTGCGAGCCGGGGTTTGAACCTGCACACTTTGATTGCAAGGCGTGCGTTCGACCACTCGGCTACCATTAACATTATTAGAAAGGTAGTTGTCGTTTATCATCACATTAACTTTCACATTTATGGAACAGAATGTGAACTGTAATTTTATTTTGAGGACGGCTTGGTCTGCAGCCGCTCGGTTCACTGCACTTCATGGCTGCCGAAATGCTGCTGAAACGGCTTAATCTAAATTTTCCAGTCTGGTTAAGTTTTACTGGGATCGTTTCCACACTATTAGTGCCAATGATACAAGCTTTGCTTAGTTTGGTATCATACAATGGGAATGTGACTGGCGATAATATTACCAAGAAAATAATCATCGCATGTTCAGTAACACGACAATCATCAAACGTAATATAACCGAACATATCTGTTTTACCTTAGCCAAGTTCTACAATGGTCTACGAAAGGATGGATTTGGTTCAAGTACACATTTCTAGAAGCAAGGTCACTTAACTCAGAGTTTCTATCGATCGCAAATGCGCACATCTGTTTGGCAGCCGGCTTTACCATGAGTATAGCCTTAGGTAAGCGTTGAAGGATATGAGTGATCATTAAAATTAGGTAACAAACCCCGCATCCGATAAGACATTACCAGCACGAAGGTAATTACGAGCCCAATTTTCCTGAGAATTGTATTTAGATACTTCACAGTTTAGGTACAACCAACAAAATTGAAGATAGTACAGCAATAAGTTCAAAACTGCAAGCTCCGGAACGTCTATGTAAGGGTGAAGATGGTTAGCGATCCCGTGGCGCCCCGATACAAGCAGAAAATGGCAAACCTTCGGTTTTTAGTGGGTATACGGCCTTCTGCCGGAACTCCCACATAACCCTGCTACTTCCCCCGAGGTGGCAGGGTATCCATAAGGGATTTTCCGACGTTAAAAAAAAGGGGAAGATGGTATTGGCTTAAAATTAAAATCGATTGCGGGAAATCGATAGCACGGGACTGCCACCTCGTATGATGGTATTGTTTTAATATTAAATCTCTTTTTTAGGCCAGACTTTGTACTGAGTTAACTGTTCAAACTGAAAGTAATATTGAGAGGTGAGGACACAGACATTTTTTTTTTGGACCGAATTATAGCTACACATGTTTAGTGGGTAGTCTGCCAATGTCAAGTAATTAATAGCAAGCACAATAAATACCCATTATAAATAACAATGGGTAATGACGTTACCTATCCATTGAATAAGTTAATCATTCGGTCGCTTTCGGCATCAATAAGTCAGTGACATACTACTCTATAAATCGTACCAATAGACTGAAAAAAATATTCCGCAAAAGAAATAGCAGTCAATCGTGCGAGCCGTTGCGTAAGTAAGGAAATGTATTGCGTGCGCGCGGCCGCGGCTCGTCACTCCTCAACCAGACCGGGAACCCAGTTTTATTGAACAAAATGATTGTCGTCTTCTTCTTACATCACGTACCATAAGAAAGACTGCAATACACTTGTTGAGTGTCGATTAGTTTGATGCCAACAAAATTTTCACAATCAGAACTGGAGCAATTTTTATAATATTCTTAAAAAAATATATATCAATAAAAGTATTCGTGAAAGTAAGAGGAATTGCTAAAGTGACCATTTTAGACTGCCTGGGCGAGAATTTTCGTGATTCAAGTGAATATTCATAAAGAAAAGTATTAAGAGGAATGTAAGAGGAATTGCTAAAGTGGCCATTTTAGAACCTTGATATTCTTCATACCGTATGAATCAAAATTGCGTCCTTGTCCCCGATAGTTTTTCGTAATAGAAGCGATGCTCAAGAAAATTAATATGCCACTCGAGTATGTGCCATGGGACCGTTACGAAAACCATTGTTTGTGAATGTAATTATAAATGATTACCGCCATTAACTTATCATTACCCTAAGGTCAATGTTCAGAATATAATATAATATAATATCGCCAGTAGGTGTTATCTACTCATCGTATGATCCTAAACTATTGCCCAGTCTTCTACTATGGGTAACATACAATGGACTGGGGACGATCCAAATTCCACCCAGACTACAGCGACCTTAGAAAAGGCCATTATCAAAATTTATCGCTGACGAGAATCGAACCCATAATCACCCAGTACCTGAGTTGTAACCTCGAACCTCGTGACCAACCGTCATCGAATTCGACCCCCAAAAAAGGTTCTAAACTATATAGATTTGACTTCTGATTATAGCCGACAACAAAAAGGTTTAGGTTATCAATTCGACCACCATGTTTTTCTCTTACTATCTATGATTATGTTGATTTATAATAAAGTATACAAATTTGCATTTACATATATTGTCAATGTTTTATATTACCGCTGTAGACATTAACATATAGTATGTACAAAGGTTGGTCAAGTTACGACAGTTTTATTAATATAATATTTTTAACACGCATAATTTAGACATTACAACATCGTTCACAGTTTATGTTTGCATATCAAAGGGCTTAACATCTTTTTCGACATCGCAATTTTTTTTAAATTAATGTTTTGTAACTTGTCAGAACCCACGGACTTCTGTCCATATAAAAGGTTAGGTAAAGTTAGTTGGACCTATTCGGTATTCCTATTTTCAGTTCCGAAATAAATTAATCTAATTGAAGCTTGTATACATCATAATAACGACTACATAATTCGATGTGCCTTTATAGATCTGATTTCTGAATTTTTCGTGAAACGAATGTTATGTAGAAATTATAATGGAATAAAGTGAGGAATAAAGTGTGGAATAAGTGAGGAGTGAACGGCAAGGCTGAAGTGAGAGTGGGCCGGTCACGTACCACGAATGGACCCGCAGAGGGTGGACAAATCGTGTCAACACCTGGATGCCCGAAGGCGGTTGCCGGCATCGTGGCACACCAAGGAGAAGATGGTGCGTCGATTTGGTCACTTTTGCGGGAGAAACGTGGCCACAACAAGCCCAGGATAGGGACAGATGGAGACGAGAGGGGGAGGCCTTTGCCCAGCAGTGGGACATAGAATAGGCTATTAAAAAAAAAGTGAGGAATGACTCCACCAGCGACTAGCGTGTATTCTGCCTTATCAAGTAATTAAACTCAAGGATAAATTTTATAAATACTCATTATATATAAAAAAAGGTAATGAATCAGTATATTTTATTTCAACATCTTTCAATGCAATAAAAATGATAGTAAGATGTTGAATGTCTGTATGTGACTATTCCTATCTGCAGTAGCCTTGTGTGGCTGTCTGAGTGGTCATTAAAAGTCTGTGACCTTACACAAAACACGATTAGACCTGCTAACACTTGTGAAAACAATATTTCGACATTGATTAATCTAACCTAACAGCGTTGCTTACGAGCGCATGCAAAAATAATGTAACAATCTGTATTAATATAGAGCAAGACAACACATACTCATAATTGATCAAAAGCTAAGCAAAGCTTGTCTTATGGGTACCATACAACTGACTGGGGGCGATCCCAGTTACGCTCTAAACAGGGTAAATTCTGAAAAGACCGTTTCCTACATTTCCCGTGACGGTAAAAACTTGATCGTCTACAACGTGATTAAGAATAATAGCAGTTTTATTATTTGTAATTTTAGTAAATTTCAGTAAAAAAAATGTTTTATGGGACACGGCAATTTTTCAATGTTTTCCTGAAAATATGGCAATTTTGAACCTTACGGCATTACGGCAGCTCACAGTTTGTCTGAAACATCACTGGACATCACGTGTCAAATGTCTTATTTAAGATTATATTTTTCAATGCTTACCGATATATGGGGTGAATCTCCAGGTGTTTCCTAGCAAAGGCAGGGGTTTGGGCCCTGGTACATCATCCCAGGGCTTGATTGAAGGTGTCATGGTCTCGAAGACAGCGGTGTCTATCGCCGCATGGGTCGACCTGGCGCGGAGACCTTGAACTGGACATGTCCTCGCTGTTTTTGTACCTGGATAGGAGTATATTTGAATGTTGGTTAAATTCATTTTTCACTTATATTATTATATACATTTACAATCTAATGCTGAATGGAATGCTGGGCGGCTAAAGTGCGTGAAGAGAAACGTCTCCACTCTGCCGAGATGCGAATGTTGAGATGGATGTGTGGAGTGACGCGAATGGATAAGGTGAGGAATGTACATATTAGAGGTAGTATAAAAGTAGCGCCCATAACAGAAAAAAGAGTAAGAAGTAAGAGACTAGAATGGTTTGGGCATGTGATGAGAAGAGATGAGAAGCATGTGACTAAAAGAGTGATGAGTATGAATGTTGATGGATACAGAGCGAGAGGAAGACCAAACAAAAGATGGATGGAGTGTGTAAAAAGTGATATGATTGAGATCGGAGTCGATGTCGGTATGACGGAAAAGCGAGACGAATGAAACAAAAGGACATACTGCGCCGACTCCTAATACGACTCCCATAATGGGATAAGGTAAGGCAAATGATGATACATTTACAATCTAAATACAACTCCTATAAATTAAAAACCATCTACAAAGTACATACAGTAGTATTTATAGATACAAAAGTGATGTCCAATAATGTTGTTTCAGTTGTACTCAAACTTCAAATAAACTACATTACGGTCCTAAGAATGACCGCAATAGACTTCACTTGGCGTAGTTTAAACGAATATCACTGGAAATGGATAACACATCTCTATAAATATTTTTTTCTCATATTTACGAGAATACTACACATTTTACGGATTCTATCGCGTTTATTTACTTTTTTATGTTCCCAATTAACGACTTCGGACGCGAGGCCCTCCGTCGATCGGTTTTGATCTCTGACCAGTAATGGGATGAGGGCCTCGCGCCCGAAGTCGTTAATTTGGAACATAAAAAAGTAAATAAACGCGATAGATTCCGTAAAATAGTTTTATTTCAACATCTCTATAAAGATGAAGATAAGACTACCGATGCCTGAGTGAAGTATTTGACAAACAAGAGACGCAATCTGATACTAAGAGATTCAAAAACATTACGCGTAATATAATTACATACGGTAAATCCAGCTGCTCAATAAGTTCCTTCTAATACTGTTTCATCGAAACAAAGTCTTTTAGATTACATTATGTATAGTAACAAAGTAAGTAGCTATTCGAACAAGTAAATAAAACATGATTGCGTGTGTATGGTAAGGTGCACTTGCGCAGTTCTGTTTTACGCAACGTAAAGGAATCAGACTAAGAATCTCACGCTATGAAGCTAGCTTCTAGCTACTAGTAAAGTAACCTGTTATTTTTGTTTACACATAAACACCACGACTTAATATCATCAATATGATCGACTTTATAGGAACACAAAAGAGAGACAACAAAATCAATATATACAAATAAATAAAGTTGTAGTGACTGTTAGTGATGTCAAAATAACAGCGTTTTACTAAATGTTTATCGAAGTTTCATAAACCTAACTAAATGGCAATTCTATTCATTTTTGTCTTTCTGTGTGTATTGAGTTATGTCCAAAATGGTTGAACTTACTTTAAAGTAACTTTCACTGGTATATAGCTGATGTTACAGGAAGTAATTTGCGCTACTTTTATTTTGAGCAAGTAATTAGGGTACCTACATTCCACGCGTACGACATTTCGGGCTCAACTACGTATAAAGACTAACGTATAAAAATTTCAATGGTAAGTAATAGGTACCCAAAAAGAGGGAGTAAATTTTACTAAGGGCCGATTTTTTATCCCCAGACAAGGCATCAAGTGACTACCTAACGGATTAACTTATTTGACCATCTCTCTATTTGTCGAATAAACACTGTCCGTCTGTTTATCTGAAGATTGAAAAATGGACCAAATAGCTGATTTGAAATTAAAATAAAAACGTTACCGTATGTATATGCATATTATATTAACATGTTGGTAGATCTGTATATAACAATTATCACCTAGCTACACATAAATTAGAGGAGGCTTACAACTTTGAATTCTATGTTAAAAAATATCCTTATGTAAATAATGTAAACAATGAATGTTTGCACGTCGCATTATGAACGAACCGCTAAATGCATGGAAAGATCCTATTTATTATTGTTGAAATACATGTTCTGGTTTTATTATGACTAATTTACTCGTATTTATATGCCTGCAGGCTTGGCAGGAACGCGTGGACTTAAATTATACCACCTTCAACTGTCAGATTTTTAGAACAAATGACGTCAGATCGGGCTTTGTCTACAAGACCAAGCCGCCGCCGCCGCTTGAAGGAAAACATCGTGAAAAAAACTGCACGCTATAGAAAGGTGTGTAAAGTTCATCAACCCGCACTGGGCCAGCGTGGTGGACTATGTCCCAAATCTCCCTCGTATTTAGGGAGAATGTGCCCGGTATAATGGCAATAGGCTCGCCCCCTATTAAATTGGGACCAAAATACATCGGCGAAGTGTGGGCGCACTGCAGTGCACCTCTGCCTACCCCTTCGGGGAATACAGGCGTGATGATGATGTATGACCAAGCCGCCGCCGCACCGTCAGAATGTTGTCAAAGATATCAAAGACGTAATAACCAGCGATCAATTGTGAATAATAAACGTATATGTACTCAATATTATAAACAGTTTATATACATAGATACTGAAAAAAATATAACTTTAGTTTTAGCAGTGTGGTACAAGCAGTTGTGTGCAGTCGCCTAGTTGGTGGAACTCAAGGGGTGCAAGTTCAAATCCCGGGCCGTCACCTCTGAGATCTTTATGTGCGACTGACATTTTTAATAATGATTGCCATTTGCTGAACGGTGAAGTAAAACATCGTTTGGAAACCTGCACGTCTATAACATCTGGACTATGGCCCAAATCTCTGTCTGCCTTCAAAAACCTAGGTGCACTAAATAGCTACAAATAAACTTATTCAGTACATTTGGAGTCGGTGCCAATTTATATGTGTATTTGCCTTGTCTGACGTACAGTGGCACCTACTCCAAATGTACTGAATAATAAGATTATTTGTAGCTTTTAGTGCACCTAGGTTTTTCATAGTCGGTTCTTGTTTTTTGTTAAAAAATATTTTTATGCTTACCAATTTCCAATCCACCATCCGAAGCTTGGTGACATCGCACCGTGGTCGTTAAGTAGCGACTGGACATTGATTTCAAAGGCCATTTCACGACGCCGATGTGTCCCCGCATTTTTTACTGCTTAATCCCGCTAAACAAAGAAAACACATGTCACCAATGATGGCAATGTTCCAATATGTGCATAGTCATGAACTGAAGTATAATGAAAATGCTCTGTAGTGCGGATTTTATTAGTTACTTTTCTTTCATTTCGCCTTATACAATCTGAAATTATCTTCGTTTGCTAATAGTGCTCATTTTGTTACCACCAAAATACGTCTAAACTAAATTGGACAATACTATTGATTAATAAAAGTATTATTGATCGATAGAGTACTTAACATATTGTTGTCTCACATAAGTAGGGCAACAGAATATAAAAAATATGGCTGTTAGTAAAGTTAGTCTCGCTAAAACTCAAAAACGGATGACCGTTGTAGTGTTTTTGGTAAAATCTATAAATAAATATAAAAAAATAAATCATTTGTAGGTGGAAAGTTAACCCTGCTTGTGTGAATGCTTCCATAAAAAAAAAATCTGCTACTGCTTATCCGATCGCGTTACACCCGTATTTATCGGGCAGTCAGCTTCACCGTGTAAATGGTGCTCTTACTTTCATAATCCTACGAGATTGTTGTCGCATCTAAAGTTATGTGTACATTATTCAAGCACCTCGCTTGATGGTATAATACGTTATTCACTCGTTCAAAGTATTTACACTAAGCCACAACACAAATATTGGTCTTCTTTATTTTGTTAGCATACATCGTTTATTTGACTTTTTAAGAGAGCATCCAGTGAAGTAACTTAATTTATTAGCATAATCCTCTTCTCCAGACAATGATATTGATTGTGTTGTACACAAACTACAACTAAACTTTTTTATTGTAAGATTTGTTTGATCCGAGTTAGGTATGTTTCCCACTTTAATTAAAGTAAGAATTTATAATATGCAATAGGTGACGAATATAATTAGCTTAATTTTGTTAACGCACGTAATTGACTCTTCTTTTTTTTCTAATTGAGTGAAATAATGATATTATAATGGAATAAGATAAGAAATGCCGGCACTTGCAATTAGTGGTATATATGGCAATGTCGAGTACTTAATACCAAGGACAATTTCAATAAATACACATTATAAATAAAAATGGATGATGACAGTGATAAAGATGGCGGATGATTTCGACTCATTGAGTTTATTTTTCAACTAAATGAAACACAGAACGAGCTATACTTGTTGCGTGGGGGCATAGCATTTATTACAGAAATTCAATCTTAATGTATATATACATAAAGCTCGTTTTGGTATTGGCAAATATTTTACACTGCCCCCCCCCCCTAAGCCCCCCGGCTTCAACGTGAATGTGGGCCTCCGGCGGAACAATTGCTTTAAAGTAATTAACGCTGTGCCGTTATCTAAAATTATGATAATTATAGTAATATATTTTTAATGTTATAATAATTATATTTCATTAGTGTAAAGTTATTTTCCTAGAGCATAACCATTACGGTAGTAATCTGTAATGGGGCCGGTAGACATGTTATATTAAATCAGTTTAAGTTTTTTTGTAGGGTTCGGTACCTAAAAAAGAAAAAAAATGGATCCCTTATAGGATCACTTTGTTGTCCGTCGGTCTGTCGGGGTGTCAAGACCCTTTTTCTCAGAAACGCGTGAAGGTATCAAGTTGAAATATATAACAGAGACTAATGTCTGCGGTCCCTTGGTGCCCTACAAAAAATCAAACTTCTAGGTTAACGAAATCAAAATATACAGCAGTTTATGTTGCATTTTCAGTACATTTGCACGGGAATCAAAAACCTATAGGGTACTTCCCGTTGACCTAAAATCATGAAAATTAGCAAGAAGCAAGATCCTTATAGCATAAGTAAAGGAAACAAATCCGAAAACTGTAAATTTATTATTAGAAAATGTTTTTATTGCGATTACAAAATTATTTTGTATATTATTTGTATGGGGACACCAGTATACCAACTGCAAAGTTAAGTTTGTCTCTCTGTCCAGTTTATATTTTCGTTAGAGCCAAGTTCGGGGGTTTTATACTTTAGGTACGGAAGCCTCGGTGTGCGAGTCCAGCTCGCAGTTGGGCCGTTTTATTTTTATATAGGAATCAAATTAATTACTCTTAGCTTGTGATGAAATACAAAAAAAAAACCATTTTTAAAAAGTTACGAAAAACTCCTTAAAATTGAAAATACTACATATAATGCGAATTAATAGTTAATTAAAAACTACATTACAAACCTGTTATATATATTTTTTTAAATAAATGTTTTGCACACACTGATCAAAGCACTGCAATCATATAATGGGGCAATTAAATAGATCACTACTGGTATCTGATTGGGCCACAGCCTCCCTGCGGTGTACCTAATGGCAAGTCAGACGCGGACTGAACCTTCCTTTGAAATGAGTTAGGTGCTGGCTTTCTGTGCGCGCGTTTCCATTACACAGAATTAAATAAGACTTCACGTGATCTGTATTCAAAAAGTTACGTTTATATTTTGCTAGCTGATCCTGCGACTTCGTACGCATGGAAACCTAGATTCCTACCTAGAACCTACCCTAATTATTTTTTCTAAATTACAGTAGCTGAGTTATTCCTTGTAATGTCAAGACAAGACCTCTGTCACGGATTGGCTCGGTCGCTCTCTGTCTTATTTCATACGAGAGATAGAGATATAGTCAACATATTCTGTAATATAAGTCTAGCCTTGGCCCTCATGCTACGACTACAGCTATTCAAAGCTACGTTTTCAAAATAAGTACCGTACATACTTTCATATGTATTTGGTAAAAAGCTGTTTTTTTTTACTTATTAAGCATTTTACATTTCAATAAAAGAAAAATGAACCTAAAACTAAATACCTTAAATAATATAATGTAAAAACTAAAATATATTATTAAAAGGAGTCCCTTTAGGCAAAGTTCCGAAGATACTGGCAGCGTTCCCACTTTGAATAACTAGACTAATTCTTTGTCCGAGGTAGCTGCCAGCTCTTCGGTCTCCTGTGATGTCGACTAACCTTTTTGCTATTTCCTTAAAAAGCCTTATAGCGCTAGGACCTCACGGACCAAGGGTCTCGACACCTATTTATTTATTTATTTTGATATTACAAACAGACACTTCAATTTTATTTATTTATAAATAGCTTTTTTTTTACCTTGCAAGCCGATATTAACCCAGTTGAAGGATTAAGGTCGTCATTGACTTATGTATTTGTTTTTTTTTTTATACTGATAAATAACTCATATGTTTTTGTGCTTGTGTCGTCCTACATTACTTCGCCAATTACTACTCCACTTTCTGTTTTAAACTCCTTGCGTACAACTTATTTATTCTTGTACTTGCTCTAATTAGGTTCCATCGTAAAAAATATATGAAACGTACTTACCCGTCTCCTAAATATTTTTAAATTATTTTCACATAGCCTAATAACGACAGGCCTTATTTGACTTTAGGACATTTGTCATACAAGAGTCGCGAAATTGTTTCATGCATCGCCACCCATTGCCATGGCGAGTTCAATAAAATAAAATATAAAATTTTTACGCGTTGACAGCCAGAACTGACATTGTCGCCATTATGCACGCAGTATTTTTTAAACAGCCAAAGAAAGGGAGGCTAGGTTATGACGGCGTCTTGGTGTAGTAGGCTCACTACACTGGGTGGCTGTGGGTTTGTATCCATCAGCGGCAAACTTCAGAAACGGCCTGTTCGGAATTGGTCCTAGTCTGGATGTAACCGGTCTCAGTCCATTATGATACCTATACTCCAAGCTTTCCTTAGCTTGAGGTTACACGATGGGTAAGTGTTGTTTGGCGATATTTATTAACTTTATTTATACTATTGTTTTCTTATATTTACGCGAATAAAAATAAAATAGTAAATAAACGCGATAAAATCCGTAAAATAGTTTAATTTCAATTTATTTATACTGTTTTTTTATTCCTTTTATAGGAGCTATTCCTGATTTATTAGCTTTATTCGTGACTAGCTGACCCGACGGACGTTGTCCTGTCTTTTAAACAACTAACAGTTACATCAAAAAACCTAAAAGCTATATAAAATGAAAATTAAAAAAAAATAAAGACAGCATTGTCTTTAATTATTTATTTTTTTCTAATGTTTCAATCAACTTCCTTATTTTTTCTTTCATAACAACCTTCTCCTGACAATAATAAGCACAACAAAAAAAAACATTGTTCCATTCGTTCACGCGTGATGCGATAACCAAGTGAAATAGATAATCATTTTTATATATAGATATTATTAATAGTCAAATCACATTGTCGTATTGTATCACACAATGGAAACGCACAGAACCTGTGCGTAGAATAAGTTGTTGAGACGAACTATTTTCACGGTCGCTATGCCGGTACTCATGCTAGATGAACGAGATTGAAAGTACAGTTCCTGGTATGATCATCCATTGTAGATAGCCTGCCTTAGATGCAAATGGAAGATGCTTTAGTTCGACGTTTGAAATTAATTTTAACAGTATAGAATAACATGCACGCGATTTGAAGGAGATGGTTGAAGACGAGTTCATGCTATTATAAACTTTAATTCTAATGCTATAAAGCTACCTATTAAATGACATTGCAAAAACTTCGCGCCCACGTTATGTTATCTTGGTTAACTGTTAATAATTGAAATGCTGGCCCACACAATCGATAGTAGTGGGAATTTTATTACATAAGACGGCTTAGACTAGTATTTTGGGTGTAATCCGCTCGGCTCGGTGGTTTCGGGTTCGAATCCAGTCAGTGGCAAATTTAGGAATGACCATTTTTAAATTTGGCCCGGTCGGGATCTAATTGGGATCACCGCAGACCATTGTATGGGACGCACAGTACAAGTACTTTATTTGAGATCATACAATGCGTAAGTGTATTCTTGTAATTTTTAGGGTTCCGTACCCAAAGGGTGAAACGGGAACCCTATTACTGAGACTTCGCTGTTCGTCCGTCCGTCTGTCACCAGGCTGTATCTCATGAACCGTGATAGCTAAAGAGCTGAAATTTTTGCAGATGATGTATTTCTGTTGCCGCTATAAAAACAAATACAAGAAAACATAATAAAATAAATATTTAAGGGGGCTCCCATACAACAAACGTGATTTTTTGCCGTTTTTATAGATAATGGTACGGAACCCTTCGTGCGCGAGTCTGGCTCGCACATGGCCGGTTTTTTTTAATAATATATGCTGTAATACGTATGTGTTTTTAATCATGTTATGCAGATAAGTTTTATTAAGAAACTTGTAGAAAAATAAAGCTTTGCGTCTCGATTAAATATTTGCATTTAAATCGGCGATAGTTTCGCCATTCGCTAAAACTTGTTACTTCCAAATCTAGGATGCGATTTCTTTTTTGTGAGATAAACATGCTTGGAAATTTAAACTAAAATGAACGATGTGTGATCTTTGTCAACTACTTATCATATCAGCCGCTTCTAACCAAAATGTCGGTCTACAAGCCTCTGTAAAAATCTTTTAGCCGAATTATATCGGGATTACCCAAATTAAATAACCTACTTATTTGCGGCATTTTTTCATTGTCAGCGCGAGCAAATTTTGACGTTTATGCCATAGAAATTCGATCTTTATTTATATTAACACAGAGTTAGTTATGGCTTAATACTAAACCATTCCTGAATGACATATGCCGTGAATTGTACGTTCGTAAAACCGTAAGGCACAACGAATTGTAGCTAAAACTATTTTATTATACGGTTCTAAAACAAATACTTATATGCCGAATGTAGTATAAAAAGAAAGTGGCTGCCGCATTTCTAGAACTTTACAAGGCGAGTTGTTTAATAAAAATAGAGGTAGTAGAGCATAGTGGTAGAGCGAGTCCGTAATCGCGCGTTGAATTCTAATGTACGCGGCAGGTAGAGATGATTCAGCTGATTCTGTTCTGTTTTGTTACATCAATGAATATCCACATAATTTATTGTTTAAGTTTGTCGGATCAACAATTGATCGAAGAAGTTTATGGTAATTTTTGCTGAACTGAAATATGACGTTAAATGATTAATAATTCTAGATAGATTCAGAACAAACTTTGTACAATTACTCTACCAATTTTCTTCAAACCCTAGGTATTGTATCTAATCTAGAGTTATCCCTTAATCCATCGAAAGAAATATCTAAATGAAACATAAGGATTTCACAATGACTCTACCAATTTTCTGCAATCCCAAGTATTTTCACCGTCACGTAGTACATAATACGTACATGACATACCCATTACGTGACCCTGACACAGGAAGTGATGCCATCAAATAACTGGTCACCAACTCAACTCTACGTAAAATCTGCACGTACTATAGCGCATTATGTTTGGTATAAAAAAGACAAACAAGTTGTATTTTAAATTATACTTAAAGTACTTAAAAGTATAGTAAGAGATATGACTCTACGTAGAGTTATTTTTCTACTACTAATGCTTTCACGGCTTTTTACCCATTTCTTTGAAACTAATAAAAAATATACAATTTTCTAACATTCCACCTTGATGCCGTCTGCTGAGATAATTTGAACTAACAAAATAGCCTGTAACATTGCACTTTCTATGTCTCTTAGCGGGTCGCCGCTAAAATACCGGCGCGTACGCTCTGATTGTATGAATGGGAAAGTGTAAATGAAGCTTTCAATGAGCAGCGAGCAAGTTCACGGCTTCTGTGAACAACCATTTAAAGCGGACCTTTCGTGCGTTTATTTATTTAACAAAAATATCAATTGAATTGAGAACCTCCTCCTTTTGGAAGTCGGTTAAATACGTTACATACGATAACAATTACACTGGTTACAAACCATTCATGCATCTTACTCTTAGTACCTCATACGCACCATAGCAATATCTATGAACATTGATGGAATCAGGCGTAATATTGCGGAAATCCATTGTTAATACAATAGTAGAGAAAGGGACCCACCACTCACCCTCGGAATTGTTTAGAATCCCAAATTATAAATCAAATAAATTTGATCGATAATAGAGGAAACCAACAAGACCGAACTCCCTGTCAGTCGAGAGTCAGTATGTCATAAGTCAAGGGCCCATGACGATGAAGGGTTTCCTCTAATATCGATCAAATTTATTTGATTTATAATTTGGGATTCTAAACAATTCCGAGGGTGAGTGGTGGGTCCCTTTCTCTACAATTGTATTAATATCTATGAAGTCATCATACAATCTTAAAACTCGTTGTAAACTCTGTATAAAACGTCGGTTGTAATACGATCGCGAAGAAATATCACTTAATCGTATCACTGATCAGAGTCGATGATTAAGAATAAATTAATAGTTTGCTTTTAAAAGTTTTGTAGGTCACGCATATCCAGTTATATTCAAGACCTCAAAACAAACTGGAATAGAAATCATAACTGTACAAGATTAGGATATATACCTATAATATAAATACTCTTTGGTCTGATCGGAATACCGTTAAAAGTAATGGCCATCGATATTTTACAAAAAAAATAATTTCGAACATTTAAAAAATACATCATCATCACGCTTGTATTCCCCGAAGGGGTAGGCAGAGGTGCACTGTGGTGCGCCCACACTTCGCCGATGGATTTTGGTCCCAATGTAATAGGGGGCGAGCCTATTGCCATTATACCGGGCACATTCCCCCTCAATACGAGGGAGATTTGGGCCATAGTTCACCACGCGCGCTGGCCCAGTGCGGGTTGGTCAACTACACAAGCCTTTTTTATAGACGTGCAGGCTCTCAACGATGCGATGGAGAAAGGCTTCTCTATTTTTAATTTACAAGTTATGTGTACAATTAAATAAAATTGAAGTGTCTTTTTGTAATGTGAACACGCAATTTTTGTTTGTTGTAGGTAAACTCCTAAACGGCAAATCTACACTTACAATTATTTTTAATTGCTTAATAAATATGCAAATGTCACACTGGGAGTCCCGTTGATTTTTTCTTTGTTCCTCACGTCCTTCGCACCAAAGTCATGTGTCAATTATAAAATAAAATTCATTCAAAATTATTACACACAGTTTTTTTTATTACACAGCAGAGCTATCAAGGAATTAGAAAGTTGTTATGTGTAGTAATTTGGCGAATCAAACGACCTTACGCGAATCGTGTAATTTGTAAAATTACAGCAACTGAACGCCATATGCCTACATAATCGATGGTACAACAGCTTGTAAACAACTGTAAGTGGTACGGACTGTATGGTGTATGGTCTGTGTCACGGATAATTAAAACGACCGTCAGGTGAAACTGGACACATTAAGAGACAACAGCTTAAGTAGGCACATATTTTATGTTAGAAACAATTCCAAAGAAAGCGTGCAAACTGCACGAATATTGTTAAACCAGGTCAACAGCTGCCCTATAATATGCCTACTGTAACTTTTACATTTTAGAAAATACATGAGACAAATATTGGGTAAATGCAAACGTAAAATAGATAACATCTCGCCTGTATTTCCTGAAAGGGTAAGCAGATGTGCACCGCAGTGCAGCCACACTTTTCCGATGTATTTTGGTTCCTCTAATAAATATCTCTATAAAATTATCTTGTTTTGTTCCAACTTGATTCGCCCCACAACCAAGCAAATACCTCTCTACAACCTTTCTTGAGTCTTGTTCAATCTAAAATTGACTTACATGATACCTCTCGACAGCTTGTTCAAGTAGTTTGAGCGCAAGCCGCTCGGCTCACAGAACCAGATGGTTGCAAGTTCGATTCCCGGCTGCGGAAAATTTGGACAATGACCTTTTTGGACTTTGCCCTGGTTTGGGTGTAACTGGGATCGCACCCAGTACTATTGTACGATACCCATAGTACAAGCTTTTCTTGTGGTATTATACGATGAGTATATAATGTCTGGTGATATTTGTATTTATTTAATGAATCCAATGTCAACAACGATTAATTACTATTTGCATAATCATCACACGAGTTACATAAGACCACGTTGGCGGAGGAAACGCAATATTTGCGGAAAGGCGCGGTCGTTAAACTAAGGAACGCTTAAACAAGCAAGTTGAGGTGCCAACAAGGACCGACATTGTTCGACAAACAGCACGTGTACGTGACAATTTTCCCACTCCATTAAGCATCTACTTGAATACTTAAATTACCTACTTAGATACCAAAGTAATAAGTGGGAAAATTGCTATAGACATTATCGTATGTACTTATAGTTATTCTAAAACAAAACCAAGCCCCATGTAGTCATTTTTAATTACACCATGTGTTAACGGAACTATGTAGTGAGACGTGTTTTTTTATTTGAGTGTTGATAAATATTTTACATTTCAATAAAAGAACCTAAAACTAAATACCTTAAATAATATAATATAAAAAACTAAAATATATTATTAAAAGGAGTCCCTTTAGGCAAAGTTCCGAAGATACTGGCAGCGTTCCCCCTTTGAATAACTTTGTCCGAGGTAGCTGCCAGCTCTTCGGTCTCCTGTGATGTCGACTAACCTTTTTGCTATTTCCTTAAAAAACCTTATAGCGCTAGGACCCCACGGACCAAGGGTCTCGACACCAAATGGGACAAAATCATATTCGGACCCCTGTATTTGTGTGCTTTAGCTTTTTCAGCCGCTTCACAAGCCGCACCAGCTCTGTTGTTGGTTCCATGTAGATGGGAAGGGGCCAGCGTGTCTGAACAGGTTGCATCCCACACCAGCACCTTATTACTTATTCCCTTATTCATATTTACTTGTGTTACGTAGTTACATAACACAAATAAATATTATATAATAAAAAAACACAACCCTTTCCTTTGGGCTGAAGATAGTAAATTTTACTAAAAGAAGATCACAATTACCTAAAGTCTGCTATTTAGTATAATATTTGTATGGTGATTTTAGTGGGAGTCAAATAGGAACTGAAGTACGAAAAGCACAACAAATATTCTGTTCTTAGATGTTGTAATAATCGTGCTGTTGCTTGTGGTTCAGCTCTTGTCTAACGCAACCTTAAAAAGTTCTAAGACGCCTTCAAATTACCTTCAGGAACTGAGCACTACCCTATAACATGATAACTATCTTTATGTGGCCATTTGAAAAAACTAAGGTACCAAGAAAGTCTCAAAAGAAAATGTTTGCGATGAGATTTATATTAAAAAAAAAAACCGAATAGAAACATAAACATCAAATTATTTATTTACATTTGCATACACAACATTTAATATGACATTATATCTTATATGATAACAATATTTATGTTCCCAACTTCATGCATCCGTAGAGTTGAGAGTATTGACCGCCGTCTCTTTCTCCGAAAGTTTTTTCTGCTGTTACATATTATAGTTTAGGAAACAAAATGAAACTCTACAACAATAATAATGAAAATTATCTAATATTTCAAATTTCATGACTTTGATGCATTCCCTTGAATATCTTATAGTTATAAAATTAAATTAAATACAAATAATTGTCATTTTATTATCGGCGTAAGTTTTTCTTATTACGTTAGGTAGTTTTAATTTATCGCTCTATCATGCGCAGACGCAGCGGACCGTCCGGCGCGTACATGAATGTGACAGCATACTCAAGTGGCTCGTGGTGGTATTCCAAACGGTATCGGCGAAGCAACTGCAAAACAAATTAATCTCAAATAAATCTTTAAAAAAAAAAGTGAAAACAAGAAATCGTGAGAACCACGTGTTATCGGAAATACGAGTCAGTGTGTATGATTATGGATATAATGGCATCACTTTCTCAGAGATTCGATCTAACAATTCGTAATATATAAAGTAGATATTAATATAAATATAGATCTAAACAGCTCCACAATAGAGTCAGTCCAAACAGTAGAGGCTTGCTTTTATTTGAGATTGAGATCTTATTTATTTATTTAACTAGAACATTATATTTATAAGAATTATACTAGTTAGTTACTACTACTACTCCAGCCCTTTTAACGTCCCACTGCTGGGCACAGGCCTCCCCACAATGCGAGGGGGATTCGGGCCATAGTCCACCACACTGGTCCAGTGCGGGTTGGCAGGCTTCACTCACGATATTTTCATTCACTGTTTCCTAGCAAGTGATAATCTCGGATGAAAATGAGATCTGCACATAAATCCCAAAGGTGCTAGCTGGGGTTTGAACCTGCACACTTCGATTGCAAGGCGTGCGTTCGACCACTCGGCTACCACTGCTTATCAAATCTTACTAGTTAGTTATCTATACATATTTCTATTTATAAACAATTCATGCATCTTGCTCGCAGAATCTCTTATATATATACTAACAAAATCATCTTAATTATCATTGCAAATTTTGGATTTGCTAGTTACTACTGCTGAAAATCCACATCCATTCGTATAAAACCGATTTCTTGGGACATAAAATAACCACAGACAAAAGTGTTCAGAAAGCTTCAAACAATGTAAATGTAAAACACAATAGGCGGCTGAATTAGTACACCTTCTTATTACCTTAGCTAGAAGGATTTGAATTTCCAAGTCAGCGAATCTTCTGCCCAAACATATCCTGGCTCCAAAGCCGTATGGTAGCGAGGCGAAGGGATGGAGCCGCCCATCAGGCTGCATCCAGCGCTCCGGTTTGAACTCCTCAGGATCGGAGACGAACTGCTCCATGTTACCCGTCACGATGGTAGGGAATACCACTTGAACCTGGATTGAACCACAAAATTAAAGTTTTCAATTACTATTCATGTATTTCAACACAAGACATGTGTAAGCATGTACTTAAATTGCAGGGCATGGATCCCTAATTTTGAGAAATTTCACATCTTGTTCAGCTATTATTGCTTGTTTAACGGTGAAGGTAAGATAAGAGGGAAACTGTATGTTTTTGAAATGCTATGAAGTCCACCAACTTTTACTAGAAGTGTGGTACACCATGGAACCCTCTTGAATTCACGTTGTGACCCTACATTTAATTAACCTACACCTACTTTAATCTATAGATGTTTACAATGTAACAGTTACTGGTTTTTCCTATATAAATAAACTATGTTACTCAGCTTTCTAACGGCAAAATAATTTTTGAAATCAGTCCAGTAGTTTTTAAGTTTATTCGTTACATGCAAAAATACAAATCTTTCCTCTTCATAATATTAGTATAGATAGGTAAGTAGAGTAACTTTAAAGCTAAAAAAAAAAACAAAAAATATTGTAGACGGTAAATTAGACTTACGCCTTTAGGGATGTGATAGCCACAAATCACGTCATCTTCTTGAAGTGTTCTTCCGTTTCCAATGACTGTGGAATACATCCTGTAATGGCAATAAGAAAAAAAAAAACATTTTATTTTCTTATTTTTTTGTGTAGAAAACATATTGAAATATTGCTGAAAAATACTATATACCTGAAAACTTCCCGAACGAAAGCTTTAGTATAGTGCAGTTTGTCTAAATCTGTATAGTTGATGGGTTTGCTCGGATCGGGAAATACTTTTCTGATCTCTTCTGCCATTTTCTCTTGCTGCTTCAGTCTGATCGAGGTCTGGTAGAGGATCGAACAGACCGCCATTGATATCTGTAAGATGAAAATATTTCTACATGTAAACACTTTAGAGTAAGATTAGTGTGTTCTCTATATTATTTCATGAGAATTCACTTCGTAACCCCATAAAATAATTATGCAACGCCAAGTTCAAAATGTCAACTGATGATAAAGAATGGATTACATGAATTACATGAATAAAAAATAACTGATTCTGATTATACGGCAAGATCAGGCATTTCTTTACTCCCCAGGCATTTCTGTTTAGGATATCCTACTTTTAATATTAAATACCAATTAGCTATCTTTTTCAGAATATAAACTACGTCAAGAATTAGTTGGGTTTACAAAAGGATTTAAAATAAATATTTTACCGTATCAATGCCAACTAAAATGAGATCAAGCGCCATGATTGTAGCGATTTTGGGATCTCGCTCAGTCTGCAGGACCCTCTCGAGTAGAGAGAGATCGTTCTCAGATGTCACTTTCTTGGTCTTCAGTCTCTCGAGAGCCTCGTTTATGTAACGACTGCAGAGCCTGGAATTATACAAACAACACCTTTATACTGTTCATCATATTTTTAAATGTTATGTCTTTGCTGACGGCTTGGTCTAGTAGTTTGAGCGTATGCCACTCGCCTTACTGCACAGTGTTCGATTCCCACCAGCGGCAAATTTCGGAACAGGCCTTTTCGGAGTTTGCCCTGATCTGGGTATAATAGAGATCGCCCTCACTCCATTGTATGGTACTCATAATACAAGCTTTGCTTACTTTGGGATCAGACGTTGAGAATGTATTGTTTGGCGATATATTCCACCCTAATTTCAAAGTACAAATTCGTAATATAGCAATAGGGTATAGTACGAAACATTCTATGCACTAATGGTTCACGCTGACTCTCAGTGCAGTTGCAGTGTTAGTTTAAACAACAGAAGACATAGGAAGTATGTTTTTAGTAAGACATGCTATGTATTTTCTTCATGCTATCGCTTCCCAACAACATGCGTAGATCTTGTTCCAATCTATTTATAAGATATTCTGAATCTAGAATAATATCTAGACTCTAGATTGTAGAATATATTAGTAAGCGATGTGTCTATATTGAATAAAAATCTGAGTATTACAACACATCATTTGAGCTTGTGCTCACTTGTCTAGCACTTACTCGACAAAAAAGTTCATGTTGTTAACGTATTTGGTCCAAAGCGGTGTTGGTATGTACCGCCAGTAGGGCGCCTTCAGCTCGAGGACTGCGACATTTCGAAGCGCGAACTTGGCCGCATCTATTATCCGCTGCGGCTCAGAAGTGCTGTCGAGCTGCGGCGAGAGACAGCCAAGCCGCACGTCTAAAGCCACACGACCGATGCCTGCAACGAAGACAGCTATTGGTAACAAGACTACTTACTCCAAGACTTAACAGCCCTACATAACTTTGTATGCTAAAGGTATAATATATATAGTATGCATATATACATATAATATATATATATGTATAATATAATTTTTTTTTTTAACCTATATTGTAATATAATATATATATCTTTATATAAAATAAAATATATATATACACATAATCTTTGTAGGAGCAGACTTATCTTCCTCGATTAGTATAACGCCTTTTGATAAGTATGACCTGCTATTAAGTAAACGTTCACACTGTTTATCGACTATATGCTGGATCCGCCATCATTATCGCATTCATGACCCATTTTTATTTACAATGTGTATTTATTCAATTTGTTCTTGTTATTAATTACTTGACACTGACATGATACCCGCTAATTACAGGTGCAGTCCGTTTCTCATCTTATTCCATTAAAATTCTCATATTTTATTCAATTCGTAAAAAAAAAGAAGAAACTTATATGCTAGACTAAATCTACTACTACAGCCCTTGTTAACGTCCCACTGCTGGGCACGGGCCTCCCCTCAATGCGAGGGGGATTCAGGCCATAGTCCACCACGCTGGCCCGGTGCGGGTTGGTAGACTTCACACATCTATCGAGAACTAGTCAAGCACCTTCAGACGTGCAGGTTTCCCCGCGATGTTTTCCTTCACCGTTTCTTAGCAAGTGATAATCTCGGATGAAAATGAGATTCGCAAATGGAACCCAGAGGTGCGAGCCGGGGTTTGAACCTGCGCACTTTGATTGCAAAGCGTGCGTTCGACCACTCGGCTACCACTGCTTAGACTAAATCTAAACAGCGAAAACTGCGCGAGGCTTCTCGCATTTAGTGTAAGTCGCAAAATGTAACACACTTTGCAAGTTAAGGTCCGTTGAATTAAAAAGACGCGATCTACTCGTTTGCGGTTGATTTATTTTGCCACGGGTGCGCCGTCGGGCGTTTTTGGTGCGCCCTCGTGTAGGTAATAAACGGAATTTAAAATATAACTCACACTCAAGTGACCAGCGGTGTATATCATTATCAAACTCATGAGGCAGGTCCCCTTTCTCGTCTCTTGCGTTCTCCATGTACTTGATGAAGTCTTCTGTCACCAACTCGATTGGTGCCACATACTTCTTCACCGTCTGCGGCTGGAGGATAGGCCGCTGCACCTTGGAGCGGAACTGGCGCCATTTCTCACCGTGTCTGAAGATGGAGAAAAGAAAGGGTATTAGTGAATATCAATTACGTATACGTATCAAAACATCTAAAGCCTAATTAGATCTCTCCTGTCTATGTCTCTATATATACGGTTGAGCCAGCAAGCCAGCTAAACGAAAACGGATATCCACTGGCAGATATTTATGTACTGAAGCGTTAACGCGAGCTGTTTGATTTTAGGACTCCGGTAAACTAATTTTGCAAAAAAAGTCTGTCATCCCATACTTGTAACATTTAGTTTACAATTTAATATTACGTGATCAAGAATAATTGAAGCGAATCGTAAAATTATAATAGAAACACATTAATTAAACCTTACTGATTGTGTGACTTAATCAAACTGTAAATATTTATAAAGCGACAATTTCATTAAAGTCTATTGTTGTTGTGTAAGCAATACGACATTGTTACACAGCCAATTAATAATTGTTGAAGAATCACGTGTAAATAATAGTTTGGTCAGACAAAGAGACTGTATAAAATAACCATTATGGAGTAGTTCTGTGACAAAGATACGAGTAGCGTTATAAATATTAAAGAACACGTCGAACTTTGATAGCGGACAATGAAATAAGTTAGTTTGGAACACAAGAACCATATGGCTCTATGACAAGAAGATGGTGGTGGCAACTTAACAACATATTTTTTAATAACCGATTTCTACAATGTCCTGTTTCTCTAACGGACCATAATATACAGTTTATAACGTATAATAATGATATAGAGTTTCTGTAAAAAGTTTACTATGCGATTCAAATGAGAATAGGATCAACTTTGCGCCATATAGTGACGAACGAAAATGAATTATGACTTTAAATAATTAAATATTTTATTAATACAATTTACTACTAATTTAACCTTTTTATTGAAATGTGATGTAAGATGTAATATTATTATTGATAATGCAAATAAGTTTGTTGCAAACCATACTTTTCAAGTGATATTTGACAGATAGAGGCTATTGACATTCCTATTCTTATTTGGATCGCATTAATATACTTGTGTTACGCTCTCAACCGTATGTTACAGGTTTGTTCTATGTAACAGAAAGTGTTGCTCTTGATAATAACGATTATTTTGTAGGAATCCACCTTAAGAGGATATAAGCGGGTATACAATTACGCCTGGACGAAATACTAGAGCAATGGATGTCAAGTAGATTGCTGCTATTAGGTGATTTCAGGTTCTGTTATCGATAAGTTGAATAGGGGTTTAACAGACTTGATAGCGGTTTTAACGATCGATTTATATGCATGTCAACTGTTGAATATAATACCAGAGAGAGTTCAGACAGCTCTGAATATGGAAAATTGCATTTTATAAATATGTATAGTGCTTATTATTCTTTCCCTGTTAAAAAGCCCTTTACTTGCTGTTAGGTGATAATGGTCGACAACATTTATGAGGTCGCTTGGTCCAGTAGGCGTCAAAAGGCCTTTGATTCAGTCATGTACCTACTAGTTCAATGACCGGTTAGTATATGATATTGTACCATACGGTAAATCATGTAAGCTATTAGGAGTAGATACTTAACATTTATTGGAAAAAGCAACCATGCAGTTTCTTGCCCATTCTTCTCCGTAGGAATTGCATTCCGAATGGGTGGAAGAGATACTATTATTTATTTTTACTGACGATTCATATGTGCCTGTATTGGTTTACATGAATCAAAATTCTGATAGTATTGTTATAGATGCCAAACATTAGTGTGAAATGTCGTAAAATAACACACAAAATTAATTGGTTGCAATTTCATTAGACCCTAAATGGTTTATACCTTATACTAGGATAAAAAAACCTATTTGACCTTAAATAATATAACATGTGAATGCCTGAATAATGTATTTGTAAGCATCATCAGTCATCCCATGATACTTGTCAAAATGTCACGTATAAATGTGTCATGGTTGTGATGATACAAAGGATCTCACGCTACCCGACGACTGTAAGATCCCAGATGACAGCATTACTGCAAAGAAATCGCTCTCAGAATAAGAATGTGTCGTATAGTTGCCGTGAGAATATGCGGCGAATACAAACTCCGCATAAACAGACAATACAAGCAGATTATGTTTATGCGTCATCATTTGAAACTCATAAAAATAGGGAAAAAAGGTTTTAATGCGTAACGTTTTGCATTTATACATTATTATGGGAATGTTTAAGAACAAATTGGTAGATACTTAAGTATTTTTATGCCCTAAATGTGTAGTGCTCCTAAACCCTCCTAGAAGTCCCAACACAAGCAGATAGACCCCAAAATTAATTAATTTCATTGTTTTTTAACTTTTTAGTTACCTACATAGCATCTTACTATTAAATACAAATTAAAATATGCAATCAAAATTCAATGAGATAAAATATTTTCAATAAAATATTTTAAAAGAAATAATAATAAATTAAAAACGTTTTTCACAATTTAAAACTGTAGAATATATTCATAAGGTATATAAAAATCTAACTGTTTTTAGGGTCTAACTTTATCTAAGAAAGCTATACCTACCTAGAAATTGTTTGTAACCTTCATAATAAAAGTGCTCCGTTATATCCGTTCAATACAAGTATGTTTGATTATAAATTAGGCATTCTGTGATGCTTTTCTAACAAACGTAAGCGCATATACTATTGCCAGCGAGATTTTATACAAGCAATGTATAGAAGTAAAAAAAAATTGGTCGGTGAATAGATTGCTATGTAAAGAAGCACGTAAGACAGAGAGAGAATACTAATTTCTCCCATAGCGTTACTAGAGAGGCAATGAACCTTGCCGTCGCGTCGACTGTTCATTCAAAGAATTCTACGTGTTATCCACTTTCCAACTAGTTGCCTCCTCGATTACTAGTTCTAAAACGTGATTTTGGACAATTTTGTACAATGAGCCGACTACAAGACGTCATCAAGCAGGTAAATATATCTCACGGATTCTATAATGCTACAAAAAATTAACTACTGGGGAAGTATCAATAAAAAATCCAAATAAATATTTTATGTACACACTTATACCCCATTTTTTTTGGGTTCCGTACCCAAAGGGTAAAACGGGAACCCTATTACTGAGACTTCGCTGTCCGTCCATCTGTCCGTCCGTCCGTCTGTCTGTCACCAGGCTGTATCTCTTGAACCGTGATAGAGAGTTGAAATTTTCACAGATAATGTATTTCTGTTGCCGCTATAACAACAAATACTTAAAAATAGAATAAAATAAATATTTAAGGGGGGTCCCATACAACAAACGTGATTTTTTTGCCGTTTTTATAGATAATGGTACGGAACCCTTCGTGCGCGAGTCCGACTCGCACTTGGCCGGTTTTTTTCATGTTCTAGTCGCCCTACGAACCCTTAACACCTAGAAAACAAGTAGGTAATCCCTCTATGAAATACTGTGGTATAAACATAAGGATCTTTATAATGAAGTTTTAACGTGGATTAAGTTAAATATGCACTACACTGTCATAAAGTGTGTCTACCTACACTCTACATGTAGAGTCCACATGTCAAGAATGTTTGTCTGTTTGCATGTGATGTTATTGACTTAGGCGTTGAACTCTACAATGTATGCATAGGAGATTCGAAATTATGTTTAAACATAGTTTTATCCTTTCCCGGTGTGCCTTAGGCAGGTTCTTTTTAATGACGGTAAACATCTATCAAAAATTCAAATCTTCTGTCTTTAGAATCGAATGGGACTGAATTTAAACCCTACTTTATTTGTAAATAATAAAAATCGCTAGACGACACGCATGGTCCCAAACTGAAGAACACTTGTACTATGGGTACTTATCAGGGTAAATTTAAAAAACATAATTTCCGAATTATTCCGCTGCCGGGAATCGAAACCTTGATACAATTCTAAAAGATACATATAGACAAAAGTGTCTCACAGAACAGAACAGCCTACGTACCTAACTGTACCACCCTTCCTACTAATATTATAAATGCGAAAGTTTGTGAGGATGGATGGATTGATGGATGTTTGTTACTCTTTCACGCAAAAACTACTGAACGGATTTTGATCAAACTTTACAGAGTTATTGTTTATACATCAGAATGAAACATAGCCTATAATTTATAACGTCTTGAATAATCGAAGTCTCCTAGGACGAAGTCGCGGGTAGAAGCTAGTCTTACATAAAAGTTTTTAAAGCCTTAGCTAAAAGCTAAATAGGTACTAGGTACTAGATAAGTAAACAAGATCTTTGCAAACCGGACGTCTCTAGCGCAAAGTGTGCCCTGTCTTCTATAAACGAAGCGTACAATTTCGCAACCGGTTGGGTTTTATACTAACACGCCTGTGTATTTAATTTCACAACATATAAACGTTGAAGGAATAGTTTTAACCATACGTTTATTATTGGCCGATGTTTTAACTAAGTATGTACCTATCTTCTAACTATCTTTATGTACAGGTGTACCAGAATAAAAGTAATATAACATAACTAAAAAATAATATTGTTGGTATTTTGGAGAGGGTTTTTTTTCTATAAATTTAAAGGTGTGAATTTGGCAAAAGCAAATCTGGAGTAAAATGTATTTTAATTTATTAGGTAGGCATCTGAATAACTAAATAAGAAAATATGCAAACATTTCAAGGAGAGTTTAAATTAAGATTATCAAAGTTATTAACAGTATCGTTACCGTGCAGTGTTGATTGAGTGTTGCAGTACAGTGTTGATGATTACGTCCATGATTTTCTCCTCTCCCGGTTTTGGGTACTGGTCATTACCGTGCGGCTCACGTCAGAAGCGGCCGACACACTGCTTTCGCTATGCCCTGGTTCCCAAGTGGGCCAAGTACCACCTGCCCACTACCGCTCACGTTCACACACGCAGATTTTTATTTATCTCATGGTTAAAAAACGACGGAGAAACCATAAACATACTTAGAGGGCGAAATAAAGACATTACAAATGTACCAAAGGCAGGAAGGAAGAGCGTTAGATGGTTTTGTTCTTGTTTTACACAAGCATTTAAATATGCAAAAAATGAACCATCGACTCTCTTTCCATCTGGATTGACTGTCGTAGGAAACGCCACAAGAAACGCATCGGATTAGATAAGTCCAGCATAGCCTTTTATTTTTAAGATTTGTAAAATAGATTATGCTATTTCAGGCCTAAAAAAAAGAACGAAAGTTTAAGGACCCAATAAAAAGATAAATAGGTAAGAATCACGATATATGACTATTAAGGGATAAACGGTTATCCTAAATCATTCGTGCAACCAAAAGGGCCAAACCTATAAATTAAGGATATTTTATAGTTATTTTAGGTACTTAAGTAGGTAAGTAACTACCCAAATTTTGACATAGAATGACGATGCAAAATTCCTGAAGGCCCCTTATCTCATAGCTGACCTTGTGAAGGTGTTAAAACTTATACCAACAGTCGCGGCATATCGCTAAACCGCCATTGTCAACATTTTTAGCACCAGCAAAGTGCGAACTCACCATAACTAATTAGTATGGTATATTTGTCGAATAAAAGTAAAAATGGAACTTATATAATATTATATTTATTAATAACAGAATTACTTAGAAATCTATTTTTTAGTACATAAATAAGTTTACAGTGACACTATTTAGCTCTTTTTTACTGAAAACTGACACTGTATTAATGGTTTGAAAATGCAAATTGTAACAAAAGCACATCATAGAAATTCTACTCAGCTAACACAGGGAGAACGATGAGAAATACAGTAATACAGGTAAGTAACACCTAATTCAATGACAGCTGGTGCCACTTATCTGCTAAGTATATTGAATTCGTAACGATATTAAATCTGGTTAGAACGATAAATTGACGCTAAAAACAGGATTGGTGGATATAATAATAATACATCATCACGCCTGTATTCCCCGAAGGGGTAGGCAGAGGTGCACTGTAGTGCGCCCACACTTCGCCGATGTATTTTTGGTCCCAATGTAATAGGGGGCGAGCCTATTGCCATTATACCGGGCACATTCTCCCTCAATACGAGGGAGATTTTTGGGCTATAGTTCACCACGCTGGCCCAGTGCGTTTCAGGTTTCCTCACGATGTTTTCCTTCACCGTTTCATAGCTAGTGGTAATCTCGGATGAAAATGAGATTCGCACATAAACCCAGAGGTGCGAGCCGGGGTTTGAACCTGCACACGTTGATTTGCAAGGCGTGCGTTCGTCCACTCGGCTACCACTCCTTTTTTTTTTCTTGGTGGATATAAATGTCTTATAAAACACTGAAATGTATGTAAACAGCGTTGAGGGGGGAATTATAACTTGCAACAGATACAGTTAATTATACATTTAAGAATTAAAAACATAAACGCGGCACCACGGTAATAATATATTTATACTGTGGCGGCACCGACTTTGAAAGTCAGTCAATGCACTGTTTAGCCTTGTTGTGAGAAACAGCAGGTTTAGCATGACCGCGTAAGCATAACTTTTATCTCTTTCATCTATCAGGCTTGTCTATCAAACGACGAGCATTTGTACTAGTCATACCCGATGTGACGTCATTTGCTCGTCAAATCTGCGAGTTGGGGGATATACAATTAATGTCGTGGCGGATATGTTCAGCTTGCAATATAAAACATTTTACGTGGACAGATACTACAGTCTCTGATCAAGGATAACGGGTAACATTCAGCAAGAGCTACTCTCTGGCCTACAGATAGGTACTAAACTAAGCAAGTACCTACGAAGAAAATTACCAACAGAGTATATACTTCCGCGATTTCGTGTAGACGACTTTCATCCTTATTAGCACAGAGTACCTTGAACTTATTTTTAAGATTGAATCCGGAATAAATATTCTTACAGCGTCTCGAAAGTGCGAGGTATTTTAAAATTGAAGGCTTTTGAGTTTGTGATAAGTGTGTTGTGATGATGATGATGTAGAGACATTGCGGGATTAGAGAGCAATCAAGCAAGTAGTTTTATAAAGAACCAATATAGACAAATCCTACATTAGGCATTCGGAGAGCTTTAGGAGATTTATTTTCTTCTTCTTGTATGAAGTTAAATAATATGAAAATATAATACAAATTAATTATGGTGCTGCTACCAACAGTTACCGAATACCTATTCTGCTAATATGCAAATCAGAAATAGCAATATTCAATCACATATTTCTTGTGCGTACCTACATACATGAAAAATAGGTTATTATGATGATGATATTACAAAATAGCGTTAATCTTAAATACGTTAGATACTTCGTTAGATTCACATGTTAATACGAATGTGTCAAAACACGATTGTTTTTTTATTAAAAATAGGTCTCAGAGTCTTTAGGTAAGCGTAAATACGTCAACATGCGTTTTAATATGCTAAACGCGCTAAACAAACGCGTAGGACAGCTAGTACTAAACGTTGCCTCATCTTTCTAGATCTAGGGTATTGGCAGCGATTAACCAATGAGTCCATTGCATAACAGCCTACATAAATAGCTGGACTAAAACTAACATTTTTGGAGAAGCACTGGTAGCCGAGTGGTCGAACGCACGATTTGCAAATCAAAGTGTGCAGGTTCAAACCCCGGCTCGCACCTCTGGGATTTATGTGCGAATCTCATTTTCATCCGAGATTATCACTTGCTATGAAACGGTGAAGGAAAACATCGTGAGGAAACCTGCACGTCTGAGGGAACTTGTCTAGTTCTCGATAGATGTGTGAATTCTGCCAACCCGCACTAGGCCAGCGTGGTGGACTATGCCCTGAAATCCTCCTCACATTGAGGGGAGGCCCGTGCCCAGCAGTGGGACGTTAAAGGGCTGTAGTAGTAACCAATGAGTCCATTGCATATCAGCCAACTTATATAGCTGGACTAAAATCAACATTTTTCAGACTAAGCAAAGCTTGGGCACTATGGGTATGGACTGGGTACGATCGCAGTTATACCAGTGCATATTAAGAAAAGGACATTCCCGAAATTTGCCTCTAACGAATTCAAACCCGCAACCATTCGGTGCAGTAAGTCGATTGGCCTATGACCAAACCACTGGGACATGCCATCGTCTACCGTGTACCTAAATACCTACAGAACTGCGGCATAAGATTAAACTGTAGATAGGTATTTAGTTAAGGTTATCAACTGAACACAGGTGAGGCTTAGTCTTTAGATGAGAGTTAATTACGTGTCAGATAGGTACTTACCATTTTTTTCTTATTATTTAATAGACGTTCCAAGGTAAGCAACATATATTTAATATTAATAATGATTGCAACAGCAGAAATCCATGACGTGATCACACGATTGCAGAAGCAATTTTAAAGACATTAGAATGCTATTAGAACCTTGCGACAAAACTTACGTAACTTATTCATTAGTTAAGTATGTTTCTAAACTGTTTGTGTTTTTAAAGATGCAACGAACTGTTATTTTTAACACAAAAGCTTGTTTTATTTAGCAACTGTTTCTTTACTCGTTTATTTTTGCAAAGTGAAAGTTGAGACACGCCTGTCGTTAACGGCGCTTCGTTCCTCGCTCTCTTAATCCGAGATGCCTCAACTTGTTGAATACATTTTCTTAATTTCATCTTCATAAATAATATGAGGCTAGATTAACTATCTACTGAAGTAGATAATGACGTACCTACTTAGGTAAGTACATAGCTTTTGTAAGTACATACTGCATAATAGCTACGTAAAAATAGATTTTTAAATTAATCCAACTGACTTAACTAGTCAGAATGTTTTATCGAAGCAGGTAAATTATAATTATCTAGGGACCTATAAAAAGGGACTCTTAACAAGCCTCATGCCTTACGTTTTTACCTATTTATAAAAGATACTTACACTCCAACAACTCCTGGTAAGTCTCCAAAAAAATCCTTTCTCACTTCGGATTTGTACTTGACGAGACAAGGCATGGACGGGCGGAAGGGCGTCGGGCCCTCTCGCCTATACATCCTCTCAATCTCATCCGCATCGTAAACAAACAGCAGATCCGGCCTCCCTATCAACCCTCCTAAACGCACTATCCTCCCGTACTTCTCCAAAAACAACTTGGTCACTTTCGCGAACTCTGAAATGTCGAACTGCCCGATGACTGGGATCATTCGCCACGTATTTCCCAATATCGGAATGGGTCTAGGTCCCGGGACTTCGGAGTAAGGTTTCGCGTTTGCGAAAATTTCTTCGTTCAATGCCGCGGTTGGTGCAATCTGGGATTGTTCCCTTTTTGAAAAAGGGCAGCCGGTGGTGGCATAGCGTGCGGTTTTGATCACGATCGGTTGCGTGTACGCAGTGAACGCGCGCAGAGAGCGACCCATGGCGACGAAGCCCGGTGTGACGACTGGTGCCAGTCGGGCGAGCGAGATACGGGGTTTACCGTTGCGCGGGAGTCGTTTCGGCGGCTGTTATTGCAGTCATGGACATCAATTAAAAACCGTTCTCGCGTTCACTTCGTGTACAGGTACAGAAATGGAGCCTTGGATGAAAATTATTTTAATATTACTTGTAGAATACAAATGATAATGAAGTAGACCGTAAATTGTGTAGGGTAGATAATTATTTATCAACAGTTAATTGATATTTATCGAAGGTGTTTCGAACTTAAAAACAAGCCTACAAAAGTAAAGTCGGAGAAATACCTACCTACATTCGATTAGGTTACACTTGAATTTTATTGCACGCACGATTACCTTAGTTATGTAAGGTATCTTAAAAGCTACGAGTGATTCACTGTACATAAACTCCGGAACGAGATAATGAAAGCACCCGATTAGGTACCTACTCTATGTGTTTTAACTTTTACGCCTGCTGATGCCACCTAAGAAAATGTCGCTGTATTAATATGGAACCGAGACTGAGTTATAGATAGATGGCGCCTTTAATTCGCTTTTACTAACAAAGAAAATAAATTATTTACACATTACGTCTAAATTAATATTTTCATTTGAACTGTATTTAATAACAAAAACAGCAATCGATATTTTTTTACATTTTTGTCATAGTGGCTCTGCAATTATAAACTGTCCTTACCAATATGTCAAAAACGTCAATGTCAACTGTCCGCCAATATGTTTTGTTTGTATCCCGTTTGTATACATCGTAGGAAATTACTTTTAATTTATTAAATATTAATTTATTTGTAAATTAATTTTTATTTATAATGTGTATTTATTGAATTTGTCCTTGCTATAATTACTCGACATTGCCATAAATACCGCATATCGCAGGTGCAGGCATTCCTCATCTTATTCCATCAAAATATCATCATTTCACTCATTTCGTAAAAAAAGAAGAAGAAAGAAGAAGGAAATTACCAACAAATTAAATAATTCTATATAAATTCCCAAATAAAAGGACAATGATTTCTGAATTTACAAAAGAGAAAGTCTTCTGGACTAGAAAGATGAACCTGAATTTAGTTAATTTCATCAAGAGCCGACCGAATGTCTGGAACCCTAAACACCCCAAATACACATCAGTGTATTGCAGAGACAAAACATACGCAGAATTTGCTTCAAAATACGGTAACGAGTTCACAGGACAAGCTGTTAAGGACCGCTGGACAAATATAAGGTCTACTTATACTAATTACTTAAGAAAAGTTAAAGCTAGTCAATCTAGAGAAGATGGTGAGGTTAGTACCTACTTCTATACTTCAACACAAAATTATTCTTTGGTACTTCTAAAATAAAAAACGGGAAAGAGCTAAGTATTATTTGTCCTTGATTGGGATGTACCTAATGTCCATCAACATTTAAGAAATATCATTTCACATCATAACAAAAATACCTAGCTTTTCTTACTTTCATTTTTATCTCCCTTTAGTGATAATATAGCTATCCTGTGTTTGTAAAATTTTTACTACCTACTTAAATAGTAAAATTTAATGATAACATCACATAATTAATTATGATAAATGTGTTGCGACAATATTTTTAAGGTGGACTGGGAGAGAATGCCTTTGGCATTAAGTCCGCCTTTGTACAACTTTGTGCTAAAGTATAAATAAATAAATTTTATTTTCTTAATAGAGAAAAGAGATTTTTCAAATTTTTTAGTGTAATTTTGGGTTTGTTTTTAACAGGTTTATAAAGTAAGCTGGCATCTATGGGACGCCTGCAGCTTTTTATTGAAAGTAACCAAATTAAATAAAATGGAAGCACATTCAAGCAAAGAAGAAGTAAAGGTTGGCATTATTTAATTACATAAGTACATAATTCAAAAAAATATTAGAAGTTTTTTGATGCCATAGATTAATGGTGCTTTCTATAATCTACTGATATTTTTACAAACCAACCACCATGTGATGTAACTTTTTAAGATGTATTTTTTTAATTATTTCCAGAATGTAGCCACAGACAAAGAAAATTGTATTGATGAAGAAGAATATTTTTCAGACAATCCAATCAACCTCAACACTACATGTGAAAACATAGCCAATAGTATAGTAAATGTCTTCAAAGGAATGCAAGATAGTATTTTTAAAACGGAAAACACACAAAATGAACAAGTGGGCAACATGGTTGCTAAAAAGCTTGCACAAATGAATTCATATGACGCAGCACAAGTTTCCAGCAAAATCATGGAAATATTGTTACTGTATGATGATAATAATCCAGAGAATCCAAACAATGGTCATGTAAAACCTAAATGTTGCACAAATCAAAGTAGTAATGTGTTTTTGTCTAGTACTGATGAGTAATAGTAGACATTTGAATATATTGCTTACTTGAGTACTCTTCCACGAAAAGCAGCTGATACTGCTTGTGGAAGGAAAGGAGCCAAGATCTCAAAATGAAAAGGTCCTACCTGGAGGAAAATATTTTTATCCTTACTAAGAACAAAGGTCTGGAAGTATAACATACAGTTTCATGAAGCCAATTGTATCAAGTACCTTCCTAAGCTTATCTTAAGTCTCTGAGCCAGCAGCTTATGATAGGGCTAGCCATATTAGATTATCTTGAGTGGTAGGTAGTAGGTATGAATCTGAAATATTGTTACTGGATACATTGTGGTAGATACATGATAAATAATCAATGTTATTTTCATCAGCCTTGATACCGACTAAATTATTAAAAATAGTGTGGGTATGCTGTTTCCATAAATTCAAAATTCCTCTGGTGTTCCCTTCCAATAAAAATTGCTTATCATACACTTTTTATTATCAGTACTTTGTACCTATTAATCACGTATCTATTAGTATTAAGCCCTATTTACATTGCGGCACTAGTGGTGTAAAAGTAGTTTCGTGGCATTAGTTTCATCAACAGTTTCACAGTGTAAACGTCAAGTTTCACGATGCATGCATCGATGAATGCATGAAACTTGGAAAGGTGAAACTGCTGATGAAACTAATGTCACGAAAGTACTTACTTTCACGCCACTAGTGTCGCAATGTAAATAGGGCTTTAGGTAGCTAACTAAAAAAATTATACAAACAGTGCGTACCCGTGTATGAAATACTCAGTAACAAGAAGTAATATATGCCCTGTTACCTACTAGCGTAACCACCTTACTGGATAGCATTTGGAGAAATTACATGGAACTTTTCTGAGTCATTATTTTGGAGAGCATATTCAAGTTTTTTTTAAGCCGGAGTACCTGCAACAAATCATCGCTTTTGAAGTTTCCTATTTCAGCTTGAGTACCTGTTACTACGCAACGACCAACGTACAAATACCGTTACTTTTTATACTATGCCTAGGCTATACGAGTATTGCTGCTGTGACAACACTCAAATGACTCAAACAAAACATAACCAAAAATCCACCGCGTAAAAAAGTTTTTTTCTAATATTTGTAAACATTTGTAAAAATAAATGTGGATTTGTGTGGATGATGTGTGGAGCTGGAGTGCATTCAATGAATCTTATAATAGCGATAGTGAAACATCAAAGTTTTTTAATATAATAACGTCAAGATGGGACAAATTACACGAAAATTCGGATACTTTTCGATATAAGATCAATAATATGAAGGAAAAACTTGTAGATGGGAAATATTTACTTCAGGTAAGTCAGACAGACGTATCAGGATCAAAATTATTGAGGATTTTGCGTAGGTAATAGGGTAAAGTCTTACATGGTTCTTATTCAGAGCATAATCTGTGTAACTAACTATAATACCGACAAATAATTTAACAATACGAAGTTATCACATTCCTTTTACCTCTATAAATAATACAATCTTGCGCTAGTAACAGGCTCACATCAACCTTTGAGAGCAACCTTTTTAACCACCAACCTCATGAAATTCATATTATTATGTTCCTTTCCAGTTAAACCCTGATCGCCAGTTGAAGAGGAGGACACCGGAAGATATTAATAGTATTTGCCAACCATTCAACAGCGATAAATTTAACTTTAATAAAGTTTCCCAAGAAGAAATACTTCTGTCCCTTAAAGGCAGTGGGGGTAACTATTTAATTGCAATTTAAACACAAGTGTTACAATGTTTAAGATATTTACAATAATGCTGCTTGCTTAGTATCTACCTTCTTGTGTAACATGTAATAATAATACAGCATCACACCTGTATTCCCCGAATGGGTAGGCAGAGCTGCACTGCAGTTTGCCCTCACTTTGCTGATGTATTTTGGTCCCAATGTAATAGGGGGCGAGCCTATTGCCATTATACCGGGCACATTCTCCCTCAATTTGAAGGAGATTTGGGCCATAGTCCACCACGCTGGCTCAGTGCTGGTTGGTGAACTTCACACACATTTCTATAGACATGCAGGTTTCCTCACGATATTTTCCTTTACTGTTCATATTTATTTATAAGAAAAAAATGTAAACTACAATTTGTAAGTGCCTAAACCAATGATATTCTAGTAAACAGATATGTTATGAGCGCGCAAAAGTGAAGACTAGAATACGTCCTAATTAGGATATACTCGTTGATAGATGAATGTTACATCACCTAGAAGTGCAAGTGACAACACTAGCTATCTCTTTTTTTTCTCGTTGGTTTTATCAAGCCATCCATTTTGCACATTTCTATGTGTTGTGAAATATAAAATGAATGAAAAGTGTATATGTGTGCTGCCGCTGTTCCGCGGTACACTTTTTTGGGCTGTTTTGTGCATGTATAACAAATCTGTTTACTATAATATCATTGGCCTATACAAAATAAATGATTTCACTTTGCAATTAGCTGCTGTATAGCTATCAGCAGATTTATAATGTGAATAGTTCACAAATTTCTATTAATGAGCAGCAAGTTTTTAATAATGTGTTATTATGTTACAGATTATGACATTCACACATTCCTAGTAAATGTTAGTCCAATATCTAAGTACCACTCGTTGCTTTGTCCTTCTATAAATGAGTGCTTGCCCCAGGTGGTGACGGTAGAAAGTTTAGATTTGGTTATAGAAATCATGTTCATGTTGGAGGATTGGTGAGTAGGCAAGTATTATGATTATACTTGCATTTCAATGTAGTATCTATAAAAAACAGACAAAGTTTGAAGTCGATCAAAAAATATTTTTGAAATTATGTGACCTTCAACCCCCCATTTCCGAGGTTGATATCTGATAATATTTTGGAACTGGGTCCACACTTGGGATATCTCCTTTCCATCAAAACAGTCATCAAAATCGGTTCATAAACAAGGAAGTTATCCGCGAACAAACATAAAAAAAAAAAAAAACGGTTGAATTGAGAAACCTCCTCCTTTTGGAAGTCGGTTAAAAATGGATGCATAAAACATAATGGCATATCTTTTTCAGGAATGTAAAAATTGGATTCAACAGCCTGTGTGCTTTGGCATCAGTGAATCATCTTCACTATCATGTCTTTATAGAAAATAATATTTTACCTGTTGAAAAAACAGTAAGTGTTGATACTTGATAATGATTTTATCTAACTACCAACTTAGGTATCAAATTCATACTACTATCCCCAAATAAACATTATATAAACAAATTAAGTCTACAAATCACCAAAAATTTTTCAATGCAAAAATACCAAGTAAATTCATTGAAAGAAATTGACTAGCTTTAGTTATAAGACCATAGACAAACAATCATTGACCAATAACGCAAAATATGATGATAAGTTTTTTTTCAGAAATGGGTTCGAATAAACAATGATTTATACATACTGGATAAGGAGTACCCAGTGCCCGCATTTTGTTTTGAAGTACCTAAACATTGCAGTACGACAATAACAAAAGAGATCTTCAAAATGATACAATACTTTTTGGAGAACTCTATTGCTCACAATATACTTTTTACTAGAAAAAGATTGGAGGATGACAGAGAATCAGTTTATGTGATAGTATGGCCGAGAAAGAGTACCAAAGGAGTGAAACAGCTGGCTGCATTTAATGTTGCAGTTTTGGAGTTGAGTGGATGGTTCCCAGTCTATGGTAATTATATTTTTTAGTAACACTGGAATTCAGTCAAGATATAATAGAGGACTTCTTGCTGGATATTATTATTATTCCAGGGCCTAAAGTCCACTAACACTATCCTTGTGGAGTTCTTATGACTTCGTTATGTAGGCATGAAAACAAGAACTGGTCTAATAGCTTCAAAGTGACCATGTCTATGTCTGCACTGGTCCTATTTTAGCTACCATTGATAAAAGATGTTTTTTTCATTTCACAAAAATGAAGTCATAGTTACTCCACAACAATAGTCTTAGGGGACTTGCGGCCCTGTAAGAATGTCAATTGCGTAGTGCTTAGATTGGTTAGTGACTGCCCTGTCAATCAAAAGGTTGCAGATTTATTCACACAACTAGTGTGTAAATACAATACATTGTAGCGACATCTATCTCGCCACATAGGAACTAAATCCTGCATCGCGATATAAAAGCGATCCGAGCGATTGCACATATATACAAGAACCCGACAACAACCGAGTATTTAGGTTGAGAGTGAAAAAAGTACCTATATTTAAAGTGTTCCTTTCACAGATGCTGAAGATTACGAGAATTTGAAATCACAAGACATTGAAAAGGAACTAACTAAATGGAGAATCGACGACTTCCACGAATTGTGCGAAAAAATCAAATGCTTATTTTAGCTTGTTGCTGTTGTCCAGAGCTGGTCATTGTCGATTAGAAATATAAATGGGACATTATATTGTTAAGAATAGGACGCGTACTGGCTGATAGAAATAAAGCAATAGTTTTTTATTAACCGACTTCAAAAAGGAGGAGGTTCTCAATTCGACCCGTATGTTTTTTTTTTTTTTTTTTTTTTTTTTTTATGTATGTTACCGCATATCTCCGGCGTCTGTCGACCGATTTCGATTTTTTTTTTAGGTTTGCTAGGGAATTCTTCAAGGTTGGTCCCATTTCCAAAATATTATCAGAAATCTAACCCCTTGGGGGTGAAATGGGGGGTTGAAGGTCACATAATTTCAAAAATATTTTTTGAACGACTTGAAACTTTGTATATATATTTAACATACAAAATAAAAAAACACGTCTTTCAGGAATTTTGAAAGAAAAAATATGTAGGGGGTGAAATGGGGGTCCAATTCGGAATACAGCATATCTCCGGCGTTAGTGAACCGATTTCGAAAAATCTTTTTTTGTTTAATACGGATTGTTAACAAAGATCGAAACCCACCCCCAAAGGGGTGGAAAGGGGGGGTGAGGGGGGGTGATTTTTTTTTGGCTGTAAATTTTTACTTTTTTAGGGCTGTTATAAGGTGATAATATTTGCAAATTTTCAACGATTATTGACACTAAAAATCGTGAAAAAAAATTATTTTTAACAAAAAACAAAAACCGACTTCAAAAACCTAGGTGCACTAAAAAGCTACAAATAACCTTACAATTCATTACATTTGGAGTCGGTGCCAATTCATGTGTGTATTTGCCTTGTCCGACGTTGATTGGCACCTACTCCAAATTTTTTATTTGTACTTCTATTGTTTTTTTTCTAGCATCACTGCTCTATAACTAATTATTACATTGTTTTTGACAATTTCATCGTAAATCAAGGACTATATTATCCCAAATCTTTACATCATAGGTCATCTCATACCTACTACATGCAACAATGTATGTATTATCACAACACTCAAGTCTTACCAATCATTTGCTTATACACTACATTGAAATTATATCAGTAACGTTACCAAATGAACATGGATAATTTCAAATTGATGTGATAGAAACATTGTCAAATCAATTACAGTAGTAACTGACTGATGCGTCCGCGCCAAGGGCAGCTCACTATACGATGATCGACAATGTCCTTTTCCACACCACCTCAGAGGTAGAACACTAGGTGCGTTTTTTTTTAAAGTGGTATCCCCAGTAGGCCTAATCCACTGTAATGGACTTCATAACAATGCTATGCATCATCACTCGGTCCAGTTTTGGCCTAAGCCTGTATGGTGGTTGGTCCTTGGGTCATTGCTTGCAGATTGCTAGACTGGCCTGCCCCCCGTAAGGAAGGTTAACTTGTCCTGCAATTCTGCGTGCTCACCATGGTCCAGTCGAGATTGTATACCCAACACCACTGTAGTGCACTGCTGGTCCCCTTATGGGTTGCAGCTATGCAAGATAGCACTTCCAGTTGCCTAGAAGTACTACCAACATATAAAGCAGCAGTTGCCTGCCGCTGATTCATGAACCATGCATTCCACAGGCCCAATATATATTTTAACATTGTTTGCCAAGCTATATCTAACTTATTGACAGTGAAGTAGGTAAAAAACTACTTTCTACCTAACTATCTGATGTAAATTGATTAGAATGTATCATCCAAATGTTGTATAGGAGATTTGCAAGCGCTTTTGCTGACTTGCAGCTCCTAGTCAGTCAACTTATAGGTGTTAATTCCTTCAGCTGCCTTTTAGAACATCCATAGGAAAAAAGGGAGTAGTGCTATTCTAATCCAGAAACCGTATAATTTTTCAACTAGGTGGGTACCCACCTTTCACAGATTGTAGGACCAAATGCTGCTGCAAGTAATTAATTAGCAAAAGGAAAATGTTAAAACACTTTAAATAGGTAAATAAGCACTATAGTAAATAATATCATGAGGAGGACCTTAAGAGAAATCCAATGGCTATATAAATAGATGAGTAAAATAAGCAACCAGCTGCAAATAAGTTAGATAAGTATGTAATTAGACTAATGACGATACTTAGGCATTAAGTGCTGTGTATAATACGGATAGATATTCAATTATTGGACTTTTGGAATGCTTAGATTAAAAAATGATGATAAGAACAAAGCAAAACTGAAAGATATCAGTTAAACTTCGTTCTATCGAGTTTTATTATACCTTGTACCTAATCCGGGTCTTCGGGCTGCATTCTCATCTCTTCAGGTCACATCTGAAAATATTTCTAGTAGCTGCTGCAACACAGTAATTGCGCCTGCCATTGCTTCTTGATTACATAGGTAGGCAACCTGACCTTGAATGACCACCACCGTGACTAAAATCAAAATAAATAATAGGTACCTACTAAATTAAGTATTTAAAGTATAAAATGCAACGAACGCAAAACTAAACTAGGAAAATATTTGATACGTTGAAATCCACGAAAATCGTGGAAAAGCTTCCAAATGTTAATGCTAGATTTGATCCACCGATACGTTAAGTCAAAAAGACAGATATGGCGCATCTGTTAAGTCCCATTATGGGACTTTTAACAGACACAGTTTTAAAACGCATAGGTTTAGAAAAACCTGATTTTACCTAATTCTAGTAAGAATTATACAAAATTCCAATTAGATTTATATTCCTGATAGATTTTTTTATTTACTTTTCGTACATTATACTTGACTTTGAGTTATATGAGAACTGATATATGAGAAATAAAATGGGGAACCTAAAAATTGTCTTTTATTTTCCAATTAACTTCCTTTAACTAAAAAATAAAGACCTTGCTGGATGTAAAATTATATTTTACTTGTACAATATTACATATTTGATCAAATAAAAACGAGATATCTAAAGTTCCAAAACATTTTTTTCTGGAGAGTACGTGTTTAGAAACATCGCACAAAAAACGGCTACGCGTCACGGCCCTCGTCAACGGCGCATAAGTGGGTGTCGTATTTCATTTTTTATCTAAACATTCTCGGCGTTGGTGACCCGAGATTTTTTGTTTACAATAATTTAAGCATTAATGCCGAATACTAAAAACAGGGACATGTTGATATATTAAACAGAGAAAGAGTATGAATGCATCAAATATGAGGCTCGAAAAGTGGTGCAAAAAATAGTGTCTCATTAAAACTAAGATTTTGTAGAATAAGTGCTTACAAGTGGTATATTAATTAATTATTCAAGATTTAGATGATACTAGTCATTCATTTCAATGAAAAAAGCCACATGTTTGGAAGAAAAATATAAAAAACCATGTTCATAAACATAGTGTAATCTGAGTCGTAAAAATTACATAGGATTTCTGTGTCTGGGGAACGTCCCAAAATGGGACTTTCGATGCGTCGTCGTATCTTTGAGGTCAAAATTTTCGCATTTACTACTGAAATACAAGTATCTTATAATTTTCATTTTGAAGTACACTAATAAAATGATCTAATTACACATAAATTCGTTTGTATTAATTTATTAACCATCAGACATTACAAAACAAAGTCCACCTTGATCGGCACTTCGTCGACTTGGTCGGCATTTCTGTGATTATTTTGCCCTAAAATGTAAAGAATACACCCATGTTAGTAATTATAATTGATTATTAATTACTTTTCCATAGTTTTCTGCAGTTATACCAAAGTTATTACACGATTTGTTGATGAAAAAAACGATTTGTCTGGCGCGCATCATCCGGTAAACACCGACTTACACGGCTACAGAATATGTAGACGATATTGATTTTTTTTTTTTCCACAGACGAATTAAATTTTATGGTATAGGGAGGACCAGTTCATTCTTGGTCGATTGTTGACAAGTTCCATAGACGGAGAACTGTAGAATTTAAATGAATCGCCTAACAAAACACGTCTCTACTCACATCCGAATTTCGGAAGTCTAACGTAAGATGCTTTTTTGACACATCCGAAATTCGGATGTTTAACGTAATAGAGGAAGATTATTATTAAAAAATACGATTTTTGAAAACTTACAAAAAAAATTACTGCCCAAATGTCTTCCGTTTGGATTGATAATTTGTTACCTACAATTATTTTACGAATGAAACGTAAATACATCACCGATCAAAATTCAAACTGAAATGTTAAAAAAAAACAAATGAATGAAATAATATTTACTCTATCATTCTCTATGGAACACGAATAAAACCATCGAGTAAAGAACAACAAAACATTTAAAAAAAAGTATAGTGCTGATTTTATTCACACCTTTAATAATGGCAGCCACACATCTAACAATTTAAAGCAAATATTATTCATTAAACCACTAGACCGTTATTCGAAGCTTAGACAGTGAGATAGGCTCTTCCGGTTTCCCGTCTTCTTTGTTCCTATTGGCCTACGTCTATGGCGCGAGCGGATGTGACGTCATCATCACCAGGCAGTGGAGTGAGCGAGCATGGCGGAGCTCACTTCATTTCAACTCATTGGCGTTCTGTTTCCCGTCGGATGCACTTGTGCGATCAGAACAGCGTACAAATATATTGTCTTTTTAAAATAATAATAATTTATTTCGAGTTTACGAATAAGCTGTTGCAGCACAACGGAACAGCAGTAAGTGTATTTTATATTACTAAACGGTGTTTGCCGTTCGTCTTGTTCGAAATAATATGTTCCTAATTTAGTAAGTTTTGAGTGACCTACAAATGTGCAAAGTAATTCGGATTATTAAAATAGATCAAGTTAGATGAAAATCGTCAATAATGGCTTTCATGCTTTATTAATATAATTTTCTTTGCACGTTTTTTCTGTCTACCCACATTATGTGATATTATTTTATTTTATTCCATATAAACGGATTAGGATATGGTTTTGTTCCATATTATATTATTTTCCGTCCTACCTACATATAAATTATGTTTCGTAGTTAATTAAGCCCTATTTCAGAGTGGATGTTGATTATCCTAAAGCAATTTAATCAAACAGGTAAGTGAGCTTGATAAATATATTGTTGCCAAGCAAGTGGCGCATTGCTGTGATAATGATTATAATGTGTCCGTAAGCTCTTGTGTGAGTGGCGATTTTTACCGTGATGAAGTAAAACAACCGGACTTTACTTCTGATGTCGATACTGAGTTAAAGGAGCCTGCTACTCCGAAAACATCTGAATCTTATTTGAGATTATTATCGGATATACAACGGTTTAAAACATCGTCCTGGTCAGAAGTGCGCTATGCAGAGACAAAAAATATACAACCATAGTCCGGGATTTACAAGCCTAGATACGAATGAGGAGATTAAGTCTTATGATAGTTCCCGTCACCTCATATATACCGACAAAGCATTTGCAGCGATAACTTTTTGTATTTTGAAACAAAAAAGAAAGTATTCAGAATAGTCTTCGTAGTCTTCTCGTATGGGCCAAGTCCACTGACTGTAACTATGAGGCACTGAGCTCGAAAATTGAAGAGAGTATTGATTTGCGTAGATATGCTATTTTAAAATCTGTTAAAGACACTTTAGTAAAAGCCGCTCTTAACTTAATAGGGTACCGCCGTCATGTTCAAATTTATTTCTTGCGGAAAAGTTTGCGTCAGCTTTAGAAAAAGCGCGGGTAGGACGGGGGCGTTCGTAAGACTTTCTGGCCGTTTACCAAACAAAATACTTATACACCGCAGGGCTCTGTGGGACAAAACCATAATAAGATGCCATCGCATGGTACTTCATATCATCACTACACTCCTTCACGGGGAGGATGCGCACATGATTTCCCTCCCTCGCGGGAGGATGTTCACATAATTGCCCTCCCTCGCGGGGAGGATGCGCACATGATTTCCCTCCTTCGCGGGGAGGATGTTCACATAATTGCCTTCCCTCGCGGGGAGGATGCGCAAATGATTTCCCTCCCTCGCGGGGAGGATGTTCACATAATTACCCTCCCTCGCGGGGAGGAGGTACGCAACAATGCTCTTTGCGAAAGCATGTTTCTGATTTTCGAAACAACTCTCATCATCGGCCTGGTGGGCGTTCGTACACCTCCCAGCGAGGTAATACAATAAGAGGCCATTCTCCATCTTACAATAGAGGAGCCGCCAAAAATCAAAAACAATGACTCGAATCAGTTTCAAGCAGTCCGGTTAGCTTGTTTTCACAATCGCTGGTCGAAAATGGGTGCACCAAGTACCATACTTCGTCTGATAAAAGGGTATCGCAACAAAGGGTTGTTTTTGTTTGTGCCAAATATGCACTATTACCTACGTACCCCGATATCATATATACCCCTTTTTATAAGAAAAATGAAAGACCAAAGCATCTTAAAGGGTGTGGGCTTTGGGCCAAGCTGTATATCCCTCTTTTTCTTGTGCCAAAAGACGATGGGATATCACGTCCGATATTCATTTTAAAAAGTCTCAACAAATATGTTCTTGTCGATCAATTTCGTCTTGTAAAAATGAAAAAAAAAAAAAAAAACCAATTTTCTGCAGCCTCATGATTGGGTATGCAAGGTGGACCTGTCCCGGACATACCTTCATCTGGCGATAGCCAAGCCACACAGACGGTTCTTACGCCTCATTACGATGAGCTTCTCGAGATGACCTGTCTCTCTTTCGGTCTAAGTTCTGCTCCGAAAACTTTTGCAACGATCACCAACTGGATTGCGGAGATCATGCGCAAGAAAGCGATGAGCTTTGTGGATTACTTGGACGTCTTTCTTTTGACACACCAGGACCCTATTACTCTGCGGAGTCACGTAAAAACACTGTTGGCAACCTTCCAATAATTAGGTTGGCAAATTAACAGGGAAATGTCCATAACAATCCCACAGAAAAGCATAGTTTTCTTAGGAATCCTGTGGGATCCCTGGCGCAATCAAATGTCGCTTCCCAAGAGAAAGGCATACCAACGGTCATAGAAAAAGCAACAGCATCTCTAAAAGACCTACAACAAGAGGTAGGCTTGTTGAGCATCGCAAGTTTTGGCGTTCCAAGAGGGAGCCTAAATCCTCGTAAGATCCTTTGTTTCATGAGTGCTTTACCCGAAATTATGACGACGAGTCACGTGTTGCCTTTGGAGATTCTAGACGAGATGGCATGGTGGCTCAGAAACTGTCAATGTCCAGGAATCGTACACAATACGGCACCTACGCAATTTTTAACGACGGATGCATCCGATGTGGCTTGGGGTGCACAGTCACAGTTAAACAATCTGTCTGTATCGGGTGTCCATACACGCCATGCCCACGCCATGTCCATGCCCATGCAGAGAAAGAACGATAGTTGCATTGCAATCAAAAATAAATGCTGGCGATCTTACGCTCAAAATCAAAATCAAAATTTTTTTTTTTTATTCGCGTAGGCCAAAAGAACTTACAAATAGTCAGATTCTACCACCGGTTCGGAATGATGCTTCCACTGAGAAGAGCCGGTAAGAAACTCAATGGTTACTCTTTTCAAAATGATAATTGCGAGTAATACATTCTCAAGAGCAGCAATGCCATGAGAGCAGACAGCACCTTCGCTTCTTGGAAGGTCATGCATGCAATGTTGCGGTTCGCTTTTGATACAGAGCGACAACAAAACTGTCGTGTCTTATCTCCGCAAAGAGGGGGGGGGTACACACTTTCGGATCCTAATGGAAATCACGCATCAGATTCTAACGCTGCTGGATCAATATATCGAATACAATTCAAAACTCATTATTTGCCGGGTATTTACAACGCTCATGCAGATCATCTCTCGAGATATCGGCTTCCCCCGGAATGGCACATCCTGCTCGGTACCCAAAGAGTGTTCACCAAATTGGGCTTACCCGTCGTAGATCTTTTTGCATCGGAGAGGGCACACGTTGTTCAGGATAACGGGACGTTGGATCAAAATGACGTCAAAGCAGTGATACACGATGCTCTCAGCGTGCAATGGAAATACCCGCTGGTATGGATATTTCCACCACCCTTCTTAGTTCCCATGATACTTGCAAATCTAAACCAAGCACTGGGAATATACTTAATTGTAGTTCCTTGTTGAGAGCGGGTGTTCTGTAGAGCAGACTCGAAGACCCGAGCGCTAGCACCCCGTTTATACTCCACAATCTTCGACAAGTCCTAGTAGACAGAACGACGGGGACGCCTCCCCCAGGGGTAGACATGACCCTGGAGGTTTTGAAATGTGAGGGTTGTCAGAGGATTTGACCTTGTGGAATACAAATCAATTTACTTCTGGCGTCCTGCCACTTTAAAAACTTATAGGGTGGCCTGGAGACGCTGGATAACTTGGTCGGTTAAATTAAAAATAAATCCGGTAAGGCCATCGCCTTCCGATTTAGCAAGGTTATTGGCGGAGTTACACCTTACATATAAATTATCATATAATACGATTATGTTACATAAGCCAGTGGTTTCTACATTGTGCAATACTGATCAGTTTAATTATTTAAGTGGCAATGTTTTAGTTAAACATATTTTGAAATCCATTGCACTTACTCATCCTAGAGAGGTCAAGCCTCCTATTTGGGATTTAAATGATTTGGTCTTATCCTGTTGTCGTATTCGAAAAGATAATTCATTTCAAATACAGCGTCATACAGCTATTTTACTTATGTTGTGCTCAGGCCGGCGTATTCAAGACTTGCCGTTGTTGAGGGTTGATTCTGCAAATTGTATTCGTTCTAATGATTCTATACTTTTTTGGCCAGTATTCGGTTCAAAATCAGATAATTGTGATATTCGACAATCTGGGTGGAAACTATTAAGTAATCGTACAAATGAAAATCTTAATCCCGTTTATTGGGTTGAACAAACAATTTCTTTGTTAAATGACAGGAGGCAAATTTCTGACTCAAACAACCGATTTGTTAATATACGAGGTCGGGCCAAGTCCACTTCAGGTACTGTAACTGCTGGTTGAATTAAGACTATATTTAAGGAAGCAGGTATCGTAGCAACACCAGGTAGTGTAAGATCCGCAGTTGCGTCAAGTAATTGGGTTAACGATTTTCCATTGGATCACATCTTAGCACGTGGTAATTGGAGATCGGGTATTACGTTTGAATGGTTTTACAGACGCGAGGTCAAAAGTACACCTTATATCCAAAACAACAGTATTACCCGGTTGTTTGAACCTATTAATTGAGTTGGTGTGTCTAGTAGATAAATACCATAATTGTGATTTATAATGTTTTCATTGGCGCGAATTCTAAGGCCCTTATATCTTTACTGATATTTTATATATGTAACTACGACAAAAGTAAGTGTTTTATTTCTTACACCATACTTTTTATGCTTACATTATATTAGTGTCAATTCACATTGGCGTTCTAGTCTAGTGTAACTGACATCACCAGGCGATAACAAACACGTCTCACTGTCTAAGCTTCGAATAACGGTCTAGTGGTTTAATAGCGGCGTTTTCCCTGAAAGAAAACGCATATTAAACTACTTACCTTATTCGAAGCTTAGTTTAAAGTCTGCCTGGTGTTTCGACTCAATGAGTTGAAATGAAGTGAGCTCCGCCATGCTCGCTCACTCCACTGCCTGGTGATGATGACGTCACATCCGCTCGCGCCATAGACGTAGGCCAATAGGAACAAAGAAGACGGGAAACCGGAAGAGCCTATCTCACTGTCTAAGCTTCGAATAAGGTAAGTAGTTTAATATGCGTTTTCTTTCAGGGAAAACGCCGCTAATAAAAAAAACGAATAATTATTAATATACTCAAAAAACTGCTGAAAAGTCGGGAACTAATAATTAAGGTTAGTGTAACGTTGCTCAAATAATTTTTATTTTGTAAGGTGTGCATATTATGGTGTGGCTAGTAGTGGCCACCAAAAAATCTAAACAATGTATTGCCCGCCATTTCAAATTCTTAATCCATGGGCAAGTAGGGCAAGACACTATATATATAAATATATATATATATACTGCTTATTTCTACCGCGTTCCAATTATTATAGATACAAGCTAGTAAAATGTGCGTACATCGCGTTAGGCTCTATTCACACGGAAAAGCACGATGGTAATAATTTTATAATAAGCCTTATATAACCTTTAAAAAAATGTGAGCAATAAATCTACAATCCTACTTTTACACACTATTTTACTTCAGTAGGCACATAGCTTATTAATTGGTATTTAATTTAACTATCACTAACCATATTATAAAAACGGGAATGCAAGGTAAGCAAATAAGTAAGTATGAAATTTAGTAGGTATTTTGTGTTCTAGGATAATAAATAGTAGGTGTTATGGTGATGTTATGGAAATGACATTTTGGATCTGGATACGGATAAAATAATAATATTATACCGGTTTCGGAGACGGTTACGGATATGATATTATTTCGGATTATCCGCTAGTTCCGGATAGTTACGGTTGCGGATATTAGATTTAAAAAAAAATATAAATTTATTTCTAGATTATCATTTGGTTTTACAATCAGTAATAATTAAAGCTTCTTTTAGTGTTACCTCGGTACTAACAAATACAAAACAATAAATAAATCTCATAGCATGAATAACTTAGACTCCGCCTCTATCCGAAGTTATTCGAAACTCGTTTACATCAGTTTCGGTTACGGAGCTCCCTATCATCCCTGATAAATAGGCACATAAAAGTACGTTCTTAAGTTTATTCATAAGTAGGTAGGTAAATACTGCACCAAAACGTACTTATGTAGTTATCTACAGAATAATGTGGTAAGTAATTGACAATTATTACTATTAACTAAATTATGATTCATTCCAAATGATAAATTGTGTATCATCGTCAGCAAAGTATGTTTGTTTTATTACGTTTAGTGATATGTTATGAATTACTCACTGTCCCCCTTGACCTCTCGAGGGGATAAATTACGTTAGCGCCCCATTATTTAGTTCAGTCGATCGCACGCCGCTGCGTCATAAACATGAAAACGACCACCGTCTTTATTTTCACGGTCGTCGCGTTAATGATAACATGTTGCGAGTGCCGCCACACATCCTGGTTCCCGAATATATTAGACTCATTCACGAATCGTACAACACAAGTTAAAAACTACGTACGCGAAAAAGGTCGCAGTCTCAAACATTTCTACATTGAAAATGTGCGCAACAAAATCACTTCGTATTTCGGCGCAGTCGCAAACAAGACCAGTGACGTTATGGACTCGTTAAGTGATAAAGAAATGAGGCTAAAGCGTAAGTTTAATGCTATCGTCTCGGAAGCTCAAGAGACGGATAAGAACATTTTTGACACTATCGCACCAGAAGCTACAGAGTACAAATGCACGGATGACGACCCTACGATTCGTATGACTACTCCGCAACTAATTGCATTACACGGTTATCACTCAGAGTCTCACACTATCGTTACTGACGACGGATACATCCTGACGATCCATAGGATACCATACTCTAAGAACTATCCTCCACAGACGAGCATTCGGAAGACAGTGTTGCTGCACCACGGTTTACTCGGAAGCTCCGCCGATTGGGTCATACCAGGACCTAAGCATGGTCTAGCCTATATCCTGTCTGATGCGGGCTACGACGTATGGCTGGCGAACGTAAGAGGGAATACCTACTCGCGAGCTCATGTCTCAAGGAGCGTGGACTCATTTGCATTCTGGAACTTCACTTTTCACGAAGTGAGCCAACACGACCTTCCTGCTGTCATCGATTATATAATGGACCTTAAGGGGTGGGACGTGAAAATCGATTATGTCGGGCACTCGATGGGAACGACTGTACTATTCGCTTTATTGTCGACCAAAACGCAATACAATAAGGTGTTAAGGGCCGGATTTGCGTTGGCACCAGTAGCATACATGACCGACATAAAGAGTCCGATAAGATTATTGGCAAAATTCAGCGACAATATAGCTTATTTACTAAAACTGCTCGGCACGAATGAGTTTCTCCCACAGAACGCGGTCCTGAGATGGTTGTCGAGGCATGCGTGTGAGATTAACCATTATGAGGAAGTTATATGTGAAAATTCGATGTTTGTGTTATGCGGACACGATGAGAAGCAATTCAATAAGACATTGTTACCGCTGATATTGGGGCACGTTCCCGCGGGCGCGTCTACAAAGACGTTGATCCATTATGCGCAGGAGATACGAAACGCGGGCAGATTCCAGCAGTTCGATTACGGGACTGAGGGGAACTTAATACAATATGGTACATACTTGCCCCCTGAATATCCGATTCATAGAATAACACTGCCTATTGCTCTGTTGAGCTCTGAAAACGATTGGTTGGCGAGTGACATTGATGTCACAAATTTATACGTGCAGTTAGCCAATCCGATAGAACATTACATAGTACCATTGAAAGAGTTCAATCATATCGATTTCTTGTGGGCTATCGACGCGCCCACCCTCGTTTACGCGAAGCTATTGCAGTTGTTGGAGGAAGGCGTTACCAAGTCATATTCCGATGTTGATGTTGATGTAGATATAAATGTTATAGATTTGGTGTAGGTAATATTTAAAAAAGTGCTTGCTCGTACATTTTGTGTTTTTTTTTATTTATGTACCTAAGTACCTAGGTAAGGCTAAGGTAGATAATCCTGTAGATGATCCTATAAATAACTTTACATTCCCATTTTCCTTATAATACAAAACAGAAGAGTTATTTACATGGTATGTGTGTTAATCTATAACCCGCGAATGATATGTTTCGTTAAGATTCATCAAATTAAGTAAATGACTAGATAGATTAATAAATTTTACGCACATTATAACACCTTAGGGTGGTGGTAGGTAAATTCCAATAGTAATAATATGCGGTTAGAATTCAAGTTAGGTAGATTTTATCTGTACTCGCTAATCTTAAATGCATAACATCAGATGCATACTCTGAAATGAACCCATCCGAATCAAAAGCAAAAAAGGCAATCCAGATCTAACTTGAAAGATACCTCAATAACATAGGTACTTGACTATATCTAATATCGTTACGTTTTAGTGGTTTCTGAGTTGAAATACAAGGTACTTAACTACTTACTTAATAGGTACCTATTCCTATTAACAAAATTTACATTCGTATAGAACCTACCTACGCAACAGTTTATTACTGAACTAGCCAATATATCTATCAATCAATCTTCAATAGGTAAGAAGTATCTACAACAGGGCGGGCAGGGCCCCGTAGTTTACAATATTTACCTAGATACAAGCATTAGGTTAACAATCAGTTGCTAAAATAAGGTAGGTAGGTACACATTTTTATCAGCGTAGCTAACTACCATAACGCTAAAATGTTATCATGTAAGTAGATGTAACCTACGTTGTAGGAATGCAAGTATATATGTATTTACATTTATTTACTTGACATTGATATAAACACGAACCGAATGAACCTATTTACCTAAATTGTAAACCTCGGTAGGTACACACGTATTCGAGCCCGGGGTTTTAAATAAACTGCTAGGTATCAACCTACTTATCTACTCAACCTGTTTCTTTGTTAGGTACCTACTGATCACAGGTTAGACTATGTTGTAATCAACAATATGAATGTACCTAATTGCAGTTAATAACGAGTTCTTAAAGTTTAAAAGCTTGTAAGTAGGTGTATTTAAATAACCTATCCATGTAAATAACTACAGGGCCCCAGGCCTATTCGAAATAAGTTTTAGCGATAAAAATATGTAAATTGACATGCTCACTGAGTTTCTTGCCGGACCTTCTCAGTCGAGAACGTGTTCCGATCCGATAGTATCATATAAGAAAAACGATGTAACTTGACAGTTTGTAAGTGCCCCCGTAGGCCTAGACGCATAATATGATTTTACTTTGACTCAGACGTCCAAAATAATACAAATTATATTTTTCAGATTATTCCGCCATCTTTATCACTGTCATCATCCATTTTTATTTATAATGTGTATTTATTGAATTTGCCCTTGCTATTAATTACTTGACACTGACTGAAATACCCGCTAACCACAGGTGGAGCCATTCCTTATCTTATTCCATTAAAACATCATCTATTCACTCATTCATTTCATAAAAAAGAAGGACAATAGTCATATAAGTATAGGTATTATTGACACATGTATTATGTAGGTGTGATTCTTAGGCGAGATAAATAATAGTGAAAAATGCAAATACCTACGTAAATAGGTAGATTATTATGTTCTTAGTAGGTATTGATGTTCTCTTTGGGTTATTTTGAAACCTATCCAAATTGGTTAAACTTAAAACAACAAAAGGTTCACAGTATCACATCAGTAACAACTCAGTCGTAACAACGACTTTGCGTGTGATCATATCGAGAACCTCAAACAAAACAGAGTAAGTAGGCATTTCCTTACCTACTTATAAATTACTCACTTATTAGGTCCAAGTTTATTAGTAAACAAAGCGGTATAATGTTCAATGTGTGATTCAGCAAGCATAAAACAACATTGATGTGCATTTCACTAAAATTTATATCTTTAAGTGAGTCATTCAACAATAAACATTTGATAGGTATCGAACTAATTAACCCATATGAAATGCAACTGATTCCGACTGCATGTCGCATAAGTATTTTCTTAATTATTATAATTAACTTAAGGGGGAGGACTGTTGTGTCTATACTTGTCGACACAACTGTACGCCCGTACATACTTAATGTAAACATAGGTGTGCTACCACACCGCACAGTCAGTCGCAACATGTAGTCGTAGCAAGACGCGCTTATTAAATACACGTGTACAACCAGTATATTATTTATGACCCATTACTACACATTATTATAGTAACCAAAGTAAAGTAGCTAAAATATTATTTTAAGTAAGGTACCTACTTAGGGTATTAAGCTTCTATCAATATTGATAAACAAGTAAATACATACTAATTTAATTAACTGCTAAGTGATGTGCGTACTTATGCAGTAATATTAAATTAAATTGAATTGAATAGTAATATTAAATATTAAGCAGTGGTAGCCTCGTGGGCAAGAACGCCCGCCTTGAACGTAAGGGGTGCAAGTTCAAACCCCAGGCCCGCACCTCTGAGATAATTCTCATGTGCGAATGTCATTTTCAACAATGATTACCACTTGCTGAACGGTGAAGGAAAACATCGTAAGGAAACCTGCACGTCCATAGAAAGGCGTGTGAAGTTCACCAACCCGCACCGGGCCAGCGTGGTGGACTATGGCCCAAATCTCCCTCTTATTGAGGGGGAATGTGCCCGGTATAATGGCAACAGGCTCGCCCCTATTACATTGGGACCAAAATACATCGGCGAAGTGTGGGCGCACTACAGTGCACCTCTGCCTACCCCTTCGGGAATACAGGCGTGATGATGTACATATATTAAATATTATATGAGTAATTTTATTAGTATGTAACTATTTGTAGGTACCTTATTTTTTATGTAAATGATAACTAATAAGTTAAATTTAGGTTGTCATCTTGGTGATTGAAATGTTCCGTGTACGATAGCCAAAAGTAGTCAATTCCTAGCAAAAGTATCTATCTTAATAATTGACGTGATTAGTATTAATTCCTAAAAAAACATGCGATTAAACTTCCACTTTGTTAGCTATAGATTTATCTAACAAAGTGGAAGTTTAGTCGCTATTGTTAGGGAGGTAACATTCCTGTTGAATAGCTATATGGCGCCAAGCTCAGACAAAGTAAGTAGGTATGTGCTTACCTAATTAGTGTGTGAACTGATATGGATGGATGTCTTTGATAAGTAAGAAGTAGGTACCTACCTACTAAAAGTAAATTATTTTATGTATTTAGGTCACTTTTAGGTATCTTCTCTCGTGCAGGTAGGTTTATCAGTTGTCTATGTGTCTTTAAACTTACGTAGGTATTCAAGTTTGGTACGATTACAATATTTCCTGAGGTTTCTCAATTCGACACTATATACTTTTTTTTACACAAATAACCACTTGTTTTAGGAATTTTGAAACTAAAAATATGTAGGGGGTGAAATGGGGGTCAAATCCGGACTGCAGCATATACCTACCTACCCGGCTGACGAGTTAGTGAACCGATTTGGAAAAATATTTCTTTCTTCTATACGGATTGTTAACATAAATCGAAACCAACCCCAAAAGGGGTGGAAAGGGGGGTGTAGTCATATGACATATGTCATTTATCTTAGTTCTGCTGAATAAAACCATATTACTATTATAATGGTTTTTATATTTTAACAATTTATTCAGCAGAACTTTCTATCATAATGGACAAGTTAGTCTCCTGCATGTAAATCCTGACTATTCTCACATTCGTCTTGCAGATGGCCGAGAATCTACCATCTCTAACCGGCATTTGGCGCCACTTGGACAAAGACAGGATGATGAAATCGCTCTGCAAATGCATGAAAGGCAGGAGGAGACTCTAGAAACATGTGCTGATGAAGAAGTAGGAGGAACGAATGCAGAAGAAGAATCTACTGATGTAGAAGAACGCGCTGATGAAGAAAATTCTGCAGACGAGATAAGTGACGAATACGTAGACACGGTGTCTTCTCCAGCTGTAGAATCTCTGGTCTTGCAAAGTTCTGCCCGAGAGCGAAGGCTCCCGGACCGCTACCGGGATTTTATTTTGTAGCTCGGGAGAATGTAGTAATATGACACATGTCATTTATCTTAGTTCTGCTGAATAAAGCCATATTACTATTATAATGGTTTTTATATTTTAACAGGGGGTGTGTCTTTTTTATGTAAATATTTACTTTTAGGACTGTTATGAGGTGATAATTGCATATTTTCACTAAAAATCACAAAAAGCTTTTTTTATTTATATTATTTGTAGCTTTTCAGTGCACGTAGGTTTTTGAAGTTAATTTTTGTTATATTAATTTACAAATAATATAATTACAAAGAAAATGTGTTTTTTCTTTGTATTTATTAGCATTTGTTTTTATTAATAGAATTTATAAGCTTCTTGTACCCGAACAACATTATCTATCGTCCGTCATACGGACTGACGGGCAGTTCTATAATCTATGGTGTTATTAATTATAAATCAATCAATCAAATTTATATTGTTGGGAGAGAGAGAATTTGTAAAAATGGAGCGATAAGAAAACTATCGATAAAGAAACGCAAATCATAATAATAAGGCTAAATTGTATAAATATGGCATATTTTAGGGGTTGGCGGTATACTGCCTTTATCACCGGGTTTGTTGGATTTATAGGAGTTGCTCTTTACCCCATTATTATTAGCCCTATGATAGATCCTTCTGAATATAGTGAGTTATTATCCTTTTATCTAATTGTATGTATTAACACTACTGTAATGCGTGAAGGTGTAGTCACATTCCAAATATTTGTACGCTCCACGGTTAAACTTGCAGTTTATCCTTAACCCCAAATTTAAACATTAATAAAGTAGTGTTTTTGATAAACACTTTTTGCACCCAAAAATGGCCCTGTAGGTTATTTGTAAATGAATTGCAATGTTTATAAATTAATAGTTTAACAGGCATATCTATAATAAAATATTTCTTATCTGTATTACTAAGTAAATTTGTTACATAAATCTTTAATCTTCTAACCTATCAATATATTTACTAAAACTATTTTAAAGCTCCTTGATCGACAGTGTTTTTTTGCCATGAATCTCTTGAAAATGGACAAAGGCATTAATCCATTTTTAGTTTAATGAATTAAATTTAACTAAAATCTTTGTTACTGCTACACACTTACCTTCCAAACATATTTTTCCGTGATTACCCAACTCAGTGTTGAATTGTTTCAGAACAAATTCAAAAAGTAGCTAGAAAGGATATAAAACAAGAGGATATCCAACCTGGAAGTAAGTATCATTGTTATGGCCTCCTCATTTATAATTGATCTACATATTGAAGGGTGAAAGGCTATTAATTACTCAGTATTGGCCTAAATATCGCTGATCGCAGCCATTTCTCATCGTATTCTACGAAATTTTATCATTTCATATAAATAAAATGGGTAATGAACGTATTAAAGATAGCCAATGACTCCCCAAATTTATATGCATCTTTATTTCAGATATGAAAGTATGGACAGATCCATTTGATAGAAAAAAGCCCAACAGTGAGTAGTGTACAGAATATTTTTGTTTTAAGTATTATGTGATAGAATTATAATATAAATGAATTGTTCATGTTGTTTCACTTCATCATCACACTGGTATGCCCCAAAAGGTTAGGCATGTGTTTGATATTGTAGCCTACCTATATACATCATCACGCCTGTATTCCCGAAGGGGTAGGCAGAGGTGCACTGCAGTACGCCCACACTTCGCCAATGTATTTTGGTTCCAATGTAATAGGGGGCGAGCCTATTGCCATTATACCGGGCACATTCTCCCTCTATATGAGGGAGATTTTTGACCATAGTCCACCAGGCTGGCCCAGTGCGGGTTGGTGAACTTCACACGCCTTTCTATAGACGTGCAGGTTTCCTCACGAGGTTTTCCTTCACCGTTCAGCAAGTGGTAATCATTGTTGAAAATGACATTTGCACATGAAAATGACATCTTTTTTCAATGGTAGGTAGCTATAATTACGCACTCCTGCTTCTACGAGCCTTATAATTCTAATGTTATATCAAATGGTGTATAGAATATGAGCAGTGTAGACATAAGATATTGTCACCTTGATGCCATTTGACTAGTCATATTCTAGTTACCATTGATACAAGATGTAACTTTTGTTCTTTAAAAAATGGAGTAATAGCAACTCCACGACGATATTTACTGTATTTATATGGAGTAATAACATAAATGTGCCTATTTGTTCTGACTAATTCTGGGTTCGATTTTGTCGCAACTTTCACTGACAGCTGCGGCCTCAGTACGCCTGCCAAGATGTTTTCTCACAAGTCCCAAAAACATCTTGTCAACTTGCGTTCCCGTATCTTATTTGCTAACATGGCTTCCAAGATGTTTAAAATTAGACAGCCTGCTAAAATTTTCTCACAGTTTACGATCTTTTGTTCATTCGTTCATTGAAATGACAAATAGAGCGAGACGGAGCTTTACAAAGAAAAAAGATGCTGCATACACATCATAGAATATATTAGATTATTTATGCACAGATTAAAAATATCTTTGGGCATAGATTCTTTTTTATTATGCCGGAAGCTTTACGTATTATTATTTGGTCGGTGGTATTATGCTTAAAATTTATTTCTTGGGCACTATACTATTTTTATTTGCCAATTTAAATAACTTTACATTGTAAAACGGCAACAAGCACGCAAAGTATGATGCCAAACAAAATCTAACCTCAAACCTACAGATTTTTTGTAAAATATGCATTTTAAATCACGTGGAATAGAATTATGTGGATTTTCGGAAGAAAATAAAACAGATAGAAATGTCTCTACACTTTTTTGTTGTTGTTTGTCGAACACGAAAATAAATTTACGTGTTCGTTTTCGGAAGAATTTTGCATGTAGTCCGCTTGATATTGGCGAAGGATAGAGTAAAATAAGTATTATTTGTTATAATAGTGTATAAAATGCTATATTTATGTACTTCTTACAGCCTAATTATTTTCTCATCACCGGCCTTTGACCGTGAGAAATTTATTTACGTTGACCTGTCAAATTCGTGTCTCTATGGTACATTTTGGTAACCCATGCTAGCACTTAAGATATAACATCTTATCCATACGTCAAACACGTTTTATTTAACTGTCAAACCCATTTTATATTTACGCCATGCTAGCAAATAAGACGTAACGATTTTGCCACAAAAATGACGTCACGATGCGTGAGAAAATGTCTTATCTTGGCAGGCGTACTGAGGCCGCTGATGTTATAAGGAGTTACTTAGGTTACTTTTTGATTTTTCTAGTTAGTTGCAGATGTAACAGCTAGTCTATCTATACAAATAAATAAAATTGGAGTGTCTGTTTGTAATATCAAAATAACACTTTTTTACCAAATGCGTATGAAAGTATATACGATACCTATACCGAAAACGCAATTTTAAAATTTTTTGTCTGTCTGTCTGTTTAAGGTAAACTTCTAAACGGCTGAACCGATTTCAATGGGACTTTCACTGACAGATAGCTGACGTTCCAAGGCATAACTTAGGCTACTTTAATTTTAGAAAAAGCGTTAGGGTTCCGCGGGAAAAACATAATACCCATATTTCCGGGTAATCTCCCTAAAGTTCACGCGGGCGAAGTCGCGGGCACAGCTAGTTGTAAATATAAATAAAAAAACACTCCATATAAAAGAAAATTTTAAATGTTCAAGTTATAAACAGCTCCACGGATACTCCAAACCGCAAAAGCGTCCATACAAGACAGTGGAGTATGTAGTGTTCATTTTTACAATTTCTTAAAAAAATACATCATTATTCCGAAACAAAGTTATAACAAACAAAATATTTACAGTCCAAACATGCTCAATTTGTCGCATTAAAAAATTATTGCTATGGTGATTAAATATTTTTTAAGCTGAGACATACAATATTATTGTTTCTTTAATGTATAAAAACTAACACGTGACTATTAAAAATACATACATATTTACATAATTATACATATAACTTTACATTAGAATTTAACATAGCGGCTTGCATAATAATGTTGCAAGTATTTGATTTATATGCCAACTCTTAAAGCTTTATCATATTAGCGTTTTATACAAGCGTATAACCTCATTAGAAGCGCGTGTAGGCGCGTATAGGCGACACTTTGCTACACGCGCAACCCGTACAAGCGTTGACGCGCTTGTAAGCTCGTATAAGCGTGAGCTGCTATGTTTCGATTGTTTCTTCGTCGGAATCCATATTGCGTCTGACACTCGCCACTACCGGTACGAGCGTACACGCCGGCATAAGCTCATTTACAAGCGTTAAGTCGCGCGTAAAGTTTAATTCCCGAAACGAAAAGTGCTAGTTTGAAAGTACTCTTAGGCCATTCTTAAATAGCACTCAAAAGCAATCAATCACTAACTCTAATTACCAATTAGTTGTATGTATTACAGAGTAATCAATGACAGTATTAGTTTAGAAAAGAGTGTTTATAAATGTAAGACTACTGGGAAACATGCATCTAAACCAGTAATCGTCTATACAAATTTCTTGTTTGTTTCTAATTAAAATATTACCCCTTTTAGACAGCAAAGGGTAGTTGACATAGTTATTTTAACAATTAAATACAGCCGGACCATCAAATATTAATTATATTTCTCGGCGTCATCTTAATAAAATGAGCAAATGCAAAAGGTACAAATTTAAATTGAGCCACAACACAAACAGGTGATAGATTTGAGTGAATAAACTTAGCTTAGAAATGATTTTATCAAACAATTATTATTGGTATATGCACACAAACTATTGTCCCTAAAGTTATAGCAACTACAATGCGTCTACAACCCATATACAGACCACCTATAATAGCATTTTTCAGAACTACTATGCTATTGTAAACAGATCATAATTCTCTATAAATTTAGGGCGGGTTTAAAGTAACGAAATAGTATATAATATAGCTATAATTCGGAAAATAATGAACACAAGTTATAAGATCAATACATAGAGTGCATGGACAAAGCATATAAAACTGCTTTTTGCTAAAAACAACCTTATTCAACACTGATATAGTCGATTCTCTAAAATATACTTTACAGACGAATAATATAAATTATATAGAAGTACATACATCACATACCTAAATCGGATTTTTGCATATATTAAAGCTAGTAGCACTATTTTTTGAGAGTTTATTTTTCCTGCCTGCCATCTTATCCAGTGTACCTATATATATAGTTTGAAAATGAAATTATAAATATCGCCAAACAAAGCATACTCAACGTATGATCCCGAACAGAGCAAAGCTTGTACTATGGGTACCATAAAATCGACTGGGGGCGATCCCAGTTACCCCACACCACGGCAAATTTTGAAAAGGACATTTCAGAAATTTGCCACTGATGGGATCGAATCTGCAACCACTCGGTACAGTGAGCAGAGTCGCGGTATAACAGACCTATGTCAAAGAAATAAAGAAATATTTTTTCAAAACTGGTGTTAAAAACTCTTTATTTTGAAATAAAACTATTTTACGGATTTTATCGCGTTTATTTACTATTTTATTTTCCCGACGTTTCGGCTGCTTTACAGCAACCAAAAAAAAAATCACCAAAAAAATCAGTAAAATAGTTTTATTTCAATGTATAGTATTCGCGTAAATATGTGGAAACAATATGAAAACTTTTTATTTCTTAGATTTGGATCTAAGGAGAGTTTATGGCAATCTATAATAGATATCTAAGTACTTGGAATTGGAATAATAATAATAATAATATAGGTACATTTACTACAATGCGTTCAGACAAACAATAATGAACCCAAATTGATAGAAATTAAGGATCCATTTGCACTGGTATTACAAGATACTGTTGTATCATTGTAAATGGTTTTAAAGAGATTAGAATTTCTATAAATTTGGATATAACAATCTTTGACTCATAACCATTTCCTAAAATATAATATAAAATGCAAATTTAGTGCCCTCTGTCTTTTACCATTAACATGACTTGATTTTAACTAACTAAAATTTAAACGTAATTAATTAATAATAATATATTATTATGAAAGTTCTACACTATATTTTTAAGTCTATTTTAATTAATAAATCTTGTGTGAATTACTTCCGATTAAAGCATTTAACAAGCAAAACTATGTTAATATTATTTTAGGCTGACCAAATAAGAAATATAATATTAAAAAAATGTGCTTTTATAGGAGAGTTTGTTAAGCTGATGGAACCTTCTATCATTCTAACTAATGATGGGTAACTCGCTTATTTTATCATTATCTCATTTAACTCGTAAAGATGCTCACGAGGTACACCACATTTGAGGTGAGGCATCAGCTTACTCACTCACTCGCGACACGATTATAACTCAGCAACTTTTACATTAGACTTGAGGAAGAAGTGAACGAGTGAGGCGGTTCAATGTTGAAATTTGAGTAACTCGTTAAATTTGCTAACACACCTTGAATGAGTAGACTCATGAGTGAGTGACACATCTCTAATTCTAACATGTTTGAAACTAGCGAAATTGCTACGGTTGTGCTAAGAAATCAGGAATTGAATTCATTTAGGAATAGCTCAGTGGTCGTTTTAGACTCACTGGAAGAAGTGAAGATAGAAAAGACTATACTTTGCAGTATAGATAGTGTATCAATACAATTATCTGTTCAATAAATACTTGATTTTATTTTTATGATAATTGGAAGCAATTCACGTATTCTTAATAAAAAAAATTTATCATTGACCTTGTGACATAAGCTTATCATAATAAATAAAGTGCCGGACATTGAAACGGCTCCCTGTGGTTAAAACATATATTACAGGGAAATTTTAACTCTATATTGTTATAATTATAAAATTGGTTTTCTTTCAGTACTAAAGTTAACAAGGAATTGTTATATTTCGCTGTTCGCATGAAATTATATATTAATATATGATAATCTTATGCTATAATATTTATATATGAATTATTTTGATCTACAGGGCGTATCAGAAGTCCGAAATAATATTTTTAACACAGTAGCTGATATGATGCTTACTAAAGGGAGACTATATCCAATCCAACTAGTAGTCTCTGGGTTACGGACCTTTGAATATTTGTCACAAGTATTGTGGCCTTTGGATACATTTATGACCCTATTAAATAGTGTTAACTATATTTACTGGCAACAACTAAAACTCACAAATACGTGAAAATTTGGCATAAGCCTCGAGATATTACTAGGTTTTCAAAATGGCTACGAGAAAAAAATATGTTCGAATTAAGATTTTTTTTATACAAATGCAAACGTTTATTATTTCGGACTCCTGATACACCGTGCATAACTTTAGTACTGCAACCAATACAATGTAAAGGGTTACATATAATTTAAATAACTACACATTACAAATTACAGAAACTCGCGGGAACTACCCAAGTGCGGTATAATATAGTGAATTTAAATCCTTTTGTACGTGGAAAAATCCCATAAATCCACACCAATGTCGTCGAAATCACACTTGGGGTATTAATCGTTGGGAGATTTTAGCCACAACAATTTTAATAAGTATTTAAAAAATATCAATATTTAGGTAATTGTTTTACTCCGATCATAAAGTATTTCAAAGTGTAATTATTAATTAATTATTATTACTAAATAAATCACCACATTTCACTGTGCTATGTAATTACGTAGCATATTCAAAAGTCAAAATTTCGTATAAAATATAATTATTGCAAAAATTCGTCGTCATCACCCACCTGAGAAAAAATAAACCATTTTTACTATATTCAATACATCTAAAGAAATAAATAAAATTGTCTGTTTGTAATGTCAAAATAATAGTAGTTATAGCATGAGCGCCAAGACTAGAGTTATGTCACAGAATATGTTGATTATATCTCTTTCTCTCGTATAAAATTAGACAGAGAGCGAGCGAGCCAATCCGTGACAGAGGTCTTGTCTTGACATGCGACACCACAGCTTTATACAAAATGCATATGAAAGTATATACGATATCTATAACGAAACCCTAGTTTTAAACATGTTTGTTTTGTTTGTTTGTTTGAGTTATACTCCCAAAAGACCGGATTTTTGACGCAGCTTTCCAATACATAAGTATACGCGTAAAATAAAACGTTGGTCTAAAAATGCTCTAAATATTCGAAAGTATTTACTGAAGTTGAATGAGTAGGGTAAGTAGATACGTGATGTATAAATACCTGTAAGAAGTATTCAAAGTCGCTGCGATGACAGTTGCCTTCAGCTGCAAATGTGAATTTATGGAAAGTGCCGTCTTCGCATATCACTGGAAATAAACATGCTTGGTAAATATTGAATGGAAAGGCAATAACAAGTATATCTCATGTGTTGCTACTTTTGCTAGTGCATTATAGTGCTTGTGTATGTGTTTGTATGTGCGGCTGAGTGAGTGAGTGTGGGAGTAAGTGAATGATTGAGTGAGTGAGAGAGTTTAATTGGGTAGGTTACTACTATTTCTCTTAGCGGTGGTATGCCTGCCTTGATATTATTAATGTGTAACAGGTGTGTTAACTTGGATATTAGTATGGTGTCTGGGAGTATGGTGTAACGCTAGATATGTGTCTGCTGGGAGAATGGTGCGTCTACTTGGCTACCATTGTGTGTCTACTTGGGTACTAGTATATGTTTGTGAGTATGGTGTGATACTAGGTATGTGTTTGGGGGTATGATGTATTTACTTTGGTACTATCTAGTACATATGTGTTTGGGTTGGGAGTATGATGTGTTTACTTGTGCACTACCTAGTATGTGTCTGGGAGTATGGTGCGTTTACTTGGGTACTAGTATGTGTTTGGGAGTATTGTGTGATACTAGGTATGTGTTTGGGGGTATGATGTGTTTACTTTGGCACTACCTAGTATGTGTCTGGGAGTACCTATAGTGTGAAGTCGTGGTGTGTGTGTGTAGTATGTATTGGGTACCGACCGAGCGCGGCGTCGTCCCCGGCGAAGGCGCAGAGCGCGCGCGTGTCTTGTGGCGCGGCGGCGGCGGCGCGGCGCGAGCCGGCGGCGGGCCCGCGCGCCGCCCACACGTGCACCGTGCCCTTGTCCGACACGCAGCAAACCAGCGAGCCCGACGGGTTGAAGTTTATACTGAGGACAATCGGAATCACAATTTTTATTTTTATTCATATATAAACCGATACGGGTACTTATGAAGTACAGTTGATGGCATATTGCTGCATTGCTGCAACGCTAAACTACGACTTTTTTACAGCAATAAAAGTATTTCTATCAAGCTCATACATTAGACCATGAGAAGGACGGCAGTACTCTTAGTTTAGAGCCAACAGTATCAGCATCAATAGTTACATTACTGTTGTGTTCACTCAAAAATTCAAAAATGCACCCAATCACCACTGTACATAACGAATAAGCATCTAACACCGCTTAAATGACTGAAATATGCAGTTGACTCACCAATATACGTTGGCGTAGTCGGAGCCCCGTCGCAGTTCGTGCAGCATATGCTTGGAGGCGGTGTCCCACACGCGGATGATGGTGCCGCGCTCGGAGGCCGTGGCCAGCTTGCCTCCGCCAGCCGACAGACTCAGGCAGACCAGCTCGCTCTGGTGGCACCCCATCACCGCCGGGGACGAGGAATGGGCACCTTTCACTGCCCTTGTCACATCCTATAATCGAGTGTTAGCAGTATGATAACTCTCGTGAAGCCACCAAGATGTATCTTCTCTATTAGTTATTTTACCCAGCACTTTGAGTTGTTTGTACTGGACTTGGCTCAGTGCGACGTCATTTTCTCCACAAATCTGACAGTTGAAAGAGATAAAACTTATGTCTACGCGGTCATGCTAAGCTACTGTATTTTTTGGGTGTGGTGGCAAAAGGATTGCTGACACCACCCTGATTAGGCCGTTTTCAGGGGGACTAGAGAAATGCAGTGCAAAAATCAACCTGTTTACGGAACTCTGAAGTCTTCGACCTGGGAGACGATGTTGGTATCAGTGATTTTATAGCTTACCAATAGCTGCAGTGATCCGCGTCGATGCGCGGGCGCAGCCAGCAGGTGCGGCGCGGTGGGCTCGCTGGCTAGGGCCACCAGCGGCCGCGACGAGGCCGGCGTGCGAACTAACGCCACCCGGGCCAGCGACGGCAGCGCGAGGACCTGGATGCTCGATGATAGGACTACTGCTACCCTGGATACAAGTATTAATCATATAATATTAATGGCATTCAACACAAACTCATCGCTATGGGTACCGTACCATGGAGGTCAATGGCAATTCTCGCATGATCGACATTATGTCGAAAAAAGACGACAAAATACAAGCAAGGCGGCAATTCTCGCATGATCGACATTATGTCGAAACAAAGCGACAAAATACGAGGAAGGGGACAATTCTCGCGTGATCGACATTATGTCGAAACAAAACGACAAAATACGAGCAAGGGGGCAATTCTCGCATGATCGAAATACCGCTTAGTATTACATGTTTGTCATTTCCCTTCGATGTCATTAAAAACGGATTCCACTGTATGTCCAATTTTTAGTTTTAAGCAATTACATTGAGTTAGTACTTCATAGATTGATTATCATTTAAATAACCCCTAAAATAGGTATTTAAAGTGATTGCCAATGAAGCGCATGAAAATTATAACTTGCAAAGATGGATAGTACCTACGTATTGTTATTCCTATCTCCATGGTACGTATCTACCTACGAGACATTTATAAATTATGTAGGTACTTATCACTGTACCTATCTATCAATCACACAAAGGGACCATTATAGCCATGTGCTTAAATTAAAACATACATACATATACTCACGCCTGTATCCCATGGGGGTAGGCAGAGACTACCGTTTGCCACACGCTACGATCCCGACAAACCTCTTTCGCTTCGGTTTAGGGTGCTATGGACTTGACCTTTCTGGAAGAGACCGTTAATCTGGTCGTGAAAGGTCCTCCTCGGGCGCCCTCTTCCGACATTTCCACTCACGTTTGCCTGGTATATTTCTTTCGACAGTCTTCTTTCATTCATCCTCTCGACATGGCCAACCCACCTCAACATACTTTTCTCAATCTTAGTCACCACATCATCCTTCAGCTTACATTCATCTCGTATCTTGCTATTCCTCAACCGGTCAGCAATGGTGACACCACACATACTCCGTTAAATTAAAAATAAGGCACCTACATTTATTCCAAACTTAGTCATTCCATACTTAAAAACTCACGATGTGTAGTTAACTAAACATACCTAGGTAGGTATTTAAGCATCAATTACGTGCTTACGAACGAAACTCACTTCTGAGAATTTAAATAACAAATAGGTTAACTACTGCTATGGATACAAAATTACTTTTTGACACTAATTAAATAGCAAGTCATCATTATAATGAAAACATGCTTCAGTTGAAAATTCAATGGTAGGTCCATAATAAAAGGTCTTTGCCCCGAACTTGTAAATTATGAATTGTATCTGAAAAACCGGCCAAGTGCGAGTCGGACTCACGCAAGAAGAGTTCCGTACCATTATCCATACAAACGGCAAAAAAACTTGTTTGTTGTATGGGAGCCCCCTTAAATATTTATTTTATTCTGTTGTTTAGTATTTGTTGTTATAGCGGCAACAGACATACCTACATCACCTGTGAAAATTTCATCTGTCTAAATATCACGGTTCATGAGATACAGCCTTGTGACGGACGGACGGACAGACATACGGACAGCGGACTCTTAGTAATAGGGTCCCATTTTTTACCCTTTGGGTTCCGTAGCCTAAAAAATCCTATGAAAAGATAAAAAAATTACCTACTTTGATAGGTACCTATAAGTTCTGACATTGGTTTAGTTATTTAAAAATAAATTTATTAGGTTATTCGGTGAAGGTTTCCACTATCTTATCGTACAGTCGCATTAACTACGTATAGCGTCTAGCGTAGCAGTGGCGGTCACGTTTCCCATACCTACTTACCTACGTTTACCACTTATCATCACTAGGGGACTATACTTGAACCTGAGGAAACCTGCGTCAACCTGCGTCTATAGGAAGGCGTGTGAAGTTCACCATGTGGTCGACCACCGTGGTGGACTAAGGCCAAAATCTCCCTCGTATAAAGGGGGAATGTGCCCACTATAATGGCAATTATCTCGTCCCCTGTTACATTGGGGACCAAAATACATCGTCCAAATGTGTATTGCAGTGCCTATCCCCTCGGGGAATACAGTCGTGATGATGTTAATTTGCATAACGAAATATATACACACCGTGACCACAAGCATCTGAAAGAGTCTAATGTGAGCCTATTCGCATCGTCTGTCGGTCTAACGGCTGGCCACTGCCGTCCGCAATAGCAAAACCAACTGTATGTCAATATACATAAAGATTTAATTTCTGTGGTCAAAGCCACGTCGCGTCAAAATTCGCTAGCGCTGCTGTCAATGTCATTTCGTTGAAGTAAAAACTTTTTCTCATAGTCAAAACAGTTCAATTTGGTATAGGCAAAAAAATGGTAGCATTTTGATGCACACTACAGACACAGAGAGAGGGCGGAGGGAGATGGGGGGGAGAGGGGCCAGAGGGAGATGGGGGGGAGAGGGGCCAGAGGGAGATGGGGGGGAGAGAGGCCAGAGGGAGATAGAGAGGGAGAAATATTTATTTGACCAATTAACGGTAAAACGGTAGCGGTAACGGTAAAACGGTAGCGGTAACGGTAACGGTAAAAATTAATGGTAAAAAACTTTTTAAAAACAAGCTTTTATTTAATTGGGCTTAGTTTTCGTGTTCTCCTCAGAAAGCCGTTTCATTTGATACCCATACTGTGGTAGGTAGTGCAGAAAAAATAACTATTCCGACATCTTGGATGATCTGCCATATTGGAATTATAATGACGTCACATAGCTAAGCATGCATTGTCATCCAAAATAAGCGTGTATACCAAATTTCAACTCTATCGGATCAAGAATACAGTTGCAAGATTCCACCCGGACATACATTGCAAGTTAATATAAAGCTTTTAATGTAAAAATGTACAAAGGTAAGCTTACTTGTCTTTCCTGGCTCTGAGCGCTCGTATGGGCGACTTGAACAGCACCTCGGCGCGGAAGGCGCGCTGCTGGTCGTCCAATAACATGAGGCTGCAGGGGCGGCGCGCCTTCACCACCAAGAGCCAGTTAGTGCGGAACACCATCTCGCACAGAGACACCTCGCCGAGCTCCTCCTTGCCTAGAGAGGACAGCATAAACTTCCACTTATTATTTTCATACCAACCTCCATATTTACAATACTAGCTTCTACTTTTCGACTTCGATTATTCAGTAGGTATCGTTAAAAATGCATAAACAATACTACTGTAACGTTTCCTTAAAATCCGTTCAGTCGTTTTTGCGTGAAACAGCAACAAACATCCTCACACACTTTCACATATTTTATATCAGTAGGATAGGATAGGATGTTGATAGTGTTTTGTCATTGCAAAACACTTTGATACAGTAAAATGCTATTGTAGATTGATTGTAAAGGGATTAGAATGGTTTCTTGCAACAAAATATCACTGGTCAACTGTGGTGGATTATGTGCGGCATTTACCTCGCATTTACGAGACTGTTTTCAGTATAATGGTAATAAGCTACCTTTATCGCATAAATTGACTAAATGTGGGTAGCACACCTCTGCCCACCCCATCTTAGAAAGGTGTGTGAAGTTTGCTTATATGTAATGGGCAAGCAAGATGCGCTTAAGCTGGATTCCTAAGCATTTAAAAAGAAGACAGTCGCGAATATGTAGATGTACGTAGTTATTGACGAGTCAACGCGAAACTTGGACAGTGTACCTACCTACCTACTTTGAAATGTCCGCCTTCACAAATTATTCCATGACCTTATTATGTATACCCTATTATGTATAAGCGTAATACATGATTCGCGAATCCATTACTTACATGCGCTGTTAGTAACAGCATAACATAACAATACTACTACTACTACAGCCCTTTTAACGTCCCACTGCTGGGCACGGGCCTCCCCTCAATGCGAAAGGGATTCGGGCCATAGTCCACCAGTGCGGGTTGGCAGACTTCACACATCTATCGAAAACTAGTCAAGTTCCCTCAGACGTGCAGGTTTCCTCACGATGTTTTCCTTCACCGTTTCATAGCAAGTGATAATCTCGGATGAAAATGAGATTCGCACATGAAACCCAGAGGTGCGAGCCGGGGTTCGAACCTGCGCTCTTTGATTGCAAAGCGTGCGTTCGACCACTCGGCTACCACGGCTATACGGCTATCCGAAATAATAATACGTTGGGTACATATACGGTTAGCTCGGTTAGCTCATATGTGGATGCTTAGTGAAAGCAGTTTATACCCAACTATCATAGTTTCTGAGTTATAGACCTTTGAATATTTGACACAGGTATGGTGTTCTGGCATTTGGCTACATCCATAACCTTATTCAGCAGTGTAAACAACACATATGATGGACGACTACCAATATTCACAAAATAGAATTTACAAACTTTACATAGGACTCGAGATATTACGAGTTATAGAAATTAAGGACGGAAAAAAAAGTTAGAAAAACATGGTCGAATTTCGATAATTTTTTTATACCATTCAGTTCTATACCCGATACTGAAACCGAAGCCGAGCCCGATAAAGTATTATTTCGGAATTCTGAAACATCCTGTATAATACTAGGTATTTATTTCAAAACACAAAGGATTATTTATTTGTATTGAGTTCAGAGTACATAAGAGTTTATTGGATCTCTGGTATTCTGAGGATTCATTTGGATTTTCCTTCATCAATGATGGCCTTGGGGATTTGGATTTTGGGGCTTTTATCTGGCATGCAAGTGTAGTCAGGTAGTGTAAGCTTCATTAATGCAGTTACATACTTTCCTCGTTTTCACCAAATTTTGATTGTGTGTCAGTATTTACAGTGTCTTGTAAAGAAAAATCCCTAGGATTTATGTGGGAGAAACATCCAAATGAATCCCTTGGGAGCGCAATGGAAAAGTTCTCATATACATAACCATTTTCAATGTATTTCACAAAATAGCTAAAAATGCACCTGGAGACATAAACAAATCATAAATCATTCTTGTTTGGACCAAGTTCAAACGCAGTTCTTTTCAATCATGGATCTAAATATAGAAACATAATAATACTCACTTCTTGAAAGTTACATTTCTATGAAATGCACTATTAAATAAAGTCTAAGAATGTTCTGCATAAGCAATTATACAAGCATATTTTTTGGGTAAATATATTTATAATATCGGCAGAGGGAAAATTTATAAAAACCGCAACTATCATGGACCTTTCATTGGAGTGCATTGAATGTCTATTTAAAATGTAAATATTTATTGTTTCACTTACTTATTGACTAGTCAATATATTATTTACCTACCTACTACATTATAGTTGGAGTAACTAATGTCTCTATATATTATTATTGTAAAGTATAGAAACATATAATAAATTTATTGAAATATAATATAATCAATCATAATGTGATTTTCAATCATGATTATTGATTACCACTTGCACAATGATGAAGCAAACATCATGAGGATACTTTCACGTCTATTGTAAGGTGTGTGAAGTTTACTAACTGTTACTAGGCCAGTGTAGTAGACTCTGGCTTAAATTTCCCTCATATCGAGGGGGATTGTGCACGGTATAACGGCACTATTCCCAATTCAAAAAAATATACATTGGCAAGGTGTCTGTCTACTCTTTTAGGGCTTTAAGGTGTGATTATGATCATGTATCTATACCAGTAGCCTTAGCTTGACCATGTAGATATAAGTTTTAACCCTTTCAACTGACAGATTTGTCGAGAAAACGACATCACTTCAAGCTGTTTGTATTGGACATGGCTCAGTGTGACAGCATTTCCTTGACATATCTGACAGTTGAAAGAGTTAAACTTATGTCTACACAATCATGCTTAACCTACTGTAGTTGTAGCATCTGAGCCAAGACTACACTTATGTCAGGAATATGTTGATGTTGTCTCTTTCTCTCGTATAAACTAAGACAAAGAGCCAGTGAGCAAATCCGTGACTTAGGTCTTGTCTTGACATCGTGCTAACCCCACTGGTGTGTACCATAAACCATGATATCATGGTAAAATTTGATTGTTAATTACTTACTGTAATGTGCTTTTTCCACGAGTGGGTCCACATTATAGACACGGAGGCCAGTTTTAAGGCAGCATGTGAAACAGCCTGCAATGTATCAAAATAGGTTTATTATACCGCAACCCTTGAAGTAGATATCAAGACTTTTTACTAAGTTAGTTCACTAATAAAACTTCTTTTAATAAAATTTTCATCTTCTAAAAGAATATTCAACTAATATGTAGATTGATTATCATGACATAAATAAATATACTTAAGGGATTCTAATACTTAATTAATACTAATGCTTGATACATTATTCTCATATCTGAACATAAGTAGGACATTAAAAAAATATGAGGACGAGTTAGAGACGATTAAGATTCACAACATCAAGTTATTTGTTAAAACTGTATCAAGGCTGCATAAATTAGAATCAAAACAAACTAATCGTCTTCTGACTTCCTAGACAGGTAATAAGTTAGAGCACTGTTGCCTTAGTAAATAAATTTATTTTTATTCTTACAAAAAAGGTGTTTACTACACAATAGTGCCTCTATCATAGTCTGGGTTATAAAAAAGTATTATTATTGTTTACTATCAGACGCGGTTTCCTATATAAACAAAAAACAGATGTTCATAATAACAATGGAATTGCGCAAGATTTCACTTAAACTGCGTTTCAAATTACAAGTACGTGCGTGTACTAGGACAAATAAAACCAACGCCCAAAACAATAGCAAGCGAATACGCGGAGAATGGTAATTGCGTGGGCGCGCACTATAAATATAAACAACACGTGGAGTGATACAGACACGATCACGGCGTGGCGGGGCAACGGCCCTGAATACCCCTGCTAACCACGACACAGACCCTTCACGACGCGACGAAACCACTTCTAACACACTTAGGTCATCAAAATCATGAACGCACAACCCACCTGAGAACAAAGAACTCAGGTTGACGAACTAGGAAGTATAACAAACCTTGATCCTGGTTAAACCCCAGGCTCGTGATGCCGCCGCTCCTCCGGCGCGCCATGTCTCTCCCGCCGTGAATTTATCATAAACATTGAGTTAATTTTTTATTAGTTGTCTCAGTGGACATTTTCACACGAGTAATTTTAATACGCACATTTATTTATGTTACATATTCCCTGTGTGTGATACACAGCTGATTTGATTTCAATGACAGTAAATGACAGCAAAACAACAATGTTGGCAGTGGAAAAATAGATGACGATGGATATTACAACGTGAAATATAATTCTCCCTGAAGTTCTCATTCAAAAATAAAATTGCTTATAATATAGATACAAAAAAAATACAAATGCATTCTGACTAAAACATTCGCAGTACAAGAATCATAATTAATTTACTAAATATAGAGTCCAAAATAAAAATACTTTTCTACTTCTTTTACCTACGTTACTTAAAACATATTATAAGTAATGGCAATACCTGTATGATTCGACTAAATTTAAAAATATTTATTAGAAAGAGAGCTCAAAACAATAGTCGGCAGCGCCTGTGTAAGTGCGAGAGAGATATTGCTACAATCTACAAATTTCAGAATTTCTCTGTATTGCTTTTTATTACCAGCATAATAATAATGAAATGCACTGCTTTGCTAAAGAGATAACACAAATTTATCGAAGAAGGTGGTTCAATAATTACTAAAAGGCCACAAATAAAAATTAAAAAGACAAAAAACATCAAAAATGTTTTTATCTTCCCTCATTGAAGAAATTCTGCTACAAATCAAATTTTTGGCTTCAAAAGCAATATTAAATTATGTAGGGTGTCAATTAGCAAAATTAGTAATAATAAATCTAAAAAATATTAACGTTATAAGCTAAGGTGAGATGTCTACTGTTGTGAGATGTCTGTGCTTACTTAATAGTTTACATCAGTAATCTTTATATACCATTTTTTGTTTGCAGCGAAACTTCGAAATGGATTTCAAAACAACAGCTACAAACGATTTCCAATGGCCATTTCCAAAACCTATAGTCGGAAAGTATGTATTGTCTCATAACTTAGCTTAGGTGCAGTACTCCTGTCGCGATTTAGGATTATATGTAGAATCGTGACTTACATGCCAGTTAGTCTTCAGCAACATCTATTAGCGTAATGTCATCGTTCTGTTTTTTGCGATTGTATAGGGGTTGCCACATGTAAACAGATATTATAAATCCTAGGTCAAGTGAGACTTTTTCTCCAAATTGTTCACCAAGATTCACAAAGTAGAAAAATCCAGGTTCAATTTAAATTCCTCTAACTCCTGAAGTTAAACTGGTCGCTATAAAGGGTGAAAAGAAATTGATTCATTCATTATCAAGGCCATGTGAGCCGCCAAGTCCGGATGCTGCACCGACGGTCCGCCCGGCTCCCGTGGCGCCTTACTGTCATTGCGATGCCCACTCCTACTCGCCAAGAGTGGAGCAGTACAAGCAGCTACTGGAGAAGGAACAGAAACTGTGCCAGGATTACGAGGTCTTGCGGAGACAGGTGAGGACTTCATAATCCACAATAAATCCTAGATGGATTACGGTGACCAACAATCTATTTTGTTCACATTCCCGTAGTAAGGGATTATTAAAGAAATGAAGAAAAGTGAGAAAATCCACTCAGGTCCCCAGTCATGACTCCTCAAAGGTTTTCATTTGGACATTCTCTGTATTCTCTACATTGATCACCTTGGGTTATATATTTCGTATTGGCGTGATTTGTATCATTCTTAATTTGAATAACTTTCATTCGAATGAAATCTAATAAAGCGCCTAATGTTTTAATGAATGTTATCTGTTAATCGTAATGTAAGTCTATGTAAAATTGCAGGGGTAAATCTAGTTCAGTCGGAACTTTTCAGGAAATGTTCAAGTGAGCTATGCTTACCTACATAATAATGAAAAGTGAACTCGAGTGTCAGGACGAAATATAATCCCTGAAACTGTTAACACTTACAACCTATGCTTACAAAAGATAATAATTACAAAGTAGTAATTCACGTTATTTGTGAGCTAAGTTTGGGCAACGAACGTTAGTAATGACGTGTCATCACTGTAAAGCCCCCCGAACACAGGCGCGCCAAAGCTCGCGCTTCTAAATGTCTGTCAATACCAAAACGAACTCTGTTTAAATGAGCATAAAGATTTAATTTCTGTCGTAAAAGCCACACCCTCACGCGTCGAAATTCGCTAGCTCTGTCAGGGTAATTTCGTTGTAGAAGGAACTTATTCTATGTGTCAATACAGTTTGTTTTGCTCTGACATTTTTTTTTGCGCGCGAGCATTGACGCCCCAGTTTGCGTGTATTTCGTCAGAGGAGATAATGAATGAGGTTAACTCGCCCGCAGATGGTGGATGTAACTAACGACATCCTGGACCACCCATGTGACGATGTGGACGGCAAAATGACCACTATGTACCAAGCTACATACAAAAAGAGATGTTAGTACATAGTACCCAACTCATTTGGTTATCTTCGTATGTTAAATTATCGTATTTAGGATTTAAAACCTCAAAAGGAAAAAAAATTAACCCTTATAGCATCCCGTCCCTTTGTCCGACTGCCTGTCTGTCAGACAAGACCTTTTTTCTCTGGACCGCGGTGGAGGTATCAAGTTGATATTAATATTAAATAGTTAGGTCTGCAATCCCTTGGAGCTTTATCTTTTGACTTACAAGGGCAGAAAAACTTAGGGTACTTCCCGTTGAAATAGAATAATGTTAATGTCGGGATTTAATGAAGCAATGTCTTGTAGCACAAGTAAAGGGAAAAAATCGTTTTTTTTTTAGTTACACCATCACCAAGAACTGACTCGCACATGGCCATTTATTACGATATCCAATAACTTTCCGATGATGGAGCATTTAAAGAAATAGACCCCACAGCCTAGTGTATTTCAGTATGACGGAAAAGCGAGATGAATGGGAGAAAAAGACATACTTTAAATAAAATGTTTAAGTTGACTAGGTGCAGGTCAATAAAATAGACTGTGTTTAGTATAACGATATGAAAAACCTTTTCACAGCTTTCCCAGTAGCTGATTACAGCACGATAAAAGCGGCCGCCCAATCCACGGCTCCCATCCCAATGGAAACCAACCGTCTAGGCATGCTCCGTTGCTACAAAGACCCAACCCACTTCAGCGATAACCCACCAGTCGTCAGACCAACTATCAACCCTCCCGGGGCGGTCCACACCGGTGTATCACCCCAGGCCTTGCAGACCTGGTTCACGGAGTACCCGGGGCGGACTGAGTACATGGATACCTACAGTGCTTCCGCTAAAGCCTGTTGGCGATCGATGCAGAGGTTCAAGGAGCCTATGCCGTCGACCAGAAGGCGAGCGGATGATACCTGCGTCTAGTTGGGTCTAGTGTAGTTTTTTTTATAAATGTACAATTGAATCGGAAATGGAATAAATAAGGGAAGATAAATAGTTTTTTTTATTTCGACGTTATCTACTTTTTAACCGACTTCATAGTATACATACATTTATAAGTTAGTATCGCATGGATCAGTTAGATCTACCCACCACAATTATCAGTCTGAATAGAGCTAGATTGGGCGCCTATGTTAAATTATATATGTTAATACCTATTTGTAGTAGTCACACGTATTTTAGCTATGACCTGTGATTTGCGTTAGAGTTCAATAGCCGAACTCGCGCGCAATCGTAATAAGTCGCTTCTGAAATACCACGCTGTTAGTATTATCATTACTCTATGAATAATCTTGTTAGTTTTTCTTGAGACGCTCTATCATGAGATTTCATTCGCTAGTCACTATTGAGCATCTAATTTAACTATTTATTATGACAATTCGTACATATCAGTCACCCGAACAATTTTTCATACAAATATCTAACGTGGATCTAGCGTTTACCGACTTACATGTAACGCAAAATCATATTAAGTAGAGCTACTATACCATGTGATTCAAAATAGGTATACTAACCTTTAAAATATAGGTAGGTTCTCTACCTTATTCTTAACAAATATGTATTTTATAAGATATTTTTTGTAACATAAAAAATATCTTTTAATATTGTAGTTCATAGTTAGTACCAATACAACTAAGCATTTGTTAATCACCTTATCAAAGGCCGCGCTTACACAGAGACCCAGTTACTGCGGATGTGTGACAATCCCGAACAAAGGCGGCTCACAAGTAAATATTTATGTTTATGTCTGTACAAAATATATTATTGCTTGTATAAGAATCAATTCTTTGTGTAGGCGAATAGGTACATATACCTACTAATCCGCTGGTACCAGGGTCCCAAGTCCCCTAACATTATTGTTGTGGTAGTAATTACATTATCTTCATTTTTTAAGGCATGAAAACAATATCTATTATCAAAGATAGCTAGAATATGACCAGTCTAATGTCTTCAAGGTGTCAATGTTTAAAGCCTACACTACTCATATTTTAGCTACCATTGATAACTACTACTACTACAGCCCTTATAGCGTCCCACTGCTGGGCACGGGCCTCCCCTCAATGTGAGGGGGATTCAGGCCATAGTCCACCACGCTGGCCCAGTGCGGGTTGGCAGACTTCACACATCTTTCGAGAACTAGTCAAGTTCCCTCAGACGTGCAGGTTTCCTCACGATGTTTTCCTTCACCGTTTCATAGCATTGATAAAGTATGTCATTTTCGTGCCTTAAAAAAATAAGTCATAGCAACTCCACAAGGATAGTGTTAGGGAACTTGGGGCCCTGGTCTGTGGCTGGTACCCATCAGCGTGGGTTAGATGGACCTGGAACGTACCAGGGATAATGTAGTTCCAAGTCGCTGATACATTCAATTATTTTTACCGAAATTAATGATATGATTAAATTTGATGAGTGGTCGACCGCACGCTTTGCAACCATAGTGCGCAGGTTTAAATCCCGGCTCGCACTTCTGGGTTTCATGTGCGAATCTAATTTTCATCCGAGATTTTTACTTGCGAAGAAACGGTGAAGGAAAACATCGTGACGACACCTGCACGTCTATAGAAAGGCGTGTGAAGTTCACCAACCCGCACTGGATCAGCGTGGTGGACTGCGGCCAAAAAATCTCCCTCGTGAATCTCCCTCCTTCCCCATGAGGGAGAATGTTTTTAGGTTTCCGTACCCAAAGGGTAAAACGGGATCCCTATTACTGAGACTTCGCTGTCCGTCCGTCCGTCCGTCCGTCCGTCCATCCGTCCGTCTGTCACCAGGCTGTATCTCATGAACCGTGATAGTTAAATTTTCACAGATGATGTATTTCTGTTGCCGCTATAACAACAAATACTAAAAACAGAATAAAATCCCATACAACAAACGTATTTTTTTTGCCGTTATTATAGATAATGGTACGGAACCCTTCGTGCGCGAGTCCGACTCGCACTTGGCCGGGTTTTTTTAAAGAAGAATTTTTAAAGGTCTTAAAATCTGTGGATAATACAATCAACTCTACCTACCTGCACTTTGATAAATGAAAACCCTAACTTTTTTTTTCAATTAAGTCTATATCAATATTTGAGTATCATAGATGATAAACACGTTTGTGCTATTTGTAATGTATTTGATAAGGTTTTAGTGTGATTTTTTTTGCATTATTTTTTCTTTTATAACGCTTCGTCTAATTCGTTACTTACAAACACAATTAAGATTATCTTTGGTGATACAACCGATTCAGTAATGTAGTAAAATTATACACATACGCCATACACATAGACCAAAACTTCAGTATTAGGTGTAGGTCAGCAATAGTAAAGTATATCTGTACGATGGTGTCAATTCTGTTGGCACCAACCTAAACTAGACTAAACTAAGGGTATTTACGTTTTCCTAATAGACAATCTGCCGTTCATAAACTATAATGGCACGCAATCAGTCTTATGAACTTATTGGACGTCTTGAATTAACAAATTAGTACGAAAAGGTCTGCCTGTGCTTACGGTCGTATGTAAAAATCTAAAATGCAAAAAAAATAACATTTATTTTGAAATCACAGAGAGTATTTTTGCATCGATAAATACTATAAGTACGTAGTTATAAGGTAACTGTATTTTCTATAATCCTCGGATACTTCCCGAGATGTTTTCTCTTCAGTCTTCGGATTCACTTGTTTAGACTCATCGGGCGAAGGTAGGACGTAACTCCTGACGTCGTTCATAAGAAGTATTGAGCAGAGTACCATTGTTATCACCTGGAATATTAAAATAGTTTTTAATACAAATAACTAACACAAAAAGCAAAGGAAACATATGGTCTAGTCTATGGAATGTAGTCTTAGTCTATGGACTATGTAAAGGTTTTTCTTATTTGCTGCAAAAATAATAAATATATGAACGGTGAAGGAAAACCTTCCCGAAATCTGAGGCAAACTAACTTCTTAATATCTCCATGAGATTGTCAAACATCCTACCTATTTAGCTCTTAGAAATAATTTGCCAAATCTACTAATTTTATAATACTCGGAGTCACGATCGTAGACTTCAAAAAATAACTAATCTCTATGAAAAATGTAGACTAAATATAAATCAACCGGCCGCCACTCTTCATTTTAACGGGCTGAGCTTACGAAAATTTCCATCCTTGACTACGAGTATATCATCTAATAATAGTTCGGATATTTTAACTCTCTAGAAAAAAAGTAGCAGTGTTAGCCGAGTGGTCGAACGCACGCTTTCCAATCAAAGTGCGCAGGTTCAAACCCCGGCTCGCAACTCTGGGTTTCAAGTGTGAATCTCATTTTCATCCGAGATTATCACTTGCTAAGAAACGGTGCCCGGTATAATGGCAATAGACTCGCCCCCTATTACATTGGGACCAAAATACATCGGCGAAGTGTGCCCACACTGGTACTGCAGTGCACCTCTGCCTACCCCTTCGGGGAATACAGGATGTATTATTTAGAAAAAGTTATATTGTATCATCGCCTTGGTTGGCTCGGCCGCTCAGCTCACTGCTCTAGTTCGTTGCGGGTTTGATTCCGATCAGAGAAATTTTTCAAAAGTCTCCTTTTCAGAATTTGCCCTGATCTTGATGTACTGTGATCGTCCGCAGTCCATTGTATGGTACTCGTAGTCTGCTTATTTTAGGATCATACGATGAGTATTCTTCGTCTGGCGGTATTTAAGCAAAAACGAAATGGATGACTAATCTAGGTGCATAATTAGACTATATTAACGTTACTGAGTCACTAGAGTTAAATGGTCACTTGGTTGTTAGATAATTAATGTTGACACAATTTGTCTGTAATTTGTTAATTAGAGTATTTATAGTACAAATTCCAACAGCTCTTGCTAACGTTTTTAAACCCTGAATATTATATGTGGTTTGCATCAACCCTAGATCACCCACACGTGTTATCAAAGCCATTCGAGCGGGCGTCAGCTGACTGAAAGGGGGATGAGGGGGTGTAAGGTATCAAAGCCATTTAACAGTTAATCGAAGATAGCTCCTTAAACTAAAGCCCATAAGGTCTAAAGCAGTACCGAGAGGTGACGGATTCGATTCCCAAACCTGACATAAGCATTTGAATTAGTTGGAGGAACTATAAGACTACCTACTACGATTTATTAATATTAAACACCTATAAATAGAGATGTAAATCCAATAAAATTAATTCAAATAAAAATATATGGCGAATACAAACTGAAGCCAAGAAATGAACACGTGGTATTTTTTTTAAATAATATCTATTGAAGTAGTTTTTGGTTACCGGGTATTTTGAAATTAAATTAATATTAGATTACTTTTAGCTAATTTTTAAGTGGTAAAGCACTAAGTGTTTACTACTATTTCTTTTGTATGTATGTATTTCTATGAATATAATTTTAGGTCAAAGATACAAAGCTATAATTAATATACATGAAAGTAGAAAAAAAAGTAATGTTCGCTCACCAATATCCGTGTCATATTGCCGGTAGTCACAACATCAAACTGAACCGACCATCATAGCACAGCGCACATGTAATTGTTTTTGTTTATCTACGGGTAACAACGACCTTTGTTTTGGTCAAACAAAATACACGTCTGTCTCCCGTGGCGACCGGTAGGGAATGACCAGTCGTCTCATACAAAATGTATTTTTTTCTTTCCACTGCCATCTAATTATCTGGGACGTTCGGTGCATACTTCAACATAATTTGTCTAAACTGCACGGGCATGTTAATAATTTCATCTATTACTTTACTGTCCAAATAAGGACTAGAGGCTATTAGCAGCGGAAATTTATATTGTCTAATCAGTGGATTTGTCTTAAAAGGATATAATTGTGTGACTTCTCTAGTTCCGCGACCCAACATTCATTTGAGTTTTTTTTTATTTTGGACTAAGCCCGCCACACATTCCCACCACTGTTACTTTCCAGCCAGGATCTACAGTGTTATCCATTGATAGATTTGACCAGGTTTGACCCTCGGCGAGTCCCGGGGAAAAGCTAAATTTTCTTGGAACCCGCACGCCTTTGATAGAAAAAGGTGTGGGAGAGGTTGGAAGAATGTTTATGTCAGTCTACCTTTTATCAAGGATAGGCCAGAGAGAGCAATCTTTCCGACAAGTGTAGTTATTTCTGTAAAAAAATGGTTTTGGCTGTAAATGGATAGATCCTGAAGAGCATAGAAAAGCAACACTACTTAAAGGAATTCAAGAGAAGAAAATGGTACGCGCTCGACATTTTTCACAAGTCCTCTTAGCAAGTGAGTTCAAAACGTGCCAAGTTGATTAACATAAAGAAGAATGACACGACGTGCTCTTTCGTATCACAGATCATAGATAACCTAACAGATACGTGGGTTTATTGAAATGTTTCAAAGTATTATTTGCTGACACTAAACATTTAGAGATCGGGCACGATAATCTCGAGAGATCATGAATCTGTGTTTGTCCATTATTATGATTAACATTTTTTTATTTTAACAACGGCTTTGTCATGCGCAGGAGCCCGATTTTCTCTTGATAGACATCAATCTCTATTAGAGATATGTCGAAACCAAACGTCAAATTGGTCGTATTTTTTTCTTTTGGTGTTTTATTTCGACATAATATGTCGAATTAGAGATAATGTCGGTCTTGCGAGAATTGCCCCTTGAATCTAATATTTCTGTAGACAAAGTCAAAGTCAAAGGGGCACTTACAAATTGTCAAGTTTTCATTTTTTTCCTATATATTACTAGGTACTACGGGATCGAAACGCGACCTCAACTGAGAAGATCCGGCAAGAAACTCAGTGACAAGTAATGAACAGTGGCACTGTTTCTGAGCCAGTGATATATAAAAGGCGCACGCGCATAGTTCTTATCTAATAATGATAACGCTAATAGCGGTATCGAATTCGGAACAAATTGTTGCAAATTCTTTAGGTACAACAAAACATAGCTAAGTGGATTGCTGTCTTCGTCATATCCCTAATGTATGAGGAAGACAGCTTTATTTTTAGTTGTAGTTTAATCGTAATTTGTGAATACTTAGGTACTAGGTACACTGTGTTCTAGGTAATTCCTAATAAAAACCAATTACTTATCTAGTATCACCCCTAAACTAGGCGACGACGACGGATTGGTCTAGTCCAGGGCTTCCCAAACTTATTTTAACTGTGACGCCCTTGTGAAGTTGCCAAATTTTTGCGACGCCCTTGCCTACTAGTTGTAGTTCTAACCTAAAAACTATTTGTCAGAAAAACTCCAAATATCATCTAAATTTTTTACTAGAAAATAAAGAACGAAACATAAAAAATACAAAAAAGATAAAAAGCAAGCACACTCTTATATCTATTTTCGATTGGTATTAATGTGAAGGATGTGCTTGCTTTTCTGAGCATAGTTTCTCGACTCGGTCGCATCAACACAGACAGCCAACCTATTTGGATCGCCTCACGACGCCCCTGAGATAATACCACGGCGCCCCAGGGCGCGACGCACAGTTAGGGAAGCCCTGGTCTAGTGGTTAAAGCAGCTTTTACTACTACTACTACTACTACTACTACTACAGCCCTTCAGGACATAGTCCACCACGCTGGCCCAGTGCGGGTTGGCAGACTTCACACATCTATCGAAAACTAGTCAAGTTCCCTCAGACGTGTAGGTTTCCTCACGATGTTTTCCTTCACCGTTTCATAGCAAGTGATAATCTCGGATGTAAATGAGATTCGCACATAAATCCCAGAGGTGCGAGCCGGGGTTTGCACCTGCACACTTCGATTCGAAGGCGTGCGTTCGACTATCGTTCGGCTATCACTGCTACAGTAGCTTCGATTCCTGTCAACAGCAAATTATGGAAATGACCTGTTCGGAAATTGCTCTGGTCTGGGTGTAATTGGTACAGCCACTAATACATTATACGATACCCATAGTACAAGTCTTGTTTAGTTTGGGATCATACGATGAGTATGATTATTATACATCATCATCACGCCTGTATACCCCAAAGGAGTAGGCAGAGGTGCACTGTAGTGCGCCCACACTTCGCCGATGTATTTTGGTCCCAATGTAATAGGGGGCGAGCCTATTGCCATTATACCGGGCACATTCCCCCTCAATACGAGGGAGATTTGGGCCATAGTCCAACACGCTGACCCAGTGCGGGTTGGTGAACTTCACACGCCTTTCTATAGACGTGCAGGTTTCCTCACGATGTTTTCCTTCACCGTTCAGCAAGTGGTAATCATTGTTGAAAATGACATTCGCACATGAAAATTATCTCAGTGGTGCGGGCCTGGGATTTGAACTTGCACCCCTTACGTTCAAGGCGGGCGTTCTTGCCCCCGAGGCTACCACTGCTGTGATGATATGATATGATTATTATTCATGGAAAGTTATAATCGATCTAGAAAGGCGTTCCCAGAACAGTTTTGTAGTCTTAAATGTCACTATACGTCCTTTGTACATGTGTACGAAAATCATATAATACATTTTAAGGATACAGGTAATGTTGATATAGAATTACCTGCAATATACCAACACTTACTTCATTTTTTCATAAGTTTAGCTCGCGACTTCGTACGCGTGAAATTTAGGAACCTTAATTATTTTCAATTTTCCTTTTATTCTACGACCAAGGGAAATGGGGATTTATTCGCGTTTTGACAAAAAAAATGAAAAAATTAGGTACACCCTAATACCGCTTAGGTATGAAATATACTTTACGGCTTATTTTCACACCTACCAAATATACAAAAAAAAAAACGATCGAGCCATTTCGAAGGAGTGTGACCACAAACACCGTGATACGATATTTTATATAGGTAAATAGATAGTATGTGGTAATTTTGGCTGGTAACATGTACTAAATTACAGTCAGTGGGAACTGTAATTAATTTAAGTTACTTTACAAAATGTATTCAGTAATTTATGATGTTATTCAGAGGTCATCATTACAAAAACCGTGCGAAGTTTTTCTTCACATATAATTAGGTATATGTATAGGTATAATTGAAGTACATATAATTGAAGTGACTTTTTTGTGACTTTTTCAAACATGCATATGAAAGTACACGGTACCCATGGGTATAACCTATAACGAAAAAAACATTTTTAAAATGTTTCTCATTCTATTTGTTCCGAGTAGTCTCCGAAATGACTGTGTCAATTTTGACGGGGCTTTTACTGGCAGATAGTCGATATTACTAGAAGTAAATTAGGCTACTTTTTACCCTTACATATTATGCGGGCGAAGTCGCGGGTTCACCTCGTACTTAATAAATAAATGCAAAGTTTACGTCGTAATTTGTTCTGCTATAACACTGTCTACTTATGTTTTTTTGGTATCATAAATGGTTTCCTATATTAACAAGTTATATAGGTATCATCGTTAGTAGACATTAATACATACATCTTTAAAACATACTACTTAAAATTATGTATGTTTAATACATAATTTTTTTAGCTGTTTGAACCCTCTGCTCAAGTTTTTCTTCATCTGTGCTACTGTCACTCATGTCATTTAAGTATTGTCTATTAAAAATTGTCCAGTATACATTTGTTTACAAATTTTATAAAATGATAAAAAATATCAATAAAAAAACTACCAATTCAACATAAAAAGCAGTAACTTTGAGGATATGTTTCACAAAGCTTTTGTGTTAATCTTATGTGCCTTAAATATACACCACGGACAAAAATGTAGGCTCAATACTCGCGTCCATTTCGGCGAACCATTACCTATAATATTAAGAAATGGACGATTATTGGAACCTAACGATCAATTTGGTAATGTGAACATGGACTATGGGGATACTCTTACCTTGAGCTGCGAAGGAACAGGCTCTATATTCCACCCAAACTCACACCAGAACCAAGCAACGTCTACTATAAGCTGTGAGGGTGGAGACAGCTTCAGAAACGATGAATGGCTCAACGCACCGGCCGCGTTCTCACAGTTCCGCTGTCCCTACCCTCCAAACTACATCAGCAAACGAACAGACCGTACCTGCTACGATGGAAACACCATTTTCGAAGTCGGATACACAGTCCAAAATACTTTCTACCCTCTCTACGAGTCCTGCTTCAACGAGGCCACCTTAAACGTCATTTACTCTAAATACACACAGAAGCCTTACAATGCGATGTATCAGACTAGGGTTGATCGCCCGTTCTTCATCTCAAACGATGTCTACAGATACATACCAGTGGAAAGGTTATTCGCACCTGCTGGACAGAAAGCAGCCGTCGCTCAATTAGTAGGAACTATCATTGACAATTACGTTACTAAACAGCAGTTGCTATCGAGAGGACATTTGGCTGCTAAAACTGATTTCGCCTTAGCTTTCGGAGAACGCGCTACCTTCCACTATGTGAACTGTGCACCGCAGTGGACAGGGTTCAACGGTGGTAACTGGAATACTTTAGAAGTAGACCTCAGGAATCATATTCACGTAAGGGGTTACGACACAGTTATTTACACCGGGACTTACGGTGTGACGCAGTTGCACAACGAATTGGGCCACAGAGTGGATATATATCTATACTCCGATGAGAACAATAATCCAGTGATACCAGTGCCTCAGTACTTTTATAAGGTTGTCTATGAGCCGTCGTCGAAGAGTGGCTTAGCGTTTATAGGTATAAACAATCCTTATTACAGTGCAACTGAGGCTCGAGAGTTGTTTTTCTGTGAGGACTTGTGTAGGACTACGAGTAATTTAACCTGGTTGACGTGGCATCCGGACAATCCCATGGAAGGGTATACGTTTTGTTGTACTGTCCCAGACTTTAGGGAGAGCGTCCGGCATTTACCACCATTTGAAGTTGAACGCCTGTTTACGTGAAGTCTTTCTTCATTTTTTTGTGTCCCTGCAACATATTACACAAAGTTTATAAAACAGTTATTAAAAAAAATATGAGAGAGTTTGTTTCTATTATGTATTTTTATAGCTATTCGTCGATAGAGGCTCAGTTAGGTAGGTCCTTTAACACAGTTTAATAAATGGTAGTATAAAATATTCATAAAGTTACATTAAAATTCGCAGCCTTATCAAAAAGTAATTTATTTTAATTAAAAAAATTATGTCTAGCAGTATTCTATCAAATCCACGTTAGGTACAGTACATAGTATCATGAAGACGGATAGCGTTTGTAGACCATAAGACGTATATAATTGTAGGTATGTACGTAAATATTCGGGTTAATGTCCTAATATGCTATATAAGTATTTATATAGAGACATGCGGCATAAACACAGTATTATCATTGAGTAATGAACGCGGTAGTGACCTCAGGGTCCACATATGTAGGTATCTACACATACTTACGTAGCTAAAGGTTATTATTTAGAACGATTATAATATAACGAAAAACCACTTTACCGAAAGCTAGTCTTGAATACTAAGAATAATGTCGGCTCTGTTGTCATCAAACTAACATAATCGTATATTATTTCTTTTCCGTGGCTGTGAAGTATGAGTGAGACAACAATATTTTTAATTCTTTAAAATCAAGTTGAATTACAGTTTTTGTACAACAGAATTGACTTCAAGTCATGGGCCCAATTCTCACGTGACATGATCTTTAATTCGACATCTGTCGAAACAAACCGTCAAATTAGTCGTATTTTATCGTTTTGTTTCGACATATTTTGTCGAATTAGAGATAATGTCGATCTTGCGAGAATTGCCCCCCGTATCTAGCAAATTAGAACTAAAAATCAATCGCTGTTTGTGCTGTCTCACTAAAACTCAAAAACTGTTTTTTTGTTGGCGTTAACACAAGGGTGGTTTAAAAAAAATGGTGATACGAAATTCGTCGGGTCATCTTGTACTTAACTAATACAATTTAAATCCTATACGTAGTTTGTATTACTTTAAAAGATGAAACAATAAAGACTTATCTATCTAACGACTTAAAATGTACTTAAGCCTTCGAGACAAGAGACACGGCAAATATAAAAAGTGACTCATTTTCAAGCTTTATCTGAATGAAAATTTCTTTATTATTATCATAATTAATTATGACACGAGACTACAAAATTAATGACCAAGTATCACATAATGAGCATTACTTTCTATTGTAAGTATTTAATGATTAAATATAGTGAAACTCAACTAGTACTTGACAGACCCTTGTCGAGATAAGTTTCATATGACGTGAAAGTGCTTTGCTTACCATGAATCTTGTATTGGTGAGTTTTCAACTGTTAGTTAGTTTGCATATTATGATAATTCTAATTAAAAAGTGCCAAGTTCTTGTTATTAAAATAATTCACCGGATTAACTAATATAATTCAAATATGGTGGCCCTCGACAGCAAAATTACCACATGTCCTAAATTTCTAAAAACAAATGTGTAGATAATATTATATTAAATGTCTACTTTATGTGTTGATTATTTACAGATTCTGCTCTGTTTGGTGCTTGCCTATGCACAGTCTGCAAACATTTCCAAACCGAGATTGAATCATAACAATCACAATGAGACCGCTGCTGCCTTTTCCCCAATACCAAAGCTACCAGAAGAAAGACGTCAACTCCCAATATATCCAAGGAGCACTAGAAAGTTCATAGTCACACCATTAGTATACCGAAGATATGTTTTTCAAGAACCAACGACACAGACAAAGAAACCACTGATGAAGAAACTGGTACTTCGGGACAAAAGACCTAATTTAATTAAGGTAGAACGCATAACAAGGCGTCCAGTTATGAACACCAAGTTTTTAAGTCAGAAACCTATACATTCGTTAAAGGAAACGGAAAAAGGAGTTAATGTAAATAAGAATTTGGAGTCCATTGATGAAATAGCGGAAGTCAGTTATGAAACACGTAACAAAAATTTCTACGATGGAGATTATAGTCTTCATGGTGATTTTTCAGAGGATATGACTACTGTTATGTATCCAAATGAAAATAACGAAAAAAACACTTTAACACCGGCCAAATTGAATGGTAACAGTGCTCTTACAATAGAAGATTTTATATTTACACCCAAAGTAAAACTAACTGAAGCAATAAACAAAGAGAGTGTCGATGATATCATATTTATACGTAAACTTAAACCAGAACAAGGAAGTACTAAAATAGCACGCACGAATCATCGGAATGTCGAAGATGATAATGTTTCTCCTGAAGAAATAGCTGATTGGAATGAGTTTATCTTTCTTAAAGAAAATATTATTCCTAGTGTGTTCGACAAATCTATTCCACCCACTGAAACTATTTTACCATTTAAACCAAAAGTAAAGAGGTAAAAATATAATTATCTTGTTACTATTATAATTTCCGCCTGGTAAGATTAGCTTTTCATCTAAAAATTATTCACTAAATAAATTTTTATTTTCAGATGTATAAATGTGATAGAAGAGGAAAATCAGGGGACCACAGTTTCAGGATTTAAATTGCCTTTTAGAGACACTAATTTAGAAAACGATTTGATGTTTAAAAATATAAATTCATGAGTATTTGTGAATGTACAAATGTTTGTGTAATAAATAAAGTTTGCCATAAAAACATTAGTTAATATATGAAACAGTGTCATTAAAGCAGAATAAAGTAAAGGCACTACTTAGTGATAAAGTAAGGATTATTTGTTTCAATTCTGTTGAGATCAAACTGAGTTTATTTAAACTTAGCCGTATTACCGTCCTTACAACCAAAATGTATCACCAACACAGCTATATTTTAAATGCTGTCAAAAATAGTCAAATTGTAATTTGTGTATAAAAAAATCAACACCAATATCTATTGAAATAAAATTTGTAAATTACATGCTTATTGTAAGAATTTAATTGAATCATATGCCATCTTTATCACTTTTATAACCTCTTTTCATTTATTGTAAATTTATTACTGCTATTAATTACTTGACACTGGCTTAAATACCCGCTGATCGCAGATTGAGCCATTCTACTGATTTCATAAAAAAAGGAAGAAGAAGAATTTGATAGGTACCAAAGAATTTAAAAAAAATCTTTACCTTAAATTAATGCTTTAAAGAATCATGTGTTAGATAAATACAAATAAAACTGAAGTAAATATAGAAGTATAATTATTTATTGACATTCACTACGAAAAAACTTACATTTATGGGCATCCTAAAATGTACATCCTTATCCTAGGTACAACATAATGGCAAAAAATCAATTCCCAACGTGATTATGTTACACATATCTCAATGATCACACTGGTAAGAACACAACATAAATAATATGTAACCTAAAACAAGAAAGAGAGACGCACCGTTTGGTAACTCTTTCACATCGAAGCTTGAAACAGACACATTATTAAACGCTATTTTAAAACCTTCTTTACATTCACATTGATTCTGGGGCCCAAGTACCCTAACACTTCCGCTGTGGTTTTGCTATGATCTAATTTTTTAAGACACGAAAACAATATTTTATCAATGGTGGTTAAAATACGACCAATGTAGACGTTACATATTGTTTCCTTGAAGTCATTGGACTAGTCATAACCTAGCTAACTACAGCCCTTTTAACGTCCCACTGCTGGGCACGGGCCTCCCCTCAATGCGAGGGGGATTCAGGCCATAGTCCACCACGCTGGCCCAGTGCGGGTTGGCAGACTTTACACATCTATCGAGAACTAGTCAAGTTCCCTCAGACGTGCAGGTTTCCTCACGATGTTTTCCTTCACCGTTTCATAGCAATCGTTGATAAAAAATGTTGTTACCGTGCCTTAGAAAATTAAGTTATAGCAGCTCCACAACGATAGGAGACTTGTGGCCCTGTTCTACACAAACTACAACTAAACTATAATTGACAGCACTGAAAATACTGCCGTCTCCCTCACATATTACTGTCGTAAGAAGGACAGCAATACGATTAGTGTAGTAAAGTTTAGTGCCAAAAGGTGCCAAAAGAATCGACAAACTTCGTTCGTTAAAACATGTAAACGATGAGAATTATATACAAACAAACAGAAATACGAATAGCTTGAACATAACAGATGAATGGGAAACAAGTGATGATTGATTTTCAAATCTATTTACCTTTATATACAATTACTTTTAGTATGAAAGATAGCATGTTTTAAAGGACGTGACAACTAAGTTTTGCTTCGTATAAATACCACCCTTCTTTTTCCACTTTTATCAGAAATCGGATAATGTTTTCTGATAGAGCGCTTTCAATTCCTTACTTCAGACGATGAGGTGAAGCATGATTGTCTATCCACATGATTGTACGAACCCCTACATACATAATGGGTTCTCCCATAGCACACCCATCTCCTTTTTTTTGTTGTCAACGTTTATAGCGTGCAAATAACGTATACAGGGATATTTAATAAAGTTAATCAAAATCATTTATTGTACTTGTAGAGTTCGTCGAGATTGACTTGATTTTCATCGCATGCGCGACTCTACCGATGGCTCTATTTCTTGGAGAGTCTGAACACGTCGTTGAGCGGCGTGTAGGGTGTCCGTGTGGGTATCGCGTTGTATGCATATGACGGCTGCGCGTCCGCCCGGAGTATCACCACGCCTGTTTATAAAACGCTTATTAAAGTATTATGGACATAAAAAATGTTTAACAAGTAAATTTAACTATAGTTGATAAAATCAAACATACTAGAGCGGCCGAATCCACTTGACATTTATGAAAATATACTCTGTGCGAAATTGTATAAAGTTTAAATTTCTGTGACGCGAGACTACGTGATAAATTCGCTCGCGACATCGATGACAAATACATCGATTAGTGACGTAATTAAGTTTTGATCGATACATTTTAATCGATTATTATCGTTAGGTAATAGTCTCAATACAAGTTCATAGCATATCGCGCATAAAAATAAGTGCAACAATTTTTACCTGATGGGTTCACTTTCACTTTGATCTTCGTCTGCGGCGACAGCACTCCGTAGTCCACGTCCTCGTAAAGATCCTGTTTGGAAATCATAATGAATATTAAAATACAGACAATCTTGAATGCAAGTGATTACATTAATATGTCGGTTTGATTAAACGAAGATTTAGATACAATTTATGAGAGTAGACGGTGACTTGATTCGCTAATAGAATCCGTTTCAAGCTCTATTTAGATTCCTAAAAGCAAATCAATGTGAATACCACGTGATTTTGTAGTCATGGATAGACTAGTAAGTAGGCACAGTGATAATTCTGTTGGACACAAACATCGCGATTGTATGGAGTAACGTCTATTGCACACAGCATAGTTTTCAGAGCTTTCTATGAGTATTAGGGAAATGTAGGTATCATTTCAAAAGTAGGTAGTTTAACCCTTTCATTGTCCAAACAATGAAGGTATTCAACATTAAGTACAGTGAAGTTTATGACAGTGAGAGACATGTGCTGCAGATCTTACCTCAACTCTGTATCCACTAGGGTTATTGAGCCCCAGTTCTCTAAGCGTGACGGCTACGTCTGAGGGTGTGCCATCCGTCCGCCTGTTGACAAAGGCAACCGCGTACGAGTAGTACTGGCCCTGGATGGGTAGGATCGGACGCGACCATATCTCGATACCGCGGTGCTGGAAGATAAGAGTTTATTGGTAAGCCATCGAGTAAATAGGTTTTAAAATGCAATTTAATTTCATTGAGGTAAAAAAGGTTTGACAAGTTAATTAGCGTAATATTACAATTCTTCAGATCAGATCTACTAACCTTAAGTCTACTAACACTATCCTTGTGGGTTTGATACGACTTAATATTTTAATATAGATTGATAGATAACTCTTTATTGGTCCACCTCTTAGAGAAATACTATCCATATACGATAAAAAGGAAAGTGTAACAATGGGCAGCCTTATCACTAAAAGTGATCTCTACAAGGCAACCTTTGGATGGAGAAGAGTTAAAGTACTAGTAAGGATGAGATGTACTAAACAAATAACAAGGTATGTAAACAACACATTTTATCAATCGTGGCTGAAATATGGTGTAGACATAAGATATTGAAGACAAGTCATAGCTACCATTGATACAAAATGTTGCTTTTATTCCTTAAAATATGAAGTCACAGCAACTCCACAACGACGGTTTTAGGAGACTTGGAGCCCAAGCAGTTTGAATCTATTACTAACTACAGCCTTTTTTAACGTCCCACTGCTGGGCACGGGCCTCCCCTCAATGCGAGGGGGATTTAGGCCTTTGTCCACCACGCTGGCCCAGTGCGGGTTGGCAGACTTCACACATCGAGACACTAGTCAAGTTCCCTCAAACGTGCAGGTTTCCTCACGATGTTTTCCTTCACCGTTTCATAGCAAGTGGTAATCTCGGATGTAAATGAGATTCGCACATGAAACCCAGAGGTGCGAGCCGGGGTTCAAACCTGCACACTTTGATTTGCAAGGCGTGCGTTCGACCACTCGGCTACCACTGCTTCTTGAATCTATTGATTTCTATTGATTCTACCGAATGAAATCATCTTCAGTTGGTCTTCATTATATCTATATTTTTGCCATGTAGAGCTATTAATATTGATTAGGGTTTTTTTTCCTAAATTAAATTCTATCTACACACATTTTCATAAAAATGAGTTCAATTATAATAAGCTAAGAACAAGCAGGCACCATTTTGAACTACTCGATCAGGTCGAACGTGGTTTCTTCATTATTATCAAAAGCTACGAATTAATTACCTTGTATATCCTCCTGCCTTGGATTCCCAATGGGTCTTGGTCGACATCAATGATCTTCCTGTTCTGCAGTATCGCCTTGTACTCCGGCCGTATGGTTCTCAGGTCCACGCTCATCAGCAATGGTGCTGCGAGTATCGCCCAGATCGCAAACTGGGTCTTACTCTGCTCGTAAGACAGACCAAAGTTGCCGATGATAAGCTGGAATAATTAAATCAGATTATAATTTTGTGATATTAGTTCAAGCAATCAAGTAGCCTTGTTGGTAAAACGCACACTTTGAACGTGAGGAGTGCAAATTCAATTCCCAAGCCCGCACATCTGAATTTGTAATGTGCGAATGCAATTTTCAGTAATGATTACCACTTGATGAACGGTGTAGGGAACCATTATGAGGAAACCTGCACGTCTATAGAAAGGCGTGTGAAGGTAACTTACCAACCTGTTCAAAATTTCGGGTAAAGCTTTTTCGGAATGTGCCCTCGTCTGAATATAACTGACATTACCTCCAGGTCAATGTATGGTATCTATGGTACATGTTTTGCTTTGGGATCATACGATGAGTATGTGTTGTCTGGCGATTTTATTTGTTTCAAAGAGACTTACCATGTCAGGATCGTTCCAGTGGCCGGGTCCAGCGTTGGGCACAATCGAGTCCTGGTGGTTTCCGTAATAGTCTATAATAGACTCGACGGACGCCCATGAGTCTTGGATGTCGTCGAAGTTGCGCCACAGGTTGCAGTGTTGGATGATCGATGAGAAGTTAGGCTAGAATACCGATAAAGATTACATTATTATTTGCCACGTTAAGAGCCTGGTGATCATTTGAGGCATTAATAGCAGAGAGGAAGCTATTGTAACCGTTTTAAAAGTTTATGATCACATACTGATCGATGGAAGAAACTATTATAAGGAAACCTGCATAGCCATTTTTGAAATAATTGTAAATGTCGTTAATCTGTACTAGGCCAGGGTAGTGGGCTATGCTACTAATCTACCTCGCAATGAGGGAGTGAGCCCAGTATTAGCAAAGGTTCGCAACTTATAACATTGGGATTAAAATACTATAGGTGAATAAGAAGTGTCAAATAGATGTATGAAATAGATGTGTGAAGTCTGCCAACCCGCACTAGGCCAGCGTGGTTGACTATGGCCTGAAATCCTCCTCACATTGAGGGGAGGCCCGTGCCCAGCAGTGGGACGTTAAAAGGGCTGTAGTAGTAGGTGAATACCATAGGCGAAATTAGGGGGGCACTGAAGTACTCGCATATCTCTGCTTATCTCTTTGAGAATACAGCTGTGATGGTCTTCGAGACTTTGCTTACGGTTTAGTGCACCAATGTTTGATTTTTTCTATTCAGTTCCGATGACATCATGAATGGACTGTAATAAACAGCCTTCACGGAAATTAGCAATGAAACTAACGCCTTGAGGCATTCCCGCAAGTTCGGACGCCTTTGACTTGCACAAAAGGCAATTTCGTGCTTTTCCCCGAACAATGCATCATTAGCACTTGAGGCGTGTTTTGTTGTATCACAGAAAAATGCCTTTTTGTATAGATAAATAGTGAAACGAGTGTTAAAGCAAACATACTAAACAATGGAACAACTAGTTTGAGAAATTTGAAATACCTAATATTAGTAAGCTCGAAGACAATAAAATTCACACTACGGATATATTTTATCTATTACATTATAATTTAGATTTTATTTTCGTTTACCTGCCGATAAAATGTCTTTTTTTAATGTGACCGTAACGTATTCAATCATGTAGGGGACATAATCAACTTATGCCTTTATGAGTGTAGATTAGTTGATGTAAAAAGCTCCTCACCTGAATACCGGCGTATATCTGATAGACTGGCCAACTGCAGGAGTAGACCATCTGGCGGCCTGTCAGGTTAAGCTGCCTCCCGAACTCAGGGTAACCGAAGTCCATGTCAACGGGCAGAGCGTAGCAGCCGTCCAACTTGACGTAATCCACATTCCATGACGCGAATGTCGCTGCGTCTGTGAGTTGAGAACAAAGGTAGATTAGAAGGGAGAAAGATTAGAATAGGTAGATTAGAATTTCTTTCCCATATATTTGAGAAAAAAAATAAGTGTACCTACAAGTGTGCACCCTCATTAAGCCTCCAGCATACGGGGGCGTCTAAATACGCAACTAGTGTTTTTGCCTATATTAAAACGAACTGTGTTGTCACATAGAAAAAGTTAATTTTTCAACTAAATTAGATTGACCGAGCGAGCGAATTTTCACGTGGGAGGCTTAACTTTTGTCACAGAAATTCAATATTTATGCATATTGAGAAATAGTTCGTTTTGGTATTATCAAACGTTTACGTTCGATGTATTTCAGTCCCAATGTAATAAATAGCAGTGTGGTAAGAGAGCGGTAGGATAACCCAAGGTAATTAAGATGGTAATTGATTTTTCTTAATATTTTTTTTCTACTTAAGTAATTAGTCCTAGACTAATTGCTTCCAACCTATATACACGCGAAGTTATTATCAGAGTTACAGCGGCCAATACAGTCGGCAGGAAGCCATGAGAGTTGTTGCAAGAGTTGCAACCAGACACACGCGAACACATCTTACGCAACCTTTATGATAAACTACATGTTGAACGTAATTAAATATCAGAAGTGATATTCTATCTAATCATAATTTTAATATGGAAATTGAACTTAAATGCATTGAAATATCACACCTCTACAAATAATTATAGTTAACGGTCTTTTTCAAGAATAACTTTAATATATCAATTTAGAGCAGTGCGAGAAGTCTGTCCGTTCTGGTATTTAAATCAAAATCAAACCATTTTTTTACTTAAGTAATACATACTTCGGAGAAGCATTTACGAATAGTTAAAATTGAGTGTACAAGTTCAATTCTACCACCACTTCAAAATAAAAATTGTATTGAGAAGCGTTGGTAATAAACTCAATAAATACTCGTTCGCAAAGAAATTTTGATATTTTTTATCATATTCAAAATGTATAATACTGACTCTACAATATAAATCTACTGTACAAATTTTAATTAAGGAAGATCTCAGACAAGGTGGTAGTTATTAGTAATATACTACACCTACCTCCAGCAAGATGGCCGACGACACCGGGATATCCAGCACAAGTGAAGTTTCCATAGTCCTCGTATATACCGAACTTGAGACCCTTGCTGTGAACCTGTCGACAAAGCAATAAGATTTATCAATTAACTGTTTAATGTAGTCCTTATTTCCACAGTTTTAGGATCGATAATTGTCCTGGCAATTGAGGTATGAGACGGACCTACAACCTACAACGAACTAATATTCTGTCAGTCATCAGTAGCTCGACCATGGGTGTTACGCTCGCTAGTGGCTAACGCTAGCGTAAATAGTTCAAATGGTACGCTACACCTGTAGGCCATTCGAAGAATGAATTCTACCTAATGCAGCATTGTAATCAGTGTAATCGATTACACTTGACGACTAAATTCAGTGAACTGTAATAAGCGCTTTATGTTAAAACTAGCTGTGCTCGCGGTTTCACCCGCGCTTATTGTTACTGTGTAGTAGCGTGATGTTATATAGCCTATAGGTAACCTTCCCCGGTAAATGGACTATTCAACACAAAAATAATTTTTCAATTCGAACCAAGATTAGCGCGTTCAACCAAACAAACAAACTCTTCACCTTTATAATATTATATATTATATAGTATAGATTCAGGGTGCATCTACATGTATCTATTTACAAACGACATGACTCACTGCTCCAGCTGCGTTAGATAAAAGTAGGTATAAATCGATAAATACGTATAATATACGCATGAATAGAAGAATGTTTAACAACTCAACTGGTCACGACACAACAAAAAAACTTGCGCAATAGATATGCTTGCAATAAATTGTAGCGAACTGTAATTCGATCAACAGCGGACTATCCACTAGCGAGAAAGTATGACGGTTTTAGAGCTCCAACCAAAATAAAACACTAACTGTATTACCTTTATCAAAAGTCACATTTTTCAATGCAATGTCAATGAAGATGCGCACGAATCAATAGGCTTAAGATGACATTAAATCTTTATGTGTATTGGCACAAAATACATTATAAAAATAAGAATATATTATATTTTGAATCTACCGTAGCTCATTCATATACAGGCGGCGGATATAACTGTTTTTAATCGACTTAAAAAAAACAGGAGGTTCTCAATTCAAGTGTGTATCTGTCTACTCCTTAGATTGGTATCTACTCCAAATGTAATAAATTATGAGATTATTTCTAGCTTTTTAGCGCACCGAGGTGATTGAAGTCAGTTTTAGTTTTATATTTATTTTTAACCTGTCGCGTTTCTGTAACGGTTTTCACAGCGGAACAAGCTAGAAATATTGTAAGTGTGTATAGGTCACAAGTTAAATAATCTAAGATCATTACGAAACGTGGCCCACAAAAACTGAGATCATTATCATCAGAATCTATATAATCATTACCATCGGATTTATAATGGCGAGTCATTCATTTTAGCTTGAGCTATCAAGGTTACTATAGATACGATTTGCTTTTATGTAAAGATTACGTTTTTATTTTGTGTCGGATTGATTGATAGGTGTCATGGACCTTTGGTTGGTTCAAGGCATAGACTCATAGAGTATCTAGAGTAACCATAACGAGTCCACTCTTCGTATAGCTCTGCGGCGATTTTTGTTATCTCAGGTACCCTGAGAGTATACGGCAACTATATGGGAAAACAAAAATGGCGGAGAATTTACTGCAGTGCGGGCTCGAAATGCCGTCTCCGTTATAATATATCCATGCTTCAAGGGTATTAAAAAAAATAAAAAACATACGGGTCGAATTGAGAACCTCCTCCTTTTTGAAGTCGGTTAAAAAGACAGAGGGTAATGACATTGAATTCGATATGAGGCAGACAAAAGGTTTAAACATTTTGAACTCACTTATTGTGTATTGTCATTTTGATTGGTTGATCTAATTATTGGATCAGGTTGAAAAAGTAGGTAATTAACTTTGTCACTTCTTGTCACACGTTGTTTAAGTACCTATACGTTTCTTATAAACTAGGAGTTGTCCCCATCTATTCTACTTGACACTGGCAAAATAGCTACTGAAAATGGCGTGTGCTTAGCGCGTATCAATGATGATATTTTGTTTAAAATGAACTTCTTTTGTATGTTAATACAGTTCATTTTGTTAATGACAAAAAATTGGTCGCGAGCGTTTTAACTCGTCTAAATTATGGGATATAGTTTTGAGGTGTATATTTCTAGTAACATCCACTATGGGGCTTGAATTAAAAGGTATTAATCTTTATATGTTTAGCCTCGAGATTATCTATGAGTTAAATCGAATATCTGTACCTTAGTAGGTACCTATTTGCATTCAAATGTACGTTAACGACAGTTCAGAGGTCACGATAACTGGTATTTAAGTGAGGAAGTTCTCTATTATTTATGCTATTTCAATAATGAATACTTAAAACAATAATATCGTTATGCGCATGTGAGACTAAATGAAACAGATTATTTATTATGTCATACTCACGTTTGTCTAATATTACCCACCCATCAGCTATATTGATTAAAATCATCAAAAGATATGATTCTGTATTCATTTGATACCGACAAGCGGTTTGGTTTTTGTAAATATGAGATCATTTTAATTTGATATTTCATTCCCCTATTAGTTTCATCTAGATTTTAATTATGTATATAAATAATGACTCAAAGAGCAGTGGTAGCCGAGTGGTCGAACGCACGCTTTGCAATCAAAGTGCGCAGGTTCTATCCCCGGCTCGCACCTCTGGAAACCTGTGTGCCCGGTATAATGGCAATAGGCTCGCCCCCTATTACATTGGGACCAAAATACATCGGCGAAGTGTGGGCGCACTGCAGTGCACCTCTGCCTACCCCTTCGGGGAATACAGGCGTGATGATGATGATGTATTATTATAATGACTCAAAATTGAAATTGTCCATCATTTAATAATTAAATACATTTTCCGAAGTGGATATAGTAGCCTATACTTAGAGCCAAAATAGCGTCAACCAAAAACAAAGTCACGGTTAAGTATACAAGAGTACCTAAATACCACTTAATTTGTCTATTTATATTACATAGACGACACAGAGTATAATATACTACACTAGTACGAGTCTTGCGAGTAATATATTACGCAAGCGCGTGGGAAATGCCTCCAGTGGCTCCGTTTCGAAACATACCTACTTAGAGCTACGAAATAGCTTCCTTTATCTGCTACTACTTTGTATCTACTAAGAGGTTTTAATATAAAATTCTAACCTAAAAATGTCGGTGCCAATTTCAGTGTTTAGCTATCCCTGACAAAGTGTTAGACTTACTCAAAGAACATAAGTTACTAGGTCACTTATTTCTAGCTTTTAAGTGCTGCTAGGTTTTTGAAGTTGATTTTTGTTATTCAATATTATTTTATAGTGATACAGTTATTTCTTGGGATATCTTTAAATAAGGATAGATCCTATGTATTTAGCTGTACATTTTTATTATATAATTTAATTGTAGCACCTAACGTTGTCAGAATTGAATAAAATGCTAAATATGTTACCTATCAATATTATTTTAGACTAGCTGTGCCCGCGACTTCGCCCGCGTGGACTTTAGGTAGATTACCCGGAAATATGGGTATTATATTTGTCCCGCGGAACCCTAATGCTTTTTCTAAAATTAAAGTAGCCTAAGTTACGCCTTGGAACGTCAGCTATCTGTCAGTGAAAGTCCCATTGAAATCGGTTCAGCCGTTTAGAAGTTTACCTCAAACAAACAGACAGACAGACAGACAGACAAAAAATTTTAAAATTGCGTTTTCGTTATAGGTATCATATATACTTTCATACGCATTTGGTAAAAAAGTGTTATTTTGACATTGCAAACAGACACTCCAATTTTATTTATTTGTATAGATGTATAGATAACAAAACATCAGCCACTAATTTTATGGAAAATTATTTGGGTTTAGATACCTACCTAATATTAATTCTATAACGTTATACATATTAACTTGAGATAAAAGGCTTTGTTGTGGCGCTCGTGAAGATGGGGAAGCAGCAGGGTCTTCTTCAATGACTGATTTTAATTTTCTTTTACAAAACCTTTATTTTTCTTAATAAAATTAGCAGACAAATTAAGTTAGTTAAGACGTATTTCTCCAATTTTTTTTTGCATTTATGGTTGCATGTTACGTCCTCGGTCCATAGATGTCGCTACTGACCACAACAAGCAACCATAGATATCGCCACTGAACAGGTTTAAAACACCAAAACCCTCTTATCAAAGAACTCATGTACGACGATAATAACAAAAGGAACAAAGAAAAGGAACAAAGAAGTCCGCGGTTAGCATTGCGCCAAGACTAGAACTATGTCACATGTTATATCGCGCCGAACTGCTCTGTCTCTTTCGTAATCCATGCGAGTGAAAGGGACAACATAGGCATACCACATTTTGTCTTGTCACAATCGGTTATGCTTAAATTCGAGTTCTCATAGTAACTTTTTAGATATAGGCGGGGATTTACGAAAAGCTATCAGGTAATACCAGATAGCTTGTTAGGCCACAGGCTGATACTGTGTAACATAGTTTATAGCTTCCTTTGAGACCAACCTGTTTATTTGCGAGAGACACCTGCACCTTCCATTTCTGAGAAATGCCATGGAAGGATTTCGAGTTAGTATGAAATATGCAGTTACAAAAAGACAACACTATTAATTGTTCATGATTTCGGTATTCATTGGTTTATTTTTAGTAATAATTATAAATGCGAGGCAATATATATAATATTGGATAATATATATTATAATATTTGAATATTGACTGTTTTTTTTTTGTTTTAATACAAATATTTATAATAATAATATTTAAATAAAATTATTGAACAACATAAAAAAGGCGATTTATTTAGTTTAAATTAAGGAAGTAAATTATTATATCATATTTAAATAAAGAAATACATGAGTTGACTGCCTCGTTATAATCATAAGTCCTGACCCATTGATTAAAAAGGTTTTAACCCAGTTAAGTCTTACTGCTTGATAACATCCAAATATAATTTGCCAACAATAGTTCTACTATGGGTGTTACGTTTGATAGGAGTCACTAGTTGCTAGCGTCTATGAAATATATACGTGGAGCTAATTGTTAGCTCTTAGGTGACAGATAGAAATGCCGTACTTTTTAGGAAAAAACGGAACCCTTAAAGGATCACTTTGTTGTCTGTCTGTCTATCTGTCTGTGAAGGCCCTTTTTCTCAAAAACGCGTGAAGGTATCAAGTTGAAATTTATAACAGAGACTTATGCCTGCGGTCCCTTGGTGCCCTAAAAATCAAACGTCTAGGTTAATGCAATCAAAAGATACGGCGGTTTATGTTGCATTTTCGGTACATTTGCACGGGAACCAAAAACCTATAGGGTACTTCCCGTTGACCTAGAACCATGAAATTTGGCAAGACGCAAGATCTTATAGCACAAGTAAAGGAATAAACCCGAAAACTGTAAGTTTATTGTTAGAAAATGTTTTTTTTGAGATAACAAACTTATTTTGTAGTTACTTTGTATAGGGACAGCTGTACATCAACTGCAAAGTTAAGTTTGTCTCTCTCTCCCTCTTCAGTTAATCATTTTGCTAGAGTAATGCTCGGTGCTTTTACAGTTTAGTTACGGAAGCCTCAGTGCGCGAGTCCAGCTCGCACTTAACTGGGTTTTTTTTAGTGAAATGGACCCCTCCCAGTAACTTTATGTCTATTTTGTCCGCCAAGCGACAAGCGAGTAAAAATACATGCGACAATTCATCGTAGAGCCCTACCAACACCTCTTAAAGTATTGTTGTTTCTTCTTCTTTTTTACGAAATGAATGAAATGATGACATTTAATGGAATAAGATGAGAAATGGCTCCACCTGCGTTTAGCGGGTATTTCAGCCAGTGTCAAGTTATTAATAGCAAGGGCAAATTCAATAAATACACATTATAAATAAAAATTGATGATGACAGTGATAAAGATGGCGGATGATGGCTGATTGCTATTGTTGTTTCAGTAGTAACTGTCACTTTTTGACAGATTTTGTACTGAGGTAACAGTCAAAAACTGAATGTAATATTAAAAAACATTGCTGCAAGACTGCTGGTGGCAAGGAGGCTGTTCCAATTTTCACACCTCGGAATTCGCTTCAAAAATGCATAGTCCAATTTAAAAAGGTCACACCATTATGCGGCTACTATTATTTCTCGACTTGTACTGGCGAACGCGTGGGAACCATACATCCTACACCGAAGGTCTCCAGATAAGTCTCGAGATACGGTGCCTATACCCGTTATTGTTATTGTCAGGACAATTGTTAGCTCGTTCACATTACCGTAAGGGCTATTACGAAATTCGATTGTAACATAATGAGATTGCATATGTCAATACGGTAAAAAGTTGCAAACGAAATGTTTGAACCCTACGCTTACAGGCGCGTCGAAACGACCAATATTTGTCTATACCAAAACGAACTGTACTAACTTAATAAATAAGTTTATTTTTAATAACGACGGGCGCGAAATTTTATGCGATCTAGCAGGTTTTGCCATAGAAATTGAATCTTTATGTACATTTAAAAAAAGGGCAAGTTATGTTTTACTAGTTAAGATCATGTTATATTGTTAAAGGAATTGACCTCTCGTTTGTAACGTACTGTTACGCCTTTAGAGATCATATTTGGCTGCACGTTTGCGTAATTGTATCGTGTCGTGTTCCATTACGGTGATGAGAAGTGGTCGTAATGGGAACACCGTTTTTGGTAAGGTAATAAAGTCTTTCACAAAAGCATTTCAAAGTTTGCAATCGGTTTTACATGGATGCGTCATTTCCAACCAAATTACTTACAGTACAGTGCATTTACGACATGTTGTAACGACAAAGAAAGATGCCGGTAGACTAATGGGTGAAATCTTTTTTGACAGAAATAAGCGATAGTTCGCAAAACTTTAACTTAAACTAAGTAAGAAGTTTATATGGATTATCAAAATGCTACAATCAAGATAATATTGGGGTGATTGCACTATCAGTCCTATGCTTAGTAAAAGGTAAACTAAAAACAATGTTGGGATGCAAAAAAAAGAAGATAAGATAAGATATTTTATCCTCAGTAAGGCAAATCTATAGATTAGACTTAATATAACAGTGGTAGCCGAGTGGTCGAACGCACGCCTTGCAATCGAAGTGTGAACGTTCAAACCCCGGCTCGCACCTCTGGGATTTATGTGCGAATCTCATTTTCATCCGAGATTATCACTTGCTATAAACGGTGAAGGAAAACAGCGTTAGGAAACCTGCACGACTAAGGGAACTTGACTAGTTCTCGATAGGTGTGTGAAGTCTGCCAACCCGCACTGGGCCAGCGTGGTGGACTATGGCCTGAATCCCCCTCGCATTGCGGGGAGGCCCGTGCCCAACAGTGGGATGTCAAAAAGGGCTGCAGTAGTAGTAGTAGACTTAATATTGGTTACCGTTTTTAGTACTGTTTAGAATTTTAATCTAATATATTAAAACATTTTGTATTAATAGGCTAAGCGAAAAATATGTTTGATCAATAAAAGTAAGGTTCTAATTTTATTTCATAAGTCTCATCCAATTTTCTATACACGAAACAGGCCCATATAAAGGAGGATTAATCAACATGATTGAATTATTGTCCTGTACGTAATACCGTCCATTTCATGATTCGACGTGAAAATTGCTATGACCTCATCTTGTGTGCGCTATTAAAATGTAATCGGGTTTGGAAATGTTACATGTTTTTATCAACTCGATAGTTGAAAGTAATACCAACTGGTTATTGACTAATTTTCATTGACACAGTTAAAGTTAGAATATGGACTTTGATAAAAATACCCGGTCAGCTTGCTTCAGTCACGCATTACACTAAAATCGAGAATAGTTTATATTCGATTTTCAAAAATTTAACACCTTGACTTGTATAATAAACTGAATATAGCTAAAATGATTTACTTCATATTAATTGGTAATTATTACGGTAAACTAAATAATTAGCACAATGTGATTTTAATAAACCTTGACGGTTACGGAAATAAGGAACTACGCTCTATTAATTGCGACAACACTGTCAGTCAAAGTTCAAGACTGCGTGGCGGATGCGCCCGCGCACGTCGCCAGTGCCCGCAGTGTCAAGGTCACGCGCTGTCAGACGTCAGTAAAATGTCATCGTATGCACATGATATTATTATTATGACGGAACCGTGTCATGTTAAAGCTTTGTTCACACAAGATTTTTATTTAAAATAATTACTTTATATAAAAATGACTTAAGGTAAATTTACCTTAAGTGACTTTTATACATAAGGTTAAAAATGCTCGAATTAAATTATTTCTTCATCATACTTCACTCTCATTTTATGCGCGCTCAACAACCTGGATTCTCACCCTGGGTTGGATTTGTTTGCGGATGAGTGGGTGAAGATTTTATTAGTACCTAACCTATGTATAAGATTCTGCGAGCAAGTTGCATGAATGGTTAACCGAACCTAAATAGTATAATTGTTGTTAAAAAAAATAAACTAAAAAAAAATATGTAGCAACAAGGATTCAAAAAAACCTGGCTAGCATATTACTGAACTAGAACCACTTGTCAAGGTTGTTATGTTAATTTTAGGCCCAGTCATACGACCCGGAACAAACGGATAACACGAGATCCATGACACGATTTCATACAAAATGATTGCGTTGTGAATGAATTCGCACCGCTAAAGGGTAATGTGTACCTCTCAAAGAGGTTAACTGCGTCATTTAATGCACTGTAAATTTATTTAGTATCGATTTTGTAATTCGGAACAAATTTTATTGATCACATTTTATCAAGTAAGTATATTTATTACCCAACATAATATTATTATTTTATTGTTTTAATCCTATTAACAAAAACCTTTCACAACAGATTTTTTGCATTATTAACACAATGTAACAAAATCTCACTTGACTCAATGCAAGTTTTGTATTGGCTGTACCTAAGTATCTATAGGAAAGAACGCTTAAATTAAATAGCAACTTGACAGATAGATAGAGATATCTTACCGCTTTTTACCGCTCTACAAAACATTAACACCGTTAACAAAATAAACAGCGGTAAGGCAGATAAGCGGAAAATTAACAAAAACCATGTCGGTTAACAACGAAATAACAAAAAACAAGATATCAGCTTGCGGCCACGAGTCGGTCCGAATCGACCAATTTCTCGTCTAACGAAAGCGTGAACATTCCGACCGCACAAAAACGGACGAAAAGCGAGTTCATTTCCGCGTGTACGCACAGTTCGGTTAATTGGTACACTTGACCCAATTGCGGCACTCGTCGATTGGGCGTTGGCCGTTTTTTACACTTTTACCGCGACCTTAGCGGCAAGCCCCCCACACACTGGGGCGTCAATAGCCGCGTGTCATAATTTTTGCCAATTAAAAATGAACTGATAAAAAAAGTTAATTCCTCAACGATATGACATTGATAACGCGAACGAATTTTGACGCTTGGGGGCGTGGCTTTTACCTTATGAATCCAATATTTATGTATACAGGGTGTTTCAGAAATAATACTTTGACATTTGCATCAGTATCGGGTATACAACTGCATGGTATAATTTTTTTTACGACCATGTTTTTCCAACTTTTTTTCGTCGTCAATTTCTATAGCACGTCCTATGTAAAATTTGCACGATCTGTTTTGTGAATATTGGTAGTGTCACCCCTAAAAAGTGTAATTTACACTGCTGAATAGGGTTATGGAAGTACCCACAGGCCAGAACACGATACCTGTGACAAATATTCAAAGGTTTATAGCTCAGAAACTATGATAGCTAGCTATAATCTGTCTTCACTAAGCATCCACATATGAGCAACCGTATATGTGTACCCAAAGCATTATTTCGGAATTCTGATACACCCTGTATAAACACAGAGTTCGTTTTGATATTGACTAAATATTTTACGCGCGAGCGCGAACGCCCCAGTGTGCGGGAGGCCGCATGCTTCTGTATCTGTTCAATGGTGGATGTTTTTCTCACGGTGAGCGACAAATGACATTGAAACGAATCTGTAGTTAGTTGGGCTGACAAAATGTGCTTTAGTTTTATCAACAGATTATGATTCTGTTTTACTATACATTACCTATGTGGGAAAATGTCTAGAAAAACATATAAAGTAGATCTAATATTTTATACTAATATTTTTTGTACAATTTAAGAAAATAACAATTAAGCTATGTAAAAATACATCTCGAATCGATCGCAATCATGACCCAAAATAATGAGATTATTTTTAATTTTACTATCAATCTACTACTATTATTACCATCCGGTATCCGGCCGGATACTGAATTACTATCCGGTATCCGGCCGGATACTGAATTACTATCCGGTATCCGGCTGGATACTGAATTACAATCCGGTATCCGGCCGGATACTTAATTACTATCCGGTATCCGGCCGGATAGTGAATTACAATCCGGTATCCGGCCGGATACTGAATTACTATCCAGTATTATTCCATTAAATATCAACATTCCATTCATATCCTAAGAAAAGAAGAAGAATCTGTCAAATGTTATAAAAAGCTCCCTCGTTGCAACGAGACTAAGAAGATTTAATATAATAAATTAATGTTAAAAAAAGTTTTTAAAAACAAGCTTTTATTTAATTGCCCTTAGTTTTCGTGTTCTCCTCAGCAAGCCCTTTCATTTGAAACCCATACTGCGGTAGTGCAGAAAAGAAAACTATTCCGTCATCTTGGATGATCCGCCATATTAGAATTAGTATGACGTCACTTAGCTAACCATGCTTTGTCATCCAAAATAAGCGTGTAAACCAAATTTCAGCTCAATCGGTTAAAGATAACTGATTTAAAATTCAGTTGCAAAATTCCACCCGGACATACATACGTTGCAAGCTAATATAAAGCTTGTAAAAAATATCAAATAATGTCATTCCTCCTATAAATATAAAATTACCATAACGGATTCCAAGTGCAAAAAACCGAATCGCAACAAATGTTAACCGGATTGACATTCGGTGATTTGGTTAAGCCTTGCACACTGGGGCGGCAACGATCGCGCGTCTATTTTTTTGTCACGCCAAAACAGACTGTATAGTGAATAAGGAAACTGTTCATTCTTCAACTAAACGACACTGACAGCCAGCGCGAGCTAAGTTTGTCGCGTGAGGGCGCGGCTTCTACCATAGAAATTCCAACTTTATGCATATTGAGACAGAGTTCGTTTTAGTATTGGAAAATATTTGTCGCGTGGTTGACGCGCTAGTGTGCAGGGGGCTTTAGACAAGGCTCGAGGCGGTATTTTTGTTGTGCGGCCATGATACACATGATCAACGCGATACACCTACCAAGTAGGCCATTCAGGGCAGGGCCATGTGAATTGTTTGTGTTTACATAATCGAAATCAATGTACAGCAATTTTTCGTCTACATTGCATCATTGTACTATATTTAAAAAGTTGGTCAATGCAGCTATATCAATCATAAAGCGGCTTTCAGACAACGCTGTAATATATAGCACAACAATATCGCGCACCAAACAAAGCCAATAATATATAGTACAGTCCAGTTTGAACGTGGCCATAACAATGTGTGGTGCGCGATATTGTTGTGCTATGAGCTATATACTATATGCTATCATATTATAGAGTAGTCTGAAACCCGCTTTATTATTAATTATTGTTTTATTGATAATTATGTCCAACAACGATGGGCGTATAAAAAGAGAAAGACTCCGCACCAATAGTTCTTTAAGGTTCCGTACCTAAAAAGGAACCCTTAAAGGATCACTTTGTCGTCTGTCTCTCTGCCAAGTTTTTAATTTGGGTAAATATCAGACCCGTTAGCACCTTGAACTGAGTATAATAATTTTACTGGGAATGGGTAGATAAGCAGTGGTAGCCTAGTGTGCAAGTTTCCTCATGATATTTCCTTCACCGTTCAAGGCGGGCGTTCTCGCCTTGAACAGTGAAGGAAATATCATGAGAAAACCTGCATTTCTATAAAAAGGCGTGTAAAGTTCACCAACCCGCACTCGACCAGTGTGGTTGTCAATGCCCCAAATCTCCCTGACATTGAAGGGTAACGTGCCCGGTATAATGGCAATATGCTCGCCCTCCATTACATTGGGACAAAGATACATCGGCGAAGGGTTGGTGCACTGCAGTGCACCTTTGCCTACCACTTCGGGGAATACAGGCGTGATGATGATGACGTATTTTACATAGGTTACCTGTGGCAATAAGATTTAATATTTAACGATAGTTACCTACTTGGATTTGAATAAACATTTCTTAATAGCGTTATAATTTATATAGGTATATTTATTATTGTATTTTTGTTCTACAATAAATGTAGGTATCTCACATTAACCACTAAATGATGAATAATCTTAATCTTCGAAATGATACCGACTACGAGAATGAGAATGTGTATTATTAATTTAGTTTGCTCTTGCTATTAGTTACTTGACATTGGCTGAAATACCCGCTAAATGCAGGTGGAGCCATTCCTCATCTTATTCCATAAAAATATCATCATTTCATTCATTTCGTTTTAAAAGAAGAAGAAGTAGAAAAAGTAGAAGAAGGTGGCGGATGTCAGTTAAACGTCAAAAAATTTGCGGCAGAGCCATACGCAAGGCGGAGTCAACATAGCTTCTCTGGTCAGTGCCGTAAATAGGGCGGTGCCACTAGTGCCCAGGTACAGGTCTATAATTTTTTCGGTTTGCTCCTGATAAGTTGCCGCTGCGCCCCTTTTATTTTTTAAAAATATAATATCTAAAAAAACCAAGGGTGCAGTTATAGAAGCTCGCAAAGGGCGCAGAAAAGTCTATTCACGGCACTGTCTGTGGTTACTCTATCCATCGATATCCCGCAGTTATCCAGGCAGTATCCGGATGCAATTTAAAGAAACCTACACACATAAACCTAACAATAACCCAATTGATGATAGAAAGTACCACAAAAGGCAATTGGTTGTGCGCAAACCGTAACAGTCTCCGTCTCGGGATTGTCTAGAAATCGCCGCAATTCGGAACGATCGCACACAATTCGGTTGCGGGAAAGCAGGTTATTGGGTCTTGATTTTAACCTGGATAGCGGTATAAAGTCGTAAGTAGGTTATATTGAACTTTAAAAGCCAACACGACCATGTTAAAGAAAATGTTGTGTGCAGAAATTTAAGCACTTGATGTGAGATGAGATAAAAACAAGTTGTTCTGACTTCAGTATGCCGACGAATTTCATATCGTGACCTGTTAACACCGCATATCTTGCAGCACTGTTTTTAGGGTTTCGTACCCAAAGGGTAAAACGGGAACTCTATTACTAAGACTTCGCTGTCCGTCCGTCTGTCACCAGGCTGTATCTCATGAACCGTGATAGTTGAAATTTTCACAGATGATGTATTTCTGTTGCCGCTATAACAACAACTAAATAAAACCGGCCAAGTGCGAGTCGGACTCGCGCACGAAGAGTTCCGTACCATTGTCTACAAAAACGCCAAAAAAATCACGTTTGTTGCATGGGAGCCCCCTTAAATATTTATTTTATTCTGTTTTTTATTATTTGTTCACTCCACCACGCTAGCCCAGTGCGGGTTAATGAACTTCACACGCCTTTCTATAGACGTGCAGGTTTCCTCACGATGTTTTACTTCACCGTTCAGCAAGTGGTAATCATTGTTGAAAATGATATTCGCACATGAAAATTATCTCAGAGGTGCGGGCCCGGGATTTGAAATTGCACCCCTTACGTTCAAGGCGGGCGTTCTTGCCCACGAGGCTGTCGAAAACTGATAGTAATATTAAAAATACTGCTGCAAGTGGTGGAGGTAAGGGGCAGGACTACTATGTGACTACTATATGTACACGTTACTTTGGAGTCGGTACTCATTGGAGTAAAAATTAAAAAATTATATGATTGTTTTACAATTGTTTGGTACCTCTAAAATTATAAAAAAAATAGTATACATTTGCAATTTATAACACTCCCGCCAAAGATATTCTAGTAAACAGATATGTTATAAGTGCGCACTAGTGAAGACTCGAATACATCCCTAATTAGGACGTATATTTGATACCAACATGTCGATTGGTTGTCAGATAAATGTTACATCACATAGAAGCGCAAGTGAAAACACTAGCTATCTCTTTTATTCTCGTTGGTTTTATCAAGCCATCTCTTTTGCACATTTCTACGTGTTATGAAATGTAAAATTAATGAAAAGTGTGTATGAGTGCTGCCGCTGTTCCGCGGAACACTTTTGTCGGTTATTTTGTGCGTGTATAACATATCTGTTTACTAGAATATCATTGACTTCCGCACTATAAAATGAAATTAATGTTCGTTTGTAGATGGATTGAGATTTCAAAAATATTGAGGGTAAGTCAGGTGTTACATTGAGGTGAGGTACCAAAACGAACTCTGTGGCTATATCTAAAAAGATTAAATTTATGTGGCAAAAACCCCCAAATTCGCCTACGCCAGCAGTGTCATTTCGTGAAGAATTAACTTTTAAGTAGTAGTAAGTCAATACAGTTGGTTTTGGTGTTGGAAAAAAAATACAGACGCGCGAATTTTGACGCCCCAGTGTGCGGTGGGCATTACTCACACATTAGCGACATTAATAATTCAGTTAATCCGTTAATTCAATATTTACTGTAAGCTGAGAATACTATTATCCTCTTCAACTCAGTCAGTAACCCTATTACCATACCTACTTTTTATTGTGCATGTCATAAGCGAAGTGCTAATATGTATAGTAAAATTAGTACCTGTACTAAACTGTTTGTCTTCACAGTTTATTCAACTTACATCGGCTTTTTAAACCACTGACAAGTTGTCAAACAATGATATAAAAAATTATAGATGCCGAAATGTGTCAAAATGACGTAAAAAAAATGTAACCTGTCATTGTTGCCATGACTGTCTAGTCTTATACGTATTGAGATAAAAAAAACCAGAAAGTGTGCAACTGTCAAATACCAGGAAATGCACTCTCTTTGATATAATAACTCGTTGTGGTCAAATATCTACCTAAAGAAATTTGAAAGACTATTTGTCTTAAGCGACACTTTTGGGCAATATTGTCATATTTGGAATTTTTCTGCGTCGAATGAGTATGCTCTCATGTAAAGTTAAAAAAGTGTCGCCTGAGTCTAAAAGCCTTTCGCCCCTCAATTTATATATAAATAAATAAATACATCATCACGCCTGTATTCCCCGAAGGGGTAGGCAGAGGTGCACCGTAGTGCGCCCACACTTCGCCGATGTATTTTGGTCCCAATGTAATAGGGGGCGAGCCTATTGCCATTATACCGGGCACATTCCCCCTCCTTACGAGGGAGATTTTGGGCCATAGTCCACCACGCTAGCCCAGTGCGGGTTGGTGAACTTCACACGCCTTTCTATAGACGTGCAGGTTTCCTCACGATGTTTTCCTTCACCGTTCAGCAAGTGGTAATCATTGTTGAAAATTACATTCGCACATGAAAATTATCTCAGAGGTGCGGGCCCGGGATTTGAACTTGCACCCCTTACGTTCAAGGCGGGCGTTCTTGCCCACGAGGCTACCACTGCTGGTCCATATGGTACCAATTTATATATGAACAGAGTTATTTAAAAAAAAATGTTGTTTCACTCGCCCCAGAGTATGTATACCAGTGGTGTTATCACGCATGTCAAGACAAGACCTCTGTCACGGATTGGCTCAGTCGCTCTCTGTCTTATTTCATACGAGAGAAAGAGATATAATCAACATATTCTGAGACATAAGTCTAGTCTTGGCGCTCATGCTACAAATACAGGTGGAATGAACGTCAACTGATTCTCTGATGATTATCGTGGTTGACTGGATAAAAAAAAAAACAGTAAACAATAAAAATACCGAATACATAATGCCTAATTAATGGAGCTTGAAAATAACAATCTATCTTTATTCGCGTTGACAGCCATCGTAGAGCAGACATTATTGGACACACAAACATCTTGACGGCTATTAATGCATCCATGATCTCATATCAAGATATTAACGCCCTGAACATACTGGCGCAAACGAATATATTAGTCAACGAGTTATTTTATCAAAGAGAAAGCATTTCCTAATATTTGATAGTTTCACACGTACAATTATGTGCGTGAGGCTCAATGATTTTTGATCATCATTTTGGCACATTTAGGTATTTATAATTTCTGATATCATTGATATTAGACTATTTTGAAAATTTACTCTGAATCGATTTACACTAAGATTGAGTTTCTGTGGTGTTAAAAGTTTCGCAAGTAAATTCGCTCGCTGGATAGATGAAAAATGTGTTCATTTCATGACCAATGATATTAAAAAGTAGAGGTACCTAAATGTGCCAAAAAGACAAAACAAATAATACCAATCGAATTGAGAACCTCCTCCTTTTGGAAGTCGGTTAAAAATACGCCATCCATTACGTATTGACATAGTCAATCTGACCTAAGTAGACGTGTAACCACACACAAAATTGCACGGTTGTCAAATACTATAAGGAGAAGCTCCCTCTTGATACATTACGTTTTAGCATTGGCAATAGACATTGGAAACGCTCGGTTTACGCATCTATTTGCGCAGGACTTTATAAAAGATGCATGTGATAATCTAACGGATGATAAATCAATCTTTATTACATTTGAAATCGAATGATAACTGTGTTTGGTTATTTGGAGTTACGGCAAAATAAGACGAAGAATGTTGAAAGCGGGATTTGTACACGATACAAACCATGTAGAGCTAATATTTCTTTCGTTTTTAGTACGAATATAGGTAATATTTTTTGCAGTGATGTACCTACAGCTGTCTTGAAGTGGGACTCTTACAATAAGATTACGTAGATAATTATTTGTTTACTTTGATAGTATTTTTTTTTAATTCAATAGTACATCGAAGAAAATGTAGTTTAAGGAAAAGTGCACTTCACTTCACTTTTTAAAAAGATATGGCCTCCATCGTATTTAGTCGATGATTTTGCCAACAACAGAGTATATAAAAACACTTGGTCGGTGGATGGGTGAGACTTGACAAAACAATAAGATATAAAATTTTGAGGCGACTATTTACAGTTGAGAAAACATAATATAAAATGTGTTGAACATCACAAACACGAAAATACATATAACAAAACATGGAGAAATAAATAAAATATTTATGATAACTATATTGTTAGTAGTAACAAGACAGTTATAGTTGGAGAACGGAACACATGTGATTAAAAAAAAAAAAAAAAAAATAAGGAAAAGTTAAACGGGTGACAGTTAATATTAATCAAAATGGTGGGAATGCGCGATAATGCCACAGATAATATATATTGCGTTCCATTTTACATAAGTAGATTAAGTCAATTATAAGGATATTGTAGAACATTTTTGCACTGAAAAAATTATTGTAGGAGGTTTGTAGATGTATTGAAATTTCTACGAATTTGCGGGTTAGTTACTTATTCATTTATTTATTTTTATAAATATAACGCTTTTGGAGAATTCACTACGTTTTACAACTTTTAGAAATGAATTAAGAAAGGTCTGCAATGTAAAAGTAGTTATATTTTAGACTGGCATTAAATAAAAGTACCAGGGCATCAGAACGGAGAAGCTGTTAACTGTAAAATGTTGTTGGGTTAAAGTGGCTTGAAATGGAAGGTCATCTGACTAATTCTACTAAGTAGGTATCTGGGTACCTACTTATTTACGCCTTTTACCCAGCTTTCACTCAATTTGGTGACGCCGTACGATTCAATTTCAATTAACAATGGAGCTGGAGGAAAGTAAATGGGAAAATAAAAGTACGGAATGAAGTAATTGACGCGTTTTTACACATAACGCCCTGCGCTAACAGTGGCGAGCGAATTGACCAGACTTTTTTTGGAATATGTACTCCGAATCAATATACATAAAGGATTTTCCGTCAATTTTCTGTCTGTGACCACGACTCAAAATTACCTCATGTCATCAATGGCATCCCATTGAATAATGTGCTCTTTCTAGAAATGAATACAGTTCCTTTTGGTATTGACAAAAAATCACGGGCGTTTTGTCGCGTCTGTGGGTGCTTGGCTTTATATATCTAATAGTGGCAATAAAGAGTTACGACATGGCTTTCACTTGGAAAAAAATTTATGGATAAATGTCAGATTAATGTTACAATGTAGTGTTGTTGACAGTTATTTTAAAATAGTCGCTAGCATATTCTTTAATTTGACATCATTTATATGAAAGAATAAGTAGTTATAATATTCATCCGCCATCGTTATCATTGAAATCATCCATTTTTACAAGTTACAAGCTTTATATTAGCTTGCAATGTATGTCCGGGTGGAATCTTGCAACTGAATTTTAAATCAGTTATCTTTAACCGATTGAGCTGAAATTCGGTTTACACGCTTATTTTGGATGACACTACATGCTTAGCTATGTGAAGTCATTCTATGGCGGATCATCCAAGATGGCGGAATAGTTATTTTTCCTGCACTACCATAGTATGGGTATCAATTCAAAGGACTTGCTGAGGAGAACACAAAAACTAAGGGCAATTAAATAAAAGCTTGTTTCAAAAAAGTTTTTTCAAATTTTTTTATAATGCTATTTATTGAATTATCTCTTGCTATTAATACTTGACACTGGCTGAAATACCCGCTTAACGCAGTTCCTCGTCTTTTTCAATAAAATATCATCATTTCATTCATTTCGTAAAAAAAAGAAGAAGAAGAAGTAGTTATAAATATATTTACGAAAGAAAAAAAGGAAGGTATGTACTTCTAAATTAATTTATTTAATGGTAATCATTTAATATATATAAAATTAACAATTACATTATAATTTGTTTTAGTGTTAGAAGTATTAATGTAATTTAATTGAAAAAATAAAATAGAATAAGCTTAAGCTATGACATAAAAACTTTTGAAACTTTTTTAACTCGATTCTTTTGGAAATTGATGGAATATCTAATATTTTAGTTAACCTATAAAAACAAAACTAAACACGTTAAATTGTTTAAACAGGAATGTTTATTATGTCACATAATGTCAGAATGCGCATGAGTCATTCCGCGCCTGCTTTCACGGCACGCGCCGTGGCTGAGCCGACCCGCGGTTATTCCAACTGCGGATTGAGGGTACTGCGGTTATAATCAATTTGTCGAGATTATTCTGCGGTTTATAATGACGGAGACGAACGGCTTAATCTTTTATCTTGAGATTGTTTCCTTATCACGGTGCGTTTAAAAATTACGATGTGGTGTTGTGAAAATTGTCTTGCATATAATTATGTTTATATAGGCAAGTAGGGAATAAAGCAATGATTCAGTTATAAGGCTATATAGGCTCAATTTGTCAGACAAAATGTCAAATACTGTCAATATATCCATTCAGCCGAGTTATTCGTCAAATAGAGGCTTATTTGACAATTAAAAAATATGCCCTTATTCTACAAGAGCCATTCCAAGCAAAAGCATAGGTCTAACCCTCCTTTGAAGTGCCCTTAATTCCCCTAAGAGCGGTTAATGCAAATGCTGTTAACCCTTTCTCTAATTTTAATTAAACTGCATTTCTCGATTGTAAATAAAATATTTATTTTATATTTCAATTAGCGAAGATGCATTTCGACTGTCATTTATTTTTATGTATTTTTTTAAATTTCTTTCAATTGCCGCGCTTTCTCTCAGTAGAATGGGCCGGATGGAGTTAATAGTCATAGATTTTAGCACTCAGCGTGTGTTGTGTGTAAATCTGGTGACATTAAGCAATACTTAAACAAGTGTTACTCAATACAAGATTGTTCAATTAAGTACTTAGCTGTGAGTAAAAAAAGGTTGTATAACATTCCCGGTTGGAAACTGTCGTGAGCAGTAATAGCCTACTGACATCTCGAAGCCGGAAATATTAAGGCCTAAGCGTGTGTTGTTAAATTTAAAAAACAAAAGGATTATATAATGTTATTGCTTTAAAGCATTAGCGAGAATGTAAAGCCGCACACTGGGGCGTCTAAACGCGCTCGTTATTTTTTTGCCAACAACGAAACGAACTGCATTTACTCATAGACAAAGTTCATTCTCCGATGTACAGGCACTGATATCACAGATTCAATCTTTATATATGTTGACATAGAGTTCGTTTTGGTATCAGTAGCAATAACGACGCAAGCGTTTTGACTTAGTGTTTGCGGGATTTTATAGTTCCAAAGATAACCCCTTACAGTCGAAATCAAAATACGATCCATAACCAAGAGCAAAGGTTACCCAAGCCGTCCTACTTAATCAAAGTCATACTTAATCAAATACGAATAAACTTTCAACGTTACTTCTTTATTACATCGACGGTTAAAAGGGGAATTGACTCAAGTGCAATTTTTTTAACATTGCACAAAATTCACTAATTCCAACGATATAGTATACAGGGTGTACCAGAAGTCCGAAATAATACTTTGGGCACATATATGGTACCACATATGTGGATGCATAGTGAAGACAGATTATATTTAACTATCATAGTTTCAGAGTTATAGACCTTTGAATATTTGCTCCAGGTATCGTGTTCTAGCCTTAAAGTACATCCATAACCATATTCAGCCGTATATACTAAACTTATGAGGGGCGGCTACGAATATTCACAAAACAGAACATGCAAATTTTCCATAGAACTCGAGCTAAAGAAATTGACGACGAAATAAAGTTGAAAAAACATGGTCGAATTTTTTGTACCATTCAGCTGTATACCCAATACTGATACAAACGTCAAAGTATTATTTCGGACATACCCGCAGATATTATTATTGCATTGACTAAGAAACAAGTTAGGTCGGTATATGTTTGTTAATCGTTCCGGCTTGGATCTGCAATAGAAGGCGTGGAACAAGGACGCCTTCATAATTACAGATCCCGTGAGAAATGTCTGACGCCTACAGTGAGATATCGTAACATCTATCAAAATATTAATAATAAAATCGATACCCACGTGCAGACGATTAGGCGTCGATACATATACTCTCGCCTCTATCCCACAGGGAGAGGCAAAGACTACTGTTAGCTATATGCTACGATCCTGACATACTTCCGTCGGTTCATCACAATCATACATCATTTCATGCATTCCTGTAGGCAGAGGTTGCTAGGGACTTGACCTTTCTGGAAGATACCGTTAATCTGGTCGTGAAAGGTTCTTCTCCGCCGCCCTCTTCCTACCCTTCCACTCACGTTCGACTGGTATAACTTTCACTGATTCTCTATAACATTTTGAAATCGGTATTCTTTGGCCTGTGATAAGCAACTTTTTTAAATCGAATTAGTACCAAATGATACTGGTTAACCTCTCTGATTATACACTGTTGTGTTTTTATAGATTTACCCCAAAGATTTCCTGGAGTACGTAAATTGAGGTCTCAATTAGTTTACGGAATCAATTTATATGCATGTTTTTAAAGGGTTTAATAATTCATCGAAATATACTCACAATTCGGTCAGCTAAGGCATCTATAGGTCTACTTACTGGTCTTTGATAACACTTATCAAAATACATTTTATAATATTACACACCAACATTTTCCTTATGAGATATATTTAATACAGGATTACAAATAAACCAACTGCATATAAGTAACCAACAAAATGTCTATAATTAAATGGACACAGTAATATTTTTTGCAAGGACCTTTGCAGTCAATTGGTTGGATTAAGTCATCACTTTAAAATCGTTACGTAGCACAAGGATACAGATCCTACATTAAAGTGTTTTTATACCATACCTACAACCCTCTACACACAGGTGCTTTAAAATGAGCGCGTCTAATATTTTGTAAATACCAAAACGAACTTAAAGGGGGTGATCCAATTGCGAGCCAAACAGTCTACTCTCATCGTTGGCGAAGTAATGGCGTGCTCCCAGACGGAGTTTTCGAATTTTAAACAAATTTCAAGCATGCACAAAGAGCCAGTGAGCAAGTCCGCCGGTTTTTAAGTCCGCAGACTTTTAAGTGCTCCATTGGCGGATTAGACCTTTGGCTCGCGAGTTCGTTGACGAGCCGACGGTTTTACTCGCAAATAGATCACCCCCTTAATGCAGTTAATAGAATAAGCACATTTTTAAACGAAGTGAAGACGCGTACACCAAGTTCAGAGTTATTTTACCTTCATTTCTGTCTATTTGTTTAACGGTTACACAAATAACAATAACGACAACTGGTTTTAATTCGCTGTAAAATACAAGTACAGTTTTGCTTATAAGTTTCTTTACAAAGGCTCATTTAAGCCTAAGACCAAAGTATAAGTTAACATCAGAAGTAAAATAACTGAGAAAGTACTGTAGCTTTTTACCACAGAAATGTAAACTTTATGTAACTATAGTCAAAGAGTACATTTTCAAAAAAAAACAAGTTAAACCGTTCGCCCCAGTGAGTGCAGGGTATAATTGTTATTTTGAAAACGTATGACTTTGAGAAATTCCCCGGACAATCAGTTAATGCCACCTTTTAAGATTGCAAATAAATCTTTTTTGTCTAAATATTGATTCGTTTGAGTTATTATCGATAACTTAATAATTTCCAGTGCAAACAAGATATTCATTGTTTTTGTTGAACAATGTCACCTCTGACCAATTATTTATGGTCCTGTTTTTATTATGACCTATGTTTGTTTATTTAGGATGCTTAATTCTGGGTACTGAGTCAGTATGTGAAGTACTATAAGGCATAAGATTCAACAATCAGTGATACCAATTACAACGAAACTAAATTAAGCATAAGCAAAATGTAAAAATAGGACCTTTTCGGCATTTGAGATCCCAGTTACGATCCCAGCCAGACGTATGGGTGTAACTGCGACCGCCCCCAGTCCCTCGTATGGTACCCATGGTACAAGCTTTGCATAGTTTAGAAAACTACGATGAGTATGTGTTGTCTGGAACTATTAGAGTATGATTTTATGGCGCATAAACATTTTAATAACTATTTTTTATCACAGGTAAGGTAAAACCTTTGGAGGTGAACCCATTTACGATCGAAAGCAGCGGGGCAATTCTCGCAAGAACTGACATCATCTCTAATTCGACAAATGTCGAAACAAAACGAAAAATACGCCCATCTGGAGCCTGATTTTCGTTTGATAGACATCAATCTCTATTAGAGATATGTCGTAGAGATTGATGTCTATCAAACGAAAAGTGGGCCCTTGACGTTTTGTTTCGATACATATCGAATTAGAGATAATGTCGATCAAGCGAGAAAGGGGTCCCTGTTGTATTAAATAATGTTTATGTGGATGATTCAAAAGAGGTCTCAGTATATCTATAATTTTGAGTTATAGAAAATAATTTTACCGAAAACTCTTATGAAGACCTACACAAGGTTAAAAATTGCTTATTAACGCTCAAAACGCTCAATTAAAAGTTATGTGATTAGATAGATTACATTAGAAACGAGGAAATCGGTAAGTTTTTTAAATTATGCTACGATCTCATAACGTGGCATGAGCCAAATGTTATAACCAGGTGTTGCGTATGTTAAGTATCATGATACATTAACACTGTCCACGTTAATATCACAAATCCGAAAGTGCGTGTACGTTTGTCTGTAACGTCTATACAAGTGGGTAAACCACTCAACAAGTTTTGAAGCCCTGAGTAAATAGGCGCGTGAATTGTGTCAGCCGTATCCTCGGTAAGAGATGAACTCGCAATGAATATTGGGACGCTGAGTAAGGCTAATACATAGATTAGATAGAATTTTCAAAGATATAGGTTTACACTGTAACTATCACTAAAAGTTACAATGTAATGTTTTCACACTTAATTTTGAGCTCAATAAATAGATCGTAGCCATGAGTTTTAGAAAAAAAATCCTAACCCTGAAAGCAAACATGTTTAAAAATAGTTAAGAAACCTTAATAATAAAAATCTCGAAATACGCGTAAATATAAGTTTTCCCACTGGAACTTGGAGAACGTGAAATATTTTCGAATCCTTCACACATTGAGTCGGAGTAAGTATGCTATAACATTAGACTGGCCTCATACTTGGACCGAATTGTATCGAAAAGTTGTATCACTAACAAAGTCGCTTCCCGCTGTCTGTTTGTCCCTATGTATGCTTAGATATTTAAAACTACGCAACGGATTTTGATGTGTTTTAATAGACTGATAGAGTGATTTAAGAGGGAGGTTTTAGTATATAATTTGTATTTTTGTATAGGTACATCGGCTAAAATATACCTAATGATATTTGTTGGAGCTTTCAACGAAAACGCTGCATAAACCCTTTGATCTATAACAAAATATGTATATCTCTTAAGGATAGAATATTATATCCATTTAATACTTTAAAAAATAGGCAATTATAAAGCGGTCATTAAAAAGTAATAGAAAGCTATCCCTGCAATAGGTTCCCATGGGTTGCGGGAACGGGATAAAAATTTCATGATTATCTTTCGCGATAACCGACATCCACGCCGGTGAAGCTAGTATAAAATATAGTACAGCTATGCCTAATACCCCCCACACACTGGGTTGCGGGTGCAATTCAAAGTAACTTACATAGTCGGAGAGGCTCTTCATTCCGTAAGGGAACCTCTCCCTGTCGGGTACCAGGCTGCCGTGCGGGTCACGCTCCCTCTCGGGCCAGCAGTCGTCCACGTTGATGTACTCGTAACCGGCTGCCGCATACCCCTCCGACACCACGATGTCGGTCATCGTACGGAACAGTCGGTCACTAGGGCAGAAAAATAATACATATAATAATTAAAAGCAGTGGTAGCCTGGTAGCAAGAACGCCCGCCTTGAACGTAAGGGGTGCAAGTTCAAATCCCAGGCACGCACCTCTGAGATAATTTCCATGAGCGAATGTCATTTTCAACAATGATTACCTCTTGCTGAACGGTAAAGGAAAAGATCGTTAGGAAACCTGCACGTCTATAGAAAGGCGTGTGAAGTTCACCTACCCGCACTGGGCCAGCATGGTGGACTATGGCCTAAATCTCCCTCGTATTGAGGGGGAATATGCCCGGTATAATGGCGGTATAATGGCAATTGGCTCGCCCCCTTTTTTATTGGGACCATAATACATCGGCGAAGTGTTGGCGCTCTACAGTGCACCTCTGACTACCCCTTCGGGGAATACAGGCGTGATGATTTATTATTATTATCTTTATATATGCGCCCCCTCACGCGAAAACCTCTTTATATTTCCAGGCAAATAACAGAAAATACGAGCTGGCGATCATACGACCTCCTCAGACGCTAACGCTAAGACACCAGATATGAATCTTACCTAATACAGTTCTCGGGATCATTCTTGCAGTCGGTATTACACCTGAACCGCTCCCAGGCCAGCCAGCCCATGGGCGGCGTCAGTGCCACCCCATTGTCCAGTCCAGAGCTATTGCCCAGAAGACAGATCACCGCACACACTATCCACAGACCCACACATCTCAACGACAGCATAATATCACAGTAAAAAAATACTATTATAAAAATATACTATCTTTTCGTAGATCTTATCTGCATAGTTTATTTACACTGTCCAATTTTTGTTTACAACAAAATAATTGGTTGTTGTCAGTGCGATAGTGACATTGCGGTTTGAAAACTTTGAGGTTATCGTTGCGTAAAGGTCGACGCGATGAGGTGAGATCGGTCCGGACCTTCGTGGAGTTATCTGTAACAAGGCGGAAATGAATATTAATAAGGTCGTTAACATTCGCAATTAATAATGACGAATTAATTATCTCACAGATAATAATAAATTATCGACATTATCGACAGGAAATGGAGATTTCCCTTCTAGTTTTGGGGCGAAGCTTGTATCTACTATATTCCTCCAAGTTGCCTTAAATATACAAAAACTAATGAAGTTATACCCTATGGTATTATTCTCTGTCTTTTGAAAAGAGCTATAGTAGTAGGTACTAATCGTGGGTGAAGCTAATGATAAAACATTTAATCGTGTAAAAAAATGGATTAGGCATGGTCCAAACCTATCCATCTAATACTTGTACAATAGGTAGATATTGTATCAAGGACTGAAATTATTTTTAAAACTTGTCGCTTACACACAGCTCTTAGTGTGAGTTTTGAAAGTATTAAAATATTAAGTATTTCTATCCGGATCAAATGTTTCTATACATTTGACAGCAACGCGGTTAGTTTTTGCTTAGGACTTTGCTGGTAAATGTATGGAAAGATTCGATTAGTCTAAAATCTTTTACGAAGCCAAGAAACAAGCGATGAGTAGGTAGTACCTAATGTATATAAAAATACAATCTGAATGTCACCATCACATCATTTTACCGCTTCGTTATATCACAACAAGTTGATACTACGACACCTGTCAATAAAATGCGCAACAACCAATGAAATATTAATGACATCACATGACCGGGGCCATCAAAGGGCATTTTGTATAGATACCATACGCGACCTACATAAAGGACGTGGAAATTACGCATACAAAGCGAGAGATAGCGATCGTATGAAAATCAACGTTAGGAGGAGTTAGGATAAGAACACACACTCCTTGGGATCGTGACTGTCCGGGGTTCGGGCCCCGAAAGTACTTCTAAAGAACGAGGCACTGTGAGGGAACGAGGCACTGTGAACATCTGCCCCCCGAGACGAATCCTCGAGCACGACATTCGGGAGAGCTGCATATGATACCGGTGCTTGTTAGCTAGCAAGGTTTTTGTGGGTATGAATACCACAAACCCCAAATAGAAGACTGGAGACCTATCTCCCAATCAGAAAGCTGAGGATCTTGTTGAAGATTTCACTAACCAATTTAGTTACTAATATTGCTAGAAGAAATGGCTAAGAAGTACAGTTAAGCACAGTATTTGAGAAAATCGTCCCAAAATCCTTTTCGTTCGTGACTGTCCAAGGCGGCAGTAGATAGATAAAGTACTCTCTACCAAATAGATAGAAGCAAGATACACCAAGGAGGTACATTTATAGGACCTAAACGTTAACAGGAATTGTAAACAATGTAGGTATTTTATACACGAGTCAATACATTGTTCTTTATTTGAAATAGGTTACTTTGAAACCTAAGCCTTATTACCTCGGGCTAGCAAGCATCATGCTAATTACGCTCTATCATTCATCTTGGGGTCGTCTGATCTGTCATTATTAAGATTTATACCATTGCAACCCGTGATTACACGTATGATGACGTAAAAAAGCAGTTGTTAAGACAAAGGACGTAATAGTTACATTGCTATTTGCGACACACGACCTTGTAATACAAAAAAATATCATAATTAGATAAGTAGGTAGAATATTTTCTTCTAAATTACTGAATATAAAAGTTACTACACTGAAATGAGACAATTAAAACTGTAATTTAACGGTTGGATTAAGTCAAGTATTATTACATTATTATTATAAAGGTAGATAAGTACTTCATAGAGAATCATAAAAAGCAACACATTTCACACGTTACTAAAAGAAAACACTTGATATTAGCAGAAGTATTAAAATAATATATCTATACTAATATTATAAAGAGGAGAGATTTGTATTTTTGTATTTAACGAATTAACTTAAAAACTACTGGACCGATTTCAAAAATACTTATACCGTTAGAAAGCTATATAATCACCGAGTAACATAGACTATATTGGAAACCCGTGCAAAGCCGGGGCGGGCCGCTAGTTCATTATAAAAAGCAACTCATTTTTTTTTAATTAAACAAATATTGAGAACCTCCTCCTGTTTATAGTCGGTTCATATACCTCCTCCTACGGTCGGGTAATAAAAAATAACTTACAATTTTAGATGAGAGTGCAGTGTAGGTCCTGTCGCAGCTAACACAGGATTTAAACTGATAGGAAAACGTGTCATCGGATGCTATATGTCTAGTCAGGTCAATGTTTCCAATCAATAACCCGTTTCGAAACTAAATTAATTCCGCATTTATTGGCGACAAATGTCGCTCTATAACGTAGAACATAAAAATATAACAAACAGTTCCTCGACCTATCAGAGAACCGTTACCTACATAATAATAATAATAAAAAAAATCCAAATAACTGTATCGCCTTTACAGAATGTTAATGATATACACAAATAATAATCAGAAAAAAAAACATGACAAAGTATTTTTATAAAACTCTGCATTTTTTAACATATTAATTAACAGTTGAGTGCCGAAATGAAGATAAAATTAATGATGACACTTCATTATATGCCGTGATGTTATTGCAAAAGAAAAACCGCTAGATGTTAAAGTTTAGAGCATGACTTCATCTTACGAAGCTGACCCATCCAACCGGCTGTCTTGCAGTTAAAATACTAGCATTTATAATCACACCTGTTATCGCCGAACGGGTAGGCAGAATGCACTGCGGTGCACCAACACTTTGCCGATGTATTTTGATCCCAATATAATGTGCCCGGTATAATAGCAATAAGCTCGCCCAGCTTATTGCTATTATACCGGGCACATTCCTTCTCAATACGCGGGAGATTTAGGCCATAGTGCACCTGACCCAGTGCTTATTGGTAAACTTCACACGCCTTTCAAACGTACAGGTTTCCTTAATATATTTTCAATGACATACACATGACAATCTCAGAGGTGCGAGCTCGAGATTTGAACTTGCACCCCTTACGTTCAAGATAGACTTCCTAGCAACTAGGCATTTATATTAACTAGATTAATTATAGCTTTACTTTTCTTCCTTAATTATTTAAAACTAAATTAAAATGTAAAGTTTATAAAAGGCACCTGTAATGCTATTACGGTTTTTTTTCTTACGGCCCGTGTTAATAAGAGTCTAATTAGTTACAGGACAATGACGGACGGCGATCCAATTAAAGAGCGTAGGAATTAAACAATTATGTGTCTAATTCAAATTAATTACTTTTTATTGCATGTAGGCTACTATTGCAAAAGCAGTGGTAGCCGAGTGGTTGCACGTCCGCCTTGCAATCGAAGTGTGCAGGTTCAAACCCCGGCTCGCACCTCTGGCATTCATGTGCGAATCTCATTTTCATCCGAGATTATCACTTGCTATGAAACGGTGAAGGAAACCATCGTGAGGAAACCTGCACGTCTGAGGGAACTTGACTAGTTCCCGATAGATGTGTGAAGTCTGCCAACCCGCACCGGGCCAGAGTGGTGGACTATGGCCTGAAGCCCCCTCGCATTGAGGGGAGGCCCGTGCCCAGCAGTAGTGGGACGTTAAAAGGGCTGTAGTAGTAGGCTACTAATTATTTTCATAATCAAGCCTCGACTCTCGTAATCCATTGATACACTTCAATGTCACTTTAATGACAGCATGGTCTAGTGGTGTGAGTGTAGACCGTTTGACTCACTGCGCTCATGGTCGCGGGTTCGGTTCCTACCAGCAGTAAATTTCCGAAATGGCCTTTTCGAAAATTGCCCAGGTCTGGGTGTAATCGGGACCGCCCCTAGTCTATTGTATAATATAGCACCCAAAGATAAGAACAGCTTGTACTATTACAACCTTTGCATTGTTTGGATGTGTTTGCTTGTGATATCTATTTAACTAATTTCCAAGTAAATTATTTTGTACTGGCGATGACAACGGGGCGATGTGAACGGCGCAACATTGAAGAGGCACCTTTAGAAACATTAAGCTTCGGCTAAAACTTCGGCCTATTTTATCCGAAGACGAAGGTATGGCCGAAGCTTCGGTCGGATACGAACCTGCGGCAACAGGCGGCGGGAGTGTATGTAACTGAGTTTATTTACCTATAACTCGTTTGTTCTAAGTTCACGGGACTAAATTATGATGTATACGATAGCATATCAAGCTGACCATTGTCTCCGCCATCTGTCGTGTATTCTGCAATTATCATTGTCATTACCACTATTATGTTCTAAGATTATCAGTTCGTTAGAAAGGTGCGTTGTAATTGTAACGAGTACTTCTTTTTAACGTCGCAAAATCCTTTATGGATACCCTGCCAACTCGGGGGAAGTAGCAGGGTTATGTAGGAGTCCCGGCAGAAGCTTGTATACCCACTAAAAACCGACGGTGTGCCATCCTCCGCTTGTATCGGGACGTCACGGGATCACTTTAGCATGCACTGCGAATTGTAACGAGTATGGTTGGAGTGCACTCTGCGATCACCACTCCTCCGGTAAAGTTGTAAAGGCTACCTCACGGGCAACAGCGTAGTCCTCTCAGAAAACGAAAATGTAACGAGTACCTACTTACGGAGTTTGCGGAAGTTCTTTTTGTAGATTTAAATCTAACATGTTTTTTTCAACGACAGCTTTGTCTAGTGGTTTGAGCGTAGGCCGCTCGGCTCACTAAATTATTGTATTGTATTTGTATTAATTATTGTATTGCATTGCACTCCAGCAGGATTAGCATGACTGCGTAGACATAAGTTGTATCTTTTTAAACTGTAAGATTTGTCGATAATATGACGTCACACCATGTCCACTTCAAAAAGCTCGAAGTGACGTCATTTTCCCGATAAATCTGACAGTAGAAAGAGACACAACTTATGTCTACGCAGTAATGCTAAGCCTACAGCAAGGCAGGCTTATCTTTGCCTCGGTCGAGGTGAGGCTGCTCGTTTGATCAGTACGTTTTATCTAAAATCTATTCACATCGTCTGATGTGCTACTCTAAATAATCTCTACTTCTTAATATGCTTATATTCATTCATAAGTAATATTTATGTTGTAAGCTTTTAAGTATTTAGGTAATTAGAAGTAGCAACAGCGATTGCAGTTTCTGCATTACAACACTGTATTATTAATTCTGCATGAAAGCATGGCTTCCGGTGCGGCGCACGCGCATGTGAGGGTTGCTTGCATGCAATCAAGTCAAGGACTTTCAAGTTGGTGGCATAGATTAAAGAATTTGGAAAGCCTGATGTACAAAAATGTACTCGTATAACCTAAGATCGCTCTGGAAATGAGGGGGACAGTGAATTCACTTTTTAAAATGTACTCTGTGTCAATGACTTAAAGATTATATTTCTGTGGCAAAACGGCGTAGTTTTGCCAAAACTCGCTCGCACCGTCAACGCCATTTCGTTGAAGAATGAGCCTTTTCTGTGAGTCATTATGGTTCGTTTTAGTGTTGGCAAAAAATGCTCAGCGCGTGTCGTGTTATACATATCCCCGGGGCTTGAACATAATTTTAATTAAATTTATACAAACCATTACAAATTGACCGTTTCCATAACAACTATAATACCATCATAATGATAGCATACAAAGCGAATTACCAACAGATTGTCTGCTAATAGCACCACATAATGCCTCTTATTAGGGCCACAATGGATTTCATAGTTGTGTCCGGCCGCAGGCAATTGCTACCGATTGCACAGTACAAGTCATATTAAAGATTAGTAGGTAGCCTTTGTGATATTGTATCTATTTCAGATAGCACGCAGTGGTGGCTTAGTTAGTAGAACTAGTTCAAACTCACTGAAGAATTCTGGAATTTTCGGATTTCATGTGTGAATATAATTTTCAATTATGATTACCGGTTACTGAACGTTGAAGACAAACATCGTGAGGTAACCTTCACGTTTACAAAAAGGCGTGTGAAGTTCACCAACCCGCACTGGGTCAGCGAATTGGCCTATGGTCCAAATCTCTCTCCTATTGATGGGGAATGTGTCCGAAATTCGTTCTACCAGTGCCCAGCTGTGAAAGTGACAGAAATGTATCACAGACGTATGAATCAACAGCTTTTGCTTCGTGCTATCAGTCACTTCATTGTATTGCGATAATTTACTATAGTCACGTGTGAATCGTCAATAAAACAGAGCGCACGCGCATCTACGCTCGTGTGTCCACGCTTTACGTAATTTTTATATAAGAAACCGGACCGAGGTACATCCAGCCCTGTTACGATTACTGCAAAGCTGGTACAGTTGTTAAGAAAAGACCTAAAGATAATTTCTTTAAATTATTTTTATTTGGAAATTGGTTTTGTTGAGTTGGTTCTCCCGACTGTACAAAGTCACGCTTCGCCTAATGATACAATCTCCCCAAAATAACATTTGAAAATTGCATCGTTTATTAATGGAACAAAGAGTCCTTACAAACAAACAAACTTGCAGTTATCTGACCTTACCACTATAATTGTAATATTACTTGGATTTTATACATTAAAGTAATATGAAAATAATATTGTTAAATAAGCAGGTGAAGTGCGTGCAATTATTCAACACGGGATATATCATTAAATGAATTGGGAGTTGTTCGGATATTTTTATACGACTCGTTAGATTGTCGTTAGATTGTTCTTAAATTGTCTGCAAATGTAATACGAGACACGTGCGTTTTGTACCTTGTGCATATCAATTCCATTTCGAAAGTATCTGACAGTTGGAACGTAACGACTTTGTCATTATTAAACCCGTCTTGTTCCACAAACCCGTAAATAAGTGGGACGTCAAGACGCGCGTTTCAAACATTTGCACATACCAAAACGTACTCTGTGCTAATACACATAAAGATTTAATTTCTGTGATGAACACCACGCAACCATGTGTCATATTATGCTCGCGCAGTCAATGACATTTCGTTGCAAAATAAGATTTTTCTGTAAGTCAATACAGTTCGTTTTAGTAGGGGCAACATTTTTGAAGGGAGAATTTTGACACCCAAGTAAGTCCGAGCTTTATGTAAATAATGTAGGTATGTTTATGTAACTAATCTTTGTTACTTTGACAATCTTTGGGTATAGAAAAATAAAATGTATATATACTTAATTAATTATATTGATAACCATTTTCTCCATGATTGTACAAAATTGTTGAACTATACATTTTAAAGCCGTTTCTATATTTCGAGCTGGTCTTTTGATATTGTAATATGGGTCACCGTAAACCGGTCCTATGCGCTCTCTGCGTCAGGGCAATCTAGATAACGTTGTTTTGAAATCATTCGATTTAATTAAATAGTTCGCGCAGGTAACTCCTTTTGACTAATACAATCCTATAAGAAAAGGTAAATATTATTGTTACAATACTATGCCTACAGCGATCAAAACGCCAAATGGTACTAGGAACTTCCTTCGGGCCTTTATCCAACACAGAAACGGAACTCAAATTTAAATAAAGAATACAAAGTCAAAAAATTATTATTATTAAATTTATTAGAATAAATTCTTTTTTTTCTGAAATCACAGAGCTGTCCATCGACAAAAGTTCCTTATTTAAAATCTGCAATAAAAAGTATCAGTATGAAATATATCTGTCATCGCCTCCACCAGCGGGAACCTATATTCTGTCTTATCTCTGAATTTGCCTGACTAATTACAAAATTGCCTATCATCTCTATTTTTGCGTCCTGTGAGTGTCATGTGAAAAGTCACATGACACTCACAGGAGGCAAAAATAAAGATGGCAGGCAATTTTGTGGTAAAATGGTAAAATGTAAAGACATTTTACCATGGATAGAGCCGACAGAGCAGTCGTCATAATATTATTTTTATGACAACCTACACAGAAAATTCTAATTTATCCTAACGGTTCACTATCACTTATCTCTAGCAAAATAATTATTGGTTTCGGCCATAAGACTAATAAGAGGTAGCAATTTTAATACCGTAATTCGTTCTCTGGATGGCCCGCTAATCTATAAGATTACGTGTTTCTCGGCTATAATCATGTCTTTTTAAATTCAAATGTACAAATCGTGTGAATCTTGACAGATCTAATGAGTATGACTGTTCGTTATCTCAGTAATTTGATTATCGGTGTGTGAAACTCTCAAATTATTACATATCAGATGTGCAGTGGCTAAATATTGTCCGACAGTATTGTATGTTATTGCAACGCGGCACGCGATTAAAGTGATTTAGATCGATAATTATGTTTCGCGTAGTGAGCAAATGACAGGCCGCCATATTGCGGAATATGTTGGAATTAATTTACGAATTACGTGTGTCTTATATTTAAATCTTTTATGAAGAACAATTGATATATTTAATTTTCCATTGAAAAAACCCAAAATTTAGTTTTGCTAACGATCCCTAATATTTTCAATCCAAAATCTGTTTCTATAAAAAAATTGTAAGTGACGCTCCGATGCCTGGTTACGGCTCGTTGCTCTTACCGATAACGATTAGTTTTTTAAATAATTTTGCCATTAGTTGTCATCTACCATCATTAGTCGCTATAGCGCAAAAACCTTATTTTAAATATTTGATTGGACGTTTTTTTAAACATTATGATTTATCTGTGTACCAACATCTTACATAACAATTTCAATAATTTATTTAAAACTGCCATATACATTCGCGCATAATAGTACAATAAAAGTGAGTTATTTCAATGATAAAGTAGGTATTCATTATTATTATTAGATTGTTGCTATTATAGCACCTGACATTGGAATTCTCTATATGCCGTTTACATGTAAATAGGTATGTCGAGATAATAATTATTTACATACGTACTCATTTTGTAATGGATGTCATTGTTTATTATAGTAGGTAGACTGTTTCGAAATGATTTCTGCAAGAAGGTTAACTATACCATAAATAAATCTCATTTCAAATTTTAAAAAAAAGGCCGTCGAATGAGGTTTTGTTTTATTTAGGTTGTAGCTCAGGTTTACGTGAATGGAATGTTGTTTAAATAAAACAAAATTGATTAGCAAGCACATAATTTATTAACGGGTATTATGCCAGTGTCAAGTCATCAATAAATATTATAATTAAAAATAGGTGATGAATATCAACCAGTACATTAGACGTCATCTTAGGTATGTATGATCTGAGGGTAGATTCTATTTTATGTATATGTTTTAATAAAACCCAAATTAAATAGTACTTAGAATAATTTTATTTTAAATTAGTTTGGTACATTTATTATGTAAATTGCAAAGTTAGCATACTTTTTTTGTGCATACTGTAATTTTTTTGTAAGCAAGTAAACGAATCTAAATTCAGTCACATACATTCCCTATGAGCAGTAGTTGTATCATGAGCGCCAAGACTAGACTTATGTCACAGAATATGTGGATTATATCGCTTTCTCTCGTATGAAATAAGACAGAGAGCGACCGGGCCGATCCGTGACAGAGGTCCTGTGGCCTCTCCTCCGGTGAAGCTGTAAAAGCCAACTCACGGCCAACAGCGTAGTCCATAAAAAAAAAACAAGTGCTGCCACCACTGGTGGTTGATACACGCGTGTAACTTCTAAGTGCTAAGATTATTATTTTATCAGATATCTGTCGTCTAATGAACGTTGTATCATAACAAAGCTACTTTCATTACGTACTATCTCAAGTATCGCAAGATTCGCAAGCATTGTGCTCGCGTTAGATCAATGACATTGTAAGTGTCGTGATGTGAAGTATCGCCGTGTTTTGTTTTGCTCGCAGATATCCCAATCAAGACGATATTGTTAAGTTACTATTATCTGCCACTTACTCATTTTTTAATATACTGGTAAACCCTTTTGTATTGAAAAATGCTACTGTAGGTGCTTTGTGAGTAGTGGTAGCCGAGTGGTCGAATCGGATGTGTCCTTGCAATCGGAGTGTGCAGGTTCAAACCCCGGCTCGCACCTCTGGGATTTATGTGCGAATCTCATTTTCATCCGAGATTATCACTTGCTTTGAAACGGTGAAGGAAAACTTCGTGAGGAAACCTGAGGGAACTTCACTAGTTCCTGATAGATGTGTGAAGTCTACCAACCCGCACTGGGCCAGCGTGGTGGACTATGGCTTGAATCCCCCTCGCATTGGGGGGAGGCCCGTGCCCAGCAGTGGGACGTTAAAAGGGCTGTAGTAGGGGCTTTGTTGATGTCTCAGATGGGTCTAGTCCAGGGATTGGCAACCTGCGGCTCGCGAGTCACATGCGGCTCTTTGGATGTGAAGCTGCGTCCTGCGTTGACGAGGACTAGGCACCATTTCTATTTTGTTGTTTTTTTATTGTTGGTAAGAAAAAAATTGTGGCTCTTTAAGAACTTTGAAATTTTGTAAATTGTAATTTTTAGCTCTTCCGACTTAAAAGATCTAGACAAAAACTTCAAATATTTTTTCAGAAGGTTCAGTCATGAATTTATCCGTTTCATACTTGAAAGAGGATTTAACGTGTCTCAGGGAGACACCGTTATCGCAAAAGGGCACATCTACAAACATTATTTTTTGTTTGCTCCCGATATAACATACGTCTGTCTATACTATGATTAAAAGTGTTTATTTCCAGGTGGCGTATTGCTTGCGATGGCGTGCGCAGGCGCCGCGCCACCTGCGAATTAAAATCGAAAGTGCGGAGAAAACAAACGCCGAGTTCGCTACTGACGTAACCGCTCTACTTGCTATTAGCAGCGTTCTGCAACGTATGCCTACATGTAATAATGGTAGGTTCATTATATTAATCTATGATTCATGCTCTTTGTCTATGGATAATATAAAGTGATTAATATGCTCTACTTTCGATTCATCCGCCATCTTTTTCAGCTTCATCTCTCATTATATTTATAACTATCTGTGGCCGCGACTTCGCCCGCGTGGACTTTAGGGACACCCTGAAAAAATGGTTTTATGTTCATGACGCGGAACCCTTATGTTTTTTTTATAAAATAACAGTAGCCTAAGTTACGCCTTGGATCATCAGCTATCTTCCAGTGAAAGACCCGTCAAAATCAGTTCAGCCGTTTGGAAGTTTACCTTTGGTAAAAGGGTGTTATTTTGATATTACAAACAGAAACTTCAATTTTATTTATTTGTATATATGTGTTACTGATATTAATTATTTTATTCCGGACAAATCTCTTCTAATTGCGGGAGAAGCGTATAACTTCATCTTAATAATTTCAGATCATTTCGTAACAGAAGAAGATGAAGAAGGATGAGTTGGGTCTTCCCCTGTCTCGTGGCAGTTTATACAAATAATGTAAGTACTTATGTACACATTAACAAATGGAATGACATGAATATAATTATGTACCTACTTGCAATATTTATTAAATAATTAAATAAAAGTTTAACTAGAAATGTAAGATTTTAACAGCATCAGTATTTTCAAGATCAGTCCAAATGTAGGTACTCAAGAATAATTATAAGTACATAAATAAGGCAATGAGTGCCTTGTTTATCTCATAATAGAATACTGACGGAGTCGGGATTGTAATAATAGTTATTCGCACATCATCAATTAATTAATTACTTCTTAGAATATTGCTGCAAACAGATGTTTCATGATCGAGAGACAAAGACGAGCGGTGGGAATCAAAGGCGATTACTGTCACTGCACTGTTGATGGCTTCGGACACCGTAACCCCCTGACCATACTGGGGCAAGCGAATTCAATGAAATGTATTGAAAATACACTCTGTAGCAATATACATAAAGCTTGAATTTCTGTTGCAAAATCCACGGCACTTAATTCATTCACGGAATTAGATGAAAAAGGTGCATCTTAAATGAGTTCAGTTTGTTTTGGTATCAGCCATTAATTCGTAGCACACGCTTTAACGCGCCTATTTTCGCGGTGTTTTACGAACAGCTGATTGAAATAGTACAATTCTGCACAAAATACAAGCTTAACGAGCTACAAGTATTAAGCTGTATAATATAAACAATACTTCGACAATAATATGGATCTGGTGATCAGAACGCTGGACACTATTTCGCACAGCACATCAGCATTGCCATTCAACGTGGCAATGCTGCCAGCGTTCTGGGCACCCTACCGCCTGACAATGATGGGGGACTGTGGGGTATATAATTTTTTACTTTAATTTTTTTTATTATTAGGATTTTTTTGACTATGTAAATATTTTGTTGATAATGTAAATAAATAGTTTGATAATAATATTATACGCAGATAAAGTTGTTTGTTTGACGTCCTGAAAATTCTTGCACACACCCACTGGGGAGAGCGAATTCTCTTGGCATTGTTCAAAAATGTACTCTATGCCAATATACATAAACATTTATGTAGTAAAAACCACGGGTCATCGATTATACTTCTTTAAAAATGTGCTTTTTCTGTCAGTTAATACAGTTCGTTTTGCTATTGGCTTTTTTAATGTTGTATGGTTCAGTTGTTTTGTAACTTAGACCTTCTTTATTCAAGAATTTGTTGACCATGTTTAGTCTATAATTTAATTCGTAGCTTGGTATTATACATTTATTCCTCATCTATAACAATGATGATCACTTTCTCACTTCAATGTTCACAATACGATTCACAAGGATTGCATTAGAAATGAATCAGTATGTAGATTACGCAAAAACACAGACACAACAAAGGCACGAGGCATGAACAAAAAGTGAGAATAGTTACGACATGGCACCCATGCGGGAAAGTAGTACAAGTCTGAAAACTCGGTGTCTTAATATTTGAATTAGGCAATTTTATATTATTTTGATAAATAAATGGAATGTTTTAAAATACTATACTTTATTATATACTTATTATGTACGTATTCTGTTTATTGATTACTGATTTAAAAATCGAATTTCTTAACCTATATTATACGGTGGGTGTTCACGATTTAAATTTAACAAATACCGAATTTTGTGGTATATTTAAAATAGTATAAAAAATAAGTACCTATATACCTAAGTAACTAAAAACTTGATGATATTTTATGTCAAGTCAAAGTCCTATTAAACGACGTGTAACTATTATATTACTTACAATTTCAATTTCGCAAATATAACTGAAATAACATAAAGCTTGGCAGCATGGGTTACGATCTGTGAAAACACTGTTGACATACGCCATGACAATATAAAAATATTATAACGTAACCTTGCATTGTTCCAAATGCGAAATATTAAGCAATAAATTGCGGGTACTGTTATTTCGTTAATATAACGGATTTTATCATCGTATAACTGTTTATGAGATGAATGAACGGATAAACTCCCACTTATTCGTCTTAAATTTATAAGTTGTACTATAAAATATAATCTTTCGGACTTAGTCACTTATAGATGTGCGTTCTACAATAAAAAGGTTTATTGAAGTAAAGCACTATATCGCTGTGTAGACGTTATGGATAGATTTAATTAATTATTCAATAAAACAAAAATGATGACTGTTCTTTTGTACATAAACCAAAACTACACTATTATTGACAGCACGAGAAATATTGTCGTCCTGCTCATACATTAAGGCAATAAAAAGACGGCCATATGCTTAGTTTAGTGTCAACAGAATCGACGCGGAATAGAATTTAACTTTATGCGAACGAAACAATTAGATTAAATGGATGTAATTAAACAAAAAGGATCCAATTCACATTAAGTCAGTTTTGTGATATGGCAGCTTGAAGTTTGATAATGATATGAATGATAATTTATTAAATGGGAATGGTAACCTAGGTGATAAAAATGCTATTTGCTTTTATTTTTCGATGCGATTTTTTGTTGACTAAAAAGGCCTCCGTTTGGTATACTCAACTATTTCTTGCCAATTTTGTGGATTGGTTCCTTTTTGCTTATCTACTTCCAAATGTAATTCCATCTAATAACGTAATGAAGTAATTTAATCAATTATTTATTTCAATCGTGAACGCTGGCCATTCCAGAACTGATAAATAGCTTCTGCAACGAAACAGTTAATTGCGATACATATTATATATATTATAATGGTATTGTTTGATTATTTATCTGAGTTACCATGTGTGCGTGTGAAGTAAAATCGACCGCTCTACATTTCAAGGTTTCCCTCTCGGTTCATATAAAGGAATGCTTTGAGTAACGCAAAGGCTATCGTCATGAGAAAATGTACGTAATAGAGTTCTATTAATAGATAGAGCCCATTGATATAGGAAGGATATCAAGAGATCTCAGATTCCAGTCTTTACGAAAGTTTAAATGACATTAATTGATGTAACCAAGCTATTATTGTGAAACGTGATTTGTTAAGGTCCTGATTGAATAATTTTCCGCGAATATTTAATACTAGCCGACCGGGAGAATTTCTTACCGCCTTAGAATAAGTGCCATACGAAAGCAGCGCAACCTAAAATTATCAGTTTTTCTCTACTATATTATGCATGTATTATACATATAAACCTTCCTCTTGAATTACTCTATCGATTAAAAGAAACCACATCAAAATATGTTGCGTAGTTTTAAAGATTTAAGCGTACATAGGGACAGTGGGAAGCGACTTTGTTTTATACTATGTATTGATTGTAAATAGTTTAAAAACGTTTAAAATGACAAATTTATGATTAAATTAAAAAATGTTTAATCCGCGTGGAATGGTGGCAAGAATGCTGGCTGCATTTACTCGTTGAATAGATCGACTGATTTGTTGAACGAGGAAAGAGCCAGTCCTATTGTCATCTTTTAAGCAATTATAAATTAATTATTATTGAAAAAAATCAGGATTTGTCACCATAAAAACCGTTTATATTCCTTCTCAAAGTAATGTTTTTGTTGCTATCCGTTTTTCCATTCACTACATTAACGACGATGACAGCGGCGACCGTAGATAAAAGTAAGAAACCACACAAAAACATTTTCCTCTAGAGATCTCTACAAAGTGATACAACTTTGTATCATCACTGTTTACAATAACGAAGCATTCTGTAAACATTACGGAACAAATGGTTGACCGTGAAAGATCGGCTGGTGAATCAGACACGCAAAAAAAGCTCAGACATCAACCGACTGAATTGTATTACATTGTATTACAATACTTTTTTACGCCCTGTACATATTTAACTTTTATCTAAAATGTACTCTGTGTAAACATTCGTAGAGATTGTATTCCTGTGGCAAAATACAGGCAACCACTCGACTAAATTCGCTCGCATCATCAATGAAATTACGTTGAAAAATAGACTTATTCTATGAGTTAATACGATTCGTTTTGGTGTTGGCAAATATTTAGTTGCGCGCTGTTGGACGTGGTCATTTGTTATTATAACGCTTACTGATACAAACATTCATTAGAAACAATAAAAATAATATTATTATAAAAAAATAATTGTTTTATAACTTACAATTAAAAACGATTGAATAATTGAAAACAATTAAATTGATAAAATTGTATATTAACAATATAACATATGCTATAACTTTTAATTGTATGTTATTAACGCCCTGCACACACCAGGGCGAGTGAATTTATATGAATTTATAAATAAATGTGAATACGCTCTGCTAATATACATAAAGAACAAATTTCTGTGGTAAAGTAAGGAGACCACGCGACTGAATTCGTTACGGAGGGAAAAGAGAGAGCACTATATTTATACAGACTTTATTCCATTTATGACGGCAAAGCAAAGCTATACAAAGCATTTTTAAAACCATAAATTAAAAATAGTTTCTAACGCCCGCCTTAAGCGTAAGGGGTGCAAGTTCAAATCCCGGGCCTGCACCTCTGAGATTTTCATGTGCGAATTTCATATTCAATAATGATTACCACTTGCTGAACGATTAAAGGAAACACCGTAAGAAATCGTCTATAGAAAGGCGTGTGAAGTTCACCAACCTGCACTGGGTCAGCGTGGTGGATAATGGCCAAAAATGTCCCTCGTATTGAGAAGGAATGTGCCCGGTATAATGACCATAGACTCGCCCCCTATAACATTGGGACCAAAATACATCGGCGAAGTGTGGGCGCACACAAAATCAGAATCAAATTTTTTTATCAATTAAAAATATACAGACACTAACGAATTTTCAATATACAAAAAGTAATAATAGTATCTCTACCACCCGAAATGCATTTCCTATAGAGAAGAAGGGGCCAGAAATTCCACGGTTGCTCTTTTCCAATAAGGATTTACATTTTTACACTGCAGTGCACATCTGCCTACCCTTTCGGGGAATACAAGCGTGATGATGTGACGATGTAGGTATTATAATAAAGTTACAAGAAACTAGATAGTTGTGAAATACTCACTGTGCTATGAAGGTAAGTAATTTTTACATAATTTAATTAATATTATATTGTATAACAGTTTTAGGAATGTCCGTACATAGTTAACATAGCTCTAAGATAAATTATATTTTATATAATATAATGTATAAACATAACATTGCGTATGTAATGTAAGATTACATTTTAATATTACATAAACGTATTATGATCCTTTCAAATGACTTTTACCGTTTGCCAAACGACAGTCAAACATTAAAAGGGGTTTTTTATTTATACCGGAACTTTGGGCATTGTCATCTGTAGCTACTTATGTAAAGAAGCAGTTTAATATATACGTGAACAGGCCTCGGTTTAAAGTTGTTTGTTTATAGGTAGCAGGGCCCCAAGTCATCTAACACTATCGTTGTAGAGTCGCTATGACTACATTTTTAAGGTATAAAAATGTCATATTTTCACAATGGCAGCTAAACTATAACCAATGTAGACATTCGACATCGTCATATTGAAGCCAGTAGACTGACAAGTCTATATGTCCTAACTACCATTGATAATAGATGTCTCTTGCTTGCCCCACTCCACAACGAAGGCGTTACGGGACTTAGGGACCTGTAGTTCTGGGTCCTAAGTCCTCTGACGTTGTGGAGTTGCTATGACTTCATTTTTAAGGCATGAAAACAACATATTCTATCAAAGGAACTAACTTCTACCTTTGACTAAGTGCCTTACCTCTAATCTCTGTGTGTAGGTTTAACAGACAATATTCTTAATTTGTGACTTCCTACTGAAGACCTTCAAGCATAATTACATCTGAATGAAACAAATTATCGTTATGCAACAACTATTTTTCTAAAACTTTTGACAGGTCCGTAATAACCTACACCCACGTAAAGATCTGCGTTCATGGGCGCGTCTAAATGCGCGCAACCAATTTTTTAGCATACCAAAACGACCTGTAATATCTCATAAATTAACCGCAATTTTCGACGAAATTTTATCGATGATGAGAATGAATTTAATAGCGTGGTGGTGTGATTTTTGCTTTTATCAAACTTTTAAGAAAAACAACAAAGCTTTACAAGTGCCTAATAAATAAATGACATGAGGCTGTAACATGACTCTGCTTCCTTGTATTAATTTACTGCGTATTTAATTCCCTTCCTTATTGATTTGACATTGTATAATCCCCTTCGGGATGTTGCAATTGTCCTGAACAAATTAACAGTCACCTTTAGATATGATTATATCTCAACTAGTGATGTACAGTCTTTGTCTTGCTCTTGATCTTATGCAAGACTCTTGCAACGAAACATTGCTACTCACTATACATTATTTTATTGTTCTATGAGTTCATAATAAGGTTAGGTTAACGAAATAAGTATTTTTACTGTCTCCTTTTTTCTTTTTATTACCTATAATAGTATTTTTGTATAAGTTTTTTTTTAGTAGGAATATTTTTTTTTGTAAATTTGTATGTTCCTTTTATTTGATGATGATCCCTTCCTATTGAAGACATATGTCTGACATAGCAGTATTAGTTGGTACTGGCCCTGAACTTAGGGTAATTGTGTAATTAATAAAGAGCTAGTGTGTTAGTCTGGCCAAATAAATATAATATCAACAAAATATATCTAGTCTAGTCTTTAGAACGAACTCGTGCCTAAAAGCAAGACCTATATAATTGTGCGAGTCTCTCACACACTTTCTTAACTCATACGCGAGAAAGAGATAACATTGAAATATCGCACATTTTCCGTGACATTAGCGTATTCAATTTGTTTTCAATGTTTTTTCAAGACTAAGACCGATTGAGGACATCACTAATCTTAACCAACTACAATCAATTCGAATTGAAGTGTCTCACGTTACTAGATATCGTAAAGGTAATACGAATTAGTACGGTCCACGCAATCATTCTTAAATTACAAACCGGTTTCACGTTTCAAGGGTACTGTAGACCATTTGTTATAATTTTTTAGGGTTCCGTACCCAAAAGGTAAAACGGAAACCCTATTACTAAGACTTCGCTGTCCGTCCGTCTGTCCGTCGGTCACCAGGCTGTATTTCATGAACCGTGATAGTTAGAGAGTTGAAATGTTCACAGATGATGTATTTTTGTTGCCAATAACAACAAATACTAAAATAAATATTTAAGGGGGCTCCCATAGAACTAACGTGATTTTTTTGCCGTTTTTATAGATAATGGTACGGAACCCTTCGTGGGCGAGTCCGACTCGCACTTGGCCGGTTTTTTATTATCTTGACATCGAGGTAGGTAATTTTATAGAACGTTAGTTGTAATCAAGACTTGAAGGCTTAAAGCCTCCGACAGTGGATCGTCGTCACTCGCGCGTCCAACATTTTGCCGCACAAAAACAATCTGTTTTGACTCATAGAAAAATATCATTCTTAAACTAATTGACACTGACACTGTAAGCGAATTCTGATGCGCGTGTAAATTCAATCTTTATACATATTAACACAGAGTTCGTTTTGGTATGGGCAAAAAACGCGCGAGGAACGACTCTACATTGCAGACTAGAGCTAAACTACGAACAAAATAAAATAAAATTAAACCGTTTGCGAATGGTGTTAAAATAACAGCCTTTAACTAAATGCACATGAAAGGAGGTTTTTTTAAATTTGTGCTTGTCACTGTTCGTAATCATTGTCTATCTGTCTGTTTGTTCCAGATTATCTCCGAAACCGCTGGACCGATTTGGTCAGGACTTTCACTGGCAGATACGTGTGCTGATATTATAAGGAGTAACTAGGGCAACGTTTTCACTTTCCTGATTTCCCCGCGGAAAAAATATCAGTTTTTATACTGACTAATGTGTACAATGCGATTCAAATGAGAATAGGATCGACTTTGCGCCATATTGTGACGAACGAAAACGAATTAAGACTTTAAATAATTAAATATTATACCTAAACCAATTTACTACTAATTTAACCTCTTTATTTAAATTTGATGTAAGACTATTATTATTGATATGAAAATAAGTTTTTTGCAAACCATACTTTTCGATTGACATTTGACAGATAGAGTTTATTGACATTCCTATTCTTATTTGGATCGCATTGTATCCACCGACTAAGTGTTTTTACATACTCTGTTGTTGGCAAAATCATCGACTAAATACGATGGAGGCCATATCTTTTTAAAAAGTGAAGTGAAGTAATTTTAAAATATTATCTTGAGTGAACTTCGCGACTGCCCTTATCATCCGATACCATATGTAGGTATACTCGAATCGAATTCGGGTCTTTAACCAGCCGTGAAAGTTTAAAAGGTCACCTTGTCACTGGTGTTTGTACCTTCACAAATCTTAATTGACATTGATATAGTAAGCTTAAGTTGGATATGTACGACATAAAGGTCATTTTTGAGGGGTATAAAGGATAATGTGAACATCGTCGGTCGTGTTTTCGTACGTGTGAAATTTAGGAACCAGGGCCATCTTTACCCCCCCGGGTAAAGATGGCCCTGGTTCCTAAATTTCCGGGTGCACCCCTTGAACGGGGGTTCAAGGGGTGCACCCGGCCGCACAGTCCTAGGGGGCGCAAGCCGACCGCCATAAAATTCGATAGGTACTACACTAAGACCATGCGAGTAGAGCCACAGGCACAGCCACTTCATTAAACATATAGATGTATATTATACATATAGATGTATATTATACATATAGATGTGTATAATGAAGTAGCTGTGCCCGTGTACCGCTACACCGCTTTCGTGAGAAGTTGTTTGTTGTTGCCATGAGGGGGGGGGGGGGGGATAATTATGATAGAGAATATATACAGATAGCGAATGGAAGTAAATGTAAGTTCCAGGTATATAGGAGTACGTCCAAAATGAGTTGCGCTACTGGAATCCAGTACGACTACTTTCATTAGAGCGGCCATTGATGCGTGCTGCGGACATTGCCAATATTACCGGTAGGGGCTGCCACTGTAATACTGATAGGTAAATATTATAATAAGGGCTGATTATTTTTTAAATTCATGTTATTTTTAAATGTCGAATACTGTCAATTCCTTCAATGCGCGCGCATTTATATTTTTGGCAAGAATTAAAAGGGACTGTATTGACCATGGAGATATTATAACGGTGATGGCATTTCGAGCCCGCACCGCGCTGCGGTCATTTTTCTAGTGTTCTAACTCCACCATCTTTGTTTTCCCATATAGTTGCAGTATACTACAGATACATGAGATAACAAAAATGGCAGAAAAATTGCCGCAGAGCTATACGAAGAGTGGAGTCGTTATGGGTACTCTAGATACTCTATGGTATTGACACATAGAAAATGCGCATTTTTAACCAAATTTAATTGACAGCGAGAGCGAATTTGACGCATGGCTTTTACCACAGGCAATTATATTGACACAAAGTTCGTTTTAGTACTGGCAAAAATTTTAACGATAGAGTAAAATCCCAGCCGGATTCATCCGCCATTTTTATCACTGTCATCATTTATAATGTGTATTTATTGAAATTGCCCTCGCTATTACTTGACATTGGCTGAAATACCCGCTAAACGCAGGTGGAGCCATTCCTCATCTTATTCCATTAAATATCATCATTTCATTCATTTCGTAAAAAAAGAAGGAAAATTTCGACGCGTGCGTTTTGTAGCCCCTTGAGTTAAGAGTTAACATAATAAGTGAGGCAAAAAAAAAAGAAATCATTACAACGCGCAAGTGGTTTTTCCTGTATTTTAAGCAGCTAGAAAGATTTTAACAAAATGGCGACACGTGGTGCACTTTCGAGCGGCAACTCTTCTCTTGATTTTCATACTGAGATTTTTATGTAGGCGTGATTTGCACGCATTTTTTTTTGTAATGTTTTATTTTATACTCTATGTTACAGTGTGTATAACACGTCGGAAATAATATTTAGATACATATACGGCAGCTGATAAGAACAAGTGATGATGGTTTATATAAATTGCCACTAAAATTCAGTAAACTGTACATGAAAATGAGCTTAAGTTTTGAGATTCAACATTTTCATATTTGCTATACATAAAGTTGCAAAAACATTTTCAAATTATAATTTAATTTATACTTATACCATTCATTCAGTTATATTTTCGTTAAAGTATTATTTTAGTCCACGGTTATTTTTGAGTTAACTCAGTGGCAACCCTATAGAGAACCCGGTCAAACTGGAGTAGTTATTAAAGCGCAGTGTACTGGTCCGTGGTGAGAGCCTTTCATATAAATCCCAATTATCATATTGATATACTGCCGACATCTGTCATATAAGTGTAATTAAAGAGCTTATAATGTTTGGATCGATCAATCAATCAAACACTTCTTTAGCGGATAAACATATTCCTAGTTTTAAAAATATACAGGGTGTATTGTAGGAGATGACGGGATGAACTAGACTCCCATCGAAAGGAATGGCCTATTTTGGCTCAAAATAGAGATGAATGGAGGAAGGGGAGGGAGGTCTTTGCCCAGCAGTGGGACGTTATAGACTCATAATAATAATATAGGGTGTATCAGATTTTTGTTTGTATATTTTTTTTTGTACTAAGCCCGCCACAGATTCCCACTACTGTTACTCCTGTAAGCTATGAATCTACAGCGGTATGCCTGGTTACTTGTTATGTCATTGGATAGGAATGAGTGTCTATGTTTTTTTTTTCTATTTTCGTATCTATGTGTACGCAACACTCTTCCCAACTCTACTCACTATAATAACCACTTCTAAGTTTATAATGGTTGTCACGAATTGTTATTAAACCGTTTGTTGTAAATAATTACGTAACTAGTCGGTACGAGCACAAACGTTCGATTAACGCTTTCGTACAAAAAATATCATAACTTTACGTTTTACGCAATTATAATCGTTTACTTCCTTATTGATAAGTGTAATCGAGTCGTGAAATTATATTTATTTTAAAATTCAAATGTTGAGAAAAAAACTTGAATTAAATGTTGCCGGCCATAGATATACAAAAGTAATTGTATTTGTTTTCAGTAGCCTTACCATAAGTATCGCTAGTCGATTACAATGAATTTTGAGTTACAGACCTATGAATCAGACCTATCTTATAAAACAATTTAACATTTTGAGAGAAAAATATTTATAAATACATTCGAAATGTAAATAAGATGTTATACAGAGTGTTTCAGAAGTCTGAAATAATACTTTGACGTTTACATTAGTATTGTGTATACAACTGAATGGTATCAAAATTTGATCGAAATTCTACTATGTTTTTCCAACTTTTTTGTCGTCGTCAATTTCTATAACTCGTTATATCTCGAGCCCTCTGTAAAATTTGCATGATCTGTTTTGTGAATATGGTAGTCGCCCTCATAAGTGTAGTTTACACTGCTGAATAGGGTTATGGATGTACCAAAGGCCAATACACGATATCTACCTGTGACAAATATTCAAAGGTCTATAACTCAGAAACTATGATAGTTAGGCATAAACAGTCTTCACTAAGCATCCACATATGAGCTATCGTATATGTACCCAAAGTATTATTTCGGATTTCTGATACACCCTGTATAGGCGGCATATAAACTGAAAACGGTTTGACTTCGATAAAAATATACAATTTAGTTGTGTAACCATACTTTTGCATATGTAAAAGTATAAGACTTCTGTAACAACCTGAATAGAATGAGATTAGCAAAAATGTCTAATAAGTTAAGATAATTCAAGGTTTGTATTCCACATCCTTATTATTTCATGATTTACAAAGGTCAAGGTTACACTGGTATTGCTATGCAGCCCCCGCTCCTAATTATTACTATAGTTCTCGTGTTGTAGATACTATCTTAAATCACGAAATATTATTATAGATTGCGGTCACCGAAGTCCGTCATCGCAATATACAGATCTTATTATCCACATTTATAATTAACTAGCTGTACCCGTGACTTCGCCCGCTTGTACTATTGAGAGATTGGAAAAACGGGTATTATGTTTTTTCCGCAGAACCCTAATTATTTTTCTAAGATAAGAGTTGCTTAAGTTACTCCTTGTAACATCAGCTACCTGCCAGTCAAAGTCCCGTCAGACTTGGTACCGCCGTTTGGAAGTTTACCCGGAACACATCGACAGTTTTTTTGTAATTGCAGTTTTGTGTTCGTTATCTTATATACTTTGAAATGCATTTAATAAAAAGGTGTTATTTTGATATTAAAAACACTTTAATTTTATTTATCTGTGTAGATCAAACATTTTATTTAACTATTTCTCGGCCAACAATTAAATGTATTTTCTTTGAAGCCGTAAGCTTTAATTAAACAACAATCACTTACCAATATGCTCACGTTTTAATAACAGCTTCCATCATTTTCAGCACGTAATTACATTACACGGAGTACGTCCGGTTCCGCGATCGGACATTTAGAAAGTCCGATAAACGACAGGACTCGTAAACATTGTTCGACATACACGTATGCGTAACCACTGACACACTCAAAACTTTGCCATATTCAGTCGCCGATGGAATTCAAACAATGGTAAATTTACGTGGTTTGTGTATATTTATAATGTAACATAGCGTGTGGAATACTTTGGTACGCATTTACGAATGAATTACTGTTTCCCGTTTACAAGTTGTAAATATATGGCGATAATGTATGAACATTTATTATAGAAATAATAGAAAATAGCCGAGTGGTCGAATGCACGCCTTGCAATCAAAGGGTGCAGGTACAAACCCCGGCTCGCGCCTCTGGGATTTATGTGCGAATCTTATTTTCATCCGAGATTATCACTTGCTATGAAACGGTGAAGGAAAACATCGTGAGGAAACCTGCACGTCTGAGGAAACTTGACTAGTTCTCGATAGATGTGTGAAGTCTGCCCACCCGCACTGGGCCAGGGTAGTGGACTACGGCCCGAATCTCCTCGCATTGAGGGGAGGCCCGTGCCCAGCACTGGGACGTTAAAAGGGGCTGTAGTAGTAGTAGTAGAAAATCAAAGAATTTGGTAATAAGTTGGTTCTTCTAACTTAATAAATGACACAAATTTTGATAATGAAATTATTCACAATTACAAAGTAGAATAATTAAGGGACACTTAATAATATTATAGATATAAAGTCATCATAAGTTAAAACCCAGAAACGCCAGTACTGGGGTGATCCCAATAATACTTAAATCAGTGCAATTCAAGAGAGGATATTTCAGAAAGTTACTTCTTATGCGAATTATCACGTTCGCTGCATACATACATACAACAAACGTAATTTTTTGGCTGTTTTTATAGATAATGGTACGGAACCCTTCGTGCGCGAGTCCGACTCGCACTTAGACGGATTTTTTCAAAGTCGACATTGACTGCCACTTTTGGTACGGCCTTTAACTAAAATTAAAACAATTTTTATAAACATTTAAATGCATAAAAAAAAGTTGATTTGTTGTTTTTTAATTACTCAGATAAGGGCAAGAAATACTCCATGTTATAACAATATTTTACAGTTTGAGGTCGACGCGTACGTACTTAACTTATATTGATTTTCCTGAAACACAAATTTTATTGACAATATTAATTTTATTAACTATAATTAACCATTATTATTCTTTGCACACAAACTAACAAAATTTATAACCTGTTAATTACATTTAAATAAACATATATTATTCAAACCTTTTGTGTAATTGATAAATCTTTATGATAATTTAAATAATCTTTTGATCACTGGCGATTCGGATTTTCTTCACTTCGCATTGTTTAATCCGTAAACAAAACAATTAAATACCAGAATTTCAAATTAATAATCACTTTAAAAAATATTTCAAGTCTTACAACAAGTTGCAACAGAGTTATAACATACGCGGAAATAATTTCGGATGTTTTAAATACACTTATTAATTTCATGCTGATGAACAGCTACATGATTTTATAATGATAATAATATCATAACATTTACTCAAGTTACATCGCATTATAGACCAACCATCGCATTACCGACTTTGAAAATGGTAAAAATAAAATAATAGTAGGATGAAACCCGTTGACAAAGGAAGAGAATATAACAAAAAAAATAGGAAAAAACAACTTAAGGGTGATCTGAGGTCGGGAAGTGGATGGGTGTGCGGTTTTAAGGGTAAAAAACGGTTTATCTCGATTTCCGGCAAAACTACAAGTCCTAAAAAATGAATAACAAAGTTGTAGGTAACAAAAGCTCAAGAATCGCGCTGTAATTTTTTTGTCATAACTAAATCGAACTGTGTGTCATTAAACATGAATAATGAATATCTTTGATAAAAGCCACGCCACCACCAATGACATTTCTTTGAAGAATAAACTTTTTCTCTAAGTCAATAAAGTGCGTTTTGGTATTGGTATAATCGCGCGAGCGCGAATCGACGACGCCCCAATGTACACAGGTCATTGTGGTCACAGTACATTGGGGCGTTTTTGTCGGTTACTGAACCCGGAATGAACATACATACCAATTAGAAGATACTTTATGTATAAAATAATTACATGATAAGTTTCTCAAGTAAAAACTTGTTTCAGATTTTCAATGTGCACTTTAAATATTCTATAAATATATATTAGTTCTATGTGGAGTTTCACGAGGTGTTTGTAAAAGTCAAAATTTTGCAAGTGTAATCTCATTAATGCTTAAATAATCGCTAGACAACCTTGTCTACCTAATTAAATTTCGATCTAAAATGCTAACATATGCCATTAATCTTAGCCAGTAGCTTCGAATGTCTCCTATTTCTTATCCAATTTAGATTATATGAACATAATATATCGAAATATTATGATGTTCTTATTAGGAACGTAACTGGCTCTAATTGACTTTAACATACATCGTCTCTTCATAACCTCATGTAGCAGTTTTGTTATTAGGTACATTGTGATACTTTTTGGAAAGCAGTGGTAGTCGAGTGGTCAAACGCACACTTTGCAATCAAAGTTTGCAAGTTCAAACCACACAACAACAAATTCACAACTGAGTTTATTGTGCGAATTTCATTTTCATCTGAGATTATCACTTGCTAAGAAACGATGAAGGAAACTTGACTGGTTCTCGATAAATGTGTGATGTCTGCCAACCCGCACAGGGTGGTGGACTATGGCCTTAATCCCCCTCGCATTGAGGGGAGACCCTTACACAGCACTGGGATGTTAATAGTGCTGCAGTAGGTAATATATTACTTAAAAACTGTTAAGTAAAAGTTTATATTTACGTAATTGTAGGCAAATCAAGTACGCAACATATAACAAGCTTGCAAACACATAATAAGTGCGGTAACGTTCTAATTGAAACATACGTACAAACAAACGTGTTCCAGTTTATATAGGTAATCATTATCATAATATATTTCTGTGTAACAACTAAGTATCTATCTTAGTAGATATTATGTAATTGGAATTAAAACGTGAGGCGGCCGTTGATGTCTTTTGTTAAGAATGAATCACGTGCGCGAGAGTGTAGAATTGTTTTGTAAAAAAATATTCAATTAACGATTGTTTGCTCTGTGCTAACAAAAACTGTATTTACTACTTTAGTAAGTATATAAAGTTTTTGATATCTAAGTACGTCTTATATATGAAAAATATATTGAATTAATTCCATATTTGAAATATTTTTTTAGATTAGTACTCACTTAATACTTAAATAGAATTTATATTTAAAAATACTTTGAACATTTTATAGCTTTAGGGAAACAAAAGACAATTTGATTTATCCGTCATCTTTATCACTGTCATTACCCATTTTATTTGTATTTATTGAATTTCCTCTGGCTATTAATGACTTGACACTGTCTGAAATACCCACTAACCTCAGGTGGAGCCATTTCTCATCTTACTCCATTAAATTTCATTCATTTCTTACAAAAAAAGAAGAAAGACAAACTGCAGCTAATTCAGATATAGGTAGGTACCTACTAACCGAAACATAATAAATAATAGGTATGTCTGTAATCACCACTCGCCTCTTATAAACATTGAAAATATTTTTTGTAAATGATAGACATGTGATTAGTACTTTATAAAGCACGTGATAATCTTTAATTACACATAAGTGCAATTCTCACGTAAATACGGTTATTGTCTCGAGATTTATAATTTCAAATGTCGCAACAACTTCGAGCACAAGAAAACGAAACGTTTCTGCACTCGCATGCCATCTTGGGGAATAAAAAAATTAATATTACTGTAAAAATGCATAAAAATATTTCAATAATGTCACTTACCGTAAAGAAGACAACGAAACGACTTCGAAAAAGTATCCTTTCAACTTTCGAAATTTATTTTTATTATACTAACACCGGTTTTTATTATTATATTTTTTTCACGAGTCACTTTCTCGGATCGAAGGTGCACCCGACGCGTTCAAAATTCGAATCGCAGTTCGAAATTCAGCGGTGCGTTCGGAACGAGCGGCTGCGTTCCGTTCGAGACGGTGACTGCGAGATCCATCCAAGCGTTCGACGATCGTTCCCCCGCGCAGCGGTCAACCCAGGTCGACAGCAAACCCGCAAGCTTTTCCCTACCAAACTAAATCTCATATCATACATTGCAGTTTTCCTTTGCACAACAAAATTATCAATCCAAACCAACACGCAATGTATATCTGTGACAGTGTACAAAATCTATTCACACGCAATCATTATGTGTCTAATGCACGCACGTAAATAAAACAGCGAATAAACGATAAATGTAAGCAATTTCTGGGAAATAAAATTTGTGTATGGAATCCATCATTCCTTGAAATGTTTAGGTGGAGATTTATAAATGATTTATAAAAGACTAGCTGTGCCCGCGACTTCGCCCGCGTGGACTTTAGGGAGATTACCCGGAAATATGGGTATTATGTTTTTCCCGCGGAACCCTAATGCTTTTTCTAAAATTAAAGTAGCATAAGTTACGCCCTGGAACGTCAGCTATCTGTCAGTGAAAGTCCCATTGAAATCGGTTCAGCCGTTTAGAAGTTTACCTCAAACAAACAGACAGACAGACAGACAAAAAAATTCAAAATTGCGTTTTCGTTATAGGTATCGTATATACTTTCATACGCATTTGGTAAAAAAGTGTTATTTTGATATTACAAACAGACACTCCAATTTTATTTATTTGTATAGATATAGATGCATAGCTATAATTTCAGACAATCTATTTGTTTCAACTAATAAAAACAATCTTGAAATTTATTTTAAATCTGACATAACTTTTATGTAAGAAACTTGACGTCATTATGATATTATTAATATATCAAACTTACATACACATATCATCACGCCTGTATTCCCTGAAGGGGTAAGCAGAGGTGCTCTACAGTGGGCACACTTTGCTGAAGTAGTTTGGCCCCATTGTAATAGGGAGCGAGCCTATTCAAGTCTATAAATAATCATAAATTTCAATTATTTATCTAGCAAAGGACACCACATCTACTGGTCTAAAGTAAATTATGTAAAACGTGGAACTTAAACTTTAATAAAATTTAAAAATAAAAATTACTTGTTGACCTATGAAGATGAAGTTGAAAGAGTAGTCACAAATTACATTGGCAATGGTGAAAATGTTCAACGACAAAGCATCTACTTTGGTAATGGTGAAAAAGCCGGATGTCGGAGAATTACGGGTTTAACGGGAACGAAGGTGCAGTAGCAGATCAACAAAATAAAAAAAAAAACAGTGATTTGACCATTAACAAATTTTGAACTAACTTAAAACCAAGTTTGAATTTGACTCTATATACTACACCAACAGCTTGTGTGATTGCTTTTATACAAAATGCACTGCGGGCAGCTGACTTTACCATGTGAATTGAACATCACTCTCATCTATCTTATCTATCATAATGGTATTAATTTGAAATTGATATTTGGAGGATCAAAATATGTAATTGCATAATCAATTCCAATCAGTGAGGAAATTGCTTTTAAATACAACAAAAGCATGCAATACATTTCGAAATTATAATCAAAGCGATATGTAATCTATTAAACTATAATAAAGCATTCCCCATTAATTACACTGATGAATATAACAATAATTAAGTAGATAAGCAACAATTTATTAACAGTAGGGAATTATAAGTTGCCAACCGGAGGCTAATGGCTAAATATTTCCACACACCATTGCGTAGTCTGAAATATGCCACATCCGATCTGATTCAGACTACTAACATCTTCGTGAATGATTAAAATTGACGACTTTTTAAAAAGATAACAAAGCAGTGGTTGCCTTCGCGGGCAAGAACGCCCGCCTTGAACGTAAGGGGTGCAAATTCAAATCCCAGGCCCGCACCTCTGAGATAACTTCATGTGCGAATGTCATTTTCATTTTCAACAATTATTACCACTTGCTGAACGGTGAAGGAAAACATCGTGAGGAAACCTGCACGTCTATAGAAAGGCGTGTGAAGTTCACCAACCCGCACTGGGCCAGCGTGGTGGACTATGGCCCAAATCTCCCTCGTATTGAGGGGGAATGTGCCCGGTATAATGGCAATAGGCTCGCCCCCTATTACATTGGGTCCAAAATACATCGGCGAAGTGTGGGCGCACTACAGTGCACCTCTGCCTACCCCTTCGGGGAATACAGGCGTGATGATGTATATTTTTTATTTTTTTATAAAAGTCTTATAAAAAATACAATAAATAAAGTTAGTTTATTCTTGTAGCCCAAAAAGCACTTACAACTAGTCAGATTCTATTACATCAGAAGAGCCGGAAAAAAAATAATCGAGAAAATAAAAAATACAAGTTTGTGAGTAGGTAATAAACATTCTCAGGATAAGATTACCATAAGAGCAGCCAGCACTCAAATAAGGCAAATAAAAAATACTTAACCTATCTAATATTAGGTACAAATTTTGTCATTTCGATTAGGAAGCTACCTAGTACAGTGCCTCAACTCCCATTTACAGTATAAATGTCATTCTTAAACGCAGCAGGCTATCGAAATAACCGCATTAATGTGAAGCCTTCTACGCTAGATTCAGATTCAGCAGAAAACTTCTCGTAATATACATTTCGCACCTTTAAAAGTATAGAGAAATTTTAGGATTTCGACTATAAATCTTAAGGAGTCGTTCTAACGACCATTTTTCAACAACATTATTTTGAGTTAGGTCTCTATACTTTTAAAGGTGCGATTTGTTGATTAGTTTTAAAATAATTTCTGTAGTTGGAGTCTCATTTTCATCTGAGATTATCACTTGCTATACAACGGTGAAGGAAAACATCGTGAGGAAACTTGCACGTCTAAGGGAACTTGACTAGTTTTCCATAGATGTGTGAAGTCTGCCAACCCTCACTGGGCCAGCCTGGTGGACTATGGCCCGAATCCCCCCTTGCATTGAGGGGAGGCCCGTGCCCAGCAGTGGGACGTTAAAAGGGCTGTATTAGTAGTTGTTGGAGTCTTTATAATATCTTTGCGTATTTTGTAGAGTTCCTTTAAACGCGTTTTGTGATATTGAAGTGAAACAGAAGCTCTACAGATAAAATTCAGAATGTTTGCCGCAGGAAATGTACCTACATGGAGTGATTGCGTCAGTACTTAGCCAGTCGTTATGAACACATAATTGTATCCTGTTTGGGTAGCACTTTTTGCAAGTTTCTATAATAAACTCTATAATGTAGGTTTTTATTGATAACCTGGAATTCAAAATCATTAGATTGTAATGTATCTAGATTCTAGTTGGTAGAACGCCCGCCTTGAATGTAAGGGGAGCAAATTCAAATCCCAGGTCCTGCACTGCAGTGCACCCGCACTTCGCCGATGTATTTCTTCCCCTCTTAGGTGCATCTTTGCACCTAGGAGAGCAGTCACTACCTCTCCCCTCACGGTAACTGCCCAAGCCGAGGTCGTGCCCTCTGTGGCGCCCTTGAGCTAGTTGCCACCCTTTTTCCGCCCTTAAGGCCTTGGTTGGAGTGCACTCTACGCTCGCCACTCCTCCGGTAAAGCTGTAAAGGCCACCTCACGGCCAACAGCGTAAGTCCTTCCTAAAAAAAATCTCCGATGTATTTTTGGAGATAGGGGGGCGAACCTTTAGCCGTTCTACCGGGCACATTCGCACTCAATACGAGGGAGATTTGGGCCACTCTAGCTTAGTGCGAGTTGGTGAACTTCATACGTCTTTCTATAGACGTGCAGGTTTCCTCACGATGTTTTCCCTCACCGTTCGTGTAATCATTATTGTAAATTACATTCGCACATGAAAATCTTACAGGTGTGCACCCCTTATGTATAAGGCGGGTGTTCTACCGACGAGACTACCATGAAATATAATGTTCTAGCTAAATAAATACCTACCCTAGCGGGGGATACTGAGTTAGTAGTAAAACGGATACGAGAATAACATACGAGTATTATCAACATATATTTGCGTAACCAGTCGAGATTAAACGCAGACAAGGACATCTGGGATTCACTTTCATGTGTTATGAAACCAAAATGTGGGGTATACCACGATCTTAATATTAAACACTTACTAGTGTTAATTAATTAATTTTATACTTCAAATTGTATCATTGTTTAATTCAGTAAAATTACGAAAAATGTTAATCCCTTTGGAAAAAAGTTACCATAGAGTTTCTTGCCCATTCTTCGCCATAGGAAATGCATTCTGAATATATATTCTAGATCTATGTTATAATTTTTTTGACTAATAATTCATAATTTCTTGCATTGGTTTACATGAATTAAAAAGTCAGATTTCTGATAATAGTAATCTAACTCTGTCGGATCATCGAAAATAATTATTATAAATTGACTCATAAATATAAGGGACATTTATAGTGCCATTGTAGAACACTTTCATACTAAGACATGCTATTGTAGATGATTTGTGAAAGGATTATTTATTTATAAATGTGTGAGTACATTTGTCCGAAGCATTTTACTGAATAAGTGGCATATTAGCTCTAAGCTTCAGTATTTAAGGTTTTATATTTAGTTAACCTAAAAATCATTAAGTTTAATTTAAAAATATTAATGTGTTAGGTATTGGCAGTATTGGTAGCAGTGGTAGCCGAGTGGTCGAACGCACATCTTGCAATCAAAGTGTTCAAGTTCAACCCCCGGCTCGCACCTCTGGGTTTATGTACGAATCTCATTTTCATCCGAGATTATCACTTGCTATGAAACGGTGAAGGAAAACATCGTGAGGAAACCTGCACGTCTGAGGGAACTTGACTAGTTCTCGATAGATGTGTGAAGTCTGCCAAGCCGCACTGGGCCAGCGTGGTGGACTATGGCCTGAATCCCCTCGCATTGAGGGGAGGCCCGTGCCCGGCAGTGGGACGTCAAAAAAAGGTCTGTAGTTAGTTAGGTATTGACAGTAAACGTTAGAATTCATTTGCGTTGAAAACAAATGGTAGCTCCCCAGCTAGATACGCGTGTAGCAAAAGACAGATATAGATTAACGAACTACTTCATAGAGTTGATTTTGTATATAATATAATTAATTAACATTAAAAAATTGTTAAGTTTCATAAATTATAAAAGTATCCGTGAGCTATATATATTAAATTTTATCAAAAATGTCGCTTGGACTTGTTTAATAGTGAACTGATTTAATTTAATTATGTGCGGAGGCTTAATACAACTTATTTACATAAATATTTAACCCTATAACTGCTAATTCTGATCACAGATACATAATAGTTTTTAATTGATTTAAACAATTATTTAAAAACACGAAAATCAACAGTATTATCTATTATGAATTAAAAAAATATATTTAGTGATTAACTTTTAATAAAATAAAATGAGGAATGGCTGCACCCGCGATAATAGTTTAATGGCCGTGGTGGGGATCGCACCCGGAACTTATCAGTTAGGATGACGACCCGTCTAACCACTAGACATATAAAAATTTGTAGCCTATAAAATCAATTAATACTAACAGAACTACGACTCTATCTATATAGTTGAGATTCGTTTGACCTTGATATACACTAGTTTATGATTTGTTTCGCTACTGATATTTAAAGCCCCGCGGACATTGGGACGTCAAAAGTCACGCGTCAAACTGATTTCTGTGTCAATACACATAAAGACTTAATTTCTGTGATAAAACCATGGATATAGTATGGAGATGGCATACCGAGCCCGCGCTGCGGTAAATATTTCTAGATTATCTGACACCGCCATTGTTGTTTTTCCATATAGTTGCCGTATACTACAGTTACATGAGATAACACCAATGGCGGAATATTTACCGCAGAGCCATATGAAGAGTAGAGTCGTTATGAGTACTCTAGTTACTCTATGGATAAAAGCCGTGCCACACGCGTTAAAATTAGCTCGCGCTTTCAATGTCATTTTGTTGAAGAATGAACTTTTTCTATCAGGCAATACAGTTGATTTCCGTCTGGCACGTCTGACACACATCGATATCTCACTCACAATAGGTTTGTACAAAATATATTTACATAAAAGTCAAGTAAATACACTTACCACAGTATGTTCAGTGGGTCAAAGATCTTCCTCTAAGTCAAAAGGCAATAAAGGTACCTGTTTGGTATTTATCGTCAGACAACACATACTCATCGTATAATCCCAAACCATCCTAAGCTTTTACTATAGGTACCGTACAATGTACTAGGCGTAATCCCAGAAGCTGTAAAGGCCAACTCACGGCCAACAGCGTAGTACATTAAAAAAAAAAGAAAAGCGTAATCCCAGTTACCTAAATCTAGAATAGGACAAATTCTGATAAGGTCATTTCTGATTTTTCCCATTGACGGGAATCGAACCACCAACCGCCCGCTGCAGATCGAGCGGCATACGCTTAAACTAGACCAAGTCGTCGTTAAAATCGTTTTTTTTTATTTGTGGAATCAACACATTATAATATAATTTATAACCAAGCTGAAACATCCGCTTACCGTTAGGCGGAGACTCGTTGCCAGCATAAATTACAATAACTCTATATATAAAATGTTTAAACTATTTTGTTTTTCGAGTTCCATCACTTTAGGAGCATCTTCTAATTTTACGGTAAGTTATTTCCATTTACAATGCATTGCGGGCATAGCAGGACACTTGCACTGAAAAATAACATTGTAGATGGTTTTTAGATGGGTTTTTTATTTTTATAAATTATTTTTTTAACAAACACCACTAATCGTTTCCAAAAGAATACAAGTTTTTTTATAATCAGGGGCCTTACCACCAACTCTTAAAGTTTTAAAACGTCAATGTTTTAAAGAGTTCGTACTAAGGTAAATGGAAAAAATAAGTAAATACTATAAACATTACTGCAAGAAAGGTGAGGATTACATTTGTTTGGTTGGTAGGAGTTATCGTTGGTTTCATTGGCAGCCGACAGGGGGCGCTGTTTAATTTTCCAAACAAATATATTACACATAAAAAAAATACTGGGTTGCGGATTCGTATCCTGTCTGCGGTAAATTTCAGCCATTACTATGTGTTACTGAAACCACCCTCAATTATATCTTTATTATATCTTACTCATAGTGCGAGCAAACATTGCTTGGTTCGGGACTTATCGTTAATATGTGGTCTAGGGTCAACTTTCAACATTTTTAATAGTATTCCTAATATCACTTATCCAAGTAACATGGAATTTATTTTTCATGAACTGGTATCACCTGTACCCGCTTGACCTTGAGTTTCGGGACACCCTGTATAAGTATGGCGATATTTATTGAATATTTTATAATTATAGAGTTTATCAGTAGTCACCGTAAGCATATGCCATGTGCACGCATGACTAAAACTACATATCGACGCTAGAGAGGCAATCCTTCTTCCAATCAAAACCAAACGACAAAAAATCTTAAAATAAGTTATATTATATAGGTATCATTTGAACGGCCTGATTTTTCTGCGTCGTTTGATATCTATAACATTTTTTGTCGCTAAGTAAGGATTGCCTTTCCAGCGTCGATACAACAGCAATGGAGCATGGAGATTGATTTGGCTCAGGCGAGTTGTCACACTGGACGAGGCAAAGCTGTCTCACGCGAGGCAGTCCGCTAAGTCAAAACACGCCTAACTGAAGCGCGAGTGTCAAAAGCTGCTGTTTGAATATTTGCCAATACCAAAAGGAACTATGCGTCAATGTGCATAAGGATTGTATATCTGTGGTAAAATCCACGTCCTTACGCATCAAAATTCGCTCGCGCTGTCATTGAAGACTGAACTTTTTCCATGAGTCAATACAGTTTGTTTTACTATGGCAAAACAATAGACGCGCGAAAGTGGACGTACCAGTGTGCAGGAGGCTTAATGACTCATAGTACCAACATTAAAACTACAATTCGAACATCCGTATACAATCCATTATTAACAATTTCCTGTCCAATATAAAGGTATTGCGAATATTTTTCTCACGTGTATGCAAAGTTTAGAAAGGATTGAGATTATATTCAAGGTGGTCCACTAATATCAGTGCGGGCACCACCGTTGCGAAATCGTAACAAATGTCCTGAGTTGCGAATTCAATGATTAATCAATGCTGTTGGGGATTTGAAAAATATAAGCGTGAACGTATTTTTTGGGTGTCGTTTAATTTTCAACCTTGGTTCTTTTTACCCGTCTGCGACCTAGCCAAAAGGAAGGGTTATGATTTTAGCAGTCTATTATGTATGTCTGTATTTACGTATATTACTAAAGAGGAATGTTGGTAGACCTGTAAGACGGTGGGCTGATGACATTATCCAGGTGTCAGGAAACGACTGGACAAATACAGGCAAGGACAAGGATTTGTGGATAAAGCTGGAGGAGGCCTTTACCCAAAAAGGGGTCCATATTTCAACAAACTAAGTAAATTTAATAATAACATTTGAAATGTAACTTAGAAATACGGAATATAAAGGCTTTTTATTTATTATTTTACTTTATTAATTGCTGCGTTGATTACTCTCTCCGCAGAGCGATTAATCCGATTTTATTGAATAAGGTGTCAATCGATTCGTTATTATAGCCTGGGTAACATAGGCTATAGTTTAACTGATAGCAACAATAGTATGAGCCCATTTTACCTTGTAAACACCGATTAAAGAATTACAGGACGGGTTACAGGTTTTAATTTTTTTTTCTTGTAAAGTTTGCTAAAAATGTATTTTGGCTTAAAAATATTAACGCGCCTATTAGTATATGTATCAGTAAACATTACTACTTGCTGTACGGTGAAGGCAACAATCTAGAGGAAACTTGCACTCATAAGTATATACAAATAAGCGTGAAGTTCACCAACCAGCACTTGGCGAACGTGATGGATTATTGTACTAAACTCCTTCGCATCGATGAGGAATGTGCCCAATATAATGGCAATAGGCTCGCCTCCTATAACTTTGAGACCAAAATACATCGGTGAAGTATGGCTGTACTGCAGTGCACCTTTATCTACCCTTTTGGGCAAACAGAATTGATGGATGATTACGTAATAATATCTTGTTTATGATTTTTCTATTCGTTACTATAGAAATATTAATGTCATTTGAATTTCATTTTACCTTATTTATACCTTATCGTTACATTGTTTTTACACTACCGAAATCTCGCTCCTTCACAAATTATGAAGGTTAATATCAAATTTATAATAATCAAGAAAATATAAACGGATATCTGCTCGGGCCGAGGGTAACTGGTTGCACTAAATATGGTCTAACCATTGGAAATTATAATTGCGCCTAGCCTTAAAATGCAACCTTGCTATTAAAACATGAATCATTAGTGTTTTAAATCAGTATTTTCGGAAGTTTTTGCCCGCAGCTCTGTTTGCTTAGGTCAATAAACATGAACAATAAATTTAAAGAAATAACAATAAACAATGAATTTAAAGAAATAACCAAATGAAATTAACAATGCAACGTGAAATCTTCAGCCACAAACATTAACATTCCAAACCTCCTCCTTTTTTTTCGTCGGTTAATAAATATGGATATCATTCCACACAAATATTTTTTTTTGGGACTACCTAACAGATACAGATAGTCATATTAATGTTTTGAACAACTTTAAATATCAGAATGGTAAATATTGCTGTTATATTAATCTATATTGTTAATAAAATAAAAAGGAAATATTTATATATTAAAATATATAAAAAATAAAAGATTCCTTCGAGCCGGATTTGAACCAGCGACCTATGGATATCGATATCATTCCTCTACAGTCCACCGCTCTACCAACTGAGCTATCGAAGGCTACAAGTAACGTAGCGAAATACACATTCAGTTTATTTGAGCTATTACTTCAATAAAATGTAAAAATTAAAACTATATCTTTTGCAAATTGCCAATACAACTTATTGAATTAACGAACCGGTAACAAAATAAACTGCATTCAACCAAAAATTAAAAAGACCGCCCCCGGGTGGGCTCGAACCACCAACCTTTCGGTTAACAGCCGAACGCGCTAGCCAATTGCGCCACGGAGGCAGATGCTCTGGGTCGCGAAATAGGTCATCACAATATATCATCACATATATTGATTCTAAATGACGTCATTATGACGTCATACATTAATTTAAAAAAAACTAGACGTCATTTTTTTTCAAAATTAATTGTTTAGTTAAGTTTTTTAGAACAATAATTTTAATTGAATTATTAAATACTATCTTAAATCTTCATGTCCGACATCGGGTAATCTTATCTGGGTAGTATTAAAATTACGAACATTCCGTTGACTCTACCCATGCTCTACTGTTAGTAAGTACATTTAAATGTTATTAGGTGTAGGCCAAAGCAGTACAAGTATAAGGGTGTGGTGTTGCCATATCACGAATGTTTTTGAACTATTTCCCGTATAAGGTAAGTAGGTAGCGATACCTAGAGCAGTTTGTCAACTAATACAATTATTCAAACTAAGATATAGACTTTATATTTTTTTAATAACTAATGTCAAGAGTTTTTGCCCGTATGTTCTATTGGAATAACATTCGTAATATTTGGTAGAGTCTTGGTCAACATTTTATTAACGCTACAAATGAAAATACTATTAATCACGTATATAAATACATCTAATTAACCAGCTCTACCAAGAATTTTGTTCGTGTTTTGTTTTTCGCTCGTATACCAGCAAGTTAAGTTAAATATTTAGTTGGGAATTTATACAGCGCCCCTATCGGCCATAAACGGTACTAACGGCCTTAGAACTCCAATACAACTCTAGAAAGAGATCTGATACTGTATCCTGATCTGAAACCTGAAGACATCAAAGCAATTATTTCTATAACCATATTTAATATTAGACTGCGCGAGTATAATTCTTCTGTAGTATTGTGACAAAGATGCTGTCTGCTCTCATGGCGTTGCTGCACCTGAGAATGTATTACTCATAATCCTTACTATTTATCATTTTAAAAAGAGTAACCATTGAGTTTCTTACCGGCTCTTCTCAGTGGAAGCAGCATTCTGAACCGGTGGTATAATCTAACTATGTATTTGTAAGTGCTTTTTGGCCTATACACAAATAAAAAATAAAAAAATTTGATTGTTTTTGATTTTGAAACATATTACATTATTTTACCTACCTAGTTGTCTAATAGTTGTTTGTTATTGCATGCAATGGTATTGAATAATTAAGTCGGGTCGTGGGGTTAAAAAGGTAATCTCCACGGCGGGGAATCGAACCCCGGTCTCCCGCGTGACAGGCGGGGATACTCACCACTATACTACCGAGGATTAGGTATGTCGTCGCGAAATTATCGCACAATTACTGTGCTTATAGGAATAGGTTTAAAATTTGCATCAGCTGTGTAAATATACGTTTGGACCAAAGGTAATATCTGTTTACTCTCTATAAACACAGAGTTCAAATTACATTCTTCATGGAAACCCGCACGCCCCACCCCGAGGAAGGAGAAAGAGGACTATCTACGGCACCTATCTACATTATTTTGTGAACTAAATCAATTAACAATTCGCTTTGAATTAAATTAACTTCTTAATGTGTTATGAAATCAAATAAAATAACATAATTTAATAACGACTGACGAGAAGATACTGGAGCATTTTTTAGGGTTCCGTACCCAAAGGGTAAAACGGGAACTCTATTACTGAGACTTCGCTGCCCGTCCGTCCGTCTGTCACCAGGCTGTATCTCATGAACCGTGATAGTTAGAGAGTTGAAATTGTCACAGATGATGTATTTCTGTTGCCGCTATAACAGCAAATACTAAAAAAACAGAATAACAAAATATTTAAGGGGGCTTCCATACAACAAACGTGATTTTTTTGGCGTTTATAGATAATAGTACGGAACCCTTCGTGCGCGAGTCCGACTCGCACTTGGCCGGTTTTTTTTCCAATGTGGTTTACAATATTTTTTATCTAAATGATGCCTTACACCTGAAATATGTATTGATATAAGTAATTAAAAACCGGCCAAGTGCGTGTCGTTTAAAAATTTATGCTGCGCCGCACACACCGCGCTCTCGCCACGCCGCACCTGGAGGTAACGGGCCTGTCTATACACTTCCATTTACAACTACATACAATAACTATTACATAGTATTTAACGTGGTCTACACGTGGTCGCTCACAATGGGACTCATAAGACGGTCAGAGTCACTCAACGAGCAATGGAGCGAGCTATGCTGGGAGTTTCACTGCGCGATAGAATCAGAAATGAGGACATCCGCAGAAGAACCAAGGTAAAAGACATAGCTCGAAGGGTTGCACGTTTGAAGTGGCAATAGGCCGGACACATTGCCCGGAGAACGGATGGCTGTTGGGGCATCAAAGTCCAAGAGTGGCGGCCTCGAACAGGGAAGCGGAATGTGGGACGACCCCCGACCAGGTGGACGGACGACCTCATCAGGGTCGCCGGGAGTCGATGGGCGCATAAAGCCCAAGACCGTAATTTGTGGCGATCTATGGGGGAGGCCTATGTCTAGCAGTGGACGTCCCTGGCTGATAGATAGATAGATAGTATTTAAACAAAAACGCTAAGACTTTAAAGGTATTTTGTAAATGTAATTCTCAAATCAAATAATAATACTCTATGTAATTAGTAAAAACGTTCAATAAGCTATGTTTTAAGCTTCAGTGCAAAAGTAGAACGTACTTTTTATTATTTACGATGGCATCCCAAGATCATCAAATCATCAAAAAGAGAAAAAAATAACATTGGCGAAGCAATTTTCAAACGCACTTTCAGATTGTTAATACTCCAATTTGGTTTTAGTGTTAAACCGATTTCTACCATGCAGGGTGTATCAAAAGTCCGAAATAATACGGTAGTCGATATATCGATGCTAAGTGAAGACAGATTGTATTATGTAACTATCTTAGTTTCATTAAGACATTTGAATGAAATTTCGACTTTTATGTTTAGCTCTAAAGACGACATGCAAATTATCCTTAAAATAGTGGCACATGAAATTGCAAATTTCTATACGATTAAAAATATTCAATTAATAAGGTATAGATACAAGAATTCAGGTTAGAAAATATTTTCAAAATGGGCGACATCAAAAAAACAATGTTCGAATTTCAAAACAATTAAAATTCGATTAAAAGTTTTAGGTATGTATCTAGTTGTATACCAAATACTCATTCATATGTGAAAGTCTTATTTCGGACTTGTAATACCGTAGACATCGTTAAATAACATAGCATCGTGAAAGCTGCAGAATAGCTTACGCAAGCGTATAATCAGATGTTTTACAAAGTCAAAGTCGAAGATTAGTGCCGCCGGGCACGTGCCTTCATTGAATATAGCTTGATCGGTCGCCGGAACATTGGATTAATATTGTCCTGAACACACAAGGGCGTCAAAACGCGCCCGTACATATCGACAGCTAACACGTTCGCTGCGTAAGGATTTGAGTGTACTTTCAGCTGGTGCGCCATGAGGTTATATTGACTCATAGAGGTACTTTGTGAGCGCTGCGCACTGGATGAAAGTTCGCCATGAGCCAATATCACTTCGCAATACAGCGAACGTGTCCAAAGGCGAAGTGTAGGCAGAGGTACACGGTAGTGCACCTGCATTACCGTGTACCTCTGCCTACTCCTTCAGGAAATACAAATGTGATGACGTCTACAAATTAATATTACCAACACATACTCATCGTATGATGCTAAGCTAAGCATAGCTTGTACTATGAACACCATAGAACCGACCTCTCCTTGTAAACGTTAAACTCATTGTTTAAACCGTAGTTTTTAGAGGTTTAAACCTAGGTTTTTAGTTAAACCGCTTTTGTAATAAGACGGTAAGTGGCTCTACCATAAATTCCTACAAAAACAAAAGGTGCCACAGCTCTGACCTAACAAAGGTCTGAACGGTTGCTCCAAGTACTTCAACCTTTTCGTCACCTTCACCTTTGTCCAGGGCCCGCGGAACTGGGCCAAACTACCCAATACACTGTGTTATCAATACAAAATGTTCCATTCACTTCCTGCTTGGCTGGCACTATCTTGATTGAGTATACCAAAATGTTGCAATCTAAGAACCACTGTTACCAGGATATACTTAATATCTTTGTACCATATACTTCTATACGATTATATACCTATAGTCAAGAAACGCCGCGTTATGCTAACGGTCCATCATAGTTTCAACTAGACGAAAGTCAAACAAAATCCCTCAAAAATGGCTTGTGACTCGTTCATCATTAGGTTATATTGACTCATAGAGGTACTAACTTAGTGTGCTGGGCACTGGATGAAAGTTCGCCATGAGCCAATACGACCTCGCAATGCAGCGAATGTATCCAAAGGCGAATTGTAGGCAGAGGTACACGTTAGTGCGGGTGCACTACCGTGTACCTCTGCCTACTCCTTCAGGAAATACAAACGTGATGATGGCTACAAATTAATATTACCAACACATACTCATCGTATGATGCTAAGCTACCCCTTCCGGAGATACAGGCGTAATGGTGATGTGTTTATTCAAAAGTTAATTCTCTTCCTCTTGTCCTATCATATACAAAAGAGATCTGATTATTACTTAAGACAACCATTTGTCCAATTATCCTCAATGATTGCGCTTACAATAGAGTTTATCTTACGGAATCAAATCAAAATTTGAATTAGATTTCTATAATAATCTTCAAACTATTCAAATGGTGGGAAAGGTAGTGTAAGTCACGCTTGGCAGATCAATATTAGTTGCAATTTACTACACAATTTTAAGTTAAGTCATTATTATGATTGGACGAGACAATAGTCCAGCCGCTAATAACGTTTCCCACAGATTATTGAATGAAATAGTTTGGCAATCTATTGTTAGACATATATTGTGTTATTGAAAAAACATACTTCAATGACACTTTCGCAATATGAACATCTGTTTATGACTTTTTTGTTTTTCTGTCTGTCCAACTCAGTGGCGGGCCTAGGACGGTGCGAGCGGTGCGACCGCACCGGCCGCCGTCATATGGCAGACGACAAAATCAACCGAAGGGCGACCACCGATAAGCGTCCTGACACATCATAGCTAGCGTCGCGCCGCTATTCAGTGCGCCGTCAAAGAGAAACCTTACAACGAGCGTCATAATATTCTCTCACATACACGATCTTAGTATTATTCGATTCGAATTTTGTATTCAGAGGTCACCCAAAAAAATTCTAGGGCGGCCTCTGGTCCTACTCCTGGAAAATACCTCGCCTTATCTCTTCCACACTGCTCTGGCCTCGTTAACCTCTGGACAGGTTTTGTTCATGAACGCAGTCTTCGGTTTAGTGATTTTCACACGCATTTTTACTTTATTCTCTCGTTTACTTATCAGTTTTACGAATTGATTGCCCAATAGGCTTGGGATCCACTTAGGATCCGTGAAAGAGATTCTCACTCAGACTATAAACAACGCCAAAAAAATCAAGTGTGTTGAGAAATTGCTAATTAAATTAACAATACGGTGTGATTATAAAACTGGCTTTCTATTCTGAGTATTTTTGCGATAGTGTAAAATTTATATAGAAGAAATGGGTAAGAATAAAAAGTCTGTTCTAATAAAAGAGTCAGATTTTTTTTATTCATGTAAACCAATACAGTCACTTATGAATCGTCAATAAACAAAAAATAATAATAGTATATCTACCACCCATTGGGAATGCATTTCCTATGGAAAAAAATGGGCAAACAACGCCATGGTTGCTTTTTTCCAATAAGGATTAACATTTTTGTGTAAATTTTTCCTAATTAACAATATAAAGTTTGGAGTTAAAAAGCGCTAGGTCGTGCGCATGGACCCGCAGAGGTGGGCCAATATCATCACGAGCTGGACACTCAGTACCGGCTGCTGCCGTCAGACGCGACCGAAAAGACGGTGGCGATGACGACCTTGACACCTTTGTGGGAAAATGTGACTGGAGGTTGCCAAGGGCAGACATGTGTGGAAGAGGCCTTAGACCAGGACTGAAACAATGCTTAGTAAATGAAAAGTGTGTAACATTACTGGCACAGCCGTTTGACACAAGAATAAATGTGATGCATGTCAATTCCGTCTCTTTCCCTCTAATGAATTACCAACGTGTAACAAACTATGTAAACGTAACTTGAATTTGTAGTGTAGATTGCAGAATTCCTGTAAAACAACAGCTCTTGGGAACATAATAACATACATAATGTTCCGCCACCGAGAAGCGCTGTTCCTATTAAAGCCATAGATTTATTAACGAACAGTCGGCTGACTTTGCCATGTGAACTTACAATGTCACTACTAAACATTCAACAATTATTTGTTATTTTACGAATTTCCGTAATGGTTCTTGACCTTAGTGCGATGTAAAATATCCCTTTGGGTATTTGCCAATAAACTATAAACACAAATTGATTGTAAACACGTATAAAATAGGAAGAAATTAAATATAATCGTGCCAATAAAATCCAGTGAGGTAGAGAGATAAAATAATTTGTTTAAAGTAAATACCATGAAGGAGCGTGAAATAAAAAAAACAGTGGTAAAGCGTACAAAAAGTGGTTTTGCAGTTTAAAAAAATGACGGACAAGCGAACAATTGTCTAAAAACCCGATCAGTCACGATCTGAGGAGGATTTCATGAGCTCATCGTATGGAGAACCGGATCCATAAAAAGCTTTAAAAATCCAAATGGGGTCATTGACCCAGACATGTAGGAGAATTCATATGTAATTAATGATTTTGCTAAAGTACATATAAAATGTCAATAATATTCATATTTTTTTGCAATTCATATTGTGAACAGTTGTGCCCGCGACTTCCCACGCTTTGAATTTAGGAACCCTTACTATTTTTCTATAGTAAAAGTATGTACTTTGAGTAACTCCTTATAACATCAGCTATCTGCCATTGAAATTCCTGTCAAAATAAGTCCAACAATTTCGGTGATTACCCGGAACAAACAGACAACCGGACAAAAACATTTTTGTTTCTGTAACTAGTAGGTACCTTGTATACGTATTTTCATATGCACTTCATACAAAGATGTTGTTTAATATTACAGACAGACACTAACACAATTTTATTTATTTATATATAGCCAAAGATATGTGGGTAATCAATCAAAGATATGTCCACCTTCATAAATACTTTGATTATGATGAGGTGTTAAGGGTACCTTTACCTTTACTCTTGCAAAAACTGCTGAATCGATCATTATTGGACTGTCATTGACATATATATACATTATCACGCCTGTATTCCCCGAAGGGGTAGACAGAGGTGCACTGTAGTGCGCCCACACTTCGCTGATGTATTTTGGTTCCAATGTAATAGGGGGCGAGCCTATTGCCATTATACCGGGCACATACCCCCTCAATACGAGGGAGATTTTGGTCCACCACGCTGGCCCAGTGCGGGTTGGTGAACTTCACACGCCTTTCTATAGACGTGCAGGTTTCCTCACGATGTTTTCCTTCACCGTGACATAATATGTTTATATTTTTAAGCCTGGGCACTTCTTTTGCCAATACCAAAACGAACTCTGTGTCAATATACATAAAGATGGAATCCCTGTGGTAAAGGTAACAAGACCTCGCGTCAAAATTCGATCCCGGGGCGGTGTGCCACTCAAACTTTATTTATGGTATTTATACTTTTTATTTGCTGATTTCAAATTATTAACTCACTGCTGTTGATGTTTTGCTTTTTATGCGTTCCCTCAAACAACATGTTCCATATAATACATCATATTAAACATTAGAATAAAATGGGAGCTACAGACGATGCACTTTTCTCTGTTCGTAAAATTTTATTTTGAAGTTGGCAGTTTTTTTATTACTTGTAGCTTGGCTATTCAAACAGTGATCGGTATTTTTTACAAGCTTTTAATTATCTTGAATGTTGCAACTGAATTTTAAATCAGTTATCTTTAACCGATTTTAATTATTGCTATATGGATGCGACAAAATGATATCGTGTTTTATAAAATATGTAAAGTAATATGAATATTAATATCTAGTTCAAAAAGTATATGTTAATACGGTTTTTAACCGCATATTTAAATTGAGATTTTATATCGTGGAATCAGGATCCCATCTATACATACTACATACATACATATACATACATACATACATACAAATAAATAAAATTGGAGTGTCTGTTTGTAATATCAAAATAACACTTTTTTACCAAATGCGTATGAAAGTATATCGGACACCTATAGCGAAAACGCAATTTTAATTTTATTGTCTGTCTGTCTGTTTGTTTGGGGTAAACCTCTAAACGGCTAAACCGATTTCAATGGGACTTTCACTGACAGATAGCTGACGTTCCAAGGCGTAACTTAGGCTACTTTAATTTTAGAAAAAGCATTAGGGTTCCGCGGGAAAAACATAATACCCATATTTCCGGGTAATCTCCCTAAAGTCTACGCGGGCGAAATCGCAGGCACAGCTAGTTTAGTCATATAGTTTGAAGCTTGTTTTATATTTTGCTCATCAACATCCGGTACAATAAATTGATTACGTAACACGATGTGAATTTTTGTAATTAAATCTAATAGTCTAATGTAATTTATGATTTAGTGTTGTTAGGTACGTATAGAAGTATAGACTAATACATTATTTATAGAGAAAATCTGCCAAATGATTCAAAGATGATACTCAAGCTCTATTAGCCAGCCAAAGTAGGTGTACCTACATATAAAGTTGTATCTGTAGAGAGTAGAGAGGTGTATATGTAGAGCCGCTCTATATTAAATTTAATTTCGTAACATACAGAAGAGGAAGAGGTGGCGAGATGATTTGAACACATTGCGGGGACATCGTGGCAGGAAATAGCCCAAGACTGAGATGTGTAGAGAAGTAAAGGGGAGGTTTTTGCTTAGGAGTGGGACATGTAAAGGCTATAAAAAACACACAGAAGTTTGCGAAATGATAATTTAATGAAGTCATACTTTGATTGTTTTGAAGCACTTAACGTAAAAAAACTTTATTTATTTATTCAAAACTCATTTACAATATCCTTACAGATTTATCCAATGCGATATTGCAAGCTAAAATGATAATTAATGTATATTCTTACATTACAAATAATATTTACCCATTAAACAGGGAGAAACAAATGGAACAAAGGGAAAAAATAATAACTTAACTCTATAAAAAATAATAACTATTGGGGCTTTCGAGTAAAAATAACGTTTATAAATTGATTATGTAGATTTTATAACACAATGTTTTAAAGAAAATTTTACATTGTTTAGTGACATCTAGTGGAAAGTCTAAACTTCGTTTCAAGTTGACAATGTTTTTTATTAGTAATAGTGTACATCTTGTACGATAGATGTCGCTGTGAGGCATGTACAATAAAATACAGAACACTTCTTTTTACATAATTATTAACATTTTATTTAAATGGAGATGATTATATTAAATAATTATGTTATGTACGCACATCTTATCAATTTTTATACTTACTGTTAGAACTCATTTAAACTGTTTACTAAATATCTTTACATCCTATATAACCTAATCTTACATCCCATATCCTCTGTTCACAGAAAGACATACAATTTTATTGTTTACATGAAACATCGATAAATGAAATACAATGATAAATGACATTATTTATTCTAACAAAATATGAGGTATATCAATAAACCATATAATACGATAATAACATCGAATATTTAAACATAACAAAAAATGACACCGTTTCCAAAAGAATTCTGAATATTTTTTACAACTATAAACTTAATTTTTGCCGCCATTTTTTATCATCTTCATCATGAATTTATATTTATATTATATACCCATTTATTTAATTTGTTGTTGCTATTAATTACTTGACATTGAATACGCGCTAATCGCGATTGCAGCAATGCCTCATCTTATTTCATAAAATTTCATTCATTTGTTCATTTCGTAAAAGTAGAAGAAGATCGCTCCGTGGCGCCTTTTCCCAACGTGGTCATTGGCAGGTGCGGAGTGACGTCATCGCGCCCACGCGTACAACGTGACGCAAGCCGATCGATGCCACCCGTTGTCTCTTTCACACTTACACATCATAGTACATCTTATCTTTCTCTTCTCTTTCTCGCATACATGAATGCTTTGAAATTCAAAACCGTAGGCGGGCCGTGCGTAGCCGGCCGCCGCTAAGTCGATACTATATCTATTGGTTTATTTTAGAGTTTTGTTTTGTTGGTAAATAACTTTTGACCGGACGAAATGTAATGTCGCATAGATGGGGCATAAGAATACTATACATCTGAATTAATGTCTACTTAGGTCATACTTTGTCCGTTTATGATAGAAAGTTATTATAAAAGTTCTATTACCTATGTTTGTAGCAGTGGTAGCCGAGTGGTCGAACGCACGCCTTGCAATCGAAGTGTGCAGGTTCAAACCCCGGCTCGTACCTCTGGGATTTATGTGCGAATCTCATTTTCATCCGAGATTATCACTTGCTATGAAACGGTGAAGGTAAACATCGTGAGGAAACCTGCACGTCTGAGGGAACTTAACTAGTTTTCGATAGTTGTGTGAAGTCTGCCAACCCGCACTGGGCCAGCGTGGTGGACTATGGTACGAATCCCCCTCGCAATGAGGCCCGTGCCCAGCAGTGGGACGTTAAAAGGGCTGTAGTAGTAGTAGTAGTAGTAATAGATGTTTTATATCCATGTCATGTTCAAAAGCAAAGCAAAGGCAAATTCAGAAATGGCCTTTTCTAAATTTGCCGTTGTCTGGGTGTAACTGGGATCGCCCCCAGTCCATTGTATGGTACCCATGGTATAAGCTTTGTGTAGTATGGCATCATAGCTACGATGAGCGTGTGGTGTCAGAGCGATATTTATACACTTAATATACCAAGCTGTCAATGACTTTAGATAAGTGGGTATACAAAGATGCACAATAAAGCGACTCTGTTGATCACTTTGAGGATAGCAAACGTGATGTTTTTTTGTTACTTATTACTTAAGCTCCGCTCAAATTGGCGCGACCATTATTTCTGCCAATATCAATATAAACTGTATTAACTTAACGATAAAGTACATTTTTAACGAAATCCCATAGATTATGCCAGCGACATTAGTCGCGCGATTGAGTGATGTTTGCCATAGACATTCAATCTTTATGTATACGGACACAGAGTACATTTTTAAAAAAACATCAAGTGAATATGTTCGCTTTAGGGCGCTATGAGACCAATGCTCGTGCAAATGCACCGTATTTAATGGAGGAACTTCATACCCGCAAGCGAACTTTATAAAACTCGACTCTACATGTCCCTGAATGCTCATTTCGAGCTAACTCCTTCAAAGAGGACGCTCCTTTAAAATACTTTCCAAGACTCTATTCAAATACTGAGTAATAATTATCCTCTGAAGTGGGAAGTCTGAAACTATGAAAGATATTTAATAGTTCTTTGGTCGTGTCTCTATCTAATTGTAGAGTTATTTAATATTATGAACGCATACATCTGAACAAATAAATAAAATTGAAGTGTTTGTTTGTAATATCATCAAATAACACTTTTTTACTAAATGCATCTGAAAGTATATACGATACGTATAACGCAAACGCAACTTTTTCAAAATTTAATCCGTCTATCAGTCTGTTCTGGGTAGTCTACCACTCGTCTGGAACAGTGCCGTAAATAGGGCGATGCCACCGGTGCCCAGGCACAGGGCGTAGACTTTAGGGGGCGCAAGAATGGCCAGACCAGCCAGGACTATTAATTTTTCAGTTTGCTCCTGATAAGTATCCGCTGCTCCTCTAATATATTTTTTAAATATAATCTCAAAAAAAAAACTAGGACGCAGTTATAGAAGCTCGCACAGGGCGCAGAAAAGGCTATTTACGGCACTGGTCTGGAACTATTTTGACGGGACTTTAACTGGCCGATGGCTGAGTTTATAAGAAGTAATATATACTTAAATTAGGAACAGTAATAAGTAAGGGTAGTAATTCTAAAAAATAGGATTAGGGTAGTCATTTAAATTTTAAAAAATCTGTAACGTTGAATTTTCAGTCTCAGTGTAGAGCGTAGAAGATTTATTCTCATTTCTATGGTGTAGAGACACAAACACCCATTCCCTTTCCAGTAAATACATGACGTCAACTCTATAAGTAACAAAGAGAAAACGACTGCAGATATCTATTTTTGTTGGCAAGAAATTCAAATTACATAATACATTTATATAGAGAAAGATAAATGGACCTGGGATCTATTTATTTTTTGGCTGGAACAACCATGTCTGACCTCGGTCTAGCCAGACCGGCGCCGGAGTGTCTGCGTCTGTCTATAATCTGCGTCACTGCGTCACGAGCAGGACGGGGAGGGAGTGGGGGGAATGAAGGGACAATTCTCTTAAAGTGCGAGGAAAACAATGAATGGACGTAAGAAAAACTCATTCACATCAAATCAAATACAAGAAGAAAATCAATAGTGTCACATATTTAATAATCCAACATTTTGAATGTTCGCTATTGATGTTAAATAAAAATATACTACAAATATCACACGAGACAGTCATCTGTAACCACCGTTCAGGTTTGTTCGTCCTGCTATACAAACCTCGTTACTTTTACAATGCATTTTGAGTAAAAAAAAACATAATTACGGCCTACATCTACTGATTAAACATGGCTTTTTTTGATAATGTGCTGTGTGCTAGCATAATTAACAAAACTTCCTGCAGCGGTGTTCCCGGACCGATGCGACAAAGGTATCTTCAAGAAACGAGCCTACTCATTCCTTAAAGGCCGGCAACGCACTTGCGATGCCCCTGGTGTTGCAGGTGTCCATGGGCGGCGTCGATCACTTACCATCAGGTGAAACGTTTGCTCGTTTGCCTCCCTATCTCATAAAAAAATTATAATATAAAGATGGAATTCGTGTGGTAAAAGCGACGTGACCACATTTCCAAAGTCATCATCGATTACTTATCGTAAAAAAAATATCTTTTACATCCATTAATACAGTTCGTTTTTGTTTAGGCAGAGTCTACAGTCGTCCTTTACGTGCATTTTACGAAGATCTAAATTCTTTGTGAATACGTTTAGTTAATTTCAAATGCCATTATGGACATGATATCCTATCAGTAAAACTGAATTGAACTAAAGTAAACTCTTTGTCCATTTTATTGACTACTGTAATTTACGTAACTACACGAATGCAGATACTTGTATTATTGGATGCGATTCCCAGAATAACAGACCGCCGTTCTATTGGCGACATAGATGCGTGGGCTGCGGTGACGGTATTTCAGATTCCAATAGGGTTGGTCGTGTCTGTTTCACATATCTAGACTTATCTAAGGATATCGAAATTCTGTCGAAACTTAACACTCTCCGCCAAAATAAGACTACTTTCTTAAGTGTACAGAAGTATTAATAACAAACAAACTGATTGAGAATTCACTCTTCACAATATTTTTCTTATATTGTACACTCGTACATACTAGCGTCTAACCGCGACTTCGTCCGCGCAGACTTCTATTATTGAATATCGTTATAAACTATAGCTTTTTTAAATACGTTTTATTTTATGTACAAAAGTTATTAGAGCTTATATGGTATTCTGATGTATAAACAATAATACTGTAAAGTTTCATCAAAATCCGTGCAGTAGTTTTTGCGTGAAAGAGTAACAAACATCCATCCTCACACACTTTAAAATTTATAATAAGTATTAGTAGGATATTATATGAATCAATTGCGTTAGTCTCGCTATAACGCAAAAACTGCTCAACAGATTTGATTTTTTTTTTATCGTTTGCGCTATTACAGGGTTGGTTTAAAATAAAAAGAAAAGAGGTATAAAGAAAAGTGATACGAAATTCGTAGGGTAATTTTAGAATATTTGTTAATTTCTAATATCTGTATTTTTAGGTAATTTGTTCTAGAATCATTATGTCAGGTTCAGGTAGGTCCAAGGTTTGACTCTGGACTCTGTGAGTTCTGGGGTCCTCAATTATCTTGGCATCAGCATACAATTTAATCGATGCTTACTTAACCCCAAGGTAAGCATACCAAATAGTACTGACTGAATTTCGAAGTTCCTTAGTTGATTGTGATCCCGATTGTGTTCTATTCTGTGGTTTTCTGTCTATAAATAAACTAGTGACCAATTGTCTCATGACGTCATATTCAAGCCTGTACCTACATCATATACAGCATAAATCATCGCTTGAACAGCGTTTCTCGGTAATTAATAAGACCACACTAGCTCTACTTTGTGAACAAACATGTTAACAGCTATTTGGCACAAATATGACGCCGCAGCCCATTGTGTACCGATCGAAGAAGACCGAGTTTGGGGAAATAATGTGAGAAATAGGAGATACCAATTTCTTACTTGACACCTTTTAATAAGTTGTTTTTATTATAATATAGTATCAGATAAACAATAATAAATTTAGATAGCGTAATTATGGATATATACCTGCTATGCCACAGTTAGATGAGAATGGGTCTTATTTTTGCTTAGGTCTATTTTTGTAAACCTTTTATCGAGAAATAAACAAGTGGATTCGCCATCATTAGACGATTACTATTTATAGAGCTGTATAAGAATTTAAAGAGTATTTACACGATGAGGTTTAACTTAGGAAGTACGTTATGTAAGTTCTTAATGTTACAGTAATATCTATGAAAGCACTGGAAGATAACATGTAGTTCTAGCTTCATAATATTTATACGCCATAGCTGTCGTAGCTCTTCGTAGCGCGAAGACGCTACGGATAGCTACGCAGATACGCATAGACAGTTGCATAGCACTTTCAAAAATGGCGTTTAGGCACGACGAGAATTGAAGTAAATGCAACGATACGGATTATGGTGAAACATAAGTCCTCTGTGGAACTTTTGAAAGAGAACCACAGCCTACATAGCCCATACATGCGCGTAGGTGTATTTTGGCGGGTAGGCAGCGCGCGTGCGCGTCCCGCGGCCCTCCGCAGTCCTACCACCATTCTTCAGTTCAACACCGCCAGCCGCGACGTACCCGCGTTGAAACCTTGCGCGTTTCCAAACGACTGTATCGCTCTAAAAACGAGTAAAAAACGCATATTCACCGCGAAAACGAGTGTAAAATTGTTCACCATCATCCGAAGAAGATATCCGTTCAGATATAGTGCGACAGTGTGCTCAGGGAGGCGTGAAACGGTAAACAAATAAGTGCTTTGGCATAGCGATTTTTGTGAATGAATTTAAGATGGTGGACGGCTGTGTGAGAGTGTAAGGGCGACGTTGTGGTCCAGTTTTATGGTCGTTTATGGTGTGTGGTACCCACCACGTTTGGCTGGTGGTGAGCGGAGTGTGGTGGTGTGTCCGAGGCGTCTGCGGGTGTGGTGAGTCGCGTGGGCTGCTTGTGTGTGTGTGTGCGTCCGATCGAAGCGGATGAATGACTATGACGTGGGCGGTTCGCGGCTAATGTCTGTTTGATAACGTTCTGCACGACTATCCAATAACAGCGCCCGCCCGCTCCCTGTCAACTATTATTTTTAGATTGAGTATCGGAACTCAAATATTTACGTGGATATCTCGATTGGTACGACCTGATTTCGAGCGTCCCTATGCATAAAACATTGTGACGCCGACAAATTTTGAATTTCAATAGCAATTATAAGTAGGTATCGATTAAAGGATAGCTATTTTTGGAATCGAATAGCGAGTAGGGTGGACTGTCTGCTGTTTAGGTATTCCAGCATGAATTGCTTTCGCGAATCAAGTCGCGAGGTTGTGTTATTGAAACTTGGGAAGTAAGTAACTCATTCGCAATCGATATTGCAACCTTGTGCAAAATATAGAATAGTATCGTAATGTCGAATTATGCATTTAGGTTACAGGGTTATGTCGGGTAAATTTATCATAGCCTTCTATTTTCAAAAGGTTCAATAAAAGTAGATAAATAATAAATTGTTAAATACTTATGATAAATTTTAAGGAAAGTTACTGAGTTACTATTGCCCATTTTCACCAGCACTAGGCGACGCCTTAACTTAATGCCTAAATGTGAAACAGTTGTCAGTTGCAGTGTAATAATATTATTGTAACAGCTAGTATGATTAAGTGTGTGTTTGTTTAAAAAAATGTTTTAAGATAATTAAAACGTACAAATCACTATAATTTTAAACAAGGTAAAAAAAATCTCATCAAATTCTATTTTGTTTATAGGTACACATCTACTAAGAAGAATTGATTCTAGAATTACGACAATAACTGGCGTGAAACAATATCCTACAAAGAGTGTACATCCTGTGAATTTAAATTCTAAATTCAAACGGTACAATGAAGATCAAGTAGACACGTGATTGGTGGAACGTATAGTTCAGTTATAAGTAGCCAATCGCGAGGCCCCCTTTACAAATGACGGGGGCATCAAAGCGAATCACGCGCAGCCAGCTATGACTGGACTCCGAAAGGGCTTGCAAGCTGTCAACCGAATATGATAAAGGTAAGTTTAAACCTTTCTGGCTATAATTGAATATTTTTTGAAGCCAATTTTTCAGGAGCCATATTTATTGTTTCTAGATTTGTAAAGTTATTTTAGGCGATGTTTAGAAGGGCAAAGAGCTAGATGGCAATGGTGATATGTTGGCCAAGATAGTTGCCAGCGTTCAGCCCTCTTACTATCACTATCTGCCTTACAACAATGTTTTTAATATTACTTCCAGTTTTTGACAGTTAACCATAGAGTAAAAAGAGATGCTATATCGACTCATGCGTATGGCCCTGCGGACTTTTGTTTGACGTTTATCTGACATCCGTCATTGTAGATGCCGGATCAAGTAAGTACCTTAAATGTCAAACAATATAAACAAGCTGCTTGTTTATTAAATTACATACGTTTTATAGCGTTTTATTATCATTTTTACTATACAACTTTAATAAATAAGCAGCTTGTATATATTGTTTCAAGTAAGATCCGGCAACAACAATGGCGGATGTTAGATAAACGTCATAAGTGTTGCCGCAGGACGGAGTCAATAGTCAATTTTATATATATATTTAAAAATGTAATTTATAAGAAAGATAAGAAATAAAGGAATAATAATACTAAAGGAGGTAGTGGTAAGGCTTCTGCCCGTTTATGGCAGATTATTATGGTTCTAGGTCCTGGACTGTGAAACAGGGTTTTTACACCATCAATGTATCTTCAGTAAGGTACAATGTGCATACTACTGCTAGCTACTATTATCAGTTCGTAATGACCTACATAGATACGAGTTATACAAGCATTTGATTAGAGCTTACCACTATAACGGTTGCTTAACATTACAATGCAGACATTTTTTCAATAGAAGAATACCAATTTTTCGATGTGTTTCTTCGTCTCCGTAAATCATGGTGGTTTTCTAAGTTGCCACTAGCCGCACCAATAAAAATACTTGAAAGAATAAGTATAACCTTTGTGGACATTTTATCTTTTATTAAAAACAACTATCCATAAATCTATTATTAGTCTTTAGCTTCAACAAAAGAGCAGATATTATTAGAGCTTAGTATATTTAAAGTCAGGACTGTAGACACTAAGTCTCGAAGACGTGCCAACTCCCACGCAGCACTCGTGAACGGAGACTCCCACTGGTACTTTGATTAATGACTCACACACGAGATCATTATTTGGCTAGAGGAACTGAAATTTAATTAGCCTTTACTATGTAGAGTTAGTGCCTGATGAGCTTGGTGTAAATTATTCAATACAGTTCATACTTACAACTCTGTGTCCGCGACTTTGCCCACGTAAAATTTATGTAATAACAGGTTATTCCTTGGAATAACAGCTATTTGCCAGTAAAAGTCCCGTCGAAATCTGGGAGTCCCGTCCGTTTGGGAGTTTACCTTAAACAAGCAAACATTTTTAAAATTCCGTTTTCGTTTTGGGTAGCGTATATACTTTCATATGCATTTTCTATAAAGCTGTTATTTTAACACTAACAAACACTTCAATTTTATTTATTTGTATAGGTGACCCTGACTCGAAAAATATAAAAGCAACCTTAAAAAAACTGCTGTCATTTCACTTTGTCGAATACTTTATAGGAATGTATTGTGACGAGTGATTGGTCGATTAACAATTTTATTAACTAAACAGTAAAGTTCTATTTGTTTAAATATAATTGTATAGCCCGTATTACATACAATCACAATTCACAATATATCGAAGCACTATTGTTACCATTACACCTATATGCCAAAACCCAATTTTCTATTGAACAGTCATATCGAAAACAGTTGTGTGAATATTGCAATAAAGATTTATTTTAGACGACCTTGGCAGATTCCTGCAGTTATTCATCGTATGATACGCGATGTCGCCGGCTCGCCACATTGACTCAGTCTCGATAATTTGCCTTTTCTTTACTTAGCTTGTAGACTTCAAGTGATTAAATCATCCTATTATAAGTATTGGCGCAATACAGTTAGTCCCACGATGGGCGCCAATTTTTATATGGTGTAATAAACAGTTATCTAATTATCACAAGGTGTGTGTTTTCTTTTTCTTTTTTGTGAAAGTTAAAAATAATGTTTTATGTACAAATTCCGGGTTTGATAACGTAAGCGTACAAGTAAATAGCACAAAGGAAAATTTTAAATTATCACAAAATTATTGTGTACTCTGACACGCTTTGTCATTTTGTGGATTCATCAGAAGCTAAGCACTTGTTTTGGTCAAACACGCCTATATTACATACCTAAATGATATTTGACCTTTATGGGGTGAGGGGTGAGGGCGTGACGTCATCGCCTAATGACAGCCTTCAATGGAAACATCGGCCGCTAATTATCTGTCTGACTGTGGACCGACGGCTGCCAAAACAAATGTTATTTCAATAGCTGTACCCTATCGAGCGAATTTACTTGACTGTTTTGGAGAATGTACTCTAAATCAATATACATACAGATTGAATTTGTGTGGTTAGAGCGCAGCAACCTCGTGTTAAAATGAAATCACCTCAAAATGTGCTTTTTGTATGAGATTTTTTGTAACTAATTAGTTAATAAGGATCGTGCGCATCTTATCGCGCTTGCAGGCGCAGATTGGGGAGCTTCTTGTTGTTCCCGGGAATCATATATATTTGGCGGAAATAGTGGTAGCCGCGCGGGCAAGAACACCCGCCTTGAACGTAAGGGGTGCAAGTTCAAATCCTAGGCCCGCACCTCTGAGATAATTTTCATGTGCGAATGTCATTTTCAACAATGATTACCACTTGCTGAACGGTGAAGGAAAACATCGTGAGGAAACTTGCACGTCTATAGAAAGGCGTGTGAAGTTCACCAACCCGCGACGGGCTATGGCCCAAATCTCCCGCGTATTGAGGGGGAATGTGCCCCCTATTACATTGGGACCAAAATACATCGGCAAAGTGTGGGCGCACTGCAGTGCACCTCTGCCTACCCCTTCGGGGAATACAGTCGTGATGATGATGTATTTAGTGGAAATGTTTTTGAGGATGATTCATTTAAATGTGTTGTCTGGCGATATTTCTCTGATCCTATCAAGATTAGGATTTCGAGGAAATTCTTGTTGGAATAAATTTATTTGTTGTTGTTACTACGTACTGGCTTCCACTCTTACATTGTGTCACAAAAGGATACAAAGTTATTTATACTACAGTGATTGTTTCCCGTTTTTGCTAACCGTAGAAGACGCCTTAATTTAATGCTTAAATATTAAGCAGCTGCTGTGTACTAATATTAAGTCAACAAACTAAGGCGCCTCTTAGTATTAGTGAAAGAGGTAATAGATATGACATTAATAATAGGTCAGAATCGCCTTTTAGTCTACTACTACCGCCCTTTTAACGTCCCACTGCCGGGCACGGGCCTCCCCTCAATGCGAAAGGGATTCAGGCCAAAGTCCACCACGCTGGCCCAGGTTGGCAGACTTCACACATCTATCGAGAACTAGTCAATTTTATTTTATTTATTGGGGAAAATTAACAGCAGAACAATGTATTGAAAAACATTGGTAAAGAAGCGTATAAATAAAGTTCTACCAACACTATTTTCCACGAATTAAATAAATACAATGTAACTAACTAATAAATGACAAAAATTAACAAAAAAGAAAACAACTATGGAAAATAATAAAAAAAAAAGTAAAAACGACCCAATAATCATAGAAAAGAAAAGAAACAGGAAAATTCAAGAGATGGAAAGCAAAACTAAGAATTAATAATTAGAGCGACACAGTGAAAAATAAAATTTGCAATTAAATTGTAAAATAAAATTGAGTTGAGTACCTACTCACAACATTATTGAGTGAGGGCGAGCAAGTCCCCTCAGACGTGCAGGTTTCCTCATGATCTTTTCCTTCACCGTTTCATAGCAAGTGATAACCTCCGATGAAAATGAGATTCGCACATAAATTGCAGAGGTGCGAGCCGGGTTTTGAACCTGCACACTTTGATTGCAAGGCGTGCTTTCGACCACTTGGCTACCACTGCCTTTTAGTAAAACACTTTTTTTTTCTTAGCCTACTTTCGTGTTCTACTCCTGAGCAAAGGCCTCTCCTTTAATCCTCCACACACTGCGGTCTCGTGCTGTTTGTGACCAAGATTTATGAAAAATAAATATCGCCAAACAACACATACTCATCTTATGATCCTAAAGTAAGCATAGTTTGTCCTATGGGTATTGTACAATGGACTGCTAGTTACCAGTTATACCCAGATCAAGGCAAAGTCCGAAAACACATTTTCGAAATATGCCACGGGCGCAAGTCGGACCAGCAACCATCTGGTTTAGTGCGCAGGGCGGTCTACGCTCAAACCAATAGACAAAGCCGTCGTTATCTTGTTCGTGTTTGTTTCTACACAATACCACAAGTATCAGCAGCAGTAAATAATCAGGGGCACCGCAACCGGTTAAGTGGTGGCTCGTAACTCGGTGCTTTGTAATTGGGTCGGCGATCGTTGGGCGGCCAGCCAGCGCCGTCTGCCAGCCAGCTGCGACGGGTGCTGGCCCCTTGTAAATATCGTATTATAACACACATGTGCAACGTGCATCATACAAGAAATTTTAAAACAGAATTAGAAAAAAATGTTTTTGTAAGAAGTCCCACACTGGGCGACATTTACCTAATGGCACCAAACGTGAGACTTTTTAAATTTACACTTTACGAAAACGTATTTTCTTATTTTGACGTCTTAATAATTATTTGTTAATATACGGAATGTTTATAGAGTTGGTCTGCGTTGATTGAGGGTTGTTGCATATCTGTGGGTGTGGAATATAAACTTTAATTGGTTTACAAGAGGAAGAAAAAGTTAAAACATAAAACGACCAGAACTCGTTAAAGTTAAACATTATGCACGTACCGTCGACAGCAATATTATTTCGATTTCGCGGCTCGTTTCGTGGCGCAGTTGCCAAATGCGGCCCAGTTCCGGACGCAGTTGGAACTTTGACAACCACCACTCATACACACGACCGAGTGACCGTTGAAATTGAATTGCTTTGTGATACATAACGTATTTTCCATTATATTAAAAACTGTTTTGTTGCACTAAATTTTCTTTTTATCTACATTTTTTATTGTAGCGACGTCAATTAACTTGTATAGTTGCATCAATTGTTTTTGTATTGTTTGTTTTTCGTATTTGTGTTAAATGCACTTCTCCTATACTAAGCATAAACCAAATGCAGTGTCCTTTTCAAGAACTAAACCGTGGAACCACCAGTAACTATAAACAAATTGGCTTGGCTGCCATAGCGTATAACTCGATTCAAACTATTTGGGCATTGGCCATAAACACGGCGTTAGTATGTACCTAGATGTTTCTTTGAGTATGCATGTATGAATGATTTTAATGATGGCTAACATAATTGACCACTACTTCTTTATTACTACAAATTGGCAGAATAAATTAGATATATAAAGTAGCTATTGATGACTTAATTGTTGATCTTTAGATATTTCAAGATCCACGATTTGTTAAAACAATTGACGGTATTTTCAAACTTCTGAATACATTCACAAATTAAGTAAAGATCAAGAAAGGAAGTCATAATAACACCTCTTTACAATTTAATAAATGAAAGCAACCAAAAAATTACAAAGAACTGTTTCCGCTTTCACCTGAAAACAATAAAGATGCACCAGCATGAAAGCTTTTAACATTCCCCTTTGAAGTGAGCGAAATTTTAAAAGCTTAATGTCAAATGTGGCGGAGGCTCGTACAAAGTACTCTTTATGTCCTTTTATCTTCCCGTCACTTTGAAGATAACGTCCGCGCTACTGCTTCCTGTGCATTTTATGATGCAAGCCTTTGTATTGTTGCGTTAACAGGGGCTATAGAAAAACGAACTCATTTGCTAAATAGTTAAAAATGTATAAATAAATGTATCGCCAGACAACACATACTCATCGTAATTGCAATCTAAATATGTTCTTCGGGGTATTGGTGAGGTAATGCAGGCAAAGTCACGTGTCTTCTTAGTTACATCTTATCTATTAGTGGCGTACTACATATAGACATTATATCCTTCTTAGGACTAGCTACCTAATAACTTAACTCCACTCTCGAGTTACTTATATACTAGTTATCTCCTTATAATTACTTATCTTATCGTATGGGGGGTTCGTGCCAATCATATCACTTGGACCACTAAACCAAGCTGTCGTCGAATATAAGCATTTAATTGCTATAGTCCAAATAATCTGATGAAACATTATATTTTAATAAAGAATGTTTGGGGAGTACCTACGTCGTAAGTACTTGAATCAAATTTTTAGACCTAAAAGTTCCTATGATTAATCCTAAAAAAATATATAGGTGGAATGCATCCTAATGTTCTGCTTCGCTAATGTAATCAAATCCTAGAGATTCAATAACTTACATCTCGACAATTTTACTGAATAAACTCATAACTAAGTTGTTATGTGAATAGGGGCAAGTTGCGGCGGCGTGCTAGCGGCTAATCTTGTCAGTCGCTAACTGGATTCAGTGTCTTCAGTCGCCTGCATTTGTTAGCCGCTCGACCTTGGCGAATTCACAGCGAGAATGGATATGCAAACCATTTAGTTTCAACTAAACTAGCCTCGCGGGCAAGAACGCCCGCCTTGAATGTAAGTTCAAATCCCAGGCCCGCACCTCTGAGATAATTTTCATGTGCGAATGTCATTTTCATCAATGATTACCACTTGCTGAGCGGTGAAGGAAAACATCGTGAGGAAACCTGCACGGCTATAGAAAGGCGTGTGAAGTTAACCAACCCGCACTGGGCCAGCGTGGTGTACTATGGACCAAATCTCCCTCGTATTGAGGGGGAATGTGCCCGGTATAATGGCAATAGGCTCGCCCCCTATTACATTGGGACCAAAATACATCGGCGAAGTGTGGGCGCACTAAAGTGCACCTCTGCCTACCCCTTCGGGGAATACAGGCGTGATGATGTATTTGATGTATTTATTTATTTAGTTTCAACTATAAAGGACGTATTGCACCCGTGGTTTAAGCTTTGTACACTTTAAGTTTGCGGTACTAGCCCCCATACCATCCTATCTTGAAGCAATGTTTTTAATATTACTTTCGTTTTTGACAGTTAACAACAATACTCTAAGACTGTGGTGGGCAAACTATCTTGATGGGGGACCAGAAAGTTTAAGAAATTTCAGAGGAGGACCAGAATTTAACCAGAAGTTTTAGTCAGAAGTTTTATTTACTTTTATATTTGTGTCGAGACTGTCTTATCTTGATTTGTAAAAATAACTTTTTGTTCTTGCGATTGTTAAATTGAAAACGTACCATTAACACCAACGCACACTACAAGCATTAAGTCCCTTAAGTACCTTATGGACTTAAGGTACCATACGCCTACTAAATTTGGTGAATTTTACGCTTCAAATGAAGTAATATCTTTTTCACACCCGTTTAAAGAGAAAATGATAGGCACATTCGGCTTTGACGTCACGTCACTTGCATTGATTTGCCATAGACGGGCGTGGAGCCATTGTCGTGTCGTCGGTGCTCCAGCCATTCTTGGAATTGGCTGTTCAAAGGTTATAAAAGGGAAAAATTCCGTTGAACCGCAAATAGCATGCAATTAATTGAAATAGAACTCGTTTGTCCTTGTATTTTAGATTTTTTGTAATGTTAAAGCATGAAAGGATTGGTAGCCTCGTGGGCAAGAACGCCCGCCTTGAACGTAAGGGGTGCAAGTTCAAATCCCAGGCCCGCACCTCTGAGATAATTTTCACGTGCGAATGTCATTTTCAACAATGATTACCACTTGCTGAACGGTGAAGGAAAACATCGTGAGGAAACCTGCACGTCTAAAGAAAGGCGTGTGAAGTTCACCAACCCGCACTGGGCCAACGTGCTGGACTATGGCCCAAATCTCCCTCGCATTTAGCGGGAATGTGCTGCCCAGTATAATGGCATTAGGCTCGCCCCTATTGCATTGGGACCAAAATACATCGCATCGGCGAAGTGTGGGCGCACTACAGTGCACCCCTGCCTACCCCTTCGGGAAATACTGGCGTGATGATGTATTTTTATATGAAAGGATTAATAACAGATATAGCTATACATAATATCGCGCTAATCAATGAAAGGTTAATCTTAGCTTAAGAACACGATCATACATTTAAAAGTGTTCTACAAGATGATCCTTTTAAGCGGGGGCTTACTTAGTAAAATTAATTGTATTGAATCATAGAAAAGGTTAATTCCACAACTAAATGACATTGACGCGTGGAGATTTACCAAGGAAATGTAATCTTTATGTATATTGACACAGAGCTCGTTTAGTTATTGGCAAAAAATATGACGCGCGGGTTTTGACGCCCCAGTGTGCTGGAGGCTTCACAATGATAATGTAGACCACTTTTGCACTGTATAATAGCATTGCAGTTGGTTTGTAAATTAGAGGGTGAATCACGTTTCCTCATAAACAATGTCATAGCAAAACAAAATTAAACTAACCCAAATAACGTAAGGTATGGCTTGCAGAAACTTAAGCTATTCAGAAATCTGGGCCACTTCCAAATGCTCGAACGCAAGTGATTTACAAGTACTGCAAAACAACTATTTAATGACAGTGTACGGCGTCTGCGAGCAACTGATGCGAATGTAAAAAACCTGCCAAGTGCGAGTCGGACTCGCGCACGAAGGGTTCCGTACCATTATCTAAAAAAACGGCAAAAAGATCACGTTTGTTGTATGGGAGCCCCCTTAAATATTTATTTTATTCTATTTTTTAGTATTTGTTGTTATAGCGGCAACATAAATACATCATCTTTGAAAATTTCAACGCTCTAACTATCACGGTTCATGAGATACAGCCTGGTGACAGACGGACGGACGGACGGACGGACGGACGGACAGACGGACGGACGGACAGCGAAGTCTTAGTAATAGGGTTCCCGTTTTACCCTTTGGGTACGGAACCCTAAAAACTCTTTGGCAACCGATACGGAATTTTAATTTTCTGGAGCACTTGAAACGTAAACGCTGGGGCATATTTTCTACTTCATTCCTGCAGCTATTTTGTTCTTCGTGAAAGTACACTATTATTGTCATTATGACCTGAAAGTTTATGATGATTTAAGTTTGAAATTTAGATTGATAGAAAACTCTTTATTGTACACCAATAGTTACATGGAAATTACACAACATATATTGACACAAACAAGAACAAATAGGAGTGAACATTGAGCGGTCTTATCGCAAGATGCGATCTCTTCCGGACAACCTTACCAGAAATTTAAACAATATCTTCTAAAATATTATAAGTAATTAAAAGAAGAAAATTATTCAAAATACGTGATATTTATACAATTTGGCTAAGAATGAATAGAATATCGATATGGACTTTTATCTTTTTTCACATAAAAAGACTTTGAAAATAAAGATTATATGCTTTGGCATGGAGAGTTGGATCATTTGTCCCTACTGCTGTATTAATCAGAGTTCTTTGTCACGCCGTTTTTAAAGAAAACTTAACACTCCAAAAAATAATTTAACATAATAGAGAGAACATATTTTTAAGGTATATTCAGTCAATTTGAATGTCATTGTATAATATTTTTTTCAGTGTATAATGTAGTGTTGAATAAATAATTTAGACACATGTGCTAAATGCAACGTCCAAGTGTGTGTCGCATTGCGCGCGCGGGCCCCCATTGGCCGGTCAGTCGGACGGGACAAGCTCCGTTCGTTCAACTTTGAATCTGCAAAATGGTGTTACCAAGAAAATGGTTTTAGTTCCTGCAAAGGTCTCCGTGTAACTGGTACGTACTGGAATCGTACAGCCTCGGAATTATAGTTTTGTGTTACTTTTCTAATGCTACTTATTGCTCATAAACACTTTTATTACGGAAAATTGTAAATTTGTATCGTAATAATATAGGCAAATTCCATTTTAAAATAAATTAAAATTTTAATACGTTTTACAACATAATAACACCGTCGAAACGAAAGTCCCACGCTGGGCGCCAAATTGTTTAATCACAAAATTTTGACATTAGAGGGTAATTTTGAAAGTATTTTACATAGAAATTTATACATAGCTCATAACATAACTCGTGGTACGTAAAGTGTTGCTACATTATAAAAATTGCTGTGCACTTACGCGATGATGGATTGATGGCAAACTCGTATACTTTCAGCCATAATAGCGGTGTTTAGCACTTCTGAACATTGAGGGTACACCAAAATATGACTGAAAAAACTATAAATTTACAAAAGGGTTCAAGGATACATTAAATACTTACCTCAATTTTAATTTTAATAACAACATAAAAGCTTACAGACCGTATAAGAAACTCGATCCTGTGCTCCAAAACAAGAATTGCTGACGTAGGCCACTCAGCTCCTAACCTTAAGTGGAACTGGGCAGGTCACATCTGCCGCATGCCGGATACACTATAGGCAAAATCAACCACGCAATGGCTCCCCAACCACGTGAAACGACAACGCGGCAGGCCCAAAGAGAGATGGTAGGATGAGCTAGACTCTCTCTTACCGGAGTGGCCCCGGTTGGCTATGGACCTCAATAAGTGGTAAAAGGTAGGGGAGGCCTTTGCCCTGCAGTGGGACAGTCAAGGCTTGTTATGATATGATATATTTAAATAAGGTAAACACACTGAAGGGTAAATTATTATTATGTAAGTATTTCCTTTATCCTTTGGCAACAGCTAAAGTAATATATTGCTAACGAAAGCTTATAGGAGTGCCACCTTGGACGAAGTTTAAATGACTTCGCCCGCTGTGGGCACAATATGCACATACTGTGGCTGCATACTTAATACGTAATACATTACACCCTACGCAGTATATAATTATACTGCGTAGGGTGCATAAGAGAGAATGAGGAAATATTTTCAATGTTGAGGTCACTGATTTGATAATGAAAATAAATAATATATATCGCCAGTCAACACAAATAAGCAAAGCTTGTACTATGGGTACCATACAATAGACTGGGGCGATCCCAGTGACACCCAGATCAGAACAAATTACGAAAAGGCCATTTCCGAAATTTGACACTGAAGGAAATCGAACCCGCAGCCCCCCACTTCTTCCATTTCCTACTTACATTTTAGTTCCAGTATACGTAAATACACCAACGAAACACGTGTTAAGAAAAAGAAAAAAAAAATAGCAACGACACAAAATAATTAAAAATAATGTTAATTATTGTCCTAATTTTTAATTTATACTTTAGCCCTATTTGGTTGAAGAGTGAGCCTAAATATTGTCGTTATATGGAAGAAGTTATAATTCATAATTTGTTCGGGACAAGAGTGAAAGGATTTATTTCAGTTTCTCGTGATCGTGAGCGGGATAACAATACTTTAGTTTTTTCGTTTTCAAATTTCAAACGCTCATAACTCAAATTACATTGGCGCACCCACCCAGTATCAGATACGTTCACGTTTGATGGTGTGCGCGTCTGCAGGGAGTATCGGCCGCAAGTAGGTCACGCGGCCACCGACCCGCACTCCGAACCAATGCACTAACTATATTTTAATTCAACCGTTTTTTGTATTTTATGGCTCTTGTCTTTTCATGCGGCCCTGGTACATTATAGAGTATAGCAATGATTAAAAATAACTTTCATAATGATTACCACTTACTGTACGGTGAAGGAAAACATCGTGAGGAAACCTGCACATTTGTTGAAAGGCGTGTGAAGTTCACCAACCCGCACAGGGCCCGCGTGGTGAACTATGGCCCAAAAATTGAGGCCTTCGTATTGAGCGAGAATGTGCCCGGTATAATGGGCAATAGGCTCGCCTCCTATTACATTGGGAATTAAAAATTACTTTAACCTATTTATAATCACCCTGGTATTCTGTGAAGTAGAAGGCAGAAGCTCACTGCAGTACACTCACATTTCTCCCGAAATTGGCCCTAACCTAATTTAATTAGTACGGTTGCCTATTTCCTTGATAATACATGCAAAACATCTCAATGTGAGTATTCGCACTGCAGTTCACCTGCACTGGGCTTTTCTAGGTTAGACGAAAGAAAGAAAGAAGAGACATTAAATAGCGCACTGGCCCGGTGGCAAAGACAGGCCCATTTCTTTATAATGTTCACCTAATCTGAAGAATAAGTATCTGAAGAAACAATTCGATTAATTACAATTCCCATTCTAGATAACGACTAATGATCAAATATAAAAGAAGTAATATCAGTACTTAATGAAATCAAAATACAATGCGTGCTGCAAAAATATGTCGTCCAAGATAAAAGAGGCAGCCAATCTGATAGGACGCCAATACTCCGCCTTGGATGTAAATCAAATAATGGCGAATGAGAAGCGATGCCACAAATCAATAGATGTTAATAAGTATAGCAGGAACTCTCAGTAGGTACCTATGTTCGGGACTTACCTTTCGATTATGGATTGATCAAATTATATTTGGAATCCGGTTTTTCCCCCCGTAAAGATACAATAAAATTTCTTTGTTGACGACGAATGACTACGAAGTCTCTTACCAACGAATATGATTGGCTACCATAGAGTATCTAGAGTACACATAACGACTCCACTCTTCGTATAGCTCGGCGGCGATTTTTCCGCCATTGTTGTTATCTCATGTTCCTGTAGTATACGCCAACTATATGGGTGTTAAGACTACGTCGTTCCCATAAGAGCGGCGCAGACGCCGCCAGAGGCATAGACACCAACGCCACAGATAACACTCGCCCTTCACTAATTCTACGACACGGACGGACAGTCCTCCTATACTTTAATCTTTATCATGTGAAATGTTGGTTGAAACCTCTGAAATACGCTCATTAAATAATAATCAACGTGAGAAGAAGACTTTTATTCTACAATGGGAAAGCAACAATGGCGGAGTCCGATAAACCAGAAAAATTTACTACAGCGCGGGCTCGAAATGTCATCTCCGTTATAATATTTCTATGGTCTATAAATACTCGTTTAACTCGAATTAATACGTAATTAATATAGTTATTCCAAGTTGAACAAGTGTGGTCCTTATAACAAATGCGAACTAATAGCCAGCACTATTAATAATTTGTTAGAGCAGTGTTTACGTCAGCAAACAGTCAACTTCAATTATCGATTTCTCCGATCATATAACCCATCATTATTATAGGTTACTATTACAGTAGTGGTAGTCTCGTCGGTACAACGCCCGCCTTGAACGTAAGGGGAGCAAGTTCAAATCCGGACTCGCACCTCTGAGATGAGGTGCGAGCTCCGGATTTGAACGTGCGAATGTCATTTTCAATAATAATTACCACTTGCTGAACGGTGAAGGAAAACATCGTAAAGAAACCTGTCCGTCTATAGAAGGGCGTGTAAAGTTGAACAACCCGCACTGGGTCAGCGTGGTGGACTAAGGCCCAAATCCCCCTCGTATTGAGTGGGAATGTGCCAGGTATAATGGCAATAGGCTCGTCCCTTATTACATTGGCAACGTATGTTTGTTTGAGGTAAACTAAAAAGGCTGATGTTACAAGGAGTACTACAGGCAACATTTTTAAGAAAATATAATTATCACCGGAGATAAATTCCGCGCGTACAAAGGCGTAAGCTTAGCTAGTTAGGTATTAGGTAGGTACTCGTACATACAAGGCGTATCAGAAGTTCGAAACATGTTTGAATTTACATCAAATTTGTATACATTTCAATTGTATAACAGAACTTGTGCAAACAGTAAAGTATTATTTCGGACTTCTGAATCACTATGTATTTGCTGCAACAAAAAAGGTGGAATGCTTCCGACAGATCCGTCGGCTAATCCGTTTGGGATGATGCTGATGGAAGCGCGGGGTTTTACAAATAGATATCCGATCGCCTGCATACGGTTCCTACTTAATCCGGTGTTTTCAGTAAACCATCACGATACAAACGACATTTTTACACACAATAAAAATAATAGTAAAAAAACTTTTTAAAAACAAGCTTTTATTTAGTTGCCCTTAGTTTTCGTGTTCTCCTCAGCAAGCCCTTTCATTTAATACCCATACTGTGGTAGTGTAGAAAAAATAACTTTTCCGCCATCTTGGATGATCCGCCATATTCGAATTAGAATGACGTCACATAGCTAAGTATGCATTGTCATCCAAAATAAGCGTGTATAGGTACCAAATTTCAGCTCAATTGGTTAAAGATAACTGATTTAAAATTCAGTTGCAAGATTCCACCCGGACATACATTGCAAGTTAATAGAAAGCTTGTAATAATATGTCTTTCGTGCAGTATGTTTCAATGGTTACAGCTAGCAACTATTATGTAACAGTTATTGCTATCAATTTGCGTTTGAAACCAAACAACATTGGGGATTTTTAATACGTTTTGACAGCAGTTTTGAAAATAAGTGATTGAAACACGTTTCATCAAACATCATTTATTAAATTTACTTTTTTTATATCACCAATCTCTACCTAACTCAATAAAGTATGAACAATTTTTATATTAAAATTGTAGGTCCATCGTATCAATGCATTATCCAGGCGAGTCCCCGAGGGAATAGGGTGAAGGTTCTGGGTCGACCTGGTTCCGTCCCAGATGCGTTGCCTGGCGACCGGCACGCGCACCCCGCCTGCACCCCTCTACCCCATCCACCATTCGATTATTTCAGTAAAACACACTGAAGCGTCTAATGTCGCGCATCACAATATTTACCAATACCAAAACTAACTCTGTGCTAATATGCATAAAGATTAGATTGCTACGGTAAAAGCCACACATTCTGATACTCATTATTGTCATTTAGTCGAGAAATGAACTTTTTCTAGGAGTCCAAATTTCATTTTGGTATGGGAAACCATGACGCGCCACGTTTACGCGATACAAATTATAATAAAAAAATAAAAAAATTCTTGTGTAGGCCAAAAAGCACTTAATAGTCAGATTCTACCGGTTCGGAGTGCTGCTTCCACTGAGAAGAGCCGGTAAGAAACACAATGGTTACTCTTTTTAAAATGATAAATAGTAGGTAAGGATTATGAGTAATACATTCTCAGGAGCAGCAACGCCATGAGAGCAGGAAGCACTTTGGTTCAATACCAGAGAAGAATTATACTCACGCAGTCTAATATTAGATACAGATTTTGAGAGATTATAAATCTTTTCTACCATTTACTTTTCAAGCGGGAGCTATTCTCCTATTTCTTCTTTTTTACGGATTTTCGAAATTTTAATGGAATGAGATGAGAATGGCTGCACCTGCGGTTAGCGGGTATTTATGCTAATGTCGAGTAATTAATAGCAAGGAGAAATTCATTAAATAGGTACACATTATAAATAAAAAGGGGTGATGAACATTATAGAGATGGCGCATGATCCAGCTTTAATCGAGCAGTTTTGTGCGTCCAACGTAGTTCGTGAATATATTTTATGTACAAAATAATAATTGTTTATGTAAAACAACAATCCTGAGATGTTTTGCTATGTGATAAGGCTCTGGTAACACCTAGGGCTGACGATATTTCTGACAAACTTTTTTAATATAATGTTCTGGTTATCAAGAGCGCGCGGAGCACAGATGGACACATTTTTCATATGATTCTTTGTTTGCTAACGACATTTGGCAACAATATAAATAAATAGGGATCACTTCTCGATATACCTACTTTGTCTGTGATTTTCTTTATAGGATTAAGCCCAACACACATTCATATCACTGTTACTCCTGTAAGCCAGGAACTACAGCGGTAGGTATCCCATGAAAAAGCAGAGTTTTGACCCTCGGCGAGTCCCGGGGAAAAGCTAAATTGTCTTGTCCCGAATGTATTTAATCAAAAAAGGGGTAGGAGTTGGAAAAAAATCCACTTCCCTCCATTAAAAAGGGGGAGACAAAACGAACTAAATAGGCTGAATTGCCACGGAAACAAAGAAGGCACCACGGATCCTATTTAACACTATTATCTATCTGTCATTATTAGCAGTTTAATAAGAATCAATAGCATTAGGCTCGATTATATCAAGTGATTATTGGTCAAAATATTGTCTTGTGGCTGGCAGGTCGGGGAGGATGAGATCGGCCCCAAGTCTACTAACACTATATAGGCATGAAAACAACATCTTTTTTCAATGGTACCTAAAATATGAGCAGTGAAGACATTAAATATTGTCATCATGATGCAATTTACCTAGTCATATTCTAGTTACCAATGATACAAGATATAATTTTTATGCCTTAAAATATGGAGTCCAACACTATCGTCGTGGAGTTGCTATCTCCACGACGATAGTGTTAGCAGACTTGGGGCCATGATAAAGGTAGTTTAATGGTCTTATTACTATATTGTTTAATATTTTTTTCTGGGCCATTTCACTGATAATAACCGAAATACCGCCAATGAAAGAATTAGGTGGTTTATTTCACTTCTATATATTTTGTAAACCATAAAGCCATTTCGTATTTTCCAATGTTAGCCTTTGTTCAAAGTGGGGAAGTTCAATTTAAGGAACACGGAAGCAGTGCAGTCACGTCTGGGAGCCGACGCGATTTATGGCTTTTGGGGGCGATAGGTGTTCGGGCGGGAGAGAGACGCCACCGCCCGGAAGGGATTGCTGGATAATGCAGGGGAATTATATGCAATTAATAACAAAAGAGAAATGAGTACAAATCCAACTCTATTAATTGGAAAGTCAATACTTGATTATATTAGTAATCGACAAGGATTTAATTTAAATGTTTCGTTTTAGTCATTAGAAAATTTTTAGGTGCATTTCACGGGCAATTATGGCCTCCATTATGCCCCGTATTCAGCAGTGTCAACTACACTTATGACGGGCGACTACCAATATTCGCAAAACAGAATCAGACTCGAGATATTACGAGTTATAGAAATTAACAACCAAAAAATTATGGAAAAGCATGGTGGCTAGACTCTTACTTACCGCAGTGGCTAGACTCTTACTTACCGGAGTGGCCCGGTTGGCTATGGACCGCAACAAGTGGAAAAAGGGAGGGGAGGCCTTTGCCCTGCAGTGGGACAGTCAAGGCTTGATATGATATGATGGTGGAATTTCGATCAAATACCGTTCAGTTGTATACCCGATACTGATGCAAACGTCAAAGTATTATTTCGTACTTCTGAAACATCCCCTGTAAAGTTCTAGCCGCAATATTGATCGGGAACCAACCAATGAGTAAGATATGAATGCTTAGATGGTCAATTATTTTATTGTCAGCACGGTGCAATGGCGCGGTCGGTGCGGTGATGGCGGATGGGTGCGCGGGCGCAGGCGCGGGCGCGGCGGCGGACGCGGAGGCGGTCGCGGGCGAGCACGCGGCGCGCGGCGCGGCGCTCGAGCGCGCTTACGTGCACGACGTGTACGAGCAGGCCGGTGATGAAGCCGATGAGAAGTCGCGCGCGCCCGCCCCGGGAGTGCGCGCCTTCCTTACCGACCTGGACCCTGGGAGCCTCGTCTGTGATGTCGGTCAGTACCTACTTTGGGGTTTTGAGACTAACTACCCCTCTTACTGACGGGGGTCGCTACTTTACTAGATACCAATTCTTACTAGGTGTGCCTCATATCTATAGAGTAACCTAAAGTCAGATTTTAAAAGATCTATTAATGTGAGTGAGTATAAAAGGGAGCATGTTAGACTTGAAAATAAGAACATGATGGCGCCCCATCTTTTCTTTATAGATATTTATTTTACGATAATTAACCATTTCCCAACTTTAGAAGAGCCTAGTACATATTATATACTCAACTGTAAATTACTTTCCTTATACTGTTAGAGCTATTAAAATATTTAATGTTAAAACAATCATGGCCATCTTTCTATAGGATAAATTAATTCCTCATTTATTTGATAAAGCAGTGAGCAGTAAAACAGTCAGATCATGTATCTGGATGAAGCGCAAATAAAGACCTCTTTGATAGACAGTTATTTAATATAAAAATTATAGTAATCAGATAAAGGTTAAAGAGATATTCCTAATTATCTTCATAAATACAGCTTATGTCTCAAACTGAAATGTCAGAGGTGGGCGTAACAAGATAAATAATCCGAGTGAGCTGTCTGTGAGGAGCACGTCTGAATCAGGCAATGGGGACGACGACTTGGTCTAGTGGTTAGAGGTTTGACTCACTGCATCAGGCGGATGCGGGTTCAATTCCCGTCAGTGGAAAATTTCAAAAATAGCCTTTCCGCAACAAATTTCGGAAACCAGGGCAAACCCTGGTTTGGATGTAATTGGGATTGCCCGCAGTCCATTGTATGGCACCCATAGTACAAGCTTTACTTTGTTTGGGATCATGCAACATTATACGTGTTGTCTGTTGTATTTATATTTATTTAAAATGAAAACATTATATTTATTTGTATGCGCATCATTTTTATTTTCTATGTTGACTACAAAACTGACAAAATCTAAGTAATATCTAAATAAATCCTGCTATATGAGCTGGTAGTACATCCTGTAGTTCAAGCATGTGCGCCAACACTAGACTTTTGTCACGGAGTATGTTGATTGTGTCTCTGTCTCACGTATGAATTGTGACTTACTCTCTGTAAGGGAGCAAATCCGTGACAGAGATCAAGTCTTAACATGCGTGCTAGCCCCACTGTTCTTGTAATCGAGTCGTGTTTGAGAATGCCACAGTTTAACTAGAGTTAGTGTACCCCTACCTACCAAAGAGTAACTAGAGAACTCATAGCGACTCCGCGCTGCGTTAGCTGCGTATGGCTCTGCGACAATGTTTTTAACGTTTATCTGACATCCGCCATTGTAGTTACCTGTCGTATACGGCAACTACATAGGGCAACTGTAATGGCGGATGTTAGATAAACGTCAGAAACATTTGCCGCAGGGTGAAGTCGATAGGACATCTCCGTTATATATCTCGATGCTACCTACCCACGTGTAGAGTCACGTTTGTTATTTACTACGCATTTGCCGTAACACTACTCCTGACCTTTCCTTTTTGCGTATATCCTTGTTTTATCATACGTTACATTACCTACATGTAGTTGTTAGTGGTAGGAACCACTATTATTTTAGATATCTACCGCCCTACGCTATATAATAGTCATAAGGTCGTCAGTTCACTGTGTTCTATTTTCAATGACCTTAAGTAGGTAAGTACCTACAAATTTCGATCCTACTTCAACGCATTTTTTTACAGAAAAGGTCTTAATATTGGTACTTTAGATACTTTGTTTATTTTTTTTTTATAATTTTATTAATAAATGGCATCAATTATTTACAAACACTATAAGAGAAAAAAAAACAATCTAATTTAACAAAACAAAAATTATACCCCACCACTGTCGGTCGGTAGGGTGCCCAGCACGCTGGCAGCATTGCCACGTTTTAATAATTAGATTTTTTAGTTAATTTGTAAATAAATCAACATTTCTAGGACTACTGAAGTTGCTTTTAGAATAGTATTCCTATATAAAACTATGGGCAAGAACCTCTATGGCCAGGGAGGTGTTTAGTTTTAAAACAGGATGTCGTTACTTATATTTTCTGTATGAATCTATTCTAGGTAAGTTACAGTACCGAATGATTTTTGAATCCACCCAGTAAATTATTGTCTAACTTCAAAATGAGATAAGAAAATACGTACACATTTAATATATAACGCAGATAACATTTTCATTATTCGTTTATACATAATAATTATCATGAATTGATCAAGTCTTGTAAGTGATGTTACGCCTACACCTAAAGGGCAAGGGAATTAACATGCCTATTTTTGATAATGTACTCTGTATCAATATACATAAAGGTTGAATTTCTGTTGTAAAAGTCACGACCCCACCCGTTAAGATTCAATGTATTTTTGTTGAAGAATAAACTTTTTCCATGTATTAATACAGTTCATTTTGGTATTGGGTAAAATTTATCGCACGCGTTTTGAAGGCTCTGTGCGCGCAGGGCGTTGCCCACGCATTCCGTAGGTGTCTAACGTAGGAGAAGAAAATCCTCGTTCAGTTATTTTAACTTAACCTTTCGCTGTGATTTTGTAGCGCCGAGCTACCAAAAATAATTATTATGAATTGGATAAACGTTGAATAAACTGAGCTCGAAGTAATACCTACGCACCGCGACCTAAACATTTGATACCTACGCATAATAATCTTGTTAAAAATATTTTATCAGTTAAAGAATACCCACCATATATATTAGCTACCTCGTTTAAAGGATCAATGACTGGTCCGATTTTCGTTTGATAGACATCAATCTCTATTATACAAGGTGTTTCAGAAGTCCGAAATAATAATTTGATTTGCATTCGACCATGTTTTTCCAACTTTTTTTCGTCGTCAATTTCTATAACTCGTAATATCTTGGGTCCTATGTAAAATTGGCATGTTCTGTTTTGTGAATATTTTAAGTTGCCCTTCATAAGGGTAGTTTAAACTGCTGAATAGGATTATGGATGTGCCCAAAGGCCAGAACATGATACCTGTGAAAAATCTTCAAAGGTCTGTAAACTCAGAAACTATAATAGTTAGGTTTCTTCACTAAGCATCCACATATGACCTACCGTATATGTATCCGAAGTATTATTACGGACTTCTGATACAATAAAAGAAAAAATATGACCAATTTGACGTTTTGTTTCGACATATCTCGAATAGAGATATCAATCATCAGTCTATCAAACGAAAATCGGGCCCCAGTATTTTGAAACAAGTCTATCAATTCTATACTGGGATTCATCGGCCCTTTTTATCCCATTAATGACACAATTTTATTTATACCGTGTATTTATTGATTTTTCTCTTAATTACTTGACACTGGCTAAAATACCCGCTTATCGCAGGTGCAGCCATCCCTCATCTTATTTCATTAAATTTAATCATTTCATTCGTTCCGTAAAAAATAAGAAGTAGACTGAGGTCTTAACCAACACCTCTTAGTGTAATTGTATTAAATATTTTTATACCTATTAACAGATTTTTTTTATTTTTTTCTTCCTTCTTTCTTTCTTTCTTTTTTCTATTTCTAGTTAACTGCCAAACATTTAAAATAATATTAAAAACATTGGTTGCAATAGACGTAATAACGGGGTGACCTATTTTAAAATCTTCTAGCTCCATAAACACTATATAGGTTCTAGCAAAATATTGAGGCATGTTTTTCATTGGAGGTGTTTTTGTTTTACAGGTTGCGGTAACGGTAAATATCTGAGCGTGAATCCGTCCGTGTTTACCGTGGGAGGCGACCGGTGCTCGAGGCTCGCCGGACAAGCCCGCCATCATGACAATGAGGTAAGGAACTCTTGAACAGCACGGCTAGGACGCGCGTCAAGACAAGAATTTTTTTCGTATCGAGTCACTATCACATGCCCAATTCGTAGGCGAGCAAGAGACAAATGCTATTAGTCAGGTCTTAGAGGGCGTACTAGCCTTACGCAAGCGGCTATGTGAGAAATTACTTACAAATAGATCTGAAAATGATCTTCGCTATTTCAGAGCCTATCGTTCCCACCATATTTTTGGGACATAACCAAATGCCAGACGCTTGCACCAATGTCACTATCCTATAACGTAGATAATATTATGTTATCGATGTCGAATGAAGATGCCGACCTTCGACCTCCAACGAGTTCCAATTTACACCTAAATTATCTCGATACCTGTAACGAATACCTTTTCTGGACATGACTTTGATTAAAAGAGATTCTAAATTAGTTCGTACAGTGTGAAATCGCTGATCCCTTAGTTATTTTCAGTTCTAAGTTTGATCTCAAAAATTATCTTAAGTTTCGTCTCATGTACAATCAGATCTACTGCCATTTTTCTAGGTGGTTGTATGCGATAACATGTGTCTACCGTATCGCGACGAGTCGTTCGACGCCGTGCTGTCTATTGCCGTGGTTCACCACTTTGCAACAGTGGAACGCCGCGCGATGGCACTACGGGAGCTGGCGAGGGTCACCAGAATAGGCGGCCGGCTGCTGCTTACTGTATGGGCGATGGAACACGAGGGACGGAACTTCCATTCACAGGTACGTAGATGATTACCAGCGCACTAGATATCTTACGTCAACTAGAGTGTGCTTCAGTCAATTAGTGTCTGAGAAAAACGTTTGGAATTTTAGTAGAATTTTGAGATACTTAAAATACATTAAAAAAACAATAATTGTTTTTAGGACGTGTTGATACCATGGCATCGACCGGTTACGTTGTGCCCGCCGACACAAACACCCAGGTTCCTCTCAGTAGATAACGACCAGTAAGTATTTAATACATCTTTATACTCAAGTCTACTGAGGAGTTTACAGTAGCTAATGTGCTATTTGCTTCATTGCAGTAACGGTGAGCATTGGAAAAGCCGGGAAGAGTCCCCGGGATCATCTTCACTATCATCACCCAACGAAACCTGCTACTCATTTGTGAGGAGAGCGCTCCAACGATTGGCAGGACGTCGATCATTTCTGCCTTCCTGGAGCATTGGAGCTAGGGTTCCACAGCGTCCATGTATACGTCCCGAACCACCAGCAGCGGACCTACCCATCGAACTGAGACGATTAGACGAAGCGTTCCCACCTAGATTAATGCCACAAGCGTCGGACGCGTCAACTATAAAATCCCGAAGTCTGACTGACATAGCGGACGTAGAAAGACATGCCCTCGTCCGATCGCGTTCAAGTTTACCAAGCTTAGTCGTCGAGAGTGAACCACCGCCGCCGGAAACCCCAGCACCAGAAGTCACGGAGCCTCGAAAAAAGCCTCGACTGGTGAAGCAAAAGAAATCGATAAACGAGGACGACGCAGAAGAAGATCTCGACAAACCTACAGACATGAAAAGTTTAGTCGAAGAAATGCCTAATTTCAAAATTCACACTCATAGATTACAGTCCAAGAAACCTGGTGTATTTAAGCAGACGTCGTTGAATGAGGAATTGATGTCAGTAGAGCGGTTACGGGAAAAAGAACGCGTTAGAAAGAATATTCAAAAGCAAGCATCACTCAATGAGGAATACCTTTACCATAGACAAGGTGCTCTTGATTCGATCCGCGACTCAATATTCTCGACGTCGGCAACAACTGCCAAGAAATTCCAATCACTGAAGAACGGCCTCACTAGTAAGTTCAAAACGTCAACAACGAATATAGATAAAGTAACCGTGTTCGTGAGAATGCTCCAAGGTTGGAAAAGTCACGGACCGGTCCCAGAAGTTCCTACACCGAGTGACAATATCATAATTAGTGAAAAGGTCTATCCGGAGAGGCGACACTCGAAGGAAGACGGTTCAGACTCTTCGAAGGACAGTAGCTTACAGAGCGACACTAGTGTTGACTCTGAGGACAGTTTCGCATCTGTGATATACGTTCCGAAAGCTGACGGGTCAGGGGACCCATTGTCACCTACCCCTTTATCTCCTGGTCCCACATCGCCACGGTTAAAAGTGTCCTCCGTTCCAACATCACCTAGAATGAAAAGTTCCCCGGGACTCCCATCTCCTAGAATCAAACAGGCATTCCCATTGATAAGGCCACCGGGATCACCGAACTCAGTACAAGCTCCGACAAATGTTAATAAAATATTAGTAGCTCAATACAGTTTGAAAAACTATTCAACTACAGCTACAGTTTGTACCGCTCCATTTAAACCACAATCAAAAAGTCAGCCTAATTCTCCGCCTAAATCAGAATCGGATGACACAGTTATTAAATCTGAACTTCCACCACTAATCAACAAAAATGTGTCCATAGACGTTTTTGAGGAAGCTGATCCGATACCACCTATAAAAGAGGAAGATGAAACTCCCACTGAGGTAACTAAGGAACTAATAGCAGAAATAAATAAAGATATAGAAGAGATACATAAGTTAACAGCCGAGACTAATCAGATTAAACCACGGGTGTTACAAGACGTAAAACCTTATCCTAAAATAACGTTGCAAACTGTAGCTGAGCTGCCAGAAATACCTCAATATAAACCTAAGGAGCTAAACAAATCACAGACAATTGATACACTGGATTGTAGGGCTGCAGATCGCAAGAAAAAAGAAAGGATACGACAGATCAAAGAAATGCTGAATAAAGGTATTCCATCGGTCAATGCAAGTCGAAGGCCGCCATTCCCAATTGTTCGTGGCGCAAGGAATACGGAGCCTTTTGCTAAGAGTAAGCCTACACTTATGTCATTAGAGCTATTTAATCCTGCGACAGATGACATGGATAGCGATTCCAGTGGTGTATCATCTCCTGATTCAGTAGATAGCGTTATAAGCGTTGTGCCAGAAGAATTGCGCAAAACTGCTGTGGAAAAAGGTAAAGAGGATTCTATTTACCAACAAAATTTACTTATAATCTTCTTACCAAATAAGTATTGTAATTAAATTATTTTATTTGTTACAGATTTCCCAACAGTAACAACATCAGATTCCAAGAATGATGAATCAATTTCAGAAAAGTCTCCAATACCATCTCCCGCCCCGCAAACACTGATCGAAGCTGTAGCAGAAGTGGCACAGTCATTGGACGAAACCTGCGAAACTGTCATTCAATCCAGCCCACGATCAAAACGAAAACATCTAGAAAAGTTAGAAAGCACTGAAGCAATGGCAATTATACAGGGGGTTTCAAGTAGCAGCAGCAGTAGCAACTGGAGCCTTAACAAGTTATCTCCCGGTGATCTGAGGCTAACAGAGGATAGATCCCGATCTCAATCTCATACTAGCTCTAGTGGAAGCTCATCTAGTTTAGAACGTCTATCGCCTGGAAGAAGATCCAAAGACCGTTCACCGAAACTTGGCAGTACAAGCAATTCTACCTGGAGCTTAAACAGATTATCCCCTAACAGGCCGGAAGGACGGTCGTTGGACGAAAATCTGAGTAAGAGTCATAGAAGTCCCACCAGACTGCCCTACGATTCAATTTCAATATCCAGTACCGACTCAGATAAATCTATATCCAAATCGGAGAGCTTCAACAGGATACAAGCTAACGAACCACTTGTAACGTGCAAATCCGACATGATACCCACAGAAGATGAATGGCCAGACCAAGACCGGAGCCAACACCTGACAGAATTCGCAGAGAAGTTAAGCGAGAAACTGCTGCAAGAAATCGATCAATACTCGAAACGAATCAACGAAGACGATTTTGATCTACCAAGTAGCAGCAGCAGCGAAAAGAGCATTTCGTTACGACTGAAACGTGAAGAGGAAGATAGAAATACACAAAAAATCTTGGACGAATTGTCAGATAGCTTGCAACACTTAGAAGACCCGTACATCAATAAAATTAGTACAGAAATGAAAGGTCTAAGTAAACTAAGCGCCGAAATCCAAGAAAGGAATAAATACATCGCATCTATAAATGACACGCAAGACACTGACATTAATAAACTGTTCCCTAAATGTATCGCAAAAACAAAAAGCAAGAAAAGATCAAAAGATGTCGATCCAATTATTAATAAATACAGGGAATTGAAGAAATCAATTAAAGTTACTAGTGAGGAGGATATTTACCTCAACAATTGTGCCAACATCCAATACACGGCGAAGCCTATAACAGATGATAAAATTATAGATACAGAGATTAAGAATCCCGACGATGACAGTGCGATTTCATCAACTAACGGAAACCCTGAAATCACTATAGATTCAGGAGCTTACGACACGAGTCAATCACTCGAAACTGGATACTCCTTGGAGTCAGAAATGAGTGTAGATTCCCTATGCACCAGCACTGATAAACGGTCTTCATTGAAGGTCGGACAGTCCACCGATTCGAGCGATTTGGACAAAATGGAAATAAGCCCAGAATCTATGACGTCGCGATCGAGCACCAGTACCGCTCCGTTGAAATCTGGATTCTCAATCGAGTCAAGCGACACGTCCGCTGGGAGTGACTGGAGTCGTCGGGACAAAACCGGCAGTACCGCATCGCTGGGCTGCGCCAGTTTAGCGTCATTGCCTTCATGCAGTGAGTGCTCCAAAGAGCGGAAACTGCTCGAAACCCGATCTTCCTCTGAGGATACTGCCACGGCTCCAGCGGCGCCTGCTCGTCCGTTGCCTCACGCACCGCTACTACCTTCATTGAGCGACGGCTCCGACAGCCTCCCATCCGAGGGAGGGGCAGTCACCTACCACCGATACTACCACGTATTCAAGCGAGGCGAACTCGACCAACTCATTGAGAAGTACGTTGAGAGCCTCCACGTGGTATCGTCATACTACGACCAGGCTAGCTGGTGTGTCATCGCGGAAAAAGTTCAAGTGTGGACCATATAATGGACGCTGCGTTATCTCCTAACGGCTGATTCGAGGTTTCGTTGCTGGTTATATATAGGGCCGATGATAATTATAATTCAGATAACATACCGATTAATAATCTTATGAAATATTAACGATTATAAACTTGAAATTATGATTAACAAATGACACTAATATAGTGCAGTGTTAACATCGAAGTGACCTTTCTACAGAACACGTAAGTGAATTGTTAAGGACATTTTCGTAGACTTAAGGTGTTTAAAAACCTATGCAAAATTGCCAAAAGCGAAGCTTTTGTTCTTTTTTTTTTCATATATTCTAGTCGCTCTATAAAGGTTTAATAGTTGTTATCTCTAATGTTATTCCATTGCCCAACGCGGAACGTAGTATGAGTGTTACTAGCAGGGTGAACACGGACGCCAAGATTAGACCTGTATCACGGAAGGACACGAAGACACAAATTCGATATTATCCGTGACATAAGCCAAGTCTTGGCGCGCATGCTTGCCGTGCAGACGTCGTCTGCGGGTAAAAATAATTCCAGCTAACAGAATCACGTCTAGTTCACAATACTCTGTAACTCAAGGCTACGTTTAGCATAAAGGGCATATTAGTATTCGATGCGATAATAGAATTCGCATGAAATGAAAACTAAGAGCTTTAAATAGTGAACAAAAAAATATTAAATATAAATATATTATATACTTCAGTCGCTCAATATTGTATAAGCTATTCATAGCTTATTTACTCCACCGTTCATGTATACCTACAGATTAAGATCTTAAATATATGTAATTAGTGCACCATATTCCAAGACCAAAATAAATTAAGAACTTTGGTGTCTATTCTGTTGGCACCTTACTAAGATAGACTAAACTAAACGTATTGATGTCCTAAAGGCCGCCGTAATGTGTGAGCAAGACGACAATATTTTTATTGCTGTCAAATATAATGTGTGTCAAATAGAATCGACATCGAACTATATACCTAGGGCCCGATTTTCGTGCGATCGACATTCATCTCGATTCGAGATATGTCGAAACAAATGAAAAAAAAATTCTCTATATCTTTTCAAGATATGTCGAATCGAGATGAATGTCGATCGCACGAAAATGGGGCCCCTAGTCACTGATTATAGAAATAAATTAATTCTATGACAATAACGGGATTGTAGTAATGCGGCGTTATACTTTTAATTTTGGAGTTTTTTTTTTCTGTAAAAATATTTTGGTTTTGGATTATGGTAGTTTGTTTTTTTTTTCATATCTTATCTTGTGCTGTAAGCTAACTCCTCCTAAACGGCTGGACCGATTTGAATGATTTTTTTTGTATGCGTTTGAGTGGCACCCTGGATGGTTTAGATTCACAATTGGATCCGGTAGGTGGCGCTGCTTTCGTATGTCACTCATTCTAAGGCGGTACGAAGTTCGCCCGGTCAGCTAGTCTTGATATATATTTGTTCACAGGAAGTATTATAAAGAGGGAGCCTCTCATATAAAATGTATAAAAAGTGTATGGGGTCCATAATATTGTTTCGCCATGCAATAAGATCTATGTATATTTCATATTAAATTCGGACCATTTAGTAAAGTTAGAGGATTTAGTGGTGGAAGTGGCATAAAGAGTTGCCCTTACCTACTTAATGACCCTTTGAGAGTACAAAATACAAATACATCAATTGTAACAATATGTTCAATACTCAATGTACTTGCCAAATATGGAAGGTGAACATTTTAAAATCTCCGCCTTGTCGATGGTTTCATCCAAATCTTCCTAAAAAATATACATACTTAGCATACGTTACATGATGGTGTATCAATCAAATTCTGAGGCCGCACCATCATCTGTCATTCCAGTATTACGTTGGTTTTTTTTGACAGTTATTTTACAACGACAGGGGTTTTTTGTATAGAATTAAAAACGATGTCATGAAAAAAAAAATACAATTATACGCTTATTTCTTTTACACATCTTTGACGCTTAGCGTAAATTGTTCCGATTTACATATTCACAATGTAAATAAATAAATTACTCGACCTTGATAAATAACGGATTTTTGCGCACACACCATTATGTAACGTAAATCTGGTGTAAGGGTTTTCTTAAAGTTAATTTTTAATTAAATCCTCAATAAACCCGGGATTAATTTGCATTGTAAATTTAACATTAGGTTAAATAGAGTCCTGGTTTATTAATCATAATGACATTTATCATAAAAGTGAAAAATAACGAATTTTAAATTTCATTTTATCGACGTATTAGTTATAATAGGTATTTATACAGATAAGTTAATCAGATATATATAATAATTCTGTGCAGTTATAAAAATTCGCCATTCAACACAGGTGCGATTTATGGCAACACTTCTGTCCAATCCGGGCCTGATAAAATTATTCTAGAGATAATAATGCAGTAGGGGGTGGAATTACACCACTTTGAACAATTCTGAATATGAATCTGCTGATGATACCGCGGAATTGCTTGAAAGTTTTACGAGTATTTGGAGAATTGCTATTAGCTGCCTAAAAATCAAGAAATGATTTTTTAAAGTTAAATGGATGATCATATAATATTTTAATACTACACCACAACCTAATTTCTTTAAATTTATTTAATTAATGAAGTAACTGCCGTTTTCAATTCCAAGAAATATAAAAGAAGAATCGATTTTATACAAATGTCAAATAAATTATAATTTTTCTGTCCAAAATACTGTCAATGTCGCTTTTTCATCATCAAAGGTACTACGGATAGGACATAAGTTTGCCTAAAATCACATATGAAGTGAACAAAGAAATAATAATTGAGGCGTTGCTTAAACGTTTATAATATGTGTTGGGGAGAAAAGTATTCGGTACATGTAAATAATCGCTATAAGTATATAAAGCTATTAGAAATTAATTAAGTATCAAAAAAAAAACTCAGTGAGATTAATATAAATATGATAGGTATAGTAAATTTAAAGCGGTGGACTCAACGTCTGTGCATTTAATATGTTCGATAATGCGTGGAACACACAAAAACATACCATTTAATAATAATAGACGAAAAAAAGGGTTGAAAAGACATGGTCGAATTTCGATCAAATTTGTATACCATTCAGTTGTATACCCCATACTGATGCCAACGTCAAAGTATTATTTTGTACTTCTGTAACACCTCTATAAGGTCATCGCCATTATGAAATTATCTGGCATTCGTCTTCCAGCTATAATCAATGAATCTCATTAAAAAATTAAGGGGATATTAAATGTCCAGACACAAGTGTTCTCGCATCGTCACTAGGCATGTACGCATTTAGTTAAATACTACTGGAACCGTAGGTAATAGGTGATGATAAATACTGCTGCTTTAACTATGACCATCCTATCTGATATTTTTGTCAAAAATCAGTCAGAACTTATTAGAAATGGACGCTAAGAGATCGTCTCTTTTTGCGAAATAAATTAAATAGTGAAATATAATGGGATAGGGTGAGAAATGCCTGCAACTGTCTATTTTGCCAGTGTCAAGTAGTTAATTGTAATAATAAATTCAATACCAGAATCAATAATAACATACAATATCACAGAAAGGGACCCACCACTCACCCTCGGAATTGTTTAGAATCCCAAATTATAAATCAAATAAATTTGATAAACTATGAGCAATCCTCCGAAGATCAAATTTATTTAATTTATAATTTGGGATTCTAAACAATTCCGAGGGTGAGTGGTGGGTCCCTTTCTCTGATATTGTATTAACAATGGATTTCCGCAATATTATGCCTGATTCCATCAATTATCAATAACATTTTAATTGGCATTTGTAATCAAAAAAGTTCTCAAATGTTATAATTTGTAATTTAAAAAGTTTTTAAGGGCGTTTTTCTAGAAATTTTAGTTTATGCAGATATGGTGATTATAGTTAGTAGGGCAGAATAAGTATATCTATGACATGCACAACCGTTAATATTATATTTTAAAATCCGTATGTAAGTCTTCATTGTGACTCCGAAACATCCCATGTTCATGATTTGGTGAATTGAAATTGTATTCTATTGGGAGATAATAAAAACTATTTTAGCACTTGTCTTGATACGAGTAGACATTGATGCTGGTTTTGTTCCAACTAAACTATGTGAATTGTCGCCTTTCTCATTACCATAATAAATGAGCGAGAGGGTCATATTTTAAGTTCTGTCAAATTTAGTAGTCATGGTTTCTGTAAGATAATTTTGCCAACACAATTAACCAAACTTTTACAGAACTAAAAATATTGATGTCTTGCTCATAATAACGAGTATAAAAATACAGTAATATATTTAGTTTACTGTAGTTTAATTTCTGGACAAAGGGCTTAGTTTTGAGAGCTATCTAACCCGATCTATCTAAAACTAGGCTCTAATCTAGTAACAAAATAAAATATATATATGTTCACCAAACCAATGCCTGCCACAATATGAGATCGTTCAACAAACACATTCCATATAACAAAACCGGCCAAGTGCGAGCTGGACTCGCGTACCGAGGCTTCCGTACCTAAACTGAAAGAACCGAACTTTACTCTTCTAACGAAAAGATAAACTGGACGGAGACAAACTTAACTTTGCCGTTGGTACACATACAAATTAACTATAAAATAAGTTTATAATAGCAAAAAAACATTTTCTAGCAATCAATTTACAGTTTTCGGAGTTTTTCCTTTACTTGTGCTAAAAGACTTGCTTCTTGCCAAATTTCACAATTCTAGATCAACGGAAAGTACCCTAGGTTCGTAGGTCTAAAGTGTCAAAGGTTTTTGATACCCATGCAAATGCACTGAAAATGCAACATAAACCGCCGTATCTTTTGATTGCGTTAACCTAGAAGTTTGATTTTTTTAGGGCACCAAGAGACCGCAGACATGAGTCTCTGTTATAAATTTCAACTTGATAATTTCACGCGATTCTGAGAAAAAGGGTATTGACAGACAGACAGACGACAAAGTGATCCCATAAGGGTTCCTTTTTTTCTTTTTAGGTACGGAGCCCTAAAAAATACATAATCGATTTAAGTCATTTTTTTAGTATTACGTATATATCAATACATTTTTCTAAAATGTCCATGGGACGTTAGTTTAATTTTATTGGAAGTTGTGAAATTTTTTGAAGCATATCAGTGCTGTTTAAATATAATTGGTGTATATTTCTTCTAATTTTATAAATCGGATTGCTTTATTGATGTCACAGTCTTAAGACTTTGATAAATTAATGATAATGAAATATTCTCATATTTCATTATAATTAATTTACAGCAGGAGGTATCAGAGTAGGTACTTCTTGACACGTTTATAATAGGTACTTAATTCCCGAAATTTACAGAAATTTGAGTCTACAATGGCTTTTGTCAGTATAACGTGTGTTTAATGATAACACTATATACAATAGATTATAAAATTCTATGAATTTGAGAGAATGTGTATTTTTTGCGTAAACTAAATACAGCCGCACGTAGAAAAACTATTAAATAGATTATGAAATAGGTACTTTTATTCTCCATGTGACCAAAATTGCCACAGAAAATCCTATTATTATTTGCTATACACAATTACCCAAATAATTTAAACCTGAAATTTCTGTTTCATTAAAATAATATGCAGAATATCTTGTGTAAATACATACATATTCTTATAAAATATATTTCATATTGGCTTAATCTGTGATATATAATAGACAAAAAAATTGGCACAAACCCGTGTTTCTTTAAAAAAAAAAAGTAAAAACGGACTTACTTTAGTTATTAATTAGGTCAAGTTATTTCGCATTATAATATTATTGTAAAATTTAATTTTATATTTGTGTGATATTAATTTTAAAACCGTATGATATTCCGTAGAGAACAATATACGTATAAAGCTCTGCACACTGGGGCGTCAAAAGTCGTGCGTCAATATTTTTGCCAATACCAAAACGAACTCTTTGTCAATAATTATAAAGATTGAATTTCTGTGTTAAAAGCCACCCTCCCACGCACCAAAACACGCTCGCGCTGTCACTAAGGCTGCTCTTACGCCGGCGGCACGCGCACCGTCAGCGCTGATGGGTCAATTTGTATGTATGTATAGTCGTATTTTTAATTAGACTAAGTCAACTGACGTTTACTGTGTTGTCAGTTTTTGATGAAATAAAAATAGTGTTGTGACAAAGTGAATGATTGAAAAAACTCCCGAATGAATGAAATTACCTCGATTGTCTTTTATAGTTTGAAATGATTAACTATTCACACTCATTCATCTGATTGAACGAGAACTGAACGCATCACTATTACTTTTTTTTTTTTAACGAAATGAGCGAAATGATGATAGTTAATGGAATAAGATGAGGAATGGCATCACCTGCGACTAGCGCGAGTATTTCGCCAATGTCAAGTAATTAATAGCAAGAACAAATTCAATAAATACACATTATAAATAAAAATTGATAATGACAGTGTTAAAGATGGCGGATGACTCTTACTATTACTTTAAATATGCCAACATTATTTTACATAGTGACATTAGCTACTGTCAGTTGGCTTCGTCTAATTAAAAAGACGACTGTAGTCGCGCTGACCGCTCAGCGCTGACGGCCGAACGATACGAGCTGACCGATCAGCGCTGACAAGCTACGCACCGACCGTCAGCGTGACAGAAAAACCAGCCTGACATTACGTTGAAGAATCTGGGGGAGGGGGGCACTGTGCCCCCGCCAAGTCGAGCAAAAAGGCAGCAAGGCCGTACCATCCTTTTCTCGAAGCAGTTCAGGCCATTTTCGACCCCTTAAAACTTCGTTGTGGATAAATTAACTTTTTCTATTAGCCAAACAGTCGGTTTTGGTATTTGCATAAAGATTTACGCACGCCTTTTGACGCTCCAGTGTGTGGGGGGCTTTATCTTGGTAGCATCGGCTGATATATTTTGTCATTGAAAACCATTTAATGTACAACTGATTGAAACAACGCATATTATTAAGTAAATATTTCAAATATATACGGATTATATTATATTTAACATAGTAAGTACATACGGTTGAATGTTTTAGGGCCGGCACGGCAAGGCATGGCATGTTGGCAGTTACTATTTTAGACCTTATTTCTATGATTTTAGAGTTCATGTTACCTACTTTATTTCGCGGCATGCCGGGGCGCGTCGCGTCATGCCGCGGTACGTCGCGTCATGCCGTGGCACGTCGCGGCATCGTGGTATCGAAATAAAGTAACACGAACTCTAAACTTATTGAAATAAGATTCAAAATAACTCGATTAGTAATAAAATCCTTTGCCATGCCATGCCATGCCGTATAGATGCCTTATAGATTATTTTTGTTTCATATCATAAAACTGACATATTCGTGCCATCCACTTACGTTACTTTCCGCAAGTATGAGCGATTGTTAAGGATCAAACGAAGACATTAAAATCAACGTAACTCCTATATGTACTTATATCAACGCTTATAAGGCAATCCTTACCAAGCGACAAAAAATCGTAAAATGAGTTATGTATACCAATTCGAACGGCCAGATTTTTCTGCGTCGTTTGGTATACATAACTGATTTTACGATTTTTTGTCGTTTAGTAAAGATTGCCTTTCTAGCGGCGATATACATTGCATCTACTTACTGATCGTGTGACAGTTAATTCGATGGGAAAGAACTCTAGTCGATGGCCCGATATAATGAGTGTAGTCGAGGTGACGAATTGAGCGAATAATTAAATAAATATTTATTAAACAGTGAGCAATCATTTTAGAAAAATACAATTACAGAAACAACTGTAGCCAAAACGTCTATATGAATTCGATTTTATTTCAGTTAGGCGATTATATAACTCTTATTGCTGTATTTTTTTATTAATAGATATTGTAATAGCGGCATTTCAATACAATTGTGTCAGTAAATTGAAATTCATTTGCATAAGCATTACGTAATCACCCTAAACATAACAAGTATTTGTTGCAAACAAATGCTTAGTATAAGTTAATTAAATAAAAATAATATTTTAATAATTGCTCGCTTAAATTGTAACCTCGAACCTATAATAGTATCCTAGCCAGTTAAGTCCCAGTTTTTACGAATCATTGAATACTGTTCACCCCGTCTTGCGATACTAACAGCGGTGTTAATGTAACAAGAAATACAGTAATACGTTGTAAGCTTATGTCGTACTGTATCTATACAATATACTAGGTGACAACCTTCACAATAAAATGAAGACTTCAATATTTATATTGTTTTATTTCATACTAGCGGCCCGTCCCGCCCGTCCCGTCCCACGGGCTTCTAATATAGCCTATGTTACTCAGCGATAATATAGCTTTCTAACGGCAAAAGATTTTTTGAAATCGGTCCAGTAGTTTTTAAGTTAAAAAAATACAAATATTGCCTCTATATAATATTAGTATAGGCATAAACTCTACATTTTGTTTTACTATATACGAAGACGCATATGCTCACCGAAAGTAAAATCCTTTTCCCATAAGTATTTAAAAAATACAAAATAATGTGCATCGGCGTGTTTTGGATTTAGATAAGTTTAAATAGCTCATTGCAACCATTTATCCAAAATTATCTTTTATAGTACAGGCACGTTACGTTATAAATATTTATTAAATACATTCAGAAGAATACAGGCGTAATACATTATAATAATGATTTATTAAAAGACGAACAATTGAAAAAAAAGCAGTCCTTTTCATATAACTAAACTCATGTAGCGTAAGCTAAGTATGTAATGCGTTTTATTTACGCCAGATGGATAATAAAACCCTATTTTTAACACCTTAACCGGAAAGGGATATAGGTATGGGTTAATAAAATAAATACTTACCAGTTAAAATTGATTTATTTCACTTATAGTACAAATAAATACAGTATCTATACTCGACAACACTCAAATATACTTATAAATACCCACAGTACATGAAATGAAGAGAATTCTGTAAATAAAATTCGAGATATTAACTTCAGCTGCCAGAGCATGTAAGCTTACACTAAACAAAATGTATTGTAAGGCGTTTGTGACTATTTAATTTTGACAGTCACAAAATAAGAATTAACAACCATTGTTAATGTTTATAAGAAACGATAATTTTATCTCACATCAGTTAACTAGATAATACTAGACTACTATAGTAATAGTACTAAAAATATTAAAATATTTTTGTTTAAAAAAATACTTTAACACGTAAAGTAAGATTGACGTTTGATTTGAATGAGCTCCACTGTTTTGAAAATCATCGACTTGAAGTTACACATAAGCAATGTATAAATAAACTTAAAGCGCCCGACTGGCCATGGGAGCAATTTTCCACTCTCTAATTCGACATATGTCGATGATCATGCGAGAATTGCCCCCCCGCAGTCGTCGCCGACCATCCACGCTCTACAGTCGATTTTATAACGGTAGCTACGAAATACGAGAAAGGAATGAAAATGTTATATCTATACCAATAATAATTAAATATAATACTTCCAAAAATTAACACTGGGAACTAACAAGACATGTATACGGTGACTAGATGTCACACAATCAATACAAATTCATAAGAGAGAATGAGACACATACATATTTCGTTGTCTATAGCCCGTAGTGATGGCTATCGACAAATCAACTATAAACCAGCCCGGACACGGACAAACACGCAGTTTTTTGTGTGACAAACGTATAGCTCCGTTCAAATCGGGGCGTCAAAATAAACTCTATAGCAATAGAAATAAAGATTGACTTTCTGTGGTTCAAGCATGTGGTACAGTAATTCGAGGGTTTAGTGTTAAAACCCAATAAGTGCCAAAAAATAAAAAATCGTTTTATTGGTCATATTATGTGTCATATCGTTGGAGAATGAACTTTTTCTATGTGGCAATACAGTTCGGTTTGGTATTGGCAAAAATTCACCGCGAGCGTTTTGACTAACTATGACTAACTGTGACTAACTATGACTAACTATACTACACAAGACTAATGGGGGTGAGCCATTTGCGAGCAAAGCCGTTGGCTCGCCAACGAACTCACGAGCCAAAGGTCTAATCCGCCAATGGAGCACTTAAAAGTCTGCGGACTTGAGAACCGGCGGACTTGCTCGCTGACTGTTATGCATGCTTGAAATTCGTTCGAAATTCGAAAACTCCGTCTTGGAGCACGCCATTACTTCGCCAACGATGAGAGTACTGTTTGGTACGCAAATGGATCACCAACGCGAGCCAACGAGCCAACGGTTCAAACCGTTGGCTCGTTGGCTCGCAAATAGATCACCCCCTTAAGCGTATTGCGAGACGGCAATATTTTGGTACTTGGTCTTGGGTTTTGGTCAAATATAGTTTGTGTACATAAGAATCGACATGAATATTGCGAATTAAATTAAATTTAGTTTGAAAATGTACTCTGTGTGAATTTATATAAACATTAAATGCCTGTGGCAAAAGCCACGCGGAATCTCGACAAAATCGCTGGTTCGGTAGCATATTCTGGTTCGTGTTCAGGGACCTACATACTAATAGAGTACTTACCTATAAAATAGTGTTAAATAGTAGTAATAATTATACGAAGTAAGCTGCCAGCTGCGCCATCTTGTCTTTCGGCTGCTTGTTGCGATGCTTGCTTGCGCGCGCGCGGCCGCCGCGACCGCGCGGGGCTTGCACGCGCGACGCGACCGCGCGATGCTTCTCCACCTAAAAACGTGATATTTTCATGCTAGCCTCAATCTTATAGACCATGTTTTAACAGTTAAGAAGGACTGTAGAATGTATCGTTGCGGGAAATTATCGATAACTTAAACAAATAATGGTCAACTAATTGAAATTAAAAAAAAACCCCTTCAATTTTATGGACGCATTTATGAGAAGTTAGGTATGGGTGCGTGTGTTTGTATGTGAGTGTGTATGTGTGTGTGTATGTGTATGTGTGTGTGTGTGTGTGTGTGTGTGTATACATGAGAGTGTACGTGCGTGTATAGATGTGTCTGCGCGTCGTACCAGCGCGCTGAAGGTGGCGTCGCAGTAGAGACAGCCGGTCATGTCGGTGAGCGCGGCGGGCAGACGGGTGCGCTCGGCGCGGTACTCGACGTTGACGTGCTGCGCGCCGCACAGGTTGCACTGAGACTCGCACACCGACACGCGGGTCGCGTCCTCGAATATGTTTATTATCACGTCACATCTGATGACAGACGATTAACATTATAAAGTCGTCGTGATCTAAGAACGAGACTCGTTTTGACACCTTCCAATCATTACATCAACATCATCATCATTTGCCATACCATTTCCCATTGTCTGGGGTCGGCGCAGTATGCCTTCCATTCATCACGCTTTTCCGTCATACTGACATCCACTCAATACCTCCACAATTTGTAAAGACGTCATTTGTAGCATATTTGTTTGTATCTTAAATTTGGGTGATACTGACAGGAATATCTTCTTAGTGGTTGGTAAACAAAAACGTTTTATTTATGGGCCTGTCTTGGTCTTATTTATAAAACATTTATAGTTAGTAAAATACATAAAAACAAATCTCTGTGTCCTCATAATTTCTAGACAGATTAATTTTTGCATTGTTGCTTGTAGCTCAACATTGAGTTTACTGTCTTAACGGCCTTTTAGACATCGGATGGCAGTAATATGTGGGGTACAGGCAAATAACAGGGAATGCCACTTTGTTTAAAGTTCCGTACCCAAAGGGTAAAACGGGTACCCTATTACTGAGACTTCGCTGTCCGTCCGTCCGTCCGTTTGTCACCAGGCTCTCATGAACCGTGATAGCTAGAGAGTCGAAATTTTCACAGATGATGTATTTCTGTTGCCGCTATAACAACAAATAACAGAATACAATGAATATTTAAGGGGGCTCCCATTCAACCGACGTGATTTTTTTGCCGTTTTTATAGATAATGGTACGGAACCCTCCGTGCGCGAGTCCGACTCGCACTTGGCCGGTTTTTTTTAATAGAATCATATTTTGTGTAAGGTATTTTGCATTCTAATCATTAGAATTTAAGAAAAGTTAACAGATGGCGCCAAATATGCAGTTTTGTTTATGGCCAAACTATAGAATTGTTAGAATAGTTGAACTTTCTTAAAATTCATTAATATACCCTTCATATGGTCTTGCCCCACTTACCGATTACAAGCCAGCTTCCATTTAGGCGCAGAAGGGTCCAGGACCAGTACGCCCGACTCGCACTCTACGCAGCCCGACACGCCGGTCGAGTTCACCCCGTAGGGACAAGTGGGATGAGTGCACGAGTTACACCCGAAACCTTTCTTCATATCCCTATTAAAACTTTATTATTACCAAACTGGTACTAAAACCTCTAAATTAAAACAAAAAATCATACAGCCCCATCATGTGAAACATCTAATGGCGCGCTTGGCGAGTGACAGCGACTGTTGATGCCACGATGCCATGATCCCCAAATTGCGAGCAGCTTCGTGGCTCCTCGGTTCTTTCCGCCGCTTAGACTCCGCCCACCGGCTGACTCCGCTCACTCGCTCACTCGCCGCTACGACGTTTATGTTTTATGTATCACATCTGCCAGACATCCCGCAACGGCTCAGCTTTTTTTACCAATACCAAAACCAACTCAGTATCAATATACATAAAGATTGAAGTTCTGTGGTGAAAGCCACGCGTCCACGTGTCAAAACTTTATTAATCTCGCTCGTATTGAGGAGGAATGCGCGCCGGTATAATAGCAATAGGCTCGATCCCTAAAATAATGGGCAAAGTGGGGGTGCACTGTAGTGGACCCTTATTTTTTTTTATTTGCACAATTCTACATTAGTAAAAAAATGTACAAAGGTAAGTTTAATGCCGTGGGCATTTTCTACCAGCCCTTAAAGTACAGATGTATGTTGTTTTGATTACCTGAAAGGTGGATGGTTGTAACAGTAAGGGCAGAGTGGGAAGCTCTTCCCCTTGTTGCCAGAAGACCAGGTGAGCAGTTCGAAGTCGTCCAACGGACACTTTAGCTCGCGGTATATACGGACAGTACCGTTCTGGGGCAGTAAGTACGTGTCGTCGCAATGGGAGCAGTGAAGACGAGCCGGTTTCGCCTGGGATGATTATTGAGATAAATTAACTACAGCGAGGTGATTGCGTAATTCGATTGCAAACCTATTTAAAATATATCTGGTCCATAGTATTAAGCCGAGGATTTTTCCAACGACACAGTTTGAAGAAACACTTGATCGGTTGGTAAGACTTTACAAGATTAAAAATGTAAAAATATTATTTTGCAAACCTATTTCAATCACCTTCTGTCAAAATGTATTAAAACTGCACGCAATTGACGACTCTGACGTTTGCTCTGGGCCCCGATTTTCATACGATCGAGAGTCATCTGTATTCGAGATATCTCGAAACGAAACGTCAAATCGTATGTATTTTTTTAATTTGTTCCGAGATATCTCGAATAGAGATGAATCTCGATCGCAGGAAAATCGGGGCCCTGGTGTTTCATGGTAGTTCACCACCATATTTTTTTTTTTTTAATCCGGGCCTCTATCGACCAAGCCCGCGTGCTCACCTCTGATGTGGGGGTCAGAGTATCACCACCATATCGCTACCGGTCGCGACACCATAGTGTCCTAGTGAGATACGGCCCTAACACAAAATGTATATAACAAACACCTACCTGAATGTATCTCATATATCGCCTGCACTTTCCGCACCTCGACAGCGCTTTACCGCTGGTCTTCAGTGAGGAGAAGTTGACCTCAAACAGCTGGTCCATAGCCTCAATAGACCGCACGAAGTATTGGAACTTGCGTCGGAATATCTCCGTGGTGTGGGAAAGGACCGCGTAAAAGTCGGCGCGGCCCACTGCGATGAGGTTCAGCTGCTCTTCTAACGCCGACCGCATTGTCGGTAGAACCAGTTCCGGGTCAATCTATACATAGATCAGTGATGGGCAAAGTCCGGCCCGCGAAAGCATTTAATCCGGCCCGCCGACGGTCCTTCGCCATGAAAAGTATATGGCCCGCGATAATTATATTTTAACGGTCCAGAAGTATAAAGTAGATTCTACTTAGAACAGTGCTCCCTCTCTATAATTCCCAACTCGGGGCTAAATTTCTAACAATTTCCGAACGTACACAAATATATTTTGTATAGAATGTAGTGAGAGTAGGGGAACACATTCCCTTCACAATGATTTGAAATTTTTGCTATAATTCTGGCCCTCCTCTGAAATTTCTTAAGAAAGTTTGCCCACCACACCACTGACATAGATAACTCATAACTGTTCCATTACTTAAAGTAATACAAACTATAGGTTTTTTTTTTATTCTGCTCTGTGTCAATACGTAAACATTTGAATGCCTGCCATTGCTTAGTTTGAGACCATACAGGGATGAATATTTATTCGTGTATATCTTGATAAGACAACATTTTATTTTATTACTAACTCAAATACCAAACGCTAAAAAACTAAGACAAAATTGGACACTAACATACTTATCATTGTTGTTATCATCCAAATTGTTTCTTATTCTTCATCCGAATTGTTATCATCGTATTCCTATGTAATTATTATTTGTAACTGACAAAACATTGTTTTTTTTTGTTTATTATATTTTAGATTTCTAGGTACGTGAACTTACCCTCAAACTAAGTTTAGTCCAAGTAGCTAACAACGGGATTACTTCAAGTATGTCCAATATTTATGTATTATTAACAATATTATTTCCTATTTCGGAAACACTCTGTAAATACTAATTAAGATACTAATCATTATTAACTTACTTTCTGGTATCCATGAACGAGTACAATGCCCAGGTTGGTCGGTACAAGTCGTCTCCCGCTGCCCACGGTGACATAATTCCTCTGGCAGATATTGTTGATATGCACCGGTATGGAGGCGTCAGTGCCTATGCCATGTTTTTCCATCAATGTGATCACCTAACATGAACTCTACATTAGCGTACAAAATAGTACTTTATTAACACGCTTATTAGTAATAACAAGAAAATTTTCGCATAGCATATGTTAGCAGCATTTACACCACAAACTGACCATCCTTAGCATTCCTAATTAGTGATTCAGAAAGGAGGATACAGACAGTTTCGATGAAATAAATTAATAGTATTCTCAAATCAGTTTTCGAAGAATTTGGGCGGTTAGTGTTTTCGTCAGCTATAGTTACAACATCAGATATCTGCCAATGAGAGTCCCGATAAAATGGGCCCAGCCTTTCTGGAGATTATCCAGAACAAACAGACAGGCAGAACAGAGGAACAAATTGTCAGACACACATTAAAAAAATTGCTTTTTTGTTATTAGTACCGTAGGTATATACTATCATTACGGACCCCAAGATACAGGCTAAGCCTAGTTTTGATTCCAAAGGCATTATAACTTCTATCATAATTGATCTGGGAAATAAATTTTATTTCATTTTCATTTTGTATAGATATGAAATACATTAAAGCACTGATGCAACTTATGATTCTGCAACGTCGCCAACCCTTTTAAGACACACAGGCGCGATGATACCTTAAGCTCAAAATTTAATAATAATGCCCTCACCTCGGATTCTGTCAAGTAGTCAGGCGGTGAGGTCTGACACTCGACAAGTCTGTGGTCGTGAGCACGTAATACGTCGTCGACATTCAAAGTGGGAACGAACTCGTCTTTGCCGAATGCCTGCCGACAAACCATACAACAATAAAACTTCACACTGCGGCGCCACTATGGAAGAAAAGGGCATACTGCGCCGACCCTAAATAATGGGATAAGGTAAGGCAAATGATGATGATTTCAAAAGCTTTTGATAAAATGTATGTCGGTAACAGAATAATCTTACCTGCCAATGCATGATCTCAGTGTACCCGGCGTCTACCAGGGTGTTTCCTGTGTAGTGGAAGGTTTCCGTGCCGATCTGGAAGGTGATGGTCGTGGAGAGGTACTTGCAGTCGCGTGAGAGCGTGGCTATGAAGTGCCGCGTTATGTAATCGTAAATCCGCCATTGTTCCCCCTCAAGCTCCGCTTCGGCTGGGTCAATGAAATAATATTAAAAGTAAACAAATAATTTCACCAAAAAAGGGTGTACAACCTTTGAGGGTTGAATTAAAAAGAAATATTGGGCCATCCTTGAAGAATTCCAAAGCAAATATTCAACAAAAATTCGAAATCTGTTCACAAACGTGTCGGAAACATGTGAGATTTTTTTTCAATTTTCACTTCCATAAACATTCACGTAATTGTGTCTCCATTAAAAATCAGTCCGTTACATACCTACATATACAGGCTGTTTCAGAAGTCCGAAATAATACTTTGACGTTTGCATCAGTATCGGGTATCCAACTGAATGGTATAAAAATTTGATCGAAATTTTAACATGATTTTTCACTTTTTTTTCGCCGCCACTTTTGAAATCTTGTAATATCTCGTGTTCAACTAAATGTTCAAGTTCTGTTTTGGGAATATTATTAGTCCCCCGCGTATATGTATTTTACACTATTAAATAGGGTTATAAGTGTATTTCAAGGCCTCAACATGATACCTGTGACAATATTCCAAGGCCTCAACATGATACCTGTGACAAATATTCAAAGGTCTGTAACTCAAATACTTTGAAAGTTCGGTATTGTCTGCTTTCTCTATGCATTTGCATATTAGCTATGGTATATGTTCCTAAAGTATTATTTGGGACTTCTGATACACCCTATATATATAAAAACGACAAATAAAAACAATCTAAAATTACTTAAAATGCGAGCTCCAAGAGGAAAAAGGTCTATTTAAATATCCTTACATGCCGGCCTCATAGGTGTGATGGGAGGATGGTCGCCGGCGTCGTGACCTTTCTTCGGCTTGTTGATACCGTTCGCTATTATAGCGCGCACGTCCGCACCCCATTTCGGCGAGTTTTGCTGCTGTCGGAGGGTCCCTCTTAAATTTTAAACATATTTACATTAAAATTTACACTGTATTCAAATACAGTTAGAGTAACTTTTTGAATGAACATGCTGAGTTTTGCTGCCGTCCGAGGGTCCCTCTTAAATTTAACACACATTTACATTACAATTTACACTGTATTCAAATACAGGTAAAGTAACTTTTTGAATGAACTTACATTAGATCGTAGTTCTCAGAGTATGATGTGGTCTCGGTACGAGGATACGATATGTAACCTTGAGTGTACAATCGTTCAGCGATCTGAAAGAACAATATTATTAAAAGCATAATAGTGATACTTACACCAACATATGAAATAGCAATGGTCTTTGAATATATCATCTGCTACTAGCCAGGCGATTACATAACTTTAATTGCAAACATATCACAAAAGATGGCAGCTTTACCATACATTTGATAGCTGTTTGGATAGAAGGTGATTGAAATGGGTTTGCGAACGTATTACGTAATCACCCTGCAGGGCGACACTGGTTCCCATGCTGTTTATGTTTACCTGCATAGCATGATGTGGACCCATACCAAGCCCAGAACTGGCGACCCTCATCAGCTCAACTGTATTCAAAGCCACCGGCCTCGGCTTTATCTTCTCTTTAGCTTGTATGTTGACCACACTAATAAGACAAAAAACACATTGAAAACTATAATCATATTGAACTGTAATTGGCAGCGAATTGAGTTAAATTTACATACATACATCATCATGCCTGTATTCCCCCAAGATGTAGGACCTCTGCCTACACCTTGGGGCACCGCACTGCAGTGCGCCCACACTTCGTCGATGTATTTTGGTCCCAAACTAATAGGGGGCGAGGGGGCGAGCCTATTGAACCTATTCTATTTACGTCTCAACAATAGCGTTCAATGTATCACTAAGTAATTTGAACTTTATTGTCAATAAAATTTAAGTTAAATTTACAGATTCCACAAACGAATGAAGTAGACGTAGATTGTACTTCTTCTTATTTGTATAAAATAAAAGAAGAGAACACTTCTATTGCGATTCAGGATTGCATATGAAACTGTGGTTTTGTATGCAATGTAGTTTTGCAGCGCCATCTATTAGCGATTTTTAGACGTTGTGTTATTATGGCCAGTTAGAAGAATTAAAAAACTTTTGAATCTCAATATCCTCATTTTTCAGACAAAGATGTTATTTAATACTAATATACAAAGGATTATTTTTTTACTTACGTGGCCTCTTTTATTTCCTTGATCCCAGCAAGGAACATATTCGCGATATCTTTTTCGAAGCATCGCACCCTCTTCCATTCCAAGGGCAGCTCCCTACCCTCGGATGTGCTGGCTGTCACTCGTAATACCCAGAACGTCTCAGGTTTAAATGTCTGGATTTCATCATGCCTTTGCACACAGAAGCCTAACGTTGGCGTTTGACAAGGCCCATATGATATCAATGATGCATCTAAATCTCCATATCTACCTGTAAAATTGAATGTAGCAATAGTCAAAGTTAATTTGTATAGTCCCATAGATGTCACAAAGATGCAATCTTTATGTATATCCACATAGAATACATTTTAGAGTAAATTTTCTTGCCCCACTGGAGCTATATGTGCCTGTGTATTTGAAATAAGTTTTGATGATTTAAAAAAAATTATCAGCCCACTGAGTTCTTTTCAATTGAGGACGCATTTCGATCTGGTAGTAGTATAGTAGAGTATAAGAAAAAAAAATGTAAACTTGACAATTTGTAAGTGCCCCCATGGGCCTATACAGAATAAAATATTTGACTTTGACTATGTAGTTCATAACTGCTAATATTATTGTGTAATTATACCTTGAAAATACTTTGTTTGAAACCGTGTAAATGCACAACCAATACGTAGATCTAGTTCCTGTCTTGCGTCCACACTCCGAGACTCATTCTCATTGGGTCTAATAAGGTTCAACATGGCAGCTTTGATGTCTTTATCCGTGATGGCAGAGAATTTTGCACGGTGTGTGACAAGTGGTGAGGTTACATCACCTTTCATGTATGGTTGAACACAGCTCATTACCTGTAATATGTAGAAATTTATTGTATACTATGCTTTCAAGCCCTGATCAGTATGATTCTTTATTGATATTCTTTAGAATATCAATTATCAGGTATTTATACCATGCACACAATCTGGAAATCAAACCTACACCTGAATCTCACTCATATTAAATGTGATATCAATTCAATAATGTATTCACATTCCTCTTAAATGCATATTCCTGATTTCTACCACTAAAATTCACCATTAATATATTTGTAAAATATAAGCATGATGGTGATATATTATTTTCTTATATTTACGCAAATACTATACATTGAAATAAAACTGTTTTACAGATTTTATCGCGTTTATTTACATTGATGTTGATAGCCATGGTACTAGTGGGTAGGACACCTGTGTTTAACTCATGGGGTAGGACACCTGTCTTAAGCTCATGGGGTACAGGTTCAAATGGTGGGCTCACTGTTTTTAGTAAATTTCTTGTGAGAATGATATTATCAATAATGATTATTACCACTTCCTGAACAATGAAGACAAACATCATGAGGAAACCTGAATGTATAGGGGCATATAGAGGACACATTGAGCTGTGCACTTCCGTGCACCTCTGTCTTCCCCTATGGGTAATATAGGTGTAATGATGATGGCCGACATATTGTAGTGTAGACTCTTAAATTAGGTGGTGAAACTGAATGAAAAAATCACCTCAAAACAAATATTCTCCCCTTCTTTGTCACAATCAAGCCACAAGATGAGATAGTCACATCCTTTTGCCTCTTGCGCCAACAGCGCCGGAATCCTCAGCCTCGCCATCGCCTCCTTCTTCTCAGTGGGGCAGCTGAACAGCTCAACAGGATCCACTTTATCCCAATTATTGTATTTACCAGTGAAATCCAGACTCATCACATGGCCACAAACAGACGTCATTTTGAACCGAACTTGCTCGTTTTTGAATGACCCATTCCATTCGTGTACGGAACACGCTGAGTTAGACGCTAAAAATCATAATTGCAATGTAAAAACATCGATTTAAAACCTGACATCACAATCTAAATTGGTTAGTATATCCATAGTCAATACCTTTAACCGTGCTACATTTTCCGTTGCTGAGTATATTGGCAAGGTTTTGCGCCAAAGATGGCTTTTCAGCCACCATCAAAGCCGTCTTCATGATTAATTCATGAAATTGAATGGACACGTTATAGTTTTTATGTAAAATTTAACACGAAATAGGAAGGAAGAATATAACACGGCGGAACGCACAAACAAGATCGTTTGGCATTTGCCGGATTGCCTGACATCAGATAAAAAATTTGACAGTAAAAAAAATGTTACCTTCATAAAATTAACAATCATTGAAAACCTCCCGTATTCACAATAAAAGGGAACTATTCCGTTTCGGTCAGAGTTGATTTTGTTTGGTTCTAACAGATTACATAACGATGATTTTCTTCATATTTGTGTAGTTAAGACTACTGGGTGTCTAAAATAGCCACTAAGCAATATCCATATAAATTATTTATATGTTTCACATGGAGATTCATACCATCAGTGAATTTATGCTAGACATTGCTTGGTAACGTTTTGAAAAAAAACTTTGATGGAAACACGGAACGATTCTGTCAAACGTAAATACCTCCGTTATGATAACCGTATCACCTAACATGTGGGGAATTGCATTTATTATGGCAACATTGCATTGTTATTGACTATAGTATAAAGACGTTCGTAAACGTGTTTGCAATATTTAAAAATAAACAATAAGACGTATTTATTTATATATTAAATTAAAGATCCGATAGCTATATATCACAAATTTATCACTTATGTATAAAAAGTCAATATTAATGTTAGCTCTCTTTTTAAACCATAAAAAATATTTTTTAGCTTTAAAATGTTCATAGTATCTGAACTTCAATGAAAAACGTCATATATGTGTTTGAGGTGGTGCTCTGATGGCTGCCTACTTTGATAAAGTATTCGAAAATCCTTGAATGATGTTCTAGGCATTAAAATTCTTGATTCCAAATTGCTAAATTGTTAATAACCCGCGTTTTTAAGTAAACACAGTGCTAATTCAGTGTTGTGGTGTTTCGAACTACGTTCAAAATGGTACAGTGGATTGTCACGAATTTTATTTGGGTGTTTATTTATGTAACTTGTCGCGTAGAGTGTGTTTAATATGTAAAAGTGGTTGGTTTGTTGCAGAGCCGCTCACGCACAGATATGGCACCTATGCCGCACATAAGGCTAATGTTGCCTGCTCATATTGAACAGAACAGGATTCCGCCATATATAGAGTCTCTAAGTCCTGCGTTCGCGAATATGAGTAAGTACTCAAGTTAAAACTTAGACAAATCAACAACTGGACACGCCTTCGATAGGTGTATCTGCAGTGTACTCACAGTTCACGGAAGTCAATGGATGCAGAAGTAATTATGAAAAACATAAGCCTATTAAAATAATAATATTATAATTACTAGATAACAGGTGATACTCATTGTATGATGCTGAACTATGCAAATCATACAATGGACTGGTGGCGATCTCAGTAGTCAGACCAGGTCAAACCCCAGAGATATTTAGACCATGTCAAATTCAGAAATTGTCACTGATGTGAATTGAACCAGTAACTACCTAATGCCACGGACTGATCTCAATGGATCATAACTTTTTAAACTATTAGCATAGTCTCAGTCTCTAATTTGTTATAACTTCAGTTTTTCTGATGATGATTTAATCAAAAAATGTGTAGGAGGATTTCTAAGAAAAATGATTATTATGATTTGAATATTTGTTTATTAGTGGACAGCCTGCCAGAGATACCCCCACCAACGGCAGATTTCTCCGCACCTCCTCCGTATGAGGTTACGGCCAGTTTCAAACTCCCAACGTATGAGGAAGTGCAACGAGAGAAACAGTTGGAAGGGGAAGAAATACCACAGGTGACAATTTTAGTTCATGTTAAACAAAAAATAGACCTTGGCACCTATTAGTGATATTTCATAGTCAACCTTATAATTGTAAGGAGTAGGTCTGAAGTCCCTCAGGTCCATAGAAACTTATGCCTTAATACTCAGTCATTACACATACTGCCCATTACACATGGCCACTTCCTAGAATGTCTTATTACTACATTGTCCAAAATTCTTTCTAGTCACTTAGTTTGGGATACAATAAACCACCATAATTGCCCCTCAATAAGATTCATATTAGCTGTAAACGCCACTCTCAACAGAGTAACATTTTCAAAAAAAGAATATATTGAAAACTTGACTCCTGCCACTGACTTGAAGCTTGCTATGACACGAAATTATTGCAAAATTAAAGATTTCTGTTTAAAGGATAGAATTCCATAGTTTGTATGAGGAAAATAAACATAGTTTTTAATCTAGTTGCCGGCTCCAGCGCCACATCCACCGACATTTGCCGCGTTCGTGACTGTGGAACCGACTGAGAACACTGGGGAGCAGGTGGACCCTGAGAACAGTCTGCTTGGCACTGACATTATGTTCCTGACATCTTTCTTCGGTAAGAATACCATGACGCCCTACACCCACCGACACGGGGCGAACAAATTACCTTGAAGTATTTTAAAAAGGAAGTCAATGTCCATATACATAAACATGAAACTTCTGTAATAAAATCGAAATCGAGTTAGCAACGGTTTTGATATTTAGCAAAATATTGGTCGTGCTCCTTTTTGAGGTCTTTAAGTTATTTTATTTATTGCCAATACTTATATTAAGTATTGTATCAACAAATAGCTCAGACAAATTTTCTATTGAATTGGTGTTTTAAAGACATTCCCTATTTTCAAATCTTATAACCCAAAACAGGGTTATGTTTTCAAGTATGCATTATATTGTAAGCACACACTGCTTACCCCTATCACGGAACACCGGCGTAGTTATGATTCGAAGTTCAAAACAGGGCATCGAACTTCCAGTATTGTCTAATTGTAAGTACCAATGAGTCAACACTGTTCGAAGTTGTACTGATAAATTGTTTATTTCCTGTCGACATTATAGCTTTGATTATGATATCCGGTCAGTCTACTTTCATTTAAATAGTTGAGGACATTAATCTACCAGATATCCCCCGCGAGATTGCGTACGCGCAGACAAAAATCGTAAAGACCGTACAGATTCGGTCTCATATATTTCAATAGTATGGTATCGTAGTTTCGTGGCTTGGGCATGAGTCAGTCAGTGATGTTCGCGTATCGTTATACAGGCTGTTTCAGAAGTCCGAAATAATACTTTGGGTACATATATGGTAGCTCATATGTGGACGCTTAGTGAAGACAGTTTAGACCTAACTATCATAGTTTCTGAGTTATAAGATTTTTTAGTATTTGTCACAGGTATCGTGTTCTGACCTTTAGTTACATCCATAACCCTATTCAGCAGTGTAAACAACGCTTATGAGGGGCGACTACCAATATTCACAAAACAGAACGTGCAAATTTACATAGGACTCGAGATATTACGAGTTAATAGACATAAAACATTTTATTGTTACACTATGTATTCAAATACTTATTTAAAGGTAACATAGTGAGGTTGGTTACAGAAAAAGGAGTTTTTTTTTTTACCGCATAAATCGTGCGTCACGAAATATGGCGTTAATTGTAACCACAAACAAATGACTTATTATTTTTAGAGTTCCGTACCTCAAAAGGCAAAAAGTAACTCTTGTAGGATCACTTTGTTGTTCATCTGTCTGTCTGTCTGTCCAAGACCCTTTTTCACAGATACGCGAGGAGGTATCAACTTGAAATTTATAATAAGGACTCAAGTCTGTTTCACATTTGGTCATTGTTTGTAACTGACAAAAATATAAAATAACATTATAACAATGTTGCTTAAACATGTACTGATTAAGCCCCTGCTAGCTCAGCATGTTAGCATAGACAAATTTATGCTGAAAATCCTGGATGTGACGTCATTTGTTCGACAAGTCTGACAGTGTAATGAGTGTCATGCTGAGCCTGAAGGGCGACCTTTGCTCATCAGTGGGGTTATGAACTAAATTTATATCACGTGATGTCCATGACTGTGACGTAAATTTAGTCCACTATAACTACAGTTGAGTATAAAACGAAATATTATAAAGAGACTATGTTTTCCAGTGGCATTCCTCTTCAACTGGATCGGTTTCCTGCTGCTGATGTGCTTCTGCCACACTGTCGCGAGCCGCTACGGCGCGCTCGCCGGCTTCGGGCTCTCGCTCGCCAAGTGGACCCTCATCGTGAAACATTCCACCGAGCTCGCGTCCCACGAGAACTCCTGGCTGTGGTGGCTCATCATGGCGTTTGGTTAGTAGGTGGTACATTCATATTTCATTTCATTCGATGACAATATTAAAAAAAAAAAAAAGTGGTACAGCATTGTATTATGACTAGTTACAGTTTTATAATTTATTTATTTATTTATTTAACAGGACATCCAAAAACTGTAGCATTAATAACACATTAATATAAAATACAAATAAGGGAAAACTAAATGCACAGTTAACAAAGGTGCCACAACATGCATAAGTAAGAGGAATAACATAAAAGGAACATTGGTAATAAATGAAATATAAGAATGCGATAGTAAAAATTTAATTAAATTAAATTAAATGTGATGAGTGACTAGAAGGCTATCATTGACGCACCAACGATGACAAGATCAGTTTGAAATGAAATATGAGTTTGAAATACTTTTTGGGTCTGGTGTTAAATTGGATATTTCGAGATACGATATTTTCGCTTTCAGCCGTCGATATGCATAAAGCTGTGTGCTTACACTAATTGACCAGCAGGGAGTGAAAGCTAACCAAATACGGATTATTGTTGCAAACCCGATTGATGTGATCCAAAACAAACAAAAAAATGCTTAAAAGATTAAATTTCTGACGTCTTTTCACGCGTCAGCATTAGCTCGCGCTCAGTGTCATTTCGTTGTTGAAACTTTTTCTATTATTATTTAATAATATGATTTCTATTAATATTTGGTATGGGCAAAAAGTTAACGGGCAAGCGTTCACGCCACAATGTGTGAGAGTTTTTATTGCAGACGTAAGGTCATTTAGAACGTCAGATTTGGCTGATGTATGTGAGTGGTTAATGTGTGTCCTATCCTAATCCCAGTACTGATATTTTAGCATAGTTGAAGCAGCTAATGAGTGTGATAAACTGCATTGTATAGCTTACTCTTAGTACACATGCATTTTAGTATAGTTCAGTGAGCTAATGGAACCACGAATCATTACCGCGCTTATATTCACAGGGTAGACAGGGGTGCATTGCAGTGCACCCAAAATTTTACAATTTAAATTTGTAACAACATTGTTTTATCCCAAAAAAATATTTTTAACAAAAAACTAAAACCGACTTCAAAAACCTAGGTGCACTAAAAAGCTACAAATAACCTTACAATTCATTACATTTGGAGTCGGGTACACCTAGGTTTTTGAAGTCAGTTTTTGTTTTTTGTTAAAATTTTTTTTTTTTTCACGATTTTTAGTGTCAATAATCGATGAAAATTTGCAAATATTATCTCCTTATAACTCGGTAAGCCCTAAAAAAGTAAAAATTTACAGCCAAAAAACAAATCACCCTACCTCACCCCCCCTTTCCACCCCTTAGGGGGTGGGTTTCGATTTTGTTAACAATCGGTATTAAACAAAAAAAGATTTTTCTAAATCGGTTCACTAACGCCGGAGATATGCTGTAGTCAGGATTGGACATATTACATATTTTCTCTTTCAAAATTCCTGAAACACGTGTTTCTTTATTTTGTATGTTAAATACATATACAAAGTTTCAAGTCGATCAAAAAATATTTTTGAAATTATGTGACCGCAAGGGGTTAGATTTCTGATAATATTTTGGAAATGGGACCAACCTTGAAGAATTCCCTAGCAAACCTCAAAAATTTTTTCGGAATCCTTCGACAGACGCCGGAGATATGCGGTAACATACATCTATATACTTATATATACTTATACTTATAATATTATAAAGCTAAAGAGTTTGTTTGTTTGTTTGGTTGAACGCGCTAATCTCAGGAACTACTGGTCCGAATTGAATAATTATTTTTGCGTTAAATAGTTCATTTATCGAGGAAGGTTATAAGCTATATATCATCACGCTACGACCAATAGGAGCGGAGCAGCAACGAATAGTGTGGCAAAAACGGGAAAATTCCCGAACATGAATCGGGTATTATAGACTTATAACATCACTCTACGCCAAAGTAACTATTAGCGCGGGTGAAACCGCGGGCACAGCTAGTAAAAATAAAAACATACGGGTCGAATTGAGAACCTCCTCCTTTTTGAAGTCCGTTTAAAATAAACTCTAATCATAATGGCCTTTCTGATTATATTATCATGATTTATCTAAGGATTATGTTATGATACATTATTTTTCCGTGAATTAACATTACTCACGATTCACGTATTATTCATAACGCCCCGAGACCATAGGCGCCACTTTTTTTATGCCAATATTTGCAAATACTAAAACGAACTGTATTAACTCATACAGGAAGCACCTTTTGCATTGATGACGCCAGCGAATTTGGACCCGTGCCTTTTACCAATGAACTCCAATCTTTATTAATATTGCCACAGAGTTCTCCGTGGTATTGGCACGGGTATTGGCAATAAAATGTACGCCCCAAGGGCCCAGCACGTTATACTATGCGATTCAAATGAGAATAGGATCGACTTTGCGCCATATTGTGACGTCATAGCTGTCAATTCTAACCAGTTTGGTAGGGTGAGCAAAACAAGATATATTTTGAATAAAATTTATTTGCAAAGGTTGAGTGTAAAATGAACTCAGTCGCACGACAAAGCACACTAACGAACGACAAAATGGCGACTGGCGTCCTTATTTTCTTTTCTTTAATAATTTTGGCATGGCTTCTGGGCCTTTGCGCCAAAAGTGAAAATAAAAAAGGTTATGGTATGGTTTAAAAAAAATGAATTATGACTTTAAATAATTGAATATTATATTAGGGCAATTTACTACTAATTTAACCTTTTTATTTAAATTTGATGTAAGACTATTATTATTGATATGCAAATAAGATTTTTGCAAACTATAATTTTCAAGTGACATTTTACAGATAGAGGTTATTGACAATCCTATTCTTATTTGAATTGCATAGTACCTCCATTATTTTGGTAAACTAATAAAAAAATTAACGGCCCTGTCAGCTTCGTGCCAATGTGACAATGTGACAACTGTAAAAAAAGTCATCATCAATTCACAATTTAAAAAATCTATGGTTTCTATGCTTTAAAAAATATGCATGCACCATTCAAAATTACGCCATTGTCGTATAGGTTTCGTTTTGGTGGATTATGTTTTTTTTTATATTTTCAGGTATTTTAATCTGCATCCGCGCAATCATTCAATACCTGAATATAAAGCGCGGATGGCGTCTGCTCTCCGGGACAGCTCAAGAGCGACTGTTGTTTTTCTATTAAAAGCACCAGCTTTTTGTCACGCTCGCACTTTTTGAGGACCGCATCTTACGCACGTTTGTGCAACAGAGACGGATATATGTTTGTTGTAGATGGTAATTATGGTCAAACTTGCGCCGAGTACACGACGATATTGATCCTTATGACTTTGACGTTAAGAGTGAGAAACATGTCTAATCTTTTTACTATACCGTGTTCCAAGGCAAAAATGAATTGTGTTTTTGACATTTAGTTTGAACAGTAATTTCCAAAATTGATGGTCACTATCAGCAAAATGTGGTATTTCTAAGAGCATCACTGTGAAGAGTATAAATCGTTTTTTTTCTATGAGAAGAGTCTCCGCACGAAGATGTACTACATATTTCGTCAATAGTTGATCAGGGTGGGAATCGAACCCGAACCCTCTCGGTCTATCTAACCATTAGGCCATTCGTTTCTATTACGGCGGTGCTTTTATTTAAAAAAAAACTCAACAAGAGTTCTTGTTTTGTCCACCGAAGACAGTAAGTTTGTTGTACTAAGCGTTAGTTTGTCCATCTATATCTCAATGTTTAAACATAATTTATGTGTAGAGATGTTATGTATAGTCGGCCAAGGTGTTAATTTTATCAACTAGTTCGAATTTCATTTGCACATGGTAGGATGATAAGGTCTACTTTCGTCTGCATGCTAATGGTACAGTATCAAGCGTATTGTAAATCTCATCCTTAGTGAAATTTTCAGTAACTAAGATTTTTATGTTAAAGAACCTTTTCATGGTCGGGTGTATAAAGTTTTGGTAACATCCGAGAGTTGGATTTCAAAGACATGATATGCCAATATGTTTAGAATTTTATATATTTTTTAATTTATTATAAGTAGCTCGCGTTTATTCTATGAGCTGATATTTTTATATACGTGCAAGGTTGTTGGTTATAGGGCATTAGTAAGATTGTTTTAATAATGAACAGTCGCAAGGAAGAAAAAATATTGTATAATTACAGACGTTTTATCGCCAAATTATAAGCTGTAGCTTAATGTCTGAATATGTAACGTTTGGTAGATGTCTCCATCGGAACTAACCTTGCCTTGCTTTTATTGGATCTACACCTCTACTGTAACTATAGTATATGGCCACTGGCCATAAGCGTGTAGGTTAACTTAAATATTCCCGTATAGAAACATTTAGTGTATTATACGTGTTTTCTGGCTGAATAAAAATAGTTGTAACAACGTCGCCGTTGTTGGCTTGGTAAAGACGTCTTTAGAGACATTTCCCCCACCTCCCCCCGTAGAGAAAACTGTTACTTCTTAATATTCTGAAATGCTAGTGGCACTCGTGACCGTGTAGATAAAAGTTTTATGTCTATGAACTGTCAGAAAATGACGCCATTTCGAGATTTTTTACTGGTCATGGCTTGAAGTGACAGTCATTTTCTCGACAAATCTGACAGTTGAGAGAGATAAAACTTATGTTTTCGCAGTCATGCTACAGGGCCAGGACCCCCAAGTCCTTAGTCCCCTAACACTCACTATCATTGTGGAGATGCTATGACTTAAAGTTATTAAGGCATGAAAACGACATGTTTTAACAATGTGACTAGTCTAATGACTTCAAGGTGACAATATCTAATGGTCATATTTTAGCCACCATCACTAAGGTTTTTTTTTATTGACTACGATGTTGGCTGTGAAGCCTTTACAGCTTTACCGGAGGAGTGGTGAGCGCAGAGTGGACTCCAACCAAGGCCTTAAGGGCGGAAAAGGGTGGCAACTAGCTCAAATAATTTTTTAATCTTAATTATTGTGGCAAAGGTGCGGTCTGCTCTCATGGCATTGCTGCTCCTGAGAATGTATGACTCGCAATTATCATTTTGAAAAGAGTAACCTTTGAGTTTCTTACCGGCTCTTCTCACTTGAAGCAGCATTCCGAACCGGTGGTAGAATCTTGACTATTTGTAAGTGCTTTTTGGCCTACACGAATAAAAAAAAAAAGATTTTGATTTTGATTTCAAGGGCGCCACTGAGGGCACGACCTCGGCTTGGGTAGTTACCGTGTGGGGAGAGGGAGTGACTGCGCTCCTAGATGCAAATATGCACCTACGACAGCGGTTATGACCTCGCCATCGAGATCGGTGTCTGTTTGAGGCTGGTGTGGGTGTGTTGGTGATCGTGTCGGGTCACTAAAAGATGTTGTTTTCATGCCTTCAAGAGTAAAGTCATAGCAACTCCTCAACGATATTGTTAAGAGAGTGATGGCCCAGTTGACTTGTGAAATTTTCTCCGCTTAGATTGAAATTGAAATAATATCAGGTACCTATTGTATGTATTAAAAGTAACATTATTAATTGGTGTAATAATAATATACTGCGTAGGATTTCTTCTGATGTTATAGTTAAGAATAATCTCGAATTATTATTATTGTGGAATCATTCCGTGCGGTCTATTTAAGTGACATTAACTATAGTGGTGTAACTATATACCTATCGTTTCAGACGAATTGACGGTTCGTTTGAATAGATGATGTTTAAATTTTGGTATGCGATTTTGGGATACATGATTGAGACTTATTATAAGATGATATGAGGCAGAGTTGATTAATTAATTTAATATTATTTCGATTTTAAAGTCAAAAATGTTTAAGACTTGTGTATTTACTATTTAATATGGAGTGGATACGACAGGGAGATATATATGATGAATTTTATGTGAAACATTGTGGCGGTTTCGTAAAGACAAGAGGCTTGATATTCTGCGTCGGCGAAGTGACTAGGATGATCGTAAGGGTGAAATGAATTAATAATAACTAAGGAAATAATGAAATCGAATACTTTAGTATGTAGCTACCCTATACAATATTACTTTTTTCAAATTACTTGCAAGTTTTGTTACGAAGCCTGTTTATGCAAAATGTGTTTTCACACTATTCGTCAGCCGTCGTTGTTTTGAATTACGCACTAAGATTTAACTTCAAATATTTTGTGACGAGGATATCTTTAATTTTATTATAATATTAGTGCAATAATGTCTAGTTCAGAGTTTCTAGTGGAAATAAAATATGTTATAATTATTCATAGATGTTGATTTATTTTGTGAAACGTCCCACCCTCTGTAAAACCTATCATAAAGCGCGGGTCGCAGCTCTGAAAGTGTCAAATTCGCCTCCGTGGGTCATCTTGCGTGAAAATTACAATAAGAAACTGGTCAAGTGCGAGTAGTGCTAGCATATTGAGGGTTCCGTACTTGCCTGCATACATGTTTTGGTAATAGATACAAAACCAAAATACATGGTTAGGTAGGTACACTTCAATAAGACTATTTTATTTATTTTAATAAGTTGTTATTTTGAGATGCTCATCTAAAATCTAAGGTAGATAGGAATGTACCAATTATAGTGCTTATATCGTATATTGATTGTAAAAATAACTAAAACTAAAAAAATAACAAAAAAGAACTAAGTAAAAATAACAAACGTTAGGAAAACAAAGTATCTTCCTATCTCATGTAAGTAGGTAACGTATGTATACGCCATAAACAAAAGCTGAATAAAATCTGTTCCAAATGGCCTCAATAGCTGGTCGACCCTGACCTCCAAGACTACTGTATCTTTAGCCAAGCCCCGGGGCCCCAAGGACTCACGCGTTGCAAAATGTTCGCCAATACGAAACCGAACTGTATTGACTCAAGGAAAAGGCTCATTTTTCAACGAATTGTCATCGATAACGGTCATCGGTGGCTTTTACCACAGAAATACAATCTTTATATACATTTATAGGGGGGCGTAGCGGACCTCGCCAGGCATACCACCCGCCAAACTCATTTTCCGAGATTATCACTTGCTAAGAAACGGTGAAGGAAAACATCGTGAACCTGCACGTCTATAGAAAGGCGAGTGAAGTTCACCAACCCGCACTGGGCCAGCGTGGTGGACTATGGCCTGAATCCCTTTCGCATTGAGGGGAGGCCCGTGCCCAGCAGTGGGACGTTAAAAAGGGCTGTAGTAGTAGTAGTATACATTTATACAGAGTTCATTTTAGTATTGTCAAAAAAAAATATGGTAACCTCGGATGAAAATGAGTCTCGCACATAAACCCAGAGGCGCGAGCCGGGGTTTGAACCTGCACACTTTGATTGCAAGGCGTGCGTTCGACCAGTCTGCTACCACTGCTCACAATTATTTTTAACAAAAATCAAAAACCGACTTCAAAAACTTAGGTGCACTAAAAAGCTATAAAAGACCTTATATTTAATTAAATTTGCAGTAGGTGCCAAACTAAGTCAGACTAGGCAAATACACACACATACATAAAAACTAAAGAAAAAACACATACGGGTCGAATTGAGAATCTTCTCCTTTTTGAAGTTGGTTAACAAATTGCTGTGTCGTCTTGGCGCCCCAGTTTGTCCAGTAGGCTAATTCTCGTATTTACAAATAGTCCAAGCGTCGCCGCGGTTCCGACCCAGCTCTATCGTAGATCTATCCAAAATTGGAATTCTCGTAATATCAAAACAATGTCTTTTGTACTAAATATCGTGATTTTTGTCGAAAAAATTTAATAAATTACACTTAGAATCATTAAAATAAATATAAACAATAAATTGAAACTCAAAAAGCACTATTTGTCATGATTAAGCAGAAAAATGCTTAATGGATGCTAAATTGATTCTCGTATAATGTATAAATTAGATTTAAGCGTAAGCCTAGTTGGTAAAACGCCCGCCTTGAACGTATAGTTGCAAGTTCAAACCCCGGGCCCGCACTTATTTTATTTTTATTCCTTTATTTTGTATATTTTTATAATTTTCCTTAAAAAAACATTTTTTATATTTTTTTTTGTCACTTCTACAACAATAGATGGGCTTTAAGAGTTTGTTTGCATAAACTAATAATAGATGGCGGTATAGTTCGTAACATATTTTAATTAAAGTTTTAAAATTTTCCTAACGTATTTTAGGACTCGGAGCTCTTTTTAGGCTCCGAGTCTTCGAAATCGTAAAAACAGCTTAAGTTGGGGCACATTAATTATATTTTTCACGAGAACAATACATGTAATCGTCGCAAATAACCTACGAGTGTTCAACGGCATTTTGATTGCGAAATATGACAGATTCCCGCTATAAAGTAATTTTGTTGAGCTATGAGAATACCATCATGTCAACGTGGTAGAACGATTAGAAGACGATCAACGTTTTTGCGAACAAATTCAACGACACTTCGACGAAAGTACTATAAACTCGGTGCCGTTCAAGCTCGATAGACGGATGAGAATACCAAAAGGGCTTGAACGACTAATTCGCTACGATATCGCTACGATTTTTATTACGAGAATCAGGGCACAGGGCTTCAAGGTGCACACCAGTGCCGCCACCTTGCGATAAACAGCTAACTTTACGGGATTGCTATTGAGCTATTTCAGGCGTTGATTACCTAATCAGTAGTTTCATGAGTTTATTTATAGATAAGTATCTACTTAACTAGGAAAGTATTTACGTAAAATATTTGTAAATAAGTCAATTTATTTCTGGAGGATGACCGCAGGATTTTTATTCAATTATTAAACTAAAGGTCTATCAACTTATATCGCTGAGCAAAGCGAACATACACTCAGGTTCAAGGAACTGATACTTACCACCTTTAAAAAAATGAAACATTTTCACGCCTGTATTCCCTGAAGGGGTAGGCAGATGCGCACTGCAGTGTACCCCATACTTCACGGACATATTTTGGTCAGATTTTAATGGGGGGCGAGCCTGTTTCTATTATACAAGGCACATTCTCCTTCAAATGGTCCTGCCATTGAGGAGAATGACTTTCGGGCCACAGTCTACCCACACTGGCCTACTGCGGGTTGGTGAACTACACACGTCTCTCTGTAGACGTGTAGGTTTTCTCACAAGGTTTTCCTTTACGGTACAGCAAGTAGTAACCATTGAAATCACATGAAAATCGGCCGGCATGAGATTCGAACTTGCATCTCTTACGTTCAAGACCAATTGGCTAACACTGCTTCAGAAATACTGTTGAAAATATGAGGTGATGGTACGCCTCCAGTTGCTACCCAGTTGCCATGGCATTTAAGACTTTGATTCCATCGCCATTAAGCACATTGTATGTTATCGTTACCAGTAGTCATGGGTTTGTCCTCATTTATCTGAAGGCTCGGCTGTTTATCGGGGTTTAGAGCGCAGTTTGGTTATTTGGTAGGGTAGGATAGTTTCTACCTAAGTAGATAACGTAAGGGAGGCAACTAATATGAGATCCTATTATATTTGATTATTGTTCAAAGACTTTCAATGATAGAATATCAGCAGACAAATTTACCACATATAAAATAATAATCGGCCGTACTAGCAGTGTGCTCACGTTGATAGTTTAATGACCTCGATTGGGATTGAATCCGAAACTCTCGGTGACCCCGGTGGCCTGTCTCACCGCTGAGCTATTGGCGCTTTCTGAATTTTATAGATAACCTACTTACATATTATTTTTCTTAATATTTTCGCTATTTTGTTAAGGAAATGTATTATACTCTAAATATGTACGTAAATAACTTACCTACTGACATTTCATAAGAGCACTTACAAAAAAAGATAAATAAAGTACGTACTTAGCTTGTATTGTTTTCGTCAGAAAAGTTATTCTCCATTTCGATATACAAGGTAGGCTCCTAAAATGATAAGTAGTAGCAATCAACTGCATAAGTAAGTATAAAAACCACGTCAATTAAATCAGTTGCGCTTTGTTTAACCGTGACCACCACTTCGGTAACTACGAACAACGTCATCAAATGCAGACGATGGCACTTTTCCCATTTTCTGTATTACGCACTCTCGATATAGAAGTTCTATCGAAAAATATGGTCGCAATGTAATGTGCAAAACGGGTTGATAAAGTCGGTATAGTGCCAAAAACTACCCAGTGCTACGCCGACCGCGGTGGAGGGTTCACAGAGCGCCATTTGCCGCCTGCGTGACAATTTCCCGCGCCTTTTGGCAGTATCACGTTTGTGCATCACGTGTCCATATGAAGGGAGATAATTTCGCGAGTTTTCCTTGGGACTTTCTAACAACAATAACCATTTGTCGGGATAATAATTTCTACAGAATATTATGTAAGTGGAAACATATTTTATATTTGCTAAGTTATTATAATTATGTCACGGTTTTTAATTAATAAATATAATTAAAATTTTCTTTCTGCAAAATGCGTAAGCAGCTGATATTAAATATTACATAGTATACCTATTCTGAAATTATTAGAACATTTTAGCAGTTTACCTATTTCTTTTAATACCGGCTCAGTGGCTCTATAGCTACGTATAGACGGGAAATACCAAATAGAACGAAACCCTTATATTCTTAGACAGAGAGAGATACTTGTACCTATTGATTAAAAAAAATGAAAATCCTTTTCAATCTTTACCTTGTCAGGTCTTTAAAAATTACTTTAGTCCCTAAATTTCCAAAGATTAGTCAAAGGTTATGATAAATTGTATTTTATGTCTTTTTATCCGACTTCAAAAAAGGCGGAGGTTCTTACTTCGCCACGTAAGTATGTTTTTTATTTCTATTAGGTATATAAGCAAGTAGGTCAGTACTGCAGTGCCGTGAAGCCTACATGGTAACCAGACTAGGCGTCTGGCGCATAGCCAGGTCCGCCCGACTCTACTGAAACACTCTATAATTTAGGGTGTAGCTAATAATTCCTTGATGATAGAGACAGATTGTTGTAATTTATGGACGTAGCTTTTGAGAATACATTGTTTTAAATTTAAAAGAGCAATTTGCCTATTGAACAATGTTAATTCTTTTCTCATGTTTGTTTATCTAAATAAGTATACGTGAATAATTTTAGAGTAGGTTACTTTATATTACAAAATTAGTGAAAGTAAGATCTTAGTTGCTTTGTTTAGTTTGCTTTACATATATATCTAAAAAAATATAACCTACTAGCTGACCCGGCGAACTTCGTACCGCCTTAGAATCAATAAATGTTAAATGCGCCACCTACCGGGTCCAATTGTGTTTTCAAACCTAACAGAAACCCACTGAAAAATTTCATCCAAATCGGTCCAGCCGTTTAGGAGGAGTTCAGTGACATACACATGTACAGTTGAATTTTATATATCTAACTACAGCCCTTTTAACGTCCCACTGCTGGGCACGGGCCTCCCCTCAATGCGAGGGGGATTCGATATAGATAACAAAATAAGATGACAAAAACACATTTTATAATTTTTAACCGACTTCAAAAAACCAGGAGGTTTTCAATCCCACCGCTATTTTTATTTATTATTACTATACTATACGATACTAATTAATGAAACCAAATAATCTACATACTCCATTCCATTTGATTGTGTCTTCAATTAAACAAAGGCAGAAACGAACAAAGTATTTGCTTTAATAAAAAAAAATCGTGTGGCTTTTCTTAATCGGTTTTATCCACGTAATTACAATTAGTTAGGTTAGGTTAGGTTAGCTACAGAGTACTAGCTCAACTTAACCTTAATTTTCAACGTAATTCTTATTCCAAATTTTATTAATATAAAAGGTTTTGTTTCTAATAATTATTTATATATCGTTAATTTTTCTTATTGATGATATTTATCAATATAGTTAGGTAAGTTTAAACAAAAAAAAACAAAATATAAAAAAAGTCTCCACTGGCATAAGGAACAGGTTCCTAGATACCAGTGCAGTGGTAAAGGCTCCAGAGAGAGGAACTTCCTCACTATGCGTGCCGTCTTTAGAAGTACCGCCTTCTGAATCTGTCCCTTGATGCTGTTGCCTAACGTGAGCCCTTTTAGGTGTTTGTCGAGACTCTTGGCTAATATGCCGAGAACGAGTATTGGGACAAATGTTGCCGCGTCAATATTGTTGACATGTGGGAACATGTCAACAATATTATATTAATAACAAACTATGACATCACGTAATCAATTCACAATCTTTCCATGGTATTACAATAAAGGAAAGAACATAATTTGATAGTCGACGCGACGCCCCGTTCAGACGCCGACGTCATGGCGCCGCACGACACTTCCCTCCCACCCCATGACCTAGGACTTTAACCCCATAACGTAGGTACACAAGGTAGATTAATATCGGCAACATAGATTTTCTATTTCCTATAACCTATACATATAAATAAAATTAAAGTGTCTGTTTGCAATAATGTCAAAATTTCAGTCAAATTTCAGTCAATTTCAGTCAAAATTTCACTAGATGCATAATATGGTAGGTGCTTTTAACAAAATCCAATGTTTGTCTGTCTGGCCCGTCTGTTCGTTCCGGATAATCACCGGATAGTTAAAGTTATAATGAGTTAATTTGACTCATTTTAATTATAGTAAACAAATAAAGTTTCTAAAATCCACCCGAACGGAGTCGCGGGCATAGCTGGTATCTAATAAAATGCAAATTAAGAACCACCAAGTACCTACTAAAAAAATTATCTCCTTCACGGAGTACTGGTTTCTCTTTTCGTCCTTTATAGTTTCAATATATCTATGCATTAAAAACCCAGTAGTTAGAAGACTCGTCCTTGTTACTGAAGGGTTCCGGATGCGATTGTGAAACTATTGTCGTAAGACAACTCTTACCAAGAATATGAGTATAACAATTAATGTACTTATTGCTGCTACTAACGTGGCCTATACGCATTTCTAGGCAGCCTAGTCACCTAGTCAAAAGGCTGTAATTCAGTCTGCTAAGCAATCGCGTCTTAAAAAAGTAGGTACTCTCTGCTTTTTTCATCCCCATTAGGAATAATTACACAGAAGAACAACAATCCCCGCACACTGGGGCATCAGAACCTGCGCGTCAAAAGGTTTGCCAATATCAATAATAACTCTGTCTGTGTGTTACGCAATCACGCCTAAACTACTAAACCGATTTGAATGAAATTTATAAAAGAGATATTGTAGAGCGGGATATTGTTGTTTGTAGAGACATAGGCTACTTTTTATTTCGAAACAGGGTTGTAAGGGGTTGAAATAGGGGATGAAAGTTTTTGTGTGATGACGTCGGAAACAAAATCATGATTACTTTTGGTCGCGATAATCGACAATCGTCAACCACGCGGATAAAGCTGCGCGCATCAGCTAGAATAATATACGTACATAAAAACCGGCCAAGTGCGAGTCATACACGCGCATGAAGGGTTCCGTACCATTATCTATAAAAACGAGCAAAAAAATCACGTTTGTTGTATGGGAGCCCCCTTAAATATTTATTTTATTCTGTTTTTTAGTATTTGTTGTTAAAGCGGCAACAGAAATACATAATCTGTGAACATTTCAACTGTCTAACTATCACGGTTCATGAGATACAGCCTGGTGACAGACGGACGGACGGACGGACGAATGGACGGTCGGACGGACAGCGAAGTCTCAATAATAGGGTTCCTGTTTTACCCTTTGGGTATGGAACCCTAAAAATTGAATTTCGGCGGCATTGCGTTGAAGTATTAACTTTTTCAATGTCAATACGATTCGTTTTGGTATTGACAACAATTTTGACGCGCGGTTTTAGACGCCCCAGTGTGCGGGGAACTTACGTTTTAATTTAGGGAGATAAGGGTTGTTCTTCTGTGTAATTATTCCTAATGGAGATGATAAAAGCAGAAAGTACTTTTTAAGACGCGATTGTTTAGCAGAGGCTTTAATGTCTACGCCAAAAGCTCACAGCGCCGGAACTATGACGTAATACTACCGCCACGCCGAAAAATATTACGTAAGTACCACTTAAGCTACGTCAAATAATATTACGTAAGAAAAATAGTTTGAATGCAATTGAAAAATCGCCAGACAGTGAATGAATTCGGTCTCCGATGTAGCTGTATTGCGCGTGGCACATATTATAAAGCACGAAGGTTCATATTTCCGTAACAAAAGATTAATTATAATAATAGCATGGTGTTACTGGCAAGTGTAGTTGGCTTGTGACGATATTCTAATTTAACTATAGTCCGCGGGCCCTTGATCTGAATCGAATTAGCTCGTTGCGTGTCTTGTCTGATTTTAGGTCGGTTTTGTACTAAAAATGTCCGCCTTGATTTGGTATAATCGCGTAGATTTTCATGTTCAATCTATTTTTACTAGGGGAATATACTATCTACTTTTATTTATTACAGCCGTCTTATATGACAAATTAAAAATATAACCCATTATTTTATTTTATTAATGACTAGATACTGCATTATACCTAATGCAGTATCTACATTAGGATACATACTTAAGAGCAACCATGGAGTTTCTTGCCCATTCTTCTCAACAAGAAATACATTCCGAATGGGTGGGAGAGATACTATTATTATGCTTTGTTTATTGACGATTTATAAGTGGGTACATATACGGTGGTTCATGTGGATGCTTAGTGAAGACAGTTTATACCTAACTATCATAGTTTCTGAATTACAGACCTTTGAATATTGGTCACAGGTATCGTGTTCTGGCCTTTGGGTACATCGATAACCATATTCGGCAGTGTGAACTACACTTGCAGTCATAACAGACAATTATGACTCGAGATATTACGAGATAAAGAAATTGAGGACGAAAAAAAATTTGAAATTTGATAAAAAAAATTGCACCATTGAGTTGTATACCTACCCGATACTGATGCAAACGTCAAATTATTATTCCGGACTCCTGAAACAGCCTGTACATTACCACGCCTGTATACCCCGATGGGGTAGGCAGAAGTGCTCTGCAGTGCACTCAGACTTAATTATTTTAATATTTACTTTACTTACTTTACTAATTTACTTTTAATGGAAACAAATAAATAGAGATTACCTATAGTGTTATAGTACCCACATATCATTGTACTTTGTGAATTACTGCCTTGTTTTTTAGGGTTCCGTACCCAGAGGGTAAAACGGGAACCCTATTGCTGAGACTTCGCTGTCCGTCCGTCCGTCTGCCACCAGGCTGTATCTCATGAACCGTGATAGTTAGAGAGCTGAAATTTTCACAGATGATGTATTTCTGTTGCTGCTATAACAACAAATATTAAAAAACAGAATAAAATAATTATTTAAGGGGGCTCCCATACAACAAACGTGATTTTTTTGCCGTTTTTATAGATAATGGTACGGAACCCTTCGTGCGCGAGTGCGACTCGCACTTGGCCGGTTTTCTTGTATCAATATTTTACCTGCAGTAAGACATTAGTTAAGCTCGTGAAATGGCGTAACTAAATTATCTTAAATAAATACTGCATTGTTGAGTGCCTCCTTATATTAAACCGTAAAAATTGTTTAATGCCTTATTAACTTTTCCTTTTAACAAAAACATCTGTAATAGTGATATAATTTTATTTTCTTATGTCATTACCCGGAAATATGGGTATTATGTTTTGCCGCGAAACCCTAATGCTTTTTCTAAAGTTAAAGCAGCCTAAGTTACGCCTTGAAACGTCAGCTATCTGCAAGTAAAAATCCCGTTGAAATCGGTTCAGCCGTTTGGAAGTTTACCCGGATCAAACGACAGACAGACATTTTTTTTAAATAGCGTTTTTGTTATAGGTATCGTATATACTTTCATACACATTTGGTAAAATAAGTAGGTCAGTGTGTACCCTTGGGGGCGCTAACCTTTTTTTTTTTTTTTTTTTTTTTTTGTTTGCGCTGGGAAATGCATTTACGCATCCCACCCAAGCCCGGGGGAACTTGGACGGGTATGTGGGACTCCCGGTCAGAGTGACCGGACTACCCACTAAAACCCAGCGGTCCGCCCTCGCCGCCTTACGTTGGGACGCCACAGGATCGCTAAAAAGCATACAACTGTGACGCCCCGGCGGCAGGCCTGGATTGGAACCAGGCCGCAGACTTCATAGAGGGGGAAAAACCATTCCCCCCCATACCCTTCATTCTTGCCACTCTGAGGGGACCCCCGTCCCCCATAATGGCTTATCTTCCTTTACGGCGGAGGCAAAAGGTGCGCATAGCGCCTCCTTCTTCGTCCTCGCCGCGCACGCCGGATTGGGTCAGCGAGGACATCTTCCTCCCTGGCCCTCTCAGCGACTTCCTTTAGTGAGATAACCCTCTCACAAAAGGTTGCCGCCGCCTCCCAACATCTCTCACTGCTCAGCATGGCACCGACTAGCGCCTGCAGCGACAAATTACCCCCCACTACACCACTCAACTCATGCCTTTGTGGCCCCCAGGCCCCGCACTCCTCCAGTGTGTGACGCACCGTATCCCTGGGTGCGTCACACTCATGGCATTTTGGGGATGGTTCCCGCCCCGCAACCCGGTGCAAGTACTCACCGAAGCAGCCATGCCCGGTAAGTACTTGCACCAATCGGAACGTTAGTGTCCCAGACCGCCGATTTAGCCACCCTGTTAGGTGCGGCTGCACCGCCTCAATAGTGGCCCGCCCAGAGACCGAGGACTCGAGTAACTCCTCCCACCTTCTCTCCACCTCTTCCTTAGCCCTCCGTCTTTCCCTTAAGACCCCTTCCCAATCCGGAGCCTCACCACGAGCCCGCTCAACCACCCGAAACCTATACACCACCGCCAGAACCTCCGCCTGGAGCTCCCACGGTGGGTCCCCCGCCAGTAAGGTGGCCGCTGCCCAAGACACCGTCCTGTACCCCCGCACAGCCCTCAAGGCTATGACCCTCTGCGGTCTCCGCAGGAGAATCCTATTTTGAGCGTTGAGGGCCTCCGCCCAGATTGGAGCCCCGTACAGGGCCATGCTCCGAACTATCCCTGAGTACAGCCTCCTACATGTGGCTTTGGGCCCCCCAACATTGGGCAGAAGCCTTCCCAAGGCAGCTGCTGCTGAAACAAGCTTCGGGGCCAATTGAATAAAATGGGGCCCGAATCCCCAGCGACCGTCCAGTATTAGACCCAGGTACTTTATCTGGGTCTTCAGTCTGATTGACTCCCCCCGCACCATAATCTGCGCGTTATCATCAACCTAACCTAACCTAACCTAACCTTTTTTTTTTTGTTTGCGCTGGGAAATGCATTCCCAGCGCAAACAAAAAAAAAAAAAAAACCCTAACCTAACCTAACTCCATAGAGCCCCCAAGGATACACCCCAACCGTTATTTTGGTATTACAAACAGACGCTCCAATATTATTTATTTGTATAGATTGACGATTCATAAGTGCCTATATCGGTTTACATGAATAAAAAATATTCTGATTCTATCAACTCTTTCTTTCGGGCATTCCGAAGGCAGTAATATTGATTGTCGCTGCATTAGCCTTGACCCTGGCATAGAGAGCTGGACTCACTGCACCAGGTGGGTGCGGCTTCGATTCCCATTAGCAGCCAATTCAAGAAACGGTCTTTCCGAAATTAAATAAAATATATTGAAATAATATGAGCTATGGATTCACTCACAATTAACACTATTACCCCAGTGCTAAATATTTAAATAGTAATAACAAATTATATAAAATAATACCAAGGTACTTACTATCACATTATATACATATTATATATATATATATATATATAACTGCGAAGATGAAGGTGAAAAAGATGGCGGATGAATCCTATAGAGTTGTTCGATTACTCGTTCGGTATTTGAATATTTGTAAACTCATATAGAGACGGTCAAGATTTGACTCTATGGTCCAGTCTATAATAAGAATAATACAGAGAAAGTAATATTACTTTCAGCACAGAGAAAATAACATCTACTTCCAGAATCAATGTTATTGACCCTACCATATAAACTACTTACTACCGTTTGACAGATAACATTATTATCCGCGAAATACAAATATTTAATAAGAAACAAGAAGTAATATCGAGCAAATACTTCATCCATACTTCAGTTTGTATCGCGTTATCTAACCTATCAATTGATGGAAACTAACCATACCAGAATAATTTTTGTTTTTTTTTCATCCGCCATCGTATATTTTTATTTATATCTAGCTAAGTTCGCGGTTTCACCCGCACTTATTGTTACTGTGTCGTAGCGTAATATTGTATAGCCTAAGTCGAATTGAGAAATCTCCTCCTTTTTGGAAGTCGGTTAAAAAGTAGATAGCCATCATCAGATAGTTAGACAGCAATCATCCTTTCTCAGGCTCTAGACTATCTTTGTACCAAATTTCATTTAAATCAGTTCATTAATTTAGGCGTGATTGCGTAACACACAGACAGAGTTACTTTCGCATTTATAAAATTAGTAAGGATGTGTATTTGTTGAATTGGTCCTTGCTATTAGGTAATTAGTCGACATCGGCATAAATACCGCCAATCGCAGGTGCAGGCATTTCTCATGTTATTCCAATAAAATTTCGTCTATTCATTTTTACCTTATGCTTGCCTTATAAAATTTAAATGCTCTCGTGGGCCTAGACTAAATAAATTACAATGCGATCCAAATAAGAATAGGAATGTCAATAACCTCTATCTGTCAAATGTCACTTGAAAAGTATGGTTTGCAAAAAACTTATTTGCATATTAATAATAATACTCTTACATCACATTTAAATAAAAAGGTTAAATTAGTACTAAATTGTCTTAAAAAAAATCAAGTTTGTTCGTCACTATATGGCGCAAAGTCGATCCTATTCTCATTTGAATTGCATAGTATTTGACTTTGACTTATAGTTTAGTTTCGAACTTTCTGTGATACTGTAGGTATTATACGCATATCCGTAACATAACTACAATAGTAATTAATAGAAAAAGTATAAAAGTATAAAAAATCCGTAAAATAGTTTAATTTCAATGTATAGTATTCGCGTAAATATAAGGAAACAATAATGGAAAAAAAACAAACTTGTCTCTGACAACTTATTTTTTTTTAACAGGGATAAAACTCTTCACCACCCGGTACATTGAACGAAAAAGTGTAATTTTAATACACTTCTCTTTAGCCAAGTTGCATAACTCGTACTTTATCGTATTGACTTTGATCATATTCGATTTTCATTATTCAAGTTGCGAGACACATAATAAAATTATTTTTATTATTTTGACATTGATATAACATTAACACAAGGCGAGGATTTATGTATAAATATAAGTCATTATTAATAAAATTGTGAATGTGATAAAAATAATATAGTACCTGGCACAGATATTCATCCGCCATCTTTATCACTGTCATTATCCATTTTTATTTTTAATGTGTATTTATTGAATTTGTCCTTGCTATTAATTACTTGACATTGGCGAAATACTCGCGCTAGTCGCAGGTGATGCCATTCCTCATCTTATTCCATTAAATATCATCATTTCGCTCATTTAGTTAAAAAAAAAAATATAGTACCTATACCTGTCTGTATGAAAATAACCTTAAATAAAATTAATATTATAAAATATGACCTTAAGTAGGTAAACAGGTACTTAATTATGAACCTATAATTATTATTTATTTAAAATAATAAAACAGAAGTTTTTAATCTATTCAATTAACTGTTTTTAAAATTTAAATATTTTGTGATATTAGCTTTACTTATAACAAAAATATGTGTTAATATAAAATCATAATGAACAAAATAAGTATCTTTTGAAATAAAACTATTTTACGGATTCTATCGCGTTTATTTACTATTTGATTTTCCCGACGCAAAAGAACACCGATTCCGACCAAGGATGATGATACGTGAGGCCATTGAAATTAAAAAAAACATCCTAATTTCAATAGAGGAGATGGCTGGGTGCTACCACCAACTTGGGATCCAGTCATTAATATGATTAAATCCAAAACCAAGCGTACTATTGCAAGACCTCAAGACACTGTGAGCACTTTCTGCGTGGATCGGACCGCAAACAACAACTAAATATGAGGGTACCCAGTTATTAACTATGACATCAGGACGTCTAACACCTCAGTCCCCCCGTGACCATGGTTGCTGTAAAGCAGGCAAAACAGAATCCGTAAAATAGTTTTATTTCAATGTATAGTATTCGGGTAAATATGAGAAAACAATATATTAATAAGTATCTACTTGAAAAGATAGGTAAGCACTTATTAGTACTTATTACCTTACTATACTTTGATTAGTACACTTTACTACAATCTAAAATACGAGATTCTCTTATGTACCAATTTATTTACTTTTATAACCACGCTAAAGTTATAGCAAATAAACATTTTTACACACAACAAGGAAGGAAGGAGTCACACTGTTGCTAAGCTAAGTCTAATCTATACTTATAAAGCTAACGAGTAGGATATAGGTACCTACAGATATAGACCTTGTCGAAAGAACTATATTCTTCTGACTTATGTAAGTATTGTAAGTAGGTGAGTCAGGGCGCAGAAAGCTTTTAGCGAAACCTCCGCAATGCGGTGCCGTATGTTATGAATCGATGCTTCCGCTGCGTATTGTCTACTTAATTATAAGGGTATTCATCAATTGTTCGACTTTCCTATTTCGAAGGAAAATATTGATTAAATTGTCGTCTCCTGAACATCTGAAGACCGGAAGAAACTAACTTTGAACTCATTCATAGATTTAAAGGTAATAAGTAGTACAGGATTATACAGAGTGTATCAGAAGACCGAAATAATACTTTAGGTAGGTACATTATATGGTAGCTTATGCGTACCATAATTAGTCAAAGCATTCTATACCTAAGTGTCATAGTTTCTAAGATACAGTACCTTTGAGTACCTATTTGTCACAAGTATAGTAAAGTGGCCTTAGGGCACATCCATAACCCTAATCAACAGTGTAAACTAAATCTACGTGAGGTGCCTAATCATATTCACAAAACAAAATATGAAAATTTAGCTTAGGACTAGAGATACTTTAAGTTGTGGCGAACCCAATAACTCGCCACTTCCACCAGTCGCTACTAGATGGCGCGACTGTAGACACATCGCAAATTCTACGCGTTCAAGAAATTATCCGCAATACAAAGTACTATGAAAATCCTAGCTCGCGGTACTGGTGTGTTCGACGATCTGAACTATATATACAAATTCCCCGACAACATCACCGGGGGTGTAGCGGACCCCGCCAGGCATACCACCCGCCTGGCAGGAAGATCTTCCCTTTACCGCCAAAGTTTTAAAATACGCGGCGAAAAAAAAACTATAATGTTTTTAAACCTGACACTCATGCAAACGGCCAAGAATTATTTCGGACTTCTGAAACACTCTGTATATTCATAAACTATAATTATGATAAATCATTATTCTGAAAGTAAAATTCAGCACAGCACGCATGGGAATATACACAGTTTAAGCAATGTCATGTCTAGCTAGGAATAGCCAAGGCCTGGCATTCGAGTACTACAAGTAAAATGTATAATCTTGGGACTTTAAGCAAATATATAGTTAATATAATAATATATGGCTGTGTCCAGATCATGGAGGTTACTATAGAGTAGTATAGAGAGTTACCATAGAGTAGTATCTGGACCATAGGGTCCAGATACATAATATTCTAGGAATATAAGTAAATAAATAAAGTTATCGAATTAAGAACCTCTTCAGGACACCGTAAAGGTATACTAAACACGGAAGCGACGGATGCAACAAAACTCGTCTGATGTCTGAACCCCTAAAACACCGTCAATTTGACGGCTTATTATTCTCTTTGCCATCAATTATTAATTTCCGTTAAAATTATTGCGTTATTTATTTTAAATTCAATTTAATGTGAACATTATGTGAAATCATGCGTAAATATGTCGAACCATTTAAGTGCCACTAATTAATATTCAGATATGATTACTTGAATACCTGAAAGTGAGTCTATGAATGTAAGTTCAATCAATAACCTAAAAAGTAAATAAATATCAACAGACAACACATCATCTTCGTATGATTCTTAGCTAAGCAAAGCTTGTACTATGGGTACCATATAATGGACTGGGGGCGATCCCAGTTTCACCCAGACCAGGGAAACATTCCGAAAAGGCCATTTCAGACATTTTCCGCTTACCGGAATCAAACGCATAACCATGCGGTGCAGTAAGCCGAGCTGTCTACTCTGAAACGACTAGTCCACGTGTTCGCTGCAGATTAGTTTTAGTTTTATTAGGGTTCCGTACCCAAAGGGTAAAACGGGAACCCTATTACTAAGACTTCACTGTCCGTCCGTCCGTGTCCGTCTGTCACCAGGCTGTATATCATGAAACGTGATAAATTGAAATTTGATTGAAATTTTCATAGATCATGTATTTTTGTTGCCGCTACAGCAATAAATGCTACGAAACAGAATAAAATAAATATTTAAGGGGGCTCTCAAACAACAAACATTTGTTTTTTTTGCTAATTTTTATAGATAATGGTACGGAACCCTTCGTGCGCAAGTCTGACTCGCACTTGGCCGGTTTTTTATTAAGGCTATCTTTGAGTTTAGATTCCTAAAACCGACTTACATAATCGAATCCAACGACCGCTCCAAGCGAACTGAAGCGATAATTCTCATGGTCATGAATATTATACGAGAAATTTTTATTTTTTTTTTCACTATACATTACGCGAATAGTTCAGTAGATAACGTAATACTACTGCATTCAACGCGAAACATTTAATTCTTTCCTACCTACGGCACCGGAATAAATATAAATAGGTATAGCCAGACAACACATACTCAATCAACTTCACTCAAGACATCAAGACTCTTGACTCAAGTCTTGCTGAGAAGTGCGAGTTTGATCACTTCATTTACTTGATCTGTAAGGGACTGACTGAGTTTGTGAAAGCGTGCGTTCCTCATCAGTGTGACAAACAAACATTATTAATCAGCAAGTTTGTATTCTGACCATTTATCCTTTTTTTTACGTCGGAAAATCCTTTATGGATACCCAGCCACCTCGGGGGAAATAGCCGGGTTATGTGCGCGTCCCGGCTGGAGGCCGTATACCCACTAAAAACCATGTACCATCCTCCAACCGGACTATTCATCCTATTGTTTAGATGTCTCAAGCGCAATCTAATCAATCCGTTTTCGTATAGTCACTTTGTATTATGTTCGGATCATATAACAGACCATGGTTGGCTTGTTGCCAGAAAATCACCTTTTTAGAGGTTTAGTAAACGATACATTTCGTTCAGTTGCTTCAACAATAACATATACTTATTTAGACAAGATTTAGGTAATTATAATAGTCTGAAAATACTGGGGCGAAATCACGGGAATTATTTTTAAAATGTTCTTTGGTCTAAGTACTGGTTAATTAGTAGGTACATTGAATGTCTTTGGCAGGCATAAGCTACACGACCCCGAGGCTAAATTCGCTTGCATTATCACTGTCATTTCGTTGAAAACTTTGCTTTATCTCCAAGTTAATACACTTCGTTTTGGTATTGGAGGAAGAAACGATCATACGCGTTTTAACGTGTCAAATTTTCCCATTAATTAAATAACTCAAATTTAATTTAATTAAACTTAGTTTTTTTATAAATGGAATTCTTGAGGAGAATCCTTGCTAGGGTTTGCAATAGCCTGAGTACTAATTACTAGATTTAAAAGGTGTATAGGTAAACTGGACAGACATGGAAACAGCCGAAGGTCGTGGGTTCCGGAAGCGAATTTCCGTTCTCGTAATTTGTTCCACTGTCAGTGTAATCTGTAAATAGGTTATAGAATAAAGGTATGAAGCACAACCATTATCATGGTACCAAATAAACTAAGAAATACTCACGAACAGCCTTTGCACGTGGAGAACAGAGCTACCTATAATTCGGTTTATTTTTTTAAGTACCAACCAAAGTTTAGTTGTTTAACTGTGTTACAAAAATATTCATGAGTACGATTTCGTAATTTGCACCACCGAGCCAATAGTTTTCAATAACTAAGTAACAACCTCATTGCCTACCTGCTATAAACTTTGAAAAGTCACAAAATGATAAAACATATTTTTATATCAAAACTGTTCAACTTTCGGATATATCGCCAAACAACACGTACTCATCATTAGATTGTTCCGCAAGCTTTGTGTTGTTATACCTGCCTTTTATTATTTTCCAGATCGGTTGACCCGAGAATGAGACGCGATGATTCGTTAAAGAGCTTCACAAAGTTCTCGTCCCAGCGGCGGCTGAGCGAGCAGCGGCCGGCGATAACGCTCGGGTGGCGGCAGAATTCACTTTCCATTAGCACGCTTGCCCAGCAGTCCGCTTATTTAGCTGAGAAAGCTTTTAACAAGGAATCGTGAGTATTCCATTCATGAGTCATTGCAGGTGTTGATTATATTGGTACCAAACCAAACTAAACTATGTGTAGGTATTGCCGTTATTCTTACGGCCGTAATGCATAAACAAGATGATAATACGTTTAGTGCTGTCGAATATACGAGTAGTTTAATGGACATAAGAATCGACATTATTATCAAAGCTAGAAAGATACAATTAAAAGCAGGAGAGTTAGAATGAGGAAGCTAAGGCGGTATTGACTTAAGCGCTGCATTTGCTGCAAGACGTTTTGCAAAGCATAAGCTCGAAGGGAATGTCTCTGTTCTAAATTCAAGGCATAAACAGCTTTAGAAATTAGTGGGTGCTTTTTGAGGTACGGTGAACGTCGTCTCTGGTAGTCAATGACAAGATAGACGCAGGGTTTCATATCTTTGAACAGGTCTAGATAATAAATATTGACTTGCATACGATTACATGTGAAACATATTGAATGTCTGACTGAATAATTTACTCAAAGCCTTTCTGTTCATGTTTCGAAGGGTATGTAAGCTATCGTTCTATCGTTAGGGCATTTCGGAGAACTTTTGGTAGCCTTAAAACGCCGAAACTCGAGTTCGTTACTACACTAATTTATGAGATTAAAAAAAAAGACTGGGAAATCAATGGGGATAAATACGTTGGTAGATTCGTCCACAATCATTTACTTAGAGCTCTTATGCCGCGAGCAAAGTTTTTCTTATTTGGCGCTTGGGCCCCATCATATTTTTTTGTCTTAAACTAGGGCTAATGACTATTTTTTTCGTAGCTTTAGATATTTATATTGCTTGAAAGTCTTAAGATCGAATACTCAAACGGTTCTCACTTCTCAATCACTTCAAATAAAGCAGCCATCGACTTCAATCGTTTTGAGTATGAGAAGCTTCAACATAAGTAGGTAGGTTCATAACTAACATTTCTTTTGTTTTAGTGAAGAGGAAGAAAAATTGCGAACAACGCCTGTCACTTGGTATAAGCTAGTAAGTATGAAATTTGTCATAGTAAATTACAGTTTTTTATTACTAAATTTAGTGTACCTATATAAATATGTACTAAGATGTTTCTCTAGGAACGAGAATCACTTGGCACTTTACACAATTTACCACGCGCAAGATTTATATGATATCTTAGTTCAGTCATGACATTCTGCTTCATGGAGGCATTCTCTTATTTACGGGTAGCTGCAAATGTACAAGGAGTAATTGCTATACACCATCCAAATACATTCAACCTTATTACAGTACAGATATGCACAACCTACTGAGTTCATCTTCCTGATACTCGGGTTGATATGTGCGTCTATCAACGGGCTGTTTGTCCCCCTGGGGGTGATACTCTATGGCGAGTTCACATCGCTCCTCATCGACCGTACCATCATGAACGGCACCTCGGGCCAGACGTGGGGCATAGCGATGTTCGGTGGCGGGAAGATACTGTAAGTACCTAACGTCTCTTATCCTCTGCAAAAGGTTAAAACTTAGCATACAAAAAATCGGCAGTGAAGCAGTGGTAGCCTAGGTGGAACGGAAGAGGTGCAGCTTTAAATCCCGCACCTCTGAGACTTTCATGTGTAAATGTCGTAATTACTACATTGGCACCAAAATACATCGTCGAAGAGTGGGTGCACTGCAGTGCACCTCTGCTTACCTCTTAGGCCTTAGGGGAGTATAGGGGTAGTGATGTATTTATTTATGAGTCTTATGATATTTCTTCTATCGCAGAACGGACGCATCAGCTGAAGAGAATAGAGCGGCGCTGATTGAGGACTCCATAGCGTTCGGCATCGGATGCACTGTGTTCTCCATTCTGCAGTTCATAGCTGGAGCCATCAGCGTCGACCTTTTCAATTATGCAGCCCTCAAGCAAGTGGGTGACTAATAACTGCCTGATATGCTCCTTAGTTTTTATTTACTACTCGAGATTGACTTCCAGTTCATAGCCGATAATGTTTCTTCACGCTGATGTTATGGAGTCACAATTTATTTCTTCCTACGATGCGTATCTTCCTTTGTTTCTTGTTCTTCTTATTGTGTGTGTATTGTGTGTGTGTTCGTAATGAGTCATACTAAGTTGAATGAAATATCTTAAGTAAAATCACTTGTGATTTCTTCTTCATGTGTGAATCTCATTTTCATCCGAGATTATCACTTGCTAAGAAACGGTGAAGGAAAACATCGAGACGAAACCTGCATGGCTGAGGGAACTTGTCTAGTTCTCGATAGATATGTGAAGTCTGCCAACCCGCAATAGGCCATCGTGAGGGACCATAACCTGAACCCTCCTCGCATTAAGGTGAGGCCCGTGCCCAGCAGTGGGACGTTAAAATGGCTGTAGTAGCAAACAACTTAGTAATTAAAATTTATTTTTAGATCGACCGAGTGAAGCAAGCCTTCCTCCAAGCTGTGCTCCGCCAGGATATCTCTTGGTATGATCTTAACACCACCATGAACTTCGCAACCAAAGTCTCCGAGTGAGTATTATTTCAAGAAATTTTTTTTATACCTTTCTATGTCCCCTCCTGGGCAAAAGCCTCCCCTTTACTTCTCCACATATCTCGGTTTTGGGCTATTATTTGACTTGCCATAGATGTGTGAAGGTTTTCAAAATTATAAGTTTATAAGAAATTTGCGAAAATGTTCGATGAATCTATGGAGTTTTAGGCTAACAGAAAAGCTTACGTGATAATCGGTGTGCCCTGTGCCACAATCTTTTAGTTATTAATTGTCCGCTAAGGGAGTTACTTACAGCATCGTTAAGTAGCATAGGAGGGTTCCTATCGTCCTTACTATCTTTAGGTTAATAAAATTTGTGTATGCTTTGTTAGTGACATCGAGAAATTGCGAGAGGGTATAGCGGAGAAGGTACCTATATTCGTCTACCTGGTGATGTCATTCGTGACGGCTATCTTGGTGTCCTTCTGGTACGGCTGGGAGCTGACCCTCGTCATCCTGTCCTGTACACCAGTCATCATTGCCACTACAGCTGTCGTTGCTAAGGTAAACCCTTGAGTCTTCTTCTTATGAATATGTAGCTAAGCAGATGTTTAATTACAGCCTTACGATGTTGTTTTACTTTATTGCAGGTACAATCGTCACTGACCACGCAAGAACTTAAAGCGTACAGCATCGCAGGTGTCGTCGCTGAGGAAGTACTGTCTGCTATACGAACAGTCGTCGCTTTTGGTGGGGAGGAGAAAGAAATAAAAAGGTAGGTAAGGTTACATTAGTATTTAACAAGGGTAAGTAAGTAGGGTAGTCCGCAGGACTCAGAAAAAAAAGGTTGATTTACGAAAGATAACGAGCAAAACAAGCTAAAACCATATTCCTTCTGATTGGTCTAATTTTGGTGTGAACGCAATATATATAATTTACCTATAAACAACTAATGAACAAAACAGTTAAAACATGCTATGAGCGTTGTCGCAGGAGTTTTGGTAAACGTTACGATATACTGATGATCTAAATATTTTATATGCAACTGTTCATTATAAAAGCAGTGGTAGCTTCGTCGGTAGAACGCCCGGATTGAACGTAGGGGGTGCAAGTTCAAATCCCGGGCCCGCAACTCGTGAGATAATTTTCATGTGCGATTGACATTTTCAATAATGATTACCATTTGCTGAACGGTGAAGGAAATCATCGTGAGGAAATCTGCACGTCTTTAGAAAGGCGTGTGAAGTTCACCAACCCGCACTGGGCCAGCGTGAACTACGGTCCAAATCTCCCTCGTATTGCGAGAGAATCGCCCCCTATTGCATTGGGACCAAAATACATCGGCGAAGTGTGGGCGCACTGCAGTGCACCTCTGCCTATCCCTTCGGGAAATACAGGTGTGATGATGTATTTATTTTGTTCATTATAAGCTTACGATATATAGATTTAAAGAAGTAAAATGAAGACCTTGGCCGAATACAGTCGGTTATATTGTCTCCGAGTTACTTATCAAACAAACTACTAAAATTGTTCATAGAAATGCATTAATGTAACCTCTTCCTAGATATGAAGCACGCTTGGCACCGGCAAAGAAGATGGGAACAAGGCGAGGCATATTCTCGGGTGTGGGCAGCGGGGTGATGTGGTTGATAATATATGCCACCTATGCTCTGGCCTTCTGGTACGGAGTCGGCCTTATCCTGGTCAGCAGAGACGAAGTTACCCCGATATACACCCCTGCTGTCCTCATGATCGTAAGATAAACCTTACTACTATAAAAGATAAATTTTTATTGACTTTTTATTAGAAATCCGGTAACTATCCGGTATCCGGCCTATCCGGCCTTGCTTTCACTGTCCGGCCGGATACCGGATAGTAAAATTAAAAAAAATCTCATTATTTTATACAAGGAAAATCATACCACAATAGGTTATGTGTACCGTTTATTTTTCTAATAGCCCGTCAAAAACATTTGTTTTATTAATTAATTAATAAATCAAACTACTTAGTTCAATACTCAAAATTAACAAGTGGCAAATTGTGGTGAATGAATACCAAATTTGCAGCATTTGTTGGTAACCAGACTAGACCAGCTTCTGAAAATAATCTTTCGCTGTAAACGCTACTGCCAGGTGCTGAAAGATAAATTCTAGCAAACCTTAACAACTACGGGTCCTGATGTAAATTAACTGACCACCTTAAGTATGGGTCGTGATTGCGATCGATTCGAGATGTCTTTAAGAAGCGTCATGTAACGCGATAAAGGGCCGGATATCTGGTAACCGGATATCCGGAGATCCGGCCTGGTAGCGTGCCGAATATCCGGTATCCGGCCAAACCACTATCATCTTCACTCATCACTTCATCTCTACTTTCTATTGCTCCATCTCACAAAGTAATACAATTGGGGCCCCTTAACATTAAAGTTATTATTATATATAGGATAGGAATATTTTGTATAGGAATCAATCCCAAAGAGCATTCAACTTGTCTCTGGCATTAGGAAATCAACATTTCTATACCTTTGGGCACACGTGGCACTGAGATGAAACATTATGATACCCTATTTCTCTCATTCAACGTGATTCATGTCCTTCTTTCCTCCACCATGTAATTTTCTATGCTAAATAAAAATATTTCTATAATCCCGTTTTTAGATATTCTTTAGTATACTCCAAGGTGCCCAGAACGTGGGTCTCACAGCGCCGCATATGGAGGCCATATCCGCTGCTCGCGCATCCGCCGCGTCCGTATTTGCCGTCATAGACCGCGTACCAGAGATCGACAGTTTATCCACCGAAGGAGAGACGCCAGTGCTTGACGGAGATCTGCAACTTATCGATGTGCACTTTAAATATCCGGCGAGAAATGATGTACAGGTAAAATGAGCGAAATATGCTTCCTGTTACCCCCAACTTTATAGAAAATGGTAGGTATCTGTAGTTTTAATATGAAGGTGATTTGCAAATCATGTTCCAAAAGTTATGAATCAGAGTTGATAGATGAGCCTCGTTTCACGATTTCTATTCTTTCTTGTTCACATGCCATGGTCAACAAACAAAACTAAGCCACTCTTAGATCATTGAGTCTCCTAAAACCGTTAAACAAAATTTGATTTTGCGTTTGAATTTTTCATTCCAATTTCCATATTAATAGCAGCAAGAAAAATTATGAGAACCTCCTAGAGCGACTTGGAAACTACTCCCTTCTAGAGCGACTTTAAAACTACTCACTTCTAGAGCGACTTTGAAACTACGCCCTCCTAGAGCGACTTTGAAACTACTCGACTACTATTTGCAGGTCTTAAACGGCATCAATATGAAAATAAATCGCAACGAAACAGTCGCATTGGTGGGCCCTAGCGGTTGTGGCAAGTCCACAGTGCTGCAACTGATCCAGCGGATGTATGACCCCGACGGCGGCAAGGTGCTGGCGTCCGGGAATGACCTGAGGGATATCAACGTGAGACACTTGAGGAATCACATCGCCGTGGTTGGACAGGAGCCTGTCCTGTTCGCTGGCACCATCAAGGAAAACATCCGGTAAGACGGGCCTTGTGAAAAGTCTGAATTTCCGCGCTTATTGCTGCCCGTAACGACTGTGAAATGTGTTAGTATAGCACCTGGGACTCCACAGCAAAGATAGTGTCTAAGTATCTTAAAACATTTAAAATTCTAACCTTTGGTTAATATTTCCAGATTAAGTAACCCCTCATGTACGGATAACGAGATCATCGTAGCGGCAAAACAAGCATATTGCCATGACTTCATCAAAAAACTGCCCGAAGTGAGTATCATAAACACACATGCCTTGCCTAAATATTCTGGGAAGCTCTAAGTGTATTATAGATTTGTTTGGTGTTATCAGAAGAAGCACCAATAAGAATATCTGTCTTAAAAATACAATTTTGGTGGATATAGAAGTCAAAAGACAATCCCTTCAATCCACGGTCCGTCTCATCAGTATCTTGTCATGATTCCAGGGTTATGACACATTGATCGGTGAGCGCGGAGCCCAGCTGTCCGGCGGGCAGAAGCAGCGCATCGCCATCGCGCGCGCGCTCGTGCGGAAGCCGAAGATACTGCTTCTTGACGAGGCCACTTCCGCCCTGGACTCGCACAGCGAAGCCAAGGTGCAGAAGGCACTGGACGCGGCCGCCCACGGAAGAACCACCATCATGGTGAGCCACAGGTATATATTGAAACGGGGTCGTGTATGCGCGTATGAGAATGACATAAGTAATGCGAGATTTGAGATTAGAGCAAGTATAGTGTACACAGGGTTGGCATTTGTAGGGTAGCTAGTTGTGACAAGATAAAATATGAGATGACTATTTAAATTTTGGCTCTTTTTCTGATATGAATTAAGAAAGTGAGACAGCACCGATCTAATTTAGAAATCCATTGTATAACGACGATATGTTGATGATACCAGGTTAGCTACAGTTCTGAACGCCAATCGGATCATATTCATCGACAAGGGCGAGGTGATGGAGGAGGGTACGCACGAAGAGTTAATCGGTCTGCGCGGACGCTACTACCATCTCGTGCTGGAGAACAGCCCGGCCGAAGGAGCATCGGCCACTACCGATGAACAGAAGCGTAAGCGTCCCATAATCAATATCCCTCTCAAAATCGCTGTGATCATTTAGAAGGTAACAAATTACTTGTCCGACTAAACTTTCCGCTTCAGATTCGGACGAAGCTTGAGACAACAATCGTCTCCAACTTCGGCTTTGGCCAGAAATTTACCTTCGATTGGACAATACAAATAACTCACAAGAGTATAGCGACACCAGACACCTACACCAGATTAATAATCTTCATACCTGTATTCTACAAAGGTGCAAGGTCTTTTTTGTCCCAGTATATACTTACATACATATTATATACACCAGCACGCCTGTAATCTCCGAAGGCGTAGGCAGAGATGGACTGCAGAGCAGTGCATTTTATAGACGTGCAGCTTTCTTCTCAATATTTGCTTTCATCGTTCAACAAGTGCAGAAAATTACATTTGCACATAAAATACGAGTAACCTAGAAGTGTGAAATCTGGGTTTGACCCTGAACTAGCAACTAGGCTACCACATTGCTTTTCTACCATAACATGTATCTGCTTATATTAAGATGCCAGACTGCGTCGACCTAAAGTCCAGAAGATGGCATCGGTGGAATCCATTCAAAGTACTCACGACGACTCGGGCTCCGAGGAGGAGATGGTGATGGAGGAGCCGGAGGAGGAGGTCGTGAAGCCGACGAACTGGCAAATTCTAAAGCTGTGCGAGCCGGAGAAGTGGTGGATGCTGGTCGGTATACTGGCGGCTATTGCTGTTGGATCTTCGTTCCCGATGTTCGCTATATTATTCGGTGAAACCTACGGGGTAAGGAATTTGGGAACCGTAATTATTTTTATATAATAAAATAAAAGTGACCTAAGTTACTTCTTATAACATCGGCTATCTACCATTTAAAGTCCCATCAAAATCGGTTCCGTCGTTTCGGAGATTTTTAAGTAGCTGTATTAACTTTATTTTTCAAAAAGTAGCGCAAGTTTTTCAATATAACATCAGTAGTTGCAGCATGTGCGCCAAGAATAGACATATGTCACGGAATATGTTGATTTTGTCTCTTTCTCTCGTATGAAATAAGACAGCGAGCGGGTGAATATGTGACAGACGTCCAGTCAGCGGCGGCCTTACCCATTGAAAGGCTCCGGGCGGCAGGTCTTTGCGAGGACTTTTGTCCTTTCGGTGATCGATTTTTTTAAACCCCATCCCTCCCCCACGGGCCGGATACTGCATAACTATCCGGCCGGATACCGGATATTAATTCAGTATTCGGCCGGATACCGGATAGTAATTCAATATCCAGCCGGATACCGGATAGTAAAATTAAAAAAATACGCATTATTCTGCACAGGGCAATAACTATCCGGCTGGGTACCGGATAGTTATTCAGTATCCGGCCGGATACCGGATAGTCATTCAGTTTCCGGCCGGATACCGGATAGTAATTAAATATCCGGCCGGATACCGGATAGTAATTCGGTATCCGGCCGGATGACGGATAGTAAAATTTAAAAAATACTCATTATTCTGCACAAGGCAATAACTATGCGGCCGGATACCGGATAGTTATTCAGTATCCGGCCGGTTACCGGATAGTAGTTCAGTATCCGGTCGGATACCGAATAGTAAAATTAAAAAAAAAATATTCTGCAGAAGGCAAATCATACCACAATAGTTTATAGACATAATTTTTATAATAGCACGTCAAAAATATTTGTTTTATTAATTTGTTTAGAATCTACTCAAAATAACAATTGGCAAATTACGGTGAATTGAGGTGAACCAAATTTTCCGCATTTGTTGGTAAGAAGCGACTCAGCTTGGCTTCGTATACCAGACCAGCTTCTGAAAATAGCCTTTCGCTGTAAACGCTACTGCCCGGTGCTAAAAGATAAGTTCTAGCAAACCCTAACAACTGCGGGCACTGATGCAAATTAACTGACGAGTCGAGATTGCGATTGATTTAAGATGTGTTTAAGAAGCGTCATGTAAAGCGATAAAGGGCTGAATATCCGGCCGCCGGATATCCGGCGCTCCGGCCTGGTAGCTTGCCGAATATCCGGTATCCGACAAATCACTATCCATTTCATCTCTACTTGAAACACTATAAGAACGTAATATTAAATATAATTAATATAATTAAGATATGTACGGTACACCAACGATTTTGTAACTCATACTGCAAGCAGAATAATTTCAAGGTGAAAAAAGTTGACGAATGAAATGAAAAATAGTCCCGATAATCCCGACTCACACTAGTCCCGAGTGCTATGCGTTTCAAAAACCGATCTTCAAGTGTTTCTAGGCGCGATATTCAAGTACTACCTACAAAATGAATTTATCAATTATGATTTGAATGAATGAATTAGTTAACTAACTTTATTTTAATTTACCGTTATTTTATAACCTTAGTAAATATTAAGAATCAAAATCAAAAGTTTAAAATAAAAAAATATGTTGTTTAAAAAAATCGGTGTTTTTTTTTAAATTTGCTTGACGCGAGGCCCCTCCAAGAGCGAGGCCCCGGGCGATTGCCCTCTTCGCCACCCCCTAAGGCCGCCGCTGCGTCCAGTCTTGACACGCGTGCTAACCTTACAGCACTCTATTTGTCTCCCGACTCCTATGCTGTCTTTCAAATTAGATCCGAATACCATATTTGGATCTTATCAAATGATTTATTTATTGTTTGATTCCCATTACGTTTGGTCTACCCCTACGTTCCTAACCTTTGTCATTGTCTTTATTTAATTCAGTTACTGGAAAGTCCCGATTCAGCCTGGGTTCAAGGACAAACGAACATTATTGCAGTCCTATTTCTTTTCGTGGGTGTACTGACCGGCGTTGGGATTTACTTTCAAATCTTCATATTCAATCTGACTGGCGTCCGACTTACAGCTAGACTGAGGTAACTAAATGTCTCTACACTATCTATACTATATTTTATAGGGTTCCGTAACTAAAAAGGAATCCTTATAGGATCACTTAGATGTTCGTATGTCTGTCTGTCTGTTTTATTGATAAATCCACGCTCTATTACAATCAAGCCTAAGTCTCAGATTAAAATACTACCTATGATAGATAGATGTAAAATACTTATAGAGTATGAAATTAGCAAAATTATGTTATATGGGTAATTTGAAATTAATGGAGATTTGAAGTAGCATAAACGCGTGACCTTGTTGCTACACAGACAGGTGTGGCAGCACGCAACTTGTGACCTAACCTAATGCAAGTTTCGGTCTCTTCGTGTCAACCTACAGATAAATAGGTTGACACGAAGTTACCTATAGCGTGTGTCCAAAACTGCCAAGACTAGATTTTGTCACGGAAATCTCTTTCTCTTCTATAAGATAAGACAGTGGATGAGATATTCTGTGACACAGGTCTAGTTATGCGTGCTAGATCTTCTGCGATGAGCACATTTTTAGCTCTAAGAGCGAGAGCCTAATGGCTTAAACCATATTTTTTTTGACACATTTAAGCGATAGTTTGCGACCCGGTGGTATAAGATGGGAGTTTCTTTGGACAACCAAAGTGTCACTTGGTGCCCTGTTCATGGTAAAAGGTAATATCACTGCAAACATAAAGAAGACAGGCAATTTTATCCATAGCAAATCCACAGTTTAGACGCATAGGTGTCCGCTGTAAGCGACTAAAGTAAGGGAACCTATAATTGCTTTTCTCAATTTTCAAATTTGGCAGGGTTGCTGCGTTTCGAACAATGTTGGCACAGGAGATCGGTTGGTTCGACGATCCAAGAAACGGTGTCGGCGCCCTCTGTGCCAGGCTCGCTGCTGACGCTGCAGCTGTTCAAGGCGTGAGTCATCATTACATTACCACCTCCTTACCTTAACAACAGTGGCAAGACACTAAACTATCAGGGCCCCAAGTCTACTAACACTATCGTCGCGGAATTGCTGTGACTTAATTTTTTAAGGATTTCGACATATGTTTATGTTGTGTTTTGTGAATGGAGTTGGCATTCCTTAATAGGGCTATGGATGTGTCCAAAAGTCGAAACACAATAGTCGTGACAAATATCCAAAGGTCTGTAACACCAAAACTTTTACATGTAACATCGGGAGTGGTGTATTACACAGACCTTGTTGAGACCAGGGAAAATTTCCGTGCGTTCAAACGTTTCTGCTATATCTATTACTGGAATCAAGTATAATGCAGCTCACATTGTTAGGTTCAACTAAATAGCATCCGTGGTGCCTTCTTTATTTCTGTGGCAATTTAGCCAATACAGTTATTTTTGTGTCCCGCTTTGCAATGGAGGAAAGTGGATACATTTTTCTTCCAACTCCTCCTACACCTTTTAGATTAAATTCGTGCGGGTTCCAAGACAATTTAGCTTTTCCCTGAGACTCGCCGAGGGTCAAACCTCGGTGTTTTCAATGGACATCGCTGTCGATCCTGGCTTACAGGAGTAACGTAAGTGGTGGGAATGTGTGGCGGGCTTAGTCCCAAAAAAAACCACCAAAACTAGGCCAATTTACTGAGCATTGACATATTAGTTACCGTATAATGTATCACATGTTTAGGATTTCTGAAACATCCTGTACATTTACTCACAGAGTACATTTCCAAAAACGACAAGCGAATTCGCTCGACCTCAAGGGTTTTTTACGATTTTCAAGTAAGTATTTCATTTTCTGTGACTCTTCAGGCGACGGGCACGCGTATCGGAGCGCTGATGCAGGCCTCGGCCACCATCCTGATCGGCATCACCCTGTCCCTGTACTACACGTGGAAGATGACGCTCGTGTCGCTGGTCTCCGTGCCGATGGTGATTGGTGCGGTGCTGCTGGAGGGCCGCGTGCTGTCCGCCGGCCTCGACATCGTGCGGGAGGCCTCAGACAAGGCTACCACTATAGCCACTGAAGCCATCACTAATATTAAAACTGTTTGTGCTTTTTGTAAGTACCTACCTAAAAGCAACGTTTTTGGGAATACATCGAAGGCAGACAGCGAAAATGTCGTATCTCGAAATATTCAATTTTACACCAGAGCTGAATAACCATTTCAAAAATCCATAAACCTTTAGTAAAATTTGAAAAAAAATCGACGGTCGGAAAAAATCGGTCCTTTCGACGCGGCTTTTTCTTCTAATCAATTCTATGCCAATAAATGACTTATTGGCATATAATTGATTAGAATTAGGACAATTTTCGAATTACGACATTTCCGCTTTCTGCGGTCGATATTATTACATCGCGACGCCTGTATTTATCATCCATTCATCCATCCTCACAAACTTTCACATTTATAATATCAGTAGGATCTCACATAATTTACCAACGTTTTGGTATCGGCTCATGTTTTAATCGAATGTTAGGCCGAATACGACATTCGGCAGAATCTATAGTCGGTCCTAACTGCAGGCGGCGAGACGAGCGTGCTGCGGCGGTACGAGCAGGCCGGCGTGCACGCGCGCGAGACGGCCCGCAAGAGCCTGCGCTGGCGCGGGATGGTGTTCTCCTTCGGCCAGACCGCACCCGTCGCCGGCTACGCGCTCTCGCTCTGGTACGGCGGCGTGCTCGTCGCGAACAAGGAAGTGCCTTATAAGGATGTCATCAAGTAAGTCATTAGAAGTTTTTGATGTGAAACATCTATTGGCGAGGGGAAAACCTGATTTTTGGCGTGGCGAGATTTGCCGACGCTTCGCCACAACAAAATGAAATCAACCTTATTACTTAATGCATAGTATAGTTTTAAATACGGCCACGCTTCGTACTCCTCAGCTCCTCGGTTCTTTCCGCCTCTTAGACTCCGCCCACCGCCTGACTCCGCTCACTCGCTCACTCGCCGCTACGACTACTACGTTTTATGTTTTACATCTGCCAAGAGTCCCGCGACCGCTCAGTTTTTATTTTTCAGTTGTTTACACTTTTAAGCCAACATATTGTTTTCATGCCTTAAAAATAAAGTCATAGCAACTCCACAACGATAGTTTACATGGAGCCCTGGGAGAGCCTGGACTTGACTCCCTTTGGACTCTGGGACTTGGGGTATTGCCAAAATAGTGGTCTTTCAAAATATTTTGTGCCTGTGTCAGCCTCTTTGTTCAGCATGACAATTGAAAAGCTGTAGATGTTAAAACATTCATAAATATGACTCGTATCTATATAAGGGTATCCGAAGCCCTGATCTTCGGCGCGTGGATGATGGGGCAAGCGTTGGCGTTCGCGCCCAACTTCGGCGCGGCCATCAACGCGGCCGGACGAGTGCTCACACTCCTGAAGAGGAAGCCAAGAATCACCAGCACCACTACACCGGCAGTGCAAGAGAACTATGTGCGTATATATTATACATTTTGAAGATTTACACTCATATAGTTAGTAACTGCAGAAGTACTGTGCTCTGTCATAGGAAACACCTAAAAATGTGTTTAATTCTAAGACGGTTGGTTGGCCGGGGAGGGTCCGCTGCTCTCCTCCAACGGTTGATTTTAAGAATTTGTATAAAAATTTCAGATCATCGACAACTCTCCCAAAGCGATTTAGAAATTTCATAGTACTTTGTGTTGCGGCACGATTTTTGTATGCGTAGAATTGCGATGTGTCCGTCGTCGCGCCATCTATTGGCGAGTGGTGGAAGTTGGGCTTTGTTGCGTGGTTTAAGTGTCGTCACAAATTAACCATAAAACCAGATACAAAAATGTTGCTGAGGCTTTAGATACCTTCCTCTCACCGTATTTAAAGGTTCGTGGCGCATATTTGTAGTACAATTGTAGCTCCCGCTGGCTAGAACCCCTAGCATTGCCCCTAACACTCCTGGCTCAGTGACGTGTACTCTGCTATCGCGATTCAAGATTGCATAAAATATTAAATCGTGGTTTTGTACGCAATGTATTTTTGACGCGCAATCTATTATCATATTGTAGAAGTTCTGTTTGTGGCGCAATATAGGGGTCGCCACAACATACACGTGTAACAGATATTCTAGAATGCGGTCGGCTATTTAAGATCAGAGAAAATTACCTAGATAGGTACAAGAATTAATTTAATTTTAGGTCGCTATTGGCAAGATCCAGTACAAGAGCATCAAGTTCCGTTACCCGACGCGTAGAGAGGTGGAAGTGTTGCGCGGCCTGTCGCTGGTGATCCCGAGCGGGAAGCGGGTGGCGCTGGTCGGGCCCAGCGGCTGCGGGAAGTCCACGCTCATACAGCTCTTGCAGCGACTGTACGACCCTGATGATGGATCTGTGGTGAGTACTACACTAACACTATTCTCTCTGATAAGACTCCAAGCAAGTAAAGCTGGATATTTTGTCTTGTCTTTACGAGTACTAAGCAGCGTAAATAAAAATAAATGAGACATGAAAGCAGTAAGAGGACACCTTATAAGTTTTTACAAAACCAGTTATGTATGAAAGCATTTCTTAGATCGATACCTTATTATAGTTATTTCTCGAAGGAGTCGGCACTGCAATGCATATTGCTATTACATCGGGCGCCGCGCCGTTTGCCAATATAAAACAATTATTGAAAATAGAAGCAATCAGGTCGAATTGAGAATTCCTCCTTTTTGAAGTCAAGTATAAATTAAACTCGCACGTCGTCCATGCTTTTGTCTCGTAGTACTCGAACGGATTTAACACGCTGTCCGTTTTGCCTCGTAGTACTTGGACGACTTCAACACGCTGTTTGTTTTGCCTAGTAACAATCGAACAACTTCAACATGCTGTCCGTTTTACCTCGTAGTAGGTACTTGGACGACTTCAAAACGCTGGCTGTTTTGCCTAGTAACAATCGAACAACTTCCACATGGTGTCCGTTTTGCCTCGTAGTACTTGGACGACTTCAACACGCTGTCCGTTTTGCCTCGTAGTACTTGGATGACTTCAACACGCTGTCTGTTTTGCCTAGTAACAATCGAACAACTTCAACGTGCTGTCTGTTTTGCCTCGTAGTACTTGGACGACTTCAACACGATGTCGGACATGCGGATATCGACGCTGCGCCGCAACCTCGGCATCGTGTCGCAGGAGCCGGTGCTGTTCGACCGAACCATCGCCGAGAACATCGCGTACGGCGACAACACGCGACACGTCACCATCGAGGAGATCGTCAACGCCGCCAAGAACGCCAATGTCCACACGTTCATTGCCGCATTACCTAAAGTACGTAATGTGTTATGTTTAGTCTGCTTTTGCCGAGGGCGATGACGACAGATAGACGTGCATTGAAGCTGACCTGGACCTCCTAACAGTATTGTTGTATCATAAATTGTTACGCTTCACTTTATAATGCGTAAGGAAAACTATTTTAATCAATGATAGCTAGAATTTAGACCTAGAATTTAAAAGCTAGAAGTTGTAGACTTTAGACATTGTCACCTTGAAGCCATTGATTGACCCATTAAATACCAATGTTCCCATTTGAGACGACCTGTTTTTGCGGTTTCATTTGATTAAATATACCTACCTACTTTTAATTATTCGTTTGTGTTTGTTATTGTGTATATTTTGTAAAAAATATGTGTATCAATACAGAACGTTATGTACTTAATGGGATAAACTAGTCATAATCTAGCTACCATTTACAAAATATTGCATTCATGAAAGCTGATTCGATTAATAGCTAAAATTATTTATCCAGGCGTATGAGACCCGTATCGGCGCGCGCGCATCCCAGCTGTCGGGCGGGCAGAAGCAACGCATTGCCATCGCGCGCGCGCTGGTTCGAAACCCACGCGTACTACTACTTGACGAGGCCACTTCGGCTCTGGATACACATAGTGAGAAGGTGAGAGACCACGAAACCATCTACAATGGCCTTATAAAGCTCTTGCAAAAGTATTCAGTAATAGCATTATAAGTAAATGACACAGTTTCTATGTAAGGAGGACCTAAAGAACAGACTTCGCGTAATAAGACCAAGACGACTTACCTAATAGAACACAGCGATTAAGTAGGTAACTTTGTATAAGTGAGTGACGATAGCTTGGTAAAGTGGTTAAAATGTACTCAGCTCGGCTCACTGCATCAGCTAGTTGGAGGTTCGATTCCCGTGGCATACGTCGGAATTAGCTCCGGTCTGGGTGTAACTGGGTTCGACTCATTGTATGGTTAGTTTGGGGTCATATGATGAGCTAGTCGATGTTTTCTGACTATATTTGAATTTGACAGTCTCACCGTATGCGTACGGAAGATAAATGATTTGAGAATTTTATACATAAACATTTAAGAGTTATTTAAACTCTAAAAACAAAAACTAAAAACATATATATAATTTATTTAAAAAAGTAATTGACCGCATGGGATGGTGGCACTGCATTTCCTCGTTGAAAAGATAGACTTATTCGTTGAACGAGGAAAGATTCAGCCCTCTTGTCACCTGTGGAGGCAATTAATTTTGGAATAATAATTTGTTAAATGTTTGCTCCTTTGGCTCTATAGGTCTAATATCTCTATTAATATACATTGAGAATTAATACACATGTTCCAGGTGGTACAAGAGGCGTTAGACAAGGCGAGCGAAGGTCGAACGTGTCTGATCATAGCTCATAGATTGGCGACCATACAGAACGCAGACGTGATAGTCGTTATCGACCGCGGCGTGGTCGCCGAGACGGGCACCCATCGGGAACTGATCGCATTGAAAGGGATCTATGCTCGACTATACGAACTACAGTGCGGTATTGCCGAAGAAGAGAGTAATGAAAACTTGAATACAACGGCAAAGTAAATCAGTATCTACCTACTAAAGGTCGCAAAAACCGTATCATGGTCAAATAAACGATATTAGGTACTAAGCTATCAACGGAAATCTTAACCCATTATTGTGTGTAAGTTTACTAAAAACTCCCCTTTATTACGACGGAAAATCCTTCTGGGGAATTAGTAGGGTTATGTGGGGAGTTCCGGAAGTAGGCCGTATACCCACTGAAAACCTACAATGTAACATCCCAACTCTCACTAACGATCCTACTATCTGAATCAACGAGCAAATTGTATGAAAATTTAGATTCTGACATAATTCCCTAAATTAGGTTAATAGGACTCAAGTCGCTACTAGTCTTCACACATCATCCCAAGTTTTCTAACATAAACGCTTGTGACCCCAATATGTAGGTACGCAAACTATTACTAAAAGTTGCACAAAAAGCATTAAAAGTTGTCCTGTCTTGTTCATACATTATCACGACCTTGAGGTCGGCAATACTATTTAATAAACTCGTTTTTTGACAGCAAAGAAAGAAAGTAGAACGTAGCTGTAAGTTAGTTTTTTAAATGTCAAAAGCCTCTTTCATTGTGATTAGTTTAGTTTGGTGGTAATAAAATTACCTCCTATGTCTATACATTATAATAACGTGAGGAGTGAACGCCTCCTCCGGTAAAGCTGTAAACCTCCTCCGGTAAAGCTGTAAAGGCCACCTCACGGCCAACAGCGTAGTCCATTCAAAAAAGAAGAGTGAAGGCACCAGAGGCCCGATTTTCGTTTGTTAGACATCAATTTCTATTGAGATATGTCAAAACAAAACTTCAAATTGGTCGTATTTTTTTATAAATATCTCTAATAGAGATTGATGTCTATCAAACGAAAATCGGGCTCTAGATATTATCTCTTTGAAACGATTCCAATCCATAATTGTTTAAAACTATCATTTTCAACCCACGATCCAATGTAAGTACATCAAAATTGAAACATTCCCCCATCCACATTGACCCCTTACATTCCCCCATCCACCGTGACCCCTTCCATTCCCTAGTAAAAGACATTTAACATGTAAATTACTGAGAAATCCTACCACTAGTTTTTATCTACTGCATATATGCACTGCACTAACCATAGAAAAGAAAAATATTGACAAAATGTAAATGTAGGATTAAGTTCGGCATATTAATACTTATTTTAAACTGAGACGAAAGTTAATTCTATCTATCAATCAGCCAGAGACGTCCACTGCTGGACATAGGCCTCCCCCATAGATCGCCACAAATTACGGTCTTGGGCTTTATGCGCCCATCGACTCCCGGCGACCCTGATGAGGTCGTCCGTCCACCTGGTTAATGTTAATTATAGAAATTAATAAATACCTTCTATTCTAGTCGTATGAAAAAAATATCGTTATTATTATATATAAAAAAAACTTTACAAACATCTTGAATCAGGAATACTAATAAACTAATACATGCCAGTAATGTTTGAGTACCTATCAACCTTTTACCGTTTAACTCTATTTAACTATAACTCGGCAATAGGGATCTTTCATTTTCTTACATTTATTGGAAAAAAATAATTCCTATTGGTAGAGCGTGTGTTTTCCCCGCACTGTCAAATGGAGTTTCAACCTTATAGTAATAAACGAGTGAACATTTTAATTATTTCCCAAACCTTCGCCTTTGAAACAGTGCCTTCAACAAGGTCACATAACTGCTTATACATTATACAATCAAAATGGTACATCCCTATAGTCACAGCACGGTATAATGTCGTTTTTGCCTTATAGTTTATAAAAGCACGTGTATTTATTTACATAAGCATTATTTACAATTTAAAAATATTAATCTATGTACAATTATAAATTGTGTTCGTAAAAGTCTTAAATGTATTGTACCTAGTTTCAATCTATATACAAAGGTATTATTAGTACCAAATTATTTGTTTTGTATACGCTTACAAATTGTGGTTTAACACTTTCTTGCTAAACTTGGTCCTGGAGTTACTGGCGAAAAAGCCACGACACCGTGTCCCGATCAATTATAAAGCAAGCATATTTTACATAATTAGCATTTTCTAGGCGTAGATTCTGTGTATATTCATATAAATTGTGCTCAAATGTAATCTAGTATGACGTCATGTGATCCAAATGATATTTTTGTACTGTACTGCGATTGTTATTTTGTGTTTTGCTAATGTATTTAAATTGTGTAGTTGTATAGAAAAATATTGAAATAAAATGCGAAAATTAATTTGTGTTTTATTCAAGCGACATAAGGTCGCTTTTATGTTATAAAATGCTACTCAAACTACGTTCCAATTAATGATGTAATTGGTAAGGAATGGGTGTGTCGATAGATTCTGTTTTTTTTTGACAAAAATGTTACGTCACGATGGAAAAAAAAAACAACACGTATATAATTCCCTTCAGTATATTTCAATAACTATAAATAAACAAACAAAGTGACAATAAAAATAATATATTTTAGTTTTCCAGCGTCGGCAATATCACTTCTGCTTATATACTACATACAGAATATAATAAAAAATTAATAATAAAAATAAAACTCGGTCTACAGAAAACATTTAATATAGTTATGATAATTATTTTAATATTTGTACATATGTTATTCGTGATTGTCCCTTAAGATTTAGCGTTTGTAAATTATATTCTATTCCGACTGAAAAAAAATACTACTCTGTGCACTATTAGGCATTGGTAGCACAAGTTCTAATGTGGTCGTATCGTTATCGAGAAAGCGTGCTGTCACTGTCATTCTTGTTTATTTAATCTGTGATGTAAAAGGGGCGGAACACGCTTCTTTTACTACTACTACTACTACAGCCCTTTTAACGTCCCACTGCTGGGCACGGGCCTCCCCTCAATGCGAGGGGGATTCAGGCCATAGTCCACCACGCTGGCCCAGTGAGGGCGGCTTCTGTTAACGTGACTCTAAAAGAGTAAGCTTGAGCCGATAGATTCTCATCATAAATAATTTGATATACTATTGTAATGTAAACTTAATAATGTTGCAGCTAAAGTCGATATCAGAATGTAAAATGTTTTATAAAGAAAATTATTTTTCATCTTGGATAGAGCATATTTTAGTTTTTCATCTATAAACAAATTCAGTTTTACCAACCGAAGTTGTCACAATACCACAAACTGTGGTTAATTGTGGTCATTCATAGAATATAAATCTATTTAACAGCACCTAAACTAGCCACAGACGGGCTAATAAATAAATTAATAACATCTATATCATATCTGACCACATACAGCCACGGTTTTAATGTTTCCGAAGTTTTTTTTTTAACTACATCTATGGATACATCCTTATTCCCTCTAATATGTCCCCCTTGTAATAAACTATTAAAATAAATAATGGTAAATCATTTCAGTCAATACATATCTGAGATAGCAATAATTCAAACATTTAAAAGTGATTCGATTCCTGAGTCTGAGTCTGATTCCTGAGTAGAGATGAAACGGATATCCGGTGACTATCCGGTATCCGGCCTATCCGGCCTTGTTTTCACTATCCGCTCGGATACCGGATAGTAATTCAGTATCCGACCGGATACCGGATAGTAAAATTAAAAAAAATCTCATTATTTTACACAAGGCAAATCATACCACAATTGGTTATGGATACCGTTTATTTTTATAATCGCCCGTCAAAAATATTTGTTTTATAATTAGTTTAGTACTCAAAATTAACAATTGGCAAATTGTGGTGAATGAATACCAAATTTTCGCATTTGTTGGTAAGAGGCGACTCCGCTTGGTTTCGTATACCAGACCAGCTTCTGAAAATAGCCCTTCTCTGTAAACGCTAATGCCAGGTGCTGAAAGATTCTAGAAGAATTCCAGCAAACCTTGACAACTACGGGAACTGATGTAAATTAACTGACCACCTTAAGTATGGGTCGTGATTGCGATCGATTCGAGATGTCTTTAAGAAGCGTCATGAAACGCAATAAAGGGCCGGATATCCGGCGCTCCGGCCTGGTCTGGTAACGTGCCGAATATCCGGTATCCGGCCAAAGCACTATCCGTTTCGACCCTATTATTTAGTGTATCTTATACTCTTTTCATCGTCGCTACGTAATTTGTGTTTCATCAGCCTATCTGTAATTTATTTCAGGGCCATACTTTAAACTAACAGACAGTGTTTATTCCACAAATATCAAACAGTACACTATTTCAATAGTCTGAAAGGGTTTTATTCGACAGGTAACCCGGCTGAAATGTAATAAGTTGACAGATAGCTAAACAGACGAATATCTTTATTCGTTCCACACTTTGACTGGTAATTATAAAATCGCCAGTTAAATGTGAACAATATTGTCGATTAACTGTACATTTTCTTATAACATTGCCAATCTTATTACAGTCTGTTTAATTCCTCGATTAGTTACTGACTGAAATCAAACCAATTAACACAATACAACTAACAACTCTTACTCCAAAAACTATAATCAAATAGTTTATGACATGAAAGAGATACAAACAAGATTTATTTCCTACATTGTAACATTAATCTCACTCGGAACATATTAGATGGGAAAACAGACCTTATTTCCGTTAGTGTAAGGCTCCTAATTGCGCGATGCTACTTGGGTGTGTCGTAGGGATCCGTTGGGATGGATGCCTCGAATTTGGGGGTCGATGCAGTTGGCGTAGATATCGGCGGAGAGCTCTTCGGTGCCGACTTCGGGTTCAGATTTCGCCTGCTTTGTGGCCTCGTCTACGTCCTTACGGATCTTAGTGTCGATTTCCTTCAATAAACCATAGATCGCGTTATAAACATTAGCTGACGACAAAAACTAAATTCGAACGATTGTACTGCAAGGCAATTTCAATGTACTTAGCAAACCTGCAGCTGATTAAAAGCTCTAATTTCCAGAATCAGAATAAGATATTTTTATTCATGTAAACCATTACAGGCACTTATAAATCGTCAGTAAAAAATAATAGTATCTCTACCACCCATTTGGAATGCATTTCCTATGGAAAGAATGGGCAAGAAACTCCATGGTTGCTTTTTTCCAATAATGATTTACATTTTTCCATTTTACCTAGATCGATTGCTCATTTTTCTAGAAGGATTGCTCATTCCTAGATCCCTACAGCACCCTACAGCAGTTGCTCACTCCTAGATCAATTGTTGATTAGCCTGAGATTCCCAAGAGATTCCCAAATTATTTTGGGGAGACACCCCTCTTTCAAAATGAACTGTTACTTCAGACCACTATAGCCAAGTTACTTGAAAAATCCTATCTCCATTTTTTTTCCTATGGATCAAATACTTACCAATTTAAAAAAATGCGGTTTGTTACCGACCCCTTTGGGAATCCCTACTCTAGATCAATTGCTCATTACTCTAGATCGATCGCTTACTCTGCTAGATCAGTTGCTCAATCTCTTAAGATCTGTTGCTAATTCTCCTAGTTCAGTTGCACATTCTTTTAAATCGTTATTGATAGCATAGAAATGGTATGGTGCACCCAAGCAATTATTTCTATAGCCACTTGTGATTTAGAATAATCCTTATATTGTAAGTGGGAGTAAGCGCACCTTATACTAGCTTCCTAAGCGTAATGCCAAAACCTGTATCTAATATTAGACTGCGTGAGTATAATTCTTCTCTAGTATTGAGACAAAGGTGCTGCCTGCTCTCATGGCGTTGCTGCTCCTGAGAATGTATTACACATAATCCTTACTATTTATCATTTTAAAAAGAGTATCCATTGAGTTTCTTACCGGCTGTTCTCAGTGGAAGCAGCATTCCGAACCGGTGGTAGAATCTAACTATTTGTAAGTGCTTTTTGGCCTACACGAATAAAAAAAAATGATTTTGATTATAGTCACCTTGAGTTGGTCAGGAGTGGCGAGCTCGTTGCTGAGTATCTTCTCCTTGAAGGAGGTGATGGGGTCCCTGGTCTGACGCACCTCTTGCACTTCATCGCGCGTACGGTACGACGTGCCGGGGTCGGACATCGAGTGGCCCGAATACCGGTACGTTTCCATTTCCATCACCAGAGGACCTGGGCCAATATAAATACAGGATATACCATTTGAACATGTTTCATCTGATATTAAAATTTAATCAGCGTGATATAATCATGTGTAATGCATACAACTCTTGTAGATTATCTCTAAGTAGACAAATTGTTTACGATTATTTAACTACTAATAATAATAATACATCATCACGCCTGTATTCCCCGAAGGGGTAGGCAGAGGTGCACTGCAGTGCGCCCACACTTCGCCGATGTATTTTGGTCCCAATGTAATAGGGGGCGAGCCTATTGCCATTATACCGGGCACACAGGTTTCCTCACGATGTTTTCCGTCACCGTTTCTTAGCAAGTGATAATCTCAGATGAAAATGAGATTCGCACATGGAACCCAGAGGTGCGAGCCGGGGATAGACCCTGCGCACTTTGATTGCAAAGCGTGCGTTCGACCACTCGGCTACCACTGCTATATCTAACGTGGATAAATATCTAATAGTATCTAATCTATATATAATATATCTAATAGATGGATTATTTAACTAACGTGGATAAAGCCAACCTTGACAGATATTTATGGCGTTAGCAAACAACATTGAAATGGAAAACATGAACAGCACTATACCATGGATGGATGTTTGTTACACTATGACGCAAAAAACTACTGAGCGGATTTCTATGAAACTTTACTGTATTATTGTTTATATATCAGAATAACAACTAGGCTACAATTTATAACGATATTGAATAATAAAAGTCTAATACGAAGGAAAGAGCCACTTGGCGTGACATAGACCGTGACATGATCTGGTCGTGACACAAATTCTCACTCCAACTAAGGAGGGTAGAGGTAAGGAGAACCATCTGTGTATTGAAAAAGTGTCCGTCGAAATGCATTAAATTAGCATCAGGGTAAATTTCAAAGGAAGCGCCAAATATTATTAGGGTAGGTCAATAAGCGTACTATTTACAGTTTACGAAATAAAATCACTCTAGGTTCACGTTTTCTTGTGATAATAATTTAAGGTTATATTTCAGTGGTAGGTAACTTGTGTAGTTCTCGATAGACTTCACACATCTATCGAAAACTAGTCAAGTTCCCTCAGACGTGCAGATTTCCTCACGATGTTTTCCTTCACCGTTTCATAGCGAGTGATAATCTCGGATAAAAATGAGATTCGCACATAAAATCCAGAGATGCGAGCCGGGGTTTGAACCGGCACACTTCGATTGCAAGGCGTGCGTTCGACCACTCGGCTACCACCACTACCCTGCATAACTTCAACATACCTTTTCCGCTTTTGCAGTATTCGATGGCGAACTTGGTGGCCTCCCTAGTGGCGAGCACGTCCATGCCGTCCACCCAGATGCCGGGCACGTAGTCCCCGCGCGTGTAGTAGTCCGTGCTGGCCGATGCGCGGTCCACACTTGTACCCATGCCTAGAGACAAGCGAACACGGAGTTATTGATGTGAAACATCCATTGGCGAGGGGTAAACCTGATTTTTGGCGTGGCGAGATTTGCAGACGCTTCGCCACAACAAAAGAAATCAACCTTATTACTTAATGCATAAAGTATAGTTTTAAATGCGGCCAAGCTTCGTAAGCCTCGGATCCCCGGTTCTTTCCGCCGCTTAGACTCAGCTCACCAGCTGACTCCGCTCACTCGCCGTTGCGACCACTATGTTTTATGTTTCGCATCTGCCAGGCGTCCCCCGACGGCTCAGTTTTTTTTAATAACCACTACACGAGACTAGTAGGCTTAGCATGACTGCGTAGACATTAGTTTTATCACTTTCAACTGCCAAGTTTGTCGAGAAAATTACGTCACACCGAGCCATGTCCGGTACTAAAAGCGAAGTGACGTCATTTTCTCGACAACTCGGTAGGATGTCTTTTTTGATTGGCTGATAACTTTTGGCGTTAAAAACACTCGGATTACCATCTCCAAAAGAAATGCACACCACTAGTAACAGCATTGCTCAGTACAATAGTGGTTTTTATGATACATAAATTTGGACGCGACTTTTATTTTGAAATAATAACTACTACAGCCGTTTTAACGTCCCACTGCTGGGCACGGACCTCCCCTCAATGCGAGGGGGATTTGGGCCATAGTCAACCACGCTGGACAAGTGCGGGTCGGCAGACTTCACACATCTATCGAAAACTATTCAAGTTCCCTCAGAGACGTGCAGGTTTCCTCGCGATGTTTTACTTCACCATTTCATAGCAAGTGATAATCTCGGATGAAAATGAGATTCGCACATAAATCCCAGAGGTGAGAGCCGGGGTTTGAATCTGCACACTAATAAAAATAAAACCTGAAGCAGAGAGAGGTCAGCTGCCAACTTATTGTATAATAAGCCACAAACAGCCGCCTACACAATTGGCGTAAATGTCGCGACATTCTCACCGTATCCATTGTTCTCGCAGACAAACACGCAGGGCAGGTCCCACAGCTTGGCCATGTTGTACGCTTCGTACAGCTGGCCCTGGTTAGCGGCACCGTCGCCGTACAGCGCGAAGTTAACGCCGCCGTCCGCGTTGTACTTGTGCGCAAACCCTATACCCGCACCAAGAGGCACCTGACATACGAAATTCATTAAAAAAAACCGTTAATTTTGTGGCCATACAGTTATATTAATATTTTACAATTTTAGTAGCCCAACACTAATCGTAGAAAAAACTTGTCAAATTTTAGGGCTACATACTTATAATAATAGGTTACAATTTTAGTAGCCCAACACTGATCATAAATAACAAGTCAAACTTGGGTATTTATGAGTACCTTAAATCCGTGTCAATTGTATTTTATTTCAGGAGTCATAGTATGTCATTTAGTGGGGAATTATTCATAGCACAAAACAAAAAATAAAATTTATCATATTTATCCTCGAATCAAGTTAATAAGAGTTCCCAGGAACGGAATAGGAATAGGAATTCCCAATGCAGATGGGCTATTTTGAATAAACTTTTGAAATAAGCATTTTTAAAATCACTATGACTTATTTCTGGTAAACTTTTCTACCTGCATATCAACGACACTTAAAGTACTTTTCTGTACTAAATCAATTGGAGATGGCATATAGAGCCTTTATATTATGGAATAATTGAATAAGAAAATTTACTTCCTTATAATTTACGACCACTCTGACGCGTCAAAATTGTATGGGAGCCCCCTTAAATATTTATTTTAATCTGTATTTTAGTATTTGTTGTTATAGCGGCAACAGAAATACATCATCTGTGAAAATTTCAACTCTAGCTATCACGATTCATGAGATACAGCCTGGTGACAGCGAAGTCTCAGTAATAGGGTTCCCGTTTTACCCTTTGGGTACGGATCCCTAAATAATATAATTTTCTAACGTCTTGGAATGTCACGTGGCTCTTACCACAAAAATTCAATCTTTATGTAAATTGACTCAAAGTTCATTTTGATATTGTCAAAAAAAACCAGCGCTTCTTTGAGCACTTGTAAATTTAATTATGCCTGTAACATTGAATTTACCTGAGCACCAACAATCCCATTGCCACCGTAGAAGTTGCGTCCGTACAGATGCATGGAGCCGCCCTTGCCCCGCGAGCAGCCGGTCCTGCGCCCCGTCAGCTCGGACAGCACGCCCAGGAGGCTGACACCCATCAGATGCGTCCAACCGTGACAACGGTACGCTGTGATAACGGAGTCCACGTCGCGCATAGCTGCGTGCATACCCACTGCCACCGCTTCCTGACCTGATCATGACAACGCGGAACATTATTATCTACACTTCAAACTCTGAAATCTAGCCCAGTGTTTCCCAAACATTGTTCTGCCATGGCCCAGTTATTTTCACACTGCCTCTTCGTGACCCACTTAATACTTTTAAAACCAAGCTGGTTCCATCAGGTAAAATAATACACATTTATTAATACCTAGTAGGATTTTTTTTAAAATTAATGCTACATATTTTCGTATCGCCAATTTAATTTAGTCACTAAATTTTAGTGCAAAGTATGGAGCTGCTGCTTATTTTTGACCAAACGCGGGAATTTTGCGACCCGGTATTTTATTTTGATGGCCCGGTGCCTACCGGGTCGCGACCCGACTAATGGGAAACGTTTTTTTAAAACTGGCACACAGGCGTCGTTTATGTGACAGGTAAAAAAAAAAACGCGTCCACTAACTAACATACCTAAACTTACCGTCCGCAAACACTAACCTTCTCTCTTTGGAGTTGGTTAATAAGGAAATCAATTTTATTTATATTAAGTGCTTTCGAAACCTGACACTACCTAATCGAAAAATACCAAAAAAATCCGAAGCGTCACTGAGTTAACGTCCTCTATTCAATCATACACATTTATTACCAGAAGTACAAAGCATGTTAAAATTTAAATTAAATCTCCGTTTCTTTTGACTAATTGCCCATTGACGTCATTTGCGGACGTTACACATTCCGTCATAATATTTTAATAGCTTGAGGTTTCAGCGTAACCTACCTACAGGATACACTACATAACAATAGAAAGTCACTTGTTTCATTTATACTGAGCCAGAGAGGTTCATGGATTTGAAGGTTGACAGAAACAGACAGATTCGGAGTTTCGTTCAATGTAATTCATTATCATCCATTTGTTAACGGTTTTGACGGAAATCTCGGAAACCTGTTCCTTTCGTTTGACGGAAACTATCAGGTACCTAATCTATCACAACAAAAACATGTTAGTTAATAAATGGTAGGTATTTATTTTCATTCATAAAAAAAAATTGATACTGACTATTTCTACTGTTGGCCGTGAGTGACCTTTACAGCTTTACCGGAGGGGTGGCGAGCGCAGAGTGCACTCCAACCAAGGCCATATGGGCGGGAAATGGGGGCAACAAGCTCAAGAGCGCCACAGAGGGCACGACCTCGGCTTGGGCAGTTGCCGTGAGAGAAGGAGTGACTACGCTCGACTACTATTCGCAATATTGGACCTACGAGCGGAAGAGGGGGTTCCTCGTCCTCACCAGCGAAATCGGTGTCTGTAGGAAGCTGGTGTCTGTGTGCTAAGACTCTCGACGCCCGAGTCGAGGAGAGCAGTGAATGTGTCGGAAGAAAATAATGCAGACAGTGAATACTTTGATGGTGGGCTATGATTTAGAATGGAGCTTTATGGGATAAAGTCCCTATTAATATGAATACACACTGCAACAAGCTTCAATCATATTAATTTTGGTTAATTTCTTACACTGTGTAATGAACTCTACACCTTATAGGTACTTCACCTGAGTATAAATGACAGAAGCCTCTAATGATCTTCTCCTTGTAAAGGTTGCCTGCAGCGGTTTCGATTCTTCGCAAAACTGCCAGCTGTTCGTACATCTTGAGGGCATCCTCCCTCGTCAGCGTCGCCGATGTAGCTGGCCCCTTATCCAGCTTGTGGAGTTTGTATGGCTAATGAAGAGATACAGATTAATTAGATAATACATACCACAACATTACAAGCAACAATTAAAAGCAGTACATACATTGTAAAGATAAATAATGTATATTAATCACAATTTTTTTATTAGTGATTGATTTTCTTTTGATTTAGAATTGGTACTGTATTTTTTTAGTGGTAAATTTATTAAATAATATTTATTTATCAATCATAATCAAGCATTTTTCAGAATGGGCTTTGTAATGACTCTCAGCTTTGTCTTAATATGTATAGATAATATGAAATAAAAGATTCTGATAGACAAGGTTAATATTTCCCATTGGTGGATATTTTGCTTTCTAACATGTAAAATTTAACTCATTAATGTACTAATTACTTTAGTTAAGTTTCATTTGTGCTTCATTATTATAAACCTGTCTGTTAATACATGTTGCTTTAACTATAAATACAGGATACAAATGAATTATAAATAAATACTATACATTTTCTTGTTAAATAAACAAGTTAAATCAATTTTAAATCAGTTTATTGTATGGATTTCATTACATCTTATCAGAAAGCAACAGATTGGCAATTCCTCTTATATGCAGTCAAATATATAAATGTCTATCTCATATGCACTTCTCGACTTATCTTTGACAGAGAAATAAATAGTTGATGTGATTACAAATGTTAATTACCTACAACAGCTTTCAGTATATGACAAGCATTGTTTTTTTTTTAACATAATGCAGGTAGGTAACATAATGAAATCATTTGGACAATAATTTGGTACATAAAGAGGTTGTCTGTTTTAAACTGGTACTGCATCTACCTATTCACAACAAATACTGTAATAGGTGCAGGTAGGTTAACCTTCTACAAACCACTAACAATGGTAGTTTACTTGTTCCTGTAAATATTATTGATATATTGAGGGGTGAAAGTATTTGACTTAAGTGACACTTTTGGGTGATATTGACTGATATACATATTTGGAATCAGCTAATTTTACTGCATCAAATGAGTATGCTCTCTTGTAAAATTAAAAAATGTTTCTTAATTCAAATTGCCTTTCACCCCTCAATATAGATAGATAGAGTACTCTTTATTGTACCACACCCAACAAATAAAATAATACAAAATTCTTAGTTCTAAACATATTAAATCTAAGAGGCTGATTCATACAACCAGTGGCCAGAGGGCTGGTTCATAACCCACACAGAGAAACAATGCTGCCAGCCAGATGAGAACACTGCCAAGCAACAGCCGCTTGGCACAAATTTATTTCTTGTAAATATGTTATTTTGTATTAGTTTTGATTTTTGTATTAGTTTTTTCTTTGAATTGTATATATTTACTTAGATGCCTAAATAGTAGGTCACTGTAAATATAGACAATAACTTCATACAAACTTGTGAATAGGTAGTTATTATTTGACCAGTAAAGTCATCATTAATTACTTAAGGACCTAGATTTTGTGAATAAATTGTAATCAAAATAAAATGATTTCAAATATATTTACTATTATAAATAATCCCCATTGCATCCCTGACACCTTATCATCACTGCAGCAAGTATTTCAGCCTAATGACAACAAAACATTCTTACACTTGACATTTTGAAGGTTAGGTTACATAATTATAGAAACTATCTAATCAATTGGAATGAAAACATTGGCCGGCTTCTCTGATACCACTGCACCGTAACTGCAAGTTACTGTCGCAGTTTTGAAAGGGTTATATCGTAAAATTAAGCATTACCTTGATTTCAAAATTAGCTTCATGCTTAGTGCTGTATTTTGCACTATGCGTTGTAGCAGCTGGAGCGGCCACTTTCTAAAACCAGAAAAACGATTGTTTAAATGTTATATTATTTAACTCTCCGCTCTCCAGAGCCTGAGTATAGAATGTGGGAACAAACTTGAATTAAAATAGAAACCAACCGTGATCGTGTTTCCAGCGAAAAGTTTCGCAGCGGAAGGAATAATTTTACTCATTTTCTTTATAAGTTCTATGAATCCCAGATTTAATTTGTGATCCTCAGCAAGGATCACTTTTTACTATTTTTTTAAATGGAATTTTAAATAAATAAAGGCCGTCTCCTGTGATCAGCCGTCTCGTCTCATCCGGTCTCTTGGTCGAGTAGATGACGTAAAATGACGTTTGTTAATGAAAGACAAATGACACCGTTGTAGGCTGTCAATTTATCTTTTTTTTTTAATATAGTAAGACAGGGAGTTACAAGGTAGAAACCTACAGGAAACTGTAATTAAGAAACAACCTGATAACAATGATATTCTTAGTAAAACAGATATGTCATGAGCGCGCACTAGTGAAGACTCGAATACAACCCAATAAGACGTATTGTATTTAGTCTATGTCACGCATGGCGACGAGCAACACGGTTTGTTAACAAATATAAAAAAATTAAAAAATGCCATCGTTTGTTTTTAGTAGGTGTACTAATTATGATACCAAAATTAATAAAATACAAGGGATCTCATACCTTAAGTAACTACGCAATATACCTCAATTTACTGAGATATTTAATTTTTTTCAAACAAACAATATTATTACGCACATAGATTTTATAGACAGATGTAAATATCAAGCAGTAAAGTCATCATTGCTTTAAAGGCATCGTGGCCTTGTATTAATTAATCATTTTGTATTATATTATTATAATAATTGATATAATTAGAAAAATAAACATCTCATGTGTGGGAAAAGAAATTATAAATGGTTTATCATTACCTTATTGTAGTATATCACTGAGAAATATTAATAAAGCTATTTCAATTTTTAACAAAAAATGATTAGGTGTGAAATCTGTGTTCCTATGCGGTAACATTGTGTTAAATAATATCTTGACGTTACTAATTCGAGGACGTAGCACGAGTATAATGATAGTTATAAACTCTAACATGTATATGTCTGGCTTAAACTTACGCAAGCAAATCATTGTGTGTGCAGTGTCACTTTAATAACTCTATCCCTGTTTAAGTGGATATCCACCCTGGATCCTGGATCCTGGATCAGCACCGGATGGTACACAGAGGATTGGTCATTTTTTTACTTTCATTATCCACGTATCATTGTCTATGACAGTCATACATGACTGTCAGATTCATCGAGACGTCAGAGTATAGTCGTCTATGGTCGTTGTTTTTTTGTCCATTCATGGTTTTGTGAATGACGAATTTCATTTTTATTTTGCAATACGTATTATAAAAGCGTGTAACACACTGTGTCATCAATAGTTTGTGCTACATTTGGAAAAATAACGTGATTCACGTAGTATCTTTATTATTGTATTTTATGAATAATAAGCTATGGAGTTTCCACATATCGGAAGAAATTGTTCTTACAAATTCTGCAATAAACTTGGTAAGTGATAATTCTGCTCTAACCATTGGTGAAACTTTATTAAATTTGTAGTTCGTATATTATTCCTCTTTCATTATTTCTCCACTTTATCATGTAGATGATACCTTCTGTTTATAGGAGGAATATGAAGAAATTCAATAAAATCTCTCATATCAGACCAGAGAACTTGAAACACTGCTGATCGTTTTTACCATGTACCATCTCCCTTCTGGAACATTCACTTAAAATACAAAGTTTACTACCTTCAAAATTTACATATTTTTAATTTTTATTATTGAGTGTTTTGTAGTAGGTAAGTAGGTACACAGCTCAAGTATCTTTGTTCTTTTTTACAGATTTCTTGCCTATGAAATGTGGGGGATGTAAAGAAGTGTTCTGGTAGGTATCCCAATTGGTGAAATAGTTTATTATCTTATGCTATTTGTTGATGACATTAATCAAGTGAAAAATACTGAAGGTAAATAAAGGACACAATCCACAAACTAAATTTGGCTGTGCTATTTGTTATGTCACACTTTTCATAGTCAAAGTGCTTTTTTTTTGGTTTCTCAAGTTTAGTTTGGATGTGATACATAGATAATAAATAACTATGTGTCTTAAATGTCTTCAAACAAGGACTGAAACAAATTTTCTGAAAAAAAAAATGGTACTTGCTGTATTAGTGAGCTCAGTTTTTTAAATTACTATGTAGTGTAGATATCTTAATCCCAAATTCTTACAAAGCCTTTATATGTATACAGAATCAAAATAAGCCATTTTGTAAGTGGTTTATAGAGGTATTAAAATTACTATAAAATTTGTGGTTTAATTGTCTCATTGATTATCTCATATCATTTGAGGACTTTATCAAATCATATGAGGGCTTTAAATTTAAGTTCAGAATTTTGATTGGTATTTGAGAGTTAAATTGTATGAACTCTTATTTCTAGCTCCGAGCATTTTGCATATGCAAAACACGAGTGTCCAGAGCCTGATACACGTGATGTGCAAGTACCGGTGTGTCCACTCTGTGGTGGGCCGGTGCCAGGTCGCCGCGGCGAGCCACCAGACGTGGCCGTCGGCGCACACATAGACAATCAATGCACCTCAGATCCAGCTAAAGAGCGACGAAAAAAAGTAAGTTATACAACAATCGGTAGGGTTAGCATGCATATCAAGACTAAACTGCTGTTGATTCTTGCTTACTCTGTCTCATTTAATATGAGAGTAAAAGACACAATCAACATATTCTGTGACATAAGTGTAATATTACTGATGATGAATTACTAATATCTTTAGCAGTGGTAGCCGAGTGGTCGAATGCACGCCTTGCAATAAAAGTGTGCAGGTTCAAACCCCGGCTCGCACCTCTGGTTTTATGAACGAATCTCATTTTCATCCGAGATTACCACTTGCTATGAATTGGTGAAGGAAAACATCGTGAGGAAACCTGCACGTCGGAGAGAACTTGACTAGTTCTCTATAGATGTGTGAAGTCTGCCAACCCGCACTGGGGCACTGGACCAGCGTGGATCTGAATCCCCTTCGCATTGAGGGGAGGCCCGTGCCCAGCAGTGGGACGTTAAAAGGGCTGTAGTTAGTTAGTTAAGAGATAAATGAGAGATAAATCTTAAGCCCTGAGCAGTTAGGGGTGTCGAGACTCATTGTTAAAAAAAACCAGTACCTAAATGAATGGTTTTGTTTTTAATAAAGCTCCCTCTATGTAATGTCATTGATAGGGTGATAAAATTTGCAGCATAGTGTCTTGGTTTTCACTACAGAAATTCAAAGCGCGATCTTAAGCATGTCTAAACAGGGTTTAAATAAGATGGCAATAATTTACTTATAACATGTGAACTCAAGTGTACCTTAGTTCAAAGCATATTGTACTCAGTTTTCACTGTACTTGGTTTTAAATTAATATGTTTGTTTTAATATTCTCCACAGGTATTCACAAACCGGTGTTCCTTCAAGGGATGTAAGACGAAAGAAATGGTGCCCCTTGTGTGTAGCGAGTGTGCACTGAACTACTGCTTGCGACATCGACACGCCACAGACCACGCTTGCGAGGGCAGGCTGGCGGCCAAGAGAAGACAAGCCGCGTATGTACCAATATGAAAAATTCTTGTCTCTTGAAACTGTCAGATTCGTCGGGAAAAACTTATTTCTCGACGAATCTGACAAGGCTTATTCTAGGCATTCAACTAATTGGTTATCAGGCTGAAATTTTATGTTTATGGTTGTATTTCAGTAATGCAGCAATGGCCCGCATGAGAGCAACTAACAGTATGATAATTGAGAATAATACGCCCACTTCCACACCAGTGACTGCGTTTTCGGAAGTACAAGGGAATATGGTTAGTATTAAATATTATTACTTACTGTTTGAAATAGTAAAGTACTATCATTGGTGTCCAGAGCACTCTAACACTATTGTCGGGGAGTTGGTATGACTTCATTTTTTAAGGTATTAAAACATATTTTATCAATGGTAACTAGAATGTGACTAGTCTTATAGCTTTAAGGTGACTAATGTCTACACTGGTCATATCCTAACTGTCATTGATAAAAAATATAAAGTGTTGGGGTACTTGAAGTTCAGATTGTACCCCCTTCATTTAACAAGAATGTAAGATAAACATATTTGTTGTGGGATACTGAACGTTATCACAACACCGCTTGTCAACTTTTCACAATTGTTTATACACTTCTCATCAAAAAAATCGAAACACCTCGCAGTTTATGATTTGATAAGGATTATCAGAAAAATGTGTATATTTAGGAATAAATGTAAAATGTCATTTAATAGTGAGTAGTATGAGGTTTATAAATCCTAATGTTAATGTTCTAAATTCAAATTAAGTCTTCATAGGTTTCGTATTTTGTATGATGAGTAATTTTAAAAATTAGGACAAAAACAATAAAAACGAAAGTGTTTCGATTTTTTTGATGAGAAGTGTATATTTTTTGTGTATCTATATATATAAAAATCAATGCCACTTTTCATTGTAAGCTACATAACTCCTAAATGGCTGGACCGATTTGAATGTTTTTTTTTGTATGCGTTTGGGTGGCACCCTGGATGGTTTAGATTCACAATTGCGGGAAAGACGTGGCCGGAAATTGCTCAGGATCGGGATCGGTGGTAGGAGAGAGGGGAGGCCTTTGCCAGGAGTGGGACTCAAACTAGGCTATTTAAAAAAAAGTGGTTTTCTTGAGATTTATATTGGTGTTTCTGATTGCAGAGTGAAGATGAAGCCCTGGCGCGTGCGCTGGCGGCGTCGCTGCAAGAGCTGCACGAGCAGCCGGCGGGCGGCGGGCTGCGCGCGCGCGACGCCGCCCTCGCGCGCGCCCTCTCGCGCCCGCGCGTCGGCGGCGACCACTCCTCCAGGTGCTCACTGACCTAGCGACCACACCGACCTCTACTACACCTGGCCCTGTAGTTCAACTGTCAGATTCGTCGAGAAAATGACGTCACACCGAGCCATGTCCAGTACAAAAAGCTCAATGTGACGTCATTTTCTTGACAAATCTGACATTTGAAAGAATTAAAACTTATGTCTACACGGTCATGCTAAGGGTGCTGCAGACGGTGCATGCTAACACTAGACCAGTATCACGGATTTTGTTGAACGAGGTCGCTCCCTCTCTGTCTTATTGCATAGGAAAGAGAGGTCTAAATACAGTATTTCGTGACGTAAGTCTGTACTTGGAGCGCATGCTACCCGTGCAGAATTACTATCTATATGTACTCACGAGCGGTTCAATTTGAGATCGTGTGAACTATCTATCGTCATGAGTGACGTCACCCAGTCGTGTGAACATTCCTCACGATATATGGTAGTGCAGTCACTAATATCAAATGAATTTTTACATAATTATACTGTAAGTATTGAAACCAAAGTTTTCAACTATACAATGTTATTCAGTTAGGGGCTAAAGGTGGCTCAAATTGATTTCCTGGAGACATTGCATAGCAGTACTGACGCAATTAGAACCGATCACTACGTGAACGGTGTTTGCATTGATAGGACAATTTGGACCGCAACTTAGACATGTAGACTAGACAAGCCCATACTAAACTTTCCTACTGAGACTGGTGTGACAGGTCAAAATGTGAGATATTCAGATTTTGTCTGTATACATTGAGAGAATGACTCCGTACGATAAAATCCGTGACGTAAGTCCCGACTTGACCAATATTTATGACGACATTTTCTGCAATTATATTTATTAAGATAAATGTACTGAATCAAGTCTCACAACGTGATTAATCATAGTATTATGACTGCACTTGCAGCATGAGCGCCAACATTAGACGTATGTCACGAAATATCTTGATGCTGTCTCTTTCACTCGTATGAAATTAGACAGAGAGCGACCCAGCCAATCCGTGACAAAGGTCTTGTCTTGACATGGGTCCTGACACCACTGGTGTACCTTTAACTGGTGCGCGATAAATTTTTGGCACATACCAAAATGAACTCTGTTAACTCGTAGAAATAACTCATTCTTCAACGAACGAGCGAATTTCGACACCTTGTTTCGTGGCTTTTGACCACAGAAATGCAATCTTTATGTATATTGACACAGAGTTTCTTATGATATTGACAAAAAAATCACCCGCGAGTTTAGACACCGTGTGGACTGGGATCTTTATTCTAACAAAGTGAATACAATAGCTTGTCGCATATTTACTCTGTATAAACCTTATTTCAATGTTTAATAGACCATTCCAAATGCAAGGAGGCTTTAATCTTGTTGACATTTTCATTCTTTAGATAAGTTTTGTTATTATTACTCACTTAACGTTTTGGTGGAGAAAACTTTTCTATCTACATATCTTTAATAGCAATATTAAATTAATTATAGCTTTTACATAATCACCGCAGACACGGACAGGTTATGGTGATTTTTCAAATTGATATATGAAGTGCATCAGAAGTCCGAAATATTAACCGTTTACATGAGTATCGAGTAATCGAGTATCGAGTTAAAAGTATAAAAATTTAATGGAAATTTGAACATGATTTATCTATTTTATTCGCCGTCCATGTTTAATGTTTAAATCTTGTAACATCTCGAGTCCTATGCAATATTTTCAAGTTCTATTTTGAATATTAGTAGTCATCCTTGGATATAGTTTACATTGTAAAATAGAGTTATGGGTGTGCCCTAAGCCCACAACACGATACCTGTGACAAATACTCAAAGGTCTGTAACTCTGAAAGATAGTTAGGTATAGTCTGCTTACACTAAACATAGAGTACCTAACATATTATTTCAGACTTCTGATACATCCTGTATTAATGTCAAATTGTGTTCATTATGACGTTATAATGTTAATAGTGCATTATCAAAGCTCAATATTTGAAATTAAATCGTTAACAAAAGCAATGTTTTGATTCTTGATGTGATATATTTCATCTAGTTATTATACACACACTTTTATATTTGTTGGATTTAATCATCACTATATATTGCCGTCCTGTTCACACATTACGGCCGTGAGAAAGACGGCAATACGCTTATTAACAGAATCGACAACATTGTATAACTAATCGGACCCAGTTATGTCAAAATGTATTAAACATCATCATATCCAATAGTGGTTTGACACGTTTTGGCGTATCTGGGTTCAATTATTAGACACACAATGGATTTAAAAGTAATTCAATTATATCACATAGCTTGTATATTATATCATTGTCAGCAGCAATCAATACGACTATTAAGTTTAAAATATTCAATATTTTTGAGATAATTATAATTGTTAAGAGAATAAAAAAATATACAATGACCTATTATGTTTTATTTTCCAATTAAAAGAAAATACTGCGTTATCATTTTACGAAATGAATAAAAATTTGAGATTAAATGGTATACAATGAGGAATGGCTGCACCTACAATTAGAGGGTATTCAATCAGTGTCAAGTATGTATGTACTAGGTCAAATTCAATAAATAAAATATATTGAATTTGACCTAGTACATACATACCAATAAATACAAATAAGATTAGGTAAAACTGCATGTAACATCAAAATAACATATTTATATTACTATAATTTACATTTACATATAAATATTTCTTTTTCTCGACTACTTTTCTCTCTTTGCATTCACGTATTTTATTTCTTGCACCCACTTAGTTTGTTTTTTTTCCTCTCTCTACATCACTCTAAGGTTGGTTGGTAGAAAATGCCCACGGCATTAAGCTTACCTTTGCATATTTTTTTTACTAATGTAGAATTGTGCAAATATATAAAATAAAAATTTTATAAAAAAAAAATGGCGTGTTACATGCGTTACGTTATAACGCAAACGCATGTTTTTCATTTTTGTCTGCCTGTTTGTTCGGGGTAAACTCCCAAACGGTCAAACCGATTTTGTAGGACCTTGCACTAGCAGATTGATGATGTTATTAGGAGGTGAAAAAAGTCGGCGGAAGATTCATATCATCTCGTTGGATCAGTATATGCAGGTTATGAAAATAAAATATAACAATTACAGTTTTATAAACCATCATTTAATCAAAAAATAACATAATTGTAAATATTTGGAATCGTGTCATCAATATCACAGCTTAGAATATAACGTCGATTATAAAAGCATTAAACATAGAACAAAACGCTCTGCAAAATAATATACACATAAAAATATTTAAAAAAAAGTATTTACATCACCACTGTTAGTGTACGGTTTTACAAATAAATTTATAAATGGTTTTAGAATTAATATCAAATTGATTATTTTAATTTTAGGTACCATTTAATTAAAGACAAAGTCGAGCCCCCGTTAAAGTCAAGAGACACAATCAGTGTATTTATTTGTATAATAAAAATTATCTATGTAGGTTAATTAATCGAATGTCTTCTGCAATTAACGGATATACAATCTTATTATATATTTCGGTATATAAATATTGCCACATACTCGTCGTATGATCCTAAACTAAGCAAAGCTTGTACTATGGCTACTGGCTACCACACTATAAACTAGGAGTGATCACAGTTACACTTTTCCGGGGACAAATTCCGAAATTGACAGTTGAAGAGAATCAAAGTCGCCACCACCCAGTCGAGCCGCCTGCGCTCAAACCACTTGACCAAGCCATCCTCTTACCTACTTTTAAATCTTTACATAATATAGGGACCATATTAACGAAGAATCTTAATAGTTAGACTCTACAAATTGCTCAAAAGAGCTTTATTATGGAGAGTTCTGAACTTGTGGTTATCATTCAGATAAGTAGTAATAAATTCTGGCGGGTTTCTACTTAGGAATAGCTCCATACTCATGTACCTGGCGGCTGTGAGACGCTTGCGCTCGGCGTTGGACCGGCAGAGGTTCTTGTGCGCGTGCGCTGCGAACGACGAAGCCTTCTTCTCGACCAGTCGGGCTGTGACGCGCTGCTTCGGATCGTCTTCAAGGGGCGGCTGCAATAAATATCAAGTTCTCCTTGGTTTCATGGAATTTTAAATATTTAATGGATTTAAGCAAGTAATAAAACATTTTTACAATAAGTAGGTATAGTTATAGACCAAGGTACCTATAAACCACGTCTAAACCTACTTATTATAAAAAAGTAGTATAGTTTTGCCGATACCAAAACTAACTTTATGCCAAAATGCACAAAGATTGAAATTCTGTGTTCTTTATTATAATAAAGCCTTCGGCCAACAGGCGCGACGTAAGGCGCGTGATAAATGTTTTGAAAATACCAAAATGAACTGTATTAACTGATTGATAAAGCTCATGTTTCAACGAAATATCATCGATGACGCAAGCGTATTTCGACGCGTGGTCGCGTGGCTTTTACACACAGGAAAAAAATAAAATATAATCTTTATGTACCTAGTATTAACACACGAGTAAATTTTCAAATAAAGTCAAGTTAATTCTTCCAGCGAGGCGTGTTTCCGCAGATTTTACCCCAGAAATTCGTATTTAATCTTTATGTATATCACACACAGAGTTCATAATATAAAAACGTCAAGTTACTTTGATTGCTCTCTCTGATGCGTAGATCGGACCAGACTCGCTGGCGATTTCAACTCGAAATTGCACTTAGACTTAAATTCAAAGTTTAATAACTCACAGCGAATCTAATCCATTGCCAAATTTGATATCTGGATATCTCGGCTGTTGCGGAATCTTCGACGTTCCCGCTGTAGAAAAAGTGGCCAATACCAGCCAGCCAGTAGTAAATGAACAGTATAGAGATGGCCACGTTATGCTTCAACCCTTGTAGAGTCACCCCACCATTAGGTATCGATAGCAAGTCTTGAGGTGTTATATTCACTTTGAATTTCATCGATATTTGATTCGGGAACGCTCCACTTTTCTTCCAAAGCTGTAATTTTAATAAGTTTTTGAAATATTACTATATTTTTGATACTGAATATTTGTTACTAGTAAGTACAGTCAGCATCAAAAGTAAAGGGACTAGCATACAGATGTTTTAAAGAATACAATACACGACAATAATTGTCATTGTGAAAAGCATTTTGTATCGTTGCGATAAAGTTTAATTTTCTTCGTTGTTGCATTATTTTTTCAACAATTTAAACGTCCTAATATTTTTGTACCCGACCATTATTAAGAATTACTTTTGTGAGAGATAGAAAGAAGTGTATGAAGAAAACCAAACAGTGTGTCGAATATAACAACAGTTGATACTTGTGCATAGGTAGGTAAGTAAGTAGGTAGCTATTTAACACAAGTACCTTTGAGATCTTAAAAGCAACTCATTTCTGAGAGCCGTTTAGAAATGCGCCGTAAAACATAACAACGAAAGTTCTGAAATAGTTAAAAAAAGGACTAAAACATATGAAGGGTACAGGCAAATAACAGGGAATGTCACAATTATGAATTTTGAGAAAAAACAATATCTGAAAGTTCAACTATTCTAACAATCCTTTAGTTTAGCCATAAATAAAACTGCATTTTTTGGCGCCATCTATTAACTTTTTTAAAATTCTAATGATTAGAATTCAAAATACCATACACAAAATAGGATTCTATAAGGATTCATGCGCCATCTTTATCACTGTCATCATCCATTTTTATTTATAATGTGTATTTATTGAATATGCCCTTGCTATTAATTACTTGACACTGGTTAAAATACCCGCTAAACGCAGGTGGAGCCATTCCTCATCTTATTCCATTAAATATCATCATTTCATTCATTTCGTAAAAAAAGATTCTATAAAAAAAAGGTGACATTCCCTGTTATTTGCCTGTGGAGGGTTCCATATGAAACATAAGTTGCGCGAAATGCGCATAACAAGAGATTGGGGTAAGCAGGTAGGGTAAGTAGGTCATAGAATTAGATAAAAAGACATTTGAATATAAGAAATAGGCAAACGTCCTTACTGTTAAATTCCATTAATCTTAAACGAATAAAAAGTCTAATTTATCGCGCCCGCGTTTCCGTAAACTATCCCATTGTTACAGCTGAAAGCAAAAAAATCGTAGTACCTACCTACCTAAACAATTTTTTGCCATTTTAACAGTTAGGAGTCAACGGATTCCAACATTATGTAATACTTTAGCAGCGTTAACCTGTATTTTGTATTATATACATCATCACGCCTGTATTCCCCGAAGGGGTAGGACGAAGTGTGCGTGCGCTCTTCACCGATGTATATTGGCCCCAATGTAATAGGGGGCGACCCTATTCAAGCCTATTCCGTCTATTGAAGAAAATTTGGGCCATAGTCCACCACCCTGGTTGGCGAACTTCACACACCTAATTATAGACATATAGGTTTCCTCACGATATTTGCCTTCACCGTTCAGCAAGTGGCTATCATAATGACATTCCCAAAAGTGGAAATCCCAGAGGTGCGAGTGTGGGGTTTGCACCTGCACCTCTTGTTGGGTGTTCAACCAACCAGCTACCAACCAGTAACCAGCTACCACTGTATTATAAGAACTAATAAGCATAATTAGGGAACTTATGTCTAAGTGGAATGCGGCACGGCTACCTTAAAACAGTTCCAAAGTAATAGCCCTTAAGGTCCATGCCATCTCTTTCTTTCTTTCCCTTGTTGCACCAACAAAAAAGGGACAGAGCGGATATGATTTCCCTACCAAATTTGCATACAGATATGAACTCTGTATCTAGGAGAATAATAGGGGTAGGTAGTTTGTAAAATACTTGTGTAATATACCTACCTCATTGACGTGCGGCACCACGCGAGAATCGTAAACCATAAAGCCATCCACGCCGCACTCTATTTCTTTCTGTTTCGACTCCAATATCTTAGCAATTATTGCTTTCGATCTGAAAATTAAATAAATAAATATCGCCAAACAAAACAACGCATAGGTACCAACTCATTGCACAACTAAGCAACGCTTGTACTATAATTACCATACAATGGATTGGTGGGCCCCAGTTATACCCAGACGACGGCAAACTACGAAAAGGCCATAGCAAAATTTGCAACTAGCGGGAATCGAACACGCAACAACCCGGTTCAGTGAATCGAGGCGAGCGGACTACGCTACCACTGGACCAAGCCGTCGTCAAAATGTAAAAAGAATTTTATAGAGCAGTATTTAATTTACGTTAGTTGGAGTGGCTAACAGTAGCTCAATTATCTAACTTTGGTTAAAAAATCTTTCAATCATTCTCTATTGCTAACCGAAGTAAATTTCTATGACCTAATAGCGATTACGTAACTTTACTATCGATTTCAATGACTTTCCATACTATAAATGTATGTAAGTCACGCGAATACGCGTCTAAATTTAACGCGCCTGCCTTAGACTTGTAGACGCAGTGTTTGATGCGTAATCTAAATGACATAATCCGTGGCATAAGTCTTGTGTTAGCGCATGTGTCGTGTAAAGCCCCGCACACTGGAGCATCGACACTCGCTCATCAAAACGTTTGCCAATACCAAAATTAACTCTATGCCAGTAGGCACAAAGATTAAATTTCTGTGAAGCACCCACGCGTCAAAATTCGCTCGAGCACCCAATTACTTTTGGTTGTACAAATAACTTTTTCCAAGAGTCAATACGGTTAGTTTTGGTGTGCCAAAAAAAATGGCGCGCGAAGGCGACGTCCCTACTGTGCGGGAGGTTAAAGTTTAACTCACTCCTTGCCAGTGCTATCGGCGCCGGGCTGGAGCATGGCGGCCGCCATCCCTCCCGTGGCGGGGGCCGCCCTAGCATGACACGAGCTCACCAAAAGCCGCAGGTAGCAGTTTAGGAAATGGCGGTCCATATTCACGTATTTGTTCCTGTCCGGCAGTAGAAACTGTTCCCGGTCACCTGCAGGCCAAATATTCGTTGAAGAATGAACTTTTTCTATGAGTTAATGTCATTTTCTTTAATTATAACCACTTGCTGAACGTTGATGGAAAACATCGTGAGGAAACCTGCACGGCTATAGAATGGCGTGTGAAGTTCACCAACCCGCACTGGGCCAACGTGGTGAACTATAGCCCAAATCTCCCTCGTATTGAGGGTGATTGTGCCGGTATAATGGCAATAGGCTCGCCCCCTATTACAATGGGACTAAAATACATCGGCAAAGTGTGGGCGCACTACAGTGCACCTCTGCCTACCCTACCCCTTCGGGGAATACAGGCGTGAAGATGTATTATTTTTGGATTAATACAGTTCGTTTTTGTATTGGCAAAAAATATACATAATATAGTTCTTATGTCTACTATAGTTAAGTACCGTACAATGAACTGGGGTCGAGCCTAGTGTAATTCTGTTGCATACTAGTTTCAATCACTTTCTATCAAAATAGCTGTCAAAATGTATTTAAAATCTGTTGTTTGGTTACCAACAAAAAAAATTATAGCAATAAAAGTTACATAATCGCTTAGCAATACTTACAAATAATTTGTAATTTTTAGATATTTTAATAAATAATGGGGGGTTAGTGTGTCTCTAAGGAACCGTTCACACGGTCAAACCGGCTGCTCGATATTTAAACACGGAGTAAATTAAGCATATAATAATGTTAGTAATATAATTACCAAACTTAGCAATAATTGACGCGCAGTAATCCCATAATCCACAATTTAGGCCCAGCGAATGTTCCCTCAGAGCAAACAATATCTCATCCAGCTCAAAGCAGGATACTATATTCTCAATCAACACGCACGCCTTGATAGTTCCTTGCGGTAAACCTAGTTCCTTCTGGGTCCACACGAATATTTCGTTCCACAATCTCGCTTCTCCGGCGCTTTCGAGCTTCGACAGATAGAAGTAGGGACCACTGTTCGCCTCGTAGAGGTTTTTAGCATTATGATACATTAGGATTGAGAAGTCGACTAGAGGTCCAATTGCTTCTTTGCCGTCGATCTAAAACCAAATAAACAAGTCACGCCTTGTAGGTCAGCATCTAACTACTATCATGTATAATCTATAAAATCCATAAATAATCCCAAACTAAGCAGCATAATCCATAAATAATCCCAAACAAAGCAGCATTTATATTACCTATACCAGATTAGGGCAAATTATGAAAAGACAATTTCCAAAATTTGCCACCGGCAAACACTTGATTAGTAATCAAGACTGAAATTAAAATAAGAATTTTTTTAAAGAAATTTGTTACATAATTGAAACACATTATTCTTAACTTAAAGTTTTGATGTGAAGAATGAAATTCTTTTACTGTTTAATGAATAATTGTTATATAGTTCGGTATTATGTCCGACAATTGTATGCGCATATAATTTTGGCGGAACCCTGATGACTATTCTACAGAACCCAGTTTGGGAATCCCTGCACTAGACCACGCCATCGTCAACATAAACTGTTTGTAACAGGTAATACTCACCAAAATGTTATGTTCAATCATATTCCATGCCCTAGGTCGTAACATCAGTACTGGGCATGTTGTGATTGTGACCGGAGCACCCTGGAGTTTCCCAAGGACGGCCAGTCTGATGTTCTGGTATCCTTGGAGCTGGTTCCTCCACGTCGGACAGTGGCCGTCATCAAAGTCCACTTGGATGCCCTGTACATCTTCATTGAGTGCAGATACAAAATGAGCAGTGTTTGAGGCTGATACATCTCCTAAATCTAATTGACGGTTCCTAAGATTTAAAACAAAGAAATTGCAAGTCATAAAAGTACTAAGTTGTAATTTATACTTATGGTAATTAAATAATTAAATAAATAATAAATAAAACTAGGCCCAATACATTTAAAAAAAAAAAATTGTAAGTTTTGTAAAGTGAATAAAACTTTACATAGAGGAGGGAATATGGCATCACATAATTTGAGTGGAGGAATAAAATCAGCCAAAAAATAGGAATGACATATTGATGTATTGAACACATACTTTTAATTTTTCATGTGTTTGTCTAAAATAATAAAAATTAAATAAAAATTCAATAATAACGATTACCACTTGCTAAATGGTGACTGAAAAAAACATCATGAGGCATCTATAGAAAGGCATGTGAAGTTCACCAACCCACACTGGACCAGTGTAGTGCACTATGGCCTAAATCTCCCTCATATTGAGGGAGAATCTGCCTGGTATAACGGCAATAGGCTCGCCCCCTATTACATTGGGAATAAAATATATCGGCGAAGAGTGAGTGCACTGCAACGCAAAGAGATTACCCCTTCGGGCAATACAGGGGTGATGATGTATTTATTTATAAGTACAATAATGTCGAATTATTGTGCAATGTGGACAAGTTTGTTGAATAAACGGAACATAATTAAATTAACTTACTTATCTACCCAGATAAAAAATATAGAGATGAAAAATAAATAAGTTACGCATTAATTATGTAGGGTTAGGTACGGAGTTCATACATACTGGAGTCTAGAGGGCAACGGAGCTATATTCCAAGACTTATCATCCCTTTCCGGCGATTTCTTGAAGTCCAAAGTCGAGCGGGTACGAGTTTCAACTGCCCGATTCAATCTATTTTTGTAAAGTTGCTCTATTTCAGCATCAAATTCCTTATGTAAACGCGCTAAGAAATGCACAGCCTCACCGCTAAATATACTTCTCTGTATATCTTCAAATTTCGGCGGCGGTGACTGTAATAATATAACTTCAGACATCATTTACTAAAGAAATAAAGTTAATGTAATTTGGTTATCACAATCACAATAAATTTGTAAAGTGACCTGCGCTCCCGTCTTGGCGTCCAATGCAATACTCAGTAGTTTATCTTGTGTTTTATAGTATTACTTTTTAGGTTTGCCTGCAGACCGTTTGTTTATCAATGTTATTATCACATTTTAATAACTTTGTGATAACGCGCGTGAAAGAGAGACTGCGGAAAGGAGAGAGGAGAGGCAGAGCCGGGAAACTTGGAGGGGGCGGTGACAAATATCACATCTGTCAAACTGACACTCCTCAAAAATACCACAAACAAATGAATGAACAAACCAATTGCAACTATTGACTTACATTCAAAAAATATCTTGAGTACTATTAAGGGTCATCCGCCATCTTTATCACTGTCACCATCCATTTTTATTTATAATGTGTATTTATTGAATTTGCCCTTGCTATAATTACTCGACATTGCCATAAATACCGCATATCGCAGGTGCAGGCATTCCTCATCTTATTCCATCAAAATATCATCATTTCACTCATTTCGTAAAAAAAGAAGAAGAGTACTATTAAGACAATGCAATAAAAATATTCGTGGAAAATAATTTTGGTATCTATAGAAAATATTTTATAGCAGTATCTAACGTAACGTACAGTACTGTGGATATTGAGTGAAGCGCTTTACATAACGCTTTGTACGGTTGGCGACATTGGTTTTCGTTCAGAGAGTAAGCGCATTGTACTTCATTCATTCATACCTGAACTGAAAGAAACAATCTCATTCTTTTTCCCTGCCCTAGGGATGTGACTTAGACGAGAAAAAATCAATTATTATATAATCGATTTTTCTCTTTTTAAAATAAATCGATTTTAAAAAAATCGATTTTTAAGTAAAAAATAATTGATTTTTTTTCAAAATATAAAAGTAACATTTTCGTTTTTTACAATAAAAAAAAATGCCAACTCGATAATAACTTAAACAACTTCACTCTTTGAGTTTAAAGAAAAATAAAACTAATTATAATTATGGCGCTGATTGCATAATTCAATTAGGGATGTAACTTAGACAATGAAAAATCTGTTACTAAATAATTGATTTCAATCGAAAAAATCGATTATTAAATAATCGATTTTACTCTTTTTAGGGTTCCGTACCCAAAGGGTAAAACGGGAACCATATTACAAAGACTTCTCTGTCCGTCCGTCCGTCCGTCTGTCACCAGGCTGTATCTCATGAACCGTGATAGTTAGAGAGTTGAAATTTTCACAGATGATGTATTTCTGTTGCCGCTATAATAACAAATACTAAAAAACAGAATAAAATAAATATTGAAGGGGGCTCCCATACAACAAACGTGATATTTTTTTCGTTTTTGTATATAATGGTACGGAACCCTTCGTGCGCGAGTCTGACTCGCACTTGGCCGGTTTTTATATTTAGATAGTCGATTATTAAAATCGTTTTGTTTTTTTTAAATAATCGATTTTTATAAAAATCGATTATATATTTACATCCCTACCTGCCCTGACCATCCGGCATCCATTTTTTAGTGCCCGTATGTTGGTTGGTTATGTGGATTATATTTAAAAGTTATTTTGTCTAACTGTAGTAAAAATAAAAACTGCTTCCAAGCCCTTTGGAATTGCTTTCGTTCGTTACTATATTTTAATAGTTATATTCCTCATATTTTGTATTCCTGGCTGTACTCTGTCAATTTCAATGGAGTATCCTTCAGAACATATTTCGAATACAGACGAAGAAATCAAATTCAAACCAAAAAAGAAGAAAAATTTACGCCAGCGTATAAAAGACGACGATTCTGATGATGATGAGCAAATCATATCGAAGTTACAGGAGACGAAAATATTACAGAAGCTTCGAGAACGACCCAATGGCATCAGTATCGTTGCACTGACCACCGGCCAAAAGACCACGTTAGAAGACGAAATAACGGTAAAAGATCCTTTCAAAGCTAAAAGTGGAGGTATGATAAACATGCAAGCGTTGAAAAGTGGTAAAGTTAAGCAAGTGGACGATGCATACGACACTGGGATTGGTACGCAGTTCTCCGCGGAGACCAACAAACGAGATGAAGATGAAGAAATGATGAAGTACATTGAAGAACAGTTGGCCAAGCGTAAAGGTATGTACCTAATCAGGTTTGTGTATAACCTAACCTAATTGGTAAGGACCAATACCTATAAAAGTGGAAACTTAACTACCAATTAAAAAAACCATGCTGTATTCTCCTGAAACATATAATCTCTCTTTCCAAGCTCAACCTATTTGTAAGCTATATAAAGTTCAATAGTTTGATTCAACACTCAATTATTCTTTATTACAGCCCTTTTTAATGTCCCACTGCTGGGCACGGGCCTCCCCTCAATGCGAGGGGGATTCAGGCCATAGTCCACCACGCTGGCCCAGTTCGGGTTGGCAGACTTCACACATCTATCGAGAACTAGTCAAGTTCCCTCAGACGTGCAGGTTTCCTCACGATGTTTTCCTTCACCGTTTCATAGCAAGTGGTAATCTCGGATGTAAATGAGATTCGCACATGGATCCCAGAGGTGCGAGCCGGGGTTTGAACCTGCACACTTTGATTTGCAAGGCGTGCGTTCGACCACTCGGCTACCACTGCTATCCACTCAATTGATTGATGTAAATGCATGCATTAATTTATACTATTCATGGTACTTCTAGATTGTAACATTGCATATTCTATTGTTATATGATAGTCTCAATTAGGAACCAAAGACTTAATATGTATTATTGATAAATACTGACTTGAGCAGTGGTTTTAGCACACATGTCAAGATAAAACCACTGTAGCGGATTAGCTTGTTCACTCTCTGTCTTATTTCATATGAGATATAATCATAATCAACATATTCTGTGACATAAGTCTAGTCTTGGTGCTCATGCTACAACTACAGAATAATACGAAATTCAATTTTTTTCACCTTATTCTTCATTATATTATAACTGATTTATTAAATATGTTGGTTTTTCTTGTTACAGAAGGCAATAACGAAGACAAGGGGGACTTTGACCATAACGACAGTTTAAAATACCTTTCACCGGAAGAAGCCGCTTTGCTCTCCTTGCCTGAACACTTGAGAGTATCGTCTACACACAGATCTGAGGAGATGTTGTCCAATCAAATGCTCAGCGGTATTCCGGAAGTTGATTTGGGCATTGATGCCAAAATTAAAAACATTGAAGCCACCGAAGAAGCCAAAATGAAGCTGCTCTGGGAGAGGAACAACAAGAAAGATGGGCCTTCCCAATTTGTGCCCACAAACATGGCTGTCAATTTTGTACAGCATAATAGATTTAACATTGATGGTGATAATAAGAAACGAAAAGTTGAAAAGCCTGTTGTTGTCAAAGCTGCTAGTACAAATATAGAAGAAAGTGTTGATAAAATTGTGAAGAAAGCTAAAGGGGAGAGGGCAACCGATGATTATCATTATGAGAAGTTCAAAAAGCAGTTCAGAAGATATTGAGGTGTTTGTAAGGTGTTTACCACCAGATTCTCTTGTTGGCTACATTCCTAGGCTGGGTCTGACTGGCCTAATATTGGCTTATATAGCCAAGTTCTCTTTTCTATCCACATCAATTTTCAATTTCTGGTCTTGCTGCATTTTTTTGTCCTAATTTCTTTTTGAACTAAAATCACAACTGAACAATAAAGTCAGTCTGTGTTATGGCTTTAAGTCGAAATTTTTATTGAAGTTGTGTTTGTCTCCCATGAGGTTTTGTCAAAATTTGTTCGGGTTAATTTTTATACTTGTTGGTTCTGCGTTGTGACATCCTTCTGGAGGCGTAATTTATCGAATCTATAATTCTGCTGTTTAATATGGCTGAACTAAATTGGTTTCTGAACAAAACAAACAGAGTCGAGAGTAAATAGTAGTCATGTAAATTACGAAGGCTACAGCCGGAGGATCCAAAAAAATACAAAACTGATTTTAAACCCAGGGGCCGCTCGTCTGGTCTCCTTTAATGCTGCGTCGGCGCCTCGTGCCGACCGCGGTTGCGATGCCGTTGTTATGTGAATTAAGTAGGACAGTCTTGTCAGCGATTCCTATGTTATGCCAATATGTAACACCTCCCCCGTAGATCAGCAAATATTTCGACATCTCATGAGAAAGAGTTGATGCAGGCCTGTCGTGGTCCACTTTGATCTGGCTGGGATATGTCTTCTGGATCTTGGAGTCACTTCAAGCGGATCATAATTACATGTCAGGGAAATATCTTTGTACTGCCTCGGGGCTCAGGAAAGATTGGTTGGCTCCGGTGTCAATCAATAATTTTACGGGTGGATTCAAGATTTGAATGTAGGGTAATTGACGTTGTGTTTGCAAGTTAATTTCTCTTTTAAGTTTTCGGATTTGGGGGCGTCCCGAAAATCCTCTGAATGACCTTCAGCGGGTTCGGTTATGATAGCACCTTCCTATTTCATCCGCGGGGTTAATTTCAGTGCAATGGCCGGGTTCATATGGATAGTCATTATTACCGTATCTATATTCGGGTACTCGAAATTGCATTCCTGGGCATAATAATCGTTATAACTATCATAGTAAGGATCACTACTATAGTAATCGTAACCACAAACGTCATTACAATTGAGCTCCCTCGCCTTAAAATTATTTGAAGGCGATGGGTTACCTGATTTGGTCAAGTCATGTAAAGTACGTGTCGGTAGTGGTCTAGTAACATAATGACTCACGCCGCTCATGGGCTGAGGCTGATTATTACGCGTCGGTCGAGGGGTAGGCATTCTAAAGATGTTAGTCGGTGGTCGGTAGTTAGGTGGAGGTGCACTAAACATCTGTTGAGTTCGTGTGGGTCCTCGAGGTGGAGGAGGCTGATTTTGGGGTCTCCTTAGTGGTACAGGAGTCTGTATGTTAGTCACAAAAGGTCGTGAGGGTCCCGAAAAATTAAAAGGACGTTGCTGTGGCACATTAAACGGTCGCGGTGGTGGCACATAACTAGATTGTGGCATAGGGCCGACATTAAATTTAGGACTGACCTGATGTTGAGACTGCGTCTTACGTTCAGAGCCATGGTCGTTGCGTTGCTGCAAATATAAGGTGTTCATCTCCTCATGCACGAACTCTAATGCTTTTTTTATGGTGTCAGGCTGCATGCATCGAATACGAGAACCCACCGGTACACGGAGACCGCGCAGATAAGCCTTAAGGGTTAACTTTTTATACAAATCGCGCTTGAAATCAATGGTACTCGCTATCGTTTCATGCAGACTGATAGGTATACGTCATAACGGTGCTAAAAATATTCTGACACTTCTCTTAAAATTCTTTTGGTGTCATTGAGCCTTGCGTAATAAGTGTCAAATCGCTGTACAGAGAGGCCTCATCGCGTTGGTCAGCGAAATTATTAACTAAAGCAGCTTTAATACTCCAGTTTTCTGGTATGCCGTTCGAATTAATTATACGACCTGCTGATCCTACAATTTTATTTAAGATGCCGTTTAACAGGGCCAAATTACTTAATTGGTACTTCGGTCCATCTTTCATAAATTGTTCTACCAATTGATCGCATAATTTTATGAACCGAGTGAGTAGGTTCGAGTTCCCGTCGAATTCGGGAACCAATCGTAGGGCCTTATAAATCTGTTCCACTGACGAGTTAGACGGAGTCGACATGTTTAAATCTAAGCTATTACTAGGTTCTAAGTTTCTGCTTGCGTCTAGCAAACTTTTATCTAAATCAAAGACTATTATCTAACCTAGAGGGGGTCCGAGATTGCCTTGGATGGAAAATCTTGGATGATTTATAGGAAATGCGTAAAGTTAAAAGGAAGCGACTCTAGAGCGATTCTAAAGTACTTACATTCGATGATCTTGTACTTCTGGTGTATCGATGTCTGGATACTCCTCAGGCTGCCCCACGTGTAGATTCTGATAGTCGAAGTCCCTGCTTGATTCTCTGACTCTACTCGAATATCCTACCGACTGCACCAATTACGAAGGCTACAGCCGGAGGATCCAAAAATTTCCAAAACTGATTTTAAAAATAAGTTTAATTCATTAAAAGAATTAATTACAATTTAATTTAATTAATCTAGGTAATGCGTGACAACTGGTCGATAGGAATACCAGAAGTGTCGCAAGACACAGGGGCCGCTCGTCCGATGTCCTATAATGCTGCGTCGGCGCCTCGTGCCGACCGCGGTTGCGATGTCGTTGTTATGTGAATTAAGTAGGACAGTCTTGTCAGCGATTCCTATGTTATGCCAATATGTAACATGTAAATTACGGAAGCTGCGAGCCGGAGGATATAAAAAAACCAAAAACTTATTAGAGCAAAATGTATTAAAAATTAAGGATTACAATTTAAGGGCTAAGTGACAATGTTCGATGTTAGAATCAAAGTGTCCTATCCGTGACGCGGTGATGGTACGTTGCGCGAAGTCAGCACCTCGTGGCCGTGGCGCGTGCCCGCGGCTGATGCAACGCTTTTTGGTGCGATTGACGTCATTGCATAGTCAGCGTTACATGCATAGCATGATGGTATAACACCACTCGCCGCAGTTCAGCAATTATTTGAGGACGTTCGTCGAAAATATTGCTGAAACCTGATCTGGATCTGGCTGATGTCCTACTACAACTTCAACGTCGTTGTCTTGACTTGAGAGTCGCTTCATCTTGATTTCCTTGGTTTTCTTAGGACGATGTCTTATAAATCTCCGGATGATGGTAACTATACCGAGTACAATTGCAATTAGTAAAAGTGAGTACATCGGTATTGTAGTATGGTATAGGCTCGTGTCGGCGGCGTGGGTCTCATTTTACTCAATCGGTTGCTGCACCGATATCTTAGCAGCGCTCGCATGCAAGTTCTCCAAGCTTATCGAGTTTAGAGTTAGGACGGATTGGGGTGATGATATCAGTCTCGAATCTCGGGTTGGCAGGTCCATTATCTTGGTAACTTGACCTCTTTTGCGATCGTCGCTGTTAATAATCATAAACTCAGAAGTCCGCAGGAAATATCCGTGTGGTATCACAGCTAGGTAGCTCCCTTGTCGTGTTGAGTAAACGTTTCTTCCACATGCTGTCTGGATCTTTGTGGGTCGTGGTAACGTGATGACGTAATGCCTGTCCAGCTGTTCTAGAGCTTCTTTGGTGAGTACAACTGGAGTTAGGTTACACGTAGACAACGGTTACACCTGGTCGCGATGACTGAAGTTGATCTTCCTCTCACAGATATACCAAGTACTTGCCTTCGGACATTCTGTCTCTATGTACATGGAATCAGCTTCATGTATTGCTATGTAGGGATAGGATGGTATTGAAATTTCGTGGTTTTTATTAGGAACAATGGATAGTTTGTACAGGTCATAGGTATAAGGCGAGGTGATTGGCACTTTAAAAGCTATAACTAATTTATTACCACTGTAATATGAACCTAATTTAATTATATCGTAATAATCCCTGATACTTCTGTCTAATATTTCGTCTTTATTATATAAACTACGTATCCTATCTATCATTGACCTTAATGAACTTAAGCAGAGCATTGAGTGGTGCGTACTATTCGCAAGAATAAAGGCTAAGAGGTTTTCAATCTTTTGTAATTCTTCATATAAATTTTCGTCATTATCACTAAGTATTAAGAATAACTGAGCCAGATGGGTGAAATATATAAGATATAATTTCGCAGCAGTGGTGACATTTGTTACTGCCTCAACCATTTACTTAATTTTATTTTGGTTGGCAACAATAGTGTCCAAGATTTTAGTATGCTAGGCTGGATAGCTTGCTTAAGCTGGCGTGATGGTTAATTTGTGCAGCTAGCTCATGTTCGTTATCCTGAAGTACTTTAATGGCATTGTTGTAGCGTATTGCGTCGGTGTAGTCTAAACTCCCTGAGATACTCTTAATAATAGAACGTAGGCCATCTATTAACCCCTTTTTTGACACGGTTGGAATCAAAGGTTTCTAATTGTTCCGAAATTTAATCAATTTTGCTATCAAGATATTCAATGTGTGGTTCGAATAAAAAGCGAGTACTGTTATTTAACTGGGGCCGAATTTCATTTAGTTGATTTCGAACCATTGCAACTTCAGATTTAATTTTGTTTATGTCTGAACTGCAAAAAGGAATGATGCTGGGAAATGATCTTCGTGGGGCCGAGCTTAAAGGGTAGTAGTCCGGGTCCATCTTCAAGGCTCTCCAGGGTTATGTCTTGAGCAGTGACCGCTCGTAGCAGAAATATCAGTATTGTCCTGTAACAAGCGCGCAATTTTAGGCACTCTCTTTAGACGTGATTTGGCTACAGGACCGCGGTTTCGCTTAGTATATATGTTACGGCTAAAACCCGAAGTGCGGCTACACCTAGTTTTAACCGGTTAGAACTAGGTGTAGTCACTTACTCTTGGTTAAATCTAGTACGAGCCGATTGATTTCGGGTAAAACTAGGTCTATCCTTCATCATGCCGGCTACAACTAGGTCCAGCCATTCCCTGTTGGATAAAACTAGGTCTATCCGATATCATTCCGGCTAGAACTAGGTCCAGACAATCCCTGTTGGATAAAACTAGATGCAAACAAGTTCATACAAGTAACAGGCGCCTGGCTCACGCGAGTCGCGCGCCCCTGCCGCCCGCCACCCGCGTTTGCCCTTGCGCTTTGAGTTTAGTACGCTTTGTGCCGTTGTACAAAACAGACGTACTTTCTTGTTTTTGCGCACTTATACAATCGAATTCAAAATGGCTGTGAATGAAGACCTACAGACTATGAAGTCAAGTTTTTTGGAACAGTTTCAGTGTTTATTAGCCACAAAATATGGTGAAAATCAAAGCTACATGAATGATGTGCAGTATTCCAAGTTTATAGAAGACGTTAAAGCTGCCAAAATATCCACTTATACTATAAAACTTAGATGCGTGCCCCGCTACACCTTCCGCCCCGCGTCACACTCATGACTCACAGCATCTGCAGCAGCGGCGCGGGGTTGGAGGGCGTAGCGAGCCACGCGCCCCTGCAGGTTGTGAGCGCCAGGTGCTGCTGATCTACTGCAGGTCTACTAGCGAGTGTGACTCACAGCGTCTGCAGCAGCAGCGCGTGCCTTAGTTTTATCTAACAGGGATTGGCTGTACATAGTTGTAGCCGGCGTGCTATCGGCAGAGCATTTTTAGATATAAAAAAAACACCCAATAATAAGAACCGTAGAGAGTTTTTTTAATATTATAAATCACATTGTTATAATTAACACAAATTATTAGGAGTACAATTTTTAATATAATAGGAACAATCAGGATTTTTAACAACAGACAGTAGTTGTATTTTATAATTTCAAAAATATTATTATAATTATAAATCACACTTTTATAATTAACACAAATTATTAGGAGTAAAATTTTAATATAATAGGAACAATCAGGAACATTTTTTTAACAACAGACAATAGTTGCATATTATAATTTAAAGAATATTATTATAATTATAAATCACACTTTCATAATTAACACAAATTATTAGGAGTACAATTTTAATATAATGGGAACATCAGGAACATATTTTTAACAACAGACAATAGTTGCATATTATAATTTAAAGAATATTATTATAATTATAAATCACACTTTTATAATTAACACAAATTATTAGGAGTACAATTTGAATATAATGGGAACATCAGGATTTTTTTTTAACAGCAGACAATAGTTGTGTTTTAAAATTTAAAGAATATTGTTATAAAATTTAAATCACACTTTTATAATTAACACAAATTATTAGGAGTACAATTTTAATATAATAGGAACAATCAGGAACATTTTTTTAACAACAGACAATAGTTGCATATTATAATTTAAAGAATATTATTATAATTATAAATCACACTTTTATAATTAACACAAATTATTAGGAGTACAATTTGAATATAATGGGAACATCAGGATTTTTTTTAACAACAGACAATAGTTGTGTTTTAAAATTTAAAGAATATTGTTATAAAATTTAAATCACTCTTTTATAAACTAACATAAACTATTTATTAGAACAACTTAAACTTGAGTGACATTTTGAGTTGCACAAAATACCAGCAGCTTTGCAGAGGCACTTTTTGTTACCACATTTGGTTTTGCAGTGGCATCTTTTATAGCCTTGCCCACCACAGGTCGATTGTGCATTGGCTATTTGGCGTAGTGATTTCTTTTCGGGTGAAACAATGTCAATATCTAAAAATTTTGACTCACACACAGTGAACTGATTTCTTGAAAATAGTTCTGTTATAGTGCCGTATTTGTTTCCTAATTTGTATAACCCCTTGTCGTTACATTCAAGTACAACAATTAACACATTGGGAAAGTCGCCTCTACCTCTGTCCACGTCAGGAATTTTTACTCGAACTGTATCACCGACTTTACATGGGGGAAACTTTTCATTTGATGAAGCCGTCATTTTTATAGCTTGTTTTACCAAACCTTCCTGTGCGCCTTTCCTGTTAATATCAATTTTTAGTTTCTTTTCACACAGCTTACATTTTTTCTCCTCATTCTGGTCACAGAGTCCGCAATATGTCATTTCGATTGTTTTCTGGCAACTTCCTGATGTTGATGGCTCATTCTCTTTAGTAGCTTCGTCACTCTCATCATCAACTAACTCTCTAAGAATTTTCTCAAGATCTTCCTCATTTTCTATATTTGCAAGGACTTCAGGTGGCAAATCAGATGATTTCAGCCCGACCTTTACATCAGAACCGAACATTGCCTGGTACGGCGATCTTTTAATTCAGTGATGGTATTTCATTAGCTGAATAAATCGTAAGCCTTCTGACCATTTTTGGCTGTTCTCGTCAGCCATCCAAGTCATAAGCATTTTTTCTATGTCTTGATTGGCTTGTTCAACACTACCTTGTGACTGGCTGTGTCGTGGTTTCCCATGTACAATCTTCAAACCTGGCCACATCTGAGTCAAACTTTCCACAACTCGATTAGCGAACTCTCTGCCATTGTCGGATTGAAGTATTGAGGGTGATCCAAAGATACAAAATATATCAAGTAATTTCTTTGATACTTCTTCCGCAGTCTTCCTTTGTAACGGATGAAGTTGTATGAATTTCAAACGGCGATATTGTAACGTAGAACGTTTCGTGGATATTTTAGCAGCTTTAACGTCTTCTTTAAACTTGGAATACTGCACATCATTCATGTAGCTTTGATTTTCACCATATTTAGTGGCTAATAAACACTGAAACTGTTCCAAAAAACTTGACTTCATAGTCTGTAGGTCTTCATTCACAGCCATTTTGAATTCGATTGTATAAGTGCGCAATAACAAGAAAGTACGTCTGTTTTGTACAACGGCACAACGCGTACTAAACTCAAAGCGCAAGGGCAAACGCGGGTGGGTGTACGGGTGGCGGGCGGCAGGGGCGCGCGACTCGCGTGAACCAGGGGCCTGTTACTTGTGTCGCCTAGACATAAACAATATTCCGAACAACGAATTAATTTAAGAAGAAAGCATTCATTGTTGCATTCAAATATCTACGTCATCTGCACGACCGCTATATGAATTGGGCGGACAGAAGGTCCATAGCGTGATGCATGAGGATGCATAACTACCATCAGTTGATCCGCCAGTACCTACTAAATTTTAGTAAATAATAAACATAAACAAACAACACACACACATGTTTAAAACAAAACACTGTCGTGGAGAGAGATAGACGAGGGAGTTTTCGAATATAGCTTCATCCCTGCGCACGCACGGTAACCAGACGCGTGCTGCCGTGATTCCTGCGGGCGAGCGGGCGCGTATTTTGAACTATGCCTACGCGCCTCGCGAATAATGTTCGTGCAGCGCGTCTCACGGCGCGCTCTCGCTCACGCCGCGCCCGGTTACGTGGTCCGTGTGCTGTACCCCTGCCTAGTTAAGTAAATGATGAGTTGTCTATTCGTCTGTAAAGTGGGAATTTGGCCGCCCTCTGAACTTGCCGTATGAATCGTAAGTTGCAGCCTCTTTGTTTTCGGATTCTCTTAATCTCTTATAATCGCGATGTAGTTCAGCTATTGTTAGGCCACCATCAATATATTCTCTACTAGTGTTGGCGCGGAGATAGTGGCTTTCAATTCTACTAATTGAATTTATATGAATTCGAACAGATTCTTGGACCTCAGAACTAGTATGTCTGTGATTTTTATGGCAGCCGCGCTTGTCAATTTGTGCTACACCCTTAGATTCATTACTTGTCTTGGCCTCGATTACGGTACGTAAAGTACGTTCGGAAATTCGCAATGTATTCAGCAAAAATAATTTGCATACCTTGAAACTACTTACTTACTAATACTTTTAATACTATTATTTATATTTATATTAGGTTTTCTGTTTTTTTCCACACCAGTTTTCAAACGTTGTGCCAATTGTACAGGGTTTTGATATTCATAGAAAAATGCAATGCCAAAGAGGAAGGTATGCCGTTAATAGAGGAAAATAACATCAGGCAAATGACCATCACGACCACGCTTACAGGACCATATGCTTTTCAATATTAAATAACTCCTGGTTATCCACTGTTGATTGCGGAAAGTCTTGAATGTCAGGTAACTGTGCTTGTGGTTGTTGCTCTTCATCGGAATCTGACTGGGCTTTGCAGTTTTCAGAAAATGGATCTTCATACGTAGGATCTTTGACACTATCATCGGATGAGAAATCTTTGAGGTTATTTGTAGAACTAGAACTACTTGAATAACTAGAACTAGAACTGCTGGAAGAGCTAGAAGATTCATCAGAGGAAGAGTCACTGTCTGAATCTGTTTCTTGGATGACTAAAGATGGTTTATTGAATATTCTGTGTTTTGGAGGCGTTGCTCGAATGTCTTCGTTTTCTTCACCGGAGTTCAGAATATCTAAAGAAAACTGACTGTCCGGTAGAGAGTTAACGTCATCAGCATCATATTCATGATAAATACTATTGGTAGTCTGAATGTCACTTGAATCCATTTCACTAGGTCGTATTGATGACGGAGATTGCTGTCCTTCTCGAGGGGCATTTATAGGTGGTACCATGTTCAAAATACGGTGCGCTCTTGTAGTCGTTCTGAAAAAAAAAACCTACCTGTATCAACCAATTTACTTTCTCGTAAATAGGCGTTATAATGTATCTATGTGGGTAACTAAAATTTAAATTGTATTAGTATCTCTTCTAATTTAATTTGTTTAACCCATAAAATTACTCCAAAAACTACAAAAACTTTCAGACAAAACAACATTAAAACTAAAAATTGCATTTTAATGTAAAATAAAATCTATTTAGAGATCACTTTCAAATACAAAGGCACCATATTTCGAAATATGGTACTTTAGCATAAAGAAATAAGAAAATAATTCTAATTAATTTTTGCAAAACTAACATAATTCAAAATATACAAAAATAAGAGAAAATATTAAATTTATAAATGCAAAACCAACCTATTTCGAAATATGGTACTTTAGCATAAAAATGATAAGATACTTACGTGAATGTGATCTGCAATACGAATATATTTTTGAATGTGGCACTTTTGAATATATAATTTCAACTGTTTTATAGCAGTTTTTTGGAATGTGGTAGTTTTTCACAAAAAATGCGTGTGCTCGTGCCAAATGACTGTTGATAACTGACAATATGGTACTTTTGCACGGAACTCAGTTACAGAAACGGTACAAAACAAAACTAACGTGTGTGTGTGTACGGGTGTTTTTGATCATAAAACGACGGCTGTTTTAAGCCGGGCGCATACATACTGATTGCTGATCAAGAATCCTGATCAGGTTTCCTAATCAAAAATTCCGTGTGGAGAGCGCACACATTCGGCTTTTTGCATTCGGAATTTATACGATCAGTTCGATCATAGACGCTTCTGATAACGCACGACAATGGACAACGAAGACGAATTGATGCTTATTGCTCTTTTATTGGCGCTAGACAAAAAGGGCATAAAGCGTCGTTATTGGGTGCATCCACTGAATACCCAAAGATTAACTGAGAGTCGATTCTATGTCAAAAGAGCAAAGTTACGGGCATTCCCAGAAGAATTCTTTAAATATTACAGGATGTCAACGAAATCCATTGATGAGCTTCATAATAGCATACGAGATAAAATAAAAAAGCAAATTACGCCCATGAGATTGTGTTTGGATACAGAAGAAAAATTGACCATAACATTAAGGTATGTATGTATTTATTGTAATAAAAATTAAAATATTGTACAAACACTACGCTTTAAATTTACTTAAAGTTTAAGAATTCTTGCATTGTTCCCTCCTGTGAATCTTGAGACTGGAGAACTAAAAACTGTGTAGCCTCATTGTCTTCAACACTAGTATTTGGTATAGATATCTCAACAGGATAATCTTGCTTGGGGCTTTGTTGGGTAGTTGATTGCGGAGGTCTCACACTAGAGATTGAGTGGATAATAATAGGCTTCCTGGTATTCTTACGGGGCACATTTTGCTGCTGCGAAGATGGATTAAAAGTTGATGGTGATGGAGATGGACTCTGCAAATATATTGGTGATACTTTGGGCACGTGTATATTTTGATAAGATGGAATGAACGTCGGTGATGGATAAGTTATTTTCAGCCATTGGAAACGACCCTGAAGAATCGTCACTTTGTTGGTAATAGTTAGTGTACCGGGATGTTGATGGCGATGGTTCGTTTCCCATGGTTATTTTTTTACCAATTGAAGCATAGCGACTTTGAAATCAATTTTTTGATGAGCATTCATTGTTTTCATATAGCTTCTGAAACTAAGAAGATATTTAGTGTCGTCATCTTCGTCAATATTAGCAGAAGGTATTTTCTGTTTTCGTTGCAACATACTTAGTATTTGATTGGGGACATCTTTCTTTTTTTTCTGACTAACCATAGGTAAAGTTGGTACGGTTGACTCCACACGATTGATATCTTCCGGTTCAATATCAGTTTCTGATTGTTGTTGTGGTTGAGTAGATTCTGCATCGTCGATCAGATAGTTCCCTTCTGATTTTCTACTAGCAAACACTGGTGCCAGAAAGTAAAGCAAGGAACTATAAACATAAGTTTTGGGCTTTTTGGCAGCACTGCCAGTAGGAAGATTTTTGGTTTTCTGTATTTCTTTGCGATAATAGTCTCGAATGTTGTTCCATTTTTTCTTCAATTCGGCACCTGAAATAAGTTAAAAATAAAACTATATTGCTTAACTTAAACTATATATATAATAAAACTATCTGCATTAGTTAAAGAAACCTGTGAAGCTATTTGGGAGGTGCACCAACGTTTAGAAATGAGACCACCGTCATAAAAAGAACGTTGGATGGTAATTGCGGACAATTATTATAGAAATGCCAACTTCCCAAATTGTGTAGGGGCAGTAGATGGGAAACATATTCGTTTGATTTCTCCGCAGATCAGTGGGTCTGCTTTTTATAAATATAAAAACTATTTCTCTTGTTTTGATGGCAGTAGTAGACTTAGACCTACGGTTCATAGCTATTGACGTGGGGGCTTTTGGCAGAGACAGTGACAGTAATATCTTTAAAAATTGGGCTTTTGGGAAAATGTTACAAGAAAATCGCCTTAATTTGCCGGATGCCAAACCTCTGCCAGGAAGAAATGGCCCACCTCTACCATTTGTGTTTTTAGGTGATGAGGCCTTTCCACTGAACATTAATTTTTTGAAACCTTATCCAACCCAAAACCTCAATAATCAACGTCGAATCGTTAACTATCGATTGAGTCGAGCTCGACGAATAGTTGAATGTGCTTTCGGCATTCTTTCAAACAAGTGGAGGATTTTTCATACAAGTATGACAATTCCACCAGATTTTGCTGTTCTAATAACGAAGACAGCATGCGTGTTGCATAATTTTGTACGCAGACGAGATGGTTATAATTTTAAAAATACATTGGCGCATTACTTCGAGGATTTGCCATTCCATTCTGCACGACAATCCACAAACCGAGGCAGAACGAGATAATTTCGCCGAGTATTTCGTCTCGCCGGGAGGAGAACTGTCTGGTATGACAGTTCTCTTGAATACAATGAAAGTATTATTAATCCAAATTGATGCAACAATAAAGGAATATTAAAATACTTACATTTGTTTACTTTATCTGTGCACGTTTTCCAATCCTGAATAGGATCTTTACATATCTGTTCCCAGGCCAAGTCTTTCATATCACGGTTATGATAATCCGCGTGATTTATGTCCCATATGCATTGGTGTTTTTCAACACTCATTATTAAATTCTCGGCTTCGCACATTTTGTTTGACAGTGGACGGAGAGCGTTACATTCGTTATACGTCTACTCGGCACAGCGCCAACGCGATTCTGAATGAAATTTCCGTACGCGTGCGGCGATCGAGCCAAAATGTATACGAATGCTGCGTTTGGGATGACATCATCAGGTTTTTTTCCATTCTTCCAAAACGAACGCACGGAGAAATTCCGAACCGAACGTCAACGTTTCTTTCCGTCCGGAAGAAGTAAGAACGGTGTGCGCCTTGTCGAACATTTTGTATGCACGCGGACCATTCAGGTTTCCGAATCTGAAACCCTGATACGCAAACCTGATCCGGAATCAGTATGTATGCGCCCGGCCTTAGCGAAACATTAAAGTTTCATCGTTTAAGATGCATTTTATGCAAAAAAATCATTTTTGATATTTTTTGAAATGTGTGACTTTTGTATTTAAGGAACGATGTATAGAAAATGGCAAAAAGAACGTCGAGTTAGAAAGTTGTTGGTTCATCCTATGCTGTCGGCACGGGAGCAATATGGTGAATTTCATACACTTTACGAACATCTCCGAAAAGACAAGGCCAAGTTTTGTGATTATTTTCGAATGAATTACAAGACATTTGATAAATTATTAGATTTATTAAAGAACAAACTGCAACACACAAATACAAATATGCGAGCAAGTATATCTGCTAAGGAGAAATTGGTTGTTACATTGATATAAAGTAACATATATATATCTTTTTAATTATTCTGGTGTAATTTCGCGGAGGTTCAATAAAAGACAGGCTACTTTCAGTGTAGTGTACTTTCTACTTTTGCGATGCCCCTGGTGTTGCACGTGTCCATGGGCGGCGTTGATCACTTACCATCAGGTGAAATGTCTGCTCGTTTGCCTCCCTATCAGATAAAAAAAAAAAGTGTCAGTATTTAATCCATCATCTTGTACCTGTCGCTCATCCACTTTATCTTGTTCTATATCGGCTTGTTCCTGTAATAATGTTTTTATATGTATATTATTATTTTTCAGGTGCCAAGGAGACCAGATATATGGCTAGAAGTGAGTAAAGGATTCGAAGATAAATGACATTTGCCCCATTGCATTGGCGCAATAGACGGTAAACATATAGTCATACAGGCACCTCCGAAAAGTGGAACTGAATATCATAATTACAAATCTACTTTTAGTATTGTTCTGTTTGCACTGGTAGACTCAGATTATAAATTTATGTTTGCTGATGTTGGTTGCCAGAGGCGTATATCTGATGGAGGGATATTCAAAGATACAGAATTGTACAAGATGATGCAAAATGGCTCCTTAAATTTACCACAAAAAAAAGCATTACCATATAGGACTAAAGCGATACCCTACTTCTTTGTTGCTGACAGCGCTTTTGCTCTAGATAAACATGTTATATAGATAAACACCATACTCCGGTAACCACAGTAAAGGCACTCCGGAACGTATTTTTAACTATAGATTAAGCAGAGCTCGCAGAATTGTTGAGAGTGCCTTTGGCATTGCATCATCCATTTTTAGGGTACTTAGAAAACCTATGATATTAAAACCAGAAGTTGCTGAAGTGGTCGTTATGAGTATTATTCACTTGCTTTATTTGAAACAGAACGCCACCGATACTTATACTACTAATTCTAATATGTACATAAATCAATCCGTACCTAATTTCACATCTCTTTCAAATATTCAAACACCACAACTAAGATATTCCAGAGAAATAAACGAAATAAGAGATGAGATTGCTTCTTATTGTGTAAATGAAGGCCGTATTACATTTCAAGATAAATATTGTTAATTTAATTACTTACAGTATTTAAACGTTTCCTTGGTTTATCCCGATCAGCTAAAAAGGACAAAGCGTCGTAGGCAAACCATCTACTTGTGTAAGTCTCAGATGCACCTAAAAATATAGAATAATATTAGTTACATAGTCAATTTAATTAATAAAATATAACACAAAAAGTAACAAGTAGTTTTTTACTCACCTTTCCCTGGCCCTTTACTTTTTTGACTTATTCCTTTCTCTCTTCTAAAAGAAGATAAAAGACTTAACAGTTTGGTACGGCATTGTTCATAATCGCTTCCCATTATAGCACCTATTTCTTTCCACGCATCATTTTTTAGATTTTTTCTATAATAATATTGATCTTTAGGATCCCACAAAACTGGAAATCTTTTATATGTTTCAATTAAGCGTAAACAATTTTTCTCCGTCCACTCCATGACAATACGTACTTAGCCTCCAGTAATCAGAAACGAACTGAGCGGGTAAGTTAGGGGTGCGCGGCTTGAGGCGCGGGCGGAAGGAAGACGCGAACCACTGGCGCGCCGCCCGCGCGCTGATCGCGTACGGCGCTTAGGTTGCGCGCGAACGGCTCGCGAGCTGCACATTCGCCAGATGTGGACACACCCTAAGGCAAATGATGATGATTCAAAGTTTTATTGAATAATTATGATCGGTTATACTATGATCACTGTCAGAAGAGTGAATAGAAACAGAATCTGATTCTGTTTCACTATCACTAGCCGTGGATATAATAAATCGATCCAATTCTTCATCCATAAGACCATCATTTTTTAAATATTCTTCCTCCAAATGCTGTACATGTTTACATTGAGCTGCCCAATCGTCCGCTGTAACAGTCTCAAAAGCCTCTTCTGTTAGGCGTACATTTTCTTTTGGATCTTAGCCCACGTTTTTATCCGCTACCCGTCTCTTTACAAGGCTCCACATTTTTTCGATCGGATTGAGATCGCAGTGCTAAGGCGGCAATTTTAGCAATTCATGATTGTGAGATTTTAATAATGCATCCACGGCATATGTAGATAGACCTTTGGTTTGTTTAATTAATTCAAATAAAACAGCTATTGTCCAAGTATCTTCAAAATATACTCCCTTTTATCGCAGCCATTCCTGCATGTCACGTTTAATACTTGACATTGTAGGCGCTTTATTTGTTTGAGTGCAGTGATACGGAGCGTTGTCTATTACCACAAATGACCTTTCAGGTGGGTTAGGAATGACGTTTCCACTCATCCATTTCAAAAAATTAATTGAGTTCATGTCATTGTGGTAATCTGAGGATTTGAATTGAGATTTGAACAATAAGGGCGCTTGAACACGCTAAGAAAATTTACCGTGCCTGCGGCAGACAAGACATATTCTTCGTGTAGACGACAAGAATTTTGTCTGTTCCACACACGAAAACTTTTCGTGTCTTCCGCAGACAAGACCAATCGAAACGTGTACACGACACGATATTTTTTGTGCAGTCGTCAGTCGGGCGTAGGGCGCGCAAGTAATAACAAGTGTGATAATCAGTGTGAGTTTCGTTTATTTATATAAATGTTAACTACAAAGCAAAAAAGAATGATATTGCATATTATTATTATAACAAAATAAAAAAGGAAACAATAAACAAGAGACTTTACTGGGTTCATCCAATTATACAAGAGAAAAATAAGTTTGGTGGGTTCATTACCCTTTACCGTGTCATGCGACAACATGAGGAAAAATTTGTGGATTATTTTCGCATGAAAATGTCTACGTTTGACAAGCTTTTTAGGGTTCCATACCCAAAGGGTGAACCGGGAACCCTATTACTGAGACTTCGCTGTCCGTCCGTCCGTCCGTCTGTCACCAGGCTGTATCTCATGAACCGTGATAGTTAGAGAGGTGAAATTTTCACAGATGATGTATTTCTGTTGCCGCTATAACAACAAATACTAAAAAATAGAATAAAATAATTATTTATCCCATACAACAAACGTGATTTTTTTTTGCCGTTTTTATAGATAATGGTACGGAACCCTTCGTGCGCGAGTCCGACTCGCACTTGGCCGGTTTTTTCTTTCTTTCTTTCTGTAAGTATAGAAAATAATATACGACATGAAAATACCAAAATGCGAGAAAGTATTCCTCCATACATTAGATTGGCCGTAACATTAAGGTAAGTAATTTTTTTAAGCATATTGATTTGAACGTTGTACAAAAATAAATGTCTTTGAAGTTTACATGTTTCCAAATTCAACAGACTCCAAATGTTCATATTCTTCAGAATAGTCAAAGTGAAATTCATCTGTATACGATGTTTCCACACTACTAATAGTTTCGGTGTCAAATTCAATGGATGTAGATTTTTGAGTACTGTAACCTGGTCGAGTCGAGTATGATAGGCCGGATACGTTAAATGCCGACGTAGAAGGCTGCATTGTTTTGTAATACTCAATACTCCATTAGTAGTATCCGTAGCACGCACAAGTTTTAAAACTTCAAACTGGAAATCCATCATTTCCTCATCACTAAAGTTATCAACACTTGGAGCTATACTATTAAAAAATGACATGGCACGGCTCTCTTCTTCTTTGGTAACAGTTTTTATAAATTCTGCCATATTTTTGTCCACCTCGCTAACATCCTGCTTCGCGATCGGTGTATTTTCTACGGGACTTTTTTCCACGTATGTTGTTTCGGGTATATTTGACTCAGTCTCTCGGCGTGTTGCAATTTTTGTCAAAAATAACATTTCGTCGTAAAAATCACATTTACGAATCTTCTTAGCACCTGATCTCGATTTCATTTCTTTAAGTCTTCTGTGACATTTCATCCACCTATCTCGCAAAGTTGTCCATTTTTTTGCTGTAGACTTTGCTGAAACAAAAAACGAACTACCGTAAGAAAGCTAAGGACTAAGCGTTCCAGGAAATGTATCTTAACAGTGATGTGTAGAAAAAAACCTTTGTCATGTTAGTGAGTTATCTTCGAAGCTCACGAGTTCAAAGTTACTACATGGCACTAGTCAAAAAAAACGGTGTCAATCGCCTTTTTTTTGACAAGTACCATCTATTGCAAGTAGACATAAACTTCATATAAAAAAGGAAATTACCTCATTGTATGTTCCGTATTACAGAAGGAAACTCAAGCATTGATCTTTGTTTAAAACTAGTTTTGAGTCAAGTTTTAATTTTTGAAGGTCCCTCAAGCATAGATTTATCAAACACAGTTCAGCTGAGTTACTCAGTTTCACGAACTCAAGCAGTGATTGGATCTGTAATCACCCAAGTGTGGTCGAGACCGCGCTTGAGCGTAGATTGTCGTTGTCTGTATGACATGTCAATTTTTTGTTCTGTTCAAGTATAAATATTCGCGCTATCGAGTTTTTATTGTTGATGTTTTAATTATGGATATATTTTATTTTTATTTATTTATTTATTTATTTATTTAAGGTTCACCAATAATTGTTACACCAAAAATAACATAATGGAAACAAGGTTTTCTAAAACTAAGTGTACAATTCTCTAAGGTAAACACATCATGCAAAAACTACATAACTATTTAGGTATGCGAGAGAACATAAAAATAATACAATTTTTTAAAATAGGTAGATAAGAAGTAAAAAGTAAAAAACGATCTAACAGTTAGCTCAAAAGTGCAGAGCATGCAGTTTAAAAGTAACACAACATAACATTAAATCTGTGACGTATTGCTGAAACCAGCCAGTAGGTAGAAAAAATAATAAATTATTAAATAACACTATAATAATAAAATTAAAAACAAAAAATAGTATATATATATTTGGAGAAGTGGTTGATGTTTTCAATGATGATTCAAATAGAACGTTGAACTTAAGCGTTCCACTCAGATATTTGAGAGATACACAGGACCCATATAATTGTGAAAACTTCAAAAAAAGGTACAGGTTTTCACAAGATGTGGTGAAATATTTAATTCTGCCTATTATATATCAAGATTTAAGAAGACCACACAACCGTGGAAGCCCCAGAATTGCAAATTCTTGTGTGTTTACGTTTTTATGCGACGGCTTCATTTCGTTTTATTTTCACCCTCACATTAAATGGAGTCTACAAACAATTAAAATCAATAATTTAATTATTTGATCACTTGCAGATAGTGTGTGGTGATCTCTTAAATGTTTCTCAACCAGCTCCTTCAAACATAGTTGCAAAGATCTCTCGCCTTATAGCTCTTCAACACAGACAATATATTAAGTATCCACAAGATATGGTCTCACAAAGAGCGCAGTTTCAACAGCTTTAGCCAGTACGAAGGATATTCTGGCTTCAGAAATGTAGATGGTGCAATTGACTGCACACACATTAGAATAGTTAATACTCCAGGTGTGGAACACCATGAAGCATTTAGAAACAGAAAATCTTATTTTTCTATAAATGTCCAGCTAATTATTGATTAAGTACTTAACTATATTATTATTATTATTCTTTTTAAGGTCGATTTACATCAAACGAACATAGAGCGTATTTCGTAACTGTAGTTTGTACCAAGAACTAGAAAACGGTGTTCTACCAGAGGGTCATGTCCTAGTTGGCGACAATGCATTTCCTTTGAAAGAATATTTATTAAAACCCTTTCCAGGAAATCGATTAACGCTACAGCAAAAAGTTTTTAATTATCGTTTGTCGCGGGCTAGAAGAATAGTAGAAAATGCTTTTGGTATCCTAGCTGCTAGATTCAGAGTGTTTGAGAAACCGATGCCTTATAGTCCTGAAAAAGTTGTTAAGATAGTAAAGACCTGTTGCGTTTTACATAATTGGCTTCGACAAACAAAATTACAGAATAGACAGTATGAATACACAGTAAACACTGAAAATTGAAGCAGGAGCTATTATTACTGGTAATTGGAGAAATGAACCACATTCTCTCGGTATACAACCACTACCAATTTCTTTAAGTAACCGTACATCCCAAAGGTCTACAGATCGTCGGAAGGGATATGCAAATTATTTTGTCGGAATCGGATCTGTCCCTTGGAAGACAAGAATGATACATTTAAATATGTAATTAATTGAATTTACCCCGCGATTCCCTTTGCCATGGGAATTTCGAGAAATCCCAACTTATTAAGCCTACGTTTTAAAAAGAACCCTATCGCACGTAGTTCTTTTGAGATCAAAAGTCAGTCAGTGACCTTTTGCTTTTTTAATATAGAATAGAAATAAAATAGGTAGGTTAAGATTTGGATACCTAATTATGTACTTACCAAATTACTTTCACTATTTGTGAGCATTGATGTTAAGTTTCTCAGGGATGCATCCAATAAACTGAATCATTTTACTGTAGGAATATAAACCGTGTTAGTACCAGCGCCTGAGCTTTCCTTTATCTTTTGTAACTCCTGCGAGTAGGTCGATCTAAAAATAAATAGATATCAGTAGGTAAATACTTCTAAATACAATAGGTACATTCTTTATAATAATAATTAAGAGCTTATCCATAGTAATAAATGTGTATATTGTTAAAAAATTGTGCTTTTGAAATTAAATATTAAAATTGTTCACTAACCTGATGTTTTTTATTTTCAATATAATTTCTGCTTCACCAAATCCGGTTAAGTTCATAGTTTTTTGTAAATCCTGGTATGCGGATTGTTTCTTTTCTTTGTTTTTATAATGTGGAGACTTTATATTCCACAAACATTCATGTTCTACGTGTATAGTATTCTCACGTAGGTACAGGGGTCCTACCATGAGCGCTTAATAAATAATCTTATTATTAGTGAGCTTGTAGCTATCAACACTTTTTGACATCTTAAATTCGTACCATGAGCACCCCCGTTTGCTATCATATAGTGCTGGAAAGACCGAACTACATTTTTGACATTGTCCGTGGTAAAATATGCATTAAAACACCAATCAAGACGCCCTGCATTACGGGCGGACCAATCAGGGTCTACGTCGTTCATTTCATGAGGTCCGTTGAATAAGGTTTTTAGCCAACATTTAACCATAGACATAGGTTAAAAAATCATAGATTATTTAACTATGATAATTTAAGTTGTTCATTCAATTGGTACCACGACGCAATTTTTGGCAGCTAGCATTCATATTTTTTTGTCCAATTTATGTCAAATTCGCTGTCATTCAATAAGTTAGTCTCGAACAACTTATTAGATGATAAAAATCATAGTCAACCACCATCTTTGCCAAATGTATCACTCGTTTTTATTTGCAGTGTGAATTTTATTAAAAAACTTGGTGATTGAATGATAATTTCGTATAAAAATAAGTCCTATTAAATAAAGTGTTTCAATATCTTGTGAAGTAAGTAAAAGTTGATACTAAATTGAGTATTTATTAATGTTTGAATATTTCTAAATAACATTGCACACAAATTATTGTCTGATTTCAGATATTGGTATCGATATCGATAACAGTGATTTCGATAACGAGGATTCTAACACAGACCGACAGCAGTGTCGTCTGCAGACGCTAGGGCAACTAAACGAGTCTCAGAGAAAATCTAAATTGTCTTGGAAGCCGCATAAATTTCATTGAAGCGTAGTAGCACACGCCGGGTCTCCGCTAGATATAGGTACATATAGGCGGATTGCCAAAAAAATCAAAAAGGGTACTATTGGCGAGGAAGTGGTGTTTGTGCAACTTACAGAGCTCACACGTAATCTGTCCGATGAGTACCGAGAAGCCCCTGTTAAGCTTGAAAAATTTGCAGACAAGTCGAGAGACGATAGTCAAACCTCACTGTGACCAATTATTGAAATAAACTTTAATTATGTATATATACTACTATGTTTTATTGACTCACTGTCTCCTAGGTAGGTATTTCTTTTTTAACGAATGCTCCGATGTTTTAGTGAGAAAAAAGGCTAAAATGTCACTCCAGAGCGCTTATTCTTATTCTTATCTTTAGAAATGTAACAATATCTTACAAAGACAACGTCATAAAATAGTATATCCACCATCATAAACATTCATTTCCACTAACGTAATTGTTCACAAGCCTCGCTGCCCGTAAGGCAAGGAACTTTAGGGAAACGCAAAATTTCTAGTGTCGTCGCACTGCCAACATTTTTGTCCTCGGTTAATAGCAGTTATGATCTAGTCAAGAAAATCTACGAAATTCCTCACAATGTTTTCCTACACCGTTTTATAGCAAGATTCGAACATAACACCCAGAGGTGCGAGCCAGGGTTTGAACCTGCACCCATTGATTGCAAGGCGTTGACTTGTTGTTCTCGTCAATGTGTGAAGTCTGCCAACCCGCACCGGGCCGGCGTCGTGGACTATAGCCAGAATTCCCCTCGCATTGCAGGGAGGTCCGTTTGCAGTAGTGGGACGTTAAAAGGGCTATAGTAGTAGTAGTATATAATGTGCAATTTAGATAATTGTAAATAGTGATAATAGAAAGAAATAAAATAATTCAAATTTATTGACAAAATATAAGTAATGTACAATTAAAATTCATTTCACTCCATAGATACCGCTTAAATGCGCGTTAAGAATAAAATTAGAGGATATTATGTTCCTTGCTGTATTTACTTAGTACTGCATTTTACTCAGTTCTTCTATAGTCTCACTCAACATATCTGGAGTCACCTGTAAAGGGCATTTTATTATCTTTATATAGCATTTTTATAGGCGGTCTTGATTAATGGATTTGATAGCAAGAAGTCCTGTAGGAATACTTACTACGAATTTGGACTTGCCAAATAAAAATCCTCAACATATTTAGATACTAAATCAATTACATTATTTATATAATTTATATAATTAGGCTTTTCGGTTATCAAGATTCGTAAATTTAAGCATATTAAAATTGAAACGGTTTTTGTTATGACAGTCATTTTACGACTGCCAAATATTTTGACGTTTTATTATATTTTTTTCCAAATCAAAGATAAGCGAAAAGGTTGCATTGTGTATAAGAAGTATACACACAATGCAATCTTATATGTACCTATTAGCCCGCCATGTGTTCCAACTCCAGTATCCCAGAATCTACAGCGGTAACCAATAAAAAACCGCCGGGGTTTGATTAGACAAGGTTAATTCACCAGGTAAAAGCTGATTAAACTTATTGTAATAATATATATAACAGAACTAATTGAACGCAGTTACAATTTCCCTAATCTTAACAAAATAGTTTTTATTAGCGAGTTCAGTCTTCTTCAAGCGTCTTGACTAATTAAAAGTATGTCATGATGTTCATAATACAATTTTTCTATATTAGGAACCGTTATTTAGTTCGATATGTGCAATTAAAAATGATTGGAGAAATCTCCACTGCTGCGACCTTTTACGCATATATCACCTCCTTGTTACATACTCTTGGCATCAAAATTCGTTCGTTCTTTCAAGCCCTATAGCAATTATATCATAAAATGAAAGTTAAAAACTCATGGTACCGATAAGAAATGACGTTAAAACAATATCACTATATCATAGACGATTATAGATTAAACTATCGTATTACCATAAACAAAGCAATTTCATTCATAAACCTCTTTCAATTGTATGCAGGATATATGTTGTAATCGCTTAATATAATTTATGGAAGTCAAAAAATGTGCGTAAGGCCTCTTTTAAATCAATAATTTATTTCGTATATACTATGGTTGACATGACCTATGCGTCAAAATATACGCAACCAAGCAAAACATATTTTATTTCGTGGGCTTATTTCGTCGTTTAGTAAATGAAAAAAATGTTTATAAATTGTGATTCAGCGCCATTCCAACCAAAGCACTACTGCCGAAGGTTTTGAATGAAAACGACGACTCGGGGGACGGAAAGTCGCTTGCGCGATGTGTTTGTTTGGATTCGGATAATATAAGTAAGTACCAATATTGATAAATTTAAAACAAAACATTAATCTATCTCAGAATAAGAATTTATTAGGCAAAATTAATAGATATTTATATTTCAGGGTCTTCAATGCCGCCTTCACAGATGCTGGACCGGAGGATTCCACGCATCCCGTTTGGTGCGAATAATATTGTTGCAGCGAGGTTTTTCTCTGGCGCAACACGTTATTATAGCAGCTTCCTTTACGATTCAAGAGTCACGCCAACTCGACGTACATCAATCATGTACTTATATGCATGTCAGCATCCCAAGCCTGTAATAAATGTTTAATATTTATTCTATTATGGTACATAGTAAATAAAGGTTCATTTAAAAAATAACTATTGTTCATATTTAGCGCCTACCTATTAGGAACGTCTGGTAGTTATTTTGAGGGGTAGCCACTGCAGTCCATTCACATTATTCCTAAGGATAGATGAAATAAGAGTGCTTCACCCTGACGCAGAGCTGGTACATGCGAAGGGCATATACACACACTTATAAAACCAGTTGAGTTATCTAAGATTGCAGGTGTTCCTATATGTTTTACCTTCATTCTTTATTTTACAGCATAAGTGATAACCATTTTATAACTTTTGTTGCACTATAATTAGCCGAACGTATAAATTGAAAATATTGACCTTTATTTCTATAGAAAAATGGGTACTTACAAAGATTTCTTGGACTTTGATATCATCGTGAAGGTTATGTTGATATACTTTGCGAGTCCGTAACGTTTCAAGTAGTGGAAATCCTCGGGGTACTCCATATAGTACCACTTTTGTTTTATAGCTATTTATTTTTGCGTTATAACACTTGAATCACAAATAATTTGAAAATATTATACGCAATAACCACCATAAGCCAAATTTGAATTTTATGCATACAAACTAATGAATACACATTTAATTTGACAAATATATGTAAACTAATACGTTTTTCTCACTTAATCTTCAAATATTATCAATAAATTGACTATAATTTAATATTTTCAATGAAATTAGGAAATTCACAAAACTAGATTTGACATTTTAGTTGTCAAAACGCATGTTTTGAATGAACTATTTGCGAGATAACATCAAAAATGCTACATGTAACTATGGTGTTTTTAGCTTGTCATCGGCCGTCATTTTCGATGGTTCATGGTACCAAATCGCAAAAAAAAAGAAACTATCATTTTAACTACTTTGTTTTAAGCGCTCATGGTAGGACCCCAGGTCAGGGAACGATGGATGCAACTCTCTTCAATGATGTATTATTATTATTCAGTAGGAAAAGTATTTATTCCTCGTACATATGAATATTACAATAAAAAATATTAACAGCAAAAAAGAGAATTATGAATGACGCCGCGTTTTCTTCCATAGCGATAGTGACAGTAACAGTGACATTGACATTTAGTCATTAAGATGGCGGCGACCGAAGGTTTTCGACCGGAATGGCTGAACGGCGTGAACATTAGCCCCGGCCTTGAAAGCTCCTTGCTTTCAACGAAGTTATTATATGGTTGTCTTGTCTAGATCGTCTTGAGGGAAGAGAGGACAGAGTTTAGGGAAAGCCCTCCTTATGGTTCCCGTTGCTGTCTTGATATCCGCCACACGAGATATGCCGTCATTTCCTTTGAATGTTTGGAGAATTCTTCCAAGTCTCCATTTGAGTGCAGGGACGTTATCCTCCTTTATGATCACAAGAGTATTAGGTTTCAGTTCTTCTTTATTTAGCTTCCATTTAGTCCGGACTTGGAGTTCAGATATACAGGGTAGCGCAATAGAACGTGCATATTTAAAATATTGATTAGAAAATAAATACAAAAGGTATAGTTAAAATAAAACTGAGATATTATTAAGAAATAACTGAAGTTTATTTTTTAAAAATAACACCGTCTAAATGATGACCCTCTCTACGACGACACTCCTCTAATCGCAAACGGAAGTTATTGAAAACTTTCTTCAGTAATGCTGGTGTAATTGCTGCCATTTCACCACGGATATTCTCCTTGAGCTGATCGTTTTTCGGATTATTACTGTAGACTTTGTTCTTGAGGTATCCCCACAAAAAAAGTCAGGAGGCGTCACGTCTGGACTACGTGGGGGCCATGGGATATCACCTCTTTTCGAAATCAGTCTGCCAGGGAACATCTGTTTCACAACCGCCATGGAGTCATTTGATGTGTGACAGGTAGCTCCGTCTTGTTGAAATCAAGTCCTAGAATTCACTATTCTTGAATTTTCAAGCTCTGGAGCCAAAAAACCTTCAAACATCGCAACATAGCGTTCGGTATTAACAGTGACGTTTTGCCCCCGCGCATTTTCAAAGAAAAACGGTCCAATTATTCCTCTACCAGAGATTGCTGCCCATACTGTCACTTTAGGACTATGCAGTGGTTTCTGGTGCTTGAGTTTGGGATTCTCACTGTTCCAGTAACGACAATTTTGACGGTTTACGAACCCATTGATATGGAAGTGGGCCTCATCTGAGAAAAGGATATTGTCAAAATTGGAAAATCGATTAAGCATTTCATTAGCAAATGCGAGTCTTGCTCCGAAGTCAGACTCTTTCAATTCTTGTGTTAACTGCAGCTTGTAAGGATGCAGTTTAAGATCCAAGTTTAAAATTCGTTGCAAACTTCGTCGCGATAAGTGTAAGACAGACGATCTCTTGCGAGTAGACATTTGTGGATCTCCTCGTACAGACTGCATAACTCTCTCAATATTGTCGTCGGTCCTAGATGTTCTTGGACGACCTTTTGCTTGTGGTTTAAACGTTGAACCAGTCTCTTCAAAACGCTGTACCCATATTTTAATTAAATTAGCACTCGGAGCTTCACTAATTTGCCGTAGTCCATATTCAGAACAATATAAACGCCTAGTAACGATGTATGAACGAGAGTTCTCGTAAAATGCGCGCACGCAAAATGCGCGACGATGATGCAATATGCACGTTCTATTGCGGCCACCCTGTATATTCTTTAGACCACCTCTGCCAGAACTGCTGTCTCATTTGCTCCACTCGAGCGTAGCGGGATAGACGGTGCGGAGCTATCGTAGTCAAATCAGTATAAGCAGGTGCAGTGATTGGTCGGCCAATTAGGAAGAGAGCTGGGCTAAGGGGAAGAAGGTCATCTGGATCTGCGGACAGTGGGTACATGGGTCGGGAGTTTAGGACGGCCTCTATTTGTGTTAATACCGTGCTGAACTCCTCATAAGTAAGGTTAGCATTACCGAAAATCCGACGCATATGGAATTTGCAAGACTTCACCCCTGCCTCCCATAGTCCCCCAAAGTGTGGCGTATAAGGTGGGATAAAATTAAATTTTATACTTTCATTAGCAGCAAATTCTGTAATGTTATCATGTTTACTATCCAAAAATTTACCTAATTCTTTCCTGGCTCCAATGAAATTTTTTCCATTGTCCGAAAATATTTCAGCCGGTTTACCCCTTCAGAATCAGAATTTTTTTATTCATGTAAACCAATACAGGCACTTATGAATCGTCAGTAAAAAATAAATAGTATTAATAGTATCTCTACCACTTCGAGAGGTAAACCTTTTTAAAGCGAGAATGTATGCATCAGTTGTTAAACTTGTAACTAATTCTAAGTGAATAGCGCGTGTAGTGAAGCAAACAAACAAACAAATGTAACACTTCTCTAGTTTAGCACCCCTTCTCTTGCGGTTCAGAATGTGCAGTGGTCCAGCATAATCCACCCCACATCGTAAGAATGGGTAGTCTGGGTCCACTCGTTCCTTTGGTAAGTTGCCCATTTGAACAGAAAGAGGTTTACCTTTTAAACGTGTGCAAGTCACACATTTATGTATGATATGCCTAGCTAAGTTGCGACCCCTGAGAGGCCACCAACACTCCCGCATAGAAGCTAGCAATAATTGGGGGCCTGCATGAAGCAGCCTATTCTTGAAACCTTCATTTTCAACTAATGAAAAATGTTGATTTTCTTTACGGATCATGAACATTATGGCATTGATAATTCTTTTAGTTTTGTCACCAGTAGAGGTATACGCATATATTTCTCCAAAACTACTTTCAATTGATCTCTGGCGTTTAAAATGCAATTCAATATCATAATCCATCTTTTGATCAGTTTGAGAATTGTTCGTACTTATCTCGCTACTATCCATTGGCGACGACGTAAAAGTTGAAGGCAACAGTTGATGTTCGTTTCCGATAGACTCCGATATCGTGATACTATCTTATTGTGATGTACTAGGGATTGGGTTGGACAAATCTGAATCACTTAAAAATAGATGTTTATTGAGCCGTTTTGGTGATAAGCGATTTCGATTTTTTGTGATTGTACTTCCTGCTTTAGAAAATAATCGTTCTGAGCATGGCATTCCTGTCGTCCGATATTCATCGAGCCTAGCTCTGTTACAGTGTCATGTACATTAATATAGCGAAATATTGATATAACTTTTCCACCTTCATCTCATCCCAATCGTTAAGACGCGACTCATTAGTGATGCCTTCTTCGCTTGCGCTTGCACGAGCTATGATTTGCCAAGCGTCTTTATTAGTCTGTTCCACTATCATTTCCATTATTTGCTGGTCCGAAATAGCTTTGAATATATTTATGGAAGAAGATGCCTGTATAGTTGGGCGAGATTGCTCTTGATAAGAAGACTCTTCAAAACCAGTGAACTCGTCAAAATTTTCGCATCAACGCTGGAGGAAGGTGAAAGGGGTATGTTGGCGCATGGGTACAACCGTGCACTAAAGTACTAGGCTTTTCGCTCGCGGCTTCGCGGTTATTGGTTGGCACATTGAAAAATATAGGTATTAGATAGAATATAATTAAAAAGTAAAAACATGTTCATTCATAGTAGAATGTTTCACCAAGATACAGACCCCGAGTCTAGTTTGGTCCGCGCACGAATAATGTTACATTGTAGGTTTTTTTGGGAGTAATTTTTTCTTGTTCTTATCTAATTTAGTACAAAAATATAAAATATGAAAAATATATAAAATTAAAGTAATGAGGAAACGCCTACGATCTGAATACTTTCTGGTATGTCTATTCCTGTTATAGATATGTCTTCGTCTCCATTTTTTCTTGTATAACTAATACAATAGTTACATTCAGTCCAGAATCTATGTATCTATATTCTGAATTCTTCCTGCAATAATGCGACTCCATGGCAGGAATCGAAAAAATATGTTTTTAATTAGATCAAGCCTCTCAATAGTAAGTTTATTAGATGGGAGGTATTTTGCCTCTTGTATCAGCTTAAAGAAATCCTTCTTCTGAAATCTTTTTAAAACACCCCATAGGTAGGTGCTTGTCTTAAAATGTCGGACGATAGTTTTAACTTTATCCAAAGAAGCTTCGACTAATTCAGGGCATCTTGCACAATTAAATTGAACGTAAGACCCTATCAGCTATGGCTTTTTTGACATTGGCTGCGTTGTCACTAACAATAAAATTTATTTTATGTTTCTTACATTCCACTCGTTGGTCGTTTCGAGCAATGCAGCTCGAATATTCGCACTACTGAGCGAACTATTTTTAAACACATTTTAGTAAAAATGTGTTAAGAACAAGATCTTTTGTTATATAGTGCCCCGTAACTGCAATGTCGATGTCAATGAGTCTATATACTGTTACTAAGGTTCTGTGTACCTACGTTAGGTCGGTATGTCGTGAATAAATAGCTGGTAGTCAGTTTAACCAAGTCTTTAATTTATCGTGCCATTTTCACAAATCTAGGTACACGTATTTAGTTATACAAGTCTTAATTATTACGCGCTAAATACATGTGGTTGGGTAGATGCGCGGGGAGCGACTGCGACTGGCGACTCGCGGCCCCACGCAACGTGTTTACAAATTGCTGCGTAAGCAGCTTGGTAGGTATGTACCCCTACAATACCATTCAGCTTTACTAAGGTTTCCACTCAGGAACACTGTGCTAAAAGCATTAGACTGCATTATAATAGTCCTATATTTCTGATTTGACGAGTTGTTTGTCGTTATTTTGTAATGGCGATTTGTTTATATCGATAACACTTTATCTGTTTGACGTTTGACTTTAATAAACCAACATCATTTTTTCGGGCCATAGACAAATTAGTAATTTGTTTTCCCTTGAACTTTGAACGAATGGTAAAAGCAAAGCACCGCTAACTTCACCCTCGTTGTGGCAAATCCATGTCCAGCAATTTTGTTCTGATGGAATCTGCCGTTATAGGAATCCCAGAATGCTCGATTGCCATAATCATAGGGGACAAACAATCAGGCAATCCCGCCAGCAGCAATGATCCTGTCCACTGATAATTAATTTCGAACCCTGTTCCACTCAGTTTCTGTGCTGTATCTATAATCTGCGTCACATAAGACGCCATCGAACTGAAATTCTCTCGGCGGATCGAAATCAAATTCCGCAGGAGACTTATCAATTTACTAGCTGATCCGGCAGACTTCGTACTGCCTCAATCGATAAATAAAAGACCTAAACTTTTGTATAAATTAATTTCAAAACAAACAAAACGTATTGAATAAAAAAGCTTTTCTTAATGAAGCATGAAGTTTTATTATTATTTTCGACACATCATGTTGCTTACTTAAAAAAACAGAGTTTTCCTGAAATACTGGCTATTTATAAGGTTTAAATTTTTATTAACAGACACACACTGTTATGATACAGTTTGTTAATCAATTTAAAGCTTTCTCATAAACTATATTTTTTGTTTTGTTTTGTGGTGCGTAAATAAACAAAGAAGACGGTTTTCCGATGCGCGAACACGCGACGTATAATTGTCCATGCGCGAAACAGGGAAACTCCAAGTTGATTCCGCAAACTTCTAAAGACTGTCCTTGCGATTTATTTACTGTCATCGCAAAGGCCAGACGTACTGGAAATTGTAAGCGTTTAAAATCGAATGGTAAATCCGTTGGAATCATCGGTATTCGCGGGATCAAGACATCCTCTCCTTTGTATTTTCCTTTTATGATTGTTGCCTCAATGACGTTATTCATCAGCTTTTTCACAGCCAGTCTTGTTCCATTGCATAGACGAGGTTGATTAATGTTACGCAGCATGATAACAACTAATCCTACTTTTAACTGCAAATTGTGAGGTGGTAATCCAGGCAATTCCAGTGAATTTAAAAACTCCGTGGGATAGTTGACTACGTCATCCTGGTTCATAACGGTGTCGACTGATTTGAAAGAAACCAACTGTCCTGGAAGAAAATTCTGAATGGTCGCATTGAGATCCTCGACATCTTTATTTTTCGCTGCCAATATTGCTCGTTCACCCAATTATGGTTATTGAACTTTTGCGCTAAATCTGGGAAAACACGCTGAATAAGCTCCTCTTTTGCATCTGTGATGTGACAGAAATCTGTGGGTAATGTGATGAATCCGGTCGAGGTGTCCATTGCAACTTTATTATTTCCAATATCTAACAACTGCTTCGCAAACACATTTGCAGTTTCATCATGTTGCAAAAATACTCGCATGTTAGTTGTTAATTGGAGTGTCTTTACGTACTGCCACAAATTCGATGATTTTAGGCATGCATTTAGTTCATCAGCAACAGTTGATCGGGGAATAACTGGAAGAGTCTGACGAAAATCACCTGACAACAGAATCATGGCCCCACCAAAACAAGTACTGTCGAACATTTCTAAAAAGTCACACAAATTAATCTCAAAATGCCCACTTCAATAAGCTTAACAGGTCACTTGAAACTTACCCTCATTAAAACATCCCATAAATAACACTTAGTCTGTTTACAAATGTACGATAAGCGCCTGGGCCACATTTTCTGCCGCTGAGTGTATTATGGTTGTGTTCAGAAACTTAATTTGTGACAAAACTTAAGATTTATCAAACTTAAAAAAATAATCTGATACAGTTACAACTGAAGTTAGCTAAAATTAAGTTTCGCGAAGCCGACCAAATTAATTGGAAATCAGTAGTACTAATAGTTTATTAAATTTTTTGTCGCGTTCGCGAATCACTTTTGTTTATTTTCGGAACGCGACATTAGATCCTCCAAAGCGCACGCGAAGACTATTTTCATAGATATGATTGAATTTGAACTTTATGCAGCGGTAATAAATTGCAAATTGACTCTTTGACGTTAGGAACACACCTAAATTGCTTAGACAACAGTGAGTGATTATAATTTAATATGAACTTTATTGAACCACCAACCCGCACTGGGCCAGCGTGGTGGACTATGGCCCAAATCTCCCTCGTATTGAGGGGGAATGTGCCCGGTATAATGGCAATAGGCTCGCCCCCTATTACATTGGGACCAAAATACATCGGCGAAGTGTGGGTGCACTGCAGTGCACCTCTGCCTACCCCTTCGGGGAATACAGGCGTGATGATGTATTTTTTGTATGATGTATTTAACTTTATTGAATAGCAATAAAGTTCAAATTGACTCTAGAAAACGTTTGTATGGGAAATAGAAAAGGGCTGTTTTTAGGGTTTTCCCGGAAATTATTCGATTTTTTCTCGCCTTTTAAACCTTCCCTAGACCTCCACGAACATTTCAAGACTAAGATAAGATAAATCCGTTCAGCCGTTCTCGAGTTTTAGTGAGACTAACGAACAGCAATTCATTTTTATTATATACTAGCTGACCCGGCGAACTTTGTTCCGCCTTAATGGCAATAAATAAGCGGTTTTTTTTTTTTTTTTTATTGGAAAAAATACAAAAAAAAATTAAATAACTACAAAAATCATTCATTATTATTTCGTATTTTAGTACATAGGTTGCTCTTCACTTAAGCACCTTGTGATACACGACATTTTTTGTTTTATTATCAGGCGCAAAAACAAACAACGCAGATGGTCTTCCCACCCGTGAACACGCCACGTATAATTGACCATGGGAAAAACATGAATGTTCTAGATTTAAACCACAAACTTTTAAGGATTGGCCTTGTGATTTGTTGATGGTCATGGCAAATGCAAGACGTATCGGAAATTGAAGTCTTTTAAATTCAAACGGCATGTCGGTTGGGATCATCGGGATCCTCGGAATGAGAACTTCCTCACCTTTGAATTTTCCTATCATTATCGTAGCGTAAATTACATTGTTCATTAATTTACTAATCACCAAACGCGTACCGTTGCACAGTTTTGGTTGGTTTATGTTTCGAAGCATGATTACTACGGAGCCAACCTTTAGGCGTAAATTGTGCGGTGGTAAGCCAGGCACGTCCAAAGAGTTTAAAAATTCAATTGGATAGTTGGTGGCTTCATCTTCATTTGTGACGCAGTCAATAGATTTGAATGAATGCATTGTTCCAATGATTTTATTTTGAATTATGTAGTTCAGGTCATCTACGTCTTTATTCTTAGCCGCTAAAATTGCTCGCTCACTCAACCATTCATTATTTTTGTAGTTAGAAATAATATTTGGAAATACATTGTTGATAAGTTCGTCTTTTGATGAGACAAAATTACAGAAATTATTTGGAAATGATATTAATCCGCTTGATTCATCGACAGGTACTTGACCATTACCGATAGTCAGCAATTGCTCCGAGAAATCTTCAGCAGATGTATCATTAAGCAATGTAACTCTCATGTTTGTTGTCAGCTGCAGTTTCTTCACATAGCGCCATAGATTTGACGATTTGAGGCAAGCGTTTATTTCGTCGGCAGCCGTTGATCTTGGAATTACTGGCAGTATTTGGCGGAAATCGCCAGACAGTAAAACCATTGCTCCTCCAAAACATCTCGAGTCATTGCGTAAATCTTTTAAAGTTCGGTTAAGTGCTTCTAATGCACGTTTATGCGCCATTGTGCATTCGTCCCAGATTATGATTTTCGTTGCCGCTAAAACTTTGGCCATTGCTGAGTGTTTTGCAATATTACACGTTGGTTCTTCAATAGTTTGAAGATTTAACGGTAATTTGAATGCTGAATGAGCCGTACGGCATCCTTCTAACAATGTGGCTGCTATTCCAGAAGAAGCAACTGCAACAGCTATGTTGGATCTCGACCGAACAGTTGCTAAAACTAATGACATAAGGAATGTCTTGCCAGTTCCACCAGGGGCATCTAGGAAATATAAACCACCATTTTCATCAGCGATTGCCTTCATTAAAGTATCATAAACTTCCTTTTGTTGGTAATTCAACAGGGGTACATTCCTTTGGACTACTAAATCTAATTCCTGGTGATTATATTCACGTTCCCGTTCCAATTCTCGATTAAATGCGTCATTCATTTCACGATTTGGCGCTGGCATTCCTAACCTGATTAATAAATTACCGCACATGAGGTAACACATATCTTCGATCAAGAGTAAAGCGCGATTATGTATCTCCTCATTCATCTCAATATCGTGATTTCTGGAACTGACACGACTTTGATGTAAAATATCTTCTGACATACTATCCTTGTATTTGTGCCACAGGTTACATGGGTTTGATGGAAAACATGTCGAAATTATGATAGCGAATAATGTGCGTATCTGACTTGGAGATGCAGAGATAATGGCTTCAGCGATTGTCGTATCCCAATGGGTATCGTTTTCTAATAAGTTCAATTCTTCACATGCAGCACGATATGTTGGGAATATTACACCATTAACAGTTCGTAGTGTCTCAAATGAAGTTGGCCCACGCACATTTACCAGCAACAACCGCAAATAGAAACATTCATTATTCTTTGGATGAACTGTATACATACGACCAAGAGCATCAGTAGAACGCACATCTGGATACCCAGGAACCGCATCACCTTGCTTCCGTCTTTGAAAATTCTTGGAAGAAGCATTCCAAGTATAATAACGTGGCATCTCCGAGTAAAGCAAAGTTCGTGCAAACTGATCGCTTTGGCAGATTGCAAAAAAACTGGTCAATGTAGTTGCTGGAGGTGTTTCAGCACGTTGCGTAGCATTCGAAGCCGTGAAATATACTCGTTGACCATTCTCCAGATGCACCGCCAAATGTATAACAGTAGGATGACGTTCGTGAATGGGAAATGCGAATATACGCCAAATCGCTTCATTACAGTTCACATAACGACCAACTTGATAGCGTGAAATTTCATCGTTGGTATTCGAGGATTGCAATCCAAAAACCGCCATATCACTGCCTTTCGTGACATATTTGCAAATATATTTTATTGACTTAACTGAATTGCAGTATTCAACGTTGCAATGTGTCTTGAACGTTTTAGAAATAAGTGGCGAATATGGAACAATCCAACTGTTGTCGATAACGAAATCCATTCTTTTCACTTTCGTTGTGACAGTTCTACCGTTGTCATCTGGTGATCGACGCCGATACAGCGGATACCCATCGTTGCCAGTGATAGTCTCCGCCGTTAATTTCCGTGGATATCGTTTAGAGCACCTTCCATCGACCATGCAAGGTGATTGGGGGTTGATGGCACCACACGGTCCATGAATCATATTAGTAGTAACAACATCATGTAGGTCTGGATCGACTTCATTATCAGGAATCTCGGCACATATGATATCATCTATTTGGTCAGGCTGAATTCTTTCCACTAACCAAATAAGAATGTGTGCGTGCGGCAGGCCTCTCTTTTGCCATTCGATTGAATACATCCAGCATCGAGTATCTCCAAAGATGCGTTGTTTAACAATAAAGTTCATCAGGGACCGAATTTTTTGCCTGAATATACGTGCTGTGATGTCGTGTCTATCATTTGATGTTTGTCCGGGAAGCAGCAATTGAGTAATTTCTATCCATTTTGGATTACAGGTAAAAGTAATAAAGAGATCTGGCCGGCCGTAATGACGAACATATGTCATTGCATCTTGTGCATATTCATGCATATGACGTGGGCTACCAATGTACGTCGCCGGCAGAATAGTTAATCGACCAATATTAGCTGCATTTCCTTCAGTACTAACTGCATCACGTAAATGTATGTATTCCTCAGAACGCAGTTTGGCTTGGTTCAACCTAATAAATGTTAAACGTTCCGTTTCTATTTTTACATACATGTCAACGCAATACTGCTGAAACAATCGACGAAACCGCAGCAAATAGTTGTCAGCATTTTGACGAATCATCAAACGATATGCATAATAATTCATTGAGCTAACTTTCTTTGTAGTTTCTTCACCTGTAATTAAAAATTTGATAATTAACCATTTCAAAGGCAAATAATACAGACATTAACCATTATTAAGATACTGATACTTAACATTCAATGGATTTATCATTTTAATATTAAAATAATATCCATCTTCTCCTTGCCAAAACATCAGTGGGTACTGCAATGCGTCATATGATCGATGAGTTTCAGATATTTGTTGCAGTTGCCCAGTATCGCGACGTGTAAGCACAATATCGCGTCTTTCCAATTGTTCACCAACAATCAGGATGGCAACTTCGTCTACTGTTGGAGCATTAAATGTGCGTTCGTGTGTTCCAGATGGTCGTTTATCTGCTTTGATGACAACTTTATAGTCATCATTGGGCATGCGCTCTAAAGCACTCTTAAACAACCTGACCAACGCATGATGTTCATGAAGCAGACACTGCAAGTCTTGAAGAATTGCTCGCTTCATTCCTGCATTGATCCCTAGGCGTCGATCAAGTTGTTCTTCCATGTTGCCCATGAAATATATTTGTAAAAATTTATTCTGTGTATCTTCGAAAGGTAGTAATGCTCCAATTCGATGGTGAATTTGTCCTTGTATCTACAAAATAAAAACCAGACAGTATTAACATGTTTATAAACACTTTTTCTGTGGGAGGGTAGAGTTCAGTATTAGCAAATATAGTACATACCAATAGATAAAGTAAGTTATTATTTAACTACATTCTATGTAAGTACAAAAATAAATACCTTAAATGTCGGATTAAATCCTTCTTCTTCGATAATGTCTGCCCCAAATGACGTCATTTGGAAACAACTATTGTATTTTCGAGTATTTGCAAGAAAGTGGCGTGATTCTTGTGTTTCGCCAGAAAGCAATGAATACAACGGCTCATGTGGCGCAGTCAACACTGGCAATTTCACTTTACCATTAAGGCAGCATAATCCAGGCGTTTCTCCGGAAAACTTTAATGCACCACAATACTTGCAAACAACGTCCATTTGCCCAATGCAAACGCTAGGATGCAAGCTGTAATCATTGCTGCAATCGTATCGAAACGCTGCTCGATTCAAATCAGCTAAATATCTTGTTCTGCGTCGCAAATTATCTATTTGTTGACTTCTGTTGTTCGCTCGACGATTCTGCATTGCCAACCGAGCTGTTTCACGGGCTGCTTCACTTTGCTCTCGTGATTGAGAAGCACGAAGTCGAGCCATACTATCGCGGCGCTGTTCACGTGCAATTTCTTGTTCTTCTTCAGTCCTTTCATTTGCAGTATTTTGTATTCTTCTTGCATTACGGCTTTGTCGGGAAAGATTCGATCGTCTTGGTCGCGGCATTATTAATTAAACTTCACTTCACTTCAATCCACTTGTTAATTATTTATTTAAAAGAAATAGTTTTAATATTGATTTCACAAATATCAAATTGTCATCCATACGTCATTATATAGCTGTCATTTGCGTTTTGTTATACCAAGTCTGATTCTTTTTTGTTATACCACGTTTTATAGTGACTGACGTTTCATGTCAAGTCACACGGGAACGCTGTAGAACGGGATAAAAAGTATCCTATGTCCGTCTCCTGGCTCTAAGCTACCTCCCTACCAATTTTAAAAGAAATAGTTTTAATATTGATTTCACAAATATCAAATTGTCATCCATACGTCATTATATAGCTGTCATTTGCGTTTTGTTATACCAAGTCTGATTCTTTTTTGTTATACCACGTTTTATAGTGACTGACGTTTCATGTCAAGTCACACGGGAACGCTGTAGAACGGGATAAAAAGTATCCTATGTCCGTCTCCTGGCTCTAAGCTACCTCCCTACCAATTTTCAGCCAAATCTGTTCTGCCGTTCTTGAGTTATAAGTGGTGTAACTAACACGACTTTCTTTTATATATATAGATATAGATTAATTTCGCTTTGTTTTTTTCTTCGAATTCGAGAATTGTGCATATTATAATGAGTATGTCGTTTGTAGTCTAATGCAACTGCGCTGTACGGGCATAATTTGTACCAACGCCTGCCGTTTGTGCGATAACCACTTCTTCTTTAGTGCTCGATCCACCCATTTTCCAATAAATTGTAGTATGCTTGTGTTGAACTTTTACACGCCAAGCGCTTAATCTGTAGCCTAATTCTCGTATTTACAAATAGTCCAAGCATCACCGCAGTTCCGACCCCGCTCTATCGTAGATCTATCCAAAATTGGTATTCTCGTAATATCAAAACAATGTCTTTTGCACTAAATATCGTGATTTTCGTCGAAAAAATTAAATAAATTACACTTAAAATCATTACAATAAATATAAAATATAAATAGAAATTCAAAAAGCACTATTTGTCATGATTATGCAGAAAGATGCTAAATGGATGCTAAATTGATTCTCGTTTAATGTTATAAGTGTAAGCCTAGTTGGTAAAACGCTCGCCTCGAACGTATAGTTGCAAGTTCAAACCCCGGGCCCGCACTTATTTTATTTTTATTTCTTTATTTTGTTTTTTTTTAAATTTTCCTTACAACAACATTGTTTTTATTTTTATTTATTTGTCACTTCTACTAATAAATGTTCTTTAAGAGTTTGTTTGCATAAAATAATAATAGATGGCGGTATAGTTCGTAACATATTTTAATTGAAGTTTTAAAATTTTCCTAACGTATTTTAGGACTCGGAGCTCTTTTTAGGCTCCGTGTCTTCGAAATCGTAAAAACAGCGTAAGTTGGAGCACATTAATTATATTTTTCACGAGAACAATACATGTAATCGCCGCAAATAACCTACGAGTGTTCAACGGCATTTTGATTGCGAAATTTGACAGATTCCCGCTAGAAAGTAATTTTGTTGAGCTATGAGAATACCATCATGTCAACGTGGTGGAACGATTAGAAGACGATCAACGTTTTTGCGAACAAATTCAACGACACTTCGACGAAAGTACTTAAAAATCGTTGCCGTTCAAGCTCGATAGACGGATGAGAATACCAAAAGGGCTTGAACGACTAATTCGCTACGATATCGCTACGATTTTTATTACGAGAATCAGGGCACTGCTCTACTTTGAAAAACATCCTAACGGTTTTGAGTCAGCGTTGTTTTACATTCACTGCCCCGTTTATGGGATCGGATGACACAAGACACTATCCTGGCATGATCGCTATGTAAGGTGGTGTGTATAGGGGCCAAGTAATACCAACCAAAGCTGTTTGTATACTGTCTTTATTTTTTTTTAATGCTGATTCGATTTGGTACCAAGCACTTTTATTTCGATACCGAGTATGTATCGCAAGATTGATTCGATGCTATAAATACTTGGTATCGAATCAAAAGTATCGAGTACATACTCGTATTAACTAGTATCGGAATATCCCTAGATGGCGGCACTAACGTTATATTGTAGATATCATTACAACATAAGCATCAATGACCCGAGACGTCCATAAGTCTGCTGTTAGAGATAGAAATTACGTCTTCGAATTTTAATTCTGCATTACGTCGCAAGTTTACATTTTGGCACAGATAAAATTGGTCGTAGATAATAATAGACGACGTGGGGCGCTTCTATATCTATGGTTGCTTGTTGCGTCTTCGATACCATAGATGTCGCTACTGAACAGAATATAAAATATAGATGTAAGGCCGGTTTAAAACCAATTAAACCAATCCGTTTAAAACGAAAAAAACTGTTTATAACCTAAATTTCCATTTTTTTCGGTTTAAAACTGTTGGTGTTCATGATTATGTTTTTCTTAATTATAACTACATTTTATTAATTTTACCGAGGTAGGGATATAACGGGATAATCTATAAACTGTGTAAAGATTTTTAAAATGTGTGATATACCTACTGATATTAGATAGATAGATAACTCTTTATTGTTCCACCGCAAAAAGTATTAGTATTACACACAGTTTACACAGTGTCACAATGGGGGGCCACTAAAAGCGATCACTTCCAGGCAACCTTAGGATGGAGTGGATCTAGGGAATTGATTAAGGCGGGGGTGTACTTAATAATGGATATTAATAGTAAATAGTTTAAAAAAGTACACATATATATAAATACATACATACAATATAACGTCCTACATACATACAATATAATATAATATCCTACATACATACATACACAAACACACACAGTCAACTTTCCTGTCTTTGCCCGGATTTTGATATTTTTGTCCTTTAACATCATCATCATCATCACGCCTGTATTCCCCGAAGGGGTAGGCAGAGGTGCACTGCAGTGCGCCTACACTTCGCCGATGTATTTTGGTCCCAATGTAATAGGGGGCGAATTAATAATTAATTCCTAATAATAAGTAATTGGCCTTTAACGTAAAATAAAATTTTAAATATGCTCGAATTCTATGTTATGTGACATTTAATCGTATTAAAAACCCAAGAATTCTGTAATTGTAATTTATTTTCGTCAATGTCTCGTATGTAAATAAAGTTATTGAGGTATTTTAGAAATTAGGCAAAGTAATGTTTCATGTCTCTGACATTGCCTAATGCATTTAATCCAAAATAAACAATTCGATTTTTATGCTGGCACAGTCTAAAACGTAGCTTAATTTCTAAAGAATACAATCCAATTTTGAATGACAAATTTTGCGAGTATTTTAGTAGGTAAAATAACTTAGGCAATGTCTGGACACCATTTTGTACAATCTCCATACATTGACGAAGAATGGGTAGGGTTGTGTCATAAGAAAATGAAACATTTTTTTGTTTTATTTTATTGATAAAGTATTTCGAGAAGTATTATTAGGAACAATCAGTACAGGACCTATTTACGAAACTAAAGTCATTTAGTAGGCAGCTACCTACATTAACAATTAAAATAATCTTTTGACATTATAACATATTAAGATAGGTAGTAACTTTTCAGTTACCCTATAGTAACTTTAGCTTCCGTTTAGCAATAATTCAACATCACAACTTAATTATAAACTATCAAGATAAAACGAGCAGCAACTAATTAATGACTTTCGCATATTGCACATATTAAACTTAACAATAAATCACAGGATTACTTAGGTTTATAGACACAATTATTACAACTATATTGCGGAATTATCAAAGTTAAAGTAAATTAAAAAAAATCTTCAAAAAATCTAAATATTTCAAAAAACAAAAATTCTTCTAAAAGTTTTAAAAACAATTGTGTTTTAATAAATTTTTGACAAAGGAATGCTTAAACTATGTTAATCAAATTTCAATTTTCCTCGACGACCAACTTATGGATTTGGCAACGTTTTTTCTACATCTAGCAAAGTTATCTCTGAGACATCATCTACTGCTGGCCAAAAAAATGTACCTTCTGAATTCTTTCTTAAGTATTTTATAGTATATACGCGCTCCAAATCGTTGTGCTAGGTTACTAGACCAACATAATATTTAACCAACTTTGATGTAGCAAATTTAACAAGAACATATATATCAACACCAATTTCACAATCATTATCCCCTTTTTCATTATCTTGTTCCATTTCTTCATTAATTTCTTCCAAGTATGTTTCTGTGTCACTATCAGATGGAAGAAAATGTCCATCACAAGATGAATCATGAACCGTATACATCCCTGAGCTTTCTGAACTCGACCTTCTATTGTTCCTTTTTTTTGGAAAGACATTTTCTTGCGCATGGCTCTGTGAAGAGCTATCATCAAAATATGTAATTGCATCTGGTGATTTGATACGAATATTGGAGAGAATTAGGTTTTTCGTCAACATACCTTGAGTTGGTTCTGTTCCATTACAGTTAGAAACATCTCTGAATAAACTCTTGTTTTTTGATAGACGTAGATTTTTATCGACATTTACAACAACGTCTGATGGAACCTTCGAAATAGTACTGTTGGTATATGTCTGGTTAGATAAATCCGTGTCCTCATTTGATAGATGTACTACTTGAGCACTAAATACTACGTTAGTCACATGTTCGTTATCGTCTGAATCGCAAGAAGAATCTTGTCTGATATTTGATAGGCCATTGTTAAAAGTACAATCTCCAATAGCTGTAGAAGTGTCTTCTACGTCCTGATGTAATTGGATCTCTTCGGCGATAGTACGTTCCTTACGGAGATTAGGTTTTTTTACCTTAGTAACCATAGTATCTGATGCTTTTCGTTTTTTTGCTTTTTTATCCAACAAAATATCATTAACACTTACAGATTTCCCAGGCTCTATAAGCTTTTTATTTGTTTTGCTTGTTAGCCGGAGTTCTCAAATTTTTCAAATAATTAACAAAACTCTCGTCAAAACTGACGTTTGTTTGAGGCCTGCTATAATCTGGTAATTTCTTTAACACAGCTTCTGGATTAATGGGGTGTATCCCAGCCGCACGAAATCAACTTATTATATTCTTACTATGCGTAAGTTTTGATGCATCTAATAACATCTTCAATAATTAGATGATCAAACGAACTTACCTGAAGTGAAGTTCGATCCTAATTATCTGGACTTCGTCGAAGAGATTTATCTTTGACCATGTAGTTGCCATGCTACGCCTTCGCACAAGCGTTCAGAGAGAAAGAAACAATATACCCGTCTCTTTCTCTTAGCAAGATGGTAACGCACCTCGGGCTCAGCCTCATTCTTTTTAGAGTGTAAAGAATAACATTGATGCCCTATCGATTACGGGTGATGGGATGGGTGGGACCTTAAATCTCTTCGCAACAGTATGTCGCAATCCCTTCTGCCATTAGCAAATGACTGCAATCCTAAAAGAACGGCAAGTAATTCTAGATAATTTATATGATATGCACTCTCCTCCTCAGTCCACAGACCTCCAGTTCTCTCACCATTACTAGCAGCACCCCAACCTGTCATGGAAGCGTCAGTAAAAACTTCCATTTCATATTTATTAAGAATTTATACCAGAATCGACCAGAGTTCTATATAAATATGTCAGGCTTTCAATGCAGACTAAAAGTCCAATCACACCTGTATTCGCTTGGCACTTCCATAACTGAATATTTTCCGAAGTGTAAACTACTCTCGTTTCGTTTTTTCTTTTAATTGTTTTTTTCCGTTGGATATCAAAACTTTGAGATATTAAATATTCTTTAGCTTTCACTAAATATGACATTATTTGTTCAGCATTACTAACACTTAGTGGTTTTTTGTATCCGTGATCATTTAGATTCCTAGTGTTTAATATGTCAAAAATATTATTTAAAATTAAAATGAAGTCGGCTGTTGCACTAGAGTCTTTAAAATCGATAAGATGTAGTTGCTTTTCACAAAACTCGATAGCCTTAGCCACACTTCGACTCAAGAGTTGCGTAGCTAATTTCACCTTCATTATTTCATTTCTAAATGCTATGTGGCGGTGAGATAATTTGTTGGCAAGATGTAGTCCCTTTTCTTCCTGTAAATTATGAAGACGACCTATGAGATCCCATCTTATATGTTTCTGATTGGCATCCTTGATTATCTTTTTGGACTCAAATGTGTTACGCATAAGTTTTATCATGTGGCATGCATCTAGAAACACAGTCACTTCATAGTTGCCTGAAGGGTGTTTGAAATGAGTTTTCATGTTCGAACCATCGTCAATGTTACAACCGAGGATTTTCATACAAGAAATATTTGTTTTACACCCATCAAAAGTCAACGCTATCACTTTTACGCCAACTGAATGACATTTTTCTAAAGCAATTTTAAGTAAATTGGCCTTTACTGCAGCTGTCAGACTTGAAATTAAAAAATAAGCTATAGGTATTTTAAATGATTCGTTTACACCTACTAACATAATGACATATACTTGACTGGCAATGTCATTTGTGTCGTCAGTGTTACCAAGTCCCATGTCAATTAAACCCTCATAACGTTTACCATTCCATATTTTCTGTTGTCGTATTGACATTTCGTCAGCAATTATAGCACCTATTACTTCCTTTTTTGCTTTGCCTGTTTTTTCTTTCAATCTGTCAAATGCTTCTCCTGTAAAACCAGGTTCTGCATTTATACTTCTGTACCAGTTGCATAAAGTATTCGGATGAGGTAGGCAAGTGTCAAACATTTTTCGTATGTACTTATACGCAGCTGGTGAATAGAAGTGAAGTGTGATGGCGAATTTTCTGGCACCTGGTGGATATTGAGCAAATGGCCGTTTTTTGCCTTTTACGTTCTTTAAATAAATAGCATTAAATGTGTCTGTAACTTCTATATGTTTAGATAGGTCATGAAGTAATGAGTGATCTACTGTTTGACGTTTATTTAATAGAGACAGAACATCCTTCAAATTATTGTACTTTTCCTTTAGTCTCTTATTTTGTTTTCGTAAGTTCGATATTTTGTGGTTTTTCACTGTTAAAAGTCTTTTGCAAGCAAGAAGTTCCTTCTTCATAACAACTTTTTTTGGTGTATCAAGAATTGAGCCAATACTTAGCGATGAAGTTGGGCTTTTAAGAATTTCAGCAACTCTTGGTTCAATATTTATCTGAAACGAAACAACAATAATAAAACACGAGATAAAATATAATTTTGTGATTATTTATATCGGCTATCACATATTAAAATAATCAAAAAGTAGCATCTGAAAATCAAAACAAAAAATAAATTTAAGGCTTTGCCGTCTAGCCTGTGAAATTAGTTTTGAATTGACGTTTGAATTGATCAACGTACTATCTTCTATCTATCTATCAGCCAGAGACGTCCACTGCTGAACATAGGCCTCCCCCAAAGATCGCCACAAATTACGTTCTTGGGCTTTATGCGCCCATCGACTCCCGGCGACCCTGGTGAGGTCGTCCGTCCATCTGCAGGGTGATTTTAAAACACTCGGAATCGAATTCGGAAACGGAATCGGATCTTTCCGTCACGGATTCCAGCCATCGCTATTTTGATTTCCGTACCCGACGATTTTTGACATTTCTCGTCGGATAAACCCATCCGAATCGACGGAAAGTTTCCGACACCTTTTTCCTCGCGGAAAGCTTCCGAAATTGAACAAAAACATAAATAAAATACCAAATTTAAGTGTTATCTAAATACTTGCATAATATTTAAGGTAAGTCAGTACTAAAGAGTGTTTAAAATAAACCCATTTACGTTGTTTTATGGCCCTTTACATTATTGTGAAAATTATTCCCTTCAACCTTCGATAGGATGGAATATTATCTTATAGGAGACAACATAGGGCGGCTGCTGTGCAGCGCCGGCAAACAATCGTGCTGCATTATTCACTTCGTGGTTGTGTTTTTATTTACCGAAATACAGCGCCATGCGCCATCTATGACGTAGCTCTGAAACTTCGTGGTTTCAAAGTCGTGATGTTACCCTTCACTTTCACTTTGACGTATCAGTAAAAATTTTCGAGGTTCGTTATAACCAAAAATAATAAAGGAGAGTAAGTTTTAAATCGATAATTTAAATAAGTAATCAATTTCCATTTTTATAATTATGATAAGTGTGTTTATATAAGACTTTTTGGCCCAAAAAATTCGTATTAATAACTGTTTTGTAATCGAATTTTATTTCTACCATTTCTACCATTTTTATACCTTCTTTGTAAACGCACACAATCTTTCCGACGTCGGAACTTTCCAATTGGCCCTTCCGTCCGCTATTCAAAATCGCGTTTTGTCATGCCGTCGGAAACGGAATCGACAACTCGAAGTTTTCGATTCCGTTTCCGAATTCGATTCCGAGTGTTTTAAAATCACCCTACTGGTCGGGGGTCGTCCCACATTTCGCTTGCCTGTTCGTGGCCGCCACTCTAAGACTTTGATGCCCCAACGGCCATCCGTTCTCCGGGCAATGTGTCCGGCCCATTGCCACTTCAAACGTGCAACCCTTCGAGCTATGTCTGTAACCTTGGTTCTTCTGCGGATGTCCTCATTTCTGATTCTATCGCGCAGTGAAACTCCCAGCATAGCTCGCTCCATTGCACGTTGAGTGACTCTGAGCCGTCTTATGAGTCCCATTGTGAGCAACCACGTCTCGGATCGGATCAACGTACAATGTAAAAATATTAACAATAAAAATATCATTGTTATATATACAACTACTTACTTGTGGCTGTGCTTGTGGTTGCATGCAACATTGTTTAATCGCTTTTTTATCAAAAGAAGACTCCTCTTCTACATCATGATCATCTGCTTCCTATAAACAAAACACATTAATATTAATTTATGTGCGTAAATAACTGAACCCAATATTATATATAAAATACATCATCACGCCTGTATTCCCCGAAGAGGTAGGCAGAGGTGCACTTTAGTGCGCCCACACTTCGCCGATGTATTTTTGGTCCCAATGTAATAGGGGGCGAGCCTATTGCCATTATACCGGGCACATTCTCCCTCATTACGAGGGAGATTTTTGGGCTATAGTCCACCACGCTGGCCCAGTGCGGGTTGGTGAACTTCACACGCATTTCTATAGACGTGCAGGTTTCCTCACGATGTTTTCCTTCACCGTTTCAAAGCAAGTGGTAATCTCGGATGAAAATGAGATTCGCACATAAACCCAGAGGTGCGAGCCGGGGTTTGAACCTGCACACTTTGATTTGCAAGGCGTGCGTTCGACCACTCGGCTACCACTGCTTTTCAGTTAGTTTTCTTTTCAGTTCTACACTTAATATTATATATATATATATATATATCTAAATTTCACATACTATTCGAGGTACAGCTGTTTTGTGTAGCCTTCTGATGCCTTTCGTAGTCACATATTCATCACTTTCTAAAAAATGTTTCGAACATACAACGCTTCCCTGGGTCGGCTTGAAGAATTCTTCGGATCTTTGACGTGCTATTTCAGTTAACTGATATCCATTTTCCACACCTCACTGGATCTCGTGGAAAGCTAAAAAAAATACTCACATTTTTAGTTTTATTACATGCACATATTCAAAATTAAATCTATAAAATGTTTATATAATATTTAGAGAAACAGTAAAGAAGTCTCCTTTAACAAAAAAAAACAATCATACTTTAATAATAAAAAATAATAAAAATAAACAATAGCGTCTCAAACAAATGGAACCGAATCAACGCACATACTCGAACAATTTAAGTGGCGATGCGATAGTATGATTAAATACGTTTAGTAAGGGTCTTTACAATTGAGTTGCCTTATAACTCCTGCTATTTATTACGACTTAATTTAAAAAATGTTTTTACGATGATTTCTTGTCAAAATATCAGTATTTACAATACAGTGATAACAATTAAATAATGATAATATTAATACTTACCGAAAATATGAAATTCCATCCTTTTTTAGCGTGCTGGATGTATGATTTTTACACTTTTTAAACGAGCACCGAGGCATGTTTCCCGACAGAGCGTTCGAATGCTACTAGATTAAAAGCGCGCCCAAATGTTCGAGTGGGCGCTCATTCGGTGAGGACATTTTTTTGCACTGATTGTGTATCTAGTTTTTTATTAGTGATCAGTGTTTTAAACTCTATTTCCACTTCTAATAATTTCCGTTTTAAATCTTCAATGTCTATTTTTTTTTTGTTTACGCCTTGAAACCCTGTACACAAGGTGGTTACGTCCTCTGTCTGTGCATGGTTCTGTTCCTTTAGTATAGCCGTCTTTTCCAAAGAGGAGCTGTTGGCATCTTTGAGCATGATGGTGTGTTAAATTCTAAAGATTCGCAAGTTTTTACTTCATTTGGGTGGTCGTAAAAAACAAATTTTATGGTTAATATGTATTTGATAATATTTTGCTATACTTAAAGTGAGTAATTAGGATTAAAATGTGACCATTTTGTACATCTCTGCCTATCCCTACAGTTATCCTTATGTTCAACATGCATGATCATCTCGGATGAAAGGAAAAAAGGATGTGTGAGCATATGTACTTAAGTATGTATTGTGTAAAGTAAAGATTTTAAGCAATGCGGAGATATTGTTGTTTGATAAGTTAGCCCTATCACTTGCATATTGAATCACTTCCTGCAGCAGTTTATTAGTGAAATAATAAGGTAGGTACTTACTTAACACATATAGATAATCCTAGCTTATATTATATATCTAAAAACAGTGGTATATAAAAATTGAAAAAACTTACTAAAACTGGTTCAGAATCCAAAAATACAGTCTGCGATTCTTCATTTATTACTTCCAAATCAATCGGTATAGTCATAATAGCATCAGAGTCTAGGACATCTGCAATACCACTACAACCCCGACCCATTAAGTTGCTGACTTGTTCCATGATTGGGTCAGATTTTAATACTGAAGGCCCTCAGCCTGTTCCAGTAGTACAACTCTTGTTCTTTGAGTTGTACATTTTGGCTTCGCTTTTCAGCTTCTCCCATACTCTTAGGAGAGCATCTTTACTTCTGAAATAACAAATAAATAGGTATTTACAATTATAAACTGGTCCATAAATGTAAATATGGCATGTGGGATTTACACTAACCTGTACATATTTCCAGTTGAATTATACTGGCTGCAGAGGTTAACCCAAGCTTCATTCTTAGCTTGGTTAGTTGTACCGTCTATCCTTTTATTTTAAACTAGCTGTGCCCGCGGTTTCACCCGCGCTAATAGTTACTTTGGCGTAGAGTGATGTTATAAAGTCTATGATTATAAGTCTATAATACCCGATTCATGTTCGGGAATTTTCCCGTTTTTGCCACATTATTCGTTGCTGCTCCGCTCCTATTAGTCGTAGCGTGATGATATATAGCTTATAACCTTCCTCGATAAATGAACTATTAAACACAAAAAGAATTAATCAATTCGGACCAGTAGTTCCTGAGATTAGCGCGTTCAACCAAACAAACAAACAAACAAACTCTTTAGCTTTATAATATTATATATAATATATATATATATATATATATATATATATATATAGTATAGTTGATATTTTTGTAGACAAACAGCAACTTAACCACTTGTCTTGTCTTTTTCGTCCATTGTGAAGTTTTGGCTTCGCTTTCTTTTTTCTGCCATTTTAATAGTTACTCGATGTCGAATATAATAAACTTATTCAATAAAGAAAATAATTAATAACATTTATGTAAAATTCTATATAATAATCTACAACCAATCAATACAAACACAAACATTCAAATATGCCATAGACCACAGATAATACGTGAGGTTTCGTAATGTGTGCACAGAGTATATACGCTAGGAAAACATGAAATCAATTATTAATTGTAAAACCTAAATTAAGGAAACCCTAAATTTTGGGAATTATTACTGTCTAAATTATCGGTTTGAAAGTTTCCTCGGTCTGCATAAACATATTTTTTAACCTTTTTAGCGGCCCTGTCTGTAGGAGCACTTAAATGTTCGAGGTCGCGTGTTGAGGTCAGGCAGACGGCGGAAATAAAACCAATATATCATGAGCGGAGAAACCCCCTTTGTGATTTATTACATAATCCCAAATGGCGTTTACTTTTACTGGATTACAATAAAATAGAAGATATAACATAATAGAATACACACCCGGACGTGATGACAGTTACGGAAGAATGGAGGAAGAGAAGGCATAGACGAAACTAGCTGAGAGCATAGACAAACTTATCTCAGTAATGTTATCATGTAAGAAAATAATACATTAGTCGATTTATTTTAACACTTCCCCTTATTATTTTCTTTACATGGCCATTAATTTAACATTAACACACACATATACATAACAACATACACTTTATACAGTCATGCACATTCACATTCACATGCTATAAACAAAAACAATCAATATTTAGTATCAGCCCTAAAGTGTTTTTACAGGTTTTACATTCATTTGTTTAATAAACCGTGTATGTTTCACAGAACTTATGGGCTTAGTCAGTACATCTGCCATCATTTGATCAGTCGATAGATATTCTAGTTTAACAAGCCCATTTTGTATTAAATCTTTCATATAATGATATCTTAAGTCTATGTGTTTAGTCCTTTTATGACAATATTCTTTAGCCTCTAGAAACTTATGTGCACTTTGGTTATCATTATATAAAACAATTACTAATTTCTTATTCAATAATTCTGATATAAAACTCTTAATGAAACATAAATCTTTACAAACATCGCTAATTGCCAGATATTCAGCCTCTGTACTAGAGAGAGCCACACATCTCTGTTTACGCGATTCCCAGTTAATAGTACTATTGCCCAATTTTATCACAAAGCCAGTATAAGATTTTCTATCAACAATATCGTTGGCCCAATCAGCATCTGCAAAAGCAGTCAATTTTAAATTACAGTTCCTATAAAAACATAGTCCATAATTTAAGGTACCCGCTAAATAGCGCAATATACGTTTAGCTGCGAGCCAATGAGACTTATCAAAACCATTAATAAACTGACTCAGTTGGCTACAAGCAAAAGTTATGTCTGGCCGCGTACACACAGATTAGTACATCAAGCATCCTAGTAACTCCCTATATTTGTATGTATCACCATCAAGACAATTTTCTTGAGGCTTATTTAATTTATAATTTAATATCATAGGTGTAGACACTGCTTTACAATTTTCCATTCCAAACTGTAAGAACACTCTCTTTACATAATCCGACTGATCAAGTGTCAACACACCATGACTTCTGTCACGAGTTACATTCATACCTAAACATGTCTTTAATGTACCTAAATTCTTAATATTAAATTCTCGTCCTAACAAGCTTATTAACTCATCTTTTGTTGTGGAATTGTTACTGAACAAATAAAAGTCATCTACATATAGTGCAATAATAGTTATGAACTTATCACACTTTTTGATATAAACACAAGGCTCCAATTTGCTCTGCATGAAACCATTACTAGTCAATAAATTTAATACTTTTATGTTCCACATCCTATGTGCTTGTTTTAAACCATATATACCTTTTAACAAGAGACATACCTTACTATTATCAGTACAAAAACCTTTAGGCTGCTCCATAAAAATATGCTCATTTAAGTCACTATTTAAAAATGCTGTTTCTACGTCCAAATGATCTATATTCAAGACAAGTTCATTAGCCAATGCAAATAAAATTCTCATTGTACTGTGGCGCACGACAGGCGAGAAAGTGTCATTATAATCTATTCCTTGTGTCTGTGAAAAACCTCTTGCCACTAAACGGGCTTTATACTTATCCTTATTATTATCATGTTTTATTTTGTAAATCCATTTACATTTCACAACATTCAATCAATTCAATTTCGATTTTACCCTTTTTGCTTTTTGTTCAGCAAATAAATCTATGGCCTTGTCATAATTTAACTCGTGTGCAATTCAATTTTCTATCGCTAAGATTGCAAGACTCAATAAGCGTTCCAGACATTACTGTTTTAGTATGGTAAAACAAGTATTTAATCTCAATATGTTTTATTGAATCACCAATTTTACATCTGCGCTGTCCGCCATGATGAGATGTTCTGTTATACGTCAGAGTGACGTCTTGCGTTACGTTTCACGTGCAGATACATTCCAACACGCCATCTTTTATAGAAAATTAAGTGAAAAGTACAAAATAATGTCAAATTTAAGTATGGTACTATACATGCTGAGTACACTTAAGATAAGCTATTCGAAAGCTTACATTCTAATCATAGTAAGTATAATAAATGGTGTAAGTAACAATTTACAATTACAATAAAACTTAATAAGGTACAAATCTAACAAAGTAGGTAACTAGAAGGTCGATACAAAAGAACAGGAATAAGTAATAGGCATATTTCTATAAATACAATCACTTAGAAAGATAAACAATTAAAATTTATCTATACATATGTTTTTACCTACCTACTTACTTATATAATTTAAGAAAAGAACATAAGTAGTAAAATAATATTAAACTAGATTAACAAACATAATCTTTAAGATAAGAGGGCTTTCTTGTTTCTCTTTTAGGCAATCTGTCGTGATTGATAGGGTCAGGTAATTTAACAATAGAAGGAGAATTAGGTATTTCTTTGGTAGATGGTACATCAACCTGAGAATCAGAACACTCTATAGTACAATCTGAATTAACTAGAGAAGAACAAGGAACAGACACATTGTTTTCACCCTCCTTTTGTGTATTCAGAAAGTTCACATTATCATTATTAATATCAGGAGTAAGTATGTCAGTGTGATTTTGTGTGTTTGTTGAATTTGGTGAAAGAGGACAGATGTGTGAGAGATCCCGTCTGTATGTAGTGTCATCCACATCTACAAGATATGATCTGTCAGAAAGTACATCTGCAACTACTCCAGGAGCCCATGTTTTTTGAGAAGAAGGATGTACTTGGACTGAGACAGGTTGACCTATTTCTAGTTTTGTTGCTTTTCTGGCTCTTTTATCATGCGAATACTTAACTAGCTCCTTTTTAGTTATGATATTTTCAGGAACGTTATTTATTACGCTTGGTTTCAGTAACGCTTGCATGGCCGGTAAAAATCCCCTTGTTCTACGAGAAAATAGACGTTGTACAGGACTGGAGTTTAACTTGTTAGGGGTGTTCCTTAAACATAGTAAGCCATGCCAGAAATCCTCCTTATTTTCAGAGGCCTTTAGTAATAGGTTTTTTGCAATTTTAACTGTAGCCTCTGCTTTACCATTTCCTTGGGGATGATGTGGAGATGAAGTTGTTTGTGTAAAATTCCATTTATGGGAAAAATCTGTGAAATCCTGATTTACAAAGTTAGAGCCCCCGTCTGTCACTACTAACTCTGGAATCCCATGTTGTGAAAAGTTCTTTTTACATGCTTCAATTACTGGTTTAGTAGACAAATCTTTGAGTTTATTAATTTCAAAGAAGTCAGAGTAGTGGTCAACTGTGATTAAATATTTGATTTGTTTACCATTCTCATTAAAGAAAAATACATCCATCGATACTATCTGAAATGGGTATTCTGGTACTTTATGACTTTGCATAGTCAATTTCTGTTGACTTGGTTGGTATTTGATGCATGTGGGGCAATATTTAATCATTTCTTTAATATCATTAGACATTGATGGCCAGAATATAGCATCTCTAGCTAATTTTAAAGTATTTTCTATTCCTGAATGTGCTTTGTGCAATTTCTTCAACATTTCTGTTCTTAATTTTTCTGGTATTAGAATGGCTTGATTTTTAAGTATAATACCTTGGTAAACTGTTAATTCACTTTTAAAGTTATAATATATTTTAAGAGCATCTGGCACATCCCTTATGTATTGAGGCCAGCCATGTAGAATAAAGTCTTTAAGAATTAAACAATTTTGATCTTTTAAAGTTACATTTTCGATTTCTCTAATACAACTGTCTGATATTGGTAAGTTTTTTAATGGATTTATGTTTTCTATGATTTTGAATATCTTTATGTCTGTTTTTTTATCAATGTCATTGTAATATAAGTAGAAACGTGCGTCTGCCATAATATTTTCCTTGCCAGACACAAATTGCAACACAAGGTTATATCTTTGTAACATTAATAGCATAGGCTGAAGCCTTTTTGGAGCATGAAGTAGAGGCTTTTTAAATATGTTTAATAAAGGTTTGTGATCTGTTTTAATGATTGTTTTTGTATTACCTATAATCAGCTGATCGAACCTTGTGCAAGCAAAAACTACTGCCAGTAGCTCTTTCTCTATCTGGGCATACTTCCTTTCCGTTGGGGTGAGGCATCGTGAAGCATACGCAACGGGTTGATTTTGTTGAAACAGTGCCACACCGAGGGCCCCTTCACTGGAATCACATTCAACAATCAGTGGTTCATTTTTGTCATAATATTTTAATGTTTCTATGTTGCTGATCATGGATTTAAGTTTATCAAATTCTTTTTGTGCTTTATGATTCCAAACCCACTCAGTTTTATCATGAGTGAAGTATCTCAAATGTGTGGACTCTGCACTTAAGTTTGAAATAAATCTGCTTAGATATGTTATTACTCCTAGAAATCTCTGTAATTCTTTTTTATTCTTTGGAATTGGTATTTTTGAAACAGATTCTATTTTAGATGGATCTGGCTGAATACCTTTATTTGAAAATATATGGCCATAGTATTTTACCGAGGTTTGAAGAATTTCAGTTTTATCTTTGTTTAGTTTACAATTATATTTATCTAATCTGATGAACAATTTCTCAAGATTTTTATTGTGGTCTATGATAGCTTCTGACATGGTGTCGCCAATCCCATACACCAGCAGATCGTCAACCAGCGCTTCTACCCCACTTAAGCCCTGAATCATTTCACTCATTCTTATTTGGAAATAATCTGGGGCGGAAGATATACCAAATGGTAGAACCTTCCAACGGTATTTACCGAATGGTGTCCAAAATGTGGTAAGCTTGCTGCTTGAGACACAGAGATTCAAATGCCAGAAGCCTTTCTTAACATCAAATTTTGAGAATATCTTAGCTTTCCCTAATTCTGGTAGAATTTCCTCCACTGTGGTAAATTGATAATTAGGTCTTTTAATAGCTTTATTTAGTGGAATTGGGTCTAGGCATATTGGTGACGCGTACCTATATAGTTGAATGCGGAGTAAATTAAATATGTGTAAGTGGAATCTATTCACACCAAATGGAAGGCCATACAGGAACTGCACTCACCCGCTCTGTGTCCTCGCATTTGCAGGCCAAACGATCAGCCCTGGAAGTCACGTAGGCAGGCACTTCACTTGATGGTTTTCAAAGTCCACGTCTCACTGTTCCGTGTATCGGCTAATGATTGGATGGAGAGGGTCTGCTGGCTAATAGGTAGCCATGTAGCAGCCAATATGCGGGAAATTATATTAATTAAGTTTGAACGCGGGATCGCCGTTCAGCAGCGTTACATCGTGTTGTAGATTCGAAGAAGAATTATTCGTGGTTCTTCGGTCGGCGTTCGGGCGGTGGATCCGAAGCGAGTGCGCGAACGAGACAGCGCGCGCGGTGTAAATAGCACCACCGATATATCGCATAAACGACATACGAAGAACACAAAGTAGTTACATGCAAATTCCCTAAGATGGCGCTTCCACGAAAAATGGTGTGAATGTATGAATATAATTAAAAACCTAAATCGTCGTTAACACATATTCTAAATTTATCTTTCTTTTTAATAATTAGTATATTGCTTACCCAGTCTGTATGATTATCTTCTTTTGTTATTATCCCTTCTTCTTCTAGCCTCTTTAATTCTTCTTTTAGAGTGGAGCGCAGGGCCACAGATACTGAACTATATTTGCTCAATAGACCCTGTGTATCTTCCTGCGGATAGTGCATTGTACTTCCTTACAGAATCTAACAAGACCCATCTGTGTACAAGCTTTACATGATATTAAAGGGATATGTGTGTTGTGTACAACCTGAAAAGTGACAACATACTTAGCTGTATCACCTGAAATGTTTGTTTTTAATATAATATCTAATTCACCATGTATCATAATGTTATGTCCTCCAAAACTAAATAATGTTTTCTTCGATGGTTGAATATTTTCTTGTACATATTTTTTACCAAACATTTTTTCAGCATTCTGAAGACCAATTAGGCATTCATCGGCAGCAGTGTCTAGAAGACATGCTGTGGGTTTCCATTCCTTATTGGTTTTGTACTGTAGAATGCATTCTGCTAAGTTCTTATTATTCGAGTTGATTATTTTGTTGATTGCATAATACTCGGTATCTGTGTCCGAGTCCTGCTTGCTATCTTCCTCTTCTAACTTGTTGTCCTTCACTTCCTTAACATGTTTTTTCTTCTTGCACACCGATTCCGAGTGGTTTTTTCCTTTACAGTATTCACATAGTCTTCCCCAAGCTGGGCAAGATTCCTTTTTGAAAATATGATTTGTACCGCAGAACTTGCATTTACCTTTTTTCCATAGGATTTTTTCTTCTATTTTTCTTATTTCTGAGGTTGGCACAGTTAATTCTTTCATGTGTTTTGCTGTGGCCTCAGCTGCACGGCATAGATTGACTGAATCATTTAAAATTAAATTATCTTTTTGTAATAATTCTTTTTTTAGACTGATTTCCTTGACTCCTAGAACAATCTTATCACGCAACATTTCATCTTTTAGTGTGCCATAATTGCATTCTTCTGCCAGTCTGCATAAATCACCGTAGAAAACATCAAATGACTCTGAATTATTCTGGTTCCTACACCAAAAAATATATCTATTGTATATAATATTCTTTTTAGGAACCATCTTTGTGCTTATCATAGCCAGAATCTGTTCGCACGTTTTGTTGACTTTGTCGTCGTCTGTCAGTCCAAAGTTTCCGTATTTCTTAAGAGCTTCATCGCCAATGGCGCTGAACAGAATGCTCACTTTCCGAGATTCTTGTTCTGCCGTCCATCTCTCCATTTCGGTAGCACGACAATAGTCTTTCCATGCGGATGCAAATATTTTGAATGCATCTTCCGGATCTATGTTTATGTTCACTGCCGACGGCCATGGCACATTAATGTTTTGCTGCGTATGTGGAGGCTGTTTCGAAAGTCTTTCGATTTGCTCTTGCATAGACTTTAAGAGCACTGTCTGTTGTTCGACGATACTTAACAGCGATGTTTCTGTCATGTTGTCCAATTTACGCTGCCACCATGTTTTAGTATGGTAAAACAAGTATTTAATCTCAATATGTTTTATTGAATCACCAATTTTACATCTGCGCTGTCCGCCATGATGAAATGTTCTGTCATACGTCAGAGTGACGTCTTGCGTTACGTTTCACGTGCAGATACATTCCAACAATTACCATACCATGAATGGCGTTCCAGTACAGTGCGATTTACCAGGAATTTTCTCCCTCGCACCATCAAATTGTGGAATGAACTTCCTGCAGCGGTGTTCCCGGACCGATGCGACAAAGGTATCTTAAAGAAACGAGCCTACTCATTCCTTAAAGACCGGCAACGCACTTGCGATGCCCCTGGTGTTGCAGGTGTCCATGGTCGGCGTTGATCACTTACCATCAGGTGAAACGTCTGCTCGTTTGCCTCCCTATCTCATAAAAAAGAGGCTCATAGAAGATCGCAAATAATTTTTAATTAGTTCTACGTGGTATATCAACATGACGATCCAGTTGAAGTAGGTCAATATCGATAGATCCTTAAGCCGTTCTACTACATCCTCCATTTAAATTAAAAAAAATATAGGTATATTATTCACCAAAATATTTACAAAAACTAGTTACTGTGAAACCCAAACTAGCAAACCCTGTATTTTGGGTTTCTGCGCAGGTACCTCGGCATTTACCCTAGGAGGCAGCCAAATTGGTCCAACTAATTGATAACTGGTGTTGAAAACTGGTGGTGTAGCAGTGGTAGCTGAGTGTTCGAACGCACGCCTTGCAAATCAAAGTGTGCAGGTTGAAACCCTGGCTCGCACCTCTGGGATTTATGTGCGAATCTCATTTTCATCCGAGATTATCACTTGCTAAGAAACGGTGAAGGAAAACATCGTGAGGAGACCTGCACGTCTGAGGGAACTTGTCTAGTTCTCGTTAGATGTCTGCCAACCCGCACTGGGCCAGCGTGGTGGACTATGGCCTGAATCCCCCTCGCATTGAGGAGAGGCCCGTGCCCAGCAGTGGGACGTTAAAAAGGGCTGTAGTAGTAGTAGTTGAAAACTGCTCTGACTCGATGCATGTGGATTCACCTGGGCCCACACGTGCTTGTAGGCACACTTCCTAAATTTAGCCTACACGTACCCAAATATTATTAATTATTTAATTTTAGTTAACATTTTTATCCACTTTTATACATTATATACTTTTACACATATACATTTTAATATTTTATTATATAATATTTACACAACATCTATCTACCATATTTTATTTATGTTATCGATAATCTTAACTATCGATAACCTGCATAGCGCGATTATCGACTCGCGCCACAACACTAAGATCGTCCGATAACAAAACGAGTTACCATGCGCCGGCGCAGCGCGGAGCGCATCGACGAAACGTCAGACGAGTCGCGACCTCCTAACCACACATTGTTTTGTTTACATTACGTCGCTGTGCCCGAGTTTTAATTGATCTAGTGCTCCTAAAACCAGTGCTACTGAACTGTGCTTGACTTTCCTTATATTGTGCTACGCCTACTTCTAACTTTCCGCCTATTCTTGTGCCTATGAACTTTATACCGTCTTCCTTCGACCCTTCTAAACTTTTTAGTGTGTACGGAGTGGATTAAAGAACATTATTAACGTAAGTTGTGAGTTATTTATTTGTGTACACCACTCCACCAAACCTATACTGGTGACCCCGACGTGATTTATTTGTGTACACCACTCCACCAAACCTATACTGGTGACCTCCTAAAACCAGTGCTACTGAACTGTGCTTGACTTTCCTTATATTGTGCTACGCCTACTTCTAACTTTCCGCCTATTCTTGTGCCTATGAACTTTATACCGTCTTCCTTCGACCCTTCTAAACTTTTTAGTGTGTACGGAGTGGATTAAAGAACATTATTAACGTAAGTTGTGAGTTATTTATTTGTGTACACCACTCCACCAAACCTATACTGGTGACCCCGAACGAACATGGACAAGGAATTCAGAGATGCACGTGGGCCGACGCCCTCCGCTAGTGATGGGACAGTGTCGATAAACCCACTCGAAGTTTATAAAGTTGGAGTGCGGTTACCACCCTTCTGGGCAGAAGAGCCAGAGATATGGTTCGCGCAGGTTGAAGGTCAGTTCACCATATCTGGCATTACCAGCGATGCCACAAAATTCAACCACGTGATTGGACATTTGGAACATCAGCACTCAAAGGAGATCAAGGATTTGATTGTGAATCCCCCCACGACCAACAAATATGGTAAGCTCAAAACCGAGCTAATCAAGAGGCTGAGCGCATCCAATGAAAAGAAGCTCAAGCAGTTATTGATGCACGAAGAGCTTGGAGACCGCAAGCCTTCTCAATTCCTTCGTCATCTCAAAGGACTTGCAGGTGAAGGCGTTCCTGACGATTTTTTGAGGACCATCTGGACCAGCCGTCTACCGCATAGCCTGCAGACGGTGCTCGCGGGCCAATCTGCTTCCGCAAACCTCGACGATCTGGCAGACCTAGCCGACAGGGTGAACGATGTCGCCCCAGCAATACCACGGGTGGCTGCCACAACAGCAGCCATGAGCAGTGCAGCGCCGGGCTCTATCCTTGCCGATCTTCGCCAGGAAATAGCCGAGCTTCGGAAGGAGTTTCAGAAGCTGTCGTCGGGTAGGGACAGCAGATCCCGATCCCGTGCAGCCCCCAGAAACCGCACCACTTCACGCCAGAGGTCCCAATCAAACTATAGGAAATTCCCAATTTGTTGGTACCACAACAAGTTTGGTGAGAAGGCCAGCAAGTGTGTTAGACCCTGCGACTACAACTCGGGAAACTCAAGGGGCAATCTGTAATGGCGGCTGAGGATTGCCCCTCATCTTCTACGGGTCGCCTGTTTGTTACCGACCGATCATCAAAGACGCAGTTTCTGGTCGACACTGGAAGCGACTTGTGCGTCTTTCCCCGGTCAATACTACGTGATCGTCGTGCACGGACAGACTATAATTTAAGTGCTGCTAACGGTTCTATTATTCCGACATATGGTTATGTTAACTTAAATCTAGATTTTAGCTTGCGCAGAGATTTTGCATGGCGTTTTGTTGTGGCTGATGTCACTAAGCCGATCATTGGCGTAGATTTTTTAAATCATTATAACCTTGTTGTAGATTGTCGAAATAAGCGCTTGATTGATAATGTTACATCTTTAACAGCTTTAGCTTCGTTAGCAAAATGTAATGATGTTTCATCTGTAAAGGTCGTGACTGGTGTGACACGTTATCATAAAATTCTCGAAGAGTTTATCGAAATTACACGTCCAGCCGGTACACACCACATCACACCACACAACACTGTCCATCACATACGCACAACACCAGGCCCCCCTGTATCTTCTTCCCCTCGTCGTTTGGCCCCAGATAAATTCAAAATAGCCCAATCAGAGTTCCAGTCTATGCTGGCCAGTGGTACAGCTAGACCCTCGGAGAGCCCATGGTCGTCTGCTTTGCACCTAGCGCCAAAGAAAAATAATGGATGGCGCCCTTGCGGCGATTATCGCCAATTAAACGCTCGCACGGTGCCTGACAGGTATCCGATTAAACATATACATGACTTCGCTCACAATATTTCAGGCTGTAACATCTTCAGTACTCTAGACCTAGAGAAAGCATACAACCAGATACCTGTCAGCCCCGAGGATATTCCGAAAACGGCCATCACAACACCCTTCGGATTATTCGAATTTCCGTACATGACGTTTGGTCTTCGAAATGCAGGCCAAACATTTCAACGTTTTGTGGATGAGATGATTCGAGGGCTAGATTTTGTTTATTCGTACTTGGACGATTTTTTAATATATTCTCGCAGCGAAGCTGAGCACGAGGAGCACCTACGTCAAGTATTTAAAAAACTAAAAGAGTATGGCATGTTGGTTAACACCTCTAAATGCGTCTTCGGAGTTAAGGAGGTAAATTTTCTCGGGTACCTTATTTCGGAAAACGGTTGTAAGCCCCTAGAATCTAAAGTCCAGGCTGTGAGAGATTTTCCCCCTCCCACAAACATACGCCAACTCAGAGGTTTTCTAGGTATGCTAAATTTTTATAGGAGGTTTCTACCACGAGCAGCTGAGATCCAAGCTCCATTGCATGCCCTTTTAACCGGTTCAGTAAAAGGATCGCAACCCATTCTCCTCTCAGGAGAAACACTAGAAGCCTTTCAAAAAAGTAAGGACAGCCTCTCCGATGCTGCTTTGTTGGCTCACCCTGACTGCGCTGCTAAACTCGCTGTTGTCACAGACGCGTCCGACAAAGCCCTTGGCGCAGTTCTCCAGCAGCACAAGGATGACGCATGGCAGCCGTTGGCATTTTTCTCGCGGAAGCTAAGCCCTTCGCAATCAAAGTATTCGCCATATGACAGGGAGTTGTTAGCCATCTACGAAGCCATTAAATACTTTCGGCACATGCTCGAGGCCAGACATTTTATTGTCTATACTGACCATAAGCCCATCAGTTTCGCATTCCACGAGCGGAAGAAAAACTGTTCACCTAGGCAGTATAGACACCTCGATTTTATCTCCCAATTCACAACAGACATACGGCACATATCCGGAAAGGACAACGTTGTCGCCGACGCCTTGTCACGTATTGAAGAACTGGGAGCACCTGTCAGCCTCGGGGCATTAGCCCAAAGTCAAGTAACTGACCCTGAACTCGAGAAGCTCTTGAGCGACGGCTCATCTTTACAATTGCGAAAGCTGCATGTCCCTGGAAGTCGAGTCCCTATGTACTGCGACGTCAGTACCCCGAACTCCAGGCCATATGTACCAAAGTTTTTCCGGAAGCAGGTATTTGATAGCCTGCACTCCTTAAGTCACCCTGGAGCCAACGCTTCGGTCAAGCTAGTGGCCGAGCGATTTGTTTGGCCAGGCGTAAGGGCAGACTGCAGAAAGTGGGCACGCGCTTGTTTATCATGTCAACGGGCGAAAGTCAACCGACACGTGACTTCTCCCCTTGGCACCTTTAATCTGCCACGCGCCCGCTTCAAACAGGTCCATATTGACCTGGTCGGCCCCCTACCTCTTTCGCATGGATATCGGTATTGCTTGACCGCTGTGGACCGTTTTACACGTTGGCCGGAAGCAGTACCGATAGAAAATATAACCGCAGAAACAGTCGCAAAAGCTTTGCTGTCAACCTGGATTGCTCGGTTTGGCTGCCCTACAGACATTATGACTGACCGCGGCCGACAGTTCGAGTCGTCCCTATTTCAATGCCTATCCAGGATGGTCGGGTTCGAGCACAAAAGGACGACAGCCTATCACCCGGCTTGCAACGGGTTAGTCGAGCGTTTTCATCGGCAACTAAAAGCTGCTATAGTGTGCCATGCAAACGATAGGTGGACAGAATCTTTACCATGGGTCTTGTTAGGTGTCAGAACTTCTTTCAAGGAAGACCTACAGGCCTCATCAGCCGAGTTAGTGTATGGAGAACCGCTGAGATTACCAGGCGAGTTTTTCGAGTCTACCATTAATGACACGACGGACGTGTCGGAATTTTCCGCTAGGATTAGAGTTTTTGCCGAGAAGTTACGGCCTGTCCCCGCTTCGCGCCATTGCAGGCCCAAGATATTTGTCCACAAGGAGCTTGGAACTTGCGATCACGTTTTCCTCCGAGATGACGCATTGCGAGGGTCTCTCCAGCCTGCCTACTCTGGACCACACAAAGTGCTTACTAGAGGAGACAAAGTTTTTAAAATACTCGTAAATAATAGGGAATCGACAGTATCCATAGACCGTCTCAAGCCGGCCTTCATACTGTCCGTCCAAAACGAAGACCCCGTACTAGACGTCCCACAGAGTTACATAACTCGATCTGGACGTCGCGTAAAACTTCCGGATTTTTATCGCCCTTGACGGTCTCTGGAAGGGGGTGGTGTAGGCACACTTCCTAAATTTAGCCTACACGTACCCAAATATTATTAATTATTTAATTTTAGTTAACATTTTTATCCACTTTTATACATTATATACTTTTACACATATACATTTTAATATTTTATTATATAATATTTACACAACATCTATCTACCATATTTTATTTATGTTATCGATAATCTTAACTATCGATAACCTGCATAGCGCGATTATCGACTCGCGCCACAACACTAAGATCGTCCGATAACAAAACGAGTTACCATGCGCCGGCGCAGCGCGGAGCGCATCGACGAAACGTCAGACGAGTCGCGACCTCCTAACCACACATTGTTTTGTTTACATTACGTCGCTGTGCCCGAGTTTTAATTGATCTAGTGCTCCTAAAACCAGTGCTACTGAACTGTGCTTGACTTTCCTTATATTGTGCTACGCCTACTTCTAACTTTCCGCCTATTCTTGTGCCTATGAACTTTATACCGTCTTCCTTCGACCCTTCTAAACTTTTTAGTGTGTACGGAGTGGATTAAAGAACATTATTAACGTAAGTTGTGAGTTATTTATTTGTGTACACCACTCCACCAAACCTATATGCTCATTGTGACCATTCAGAATACAATTTCTCGTGAATGATGCCTCATCTGAGCACAATATTCTTGCCAATAATCTTGGGTACGCGTGAATGCCACTCATGTACCACCTACAAAAATTTATTTGAGGTTGGTAATCAGCGGGCGTAATTTCTTGCGTAAGCTGAAAGTGTTAGGGATGCTGAGCATCGTCCTTGTGGGTACGCCACACCTAGGTGTGATTGACACTAAAAACTATGCCACTTCTTCGTGTGCTGGTTCGAGGACGTTCTTGAAAATGGCAGATTATCTGCGTCTCTTAGTGCGAACCGGCACCAGAACTAGTTCACCCAGCTCTGGTGGCCGGATGAGTACACGTGCTTTGCAACCGAAGGCATAGATTACGGAAGCAAGTGTAGGAAGGTATCCGGCGTTGTTCAGCGGGTGACCGTCCCCGTAATAGGAAACGCAGTCGATACTGGTCCTGAGCACGTTAAGCCCCGTCCAGACGCTTGATGTTTGCCACAAATACAAATAAAGTCCCAAACATCGGCCACAATTACCAAACACAAACAGTCGTCCTCACACTTGGCGAACATGTCAGTATTTTCAGAATCGGCAAACATGGCGGACGACGAGCTTGTAGCAGCTATCACTTTCGGGTTGACCTATTTTTATTTTAAATATAAACAAGCCATTAATATTTATTCATGATCACACTGAGGCGGGTCCACGCATCCTGTACCTTCTGCCTATTTTGTGGTTAGGGTCTTTTGCATTCCATATGCATGGCTCATTTTGATACGCTTCTAAAAAGCAGAGGTGTGTCTTCCTTTAATAGAATAAGATAAGGATATGAGGATATATGAGGATATGTGGAGATGAGGATATGAGGATGAGGAATGGCTCCACCTGAGTTTAGTGGGTTTTTCAGCCAGTGTCAAGTAAACAGGTGAACATACCTCAACCGAAGTCTAATTATTACCGAAGAGGCAAGCTTATTTGATCTCTTGTTTTTAAAAAACCAAGGCTTCGTGGGAATCACCGGTTGAATGGATCCATAATTTGTTTAGAAACATCGCATTTAAGATATTTAAAACCATTTTCCAACCGTTGACGTCATTTTATTAAAAAAAGTAATAAGCATAAAAATAATTATAAAATGTGTAAAAAAATAGCGCATGTGGAAGCGTACCTAAGACGCTGGCTGCAATCCCTCGCTGAATGGCTAGAGTCACTCTTAGAACGAGGAAATGGCCTGCTCTTGGGTCGCCGGTTGTGGCGACTAATTTTTTTCCCAATATTTAGTTACCTATTTTACAAGGCTCCTTATATATTTATTTTTATTACACTTTCTTATATTTTTAGTAACATCTATCCTTATCTAGCTTCCACCATGAATGTCACTCTCAAACGTCACAATTCTTTTTCACAAGTAACGTTCCGTTACTAAGGACGGTCCTACAGCTATTATACCAGTTGTAGCTGTGCATGCTATGACTTGCCGAGGGTTATAAACTTCGGTTATATTATCAGCCAGATCAGCTATTTTGTGCAAAGACAAATCCTGGGGTGAGGCTTAACCCTTTACTTGTTGGGGTAAATGGCTTACCGAAAACTGGCTTAGAATGCTGTCATCTCATTTCCCTGAGCCGGCAAGAGATCGTAGGCGCCACAGAAAATGGGACAGTTTCTGGTCTCCAAGTCACTCATTGTTACGAATTTTCCTGACCCGGGACTCTACTGATACAGAGACACGCTTAATCAAAACTTACTTAATGTAACTGTACCGCTGGCCTATTGGGGGAGGGTTAATGACAATATATTCAATCTATATTTGCAATAATATTAATATGAGAGATTACATAACACATCACGCCTGTATTCCCTATGCGTGAGCAGAAATGTACACCAATATTTCGTCAGTTACAAGGCCCATGTAATAGAATCCCATCATGCCCATGCCCATCTTATAGAAATTGACCATATACAAATCTAGACTGCAGGTTGCTTCTGAGAATTTCCTAATGGAGACCTTATAACACTGCCTGACTCGGGAATCAAAAATAGGACCTTATTAGCAGTCGCCCTTGCGACTACTAGACCAATAAGGCAGAATGACAAAGTAGGTACATATTAAAAGAGCTATTTAATTAGTCATTTGTCACACGGCTCATTCCTCAGGCGAAAGCAAGTGATCATTATAGAATAAAACAACAAATCTTTCAAAATCAAACATTTTTACTGTCCTTTAAATAAAATTAATTTTGTGTAAAGGTTTCGCACACTATCACCTTTATTAACCATTGATTTAGTCGCATAGTGTAGACGTACGTTTAAATATTTTTTACAAATAGCGTTGATCATTAAAGGATAATGATTGGTGGTGTTGGTAATATCGTGTGACACTTTTGCAAATAAATTGAGGCCTACACATAAGTGATCATTAGAGAATAAAACAACAAATCTTTCAAAATCAAACATTTTTACTGTCCTTTAAATAAAATTAATTTTGTGTAAAGGTTTCGCACACTATCACCTTTATTAACCATTGATTTAGTCGCATAGTGTAGACGTACGTTTAAATATTTTTTACAAATAGCGTTGATCATTAAAGGATAATGATTGATGGTGTTGGTAATATCGTGTGACACTTTTGCAAATAAATTGAGGCCTACACATTTTTTCATGCATAACTGCAAGAGTTCATGCATCCCGTATTTCCGTATCCCAACAGTTTTTCTGTGGACCTCTTCTGCTATAGTACACAAGTGTATTAAATCCTGGGACGGATAACGAAGGCCGCCTTTATCTTTTTTGAATTGAAGACTACTCTCTATTTTATTTAGACTATATAGAGAGGCCAGTCACTGTTCACATTTGATTTGATTTTCCATAGCCTCACTAATTTAAGCATATGTGAGGGATCAGGAAATACAATTTTTTTTTTCTTTACATTCAAATACTGGATTAAGATCACCTTGTAAGTTACAGCCCAGCAACTTTGCCATAGCAAAATTTGCTGCACATCCATCAAACGTTACTGATACTAGATCAAGTTCACATTCACTGATTAAATCTATGCATGTTTTAACAAGATAAGCCTTTTGTTCAGCAGTGACTCCATCTATAAGGAAGTAACCTACAGGAAGTTTCCAACTTCCATTTAGGCATGTGATCATAAATACTAAAACTTCTTTAGCGACAGGCAATGTATCGCTCTCAACATCAGGTTGAGAGCGATAAATTAGTTCACAAAACCTACATATTTTTTCCCATTCCACTCTATGGATTTACGAATAGCCATTTCGTCAAAACTAACTCCACAAATCCATCTCTTGGGTAATTTGCTTTTGGCTATAAGCTTAAGTGCTTCTAGTGATTCCGTTGAAAAGCCAGGCTCACTGTCAATAATTTGATACCACCGGGCTAGTGTACGAGTATGCGGAAGACACGTGTTGAACGTGTTTCTTACAAAATCATAAGCACGAGGGCTGATAAAATGCAAATTTACGTATTTCAATGATGACTGACAGTTCTGCTTTTTTTTTCAGAAGGCGTCGGTTTCGGGACCGTAGCACAGCTAATTTCTTTTTTCGATTCTCAGCTAACAAAGTCTTTATTTTCAACTGTTTCACCAGTTTCTTTTTTCGAGGAGTATAGGTTATTTCACTAGTGGGAGACTTATTAATTGAAAGACAATGTTTTATCTGAAAATAAAACATACATATTTTAAAACAATGATTCCAGAACGAACAATGGCTTGTAAAGAGTTTGTACTTATCCATCAAATAAAATTCGTAGGAACTTACAGAACTTATTTCACTGTCCACTGCCTCGGTATTTGCAGACTTATAGTCTAAGATCCCGCTATACAACGACCTTCACCGAGATGCTTATTTAATGAGACGTATTTTTTATGTTAATAAATATGCCAATAAATATATCCTATATGGGTTGCCTAACAAATTTCAGTCCAGAGTATTTTTAATTAATAATTAAAAAAAAAATTTTTTTTAAACATTGCACCGGTGTGATTATTAAATAAATTTGATACCAATTGAAAGTTTGAAGCCCATAGAATATGCAAACGTTAGGTTGCCTATTTTTTTCCGGTCACAACCACGGGTTGCCAGGTGTAAACAGGTAAATCTATACTAGCATTTTGCAACGGTCTGATTATTGAATCAAACTTAGATAAAATGAAAGATTATTTCATAAGGAACACGGTGGTATAGGGTTGCCTGCGAAAAATCAGTCCCGAATTACGGTTGTCGAATTTTAAATAATAAAATATCGCTGCGAGTGAATGTGTGTGAGAGAGAGGTCCCAGACCAACCATCCCATGCGGTAGAAAAGGACGCAGCGTAGCAGCTGTTTAAAGTCCGCCCATTTAAAGAAGGAGAGTGCGCATGCTATTTGTGCTTGGAAATGAAAAGGATAGCGATAGACTCGTATATGCTGTGCATTATTTTGGAGTAGTTAATTATTAATATACAGAATTTTTTTATTTTTTAATCAATTAATTATTTATCTATGTTTATTGTTTATGTGACACTAAAGTATATACACATCTTTAGTAAAAAAGACAGTTAGAGTAAAACATATATATTACTTATCTGGCAAATTTTATCTTTATTATTGGGAGCCGAAATAAAAAACAACAATTAAAAGAATACTTCTGTTTATTGAAAAAAATTTAAAATACAAATTTTTTTAAAATTATTCAGGTTCCGAGTCATCGGACATATAACTGTGATCTCCAACTTCTGAATCTTCTTCGTCATCACTCTCCGTTTCAGTTTTTTCGACAATGTCTTCTATTTTTAAAGGTATATGATCCCCAATGAATCCTACTGGTTTTAAATATTCATCTAAGAACCAACCGCAGTTCTCAGGCTGAAGTTTCACGCATATTGGATCCGTTGCATTAAGCCACATGGAATTTACGAAAATAGTTCGTAAAATTTTCTGAGTTAATGATATCCAGCATGGTGGTATGGAGTTGGAGTCGAAGCCTTTTATTTTTTTTAAAAAGTGCCCGCTGTCTTCTTTTGCAGAGTAATTCTTCAAAAAAATGCGATGTCTCGCATCATTCACACTGGTACAGTTCCTGATACCATACATACTAGACGTAAATTCTTGAACAGTCTTCATTTTTTCACCAATGAAAATATCAGCAGCATCAGTATCAGTTTGATTATAAATTTTAAAAATTTTTTGATAAGAATAGTTGATTTAAAACATCCTCATTTAATTATTCCAAAAAAAAAAAAAGGAAATCAGAACATTTTCTTGTTCAATTTTCAACTACCGTTTTTTAAGTAAATTACAAAAAAAATATGTGTGTCGAAAATTAACAAAACCATAAGTGAGGTTTACTAGCAATTACTTCAACATGACAAAAATATAGAAGATGTATTAGCTTAGATAATTTTAAAGATTCAATTATTATGTACTTACTGTATATTCAGCGATAAATTTAAGAAATTCTTCGTTATATTTTTTATTCAAAACAGTCACTTTTTTGTAGCACGTGGTATGATAACCTACAAATTGGAGTGACGCACTGGGTAGCTCAACAAAATTGTATTTAAAATTTTTTTGTTTACGAAAAGCTAACTTTAATGCACAGTTTTCAAAAGTTTCATCATCAAAATCAATTATTCCGTCATCCGAATCACACAAAAAACACTTTTTGGCCATTTTTTCCAACAATAAATAGCAGCACGTTTTTTCACTTGTATCTATAGCGACAATCTACTCCAAAATAATGCACAGCATATACGAGTCTATCGCTATCCTTTTCATTTCCAAGCACAAATAGCATGCGCACTCTCCTTCTTTAAATGGGCGGACTTTAAACAGCTGCTACGCTGCGTCCTTTTCTACCGCATGGGATGGTTGGTCTGGGACTTCTCTCTCACACACATTCACTCGCAGCGATATTTTATTATTTAAAATTCGACAACCGTAATTCGGGACTGATTTTTCGCAGGCAACCCTATATCACCGTGTTCCTTATGAAATAATCTTTCATTTTATCTAAGTTTGATTCAATAATCAGACCGTTGCAAAATGCTAGTATAGATTTACCTGTTTACACCTGGCAACCCGTGGTTGTGACCGGAAAAAAATAGGCAACCTAACGTTTGCATATTCTATGGGCTTCAAACTTTCGATTGGTATCAAATTTATTTAATAATCACACCGGTGCAATGTTTAAAAAAAATTTTTTTTTTATTATTAATTAAAAATACTCTGGACTGAAATTTGTTAGGCAACCCATATAGGATATATTTATTGGCATATTTAATAACATAAAAAATACGTCTCATTAAATAAGCATCTCGGTGAAGGTCGTTGTATAGCGGGATCCTATACTATTAGAAGGCTCTCCCATTATAGCACTGGCAGTGGCGGCGACAGGGATCTCCATTTGCAGATCCACATCGTCAATCATATGTTTCTGGAACTAAATGATAATAGAATTAAATTGGAATGATTTAGATGCATAGTAGAATCTGTACTCTTTATCGAATAACATCTTGCGAATGATTTGTCAAACATAAATGATCCAAAAAATGTGTCATCATAATTTCAAGTACTCCCAAGTCAAATATAATATGGTAAAAAAAAAATACAGTATTTATCCCACTGCCCATTTCTTTAATTTGCGTAAAATTTGGGCTGTCTCCGCATAGTGCACTGGTAGTGGCAACGGGTAGTTCCTCCTGATGGTCTAGGGTGGTTTTTTTTTCTCCTAGAGCAGGATCCTGAAATCAGTATCATGATTTGTAGTACTTCCACACAAATATATATTTTTTTTAAATGCTGTACAATAATTTAATTTTCTTACATGTACGTTTAAAGTTGGAACTGAGAATTGATTGAGGTAAACCTTAAGCAGCGTCTTCCGTAAACAGTTTTCCTCAAAATGCTTAGAGCAGATGCGATCATATTTTTTGGGTGCCCAATTTGAACGCCCAGTTGATGTTATCCACGATTGACGTACATCTGGATATTTCGGAAAGCTAGAATAAAAATAACTAAATATTTAGCCATAAGTATGGTAAACTACTAAAATATTTTACGCACAAACAGATTTAAGCAAAGTTTTCCTAAAATAAGGGGTAATTTAAGTAAGCAAAAACTGGTATTACTCAAAGATGTATTATCCTACTAAATCTAAAATATAACTTCGAAACGAAACGTTATTTGACCTATAAGCCTTCTAAATTTGGTTTGGTAATTTTCCAAAATTATTATCTTATTTTTACAATTTTACACATCCAGGATATCTGTATGGGCCTTATTTAATATGCATTATTAGTGTATCTTATGTTTTTCTTAGAACATATTAAAATAATTACGTAAATGTAGAACTCACGTGTGAAAGGTTGTGTTTTCTTCATTCGGCTCATTACGGCTTTTACAGCCAATAACACGGCAATAAACCATGTTTATCACACGTAACTTAACATAAACACTTGCTACAGGTGAGATAATCACAATTTTAAATGAGAAATTTGATTTAATTTACAAAAACTGAGAAATGTCAAGATTGTTGTGTACAAACTACGCTTAGGCCAAACAAACTGAAGGTGATACGCAGAAAGTGACAGAAGATAACATGTCTATCTCTTTTACTCTCAGCATGTCGAGCGTAAACATTTCTCACTCACTCTTGGTATTATTATTACCACGTCAAGTCTATAGATCCTAAGTCTTTGGACTCGGCACATTTTGTATACTAAATACTTTACTGTTTTAAATACACGATACCACGAAATATCGTCGTTTCCTATCACAACCACCGGTAAGGCGGCTGGATCCATGGACACGGGCGTACATATGTCGTGGTTGATTTTCAGAGAAACACAAATCTGCTGTCGCGCACCATGATCTTGCGTCCGTATCATGTTTTTCTGGATCAAATGTAGGTAAATCTTCACGGTAGGCTGGTTTTGGTGACTGCAGCGCCTCAATCAATGCTCGCATATTTTTATTTTGTTGTTCGAACATAACATGCCACATGTTGGTTTCTTTGTTCAGATCTAACACTAATCCTACTTCTGATGACGGGAGGCCGCCATTTGCATTATCATTGGCACTCATTATCGAATCTCTTTTCTACTGTGGGCGTCAGTGGGTAGTGTTAGATAAAGGAAACAGACTTGTACACTGTATTACACTATAATTCTTCTATTACAAATTCACTTAATAGGTATCACAGAACGCACGATAGTTTTAGTGAGCAGCCACGCGTCTTTCTCAATCGAAGCAGTCCACAGATACCACTATACTAGTGATGTCACGGTTCGATGACGCGCGGGTCACTAACTCCATCGAGCGCCACCAGGTGGCGCTGGCGTCCCAGAATCGATTATCGACTCGATTGCGACATACTAATACAAGCAAAACTTTAATGTTCACGGGATGCGTAACTATTGGCTGTCTTGTACCGTGTCGTGTGTCGCGCGCAATTAACAATAACTGAACTATCTGTGCTAGGTGCGAGGTTTCGAATGCCGATACAAGTAGAGGAACCCCCTGGGCTTTGGAAAAATAAGAAATATGGCCTCTGTTTAAGGTTTCTGTAACTGACTTTTGCGCAAACTGGGGTTTGCCCGTCTGTATAGACGCCCCATAGTGCGTCGTCCATCAACTCGAAGGTGCTAACTGCTCCTCTTGGTCCCTTAATTTGAACCGGTATGATCTTCAGGTATGACTGATTCTTCTTTATTGTCCAAGTAGAATTGATGACATCTGTTGCTTCATTGTCTTCTGTCTTCTCTGTTTTCTTGGTATAGTGCAACAGCTTATGGTGCAGATTTTTGCAGCTGTTGATGCCGCATGGCTGACCCTGGCATCGATGGGTCATGTTTCTGTATCGAAGGCATCTGAAGCATAGATGTTTGGACTTGGCTGCGTCCCATCTTTCGTTTTCGTCCATCTTTTTGAAATTCTCGCAGGCTGTAGCAGTGAACTGTTTTGTCACATACAGGACACTTCGGCGTGTTGTCCTTTTCAGTCACGTTGTGGACCTTCTGTGTTTTCTTCTGTGTTGTGACTGGTGATATATGCGCTGTGACTTGTTCAGGGAGCGCGTACGGTCCGCATAGCTCGGCTTCTCTTCTGAGGAATTTCTCCAACTTCATAAGGTCTGGATCTTCCTTTGGCTGTATAGATGAGAAGTCGTAAAATCTGTAGCGTAGCGTCGGAGTCAGTTTATCCACAACGACCTTGGAAACTTCCGGGTTGTACATATAATATATGCAGTTGAGTGTTTTCAGGGTTGCCACGATGTTGCAGGCCCTGGTGGCGAAGATATCTCGCGGTGACTCTGTTAGGCGTGGTAGTCCGCGGAGCGCCACCATTCCCATCATTGCTATCGATTCTGGTCTTCCAAATCGTGACTCTAATGTCTTCATCACGGTGGGATGCGCGTTGGTGATTAATAGGCCTTCAACTGCTTCTTTGGCCTTTCCTTTCAGGTTCCTTCTAAGTCTGTTCATGTTTTCCACCGTTGTGTATATATTTTTCGTTTCATTATACGCAGTGCGGAAAGTTAGCCACTCTTGATGTGATCCATTGAAGAAGGACAACTTAATGAACTTCGGTCGCTGAGCTGCCTTAACAGCGCGTGTGATCGCGTCCGCCAGCAGTATGAGGTCCGATTGTCTTCCCGCCGGTGGTTGCTGTACGCGCTGTGCCTGTTGATGAGGTTCTTCTGTGTCTCCAGCTGGATGACTCTCTTCTGCGCTGATGGCCACCTCTTCTGTTGGGTTATGCGGTTCGTGGGTGATCGCCAACACAGGCCTGTTGACTTGGCTATCCAGCCAGTTTGTCCACTCGTTCGTTTACTTCTGTTTTCGAGTAGACGGAGTCAAAGTCTCAAGTTTCTTCTGTTTCTAGCGCAGCGAGGCGTGCTGCGGCCAGTTCTATTTGAAGCTGTAATAGGTTTTCTTTTGATTTCACAATCCTGTACGCTTTCCCCCTAACCCCCTTCTTACTAGGGGGGCGAGGGTCCTGCGGTCGGCTTACCTCTGGTGGTTCGACGACTATTTTCTTCGCCCGTTTCACCGTAGAGGTTTTTGTTTCTTGCCGAGGCGCTTTGGTGACAGTCCCAGGAAGCGTCATAGTCTTCAAGGTCTTCCTTAAAGCTGCATCGGCGGGCAGGGTTGGCGCGGGTGCCGCTGAAGGTGCGGCTGCGGTAGCGGTCGCAGATGGCGCAGCGGATGGCACGGTGGAGGTGGATGACCACGTGGTCACGGAGGTTTCCGTTCGCTGTGTAGTCTCGAAAAGAATAAGTCAACCGGATTTATGGAAAAATAACAAATCGAAGGAAAATAGGTTTAGAAAGAAAAAAGTTTATTCGGCACAGACACAAAGATACAAAAGAGGGTACATATATACTATAATGTGACCTTATACATAGGCCCCTTTCTGTTAAAACTGCGAAATAAAAACCAAATTGTGTTGCTCTGAAAAGAGAAACAACATTTAAAGCTATGCTAGCATGTATTTCACAAATTAAATATTACGTTTTATTAGTAGTACACTCGTCTGACAGATTACCATAACCTTCCAATCTATGTGTCATCCTTCCATAGATCCACCACAGCTTATACATGAAACTAAATTAAGTGAATGCGCGGCAAATTCAAATTAAATGGAGTGTAAGTAAATAGCTTCATTCACATACATAAGAAGTAAAAATAAGAGCTTAGAGTACATCATATAAAAGGCTAGGTTGTAGTGAGTGGATGTTGTGGATCTCAGTGCGAGCTGTGCCGAAAGGCGTTTGGCTCAGCATGAGCTGGTTGGGAACGGGTTCTCCTCCAACGCTGATTTTCAGCCAAAGTCTATTCAGTAGCGTTAAACATTTTGCTTGGTTACCAAAATCGGACGCAAATTATTTGGGAAAATTTGTTGGTAGAGTAGTTTGTTTTTTGATAGCTTTGCAATTGAGTAAGCATTAAATAATGATAAAAAAAAATAGTAACAGCTTTGATGTGAGCAAATGGACGATCATGACAATGTATGAGTTTGGTATTAGACGACTTATTTACTTCGGCACAGTTCACACTAAGGCACAAGTTAAACACAATAATACAGAATAAAAAATACAAAACATTGTTTACGCCAAAAAACCTAGAAACGTCCTTTTTCTTTACATATATCGCCGTGCTAGGTGAGCACGCTGCGCCGAAGATCACCGATGTCATTCAGTATTCCCTGGGTTTGCCGGTGCGCAACTCTCCTCGCCACAAGAAACGTAGACTGTCGCGGTCTTCTTCCCTTATCTTGAGGTGAAGAAACATTTCTTTGATGTCCGCTACGACTGCACTGCTACGGGGGTTGCCGGAACCGAATCACTCCAAACAATGACTTTTGAAGAGAATTTTGTTAGCTATAGACTCATAGTCTTCTGGAAATACGCGAGTACGTTTGCCCATATTTAGTTTTTGACAAAAAAAGAACAAAGTCGACGCGACGCGTGCTACGCGAGTATGTTTGCCCATATTTAGTTTTTGACAAAAAAATAATATACTGCGCACAAAGTCGACGCGTGCTACGCGAGTACGTTTGCCCATATTTAGTTTTTGACAAAAAAAGAACAAAGTCGACGCGACGCGTGCTACGCGAGTACGTTTTCCCATATTTAGTTTTTGACAAAAAAAGAATATACTGCGCACAAAGTCGACGCGTGCTACGCAAATACGTTTGCCCATATTTAGTTTTTGACAAAAAAAGAATATACTGCGCACAAAGTCGACGCGTGCTACGTGAGTACGTTTGCCCATATTTAGTTTTTGACAAAAAACAAAAAAAGTTTTTGAAAAAACAATCTCAAATAGTGCAGATTGGCGCCACCTAGTGTCTACTACAAATAAACAAATACTAATCTCGAGGACAAAGCACGAAGTATAATGAAAGGTTACAACTCTTTGATAAGATTACATGTTGTTTCATGTCATAGCTCACATGGGAGTAAATTCGTCAAGGTAAGGATTTAATTTAATAATTTTTGAACATTCTCTACTTTATTTAATTATTTAAAGTTATCATTTACAGGTTGCTGATTAAGTACTGCTATCTCTTTGTAAAAACTGTTTATCTGTGAAATTATTAATAAGATTTTCATAGACTCTTTGAGTTCAGTAATTGTGAGGTAGGTAAGTCGGATAAGCTTAGAATAATTACACATAGAAAGATAGTCTTCATACAAGCGCTCTGTCAAAATTGAAGCACTAAACCGGTTCACACAGGCGTGCCGATTACGTGCTTACGCCCGGCGACACGCACACATACACTTGGGTAATGTTGCCAGTGAAGGTCCAGTTTTCCGAAAGTGGGGTAATGACTCGGCCGCTGATAACCATTTGTTTTTGGCAATCATGCATAAATAGCTATGTGTGGTAAAGTGTGGATATGGTAATGTAATGTTGTTATAATACGGGAATATTTATTTTTATGAAACGAATAAAAGAAAACAACAGCACGTAAAAATATATATATTTTAATTATTGTATACAATTATGAATTTTTATACTGTGTAACTAAAGTAAACCAATCAAGTCAACAAATATTTCTAATCGAATAGTCTTCATATTATGAAAAATAAAAAAATAATTATTAAAAAATAATCAGTTTAGAAACCTATAAAATATCGTTCGTATAGATATCGTTAAATCACACAAACACCTACATTAAAGAACAACAACAGTAAGTAACAGTAGCAAATGTTTTAAAATTAATTATTCGGAGCAATAAATTCAGTTAAAATGGGAAAATATTTTAACAATCGGGCAACACTGTGCATTGAATTAAAACGTTTCTATTTTGTTCTATTTTGACTTAATTAACTACAAGATACTATGAAATACTGAAAGCTTACCTGTGAAAAGTGATGTTATCACATTTCTTTTGTTTTTCAGATGTGTTGTGACACAATTTAACTGCACAAATCGTCATATTTTTTTTTTTTCGCGAGACACGTTCGGCGTGCATTGACATTGAACACTACGGAGCGGCCCGTTTGGAGCCATTTATGGCTCCAATTAAGGTGCTTCAAAATTGGCGCGCGGACTTGGTTTCTATGTGTAATTATTCTAAGCGGATAAGTTTAAGTACATTTAGTCTTAATCCTATGTCAAATAAGGTTCATAAATCTGAACATTCTACAAGTAACTCTAACTAGCTTATCGACACTTCCTACGTATAATATAGTAATTGTATTTGATCAACTTTACAGTATAGCAATTCAATGGTATGCAAACAGTTTATTGGTGATAGTGAAATAAGCTCATTTAGGAACCAAAATTGGCATACAGATATATTTTTAAGAATGGAATTTTACCTTCAAAAGGATTATTGAAATGGTTATTAGAATTTCTTAAGTCACTTACGGATTTCTACTATGGAAAATATCAGTGCTCATAGGTTGTATGTAGTACTTACTATACTTTACATCGATATTTATGTAGGATTAAGTAGCGTATGTTACATGTACGATAACTTACGTTGGAACTAATAAAATGAAAATGTGTCGTAGGTTACAGTTACCATAATATACAATGGAAACTTAGAATAATTACACATAGAAACCAAGTCCGCGCGCCAATTTTGAAGCACCTTAATTGGAGCCATAAATGGCTCCAAACCCCGGGCCGCTCCGTAGTGTTCAATGTCAATGCACGCCGAACGTGTCTCGCGAAAAAAAAAATATTATGACGATTTGTGCAGTTAAATTGTGTCACAACACATCTGAAAAACAAAAGAAATGTGATAACATCACTTTTCACAGGTAAGCTTTCAGTATTTCATAGTATCTTGTAGTTAATTAAGTCAAAATAGAACAAAATAGAAACGTTTTAATTCAATGCACAGTGTTGCCCGATTGTTAAAATATTTTCCCATTTTAACTGAATTTATTGCTCCGACTAATTAATTTTAAAACATTTGCTACTGTTACTTACTGTTGTTGTTCTTTAATGTAGGTGTTTGTGTGATTTAACGATATCATATTACCTTAAATTGTGTTACTTGAAAGTTGAGAAGTAAACGAACTTTATTTCCACACTTGTTAAAATGACAACTTATAGGAGTATTGCGTGTTGTTGTTCAAAGGATTCCCATCGACCCTGTTATTGCTGACAAGTGGGTGAAAAATATAAGGGTTAGTCGTGGAGAAGTTTATTGGAAGCCAACTAAAAATACACGAATATGTTCAAACATTTTAAGAATGAAGATAAGTACGTAACACAGGGTGGATCGTGTAGGTTGCGTCGAAATGCTGTCCCTGTTAAGGTATAATAATCAAAGCATTATTTAGTACTTATTATGTGTATTGTGAGATTTTGTGACACAATGTTGATAAAAATAAATGAAGCAAATGATAATAAAATGACTTTTTTCAGGATTTACATATTCCATGCACAGGCACAGATGATCAATTTGAAGATAATGTGGATGAGATTTCACCTTTTCATGGGCTATTGGTGAGTGTAATGGTTAATATAAATAACTTGACTGTCAAATGAGTCACATGTGACTCTTAGGAAAATAAACTATTTAATTTTAGTAAACTGTCTATGTAGTAAACTTACTTACCTGACTTTTTTTAGGGTTTAAATGCTGCTGAAGACAAAACGGAAGGTGTTCGTGGAGCTTCAAATAGAAATTTAGTAACTGAAAGTTCATCGCAGCCTGTAAGTAATCGTTAATAATTACAATCCAAAGTGTTGAATTTGGGTATTTAAAATTTAACTGTAGATTTATTAATTGGTCATTTCCTTGTTGCACCCAGAATTTGTAAATATTGTGGCATGAACTTATAAGAATTTTTATTTTACAGAGTACGTCACGCGGGAATTTTAGGCGCCCATCAGACGACGAATTCGACCATATATTCGACACTCCTCGTAAGGCCCTCCTTCGAAAAAAGTTAAAGAAAAGCACATTACTTAATCTCAAACATAGAAAAGTTATAAAAACTTTAAAACAAAAAACCCGGCGTCTCCAAAAGAGGAATAAATCGCTCAAAGGAATTTTAAGTGAACTACAAAAAAAGAGATTCATTAGTAATGATGTGTCTAATTTATTGTCTGAAAATGTTTTTGCAGCCGATTTATTCAATAACATGGTAAAAAAAAATTAAAAAGATAAAAAACGTCCTATGCCAAAATACACACCTGAGTTCAGAAAATTCTGTCTTACGTTGCACTACCACAGTCCTCGAGCATATACATACGTTCGTAATACTTTTGATACGTGTCTTCCACACCCAAAAACGTTGTATAATTGGTATCACAGCATCGATGGATCACCAAGTTTTACAAATGAATCCTTTAAACTTTTTAAATCAAAGTCCCAAAGTTCGGACAAAACGTTAGTATGTGGACTGATTGCCGATGAAATGGAGATAAGACCTCAAAATATTAAAGGAGGTCTGGGAAATGTAGATGTTGGCACAGGCACAACTAGTGGTATAATGGTATAAAAGCCTCACAGGCTTATGTTTTTATGCTTGTTTGCCTGAATGAGCGTTGGAAAATCCCTTTGGGATATTTCCTAATTCACAGTTTGGAGGGAAAACATAAAAAAAAAATAATAAACATATGTTTAGCTAAATGCCATGATGCTGGCATTAAAGTTGTATCTCTTACCTTTGATGGTCACCCCACCAATATTTCAGCGATGGAATTGTTAGGTTGTCGGGTTAAAAATCCAAAAAATATGAAAACCACCTTTAAGCACCCTTCATCAGATCACGAAGTGGCGGTATTTCTAGATCCATGCCACATGATTAAGCTTATCCGTAATCACTGGGAAGACAAAAGCCAATTACTCGATGAGCAAAAAAATTTTGTGGATTGGAACTACTTGGTACTTTTAAATGATTTGCAGGATACAGAAGGACTGAACATTGCGAACAAGCTAACACGAAGACATTTAGAATTTAGAAATACAATTATGTAAGTTAAACTGGCCATGCAACTTCTTAGCAGAAGTGTTTCTATCTGTCTAAAATTTTGCCGCGAAACCCTAAAACTGGACAAATTTGAAAAATCTTATGGCACAGAAAATGTTATTATGCTTTTGAACGACCTATTTGATGTTTTTAATTCAAGAAGATTAACACAATACGGATTTTGTCGGCCATTGTCAAAAGATAATAAAGTAAATATATTCGATCTTCTTGAAAAAGCCAAAAAATATATCTTAAATTTAAGTATAAAAACTACTAGGAAGCGTACGTACCATGAAAATGAGGCTGCTATAAGAATAAAATTTAAGAGTTTTGAGTCAGTCTTAAGTGTTCAAAGTAATAAAGGTTTTAGAGGAATGCTGATATGCATAGACAGCCTAAAACACTTGTATAAAACTTTGTACCGTACCGTTTGAGCCAAGATCATTTGGAACTGTTCTTCGGCATGGTAAGAATGAATGGAGGGCATAATGATAATCCTAATGGCCTTCAGTTCAAAGGTGCATACAGAAAACTATTATGCCACATGGAACTACAAGCAGTGGTAACAGGCAACTGTGTGCCATTAGAAGATATTTCTGTCCTGACTTGTTCTTCTGCAATAAAATGTATGAATCAAACCACTTTTTCTGAACGTTTTGACGATGACGAAGAACAGCCGTACCAAGAATCAGAAAGACACGCACCTGATGTAGACATTGCTTCTCTGATAGCTTCGACTGATGACCCAAACTACAAAAATTATGTCGTAGGCTACATTGCAGGGAATGTTGCGAGATACTTAATGAAAAAAATTAAGTGTAATTTTTGTATCGATAGCATGCTCACAAAAGAATAATTGTGGTTTCACAAATTGGTCACTCTAAGGGACAACGGCGGCTTAATTTATGTATCAGAAGCTGTTTACTTAATCTGCGGCATAGCCGAAAATTATTTCCGGAAGTTTATGGCGGAGACAAATAACTTAGATAAAACATCAGAGACAAAACTTGCTTTGACAATTATGGAAAAACTTGTTGGTAGGTCTGTTTTCCCTAATGCAGAGAAACATGTAAATGAGAAAAATATTAACAATTTGTCAAGGCTCATTATTGAAAGATATTTGCGCATTCGTCTTTTTTACAAGTCGAAAAAAAACAATGTAATGAAAACAGCATTATCAAAGCGGCAATTACTCAGGAAACAAATACAGTTTACAGGTTTCTAAACTGATTATTTTTTAATATATTTTTTTCTTTTTCATAATATGAAGACTATTCGATTAGAAATATTTGTTGACTTGATTGGTTTACTTTAGTTACACAGTATAAAAATTCATAATTGTATACAATAATTAAAATATATATATATATTTTACGTGTTGTTGTTTTCTTTTATTCGTTTCATAAAAATAAACATTCCCGTATTATAACAACATTACATATTACCATATCCACACTTTACCACACATAGCTATTTATGCATGATTGCAGTGGTAGCCGAGTGGTCGAACGCACGCTTTGCAATCAAAGTGCGCAGGTTCTATCCCCGGCTCGCACCTCTGGGTCCCATGTGCGAATCTCATTTTCATCTGAGATTATCACTTGCTAAGAAACGGTGACGGAAAACATCGTGAGGAAACCTGTGTGCCCGGTATAATGGCAATAGGCTCGCCCCCTATTACATTGGGACCAAAAATACATCGGCGAAGTGTGGGCGCACTGCAGTGCACCTCTGCCTACCCCTTCGGGGAATACAGGCGTGATGATGTATTGCCAAAAACAAATGGTTATCAGCGGCCGAATCATTACCCCACTTTCGGGAAAACTGGACCTTCACTGGCAACATTACAAGAGTGTATGTGTGCGTGTCGCCGGGCGTAAGCGTAAGCACGTAATCGGCACGCCTGTGTGAACCGGTTTAGTGCTTCACTTTTGACAGAGCGCTTGTATGAAGACTATCTTTCTATGTGTAATTATTCTAAGAATGGAACAAAAATGTTAATTCGGCAAATAAGCGCTATTAACGGGGAAAATTGAAATAAAAGATCACTTCTATTATTCTGAAGCATATTGTATTTCGTAATCAAAATAGTCCAAATAAACAATCCTTACATTTGGTGATGTACTTATATAAGCAACTAGCCACTTCGTATGCCCCGCGTCTCCCTTGCCCCTCATGCCACATGAAACAAGTACCTTCATGTTCAGCCATATTAAAAACTGTAAAATTAAATACTGAAAGCTTCCGTTTATAATAAAGAATACTTATATTACCGTACGAAGCAGTTAGAATTTTTTGAAAGTCGAAAATGGCGACTAATATTTTACCGTCTGATACTTTGGCAAGTTCTTTATCTGTCGACTTCTTTTTGCGAACTCTTTATTTTTAATGTGTGCTTCATGTAATTGGGTTTCAGATTGTGTCGGACTAGATATGTTTTTATAAATATGACACTTATCACATTGGTCTTTAGGCCGTCCGATTGCCCGTGTAGCAAATTTTGCTACACGGACGAAACCGCTCGCTTGGGTGGGGCGCATGGATCGCCGGATTGCCCGTGCCCGGGGCGAAGGCAAGACACGCCCGATTGCCCGGCCGTTATTTTGGCCCGCGACGGCGCGGCGCGGCGCGCGCCCTCACTTCAAATAATCGCTTTTTTTAACGAAATTGTTTATGTAATAGTCCAAATGCTATGTTTTTTATGTTTACTATGAGTTAAGCTATATATTGTTATCTTTTGTTTTTCAGATAACGACTTTTGTGTACTGTTATATTGCGCCAAACTTTAAGCTAGCGAAAATTTAAGCGCGACTTGTATTGAAAGGATCATATCTCAAAAATTAAAGCGATGACATAGGGTGTTTAATTTAAATTTACATTACCTATGTATCAGGCAATAAGATGAGAAATAAAAACAAACACTTGTCCATACAATTTTTTTTATTTACAGCCCTTTGAATTGAAAAAATAATCATAAAAAAATAAAGTTAAACAAAAAACATGTCCAAACTAGCACCAGCGGCCTCAGTACGCCTGCCAAGATAAGACATTTTCTCACGCATCGTGACGTCATTTTTGTGTCAAAATCGTTACGTCTTATTTGCTAGCATGGCGTAAATATAAAATGGGTTTGACAGTTAAATAAAACGTGTTTGACGTATGGATAAGATGTTATATCTTAAGTGCTAGCATGGGTTACCAAAATGTACCATAGAGACACGAATTTGACAGGTCAACGTAAAGAAATTTCTCACGGTCAAAGGCCGGTGATGAGAAAATAATTAGGCTGTAAGAAGTACATAAATATAGCATTTTATACACTATTATAACAAATAATACTTATTTTACTCTATCCTTCGCCAATATCAAGCGGACTACATGCAAAATTCTTCCGAAAACGAACACGTAAATTTATTTTCGTGTTCGACAAACAACTACAAAAAAGTGTAGAGACATTTCTATCTGTTTTATTTTCTTCCGAAAATCCACATAATCCTATTCCACGTGATTTAAAATCCATATTTTACAAAAAATCTGTAGGTTTGAGGTTAGATTTTGTTTGGCATCATACTTTACGTGCTTTTTGCCGTTTTACAATGTAAAGTTATTTAAATTGGCAAATAAAAATAGTATAGTGCCCAAGAAATAAATTTTAAGCATAATACCACCGACCAAATGATAATACGTAAAGCTTCTGGCATAATAAAAAAGAATCTATGCCCAAAGATATTTTTAATCTGTGCATAAATAATCTAATATATTCTATGATGTGTATGCAGCATCTTTTTTCTTTGTAAAGCTCCGTCTCGCTCTATTTGTCATTTCAATGAACGAATGAACGAAAGATCGTAAACTGTGAGAAAATTTTAGCAGGCTGTCTAATTTTAAACATCTTGGAAGCCATATTAGCAAATAAGATACGGGAACGCAAGTTGACAAGATGTTTTAGGGACTTGTGAGAAAACATCTTGGCAGGCGTACTGAGGCCGCAGCGGCCCCGTATCTTATTTTGGGCATAGCTTCTTTTTTATTATGCCGGAAGCTTTATGTATTATCATTTGGTCGGTGGTATTATGCTTAAAATTTATTTCTTGGGCACTATACTATTTTTATTTGCCAATTTAAAGAACTTTACATTGTAAAACGGCAAAAAGCACGCAAAGTATGATGCCAAACAAAATCTAACCTCAAACCTACAGATTTTTTGTAAAATATGGATTTTAAATTACGTGGAATAGGATTATGGGGATTTTCGGAAGAAAATAAAACAGATAGAAATGTCTCTACACTTTTTTGTTGTTGTTAGTCGAACACGAAAATAAATGTACGTGTTCGTTTTCGGAAGAATTTTGCATGTAGTCCGCTTGATATTGGCGAAGGATGGAGTAAAATAAGTATTATTTGTTATAATAGTGTATAAAATGCTATATTTATGTACTTCTTACAGCCTAATTATTTTCTCATCACCGGCCTTTGACCGTGAGAAATTTCTTTACGTTGACCTGTCAAATTCGTGTCTCTATGGTACATTTTGGTAACCCATGCTAGCACTTAAGATATAACATCTTATCCATACGTCAAACACGTTGTATTTAACTGTCAAACCCATTTTATATTTACGCCATGCTAGCAAATAAGACGTAACGATTTTGCCACAAAAATGACGTCACGATCCGTGAGAAAATGTCTTATCTTGGCAGGCGTACTGAGACCGCAGATGTGGTGAAATAAGGGTGGGTATACACAGAACAAGAAATTTTTGCTCGGATTTTTTTTTATCGTAGGAAAATGCTTTATGCATCTACTTTCTATCTTCGGGGGGGGGTAGAAGGGAGTATGTGGGAGTATGTGTCACAGCATGAGACTGCATACCCACTAAAAACCTACGTTGCACCTAACGGGTTACAAGGAGTCGGGGCTACGGGAACGTGGCCCGGACGCAACAGCAGCCTTATGCAGGCTTCCTCTCTATTGGTGCTATGTCGGCACACGAGACACAGCGCCCCACTACAAGCCGAGTGGCAGGCACCCCCGTGCCCGCCGCTCAGAGCTTGCCAGGGAGGAAAAACCTCGACCCAGCCCGTCACGCCAGTCTTCCCACCAGTGAGCCAACCAGCCAACCAGGAAGGGGATACTCTGAAAAAAAAAATTTAAGAAAAAAATTAAAGCAAAAAAAAAATACAAAAACCCGATGAATCGACCCAGCCCGTCAGGCCAGTCTTCCCACCAGCGAGCCAGCCAGCCAACCAGGAAGGGGATACTCTGAAAAAAAAAAATTAAGAAAAAAATTAAAGCAAAAAAAAAATACAAAAATCCGGTGAATCGACCCAGCCCGTCACGCCAGTCTGCTGAAAAAAAAAACAAATTAAAAACAGAATAGCAAAAAATTAAAAAGCAACAAAGCGGAAAAATAAAAAAAAAAACCGGTGAAGTGCGAGTCATGCAATACAGCCACAAAGACAGACAGACAACAAAGTGATCCTATATTGCCTATTTGCCAAATTTCATGATTAAATAGCTACTACAAGTTCGGCATGGTATTTAGTGTAGCAGTCCCCGATGCACAAATTTATATTGCACTTCCACATTGTCGTGCGCTGCGGGTGGAGTGCGGATTTATAACAATATTTGCATCGCTGCTTTTTTATGAGTCTCTCCGGCAAGTGCATGTTGGACAATGTGACAGGTGGTGGCAATTCTCTTTGAATGAGTGCATGGGGGCTGTACATCTGTATGATCTCGTCAGCCAATTGCAGACGGAAATCTCTGTTTCCTATCTGAGTTTCCTTGGTGCGGCCGGGCCGTGGTTGAAAATGACCAGAGCGTTGTGTATAGACACGTTCACAAGCCGGCGGAAAAGCTTTTTATACCAAACTAAATTTCTCACTCTCTCTATGGGGAAAGCATGGAGCATCTGATCTTTGTGATCGACTCCGCCCATAGAGTGGTTATAATCTAAAACAACTTTAGGTTTGTACCTATAGTACCCGTACTTTTCTTGTCCGCCGACTTCTGGCGCGTGGAATGTGGAAATCAAAGAAACAACGCTTTTGTCCTTCCACACAGTGCGGCCGGGCCGTGGTTGAAAATGACCAGAGCGTTGTGTATAGACACGTTCACAAGCCGGCGAAAAAGCTTTTTATACCAAACTAAATTTCTCACTCTCTCTATGGGGAAAGCATGGAGCATCTGATCTTTGTGATCGACTCCGCCCATAGAGTGATTATAATCTAAAACAACTTTAGGTTTGTACCTATAGTACAGTACCTATAGTATAGTACCCGTACTTTTCTTGTCCGCCGACTTCTGGCGCGTGGAATGTGGAAATCAAAGAAACAACGCTTTTGTCCTTCCACACACACACACACAAATCTTTTGTCGTGCTGTAACACACTTCACCGGCTTTCATATTTTTTTTATTTTTGCATTTGAGAGCCTCCGGAACAAACTCTCTATTTAGTCGAAGAGTGCCCATGGTGTCTGTGTTATGCTTAGATTTGAGCAGCCTAGATGGAAGCGGCGCATTATAAAAGTTATCCATAATAATGGTATGGCCTTTGCCAAACAATGGTCTCATTAAATTATAAACTATCTGAGAAGTGGCACTCTCCGGCTCATCCTGGAGGCATTGTGCCTCAACAGCTTCCTGTGGCGCATGAATGTGTCCCTTGCCGGAATACACATTCATTTTCCACAAGTAGCCTGTGCGTGATTCGCACAATTCGTAACTCTTTACACCTACCCGAGCTCTTTTGGTGGCAATCAATTGTGCAAATGAGAGACGGCCTTTCCATAGAAGGAGAGACTCGTCGATGGCGACATTTTGCTCGGGTAGGTATAATGAGCTAAATCTGTCATTTAAAAGTTCGATGATGGGCAAGATTTTATCTAGTGTGGACGGATTTACGCGAATTGAGGCGTTGTCTACAAAGTGTAGACACCTTTTTAATAACACGAAGCGATTGTAGGGCATTATTTTACCGAAATCACCAAGTTTAATTGTGAACTTCTGGGATACCAATATTCTCTCTCCACATTGTTAATCACCAGAGATTGGAGCATAATAATCGAAAGTAATTGCCAAATTTCCTCTCTGGTTGTGTCCTTCCACCGAGACATCCTGGATTGGTTCTTTTGAATAGCTTTAAGTATTACGCGTTGGGCGTAACGATTAGTTTCGCGAACAATAAGATCTATGATATCGGTATCCCAGATTTTGGCAAATACCTCCAGGGGAGTTAGTCCCGTGGCATCAAAAGTTGTTCAAAAGTTAATCAGGGAAAATAAAAACTAATAGTAATAGGAGCATAAAGACTTAACTTTAAACCGTGCTGTAGAAGTGTGTCGGTCTGCAGAGTTATCTAAGGAGCACTGCAAAGTACTGCAGAATAAATCTGAAGTTTCTGTGGATGTCGTGCAGAATAATTTCCCAGAGAGACCACCACAGCGAACACAACAATATAAAGCTAAGTAGAATAGCTATCCTAGTATTAGAAGAGATAACTTTAAAGCCAATTATTATTTATGCTGGAAATGTGACACTGCTCATAGGCCCAGAATGTGTCCTACTTTTGGAAAAAATTGCGCCAATTGTAATAAACCAAATCATTTTAAAGTTGACTGTAAAATTAAGAATGTGCATAACATAAGTAGTGAATATGTTGGAATGGTATGACTAGCTAATGTTAGTTTGATTAATACTAAAAACACAGAATGGACAAAGTATATCCAAGTCGAAAACAAAAAACCGGCCAAATGCGAGTCGGACTCGCGCACGAAGGGTTCCGTACCATTATCTATAAAAACAGCAAAATAAACACGTTTATTGTATAGGAGCCTCCTAAAATATTTATTTTATTCTGATTTTCAGTATTTGTTATTATAGCGGCAACAGAAATACATCTGTGAAAATGTCAAGTCTAGCTATCACGGTTCATGAGATACAGCCTGGTGACAGACGGACGGACGGACGGCTGGACAGCGAAGTCTCAGTAATAGGGTTCCCGTTTTACCCTTTGGGTACGGAACCCTAAAAAGTAAAGGAGAGGGGGATCTCTGGGCCCAATTGTAATAAGTTGAGATATGGTTTAAAAAAGCGGTATTTTTTTTCTGTTTTATAATATAAAAAAATCAGCTCAATTCACAATCTGGAAAACGAGAAATAATAAAAATAAATTTATTTCACTAATGAAATAGAGTATCGATTACAATAATCGATGATGATGCCAATATTAAAATGTCTGAGACATCAGTAGTTTTAGAAGTGTTAGGGGGAGCACATATAGAACCCTGTGTTAACCTTTAATATTAAAAAATAATTGATTCTGAGAAAATCAAAACAGAATTTCTAATTGTTACTGAAAATGTAAGACCAATTCTGGGGTTAAAGACTTTAATGGAAATAAATTTGTTAAATATTAATAATAATATAAATGTAATTGAGGCAAGTGAAAGTAGGGACACAATTATTAATAAATGCGAGCAAATCCAAATCACTACTCTTTTTAAATTCATTAAAACGTTTGACGGTTCACGAGAAAAAACATTGTGACAATGCCATAAACTTAGCCTCAGAAACACAGAAATCGATCCTATTTAAATACAACTTATCTCAGCTAGATGGCAAAGCTGAAACTGCTTGTTCAATCAAGGAGTTTGATTCATGGGAACAAATGCGTGAATTTTTGAAAACACAGTTTGGCGTCAGGGAACATTATACTCATTTATTGGAAGATCTACAAGAATGCAGGCAACAGCCACCAGAACCGGTTACTCAATTCGCATTACGCGTTGAAACCTGCCTTTTAAAATTATTGACAGTAATTACCTTATCTAATAGAAAAAAGACCGAATTAGTCGGCCGCACAGCAGCTATGGGGGTAATTGGCCTTAAACCGAATATCTCCAATTTAGTCCGTGGTAAAAATACTTGCAACCTTAAAGAAGCTATAAATTTAGCTATATCCTAAGAAAATATCCTAAACTTGATATTTAAACGCAATTCCCAATCAGGCCATTCGTCAATGCCTCATCGCCCTGTTCAAAAACCTCGGATGTGTTGGAGATCCATTTTCTTAAGGAAAAACAAACCAGACAAACAAACTTCAGAAACCCTTTTACACAATTGCGCTAATTTGAACTTAAATTTTTTTCCGAAAATTCCGAAAATCCGAAAATCATCAACAAAAAAATCATTCAAAATAATGGGTGAAATATCTACATCCTCACACTCTAATGCCAACTGCTTATGGCAGCGCATACTTAGGTATGGTGCAGATGCTGTCCCGTACGTAACTGTGTTAAGTCTGTATACACCGAGCGGATCCATTTTATTTTTACGCCATAAAATAAATTGCAAGTTTCTTTGATCTTCTTGAATTAATATCTGTCTAGACATCTTTTCAATATCGGCACATGGTGCATATTTATATTAGCAACTAAAAACATTACATATTGGAAAATAACAGAATTAAATTATTGACAATTCATTCTTAACAGAAGTGACAAGCCGTCACAAATATAAATAGTAAAATAGTCTATGATCGGGAAAAGAGGTTTACACCACAGATGATGATTGATGAAGATGATTGTGGAGAGATTGGTGTTAAAAATAGATAAACTGCGTTTGTCTATGGACATTCAATGTTGTGTCAAGCGCTACTGTCAAGCGAAGAACTCTCTCGAACGGCAATGGCGTAGCATTGTAGCGGTTTGGTTTTTAAATGTATTTACAATAAATGTGATTCTGCAATTAGAAACGTGTTTAGCGTGTTCAGGTTATGGGCCCAGATTCACTACAAAATGCAAGTGGAGTTCAGAATTAATAAATATGACATCAAGGCCGGAAAATAATTTGACAGTTGGCTGCTCAGAATTAAACTCGCACTTGAAGAAAGCAATCTATTAGAATCCCTAGAAAGTATGTACCCTAAAGAATATACCGCTGAATAGAATAATAAGAATGTAAGGGCAAAATAAATTTTAGTCCAATGTATTGACGATAGTCATTTGGAAATGATCAAAGAATGCAAAACGTCATTAGAAATTCAAAAATTGGAAAAAGTTTTTTGGAAGAATTGGAATCGCGTCGCAATTGTCTGTAAGAAAAATACTATTAACCGTCAAACTTGTTGAAGAAAATTCTCAAGAAATCTGAATAGAAACTACAAAATGGTAAACCGGAAAGATTAAATAGAACACTTATAGAAAAAGCTATAAAATGAAAAAGGAATGGTAAAGAAATGTGGGGTGAAGCTTTCTATAGGCTAACTACAATAAATTAACAGATACCAGAATAAAAATATGGTTTGGTGATTTACCATATACCAATAGAAAAGAAAAAATAAGAGTGGTTAAAAGCCATTGAAGAAGAGTGGTTAAAAGCCATGGAAGAAGAGATTAAATCTCAGGAGGAAGAAGAAGAATTAAAAAAGAAGAGTGGTTAAAAGCCATTGAAGAAGAGTGGTTAAAAGCCATGGAAGAAGAGATTAAATCTCAGGAAGAAGAAGAATTCAAAAAGAAGAGTGGTTAAAAGCCATTGAAGAAGAGATTAAATCTCAGGAAGAAGAAGAATTCAAAAAGGAGAGTGGTTAAAAGCCATGGAAGAAGAGATAAAATCTCACGAAGAATTAAAGAAGAAGAAGAAGAAGAGTTAAAATCTCATGAAAAGCATTATATTTGGATGATGGCTGAGAAACGGAAAGATAAGAAAACCATACACAGCTGTTGGGTTTTTAGGAAGAAAGGTGAAAATGCATACAAGGCTAGATTAGTAGCAAAAGGTTTTGAATCATCAGAGTGGAATTAAACTTATGCTCCGGTAACTGGTACTGGTGATTGCTTACAAAGAAAATATGCATGTTGAACAAATGGATGTAAAAACCGCGATTTTGCATGGAATTTTACATGAAGAAATTTATATGTACTTACCTGAGGATATGAAAAATGATAAGTAAGTTATTACTGATTTTCAGAAGAAACTTAAACTTAGATTTGATATGGAATATTTAGGGTCTGTTCAGAAGTTTTTAGGTATAGAAATAGAAAGAGATTCTTAGAATAATATTGTAAAAGTCCATCAGAAGTCATACATTGCAAAACAGTTGCAAAGATTTGAAATGTTGGATTGTAAAGGTATAGCTACTCCCGTAGAGAAACGTTTAAAAGTTATAAAAGAAACTAATGTTGAATTGTTTACCTAAGCAACCTTATAGAGAAGTCATAGGTTGTTTAATGTATTAAGTGATGGGAACTAGACCTGATTTAAGTTTTGCTGTAAATTTGTTCAGTCGATTTCAGGATTGTGCTAATGATATGCATTGGAATTATTTAAAGAGAGTATTGAGGTATTTAAAACAAACGCAGACGTTAGGTTTATGTTATACTAATACTTCTTTAGAACAACATGATGTAGTAGGTTATACTGATTCTGATTGAGCTGCTGATTGTATTGATAGAAAAAGTGTCACAGGTTTTTGTTTAACTTTGTATGGAAATGTAGTCTTATGGGCTTCTAGAAAACAAAAAACTGTATCGCTTTCAACAGCTGAAGCAGAATATGTTGCTTTAAGTTCACTTGTGTCAGAAGCTTTGTGGTTTAAAGGATTGTTAGATGACTTAAAGATACATTGTAAATTCGTGTTAATTTTTGAGGATAATTTGAGTTGTATTCATATAGCGAAGAATAGGGAATGTAAAAGAGTAAAACACATAGATATTAAACATCACTTTATAAGAGATGCAATACAGAATGGTGATGTTGTAGTTGAATATATTCCGTCCTCTTTACAGAAGGCAGATATGTTAACGAAGTCTTTATGTAAAGATATTTTTTGTTCACATAGAAATTCCTTTGGTTTAAGAAGTTGTTAGTTATTTATGTTGTAAAGAATGTTCCATAAGAAAAATGCAGTATTATGGGGGAGTGTTAAAAATAGATAAACTGCGTTTGTCTATGGACATTCAATGTTGTGTCAAGCGCTACTGTCAAGCGAAGAACTCTCTCGAACGGCAATGGCGTAGCATTGTAGCGGTTTGGTTTTTAAATGTATTTACAATAAATGTGATTCTGCAATTAGAAACGTGTTTAGCGTGTTCAATTGGAAGGTATTGCCAACTATGTTAACTGGAAGTTTGCTATTCGCATGATATTAACATTAGATGGACTTTGGGATTGTCTCATTACCACTAAGCCAATCTGATGCCGCGCGCGATGCACGTGCGCTTGCGCGTCTTGGCTTGTCCATCCAACCAAACCTATATCAATATATTAGAGATGCTAAAACGTCCAGGGAGGCGTGGCAAAAGCTGAAAGACACGTTCGAAGACAAAGGCCTATATACCGTAAAGTGCTATTATTGAGGCAACTTCACCGCACTGAATATTCAGACTGTGATAATATGTCAGATTACATCAACTGTGTTGGCGTCAGATTACATCAACGTTGTCTGGCGGTCAGTGTGACCATCTCAAAAATGGCGAATCTGCCACACACGGACCCAAAAATCTGCCAAATTCTGCCACACTCGACGTTAAAAAATGCCAAAAATATGCCAACATGAAAATAAGAAAAAAACGTATTTTCATATATTTTTTTAATCAACTTTATAACTACGTTAAACATACAAAAAAAATACACCTAATCAACATTGGCTTCAAAATGTTCGCCTTCCTTTTCTTTGTACATAGATTTTGTCGACATATTTTTTAACATTTCCTTGCTTGGTTTAAAGGAGACGCAGTCTCCGTGTTACTTTATTCCCTCTTTTGTAGTAATGATTGCTGAGACATGTTTATTCAAAAACCTGTTCCTTATTTTTGTTTTATTTAAATTAACTTCAGAAAATATCCTTTCGCACGATGCATTTGACATCGGCAAACATAATAGAGCTTTTGCAAAGTTTGCAATATTTGGATATTTTGCTGATATTTTCCCATTTGCGTCCCTGATTTTTCCCACCGCTCCCCAAAACTTGTCCACGCTCAAAATTGTCCCGGCGCTATTTCCACTTCCGCCGGCTTCTAACAAATCGCTTACACTTCTGTCAAACTTCGTCATCAACTTTTTTAATATTGTCTCCGTCTACAATGTTGGGAAATGATTTCGCAACGCTTAAAATTGACGTAAATTCTTTGTATACGACATGTTGTGGATCCAAAAACTGTAAATCTGTGAAAATGTTTGTAAGTGGCAGACGGGTTTTCAATTGACTACATATTTCAGTTAAAAATGATTGGATTCGTTGAAGAAACGTCTGGATTCCAGGTTTCAGACTCACGTCTGTGGATAAGCGATCGATTTCTGTACTCACGTTAACACCCAAATACATATCTTTTAGAGGCAAAAAGTTTACGGTAGATTTTGGGTCAATTGCAAGTGGGTCTGCGGTTTTTAAATAATTTCCCTTGATATAACAACTCAATAGGCACACGTACACTTCAGAAATGTCTTTGAATGCTGTGTGGACTGTTGTATAATCTCCTTGAAATATAATGTTTAGTTTCTTGACTGACTGCAATATATAATCCAATGCATAAAAATAAAGTTTGTGTATCTTGTCATTCAAACTGTTAAACAAGAACTCTGATGAAATATTTCTGTCTTCCAAAAACTGCGACTGAAAAAAAAGTTTTAGGGCATCCCATTGCTCTAAAACTCTTTTAATGCAAGCGTGCAAGCAAAGCCAACGAATTTCATAATGTCTTAATATTTTATGCTTTTCAGTACCAATAAAATCTTGATATTCAACAAACTCCCTTTGTCTTTTACTGCTATGGGCAAAATATCCGTAAACCTCTTGTATCATTTGGTTAATAGCTCGTGGTATGGTGTTTTTACTAGCGTGAGATACACACAATGCAGTGGAATGACACACACACTTAATGAACATGCAGTGAGGATTGACGTGCCTTATTTTTGCAATGATACCACCATGCTCTCCAAACATAACGTTAGTAGTGTCAGCCCCAAAACCAATAGCATATTTAATATTAAGGTTAGAATTAGTTAAAGACGTGGATAATGCATCAAACAATGATTGGGCATCAGCCCCGTTCAAGTCAACCAAGGTCAAAAATTTTGTTTTTACCTGCAGGTCTTTTTCTGAATAATATTTGGTTACAATAGCAAGCGTTGATGTGGTTGTAACATCTGTAGTCTCATCTATAACCAACGAAAACATAGGTGTACGTGTTTTAATATTTTCACAGAATTTTAAATCAGCAAGCATCTCTGCTTCTAAATTTGGTTTTAAAACATTATATGTTACCGCTGCCGCTTTGGTTCTCTTGCAAGAAAATTGCTTGGCGATTTCAAAATCATGGAAGCTTTTTGAGATGACTTCGCTCAAATGATCCATTAAACGGAATGGCAAATTGTGTTCCACTATCATGGCACAAAAATTAAGTTCGGCTTTTTTTACTTCCTCTTCTAATGGAGATGTTTTGAAAAACTGTTGCACCTAAAACAAATTAAATGTGATTTGTCACAAATCCTTAACAAAATACGTGGATAAAATATCTATTTCTTACAGCATAATATTTATAACAACTAAATGTAAAATACTTACCGAAGATTGGCCACTAAACCCGATTATGTTTTTTTTGTGTTTCTGGGATGAAACATGTTCCTTTAAAGAAGATAACCTGGTAACTAATTTGCAGTTACAGGCTTTACAAAATGCAACGTCCTGCTCATCCTTACCTCGACTGATCCAAGACGAGAGCAAAGGATCTTGCTCCCATTCCGGTCGATAAGACCGCTCGTATTTTCTTTTCATTATGTATTTGCTTTTAAAGTTTAGAACTGCACTTCACATACACGCTAAGCGACGTAAGAGAATGAAATGAAATGAAGTAAAAACAAAGATTTGATTGAAAACACAATCAAGAAACGTTATAAGAATATGAACCTTAAGACTTATGACTTACAGCCCACAATCAAATGACAATACCTATGTATGAACAGATCAAGCGGGAAATCCCCGTGTAATCTGGGCTGGGTATCAAACAAAGGCGTAGGTTGCCAGATTGTGAAATAATTTTCTACTAAATATTTTTATATATTAACCTTATTTAAATTTTTATTACTTATATATGATGTAATGTAATTTAAAATTAGCATGATTTTCATTTTAACCTTTGAAATCTGCCAAAATCTGCCACATTTGTAAATCGTCAGCATAATATGCCACAGCTAAAATTTTGGATCTAAATCTGCCAAAATGGCAGAAATCTGCCACAAATGGTCACACTGATCCTAAACTTGATATTTAAACGCAATTCCCAATCAGGCCATTCGTCAATGCCTCAACGCCCTGTTCAAAAACCTCGGATGTGTTGGAGATCCATTTTCTTAAGGAAAAACAAACCAGACATACAAACTTCAGAAACCCTTCTACACAATTGCGCTAATTTGAACATAAAATTATTTCCGAAAATTCCGAAAATCATCAACAAAAAAATCATTCAAAATAATGGGTGGAATATCTACATCCTCACACTCTAATGCCAACTGCTTAAGGCAGCGCATACTTAGGTATGTGGTAGGTGGTAGGTGCAGACGCTGTCCCGTACGTAACTGTGTTAAGTCTGTATACACCGAGCGGATCCATTTTATTTTTACGCCATAAAATAAATTGCAAGTTTCTTTGATCTTCTTGAATTAATATCTGTCTAAACATCTTTTCAATATCGGCACATGCTGCATATTTATATTAGCGAAAACGTAAAAGAATTGAAAATAAGTCATTGAGCAACGCAGGACCGGTCAGCTGAATATCGTTAAGCGATTTAGAAGACATCGTTTTTTTACTTGCATCAAAAACTACGCGTAATTTGGTGGTTGTACTATGTTCTCTTATTACACCATGATGCGGTAGAATATAACAAGGTATCGCGTAATTGTCAATGCGTGTCATGTGACCTAAATGTAAATATTCTTGCATAAAGTCGCTATACATCCTTGTATATTGTGGAGACCGTTCCAACCTGCGTTCCAACGATAAAAAACATGTTCTTTGCAATATTGTAACTATCGCCTAGTGTATCTATGGGTTCTTTCAACGGAATGCGCACCGAGAACCGGCCGCCATCTACCCGCTTTGTGGTTTTACAAAAAAACTGATCACAACTCTGTTATCAGCTGTTAAAATATTTTTATTTTGTTTGCTAACTTCTTCTATCTCCCAAAATTTACGTAACTGATCATTTTACTCCAAGTTCTGTACAAAGTTACAAATAACTGAATTAGGTAGTGACTTGTTATTATAGACGATACCTGATATTATCCAACCTAATGTTGTGTTCTGAAGGTACGGACCCTTAGGTAACCGAATCCTCCCATCAACCAACAGGTCCCAAAAACAATCTGCTCCTATGAGTAAATCGATCTGTAAAGGCGAATAGCGGGTCAGCAAGTTTAACATTTTTAGGTATGTTTAACGAATTAGGGCTTAACCCTACTGAAGGTAAAGTAGTAGTAATGCGATTTAATATAATACAATTAATGCGTGTATTATAAGTTTCATTTAATGATTTAAGCGTAATGACACACGACTCCGTTGAGTCAAGTCAAAGTCAAAGTCAAATCATTTATTTTGTATAGGCCTATGGGAGCACTTACAAATTGTCAAGTTTACATTTTTTTCTTATATACTACTATACTACCACCGGATCGAAACGCGACCTCAACTGAGAAGATCCGGCAAGAAACTCAGTGGGCTGATATTTTTTTTAAATCGCCAAAACTTATTACAGTGTGTAGTCGAGTGTCCTATTCCCGTGATTTGTCATGTGGACTGTATCGATTTAACGTTTAATTTATTACGTAATTGACTTGTTATAATGCAGCGTTGACTTCCGCTGTCTAATAAGGTGCGTGCTTTATAATAAACATTGTCATTACCGGCTACCTCGACTAAAGCGGTAGACAATAAGACCGTTTCTAATGCGTTGTCGTTACAATCAATATTAATGCGTGATTGCTCGACGTTATGTAAAATTGTTGATGAGTTAGATGTGGGGTTCAGTTGTGGCTTTTGCATCGTAATTGATAATAAAGCGTTTTCCCCATCAGAAGAATCATATAGCAAGCTATTATGTTTTTGATTGCATTGCCTACATGGCCCGAAATAACAACCGTTTACCGTGTGACCTACACGTAAACAATTTAAACACAAATTCTTATTATTCACGAAATCTAATCTTTAAGATTTAAACTTAAAAAATTATTACAAGTATAAAGCGAATGATTTTCTTTGCACTATGTACAAGTGCGGGTGGGTAGACGCGATGCGCTATTTTTCGAAACGGCAAAGCTTTGAATGTTTTGTTGTTAACGGTTTTTTATTGAGTTCACTTGAGGAAAGTGGTGCCGGTTTCGGCACCAATTTGTTAAATAAAGTGTGAAAGTAAAATTCGTGTAATTAGCTAAATTTTCATCTTTCCGGCAAAAATCGACGCGCGGGACTAACTGAAAAAGTTGCATATAACAACTGTGACTGCCGTTATATTGTGCATAAAAAACTGTTTTAAACAACGTTCATCATAAAATTCGCCGCATTCATCGCTAAAAACCATCAAATTCATCTGAAAAAAGTTTCACCCAAAAGTCTTTTCAAAGAAAAAACGGTCGCCATTTTTAACCGACTTCAAAAAGGAGGAGGTTCTCAATTCGACCCGTATGTTTTTCATATCTCCGGCGTCTGTCGGAGGATTTCGAAAAAAATTTTGAGGTTTGCTAGGGAATTCTTCAAGGTTGGTCCCATTTCCAAAATATTATCAGAAATCTAACCCCTTGGGGGTGAAATGGGGAGGTTGAAAGTCACATAATTTCAAAAATATTGTTTGATCAACTTGAAACTTTGTATATGTATTTTACATACAAGATAAAGAAACACGTCTTTCAGGAATTTTGAAAGAAAAAGTATGTAGGGGGTGAAATGGGGGTCCAATCCGGACTACAGCATATCTCTGGCGTTAGTGAACCGATTTCGAAAAATCTTTTTTTGTTTAATACGGATTGTTAAAGGGGTGGAAAGGGGGGGTGAGGTAGGGTGTTTTTTTAATTTTTATAAGGTTATAATATTTGCAAATTTTCAACGATTATTGACACCTAAAATCATGAAAAAAATTATATATATATTGTATATACTATTTGTAGCTTTTTAGGGCACCTAGGTTTTTAAAGTCAGTTTTTTTTGCATCTCAAGACAAACGCCGTCTCGAAAACTTGCTCCCGAAAACTCGGCTTGGACTGTAATAATTGTATATCAAATTAGTCTTTGGTTTAGTTAGTCGATTTGATTCATAGATAAATACTATGTATTGTTTATGGCTAATGGTCTATTTGTGTTTATGGTATTAAAAAATAAATGTCTTTGTTCGTGTGTCATGGCGCGTACATATTTTCTCAAACGTATTTCGTAGTTTTATTAACAGGTTTTGGGCCCAGACGCCCGATTAGGATAGAAATTAGTTGTCGCGAAATCAGTAATTAGTTAACAGTGTTTTTTCGCAGTAGGACAATAGTACTATCAGAGTTTTTTTTTCTTTGTATTGATTGCCCGCCTAACGGCGGCGTCACTGTAAGAAAGAAGAAAAATGTCGTCTGCAAACTACATAGTTAATGTTCCCAAACTGAAGGGACGAGAAAATTGTGACGAGTGGGCGTTTGCGGCTGAAAACTTTTTAGTTCTTGAGGGTATGACGGACTGTATCAAACCCGATAAAGAAGTAGCGGCCGCTGATGACGCCAAAACAAAGGCCAAGTTGATAATCACCATCGACTCGTCATTGTACGTGCACATAAAAAATGTAGCCACCTCACGGGGAGTGTGGGATAAACTGAAGGCAATCTTCGATGATTACGGATATACAAGAAGAATTAGTTTACTGAGACATTTAATATCTATTCGATTGGATAATTGTAGTTCCATGACTTCATATGTGACGCAAATAATAGAGACAGGTCAAAAGTTGAGTGGAACAGGATTTACAATAAATGCCGAATGGATAGGATCGTTGATGCTGGCAGGATTACCAGAGAAATACTCGCCCATGATAATGGCGATCGAGCACTCAGGGATACAAATGACAGCAGACGCTATTAAAAGTAAACTTTTAGATATTGAACCGGGGTTGAATGATAGTCAAATGGATTCTGCATAAGCTGCATCGAAAAGTTCCCATAACTGGCGGCAAAAGAAGGCAAATCCACAGTCTGGAAATAAAGATGGATTTAAAACAAGTAAAAATACAAGTATAAAATGTTACAAATGTGAACAAGTCGGGCATTACCGATCACAGTGTCCCACCAATAACAAGAAGCCTAATAATGATCGGAAACAAACAAATGCATTTTCCGCTGTATTTTTAAGTGGAAGTTTTAACCGAGAAGACTGGTATATTGACTCCGGTGCCAGTGTGCATTTGACAGCGAACCAGAACTGGATGTCTAATACGACTGTTGCGTCAACGGGGGTCTTCGGGTTCTCCTTCAATGATTATTCTTTATTGGTTGCAGTTGTAGAACGTTTATTTTTAAATTAAATTACATATAGAACATGTACATGTAGAACGTATAAAAAAGGGTGTAAGAATGCGAGTAATAATGTGAGCAATAATGTGATGCGGGAAGCCTCTCCCGCGTTTATATAGGGTTTCTTGGCCATAACGGTATTTTTATCGCTGCCACGATCCGGTATGTGGCGCAGGCTCCTCCGCCTCAGGTCGCGAGATGGCGCTGCAGTTGCGCCAACATGCCCGCGGCCTTGGAAGCTCCGTCTTCCAACCTTCAGCCGGATCTGGCTTCGTCGTTCTGATGTCCCTGCTGCAACGGTAGAGGGCAGATTTTGGAGAACGCCCTTCGGATGACGCCAGTCTCCGTACGTATATCGGCGACTCGAGAAACTCCGTCTGTACCTGGGAACAGTTTTATAATGCGTCCCAGACGCCATTTAAGAGGCGGCGCGTTGTCCTCCTTGATTAAGACCAGACTGTCCAGCGCGATGTCGTCTTTATGCGTCTTCCACTTGGTCCGCTGCTGAAGTTCAGACACATACTCCTTGGACCAGCGCTGCCAGAAGTGCTGGCGTAATTGCTCCACACGGTGATAGCGGTCCAATAGTGTTGTCCTCTCGGCAGACATGTCTTCACCGGCAGGAGCAGTCAACGGCCGGCCAACGAGGAAATGACCAGGAGTTAGTGGAGTGAAATCGCTAGGATCTGTGGACATAGGGGACATGGGACGGGAATTGAGGACTGCTTCGATTTGTGTCAAAACTGTGCTCAATTCCTCATACGTTAATTTTGCGTTACCTACGACTCGACGTAGGTGATGTTTACATGACCTTATCCCGCTCTCCCATAGGCCTCCAAAATGCGCAGAGTAGGGGGGAATAAAATGAAATTTAATACCGTTATTTACGGCATAATCGAATATTATCTGAGAATTATTGTTTAAAAATATGGAAAATTCCTTCTCAGCGCCTACAAAGTTTCTCCCATTATCAGAGAAGATAGCATCAGGTTTGCCTCTTCTACTTATGAAACGTTTAAGTGCTAGAATGTAATCGTTAGTGGAGAGACTAGTAACAAGTTCCAAGTGAACAGCTCGCGTAACAAAACAAACAAATAAACATACATACGCTTTTGTAAGACGAGCTCCTCTGCCTTTACGATTCAAAATATTAATTGGCCCGGCATAATCCACTCCAGTACGTATGAATGGAAATCCAGGATCCAAACGTTCAGATGGTAAGTTTCCCATTAACGGCGTCAACGATTTTACTTTAAATCTTGAACAATTCACACAGTTCCGAACCACTTTCCTAACCAGGCATCTTGCACTCAATAGCCACCAAGATTCACGTATACTAGAAAGGACAAGTTGTGGACCGGCATGGAGTAAACGAATGTGTTCATGTCGTACCAATAAGACTGTAAAAGGGTGCTTGCTACACAACAATATCGGATGTTTCTTTTTATAGTCGAAACTGGTAGAATTTGGCAGTCTACCACCTACTCGAATTACTTTGTGATCGTCCATAAATGCGTTTAGTCCCAAAACACGATTATATTGCTTATTATTTGCCTTGAGTGGTGAATTATTTAACAAATCGTTGTACACGTAAGGAAACGATTGAATTTGCACTAATCTGACGAGCACTAACTGCGACGCGTTCAACTCGGCCATTGATAAGGAACCGGTTTCGCCTGTTGAAATATGACGGCGAGCACGAGCGATGAATCGCAATACATACGCGCCTATGCGTATAAGTTTGCTAAATGATGAATATCTATCGAATTGAAATATGTCGCTAATTAAAATGCAAGTAAAATTTAGAGTTTGCGATTTTAATTCGGGAAGATTATCCGTATTTATAGAATCATTACACGAAATATTATTTGAACAATTATAATTATTATTTTGTTAATAAGACGGTCCGTTCCACCATAAGTCGCAATTTATTAACGAATTGAGATTTATCCCTCGGGTTAGCAAGTCGGCGGGATTCTCTTTCCCACTGACATGCAACCAGTTCAAGTCCCGGGTAAGGTTCTTTATTTCAGTGACACGGTTTTGTACGAAGGTTTTTAACTGATGCGGAGACATACGCAACCAGCCAATAACAATGGTCGAATCAGTCCAGAAGTATACCTTTGTAAATTGTAATCGTATCGTATCCGTTATGTTTTTATAAAGCCTAGCACCGATTAAGGCGCCGCAAAGCTCTAACCGAGGAATACTTATGGATTTCAAAGGGGCGACTTTGCTCTTCGCACACAGGAGCGTCCCTCTGACTTCTGAATCATCACTGTAGGTTCGTATATAAGCGCATGCTCCATATGCACTTTGTGACGCGTCCGTAAATATATGAAGCTCCGTGTGCTGTACGTTTTCACTCATTGCGTAACGGGGAATTCTTAATTCGTGTAAGCACTGCAACGTACATATTAAGTTGTTCCACATTACTGCTATGTCGTGAGGCACAGGAGTGTCCCAATCAAGCTTACATAACCACAATTTCTGCAATAAGATTTTTGACATGATTACAGCGGGTGAGAGAAGTCCTAATAGGTCATATATTTGCGAAATTACGGATAACATTATTCGTTTAGTTAATTTTGAAGCTATTATATTATTTTCAATTTTAGTCGTATAGTACAACTCATCACTATCGTTGTGCCAACCTATGCCGAGAGTTTTATTTTGTGTATGCTCGCCCACGAACATATCCGGTGACGTACTGCTTGTTACGTCACAATTAAATGTCCACTTACGAAGGGGGAAGCAACCAGATTGCAATATTTGCGATATATTTTCGCATGTGGTCAGTAGTGTCTGATGATCGTCATCGCCAGTAATTAGGTCATCGACAAATATGTCTTCCAAAATGATGCGAGATATGACGTCATCTTCACACTCCAGAGCCAACTGCCGTATACAGCGCATACTTAGGTACGGCGCCGACGCAGTGCCGTATGTTACCGTGTTGAGCTCATAGACAGCCATGGGATCAACAGGTTTCTCTCGCCATAGGATGAGTTGTAAAGATCTTTGATCTGGTTGGATTAAGACTTGCCTAAACATTTTTTCTATATCGGCGCATGCTACGTATTTGTACCGCCTAAAACGCAAGAGTATAGAAAAAATATCATTTTGTAGCGCTGGACCAGGTAGCTGAATATCGTTTAACGACCGTTGGTTACTGGTGGCAGCGCTGGCGTTGAAAACTACGCGTAATTTAGTAGTTGTACTACTCTCACGCCATACGCCGTGATGCGGTAAAATATAGTTAGGGGTTTCGTAATTATTGATACGAGTCATGTGACCTAAGCGTTCGTATTCAAGCATAAACTCACAATACATACGTTTATAATCAGGTGATCTTTCAAGTTTACGTTCTAACGATAGAAACATATTCTTGGCACACGTATAAGAATCACCTAACCTGTCAGCTGATTCTCTCAACGGAATCCGTACCGAGAATCGGCCGTCAGTTTCGCGTTTGGTCGTATTAATGAATAGATCCTCACACGCTCGCTCGTCGTTAGTGAGAACACTATCCAACTGAGGCAGATCTTCGATCTCCCAAAAACGTTTAATTTGATCGTCTAGAGTTTGAGTAAAATTACACGACACTTGATTAATGCGCAAGCCATTCGTGTAAATAGGTCCGGAGATTAACCAACCTAACTTTGAACTCTGTAGATACGGTCCGTTTGGTAATCGAATTCTATGATCTCCTAGGAGATCCCAAAACAGATCCGCTCCAATCAATATATCAACGGCTGATGCAACGTGAAACGAGGGATCAGCGAGTTGAATATAGTTTGGTACACGTATTAGCTCGAGATTATAACTTGTCGAGGGCAACATGGATGCTATGCGCTTCAAGACAAGACATTTCATCTTCGTGCTATAATCGTTTAATTTAGATCGCATAGTTATTTCGCATAAATGATTTGACTGGGTTACGGACTGTGAAACTCCAGAAATCTGAATAGTGGACTGTATAGATGTCGCATTTAAACGTTTTCTTAAATCATCCGAGATAATACAGTGTTGACTACCGCTGTCCAACAGCGCTCGGGCTGTATGGAATCGATTATTACTGTCCGCTACCTCGACCAACGCGGTGCATAACAATACCGGTTGCAATGCACTACGTGACTCCCGTTCGTCGCCGGCGCATCCATTCGTATCTATACCTGTATGATAGGTACCGTCTAATGACGAATTCAGCGCCGTGGACGAAGCGGCCGCACTGCGATCAGCTGTGCGCTCGCTGCGCGCACTTATATCTATGTTGCTATCGGAATCGGATAGATGAAGTAAACTATTATGTTTTCGCTGACACCGCTTGCACGGACCAAATACGCAGTCGGCAAGCAGGTGTCCTGGACGTAAACAATTGCGACATAATTGTTTATCATCCACCAACTTTAACCTATCTTTGACGGATGAGTTTAAAAAGTGAATACACGTATAAAGAGCGTGATCACCGCTACATGAAGGACAATAATTACGAATGCGTTGATTATCAACGGTTTTCTTTTTAGTATTGGCGGTATTCGTCGCGACGTAGCTTTGTACTTGAGCATTATTTTTGTTTTGACAACCCATTCGTTTATATTCGGTTTTGTTTGTGGTTTGCTATTGTTCGCAGTTATCATTTCCAACATATCCGCTTTGTTGCGTAGACATGTAAACAAATCTGATAACTTAAATTTATTGCTAGAATCGGAATTTAAAGAACCTTTATATTTCTCCCAGTCTCGCTGAGCGGAAGGATCAAGTTTCGATGCTATTAAATAAATAATTAACGTGTCCCAATGCTCGGTGGGTTCGTCTAACGTTTTTAAAGCACGTAAATTTCGCATGACGGTATCTATTAATTTCCTAATCTGCACAGGGGATTCCTGTTTTATCGATGGTAGTGGAAATAGCGATTTCAAGTGGTTGTGCACAAGAAGCCTAGAATTATGAAAGCGATTCTCGAGTAGCTCCCACGCGTGACGATAGTTGGAAGCCGTGAATTCCAAGGCACTGATGACTGATAATGCACTACCACTTAGTGACGACCGTAAATAATGAAACTTTTGGATTGCATCTAAATCTAAACGTTGGTGGATCATAGTGATGTACGAGTTCTTATACTCGAGCCAATGATCATATGCTCCATCAAATAAAGGCAGTTTTATTTCGGGTAGTTTTACTTTCGCGCGCGTTGTATCAATGCCGTTAGACTTCAACTTGCAACTATCTCCAATCTCCTCACCTTCGATCAAACATTCAGCTATTGCTAATGCACTAAAATATAACGTTTCAAGTGATTCAACGTATTCAGCGTTAGAAGAAATGTCTGATTCGGGGGAAATTAATTCTATTTCACCCTCTAAATTATTGAACGTATTATAAACCTCTTGGGCGGCTTGCATTCGAAATTTTATTTCTTTAGTTTGAAATTTGGAAGGACGGTTATCTTTAAACGATTCTAAATATTTTTTGAATTGCGTTTATCTACTTTTAATATTACCGCGCTGCTTTCTGAGGTCAGAAAGGTCGGTTTTAGAACGCTTTTTGGTGGGAGAAACTGAGGAAGCGGTTGAAGGCACAACTAATTTATCTTCTCCGCCCATTTTAAAGACCTACGTTTAAGGATAAGATAATGTACTCACGTTTTTTCTCCGAGTGGGTAGGTACGTCGCGCGCGGTAAACGCGCGGTAAACACGCTTCTGTAAAGCACAAATTACACAGTTTTAACACAAATCGTATAAGGAAGGAGTAGACGGGATCAAAGACCTGACCGTTGAACTGCTGATGATGATGACGGTGTTCAGACGTCTTGATGAGGTTTCCGCTATTGTCAGGCACGGCGTGGCTTTTAGACCCAGGGAAGCGTCGACTCGTAGCTCAGGGTTTTGATGTCGTCAGAAGTTCTTGTCCGGTTTGAAGGTCCATATGTTGCGTCAACGGGGGTCTTCGGGTTCTCCTTCAATGATTATTCTTTATTGGTTGCAGTTGTAGAACGTTTATTTTTAAATTAAATTACATATAGAACATGTACATGTAGAACGTATAAAAAAGGCTGTAAGAATGCGAGTAATAATGTAAATAATAATGTGAGCAATAATGTGATGGGGGAAGCCTCTCCCGCGTTTATATAGGGTTTCTTGGCCATAACGGTATTTTTATCGCTGCCACGATCCGGTAGGTGGCGCAGGCTCTTCCGCCTCAGGTCGCGAGATGGCGCTGCAGTTGCGCCAACACGACTGTCCAAGATATTAAAAAGGAAATAGTTGTTGCAAACCAAACCAGAGTTCCTGTAATTTGCTCTGGTGATGTGCGGATTACAACTGTGGCTAATGGCATAGAATTTGATGTGAATATAGAAGGTGTGTTCTGTGTGCCAAGCCTGACTACCAATCTACTTTCAGTGAGTCAACTCATCAATAAAGGCAATAAGGTAACCTTCACCAACTATGGCTGTAATATTCGTAACAGAAATAATGAGTTGGTAGCAACAGCATCACTGATTAATGGAGTTTATAAACTGAATGTTCCAGAGAAGCTGTCAGCCGTGGCCATTATAAGTGGTGACACTTGGCATCGCAGGCTAGGACATATTAACAGTGATTGCTTAAACAAAATGAAGAATGCTGTTGAAGGGATGGAGTTGCAGGAGAAGGTAGACATCAGCAAGTCATCCTGAACTGTGTGTTGCGAAGACAAGCAGTCCCGTTTTCCATTCATGCATAATGGAACTAGAGCCAATGAGTTGTTGAATGTGGTGCACACAGATATCTGTGGGCCTATGGAAACTGTTGCAATTGGTGGTTCAAGATATTTTTTTCTATTTATCGATGATTATAGCCGCATGACATTTATTTATTTTTTGAAAAGTAAGGATGAGGCTTTTAAGAATTTTCAACAGTTTAAGACCATGGTGGAAAATCAGTGTAATATGAAGATTAAAACCATGAGAAGTGATAATGGTCTTGAGTTCTGCAATAAACAATTTTGTGATTTTTTGAAGAACAATGGTATAGTACATCAGAGGACCAACCCATACACACCGCAACAATATGGTTTATGCGAGAGAATGAACAGAACTATTGTAGAGAAAGCTAGATGCTTACTATTTGAGTCTGAGTTAGATAAAAAGTTATGGGCAGAAGCCGCAAACACAACTGTTTACTTGCATAACCGTACCATTGCAACTGGATTAAATAATAAGACGCCTTATGAAGTCTGGAATGGTATTAAACCTGACATAAGGCATCTAAGGATTTTTGGTAGCAAGGTTATAGTACATATACCCAAAGAAAAAAGAACAAAATGGGATAAAAAATCTGAACAGTGTATTTTGGTTGGGTATCCTGATAGTATTAAAGGATACAGAATATATGATCCTGTAACAAATAACATAAGAACAAGTAGAGATGTAATTGTAATGGAGAAGCAGCCAAGTTTATATAGTTCAATTGAAGTAACACAACCGTCCAACTCTGAAGAGGATGAGAAAGATGTACCTTTAGTGGGGGACAAAGACACATCGACAGAGGAATCTACATTAGATGAATCCTATGATCCAAGTGAATATGAGGATGTAGATGATTCACCGGTGGTAGAGGTTGAACAGAGACCGGTGAGAATCAGACACAAACCTGAGAGATATGGTTTTGGTGGTGCTTGTTTTGTGTCAAGTGAGTGATGTGACACTCCTTTGCTCTCTAAAATAATGGAGTCCATTATAAACCGCCAGCTCCTTCGGTACTTAGAGGACCACCAGCTGATCAATGACCGACAAAACGGTTTCCCTCAGGGTCGATCGGCGGGTGATCTTCTTGCCTACCTGAGTCACCGTTGGGCTGAGGCGGTCGAGAGCAAAGGTGAGGCCTTAGCGGTCAGCCTGGATATAGCGAAGGCATTTGATCGGGTGTGGCATAAAGCGCTTCTTTCGAAGCTTCCCTCCTACGGGCTGCCTGAGAAATTTTGCAAATGGGTCGCCAGCTTTCTTACGGATCGGAGCATCGTTGTCGTAGTCGACGGATCATGCTCGGATCGCAAGTCCGTAAATGCTGGCGTCCCGCAAGGCTGTGTCCTACCCCAACCCTGTTTCTGCTGCATATCAACGATATGTTGCATCATATCAGCAACTTCCGTTGTTATGCAGATAACAGTACAGGAGATGCTGTTTACACCGGTCGTGCTAGTATTTCTCGGGCAAACGTCGATGAGTGTCGGAACAAACTTGTGTCTGAAGTCGAGACTTCTTTACATCTAGTCTCGAACTGGGGCAAACTGAACTTGGTGCAATTCAACCCCAATAAGACACAAATTTGTGCGTTCACCGCCAAAAAGAACCCCTTTGTCGCATCTCCTCGTTTCGAAGACACTCTCCTTAATGCCAAGCCAAGTATCGGGATCCTTGGAGTCGACATATCGAACGACGTGCAATTCCGCGGTCATCTGGAAAGTAAGGCCAAGTTGGCCTCCAAAAAGCTGGGTGTGCTCGGTAGGGCGAGGCGGTATTTCACTGCGGCTCATCGCCTGCAACTTTACAAGGCGCAGGTCCGTCCGCACATGGAATACTGCTCTCACCTTTGGGCCGGTGCACCACAGTACCAACTTCTTCCTTTTGACCGCCTGCAACGAAGGGCAGTTCGAATTGTCGATGACAAAAAGCTTACCGATCGGCTAGACCCTCTGGCGTTGCGTAGAGATGTAGGCTCCCTCTGCATTTTCTACCGCTTCTATCATGGAGAGTGTTCCGAGGAATTGTTCGGTATTATACCTGCCGCTGAATTCCACCATCGCACGGCTCGCCACAGACTGCATTACCATCCTCACCATCTGGATGAATGGCGTTCCAGTACAGTGCGATTTACCAGGAATTTTCTCCCTCGCCACCAAACCACCAAATTGTGGAATGAACTTCCTGCAGCGGTGTTCCCGGACCGATGCGACAAAGGTATCTTCAAGAAACGAGCATACTCATTCCTTAAAGGCCGGCAACGCACTTGCGATGCCCCTGGTGTTGTAGGTGTCCATGGGCGGCGTTGATCACTTACCATCAGGTGAAACGTCTGCTCGTTTGTCTCCCTATCTCATAAAAAAAAAAAACTACTGGACTGTCATTGAAGGAAGTGTTAGATGGACCTGAACGTGAACAGTGGTTGCAAGCTGTCCAGCTTGAACTGAAAAGTTTTGAAGAAAACCGTGCTTGGGAACTAGTTGATGCGCCAAGTAGTGGCTCAATCGTACAGTGCAAATGGGTGCTTTAAAAGAAATATGAACTGGATGATAAAGTGCGTTATCGTGCTCGCTTAGTTGCGAAGGGCTTCACCCAAAAGCAAGGTGTGGACTACGAAGAGACTTTTTCGCCGGTGGTAAGGCATAACACCTTAAGGTTGCTTTTTGCATTGTCTGTTAAGATGAAATTTGACATTACTCACTTAGATGTAACTACTACCTTCTTGAACGGAAACCTTGAAGAAGTAATTTATATGCAATTGCCCGAGTGTTATGATTGTTCAGATAATAATAAAGTTTTAAAGTTAAAAAAAGCGATATATGGCCGACGTGTGAGACAAGAGATTGTGTATAATTATCGGGACTTGGACGCGCCGAAGTTACCCCGTTAGGTTACTAATCAGTGAAAATCGACAATAATAGTTATAATAACGTGTTGTTTTATATTGTTTCTAAAAGTTGTTTACGTTATAGTGTCATATTAGGGCAAGATTTCCTTAAAAGAGTGACAATATTTATGAAAGAAGGGTGTGTAAGTTTGATTGCTAGAGAAGACGAGTGGATGAAACAATTCGAGTGTTTTTCCTGTGATTTTGCAGGTACGATTGGACATAACGAGTATAAGATGGAGTTGACTAGATTGGTGGAAAATTATAAGCCGAAACAGGTAATCGAAGCACCTATACAGTTGAAAATTGTGCTAACTGATGACATCCCAGTTTCACAGCGCCCACGACGACTATCCTTGTTGAACAGAAGGTGGTAGAACAGCAGGTTGAGGAATGGTTGGAAAACAAAATCATTAGAACTTATGCTAACCCTGTGAAAAAGAAAGACGGAAATATAAGAGTACTCTCTTTGATCGAAGGATTACCCATCATAGGGAATTCATATCTCCAATTATTAAAAATCCGTTATGATAATAAGAGCATATCATAGTGAACGGGACAGCACAAAGCTACCAATGATAGCTGATTTCTTTGCACTTATGGAGCGAAGGGCTAGTAGCTTCGAAGAGAGTCAACAAAGTGAAGGTAAGTCACCAATATTGCAAGCAAATAAAATTCCACTTGCCGATTCTGTGACTCACAAGATCATAAATTATACCGATGTCAAAAATTTGAGTCCCTCTCCCCTCAGGAGAGGCTTGAATACATCCAAAAAAATAATTTATGTAAAATTTGTCTAAATGTACACACTAAAAAGTGCCAGTATCATTTTAAATGTAACATATGTAGTAGCAAGGACCATAACACTCTACTGCATCAAGATAAACCTGAATCAAAAGCTTCACTTCATAGCGACATCTGTGATAGCACAGTGCCCACCATAAAAGCTAAAATCCCCAGCCAGGATGGCCAGCATGTCATTTCTCGGGGGCTTGTGGACAGCGGCAGTCAAGTGTCATTTATCACTAAGCTTGCCAAATTATTGAAGTTGAAGCCATTCAGCAATAATTTAAATATTACAGCCTTAGGTTCACATAATAAAAAAACTTCTCAGGCTGTCAAAATAAATATGATATCGCTTCAGAATGACTTTCAATGTCATGTGACTTGTTCTGTGGTGGACAATATCACCACCAAAATACCGCAGCAAAAATTGAACATTAAGCATATTACCTTACCCAGCTCTGTGATACTTGCGGACGATGAGTACAACATACCAGGTGATATTTCATTTTTATTGTCTGCTGAAATATTGTTTTCTTATATTTACGCGAATACTATACATTGAAATTAAACTATTTTACGGATTTTATCGCGTTTATTTACTATTTTATTTTCCCGACGTTTCGGCTGCTTTACAGCAACCATGGTCACGGGGGGACTGAGGTGTTAGACGTCCTGATGTCATAGTTAATAACTGGGTACCCTCATATTTAGTTGTTGTTTGCGGTCCGATCCACGCAGAAAGTGCTTACGGTGTCCTGAGGTCTTGCAATGGTACACTTGGTTTTGGATTTAATCATATTGATTACTGGATCCCAAGTTGGTGGTAGCACCCAGCCATCTTCCCTATTGAAATTAGGATGTTTTTTTAATTTCAATGGCCTCACGTATCATCCTTGGTCGGAGTCGGTGTTCTTTTGCAAGGATATGCGGTTTATCAAATCTGATATAATGGCGGGTGCGGTCCTGTACATGTTCACAGATTGCAGACTTCGTGGAGCGTCGGTGTTTCACGTCAGCTATATGTTCTTTTACGCGGGTTTTAATTGATCTTTTAGTTTGTCCTATGTAAGAGAGCCCACATTCACAATCGAGTTTGTATACCCCTGCATCTTGTAGAGGAATGTGACACTTGACAGGTGGTAAAAACTGACTAATCTTCTTCGGTGGCTTGAAGTAAGTTTTAATTGAAGCCCGTTTCAAGATGTAGCCAATCTTGTCTGTGACACCTCTTATGTATGGTAGTACAGCAAGTAGACGCTCAACTGTGGCTGGTTTCACTCGGTCACTGTGATGGCGGCGTGGGACCCGAAGCTTGTTGTCATGCAATACTTGCTTGACATGGTGGATCTCGGCAGCCAGGTGTTGCTCATCACAGATCCCTTGTGCTCTCTGAAACAATAGTAAATAAAGTATAAAAACAAACAGTATAAAAGCTCTCTGAAACAATAGTAATAGTCTCGGGAAAATAAACGCGATAAAATCCGTAAAATAGTTTAATTTCAATGCTGAAATATTTTTTAAAATCTTATTGCCTAACAAAATCAAATTATACAGAACAGTGATTTATATGCATTAGACACTGAGTTTGGTTCAATATTGTCAGGTGAGATGCCAGATAGTAGCCCAACTCTCTATAGCAAGACGCCAAACGAAGCGCAGCACGAGTTACGAGAGACGGCAGCACTACCGCGATGACGTCAATACTCGGCTAACTTCGTGCTACAACAGAGCCTAGTGGGGTGAAGAGCGCTGCACCAGGATTTACTTACCATTTGGCCGTCGTCGAGATTAGACCTCCACACTAGGAACTGTTATTTTATTCGTTTGTGCAAAAGTGTATTAGTGTTATAAGTGAGCCAATTCAATAAACCTGATTACTGTGTGTTCTGCTGTTTCTCTTTGCTCGATCACCCTAACTATCGCACATGATGTCTGATGACGGCAATGTTATCACCGTAGATCTGATATATACTTTTTGTCTTATAAGTTTTAATGAAAATTTAATTATTAAGCTTCATTGCCCAACGTAAAATAATGAATAAATAATACCAAATAATAAAGTGAAGATTGTTAATGAGCTTATGAGGTTAAGTTACCTTTACTTGCATTAAAAACAAAAGAAATGAATGGATTTTGATTTTATTAACCTACCATTATCTTCAAATTGTTTTTGTTTTCTGATATTTTTATTCCCAAAACATTCGCAGAAATTTTACGGATGCGAATATTTGTTACATCACTATTATATTATATTATATTATATTATATTATATTATATTATATTATATTATATTATATTATATTATATTATATTATATTATATTATATTATATTATATTATATTATATTATATTATATTATATTATATTATATTATATTATATTATATTATATTATATTATATTATATTATATTATATTATATTATATTATATTATATTATATTATATTATATTATATTATATTATATTATATTACACATACATCATCAACAACTTTAACTAATGATCCACTTTGGTTGCAATCCTTTGTTAATGAGGGAGAAAGAGGCCTCACCAACGCTGAGGGAGTAAAGAAGTTCATCGCAGATGCCACCGGCTATGTCGCGTTAGTCGAACGGGAGTATGACGCACTATCAGATTGCGACAAACACGTCGTTAAGGACGTCCCAAGAAGTGCATATGCATATTATCATCATATAATGTGGTGGTACCGCGTTGCCTTAATGGCAAAACGCAGGGGCGAAGCAAGCCACGATCAGGATCGTTTGATCCACTTCATCGAAGGCTACGACGTTGTGTTAGGGGCGGGAGCCGCGACGTACTTAGCAGGTATGGGCGACTACACTGATGTCAGAGGGGTGACACACTACCTCACCGCTGAGGAGCCAGGACCAGACGGACACTTCGGGTTAATAACTGAACGGACGCACCGCGATTACGAAACAAAGATCGCGCCAACTTAATAGTGGTCCTTCGAATAAACCAGCACGATGTTCAAGACCCCACCGCAACATAAGGTAATAACGCGAGCTCAACAAAAGGAGATCAATAAGCGTTCGCAACAAGAGGAATTGCAAATCGCGAACGCTCCAACGGTGAACCCATCCCTGCCCGCGGAAACAAAAGTATGCATGTCCGCGAGAAGTGGGTCACAGCGATCTTATGGTACCACATCATCTGTCGCGAGGCGAAAGAAGCTGGAATGGGAGGCCGCTGAAGCCAAAGCACGGATTCAGCTGGCACTGATTGATAAAAAGCTGGAAAGCGATCTGGCACACGTGGAGGCCGAAGAGTACAGAAGTAAAGGCGGTAGTCAAAGTAGTCAAATACACGATGACCATACGCGGTCCAATGTTGAAGATTGGATTGACGAGGGAGTCGCTGGACATACCGTTACTCTTCAGCAACAGCCGATGGCACCATCTACGAATCATGCACAAACTAATATTCCCACTGACAGTATTCAGCAACTTGCACTCGTCTTAAAGGAAATGGTGACCAACTCACCAGTTCAGCGTGATGATCGCCTTCTTACCCGTTTGGGTACATCACGGGACCTACCATTGTTTAGTGGTGAATGTGTTGAATGGCTACACTTCAAAAGTGCCTATGAAGAATCCACAGAAATGTGCAGGCTGAGTGATACGGAAAACCTATGGAGGCTGCGCAAGGCACTTCGTGCCGAAACTAAAGAGGCAGTATCTGACCTACTGATTGGCAACACTCCACCTTCAGGTGTGATGAAGACCTTAGAATTAAGATTTGGCCGACCAGAACTTATAGTTACCTGCCTCACGACGCAGTTGAAGAAGTTACCTGCATTACCAAATTCATATCAGCACGACCTAATTAATTTTTCTGTAAAGGTAAATAATTACGTGGCAACCATACGTGCAATCAAGCAAGAGGATTACCTACGCAGTCCTGAATTAATTTCAGCAGCTGTATCCAAGCTACCTAGCACCTTGTTGGGTAAATGGACTGACTTTGCTTACCAAAAGTTAGGTGAAAACAAGCCTAAGTTGGAGTTACTTGCAGCATTTTTAAAACATGAAGCAGAAATGCTCTCATTTCTCGGCATAACTCAGTCACAAGAAGCAAAGAAACAGGTTGAGAACTCAGTACCAGTGAAACGACAAGATGTCAACAAGAATTATTCTAAGCGACCAGTATTCGCAACGACTGTTACAGAAGATGTAAACAATTGCAAATTTTGCAAAAAAAAGGATCATTCGCTGCCTGAGTGTCGCGTATTTAGACGTGCAATGCGCCGTGATCGATGGAAGTTTGTAAAGACGCACGGTTTGTGTTTTTGTTGCCTAATTACTCGACACGATAGAAACGCATGCACGGCGCCTGTGTGCGATGTAGATGGCTGTGGACTCGCGCATCATAAGCTACTACATTGGAAGAAGTCTGATACGTCACAATCAGCTGTCGCGGTAACCGACACTATGTCCGAGGCGGGCGGTACTCGGCCGGCATCGCCATCACCATCGCCATCACCACCGCCAGCGCCCGCAGCGCGACACATCGTGGCGCATGCAATGGCGGACCGAAGACCCGAGGCGAAGTGTCACGTCTTCTTAAAAGTGATCGCCGTGAATCTAAGTGGACCTAATGGTGTTGTGAGTACCTACGCCCTTTTAGATGATGCCGCATCAGTTTCGATAATTGATTCAGACCTAGCTACCGAGTTGGGTCTTAAGTGTGAGCAATCTAGTGCAATAAAATTCGTCGACGCGTTTGGTCTGGAGGTATATCAACCGGACGCGCCAATCGTGAGTGCACGGATAAGTGGTGAAAACTATAATAATAAATGTTATGATATTAGGTTGAGACAGGTGTTAAAATTAAATTTACCGGAACAAAATCTATCTGTAATTAATAATTTGGATTGTAAGCACTTGTCTAGCGTTAAGGAGTTTAATTACTTTCTAATTGCGCCTCTCGAGGTCATTCACGGGGGCCGCCACGAGCCGTACGCATCCCGATGCAGACTGGGCTGGGCGATCCACGGTTATTATGACCGCGCTCGCTGCAACGCGGCTACCATGCTCCACCTCGTTCATTCAGATTTAAATAATTTAGGAATTAAATAATTTAGTTAAACACTCGTTTGCGTTAGACGCCATTGGAATCTCAACTTTATGTCGAGTTAATAGTGACCACTCAAGGGCTTTGCAGCTATTAGATGACACTTCGCGTCTTATCGGAAACCAATATGAAGTTTGTTTACCCTTCAAGAAGGACGTATTTGTCATGCCTAATTCATACGAAATTGCATCTTCGCGCCTTCAATCATTAATGCGTAAATTCATTAAAGACGACGGCTATGCAAATCTATATAGGAAGGAAATAAATAGATTATTTACAGATGGTTATGCTCGGGAACTACAGGAAAATGAACTCCCAGCCGACCACATATGGTATCTTCCTCATTTCGGTGTTTTAAAGCCGGGTAAGTTTCGAATTGTATTTGACGCCGCGGCCAAGGTCAAAGGGACATGTCTTAATGATTATTTGTTAACAGGCCCGGACTTATATAATTCTCTAATGGGAATTATGTTGCGATTCCGTGAGCACGACGTGGTCATCATTGGTGACATTAAGGACATGTTCTTAAGGGTGAAAATACGGCAGCAAGACCAGCACGTACAACGATTCTTATGGCAAGAAGCGCCCGGCGCACCCGTTAAACAATGCGCCATGCAAAGTTTGGTGTTTGGCGCGACTTGCTCCCCATTTATTGCTCAATATATTAAAAACAAGAATGCTTTGAGACATGAGCACTTGTACCCAGAGGCAGCCCAAGTAATAATAAGGGATCATTACATGGACGATTGCGTTCATTCGACAACGGACGCTGCCAAGGCTATAAAATTGGTACAGGAAATTTCCCACATTCATAAGCAGGGTGGTTTTGTAATAAGAGGATGGACAAGTAACAACAAACAGGTTCTAGAAAACATTCCACCCGACGCATTAGCGCAAACAGCTGTCCAATTTAAGGACGGAATTATGAATACTACTGAGCGCACATTAGGATTGATGTGGCATCCATCAACTGATACCTTTGGTTTCAAAATATCATTCAAGCGAGTGCCAGAGGAGGTACTCAAGGGAACTGAAACTCCGACGAAAGCTAAAATGCTTAGCGTTATTATGTCAGTTTTCGATATTCATGGTTTCCTGGCCCCTTTCGTTATTAAAGGTAAAATTATTTTTCAGAACGTTCACCGTAGCGGTGTAGATTGGAATTGCCGCATCCAGTCTGAGGAACACATAAAATGGGTAAAGTGGCTCGATGAGTTAAAACTTTTACAAACATTACGCATACCGCGCTGCTATACTGGTGAAAATACGGAGGCTTGGGCACCGTGCTACGCCAATATGTCAAAGGAGGTGAAGAAGTTACCAAGCATTATACGTACTGAACTACACGCCTTCTGCGATTCCAGCATCAAAGCCTATGCTGCGGTGATTTATTGGCGTTTTGTTCGCACGGATGGTAAAGTCTTGGTCTGTTTTGTAGCAAGTAAAAGCAGGGTGACACCTCTGCGCCCCATATCAGTGCCTAGACTGGAGCTGCAGGGAGCGGTACTGGCTTGCCGACTTGCCGAGACGATACAGAGCGAACACAAAGATGTTAAAGCTGACAAGCGATATTTTTGGACTGATTCTAATACTGTGTTACAGTGGATTCACAGTGACCCCAGAGATTACAAGCCCTATGTAGCACATCGGCTCGGCGAGATAGACGAGTTAACCGACACCTGCGAATGGCGGTATGTACCGTCCGGCCTGAACGCAGCCGACGTAGCTACTCGCGAAGACGCTCCGCCACTGAGAACACAAGATGTATGGTTTCAGGGACCAAAATTCTTACGAGAGCCTGAAAATAAATGGCCCGCGCATCTTAAAGGTTCGAAGCAGTCAGCCGAGATAACATGCGAAATGAAACAGGTTAATGTTTTGGCGTCGACCGACATGGTAAAAAATATTATATTTCCGGTTCCAGACGAAAATAGATTTTCTTCGTGGACTCGATTATTGATGACACCTGCACGAGTTTTATTCTTCATAAAGAAATGTCAGCGCAAAAAGAAAGTAATAGATATTGAATTACTACAGTTAGCAGAAGAGCTATTAATTCAAAAATGCCAGTCGGACTCATTTCACACGGAACTTGTACGTCTAAAACAAGGTCAGCAGGTACTGAAAAGCAGTCGACTACTTAAACTCACACCTTTCGTGGACAACAAGGGTTCATTGAGAGTGGGCGGCCGAATCGACAAGACTGACGGTGTCACAGAAGTGACGAAAAGACCTCTCATCCTCGACGGTTGTCACAGGATTGCGAGACTACTTGTCGAATGTTATCACCGGCGCGCACTTCACGGAGCCCATGAATTGGTGGTCAATGAGCTCAGACAGAGGTACTGGATAGTGAACTTGAGACCATCAGTCCGATCGGTAGCAGCGCGTTGTTTGTTCTGCAGGTACCGACGTGCCACTCCGCAGCCACAGCGCATGGGTGATCTGCCAGCTGCTCGACTGCAGCACAACAGGCGTCCATTCACAGTCACGGGTGTTGATTTTTTCGGTCCTATGGAGGTGACAGTGGGGCGATCTAGGCAAAAACGTTACGGAATGCTGTTCACGTGTCTAACGGTACGAGCAGTTCATGTGGAAGTAACAGAGAGCCTATCCTCGGACGCAGCAATTATGGCGCTGCGACGAATGATAGCTCGAAGAGGTACCCCCACCGTAATTTACTCCGACAACGGTACAAACCTGCGAGAAGCTGACACCGAATTGAAGCGCAGTATCTCGCAGCTGGATACAGATTCTCTTCGTCAGGACGGATTACTAAAGGGGATTGAGTGGCGCTTTATACCACCCGGTGCGCCTGAAATGGGAGGAGCATGGGAGCGAATGGTGCGCTCAATCAAAACAGCTCTAAAAGTAGTACTCAAGGAAAGAGCACCCCGTCAAGAAACACTACTAACTCTCATGGCTGAGGTTGAAGCCCTGGTCAACAGCCGTCCTATTACTCATGTGTCAACGGACCCAAACTACCCGGAGGCTTTAACGCCCAATCATTTCCTGATTGGCACATCATGTAACGGCCCCACGATGGGTAAATACGATGATGCAGATTTCATCCTGCGAAAGCAGTGGCGCATAGCGCAACGTCTTACCGACATGTTTTGGTCACGGTGGATAAAAGAATATCTGCCCACCCTCCTGCCGCGTCATAGGTGGTCTAGTGAGCAGCGGGCTCTGCGTGTTGGGGACTACGTCTTGTTAGTGGATCCAAATGTAGAACGTGGAGCATGGCGGCACGGTTTGGTGAGTGCGGTATTTCCCGGGGACGACGGGCGCGTTCGCGTAGTAGAGGTGCGCACGCGTACAGGCACTCTGCGGCGACCAGCCCATCGCGTCGCTCTGCTTACTCCAGTAGATGCTAGTGATGACTAGCCCAGGTTAGTCATCACTAAGGGGGTGGTGTTAACGACGCAATCGCGTCGCTGGTATTTTTAAGTTGATAATTTTATATGTTAGCCTAAAACCTATTTTTAAGTTATGATTTGTCGTTGGATTAGGTGTTTTTTATGTTAAGTTTTGTTTTGTTGATGTTAGCTGTCAAGTAAATAAATGCGGTGAAAAACGGACAATTTTGTTCTTAATATTATATTATATTATATTATATTATATTATATTATATTATATTATATTATATTATATTATATTATATTATATTATATTATATTATATTATATTATATTATATTATATTATATTATATTATATTATATTATATTATATTATATTATATTATATTATATTATATTATATTATATTATATTATATTATATTATATTATATTATATTATATTATATTATATTATATTATATTATATTATATTACAGCAGCAGCAGCAGCACCAGCGGCAGCAGCAGGCCATTGGAAGCGGACGTCAGTTCAGAGAGGACCGGCTCACCTTCAAATCGAAAAGCCATAAAGCGGCTATGCTCGTGGGGTAAGCATTTACTCTGATTACTCCCGAGATCCCTAAACCTACCTATCTTACTAATATATACACCCAGACGTGTTTCTAGTGGAAGGTATCAGTGCTAATTTAGTACTTTAAAAATATAGCTAATTTGTCACTCATATAGTTAGTAGTTAACATCAGTAGGCTCAAAATGGCGACTGACAAGACTCTACAAGAGGACAAATCATTCCGAAATGAGAAGCCGGTACCCACAGATTATGCGACTTTCTCGAAGTTACTACCGAATTACGATGGTAACAAAAGAACTCTAGCGTTCTATATAGAAGGTGTGGGAAACGCCCTTGAATTAATTTCCAATAAGGATAGCCACTGTATCGCATGTTTGATTAGGAATAGGCTAAAAAGGACAACAATAATTTAGAAACTTTCGGTGATAGAATTAGGATCCTTATGAGCACATTAATATCGAGGGAACCCAATAAACGCATTTTTTACGAAAAAATGGCTCTAGAAACATTTTTAGACAAACTAAATCCAATAACGGCAATCCTAATGAGGTTAAAAGCTATAACAGTAGCTAAACAAGAGGAGGTGAAGCTAAGAGCGAGACGCTCACTACAAAAAACCACCCCCACAAAGTTTACAAATAATTATAAAAATCAAAAAGCAGGCTCGTTCCAAAAAAAGGAACAATTCATTAAAAATATAAAACCAACTTCGAACTTTTTAACAACAAAAGGAAATAAATTATCAGGAGGACGTAGATGACGAGGATGAGGACGATTCAGACTCGGAAAATTAATACGAGGAAAACAATTCCGAGGAGATTCAAGATGAAAATTTTCTCCTCGACATAGAAGAGCAAATAATAAAATAGTTTTTATGAACAACATTCAAAGTTACAGTAGGTTACCGTACATATACATAGAAAAAATAGAAAAATTGGGAGGTAGATTTTTATTAGATACCGGTGCATCCCAATCACTAATAAACCCAAAAATATTAAAAAATAATTTAAGTTAGAGAACGAAACACACTACATTAAGACAGCTCACGCAACCTCAAAACACAAACAAGTAGCTCACATAAAATTACCAGTAGAAATTTTTAACGAAGATATAACACATAAATTTCTGATTTTTAACTTTGATTCAGATTTTGTGGGATTTTTAGGATTAGACCTACTAATACCACTTAATTGTAAAATTGACATTAAAAATATGGTACTACGTACTGATAACGCTGTAATACCAATTAGAGACGACATTAAAGCTTACAACAAAATAAAGCCTCTCTGCGAACAAGTAGTCAACATACTTTGCAGTCAGGAGGAAGACATTTATTATTCGGACGGAGCAAAGACTAAAAGCGGACTAATTTTCCCATCAGCTATAGTCTTGGTAAAAGAAGGAAATACTAAAATGACAGTGATAAACACTTCAGAAAACGAGATAAGATTAAAAAAGAACTGTCACCTGAATTTACAGAGACTTTCCCCAAAAAATAAAACCTTGACAAAATCACAATAAGGAATTAGACAGTTACATTAATAAACTACAAATTCAAAATTTAGAGAGATTACGTATAGATCACATAAACGCAGAGGAAAATAGGGAAATTAAAAAACTTTGCTATAACTATAGGGATATATTTCATTGCGAGGATATTCCACTCACATTCACTCACGAAGTTAAACACCAACTTAGACTTTCTGATAAAAAACCAATCTTCGTTAGAAATTACAGACAGGCACCAAAACAAAAAGAAGAAATTAAAAAACAGATAAATAAATTAAAAGAAAATAATATCATAAGAGAGAGCAACTCCCCGTGGTCATGCCCAGTGCACATAGTTCCAAAGAAAATAGATGCATCTGGAGAACAGAAATATAGATTAGTTATAGATTACAGAAAACTTAACGATAAAACAATAGACGACAAGTATCCTTTACCTAACATAGATGACATATTAGACAAATTAGGTAGAGCTCAATACTTTACAACACTAGATCTAGCATCAGGGCACCACCAGGTGGAAATGCACCCTGACGATATAGAGAAAACAGCTTTTACTATCGATAGGGGACACTACGAATTTTTAAGAATGCCTTTTGGACTTAAAAACGCACCTAGCACATTCCAGAGATTGATGGATTCAGTCCTACGCGGTCTAGACAATGTACTTACATATCTGGACGACGTGATTATATATTCCACATCTCTACAGGAACACGTAGAAACATGCAGACAGGTATTTGACAGGTTTAGGACGCATAACTTGAAAATTCAACTAAATAAATCGGAATTTTTGCAAAAACAAGTAAAATTCCTTGGACATATATTAACAGACAAAGGCCTTCAGCCAAACGAAGAAAATATCGCAGCAGTAAAAAAATTCCCTCTACCAAAAACGCAGAAGGAAATTAAATCTTTCCTAGGATTAGTGGGATATTATAGGAAATTCATTCGGATTTCGCTAAATTAACTAAACCTTTAAAAAAATGTCTTAAGAAAGGAATTAAAATAGTAGAGACTACGGAGTATGTGCAAGCATTCGAAGAATGTAAGGAGGTGTTAATCAATGCACCCATATTACAATACCCGGATTTCGAAAAACCGTTCCTTCTCACAACCGATGCCTCAGACGTAGCAATTGGCGCGGTACTAACGCAAGGAACATCTACCTTTACAGAAGTCCACTTCTCTTCCGGAGTGGAGCCCAACACAGCCTTAGATGGTGAACGGTTCTTTAAATAAACTGCTGTATTAACAGCTTCAGCCCAGTAACACTCTTCTAATCCAGCATCTTGGAGCAAACACCGGGTTTTCTCCATGATTGTGCGGTTGGCTCTCTCGGCAACTCCATTCTGCTCACTACAATACGGGACAGTAGTATGATGTCTGATCCCACATGTCTTCAGAAACTCCTGGAAAACAGTACTAGTATACTCTCCGCCATTATCACTTCTTATAACTTTTATCCTTTTATTTGTCTCATTCTCCACTAGTGCTTTGAATTGTTTAAACTTGTCAAAAACTTCATTCTTTTTGTGTAGAAAATAAATAAAAGTTTTCCTTGAGTAATCATCAATAAAAGTGACAAAATACCGCGCACCACTAAACGATGGTGTTTGTATAGGACCACACACATCAGTGTGCACCAACCCTAGTAACTCAGTTGACCTACTGTAACTCTTTTTAGGAAATGGTAGCCTGGTTTGCTTCCCTTTGATACAAGCCACACATGGACTGAATAAATTATTATTAAAATTCCTACCTGTGACTAAACCATTTTTCATTAAATTCATACTTCTCGAATTCAGATGTCCCAGTCTCCGATGCCAGATACTAGACTCCATGTCGACCTTATTTCCATGTACAAGTCCTGTCTCGTTAACATCCGATGACACATCAACAGCTCCCGACTCCACAGACATTGAGTTCACGGCCATCTCCGACTTTGCCTGAGAGCCTAATAAATTTTTAACAACATCAAGCTGAAAAACACCATTAACATTCGAAGCAGTGGCTACTGTTTTCGTACCATCTAATACTTTACACAGTTTAGACTCAAAAACAACACTGTAGCCTTTTCTATTTAACTCACTTACCGACAATACATTAGTTGACAGTTTAGGTATAAAATAAACATTACTTATTGTCTTAGTACAATCCTCCAGACAAACTTGAACTTTACCATGGCCTTCCGCAGACACCTTCTCACCGTTAGCTACATTGACATCCACCGGCTTGGTACACACAAAGTCAAACATAAGTTCTTTATTATTGCACATGTGATTTGTCGCCCCAGAGTCAATGTACCATACATCACTCTTGACATTCACTGACAATGCAATCAATAGAGTTTTTTTCTGTTGCACAGACTCTTTGTATTCCGGTTTCTTGTTTTTCGGTGACTGGTTCTGTGGGCAGTCTTTCTTCATATGACCAGTTTTGTTACATCTGAAGCACTTGAAAGACTTCTTTACTGCCAATGCATTCATCGCTGGGCACTCAACCTTCTCATTCCGACGCTGCTGTTCTAAAATCAGCTTTGACTTCACTGTCTCGGTACTGAGTTTCATACTCGGGTTTTCCAGGGCCATTATAAGCGGGTCATAGTCATCTGAGAGACCGCTAAGCATAATGATAGCCACAAACTCATCTTCCAGCGGTGAACTTATGTCAGATAGCTGCTGGCTAAGCTCCGCTATCTTCAACAGGTAGGCCTCCATATTCTCCGTATTTTTCAGCTTCACACTAAATAACGATCTGAGCAATCCTAATCTTCTGCTCAAACCTTTACCTTCATATGCACTTTGCAGACTGGTCCACGCCTGGTACGGCGTTTTCGCATTACGCACATGTGGTAACGCCGTCGGACCGACAGACAAACATATCTTCGCCAATGCCTTCTGTAATTTTTTTTCGTCAGTACATTTATCAGGCGTTGTGATACATTCGTATAAATCTTCATGCATAAGTAACATCTTCATCACAAATTTCCAATTATTATAATCTTCGATCCCTTTTAATTTTTCTATTGGGATACCCATTTGTATTGATGAAGAAGACATTGAAGACGTCATGGTGAAAAAACAAAACAACAACGGAGAAAAAAATCTGTGATTTTACTGAAATTATATTATTTCATATTGCAGGATGCAGCAAACGACCCTGGGCCCATAACCTGTTAATTTATACAATGAAATAAACGAGATTTAACAAGATTCATATTTATGTTATATTTCTCTGAACAGTAAACGTAATCACAGATCACTACTCATGACAGACAGTGTCAATTTTTTTCTTTATTCCTAGATAGTTATAAGTATATAACCTTATTATAGGTTTATAAACAACAACGCAAGGAGAAATCGATCCGACAAACCGGTAGCGTACGCCTCACGCACGCTATCAGACACTGAACAACGTTATTCAACGATAGAAAAAGAATTATTAAGCATAGTATGGTCAATTAAGTACTTTAGACCATATCTCTACGGAAAGAAATTTACTACACTTCTCATCAAAAAAATCGAAACACTTTCGTTTTTATTGTTTTTGTCCTAATTTTTTACAAAAGAGAATTAATTCCATGAAAAAAAAACATTATTGTGTAGCTGGCAGTTTGGTCATTACAGTAAGAAGAAAAAAATCAAAATTCGAAATTAGAATTTCATTTGTTTATCCTATAAATGAAATTAATCACTGTTTTGAGACAAATGTGTATTTAGGGTTGGAGTACGTTTCTCGTTTAAAAATTAGCGCTTGTCTTTAAACTTTTTGTTTCTTATTTCATTTACTGTGACTTTGGGACGTCTGAAAAAACTTTTTTTTCTAAAACATATGGATACTTCGCCCGCAGAAGCCGCCCAAGTGGTGGCATTGCTGGATTCTGGACTTAGTCAGCGTGTTGTGGCTGCAAGATTGCATCTAAGCTTATCATCTGTTCATAGAGTCTACAAACGCTATCGGGAGACTGGTTCGTTCACGCGCCGTTCAGGATCTGGCAGGAATCGGGTCACTTCTGAGCGAGATGATCGATTTATTGTAATAACTTCTTTACGAAATCGACGCCTTAACGCTTTTCAACTGCAGCAGCAGCTTCGCGTTGTACGAAGAGTAGCTGTAAGTGACTCTACAATAAGAAGAAGGTTGAAGGAACGCGGATTGGCACCGCATAAGCCAGCGAATGGGCCGAAATTAACTGCAGACCATCGAAGAGCGCGCCTTAACTTTGCACGCGAGCACCTAACTTGGTCATACCTTCAGTGGAGCAAAGTACTGTTTTCTGATGAGTGTAAAATTATGCTGTATGGTAACGACGGAAGGAACAAGGTCTACAGAAGAGATGGAGAACGCTTTGCACAATGCTGCATTAAAGAAAAGGTCAGCTATGGTGGCGGTTCGTGGACGGTTTGGGGAGGAATCAGCGCCGACGGTAAGACAGAACTTGCCTTTGTGTCTGGGCCACGGCTGCCTGCACTAAACTCTCATCGGTACATCGAACAGTGTCTTGAACCTCATGTGATGCCCTATGCACATTTTATTGGCAACGACTTCATATTCATGCACGACAATGCTAGAGCTCACACCGCGGGCGTCGTACGAGATTATCTTACCGAAGTCGGTATCTCCATTATGGTATGGCCAGCAAGAAGCCCGGACATGAATCCCATTGAACATCTATGGGATGAATTAAAGAGACGAATTCGAGCAAGAGATCCAGCCCCAGAAACACTTAGCCAGCTGCAAAATGCAATCCAAGAGGAATGGGATAATATACCACAACATGTGATCGTGACTCTCATCCGATCGATGAAGAACCGTATGGAAGCAGTAATAAGAGCTCGCGGAGGGAATACAAGTTATTAAATAAACGTTTCTTACATTTTTTTTTCATTTACGCGTGTTGTTTTACCCATTTCCTTCATATTCCATACAGGGTAAAAATTACTCATCATACAAAATACGAAACCTATGAAGACTTAATTTGAATTTAGAACATTAACATTAGGATTTATAAACCTCATACTACTCACTATTAAATGACATTTTACATTTATTCCTAAATATACACATTTTTCTGATAATCCTTATCAAATCATAAACTGCGAGGTGTTTCGATTTTTTTGATGAGAAGTGTATACAGGGTGTATCAGAAGTCCGAAATAATAATTGAACCTGTATATCGCTATAAGGAGTGGAGCTATATGGCCCAGACATTAAGTTAAAATTCTTAACTTTATTCTTTCATACAAAACTAGGAAATTCATTTTTTAAACAATTTTCGGTCGGCCCTTCGCAAAACGTGAACCAGCTGTTTATTTAAAGGTCAATGCTTCACACCCATTGTGACAAACCCCGCCCACAGCGGGTACTAGTACTCTAATCTAACACACGAGCCGCGCGGGGGTGGGGTACAGGGGTGAAGCGGCGGCGGCACGCGGCCGGCCGGCGCGCGGCGGCGCGGTGTCTTTGAGCGGCTTTGATTGTGTCGGTCGCCTGTTGCCAACTCGCCCACAGCGGTCTCCTTCGCACTCGCGCCTCTCTTTCGCACTCGTCGGTCATTGTAATTGACAGAAATTTTGATATTCCTAGGTAGGTATGAGAATGACCAAAGCATTGGTAATGAAATTACTGTAAAATTTAACCGCCGAGAACCAAGCTTCCTTTAATGAAGGTAAATAAGTAAGTAGGTAGGTATCGAGACAATTTTTGTAAAACGCATTCATACATTTTATTTTTGTTGCTAAATAGTAAACATTATTAAATCTTTTGTGGTTTGGTAGGTAGCTTTCTATCAAAATGTACCTGGTAGCTGTTTTATTTTTGATAAAGACTACGCTGTTGGCCGTGAGCGGCCTTTACAGCTTTACCGTACGGGATTTGTGCTATTGAAACTTGGGTTAGTGTGTAGGTATCTATCTAGGATCCCAGACGGCCTACCTACCATACAAACACTATTTAGGTACTAATGAATAAGATGTATGACTTCTTTTTACAACAGTTGTCTAGGTATCTACCTAATTACATAACTACCTTCTTAAGAAGTAGGTTGGTAAGGTTATTAAAATTGTAAATTAGAAGGTACCTACGTAAGTTTTCATTTAACACATTTTCTTCACTAATTGTAAATAGTAAGTAGGTATCTGGGTAGCGACTAGCGACCTTATCGAAGTTTTTAGTTGGTAGGTAGGTACGTAAGTTTTCATTTAACAGATTTTCTTCACTAATTTTAATAGTAAGTAGGTATCTGGGTAACCACTTACTTAATTAAATGACCTAATCGTCCGACTAAAAACTGCTATGAAATAAAGATAATAATAGTAGGTAAGTATTTACCCGTGGCCATGTGTGCAGTGTATCAATCCATGGGTTTAATTGGAATTTATTCACTTCTCACATATCACAAAGAGCTAGGTAGGTACCTACCCACCTGCACACTTGAGTAAATATTACTTTCACGTTTTTTAGAGGACACAAAAGAAATCACAAAACTGTTACCGGTATTCCCTTTAGTCGCACCAATGCACAAAATCATCTCACAGTTTTCCGAGTTTGAAAACACTTCACTATTACGCGGAGAGCGAGACATTTTTCGGAACACAAGTTAACGCCTTAACGGATTGCAAGGAACTAAATATTTTGATTTACGTTATTATTACTGAATAAAAATATCAAAGGACCGCTCCGACATTGCACGAAGGCACAGTGTTTTACCGCGCTGCAACGCTGGGCCAATCACCGCTGATGCAATATGGCCGATGATTTGTCACTGGACGAAAATTGTCCTTGTGTGTGATATCTCCGCCCGCTAATGTTCACTACATTGACATATTCGCGGCCATGATTATTAGAGTAATCATAGATTAAAGTCTTTCAGATATGCCAGACCAATTCTAATAATTTTCTACATCATTAGGTACCTACTTGTAGTGATGTAGTGATGGTTCTAAGAATTGTAGTGATTATGATAAAGACAAACAATAATAATAAAATAATATTTTTTTTCTTTTAATCAACTCTCCCTAAGTTTCAGTTTAAAAAGAAATCCGTTCACGAAAACTAAAACGAAAATGGATTATTTGCTCGTGGAGAAGTTTTACTTTACATCGATTTAAATGAAGTATGATTTTTTGTCATAGTTAGGTAACTACAGTGACCGATTTTTATTTCTGTATTGAACTATGCTCGTAGGTAAAAACCTTGTGTCATATCTATCACTCCCTCATCATTTTAAAGCGAGTTCATTCGCCTTATCAGCTGATTTTTAGGGTCGCGGTGCGTAAGTTTTGACACCAACTTTGGACACAAATTGCTCAGAAACTAAATTAGTTACGTATATTTTGCTTGAGCGTGTTGATTGCTTATCATCTGTCCTATATGGCCCCCAAGTATTATTTCGGACTTCTGATACACGCTGTATACACAGACCATAGACCACTTACGTGGATAATGCCTATTAAATACCCTAACTCAAAATTAACACGTTGACGCTTGAGATTAGCAGAGTATAACTATGATGTTCAATATAAAAAAGGTAAAACTAACACCAATGCAGACGCACTGTCAAGAATACAAATACTACACCATAACACAATAGGCATAGACACAGATAGGGACGATCAACAGCCAAGTACGTCAAATCAAGACATAGACATAGGAAACATAGACATAAGAACTCTATTAGATTTACCTATCACACCAGACATTGTAGAGCACTCACAAGAAAATCAAATACCAGTTACACAACAATTAGATGTAACAACTAATAAAATTCCAGGAATTGATGACGCAATAGATAGACAACTAAAACAGTTTCACATTAGGAAAGCCCCAGGAGATATCTATAAAGTAAAAGATAGGTCAAAAGGAAAATCCACAATTAAAGATGTTTGGATACCAGTTATTAACACAAAAGAACAGATAATATTTTTTTTAAAAGAGCATACAATTGCGGATAGGACTTTTCATTGTTTCTTTCATCATGAAGAATATTACCCACTGTTTTGCGAAGTTTACAAGACAATATTTAGTAATCGCGGACCGAAATTAGTTAGTGCATGAACAAACAGAGCTACTTTAATAGATAATATTTCTGAACAAACAGATTTAATAAGGAAATATCACGAAGGGAAAACCATACACAGAGGAATCCTAGAGACATACAAACATTTACACAGAAATTATCACTGGCCAAACATGTTAGCTTCAATACAAAAACTCATAAACAAGTGCGATAACTGCCTAAAAAGCAAACACGAGAGAAACCCGTTGAAATCACCATTATCTTTAACGGACACACCGCATAAACCTATCGAACACATGTTTATGGATCTTTACAGTTAAGGAGGCGATGGCTCATTGTATTTGGTATCGAAATAATAAGCGCGTTCCGTGTATAAAATCATAAATTTATTTTCTAAAATCAATATATATATTTACAATAATAAACTTAAAACTAGTGGTAAAGGAAATATGCACGCTAGACAGAGATGGCGCGTGCTAGACAGAGATGGCGCGTGCTAGACAGAGACAGCCGCCCGCGAGTCGGGGAGCGCGCGGGACGCGCTCTACGTAAATAGTCTGCGACCGCGGCGGCCGTCTTTAGTATGCACTATCCAACGGACTCGACGCAGTGCAGACGTGTGGCGCGGAGTGGCAGCAGCAGTACTGAAGACTCCTCTGGAAGGCACCGAAGATTACGTTTCTATTCGACATGTTTCTATTAGACGGATTAATGTCGGTAATAAAGTACTGGTAATGTGGTATTGCTCTTGGTAATGTGGTATGGTTCTTCGGTAATGAGGTATGGTACTTATAGTGAGTAGCAGGTAGGTACGCTACACAGTAGCGGAGGTACAACCTTCTTAACAATAATAGATAATTCCACTAAATACGCACAAGCAATTCCACTAACGGCAGCAACGAGCATACACATAGCAGAAGCATTACTCAGTTTATTTTCAACCATAGGAGTTGTTACGGCGCCATCTAGTGATCAAGATGAAGGGCCTAAGTTAGCCACTTGTCACTGGATGGCGCCACTACAGCACACCGTCTATGGATGGCAGCCTACCATAGACACAGGCTACACTACCGTAGACATAAGCTACGCTGTCATAGACAACAGCAAATGTAGACTATGATGACTATGACTATGTCTAGACTATGATACTGTCTATTGCTCAGATAAAGTATACGACTAGATGGATTACAATAAGCTGAACAAAGTCACTTATCTTTTACTTTACACTGGCATATGGCACAATTGCATGTGATAGAAAGAGATAGCGATAGCCTCTTCTGACCGTCTTTAAACGCTGCGCGCCACCAGCCGAAAGACGCCATCTTGGTTGTTATCCAGCTGGTTAACAGACGTTTCTGCCGATTTTGTCTGAAATATTGTTTCATAGTGAATAATATTGTGATTTGAGTGTGATTTACAACATAGCATAAAAAATGGCGTGTACTGTGCCTGGTTGTGTTAATAGAGTGGGTGTTTTGACAGAAAATAATGCAAAAGTATCCTTTCATCGGTAAGTAAATTCAGTGAATATTACTTGATAGAAAGTATTATAAGCAGCAAGTGTTATAAAATGTGGCCTACACATTAAAGTAAAACGATCCAACAGCTAATCCTGCTTGTGTCTATTTCCAATTCTGTACGTTTAAAGAAAAACAAATTAAATTCATTTGTTTTGACGTTTTACTTACGTCATAGGGATGTGTCATCTTATTTTCGAATATTATCGATAATATCAATACAGCAGTACTGTAGTACTACTAACCACACCAGTAAATAGAGAACCGATAACCACCTGGGCTTTCCCTTAATTCGTGTTCGGTGGAAGTAAACATGCAGCAAATAAAAAAATCACATAGTTTTAAAATATTATCTTGAAACTACCCAAAAAGTATCTGTGAACGTACTTACAAATGGATAGATATTTTAATTGAGCCAAAAAAGATTGTTCAATGAGTGTTCAATGGATAACCTCGGGTAATAACTAATACACCTGTCACCTGGCATTGGTTTGACAAAAACATTTTAATCCTACTAATATTATAAATGCGAAAGTTTGGGAGTATGGATGGATGTGTGAATGTATGTATGTTTGTTACTCTTTCACGCAACAACTACTGAACGGATTTGCATGAAACTTGGCACATAGGTAGATCACACCCTGGAATAACATATAGGCTACTTTTTATCCCGAATAATCCCGATAGTATTTTCCCGTGGGACAATCATCGAACACCACGGGGTAAGGGTTGGGGTAGAGTTGCCAATCATACTGTTAAAAACAGTATCATACTGTTTTTGTCTCGTTTATACATTATACTGTTATAAAAAAAGTATCCAAAAATAATGCCGTAATAACGTCAGGTATGATAAACAAAAGATGAAAGTGAAGCTGGCAACACAACTGTTAAGTAATTCGATTGCTGATGCACTAGAATTCTGTTTAACAGATGAAATCCCTGGGTTTGAAAACTGCAGCGCAACAATTAGATTTGTAAGAATTTTCAATGACCTTTTTGATTTGTTAAATTCTCGAAATCTGGTTTCAAGACATTTCAAAAAACCGTTATGTAGAGAAAATATTAATACAATCAAAGAAAAAATTGAGGAAATACACATTTACATAAATGGATTGAAATTGTCTGATAGAACCAGTGTTTTAAATTCAATAAGGAAGACCGGCTTCGTTGGATTTCTAATATGCATTACATCCATATTATTTATTTATGACAAATATATATCAACCGTTAATCCATACTTCAGCTTTATGCCAACATATAAACTGTCCCAGGACCACATTGAAATATTTTTTGGTGCTATCAGGTCTTTGGGTGGATTTAATAACAACCCCTCAGCGAAAGCATTTGTGACAGCATATAAGAGACATTTAGTTCACGCTGAATTTAAAATAAGTCGAAATGGAAACTGCCTGCCACTCGACGATATAAGAATACTACATGCTAATAAGAAACAATATATTCAAGCCATTAACGAAACTTCACAAAGAGTTAAAATTTTGGACGATGAGATGAAAAGTTATGATGAGAAAAATGTAGATCATGACTATATCCCCGACCCCAGTTTAATATCTGAATATAGTGACCATGTGATCACATATATAGCCGGATTTATTGTAAGAAAAATGAAGAAGGAAATATTGTGTGAAGAGTGTTTCAATGCACTTACAAATGAGACATCCAACAGTTGTTTAATAAAAGTAAAAGATAGGGGTGGCTTGATCAAAGCTTCAACTGGCGTTGTATATATTTGTAAGAAAACTGAAACGATTTTTCGACGCTATATGTTATCATTAGGTGTTACTCAGATTGGGAAACCATTTTATATAGAAAAGATAACAATTACTGTCTTCGAAATATGCGCAAGATCGGATGTTTTCTCACAGCTGATTAATCATTGCTATGACAATTGCATATTAAACAATCATTTGCATTTGATAATCAAAGCCATTGTAAATTATTATTTAAAAATACGCATTCATCATGAATGCAAAAAGGCTTCTGCACCGGGCGGTGAAATTGTAAGAAATTTCTATAACAAACTTGTTCTTTTTAAGGGTCAATAAAACTTGATTATTTTTTGTGTTTGTTTTATTTCATTAAATATCACGGCATTAAGTGTTCAGTGCTTTAGATGGCATATTAATTGGTATCGTAAGATGACAGTCGCAAAGCAATGATGATATTATATATCTGGGTAATATTAGGCACTCGCACTAGCGCCATTCATCATTTTATTCTTTTTTTTTCTAAATCAGTAAATTACCTGTATGTGTTTTTACAATCACATTACATTATTATGCATTTGATAAAGTAAAAGATTGCGGTAATCCATGCTTCCCTACTTAATATTATAAATGTGAATGTAAGTTTGATTGATACGCTTTCACGCGAAAACTACTAAACCGGTCATCATGTAATTTTGAACACATATTCTTGGAGGTATTAAAAGTACCATGGGATACTTTTATGAAAAAAAATAAAATACGTTTCTTCGCGGATGAAGTCGCGGGAAAAAGTGACTACAACAGTAAATGTTAGATAAACTGTTGACTACAACAGTAAATCTCTTAATTGTCTCTGGATCTCTTGATAAAAAGTGATTCCAAAAATACTACAGGTAACATACACTAGTCAACAATATGTCAAGTACCTACTGTTTTAAATAGAAATAAATAAAAAATAGAAAAAAAAAAATATATTTTTACGATTTCAAATTGTGGATAAAAATACGCAGGCCATCATTCAGTAAATAGGAAAAAACTGCAAAGAAACTTATATATATAGAAACTATTTTTTTTTACCGGAGTACGTTCTAAAGGCCACAGATAATATAATACACGGGATTTTATTATCTGTAGCGCTTGTTTCGACCAATCAACAAGCGCCACAGATATTATAATCCCTTGGATTTCCGTGCCCCGCGACAGGAGCAGGACACGGTGCAGTGTGCCAAGGCCCAAGTGATTCGCGAATTCCCCATTTGTTATTATAGCGGCAACAGAAATACATCATCTGTGAAATTTTCAACTGTCCAGCTACCACGGTTCATGAGATACGCACATGAAGTCGCTGAAAAATTGCTAGAATTTTATTTTTGGTTAATTACAAAGAATATTCAAATTTCCCGCGCATATCGACAACCGATGAAAACATCACTAGGCTATATATATCTATAAGTAAGAAGGATATAGTCAAAGTGGCGACATTTATTATGAGACTCTATTTCTTTCTATAATAATACATCATCACGCCTGTATTCCCCGAAGGGGTAGGCAGAGGTGCACTGCAGTGCGCCCACACTTCGCCGATGTATTTTGGTCCCAATGTAATAGGGGGCGAGCCTATTGCCATTATACCGGGCACACAGGTTTCCTCACGATGTTTTCCGTCACCGTTTCTTAGCAAGTGATAATCTCAGATGAAAATGAGATTCGCACATGGAACCCAGAGGTGCGAGCCGGGGATAGAACCTGCGCACTTTGATTGCAAAGCGTGCGTTCGACCACTCGGCTACCACTATTTCTATTTCTTTCTCTTTCAAGCATATGATGTTTTGTTTATGTAAAAATAGTTTTTTCTATCCCAATACCACTACCATCGGCAAGGCGGCTGCACCACGGGACACGAGCGTACATATGGTGACCCCGACGTACCACTTACCATTGGACACCGGCGAGACTGGCGCCGGGAGAAAGTGAAACGGCGAGGAGAAAGCAGCCGGGAGACTGGAGAGGCGGCGGAGCCGGGAGCTGGGCGACGGAACACAAAGAGGACCGAAGAATTAACGTTCGTACCCGCGACTTCTGCACTATGCCTGAATGTCAGTCCGCGCGTATCTCATTATTGTAATACTCAGTCTAGTTTTAAGCATTTAATTACCTATTACGTTTAAATTTATTTCCTTAAGCACTACATATCCATTCTCACTTGAATTATCTACATAAGTAGGTAATTAGCTAATTTAACATGTAAACTTATTAAAACTCAGATAAGTGTGTAGTGCTTATACCTTTTATTATCTTTAAATCTGTTATTTGAAACTATTATAAATTTTGCTATAGTAGGTACCTACGTAACTAACCTATCTCATTCAATTGTAACTTTAACACTTAACTTTAACCTTTACTAAAGCGTACGAAACTAAATTTCAAATCAAAACCAAACTATAATATTTAAGTAAAATAGATATAAAACATAAATCAGTTGAATGTTCATGTAGGTGTCGATGGTAAATAATCAAATTCCTTTCTGTGCCTTTTATTTCCCTTGAAATCTTCAATTTCAAGGGGGGGAGCGCTCAACCCTCCTGAAATCCTCAATTTCAGGAGGTACATGCTAATTTACTCTTGAAATCTGCCATTTCAAGGCGGGAGTATGTTACGGCGCCATCTAGTGATCAAGATTAAGGGCCTAAGTCAGCCACTTGTCACTAGATGGCGCCACTACAGCACACCGTCTATGGATGGCAGCCTACCATAGACACAGGCTACACTACCGTAGACATAAGCTACGCTGTCATAGACAACAGCAAATGTCATCATCTAGACTATGATACTGTCTCTTACGACTTGCTTGCCATCAACGACGGCACACATTTTTGTACAACTTGTTAAACTCTAATACATGTATTGCAAAGAAATAGTTTTTCCTATCCCAATACCACTACCAGCGGCAAGGCAGCTGCACCACGGGACACGAGCGTACAGGAGTACCTAAGAAAATAACAACCGATTCGGACTCCAAATTCGATAATGAAGTTATAAATGAGATATGTGCGATGCACAACATACACATACATTTTACAACACCATATAACCCAAACTCTAACTCACCTATAGAAAGACTACACTCTACCATAGCAGAATTAATTAGGATTCAAAGAATTACAGATAAAGAAGACTCGATAAGCTTAATGAAGTACGCAATCATTGCCTATAACAACACAATACACTCAGCGACAGGTTTTACACCCTTTGAAATTCTTTACGGACACACAGACAGTAGAAACCCTCTAGAACTACACTGCCCAAAGGAATTTTACCAAGAATACGTAACTAAACATAAGCAAATAATTGAGAACACCCATAAACTAATAAACACCAAATTGTCAAACGAAAAACAGCAGGTTAATAAGGACAAAGAAATAGCGCAGTTCAAAGTAGGGGATAGTGTTTATAAGCAAGTAGCAAAATCAGCTAGGAGTAATAAATTAGAACCCAGATACATAGGCCCGTACACAATATTACACATACATCCGGAGCAAATAGCAGAAATCATAGGAAAACACGTCAATCAGAGTACACTTCCGCTTATTAAGGCGTCCTGAAAATGTTTCAGGAACGCCATCGCCCTCTTCGCAGTGTTCCGACTCGCCGCAACAGCAGCCAATAGACAATCATAATGGCATATTAGTTTTGACAGAAGCAAAGGCGCAATACCAAATAGACCCATATCATCTGGCAGTAACATATTGTAGCTGCATGTAAATAATGTAAATAATACATTACACATCGAGTACACGGCCGCGTCGCAGAGCGCCGCGAGCCGACTGCGGAGCACCGCGAGCCGAGTGCGGAGCACCGAAGCCCTACGAGACTTCGGGATAAACCGACCTCGCCCGATGGCCCCACCGCGTACACGCTCGGGCTATCTCCATCACACAGTAGTGTCATCTCACTCCGCGCCTTTAAATAGCGGTGCATTTGTCAGATTGTTACCAATTAATAAAGCAACCTTCTAAGCATCACCAAGACTATTATTACAATAATATAATATAACAAAATTGAAAGAAATATTTACGGACATATGCAGTAATTATTATACGATTAAGTTAAAACAGAATAGTTCGATAGACTATTCAATAAAAACTAGGAATATAGATTACCGTATAGATACAATAGAAAGTAAGCTACTCTACTTAGGATTAGAAACCATAGGGTTTAAACGTAGATATAAGCGAGGGCTCGTTAACGGTCTAGGATCAGTTATAAAAGCAATAACAGGCAATTTAGATCAGGATGACGCAATTAAATTCGATAACGAAATCAGAGTATTACAATCATCACAAAGCAAATTAAACTTAAACCAGAGAAAAACTTTAGGAATAATACAGGACTTTATAAAAGATTACGAAAGAAATTTAGCAATTAGAATAATCAAGTAAAAATTTATAGAGCAATAGATAGCTATTCCGCAAAGACATTAGAAGTAGAGACAGAGTTCCTAACGACCTCTATATTTAACGATATCGAGAGTTCTTTGCAACAACTATTAGACAGATTGGAAACGTTAGAAAATGCATTGACATTTGCACATCTTGGAAGGATGCATCCCAGCATAGTAGAGCCGATATATTTAATAGAAGAATAAAACAAAATTCAAAACGAAATTGAGGATAATTTAGCGTTCGATCCAAATTTAAAAAATATACAGTTGTGGGAAAAAGCGATAGTTGTAAAGGCATTTAGCGCTAATGAAACACTTACCTTCATACTAGAAATACCAATAGTATCCAAGCAACCATTTAACTTACTGCACCTTTATTCCATCCCGAACATAAATACACTATCCTTATTCCTAATAACCCCTTCCTTATCTTGGGAAATCACGAGTCACACGGTCATAATGGATAATGGGAACATTTTAAGACGTAATAAAAAACATATCATAAAAGATTTATGTAATCAAATAAGTAATTTTCAAGATCAGTATTGTTATGACGATATAGGTACATTCAAGCTCTAATAACAACATCAGCTCTTGTGTACCAGTTGAAGAGCAACCTCAGAGTAGAAATGACACTAATTATTACACCCGTTATGGCAGGACAGTGAGACCACCTAATCACTGGGAATTTTCAAGCCCAGACTGGACTGTTTTTGTTTAAATTGAAACTAAATGATTGTTGAGAGAATTAAGTGAAGATTTGTTGATTAATAATTGTTTAACTTAAATTTGAAGATATAATTACCTAATGAAAAAGTAAACAAAAACTAAACTTTTCTATAGGTAGGTTACCTACTGAAAGTAACATTATGATTAAGGTTGATTGTTTACTATTGCAAATTATTCATAATTGTAGCTTATTTCGTTAATGGCTTAAATTTAAGTATAAGAGGTACTCTAGACATATTTCGTTTTTTTTTTGTTTTTAGACGAGGATTGTAACATATTGGTTTGGTTGTTGAACGGAACGGAACGTAACAAAGAATAATGTGATAGGGTTTTGACAGATGACATATAAGAAATTAAAGATGGAGCATGAACACAGTTAACTTGTTTTATTTATTATTAATTAAGTTAAGTTAATAACTAACATATTTGATATGCGCGCGCCGCAGCCCATTTCAGCCAATCACGGCGTTCACAAGTTGCAGCGCCAATCGAGAAGAGCAAAATTTTCTGACGTCATCAGCGGTCGTCGTGCGATTGCGTCGGTACGACGGCGTCGGAGTGCATTTGACTACCGCCCAACTTTTTCACCAACCAAGCTTCGCGTCGCTGCGAATATCCATAGCGTCTAATTCGCCATCTTATTTGTTGTGCGCTTAATTATTAGATTGTTCGGAACTCTAAGACGTCACGAATAAATTACAGTGTTAACTAGCTATATTTTAATACTATACGAATATATTGTGCTATCTGTTCAAAATGACTGACAACGGTCGTGGCGAGAGTTCAGAAGTTAATGTTAAACGGCTTGTAGCAAAAAGGGCATATCCGATATATCAAAGCCTCAATCACCAGACAAGTTAAGTTAATTGGTGATAAGGATACCCTTTCGGGTTCCTTGCAGGGTTCCTTGCAAGGACAAGTTGGTAAACATATTCCGCGATTATGAACACGCTAATATTGCCGTCCTCGAGTTGCTACCTAGTGACTCCGAAAACATTGAGGCCATGGAGCTTACGTACTTGCTTTTTTTTTGAAAGGACTACGCTGTTGGCTGTTAGGTGGCCTTTACAGCTTCACCGGAGAAGTGGAGAGTGCAGAGTGCGACTCCAACCAAGGCCTTAAGGGCGGAAAAGGGGTGGCAACTAGCTCAAGGGCGCCACAGAGGGCACGACCTCGGCTTGGGCAGTTACCGTGAGGGGAGAGGAAGTGACTACACTCCTAGGTGCAAAGATGCAACTACGAGCGGAAGAGGGGGTTCCTCGAACTTGCAATCACTGGCTACATTACAAGAAATTATCGATGATAAGCCCTCTCCCACTCCGCCCGCCAAACCGTCAGTCAAGGCTCATGTTAAATTGCCAGAAATTCAGATTAAGCATTCACTGGTAAGTAGGGGAGTTAAGGGAACATTGGGCAGTCGGGAGGTTCGGGCACCACATTGTAACTAGAGACGTGTAGTAGATATTTATTTTTGTATACTGTGGAAGTTTAGTTTAACAACTGGCAATACTGCTTAGACTAATGTCATTTGTCATTTCGTTAAGTTGTCAGTGTCTCAAATAAAGTATACGACTAGGACTTTTTGGCGGGATTTTGAAAAGGGCGGTAGCTTTTTAGTAATTTTTTATATTATTGTTATTTACTGTATTATTTGTGTATTTAGTGTAGTTTTAGTATTTTCATTATAGTGTTTATAAATTATTGGTAAGTTTTTAATCTTTTTGACCGGAGCCTCCTGATAAGCCAGATCCTCTTATTGCACTTATAGAGGATGACGCATTTTTGTCTAAAAATGATTACGTTAGTATTAAGGATACGCAGAAACTCTCCCAGGAGAAAAAAATAAAAAAGCTAATTAATAATCCTACTTTTAAAAATAAAGTGAACATAACTAAAAAAGTTGTTGCTACACAAAAAAAGAAACCTTCAATGTTATCACCTCCAGACTCTGATTCTCTACCAGCTGCTTCGTCCCAGGTCGCTATGGATAGTATTGCTGTTTCCCCAGGTGAAAATCTATTTAGGAGTACGTATACAGACATGGACAGTGGTCCGTATCTTGTGCATGTGGAGCTTATCTCTGATTCCCCTCAGAGTGCTACTACGCTGCATCCTATTAAATTTGGACACTTCTTTTACCGAAACAAACTAAAAAATGTTTTAGAGGACGGTATTAAGCGCATTGGTCGTAACAGGCTTGCCATCTCATTTAAGTCTGCCTCAGATGCTAATTTATTTTTAACGAATCCCATACTGTCTCAAAATAATTATAAATCGTTCATACCTACTTACAACATAAGTAAAATGGGCATCATCAAGGGCATACCAACTGAATGGTCCCATGAGGACATCATCAACAACACCATGGTACCAGAGGGTTTTGGTTCAATTATCAAAACCCGTCGCTTAAGTCGTAAATTAATTAATTCTGAGGGGCCTGTGTGGATCCCAACACAGACGGTGGTGGTGACATTTGATGGTCAGGCCTTACCTTCTCATATTTATTCCTTTTAGTCTTCTATTCCTGTTGAACTGTATATCTTCCCGTCCATCCAATGTTTCCACTGCTGTCGCTTTGGGCACACTCGCACACAATGTAGAAGCAAGCCACGGTGTTTCAAGTGTGGTGCTGAACATGATGGCTCCTCATGTTTCATTGAGGAAGAATTCTGTTTCAATTGTTCGGGTTCCCATTTAGCAACCAGTAGAATCTGTCCCGAATTCCAAAAACAAACTAACATTAAACGGCATATGTCTTCTCACAGTTCCTCATATCAAGAAGCTGTTACACTTTTTCCTTCTACTAAAAGACTGTATTCTGAAGCCCTTTCTGTCCCCCTTCAAAATTCTTCCCTTCCCATTATTCTATTCCCAGTCATCTAATCTCAACCCTGTTTATAATACTGTGTCTTATAAGAAAACTATTGTTGCCAAACCAAAGCTTCACAAACCTTCTCAGAAGGGCTATGATCAGAGTGCTCATAATAAATTAGTATCAGACTATGCATCACCTCCCACAAGTAATAGTCGGGCCTTTGTTACAAGTACTGATTCACCCCAGAAGAATGTAAGTTCAGATGTTAGTGATCTCATGTCTTTTTTAACTAATACAATTCTTAATGCTAATTTACCGGACCCCGTTGCTATCAAGATTATTAATGACATTTCAGTTACTTTTTTTAAATACTTTAAAAATGGATTGTGTTCTTCAGTGGAATGCTAGAAGTATTCTCTCTAAAACATCAGATCTGATTCACCTTATATATAAAAGGTATAATAAGTTATATAATATAAGTTTAATTTATCAATAATAGCTATTTCTGAGACTTGGTTAAAGCCAGGTTCTAACTTTAGACTATCAGGCTTTAATGTTCTCAGGAGTGACAGAGCGGTCGGGTGGGGTGGCTCTGCTCTCCTTATTAGAAATAATTGTTTATTTTCTGCTATACAATTACCTCAGTATCAAAATGAAAATTTAAATATAGTTGCTGCTCGTGTGGGGGATGTGTCATATGTATCTGTCTACATATCACGCAAGGACCCCTCAGTTATTCCCATTCTAAATAATATAATTAAATCGGTTCCCTCTCCTCTTGTATTGTCAGGTGATTTTTATGCCCATCATAGCTTATGGGGGGCTCCAAATGAAGATTGTTTAGGCTCTAAGTTGGTTGATCTTATTGATGATTTTAATTTGTGTGTCTTGAATGATGGGTCGCCTACGCGTCACATAGTTCCAGGACAGTGCCCTAGTTTTGTAGATATTTCTCTCTGTTCTTCTCAGCTATCGCCCTTTCTTGTTTGGAAACGGCTGTCTTTAACGTTTGGTAGCGACCATTTCCCTATACTAATTTCCTCTCTGATTAATTCTAGTAGTCGTATTCCTCCCCTTGATCCTTTACTAAAGTATAAGTTAAGTAATTGCGACTGGGAGTCGTATAAAATAGCTTTAGAAAGGAAGTTAAGAGTTTTACCTAAAGTTTCTTCATCAAACTTTCAATTTTGTTATGACGGTTTAGTAGGTTCGATATTGTCAGCAGCTGATGAATTTTTTCCCATTAAAAAACCTTTTAATGGGAAAATACCATCGCCGCCATGGTTCCCACCAAAGATTGTACGGAAGCGGTCAAAAAAAGAAACGCTTCGGAGAAAACATGCAATGAGAATTTAAACCTGCAAACATTTTTACATTACAGAAATTCTTCTGCTGCAACCAAAAGACTTTTAAGGAAAAAGAAATTTGAAGGTTGGCGCCGTTTTTGTTCCACGCTTTCCCCTGACACTCCACTCTTTTAGGTCTTCCCGGGCTAATGTGTCTCGGTCTTCCTTTTCTTTGGATTGGGTTCCCTCCTTTACTTGTAATCTTGCTCCGGACTTTGTTCCTAACTTTGATCAAATCCCTTTTTTATATTCTAGCCGAACTGTCTCTTTAGACGCTGATTTTCTAAATTCTCCATTTTCTATGTATGAGTTTGATTTGGTTCTCAACCATGTATCTGACTCAGCTCCTGGTGCTGATGGTATTCCATACTCCTTTATAGTTAATTGCTTGCCTTATACAAAGGCGTTCATTCTAGATTTATTCAATTTTGTGATTGAAACTGGCCATATACCTCGTGCATGGAAACATCATGTTATAATTCCAATCTTAAAACCTCATAAGGATCCCTCTGATCCTTCTTCTTATAGACCCGTGTCGTTGTCTTCTGTTTTTGCTAAGCTAGCTGAACATCTCATAAAGTTAAGGTTGGAATGGTTCGTTGAACACAATAATTTATTGCCCGTCTCCCAGTTTGGGTTTAGAAAAGGAAATAGTGTTTCCGATAATGTTAGTATCTTCTCCACTGATGTTTTGCTCTCACTTAGCAAAAATGAGTCAATGGTTGCCGCCTTTCTTGATATTTCTGCCGCTTATGACAATGTTGATTTATTAATTCTTAAATCTAAGCTAAATGCTCTTGGCATCCCTATATCCCTATTTTCTGATTTCTTGTTCAACCTTTATTCGGCTAGATCAGTTTCTGTTCGGGTACCTGGTGTAGATTGTTCAGCTAGAGTATTGTGGAAAGGTGTTCCACAAGGCTCAGTTTTGAGTCCTTTGTTGTATGACTTGTACACTATGGATCTAGAATCAGTCATTTCTCCGTGTTCAATTCTACAATATGCTGACGACATTGTAATTTACCACTCTGATAATTCCCTGGAATCGGCTGTAAAATTGGTCGATAATTCTTTAAATAATTTAAACGTTTGGTTAGATACGCATCGCTTGTCACTTTCAGTTAAAAAAAGTGTTGTTGTGCCCTTTTCTCGTAAAAGAAAGATTGCAAAATTTAATCTTACAATTAGGGAATCTCAATTACCCTCTTCCAGTGAAGTTACTTTCCTGGGTAGAAGGTTTTCTAGTAAATTTAATGGTGCCTTACATATTAAATATGTAGTTGAGAAATGTGAAAAGAGTCTTAATATTATGAGGGCTCTTTCGGGTGTTTGGTGGGGTGCTCATCCCTCAACCATTCGGTTAGTATATAATGCATTAGTTAGAAGTGTTATGGATTTTGCCTCTTTTACTCTGTCGCCTTTTATTAAATCTGACATCCATAAGTTTGATCTTATACAGTCCAAATGTCTGCGTATTATTGTAGGCGCAATGAAAAGCACTCCTATCAGCGCCCTTCAGGTTGAGTGCTCAGATCCTCCTCTTTATTTGAGACGCCAGTACTTGTCTGACCGCTACTTTTGTAAGGTTTGGCAATTTCACTCGCATCCCCAAATTGCTACCCAAACTCGAATCTCTGGATAGTCATGTGAACAGTAATCACCCTTTTTGGCGTAATAAATCAGTCCCATATTTGATTGAAAGCTTTAGAAATTCTAAATTGAATATTGATTCGATTAAAAGATTTGCGGTTCACCCTATCTTTGAACATGACTACAGTTCGTTTATTTATAGACCGAGCGTATTTTTTTCAACTGGTATATCAAAACATTCTTCAGATGCTGATGGGAAACTTCGCAATTTTGTCGAGGAAAATTCTCCAGGCGCAGAGGTGTTCTTCACGGATGCTTCTAAGGCTATCAATTCTGCTTCAGTTTCCTCTGGTTTTGTGGGTGCTGCCTTTCTTCGGTATTCCTAGGGTTTTTTTAAGTTGTACCAGTATCCTTCCATTCTTTCTATTTTTACCGGTGAATGTTTTGCTATACTTGAGTGTGTTAATTACATCATTTCTGTTAGAGTCAAGAAGGCTATAATTTTTACCGATTCGCTCAGTTCTGTATACTCTTTAACCTCGAACCCTCTAAATAAGTGTTCTAATCCTGTCGCAATAGAAATCAGAGATAAGCTCAAACATTGCCTTGATTCAAATCTCCAGGTTTCGTTGGCCTGGATACCTGGCCACTCGGGTATCTAGGGCAACGAACATGTAGATTCTCTTGCGAAATTAGCTGCTATACAAGGTCGAGTTTCGAACACCGTGTACTGCCAAGATGTCCTCCAGATTCCACGTCTGGAGCTGTTGGAAAATTGGGGTTGCAGCTGGGGAAGCAGCGATACCTCCAAAGCAAAATATTTTCGGCTTTTACATCCCAACATTAAGTCCAAACCATGGTTTACGACCTTTTTCTTCCCTAAATAAATTTCTTCTATCATTTCACGTCTCCGTTTTAATCATTGTTTCTCCCCTCATCATCTCTTTAGATTAAAAATCTTAGACTCTCCCATGTGCTCATGTGACCTGGGGGAGGGTGATGTTTCCCACCTATTATTCCAATGTCCTCAATATGGTTCCCCTTCACTATATGACTTTCTTATTAAATATAAGGCTCCTCTTCCTTGTAGTTTATCCTGCATATTATCATTGAATCACTATGTATATATCAAAGCTCTTAATTTCACATCATAATATTTCCTTATAATTTTTCATGATATCTTATTTATTGTTTGTAGTTACTATTATGTATAATTATCTGTTGCCCTAACTTTTACTCCCATATCCTATGCCTATCGCTTCAACCAAATTTTCCCTACTCCCTAAAAAAATTTTTTACGCTCAAAACTAAGAAATTGTCAAGTTCAGTCAACCACATGTCAAACACTCGACATTGGCAGCGATATCTTTGGATAAAAGGATAATTGCCAAAACTGAATAAAAGAAGAAGAAGAAGTATACGACTAGATGGATTACAATAAGCTGAACAAAGTCACCTATCTTTTACTTTACACTGGCATATGGCACAATTTCATGTGATAGAAAGAGATAGCGATAGCCTCTTCTGACCGTCTTTAAACGCTGCGCGCCACCAGCCGAAAGACGCCATCTTGGTTGTTATCCAGCTGGTTAACAGACGTTTCTGCTGATTTTGTCTGAAATATTGTTTCATAGTGAATAATGACCTACCGAGAGTAGCCATTAAGTCCACCCCATTGTTATTTGCCGATGACTTAAAATTAGTCCTCAAAATAAATAAGAGGGAAGATCATATCATACTGCAGCAGGACATAAATAAGATGGTTGAGTGGAGTTTTGAAAATAAATTACATTTTAATTTAAACAAGTGTTCTGTGTTATCGTTTGGTCGAGCGCGCAACCCAAGCCTTTATCAATACCACATCGACGGTACGCCACTGCAGCGTGTTTTTGAGGTAAAGGACTTCGGAGTGCGGTTCACTAGCGACATCAATTTTAGAAGACATATTACTGAAGTCTGCAAAAAAGCATACCGCAACTTAGGAATGGTCTTGCGGCTGGCAAACCAATTCACGAACATCAGTGCTCTAAAATCATTGTATGAAACGCTTGTAAAAAGTCATTTAGAATGAATGCTATCGTTTGGTCCCCTCATGAAGTCGAATATAAATTAATGTCAGAACGTATACAGAACAAATTTGTTAGATTTTTGTATTTTAAACAGTTTGGTGTGTACCCAGGATATCCGTTGTTGTATCCTACACTATTCATGCTAGGCATGGTGGGTTATTACAAATTAGAATTAAGAAGGGAAGTAGCGCTCGCCTCTTATTTATTAAAAGTGTTTCGGGGTACAATACACAACCCGGGAGTCCTAGAGTCAGTCTGGTTGTGTGTCCCTGACGAGTACGTAGGGCGACGGCGACGGTGCTATCGGTGCCGCGCGCGCGCACCAACCTCCAGCAACACGCGCGCTGCGTGCGCTCAACGCGGTGTCCTTACACATTGATTTGTTTGGCTGTACACTGGGTGAATTCACTAAGATCGCATATCGTGTGCTGTTGCATGATGGATGATGGATGGGATAAGTTAAGTTAACTAATTTGACTCATCCTATCTATTAAGAGTTCTGTATGTTTACAATTTACAATTTTATTATACTACACTATTGAATTAGGTTAGCCTGTAATGATAGATGTAAGTGATGAAACAATAAAAAAAAAAAACGAATATTATCGATAATATCAATACAGCAGTACTGTGGTACTGCTAACCACACCTGTAAATTAAGAACCGATAACCACCTGGGCTTTCCCTTATTTCGTGTTCGGTGGGAGTAAACATGCAGCAAATAAAAAAATCACATAGTTTTAAAATATTATCTTGATACTACCCAAAAAGTATCTGTGAACGTAATTACAAATGGATAGATATTTTAACTGAGCCAAAAAAGATTAGTGTTCAATGGATAACCTCGGGTTTTTTCTTTCTTTTTGTTTTTTAAATTCTCGAAATCTGGTTTCAAGACATTTCAAAAAACCGTTATTTAGAGAAAATATTAATACAGTAAAAGTAAAAATGGAGGAAATATACATTTACATAAATGGATTGAAATTGTCTGATAGAACCAGTGTTTTAAATTCAAGAAGGAAGACCGGCTTCGTTGGATTTCTAATATGCATTACATCCATATTATTTATTTATGACAAATATATATCAACCGTTAATCCATACCTCAGCTTTCTGCCAACATATAAACTGTCCCAGGACCACATTGAAATATTTTTTGGTGCTATCAGGTCTTTGGGTGGATTTAATAACAACCCCTCAGCGAAAGCATTTATGACAGCATATAAGAAACATTTAGTTCACGCTGAATTTAAAATAAGTCGAAATGGAAACTGCCTGCCACTCGACGATATAAGAATACTGCATGCTAATAAGAAACAATATATTCAAGCCATTAACGAAACTACACAAAGAGTTAAAATTTTGGACGATGAGATGAAAAGTTATGATGAAAAAAATGTAGATCATGACTATATCCCCGACCCCAGTTTAATATCTGAATATAGTCACAATGTGATCACATATATAGCCGGATTTATTGTAAGAAAAATGAAGAAGGAAATATTGTGTGAAGAGTGTTTCAAAGCACTTACAAATGAGACATCCAACAGTTGTTTAATAAAAGTAAAAGATAGGGGTGGCTTGATCAAAGCTTCAACTGGCGTTGTATATATTTGTAAGAAAACTGAAACGATTTTTCGACGCTATATGTTATCATTACGTGTTACTCAGATTGGGAAACCATTTTATATAGAAAAGATAGCAATGACTGTCTTCGAAATATGCGCAAGATCAGATGTTTTCTCACAGCTGATTAATCATTGCTATGACAATAGCATATTAAACAATCATTTGCATTTGATAATCCTAGCCATTGTAAATTATTATTTAAAAATACGCATTCATCATGAATGCAAAAAGGCTTCTGCACCGGGCGGTGAAATTGTAAGAAATTTCTATAACAAACTTGTTCTTTTTAAGGGTGTAACAAACGCAATTTATTCAAGAATGATGAATAGTTACATTACTCCCCGATAGATGTCGCTGTACGGTGAGAGCCATTTCCTGACTCGCGGTGTCACGACTGGATCTTGTTGAATGACCTCCATAGTGAAATAGTTATTATTTATGCTAACTATTGCATAGCTATTCTAGTCTGCATCTAGGGGTTGCGTCCATACTGGAACAACTACTTGGACCTTCTGAATCTGAATTAGAGGACTTCCCAACACTCTCGTCCCAAGCGGGAAGGAGTTGTGTGGTGTTGCGCCTATTGTATTTTTTTTGTGTGCCGATATCATACGGATTACCTAATAAACGGGTTTACTGGACCAACGATTATTATTACGACGTACCATCACCTACCTCCTCGTCACATCCAACCCTACACTGGCGCCCAACGTGGAGCAGCGACGAACAAACGAAGTACGTGACTAGGGCAGGACGAGTTACGTCAATAGTAAGCAAGAAAATGGCAGTCACCTTGTCGGAGGCACAGTTTGCAGAACTGCTAAACAAACTGTCACCGGGACGGAAAGGCACCTTTACGACATGTAAAGCAATCTTCGAAGGCTCCAACAAACCGGAAGTAGTAGAGTCTTTTCTGGCCGCCGTAACTGTTTTCAAGAAAATTGAAAACATTGTAGATGAAGATGCGCTTGCGGGTATCCCGTTACTACTAAAAGGGGACGCCGCAACATGGTGGCAGGGTGTGCAAGAAGATATAAGTAACTGGAAGGAGTTCAAGAAGAGGCTACCGCATGCTTTTGCCCCTAAAAAACAAGCGTACCAAATATACCAAGAAATCATTGGGGAGAAACAACAGCCTCACATTCCAACAGAAACCTTTGTTTCACGGAAACGAATGTTGTTTGCACAGCTTCCGAAACCAGCGCACACGGAAACCCAGATGCTGGACATGATCTTCGGACAACTCAAGTTAGTGGTCCGTGAGAAGGTTGCCCGCCATTCAATTAATACACTAGATGAGCTACTAGTGGCAGCACGTGATGCGGAGGAACTGGATCGCGAAACCAAAGGATCCACTTCATCGGAGAAAGCAGCAGCATCAAAACCAGCCCGTATCGCGCCACGCAAGAAATGCGGTTTCTGCCACTTTATGGGACATACAACTGATGAGTGCAGAAAATTAGTTAAAGCCAAATTGGGAACAAGCAAGCCAAATTCCGAAGCATTGATGACACCGGGTCCTGCCGCAACCACGTCTACGATCTCTTGTTATGGGTGTGGCGCACCTGGCGTCGTTCGAACCAACTGCTCCACCTGCACTGCGAGAAAACACCGCCCAGAAAGAGCCGTAGACATCAGCTTTTGCTCGGTCAACGTACGGGCAGATGTAAGAAGTCGTCCGGTGGTTTTCGTAGAAATCGACGAAATAAAAGGCGCCGCGTACATAGATACGTGCGCGAAAACCAGCATAGCATCCCATCAACTATATAGACAGCTGTTGGCCCGGGGACACAAATTCTACGAAGAAAGGGTGTGCATCACACTGGCTGATGGTATTGGGAAGAGTAGAATGGTGTTACGCACCACAGTACCCGTCAAGCTGGAAGATCGCGTGGTACCGACAACCTTCATCGTACTACCTGAGTCTACGGACAACCGAACCCTCTTAGGGGTCGGTTTCATAGAAGATGCGAGAATCATTTTAAACCTTCCGCAATTCACATGGGAGTTCATGGGAGACGGCAAATGTTACGAACTATACGATGAGGAGTTCGCAACATTTAGTACACGTGGTGAACTTCCATCAGTGAGAGAGGCGACTATTGGTAGCGTTGGTGCATCGGATCAATCCGCAGCTACTACACCGGCCAAACAAGCATCCCTTCCTCAGACCTCACTTACCGCTGCTTACCGTTTGATACCGTTGGCGCTACTCCCTCCAAAGAAACCTAGAACAATTTTCACTGCATACTCACCTCGATTTGCCGAATACATGATGAAAGATGCAGTAGACTATATACATAGAGCTGAAGTGGAATTATCACCTTACTCGGAGCAATTGTTTCCTGATATAGGCAAACCAGGCGACTTGCCTGATAGTAGTTCCGGTTGTCTAGACGCTTGTAGTATTGCTCTAGATGGTGATCAACAAATTGAATTAAATAAATTACTGTCTGAGTACGATGATGTTTTCCTTGGTAACCAAAATCCCTCAACGTTAAGTGAACACTGTATCGTAACGACTAGCGAAACTCCGATATCAGTACCGCCTTACCGATTATCAAACACCAGAAAAGAAATCCTTAAGACCGAGTTAGGCAAAATGTTACAGACTAATATCATAGTACCCAGCTCATCTCCATGGGCCTCGCCCGTAGTCATGGTACCGAAACGTAATGGAGAAGTACGTGTGTGTGTGGACTATCGCCGACTAAATGCGATAACGATACCAGACACATATCCTATTCCTCGGATAGATGATTTGCTGCATGCCGCAAAGCCAACCCCATATATGTCGAGCCTTGATTTAAAAGCAGGATATTGGCAAGTCAAAGTTAGAGAAGAGGATGAAATCAAAACGGCGTTCATAACTCCGTTCGGAATTTATCAATTTAAGAGAATGCCCTTCGGGTTACGGAATGCTCCAGCTACTTTTCAGCGGCTAATTGATCGATTTCGTATAACTCTTGAACACGTGAAGATACTAGCCTATTTGGACGACCTTATCCTATTCTCAGGCACATTTGAGGACCACTTGTCTGATCTGAGGGAAGTCCTTGGAAAAATGAGAGAATACAATTTGACCGCAAACCGAGCTAAATGCCGGCTCTGTTGTTCTTCTATTAAATACTTGGGACATGTTATAACACCAGATGGACTGAAACCGGATCCTGATAAAACGAGAGACATTCTAGAACGACCGTCCCCAAGAAATCTGAAAGAACTCATATCTATTCTACAGATGTGCTCTTGGTACCGTCGCTTCATCAAGAATTTCTCTGGTATAGCTCAACCTCTGACAAAACTGACAAAGAAATCCGCCACCTGGAAATGGGATGCAGAGCAACAACACGCTTACGATGAGCTTAAACGTTGTCTCACTACCTCCCCAGTTTTAAGTCAAGCGGATGAAACGAAACCTTTCATTCTGAAGACCGATGCCAGTGCTTATGCTTTAGGTGCAGTTCTTGTGCAGGGGGAGGGAGAACAAGAACACCCCGTGGAATATGCGAGTAGATTGCTCACCTCAGCCGAACGAAACTACTCTACCACAGAACGGGAAGCTTTGTCCGTAGTATGGGCTTTGAACAAATTTAGAGCATATGTAGAAAGTCTACCTATTACCGTGGTAACCGACCACCAAGCACTTAGGTGGTTAATGAACCTAAAATCGCCCACTGGCAGATTAGCTAGATGGGCATTGCAATTACAAGCTTTTGACCTCCAGATTTCCTATAAACCTGGTAAACTGAATGCGGTCGCTGACGCTCTATCACGACCACCTTGCTGTGAAAAAGCCTCGGAGTGCACTATATGTGAAGTTGCAATCGACATGCCTACAAGAAGCACTAAGGAGATTCGAGAAGAGCAGTTGAAAGATACACAGATTAAGAAAATAATTAACACGCTAGAAGATTTAACAAGTGAAGAAGACTCTGTCTATTGGAGTAACAAAGGATATCTTATGAATAACGGTCTGCTGTATAGACTGAACCCTGATGCTGAAGTAGACGATGCTCAGCTGGTTGTGCCTGAACATTAATGGGCAAACGTATTAAATACATATCATGATGACCCCTTGGCTGGTCATTACGGTGCTGAGAGAACTTATAAGAAAATCGCGAATAGGTATTATTGGAGAGGAATTCGGAAATATGTCACCAGTTACGTCAAAAACTGTTTAAAATGTAAGCGCTTTAAGCCTAGTAACCAAAAGCCTGCTGGTCTACTACAAACTACTTCAATGGGTCAGCGGTTCGAGATTGTATCCTTTGACCTTTTCGGTCCTCTACCACCTACTCTAGATGGGAAGACATGGATACTGATCGTCGAGGATGTAGCCACCCGATGGATCGAACTGTTCGCCTTAAACACTGCATCGGCTGAAAATTGTGCAATGACCCTCGTGAATGAAATCTTTTTAAGATATGGCGTTCCAAGAAGACTCATCAGCGATAACGGCACTCAGTTTGTAAGCGCTGTGATGCAACAGGTTACCTTTAGCTTAAATATTAAGCATGGGTTCACCCCTTTGTACCATCCGGAATCCAATCCCGTTGAACGTCGAAACAGAGATTTGAAGACCCAACTGGCAATCCTCATTCAAGGATCGGACCATAGTGGTTGGTCGGAGTTTCTCCCTGCAATCAGATTTGCAATGAATACTACGCATTGTTCGACCACTACGTATACGCCAGCTTACTTGACCTTTGGAAGAGAGTTGCGAGCTGCGCGAGACAATGAAGTGGATTTTAGGAACATTTTGGTTTCAGAGAACCTTGTACCCGAGATAACTCCTAAACTGAAACTGAAGACTTTAGCGGACAATCTACTAAAAGCAAGGGAAGTACAAGAAATGAGCGAAGAAACTCGGAAGATGTATGTGGATCAACACAGGCGTAAACAACCTGAGTATAAGTCAGGCGATCTTGTGCTTATCAATGTTCACCCTATTAGTAGAGCCGCACAGGGCATTACTGCCAAATTTGCACCTCGTAGAGATGGCCCGTATATCATAATGCAGAAACACGAACCTGCATCATATAAAGTAGCATCTCCAAGCGCCCCTACTACCCCTGTTGGACTATATCATGCGTCTGCCATGACACCATACAAGAGTGAAGACGTGGCATCGGTTCCCGTACCAATCCAACCACTGAGAGGTAGAGGACGACCTAAGAAAGCCCCAAGCGTTAATCCAATCGCCAAGCGTGGCCGCGGACGGCCAAAGAAGCAATAATTCACCAGGTCCATTCGACGGGTCGACTTCAAGACCTGAGGGGGAGACTGTAACAAACGCAATTTATTCAAGAATGATGAATAGTTTCATTACTCCCCGATAGATGTCGCTGTACGGTGAGAGCCATTTCCTGACTCGCGGTGTCACGACTGGATCTTGTTGAATGACCTCCATAGTGAAATAGTTATTATTTATGCTAGCTATTGCATAGCTATTCTAGTCTGCATCTAGGGGTTGCGTCCATACTGGAACAACTACTTGGACCTTCTGGAACTAAGCGATATATTTTTTTGGATTAGAGGACTTCCCCCCAACACTCTCGTCCCAAGCGGGAAGGAGTTGTGTGGTGTTGCGCCTATTGTATTTTTTTTGTGTGCCGATATCATACGGATTACCTAATAAACGGGTTTACTGGACCAACGATTATTATTACGACGTACCATCACCTACCTCCTCGTCACATCCAACCCTACAAGGGTCAATAAAACTGATTATTTTTTGTGTTTGTTTTATTTCATTAAATATCACGGCATTAAGTGTTCAGTGCTTTAGATGGCATATCAATTGGTATCGTAAGATGACAGTCGCAAAGCAATGATGATATTATATATCTGGGTAATATTAGGCACTCGCACTAGCGCCATTCATCATTTTATTCTTTTTTTTTCTAAATCAGTAAATTACCTGTATGTGTTTTTGCAATCACATTACATTATTATGCATTTGATAAAGTAAAAGATTGCGGTAATCCATGCTTCCCTACTTAATATTATAAATGTGAATGTAAGTTTGATTGCTACGCTTTCACGCGAAAACTACTTAACCGATCATCATGTAATTTTGGACACATATTCTTGGAGGTATTAGAAGTACCATGGGATACTTTTATGAAAAAAAAAATTACGTTTCTTCGCGGATGAAGTCGCGGGAAAAAGCTAGTCAACAGTTAAATCTCTTAATTGTCTCTGGATCTCTTGATAAAAAGTGATTCCAAAAATACTACAGATAACATACACTAGTCAACAATATGTCAAGTACCTACTGTTTTAAAAAGAAATAAATAAAAAATAGAAAAATAAAAATAAATAAAAAAATAAATATATTTTTACGATTTCAAATTGTGGATAAAAATACGCAGGCCATCATTCAGTAAATAGGAAAAAACTGCAAAGAAACTTATATATATAGAAACAATTTTTTTTTACCGGAGTACGTTCTAAAGGCCACAGATAATATAATACACGGGATTTTATTATCTGTAGCGCTTGTTTCGACCAATCAACAAGCGCCACAGATATTATAATCCCTTGGATTTCCGTGCCCCGCGACAGGAGCAGGACACGGTGCAGTGTGCCAAGGCCCAAGTGATTCGCGAATTCCCCATTTGTTATTATAGCGGCAACAGAAATACATCATCTGTGAAATTTTCAACTGTCCAGCTACCACGGTTCATGAGATACGCGCATGAAGTTGCTGAAAAATTGCTAGAATTTTATTTTTGGTTAATTACAAAGAATATTCAAATTTCCCGCGCATATCGACAACCGATGAAAACATCACTAGGCTATATATATCTATAAGTAAGAAGGATATAGTCAAAGTGGCGACATTTATTATGAGACTCAATTTCTTTCTCTTTCAAGCATATGATGTTTTGTTTATGTAAAAATGAGAAAGATATACGTTCTGAGTTTTGGTTAAATGTAATCTATCTAGTCGTATACTTTATCTAAGGTCTCTTGCGACTTGCTTGCCATCAACGACGGCACACTTTTGTACAACTTGTTAAACTCTAATACATATATTGCGAAGAAATAGTTTTTTCTATCCCAATACCACTACCATCGGCAAGGCGGCTGCACCACGGGACACGAGCGTACATATGGTGACCCCGACGTACCACTTACCATTGGACACCGGCGAGACTGGCGCCGGGAGAAAGTGAAACGGCGAGGAGAAAGCAGCCGGGAGACTGGAGAGGCGGCGGAGCCGGGAGCTGGGCGACGGAACACAAAGAGGAACGAAGAATTAACGTTCGTACCCGCGACTTCTGCACTATGCCTGAATGTCAGTCCGCGCGTATCTCATTATTGTAATACTCAGTCTAGTTTTAAGCATTTAATTACCTATTACGTTTAAATTTATTTCCCTAAGCACTACATATCCATTCTCACTTGAATTATCTACATAGGTAGGTAATTAGCTAATTTAACATGTAAACTTATTAAAACTCAGATCAGTGTGTAGTGCTTATACCTTTTATTATCTTTAAATCTGTTATTTGAAACTATTATAAATTTTGCTATAGTAGGTACCTACGTAACTAACCTATCTCATTCAATTGTAACACTTAACTTTAACCTTTACTAAAGCGTACGAAACTAAATTTCAAATCAAAACCAAACTTAAATATTTAAGTAAAATAGATATAAAACATAAATCAGTTGAATGTTCATGTAGGTGTCGATGGTAAATAATCAAATTCCTTTCTGTGCCTTTTATTTCCCTTGAAATCTTCAATTTCAAGGGGGGGAGCGCTCAACCCTCCTGAAATCCTCAATTTCAGGAGGTACATGCCAATTTACTCTTGAAATCTGCCATTTCAAGGCGGGAGTATGTTACGGCGCCATCTAGTGATCAAGATGAAGGGCCTAAGTCAGCCACTTGTCACTAGATGGCGCCACTACAGCACACCGTCTATGGATGGCAGCCTACCATAGACACAGGCTACACTACCGTAGACATAAGCTACGCTGTCATAGACAACAGCAAATGTCATCATCTAGACTATGATACTGTCTCTTACGACTTGCTTGCCATCAACGACGGCACACATTTTTGTACAACTTGTTAAACTCTAATACATGTATTGCAAAGAAATAGTTTTTCCTATCCCAATACCACTACCAGCGGCAAGGCGGCTGCACCACGGGACACGAGCGTACAGGAGTACCTAAGAAAATAACAACCGATTCGGACTCCAAATTCGATAATGAAGTTATAAATGAGATATGTGCGATGCACAACATACACATACATTTTACAACACCATATAACCCAAACTCTAACTCACCTATAGAAAGACTACACTCTACCATAGCAGAATTAATTAGGATTCAAAGAATTACAGATAAAGAAGACTCGATAAGCTTAATGAAGTACGCAATCATTGCCTATAACAACACAATACACTCAGCGACAGGTTTTACACCCTTTGAAATTCTTTACGGACACACAGACAGTAGAAACCCTCTAGAACTACACTGCCCAAAGGAATTTTACCAAGAATACGTAACTAAACATAAGCAAATAATTGAGAACACCCATAAACTAATAAACACCAAATTGTCAAACGAAAAACAGCAGGTTAATAAGGACAAAGAAATAGCGCAGTTCAAAGTAGGGGATAGTGTTATAAGCAAGTAGCAAAATCAGCTAGGAGTAATAAATTAGAACCCAGATACATAGGCCCGTACACAATATTACACATACATCCGGAGCAAATAGCAGCAATCATAGGAAAACACGTCAATCAGAGTACACTTCCGCTTATTAAGGCGTCCTGAAAATGTTTCAGGAACGCCAGCGCCCTCTTCGCAGTGTTCCGACTAGCCGCAACAGCAGCCAATAGACAATCATAATGGCATATTAGTTTTGACAGAAGCAAAGGCGCAATACCAAATAGACCCATATCATCTGGCAGTAACATATTGTAGCTGCATGTAAATTATGTAAATAATACATTAGACATCGAGTACACGGCCGCGTCGCAGAGCGCCGCGAGCCGAGTGCGGAGCACCGAAGCCCTACGAGACTTCGGGATAAACCGACCTCGCCCGATGGCCCCACCGCGTACACGCTCGGGCTATCTCCATCACACAGTAGTGTCATCTCACTCCGCGCCTTTAAATAGCGGTGCATTTGTCAGATTGTTACCAATTAATAAAGCAACCTTCTAAGCATCACCAAGACTATTATTACAATAATATAATATAACAAAATTGAAAGAAATATTTACGGACATATGCAGTAATTATTATACGATTAAGTTAAAACAGAATAGTTCGATAGACTATTCAATAAAAACTAGGAATATAGATTACCGTATAGATACAATAGAAAGTAAGCTACTCTACTTAGGATTAGAAACCATAGGGTTTAAACGTAGATATAAGCGAGGGCTCGTTAACGGTCTAGGATCAGTTATAAAAGCAATAACAGGCAATTTAGATCAGGATGACGCAATTAAATTCGATAACGAAATCAGAGTATTACAATCAAAGCAAATTAAACTTAAACCAGAGAAAAACTTTAGGAATAATACAGGACTTTATAAAAGATTACGAAAGAAATTTAGCAATTAGAATAATCAAGTAAAAATTTATAGAGCAATAGATAGATATTCCGCAAAGACATTAGAAGTAGAGACAGAGTTCCTAACGACCTCTATATTTAACGATATCGAGAGTTCTTTGCAACAACTATTAGACAGATTGGAAACGTTAGAAAATGCATTGACATTCGCACATCTTGGAAGGATGCATCCCAGCATAGTAGGGCCGATATATTTAATAGAAGAATAAAACAAAATTCAAAACGAAATTGAGGATAATTTAGCGTTCGATCCAAATTTAAAAAATATACAGTTGTGGGAAAAAGCGATAGTTGTAAAGGCATTTAGCGCTAATGAAACACTTACCTTCATACTAGAAATACCAATAGTATCCAAGCAACCATTTAACTTACTGCACCTTTATTCCATCCCGAACATAAATAACACTATCCTAATTCCTAATAATTCCTTCCTTATCTTGGGAAATCACGAGTCACACGGTCATAATGGATAATGGGAACATTTTAAGACGTAATAAAAAACATATCATAAAAGATTTATGTAATCAAATAAGTCATTTTCATAATGTTCAAGATCAGTATTGTCATGACGATATACATTCAAGCACTAATAACAACATCAGCTCTTGTGTACCAGTTGAAGAGCAACCTCAGAGTAGAAATGACACTAATTATTACACCCGTTATGGCAGGACAGTGAGACCACCTAATCACTGGGAATTTTCAAGCCCAGACTGGACTGTTTTTGTTTAAATTGGAACTAAATGATTGTTGAGAGAATTAAGTGAAGATTTGTTGATTAATAATTGTTTAACTTAAATTTGAAGATATAATTACCTAATGAAAAAGTAAACAAAAACTAAACTTTTCTATAGGTACCTACTGAAAGTAACATTATGATTAAGGTTGATTGTTTACTATTGCAAATTATTCATAATTGTAGCTTATTTCGTTAATGGCTTAAATTTAAGTATAAGAGGTACTCTAGACATATTTCGTTTTTTTTTTGTTTTTAGTAGAGGATTGTAACATATTGGTTTGGTTGTTGAACGGAACGGAACGTAACAAAGAATAATGTGATAGGGTTTTGACAGATGACATATAAGAAATTAAAGATGGAGCATGAACACAGTTAACTTGTTTTATTTATTAATAAGTTAAGTTAATAACTAACATATTGGATACAAAACCTTCCCACCCCACCACAAAACACAAAGTTGGCCATAACCAAGCCAAGACCAAAGCCAGCTCCTACCCAGGAGGGCAAAATACCCGCAGGCCAAATATCATCTGGCACTTTTGGTAGCCCGTCGCCAACACCCGTTTATCCTTCTAGAACTGCCGAGGCAAGAGCATGCGTCAACAAGGCAAAGCTCTACCTGGGTAACTCCCGGAATTTAAAAACCGACATAAAAACGGAGGTAAATGCGGCTATGGAGCGACTATACCAACTGGTAAAGGAGGCAGAGCTGGCGATGGAAAAGGGGAACACAAAAGGGGAGCAAGAACAAAAGGAAAAGGACATGGGTGAAAAATCACAAAGGACTATGGACAGAGAAATAATGGCAGAGCTAAGTCTTAAGATAGAGGAGAATACAGAACTACTCAAAAAGAATAATGAGAACATACACACCCTCAAAGCCGCCATAAATGAGCATCACAAAATGATGGAGGATACAAAACTGGCCCCGGGTCTGGTCGGGGGACAGGGTGACGGAGAGCTCTTGGCCGAGGTCATCTACGCACGCGCACTACGGAGGAAATGAGCGAACGGATCTCCGAGATGAAGGAAAACGCTCCATCATATGCGGAGATGCTGTCAAGGCCCCGTACTGCGCCACAGGAGAAGCCCAAGCACTCCGTCATCGTGTCCTCCGAACAAACCATGGACACCAGCTCCGACATCATCGGCAAAGTCCGACAAATCCTTGATGCCAAAAAAAGTGGCATCCAAGTAGAAAGAGTCCGGAAGATCAAAGACCAGAGGGTAGTCCTGAGTTGTGCGACTAAGACGGAGATAGAGCGAACAGCAGCACAGCTCAGGAAGGACAAAACACTCATAGTAGAGGAGGCCAAACATAAGAACCCTCTGGTCATAATAAAAGATATACTTAAATACAACACGGATGAAGATATTAAAACGGCACTCAGGACACAAAATGCGGGTCTAATGAGGGATCTGACGGCCACCGAAGCAGAGGTAGTGGTAAGATACCGAAGGAGGGCAAGGAACCCGCTAGAGGACCATGTCGTCCTTCAGGTATCTCCAAAGTTGTGGCAGAGGCTGACGGCGGCCGAAAAAATCTTCATAGACCTGCAACACGTTAGGGTATATGATCAATCTCCATTAATACAATGCACGAAATGCCTGGCGTATGGACACGGGAGGAAAACGTGCACAGAGAAAGAAGATCGATGCACATATTGCGGTGAGTCACATCACAAGTCGGACTGCCCTAGACTGGCAGTAAATGACTTACCGCAGTGCAGAAACTGCACCACAGCAGGCCTCCTGGAAGTAGCACACACAGCCTACAACCTCAATTGCCCGGTGCGTGTAAAATGGGACGAAATGGCCCGAACCACAATAGCATACTGCTAAAGTGGCCAACGCCGTCCCACAAGCTACACACAATACAGTACAACTCTCGAGCAAAGACCACCACTACGTTAATCAAATCCAAATTAGAATAGAAAAACACAAAAATATTAACATCAAAACAAATAAAAATCATAGTAGAACTTATTGGCCCCAGTTTCATGAGAAACTGAACCAATTAAGGACAAATAACAACAAAAGTACAAATATAATAAAAGAAACAGACACACAACATAAAGTAGACTCAACTAAAATAATAAGTAAAAACACACACATAGAAACAGAAGCAAAAATATCCCTACAGTGGTGGTCAAATGCCAAAATGAAACAAAAAACTATGTGCGCAGATTTTCGATATACATACTACATAAAATCTCAGTTAAAACACACTCCATATAAACGCCCTGCGCATGATAATGGACCAACAATATAAATAAAATGCCATAAAGGAATAAAAGATAAAACTGTATATAATATAAAACATGACAAGAAAAAATGTAAAATGACATTCAATAACCACACTAGGATAAATAAAATAGTTATAAATAAAAGCATAGCATAAGAAATAAATGATGTCAACATATTCTGTAATAATATGATTGGTCACCATTTGATAAAAAAAAAAAAAAAAAAATTATAAAAAAAAAAAGTAGGTGTTGGTAAAAATATTGTTATTAAATAAGAATATACGTTTTCACATCATAAATATAAAAGGTAGAAATGTAATTGTAGCAAATAGTTATAACAGTAGTAGAAATAAATAAAATCATACCCTAGCGTAATAAAATATAGTACATAAGAATAATTAGGTGAAAAAAGAAAAAAAAAAAAAAACCCATGAATAAATTAATTTCCCCCAAGTATAATTAAGGACTCTGATCCCCACGTCAGAGGAGTTTGCTCGCGGGCCGGGCCAGACAGAGCCCGGACAAAAAAAAAAAAAAAAAAAACATATTGGATATGCGCGCGCCGCAGCCCATTTCAGCCAATCACGGCGTTCACAAGTTGCAGCGCCAATCGAGAAGAGCAAAATTTTCTGACGTCATCAGCGGTCGTCGTGCCATTGCGTCGGTACGACGGCGTCGGAGTGCATTTGACTACCGCCCAACTTTTTCACCGACCAAGCTTCGCGTCGCTGCGAATATCCATAGCGTCTAATTCGCCATCTTATTTGTTGTGCGCTTAATTATTAGATTGTTCGGAACTTTAAGACGTCACGAATAAATTACAGTGTTAACTAGCTATATTTTAATACTATACGAATATATTGTACTATCTGTTCAAAATGACTGACAACGGTCGTGGCGAGAGTTCAGAAGATAATGTTAAACGGCTTGTAGCAAAAAGGGCATATCCGATATATCAAAGCCTCAATCACCAGACAAGTTAAGTTAATCGGTGATAAGGATACCCTCTCGGGTTCCTTGCAAGGACAAGTTGGTAAATATATTCCGCGATTATGAACACAGTAATATTGCCGTCCTCGAGTTGCTACCTAGTGACTCCAAAAACATCGAGGCCATGGAGCTTACGTACTTGCTTTTTTAGGGTTCCGTACCCAAAGGGTAAAACGGGAACCCTATTACTGAGACTTCGCTGTCCGTCCGTCCGTCCGTCTGTCACCAGGCTGTATCTCATGAACCGTGATAGCTAGAGAGTTGAAATTTTCACAGATGGTGTATTTCTGTTGCCGCTATAACAACAAATACTAAAATACAGAATAAAATAAATATTTAAGGGGGCTCCCATACAACAAACGTGATTTTTTTGCCGTTTTTATAGATAATGGTACGGAACCCTTTGTGCGCGAGTCCGACTCGCACTTGGCCGATTTTTTTGAAAGGACTACGCTGTTGGCTTTTAGGTGGCTTTTACAGCTTCACCGGAGGAGTGGAGAGTGCAGAGTGCGACTCCAACCAAGGCCCTAAGGGCGTAAAAGGGGTGGCAACTAGCTCAAGGGCGCCACAGAGGGCACGACCTCGGCTTGGGCAGTTACCGTGAGGGGAGAGGAAGTGACTACACTCCAAGGTGCAAAGATGCACCTACGAGCGGAAGAGGGGGTTCCTCGAACTTGCAATCACTGGCTACATTACAAGAAATTATCGATGATAAGCAAAACACTCCGCCCGCCAAACCGTCAGTCTAGGCTCATGTTAAATTGCCAGAAATTCAGATTATGCATTCACTGGTAAGTAGGGGAGTTAAGGGAACATTGGGCAGTCGGGAGGTTCGGGCACCACATTGTAACTAGAGACGTGTAGTAGATATTTATTTTTGTATACTGTGGTAGTTTAGTTTAACAACTGGCAACACTGCTTAGACTAATGTCATTTGTCATTTCGTTAAGTTGTCAGTGTGGCATGCGATTGACGGTTTTGTGCATCCAAAAGTGAATATTTTGTTGTGATTTCAAAGGAAATAACAGAGCAATCTGTGAAAAGGCGTAAGTTTCTTTAATTATACGTAAATGTGTGTTTATCGAAGATAATTATTTGTGTCGGTCGTCATTATAGCTATATAATCAAAACACACTACTATACTACTACACTACTGTAGTTGCTAAGGTGTTGGACGGTATGCTTGACTGAGAACTTGAACAACATCTACGTTTTCATGATGCGCAGTTTGGCTTTCGACCTGGACTTTCTACTGAAAGCGCAATACTGAGCCTCAGGCACACCGTGTAATACTATACGGAAAAGGGAATGCATGTGCATGCATGCTTTCTTGATCTGTCGAAAGCATTCGACTTAGTGCCATACGATGTGTTGTGGCAAAAGCTTAAGAACACAAGTGTGCATGCACAGGTGCTCAGGCTGTTCCAATACTGGTATGCTGACCAAATGAATAGTGTTAAGTGGGCTAACAGTTTCTCTACTGCATACAAGTTGGATTGCGGAGTACGACAAGGTGGCTTGGGTTCTCCTAAGTTGTTCAACCTGTATGTGAATGTGCTGATAGTTGAGCTCAGCAGCACCAAGGTCGGATGCTCAGTTGATAATATCTGTATGAACAATTTCAGCTACGCTGATGACATGGTGCTGCTGTGCCCAAATATTAATGCTTTAAGGAGACTGTGAGCCATATGTGAACAATACGCTGACAGTCATGGACTCGCCTATAACTGCCTGAAGAGCGGGTACTTGGTCTTCAAGGCCTCAGGTAAGTGTCCGACTACTGTGCCACCAATTTTCCTCAAAGGAGTTGAGCTAAAGAGGGTTCAAAAGTTTAAATACCTTGGGCACCTGGTTACCGAGGACCTTGACGACCAAGTTAACATTGAAAGAGAGCGTATGGCAATAGCGGTTAGGAGTAACATGCTGGCCCGCAGGTTTGCTCGTTATAGTAATGAAGTCAAAATTACATTGTTTAAGTCGTACTGTCAAGTATTCTACACGAGCAGCCTGTGGGTTAAGTACACTCAGAGGGCGTTCAATTTGTTGCGCGTCCAGTACAATAATGGCTTTAGGATGTTATTGGGGCTGCCCCGCTTTTGCGAATTTATGTAAATCAGCGTACATCATAGCATTCCAGGAGACATGGTTGCTCCCTCATGACTTACCTGTACTTGGTACGATTGACCAGCGGTCTCAGTACGCCTGCCAAGATAAGACATTTTCTCACCGATCGTGACGTCATTTGTGTGGCAAAATCGTTACATCTTATTAGCTAGCATGGCGTGCTGGACAAAAATATAAAATTGGTTTGACAGTTAAATAGAACGTGGTTGACGTATGAATAAGGTGTTTTCTCTTTAGTGCTAGCATGGGTTTCCAAAATGTACCATAGAGACACGAATTTGACAGGTCAACGTAAAGAAATTTGTCATGATCGAAGGCCGGTGATGAGAAAATAATTAGGCTGTAAGAAGTACATGAATATAGCATTTTATACACTATTATTACGAATAATACTTATTTTACTCCATCCTTCGCCAATATCCAGCGGACTACATGCAAAATTCTGCCGAAAACGAACACGTAAATTTATTTTCGTGTTCGACAAACATCAACAAAAAAGTGTTGAGATATTTCTATCCGTTTTATTTTCTTCCGAAAATCCCCATAATCCTTTTCTATATGATTTAAAATCCATATTATACAAAAAATCTGTAGGTTAGAGGTTAAGTTTTGTTTTGCATCATACTTTGCGTGCTTTTTGCCGTTTTACAATGTAAAGTTATTCCAATTGGCAAATAAAAATAGTATAGTTCCCAAGAAATTAATTTTAAGCATAACATCACCGACCAAATGATAATACGTAAAGCTTCTGGCATAATAAAAAAGAAGCAATGCACAAATATATTTTTTATCTGTGCATAAACAATCTTAACATATTCTATGATGTGTATGCGACATCTTATTTCTTTGTAAAGCTCCGTCTCGCTCTATTTGTCATTTCAATGAACGAATGAACGAACGATCTTAAACTGTGAGAAAATTTTATCCAGCTGTCTAATTTTAAACATCTTGGAAGCCATGTTAGCAAATAAGATATGGGAACGCAAGTTGAGAAGATGTTTTAGGGACTCGTCAGAAAACATCTTGGCATGCGTACTGACACTGCTGGACTTTGAGTATACGGGCGTATCAGCACTCGACACCTCTGAGGGTATACTTAAAGGTCGCCCCCACGGCGGAGTGGCGTTACTGTGGCGTAAAAGTGTGTTTCGGCAGGTGTCTGTGATTCAGTGCAATAATCTGTGCGATACAAGTGGCAATTAATGGACGAGTATTTCTTGTATTTTGTGTATATATGCCTACAAATTCAATTGAAAATTTACCAGTGTTTACAGATTGTTTCAGTCAGATATGTGCCGTTGTTGACAATTGTTCAGTCGAGTCGATCTTTGTATTAGGAGATTTTAATGCCCACCCAGGTGAATTATTTGGGGATGAATTAAATAGTTTATGTGCATTATGAATCAATGGTCATGTGCATGTGCGTGTGCGCAAGTCATATTGCCATGTTAGGTAATGGGGTAAATAACTACACGTACATTAGTGATGTGTATGGGTGTACTCGATGGCTAGACCACTGTGTAGTTAGTCACTCAGCTAGACAGACAATTACAAATATTTCTATAAAGTATGACACTTTTTGGTCTGATCATTTGCCTATGATAATTGAATGTAAATTAAATGGAATTGTATGCATAAATAGTCAGCTTAATAGTAAAATAATATGGGGTCAGAGAACTATAGATCAAATAAATAAATAGAATAAAAATAAAACAGAATTATGCAATAGTAAATTTCAATTAATAGATTTTCCTGAGGAATTTAGAGAATGTAGTTCTAATATTTGCAATATTATTGAACATAGATGTATAATAGATAATAGATATACTATGGATGTATAATAGATATACTATATGTCGGCGTAAATACAACAATTGGCCTATTATAAACACAAGAATAATTAAGTTTGATAATCTGATTATTCTAAAATCGTCAATCGATTAACTTGAGTTTGTTAAGATGTAAAATTAACGTTAAACATTTTGCCATTATTTTCCTTATGATAATTCCAACACAACCTAAAAACTTAAGAACACGTGCACGTGCGCCGAGCCTTATAAATACGGCGCCACTGTCGGCGCTAGGGCATTCGTGCTCGTGCTGTCGTGCAGTACGGACCTCCTTGGGACATCGTTACGCTGCCTGTCGACTATAAGCTTATTGTGATATTTCGGATATTTGTGATATTGCCTTTCAAAGACCGAAAACATGAGTCATCATCAGGAATCCAACAATGGTGACGTCACACTCTTTAAAACACTACGGACGTTCCCACTCCGTCGTATATAATAATATTATTAATGCGTTAACCACATCGGCCATTGACTGTAAGGTTGTACATTCTGAGTGTAAGAAAAAGCATAATGTAACTGGATGGAATAGGTAAGTGCGTGAGGCGCACAGGGAGGCCAAGCTTAAATTTTTATATTGGGTATCTCAAAATAGACCGCGAGAGGGTGAAGTTTATAGTGAAATGTGAAATGAGTAGATAAATATTTATGAAACAATAACATTTGATTGAACATTTGTTACGCAAGGCTAACCTATGGAAACCGCCGATACATGCATTGACCCAAAACAACAAGTACATCGAAACTGCACCATCAGCAGCACGAGGCAGCATTGACGTCAACGGACGAACACGAGCCTCGTGGGGCCGTCACCGCGCGCATTCTTGTGTCTTACATCGACCAATTATCACCTTTAGTTTACTTAGTTTAAATATTGTAATTTCTTTATAATTAATTAAAGTTTATTAAATAAATTTGATTTTTTTGCATCCTTCGGCTGTAGCCTACGTAATTGGCGCAGTCGGTAGGATTGTCGTAGAGTCAGTGTATAGAACACCGGCCGCCGACAATCTGAACCTACGGGAGCTGCAGTCCAGAGAATCCAGACTTCGATTCGGCAAAAGAAATCATGCTGTAAGTCCTCTGAATTTTTCTCAGTCCTTACCTTTCTAGTAATATCCTATTACGTTTCCAACCTATTTACTTGGTGTAATTTTATATTGTATGTGTTCCGTATAATTTTTTTTGTGTAGTGATTTATTACAGGTTCGTTTATAATTGACTTTATTCTATAGTTAGGTACGCCGTCAAATAGGGTCCTTTCAATAGTTTAACGCATTTTATTTTAGTGTAACAGTTAAGATATAGTTTTAACAATTTTTCACCCACGAGTATCGCGGACCCCTAAGTCAAGATCCAGTAGTAGGTCTAGTACTGTAGACTAAAGAAGGCAGTTAAAACCGAATATGGCAACCGCAACCGAAGGTCTATAAGGCACTGATGCTATTGCCAGTTTGATGGCAATCCCCACATATTGACACGTTTTATAGGGTTATGTGACCAATTGGTGCTGGCACACTTCCGGACCGAGCCGGGGCACGATTTAGTTAATTTAGCTCTTATCAACGTAATTTTAAATAAAATCACGGGTTCTGCGTGTAGATTTATTAACGCGAATGGCATCCGCGACAATTGGCATGGTATTAGGGGAGCTTTAATAAACAATTTTTGCTGACCATCGGGACGAGACCGCCCTGTACAGTGATTTGTCGAGTCAAACTCAAGGGGCTAACACCCCGCAAGAATTTTATGAGCGGTGCCAAAATTTATTCAGCACTATAATGACGTATGTCCATCTGCACGAAGCTATAGCTACAACGATTCAGGCTAAGCGCGAGCTTTATCAGAATCTTACACTCTAAGCGTATTTGCGAGGTTTTTTTTTTTTTTTCTGTCCGGGCGCTATACTGGCCCGGCCCGCGATCCAACTCCTCCGACATGGATCGGAGACCTTTATTATGCTACTAGATTTTTTAATTTCTTCAGGGGGTTGTTTCTTTATATTTTTACGGACTACTTTATATACAAATTTTAGTGTCTTATGCTAGGTTACATTTATTCTAATATGTTTATTTTATACTAGGTGCTAATTTCTTATTTTTACTAGAGGTATGGGACTTATTGTTTACATTTGTACTGGTTTTTTTTTTTTTTTTTATTTGCGAGGTTTAAAGAATCCCTTACGATATAGGATACGCTGTATGAGGCCCTCAACCTTGGAGAAGGCCCTGGAGTTCGTCCAGGAGGAGCTCAACACGCTGTATTTACAACAGCGCAACGAAGGTGGGTCCGGTAGAAAAGATTTTCAGCAGGTATCATTTCCCGCTCAACCATCTATTACCTAAACCTATGGACATTCCTTTTAGACAGCCAATATTTAGCATGTCCGTTCCATCGCGACAGCAGCCGGTACAGCCACAGGCTCCTGAGAGCTGGAGGCCTAACCCTCCGCCGCATATGCAAATACCTCGCGGCCCCACTCGAACTATGCAGATGTTGCGCGCCCCTCCTCCGAATTAGAACCCGAATACTAACGTATTTAAATTGCCTAGTAAGCCCCAACAATCATTTAATTTTGGGAACAATGTACCCTGTTCAATGAGTGGTGTTAAACATTTTACTCCTAGGCAGCTACCACCAACTCCTCATGATTGGCGTGTGTCAGGCAACCCACCACCTAGCAACTACTTTAAAACTCGCGAACTAAATTTTAACGAATTTGATTACGACAACAATTATTATTACACCGATTATGATTACAAAGATTACCGCGACGATTATTACTCTTACGATTCTTTAGAGCACCCCTGCTACCAGAAGCATTATAGTTATCCCGAGTCCGCCACGGTAGAGGAAGTGGAACAGCCTCCCGTCTCTACGGCGAACGAAAATTTTCAGAAGGAGTCGAATATCGAAATACCAAAATAGAATTAAACTTTCATATTCAGAGACAGCTCGGTTACATTCAGTTAAATAATCCACCATTGAAGTTTTTAATTGACACGGGAGCAAATCAATCTTTTATTAGCCCCGAAGCGGTCGAAAAATATTTTTCACACGTTCCTTTAAATTATGATCCCTTTGAGGTAACGAATATACACGCCACAAGTAAAAATAACTATTCAATTACGCTGCCCTGTTTCCCGGAATTCCGCGAGCCCGGTAATTTGACGCTATTCGTTTATAAGTTTCACAATTACTTCGATGGCCTTTTAGGTTTCGACTTACTGGACACATGGAATTCTAATATAGATCTAAAAAATAAGTTACTTATAACCCGACATAGTCAAATACCTATTCAGATGTACGATTCTAGGAACGTTAATCTTTATGGGGAAATTATCCCGGCAAATTCCTACAAGTGTTACACAACATTTAGTTAGTTTTTAATATTTGTAATTTGTGCTAGCAACCCTCTCTCGCTGCGTCCGCCGAACGGGTCGGTTGTATTACTATAATATAATTTTTATCCTTGGTAAAATAAACGAATTCAAGCTATAACAAATATTTATATGTTTTACTTACGAAACATATTGGTCCTTCATCGCAATTACCATCTGCGACCTATCATCATTGTGGAAGAAACATCCATTTTATTGAAGTAACCATCAAATACCGCCTGTGACAGATAATATAAGTATTGACATGAGAAGTATTTTGTATAAATAATTGTTATAAATAATGTAGGGTAGTTGTCATTTCCTTTGTTCGATTGTCGTTAAGAAAACAGGAAATTAATCATATTATAAGGTATAACATATAGCGATTGTATTCTAGAAATATCCAAATGATATTGCAATATTTTAAAATCAGTTTTACAATTTATTTTATAATTCATTCCGTCATTTGACTAAATACAATGATTGTCCGTATGGTGGGGAGTAGGCCGGTAGGCTATAAAAGCGAAACGAAATGTTTTAGCGGGGCATTCGGAATCCAACTGGCAGACCCAACAGACGAAGTGTTTCTCTTGTATATTAGGAATCATCCTAGTAGGTTACTGATAAATTGTATTGTTATATTATTTGTGAGTTATATTATTCTTATATATATTATATATGTGAAAGCCGTATAGCATATAATACTAATGTAATATTAAATATGTGTAATAAATATCGTATGGAAATCTAAAGACAACTCATAAAGTTATTTTTACAATTTTATTTAAATCTCTGAACAATAGTTCAATCTCGACTTGAAGAGGACAAAGGAGAACAGCGTAATAAGAAAAACGCAATCTGAAAGCCATCAGCCATCACATCGTATCGGAACATCAAGGCAAGGCAAGTCAGCCATTTTGTTAGCGTCGTTCAACAAGGCTTCAAACAATTTGTGCGCGCTTCAAATATTCGCGCTCAAAACCAAGCTTGACGTCATCAAACAAGATCGCTTCTCATTGGATGCCACTTCCGCGAGCTTCACAACAGGTTAGCAATATTAAAAAATCAATGCTACGTCACATCCCGTCGGAGAGCGCAGAGTTGACTTCACGTACGGAACGTAGCTACGAACCAAACTCAATTTACATCCGTGAAGTTGGTAACATTGCTGCTGCGAGCGCTACGATTGGTCGGTCAGCGAAGCCCAAAGGAGACTCCGAGGCACGCCGCGGAGGCCCACATCCGCTTGCAACGACGTTGCCATCTTGTAAAGTTTTTAGTTTTGTTCGTTCGTACGCATTTGTGCAGCTTAGTTTTATGGACATTAAGAGTGAATTGTTCGGTTTATTATAGTATAAAATGCCTGATATTAAATCCCCGTTTTGGGGAATATAGCGGACACTATCCCGCAAATGTCGGCGGGACATATCTGCGCAAAAAGGGACAGATTAAAACAGGTATTTAGTGAATACAACAGGCTCAATGCTCAGATATCTGTACTCTCAATCGATAGTGCTGAGGAGCCCTCTCGTATAGAAGATATATACCTCGATCTCATGGCAAGGCTTAACACATGTATTAATAATCCTGTCCCCGACCATGAAGGTAAGCCAACACCATACAAAACTAACATAAAATTGCCGCATGTAACAATACCTACCTTTTTAGGTGAATACACTAAGTACTATGAGTTCATTAACATGTTCACGGCCATGATTCATAAAGATAGTTCGCTATCGCCGGTTCAAAAACTCTATTACTTGAAAGGTTTCCTCAGTGGGGAGCTCCATGCGTTATTGTGCAATTTAGAACTACATGATGACAGCTATGACGAGGCACTGAAGTTACTTAAAGACAGATACGACAATAAAATCAAAATTGTACACGAACACATATACATTCTCATGGACTTACAGCCAGTAAAAAAAACCACAACCCCAAGCTTACATGCTCTGATTTCAGATACGAAGCAGCACCTCGTGGCCTTGAAAAATCTAAAGGAGCCTGTCGACTCCTGGGACAGCATCATAGTATGTATACTAATGCGAAAGCTTGACGCGTTTACTAGCCGTGCATTCCAACTGGAGAGGGACAACAAGACTCTTCCCACCGCTAAGGAGCTTCTGGATTATCTGGAACGTCGCTCGTTTGCACTCGAGTCTATGGACAACAACGTCTCCAAGCCACAGGGTCAGTACTTAGCAAGCCATGCTGTAGCCACACAACACGAGCCTCCTGCATGTATGTACTGTAAGTCTTTTGAACACAATCTGTGTTTAAATGTCCTAAGTTTAAACTTGCTGCAATTAACACACGCTTAGAGTTCACAATGACAAACAAATTGTGTAAAGTTTGTTTGTCCCAACATAAGCGCAAATGTAAATATCATTTTAAGTGTGCTGAATGTAAAAGGGAGCACAATACATTGTTGCATGGGATTGATTCACCAACAGCACCTTCTGTGACATTATTATCCAGCACGAGCACCACTCAGGGCCAGGTTTTGCTGCCGACTGCACAAATAAAGCTTATTGCACAGACGGGAACCATTATTTATGCCAGAGCTCTGCTTGACAGTGGATCTCAAGCATCGTTTGTAACACAGAAGGTTGTGAATCTACTAGGCACGTCCCCTATACACGCTAATACGCACATAGTGGGTATCACAAATGTTGAGCAAGCCGTTAACAAATGTATAACCCTTGAGGTTCATTCCACCGTTTATCCATTCAAAATAAATGTTAACGGCCACGTTGTAAAAACAAAAACGACCAAATTGCCACAAACTCAAATAGATATGTCACGCATTACATTCCCTGCTGACTGCAAACTTGCCGATGCAAACTTTAACACGCCTGGTGATGTGCATCTTTTGCTTGGAGCTGATGTATTCTTTCAGGTCCTACTGCCGCAGCCTAATGAGGTTACAGAATGTTATCAAGAAAGTGTATAATTATTATAAAAGTTAATAATTGTAGTTAATTTTAATAGTTTATCCAGTCAATACTTTCAAAATATTATCCATTATATTTATAATCATTATTAAACTCAAAAGGGATTATTAGTAATTTATAAATTGATTCTAGTCACTATTTTGATCAACAAACATTTCACTTACCGTACTAAATAATATGTTCAAATCGGTCAAGTATGATAAAATGGTCGCCCTACCAAACGGTTTGCCGCACTAAATCGTATCGCAGAAATTCGCATCGCAAGTTCCTGCGATGCGAATTCGCATCGCATCGCATCGCAGTTTTGTGTGGGAGCCCTAAGACTACACAAAAAGTACCTATGCACAGAAAACTAGGACCTTATACTCAATTAACTGTGTTAGAAGAAGAAAAATTGGCTGAATGGATTATAAAAAAAGCTAAAAGTGGCTTTCCTATGCACGCTACAGAATTGCAATCAACAGTAAAAAAGTACTTAGATGCGAACAACAGGAAATCAAATTTTGTTGACAATAAGCCTGGTCGAAAATGGCTTCAGCAGTTTCTCGGTAGACATCCTGAAATAAGCAAAAGAAACGCTGAAATAATATCAAGAGCTCGTGCTTCTGTAACTGAAATGTCACTGAGAAAATGGTTTGAAGAGCTCACTCACTTTGTGAAGGAAAATGAAGCCTCTGATATATTTGAACACCCAGAACGCATTTTCAATGCCGATGAAACCGGTATCCAAATGTGCCCCAAATTAGGAGCTTTACTGACACCGAAAAATTTAAAAACTTACCAGATAGCATCAGGAAAAGAAAAAGAGCAAGTTACTGTTTTGTGCAATATATCTGCAAATGGCGAGGCAGCACCACCTATGCTCGTATACCCTTATAAGAGAATTCCACGGGATATTGTTGATTCTGTACCGGATGAATGGGGTATAGGCCGATCAGATTCTGGATGGATGATCTCCGAAACTTTTTTAGATTATATAAAAAAGGTTTTCCATATATTTTGATAAAAAAAAATATTCAGTTCCCAGTAATTATGTTTCTAGATGGACATAAGTCGCATATTAATAAAGAGCTGTTCGAATACTGCTCTGAAAACAAAATATTATTGTTCTGTTTATATCCTAACGCAACTCATATACTTCAGCCTTGTGATGTCTCTTTTTTTAAATCTTTGAAGAACGCATGGAGGGAATCTGTAATAAACTACAAAGCGTGTCATCCGACAAAAGTTTTAAGTCGAACTAATTTTGCAAGAGTGTTTGAGCAAGCATATAACCTGACTGTTTCAAAAACAGACGTATTGTCAAATGGCTTTAGTAAATGCGGCCTATACCCATTAGATCCTAATGCGGTAGACTACACGAAATGTGTAAAATCCAGTGATGCCACTATAGAAAATCCTGCAGTTGTCTCAAGTAACATATCAACTTTAGATGTCGAGAGTACAATGAAAGTGCTCAAGCATTTAACAAGTGCCAACGACATAAATAATTGTAATATCTGTTTTGACGAAAATAAAAATCATGAACACCCGTATTTCCCTATATGGCATTTTTGCAAGTCATTTATTTCTGAAAATGATGTGCCTTTGATACAGGAACAAACTGGTTTGTTTCAAGAAAAATATTTGACTCATGTAACAGAATTTGATGAAGCTATTGGTGGTACAAGTACACCACTGGATATAAATTCAACTGGATTGGATATAGAAGAGCTATTTAACAATGAAAGCTTGACATTCGAGTATCGTGATCACATTTCTGTGACATCAGTTGTCGAAGGTGATATATCATCAAATAATACAGAGATGACTAACAAAGTTATTCCCCTACCTTGGTACAAAGATAAAACAGAAATTACAAATCACAAAAATCGTATATCTCCAATTATTGAAAAGACTACGCAGGATAATGATGAAATAGAAATAACAAATCATGAAATTCGTAGATCTCCAATTATTGAAAAGACTACGCAGTAAAAAAATAAATTTGATGATATTACATTCGGAAGTTACGTTTTGGTACAATTTAAGGAAATGAAACCTACTAAACTATTTGTTGGAAAAGTCTTAACGTTAAACGATGAAGAAAAGAAAATGAAAGTCGATTTTATGAGAAAGAAACAACAGAAGAAATTGGAGGCTGAACTTTTTGTTTATCCTCAAGTTAGAGATGTATATGAAATATATATTGATTCAGTTGTCGATTTCTTGTAGTAGAAAAAATTACTCGAAGAGGAGAAATAATTTTTACGAAGGATTTGAAAAATGCTCAATGAATCTTATGTGAAGTAGTTATACTTAGGAAATCAGTTATGATTTCCTTAGACTGACTGTATGGAATTTAATACCAAAGTTTGAAAGACTTATAATTACTATTAAAGATTACGATTATTTAAGTTATGTAGTTAGGTATAAAGTGTTGATTTTGTTCTAGAAGTCTTAATCGACGACGTCAGTCATCAAGAATATATTTCTGTTAATTCTACCATAATTTGGAATTTTATGTTATTGTACGTTTAGGTCCGAAAAAGACAGTTAAATTAGAAGTAGATAGGTATTGCATCTATACCTAGAACGTAATAATTACAATTATTTGCTAGGACTATGTGATAGATTAAGGGGTACAACTTAGTTAGTTCATTCATAGGTGATTTACCTATTCCGAAATATATGTCTTCATTTATAGGTGATTTTACGTATTTTATAATGTTTATTTTCTAGGAAATAATACAAAGTCTTGAATATGAAACTTTTTGTTTTATTGAATTCAGCTTAAAAAGGCATGATTCCTGATATCACTTTGTTAAATAATCTCATCATTACTTTGAAAAATCATGCGTGTAATCTCGACGCCGCGCTTAAGTGTTCATTCATTGGTACAACTACCCTAGGATCATTGCTAATGGCAATAGAATACAGTTTACCCAGCATGGATGTTTAATTTACAACTCACAGAATGATTGTATTGGTGAGGGGTGTCTAGAAAATGGTGTATACAGATTAAATGTTGTGAGCTCGAAAAATCTCTTAGTAGCTGCAGTAAAAGTCTCAAGTACTACTTGGCATAGAAGATTAGGTCATATTAATGCCAATGATTTAAATAAATTGAAGAATGGAGCAGTTGAAGGTGTTAGTTTTGATGGAAGATGTGATACTGGTAAGTCCAGTTGCATAGTTTGTTGTGAGGGAAAGCAAACTAGATTACCATTCCCTGAGAGCACAAACAAGAGTCAAGAGGTTCTGGAGCTAGTTCACACAGATCTGTGTGGGCCAATGGAGAACATGTCTCTTGGGAAGGCGAGATACTACTTATTATTTGTAGACGACTTCAGCAAAATGTGCACTGTGTACTTTCTCCGATCTAAGAGTGAAACATTTATGTACTTTAAACAATATAAAGTGTTTGTTGAAAATCAACAATCGAAGAAAATTAAAATCTTAAGATCAGATAACGGAGGGGAATTTTGTTCTGCAGAAATGACAAACTACTTGAAACAATGTGGCATACTCCATCAGAAAACAAACAGTTACACACCTGAACAAAATGGATTATCTGAAAGAAATAATAGATCCATAGTTGAGAAGGCACGATGTCTACTATATGAAGCTCAATTTGAAAAGTTTCTTTGGGCAGAAGCTGTGAATACAGCTGTGTATATAAAAAATCGATCACCAGCATCAGGCTTAGACGATAATACCACTCTTTATGAAATATGGACAGGCAAAAAGCCGAATTTAAGTCATCTCCGGGTTTTCGGCAGTCCAGTGATGGTCCATATTCCTAAAGAGAGACGGAAGAAATGGGACAAGAAGGCAAAGAAAATGTTTCTAGTTGGATATTCTGAAAATATCAAGGGCTATCGTTTGTATGATCCTATTTCAAGAGAAGTTACTGTAGCCAGAGATGTTGTTGTCATGGAAATTACGGATGACAGTTCAACAACATCTGTCATGATCGAGGAAAAGTCAACTGATAAGTCAACTGTTAGTAGTTCAGATGAAGATGATCAACATGATGATAAATATATTCCTGAAGAATCATCGAGTGACACAGAAGATAGTTTTGTTGAAACTTTGTCCGAGTCACGTGAGGCAGATAACTTGATCTCGTCAGAGCAGTGTGTCACTAATATACCAGAAAAACGTGTGAGACGAAAACCAGATTTCTATCATAATGCTAATATGTGTATGAACATGTCGAGTGATCTGATTACTCTTAGTGATGCAATAGCTGGGTCTGAAAAAGAGGCAGTGTGCGATATAAGAGGAACTTAAGTCCTTTAACGATAGTGATTCATGGAAATTAGTGGACAGGCCAGAACAAGGTACAGTTGTGAAAATTAAGTGGGTGCTTAAAAAAAAGTATAACAGTGAAGGTGAAGTACGTTTCAGGGCCAGACTTGTAGCCAAAGGATTTACACAAGTAAAGGGCATAGACTTTAATGACAGAGACATTTTCACCAGTGTTGATTTTTTTTTTTATGAGATAGGGAGGCAAACGAGCAGACGTTTCACCTGATGGTAAGTGATCAACGCCGCCCATGGACACTTGCAACACCAGAGGCATCGCAAGTGCGTTGCCGGCCTTTAAGGAATGAGTAGGCTCGTTTCTTGAAAATACCTTTGTCGCATCGGTCCGGGAACACCGCTGCAGGAAGTTCATTCCACAGTTTGGTGGTGCGAGGGGGAAAATTCCTGGTAAATCGCACTGGATTTACTTTTAGATTATTGTTAGCTTTAAGTGTTCATTTAGGTTTAAAAATGAATCATCTAGATGTACCTACTGCATTCCTTAATGGATTTCTCCATGAAACAGTGTATATGGAATCCAGACTATTCTGAATTTGAAAATTGTGATAATAAAGTACTGAAATTACATAGGGCTATTTATGGGCTGAAGCAGTCGGCTAGGGCCTGGTATTCTCGGGTAGAAGAATGTTTGTTAAAATTAGAATTTAAAAAATCTAACTATGAGCCATGTCTCAATGTAAATCTACATTGCATTGTTTGTCGATGATTTTTTTGTTTTCTATAACTGTAAAAATACCTATGAAGAGTTGACAAAAGAATTAGTAGCAAAATTTAGAATTAAAGATTTAGGTCAGCTAAAACAGTGTATGGGAATGCATGTTAATGTATATAAAGACAGTATTACTATAGACCAGAAACAATATATTCATACTATTCTGAATAAATATAATATGTTAGATTGTTCACATTCAGAAACTCCAATGGAAGTTAATTTAAAATTAGAGAAAGATATAAGTAATGATACTATTAAAAAGTTTCCTTATCAGCAATTGGTAGGAAGTCTAATGTACCTATCTGTGCTTACTAGGCCAGATATTTGTTATAGTGTAAGCTTTCTAAGTCAGTTTAACAATTGCTTTAATGAAACTCATTGGAAACATTTGAAACGTTTGTTAAAAGAAAACTAAACAATTTGGTTTAGTATATAGAAAAACTGATTGTAATATTTATGGTTTTGTAGATGCAGATTGGGCATCCTGTACACTAGATAGGCGATTATATACTGGTTTTTGTTTTAAAATGTCAGGATCAGTGATTTCTTATGAAGCCAAAAAACAAAAAACTGTTGCTCTTTCCAGTGGAGGTGGAGGTGGAGTATGTGGCCCTATCTGAATCTTGCAAAGAAGCAATATATCGTAAGAAATATATTAAGTGAATTGATTGTTATTGATAAAAAGATACCACTCTGCATTAGTAGTGATAATCAGAGATCTATAAAACTAGCAACTAATCCTTTGTTTCATAATAAACGTACTAAACATATAGATATAAGACATCACTTTGTAAGGGAATGTGTTTCGTCTAGGATTATAGAAATTAAATATGTCCCAACCTCAAACATGCCAGCAGATATTTTTACAAAAGTCTAGGTGCAGATAAACATAATAAATTTTTGAAAATGATTGGCATGTCTGATGTTAAATAAATATTTTAAGTATATTTTGGAATTTCGATTATTTTGTTAGGTCCGGCTGTTAAATATTAGCTTAACAAAATAATAATCTATGTTTATCAGTGCTCTCTGTATAAACTATTGTCATCTATGTTTTATCTATGTTGTCTATGACAGTTCCCAAATACAGTTGATTCAAAACTACTGCAGTGTTTTTATTGTTTTTACTATTTTTATTCACAGATGCATCCAGTATACACATTGGTTCCTGTTTACAGCAAAAAGTTGAGACCCAGTGGCAGCCGCTAGCTTTCTTTTGCAAGAAGCTCTTTGAAAAGCAATGCATGTATTTGCGGTGGAAATGAGTGCCTACAATCCTTCTGATGGGGGCGGAGGATGGCCTTCTGACCCTGTTGATCATGGTGTGAAGCCTTCGTTAACTTGTTCTGTTGATTCGGACCCATCAGTAGATGCAGTTGAAAAGAAAACAGATCGCCGGCTGAATCCGTGCAGTCTGTTTTCACTAAACCTGGATATGAGAGCGGCTCAAAATTGCAGTATGGAGACTGTGATAAGGCTCCTTTTATTGTTCATGTTTCTTGTTCAGAAACCGAATCCTCGGTTGCCGCTTTGAAAGTATTAAAGTTGGTAAAGCTGTAGATGCCAATCAGCTTGTTGGAAGCAATATTCTCTTTGGTAAATTCTCAGCTTTTATTCTTAGGTTCCTGATATCACGTATGGGAGTAGTTAAGGATATACCGACCAAGTGGTCTTTGGAGGACCTCCTAGACATCATCGATACTCCAGCAAACTGTGAAGAGGTTATATAAGCAAGACGATTAAATTTAAAAACCAGAAATGGTAACTCTGTTTCATGGATCCATGATGGACCGTTGACGATCATGGTAACTTTTGCAGGACAATCTCTTCCAGAGAGAGTTTATTGCTATAGTGCGTCTTTACCAGCATCAATTTACCATCTACCTATAATACAATGTTTTAACTGTTGCCGGTTTGGTCACACCAATATTCAGTGTAGATCAAAACCTCGCTGTTTCCGTTGTGCTCAACCACATCAAGGGGATGCTTGCACTGTTCCTGATTCAGTCTTGTTTGCTTTGTCGTGGAGGAAATCATAAGACAACTGATAATAAATGTCCTGAGCACTCAAGACAAAAATCTATTAAAATGGTTATGTCTCAGGAAAATATCAAGTACAAAGAAGCATCCATTAGGTTTCCTTCTGTGTTCAAAATTTCATATTGTGATGCCGCCTGATGCTGCTCGTCCAAGTCAGAACAACCCCTCTATCCCAACCATCACAGTCCTATGCTTCACCTCCTCCTTCTCCTGCATTCTCTCCGGTTAGAACTTCTTACAGAAAAAACTGTCCTTCTATCGCCTAAACCGAGGCCCGAATTAGGCAAATCTTAAGATGTTGAAGCTCATAATTCTATTGTGAACTCCCCTAAATCCTCCCAGCATAATGGCTGCTCTTTACCTGAATATTCTTACTCTATTTCCGTTGTGTACTCCTAATGATAACTTTATTGAATTATTAACTTGTACATTGATTAATATTATCTCTAAATTTAGAGACTCTTTACCGTACAATGTCGTAGTATTAGTCCAGAAACTTTGATAACAAAAATGCCCCACAATCATGCTCAATTCACGACTTGCCTTCATTTAGCAGTGGCTAGCTGCTAAAGGAAGGGGATAAAATTCAGTATTAATCAGATAAAATTCAACATTTCTTATAATAAGTAGTAAGAGTTGGAAGAACTTTTTTGTTTAATGTTTCAATTATTTTTGTTTTATAAGAGTTTAAATATCTATGTTTAATATTCTAAAATTTTATGTGCTGATTTGTTTAATTTTGTTCTTCAAGTGAGACTGATTATTGATTAAAGTGTTAACAAAACTTCAATCAATCAATAAAACTTTTAAAAAAATCCAAAAAATATATTGTTATTTGATTAAGACTAATTAAATTTAATTATACTTCAATGAAAAGAACATTTTTTTTTCTATAATAATGATAACCGTATTTGTCATTTCTTGTTTTTTGTAAAACAAATATACTTTTAATTTCTATTAAATCATTTGTAGTTATTATTTCATGAAACCCTTTAAAATTAAGAATGAAATATTGGACCTTTTTGCTTCCTCGCTGTCCCTTTTTACCCCTACTATGGGGAAAACCCTTTTTACCCCTTCTATGGGGCAAAAAGAGACAGATGACAATGTCTATAAAAACAGTAAAAATATATATTTTTATAATGGTAGTAATTCAGTACCGAAGAGTACCTTCAAAATACAGAATTCAAAAGTCAAAATTCAAAATAGAGATGAAACGGTTATCCGGTAACTATCCGGTGTCCCACCTCTCCTGTGTTGTTTTCACTATCCGGCCGAATACCGGATAGTAATTTAGTATCCGGCCGGATACCGGATAGTAATTCAGTATCCAGCCGGTTACTGAATAGTACCTTCAAAATTCAAAATAGAGATGAAACGGATATCCGGTAACTATCCGGTATCCCGCCTCTCCGGTGTTGTTTTCACTATCCGGCCGAATACCGGATAGTAATTTAGTCTCCGGCCGGATACCGGATAGTAATTCAGTATCCGACCGGATACCGGATAGTAATTCAGTATCCGCCCGGATACTGGATAGGAATTCAGTATCCGGCTGGATACCGGATAGTACTTTCAAAATGCAAATTCAGGATTCATAATCAAAAGTCAAAATTCAAAATAGAAATGAAACGCATATCTGGTAACTATCCGGTTTCCGGCCCATCCGGGATTGTATTCAGTATCCGGCCGGATACCGGATAATAATTCAAAACATTCAAACGGACATTCCGTTGAATGTTTTGAATTTGTTTATTCCTAGTTTGCGTTAGCAAAAAAAATGATGAGATAAGACCATGCGGGGATTATCGTAGGCTGAACGCGATAACAATACCTGATCGTTACCTATTGCCTAGATTACTAGATTTTACTTATATACTTAGAGGGAAATCCATATTTTCAAAAACAGACGTCCGGAAAGCCTACCATAATATCCTAATGGCCCCAGAGGACATACCTAAAACTGCGGTCTTAACTCCATTCGGTTTATTCGAATTTACACGAATGAACTTTGGGTTACGTAACGCAGCGCAGAATTTTCAAAGGCTCTAAAAAGCCTCGATTTCGCATTTCCTTATTTGGACGATATTATAATCGCTTCCGAAACAAAGAAAATGCATTTACGCCGTTTCCTCGGAATGATGAATTTCTTCAGATAAAGCATTCCAAAAGCTGCAGAAATTCAAGCACCACTAAACGCGTATTTACATAACTCTAAAAAACGCGACAAAACCAAAATTACATGGACCGACAATGCGTTAGAGGCGTTCAGTCAATGTAAACAAAGTATTCATAACGCTATCACGTTATCATACCCAGACACAGCCGCACCGTTAGTAGTAATGACAGACGCTTCCGGTAGTTGTGTAGGTGCAGTTTTACACCAGAGAGTTAATGAAAAATTAGAACCTCTCGGATTTTATTCCAGAAAACTCACTGAAACTAAAACAAAGTACTGTACCTACGATAGGGAACTTTTAGCCATTTACATGGCAATATAACATTTTCGTCATTCTGTAGAGGGCAGAGAACTAACAGTGTTAACAGATCACAGACCATTAACATTCGCCCTAACTAAAAAAGAATCACCCTCGGACTCACCTATACGCCTGAGGCAGTTACGACTTTATTTCTGTGATCACATAAAATACATAGAAGGCGATAAAAAAACAGTGACCGACGCTCTCTCCAGAATCGATGAGATTACTTTGCCTTGCTTATTCGATTACCAGAAATTAGCCGAGCTATAAAAAAGCGATTTGTAATTACAAACCTAATTTACGCAAGCAAGACAACGTCCACTTTAAATTAATTACAATGCCCAATACTGATCTAAAAATAGCCTGCGAAACATCAACGGACAATATACGTCCTTATCTACCCATACAGTTTCGGGAACTCGCTATCAAAACATTACACAGCGTGAGCCATCCCGGCGTCGCAGCTACCAAACGTATAGTCAAATCTAGATATTTTTGGAGTAAAATGAATACGAGCAAAGTTCAACTTCACACAATAACACCAATAGGCGAATTTGACAACACAGGAATGCGTTTTGAACAAGTACATATCGATATAATAGGACCTCTGCCATTGGCCGAAGGTTTCAAATACTGCGTCACTCGATCGATCGAGTATGGCCTGATAACGAAATGGCCTGAAGTTATACCTGTAAAAGATATAACAGCGGAAACAGTTGCTAGGGTATTTGTAGAGCATTGGATTGCTCGTTTTGGCTGTCCAGTACGTATAACCTCAGACCAAGGCCGCCAGTTCGAATCAGACTTAGGGGAGATCCACAAATTACGTGAGTTGTTTAAGGGGGAGGGGGGGTCGAGTCAAATCTCATCTAATCTTACGTTGGAGAGAGGGGGGGTCTCGGCAAATATCACGCAATTTTTTTTCTTATTGAAACAAAAAAAAACTATACTATTTTGACCCATTATCCAGATTCTAAAGCCGTCCCGGACAGAAAGTCGCCGTCGGGAATCGTAAGAAACTGTAGATTTCCGAAGAACCCGAAGATTCCCGATGGCGACTTTCTGTCCGGGACGACTTTACATGCTTAAGATTTAAGCATAACTGTAATACGATTAAGATCATTCACTAATTCATTCATACTTCGACGTTATACATTACTACTGACTGTCAAACTACCATATTTGTTTTATACCAAATAGTTCAATTTAATCAGAGTTTACGATACAGTGTAGCCCGTCCTTTGTTTTCGCGCCACTGTCAGCCGAACGCGCGGCTCGATGAACGAGAGCGTACGAGCTGAATGGCAGCGACACACGGACAGGTTCCAACCTGCTTTGCTTATTCTTGCAAATGTTTTACTCGACTCAGTATATGCTCTCACTAATTTAAAATGAGTTATCAAGATTTTTATAATGCATACGTCAAAAGATACGTCTATAAGACGAAAAAGTCCTGCCAGGACGAAGTGATAAAATTATGGAATACAGCGAAACAAAAATTCCCGAAGAAAGAAGAGTTAACACAACACATTCAGCATGAGATTGAACGTCTTCTTAGGGAAGCCACTGAGAGAAAAGTTCGGTCTACTTTAACATTTCTTCAAAAGGTAGGTTAAATATATTTTGTTAGGAAAATTCTTTTTTTATACAAACTTTATTGTTACAATTAATAGCATAAAAAAATATAATTAAAAAAAAATAAAGAACACGCTTTAAAAGCACATCAAATTAAAAAGTAAAAAATAATTCTTAAAATGAGTCAATAACAATAATAAACGAAAAATGCTAATATAATTGTGAAATAAATTTTAATGAAGATAATAAAGTATAAACAACAAAAAATATATTTAATTGTAAAAAAAGTGTGGGGTGCTTTTTAAGATATCAAAATGATTGTCCTGCTCATATCTATAATTATGTATTTATAACTACCGACACCGTGCATCCCACGCTTTTTTTACAATTAAATATATTTTTTGTTATTTATTCTTTTCTTCATTAAAATTTATCTCACAATTATATTAGCATTTTTTGTTGATATTGTTATTGACTCATTTTAAGAATTATTTTTTACTTTTTTACTGGTGTTCATAGTAAGTTATTTTGTGTTAATCTGTCTTTTTAATTTCATTAGATTCACTTCTTTATTATCATATTTTGATTTCAGACTAATACTAAGATCTCTAGCAGTTCTTTAATTCAGGCTGAGACAAGCACTGAGAGTGTTCCAAAAGTGGAATGTGCAGGTCAGATTCAGATCAATGATCATAATATTCAACACGCGAAATCTGCGGTTCAGGATGAGATTAATGACCAGCAGTCAGAAGATCAAGATTTGGACGTTGGTCCTCAACCGGCAGGTTAGTATTCGTCTTTTTTTCTATAGGTGACGTTCTTCATTTTTTGCTATTCTAAATTAAAATTTTCTGCATTTTACAGGCGCTTCGAAACGGAAAAATCAGTCTCTTGTGATCAGCGATGATAAGGATGAAGCTATATCGAACACTACACCGTCCAACATACGTCCCACTCCAGCACAAGATACTATGAAGAAAAAGATTGCTAAGCTGCGTATGGAGCTTGACTTAACGGAAAGGCGCAAAGGGTCTCTTGTAGCTGACGGCACTGAATTTGATAAAGCACGTAATTTGCGGCGAGAAATTGACATTTGTGAGAGAAAGCTCAAGCTTAAAGAAAAACAGAGAGTGTACTCTATAACGCATAGAAAAAATAAAAAACAAAAAATAATTGAATTATGTTTAAAGAATCCCGATGCAGCTAAGTCGTTGACGCCTCATGTTGGCCCTGGACGCCCACGTTTAGAAGAAGAACAGTCTGAATTGCTAAAAACAATAAGTGATTTAGCCCTGTTTGGTGCTTCTGCTGAAGAGCGACGTCGTTGTGAGATAGTTCGCACGATCCATACGCTTTCAGAACTTACAAATAAACTCAATGAACTGGGATTTAATATTTCGAGAAGTGCTACTTATATTCGACTGTTGCCTAGACGGGCAAATACACGTGAAGCTAAGCGCCATGTAGTGACTGTGCCGGTGAAGCTGAGTCGTCCTGAAGCTGACCATCATAAGGCACACCAAGACCAATACTTTGCTTTGGCCTCTATAAGGTCGTTGGAAACGATAGCCTCCGTACTTGGTCCTGACTCCGTAACTTTTTTATCTCAGGATGACAAAGCCCGCGTTCCCATCGGCCTGACAGCGGCAAACAAGCAGGCGCCATTATTAATGCACGTTGAGTATAAAGTGTCGTTACCAGATCACGACTTTGTGATTGCATCGGGGCACAAATTAATTCCAAGCGTATATGCTTTGTGTCAAGTGAAACCCAATGAGATAGGACGACCAGAAGCTGTTTCATATAATGGACCGACTTATATAGCAATACGAAGTGGCAAGCACTCTTCGTCAACTGCAACTAGTCACGCTCAAGACTTGGACACTCTTTTAACAATTGAGTCTTTTTCCAAATTTATAAAGAATATAGACAGCAAAGTTAAACCTGTTCTTATTATTTCAAGTGACGGTGGGCCTGACGAGAATCCGCGATATCGCAAAGTGATCGCACACGCCATAGAGCATTTTAAACAATATGATTTGGACGCAGTATTTATTGTGACTAATGCCCCTGGCAGGAGCGCATTCAACAGAGTAGAGAGACGCATGGCTCCACTCAGTCGAGAGCTAACAGGCGTTATTCTTCCCCATGATTCTTTTGGGAATCATCTTGATTCCAGCGGCAGAACATTAGACGAAAGTCTAGAAAAGGATAATTTCAAAAAGGCAGGGAATATTTTGGCTGAAATATGGTCTGCAGTGTGCATTGACGGACGCGAAGTAGTTGCTAAATATATAGACCCGAATAATGACACCTCCAGCGTTCCAGACCTGCCAGCCGAAGTATGGTACACTGAGCACGTTAAAGAGAGCCAATATTTACTCCAGGTACATTACAGTTGGTTCATATCAAAATTTTATGCGTGCCTATTTTTTATTTTTTATTTTTAACGAGCGCGAACGTCAACAAATTTTTATTAAGAGTTACAAAGGGAAATTGTTTTTAATTTTTTTTTAGGTTGTGAAATGCGATGACCAGAAGTGCTGCAGCCCACGCCGAAGTGATCTGCATATGATTCTTCACGACCGTTTTCTGCCACCTCCATACCCTATCACTCAGATTGATGGACATTTGACAATTCCGGACTTTAAAGAGCATGACGGAAAGTCATTTGCTCCATTTCTAATACGCCACTGTCTACCGATTCAACCGCTGAATGCCTTCATCAGCACACCTTATGATCTCTATTGCCCAAGTGTACGTGATGATTTAGAGAAAAGATGCTGCAGTACATGCGGCATTTACTTTGCATCTATCACAAGAGCTGCAGAGCACAGGCGAGCAGCCCACATTGCACCAGCTAAGCAAGCGCGTATGTTCCGCAAAGTGCGACCCTCACGGATTGTTACAAGACGAGCTAATGAGTTACTGTGCGCAAGTGTCAACGGCTTAGAGTGGCTAGATGAGAATGAAGTTGAAGGAGCAGATGATTTTATTGAAAATCATATGGACATGTTGGTTCCAATAGTCTCTCTTGAGACCACGCATGATTCACCATGGACTGAATTAGAGTAGATATTTTTTTTTAATCGCATTAGTTACGATTTAAGTATTCTATTGTTAAATTTTTATTACACTTATAACTCAGCAATATTGATTACTAGTCTTAACTAGTCGTAAATAAAAGTACGAAGCAAATTTTTTTTTTTTTTTTTACAATAACACTCCAACACGTTTACATATTTAAGAAACGCACATTTTGAAAAATCTCACGTGAGATTGGGGGATGGGGGAGGGGGTTGAATAAAATCTCACAACATCTCACCAGGGGGGGAGGGAGGGACAGAAAATTCAAAAAAACACCTCACGTAATTTGTGGATCTCCCCTTATTTCGACAGTTGTTAAAAAAATTAGGTATCAAACGAGTTCGAACAACAGCTTATAATCCAAAAGCAAACGGTATGATCGAAAGATTACACCGCAATGGCAAAATGTTCAAATAGCACACAATGGGTACAATAATTGCCACTCGTACTTTTAGGTTTGCGTACGGCCATCAAGCTAGACCTAGGGTACAGCCCATCACAATTTTTATATGGTAATAGTCTTAGACTGCCAGGAGACTTATTCCATGCAAAACCTACAATCGCCATAAATGACTGCGATTACGTAAAACTGTTAACAAAAACATTATCGACAGTTCCCAATCTGTCGCATTCAAGTTCTCATAATAACACAAAAAATGTTTTTATCCATAAAGACTTGCATGTCAAAACCCTGATTTCGTTAAAAACGAGGCAAGACGATCTCTGATACCGCCATACGAAGGTCCATTTAAAGTTATCTCGAGACAAGCGAAACATTATAATCTAGATTACAATGGTGGGCAAGTCACTGTGTCACTCGATCGTCTCAAGCCAGCTTATATGTTGGAATTTGACGATGTGTCGGTCCCACGCCCAGAAACAATAACAACGACAAGCGACCTCAGCCCACATCCGGAGCCCATAACGACTTCGCCAAACATCTCGAGCAACCAAACGCCACCGGTGATAACGAAGTCGGGTCGCATCGTTAAGAAGATCGTTAGATTCGACATATGAGTCGTCGGAATCATTGTTGCATTAGCCGCATAACGCTCATATCCGTCACATCTTAACGAACACTCACTACAGTTATTACATCAATCACATACCAGACAACAGAGAGACAACATGGGTCAGCCAGCCAACAGAATGACTATCGTCGCGCAGACCAGCGCGGCTGCCGGCAATAAGGCGAGGGTTGAAGAAGAAGCACTTACTAATACTCATAGGATGTCGCTAGCTGCAGTCGTCGTGGTCAGCGGAGTAGTAACCCTATGCATTCTGTACATGGGTGGCGCCATTGTAAACGACGCATCGAAGCCGCCGTCGAGACCAGGATCAGCCGCGCGATCACGCGACACGTCAGCGCTAGACAACCGCCCCACATACAAGCCAATACCGCGGCGGATGCGAACATCCAACAGACATACTGTGTAGCATAGTGAAAGTGCGTCGTAATCATATATTTTTAGATATTTTTATTTTTAAGAAAAACAATTGTTTGTACTCGTATCTTTTTTAATATTTATTATTGTTTACAATTTTACATTTTTATGGGGACCATCCATTTATATTGTTTTATCTAAGGGGGGAGGATTGTGGCGAATATATACGCCTTATGTACAAATGTATTGTGTCAATCAGTCGTTCATTAAACGCGTTACAGAGAACACTTATTTGCCGACCTTCTGTAGGAAGCTACACACATAAGCTGACTCGGCAAAATATATTTCGTGTTAATAGAATTCTAACGTGAGTTTTATTGAAATATTGCCGATCCTCGATAGGTTATGGGCCCAGGGACATGATAAATACATATTTCAATAAAAAGTCGAGTTAAGAGCAAGTTTACTACCGGTGTAAAATTAACCCACGTGATGGAGGTTACGAACGCGATGAAAATTGATAAGTTTGATGGCAGAAATTTCAAACAATGGAAATTTTAAGTGAAATGTGCATTAATAGCAAAGGGATTGAACATAGAAAAGGCACGACCCGTGGAAATCAGTTCGCAATTTGTTTTTTTTTTAAAGGAATGTTTTCTTTGAGTTCTATTTTCTAACTACAATAAAAAGAGTACTATCCCTTCAGGTGGCATTACAAAATTCCATCCTGTATACTATAAGCTATTATATTATAGCGTAGTCTGAAATCTGCTTTACATATAGTATAGGATCCCGCTATACAACGACCTTCACCGAGATGCTTATTTAATGAGACGTATTTTTTATGTTATTAAATATGCCAATAAATATATCCTATATGGGTTGCCTAACAAATTTCAGTCCAGAGTATTTTTAATTATTAATTTAATTTTTTTTTTTTTTTAAACATTGTACCGGTGTGATTATTAAATAAATTTGATACCAATTGAAAGTTTGAAGCCCATAGAATATGCAAACGTTAGGTTGCCTATTTTTTTCCGGTCACAACCACGGGTTGCCAGGTGTAAACAGGTAAATCTATACTAGCATTTTGCAACGGTCTGATTATTGAATCAAACTTAGATAAAATGAAAGATTATTTCATAAGGAACACGGTGGTATAGGGTTGCCTGCGAAAAATCAGTCCCGAATTACGGTTGTCGAATTTTAAATCATAAAATATCGCTGCGAGTGAATGTGTGTGAGAGAGAGGTCCCAGACCAACCATCCCATGCGGTAGAAAAGGACGCAGCGTAGCAGCTGTTTAAAGTCCGCCCATTTAAAGAAGGAGAGTGCGCATGCTATTTGTGCTTGGAAATGAAAAGGATAGCGATAGACTCGTATATGCTGTGCATTATTTTGGAGTAGATTGTCGCTATAGATACAAGTGAAAAAACGTGCTGCTATTTATTGTTGGAAAAAATGGCCAAAAAGTGTTTTTTGTGTGATTCGGATGACGGAATAATTGATTTTGATGATGAAACTTTTGAAAACTGTGCATTAAAGTTAGCTTTTCGTAAACAAAAAAATTTTAAATACAATTTTGTTGAGCTGCCCAGTGCGTCACTCCAATTTGTAGGTTATCATACCACGTGCTACAAAAAAGTGACTGTTTTGAATAAAAAATATAACGAAGAATTTCTTAAATTTATCGCTGAATATACAGTTAGTACATAATAATTGAATCTTTAAAATTATCTAAGCTAATACATCTTCTATATTTTTGTCATGTTGAAGTAATTGCTAGTAAACCTCACTTATGGTTTTGTTAATTTTCGACACACATATTTTTTTTGTAATTTACTTAAAAAACGGTAGTTGAAAATTGAACAAGAAAATGTTCTGATTTCCTTTGGGTTATAACTGTATGATATCTTTAGACCACAGTGAGAAGCAAAGAGTTGAATATTTGCCTCCTATAAATTCATCACCAACGTCGTATGCAGTAGTCAATGAAACATTAAAAATGGCTAAAGAAATCGCTGAAAAATGTCAGCAGCCAGAAATTATTGTGACATATGATTTAGCGATAGCAAAAATGGCTATGCAAATTTAAGAACAAGAAAAACCGCTATACAATAAAATTTTTGTTAACTTGGGAGCGTTTCACACAGAGATGGCATTTTTTAGAGCCATCGGAAAATATATTGACTCCAGTGGATTAGTGGAAATACTGGTGCAAGCTGAAGTATTAGCCGGCGGCTCCATGAATAGCTTTTTGGACAGCAAGCACTTCAATCGTTGCAAGCGCTTACATCCGCTAACCGCTGCCGCATTACAATTATTACATTTTGAACAGTATTTATCGACAACTAATGTTACACTTGAGGCGATGGATGAACTGCTGCAAACGCAAATACAGAATGCATCTAATCAAACTGTTTATGACGCCAACGAAACTATCGAGTTACCAGATGTATTGAGTCGAATTGTTAACGGTTATAAAGAATTCTGCAATCAGACTTTAATCGGAGAAAAAGGGAAAACTGCTCAATTTTATTACCAGTACTGTGAGTTAATTAATTTATACCATCGGTTTTCCAGAAGTATCCGCACCAGTAACTTTGAACTGTACGTGGACTCGATTTTCAACATGGCTGATATTTTTTTTGCGTTAAACCAGCCCAATTATGCCAGATGGTCCTTGTTATATTTGAGCAATTTAATCAATTTGTATACTAATAATTCATCTTTGGTGGCTGAATTTCGTCGAGGTGCCTTTGGAATTAGACGAACTGCAGCGAATTTCGCTCGATCACCGGTTGACTTGACGCTAGAGCAAACCATCAATGCTGATGCTAGCAATCAATTGGCTGATAACCTTGCTGCGGATTCAATATCTGCACGTCAAAGATGGGCACTCAGTCATAGCATGAGGACGAAGATATTAACATCTATCAAACAAAAAATCGGATTAACGAAAGAGGATGATACTTCGCACTCATTGCAACGAAGTAAAATTAAGAAAGACAAGAAAAATCTTCAGAGTATCATTGAAGCAATAAAATGTACGATGAATCCATTTGATGACACTATTGACAAAGATACATTATTCAACATTTCAACCGGTAAAGCTGCATCGAAAGAAGTTACTGATTTTCTGCTGAACGTAAAAACAGCAGGCTCTCAACAAAAATTAAATTTTATCTCGGAATGCTCTTCAACTCCCGGAAGATTCGATAAATCAATAAAACGAAACAAAATCTGCAATTTTGCTTCTCAATGTATGACTAAAGTCTTGAGTACCAAAGACAAGAACAAGAAAGTATTGTTGAAAATGGAACGAAATGTATTTGGGCGACTTTTGGCAATTAGTCTAAACAAAAAAATTAATCTCGAATTTTGCCTAACTTTTCCACTAGCACCATTGCCCCCTGCTCTTTTTGCATGTACTGGAGAGATGTTAAAAACTTCAAAATCAACGTTAGCAAAGGTTTTGAAATCCAAAACTAAAATGGTTGAGCCAACTCATATCAACGTTGAAATAATAGATGGTTTTTATTACTTGCATATAATCGGAGCTGCTATAGCTCAAACTTATGATAAAATTGCCGAGTCAATACTCATAAAAATATGTTCAACAAACGCGACAGAAATACATTTAATTTTTGATCGCTACTTATCACCGTCAATTAAAGATTCCGAACGTGAAAGCAAAAAAGAATTCGATATTCCGTACAAAATTTCAGGACCTCAGCAAACTAGACCAAAAAATTTTTTGCAAAGCCTTAAAAATTATCGCTTTAAAGAGGCTCTGGTGCAGTTTCTGGCTGATTATTGGCAAAACGACAATTTGGTAACGATAATCCAAAACAAAAAAAAAATTTTAACCGTCGACCATCACTGTTACTCTTATCAAGTTCAGGAAAATTCCGTAAAAAAAACTGAAGAAACTAATTATGAATGTCATCACGAAGAGGCAGATACAAGGATTATTTTTCATGCTTCTAAAGCGGAACCAGGCTCAAGAGTTTTAATTAAAGCCTCTGATACTGACGTTTTGATTATTTTGTTAGGAAATATGCACAAACTTATCGGATCAGAAATTTGGCTTGCCAGTTCAGCTACAAAAAAGAGTAATAATCAAACTGTTGATTGTATTAATTGCACCGATTTAGCGTTGGAGTTAGGAATTAAATTATGCCAAAGTCTTCCAGAATTCCATGCATTTACAGGTTGCGATTACACGGCAGCATTTTACAACAAAGGGAAAGTAAAACCTTTTCAGCAATTTTCAAAAAATGAAAAATATCAAACAGTTTTTGCGTCATTAACAGATGCTGCTGATATTTTCATTGGTGAAAAAATGAAGACTGTTCAAGAATTTACGTCTAGTATGTATGGTATCAGGAACTGTACCAGTGTGAATGATGCGAGACATCGCATTTTTTTGAAGAATTACTCTGCAAAAGAAGACAGCGAGCACTTTTTAAAAAAAATAAAAGGCTTCGACTCCAACTCCATACCACCATGCTGGATATCATTAACTCAGAAAATTTTACGAACTATTTTCGTAAATTCCATGTGGCTTAATGCAACGGATCCAATATGCGTGAAACTTCAGCCTGAGAACTGCGGTTGGTTCTTAGATGAATATTTAAAACCAGTAGGATTCATTGGGGATCATATACCTTTAAAAATAGAAGACATTGTCGAAAAAACTGAAACGGAGAGTGATGACGAAGAAGATTCAGAAGTTGGAGATCACAGTTATATGTCCGATGACTCGGAACCTGAATAATTTAAAAAAAATTGTATTTTAAATTTTTTTTAATAAACAGAAGTATTCTTTTAATTGTTGTTTTTTATTTCGGCTTCCAATAATAAAGATAAAATTTGCCAGATAAGTAATATATATGTTTTACTCTAACTGTCTTTTTTACTAAAGACGTGTATATACTTTAGTGTCACATAAACAATAAACATAGATAAATAATTAATTGATTAAAAAATAAAAAATTAAATAACTATTTCTGTATATTAATAATTAACTACTCCAAAATAATGCACAGCATATACGAGTCTATCGCTATCCTTTTCATTTCCAAGCACAAATAGCATGCGCACTCTCCTTCTTTAAATGGGCGGACTTTAAACAGCTGCTACGCTGCGTCCTTTTCTACCGCATGGGATGGTTGGTCTGGGACCTCTCTCTCACACACATTCACTCGCAGCGATATTTTATGATTTAAAATTCGACAACCGTAATTCGGGACTGATTTTTCGCAGGCAACCCTATACCACCGTGTTCCTTATGAAATAATCTTTCATTTTATCTAAGTTTGATTCAATAATCAGACCGTTGCAAAATGCTAGTATAGATTTACCTGTTTACACCTGGCAACCCGTGGTTGTGACCGGAAAAAAATAGGCAACCTAACGTTTGCATATTCTATGGGCTTCAAACTTTCAATTGGTATCAAATTTATTTAATAATCACACCGGTACAATGTTTAAAAAAAAAAAAAAATTAAATTAATAATTAAAAATACTCTGGACTGAAATTTGTTAGGCAACCCATATAGGATATATTTATTGGCATATTTAATAACATAAAAAATACGTCTCATTAAATAAGCATCTCGGTGAAGGTCGTTGTATAGCGGGATCTTAGACTAATATTACACTGTCAACAGACGTATCACCGACTGTATTAGGAGCAGTATTATCTCACATCATGCCGGATAAAACTGAACTGCGTCAAGATCGTTAACAATACAGAAAAAGGATACAGTCAGCTTGATAAGGAGGCTGCAGCCGTGATATGGGAGGCTGCAGCCTTTCTTCCAGTATTACCATGGGCGAAGAATTATACTCATAATTGACAACCAACCATTATCTAGAATATTGCACCCAGATAATAATATTATATCAGGGACTACAGCCATACGTCTGGTTTATTATGCAAATGTTCTTGCTGGTCTTAACTATGAAATTAAGTTAAGGAAGACTACAGAACACGCAAATACAGATTATTTGTCACACCGGAACATATAGAAGTAAATACAGATAAACTAACGGATTATGATTTATCTTACTTGAATCAAATTACAGTATTGCCAATTTCGCTTGAGATGAGATAAGAGATGCTACAGCCAAAGATTTAGAATTGGTACAACTGTACCGAGGATTCCAATCAGGTGTGGATGATAAAGACTGCATGAGTTTTCTATACAAAAAAAATATTTTTAACAAAAAACAAAAACCGACTTCAAAAATTAACGTCGGACAAGGCAAATACACACATGAATTGGCACCGACTCCAAATGTAATGAATTCTAAGGTTATTTGTAACTTTTTAGTGCACCTAGGTTTTTGAAGTCGGTTTTTGTTTTTTGTTGAAAATATTATCACCTTATAACAGCCCTAAAAAAGTAAAAATTTACAGCCAAAAAAAAATCACCCCCCCTCACCCACCCTTTCCACCCCTTTGGGGGTGGGTTTCGATCTTTGTTAACAATCCGTATTAAACAAACAAAGATTTTTCGAAATCGGTTCACTAACGCCGGAGATATGCTGTAGTCCGGATTGAACCCCCATTTCACCCCCTACATATTTTTTCTTTCAAAATTCCTGAAACACGTGTTTTTTTATTTTGTATGTTAAATATATATACAAAGTTTCAAGTCGTTCAAAAAATATTTTTGAAATTATGTGACCTTCAACCCCCCATTTCACCCCCAAGGGGTTAGATTTCTGATAATATTTTGGAAATGGGACCAACCTTGAAGAATTCCCTAGCAAACCTAAAAAAAAATTTCGAAATCGGTCGACAGACGCCGGAGATAAGCGGTAACATACATAAAAAAAAAAAAAAACATACGGGTCGAATTGAGAACCTTCTCCTTTTTGAAGTCGGTTAATAACTGTATATTTTATGGGATTTGAATAGTGATACTAAAGTACTACAGGAACTACATACAGCACACACTGGCATTGTACAAATGGAAGCCCTGGCCAGAAGTTACGTTTGGTGGAAGCATATTGATGCAGATATTGAAAAAATGGTAAAGGAATGCAAAGCATGTTGCTTATTGCAGAAAAATCCAACCAGAATACCAGTGCACAACTGGGAATATCCTAAAGAACCATGGAGCAGGATCCACATAGACTATGCAGGGTCATTCATGAATAGCTATTTTCTCATTGTGGTAGATGCTTATACAAAATGGTTAGAAGTAATTCCGACAAATTCAACAGTTACAACAGCATCCACAGTTAAAATATAACTGACTAAATTTGGACTACCTATAATCATAGTATCAGATAATGGCAGACAGTTACGCTCGGAAGATTGCAAAATTTTATGCATGAAAATGGAATTCAACAAAAATTCACAGCTCCATTTCATCCTGCAACAAATGGACAGGCTGAAAGGTATGTTCAAACTTTTAAAAATAAACTGAAAGCAATGAAAGAAGGAAATGTACAGGAAAAACATTAAACATTTTTAATATCTAGGTATAGGAAATCTCCAAATAATACTACAGGAGCCCGGCAGAGATGATGTTTAAGAGACTTTATAGGACAAGAATTGATTTGGTAAAGTGAGAAAGTATAATGGATAGAAATAATGACGAACTGTTGGTAAACAAAGAATTTAGAGAAGGTCTTAGAGTACAAATAAGATCATATGATGTTAACAAATGTAAATTTGGCTGTATATTGAGGATTGGGAAACTGCATTATGAAGTAAACGTGGATGGAAAGGTACATGTTAGACAAGTGGATCAGATTACCAAAATCCATTGTAAAAGTAGAAATTATGCCAAATACAAAGCTACCAAAATAAAACACATACAGAAGAAAATAATCAGACATCGGAGCCTGACAAGGAAGTTCTAGCAGAAGTAGCTCTAGAAACGCTGCAGGAGCCGTTGCCAATAGTCACAGCGAATGAAGAGATAGGAGAGAAACAGTCGTCCGACGAAGATTAGTTGCGACGCAGTGCTAGAATAAAAAAAGGCCGCAATACGTCTAAATTTGTAACAAGGGAGTGTTATAACCAGTGTGTATCCAAACACACCGAGCCATATAGTCTGTAGAACGAAGGATCAAGATGCAGGATTAGAAGTAGAATGACAGATACGTAAAGACAATTTTGTGATTATGTGCTTATAATTATATATGGTTAATTTACTTGATGTTTGATTACATTATTCCCTGCTATATACAAACACAACAGATACAATTATAAATAAGCGGCGAAAAGGATATAAATAATCAGTTGTTTTATTTTTTAAATTTACAAGCAATGATTCGAACAATGATTTAATTACTACTACTACAGCCCTTGTAACGTCCCACTGCTTGGCACGGGCCTCCCCTCAAAATCCGAGGGGGATTCGGGCCATAGTCCACCACGCTGACCCAGTGCGTTTTGGCAGACTTCACACATCTACATGATGTAAGGGATGTAAGGGAGCACAAATGACACCTTAGTGTTCCCAGCCAACCTCACCTGCCCGTGGTGCATCCTGCTGACAAACAAACGAGGCTCTGACGACCGACAAATGGCGGGATAACCATTTCACAATTATGGCGTAGCTAAATCCGGCAGGCCGGTGACGGGCAGCAGCGTCACCGGTTCGAGAAGCTACGTCCTGCGATCGCCAACCCGCCTGCCCAGCGTGGCGATTAGGGCAAACCCTCCCAAAAATGAAAAATCCCACAATGCCAAGGCCCCCAGTTCCCGGCCGCCCTGCTATCCCTGACCATGGCGGCGGTCACGGTAACGGCAGGGCATGGGGTGCTAAGAATCCCCGGGCTACGGTAGGCCGCCAAAGCAAACTGACCCTCGCAACGTACAATGGACGCACGATTCGGCTGGACGATCATCTGGCACAGCTGGAGGAGGAACTGAAACATATAAGATGGCACATCCTGGGGTTATGTGAAGTCCGAAGACAGGGAGAGGACACCATAACCTTAAAATCGGGCCATCTTATGTACTATAGAGAAGGAGATCGGCCATCCCAAGGCGGCGTCGGGTTTCTGGTCAACAAGGCTCTCAGTGACAACGTTGTGGAAATCTCCAGTGTTTCGACCAGGGTAGGACTAGGTAGGTATAATTGCATAAAATGAAAAGAGAAACAAAATTAATAATAAAAATGTTCCGTGTCATCACTAGCAATGTACCTAGTGATCTATGGTTATATTATTTATTATCTGTGTAAGCTACTTGATTGAGAAATGTAAGCTGAATAAATAAGTCTGGAGTAATTGTGAGTTTAATTGTATAATTGTCTAATAAATTGTTACTGAACATGGCGCAGTCGTTAACAATGGGAAAAGTAAAAAAGAGAAAGTAAATAAATACGTGCCAAATATAAACCTTAAGTTATCAAGGAAGAAAAAAAAAACAACATGGCAGCGAAGAAGTTACGAAGTCGATAATTAAAATAACAAGAAGTAAGACACATAAGTTTAAATGTGCATAAGACGCAAGTATTTAAGACACATAAATTTAAATGTGCATAAGGCGCAAGTATATAAGACACATAAGTTTAAATGTGCATAAGACGCAAGTATTTAAGACACATAAATTTAAATGTGCATAAGGCGCAAGTATATAAGACACATAAGTTTAAATGTGCATAAGACGCAAGTATTTAAGACACATAAATTTAAATGTGCATAAGGCGCAAGTATATAAGACACATAAGTTTAAATGTGCATAAGACGCAAGTAATTAAGACACATAAATTTAAATGTGCATAAGGCGCAAGTATATAACACACATAAGTTTAAATGTGCATAAGGCGCAAGTATATAAGACACATAAGTTTAAATGTGCTTAAGGTGCAAGTAATTAAGACACATAAATTTAAATATGCATATAAAGGGCAAGTAAATAAGAAACATAAATCTAAATGTGCATGAGGTCCAATTAAAATAAATATATGGAAGAGGCCCTAGTAAACAAGTATTGGAAAATATGGATGAGACCAAGTGTATAAAAAATAAAAACATATGCATAAAGCCCAAGTAAATAAATAAATATATAGAAGACAACGAGTAAATAAGAAATAAATATATGGATAATGCTGAAGTATATAAGAAATAAATAAATGCATGACACCCAAGTAAATAAGAAGTAAAAAATAAATATATGGACAAGGTCCAGGTGGTAAAGTACAAACTTTAAAGCCATGAGTGTCCGGCAGTTGGCCAGAAATGGAAGAGGAAAATGGGTATGATAAATGAAAGAATTCAAATTATGAATATACCAGTAATAAGTTTGTTAATGATATGGTACTTTGTCCCATGTAAAATTTAAGTCTGACTAGCTAGAGTATAATATAGTATTAATAATATAGTTATTACAAAGCAAATCAGTACACTGTAAGATAAACATGGGTACAGATGTAAGTGCCATGCCACTCAAGTATAAGTTAAAATAATAACTGTTCCTTTTGCAAAGTAAATTTGATAATAGGAAAGTTAAGTAAAAATAATATTGTTAATTTAATAACTGGTTAACGGTGAAGTAAAGAAGTGTTCTTTTTGCAATGTAAATTTGATAATAGGAAAGTTAAGTAAAAATAATATTGTTAATTTAATAACTGGTTAACGGTGAAGTAAAGAAGTGTTCCTTTTGCAATGTAAATTTGTTAATAGAGAAAGTTAAGTAAAAATAATATTGTTAATATAATAACTGTTTAACGGTGAAGTAAAGAAGTGTTCCTTTTGCAATGTAAATTTGTTAAAAGAAAATTAAAGAAAAATAATATTGAACCTTACATAGTAGTTAACATAATGTCATAAGTTAATAAATGATGTCAGAGAGGAAATAGTTATAAAGAGAAAATTGGAAGTAAAGCTAAAGTAGATAGTAAAGTTTGTATTAGAAGAATTGTTTAAGATTATAATGTAGCTTAATAATTTTGGTCAAAATTTAATTGTACTTAGTCTTAAGGGGAAGGTGTTCCGTGTCATCACTAGCAATGTACCTAGTGATCTATGGTTATATTATTTATTATCTGTGTAAGCTACTTGATTGAGAAATGTAAGCTGAATAAATAAGTCTGGAGTAATTGTGAGTTTAATTGTATAATTGTTTAATAAATTGTTACTGAACAAAAAAAAGAGTGTATGAAATGTATTAGGTAGAAAAAATATAATGACAACAATATCAGCTAAGCTGTCTTATATAAATGAGATCATAGAATGTGTGTGTGTATGTGTGGATGTGTACTTGTGTGTGTGTGTGTGTGTGTATGTGTGTGTGTGTGTGTGAGTGTATTTGCGTGAGTGAGTGTGTGTGTGGTGTTTATTGCAAAAAAATAATTCATAAAACTTTAAATAATCAGTAATTATAACTACTAGATTGCAGCAATCAAATTAACAACTCCTTAATGTAGTTTGATTACTGTAGTTAAGTTACATGTGATCATAACTACATGTAGTTAACTACTTTTAATCGTAATTTGTAACCAGATTACAAAATTGTAGTTAACTACGCCGTACACTGGTTATACCTATATAAAAAAATTGTATGGTATGTTCCAGAGACTAACTTTCTTACTGACTTACATACTTGGCATGGTATGCAGTGTAGCATCCATGGATGCACAAATTTACCTGGCAGGTGCTACACCTCCACACTGTCGTGTGCCGCACTTTTGCTTCGGCGCAAAATTTGCAGCGCTGCAATTTTTCGTTTTTAGCCGGTAAGTGCATTTGCGACAGCGCGGCTGGCGGCGGTGTTTCCTTTTCTTTAAGTGCCCTTTTGATTGATTGAGGGCTGTAAATCTGCAGCATCTCCCGTACCAACTGCATTCGAAAATCTCTGTTTCCGATCTGAGTTTGTCGAGTGCGGCTGTGGTTGTAGATGACCAGCGCATTGTGTATCGACACGTTTACAAGCCGGCGAAAAAGTTTTTTATACCAGCAGAGATTGCGTACCCTCTCTACGGGAAAGGCATGGAGCATCTGATCTTTATGATCGACGCCGCCCATAGAGAGGTTATAGTCCAGAAAAACTTTTGGCTTGTACTTATAGTTCCCATATTTTTCCTTTACGCCGACTTCTGGGTGGTGGAACGTCGATATCAATGCTAAGACGACGTTATTGTCCTTCCACACGACCACACTCAAATCTTTCGTCGTGCTGAAAGACACTTCGCCCGTTCTCATGTTAGTTTTGTTTTTACATTTGAGAGTTTCCGGAACAAACTCTCTGTTGAGTCGAAGAGTGCCCATGGTGTCAGTTTTGTGTTTAGTTTTCAGGAGCCTAGATAGGAGTGGCGCATTATAAAAGTTGTCCATTACAAGGGTGTGGCCTTTGCCAAACAATGGTTTCATTAAAGTGTACACAATCTGAGACGTGGCACTCTCCGGTTCATTCTCCTCATGTACTTCAATCGCTTCTTGCTGCGTTTCTTGTGGCTCATGGACGTGCCCCTTGCCCGAATACACCTCCATTTTCCACAGGTAGCCCGTCCTTGACTCGCACAATTCGTAACTTTTTATACCTACCCTCGCTCTTTTTGTTGCAATCAACTGTGCGAATGAGAGTCGGCCCTTCCATAGAAGAAGCGACTCGTCAATCGCGACATTTTGCTCGGGTAGGTATAACGTGCTAAATTTTTTGTTTAAATGCTTGATTATGGGCATGACCTTGTCGAGTCTGGAATGATTTATGGGCAAGAAGGTGTTGTCTACAAAGTGTAGACACCTTTTCAATAGCATGAAGCGATTGAAGGACATGATTTTTCCGAAATCCCCAATCTTTAATTGTTCATTTCTGGCATACCAATATTCTCGTTCCACATTGTTCACCACCAATGATTGAAGCATGATAATGGTTAAGAACCTCCAAATTTCCTCTCTAGTGGTGGCTATCCACCGAGCCATTCTAGAGTTGATCTTTGATGCAGCTTTAACCTGCGTTTGGTGTGCGTAACGGTTTGTCTCGCGAACAATGAGGTCGATAATATTGTCATCCCAGATTTTCTTTAACACATCCAAGGGAGTTAGTCCCGTGACCTCAAAGGTTGGGCCAGACGGGCCAGTAAATGTCTCTCTGACTCCCTTAAAATGATTCAAATCGCCACGCCAATCAAAAATCAACAAATTGTCGTCGCCAGGGTCAGCCATGGCCCGAAGAGCGACGTCAGCTTCGGCGCCTATACGTCGCATGTCCTCAGCAATGGTGGGGTCCCTCAAGTCGTCGCAATCCGCGGGGTACTCGAAGAGGTTTCTTGGACGCGACGAAATGTCCTCTTCGATGTCGCTGCCGCTGTCGTTTGGCTCTATGAGCTCGCGCTCTACATCTGCAGTATATATTTTATTTATTGCTGATCCCATTTATATACACTCATCAATGTAACTCACCTGTCTCACACATCAACTCATTAGGTGTGTGTGGTAAGTGAGACACGTGAGTTACATCGTGCCTCTCTGTAACACATGTGTGGAACTTACCGATCTCGTTGGACATTGTACTCCTGCCCGACCCAGGCGTCGTTATGTTAGTGCTGGACTCTGAAACATTTTTTCATATTTCACATTCACATTCACAATAAATATTGAAAGATTTTTATTTAAATGGTACTAACGAGGTATAAATCCAATTAATTCAATGTTGGCGCACACAGGGTTGGCAGGTGGATCTGTGGCCTGAATGACCCCTAACGACGAAGAGGAGTGGATATTCCGTTTCCTTTTAATAAGCAAGGGTTTATTCTCTGCCATTTCTGGAGGCGACCTCTCGATGACTGTACTCGTCATCGATCGATTATCGTCACTGTACTCTACGGTACTTTCTGGAATAAAAGAGTAAAATATAAATTATTGCGTTAGCAAACGCAAAAAACTGATTTCAGCTATAGGAACCATTAGTCTTACCCAGGACAAGATTCGAGACGGACGTGTCCGTCGCCTGCCCCGCTAACATTACCTCAGCTGTCGTTTCTAAATTTAGGAGAATAATGTTTATGTATTAATATGGATAGATATACCTACACAACAGCGGCTTCAGCATGCCTGCCAAGATAAGAGATTTTCTAACGGATCGTGACGACATTTTTGTGAAAAAACCGTTACGTCTTATTAGCTAAAAATATAAAATAGTTTTGATAGTTGATACAAGGTGATTGACGTATCGATAATATGTTAAATCTAAAGTGCTAGCATGGGTTACCAAAATATATCACAGACACGAATTTGATAGGCACCGCAAAGTATTTTATCCCGCTCGAAGCCGGTAGTGTGAATATAATTAGGCTGTAAGAAGTATATAAATATAGGATTTTATACACTATTATAACAAATATTACATTTATTATACTCGATTCTTCTTTAATATCAAGAGGACTACATGCAAAATTCTGTAGAAAACGAACACGTAAATATATTTTGGTGTTTGACAAACAACAACAGAAAAGTGTTGAGACATTTTATCTCATGTTATTTTCTTCTGAAAAGACGCAAAAGGCATGTTTTGATATTACGAAAATACCAATTTCGGATAGATCTATGATAGAGCGGGGTCGGAACTGCGGCGACGCTTGGACTATTTGTAAATACGAGAATTAGCCTACTGATTTTGAACGGCATTTCTGTCAACTTTTAAAATGTAAAAAAGTAGTTATAGTGACAAAACTACAAAAGTTGGACATATGATCTCGCGGACTTTTTTGTAGATATTGATGTGTTCTATAATATTGTAAAACATTTTTTTGTTCTATCATCAATCCTTTCCGCAGCGTATGCGATGAAAGACATTACGGCTAATTTTTTTACACCTTGGGTTGGTTTTAGTAAAGATTTCTAAGGATCTCTATTTTTTTCTAGTAATAAATATAGCCTATGTTACTCAGTGATAATGTAGCTTTCTAACGGTAAAATAATTTTTGAAATCGGTCCAGTAGTTTTTAAGTTTATTCGTAACATACAAAAATACAAATCTTTCCTCTTTATAATATTAGTATAGATATGGGATGGGAAGATCTACTACATAGCTTTCGTTGACTATAACAAAGCGTTTGACTCTATTATACAAAGCAGTATTTGGGAAGCACTAAACAAACAGGGCATTGAAGAGAAGTACATAAAAATAATACAACAACTAAATAAAATTATACAGAAAGGAGTCAGACAAGGAGATCCATTGTCTCCCAAACTCTTCACAGCAGTCCTAGACCAGAAACATAAACTGGGAAAGACAGGGACTAAACATAAACGGAGAATATTTACACTATCTCAGATTTGCAGATAACTTAGTACTTTTAAATACAACTTACGAAAAATGTTTGAACAACTTACGATTGAAAGCGAAAAAGTTGGATTAACTATGAATATAAGCAAGACAAAAGTGATGAGAAATGGACTAAAATCAGAAATTAAACTCAACACAAATATACTAGAATATGTAGAAAACGGAACGCAGGTTGACAAGTTGTTTTAGGGACCCGTGATAAAATCTCTTGGCATGGGTGCTGACACTACAAGTATAAGATAAAATACTGCACATACCATGAGAACGCAGCACCTTACACGGCTGAAGTTTTCTTGGGGGAGGGACAGCGGGCACACCAGGTAGCAGTGGGCAGGGGATCCAATTTCGGGAGGCGCCCCTCTTTTCCTTTCCCTTTCTGTTAAAAATAAATATTTTATTAAATTTAATTATGTATTTATTAACCAACTTATACTTTACACATAGATCTAATGGTTAGACATTTTCAAGTAATGGTAATTTACGGTGTTTTAAGAATTATGAATCTTAATTTATATAATTCTACTGTACGTGTGTATGTCACTGAACTCCTCCTAAACGGGTGGACCGATTTGAATGATTTTTTTTTGTATGCGTTTGGGTGGCGCCCTGGATGGTTTTGAATCACAATTGGGCCCAGTAGGTGGCGCTGCTTTCGTATGTTTCGTATTTTCGTTTTCGTAATTCTAAGGCCGTACGAAGTACGCCGGTACAGCTAGTAAAGTATAAATAAGTAAGAGAAAGAAGAATAAATAATAAATTAGTATTAAGAATAAGAAAACCGGCCAAGTGCGAGTCGGACTCGCGCACGAAGGGTTCCGTACCATTATATATAAAAACAGCAAATAAATCACGTTTGTTGAATGGGAGCCCCCTTCAATAGTTTTTTAGTGTTTGTTGTTATAGCGGAAACAGAAATACATCATCTGTGAAAATTTCAACTCTCTAAATACCACGCTTCATGAGATACAGCCTGGTGACAGACAGACGGACGGACGGACGGACGGACGGACAGCGAAGTCTTAGTAATAGGGTTCCGATTTTACCCTTTGGGTACGGAACCCTAAAAAAGAACTAATAATGTAATTAAAAACGGTTCAAGTGCGAATTGGACTCGCGCACGAAGGGTACCGTACCATTATCTATAAAAACGGCAAAAAAATCACGTTTTTTTGTATGGGAGCCCCCTTAAATACTTATTTTATTCTGTTTTTTAGTATTTGTTGTTATAGCAGCAACAGAAATACATCATCTGTGAAAATTTCAACTCTCTAACTATCACGGTTCATGAGATACAGCCTGGTGACAGACGGACGGACGGACAGACAGTGAAGTAACTACCGCCGTATCCGCCTGAATTGTTTGGAATTTGGAAAAAGTGACAGATAGATAAAGATAATTATGATGAATATATATTACTTTTGTTTTTATACATTTTTTTTTTGTTTCGTGTGAAATCTTTACCCTTTAGAAGGCCCCCAAACAAATGTTTTATGCGGAGTTACGCCACTGCTAGTAAATAAAGAAATTAATGGTAAAAATAATTTTAAAAACCACCTTTTTTTAATTGCCCTTAATTTTCGTGTTCTCCTCAGCAAGCCCTTGCATTTGAAACCCAAACTGTGATAGTGCAAAAAAAAAAAGTATTCCGCCATCTTGAATGATCCGCCATATTGGAATTAAAATGACGACACATAGCTAAGCATGCATTGTCATCCAAAATAAGCATGTATACCAAATTTCAGCTCAATCGGTTAAAGATAACTGATTTAAAATTCAGTTGCAACATTCCACCCGGACATACATTGCAAGTTAATATAAAGCTTGTAATTGTAATAAAAATAATGCTAAAAAGATAAAGATAAAAGAAACTACAGATAGTATGTCTACTACCTGTCGGTAGAGGTACAAGATGAGAAAAACCAGACCAGGAATATAGAAAACAGAATAACAAGCAAAACGAATCAGAAATTACAGGAAAACTAATTTTAAAAAGACCCCTAAGCTTAAAAGGTTATGAATGTTATAATTTTCATGACCACCTTACAAATGTAAAAAAATATAATACATGATGTACCAAGAACAAAGAAAGAGGTGATAGAATCAGATGAAAAAGAAAAGTGGTTAAAAACCATCAAAGAAGAATAAAAATCTCATGTAAAGCATTCTAATTGGACAATGGTTGATAAACCTAAAGATAAGAAATCATACATCATCATATATTTTTTTGCCCTTGGGTTTTTAGGAAGGAAGGTGAAACTGCATACAAAGCTAGATTAGTAGCAAAAGGTTTTGAATCATTTGAGTGGAATGGAACATATGCTCTGGTTGATAAATTGTCTACACTATCAATCAGTGCCAACAAAGAAAATATGCATTGGAATTACTTAAAGAGAGTATTGAGGTATTTAAAACAAACTCATATATTAGGTTAATGTTATACTAATACTTCTCAAGAAGAACATCATGTAGTAGGTTATACTGATTTAGACTAGGCTGCTGATTGTCACAGGTTTTTGTGACTTTGTATGGAAATGTAGTCTTATTGGCTTCTAGAAAAGAAAAAACTGTCCAAGTGCGAGTCGGACCCGCGCACCAAGGGTTCCGTAACATTATCTATAAAAATGGCAAAAAAATCACGTTTGTTGTATGGGAGCCCCCTTAAATAATTATTTTATTCTGTTTTTTAGTATTTGTTGTTATAGCAGCAACAGAAATACATCATCTGCAAAAATTTCAACTCTCTATCACGGTTCATGAGATACAGCCTGGTGGCAGACGGACGGATGGACAGACAGTGAAGTAATAGGGTTCCCGTTATACCCTTTGGGTACGGAACACTAAAAACTGGCATTGCTTTCAATGACCAAAGCAGAATATGTTGCTTTAAGTGCACTGGTTTCAGAAGCTCTGCAGGTTAAACGGTTGTTAAACAACTTAAGGCTAAATTGAAAATTTGGGTATATTTTGAGGTTAATTTAAGTTGTATACATAAAGCAAAGAATACACAATGTAATAAAAGACACGGACATTGAACACCACTTTACATGAGACACAATACATGATGGTGATGTTGTAATTGAATATATTCCATCTGCTATACAGAAGACAGATATGTTAACAAAGTCTATAAGTAAAGATACCAATTTTTTGTTCACATGCTAATTCCTTTGGTTTTAGAAATTGTTATATTATTGTTTAAGAAATTGTAAATAAAAATAAGTGTTATTATTATATATTCTGCGTTTTCTTATTCGGTATTCTGTCAAACCTATAGACTACCTACTGTCAAGCGACGCGAGGAACGGTAATGTCGTATGGCGTGCGTTCGTAAATGTAGGGACCAGTTAGTTTAGGCGCTTCCATTAAAAGTAGTTACTGCAACTTTAAACGTGTTTTATTAAGCGAAATTTATTACGGTTCAAGCATATGATTAGTTGTTCTAACTTTTAAATAGCATTTACTATGGAAATACAGCATGTCGCGCCCCAAACCTACAGTTGGTTTCGAAAAATTTCAAATGATGTTGTGATTCTTACTGATTTTTTTTATGACTACATCTTAGTTGGTAAAATCCCTCAAAAATAACAAAAATCAAACACTCACCATTTATAAAATATCTTCAAAATAAACTTGCTGCGACGACCAAAACAAAACACACATTTTTATTTTTTAAATTGGGTCTTACGTCTTTGGTTGGGTACTAGCCCTTTGAAGCCTGTAGCTAATACACAATACGCACGCTAGACTGTGTTGCCAGTTTTTTTTTATTTGGATACGATGCATCAATTACTATACTCTTTGCCATGCATATTTGACTATGATACTGCCTATGCCATGCCTATGCATATTTTGGTAGAAAATATTATAGAGCAGGGAAATAAATAATATTAGTGACTTAGAGCCGCCTAGGTGGCTATATTCCATTTTGTTCTAAGGCACTCGAGCACGAATGCCATGTCAAGCATTAGTGGACACGACATTCGAGCGCGAATGCCATTATCAATTGACAAGGTATTCAAGCGCGAATGCCGTGTCTAGCTGCAGTTGACACGGTATGCTGTAGTTGACATAAAAATAGCCCAGCCCCCGTAGTATGACACCTACCGACGTTATGCTTATCTCATTTTAAACGCTGTCGACCCTTCCTAATATATAGATGTCCTTAGCATGAGATGGCATTTAGAGAGCCTATAGTACCCCAACAAAGCTTTATCGATGACATATAGTCTAGGCTGCCATTATACAAAAAACATTCCTTTTTTATGTGGCAACAATGAATCGGTAATTTAATCGTTAACTAACAAGACATGTACAACTTGTAACTTGTTCACTTTATTCGGTCAATACAGATAAAAAAATATGAAAAATTACATATAATTTGAAGGACACTGACAACTAGCAACGGGGTTTGACGTTGTCACCTCAATAATACATTATTGTTTTGTTAAGTCTTCTTCTTCTTTTTTTACGAAATGAGTGAAATGATGATATTTTGATGGAATAAGATGAGGAATGCCTGCACCTGCGATATGCGGTATTTATGGCAATGTCGAGTAATTAAAGCAAGGACAAATTCAATAAATACACATTATAAATAAAAATGGATGGTGACAGTGATAAAGATGGCGGATGAAATCCACTAAAATCTTAAAATAATTTGAAGGACACTGACAACTAGCAACGGGGTTTGACGTTGTCACCTCAATAATACATTATTGTTTTGTTAAATCTATGTCACCGGTTATTTGGCAATCTCCGGTGAATCATCGGATCTTTTTTTTTTGTTAAAAATGAAGACTGACTTTTGACAATTTATGATCGTTTTTACCAGATAATAAAAGCAAATAGATATTATAAATATTATACCAAGGCCTTTATACCAATCAGACACTCTTTTTAACCGACGAATTTTAGGAATTTTGAAAAAAAAATATGGAGGGCGAAATGGGGGTCCAATCCGGACTACAGGATATCTCCGGAATTAGTGAACCGATTTCGAAAAATCTTTTTTTGTTTTATACGGATTGTTAACAAAAATCGAAACCCACCCCAAAAGGGTGGAAAGAGGGGATGGGGAGGGGTTGATTATTTTTTTGGGAGTTAATTTATACTCTTTTAGAGCTGTTATAGGTTAATATTTGCATATTTATAACGATTATTGACACTAAAAATCGTGAAATTATTTTTAACAAAAAACAAAAACCGACTTTTTTATTAATAATTTGTAAGAAAAAACAGATAATAAAAACGTTACAAAGATAATAAATACTGGTTTTGATTTAGAAAACAACATGTCAATAGCATGATGTCGCAACATACTTCTTCTATTGTTGAGTATCTGACCTGCCGTGAAAAATACTCTCTTAGACCTAACAGATGTTGCTGGCACAGCTAGGTATTTGAAAGCTATTTCATCCAAAGGTTTCAAATGTTTATTAAATTTCCAAAATTGCACCACATCATTCCAGTTATGACTTTTTTCAGGGAATTGTGTTTCTATATACATTTTAAATAAATAAATTGCCGTAACTGTGCTCATTACTGGTATTCTTTTTTAAAAACCCCAATAAATCTGGGCGACCTATTTGAAGAATATTTGCAAAGGATGTCTGCATCTTCAGATGAAGAACAAGAACATTAGAGTCCTGCAAATATATCACAAAAGAAACATACACTTATTGTAACAAAAAATGATACAGGAACTCAAACTAAAACTCAAAATGAAAAAAGTGATCATGCTCGTTGCAACGAATTATTTGTAAAGCTAGTTAGCAAGCTAGCTAGCTAGCAAGTGAATTGAATCACATAAACGGCCAAGAGCGGTTTGAGTTAATGACCGAAATAAAAAATCGATCTCATTCGAAAGAAGCAAACCAATAAATAGTTGTAGTAAATTTTGTTTAATAATAAATCGCATTGATAAATATTTCTTTGAGTAAAAAAAAATCACCGGAGTTTAACCGGATAGTAACCGATTGATTCAATCGAGTACTTTTACCGGTGATTCTCCGGTACTCCCTGCTCCGGTGCAAACCTCTAAGACAGCATTAATATGCGATTCAAATGAGAATAGGATCGACTTTGCGCCATATTGTGATGAACGTAAACGAATTAAGACTTTAAATAATTAAATATTAGACTAAGACAATTTACTACTAATTTAACCTTGTTATTTAAATTTGATGTAAGACTTGATATGCAAATAAGTTTTTTGCAAATCATACTTTTCAGTGACATTTGACAGATATAGGTTATTGACAGTCCTATTCTTATTTGGATCGCACTGTAGTTCTTCTTCTTTTTTTACGAAATGAGTGAAATGATGATATTTTGATGGAATAAGATGAGGAATGCCTGCACCTGCGATATGCGGTATTTATGGCAATGTCGAGTAATTATAGCAAGGACAAATTCAATAAATACACATTATAAATAAAAATGGATGGTGACAGTGATAAAGATGGCGGATCCGCACTGTAGTTACTTGAAGTGTCATTAGCATGCGAAATACTCTGTCATCGCATTAGCTGTCATATTTGGCGTCACTGTCTATGGTCGATGGTCACTGTCTATGGTAACATGGATACTCGTGCATTTGATACAAATAGTATAAAGTACTACCAGTGACTTTGTCTGTAATACACAATGCAGAAATTTTGGAAGTGTTACGTTTGTTGGTTAGAATGTTGAAAATACGTCTTAGCAGGATTATTGCAGATTATCGGAAAACCGGGAATCGTGGATACTGTTCTTGTTTGCTATTAAGCATAGTGTAATCGTTTGTAAAATCAAAAACAATTGATATACACGTATGTATGATGTGTGTGTGTTTGCGGATGGCTGGAAGTTTTTATCAGCACGTGTTAGGCATTGAATCAGAATCAGAATATTTTTTATTCATATAAACCAATACAGGCACTTATGAATCGTCAATAAATAGTAAAAATAGTAGCTCTACCACCCATTCGGAATGCATTTCCTATGGAGAAGAATGGGCAAGAAACTCCATGGTTGCTTTTTTCAAATAATGATTTACATTTTTGTCTTTTCATAATTAACAATTATACAATATAAAGTTAATGAGGCTATACATTCTCAAAACACAATTAAATCACTCAACAAACTACGTGTTGGACACGATTTAAAGGAGGAAGGAGGAGGAAAACGGGACAAATAGCTAAAATCCCTTAAATGAGTTCCTGTGGAGCCGGACCAGCGCCTGACCAAGCGTGTTTATCCCCTAAATAATCACCTATTGTGTAGTATGCGCGCCTGCATAGTGTATGTCTAATGCAAGTTTTAAATTTAGTTTCGAGAAATGACGTGTGTTTTCTATAATTTTTCAGTGATTTTTGTATGATGTATGAATAATTCGTGTGCGTATATAGATAATAGTGTGTTATTGGTAATTAATTGACCGTTCTAATTATGTACATGGGTTAGTAATAAAGAAATATTCAGTCTGATGATGTTGCTTTATTTATTGTTCATTGCGCTGAATCCAGTATTTTAGGAACTTAATGTGATAGAAAAGTGAAATAAAAAGTAATACCATTGTTTGATTAAATTATTCCTATGTGGTGCATCACTATGTAATCGATATTGATAATTGAGTTTTAAGGCGCAGGCCATCACTATAAGTGACAGACGCGGTGTGATAATTCTTGGAACTATTCGCCACTGGCCACTGTCCTATCTGTAGTATAGTAGTGATCAGTGGCGCTCATCTCATACATAACATATCTGTTTACTAGAATATCATTGACTTTTATACAAAAGAAAATAAATAAAATAAGATGAGGAATTACTGCATGGTCTTCCTTTTATTTCTGACACTATGTTATGTAGCAAACAATAATCCTTATGATGAAGCCTTTCGATCGGTATGATAAAGCTACAGAATGATTATTTTTCTCGTGTAACGGGTTCGATTCCCGGTTCAACCATGTAATTATTTAAATATCTGTGAATGCAGTTTAATTGTTTTTTATACTTAAATAATGTCTTCTTTCAGTAAAATGTTCCATCTACAATATTCAAGGTACTTTCCCTCCATGTGGCATAGCCGTGGGACAGCCTGTATACTAGCTCCGGTTTACGGCTTTGCATCGAGCTTCCAAACACCCTATATAAAGATTTTTGGCATCATATTGGTGAGATAGGTTTCTGATTTACTGTACAGATACAAAATGATAAATAAGATGCGAAAATGATCTAAATGCATGAAAATACTAACTTGTTTTTTTTTTAAATACATATTACAAGCTTACGCTTATTAGCTCTGTCATAAGATCACCATCTACCTGAGCTAGTATTATAATAAAATACAACACCCGGGTTAATAATAAAATATAAATAATTTAATTATTTATTAGTAAAACAAAAACATAATAATTTTAACGCCGTATAGTCAGCATCGCGATGCCTTATAATGAGCATCGTGACTCCTTGCGGAGTTTCGTGACGCCTTACGGCGAGCGTCGCGATGCCTTATAGGTAATGAGCGTCGTGACGCCTTATGGTGAGCGCCACGACGACGTGTAGTGAGCGTCACAACGCGTCGCGGCGTTCACCATAAGGCGTCGAGCGAGATGCTCATTGTAATTTGCTAAACAACTCTCACCATGAAGCGTTGCGCTTGACAGACAGACAGACGGACAACGCTCTGATGAGGGTGTTTTTTTTTCCTTTTGAAATACAGAACTCTAAAACCATTAAATTACATACTTACAAATTTGTACAGAGCGGGAGTCCGACTCGTACTTGGGCGGTTTTTTAACTTATTAGCGTCTTCAACACTATTTTAACACAATATTTCAACTCTAACTAATTTTTTTGAGTTATGTACGATCCTTTTAAGCCCTGCGTGCACTGGGGCGTCAAGACACGTGGGTCGAGAACTTCGCCAATAATAAATCGAACTGAATTCACTTAAAGGAAAAATCCATTTTCAACGGAATTATATTGACAGCGCGAGCGAATTTTGACGCGTGGTCGCGTGGCTTCTATCATACACATTCAACCATTATGCATTTTGAAACAGAGTGACACGTGACATTGTGAAATAATATAATACTACACTTAGGGCAAGAAGAACTCAAGATGCCAAAACATGATAGTAGAATTGTGGAGATCCGTTCGAATTTCGTAAACATCAAGAAAGAAGTTTTGAAAAGTTTAGATCCTACTTCTGCATTATTGAGCCCTTGTCTTTTGAAGACTTAGTAAAATAAGAAGAATTAGTTAATGCAATTTTAGAGTCCAAGGCACAAGATTCCCTCAATTTAGTTACCGAGTACATTATAAGACACTGCAAAGAAAAGCTTTATTCCCAAGAGAAAGGAGCTATTCCAAAACACGACCTCTTCCATGAGCTAACGACAACACAGAGGAAAGAAAAACCCTCGTCTCGGCCTTGAGAAATCTCAGTGTCCATATATCCAGTAGAACACGGAAAGAAGGAAAAATCTCTTTCCAAAAAAGATGAGGAAAGTGACGTAAAGGGCGATGATGTAGATGACACTGAGTCTTATCACGATGAGTACTTTAGTGATCCGGAACATGATCCTTACCAAGTCTGCGAGAGAAACATAGAAACTCAGGACCAATATTATAGACGGTTTCCAAATTTACCCCGGTCTCGGTGCCCCTTTAAGTTTTACATTAGCACTTTAAGACCCAAATATTTAAATGAGTTGTACGAAGTTGATACTGAGGCATTTCTTGCATCCTGGGAAACACTCAAGAGAGGCGGCCCACACCAAGCTTGGGCTTCACTTAATCAAACAGTGATTAAGTACACAAACAAAAAAATGGGGGAACAAGGGATCGTAATAGAAACTGGTGAAACAGCTGTTGACATGTATAACATAAACGATCTCAAATCTGAAATCCTTAAAACAATTTCAGATTCTCTCTCCCATGCACCTCACCCCTCATCTGGACTAAACACACAACTAGGGTACTCAAAAGAGAGTGAGATCATGCTTCAAGCGGCCCAGAGAATGGAAGAGCTTTACCGTCTTTACACATCAGAACTTGTTAAAGCCAGGAAGACAGATATAGTTGTACCTATATGTAATCCCCTACCACAGCCAACTCTAGTAAAGGCTCAAATCCCACACCCAAAACTGTTACCCCACCATTCCTCAATTCTCTAGTAAGGAGGATATGATTCTCTGATTGACATATACCCTTGTTGTCAAATCACTCTGAAACATATACTGGTTAGTCACACTATTATAATTAAGTATAGGTTAAGTATAGTGCGTTTTGGTATTGGCAAACAAAATTACGCGTGTCCTGACGCCCCAGTATGTGCCGGGCTTTATATTGGCATTAAAGGGCACGTTTCTTCTACAAATGATCTGTTAGGGATTCGAATATGGATTTTAAGTTCTATAAATATGGGGCTTGCCCTTAGGCCGTTTGTCCGCCGTCACCGGATCGCCAACGAGAACGAGATGAGGGCGCCGAAGTAGCGAGCGATAATGGACTACTATAGCCGCGTGTCCACCGCACGTCCGTCACCCGAGCACCGTCATCCCAGCCGCCGAAGTTTCGAGTAGATCGGCGTGAACGCTAGAACTCGGCACGGTTTTATGACGGGCCGATGTGCCGGCAATACAAAACACGTAAAAAATACACACACTACCGTCGCACTGCGCCGTTCGCCCGGTTTTTGTTTTGTCTGAGACTGAGCCACCGATACCGGGGCGGTGGACACACGATCGCCGTCACGTTATCTTAAACTCGGCCCGAAATAATCTCGTTCTCGGTGACGACGGCGGTAGACAAGCGGCCTAAGTAACTACGAAGAGTAGTCGTTATGGGTACTCATAGAGACTACTCTTCGTATGGCTCTGCGGTAATTATTCCGCCATTGTTGTCATCTTATGTACCTGTAGTATACGGCAACTGTATGGGAAAACAACAATGGCGGAGTCAGATACACCAGAAAAAATTACCGCAGCGCGGGCTTTATATGCCATCTCCGTATTCACAGATCTCCGATCTACAGCGCGTCTTGTATTTAAAGGATCATATCTCAAAAATTAAAGCGATGACATAGGGTTATTCAAACTAGTGATGTGCCGGATCGTTAAAAATGTATATATGGTAACTCACTAGGTACGACAAATGTTTGCAATATAATATTCAGGGTGTATCAGAAGTCTGAAAGAATACTTTAGGTACATATACGGTAGCTCATATGTGCATGCTTAGTGAAGACTGTTAATACCTAACTATCATAGTTTCCGAGTTATCGACCTTTGAATATTTGTCACAGGTATCGTGTTCTGGCTTTTGGGTACATCCATGAGCCTATCAAACAGCGTAAACTATATTTACGAAGGGCGGCTACCAATATTCACAAAACAGATCTTGTAAATTTAACATAGAACTCGAGATACTACGAGGTATAGAAATCGGCGAAGAAAAAAAAGTTGAAAAAACATGGTCGAATTTCGATCAATGTTTTATACCATTCAGTTTTAAACTCGATACTGATGCAAACGTCAAAGTATTATTTCGGACTTTTGAAACACCCTATATTGGTGCCAAATATTTGACTTAAAAAAAATAATAATGTAGTTCAATAGGTTTATAAAATATATATTTCATCGGTCTTGGAAATTAGTAAGGTAAATATCCGTATAAGATCCGCCGAAAGAGTGACAGATACGGATCTTTATTTTGCCGCAGATATCCGCTGATACGGATACGGATATCCGGCACACCACTAATTAAAACTTACACTTGTCCAAACAAAAATAAATCCCTTTGATTTTAAACAATAATCTGACGCTCCGCGGCGTAATGTATGTTTAATTTAACAAGCCTAAGATGCACAAATACCACTTTTAGGCTTGAAATTAAAGAAGTACAACTTATGTAGTAATACTATTTTAAATAAACAAAAGTCATAGCGATATCATTCACCACTCAGTAAATATGAAAATGAGTACAACAGCTACCACGGTAATATCACTTTAGTTTTTCTGTTCTACATACTACAGGGTGTGTCAGAAGTCCGAAATAATATTTTAGGTACATATACGGTAAATCGTATGTGGATGCTTATCGAAGCACGCATGGCACGTCAAGACTTCTGTCACGGATTGGCTAGGTCGCTCTTTGTCTTAATTCATACGAGTTAAGAGATATAATCCAAATATTCTGTGCAAGTCTAGTCTTGGCGCTCATGCTACAATTACAGTTGCATACCCACTACTGATGCAAACGTCAAAGTATTCTTTCTAGTAAAGTATAATACTTTGGGTACCTATACGGTAGCTCATATGTGGATGCTTAGTGAAGACTGTTTATACCTAACTATCATAGTAACAGAGTTATAGACCTTTGAATATTTGTCACAGGTATCGTGTTCTGGCCTTTGGGTACATCCATGATCCTATCAAGCAGTGTAAACTACATTTTCGAAGGGCGGCTACCAATATTCACAAAACAGATCATGTAAATTTAACATAGAACACGAGTACAAGTAATAGAAATAGGCGACGAAAAAAAAGTTGATAAACATGGTTGAATTTCGTTCAAATTTGTATACCATTCGGTCGTATACCCGATACTGATGCAAACGTCAAAGTATTATTTCGGACTTCTGAAACACCCTGTATATAATACAAAAATAACAATTAGCATGCCAGAGCTTTTGATGCTCTTTCCAAAAATGTCATCACTCTTGTACATTGTTACATTGCATTTTAACAAAATATATTGAAAGATAAAGGAAAAATATGTAAAAAACCGGCCAAGTGCGACTCGGACTCGCACACGAAGGGTTCTGTACCATTATCTATAAAAATGGCAAAATAATCACATTTCTTGGCTCCCAAGAGCCCCTTTAAATATTTGTTTTATTCAAATTTTTAGTATTTGTTGTTATAGCGGCAATAGAAGTACATCATCTGTGAAAATTTCAACTCTCTAACTATTACGGTTCATGAAATACAGCCTGGTGACAGACGGACAGCCAAGTCTTAGTAATAGAGTTCCCGTTTTACCCTTTGGGTACGGAACCCTAAAAAACTGTCACCAGATCCGACGATATAAGCCTGAGTACACACCGAGCCAATTCTGCCAGCTTGAGCAGTTTGATCAAACTTTGTGGCATTTAAAAGGGCTTGACTAAACGTAGATTTTCGATATAATTTAAACCGATTCCAACCTTAAAATGTATTATGAAATAACGGCTATCCTACTTAAAAGAAGACATCAATTGCTATAAATTATGTCAAAATCAGTTAATATGTTCGAGATATATCTACTACTGCAGTCCTTTTAACGTCCTACTGCTGGGCACGGGCCTCCACTCAATGCGAGGGGGATTCAGGCGAGAGATATCATTAACGAAAAATTTACCAAAGTGTTTTTTTCCCATAACACTGAAATTTTTTGTCAGATCCTTTTAATGCAATACTTGTACAACACTTGTATGATACCTATATAAAAAAAATGTATGGTATGTTCCAGAGACTTACTATGCGATTCAAATAAGAATAGGAATGTCAATAACCTTTATCTGTAAAAGTCACTTGAAAAGTATGGTTTGCAAAAAACTTATTTGCATATCAATAATAATAGTCTTACATCAAATTTAAATAAAAATGTTAAATTAGTAGTAAATTGTCATAATATAATATTTAATTATAAAAATTATATAAATTATTATTGCGCTAGTAGTGCTGGCCGCCTCTCTCGTCATGCTGCTCTGAATGACATAATCCGTCGTTCTCTTGCCACCGCCAACGTACCGGCCATTTTAGAGCCGCAAGGTATCGTGCGTGACGATGGTAAGAGACCCGACGGAATGTCTCTGGTTCCTTGGAGCTTGGGACGAGCCATGGTATGGGATGCAACCTGCGTCGATACTTTGGCTCCTTCCCATCTCTCGGGAACCACTCAGAAAGCGGGCTCGGCGGCGGAGGCGGCTGAGACTCTGAAACGGCGGAAGTATGGGGTTATCGGCTCCGAATATATTTTCATTCCTTTTGGAGTCGAAACCCTAGGTCCATGGGGTCCAAGCACCCAAAATTTAATGAACACATTAGGCAAAAAATTGGTCGACACAACCGGTGACCCAAGAGCATGCCATTTTCTCGCTCAACGAGTGGCTCTAGCCATTCAGCGAGGGAATGCAGCCAGCGTCTTGGGTACGCTTCCGCATGGGCCAAATTTTTTACATATTTTACAAATATATATTTTCTTATTAGTTTTAACTTATTTTGTTTTGCATTGTAAATATTTTGTAAATAGTTGTTCAATAAATTATGTTATTCTTACATATAAAATAATTTGATTATAAAAAGTCATAATTCGTTTTTAATACCATACCATCAACTTTTTTATTTTCATTTTTGGCGCAAAGGCCCAGAAGCCATGCCAAAATAATTAAAGAAGGCAAATAAGGACGCCAGTCGCCATTTTGTCGTTGTTAGTGTGCTTCGTCGTGCGACTGAGTGCATTTTTCACTCAACCTTTGCAAATAAATTTTATTTAAAAAATATCGTGTTTTGCTCACCCTACCTAACTGGTTAGAATTGACCGCTATGACGTCATAATATGGCGCATAGTCGATCCTATTCTTATTTGAATCGCATAGTACATTCTTACTTACACACATAGTCGGCATGGTATGCTGCGTAGCATTCCCCGATGCACAAATTTACCTGGCAGGTGGTACACCTCCACATTGTCGTGCGCTGCGCTTTGGATCCGTAGCAAAATTTGCAACGCTGCTTTTTTTGGTTTCTAGCGTGTAAGTGCATATGCGACAGTGCGACTGGCGGCGGTGTTTCCTTTTGATTAAGTGCTCGAGGACTGTACTTCTGCAGCATTTCCTGTACCAACTCAGTTCGGAAATCCCTGTTTCCGATCTGAGTTTTTCGAGTGCGGCTGTGGTTGTAGATTACCAGCGCGTTGTGTACCGACACGTTTAGAAGCCGGCGGAAAAGTTTTTTGTACCAGCACATATTGCGTACCCTCTCTACGGGAAAGGCATGGAGCATCTGATCTTTATGATCGACGCCGCCCATAGAGAGGTTATAGTCCAGAACAACTTTTGGCTTGTACTTATAGTTCCCATATTTTTCCTTTCCGCCGACTTGTGGGTGGTGGAACGTCGATATCAATGGTACGACGACGTTATTGTCCTTCCACACGACCACACTCAAATCTTTCGTCGTGCTGAAAGACACTTCGCCCGTTCTCATGTTAGTTTTGTTTTTACATTTGAGAGTTTCCGGAACAAACTCTCTGTTGAGTCGAAGAGTGCCCATGGTGTCAGTTTTGTGTTTAGTTTTCAGGAGCCTAGATAGGAGTGGCGCATTATAAAAGTTGTCCATTACAAGGGTGTGGCCTTTGCCAAACAATGGTTTCATTAAAGTGTACACAATCTGAGACGTGGCACTCTCCGGTTCATTTTCCTCATGTACTTCAATCGCTTCTTGCTGCGTTTCTTGTGGCTCATGGACGTGCCCCTTGCCCGAATACACCTCCATTTTCCACAGGTAGCCCGTCCTTGACTCGCACAATTCGTAACTTTTTATACCTACTCTCGCTCTTTTTGTTGCAATCAACTGTGCGAATGAGAGTCGGCCCTTCCATAGAAGCAGCGACTCGTCAATCGCGACATTTTGTTCGGGTAGGTATAACGTGCTAAATTTTTTGTTTAAATGCTTGATGATGGGCATGACCTTGTCGAGTCTGGAGGGATTTATGGGCAAGAAGGTGTTGTCTACAAAGTGTACACACCTTTTCAATAGCATGAAGCGATTGTAGGGAATGATTTTTGCGAAATCCCCAATCCTTAATTGTTCAATTCTGGCATACCAATATTCTCGTTCAACAGTGTTCACCACCAAAGATTGAAGCATGATAATAGTTAAGAACCTCCAAATTTCCTCTCTAGTGGTGTCTATCCACCGAGCCATCCTAGAGTTGTTCTTTGAAGCAGATTTAACCTGCGTTTGGTGTGCGTAACGGTTTGTCTCGCGAACAATGAGGTCGATAATATTGTCATCCCAGATTTTCTTGAACACATCCAAGGGAGTTAGTCCCGTGACCTCAAACGTTGGGCCAGACGGGCCAGTAAATGTCTCTCTGACTCCCTTAAAATGATTAAAATTGCTACACCAATCAAAAAACAACAAATTGTCGTCGCCAGGGTCAGCCATGGCCCGAAGAGCGACATCAGCTTCGGTGCCTATACGTCGCATGTCCTCAGCAATGGTGGGGTCACTCAAGTCGTCGAAATCCGCGGGGTACTCGAAGAGGGTTCTTGGACGCGACGAAATGTCCTCTTCGATGTCGCTGCCGCTGTCGTTTGGCTCCATGAGCTCGCGCTCTACATCTGCAGTATATATTTTATTTATTGCTGATCCCATTTATATACACTCATCAATGTAACTCACCTGTCTCACACATCAACTCATTAGGTGTGGTTGGTAAGTGAGACACGTGAGTTACATCGTGTCTCTCTGTAACACATGTGTGGAACTTACCGATCTCGTTGGACATTGTACTCCTGCCCGACCCAGGCGTCGTTATGTTAGTGCTGGACTCTGAAACATTTTTTCATATTTCACATTCACATTCACAATAAATATTGAAAGATTTTTATTTAAATGGTACTAACGAGGTATAAATCCAATAAATTCAATGTCGGTCCACACAGGGTTGGCAGGTGGATCTGCGGCCTGAATTAATTCAATGTTGGCGCACACAGGGTTGACAGGTGGATCTGTGGCCTGAATTAACTCAATGTCGGCACACACAAGGTTGGCAAGTGGATCTGTGGCCTGAATTAACTCAATGTCGGCACACACAAGGTTGTCAGGTGGATCTGTGACCTGAATGACCCCTAACGACGAAGAGGAGTGGATATTCCGTTTCCTTTTACTAAGCAAGGGTTTGTTCTCTGCCATTTCTGGAGGCGTCCTCTGGATGACTGTACTCGTCATCGATCGATCATCGTCACTGTACTCTACGGTACTTTCTGGAATAAAAGAGTACAATGTTAATTATTGTGTGAGCAAACGCAAAAAACTGATTTCAGCTATAGGAACCATTAGTCTTACTCAGGACGAGATTCGGGACGCACGTGTCCGCCGCCTGCCCCGCTAACATTGTCTCGGCTGTCGTTTCTGAAATTAGGAGAACAATATTTATGTATTAATATGGATAGATATACACAACAGAGGCTTCAGCATGCCTGCCAAGATAAGATTTTCTCACGGATCGTGACGTCATTTTTGTGATAAAACCTAGGGGTGTCCACACACAAAAACATCGATGTTTTTTTCGATTCGATATATCGGAACTTGACATCGATGTCTTTCGATGTATCGGGTGAAAACATCGATGTTTTGTATGCATCGAGTACTTTTTTAGGGTTTCGTACCCAAAGGGTATAAACGGAAGTCTATTGCTAAGATTTCGCTGTCCGTCTGTCTCCAGGCTGTATCTCAAGAACCATATTTGAAGAGTTTTAGGCGTTTTATATTAATAAAACAACTGAGTACATCGGAGAACTGTATTGTGCGTATAAAAGTTTTACGGGTGACAGACAATATATATAATAATGGCGGGAAACCGCGCCGCCACAGATTATACAATGGGTTGCGTTCCATTACACATGAACATCCTCCCCTGAACGCAAGCCCATGTGCCTACTACAATAAATGTGCTTCTCTAATGTAGTCCCCTTTGTAAGGATATCAGCTACCATTCGATTCCCGTTACAGTATTCGTACTTTATATAACACTTCGTAACATAGTCTCTTAGAAAATGAAACCTTATGTCTATATGTTTCGTGCGCGGTCTACAACTACCAGTATCACACGCCGAAAGTTTTATGGCACTCTGATTATCGCTGAATATGGTCAGCGCCTCGTCGTTGCCTTCGCCCAGCTCCTTCTGCAGTAGTCTTAACCAGAGCGCTTCTTGTGCTGCTGATGCCATCGCCATGTATTCAGCTTCAGCCGTCGATAGTGCCACTGTTTGCTGCCTGCGAGAGCTCCAGGATATACCACCGCCTTGTAGTAAGTATATATACCCAGTACACGACTTCCTATCATTAGTGTCACTTGCCCAGTCCGCATCACAGTAGCCCACTAATGTCGAGCCACCATCTTTGGTATATACAAGCTTATAGTCTTTGGTACCTTGTAGATATCTCATCACTCGCTTGATTGCCATCCAATGTTCAGACTGAGGATTTTTGTTGAATCTGCTCAGAGTATTTACCGCATAACTGATATCAGGTCTAGTAGCTTGCGCTAAATATAAAAGACAGCCGACAGCCTGCTGGTACGGAAAGTTTTCCTTACTTGTTTCGGTACATTGACTAAACTTAATGCCGACTTCTATTGGAGTTTTGACTGGTTTACAATCCTGCATGCCAAATTTTGATAAAATTTATTTTACATATTTCTCCTGATCTATCATTAAATTGCCTGCCGCTCTATCTCTCGTTACATTTAAGCCGATGCATTGTCTCACTTCACCTAGATCTTTCATACTGAACTGCTTCTGTAATTTCTCTTTTATTTCATCTTTAACTTCCTTGTCAGATGAAAAAAATACTTAAATCATCAACTCAGACTGCAATAAATAACATTAGTCTTGTATTGTAATAAATACACGGGTCCATATTCGATCACAAAAAGTTTGTTTTGAAGAGTTTGGATTGGTTTTAAATTAGTCTTAGCTGCATTGCCCCATATCTCAACGAGATAAAGAAGGTGAGGTTTTACCAGAGCATTGTAGATCAAGAGGCGAGTCTTTTGAGGTATACATCTAACAATGTTGTGTAGTGATCCCATTAGTGATGAGAGTTTATTTCTAATGCGCTGTATGTGCGCATTCCAAGTCAAATGCTTATCAAGAATCAGTCCTAGGTATTTTTCTTCTTTGGCTTCACGTACGAGTTGGCCATTAATAATATATTACGAGAATACAAATTTTGGATAGATCTACGATAGAGCGGGGTCGGAACGGCAGCGACGCTTGGACTATTTGTAAATACGAGAATTAGCCTACAGCATCTAAAAGCCGACGTAGCCGAGTTTGCTCTTACTAATGTTTCAGCAACCCTTTGAGATGCGTGGCGTTCGGCAACTGGGTTTGAGTCTGCTCTTCAGACTCTTGGCTTATAGCATTTTTCGCAGCGCGAGCTCTGGCAGAACTACTCGCTAGATTAGATTTGCGTTTTCCAGGCATATTTATTAGAATCAAAACAACGTAATTAAACCAAAACAAATATTCTACCTAACGCACACGAATCAAAACGTTAACCTCTCGATATGAAAAGTATTTACATCAAAACAAATGAACAAAACACCTATAACTATTTACATTTTGTTTCTTTTTTACTTCAACAACAAAAAAAATAAAAAAAAGTTCCTATTACGAAAATAACTTAATTTAATTGTACACTATTTTATAATTTCATCCGAGATTACCACTTGCTTTGAAACGGTGAAGGAAAACATCGTGAGGAAACCTGCACGTCTATAGAAAGGCGTGTGAAGTTCACCAACCCGCACTGAGCCAGCGTGGTGGACTATAGCCCAAAAATCTCCCTCGTAATGAGGGAGAATGTGCCCGGTATAATGGCAATAGGCTCGCCCCCTATTACATTGGGACCAAAAATACATCGGCGAAGTGTGGGCGCACTGCAGTGCACCTCTGCCTACCCCTTCGGGGAATACAGGCGTGATGATGTATATATATGATGATGATGTATAACTATTTTATAAGAACCTAACAAAAACTTTCATTCCCCATTTTAACCTCTTTATGGTAATTTTTTACAAACATTGAATGTCGTATTTATTTATATCTAATCAAACACCTAAAAAATTAGTTTCAAGCTTCTAGCTCTAAAAATGACGCAATTTCCATACAAACTTTTATCCCCCTTACGGCCCTTTTTCGAATTATAAAGTAGCCTATGCTCTTTCTCAGGCTCTAGACTATCTCTGTACCAAATTTCATTTAAATCGGTTCAGTAGTTTAGGCGTGATTGCGTAACACACTGAAAGTTACTTCCGCATTTATAATATTAGTAAGGGTTTGGACGCAGCATCATTTTTCTTTGTAAACTTGTCTCGCTCTATTAGTAATTTCAATGAACGAATGATTTTGAACTTGAAAGCCATGTCAGCAAATAAGATATGGGAACGCAGGTTGAAAAGTTGTTTTAGGGACCCGTGATAAAATCTCTTGGCATGGGTGCTGACACTACAAGTATAAGATAAAATACTGCACATACCATGAGAACGCAGCACCTCCCACGGCTGAGGTTTTCTTGGGGGAGGGACAGCGGGCACACCAGGTAGCAGAGGGCAGGGGATCCAATTTCGGGAGGCATCCCTCTTTCTCTTTCTGTGGTTAAAAATAAATATTTGATTAATATTTAATTATGTATTTATTTAACCAACTTATACTTACACATAGATCTAATGGTTAGACATTTTAAAGTAATGGTAATTTACGGTGTTTTAAGAATTATGAATCTTAATTTACATAATTCTACTGTACGTGTGTATGTCACTGAACTCCTCCTAAACGGGTGGACCGATTTGAATGATTTTTTTGTATGCGTTTAGGTGGCGCCCTGGATGGTTTTGAATCACAATTGGGCCCAGTAGGTGGCGCTGCTTTCGTATTTTCGTAATTCTAAGGCGGTACGAAGTACGCCGGGACAGCTAGTAAAGTATAAATAAGTAAGAGAAAGAAGAATAAATAATAAATTAGTATTAAGAATAAGAAAAAAAGAACTAATAATGTAATTAAACATGAACTAATCAAGTAACAATACCACTATACTATTGTACTAGGAGCGTCAATAGATTCCAGATATTTAACAGTACAATTAAAAAATCGGTTCAGTATGCGCAAATATACTAGCAGATCCATGAAATATATGTGTACTGTTGATGAGTGTTACCCCGTGGCCACAGCCAAGGGCGGCGCGAATTGCGGCGCGACTTGCGGCGCAGCAAGCGGCGAAAACAAATGGTAGACAACATAGGAAGTATGCCACAGCCACCGGCGACGCGAACTGCGGCGCGGAGAGACACGCGCGGCACGCGGCGGCGACGGGCTGCGCGGTGCGCGAGAGAAACAAATGTACTAGCGAGTATCGAGGCGGCCACAGCTTAGAGCGACGCGCGCGGCGTCATTGGTTGACGTATTCGGCAGTCGCAACTAGCCGAGCTGTGGCAGGCCACTTAAATCGCGCCACCCGCCGCGCCTCCTGTCGCGACGTAGTTCGCGCCGCTCTAATTGTGGCGAGGCCCTTATGCCGCGGTAGAGCGGAGTGGAGGTGGAGGTCGCTGTGTTGGCGTGGCAACCAACGAATCGCGAATATTGTTAAAATGTAAAATACGGTTATGATTGACTGACTACCATCAACACGTTTGTTGACATATATACTTACTTTGCTTTATTTGGAGAATCCGGCATCATAAAATAGGCCACTTCTTTTTTATCTTTCTCGTCCGCCAAGAGCTTGCGCTGGTCCGAGGTCAGCTTGGAGCGATTCTTAGCGTTTTGTGCTTTTGATGCCTTCACGGCCTTGAGGCCATCCGCTAAGGATTTCGGGCTAAAAAAATATAATGAAACTGATGAATGCTGCATGAACAAATTAATATGTTAACTTTTGTTATAATTGATGAAGACTATACCGCGATTTCTTTCCTGACGGGCCTGGAGTAGGGGCGTCCGCATTTCTGGCCACTAAACTGAAGAAAAATTCAGGTCAAACACATAACCCTCCTTGTTAGGCTTCGCCACAGTCAGGTGACTAATGGAAGTCAAAAGACACAAAAACATGAACTAATCAAGTAACAATACCACTATACTATTGTACTAGGAGCGTCAATAGATTTCAGGTATTTAACAGTACAATAAAAAAATCGGTTCAGTATGCGCAAATATACTAGCAGATCCATGAAATATATGTGTACTGTTGATGAGTGTTACCAAGTGGCCACAGCCAAGGGCGGCGCGAATTGCGGCGCGACTTGCGGCGCAGCAAGCGGCGAAAACAAATGGTAGACAACATAGGAAGTATGTCACAGCCACCGGCGACGCGAACTGCGGCGCGGAGAGACACGCGCGGCACGCGGCGGCGACGGGCTGCGCGGTGCGCGAGAGAAACAAATGTACTAGCGAGTATCGAGGCGGCCACAGCTCAGAGCGACGCGCGCGGCGTCATTGGTTGACGTATTCGGCAGTCGCAACTAGCCGAGCTGTGGCAGGCCACTTAAATCGCGCCACCCGCCGCGCCTCCCGTCGCGACGTAGTTCGCGCCGCTCTAACTGTGGCGAGGCCCTTATGCCGCGGTAGAGCGGGGTGGAGGTGGAGGTCGCTGTGTTGGCGTGGCACCCAACGAATCGCGAATATTGTTAAAATGTAAAATACGGTTATGATTGACTGACTACCATCAACACGTTTGTTGACATATATACTTACTTTGCTTTATTTGGAGAATCCGGCATCATAAAATAGGCCACTTCTTTTTTATCTTTCTCGTCCGCCAAGAGCTTGCGCTGGTCCGAGGTCAGCTTGGAGCGATTCTTAGCGTTTTGTGCTTTTGATGCCTTCACGGCCTTGAGGCCATCCGCTAAGGATTTCGGGCTATAAAAATATAATGAAACTGATGAATGCTGCATGAACAAATTAATATGTTAACTTTTGTTATAATTGATGAAGACTATACCGCGATTTCTTTCCTGACGGGCCTGGAGTAGGGGCGTCCGCATTTCTGGCCACTAAACTGAAGAAAAATTCAGGTCAAACACATAACCCTCCTTGTTAGGCTTCGCCACAGTCAGGTGATTAATGGAAGTCAAAAGACACAAAAATAGTAATAATCAATTTGAAAAGTACGTACTCTGCAGCAAACGTAATTTTGCGGGCACTGCGGCGTGGCTTTTTCGGAGATGACATATTCACAAGCAACCTAAAATAAGAAAGCAAACACCAATGTACCAAACAAACACCAAATACTACATATATCACCACCAAAACATAATTATATATATATAATTATATTAACACAGTTATTTTCGTAGGCCAAAAACTTCAAATTCAAAATTCCAACATTTATACATTTAAGACCAAAACATACAAAAATCGGTTTATCGGACACGGTTACATCGAATGTTTACCAGCCCTAAGCCGCACCAACCGCGACCGGGCGACTTACAGTGGTCTGTATTCCCTGAAAGGGTAGCAGTGTTGCAGTATTTTGGTCCCAATCTAATAGGAGGCGGGCCCATTATATCGGGCACATTCCCCTCAATACGAGGAAGATTTTTTGAGCTATAGTCCACCACGCTGGTCCAGTGCGGGTTGGTGAACTTCACATGCTTTTCTATAGACGTCCAGGTTTCCTCACGATGGTTTCCTTTACCGTTTCTTAGCAAGTGATAATCTCGGATGAAAATGAGATTCGCACATGAAAGCCAGAGGTGCGAGCCGGGGTTTGAACATGCGCACTTTGTTAAATATTATCAGACATCAACCCCCTTGGGGGTGAAATGAGGGGTTGAAGGTCACACAATTTCAAAATTATTTTTTGATCAACCTGAAACTTCGTATATGTATTTTACATACAAAATAAAGAAACACGTATTTTAGGAAATTTGAAAAAAAAATAATTAGGGGTTGAAATGGGGTGATAAAGTTTGCATTCTGGACAATAGCATATCTTCGGCGCTAGTGAACCGATTTCGAAAAATCTTTTTTTATTTAATACGAATTGTTAACAAATATCAAAACGATGGGGTGGAACGGGGGGTGGGGGTTGAATCATTTTTTGGGCTGTTATGAGGTGCTAATACTTGCATCTTTTGCAACGATTACTTAACCTTATAATTCATTACATTTGTAGTCGGTGCCAATTCATGTGTGTATTTGCCTAGTCTGATGTGGATTGGCACCTACTCCATGATATACTTACGCCCGCGTGGACTTTACTTAGAATTATACCCATTTTGAACCAACGAAGAAAACGGAAGAGGTTCACAATTTGACACGTATTGGATACTAGCTGTGCCCGCGGTTTCACCCGCGCTTATAGTTACTTTGGCGTAGAGTGATGTTATAAAGTCTATGACCTTCCTCAACAAATGGGGTATATACAGTTCAAAAATATTTTTTGAAATCGGATTGATAGTTTCAGAGCATAATGCGTTCAACCAAACGAACAAACTCTTAAACTTTATAATATTACTATACATTGAAATAAAACTATTTTACGGATTCTATCGCGTTTATTTACTATTGATTTTCCCGACATTACTATAAGAAGGTATTTTAGGTACATCACGCTATGAACAATAAAATTGGAACTATAGTTAAGAATGACACGGGAACATGAATATTATAGGAAAACTGTGTGAAAAAATGGGGTCTTGTAAAATGTTGGTATGTAATAATAATATTTTGTAGGGGCACTTATATTATCAGTGGTAATTTTGTTGTAGGTATTTAAAGTACTTCTGGGTATAGTATATTTTTAGTTTTATTTTCTTGCGGTAGAAGAACATACTGGTTTTCTCCGCAACCTGATCTTGATAACGCAACATAGAGCTGTCCGTGTGAAAAACAGTCATGGCGTAAATCGATTCCTACGTGCTTAAATGTTTGCCCCTGTGATTTATTGATTGTTACGGCAAACGACACTTTCACGGGGAATTGTATTCTATTGAAGTTAATAAAAACATCAATTAAATAACCATAGATATAACCGAGATTGTACAAACGTATTATTATGCGAAGATACATAATTGATAAACTATAGAAAGTAATAAAGCAGTAAAGCAGTGGTAGCCTCGCGGGCAAGAACGCCCGCCTTGAACGTAAGGGTTGCAAGTTCAAATCCCAGGCCCGCACCTCTGAGATAGTTTTCACGTGCGAATGTCATTTTCAACAATGATGATTACCACTTGCTGAACGGTGAAGGAAAACATCGTGAGGAAACCTGCACGTCTATAGAAAGGCGTGTGAAGTTCACCAACCCGCACTGGGCCAGCGTGGTGGACTATGGCTCAAATCTCCCTCGTATTGAGGGGGAATGTGCCCGGTATAATGGCAATAGGCTCGCCCCCTATTACATTGGGACCAAAATATATCGGCGAAGTGTGGGTGCACTACAATGCACCTCTGCCTAACCCTTCAGGGAATACAGGCGTGATGATGTATGTTATGTAGAAAGTAACAAAGCAAAAAAAAAACTTAGCTGGCACCGACTTCAAATAGATGAGTGTCTGGCGCCTAAAAATTACGGCCTTGGACATAATGAATTTGCTCGTGGTAGTTTATTAAAACGATGAGATCTCCTAAGATATTCGTTGAAACGATATGATTCCAAGGGCAATTTTGTTCAAAATTAAATACTTATCATAAATAACGTATTTATTTGGATAAGGTAAATGTCATGTTTATAAAAACACCTTCACAAATAATGCATTATTTTAGAACAAATTTGATTACCATAAAACAGATTATAGTGAGTTAACCTTAAGAGATAGATATATGCTGTCGCGGACTTTTTTTAGAACTTTTAAAGGGGAACAATTCCGTTATACATATTTTTTGCGTAACTTTGACCGTTTAGGCAGCGTACGCAACGGAAGCTCTCAGAAGGAATATTTTTTTCCCGATTTTGCCACATTATTCGTTGCTGCTCCGCTCCTATTGGTCGTAGCGTGATGATATATAGCTTATAACCTTCCTCGATAAATGAACTATTTAACACAAAAATAATTATTCAATTCGGACCAGTAGTTCCTGAGATTAGCGCGTTTAACCAAACAAACAAACAAACAAACTCTTCAGCTTTATAACATTAAAGTATAGATAGTATAGATGGTATAACCTCGAAGTTGGTCCCTTATAAATTAGGAAGAAAAAATCCTACCCTAAGGGTGGAAAAATAGGGAGTGATTTATTGTTTATTCACAGATTTTAATGCAGAGTTGGGTATTACAAAAATATATAAAGCATGTAGTAAGTATGTAGTAAGTAGTAGATTTAAGCCAGAAAAAATTATAAAATAAAAATTGGGGGGTTTAAGGTAGCACAATTTTAAAAATTTACTGGCTCTAAATATTTACTTTTTTAGGGTTGTTATATGGTGATGGTATTTTCAACGATTGTTGACACTAAAAAGCGAGAAAAAATGCCAAAAAAACTTTTTAACAAAAAATTAAACAGCCGAAAATTTTAAGAGCAAAAAAGATTATACCTTTTTTATTTAACCTTAGTGACATAGTTCTTAAACTAATGTTAGTATACCTAAGTCATTTTGAGTCGGCGCCAAACAATCAATGAACAATAAATTCAAAGAAATAACCAAATGCAATTAACAATGCAACTTGAAATCTTTAGCGACAAACATTAACATTCCAAAAAATGTGCTCTCCGTACGCACAATGTGTGCACTCACGTATGTGCCCCGCACGAGTTGCTGTCTCGCTGACATTAACTTCGTGAACGCTCGGCATTTTCCGGCGAAGGGGCGTGTCGCGCCGCGCCGCCCGCCGCCGTGCATCACACTTTACTTAATTAATTAATTTGCTTGTTTGGCGCCGACTCAAAATGACTTAGGTATACTTACATTAGTTCAAGAACATTGTTATTGAAGTTAAATTAAAAAAGGAATATTATTTTTTGCTTTTTAAAATTTTTGGCGGTTTAATTTTTTGTTAAAAAGTTTTTTTGGCATTTTTTTCTCGCTTTTTAGTGTCAACAATCGTTGAAAATACCATCACCATATAACAACCCTAAAAAAGTAAATATTTAGAGCCAGTAAATTTTTAAAATTGTGCTACCTTAAACCCCCCAATTTCACCCACAAGGGGGTTTATTTCAATCAATCAATCAATAAGTGATTGATTGGTTTATTTCTGATAATAATTTTTAAAATGGGACCAAATGGCAACTATTCCGCATCAAACATTCAACACAGAAACTTTAAAATAACTAAAGTCATCATCAGCTATAAATGATTTTATAAATCAGTTTGCCGAAAAAAAGCAAGAAGAGTGTATATTGCATCTGAATTGTTTGTAAAAATTTTGAAAAAAGTGACAGATAGGTAATTATTATGATGAATATATATATTTCTTTTGATTTTATACAAACATTTTTTTTCTTTTGTGAGAAATCTTTACCCTTCAGAAGGCCGCCAAACAAATGTTTTATACGGGGCCCCGCCAAGGCATTTTACTCCACTGCTTGTAAATGAAGAAAATAATGCTAAAAAGATTGTCTACATTGTCTCACAAATAAAATAAGCTACAGATAGCAGAGGAACAAGATAAGAAAAACGAGATCAGGAATATAGAAAGCAGAATAACAAGCAATATGAATCAGAAATTACAGGAAAACTAATTTAAAATAAAACCCCTAAGCTTAAAAGATTATGAATGTTATAATTTTCATGACCGCCTTACAAATGTAAAAAAATATAATACATGATGTACCAAGAACAAAGAAAGAGGTGATAGAATCAGATGAAAAAGAAAAGTGGTTAAAAACCATCAAAGAAGAATAAAAATCTCATGTAAAGCATTCTAATTGGACAATGGTTGATAAACCTAAAGATAAGAAATCATACATCATCATATTTTTTTTTAGCCCTTGGGTTTTTAGGAAGGAAGGTGAAACTGCATACAAGGCTAGATTAGTAACAAAAGGTTTTGAATCATTTGCGTGGAATGGAACATATGCTCTGGTTGATAAATTGTCTACTCGATAAACATTATCAATAATGAAAATATGCATTCGAATTACTTAGAGAGTATTGAGGTATTTAAAACAAATGCATATGTTAGGTTTATGTTATACTAATACTTCTCAAGAAGAACATGATGTAGTAGGTTAAACTGATTGTAACTAGGCTGATGATTGTCACAGGTTTATGTGTATTTGTATGGAAATGTAGTCTTATTGGCTTCTAGAAAAACCAAAAAACTGGTATCGCTTTCAACGACCAAAGCAGAATATGTTGCTTTAAGTGCACTGGTTTCAGATAAACGGTCGTTAAACAACTTAAAGTTAAATTGTAAACTTGTGTATATTTTGAGGATAATTCTAGTTGTATACATAAGGGAAAGAATAGATAATGTAAAATAATAAAAGGCACGGATATTGAACACCACTTTACATGAGACACAATACAGAATGGTGATGTTGTAATTAAATATATTCCGGCTGCTATACAGAAGGCCGATATGTTAACATAGTCTACATGTAAAGATATTTTTTGTTATTGTTATATAAAGAAGTGTTATTGAAATAAAACTATTTTACGGATTCTATCGCGTTTATGTACTTTTTTATTCTCCCGAAGTGTCTAATCTAATAGATAATCTGCGTTTTGTTCACTTCACTTTTTAAAAAGACATGGCCTCCATCGTATTTATTCGGTATTCTGTCAAACCTCTAAATACGCTACCTACTGTCAAGCGACGCAACGAACTGTGCGTTCGTAAATGTGCGGACCGGTTAATATATGTGCTTCCATTAAAAGTAGTTACTGCAACTTTAAACCTGTTTTATTAAGCGACTTTTATTACAGTCCAAACTTAAGAAGTTCTAACTTTTAAATAGCATTTAGAAAAATACAGCATGTCGCGCCCCAAAATACCTACAGTTGGTTTCGAAAAAATTCAAATTATGTTGTATTTCGTAATGACATTTTTATGTCTACGTGTTAGTTGATTAAATCCCTCAAAAATAACATAAATCAAACACTCACAATTTATGAAATATCTCCAAAATAAACTTGCTGCGATGACCTAAACACAATACATACGCCAGACAGTGTTGCTAGTTTTTTTTTTATTTGGACATTGCATATTTGTCTATGATACTGCCTATTATATATTTTGGTAGAAAATATCATGGAGAAGGGAAATAAATTAGACTTATTAGAGCCGCCTAGGTGGCTATATTCCATTTTGTTCTAAGGCATTCAAGCACGAATGCCATGTCAAGCATTAGTTGTTGACATGACATTCGAACACGAATGCCATTATCAAGCTGTAGTTACTTTTTTTACGAAATGAGTGAAATGATGAAATTTAATGGAATAAGATGAGGAATGGCTTCACCTGCGACTAGCGCGGGTATTCCGCCAATGTCAAGTAATTAATAGCAAGGACAAATTCAATAAATACACATTATAAATAAAAATGGATAATGACAGCGATAAAGATGCCAACGGGTATTTCTGGTAATTTTTGACTCCGTATCGGAATATATCATGATACACTTCTGGCAACACTGACTGTTAACATTAATTTTGAATTTTGCTTGGAGTGGCGGTTATTTACAAAAAAAAACGATTTTTAAATCGATTCGAATCAACATCTAATAAATCTAATAATAAAACATCGAGGCCCAAAAGGTCGATTTCTATAAATCAATTTGTTTTCGATTGATTGATTTTATTTTTGATTCGCTTTTCGAGTTTTTATTTACAGAATAAATATAAATCCATGTTAAGAAAACCAAAAAGGACACCAGAATAATCGATCTTTTACAAATTTTAACAATTTTATTTTTACAAAAAAGCTAAATTTTACTCAAAGTATCAAACAAAATCGTTTATTTCATTTATTTTATCTACTAATGACAGATGAAGGAAAGTGATCACAGTTAACTAGGGAGTTTTTGAGTAATTAAGTGAAAACTTGTCATTTCTTTACATGTGTATGGGTTAATTCGACTATAAATTTCAAAAAAAATGAACCTTAATTATCTAGGGTGCAATGTCGATTCATAGGATTAATTCAGAAATTCATGTAGATTTTTGTGACGCAATAAATCGATTCTTCGATCTCAGAATGTCTTAGATCGCCATCCCTAGCTTGTACACAACTTTTATTTAATCACTAGCTGTGCCCGCGACTTCGCCCGCGTGGACTTTAGGGAGATTACCCGGAAATATGGGTATTATGTTTTTCCCGCGGAACCCTAATGCTTTTTCTAAAATTAAAGTAGCCCAAGTTACGCCTTGGAACGTCAGCTATCTGTCAGTGAAAGTCCCATTGAAATCGGTTCAGCCGTTTAGAAGTTTACCTCAAACAAACAGACAGACAGACAAAAAATATTAAAATTGCGTTTTCGTTATAGGTATCGTATATACTTTCATACGCATTTGGTAAAAAAGTGTTATTTTGATATTACAATCAGACACTCCAATTTTATATAGATTACAAGCAGACACTCCAATTTTTTTTTTGTATAGATGTATAGATGATCATGAGTGATTTGTGCTTATTAATGTGTCTCTTGTTTAAAGTGGTTTTTACACCTCACTAAATTTAGTCGTTCCTGATTTAAGTCAAGTGTAATCGCATTCAGCAAGCTAGCATCCTAAATTCAGAAGCAAGGATGGTTTCTGACTGACTGAATCATTTAGAAGCCTAATTAGAAACGCATTTAGGAACGTGTAATCGCATTTAGTCACCGATTTAAGTCGCCCGTCGTGCGTGGAGGACTTATGATTTATGCACGATTGGTGTTTCCGAACTTTCCGATTTAAAAAAAAATAGTGCGATGCCCAGCGAAATATCAAAAGAAAGAGAAATCATGCTCAATATTTTAGAGCTGTATAATGATATGCTTTAGAAATAACAAATATTAAATATAAAAATCAAATAATAAATATTAAAAATACAAATTTAATATTTTGACTTTTATTTTTAATAACAACAATCCAGGCTGGAAAAAATATTTTAGACACATTAAAGTTAAGGCTTATTTTAAGTACTCTGACCCCCACATCAGAGGTGAGCTCGCGGGCCGTGCAGATAGAGGCCCGGAACAAAAAAAATTGCAAACATCTTTCAATCACCACCTGTCAAATGTATTGAAAATTCACCATGTTGTTTGGTTCGTAACGAAAATTAATAGCAATATGTTACATGATAGCCTAGCTACAGTCTGTAGGGAGCGGTGAATAGGGCCTTAAAAACTAATATCATGGTCGGGTATCTAAAAGTCAATAAAGATACAAAAACTGTTTGTAAACATTGCATCCTTTATTCAGCAAATATAAATTTCAGGTAATTTAATATTCAATTTATAATAATGATAAATTTGGGCGGGATTGTGTATGAAAGAAATATAAAAAATGGAAAATAAGTTCTTTACATACCTATAATAAATAATTATAAGTAGTAGGTAATTACTACTCAAAAAATCTTTAAATATTTGATTGAAATAATCATAGTTACGGTACATAAAATATTTCAATTTACTTTATTAATATCATCATATTAACAACAATACATTTAATTGAATGTCTTCTCGACACAAAGTTCTACTTAGTTTCAAACAAGTACATTATGTACTTAAGTAGATAATTCAAGCTAAACATTAAGACCAGACCTTGGACGGATACAGGAAACATAATACTTTACTAAATAATTAAATATAAGTTATTTTAAAAAATAACTAAAAACTATGCAGTTAAGTATGTATTCAATTTAATTAATTAATACATTTTTGAGCTTAAACCATAAGGAGGTATACTTGTGTTTACGGCAGGACTAGTATACGGAGCAAGACAAGACTTTGTATTGATAGCATTATCTTTTTCTTAGTTCATGGGAAAAAATATGGATTTATGTCATTTTTAATAATGATTACCACTTGCTGAATGATGAAGGAAAAATCGCGGGGCAACCTGCACGCCCACAGAAGGGCGTGTGAAGTTCACCAACCCACACTGGGCCCGCGTAGTGAACTATGGCCCAAATATCTCTCGTATTGAGTGAGAATGTGCCCGGTATAATGGCAATAGGCTCGCCCCTTATTACATTGGGACCAAAATACATCAGCGAAGTGGGGGTTCACTGTAGTGCACCTCTGCCTACCCTTTCCGGGAATATAGGCGTGATGATGATATCATATTTTGTCTTGTCACAGTCTACGATGCTAAGCCCAAGTGCACACATGCAATATTTGTACAACAAATCAATTACCTACATTTAAAATCTGCCTATTAAAGGAAGTTAATAACACAATTAAGGCACAATTTTGGGTTCGAAAGGTAAGGCACAATTTTTACGAATGAATATAGGTAAAAATAACATTTTATACATTGAAAGAAAATTCCTAAATGAGATTTCTAAATGAGCCTGGTGGGTTTTACGTGTATTTACACTTAACTAACTTGCCTACATTAACACTACTACATTGGAATTCGAATTTAATTCTAAATATAAAATTATAACATACTTTAAATTGCATGAAAATATACAACAAAGCCCTAACTAATATAATGTAATAACAATAAAAATAAAATGTCTATTTTATACAACACTTTGTGCTGGTTTATGTACAAATATGCACTTTATACATAATAAAAACATTCGAGAACTTTGTTCTAAACGAAATATACAGACGATTGCCCTGTCCATGTCATTTCTAGGAAGAAAAAATGACTTCATACAGTAAATAATATAAAAAAATATATAAAATTGTGAGATATGTAGATTCAATATTGCAAGTGCTTTGATTGCATCTTTGATTATATCTAACTTAACATCTATGTATACGTAGAATGCTATACAGGCTGTTTCAGAAGTCCGAAATAATACTTTGACGTTTGCTTCAGTATCGGGTAACATTCGGTTGTACCGAATGGTATAAAAATTTCATCGAAATGCGACCATGTTTTTCCAACTTTTTTTTTGTTGTCAATTTCTAAAACTTGAAATTACTCGAGTCCTATGTTAAATTTGCAAGTTCTGTTTTGTGAATATTGGTAGTCGCCCCTCATACGTGTAGTTTACACTGCTGAATAGGGTTATGGATGTACCCAAAGCCCAGAACACGATACCTATAACAAATATTCAAAGGTCTACAACTCAGTAACTATGATAGTTAGGTATAAACTGTTTTCACTAAGTATCTACATATGGGCTACCGTATATATACCCAGAATATTATTTCGGACTTCTAATACACCCTGTATAAAACTATAAATTTTTATGTTAGGCATACACAAAGAATAAATTAATATTCCTAATGCCCGTCTTTACTTACACCAGGAAGTTAAGCTGATGCCTAAATATCTTAATATTTAGGTATATCCTAGTGTAAGTGAAAAAGGGACATAGACTTTTTTTAAAGTCCTCATTTACGCTGTTTTATAGTAAATTTTAAATAAACAGTCCATTGATCACGAATCTAATGTGGTTCATTGTATGTCTTTTATACAAGGTGCCCTTCTTAATATAACACATAGATCGATACTGTGGTACACAAACTACAACCAAACTATATTAGACATACAAATTATTGCTGTCTTGCTCATACTTTACGGAAATAAGTATGACTACAATACGCTCAGTTTAGCTTGGTGTAAATGGAATCGACATAAACGTTATTATCTCCCAACGATAATTATTGTAATAGTGACAACTATGATATAAATATGTTTCATACCGTACATACTTTAAATAATGAAATTTTAATTTTCCAGCAATGTTTCCACACATAGTTCTCTATTGAGCCCCGACACATTGGGGCGTCAAAACGCCCGCGTCAATATATATGCCAGCACCAAAACGAACTATCAATAGGTATATACAAAGATCAAATTTCTGCGACAAAATTCGGTCACATTTAAAAATGAGTTTATTTAATAAGTCAGTAACAGTTCGTTTTAGTGTTGGCAAAAGACTAAACGTGCGCGTCTCGACGCCTCTATGTAGCCGGGAATTCAACGACACTATCACACAGGTGCACGTCACTCACACCTCAGTACTATGTGTTTGTATGCGCACTTTCTTCTGACTCCCGTTTCTGTTGAGCGGCGGCGAGTGGCCCGAGTAGCCCGGGTTCTGTATGCCGAGCCCGCCCGGCTCGCCTTCCCGCGGCCTGGGTTTCTTCAGCGAAGACCTCAGCGGAGACCTGGTAATTAATTATCATTAGCAAACTAAACTGCCAATAGTAATAAGGTACAATAAACACATGCATAATAGCTGTGGCAGTGGCTCATCTATGCATGTGCATAGATGAGCCATCCTGGTAACCAGTAGGGTTTGGGTTCAATCCCCAACCTAAGTGCCTTAATACTATCTGTGTGGAGATGCTATGATTTAATTTTTTAAGCAAGAAAACAGTCGAGTTATCTATTACTAATAACTTTATGCAATTAGTGTACCTACCTAATAATCTGTTCTCTTTTTAAGAACCACAAAATCATGCTTATACCTACATTATTCAGTTGATCAATATTTGAATGCACTTACGTTTTTTTTTTTTTTGTTTTTATTAGTGTTCATTTTAGTTTTATTTTTGTTACTTTATTCTTATTTAAATTAAGTACTTACATTGTAAAATTTATCTGTGAAAACAGTAGGCTTATGTTGAATATATTGTGGCGCACCCTTTATCTCGCCACGAAACAGAACTACCGCCAGTCGCTACTAGATGGCGCGACTGTAGTCACATCGTAATTCTACGCGTACAAGAAATTATCTGCCATACAAAGTACTATGAAAATCCTAGCTCGCGGTACTGGTGTGCTCGACGTTCTGAACTATATATACAAATTCCACGACAACATCAACCGGGGGGCGTACCACCAGGCATACCACCCGCCTGGCAGGAAGATCTTCCCTTTACCGCCAAAATATATCACAATTGTTATGTTACCACCGATGTATCTTAAAGCTGTTGTTTTTCCAAACTCATATTAATAAATAAAATAATTTGGGTTCGGAAGCCGTAACGGTATGTTAATTACCTAGTGATGGTCGATGCGTCGGACATGCCTGTGAGAGTCGTGGCTGTCGTGTTCATAGAGGCTACGCTGCCATGCCCGTTGGTACTGTAAGGCTTTCCTGACGCGTCCGTCATCGACGCACCTGTAAAATAAATCATATAAATACCGCTAGACAACACATACTCATCGTATGACCCTAAGCAAAGCTCGTACTATAGGTACCATACGACGGACTGGGGGCGATCCCAGTTACAACCAGACCAGTAGTTGTAGGATAAGCTTAATAGACTTATGTCACAGAATATGTTGATTATATCTCTTTCTCTCGTATGAAATAAGACAGAGAGCGACCGAGCCAATCCGTGACAGAGGTCTTGTCTTGACATGCGTGCTGACACCACTGGGCAATCAAACCCACAACCACCAATTTACATAAGACAATAAAACTAGTATAAAATGTAGTATGTCCAAAAATAAAGAAACAACCTCCTGAATAAATTATTATCCCACAGCCAAATAAGGTCTCCGATCCCCATGTCAGAGGAATTAGCTCGCGGGCCGGGCCAGTAAAGCGCCCGGGCAATAAAAAAAACCTACAACTACCCCCGGTTTAGTGAGCCGAGCGATAGTACAAATATCATAATTACGCCTGTATTTCCCGAAGGGGTATGTAGGAGTGCACACTTCGTCGGTGCCTATACTTTGGTCCTGATATAATAGACGGCGAGCCTCTTGCCAATATACCGGCACATTCCCTTCAATCAGGAGCTTCCTCTTGATTGAGGGGGGCCATAGTCCACGCTGGCCCAGTGAGGGTTGGCGAACTTCACCCGTCTTTCAATAGATGTGGTAGTTATGATAGAAATTACCTTCAGTGTGCAGTAGGTATTGTTTATTACTACTATTTCCTTTATTTCTTATAAATTACATTTTTAAATATATATATAAAAAAAAAAAAAAAAATATAAAAAACAGTTCCCCACCGTACTATTATTCTTATTACAAGCTTTATATTAACTTGCAATGTATGTCCGGGTGGAATCTTGCAACTGAATTTTAAATCAATTATCTTTAACCGATTGAGCTGCAATTTGGTATACACGCTTATTTTGGATGACAATGCATGCTTAGCTAAGTGACGTCATTCTAATTCCAATATGGCGGATCATCCAAGATGGCGGAATAGTTTGTTCTGCACTACCACAGTATGGGTATCGAATGAAAAGGCTTGCCGAGGAGAACACGAAAACTAAGGGCAATTAAATAAAAGCTTGTTTTTATAAAAGTTACCATTGTTGAATATGAAATTCAGTTCCGAAAAACCCATAATTTTGTAGGTATGGTAAATACATTAAACCACTACTGGTTTGAGTATCATTGTGTAGGCTTAATAATAACAACAATGAAATCAAGCGATACCATTATTGTTCATATAAATAAGGAAAATTTTGCAATTATACAGGGTATATCAGAAGTCCGAAATAATACTTTGGGTACATATACGGTAGCTCATATGTGGATGCTTAGTGAAGGTAGTGTATACCTAATTATTATAGTTTCTGAGTTATGGGCCTTTGAATATTTGACACAGGTATCGTGTTCAAGCCTTTGGGTACATCCATAACCCTATTCAGCAGTGTAAAATACACTTATGAGGGGCTACTAACAATATTCACGAAACAGGACATGCAAATTTTACATAGGACTCGAGATATTAAGAGTTGAAGAAATTGACGACAGCAAAAAAGGTCTTATTTCGATCAAATGTTTATACCATTCAGTTGTATATCAAATAATAATGCAAAAGTATTATCTCGGACTTCTGAAACACCCTGTATACATTAACATCTGTTGGTTTTTGTTTTGACAATACTAGGATAATAAATATATAATATTCATATTTATGAAATACATATATATTTTCCCGGATGATGGGCAATATATTATTAGATTCAGTGTATGTAAGTGCCTATACAAATGTTGTTCAAGTATTGATTATGCCTAGAGTGCCAAGTGCTCGAGGCCTAATATTTAGGCTTTAATCATTATCCCCATACACTCTCTGCACAGAATAATAAAAAATGTGAAAGTTTGTAAAGATGGATGGAGGATGACCTCACTCGTGAACTGTATCACAACAGCTGATTTTCGAGCACGTTTGAATGTATTTAACAAAAATTTATGATGGAGTTTCTTTTTGCAATAGAATACCAGTTGATTGATGTTATATATATATTTTTTTTTTTATGAGATAGGGAGACAAACGAGCAGACGTTTCACCTGATGGTAAGTGATCAACGCCGCCCATGGACACCTGCAACACCAGGGGCATCGCAAGTGCGTTGCCGACCTTTAAGGAATGAGTATGCTCGTTTATATACAGCAATATGTTGCAAAAAGGGCATATTTTAGGCACAGAAATATCTAAAACACTGACTTTACAGACTTTTTTCTGAAAAAAAAAAATTACTTTTACCGACTTTTTTCTGAAAAAAAAAACTGACTTTTACTGACCACAGTTGAAAAACTGACTTTTACTGACTAGTTTCGACCCCTTATGTATGGATGCATTGATAGATGGATGAATGATGGATGTTTGTTACTCTTTCACGCAAAAACTATATTGCCAATTTTCATCATCTAGCACCTTTGTGAGCTAGTAAATAAATAAGTGTGGCGTCTCACCTCGGCCGTCCTTGAAGCCGGGGTTGTTGATGGTGGTGCCGGGCGGCGCGCCCGCCGGCCGGGTGGGGTCGCCGCCCTCGCGCCGCGAGAACAACGAGTCGTACAGCGAGATTACGAACAGTATGCAGTTCAACACTATACTCGTTATCTGTAAAAACAATGTGAAGATCGTTATAATCGAATGTACACAATATGGAGCCTCTTCAAACTAGCATTTAATACGACCGTATTAACTCGCTTTTCTAAGTGTGTGTCGGCGCGTCTGTAATAGGGATATGACTTGGAGGGAAAAAATCGATTACTAAATAATCGACTTTTTTCTAACTATTCGTTGTTTTTTTTAGTTGTTTTTTTTTGTAGATGGCGCCATTTTTCGACTGACAAGTGACATCCCTTTTTGATACCGACTTCAAAAAGGAGGAGGTTTCTAAATTCGACCGTATATAATTATTATTTTTTAAGTTTAGTGACAAGCGGGTTTTTTATTTATCGCACAGGTGGCGTTGGTTGCAAAATTTGATTAAAATGTGTAGTTTGGCTACATTTGTTTTCAACAACGCATCTTATCTTTTTTTACTTCATAAAAAAAGAAAATAAGTAATATAATCATGTATAAAAAATTGATTACAAGAAAAAAAGAACTTGAGAGGAGTCAAGGGACACCCGGATGGTACGAAGTTCGAATGGAACGAAGTTGAAATAAAAAAAGCAAAAAATTTTACATATACATATACACACACACCCATCGAAATCGAAATCGGAACCCTAAAAATGGCGGGTGACAAAGATGGCCAATCACTGTCTTATTACATAGGAGAGAAAGGGACAAAATCGACATATACGTGACATAAGTGTGGTCTTCGCGGACATGCTAGGCCTGCTGGTACTCCATCAAACATACCTGAACGTAGAAGGCTTCTCCTCTCGTCACGTAGTACCCTCGGTCATTGCCTTGTATTGCAAACAGACTGGCCGCTACTATCGACAGCAACGCTGGAAATGTTAATTAAAATCTTAAGTAGGTACCTAAATAGAAGCTCTAGGGGGCAATTCAATAACAATAACAAAATTAATAAGGTAAAAAACCGAACAAGTGCGAGTCGGACTCGCGCACTAAGGGGTCCGTACCATTAACTATAAAAACAACAAAAAAATCACGTTTGTTGTATGGGAGCCCCCTTAAATATTTATTTTATTCTGTATTTTAGGATTTGTTGTTATAGCGGCAACAGAAATCATGTGTGAAAATTTCAACTCTCTAACTATTACGGTTCATGAGATACAGCCTGGTGACAGACGGACGGACGGACAGCGAAGTCTAAGTCTAAGTTAGTAATAGGGTTCCCGTTTTACCCTTTGGGTACAGAACCCTAAAAACCAATTAAAAATCCTATTAGAACCATTTTCGCCGTCTACGCGGACGAAGTCGCGGTATTTTTTTCTTTTTTTAGTCCGGGCGCTTTAATGGCCCGGCCCGCGAGCTGACTCCTCCAATATGGGGATCGGAGACCTTTATTATCTAAGGGATGTTCAGTTATACAGGGGTGTTCTATTCATTGTTAGCCTAAAGCCTGTTTTTATTCTTATGTACTTTTATTTCTAGGGTGTTCTTATATTAATTTTTATTTATTATAGTTTTTACTAACATTAATTATTAAAAATTGAATATGACTATGTTCTAGCAGTGGTAGCCGAGTGGTAGAACGCACGCTTTGCAATCAAAGTGCGCAGGTTCGAACCCCGGCTCGCACCTCTGGGTTTCATGTGCGAATCTCATTTTCATCCGAGATATCACTTGCTAAGAAACGGTGAAGGAAAACATAGTGAGGAAACCTGCACGTCTGAGGGAACTTGACTAGTTTTCGATAGATGTGAGAAGTCTGCCAACCCTCACTGGGCCAGCGTGGTGGACTATGGCCTAAATCCCCCTCTCATTGAGGGGAGGCCCGTGCCCAGCAGTGGGACGTTAAAAGGGCTGTAGTAGTAGTAGTAGTATGACTATGTTCTTATCTGTCTAATGCACTACACCTATCTTATTATATTTATTTAGTATCTTGTTTAATGCTGATCATATTATTACAAAATATGCTGACACCATTACTTGTTGTGCTTATATCTATTTACGACTATCTTTATTTTTGTGTGGTGTTCCAAAATTGCAGTTTCAGAGTTACTATTCTTACAGTTTATCACATTTTTATTACAGATTTATTTATTGTTGGTAGTTTGGTTAACTGTCGTCGGATGGCATGCACAGGACATTTGTACAGTGTGTGTGTTGTGTATGTAGATACTATGGACCACTGCGGCATGATAAGTATTATTTTGGTTTTTGGTTTGAGTGTTATTATTTTTTATGTTTGAATTGATGCATTGTTGTATTTGTTTATTATTATATTTAGTTTATTTTAGTATGTATTGTATTTATTCTTTGTTTGTTAATTGATTCAGTTTCTTATGAAATTTAACCAATTAGCTTTTTCATTATTATGACTGTTGATTAATTTTATTTTATTTGTGTTTTTAGATTTTCCTGTGCCGTTGTGGTCCGGACCAACGAGCTCTTCATTTTCTACATTGTTAGTGCAGGCGGTGGCTATTCTTTGCATTGTGGTGCTGATGTCCTGTGTATCCGCATGCTGCACCCTAGCAATATGCTATTGCTGCGCGGGCCAGAGCGTCCCATTTTGCACGTCCTGGGCACTCCTGGTGATAGGCTGTGTGCTCTACATCGGAGAGGCTTGCTGTAGAGCAGTTTCTGCACTGCGGCGTATCGTTCGCTGCCAGTCTCGGGTACTCCGACTTGAGGTGTTGATCGCCGCAGCACGTGCACCTATCGTTCTGCTCTGTGCACAGCTTCCTCCCGTGCCCAAATGCTAAGCATTTTGTGCACTGGATGAGTGGGGTTTGATCGTACACCCGCACGTGTTGAAGGTCTATGTAGACTTTTTCGGCCGCCGTCAACCTTTGCCACATCTTCGGTGATACCTGAAGGACGACATGGTTCTCTAAGAGATTCCGTGCCCTCCTTCGGTATCGCACCACCACATTAGCTTCGGCGGCCGTCAGGTCTCCCAGGAGTCCAGTGTTTTGGGATTTAAGCGCTTCCAGGATGTCCTATTATATTTAAGGACATCCTTAATTATAACCAAGGGGTTCTTGTTTTGGGCTTCCTGAGTTGTGCGGCCGTTTTCTCTACCTCTACTTTGGTCGCACAACTCAGTACCTCCTTTTGGTCCTTTATTTTTCTAACCTTTTCAATATGTAGCCCGGTTTTCTTGGCGTCTAGCGCTTGTTTGACTCGGGTTATTACGTCGGAGCTGGTGTCCATGGCATTGTCGGATGATATGATGATGGAGTGCTTGGGCTTTTCTAGGGCATTAGGGCGGGGCTTGGACAGGACCTCCGCGTATGAGGGAACTTTTGCCCAAATTTCGGAGATCTGTCCACTTATTTCCTCCGTAGTGCTCCTTAGGAGCTTTACTTCTGCCATAAGCTCTTCTCCATGGCATCCCTTAACGTCGCCAGGTGCCGGTTTAGCCTCTTCGATCGTCTTTTGGTGGTTGTAGATGGCGGTCTTTAGGGCCTGCATGTCCTCACTGTTTTTCTTCAGCAGTAAGTAGTAAGTCGCGGTTTAACATGCTTTGTCCTGAATGACTCACTGACCGCTGATCGTAGAGACCTATAACTTCGAGGGTGTGTTCTTTGTATGACGGAGGCATCCAATAAGATAGGACTTTCCGAAAATTTACCTTTAAGGGGGTGAAAAAGGGGGCCAAAGTTTGTATGGGACAACGTGATTTTAGGCTTCTACGCGGACGAAGTCGCAGGGAAAAGCTAGTTCTGTATTAAAAAGACACGCGACCACGCCCCAAATTTCTGAAGAATAAGCTTTATCTACGAGTGCATACAGTTCCTTTTAGTATTGACAAATTGTTGTCGTATTCGATGTTTATCAGACACTTACTGGCTAGTAACGCGAGTGCCAGCTTCATCATGACGAGGTGCGTGTACTTGAAGCCAACTTTCTCCTTGGAGGCGATCATGGCTAGCTGCAGCACGGAGAACACGCAGTACACGCCGAGCACCGACACGCCCACCGTTGCCACCACGCCGGCTATATGCACCGCCGCTATAAACAAGAAAATAATTTATGAATACAAAATAAGTGTAAAAAAATCAATACAATACACCATCACGCCCGTTTTCTCGAAGGGTAGGCGGAGGTGCACTGCAGTGCGGCCCACACTTCGCCGATGTATTTTGGTCCCAATGTGATAGAGGGCAAGCCTATTGCCATTATATCGGGCACATTATCCCTCAGTATGAGGGAGATTTTTGGACGCACCTCGCTGGCTTAGTGCGAGTTGGTGAATTTCACATGCCTTTCTATAGACGGGCAGGTTTCCTCACGATCCCACTGGTGGATCGCGGTGCATGCAAAAGCGATCCCGTGGCGCCCCGATTAAACCATCGTCGTTTTTAGTGCGTATACGGCCTTCTGCCGGGACTCCCACATAACCCTACTACTGCCCCCGAGGTGGCAAGGTATCCATAAAGGTTATTCCGACGTTAAAGAAAAAAGGTTTCCTCACGATGTCCTCCTTCACCGTTCAGCAAGCAGCAAACTTGCACCCGTTACGTTCATGGCGTTCTACCGACGAGGCTACTGCTTTTGCCAAAAATCGTCAAAAAAAAATTGAGTTCCTTCTTTTTTTTTATATTAAATGATTAAATTTTAATGGACTAAGATGAGGAATGGCTGCACCTGCTATTACTGGGTATTTATGCTAATGTCAAATAGGAGGCAGGAGCAATGATAAATTGAATAAATGAAAATGGATGATGAACTAGCTCAGCGAGTGAAGGAAAAAAAAATCAAGCACCTTTCGCTAAATTTTAACGACGGCGGATAATATTTTTCACTGAACACGTAATTTTTCACTCACATCACTGTAATAAATTGCTACGCTCGTAGCGCCAGGCAAAGGACTGGCCGCAGAATAGACAAGTGAGTGACACAAAGGCCAGCACACGCAAACACTTTCCTCTTACTCATATTATTTCACAAAACTATTGGCCGCGTTAACTTTGAACTCTACCATAAAAACAAATATTAATAAAGTCTTTACAAGGCCATTGGGGCGATTCTCGCAAAACCGACACATTATCTCTAATTCGGCATACGTCGAAATAAAACGAAAATATCGAAAAAAACGTGAAATAGGTCGTCTATTTGACGTTTTTTTCCAAATATGTCAAATTCGAGATGTTGATTATGCGAGAATTGGGCTCCATATAACATCACATTTTAGCAGTAAATTTATCGCCAGACGATACATACTTGTCGTATGACCCCAAACTAAGCAAAGCTTGTACCATGGGTCCCGTACTACGAATTGGGGACGATCCCAGTTACACCCAGACCAGTAGTTGTAGCATGTGCGCCAAGATTAGACGTATGTCACGGAATATCTTGATGTTGCATCTTTCTCTCGTATGAAATTAGACAGAGAGCGACCGAGCAAATCCGTGACAAAGGTCTTATCTTGACATGCGTGCTAACCCCACAGAGTAAATTCCGGAAAGCAACTTTTTAAATTTGCCGCTGATGGGATTCGAACTTGGTGAGGTAAGACAAGCAGTGGTAGCCGAGTGGTCGAACGCACGCCTTGCAATCAAAGTGTGCAGGTTCAAACCCCGGCTCGCACCTCTGGGTTTCATGTGCGAATCTCATTTTCATCCGAGATTATCACTTGCTATGAAACGGTGAAGGAAAACATCGTGAGGAAACCTGCACGACTGAGGGAACTTGACTAGTTCTCGATAGATGTGTGAAGTCTGCCAACCCGCACTGGGCCAGCGTGGTGGACTATGGCCTGAATCCCCCTCGCATTGAGGGGAGGCCCGTACCCAGCAGTGGGACGTTAAAAGGCCGTAATAGTAGTAGAGATAAGCCAAACGGTCTAAACTGGAACCGCCTTTTTAACTCTTTGCACTAGGTCCCAAACATCTTTGATTTTTGACATTGGTAAATATAAAAACTGACAAAATATTTACAGTACCTAATCCATGTCTTTTTATAAAGTGTAGTGAATTAAGTCATGTTAAAATAATAATACTTTAACAGATGGTCGTAGGTAGAGCCACAGAGTTAAATCTCGATGGGTAGAGCCGGATGGCTGTGGTTTATGGCGGCTACCTACTGCTTGTACCTGTCGTCAAGATCACCAGAAAAATACCTAATTAATGACCTATATGTATCTTATTATGCTCGAAACAAGGAAAATTTAATTATTATTCTCGATTTCCTTCCTTACCAATTCCGCTCAGATTCACATGACAACAATACAATTTATTTATTGATTTCAACAAGTAAATAAATAAATAGGTAGTAAATATACGGGACAAGGTTGGGTTTTACCAGCTATGACACTTATGTATTCATGGTAAAGATATTTATTAAATACATAGTATTTAAAAAAAACTACAATCATATGAAAACAAAAATATTAACCGCCTGATTCAATTGATTGAAATTACAAAGTATCTACAAACCACCTGTGAAGGCATTTCAAATTAAGCCACTTTCTATAAATTTGTATTTAAATAAAAACCTACGGGTCTAATTGAGAACCCCCCCTTTTTGAAGTCGGTTTAGAAAGGTGGAGGTTTTCAATTCAGCTCAGTCTTTTTTCTTATTGTTACTACTACTACAGCCCTTTTAACGCCCCACTGCTGGGCACGGGCCTCCCCTCAATGCGAGGGGAATTCTTTTTCTTATTGAATCAAGTGTACTACTTAGCCAGCTATCAGATTCTATAAAATCACAGATAGGCAGACTATTAAGTCAACCCTCGCGTGTAATTTTGTTGCCATACCAAAACAAACTATATTGCCTCAACGAAAAGTTCATTCTTCAACTAAATGACACTGAGCGAATTTTAACGCGTCGGGCCGTGGCTTTTAACACAGAAATTCCATCTTTATCCATATTAACACAGAGCAGAAGAACACATTTTGACGCGCGAGCGACGACGCTCCAGTATGCGGGAGGGTTTATTCATATACCCCGTAATTCAAAATTAAAAAAAAAACATTTTTTTTTTATTAAACCTAACTATGCGTGAGCCTGTTTTATGGGAACCAGTGGGGTAAGCATGTAAAGACAAGACCTTTGTCACGAATTCTCTCGCATGCTCTCTGTCTAATTTTATACGAGAAAGAGACAAAATCAAGATAAACTGTGACATAAGACTAGTCTTGGCGCTCATGCTTCAAGTGCAGGAACACAATTAGGCATGACTAAATGTTGAAATCTCAGTAATACCTAGTATTCAACTTAAAAGTAAGGCTTAAAATTAGCACGCGGGATGTAAAGATTTTTAATGTTTTTTTTCCTCATTTCAGATTTACATGAAACAATCTCCCTCGCATTGAGGGGGTATGTGTCCTATTACATTGAGACAAAATACATCGACGATGTGGTCGAATTGTAATGCACTTCTAGGCAGGCACAAAGGGTGACTACCCTTTTGGCGAATACAGGCGTGGTGATAACGATGATATAAACACATTTAACATATTTTAGAAATACAAAAACTGTACAAGTCCATGGTATATGGGTTCCAGTAATTAGTAGGATAATGTGTTGCCTATTAGTTTTACATATTTGGGTCGTGCCCCAAGGCTGTCTATAGCGAACGTTACAGGTCAATGTAGCCTAATGGCCAACTTGTTAGCAGTATTTGGTCATTCGCAGTTTAGTATGGATATTGTGTAGCCATATTCATGTTAGTTGTCACGTAACTCACGACATGTTTATAGGAGTGTCATGTAATTAAGAACATTATATAAATTGACGTTAGGGCCTTACCACCCCTTAAAGTAGTTAGTAATAGTGAGTGTAAATTTTGGCAGATTCTACTGAGTTAACTGACAAAAATTGCAAGTAATATTAAAAACTTTGCTGCAAGACAGGTAAGGGGGCAGGAGCCCAATTCTTGCACGATCGACATGGTCTCTAATTCGACGTAGGTCGAAACTAGGGTTGCCAACTTTTTTTGACAAAATAAACGTGTAAAATGGTTTGGATAGGAAAAAAATCGAGTATTTGGATGAAAAAGAAGTATTTTTCAAATTTATGTTTTTATTGTCTTATAATTTTTTGTGTGTGTTTAACCGATTTCCAAAAGGAGGAGGTTCTCACTTCAATTGGTATATTGTGTTTTTAGCACATGCTAACAATTCTTTGCTATCTTGAAATTTTTCAAAGCTAGTTTGACAATCAAAATCACCACCACACACCACTCCACATCAGACATCTAACATTTCGTTTAGTAATTATTAATCGTTTCGATCATAAGTTTTCACTTATGTGTACCTACCGTTAAATAGTTAAGTACCCATAATGAGTGTTTTGTTTTTCGCATCACAGTAAAGGTTGGAAATAAAGTATTTTCACATACTTTATTGGTATGCAAAAGTATAAAGTATAATTACCAAAAATAAAGTAGGATACTTTATTATAAAGTATAGTTGGCAACCCTAGTCGAAACAATGCGTCAAATTCGTATATTTTATCGTCGTATTTTTTATGTATTAGAGATGATATCGGTCATGCGAGAATTACCCCTCTGAACTGTTTTAGTTTTTTCCGAACGAAAGGGCAACCTCGACACTTGAGTAAATACCTTCGTCAGACCTACAGCAGCGTGTGGGTACACGATATGGAGCCTCAAACCCGCTCGACTAGAAAGCCCTCCTCGGTCCATTGCGACATAGTTATGGTGTAAGTCTACGCCAGGTTGGTACATCAAAATCTATGAATAGAAAAGAATATACCGTAATGTTGAAAGGCCAGAGCACACTGGGGCGTTAAAACGCGTGTGTCAAAATGTTTGCTCATCTCAAAACGAACTCCAAGGATCTTTTACCAAGGACAGGGCTGACAGTGCTATCGTCCCAATTTTATTTTGATGACAACTGCCATTTTGGTTATTCGTAGATATGTTTGGTTATTCGTAGAAATTTTTGGTTATCCATAGAAGGTTCTAACTTATACCACCGGTTCGCTAACGATCGCTTATCACTGTCATAAGAAAATTTGTTTCGGCCATAAGAAACGTGCTCAATACGAACCTTTAGAATTATAGGGACTTATTTTGACATTTTTGGATTTTTACTTTAAATTATAACTGGACCTAGAACGACTATTTTCTCTTAATAATAGAAAGGCCTAAAGTAGTTCATATACGGACAAACATATACTTCGGTTATAATATAGGTTATACAAATTCTATTCAATGTTTTGCATCTCTTTCCTCCTCTATAATTCTAAAGGTGCAAATAGTTTATTCAAGTTAACTTCCTACCGCTGGTAACTGGTAAGCGTTTATCTCCGACCCAACAATCAAGTGTCACGGTGCATAGTTTAAATAAACAACAGCAATCCATGGCGGTAATAAAAAGCTGTAATCATCTCTAGACAATAGCGTGGCATTGAAAATGCAACCGCTCGTGAATGATCGTTCGCTCCTTGATAGGTACTGCAAGATGCAGCGGCGAGTTGATTGTTTCTAATAACGTTATTAGATGGAAATTCCATTTGTAATACTGTAAAATCAAGAATCTTGGTCCAAAACGCACTTACAAATGGATTGTACCACTGGATCGAAATGCTGATTCCACTGAGAAAAGCTGATAAGAAACTCAAAGGTTACTCTTTTCTACATAATCAATTTTGTTAATGATGCTGGCGTTATATTCCAATATTGCAGTGTAGTAGTAGGGAGTAGATAAAATTACTATCCAAGGCATTTTTGTTCAGTAATCAGGTTTATTTTTCACATGAACGAGAGCAATGTAAGTCCTTGTATTGTAGTAATAATGAGGACAATTTTGTAGAGCACAGACCACTGCTAAACTAAATTAGGGCACTAAAGTATTGTTATCTCGCTTATACATAACGACGATGAAAAGGAAAGCATCAGTGAAGCTTAGATTTGTACCAACAGAACAAAGAAATCAGGTTGAATCCATGGGTTGAATAGAGAACCTTCTCTTTATTTGAAGTCCGTTAAAAATGAACACCGATTTGAAACGTTGAGAAAATCCTTTCTTGTTAAGTCTGTGGTTTAAAAGTTCGCTGTGATTAGAGCGAGATTATTATTATTTGTACATGTAATACAATTTTGGCTTTTAGTTGTACAATCAATTAAGTTTATTCAATTTAAGATGGTTAGCTAATAGTTCCTAGGTCCACCTCGAACATTGATAACACGCACCAACTATTATGTGACGAGTGTTAGACAAACCAAGGTCGCTCTGTCATTCAAAATTTAGCTCCAGGCGTTTAAGGAATTCGGTCAAATCTATCAACAAAATTTAAGTGTGCAAAATATCAACTTTTTACTAATTTCATTATGTAAGTTTATAAGGAGAAACTATTTTTAATTTTCTTGTCTGTCTGTTCGTACTGACCGATACGGTTGGAGCGATTTTAACGAGAGTCTCACTGATAAATAGCTGATGTTTTAAGGAGTACCTTAGGCAACTTTTATTATAGAGAAAATATTATAGTTCCTAGATTCCACGCACACGGAGCCGAGGGCAGAACTAGTTGCATAAACATAGGTACTATTAAAACTGTATCAGTTTAGTTATAGCACGAAGATAAGTATCGTAAGAACAGTATTAACCATGAGGTCATAATCACAAAACAAGTTGCGTTTGGAAAGCTTGTACCGATGCGCTGAACCGGTTGTACCCAACTTGACATTTAAATCCCGTGCCCGTACCTCAGTACCGTAGTACCGTAATCAGGTCAAATATAAGCCTTATGACGTCATTCTAAAGATGTAACTTTTTAGTGCAACTTAAAATTTCAAAGGACTTTTTGGACGCGTGGGTAGTAGTCGATAGAGAATAAAGTATACTTATAGTCCGGTCAAAAGAGACATTCACCCTTGCATAAATTCCCAAGAAGCTAAAAATTTACATGAACGTTAGGGATACCATTATAATGAAATTGTGAAAAGTTCCCATCGATCCAATGAGTGCAAAAAAAAATCATTCAAGGTCAAAGTTCGCAAAAATTGGTATTTTGTTTTTTTTGCTAGCGATTAGTTTTATGATAAAAATTGTAGATCATGATCATCATCATCATCAAAAATTGTCTTTGCACTTTTTTCCCTAAATTTCATTATACCGGGGAAACCACGTTAGAAAAAAAGCGTCAAAGGTGGCGTGGAAACTACTGAAACGTGTGCATATTACGGGTAATACAAATTTAGTAAATTTCAGAATCGTTTTTTCTCCGAAATAATTAATCCTAGGGAAAAAACTGCAAGGGCAATTTTTGAAGAACGGTCTAAAATTTTTGTCTGGGTTATTTTTATCACAATACTACCTAACCGTTTCGCTAAAACACCCAGAAGAAACATTTTTGCGAACGTTGACCTTGAATAAAAAAAATTGGCACACATGGTATTGATGGGGACTTTTCACAATTTCATTGTAATGGTATCCTTAACATTCATGAAAATTTTCAGCTTCTTGGGAATTTATGCCCCTATTTTTCGGACTAATTTGACCGGACTATAGAATAAAATGTATTCTTTTCTATTCTATATTTATTAACTGTCCCTTAGTAAATTTCGTATGGTATTCTGCCATCTTCATACATTTCAGTGTACACATTAATTCAATATCCAAGCGATGGTTGGGGTCCATCGCAAAAGTAGAAATCCAGACAATTTTGTCCTTAGGCAAATCCACATATTAGACAGAATAAAAGTTTCCGCTGTTAGATTATCTGCGTTGATTTTCACAAACACATGTATAGGGTCAAGTGAGGTAACGGAATCGGTTCTGTGTACAATTTCTAAAGACTACAAATACTTTCATACAGATCCATGCCGTCATTCAATTTTTTTGCAAAAAAAAACTCGTTTCCAATCGAAATTCTCATTCCTAAGTCGGGTGTAGAATCCCCCGCACACTGGGGCGTTAAAAGTGTGCTAGTACCAAATCGAACTCTATTTCAATATGAATTAAGATTAAATTTCTGTCTTAAAAGCGACGCCCCTAGGCGTCATAATTCGGTCGCGCTGTCAGTATCATTTCATTGTAGATTGACCTTTTTCTATGTGTCATTACAGTTCGTTTTGCAATGGCACGTGCGAATTTTGAGCGAGCCCCACACTTGGCTTTTGGCACCGAAATTCAAATCGATGTATATTGACACCTAGTTCGTGGTATTGGCTAACATTTTGTCGCGATTCAAAATCTTTTTTTTTTATTTGTGTAAGCCAAAATACACTTACAAATAGTCAGATTCTACCACCGGTTCGGAATGCTGCTTCCACTGAGAGCCGGCAAGGAACTCAATGGTAAATCTTTTCAATATGATATTTCTATTGACGCCCCCGTGTGCGCTGGTCTTAATGCCGCGTGGTGAGACAGACGACATTTTTGCACGTTCAACGGTGACTCACGGTCATGCCCATTCAAACATGAATTTCTCGCCAATAGATGTAAACTGCAATAAGTGTTATATTTCTTGCTTACGAATAAGAAAGCGACTACATCGAACACAAGTCGATGACGTTGAGATTCGTCAATTTTCATGACTTAAGATGTCTAAGACAAAAATGGGAACCACTGACTGAATTAAACCAGCAGTTTTTTTTTCTGCCAAAACCAAAACGATGTCAATAAAGGTTGAATTGGTGTAGTAAAAGACATGCTCGCGCTGTATAACATGTTCCCTGATCATCCGCCATCTTTATCACTGTCATCGTTAATTTTTATTTATTGTGTGTATTTATTGAATTTGTCCTTGCTATTAATTACTTGACATTGGCGAAATACCCGCGCTAGTCGCAGGTGAAGCCATTCCTCATCTTATTCCATTAAATATCATCATTTCGCTCATTTCGTAAAAAATAATAAATAATAATAACATGTTCCCTGTTTGACAGTATCACCTGAAAATATATGGATGGACAACTCGGCAAAGAAGTATACGAACTTGAATTGTCGATAAAAAACAAATAAATAAAATTGAAGTGTCTGTTTGTAATGTTAATATTTTTTTACATTTTTTTTACTAAAACAGTTTAACTAATTGCATATGGAAGTACAAAGTTACAACGAAACTGTTTGTTTGAGGTAAACTCTTTCTTGAGGTAAACTAAGGGACTTTTCACTAACCGATAGCTTAAGGAGTAGGCATGCATGCTACTTTAATTTTGGGACAATAATCAGGGTTTCTAAATTCCGCGCGTATGAAGATATTCGATAAAAGGTCGATGTAGGTAAACATATCAGCCTCCATACAAGGAAAACTTTTGGAATGTTAAAACTTATTAATCGAAGAATGACGTTTTTATGCTGATGTATCTGATTTAGCGTTGTTTTTAGGGTTCCGTACCCAAATGGTAAAATCGGAACCCTATTACTAAGACTTCGCTGTCCGTCCGTCCGTCCGACCGTCCGTCCGTCTGTCACCAGGCTGTATCTCATGATCCGTAATAGTTAGAGAGTTGAAATTTTCACAGATGATGTATCACAGATATAAGGGGGCTCCCATACAACAAACGTGATTTTTTTGCTGTTTTTATAGATAATGGTACGGAACCCTTCGTGCGCGAGTCCGACTCGCACTTGACCGATTTTATAGATAATGGTACGGAACGCTTCGTGCGTGAGTCTGACTCGCACTTGGCCGGTTTTTTTGTTAGTTGTAACAACATGACTTATTTTCCAGATCATAATGAGCCCAAACTATACTGCCTACTCATTGTCACGGACAACTTGTTACCGCCCACTGCTGGATTGAGGAATGATAGAGATATTCTTCATCGCATACGCAATTATAAACAACAATACATTAACCATAAAGATGGTATTTGCATGTGCTTCAAATAAAAAGGTTATACGGCGTGTAGGCGTCGATGGCTATATCAAAGGTGTATTTTAATTTATGTCGCTCTGAACTTAAGTTTCGTAACTGCAACTTAACCATATGTGCTAGTTTGTTTAACCGTAGTTTTAGTGATAGTGAACTTTATGAGACTCGCAAGTAAACTAGCTGATTAAGCCCGTCCACGATGGAGCGTTTTGACGCTCCAGGTTTGAAAGCTTTGAAAGGTTTGTCTCAGGTTTACTAATAACAAAACGAAGAAAGTTAATTCTTCACTAAAGTGTCATTAACAGCCGGAGCGAATTTAAACGCGTGGTCGCATGGCTTTTACCAATAGAGTACCTAGAGTACCCATAACGACTCTACTCTTCGTTTAGCTCGGCTGTAATTATTCCATTGTTGTTATCTACATACATCTACATATATACAACAGGTACATGACCTGTTGTATACGGCAACTATATGGGTAAACAACAATGGCGCAGTCAGATACACCAGAAAAATGTACCGCAGCAGCTCGATTTGCCACCTTCGCTATAATATATCCATGCTTGTACCACAGAAAGTCAATCTTTATGAATATTAACACAAGGTTTGTTTTGGTTTTGAAAAAAAATAACGCCCGAGTTTTGGCGTCCCAGTGAGCCCGGAGTTTAATTAGGTTAACTGTAACTCGGGAGTGAGAATCTAAAATAATTAAGTACTAAAGCCACTAGTTAGTAATTTATGACAGAGACCATAATTTATTTTGCAAGCTTATTGCAGATACGGTAGCATACACGGTAGCTAATGTTATGGTAGTTGCTTTGTGAAGGCAGACCATACCTAATTATCATAGTTCCCGTATCCGTATCATAGTTTAAAGACCTTTCAATATTTGTCACTGGTATCGTGTTGTGGCCTTAGGGCACATCCATAACAGTGTAAATGACATCTACAGGGGATGACTATATTCACAAAACAAAACTTCAAATTTCACATAGGAATCGAGATATTACAAGTTATTACGGAAAAAGGAAAAATCATGTTCGCATTTCAATATTTATGTCTCAAAACTTATAGCTACTATTACAGGTACATACCCACTGCAACAGCTCAGCAACTAATATTAATTTTACTTCCGTGGTTGGAACATAGGGTGAATAATGCCACTGTTGTTAATTCATTCAGAGTACTTAGGAATAGGTCCGACTTGTTGGGTATGAGTGTGCGAAGGGCGCGCATCAGCGTATATTATATCATTCTGTTGATAACTCGATAATCGTGCTAAAGTTAACATATTATTTTGGGTATTTTATGCACCCCGCATAAAAGTCTTAAAAAAAGGGCCCCGACAAGCCCAGGTCACGGATATGTGGAGACGGAAGGGGGAGGCCTTTTACCCAGCAGTGGGACATACATAGGCTATTAAAAAATATAACCTGAATATTAAATAGATGCAAACGATTCTAGTTAAATTCTTCAAACATAAGCTTAACTACAAGGCGTATAGTTCCGTGTGTCAGCTCAATCGTGTGCTGCATCTGATTACTACAATGACTCAGATTAGTTTTGCATTGCAACTCCGCAATAGTTTCAAACTTCCTTCTATGACTCGACCTTGTTACCGGAGGAAAATAACAATATTGCACGGAAAATCCTATCTAACGTTATAAGGTGACCGTAAGGATAAATTAGGTCATGATTATTGGCGTACATTATTTGAATTCTATTTGTAGCATAGATGTATCCCTTACTAATGCGTCCACTCATTTGATGTTCTCGTGTTAGCAAAATTAACGAGTTACCCGAATTTCAACTTTGAAACTCCTCATTCGTTCACTGCCTCCTCACGTCCCATGTAAAAGTGATAAGAGTGAGTAACCTAAGTAAGCGAACGAAGTTATCACGCGCCCTAGTGATGCCTCGACTCAAACGATTACTCACGAGAGTACCTCGCGAGGTTAAATAGGTACTCCCTCAAATAAAATAGACGACTTACCCATGACTACATTGTAGCAAAACTAAATTTGTAGCTCATGACGAAGAGATATATTGTTCATTAGTTAGTGTGTTGTAACCTGTTTTGTTTGCATATGCACTCAGTTTTCTTATGTAGGATATGCAAGCTTACTTAAAATCTTTGCATTTACCGCTTCGCAAAACACGCCATATGGGCCTATCAAGATCCTTCCAAACAGATGACATCAAGCTAAAAATATCTTGCCAACTTGAAAATGTTAAGCACGACGACACTGGATTCCTGTTTCGGAACCGACTCAAATCTGAAAACTTTCCATAATTTGCATTGCAAGACAACTTTAAAACTAGAATTTTCAAAATAAAGATTTAAACAAAATGAGTCTTTATACTTCTCTACACTATGATTGGTTTCCCTTTGAAATAAGTTATTAATTGAAGGTTGTTAAATACGCAAGTGCAACAAACGTCCAGCCGTCATCCGTATAGACTAATAAGGCCAACGGTGTTTGTTGTGAATCCTAATCTTGCACTACATCGAACACCTGTGTATCGTCTGCTAACAGCATTAGCATTCATATGTCGTATATTTCGTCCCCTATTTGTGTCTGACCGCAAACGTGATTAAACACTTAAAAATAATCTGAAACTATGGCTGTTTTATATTTTTTGTTAACTTAATTCCTTAGTTCCTTCATTTCATTGTATCCTTCCCTGAATCGCCTCAAATTTTTGCTGAAAACAGACCTAGTTGGGGTAACAGCTACACACGTATAACCTAGCAAACAGCCTCGGACAACAGGAGTTGCGTATTAAGTCAATATTATGTCACCACATACCATACAAAGCAATTATAGTTTACTGTGTACAGCATTGCTGAGTTTAAAATCACTGTAATTAAGAATTATTACACGTGTGTTTCAACTGACTCTAATTCAAACTCTAAAATCGAAGTAATTGTTCGTTGTCCTGTATTAGGTACATGCTTTAATGTCAAGGTATAAATTGCATATTATGCATTAAACATTCTATTAGCCACTGTTAGGAACTTCGAATGGAGGATGCTTTAGAAACAATGAAAGCAATACACTCGCGTCAACTGCACAATGACATTGTTTGAGCCTTACGTGGACACCGGTCAGTCAGGCGGGAAATGAAATACAATCATAAAACAGAAGCCGCTATTATTAATCAAAAGAATTATCACAAGGATTGAGTGCCTATAGGCAATAAACATAAATAAATTAATGTCACCAGACAACAAATACTCAGCAAAGCTTATACACCTAAGTCTGCATCCGTCACACGCAGACCAGGGAAAATTCCGAAAAAAACATTTTTGAAATTTGTCTCTGAAAGGAATCGAATCCGCAACTTGGTGCAGTAAGTCGAGCGGCTTACGCTTAGACCAAGCCGTCGTCAAACTTAATATTACTCTGTATAAGGTCCGATTATTACTAGAATTAAGTAGGATTTACTTAGTTATTTCTAATTTTTGGAACAAAATAAGAGAAAACTAAAATGAAAGCGATAACATTTTACACGCATTTTCTCTGGGATGTTGCCTTGTTACTCATGCTAATGTATACGAAATAGTTTCAATTATTATCACTTAAGTAGTACGTGTGACATATCGTGCACAAAGAACCGCTTCCGTTGGAACCCTGGCATTGTTATGACTTTCAAGTCACACGTTAGCGCAAGAAAAACATAAATCAATTTGAAGGAAAGTGGGCGTATAACGTGAATCTCAATGCTCATCTACCGAAACTTCTTAACTATCTGCTAAGGATTGAGCCGTGTGGGACACAGCATACAAATTAGAACTTAAAAGGTTTCCCATTAAGATCTAAAATATAATGTAGCTACATGCTTTTGTGAGATCAAGAGAAGTAGAAATTTGATCGAAAATACATGTTTTGATTATCTATTTACGTATTAGGCACTACAACAATAAATTAATGCGTTTGTTACATGTAATAAGACGTACTAGAGGCAATGAACTTATGTACTTTTGTCCAAAATCAGTGACTTTGAGTCAAGGGTAAAAATCTTTTGGTTAATTACATCTTCAATGTAGAACTCAACATTTTTATGGTACAGTAATAAAGAGGTAAACTTTTAATAAAGCCTATTCTTTAAAGTAATAATCTAATCACAGTAATTGTGTGAATGGGACATAAAACATAATCACCTAAAACACCACCTGGTAATCTTCCACTGCTAATGACAATAGCGATCGCATTTCTAAAAATATATATATATACACTAACACTAAACATCAGTTAATTACTTAACACGATGTAACCATCGTTAGTGGACGTTGAACTGAGAAAACTGACTGATAGATTGGAATAGCGGGCGTATGGCTATTAAGGGAAAATGATAATTCTTTCTACCTTAGCTGTTATTATTTTCACCTTTTGTGTTTTCCAGGGATGTTTCTTACAGCAGATTTTGTACTACAAAATTCTTTAAAGATTCTAAGTAAAATTTTATAAAATCATGCTAAAGACGCAAACGGTATTTGCGAAGTAGGTATATAGTTCTTCACATTGAAGCCCCAGGGGCAATGGGGCGCCTAGACGCGCGCGCCAACTTTTTACAAGCTTTATATTAACTTGCAATGTATGTCCGGGTGGAATTTTGCAACTGACTTTTTAAATCAGTTATCTTTAACCGATTGAGCTGAACGTGTGCACGAAATATTGAAAAAGGACCTTAAATTTCACCCCTTTCAAATTCAAATTGTGCAAGCGCTTAAGCCTAATGATTACAATTTGCGCAATAGTTTCTCCGAGACAATGTTGCAGCGATTTCGTGCAGTGAACACAATCTTTTGGAGCGATGAAGCCCATTTTCGTTTAAATGCAAGTGTAAACTTCACAGTCCCAAAGTGACGGTTTTGTGTTGTCAAGCAGAGGAATAATCGGAGCCTATTTTTTTTAAATTGTCAAGGACAAGCCATTACTGTGACCGGCATTTCTTATCGGCGCATGCTTAACGATTTTTTTCTGCCAATATTGAGGAAAAAATCTGCCTACAGTTCACAGGCATGGTTTTAGCAAGATGGCGCCACGCCTCACACTGCTAGAGAGACCATGGCGCTTCTTCGTGATTTGTTCCCTAGCAAATTGATAAGCCGTTTCGCTGACATCCCCTGGCCACCCAGGTCGCCGGATCTTACCCCCATGGAATTTTTCAGCATTAAATAAATCTATGGGCGTAGATACATCTGAAGAGATCCAGTGATAGTAGGTTATCTTAATAGATAAATCTAAGCGAAGTTATGCAGTTCGTAGATTTGCCTTGACCTCTGTGAGTCACTTATCACGGCCTCTATCTATATATAACACATAGTCTAAAGAGGCATTCCTGGCAAAGACCTCTCGTCGTAAACGTAAGAAATAGTATGCAAGTGCATACCACTTTGTTAATGTGCAATATTTACATTATTATCATACTGTTTCTTATGGCCGGAATTCATTTTTGTTTTACAGAAATAAGCGATAGTTGGCGAAAAGTTAGTATAAATTGGATGTTTCGTAGGATAATCAAAATGGCAGTTGTCATCACAATAATACTGGGTCTATTTGCTCTGTCAGCCCTATCCTTGGTAAAAGGTAAACTCACGTAAATGTCGGGACGCAAAAAAGTCAAGATACGCAATTTCATCCTTAGTTAAGGCAAATCCACAGATTAGATAGAAAATAGATTTCCGATGTTCCGCAGCAGAAATGTTACCGAATAAATGTTTTTCTTTTGTTATGGGACCTATACGTCTCACTTAGGGTTCAACGTAATAATTGGTTTCGTTTTTTCGTGAGATCTTTTTAAGTCCATAGCCCTTTCACTTGATTCAGAATCGATAAATGCAATCAAGGAACCTAAAGTGATACTCACGAACCAGTTTCGCGAATAATAATCGCAATCTCGTGCCGCTGTTCGCGGGTTCAATGCCAAATTCCTTTGTGAGCCTGCTTTGAATGATCCTTCGCAACTCTAAATGCGGGAGATCTTATTAATATTGTGTATATTCTGATATACATTGGTGGTAGTGTTATTTTATACGCGGTTTATAAGACCTGAATACCTTATTTCGTTTTTGTTGGTTACAAAGAAACAGACAGGTTGTGCGACATTCCTGCGAGTCTTATCATTTTGTTGAGCGAGCTTCATAGTGTAAGCATAGGATTACGTTTTATTTGCTGATATAGTGACTGCTAATGAATCATTTCCTCCAGCGTTACGTGGTCCTCGTGGCTTCGTGATTTTAGCGTTATCCACGTCATTGACTTGTTTGCTATTCAAATAATTTTATTGCATCATCGTTGAAGTTTCGCTTTTCAAGGATGGTCTTTGAATAGCGTATTCGACTTGTAGTAGCAACGAGTTATCAAAAAGATATCTATTTCTTAAATTGGACAGTGTCACAAGACCAATTTTATGTCTAACTTTGACGTCCATGTACGTGTGTTTGTCAATACGTATACTCGTAAGACTACGCGGCCGTGGCATCAATCAATGAGACCAATTTCAGTCTAGTTTTATTTGACACATTGATGTACATATCTATATTTTCTCATATCATTGAGAAGATTCAATTGTTGTTGCATTGTTACAATTGGACTTTATATGAACAGAGTGAATAAAACTAAACTATGATAATGTTTGCGCCCTTAAATCTTTGAAATAGAAACTAAATTAGATTATTCCATAACACGCAAAATTCACTGTCAATTATACTAAATGCTAATGAAGAGTCAGGGTTATGCGTGATGTTATATGCCCAATTATAGTTCGCGAATTAGTTAAGTAATCATTTTATTTTTACGGAGTGCCGCATTAGTGTAATAAATTACTTAATTAAATAAACATTAAAAGGTATTCCAGACATGTGAAAACTATCGGCTCACATTAAGAGCAACGCAATTAAATGTTTGAGTAATTAGCGCGTGAATCACACCGATCGAACTCATTATCCGCCAGACGATTTCCCGATTCGATTAAATTAATCGAATAACGTCGTTGAAAAATCGATTCTAAGAAATAGCGGATTTGCAATACAATTTGTAGGACGACTAGAACTGTAATAAGTTCCCTTCCGAAATACAATCGATAAACTATCTATCTGACATCGGATAGTAAAAAGACAACAAAAGACAGGCGCGGCATTACGTATTAAACACAATTCAATCAGGCCACATTTTCAACCAACCTAATTTCCTAAATTGGCCTAAAAAGGTGAAGACAAAGATAGAACTGCCTATCCTCGATATATGGGTAGTTTTAGATCTACAAGTGATTGTCGTTAGAAACCTAATTCATAGAAACTTTCACATGCAATAAATGCTTCAGGTTGGTCGGTGTCTTAAAGTAATTGATAAGTCACTTTTCCCTTAATTGCATCTATTACTTTACTATTAGAAAGGTTATATCGCGATAAACCTTTTAAAAAAGAGTGATCACGAAGTTCCTAGCGCATTCGTCTCCATAGGAAATTCCAAATGGCTTTTAATATTTGTGTTTTAATTATAATAGTTTGTGAAAATAGTTCTATAATATTGAGATTATTGACAGGGAGCTTGCAAACATTAATATATTATTAACTTAATTACTTAGTTTTTTTTGCCAAATTCTGTGACAATAGTATCAATACTACCGTCACAAAATTTGTAATCAAATAGTTTCCTTACAATTTAAACCGCATTGAATTTGGTCCAAATATTTTTGAGGCTTTCGATCGTCAAACTCCCTAATGCCGCCAAAAATCAATAGAGAACAAAGGCATTATGTTAATGCACCTGTTTCCCTAACTTCCCGTTACCCCGTCGCCTAGTTTCCTTCAACTTTACCCTTCCAGCAAAATATTAGATTACACCGATAAAAAGGAAGTAATAAAAACGTTTACTTAAGTACGAGGATAAAAAATACCTAACTCGAGAGCAAATATTAGTGTTCTAGAAGATAATTTATACGATCTAGATAATATTATATCGTATCAGACCGATTTGCTGTCTGTGAGGTTCTAGTTTTGGTGTCAAATTAGAAATTATCTAATATGACGCCCAGACTAGAACCGATATTATACTGATTATCTGTTAATGTAAACATGTTTGCTTTAATTCCGCCAAAACCCATGGCAAGTTTTCAACAGCTGTTTTAACGGAAACCGATTGAAACAGGTTCCCAATAGAATTACTTAATCGCCCGGCCTTTTAAAGAACGAAAGTCTAAGCTCATGATAACAATAATGAAACAAAAAGCGTTGGCAACGAATTCAGGTCATCTGGTACATTACCGACAACATATTAATGTCTCTGAAACATGGCATACAGTAAGAAATATTTCATTTCATTCGCATTCATAACACACGCCTCTGGATACGAAACAGAAGTCTTTGATGATGCGAATCGGTTCAAGGGCGACTTGAATAATGGATCTATTAATAAATCTTTCTTTACTGCGACGATTAATATGATAAGAAATGGTTTTCATAAGATATTGTAGACGGGGAATAAAAACGAGACGTAGCAAAAAAGGTAGGAACAATATAGGACAAATAAAATTTACTCTACCTTGAGTGCGCTCCATAAATGTAATTTTCTACGAGAATTGCATTTGAACGTGCACTTAGGCTGGGATCGATCAAATAATGGGTATAATATATAAATGGGGACACTAATACGTAGCATAAAAGGAGTCGATAATGACATAACGCAGTAGTGAACATGAAACAATGACCCCCAAATTCATAGTAATTTCGATCCATCTACAAACATTTACCATTACTATATAACCATTTTTGATAGGTGGATTCGTGCGACTTTCAATCAACATTGTCGTCAACGTCCGTAAATATATGTTAAACGGTGATTGCTAACTCACCTAATGGATGGAACTTGGAGACGTCGGCGCCGCATTTCTCCCTGTTGTATTTCTGCGTCCTGCAAACGTTCCATGGTCCGAAGTAACCCCGGTCGTAGTCCGGGTTATCTGCTGCAAGGAGATGAAAACATCTATCATCTAGTAACATGCTCAGAGACCAGTGACGCAACGACTATGAGCATGACGTCATTTTCCACAACCCCACCTCCACCATGTTTAATAATACGCCAACGTGTGATTAGAGTATTACTTAACATGCTTGTTAAAATCAAATTACTGTCTATTAGTCCGAAAGAATGACGTTGTCGTTAAGTAACTAGATTCAAGCAGTTTGGAATGTGTAACTAAGTAGAAGCAACTGCCATGGGAAAGTCGCCTACGGCAATACGGGAAAGCGATATCGATAAGACGGCTCCTTATCTTTTACGAGCTTTTCTCTTTTCCTTTACTAGATTACTTCAACCAGATTTCAACGCAAATCGATCATATGTTCTATTCAACTGTTGTTTTCTCGTCAAATAAAAATGATTTCAATTTCCACTAATAATTTTAAAATAATAGTGAGTGATGTAACGTACGAAATATTTACTAGCCATCTAAACGTAATCAATTTCAACCTTATAACCACTTACATTCAAACCAACTGGTTCTGAAATCACAATACCATAATAAATTAAGCGTGTTGTATCTACTTAGCAAAGTAGCTTCTGCTTATTGTTCACCTCAAAAATGTGTGACGTTCAAGTTATCTTCACTAGCCTTGAAAATTTCCATAGTTTTGAATATGAATCATATTGTAGGATGACAAAGTGACCTGTTTAAGTCTCCACAAGGCCAAACTTGCCGGACAATGATTTGAACAGCGAAATCCGGAGAAAAGCCACGTGTTTTTTTGGGTTTGGAAAAGTTATAGAAGGCCTGCAAAGTATGAAGGTCGGCGCCGCGGTTAGAGAATCACAGAGGGCCTCGTCACGATTTCCTGGGTGCATGCTAATTGGATTCGAGCTGTGTTGCGAATTGGGCGCTATGCTAATTGTCTAACAAGAGTTGGCTCTCCCTTGACTTTTCATCCTTGTGTTATGTTACTTCAATAACTTCGGCGATTGCAACTTTAATATATTTCCTAACAGTGAACATAGAACAAGTATGTTTGGATGCAGGTTTAGTCTTCTCTTGAAGCTGTCACTAACAAACATGTAATATTAGGGGTGTATGCAATTTTAAAACTACGTGGTTATTCATAATACAGCAAAACTTATAAGAATTTCCGATGATCGATGAACTACATCATGTTCGGTGTAGTTGACAGCAGAAAGGAAGTAATGAAACTCGACTTCGACGCGTGGCCATATGCACTTCATTAGCGCATGATGATATGACTCATGATGTCAATTGAGTTCAAGATGACCCACATTCACCTAGCGTCATCATCAATCAAGCCCTAAGAAAAAATAAGGTTGACCAAAACAAAAGAAATCTCAGTCACCTTGTAATATGCATAGTGTGAAGATGACTGAAAGAAGAGAATTGTGTCAGACTATAACTTTTTATTTTATTATCACAATAAAACTTGATATTTTCGAGAAGAACCGGGGCTGAATTGCCAAACAGATTGGAACGAAATAGAATAAGTATTGGTAAAGCCGTCGACGTCGAGAGCATGAAATATTTTTATGATAGACTACGTACAAAATTCTGTTTCAGAGCAGCATATTGAATCTGAACGAAACTAATTGCAAACGACGCTTATTCTTCAACAAGTAATATTGGATGCTTGTAAACAAAAAAGAGTAATTATGGGGTTTCATGCATGGAGAAGCATGAGCTTCTCCATAAGAAATTGATTCTGATAGTTGATGGATTGATAAGCACTGTAGTGGATAGAAAAAATAAAAAGTCTGATTCCGATTCCAGAAATAAATACCACAGTGTTTATATTTCGCAAAACTATTAATGCAAGATGCAAATAAACGTGCATATATGACGGTTCGTTAACAGAGCCAAAGCAAAACAGTTAAGTACTTCAACTTTATGTATATCGCTAAGACTCAATAGTGATGATGCATTTGACTGCATAGTAAGCCTCAGATGACGAGTAATCTTCCACACCCAATATTGCAAGGGTTTAGGCTACACAATTTATTTTTAAACCAGATAACAGGCGTTTTAATTCTCTTAGTAAAACACCAAAGGATTATGCAATGAAAGACAGTAGTCTACAATGTTGAATATTTAAAGGAGTTCGTGACTCCTGCAAAATTGCAGTTGGAAGCAGCGTGGCAAACTGTAACTGTTAAACGTAGAACAATAAGTCATAAACTGCAACGATAAATTTAACGATGCAGGCCCGTCCCGGTAAACCGATAGCCTAGTTTGAACAGAAACATTCCTCGTTCTCATGCAGTATTATCTAAAAATAAAATTAAAGATACTATTCGATTCATATCCAAAGTAAATCGATCGATACAGACAATATCCAATCAACTTTTGGATCGAGTGAAATGTGAAAAGTTAAACCACAGGGGCACCAAACAATTTCTCCAGTCACGATCGATAACGAAGGTTTCAGAAAGTTTTGCAATTTAACGGGAAAAATAAGTTACGAAATATTCATCGCGCTGTTTGGTATTTGGTACCAAACGGAATGCTAAATATCAAGTTACTATCGTTATATTTGATGTTGTAATAACAAGTTAACAGGTTAATCAAAGTAGTTAATCAAGATTCACAACATACAGGTGAAATGGAACATAGTGTGTTAGAGAATTAACTGTTAATTGTGTTATAAATGCCTGGACTTGACACTTCATTTAGCATCAATGTCACGGACAATGAAGACAGTGAAGACTAATCGTTAAACAAAAACATCTAATGGAAAAAAGAATCTTCCATAGGACCTTCGCGCATGAAGCCGGCGTTAGAGCGAGGTCGTTGCCTGACTGACAGAAAAAAATGGCGATGTCATGCTGACCATTGATGGCTCGATAGGAGTTGGCAGACCTCAAAAACAGTTACGCTATTGTAACGTATACATTACATTAATTTTCTGTAGAGATTTTTAGGGTTTTGGGCACAGTAGATTTGAGATTAAACGTTTTCTATTGGAATATAACTGATTCGAGATTGCTTTTTAAATAGTTGATGAAATTCGGAGGGCATCGTAAATCTTTAAAAAAAAATTTTGGCAGGTATAAATATGGGCATGGACAATTAAATTTTCAGAACTTTTATACAATATTTTCTTACGTTCAGTAACAATATTCAATTAGTTGGATAAGCATTATAATAGTTATAAGGCTCCGCTTCTAAAATAATCTCAATACGCGATACTTACAATTAAAAGATAATTAATTAATTGTGTTCTTCACTGTGTTAATTCTAATTTTATTTTTTTGGTGTAGTATCACAGTAGCAACGGTCTCCTAAAATGAGTTTGTTACTCTCGTTCTGTTGAATTGATTTCAAATTAATAAGCCAGCTACAATTTTCTATTTTCGATGATACCGTTATTATTGTGGGCGTGAATTATAGCTTGTCATCAAACCAGACAACATGATGGTGTTATTATAGAGAAGGGTTATTTGTAAGTCATGATTTTCACTCGACGTTAACATATATTGGAGGAATATTTAAAATCCCTTGCACTTCACATGTAGTGTCGTGCCACCATCAAAATATAGGCACTTCGGTAGGACACATGTTTTGTAGTAGAAAAAGAACGTGATTCCAAAACTCCACCAGCTGTCAATAGGTCCTTTGTGATAGCCGGGGAAGTCAAGGAATGTATGAAATTGTAAAGCTTGTTTATGGTGGGAATAAGTAAATGCTTTTCAAAATCACCGAACGATGAATAAAGGTCTCTTTTGAAGCCCGTGACCCGAATAATGATCGAAATTCTAAATTAAATCCGCCTCACTGGGGACGTGACGAATACAATGCGATTTTAGCATTCACAATACAATTTTTTAATATTCTTGGGAGTTGATGTTAGTTTAAAAAAAACAGATACAAACTCCATATCTATAACCGCTGGCACATCTCCCACAAGTTGTCACAAAGGTCTCGGAGGTCAATAACCTGTTTGGCGGGCGGGCCACATTTTTTTAAATGCACCGTGTGTACATAGGTACCGCCACTAAACATCTCCTGAAGCACGGTAGTTAATTATGGGGCCATGATAACATTTAATAGCTACAACATTAATAGTTTGAACAAAAACGGGTGACCAATAAAAATATTGAAAGTGATACTTTACATAACAAGCACTTAGTGATACTTTACTGTTTACTAGTCCATTGACATTTTGGAATAAAAAGAATAAGAGTGGCGTGGATTCATCCGCCATCTTTAATACATTCAGCATCCATTTTTAGGGTTCCGTACCCAAAGGGTTAAACGGGAACCCTATTACTAAGACTTCGCTGTCCATCCGTCCGTCTGTCACCAGGCTGTATCTCATGAACCGTGATAGTTAGAGAGTAGAAATTTTCACAGATGATGTATTTATATTGCCGCTATAACAACAAATACTAGAAAACAGAATAAAATAAATATTTAAGGGGGCTCCATACAACAAACGTGATTTTTTTGCCGTTTTTATAGATAATGGTACGGAACCCTTCGTGCGCGAGTCCGACTCGCACTTGGCCGGTTTTATTTATGTGTGTCTATTCAATTTACTCTTGCTGTTAATTACTTGACACGGGCTGAATACCCGCTACCCGCAGGTAGAGCCATTCCTCATCTTATTCCATTATTCCATTCATTTCGTAAGAAAAGTAGAACTCAACGAAGGCTTATTAACATGTCGGTCATAATACTCCCGAGAGAGATTTTCCAAATAGATTTAACGGGAACCAATGATCTTATCTCGTAAATAAGTAAGGTTGGAAAGGCGAAGGTACCAAAGGTAACAGTAGAAGGCCCCAGCGCGTTGTGGCCCACTTCACGTGCGCTTCGGATCGCAACTTCCGTTGTGTACACAGATAAAAGGGGATCGCTCTATACAAGCGTTGTAGAGCTTCACACACACACACACGCACACATGAAAAGGAAAACCACGCTATAGTGAGAGCAAGACTTTTGGTTCCACAACTTTTCTGAAATAAAATGTTGGTAGAGCTCCTCATATGCTTACACCATATCTATATTATATAAATTCTCGAGTCACGGTGTTTGTTTGTCGCACTTTTCCTCACTCTCCTCTACTCACTCTCCTTTTTAGGGTTCCGTACCCAAAGGGTAAAACGGAAACCCTATTGCTGAGACTTCAACTGTCCGTCCGTCCGTCCGTCCGTCCGTCTGTCACCAGGCTGTATCTCATGAACCGTGATAGTTAGAGAGTTGAAATTTTCACAGATGATGTATTTAGTAAGTATGAGAATAGGTCGCAAAGGATATTTCATTTCCTGTTTTTTTTTTCTATTTGTTTGTTTTGTATTTCTAAGTAAGTAAGTAAGTATTTCATAAATAAGAGTTAACATAACATGATTTCACAAACGCGATACGAACATGTTAGAAGATGGTGTTTGAGACTCGACAGCCAGCAGCAAAAACTATACCTAAAGATTCACGACACAATAGAAGAATAGGAATTCGGAAACTGGATAATTTATGCAGAGAGAGGAAAATTAAAGTATGTAGAGCAAAACATCGATAGCGAAATAATATTAGTTACATACATAAGAAAATAAAAATATACTTGGACAGAAAAGTGAAAGAAATACACCATGAAATGCATTTAAATCCAACACCCAAAGACCTTTTTAGAATAGAATTGTGTACTTACAAAAGGAGTACGACTGGCCGGAGTCATCTGAAATAATTAGTTTTGCTATACAAATGTAGGTGCGAAAGCCATAGAGTGAAGTAGCTACAATTAAGGACACCCGTTGCACGGGCTAGTGTGACAAGTATATCCCTGTATACCTGCACCGGCTAGCATGTCCGCCAAGACTAGACTTGTAACACGGAAAACGACATGTTTTCCTATTCATTATGAAATAAGACAGTGAGGGAGTGACTGCGTGCGAAACAATCCGTGATACACGTCTGATCTTGACACGCGTGCTAGCCCTGCTGATCTCACGCGCAATAGAAATCAATTACTTTAAAATCGGCTTAGATTAAATAACAAAGTTAAGAAATGAAAAAAATTGACTACAAAAGGTGTGATGTCAGGCACCATAGCAGTTTACTCTGATTTCGAATAAGCTGTGAACGTCTGGACTTTTCCGAATTTAGAGTTCAGATCTATTCAGTGTGGTTAGCACGCATGTTAAGACTAGACCTCTGTCAAGGATTCGCTCGCTCGCTCTCTCTTGTTTCATACGAGAGAAAGAGACAAAATCAAATTATTTCGTGACATAAGTCTAGTATTGCAGCACATGATACAACTACAGGAGGCTATTCAGAATCTACTTGTCAGGATAGCGGGTAATTGGGTAATGATTATCGTGGTAAGAATCGTATGAAACAGTATAGTCAAATTAAATTAGTAAGCAAAATTAATGTTAATATATGGATAGAGTAAGCACGGGCGTAGCTAGGTAACCTAAGGCCCTGGGGCAAAAAATAACCTATTTATAATAGTTTGTTCTGTGTTCGTCGTGTTTCGAATACTAATTGAGTAGAGATTTTTCAGCCTAAGAATACAGGGGAGTTCCCCGCAAGTTTCAAACAAAGATGTTCGAGGATTGTTGGGAATTCCCCTGTATTTTTTCAAATAAGTTGCCATTATTTAAGTCGCGCTCCTGGTATTTGGTTTATTTTTATTTCGAATATGGGAGAAGACTAGTTTAATTTATAGTTTGTGAGTCAGAGTCCGAGGGGCCCCTGAGCTTGGCGGCCCCGGGGCACTGCCCCGTCTAGCCCTACGATAGCTACGCCACTGAAAGTAAGGGATTACGCGAAATAACGGGAGCGTGCGTCTCCCGCCGAACTAGGGCGTCAAAGTTCGCGCGTCAAAATATTTGCCAATGCCAAACGAACTCTGTGTCAATATGCATAAAGATTACATTTCTGTCGTAAAAGCCACACCCCCACGCGTCAAAACTCGCTCGCGCTGTCAATGTCATTTAGTTGTAGAATGAACTTTTTAGGGTTCCGTACCCAAAGGGTAAAACGGAACCCTATTACTGAGACTTAGCTGTCCGTCCGTCCGTCCGTCTGTCACTAGGCTGTATCTCATGAACCGTCATACTTAGAGAGTTGAAATTTTCACAGATGATGTATTTCTGTTGCCGCTATAACAACAAATACTAAAAGACAGAATAAAATAAATATTAAAGGCGGCTACCATACAACAAACGTGATTTTTTTGCTCATTTTTATAGATAATGGTACGGAACCCTTGGTGCGCGATTCCGACTCGCACTTGGCCGGTTTTTTTTTGTGCATGAGACAATGTTTACATGTGTGTGTATGGAATCTAACCCTGAGAGTAACAACTGTACATACATTAGCCTACTAAACAACAATGCTCATCTGATTCATTGTACTTTTGGTACATTGTTTAAAACAGCTAACCAATAAAGAATGTCAGACATTTTCACTTTTGAAATGTATACATACCTATAGAAATGAATAAAATTTGAAGTGGCTGTATGTAACATCAGAATAACAGCATTTTGCTATATGCATGTGAAAAAAATATGTAACATATAAAGAATACGCATAATTAAAAATGTTTGTCTATATATCTGTCTCTGTGTTTAAGGTAAACACCCAAGCGGGCATACCGATTTTGATGGGACTTTCACGGGCAAATAGCTGATGTAACAAGAAGTAATGTAGGCAAAGTTATTTTTCAAAATTCTATGCAAGCGAAGTCAGGGAACCACCAGTGTAGACTATAAAAGTTGTATGAGTATCTAGTCACTATTAGTATAAGAACACAGTCCACAACAGTCATTATATGATGTAAGAAACAGATCTTGACAGCCGGTTGAGACAATAGAATGTAATTTAGAATGCAATCAAGAAAGTACAGTATTAGCAAGAAATAGATTGCACATGATTTTGTCCTGTGGGCACAGGGCTTCACTATTGTAGGTATATAATTAGTGAAATATTCATTTGTACAAATTACTTACAGTTCTCAAAGTTGCCCCATGTCGGTAGCCCTACTGCGATGGCACCCACAACGAAGCAGACAAAGCCGAGAGCCACCACCCCACCAGAATATAGAGCCTTGCTGTTGGCCATGGCTCATGACTTAGCCAACCTCATGGAATGTTCTGGACATCAGGACCGAGGGGTGGTTGTTCGATGCGTTTGGAATGTTGAACAGCACATCTGTTGAAGATTTAATTTAATTTACGACACTGGCTGGTGCTCCAATTTTAAAAATGTTATAAAAAAACAAAAGCTATTTCTATAAATTTTGAATATGATAAAGTATGGCTTAACATGATATTATCTATGCCTAAGATCTTGATCTACTAACTTTTGATGGAAACACTTGAAACACTAATTATGAGAATAAAGGTGTAATTGCATTATGACTGCTAGTCACCTCAGTAATTAATGAATACATTTAATTAAAATTCCAAAGAACTACTGATGACTTTACATTTCTATTCAAAAATACTTGGCATCAATAGATAAATACCTTGTAATCATGCAAAAATATTTAATTGGTTGCAAATAGACGGCATCGTTAGTAGGTTGCATTTATAAACATTATTGTGCAAGCCCCAAACCGGTCCTCATTGGATAGTAAGCAATACCAGACACAATGGTATGCCAAATCAAAACATTTCAACCAAACAATTATGTACCCTATTGTCATTCCTATTGGAACATCGATTTCCAATTGTATTCCCAGTGGAAACCCATGGGAAGTTTTATCATGTTAATTGAACCATATAGGCGGAAAGCGCCGCTCTATACGAGCCTAGAAACAGTTATTTATGCGTAACTTTTACTCACGTTTACTTTGTGAAGTCGTCTCAAAGGAATCACTCAACTATGCAACAGACAATTATATTGTACTGATAACGAATTTGCAATAAAAAACATGCCCTTTGTGCTAAAAATACATTGAAACAAAACAAACACCTGTTATATTCACGTGAATGCACTAAAGTTCACTTCACGATTCGAAATTCGAACCACGACACACCTTTACACCGCCGCCGCAGAATGTTTATTAGACTGCTTTTGTTTGAAACGAAATAAAAACGTCGGGATGAAGGAATTTACATTATTTTATTTCTTAACATGAAAACAATATTGGAATGTGTTCTGTGGGAAAATACGATTAATTTTAGGAATGAAAAGGTACATCGCGCACAATCTCCACCTATGTGGTCGGTAAATAAACTGGTTTTTTGATTATTTCTTTCAAGCGGGGCGGGCTACGCTCGAATTGCATGCCACGAAAAATGTATGCCGCATCTATTAAAATCTTTTACCTCGCTCACACGTATATCAAGTATACAGTTATAGCCTAGCTTGAAAAGAAGATAAAAAGAGACAAGTATGTTTTATTTTTGACAGATTCTGTCAGTTAAGTAATGCCCAGGGTTGCCCTAAAAATATATCTGCTATATGCAAACAACAATTTCTGATTTTCTGAACGAATTTTACGTTTCTTTACACGTACGCGTAGACTGTAAATTTCATCAAATTTAATATCTTTTTTTATCTTTATTTTAGCAATGGTAAGTAAAAATCTTATTGTTTTCTTATATTTACGCGAATACTATACATTGAAATAAAACTATTTTACGGATTTTATCGCGTTCATTTACTATTTAAACGCGATAAAATCCGTAAAATAGTTTTATTTCAAAGTAAAAATCTTTTTATAAAAACAACTTCTTTTCTTCAGAAAATGCCATCACTTACTCCACCACTATATTTCATATCCACTCAACGTATATATTTAAAGATAAATTTCTACCTAAAAATGCCACGCACGACCCGTTGATTAGGCATATTTGCAACTTGACCATGCGGTTCTAGTCTAGTCACTCTTCACTGAAATGTCCTTGTTAGCTGCTTGCATTTACTGTTGCCGTATCAATTACACTTAAGTCAGATATTAAGCCAAATAGCAAAATAATAGAGATAATAATGTCTAATGTTACAGAGACCGACAAATTCACAACGATGTAAAGGCATTGGTAAAAAAATGAAAAGAGATATTTCTAGAATGAATTTCGGATTTCCCTAAGTCAGCGTCACCAACGCAGCCTATGTCAGAGAGTTGTAACGGGGTTGTGCCTAAAGAGTATAATAAGTATGTATGTTGTTTAACCTTTGTAGTGTTTCATTAAGATAAAGATGCCTTTTCTGTGTTTGTAGATTATTTTAAATATTTTTTATTGTGTAAGGGTTTGCATGTAATCTTACACGTTACGGACTTCTCTACGTCCGGTGAATGGCGATGCCAGTCACAAAAAAAAGTAAATGTCAGTCCGTAGCATTCTATCAATTTTTGTTCGTGTGATTTTCTGGGTGATTGGGTCTTGTTTTTGGACGAAAGATTGAGTCAAATATTTATTTTTAATGGCAATATTGAGGTGGCATTTGTTTACTAGTAAATGTTCGCAAATGAAAACAAATGAACACTAAATACATTTAAATTTGTTGGTGAGTATTATTAATTATTTTACTGACTGCCACGACGGTAAGATTTTATAATGAACTCAAAAGTGCACGTTATATAACTATTTAAATATCATCAGTTATATAAATTCCTTCGTTTACTTTTGTTAGTTGTTTAAAGCAGTGAAACAAAATCTCACTATAATATTTGCAGGGCAGTGCTACACATCAAACAAGGATGTACGAAGGCAGTTTGATGGAAATGGTAGTGACCACATTGGGTGTGCTGGTGACTATGGCACTGCTGAGTTGCTTGTGCTGCGCGTGCATGAAATTCAGGTTTGTTCAACACAATATTACATTATATATATCTGGCAATTATTTGCCAACACTTTAGTATGATGGGTTCTGTATAATAAGCAATTTAAAATAAGAATCCAGTTTTTTTTTGTTACTTTAGTATTAAATATCTTCTACTTGTGGATACCCAATGTGTGCTACGATGATTGGGCTGAATGTGCTTAAAGCATGGTGTTAGTGTTCTATGACCATCTTCACACTACCTTCCTAATGAAACCGGTTTAGGGTGGTTAGCTGGTTTCAAAGTCGATATTGAATATAGGTAGAAACAATTTTTGTGTTTTATATATTGAGGAGTGAAAAGCTATTTGACCTAAGTACACTGGGCGATATTTACTTATATTCATATCTATTTGGAATCAGCAATTATTTCTGCGTCAAGTGAGTATGCTCTCATGTAAAGTTAAAAAACCGGCCAAGTGCGAGTTGGACTCGCGCACAAAGGGTTCCGTAGGTAACATTATCTATAAAAACGCCAAAGAAATCACGTTTGTTGTATGGGAGCCCCCTTAAATATTTATTTTATTCTGTTTTTTATAGCGTCAACAAAAATACATCATCTGTGAAAATTTCAACTCGCTAACTATCATGGTTCATGAGATACAGTCTGGTGACAGATGGACGGACAGCGAAGTCTTAGTAATAGGGTTCCCGTTTTACCCTTTGGATACGGAACCCTAAAAATTATGCTGAAGTCAAATAGCCTTAGCACCCCTCAATATATAGATAAGCTATTATTATTATGATTATGATCAATTGTATATCTGTACTATTATCAACTTGGCCTTATAATATTATGGTTTTAATCCATATCACACTTATTAATTTCAGTGATCTCCGCTTAAAAGGCTACATTGTAGAAACGGCAAAGAAGAAAGGCTTGAAAGTGGATCTAGATAAATTGGACTCCAAATACTCCTGTCCGTCACCTCAAGCTAACGAGAACTGCACTATAATGATACCTGAAGTTGCTATTATCCTTTAGCTTCGACCATTGATCAGAGAATAATGGTATTTATTATTTCAGCAATAGAAATTGAAATTCTATAGCAATAACTATGAAATCTGGTTTAATTGACTTCATGAGATTGAGCATTAAGTACCGGACATTAGGTGTCCTGTGTGAAAATCTTCAACAAGCACCAGCATGGGATGTGTCCTATTGATACTTAAAAAACCTTGTTTTTTAAATCTATGGGCTTGATGATTTATCTGTTGACTGATCATAGACACTTTTTAAACCGACTTTAAATAGGAGGAGGTTTCTCAATTTGACCATTATATTTTTTTTAAGTGGAGAGTACACATAGACAAATAATTCACAATTGATGGTAGAAAGCGGAAATGTTGTATCTCGAAAATTGGCCTTAATGACTAATGGAATTAGAAAAGAATTAATGAAGAGAATAGGAACAGAATCTTAGAATTGATCAGAAAAAAAAATGTCAATGTCTTACCTGCTTATGACAAATCAAAATATGACACAGTATTTATTTTTATTAAGGAGTTATGATTTTTAAAAATAGTTTTTTGGGTCTGGTGTAAAATTGGATATTTCCAGATATAATTCTGTTTTCTGCCATCGATATTGTGTTAAAATGTATGAGGAGTGCATTAAACTTTGTTTGATTATGTACTTAGTGAGATAGAGGACATGGCACTGAGTTAATAAAACTTCATAGTACTGGCCATCTATAAAAGAGAATGAATCTTTGAGGTTTCATTTAAAAAAGGAACCCGTATAAGATCAATTTGTTTAATTCAGTCTGGCCGCAATCTTTATGAGTTTCATACTATGATTAGATTGAGCTGGACTTAATGAAATGAGGCTTTTGGAAAAAAAGGACAGAGAAGGGCGTCATGGGATAGACTCTATATATGTAATTATTATATTGAAAGTTGTAGGAACATAGCAGCAGCTATATTTGTGTTGGTTCTAAATAGTATTAAGGTAAAAGAGAGAAGGTCTTAAACAAAAAAAAATACTATGGTTCTAAATGATTCTAATTGAAGCCATAATCCTGCCTCACTAGGAATTGTGTAAGAAAATACAAATTATACATCCCCAAATTTATAGAAAGTTTTAATCTTTCCTTAAATTTGGATGGTAAATATAAATTTAATAATATTATAATCTAGTAACATTTTGTAGTAACTTTACTATATACTTAGATACTATTGATAATCTTTATAATGTGATACCATAGGTACTATTTATTTATTTGAATGTAAAATAAGCGAATTATGATTGTCAAGTAACACTTTGACCATATCGAGAGTTGAAGGGTTATTTGACTTGTACAATTTTTTTTTTTATTTTACGAAGTGCTCTCAATCGACACAGAAAAAATGGCTGATTCAAAATATGTGTATACGTCAATATCGCCCGAAATTGTCGCCAAAATACATCGGCGAAGTGTGGGCGCACTACAGTACACCTCTGCATACCCCTTCGGGGAATACAGGCGTGATGATATATTTTTTTTGTTGCTTAAGTCAAATAGCCTTTCGCCCCTCGATTTAACGACGGCTTGGTCTAGCGGTCTAAAGCTGAAAACAAACCAACGGACGCGGCTGACAGCCGCGACTTATATGGTATCTACAGTCGTATTTACTTTTTTACGAAATGAGTGAAATTTAATGGAATAAGATGAGAAATGGCTTCACCTGCGACTAGCGCGAGTATTTCGCCAATGTCAAGTAATTAATAGCAAGGATAAATTCAATAAATACACATTATAAATAAAAATTGATAATGGCAGTGATAAAGATGGCGGATGAATCAGTCGTATTTTTAATTAGACGAAGCCAACTGACAGTAGCTAATGTCACTATGTAAAATAATGTTGCCACATTTAAAGTAATAGTGATGCGTTCAGTTCTCGTTCAATCAGATGAATGAACAATGAGTGTGAATAGTTAATCATTTCAAACTATAAAAGACAATCGAGGCAATTTCATTCATTCAGGAGATTTTTCAATCATTCACTTTGTCACAACACTATTTTTATTTCATCAAAAACTGACAACACAGTAAACGTCAGTTGACTTCGTCTAAGTGTATGGACACGGGTGTGCAAACTATCGGACGTAAGTCGTGGACGTAACCTTGAGCGTTCGGACGTCCGACAGAAATCTGGCACGCTGGATGTTTTCGTCTGTGCACACTTCTCAGTCGCGGCTGTCAGCCGCGTCCCATAGTTTGTTTTCAGCTTAAGCCTCTGCTGTAGGGTTAGCATGTCAACACAAGATCTTTGTCATAGAGTTGCTCGCTCGCTCTCTGTCTAATTTCATACGAAAGAAAGAGATAACATCAAGATATTCTGTGACATACGTCTAGTCTTGGCGCATATGCTTCAACTACTGCTAGCTTACTGCGCCGGGCTTTCGGAATTTGCCCTTGGGGTAAATGGGATCGCATTGTACGGTACCCATACAACAAGCTTTGCTTAGTTTGGGATCATACGATGAGTATGTGTCTTGCAATATTTATTTATTATTTAGTACTTTTACTATATCTCAAGGAGATGATATTATAATTATTGAAATTTTGTTATTTTTTACATATTAACTATTTTTCATAAGTGTGCTCTACTATTTTATAATTCACAATTTATTTCGATTTAATTATTCAACCCCAAAGTTCCTAACTATAGATAAGATCTACTTGTACCTATATTATGTTGTTTTTTAGATTTTTAATATTTTTTGTCAAAAAAGGAATGGCTTTTGAAATCTGGGAAAGTCGTAAGCTTATTTGCAAAATATTATAACCAAAGATATTTTTGATGTGCCATCTCTTATTTTGTATCTTTATGAATGGTCTTACTTACCCCCAAACTTATATCTATACTCTATACAAATAAATAAAATTGGAGTGTCTGTTTGTAATATCAAAATAATACTTTTTTACCAAATGCGTATGAAAGTATATACGATACCTATAACGAAAACGCAATTTGAAAATATTTTGTCTGTCTGTCTGTTTGTTTGAGGTAAACTTCTAAACGGCTGAACCGATTTCAATGGGACTTTCACTGACAGATAGCTGACGTTCCAAGGCGTAACTTAGGCTACTTTAATTTTAGAAAAAGCATTAGGGTTCCGCGGGAAAAACATAATACCCATATTTCCGGGTAATCTCCCTAAAGTCCACGCGGGCGAAGTCGCGGGCACAGCTATGACCCATATAAATTGACCATTTATTTATATTGGCATTACAAAACAATTTTGTACTGAAAAAATAATTGTATATGGTTTGTAGAGATTAAAAATTAAATAAATGTGGGGGCTTGTTGCCATACTTGAAAATTTAATGATTTTTATTATTAGGACCAATGCAACACAATTATGTAGTGACCTTAAGGATAGTGAGAGTTTAATATTCATTAGTATTAGTACTTACCTGTCTACGTTAATACAATTAAAAAATACGTATGTACCCACCTATTTATATATTTGATACGTGTGTTATATGATCACTTTCGAAATTCTGTAGCCGATTTAGAACATTTTTACCGCGATTTGTCTTAAGCGTTACTTTTACCGGCATTTCGCTCTTTCTATAGATTTGAATATTGGGTATTATCACCATGATAGGTCATCGAGGTATATAACGGAGATGCCCCATCGTCTCTGAGCTACGGCATTTTTTTCTGACGTTTATCTGCCATCCGCCATTGCAGTTGCCCTAAGTAGTTGCCGGATCATGTAAGTACCTAAGGTACCACAATGGCGGAAACTAAAAAAAATCCGCAGAGGCGGAGTCAATATGGGTTCTCTAGTTACTCTATGTGATAGGTATGCCATTGTATCGTATAACTGCCATAGATACACATGACCAATACATCTAGAGCGGAACAAATAAAAAAAACGATTTTTAGATGTTTTAATTAAATTATAAAAGGAGGTTCTTGATTTGAACTGTAGTTTTTTTTATTAACAAGTTTGTCAATTCGTATTTTTCCGCGCGTTGAATTGATCCTATGTATCTGTTATTAGTAGACATTTAAAAGTAGTAAGAATTGTCTTGCATTGCCTTAGTGAAATGTGCTATATATAGAATCATCACTTGGTAGAAGCTAGAAGTCATCTTTCATCATATATCTAGGTGCTTGAATCATAATATATTTTTCTTTGAAGTACCAACCTATTCTGCCTGTATATTTAAGACATAATAAAATATGTAGCATTGAAATAAAACTATTTTACGGATTTTATCGCGTTTATTTACTATTTTATTTTTCGACGTTTCGGCTGCTTTACAGCAACCATGGTCACAGCAACCAATCCGTAAAATAGTTTTATTTCAATGTATAGTATTCGCGTAAATATGAGAAAACTAAATATGTAGCATTTAAATATATTATAAATCTGGTATTTATATTTTTAAATTGGAATTTTAACAACGCACAATGTAACGCTGTCTTCAATAGAGTGACATATTTTTTATTTTCTGTACAAAATAGTTCAAATAGTAGGAACTGATGCCTAAAATGGCAACTTTGAGCTATTCTTAATAAAGAAAAACAAACAAAGCTACGGCCCTCTTACCACCACCTGTCTTACAGCAACGTTTTTAGGGTTCCGTACCCAAAGGGTAAAACGGGAACCCTATTACTAAGACTTCGCTGTCCATCCGTCCGTCCGTCCGTCCATCCGTCCATCCGTCTGTCACCAGGCTGTATCTCATGAACCGTGATAATCTGTGAAAATATCACAGATTATGTATTTCTGTTGCCGCTAAACCAACAAATAAAAAACAGAATAAAATAAATATTTAGGGGGGCTCCCATACAACGTGATTTTTTTGCTCGTTTTTAGCGATAATGGTACGGAAACCTTCGTACGAGAGTCCGACTCGCACTTGGCCGGTTTTTAATACCTATTTGACAGTTTAATTCAATAAAAAATATCTCAAAAAAATACAGTCACTATTTAAACAACGATGCTTTAAGAGGTGGTGGAATAAGCCCTATTGAAATTAACCCGCGCGTGGATAGCACTGTGTGACCATTTTTAACGAAAATTATTCAGGACATGAATTCGTTTAAAACTGGCTTCCCACGGTTCGCGATTCTACGGATCATCACGCACAGCCGACGACCACGGACGGCAACACACAGACAGGGCTCTTCCCACGCTGCGTGTCGGTCTGTGTAGTTCTTTTGATAGCTTCATTTCAAAATGCAAAGTGAAAGAGAACGTGATACGTTCCTTTCAATTTTTCACCGCACCTTTGAAGTTACCGCCTCGCGACGGATACCGGCGCACCACCTGTGCTACAACGGACGAGACCCTTCCCAAGGTGTGCCGTGCGAGCTGATCCGCGTCCGTCCGCGATATCACGGACCGTGGGAAGCTAGCTTAAGAGGGATTGCTAAAGTGGCCATTTTAGACGAAATAATTTTGGAAAGCCTATTTCAATGATACAATTTGACTCGTGGACTATACAAGTATTTCTAAACCAAATAATAGATATTATAGGTATTGGGTAGTCAATACAGCCATTGCCAAAACTGTGACTGATGGATTTAAATTATAGTCGAATATTAGAATAAGTTTTTTGTCAAATCATATTATCTACAGTCGAATTATAGCAATATATTCCGAGATACATTGTTTTATTTATTATAATTATTACAATGCATACGAATCGCATAAAAATTCTTAATCTACTTTTACAAACACAGGTTTCACCCACAGAGACAAGCTGACCTTTGCTTTTTTGTTTTGAAAATGTACTCTGTGTACAATATAACTAAAGATTGAATTTCTGTGGTAAATTAGCTCGCGAGTCAACGGGAATGATCTGTAACCGGAATCGCCTTAAGCATAATGTCGTAATTCTGTTGCAAAAAAGTTTCAACCAATTTCTGTCACACTTATGTGTGATTCAAAATCCGCAATAATTTTTGGTTTCTAACGTAAATTAATAGCAATAAAAGTTATTTAATAGCCTATCAGGGAGTCATCCGCCATCTTTATCACTGTCATTATCCATTTTTATTTATAATGTGTATTTATTGAATTTGTCCTTGCTATTAATTACTTGACATTGGCGAAATACTCGCGCTAGTCGCAGGTGATGCCATTCCTTATCTTATTCCATTAAATATCATCATTTCGCTCATTTCGTTAAAAAAATAATAATAATAATAGCCTATCAGGTTATCGTACAGTAGAAGGATAACATTTTGATAGAGGTATTCAAAATGGAATATAGAATACCATGGTGTAGTCAAAATAAAGAAAAAAAGACTCGAGAGGTGTCAACGAAGTTCCTTTTGAAATAAATAAAAAAGCAACAAAAAATGTACGTATACATACACACACACACATCGAAATCGGAATTAGAATAGGAACCGGAAACGGAAAATCGAAATCGGAATCGCAATCGTAATCGCAATCGAAATCGAATTTTATTGTATACATAAATGCATACAATAAAAATCACACACACCTATGTAAAAGTGTCGTACAATAAAACTCACACAGACATATGTAAAAGTGTCGTTACAAAAAAGTATTCGTTACAGTCGATTTTCCTGTATTTTGATATCTCTTCGGGCAATAAAGGGATACCTATCTACGTTCATCAAACCGGAGGGCCGCGTTTTGAATCACAAAATACGTCGATCCCCTGTGACACGTTCATATTGCCGGTCCCAATCCGGATGCCGTACCATTCCGGCTCAATGTGTCGAATTAATTTGACCTCCACAATCCGGGTATAAACATTTTTGAATTTTAATAACCGAGATGTCAATCTATACTTTTTTTTAACGTCGGAAAATCCTTTAAGGATACTCTGCCACCTCGGGGGAAGTAGCAGGGTTGTTTGGGAGTCCCGGCAGAAGGCCGTATACCCACTAAAAACCGATGGTGTACCATCCTTCGCTGGTATCGGGGCGCCACGGGATCGCTTTAGCATCGCGACGCACCAGCGAATCTCGTATCTAACCTACTAATATACCTTCATGTGAAAGTTTGTGAGGATGGATGGATGGATGCTTGTTACTCTTTCACGCAACGACTACTGAACGGATTTTGATGAAACTTTACAGTATTGTTGTTTATACATCAGAATAACATATAGGCTATAATTTTTAACGATATTGAACGTTCCTCGCGGACGAAGTCGCGGGTAGAAGCTAGTATTCTAAATGTGAAAGTTTGTTCGGATGAATGGATGAATGAAGGAAGGATGGATGGATGAAGGATGGATGGATACCCCCTCTTCTGCTCGTAGGTGCATCTTTGCACCTACGAGCGCGGTCATTACCTCTCCCCTCACGGCAACTGCCCAAGCCGAGGTCGTGCCCCATGTAGCGCCCTTGAGCTAGTTGCCCTCCTCTTCCGCCCTTAAGGCTTTGGTTGGGGAGTCGCACTCTGCACTCCTCCGGTGAAGCTGTAAAGGCCAACTCACAGCCAACAGCGTAGTCCATTCAAAAAAAAAATCATTAAACTTTATAGTATTATTGTTTATACATAAGAATAAATAGGAATAATAAATATAATCGTAAATAAATTATAATTTATTTATTGACTCAATAAATTATAATTTATAACTATTTTGAATACCTAAACGAAGTCGAGGGTAGAAGCTAGTATTATAAGAATCGGTTAGTACCTAGTATAAAAAATCCATCCATTCATTTCACCTACCAAATTGCGTATAACTTTACAATCCACAATAGGTAGGTAGTGTGCTACGTGTTTTACGTATCACATTGTCTGTGGAACGCTTTATACCTTCGTTTCGAAGCGTCGCGCCTGTCACTCCGGCTAATTGAAAGTCACTGAAAAGGGGCGAGTGACGTCACCCCGCTGAGCGTTTTCAAATTTCAGGGCGGCTACAGTGAACCATCAGCGGAGCGGTTTATTGGCCAAATGCGCTTTTTTATACCCGCGACTTTTCCCGCGGAACTCTAATTTTGTCTTTAATTAAAATAGCTGCTTTTAACATCAACTATCTGTCAGAGAAAGTCCCGTCCAAATAAATTCAGCCGTTTGGGAGATTACTTGAAAAAAAATGGTTGTATATTCTTCCAACGGAACCCCAATTCTTTTTCTAAAATTATCTACTGTAGCCTAAGTTACTTCTTGTAATGTCAGATATATATGCCAGTGCAATTCTCGTCAAAATCAGTCAAGCCCGTTAGGGAACCGCAGGGTAAACTACGCTTATGAGGGGCGACTACCAATATTCACAAAACAGAATATGCAAATTTTACATAAAACTCGAAATATTATACGAGTTATAGAAATTGACGTAGAAGAAAAGTTGAAAATACATGGTCGAATTTCGACCCAGTTTTTTTACCATTCAATTGTGACCCGATACTGATGCAAACGTCAAAGTATTATTTCGGACTTCTGAAACTGCCTGTACTATACAAATAAATCAAATTGAAATTTTGACGCGGGCAACACTTGAGCGCCCTAAGCGTAAGAAACACGCTCCTCTTTGGAGGGCTTATTTTATTAAGAAAGTTATTCTTTGTGATTTTACTATGATTGTAGATTGTTCGCGCGGTCACTCTGCAGAACAAACGTGTTTTGGGAAAAAACACGCCTTATTTTCAGTTCGGTTTGAGGGTTCCTTAGCATGAAAATGCATAGGTATAAGTCGAGATTGCACAATCTCGTGTAAGATGACACTACGTGACTTTTGAAACTGCATCTGGGACCCGCGCCGTGGCAATCCAGTTTGAATAACAAACAGGATAAAAATGTCTAATGCATTGGAGATAAACGTAGCTGTATTTTAGAAATATTATTATTCTATAATGCTTTTAAAAGTTATCTAATTTGGTACCTATTGATGCATCAATAAAACTATTGTATTATATGAATTTACTTTATATTATAATAAAACAATAAGGTACACAGAGCGCGTAATCGTATTGTATTGGTCGGACACACGAGAAAGAGCCTGATGGCCGGCTCTTAGCAATACTTAACAGTAGTAGCTATTTGCTCTTATCTTTATGTCAGGCGTTGGGATGCGTGCATCTATATATGTGCGTGCTGCGTGCATCTATATATGGATGGATACATGGATATGAAATTTCGGATGTAGATACGGATACGGATTATAATAAAGGAATAATATTATATCGATTACGGATATTTTTTATTTCGAATATCCGATAGTTTCAGTTACGGATACGGAGCTCCATAACATCCCTGGTTGCTATAGGTAGGTTTGGCTTTTGTAAGTCTGTATATTAGTAGGTACTACCTAGTGAAAAATCTGTAAATTGGCAGGCTGGAGTCTCAAGTCTTGTGACTCAAGTCTCCTATACAAAGCTTGTAACATTTAGAATGCGTTTTGTTACTGTTACCTACATAAATAACATCATCGCTTCAAGGGTATTGACAACAATATTGTATTGTTAATGTTACGAGAATTGTATAGTATACATCATCACTCTTGTGTTCCCCGAAGGTAGGCAGAGGTACACCTCTCTGTAGTACAACTGCAGTGCACCCAGGTTTCGCTGATTATTTTGGTGCCAATGTTATATAGGCCAAGCCCAAGACTATTGCCATCATTGCGAGGGAGATTTGGGCCATAGTCCACTACGCTAGTACGGTGCGGGTTGGTGAACTTACCACGCCTTTCTATAATTGTACCTATAGTAGATCGATCAAAACGTTAGTGTAGACAGACAGATATAAAAATTAGTCTCTATTTTTGATTATTACAAGCTTTATATTAACTTGCAATGTATGTCCGGGTGGAATCTTGCAACTGAATTTTAAATCAGTTATCTTTAGCTGATTGAGCTGAAATTTGGTATACACGTTTGTTTTGGATGACAATGCATGCTTAGCTATGTGACGTCATTCTAATTCCAATATGGCGGATCATCTAAGATGGCGGAATAGGTATATTTTCTGCACTACCACAGTATGGGTATCAAATGGGTTGCTGAAGAGAACACGAAAACTAAGGGCAATTAAAAATAAAAGCATGTTTTTAAAAAGTTTTTTACCATTAATTTTTATTGTCTATTTCTTTCGTGGGATAATAATAATGTTAGTAGATAAGTATACCTTCGTTACTCGCAACCTAAACGATTTATAAAAGCAGTCTCAAAGGTGCCATTTTGGGAGTACCTGACCGACCTTTGTTTAGGTACACATCGCAATTTCTAGACGAAATAAAGCGCGAGTTGTTATTAGTGTCACGTTCTCAAACCTCGCAGGATTATTCGCATCACGCCCTGAACATACTGAGGCGAGCGAATTCACTTAATTACATTTGAAAATGTACTCAATGAATGCCTATGCAGGGTGTATCAGAAGTCCGAAATAATACTGGACATTTTGCATTAGTATCGGGTATACCTACAACCGAATAGTATAAAAATTTGTTCCAAATTCGACCATGTTTCTTTTCAATTTATGTTTGCCGCCTCTTTTGAAATCTTGCTATATCTCGTGTCCTATACACAATTTTCAAATTCCGTTTTAAGGCTATTAGTAGCAAACCCTCTCAGATGTAGTTTACAGTGTTAAACAGGGTTATGGATGAGCCCTGTGACAAATATTCGGAGGTCTATAACTCAGACACTATGATAGTTAGGTATACACTGTCTTCACAAAGCATCCACATATGAACTGCCGTATAAGTACCTACCTGAAATATTATTTCGAACATCTTATACACCCTGTATAAATAAAGATTGAATGTCTGTGGTCGACGAGTTATTATGTCAAAGAGGCAGCTTTTTTTTATAATATTTATTTGACAGTTTCACATGTTCAATTTTGTGTGTGACTTTGACGTTCACGAATGTGAACGAACGAAAGACGTATAAGACTGGATGGAAGTGATATTAATGAGACCAAACTCGGTCTTATTTTTTTTAACGTCACTTTAAGGTAAATACGTTGTAATATTATTGTCTGTGGCAATAGTCACGTGACCACGCGACTAGAATCAGTCGCGTCATCGATGTCAGTTCGGTAAAAAATGTGCTTCTTTTATGAGTATATAGAGTTCATTTTGGTGTATGCGGTGCGGTTTTTGACGCGTGTATTTGCGCAGGACTTCGCGCTCCCGGATAGCATTATCTGCGTTATCTTGGAAAGGTTTCTATGCCCTCTTTATATTTGTCAGTAAGTTACATAACATTTGGGGAGAATCATGGACATATAAAAAGTTGGCCTCCGCACCGCTTACGTCGAAAGTGAAGAAACGTATCTATGTGTACATTAATTGGGACAAATCAACCGATTGAATTATGTATGTGGTAAGTGTATGCGAAAAAGACGTGTACGGTTCCTATAAGTGAGCCAATTTAATATGCTTCACTTTTTGTCCATCGCGATTGTCCGACCCTTTTAAACGTTCATGGGCAGATTGCATAGATAAGGGTTGGTTAGAAAGAACTAATTTATTAAGATACCTACTTGTATCCACTTCTATATCCTACAGGTAGACAGAGGTGCTATGCAGTGTACCCACATTTCACCGATATAAAATCCTTCGCCAAAATCAATGTAGTTAGCTAGTACCTACTTTCGTAATAGAGATTTGGCCTACTGTCCTATTGCCGTTCAAACTCCCCCAAAATTTAATAACATAAAATACATTTCCATAAAGTCATGAAAAAACAATAAAAAACTTATTTCCACCAAAGATATGTATTAGTATTCCGTTCTAGTAATCAAAGATGCCGTAAAATCGGGGAAAATATATTTTATTGTGTAGGTAGTTAGAATAAAATTGGTAAGGAGGTGATATGTATTCGTAACAGAACGCGTGGCAAACATATAATCTGCCACAAGAGACATAAAACCCTGGTTTAATAATTTAAAAAAATGTAGCCATCGCGGGACGCCTGGCAGATGTGAAACATTATGTTATTTGGAGTAGAGAGAGAAGCGTTGTAGCGGCGAGTGAGCGGAGTCAGCCTGATGGGCGGAGTCTAAGCGGCGGAAAGAACCGAGGAGCCACGGAGCTGCTCGAAGTTTTCGCATCACGGCATCAACAGTTGCTCTCACTTGCCAAGCCATTAGATGTTTCACATCAAAATTTAAGAAAAACTGTAACTGAAAAGGAATGAAATCGGTTTAAATCGGGCTTTACAAAGTAAACTCGACTTCTCCTATTTTTGAAGTCTGTTAAAATTAAGGCTGTTACCCGGGCTATAATAACGAATTGATTGCCACCTTATTCATCAAAGTCTGATAAATACTTTAGGCGGTTTGCGGATTATCCGTTTAACAGTGCTATAAGACAATTGTTCTTGTATTTCCTTAATCCATGGTAGTACTAAGTGTACTTATTACCGTCCTTGTCATCCTCATAATATATAAACAAGACAGCTATAATATATTTACCTTTATTTTTACTCTAGACATGTTTTTGTATCGTAAATGTTGGCTGTAAAATGTAGTAATGACAAACTTCGTCTATCATATTAGGTTGAATAAGAAATACTTAAGCAAGTAGATTCGTATTTACCTAACTTTAATGGTTTTACAATAGCACAGTGAGCTAACTAAAATGCACAGGATATTTTAGGGCTGCTAAAATCGAATCATTACCTACATACATAACTCCATTTGTTATAACATTAGAAATAAGAGGCTCGTACAAGCAGGAGTCCAAAACATTTTATTTCAAAAATAAAACAGGTCTGAAGAACTCACAATAAACGTAGCGTAACTAAATTATCTCATTGCTAGATTTACATTATCTCATTATGTACTAGCTATACGAGAACGCCACACGCCCGCGCCTTACATTCAGTTTCATCATAATGAAGTTCTATACAGATTTATAAAGATATAATACAATGTTAACTTTATATCCATAGCATTACAGCTCAATTCTTAACTAGCATAATGTTAGCGTTTGACACGTTATAGATTACAATAACATCAATCTAACCACATTGATTAATATAAATTTTTACTTTAAGTTACACGCTTTATAGTCCAATTTACAGTAGCACAATGGAAATGGTTGACACGTTATTGTAACATGGTGGTTTAATTAAGGCTGTGTTTGTGCCTCGCACGGAGCGTGAACGTCGCTTCAATGCCGTTTTGATTCGACAGAGGTTGTATTGACGACAGAGCTGATGGATTAACAATGAATGAACGCTCCAAATCCGGCTTTGAACGGAAATAGTTAGATACTTATGTACTAAAGTAGAATCTACGGAAGGCTTTAGGAATCAGTATTCGGTTTTTGGTAATATCTCTGATGTTCGATTACTCCAAGCAAAATGACAATAGGTAAATCCCAAGTAAACTGGAGCTTTAAAACTCGTGTGTCAATATACTAAATATCGAATTTCTATGTTAAAAACGCGTCAACATAGCTCACATTGTCCATGTAGTTTCGTTGAAGAATTGACTTTATTTCTTAGTGAATACAGTTCATTTTGGTATTGGCAAACATGAGTTTTCACGCCCCATAATATTACCTTATTTTTTATCACTTGACAATTACTTACATTAAATATTTATACTTATTGCGAGATAAATCTGATTTATTTGCTTAATAAAAATAACTATTGCTTAAATTCTATCCAGAATTCTACCTCGGCTATATTAATCCGAGAATTCTTTCCTTCTTCGTTATAAATTAACGAATTCATTCATGCGCCTTTCAAAACGGTACCATTGACATTTTAAAGCAATTATCGCAAAAACTCAATATTATTAGCGGACATTGGAAAATAGCTCTTAATCGTTCCACCTTTTAGAGCAATACAAATTATATATAAACAAGTATATAAAGATGTTTGAAATTTTTAAGCGATAATTGTATCTTCAAACCTTTTTTTTTTTTTTTTAACGTCGGAAAATCCTTTATGGATACCCTGCTACCTCGGGGGAAGTAACAGGGTTATGAGGGAGTCCCGGCAGAAGGCCGTATACCCACTAAAAACCGACGGTGAACCATCTTCCGCTTATATCGGGGCGCCACGGGATCGCTTTCGCATGCACCGCGTGTGATGGCATTATTAAAATAATCCTATTTAAAGACCAAGCTTAAGAGCTTTTATTGGGAGATGAGGCTTTTAGCGGACACATCATCATTAATCAGATCGACAAGCGACGTTTTAACTTTATCATCGTACCTTTTAGGTCAGCCGTGACCTCTGTACCAACTCTACTGTACCTAATCAAGAATCAAGAATATTTTTATTCATGCAAACCAATACAGGCACTTATGAATCGTCAATAAATAATAATAATAGTATATATATATTTTTTTTTTTTCATTTATGCATCAAACATTCATTTTCTAACAAACTATGTTTGTTATAAACATAGGTTGTGAGAAAATGACTGTTACAGTAGGTATTTTACAAAAGACCTACAGTGCCGAAAATATAATTAATACAATAATAAATGTTAATTTAAGGCCTTGAAAAGACAACGTTAGTTGACTAACAAAATAATACTATTTAGTAAAATAAGTAGTAAGGAAAAAAAAGAAGAAAAAAACCGGCCAAGTGCGAGTCGGACTCGCGCACGAAGGGTTCCGTACCATTATCTATAAAAAACGGCAAAAAATCACGTTTGTTGTATGGGAGCCCCCTTAAATATTTATTTTATTCTGTTTTTTAGTATTTGTTGTTATAGCGGTACTAGAAATACATCATCTGTGAAAATTTCAACTCTCTAACTATCATGGTTCATGACATACAGCCTGGTGACAGACGGACGGACGGACAGCGAAGTCTCAGTAATAGGGTTCCCGTTTTACCCTTTGGGTACGGAACCCTAAAAAAGTAATGAAAAAAGTAAACATTAAAAACAGAGTACAACTTAACGATCAGAAATTAGAACATTATAAGGAAAACTTAACTCAGATCTGAATTCGCTTCAATTTAAATTTTAAGTTGTTAATTAGTGCATTCAAAATGTCTATATTAGAAAATTCTTTATTGTATGTAATGGCGGAGCGATGTATAAAGGAATTACGGGTGTATATATACTATAATACTATTATTATTTGTAACATTATGTCTTGTCTTGGCGTACGCGATAGCCAGACTGCATGTAGAAGTGCGGTAATATATTCGTAGCTACGATTCTCAGGCTTGCGGCCGTAAGCGACAAAGTTGAAATCACATTGCTTGAAGATTAAAATTAAAACCTGTAGTTGTAGTATGTGCGCCAAAACTAGATGTATGTCAAGGAATATCTTGATGTTGTCTCTTTCTCTCATATGAAATTAGACAGAGAGGGAACCAGTGAATCCGTGACAAAGTACTTGTCGCGACATGCGTGCTTAGCCCACTGGTACTGAAAAGTCCCTGACACACAGAGGCGCGAGTTAAAACTTTATGCCAATATAGAAAACGAACTCTGTGTAAATAAATATCGACAGGGTGGTCCAATTGAGAACTTCCTCCTTTTTTGAAGTCGGTCAAAAATATCTGTGCTAGCTTTAATTAAACAAGTTGTATTCAACAATTAGTATAATCTTGTTCGGAGTTCAGCCGCGAGTTTCGAAGCAATTTATTAAAATTATACCTACTTATGAAGATATTAGTTTGCTTAAGTTGGCCGGTGTATTGTGCGAAGTCAGTGAACTTAACAATTACGAACTAAAACTAGTAAACTTTAGCTTGTAATTGCTTTGGCAAGATTCTGTACGTTAAATGCTAATTTTGTACGGTACAAAATTCTCATTCTACTAATTGACACTAGTAACATAGTGTAAAGCGTTGCGTCAAATGGTCTACTACTAGTTTTATGCCAAAACGAACTCTAATCACTCATTCAAGAAGTACATTTTTATACTCGAGCGAATTTAGTCGCATGGTTTGCTACAGTAATCCTATCTTTTTGTGTATTAGAAGAGAGTACATTTTCGTAAAATAACAAGTAGTTTAGCTGGCACCAGGGGGGTGCAGTGCAAGGAACCTCTGAGATTGATCTCAGCCATACGTATTTATATTCCGCCTCAATACGAGGGAGATTCAGGCCATAGTCTACCACGCTCGCCCAGTACGGGTTGGTGAGCTTCACACGCCATTCTATAGACGTGCAAGTTTCCTCACGACGTTTGCCTTCACTGTTCAGCAAGTGGTAATAATTACTGAAAATTAATATACTAATAAACTAAAGTATGTGCAGGTACTTATTATTAATTAAAGAGGATAATATAAAAGCAATTATCTAAAGCGAGCATTTCGGTTATCATATAAACGGTTGTCACACTAGAAACACGTGTCAAATTAACATTTTGTGATGGGAATTTGCTGTGTGAATTATTTAACCCCAATCATACTTACTACCTATTTGCGTTCTAATAATATAACTTCTCTTAAGATCTACGTAGAGTCAAATGTCACCTTTGCTAATAGGCAATTCACTTAATAATGAATGTAGAGTCATTCGCCATCTCTATCACTTTCATCACCAATTTTTATATATATTGTGTAAGTATTTATTGAATTTGCTGTTGGTATTAATTACTTGACACTAGCTGAAATACCCGCTAAACGCAGATGGAGCCATTTCTCATCTTATTCCATTAAATTCACAATTTCATTAATTTCGTAACAAAAGAAGAATAAGAAATTTGAGACAGAGTCGAGAGAGATCCTCTGTATCTTTTTATGGAAACAGTTATATATTACTATCTCAGCCCGTGAGTTCCTCTACGTGGAATTTAGGCATCCTAATTACCCGGAACAAATCAGTTTATTTTTTCCGCTGTGCTCTTAATATTTTTCTAAAATAAAAGTACCATTAGTTACTCCTTATAACATCAGCTATCTGTCAGTTAATGTCCCGTCAAAATCTGTCCAGCTGTTGGGAAGATACGCCGCATAACAGAATGTATTATAAAACGTTATTACCTGAAATTCTTCTCAATCAGGGACAAAATCGCACCCACCAGTTCAGAGGTATAAATGAGACCCTTTCCGGCTGTCAAAGTTCAGGGTCCGACTTCAATTCCCGCTTGGGTCAGTTTCAGAAACAAACTTCAGCATTTCCTCTCACTATTGTAAGGGAAAAGTTTATTTTCCTAATAGATAGTAATGACCAACAAAATAGATTTACAAGGCAGTTAAAGTTCAGTTTTATGGCGTGCTAGTAGAACTTTGCAGGGAACAAGTGCAGTAAATATAAAAGTGGTTTAACTAGCTATAATAGGCCTCACAGATGACCTGCGGGCGTTTTCACAGTTAACAGCAATTTACAGATTTGGAAAGTCTCAATCATTAAAAAATTCTAAACAAATTCTTCGGAAACGTATTTTCGAAGAATTCGTTTAGGATTTTTACGTACCCCAGACATGCTCATAATTTCTGGCAACATCAAAAGGAACTCTGTGACAATATATTATATAAGGATTGAATTTCTATAGTAAAAACCATTAGACTACGTGTTGAAATTAGTCCGTGCTGTCATAGACGTTTTATTGAAGAATAAGCTTTGTTATGCGCCAATAAAGTTTCTTTTGAATATCTATTGGAAAAATGGTTACACGCGCATCTTGATGCCTAAGTGTGCTTGGAGCTCAGAGGTTCCAGGAAACGTGTTTCGTGTGACGGACACTGTCAATCAAACTAAGCATAAAAACTAAAACTAAATTCATTCTGAAGAAAAAACTGATTTTTTTCCTAAACTGTATACCCTATTCGTTTCCTAAGAAAGGGAGATAGCTAGGTATATGAAGACATTGGGACGGAGTTAGGACAATGTTTGGAAACGATACTAAGTTTAAATTGATCGATACCACCAAAAGACCAAAAGATATCAACTTCTGCAACCTATTATGATGGGCAAGATCATCGGCAAGAGGCGAGTTGGTCGCAGGAAGAAATCGTGGCTCCGCAAAATACGGGAGTGGACTGGAATCTCCACCGCAGCCCAATTATTTCGCCTTGCACAGGACAGGACCGAATTTCTAAAGTTGATAGCCAACCTTCACTAGTTGGACAGGCACTCGAAGAAGAAGAACAGTTTTATTGAGCTACCTGTAATAGCGGGGCCAACGTTTTAATCAAATTACGTTAATGTTAACTCAATTTTATATAGTCCGCGACTAATTCCATAAGCGCCTCGAGACATTCGGACGGAATATTTAATTTATTGTAAAGTTCTGTACAACGAGTTGTTAGTTTACAGCTTTCTCATTTATTAACTTATGAAGCCGAATTTAGCCGATAAGTAGCGTTTATTGTTATTATCCCATTTAAATTATGGAAAATATATTTAAGTGGTTCGCTTCGAAAGGACTTAAACCACATAATGAACAAATAAATATCGCCAGACGACATATACTCAGCGTATGATCCTAAACTAAGTAGGGGCGATTCCAGTTTCTCGCCCAGACCTGGGCAAATTCCGAACAGGCCATTTCCAGGGTTAGACGCTGATGGGTATTGCACCCGCACCAGCCGATGCTGCAACTGCTGCAAGTCCAGCGGTTTACGCTCAAACCACCAAAAACATTACTTAAATCTGAGCATAATATATCTAAAGCATTTTCATGTGACCTTTGCCTACCCAGTTCTCTGTCTAGGAGGACATAGGTTAACATTCGTAACAATATTACTTATATCTCTCAACAAATTGAATTTATTATTATAATATTATATGTAGGTAGGTATATATGTATGTACGACATAGGTATATTACTATAATTACGTAGGTATATTATTTATATATTGATATTTAAGTATACAAAATTTACATTTACATACACATATTTATTTCTTCTTCTTTTTCTCGACTACTTTTCTCTCTTTGCATTCACGTCATTTATTTCTTGCACCCACTTAGTTTGTTTTTTTTCCCTATCTCTACATCACTCTAAGGTTGGCTGGTAGAAAATGCCCACATTTTTTTTTACTTATGTAGAATTGTGCAAATAAATAAATAAATAAATAGGTTATCCTATGAACGTATAACAAAATGTTTTTGGGTAATCCTTATCAGCCGGTATTAAGGTAGATTTGAAGTCGATTCAAACAGTTCCAAAATGGAAAGTAACAAGTCAACTGAAGATAAGTTCAAAAATATTGAAGTGAATTGTTATACAACTTGGTTAGTTTAAAGATTAGAATTAAAGTTTGAATCAGTCTAAAGAATCTAAGTTAGTTTACTGTAAAGTTAACTCAGGCACCCGCCGCGGCTTATTGCCTTCGTTAGATAGTGTAAATAAAAACCGCGGAGTAACTTAGCATTTGAGGCATGAGCGAACAGCGGAGAGAATGCGTGTTTTTTTAATTATGTTGTATTTTACTATAAACGAACTCGTAAATGAGGAGGTGAAGAACAAAACTTCACTTTGTCAAATTTTGGAGAAAACAGTACAATGTAAATAGAGACTGTTTTTTTTAGAGTGTGGTTTCGTTCGACACTCTCAATTTCAAATGAAAATTTGTAAAATAAAAGTGGTCTTTTGATACGGTTTTACTTATTTGTTTTAATCCATTTAATTTTTTTTTGCATATAGACTAAAAATACATTTAAAAAAAAGGAAAAGTGAGGTTTTGTTCTTTAAAAAATACATTTAAAAAAAATGGAAAAGTGAGGTTTTGTTCTTCACCTCCTCAAATATTATAATAATAAGAGTATTGCCGTCCTTTTCATGGCTGTAGCATATATAAGCGATATAGCCATATTCATCATTTTTTAATCCAGTCTTGCTTATTTACGACTATGGGTAGGTATAAAATCCCATGCAAACTAGGTCACAAGACGCGCGCTGACGAAAAGTAAGCTGACAATAGCAGTCATAATGTGTACATAATCACAAATATTTAGTATTGATTTGCACTCTCATTAGTTCATTCTCATGTATTCCACTTAGTTGGACCCATGTAGTTGTAGCATGTACGGCAAGACTGGACTTATGTCGAAGAATATGTTGATTTTATCTCTTTTTCTCGTATATGCAATGAGACAGAGCAAATATGCGAATCCGTGGCAGAGGTATATTGTTGTAAAGCCTCAGATGTACTGGTATTTGAGGATTTACAGAGCTTAGTGTAGTTTGATTCCAAGGTATTATTCTATGTTAATGTGGTAAAATGGGATTGAGTTAATGTGGTATTTTATTAACAGTTTCTGCCTTGCCCCGGCCCGGAAGTTATCGATTAGCTCCACTCCAGGGGCCTGTAAATCATGCTGCAGATGTAAGTGGACACGACGACTCAAATTTATTACAACGCTGTTATACAGTTAGTTAGTGGTACCCAGTAAAAATATCAGGTGTCAGAGCCAAGTCCAACTCCAATGTTTTTTTTTCTAAATTGGATTCTGTAACAACATACATAAAGTTTGAAAGACGTGGCAAACGCCACGTAGCTTGCTGAAAATTCGCTCGCGCATAAAAATGTGTTTTTTTCTGTATGGAATAGAGTGCGTTTTAATATTGGAAAAAAAATGTAGCCACACGTCTTACGGCTCCTTATTGCGGAAGTCTTAACGCGACATGGTGAGTTTTACAACCCTCATAATTTTGACGTCTTCCAGGTAGATTATGTGCTATAGAAAAAACATCAATACATAGCAGTACGCCTAAGGGTTATATTACATGTTCCCGTTTTGGTTATGTTATATTTGACAAGTTTCTGAAACTTACATTCCCTTGATATTTACGCGTCGAACTTGAATTACTGTGCAAACTAGATTATCCTAAGTTTGATGTTGAAGTGGTTACGCAACTATCTACGGCTTTGGAAATTAGATATATCTACGATTCACAGGAAGTTTGTATGTATGGAAAAAATGGGTTTTTCGATAGCGTAGCCCATACAATTTTCTATGGCACTTTTAAAATAAATAATGACATTGTTGGTGATTTGTAGATAAGTGAAATATCGGTGTATTTAGGAGTAAGCCTCTAGCTTAGGCTGGATTAACGAACAAATACCCTAGCTTGCAAAAAAATAATTCAATACTACGGTTACTTGTTATAGAACCCAAAAGACAACAAAAAAGATCTTTGAAATGGATATTCATTATAAGAGGTCTCCAACACAATGTATCTCCATTGATCAATAAAAAAAAGGTCTATGAAATCTAAGTTCTTCCTTACACACTTGATCAAGACATAACAAATCATCTTCAGACAAGACTTGATCTCATAAGAAAATCATGTAAAAAAGAAAAAAATGAAATGAGTAAGAACATCTCTTTGACTATAATTTCTGGCAACACTTGTGGTTAGTGTAATAATAATAAACGAGTTTAAAGCCTCCCCGTAAACTGGGGCGTCGACACACGCGTGTAATTTTATCGTGCCATAACAAAACCAACTCTGTTGACTGATTTAAAAAGTTCATTCTTCACAGCGAATTATGACGCGTCGGGGCGTGGCTTTTACTACAGAAATTCAATCGTTATGCATATTGACACAGAGTTTGTTTTGGTATTGGTAACTTACTTTATTTTGTATCTATATAAATCCGGGACCTTACAGGTTTATAATTTGTAATATAATATAAGTATAACTAATCAAATTAAACTTTAAATACCCTACTAAGGTACTTTCGTGAACCCATTATCTTTATTTCCTGTACTCTACTGTGTGCCATTTCTTTCGTGTGAAAATATATTCCATATTGAAGGACACTGCAGGTAGCGACATGCATGTAGGTAGCTACGTTTTATCAATTGAGTCGCAGTTGGAAGCACTAATGGATTCTAGGATGCTCTTGACAACTTTTGTCGGCGGTATTGTAAAATGAAATGCCTTAAAATTGTATTTTATAGACGTAGGTAGTTTGAATAAATAAAACGCGATTTCCATTTGAAGGATTAATATTATTTTTTGTATGCATATGTGTGTTGCGAACTTAGAATAGATATAACTTAGTTTTTACTATCTGTGGGAGTTGAGTTTAATTTTTTTGTTGTAAAAGTATATTAAACGAATGATTAACTTATGTACTAGATTTAATTATTAACGTGATCCGCCGTAGGTACCATTATTTGTCAGTTTTAATCTGATGTTTCTTTGTTACAAAATTGATAAATGAGTGTTTTTCTATATATCATAATGAAAATAACAATGTCGATTGTGAATATGAATTGATTAAAAAACGTACGATTTATATAACATTTTAAAAGTTATGATCCTATTGTTGTGTCATACATTTATTCCACGGACGATTCTATGATTGTATGTGATAAAGCTTAAGATACATAGCCCCGTTTATTAAAATATTTCAATGATTTACAACAATCCATTTGAAAAGTCGTCTTAATATTTACTATCTCCTTCGAAAATACTTCAATATATCTTTCGAGTCGCCCTTTTATTGTCAAGTGTCAGGGTCCGAAGTGGCGTTAACATAAATTGCCCATTAGTGAGATGGATGTCCGTTTTATAAGTTTCCTGTTATGATCCCGGAACAGAAGAAGAAAGGAACCTGCTCAAATGGGCGCGCCGAGAAGCGCTCGACCAATCATTTACCAATGCCAAAATATGCCTGTATTAACACAAATAATAAGCATACTTTTCAACGAAATGTCATCGATGACGCAACAGTGTGGTCGCGTAGATTTTTTACAACTGACAATTACTATTAATGTATATTGTCTTAAGACAAAATAAAGGTAGACCATTCCAGTGAATGCAAATAATGCCAATGCTATGGTAAACAAGATCTTCATGATCTATTATGTATGGCTACTATAAATAACAAGTAAAATCAAGTTCCGCGGCGCATTGTACGTTGTTTTAAGTACATTTTTATACAAAATTCAGGTGAATTCGCTCGCTTGAGTATGTTCAGGGCGTGATGCAAATGGCTTATTATAATATACACAGACGGATTTCCCTCCCGAGGGACGTCATTTGTAAGCTACGTAGAGTACCCTAATATTAATAAGATAATAAAAATGGTAGGGGTATTTACGGCGGCCGGGAGTCTCATCTCAATAAAGCAAATTTAGTTTTAGCTATCGGACAGCAGTGTAGGTAGCGTGAACAAGGAAGCAGGCTCACTGGTACTTACTTCTTATTAATTTTAAAGGTTCAGCTTGCCACATGTGGGGCGCAGTAATTAAAATTGTCGACACGGCGCGGCTCGTAATGACGGTCGCGAACTGTACGTGATTAGTTTCGTTTACACACTTTAATGGCACCTGTTATACTAAAGAGAGTATTTATTTTACAAGGTAAAACCTTGCAGACCCTTTACTACCATATTTTATATATTATGTTACTAATTGTGCCCCGGGAATCCGTTCGCGTGGAATTTAGAAAATTAAATTCACTTTTTAAAATTTTATTTTACTAAAACTTTTTTTAAACTTGTTACAATTGAAATAAAATTGTTTTCCAATGTTTATAGCCAAGTCAATCTATTTTATTTAAAACATAAAAGATTTTTTAATATTGATATGGTCACTGGAGGATGTTGTTAGTTTAGCTAATTATGTAATAACTTAAGACAGAAGGTCCCTCAAGTAGGGACTCAATAAAGTAACCGAATTGATAGGTATTACATGGATCTTTCATTTTTTTACGGAAAAAGAAGTGAGTTGCGAGACTTGTTTTTTTTTACAAGTTTGGTTTTTTATGGCATATTCATTCCACAATAAACAATACCAATACATTTAACTATTGAAGTTTCTGAATTACTAAGGCCCTTGAATTTGCTGTTTCGGCGTAAGATTAGATTAAAAGTCCCTAGGCTGCCTCAAATTTTCTATGAAAAGTACATATAAATCTTGTATACAATTGAAATAAAAATTGTTATCCAATGACCCTGCACAAAAGTTCCATCTGACAGTCAGTTAGAGAGGAAACAAATTGCTGTCGATCACGACCACGCTCGTCCAATGTGTTAAGCGCTAACAGACGCGTCAGAACGCTTGCAACTAATTTTCTACCCATACAAAAACTCAGACAAAAAGTTAATAGTTTATATCACAGCAATCTTTAAATATATTTTCATAGAGTAGATTTTCCAAAAAAGTCAAGTTAATCCGCTCGGGCCAGTGGCTGTAGGGCGTTAGAGAGATGGATGACATTCAATTTACACTGGTATTCCGATTCCAATAGCTGATGTGGAATAGAACACGGTTATAACAATAAGTTATCTGGTTACCAAAACTTTGTCGTCACTAAAATAAACTCTGTATCAATATACATAAAGATTGAATTTCAGTGATATAAGCCAAGCGACCACGTTTCAATATACACAAGTCGTCGACTTTTTCTATGAGTACAGTACAGTTCAGTATAATACAGTTCGTTGTGGTATGAGAAAAAAAAATATGGCGTGGATTTTGCAGCGCCTGTGGGCTGTAAAGTGAAAATTTTATTTGAACATAGTTAAAAAACAAAAACCGGCCAAGTGCGAGTCGGACTTGCGCACGAAGGGTTCCGTACCATTATCTATAAAAACGGCAAAAAAATCACGTTTGTTGTATGGGAGCCCCCTTAAATATTTATTTTATTCTATTTTTTAGTATTTGTTGTTATAGCGTCCACAGAAATACATAATCTGTGAAAATGCCAACTCTCTAACTATCACGGTTCATGAGATACAGCCTGGTGACAGACGGACGGACGGACGGACGGACGGACAGCGAAGTCTCAGTAATAGGGTTCCCGTTTTACCCTTTGGGTACGGAACCCTAAAAAGGACCCACATCAAGTCACTTTTGAGATATGGCAACTTGACGTTTGATACTAGTAATGTATTACATGGGGGACATATATGGGATGGTAACCTAGGTCGTGAAAATGCTATTGGCTTCTATTTTTCGATGGAATCTTTTTTAACCGACTTCAAAAAGGAGGACGTTCTCAATTCGAGCCGTATGATTTTTTTTTATTAAGTATGGGCCAATTTATGTGAGTATTTGCCTAGTATGACGTAGATTGTCAACTACTTCAAATTTAATTAATTATAAGGTTATTTGTAACTTTTTAGTGCACCTTGGTTTTTGAACCGTTTTTTTTTTTTGAACCGATTGGATCCTTTTTACTTATCTACGTCCAATTGTAAATAATAAAGTCTATTTGAGACACCTAGAATGTTACCTTCGAGGCGTTAAAATTTGCCCTAATTTCCATAAAAAAATGAAATACTAAAATTAGAGATAGCCGCTCTCAAATGAAGGGCACAGGCAAATAGTAATTGGGGGTTTACGCTGCTCACGTCCGTAGGGTTTAGCCCTCGATGCCTTACACGTGACCCCTGGGTGGTGCCAAATGAGCAGCAACTTTCATGTGGTAGAGCCTTGCTGCTATCAACAGCACACATGGGCCGGCTCGACCGGGGTAGTACCACACTCTCGCAGAAGACCGGTCGTCTGAGTGGCGGCTTTTGTCGTCGCGCTTCGCCTGGTTAGCGAGAGAGCCGGAGCCCATTCCCCACCCCCACCCCAAGTATGACAGCGGCAATTAGAAAAGACGTACCCCAGGAGGGTACCAGCACGCTGCGTGCTGGAGAATCCCTCCCTGAGCTTTTACGCTCGGGCTGCCCTGCGTACTCTGGGGTGGGCAAAATTCCGCTCGATCACTTACGATCTTCCCGAGGCAAGAGCAGAACCAAGGCGCCCCCTACCGCGCTTAGCGTGGATTTCTGCAACATCAGGGGTTTGCACTCCAACTTGAACGCCGTCCACTATCACCTTGAGGCGGCCACGCCAGCCTTGCTCTTCCTTACGGAAACGCAAATATCCTCCCTGGCGGATACGTCATACCTTTATTATCCAGGATACAAGTTCGAGCACAATTTTGTGCCTCGTGCTGGAGTATGCGACCTTGAAGGTAGGGACCTATCTACCATCCTGTTAAGCGTAGATTGCGACGACCATCCCCGCGTCTATGCTTGCATTTATAGGTCCCATAGCGGGAACTCGGAGACTGATCGACTCATCGAGCATGTGCAGATGGCCGCTGATTCCATACTCGAACGTATTCCATCCGTAGAGATCGTGATACTTGGCGATTTTAATGCCCACCACGCTGAATGGCTTGGTTCGCGTTCCACCGATCATGCGGGTAGGTCTGTTCACGACTTTGCTCTAGCCTATGGTCTGTCGCAGTTGGTATCCTCGCCAACGCGTATCCCAGATGCGGCAGACCATTTACCTTCCCTGTTGGATCTTCTGCTGACCTCTCACCCGGATGGCTATCAGGTAACCGTCGATGCTCCTCTCGGATCGTCGGACCATTGCCTTATCCGGAGCAAAGTGCCATTGTCGCGCCAACTACGGCCCCGTTCAGCGGGCTGCCGCCGAGTCTGGCACTTTAGGTCAGCAGACTGGGACGGGATGCGTTCCTTTTTTGCATCCTACCCATGGGACAAGGTTTGCTTCTCTTCGGAAGATCCTGACACCAGTGCCGAGTCTATCGCTGATGTGGTGCTGCAGGGCATGGAACTTTTTGTTCCATCCTCTGCAATTCCCATTGGTGGTAAGTCAAAGCCTTGGTTTGAGCGCTTCTGCAAAGCGGTTTCACGCCGCAAGCGGGAGTCGTTTCAGGCTTGGGCTGCGGCGATGGCGTCTCAGGATCCTAATTCTTACCGCCTAAAAAAGAAGTACAATCATGCCTCTAGATCCTACAAAAGAGCCCTAGCAGGAGCAAAGAGTGAGTTCATCGGCAGAATTGGCAAGAGACTAATGCGTTACCCCTCGGGTTCCCGCGCGTTTGGTCTCTTGCCAAAGCTGTCGAAGGGAATTTCTGTCGGCCATCTTTTCCACCACTGCGCAGGGGGGATGACTCGTTGGCCCAGACTGCGAAGGAGAAAGCCGATCTTCTGGGCTCTCTCTTCGCTTCCAACTCCAGAATTGATGACCATGAGATGTCTCCGCCGACTATAGCTCCTTGTGATTACTCCATGCCGGAGATCCGTTTTACACAGAAGTCTGTGCGTAGAGCGCTACTCTCATTGGACATCAATAAATCGAGTGGGCCGGATGGTATCCCCCCAATTGTGCTTAAGACATGTGCTCCTGAGTTGACCCCGTCCTTGACGCGTCTTTTCCGACTCTCTTACTCTAACGGCGTAGTCCCAGTCTCTAGGAGGTCTGCTTTGGTACACCCGATCCCTAAAAAAGGAGATCGCTCCGATCCAGGCAACTACAGACCGATCGCCATCACTCCTTTGCTCTCTAAAATAATGGAGTCCATTATAAACCGCCAGCTCCTTCGGTACTGAGAGGACCTCCAGCTGATCAATGACCGACAATACGGTTTCCGTCAGGGTCGATCGGCGGGTGATCTTCTTGCCTACCTAAGTCACCGTTGGGCTGAGGCGGTCGAGAGCAAAGGTGAGGCCTTAGCGGTCAGCCTGGATATAGCGAAGGCCTTTGATCGGGTGTGGCATAAAGCGCTTCTTTCGAAGCTTCCCTCCTACGGGCTGCCTGAGAAATTTTGCAAATGGGTCGCCAGCTTTCTTACGGATCGGAGCATCGTTGTCGTAGTCGACGGATCATGCTCGGATCGCAAGTCTGTAAATGCTGGCGTCCCGCAAGGCTGTGTCCTATCCCCAACCCTGTTCCTGCTGCATATCAACGATATGTTGCATCATATCAGCAACTTCCGTTGTTATGCAGATGACAGTACAGGAGATGCTGTTTACACCGGTCGTGCTAATATTTCTCGGGCAAACGTCGATGAGTGTCGGAACAAACTTGTGTCTGAAGTCGAGACTTCTTTACATCTAGTCTCGAACTGGGGCAAACTGAACTTGGTGCAATTCAACCCCAATAAGATACAAATTTGTGCGTTCACCGCCAAAAAGAACCCCTTTGTCGCATCTCCTCGTTTCGAAGACACTCTCCTTAATGCCAAGCCAAGTATCGGGATCCTTGGAGTCGACATATCGAACGACGTGCAATTTCGCGGTCATCTGGAAAGTAAGGCCAAGTTGGCCTCCAAAAAGCTGGGTGTGCTCGGTAGGGCGAGGCGGTATTTCACTGCGGCTCATCGCCTGCAACTTTACAAGGCGCAAGTCCGTCCGCACATGGAATACTGCTCTCACCTTTGGGCCGGTGCACCACAGTACCAACTTCTTCCTTTTGACCGCCTGCAACGAAGGGCAGTTCGAATTGTCGATGACAAAAAGCTTACCGATCGGCTAGACCCTCTGGCGTTGCGTAGAGATGTAGGCTCCCTCTGCATTTTCTACCGCTTCTATCATGGAGAGTGTTCCGAGGAATTGTTCGGTATTATACCTGCCGCTGAATTCCACCACCGCACGGCTCGCCACAGACTGCATTACCATCCTCACCATCTGGATGAATGGCGTTCCAGTACAGTGCGATTTACCAGGAATTTTCTCCCTCGCACCACCAAATTGTGGAATGAACTTCCTGCAGCGGTGTTCCCGGACCGATGCGACAAAGGTATCTTCAAGAAACGAGCATACTCATTCCGTAAAGGCCGGCAACGCACTTGCGATGCCCCTGGTGTTGCAGGTGTCCATGGGCGGCGTTGATCACTTACCATCAGGTGAAACGTCTGCTCGTTTGTCTCCCTATCTCATAAAAAAAAAAAAAAAAAAAACAGGGAATGTCACAAATTTTTATATTTTTTTATAGCATCATATCTTTGTCTTCGGTATATCGAATTCTAAATCATTACAATTAAAAAAGTAAGTTATCAGATGGCGCCAAAAATGCAGTTTTGTTTATGGCCAAAGCGAAAAGAACTGGGAATGTCCATGACCTCAACAATTGATCTCAATAAAAAAAATATACTTTTAGATTTTCAAATGTTTTTTTCACAAAATTCATTCATTAGGGAAATTCCCTGTTATTTGCGTGTGCTCTTCAAAGTTAAGACTCGAAGCACTTTAGTAGGTACAGGTACAGCGTCTGAAACACCGTCTTTGTAGTTGCCGTAATTTACACCAGAGCGTAGTTACCGGAGATGAGAATTTGGTTTAATTTTGTATCGCTACAACGTTATTACGCCGCGTAAGCGCTTTAAAATTGTCATCAGTTTCAAACATTTCCATGGAAGAAAATTTGATTTCATAGGTCAAAAGATAGTGCCATTAATAAAACAAATTACCCATGTTTTATCGATCATAATCGTGTTTCCGGTTCCGCTTCAAACTCTTGGGACAGTGCACAGAAGTACATAATACATTCTATAATATATTAGAAATCTGAAACACTATCTATTACACAATATATTTAACTATTTAAGTTTCTGAGGCCCTTGAATATGTCGCCATTTTGCTGTTTCGGCGTAAGAACACATTAAAAGTCCCTAGGCTGCCTCAAAATATCTATGAAAAGTACATAATAATCTTGTATAGGGATAATCTATTTCCAGGTCCGACTAATATTATAAATTTACATTTACAAGTTTGTGAGGATGGATGGATGGATGGTTGGATGTTTGTTACTCTTTCAAGCAAAAACTACTGAACCGATTTTGATTAAACTTTATAGTATTATTGTGCAGACATTAGAATTACATACAGTTTATATTACTCTACTTTATAACGATTGAATATTCGAAGACTGCGTCGACGAAGTCGCGGGTAGAAGCTAATCCACTATAAAAAGACAAGATGACAGAATAACGTCGTAGCCGAAAGTGGCTTAACAAAACTGATATCACAGTGACTCGACGGAATGGGTAAAAACCGTTGTGTCACGGTGTTTGATCGTTTTTACATTCTGTTCGTCATCCTCTGTGCTACGGGATTGAACATAGACATCGTGGCTTTATATATCTGTAACTTTTGTAAAATTGTCTTTGAAATAATAAGAAGGTAATAGAAAATTTAAAAAATAAAAATTGGTCTATGGCCACGTACTAGTGCTGCACACTCAAGGCTTTTGCGTCAAACTCAGAAGAATATAGTTTGGATTTTCTACAAGAATATGCTTTTATGAATACGTGATCACTCTTTGTGTGAATGTGGCCTGGGAGAAGGTACTTTGGAACACATTTTCTTTAATTGCCCAAATTTAATCATATCCCTGTACGATTTACTTCCTAATGATATCCCTCGTCCTGTTAACATTGCTTACTTACTAACTCTGTCCCAGTATTCGTCCATTAAAACATTATTTAAATTTATCTCCATAAATAATATCAAACTTTGAATTAAACTGGCAGGTAGTTTTGTAATTTATAATACCTACCTAATGATTCCCGGTTTCCCCTCTAGATCAGCGAATTTGTCAGGTTTGTCATTTATATTTTTTTTATTTATGTACATTCTACGTTCCATTTGACGTAATAATAATCAAATGTTGTATTCTGTCTGTCTCGTTTGCTCCTTTACTAATATGCCTATCTATATTTCCCACCGAAATTCTTTTTGCTCAACCGTACCATATCTCAAAATCGTTAGTCCTCTTTTTATTATACTTTTATACGCCTCACCGTCCAAGTCTCTGGCAAACTCAGTTGTTGGCAAAATCATCGACAAATTGACGATGGAAGCCAAACACTTTTAAAAAAAGAAGAAGAATATGCTTTTGTTAGTGCACTTGGTATGATACAGATTAGTGCGTTCGTTTATAGCTGATCGTGATCTTATAAATAGGTGTTGTGTAGGTAATATATCTAATGTATATGTATTCGTTGTTAACATCTCATAAAGTAAACAATTGTGTGAAGTAGGTCGAACCAAAGTTCTGTTAATATCTGATAAAGCATTGTGCTTTTCACTATACCTACTGCAAATAGCCACGTTTCAGGAACTAATAATAAACTTATCATGTAGACTATATTAACAAAAATAGATTACATTAAAAGTATACTATAATTTTGTGCGTTAAATACGCACAAAATTATAGATAAAAAAATGATATGATATATGAATATACATAAAAAAAAAGACAAATAACTACCTGGCGATCAAAGTTATTTGTTTGTATAACTGCTAATTCAATAGATGACAGTCGAATTTTAAAAATAGGCCACCTGACAATTGAAAAAATGGGCCCCTAATTGAATTAATTTTATCTTTGGTTTTTTTTGTTCATCCCGCATAGACCAACCCTTTGTTTGTTTTTAATACAAGGTTCGAGATGGGATCTGCGGACATATTGTTACAGGACCCGACAAAAGACTGGAAATATTCTAAATTTAAATAAAAACATACCTATGGGATTAAATATATGGTTATATTATGTTAATGAAGACCGAACAATGGTAATAAATGTAGAATTGTTTATTATAGAAACAAAAAAGTATCTGCTGTACAAATACGGTATACCTATTATCATTATGTTATACTTTAGTCAATGTCTTCTTTGTAAAGTATTTATTCTGCAATTGTTAGTTCTTAAGTGATTTAAAATCTGCAAAAAACTATTCTAAAATCGAAATAACACTTTGTTGTAGTTTTTTGAGACAGAATCAAACGTTGAATACTGTTTTAGCTATGAACTGTCAGAGCATCACTTCGAATTCAAAATTCGAAGACTAGGACGCGAACTATTCTCCACTCAATGGTCGAAACCATATATTAAAAAATCGAAATAAGTTTTTATTCTGTTAGCTATCTTTTTATTCTATTAAATGTGTCCCACCTGGGCAAATACTCACCTTTTTATATCAGTTAGGCCTATCCAATTTTCCAGTCGTGTGTTACGGTCTCAGGTGTCTTACTGTGACTGTAACAAAGAAGATAAGATCCGGAATATCGTGGTCTTTCTATTATATCGTGTCACGTGTGCCCCTGAGATAAAATTAACTGTCCTGATTTTTATTACTAGGCAATCTAGTTAATACAACATGCAGGTACGAGATGTGTGTGACTTTCAGTAGGATTTCAAATACTTGTTTTTTTTTTAATTTTTCCACATTTAAATGTTAGTAGGTATAACGCGATCCACATAAGAATAGGATAACCTCTATCTGTCAAATGTCACTTGAAAAGTATGGTTTGCAAAAAACTTATTTGCATATCAAAATTAGTAGTCTTACATCAAATTTGAATAAAAAGGTTAAATTAGTGATAAATTGTCTAAATATAATATTTAATTATTTATAGTCATAATTCGTTTTCGTTCGTCACAATATGGCGCAAAGTCGATCCTATTCTCATTTGAATCGCATAGTACTCAATATGAATGTCCACAACCGAAAAACAATAGTAAAAATAAAATAAGGAATTTTTTAGTGAAGTTAAAGTATTTGAAGAAAAATAACCTAATAAAACAAATTAAAAAAATATTATCTTTATTGTCTAGATATCGTCTATATTTTTGCTAATATTAAAACGAACTGTATTGACTCATAGAAAAAGCTCATTCTTTAACGAAAAAAAATTTCAGCGCAAAAATTAACAGCGCGAGCCAATTCTGACTCGTGGTCGCGTTGTTTCTACAACAGAAATTAAATCTTTATGTATATTGACTGGTATTTGTATTTTTTATTACTTGTATAATCTAAATGAAAGTACAAAATAGCTGCTCAAGCGTGTTCATTATGAAAATAGTCCTATAATAAAAACTGTGAATCGGCGTTTCGTTTTATCGACGTTTACATCGACGGCTCCATGACTGGGACATGTAGGGAATACGTAATATCCGTGCGATGCACGCTACCGGCAAATGTGCCTGATATTTTGTACGAGGGAGAACTGTACGGAAATTTATTGGTAAACAAGTGGGTATCTAGGGTCTTACCCCACCTCTTAAAGTATTTTTGTTTCAATATTGTATCTTCGATGATCCGCCATATTGGAATTAGAATGACGTCACATAGCTAAGTATGTATTGTCATCCAAAATAAGCGTGTATACCAAATTTCAGCTCAATCGGTTAAAGGTAACTGATTTAAAATTCAGTTGCAAGATTCCACCCGGACATACATTGCAAGTTAATATAAAGCTTGTAATAAAAAAAATCAGTGGAATTATGAAGTTAACTGTTCCGAATTAACATTCAAAAAAAATTTTTTTTTTGACGGACTTACACTGTTGGCCGTGAGGTGGCCTTTACAGCTTTAACGAGCTTTGGCGAGCGCAGAGTGCACTCCAACCAAGGCCTTAAGGGCGGAAAGGGGTGCAACTAGCTCAAGGACGCCACAGAGGGCACGACCTCGGCTTGGGCAGTTACCGTGAGGGGAGAGGTAGTGACTGCGCTCCAAGGTGCAAAGATGCACCTACGAGCGGAAGAGGGGGTTCCTCGACCTCGCTGTCGAGATCGGTGCCTGTTTGAGGCTGGTGTAGGTGTGTTGGTGGCCCTCTCAACGCCCGGGTCGAGGAGGGCGGTGATCGTGTCGGGAGGATCAATCAACACGTGCCGCGGACGGCGGCGACGAGTTGATGATGTGTCTGGCTCGTAATTGCCGGCGGCGACAATTAGAGGATTTAAATGTGACGCGGCATTTTTAATTCAAAAATATTCCTTTTACATGAAATGAAGTAAATTATACAATTTTAATGGAATACAATGTGGAATAGCCCGCACCTGCGATTAGCAGATATTTTGCCAATGTCAAGTAATTAACTGTAAGGACAAAATCAATAAATAAAAATGGGTGATGAATGTGATAAAGATGGCGGCTGAACCTGAGCAAAAGGCCGAGGTAGGTAACATCAGAGGTAAAATAACTTTGCACGTATTTTAAGTATAACACTTATGTTAACTTATACTATAGTTTGAGTATAATACTTAAAGTACGTTCAAAGTTATTTTACCTCTAATGTTAACTTTAACCTCGGACTTTTGCTAAAAAAACCTTTTGTAAAAAAACTTAAAAGCAGAAGTGTATTTGAACTTAACAGCGAATAAAAGTCACTTTATAGTTATTTTTATTTGTGTAAACGTTAAACAAATATACAGAAATAAAGGTAAATGTCAGGGGTGAAAGAACTGTGAACTTAGCATACTTAAATTTAATTTTATCATGTATTTTTTTTTTTTTAAGAATTTAATTTTGAAAATAGAATCATAGGTACATGTTTAAAATAAAAACACTTAAAATTCGAAGGACAGTGCGTCGATGTCATGTCGTGTCGCTGGCTGACTCGTTCAAAACAAGAGGGCGGGCGCGGCGCGACGTGCAGACGACTTGAAAAGAAAGCTCGTAAGCGTGACAGTTTAGGGTTGACACTGGATAAATCGATCGCTGTTTTGACCTCATTTCGGAAATGAACATTATTTAAGTTATTCAATATTCAAACGAAGAGCAGTCTAGTAAATAATGACACGTCCAATTGATTGATACTTATTTATAATGTAAAATTATTGAAAGATTATTGGTTAGAATTTTTTTTTCATTTCGCAGGAACTATAAGATGTAATTGTATTGTCTAGAACCTTAAACACCAGTAGGTACCTATAGTAATCAGTGGAATTCAAACGAGGATGCAATAATGAATTTCACAAATTTTCAGTTTTTATTAACTACTAGCTGTGCCCGCGACTTCGCCCGCGTGGACTTTAGGGAGATTACCCGGAAATATGGCTATTATGTTTTTCCCGCGGAACGCTAATGCTTTTTCTAAAATTAAAGTAGCCTAAGTTACGCCTTGGAATATTAGCTATCTTCCAGTGAAAGTCCCGTCGAAATCTGTTCAGCCGTTTGGAAGTTTACCTCAAACAAACAGACAGACAGACAGACAAACAAAAATTTTTAAAATTGCATTTTCGTTATAGGTATCGTGTATACTTTCATATGCAATTCGTAAAAAGGTGCTATTTTGATATTACAAACAGACACTTCAATAGATACTTCGTATAGATTTAGTTTAAATTTAAGGAGCAATTTAATTTACACTGCATAAACTAAAATGACAGAATTAACCACTTTCAAATTAGTATAAAACCCTATGCCTATGAATATAAGGTCACAGCACACTTCCTCCCTACTTATACTTTACAACTTAACATGAAAGCACTTATTCTTAAAAGTTTTAAACTAAGTACTTATCACTTTGTCGACATAAAGCGCTTTTAAAATGTTAAGTCTACTTCAAGTTTATTTTTAGATCATAGTGACATTTTAAGTAAGGAACTAACAACATCTCGCGTCTTGAGTGCAATATGTAAAGACGCTCCACATCTTAAATGCAAATATGTTCTGTACGCTTGAGAGAGCTTGTTTGAGCGACCACATTTATATGAATTGGTACTGATTTTGAAACTAAGTGTACCTATTGCTATAATGCTTTAACGAGACAGCGATACTTTTAGTGGTCTCAAATATATTGTGTGTTCTCAAATAGAATCGACATCAATCGAAATCTTTTTTAAACGACGAAAAAAAAAGGAGGAGGTTCTCAATTCGACGCGTATATTTTTTGTTTTTTTTATTATGTATGATCACACATATCTCCGGCATCAGTAGACCGATTTTTATAATAATATTTTTCAATGCGGTACAATCTGGTACACCACGTGGTTCAAAACTTAAACTTATAGATTTTCTAGATCAGTGCTTTCCAGCCTTTTTCATGACACGGCCCCTTTAGTATGAAGAAATATTCGCGACCGTTGCTATTTTCATGTACCTATTTTATTTTGTGACAAATATTCAATCCAACATATTTATTCATTTTCATAATTAATACATCATCATCATCATGCCTGTATTCCCGAAGGGGTAGGCAGAGGTGCACTGCAGTGCGCCCACACTTCGCCGATGTATTTTGGTCCCAATGTAATAGGGGGCGAGCCTATTGCCATTATACCGGGCACACAGGTTTCCTCACGATGTTTTCCGTCACCGTTTCTTAGCAAGTGATAATCTCAGATGAAAATGAGATTCGCACATGGAACCCAGAGGTGCGAGCCGGGGATAGAACCTGCGCACTTTGATTGCAAAGCGTGCGTTCGACCACTCGGCTACCACTGCTCCATAATTAGGATTTGGATAAATACATAATTAATTTAAACTTTATTGGTTTCTTTTACTACAGTAGCTTTCCCAACCTTTTGCAACTCCTCTATAGAAGCTTCGCGACCTCCCAAAGGAGTACACGTTGAGAAACACTGTTCTAGATTATTGTAAGCGTTTTTAACATTAATGATGTGTTACGTTTTTCTCCATTTGCGCAACACAGCTCTAAAATCGGCCGTTACTTTCAAACCCCCTTTGTTCTAAAGAATAACACCGAATAATGTACAAGCGACCTAACTGACTAGGTATCTCAAAGCATAATAATAGTGTTTTAATAGTGTGGGAGAATGATTATTTCTTCATAAAATTATTGTCTTGCAACAATGTTTTAAATATTACTTTCGGTGTCTGACAGTAACTTAGTTCAAAATCTGTCAAGAATTGATAGTTACTGTTAAACTGTGCGTCTGCTTTGGGTTTTATTCCGTCTGGGTGTCGCAGGTAAATTCAAAGGCGTCTTGTTCCATCGTCCATTTTGGTATATATATTTCTTAGCATCTACAAGTTATTGGTAAAGCAGAAGGCTTTATATTATAGCATCTACAATCATGGGTAAAGCAGAAGGCTTTATGTTAAAGCAAGTTTAAAAGCGACACCTATCCACGTGGCTGGGAATCCTATCCCCAGTACTCGATAAAGAGCTGCTGGCTTGTTATAGGTACCTACCTGTTGATAAAGGTATTCTCTATTAAATTGTGTAGGAAGGTAATAAAAAACCGGCCAAGTGCGAGTCGGACTCGCACACAAAGGGTTCCGTACCATTATCTATAAAAAAGGCAAAAAAAAACACGTTTGTTGTATGGGAGCCCCGTTAAATATTTATTTTATTCTGTAATTTAGTATTTGTTGTTATAGCGGCAACAGAAATACATCATCGGTGAAAATTTCAACTCTATAGCTATCACGGTTCATGAGATACAGAGACAGACGGGCGGACGGACGGACGGACGGATAGCGAAGTCTCAGTAATAGGGTTCCCGTTTTACCCATTGGGTACGGAACCCTAATAGAAAGCACGAAGTTGAACAAAGTCTTACTTTCTCTGGTCGACTGAGCAGCTACGTGCCATCGGTATTCGCAAATTAACTTGCGTATTCTTAGCAAGAACATCAACTTTCAAAGTTTTCAATGTGAATTAGTTATTTCTTTTGGTAGAAATCGAATGTTAGAAGTGCTGCTAAGTTACTGGTGGTTAGTGGAATATCTGATTACTTCAAGTTGTAGCCATTTTCATATATTAGAGCTTAGATGTTACGCTAAGTTAGAAATAAGTAGTACCTAAATAATTAACTTTGGTAATTACATTTTTACAAAAGATCAAGTGTAAATGCTCGATAAACTTAGACTGACTCATGGGCTATACCCAGTTATATAGAAAGTTATATTTTTAAAATGTAATTGCAAAACACTTTTATACAGAAAAAAATAATTGTACGTGGTTTGTTGGTGGATTGTGTTTTTTTTAGGGTAATCTTTTACAATTATATAAAAGGACATATTGTGGTGATATTGAATATAGTCTAAAATATCTTGGACCTGCTCGCCCCTAATAAACTCGCCCTTTCTTACTTTAATGTGAGTGGGTCTGATGCCATCAAAATATAAGACAATACTTTTAAAAGGGATAAGACTACTTCATGACAGGTTTACATTGAAATAAAACTATTTTACGGATTTTATCGCGTGTATTTACTATTTTATTTTCCCGACGTTTCGGCTGCTTTACAGCAACCATGGTCACGGGGGGACTGAGGTGTTAGACGTCCTGATGTCATAGTTAATAACTGGGTACCCTCATATTTAGTTGTTGTTTGCGGTCCGATCCACGCAGAAAGTGCTTACGGTGTCTTGAGGTCTTGCAATGGTATACTTGGTTTTGGATTTAATCATATTAATTACTGGATCCCAAGTTTAACAAGTTTAAACAAAGTTTACATTGCTAAATATCAACATGCAATTCACTCACCGTATTGTTAAAGGCAAATAGTATTTTCTGCTTACACTTTGTAAACTCAATACAAAACCCACTCTGTATATAACAAACGCACTTCCCAATTCATGCTCCTATTTCAAGATACAATATGAATTGTCTATTTGCGAGTATTCCTCTTGCGAGCTTTCGAATTGGTAAACAATAAAACGAACGCTTCAAACGAATATCACCTCTATATTATGAACCTAAAGTTCAGAGTTTCATAAACTGAAAGATGATCTATGTCAATAGGTCGTAAATAAAACATTGTGGGGTTTGGTTTTGGTTTCAAAAACAAACGCGAATCGTAATTATACAGTGTCTATAAGGTTAATTTGATAGAGTACATTTGCTACCTTAGTTAGGCAATAACAAGTAGTAAAATCGTTTACTTGTCGTATTAAGTTGTTACTTAAGTTGTTACTACTCTATCACTGTAAAATGACAATGGTTATATTTTCAATATCGTAAAAATTATAGAATAATTTTCGGATTCGTTTAAATCAACTTTTTATATTTATTAATTGTTTTAATTTCCAAAAGTGTAATAATTAAATATTACTAGCCTCGTGGGCAAGAACGTCAAATCCCAGGCCCGCACCTCTGAGATAATTTTCATGTGCAAATGTCATTTTCAACAATGATTACCACTTGCTAAACGGTGAAGGAAAACATCGTGAGGAAACCTGCACGTCTAGGCGTGTGAAGTTCACCAACCCGCACTGGGCCAGCGTGGTGGACTATGGCCCAAATCTCCCTCGCATTGAGGGGGAATGTGCCCGGTATATTGGCAATAGGCTCGCCCCCTATTACATTGGGACCAAATTACATCGGCTAAGTGTGGGCGCCCTACAGTGCACCTCTGCCTACCCCTTCGGGGAATACAGGTGTAATGATGTATGATGTACTTATCTGTCATATTGCAATTTATTATTTTAAGCATTTTTTATCCTTTAAATGGTCCCAATGTACCAGTACAAATTTGCCCCGTCTAAAAATAGTAAAATGTATTACATTTTTCTGTTTAATTTGTTAAGTAAAACGGGTTTACTCAAATAAACAGTATTATCATGGACTGGAATTGATCAGATCAGACCAAACAGCTGGAATATCAGAATATCAGCTTACTGTTAATAAACAAAGAAATCTAAAAACTTGGGAACCGTGTTAGGTCCGTAAGTAAAAACAATTCCGGGGCGAAATGATTAATTTTCCAACTCGCAGAGATGCCGGATTCTAACCGGATTAACAAGTGATTGATGACCTAGAACAAAAAGTTTCACCCTGCTAATAATAAAGTGATTGCCCTTTTGATGTAGTGGTTAAAAAGGGCGCTTGTCGATCACGGTGTCCAGGGTTCAGTTACAAAAAGTACAAATTAGTTTTTTTTATTTAGCTTGATAACTTTTTTTAATTCAGTTTGGTTGTAATAATGCACCTTTTCTTACTCTTTTGGAGATACCAAGCATGATGGTATTCGGGTGTATTAAATACTGAAATATAATTATAAGAGGGCGTTAGAAACCCCTGTAATCAACATTGAAAATATGCAAAAAAGAAGGATTAATAATGATTAATTAATGTTAAAAAATTATACTAGATAATATAAAAACAATGGAATATATGTGATAGTAACATCCTATGATTTATTCCTATCTACTTATCTACCAAATTCTCGTCTACGAGAGTTTGTAGCATCTTGCTACGTCGTCGCTACGCTTGTAGTCTGCTACGGTTACGAGGCGATTATAGTCTTGGAATGCCTCGCCGGAAATCCGGCGGCGTCCCCCCGGCTATTAACGCGAAGACGATATGTTTAGACAATAAGGATCAAACATATTGAGCACAGACATGTATAGAATCGATATTGTTAGATGCGTATTCGATTGAAGAGAACTTTATAGTAATTGATTATTTTTTAAATCACTTGATTTAAAAGTAAGTAGTTCCACTACTCTGAAGGAATATAAAAATATAACTAACGTTTTCATAGGAAAATAAGTTTTGTAGATGATCAAAACAATAGTCGGATTATGATCATCTACAAAACTATTATTTTCCTATGAAAACGTTAGTTATTTTGTTAAAATTTACCCAGGTTGTTTCTCGGAGTTTCATTTGGTAAAGAAAGGTTGTCATTATTTCAAAGACTACTGCAGTCCCAAGGGGTAAAAACAAGAAATCGTCAGCATCCCTCAACTTTAACGAGATCTTCATAAAGTTGGGAAAAGAAAATATTTTTCCATTTTCCCTACAAAAAGAACAAAAAGTTTGTTCATCCGAAAACGATATCAGTTTTGGGAATTGTGTTATTGTAGGTGTGAATAATTTGGAAGCAGACAACTTTATCGTTGTTTTAGTAGCGACGTGATGACTACCCTCATAATTAAATTGTCCGTAATTATCACCTCAACAAATTAAAAAAAACCGGCCAAGTGCGAGACGGACTCGCGCACGAAGGGTTCCGTACCATTATCTATAAAAATGGCGAAAAAATCACGTTTATTGTATGGGCGCCCCATTAAATATTTATTTTATTCAGTTTTTTAGTATATATTGTTATAGCGGCAACAGAAATACATCATCCGTGAAAATTTCAAGTCTCTAGCTATCACGGTTCATGAGATACAGCCTGGTGACAGACGGACGGACGGACGGACAGCGAAGTCTCAGTAATAGGGTTCCCGTTTTACCCTTTGGGTACGGAACCCTAATAAGAGATTGTAATTGATATCACGTCTAGCAATAAACTAGCAACTACGTATAAGGTATAAGTTACAGGTTAAGGTCTACAATAGTGGACGATCCGTAAGAAGGGACATGTCAGTGTCGGCGTAGTGACACTTGTTATTGTCAAAAAACACTTAGCGGACACTCGGAGACTATGTTTACAAACTCTTTGTAAATCTTGAGTGGAGTAAGTACATAAAGGGAACAACTTTTTTAGTTATTTTTTTCGTACCTGTCCGTATAAGTAATGGGTTAGAAATGCTTGCATAGAAGTCCAAGTGATATGTTGTTGAAACAAAATATACTGCTATATCATCATTGATAAGCCCTACTTAAAATAATATTAACCTACTTACATATTTTCATGTTTTTAGAGTGAATTCACAAGGTTACTTAAAATTGATTTCGCATAAGGTATGGTTAAATACACTGTGCAACACGCGTGCTAAGACAAAACATTTTTCACGGATTACATCGTTGCTCTCTTATTTTCTGCGATAAAGATACACCGTCGACATATCTCATGACATAAGTCTTATCGTGGGATGCAATTTACTGGGAGTGAGATAAATTAATTATATAATCGTAAAGATAGGGGCCTTATCTTTGAGTGACGAATAAATCCCCGTGTTTTTATCTCCCCTCTTGTTTTAGGAATAGCAATGCGGGCACCAGATAAGAGTAGAACAAACGACTGGACTATAAGCCTCTGTATTTACGTGCTTGAGATGCAATCTTAAGGCTCGGCCCACGAGTGCGTCAAAAAGCGCGCGACCTTATTTTTGCCAAAACGAAGGGTACTTATTACATCATAGAAAAGGCGAATTTTTCACGAAACGTCATCGACCCATGGTCGCGTAACTCTTGCTTTTGGTTTTCAATCTCTATGTATATACATAAAGTACATTTAAAAAGTTAATTCAATCAGCGCAACACACTCCATATATAGCGAGTGGATTTATTGAATGAGTACTGGTCCAACCATTTTCCTCTTAATGACTTACCATCTTCTCTCCCATACTGCGTTGAAGGCATCATACCAAAGCAATTATTTCTATAACCATCTGTGGTTTAGAATAATCCCTTCATTGTAAATTGGAGTAGCGTCTACCTTACTGTGCTAGCTTCCTAAGCGTAAAGACTATATTTGTATTTAATATTAGACTGAGGTGAGTATAATTCTTCTCTAGTATTTTGGCAAAGGTGCTATCTGCTCTCAAGGCTTTGTTGCTCTTGAGAATGTATTACTCGCAATTATCATTTTGGAAAGAGTAACCATTGAGTTTCTTACCGGCTCTTCTCAGTGGAAGCAGAATTCCGAACCGGTGGTTGAATCTGACTATTTGTAAGTGCTTTATGGCCTGCACGAATAAAATAATTTTTGATTTTGAACGTACAGAGGTACTAGGCTTTCATGAATCATAAAGAGTATCAAGTATTTACTGTTGAAATGGATATTAACTACGAATCTTATTATTAAAAAGTTAAGTTTCAAGATAGTGCTCCAATCAGAACTAACAGTCGCTACTTGCAACTCATTTAGCGTGAGATGGCAACAAAGTTTATACTAATTAAATCTCTCTGTCTTAGTTTGAACACAGCGGAGTAATTGGCACAATTAGCTTTCAGCTGTTGGAATAACAATGGTATTGTGAATGATATTGGGTTCAATATGATAACAATGCAGTTATACAGAGGTACCTAAATCATCTCAGCAGTAGTTTCCCGTTGATGTTAACTATTCTGTTTCATGAACAGTGTGGAATTAATGGTCTAGCTGATGGAGTTATAAGGAGTCTTATAATTTTAGATGTGTTTGACTAGTCATTAGTACTGTATTCTAATGTTTGATATGATAGATAGATAACTCTTTAATGTTCCACCTCTTAAAGTACTACCTACAGCCCTTTTAACGTCCCACTGCTGGGCACGGGCCTCCCTTCAATGCGAGGGGGATTCAGGCCATTGTCAACCACGCTGGTCCAGTGCGGGTTGGCAGACTTCACACATTTATCGAGAACTAGTCAAGTTCCCTCAGACGTGCAGATTTCCTCACGATGTTTTCCTTCACCGTTTCATAGCAAGTGATAATCTCGGATGAAAATGAGATTGAACCTGCACACTTTGATCGCAAGGCGTGCGTTCGGCCACTCTGCTACCACTGCTCTTAAAGTACAAACTACATTTACTATATAAATTTAAAGTGTTACAATAATATGAATAAATTAATCTGATTTTAAGTTTATAACATTAATGACTCAAAGTTCAAGAAATAGGAGTAGGAAAAAGAAATCGAGAGATAGGAAATCGTCAAGACGCCTGCGATCAAAACGATCTTACTAGCAGTTAATACACTTAGTTTTGGTATGAACAAAAAAATGGTCACGCGAATTTTGATGCGACTGCCGGCCCTGGGCTAAATCTTGTATTCGTATTAAAACAAATCGTTATTGGCAAGAGTAACGATTCGTGTATTAATAATAAACGAGTAATGAGCCGTAACGGGCTGCATTTGACAACAGTATTATTTAAATAATATCAATTTGAAATGATTACGGTGTATTAGCGTAAATGAGTGTTTCTTGAATATAGGAATAGGTCACAAATCTTTAACTGTATAGTCCTAATTTATACAGCCCATTTTGAACGGATAATAGTGAGCGGCGGCGACGATTTAACTTGGGAAGAAGGTCAGGTAATTTCAGGTAACGTCAAGTTTTATCCTCAAGACATATAGGTAGGGTCTCGAGAAACTAGCGACATTTATCCCATCACGGGATTACTATCGTAATATTGGACTCTCAGACGGTACAAATGTGAATATAACTTGTATATAGCAAGGATACCTCCTTGCTAAATGCAAAATTTATACTCTTTGTATAAAAATAAATCAAATGATTATCGAAATAATTTCTTATCGCGATGAGAAAGTACCTCTTTTAAGTTCATAGAGCATTCATCCGCTATCTTTATAAGCATTAATTGAGTTTTTCCTTGCTGTTAATTACTTGATCATAAATACTGGCTAATCACAGGTGCATTCCCCATTTTATTACATTAAAATTTTATCATTTAATTCATTAAATAAAAAAAAAACAAGTATAAGAACCTGGATGTGTTAGTCTAGAAAACCATTTGTTATTTCAACATTCCTGACTCTAGAATTTCTACCAAGAATTGTATCAATAAAATATTGGATAACATGAAGACCTGAATATATTTTATTTTCCCCTTCACGTGGCTTCTAAAGTGCATCGTTTCCGCTTCTGGAATGCGTTCATGTTGCTCGTTTCAAGCCCTGGACACACCGGGCCATCAAGAGTTACGCGACAAAGTTTTTCCTGATACCAAAACTAACGCAGTGTCAATATACATAAAGATAGAATTTCTTCATTTCGTTCAAGAATTCATTTTGGTTTCCTCCGCTATTTTTATCACATTTATTTTTATCACATTCATAACCCATTTTTTATATAGGACACCCTACATTATGACTCTCGTCCGCAGTGGGTAACCGTGTGTCTGACTGCGCGAGACAGTCTGCTAACAAACAGCGACGGCGCGAGATTGTTTGGAGAGCTGTGTCCGCCCCTGCCACCGACGTGGATTCTTCGACGTGACCACGACCGCTTTGTCAAGAGGGAAACGAATAAAAAGAAGACGCTATAATGTATATTTATTAAATTTGATTTTGCTAGTAATTTCTTGACGCTGGCTAAAATACCCGCTAATCGCAGGTGGAATCATTCCTCATCTTATTTCATAATTTCGTAAAAAAAGAAGAAGAATGATTTTTCTTTGAGTCAATACTGTTCGAATTGATATTAGCAAAATATTCGACGCGTGCGTCCTTAAAACCACTTTTCTTGCAGCAATGTTTTTAAAGTTATTCTCAGTAAACTTAGTACAAAATCTATTAACACTTACCAGTTAGTATGGAAGCAATAATGCTTTAAGAGGTAGAGGTAAGGCTCCAGTGTGTGGTGAGCTTTATCATCAACACACTGCTGCCGGCGCATTGAGCGCTGGAACCCACAAATGGGACCAGCAATGCAATTGACATCCTTTGTCGCGCAAGCCAGGTGCTCTTTGACGCGAACTCTAAAAGTAAACCCGCTAACTAACCGACTTTTTATCGACTCTTATAGCAGTAAAGCGGCACGGGCCTCCCCTTAATGTGAGGAGGATTTCAGGCCATAGTCCACCACGCTGGCTTAGTGCGGGTTGGCAGACTTCACACATCTATCGAGAACTAGTCAAGTTCCCTCAGACGATCAGGTTTCCTCACGATGTTTTCCTTCACCGTTTCATAACAAGTGATAATCTCGGATGAAAATCAGATTCGCACATATATCCCAGAGGTGCGAGCCGGGGTTTGAACCTTTACTCTCTACAAAGTCGAGTTATGGATCAATCGTAAACTTGTACTATTGAAATCGGCATGGACTTAAATTCATGCAATGGTTTAAATCGATCATAATATTTCAGATGTCAGTTTCTATTTGACACTACACTTAACTAAGTGTATTGTCATTCTACTCATCACCGTAAATTATGAGCTAGATATGATTATTTTAATGTCAATATAATGTTGAATAAGTTTGATTAGTTATTAAAAATTTGCGGTTATATACAGCTCAAAACTTAAAAGCAATTTTGTTAGAATATTTGGGGTCTAAGTTCTTCCATCTTTGGAGATACGGGTCGCATTGCAGAATATGCCGTTTTCTTCGTAAGGTATAAAACAAAGTTTTTCTTTATTGCAAGAATAAACTCTCCTCATGATTGAAAGTAATTCTGCACGGTATTCGCTTCTGTTAAGTCATGAGATTTCCAATTTCCGTTCGTTCATCCGCCATTTTCATTGGTCTTCCAATCAACGGGGATATATCTCTAGAATGTAGTTTTACATTTGCCGTATCAACGATTAATTTAACTTGTCTCTGCTAGTTTCTTTTTCAGTACCTTACTTTGTTATGTTGGTATTAATTTCCAGCACAAAATTGGATTGTTGAAACTTTCTACCGTAGATACAAATCTGTTTAAAAGTCTGAGATATGTGGTAACAAACATTATAAACAAAAACCTAGGTACGGTTAGAATTAATAACTTAATCCTTTTTTATTATCAAGACTGTTAAACATTCTCAATGATATTAAAATTGATATCTACTACCTAATGAACAGAACGACTACCCAACATAGAATAATTCCTCCGTATCATAACAAAACGTCGGCAATTCCGTATATGCGGATATGAACGATGACGTAATATCCGGGGCATTAGCTGAACGATATTGTTCTGAAACCACCCTGCCCCCGGGAATATTTATACTTTGATATAGGCTAATGTATATGCTCCTATATTATTTACGTTAATATTTTCGGTCAAGTGGAGAGTGTATTTCTTTTCCTTAATACATCATCACGCCTGTATTCCCCGAAGGGGTAGGCAGAGGTGCACTGTAGTGCGCCCACACTTCGCCGATGTATTTTGGTCCCAATGTAATAGGGGGCGAGCCTATTGCCATTATACCGGGCACATTCCCCCTCAATACGAGAGAGATTTGGGCCATAGTCCACCACGCTGGCCCAGTGCGGGTTGGTGAACTTCACACGCCTTTCTATAGACGTGCAGGTTTCCTCACGATGTTTTCCTTCACCGTTCAGCAAGTGGTAATCATTGTTGAAAATGACATTCGCACATGAAAATTATGTCAGAGGTGCGGGCCTGGGATTTGAACTTGCACCCTTTACATTCAAGGCGGGCGTTCTTGCCCGCGGGGCTACCACTGCCTTATGTTACTTTTCCTTATGTTACTTTATTTTACGAAATGTATGAAGTTGAATGAAATGAGATAAGAAATGGTTTCATCTGCGATTAGTTATATATCGCAAGTAATTGGTCGCATGAACAAGTTAAATAAATACACCTTTTTAATAAAAAATATTGGGGTTGCTAAAGATGGCGGATGACTTCTCCCTCAGTCATATTATTCACAATCCAGTTAGGAAAAACAATAAATTGTAACTTTGAAAGAAAGTAACTGGACATTAAACAAACAACGAATGATTGAGATTGTTTAAGCTTCTTTAAAGCCCAATTAGTATTTTTTAGTTGATCCGTATAGCACACGACACTGAAGTTAAAATTGTTTTTTTTTATCTACCTATATCAAATTGCTTTAAAGTTATATCGGTCGGCTAACACAAATTTGAACTAATGAGTAGTAGTTTAAATGATGAAATATAACTTTACTGTATTAGTTCGAATTTTTTAGGTTCCAAATCTGACGTATATTTGGTTCAAGTATAAAAACAATATAAAAAGTGAAACAAGTGAACGTGCATCAAAAACATGATAAAGAATATTGTTTTCTTATATTTACGCGAATACTATACATTGAAATTAAACTATTTTACGGACCGCAAACAACAACTAAATATGAGGGTACCCAGTTATTAACTATGACATCAGGACGTCTAACACCTCAGTCCCCCCGTGACCATGGTTGCTGTAAAGCAGCCGAAACGTCGGGAAAATAAAATAGTAAATAAACGCGATAAAATCCGTAAAATAGTTTAATTCCATGATAAAGAATATTACATTACTATTTTCATTATTTATCTCTATCATCCATGGGAATCGATATATGGGTGTACTATGGTATGGATTATAGAAAGAAAAAAAAATGTAATTGCTCCCGTAGATCTATACGAAAAAAAACATTTATGGAAATTAGTTTTTTTTTCATCAAATCATATTCAATGCAATTTGAGGGCAAAACTGTTATGTAAAACTTTTTTTAACGGATCAAAATTGCTTTTATCATTTCGTTCGGGTAATAATTACCGGTTATTATCGGGAAACCGGCTTGACCGTATAAATGTAGCAAACTTCCGATTTAATTAATAATTAACTTGACATGCACAGCCTTTGGAATGTTAACGATACAATTTTGCGAAACATTGAAACTAATAACACATTATATCCATACTAATGTAAACACGTACAGCGATAGAAATCACTCGTGTTTTATTAATGGTTCGTGCAATAGTATTATTTCAAATTATATTATATTAGCTGTATTCGTTCTTGGGTACGGCAGACATACATTTTTGTTAGTACTAAAATGAACCGTATTTACGCATAGAAAAAGTTCATTTTTCAATGAATTGTTTTTGACAGCGTGGTCGCATGGCTTACAGAAATACCATCTTTATGTATATTGCCACAGAGTTCGTTTTGGTACTTTGATGCGCTTGTCTTGACGCCCCAGTGTTCTCAGGATATGTTTGTATTAGTGTATGTCTGTGTCTATTTGGTATACCTAACTAAATGTGTAGGATGCTGGGTTCCAGACACCATGTAATTAAGTATGATGATGTTATGAACATGGCATAATTAAACTGTTCGGATGATATTGGTTTTAAAGTGACACTAGCTATTTTATTTAGCTGTTACAATCGATTTTTAGATTGACTTTGTCTACATTATAGAGAAGTGTCTTACTTTATGTTACCTCACTAGACATGTAATTTGAGATGATTCTTTTTTTTTACTTAGAATTTAAGATAGAGTCTTATATATAGAAAGGAGTCGGAACTCGTAGCTAAGTTACCGAAAAGAATTACGCCGCGAAACAATAGTGACTTCGTAGCACGTAGCAACATGAAAGCGAAGTGCTGTAGCAAGTTGCTACGTGTGTCGTAGCGGAGATCATCTACAATAAAGTTGCGGCTTTGAGACGTTTCTTTTGTGTTCGTTGGAAGTTGTGATGTTTATTTGTTTCCATTACTTTACATAACATGTTTGTATAGAAAAAGTACGGATACGTGATTCTGAATTAATTCACAATGTAGTGTTGATTGATTTTAAATTTAGAGCCTTAATCTGCCCGGTCATTACGTGTTTAACGAAAAGAGACGCAGTGACACACTTCAAATAAAAAACAACATTTCATTTATTCATGTAAAAGTATTCTTCCTAATGGCGGAAACAAGTAAGAGTGTGTAAAACATTATTATCTTTTATTCAACAACAGAAAAATAAATAAAATCCCCAGTTGCCAGCCGTGTAATATACTTTCTTAAATTACGAGTTTCATAAATAATCCCTTATTTGAAGACGTAATAGGAAATGTTTGATAGAAAAAAAATGTATAAAGAAATCCACGTGTAATCCGCCTTCAGATGAAAAATTGAGTTAATTATCTTGTTCCGTACATTTCATTTGTTGAAAGGTCGTCTCTTAGAGCGTTTTGTATTATCAACGATCATTTGAGGACGGCGCGGGGGCAGCTTGGTGTAGTGGTTGGACCGTAGGCCACTCGGCTAACTGCACTGGGTTTTATTTCCTTTAGCAACAATTTTTTTGGCCTTTTCGAATTTTCCATATCCGGATGTAACTGAGATTACCCCTAATTCATTATAAAGTACCTTAGTTATTAGTTTAGTTTGAGATCATATGATTATGCAATGTCTAACAAGAAATAAATGGCCACAGCAATTTGTTTTCAACGAATTAATTGCCTAAAATTTTACCATATTGTCTTATTTTCACACAATTACGTGATTCACGCTTCATTAGCATTTCCTATTCTGTATTATTATTCTGGATCTGTTTTAAAATTCAGGAAATGGATTTCCAATGAGAAATTACCCAAGGTGGCTTGTAGAGCTAACATGCCTTAACCAGTCAAGCCGCGCATGATTAAAACAATGGATTTTTTGTCAAACTACATCTCACGTTGGGCCAAGCGTTTGGGGCCAACTGTGACCGCAACACTCACACTTTTACATCTTTACAGAATAACTTTCTTGTGTTTATTCCCTACACAAAGTAGGGTTGTACACGTTACACAGAGTTGGGCAAACTATACGGATAAATACGTTAGCGGGGCAAGTTTACGGGGCAGACACGGCGGGCAAACGGGACACTGCCGGAGCGAGCTAGCTAACTAGATAAGTGAAATTCAATGCTTGCCTACGCGACCTCGCACGAATTTGAACCTACCCTGAGGGAAGAGAAGGTATATTTTTGAATGGTCTTAATTAAAAAGGTTTCATTAAAGCGCACTGAAGGTGAGTGGAGAATTTGACACGCCGCTAATGGGGTCAAAATGCTGTCGGCAAAATTTGAATGTCACCCCATCGAGGCCTGTTTACGTGATGGTGTATTAACAAGTCTTCATAATAAAAATCAACGTTTTGAGGGATTTCTTTTTCACGGTCACTCCGCTTATTGTAAGCAAGTAGTTTATTTGAATTGGATTGACATTTTGAATTTAATGTTTGTTATATTGCTTTGCAAACTGATTTTAAATATTACACAACTGGATATTAAAATAAGCATTGCACTTGATTAATTTAAAATTACTGAAAAACTTTAGTTTAATATTGTTTTCAATCTAGATACGTATGTAGATTACATTTTATCGACTGCATTTCAATAAAAAAGGTTAGGTACATCACTATTCATCGCGTCCTTGGGAATTTCGTTTAAGTCAACCAAACTCCGAACCTCAATCATTGCGGGACGCGTTTCAAATTGGAATAAGAATGTTCTACAATTGAATTTCGAACGCTCATACGAGTAATTCTCAGTACTGGCCAGTCTGAGAATATCGAATTTGAGACTATATATTATCTACTATTTAAAAAAACAGACGTCCTAAAGAATTGCTACTTATCAAGATTCAATTTAGTAAACGTTTATTATTGACCCCCATTCTGTAATACACTACGACTATTAAATTTGAAAGCAGTAAAAGTATTTCCCTCTTGTTCTTAAATTACGATTATGAAAAGGACGGTGTTAGAAGTATGGACGCCTACGCAACATGAATAGCAAATGTGTTTGTTCTATACTTCAACTTCTCAAATCGCTAGGCTCCCTCTCTCGTCTATATTGTGCACTGTCAAACACTGTTATATTTATACTCGCGTTAATTAAATAGTTTAATCATTATAATCGCCATTGTTCTTATTTCATCAGGTTATGGGCCCAGTCCAAGCCTGCCGTTTAGTGTTATTTCCGAGTTTTGTTCAGTATTTTCAAAGTTTTAGTAAAAGTAAAATCTCACGAGTATAACCTCACTTTTAGTTACCGTGCTCGCGAGTGATTTCTCTTTTCAGCTATTTTCAGATATAAATAATATTATATAAATATGGCTGGAAGTAATTCTTTCTCGATTGAGAAGTTGACGGGTCGCGACAATTGGGCAAATTGGAGTTTTGCAGTCAAGGCATACTTGCAACATGAAGACTTGTATGACTGTATTTTGAAAGCACCAGATGCTTCCGACCCCAAAGCAATTAAACAAGACACCAAAGCAAAGTCCAAGTTAATATTGTTGGTTGACCCAATTTTATATGTGCACATACAGGATGCACAGAATGCTAAACAGGTGTGGCACAATTTGACAAAGGCATTTGAAGATCAAGGACTGACAAGGAAAGTTGGCTTATTAAAAGAATTAATTAACACACATTTAGAAAGCAGTTTATCAGTGGAAGATTATGTAAATAAAATTATGACAGCCGCGCACAAATTAAGAAACATAAAGTTTCATGTAGATGATGAGTGGTTGGGCACATTAATGCTGGCCGGGCTGCCAGAAATGTATAGACCCATGATAATGGGTTTAGAAAGTTCCGGTATAAAGATTAGTGCTGACTTAGTAAAAAACAAATTACTACAGGAAGTTAAAATGTCAGACACTACCGCACTTTATACAAACACAAGAAAAAATTTGCCCAAAAGTGATAAGAAAGGTCCTAGATGTTTTAATTGCAATAAGTACGGACATCTCAGCAAAAATTGTTGGCATAAAAAGACAAACGATAATAAAAAAACAGATAAAGACACAGGTTATGTTGCAGCTTTTTCAGCATCCACAGCGAATGACTCCAATTCTTGGCATGTTGACTCAGGAGCATCTATGCACATGACCATGCACCGGGACTGGCTCACTGACATCACCGCTTCACCTGTACCGAGCATAAGGATTGCTAACCACAAAGAATTAAAAGTTGAATGCTGCGGGAATGTATGCATAATGGTAAAGGCACATGATGGCAACACCGATGTAATACAAGTGAGGAATGTTTTATTTGTACCAGAATTGAAAACTAATTTGTTATCAGTCAGCAAAATAATTCAAAGTGGATGCAAAGTAATATTTAATGAATCTGGTTGTCAAATTTACAATCCTAGTAACAAATTAGTAGCACAGGCCAGATTAATCAATGCAACATATCTGTTAAATACTTATCAAGAAATGCAAGTCATGATGGCAAAGGCTGATGATGATACTTATCTGTGGCACCAGAGAATGGGCCATTTAAATTTTCAAAGTCTTAATAAAATACCTTACTGTACAGAAGGAGTTAAACTGTCACCAGGAATGGAAAATTCCATCTGTGTTACCTGCCTTGAAGGCAAGCAAACGAGAAAACCGTTCCCTGCTGAAGGTTCCCGAGCAACCAGCTTGCTAGAACTTATCCACAGTGATGTGTGTGGACCAATGCAGCAAATATCAATAGGAGGGGCAAGGTATTTTGTAACCTTTATTGATGACTTTTCTCGCCGAGTATACATATATCCTATAAAAAACAAAAGTGAAGTATTTGAAAAATTTGTTGAATATAAAAACAAAGTAGAGAATGAATTAAATAAAAAAATCAAAATTCTTCGATCTGATAATGGAACTGAATATAAAAATAATAATTTTGAAAAAACATGGAATTTTGCACCAGACATCAAATCCATACTCACCGGAACAGAACGGATTAAGCGAACGTATGAACCGTACCTTAATTGAGCGTGCAAAATGTATGTTATTAAACTCTGATTTACAGAAAGATTTTTGGGCTGAAGCCGTTACTACAGAAGCATACATAGTGAACCGGTCTCCCACTCGCAGCTTATCAGATGCAACGCCTTATGAAGTATGGACTGGAAAAAAGCCAAACTTAAATCACATGAGAATATTCGGATGTCCTGCAATGGTGCATATTCCTAAAGAAAATAGAAGTAAGTTGGATGTAAAGTCACGAAAATTAATATTTGTTGGATACAGCGACTGTACAAAAGGCTACAAATTCATAGATCCTGAAACAAAGAAAGGAATTGTAAGTAGAGATGTCGTATTCCTCGAAGCTGCAATTAAAAGAAATAAAACCGATGAAGCGCCTGAAAAAGAAAAAGAAATTATTAAAAATAAAATTGAAAATACAAATGAAGATAATAAAAAGAATAATGAACATAAAGAAAAGAAGAATTTATACTTACCTCTGTGTGATGAACCTGAAGAATCTGTGGGAAGAAACATTGATGATGAGACACAAGAAAGAGATGAAATACAGGATGTATCTCAAAGTATTTGTATTTCAGATGAATCTGATCAATTTGAAGATGTTAATGATGAAACATACGTACCGGATTATACAATGGACTCTCCATCAGTATCCAATATAACTTTGAGGCCGCTGCAAAGGAGAATAAGATCAGAAAATAATGATATTTATCAGAAGCCTTCTTCACTAATGTGTCAGAATGTCGAATCCACAATGAATTTACTGAACAGTGATCCACAAAGCCTTCAAGAAGCTTTGAACAGTGATAAGGCTGATGAATGGAAGAAAGCTATGGAAGCAGAATACCAGTCATCGGTACAGAATAATATGTGGACCACAGTTAACTTACCAGAAGGAAAGTCAGTAATTCCCTGCCGATGGGTTTTTAAAACTAAGTTAGATGTCAATGGTTCTGTCACACGCTATAAAGCTAGATTGGTAATAAAAGGATATAAACAGGTCAAAGGCATTGATTACAATGAGGGTGCCGCAATAAGCTGGAACTCTAAGAAACAGCAGACCATAGCGCTCTCTACTAGTGAGGCTAAATATATGGCGCTAGCGTCGGCCATTAAAGAAGCACTTTGGTTGAAACAGTTGGCAGACGAATTTCAACCTGAATTTAAAGGTACACCCTTAACCCTTTATTGCGATAATCAAAGTGCGATTAGTCTTTCAGGAAATGCTGTCTACCATGCGAGCAGTAAGCACATAGACGTCCGGTACCACTTAGTGCGAGAGAAGATAGCTGCCAAAGAAATCCTGGTTCAATATAGATGCACTGGAGAGATGGTCGCCGACATATTGACGAAAGGACTCCCTCGACCGAAGCATAACAACTTCACCGCATCTATGGGTCTATATTTAAAGCGTCTGCGTCCAGGAGAGGATGTTAGAAGTATGGACGCCTACGCAACATGAATAGCAAATGTGTTTGTTCTATACTTCAACTTCTCAAATCGCTAGGCTCCCTCTCTCGTCTATATTGTGCACTGTCAAACACTGTTAAATTTATACTCGCGTTAATTAAATAGTTTAATCATTATAATCGCCTTTGTTCTTATTTCATCAGACGGAAATACTTACTGAAAGTTAGTTTATCTGTTTACTAAAATTATTCCCCACAAAAAACAGTATAGAATGTGCATCTTAATAGGATACATTTCAAAGCCAAGAACAATACGATATAAATATAATATTAAAAGTCTTTTGGGCCTCAAGTTTACAAGCTATTACAAAGGTTTGGCCTGAGGCCGGAGAGCGGGGAGCATAGCCCCTTGTATCCTTAAGCCACGCACTTCAAACATGTTTACAACAAAATAAATACTCCACTGTAAAGACAGTGAACAAAACAAATATTTTGATAAACGTGTATGGAATTCAAAATCATTTTGTAAACCTTGGCACACAAACTTATGTACTGTATTTAAAATAATGGGACTTTAAACATGTATACACTTGAAAAATATTTTTCTATAAGTAAACTAGCTGACCGGGCGAACTTCGTACCGCCTTAGGATTAGTGACATACGAAAGCAGCGCCACCTACCGGGTCTCATTGTGAATCTAAACCATCCAGGGTGCCACCCAAACACATACTCTTCAAATCGGTCCAGCCGTTTAGGAAGAGTTCAGTGACATACACACGTACAGTAGAATTATATATATATATATATAAAGATAAATATCGCCAGACAACACAAAAGTCATTGTATGATACGGAACTAAGCAAAGCTTGTACTATGGGTACCATACAATCGACTGGGGGCGATCTCGGTTACACCCAAAACAGGGAAAATTTCGGAAAAGCCATTTTCTAAATTGCCACTGATGGGAATCGAACCCGCAACCACCCAGTTCAGTGAACCAAGAGGCCTTTCCGACACGATCACCGCCCCGGGCGTCGAGAGGGCTTCCAACACACCTACACCAGCCTCAAACAGACACCGATCTCGCCGGCGAGGTCGAGGAACCCCCTCTTCCGCTCGTAGGTGCATCTTTGCACCTATGAGCGCAGTCACTTCCTCTCCCCTCACGGCAACCGCCCAAGCCGAGGCCATGCCCTCTGTGGCGCCCTTGAGCTAGTTGCCACCCTTAAGGCCTTGGTTGGAGTGCACTCTGCGTTCGCCACTCCTCCGGTAAAGCTGTAAAGGCCACCTCACGGCCAACAGCGTAAGTCCTTCAAAAAAAAACCAAGAGGCCTACGCTTCAACTACTAGACCAAGCTGTCGTCCTCAAAAAATATAAACCAAATCAATGTATTCTAAAATACAACTAATCACAATTACATCAAGTCAGCAGAACTAATTGAACTCCCACCTTCATCACTTAATTACAACCAATCAGTTTCCAAGTCCAATAACCAGTTGAAACCGGATCCAATCAGGATCCTTTGCTTAACAGATCCTGTGGGATTAAGCCACGATTACTATTCGGCGGTGGATTAAACGTTTGAGAGAATTCTTGGGCCTTTGTTGAGGCCTTGTTTTCTGTGAGAACGGCGTTAATGGGATTTGTTGAGAATTATTGGTAGTCAATGGAACAAATCGAAGGTTACCTCAAAGTCTTAATTCATAAACTTTGTTCAATGAAATCGAACACAAGTGCAATGTTACACTATTTGTAATAAATGATAATACATAATCACGCGAAGGAGTAGGCAGATGTGCACTACATCACATCACTACACTACATCACATTAACTGATGTATTTTAGTCCCAATGTAATAGGAGGTGAGTCTATTGCAATTATACCGGGCACCTTTCTTCAATACGAGGAAGATTCGGCGTATAGCTCACCACTCTGTAGCACGCTGGCCCAGTGGAGGTTAGTTAACTTCAAATATCTGTTTATTTATTTCTTATTACAAGACCCAGCAAACACCGTATCACATTTTTTATTTACTTTTTAATTTTTTTAACCATACCTGTATTACAGTGAACAAAAATAAATAAATTGGTTAAGCCGTTTTTGAGTTGTAACGAGACTCGTAATCAGAAATCGAATAAATATATATAGATGATATTGTAATAGTATTCTGTATTCATGCATTATTATCAAAAACAAAAACTCTACCAAGCAATATCATGTTGTTCATAACCGCATACAATTTATTACTACTATAAAAATGCTTATCAAATCGTATTTATATTTAAATGGATTTCTTTATTCAGTTTAAACATGACTGTGAAATTTGCTTTAGTTCTTATATTCTTTATACAAGGTTTTTATTCTGTTATTTTCGTGAACAAAATTGTGACGTAAAATCATTATATTATTAAACTTATATAAATATTTTTTAAGGTATTTTGGCTATCGAAAACGGGATAAAATCGTACAGTGGGTACCAAGTATGGGAGGTGAATGGGACAACTTTAAGTAAAGAGCACATTAGCAAGTTTGATGACAGAGGTAAAAGATTTTGAGCACAAAAGCACGCAAATTTTAGCTAATACAAAAACAAACTCAACGTAAATATACATAAAGCTTGAATCGCGTCAGACGGTGAAGGAAAACATCGTGAGGAAACCTGCACGTCTGTAGAAAGGCGTGTGAAGTTCACCAACCCGCACTGGGCCAGCGTGGTGGACTATGGCCCAAATCTCCCTCGTACTTAGGGGGAATGTGCCCGGTATAATGGCAATAGGCTCGCCCCCTATTACATTGGGACCAAAATACATCGGCGAAGTGTGGGTGCACCACAGTGCACCTCTGCCTACCCCTTAGGGGAATACAGGCGTAATGATGCATTATTATTATTATTACTCCTTTATTTCTCATTTTTCTTATTTAGTACATTTTTAAATATAAATATAAAAAATACATTTAAAAATATAAAAAACAGTTCCCCACCGGCATCTGGAACAGGGTCCTAGTTACCAGTGGTTAGGGCTCCAGAGAGAGGAACTTCCTCACATTATTACTATTGATAAGGTCGCCCATTATTGCACTTTATTTTATCGTACATGTATAGTTTGTATTTCTCTAAGAGGTGGAACAATAAAGATTTATTTATATACCAATCTACAATCACGAGAAGAACGGCAATATACTCGCCTCCAAATATATAGAAATTTCAATCCATTTACATACCACCTCCAATGTTATTTACCAGTTTGTACAAAAGTGTTCTTAAGTGCCACTGTGTTACGACATATAGTTCAGTATAGTTAGTTTGAAGCCAACAAAATGAAACTAAGAATAAAATAATATTTCCATTTAAAACGGAAAAATGGCGTTCCGAACCATTTAACCAGGATCAGGGTCTGCAATACGTCTCCTAACTATTAACCCAGAATACACAAAAGAATTTATAGAGCGAGAAAAATATATTTCTATACTCTTCTAACTTGTTTCAGTAAAGATCTGTGGGGATGTGACAATAACACATTTAATTTCCTCTTAAACGGGAACGAGACTGAATCTTGGGGTGAATATTTAAAGTCACAGAATATTAGCTACAGGCTGTTGTTGAACGATGTACAAACTAGAATTAATGAAACAATGACAGCACAGCCGAGACGAGGTGAGTCCTTGATCCAGACAAAACGATCGTCATTTGACTTTGTGCTAACTTATTCCTGGGATTACGATCGAATGTGGTTACGGGTGAAGTTCAGGTGAATCCTCACGCATGATTGTCAAGGGCAAAGAGATCAAACCTACTTCGCCCATGATATAATCTAACACATTTCGCTGCCTTAGATGAAGAAAATATATAACACAAGTTTACTCCGTTTAGACTTAAAGGATTAATATTTGTAACTGTTTTATGCACAAAAATATATCTGTAGATAGTAAGAGGTGCATTGAAGTGCATCCATACTATTCCGATGTATTTATGGGCCCAATGTACCTATCTAGGCGTGACTATCAGTTCGAAAGTCAAAGATTTTAAGACGTAGTCTTCCACGCTAGCTCAACATAACTAAATAACAAACAAATATTATTTCTGATATAACTAACTACTACAGCCCTTTTAACGTCCCACTGCTGGGCACGGGCCTCCCCTCAATGCGAGGGGGATTAAGGCCATAGTCCACCACGCTGGCCCAGTGCGGGTTGGCAGACTTCACACATCTATTGAGAACTAGACAAGTTCCCCCAGACGTGCAGGTTTCCTCACGATGTTTTCCTTCACCGTTTCATAGCAAGTGGTAATCTCGGATGAAAATGAGATTCGCACATAAATCCCAGAGGTGCGAGCCGGGGTTTGAACCTGCACACTTTGATTTGCAAGACGTGCGTTCGACCACTCGGCTACCACTGCTACATTTCTGATATGTTTCCTGGTAATTTGAAAAATTAAAATTCCGATTTATTTAATTAAAATCAGTTTAATATCGAGGGGTATTTGACTCTAGCGACATTTTTAAAACTTTACAGGATTCCAAATGTCAATGTCGCCCAAGAGTGTCGTTTAAGTCAAATAGCATTTCACCCCTCGACATGTTTATTGCTGGACAAAGTTTGATAAATGTATGATAGTCTTGTATTGCCGTAAAGCTGTCTCTGCAAGTAGTAGCTCTTTGTAGATCTTATCAATATACTGTCATGGTCAAAGCAGCCGACACTTGTGGAGATTAACAAGTTTCTGGTGAACATAGCCAAAGCTAATTCAGCACATTGCACACTGACTTCGATTGGGAGAACTTCGCACAAGAAGGATATCCATGTAAGTTTATCACTATCGGGTGAAAATCTTCACCAAAGTGATTATCACTGTCTAAATGGCGAATAAAGCTATAATGTGAAGTTTGAGAATTCGCACTTGATAGTTGCGGGTTCGATTCGCACCAGAAGCAAATTTAAGAGATGACTTTTTCGGAACTGTTATCATCCTTAACCCATATTACAAGCTTTGCTTAGTTTGGGACCATACGATGAGTATGTGTTATCTTATTTATTTAAATACATTTTTGCTTATTATTTTAACCTTATTTTGACTTTATTTTGAACTGTATAATATATAGGCTGTTTCATAAGTCCGAAATAATACTTTGGGTACATATACGGTAGCTCATATGTGTATGCTTATTGAAGACAGTTTATATCTAACTTTCATAGTTTCTAAGTTATAGACATTTGAATATTTGGGACAGGTATCTTGTTCTGGCCTTTGGATACATCCATAACCCTATTCAGTTCTGTGTAAAGTACACTTATGCGAGGCGACTACGAATATTCACAAAACACAACGTGCAAATTTTACATAGAACTCGAGATATTATGAGATAAAGAAATTGACGACGAAAAAAAGTTAATAAAACATGGTCGAATTTCGATAATTTTTTATACCATTCAGTTGTATACCCGTTACTGATGCAATCGTCAAAGTATTATTTCGGACTTCTGAAACACCCTGTGTTGTGAATACAGTAAGTATTTTCATCTGATATATTACCTTGATTTTCTGATACATTCTGTAGGTTTGTATGAAGTGAGCTATTTGATGATTCCTATTTCAGTTATTGAAGTTATCAAACGGGAATAAGAAGAATAAGGCCATTTTGATTGATGCCGGTCTCCACGGCAGAGAGTGGACTGCCGTTTTGTCGGCCTTATTTTTTATTGAGAGCATTGCGAACAACTTCTCACATCAAAGTGACGCCGTTAAAAACTTGGATTGGTACGTTGTCTACACGGTCTAATGACGGTGTCTTTGTAAAACTAAACAACATTTAATTAAGGGTGGTATTTTAACGACATTAAAGCTTGAGGCGTCAAGACGCCCGCTGCCATTGTTTTGCCAATATCAAAATAAACTCTGCAACAATATACATAAAGATTTAATTTCTGTGGCAAAAGCCCCGAAACCACGCTGTAAAATTCGCTCGCGCTGTCAATGTCATTTCGTTAGAGAATGAGCTTTCTCCATATGCCAATACAGTTCATTTTCATGTTAGCAAAAAGTTAGCAGCGCGTTTTAACGCACCTGTGAATGCAGGGTTTTAACTAAGTCAAGAAACTAAGCTTCATCTAAACTAAATGTGGAATCTACCAAGACTAAATTAAACTTAGTGTGGAAACTAAACTTAGTCTGTTGTTCGTTTTATGGAGGTAACGTACGGGCAAGTCATTGTTACTTTAGAGCTATCAAATTCAATTTAACTAAGGTATTTTGGTCTGTAATAAAATTGGAGTACTTTAACTTTTTCAGTAGCAGTGTTAGCCGAGTGGTCGAACGTACGCCTTGCAATCAAAGTGTGCAAGTTCAAACCCCGGCTCGCACCTCTGGGTTTATGTGCGAATCTCATTTTCATCAGAGATTATCACTTGCTATGAAACGGTGAAGGAAAACATCGTGAGGAAACCTGCACGTCTGAGGGCACCTGACCAGTTCTCGACAGATGTGTGAAGTCTGCCAACCTGCACTGGGCCAGTGTGGTGGACTATGGCCTGAATCACCCTCGCATTGAGTGGAGGCTTAGGCCTCTACTCAATGCGGCTCCAGCAGTAGGACGTTAAAAGGGCTGTAGTTTTACTTTAACTTTTTAAAGAGTCTAAACTAAACACTATTTAATTTTGTTACGTCAGCGAACGAATTACGTTCAACCGGCCATCTATTTCTTTACGCATTTTTTTGTAGGATTATGATCTTTATAGTGTTATGACGTCATTGGTAGTATGACCAACCAGTCAAGTTTTTCGTACGATAAGTATCGGTCACCGTAGCCTAGCGGGCAGTACTGCTGGGTAAGGCGTTAAGGCCCGACGTTCGAATCCCACCACTATGAGTGTCTTTTTGTTAAGCTTGTAAGATTAAACTTAGTTATAAAATAGTTATTAAATATTTATTATATAATTGGACAACTATTTACAAAATATTTACAATGCAAAATAAAATAAGTTCAAACTAACTACTAAGAAAATATTATATTTTTAAAATATGTAATAAATTTGGCCCATGCGGAAGCGTACCCAAGACGCTGGCTGCATTCCCTCGCTGAATGGCTAGAGCCACTCGTTGAGCGAGAAAATGGCCTGCTCTTGGGTCGCCGGTTGTGTCGACCAATTTTTTGCCGAGTAAGTTCATTAAATTTTGGGTGCTTGGACCCCATGGACCTAGGGTTTCGACTCCAAAAGGAATGAAAATATATTCGGAGCCGATAACCTCGTACTTCCGCCGTTTCAGAGTCTCAGCCGCCTCCGCCGCCGAGCCCGCTTTCTGAGTGGTTCCCGAGAGATGGGAAGGAGCCAAAGTATCAACGCAGGTTGCATCCCATACCATGGCTCGTCCCATGCTCCAAGGAACCAGAGACATTCCGTCGGGTCTCTTGCCATCGTCACGCACGATACCTTGCGGCTCTAAAATGGCCGGTACGTTGGCGGTGGCAAGAGAACGACGGATGATGTCATTCAGAGCAGCATGACGAGAGTGGCGGCCAGCACTCCTAGCGCAAGACAGTCCATGCCGTCCAAGCCGGTCGACGACAAAATAAAATAGTCAATATTCATTGTATCGGAACAAACAAAATGTTAAGAAATAAAATTGTACGATGGTAGATTGAGAATTGTACGGATCAGATTTGAACGACGACGGTTGACCGAGAATAATCGGTTGGGATTCGGTGATGAACTCGCAAGAAAAGAACACGCACAACAGGCTGTGTGAGTGATTTAAATATAATTGTGCAAATATCGCCATTGTTAGTGAAAGTAATTTCATAACGTCTTCGGAAATAAAGGGGTGAGTCATATATTTGATTAGTGCTTCCTAATGACGATCCCGTTGTAGGTATTACTTAGAGCCTAATTATTGTATTTGTTGTAGCTTACTGAAACGCCCTTTATTATCTGGTAATTGGGTGAAATCCACGATCGCGATGAAGGTATTACTCACGCCTCATCACTAGTAATTGGCATTACCTGAGCTACGCCTGGTGGTCCGAGGATTGGAAGGGTTCCTATTTAAGAGCTGAGCAAAACCCTCCTGGCGCTCAACAACATCAACATTAGCTTTAGTATTTAGTTTAGGATTTAGAAGTAACATAGTCATAGGGTGGTGGTGTAGCTAGTAGGAACACTTGTATCTAATCCGTAAGTCGTTTAATTAAAGTAACATAAGTTCAACCGATCAGTGCCCGTTTCATTCCTGACAAGTGCTAAACAGACCATGACAATAGCTTAACATGTTGATCAGACCTCTGAACTTATACGAGTACATCTTTTAAGAATGGAAGATCAATTGAATGAATTATATTGCAGTTCGACAGTTATAAAGCTCCGGACAAACTGTGGCGTATAAAATCACGCGGCAAAATGATTGTCAACACCAAAACGGACTTTGTGTCAATGTACATAACGATTGAATCTCTGTTAAAATAAAGTTCGCTTTGTTATTGGATAACATGAGTTTTGGTTTCATCCGGCATCTTTATCACGTTTATTACCCATTTTATGTACCTATAATGTGTCAATTGAGTTCTTGATATTAATTTCTTGACATTGGCTGAAATACCCGCTATCCGTAGGCGTAGCCATTAAATTTCATCGTTTCATTAATATCGCAAAAAAAGAACATGAGTTTTGGCGCCCCAGTACGCGCAGGGCCTAAAATAGGTATTCTTACCGATTGATCTATTAAAATATATCACAGTGACAATATTCAATGGAAACTCGCCCGCGGCGAGCGGCGTAGCGAGGACAATCGAACACTCTCCATCTATTATTGAATTGTACGAACTCGTTCATAATGAATCACGACTGCACATTTAGGTGAAAAATACCGTCTGAATGCATTCAATGCATTATACACTATACGCAAACCGCGTCAGACCGTGTAACAAGACCGCGTCCAAGCGAATTTATATTTTATTTCAGAGTCTTCAAGGTAATTTATTCAATTAAGGCTCCTAATTACACGGGATTTATTTCGCCATTGTTTCAGGTATATCCTACCAATAATGAATCCGGATGGCTACGAGTATAGTATGAATACAGACAGGTTGTGGAGGAAAAATAGACGAAGATTCAGTGGCTCATGCTACGGGGTTGATCTTAATAGGAACTTTGAGTAAGCAGATTGGCGTACTTTAACTATAAAATGTATTATAAATAAATGTATTACCAAAGCGAAGATGGTGCGACGATTTGGTCAGTTTTGCGGGTCATAGCAAGCCCAGGACATCTAAAGACGGGAGGGGGAGGCCTTTGCCCAGCAGTGGGACAATCGGGCTTTAAAAAAAAATGAAAAAGATACGTTGCCTTTATATATTAAACATGTATCTAGTTACGTAATGTTTGGAAAGCAACGTATTAATAAAATAATGAAAACTTTTGAGCTGGATGTGGATGAAGATCTTTTTTAGTTAAGTATTTTTAATTCGTTTAAAATTCATTGTCTATAATTACGTGCCCTAATAGACGTGCGTGTAATAAACGCATGAGACAATAATTACAATTTCACGCCTGTATTCCCGGAAGCGGAAGGCAGGAGTGCACTGCAGTGCACCTACACTTCGCCGATACCTTTTGGTCTGAAGATAATAGGGGGTAAGCCTATTGCTATTATACCGGGCACGATTCCCCTCTTTTCAAGCAGAAGTTTGGTTTGCACACGTAATAAGAAAATCCCAAAGGTGCAATCTCGAGATTTCAACCACCCCTTGGGTTCAAGGCGAAGGCTCTACCACCCAGGCTACCACTGCTTGCTGTCCAATTATATTTATTGCGTTCAATCAATCTTGGTGTGTGTTATTACAGTTATAGATGGTGCCAGAGAGGTTCTTCTCCTGATATGTGTAGTCAATTATATTGCGGACCGGAAGCATTTTCCGAGGAGGAAACAAAAGCATTTAGGGTTAGTGGTATTTATTTCGTCCCTTGAATTTTGTAAGTCGTCGTTGTTGTAAAGTATAGCAGTTTTTATTTGACAATATGCTGGCCGAATATCATATCATATGTTTTTTGCAACTTAAGTTTCTTAGGAGTCATATATCGGCCATTTTCATTTGGTTAGTTCAATTTGGCTCGTCATAAAATGATCAAAATCTCCAAAAGTGCACATCCCTAATTTCTTTGTATGACAACGAAAAAATACTTCTTACATCAATAAAAAAACTGTTGAAATTCCCATGTTCAGTCCAGCCAGCTGTATAATTTTGTTAAATATAACATTATATATAGTTACAATACAATATATCCCTCATCCATAAGTTTACTTTTTAGATCAAACATTATCTGTAATACCGCTGATAGTATATTGGAACTTTTTTTAAACAACGAAGTGACTATTTCAACGCTTTGTAAATGTTACAGGGATTATGGTAGTAGACTGAATTAGTGGAAGACAAGGTGGTCATAGATTTTAATACAAATGTTTTGGCTATAAACTCCTTAACACCATTATTTTTCATTGTTACAGAATTTAGTGTTAGGTAAACGATTTTTGGTGTACATATCGCTACACTCGTCTGGGACAAAGGTGCTGTACCCGTGGAGCTTCAACGGAGACGCCACTCGTGACTGGAGCAGCCATCAGGCAGTCACTAAGGAAATGGTTATGGTGAGGTTGATAACAAGCATTCCCGAAGGCGATACGAACACGTTTGGGGATAGTGTCTTGAGGGCCTGGTTTTGTTTTTTGTTCGTCTCGATTAAACAGCTTGTGTATCATGAGATATTAAATTAGCTGAAAAAAAAAAAACTTTCATAAACAAGGAAGTTCACTTCGGCGAAGTTAAAATAAAATCATAAGAGCAATTCTGATCGTTGATCGTTTGCCCAGCTGTGGGACAATATAGGTAATAAAATGTTTCTATCCCCAGGCCATGCGATCGGTAGCCAATGGCCACTTCACCTTAAGTCACCAAACATACAGAAGGCGGGCGTGGAGAAAGGAGCTGGTCTGTCTCTTGATTGGATGTACTTCGACCAGAACATCGCTCACTCTTACCTCGTGGAGACTAGAGGTCGCGTGGGACTTGACCTGATAGACTGGCACCAAGTCTCGATAGCAGTACGAGAAGTAAAGGCAGGGCTGTTGAAGCTTGCCGAACTTTGTCATAATAAATAATGCGGATTATTGTTGTGTTTTGAATATGTGAAATTCGTAATCCGGGGCTTTACCACCACCTCTTAAAGTATTGTAATTTAATAGTAGCTGTAATTTTTGACAGAATTTGTACTGAGTGAACTTCCAAAAACTGTAAGTAATATTAAAATGTTTCTGCAAGACAGGTGATGGTAAGGAGCCTGGTACTGGAGCAATTGTGATTTTACTATTATGTAAAACATAAAAAGAATATAAACTATTTAATCATGTACCTAAGTCCTTATTTGTGATCCTACTTAATGATAAGTAAATTATCTCAAGCATACAATTTTTATAAACTTAAACAACTGCAGATATTCACTTATGTTATTTAAACATCCATTTGCATAGGTATCTTATTTTTAGATTATAATACATCGAATGCCGATCCAACTGACTGTCTGGCGCTCCTACGGCACTTTCCCCCTCCTTTGACACGATAGTGTTGCCAATTTTAAATAGAATAATTAACTTAGTAGCATTTTTTCTATTGTGTCTTGTTTTTTAATAAATTTCAAAACGATTTCAAATGTATCGTTATTTCGTTAAATACTCGTCGGTATCGATACTAAGTAAATTAAAACATTAATGTATGAACGTATATTAGAACTAGCCAAGTCAGACCTTAGGCTTCAATATATTATCCTAAGTTTTAAGAAGAAATGATGTTTTGGGTTGTTATAAAATATTTTATGGACTGACTGACAACTTGGCACCCATTTAGATCTCACTTCTTTTGTCGTTGAAGTCAACAACTAAGGCATATATCACGATATTGAACTTGGCTCCCATTTAACATTTATGTTTTTGATGGGATCTCTCTTACACCAAGCTTAACGTAAAACTTAACAAATCAAATATCATAATAAACACTAGGAAACCATAAGGTAAAGTTTATACTCTATGATCTGAGTTCACATAATCGTTTACAACAGATGACTATTATAGAAGTATATGTGAAAGGTAAGTATATCTATTTTGAATTACATTGTATATACAAAGTTGTATTGTGATAAATTGTATTGTAAGTTAAATTGTATATGTACAAAGTTACCTACAGAAATGTCCCAACAGATATCCTGTTCACATTGTTCTCGGCTCGCTTGCGCGTGACACCACCGTCGAGATACATTCTGCACGTGTTTACTCGCCCCATGTCCCTTTACCATTGAAAAAGAACTCGCATTCATTTTGCTTTAGGTATTTTCTGAAACTTTAAAAGATATGGGTGAAATCTATGTTGCCTTTCTAACGTATTATTATCTTATCATTATTATCGTATTGAGGGAGAATGTGACCGGTATAATGGCAATAGGCTCGCCCCCTATTACATTGGGACCAAAATACATCGGCGAAGTGTGAGGTCATTTTTTTTTTGTGAGCGCATTGCAGTGCACCTCTGCTTACCCCTTCGGGGAATACAGGCGTGATGATGTATTTATTTATTATTATTAATAGCAGTTCTAAAGGCAACACACTGGAGCTACCTGTACCTGTGTATTTGAAATAAGTTTTGGCGATTTGATGATCAGCCCACTGAGTTTCTTGGCGGATCTTCTCAGTTGAGGTTGCGTTTTGATCCGATTGTAGTATATAAAAGAAAATAAAGTAAACTTGACATTTTGTAAGTGCCCCGTAGGTCTATTGACTCAATGATATTAGAAAGTATAGATACCTAAATGTATAAAAAACTGGTCAAAAGAAGTGAGGTCGAAATGGTTTCTTTGATGCCACTGCCGACTCACTAAACTAAACTAAATAATTTCTGAAAGAATAAATCTTAAGCGCAAAGCATTTACGAAGCGTCACGCAAATCTAACGACACAGGCAGCGTGTTTCTTCAAAGACATTACGATCCAGTTACGATACTGTCACACGGTGAAAAAACGTTTTTCCTTGGTAGTGCTTATTCGGTGTGGCACTTGTTTTTTTATGCAGTTGGCGCGTGGTTTTGTTTTCGATTACACGGGTCCACAATTCGTAGCTAACCGAGAGACGCGGACTTGCCGTATACATACCTATGGATATGTTTATATCTAACGATTGGTAACACTTAAGTCTGAGGTCAGAGGGTGTGAATAGTTTAAGTGCGACCTTAGTTTAGAACCAAATTTAATGTCAAGTGCTTCCGCCTGTTTAAGATCCGATGTGACCTTTAGAACTAACGGCATAGTTATATTCAAAATGGGTATAATCTTTTGTCAGGTACGGTTTGTGAAATCATTTTATGACCAATATAAAAAAACCCTACAAAAAAAAAATTAATTGTTTCTATACAAAGCCTAGGCATGGTTAGTTAGGTCGCTTGTTTCTTCTGCTGTGTTGTTTTAGACCAAAAGAAGTTCAAATTAACACCTTAATTGAGAGCAGCTTGCATTGAATTTTACGGAATTCATAACATTGAAATTTTTGAATATGATGGTTGTTTATAAACTAATATCACCTGGTGTAACTGTTACTGTGGTCGCTAATGACCTTAGATGTTAAAAAGCGACCTAAAATAAATAAATAAAAATAAGTGAATGTTAAAGATAAGTTACCCATTTTGATTTATATTATACAGTATCGAGTATACAACCGAATGGTATAAAAAAATAATCGAAATTCGACCATGTTTTTGCAACTTTTTTTCGTCGTTAATTTCTTTAACTCGTAATTGAGATATTCCTATGTAAAATTTGCATGATCTGTTTTGTAAATATTGGTAGTCACCCTTCATAAGTGTAGTTTACACTGCTGAATAGGGTAATACACTTCTCATCAAAAAAATCGAAACACTTTCGTTTTTATTGTTTTTGTCCTAATTTTTAAAATTACTCATCATACAAAATACGAAACCTATGAAGACTTAATTTGAATTTAGAACATTAACATTAGGATTTATAAACCTCATACTACTCACTATTAAATGACATTTTACATTTATTCCTAAATATACACATTTTTCTGATAATCCTTATCAAATCATAAACTGCGAGGTGTTTCGATTTTTTTGATGAGAAGTGTATATGTACCCAAAGGGCAGAACACGATACTTTTGACTAATATACAAAGGTCTATAACTCAGAAACTATGATAGTTAGGTATAAACAATCTTCACAAAACATATACATATGAGCTACCGTATGTGTACCCAAAGTATTATTTCGGACTTATGATACACCCTGTATAAGTATTTCTAGCCTATAATTTTGCTAAACTCGTTATCAACTTCAAATAATGTTCCAACCCTATTTAGCTCTGTAATACAATCGATAATGGAAAAGTTTAGTGTCCCTGTTCCAATAAATTCTTAATACCGCCATAACTGGAAATTGTTCGATAGAGAAAGTTTTGCGTGAAGACTCCGTGGAGCCAAATGAACGATCACGTAATTCTGTTGCGAACCTCATTCAGTCGCCTTCCACCAAAAGAGTTGTCAAAATGTATCGGAAAACTGCCGTGTTTCCTGGTTTCTAAAGCTAAATGAAAGCAACACATGTTACATGATGTCTCCTGGCGGGGGTGAATTGGGATGTGTTTTTGTTTGAATTGGGTAAATGTTGTTACAGAAAAATATATTTTGTAGTTTGGGATTGTTCACGAAATAAAATATGTTTGTGTAGATATTTAGGTACTAATGTTATTTTATTTATTTATTATATAATGGCAATAGGCTCACCCCCTATTACATTGGGACCAAAAATACATCAGCGAAGTGTGGGCGCACTACAGTGCACCTCTGCCTTCCCCTTCGGGGAATACAACTGTGCGCTAGTCCGACTCGCACTTGGCCGGTTTTTTAATTAACAAAGTAAATAGGTGCTTGAGTCCTAAATAAAGCATCCAAGTTCGTCGCAGGTGCTCAAATATTAATTGAGGATTAGTCCGAATTAGCGCGGCTTCCCTTTTAATCCGCTCATTAAAAACCTTAGCAGCCATTCCTTAGTCGGTTTGTTGGAAATTTAAATTATTTCGCTGTCTCACTTGACATTCAGAGTTTATTCATTAGACCTCCTTGTAATGTTTTAAATAAAAATACGACTAGGGGACCCAAATATTTTTTGTGATTTTTCTCGAAATATTTAGTTTACGATTGTGAACTAAAATTCGTATATGTTTACTTCACATACCAAAACTAATTGTAATATGAAACAAATAACATAAGTTTAATTATCAACCTTTTTTTATAAGCCATGAGGTTTTCCATCAAGGTTTTTTAGGGTTCCGTACCCAAAGGGTAAAACGGGAACCCTATTACTGACACTTCGCTGTCCGTCCGTCCGTCCGTCCGTCTGTCACCAGGCTGCATCTCATGAACCGTGATAGTTGGAGAGTTGAAATTTTCACAGATGATGTATTTCTGTTGCCGCTATAACAAGAAATACTAAAAAACAGAATAAAATCATTATTTAAGGGGGCTCCCATACAACAAACGTGATTTTTTTGCCGTTTTTATAGATAATGGTACGGAACCCTTCGTGCGCGAGTCCGACTCGCACTTGGCCGGTTCTTTTTATTTCCAGTTTAGCATACTTGCTAGATGAATAGAAATGTTTCTTAAGAGGTAAATACCTAACAAAAATTCAACGCATCCCTTTCTCTCGAACATTACAATCAAAAATCAAATCAAAATCATTTATTTATAGTCATATTCGCTATTTAGTATAAGTATGCCAGCATCGAGATGATACTTGGCACTCATAGAAATTGAAACTATGTAAGATATTCGTGGAAGCAATTTCGTTGCCAAGAAATAAAGATTTTACCAACGCTAAAATAATCTTATAATTCCTATTAGGCTATAAGAAGTTTATACATGAATTTACATTAGCAAATTAAATAGTTTTTATTAGTTTCATTGTATATCTACTTAAGACTAATATAAACTTGCAAAAAAAAACAAAAAAAAACTAATAATTAGTTATAGTTTATTTTGGAATCACCAATTTGACATTTTAGCATTTCAGCAAATCATAAATCGAAATTTCAGGGTGTAATTCTAAAGGTTTATCATATTAAAAATTTGTTGAACAACGGGATGCCTAAAATATCAAGAGAAAGATTTCCGATGGCCGTTGTGCCGTGCAAATATTTACTATAGCCAAGTAATCCACAGATCCGATTAAATTAAACCTAAAATGTAGGGATGTCGGGAACATAAAACGAATTTTCAATAAAAACAAGTGAAGATTATATCGAGGGGTAAGAGGCAATGTGACTTAAGCGACATTTCTTTAACTTTACAGGAGAGCATAACTATTGACACAGAAATATACTATAAATACTATATACTATGACGCAGAAAAAATTGCTGATTCCAAATATGCATATAAGTCAATATCGCCCAATAGTGTCGCTTAAGTCAAATATCCTTTACCCTGCTATATTCAGACCTAATTACTATATAGTACCTATATTGTACAAATTAATTGTCTACCCTTTCTTGCGATGAAACTCTTGCAGGTTCCGAGACAATTTAGCTTTTCCCCTAGACTTTTCGAACTTTAATATCGCCCAATAGTGTCGCTTAAGTCAAATATCCTTTACCCTGATATATTCAGACCTAATTACTATATAGTACTTATATTGTACAAATTAATTGTCTACCCTTTCTTGCGACGAAACTCTTGCAGGTTCCGAGACAAGTTAGCTTTTCCCCTAGACTTTTCGAACTTTAAAACCTCGTCTTCATTGGTACCTAAACGCTGTAGATCCTGACAAACACGAGCAACAATAATGAAAATATGTGTCCCATAAAAAATAACTACAGGACTGTTTTCATAGGAAATTATGCTGAAATTTTTCTACGCACTCACCAGATTCTTCACGAGGTGACACTGCGGGCGGCTCTTTCCTGCTGTGAAGACATGTTTTTTAGGGTTGTCTGGACACAAGTATAGTCTTAATCAACGAGTACATACGTCGGATTGTCAATGTCTAGGCATCGTTCTGATAAATTTTGGTGTGATTGTTTTTGACGTCTTTTTGCCACATTTTATTTGGGGTCTCTGCACTTTTTATTATCATTGGTTAATAGGTATGACATTTTATTAAAAAAACACACAATGGACGCCACATAAAAAAACTTCCAATACTACAAATACACTTTCTATGCTTACATTTCCGTTCGCTGACACTACAACAGCCTTCCGAAACGAAGTAATTTTCCTACCTACCCACATTGCGGTCACGTTGACCTCAATTGAAATAAAAATGTTAGAAGTAGGGTTGCCAGATAAATAGATAACGGTAAATCATTCCGTATTCGGGTCTTTCCGTCCACTTGATTGGGACCTTTTGGGCCACCTACATTTAATATCATTTTACTTACTTACATCGTTTGGGTTAAAGTGGGATGTATTGCTATAAGAAATTTTGGTTGGATGTTTCGTGAAGGTCCTGCGTCCTTACCACCACACGTCTTGCGGCACTGTTTTTTTTTATTACTTTCAGTTGCAATAAAACTATTTTACGGATTCTATCGCGTTTATTTACTTTTTTATTTTCCCGACGTTTCACGGTCACGGGGGGGACGGTCACGGGGGGGACTGAGGTGTTAGACGTCCTGATGTCATAGTTAATAACTGGGTACCCTCATATTTAGTTGTTGTTTGCGATCCGATCCACGCAGAAAGTGCTCACAGTGTCTTGAGGTCTTGCAATGCTTGGTTTTGGATTTAATCATATTAATTACTGGATCCCAAGTTGGTGGTAGCACCCAGCCATCTTCCCTATTGAAATAAGGATCTTTTTAGGGTTCCGTACCCAAAGGGTAAAACGGGAACCCTATTACTGAGACTTCGCTGTCCGTCCGTCCGTCCGTCCATCTGTCACCAGGCTGTATCTCATGAACCGTGATAGTTAGAGAGTTGAAATTTTCACAGATGATATATTTCTGTTGCCGCTATAACAAAAAATACTAAAAAACAGAATTAAACAATTATTTAAGGGGGCTCCCATACAACAAACGTGATTTTTTTGCCATTTTTATATAAATGGTACGGAACCCTTCGTGCGCTAGTCCGACTCGCACTTGTTTAATTTCAATGGCCTACTTACTTTCAGTTTTTGACAGTTGACTCCAGTACAAACTCTGTCAATTTACAGTTAATATTGAAACGATAATACTTTATAAGGTATTATCGTTCAGGCAGGCACCTAGTTCCGTAGAATTGGAGGACTTTATGACTTGTTTTAAATGTTACATACGTTTGATAAAAACCTTAGCCCAACAATACATCCGCGGTTCTCGTTAAAGCCGTAATCATTGGGCACATATAAATATTTTTTATAACATAATTGAGTTTTAAGCAATGATTAACAGATATGTTATGAGCGCGCAAAAGTGAAGACTCGAATACGTCCTAATTATGACAGATGAACGTTACATCACATAGAAGCGCAAGTGACAACACTAGCTATCTCTTTTTTTCTTGTTGGTTTTATCAAGCCATCGCTTTTGCACATTTCTACGTGTTGTGAAATGTAAAATTAATGAAAAGTGTGCATGTTACGCGGAACACTTTTTTCAGTTGTTTTGTGTGTGTGTTTTGTTTTACTAGAATATCATTGGTTTTAAGTCAATCAAATATGACTGCTCGATTTAAAAACATTCCACTCTTAAAAGTAAAATACAGAAATTGAATATTGAAATGTCAAACACGATGGCCAATCAGGCACACGCGGTGTGATCAAAGGGCCTTGTTGAAACACACAGCGCAAACATTTTATGTGGACAAACCAAATTAATAGGTGTTGTCCAGCGGAATAAACCGATTTGTATATGAATCGTTTGTTGAAATAAGGTACCTTTCGGAGTCTAAAACATTTTTTAAAGAAATTAATTTAAGTGGAAACTGCAGTCAGACATTAGTGTGTCATTTAATTATATAAATATTTGCAGGAATTTGAAATGACAGTGAATGAGCATTGGCAAAATAATTACTCATTAAATCATTTGTCTGCAAATGGCGATGCTGATTTACATACAAAACTATTGTTGCTGACTAAGCAAAATGATTCAGTTTCATTCATAAATCAAATAAGTTTTGAGTAGCAACAATTTTTTTTTAAGTTGCAAATCTATTTAATGTATAGAGCTGACAGCTTACAGTCAACTTGCCAAAAGCTCTATATAGAGCGGTTGCTCTACAATGTTCATGAATGTATAATATAATAGCGCCATGTGGAATAAATAACAATCAGTAACATAACTACCAAGTTTGCGAATTCCTTTGCTCTATCGCAATATCACATTCCATACATTCTGAATCGATCCAACCACTGTGGAAATACCTCTATTTATATTATTACTATATATACTTTATATTAAGCAGTGGTAGCCGAGTGGTCGAACGCACGCCTTGCAATCGAAGTGTGCAGGTTCAAACCCCGGCTCGTACCTCTGTTATTTATGTGCGAATCTCATTTTCATCCGATATTATCACTTGCTATAAAACGGTGAAGGGAAACATCGTGAGGAAACCTGCACGTCTGCGGGAACTTGACTAGTTTTCGATAGATGTGTGAAGTCTGCCAACCCGCACTGGGGCAGCGTGGTGGACCATGGCCCGAATCCGAATCCGAGGCCCGTGCCCAGCAGTGGGATGTTAAAAGGGCTGTATTAGTAGTAGATTATACTCTATATTATTGTTACGTTGGCATGTTTTATTTATAATACTTTATATCAAGTATTGTTTTATTATTAAAAATATTGTGACTCGCGCGGGTTGCAAACGTTCCATTACAATAGAAAATCTTGACTGGTTAAGTAAGTTTTTTCTTTTGAGTTTAAGAACCATTGCATCTGTTAGGGATGAGCTTAGTTCCTGAAATCTATTTTTTAAATCTATTTTTGTTAACTTTCAATACGGACCCAATTATACAGGGTATTTCAGAAGTCCGAAATAATACTTTGGGTACATATGTACCTATGCTGACGTATATACGTCAGCTCATATGTGGATGCTTAGTGAAGACAGTTTATACCTAACTATCATAGTTTCTAAGTTACAGACACTTTAATATTTGTTACAGGTTTGTTCTGGCCTTTGGGTACATCCATAACCCTATTCAGCAGGGTAAACTACACTAATGAGAGGCGGCTACCAATATTCACAAAACAGAACATGCAAATTTTACATAGGACTCGAGATATTACGCGTCATAGAAATTGAAGACGAAAAAAAGTTGGAAAAACATGGTCGAATTCCAATCAAATTTTTATACTATTCTTGTATACACGATACCGATGCTAGCGTCCAAGTATTATTTCGGACTTCTGATACACTCTGTATAGTAACTGGTTTTAATCACAACACTATTTTTACGTAGGAAAGTAGATTGAAGTTTATAACTCTTGGGTCAATTATTCATTTTTGAAAAAAAAAAGAACCTAAACTAGAGGGGTGAAATTTACGCGCCGAATGCGAGTGACAGGTTAACGATAGTCTTGATTAATTGTAGTTGTGGTACTTTTTTTTGATTAGCACATTTCCTAGTCTCAGTTATTTATCAGTCTCAGTTTACCAGTTCTCATGTTCTTGTATTAAAACTTTATTAGGTTATTAATTTGTTTATTATTTTTTAATTCGATATTCCAGAGCAGACTTATCATTGTTAGTTCTAAGTAGTTAGGTATTAATTTGAAATGAATAATTTGACTAGTATTTAATAGATGACTAGTGATTTGATATTTGACTCAGACTTTATTATATTAGGAATAGACTACATTAGCGAAATGTCGGTGGACCGCATTGCACCTATGCCAAAACCTTTGGAGAATACCATGATGTGTTTATATAAAATTAAACTCTATGTAGTAAGTATTACGTTGAAATATCAGTCTATAAAAGCATATATGTATCTTCAATTAACATACTTGGAATAACAAGGCTGACTGTCGGTAATGTCTGTGGAAAAGGTAAATATTCATTCATTCACGAGTTGCACTGTAGTGCGCCCACACTTCGCCGATGTATTTTTGGTCCCAATGTAATAGGGGGCGAGCCGATTGCCATTATACCGGGCACATTCCCCCTCAATACGAAGGAGATTTGGGCCATAGTCCACCACGCTGGCCCAGTGCGGGTCGGTGAACTTCACATGCCTTTCTATAGACGTGCAGGTTTCCTCACGATGTTTTTCCTTCACCGTTCAGCAAGTGGTAATCATTGTTGAAAATGACATGCGCACATGAAAATTATCTCAGAGGTGCGGGCCTGGGATTTGAACTTGCACCCCTTACGTTCAAGGCGTACTAAATTAATTTTACAAAACTATAAAATATATGATACAAAGACAGACACGACATAACAATACAACATTAACAATATCAATTATATGAAATAAAATCTTCTAAGTTGATACTGCAATCCGCCCCCATCACAAAGTCTGTAAGCATTATCCCGCTTTCCCTGTTATGAATAACGGAAACGGCTTTAAGCAGCCACACTGTTTAATTAAGCAATGCTACCAACGAACAGGACGGACTTCCGGCCATTTTACACATTAACAGTGCTGGAAACCTAATCGGGTGGATTCTTTGCGGCCGGCTGAGGGAGATTGAGTTCAAACGTATTATAATAACATGCTTTGTCTAATGAACTACCAAGTAACATTAAGTATGTATCTAAGTGTTTAATTAATTGATAAACAACTGCTTTATTGTTGTTCGGAATACAAATGTTATAACGTTATAAACAACTTAATACAGTTATTCCTTTAGGATTTTTTGATAGCATTTTTTTACAAGCTTTATATTAACTTGCAATGTATGTCCGGGTGGAATCTTGCAACTGAATTATAAATCAGTTATCTTTAACCGATTGAGCTGAAATTAGGTATACACGCTTATTTTTGATTACAATGCATGCTTAGCTATGTGATGTCATTCTAATTCCAATATGGCGGATCATCCAAGATCATCCAAGAAGAGCGGAATAGTTATTTTTTCTGCACTACCACAGTATGGGTATCAAATGAAAGGGCTTGCTTTTTTTTTGAGGAGAACACGAAAACTATGGGCAATTAAATAAAAGTTTGTGTTTAAAAAGGTTTTATTACCATTAATTTTACTATAAATCTACCAAAAATTAAAATATGTTATCAGTATTGTTTTAATATTTCTCTTGTTTTTTATACTAGAAATCCGTGAATTAAGTATATAATATTTCGTTTATTTTCCATTTGTCTTGTTTAATACATTTTGAAACACAAATATAAAAAAAATAGTTCCCCGTCGGTATCTTGAACAGGGTCTTAATAACCATTGGTCAAGGCTTCAGAGAGAGGAATTTCCCCATTATGCGCGCCGTCTCCAGCTGTACTGCCTTCTGTATCTGCCCCTTGGATCGAGCTGCCTAACGCGAGCCTCTTTAGGTATTTGTTGACTGTTACTCTTTTCTAAAAAGCTATGGCGGAAACATATTATTATTATAATTATAAAATGATGTCAACCGTGTAGTAAAATGGACCCACAACAACGGTATCGTATTAAATTATGATAAAACACAACTAATTAATTCTAAGTAATTCACAACTAATTCTAAGTAATTAATTCCCCATATTCGTGTATTCCGGTTTCACCTTGTAGTATTGTTACGCATACCTTAGAATGTTTTCACAGTAATAACATGAATTGTAATTGTATGTCAATAAAAAGAACAGCGGTAGTAACATATCTGGGTATGAAAGTTGATGAAAAGTTTGGATGGACACTGAACATATTGATCATGTACTAAGCATAATGCGAATACTTTTGTGTAAATTCTGTCACTTACAAACTAAAGTACCAAATAATGTTTTAAAACACATGTAGAAGGTGTTGTGGTCAAGCGAGATATATAAGCCGTTAGTAGAGATATATAAGACCCATTGACACAAAACCGCTGAGTAGTAAGTACAGGCAAAAGTAGTAATAGCTTGATAAAACTACCATCCAATTAACACGTCGATTCTAATTAGCTGGTTCATATACTTTAATGATCGCACAATAAAAGAGTCAATCTCACAGCCTCAGCAAATGTACCGAAATATCATCGAGATTAATGGCAGAGAGTTAATTAATCCGTAGTTTATTGTGCGTGTTTGTTAACGCTTGTCAACTTGCTATTTCTTTTCAATATTTAGTTTTTAGGGAACGTCTTGTGTGTAAAATCAAAATCATTTTTTTTTATTCGTGTAGGCCAAAAAAGCACTTACAGATAGTCAGATTCTACCACCGGTTCGGAATGCTGCTTCCACTGAGAAGAGCCGGTAAGAAACTCAATGGTTACTCTTTTCAAAATGATAAATAGTAAGGATTGCGAGTAATACATTCTCAGGAGCAGCAACGCCATGAGAGCAGACAGCACAATACTAGAGAAGAATTATTATTATTATGCTTACGCATGTTCCAAAATTGTTACATCCTACTAATCATATCTTACTAATATTAAAAATAATAGTGAAAGTTTGTGAGGATAGATGCATGGATGGATGGATGGATGGATGGATGTTTGTTACTCTTTCACGCAAAAACTACTTAACGGATTTTGATGAAACCTTACAGTATTATTGTTTGTACCTACATCAGAATAGCATATAGGCTATAATTTATAACGATATTGAATAATTGAAGTTTGCGAGGACGAAGTCGCAGGTTGAAGCTAGTATTTTTTTTTAATGTAAAGTAATTATCGCCAGATAACACATACTCATCGTTTGATCCCAAACTAAGCAAAGCTTGTACTATTAGTATTATGCGATGGACTGGGGGCGATCACAGTTATACTAAGACCAGGGCAAATTCCGAAAAGGCAATTTCTGAAATTTTCCGCTGGCAGGTATCCAACCCGAAGCTACACCTACTCTCAGACTACTACACCAAGCAGTCCTCCAAATGTGTTTACCTACTCCTGATTTTGTTTTTTTTAGGGTTCCGTACCCTAAGGGTAAAACGGGAACCCTATTACTGAGACTTCGCTGTCCGTCCGTCCGCCCGTTTGTCCGTCCGTCTGTCACCAGGCTGTATCTCATTATCCGCGATAGTTAGAGAGATGAAATTTTCACAGATGATGTATTTCTAAAAACAGAATAAAATAAAAATAATTATACGCGAGTACAATTATTAATAAAGAAGTGATAAAATTCATTTTCTAGAAGAAAAACTCCGTGTGTATCGTGTTAATAGCTAACGAAATATGTATGGAGAACACGACCGACGCCTTCACCTTAAGGGGGCTCCCATACAACAAACGTGATTTTTTCCGTTTTTATAGATAATGGTACGGAAACCTTCGAGTCCGACTCGCACTTGGCCAGTTTTTTTTAATTTTAATTTGAGTTTACGGAATTTAAGGGAATACTGGCTGATTATTGCGTTCCACAAAACTTTTCTGTTCATTATTTTGTTCGGAACTACTCACATATTATGGATTGCGAAATGTTTATTAATAAAGTTGAATGTTTGATGCGGTAATACACCTCGCTTTGATCTGCAAAATTGTTAGTAGTTAGTTCAAGAGCGAGTGTTGAATCTATTATTGAGGTTTCACGGCCCGCACCCACTCGGGCGAAAATGTACTCTACATTAATACGCATTAAGTTTGAATTTCTGTGGTAAAAGCAACTGGACCTTGCATCGTACTTAATTTCATTGAAAAATTTGCTTCTTCTATCAGTTACTAAAGTTCGTTTTGGTATCAGCATTAAATTGGTCGCATGTTTGACGCGCAGTGCGCTTACCTATTGGACGTGTGGAACTGTCAAATGTTGGGAAAAGCTCCCTCTTTGTTAAAATACCTCGATATGTATTTTAATTCTACAATATGAACCTGGTCACAAACAGTGCAAGACCGCAATGTGTGGAGCATTAAATGAGAGGCCTTTGCTCAGGAGTGGGACACGAAAATAGAGTAAAAAAAGAACTCGCTCACTTTAAATTATTCGAATGTAATCGCCCTAAAGATATTCAAGATGTTCCTCTCGGTCGTAAAACGTTAGTGTTTCGAGTTTAAAATTCATAACTTGAATCATAAAACGACTCTGAAGAAAGAGAGAAATTGTGTAAAAGAAACTGAATTATAAAGTATCTTGAATGCGATGTTTAAAAATGCTGTAAAATTAAAACTTTTATCTCTTTACTGCCTTTTTTCTGTTCAATTAAAATACTTATGGCGACGGCTTGGTCTAGTCAGCTCTGAACCGGGTGCGGGCGAGCCGCTGGGGTGTCATGTCGCGGTGCATGCCTTGGCGATCCCGTGGCATCCCTCCATAGCGGCGGGTGGTACACCGTGGGTTTTTAGTGGTTATACCGGCACTATGCCGGGGACTCCCACATACCCCTTCCTCCTCCCCCGAGGCTGGAAGGTGACCCATAAAGGATTTTCCCACGAAAAAAAAGCTCTGAACCGGGTTCGATTTCGGGCAAATTTTGGTAAAAACCTTTTTAGATTTTGGTGTGGTCTGGTTGTAACTAGGATTGCCTCCAGTCCATCGTATGGTACCGGTAGTACAAGCTGCTCAGTTTGGGATCATACGATGAGTATGTGTTGTCTGGCAATAATAAAATATACTATATTGACGCATGAAAAGCAATCCGTACTAAGCGATAAAAAATCATAAGTAAATTGAAAATTAGGTGTATTTATTTTAATATTGATTTTATAAAATATTTTTTATTACTTCTTTTAAATATTTTTATGAGTTTCTGACCACATAAGTAATTTATGAGGAATGGATATAATAAAAAGGTTTGAAATTTTCATTAGGAAAACATTTGCTAATATAACAAAAGTTATTTCGTTGCATTACATTTAAAGACAAAAAAGTAATAGCGTATTAAACGTAAAATTTTGGGTGAAATCAATTTTCAAAAAAACTAAAAAAAATCATATCATGAAAACCATAACGTTTTGGAAATTATGTTCTATGGGTGATAGATATCAAATGACCCCCTGTACTTCCAAAAAAATAGACGGCCCATGTGCATAACACCCTGTATAGCTAATTTACGGTATTTTGTCGCTTAATAATCGAGTCGATATATTTTTAGCGTTTTATGGAAGTAAATTAAGATTTATTTATACATCACTATAATAAAAGCACCTACATTATTACCGGTAACCTATATTTAATAATCTGTGGATTTGCTTTACCGAAGTCAAAATTGCCTGTCTATATCTGCCTTCTTTTATAAACCAAGTGATTTTAACGTCAATTTGTTTTTCATTAATATGTATTTTGTAAGGTTATGTAGACTTTTTAGGGAACCCTTATATTGTTGTTCGAATCGGGGTAGATACCTACTTAATTACCTGAACAACTTTGGCAGACTCTTTTTTGTTCTCAACTTATTTACGTCGAAGAATATCTTATTCAAAAGTTTACAACTTTTATCGTTTTCGAACGATTTGAAGTTAAGTATTCTGGAACGTTTTAGTTTGAAAATGTTCCAGCGTTTCGTTTCGTTTAGTACAACCTTCGGGGTAGCATCTGTTGTTAAAATAATACATACATATTACATATTTCCAAAACACGACTGGCATTGTAAAGTGGTCATAAAATAAACTAGTTTTAGATAAAATTATATGCAAATGGCAGTACGTGCCTCGACTTTTATGTACTAATACATAACAATTCAATGTAGATTAAAAGCTCGGGTCTGGGGATTCGTAGCTAACATGTTTTATCCCTAGAGTTTAAATTATCCTGGGAAGTCTGAAGAACCCGTGACTAATCTACATTCAAAATAGTGGGTTAAAACATACAAATTGCTTTTGATTTGGTTTATTACGTAAAGTAATAAAATGAGTTTCTTTCTTAATGGCCACTTTGAATTTAAGTAAAACATGTTAACGTATAATGGAACGCAACTCTATATTATAATCTGTGGCAGCGCGGTTTACCGCCATTTTGAACGTTCTTATCTGTGACCTTGATTACACCGATATGTGGTAAAGCTATGAAATAACCTCATTATATCATAATTTCATTCATTTCGTATACAAAAAAAGAAAAAGGAAGCCTCTTTGTATAACAATAATATATATTAATTATTCCTGTATTCCCCGAAAGAGTAAGCTGAGATGTACTCACACTTTAGCGATGTATTTTGGTCCCAACATAATAGGGGGCGAGTCCATTGCTATTTATTTATTTATTTATTTATTTATACTTTAGCACAAAGTTGTACAAAGGCGGACTTAATGCCAAAGGCATTCTGTCCCTGTCAACCTTAGGGTGATGCAGAGAAAAACAAGGTAGGTGCACTATAAAATATGTAAGAAATAATTTTCAGCCATTGATATATAATTTACATACCTATACGATACACAAATACTTATATATAATAGACTATTATATATATATGCATATATTATGTTAGATAAATACATACTAAATAGTAATGATACATAAATATACTAATGAGATGATTCTGCTAACATGTTTTTAGTCATGTGTTCGCGAGTTCTCTTTTTGAAGACGTAGCGGTTCTTTGCCATCCTAATTTCAGGAGGAAGATTATTCCAAAGAAGAATGGATTGCACGAGGAAAGAAGAGTGAATAAAGTTAGAACGGTGAAACGGACACTCAAGAAGACGATTCTGGGAAGAGCGCAGATTTCTACTATGATTGGAACTTAGATATTTAAATTGAGAAGATAGATAGGTAGGAGAAGAAGGGGACTCAAGAAGAGAATATAGAGTACTAAGCGCTCTCATGTTTCTTCGCTGTCGAATCGGTAACCACTTCAGTTTAGAGCGATAAGTAGAAACATGGTTATACTTACGGAGATTGAATACGAATCGAATGCAGTTATTCAGAAGTCGGTCAAGTTTATTGAGTAGTTCTGCATTCAGGTCAAAGTAGCACACATCACCATAGTCGATTATAGGGAAGATTAAAGCTTGCACGAGAAGTATTTTGGTTTCAGATGGCAGAAAGTGTTTCAAGCGATAGAGCATCCGCAAGATACCTGTGACCCTTTGGCTAACGCTAGCAACCTGATTCTGCCAGCTAAGCGATGTATCAATAAAAATACCAAGATTTTTTACATTTTGACTGAATGGGATGTGGGAGTGATTAAAAACAATTGGTGGTAGAGTATCAAAATCCACCCTGCAAACCATACGTGAACTACCTAAGATGATTGCTTGACATTTAAGAGGGTTGACACTGAGCCCGAACCTATCGGACCAGTTTTTAATTATGTTCAAGTCCCGGTTTAGCTTCTTAACCGCTTCATGCACGCTGCTAATATCAGCCTGAGCGTACAGTTGTAAGTCATCGGCATAAAGATGATACGTACACTGAAGTTCATACGTTAAGAGGTTTATAAAAACAGAGAACAAAAGAGGGGAGAGAATGCCACCTTGAGGAACACCAGAGTCTAAATTGCACCATTTTGATGAAGAATCTCCGACGTGTACCGACTGCTGGCGCTCCCGAAGATATAAGGAAAACCACTGTAGCGCTTCATCTGAGACCATAAGATGGGAAAGGATGGATAAAAGGATGTCACGACTGACAGTATTAAAGGCATTAGAGAAGTCTACCAAGACTACGACTGTTACTTTGGAGTCCTCCATGCCTGCCCTAATATCACTAGTAACTTTAAGTAGTGCAGTGGTGGTGCTGTGTCCTGGTCTGAATCCAGATTGCAGAGCACTAATGAAACCGTTTGAAAGGACAAAACGAGACAGTTGTTTTTGGACACAGGATTCTAGAACTTTAGATAGGAAAGGAAGGATAGAGATGGGACGGTAATGTATAGGGAGGGAAGGATTAGAGATCTTGGGAAGGGGTCTTACATAGGCTTTACGCCATAAGGAGGGGAAGGATCCAGTTTCTAGGGAAAAGTTTATTACATGTGTAATTGCTGGGAGTAGATGGTCCAGGATGGTTATGATCATACGTCGGCTGATGTTTTCACAACCCACGGCATTGGATTTGATGGAGAGGATTATCCTTTTGATCTCAGAAGAATCTACTGGAGAAAGTTGAAACGGAGTAATAATAGAGCGCGATAGACCATTTAAGAAGATGATAGTTTGAGCTTTGGTCAGAGGATCCATAGTAGAAGTGGTGGTGAAATGTTGTTGTGAAATGTCATCTAAACCAACTGAGCTAGGGAGGTCTAAATGTCGCGGCTTGCCTACGCCGAGGGTTCCAAGGAATTTCCAGATACCCGGGTTTATAATAACACTTTCCTCGGGTTTATAATAACTATTGTGTGAATATTAAAGCATAGTCCTAAACATTGAAATGGGGCGGATAAAATTATACCGAAGTAATATAAAAGCCAGTTTTGAAACTCCTATATATAGTGCGAGAATTACGTCACCGCTAGCGACGACACAAACTCAAATGGCAACTATAATTTCTAAATAAGTTTCGACCTCGCCGAAACCGAAATAGTAGTATTTTAGTCAATCCTGACATAGGTCATCTCTTCATTACAGCCCCCTTACCACTGCCTATTTTACAACAACGTTTATGTGAAACATCTAATGGCGCGCTTGGCGAGTTAGAGCCACTGTTGATGCCGCGATGCGAAAACTTCGAGCAGCTCCGTGGCTACTCGGTCCTTTCCGCGGCTTAGACTCCGCCCACCGGCTAACTCCGCTCACTGGCCGCTACGACGCTTCTCTCTCTCTACTCTAAATAACATAATGTTTCACATCTGCCAGGCGTCTCGTGACGGCTACTTTTTTTTATATTACTTTCAGTTTTTGACAGTTAAGTTAGTACAAAATCTGTCTAACATTGATAGTAAGTATGGATTCATCCGACATCTTTATCACCGTCATCACCCATTTTTATTTATCTGTATTTATTAAATTTGCCCTGGCTATTAATTAATATTAATAGTGTCAAGTAATTACTTGACACTGGCTGAAATACCCGGTGATGAATATGATAAAGATGGCGGATCTAGTGATGTTCTCTCCATCTCCTAACCATTGCAATGACTGAACGGACAGTTAAATAAAATTCATCCATCAATTTATTGCCAACAGGTAAATGAAAACTGCAGACTGCATTGAGTTTTCCATCAAGCGGCGAGAATTCCAATTTCCGCCTGCATATCCCCCTCTTTCATTGGTCTTCCAATCAAATATCAGACATGTTACTGGTTTTAAATTTGTTAAACGAATATGTAAAGTTATATCGCTTAAATAGTACCTGAAAAGTTTTGTTAAAATATCCAAATTACTAAAACTAACAAGAAAACAAAACAATATAAATATTGTTCGTATAATCAGAGAGATCGAGAGACACCGTCCCACTCTTTCTTACGCCTAGTGAACTGAGATACATAGGTACTCATTGTATGATCCTAAACTTGTACTATGGGTAACTGGACGAGGGCCATCCTACTTACACTTAGACCAGGGAAAATCGAGAAACGGCCATTTCCGTAATATGCCGCTGAAATCGAACCCGCTGCCATCCAGTGCCACCAACCCGTCATCGGGATCTAAGGAGCATAGTATGGGTTAAGCGCGTTATCCTGGATTGAACGAGCTATATTCGTTCCAAAAGACTACGTTCTCATATTACGTGCCAATAGTCGCCGAATAATTCGAATAATATTATTTCGTAATAAATTCTTGTCTTGTATAATGTTTTCTCCTCTCGCGCGTAGTTCAAACACGTTAACGAACGTGACTTGTTGATCTAAGAAGTAAATAAAATGTATTACTGAGAAATGACAAGAATATAAGTAGCAAAATGGTAATATTGATACCGACAGGTAAAAGGATGTTGGGTGACATTGAATCAGATTATTTTTTATTCATGTAAACCAATACAGACACTTATGAAAAAATAAATAATATTAATAGTATCTCTACCACCCATTCAGAATGCATTTCCTATGGAGAAGAATGGGCAATAAACTCCATGGTTGCTTTTTTCCAATAAGGATTTACATGTACAGGCGGCCGCCATTGCTGGAGGTGCCGCGCGCGCGCACTAACCTGCTGCAGCATACGCCTATGACGCGGGCGCTGCGTGTGCTCAACGAGGTCCTTAAACGTGTAGACATCTTTTCGTGCTCGATGAACCAATTCACAGAGGCTACCTATTTAATATAAGTAGAATAAGTGTTAGTTATTAAAGATATTTATGTTATGTTTAGATACACTATTGAATTAGGTTTACCCTGTAAAAATTGTTGTATGTGTTATAATAATAATAAAAAAAGTTATTTGCATTACAATGTGTTTTTCTTAATTATCAATTATACAATATAAAGTTAATGAGGCTATACAATCTCAAATCACAAAATTAATCAGCAATACAAATTACAAGCTGTGTCAGTGTAAGATTTAAAGGTAGGAAGGAGGAGGAAAACGGAAAAATAGCAATCATCCCTCAAATGAGTTATATATAACGTTGGAATTAGCGAATTTTTCTCCGTCTTTTGAGTTCGGTTTTGTGCAAAGTAACAAAAATGGCGGTTGAGTCAATTTGTCTTGTACCCGATATAGTATTTCGAAATATATTATGGTAACACCGCTTACTCTGGTGAAATCATAGCATACTAATATTACGTAGTAGATTGGTTAACCATTTTAAGACTATAATATCGAAAAGATTCTACAGATGATTCTGATTATGAAAGAAAATAATGCTTATAATGATGTTAAACCAATTTGTTTAGGTACTCAATCCATGTGGTTGCTTCCCCATTTTTTATGGGACAAAGCCCACCACACATTGCCACTACTGCTACTCTTATAAACCAGGATCAACGGCGGTATCTAATTAATACACCAAGATTTGACCTTCGGCGATTCCCGGGGAAAGCTAAATTGTCTTGAAATCCGCACGAATATAATTGAAAAAAAAACATCTACTTTCCTCCATTGCAAAGTGGGAGACAAAAAATAACTGTATAGGCTGAATTGCCACAAAGATAAAGAAGGCACTACAGATGTTTACAGCCCAATCCATAAAAATAGTTTAATCTACGCTTTGTTCGCTTATTTTCTCGAAAAAACGCGAATAATTAGGGCGTAATCCACCACAGGGCTTTGTCAAATAAAAAAAACTGGTCTGGCATAGCAGACATTTTGGATTCCGGTCCGATGAACTCATACGTCGAGTCTGAACTGTAGCTATTTTTTTGTTTGAAGCACATATTACGTGTTTAAAGCGAAACTCATTCACGGTAGCATGCACGTAAGCGTACCCCGTTATTTTCAGCGAAGTGCAAACTGTTTCAAGCCGATACCCTTTTATCCCCGGACACACTGGAGCGTTAAAACTCGCGCGGCAAATATTTTTCCATTACCAAAACAAACTGTACGTCAATATACATAAAGATGGAATTTCTGTGGTAAAAGTCACGCGGCCACGTGTCAAATAACGCTCGTGCTGTCAATGTAATTTCGTTGAATAATGAACCTTTTATCTGAGTCAATACAGTTCATTTTAGTATTGGTAATTGAAGCGCCAGTGTGCTGAAGGCTTTTGTCGCCATCCAGCTCCCAGCGCTATTGTTTCAGAAAACAAAACCACTTAACTTTTACTCCTCAACGTTGTTGAGTTTTATTCAATTTATATTTAAAGTGTCTCTGAGTCCACAGGCGCGTCAAAATTCGTGCGGCCAATTCTTTCCCTATACCAAAACTAAATGAACTCCAACGAGTTATTGTGTCAAAGACGGAAGCTTTTCCTAACATTTGGCAGTTTCACATTTCCGATTTCGTGTGTGACCTTTGACGTCTACGTAGTCACGTCAAAGGTCACACACTTCACGTCTTTTATTTCTTGCACCCACTTAGTTTGATTTTTTTCCTCTCTCTACATCACTCTAAGGTTGGCTGGTAGAAAATACCTGTGGCATTAAGCTTATCTTTGTATAATTGCGCTAGTAAATAAATAGTTAAATTATCTTTGTCTCAAGACGTAAATACTAGACGGCCGTAGCATCAATGACACCAATTTCGGTCAATTTTGTTGACATCTTTTTGTCACTAATGTACCTATACTTTCTAATATCATTGATTAACTCATAAAAGCAGCACACAAAGAAATTCCATCGATGAAGAGAGCGAATTGCGAAGGGTGACCGCTTAATTTCTATTATGTTAAATAATTTTTGAGTTACGAGGGGGTCAAAAGTCGCTCCAAATGGTTCGTGAAATATTTAACACGGTGTTGTACGCCAGTTTTACTTGCCTGGATGCACTACCGTGCGTCTAGACCATATACATCCAATCTTTATGTATAATTATATGGAGTACATTTGAAAAGGAAGCCAAGTTGTTTCGCTCGCGCCAGTGGGTGCAGGGTGTTATTGTCAAGTGACAGGGCCCGGAGTGGCGTTAACATAAATTGCCTATTAGTGGGATGGATGTCCGTTTTGAAGTTTCCTGTTATGCTTTTGGCTGACAGAAAATTTGAAGACTTTCACTTGAAGCGTTGTCAGCAGAATTCTTAGGAGCTGTACCCAGTTCTTATAGAATTTTATGTCGAGTCTGTCTTGTAATAACTACAACTGAACTATATTTGACAGAACTAAAAATACTGTCTAAAATGTCAGACTACATCGTGGCAGGCCCAGATGGAATTGGCGGAATGAAATGGAGCTCGATTTTTATTTGATAGACATCAATCTCTAGTGATATGTCGAACAGAAACGTGAAATTGGTCGTAGTTTTTTCTTTTGTTCCAACATATCTTTAATTTACACCGCTTGCCGAGATCCGCTTTCTCAGACGTGGCTCCCGCAGCGGACACCGACATGCCCCTTGATATTCTTCTTCTTTTTTACGAAATGAGTGTAATGATTATATTTTGACGGAATAAGATGAGGAATGCCTGCACCTGTGATTAGCGGTATTTATGGCAATGTGGACTAATTATAGCAAAGGCAAATTCAATAAATACACATTATAAATAAAAATGGATGATGACAGTGATAAAGGACATGCAAATAAATTTTCCACGAATTATCAAACTAATCGTGTGTCACGTTACAAATATTAATGTCCTCGTTATCCGCAACTATTATACGTAAAGTAATGAATATACGTCGACGTGTTATACACGAGGTGCAGCAATTAATTACTCGTGATAGATGACCCAATATTTAGGCTGTCGGGCAGCGGATATGCGCGAATTATTGCATAGTTCCAATGGGACGAGTGGACGGCCATTTATTTGTGGCGCGTAATATGAACGACAACGGAATATAGATGTTTTGTGAATAGCGAGGGAAGAGGGGCTATTTGACTTAAGCGACACTTTTGGGCGATGTTGACTTATATACCTACATATTTGGAATCAGCGTTTTTTTCTGCGTCGAATGAGTATGCTCTCCTGTAAAGTAAAAAAAAAAGTCGTTTAATCAAATATATTTTCAATCCTCGATATAATATCGCCAGACAACACATAATAATCGTATGATTTCAAACTAAGCAACCCTTGTACTATGGTTACCATATAATGGATTGGTGGCGATCCCAGTTACACCTAATTCGGGAAAAGCCCTAATTTTTGTACATCCATATTGTGATATGGTACCCATAGTACAAGCTTTGCTTAGATCGAGATCATACGACGAGTATGTATTGTATGGCGATATTTATATATTTATAGTAAGTCAATCCTGATATGAAATTAATTACATCAAGCTTATAACGAAAAGTTACTCTATTAGACGAGCAGTGCTTACAAAACATCTTCAAAGACTCTCAAAGGATCTTATGACTATCAAAGGCAGTTAGCTGAGTTACTTTCTTAACGTTGTCACTAGGCAGACTGGCCTGTCGCTCGGGGTAATTGAAAGTCGGTGAAAAGGGGCGAAGTGTGACTCCGGTCGGCTTGGGGACATAATACGCGGGTGACGAGGGCTCTGACAGCCGGCCGAGACTTATAAATTCATTGGATGTAGTGATTCTGTCCCCGGCATGCATTTCGTTAGATTTATGACATGTTCAACAACGAATAAACAAAAGAATAATGGCCTTTGTTTAGATTAAATATGAATACTTTTGATGTGAAACATCTAATGGCGCGCTTGGCGAGTGAGCAGCAACTGTTGATGCCGCGATGCCGTGATGCGAAAACTTCGAGCAGCTCCGTGGTTCCTCGGTTCTTTCCGCCGCTTATACTCCGCCCACCGGCGGACTCCGCTCACTCGCCGCTACGAGGCTTCTCTCACTCTACTCTAAATAACATAATGTTTCACATCTGCCAGGCGTCGCGCGTCAGCAATATTTTTTTTCTATTGAATTTGTTAATGCTACAAATAAACAAATACCAGCTTGTACTATGGGTACCATACAATGGACTGGGGGCCAGACACCCAGTACAGGCCTAATACAAATTACAAATACAAATGGGTGATGACAGTGATAAAGATGGCGGAAGAATCCACATCTAATTTTACAAATAGTCTCTACCCGCGACTTCATGCGCGCAGACTTCAATATCGTTATTTATACTTTAGTATAGCCTATAATATGTTATTCTGATGTATAAACAATAATACTGTGAAGTTCCATCAAAATCTATTCAGTAGTTTTTGCGTGAATGAGTAACAAACATCCGTCCATCCTCACAAAGTTTCACATTTATAACAATAGTAGGGTATTCCAACATATCACTTCATGTCGTTAAAGAAGTAGAGGAAGAAGAAGAACTCTAAAAGGAGTTTACTTTTGATAATCCTCTCTGGATTATCAAAAGTAAACTCCTTCTAGAGTATATAAACGGAAGTAATCACGATAGTGCAATTTTAGCCGCGACGACCATTTTAATTACTGCGCCTCACATCTCTAGCTCTGGCCAGCGCTGTGCACTGACATCAAAGACTAATGGAAGAGGAATGGACTGAGCGATTCTTTTTTTCCCGAAATCCTAAGCGGCGGCGTTTCGAATTGAAATGTCACAGATACGTTTTGTTATTCGATTTTTGTTCACGTGAATTCTAGTAATGTTGATATGGAAAAAGACAGGGAGATAATAATATTCGTAACTACCTAACAGGTATATCGAATAATAAATAATAAATATATATTTAGGTATATCGAATAACTTTCAGTTTCTGTGGATTTCTTGTATGATAAAAAGGAGACAAAGGGATAAGTACAGTGACTAAAGCTTGCAAGGTGAGGGCTTTATAATTTGTCACGCGGCGCGGTCATCTTAGTTCGGTATATTGAGGTGCTGGAGGTAGATATTCTATTTTGTTTGGAATGGTTTTAATACCTTGGAATGTTATTTAACGTCTTAAAAGGTATGAAAGTTATTTTCATACAAAAGTTCACTTCTGCACTTTTATGTTACAATTTGAGTGCCGATTTTTAAAATAGTCAGAAAGGACTTTAATGTATAAAGTTGTAAATCGTATATAATGCAGTGTTGCTTTTGAAAAAAACCAGCCAAGTGCGAGCTGGACTCAGACAGACGGACAACAATGTGATCCTATAAGAGTTCCGTTATTTCCTTTTTAGGTACGAAACCCTAAAAATATCATCTTCATTAAGTAATTCGTCATTTTGTGTATGGATATCAAAATCACCGTAAAATGTACTATGAAATTATCTTTTTCGTAATAAATTAATATTTGAAATGATAGTAAAAAAAAGTCTATTTACGTAAACTGTGTCGATGTAATATTTGTACACGCGTATGTCACGGATAAAGGCCAGCACGTTCGCTTTTGACCAGCCGCCCGGCAATGTAAGCTGATCAGGATAATGAATGGCGACCGAATGAATGATGGCCGACATGGGGGGAGCGGGGGGAGTAGGGGGTTGGGTGGGGGAGTGTATTCACGGGTGGAGGTGCTAATTTATATTAGTTCCTGCGAATATCGGGGCGTCAAAAGACGCGCATCATAATTTAGCCAATATCAAATCGAACTTTGTGACAATGGAAATAAAGATTGAATTTGTGTGCTAAAAACTCACGCGTCAAAATTCGCTCATGCCGCTATTGTCATTTCGTTGAAGAGTAAACTTTTTCTATGTGTCAATAGCCGTTTGGGGTTGAAACTGTAAGTTCGTGGGGCCGTAGTTCGTAGTTGCGTACCCTTGTATTTTTATTTTCTTTGAATCTAGTTTTCAATAGAGTTCGTTTTATTATGGTAAAATAAAGGACGCGGGGGCGTCGACGCCACGGTGTGCTGGAGGCCTTACCCGCCGGAAATGTTTAATGTGCCGATTGAATGACAAAGTAATTTGGACATTTCCTTTGTAAATAACACGTCTCCAGCTCCCAAGGCTTCAAGACACGCCATGCAGTTTGTATTCCAATATCAAAACGAAAAGCTCATTCTACAACGAGATGTCATCGGAGCTGGCGAATTTTTCAGCGTAGTCATGTTGCGTTCACCACCACAATTCAATCTTTATGTTTAATAACAGAGAGTTCGTTATGGTATCGGCAAATATTTTGCCGTTAGCTCTAAAATAATTAAATGTGTATTGTCTTCATTATTTATTGTTAATTATAACGATTACAAAAGACATAGGGAAGAATACTAGAGGCATAATGAAGCGGAAAGCTATTTATTTTCAGTAGAAGCAATCAAGTTACTTTAGAAAAATAAATAGAGGGGAGAACTTTAAGAAAAGGGAATAAGCAAGCTGTTTAAGTGAGGTGGATTCGTTTGGTCATGGCGTGACATACAACATTGGTGCGGTTTTTATTTTTTTGGATATAATTTTCCTTTTTTTTTTTTGCAAAAGTGGCACATTTATTTGTTTTTTAACACGAGATTAATGGTGATACGTGGTAATGGTTTCGTGAATGTACCACTCCCAGGTAAAGTCCTTTCCCATCTCTCCTACCCACCACTCTGTCTTAGGGAACCTCGGGCAATTTTTACCCACAAATTGATTAAATTACACAATTATAAAACAATTTCATTTAGCTCCACTTAGCTCTGCTTGGGGCAGGATTTCGTCAGTGTAATCATATAAAGCGGTGCATTAAGAGAGTACGGTCCAGTGGTAAATGTGGGGTCCGACGGTAATCTGCGCGGGTCTTAACTATGTCAGCGGTTTCCATCCTTAAGGACAACGGTTATCCTCAAAATGTGGCTTTAAAACCCCCGATTAAGGCTCTAAATTCCCTAACACTATCGTTGTGGAATTGGTAGGCCTAATTTTTTTAAGGCATGAAAACATTTCTTTTTTTTCAAAGGTTGCTAAAATTTGACCAGTGTATTAGACATCTTGAAGCTATTAGACTAGTCATATTCTAGCTACCATTGATTAAAGGTGTTGTTTTTAAGCCTAAAAAAATAAGGCATGGCACCTCCACAACGGTTGTGTTGGCCTTGGGACTCAGGCCTGTTTAGCAGCGATAAGGTTAATCTATTAGAGTGAACTAATCCTTAGAATAAAAAATAATTATGAAAATTCTAGGGCTAGCGTTTACACCTCTTTTAGATTGAAAATGTACTTTGTGCGTACATGTTTTAAAGATTGAATTTCTGTAGCAAAAGCCACACTATCACACAACCATATTCGCTAGCTTCATCAATGGCATTTCGTTGAAAAATGTGCTTCTTCCACAAGTAAATACAGTCCGTTTTGAATTTTCTTTTAAAATATGGTACATTTTCGTGGCCCCATTAATTCGCGTGAAAGCGTATTTACAGGAGATTAAAATTTGGATTAATTGTGTGTAATTACATTGCGTCGCCGTTTTTTGGCGCAATTCATTTAAAATTCTCATTGAATTTCTAACGCGATGATCTTAGGGGGTTTTACACTCTATGTAATTTTCAACACTTTGAAATAAACGTAGGTTCTATGGAAAGTATTAAATACAGGGTGTAATAGAAATCGGAGATAATATCTTAGATACATATACTGTAGCTAATATGTAGATGCTTAGTGAAACCAGAATATACAAAACTATCATAGTTTCTGTGTTACAGACCTTGGAATAATTGTTATAAAAAGTGTAAGCTATAATAACAAATGAAATAACAACTATATGAAAATTTCACATAGCACTTGAGGTATAAGTTTTTAAAATTGTTAATGAAAAATTTGTTGACAAAACATTTTCGAGTTTCGATTGAAAATGTATACATTAAGTTATACCTATAATCGATAGTCATGCGGAACGTTAAAGGATTATTTCGGACTTTTGATACACCTAATATCACATTTTTATAAGATATTATTGTCTACCTACCCTTTTCACTATCACTATATATTATTTGTAATAAAATCCTCCGCCTATAAATAATATTATCTGTTTTTACATCACTAGAGACTTTTTTTTATATATTAAGGTACTTACATCGAATTCAGATATTACCGTAGAAGGAGCGCTACACTGTAAAAATATAATTTTAAGACGTCTTTGTTGGCTGAAAGACGAATACAATTCGTTGACCTGAAAGGCTACAAAAGCTACTCTTTTGCCAAGTACGCTTTGTGAGTACTTAATAAGTACTACTTATACTCCATCTATTTAAACGCTTCGTTCATCTGAGGATACATCAAAGCAGAAACGTTATAATAAACTATTCGTTATACATTGACCTTAATAATTAGTAGGTATCCAAACAAAAGATTTGTTGTTATTGGATATTGCTCGTATTGTGAATTATTAATGACTTTTTTTTATAATCGGTCAATTTTTTAAAGTTTATTAAAATACAAGAATAAAGAACGATTATTTGAGTTCCTTCAAATATTTCCTATGTTAATTAAACACTACTTCCCATTATACTTCGGCGGTGTGTATAGAATTGATACAATAATACCCGAACGTCAGTTGTTTTAAATACTTAAAATCACGTTGAGCCTCGCTCGGGACTTGTACATCACATAACACTAGAAAACCGATAATATTGACTATGCGTCAATCTATCGGGTTAAGCAAATTTTGTGTAAGCAACAGTTAAGCAAAACTACCGTTCGGCACGCGTAGACAGGCACCTTTATAACCTGACGTAGTTTGTGTTCAATGGCTCAAGAAAACTGATACAATGATGAGTCGACTGAACCCGGCGTGAACACTGGGACGGAACTGCCCTATCATGCCAGATAATCCCTCATAGTTCACCGCGTCACCCGCCCAGCAGATGGCGTTGAGTTAACACATTATTAATTAGCATTTTACTATGATTCAAGAATCAATGGGTATACTAACACTTAATATATCATTATATTCTCTAGTTTATAAAGGAATATGTGAAATTAGACATATTTTATTGTCCTTTTTAATATGATTATAAACGTGTAAGGTTCTTCTTAAAATTTGGCGCAACACAGCTGTAAAATCACCTATTACTTTTGAACTCCCTTTAAAGAAATCCAATGCAAAAACGTGCTGTTAATATGTGAATGAATATATTTAAAGATTGAATTTCTGTGGTCATAGCCACGTCAAAATTCGCCTGCGCTGTCAATGTCATTTCATTGAGCAATGAACATTATCTAAGAGCCAATTGAGTTTATTTTGGTACTGGTAAAAATGTTGACGCATTAGTATGCTTTCACCTCTTTTGCTCGTTTTAAATTGTAAGTCTTAGTCACATACAGAGCAGTTCCTTGTATATTCTTAGTAAACACACAAATTCCCAACACTTAAGCAACGTGCGTCTTTATATAGTCTGTTTAAGTTTCTACACAATTTGGTAGCTCACAGTTTTCCGACATTAATGTGTGGAAGTTTGCGGCCCCTGTCCCGCGATTCTCCATCTTGGAGCATACTGTATAATGTCTACAGAACATCCTGTACATGTCTATAGTTCGAGTATGTCTATAAACTCACTGCGTCAGTGTTTACTGTGTGGTTTCAACGGCTTGGTAGCTGGCGATAAGTTGCTGCCAGCAAGTTAGTCAGTGAGATTCCTAACGAGGTTGTCGAAATTCAAATCTAGATTGGACATTATAGCAATGCTTATGTATTGTGATTCATACTCTATTGTGCTGATTGTTTATCTATATAAACTAAAACAAACAAAGATCCTATGATCTTTGCCAGTTTTTAGGGTTCCGTATTCTCTATGTACCTACCCACAATTAAGTACAAATCTTTCATTTCCTGAGGATTCATTAATTATTACGCTACACCATACCACATTTCTTTAATAGTTTTTTTTATTACTTTGTAGTCATCAAGTAGGTACTAAGTAAATAAAAGTTATGTAAATTAATTTAAAAAAACAACTTTTATATCGATTTTGACCTATAACAACAATATACCAATCTGTAAGTATTATAAAATGTGAATGTAGCTGATACCGTTGTTTTGTAAATAATCAGTAAGTTTTAAATAAATGAATGTTTAATTACCTATTATATCAACACCACCATATACATAAATTCAAACAAGTTATTAACATCGATTTGCAAGTCTGTAAGTTTGATTATTCATCATAAGGCAGTGTGTAGATGAAGCGCTTGCGGCACGCGACAATGCGACAATCCGCATCTGTCGCACGGCGACAGGTGTTATACGGGTCGTGACAATTTCGACAGTTCTAGATTTAATCTTGAGCTAAGGGCTTAAAAAAATGAAATATTAATACATCATCCCGCTTTTAAAGGGTAAGCAGAGGTGCACTACAGTGGATCCAGGTTTCGCCGATGAATTTAAGTCCCAATGTAATAGGAGGCGAGCCTATTGCCATTATATCGGGCACATTCCCCCTTTTTACGAGCAAGATTGGGCCGTAGTACACCACGCTGGCTCAGTGCGGTTTCGTGAACTTCACACGCCTTTCTATAGACGAGCAGGTTTATTTACGATGTTTGCCTTCATCATTCATCACGTGGAAAGTTCAAAAAGTATTATTGAAAAAATAAATAAAAAAAAACATACGCCTCGAATTGAGAACCTCCTCCTTTTTGAAATCGGTTAAAAAGGAAGAAAATCCGAAAAAAACAGGTCGTTCGACAAACTAGGATGCCACTCCTGTAAAAAAAGGTTAATACCGTTTTTGTTATGTGTATAAAGCCTTAGGTATCTAAACTTCGCCTACCATGTTTTATTCAGTACATAGCCAAGATAACAAACAACCCGCTGTACTAGATTCTAATTAAAAGTTTTATCGAAATGTAAATGTTATGAATAACGGGTCGATAGAGCTATGTCATGTGACCAATTAGCCTCATAAATGCGCGGATATAACAAAGGAAAAGGTCCATAAGAGCGCGAAAAACTCCACGCAACTTATTTTTGCCTATACTAAAACGAACTGTAGTAACTCAGTGATAAAGCTCATTTATCAACGATACCGAAAATTAATTTTGATGGTATGGTAGCGTAGGTATAATAAGTACAGTAGCGGAGTGGTCGAACGCACGCTTTGCAATCAAAGTGCGCAGGTTCAAAACCCGGCTCGCACCTTTGAGATTTTCATGAGCGAATGTCATTTTCGATAATGATTACCACTTGATGAACGGTGAAGGAAAACATCGTGAGGAAACCTGCACGTCTGTAGAAAGGCGTGTGAAGTTCACCAATACGCACTGGGCCAGCCAAATCTTCCTCGAATTGAAGGGGAATGTGTCCGGCATAATGGCAATAGGCTCGCGTCCTATTATATTGGGACCAAAATACATTGTCGATGTGTTGGTGTACTACAGTGCGCCTCTGCTTACTCCTTCCAGTAATATAAGCGTGGTGATGTACTTAATAATAAATAAAACTACCTATTTAAATTACTATTAGGTAGGGTCCAATACTTTCCAATACAATTATTACATGGCTCGAAACAGCCAGTCCCGGTTCTAACTTCTATATTTACTCACAAAGTAAATAACAATAAACTACGACGTCCAAATAGGACATCCCGGTCCTTTCCTATTTTACAACTGGTTTATAAGGGTTTTATGGGACAGTTATATTAAGCTGCCATAGAGCAGGATGTAATAAGGTCTGTAGGTCAAATACGTGCATGTTATAATACCTACGTATTTTGGATATTGCTAGCAGTAGATAAATGAATAATTGGAGTAGCCTTCAAAGGCGTACCCAGTCTATTTTATCTCAATCAAAGTGTGGATTTACGCAGCTCATGTGAAGGTCAGAATGTCATGTGAAAAATCAGAATCAGATTTTTTTTATTTATGTAAACCAATATAGATATTTGAATCAAAATAATAAACAATTAATAAACAAAAATAAATTGTATCTCTACCACCCATTCGGAATGCACTTCCTATGGACGTGAATGGGTAAGAAACTCCATCGGAACTCATTTCACATCCGTTCACATCAGAATTTGCCGTGTAAATAGAGCATAACTGAATCCACTTTGAAGTACGTAAAGCCAGTTTGTGCCTTATGAAAATTAGCACAAATAACAAGGAAATTATGGAAATTCTATTCGAACGCAGGCGACTTTATAAATAATTTTCATTTCTGAAATCCATTCTCAAATAGGCACACAATTTCAACGTCCTACAAAAACAAAACCATGAAATACAAAATTAGCGGGTTCATTAATGCGGAAGCATGTCCGAGGGTCCTTGCCTATACCCCATAGCTTTATAGATCAAGGAAAACAAACTCCCTTACGAACAAATACAGCGTTTACTCAGTAAATCTTGCTTGGAACGGAAAAGCCTGGTCAAACATCGTAAACAATAAGGGTGTAACCACTGTTATAGGAAACTGATTTTAAAAGCACGTTATTATCACATTAAAATGAAATTGCTTTATTAATAAATATCGCCAGTGTCACTAAACTGGGTGTTTGCGGGTTCGATTCCCGTCATTGGCAAATTTCGAAAATGGCTTTTTCGGAATCCTGGTCTGCGTGTAACTGGGATCGCCCCCAGTCCATTGTGCGGTACACGCTTTGCTTAGTTTGGAATCATACTTTGGCGGAAAAGAGAAGATCCTCCGACCAGACCGGTGTTGTGTCTGGTGGGCTACTGTCCGACGGTTGTTGTCGTGTTCTGGTATATATGTGCAATCGCTCGGATCCCGTTAATATCGCGATGCAGGATTAGTTCGTATGCGGCGAGGTAGATGTCGCTACAATACGATAAGTATGTTTTGTATGGCGATATTTAGGCCTCTCGCACGCTGGGGGGTCAATGCTCGCGCGTCATATTTTTTGCTATACGAAAACAAACTGTATGGACTCGTCGAAAAAGTTAATTCTTCAACTAAATGACACTGACAGCGCGAGCGAATTTTGACGTGTGGGGTCGTGGTTACTGCCACAGAAATTTAATCTGTATGAGTCCGTTTTGGTATTGGAAAATACTCTGACGCTCCAGTGTTTCGGGGGCTTTATCCCAAACTAAGCATCCCTTATAACGTATGGGGGGTTAGCACGCATGTCTAGACTAGACTTCTTTCACGGATTAGCTCGCCCGCTCTCTGCCTTTGTTTTATACGAGAGAAAGAGACAAAATTTACATATTCCGTGAAATAAGTCTAGCTTTGGCGCACATGCTACAAATACTTCACTTCACTTTTTAAAAATATATGGCCTCCATCGTATTTAGTCGATGATTTTGCCAAAAACAGAGTATGTAAATACAAATACCTCAGAACTTAAGTCTTCGTAATGCTTTGCGGCGATTTTTTTTAAGGATGGCAATAATGGTTTATATGAGATCCGCCATCTTAGAATTAAGATCAAGTAGGTACATAAGTGTCAAACAGTATAAAAAATCAAATTCTAATATGGCGGAAATTTAACGCAGTTCGGGCTCCTTAAGGCCGCTTCTTAGTACATACTAGCTCGATGACAAATACTGATCGAGCCATATACCGCCGTGACATAGCTCGATGTGACTTTATTTTCTCTACAAATCTGACAGTTGGAAGAGATAAAATATGTGTCTACGAGCTGGGGGCAATTCTCAAACAAAAAGCCAAATAGGTCGTATTTTTTATTACGACATATGTCCAATTAGAGATGATGTCGATCTTGCGAGAATTGGTTCCATGAGTGTCTGCTGAGTAATATTCTATTTTGTTACGAAATGAGTGAAGTGATGATATTTAAATGTAATAAGATGAGGAATGCCTGCACCTGCGATTGCAGCAGCAAGGAGAAATTCAATAAATACACATTACCTACAAATAAAAACCGGCCAAGTGCGAGTCGGACTCACGCACGAAGGGTTCCGTATCATTATCTATAAAAACGCTAAAAAACGTTTGTTGTAAAGGAGGCCACTTAAAAACTAATTTATTCTGTTTTTTATTTGTTGTTATAGCGGCAACAGAAATACGTCATCTGTGTAAATTTCAACTCTCTAACTACCACGGTTCATGAGATACAGTCTGGTGACAGACGTACGAACGGACGGACGGACAGCGAGGTCTTAGTAATAGAGTTCCCGTTTTACCCTTTGGGTAAGGAACCCTAAAAATGGATGATGACAGTGATAAAGATGGCGGATAAAATCCGACAAACATATTCTAAAATATTTAAAATACTTTTTATTTTACATCGTACCATTACTTCTCGTTATACCCACACCGTGTAGTTCGCTACAAAAGTAAATAAACCCATAAACCATATATAGGTATCCCATAACAGTAAGCAGAACATAAATATTGCATGACCCATAACCAAGTCATAATAAGGCATATTTTATGTACTTCTATTACGGTAAAAGCTGAGACAATGTACTTTATGGATCGTAAAGTGGTTGGGGAAATTGTTGATTGAAAGCCGGTCATGTTGTTGGACGGTTAGCTAGCATATCTGCCAGACAATTGTGTAACTTTAATTGCAAACATTTTTCGTTTGAAACCACAAAACATGGCGACATTTCCGTACATTTTGAGAAAATGTGATTAAAATGAGTTTGCAAATGAATTACGTAATCACGCTGGTATTGTGTTTATCAAATTTAAGAGCCTAATGTAATTTACTTAATAAAGAAATCAATTGATATGTTTTCTGAATTAACATGGTAGTTGTTACACCAGGTTTTAAAAGCCTTGTTGCTCATGCTCCGAAATCGTGCTATTTCCCACTAGGCCTAATTAACCGGGCTGCACACAGTGTGAAAGTATATGAAATCTGGCCTAGCAGCCAACCAACTCTATCATGGCGATGCCGAAAACAATATTTAATTTTTCTTTTTATAGCCTACTGTATATCCCACTGCTGGGCAAAGCTTGTGTTCTCCTCAGCGAGCCCTTTCATTGGATACCCATACTGTGGTAGTGCAGAAAAAATAACTATTCCGCCATCTTGGATAATCCGCCATATTGGAATTAGAATGACGTCACGTAGCTAAGCATGCATTGTCATCCAAAATAAGCGTGTATACCCAATTTCAGCTAAATTGGTTAAAGATAACTGATTTAAAATTCAGTTGCAAGATTCCACCCGGGTATACATTGCAAGTTAATATAAAGCTTGTAAAAAGACATAATTTAAATATTTCGTGACATAAGTCTAGCCTTGACGCAAATGCTAGCCGTGTAGTTGTATTTACCAATACATAGTCTTCTAAAACTTTCTATGAATTGGAGAGTAGGTAGTACTTTTCACGTACTGAATAGTTATTTAATCTTTTCTACCAGCATAAATGTGCACAGTTAGCCTATGCGCCAAGGCAAGGGTTATGTCACACATTATGTCGATATAGTATCGTTCTCTTCACTCCAAGTGAGAGAACAACTACGCACGACTTTGGTCGTGACATAACGCAGCTTTAAAAGTATAGAGACCTAACTCAAAAATCATGTTGTTATAAAATGGTCGTTAGAACGACCCCTTAAAATTTATAGTCGAAATCATAAAATTTCAAAATGGATCTATATACTTTTAAAGATATATGTATTGTCATGACACGCATGCTAGCCCTACTAATTCCTCAAAATGAATAAAATTCTAATTAATAAATTGCTTTCTTTGTAACTACGGTCCGGGTTGCGAGTTAAACTTGATGTTAATTAATGAAATTGACGCAGAAGTTCTCTTTTCATTCTTGCTCGTTCACTAATTAATCTGTTTTAAAGTTCGATAATTAGCAATATTGCCTTATTATAGATTGTTAAATGAAAGAAAGAAAAACTAGCAACTCATTCAAGTTTTTTTTCAGAAGTATTCAGAATTATATACCTTATTCCCACCATGTCAGTAGTTATAGAGTTTAGATAATAACAATCATCTTATTTATGTTATATCGTGTAGTATTACAACCGGATATTCTGAATACATCTGGACCATCCCTCAGAGGCATCCAACCGGCTAAAACACACGGATGGATGTCAGCGGAGCTATTCCACCCGGATATACCCACCCATCATTCTCTTTGATATATCAGATAAATATACACTATTGTATTCCAAATAGACATACCAAAATAAACTGATAGTTGGGGGTCTAAAATGACCACTTTTGCATTTTCACCATTATATATTAATACGCTGATGTAATGAATCTGAGCGTAAATCGCACATATGATAGGCCATATTAAGAAATTGAGAGAAATTGATGCATTGCTCGAAAAAAAAATTAATTCGTTAAGAAGGAATTGCGAGGTGACCATTTTAGACCCCTTGCTCACTATAACCTTTGATGAAAAGGCTTATTGTGTACGGGTTTATTTTTAGAACAACAAACGCTTCCTAAAATAAAATGGTCGTCTATTTCCGGTTTACCTGCATGATATCTACCCTCGCAATACAGAAATAAACATGATGTGTATATCAGTGAGAGCAGTTTTTACGAATACTAGGAGATGCTTTAATGTATTGTCTAACTTTTAAACAGTTTTCTAGAGAAAAAAATAATGGTAAAAAACTATTTAAAAACAACCTTTTATAATTGCCCTAAAAAGAAGAAAAAAATACCTTTAAATTTAATCAAACCAATCAACTTAGTACATGTATTACACAATTTATTAAATTATTTAAAAGCTTGTCGCGAGATTTTCCTATTTTATACGAAACATTCTTTCATAGAATTACTTATAATAAGTACCTAAGTATGTCAAGCAAGACTAGGTAAAAGGTAAATTTATAACAGAGACTTATGGCTGCGGTCCCTTGGTGCCCAAAATAAAATCAACCTTCGGGGTTAACAGCAGTGGTAGCCGAGTGGTCTATAGAAAGGCGTGTGAAGTTCACCAACCCGCACTGGGCCAGCGTGGTAAACTATAGCCCAAAAAAAATCTCCCTCGTATTGAGGGAGAATGTGCCCGGTATAATGGCAATAGGCTCGCCCCCTATTACATTGGGACCAAAAATACATCGGCGAAGTGTGGGCGCACTACAGTGCACCTCTGCCTACCTCTTCGGGGAATACAGGCGTGACGATGTATTTACTTCTAGGTTAACGCAATCAAAAGATACGGCGGCTTATGTTGCATTTGCAGTAGGTACATTTGCACGAGAACCCAAAACATGGTACTTCCCGGTGACCTAGAACCATGAAATTTGGCAAAAAGCAAGGGTTTATAGCACAAGTAAAGGTTAAAATCCTAAACCTGTAATATATTGTTAGAAAATGTTTTTTTTTGTGATTACAAACATACTTTGTAGTTACTTTGTATGGGGACACCAGTATACCAACGGCAAAGTTAAGTTTGTTTCTCTATTCAGTGTGTATTTTCGTTACAGTAATGCTCGGTGCTCTCATAGTTTAGGTACGAAGGCCTCGGTGCGCGAGTCCAGCTCACATTTGACCGGTTTTTTTAACAATTGGTCCCAGTTACGAGTGATCAAGGCGCCAAAGAGAGGAACTTCCTCACTATGCGTGCCGTCCGCAGAAGTACTGCCTCTGAAACTGTCCCTTGATCCAGCTGCCTGACAATGAACACTTTGTTATAGCCTAGTTTCTGTCCCACTCCTGGGCAAAAGCCTCCCCTCTCTCTCTTTTAAAGCACTTATAAAAAAATCGTCTAAGTATTTAGATAAATCGTTTGGTAAAAAAACCTGTCACTAACCGTTTAAATACAGACGTAAACGTTGCTTTTACTTCTAGTCACAGACCAGTCTGTGCTTCTAATACACTATAGTTTGCGCTAGAGGTAAATCTAAACCAACTATAAAATACAGACTTTTTTTCATGATAAATTCCCGTACATATTATTTACGGGTATTATTTGAGCCGCGAATCGTCGCTGCGAACCAATTTACGGCTGAATACACTCTGCGCCCAAACGAGCGAGACACAAATCATAAAGCTAGCTATGGGAGGCTGGGGAGATATACATTCTGCTCTGATTTATATGTATTAGGCGTATTGAAAAAATATATTGGAGCAAATCTCCTTGAATTCACGGTAGATATAATTAAATCGGTGATACTTTACTTTTTGAGCGAGTTCAAAAGAAGGTCTGATAAAGCGTTTATTTTTTTCTATATTTAAACGTCAATAAACTAGTCGTATTTTGTCGTTTTGTTTCCATATACAGGGTGTATCAGAAGTCCGAAATAATACTTTGGGTACATATACGGTAGCTGATATGTGGACGCTTAGTGAAGACAGATTATACCTAACTATCATAGTTACAATATTAATTAATATTGGGCTTATTTTTCTAAATAAATTTTTAGCACTTTGGCTCCATGGACCTAGCGTCTCTACGGCAAACGGCACAAATACGTAATTTATGTTTAGGGAAGCGTGTTTACGCCGCTTGCCAAGATCAGCTTTTTCAGCCGCGGCTCCCGCAGCGGTCACCGACTCCCTGAGATGTGATGGAGTACTGAGTTATAGACCTTTGAATATTGGTCACAAGTATCGTGTTCTGGCCCGTGGGTATATCCATATCCCTATTTAACAGTGCAAACTATATAAACCAGTGGGGCCTATTAATATTCAGAAAACAGAACATGCAAATTTGATATAACACTCGAGATATTACGAGTTATAGAAATTAACGACGAAAAAAAAGTGGGAAAAACATGGTCAAATTTCGATCTAATTTTTATACCATGCTGTTGTATACCCGATACTGATGCAAACGTCAAAGTATTATTTCGGACTTCTGAAACACCCTGTATATGTTGAATTAGAGATGATGTCGATCATGCGAGAATCGGGTCTTAACAGTCTTAACAGTTGATTCAAACAAAATATAAATCAGTGATTTGTACAAACAACATTACCCGAGTGAATCACCAAAATAAATACATTTTTACCAAATTAATCAGTTATTACAAGTAGGTACTTTACACAATGAACAGTTTGCTGCGATGTTCCAAATGCTCACCTATACATCATCACGCCTGTATTCCCCGAAAGAGATAGGCAGAGGCGCACTACAGTGCACCCACACTTCGCCGATGTATTTTGGTTCCAATATCATAGGTCACCTATTGCCATTATACCGGGCACATTCCCCCTCAATGCGCAGGAAATTTGGGCCATAGTCCACCACGCTGGCCCAGTGCGGGTTGGTGAACTTCAAACGCCCTTTTCTATACGATATTTTCCTTCACCGTTCAGCGAATTATTGAAAATGACATTCGCACATGAAGATCATCTCAAAGGTGCGAGCCCGGGATTTGAACTTGCACCCCTTGTGTTCAAGGCGGGCGTTCTACTGACAAGGCTACCACTGTTTGTACAAACGCTCTCCTATTTATACTATTTTAGATATTAACACGAATAACAGACATTTGTTATGTTATTTAAACTAATTTAATTATATTAGCGCTGATCCAATTAATAACGGGTATGTAATTAATAACAAGAGTGTATAAGGTAATATCGACAGACCCTTTTATAAAGCTCCGCGCACACTAGCGCGTCAACGGTAGAACCTGACTATTTGTAAGTGATTTTTGGCCTACACGAATATTTTTTATTTATTTTGATTTTGAACGCTAGTGCGTCTAAATGTTTGTCAAGGCCAAAACGAAATGTCTTTAAGCATATTTACTTACTTACTATAACCCTTTTCACGTCCCATGGGCATGGGCCTCCCTTCAATGCGCGGCGGAATCAGGCTATAGTCCACCACGCTGGCCCGGAGCACGTTGGCAGACTTCACACATCTATCGAGAACTAGTGAAGCGAACTAGAGAAGTGTTCCCTCCGACGTGCAGGTTTCCTTCACCGTTTCTTAACAAGTGATAATCTCGGATAAAATGAGATTCGCACATAAAAACCCAGAGGTGCGAGCCGGGGTTTGACCTGCAAACTACTACTTAATTTAATTTTTATGCATATAGACAAGCTCTATATGCATAAAGATTAATTATCTGTCGTAAAAGCCACGCCCCTACGCAACAAAATTCGCCCGCCCTATCAGTGTAATTTCATTGTAGATTGAACTTTTTCGATGTGTTAATACGGTTCGTTTTGCTATGGCAAAAAATTTGACGCGCGAGCGTTGACGCCAGACCTGGAAGGTCTAGGTGTAACTGGAACAGCTAATTATAAAAAGGCTATTTCCAAAATTTGCCAGTGACGAGAATCGAATCCGCAACCACCCGGTGCAATGAGCTGAGTGGCCTACGATTGAACTACTACACAAAAATATCTTCAGTACCACCCAAACATAGATTTAGTCTAAAAATACCCAAACATAGATTTAGTCTAAAAATACCCAAACATAGATTTAGTCTAAAAATACCCAAACATAGATTTAGTCTAAAATAAAATAGTCATACAGGTTATAAATGACCGCTATATTTTCTATTTAAAGTTTTTAGGTCAGTTCAAATGTCTTCTACGTATAGATAGATTGGTTCTCCGCGGGAAACGTTCGACTGGGAATGAAATAATTAGTTAAATATGGAGCCAGCCGCCATCTTTTTCACTTCATCATCTATTTTATTTATTAAATTTGTTATACCTATTGATTACTTGACACTCGCACAATATCTGTTAATTACGAGTGAAATCATATCACATTTTATTCCATAAAATAAAATATTTATTTATAACATTTTATTTAATCAGTTTGTATGTTTTTCTTCCTCATCTAATTGTTACTTTAAGTTAAGGCTTAGTTTTAATTTTAGGTTTAACCTTTATTATATTCATAAGCTTGTTATTTATCTCGTACACATATTAATGCTACCCGAAACACAAGTTTTTGGGTTACAATCATGTCCCTCCACCCTTAATTTCACTATAGTGTAATCAGTGTTTGTAACCTGTTTTGTGTGTTAAATAAATAAATAAAATAAATAATTTTATTCTACATATTTCGAAAATTAATTAAGAATTAGTTTATTTTACAATGAAATTACAAGTTTCAAGTTAAATCTAATGCATTGATTTCATATCTTCATACCTAAGCTTCATTTTTGGTGCCAAAATTGACATTGTAGATTGTTTAAAACTCCTATAAATTTGAAGGCAAATGGGTACTATTGCCACCATAGTATTTTTCGTTACTTTTCAAATATGATACCCTTCGATCACAGCTGAATAACATGATAAACTATACAGACTAAACAAATTTAGAACCTCTGAACTAAAGTAGAATAAACCATTTATTACTAGAAGCTCCAACTTTAAACAGTCATTTGAATATTATATCATTCATATTTTATTCTGTGCGCATCACTCATAAAGCCCTCAACAAATGGGGCCTACCAAGTTTTTGTCAATACGAAAACGAACTGTATTGACTCTACGAAGAAGCTCATTTTTGAACGAAATGTCATCGATGACCCCATCGAATTTAGTCCTAGAGTCGCGTAAACCTTTGCGCCAGAAATTTAATCTCTATGTGTATTAACACAGAGAACACTTTCTAAAAAGGCAAGTCAATTAATTCGTCGTGTGGTCGCGCAGCCTTTGCCAAAGAAATTCAATCTTTATACGTCCTGTTATAAAGTACATTTTAAAGAAAATTCAAGTAAATACGCTCGCTCCGATATGTTTAGGCAGTTACACATCACTCGTTTGTTTAGAAAGGCGAGACCAACTGATCCGTGAACGCTCGCCGGAGCCGAAAAACGACTCAACCCTTGAAAAGTTAAAAATTTGAATAAATTTTAACATGGGTTTGGCAATTATTTGTTTTATATGGTAATCCCGACCGCATTATGTACGGTGCGTGAAATATTGTAAACAGCTTTTGTGTTTTACGAGTTTTGTATTTTCAATTATTATAATAATAGCCGAAGGAGGTAGTAAAATAGCAGTGGTAGCCGAGTGGTCGAACGCACGCCTTGCAATCAAAGTGTGCAGATTCAAACACCGGCTCGCACCTCTGGGATTTATGTGCGAATCTCATTTTCATCCGAGATTATCACTTGCTATGAACGGTAAAAGAAAACATCGTGAGAAAACCTGCACGTCTGAGGGAACTTGACTAGTTCTCGATAGATGTGTGAAGTCGGCCAACCCGCACTGGGTCAGCGTGGTGGACTATGGCCTGAATCCCCCTCGCATTGAGGGGAGGCCCGTGCCCAGCAGTGGGACATTAAAAGGGCTGTAGTATAATTCGAGGTGTGAAAGGCTATTTGACTAGAGCTATTTTTTTTTTACTTTACAGTAGGGCATACTCATTCGATGCAGAAAAAGTTGCTGATTCCAAATATGTATATAGTTCGTAAATGTCGCCCAAAATGTCGTTTAAGGCAAATAGCCTTTACCCCTCGATATTATTATTTGGACGATCACTTTGTCTAGTGGTTTAAGCGTAGACCGCTTGACTGTCTAAACCGTCGTGGTAGCGGGTTCGATTTCCGCTAGCGTTAAATTTCGGAAATGGCCTTTTCGAATTTTGTCTCTGTCTGGGTGTGGCTTCGCCCCCAGTCCATTGTACGGTACCCATAGTACAAGCTTTGCTTAGTATGGGACTGCCTTGTGTAACCGGCCGGACACTAAAAACAAGGCCGGATACGGGATAGTTAGCAGATATCAGTTTCAACTCTAGTCAAAACTGAGGACTTGAGGACCTCAAATGATTCTACTCATAAGTGTGGGATACATCTCCAGCATTTTTGTAATTGTTCTTGATTTGGCTGAATTTTACTATCCGGCATACGGCCGGATACAACATTTCTAACCGGTATCCGGCCGGATAGTAAAAACGAGGCCGGATAGGCCGGATACCAGATAGTTACCGGATATCCGTTTCATCTCTAATCAAAACTAAGGACGTGAGGACCTCAAATGATGCAACTCATGAGTATGAGACACATCTCTAGCATCTTTGTAATTGTTCTTGATCTGGCTGTAACTGAGATCACGCTTATAAATTTTATTGTGACTGTAGTACAAGCGTTGCTTTGTTCGGGATGTCTGTCGAACGTTATTTGCTGCCACATCAGATTCGACGAGATAAAAACACCTCCCATAGCTTCTGATGTAATTTACTATGCGATTCAAATGGGAATAGGATCGACTTTACGCCATATTGTGACGTTATAAAACGAACTATGACTTTAAATAATTAAATATTATACTAAGACAATTTACTACTAATTCAACCTATTTATTTAAATTTGATGTAAGACTAATATATTATTGATATGCAAATAAGTTATTTGCAAAGTATACTTTTCAAGTGACAGATAGAGGCTATTGAAATTCTTATTCTTATTTGGATCGCATAGTACCTATGAGCTATGTTATATTTTAATACAGTATGTTTTACTCACCAGTGCAAATACGTAGGCGTTTAATCTATACTATATATAATATTATAAAGCTAAAGAGTTTGTTTGTTTGGTTGAACGCGCTAATCTCAGGAACTACTGGTCCGAATTGAATAATTCTTTTTGTGTTAAATAGTTCATTTATCGAGGAAGGTTATAAGCTATATATCATCACGCTACGACCAATAGGAGCGGAGCAGCAACGAATAATGTGGCAAAAATGGGAAAAAAATATTCCTTTTGAAAGCTTCCGTTGCGTACGCTGCCTAAACGGTTAAAGTTTGCACTTATTGAGGAACATCACATCACTCTACGCCAAAGTAACTATTAGCGCGGGTGAAACCGCGGGCACAGCTACTTGATATGTTGAGCACGCGGTAAGTACATATCCGTAACAATAGAAAATCAATTGCTTATATTAAGCACCGCTCGCCTGCGGGGTGTACATTCCGCTAATGAATGTCATTGTCTACAACTCTATAAAGTATGTATAGTGTATTCCCGAAGCTATGCGTTTGAAATTGGAATATCAAATTCGAACAACATTTTTTTTGCTTAACACATCATCACGCCTGTATTCCCCGAAGGGGTAGGCAGAGGTGCACTGTAGTGCGCCCACACTTCGCCGATGTATTTTTGGTCCCAATGTAATAGGGGGCGAGCCTATTGCCATTTTACCGGGCATATTCTCCCTCAATACGAGGGAGATTTTTGGCCTATAGTCCACCACCCTGGCCCAGTGCGTGTTGGTGAACTTCACACGCCTTTCTATAGACGTGCAGGTTTCCTCACGATGTTTTCCTTCACCGTTTCATAGCAAGTGGTAATCTCGGATGAAAATGAGATTCGCACATAAACCCAGAGGTGCGAGCCGGGGTTTAAACCTGCACACTTTGATTTGCAAGGCGTGCGTTCGACCACTCGGCTACCACTGCTAAATAACTTTTGCCTTTTATTGCTTAACATCCTTTTTGTTTATGATACCTTAATGAATTTTAGACTTTTATGTTTCTTTTTTAAAACGACAGAGCATAGACAAAGAAATCAAGATATTTTCAGTGCAAATTGCAGCACAAAGAGCGGAGTTCCGAAGAAAATATAAACAATACACTATCGTCAAAGTTTTGTTGAGCATACTGTTCAAACTCAAGCTGTTTTTCGCTTAGTAAGAGCAAAAAGGTTTTAACGCTTATGATCAAGATTTATGAACATTTGCACTCACTCAGAAATTACTCATACGGAATATACGTATGATCGATTGGCGTCGTTATTTCAACTTGTATTATAAACAGGGATCGGAATAGATAGACACTGTTTACCTAAACTTCGAGTAAGAAAGTAACATAGAGTGGACAATACCTCCTATAAAATCCCGTAATAATTATAATGACGTTTTAATCCCGGAATCTAAAAATTTGAATAAAAGAATTCGAAACGCCGGGAAAATAAAATAGTAAATACACGCGATAAAATCCGTAAAATAGTTTTATTTCAAAAGAATTTAAATTGATTTAAAGAATTCTATAAGATTCCGAACTAAAATTGTGCCAAATTCAAGAATTTATTAGTTTTAAGTAGGTAAAATGAAATAAGTTTCCTGGTTTATTAAAACTTGTGCTTCAAATATTAGTCATTCAAGTACATACATTTTATTTTACAGTATAATATGGTTAAATAAAGTCCAACAAATAATTCGAGAGTTTTAAATCTTGGGACTCGATATAATTATTCCGGGATTTTTGATGAGGTATTACCCACTCTATGTTACTTTCTTCCTCGAAGTTTTGATAAATATTATAGTCTACCTATTCCGTACTCTGATCATAACTCTTAATAACTTAGATTTGAGGTTAAAGTTACAAATATTCCATTGATCTTTTAAAATTTCGAATACAGCTTACTTTTAGTTTCACAAAATAACTCATCGGTTAAAGCCAACAAGACCTTAATATGGTCTTTAAAACTATTTCAGTAACTAAAATACCTCAAGAAAATATTAGATAATTTACAAAGAAGATACATTACTTAATAATTACGAAGAGTCTAATCCTTCTCAAAGAGCATACAAGCCTTCCATTTTGCAAATAAGTCTGTTTAACATTGTCATCATCATGATCTTTGGACTTAATTGCCATTGAATCCAACCTGCTTAAAAGGTTAATATTTTTTAATAGAAAAAACACAACTGGCCACAACCCACTACAAAAACTGGGATGTCTTTAAAACATAAAAAAAAAACATTTTAAAGGTTATAACGGCATCCTATTTTTTATTTCAAATACAGAACAATTTGAATTAATAATACATATTTGTTTGTATGTTTAATTTGATTAGCTTAATGGTTTGCAATAAGAGTGAGTACTATGTTCTAATTACTGGGCGATAATAGGACGTTTGAAGTGGTGAGTTAATTAAAATATGCTTTTGTAAGTACGAGTACAATTTGGTAAATTTTAATTAGATATCTGCTTGACGACTTGTAGAGTATATTTTCTGTACAAAATTGCGTGCACAAATTATAGTGAGAGTTATAATTCAAATCAATTTAAGTTGTTTAACATTCCAGTTAATAAAACAAGACTTAATTGGCACTGTGGCGTGGACTTTAGTCTTTATATTGAGGTAACTTTTATGTGGCTAGGTTTTGTAGACCTTTACGTAATCCTAGATTACAATCTACTTGCTTTTTAATTAGATTTACTTAGGATTGCGGTTAGGTTTCCCGCAACAATTTGGGAGAATTATCTTTCTCTTATATTTATTTTAATGAGAAACACCTAATGGCGCGCTTGGCGAGTGAGAGCAACTGTTGATACCGCGATGCCGTGATGCGAAAACTTCGAGCAGCTCCGTGGCTCCTCGGTTCTTTCCGCCGCTTAGACTCCGCCCACCGGCTGACCCCGCTCACTCACCGCTACGACGCGGTGACGCTTCTCTCTCTCTACTCTAAATAACTTAATGTTTCACATCTACCAGGCGTCCCGCGACGGCTACTTTTTTTTTCTCTATGAAATAATTCTTGATTTATTACTAACTAGAGCGTTATTATATCATAACAGTAAAAATTACAAACCATTCATGTTACATACATACATACCAACAAAATCTTAGTCTACTATGATGCATGATTTGGTCTATTGATTTTTGGAGTCCAACTAGAATTAATTTGTTATTTATCATAGCAATATTAGCTTGAGGAACGTCAAGCTGATGAAATAAAAAGCAACAAAATCTTTTAAAAACATCACAATAATGCCACCTTCTTGACGTAAGAAGCGCTAACAAATATGTCTTCAAACTTTCTTGTTATAAAAGGATTACAGGAATATTTCAACAAAGTTAACTCAAAAGTGCAACTATTCTTGAAAGTTTCGAACTTTTCTCATGTCGCTGCAAAATACTTTGAGATAACAACATTTGTGAGTAGTGTGAGTATGATGATGACAGTACAAACTATGTCATGAGTTAAGTGCAATATGTATCTTGAGTGCACTTAGCGTAGACGGGGAAAGATGGCACTGTAGTGGCATAACCTACTCTATAAGAGTTACTTAAATATATACCATATCTGCTTAACTTTAAAGGTTAAATTATAATACTTTTACTACTGTTAAATTATAATACTGTTGCACAGATGATAGACCGTCGCTGTACCCAAAAGAAAATAGGTACCTGTGCGCACACTGGGGTGTCAAAAGACGCAAGTCAACATTTTTGCCAATACCAAAAAGAACCTTGTTTCAATAATCATAAAGCCTGAATTTCTATGTTAATAGCCACGTCACCACGCGTCAAAATTCGATGAACAATGAAGCAATCTTAAGAGTTATTAAATTATAAGACTTCCTTAAACCAAAGACTGTTGTAAGCGCTTACATAGATATTGTGCACCTAACACCGTAATTATTAAGTACCTAACTTTATCATGTTAAAAGAAAAGAACTAGACGGTCTTATTACTCCAGAAATTTAAATTACTACATCAACGCTATTATGATCCCTATTTTAAAGATAAGTAGTATTCTATTCGTTCCAATATTTCTGCGCACGCATAGTAAATTGGTATTAAACTCAAGGGATATCCATAGCTATAACATTTTTACGATCAAATTGATTTAAGATTACGAGGGAAATGTGGGAAGCCAGATGTTACACACTTTTCGATTCCCCGAGAAGTTATAGGCTACTGCTTCTTTAGTTCATATTACGCTATTTAAAAAGCTGACTCTATCGGGTGGATATTGCCTTTATTATTTGCTGTATTTAATTAAACAACAATTATTGCAAACCGTGTTTATTTTACCAACCACTCAAAAAGCACAGAGTATATAACATCCGGGGAAAACGTGAGAACGTTTTCGGATGCGTTTAGTTTACTTTAATGTTGCGTTCTCACACTCTCCCCGCTTAATCCAAACTTGTCTTACAAGAACAAATCATTATCTCTTAAAAACAAAAAGTAACATATCTTTTAATCAAGTTAAACAATTGCACAAATTACAATCAACTAAATCCCCATTTAAATTGTCACCACATGGCAACATTTGATTGATATGTCGCTTACATTCCGACCCATTTACATCAACAATATAAGTAGCTCCAGGAACAGATTCTTTTACAATAATACCAAGTATCCATGGTTTATAGCCCCTTCGATAATCTCTAACCATTACATTTTGTCCAATTTTAAATTCAACGTTTCTCTCCCCGTTAGCATAATTATTTTGTTTAGCCTGCATCTCATACAATTTATCTGATATGGGAGGTGGTCGCAATAATGAGAATCTACCCCTTAGTTCCCTTCCCAACATAAGTCGAGCCGGCGTTACCCCACTCGAACGATGAGGTGTACTGCGATAGTCCAGTAAGAATAAATTTACAGCAGCAGTCATATTGTTACCACTTTCCATAATTTTGGTTACATGATTCTTAAAAGTTTCTACAAATCTCTCTGCCGCTCCGTTGGTGGCAGGATGGTACGGGGGAGAAAATGTATGTTTTATTTGAGTTAATCTACAGTAGTCTTGAAATTCACTACTCGTGAAACTAGTACCGTTGTCTGTTACTAGGTGATGTGGATAACCAAATCTAGCAAATAAAGTTTTAAATATTTCAATTGTTGTATTTGAAGTGATGTTATTCATGACAAAGGCTTCAGCCCATTTCGAGTAGCTATCCACAACAACTAAAAACATTTTTTTATTAAATGGGCCAAGGAAATCTGCATGTACTCGGTACCACACGGATGGCGCTATTGGCCAAGGCTTAACAAGTTTAGGTGGGTTTTTTGAGTTACTTAAACATACTATACAATTTTTTGTAATTATATCAATTTCTTTGTCTAAATTTGGCCACCAAAAATAAGACCTAGCTATCTCTTTCATTTTTACAATTCCAAAATGACTTTTATGTATTTCTTGTAATATTTCCTCTTGTAATTTACTAGGCACTATAATCCTATAGCCCCAAAACAAACACCCCCTATCTACACTCATTTCCTCCTTTCTGTTAAAATATGGTAACAACCTTGAGTCTAAGTTGCTTTTACTTGGCCAACCATCAACAATATAACGTATTAATGTAGAACAAATACTATCCTTTTTTGTTTCTTGTTGAATCAATTGCCCGTTTAACACTTGTATATCAGAATTTTTTATATAATATAAATTAGTTACATCAGCTTCTTTACATAATTTAGGTAAATTATCCTCCTGGGGCAACTCTGGTGTAATTCTAGATAAATAATCAGCTGGGTTTAAATTTGTACTAATGTGCCTTATTTTGTATTGGAATGCGGACAAAAATATAGCATAATGCTGTAGTCTTTTAGCCGCCATTTTTGGAATTGATTTATTGGGACCAAATATTCTTACAAGAGCTGCGCTGTCTGTTTCTAATTCAAAATGACGCCCGTAGGTATAATTGTAAAATTTTGTCACACCAAATACAATTGCCAGAGCTTCTTTGTCTATGGCTGAATATTTTTGTTCCGCTGAGCTTAATTTCTTACTCGCGAATGCTATAGGCTTTACGGTTCCGTCATTGTCCCTGTTAGATATAACGGCCCCTACTCCGATATCAGATGCATCACAAGTAAGTATTAAAGTTAAATTAGGATCATAATGTCTTAAGTTTTTTACTGATACAAGTTTAGCTTTAATTGTTTTGAATGATTCATCACATTTAGAATTCCAACTGAATTTATTCTTCTGGGTACTTTCATACAATGGTGCTAATATACTTGACATATCTTTTAAAAATCTAGAGTAATAATTAATTTTACCAAGGAATGATTTTAGTAATGTTAGACTAGTTGGGGCTGGTGCATTCAGAAGGGGTTCAATGTTTTCTTTGATTACACTTATTCCCTTATTACTAATTCTGTAGCCAAATACATCTATGTACCTTTGAAAAAATTTACACTTACTTAACTTTAACTTAAATTCACATTGTTCCAATTTATTAAGGACTTTACACAACGTATTTACTAATTCTGGCAAATTTTTACCTGACATATATATATTATCAATAAATACTGATACACTTGGTATTTCTGCTAGTTTAATACTCATCAGTCTTTGAAAAGATCCTGGACCTGTGTTGACACCATACGGTAAGTATTTGAATTTATATGTACCTAATTCAGTAACAATCACAGTGTACTCCTGGGACTCTGCACTTAGAGGTGCTTGTAAGTACGCTTCCTTTAGGTCTAGTTCGCAGAAGTATTGACCATCCCGTAATGTATAGAATATTTCTTCAATGTGAGGCAAAGGGTAGTGGTCCAACTCCAAATGTGGGTTAAGTGTTAATTTGTAGTCCCCACATAAACGTACTGACCCATCCGGTTTTAAAATTGGTACTACTGGAGTGCCCCATTGGCTATGCTCTACTGGCTCAATGCGGCCGTTACTTATTAATCTATGAATTTCAGTCTTTACCTTGTCCCGCAGTGCAAACGGAACTCGACGCACCGGTAAGCACCGTGGTGTGGACCCGGGTTTTAATTTTAAAGTAATTTCTTCACCTTTGAAGTTGCCCCATCCGGGGGAGAATACTTCTGCGAACTTTCCTTTTACATATTGTTCTGCCTCTGAAACATTTGTAATCATATTGTTACTATCTTGTACATATACATGATGTAATCTATTTCCTACACCTAACAGTTGGGGCGGCCACAATTTAAGCTTCAGTAACCAGTCTCTGCCCAAAATGCAAGGCATATCCTTGGTGCCGACAAATGCTTTTAAATCTGCAGATATATTATTATATTTTACCATCAGATTTTCAATAACTCCCACAGGCTCAGAGTAAGTTTGATCAAAATTTTTAAATATAGTTCTACTTTTCAGTATTAATTTATTTGGAAATAGTTTATTAATTAATTTTATAGGTATAACAGTGACATCAGAGCCTGTATCTAATTGAAATGTAATATCACAACCATCAACCTGTAGTGTTACATAATGAGGCGGAATTTTACTTACACCCAATGAATATACTTCATGTTCGTTAAATAAAGATGCTAATGTTTCTCCATCTTTGATCTCCTCCGCTTCCTCTAACTCTCTCTGTTGCAATTCTTCAGACAATACTAAATTTGTGTCTCTATGTATTTTCCTGTTCGGGCACATCTTGAATATATGACCCTGTTTTCCACATTCCGAACAAAACTTCTTACTAAGGGAGCATTCCGCACGTAGGTGATTATTTTTTCCGCAACAGTAACATTTTTTGTCCCCATTTCTAGATATATTTCTTGACCTAGTATCCTTATTAGAATTAAACTGATGTCTCTTCTGAACTACATTTTGGAACATTGCTGCTACGTTACTGGCATTCTGAGTACTATCTGTCATTTTTGAGGTTTTGATGGCTGCTTCAACTCCTTTTGCAAACACAATTAGTTTAACTAGAGACATATCAGCATTTTTTATCAATTCGAACTTTAATAAATTAGAAGCCACTCCTTCAATTAATTTCTCCTTCACTTGATCATCAATGTCACTGAACTTACATGTTCTGGCCAACTTTCTGAGCTCTTTAACATAGTCTTCAATACTTTCTCCGCTATTTTGATTTCGCCTTCTAAATTCGCATCTATTAATCGTAGCTGATTGGACTTTCGCGTAGTGTTGTTTAAGTATTTCACATAACTCCGCGTACGTCTTCTTTGTTGGAGAAACGGGTTGACAAATGTTTATTACATTGTCGAAAACCGATGTACTTAATTTTGTTATTAGCAATGGTACCTTTTTTTCTTCTTTTACGTCGTTTAATATTATGACGCACTCTAATTGTTTCTCAAAAGCTTCCCAGTTATCGCCTTCAAATTGTTTCAGGTCGATCGCCATCTTGTTCATATTGTCGCAATTTGTTTCTTCCGTTGTTTGAGCTTTGATTATTAATTTTCGTAACTGTTCCACCGTAGTATTTTGTGGTATGTTAATTAATAGATGTTGTGCCAAGCTTTTAAGTTGTTTTTTGTTCAACTCGTAAATAAAACTTCTTTTACCCGATTTTAGTTTTTCGGCTAAATTTTCGATGTCGACGGTCGACGGATCACTATCTTCATCGGAAACATTCATCGAACTTGTTGACTTACTGAGTATCGGTACATTTAAATTACACTCGCGTGTTTTCTTTATTCGTCGCCAATTTGCTGTATTTAATTAAACAACAATTATTGCAAACCGTGTTTATTTTACCAACCACTCAAAAAGCACAGAGTATATAACATCCGGGGAAAACGTGAGAACGTTTTCGGATGCGTTTAGTTTACTTTAATGTTGCGTTCTCACATTATTATTGAGATTAATTTCATGTGCGAATATAATTTTCTATAATTACCACTTGCTGAGCGGTGGAGGAAAACATCGTGATCTATCCAAATCACAAATCTCCCTCGTGTTGAGGGAGAATGTGCTCGGTATAATGGCATTAGGCTCACCCCCTATTACACTGGGACCAAAATACATCGGCGAAGTGTGGCTGCACTGTATTGCGCCCCTGCCTATCCCCTCCGGCGAATACAGGCGTGATGACAATGTATATTATAATATTGCCTTTTGAATGTTGGCATAAGTAATTGTTTTGTACCATCCATATTTGTGTTTTGCGGTCGCGGTAATGTAATTCGGACACTTACTCTTGTTTTCAACGTGTAAGCATGGAAAAGATAACGAATCTGTCATTTGTAAATCTGTAAGCGTAGGAAAGTTGTTTGCTCAATCTTTTCTGCGCTTACACGCTTACAGTCCGATTCTATGCGATCTCTCAATTAGATCTTATTCACACGGTAAATCCGACTTTCCGATTATAATTAACGTTGTCGGTTTATAAGAGTCCTGTAATTCGACAACTTGTGAGAACAATTCCATAGAAAATGGTCTACCACAGCACATTTGCTTCCGTTGAGCTAGTAATTATCTGGGAGACAACTTTACCATGTGATTAGAGCCTAATTGAACTTGATTGCAGATATCGGAGTAGGTAATTACATTATTCTTATTATCCTCCATCCTCCCTCACACATAAATGTCTCTACTAATGTACTAACTCCGATTTTTATGATACACCTCACACGTAGCGACAATAAATCCCTGCGCAAATAGTCGCGACAAAACGCGAGACTATTTTTTTGCCCATACCAAAACGAATTCTATTTCAATACACGTATAGATTAAATTTCTGTGATTAAATTTACGCAAGCACGCGTCAAAATTAGCTCGAGCTGTCACTGACATTGAAGAATGAGCGTTTTCCATGAGTCAATACAGTTCAGTTTTGTATAGGCAAACATTTTGTAGTACTCGTCTTGACGCCTAGGGCACAAATAGTAGCGCCAAACCACGCGCGACCCCACTTTAGCCATACCAAAAGTGACTGTATTTACTTATAGTAAAAGCACATTATTTAACGAAATGCCTTCGATGACGCTAGTGAATTCAGTCGCATCGCTTTTGCCACAGATATTTAATCTTTATGTATATAAATATAGTATATAGTCAAGTGAATTCGTCTCAGTGTGTTCAGGACGTTAAGAGAACTATATATTTGTGTTTACTTTTTTATGCGTCTACTGAACGCAAACAAAAGTGGGCTTTTAGTTTTATGGCATAGAAAAAAACCGGCCAAGTGCGAGCTGGTCTCGCGCACCGAGGCTTCCGTACCTAAACTGTTAAAAAAGCACCGAGCATTACTCTAACCTAACGAAAAGTTAACTGGATAGAGATACAAAATTAACTTTTCCGTTGGTATACTGGTGTCCCCATACAAATTAACTAAAAAATAAGTTTGTAATCGCATAAAAATACTTTCTTACAAATAAATTTACAGTTTTCGGATTTTTTCCTTTAATTGTACCATAAGACCTTGCTTCTTGCCAAATTTCATGCTTCTAGGTCACGGGAAGTATCTCTAGTCCTAAAGGTTTTTGATTCCCGTGCAAATGTACTGAAAACGCAACATAAACCGCCGTATCTTTTGACCTAGAATTTTGATTTTTTAGGGCTCCAAAGGACCGCAGTTATAAGTCTTTGTTATAAATTTGAACTTGATTCCTTCACGCGTTTCTTAGAAAAAGGGTCTTGACAGACAGACAGACGGACAACAAAGTGATCCTATAAGGGTTCCATTTTTCCTTTTTACGTACGGAACCCTAAAAAGGGCGCCGTTATGTTGACATAGTGGATATAGCTACATGAGACGACACTATGACGCCGACACTATTAACATATACTTGTTCTACATACATTCTATATACATATAAGGAGATATATCGTGAATGTTTAGGAGAGAAAAACATAGGTGTTTAGAGACCATTGAATAGTAATAATTATATGTACCAATAATATAATGAATAGTAATTACACATCTATGATTATTTAAGAAAGGAAATTAAGTCAGATAATGTATGGTTTCATCCGCGATTAGTAAATATTTTGGTTAATTAAATAGCAATAAAATACGCAATTAAATAATACAAAATGATGTTAAAAAAATGGCGGATCCAACCATCGATTGCTTTCAATATAGTTACATTAAATCAGTCAATTCGTATACATAGTATTTTTTTTAAATCGTTGTACTAAATAAGACCAATATAATTTAAATAACAATCTGAATCGATAGAAGATCCGAATGTAATTTAACTGAGTTAAGTATCGAAAACTGAAAGTAATGCCTTGCTGAAAGACAAGTGGTGATACGGGGGCTGTGGTCACGGGATTTATGCATCCCACGCGGGGCTCAACGTATACACTGAACATTGCACCCTAAATCTTGATGAATACGTAAACGTTGCATCGTAAAATGTCAGCTACGTGTCAAAGGCACACGTAGGAGGATTAGCCTAGATATCTATTGGTGCAGGCGATTCCTCGTTCAAACCTATACACGTAACTAGAGAGATACTACTCCGGTAAAGCTGTAAAGGCCACCTCACGGCCAACAGCGTAGTCCATTTATATAAAAAAAAAACTTGAGAGATAGAATAGGTATCTACATTTATAATTAAGAACTTAATCTATGAATACTATAATCTCCATGCTATTAAAGAAGATATTTTTTAACAGATGAAATGTGAACTATAATGTACCTTTATACAAGGTGGAATTTTGTAATGCCACCTGAATGGAAAGTACCCTTAATACTGTAGATAGAAAATAGTACTCATAAAAAACATTTCTTTATTTTAGAAAAGAAAGAAAACTGCATTCAAAGATTTTCGAAAATTCGTTTGCGACACCCGGGAATTGAACGGACTAAAATCTGACAAAATACCAGTGGGGTACCTTCGTGAGATCGACATTATATCTATTCGAAATATTGTAAAACGTCAACGAAAAACGACAAATTGGTCGTATTTTTTCGATATAGTATCTCGAATAGAGATGATGTCGAACAAGCTAAAATTGCGGTCCTGCTAATTGCGGGTGAAGCCATGTCTGATCTTATTTTATTATGTTCCATCATTTTACTTTATTTTTTTGTAAAAAAAAGGAAAGTTAGAGTTGAAATTAAGGTTATAGTTTAATTATAAGAAATAGAAAAACGGGGAGACAAATTATTTGGGGTTGGGTTAATGTCATGCGTGTGTGGTACCTTTACGATGACGTGGGCACATTACTTTGGTGGTGGTCGAGTTTTAGAGGGTCCTCTATGACACAATAGGGTGGAGCACTCCCACGAGTCCACTTATATGACACACACACAACCATATAGAGCTCGCATGCGTGCCAAAACAGAACATAGATATGTCGCGGGTTATGTCTTGTCGACATTCTTTCATATCCTTCATTCATAGACGAGAAATCTCTATCTAGCGTCGACATTCACGTCTTGTCCATATAATACATCGGCGAAGAGTGCACTGCAGTGCACCTTTGCCTACCACTTCGGGGAATACACGCATGATGATGTATTATTATTATGTTTTGTCTAGGCACGGATGCTAGTCCAACTCATCAACTCTTTTTTTTATATTGGGTAGGAACAAAGTAGTTAAATTTCTGGGTATTAGGAGGTAGGTAGATATTATTTGAAAAAAAATGCAAGTTTACCAATGTAGTAAAAAAATAAAACATTTGATGCAGTCGCAAAAAAACTATAAAAAAAAATAGTATATTGTGATACAGCATTCTCTATTGTAACCATTTACAAATGCAATTTCAATGGATTGTAACTTTCAATTAAAATGTCTGTTCTCACGCACACTTGGAAACGTCTTAACGTGTTGCCTACATATTATTAAGGCCTTGCACACGAGGGCATCGAAACGGGGGCGTCCTATTTTACGTCAATACCAAATTGAACCGTATTCACTCATAGAAAAAGTTCATTCTTTAACGAAATTACAATGAAAGCGTGAGCAAATTTTGACGCGTGGCGACGTGTCTTTTACCACAGAAATTATATACTTCCTTTTTGTATTTGCAAAAAAAAATACGCTGGGTCTTCGACAGCCCAAAGTGCGGGAGCTTAATACCACGGCTACTGCTTAGCGTTAGAAAGTTAAAACTAGTATAAGCCTCTTGTTTTTTTCTAAACACATTATAATGAGACGTACCGTAATAGAATGAGATAATGTATTTATTCATAGAGTTGAAAATATCATAATCTTATCAAAGGAGGCTGTTGATATTCATATCATGCGGCTGGGAGAAGCAAAATACATGTCGACGCGCGGGAGCCGCTTTTTGTCTCTACCAGAGATAGGCTGCGACCCTTAATAATGCGATTTACAGCACCCCCTTGGGGGTGTAGAGAAAGAAGTTCGGCGTGACGTCACTTAACGTTTCTCTACCATAATATAGAGATGCTCCACTCACACACGAATCTTTCATTGCTCTAGTTAGTGTTTTTTATCAGGCTTATTTAAAAAGTTATTTTTATTTATTGTAGAGTTTGTTTTGTATATATTTGTAATGGTATGAATGTCCAACTGCCTATTTGTTCCGGATATTTTTTGGAACGGCTGGATCGATTATGAAGTCCTCTCATAATCGATCCAGCCGTTCCAAAAAATATAAAGTCGCAGGTAGCAGGTAGTTGTTACTTCTTGTAAATAGTAGTTATGTAAATTAATAAAAGAATGATACTATAAAAAAATATAAAGTTAGTTGTTTATGTAAATTATTTTAGTCTCTAGACATTTCTTCACAATAGGTTTTATGTATTCATATCAGGCGGTTCCATAGCAAATCGTGGCTTGTCGATGCCAGGGGCAGTTTTTGCCTCGGTCAGGGTAAACTTGGGCTCAATAATTCGATTTACCCTTCCAGCACCCGTAGGACATAGTGATAAAGTTCTGTTTGATGTGATGTCGGTAACTGTATTGACGTGATGTATGAGTGTCGTGCGGAACACATATTGATTATATTACTTACCTCAATGATATTAGAAAAATATAGATAGCTAAATGTGTCAAAAAGTCATCCAAAACCATTTTAACTTATTTGTATATACCATTGATGCCACGACCATTGAATAAATCTTCTCTGACCTTCAAATATCTGATCACGTTTTGTTTTGTTATAAAAGTAACTTTCTGTAGCTCATTAAGGATTCATCCGCCATCTTTATCACTGTCATCAATCATTTTTATTTATAATGTGTATTTATTGAATTTGCCATGGCTATTGATTACTTGACACTGGCTGAAATACCCGCTAAACGCAGGTGGAGCCATTCCTCATCTTATTCTATTAAATTATCATAATTTCACTCATTTCATAAAAAAAACCGGCCAAGTGCAAGTCAGACTCGCGCACGAAGGGTTCCGTACCATTATCTATAAAAACGGCAAAAAAATCATGTTTGTTGTATGGGAGCCCCCTTAAATATTTATTTTATTCTTTTTTTTAGTATTTGTTGTTATAGCGGCAACAAAAATACATCATCTGTGAAATTTCAACTGTCTAACTATCGCGGTTCATGAGATACAGCCTGGTGACAGACGGACGGACGGAGGGACGGACGGACGGACAGCGAAGTCTCAGTAATAGGGTTCCCGTTTTACCCTTTGGGTACGGAAACCTTTTAACTCGATAAAGTGACGGATTCCGTCGCAAAGGATTAAAAACTCAATTGACTGACTGTATAAAAAAAGATTCCTAAAAACTTTACTAATAATAAAGTTAAGCCACCCTTGTTGTTTGTTTGTTTGTTCACTTTGAATGACGTATAATACGGATGAGGTCTCCCGCACATGGGAGCGTCAACACCCGCGGGTTTTTTTTTTTTGCCGTAGCAAAACGAACTGTATTGACACAGAAAAAAATCATTCGACTACGAAATGACACTGACAGCGCCATAGCTTTGACGCGTGGGGCGTTGCTTTTATGACAGGAATGAAATCTTAATGCATATTGACAGAGTTCGTTTTGGCTTGGCGTAAGTATTCAGTATTTTTTTCATTTTAAAAATGTATCTTTACTGTTTTCTCAAATGCCCAGGATACAATTCGTGCCGGATATTTTACAAGCAGACTTTTAAGCTTAAAAATAAATAGATTAAAATAAATAACACCAAATTCGTCCATAAACATTTATTAATATAATTTATCATTTTCCATATTCCAATATTATTTATTAATACAATTACCATATTCCATTTACAGGAACGTATATTATAAGAAGCTACGTACAGAAGAATCTACCAGGCTGCAATATCTGACCCCCTGTCCGAGAGTCGCATAGAGTACATTTAAGATTCGTTTTTTATTAATTATGAATTATGTATTGACATTAATACAGATATTTTAAAAATCTAAGTTGCCAATCGCAATTACAAGTGGCGATGTTACATAAAGGCTTATAATAGCGTCTTTCACCAAGTTTCCATAACCGATACTCTCTTATATGACTAGAACATTTATTTTAAAAGTTACATTTATATTTTTTTTTGTCTATTTTGTAGAGTCCTCTACTTCCTAATGACATAAGTTTACCATCAATTTAGCACTACTGTTTATTCTACTACGTTTATTATACTTAACTCTACATACATACATTGCAATAGAAATTGAACTGTGCTCGAGGCGACGGGTCGCGATTAAACCAAACAATTCAAACTGAAAGTGCGCACGCGTCGCCGGAGACGGTTCCCGGGGTCTGATTGGCCGAGCTGGCGTCAAGGCGTACGGATTGGGCAATAAGGCTGGGTGATTGCCCAACCACGTGAGCGGACACTCGGTGAATCAGATAACAAAACGACTAAGTTAAAAAAACAATATCTAACGGAAATCTATAACACAGGAAATCAATGACATCACTAAATTTTGTGTAAAAGGTCCAAAAATATTTCCGAACTAAAATCTAGGTCCCTGTTTTCAATTCGAACGTATCTAAATGTTACATAATGGCTACAGACGGATATGAAATGAAAGATTGGAATCCGAGAACGCAAACGGTCAGATGGTAGGTCGATCGTTTCCGATGGAGCGGCGGTCGAGTCGGCTGGAGGGAGTCGGTCGCCGCTTCAGGGGAGCCGGGGAGGGGGTGGATTACCCCCACTTCTGGAAGAGGCCCATGCGCTGGCAGCGGCAGTTGGAACCCCAGAGGTTGCAGCGGCAGGAGGACGAGTGGCAGCAGTCCCCGGGCCGGTGGTCGCAGTTCCCCCCGCGGCGGACACAGGCGCGCCTGAAAACGTAGATCAGCGACGATCGTCTGAAACCATATCATTGAATGCTAGCCTAAGTTTGTGTCCATGCTTTTGGGCTTGTGCGTTTGGGGTAGGTTAAGGAATTATCGGTTAAAGGCACTATAACATTTCATTCCGAATATTTTCAAATGTCTTATTTTATATACCTAACAGTAGATGAAAACATTTAAGGGAGTCTAATCGGGGATAGTGGATTTTATAGCTACGGATTAGAACTCACTTTCCAACGTCCTGCAGCAGCTGCAAGTCCGCCGGGTCCTCTCCATAGTCAGGCAAGTTCATGTCAACGTCATCGTCACCTGTTGGCAATTTATTATTTTATAGAAATGGTTGTAGGAATGGGGATAAAACTGACGGAGTTACGCATCTATTTTTTGCCATACTAAAATAAACTGTATTGAGTCATGGAAAAAAACATTCTTCAATTAAATTGTAGACAGATATTCGATCTTAATGTATATTGATACTGAGTTTGTTTTAATATTGGCAAAACTTTTTACGTGGAAGCAGCGACGTGCTTTGCAGGAGGCTTTATGATATGTTTAGGTTCTGTTCGCTTATCACCACCTGCCTTGCTTGTTTTACTTTCAGTTTTTGGCAATTAACTCAATACAAAATCTTTCAAGAATTGTGAGTTACTATTGAGACTACAATACTGGTTAGGGCCCTTGCTTGGTGTAGAAGATAAACTAATTAATTGGGTTTTTTTTAAGGACTTACGCTGTTGGCCGTTAGGTGGCCTTTACAGCTTTACCGGAGGAGTGGCGAGCGCCGAGTGCACTCCAACCAAGGCCTTAAGGGGGGAAGGCTAATTTTTGGTAGTGTACCAGGGTCGATGTAGGAAGCATGTGCCCACTCGGCGGCGAGCAGGACAGCCGCCAGCGCCAGCAGGAATGCGCCGGCGCGCGGCATATTGCCCGCGCACCAACCGCTGCTTGCCTGCACATACACACTAACATTAACACTATAAACAACACGAAATAAACACTTGATTAATTAACAAAACAATTCTAGTACTAAAATAGTGTAGCTGGATAGATTATTCTTAAATTGTATCCAAATATAGTTTAAAAAAGGTTTTAAGGGTTCTAACCGACATCCTTAGGAACCAAGCAAAACCCAAGTGGTGCAACCTGTTAAACATTCGCTGTTTAACAGGTTGTGCAACCCGACGATGCCCCACCAACCCGCATTGGGCTAGCATGGAGGGTTAAAAGTCAAAACCTTCAAGACCTTTTCCCAGCAGTGTTTTTTTTTTTTTAAAGTGTGTCGATTGTATAAAGAGTTGTAGCTATTATTATCTTGAGTACTAACTGAGGCCTGATTCTCTTAGGCAGAGTGAAGACGCAACCAGACAATTGCCAAAACAAAATGATCACTGTTTTGATAACAAGACTAGACTAGAGACGACAATAATGCAGTTACTATCTGAGCCGATTTTCCCTAATTGCATTAAACAATAGACATGACACACCCATCTTAATCCCCTGGCACACTGGAGCGTCAACGCTCGCGAGTCAAAATATTTTCCAATACCAAAACGAACTCTATGTCAATATGCATAAAGATTGAATTTTTTTTTGTAGAAGCCACGCCCCACGTTTCAAAATTCGTTCGCGTTGTCAGTGTCATTTAGTTGAAGAATGAACTTTTTCTTTGAGTCAATACAGTTTGTTTCGTATGGCAAACAAATTTCGAGTCCGGGAGGCCTTATGTCCAATATCCATATTGCATAAATTTCCAGAGGCCTTACCACCTACCACTTAAAGTATTATTGTTTCCATAATAACTGTCAAATTTTGTATGAAGTTACCAGTCAAAAACTGAAAGTAATATTCAAAACATTGCTGCACGATATAACGAGACGTCAAAACTGTTCCAAAAAAAACCTAACTAATGATTCCAATGCCTATTACGGCTGTTACACATATCGATTCATATGAATATTAATTAGGCAACCTACTACAAGATCACGTCATCGCTACGTGCTACGTGCTACGTCGCTACGTGCTACATCGCTACAATTTTCAGCTACCGCTGCCAGCTGATAGAGTATATCTCTTTCGTACGCGGATATCCGCCTCTTCCCGGGAACCCGGCTCTCGCGGTAAGACAATTAGTCTTGGGTTTATTGAGTAGGACCATCATGATAACTGCGGCCCATCCATTAGCGTTTTTTCCTACACGAATGTTATAAACTGTCAAGATCAACCGCCAGTGGGTTTTCACTAGCCGAAATGACAGTATTAATAAACCATCGTAGCTCTTGTTTATAAAATTTCGGTTTCCTAATTCTACAGGCAACGCCTAGTTTGGGTTTCACAGTAACTCGTTTTGTAACTATTTTGGTAAATAATAAATTTTATTTTTACTCTTCAAGAACGGCTTGACAAATTCTGATGGATTTTCTTTGTACATGTTTATGGGGTCACTTGAATGATTCTAAGCTACGAGTATAGTCGGACCAGGTAGATGAAACTGTTTTTGACATGACATATAATTTCACCCGAATGTAGTCGCGGGCATAGCTAGTATATGAAATAAGCTGTGACAGTTTTATTTATCCTTCCTTTCTTCACGGATTCTTTTTTATCCACAGTCTAAAGTTGCGTTACATGAACGTTAAAGGGTTAAAATAATTTAGACTCTAAACAGATGCGAATAGAGTTTACAGGGGAAAAACTCGATTAAATAACATTCAAGCGTCTTTAATACACTCGATATGTGAGCCGTTGAGGCTTGAACTATCAGTGGGGCTCACGGCTGACCTGCCTGCCTACTATTTAGGTCATCCGACATCGCGTACCAGATGGTTTGATAAATGGCACATTATATGACGTGACTAATGATCGTCTGGTATTTTGCATCTTGTTAACCAAGACTGATACTCAAGAGTTCTGATAAAACTAAACTCTACTTTAAATCATTACAAATATTATGCATAATAATATGCATTTTAAAATGTAGGGACGACGAGTTTAATCAAACTTTATCTTGTTCTTTTGCAAAGTTTTTTTAGCCGCAAATGAGATTTTTACGAAAGTTGTATTTAAGATGTTTATGCGCTAGTTATGGAGCTAACTACATTATTAAGTGTAATTTTTTTTTTGGGCAGTATTTAAGGTATTAACAATATCGTGGTCGAATTGATTTACTCTTTACATTTGTATTTATGTTGCATATAGCCAGACAGACAGTCTATTGACTTTTTAAAACTACTTTTCGAGCAGTAAAAATAATTCTTTTGAATTTTCAGTACTTAGCAATTTGCTAGGACCAGAAATTAGATAGGGGAATCTTATAAACAAATTTTAATTAATCAGAAATTAATTGTTCCCGATAAGTACTTAATCAAAATGATATATTATACTATAAAAATGATTTGGAGGCTTTTACGAACTCGACTTTATTTCAAGTAGTCCTGGAACGTGGTGAGAGCATCAAGGAATCTTCAACGATATTCAGAACACGCTCGGCATACTTAAACAAGATTTTGGGTCCCTCTTGCGTTCAATATTAAAACCCTATTCCTTTTATTTGCTCCCAAAAGGCTACGGATTTATTCCTTTGATATCTTCGAATTAATTTATCCTTGTGTGGGATACCCCTTGTTATGTTTTGGGTTTCATAAGTATGATTCTTGATTAATTCAGCGAAAAGTCAAAGTACATTAATGTTATATAAAATAATGTAATCCTTTTTTGTCTTTAATGTGTGTAGAAAAATATTTTATTAAGCGCGAATGCAAGGTCAATTTGAAAGCATTCGATGTAAAGCATATTTATTTATTTAAGAAAATCATAAATAAATATATGTATTTACCTACGAATTTTGTAATAGGTACCAGACTTTTTAGGGTTCCGTACCCAAAGGGTAAAACGGGAACCCTATTACTGAGACTTCGCTGTCCGTCCGTCCGTCCGTCTGTCTGTCACCAGGCTGTATCTCATGAACCGTGGTAGTTAGAGAGTTGAAATTTTCACAGATGATGTATTTCTGTTGCCGCTATTACAACAAATACTAAAAAAAGAATAAAATAAATATTTAAGGGCACTCCCATACAACAAACGTGATTTTTTAGCCGTTTTTTATAGATAATGGTACGGACACCCTTTGTGCGCGAGTCCGACTCGCACTTGGCCGGTTTTTTATTCGAATCCGAAGATTGAACTATGTTAATGATTCAGTACGTCAGATCAAATTTCCGTAGACTAATGTAAAAAGAAATTTAAACGGCCTCCTATATTTTATTTGGTCTGTTCGCCTGTCTGTCGGTCGTACGGAAAAAGCTAACAACGGCACCAAAAAAGAGATTTCTCTTCCACCCCCATTTTTTCCTTACCCTCACAAATTCTTTACACATCAAACGTACCAGTAAGTAACATGGAAAACATTTCATTTTATTGCAAACGATAAAATACATTATGCGCGCCGATCTCGAGACCCGTAACGGGTGACCCGAAAAAAGATATTTCTTTTATTTTTACTACTATCTCTATGAAACCTAAAATGCTTGACGGCGCAACATCTACTTAATATCATTAAAAACTTACATACAACATAAAATCAAAGTCTAAAATTTATGAAAAATAATATACTATTGGCAGACAACACTCATCGTATGATCCCAAACTTTACAATGGACTGTGGGCAATCCTAGTTACTCCCAGACCAAGGCAAGTTCCGAAAAGGCAATTTTCTCATTTTGCCGCTTGTGGAAATCGAACCCGCAACCTACGGTGGCCTATCTATCTATCTATCTATCAGCCAGAGACGTCCACTGCTGAACATAGGCCTTCCCCATAGATCGCCACAAATTACGTTCTTGGGCTTTATGCGCCCATCGACTCCCGGCGACCCTGGTGAGGTCGTCCGTCCATCTGGTCGGGGGTCGTCCCACTTTTCGCTTGCCTGTTCGTGGCCGCCACTCTAGGACTTTGCCACTTCAAACGTGCAACCCTACGAGCTATGTCTGTAACCTTGGTTCTTCTGCGGATGTCCTCATTTCTGATTCTATCGCGCAGTGAAACTCCCTGCATAGCTCGCTCCATTGCACGTTGAGTGACTCTGAGCCGTCTAATGAGTCCCATTGTGAGCGACCATGTCTCGGATCCGTACGTCATCACTGGCAACACACACTGTTCGAAGACTTTTGTCTTCAGGCACTGAGGAATATCGGACGAGAAGATGTGACGCAGTTTCCCGAACGCTGCCCAGCCGAGTTGGATTCGTCGAGTGACCTCCTTCTCGAAGTTGGATCTACCTAATCGGACCGTGTGTCCCAGGTATACGTACTCGTCGACAACTTCGAGAGTAGAGTTCCCAACGACTATTGGGTGAGGTGCGACATGGACATTCGACATGATTTTCGTCTTATCCATGTTCATTTTAAGACCTACCTGTTGAGAAACTCTGTTGAGATCACCGAGCATAGAGTTCAGTTCCTCCAGCGACTCCGCTATGACCACGACGTCATCTGCAAACCGAAGGTTAGTAAGGTGCTCGCCGTTGATATTGATGCCAAGTCCATCCCAATCCAGCAGCTTGAAGCAATCTTCCAATGCAGTGGTAAACAATTTCGGAGAGATAACGTCTCCTTGTCTTACTCCTCGCTGCAATGGGATAGGCTCAGAGCTACGGTGGCCTACGCTCAGACAACTAGACCAAGCCGTCTTCCACATAACACTTAATGTTATTTAGAACTATATTATTAATACATAACACGCCGGTACATAAATTTTAACGAAAAATAAACAAAGTGACGTTATCACGTAATTATTAATTTTGTGAATAATAAGTATAAAAGTACTGTCGTAGCATTGTGGGCGTTTTACATTGGTTTCATAAGTGTGGCGTTCAAAAGAGGCTACTATGAATTTGCGGTGTGTGGGTTATTGGCGCCCTCAATAAAAACTTAATATAGAGCCGTCTAGAGATTATTATATTAGACTGGACCACCTGACATAATTAAGTAACAAACTTAACATTTATATATATTTTGGAAATGTATTTCACTAGTCTGTACAAATTAGATAGCTGATCACAATGCTTTTATTCGCGGGCGTAGGCTGTACTAAGTCTTTTATGGACAAATTGACCTTGATAACGCGCTAGTAATTGACAAAGGCAGACGAATAATATGAGACTTTTTTGGAAAAGTGAGCACTTATCGTATTAAGTTCGTCCTCGTCCACGTACTAAGTTGGGCTACTAAAAAATTGATATTTTTGTACCGTTGAGATGAAGTGAAATGTTTTATGATGGCCGTTACGTAGTTTAATGAGGAAATATTTCTTTTTAGGGCTATGTATATTAAGATGGTTAAAGCAATTTTCTGTCAGATAATCATATAGACTGGAACAGTGTTCAACTCTTGATTAATTACCCAATGCGAACCGTTCCATGAACGATCAAGCATTCTGAGTCACATTCAGTCTACAATAGATAGAGAAGTATTTAAATAGATACCTATAGAAGTAATTATTAGTCATTTTTAAAATAAAGGGTAATAATAAAGCTTAGTTATGATTGATTAGGTACAAGGGTACGATAACGAAAATTTTACTCAAAGCATATTTATGGTTTGAGTAAATTTTCAAATTAAGGTAAATAAAGGATTTCCTATAGTTTTCTAAGGGCCAGACATTGAAAAACAAAGTATGTTATAAAAATCCTAAAGATATACTTCCTACCTTGTATAATATACATATAATAGTCATCAGAGGCACACCTATCTAGACTCAGAAACACAATGAACCCTTAAGAATATCTCTCAAAAAGGCCTCTTGAATATGAAGCCCTTACTATCGAATCTTTACTATCCTTGAATGATATGTACAAGGTCAAAGGTCAGAATAAATTACGAACAATATTACCATCAAGAAGTCCCTTGATAAGCGGGACTCTCTAAGGACCACATGAATGATACGACCGCTCAGGTCGTAACGTCGATGCCTCGGGCAGACGTGCAAAGTTACCGTTGGCTTATGTAAGAACAAAATTTAGCTCGATACGGTGGCCGGAAGGCAATTTCTAATGCGCTACATTGTTTAGATTGAGATTCGTTAAATGAATCTCAGATTTTGTGGTGACTTATTTTATAATTAAATCAAAAACTTTTTATTTAGTATCTTAAATACAAATATTGCATATACGTATATGTAGATATTTTGTAGTTATTTTCAATCTCTTTACTCGACTTTATTCGATATAAATACTTGATTGAAAGAATTCGAATTGAAAACGCAACAAGAAGATCTTATTAAAGTCTTATATAAAGTTGTTTTTTACATAAGATTACATTTATGCAATAGAAGCTACTTTTTTGTTTAGCGTTGGGTCGCAATGTGTCTATTACTGGCCTCACTATGTATGTATTCAAGCTAAATTTACATGTCAAGTTATACTTGGGATCCATTTGGGATCAAAAGATGCTACTGTCAGCAATTCAACGTTTCAGATTCCGCGTGGCATTAGTAAACAGGCTGTTCACAGTTACACGCCTTCAGTAAGCACGTGGCATGATTAACGAAAATAAGTAGTAGAGTAAGTATAATAATATCCTCTAGTTTTAGCATTTGTGCCAAGACTAGATATAGGTCAATGAATATTTTGATGTTGTCTCTTTCTCTTTCCTTTGTTTTCCTCAGTCGATGCTTCTTTCGATGCTGTTATCGAGATATGGAAACGTACAGTTTGTGGCTGACCAATGGGTCCAGATAAAATAAAAATATTTTTTCTTTGACATTTTCAGTTAGTAAAAATACCAAAACGTTGAATAACCATACTTTATACAATCTCAGTTACGTGCAAAATTTACTACGGTGAAATTTGTTCAAGCATTTTCAATACACTCTCCAACTTCCCTATCAACTTTGAAATCCACACGACACAGTCTTTAATGATACTTAGTCCTCAACTTTTCAAAGTCTGAAACTCCCGCAAAACCTTTTAACGATTAACCTGTGTGAAAATACGGTTATCTACTTTGTACGTAGACTATAAAAATACGTACCTACTAGGTACTACATACTAGTAGATACAGGGCTTCCTGCAACAAGTTTCTTACATCCCGCCGAGCGAATACGTAACTTCTTGTTTTTTTAAATCGCGATCTCTCAAAACATCTACCAAATTCTTTTAGTTTTTATTTAATAGCAAAATGACAGAAAAACGTGTTCAATTATCAGAAAATAAAGTTTCCTAGGAACTATTGTCTCGATGAAGATGCATAATTTTTCATTGGTTCCTATGAAAGATAGAGAAAAATCGATACAGAAGAAAACAAAACACTGCGTCTTATTCAAACACTCGACTGAGCCTAAACCTAAACGATTTTGCGATGTGTAGGTACAGAACAATGTAAATTGGAACCTAATCAAGTTATCTACAGTGGAATCTTGATCGTGCGAACTGAACATCCGAGATTAGATCGCGAACAGCGCCGCGCCCGTACAAGTTCTGATCGCCAATCCCGGATGGAAATGTAGACAGGAACTTTTACTCACGTCTGATTGTTGAATCAGCTGGGTTTCAAATTTACATACTTCCCCCATATTCTGTGTTTTATGAATATAATATTGTTCGTGATTCTCGTTTGAATATATTTTAACACGATTTTAAAATATTTTAAAGTAATATCTAGTTCTGCATTGATGGAAACAAGCCGATCTTGGTCATATTGATTCGGTTAGATGAAAAATATTGGTAATATCTAAATAACAGAACAACCAACTAGTGATGGGTTACGCGTCTTTTTTATTGAGGTGCTCACGAAATACACTTCATTTAGTTCGCTCACTCAGCTTACTCACTCTGAAGACCCACTCACTCGCGACACGATTAAAACTTTTCTCAGCAACTTTTATTTGGGACGTGAAGAGGTAATGAACGAGTGAGGCGGTTTAATGTTGAAATTCGAGTAAAACATTCAATTTGCTAACATGTGGACTTCGAATGAGTCGACTCATGAGGGACACATCTCTACATGAAATAATTTATTTCATATAAGCAATGTATATATACAATTATGTATACAGTCACTTTGTTTGCTCTTTAACCTTCTTGTCTTAATACTACTTCAACCTCTCAAAGCTTCCCAGTAAACGCGGTTGTTTTATAGATCATATAAAGCGTAATGGGCTATTAATGTACGGGACGGAAGACTCTCTAGTGGGCTAAATGCGGTGATAAACTTAATTAAATCCGTCTCGGTTTCTAATCTTAGTATGTAGTTGGAACAATCTGCTTAAAGTTCCGAGCACACTAGGCTATAATTTTTTTTTGGAATTTGCCCTGGTTGGAGTGCAACTGGGGTCATCTCCAGTCTATTTTATAGCACTTATAGTACAAGCTTTGCTTAGATTTTTCAGTAGGTGACTTTTTAGATTGTTTTCCTCCAATCAGTTGAGGACTTGCGTTTTTAAAATTTAATTATTTCGACTAGTTTCGCGTTTCGTGGTAACTCAATGCTCTGTTTAGTATGACTAGTGATAGATAACACGTCTTTTTTATTTGAGGATGAGGGAGTATCACTAAACCTTGCGAGCTGCTGAAGATACAGCTCATTAGATGTGAAACATTACTCGAACGCGTATTAACTTCGTTCAAATACTTAGCAAACTCACTCCAAAGACTCACTCGCGACACGATCAAAACTTTTCTCAGCATCTTTTACAAGAGACGTGCGGAGGAGTGAACGAGTGAGGCGCTTCAATGTTGAGATTCGAGTTACTCGTTCCATTTACTAACATGACGACCTCAAATGACTCGACCCATGAGTGAGTTACACATCTCTAAGTGTAACTTATATGACAAAGTTATTGATACATATTATCAACAGTAATTGGATTTACTAACTACAGTTGTCCACAAAATTTGTTACGTAGTGAATTCAACTGTACAATTACTGACTATGTAGTAGAATATTTTTCACTTCAGCTAGTCGAGCGGCTGGCGCGGCGCCATTCCATTACATATGGCCTTAATAGAGCCAGGACCGCCGTATTAAATATAATTCAGAGTGGCAGCCACAAAAGCTAACTGTTGGCGATGTAAAAGTTTTGTGTAAATTCAATTTTGTAGGTTTATAGAAACATTTTGTGACAAAAATGTATTCGTTCGAAATGTATTTTGGTGATATAACTTACTAAGTTGTATAGGTACCTACCAAATGGAAGAGTGAAAAGTTACATATTTTTTAGTACAATAAAATATTGTGTTCTGTAAAAAAAAACAGGCTCGGGAGACTTACATTTTTTTAAATGTGTACCCTATGTCTATATAAGTAAATAAAGATTTAATTACTATAGTAAAAGCCACGCGACCATGCGGCAAAATTCGCTTGCACCGTCAATGACATTTCGTTGCAGATTAAGCTTTTTCTTTGAGTCAATACAGATGATTTTCGTATTGGCATTTCTTTGCAGCACGCGTCTTGAAGCCCCAGTCTAATAGAAGTTTGTACGCACCAGTCTCATAGATAGTTACATGTTTTTAAACTCAAGCTTCTTAAAGTTTAATTTGACATCCAAAGATCATTTTTACTACCGCAGTAGTTACTATGAGACTGGTGCGTACAAACCTCTATTAGACTGGGGCGTCAAGACGCGTAAATAAAATTGGTAGTAAAAGGAGAGTTCTCCTTCGATATAAATTAATACTGATATAGATAACGTCTATATATAAAAAATCTTAACTTTCAGACGGAATAAAACTGTCTGTAGACATACCTAATTTGCCGAACGCCTAACAAGAGAAACGTATTTTCAAACATTTGATTGCGCCATCGAATATTCTACTGAGCCTATTAGAATGTCGTTTGTTCATTCGGTTCGTTAAACAGAGATTATAATGCTCTTTACGACGACTTTCTTTGCGTTAAATTTGTTCTTGGAAGTAAAGCTATGACGTAAGCTATACGGGCGTTCGGAGACGGTTAACGTTACTCACGAAATTTCATTTTTGTTAGATTTCTCTTTATATCTTTGGATAATGGGATTTTAAATTCAAATCTATAGTTCTTTCTTTAAGGAAATAACATTAAAATTAATAATTAATTAACAAGTATTTTAAGTGATGGGAAATTTGAAATGATTGTAATAATGGTTCTCTATTTAAATATCTACTTATCATCATTACATTTATGTACTAAGTATGAACTTACCTAATAAAAAAGTATATTGTGACTCAAAGTCCAAGTTATTTGAATAAAATACATCTTAAGCTCGTACGATAAGGTTCAAGATAGGAAAGAGAATTTGAGTAAATTTTTGCCGACTACCGATCATGACCACTAAAGATTATGGGAGGTTGTAAAAAAAGGTCTGATGGCACCACCGAGACGGCAGTCAATCGGTCCCGAAGTTCAAGGATCTTGGAATGTATTTGTTTTTTTTTCATTAATAATAAAACATCCTGTACTTAGCAAGAAAGAAGGAAAAGTATGGAATTATGTGTGGGCATATAAAATACTGTTTAAAATAAGGTGAGTTTCTTATCGGGTCTTTTCAGTCGTATATAAAATAAATTAATGTAAATATGACAATTTGTAAGTACCTCGCGCCTCGTAGTCATACATAAATTACATAAACTATTTACTCAATTAAAGTGAACGCATTTAGGAAATCCTGTTGTCTTTGTCATTTCTATCTATAAAATTAGTGGTATGAGCAAGACGGGACACGGTTACACACCTATGTAGTCCACTGTTTATAGGCTCTTTAGTTTTGATCTTAAATTTTAGTAACTGCCAATTTCAATAAGGCTGATATATTTTTTATAAAACATTGGCTACGCAATCAAAAATAGACCTTGCTACATTCTGACACGCAAATTACACTCGACCTTATCATTTCACGATTACAGTTTAAATTTGAATAAAATATACACTTTTCTAAGCGATTTCGTTTTGTCTCGTCACAGTTATCTTGTTGTGGCCTTAAAAACACTCTTCACCCTATTTAACAGTTCAAACTACATTAATAAGGGACAATTACTGATATTCACAAAACAGGACTTAAACATTGCGCATAGGACTTGAGATATTGTAAGTGAAAATTGGCAGCAAAAAAGAAAAATTCAAGTCATGATCGAATTTCTATCAATTTTTAATGCCGTTCGGTTGTATACCGGATACTCAACGGTCATGCAAACGGTCGTATTATTTTGGATTTCTAAATACACCAGATAAAATTAATTAAGGATGCCTTTTTTTCTTGTTGCGTGATCAAATTCATCCCGAAGGTTTGACCCAAATAGAATCGGTCCGTCGTGGGAACCGTTTCCTTTCGATTTCAAAGAAACTACCGCGGTGTGATGTTCTCTGTGGGGTAATTAATTAGTCTTCGGATTAATTTGATGGAATGATAATCTCCCTTACAGAATTAGTTCATAAGTTGTTCATTTAATTAATTATCAATTAATTAATTGTAAATTTATTTAACAGCACATCATTGTCATGCAATACGATTGTGTGTATTAAGTTTGAACACAAAACAATGACCCATGTAATATTTCTGACATAAAATATCTGCTTATATACATAAAAATAAATCCCTATACCCTTGCTCACGCCATAATTTAATAACGACTTTACCGATTTTAGCATACCAATTTTTATTAAAATTTTAAATACTTTGTATAAGAAAAAAAATATGCGTTATAATATAATTGGATTTACGTTGGTTTTTACATAAGTTTAAGTTTGTTACAAGTTACGATGGGGAGACATATTCCAATCGGATAAAAACCAAATAATTATAGGTGAAAAAAAATAATAACAAGATTTTCCTTAGTTACGGGGCACATACCTATGTCCCGTGTGCGTACGAGACAGAGATGTATTTATGAGTTAAAAACCTGACAAAATATAAATAGTAACATCAAATCAATACTACTTAAAGATGTGCTGTTAAGGCTGAACGGTGAACAAAGTTTGAATTGACGTCACAAGGTTGTTTATCGGAGGTCGTAATCAATCGATTTCAGCTATGTTCAGTATCAAAGTTCAAAGCGTATTCTATTTCAACACGTTTCCAATTTATACTATTTCGATTCCAGGGAATACTAAGTAGGTATCTTGCGTATTTTAGAAACAGTTAGAATTCCACTCGAGTAGTTTGAGCTCGTAAATACGAATATATGAAATACTTCGACAACGATATTAGATTTTGAATCGTTATGTCGTCACACTGGGGCGTCAAGACGCGCGCGTTAAATAATTGTCAATAACCATGGTGTTAGCACGCATGTAAAGACTAGATACTCTGTCACGGATTGGCTCGCTCGCTCTCTGCCTTATTCATAGAGTAACTAGAGTACCCACAATGACTCTACTCTTCGTACCTACGGTAATTATTCCACCATTCTTCTTATCTCATGTACCTGTAGTATACAACTATATGAAAACTATATGGGAAAACAACAATGGCGGAGTCAGGTAAACCAGAAAAATTTACCGCAGCGCGGGCTCGATATGCCATCTCCGTTATAATATCTCCATGGTCTTTCATAGGAGAGATAGAGATATAATCAACATATTCTGTGACATAGCTCTAGTCTTGACGCTCATAATATAACTACTGAACGAGCTATATTGGCTTTTTGAAGCTCACTCTCCAACATATGTCATTGACAGCGCGAATGATTTTTAACGGGTGGTCGCGTGCTCTGTCTCGTGGTTTTAGTGTAAGTAGACAGCTCGACCCACTGCACCTAGTGGATTCGGGTTCGATTCCCGTGGTCGCAAAATTTCCTAGATGGCTTTTTAAATTTACCCTGATCTGTGGTGTTAGCATGCATGTTAAGACAAGACCACTGTCACGGATTGGCTCGGTCGCTCTCTGTCTTACTTCATACGAGAGAAAGAGACACAATAAAGATATACTGTGACATAAGACTAGTCTTGACGCTCATGCTACAACTACTGGGTATAACTTGGATCACCCCCACTCCCTTGTATGGTAACCTTAGTACAAGCTTTGTTTAGGATCATACGATGAGTACGTGTTTTTCTGGTGATATTTGTTTGCTTATTTTTATTATAGAAATGCAATCTTTAGGTAATATAATCACAAAGTTCGTTTTGGTATTAGAAAACTTTTTTGACGCGCGAATCTTAACGCCCCCGTATGCACAGGGCTTAAAGATGAATAAAAGTAATACTTCGACAACGATATTAGATTTCGAAACTCTATATCTACACGCAGTATGGTCCTGCCAAGAACGGCTGAGTACACTTTTGATTTGAAATCGATTATGGTTTTTGTGAGTTAAAACTTGTAGATGCTAAACGTTCAAGGAGTTAAGTTAATTTATATCAGTAATTCTACCATTGTTGCCTATTATGACCCCTTATATCTACTACTACTACAGCCCTTGTAACGTCCCACTGCTGGGCACGGGCCTCCCCTCAATGCGAGGGGGATTCAGGCCATAGTCCACCACACTGGCCCAGTGCGGGTTGGTAGACTTCACACATCTGTCGAGAACTAGACAAGATCCCTCAGACATGCAGGTTTCCTCACGATGTTTTCCTTCACCGTTTCATAGCAAGTGATAATCTCGGATGAAAATGAGATTCGCACATAAATCCCAGACGTGCGAACCGGGGTTTGATCCTGCACACTTTGATTTGCAAGGCGTGTGTTCGACCACTCGGCTACCACTGCTTTATCAACATATTATATATCAAAATACTATAATATACTTACTACTGCTACACTACACTACAACTTATAACACTTATCTAAATCTATACAAATAAATAAAATTGAATGTCTGTTTGCAATGTTAAAAAATTATATATTTTTTTATGTAATTTTTTTTCTCTCCAAAAGGGGGGAATGGTGTAACGGCTCGTCACTATGTATTATTGTGAAGTTAGTATCTAGACGTGACCGGCAACAATAAAGTAAGCAGAGTGCCTACATGTATCATCTATGCGTATTTTAAAAAACGTGTAATTTTTTTGGTTAATTAGATTTTTTTTATTTTATTATGTAATGATATTTTTTTTATGTAATTTTTTTTCTCTCCAAAAGGGGGGAATGGTGTAACGGCTCGTCACTATGTATTGTAAAGTTAGTCTAAACGTGACCGGCACCAGACGAACACGCTTGTACTTATATACAATAAACAGACTAAGTGAACTTTGAGTTATTATTTTATACATCACTATAAGATTCCCTAAAAAATACCAGCTTTTTACTAAATGCATATGAAAATATATACGGCACAATTTTTTTTTATCTGTCTGTTTATCTGCTTGTCTGTTTGTTTCGGGTAAACTCCCAAACGGTCGGACCGATTTCGATGGGACTTTTACTGGCAGATACCTGATGTTATAAGAAGTAACATAGGCTACGTTTATTTAAAAATGAACATAAGAGTTCCTTAAACGGAGTCGCGGACATAGCTAGTTTACCGAAATTAATTAGGTATCCATCTAATTTTATAGTTGTTATATAGGGTTTTTTTGTCATAGCAAAACGAACTGTATTGCCACATTGAATAAGTTCATTTTACAACGAAATGAAACTGAAAGCGCGCGTGAATTCTGACGCGTGAGGGCGACAGAAATTTAATCTTTATGCATATTGACAAAGAGTTCAAGAACTCGTGGGCAAGAACGCCCGCCTTGAACGTAAGGGGTGAAAGTTCAAATCCCAGGCCCGCACCTCTGAGATAATTTTCATGTGCGAATGTCATTTTCAACAATGAATACCACTTGCTGAACGGTGAAGGAAAACATCGTGAGGAAACCTGCACGCACGTCTATAGAAAAGGGTGTGAAGTTCACCAACCCGCACTGGGCCAGCGTGTTGGACTATGGCCCAAGTCTCCCTCGTATTGAGGGGGAATGTGCCCGGTATGATGGCAATAGGCTCGCCCCCTATTACATTGGGACCAAACTACATCGCCGAAGCGTGGGCGCACTACAGTGCACCTCTGCCTACCCCTTCGGGGAATACAGGCGTGATGATGTATTTATGACAAAGAGATCATTTTGATATTGACAAACATTTTGAATCACGATTGTTGACTATATATACGACACAATGTAGTTCATATCCAGTACGTTATCCTTCTAAGTCACTCTTTATTGAACAACTTAATAAACTTTCATCCCGCATTGTATAAAAGGACAACTCGAAACCAATATCTTGTCTTTAAGGACCCTAAAGAAAAGTCTTCAATGGGCTCGCTGACACACTTTCAAGGGTCTTCAATCAAAACCGCTTGGTATAAACGTGCTTTAATCAAAGGAGTTAAGTGTACAGTCAGCGAAGAATATTGATGAATGGATCAAACGTTAAATACTTTACATCAGCCCAACACCACAATTTTTTTACCAATATTGGTTTAGTAATGCTTGAAGTTTTTGGCAGTGAATTACCTAATAGTGAAGACCGTTAGCACTAGTTAGTGTCTAGTCCTATAGAACTAGTGTTTAATATTACTTTGATATTATTATAGTATTATTAACAATGGGAGAATGGGGGAGACCTTGCCCAGCAGTGTGACAATATAGGTTAAAAAATAGGTACCGCAAAAAAAAAATATTTAGCTGAATTTTTAATAATTTGATTATTTAACACATTTTGTGGTAAGTTTTAGAAGAGCACAATAATCAAAGTATAATAAAGTAATATTGAAATAATACTTCTATAGAAAGTAATGTACGGTCGTGATCATCGGCGGGATGATCTAAAATATTTGTAATATTTCATGATTTAAAAAAATATTACATACATAAAACCTATATAAATATTTATCTAATATTAATCTGAGACAGATATATACAATGATTACACGTAGTGTGTTACAAATCTATTCTAATGCCATAAAGGCCAAGTGTAGAATTTATCAACTGCCTATATAGTACAATGCCTGATGGATGAACAGTAAAATTATTTTACAGTCTGCATTTAAAAAAAAAACTAATTTATAATTCAGTTTGATACATAAGTTAATTTATTTTTGCTTTTCCCAATATGTTTTAAGACTAGAGTTGTTCGATGTCGACTGTACTCTCACTTAAACCGTTCATTCATTTTACGAGACACCTTTAACTGCGTGGCTTGATTGTGAATGTAACGACTTGGCTCAAGGTTTATTCTCTTTGCACTGTTTTGGATGAAGTACAACTGTACAACTGTACAGCGCCCGGAATATACTAAAGCGAGGGTATTCACTTGAAAATGTACTCTGTATCAATATCCATAAAGATTGAATTTCCATAGTAATAGTTCCGTGACGGCGCGACTAAGTGTGCTGGCGTCATAGATGTCATTTCATTGTAAAATGTACTTATTCTATGAGTTAATACAGTCTGATTTGGCATTGGTTAAATATTTAATGGGTGAACATCGATGCCGCAGTAGGCGGAAGGCTTTATATGACTTGTTTTAAAATTCGAAGGTGTCTTCAAATCGTTTTTCTTTTCTTTTTTAATTTCTTTATGCTCCCAATAAAAGGAATAGTGATATGCATTCGGTCTGTTCACACAATGGGACCAAAGACAAAATGGACTCCATTTTCGATATTGAGCCAGCAATACTGGCGTAGAGCAAGTAAAACTTTTCTTTGTATGAGAAACTATTCGATTCAGTTAATTAACACAAAATGAAATGGACTTCACTTCGGTAAAGTAATAAGTTGGAGTTTTAAATGAAATTGTATATTTTGTTATACTTTGGACTTGCAATAGTCGCGGTGAAACCAATTTAGCATAATCACTATGACACCATGCTATAGTGAAAGTTGAAGTCGGTTCATAAGCCCTTTTTATAAGGAAAAGATTTTTTTAAAATGGAATTAGAAGAGGAATGGCTTCACCTACGATTGGCCGGTATTCTGCCAATTTCAAGTAATTGACAAATTAAATAAACGCGCATGATAATTAAAATTGAGTAATGTAGGTTTCAAAGATGGCGGATAAATCCCAGAAGTCTAAAAGTAATCATCAGTCAGAAAACCAAGGATGGCAAAAACTACACTTTTGGATTCAGAGTTATAGTAAATTTCGCACCCATTATAATCAATGTAAAACATGAATCCATTAGATTCGATAAATATCGAATTAATATCAAAATCACCGACCCCTATTTATCGAGATAGATGGATGGGCTGCCGGGTAAGGATCCATAACGCGCATCTGTTTACATGTTGATCAACCAATTCAACTTAGGTGATTTATAGTCTGTGGTCGCCTCTCCGCTTTCATTTCATTAGATGAATATACTGGGGCCAGACTCAGTGGAAAGAGGCCAATAAACAAAAACAAGAATATTGTGAAGTGTTAGAGAAAGGAGGATTTAATATAATTTAAACAAAGAGTTTAAATATCTTTAAAACAACTGTACACGTTTTTCAACTGTTCAATGAACCTTGATACCTATTGGTATTAAAAAGCAGCTCTTACTAGCCTTTAGTTAGACATCGAATTTAAAAATAATCTATTCTCCATTTATTTTTTTCAAGCATCTCCTTTGCTTCGAATAATTAAAACTCAAGTAAAAAAGTTAATCAATATATATTACACCATCACTACCGATAACAACATGTACAAAGGAGGATTTGCGGATCGCACACCCAATATTCCTAATTAATCCAATCATTATAAAATCCATTAAACGGTGCGCGGACAGACCTATCAATGACGTCACCCATTAAAAAAACAATTGCCGCCTAAAATTTTGCCAAACTCATTCAAATGCATGAATTCGAATCTGAATGCTCAATTTGAATTCTTCGCATATTTACATATCAAATCGTTAGGGGGATGTAAATGGAAAGACATTTAACGCAAATATTGCTTGGAATTATTAAATCTACGTTCGAAATTCGAATTGTCGAGCAATTATGACTTCAAATCGTATCTCTGGTAACCATAGTATATAATACGAATGGAATGATATTCAAATACCGAAATAAAGGTTATTTGGTACAAAGATCAAACTCGCTAAATAAACACGAGCAATAAATTACTTTAACGGTATCGCCGGGAACTCTAAATTGTCTGTAGGCGAATGTAAACAGATAATAAGGTTTATTTCCAAGCGATGGCTAAATAATGATCGACGAAATAAAAGGTAGGACAAAAATGAACCACCACTTTCGTTATTTTGCTATGTAGGTAATTAAAACCTACGCAACTTTACCATTATATTCGAAGAGCACACGGAATCGAAAACCATCAAACTTCAACTCGCCAATAATACGGCACACACAATACACCGACACTTACGCACCTCCAAAAAGTACAGGCAACAAACAAAATTCAATTTTCGAACGTCAAAAAAAAACAAAATTACGTTCGAAATTTAAAACATTAAAATTCGAAAATGAAAGAATTCTTCGAATTTTAAATTTTTGAAACTTTGAAATAGGAATACGTACGCGCGCGGTCGTAATGGTTGGTTTTGCCGGGAAGTCGCCCCGAGTGGTCGGGACGCGGTTCGAGACGCGAGTGGGTGCTGAAACAGCGCGGTCGCCCTTATACGGCCGCTCTCAACCCCAAACGCGATGTCGGTGGGCGGCAATATATAGAGATGTTGAATCCAATTATCCGTGTCATTTTATCTATGACTGAACTGAACAATTTCCCACTACAACTTTTCCATAATCTCTTGTGACAGACGACAATTATAACAGTTGCATAGACTGTTTTTGTGTTTGCTAAAATCATTATGAAAATTTATTCACAAAGAAACCATTTTTACAAAGTAATCTAGGCGTTATGGATACTGAATACGTGGTATATCTCCGAATTCAACTACAAATTACTTTATGACATTTTTTAGTTAAATGCCAGTATAGATGAAGTATAAATTTGGGAATAATATTATAGCTACCTACCGTCTAACAGCGAATCTATGGATTTCGTACGCAACACAAAAAGGACTATTACAAACAAGTGAGTCTGTCCCTCTAAGTCGACATAAGTCCAGTACAATTGAAAAAAAAAAATGACTATGAACTTAGTTTCCGATAATTCTTCACTATGTTAAAATAACCTATAGCTTTCCAACTGACCTATAAGGCCTAACCTTCTTAAATTTGTAAAATAATGTGACAAAACATTAAAAAATACTATCGAGAGCGGTGTCAACAGCTCTATGTACATACATCGTACTATCTCTGTCGCACGGTGGCGGCACGTCAACAAGATATTATTAGTCGTCATCCGCCTTGGGAAATATTCTCGTGGTAAGTGGAAAACTATAAGTTAACCTGCGACCCCCTGTTGGCTTCTTCTAGCAATCACGATGAATATTAACTTGGTGAAGATGGAGAACATTTTATGGAGAATATTTAGATTACCTATTTTGCAATATTCCTGTAAGAACGGGACCTCTTTGTCGGTCTTGGTATGGTTCAGTTGAAAATCTTACAGAGTTCAAACCGGAAACTAGCATACATCTTGTATGAAAAAAACGCTTAGGTAATGACCTAGTAGATACTTCTTAGTAAGTATTTTGTTTTAAAATTCTACTAATATTATAAATATGAAAATTTGTTTGGATGGATTGGTTGGATGTTTGTTACTTTTTCTCACAAAAACTACTGAACGGATTTTGATGAAACTTTACATTATTATTGTTCATACATCAGAAAAATGCTATAATTAATAACGATAATAATCGAAGTCTGGGCGGACGAAATCGCGGGTAAAAGTTATTGTCTTATAAAAACTTTCATCCACTTACAACAGCTTTGCAATACGAAATAGCTTCGTAATGGTTTAGTAAAAAATAAATTAATATTATTGAAACATTATTATATTTTTTACGTAGTTTGTAAGCGCACTGTAAAATATAACTTTACAAAAGTAAGTTAGCCTGAAATATGTAGAGCACGTATCTTTCATAGGTACTAGCTCTACGCAAACGTAACAGTTATGCTATCTCTATAATTAAGGAGTCTACTCCTGAAAAAATATAGAATTCCATGAAATTCTCCCTATTTCTGTGAACTTCATAATTTTATTAACAAACATATAAAAACCTGGATCCTCGGCGTCAAACCACGCGATAATTTATGTGCGAATATCAAAACGAACTCTATTCAGTATACATAAAGATTGAATTCCGGTGGTTTAAATTTGCTCGCGAAATAGATGATATTTCGTTGTAAAATGAACTTTATTAAGTAGTAAATACCGTTTGTTTTGGTATGGGCAAAATAAATGTCGCACGTGTTTTAAAAATTCTTTGGGTGATGTATTTGTTAAATAAATATGTAACAGATATTATTAAATAATGATTACCACTTGTTAAACGGTGAATAAAAACACCGTGAGGAAATCTGCACGTCTATAGAAAGGAGTGTGAAGTTCATCAACCCGCACTGGGCTAGTGTGGTGGACTGTGGCCCAAATCCTCGCATTGAGGAGGGGAGGCCCGTGCCCAGCAGTGGGACGTTAAAAGGACTGTAGTAGTAGTATATAAAAAGCACACTTTGCAACAAAATGTCAACGATGACGCAAGCAAATATAATAGTGCAGTCCCGTGGCTCATACTATAGAAATTCAATCTTTATATGTATAGGGAAAGAGTACAATTTCAAAAAAAGTCTATTAATTCACACGCCTCTGTTTAGTGCAGAATGTAAATCTGTCACAAAGGCCAGACAACCTAAAATATACGTCCTTGATTCGCTAAAAGGCGATTAGTGGCCGGCCTGTCGCGTTGGTATCATAAAATCGAGGCTGGAGATAGGAATTTCGATATTTCGAACATCGAGGTTTACGAAGGGACGGCTGACATTCCAATCTAGGGTTTGTGGCATGATGTGCGTGGTACGTGCGAAAGCTTTAAAAAAGACGATAAAAAGAATGATTTACTGTTTGATCTGTGTCAAATATAATACATTTTGTGGCCTCTGCCAAGTTTTAATCAGATTAGTTTTTCTTAAGCTGTACTATTTTGTTGGTATGCCAATAGAAAGATAAAATAATTATTCACCCCCTTATCACTAATCTAAAACTCTTTCAGTTTTAACAGCTAACTAATTGCAAAAGTTGACTAAATACATATACATAAATACAGGTGCACTAAAGTGCACCCACACTTCGCCGATGTATTTTGGTCCCAATATAGTAGGGGGCGAGCCATTATACTGGGCACACTCTCCTTCAATACGAGGGAGATTTGGGCCATAGTCTAGCACGCTGACACAGTGCGGGTTGATGAACTTCACACGACTTTCTATAGATGTGCAGGTTTCCTCACGATGTTTTCCTTCACCGTTCAGCAAGTGGTAATCATTGTTGAAAATTACATTCGCACATGAAAATCTCAAAGGTGCGGGCCCGGGATTAGAATTCACACCCCATACGTTTAAGGCGGCCGTTCTTCCGACGAGGCTACGAGTACTACTACTACTACTACTACAGCCCTTTTAACGTCCCACTGCTGGGCACGGGCCTCCCCTCTATGCGAGACTACGACTCAAAGTCAAAGTCAAGTCAAATCATTTATTTTGTATAGGCCTATGGGGGCACTTACAAATTGTCAAGTTTACATTTTTTTCTTATCTGCTACTTTATATTAATACAATACTACTATAAGAAGCGGTATATCTGATACCCATTAATTCCAAACCCAAATGTAGTACAAAGCCAAGATAGACCCAAATCCAAGGTCCAATGCCTAATCTTAACTGAACACAGATAGCAAGCCGTTAGCTATTGATGTAAGTGTACCCCACAACATCGGATGGGGTCAAATATTATAAATTGCGCATTTAACGGGTCTTCCCAAGCGTGGCTTGCCAGCCCTTATCACTCCAGCCACGCGTTCCCTTGAACACGGCCTCCAATCCCCTCCGCAATTTTATTATCATTATACAAACTCGGATTAAGATGGGAAATTTATTATTGAAATGTACAACCGTCGTACTTAGCTACTCTTAATTTACTTTCAAGTAATAAAGGCTGAACTTCTCTGTGAAAAAAACCAAATGGTTCCCTCTTTATTTCCTGTTATTTTTATGCATTCAAAGACTACTTACCTTTATTTTATCATCTTCCAACAAAATGAAACCCAGCCCGCTTCTACTGATTTCAGTTTCAGTAAACAGTGATCATAATATTTAAAATTATTATTTATTTTCCTCTCTTTTTCATTTTATTTTTCATTTCTTTTTCATCGACTGTATTCTGTAAACTGATTTCATTCATTTTTAAACTATTAACATAATATTTTTTTCTTATATTTACGCGAATACTACCTACACATTGAAATAAAACTATTTTACGGATTATATCGCGTTTATTTACTTTTTTATGTTTCCGACGTTACATAATTAACATAATTTTAAATAAAAATTGTTACTAACACATATGGATGTAATTATCTGAAATAAAATGATTAAGTTGAATTAAATAATTATATATTATATTAATTGAATTGAATTAAGGATTGGAACCCGTTGACGTTAATTCCTAGAACATTTTCGTGGAAATGTAAGTAGGTAGCCGCTATCTCCTCAATAATCCGTTTAGCTTAGCTTCGTACATCGGTGTTACCGAATATTCAAACAGTTAAGATAACGAGCACTCCTCGTCTTAACCTCGGAGCCGCATTGTGATATTATGCATTGAATAATCAAATAAACTCGCAGGGAATATTGATGTCTCCTGTTGATCGCTTATCTTGCCTACTTTACGACCACTTTCTACTTTATTTGGTAGGAATTATCTCTGATATCGATCGACGATCATTAACGACTATACCGGTTCAGCGATAGTAAACGCAATTACGCAATAACTTTGCGAATTATCAAAAACTAAATGGAGAGGTGATAATAAGGCGGCAGAACTCGAAAACTCTTGGTAGAGCCATTAGTGGAAGGAACAGCATTAGTCCATAGCAATAGGAACTGTATTAACTCATATAAAAGTTAATTCTACAATGAAATGACACTGACAGCGCGAGCGAATTTTGACGCGTGACGGCGTGGCTTGTACGACAGAAATTTAACCTCTATGCATATTGACACAGAGTTCGGTTTGGTATAGACAAACATACTGACGTGTGAGTGTTGACGCCCCAGTGTGCGCTAACAGTCATTTTTTTGTAAAATTACAATGTTGTTTTCGCCATTTATTGTAGACATTATATAGTACGTACAAGTAACGACACGAAAATATATCAAAATGTAAAAAAACACAAGATGTAAAGCGTTGTTACAAGTATTATTTTCATAAAATAAGTATTTTATATTGTCAAATGGGTCTTAATAACTTTGACAAAATTGTGAGGTGGTGGCCATTAGAATAACCTCAAACCATCACCAATAAGTATTAATGGCACCCTAACATAACAAAACTTTCCAAGACATGTGAAACGTGAGAAAAATTGCGCAAACATCGATAATGGAACTACACCAGTCAAAAAAGCACTCTACGCCTCTTTACACACGGTTCATTTCACATCGTTTGTGAAATGAAAGTTTCGGTATGCCCAGAAAAGGGCCCCCCTGACACGTTATCACGAGTTTTGACGTAGGATCTGGATTCTTTCTCGAATACAAACATTATCACATATAACTATAAGGTTTATGATTGAATATGTACGAGTATAAAACATATAAAATGTTTCTACCTATGTCCGTTAAAACATTTGTAACCATACCACCGATGTGCCCCAAACCGGTTTTATCAGAAAGGCAAAAATGCGAAGATTGTTTTAGACCAGTCAATAACGAAAAGTATTTTTTGCGTAGTAGCAGACGCCGTGTACTATATGTATTTATAAAATGCATCCCTATTTCCCTTAGTCACGCCATAACTCGAGAACGACTTTACCGATTTCAATCATCTTTCTTTTAAGTTTTCTAATACTCTGTGGAAGGTTCTTACGAAAAAAAATTAAGAAAATTTTAAGTAATTTAGGTTCCTAAATTTCACGCGTACAAAGTCACGAGCTCATCTTATATATTATAAATATATTTTAGGAGGACTCTCTGGAGAGTACGTCTTATCAATTCCACACAAATCTAAACCAGATGTAACGACTTATATAAAAAAGTGTTTGCAAAAGTAATGGCACCTACTAGACACAATTTGATCATTCTCGTTAAATCTTCTTACTTTTCCATTGTATTCAATATGGGTTTATTGAGATTTTTTTTATTGTTATTCGAAATAATGATCCTGTAAACTTTTTTTTCGATTGATATTTTAATCAAATTCATGAAGTTCTAATGACAAAAAGAAAACTCACAAGATTGTAATATATATAATAAATGTTATCATTTTGGAATACTATTGGAAAAGAGTTTCCTGCCCATTATTATCTATGGAAAAATGCTTTCTGAATGGCTGTTAGAGTCCTATAATTTTGTTTGTATTTTTAACGATTTACCAGCTACTTTATAATGGTTTACGTGATTTAAAAATCTGACTCTGATATATTAAAAGAAACTAGGTACTTGCTTAGAATATTTTTTCGTCAGGAAAACAGAAATCCGACGTTTATAGATGCCAGTAGAGGCCAGTACATCGGGAACATGTAAACAGCTCCCGCGGTGTCGGAAGCGCGCGTTCGGAATCTAATAAAGGAATTTAAAGGACGTGCCCCACCCTCGCTTCCACGAAGACATTCGCCGTTTTGTTTACTAGCGACATAGACGCGCGGATTTAAAAACAAATAATGGTAAAAATACTTTTTAAAAACAAGCTTTTATTTTATTGCCCTTAGTTTTCGTGTTCTCCTTTGCCTTGAATCTTGCAACTGAATTTTAAATCAGTTATCTTTAACCGATTGACCTGAAATTTGGTATACACGCTTACTTTGGATGACAATGCATGCTTAGCTATGTGTCGTTATTCTAATTCCAATATGGCGGATCATCCAAGATGGCAGAATATTTATTTTTTCTGCACTACCACAATATGGGTATCAAATGAAAGGGCTTGCTGGGGAGAACACGAAAACTAAGGGCAATTAAATAAAGCTTGTTTTTAAAAAGTTTTTTTACCATTAATTAAGGTTCATTTTCGAATGTAATTAAAACTTATGTCTCCCTTTAACATAAAAAATCTACTTATGTCTCTCGTCTGCACCAGAGCAGACACAAAACAGATACTATTCCCATTTTGATATTATGAACATTCCACATCAGTCTCAGAATGTCGTCGATACATCAATAGAGTAGAGTGTGTTGTAATACAATGAATGATGGTCGTACTGGTTTCGAACATAAGAGAAAATGTGTCTCGAAATATTTATCATGTTCTTCGTAATAATAATTCATTATTTCTAAACAAAATGTCGAACGGTATAAAATACCAGCGGGGCAATTCTCACATGCTTAACATTGTGTCTACTTCGACGTACGTAGAAACAGAACGTCAAAATTATTCGACATAATAGGTATGGCAGTGGTAGCCGAGTCGTCGAACGCACGCCTTGCAATTAAAGTGTGCAGGATCAAAGGCTCGCACCTCTGCGACATACGTGAGAATCTCATTGTCAGAATCAGAATCAGAATCAGAATTTTTTTTATTCATGTAAACCAATACAGGCACTTATGAATCGTCAGTAAAAAATAAATAGTATTAATAATATCTCTACCACCCATTCGGAATGCAATTCCTATGGAGAAGAATGGGCAAGAAACTCCATGGTTGCTTTTTTCCAATAAGGATTTACATGTTATTTGCATTACAATGTGTTTTTCTTAATTAACAATTATATAATATAAAGTTAATGAGGCTATACATTCTCAAAACACAAAATTAATCAGCAATACAAATTACAAGCTAAGTCAGTGTAAGATTTAAAGGTAGGAAGGAGGAGGAAAACGGGACAAATATCAAACATCCTTCAAATGAGTTCCTGTGGAGCCGGACCAGCACCTGACCAAGCGTGTTTATCCTCTAGATAATTCTCTATTGTGTAATATGCTCGCCTGCATAGTGTTTGTCTAATGCAAGTTTTAAATTTGGTTTCATTGAGGTTAATGATATTTGAGGGTATCATATTATAAAATTTGACACAGTACCCCATAAAAGATCTGTGAATTTTAGCGAGACGAAAGTGTGGTTGATCTAATTTATCTTTATTTCTAGTGTTAAAACGATGGCCATCACCTACTTTTTTAAACAGATGTAAATTTTTCCTTACGTACATGATATTCTCGTAGATATATTGGCATGGGACCGTCATTATATTGATTTCTTTAAAGAGTTCTCTGAGGGAGTCGCGACTACCTAAAGTATAAATGGCCCTAATGGCCCTCTTCTGTAAAATAAAAACCGACTCGATGTCAGTCGCCCTACCCCACAATAGTACACCGTACGACATGATACTGTGAAAGTAGCTAAAATAAACTATTCTCGCGGTGTCTACATCAGTAAGCTGTCTGATCTTTTTGACAGCGTAGGCAGCGGCGCTGAGGCGCTTTCCTATAGTTCTAATGTGTGGACCCCATTGTAACTTTGAGTCAAGCGTAATTCCTAAGAAAACAGTCTCATTAAAGAATTCAAGTTTCTCCTTATTTAGTTCTACGTCACAGTCACTACTTCTAACATTTGGCAAGGAAAACCGTAAACATTTTGTTTTCTTACTATTTAATACTAAATTATTAGTAGTGAACCAATTATGGACCTGAAGGATAGCGTCATTCACCTCGTCAAAATTATCTACATGTCTACCTACTTTAAAGATCAAAGAGGTATCATCGGCAAATAGCACTATCTTAGCTCTGTTTTGAATTATGAGGGGTAAGTCGTTTATATAGACTAAAAATAGGAACGGACCCAGAATAGATCCCTGGGGGACGCCCATTTTAACTACGGAACCTATCGATTTAACACCATTAATTTGAACACTTTGTTGCCTATCCCCTAAATATGATTCTAGAAAGTTAAGGGCTCTATTTCTCACACCGTAGTGTTGTAATTTTAATAAAAGTATTTCATAATTGACGCAGTCGAAAGCCTTTGAGAGGTCACAGAAGATACCAATGGCATCCTGTGAGTTCTCCCATGCGTCGAAGATATGTTTTATTAAGTTTACACTGGCGTCGGTAGTGCAACGGCCTTTAGTGAAACCATATTGTTGGTCGTGCAGGATGTTATTTGCATTAAAATGATCGAGTAATTGACAAAGCATTATCTTTTCAAACACTTTACTAAGTACTGGCAAAACAGAAACTGGCCTATAATTGTTTGGGTCTTTAGTACTACCGGATTTGAACAACGGGATTACTTTACTTAGTTTCATTAAGTCCGGAAAAACGCCTTGATCAACACATGTATTAAATATGAGTGCTAGGTATGGCGCTAAAGTGTTGATAATAGCTTTACATGTTTTTACTGACATTCCCCATAAGTCTTCAGTTAATTTAATTTTAATAGTGTTGAAGGCTTTAATAATAGCTCGGGGATTTGTATACTCGAATTTAAATTCTACAGGACAGGGGGCTATATTGTTCTTCAGAATGGAAATCGAAAGAGAAGGGGAACAGTTCAACGATTCTGTTGTTTTTACAGGTATGTCAGAAAAAAAATGTTCGAATTCTTGAGCTACGTCTATATCGGAATTTATAAGACCGCGCGGAGTCTCCAGAGTGTAATCCGTACTTCTTTGTTTGTTTTTACCGGTCTCACTATTGACTACTCTCCAAGTGGCTTTTATTTTATCATCGGCATTCTTTATTTTATTACGAATATGAATTGATTTGGCTGCCTTACATACTTTCCTAAATATTTTGGAAAAATTTGCTACATATTTTGTGAACGCTGCCGTATTAACCCGACTTTTAAGTTCATAAAGCTCAAATAGCTTTTCCCTACTTCTACGAATACCCACTGTTGCCCAATCACTGAAGGTAAATTTTAGCTTAATATTTTTGGCTTTCACTGGAAAGTTATTTTCAAATTCTTTATGGACAATGGAAAAGAAATCAGCGTAAAATTTATTGCAATCATGAATGTTGTACCTCGGAATAGCTAGTTTATCATTTAGCGCATTATTATATTTTTGTAAATTAGTAGTAGTTAAACTCCGGCATTTTAATTTTACAGATTGAACTGAAACCATTGCCTTAAAGGTGACCGTTTGACCAGTGTGATCGGATTGCAAATAGTTGACAACGTTTTGATTTAAATATTCACAATTGCAGAAAATGTTGTCTATGCAGGTAGCAGAAGTTGGTGTTACTCTAGTGGGTTCAGAAAAAATATTTATCAAATTAAATGACTTAAAGAGACTTAACAATCTTTCAGTGTAATTACTTGATTCTAAAATATTAATATTAAAGTCACCACAAACAACAATAGACTTGTTACTAACAAATATTTTATTTAAAACATCTTCCATTACAGATTCGAATGTATTAAAATTTTGAATATGAGGAGGTCTATACACACACACTATAATATGCTTATCCAGCTCGACACAAGAAATCTCAATAGTATGTTCAACTGAGAGCCCTACTATATCTCTTCGATCTTTGGATTTAATAATGTTTTTAACTAATACGAGGGTACCACCGTGAAGCCTGGATGTACGGTTGTAACAACTTTTGACTGAATAATTTTTGTAATTTATTAATGTTTCATAATCTTTAAGCCAATGTTCACTAATGCAAATTATATCATGTTGAGTTTTTTCAAGCAATAATTCAACTTCTAAAATTTTTGATTTAAATCCTTGTATATTTTGATTGAATAGTTTTAACGTTCCAGACCTCCTATCCTCCTTATAATCTTTACATATTTTTGAAATGCCAGAGGTACTAGGACACATCTCTATTGTCGGTTTATGTCGTTTAAACAGTCAGTAGTAACATCATTATTAGAAAAGCCCAATAATGCTGTGTTGTCATCTAACCTAGACTTTGTTATACTACCTATAACAGGGTTAATATTGTAAGCTATCAAAGTAGCAATCATTTGTCTACATTTTTTAGGGAGAAACATATCTTCCTGAGTTAATCTAAATCCACTAACAAACTTATTAGTGTCAAAAAATAAAACTTTATCATTATGACATGATAATGTATACATGATATTATTCAAACCATGAATATGCTTATTCTGTCTCTCTGTCAGATAGTTAGAGTAGGGGAGGGCACATAAAAATAGTGAACCTAATTCTAACTTTAATAAGGTGTCAACACCATCAATAATGTCCTTTTTTTTTATTCCGAAGCTATTACCTAATAATATAACTGCAGTAGTATTACTGTCAGTTTCTGTATCTACAATTTTGTCTATTAATAAATTATAAGGCAAATTGTTAAAGCAAAAATTTGTTACTTGATGATTTACATTATAACTTAAAAGAGAACCAAAACCTTTACCAAATTGGTCTGAAAAAACTAAAGTTCTATGATGATAGATTCTATCCTTAGAACAGATCCGTCATCCGAGATTATCACTTGCTATTAAACGGTGAAGGAAAACATCGTGAGGAAACCTGCACGTCTGAGGGAACTTGACTAGTTCTCTATAGATGTGTAAAGTCTGCCAACCCGCACTGGGCCAGGGTGGTGGACTATGGCCGGAATCCCCTCGCATTGAGGGGAGGCCCGTGCCCAGCAGTGGGACGTTAAAATGCCAAATACGACCAATATTTTCGTTTAGTTTCATGCATGAATTGTTCCTCAGGAATTCTCGGGCTATGCTTAGACCTGTGGTAAATTGAAACTATTTTCATGTCATATGTCAACTCCTGCATAAATCCATCTGCCCTTTATAAGCGTCTTGGTGAGATTCATCTGCCATCTTTATCATTGTCATCACTCATTTTTATGTATATTGTGTATCGAATTTGACCTTGCTATTAATTACTTGACACTGGCTGAAATACCCGATAAACGCAGAGCCATTCCTCATCTAAGTCCATTAAATATCATCATTTCATTCATTTCGTAAAATAAGGTGTCTTGGTGGACGGACTACCAAGAGAGAGGCAAGCAAATAAAAACGAGAAGTTTAGAAATCCTGAAATGTTTTCAAACTGCACCAACAAACCGACTGTAAACCATTTGAAACCAATGACTAGTACTTTCTTGATAATTATTTTATTTAGATTTTTTTTTATATTACTGGCAGAGTAGTGTATAGGTTTTGTGTAAATCGTATTTAATGTCATTTTAATATTACACAAATTAAAGTGAAAATAAGCGTATAAGATAATCCAATTGTAAACATATTATTAGCAAGTACCTTTCTTAAGTTTAAATAAAAAATATTTATCCTACTGAATTCCAGCGCCATATTGCTTTTGTTATTTGAAAAGGTAAAAAAAAATAGTCCACATTATTAAAAACAATGTTGTTCGCGCGTTATTACCTCGCGGCTGGGGTCACGTGCTCGCGTAAAATATCCCATTTACGTTTCACGCATCGCATTTAAGAATTTCGCCTCCAATTGATGTGCAACACGTGATGTGAGAGCGTGACGTGTGTATGAGTGAGAGTGCGTGTGTGAATGACGTGCGGTCTGTGTTTGTGTGTGTGTGTGCATGATTGTGGTGTGTGTGTATATGATACTTATTTTATTATCTAGTCCAGTGCTTTTCAACCTTTTTCATGACACGGCCCCTTTAATATGAAGAAATATTTCGCGACCCCCCTACCCGTTGCTTTTTTTCATGTATTTTATTTTGTGACTAATATTCAATTCAAACATTTTTTTCATAATTGGGGTTCGGATAAATACATAATTTTTTATATATTTTTTAGTTTATTTACATCTGCAATTTACAAAAGCTGTACCACGCAGACCTCGTAGGGTCTATCTGGGTATTCAAATTGTATTGTTTTTTTTTACTCCAGTAGCTTTCCCAACCTTTTGCAATTCCCCTATAGAAGCTTCGCGACCTCCCTAAAGAGGCTTCGCGACCCCCCAAGGGGTCGCGGCCCACAGGTTGAAAAACACTGATCTAGTCTAACAAATATGGACACAAGATTACATCAAACAAAGGAATGCTGGTATTATGGCAATGGTATCCATTGTTTTCATAATCATCATCTTCATCGTCATTATCACTATAATCGACATAATAGTGTAATACAGCAAGATAATATCAAACCAAAATCGAACCCGCAACCCATCGGTTTAATAAGCCACCCGACCTTTGATCAAACCTCTAGACGAAGCCGCCGTCTCATCATCATCATAATTAATAATGTATTATTATTAACTATGATGATGATGAGATGAAGGTGTAGCAGTGGTAGCCGAGTGGTCGAACGCACGCTTTGCAATCAAAGTGCGCAGGTTCTATCCCCGGCTCGCACCTCTGGGTTCCATGTGCGAATCTCATTTTCATCTGAGATTATCACTTGCTAAGAAACGGTGACGGAAAACATCGTGAGGAAACCTGTGTACCCGGTATAATGGCAATAGGCTCGCCCCCTATTACATTAGGACCAAAATACATCGGCGAAGTGTGGGCGCACTGCAGTGCACCTCTGCCTACCCCTTCGGGGAATACAGGCGTGATGATGATGATGTGATGATGAGACGTATTCCCTGTATCATCATCATCATTCCGCCTGTATTCCCCGAAGGGGTAGGCAGGGACGCATTACAGTGAGCACACTCTTCGCCGATGTATTTTGGTCCCAATGTCATAGGGGGCGGGCCTATTGCCGTTATACTAGGCACACTCTCCTTCAATACGAGGGAGATTCGGGCCATAGTCCACCACGCTTGCCGAGTGAGGATTGGTGAACTTCACACGTCCTTCTATAGACGTGCAAGTTTCCTCACGATGATTTCCTTCACCGTAATTATAATTATCAAGTATTACTATTGCGCTAACAATCTGCTGAAAAGACATATGCGAACTACCTACTATAAAAAGTCTTACTTACTGCTTTTCTCATTATTTTTACTAACGTGACGGTTACTTAACGAATAACTGAACAATTTTAATTAATTAAATTAGGTAGCTGTCCTATTTCACAGACTTAAATGTACTCGTATTTATACGTTGTTTTCCCATTATAATTCTATACGGAACCACTAATTTGTTGCTCTACTAACATCGAATGACATTTTAGCTTCTCCCAGACGTGTATTTATGGCTGCAAAATGAATAGGGTTGCCCAAAGGGTTTAAAAATTATAATTATGTAAAAATATTTTAAAATGAACCTGAAATGTTATAAAAAATGAAGTCTAGCTTTAATGCGCCTACCATATATTTTTTAATAAAAAATCGTTTTACAATTCCATAATAGATGGGCCATTAATATCTACACATATTTCTAGAACAGAATTGTAACGCAACAAAATAATTTAAACTGTGTTTACTGCTTCTACTCCTTTTAGGGTTGATTTCAAAACCGGCCAAGTGCGAGTCGGACTCGCGCACGAATGGTTCCATATCATTATCTAGAAAAACGGAAAAAAACTAGTTTGTGGTATGGGAGTCCCCTTACATATTTATTTTATTCTGTTTTTTAGTATTTGTTGTAATAGCGGCAATAGAAATACATCATCTGTGAAAATTTCAACTGTCTAACTATCACGGTTCATGAGATATAGCCTGGTGACGGACGGGCGGACGGACAGCGAAGTCTTAATAATAGGTTTCCCGTTTTACCCTCTGGGTACGGAACCCTAAAAATTACCCTTACTTAACGCACTTCTGTGTAATCAATTTACTATGCTATTCATATGGTGATGATGTCTTGAAATATCAAAAACAAATCTTGGTAGTGACATCCCTACGTTTGTAGCATAAATATAGGTGTCTAGTACTTGACAGCGAGGCTGATATACTGGTTATGTGGCGAGTGATTTACATAACTTATACATACTTGTAATACAGTAAGTCATACGATACCCTTCAAGATACCTTTGAAATCGGTATTAATTACACTGAATATCTTGAATATTACGGTGAAATGTAATGTTCGACTATAGAACACAGATTTTATAATATAATACTTATACATTTTTGAGGTATCATGTTTATAACTTTACATTAATCATCCTAACATACATAAAGAAACGATGACGTCATCAAATAAATAGTTCATTCAAACCTAGTTAATTTCAAAACAGTGAATAAAGATTAGGGCAGTTCGGGTGAACCATAAATAATCAACTCTAATTGACTACGGCGTAGCGTCAGACTACGGCGTAGCGAGATTTCTTCTGAGCTGTAACAAAACACGAGAGGACAAAATTAAACTGTCTAGCGACAATTCTGGGAGCTACGGAGGATTTAACTTTCCACTAGCGTTATATAAGTATCAGCAGTTCTAACACGAGCGCCAAGACTAGATATAGGTCATGAAATATGTTGATTTTGTCACTTTGTCTCATATGAAATAAGACTGTATGACAGAGGTATAGTCTTAACATGCGTGCTAACCCCACTTATATGAACTTTAGTGACATACCACCTATTGTGTAACGGTTTCTCTATACAGAAAACCCATATACGTCAGCTGAATACCGAAATAAAAACAAAGGATAAAATTTATGACTGCTGGCTGAAAAGGAAGGTGATTGATTGTCCTCGACCCATTGAGGTTAAAAGTAGGCGGCACATAAGCCTTCAACGCTGATATAAAAGCTATTTTGTTCACAGATAGTTGTATGAGAATTTCAAGTAAGATTGATTTATAATGTTACTTATAAAGGTTGTATATAACTTTGATAACCATTGAAAATTAAGAACATACGAGTACATAATTTACTGTACAAAAAAAATCATAGACAGTAAAAAACATCCTGCATTAGGGATTTATTGTCTATTTTATTTATGTGCATTTTTTTAATTGTTTCTCGACTTGACTTTAACATTACGCACTAATAAATGGGTAACTTAATACCTCTTTCTTTCATGACGTCAAATAAGAAATTGTATGCCATGATGTCATATCAAAATGTGTACTCAGCCCACTGAGGTTCTTGCCGGATCTTCTCAGTTGAGGTCGCGTTTCAATACGGTAGTAGTATACAAGAAAAAAAAACTTGAAAATTTGTAAGTGCCCCCATGGGCCTATACAGAATAAATGATTTGACTTTGACTTTGTACAGGCGCACTACAGACTGCATAAATAAAACATTTTTTATAGCATTCAGTTGTATACCTGATACTAGTGTAAACGGTAAAGTATTATTAAGAAAATCTGATATATAGTTGACTTGTGGCACGAAATTACTGATGTGTCATTAGATAAAGATCTCTAAGTACTAAATCATAATGAACGCCGGTTCATCTGATATCTCAATCAGCGTCTGACCGCGACTCGTTACGCTTGTTGATCCCAATTGACACCAATTTCAGAACATCTATTACGTAATTAAATTGCAAACAATTTTCAATCACCATCCGTCAAAATAGTTGTCAAAATGTATTGAAAATCCACCGTGTTGTTTGGTTTCCAACAAACATTGATAGCAGAAAGAGTTACATAATAGCCTAGCAGAAGTTTGCACACAGGTAGGCGCCGTTGAATGCATAATACATTCTAATTGCCTCGAATACTTTCTAAATCCGATTTTTTTTATAGATGCGTGCCCGGGATTTTAATTTGTACGCCTTGCTTCTACTAAGCCACTGTTAGAACTAGTTTTCAAATACTGTATGTACTTAACTTTTTTTTTAAAATACAGCCAGCATTCATGCCACCATTCCACGCAGACAAAACCTTTTTTAAATAATTATAAATATGTAGATTAATTTTGTTTAGTTTCAAATATATAAATAAAGTCTTTCACTTTGCAGTTAGATTCTTTACAAATAGTTAATCCGGAAAGTAAGAATGCTAGTTGGCACACTCCTCTCGCATATTTTATTCCTACAACATAGAGCTGCTGTATCGATCGTGGTTATTCTCGTCGAGTTATGCCACAGCTTACCCAGCTCGGACTATAAATAGCTTGTAAGTACCAGCTATGGATTCCTTTGAAACAGGTTGACGGTCTGCACCGGGGAGAGCGAATTAACTTGCCTTTTTTGCATTCTGTGTTTATACGTACATCATAACGCCTGTATTCTCGAAGGCCTAGGCAGTGTTGCACTGCAGTACGCCCACACTTTGCTAATGTATTATGGTCCCAATGTAATAGAGGGCGAGCCTATTGCCATTATACCGGGCACATTCTCCCTCATTAAGAGGAAGTTTTTTTGTTCATAGTCAACCACGCCGGCCCAGTGTGGGTTGGTGAACTTCACACGCTTTTCTATAGACGTGCAGGTTTCCTCACGATATTTTCCTTTACCGTTCAGCAACCGGTAATAATTATTGTAAATTACATTCGCGCATGAAAATTATATCAGAGGTGCGGGTCTGGTATTGAACTTGTATTGAACTTGCACTGCATACGTTCAAGGCGGGCATTCTACCAACGAGGCTCCCACTGGTTACTACTGCCTTAGCATAAGTGCCAAGACTAGACTTATGTCGCAGAATATGTTTATTATATCTCTTTCTCTCGTATGAAATAAGACAGAGAGCGACCGAGCCAATCCGTGACAGAGGTCTTGTCTTGACATGCGCGCTGACACCGCTGCTGTCTATTATTATAAGGTCTGAATTTCTGTGTACCTAAACCCCCGTGGCTTTTAGCACAGAAATTTACAGCATCTTTTGATCACTCCCGTTTATACGCGCCTGTGAGCGCATGGTTTAGATAAAGAAAAACTTTGCAACGAATTCTTTTAAAGGCTTCATTAATTATCGGAGAATGTATAGGCAAAGAATGTTTTGTTTTTTTTCCTTTCACGTGAGATGAATGGACGATGATTTAATACCGTTTTATAAATAAAAATGGCGGGCTATAGGCTGTTAATATTTTTTCAAATTTTAGACTTCGTTTATTAGAATTGCCGGTTAAACCTGGAGGACAATAGCATATTTTAAGGATATTTATAATTAATTACATTACTTAGTAGGTAGTACTTATAAGCAAGTTTAGTCCTGACAAACGCTTTGCAAGGCCAGTGTAGAAGGAATAACTTTTTTGCAAATTCGGAGTTAAAGGGAACGACTACGGAATCAAAAAAGGTCTTACCCAGAACCCTTCATAAAATGGATTATATGGATATCATGCAAATCCAGTTGTTGGATTTACTGCAGTAAGAGTGCATTATAGAGCTGTAGCGCTTAAAAACTTCCTAGTGGTGGAATATTATTTTATATCGATGCTCATGTCATGCTCTCAGTCATCATGAGTATTTTTTATGCAATTAAATAAATATTGCCAGCCAACACATAGGTACTCATCCTATGATCCCAATCTAAGCAAAGCTTATACTATGGGTACCATAAAATGGACTGGGGGGATCCCAGTTACATTCAGACCGGGGCAAATTCCGAAAAGGTAATTTCCAAAATTTGCCGCTAGCGGGAAAGGAACCACCCGATGAAATGAGCCGAGCGGCCTACGCTCAGCCTACTAAACCATCGTCGTCAATTCAAAAAATATAATAAAACTCATCATAATTTTTATTAGGGTTTTTTACCCGAAGGGTAAAACGGGAACCCTATTACTAAGACTTCGCTGTCCGTCCGTCCGTCCGTCCGTCTGTCACCAGGCTATATCTCATGAACCGTGATAGTTAGAGAGTTGAAATTTTCACAGATTATGTATTTCTGTGGCCACTATAAGAGCAAATACTAAAAAATCTAATCAAATTAATATTTAAGGGGGCTCCCATACAACAAACGTGATTTTTTTGCCGTTTTTTATAGATAATGGTACGGAACCCTTGGTGCGCGAGTCCGACTCGCACTTAGCCGGTTTTTTTGCTCGTTTTTAGTTTTCAGGGTTCTAATTTTTTATAAAATTTATTTTTATTTTTATCTTTTTCAAATTCTAAATTGATACAGTGCATAAATAATTTTCATAAATTGGGACTAAAATGTTGTTGGGACTAAAACAAACTAGACGCTTTTAACTTAAACCGAAAACACACTCGTAACTTGATGATCATACATAAAAAAGAATGCAAACTTTATCACCGCATTTCACCCCCTACATATTTTTTTTTTCAAATTTCCTAAAACACGTGTCTCTTTATTTTGGATGTAAATTACATATACAAAGTTTCAGGTTGATCAAAAAATATTTTTTAAATTGTGTACCCTTCAACCCCCCATTTTACCCCTAAGGGGGTTGATTTCTGATAATATTTTGAAAATGGGACCACTCTCGAAGAATTCCTTAGCAAACGTCATAAAAAAAATCGAAATCGGTTTAGTGACGCCGGAGATATGCGTGATCATACATAAAAAAAAATAAAAAAAATAAAATATACGCGTCGAATTGAGAACCTCCTCCTTTTTTTTTTTTTCGTCGGTTAAAAAGCGACTTTGACACCTTGGTTTTATAGATAATGGTACGGAACCCTTCGTGCGCGAGTCTAACTCGCACTTGGCCGGTTTTTACAACTCCGAGGTGTTGACTCGGTGACGAAGACGATCTGTTTAAAAATAGTAACATAACAATAAATCATGTCTCCTTATCACAGCATCATATTACCACCAGCCGAGCTTTACGATACGCGTGGGTATACGGTGTCGCTTAAGATCAAATGCTACACGTCTTATGATAATATATCATCACGCCTGTACTCCCCGAAGGGGTAGGTAGAGTTGCATTGCAGTGCAAACACACTTCGTCTATTCGCAATGTAATAAGGGCCAGCTTATAATAATAATCTTTACATACGTACTACCTAACTAACCACAGCCCTTTTAACGTCCCACTGCTGGGCGCAGGCCTCCCCTCAAAGCGAGGGGAGGCCCGTTTTTAATGCGAAAACACCAGCTTTTTGAAAGGATATACGGTACATGTAAAAAAAAATTATATTCCTGGAAATCTCTGCAACGGCGCGACCGATGTTGAAGAGACTTTCGCTGGCAAATAACTGATGTTATATGGAGTTACTAACTAACCACAGCCCTTTTAACGTCCCACTGCTGGGCACAGGCCTCCCCTCAAAGCGAGGGGAGGCCCGTTTTTAATGCGAAAACACCAGCTTTTTGAAAGGATATACGGTACATGTAAAATAATATATATTCCGGGAAATCTCTGCAACGGCGCGACCGATTTTGAAGAGACTTTCGCTGGCAAATAACTGATGTTATATGGAGTTACTAACTATCTACAGCCCTTTTAACGTCCCACTGCTGGGCACGGGCCTCCCCTCAATGCGAGGGGGATTCAGGCCATAGTCCACCACGCTGGCCCAGTGCGGGTTGGCAGACTTCACACATCTATCGAGAACTAGTCAAGTTCCCTCAGTCGTGCAGGTTTCCTTACGATGTTTTCCTTCACCGTTTCATAGCAAGTGATGATCTCGGATGAAAATGAGATTCGCACTTAAGCCCAGAGGTGCGAGCCGGGGTTTGAACCTGCACACTTTGATTGCAAGGCGTGCGTTCGACCACTCGGCTACCACTGCTATCCCACTCGGCTACCACTGCTATCCCACTCGGCTACCACTGCTATCCCACTCGGCTACCACTGCTATCCCACTTGGCTACCACTGCTATCCCACTCGGCTACCACTGCTATCCCACTCGGCTACCACTGCTATCCCACTCGGCTACCACTGCTATCCCACTCGGCTACCACTGCTATCCCACTCGGCTACCACTGCTATCCCACTCGGCTACCACTGCTATCCCACTCGGCTACCACTGCTATCCCACTCGGCTACCACTGCTATCCCACTCGGCTACCACTGCTATCCCACTTGGCTACCACTGCTATCCCACTCGGCTACCACTGCTATCCCACTCGGCTACCACTGCTATCCCACTCGGCTACCACTGCTATCCCACTCGGCTACCACTGCTATCCCACTCGGCTACCACTGCTATCCCACTCGGCTACCACTGCTATCCCACTCGGCTACCACTGCTATCCCACTCGGCTACCACTGCTATCCCACTCGGCTACCACTGCTATCCCACTCGGCTACCACTGCTATCCCACTCGGCTACCACTGCTATCCCACTCGGCTACCACTGCTATCCCACTCGGCTACCACTGCTATTTATTTATTTATTTAACAGGACATCCAAAAACTGTAGCATTCATAATACATTAATATAAAATACAAATAAGGGAAAACTAAATGCACAGTTAACAAAGGTGCCACAACATGCATAAGTAAGAGGAATAACATAACATAACTGCTATCATGGAGTTACTAAGGCAACAATTTAAACTTTACTAAATTCAGAAAATATATATAAACCGTTACAATATCAAAGTGTTTACCACGTTTAAAATTGTTGTTGTATCTAACAATTTACTCTAGTAGGTGTTCGTTGAAGATTTTTCACACGATTCCCGTAACCGACAACACGTGTGAAGGCATGCGAGAATTTTGTAACTACCAATTATACATCATACATCATCACGCCTGTATTCCCCGAAGGGGTAGGCAGAGGTGCACGGTAATGCGCCCACACTTCGCCGATGTATTTTGGTCCCAATGTAATAGGGGGCGAGCCTATTGCCATTATACCGGGCACATTCCCCCTCAATACGAGGGAGAATTGGGCCATAGTCCACCACGCTGGCCCAGTGCGGTTTGGTGAACTTCACACGCCGTTCTATAGACGTGCAGGTTTCCTCACGATGTTTTCCTTCACCGTTCAGCAAGTGGTAATCATTGTTGAAAATGACATTCGCACATGAAAATTATCTCAGAGGTGCGGGCCTGGGATTTGAACTTGCACCCCTTACGTTCAAGGCGGGCGTTCTTGCCCGCGAGGCTACCACTGCTGTCTACCAATTACTTAACTTATTTTAATAAACGTCAACACTATACGTAATCTCTATTCGAGCATAGCTGTAATAGAAATACAGAGTGTATCAGAAGTCCGAAACAATACTTTGGGTACACATACGGTAGCTCATATTATTATGTGGATGCTTAGTGCAGACAGATTATACCTAACTATCATAGTTTCTGAGTTATAGACCTTCGAATATTTATCACAGGTATCGTGTTCTGGCTTTGGGTACATCCACAACCCTATTAAGCAGTGTAAACTACACTTATAAGGGGCGACTACTAATATTCACAAAACAGAACATGCAAATTTAATATAGGACTCGAGTTATTACGAGTTAGAGAAATTGACAACGAAAAAAAAGATGAAAAAACTTGGTGGAATTTGACCAAATTTTTATACCATTCAGTTGTATACCCTATACAGATGTAAACGTCAAAGTATTATTTCGGACTTCTGAAGTATCCGTAGCTTATAACACATTTTTCAGTGCCGTCGCCACAGATAACAGTTCCGCTACAAGCGTTACGCCAACACACTGGGGCGAGCGAATTCACAGGACTTTATTGAAAATGTACTCTGTGACAACAAACATTAGAATTAATATATGTTAGAAAAGGCAGAGGAACATGAGACTATATTGCCTCGCGTCATAGAGGACATTCCGTTGAAAAAGTAACTTCTTAAGAGTGGTTACTTCTTAAGTTACTTCTTAAAAGTTACTTCTTAATAAAGTGGGGCGTGGCTTTCACGACAGAAATTCAATACTATAGCAAGCGGTAACATTACTCCCCGCTCCCTTCCGCCTCAAGGTCTGAGCCGGCGCCGCTCTTCCCGCCTCCGCGCTCGCGTCGAACAAAGCGCCCAGTGAGGCCAGTAGTCCGTTTACCGTCTTATGGGATGCGCGTGCGTTTTGTGCGCCGCGCCGGTTCGGTCCTTATCGCGATTTGTTGCTAATTATTATTATTTACTGTAATTATTGTTTTATCATTGGCAAAATACATCTCTGTAGTGCACTTGTACGTTTTTATTTTTAATTCCCTTAGTATTCCGCAGATAGGGAACTATAATACATATATATATTGACACAGAGTTTACTTTGGTATTGGCAAACAACCGTTGAGTAGATTAGATACGTTTGAACGCACCTATTTGGGCAGGGTTTTATGAACATAGCGGCAAAACTTTTCCCATCAACAGGTTTCTTCGCTCAACTACTATTTATTCATGAAATTTATTCATATCAGAGCGTGTCGCGTAATATTTTTACACTCGCGCATTTGCTAACATGAAAGAATTACAGTATTATACGTGATATGTTCCGTTTTGCATAATAACATGTTAATGATTAGGCATTTATTGCATTTTATTGTGAATTGGTATATCAAGAAAATGTTTTTTCAATATAAGACAAAATATTTACATAGGTATCAGTTATTTACCACTCCTGGGCAAAAGCCTCCCCTTTACTTCTCCACACATCTCGGTCCTGGGTTATTGACAGGCCATAGATGTGTGAAGGCTTATAAAGTTCAGGGGATTTGCCCACCACACTGGTCCAATGCGGGTTGGTGAACGTTTCGTCAGAGCCTTGTTTGTTAGGGTGTACCTCGTTTATTCGGCAGGGTGTACTACGGGCAGGTGAGGTTGACTTGGATCTATAAATGGTAATTGGACCCCTGACACCCCTGACTACGATTGTAAATAAACCTCACGATTATTGACAATCAAGAAAATTACTGTAACAGTAGTCCTACGATATTGAAACACCAAATGTCTGTGTCTCACTTAATTATCTAATATTGGAGTTACATAAGTCTAAATATAGCATTTTTATCTATTTAGTGGTAAAAAAGCAGTGGTAGCCGAGTGGTCGAACGCACGCTTTGCAATCAAAGTGCGCAGGTTCTATCCCCGGCTCGCACCTCTGGGTTCCATGTGCGATTCTCATTTTCATCTGAGATTATCACTTGCTAAGAAACGGTGACGGAAAACATCGTGAGGAAACCTGTGTGCCCGGTATAATGGCAATAGGCTCGCCCCCTATTACATTGGGACCAAAATACATCGGCGAAGTGTGGGCGCACTGCAGTGCACCTCTGCCTACCCCTTCGGGGAATACAGGCGTGATGATGTTATCTATTTAGTTCAATCTTTCACTCTTTGTTACACATACACTATAAGTAAATTGAAAATATTGTCACTTCTGCTAAGAGTTAGGACCAATAAATATGTTAATCTTTACACAAACGATATGAATAAAATGAAAATATAATTTTATATTTCGTAAAAAATATGGTTGTACATGAAATTTTAATAGAAGCAAGTGACGTCATTTTGCGAGCGTCAGCAAATCCTATACTCAACCCTTAGTCTCTATTGACACGGTAAAGCCGGCTGCCCGATCATAACAAGTATAACGGTAGCCGATGTACAATTCGTTCACGTATTTTAGGCCTTATTTTTACGTTAAAATTTACAACAATTATATAAATAGTGTTTTAGGCGTTATTTTTACGTAAAAATTGACAACAATTTATACTAATAAATTATTTTTTTAGATTTTCTGCCCACTTTCCCACGACCTGTTTTGCAGAAAAGTTTTTTTTCTTTTTTTTGAGTTAATGGCCTAGTTTTTTTTCTTAATATTACTTTTAGTTACTGACACACTGAGTTAACAGTACAAAATCTGTCAACAAATCACAGTTACTATTGAAACAGCAATACTTTTAGAGGAGTACCTCTAAACTGTACTCTCTAAAGGTACCTTACCAGTAGGTAAGGCCTCAGGGGACAATTTTCGCGAGATCGACATCCATTTCTATTAGAGATATGTCAAATCAGAACTTTTTTCGGCATAGTTATCTCGAATAGAGATGATGTTGATCAAACGAAAATTGGGGACAAGATCCGTACGGTAAAAATCTGCTAAAATCTATAGAGTAAAGTCGCTTTGCCGTGTGAATGTAACCTTATTAACACTCCTGCCATTACGCCTACAGATTACACGTGCTTCCCGGATTTTCGCTTTATATGCTAATTTACTTGTCTCTTACCTCTACCTATCTTTACTTCAGCGGATAAAGGATAAAGTCTTTCGGGTTCCTGATGATTTGAATATGTTATTGGTATAACCAAACTAAACTACGCAAAACTAAGCGTATTGCTGTCTTACTTACAGGCGTAATGAATGAGTACGATGGCAATATTTTTAGTGCTGGCACATACAGTTTAGATAATTATTTTGTGTACATTAAAATCGACCTAACTGTTCTGTGGCAAAACAAAAGAAATAATTTCTAGGTATATAAGTCGAAGTCTAGTTGAAGCTCCTTGGGAACAAGCAGAAACATTTTAGAAGTCTCGTATTTTTAACCGACTTCAAAAAGGAGGAGGTTCTCAATTCGACCCGAATGTTTTTTTTTTTTTTATGTATGTTACCGCATATCTCCGGCGTCTGTTGACCGATTTTGTGTGTAAATTTTCAATAATAATAATTAGTTAATAAACGATAAACATAAAGCATCACCATAAAATCTCTACGTGTATAGAATTATACGTTTTGTCGGGCGTGGTGATATATGGCTCAAATCTTACCAAGCATGGAAGCAAAGTATGCCCAGTACAGTGTCAATATGCTCACCCCTTATTACATTTAAAAAAAAAACCGGTCAAGTGCGAGTCGAACTCGCGCACGAAGGGTTCCGTACCATTATCTATTAAAACGGCAAAAAGATCACGTTTGTTGTATGGGAGCCCCTTAAATACTTATTTTATTCTGTTTTTTAGTATTTGTTGTTATAGCGGCAACCGAAATACATCATCTGTGAAAATTTCAACTCTCTAACTATTACGGTTCATGAGATACAGCCTGGTGACAGACGGACGGACGGACAGCGAAGTCTCAGCAATAGGGTTCCCGTTTTACCCTTTAGGTACGGAACCCTAAAAAATTAAGCCGCAACCACACGTTACAATGAGCCAAGCGGCTTTTACCACTATAGACCTCGTAAAATCATGCATCAATGATTTATTTAAATCGTTCAGTACGTTTTTCTGTGGTGGCTCAACTGAAATAGTATGTTCGATATTTGATAATGGTTTTCAGTCCCTTTGGTAACATTCCACCCCCTCGGCTTCAAATTAAATTGTAAACTAAAACTCAAAGGATCCATTCCTTTAAAACTCCAATTCCAGGAGCATACTAAAGTGGAATGATTTTACTCTTCATGCTTAATGCTCTTACGTTTCCCAGATATTCTGAAGTTCACAATTTAACAAGGGGCTCTTTTTCAGGTTTCACATTTGAATTATTCATGATGGCACTTAGTGTAGAGATGGGAATTGTCGGAGAAATCAAGGTACGTTCGACACTCGCCAGCATTCAATGGTACGATTGTTCAAAGGATTCCTCAACGAAAATATAAAATTATATCAAACGTGAGTTGCTTTTGAAGCGAAGTTCTCATAATGAAACCATATCAGTTTTCTTTTTAGGGTAATTGCATTGATATTTGTTTAATACGTACTCATCCATATTTAATTAGAAACTAGTAATATTAAAAATGTGTAAGTTTGTGAGGATGGATGGATCGATGTTTGTTACTCTTTTTCAAGCAAAAATGGATTTAGATGAAACTTTACAGTATTATTATTTATACCTACATCAGAATTACATACCGATAATCGGGGTCTGCGTGGACGAAGCTGCGGCTAAAAGTTAGCAAATAATATTACTGAAATACCCACTTTCCTACTTTCAAAAGTGAACTTACAACATTATCAAACACTTTTGTAATAAAAAAAAATTTTGAAGGTTTGTAAAGGATTTAGAATGTTTATAAATTTGAAAATAGCTGTCCCCAAATTATTAGATTACTATTAATTAGAACAAAAAAGTTTGTGTAGCGAAATGTAAATTAGCCAATTTGAGCTTCACTCCGAACTATAGCTTGTTGAAATTTTTAGGAGCGCCCAGATATTGTGGGCGGAGATCATTAATTAAAGTAAATTAAGGGACCGCAGCTTAGGCGAACCCTTTGATTATTGAGGCAAGTGTATCAGGGGACAGTTCACACAAATTCCAGCGTTATTTACTTTTGCAGTAATTTGAATTAAGACTTGTTTGAGGTGAAATGAGATTGCTTATAGGTACATACACGCACACGCTCTATGTAAGTGCACGTACATGGATGTGTGAGCGAGGTGTCAGCTATACACTTCCCGCCCCGTACACCAGTCTGGGTGTGTAGAGTACAGATATAACATGTGTAATTAGTAATAATTAGAATGATGAATATGTGGCCCCTAATATTATAACAAACTTAAATACGTTATTTGACTTTTATTGAATACACACCTAAAGCTCTAACGCATAGGATTTTTGAAAAGCAGACATTTCACACCGAGGTAATTTATTTCTATTGATTAATTGACCTTTCTTATTTCACCCTATAGTAATAATTTTCTCTGTACGTCAGTAATTAATGTAAGGCTCTCTGTTACTCGTGCAAATCAATTGCATTGGTATTTTTGACAATATGAAAACATGCCAAAGTGTGCTTTTTCAGTAATTGAATATGGTTTAATTTGATAGTATAGCAAAAATACTACTTTAATTAAATTGCATCAATTAAGTGTATTATTCGGCATGATCCTAAAGGCAAGGCTCACTAACGTATAAAACCGGCCAAGTGCGAGTGGGACTCGCGCACGAAGGGTTCCGTACCAATAAAAACGGCAAAAAAAACACGTTTGTTGTATGGTAGCCCCCTTAAATATTTATTTTATTCTATTTTATTTGTTGTATAAATACATAATCTGTGAAAATTTCAACTCTCTAACTATCACGGTTCGTGAGATTTAGCCTGGTGACAGACGGAAGGACGGACGGACAGCGAAGTTTTAGTAATAGGGTTCCCGTTTTACCCTTTGGGTACGGAACCCTAAAAAACACTATGTCAAAATCTTATTCTTTATATTAACCGACTTCAAAAAGGAGGAGGTTCTCAATTCGACCCGTATGTTTCTTTTCTTTATTTACCGCTTATCTCCGGCGTCAGACGACCGATTTCGAAATTTTTTATGTGTATATTTGCCTAGTCTGACGTAGATTGGCGCCTAATCCGATTGTATAAGGTTATTTGTAGCTTTTTAGTGCACCTAGGTTTTTGAAGTCGGTTTTTTGTTGTTAGTTATTTTTTTTAAGATATTTAAATACAAGTAATTTTCGATTGTGAGCCTGCCCTACAATGTCGAAGTATTTCTATTCGATTGGATTCTAATAGAGTTTGCTTTGCCTGCCACTAACTGCAGTGCAAAGATATCTAAGTCCCCTTTTAGCGGTGTGAACATTTCCTTTGTTAAGCTTAAGTGTCGTTCACATGACAGTTGACTCTGAAAACAAAGTGTAACATATTTTTTTTTAATTTGTGCCAAAAACTAACATATCTATACTAATATTTTAAAGAGGAAAGAAAGAAAATTTGTATTTTTGTATGTAACAAATAAACTTAAAAACTACTGGACCGATTTCAAAAAACTTTTGCCGTTAGAAAGCTACATTATCACTATGTAACATACTCGTACACTATATTTATTTATCCCAAAATGTTTGAAAAAAAAGTCCATTCACGCGAAGCCGGGACGTGCCGCTAGTTCTGAAAAATAAAGCAATCTGAATCTAAGTTAGTCATTACATTACTAGTAGTTTTTTCAGCCCATCTAACTAAGTTAAATGCTTTTTCCAGGGTTCACGTCAATAGTAGGGGCAAGTTAGTTTTTTACATATAAAAAAACCGGCAAAGTGCGAGTCGGACTCGCGCACGAAGGGTTCCGTACCATTATCTATAAAAACGGCAAAAAAATCATCACGTTTGTTGTATGGGAGCCCCCTTAAATATTTAGTATTTGTTGTTATAGCGGCAACAGAAATGCAGCACCTGTAAAAATTTCAGCTCTCTAGCTATCACGGTTCATGAGATACAGCCTGGTGACAGACGGACGGACGGACGGATGGACGGACGGATGGACGGACGGACGGACAGCGAAGTCTGAGTAATAGGGTTCCCGTTTTACCCTTTGGGTACGGAACCCTAAAAATACATTTTATGTACTGTATAAATATATTTTTTCTTAATAGTTTAAACCTGTTTCAACTTTATTTTGAATTGTAAATATTTTGTTAATAAAACTTAATATCTGTGTCATTAAAAAAAATAATGTAACAAAAAAAAAGATAATTAAAGATTTACTAAAAAAAACTCCGTGTTAATTTCGAACTTTTTTAATTATGTGAACACGCCATTACGCCATCTTTCAAATAGGATCTGCAGAAGAATCCCTTTGTTCCATTTGTGCAATGGCACGTTCTTTAAGTGGGGCCTTGCATATTTCTTTGAAATCTATTAAGGCGTAAAATTATTTGCATATAGTTTCTATACTTAAGACCAAATATATAGAAAGTTATGATACATTTGATGAGGACGGCTTATGTGTAGTATAATTCGAGCGTAAGTCGTTGTCAGCGGCAAGTTTTGAAAATGGGTTATTACGGAATTTGGCCTGGTCTGAGTGTAACACGTTCTAGCCCAATGTACGGCAGTCTTAGTACAAGCGATACTGCCATACAATGTGTGTTGAAAAAAATTACAAGTCTTACGAAACACAGTTAATATCATTTAGGTTGAGATTGTTATAAATTTGTAGGTACAGTACGTTCATAGTTATTTTACCTCTGATGTTAACTTATACCTCGGCCTTTGTGCTTAAATGACCCTTTGTAAAAAACTTATAAGCAAAACTGTACTTGTATACAATAGCGAATAAAAGTCAGTTTATATTATATTTATTTGTGTAACCGTTAAACAAATAGACAGAAAAGAAGGTAAATGTCAGGGAAAAAATAACTGTGAACTTAGTGCAACGGTGCGATAAAAAGGGTTAGTTACTTATTTGCATAACATACATCTGTGACAGATTTCAACTTTTTTATTTCCTTGAAAATTTCAACACAACAACAAACTGGGCTATCACGGGAATATAGCACGTAAAGCACCCTAAAGACGTTAAGCGGGAGGCGAAAATTGTTCAAACATATAGCTTTATATTACAGCTTATGAAGAATAATGCTTCCGACGCACTCTTTTTCTATTTTTCCTCATACAAATGATGTTAAGCTAATGCGCCTTAAGTTCCTTACTGTTGGGCCAGGAGAGTTCCAATTGGTATGTTTATAAAGTACAATAAATGTATAGAAAATGTGCGCGAATTTTGGTAACACGTTCGCTACTCTGTGAGGTCATATCCGTTTTGTGGATCGATTTGATTATTTTTTTGCAAGATCACATAAACTTTTTTATTTTTTTAACTTTAACTAGAATGTTACATCAATAATGACACTAATGAAACAATATATTATATATAAATACATTTTACATCATAGATTGAGTACCATTCATGCATCCTGGGTCTAAAGTGCTTTATCCCTATCATTGTGGAGTAGCGATGATTTATGATTTTTGTAAGGTATGAAAACAGCATATTTTATCAAGAGCAGCATATGACTAGTCTCATGACTTCAAAGTGACAATGTCTACATTGTTCATATTTTACCTACTTACCATTGATAAAAGATGCTGTTTGCATTTAGGGAATGAATTTAGGGACTTGGAACCCAACAAAATCTTAGTCCACTCATCCGCAATCAAATCCAATCCAGGGTTAGAGTCAGAGTTATTATTCAATTTATAAAACTGACTCTTAAACGAACGCCGTATTATTACAACGAGTATTCAATCAACCCAACTTTATGATTCCCCTTTACCACCCAGTATAAACAAAGCGACGTTAAACCAATTAATTGTCGACAAGTATCTGCCCCAATCTTCCGATCAATTGATACTGAACACCTCCCATTCGCCTTCAAATCGTTAATTGAATTGATTTGCTTTGTATAAATTACCCGTACTTTGCTGTAGTCCAATTAACTTTATTGTTCTTGTATAATAGAATCTCCTGACTGTCTTAGTTATGAGCCGTTTGCTAGTAATTGGCGTTTTGAATTTAGTGATCTGGTAGACCCTTAATTACCTGCTGTTAAAGTTCGTCCTACTTATATCATACCAAGGACCAAATATGGACCAAAAATAAGCAAAGCTTGTACTATAAAAACCGGCGGGTGCGAGTCGGACTCGCGCACGAAGGGTTCCATACCATTATCTATAAAAACGGCAAAAAAATCCCGTTTGTTACATGGGAGCCCCCTCAAATATTTATTTTATTTTTAGTATGTCGTGACGCCATATGGTGAGCGTCGCTACGCCTTATGGTGAGCATCGCGATGCCTTATAACGAGCACCGTGATTCCTTATAGTTAGCGTCGTGCCGCTTTATGGTGAGCGTCAAGACGCATTATAATGAACGTCGCGACGCCTTATGGTGAGCGTCGCGACGCGTTATAGTGAGCGTATGTAACAATGTGATAGGGAGCGTATGTGAGCGCACGTACCTAAGTAACGATGATATTTCGTTGAAAAATATCCTTGAGTTAATACAGTTCGAATGGGTATTGTCGAAAAAAATATTACGCACGTTTTGACTAGCTTATTGCACTGAGCCTTAGCTACTGTTTACTACAAGGCTAAATAAGTAAAGCCTTGAACTCCACTAAAACAGTTTTATCGCTGTCTTTACGGCCTAGCGTTGAGCGTGGTTGGCTAAGTTACCTACTTGTGCTTCCGAAGTAATGAGTTAGCGTAGAAAAACGCCTTCGCCGTGACGTAATAGCTGCGAATTGTCCTACCGCCATTTGGGTCATTTCGACGAAGATGTGGTGATATGCTTGCCAAGTAACTTTTGGTAAGATGTGCGGCAAATCTAGTCTTTTGTCTCGGAATATGTTGATTTTGTCTCTTTTTCTCGTATTAATAAAGACAGGGAGCGATCGAATCCGTGACAGTGGCTTAATCACAACAAGCCTTTTTATTGAGATGTTCTAGAAATTTACAAAATATTTTTTGCGCCCTGTATCCAATTTAAGAAGGTCGCACGAGGCCAGCGTTGTGGACCAAAAATCTTCCTTGTATTGAGGGAGAATGTGCCCAGTATAAGGGGAATAGGCTCGCCCCCTATTACATTGGGACCAAAGTTCATCGGCGAAGAGTGGGCGTACTGCAATGCACCTCTGCCTACCAATTCGGGGAATATAGGCGTGATGACTACGTATAGTAGAAGCTCTGCTTAGTTTGGGATTATACGACGAGTATGTATCGTATGGCGATGTTTATTTATTTATATGTAATATCCACAAAGGCGATGCAAGGATATTGTGTAAACAAACTCATATATAAACGCCGGGATGATGAAGGATTTCAGCTTTTATGCGCGTATAATAAAATGTACGCGACGTATAAGATTGGACGTTTTATGGTGAGCCCCCCAATTTTCGATATTATAGCGTTTCAGACGAAAATTTAAATTATTTAACTGTATAATGTAATATTGCATCCATCCCGTCATTTTCGTTGATATAAAAATCTTTATAACTTTGAACAAAAATGTAGACAGGCGTCTATACCCGTACATTAAACAAGATGTTAAGTTTACAATATCGGAGAGCTTACTTAGGTAAAGATATTTTTTTAATTGCCTTTCACAAGAATGAGGACCGTCAATTGGATCTGTATGGATTTTTTACATAGTCAGAGACGGTCACAAATAATAAAAGTAGAAATGAACGAGGTAATATCAAAGAGAGAACATTTCCTAGTCTACGCACGACAGATTGTTTATGTCAAGACGTATAAGCAGTGGTAGCCGAGTGGTCGAACGCACGCCTTGCAAATCAAAGTGTGCAGGTTCAAACCCCGGCTCGCACCTCTGGGATTTATGTGCGAATGGCATTTTTATCCGAGATTATCACTTGCTATGAAACGGTGAAGGAAAACATCGTAAGGAAACCTGCACGTCTGAGGGAACTTGTTAGTTCTCGATAGATGTGTGAAGTCTGCCAACCCGCAATGGGCCAGCGTGGTGGACTATGGCCTGAATCCCCCTCGCTTTGAGGGGAGGCCCGTGCCCAGCAGAGTAGTAGTAGTAGTAGTAGTATAAGACTATGGTTGCGGCGACAATGACACCAGTTTCGGTCCAATTATTTTTTTTTGATGTTTTTGACACATTTAGGATTTTTTTTATATATTATTGGTTGAAATACTTGTAATTTACTTTTAAAAAAATCCCATATTTCATGCCAATCGACCCATATTTCTTTAAACACACCTAACTACAAATACTTACAACTACTACTTACTACAACTAATAATCACTACCCTTTACTGAGTAAAGGGTAGTAATTTATACTAATATTTTATTTTACAATCGAGCCTACTCATTCCTTAAAGGCCGGCAACGCACTTGCGATGCCCCTGGTGTTGCAGGTGTCCATGGGCGGCGTTGATCACTTACCATCAGGTGAAACGTCTGCTCGTTTGCCTACATATCTCATAAAAAAAAAAAATGGATGGTAAAACACATAAGTAATTCACATAATCACCTTAACAATTATAAGGCCTTAAGATTTTCTTTACTGTAAGGAACAAACGGGTTAATACCCACTCACAATGAACAAAGGAAATAGGTACACAAGTATAGCAAATAATACGTGATCATATATTACAATACAGGCTTTACTTAATCTGTGTATCGCCAAAATATTTCCTGAGATGTTTGCGCTACAGAAGTGGGCTTATCGAGCTTAGATTAAACGCTTTTATCGCTATTAAGCCGCTTCCTGCACACTGGTGCGTCGAAAGCCGCGCGTCTAAATGTTTACCAATACCAAAAATAACTCTGTGTAACAACCCCACGCGTGAAAATACGTTCGTGCTGTCAATGTTCTTTTATTTACGAAATGAATGAAATGATGATATTTAATGGAGTAATGGCTCCACCTGCGTTATGTGGGTATTTCAGCCAGTGTCAAGTAAATATATTATAAAGCAAGGGCAAATTCAATAAATACACATTATAAATAAAAAAATAATGTTATTTTTTTGTTAAAAAACAAGCTTTTATTTATTTGCACTTAATATTCGTGTTCTTCTCAGCAAGCCCTTTCATTTGATACCCATACTGTGGTAGTGCAGAAAAAATAACCATTACGCCATCTTGGATGATCCGCCATGTTGGAATTACAATGACGTCACTTAGCTAAGCATGCATTGTCATCCAAAATAAGCATGTATACCAAATTTCAGCTCAATCGGTTAAAGATAACTGATTTAAAATTCAGTTGCAAGATTCCACCCGGACATTCATTGCAAGTTAATATATAAAGCTTGTAAAATGGATGATGACCGTGATAAAAATGGCGGATGACCGCTGTCAATGTTATTTAGTTGAAGAATGCATTTTTTGCATGGGTCAATATACCTGTTTTTGTAAGTAAAGTTTTTGTATTGCCAAAAAATTTGGACGCGTGAGCGTGTCGACGCCCCATTTTGCGGCCGGGTTTAGGCGGGAGAAGCACTTCCGTTTTAATCAACAGCTATTATCATCGTACTAAATTGATTCGTCAATATATCACCAATATATCACCAAATATATCACCAATAAAATGGATATTTTACATACCTATACACGAAATACACAATAATCCCCAAAAATACATGTACACATAATACAAACTTTAATCTATGATAAACATTGATGATGGCGGTGAGTGGTAAAGTAAAATATATGAGGAAACCTGCACGCCTAATGATACATGTGTGAAGTTCACCAACCGGCAATGGAATAGCAATGGTGGAATTTTGTTAGGCTTGCTTTTTGTTTGGCTTTCATTTTCAACAATGATTACCACTTGCTGAACGGTGAAGGAAAACATCGTGAGGAAACCTGCACGTCTGTAGAAAGGCGTGTGAAGTTCACCAACCCGCACTGGGCCAGCGTGGTGGACTATGGCCCAAATCTCCTTCGTATTGAGGGGGAATGTGCCCGGTATAATGGCAATAGGCTCGCCCCCTATTACATTGGGACCAAAATACATCGGCGAAGTGTGGGTGCACTACAGTGCACCTCTGCCTACCCCATCGGGGAATACAGGCGTGATGATGATGTATTTTTGCTAGGTTGGCTTTTTCGGTACAAACGTAAATTGGCGAAATGTCGGTGCACTGCAAAATTACGTGCAACGTATGCAACGTAACTATGGGTAACAGCGGCGATTGACTTAATATACGTGCTTTACTTATTGTTTAGCGAGATTTTATAGTTCCAAGATAGTTAGGAAGTACCTTACTCTAATCATATTTTTGTACACGTATTTAACAGTCCTTTATATAATGTATTATCTTACGCAGAACTTTGAAGGCAGACTGAAGTAGTAGAATCAGCTGATTTCACCTGCCAAACAGTCTTGAACGATAAATTAATTTGTAATTATTAGTATTCTTTATAGTATGTGGATAGCTATTATTGGCCTAACATAATTAAGATCAAAACATTGTAGGCATATTTTTAGGTTAAGGCTGTTGCTTTCCCAAATAAAGATTAAAAAAAACCCATCAACTTTTCTAACGGAGTACTCACTAGTTATAAAGCCTCACTCACTTAAGTTTCTCTCAACGAAACAGGTCCGTCAAAGTCGTCTGTGGACCCTTAATTTTTCTTGTCGAAGTACTCGAGTGTCGCTGATTGTACCCACCTATTATTCTTCGTCCATTGTGCTCTGAACAAAACCTTCTTGAGTTCCCCAGACGCTCATTAACCGTTCAGAAGGTAACAAAATGTTTTTATGAAGTCGAAGCATTATTACGGGTCTGAAAGTGAAGCTAATATTTAGGTTTTTTTTTTCCTTTTATAAAAATGTGTCTTTTTTATATTTAAAAAGGATTAACTTTTTTGTATAATAGCTAAAGACATACTGGGGCGTCAACACTCGCGCGTCTTAATATTTGCCAATAACAAAACGAACTCTGTGTGAATATGTATAAAGATTTTATTTCAGTCGTAAAGGCCTTAAAATTAAAAACATAAAACATAAGCGTCGTAGTGAGCGAGTGAGCGGAGTCAGCCGGTGGGCGGATTCTAAGCGGCGGAAAGAACCGAGGAGCCGAGGAGCCTAGGAGTACGAAGCGTGGCTGCATTCAAAACTATACTTTATGCAATAAGTAATAAGGTTGATTTCATTTTGTTGTGGCGAAGCGTCGGCAAATCTCGCCACGCCAAAAATCAGGTTTACCCCTCTCCTATAGATGTTTCACATGAAAAAAAATCGCTTGCTCAGCCAGTTTCATTTCGTTGAAGAATGAACTTTTTCTATGTGTCAATACAGTTCGTTTAGCAACGGCAAAAAAAATTACGCGTGAGCGTTGACGCCACAGTGTGCGAGAGGCGTTATACTTAAGTTCGCCTCCGTGTTTATATTCTGGGTTGCTATTTAAAATAAAAACATTTGATTAACTCGAACTTGTTAATTAAGCTTACTTTGGCTGTTTTGTTTGTTTTTAACATGTTTAATAATAAAACAAAATTACAGGCAGTTATTATAATAACTTAGCTTACTTAGTAACTAAATAACTATCTTTGGATTAAGCAATTATTAATTTAAGCTTGTGAAACAACAAATATAATTGAAAATTGAATTAAATTTGGACACGATTATTATTTTCATGATATTATTTTCCTCAAACTGAATTTAAAACATTTTTTTCTTTACATCACATATCATCACGCCTGTATTCCCCGAAGGGGTAGCCAGAGATGCACTGCACTGCGCCCACACTTCGCCGGTGAATTTTGGTCCAAATGCAGTTATAGGGGGCAAGCCTATTGCCATTATACCGGGCACCTTTTCCCTCAATACGAGGGAGATTTTCGGGCTATAGTCCACCATGCTGGCCCAGTGCGGATTGGTGAACTTCACACGCCTTCACACATTTTCTTCAAGTAATTTAAGGTCCATTTACAATGTAATTGCAAAACACTTTTGTTCTGTTATGTAGTAATATAGGTGCTTTATAGATTAATTAAAATGTTTATAACTTTAGGAGTAATAATGTATCTGGCGTTATTACTCCCTTATCCTCCTTGTCATACTCAATGATAATAAAAAGGATATCGAGCGGTGAAAAGCTATTTGGTACAGTCGAAACCTATATTTTTTTTACAATGACAAGCGATACAACTGCTTTTTGACATAGTTAACACATTATTTCTACGTTATTTAGGTTTTAGATTTTTACACATCATCATTCACGAAAATTAAACGTAAACAAGCACGTCATTATAATGAATCTAGTGACATAAGTTTAACCCTCGATATTATTCTAAATGTGTCAAAAAGACGTCAATAAGGAAGAACAAGACCTAACAGTATGAGACCTTAAACAGTACGCATGTTTTGTTATATCAAGAAATCATTTTAAACTGTGTGTTCTAAACAGTGGTCCAACGTGGTTATAACCAGTAGCCGAGTGGTCGAACGCACGCCTTGCAATCAAATTGTGCAGGTTCAAACCCTGGCTCGCACCTCTGGGTTTCATGTGCGAATCTCATTTTCAGCCCAGATTATCACTTGCTATGAAACGGTGATGGAAAACATCGTGAGGAAACCTGCACGTCTAGAGAAGGGCGTGTGCCAGCGTGGTGGACTATGGCCCAAATCTCCCTCGAATTGAGGGGGAATGTGCCCGGTATAATGGCGATAGGCTCGCCACCTATTACGTTGGGACCAAAATACATCGGCGAAGTGTGGGCGCACTACAGTGCACCTCTGCCTACCCCTTCGGGGAACACAGGCGTGATGATGTATTAATTACGTACGTATAAAATAAACACGCCATTAAAATAACAACGTAATCGCAGTATTCCACCCAACACCCAATCACAAGAAGCCAACAGAACCTTAATTAAAATATAAATTTGAACCTCATTTCGTTGGGAGGTAATCAAATTCGTTATGTACTTACAAAATACCAATATAAAGCCCCCGGCACACTCGCGCGTCAAAATGTTCGCCTATACCAAAACGAACTCTGTGTCAATATTTATAAAGATTAAATTTCTGTCGTAAAAGCCACGCCCCCACGCGTCAATATTCGCTCGCGATCTCAGTGTCATTTCGTTGTAGAATGAACTTGTTCAATGTGTCAATACAGTTCGTTTTGGTATGGCATAAAATTTGACGCACGAGCATTGACGCTACAGTATGCGGGAGGCCTAAGCAGTGGACGAATTCCGGGGATTCGTCCACCATCTTTAATACATTCATCACCCATTTTTATTAATAATGTGTATTTATCGAATTTGCTCTTGCTATGTTATACTTAACACTGGTTGAAATACACGCTAACCGCAGATGGAGCCATTCCTCATTTTAATCCATTAAATGTCATCATTTCATTCAATTCCATACAAACATTAAAACATTGCTGCAAGACAGGTGACTGGCTTGTCACAATTTAGCTACCATTGATATAAGAGGTTGCTTACATGCCTTAAAAAAACCGGCCAATTGCGAGTCGGACTCGCGCACGGAGGGTTCCGTACCATTATCTACAAAAAGCGGCAAAAAAATCACGTCTATTGTATGAGAGCCCCCTTAAATATTCATTGTATTCTGTTTTTTACTAATTGTTGTTATAGCGGCAACAAAAATACATCAGCTATGAAAATTTCAACTCTCTAGCTATCACGGTTCATGAGATACAGCCTGGTGACAGACGGACGGACGGACGGACGGACGGACGGACAGCGAAGTCTCAGTAATAGGGTTCCTGTTTTACCCTTTGGGTACGGAACCCTAAAAAAACTTGAGAGGTGACATGGGACACCCGGATGGAACGAAGTTCCTTTTGAAATAAATAAAAAGCAAAAACATTGTACATACACACACACAGACACACACACACACACATCGAAATCGGAACCGGAACCGGAAAATCGGAATCGGAACCGGAACCGGACAAATCGGGATCGGAATCGCAATCGCAATCGAAATCGAATTTTATTGTATACATAAATGCATACAATAAAAATCACACACACATATGTAAAAGTGTCGTACAATAAAAATCACACACACATATGTAAAAGTGTCGTACAATAAAAATCACACACACATATGTAAAAGTGTCGTACAATAAAAATCACACACACATATGTAAAAGTGTCGTACAATAAAAATCACACACACATATGTAAAAGAGTCGTTACAAAATTTCGTGCCAGTCTTATTTTTTTCCGTCTAGCCCCCTTTCGCAACACGCGATAAGGAACTACGTTCCAATAAGACGTCATAACTCCACAACTAATATTGTAAGAGACTTGGGACCCAGGGCTCTTGCAAACCTATAGCTCATGTGAATGCTTATACAAATCCAGGGGCGAAAGGCTATTAGACGTAAGCGACATTATTTAACTTAATAGGAGAACATACGCATTCGACGCAGAATAAAAATAGCTGATTCCAAATATAAATAAATACATCATCACGCCTATATTCCCCGAAGGGGTAAGCAGAGGTGCACTGTAGTGCGCCCACACTTCGCCGATGTATTTTGGTCCCAATATAATAGGGGGCGAGCCTATTGCCATTATACCGGGCACATTCCCTCTCAATACGAGGGAGATTTGGGCCATAGTCCACCACGCTGGCACACGCCTTTCTATAGACGTGCAGGTTTCCTCACGATGTTTTCCTTTACCGTTCAGCAAGTGGTAATCATTGTTGAAAATGACATTCACACATGAAAATTATCTCAGAGGTGCGGGCGGTGCGGGCGTTCTTGCCCACGAGGCTACCACTGCTACAAATATGTATATAAGGTAATATCGCCTCAAGGTGTCGCTTATGGCAAATAGCCTTTCCCCTCTCGATTTGTTTCCACTGCACATCCCTTACCTATAATCCATTAACTATCAGACATCCGGCTTTACCGTATGAATGAAGCCTTGTGCTCATAGGCAGAGTATTTATATGTTGCAGGTTTTACACACCTTTTTCGGAGCGAGTAACACAATCTGTAAAAAAAAATAGTTTGTCGACTAGAAAAAGGAGAATGTTTTTCATAACCTTCTGTGTCCTACACAAAGGACATGTCTGGGACATGCCGAAGTAATTGTTGTAAGGTGAGATCCAGTATATACCTGCTCTTGTAAGCGCGTCAAAATGCACACGAATATCATTTGTTAATACCAAAACCAAACACATTTCTCAAAACAATTCATCAATGATGCGAGTAAATTTTAACGCTTGTTCTCGTGGCTTTTACCACAGAAATTTAATCTTTATGGCAAAAAAATTAGTCGGTACAACCGGCGACCCAAAAGCAGACCAATTCCTCGCTCATCGAGTGGCATTAACCATTCAACGAGGGAATGCAGCCATCGACTTGGGTAACGCATCGACCAGTTTTAAATATTTCATGATTTTTTCGTGTAATTTTTCGTTTACTTTGCCATTAGCTGTAAATAGATTTATAAGTACATTAACGTTTACTTTTTATAATCTTTAAGAATATAACCACAAAGTATATTTTTAAAGTAAATGTCATGTTAATTCGCTCGCCCCAGTGGATGCAGGGCGCTATTATACCAATAAGAAACGTTCTTTGAGCGGCGAAATCAAATCCTTATTCAATTAGAATAAGTATAAAATTGAATTATTAGTGTGGTTTGCGTTATTTTTTATGAAAAACCCATTTAAGGAGCTAAAGTCTATTATTGCGATTTTGTTGCCATTTTATAAGATTTGAGTAAATTGCGTAATTATATGTAATTTATGATCCTTTTAGGGCCAAAACTAATATATTTTTTTGTCATTATCAACTCAGTGTCAATAGGCATTATTCAATAGGCAATATTAGGCGTCAAAATTCGCTCGCGCCGTGAGTGTCATTTCGTTGAAGAATGAACTTTTTCTATATATCAATAGAGTTCATTTTGATATTGGCAAGACATTTGAAGCGCCAGTGTTGACGCCACAGTCCATAGGACCTTATTCCATTTAATAAAGTTCCTGGAACAAAGTTCGCCGTAATTAGAGTCAAATAGGTCTTTATTTTACTTCAGGTAGTTAGGGAACAAGGAGGTAAGTATTTTCCAGAGTCAAAATTAAATAGCTTCGTCTAGACATTCCTTTGTTAAACTATAAGTCGAAATTAAAGTGTGAAAATTCTCGTTTTAAGTTATTTTGAAATGAAACCTACCATCTATTAATATATTTAAATAGGTTAATAAGAATCAATTGCTGTTCGTAAGTATCGCTAAAACTCAAAAAAGGTTTTACCAATTTGTTTAATGGGTAACCCGTACCCAAAGGGTAAAACGGGACCCTATAACTAAGTCTCCGCTGTCCGTCTGTCTGTCTGTCTGTCAGCAGGCTGTATCTCATGAACCGTGACAGTTGAAATTTTCACAGGTAATGTATTTCTGTTGCCGCTATATTTTTTTCTTTAATCGATCTAATGCCAATGTAAATAAATAAACATCGCCGGACAACACATACCCATCGCATGATTCCAAACCAAGCAAAGCTTGTACCACGGGCACCATACCATACTATTACTATTACAGCTCTATTTAACGTCCCACTACTGGGAACGGGCCTCCCCTCAATGCGAGGGGGATTCAGGCTATAGTCCACCACGCTGGCCCGGTGCGGGTTGGCAGACTTCACACATCTATCGAGAACTAGTCAAGTTGTATCAGACGTGCAGGTTTCCTCACGATGTTTTCCTTCACCGTTTCATAGCAAGTGATAATCTCGGATGAAAATGAGATTCGCACATAAATCCCAGAGGTGCGAGCCGGGGTTTGAACCTGCACCCTTTGATTGCAACGCGTGCGTTCGACCACTCGGCTACCAATGCTTACTCGCCTACCACTGATTAGACCATACAATAGATACAATAGATGGGGGCGATCTCTGTTACACCCAGACCCTGGTCGAAAAGGCCATTCAAAGTCAAAGTCAAATCACACGTCAGCCATTCAACCAGTTCAGCCAGTCAACCATTGTACGGTGCCCATAGTACAGCTTTGCTTGGTATGGGATCATACGAGGAGTATGTGTTGTCTGGCAATATTTACTAAGACTTCGCGTAAATTTTTAACGTACGAAAAAAAAATAATGGAGGAGGTTCTCAATTCGACGCGTAATATACTTTTTACAGTAATATTTCAACACTCGCTTATTATTCAACTGCGTTCAAAGCAATAAGTCAAGTGGCATCGTTGCCCATTTGTATGGGGTAGACGTAAGGCCTTCCGTATACTTGGGTATCAAAGCTCGCGCGTCATTTTTGTTGCCATAGAAAAACGAACTGTATTGAAACAAAGATAAAGTTCATTCTATATAGCAATGACACTGACAGCGCGAGCGAATTTTGACGCGTGGGGGTGGCTTTTGCGACAGAAATATAACCCATATACATATTGATTCAAAGTGCGTTTTACATTGGCAAAAATTAACGGGCGAGTGTTGACGCCCTAGTGTGTTGGGGGCTTAACGGCCTTCGGCGGCCATAATTAGCTAAATGGAACAAGTTTTTAATTGTTTCTTAGGGCGGTCGTTATTTAAGTTGGAGCGGGTGCCACGACAGCAGCCCTGACGTACTCAAGTGTTGACTAACGGTTAGTCTTGACACTTTTATTACGTAGGCAATTAGAAAGACAATCGTCTAACAATTTCACCAAGGTTTTCAAATAGTTTGTTGCGAGGACCATTATTTATTTAAAAAAGAATTTTATCTCATTTTGTTCTTCTAACAATACAAGAGCTGAATGGAGACCGGCCTCTATTTCAAGTAGGCATTTGTCTGCAGTGGGAGCCTAGTTGGTAAAACGCCTGCCTTAAACGTAACGTGTTCAAACCTGATTTGAACGTGTGAACCGTGATGAAACCGGGATTTTCATGTGCGAATGAAACTTTCAATATGATTACCACTTGCTGAACGGTGAATAAAAACATTGTGAGGAAACCTGCACGATTAAAGACAGGCGTGTGAAGTCCACCAACCGGCACAGAGCTAGGGTGGTGGACCTTGGCCTGAATCCCCCTCGCATTGAAGAGAGGCCCGTACCCAGCAGTAGGGAAGATGGCAGGTGCACCAGGGTCCCCAAGTCTGCTAATACTATCATCGTGGAGTTGCTATGACTAACATCTTATATCAATGTTAACTAGAATATGACTAGTCAAATGGCATCAAGGTGACAATATCTAATGTCTACAATGCTCATATTCTAGCCATTGATAAAAGATGTTGCTTTCATGCGTCATAAAATGGAGTCATTTCAACTCCACGACGATAGTGTTAGTAGACTTGAGGCCCGGGGCAGTAAAAGAGCTGCCTGTTTGCCTGTTTCCCTGTGCCCGAGAAAAGGGCACAGGGAAACAGGCAGACCACCAGCCAGATAGTCTGATGACATAAAGAACATGGTTGGGAGATGTTGGACCAGATTGGCATGGGACCGAAACAGATGGCGTGAAAGGAGAGGCCTACACCCAGCAGTAGGCTGTAAAGGCCAACTCACGGCCAACAGCGTTGTCATATAAAAAAAAGGGTCGACACAGGCTGAAAAAGAAGAAGAGGACGTTAGCGTTTCGCCTAACTAGTAAGTTAAGAGTCATACATTATATTATTTATGTCGAATATATTGTCCTACATAATGTAACAATGATATTATAAATGCCGATTGCAACATCCCTGCAACGGACACAAGCAATTTGTTGGTCCCGTGCCATTGAGCAACACGACATAAAGCAGCAACGACAGTTGTATCAATGTTATCGTTATTAATTCGGACCTGAATAAACAAGTGTGTAATATTGAACACAATATATGTTAGTCTATAAATACTAATCGTTTTGAACAACGAGCAGTAACGACGTGCGCAGTAAAACTCACGAAGGAATTTTATTGGAACAGTTTTCGATTCGTTTACGTGGCTTTTTTAATTATAGGAACCTGCCATGAGAGATCACTGAATACCTAATTACGTCATACTGTACACTCTGAGGTAACTATGTATTTTAATCATTTTCATTAGTGCTGACTTTGATGTCACAAACTAAACTAAAACAATTTTTTGTGTTTATTTATTTAACCGTTAATATTGAAAAAATATTTAGAAAATTTCATGCTACAATTGCTATAGAATATAAAACAAAAATGTTTTCTAAAAACATTATAAGTAGATTATAACTTTTTATAAGGAGACAAACTCATTGACGCTCTTTTGTTGTAAGCAATGTAACTTTTAATGTCCAATTAGAAAGTTTCAATCATTTTTATTTCAGGAAATTATTGAGTGAGGTACCGTCTCGAAGGTTTTCATCTACATATCATTGGACGAAGATAAAAACTGCTACTTTTATACTGGCTTCACAAAGGAGAAATTTCTTAATGCGACCCATATGTTTTTTATTAGTAAATTTTGTTAAATTTATTCAATTTACATTCAAATTAACCGTCTCACTTTTTGATAGTTACAATCCTTTGACATACGCATTACACCTTACTTTCGTTATGATAAATACAAATATTCATTAATTTAGTAAAATTAATGAATAGATTGAATTTGTGGATAAATCAGCCTTAAAAAATGTTTAAATATGTTAAATATTTAAATATTTTCATCTTGATTTTTTTCACCTTTTGCAACCCTATTGCAACATACTACTGCTACCCGGTATACTACCCTACGTACCCAAATTACTACTATTATGACCCATATTACGATATGGTAGAATTACCTAGTAATAACACCTTGAATATAAGTTATCCTGTGACTACTGCCGCAGCTCCTAGCGTTGCAAGAATGGAAACAGCAAGGACATCGTGTAATATTTGGTGTTGGGTCAGAAGAGTTGGCCTGTTTATTGTACAGCAATTATTAGCTGATAACGCTTGAATAGTGATAATACAGATAATATAAAACGGTATACAACCTTTTTTGGTGTTGCTGATGATGTAGAGGCATTCCTTTGTATTTAATATTATGTTTTTAAATAGATAAGTACGTAAGTAAATACATATTAAAATATTTTGAAGATGATAAAAATTAAAATGTTTTTTATTTCGATTTTGCGTTTATAAAATGATTAGTAAATTCCTTTTATTTTTTTACATTCTTACATTTATACTATTAAGTAGGTACTTACTTATTCACAAAAGGGCGCTTTGTTTTTGACATATATTTAATATGATTTTTCTATCATATATTTTAATGTCCGTTTCGACGTTATGAAGTATATTTAGAAACCACATCTCATCGCTTCTTTGCATACCTAATAACTAAAGGTAGCTCCAACCCTGGATTACTTCAAATATGTGTTCCAAAAACCGGGACTTTAAATTCAATGTCCGCAAATTGAAATATTTCGAAAGGGCAAAATTATCCTAAATTAACATTGCTCAGCAAACTACTCGAACCGGGTTTGAAAGTACTTGTCCTAACTCCGACAAACAAGGGTGAGGTTCTTAACAAATTGGAGCTTGAATGCAGCACTTAAAAATAAACTCTTGAAGACGAAAAATCATGATTTATTGATGTACCTTCAAAGCTACTAGCTTCCAATTTCTGGAATTCAAGCCTGATAATTAAATATACTTATTATTATTGCAGAGTATTTTGAAATTGTTTGGAGATGAAATCGAAATATTGAATACGAATACGCATACGCGTACGCGCGCTTAAATATTTTTGCCAATACTAAAATGAACTGTATTGACTCAGAAAACAGCTCATTTTTCTATAAATTGTTATTGATCGTGCGAGTGAATTTTGACGAGAGCTCGCGTGACTTTTACCACAGAAATTCAAGCTGTATGCATATTGACACAGAGTTCGTTTTTATATTGACAAAACAATATGCGCGTGTCTTGACTTGAAGTATAGGCGTTGCTGAGATTTAAGATATTATGTAAATAAAAAAATATATTTTCCCCACATAGAAGACGAACCAAGTGGAATATTTGGAAATGTATTCATAAGAACAACACTAACAACAAACAAGAAAGTTGTTCCAAATAAATCAACCACGCATCGAATATAGATGGAAGTTATACCAAACTTCTGCACACGAATATAATCTCTTTTCCATAGACTTTTTTTAGTATAAGAGAAAATAATCCCTTGAACTTTACCGTTCCGCTTGGGGTAAAGATATACCGCGCGTTATAAAAATAATGATAGGCAATTTTTTTCATGATTCTAAAATACTAGCTTCAACCCATGACTTCGTCCGCGAAGACTTCTATTGATCAATATCGTAATAAATAATAGCCTGTATGTTATTCTGATGTATAAACAATAATTCTGTAAAGTTTTATCAAAATCCATTCATCCATCCTCAAAAACTTTCACCTAATCATTATCATTTGCCTTACCTTGTCCCATTATTTGGGGTCGGCGCAGTATGCCTTTTTTTCCATTCATCTCGCTTTTCCGTCATACTGACATCCACTCCGATCTCCGCCCTTTATACAGTCTATCCATCTTTTCTTGGGTCTTCCTCTCGCTCTATATCCATCCACATTTATACTCATCACTCTTTTAGTCACATGATTCTCATCTCTTCTCATCACATGTCCAAACCATTCTAATCTCCTACTTCTTACTTTTTCTGTTATGGGCGCCACTTTTATACTACCTCTGATATACACATTTCTCACCTTATACATTCGCGTCACTCCACACATCCATATCAACATTCGCATCTAGGCAGAGTGGAGACGTTTCTCTTCACGCACTGTAGCCGCCCAGCATTCTGAGCCGTACATAATCACCGGTCTTATAACCGATTTGTAGATTTGGCCCTTTACTTTTAACGGCATTTTTGGATCACTAGTAGTGCTGGTAACCTGTCTCCACTTCTGCCATCCTGCATTCGTCGCTTTACATCCCGATCTACCTCTCCGTCTTGTTGGAGTAACGAACCGAGGTACTTGAAGTCTGAGCAAGCTGATATTACTTTCAGCTAATCGTAATTTATAATATTAAGTAGGATTGCTGTGATTGTAATGTACGCACCAGGCGTAACACACGTGCAGTACGCAAGGCTACAACATCTATTCAGCTCATTAATAAATTTAATAAATAGTAAACTAAAAACTAGATAAGAATTTAATATCAAATATATCTACATGATACAAGATAGCGATGATATTAACTGCTCAAGGCATTCGTTTTTCCACTTCATAATAACATGTTCGATTTGACCTTTCCAAATGTTTTTATCGACTTTTCAAACTCAATAGCACTTAAGTGTAACAAGATAGAGATAACCAAGTTTTTATATTTGAGAATGTATATATTATAAGGATTAAAAATATGATTTCATGGTTTCTGTTTTTATTTATATTTGTAAGATATTACTTACATGATCTACTATTTTATTTTATTTATTTATTCTTAGGAAGATTTACAGACTAATAGTATTAATATATTAAGATACAAGTATGTAGTCCCGTGCTATTAACAAATCTTCACAGATTAAACAAGATATATATTGAAGATTTGACTATTCAATATTAATATTCAATTCAATATATATGTAGGGTTCTTTAACACCATACACTTGTTATATAAATTATTATATAATGCTTTTATAATTGACACTTCGCGTAATTACATTCAACAATAAATTTTAAAAAATAATGAATATAAAATGATTGGGTTCCCTATAAAGCATAAAAATTACCCGTTTCTACCTATTTATATCAAGAAATGTAAAACGAGTCCAAATTAATGGTCAGTCCTCGAAAAACGATAATTGAAACATTAATTAACTTCGAGAGAACCTATCGAAATGTCGACAAACTCTATTCTGTTCCATTAATTCATTAATCATCCGAAGAAATCTAAAAACTAATTTAAAAACGGAGAAATATCTGGTACCACTTGAAAATATTAACAATGGCCTTCCTATATCATAAATACCTACATAATCAGTATAATCACGACATTATTCCCAGAAGTGATAGGCGAGAGGCGAGCCTATTGGCATTTATACTGGCGACATACCCCCCCAACGCAAGGGAGATTGGGCCATAGTTCACCTTGCTGGCACATTGCGGTAATCTTCTCACGTCTTTCCATTGACGTGCACGTTTCCTCATGATGTTCAGCTTCACCGTACAGCAACAATATCTCCATAAATGCTCGGTAAGAAGCGCGTCAAAAATCGCGCGAGTAATTTTGTGCTAATATCAAAACGTACTAGGACTCATAAAACAAGCTGACGTGATTGCGTGGCTTGTACTACAGAAATTCAATCTTATGTGTATATGAGCACAGAGTTTGTTTTGGTATAGCAAGAGAATTGATGCGAGCATTCTTGAGAACCTTGCGGGACTAGGGTTTTATCAGCAAGTCTTTATCAAGCCGACAAAACAAATAACTAATATAGGAAATAGGCCCTTATAAAAAGACTGCTCGAAAATTTGACTGTTGAAATAATTTGATTGGACATTAAAACCAATTAACCAGACGCCAGTTCAACAAAGGAGATTCAAAAATACTTCCTATTCAGAATTATATCAGCGTTTCACAGAAAATGGGGACAAATAAAGAATTATTCCGAACCAACACCTGGGGCGAGGTTTTTGCGTTACATTGCGACCGTCGTTTTTCCCTTCTTATCGTAGCTAATCGAACAATGGCCAATTGTTTGGCCGAAATCAACGAGGATATAAAACATACCGAACAAATTTCGGAAACAATACAATTTTCGACGCAAGCAAAGGAAAATATCCGATTTCTTTCTGTTTCAGCTTTCAGTTTGTATTCGGCTTGTGTAATGATGCCTGACCGTTGTATCGGGTGACGCAACTGTGATATACAAGAAACAGTCAGCAGCGATGGAAAGTAAGTGCAATATAATACTGTTTCTTTAAAGCATTCTACTTTTGACACCGGTGGGTAGAGATGTAAAAGAACCTTCTAGACATATAAAGGTGGTTCTAGATATACCAAATGGTTGCTTTTGATCTGAAGCTAACATTACATTTACTATCGTTTCTTAGAAAACCATAATAGAGTAGAATTTTTGCGTTCTTTTTCAGGACTAAAGCAATATAACTTTTAAGGTATCATCACTTTATATATTTGCGATGATTTACATTTATAAGCAGTAAGTATAGTCAGCATCAAAAATATTGGGTTAAAATGATAAAAAAACTAAGAAATTTAAACTTTTTCATAATTAAGCAAATTTATTTTCCAAATGACAGCTGTCGTGTACTGTGCGCATTCAGAAATATACCTAGTGTCATTGAGTACTGATTAATTTTCTTAGTATTTCTGATAAATTTCATTAATAGTTGAAATTTATCAGAAATACTGGGGTGTCAACACCCGCATGTAATGTTTGCCATAACAAAACGTACTGTATTGACACATAGAGAAAGTTCATTTTTGACAGCCAATTTTGACGCGTGTAGGCGTGGCGTTTACGACAGAAAATTCATCTTCATGTCTATTGTAACAGAGTTCGTTTTAATATTGGCAAACATTGACGCCCTGTGTGGTTTAACTCGTCCTGATATATTTAATGCTGACTCTACAACGAGTTTTCATACATTAAAATTTAAATATCTGAATAATCCTTGAAAATTAATTGTTCTCCTTGTTCTATTGCTTGTTTATCTGAGATAAGTAACTATTTATTATCGTGTCGGAATAGGTACACACACTTTAAATTAATTCTCTTAAAATAATACTGCAAAGAAATTTGTATTAATTTCTGAAGAAATTTCATTTGTGTAATGCTCGCTGGCTGCACAAGTTTCCTGACATCTTTGAATGGAGTAATATCACATTTTCATACCATCTTTCGAACAGTTCACTGTTGAAAATTTTGCTATAACATTCCTGAAAAACAATAGTGTTACGTTCTGCTAAATGTTTGCTAAACAAAAAAGGTTATTCCTTGTGTCTTCAAACGAATATGTTTCGTAGTTAATTAGAAAACTTTTCAGAAGGATCCCTTTCATGTATTACAATAATTTAAAATTAATTTTGGAACAATGTAGTAAACTTTGAGTGAATATTAAATTATATTTTGTTCCTATGCAATTTATATATTATTCCTAATAATCAACTGCATGTTAATTACTTACACTAAAAACTTACAATAAATTACTATAACGATTTTTCTGTATGCTATACGGTTGTTATTGTTTTAGTGTCAAAAAAAGTTTGCGCGTAATTTAACATTAGCCTGCAATGATTTTGGTTCGTAAGAAATGTAATATCTTCTAAAACAGCTAAATACAGTTATCAAATTGATATAGTGCAGTGTTTGTAGTACCTACACGTTGGCCAAAATGTTTGGGCTATATCTGGTAATTTATTAGCTTTTCTTTCTAAACGATATTTGTAATCCTTACAGAAATATTCATCTTTACAACAATTTTATCACTAGCCACAGTGGATAGCTATAAAACAAAGTTCTTCTCGCAAAGTTTGGATTCGGAGCCGTCGATTTCTATACTCTACGCCCGCGATAAGAGAAGCGACAAAATCACCAATGAATGCCTCACCGAAATGTACCCACGAAACTTGTACAAATATCCATTGCATATTGATAGGAATGATATCCCATGTATTATCCATTGTGTGTTAAAAAAGTTTGGTATCATGACGAACGACGGTCTTATTAATATAAAGAATTACTACAAGAGGGTGCAAGCGATACATAGGTACGACCCGAGGATCCTGATCTCGGATGTTGGAGAAACTTGCGCACAAAACATCAATGGAATGAACTTGGAACACGACGTGTGTAAGAAGGCGAAAGTGTTCAACGATTGCACTCAACTGTACGCAGTATCCTACAGAGAGCCGGAAGATTGGAAATAATTTATATGTGTAGATGATTTTATACTTTTTTATCTTAATAATAAAACCAATAACGTCTTTCCTTTCTTTCATTCGGGAGTCCCGGGAGGAATCGAAGCAATCTTTTTTGCATTTTTGTATTTGAGCAAAGTAAATTAAACCATATTTCCCTCGTCACGTTTAAGGGGTCCTCCCGTTCCGGGGTTTTGATTACAGAATTCTTGCATAATATGGGCGTACTCTCTCTGCATATCAAAGAAGGAAGCCTTTCATTAGACGGGACACGAGCTGGGCACACTTTTTTTTTTTTTCATCAGATATTTTCAGTAGCTGTTAGTTTGGGGTTCAATGTAAATAAGATCGAAAAACGGTTCTCCTAGTCCCTTCCGTTTTGAACCGCATTGATAAGCTTTATTTTTAATATCTCAAAAGAACCACCTACTATGATAAATACTATCAGTCGATGCCCTTTATAATAATCATACAATGCTAAACAGAATTATAAATTGTATAATTCTGATTCTAAGGATGTACCGAGATTTAAGAATAGTAAGCAATTTAATATTTGAGATATTCCAATTTTAAAGTCCTGCGCTCACTGGCGGATCAAAACGCGACCGACAATTTTTTTTTGCTTATACCAGAACTGAACTGCAAGAAGCACATTGTCCTCGATAACGCGACTGAATTTTGACGTGTGGGCGCGTGACTTTAATTACAGATTTTCAATCTAAACTATATGAACACAGAGTACATTTCAGAGTTGCGTCTACTCGATCGCACGATTAGGTGCTACAAGACGTGCTAATAAAACAATTATAAACAACAAATTCTCCAACAGTTAAAGGAAAAAAAAACCAAAATAATTCGCAGTTACATAAAAGTTAACAACGAAATAAACCCTACGGAATGTTTGCGTTAGACTTGGGTACCCTAGGTATATTTAGATCATATCAGCGTCACATTCAAAGGTCAACGTGAAATTACTGCTATTGTTGTCTCACAAATAACTACGTTCGTTTTGGAGATTATATCTTGCGGGCACATACATTAGGTGAAATAGTGCAAACTCTACATTTGATTTATATCTCCATTCCATCTCCACTCTCCACATCTCCACTCTATAATTTGATGGTATATAAATAAAATCCATAAACAACCTCTTTTAATTTTTTTGTAGAATACTTATGAAAAAAAAATCTACTGTGTAGAGTTTTATAGCGATTTAAATTTCTCTAAATTGCAAGACTAGTCATTATCTAGAAACTAAAGAATCGAATTCAAATATCATCTACCCACCTTAAAATTTATCGTCGCAGACTGACAATGTTTAAAAGAGTTCAAACGCGTTTCCACCTCAAACTGTTTTCTTAATTTTTGTCTACCAATAGTCATTATACTTACGGTGAACAGTATGAAACAGAAATTTGCAATCAATTTAAGAACGTATGGTGGTACATTTTCAGTCCACGACTCTATTTACGTACACAAGATATTACAGACTTCTGAAATATCCTGATTACTTCAGAGTATTAAAAACAGTTGATAATTATACCCTTATAGGCAAAGCTCTGTCGTTCAGAATTTTTGTAGATATCATAGAAGAATTACTTATTATACGACTTTTACCACAGAAACCCAATCTTTAAGTATATTTACACAGAGTTCGTTTTGGTATCTGCCCAAATTGTGACGCACTAGTGTGCCTGGGATTTTATGATGTAATAATTAAAACGAGTGCCTTTAAAGGCATCGTTTAGTTGAAAACCTGATCGACGACTACTACTACTACTACACCTCTTTTAACGTCCCACTGCTGGGCACGGGCCTCCCCTCAATGCGAGGGGGATTCAGGCCATAGTCCACCACGATGGTCCAGTGCGGGTTGGAAGACTTCACACATCTTTCGAGAACTAGTCAGGTCCCCGCAGACGTGCAGGTTTCCTCACGATGTTTTCCTTCACCGTTTCATAGCAAGTGATAATCTCGGATCAGAATGAGATTCGCACTTATATCCCAGAGGTGTGAGCCGGGGTTTTAACCTGCGCACTTTGATTGCAAGGCGTGCGTTCGACCACTGCTTCAAAACGACAAAATATAAAAATATAAGTAAATAAAGTACTTTGAGGCTATCTTATCGACACGACCTTGCTCCGGGGATGAAATCCATTTTGTATTCGTTTAAGGATTCCGTTCCACAAAAGATCCATCAGAGAAATCCTTAACTCTCATTACTCCTATTCCAGAAATCACATTGCTCTGTGTACTTCTCGCCTGTTCAACATACGCTCGGATATCAGTGATGTATGCACATGACAAAATGTCCGACATGATCGCGGAACAGTGCCTCAACGAGATGTACTCAAAGAGCAGACGAGTCGAGATCCAAGAGTCGGATGAGCCGTGCATCATCTTCTGCGTCCTCAAGAAGTTCGGCATCATGAGCGCCACGGGAACTATCAATTTGGAAATTTATAGGTAAAGGTGACTTAAGTCTTAAGATGTAGGGTTGATTTTGCTACTCTTTTTAAGCCTGGGGCACATTAAGGCGCAAGTCGTAAAAACAATTGCCAATGCCAAAACTGACTCTGTGATAATATAAATAAACATGTACTATGGGTACATAAGCGATGATAACTTACTTAGTACAATTCGACAAGTAAGTGTTAAAAGAATTGTTACCTTATTTATTACAGGAAACGTGTGCAAATCGCTCATCAGCTCGATCAAAGAAATGGAATCGCAGATTACGGAGGCACCTGTATGGAGAGTGCGGAAGCGACGCAACACAAGCAGGATGTATGCAAAAAGGCCAAAGTCTTCAACGAATGCACCCATCTATACAGAATCTTACTTAAATAAAATTCATACAACCTTTGTTCGAACTTCATAATTTCTCTAGGGATCCAAAATGGCCACTTTAGCAATTCATGATACACGAATTATTTTCTTGGTATATGAATATGAATCGTTGCGTGAATCAGGCGAATGCTTGTCCATTTAAAAATAACTAGTTGGATTGCTACCGGACTCTTTCAATAAATAATGTCTAAGAGGAATTGCTCAGTGCCCCTTTTAGACCTTCAGATCTTGAAGAACGGAACGTATCTACCTAAGTTACGTTCTACTGCTCAAGATTTAGTGTCCGTTAATTAATTAGGTTACGGCTGCTGCGGTAATTTGAATACCGTATAAAAAATGTGGTAAACCACGGTCGGTAAAGTGCTCTTGACTTCTAGCTTAATTAATATTGGCTCCTAACTCTTCGTACCTACTAACTACTAAATGCTTAGTAACAAATTTGGAGAAATTTCTATCAATCTACAAACAAACGATAACAATATCAGGATAAAAGTGTTCTACAATCCCATTGTAAACGGATCATCAATTACTACAAAAATGTGGGCACGTAAGGTAATACGAAATAGTAAAAGGGTCTTTGTAATTTTATCTATGTTAAAATACGGAATTTCTCAATGTTTAAAATACGGAATGTCTCAATGTTTATACGGAATTTCTAATTTGTTTAACTGTTGACGTTAGAATGCAAAACCAAATTTATTTTCTGTGTAGTAGAAGCGCACAGAAAACAAATTAACGTATTTTCTGTAGTGCAAAGCAAATAAAAAGTGTCTAGCTATCTCAAAGAGGGCGTAACAGCAAATTGAATTGCCGTTTTCACTTCAGCAAATTTCATCGTTCAAAGACCAATATCGGTATGCACCTACTTCGAATGAATTGAAGCGAATACTGCAGAATGTATCAATACTGCGAAATATTATTTTAGTACCTATAGATATTTGTGTTATGAAATTGACGATATTACTTCTTCTATATAAATAAATCATCACTGCCTGTATTCCCCGAAGGGGTAGGCAGAGTCGCACTGCAGTGCGATCATACTTCGCTGATGTATTTTGGTCCCAATTTAATCGGGCACATTCCCCCTCAATCCGAGGGAAGTTTGGGCCATAGTCAACTACGCTGGCCCAGTGCGAGTTGGTGAACTTCACACGCCTTTCTATAGACGTGCAGGTTTCCTCACGATGTTTTCCTTCACCGTTTTACAAATACACATTATTAATACAAATGGATTATGAATGTGATAAAGATGGTGTATGAATCCTACATGTAAATGACAGAGGATCGTATGACAGTGACCGCTTATCATTGTCCCTAATTACGTGACATTGGCAGAAAACCTACTATTCGCAGATGCAGGCATTTATCATCTTATTTCACCATCGACCATCATTATCACTGTCATGGTGTGATGGAACCGTGATCCATCAATTACTGAATGTTATTTTTTTTTGTGTTGTCTCTAACTTTCTAAGAACTCAAACATGTGCAGAGTATAAACAAAAAGGGACCCAGAGATTTTACAAGTGGTAACAATCGAACACTAAAAGCTATTCATTCCAACAGTCCACTTGTGCAAAAGATTTATTTAATTGCCGGCACTCTACACGTGTTGGCTCCATTACCTGCTTCGTCTGGGATTCGTGGGAATGGTTCGAATATACAATGTTTAGACAATAGTTTTAAAATTAATGAATGGTAGTATTAAGACATTGCATGAACATGGGAATTTAGTTATAAGCTTTAGAATTAAGGCTTTATCGTAGAATAATATAATTCATTAAGGTCGGCAATGGCGCCTGTCGATTTTAAAGAATAGTGATTAATAATCACAGAACTCTTATCGAGTTATCATTTACTCTAATAAATTGATCGTATCACGACTGATCGTATAACACATTTTATACTTTGAACACCGTTATTAGCTTGAATTAAAGCTGGTCAAATTATAATGTTTCAGCATAACTGAATTGATGCGAGTTAGCTGACGCCATCTAGTCCGGTTGCGGACAACCTACGGGCATTGTCTCGACAAGTCGACGTTACAGCGGAATAGCGGCATTATAGTAACACGGTTGTTGGATTGGCTGATCCGACGCAGGCCACGCCCCGAGAGTTCCTGATGGGAGGAGATCAGCGGCGCCTGAGTAGCTTTAAGTTTAGGGAAGTCTTCGTCTGGTGGTCGTCCTGTTCAGTACCTTTTTAGCATATTTGTATTATTCTATCGTTAGCGTCAGTGTTTGTCTCTGGTCAATCTAGTATAGTTCAATAAGGTAAAGTCAGTGTCTGGCTGGAGGCTGAACTAAAGCTAAGTACCTATTTGTACGAATGTTGTATCGATGCGATTTGTCTGGAACACTTTCTTTATGACCTATAGGTCTATTAATTACCTGAATATCATCATGACGTACTAAATAAAGACTAACTAATAAACTCGCAATTTCATGCTCCTGACACATCGTACACAATTATGAATAATTACTTGTCCGTGGTTATTTCATATACATTGAGACAAAAGCCATTTCTTTTAAAAGTCCAATTTTATTAAGCTTGAAATCTTTCGAATACTGTAAATATTAAATCTTAGCCTTTGTACTGGTTGTGTAGGATAAGTAAGGGTATATATGTTCTTATTTATCTGAGGCGCGTTTAAGCGAAAGGGAGGCTTTGACGAAAAGCTTCTCTAGGGCTAGGCTGCCTAGACAAACTATTCGATCGTGCCATCAGTGGCGGGACCAGTACAATATCATAAATATAACCACGAACTTTAGAATAAGCCTTACCTATCTGTTTATGCCTGCATTGTTTTTATATGTCTGTGTGTTTGTGCTTACATGAAATAAACAAGTACTGAATTTCTGTTTGAGTGTGCGTTTGTACTCTACAAACCCCTGATTCACCTAACGAGCCACTAGTATAGCTAAAATTATTCATATATATAAATTACCAGGCTTTGAGTCAACTGTTACTCTAAAGCAATTTGTTTAGACTACTTTTTGAGCGTTTGCAAGCTAAGATCGATAGTTGATGCAATAAATGATTGTATATATATAGTTCTAATAATTAACCGATCAATGACTGATCGATATTTTTTTCAGTAACATATCAATATCTTTATCAATATCATATCAATATCATATCAATAATCGATTCACAAACTCATTAATAAATGCCTCGCAAATATTTCCTCGGTCTAGAGATCTTGCCCAACTCCAGTACAGTGCTCAACAAAAATCGCTATGGCGATAATAATGCGCAATAAAAATATATTATAATAGGGGCCCCATAACACAAAATAAAGAATAAACAAAGTGCACGATGCTGTACTATAAAACGCACTTGAGTACTTGGCAGTTCCGGTTCGATACCAAAGAAATAAGCTACGCCTAGACTCGCATATCTGCCCTGGTCCGGACGCCAGGCAACAGGAGTCGGTAGAGGCTAGATTTGTTTTGGAGGTACGGCCCCGGCTAAATAGATCACTCGCATCAATCTTCGATTAGACGCTTGTTCGTTAAATGCTCAATAGTACATTAATTCATCTTTGGATCAGCTCTGAAGGAACAGGCTACGCCTAGACTCACAAATCTGTCCCGGTCCGGACGCCGGGCAACAGGAGTCGCTAGGGGCTAGACTTGATCTAGAGGTGCTACTAACGATGAATAGGGCCCCAGCTACACTTCCAACTCGTTAAAGGACAACTAGTTTAACCCTAATAATTGAACAAAGTACTTAACCGCAAGTAACACTGTAACTTTGAAATCGAGGGTCATAAGATTTTAACGTAATTTTAAAAATACAACTTGCTCCGATGTTAGGCCTAGCTCGGGTCTATCACAATGGCACATTTCTAATCGACGGAAAGGAAGTTCTCAATTCGAGCCGTATGTTTTTTTTTTAATTGTCCTTTCTAATCATTACTGGACGTTGGGATAAATACCGCTAATCGCAGAAGCAGAAATTCCTCATCTTATTCCATTAAAATTTCATAATTACATTCATTTCGTAAAAAAACAAGAGGAAGAACGAATTACGTAAAAAACCTGTCGGACTTTTCACAAGTCAGATCGTAAATTGAGTGATACCATATAAAAATTAATTAATATAATATTGTCGGGAATTTCTTATACATGCCACGCAGAGAAGCTATAAAACTTAAGGCAATTACGTAGGTACAGCTAAACAAGGATCCCATTCGAGGGTTCGAAGGTGGGTGACGTCTAATGAATTTGTATTTATAGACCAGTTTATTTGCTCCGGTGGAACCCAATTTATTATGTATGTAATGTAGTAGAAAAGAAAGCGTATATAACGTTCTCTTTTCGTTCTAAGTAATTAGATACTAAACTATAATGTGTTGCTAACATGAGAAATAACAACACATATTCATCGTATGATCCCAAAGTAAGCAAAGGTATGGTTATCATACAGGGTGTTTCAGAAGTCCGAAATAATACTTTGACGCTTGCATCAGTTTCGGGTATACAAATAAATGGTGTAAAAATGTCTTCGAAATTCGACCATGTTTTACAAAAAATTTTTTCGTCGTCAATTTCTATAACTCGTAATATCTCGTGTCCCATATAAAATTTGTATGTTCTGTTTTGTAAATATTGGTAGTCACCCCTCATACGTGTAGTTTACACTGCTAACTAGGGTTATGGATGTACCCAAAGGCCAGAACATGATACCTATGAAAAATATTAAAAGGTCTATTACTCAGAAACTATGATAGTTAGATATAAACTGCCTTCATTAAGCATCCACACGTGAGCTACCGTATATGCACCCAAAGTATTATTTCGAACTTCTGATACACCCTGTATATACTGGAGTCTATTCCAATTACACCTAGTGCAGGGCAAAGGTCGAAAAGGTCATATCCGTAATTTGTCACTAACGGGATTCGAACCCGCAATCACCAGGTTCAGTGAACCGAGCAGCCTACACTCAAACCTTTGAAATAATGTTTAATGTCTACACTGTAAGCAGTGGTAGCCGAGTGGTCGAACGCACACCTTGCAATCAAAGTGTGCAGGTTCAAACCCCGGCTCGCACCTCTGGGTTTCATGTGCGAATCGCATTTTCATCTGAGATTATCACTTGATATGAAACGGTGAAGGAAAACATCGTGAGGAAACCTGCACGTCTGAGGAAACTTTACTAGTTCCCGATATATATGTGAAGTCTACCAACCCGCACCGGGCCAGCGTGGTGGAATATGGCCTGAATCCCCCTCGCATTGAAGGGAGGCCCGTTCCCAGCAGTGGGACGTTAAAAGGGCTATAGTAGGACAGATAGCTATATTCATATTATCTATGTACTTGTGACATCAACTGCAAAAAAAAACTTCAGCCTTCCTTTAAAACACCTTCCTTGATTGGAAATTTCTTAAAAAAAAAGAAAAAACAGCCTAATAGAATTCCCGACAGCTATTTGAAATTCAAATTGAAAATCCTTTGAAGGCACTCTACGACCGTTCTTAAAAAACATTCCTTGTACTTACCGCTCGGTAAATATAGAACATCTCTACATAACTTAGGAACGCTACCTAACCTGAAATTTTAACAGTTAAAAATAAATTATTGGAAGAAAATACGCATACAGGGGTTATCATACTCACAACAAGTTAACTTGAATCAAATTCATAGTCCAATCTTATTTTTACAGATAACCTAGTATTAACCGAGGTTATTTAAAATTGTGTAAATGATTTAAAAAGAGCATTAGGGCTCTGCGGGAAGAACATACATCCCATTTTCTTCGGGCAATCTCCCAAACGGCTGAATCTATTTTGACAAGACTTTGCTTGCTTAGCTGATGTTACAAGGAGTAACTTAGGGTACATGTATTATTTAAGAGCATTAAGGTTTCGCGGGAGGTAAATAAATCCCATTTATTTCGAGTGTTGATGTTACGAGACGTAACATAGGCTCCATTAATTTAGAATAATTAGGATTGTTTAATTCGGCGCGTACGAAGACGTGGGTACAGCTAGTAAAAAATAGAATAATAGGTAATTCAAGAAAACGATATGAAAAATAGACAATCAGTATCAATATCATTTAATTAAAAATATATATAATTTATTTGGAAAAATACGCTGTAAAAACCATTGCATTATCGATGGAAATAACTATAAAATTGTGAGTTCAACTACCGCTCAACAGCTGGGATATGACGAACATCGCGATCTTCTGGATCCAGCACCAGATGGAACAGCCCTTCTTCGGGGGATCCTCTTCCTCCTCCTCCTCCCCCCTGGTCGTAGGAACCATGGTCGTGGCTTCCTCCTGACATACCGAATACGACACCAACAGCGCCAAATACACAACTAGAGCCAACTGAAGTATTTGCTTGGGAACCATTTTGTAACTTCCCTTTCACACGCGTCCCTGAATATGTTTGAGCAGAAATGAAGCAAATTCTAAATATTTGAATTTGGGATACAATTTAGATTTATATCTCGTTCCGATAGTTATCTGGTACGCTTTGTATACATCTAACATAATTACTGTAATTTTATATGGTTGGTAATACTAATAATGGCATCATTTAGGCTGCATTGATGTTTATAAAGGAAGAGTTCAAATATTATTTAGTACAAGGTCAACATGTTGGCTTCGTATAAATAAAGCCCTGTATACACATAGGCGTCAAAACACGCCCTGCAAAATATTTGCCTATACCGAAATTAACTGTATTCCTTAATAGAGAAAGCTCATTCTTCAACGAAATGTCATTGATGATGCCAGCGGATTTTGTAGCGTGGTCGCGTGGATTGTAAAATAGAAATTCAATCTGTGTATATATTGACACAGAGTCCGTTTTGGTATGTCCGAATTAACGATGTAAAATAATATCATCAATATGTAGAATATATAGTATTAATCTTTACAATATTTTATACATAATATCATGACAAAGAGCTTGTGATAATAAAAGTGCTTTGTTTTCCCGTGGTAAAAAGGCAAAACATTGTCTAAAGAGGTTACCCATTTTCATCCGACTCATTTCATATCTTTATAAAAAAAAAAATCATTCGAAATGAGAACCTCTTCCTTTTAAAAAGTTAGTAAAAAAACAGTGGCGACGGAATCCAATAGCTGTTAAACGAATAAACAGAAATGTATTATTGCGAGGTCTTTAATAAAAATTAATTAGCTTTATCCCACCGCAGGCAACCACTGGCTCTAATAAACTCCATTACAAAATGCGACCAATAAACCAAGAACCTACAGTATTCTACTAATCCTTGAAAATATAGATGAAAAGAGGAATTACACCCGGGTACCGCGGATCTAACTACAATGGTGGTTTGGACCGACAACAATTTGCGCTACGGACTACGCATTCAAGTGTTTTTCTCATTATTTACCGGTTTTCAAGGAAACTGTAAATTCTATTAAGCTCCAGGCCAACGGGAGCATGAAAATTCACGTGACAAATTTTATGACTATACCAAAACGAACTGTATTGACACATAGACAAAGATCATTCTTCAATGAAATGTCATCGACGACGCGAGCGAATGTTGACACGATGTCCGTTGTCTTTTATTTGCCACATAAATTCAATCTTTAAGTCTATTATTATAAAGTTCATTTTCAAACAAAAGTCATGTTAGTCTCACGCTTTAGCGTGGCCGGGGCGTTATTTTCCTGTTTTCAAGGAAACGGTAAATTCTATTTACTTGTTGTTTACGCAGATCAAACGAGAGCCTGTAGCAATGTTATTAAGGATACCTTCGAATGGACTATAGACTCTTTTATTAGATAGAACAAACAGGAAAATGATAAATTAGAAAAATAACAGTGAAAATGGGATGATGAATAGGAGGCTATCGATCGAGTGAGGGCGAAGATAGGTATTTACTGAAGCTAAAGGTCACCTTATATCAACCAATTGCTTACCCTGGTAAATAATGATAGTGTGTTTTACCGACAATAGGGTAAAAATACTTAGAAAATATAACTACTTACTAGCAAATTAGTCATGTCTTTGGTTAAGATTACCGCCCTGAAAATAAGGAGCGACTGAATTCATTTGACTTTATTCGAAAATGTTGAAGATTTGATGGTATAAACCACGTGGCCATGCTTCGCTGAAAAATGTGCTTTTTCAATGTGTTAATACAGTTCGTTTTAGTTTATCGCGCCTTGTTTTTGACACGCATGTCTGTGCAAGACTCTACTCTGAAATGATCAGCTATAGCTGTGCAGAAAATTGTAACCTTTGATATCGTATCTATCTATCAGTAAAACAATTTTCAAAAACGGATAAAGTAGTTTCGGAGATATTCCTACACAACAACCTTATCGTGTTATAAGCAAAGATTCTTGTAATTTCTCCCAGGTTGAACATTTTGTAAGAATGGCTATTAAAATAATTAAATTGTTTAAAACATTGGTAGTAAATCATTCGATACCTGAGCCTCTTGAATTAAACTCTTCCCAAGGGATTTGCTCGGTCGCGACCGACTATTGTACAACGGCAAGGATGTCAAAGTTCGTAATGCGAAGAAACTGCACTTTAATTAATGTTCCTACCTTGCCCGCTGTGTTGTATATTGAGTCTTGTTTCATAGTTCTTAAAATTATTTTTTCTGTGCCCCTCTTTTATTTACCTTTATCAATGTCGTGACTAACAAATGTCCAAGTGTAATAAACACAATGTAGGTTCATTATGTTGTATTAAAAATAAAATGTAGGTTCCAGTAATACCAAGAAGTAAGTGGTAGCCCAGTTGTTAAACCGCCTTTCTTAAAAGTAAGGTGTACAAGTTCAAACGCCGGGCCCGCATCTCTGATATTTCATGTGAGAATGTCATTTTCAATAATGATTACCACTTGCTGAATGGCGAAGGAAAACATCGTGAGTAAGCCTGCGCTTTATAGAAAGGCGTGTGAAGTTCACCAACCCGCTCTGGGCCAGCGTGGTGGACTGTGACCCAAATCTCCCTCGTATTGGCGGAGAATGTGCCCAGTATAATGGCAATAGACTCGCCTCCTATTACATTAGAACCAAAATACATCGGAGAAGCTTTTTGTATTGCATGGCTCGGTGTGACGTAAATTTTTCTCGACAAATCTGACAATTGAAAGAGATAAAACTTATGTCTACGCGGTCATACTATGTCTACTGTAATACCAAGCTATCTTCACAGCGATAACTTAGTAATGTATTTAGTGTAACGTAGCCTCAACATACATACATACAAACATAGTAATTAATGTAACGTAAGCTTAACATACTAAATTCATTGTACCAATATAATGAGCTTAGTTTGCACCCACACTGGTCGATGGGTAAGCACTAAGCTCACAATTCTGCCTAATGTTACTTTATATAGAACGTGCTTCGCGAGTCCCACGTAATAGGTTATTGCGTCAGATCTATATTGTGAAATATAATATTGTACCAAATGGATAGTTCCTTTTAGGACCTATTTTCGACAATATAGGTATTGACCGCCGAGGTGCATCAATTTCTACGTGTGATTTGTAAGTAGAACGGGTCTGCTGTGAAACTGATATAATAATATATCAGGGTGTATTCTCATAGTTATGGATTTGATACCAAAAAGACCCGGGGGGTGTGTCCTGGGCTATCTGTGTTTGCGGCGTAAAAATGTGCGCGTAAAACATTTATCCAATACTAATGCGGACTGTATTTATTCATAGAAAAGATCTTCTCCTTTTCAACAAAATGAATAAAATTATAAATTAAATAAATTTTATGGAATGAGGAATCATTCTCTTCACCTGCGATTAGCGGGTATTTTAGCTAGTGTCAAGTAATTAATAGCAAGAGCAAATTCAATAAATACACATTACAAATAAAAATGTGTAATTAATGTGATATATAGAGTGTTTCAGAAGTCAGAAATAATACTTTGACGTTTTCTTCAGTGTCGGGTATACAACTGAATGGTATTAAAAAAAAATCGAATTTCGCCCATTTTTTTTCAACTTTTTTTCGATGTCAATTTCTTTAACTCGTAATATCTCGAGTCCGATGCAAAAATTGCTAGTTTTGTTTTTTGAATATTGGTAGTCGCCCCTCATATGTGTACTTTACACTGCTGAATAGGGTTATGGATGTACCCAGAGGTCAGAACACGATACCTGTGACAAATATTCAAAGGTCTATAACTCAGAAACTATGTCTTCACTAAGCATCCACATAGGAGCTACCGTATATGTACCCAAAGTATTATTTCGGACTTCTGAAACACCCTGTAGATGGCGCATGAGTCAATAGAAAAGCTTATCTTTCGACAAATTTGCGATTGGTTTGGTTTTGACAAAAATCAATGTGCCCGGGGCTATACATCCATAATTAACTGATGAATACTTGTTGTGTGAAATGAATACTTGAATGTTTTTTTTTATAATTGTACATAGTTATATTTTGTTAACTGAATTTTTGATTTTGTGTCGTAATAAATTAAGTTACACTTTAACATATAGTATCTAGAGTACCCATAACGACTCCACTCTTCCTATAGCTTTACGGCGGTATTTCCGCCATTTTTGTTATCTCATGTACCTGTAGTATACGGCAACTATATGCGGAAACAACAATGGTGGAGTCAGATGAACCAGAAAAAATTACCGCAACGCGGGCTCAAAATGCCATCTCCTTTATAATATCTCCAATAATCTCCATACACTTTAAGAACACAATTTAAGAAAGACATTTAAAGATGATTAGTTAGTTAGTCATGCTTCAATGCACGACCCAGCCGGTCTAAAAATTCATTGGCATATTATGTATTCACAGCCAACACCTGGCACGTACAACGACGAGTAAAAAAAGTCCTTGGTTTCGCAACAATGCGATTTGTTCGAACCCTTTTTTTCCTTATAAGCCTCGGATACAACCTCCTTGAAAATGCATTGACGCGACGGCCCCGAAATGAATACCACCATGTGAGTTTTTAACTAAAGAATATATTTTTTTTAAAGTATAATGAAGATCTGTTATCCAAGAGGTGTGGGTAGTTTTAATTGATAGAAATGTTGTTAAGAAGATTATAAGTAATGGACAGAGCCTATTAGGTTAAAGTGGTACCAATTTCAGAATTATGCTTTGCCTCAGAATCAGATTTTTTTTATTATTGTAAACTATTACAGGCACTTATGAATCGTAAGTAAGAAATATATAATATTAATAGTATCTCTACCACCCATTCGGAATGCATTTCCTATGGAGAAGAATGGGCATGGTTGTTTTTTTTTCAATAAGAATTTACATTTTTGTGTGTATTTTTCTTAATTAACCATTATACAATTTAAAGTTTATGAGGCTATACATTCTCAAACACACAAAATTAATCAGCTACACAAATTACAAGTTGTGTCAAAAGTATATATTCGTGAAAATGCAGTTAGTTTTTATGGTACATAAGTAACTATGCAAGTATAGATTTTATATCCTCACCTTTTACTGACATACGCAGTAGGGTATACAAAAAGTATATATAGTATATAAATATATAAAGAGTATATAAAGTTAGAAGGTCAATGTGTATTCAGTATCGAAATTATTTCTGTATCTTCCGGGTATTTGTGCCGCTGGAAAACATTGAATATGTCAATGGTTCGGAAAGATTAGATATTTGCTTTTCCTTCCTCGTGTTTTGAAGTCACACTGACTAAAAGATAAAATAAGCTTGTTTTACGAATAAAAAACTTAAGTCATACACGGAAATATTGACTATGGAATATCTACTTTTTTTGTAATACAAAACCTACTTCGAGGAAATCGATATTGTTGTTCTAGCAAAAATCATGGTAGTCTTTTAGGAAGGATGGCAAAGTAACTAAAATCTTTTTGTTACTAAATCCAGTAAAAGTAACGTCACTAGTCCTGCCATTGACGTAATTAAAGTCCAGCATTCTTTTGTTTGACACAAGTTAAACAAAGACTCTTCGCACGAACTAATTGTATTAAAAACTAGGTACCTGAAACTTTTATTACTTAACCATTTACTTAGACATTACACCGAATTCAGCTCTGAATTAGTACCGCCAGATAAAGCAGTTGGTCTACTAACACAACTGTTTCTATGGCTGTCTAATTGCTACCACATAATGTGGATACTGCCTGCTCTACGTGAGATCGTTAATTTCGCTAAGTAACGCCCACTTTTGCTTAATATCTCTGAAATTGGATTGAAGCGAAATTTCAACTGAGAAAATCTTATAGCCCTTATCTTTTACAATATTAGGTTATACCTATTCTACAGAAAATTATATTTATGAACTATGTTCACAGGGGCATGTTATTATTGAAGATCTTAGCTTGTCTGCTGCCCTGTATTGCTGCTTCACGACACATGGGATCATCGGGGACTTTGGTCGATTTCACAGATCCTAAGGTAAACCAACTCCTTTATTATACTATAATTTCTCCTTTAATTTCCAGCTTACTTGAAATTAGCTGATTAGCGATATTTTCGTAAAGAGATTACTAGGTAACAGTTCTTTACTTTCTGAGCAAGTCCTCTGTAGTCCCAGCCAAGCAGAATGGAACTGCCTACCCTACCCTGCCTAACCTACCCAAAAGTTCATAGATTAATTGAAAACCATGACCAGACCTAAGAAATAATCCAAAGTACCTATTACCGAGTATCTAATGCACTGAACTAATGAACATTTTACTAAACAGGTTACAACATTATCAAGTATAAAGTATAGATTTTAAAATGGCTTAATTTTTAGGTTCAAGGCCACTTGGACGCACTAGTCCGCATGGCCCAATCCTGTGTCATCAAAGTGCGGGCCACTCCAAAGGATGTGAGGGCATACTTCACCAACTCGGCTCCGGTCTCCAGGTCAGGCCAGTGCTTTGCAGCCTGCATGCTTGAGCAAAGTGACGTTATCAATCATGGGAAGGTTTGTAATAACCGGTTTTATTAAGTAAAGTTAAGGTTCTATGCAAATAATGTCTTGAACCGAAACAGGAAGATCATCCGGTCAAGCGGGATCGGCCGCTACGCCATAACAATTAACGTCGGGATCTTGTATACATAATTAAGTTGATTGAGAACTCTTCTACCGCGATTTATGCAGTGTATTTTTTGCGCCATCTATTAGCGTATTGTAGAAGTTTTATTACGGTGAGATTATAGAGATCATCACAATCTGCTGGATGTGATACTATTGGTAAAATTCTTCTCATTTTATCCTCTGCACAGGTAAACAGAGACCTACTAATCCACCTCGCAAGCTTAGTCAACGGCAAAAACTCCCGCGTGGTCCGCAAGCTAAGCACTGTCTCCCGACTCTGCTTGGACAGCATTGAGGGCATGTCGGACCGGTGCCAGCTCGCCTCCACCTACAACGACTGCCTGAATGAGAACATGATCGAGTTCGCCTTCCCGCTGGACATAGCCGAGGAGGCAGTTCGCAAAATGCCCTTCCATTTGATACAGCCTAAGTGAGTAAGTTATCAGAGCAGTATGTTTTGATGATTTTTAATATTTTACACATGTCTTAGCTTCGTTCGCGTGGTCATTAGCTTTATAACCGAATTCGAAAAAAAGAAGGAGGTTTTCAATTCGACCCATATGTTTTTTTTTTCATAAGCTACTCCAATATTACGACTGGTGCTATTAAATAAAGGCCAGCTGTTCCTCATCGCATAATATGCTTTTATAGTTTCACGCATTATGGTCCGTAAGCAGTATAGCAACCAACCACCTCTTATAGTATTTTATGAATATTAACAATATTAACTGTCATTTTTTGACAGTTAATATAAACAAAACAAAACTGTAAATATAAAACTAACTAAATAAATATAAAACAAAACTGAAATGAAGGTGATAAGGGGGTCGGCTTAAAAAAGATCCCTAAATTACAAATCAGTTTCAATAATATTTACAGTATCCAATATCGAATCTGCTTGCAAAATTCTCTTGCGCGTTTCAAATCTGTATGTCTTACTTGTACTAGCTTCTTTGATATTGGTTAAGCGCCATCTATCGAGGCGAGTTGAACTATACTTATATAGCGAGTTTGTTTATGCTGGGAGACACAAATTAATTGAAAGGATTTAAATGTGATTTGTATGGACATTTTCTGAAATTGCACAAGCAATGTTCTGTACTCAAAGTCCATGCGGACCAAGCAGCGAATAAAGTTTAGTTATAATAACTTACAAGTCTTGTAACATTAAACATGGTTCTCGAGTTTTAATGTCTGCAGCGCAGACACCGAGACTTTTCAAATTGGATTAGCGAAGTCTTGAGAAGTTTAAGCGTTGAGTCAGAATTCTTCATTAACGACTTTTCCATCTGAATCACTATGCAGATTGATTTCAGGACTTTAAGCCTTTTTGTAATCAATGTACCTGTCATGTACAGTCATCATCAAAATACAGAATAAACTGTTCAAATTTAACTTGTGGACAAAGTTGTGGACAGTGCATTCAGCGCTGTTATTTGAGCCATTGCTTGTTTAAACTTAATACTTAATGTACTGCTGTTTTTTGTTCCAAATAAACAAAATAAAATAAAACTTGTTAAATAACCTAAGAAAACAATATTGTACATTGAAATGAAAAATTAATTATAACGTGATGTGATGGAATACTCGTCAGAAGGGAATCTTTCGCGTGATGTGTTCAATATGAAACACCTCTTGTGACATTGATATAAATTGTAGTTTCCTCAGATTCTTTCGTTCTATTTCATCACTTGATTCATTGGTCAAGTGAGAAGTTAAAACCATCCTAAAATATTTAACTATATTTACATCTATAGTTAGAACAGAATACGTGACGGATAAAGTGCAGATCCTAGCCTTCTTATCTTACATTGATATTGTTCCTTTATTACATTAGTTTTTTAAAGTTTTCGCACAAAAATATCTGTCATTATATTATTGTCCTGCCAACTAAATTAATATCGACTCTAGGGTCTTCACAATAGATCTTTAATTTCTGTAATCTCGATTCAATTAACGTGTACCGATGTTTTGTTTCAGCCTGCCGCAAGAACTGAGGTCGGCGAAATTCTACTAATGTCGTCCAAGCGGCACTTTTTATAACTTTTTTTATTTATTTAATATTTTACATTTAAGCCCCTAGAAATAAACGCATATCATGACATATTTTTTTACTGACGGAATACTTGATTTAGTCATTAATTAGTATTATCTTCCGTGACTTAATCATTAGGCTTTAACCGAACCAATAGAGCGTCAAACGAACTCTGTGTCAACATACCTTCATAAAGTTTTCCTTTCATTTAATTTACCAAGTTTGTTAGAGAGAATTCATCATTATAATTGACCCTAACGATCGATGCAATAAAAGAACATGGTGTAATTTTTACAGATTTTAGTCGGTTCGATTCCCGGGTGTAGGAAACGATTTTTCGAAAATCGTTAATGCAGATTTTTTTCTTTTCAATAATAAAGGAATGTTTTCTTGGAGTACTATTTTCTATCTACAGTACTTTCCCTTCAGGTGGCATTACAAAATTCCACCCTGTATACACATGGCAAAGCCAGTAGAACATTTAATACAACCAACAGCAGCCGCCTTCACCGCATGAACAAGGAACTTCTCTCACATTTTTGTTCTGAATCCTGCTGTACCTATACGGATTAGTATTGAAATCTTTATTCTGCAACTATGTAGTAACACGAAGCATAAAACCCACAATTTATCGTAGAATAACGCTCTCGACGTGCTAGAACCAGGAAATTCTGTCGCGATAAGGTTTACGACACCCCACAAATATTCACGCGCACTTAATCCATTTTGTAGCATATATTATAGCAAATAAGATTCACATTGCACGTTAGTTAAAACGGAACTATCATGCAGTATTGGACTCAAGGTTTTAATAAGAAAATGTGTAGTGCGTTACCTACCTAAAAAATATGTGAGGTTTTAAGTAGATTTTAATACATTTTTGATGCGAATTCTGATTGAGCCTTGGGTCTTCTCGTGTCCTAATATGATTTCCTAAGACAAGTCTTTAAAAGCGATATTTGCTTTGCCTTGGGTTGCCTTCAATTCCTGTCTCTTTTCGTCTCATTATTTTCACAAATTACTAAATTAACACATTACTGATTCACAACTCTTCAAAACATGAGTTATTATATCACCACATAATTTGAACCATAGGCAGAATTATCACTGATATTGTATGAAGAATACTTAGAAACTTACTTGATTTTAATTTGAACTATGAACCATACTTTTCCAGATGATTTAACGATATCCGTTAAAGTAAAACAAAACTAACATTAGACCTAACGATCTCAAACAAAGTAGAAATCTACGAATATGTTTAACCGAAAGGCGAAAGTTAAACATAGAACAAACAGAAGCAAAATGAAAGAGCAAACGACTTAGCGCCAACTTGCTAGGAACTTTGTAAGTTAAACAACGACTTGATAGAAAGGGTCACGTTACGTCTATCCCTTTTAAATGCATAGCTAACAGATATAATACAATGTGATTGATGAAAATGGGTAAACTAACCCTTATAACATATATCGACCCTTGAAAGGCAATCCTCACTAAGCGGCAAAAAATTGTAAAATTATTTATTTATATATACCAAAATATGCAGAAGTATCTGGCCGTTCGAATGGTATATACCTCATTTTACGTTTATTTGTCGCTTAGTAAGGATTGCCTTTTAAGCATCGATATTATCTAGCTTATTGTAAATAAATATGTGAAGTGACAAATATTTAATTATCGCAAGGGTCGAAACTGGTCAGTAAAGTCATTTAAAGTCAGTTTTTGAACGGTACGCGGTGGTCAGTAACAGTCAGTTTTTTCTGCAAATAGTTAGTAATGTCAGTATTTTAGACTCTGATAAACCAATTTACGTGTAAAATGTCGATGTCTTCAAAGTTACATACGGCACGCTCCATTTACTACGGATATTCTTTCTTCATGCCTGACCACCTATACTACAAAGCCGCTATAGCAGTGACAGGGTTGCAAATTGCACTTTTTTCTGTAAAATATCTGCTACTGGTTTGGAGATGGATTTAAAGTTCTGTAAATTTTGAGGTTTCCCTTTAAAGTTAGGTCTGTAAAGTCAGTATTTTCGAGCCTGTTTCGACCCCTGTTAACGTTTTTATAAAAGAGTTTTGACGTGTTAAGGTTGCTTCAAAATTCGCCGCAATACAGCTCTAAAATTGGCTGTTACTTTTGAAATCTCTTTAATGTAAAGATAAACATAGCAGAATGAACAAACGAACTAACTGACTTGGCTGCAAGGCTACGCCTAGGATTGTTATTACGTAGCTAAAAAATCATGTTTCAATTCTGTGGGAAAAAACCATGAAGATATTGTAACGGAGATGGCATATAAAGCGATGGCATATAAAGCGCGCTGCAGCATTTTCTTCTGTTTTATCTGACTCCGCCATTGTTGTTTTCCCATATAGTTGCCGTATACTACAGCAGGTACATGAGATAACAACTATGGCGGAAAAATTACCGCAGAGCCATATGAAGAGTAATGTCGTTATGGGTACTCTAGTAACTCTATGGAGAAAACGAAATTACTTATCTTTATTCTGTCTTCACGAAATGAGTCATCCATGATATTTCGTTGAAAAATGTGCTTTTTCTATGAGTATATACAGTTTATTTTAGTACTGAGTAAAAATTGTTCGCCTAAAATATTCTTTGGTCTAGGATTTGGACCAACCAACTGTAAACATTGAGTATAAAAGAGGATTAAGTTGGAAATAAGTTATTTACCGCACCACTGACATCTAGTCAGAATAATCCCAAGTTATTAACTTATCAAAGAAATGAAAGTATTCAAATTTTCCAGTCCGGTTAGCCTTATTGCTTTCATTTTAATGCTTGGTATACTTTATACATTAAAATCTTCTTAGTCGACATCTTCATTACTGAAGTATGGTCTTCCACGTGTTCCTGTACATACGTAATCTAAAATATTATGAGACAGCCCATTACCAAATCAGTAGTCAAAAAGTAACAAATACAAATTGACTAGATTCCCTGATTTTTTTCTATTCAAAATATGTGTCGAATGTTCAGAAGAATTGCTGAGATGAACGAAGCGTTTTAAACAGCTGGTGTCTTAGTCCTTGCATAGTATACACGGCCTTCTGTGAAAAATGTAGCCTTTGTAGCATTTTGATGGTATCAAATTAAATTGACCACCCCATTAGGTGCTCTGTAGTTATCGCCATTCAACCAAAAATGACAACATAAAAAGTGTACCACCAGTGTAAGTCATACGGTGACGTTATTACCTACTTCTACGATAATATCCTTTATTTTAGCTATATTTAATTGTCAAATAGAATTCTTCTCAGAGTAGATAGAGGACCCCTAACGACTGAACTCTTCGTAATGCTCTGCGGCGATTTTTTTGCAGGTTGGCAATGGTTTATCTGAGTTCCGCCATCTTAGTCTTAAGATCAAGAAAGTACCTAAGTGTGACCTAAGTCAAAACTGATATGCCGTGCGGGCTCGAAATGCCGGCTCCATATTACTATACTACCTCCATCGACCAATTATACTACTTTTCAACTTTAACTTTTAACTTGGTACAAACTTAGAAAAGGTTGAAATAATCTATGACAAGCTCATAAATTTCTTTTTTTTATAAATACATTTCTAAAATGAGATACTATTTTACCTGTTGCACAATGAGTCAAACTAATCTCCAGGGAAATCTGTGTGGGAATAACAACTGAACAATCAATACAATTACCTGTTATCTGGGTCATTTGAATAAATCAAAATAGACTACATTATAAAACTTATAACAAATGTTATTGATTAAAAGAGATATGGGATAGACACATAGCTAATAGGGAAACAGATTTGGGGTTAACGTACCAAAATTAACTAGATTTATGATTGCCGCACATATAAGTGATCAAAACTATCGCTGGAACTATTATAATAACTGAACAGAACAACGAATATATAAAATTTGTAATTGACGGCTTAATCTAGTGGTCTAAGTGGAGGCCGCTTGATTTATTGAACCGGGTTTGATTCCCATCAGCGGAAAATTTCGGAATTTGTCTATGTCTGGGTATCGCCTATTATCCTGTAGGTACCCATGGTACAAGCTTTGCTTAGTTTGACATCATACGATAAGTATGTATAAAAAAAGAAAATAATATCTATAAAATTCCACCACACGCTACCCTCGATTTATTTGGCAATCATACATACAGTCATTTAACGCTTAAACTTCAAACCTTCCTTTTATGTTAAACTAAACACAAGTTCTAATTAATTGGATGTCAAAGTAGAAATTGGACATCAAAGCCTCGATTTTGTGTCCAAACATCAGATGTACACAATATCTTATTAGCAATGGCACAAATCAAATACTAAAAAGGTTATAGGGCGAGATCAAACAATGGCAACTTATTGAACGGAGCGGGTAAACAGTAGGCAGTTAATGAAACTGTACAAATAGAGGCTAAGCTAGCCCTTGTGTTGCGTAGAAATGTTTGCACAGGGCGTGTGGGCGAATAACTTCTTTCCTTACTAACATACTACAATAGCTTATCCTGCGACTTCATTCGCGAGGAATTTGAGCACTGTAATTAACTGTAATATTTTTTTTGTTCTTAATTATTTTTCTAAAATACAAATATCCAAAATTACTTCTTGCAACATCAGCTAACTGCCAGTGAAAGGCCCGTAAAAATCGGTTCAGCTGTTTGGTAGATTGCTCGATAAGAATGTTATTTACGGTATCCCGAATGTTATGTTATTTATGTTATTCCCGCGGAACCCTAATGCTTTTAGGTATAATCGCTATAAGTTCGCCTTCTATTACGTTGAGACCAAAAATACATAGGTGAGGTAAGTGCCTACCCCTATAGGTGTTAAGATGAGATGTATTTACCTCAACAACACGTCTCACAAGGACGCGAAGACAAGACTTATGTCACAGATAATGTCGCACCGTTTAATGGGTCATCGTTTCACTATATCGGAATTAGTCTAGGTATTCTCTAACACATATCAAAGACGTATTTATAAATAAAACATCAACCAGAGATAAAATAAACGGAACGATAAACGAAAGCGATTTAATTTGAAGTCCCCGGGATAAACTAAAGCAAGGAATAAAACCGTAGCTCCAATTTATTCCTTTGAGCGACTCATTTAAAGCAATAAAACAAGTTAGACAAACAACGCCACCTATCGGCAGAGCGCTCACAACGGACCGGTGGCAAACTTGGAAAATAAAAGAAGTTAATACGGTGTATCGATTGGAATTTAATTACTATAGTGAAAGCTCTACCTCACTGTATACAGCGAGACGGCGGCACGGAAATCCAAAAACGATGTATGCTTACTCTACATACATGCATTAACTCTACAATAACTTTATGGCACGGCGTCACTGCAAATATTTATTCGGCAAATCGAATAACAGTGTATGGGACCGACCAACCTATAGCTAACAGTAAAACCCCCACACACTGGGGCGTCATGACACGCGCGTAAATTTAGTTCCCAATACCAAAATGAACTGTATAGACTCAGAGAAAAAGATAATTTTTCAACGAAATGACAGCGCGAACGAATTTTGTTGCGTGAGGACACTTCACCACAGAAATTAAATCTTAAATATATTAGCATAGTGTTCGTTTTGGTGCTGGCAAACATTTTGACGCCCCAGTGTGACGGCCTACAAGGTTAAAACATAAGTGGTAATCAATACATAGTATAAAACAAAGTCGCTCCCCGCTGTCCTTATGTACGCTTAAATCTTAAAACTACGCAACGGATTTTGATGCGGTTTTTTTTAATCGATAGGTGATTCAAGAGGAAGGTTTAAGTATATGTATAATACATGAGAAACACTGATAAATTTAGGTGTCGCTGCTTTCTTATGTCACTAATTCTAAGGCGGTACGAAGTTTGCCGGGTCTGCTAGTTTGATAATAAACCTCGGTCATCCACCATCTTTATCACTATCATCATCCATTTTAATTTGTAATGTGTATTTATTGAATTTGCCCTTGCTTTTATTTACTTGACACTGGCTGAAATACCCGCTTAACGCAGGAGGAGCCATTCCTCATCTTACTCAATCAAATATCATCATTTCATTCATTTCGTACAAAAAGAAGAAGAAGAAAACATAAGTGAAACACACGGTAATACTACTGATCTGAAAATAGTGCCATTAGACGTACTAACAGAAAAAACGGATTGAAAATCCTTCACGTCAAGGGGATAACAACGATAGAGCCGAGGTAAGTCAAGCAGCGTCGTAGTTTAAGCTTTATCCCCTTAAACTATAGTGCTTTTCGGCTTGAGTTGTTTTCGCGTCTCGGTCTATACTATGGAATAACTTTACGACGAAACCTCGTCAAACTACAGCAACGAGTAGATAAAGGAAAAAAAATATTTTTTAAATTTAATGGTTCGATAATCAAAACCAAAAAGAGACAAATGGAAGTTAATTACACAAAAACTAGTACAAAATAGATGTACTTATAGATTATTTTTGGCTAAAACTATCTTTTGGAGGAATAAGATAACCTTGAAATGTATCAAAATACAACATCTTATCATAAAATCTTTATTTAGGACAAAGTGATTCACACGTAACCTCAGTTAATACATGGTAAGTATACATAAAATAATTTAAGGGGACCAATATTTACCTCTGATTGCATGCGTTCATATATGTATATAAGTTTAACAATAATAAAATATATAGAAGCCGATTTCAATAAGAAAATATTTTTATCACAAGCTTATTACGTGTAACTAGCAATTCTATCTATACAAGAAACTATTCAAAGGCGAAATGTTGCAAGTAATCCATTAAATTTGTGTACAAAAGTAAAACTTTTAGCGACAAAAATGTTTAGTTTTATTTTGTGTACAACAAAATTGGGGTCAGTATCGTGTGAACTAATACAAGTGTGAATATAATTAGGCCGCAGACGATTGATAACCACATAAATAGTCACGTCGTGGTCAAATAAGGCCGTAAACTAAAAGCATTTAGTTTATTGTTTTCTTATATTTACGCGAATACTATACATTGAAATTAAACTATTTTACGGATTTTATCGCGTTTATTTACTATTTTATTTTCCCGACGTTTCGGCTGCTTTACAGCAACCATGGTCACGGGGGGACTGAGGTGTTAGACGTCCTGATGTCATAGTTAATAACTGGGTACCCTCATATTTAGTTGTTGTTTGCGGTCCGATCCACGCAGAAAGTGCTTACGGTGTCCTGAGGTCTTGCAATGGTACACTTGGTTTTGGATTTAATCATATTGATTACTGGATCCCAAGTTGGTGGTAGCACCCAGCCATCTTCCCTATTGAAATTAGGATGTTTTTTAATTTCAATGGCCTCACGTATCATCCTTGGTCGGAGTCGGTGTTCTTTAGCGAGGATATGCGGTTTATCAAATCTGATATAATGGCGGGTGCGGTCCTGTACATGTTCACAGATTGCAGACTTCGTGGAGCGTCGGTGTTTCACGTCAGCTATATGTTCTTTTACGCGGGTTTTAATTGATCTTTTAGTTTGTCCTATGTAAGAGAGCCCACATTCACAATCGAGTTTGTATACCCCTGCATCTTGTAGAGGAATGTGACACTAAAATAGTAAATAAACGCGATAAAATCCGTAAAATAGTTTAATTTCAAGCATTTAGTTTCTTAATAATCTGGAACTTGGTTTCAAAGTTCGATGGTTACGGGTTTAACGGTAACGGATGTTCAGTTACAGAATCTTTTCTGGTTACCTAATATTCTGCCAGTTGCCACCGCCATTGATCATCTAGTCCCGTGGAACCCATAACAATCACGCTGCTGGTTTTACTGCGTAAATGTTCACTCGCCAACCATTAGGTACTCTACAGAAGTGCAAATCCACAAACGTTTAATCCGTAACGATTCTATAGGTATTCGTGCAGGAAACAACGTTGGAGACCTATAAGTAGTTAGAAAGGTAAAGATGATAAAAAATAGGTAGATAGACCCTTCTAAAACTTGCATCCCCATGTAACCTTACACTCTTTCCTATTCTCGTAGCGCTGCATAAAATTCTTGATGATTTTCGTGTATTTTTTCGTGTTGGCCTCTTCAGCCTTGGTGTGGCGCTTGCCGGTTCTAGGGACCGCTGCGTGGCAGAGGAAGCCGCCGTCCAGGATCACTATGCGATACTCCTGGAGACACAGCTCCAACATCTAGTGGGGAAAATTGAGGTTGTCAAAAATTCGCCGCCGGAAGTCGTAGTATGGGTGGACCAATGATATCACTCGCATCGCAGGAAGCCGGTGGAAGCGAGAGGGAAAACCTCGAGAATTGGGAAAACCTTTGTCTATTTGATTTCCATTTTTAAATTAAAACAGAACCGGTCATTTAGAAGCTAAGATTTTTAATGGGAAGACATGTGTAAAATCTATCAATAATAAACAAAAATAAGTTATGAATCATCAACATTTTCATTTTGTCAGTAGTTTGAAGTTGAATTAAAATTTCTAAACAAAAATTAGCTAGTGCTTTGCTGAGATTATGTATGATTATTCCATTGGAAATATTCTTCTCGAAAAAAAATCTTAGAACATTTTCAAGTTTTTCTTAATTCAAAAGATTCCATATATTTCTCTAACACTGTTTGTCACCTAACTAATAATCAAAAACAGCAACTAAAATTGAACAAGATTTATTAAAAACAAACTAAATAGAAAAACAACTCAAAAATATTTACTTTCAAGGACACATTTGTCCCTGATATGTTCGTCATATTTTTTTTTAAACATCATAACAAGGGCGTTGAATTTAACTACGTTTGCATAGATGGCTTTGCGGTTGGCTGCCCACCACTCCTTCTCCTTGGAAACCGCAGAGCTATGGCATAAAAACCCGCCATCCAGCACTCTGAACTCAAACCCTTCGAGACACATAACGAGGATCTAAAAAACAATGTCGTTATAAGAATCTTGAATGGTTTGACTAGAAATAATATTTTTCTTTACTGTCAAATAATAAAACTGATATGAGAAAAATTGATAAAAAAAACAAGTAGGTATATACATTACATGCATACTCTTTATAGTAGTTTAAAATTATTTTCATGATTATAAACATACAGTCAACTTTTTATCCCCAAAACAAAATGTTGAATACTTCCAATTCAATACATTTCAGTGCAGTTTTTCGGTAAATAAAGCCTAAAAGATCAGCCCCCAACAGTCACAAACAAGCATTTAATCATAATAAAATACGAAACTAAAAAATCCATCCCAACTTACTCTCGGGCGACATAAAAATCTCTCCAGATTTACACTACAATAAATAAATGTTCTTAATAGAATCCTCTCAGTCCATTAGCGGCAATGTATTGTGTATCAAGTTACCTGCGTCATCTTGTCCTGTCGCCCCTCCCAGGACAACATCTCGCTGTACCACGGGTCCTTGTTGGTACCGAAGTAAAGTGGCTCCCAACGGTGATAAGGGTACTCCCGTTTGGCGATCAGCATCGGCTGAAATTAAAACTTTTATAACTAACCCTAATTAAATTCAAGCCTGAACCTACATGGGCGTGCGTATTCGCTTAAATTTCATTTGAAAATGTACTCTCTGCTAATATTTATAAGGATTGAATGCCTGTGGAAAAAGCCACGCGTTCACGATAGTAAAGGAGACGGATACGCTTTCATACATTCTTGGCCCCAGTTGTAAAAATATGAGAGTGGTGTCAATTAAGAGCTTATATGTTATCAAACCATCTCCGAAAATTTTGCTGATCTTGACAGTCTGAGAGCAGAATATAAGAGATTTAGTAAAAGTGTGGATATTCAACGAAGTGACAACAACCTAGATACAAAACAGCTAATTTTTGAACTGTGATTGTTATTTTGTTTTAATATACAGTTTTGGTGTTAATTCAACCACTTTAGTGTATTTTAATATATTAAAATGAATACAATTATGTGCTTAATCATTAATATCACAATTTGTTTTTGAGCTACCGAACGTGCTCACTCCGTCTGGGGCGCGCGGGCGTTCGGAAACTCGTCCATCGACATTTTGTGGAGCGTTCGGAAACGCGGACGCCACACAGTTATTTACTATATTAATTGTAGTTTTTTATTGTTAATTATTACAATGTATTTATTCATTTTGATTGAATCAATCAAGTATTTTATGTTCAATTGTTTAAATCATTCACAGTAATCGATTATTGTAACCGATACTCTATTTCTTCAGTGAAATAAACTTATTTTTATGATTTCTCGTCTCCCGGATAGTGAATTGAGCTGATTTTTTTATATTTTGAAACAGAAAAAAATACCGCTTTTTTAAACCATATCTCAACTTATTACAATTGGGCCCAGAGATCCCCGTCTCCTTTACTCACGACATTGATGAAATTTCGTTGAAAAATGTTCTTCTTCTATATGTCAATAAAGTTCGTTTAAGCAAGTTATAATTCTCTTAATTTATAGAATTACCTACTATATAATTATTTAAAGCAAGTTATATTAAGATACAATATTAATAACTAAAAAAAGGAGAAAACATAAATAATGATTTAAAAAGACTTGATCCGCGTGGGATGGTGGCAAGAACGCTGGCTGCATTTCCTCATTGAATAGCAAGTCCTATTCGTTGAGTGAGGAAAGAGCCAGCCCTCTTGTCACCTGTTGAGGTAATTAATTTTGGGCTTATTTTTCTAAATAAACTTTTAGCACTTTGGCTCCATGGACCTAGCGTCTCTACGGCAAACGGCACAAATATGTAATTTATGTTTAGGGAAGCGTGTTTACGCCGCTTGCCAAGATCAGCTTTCTCAGCCGCGGCTCCCGCAGCGGACACCGACTCCCTGAGATGTGATGGAGCAAGGGTGTCCACACAAGTGGCATCCCAAATGAGCGGACGGCCCCGCTCCCGTTCGTTTTGATATTGGCAATAATTGGTGTGTGGTTCGGGAGAGGCCTACGTCCAGCAGTGGACTGCGACCGGCTGATGATGATGAAGATGATGGTGTGTGGCTCAACGCGCTTATTAGAAACGCGCAATATTTACAAACTATAATGAAGCGGCCTAAAAAAGTTACAGATGAAACTAACGAAGTAACTTCATTTTATTATGCCACATTTGCTTACAAAATATGATATCTCATCCCGGTTATAATAAGTCAAAATGTGTAATATATGAATCTTGTCTCTTTCTTTCATATAATTAACGAACGAGAGTGAGAGACTTGGAAGGACATAATCCATAACACTAGTCTTGTCTTGACACCCGCGCAAACCGTGCAGGTCCGAACAGCAAGGTTAGCATGCGCGCCAAAACAAAAGATTTATCTTAGATTATGTCGCGCAGAGCCGCTCTCTCACTTTCTGCATTCATAAGAGAGAAAGAGACACCAAGCCCTTAGATGATGCACGAGAAACAAGAGATGCAAGAGGAAAAAATGATAAGAAAATGTAATAATAGAAAAATGTGTTACATTCAGGTCCTAAGGATACGTAATCAACATCTAACGTCATATAAGCCCCACGTTATAGCCCCTAAGAGCAAAGTTCTAATACATAAAATGCATACATATATACATACGAGTACGCTATAAAGATAAAAGTCCCATGCGGTAAGGGATCCAATGGCGTGTCGTAAACGCGTCCCGCTCCGCACGACACGTGTCAATTTGCAAAATTGAAACATGTCTCCTTCACCTACGTCATACCGAAAACATTTATACTGGGAAATAAGTTGACGTCAACACGGGTAACTCGTAAGTAATGATTTCGTGGAACATGCTGTGAAGTGTACATCTCGTCGACAGTGTCAACCCCCTGTTGTTGACAGAACAGTTTTTATCCGATTTACATGTTCGCTAAGAGATAAAATGTATCCTTAATAATTGTAATTTTTTGCAATATGGAGCTTAGGCTCTCTGCGGTCGCTACTATGGGGTAGTCTCATCTTGGGAGCCATTCTAAAGCTTTTAAATTGGAACGGTACTAAGCAAGTGAGTAAGCTATATATGTAAACTCTATACAATCTAATTCTTAATGCTCATAAACTTGCAACTTTTCTTTATATACAGTATCTAAATATATTTTGTGAAGACAGACATTCGATACGTCAATTAAAAAATTATAATTAACCCACAAAATGTAAACATAAATGTATTACTACGCCTTGGCAAACTAAGTCATAGTCAGCTAGATCGCTTGTCCCTTCTGTGGTTATCATTAAAACAATGAGAGATCAAAAGTAACACTACATTTTATACTCCTAACACGTCATAATATTTTAATCTGACTGCAGGCAATCGTTGAAATTAAGCTATAGAAAGAATTTACATATGAAAGTTCAGTACATACATATTTAGAATCACATTGTAGAATAGGTATCAAAATCAAAGTTTTTTATTCGTGTAGGCCAAAAAGCACTTACAAATAGTCAGATTCTACCACCGGTTCGGAATGCTGCTTCCACTCAGAAGAGCCGGTAAGAAACTCAATGGTTACTTTTCAAAATGATAATTGCGAGTAATACATTCTCAGGAGCAGCAATGCCATGAGAGCAGACCGCACCTTTGCCACAATACTAGAGAAGAATTATACTCACGGCAGTCTAATATTAAATACAAATATAGTCTTTACGCTTAGGAAACTAGCACAGTAAGGTGCGTCTACTCCCATTTACAATGAAGGGATTTTTCTAAATGGAGTATCCTAATGAAGTCGGAAACAGGCAACTAAAACACAATCAGGCGTCGTCGCTAATATCCAATTACTAGTCGATCCGTTTACGGTCGGCTGTTGTCGTTATAATACAGATAATTGCGCCAGTTAGAACACCCAACTACCTATAATTAGTTGGCAATTAGCGAGGGCGTAGCGACTTAGAGGTACCACTGGAACAGTGCGTAGGATAGTAATAGGATATTTTGTTTATATTATACGCATGCGTAATCTAAAGTAAAATTGGTTATGAACACGGGTATTCATTACGTTATGAATGACAAAACCAATTCAAAATAGTTACACTAACATCTTTCGTTCTGATAGTAAATTAATGTATAATAAAAGCATCGAATAAACATGTATAATAAACCATCTTCGAATGCTACAAAACAACCATCAAAATCTTTGTATGCATTCATCATCATAGCGCATGGCAATCCATGCTTGGATCAAATGTCTATATCCAGATTTTTTAGCCAGCTTTCTGGCTTTTTGCTTTCTTTTGTATGCATTAACGGCAAAACATAGTAGACCAAAAGACGATATATTTAAGATCATACAATACATATTGTAATATTGACAAATAAATAATTTGATTCTGATTCTGATACATTCATTTATCACAACATCTCTTAATTGTTTTGGGGTATATCACTAAACAAAAGGGTTCAGTTCCGTTTGTCAAAGTCAATTGCATGCAAACGATTATCTCCCTTATATCTTCCTTCGGATATACCTAATAGTGTATATAAGTTGGGTCGTAAAAGATGCCCCTGCAATATTAACCCATGTTTTTGTATGAGACCTTATGGCGCCAAGTATGTATGCGGTATCTGAATGTGATATTAACTAAACCGCTCGCTTTTTGTGATATTCTCGATCCATTGTAATAAAGAACAAACTTGAATAAACGGGAGTCATATAATCCGACAGCTCGCGTGAACTCTTCCGTGCATAATAGAGATGTGTTCTTCACTCACGAGTCGACTCATTCGAGGTATGCATGTTAGCAAAATTAACGAATTACTCGAATTTCAACAATGAAAGAAATGAGTGAGCTCATTCACTTCCTCTTCAACTCCCATGTAAAGGTTGCTGAGAAATGCTCTAATCGTGTCGCAAGTGAGTGAAGAAACACACATCAAAACCAGTAGGCTCAGCATGACCGCGTAGGCATAAGTTTTATCTCTTTCAATTGTAAGATTTGTCCAAAAATTACGTCACACCGAGCCATGTCTAGCACAAAACGCTCGATGTGACGTGATTTTCTCGACAGTTGAAACAGACTTATATCTACGCGGTCATGCTAAGCCTTCAGGGCCAATTCCGGAAAGATAAGTTCCAAAAATCCTGACCGATATCGAAGCCACATCGCCTACGCCTAAGCATATGGACCAAACCGATGTCGTCGTCAAAATCAATCATATCTCATTTCATGAATGTTGGCAAATGCAGTTGCAATTTTAGTGTGTAAATTCGGAAATCCGGGCCGATATAATCCACAGCGGAACCAACAACGATATATTGCGTGATTTATTGGATCTATTTCCATTTTACATACGCCCGATGCACAGATTCATGATACCTAATTTTTACTTTTTACGTAAGTTTGTTGTTATTTCACAACGTTTACCTTGAACCTTTGGTTACGTACGTAAACTTTATTTAACGTGTAAACGTATAAGTCCCCACACTGGGGCGTCAAAAGTACAAAAATCGCGCGTCAAAATATTTGGCCAATACCAAAACGAACAGGGCCCTTGCCATTACCCCTTAAAAGTATTGTTGTTTCAATAGTATAACTGTAAGTACTAAGTTGTGATAAGTGGTGACAAGACAAGTGGTGGTAAGGTGGCTGGGGGGCAAATCTCAAATGATCGACATCAGCTATAATTCGACAAATGTCGACAAAAAATTTCATCTCGACATTTCGCCAAAAACAAAACGAAAAAGTAGGACCAGTTTGACGTTTTGTTTCGACATATGTCTAATTAGAGATCACGCGAGAATTGGCCCTCTAAATTGTCTCATAGATAGAACTCACTCTTCAACGAATTGTCATTGACAGCGCGAGCGGACTTTGCAGCGTGACCACAGATAGTCAATCATGATTTTTTTTTTACAAGAATAAAGGTATGTACCTCAACATCCTGCTAAGGTATCTCAGTAGCCTGTACTGTGTCGTGGAGATTATTGAACTCTAAAGTCATGTAAGGGTATTTACCTCGATAACGTCTCGTGAAGGTCTCATCAGCCAGGTCTGCAGACCGGGAAACCGCTGGCAATGGGAGCAGACTTTCTGGTGAAAGTACATCGCGCGGTTCTCCGACACCATGCGGACCAACCTATTGGATAAACGTCTGTTTTATAATGAGTATAAAAAAATATACTTGCAGGGTAATTACGTAATTCTATTGCAAATGATTTTCAATCACCTTTGGTTATAACAGCTAAGCAAAGTGTATTCGAAAATCCGCCATGTAGTTTAGTATCTAATAAATATTGATAGCAATAACAGTTACATAATCGCCTACCTCCTTATAAGAAGGCATGATACTGCCGCTTAAGAAATCTCTATAGAACTTGAACGCATAAATTGGTAAGTATTTTCAAGATAGATACCTTCTTCTGATTTCTATATCTATATTGTCCCGCAGCTGGGCAAAGGTATCCCCCATTTTCCTACACACACTACGTATTTATATGAAAATTAAATAAGCCAAAATGTGTTAAGTCACTGAAAGAGAATCAGAAAATAAAATATGCACAAAATAAGCTTACAACCCTTCACATTTAATTTTTACAACGGCGTATTACTGTGACATTATCTAACATTAACCGGCCAATGTCAATAAAATTGGTAATAAATATGACGTTGGAATAGAGCCCAACACACACGGGAGCGTCAAACGTCACGCGGCAATATTTTTGTCTATACCTAAAACGAACACTGTACATAAAGAATTTCTGTGGCAAAAGCCGTAATCTCAAGCGTCTAAATTGGCATATCATTGAAGAGTGAGCTTTATAGATGAGTAAGATACAGTTCCTTTTGGTATTGGTTTTTTGCAAACACCAAAACGAACTGTATGTGACTCGCATCGACGCATGCGTCTTGACGCCTCAGTGTGTGGAGGGCTTAACGGCAACGTTCGCGACGTAAAATGCTAAAACGGCGGGCGGCGGTAAAATAATAATAAACGCTCGTTTTATACCCGAATAACCTATAATGTGGGTATTCGGGAAATGTACACTTGGTGCCACAACAGTTTATAGGGTAACGTTGCCTTAATTTTACATTTTAACGATGCAAATCAAAATTGACGATCGTTACTCTACATTCCGTTACATTTACTTGATATAGTACTTCTTTAACGCAATATAATTCAAAATAGGAAGCAATAAAAAACTTTTCAAAGAAAAAAATCTTTGCGTCACAAAATTTGGAATACCGTTTTATTTCCTGTGGTTTAGCTTTATAATGGGTTTTATAAATTGATTACCGGATTTTCCATAGGATTTTGGAGCTAAATGCTTATAGCAAACAAGTCAACTTTAATTATTTTTATAAATTTACATTAAAATGTATTCGTGGTAACCGCGTTCAAAATATAAGAAAATGTTTTGTTACTTATATTGATGCAACTAACTTTATACTTTAGGTTTACTTATATTGTACTGTTTAAACTTTTGTACGAATGTTTATAGAGTAGCAAAGCAATTTTGCTAGTATTGTAAACAAGAAATCCTCTTAACTGAAATCTAACTTTATCTCATTGTACCAAAGTACATATTTCCATGACACAACAACATAAGAAAACATAATGTGCTTGTGCGTCGGAGTCGCGACGACATTGAGCACATCGCATCAATAACAAAAGGAACATAAGAGTATTTCCACATTCTTTTGTGTCGCGCGCGTCTGTCATAGCAAAAGCTTTATTTAACAACTTACGTTGCTTTGTCGCGGGGGATCACCTCGCCTCGCTCCACTTCAAACAGCGGCACAACAAAGACGGTTTTAGCGAAAACGCAATTCGTATCACGCTTCTGACTGCCCATAAGTTTCCTGATCATGTTCAGGAATCTTGGAGCTAAGCCGTCACTGGGCACCATCTCGATATCTGACACTAGAAAGTAATTGGTCGTCGATGCATTCCTTGCTACGTTCCTGCCTACATTGATCGGATATATCATAATGTAGGACTTCCTGAATGTATTAATATCGTAAGTCTTCAGACCGGAGCAGTCGTCGAAGTTAAGATTAGGCGCGCGGTAATCCTTTTTCGGTATCTTCCTCATCATTCGCTCCACCTTGCTCTTTCTAACCCATTGTATATACTTGGCTCGGGTGTCGTTATTTAAATTCTTGTAGTTCTCTAGCTTATTCCTTAACATCTGGTCTATACCGATATTGGTTGTCGTCACCGGCGCCTCAGTCGTTACCGACAGCTGTTTCTGTTTCTCGTCCAAAGTTCTAATCTTCGGTGGGAAGCGTTTCGGGTAGAATAAATGTAGTGATACTTTAGACATGCCTAAATAGCAATGGCAAAGCTGGCCCATAATTTGCATAGTTACATCTAAATCTAAATGTGGCACGAAGACAGAGACACTGATCGGCCCATCCCAGTATCTAGCTATTTCGATAATATGGTATAAAAACTCGGGAGTCGCCTGCGTGACGTAGGTCACTGCATCATGTTTGCTGTAATTCGCGTACGCTTTTCCCCTTATCGCGTTGTATATCACCCTATAGGGACTATCTCTTCCAGTTTCTGGGGACGGATATAATTGGAAGCTGTCCCATTTTAGAGTGTCGGGAAGGCCGTAGTTGAATTCGCAGTAGCTCGTGTTCTCATTCGGGTGCTGGCCTTTTAGAAAGATGCCGGGTGCGTAGTCAAAGTCACCGATCATGGGTTGAAGGTGCGGCTCGCTGTGGTGTCTGTACGCGTAGAGTTGCATTATAATCGTAAGAATCACGATCAAAGAGGTGATTAGAAGCACAGTGGAATGTTTTCTCGTCAATCTGAAGGAGTAGGCTCCAAATATCCGCAAGCATTTCGACATTATCTCTCATTGTTTTTATTTAAATGACTCCTTCAATGCACATGCTTCAAGCATTGGATTAGATAATATGTATTAAATCACTTGCCTCGCCACAAGAAGTGTACACAGATGTTCATTTTAACAACAAACAATGTTATTCCGACGGTAACAGAAGCGTAAAAATTATTCTCGATAACCTAGAACACACATTCACTCAAATTTCATTGAAACACTAATATAACACTGGTTAATTACACGGAATTATTTGTAGAATCACAATTGCTATATACTTCCTATCAAAACATAAAGAATTTCGCGAGAAAAGGATATTTTTCAGCTAAATATCATTTTGACATTTGTTGCGCGCGCCGCTTTTGGACGTTCCCTTGAAATAAGAAATCAATATATCCACCATGCTTGCTTGACAATTCAGTAGGTTCTTGTTTACACATTTATCAAATAAATGGAGATAGTCCGCAGCGAAAACAAATTATAACACAAGATTACAAGAAAATAACTGGCTACTATGAATAAAGAGAAATGTGTTAATAACAGAGTCGTCAGCCATGGAAAGCTAACGCATATCTTTGGTGGTTGTGATTCCGCTGTCTCATTTATTGTATTGCCCTTTCCAAACTCGTACACATTGTTACATTGATACATTCAAATAAGCATATCGATGACCATATCATGAGCGCCATTTGGTTTGATTTCGAATAACATTACCACTTGAAGATGACAGGTTCAGAGCACATTAAAATTAAAAGCATTTATATTGAAAATTATTTGTTTTTAAAAACAAAATTACAATGCACGTAAGTACAAGTCAAGTTGTACATTCGTGCAGGAAAGCACGTAAGTGCTACTACTCGCCCAGCAGTGGGACATTAAAAGTGCCATAATAATAGTAATAGAGTTTGCACCAGTTCCAGTTGAGAAAGAATGATGGTTTAATGGAATAGATGAGGAATGGTTAGCGGTTAGCGGGATTTTCAGCCTGTCTGAAGTAATTAATAGCAAGCAAATATAAGGAAGTATATAGATTTACGGATTATAGATCAGTTAATCTTCATTGAAAAAAAAAAGTAGCCAGCTATTCTGTTAGACAAATATTTAATGTAGAGTCTACATTGTAGACTAGTATATAGTGAGCTTTACACACCAGAGCTTAGGCCGCATTTCCACTGACGCGGAGCGGGGCGGAGAGGAGCTTAGCGGTGCACGAATTGACCAATTACTATGCTCGAAATCTCCGCTCCGCTTCAATGGAAACAGCACGAGCGGGGTGGAGCAGAGCTGAGCGGATATTCATAAAAATATAGCGAGGCTATGCGGTGCGGAGAACAACGAGCATTGCAGAGCGGAGGACAGCGGGCCGGTGCTGTGCGGAGGACTTTAGTGAAAACACACCAATTTTCACCGCTCCTCTCCGCCCAGCTCCGCTTCAGTGGAAACACTGATCACTTTTCACCGCGCTTCACCGCTCCTCTCCGCCCAGCTCCGCGTCAGTGGAAACGCGGCCTTATAGTGGAGCTATTGATGTTTCATCAGTATGTTGATTAATGTTAAGACAGTTGGTTGTGACAAGACAAAATATGAGATATGACAATTTATCTCTTTAACTCGAATTAATTCCGATAATGGGAACGACTTGGTGCAATACAATCCGTGATATTAGTCTTGTCTTGCCCCACGTGTCTGATCAGCTCATTGTATTCCAACCGATAATAAGGGGAACACTAATCATAATCCTTAATCCCAATTCCTCGCCTTCAATGTAATTTTCCCTTTACCTAATATAGAGATTAGTAATACAATATTAATGGCGAATTACGTATAGTAAGCGTATTGAACTCACGCGTAGTTACAGTACAACTTTTTTTTATTTTCAAACTAATACAGGGGAACTTATAAATCGAAATACACTTATATAATCCATAAATATTTAAGTTAGCATTGTGCTTATAAAGCGGCAGTGACCCAGTTATTAGATGGGCGATCCTCGCTACCGAGAAGTTCCTTGTTCTATCCCAGGCCATTAAAGTTTTGACGCGAGCCCACTTCTCGTATTAGCAGTTAGCTTAGTTTGAAGGGCTAACGGTACTAGTAATATCAGGTACCTAGTAGGCATATCATTGCCGGCAAGGTACATCTTTTATTAAATGTGATCATTGTAGGAAGTTTGTTTGCGCCGTTTGAGAGGTGGGAAATGACCCCCCCCCCCCCCTTTGAGATTTCTGACTGACAGACCACACGACGCGAACTCAATTTAAACTTTGTTTCTTGACGTACATGATAATGTGGATATGAACAACCACAGATTATTTTGACGCCTTCTTGTTTTTTATCTGAAACAATCCCTCCAATTTCTTGGGGAAGCGACGGGGTACTGTGGGAGTAATTATTTGGTCACGAAAAATGTATAATAAAATCTTAAATAAATTGTTAAGCGGATGTTCAAACGTATACAAAGTTACGATCCCCTTACAGTGGTACTTATTTTAAAATAGTTTTTTTATTTATATGTACCACTGTAAATGGATTTAAACTTCGGTAGTTACGGAGCTTAGCTATTGAATTTACACGACATGTTTCAAACCTAAAGTACTTTTGTAATTTTACATAAATACTCCAGTAATACTTGTGGCCTATCCATATTTTCTGTCTCCTGAAGAAAACCTCGGCGATCAAAAACAACAAAATGTTATTTTCCCTTTTGGGAAGAACTTTATTTTAGTTAGTTACAGAATAATAATTGTGCTTTACTTTTGGCAGAACAAAACACCTCAGAAAAAATAAAGGTAATATTTAAATATTGTACAAATCCATTAAATATAAGAATAAGGAACTTATACCTTCTGCCACAATGACTTTAAACAATAGTTTAAATCCCCTGCAAGTCATTTCATTGTATAAGTATTAACAGACTTCTTACTAAGTATTTAAAAAAATCTCACGTGGAAGTTGCAACGCAGTAATAAAATTGACATTTTTTTTAGGAATTCCGATCCACCTAAAAATCAATTACAATATCAATACAAAGCACTTACAGAACAAAAGTTTTATGGAATGTCACATCATATGGATCAAAAATTCCAATGGCGGGGTCAAGGTTACATGTTTTGAAAGATTTTGAATCTGAATTTGGTATCGAATTTCGAAAGGAATTTTCTTAGAAATTATTCCTAGACAGCTACCGTTTGAAAAAGCCAATAATTGGTGCTGTTTCGAGATCGGCTCGCATCGAAATTGAGAATAGTTAGGCGAAGCAAATTGCATAAAAGTTTTAATTGCGATCCGTTGTTCCAGTTCATGCACGCCACACTCTCAATGGCTTTTGGAGCAGTTAACAGTACAACCTTAAACGAAGCACTCGTAAACATGAAGAGAGATATTAAGGAACATTTCAAGAATAACGTTCTAGTAAAACCTTTATACAGAAAATGCAATAAAATTAAACCGAAGTTACTTGTTACTGTTGACACAAATTTAAATCTATGCGGCAATGCATTTAGTGTGAAACGGAAAGTAGTGAGTGTCAACAATCTAAGGCGACTTAAATCTCATAAAGAGAGTGATGTATTACTACCTGGTGCATGTAAACATATTCAAAGCAATTGTAGCTTTACTAAATCGTTTCACGATGAAATGAAAGGTGGACGCAAAATGTTAGGTGGAATAGAAAATAGAATATCCGATGATAACATTGAGAGTAAACAAGATACAAGTAATAAACTTGTACAGTCTGAGGATAAAGGAGTACTTATACAAACAGTAAGTGGAAAAAACAGAGTAATAATGTTGCAAAAAACGCTAATAGCAAATCTTGTTCGTAGTCTAGATATTAAATTACTTTTCTATTTTTGTTTACAACCATATCTTTACATTAATAGAAAACAATTTTAGAAATTTGAATAGGTACTTATTTATTTTTACTGACTTTTGTCGGACAAGATATATAATACAATACTCTATTCTGAATTGTAAATATTTTATAAATAAATGTAATATTCATTTTGGATTGGACTATCATCACTCTTTATATTTCCATTGTGTAGATAGAGAAGTATCCAATAACTATGGATGCAACAGTAGTTGTAGCATGTGCGCCAAGACTAGACGTATGTCACGGAATATCTTGACGTTGTCTCGATCTCTCTTATGAAATTAGACAGAGAGCGACCGAGTCAATCCGTGACCGAGATCTTGTCTTGACATGCGTGCAAACACCACAGGAACAGATGAACAGATGTGCATATGTATGGAAGCACTCACACAATCACACAAGCCGTCAACTGACCAGCTTGTGTGATCGTCCTATACTTATAGTAGAACTAGTCTTATGGCCCAAACCAAATAAGTTTCTATGGATAATGAAAGAGTCAGTTTTTATCAAAATAATATTGGGTACGATTGCTCTGTCAGCCCTATCCTTGATAAAAGGTATCACATTAATGTTGGTACGGAATAATGAGATGACAGGCAACTTTATTGTTAGTAAGTCAAACCCACGAATTAGATTAAATATAAGACTCTGCTGTTAATACGACAAACAGATTCTATTAAATATTTCTTCAGTTTGAATGCAAATTATTTGATCAAAGGTACCGAATACTTGGCTGAGATTGTACCCACTTCCGAAGCTACCCGAGGAATCCGTCTGGTCGGTGATCTTCCGCTGCATACTCTGCCAACTCGGTCTCGCCACAATCCTGGTTCTGTGGGCGATCGTCTGGGTCTACGTAATACATTCCTTTGAAGGTAATTCGATCATAGAATTCTAAACTGGTCACAAATGAATAAGACCGGTTTAACAGCATACAAATTTTTAACTTAAATAATTTAAATTTGTGTGAAAAGTTAGGATACCCTTACCGTGGTACCATTGTTAAAGCATTTCCGCTTATTATTTTATTATGATTTAAGGTCCCTACGAAACAGAAGTGTCTTTACACTTTGAGAAAGAACAAAATCAACTGGTTATCGATCTCGCGACGGAACTGAGACAGGTATAGAATATTAAATAAGTACTCGCAGACAGTATACATACTAAGTTATAAGAGATAATGAAATAAGAGCAAGAGGTACCTAGTGTATGTCGTGAAGACAAGATGAGCATAAAAAGCCTAATATTACAAGTATCAGTATGACTGTAGACAAGTTTTATCTCTATCAACTGTCGGATCTGCCGAGAAAGTGACGTTACTTCGAGGTTTTTGTACTGGACATGGCTCAGTGTGACGTAATTATTCGACAAATCTGATAGTTGAAAGAGATAAAACTTATGTCTACGCGGTCATGCTAATCGTAATCGGGTATATAATGGTGTCTATCGAACCAAATTAAACTAAACATATCACCGTCCTTGTCACATACACTAGTATGAGAAAGATGGAAATATTTTTAGTGCTATCAAAGTTTAGTTGTAGTTTGTATACAAGAAAATCTTCGTATCCACCTATTTATCATTTTTATTAAACAATTTAAAAGGAAACAATTTTAAACTTTAGGCTCGAATTGACTACTAGCAACATACTATGCTGTTTCAACGAAATAATAAAGCCCAGTGCCCTGATTCTCGTAATAAAAATCGTAGCGATATCGTAGCGAATTAGTCGTTCAAGCCCTTTTGGTATTCTCATCCGTCTATCGAGCTTGAACGGCACCGATTTTTAAGTACTTTCGTCGAAGTGTCGTTGAATTTGTTCGCAAAAACGTTGATCGTCTTCTAATCGTTCCACCACGTTGACATGATGGTATTCTCATAGCTCAACAAAATTACTTTCTAGCGGGAATCTGTCAAATTTCGCAATCAAAATGCCGTTGAACACTCGTAGGTTATTTGCGGCGATTACATGTATTGTTCTCGTGAAAAATATAATTAATGTGCTCCAACTTACGCTGTTTTTACGATTTCGAAGACTCTGAGCCTAAAAAGAGCTCCGAGTCCTAAAATACGTTAGGAAAATTTTAAAACTTCAATTAAAATATGTTACGAACTATACCGCCATCTATTATTATTTTATGCAAACAAACTCTTAAAGAACATTTATTAGTAGAGGTGACAGATAAATAAAAATAAAAACAATGTTTTTGTAAGGAAAATTTAAAAAAAAACAAAATAAAGAAATAAAAATAAAATAAGTGCGGGCCCGGGGTTTGAACTTGCAACTATACGTTCGAGGCGAGCGTTTTACCAACTAGGCTTACACTTATAACATTAAACGAGAATCAATTTAGCATCCATTTAGCATCTTTCTGCTTAATCATGACAAATAGTGCTTTTTGAATTTCTATTTATATTTTATATTTATTTTAATGATTTTAAGTGTAATTTATTTAATTTTTTCGACGAAAATCGCGATATTTAGTGCAAAAGACATTGTTTTGATATTACGAGAATACCAATTTTGGATAGATCTACGATAGAGCGGGGTCGGAACTGCGGCGATGCTTGGACTATTTGTAAATACGAGAATTAGGCTACTGGACACATTGAGGCGTCAAGACACGCGCGTCAACATTTTTACTATTACCACAATGTACTCTGTGTAAATGATAAAGATGAGGAATGATAAAGATTGAATTACTGTGGTAAAAGCCACGCGTCTAAATTCGCTGTCTACGTCAATTATATTTCGTTGAAGAATGAGCTTTTTCTATGAGACAATACAGTTGGTTTTAGTATTGACAAAATATCGTTTCGTTTTAGTAATACAAAAATATGTGCGGGTTAACGATCAATATGTACGGAAATATCGAGTAAGGTTTACTAGCGTTGCTTTTATTTGAATCTCTTTTGCAAATAACGCGGAGTTTTTAATTAAAAGCAGTATTTTAATGAAATCCAGTCATGTTTTATGGGTATTCAGTTTTGCAAAGTTATGAAGTTCTTGCGGAATTTCTGTTTACTGCAAGCCTTTGAGTGAACCAAGTTTTACACTCAATGCCACTCAATGTTGAATTCTGTGGTATATTCAAAACACAGTAGTATATTATACATGCATTATACATTCGAATTGGATCTAGTAAGTAGTAATGACTCTACAAGTAGAACTTCAAAACTAATTTTATTTAGGCCTCCCTCGCTTTGGGGCGTCAACGCTAGTGCGGAAAAATATAGCCCATACCAAAACGACAGTTTGTTTGAAGAAAATTTAGAAAAATATATTACAGATATTATTAGCGGGCGCGGATGGACATTTTTTTTTTTTTTTTTTTTAACATTTTGTGATAAATAAATATAGCATAGTTACTCAGTGATAATGTTAACGGCAAAACATTTTTTGAAATCGTTCCAGTAGTTTTTAAGTTTCGCTCGTAGAAACCCTGACAGCCTAGAGAAGCTAATGGTAGTTGGCCAGGTCGACGGGAAAAGAGCACGGGGTCGCTCACCTACACGATGGTCAGACCTAGTAAAGACGCTCACTGGCCTACCAATAACCCAAGCCATTAAAACCGCCGAGGACAGGAACACGTGGAAGACCATAGTACACCAAGGGATCAATACGTCAGACTAGACACGACCTTCAGTAATGAAAATGCCGACTAAGAAGAAGAAGAAGTTTTTAAGTTTATTCGTTACATATAAAAATACAAATCTTTCCTCTTTATAATATTAGTTAGTATAGATAAAGAATTATAGAAAAAGTTTATTCTACAACGAAATTACAGCGACAGCGCGAACGTATTTGTACGCGAGACGGCGTGGCTTGTACAAAAGAAATTTAATATTTATGTCTATTGATACAGAGTTCGTTTTGGTATTGACAAAATCTTTAACGCGAGACTATTGACGCAGCAGTATGCTTCTGTGTCCTTTTTATATTTTTATGTTGCTCTATGTAATTGAGCCGAGTGGTAGCCGAGTGGTCGAACGCACGCCATGCAATCAAAGTGTGCAGGTTCAAACCCCGGCTCGCACCTCTGGGATTGTGTGCTAATCTCATTTTCATCCGAGATTATCACTTGCTATGAAACATCGTGAGGAAACCTGCACGTCTGAGGGAACTTGACTAGATCGCTATAAATGTGTGAAGTCTGCCAACCCGCACTGGACCAGCGTGGTGGACTTTGGCCTGAATCCCCCTCGCATTGAGTGGAGGCCCGTGTCCAGCAGTGGGACGTTAAACAACAAAGGGCTTTAATTTGTTTGTTGTTCGTTGTCTATTTAATCTATATACATATACATACATATACATACATACATACATACATACATACAAATAAATAAAATTGGAGTGTCTGTTTGTGATATCAAAATAACACTTTTTTACCATATGCGTATGAAAGTATATACGATACCTATCACGAAAACGCAATTTTAAATTTTTTTGTCTGTCTGTCTGTCTGTCTGTCTGTTTGTTTGAGGTAAACTTCTAAACGGCTGAACCGATTTCAATGGGACTTTCACTGACAGATAGCTGACGTTCCAAGGCGTAACTTAGGCTACTTTAATTTTAGAAAAAGCATTAGGGTTCCGCGGGAAAAACATAATACCCATATTTCCGGGTAATCTCCCTAAAGTCCACGCGGGCGAAGTCGCGGGCACAGCTAGTTGACAAATAATTTTGATGTGAAGAAAAAATGTTTTCTGTTATACATATATTAGGAATTAAAATATGTTAGGTATATTAAGGGTTAACTTTTTCATAATCAGAGTTACGCTGCCTTTTCTTTTTATTATCATTATATTCCAACGAGAAAATACTGAGGAAAGCAATTTACCAAAGTGAAACCTTACCCCGCGGAACCTTCGCTCCGCCCGTTTTGCCTGACTGACTCATCGTCACGTTTTTTCTTTGGATTTATTAAAAAACAAGCTGTCTGAAAACATCAATTCAAACATTACGTCTACAGACAGTAATCCGCGAAAACAATATTAAACTCAGCGAAGCAATTTACTACGTTAATTTTCATCTTGTTATTTTTCTTCAAATAGATATTTCGGTAGAGGTGCACTGCAGTGCGCCCACCTCTGCCTACCCCTTCGGGGAATACAGGCGTGATGATGATGATGATGTATATTTCGGTTGAAATACAGATGTACGTCGTGGACCTATAGGAGCTAGCGAATTAGCTTGACTTTGTTTTAAAATGTACTCTATGTTACTGTACATAAAGATTGGATTACTGTGGTAAAATAAATGCGACAATCGTCGATGACTTTTTGTTGAATAATGTGCCTCTTTAATGAGTGAATACAGTTTGTTCGGTATTGGCAAAAACTTGATCGCACGTGTTTTGACGCGCTTGTGTTTGCAGGGTTTTATACAGACAATAAAATTGTTTATCAATACTCGTAATTACGTAACGCCTCCGATATATAACTTCATATTAACACTTGAAACAGATAACTCACGACCGCGAAAAAATTGCAATCTTTGGAAGAGGCCTTCACCCGAAAGGGGTTCCTAAGTAAATAGCTACAAAAACAGAGAGTTATTACCAAATAAATAAAATAAAAACTAAGCAATCTACAAATAAATATAAGAGAGTAACTACGTGCAAGAATTGTATCTAATCTTTAAAAATAGTAATAATAAAATTAGGAAATAAAAGGCTTTTTTTATTTATCAAAACGTCAAAGTTTCTTAGAAAATGGAAAAATAATATGTTATGAATATAGTGACATCACACAAGACACACCCTAGTACTGCGCGTTTTAACCAACTTTTTAAAAAAGAGCATATCAACAGCATTCCGGTCTTACTCCTTAAAAACGTGCGCGGCTTTATCGTGTAAATTACGTCTTGCGTTTACGCGCCAATTTGCACATTTCATGGGAATGAAATTTGAATATTCGAAGCGTGTATCGCAAGTACTTATCCAGGGTAGGTATCGAGTTATCCCGGGGAGACCCGCCCCGAACACATATACACATACATTCATATGGTGTTACAGAAGTCCGAAATAATACTTGCATACAACTGAATGGTGACAAGTAGAACAAGTTGTTGAAATTTGAGCTTACGTCTTTGGAAGTTCTAAGGCCGATATAAAAAGGTGTGACAGATATTTCAAAGGCTTGTAACTCAAAAGCTACTTTACGTTTCTTATAATCTGTCTTCTATATTTATATACAAATTAGTTACCTACTTACCGCGTAAATACCTACTTAAAATATTTTTTCGGACTTCTGAGTCTCCCTGTACTTCCAGATTGATAGGGTATATCGGATGTCGAAATTACATTGCGTGCGTCTTGTTATAAAGTAATTTATGTAAATATTCGAAGAGAAAGTAAATATTTAAGCAAATAAATATCAGAAGAGATCTCAGCCAAATTAATAAGGAATTCCTATATTTTCCAAACATGAAACAGATAAAATATATTTTAATAAGAATGTGAATATTCTGTAATACAATAAAAACAACTTTAAATGTAAAATAAAAACTGACAAAAATATATATTAATAGATAGATAGAGTACTCTTTATTGCACACACCAAACAAAGAAAATAATACAACATTTAAGAATGTTCTACATACAGTAGCTATATACAATCGGGCGGTCTTACCGCTAAAAGCCATTTCAATTTCAATCATCGGCTTTCAAAATACATTTTATTCTGAAGCAGACTAAAGGCCGTCTGATTTCCACAACAGTAAAGACTTGGTGAAAGTAAGCAGATCTATGGTGTAGGATAAAGTCCTTTTTGTCATGGGGAATGGACTCCCATACACCCAAAGGTAGACCTGTGAGTTGTGCTGGACTCTTACGGGTTAAAACCCCACGGTGGACCTTCCACCTCTTTTGAAGTAGGGGCTTATCCTACTTCAACTAGTTACGTACCTTCTACGAAGACATAAAAGATTATATAACATCAAATTTTACCCAGAAGTTTTCACATTAAATACACATTTTTCATCGTACAAGAGTAATTACCGACAGGTTTCGATTTTCAAATATAAAATATGTTAAGAATTGAAAAATAAAGTTGTGTTATTAGAACTCCGAGCAATAAATCAAACTTACGGCGAATTTAATAAAAACTTTCTGATGAGCTAAATCCAGATGTCAAATCAAATAAAGGTTGGGCCCTACTACGATCTCGAAAGGAACGTTCGGGGTAACTTGCGAGGAATGGATACTAAGACCAGACCTTATATGTCAAGGATCTCAGTAAGAGTACGGAAGGTCCAGAGCTGAATTATTTGATATCCAGCAGAAAGTCGTACATAAGTAAATGGATAACGTTTGTTATTACATATCAGCGTTCCTACTTCAAAATGTAATTCAATTTATTTATTTACACAACTATTATTTACAATGATTATAAAGTGCAAATAAAGTTTAAAAAAAGGACTAATGTGTAGTAACTAATGTTTAGACTAATGTTTAGTAAATGCGACCAAATTAACAATGTTTTTTTATAATGATTTTTAACATTCCTGATACTTTGAAGAGGAGATGAGATTCTCAGTGATGAGATACTTGTCTTGCCAATAGTTCTGAGTCTTCATGCTATTCTGTAGGAATTGATATTTTATTTTATTTAAATTAACTGAAGACTTTCAATACGCTACGTTGGTAGGGGCTCTGTTCGTGTTGCGTCACTCACGGATAACTTGAAAGTTGAAACACACCTCCCTCTCTCAGCGTAATCTGTTGGGAATTTCGGAACGACCTCGTCAAATACGATGAGTTCACGAAGTCTTAGGAAATAATGCGGTTCCAATTCAGCTAATTAGTCATACTTTTCCGGCGTATCCAAAATTGAATATGTTACATGGTCTCTTAAGTAATTACGTTTTATAATATTACTAGCGATCCCTCCCGGCTTTGCACGGGTGGATATTATTTTTTTAAACATTTTGTGATTAATATATTAGCATATGTTACTCAGTGATAATGTAGCTTTCTAACGGCAAAACAATTTTTAAAATCGGTCCTGTAGTTTTTAAGTTTATTCGTTACATACAAAGATACAAATCATTCCTCTTTATAATATTAGTATAGATAAATGTCAAGTCTGTATTTTATTAGACTTTTTACGTACTTAATGTTTATGGTCTCATTTTATTAGAACGCAAACAATAAAGTAATGGACCGCGAAAAGCTTGTACAGTCATTTTGAATAACAGGCCTGGCTTAAAGCCCTGTGCATACTGGGGCGTCAAGACGCGAGCTTAAGAAAATTACAACTGCCAAAACGAACTCTGTGTAAACATACATAAAGGTTGAATTTGTGTGGTAAAAGCCACGCGACTACGCTGCAATATTTGCTTGCGTTATCGATGACATTTCGCTGAAGAATGAATTATTTGAGTTATTACAGTTTTGGTACCTATTGGCATAAATATTTCGAGCGCGTGTCTTGACACCTCTTTGAGTCCTGGGTTTTAAAAATGAACATAATTATCGTTTACATTTTAAATTTGTCGTCCATTTTCTGTGTCAAGCGACAATCAACTTTAAATTGTAATCTGCAATGAACACAATACTCCCAAAAGAATGGGCTGGCCCAAAAAACCGACGCTAAGCTCTAAACATTACGCTGCGTAGTGGCCATTATGATCTCCGGTTATGCATCCACACAGCACTCTGGCTCGCAGCCAAGGAATGCGAGCTCTACCACGATTATTACTTGCGATTTACGCTCGCACTCATTGTCGACTACGTTAAATAATCCATGCGATTATGTCAAATTTTTCGTTTGAAACTACAAAACATGGCGGCTTTTCCATCTATTATATTGAGTCATCCGCCATCTTTATCACTGTCATTATCCATTTTTATTTATAATGTGTATTTATTGAATTTGTCCTTGCTATTAATTACTTGACATTGGCGAAATACTCGCGCTAGTCGCAGGTGATGCCATTCCTCATCTTATTCCATTAAATATCATCATTTCGCTCATTTCGTTAAAAAAAAAATAAAAAAATCTATTATATTGACAGAAGGTGATTGAATTAGATGCGCAATCGAATTACGTAATCACCCTACAGAATTCTAGGTGTTTGTTAACATTTCACTTATCCAAAATGGTAGTCCATTTCGGATTTCAATTATAAAGCATAAACATGTTTTATTTTAATATTTATAAAAACATTATGTAGATAGATATCTCTTTGTTGTTCCACCGCAAACAGTATTAGAACAATTTATTACACACAATTTATACAGATCATCTTATAGAGCGATCTCTACCAGGCAACCTTAGGATGGAGAGGACTTAACTAACGAAACTAACGAAATGATTAAGAAGAGGCGCGTTAGGGTGTACTTAATAATAGATACTAACAGTAAATAGTTTCAAAATGCACACATTCATAAATGAATAAATAGTTACGTAAATATATACTTAGTTACATACAAATACGTAGTATTTTTTTCAATCAATCATTATTATTACAAAGATAGATACTTTGGTACCTAAAGTGCATATAACTCTTGTCAGCCACGCGAGAATACACAATTTTCTATAAAAAAAATACGCAGACGCTCACGACGAGCGGTTTTAACGTGTAAACTATAGTAGGACTGTAGCTTAAAATTTAAAGACAAGTGTGCCCAAGGGCCAACAAATAACCTGTCCAGACTCCATAGCACTTTATTGGGCATAACAAAATCACGGAGTTAAGTGTTTCTGACAAATTTAGATATTTTTTCAGTAGCTTGTATGATTTAAAGTAATTTTGATGGATTTGCAAGTATCTATGTTTTAAAAGAAACAAGCAAAAATGCATGCAAATCTTTTGTAGTAGGTACTTGAATAAAGGTAATTAGTGGAAGATATTTAGATTTGATTCAATAATATTTGCGAGAACATTGCTGCAATAAAAGCTCCCCTTTGTTTTGCTTTTTTAAATAATATAAAGACTTGGGGTGTTTTTATATTATTATTTATAATTATACCGCCTTTTCAATTAAATGATCATTGGTTTATCAAATAGAAAGGAGATAGTAACTACCATAATAATACTTTAATAATAGTCTGAATTATAATTTATTTATTTACTATTAAAATATTTTTTAATATTTCAAACACTCAATATTTTATTCCACAATCATTTTTCAATATTCGCAACAACGTTGCAATAGAACGTATTCAATGCCCACGAGAAATAAGTATCACTACTCCGCATCAATATTTGCTGACTGCGTCAATAGATTGGACGCCTTTGCGCAAAATGAAGGATGGAAACTTACCCCAGATATTTATTTTGTCCAAGAAATAAATTTCATTTTATTTCTTTAAATTTTTCTTATGGGTTAGTTTGTCAAGGTTGCATTGCAAATATGACAGTTTATTCTTAAGAAAGGAGATAGTTTCTTAAAGACAAACCAAAAATCGGCAAGACGAAAAATACAAATTAATTATGAACCCATGAAAGTCAAATTAGAACTTACGGTTTACTTCATAACAATAGAGAAAGTGATTAACCTAGATAGTTGTGTAGTACCTGAAAAACCTTGCAAGTTTATTTTCCAACGGTCGAATTAAACTGGCGCTTCAGAATTATTGTCAAATTTTATTTAAAACTAGCTGTGCCCGCGACTTCGCCCGCGTGCAATTTAGGGAGATTACCCGGAAATATGGGTATTATGTTTTTCCCGCGGAACCCTAATGCTTTTTCTAAAATTAAAGTAGCCTAAGTTACGCCTTGGAACGTCAGCTATCTGTCAGTGAAAGTCCCACTGAAATCGGTTCAGCCGTTTAGAAGTTTACCTCAAACAAACAGTGAGACAGACAGACAGACTGACAAAAAATTTTAAAATTGCATTTTCGTTATAGGTATCGTATATACTTTCATACGCATTTGGTGAAAAAGTGTTATTTTGATATTACAAACAGACACTCCAATTTTATTTATTTGTATGTATGTATGTATATGTATGTATGTATGTATGTATGTATGTATAGATGTATAGAAGATGTATAGATGTAAGATATTTACATCGATAGACGATTATATGGAAACATTCTTACGTAAAGAACAAAGCAAAGGCGGCAAGAAGTATAGCGTCAGTGAAGTTCTAACAGTGCGTAAGTCATATAATGAAGTCTATTGAGATCAAAACACTCACAAAATGACTTACGCACTGTTAGAACTTCACTGACGATAGGTTTTGCTTTAAATTGTATCTCGTCACGTATACACAGTACACTGTAAATTATCTTGTTATACAATACAAATCGAGCCGTACAAATGTTGTCAAACCGATTGTTCCCAAGAGACTCCGTGGTGACTTTCCTTGACTTGAGGAACGATAGGCATGACGAGTTCACGCGCTTGTAGCGGCGGCGTAGTAATTTGCTACGTAGCGGAACCGCACCGCGGCGTAGCAAATTGCTACGTCGCACCGTAGCAATTTAGTGCCGCCATATCAAGCGTAGCACGAGAATAATTTACTTTGTTTTATTATCTGTGAAGGCAGTCAGAGATTTTGATGTACAAAGGTATTTTATCACAAGAAAGTCTTCTGCTCTATAACCATAAGGCGAGGAACTAAAAACGAATAGTTCAGAGAGCTTTATATTTGCTGTTTAAGTACAAATAGTGCAAAGTCAATGTGAGTGTAACTAAATGCAATCATAAAGTCCTCTTTTAACTCGCACAAAACATAATTTGAGATGTAAAATTATTTGAAACTTAATTTTAGATTCTAACAATAATTAGTGTAGGTGTAATAGAAAGGTTAATTATTTAATGTCACTTTCATTTTAATACAAACTTTGTATGAAACTATTCTGTCGCCACTAAATGCTATATTCATTTATCATTTCATAGCATGTCTAAACTTGTAACAAAGAGACAACATTATGTACTTTGTCACGGCGCTTGCACGAAATATCCAGAGAATTATGTGCAGATTGTTTGTTTAAACAAAAACTTCAGCATTTCTGCGTCGAATAGCTGAAAATTTATACGAAAATGCGACGCGTATTTCGTGGGTGACATTTTTCGTTTTACTATTAAAATTCAGCTTTCGTGATGCCCTGAAAAAGAGGCGGCTGCTGGTGGATGTTTTCTGTTTAACATTTCATGCAAGGAAATGAATATTGCATTAATATTGGAACCGCTTGGCAACGACAACTCGCTTCGCCAGTATTCGGCAAGTTTCCAATTACAGTATTTATCGAATAGGAAGTGCTGATAACCTATTATATGCTTTACAAAAACATTAGTGACTGTTTATTTATTCAACTTAGGGCCGATTTTATTTAATCAGATAGGTATTATTAGACGTGTTACATGACTGCCATATATGTACTAAGTAGACAGATAAACAGCTTTAGAAACATACGCGTTAGGTAAGTATTTATTTGACAACTTGTCAGGAGATTGAGAAATCGGCCCTAAAAAGTAAAAGTTAGATAGATCATTATCATATTCTGTCATCTCTAGTCCCTTACTGTGTAATTGAAAACAATGAACCCAAAACATTCAAACACAATTAACGCAAACTTTCCAATACAACTCGCATTAATTATTTGGAGCTGAAATCTCAACAAATCACGGAGCGAAATTGCTTTCGCACAACCGCTGTCAACCGACCGGCGGTGGTGTCGGTTCTTAACACAAAGTCAAAGGGCGGCATTCCCGATGGAGTAGAGAGAATTCGCGCAAATACCCACCCCTACACCACCCAGCGTCCATACGTGCCTCTTTGTCATGTTAAAACACACAACTTTGTTTTTTTTAATATTCGCCCGACAACATAAATTGAGTTCATTTTGCCAGCACGCCGGATTTCATATCTTTTAGTGGTGAAACTGGCTTTGTTTCATAAAATAATGTTTTAATATTTGTGGAATATTACTTTACAGCGTCATTAATTTGTATTTAAAAGTAAATTATTATGAAACCTGAAATTATCAATGTATAATGTATATGCTAGTATTGATGTAGGCTTTTGTTATTTTCCCCAATAATAGTGCGGAAGTTATACGGGATTAAATAATAATTCTAAGAACTAGCAGTAGATTTTTTTAACCGTATTCAAACATAGAATTATTTAAATGTCCCGCTATCATCCTTCGTGGAAATGCGTGTCATATGTTATACCTCCAGATCGGATCGGATTCTTCCTTACAATATTGGCTTACACATATTTTCTTTGAAACGGGGATATTCCAGCAGAACATTACGAAATCCCTTTTGCAAACGAGTGGATATTTTCCTATCCTAGTGAAATAATTATGTAAATATTACTTTTGAACTGGGAGTAAACCACAGTTCAGTAAAGGGGTCTTCTCTTACTGTCGTAAGAAAGCAACTAAACTAAAAGCGTATTATAAGGATTTTTAACTTCAATAAACTAAGCGTTGTGTATTAACTCATTCAAAATTTATTTAAAAAATTAAAACGTATCAAAGAATATTACAAAACTCAGTAGATAGAACTCGGTAGATAGAACTGAAACATCGTGTAAGTAGGAAAATCCATTGTAATAAAACTGTCAGTATTATTGCGTTTCCCGGTCGCATCCCGCGACTTGACGCGTCATATCAAATATCCTTCCAATACATTAACCGGGCTGTACGATCCCGGGACTCGTCCCAACCCTAATGTATTGCAATTTGTCACATGTTCAACTTATGTGCAAGAATTTGAAGTATCTTGGAGCGGCTATCGGGTTTAGAGTTCCCCAGAGCAGGAAGTGCCAAGGGCGTTGTTATATTACGAAATGGGATTTTATTATACTGTATACTAGATTAATAGCTATGATATAATGAATGGGTAGTTTTTTTAGTGAATGGGTGAGCAGTGGTAGCCGAGTGGTCGAACGCACACCTTGCAAATCAAAGTGCAGGTTCAAACCCCGGCTTGCACCTCTGGGTTTATGTGCGAATCTCATTTTCATCCGAGATTACCACTTGCTATGAAACGGTGAAGGAAAACATCGTGAGGAAACGTGCAGGTCTATAGAAAGGCGTGTGAAGTTCACCAACCCGCACTGGGCCAGCATGGTGGACTATAGCCCAAAAATCTCCCTCGTATTGAGGGAGAATGTGCCCGGTATAATGGCAATAGGCTCGCCCCCTATTACATTGGGACCAAAAATACATCGGCGAATTGTGGGCGCACTATAGTGAACTTCTGCCTACCCCCTCGGGGAATACAGGCGTGATGATGTATTATTAGTTTTTTTAGTACATAGATATAATATCTCCTTTCTAAAACACTTTTGTACTGAAAATTGCTGTATTTATTTCCTAACGTCACGATATTGACTCAGTCTTATAACATTACCAATATGTAGAGACTATTGTGAAATGTATATAATATACGGATAAGCATAGACACTTTTTAAATCTATACATCTATATACATATACAAATAAATAAAATTGGAGTGTCTGTTTGCAATATCAAAATAACACTTTTTTACCAAATGCGTATGAAAGTATATAGGATACCTATAACGAAAACGTAACTTTAAATTTTTTTGTCTGTCTGTCTGTTTGTTCGAGGTAAACATCTAAACGGCTGAACCGATTTCAATGGGACTTTCACTGACAGATAGCTGACGTTCCAAGGCGTAACTTAGGCTACTTTAATTTTAGAAAAAGCATTAGAATTCCGCGGGAAAAACATAATACCCATATTTCCGGGCAATCTCCCTAAAGTCCACGCGGGCGAAGTCGCGGGCACAGCTAGTGTGTGAATATAAATATTACTATTCTTAAACAACATTTTATTGTACTACTTATGTAGTGTGTGAGTGTGTGTGTGTGAGTGTGTTGTGTACTATGTTATACCAAAACGACCTTACTCATTCAAGAAGCACATTTTTAAAAGAAATGTCATCGTTAACGTAAGCAAAATCACACAGTCGCCTGACTTTCGCCACAGGAATTCAATATTTATTTATATTGACATAGAGTACACTCTAAATTAAGTCAAGCGAGTAACTCGCCCTAGTGTGTGCAGTGCGTAATAAGCATACGATAGTTGACCGCCGGATAGGCGCTAGAGAGCTCGTGTGTATGACAGGTGAAGGTAATTAAGCGGTAATGCGGTATCATAACGTCATCGCACCGGTTAATTAATTTAATACCCTAAATTATCGTGGTTTAGATGGTGTTGCATCAAATAATTAATACTGGCATTATTCTCTTGAAAACTTTAATAAAGTTACAACTCCTTAGGAGGTTCGTCGCGAAAAAGTTCATGAGACAAAGGCTATCCATGAACTATAATTATAATCTATAATCTTATTGATATTGCCGCAGTCTTAGTGTAGTCGTTCGAAGGTAGGCTGCGCGACTCACTACACCTGCACTTGTAGCATGAGCGCCAAGATTAGACGTATGTCACAAAATATCCTGATGTTGTCTCTTTCACTCGTATGAAATTAGACAGAGAGCGACCGAGCCAATCCGTGACAGAGGTCTTGTCTTGACATGCGTGCTGGCACCAATGTTAGATGCGGGTACGATACTTGTGACAAATACTCAAAACTCTGTAACTCAGAAACTACGATAGTTAGCCCTCTCTAAGATCTACATGTTAGCTTATATACTATTCGAACGACCACATTTCTGCGTCGTTTGGTATATATCTCATTTTACAAGTTTTTGCGGTTTGTAAGGATTGCCTTTCATGTGTCTATATGTACCTGTACGAGTATACCCGTCCCAGTTGGGTTAGTATGCATATCGCGACAAGACCTTTGTCACAGATTCACTCGCTCGCTCTCTGTCTAATTTCATACGAAAGAAAGCGACAACATCAAGATATTTCGTGACATAGGTCTAGTCTTGGCGCACATGCTACAACTAAAAACGATTGTTTTAATTATGCTCGGGATTAAGCTATTTTCATATATAAAATGGATTTGCTGTAGTTAACACAATATCACGCCCTCATCTGAAGTACGCGCTGAAATTTTCGAGTGATACTTCACTTTTATAGAATATAGATTAAAATTACGTTCACCTAAATATTTGGTTATATAAATTGAACTTCATAAATAGCATATTCGGATACGAAGCGATGATTAATCTGCCCACGCTTACGGTGCTGTGTTGACGGAATGTAAATGTCATCTTGTCAATTTAAAATTAATTTGGTGCCAATATTCACGAGGCGCTAAAGGATATGATGTCAAGTACGATACTTATAGAAATTTTATAGAAATTTCAATCCATCTGCAAAATAAGGTAGTGACACCAATAATCGACACTACACATTAAGGATGTTAGATAAATAGATAGAATATTATTTATTGTACACCGAACAATAAAAAAACCTGCCAAGTGCGAGTCGGACTCGCGCACAAAGGGTTCCGTACCATTATCTATGACAACGACAAAAAAATCACGTTTGTTGTATAGGAGCCCCCTTAAATATTTAAATATTCTGTGTTATAGCGGCAACAGAAAAACATTATCTGTGTAGGCTGTATCTCATGAACGCAGTTCATGAGATACAGCCTGGTGACAGACGTACGGACAGCGAAGTCTTAGTAATAGGGTTCCCGTTTTACCCTTTGGGTACGGAACGCTAAAAATACAACATTCGTAAGTCTAAATACTAGTGTATTTAGGTTGCGTTTGCAAAAAAAACTTAATTTAATTATGTTTAAAAAACTAGTGATTCGCGAAAATAATAAAGTGTATCTTCATGCTATGATATAATTACATTTTACAGTCCAAAAATGTCATAATACTATTGTCAATGAATCATAACATTCCTTATTTATGAGGGTTAGGCTATACTTTGTTAAAATATATACATCGTATTCACCATACATAATGTTGGTTAGAAAAAACATTTTATGAGGCCTGCGGGGCGTTTTTCGTACAATCGACATCCATCTCTATTAGAGATATGTCGAATCGAAACGTTAAATTGGTCGTATTTTTTCTTTTGTTTCGATATAAATCTATAATAGAGATTGATGTCTATCAAACGAAAATCGGGCCCCTGGCCTTTTCGATTTTTTCCCTGATATGGGTGTAACTGGGATCCCACCCAGTCCATTCTATGATATCCATAGTGCAAGAGTTGCTTATTTTGGGACCATGCGGTGTTATTTGATGATGTTTCAAAAAGAAACAGTCTTTCACAATTAATCAATACGATGTAGTACCTACCAGCTATTACTAATGTTAACAACGCGGGTAATATAAAAATAAGAATCGACGAAAAAGAATTTGGGTATAATTTAAATGTAAGGTAGACTTATAACAGAAAAACTAAATAAATATAAATCACGATATTTTCGCGGCCCTAAGACTTGTTGTCTCTTCGACGACTGAAGCAAAAATAGGCCGAGCATCACGTCGAGAGCCAGCAGCTAGATACGCCCGCACGAACGTCACTCTGGTGGTTGGTGACGTTACTTCCCTCGCTCTGCTCGCCATTGGAGTGTTGCCAACACTAAAACATAACTTTATAATAATACGAAGATTATCACGATGTTTCAGGAGATTTAAGTTTTCCACGACTCACGGTTAAGTGGAGGAAAATAAAATTTGATTTGCGAACATAATAGGCTTCGAGGCGATATTATATTTCCAGAAGGTCGCCTAAAGAGTTTCTGGTGAATTTCATTACAGCTGGCGTTTAGATCATAATTGAAATTGACGGCCGAGAAATAAACGACGTTCGTAAAAAACTTGTTCCTACATTAAACACTGATTTAATATTTAGATAAGTAAATATCTTTTTTAGACCTTAAGATTTTTTTGAGACCAATTTATTGAATTCATTTTGAATAGATAAAGATTAGATAAACATCATCACCACGCTTGTATTCCCCGAAGAGTTAGGCAGAGGTGCACTGCAGTGCGCCCATTCTTCACCTACTTATTACCATTATACCAGGCACATTCCACCTCAATACGAGAGAGATTTGGGACATAGTCCACCACGCTGGCCCAGTGCGGGTTGATGAACTTCACACGTTTTTATATAGACTTTGTTTGCCTTCACCTACACCTCACCTTCATCTTCAGCAAGTGGTAATTATTATTGAAAATGACATTCGCACATGAATTCCGAAAAATTGACAAAGTTTTTTTGTTGTGAAACATCTGTAGGCGAGGGGTAAACCTGATTTTTGGCGTGGCGAGATTTGCCGACGCTTCGCCACAACAAAATGAAATCAACCTTATTACTTAATGTATAAAGTATAGTATTAAATGCGGCCACGCTTCGTACTCCACGGCTCCTCGGTTCTTTCCGCCGCTTAGACTCCGCCCACCGGCTGACTCCGCTCACTCGCTCACTCGCCACTACGACTTTTAGGTTTTATGTTTCACATCTGCCAGGCGTCCCGCGACGCCTCAGTTATTTTAAAAAACACTGTATGTACCTAGTATCAAATTCCTTCAGCTCCATAGGAAAAGATTAATTCCACGAGAAGGCGTTTTCCCATAATAAGCAATGTGCGGCCAACCGGTGAAGATCCTCCTCCGCGATTTTTCGACCCTTGTCAATTTTACGCCAACACCATCGAGTAGGTATCATCGCGTCAATCACGCGCGATAGCGCCAACTTCAGGGAGGCGAATGGGATGCGTGTACCACCCTGATAATAAATATTTGTAGAATTTTTTTTTTGAGGAGAATGGCGACCCTTACCAAGCGGTGGAGCATTGATATATACTTTATATTAATATTCCGTTACACAAAGAAACCCTACCTATGTTACGAGTCCACCATATCAAGATCGTATCAAGGACGTTTATAGTATTTTACTAATAGTATTTTAAAAGTTTATTTATTAGGTACTGTAATAGGTACTATCAGAATATCAAAGTATTAGTAATATCGCCAAATAACACATACTCATCGTATGATCCCAAACTACTCAAAGCTTGACCTATACATACCATACAATAGACTGGGGGCGAATTCACCAAAACCAAATTCCAAAATTACCATTTTTATGGTTCCGTTCCCAAAGGGTAAAACGGGAACCCTGTTACTAAGACCTCGCTGTCCGTCCGTCCGTCTGTCACCAGGCTGTATCTCATGAACCGTGATAGTTACAGAGTTGAAATTTTCACAGATGATGTATTTCTATTGCCGCTATAATTATTATACAAACTAATCGATCACCTGCTGAAGGTGAAGGTTCAAACTACACTATAATAACAACAATGACTAAAAAACAGAATTAAATAAATATTTAAGGGGGCTCCCATACAACAAACGTGATTTTATTGCCGATTTTCTAGATAAACGTACGGAACCCTTCGTGCGCGAGTCCGACTCGCACTTGGCCGGTTTTTCCATTTTACCGCTGACGGGAATCGAACCCGCAACCACCGGGTGCAGTGAGCCGAGCAGTCTACACTCGAATCACTAGATCAAACCCTTTTAGCAATGGTACACTTGATTTATAAAAAAAAAACTGTTATCCGAACATGTCCTCAATTTAGAAACCAGCCATTTTCCATGCAACCGAAGGGTCAAACCCAAATGGGTTACACAATGTTCAATGTCATTGTATTGAAAGTAACCGTGAGTATGACGTCAGCATGAGGGCTAGGGACACGGTACACTTGAGAACGTGTGCCTAATGGACCGAGAATATATCCAACTTTAACACACGCGTTCAATATAAAATATACACTTCATTTAATTAATTTTATCTTCCACTTATGAACTGTATGGGTATAGTTCACTGGGTGAGCGAATTAAGTTGCCGATTTAAAAATACCGGTCAAGTGCGAGTCGGACTCGCGCTCGAAGCGTTCCGATATCTATAGAACCGGCAAAAAAATCACGTTTGTTGTATCGGAGCCCCCTTAAATATTTATTCTATTCTGTTTTTAGTATTTGTTGTTATAGCGGCAACAGAAATACATCATCTGTGAAAATTTCAACTGTCTAACTATCACGGTTCAAGAGATACAGCCTGGGGACAGACGGACGGACGGACTGCGAAGTCTTAGTAATAGAGTTCCCGTTTTGCCCTTTGGGTACGGAACCCTAAAGATCTAATTTAAGTGCTCGACCCAAGGGTTGTACAAGTCGGTACATCTGATGAAGTCCCCCCCCCCCCCCCCCCCATCTAGTTCGTTCCAGTACAGCCTTCTTCGCCTCCACATACGACATGACACCTACCTTATCTATATTTGACTCATGTAGCTTAGTCACGGTCTACCTCTCCCACGCTTTCCATCGATCTTTCCTTCTATGATGTTCTTCATAAAGGTGTCGCATGAGATGGCCTATCATATTTCCTTTTCTGTTCCTTATTATCATTATTAATGTTCTTCGTTCTTGAACTCTCTTCAATACCTCCTCGTTTGTTATCATTTCTGTTACTTATCATTAAAAAAGTAGCCGTCGCGGGACGCCTGGCAGATGTAAAACATTATGTTATTTAGAGTAGAGAGAGAGAGAAGTGTAGTAGCGGCGAGTGAGTGGAGTCAGTCGGTGGGCGGAGTATAAGCGGCGGAAAGAACCGAGGAGCCACGGAGCTGCTCGAAGTTTTCGCATTACGGGATCGCGGCATCAACAGTTGCTCTCACTTGCCAAGCGTGCCATTAGATGTTTCACATCAAAAAATTTAGTACCCTATATCAATAAAATAAATATAGAATTTCTGTGAAAAAAGCCATGTAGCCCCGCGTTAAAATTAGCTTGCGACATCAATCACATTTCGTTGTAAAATGTTTTTATTCTATGAGTTAATACAGTTCCTTTTGGTATAAGCAAATAATTATATAGAAACCTTACCTTACATACCCAAGATTATTACGATAAATATACATACCTTACGTTTTATGAGATTAATTTACAAAATCAAACTTGAATACTAAGGTTTTATTACACAATCATCTCAAAAGAGTATAACCTTAAAAAGATCTTCAAACACCTATACTTACATTATAATCGCAATAAACACCTAAAACATGCCGTTAGTAATGCAATAAACTTTTATCTCTATGGCGCAGAGCTTTGCCGTTAGCCGAGCTATGTGTCTGTGTCAACATTGTCTACAGAAAAACAAGTAACTTGAAACGGTCGTGTTACGAGAGAACCACGAATATCTCTTTAATAGTCTTTGAAGACAATCTGCGTCGTGTGAATGCAAATTTGGCATTTAAAGGATTCCTTTTGGAGGGTTATATTTAATTTCTTTGGGAGCGCGAATTTTTTTATGTCATCAACATTCTTAAAGTTTCCATTACTCATTTGGAAGTTATATAAAAGAGTAATGCAGACCGAATTGGAAATTTTCATTAATCAAGTATTAATGAGAAGGTTTCTTTATAACTTTGAAAGATTGAACGAGATGCCTTTATTAAACAAGATACTTATGGCCTTTTGATTAACATTAAAAGACGGCAAGTGCTTAATAATAAAGGATCACGTTAAGGCGTTTCCTAAACTCAGTGAAACTGGGCATTCATATTTAATTAGGTGTGCGTAAAAACATTACAAAACGGCAAGTGCAAATATTAAAGGTTCACGTTGCGGCGTTTCCTAAACTCAGTGATACTGGGCATTCATTTTTAGTTAGGTGAGGGTGTGTTCGTAAAACTTCTCCCCCTAAACAGCGTGACCGATTTCGATGTTTTTGTACTTATGGGATCACCTGGATAGTTTTCAGCTACAGTTGAAAGGTAGGCGGCGCTGTTTCCGACACATTATTAACGCGTTCGGAGTCACTGGCATAGCTAGTTGTATTACAAATATGCTCTCAACAAATCTTATTTCAAATGGATTTACATAGAAGAAGATTCCTAATAAGTCCATATGATTTTCATTCTATTGGCATCTACGCCAATAACCACTCTGCATATACTACTACAGCCCTTTTAACGTCCCACTGCTGGGCACAGGCCTCCCCTCAATGCGAGGGGGATTCAGGCCATAGGCAACCACACTGGCCCGTTGCGGGTTGGCAGACTTCACACATCTATCGAGAACTAGGCAAGTTCCCTCAGACGTGCAGGTTTCTTCACGATGTTTTCCTTCACCGTTTCATTTATAAATAAAATTCCACTACAGGGATTTTATAGTGTAAAGAACTGAGTCAGCGATTCTATTTAAGTAACTTTCAAACTAATCTTACAGAAACGAGTGGGTTTAAAATGCGATCTTATCTTTTTAATCCCTACATACCCGACCAGAGAGGCAATGAGGGGGCGATACTATCTGATTTCCAATTAACATCTACTACGTATATACTAAGTCTAAAGCCATACGCCCAGAGGCGTGTCAAAATCTGCGCTACAATTTAGTTGCCTATATCAAAACGAACTGTATTAAGATTAGCTCGCTCGCTTACTGTCTAATTTCATACGAGAGAAAGAGACAACATCGAGATACTCCGTGACATAGTCTAGTCTTGGCGCTCATGTTACAACTACAGGCAAAGACAAAACAACCCAGTGGTCTGAAGGGCAATTATCTATTAATTGTTTTAGATAACTCCATTATCTCCGAAATGGAAGAACGTTATAAAGACCCGCATCGAGGATGAGAGGAAATTAACGTTGGACGCCGTGTCGAACGGCGCGAGGGTCCATCCCGGACAGTTTTGGGATCTATCTGGAACTTTCTTGTTTACTATCTACGTGATGACCGCTCTAGGTAAGTGCGATTGCGAGACTTGTGAATATCTTCTTAATATCTCATTTGTTTACACATTTGTTGTACGTGCATGTAAATCCTTCAATTTACTACCACATGATATAGACCTGTTTTGCTGTAGCACTGATTCCGCTAAAAAAACACATATGTAACGATTATTTTCAATAATAATGTCAACAATATAACCTTACATTGATAACTATTATATGACACAGCTTATCCACTTATTTTTTCCACTTTAAACTTTGATTCAGTAGTTATCTTATACATGTCACACTTCGTTCGCATTTTACGGATTTGATTAAAATTACTGTCTATTACTTTTATTTTTAGAATTTTTTATTTAAAAAATTATATTTAATCTGTGAAGATTTGTTAATAGCACGGGGCTACATACTTGTATCTTAATATATTAATACTATTTGTCTGTAAATCGTCCTAAAAATAAATAAATAAATCTCTTTAAATATCTGTACCTGAAGTGTTTGCTTGTAATTTTAAAATAACAGTTTTTTTATGACATACATATCGACACTTAAAAGGCCTTCCTTACTAAGCGACAAAAAAACGTAAATTAAGTTATATATACCATTCTCAGTATATCATATATATCATTCAGTTATATATTCCAAACGTCAAGATTTTTCTGCGTCGTTTAGTATATATAAATTATTTTACGTTTTTTTGTCGCTTAGTAAGGATTGCCTTTCAAGCGTCGATATGTAAGTTTATACGGTTCTTTTTAACACGTTCGCTGCAATACAATACAATATTTTTATTTGCACAAAACACGGGTAGGTATTTTTTTTTATAAGATAGGAAGGCAAACGAGCAGACGTTTCACCTGACGGTAAGTGATCAACGCCGCCCATGGACACCTGCAACACCAGGGGCATCGCAAGTGAAATATACAATAGCTTGCACATTGTTGTTGTTAAAATTAGTATCAGATCCATCATGTTTTACCATATCATATGGTGTACAAAGATTTTTTAAGAGAAGTGGTGTATAATTACTATAATTAAGGATTATTAATCTACTTACGGCTGGTGCGTCATGAGGTCATATTGACTCATACAGGTGGTAACTTTGTGAGCGCCGCGCACTGGATGAAAGTTCACCACGAGCCAAAATTACCTCACAGCGCAGCGAGCGTGTTAATTTATTAATTTTGTCTTTCTGTCTTTTTTACCGGGGTAATATCCAGGAACGGTTGGCCATTTTTTAAAGGACGTTCACTAAGATATAACTGGATGTTATTAGGTGTAACTCAAGCTACTTTTTTATTTTTCTATTCCTAATTTCCACGAAAACGAAGTCGCAGGTAACGAGTAAAATAAACCCTTAAGTGAAAGCTTAAGCGAAAGCTTTTTCGATTTCCTTCTTGTCAGTTAACAAGGTACCTATATTCCATGTGACACTAGGTTTTGGTGCTCCCGTACCACGCACCATATGGGGGAGATCTTCAGCCCTATCGTTTGCCTTCATCGCTGTACCTACACACGTTTATCTTAGTAAGTACATATTTTACTGTTCATCATAACATTTTTAGTACCTCTCAAAGAAAAAATAACCGTGATAGGATCACTGCGTTGTCTGTCTGCCTGTCAAGACCGCTTTTCTCAGGAATGCATGGAGTTATCAAATTGAAATTTATAACAAATACTCAAATCTGTAATCAAATTGACCTGAGAAAAAAAATCAACGCATTAAAATAATTCGGCCTATTTAACCCGTAAGGGATTCCAAACTTGGGTACTTTCCGTTGACTTAGAATCATGAAATTTGTAGACATACCTATCTCAAAAGACGAGATAAAAAATACGCGTTTGATTCTTTACCCCCTCTTCTTGCAGGAAAAATTACCTGCTAATGACAATGGATCAACCCAGTCAAAAAAAGTTCGATTATTGGTATTGTAATAATGAAATATATACAACATCACGCCTGTATTCCCCGAAGGGGTATGCAGAGGTGTACTGCAGTGCGCCCACACCGATGTATTTTCGTCCCAATCAATGTTATAGGGGCTATTGCTTTGAAAATTATCTCAGAGGTGCAGGCCCGGGATTTAAACTTGTACCCCTTACGTTCAAGGCGGATGTTCTTGCCCACAAGGCTACCACTGCTTAATTAATTACCAATTCGTTAATTATTCTGTTTCAGTGTTTAACGCTAGCACTTGCATAGTTGTGCATGTAGAGACTTACGTTTACAATCTCAGACGTAAATTACGAGACAAGAAACTGTTTGCCAGAAGAACGACACTTGACAAAGAAAGAGGTAAGATTAGATCTACCTATTTTGCTCTTGATGTTCTATAAGTCTATATATTGGCCACATTTCAATTACCCTATTAAAATATCTTGGTATATATTACTCGTGTTCTCATCGTTTAATAGTTTATTGGCTAACTGGAATTACGGAATAAAATTTAGGGAAGAAAATAAAATCTTAAAAATCTACATCTGACCTACAAGATTTACTCCTAAGAAAAAATATTGTGTAGCATTTTAAAGAGTAGCTTTCCGTGAATGCTTACAGTGCTTTGAGCTTTATACATAAAATAAGTCGGTACTTACTAGAGTAGTGCATTCTTGAGGTCTCTCGGCGACCGAGTTCAACTCACTATAGGTTGTACCTATTTAGATACCTAAGGGTTTTTGCATCTATACTTTAATTTTTCTAAAGTTCTGGAAGCAGGAACATAGACAGAGGTGTTTATAGAGATGGTTTTTTCTGGTTGAATTGCGATCAGCGAGGCAATTACGTAACTCTTATTATTAATTTGCGTTACAAACCAAAGAACATGACGGATTTTCCATACATTTTGGCAGGTGATATTAATAATGTATGCACTATACCAAGTTAATTTAGTCGTGGCAGTTGCTCTCAAAAATTATATCAACCCTTTGGTACTTCTATTTCAAAATTAACTTAACTAAGTTGGTGAATTGCAATGTACTCAGCATAATTACTTTAATAATAGTTGGCATTAACAAAAGCAATATAAAACCACAAAAGCAGCAATGTTACTATACAATATTCTTTTTATAGCACTCTGCCTAGATCGATACGGTACCTACTTTAAACAACGTAGAAATTACCACAAAGACGATATAGTGGAGTTTACCTATGACATTGTCTGAGCGAGACACCTTAATTACAGATTGTATTCCGTAGTTCTACCATATGTTTCTACTTTCGATAGTTTCAGTCGTTTTAGTCTACAAATAGCAGTTCTCAATTGGCCACTCTAAAAATTGTATCTGTATTAGTTCCGAAAACTAAAGGAAATCCAAAAAATTACCTTATATATTTGTCGGGATAAGTCCTGGTTGCCCATCTTTAGAGCCGAAATTTGCTATGGTCTGTACCTGTGATGTATAGTACCTATGTATGAGTACTACGTAAAAAAAGGCACAAAGTGGATTTATCGGCTTTTATTCCGGAGCTCCTCAATTATTTAGAATTGAAATAAAAGCTCTGACAGCTCTTGTCTTTATCCTGCTCAGAAATTTCCCATCTGCAGCCTTCAAGGCATTTAAGTTGTAGAAATCCATGTAAATATTTAAAAAAAAAGGACACTATGGTGCTCGGACGCTTAGTAGCAAATTTTTTTGTACTTATTACTGTAGTACCGCCCGTGTACTACCGTGTCGACTGCACACTCCTCATTCAAATATTATAAATAGATAGATAACTCTTTATTGTTACACCGCATAAAATAAAACAAACTTCGTATACGATATAAATTTAAAGTGTACTGTACCAAACAACCTTTATCATTTGACGTAAACGTAATCGATAAGCAAGCGTAAGATGAGCGTAAAACCGATGATATTACCAGTGATAGGTATGACGCACCAAAGCCTGTGTCTTCACTAGCTGCTTCATTATGCAGCGGGATTGTGTCACAAACAGCCTTGGCTTTCTCGAACGGAAATTGACGTTTACCATATTGAGTCTTATCTTGTACTTAGGTTAATGTAATTACGGGATCTTAAGTAGTCGAATAGATTCATTATATCCTAAACCATAACATCTGTTTGGTGTACGGTCTGGCGCTTAAATTTGCTAGGCGTGAAGTAAATTAGCCGCCGTGTCGCTTCAATTACGGAGACAATAGCTAATTAGAGGCCTCGTTTAGACAGTACAATGTAATTAGGGCAACATAATACCAAATGTCTACCTGTTCATTACATATTCATAATTAACAAGTTTGTTATATCACGGCGGATATATATTATTAATATTTTGAGCCCCGCATGGAACTTATATGTCCTCATACACGACATATTATGAATTACATAGAAACGTCTTACAGTTTAATTTCCTATTATAGTATAGGTGCCTCATGAGTGCAGCTAAAATCCAAACGGCGAGGCGAAATGTAACCACCCCTTATAAGAATACAGGCGTAATGGTGTTTATAAAGCATTATTTACAGAAAATTACCTGCATTATTGAAATGTGTCATACAACTTTGGATCAGAAATGTCCTTGTAACGATTTGTAGATGGATTTAAACTTTTGTAAATATGTTGGATAGTTTTCTACGTTAATTTATTTACTATACAGAATGTATCAGAAGTCCGAAATTATACTTTAGCGTTTGCATGGGTATCAGGTATAGTATACAACTGATTGGTGTATTTTTTTATCGAAATACGAACAAGATTTTTCATTTTGCCGCAATTTTCAATTCTTGGTATATCTCGGGTCCTATGCAAAATATTCCAATTTTGTTTTGTGAATATGAAGTCGCCTTACGTAGATGTAGTTTACATTGTTGATCAGGGTTATGGGTGTGCCCTAAGGCCAAAATACGATACTTATGAAAATTAATCAAAGGTCTGATTCTCAGAAACTATGATAGCTTAGCTATAGTCTGCTTTCATTAATAATGTTACATATGAACTACCATATTTGTAGGTACCTACCTAAAAGATTATTTCGAACCTCTGTTAGCTACACCCTGCATAGGTTGGTAGGTATGTATCTATCTTCTACCTGGTGTAGGTCGGCAGGCTGGGTGGCCAAGGTCTATTAAAGATAGATGGAAAGACCTACTCAAGACTCAGTAGATCCTAATTTGAAATAGGTAATAAATTTCATTTTTAATTCCAGAAGGCCCAAATTGCAACCGAAATTCGGAACTGTTGATGGCTAAACCAAACAAACACAGAATCGCAAACAAAATATTGGTAGTTACATAGTCACTAATTTACCTGTTTAGATAATAACTGTCCATATCACGTTGGCTGCTACGCCTGTTTTCATGTAGGTACATTCAAACTGTGCGCAACCAGGTTGATTAGGCCCAATGGTAAAAAAAATTGAGCCGTCGCGGGACGCCTGGCAGATGTAAAACATAAACGTCGTAGCGGCGAGTGAGCGAGTGAGCGGAGTCAGCCGGTGGACGGAGTCTAAGCGGCGGAAAGAACCGAGGAGCCACGAAGCTGCTCGAAGTTTTGGGATCACGGCATCGCGGCATCAACAGTCGCTGTCACTCGCCAAGCGCGCCATTAGATGTTTCACATCAAAAACACGATTTCGACGCCCGCATAGTCAGAAAGACTCTCACAAGGCTTTAAAAATCTGGTGTAGCAGCTACCGTGTTGAGAAGATACTACATTCACTACTATATCCCTTTGAACGTCCCACTGCTGAAAGGATTCAATGAGAGAGAGATTCGGGCCATAGTACCTACACCACACTTGCCCGGTGTGGCAGACTTCACACATCTATTGAGATCTTGCTAAGTTCCCACAAATGTGCAGGTTTCCTCACAAGTTTTGCACCGTTTCATGGCAAGTGATAACCTCAGATGAAAATGAGAGGGCCTGGGTTTGAACTTGCACTCTACAAGTTTGTTTGCATGGCGTGCGTTCGACTACTCCGCTACCACTGCTAATATGACAACGACTTGGCTACACTGCTATACCTCTTCTAAATGTTTTCAGAGATTGCTTGGAGTGCTAGGTGCCTGTCGGAGTGTGCCTTTAGCCGCACTGACTTACTACGCGTGCGGTGCTATTACGTTCGGAGTAGTACGTGGTAAATCGCCGCTAGAGGTCGTTATGTTTCCGTTGGAGTTCACTACTAGTGGGGGTTTGGAAAATGTGAGCATAATATTATAATTATCGTAAAGAGGGTTTCAGACTAAGTACGCTAAAATATAATAGCATATAGTATAAAGCTCATAGCACAATATCGCGCACCATACATTCACACTGTACTGTACCATATATTATTGGCTTTGTATGGTGAGCGATATTGTTGTGCTATATATTATAGCGTAGTCTGAAACCCGCTTTACTCTAGACATTGACGAGTTGAAACAGTGGTAGTCTCGTGGGCAAGAACGTCCGCCTTGAACGTAAGGGGTGCAAGTTCAAATCTCAGGCCCGCACCTCTGAGATAATTTTCATGTGCGAATGTCATTTTCAACAATGATTACCACTTGTTGAACGGTGAAGGAAATCATCGTGAGGAAACCTGCACATCTATAGAAAGGCGTGTGAAGTTCACCAACCCGCACTGGGCCAGCGTGGTGGACTATGACCCAAATCTCCCTTGTGTTGAGGGGGAATGTGCCCGGTATAATGCCAATAGGCTCGCCCCCTATTACATTGGGACCAAAATACATCGGCGAAGTGTGGGCACAGTGCACCTCTGCCTACCCCTTCGGGGAATACAGGCGTGGTAATGTATTGAATTGAATATTGTAGCCCTGGAAAAATAATAAGAAGCGACGACGATTCACTCCATTTTATGTAAGTTGTGTTTTAGTTAGATAGATAATATCGAGGGGTGAAGGGCTATATGATTTAAGCGACATTTTTTTTACTTTACAGGAGAGCATACTCATTCGACGCAGAAAAATTAGCAGTTTCCAAATATGTATATAAGTCAATATCGGTCAAAGTGGGGCTTAAGTCAAATTGCCTTTCACCCCTCGATATGAAGATAGTGTTTGAATTGGGGCAAGAAAATTGTGAATAACTACAGCCCTTTTTAACGCCTCCCCTCAATGCGAGGGGGATTCAGGCGATACCTAGTCCACCACGCTGGCCCGGTGCGGGTTGGCAGACTTCACACATCTATAGAGAACTAGTCAAGTTCCCTCAGACGTGCAGGTTTCCTCACGATGTTTTCCTTCACCGTTTCATAGCAAGTGGTAATCTCGTCTGTAAATGAGATTCGCACATGAAACCCAGAGGTGAGAGCCGGGGTTTGAACCTGCACATTTTGATTTGCAAGGCGTGCGTTCGACCACTCGTCGACCACTGCTATAAATTAAATGCAATTTGTAAAGGTTTACCTTATAATATCAACAAACAATCGTGAGGAAACCTGCACGTCTGTAGAAAGGCGTGTGAAGTCCACCGACTAGGCCCAAATTTCCCTCGTATCGTGAATGTGGTCAGTATGAAAAATACGCTTGCCTGCCTTATTGCATCGAGACCAAAATACACCGGCGAACTGCACCCATCCTGCAGATTACCTCGGCCTGCCGCTTGGGTGAATACAGGGGTGATGATGTATTAATGTTTACAGGTGAGGGGTCACGTGCGTATATTATACGGTTTCTACATAGAGGGCGCTATGATGCTGATCGCATGCGCATTGGCGACCATGCGCCGGCACAGCAACATCGCAATCAATGCAATGTCTGATAAATACCGGCTGGTCGCACGTGAATATTAAACTTTAGTACTACTCACTGGTTATATTTTATTTAATAACATTAAATTAAAATATTTCCATAAAATACAAAAAAAAACATATTAACAAGAAAATAACTTGTGCCAAGCCGCTATCACTCGGCAATGGTCCCAAATAGCTGGCGTTGTATGGCAATCCTGATTCTCTGTGCGAGATATGAACCAGCCCTTTTGTCACCGGTTGCATCGACCAGCCTATTGGATATATTTTTCAAAATTCGTTGAGGATTTACGAAACTATTTTGATCTTCTCGCTCGCATATTTATAGAAAGTTGTAATCCAATTAAAATTGCATTAGGAAGTACTTTTATAAATCTAACGATGATGCCTTGAGATACAATATTTAATAAACAATATTTTCATAAATTGGAAGGTCGGACCCTAGCTACTATATTCATGGAAACATTAAGATAAAGGAATTTCTACAACCATACATTATTAGAGATATATGCTTATCTTCATAGCACTTCCAGCACACGTAACCACCAAACTCATGAATGTTGGCAGATACACTAATTGAAATGTATGATAACTTGGTATTGGGAATAAAACTCTTTTTAATTCAAATATGACATACTATAAGTACATAGTTGGGAAGGTAAACAATAAATGAAACAACAACAAATCATTGTACCGATAGTCGTTTCCGCCCAGACCTATTCGCCAAGAGCCTCGACAAACACCTAAAGAGGCTCGCGTTAGGCAGCTGGATCAAGGGACAGATTCAGAAGGCGGTACTTCTGGAGACGGCGCGCATTGTGAGGAAGTTCCTCTCTCTGGAGCCCTAACCACTGGTAACTAGGATGCTGTTCCAGATGCCGGGGAACTGTTTTTTTTTCATATTTTTAAATGTATTTTTTTTATATATTTAAAAATGTACTAAATAGGAAAAATGAACAATAATGAAACAATAAATAAAGTAAATTTGTTTTATTTATCTACCACTTCCTACATACTAGTCAACGGCTATTTACAGCTTCTTTGATTATTATCTAGTGCAGTTCAATAAAACAGGGATTTTTAGACACGCCAACGCTGCACATTTTGCGCAACCAACAAAGTCAACTCCATACTACATTGTATCACAGAAAATGTATATAATAATCGAAGGAACGAATACCTACTAACGGTAAATTCGAATAATAAACGAAAACAAACTATAAATAAGTGGTGATGAGAAGCGGATTAGCTAACATTGGAATATGATTTTTTAGACGAGGTTATTGCGCCCTGCAAGATATAAAATATACCAAACTCAAAAAAAAATTACTTACGGGTCAAATAAAGAACCTCCTTCTTTTGTGAAGTCTGTAAATAAGACCACTAGTACCTCTAGTACTACCTCTAGTACCTCTAGTACCACTAGTACCTCTATTAAATAGGGATCTCTTTCCAGAGACTTTCTTTGCTCTTCTTTTATCATCACAAAGCACTTTAGTTATAAAAAGTACATGGTTGCCATTATAATGAATGCCTCCTTTAGATTGCATTCAACCAATCCTTCCAAAAAACGTTCCAACCGAAACTTCACGAACCATGATGATATTTGAAAACTACCTATAAATTCCTACTAGACACTGCGCGTCAAAAAATTGGCCATATCAAATCCAACTCTATTAACTCATGGAAAAAGATCATTCTTCAACTAAATGTCACTGACAGCGCGAAGGCCTGACTTTTAGCTCAGCAATTTAAACTTTATGCATATTGACACACAGTTCATTTTAGTATTGGCCAAAATTTTGACGCGCGCATCGTCACCCGAGTGTGCGAAAGGATTAAAGTATCTTTATTAATTTTCTTGCAGAGCGCCGTAACACAAGCTCAGTAATCGTAGCATGAGCGCCAAGACAAGACTTATGTCACATAATATGTAGATTATATCTCTTTCTCTCGTATGAAATAAGACAGAGAGCGGCCGAGCCAATCCGTGACAGAGGTCTTGTCGTGACATGCATGCCAACACCACAGTTTAATGTAATTTAATTTATATAAACCCCCATCTACCCCTTGCTCCGCTTAGTTTCCTTGAGCTCATCGTCCTCTGTAGTTCCTTCAATAGATTTTTTCTCTCTGAGGGCCTCCTTCACGGCGTCCACAAGATTGTGCGGCTCCGATATGGACACTTTCTTACCTGTGAATAGTGGCATGTATGATTTTCTACTGACTACACGTATTGTACCAGTTTTCACAAACTATAAGAGACGCCTAAACTTGATGCCTAAGTATAAAGCAGTTGCCACATTCAGTGTTTAAATATTTAGGCGTTTCCTAGTGATAGTGACAACGGGCATTAGTCTCTTGCGTTTAAGATGTAATAAAATGACAATCACGAGGTTTCTTACGTCAAAAGATAAGAACAGTCAAATTCTACAACTAAACGTTGAATCAATGATAGCCTAGCTAATTGGTAGAACGCTCGCCACGGTAGCAAGAAGCGCAGGTTCAAATCCCGGGCTCGAATCAATAGGTTTTTTATTTTATTTGGATGACATTTTTTGATCATGATTATTGAAAACTACTTGCTAAATGGTGAAAGTAAACATTATGAGGAAACTTGCATGTCAATAGAAAAATGTGTAAAGTTCACTAATGGCATTCGACTATCGTTTTCTCCTCGCATCGAGGTGGAGTGTGTCTGGTATGTTGGCAATTTGGGACATTGGGACCAAAAATACATCGCTAACACTGCAATACACAACTGCTTACCCCTTCAAGGGATACATGCGTTATGATGTATGTATTATCTATATATAAATATGACAAAGTTGATGCTACTCTCAGAAGAATAAGATTTTAGTGGAAATGGAAATCTTATTACTTGGCAATCAAAGAATATCTAACCTGCTACACGTATTGCCAGCTACGAATTCAAATTCTAATGCACCTAGTTATTTTTATTGTGTAATTTTTCAACTAACTAATTAATACTATACTACGATAAGAATAAGACTCACAAAGGACCATCTTCTCAATCATTTATATTGATTTACCTACACAAAGAGATGTTATTATTTCCAAAATTTATAGCAGTTTGATTCTAAATCTACAGTGGTATATTTCAGTACAAGTGTTTTAGAATGCGACTGTAAATGGACCATAAATCCCTATGCTGGCTGAGGCGTACAAAAGCCGCGCTTTAAAATGCTTGACACCAAAATGAACTCTGTGTCTATATACAAAAGGATTGAATTTCGGCGGTTTACTTTTTACGAAATGAGTGAAATGATGAAATTTAATGGTATAAGATGAGGAATGGCTTCACCTGCGACTAGCGCGAGTATTTCGCCAATGTCAAGTAATTAATAGCAAGGACAAATTCAATAAATACACATTATAAATAAAAATGGATAATGACAGTGATAAAGATGGCGGATGAATCCTAATTTCGGCGGTAAAAGCCTCCCACGCGTCTAAATTAGCCCGCGCTGTCAATGTCACTTCGTTGAAGTATGAACTTTTTCTACCAGACAAGTCAGTTCATTTTGGTATTAGTAAAAAAAAAAAATTACGCGTGAACATCGACGCCCCAGTGTGGGGCTTAACTGTCTATACATTTTGAAGTTAACGTTTCATCAACATTTATAATGCAACATTCGCTATATGTGTTCTAGTATGTATGTAGACTTTTTTTATTCAAATAAACCAATACAGGCACATATGAATCGTCAATATAAAAATGGTAATAATAGTATCTCTACCACCCATTCGGAATGCATTTCCTATGGATAAAAATGGGCAAGAAACCCAATTTTTTCTAATTTGTATTGAATTTTATTGTAATTGTATGTTAACTTGTTGCACCAATGTGTACCTACAGTTAATTAGGATTTTAGTATGATGGTGTGGGGACATCAAAAGGTTTGAAATGAAACAACAATTGTCATTAAATTTTGTATATTCATAAGACGGATAACATTATTTACAAATTTATTGTATAACCATCATACTACAACCATAATCAACAAACCCAGTTCACTCACCTCTCATAAGAATGCCCGTTTAAACTAACACTACGAAACAGCTTTAATATTACCCCTCCCGCACACTGCGGCGGCGTAAATTCGTTTGCCAATACCAAAACGAACTGTATTGACACATATAAAAGTTCATTCTTCAACGAAATCACACTGACGACGTGAGCGTATTTTGACGCGTGGGTACGAGGCTGTTACCACAGAAATTTGATCGTTATGACTATTGACATAAAGTTAGATTTGGTAATGGCAAAAAAATTGACGAACAAGTGTGGCGGGGAATTTAATTCACTATAACTAGCAGCTACTTCATAATATTCGGGCATTATTATAAGGTGTTTCGTAGTGTAAATGAAAACATGCATAAATACCCATTCACAATAAATACATAGATTATTTACAACACTGTCCTTTTCATACATAGTGTTTATACATGGGTAATAATTTCTACTATTCAAAGAGCTATAACTGTTTTTTATTAAATCTAAGCCGATAAATAGAAAGACATCCACTTTATAACCATTCACAGCCCACACAAACCGACTATTTAGGTGCCACTAAACAATGCACTATATACATATTACTTTAAAGAGCAAAATAGAATGAACGCAGTATTATAAACCCAATTACGGATTTGGTAACCGGAAATTCAAGCAATTTTGTACTGTAAAACAATTGCAATAGAGCTATTAATGAGGTGACATCACAAATCTATCGCGCTTAATCCAGGCGCTCTTGCTTACACATTCAAAGAACGAGCGAGCAAGACCGAACGCACATCGACTTCAAAACACTATTCTAGTAGCGAAAGTACGCCATCGTTTTCATCTTTCATCACTGCATTTTTATTTAAGCGTATTTATTATTGCTATTAATCACTCGACACTGGCAGAATGCCTACAAATTGCGTATGCAGTCATTCCTCATCTTATTTCCCATTATATATCACATATCACGCATCAAACAACTCGGGATTCTTTTCCTTCTGTTTTTTTAACATATTGTCATAGCCCAAAGGTCTGTCAAAGTCCCTACCAACCGGCTCCTGAAGGTCCGATGCATACTTGTACGCACCGTACTTATCTTCAGGGTCACCTACCACTAAAATAAAACACGCTAAAACGACCATAATGAACCCTGACACGAAATACATCTTATTATTCTGGTAACCCTCAGTCATACTGTCTATGAAACTCCAAACTTTCGTTTTGTCCCTTTCACGATCCTCTGTATCGCGATTCGCGTGATGTATGTTCTCTTTAGAACTGTTTTCTGTGTTACCGCTAGATTTAGGTTCGTCTGTAAAACAAATGGGTTTTCGTATTGGTCTTATGGAGCCGTCAAACCGGCATTTTTAAACCAAACAAGGTGTATCAGTCCGAAATAATACCTTGGGTACATATACGGTAGCTCATATGTGGATGCCTAGTGAAGACATATTATACCTAACAATCATAGCTATCGAGTTATAGATCTTTGAATATTTGTCACAGGCATCGTGTTCTGGCCTTTGGGTACATCCATAATTCTACTTAGCAGTGTAAACTCAACTTATGAGGGGCGATTACCAATATTAACAAAACAGAACATGCAAATTTAACATAGGACTTTATATATTACGAGTTATAGAAATTGACGTCGAAAAACAAAGTTGCAAAAACACGTTCAAATTTCAATCAAATTTTTATACCATTCAGTTGTATACCCGATACTGATGCAAAATATTATTTCGGACTTCTCAAACACCCTGTATTCCTATATATCAGTGTATTGAAGTATTCTATGGATACAATTCTTTTTTTCTTCATGTTTACTAGTGCCATTATCAAATTAAAATTGCAGTCAACCTTTCAGTGTTTCTAAGTAATTGGATACTCAATTGGAAGTCAATAAACAACGTCGACATTCTATACCTATAGTATGAAAAAAAATTGCCAACACCAAACGAACTCTATCTCAATATACATAAAGATTAAATTTCTCTGGGAAAAGACACGCGACCACTGCGAAATTCGCTCGCATCATTAATGTGGTTTCGTTGAAGAATTAGCTTTATCTATGATTTAATACAGTTCATTTTGGTATTTGCAAAAAATTTGGCAGAGCGCGACTTAGTGGTCCTGTGCACGCGTGGCTTCGTTTTCTTAGTAGCCTACACCCTGGGCCATGACTATTTTTTTTTTTGGATCCTTATACAGCATAGCATAGTTATTTCTTACCATCTCTGTCATACGAGACGCCGTGAATTTGACCAGGAGTGTCCTCCTCGAGTTCGGCATACGCGTACATAAGGGCTTTCTGCTTCTCAGACAACGATTTAGGCACCTGGAAGTGAATGTTGTAGGTTGGTCACATTATGTAAGAGCAGCCCTATCCACTTAAATATAATTATAGATAAATAGATAACTCTTTACTTTTCCACCTCTTAGGGGCCGTTCGAGTATTACGTAAGCATACCCCCATCCCCCTTGTCAGCAAAAGTAAAAGTCAGCAAAGCTCTTATCCCTCCCCCCATGCTTACGTAGGTAAACATTTTTCAATTAAAAATGTTTTTTTTTTCATATTATTATTATAATTTTATTCCCGAAAATGCGTTTCGTTTTCAATCATAGACTATGTGAGGGTTGCCATTCGTGAAAAAAAGTAAATAACTACTGATGACGTAATCATGATCTAGACTCCCCTACCCCCCATGTCATCCAAAATAAGCAAAACAAAGGCCCCCCATAGTGCTTACGTAATACTTGAACGGCCCCTTAGAGAAATAAAAAATACATCATCATACATCATCACGCCTGTATTCCCCGAAGGGGTAGGCAGAGGTGCACTGTAGTGCGCCCACACTTCGCCGATGTATTTTGGTCCCAATGTAATAGGGGGCGAGCCTATTGCCATTATACCGGGCACATTCCCCCTCAATACGAGGGAGATTTGGGCCATAGTCCACCACGCTGGCCCAGTGCGGGTTGGTGAACTTCACACGCCTTTCTATAGACGTGCAGGTTTCCTCACGATGTTTTCCTTCACCTAAGTGGTAATCATTGTTGAAAATGACATTCGCACATGAAAATTATCTCACGGGCCTGGGATTTGAACTTGCACCCCTTACGTTCAAGGCGGGCGTTCTTGCCCGCGAGGCTACCACTAGACCCAGATAAATAAAAACCATACATATACATGTTCGATAACCAAAACAATAATAATTAAGTGCAACAATGGGCGGCCTTAACACTAAAAGTGATCACTACCTCAATTCCATTCATATCAGAGCTATGAGGGATTTAAATACAGCTATACTGTGGTGGTTTTTTTAAACTCGATTCAACGCGCCTTCAATAGACGCCCCGGCTTGCGGTTTAAGTCTAAACTCTAAGTACCTTATACAACACCACCTTAAGTGTGCAGGTTCAAACCCCGGGTTTATGTGCGCACCTCTGGGTTTAAGTGCGAATCTCATTTCCATCCGAGATTCCACTTGCTATGAAACGGTGAAGGAAAACATCGTGAGGAAACCTGCACGTCTATAGAAAAGGCGTGTGAAGTTCACCAACCCGCACTGGGCCAGCGTGGTGAACTATAGCCCAGAAATCGACCCTCGTATTGAGAGACAATGTGCCCGGTATAATGGCAATAGGCTCGCCCCCTATTACATTGGGACCAAAATACATCGGCGAAGTGTGGGCACACTGCAGTGCACCTCTGCCTACCCCTTCGGGTAATATAGGCGTGATGATGTTTTTTTTTTAACCAGACCAATATCACCATACCACCATGTCTATAGAATGATTTATTAAGATTACAATGCATATTTGTTCTCAAAACTGCTTTGTAAATTAATGAATATTGAGGGGTGATAGGCTATTCGACGTAAGCGACATTTTTTTATTACAAGCTAAAGCTTGCTAAAGCTTGCTACATTGCAAGTTAATATAAATATTAACTTGCAATGTATGTCCGGGTGAAATCTTGCAACTGAATTTTAAATCAGTTATCTTTAACCGATTTAACTGAAATTTGGTATACACGCTTATTTTGGATGACAATGCATGCTTAGCTATGTCACGTCATTCTATTTCCAATATGGCGGATCATCCAAGATGGCGGAATAGTTGTTTCTTCTGCACTACCACAGTATGGGTATCAAATGAAAGGGCTTGCTGAGGAGAACACGAACTAACGGCAATTATATAAAAGCTTGGCTTTTAAAAGTTTTTTTACCATTAATTTATTTGACTCTACAGGAGAGCATACGCAGAAAAATGAGCTGATTTCAAATATGTATATAAGTCAGTAACGCCCAAAAGTGTCGCTTCAGTCAAATAAGCTCCACTTGATATAATTTGGTTCGATAAGTGACTAACCTGTATTTTAATGTGTACATAATGGTCTCCATAGCCGTTGTGGCTCACACGTTTCATGCCCTTCCGCGAAAGCCGAATTGTATTGTGTGACGAAGTGCCTGGCAATATCTAGACAACAGAAAACATTATTAGATACAGTTTTAGAATCAGAATTATTTATTTGTCAAACATAGGTATCAATGTTACAATATGTATTGTATGATCTTAAATATATCGTCTTTTGGTCTACTATGTTTTGCCATTAAAGCATACAAATGTAGGAATTGATTATTGAAATTAAACAATTTTACGGATTTTATCGCGTTTATTTACTATTTTATTTTCCCGACGTTTCGGCTGCTTTACAGCAACCATGGTCACGGGGGGACTATGGTGTTAGACGTACTGATGTCATAGTTAATAACTGGGTACCCTCATATTTAGTTGTTGTTTGCGGTCCGATCCACGCAGAAAGTGTATAGTATTCGCGTAAATATAAGAAAACAATATAGGAATTGATTAAATTACAAAATTAAAATTTGAATTACTTACAAGTTACAAAATAATTTAGCGTAGTTACAAATATTGTATTAATTAAAAGATAGTATGTAAATATAATTATAGTGTTTTATCATTTAGGAATTAATCTATTGTGTAATAGCATCTCTCAGTCAACAGTCTATGCAGTGCCTTCTTAAACTTTATTAAGGGCATATTTTTAATAACATCAGATATATTGTTTTCTTATATTTACGCGAATACTATACATTGAAATTAAACTATTTTACGGATTTACCGCAAACAACAACTAAATATGAGAGTACCCAGTTATTAACTATGACATCAGGACGTCTAACACCTCAGTCCCCCCGTGACCATGGTTGCTGTAAAGCAGCCGAAACGTCGGGAAAATAAAATAGTAAATAAACGCGATAAAATCCGTAAAATAGTTTAATTTCAAAACATCAGATATTTTGTTATAAACTTTGGGAGCATTACCAAACAAGCTCTTTTTCATCAAAGAAGTTTTACATGGCATAATTGATTTACATATTGAGTATGTATTGGTCTTTTTTTAACTGTGGATAGTTTTTTAAATAAATGTGAATTATTTTTCATATTTAGGTCGAAAATGTATGTTTATTGTTTTCAACTGTTTGTATTTCGAAGGTATTGTTAAACTACCGGATACTCTGTGTGTGCTATTACGCTAAAACAGGTAGTACAATTTGTTTATTTAGTGGTCTAAGACTATCTTCGCATTATAGTTTCAAAGTCTATATAGGACATAGATAGAAACAGTTTTTTTATTTATATAAATAAGTAAGAATTATCACCTGCAGCGTGTGATCTTCGTATATGCCTTGTATCCTCACTGTCCCTCCGAGCATCGCTTGAGACACGGAAATCTGAAAAGTTAATTTTTTTTTTAAGGTAATTGTAAATTTCTATTTATTGATGTAATAATGCAGACTATAGGGTTATATCCTGCAGTAGGCAATTAATAATTAGAATATGACAACACTACTAACAGCTCTCAATGTGACCATAATTTTCCATCATAAACAAGTGGTATCTTCTATAAAGGCTTAGTCTCTAGGACCCTTAACTGACGAAAATACATGAAAAGATGTATGAAGCGAAATAGGTATGTCAGGAACGCAGCATGAGGCAAACGGTAGTCTCTGCCTAAACTGTGGTATACAGGCGTGAATATATGTATGTATGTATAATGACAAAGTTAAAATTCTTTGCAATATCAATCAATGAGATTTAATGGAGATTTACCATGATGTGAAGTTGACTTTTAATCAAGGTCTTCTACTAGACATAGGCTGTCTGTGTCATGTCTGTGTGACAATTACTTCACCCATGATTGTTCATTGGGATGACTTTTTGAGACATGTCTTTATAACAATGAATGATATCCTCTATGGTCATTGGTCCTCTGGGTCAACTTTCTGGGATGAATCAGCTGAACATAATTGATTAGCATATGCTCATTGGCGAAGGCATTTAAAAAGCAGGCGGTCTGGGGCCAGTTCTATAGTTCCCAGGTAATGTGTGGACAGTAAAGTAAACTCACAGTGCAATCAGTGTGGACATCGGGACCGTCTCTGCGGAAGTATGCGGAGCTCTCCACTTTGAAGGTGACGAATATCTCGTTGCTGCCGACCGCCATGCGTACAGTCTGCCCGTCTTCAACGCCGGCCGGCACAGGCACTGTAACCTTCTTGCGTTGCACCTGTGGGAGTGACAAATGAAATGGTAACCTTACGTTATTTGCGCGTCAAGCTTATTACACCACGCCCAATGATATTAAAAATTACAGATAGTTAAATGTGGTAAAAAGACGTCAAATTTTTTACCTAAATGGGTGAATTGGTGCCATGGCAATCTAGTCTTATAAGTATTCACATTAATTATCTGACGTACTTAGACATCAAAGTCACACACAAAATTGGACATGTGAAACTGACAGTTTTTAGAAAAAGCTCCCTCTTAGATATCTCGTTTATTACGCCATTATGTTCATACAACATTCCCAATTGCGAGCGTCACCAATCATCATGAAAATATTGTCATATCATGTAAATCATACTCACCGATTGTCCTTTACCCTCGCATTCGTTGCACGGGAATTTGATCAGCATTCTGGTGCCGTGGCAATGTCTGCACGTGGAACGCATGACAAATGGACCTACAAAATTGAATTGATAAATAAAGGCATCTTGTGAGAGTGGAAGTAGGACGGCAGTGTGGCACTTATGAGCCTGCAAAGGCGGGTACACAACCAATAAGATACCTGATGAAAGTCAGTTACAAAGAGGTCAACTGAGGAAGAGATGGTAAGATGATTTGGACACCTATGTGGGGACAGAGTTAGATAAAATAGCCCAAGACTGAGAACAGTATCAGTTTATGTGTTTATGTTAACGCATATCTGAGGACTCAGGATAAAACGAAAGTCAGCTGTGGGAGGCTGCTAAGTCGGCCGAAGGGCCCTATTTAGTTTAAATAAAGACATTTTGTATGGCTGTTACCCAAATTTAATTTGAGAAGAACAGCTAACATCTCGAAACCTGTTATTCCGACAGAGACAGGATTTTGGATAAACCTTTTCATGTTAAGGAAAAATCTGATGATTTAATTTAGTCACCTAGAGCCTGTGTCAAGAAGATACTCCACTTAATGGTGACATTAGTGAGGAACAGAAAAATGGTGGGACTTTAAATAGGTTAATCAATAGATAACTAGTCTGGCACTGACCTCTGGAGAATGTTTCCATCCCGGTGCCATTACAGTAGGTGCACTTAATAGACTTGGTGCCGGGCTCGCAGCGGGACCCCTGGCACTTGGGGCAGGTGTCTACCACATTCACATTCACGTCCTTGTTGACACCGCGCGCCGCTTCCGTGAAACGCAAGTTCACTACAATCTAAATAAATAGAAATACAAATGTCTATTAGATGATTAAAATTTGCAAAAAAAACATAAAAACTTTATTGTTTAGAAAATTTGTTGTAAATGAAATAGTTACTATTGATTTTAAGAGGGGTCACAAATCACTTCTGTTCTGAAAATTGATTCATTAGCCATTTTAAATGGATTAACTTTTTTTTTAACTCTGGGGAAAGTCAATAGGGAATCCTCAAATCCATTTTGAAATTACTTGAAAAGACTGTTAGGGGCTGTCCATTAATCATGTGAGGCACGGAAGGGGGGAGGTGGTTTAAAGAGAATATTCTAAAAATCTTAAGATTCTTAGGTACTAAAATACACGTGATTTTAGGTGGGGTAGGGGGGTTGGTCTTAAACCTCACCAGGTATCAACAAGGGGGAGGGGTGGGGGGGTGTTCAAAATGCAAAAAAAAATCAAGTGATTAATGGACGGCCCCTTACCTAATAGACTAAGGAATAATTTATCAAGAATATTTAATATGTCCTCATCCTAAGAACCAATGCATCCTGACATTATTTTATTTTTTAATAATTCTCCAGTCGCTTGGATTTATATTTTATAGAATTTAGAAAGGTTGAATAAGTTACTCACTTCTTGTGCCGCACCAAACCCAAACTGACTCTCTGCAAAGTCACTAAACGCATCACTCTTGAAGCCTGCATCACCAAATATCTTGCGGAACAACTCCTCCGGGTCTATGGTGGATTTGTACTGCCACTGGTGGGTGAAGCCATCAGAACCCGAGGGTCCACTTCCCATGCCCATCTGCTCTGAGGTTGTTCCATAAGTATCATACTGTTTGCGCTTGTTCTCATCTGAGAGAATCTGAAAAATAATGTTTATTATAAATAATAACAGGTTTATTTGTGTTATCCCACTTCTAGGTAAAGGTTTTCCTTCCCTTCCTCCACTCCTTAGTGAGAGAGTAAGAAAAGGGGTTGAAGTATATGGCTAGAGTAAACATTACAGTAATATTACTTAGATCATAAGATCTAGTACCAACTATGACACAATTTTGCTAATGGACAAGTAGAATTGGGTGTTGTTAGCACAATTCTACTCGTCCATTAGTAGGCACTTTAGTACTTGCCTTCACTGCTCAACCATCAACTCAACAAATTTCCAGATGACAGTATAATTTTTGTTTCTACGCCAAGGTATGTCCCACACCAAAGCAAACAAAAATTTAATTTTCTACTTAAAGTTTTTTACACCACTGATTTAATGAATGTGGCAGTAAAAACATGATAGAAGACAAACCTCAGTAGAGATATCAGTGGTTAATTGCTTTAAATATTTATAGGACACTTACTTCATAAGCCTCAGAGACTTCTTGGAACTTTTTAGAAGCTTCTGGATCAGATTTATTAGCATCAGGATGGTACTTCTTAGCCAGTTGATAGTATGCTTTCTTTATGTCTTTGGAGGAGGAGTTCTTGGCCACGCCGAGAACCTTGTAGTAGTCGGCCCGGGCGCGCAAACTATTCGAAGTATGAAAGTATCTGTGCTTCGGAATGGTGTTATCTGTATGACAAAAGTACAAAGTGAGGTTATGTTTCACTATCTGTTGTTTTATTTACGCAAAAAATGCTTTTAATGACACAAATTATGTGTAATTATATGAAGCAAACGAATCAAATGTTATTCAAACGTGTCCTTCATTTAATAAATGAAAACCGGTGATGTAATGAAAGCATGTAAAACTTACAATTTTTGAGGACAAGCGATGCGATAGGGCCGGTCGAAAAATTATCACAATTGTTACATCTGCTAATGAAACGGTAGGAAGTTTTAGCTATATTTTTGGTAAAAACTGTGCTGAGAGTTTTTGGGTTCAAAAATCCTAGGACACTCCGAGTAGGAGCCATTTTGAAAAATAAATGACTGACAGCTTATTTGACATTCTTGACATAAACGGTCTGGCATAAAAAATGCGGGCTTGCCCTAAAAAAAATCAATAACCTAATCGTTCAGAAAAGCTTGTTTGTAGGCATGTTAATCGATATATTCAGCTGATAAGTAAGTTTTAAAAAATATGGTCTTTTAAACATCAGCTACTCGTTATATGGTCATGCAATAAGTTAATCTATTTTTTAATCGATTTTCAAAACGAGGAGGTTTCTCAATTCGATGTTTTTTTTTGTATACACCGCTCAATAATCTACCAACCAACCAAAACTTATGTTTCACAAAGATGGTAACACTGTTTTCCTGGGCAACGGTAGGCAAGATGATTTATAAACAAAAAGTGAGCTTACAAAATGCCAATTATTCTATTGAAATTTGAAATAAAAGTTATGTGATTTACAAATAAATTGTAGTGCGAAATAGTCACAGTTGATCATAGACCGTAAAAAGTTACACTACCATGGCATCTGTAAACGTGCGGGATCAAAAAATCGAACAGCAAGTAAGCTATTATAACGACGATTCTTCTAATTAAAATTGAAAAATCCTTGCCAATGTCTTGATTGGAATTACATACGATTAGGCTGATGTTTTACAGCATTCATTGTATAGTCTAATAATATTGTGATTTTAGCGGCAATTGATGGAATTGAAGATGAAGCAGAAACGCCAGAATTCAGGAATGGTTCAGGCAAACGACCTAAGGTTAGGATCGGCTAAGCGTCCAATATCTGGCAGCCGATCTCGCGAGCTGCATGGTGAGTACATCCAGCTTCCAATCCTATTTCAAATTTAACTATCAATGTTGTATTATGTTATGCATGGTTTTTCTATATAATTTTTGTTATGCGCATTTTTATTTAATTTCATGGCAGGCTATGATGGTCCGATGCAATATCTTATGTCTCCAGTGAACCCCGACCAAGTAATACCACTCCAAACCAACAGAGTATCGACGTATGATGGTAAGTACAGTTGAGCGCTTAATCGTAATAACATTAATTTTGCTTCACTCTTTACATTTTTCTAATTTAGCATGACTATTGTGCTGTATATACCTATTTCTGGATCTATTATCATATCGAGGGGTTGAAGACTTTTTGACTTAAGCAATATTATTACATATTTGGAATCGGCAAATATTTCTGCATCAAATGAGTATGCTCTCCTATAAAGTAAAAAAATGTTGCTTAAATGAAACAGCCTTGCACCCGATGCACCCCTCAATATTAACATTTCATTTAAAAGTTTTTAAATTACATTGTTTACTAAAAGTAGGTTAACTTATTAAATTTAGTGCCACTTATAACTTTGAAATAAAAAATAGATAGATAGATAGATAACTCTTTATTGTTCCACCGCAAAAAGTATTAAAATTACACATAGTTTACACAAAGTGTCACAATGGGCGGCCTTATCACTAAAAGCAATCTCCTAAAAGCAATCTCTACCAGGCAACCTTAGGATGGAGTGGATCTAGGGAATTGATTGATTAAGGCGGGGGAGTACTTAATAAAGGATATTAACAGTTAAAAGTTTCAAAAAGTACACATACATGTAAATACTTACATACAATATAACAACTACATACATACAATATAATATAATATCCTACATACATACATACACAAACAAATACATACATAAACAAAACAGCTCAAATACTTAAAGTTGAAGTAAATAAATACAAGTTAGACAGTAAGGTAAAATTTCTTAACCCGATCTTTGAAATTATGAGAAGAGGTGGATTGTCTGATCAATACCGGCAGCGCGTTCCATAAGCGGACAGCTTCAACAATGAAGGAACCATCATAAAAGCTGCTGGTGTGAGAGGGCATTTTGAGGGAGAGGTTTTAAAATATAGGCTTTCTTTTCCTTAAATCATATGAATAATACTGTTTATATGTAAGTCAGTCAGCAAAACAAATGAGTAATTCATTCAAGCTTTATGTACCTTCTTAAACTGAAAAGAAATGAATTCATAGGGCATATGATACATCAATCACTAATCACTAAAGTGTCATTGATTATTATCTTTGTGTATACTGGAAAAAGATAAAATGTGGTTACAGTCAACATTAATTACATAATCAATTAATATCCTGTGAGTTACTACTTTATTACACTTGCGAGTGTTGAAACATAAGTAGGTTTGTGTGTTTATAACTTCTGTTGATAACTGTACTTAGCCGAAAATTACCAAAATGGGGTTAATAAGTTACATTCTTGATTTTGATCCTTATTCGTATAGTGATAGAGTTGAAAATTATTTACCTACTACATATAAACTTAGGTGATTTTGTATAATATTAATCAGGAACTACAATAACACATGAAAGCAAACAGTTATGTAATAAAGTTAATGTTGAACCTTGGGTTTGTTTAGGAAAGCCGCTGGTTCCAACAAACATTTACTTAGATTGAGTCAATTGTAATCATGTATAGCATATTAAAACTAGTGTGTACAAAGCCTTCTGCTGGAACTCCAACGTAACGCCCTGCACACACTGGGGCGAACAAATTTAGTTGATTTTTTGATATTAGACTAAAGTCCATGCGACTACACATCAAGAATTTCATTGAAAATTGAGCTTCTATGTTTTTTTTTTGTTTAATGGCCTCTTTCCATTGAGTCTGGCCCAACTTCTATATGTTAATACAGTTAGTTTTAACGTGCCTGTAGTCGCAGGGCCATTATACCTTCACTTCCCTAAAAAAGGCAGGGTATCTATAGAGAATTTTCATTGAAAACTAACCATAAGTTATTTAAATCATGTGGGAAAAAGGGTCATGAGTATTGATTTCAGCGTGTCATCTCGCTATATGAAAAAAATGGTAGGTACTTCATAATATGTAGTATGAAGCCACATCAATCACCATTAAAAACAATGCTTAGTCATCTCATATCCAGAACCAATTTTTTAAAGCATATTTACCTACTTCGCACGCTAGCAAGTCATGGAAATGCGTGCGAGGTTTCACAACCCATGAGTCAGCTATTGTGCTACTTAGAAAACAAAGTACGATTCGAACGCAGGGTTCATAGGAGCGATCGAATTCACTTTGTTTTTAAGTATTCTGTGTTCATAGATATAAATATTAAATTTCGGTGGCAAAAGTCACGCGTTTTGTGAAAAAATTCGCTCGCGTATAATGTCGCCAGACAAAACACAGTCATGGTATCCCAAACCAGGGAAACCTTGTACTATGGGTACCTTACAATGAACTGGGGGCGATCCCAATAAGGATAACACTTACAGTGTGAATTTAGTAAATAAATATCTCCAGACAGACAACACATACTCATCGTATGATCCCAAAATAGACAAAGCTTGTCTTATGAGTACCATACAATAATCTAGAAGCGATACCAGTTACACCCAGACTAGGTCAGATTCCGAAAAGGCCATTTCCTAATTTTGCCACTGGCAGGAATCGAACCCGCAACCACACGGTACAGTGAGCCGAGCGCCCTACGCTCCAATAGAGAAGCTCCTCCTTTTTGAAGTCGGTTAAAAGCAGCAAATGCAGTAGAATTGAAAAATACTATTGAATTGATAATATTTTTAGAGTTAGGGAATCAAATAGAAGTGATGACTGTGGGGGAAGGGGACGGTAGCGGAGAGGAGGAAGAGGAGAGCGTGCCCGTGTGCAGCATGGGCCGTGACGTGAGCACTGATGACGTGTGCGCAGACGCAGCCGTCGCGCCCATGCAGGCCATGACCGCCAAACGAGATGTGTCGCCTAGTCAGGTGAGACAACACAGGCCTTACCATCACCACTAAAAGTATTGTTGTTTCAATCCTACTTGTCAGATTTTGTATTGAGTTGTCTGTCAGTTGCAAGACAGTGGTCATAAGGGGACAGATTAGTGGCAATACTGATCATCGTAACGTATTATTATCTTGTCATTATTATTAAAAGCAGCTCGAAAGGCAACACACTGGAGCTATATGTACCTTTGTATTTGTAATAAGATTTGGCTGTTTAAAAAAATGTTCAGACCACTTATTTTCTTTCCGGATCTTCTCAGTTGAGGTCGCGTTTCGATCCGGTAGTAGTATATAAGAAAAAAATGTGAACTTGACAATTTGTAAGTGCCCCCATGGCAGAATAAATGATTTGACTTTGACATCAAAATGATGTGACAACCACAAAGATGCAAAATGTTCATATCTCACATTATGTCTTGTCACAATCGACTGTGCTATGATAGCACTGCTATCAATATTCATAGTAATACAAAAACGGCTAGGTGTACGTTTTCACCATTCTACCATTGAGTACGATACTGGAACTTGGGTCAACTTCAGGCAGCGGAGTTGGAAGGCTCCGTGGAGGGTGCAGTGGAGATGTTCGTGGTGACTCCAGCGAGACACGGAACGTTGTACAAGTGCCGGATAGCGCGCGATCGGAAGGGCATGGACCGTGGCCTCTACCCAACTTACTTCCTGCATTTGGAGAAGGACTACGGGAAGAAGGTGTTTTTGTTGGCAGGTGAGGTTTAGATAGATAGATAACTCTAAATTGTGTCTATGTATACCTGTATACAATTTAAATTCAAAGTACTACAATGGGCGGCCGTATCACTAAAAGTGTTCTCCACCAGGCAACCTTTGGATGGAGAGGAATTAAAGTACTAGTAAGGATGGGGTGTACTAAACAAATAGGTACTATAACTTAGATTAATATATTTATACTCGCTTAGCTATGAAAGTAATTATTGTGAAGAAAATTTCATGTGTTTGAGACCGCGTGAAGTTCGACAAGCTACGCTCGATCAGTTAGGGCCCACCTGCGATTTTTCATCACGTTTAAGGCTGAGGGTGTGGCCGGAATGGCAATTCGCCCCCTATTACATTATTAAAATGCAGGTGCACTTATTAAAAAGCGTACCCGTATCTAATACTAAGGAGGGTGCTAGCTTTTAAAATCCATGCAAATTATCGACTTAAGTGAGTTTAAATAATTTCAATTGAGGAAAATAAAATCCTAGTCAGTAGGTAAGTAGTTATTTTACTGACTTCTTAAATACTTAATTACGCCTGTATTCCCCGAAGGGGTAGGCACAGTTGCACCGCAGTGCGCCCACACTTCGCCTGTACTTTGATCCCAATGTAATACGGAGTGAGCCTATTGCCCTTATACTGGGCACATTCTCCCTCATTATGTGGAAGATTTGGGCCATAGTCCACCCCAGGGTGGGTTGGTGAACTTCACACGCCTTTCTATAGACGTGCAGGTTTCCTCACGACGATTTCCTTCACCGTTCAGCAAGTGGTAATCATAATAAAACAATACAAGCTTTCTTTTTATGGAAGTGTCACTCAAAAGATCAGTGACACTGAATGATTTATGGTTACATGCTATCACTCCATTTCAGCCAATTTAAATACCGTATCAGGGTCATGAACCTTTATCGATCACTGAATATTAAACGTACTAAATGTGCCTACTAGACCAGTCATACTGACTTTGTAATTACGTAAGCAACTGTACTCACAAACTTACTCGTATTAAAACGCTGGCAGAGCCCGCGTTTACAAATAATAAACGCGTTTTAATACGTAAATAATAAATAAATATGCCCTGACAACACATACACATCGTATGATTCCAAACTAAGCAAAGCTTGTACTATGACGGGTACCATACAATAAACTAGGGGTGATCCCAGTTACTTCCCGAAATTTGCCTCTTGCTGGAATGGAACACGCAACTATCTGGTTTAGTGAGCCTAGCGGCCTACGCTCAAATAAACCCGTAGTCAAACTGTCAATCTTCTTGCAGCTCGAAAACGTAAAAAGTCAGCGACTTCCAACTACCTCATATCCACGGACCCTACGGAACTGACGCGAACGGCGGACAGCTTCGCGGGCAAACTTCGCTCCAACCTGCTCGGCACGGCGTTCACGGTGTACGACAACGGTAAAGCTTGGCGGAAGCACGACCACGCCCATACCAGACACGAGTTGGCTGCTGTTGTTTATGTAAGTTGATTTTTTTTATAAAAAAAAAATGTGGCGCTTTGATAGAATTGAATTCTCTGTGCGATTTTATTGGATGTAAATGAACGTGTATCAGAAGTCCGAAATTATACTTTAACGCTCGCGTGAGAATCGGGTATAATAGATAAATAGAGGAGGTACTCTTTATTGTACACACCAAACAAAGAAAATAATATAACATTCTTAGTTCTGAATACAGTAGCTATTTACAATTGGGCGGTCTTATCGCTAAAAGCAATTTCTTACAGATAACTTCCAGGCAACAGATTTGATTAAAACTCGTTCTACTTTTTTTCGTCGCCAATTTTCTAAACTTGATATATCTCGAGTCCTTTACGACATTTTCATGATTAGTTTTATACGACTACAGCCCTTTAACGTCCCACTGCTGGGCACGGGCCTCCCCTCAATGCGAGGGGGATTCAGGCCATAGTCCACCACGCTGGCCCAGTGCGGGTTGGCAGACTTCACACACCTATCGAGAACCAGTCAAGTTCCCTCAGACATGCAGGTTTCCTCACGATGTTTTCCTTCACCGTTTCATTGCAAGTGATAATCACGGATGAAAATGAGATTCGCACTGATTTGTTTTATGAATATTAATTGACTAACCCTTGTAAATGTAATTTATATTTATTTAAAGGGTTGTGGGTGTGCCCAAAGGCACAACACGATACATAGGTATATTCTGCCTTCACTATGCATCAGAATCAGAATTTGATTTTTTTATTCATTTAAACCAATACAGGACCTTATGAAACATTAATTAATAATTGTAATAATGGGTATCCCTACCACCCATTCAGGATGCATTTCCTATGGGGAAGAATTGGCAAGAAACTCTAAGGTTGCTTTTTATTACATTACAAGCTTTATATTAACTTGCAATGTATGTCCGGGTGGAATCTTGCAACTGAATTTTAAATCAGTTATCTTGAATCAATTGAGCTGAAATTTGGTATACACGCTTATTTTGGATGAAAATGAATGCTTAGCTATGTGACGTCATTCTAATTCCAATATGGCGGATCATCCAAGATGGTGGAATAGTTATTTTTTCTGCACTACCACAGTATGGGTATCAAATAAAAGAGCTTACTGAGGAGAACACGAAAAATAAGGGCAATTAAATGAAAGCTTGTTCTGAAAAAAGTTTTATTTTTAACAATAATTTATTTCCAATCTACTTATTGTACTACCGTATATTTACTTAAAATATTATTTCGGACTTCTCATACAATGTAATAACCAAATTTCAAAGCAGAGTTATTTCTTGCGGTAGTTCTAGGTAGAATTTGCCTTGTTTACCGGCAGTAATGAAGGCTGGTGACGTAGTAACGAACGACACACTTCTGTTTACCTAAACCTTGGTGGTGTATTGTTGTTACAACTTTTCAAGTAGTTGTTGTTTATTTTATGTTTTTTTAGAAATGTTATAGGTAAACTGCGGCAGAATTGGGTTTATAACTATTTTGCAAATTGTAATCATGTTTAATTAAACACATCAGTTATGCATTGTCTCGAATGCCAATTTACTGTATGATTTTCTTGCTTACCAATGCATTTGCGAATTGATTTTAAGATCCTCAACTAACTTAAATCTTGGGTTTCCGTATCTAAAAAAAATAAAAAAAATAACATTTCTACTAAATGCTTATGAAATTATGTACGCTACATATAGCAAAAACGCAATTCTGTCTATCTGTTTGTTTGTGTTGAGCGCTGGCAGATAGTTGATGATACAAGGAGTAACTAACGCTATTTGTATGTTAGAAATAGTATTAGGGTTCCGTGGGAAAAAATAAAGGTAATTAGAGTTCCTATGTGACGTGTGGACGAAGTCGCGGAACCCCTCTTCCGTTCGTAGGTGCATCTTTGCACCTAGGAGCGCAGTCACTACTTCTCCCCTCACGGTAACTGCCCAAGCCGAGGTCGTGCCCTCTGTGGCGCCCTTGAGCTAGTTGCCACCCTTTTACCGCCCTTAAAGCCTTGGTTGGAGTGCACTCTGCGCTCGCCACTCCTCAGGTAAAGCTGTAAAGGCTACATAACGGCCAACAGCGTAAGTCCTTCAAAAAAAATAAAATCGCGGGCTAGTATTTAACAAACTGAATAGAATATGTATAAATATTGGTTTTTTTTTTATTTCAGGACACTAACGTATTAGGGTTCAAAGGACCGCGGAAAATGACCGTGATCCTCCCGGGAATGACGCCGGACCGGCAACGCGTCACCATAGCGCCGCAAGACGACAGCGAGACCCTATTAGAGCGACTTAAAGGTCAAAACCTGGACGATATAGTCGTCCTGCACAATAAAACTCCAGTTTGGAACGACGAGACTCAATCCTACGTCCTCAATTTCCACGGTAGGGTAACGCAGGCGAGTGTAAAAAACTTTCAGATTGTACACGATTCGGAACCGGATTATGTAGTTATGCAATTTGGGCGTATATCCGAAGATGTGTTCACAATGGACTTTAGGTATCCGCTGTGTGCGCTGCAGGCGTTCGGTATCGCTCTCAGTTCGTTTGACAGTAAACTGGCATGCGAATGAATCATAACATATGGCATCATCCCACCACATACCAAAAAAAACGACGATATAATTTAAAAAAATATACTGCCATTAAAAAAACAATAGGTGAGCGATTTAAATTTTTGGGGTTACGCATTTTAATGTTGTGTTAAATGAAGAGGCTATTTATTATAAAAAAAAATGTATTGATCATGAATAAGGAAAGTCGATTCGATTTTTATTTAATATCTTTTTTCGCGTTATGGTAACTGATTATGTATTTTCTGTTGTAGTTTTTTTTAAATTGACTCTTATTTGTCTCAATTTAGATAACAGGTATACCTTTAGCTATATTTTATTGCTATTTAAAAAATTGCCTTATGGTCAAATAACAACAAAATGGGGTTAGTCGGCAACTAAAAGATTTATCTAATATGTCATTGACCTAGTCATTAGAATGGTCGGCATCGCAACCGAAAGGTCTCGGTTTCTATCATCCCACAGCGCTAGCACAAGTATTTAGTTTAGCTGGAGGGGCTAACACGGCAGTTATATTAGATTGCATCACCTCACATTGCATCTTAGAAACAGAAAAACTTAGTTATTGGGGATTTTGTATCGTCTCACAAAGATTTATTTATTTATTTATGAAAAACATTTACAACATCATAACAGTCTTTACAATGACCAAATCTATGAGATACAGAAATAACATACAGATAAGATATTAAATTGTAATTTATAAATGATTTAGGACCTATATTCAGTGAAGTTCTATAGCGAAATTCCTTTTTCAATATTCATTCGGATCGCTTCTGTGAGCTTCGTCCGGCTAGTGTGAAATATATCGATATTGTCTGCAATTACATGAATCAACCGTAAAGCACGTGACAAGGGGGAAAATTTGATAACATTTCACATGAGAAAATTAGTAAATAAATTAGTCCATTTTGTATCATGTGCCCCATGGTGTGAGTTATTATATTTCACATGAAGTATGCTGTTAATAGTTTATTTGTAAATTAATTGGTTTATATTGTATTTTTCATTTATAGCTCCATGATAAGAGAATGAGGTTGCATTGTAGTGAAGTGAACATTTAATTTAGATTTATGGTGCTTATTGTGACGTACATTTTTAATTCGCGTCTCACTTCGCATCAATAAATTGCGAACGTATGAAATCATGTCAAAGGAATATGATCACTGTTATTGTGCCATTAGGCTTAATATTGTTTGATAACTATCTAAGCATTTCATGCAAGTGTTTGAAATTAGAATTCGTACTTTCGATAAGACTATTCTTGCCATGTTAAAATGTTTTTTTTTTTTATATATATATTTGGCATTCTAAAAGTAATTTATTAAAGTCTATAACACTTTAACAAGGTAAACTGTACTTAGAATGTATGTGTCAGAGATGCTGTATTCCGTTGCGAATGTAGTAAAGAACATAATTTTATTGTAAGTTATTTTATCGATATTCACAAATTGTGTAAAAAATTGTCTAAATACCATATCATTTACTAATTCAAAATTCCTTATTGAACTTTATCGACTTGACTTTAAGGTTTATATTGGAATATTATTGAAAATACATTTTATATTATACAAGGGCTCGAGGTATTAGAATAATCATTCAATCTTCATCACATTCCACTGTTGACAAAGCTTTATGTGACGTCATAATTATCAATGGCAACATTAATTTCACTTATTATGTACAAATTATTATAAGTATCAAGTAGCGTTTAAGTTCTGTTATGGACGAAAATACATAAGACTGTTGATCGACATTCTCCCTTAGAACGTCTTGTATCAACACTGGGCGTCAACTCCGATAATCTACATATATCGCTCACCTAACAGTACAGCACATCTAATATAATTTTGATATTGAATTCTACGTCCAACTGTTATGAAAATACGACGCTTATTTAAATTCTCAAATTATTACAAATGTGCCCAGCGACGGCCCTAGAGCGGTGCGATCGCACCGGGCGCCGTTATAAGGGGGGACGCCAAAATCAAACCGAAAGGCGACCACTGCTAAGCGTCGTTGACACCTTAAAATTTGCGCCATGACGCTATTCAATGAAGCGTCAATCTCCTCCTTGGTTCGCGAGCGTCGCGTCCACGGTCTTAGTATTATTCGATTCGAATTTTGTATTCAGAGGGGCACCATTTTGAAATCTCGCACCACCCGAAAATGTTGCTAGGACTGCCCCTGTATGTGCTAATATATTACTGTGGGTTTAGCACGCATAAGACAAGACCTTTGTCACGGAGTTGCTCGCTCGCTCTCTGTCTATTTTCATACGAAAGAAAGAGATATTCCGTGGCATACGTCTAGTAAAAATATAGTTTTACAATTCGTCCATGATCTTATTTTCTATGTACTAGTCATTGTAGGTTTTTATTTAATTTACTTAAATATATTTTTAAATTAGGTAGCACTATATGTTTATTATTATATTATAAGTCTCACGAAACTGTGTACCTAATTGCGGAATTGTGTGTAATTTTTAATATTAAATGTGTCACAAATTTATCAAGTGAATTAACACAATGAACATGTATTATTTTTTTAGGTAATTACAATATATTATGATGTTTTAAATATAGTATCGACGTAATTAAAAATCCTGATTCATAGTGACTATAAAACCCTGCGCCCGCAGTCGTGTCCAAATGTTCTAGATCAATATTTTTCCAATATTAAAATGGACTGTATTAACTCATAGGAAAAACTTATTTTTCAACGAAATGACTACGCGGGCTAATTTCGAAGCGTGGTCGCGTGGCTTTTATCACAGAACTTAAATCTATATCTGTATGTATATAGAGTACGTTTTAAATAAAAGTCAAGTTAATTCCCTCTCCCAAGTGGCTGGATGCAGGGATCAATATCGCTCAGGTTTTGATTTAGTTTATATTTAAACATTTGTGCCGCACCAGTATTATTATTTTTAATCTGTAACCATTAATTTATTCACTTTGATAATAATGTCACATATTAATGTTGATTCTGTTAACACGAGACTAGACTAAGCGTATTGGCGTTCTTCTCACTGCCGTAATGTATGTGAAAGACGGCGATACTTTTAGTACTGTCTAAGAAACAATCGACATTAATGTCTATCTACTGACTCTCATACTTTTAAATGAACATAATTATTTATATAAGTTAACATTTTCATTAGAATAAATAAATGTGTGCCTACAAATAGGTTACGTGTTTAGGTAGCTTAAAAGGAAAGATAAAAAAAAAAATGAAATTTGTAAAAAAATAAATTAAAATAATGAAATTGAACGCGTCAATGAACTATAATCACGAGCTTCTTGTTGGTAGTTGTGTCATTGTCCCAGTGTTTTCTAATGTTGCAAGAACGCAAACTTGGAATGCCAAAGCCTGTACCTATTATGAACTCACGCTAAATAAATTTGTACCGTGTGTGACCCACTGAAACGCTATTTTTGCGCAGCAATCTATATATCATAAGGGCGAATATACCTTGCACGGTTTCTTGGTAACATACTTTATTCGCAGTGACACATATCGTGTACTTAGGTGGGTCATTTTCTTTGTTTTGCCAATACCAAAACGAACTGTATTGACTGTCAGAAAAAGTTCATTCTTCAACGAAATTACATTGTGAGCGCGGGCGAATTTTGACACGTGTGGCGTGGCGTTCACCACGGCAATTTAATCTTTATGGATATTGACACACAGTTAGTTTTTGTATTGGCAATAATGCGTGGAGCTAAATATTGTTCATTTAAAATCTCCATTTTATGCGAATGGCAATTGTAAATATGACAATGAATTTTGGTGCATGGTGCCTTTGGTGATGATAGGTTAAATGTATGTGCCTTTTATTTTCATGTCTACCACTAATGTTTTTTGTACCTGACGCTTGTCGTAGGCTCAGATTATAATCTAACCTCAACTAGACAACAATTGCTTTGTACACCCTTGATGTTTTATAAGTGTTTAGGGCAACTTTTTACAAGGAGAGCTGTCTTTAGACTCGATGTTGTGGTAGAATCGATGTTGATGTTTAGGAACTAAGAATATAAAATGTGTCCAAAATAAATGACTTGAGAATTGAGATAAGTTACTATTTTGCGCATTGTAATTTCAAATGTATAAATTAAACTGTATCTTAATGAATTCAAAGTTCAAATTCATTTGTCTCTCGTGCATGTGATTTATGTGTAAATTGTCTAAATAGCTTTATAAAGACACCTTTTTAGTCAATTTTTGATATTTTACCGTTTGTTGGTCTCAAATCATGAAATATTTTTGTCCAAACAAATTCTTTGCTAACTGAAATAACTTGATTGTTTCAAAGTAATAATATTTTGGACACTTTGTGTAAGTATTGTAATATTTGTGATATCTATTGTAAATAATTGAATAAATTGAATGTTTACATGATCGTTTCGATAAGAAAGGATCACTAATAATCTTATTTCGTAAAAGCACAATGCATTGTTTGGAATAATTATTTAATTGCACATTTTATATTTTGTTTTTTTAAGTTTCAAATTAGCATACTTGTTGAACTAATGCCTGTGTTATATGCAGGGACCCTTAGTCACTTAACACTATTATTGTGGAGTTGCTATCACTTCAACTATATCACAAAAACAACACCTTTTATCAATGGTGGCTAGAATATGACTAGTCTAATGGCTTCAAGTTGAAAATGTTGATTTCAAACCTTGAAAAATGAAGTCTCAGCAATTCTACAAAGAGTGTTAGGGCAGGCGTCCACTGCTGGCATGGCAAAGGATTTTATTACTAATCAAGTTAATATTTTGAATCTTATTTCAATGATTTTAGAGTTAATGTTACCTACTTTATTTCGCGGCATCGTGGTATCGAAATAAAGTAACATGAACTCTTAAACTCATTGAAATAAAATTCATAATAACTTGATTAGTAAGAAAAGCCTTTGCCATGCCATGCCGTGCTGTGCCGGCAGTGGGCGCCGGACCTTGAGACTTAGGGCCCAGCCAGTTCAGCAGATATGAAAACATGTTGAATCTTTCTCGCTCAGGTCACTTCCCTGCGCAGTAGAGACAGGTATTAACGTAATGGTTACACTTGATACTGCATAAACAATTGGGGTGAGTTGGCTAACATATCGAGGCGTGAAAGCCTATTTGACTTAAGCGACACTTTTTTTTAATTTACAGGAGAGCATACTCATTTGATGCAGAAAAATTCGCTGATTCCAAATACGTATATAAGTCAATATCACCGAAAAGTGGCGCTTAAGTCGAATAGCCTTTCACCCCTCGATATGAAAACAAGTTTTAGGCCTATTCACCACACTGCATAAGACAGTAAGACTAAAAGTGGACATAACAATGTGATTGTATTGGATTACTTCATTTTTAATCCTATAACCTCATACCCTGTACTGAATGCGCTAGTCCACTAGTTTATATGTACCTGTCTTGTGAATGCAGTGTTTTACACTCATAACTTAGTGAATTTCTTTAATTTAACATTCCTATACTTGTTTGTGATACAATAATCATGAGTTGTTATTAATAAAAATAATTTAAATGAAAGTCTTGTATTTCATTGTATCAGTCATCATGAAGAAATCTAGGTATGGCCATCAGGATTCAGGTCATAGTTTGGCTGCACAAGTGTATCAACACAACTATACTGTCATTGAAGAGAATAAAGTTCTTATAAAACTGTGTAATATTCTAAAGCAATGCACAAAACAATCAATTAAGCAGATATTTGGAGTAATAATCATACATTTCACATTTACATTTACATCAAAAAGCAGTGGTAGCCGAGTGGTTGAACGCACGCCTTGCAAATCAAAGTGTGCAGTTTCAAACCCCGGCTCGCACCTCTGGGATTTATGTGCGAATCTCATTTTCATCCGAGATTGTCACTTACTATGAAATGGTGAAGGAAACGTGAGGAAACCTGCACTTCTGAGGGAACTTGTCTAGTTCTCCATAGATGTGTGAAGTCTGCCAAACCGCACTGAGCCAGCGTGGTGGACTATGGCCTGAATCCCCCTCGCACAGAGGGGAGACCCGTGCCCAGCAGTGGGACGTTAAAAGGGCTGTAGTAGTAGTAATCGTACATTTTGTTTATTTAGTTTGATATCATAGTAGTTGTACCCTCTTGGGCAAGAATGCCCGCCTTGAACATAAGGGGTGCAAGTCCAAATCCCAGGCCCGTACCGTTGAGACAATTATCACCTGCATGTTTATAGAAAGGTGTGTGAATTTCACCAACCCGCACTTGGCCAGCGTGGTGGACTATGGCCCAAATCTCCCTCGTAGCGAGGGGGAATGTGCCTGGTATAATGGCAATAGGCTCGCCCCCTATTACATCAGGACCAAAATACGTCAGCAAAGTGTGGGTGCACTGTAGTGCACCACTGCCTACCCTTTCGGGGAATACAGGTATGATGATGTATGATAGTAATGCTTTATTCTTGTTTAGACAAGCAATTTAAAATATTGGTAGACTAAGTGAGATGAGAATTTAAACAAGTGTTGTGTTATGAGTACCATCATAAACACAAAGCTGATGGTGTTTGCAGAAAGACAAGAATACATCATTTCTGTAATGACTCAGATAGGAATTAATTTCAACCGCCCTATGAACTTAACTGAACAGCCTACACTTGACCTACAGGTAATTTTAATCCTATGAACTAAACTGAACAGCCTACACTTGACCTACAGGTAATTTTAATAACTTTGCGAAAATTTTAAATTTAACAGGACTTTCTTTCTGAAAGTTGATAAGGAACATTAGTAGAACATGAGAAATACAAACGAATATAGTGTTTTATGGTTTTTTTATTGTCAGCTTACATACAAAAGTTATTCTGCCTTGGCGGCGGCTGCTTTAGGCTTCTTCGCCTTGATGGGCCTCTGAGAGCGGAGGATGGCAGAGGCGCGACGAAGGGTGGCCTTGCTCAGGTCAGTGCGGTAGTGGTTGGCTTTGAGCAGCCTCTTTACCTTGTAGAGCGATCTCCTGGCACCGGCTTTGAATGAGCGACGTACTGAGTTCTTCACTGGCTTGTTCGCGGCCTTTGCCTTCTTGTACACAACTGTGAAGCCTTTCCTGTCAGGGTTCTCGACGACGCCGACAGCCTTCTTCTGGACCAGGCCGTTGTATCTGAAGGAGTTGAGGTTAGTCACATTGTTGGGCTCCTTGCTGAATGGCTTTCTGATGTTACGTTTCTTTACTAGGAACGCGTTGTTGTTGCGGATGATCATCCAGTTGAGATGGGACGACATTTTTGTGGTTTTATTGTGAAAACTACGCTGATTACAACGTGCTCACAACGTGTCCGTAGACAAAAAGGAAAGAAAGCTTACAGATCTATGGTTGCAAAACTGTCAAAGTAATGACAATTAATTTAGAGTGTTGCCATTCACTATATATATAATTATATTATATATTATAAAATGTTACCCACAGACGTTCTGATCAGACTTATACAACCTTACAAATCAATAGAGTTTTTGTTTAATGTGATTAGGCTACGCGAGTGAAATAAGATCATTTTTGAGACTTTTGAATGACCTAACTCTTCTTCTTATCTATTAAATAAGTTAAAAATAACACTTGAAGAATTAAGTATCCCCAAATCATTGAAAAAGATAAAAAATTATCCACCATCTACCTATAAATGCATTTTGCAATGTAAAAGTTATACATTGCTATTGCTTACTACCCTAAATGTTTTTATTAGATTTACATACTATAGAACAATGATATTCTACTAAAATATCATTGCTATAAAATATATTTTCCACACAGATATATCGAAAAAAAATGGAATGGTAACCACAAACATAACAATTCAACATATAAAATATGGTAAGTGCCCTTTATTATCCACTGTGTTCTTTAGATTTGTTTTTATAAGAGAATCGTAGATCAACATAAAAAAAATTGCATGATGTATACAAATATCTAATCAATGCAAACCTTGACTTCTAAAAAAGGCGTTTCCGTTTTCGTCATTCAACTCTATGAAATTTACCGTTGACTTTTCATTTCATCTTTTTTCTGGCATTTGGCATTTTGCTTATGGTGTTATGTCAAATTCCAAACTAAAACTTGTCTCGGACGATTCGTGTTGGTTCTTATTATATCTCTTTTTCTTTAATATATTTACAGTATTCCGTATAGTAAATGTAGTTCTTGTGTAAAATTTATATGTGATTTGTTAAAAGTGCCAAATTGATGTCTCGTTTATATTGGTATTATGAATCAGGGTGATCAAAATATAAACAAAGATATGTTTGATTCTGATCTGATCGACGTGGAATCTTTGGATTTATCCGATGACCAGACTTGGTGAGTGGTGTTCTTGCGTATTTTGCGTAATTAAGTGTTCCGCGGTTAGACGTGAGTTGAAATTTTACGGGGTCATGTCTCGTGTGATTGAGATGTCAGTGGTCCTGTCGATTAGCATTCAGGCTGTTCCAATTACTCGGCGGGTTAATCATTTCCAGTCTGACCGCTCGAACCAGTATTTATAAATGCGTACCTACCTGATGCAGCTGCTGGATTGAATGTTTTTGTTTCGGTGAATCACCATTCACAGGTGTTACATTGTTTTCATTCGAGCTAGCTTACCTCTCTGCCGTCGTAAGACGGAAGCAGTGTTTATCACCTTCCATAACACAATTATAATACTCATAAGTTGAATGAGGTCTACCATGGATCTACAAATCTGTATTAAACACACAATCCTATCTATTTCACTAATATACTGTTTTGTTCGTCCCACCCACTTACCTTGGCAGATGTGTGAATATTATATTATTATTAGTAATGCATAACATATCCATCAGTAGATAGGTCACACACAATTATGAACACCAGTATTTACATAGCTTCGGAAGATGCTTAGTCAACAGATTGTGTGTTAATTGATAACAAGTAGTATTGGCTACTTAGCCGCTACTAACTTAATAGTCTCTGATAATTAATTATAAACCATTAGTAGATACCATAAATAAGTAATAGTAGGTAATATATTTTATTGATGATTTCATTATAAGGCAAGGAGTTATAATAGTATTATATTTGGTATATATGCATGTATGTATAACATAAACAGTTTTAAAGTATAAAGCATTTTTTTTGCCAATACCAAAACAACCTCTATGTTAATTATCATAAAGATTGAATTTCTTCGGTTAAAGCCTCAACTATAGGTACAATTGTGACATTTTGTTGAAATATGCGCTTCTTCCGTGAGTTAATACAGTTTGTTTTGGTATGGGATTCAATTTGGTCATATTTTTTTTTTAATCCTAAACCCTTATTTTGAATTAATTACAATTTCATATTCATTTTGCCAATTTTTATCAAAACTTCAAATTCATGTACCAATTGAAAGTCTTCATGTAAGTAGGTATACTAATTACGTGCAAATTGTAAGCATAGAACATGCATTACAAAATATCAAGCATAAGATAAGATAATTGTTTATTGTGCAAATTCTGATGACATAAAATTGTTTTTAAATTATTTTATTAAGGTCAGATTATGATACGTTTTCAACTGATAAAATATATAACTATAATATTAGCTGAATATATTATTATACTTATGCTAATTTTAATGTTTCACGGTCATCACTGCTTACACAATGAGATGTTTACATAATTACGACAAAAAAAAACCCAACTAGTTATAGAATGTATTTTAGAAGCGGCACGCTTAAAATGTGCGTTAAGCCATTAATATAAGACTAACTAACTAATAAGACTAGACTAATATGCTGAATTATGTTGCACTGAGTAGCTCTCCCACTTTTAATTGCTATGAGAGAAACTAGACTTTTTTTTTTATAGCCTAGTATATGTCCCACTGCTGGGCAAAGGCCTCCCCCTTTCGTCTCCACATGTCCCTAACCTGGGCCTGCTGTGGCCACGTTTCTCCTGCAAAGGTGACCAAATTGTCGCACCATCTTCTCCTTGTTCTGCCTCAACGCCGGCAACCGCCTTCGGGCATCCAGGTGTTGACACGATTTGTCCACCTTTGCGGGTCCATCCGTGCTACGTGACCAGCCCACTCCCACTTCAGCTTTTTATATATACATCATCATCACGCCTGTATTGTAGTGCGCCTGTACAGGTGCACTGTAGTGCGCCCACACTTCGCCGATGTATTTTGGTCCCAATGTAATAGGGGGCGAGCCTATTGCGATTCAGCTTTTTATATATCATATTTTGTCTTGTCACAACTGGTCTACAACTGTTGAGGTGTTAGCATACTTGTCAAGACAAGACCTCTGTCACGGATTGGCATAGTCGCCCTCTGTTTTATTTCATACGAGAGAAAGAGATATTATCAACATATTCTGTGACATAAGTCTAGTATTGGCGCACAAGCCACAACTACTAATCAATATAAGCAGGAAACAGTGATGTAGTAGCTGGATGATGGCTTAGTCTAGTGTCCTAAGCATAGGCAACAGGTCGTTGCCGATTCGGTTCCCGTTACCTACAAAATTCGGAAATGGCCTTTTTGGAATTTGCCCTGGTGTAGGTGTAACTGGGATTGCCCCCAGTCCATTGGATGGTACCCATAGTACAAGCGTTGCTTAGTCTAGGACCGTACAATGTGTATGTTGCACCTTTTGAAATATAGCAACCCATTTTGACATGTTAGGATTTCCACTTTAAATAATAAATGGGCCTAGAACAACCACTTTTATTGCCTTACTTAGAAGGGACAAACTTGTTGCTTTCACTCTGTCCTTACATTGGGTTTTTTTTTTCTTTTATTTAGAACAACAAACAATTACACTCTGCTATTAATTATGATACGATTAAAACTAGATACATCAATGTTTAAGTGTAATCAGCCCCATTGCCCACAGATTAATTTATTACAAAATAATGTAACAGTGTGCATAAAGACAAAATATATCAAGAAAGGGTAGATTAGTAACGGTTAAATGAGTAGGTGTTAGGTTAGGTTACGTTGTACAAACTTTATTAAATGTTTTCATGAATTTTTTTTTTTTTAGTTCTTATCTACATCTCTCTCTCTTAGAGGTGTATCAGAAGGACTTTTGATACACTCAGTATACTATAGACATTGGGGGAGAATAATGTCTAGTAACAGGCATCTTCCGGCTATTAGATAGCTCCAATACAAATGTGTAATCTTTCATATCCAGGTTATATGCCGTCCCCGACGACTCCGGTCAGAGCATTGACATTGTCGACTGGAACTTGTCGTGCGACTGGCCCAACAATGAAGACAGCGAATATCTCATGCTGGAGAAACAGCTCAACACTATTCTTGATAACATTATAAAACGTAAGTACTCTATTTATTAAGTGATTTAAAAAAAATACGAAGTTCTCTGATCAACCCACATGTTTTTTTTATATCCATGATATTTAAGCAGATTATATAGCATATATGGTGGCAACCAAAGTAGACATATTGTATAGCCTTGGCCCCCTCAGGCGCGTCAAAATTCGCTCCACCAATTTTTTTGGACCACAAAAACGAACTGTATTAACATATAGAAAACGCTCATTTTTCAACGATATGTCGGATCTACCACTGAAATTTAATCTTTATATATTGACGCCTCTATACGCTCGAAACTTAATTAGATTTTTATGTCACATGTACAGTGCACAGTTAGAATACATGGTTTTTGTAGATACTTCTACTACTACTACAGCCCTTTTAACGTCCCACTGCTGGGCACGGGCCTCCCCTCAATGCGAGGGGGATTCGGGCCATAGTCCACCACGCTGGCCCAGTGTGGGTTGGCAGACTTCACACATCTATCGAAATTAGTCAAGTTTCCTCAGACGTGCAGGTTTCCTCACGATGTTTTCCTTCACCGTTACATAGCAATTGTGATAATCTCGGATGTAAATGAGATTCGCACATAAATCACATTGTAGATAAGGAAGATAAATAATCAGCTGCATAATTGCAGACTCGTTGGCCTATACAGTATACGAAATAAATGATTTGACTTTGTTATACTTTCTATAGTATTGTTAGGGCTTTTCGATAAATAATCATAGTACCTACTTACTTATTAATTTTATTATTCAAGCTGCACCCCGCGACTTCGCCCGCGCGGAATTTAGGAACCCTTATTATTTCCACCTCCAACAAATTGACACCTTCAACAAATATTATTATATTTTAGCCAATGTTTACAATAACTTGACAAATTATATGCTACAACCTTCCTCGAGAACCACTCTATCTATTGGTGAAAACAGCATAAGAATCGGTGCAGTAGTTTTTGAGTTTATCGCGAACAGGCAGACCGACGCGGCGGAGCACTTTGTTTTATAATATGTAGTGATTCATATATACATAGATCGCACACTGACTAATGCAACATACATTAAATTAAATCCATCAACGGATTAGTAACACCGTTTTTTTTAACAATAAGTGCCAATTAAAGTTGATGCCATTGGCTTATCTGTCAGACAGTCGTTTAGACAAAGGATATCGATCGTAAACAATTGGTAGCTGATCTAATGACATCCGACACGGTTCATGAGAGCGGGACAAAGATCTTATTACAGTCCCCGAACATGCAAGCAGGGTTCACAATTTTCACCATTTTATTATCTATCACAGTAATACATTTTTCCATTAATTTATCGTTTGACAACCACACTCATCGTATGATCCCAAACTAAGCAATGCTTGTACAATGGGTACCATAAAAACCTACGGGTCGAATTGAGAACCTCCTCCTTTTTGAAGTCGGTTAAAAAGGGATTGGGGGGCGATCCCGGTTACACCTAGATTAGAGCAGATTCCGAATTTTGCCGCTGATGGGGATGGATCATGAGTCGTGATGATGACTCGAATTGTGTGAAAATTCGTACACTTATAAAATATATTCCTACTATTGTTTCCGTTTTATCATGAAGACATTAACTTTCAAAAATATCATCCGTTTAGCTCTAATACAAGTTGATCAAAGTATATTTTTGAAATTGTGTGACCTTCAACCCTCCATTTAACCCCCAATGGGGTTGATGTCTGATAATGGGATCACACTCGAGATATCTCCTTTCTAACAAAAAAATAATCATCAAAATCGGTTTATAAACGACGAAGTTATCCGCGAACAAACATTTAAAAAAAAACGGTCGAATTGAGAAGCCTCCTCCTTTTTGGAAGTCGGTTAAAAACATGAGCTTCCATTCTTTTTCTTTTGGTATATCAACGCGTAAATTGAGGTTAAGCTTAGCCAGCGTTGCGTAGGCTTTAAAATCTCGTTGTGTTGGACTATTTGCTTGTAGTAGTTTTCTTATACGAGGATTTGAAAGTTGTACAGACTTGGCGTTTATGCCTTAGAGACATTAATAGTTGAAACATTTTGAACTACATAAAATACCTCTATGTTACTTTTGCAAATATTCAGGTTGTTGACTCTCGATTCGCGACTGTTGAGTTACTTGACTCTTACTTCAATGTAATCCAACGCAAATAGGCGCATTGAAACGCGCGCGACTCATTTATTTCGAATAACAAAATGAACTTTATTAACCATAGACCTAAAACTCACTAGCTAATGGCATTTACTCATAGGAACACTGTTTTCTCGTACAAATCATCGATGATTCGAGTGAATTTAGCCGCGTGGTCGCATTGCTTTTGCCAAGTATATTGAATCTATTCATATAAGCACAGAGTACATATTTTCACGGTATCTCGAGTATCTTCAAAGCGTTATATAAATTATTTTTGACAACCCTACCCAAATGTCGATACGTGTAGTTACTATCTGCTGGACTGCTAATAGTAATATAATATATAACATTATTATGTCTGAGCTGGAGTAGCGATGCCGTGTCAGATTTCACGTTCTGATTTTGCGTGTAACAATCACGCAAATTGCGGTTTAAGTGATTTACATTCTGCGGCCAATAAAAGAGTTCCTAAAAAAATAACAATGTATTTACTGAGACAGATTTGTCAGTAATTGGCTGATTGATCGGCGTAGCGAAGCTAATATGATGCAATGCGAACAACACTACGTTATTGATTTAGTTCTCAAACACTGAGAGACGCTTGAAACTGGCCTAGCCACTAATATATCAAATTGTATCCATTAGTTCGCTAACTTACTTCGTCTAGTCATTATTCAACAGGTTTAGCGATATTCATCACCTACCAATAATCTTTACAGTACAGTAACAGTTATGGCAATATACTTAGATCGCTACGAATTCAATAGTAGAAAAGTTCCAATGTAAACCCTGCAATTTTTTGCCTCATAGTTTACCATGTAATGGACTGAAGCGATTCCTGTAACACTCAGTTCAATGGGACAACTGCCCCAAAACTTAAACCTTTAGACCTGTACAAACTAGTAACGACATTTTAAAAGTGTAGACCTGTACAAACTAGTAACGACATTTCAAAAGTACTCTGTAATGTAAATTTAATAGGTCTTTAAAATTTTCTACTCACAGCCCTAAAAGGAAACGGGGATCTCTGGGCCCAATTGTAATAAGTTGAGATATGGTTTAAAAAAAGCAGTATTTTTTCTGTTTCAAAATACAAAAAAAATCAGCTCAATTCACTATCCGGGAGACGAGAAATTATAAAAATAAGTTTATTTCACTGAAGAAATAGAGTATCGATTACAATAATCGATTACTGTGAATGATTTAAACAATTGAACATAAAATACTTGATTCAATCAAAATGAATAAATATTGTTTAATTAATAAACATTGTAATAATTAACAATATAAAACTACAATTAATATAGTAAATAACTGTGTGGTGTCCGCGTTTCCGAACGCTCCACAAAATGTCGACGGACAAGTTTCCGAACGCCCGCGCGCCCCAGACAGAGTGAGCACGTTCGGTAGCTCAAAAACAAATTGTGTTATTAATGATTGAGCACATAATTGTATCCATTTTAATATATTAAAATACACTAAAGTGCTTGAATTAACACCAAAACCGTATATTAAAACAAAATAACAATCTCAGGTCAAAAATCAGCTGTTTAGTATCTATGTAGTTTTCAATTTGTTGAATAACAACACTTTTACTAAATCACTTATAATTCTGCTCTCAGATTGCCAAGATCAGCAAAATTTTCGGAGATGGTTTGATAATATATAAGGTCTTAATTGACATCACTCTCATATTTTTACAACTGGGCCCAAGAATGTATGAAAGCGTATCCGTCTCCTTTGCTTACTTGAAGTCTTAGGTTCTACTAGCGTCTAGGGTATATGTACCACTCAGATAACTGCTAGAATCGTTCAATGTCATCAAGCCAATCATCCTATTACAATGTGCCCATTTACAACTATGCCAGAGGAAACTATGCACTATTTCGGTCCCACCAAGGCAGTATATGCCGTGCGTTAGGATGAACTAGGTATATTGAACAGGAAATTATTTGTGGCACTTTTCATGTATTGACACAATGATACTGCAGTATGGAAATTATGTTTGCTTTTAAAATTTACAGCAGAAGACTGGTGATTCTCGTAAAATGAACACATGACTCGAAATTAAGCAACTTGCTATAAGAATCGTAGTTTGAATGCGTGTGTGTTCGTGTAACGAATCTCAAGTCTACAAATTTACAGGTTGACCTAAAATTGGAACTACGAATAAATAAACAAATGTACAGTAGTTATAGGTAAAATGATAATCAAATTAGAAATAAACCGTTATAATACCGATAACGATTGCAGTTTGACGTCAGCCTGTAATCTTCCATGTTTATATAAACAGGTAATACCTAAATTTATCAAAGTCCTCAATGAAAATCAAATCTGGTAAACAATAAAAATCTGCCGTAATGAACGGAAATGATGAGAGTTTTCTATCGCGAGTTTCCTATTCAGCGTCGCCGAGCAAAAACCGAGATTCCAAGTTAATTGATAAATTGCTATCGCAGGAAGCAATACTTAAGGAACTTGTTGCGCGAACGATTTCCCATAAAACCCCGCGCACTCTGAGGCGTCAAAAACCGCACGTATTTTTTTGTCAATACAAAATCGACCTGTATTGAGATACAGGAAAAGTTTAATCTTCCACGACATGACATTGACAGCACGAGTAAATCATGACACGTGGAGCCGTGGCGTTATATGTTGTTATATTGACACAGAGTTCGTTTTGGTATTGGCGTAAATGTTGACGTTTTATAACGCTCCAGTGTGCGAAGGCTTACTAGATGCATCCTCACATGTGCGGGTATACTTGTAGAATGAATAATCTTGATAATTATGTCTATCGTCCTCCGCGTTAACGATAAGTAGTTAGACTTCATAAATGAAACTGTTTACACAGCCTACCGCTGCTAGTTCAATTTGCATGTATTTTCATTCAATAAGGCTATAATTATCTTCCACAATATTATGTTATCCTTTTTTTAACGTCGGACAATCCTTTACGGATACCCTGCCGCCTCGGGGGAAATAGCACGGTTATGTGGGAGTCCCGGCAAGAGGCCGTATACCCACTAAAAGCGACGATGTGCTATCCTTCGCTTGTATCGATCGTTATAAAAAAGTTATATTATGAAAACAATGCGTCTAGGATGTAATTTTACTATCAGTTATAGTTTCATTACCAGCATCTGATCCGAAGTAGAAGCTATTCAAATAGAGGTGATTTTGATGGTATCAATTGAACTAAATGCAGTCCTTCGTGTCAGTGTATTACAATACTTTAGCCAAATGTAGCTGACTCTTAGTTAATGTATATTTACATATTGGGGCCATTATCGAATTCTCGAGGATTTTAATAATAACTCAATAAATAGAGTTTGATTGTGTTATGACTTCATTAGGTAAGCAATTATCTTATCACGACTCGCATTTATAAGAAACAGTTAAGACATCTCCAAAAATGTATATAATAATTCTTATTCTATAGGTTTATGTATCGTAATAAAATCGATCCACATCCGTCGAACGATGGAGCACAACGGCCCACACGTCAATTAACATTCGAAACTTGTACAACATAACGTTTCACTTTCTATGCATGTGCTAGCGAATCGAGATAAATTAATAAGTATTACGCTGCGTTACCGAATATCGTGGTCCCCAAGTCTGCTAACACTTTTGTTATAGTATGGCATGGAGAGTACAACTTTAATCAATTGTAGCTAGAATATGACTTCCGTAATGGCTTGAAGATGACAATGTCTACACTGGGGCAAAATTCTCGCAGGATCGACATTATCTCTAATGCCGAGTAAATAACGAAACAAAACGAGAAATACGGCCAATTTGACGTTTTCTTTCGAGTTATATCGATCATGCGAGAATTGGGCCCCAGGTCATCTTCTAGCTATCATTTACAGAAAAATAGTTTTTTTTCCCATTTATGAATTGAACGTTGTTAAACAAAGAGGATCGAATCCACATCGAGTCGATTTTGAGATATGGCAGCCTGAAGTTTGATAATGTATTACATGTGGGTGGGTGTTGTAACCTGGGTGGTCAAAATGCTATTTGCTTTATTTTTCGAATGTATCTTTTTTGTTGATTGGATCTTATTTGCTGAACTACGTCTAAGTATAGCTAGAACTAGACTATGACTAGTCTAATGGCTTGAAGCTGACAATGTCTAAAGTCTGCACTGGTTATCTTTTAGTTTTTTTTTTTTTTTTTGTTATGAAATAAAGCCTGTTGACTTGAGGCCCTGGTAACATATTCTATGAGTTTCGTAAGCAGTCAATCGGATAACATACTTCAGAATTTTCAATGTCTTCATTTGGCCGTGTTTGTACAGATTGTGGTACAAAAGATATTTGAGACTTTACAAATATTTTTTTTACCCTGGTTGTGTACAACCATTTCTGAATCTGTATTATAAACTTGAAATGTATATTATAATAATAATATTGAATATCTTGGAACCAAGCTAATCGTATTGCCGTCTTTCTCACTGTCGTAATGTTTGAGCGGGAAAGCAATATTTTTAGATAATTTAGGTTTAGTTGGTGTACAACATAATCGACAACAATATCCTTATATATTTATGGTAATCGCTTCATAAATCCTCGCTTGAAGGAGACTGAAGTGGGTGTGTATCATGTCCCAATAACCTATTTGTTTTATCCAAGCTCTGTAAAAGGCGGTAAATAAGTCGATACACAATTCAGTTTTAATAACCTACTATTAATACAGCCCTTTTTAACGTCCCACTGCTGGGCACCAGCCTCCCCTCTATGCGAGGGGGATTCAGGCCATAGTCCACCACGCTGGCCCGGTGCGGGTTGGCAGACTTCACACATCTATCAAGAACAAGTCAAGTTCCCTCAGACGTGCAGGTTTCCTCACGATGTTTTCCTTCACCGTTTCATAGCAAGTGACAATCTCGGATGAAAATGAGATTCGCACATAAATCCCAGAGGTGCGAGCCGGGGTTTGAACCTGCACACTTTGATTGCATGGCGTGCGTTCGACCATGTTTATCACTTTGTGGAAGTTGAAGGAGGAACTCGTCGTCTTCGTTATTAAGGATTAATACTTACCTTTCCGGTTCTAAGCTATCAATATACAAATACGTATTTAGATGTTGCTTTTCCATTAGTACCTTAAAGCCCCGGGTGCACGGAAACCAAAACGGACTCTATTAACTGATAGACAAAGCTCATTCTTCAACGAAAGGTCGTTGATGACGCGTGCCTTTTACCACAGAAATTCAATCTATATGTACATTGACACAAAGTCCGTTTTGGTATTGTCAAAAAATTTGCTGCCTGAGTCTTAATAGTAATGATGATAATGTGTACCTACAACATCTTTGATGTGTTCTTTCATAATTTAATTGTATTTTGCGACCTCAATCGCTCGCAGTGACCGAGATACCTACATGACCATTCTTTATAGACATAGCTTTACCAATTATACTTCGGCTGTCAATCCGGACTAATCCAGCACTTAAGTTCCCCGCAAACTGGGGCGTCAAAACGAGCACGTAAAAATTTTCGTCAATACCAAAACGAACTCTGTGCCAATAAACATTAAGATTGAATTTAAGTGTTAGAAGCCACACGACCACGCGTCATGATTCGCTCTGACTTTCTATGACATTTCGTCGCAAATGGGGCGATCCCATTTGGACTCAAAATGAGTGTTTTCAATGAATAATAATTCGAATACAGTTTGTTTGGGTACTGGCAAAAATATTTGCGCGCGTCTGTTGACGCCACAGTGTGTCCAGGGCATTATTCCGGATGCTCAACGCCTTGTATGAAAAGGTGCCTATCACCTTACCTTCACCATTGATGGTGTCTAGACTGCTTTAAAAACAGTTTCACGTCTCTCTGTCATAACATTTTAACAAGTGTCACTCGCATTTCCTGGCGACACGTCTGCATTCCGAATGCAAATTGACCACTAATTTCGGTACCAATTAATAGTGTCCGATCGAAGCTTCGGCTTCGGCTCCGGAAAAATAGGACGAAGTTTTGCCCGTAGCCGAAGGTTTCTAGAAAGTTGTGAAATTGAACGAAATATTATGAATGCGGGAAAACGCGGGGGCGCGGATCATACAGCGTTGCGACAGATTGCCGCCATCATCGCCTGTAGTCATGTTTTTTTAAAAGTTGTTTAAAAATAAACTATTGTTTTATTCCGGTTTGGCCATTCTTGAACTAAATTTCTTCGGCTTCCGCTTTGGCTACGGACGAAGGCGATAGGTAGCCGATTAATCGGCTTCGGCCAAAAATCGACCTTCGGCCGGACACTACCAATTAATGTCGATTCCACGATTACGGCGCGTCGCGTCGCGAACCGAAATTCGAGGCTTTTATTTCGATGCCACTTAACCGTACTACAGTTGCGAGCAAAAATACAACTTAAAATTTCGTAGGAAGATCCATAATTGTATTTAATCAATTTCCTAGACGTTTGCGAAGCTTCGAGATGCGATTTTTAATGGGTTCGTTGAACTGTCTTACCGCACGCCGTATCTCTGGGGTCTGATAATTTATCAGAAGTCACCAACCAGTCCTAAATAGTTTACTGCAAATGTCATGTGTTACCAAATACCTAATGAATATTTATGCTTATTTTTCATGCAGAATAACCTATAATCCGATGTATCTAATTCTTAGCATTGACATAATCAATGTGACAAGTTATAACTTTAAAATCAAAATAAATCTATGTGATTTGAAACTTGGCTGTTTTGTTCTGTATTTAAAGTAAAAACAATGAAAAAAATACGAAATAAATAAATTTAATATCTCGTGGCAAGACATACTCATCGTACTATGCCAAACACATCAAACCGTTTACTTTGGGTACCATACAATGGACTGGGGGCGATCCCATTTGCACTCAGACTAGGGCAAATTCCGAAAAGGCAATTTCCAAAACTTGCTTCTGACTAGAATCGAATCCGCAACCGCCCGGTGCAGTCGAGCGGCCTACAGTCAAGCCACTAGACCAAGCCGTCGTCAAACTATTTTAAGAATGCACATTTTCAGTCTCGAGAATACTTTCAAACTTTGCCAACTGTGATTTCTCAACTTCCTTATTGTCTATGTTCAGATTTAGGAACACATCGCTTAGTTTGAATCTATGGCCCGGTCTTTAGGAGTTAAGTGCTGAGCACACTGGGGCGTTGAGACACACGCGTTAAGATTTTTGCTAAAACTAAAATGAACTTAATTTTGACTAATAGAAAAAGCCTATTCCTCAACAAAACGCGAGGGGATTTTTACGCTAGGTCGCGTGGGCCTTGACACATAAATTCAAACTTAATGCTTAATGACACAGAGTGCGTTTTGGTATTGGCAAACATTTCTACGCGTGCGTCTTGACGCCCCAGTGTGCCCAGGTACTTTAAACAAACCGATGACTGTTAAATTTCGTTTCAGATGAAGTGCTTTCGATGCCAGACAAGCACAAGTTCGATTCACGGACCTACGTTAAACCGAAGAAGCGTGCCCAAAGGCCGAGCATCCAGAACATTGTCGAAGGAGTCTCCAACCCCTCGTCAATGTCTCCCAGCGTGCCCCTAAGCCAAGGGAATAAATACTTGACGTACAACAAATATAACTCGCCGTTAGGCCCAATCAGTCCGATGCTGAGGTTGAAGACTTTTAATGTGGATACAAATACTGAAAACAGCGTTGCGGTTAAGGAGTACGCTATGAAGAGGAGGAGTTTAGTACAGGATGAGGATCCACAGGTAACATTATGTTTAAATTACCATACAGAAAAAAAAACTTGAATTTAAATCAGTGACTGCTGGATTGACTCTCTCATTCCTCGTCCACACCATAGTATAAATATGTATCTTATAAGTCAACAATGGCTATAAAGGCATATAATTTACAAATACTTGACACGATACAAATTTATATCAAAAAAATATACTTTCGAACTAAATTTTATAAAATTGACAACGACTTTAAACTTGTATGAAAAATAACAATGCATTAGTAGCATCCAATATCCGCCCCCGATTCATTGAACAAAACATTTATTTACAGTCGATGCCATTTATAACGGGGCGGTCGAAACTGTTCTTTTATGTTTTTCATCGGTGGACAGTTTATACAACCTACTTTTGTTTGGCCGTGACTCTGAACTTGCATAATAAATGAGATCACGGTCGGCTTCAAATCAACGTAAACTCTTTGACGGCTAATTTAAAAATGCAGATCATATGTGCGAAGCGTTCATAGACGCTATATATAGAGAGTACACAGTTACCTATCAGTAGATAGGTAACTTGTTTATTTTATTCGAGGATGATGGAGTTCCTCATTTTACCTCGCTAGGTGCTCACGAAGTACACCCCATGTGAGGTGAGGCTTCGCTCGAGCGCGTATTCGCTTATTTAGCTTACTTGCGACACAATTAAAACTTTTTTCAGCTACTTTTAAATGGAATGTTAGGAGAAAATGAACGAGTAAGGCAGTTCAATGATGAAATTCGAGCAATTCGTTTAATTTGCTAACATGAGTCGACTCATGATTGAGAGACAAACATCTAAAGTAGAATTGCGAGTCTACAAAAGAGCGTTTGGCTAAATATTTGTTTAAAACAACAGTGTCGGAGTGTTGGACAGCAAAAAATAATATCCTTATGGACTTTGCGTCTATATTGAAGCCCATATGATAACTGACAGTGCAAACGTTGTTGAAATAATTTAAAAATGCACAGGACGCTCTGGTATTCATGGAATACATTTGAGCGGAGTGCAAGAGTTCCTTCTGGTGACATTGTTTGAATCAATCGAATCGCCACCCACCTGTGTTTTACTCTACATCCTGGATTAATTGATATCAACATGATACTGCCAATTATGTCATCATTTAAATTATACGAAATTACAGTCATCGCTTACGTCCAGTTTATACGCATAGTGCTAAAGCTTTACCATGATGGACACTTAAGCAGCACACGTCTTCTTATATATAGTTGAATTAAAAATAAATAGTCTGATAAAACTTCAAAATCCTAGTAGTTAGAATGAATGCCTTGAGTTCCAACGCCATTCTGGCTAATCAACTTTTGACGTACGATTACTCCTAGCACGCCCACGGGTAGATAAACTTACATTGCTAATAATCATAATCGCCTGGTCGCTTGGCTTTACCACAGAAATTCAATCTTTATTTACGTTGATAAAGACTGCATTTTCAAACAAAGTCAAGTAAATTCCCTCATCCCATTAGGTGCCAGGCGTAATATGATTGTCATTGAGATAGAAAACATAAAAAATCGATACGAGGAAGTCAAAAATATTGATGCCAGACATAAAAACTAATGCTAACAAAGAAACGAGACCAACGCTAGACGGATTCAATGTAGCCGATCTGTCTAGCACTTTTCACGGTTAATCATTCGTTTATAACTCCCGGCTTCGGGTCTGTAACATCTCCGAAAACAGAGATTACACGAGTCATCCATTTCATAGAAACAACGGTTGCAACGAACTATCCGAGGACTAATTCTGAGCAGTGTTTTTTTTGTTTCAATTAACTCGTAATAAACTAAAGAACTAACACATTTGCGGGGCCAGCCTGGCAAGAAGTATTTCAGCACGCTTAGCATGACACTACCGACAACATGTGTATCGACAACTTAAACACTGTCGCGTCTTGTTCGTTATTTATCGATACCCTTAGCAAGAGATGATTAATGCGCTCATGCTAAGGGCAGTAGATAAAGTTCGATGTGACGTCATTCGCTCGATCAATCTGACAGTTGGAATGCTTAGCCCGCTGGACTGAGATGCGTGGAGAAGTAAGGGGAAGGTTTTTGCCCAAAAGTGGGATATCTAAAGTTTAAAAAGCCTCGCAAAGCCGTTCGACGCACCTGACTTCGCACAGAGTCCTTTACAAAATACCCTCAGTTGACCACCACGTTTCGTTGCTATTTAATATGTGTTGCAATAAAATATTAGCAATAACATTGAGTCAGTGTAATGAGTACGCTGCGTGCACAAATAGGACACGTTATGTAATAGATCGTGTTCGAAAATCGATCTTAATGTTGTCGGTTATACGGTGCTGTTTGTAATGGCGGTCACGTTTTGGCTTATATTTATTGTGTTACGCGTAATTGCATTGCTTTGAAGAGCTTTATATCTTTCCCATTAGGTATATTCTTAACAAAACCAGGGAAATTTGGGTTAACAAAGTTGAAGTAAGTAAGTAGTGGTAGCCCAGTCGTCAAACGCACGCCCTGCAATCAAAGTGTGCAGGTTAAAACCCCGGCTCGCATATCTGGGTTTGTGTGCAAATCTCATTTTCATCCGAGATTACCACTTGCTATGAAACGGTGAAGGAAAATATCGTGAGTATACAGCCGTTATGTATTACCCGGTTCCGACATGTTGACGCCATTTGATGAAGACTAATATAACCCACATAAGCTTTCATATTGAGGTCGATAAATGGCCGAGTCAAAGCTTATGTACACGTAGACGTAGATATGGCCTGCGCGGCCCACGTCTTGTTCCGAGATCTATTACGGAAACAACAATAATCAAATACTACCGCCCTGCACATACTGGTGCGATCGAATTCACTTGCTTTTTTGGTTAAAAGTGTATTTAGTGCTAATTACATAAAGATAGATTTTTTAAATCACTTAGTTGTTTCTTTGTATTGCGAAACAAAATTAAGTAGATTTTTTTTTTATTAAGTATTAGTATTAGGTGATTAGGCGTATGTCATTACAAAGACTTAGATTATGGGCATTCATTTATATAAAAGTTGTCTGCAGTCGATTAAAAAATACATCTTACAAGTAATTGTAGCCGAGTGGTCGAACGCACGTCTTGCAAGTCAAAGTGTGCAGGTTCAAACCCCGGCTCGCACCTCTGGGTTTATGTGCGAATCTCATTTTCATCTGAGATTACCACTTGCTTTAAAACGGTGAAGGAAAACATCGTGAGGAAACCTGCACGTCTATAGAAAGGCGTTTGAAGTTCACCAACCCGCACTGGGCCAGCGTGGTGGACTATAGCCCAAAAATCTCCCTCGTATTGAGGGAGAATGTGCCCGGTATAATGGCAATAGGCTCGCCCCCTATTACATTGGGACCAAAAATGCATCGGCGAAGTGTGGGCGCACTGAAGTGCACCTCTGCCTACCCCTTCGGGGAATACAGGCGTGATAATGATGATGTATCTTACATTTTAAATTGTACGGAAGAAATGGAACAACACAATCTACCTATTTTATTTATGTGAGATACCTATAAAGTAATTCAAACATTGGCATTAGATAATTTTGGTCGGTGAACTGACTAGAATTCGCCCACGAATAAAATGTTCGATATTGAATAAAGTAAGTGCATTCTTGTGACGTCACTGAATGACGTGACCATGTTGTTTTGCGCGAAAATATCTTCATAGCGGAAAGAATATTACGTAAGCAAAATGTGTGTGCCGATCATTAAATATATTTAGTGTCCGTTGTTATGGACGTTATTTGAATTTGTACAACTTTTTGATAGTGTATTGTCAAGGTTTTAAATGTAGCTAACAATATATACGTTTTCGCATTAAAACATAGATTTGTTAAGAGTATATAATATACTATTTTTATTAGGTTAATGTTCGGTTCGATGTTACATAAATGTTTATGATAATTTATCAATTAATAAATATCGCCAGACGACATAATATACTCATTGGATCATCCTAAAATTAGTAAAGCTTGTACTATAAGTATTGTACAATGGACTGGGGGTGATCCCAATTGCACCCATACCAGGAAAAAATCCGAAAATACTATTTCTGAAATTTGTCGCTGATGGGAACTGAATCTGGAACCACTCGGCGCAGTGAACCGAGCGTCCTACCCTCGAACCACTAGACTAGACCAAGCCGTCGTCAGACTGCGCGGTCATAACAAAACGTGCTTTAATTCATTTTTGTAAGGTTTTTTATTATTATTACAACCTTTTACAAGCTTTATATTAACATGCAATGTATGTCCGGGTGGAATCTTTCAACTGAATTTTATATCAGTTATCTTTAACCGATTGAGCTGAAATTTTGTATACACGCTTATTTTGGCTGACAATACATTCTTAGATATATGACGTCATAATTCCAATATGGCGGATCATCCAAGATGGCGGAATTGTTATTTTTTCTGCACTACCACAGTATGGGTATCAAATGAAAGGGCTTGCTGAGGAGAACACGAAAACTAGGGGCAATTAAATAAAAGCTTGTTTTTTTTAAAAAAAATAACCATGAAATTTTCATAATTCAAGTGTCTATCCCTTGTTTATTACAGTTGGAGGACTGCGATATTACGTTGATGTCTGAGACTTCGGCGCGGGCGTCTATGGACCACACGCCTACAAAGCCAATCAACATTGACTTATCGCAGCCGGCGCACAACCTGCACGCCACGTTCAACAAGTATGTTCCCATTATCCCCAATCCAAGGTCAAAGACATCTCTAACTCTGTACTCTTGTCGTCCGTTGGCTAAAATACCGTTAAGAGACCAATTTAGGAGCTACAAGCAATATTGCGGAGATCGATCTGTTAACATTATGAAGACACATAGATTTGTTTTTTTTTTATGTTATTCGATAACTATAAATGTTTGAAAAATAAGACCAAGACCCGGCCTTTAGATAATACGTTAACTAAAATTATATTTATGTGAGTAGGTACACCCAATTATAAGATGCAAGGAAATGATGTCTCTAAATAAATTGAGAAGACATTGAATTGTTTTTTTTTTTAATTAAACCAAGACTGGCCGATGCAGAAAACGTTTTGCTATCATATAGTTTATATAACTAAAATTAGCCAAAATGTCATTTCACGGTCTTTTAGCCACCGGACGGCAGAGTTGAAGCATGTGCGCCAATACTAGACTTAGTCACGGAGTTTGTTGATTGTGTCTCTTTCTCTCGTAGGAAATCAGAGAGAGAACGAGAGAGCCAATAAGTGACGCAAGTCTAGTCTTGACATAGTGCTAATCTCACATGTTTGAAATAGAACTCCTGGGTATTGATTGACGGTTGCTTATCTGTTTGGGTGGTGAACATTTAAACTGGAGTTTTATACCGATAGGCTCGACAACGCCGCGTAGACATCAATTTTATCCCTTCTAATTGTCAGACTTATCGAGCAAATGACGTCACATCGAGCTATTTCTACTAGACATAGCTTAATATGACATTTCGAAGACGTATAATTTGTTAGGGTTCCGTACCCAAAAGGTAAAACGGGAACCCTATTACTGAGACTTCACTGTCCGTCCGTCCGTCCATCCGTCTGTCCGTCCGTCCGTCTGTCACCAGGCTGTATCTCATGAAACGTGATAGTTAGAGAGTTGCAATTTTCACAGATGATGTATTTCTTTTGCCACTATAACAACAAATAAACACAGAATAAAATAAATATTTAAATAGGCTCCCATACAACAAACGTGATTTTTTGCCGTTTTTATAGATATATATATATTTGACATATATTTGACAGGTTTGGAGTGTCAAATACTAGCTATATGGATCTAACTAAATAATCAAATCTGAACTTACGAATAATAACAGTGGCCTTCTAGATTATCAGTCTTCAAAATTTATAATTAATTATTCGCGACAAAATGTTGAACTCGTATTTCAATTAATTCCTTCTTTTGTGAACGTAATTAATATTACATTAATATAGGGTAAAAAATGTTTAAGCAATTTAGACTTAGAATCAGATTTCCCCGTTTGGTTTGCAGGCCAATGACCTAGTTTCGTGCTTTGAGAATGATCTGATTAATTTTCTAATAATTTCATTTGCGTCTGTTATTTTTTTTTTTTTAATTTTTTTTTTTAAATGAGAGAAACTAGACTTTTTTTTTAAAGCCTAGTATATGTCCCACTGCTGGGCAAAGGCCTCCCCCTTTCGTCTCCACATGTCCCTATCCTGGGCCTGTTGTGGCCACGTTTCTCCCGCAAAGGTGACCAAATCGTCGCACCATCTTCTCCTTGGTCTGCTACGACGCCGGCTAGGCTTAATAGGCTTTATTATTTGATTGTACATTTTGTGCTTTAAATCAGTCATAAATACTCTAGAGATAATAAATAAGTTAGAAAAAACATTTAAATCTGCACATTACAGTATGTGTTTTCATATGTATAAATGTGGCGGAGAATCTCCTTTGAAACAAAAGAGTTATATCTAAGCATATATTTTCTTAAACGTACGGGTCGAATTGAAAACTTCCTGCTTTTTGAAGTCGATTAAAAAGTGTCACCTCTTACCCCTAATTGCTTGTATCAAATGGTTAAATCTAATTGGATTAAAATTAAGTGCCAGAATGATCTTTTGAACCTTCAATTGGACGTAGTTAAACAAAAAGGATCCCATCTATATTAGGTCGGTTTTAAGATATGGCAGGTTGAAGGTAGATAATGTATTACATGTGGGTAGTTGGTAAAAATTGCCTTTAATATTTAGATGCGATCTGTTTTGTTGATTGAAAAGACCTCCTTTAGGAACCGTTTGGTATACTTAACTCATATTTGTCAATTTTGTGGATTGGATCCGTTTTGCTATACTACGTCCAAATATAGTCGCGTAATTAATTATTCTGCATGACTTAGCATCGTCTTATCCAATAAAACGGCGGAAGCAGGAAAAAGTTGCAACGGAGGCGGCGCGGGCGCAACCGAATGAAAGCGTAATCGCATACTTTTTGTACTTACAAAAGAACTTGCCGCAAGTAAATTCTATAAAGTCACTGTTACTTTTACTTACAACACATAATAATAAAGTATTGCACAGTTAAGCCTCTCGCACACTGGGGCGTCGACCCTCGAACGTCAAGTTTTTGCCATACCAAAACGAACTGTATTGACTCATAGAAACAGTACATTAGTTACACGCGTGGTGGCGTGGCTTTTACCACAGAAATTCAATCTTTATACATATTGACACAGAGTCCTTTTCGGTATTGGCAAAAATTTATACGCGCGAGCTTCGACGCACGGGCGAAAAGGTTTTAACGTATATTAATCATATTTTAATTTCTGGTTATATTTAGTTTGTACGGTCATTCAACATCGTAACATATTGTACTAACGAATGCTGTATGCGTTAGTTCACTTATGCTTCGTGATTGTCCAAATATTTTGCAACTGAATTAAATTGTCAGGTTAGTATCATACAAGTGTTACTCACCTCGCTACTATTGTTTTTTAAAAATACATGATTCTTATTTTAATAATTGCGGTACATATTTGTTAAAAAATATAATCAATATATACAGGGTGTATCAGAAGTCCGAAATAATACTTGGACGCTAGCATCGGTATCGTGTATACAACTGAATGGTATAAAAATATGATTGAAATTCGACCATGTTTTTCCACCTTTTTTTTCGTCGTCAATTTCTGTGACCCGTAATATCTCGAGTCCTTTGTAAAATTTGCATGTTCTGTTTTGTGAATATTGGTAGCCGCCTCCCATTAGTGTAGTTTACACTGCTGAATAGGGTTATGGATGTACCCAAAGGCCAGAACACGATACCTGTGACAAATATTCAAGGGTCTGTAACTCAGAAACTATGATAGTTAGGTATAAACTGTCTTCACTAATCATCCACATATGAGCTGCCGCATATGTACCCAAAGTATTATTTCGGACTTCTGAAACACCCTGTACATATAAAAATCAGTGCCACTTTTCGTTGTAAGCTAACTCCTCCTAAACGGCTGGACCGATTTGAATGATTATTTTTGTATGCGTTTGGGTGACACCCTGGATGGTTTAGATTCACAATTGGACCTGGTAGGTGGCGCTGCTTTCGTATGTCACTCATTCTAAGGTGGTACGAAGTTCGCCCGGTCAGTTATTATTTATAATTTGATGTAAATTACCAAACTTCTATATTTAATTTACGGTTTATTTGACATTTGTTTATTTTTATCAAGTATTTTCGGTTCTTGAGTTGTTGATGTTGATTCTGTTGTACACAAACTACAACTAAATTATATTTGATGAGTCAAGAAATATTGCCACCCTGCACATACATTACGGCCGTAAGAAGAACGCCAATACGCTTAGTTTAGTTTTGTGCCAACAGAATTGACACCAGCACCATACTTAAACGGGATAATAACGTGAAATGACATTAAAATTTTAATTTTGTGTATTATAAAAAAAATTATTGTATTTATTTTGTTGTATATTTTTTTTCTTATTGGCTCGAAGACGGTTTATTAGTATAAGGGTGTCTGACCCGGTTCCCTGTGTGTACCCAGGTGGATACTAGCTTTATACTCGAGTGTGGCGCACGCGCAAAGGACGCGTATCGGCGCCACACCCGCCTCCCCACAGAATTGGGCGCTACGCTATTTTAGGTTATATGCTTACGTAATTCGCAATGTCTCGTGAGCGCCCTAACAATATGCGCTTTTTATTGAGCTTTAATTAATTATTTTGGCTTGGTTTCATTATTTCGCTTGGTTTTTTTAATTGTTTTTTTTTTCTATAAATTGTGTTCTATCATGCTGAAGGAGGGGGTGAAGAAACATCTGTAATTAAAAATCAATTTACCGGTCTACTGATAAATTTATTCATGATACTTGTGTTTTTTTGGCCAATTTCTAGAAATATCAAAATCTGTACCTAGTATTTTTTTTTATTTGACCACGTCTTGGTGTAGTTTTACGAGCTTAGGCCGCAAGAGTCATGTACCGCATGGTTGCGGGTTCAATTCCCGGAGCATATTTCGGAAGTGTACTTTATAAAATTTACCCTACGCTGTGTGTAACTGTGATACAAGTTAGACACAGACTAGGGTCAATTTTATTTTCTCTGTTCTTTGTACTCGTATGGTACCCATCATAGTACAAGTTAGTTTTTGATCATACCATGACTATGTATTGTCTGGCGATAGGTATTTAGGTGCCTAGTACGTACAAGCATCTACGCACCGAAATACACGTAGGCACACTGTCTGCTCGATAAATATAATTTATCTCTGTGTATTATCTCGCGATAAATTCAATTAATTACGCGTCGATCGATGAACTCTATGTTACAATTATTTATCGATTCTTTTTGTTTTAATTTTGACAGCGAAAGCGAAAATGGCGTATGAACTAATACGAGCTCAAAGGGTCTCGACATTTCAAACACAGACTCTACCTGCATTTTACACATTGTCTTCTTTAGATTGATTTGAAAAAGATTGCGACCTTTGTTGATTTATCTCAAGTAGTATGAGGTTTAAAGTAGAAAACTATAGATAAGATTACATACAACTGCGGCGACTCAAAGACCTTTCAAGTACCTATATCTTCATGAATATGCAGATTGGTAGGCATGTTGCAATTCTATTCCAGCAGTTGTAGCATGAGCGCCAAGACTAGACTTATGTCACACAATATGTCGATTTCACTCTCTTTCTCTCGTATGAAATAAGACAGAGAGCCAGTGAGCGTATCCGTGATATAGGTCTTGTCCTGACTTGTGTGCTAACCCCACAGAGTGTCATAGGCTTTGTAGTACGGCTAGTTATTTAACCAGCCTGAGCAAAAGTCGGCCTGAGCCCAATCTTGTCTAAAAAACCACATCTTTTGAAAGCGGAATGCGGTGTCTTTAGTAAAATAATACCTATGATGTATACTGAACTAACTCTGCCTGTGGCTCCGCTCGCGTGGTCTCAGTGTAGTAGGTACCTATCGAAATGTATGGCGGTTGAATTGCGCCCCTAGAACTCTGCGCCCGGGTACCCCGCACCCCTTGAACCCCCGGGTAAAGACGGCCATGTAATAACAAAACAATCAAACATAGCCTATGGTATTTTGGAATAGATTAGCTTTTTATACGTCAAACGATCCTGAGAATACCACCCTTATAAAAAAACATATTTTATTTATATTAATACTTAATGATTATAAGACCTTACCGCGCGACGGCGTCTGTCACAAGACGTTATAATAATATAATCTTATAATTATATCATATACATCATAAATCACAGTTTTAATCGATTTAATAATTAAAAGCATCTTATTATAAATGTTTCTTCTATGACTAACCTTCAGCACGATAGCACCTAAAACAATTCATCTGAGCTAAAGGCTATTGGGACTACTTTCCCTTGGCATGTTCTATCGACGTCATAGTAGGCTTCGTTGCAGAGGGCTCTCGAGCATTTTGAACGAGCGCGGCAGTCTCAATATGTATCAGAGCGGGGAGTCACTCATGCGCATGTCGCCGCCGAGTCTTGTGTCTTCGTTACTCATGGAGAGTTCTGGAACTTTCAACCTGGAGTCCATTGACAGTCGGAAGTCTATGCCTTCGCATAAGGATTCAGGTAAGTTAGTTTTAATGGCAAATGATTTATTTCGTATGTCTGATTCTATTTGGTGAAAGTGACTTAGATAAACGACTTAAAACTCGTTACGTCGTGATTCAGAATCAGAATCAGAATATTTTTTATTCATATAAACCAATACAGGCACTTATGAATCGTCAATAAATAATAATAGTAGTATCTCTACCACCCATTCGGAATGCATTTCCTATGGAGAAGAATGGGCAAGAAACTCCATGGTTGCTTTTTTCATTCATTCTATTTTGATATCTAAAGTAATATTGCTGTCAAAAATAAAAATGGGGATGGCTTTTGTTAAATCCAATTAATATAATAATTGCTTGTTGTTTTGTTTGTCTGTCAGGGTTGCCAATGTCGGGTAGAGACAGCTTCGATCCGATGATGACGAGTATGACTCTCAGCATCCTCGACGAAAAGGACATGAGTACCAGCTTCCTCTCCCAGACCACGTACCCGGACAACGATAGCCTCATGGACTCACTGCCGCCAAGCCTCGTCTCCTCCGTCAACTCCTCCTACGTCATCTCCAACACCTCCAAGCCAAAAGACAGCACAGACTCTAACATCTTCAGTTCGGCAACCTTCACGCATCTAGAACAATCCGAGAGGCTCCTATCCGCCCGCCCCCGCTGCCATCTATACAACAGTTTCACAAAACGGGAACCGCCCATCAGAAACTCGGAAAGCTACACGAAATCCCGCGAGGAAGCATGCCAAATCGACACGGGAAAAGTGCTTAATGAAAACAGTGACAAGAAAGACCCACCCAAGACTTTAACCAAGACTACCCCTGAGATGGCAGAGACTATCACATTGCACTACTCAAATAACAGATTCAGACGCGACAATGACGCTGAAAAAGAGAATTTCGAAAGGGATGACGCGTTTTATAAAGATATGGGCGTACCCGCGCCCGAAGACATAGGTAGAAACAGTTTGAATGTAACATTAGGCAAGCAGGAGTTGAACGAAATAATACAAGCTAGGCAAAAGTTGTCGTTGGCTAGGAAAGCGTTGCCGAACGAGCCCGAAAAGCCGCTACCGAATCAAACGGACACATCTCCAATAAAGACGATACAATTACCGAATCAGACGATAACTGTGCCGCGGCAGAGTATGGAGAATGCGTCGGAATTACTGTCGAGACGGAGAGCGATAAACGTCAATGGTATAGATAGACAAGAAGACCTGCCGAGAGAGACGCCCAAAAGAAATGCCACGTTCAAGAAAGTGTCACCAAAGGCCAGCACGATGGACACAACAGTCGTATTCCTGAAGGCAGATGACACTCAGATCATAGATATCAATTCAGCGACTATGAACCTTATTGACGGCACCGAGGGAACACTACAGCAGGATAGGGTGAGTTGTTGTCACGGTGGCGTTTGACTTTCATCTTTACACCTGTAATAATAAGGTTGTAATCCGTAATAATAATAATGCAGTTGTAGCCTTGTTGGTAGAACGTACAGGGTGCAAGTTCAAATCCCAGGCACCTCTGGGATTTTTTTCATGTGCGAATATAATTTTAAATAATGATTACTACTTGCTGAACGGTGAAAACATCATGAGGAAACCCATGTGCCCAGTTTATTGACAATATGCTCGCTCCCTATTACATTGGGACCAAGATACATAGGCGAAGTGTCGGCGCAATGCAGTGCACCTCTGCCTACTCCTTCGGTGAATACAGGCGTGATGATGATGTTATCTTTGGATAGGATTGGGGTTCCCAGGAGCGCGCGATGGTGGGTTCTAGCGAGAGCACGGATACAGGCACGTTTAGCTCTTCGAGCCCGCCTGACAGCGTGCCAGACACCGCGCCCGTTAACGATGCGCGTAAGTATTTACTAATTAATCAATTCTCATCGATTCACTATCACGCTGATAACACTTTGATTGGGTCTACCGTAAAATTGGCTTTAGTTATCCTTACCGCAGTAGGAATACATGTGGACGGACACTGAGCGAGAGGAAAACCCAAGAAAAGATGAATGGAGTGTATAAAAGGTGATATGAATGAGACTGGAGCGAATGTCAGTATGACGGAAGAGCGAAATGAATGTAGGAATGAGAACCTCCTCCTTTTTTTCGTCGGTTAAAAAGACATACTACGCTGACCCCAAATAATGGGAAATGGTAAGGCAAATGATGATGATCGCAGTAGGCGCGGTAGTGGGCAGGCCAGCGTTCACTTCTAAGCTACTACCGACATAACATGTATGTATGTACCCACATAAATGCGATATTGACTTGTCAAAGCAACGTGTCATCGGTTATAGTTCTGTCTCAACCACGCTTAGTCTGATTCGTGATTACTTTCTACATTAAACTCTTATTATACGTATCTATGACAATATCTTCGATTCGACGAAGCCGCGACGGCTTGGTCTGGTGGTTGCTCGGGTCACTGCACTTTGGTGGTTGCCGGTTCGATTCCCAACAGCGACAAATTTCGGAAATTGACTTTTCGGAATTTCCCATCGTCTGGGTATGACTGGGATAGACCCCAAGTCATTGTATGGTGCCCATAGCATAAAGGCTTTGCTTAGTTTGGGATCATACGATGAGTATGTGTTTTCTGGTGATATTTGTTCATAATTCACTAGTTTTAAAGATGTTTATCATATATAAAATGTTGCTTATTTCATATCACGGTTATTGGCAAGAAACTGGTCGAGGGCATTAGGCAATTTCAACCATATGTCACCGGTTAAGGGTCCAATTTTCATCCCCCATTCCAGGCCCACAAATAGCATCAACGCCTCTCATGTCACTGCGCAAGGGATCAAGGAACGAACTGATTAATCTACACAACACTATATCACCTATATTCGATATGATCGATGACAAATCGTATACGGTTACCAAGCTCGCGTCTAACACGGCGGCCATGGAGCGAACATACGATATGCACAACACTACTGTGATAAATAGTGCAACACTAGTGAAGAAGAATGCGGCTAAGAGAGATATTATGGCGGGCAAATCGAGTCCCGAAAAGAAAATGTTGCCACCACAAAAATCTTTGCCAAGTAGAGTATCTCCGACGAATACAGGTAAGTTTTGTGTTATGTGATTATGGGTTTTGTGTCCGCACGCCATTTTTGCGTTTTATTTAGTAGACAGTGTTGTATCTTGGGTTTTTTTTTGTGTGTGGCTCGCAATTTTTATGATGGTTAGTTTAACACAATAACTAGGAATCGCACCTTGTTTTTAGAAAGTTTAGGGTGAGTATTTTGATATTAGCTTGAAGTGACTACTTTGCTAATAAAATTTGAAATGGGTTAAAACAGTTGAAAAAGGTTTCCATGGAGGAGTCTGCGCTAGAATTTGTAGAACACAATAGTATAGTGTTACTTTATGATTTTTTTTCTATATTTTTTTATCTCACACTGGTGCTGATTCTGTTTGCAACAAACTAAGTATATTGCCTTCCTTATCACGCCCATTATGTATGAGCGAGACGGAAATATTTTTAATCTTGTCAAATTTAGTTTAGTTTGGTAACAAGAGAGTTAGCACCATCGACTAAAGCACGTAGCATGGACTATATTATGCAATGCAAAACATCATCTATCATCATTTTCCTCATCAGTAGGTCCGTCGTGTTTTATTTTCTAGCTGTTATTTTTTGTCTCAACTTTCATTTTAGTGTCGTACGGTTCTATGGTCCCACCGTCAGCGATGCCCAGGAAATCGAGCTTGCCAACATCTAAGCTTAGGCAGTACAGTTCGCATAGAGAGCTAAACAGGATACCAGGTAAGAATTTGCTTTTAAATTTGAAGTCGCGTGACTTTGTTTGATGGGATCTCTCTATACGTAATTCCTAGGAGATCACTAGTTCAATATAATACGTTTAAATAAATCGGTCAATTCTAACTATGTAATAACTTAAATTTGCTAAAAAAATATAATAAAATAGTTTGGTTGGTCACATTTATGTCGAGTCCGTTTAGTATTATGCGTCTTGAAAGTGACGTTAAAGTTACATACAAAATTGAAAGTATGAAACTGTCAAATATCAGGGAAAGCTCTGTCTGATGCAATAACTTGGTGGTTGCATCGTTATTTGATCGACACATTTACAAGAACAATAAAGGTTTTAATGGAATCATTATAGGCAATATTTTGTTAAAATTATTAAGAGAAGGGGAGGCCTTTGCCAAGGAGTTAGACAATGTTATCGGCTAGTTAAAAAAATAAAATAAACTTTATACACGACTCTTTTTCTCATCAGATCCATATTATATCCAGGTTATATTTAGTAAAATCGATATAGACGGGAAAAAGGTGAAGTGCCATTTTGGTAAGTTTGCACGAAACGCAACTTAAAAGATGGAGATAAATTCGCTGATTCCAACGATAGATATTATTATACTATGCGTCTCAAATGAGAATAGGAATGTCAATAACCTCGATCTGTCAAATGTCACTTGAAAAGCATGGTTTGCAAAAAAAAACTTATTTGCAAACCAAATAAAAAATAAATTAATGATTTTGCGTAGTAGTAAATTGTCTTAATATAATATTTAATTATTTAAAGTCATAATTCGTTTTTTAAAACCATACCAAACCTTTTTTATTTTCATTTTTGGCGCAAAGGCCCAGAAGCAATTATTAAAGAAAAGAAAATAAGGACGCCAGTCGCCATTCTGTCGTTGTTAGTGTGTTTCGTCGTGCGACTGAGTGCAGTTTTCACTCAACCTTTGCAAATAAATTTTATCTAAAAAATATCTTGTTTTGCTCACCCTACCTAACCGGTTAGAATTGGCAGCTATGACGTCACAATATGGCGCAAAGTCGATCCTATTCTCATTTGAAACGCATAGTACCTCAATATCGCCCAACATGGCGCTTGAGTCACTCCGCCTTTTACACGCGCGTCGTCGATAAGTAACTAACACAGACAGACAAAAAAAAAGCAATATTAATACGGCCAATCTTAGTTTTATTATATGGTAGATGGTATCTATATGGTATAGATTTCATTCATAATTCATGTTCATTATTGATTGGAACTTAATTTAATACATGTAAGTAATCATTGGCACAATTCGCATAATATTTGCTCTAATTATTCGGTCAGTTTTAATAACACTAATATAAATGTGTAGATGCTTGCGGTATGCCACGACGCTTCTTAACTTGGTATAGAACTCTTAAGCCTCCCTTAACTCTAAAGCGTCGACGCCCCAGTGTCTGAACGCGCGTCAAATTTTTGCCACACCAAAACAAACTGTATTGACTGATAGAAAAAGTTCATTCTTCAAATAAACGACATTGAGAGCGCGAGCGAATTGTGACACGTGTTGGTGTGGCTTTTTACCACAGAAATCCAATCTTTAAGTATATTAACGCAGAGTTCGTTTTGGTATTGGCAAAACTTGGGAGGCTTTCCCCTAAATTTTTAGAAATTTTGTAGGAGTATATTTGTCATATTTGACGACGGTTTTAGTTAGTGGTTTGACCGTACACGGCTCTGCTCACTGATTCAGGTTGTTTTGCGGGTTCGATTCCCGCCAGTGGCAAATTACAGAAATGGCCTTTTCTGTAGAATCTGACTATTTGTAAGTGCTTTTTGGCCTACACGACTAAAAAAAAATGATTTTGCCCGAGTCAATTCTATGGTACCCATAGTACAAGTCTTGCTTAGTTTGGGATTAGTATGTGTTAGGCGATATTTATATATTATCTGTAATTTCATAAATATGGGGGGTATAATTAGAGTTAGTATACGTAGACAAACTACGGTATTCGATGTCGAGTTTTCTCTACTAGACATTGCTATTTGGTTGTCAAATTTGACAGTTGGAGGGATCAGATTGATGTCAGCGCGGTTTTTTTGCTCATTCGGTCATAACTCGACACGTTCCCTTAAATCAGAATCAGTTTTTCTTTATTCATATTAATCAATACAGGTTGCACAAAATTAATAGTAGTATCTCCACCAGTATAGCAATGTGTATGTGTGTACTTCCAGCGGGCAACCCCCCGGGGCTGTCCGGGCTGCGGGCGGGCGGCGCGGCGGCGGGCGGGCGCGCCATGGTGCGGCGCGGCGTGTACGCCTCCAACCCCGCGCTCAGCCCCACCGCGCCCGCCCCGCCCGCCCCGCGCGCCCTGCCCCACCCCCAGCACCACGCGCCGCTCTCCAGCGACTCCTACACCCTCACGCACCCGCACCAGGTAAACTACTGACCCTCCCCCCCAAATTTATACAAAATTATATTCAGATACTCACTTCACTTTTTAAAAGTCTTTCCATCGAGTTTTGCCAACAACGGAGTTTGGAAACACTTGGTCGGTTCGGTGAGACTTTACAAACCAAATGAAGGTCGTTACATTTTGAAGAGACAATTTACGGTTGAGCAAACATATAATGTATAAGACACCACAAATACAAAACTACTTTGGACAGGACATGTATAAATAGTTAATTTAATTTACAAAAAGAGGTGAGTGACAGGATAGGAATTGGGAACACAAATTGTTAAAGAACGGAACGGAGGTAAACAAATCAAATAATTACATATGTATATGTCGATAGCACGATTAAATTTTAATGTTATCAGATGCTTTGGAAATGTAAGGGAAAAGTCGAAAATCGACTTTATGAATGGGCCGAGTGTGCTTGATGCATATTTTTAAAACCATCGTAGCATTATTGCCTTTCTAATGCAACCCGTTTGGTGTACGTCATTTGGAAGGTTTCAGAGTTGTAATGGACATAGGTATAAAAAAAATGTGTTTTATATATTTTAATCCATTTTTAGGGTTCCGTACCCAAAGGGTAAAACGGGAACCCTATTACTGAGACTTCGCTGTCCGTCCGTCCGTCCGTCCGTCCGTCCGTCTGTCACCAGGCTGTATCTCATGGACCGTGATAGTTTGAGAGTAGAAATTTTCACAGATGATGTATTTCTGTTGCCGCTATAACAACAAATACTAAAACACAGAATAAAATAAACATTTAAGGGGGCTCCCATACAACAAACGTGTTTTTTTGCCGTTTTTATAGATAATGGTACGGAACCCTCCGTGCGCGAGTCCGACTCGCACTTGGCCGGTTTTTAGTAGCCTTGTAGAACATTTATGTACTTTAAATTTTTATTGTGGGTGGTTTATTACTAAGCTGAAATTTCTTAAAATAGCGTTAAGGTACACCCTTACTCATGCATATTCCGAAAACGAACTAAATGGTGACTGATCAATTGACATTAAACTTTATGTTGCAGAGAATAGAAGATAAATCGTGTAAACCAACGGAGCCGGTCCCGCCCACGCCCGCGCTCGTGCGCCAGGCCACGGAGACTCTCCGCAGGGACCGGCCGGCCAGCCAGCTGCTGGCGCCCAGGGACGTAAGTAATCACTACGGAAACAAGTTATATGACTAACAATCATTTGAAGGGTACAGGCAAATAACAGGGAATGTCCTAATTCTTGAATTTTGAGAAAAAGCAATTTGAAAGTTTCACTCTTCTAACAATTCTATAGTTTGTCCATAAACAAAACTCCATTTTTGGCGCCATCAAAATACCATACATGAAATATGATTCTATAAAAAAAAACTAAAATTGTGACATTCCCTGTTATTTGCCTGTCCTCTTCATTTGGAGGGTACATGAAGTACTTAAGTTACTGGTCTTTTACAATTCAACTGCTAAGTATTGTGAACAATAATGGCGGCATGACGTTTCAGAATCAGAAACAGATTTTTTTTTATTCATGTAAACCAATACAGGCACTTATGAAACGTCAATAAATAATAATAATATTATCTCTACCACCCATTCGGAATGCATTTAATAAGGAGAAGAATGCGCAAGAAACTCCATGGTTGCTGTTTCCGTATTCAAAATTGAACATCAAGCGGCCATTTTTGTTTTCTCAAAAATGTATTGTAGAAGACAGCAGCTACGTTCCATTCAGTAGCCGGGGTGAAGTTTTATATCGTCATTGATATATTTTTATTAAAAATTAAAATAAATGCTTGTGAAGATGATTGGGTATTTGGATTTTTATGCTTTTTCATGTTTTCAAAACACCGGAAAATTTCGTGGTTGAAAGGGTGTTGTTTGAGCGTTGATTCGGGCGCACACCGGGGCGACCAAACTCGTGTTTATCAATACCAAAACGAATCATAGAACAATCTTATTTTTCAACGAAATGACACAGCGCGAGTGATTTTTGTAACAGAAATTAAATCTTTATTTATATTGACATAAAGTTCGTTTTGGTATTGACAAAAAATTAAACGTCATGACGCCTCAGTTTGCGGGAGGTCTTACGTGGTGATGGTTCACATTAAAAATAATATCGAGAGGTGAAATGCTATTTGACTTCAGCGACACTTTCGGTCGATATTGATTTGAAACTAGTAAAGAGGGTTGGCTGAAAATCAGCGCTGGGGGAGAACAGTTCCCCCCCAGCACGTGCTGAGCCAATACCTTTTCGGCACAGTTCGCACTGAGCTCTTTTTCTTTCCTTTTCCGTGTATTGTATAAGTTTCATATTCTCTGTGTGCTTTGTTTGCTTTGTTTTGTCTGTGTCGAATAAATGTTTTTTCTTTCTTTCTTATTTATACATTAAAAAAAAAAGAAATCTGCTCATTTTTCTGCGTCGAACGAGTATGCTCTCCTGTTAAGTGAAAAATAAATGTCGTTTAAGTCGAATAGCCTTTCTCCCCTCGATATCATTATTTGCCATTAAATTGTGTCTAATTTGTTGTGTCGTTAATACATTATTTACTATCGAGTAACTAATATCATTAGCGCTTAATCTATTCAATGTGATTGCCCACATTATTTTTGCTTCATTTACAAATTGATGAACTGGATATTTAGCTAGTATTAATAATAACCTATTGATCCTTGTACACGTCGTAACTGTAACTTACTAGAGGGCAATAATTGCCGTAAGACAAGTCAATTGTTCGGTGGGGCAATTTGACAATATTTCTTTAGCATTTTATCAATTAGCTACAATCCACCACTTTATCAATGAACTCCGAAACAACTTTCAAATAGAATTTGACCCATACATGTATACTTATTTTGTATTCGAAAAAAATTATAACCGTATATAGGGGTGTTTCAGAAGTCTGAAATAATACTTTGACGTTTGCATCAGTATCTGGTATACAACTGAATGGTATGAAAATTTTATCGAAATTCGACCATGTTTTTCCAACTTTTTCATCGTCGTCAATTTCTATAACTCGTAATATCTCGAATCCCATGTAAAATTTGCACGTTTTGTTATGTTAATATTGGTAGCCACCCCTCATAATGCCCAAACGCCAGAACACGATACCTGTGACAAATATTCAAATGTTTATAACTCAGAAACTATGATAGTTAGGTATAAACTGTCTCCACTAAGCATCCACATATGAGCTACCGTGTATGTACCCAAAGTATTAATTCAAAGTATATAATCCTAATGTAACCGTATATAATCCTTGTTGTTTTGTGTGTAATTGTTAATCCCAATAAATGTAATGTTTCTTTCTTTCTTAAAACTTGAGTTTTTTGTGCCGAAAACAAACGTATAGCAGCAAGTCCCATTTTCGGCTGAACCTTCAAATTTGGTAAGACATTACTTCCTTCTACCATCACATTGAATAGACCATAGCATCATTATGTCGCGATGTACTAACGACACTGACTAACGCGTGGCGTGTAACATGTGTGTGCGGGACAGCTGCGGGCGGCGGGCGGCTACGGCGGGCCGGTCCCTATGCGCAGTCATCATATACCTGTGAGTGTTTGCTACCGCTGAATAGAACCCTGCACCGACCAAAACGAACTCTGTATCAATATGCACAAAGATTGAATTACCATGGTGCTATCATGCTTCAAAATTCGCTCGCGTCCTTGGTGACATTTCAAATGAGCTTAGACGTATTTTTTTTTTGCCAATACTAAAACGAACTGTATCAACGCGCCAAAAAGTTCATCCTTCAACAAAAGTCAAAATGTAATTGAGGACGCGAACGACCGCACCACACAAATTCGATTTTTATGTAAATTGGCAGAGAGTACAATTTCAAAAAAAGTAATTTGTTTGTCCCAGTGGGTGCAGGGTGTCATGGTTACATATAATGGCGTTTCAATTCCATGAAGGTTTTACCACACCTTGAAGACTCTATACCAACTCGCATCGGAGCACAGATATCTAAATATACCTACCGTGGACTGTGCATTGAAATATAAACTTTATATTGTACTGCATATAGAAAAATTTCAATGTTTTAAGTAAAACGCCCGTTGCTCACGCGTACTTTTGATTGCTTTGATATTAAATCGAGTTGATGTTCCGTTGTTGAGGTGTGCGAACTGTTTGAGACGTAAATTGCCTATAATGCTTGCGCACTCGGTTTTTTGTATCGTGTAATTGAAACGCTAAACATTAAACATTATTTTCATTTATCATTTATTCTTAGTTTAAAATGAATGTGGTTTTCGGGAGTATTATACGTTATGTGTGTTTTAGTTTATAACTGAAAGCTATCTCGAGTACACTCTTGAAATGGCATTCTCAATTTCGCTCTTAAATTGAACATCGTTTATTAATACTGGCTTCAATATATTTAGTTTATTTTGATGTGAAACATCTAATGGCGCGCTTGGCGAGTGAGAGCAACTGTTGATGCCGCGATGCCGTGAAGCGAAAACTTCGAGCAGGTGGCTCCTCGGTTCTTTCCGCCGCTTAGACTCCGCCCACCGGCTGACTCCGCTCACTCGCCGCTACGACGCTTCTCTCTCTCTACTCTAAATAACATAATGTTTCACATCAGCCAGGCGTCTTGCGACGGCTACTTTTTTTTTTAATGGTAGTGCATGTCAGTGGCGTATGAAAAAGCAACGGATTGGTTTACAATTGAAAGTCAACTTTACCTACTTCGATGTAATGCTGAAATTGGTATAACTGCGCTTTTTCCAGTTTCAGCCTTGCTACTCCTACTCCTAGTCTAGCCCTATATTATTTAATTCCTCTGCCGTCGGCTCGGTTTAGTGGTCTAAACGTAGGCCGCTCGGCTTACTACCCGGAGTGGTTTCTCGTTAGCGGTAAATCTTGGTATTTGCCCTGGGGCTCGATTTTCGTTTAATAGACATCAATCTCTATTAGAGATATGTCTATACAAAATAGAAAAAAATAGATTCGACATATCTCTAATAGAGATGGATGTCTATCAAACGAAAATCTGGCTCCAGCGGGCGATTTTCGTACGATCGACCTCCATCTCTATTAGAGATATGTCGAATCGATTTTTTTTTATTTTGTATCGACATATCTCTAATAGAGATTGATGTCTATTAAACGAAAATTGGGCCCCTGGTCTGGGTGTAACTGAGATCACCCCAGTCTATTGTATGTACCAGCGACCAGCTTTGCTTAGTTTGGGATAATACGATGAGTCTGTGTCTGGCAATATATATGAGATCTTAAATATTAAACACTGACCTTATAGTATTTTACGTTTAATTACTTTTTTCACAATTCGTTCGTTTTTTTCCTAACCATAGACAAATCCGGTATAATAAGGACGCCCACTCATACATAAAGCCAGCTATTCCCCATTGTATGTATTACTGTACTTTATAGTGTAATTATAATGTGTTTGTAATGTATGCAGCCGCCTACGACCAGGCCGTATTCAATAGCGGGCGCGTCGCAACTGCGAGTGTCAAGGCCAACATCGGGACCTGTACAGAAAACTATGCCAGGTACCACAGTACTACAATACGTCTACAACACATAATATACATGGTGGAATTTTGTATGCAATATTTAACTACAGGGTTTAATTTTTACAGATTTTAGTCGTATTGTTTTCTTATATTTCCGCGAATACTACACATTGAAATAAAACTGTTTCAATGTGCTGTATGTATTGGTTGCTGTAAAGCAGCCGAAACGTCGGGAACATATAAAAAAGTAAATAAACGCGATAGAATCCGTAACAATAGTTTTATTTCAAGATTTTAGTCGGTTCGATTCACTGGTGCGGCAAGCGAATTTTCGAAAATCTTTGAATGCAGTATCCTTTCTTTTCATAAATAAAGGATTGTTTTCTCTGAGTACTATTTTCTATGTATTAAGAGTACTTTCCATTCAGGTGGTATTACAAAATTCCACCCTGTATACAGTGACTAGTTTAGACAATTGCGCAGATATCCACTTCTGTTAGGATTTTTACGGTCCCAAATGTGTAATATTCTAAAATGTCTGTTTGTAATATCAAAATAACATATTTTTACTACATGCATATGAAAGTATCACGAATATCTTGTTTGTCTGAGGTAAACTTTCAAACGGCTCGACCGATTTTGATGCGATTTCCACTGGCAGATAGATGATGTCACAAGGAGTAACTCTGGCTACATTTATTTTAAATTAAAAAATATTGGATCACACAGTTACTAAAGAAGTTTTTTTTACAAGCTTTATATTAACTTGCAATGTATGTCCGATTGAGCTGAAATTTGGTATACACGCTTACTTTGGATGACAAAGCATGCTTAGCTATGTGACGTCATTCTAACTCCAATATGGCGGATGATCCAAGATGGCGGAATAGTTATTTTTTCTGCACTACCACAGTATGGGTATCAAATGAAAGGGCTTGCAAAAAAGAAAACGAAGGGCAATTAAATAAAAGCTTGTTTTTAAAAAGCTAGTTTTACCATTATATTATTTAATTATTACAGCAGCACCTGTGGTGGAACAACCTCGGCCCGCGTCAGGCACGGCGGAGTCGCGCGTGTCGGCGCTACCCAGACCGTCGCGGTTACCCGCGCCACGACGCGCGCTCAGGTAACACTCAACCTTATTTTGTAGTATCATCAGCGCTCCAAAAAGACTCGAAAGTACACTCTCTAAGGCTTCTGAGACTGATCGTAACGAATGCCATATATGTAATTGGACGTAGTTAAGCAAAATGGATCCTATACAAGTTCCTAAAGGAGGCCTTTTCAATCAACAAAAAAGACCCATCGACAAATAAAAGCAAGTATGTAGCATTTTTACAACTTAGGTTACCATCCTACATGTCCCACACACTATCAAACTTCAAGCTGCCATATCTCAAAACTGACTTGTTGTGGATTGGATCCATTTTGTTTAATTACCTGAAAATGTGCTGTTTTGTAATGTACTTAAAGACTGATTTTCAGTGGTAAAATCCCCGCGACTACATTCGCTCGCGTCTTCGATGACTTAACGTTGGAAAATGACCTTTTTGCATGTGTTAATACAATTCGTTTTGGACCTAAAAGGATTTTTTTATGTTGTTCACAGACCACCGTCGGTGTACTCAGTTGCGCCGGCCGCGGATGTAGATCATTACTGACATCTAGCCTGCTGTGCCGACTTGCTCAGCCGAGGCCCGCGATAACATTATTACCATATTAACTAAATTATACACTAATTCGACTGATGATCGTAACACGGTGTCTTTCACCGACTTTTGTACTGCGTAGAGATCCAATAGTTCATTATTAACAAATATTTTGGTAATATTTTACCATTATAGTAGGTTTTCATTAGACGTTTTTTAAACGAATTTACCGATACGACATTATTTTTCGTTTTTAGATGAACGCAACATGCAAATATGCTGAGACAATAATATGTGGAGCTGTTTGTATCTTTGACATTTTTCTTTACGTTTCCCGCTTTACAATTCGTAGTATAAATGTTTAACTTCAATTTGGATAATGTTACTTCCCATCGCTGTCTACGTTCATCTCAAATTATAAATTCACATCATCGTGGTAATTTTAATTTTCGACATACAAAATTTTTCACGTGAAAATTTTGCTATTGTCTCTCATGCGAGGTAAGAAATTCCCTTTTCTGACATTGAAAAGTAAAAAAAGCAATTTCAACCTCTAATTCAATGTATCATGTCTCATTTTTAATGCTCTCTGCGCGATTCTCATCGTAGACGAAGCTCAAAATTGTATAAAACTTCTAAATCATGATTTGGTACAAAGACATACAAATTAAGATATTATTCCTATATTATTTACAAATTTAGTGAGTAGTGTATCAAATAAATGTTTGTTTAGAAGTTGTTTAGTAATTTATTTCATATTAAGGTTTTTTTTGCATTTTATTTCATGTTGTAAAGATTGTAATCTTTTAAGGACGTGTAACGCTTTAGATTTAAACATACGATTATTAATAATTCCCATGTTTACTAACTTATTGTAATATAACACTGCAGATAACATTATTCACCCACCCAACAATATTCCCACACATTTGTTGTAAAATAATAATAAATTATACAAAAACTAAAAATAGATTTTGCGACTACGCATTATTTCACGTTCACGTCAAATACGCACAACATTGTATGTATATTTATAGATATTATCGTGTACATTATGTAAATTTTCAGTCTTGCTATTGTATTAATTACATATAACATTATAAATCCTCTGCTTCCTCGCCTCTCCTATGTATTCTACATGTATCGTACAATATTCAAGTTGACATATCGGAAATTAAGATAAATAAAGAATCCAATTTGTATTATTAAAAATTCGCTTTGTATGTTCTCGTATATAGGTACACATCGATGTATTCCGGCCAAATTACAGTATTTGATTCATTATAATCAGCAATAATGTACGTCGACGATAGCCATAGCCTTAATATTGTATATTTTGTAAACAGCATTATGTACAGGTGTGCATTATGTGGTAAATCTTAGTTGTCCGCTGTTGCTGTTGTCCGCCAAGAGGGTTCGCCACTAGTGATGTTCTGATCCCGAATATTTCCGGTAACGGTACGTCACTAGACCTGTCACCATCTCGCGCCCTCGAGGCGGTACGGTTTGTTTGAACACGTCGTGCCTTATTTAGGTAGTGTAAGGGATTTTGTTTTCATTTTCTAATAAAACCTATGTATTTAAACTGCTTTTCATTTATTTTGCAACGAATACAGAGTATCCTTATAAGCAAATAATGGACATTATACAATGAAATTTCTGCCTATTTATTTAAACCTAATCCGTTCCCTGTTAACTGGGAGAAGTTTAATCACAAAGATAGTAATTGTGTTGATGACGAAAGTATTTTTTAGTAGAACTTAATGACTTAAGTTATCATAGCATGAGTTTAAACTAAAGAGAATTATGTAACTGCATGGCCAAAAATTTTACATCAGGGAATATTAGGAACCATCCAAACAATCCTGGATTCTGTTCCTGCGAAAACATCCTAATTAATTGAAACCACTAAAGATATCGACCACAAACAAAGTAGATTTGATCACGGTAATCGGATCGGTTTGATTTAGAATTCTTACATGCAGCATGTACCTAAACTTGTTACTAATTAGAAGTTCAATATTTGCATTAAATGAATAAAGTTATACGACATCATTCAGGTTTGTCTGGCAACTAAGAATTGTTAGAATTGATGCTATAAATGTTTGTACATTAATGGTGTTTGTACAGTACTGGTTCTTGAAAAAAAAAAAAAAGCAGTAGTTGGTTTAGCCATATCTCAGATGTCGTGTTTTTCTTTATAACTACTAAATTCTTTTCCGTATCACACTACAGTAAAAATCCGCAGCAAAAAGAGCTCAGTGTTGCCATAATGAAGGAGCTGTGACTGTGAATCGGACCGACTTTTACGACGACGCTAGCGCCCAACTGTCACCTTGACTTTAGTTTGTGTGAGTGTGTGTGTGTGCGTGTGAACGAAATCGCACGTTACGTTATGTGAGTGAGTGTGCGACGTCGTGATTGCTGTCTACGAGTAATTTTTGCTTTTTACCTTTTTATTTTTATAAATAACCGATGTAGACGATGTGATTAGTAATGTAATAACTTCAAGTGATAACAATTGTGATACATCGACGCAATGGCTCATAAAATACGCTGTGTTGTCAACTACTATGTGATCCCTTGCAATAACTCGTCACTTCGGTTGTTTGTCAATGACGTCTGCGTTTAGCGTAGCAAAAAGTGGAATTTTAGTTTGATTGTGACAAGTAGTGCAAACATAAATTATATAAATTGTGTTATTAGATGAGTGGTCGTAAAATGGATGAGTGTCTTCTTCATTGGAACTTGATTTTAGCAACTGGGGCCAACAGAGCTGGCTCATGAAGAAAGGGTTAGTTACCTGTTTATGTTTACTTTACTATGTTATATATCTGTGAATATGAGTGTAACGTCTATTTATATCGTAATACGGCAACATTGCGAAAGTTGAATCTATCATAATTCGAGAAGTATAGGTTATGAGGTGGATTCGAACGAAGTACTTGTTTGTTATACCGTTTCGTAAATAAAAGAGTTAAAAGTATGACAAAAGTGATTTTTTGAACATCTTGATCTATTAGCCATAATGCGGATGTTGATATTGGTGTGTATTGAGGCTGGGATGTGTTATTTTTCTTTTGTTACTTTCTCTTATCCATGTAGTGAAGGGAGCGAATGAGACAGATATATGAGCGATCCGGTGCGAGTGAAAGGGACGGCGCTCTACAAGACAAGTTGTATGACCATGTTTAGATATCCATACATGAAACTTTACTTTTGCTGTTTGTAGGGTAATTATGACAAAAGTTATAAATAGTGGAATCTCATATGTTAGGCATATTGTGTTCTAAATTGAACATGCTTGTCAAGTAGTACTAGCAACTCTATCAGTAGGTATTTTTAAATTCCAACTTACTCTTTTATTTTAGTAATTCGAGGGTATAGTGGTAAAACCCAATAAGTATATCAAGGGGTGAAAGTTATTTGACATAAGCAACATATTTTAACTTTACAGGAGAGCATACTAATTTGACACAGAAAAAATTGGTGATTCCAAATATTTATATATATATCAATATCGCCCAAAAGTGTTGCTGAAGTCAAATTGCTGTTTATCCCCTAAATATATTCATTGGGTTTTAACACAATCCTCGCTATATTTATATTTTGTGTCCAACTATTAAATTTACGTGTCACAAAATAGGCTTTTGTGGTTATTGCAAAAACTGTAATAAGTACCTACCATCTATATTTTCCAGTGTATAAGTACCTATTTGCAGAATCAATATTATATTCTTATCAAAACCGCTTGTGCCACATACAAAATTACATTGCAGTTGGAGGGATATTTTTTTTTCATAATAACAGATAAGTTGCCATTATTGCTACACAGTAAACAACTGGGCAATTAGGTCTCTTTATCAATAAACCACAGTAAGTAGGTTCTGCAATTACCACAATTAAATTTTACTATCATCACAATAGTAGCTCTATGGTCGGGTAGAAAAATAGTTGACCCAATTTAGAGTATCAACTTCCCCTAAACCTCTTGTCTATTATTAGTTTCCATAGGAAGATTTCGGGCTGGCAAGCCACTAACAGTGATAGTATTGGTCCCAAGATTAGTTCTGGATATGGGGCCATACATGAGTCACTCACCATAGGACACTTCTTAATGGTGTACTTATGAATTTTAGGTACCTGACAAGAAGTATTATCAAACTCATTAAAGTTATTGAAAGAATAGTTTTTTTTTATTTAATCATATTATTAGCTCTTCCACTACAATATAGCTACACACACTCCCCCCACTAATTAGTCAATCAATCAGGCGATTCCCATAAAGCTGATACCATTACAAATAAATAGCTTACAGCTATTTCTAAATACTCCCATAATGTACAATATTTATTAATCTTCACTCAAATAAATATCAAACAATGATTGTACAAATCACAGCTTCACCTATGTGGTTCCCTACAAATTTTACACTTATAAGTCTTATTCAAATTATAATACAAAAGTGGCAATTTACCTGCCCCCTATTAAATTGAGACCAAAATACAGTGGCGAAGTGTTGGTATACTGCAGTACACCTCTGCTTACCCTTCGTGGTATACAGGTGTATGTATATTTAATGTAAAAAAATATAGTATAGATGGCCTAGGAATTGGCCTCCTTTTGAAATTGAACCTTAAATAACTGTTTTTTAAAATATATTATGGTATTCCTTCCTATTATAGATCTACATACTTGTTTTTTAAGTTTAATAATATTCTTTAAGGTTTGTTAGGTACCTTTTGTTTGGTAATGAGCTGCTTAACTGATATCACAAGAGAAGGCCAATCCAGCCTTACATAAAAATACCTTTTAAAGGTGAACAAGTTTTCTTTTATTGATTAATAATAGTAAGAAGCAAGTTGTACCAATGTTGCAATTATGCATTACCCATATGTTATGTTGTTTATCAATGAATTAATGAAGTGAAATTATTGTATACATGCAAAACAAATTTACACATGACTCATGCATTCCTAAGAAAATAATTCATTTATTTGATGTCAACACATTTATTCTTTAAAACTTGTGCTGATTTAAGCGCCAAGCAAACTGAGACCAGCAAATTAACTTTATTTGGAACTGTTCTATATGTCAATGTACTTAAAGAATGAATTTCTCAAAATCTGCAAGATATGCTCACTTTCTCGTGACAGATTTCGCATATCCAATCATCATAATGACATTGATATCATGGAGTAAACTCTTATTGCTACCCATTTTAGGCACAAAATTAACTAAATTAAATGTGTTACCATAATCCTGATGGTTGTTATCTTCCGGTTGTTATTTGTGTACAGCAAATTGAGCCTTATCAACCCAAGTAATAATTTATTTAATTATTCTATTTTATTAATTGATTGGTTCCATAGTCAGGCTATATTTTTTTTATGAATATGTAAATAGGTACCGCATATAAATGTTGCTACTACAGCCTTTTTTTAGCGTCCCACTGCTGGGCACGGGCCTCCCCTCAATGCAAGGGGGATTTGGGCCATAGTCCACCACGCTGGCCCAGTGCGGGTTGGCAGACTTCACACATCTATCGAAAACTAGTCAAGTTCCCTCAGACGTGCAGGTTTCCTCATGATGTTTTCCTTCACCGTTAGAAATTAAAGAAATGTTGAATAACTGAGTATTAAATTCAAATATCCTTTGAGTAATAAGTATGACATATAAGTAGGTATGTGTTGTCTGCTAATATTTATTCTGTATAACTAACCAACTTTACCTTATTATGAAGTGAGGCCAGGTACTAATTAAAGATCCAATAAACCATTTTATCAACTTAAATTTCTACCATGATAATCAAAAGTAGATATGAAAAAACTTACTTAGAATGTTCACAATATCAGTGTGACAAATTAGGGAGATTTGATATTATACATCGACATTCTCATATAATGAAGAAGGTAGAAAAGGATTAGGAGGTAATGAAGAATTTTCTCCAAGAGGATGAAGAATCCTATGTAATATAAGTAGCAATCTACGTATCTACCTGTTAAGTCCTACTCAATGTAATTTGTAAACAATAGTAAGGTGACCTACCTCTATGTTAAGTTATTTAAATTAATAAAGGTCTCATTAGGTTAGATCATCTATACTCAACCTGCAGGCCAAGTGGCCCGTCGGGCTTTTGTGGTTGGCCCATTTAGTGTTACATAAATTTAAACTAATTAAAGTTTCGCGAAATGACAAAATAATAGATAGATAGATAACTGTTTAATGTTCCACCGCAAAAAGTATTAACATTACACAGTTTACACAGAGTGTCACAATGGCCTTATCACTAATAGCGATCTCTACCAGGCAACCTTAGTATGGAGAGGATCTAGGGAATTGATTAATGTTAAAATAAACGCGATGAATCCGCTCATGGGTGTTTAATTCAATTTGTAACAATGGAGAGAGCATAAGAATTTACATTTTTTTTTATCTTTTGCGGCTCGCGACCCCTTGTCTGTCACGTGTTTGTGGCCCCTGTAGAAAAAAAGTTTGACTAGCACAGTACTTGTAGCATGAGCGTCAAGACTAGTCTTATGTCACAGTATATCTTGATTTTGTCTCCTTCTCTCGTATGACATTAGACAGAGAACATTCGAGCAAATCCGTGACAAAGGTCTTGTCTTGACATGCGTGCTAACACCACAGGGTTAGATTGTTAATACTCGCAGGAAATAGCCATCGCACAAGTGTTTAAACCTAAACTAGAGTAAGTAAAGTCTCGCCGCCGATACTCAATAATGGCGGGCAATTAAATTAATCATGACTGTGCGCACGCGCCGATCTTGTAACAAGCTCGTTATCGGCCTTTTACGATTGGACCGCTCTTAATTCATATTTCTAAATACTGTTGGTACACGTAACGTTCTCGGATTGCCTTTGTCTACTTATGCGGCTATTTTGTTGATAATAATTTGTTGTGATAGCTACCCACCATACAGGTCATGACAGGAAATTTATTGCAGTAAGCATGACCGCGTAGACATAAGTTTTGATCTCTTTCAACTGTCAGATTTGTCGTGAAAATGACGTCATACCGAGCCATGTCCATGCTTAGTAGCATGACCGCTTAGACATAAGTTTTATCTCTTTCAACGGTCATATTTGTCAAGAAAATGACGTCACACCAAGCCATGACCAGTACAAAAAGCTCGAAGTGATGTCATTTTCGCGACGAATCTGACAGTTGAAAGAGATCTCCTCCGGTGAAGCTGTAAAGGCCAACTCACGGCCAACAGCGTAGTCCATTCAAAAAAAAAAAAAAAGTGGAAAGAGATAAAACTTATGTCTACACTGTCATGCTAAGCCTACTGTTTGAATAATTAAATATACAAAAACGAGCTCGTGTCAATATGCACCAAGATTTAATTTCTGTCGCAAAAGTCACGCTCCCACGCGTCAAAATTCGCTAGCGCCGTCAGTGTCATTTGAATGTAGGATAAACTTTTCTATGTGTAAATACAGTTCGTTTTGATATGGTAAAAACTTTGACGCGCGAGGGTTGACGCCCCTGTGTGCGGGAGGCCTAAGGGAAATCGGTTCACTCTTACGTAATTCCATAAGCGACCGGTAGCGGACATTGGACCACCCGGCTTTGTTTGTTTTTGTTACATTCTAACTAACCGCGAAAGAAGACCTACCCTATCCCCCGCGACCCCTCACTTTTAAGGTCACGGAGGGGAAGAAACACCATCAGTCAAGTATCAGCTTACGCTGGTCGGTACTACTGATACTTCAAAATATTCTCCAATGGTATCCTCAGGCCCGGCTATTAGCTTTTTTAGTCCAATCGACCTTTCGAGTGCTTGTCTTTGATGTCATTGAACTTTTTTTTGTCGTTGATTCACTCATCATTGTCCATGGCATTTAAAAAATCAATGCGGAGTTCCTTCGTAATGTTGCCAGTTTTTTGGTAATTACTTATCGAGTTTAATATCGGTTGTTATCTGTAATAGTGTTTAAATTGCTGTCATTAAGAAAATAGGTAATTCGTGATATGTACTTTTACCTACAGGATATTTACATACTTGCCTAAGTATTTGATATTTTTCCTGTGACAAATATGAGTTTTATTGTACAGATAATACTACAGATTAATTAATTTTGATAAAATAAGGTAAAACAATATTATAATAAGATAGGTAAGCATAAGTATTTCACAAGCTGCAATTTAATTTAGGTAACCCAGGCCTAGCCTGAATTTTGGGTTGGGTTTGGATTCCATAACCACTATAACTCATTTTGTAATTATTTCGGTAAATACATTTTTACTTAATACAATATTACAATCTTAGATAAACTGAACTATCAAATTAAATTTGAGTAATGTCCTGCAGCCACTGGGGCAAGCGAATTCACTTTACCTTTATTGAAAATGTACTCTGCATTGATATACTTAAAGATTGAAGTTCTGTGATAAAATCCACGCGCATTCGCACGCGTGGCTTTTCGTTAAAAACATACAACTCGTTTGGATATTAACAAAATGGTCGTGCGCATTTTAACGATTTTGATAAAGCCACTATTAGTTATAAAATAATTCTACTAAGTCAATGATTGTACAGTAACGAAGCCAAGTTGAGACAGAATTATGGTAACAGTCCATTCAAGTTCCCATAGAGACGCTTCTAAAGGATCTACGAATAATCACAATAAATGGAGTACGTATACGTGGGGTAAACGCTGGCGACACGCCAAACACATCGTCGCTAATACCTACTCTACTTATAAACGACGTCTGTTAATTAAAGCTGTGAAAAAAGAGTGTCACACAATCATAATTTCAGTGGATCCACAAATTATAAAAACATTTTTAAAAAAATTACAGATTTTATTTAGCAAAATAAGATACGACTACCGTAAGTCTTTGGAGATATTTCTTGACACGGATTGTCGATTTATGTTTGCGTTACCTATTAACTTTCTCATCAAGATATAGATACTGGAAGTTATTTGAGCGTCTATTTCATTAATATCTACACGTGTAACAACTATTTAGGATAAGATATTTAATATATCAAAAGCGTTTCGCTTTAAGGCAACGATTGAAGCTGAATTAGCGCCAGAGCTAACAAACATATGCTGTCATGAACTTGGCGTATTTCTGTAACTCCAATTCCTTGACCGTGATATAAGTTGATTTCTTTTATTAGGATTTTTTTGAATTCAGCACCTTGGTAAACTTCTCCTTCTTCTGCAGGCTCAATCGCTAACCGCATATAGGTACATACAGAGTTTAGTTTACTAGACACCATAGCTTTGATAAAAAGTATTTTTTTTCGACAAATCTGACAATTGCAAATGTCTGTAATGTTTCTTTTCGTGATGTCTTCATGTTTGTGTCGCATTGCCAATCATTGCCGATTGGTCGACCCCATCAAATTAGTGAAAGTTTCTTTAAAATGTAGAGTGTCCGTGGACAGATAGCGCCGGATACGTCAATGTGCCACGCGGCGACATTCATTACTTCCCTCAAATTAGTCTCGTCTCAGCTGCAAACGAGTAACTGAAACTAATAATAGAAAAGGGAAACCAATTCATTAACCCTCGCCTGTTGAGCACGCGAACGGAACCTTCGCTTAGGGGCTACGTTCATATTTCTTTGAACTTTTCGGGTTACATTGTTAGATCCATCAATTTCAAAGATAGCTCTAGATATGGCAAGTGTTTTAAACACACAATATATTTTTTGTTGTCTTGATTATTTCGATGATAACTGACATTTTGGTTATCCATAGAAACTCCTAACTTATACTAACGTATCGTTAACTTTCGCATATCTTTGTCTAAAGCATTAGAGATGCCTTAACGAGATAGCTAAATATTAGTACACTGCAACTGCCAACTGCTGCTTATTTCAGCTTCACATTTATGCCTCTCCTAGGGTTACTAGGCCTAGGAGACGCAAGACGCTTTAACAGGACATGTGTGTGTGTGCGTTCCCAGAAATATTAGGCACCAGATTATTGGAATAAAAGTAACAGCTTTCTTCTAGACGAAAGACTTGAGAGGACTGTGTTTAAAAAATAAGACACAGTGTTATTAGATTAAACGTCAACTAAATCTTTTAACCCACGAATCAACAGGCGTCCACCGAAGATATATTTATTCTTCCACCATATGAGTGTGATTAGTATCCCATGCCACTTGAAACGGCTGTGTGCTTTAATAATTCTACCCTTCCAGTCATGGCATAGGTGTTCGCCGATATTTTTAGCTCACCAGCTGGTCTATGTTTATACAGGATTCGAGTTATCGATGCCACCTACTACCTAAACCTACCTACTGTTAACGAATAGTTAAAATATCGTTATTTATATTAATAATCATGAAGCATTTGAATCGGTTTACCATTCTGTATGCAAATGGTATTCATTGTATCTTTTACGTAGTTTTGTTTTAGGTAGATACGATACTTATTAATATTCATTATTGTTTTGAACGTGAATACACTACAATTGAAAAGCGCATACAAATTTTTCCTCTTGTGTTCACTCACTCATTGGTATATTGGGTATATTGGTATATTCTCTTTAACTCACTGTTGTGAGTGTAGTAACTCAATTTTGGATTTAGGTTATTACGGGACTTATGCAACAGGTACGATTTGATTTAAAACTGGATTAATATTATAAATGCTAGTTTTTTGTTTGTCCACATAATCTTGACACTGATAGCTACACTATTCTTGAGTGCCAAATACATTTCGAGCAGTTAGAGTAATAAAGAGTCAAGCGACCCGAAATGTATATCTTTTTGCATTAATACGAATAAAAATATCCTCTTTAAGAAAAATACCATGCATTATCATAATGGAGGTGCTGCATACTTGGCCGATCAAATTGGGCTATTAGATTCGTTTAATGATATACTCGCATTATACATTTTTAATAACATCATCGTGTGAATCAATAACACCCTAATCCCGATCCAGGTGCCGGCTCAGCCCACGCCCCTACAATATAAACTTAGGGACCGACGACCCCGCGCGCCCGGGTTCACTCACTTATATGGCGGATTCGGGGTGTTTGCTACCTTTGGCGGTTTTTGAATAGGGCTCATAGATTGCAAAAGGTTGATTATAAATTTGTCTGCTAAGCCGTAAGTCAAATTCGCCCTTATAATATTTGCAAGTGTGGTTATACAAACGTTTAATTGTCGTACTCTGGATTTGCAAGATTAACAATATTTGTACCTATTTGTAAATTCAATATTTGATGATAACTGTTTTTATACATTGTCAAAGCTTATCATTGAAAAGACTATGCCTTTTGAACATACATAATGTCACCTTAGTCCTCGTACTTTGAGTAGTTTTACACACGCGTCCTTGGAACACTAAAAAGTACAAGTTCTGTTGTGCTAAGACTGCTAAGTAGCAGGATAAACACTCATAATACCAATAAGTAATGAGATTGTGCTACTTATTACTCAGTAATCTTATAGTTATACTGTAGGACGGATCGCTTGGGGTTCTCCGCTATGGGTGTATTGCAGCCTCTTCAAAAAACCAAATCTCTATTAAGATGTCCATATAACTTATCTTCTCTTTTACGTTAACAGTATAACCTATTTTTAACAGGGCCGCATGCACATGCTATTTTCACCCTCAACAACCCAACAAAACCCTATTTATATCCTCATAGTGTCAAAATTGCATTATATTTTGGTTCATTGATTCTTTGACGCCGCGATATTTTGTTTGTTATTTTTGAATGGAGCATTTTACTTGGCGCTTAGGGTTTTTACGAACCCCTCGGTCGCTCCCTTCGTGATTGAAAGTTGACATTGCTCGTCTATTTAAGGAAACGTGATGGCTGTAACTAATGTTTGAAATATTGAAGGTGTCAAGGAGACTTTTTTTTTGTTCTGATCAGGGAGCTATGTTATGTGATGGATGTGTTAGTGGAATCGGAAACATACATAATGTCGGTTTCTTAAAGTGCTCATCGAGAATGGAAAACGGTTTCCAAAGAAAACGGATCTGTCTGTTCATAGAGAAGGAATTGATTTGATTGCGATGGGGTCGCTCGAAGAAGTGGAACGAAAATCGACATCCTTCCCCGTGTTCGCTTCAGGTTTCCTGTGGTCGTTTATTTCGTTATATTTATTCCCGACATTTTTATAGACGAGACGAAAGTGTGAATGTAGATTTGATAGTGTCGTTAGGTGTAATCGAGCTGTCTTAATTCTGCTTACGAATTTGAAAACTTTGGAAATGATTTCATTTGTAGGAATTACAAGCTACTTGAGTGCTTATTGACGAGGACTTACAGAGTAGAAATTAGTAAAGATTTTGAATTCATCCAATTATATATCAGCTATAGTTTCACAGCTGTATGGGAGAACCTTCTTCATAATCTTAAGAGCGCTCTTATGGGTGGAGTTTTTTCCAGTTTTCTCTACTTTCTGCTTGCTTTTTTTACTTCCCGGTACGTTTTGACATTTATTTTGTCTTTTATTTGGTTAATATAACTTCTTCTTGGTCTTCCTATTCTTCTGTTGCCTTCAACTAAGACCCTTCATACAAATATATTAATTACGTGGTATAGGTGCCTGAATTCTTGTTAATATAGCCTCAACGTACAATGCTTACCTTTTGTTTTCTTGGCCACTCATGACTCTTCATAATAGTCATATCCAGTACTAAATATAAAACTTGTAGATGGGCAGGAAACTTAAGTAATGCCAGATAGCAAGTGACGGGTATCCCAGCTAAACAACGGCAACCAGTCTGGATCTCGAGCAACTTAATTAATAATCTAAGTAAGTTAACGGCAGGAACAAAGGCTCATTTGGAAAGAACTTGAATTATTTCTGTCTTGCCAAACAAGATTGTGGCGTCTGTGGGAGCAACTTGTTGAATATATCTTTTTATATGAAAAGTAAAATCGCAGAATATATTATGTTAAACTTTAGACTTTATTAGATGTAATAATTATATCTACCAATGTCAATAGATGCATACCTCCTATCTGCTACCAAGAAGGTATGCTGTAAAGGCTCGCGCATACGGGGGCGTCAAGACGCGCCTGTCGAATTTATTGCCAATAACACAACAAACTGTATTGACTCATAGGAAAAGCGACTCTGACTAGTGGGGGCGTGGCTATTGCTACTGATATTCAATCTTTATGTATATAGACACAGAGGTGATTTTGGTATTGGCAATTTTTTTGACGCCCCAGTTTGCTTATTGCTATTTCGCTCTTCAACACAACACTTAGGCCTCCCGCACACTAGGGCGTCAACCCTCGCGCGTAAATTTTTTGCCTTACCAAAACAAACTGTATTGACTCATAGAAAAGTTCATTCTTCAACTAAATGACACTGACAGAGCAAGCGAATTTTGACGTGTGTCGACGTGGTTTCTACCACAGAAATTCAATCTTTATGTATATTGACATAGAGTTCATTTTGGTATTTGAAAATATCTTAACGCGCGAGCGTTGACGCGCCTATGTGGTGGGGGCTTTATGTCGCCGAAAAGTGACTTAACCTGAACACGTTCGAATTAAGAAAGTGATTAAGCGACTTGGTGCGACATAATTCGTAACGTGAGCCGTGTCTTAGCGCGCTTGCCAGCTCTATGTACCTAAGTGTAGCTCTCAGCTAAAATTCACATATTCTTACATGTTTTTCTAAGACGTGACTTACCTATTCATAAAGTTTTCTTAGTAATTATGAATCATTTATTTTTATAGTTTCATTATCCTTTTAGCTGGACATTAGCGTTAATATGGTCTTTCCGTTGTGCAGAAACGTATCTAATTGGTTCACGACGCATATTTAGATTCACAAAAAAGCTAACTAGGTACCTATATGATTTTAGGAACTTGCAAAAAATATACTTTGGTTTTATTTGAGACTGGTGTCTGTAGACGACAAAACCTGTATATTATACAAAGTTAAGTCTTAATGAGACCTATATGTTAAACTATATTGATACTTACTCGTTCTATTTTCGTAATAGAATTATCTATACATCTATACAAATAAATAAAATTGGAGTGTCTGTTTGTAATATCAAAATAACACTTTTTTACCAAATGCGTATGAAAGTATATACGATACTTATAACGAAAACGCAATTTTAAATTGTTTTGTCTGTCTGTCTGTCTGTTTGTTTGAGGTAAACTTCTAAACGGCTGAACCGATTTCCATGGGACTTTCACTGACAGATAGCTGACGTTCCAAGGCGTAACTTAGGCTACTTTAATTTTAGAAAAAGCATTAGGGTTCCGCGGGAAAAACATAATACCCATATTTCCGGGTAATCTCCCTAAAGTCCACGCGGGCGAAGTCGCGGGCACAGCTAGTTATTAATAATAGAAGTAGTTTTTTATTACGGATAGCTTTAAAATAAATAACCTATACCTCAGCTGATGTATGAAATGAACGTTTGCTGCTCAAGCTCTGTTGGTAAACAAACTAATATTTAAATACCTTTTTCTCGGCTGCCTAGAGTCTACATTTTTATAAATATGTGTATTACTTATGCGAAAATATGACATTGCTTTTTAATATTAATGTCCACATTATCAAGGTTACAACACATGTCTCTAGATTTTTACTTTATTCTCAGTTTTATTTCAGCAGATTCAATAAATTTACGTTACGATTTTATATCCCTTGTTTCACGTACTCTATGGTCGATGTTCTATTTTCAAAATACCTTTGCAACACAACTTTGCACACTTTCTGCAAATATCGTTCTATCAAGGATAGTGAGGGTATTTTATTTTCTACTGAGTAATTTGGACGGTGTATTCGTATTGGGCCGCTTGAACTAGGCCATGCTGCAGACGGGCACGGTCCGAACTCGCGTTATGTTTTCTTGTCCTGTATTATCTCTGTTTTATGGATCCGCAATAGCGAGGTACGCAGTCGTAACTCGCCAGTGAAAGTAAATTATTTAAGTGGCATCGAGCTCTTCGGCTAAAGTTAAGCTTATTGTACACGCGGCTCCGATGACAGCGACTGTAGATTGTGCTCAGTTTTGCCAGTACATTTCTTTTATACTGACGAAGAATCGGAAGATGCCCCCTTGAGGTTTATTTGCTTGCTACTACGGTTACCAGGCACTTAAGCCTCTTTGCGAAGCGCAGTTATTAGCTCATTTCATTTGTTAATAGATACCTTTTTTATGAGACATTTAGCTCTTCCACTGGGCAAAAACTTCACCGTTCTTCATCCACAAATGTCTTTCTTGAGATCTAGGGCCACGTTTTGATCGCAACGGTGTTAAATTCGTCTCGCCATTTACGACATCTCATCTATGTCTGCCGACGCCGTCCGGCGTCCAGGTAGTAAATCGACTAGTCTATCTATGTGGATCTATTTGTGCGACGTGACTGATCATGACCTATGAGCTCCATGAAACCATAAAAGTATCTATGGGTGGCTAGGTCTGCTTAGTTTCGTATTGCTATTGTGTTGTATCAAATGGGATATCTACTTTTGCGTTAAGTAGGATATTTTTACTTGAACTTGATTGACTCTAACAATATAACAAAATATATTGACCTTTGTTCACCGGTTTCTTGTTAAACCAGTCTGTTTTCCTTTTTATTTTACTATTGAGTTTTGTTTCACTTCATTGAAATAGAATAGTTGTTCATTGAATTGTTTCTCCGTTTCAAGATTTCAGATCGCTTCAGTTCATTGCCAATTTGTTACTGTATGTCGGGACTAACGGATTCCGATATCATAATAATTTTACCTTAGCGCAATTATTACAGAACCTTTTTTGAAATTTAACTATTTTACGGATTTTATCGCGTTTATTTACTATTTTATTTTCCCGACGTTTCGGCTGCTTTACAGCAACCATGGTCACGGGGGGACTGAGGTGTTAGACGTCCTGATGTCATAGTTAATAAATGGGTACCCTCATATTTAGTTGTTGTTTGCGGTCCCATCCACGCAGAAAGTGCTTACGGTGTCCTGAGGTCTTGCAATGGTACACTTGGTTTTGGATTTAATCATATTGATTACTGGATCCCAAGTTGGTGGTAGCACCCAGCCATCTTCCCTATTGAAATTAGGATGTTTTTTAATTTCAATGGCCTCACGTATCATCCTTGGTCGGAGTCGGTGTTCTTTTGCGAGGATATGCGGTTTATCAAATCTGATATAATGGCGGGTGCGGTCCTGTACATGTTCACAGATTGCAGACTTCGTGGAGCGTCGGTGTTTCACGTCAGCTATATGTTCTTTTACGCGGGTTTAGTTTAATTTCAATGTATAGTATTCGCGTAAATATAAGAAAACAATATGAGAACCTTTTTTGTTTAAAATTAAAACCTTGCTGTATCTACATAATAATGAATGTCTGACCTACTTTCTTAACCTCTGTTATTTACAAGTGAGATGAGTTTTCAAACTTAATCTTTCGTTTAGTAATTTATAAAATAAAATACAGACGTTTCAATTACTTAACGAAGATTTTAAATTGGGATTCCACAATCCAAAAGAATTGGCGGTGTAATTAAATTTTGATCCTCGGTATAAAGTGTTAATTTTTTCTATTCCACATATTGTATTAAGTCATCCAAAACTGAAGGTTTCATGGGTATGGAAGTGGTGGTTTCCCTTTTAACTGTACAATATTAAAGAAGCTGTTAACAGTCCACGCCCTATAAATTGTTAGTTAGTCGGGTATAAATTATTTTCATCGTTCGTCACCACTGATTTATCGCTGGTTGGATTAATAGTTTCAGGATGTCGACAGCGCACTGTGAGCCGGTTCTCTGACACGCGTTCACTGTGACAGAGACGTCTTAAAATAAACAAACCCACAGGAATTCATCTCCCCATATGTGTTTCGACACAGTCACGTGTGAGTATATCGTCTGGTCTCTTTTAAAGGGCTCTTGTCAATTATAGTCACGGGAACTTTGGAAATTTTTCCTCGGAAATTATTGATTATGCATATTGACACAGAGTTCGTTTTGGTATTGACATTTTTGCTTATAAGTCGTTGCTACAGCTGATTGACGGCCAAGGGAATATGAAGCTTATTGTCGAACGAGTTTAATATATGGTCATCTACTTCCGCTACTTCACTTACTACTTATTGTTACACCTACACCTTATTAGAATGTCTCATAAATATAATTCTCCACATTATAATGAATGCACGTATGTATCACCATTTGGTTTCAAAGATTAGCCTGAGTGTAAAATTAAAACGTATCCTCTATCTTGATATTGCAAAAAATCTGAGCATGCGCATAGTTCTTTCTAGAAAGTGAAAGGTCGCGCTCCTTCCTCTGCATCCGTGATATGTTATACTGCCATATATATATGTATATATGCCAAAATCGTGATGATAATTTAAAGATGTATACGCGCTATGGAATTCGTTCGGATTATTCTATTGCGTGTCATTCATTACCTATTACTTGTGTTGCGTTGTTGTGAGTATGGAATGCCTAGTTAATTGTTTTACGGTTTCTTATGTAGCGGTTTTTATATAACTTACTAACGACAATAAGAATGAGAACTGCGGTGTCGAAATAAGTGAGTGAATATGTGTAGGATTATCTCAGTATTCTAAATATTCTGTTTGGTACATTGTAACTAATATGGTACCTACTATAATAGTCACATCCTTGTATCCTGACTAAACGACTGTAGGTATTTCACATCATTCAGCACCCTTAGCATGACCGCGTAGACATAAGTTTTGTCTATTTCAACTGTCATATTTGTCGAAAAAATTACGTCACTTCGAGTTTTTTGTACTCGGCATGGCTCGGTTTGACGTCATTTTCTGCTACAGGGCCTATTGCCGGCTCGGTATAACTGCGTAGACATACGTTTTATCTCTATCAACTTGTCGAGCAAGTTACGTCACATTAAGCGTTTTCCACTAGACATAGCTCGATGTGATCTAATTTCCTTGACAAATCTGACAGTCGGAGAGTATTAAATGTATGTCTACGTAGTCAAGCTGAGCCTGGTGAAACCCTGACAGAGTTACCATAGAACAGCATTCAGTCGGTTACGTCATAAACAGTTTTATGTGCTTTGACGTTGCCAACACTAATAAAGGTTTCCTTTGAGTTTATGAAAGTTGCCCACTTTTAAGAATGTTATATTGAGTACTTAAACTTTTGGTTGGGTTGGATCAATCTGAGTTAATCTAATATTTTTCGAAAGTCACACTCTGAAGCTTTGTTTATTAATTTAATTACCCACTTTATGCTATACGGAAAACATCAAAAGAATTGTTTTAGAAAAGATAATTTAAACTATCATACCACATCGCATAGACCTACAGTTGCATATTGCATAGCAACAATGCAAATCTATTGAAACAATCGACTCAATTCGGTTTGTATCAACTCATTTACCAGTCCAACTGGCTCCGCAGTACGAAATTAACTAACCAATTATAGGCCGATTATATTGACTGGGCAAGTCACTGATCTTAATAGATAAACAGAGCTGGTACGCCATACAATAGACTTGCAAGTAGCTGCCCGGATTTAATGGGCCTTAATAAAACATGTGTGGGAGTTTGTGAGGTAGCCGATATTAACACTACCCCTCTCGCTCGCTCGATGGCTATCAGGGCAGAAGGTTCTAGAAGATGTAGTGTAAGGTGGGCCGATGACATAACAAATGTCGTTGTGAGTCGTTAACAGAGAAATATGATATCTGGAAGTAATTGGAGGCATATATTTTGGCAGTAGTCTTCGTTTTGATAGATAGAAAGAATGGAATTGCTTAGGTACTCTTTCACGCATACCTCTTTTGCTTGGGTTAAAACAGTCACATACAGTTTTCTGATGTATTCTTCAAGAGTTAATTATTGCAGTAGATATAGACTCAGATTGTGCAAAGAAATTGGAACTATATATACTCGTGAAGTAGGTATTGCATTCGACCTAGTGATCAATGTCACTCTCGCAACCTGCGCTGTAAAATAAGTAGCCTAGCCGTTCGTATGCGCTGTTTCGCTTTCTTTTACGCTAGTGTGGGAGAAAACGTTACGGCAGTACAAGTAATATTATCGATAGATACTTTCTTATTGTTACAATTATAATCGTACCTACTTATAATCAAGAAAATTTAAGTGAAATTCATAATGGATGTCTTTACAGGTTACATACTATGCTAGTTTGCACAGCTGTTATTAAAATAAACTATAGTTATATTTTTTTTTCCATGAGTTCAGGAACGCCGTTAAAACATTCCGCACGTATTGATAAAAACGTTGATCGCGCTCTCTCAACCTGTCAAAAAGGCCTATTGAATGGACGCACTTGTTGATACTAGACAAAGCAATAAAACGTCTTGTTTTATCCCACTGATCTAGTTCACTATTAGTTGGCCACGACGTATTTATTGCTTCGGGAATTTATTTTAAGATCTCCACTAAGTGTAAGTGGATTAAAAAATAATCCTATGCGCGTACGCGTCGCTCCAGACATAGTGCTGTATCGTGCGCTATATGTCTTGTTACATTCTTTCTATGATTGCATGACTTCATCTCCGATTTTAGCAATTTATTCTTGAAATGTACTTATTACGCAACTGTGGTTTTAGTAACATTTTGTCTTCAAGAATAAGAACTTATATATTTGGTTCTTATTTATCAGCTTTATGTTTAATTCAGACACGATTTGAGCCTAAGCTTACGCTCCATTTCGTTGCACTAACTTTCTCAGATACCATCTAACCCTATCTTCACCGACGCAATACTTTCCCTACGTCGAGAACCATCATACACTTTCGCCTTTGTAGAGTACGCATAAAGTAACTTGCCGACAGGTAACCTCTTTATAATGGAACGAATTTTGTTCAAAATCGGGTAAGTAGCTAAAATACGATACAATGCAAAAAAATAAGGGATCGGTCGATCAGTGTATTATTCATAACCCATTTAAAGTATGCGTAACCTCAATGAATAAAATTGAATTGGATGAATAAGCTAGTCACCTACACACATACATGTGTGATAATCGTTGTTTATTGAACGTACAACCGTGCATTATAGTATAATGGGATGACAAAAAATTCTACCTATGTGACGTAGTTTACAATTACAAATAGGTATGTCTTCATCAAGATCTATTTCAGCTGTTTTAATTCTGTAACGAGTACTTTGGTATTCCTGATAAACATTATTCAAACTCATAATGAGAAGTCGATGGCTGTCACGCTGAGATAGTCTGAACTTAAAAGGCTTTTAAATCAAACAATAAGTTGCTCTAGACAGGCGGCCTGTCTGCGCCGCAACACAACTTTCCAATTCTCATTTTATTGCTTACTTATCGTTTTGATAAGTGGCTGATATATCTTTGGGAGTTAAAAAACGAATTAGCCAAATCTAATATACAGTTTGCAATGGCCGTTACGTCGTAGACGAGATCGATGCAACACAATAAAACATTCCCGCAGATGAAAGTGAGAACATTTTCCAGACATTTCTGACAGTACACCAGAGATTTGTAAGACCGCACCGTTGTGAAATGTGCGCTTAAATATCTCATTCAGAAGGTTGATAATGATGTGGCATGTGTGTTATCACAGTGATATAATAAAAATTGCAAATACAAAACGCTCCACTAGCCTTCATCCAGTATTTATAGCGGTATCTTATCTGTGTTGTTATTTGAAATTATGATCTACGAGTAGGTAGTTGTTCGGCCTGCGTATGGATGTGGGTAGATCAACGCATTATTTGTATAACATTCTCTATGGATACTAGTGTTTGTAATATTTACACCAGTATCGTAGTTTTTGCGTTCCGCTTAGGTATTAGTAGCGTTGTTGTTGTTTGTCTTTTATCTCTTCACGTTGTCTGCCTCATTTGTGTCTCAAATGCATGAATATTATCCATTAATATACCCGCTAATTACCATTTAAGCAAAAGGTTTATCCTGCATATTAATTCATTTACTTCCTGTCATTGCGATGTACCTGGTCTATATTTTCATGTCCTGTTATTGATACTTCTCAATTTAGATAACTTACTGTTGTATTATTCGGTTGGAATACTTCATCAATAAACCCAAAATACATAGTCTACTATATTTGTTATTCCGACATTATCAGTTGCGAACCTTAAATGTACAATATATTTTTCTAAGCGTTCGGCGAGTTTTTTTCTTATTTCCGACGCAAATTAATAAATCAGTCTTATAATTTGCAATTCAATGCCACTTCAATATCGGGCCGTACGTTCAAGGTTCGAAAGTTAATTTCATCGCTATATTTGGGTACTTTTGGCGAGATGCAACGTCACCTGTCACTGTGTGTAAAATGTAAGTCACGTAATACGTGGGACAACAGACGGCTTTTTAACCTTTGTTGCAAAAAAAAACAGCTTCGGGAAAGAATATTATGCTCTAGGGGAGTACTAACAAATTTCGACCTTTATACGTAAAAAACTACTACAGACGGTACAGTATTTAAAAATTTGGTCTGATATGAGGATCGGAAAATACACTTCATCGTTCAAGTTCACAAGCAGAATCCGGCAGTTACTAATCAATATAAGATTCCAAAACAAACATTGGCAATTAGCGAAACCCTCCGAAGCGAAATAAGTAAGCACATAGTAAAGATATGAGAAGGCAAACAACACTCGCATATTATACACAATGACCTTGCGAGATACGTCCTATGTTAATGAACTGCGAAACGCGTGTTTCCATGCGACTTCCGAATTAGCACCTTATTGTGTGGGCAATACCGCCTAACAACTTTGATATTGCCATGCAATTATTTTTAAATTAGTCATTGTGTTCCAAAAAGATTGACATTTCCATTCAATCTCTAATCAGGGGGGAAATTAAATAGTATTCTTATTTAATTAATTCCTTGCACAAGTCTAAGTTTATTTTTAAAGTATTCATGTTTGGTCAACCAAACGGGCTAATATTCCTTGCAGTCTAGACTCTAGACTAGACGATGAAGATGGATTTTAAAGGTGAATGGATTAGACAGGGCTCGGATATTATATGTCTATTGATAAAGTTCCTTTTTGTTACACGATTGCTTGATTCCTTTTGGCTAACATATAGTAGGTACCTATATTATTTTCTATAATCGTGTGTATTTGTAATAATCTTATAGTGAATTCTTGTACCTCGACTGCTACCGTGGTACCTAAACTCAACTTTTAAATGTTGGTTAAAGTTCAGATTTGTTGCGGCTAAAATAAATTGTCATCTTGTTACGCCGCCGCGGACAAAAAATAAATAATTGTATATCATTAATTCCGAAGCTTCGAGAACCATTAATACCGTGCAGCATCCATCGATACAATCAAAAGTGTAGGCAGGAACATAAAATTGAATAGTTTCATCAGAATTGATATCGATCCCAAAGTAATGCGGTCCACGGCGCGTTCAATAAGTTTCTCATGCTTAGTTTCCCGTGTCGCTGGAGGGTTTCCCACGATGACTTGTGTACGAGTAGGTGGTAGACCGTCAATTACGGCCAGACACCGCCTCATTATCCAGTAACTACTTACAAGAACTTTACAATGCGTTCTGGAAGTACTTTTGTACTTTAGTCCGAGGATTGTTCGTATTGAATATGCTACAGATTGTATATAAAAGACCGTTCATTGTTTGTGTTTATGCGCAGTTTGGTTTAATGTTGTTGAACAGGTTTGTTTAGTCATAGTACCATGAGTATTATGATTAACCGGCCCCAGATGCATTATAAGTGTGACTGAGAAGTGTTAATGATGTATTACTGTTATTACAGTGACATTAAATGTTTCAAGATCCTAAACTTAGACTCATGTATCATCTTATATACCTACTTAGTATGTTATTTGCGAACTCACGCTACGCTTAACGTTTAAAGTACTGCCGTAATGCAGAATTAAATAGACTGTAACTATGTGTATTTTTCATATTCATATTTATTTGATGCAAGTTTCTGAACAAAATGGAGCATGACAAAAAATCTCGTCTTAAAAGTTCTCTCACCTCAGTCCCATTGTTTAGTGCTGTTTAACAGTTACATAAAGTAGAAACATAAAAGCCACTAATAACAAAGCCCAAGTCATAAGTGAAACCAATAATTTCCCATAATAACTAGAGTAATTACACAATTGTTACACTTGCGTAGAGTTGAGGATTAGTTTACAGTATAACGTCAGCATTTTGACCGCTTCATTGCCGCGTAACTGCCATTTTCTAAAAACCCTCGTGATTTAATTGGTCCTATCCACATTATTGTTTTACACCGAGAATTTACTGATGAATAGGGATGATATAAATAATATCGATCACTAATAATTGGCTCTAATATTAATATGTATTAGCGGCATACATTTCCCTAAAAACAACACACAAAATAATAATTTTATTCAAAGCTGCATGCATTTATGGCTTCCCTTTACTGGATATGTTTTGTATCTTACGCTTGCATGGGAAAAATATCTTCCAATGATATTTTCCATCTAACATAAGGATCCAATTTTCTTATTAAAACATAATTCTAATTACCTATACAAATATAACAGAATGAGTTACATTCTGTAGTTTGCTCTAGATTTAAAGTTTTCTCAATAAATATTGGTTTTACGCAAGTTGCTTCCAAAGCACTGTTTTGTTTTAAATACACTTTAGTTAAGCTTACCATAAGTTTGACATGACAATTTGTACTCAATTTTGTCTATTTCACGTCGCCGCCATCCGCCATCGTGATTTGATCCCCTGTCGTCGGAAACGTCCGAGCGCATCCCGCTTAGCGTGCTGTTGCTAATACAAAACGCAAACATGACCGCACTTCATGTGCTTTACTTTAACGTTACGTATAACTTTGACCCAGTTATACAGCACACCCTCCTGTGTCGCGCTACAATGATACAAGGGCTACTTTGTTCTCAGTATCTTTAGATTGTAGACGATCAACATCAATTCCCCACAGCAGACCACATTCTTAATTTGGAATTTTCCTATTTCAGAAAAGAAGCCATATGATTTCCTCTGACGCATTATTTCAATTTGATTTTGAATATGACCAGGTAAACCACTCGGGTTATCCTTATAGCTTATGATGATGTTAAATAAGTAGTGTTTACCTGTACCATTTGGTGAATTCAGGTATTATTTACCGTGTGAAACAGATATGATTAGATGGTCCCCGGTTGTCGGAAGTGGCCGGGTGGATTCCGCCCACCTCGGCATTGTGAATGCGAAATGCAAACGTGACCCGCGAGTGCGAAGCTGGCTTTCCTGTTGCATCTTTAACTTAATGCCGTTTTGATGCTTACTATTCTCCTACTTGGGAACGCAACACTATTAGTAACAGGCCGCTTTATTTACTTCCTTAGTAAGGAAGATATGAAATTCACTTATACCTTCGTCTTATATTATTTTTAAAACTGATTAAGTTTCATCATAACATAAGAGATTTAAGTTGAAAGCGGAGAAAATTCAACGTAGGTATTATTGAAGAGTGTAGTTAACCTTGTATATACAGAACATATTTCTGCATTGTATCACAGATTGTATTGTACGCTGTGTACTTTACGTCACTACATTAGAGTAAAGAGTGTGAAAATTGTTATTTGTGGTCCGCCATCTCTTGTTTGTCTCGCTTCGAAAAATCATGCTGTCACTGTCATGCACACTTGTGATATCTGCAGTAGTAGCATGTGCGCCATTACTAGACTTTATATGTTGATTTTGTCTCTTTCTATCGTATGAAATAAGGCCGAGAGCGAGGCAGTGCATCTGCGACAAAAGTCTAGTCTTAACATGCGGGCTTAACCTACGGGGACAGGTTTCGCTTACGCAGCGTAACGCTACGAAAAATGAGATTGTGTTCGCGCCGCTGTTTTTTTTTTCCCATGACGTATGTTCTCTGCAGTAATGACGCGCTCACGTCGTCACCGCCGCCGTGGGCGATGGACTTGTCGGAAGTGGCCCAACCACGATATTGCAGGAATTACGATCGTGGCATCCAAGTAGTCACGTGTCCTTTTATATGTATCACATTTATTGCTTTTGTTATGCTTATGATAATGCTATTGTTCTACGGCAAACACCTTAAGTTTTGCACCACCTACAGTTTCTAAACATAAAAGGTTCCCAAGATTTACTACTTAAGATCTTTAAGGTACCATGTACAAAGAAATTTGTATATCCAAGATCGTATCTTTATCAGATTATCTTATCTATCTATTATCTTTGATTAGATTAATTTGATTGTCTGCTCGAAATTGTCGAACAGAAATTCAAATCATCTGATACGGTTCTGTCTGTTATTTGATCACTAATGGTTTATCTTCGGATCAGTATGTCCAATATGTTAGACTGTTTTGACGTTGCATCGACAATATGACAGGTGTTTGACCCGTATATGATGCGCTGTCGTTAAAGATTAAAGATCGACCTTGTCTGATGTAGGATAATTAAAGCCAAAAGTTGTTTTTGCGGAATACTAAAGTGATTCATGATATTTAAAGAAATGAAGAGTTTGCCGATTGTTCAGCTCGTAAGCAATGAAATAATACCACACTCTTAATATTATATTCTCTTATCTTTGTTGAAGCGACAGCTGTGTCCATAAATACACTTCACCTTAATTTTTACTCCTTTACAGAGGTGCATTGTTATTTCTGTCCACATACTAAACGAATTGATGTCAACGTGTTCGGATATATTCCCGCATGAGTGTATCGCGGTAGTTGCTAGCAGACTAGGTCAAAACTCTTGAGAATCGGGATGGGACGGCAAAACTCGGCACAAAAATCGGATATGAAATATCGTTGCATGAACTATTTAACACTTGTGCAACAGACCAAACGCAGTCGTCAGTTGCATCAATGGCGTGTTGTTATGATGAAAATACTCACTTACACAAGATTGGTTAAAGTTTAAATATAGATCCAACTCTATACTGGAAATGTATTCATGCTTGACTACCACCAACCAAAGTGTACATTTAAAATTCATACTTATTCATTATGGTCTGAACGCAAAATAAATATGATATGCGGTGCTAGGCGGCCCTATAGTTGTCGTACAGGCAATGGAAGGTAGATAAAGTGATAAGCGACCGATACGCTCGGCAACAGATGTCACGGACGAACGAACAGATAGATGAACCGCGCCCCGTGCAAGGTTAACCACAACCTATTGTTTTGAAGCAACACCGGTATTAATAAACTAAAGGAATAATGAGTCAACCAAACGTGGTATTACTTTTGGAAATTCAACTTCATCCTTTTGTTTCTATGCTTATAATTGCACTGGCACATTAAGTTGGGTTAATATCTTGCTGCATAAATTATGTGAGCACAAAGTGGAAGCAGACTTATGTGATGTGAATTTTAATAATGGCATGTGACCTTTGTTCAATTTTTCTGTAGGGAATGTTTGTGGAAATTTTAGTATCAACTATGTCAACAAAGGCACCTCCGTCGGGTTAGTCAAAGAACACGAATGTTTGTTGGCTACTTCAATGTAATTCAGAGTACTTACCAACTTTTTCCTTCAAACTTTGCGCGACATAGTTCTATTATCAGCTGTTTGTAAGTTTGAAACACCCTTTGACCGAATTTGGGCAAATTTCAAATACCCTTTGTGAACCACATAGTGAAGTTAGAAAGAATGTGCAGGCCATCTTTGCTTCAAATAATTGCTTCATATTTTATATCAACATTAGGAACACGTTAACACTGCCAATTACCATTTCAATTTGGACCCTCAGTGTATACTTATTTATATTCATCATTCGTGACGGACACTCGTAAAGATAAAGTAATACTATGGAACATGCGTCTATGTCACATCTCATCAGCTATCACATAAATTAATTGTGCCCAGTCGACAGTGGATTGGCTGAATGTAAACCTCTCCGGCGAGGTGACCTCACTCGCAACAAAAACGAAGCTTGGGTTATCGCCTTTGCCCTCGATGTTTTTTTGTCACGTTTGACGTTAATATTTAGTACACGATTACCGTATCGATTATGAATATTTATGTTTCTTTTTAAAGGACTTGTTATGTAAGGTGGTAACCGCTAAACGCAGAAACAATACATGGGAGTCATTAGTAGCGGCCATTTGTAATTAGTGTTAAAAAACCTAGTTTCATAATCGCATTCACAGTAACTTCGTAGGTGAAGTCTTGGTTCAAATGCTGCTCAATAAATCACAAAGATTTAAACGTTGCATGGAGTATCTTTGTAATCAAACACGCACCGTTTCTATATCGTAAAACAAACTAGAAGCTATTTAACGAAGGGCGAAAGCAATGAGAGAATTTCACGTCTTCCTGAAAATTAATGAGCATGCCGCTTACGACGTTTAGCGATCGCACCTCGTTTCCACAATACGGCGACGGTGGCGCGCCCGCGTGCCCGCCAACTAATGACTACTACGCGAAACAACAAAAACATCTCCGTCTTCGTCGGTCATCGAGAAACGAGACGCGGCCGTCTCCGTCGCACCTCATCCGGAGCGGCAACGTAGCATTTCGACCCGGATAAATTACATCCTATTAACTTCGTTCCGGTGCTCGATTTAAGCTTTAATGTCTCGCACCGTAAGGATTGAAATTGCATAAGAACATTTATTTGAACTCAAATGTTTACCTTAGACTTTATTGCTTTCATTATAAAGTCGACGTTGAATCGCTGCGGGTGTCAGTTAAGGCGTTTCGGTCACGTCTGTGATTATTAATTTGCTGTCAAATAAAGGGGCCGCTCACTTGGGCGTGCGTGTCGGCACAAATTTCTGCCATACTTCGGAATCGGTGATTATTTTTTTGTTGCCTTGACTTTGGATTCGCAGACTGACAGACATTTTAGTGCACTATTATTTTAGGTTCGCCGCATAGGTGGAATGTCCGCCTGCCTTCTAATTAGATTTTGATGCGGCGTGAAGATAACATTGTTTATTATCTGTTTGCAATCTGCGTGATAAAGAGACCGATGGGCTCTAGAGAATTAAAATTAAAACAAAACTGCCAATCTCTGCACGGCTCACGTGAATAGATTCGTGATGAAGCATTTGTTGTTTAATGAAAACATGAAGTGCGATTAATGACATTCTGTTCCATTAAAGAGATTAAATTGGCGATTTTAATTGGCTACCGGGAATTTAACCTGCCAAGTAGACATTGACTCTTATGTAAAATAATTACACATACATAGTGTACAATATTGTATGGTATTGGTATTGTTCACTTTCCCATGGTGCGGTGCTCGAACGTGAGCTCCCATAGCCGCACATACAGTCGCCTTACATAGCTTTTATCTCTCTCTGATCCAATTTGACCTCATTTTTATTCAAGTCACCACCACCACCGACACAAACGGATTTTTGTACATTTGGAATGCATTAGGTTTTTTTTCATAGATATTATTATTTTGTTGGTATTTTCAAATGTATTGATGTTGTACATGGTTAGATTTGTATTAAATTATCCATGATTTTGTTATACAAAGAACAACGTCAGGCCTTTCTACCTACAGCAAAATTGGAATGACATAACTTAACGCATGTTTGATATACCTAATGGATACAAAGATTAGGATCTAACTTAGTGTACCTACGGACAAACAGTATTATTATTATAATTGGAGATGTGTTACGCTCAAAATATTACAACACAGACAGCATAAGATGTGCGAATCCCATATGACAATCATTGCGACATCTCAACTCTAAAACGTCGTGCACACTGGGGCTAGAGAATTAACTTGACTATATTCGAAAATTTACTCTGTATCAGCAAGCTTAAAGAATGAATTTCTGTGGCAAAAGCTACACGACCACGCGCTAAAATACGTTCGCTTCATCGTTTACATTTCTTTAAAGAATGAGCTTTATGTACGAGTTAATAGAAATCATTTTGGTATGGGCAAAACCTTTGAACGACATTCACCTATGTCTTATTTATTCAACAGTCTCTGCACATAAAGTTCACTTAGATGAAGTTTGTATTATTATACAAAACTTAATTAACAGGTACGAACGAATCAACATATTGTTCATACTCTAAAGTTTTCTAGTATCGTTTCTAAATTGTAAACAATAATAGGGCCTAGGGATATATCGAAGGAAAATTCATGTACGTGGTGTAAATACACCCAGAGGTCCTTTATATGATAACATTTGAGGAGCACCACCCACGCACCGCCTCTACGCAGATACGACATAGGCCTATAAAGGCGAAATGTTACTTATTTTTGACTTAAAGATCACCTTCCATATTCCGCTGTATCGTGAGTCTTAATTAGCTAGTTGATCAACTCTAGTGTATTGCTCTTAACTTTAATAACATAATATTATATACAATTAGGTCACGCTATGGACCTAACTCGTTTGCCATTATCTTGATTTACTTATGGATGGACATTGTTTACAAGAAAATATGTATTTCGTAGTTAGATAAATGCTCACTCACTTTAAGCATAAAGTATTTTTAATAGTCAAGGATTTATTTTGTTATTGTAATGTGAACGTTGATTATCAACGTGATATTTTAAATTAGGTGTTAACATTATTGCTTCTACCGCGTGTTCAATTGATTAATAACTAATTATGTAATCTGGTTTATGAACTGTTTAGAGTTAAATCGATACGCCCACCACGCTGCCGCCGGCCGGCTCGGTGCTCTGTGGACTTAATATTCCTACACGGAGAAGTTGTTAACAAGTTAAGATCTCAAATCCTGACTAATTAAGTAAATTATAAAAGAAAATGCTTAGATGTGTTTGTTCTTCAAATATAACTTTAGATGTGGGATGTAGAGAAAGCTATTGCAAGCGTTGACGGACATAGACTATTCTTAAGAAACTGTAGTATTTCTCAGTATTTTTATGGATAATATTAAAGGCAACAGAGTCCTCTTAGTTTTGCGATATTTTGCATAATTGCCACGGAACTCGTACTCAAGGTAATTGAAGACCGGCTTATTTAAAAAGAAACAGTTATATGGCTTAAGGGATTAAAAATTTATGTAGAAATGAAAAACCACCCAAACGAATGAGGATGTGTTTGTAGTAAGGTTAAACATTACAAGGGACATCTGAGTGTTCTTGTTCAAGATATGCCAAGTACCACAATAACAGTTTTGATAAGAGCGAGCAGGCCTCTGGTTGCTAAGGCAATAATATTTCCATAAAAGCTGTGGGCTTAGATTGCCGGCAACACCATGTTGACTCTGAAATACGTATAGCACGTCGATCCCATTGTTATGTGTAGTTTTGCTGTTAACATTTTGAACACTCGTTGAACTAGTAGGTATGGTGGTTAGTGTTATGTATGAAGTTACGGATTAAACTCTGGTCTCTTTGAATTTGAGAAATTGATCTGATTACTCCCCTACTCTTGCCTGGTATGTTTAAGTGATAGCCATTAAATTTCAGCACGATTTTTTTATTGGTTATAGACATTTAACTTGCTAGGCGAGCCTGCTGAAGTCCTAAGGACGAGAAACACATTATATTCAACGCGAAGCACTTAACCTCAACCGAAAACGGGTTTCTAAACCTTATCCATCAAAACATATCATTCATAGTCAGTGTCCACTTGATTGATGACCTTTGAAATTCCAAGCTCACCTGGCAGTTCTTCACTTAAAATATGTCACACACGTACTTACCTTAAATTTATTCGTCCAGTTTGACCTGTAGAACGTAATCAGTCCAAACAGAACAATAGTCAGGAAATGTTATAAGTCTTCGATTATGCCCGCTAGTCGTCTTGGGAGCCAGATACTGCAGACAAATTGGCAACTAGCTTGCCATCTATGTGTCGATATAAGTTCGAATGGATTTATTGCTCGAGAAGATGCAAACATTATCTGAAATTGGACCTTATTCGAAACTAGAATGGCTCTATTTAGGTCAGAACTTGCGTGGAACTAAGGTACATCATAGCATTAATGCTTTGCGGCTAGACGGTTAAGTGTTACGACATTAACTGCAACGCGTTTAGAAAATAGTATTGTGTCGTAGTGTACTGTGCTCATAGAACAATAAAAATGATAATGCTTAATTAACTTATTGGTAGTACGGGTATTGTGAGTTGAAACAAAAAGGTCAAACAGACAAGGCCGTTGGAAAGGAACTTATCGCCGCTTGGTACGGACTGAAGACGATGAAATTGCGATAAAACGTCGGATTTTGGTTGAAAATTATTACCGTTTTAAATTGGAATCGGGCGACGGTTATTTAGTTCACAATTTCTGCGGAGTGCATTATTACAATATAATCTAAAAGATTCATTATGTTTTAATAGCTTTAGTAAGCACAAACAAGTAAGATGATCATGAAAAAAATATTAATTTATATTTTTTTTTGTTCCAGGTATGTATTCAACGTACTTTTAAGACTTGCCACCAAAGGATAAGAGTGTGTATTTAACTGCAGCAGCTATAACTGGATGTTGTTGTTGTATTATGTGTAAGTAAGCAAGTGGTCTGGTGGTAATGGGGCCTATAAAAATATGAAATAGTGTAAAACAGAGACTGTACTGAAGGAGTACACTAGTATGACGGAAATTAGTTGTCGGGTGGGGTGGGTTGGGTGTTCGGATTGCAGGCGCCCGCCCCCACGCCCGGTACTTTAATATCTCCCTGTGTAGGCTAGGCTAGATCGTTGAATGCATACAGCGTCGGGACCGAGTTTCGTGCACAAGTGCATTTTCATAGTGGGATAAATAATCAGCAGCCAGGTAAGTATGATAAAACAGAAAAGGAAATAAGAGAACCTTTGAGAGCTTTGGAGGAGTCATTAACTGGTGAATATTCTGGTATAATAGGGACTGTATTGTTAAGAATCTTAGGGTCGATTTTTCATTCTCGAGACGAGAGATGTCAAATAACTATTTGTTATAACATTACTCTATTATTATATTACTCTATTTGTTAACTCCATGTGTTATAACATTAGAAATAAGAGGCTCGTAGAAGCAGGAGTGTAAAACATTTTTTTTTCAAAAACATAACTATATCAATGGAAAAACAGTAACAAATAACAACAAAATTACTAAAATTCGGTAATAACAACAAACGAGGCGTAGCATTCAGAAATATTCACATGTGAATGACAATCACAGAACATTGTTTACGTCAATTTGACTGCCAACATAAACCGGCAAAATACGAAAGATCCTATTGTCACAACGGATGAAGGTGAATGTTACCTAATCGGTAACATTTTAGATTTGGTAGGATTATAGTGAAACGAAAAACGTTCCCAGTATTATTCATCCCTGCTTATTTAGGTTTTTTCTATCGTCACTGGTATTTTAAGTTGGAAAATATATATATATCTAAATGAAAGCCACTTAATTTAATAAGATAAATAGTGAAAATGATTAGTTACAGTGAGACTGCTGGTTTAAATCGTAACTGTAATATGTTAATTGTTACTTTTGTTACAAAGTGTACATTAAAAAGAACCTTTTTTAACTTCTTTCTAATGCTATAACAAATGGAGTATAGGTACCTTATTAAGCGGATTATCTATTTGTCAATTAATATATTAATAATTTTTAATGAGAAGAGATGAGAATCATGTGACTAAACGAGTGATGAGTATAAATGTGGACGGATATAGAGCGAGAGAAAGAACCAAGAAAAGATGGATGGACTGTATAAAGGGTGATATGAATGAGAACGGAGTGGATGTCAGTATGACGGAAAAGCGAGATGAATGGAAGAAAAAGACATACTGCGCCGACCCCAAATAATGGGACAAGGTAAGGCAAATTATGATGATATTAATTTCTCTGGTAGTCGGAAGTTATTCGTCCAATAATTCTGTTGTTTGCTATTTATCGAATAAACCCTATCCGACTACGGTCCTTTACGTAGGTACCTAAAGTATTTTAGGAATTTAAAAATAAAATCAAAAGTATATCTAATCAATAAAATTAAAAGTAAAATCTCTAGATATTTCGTAAAAATATTAAGTTACCAAACAGTTATTGTGAGTTTGGTTGCCTTTCTCTTCAGTATGCAATGTAAAATGACGATGCAATATACCTACATGCAATTTGTTTATGTTCTTATGTAACACAGACATTTCAAAACGATGGATGTCCCCTCTACGGAACTTAATAGTTTCCATAAAAATAATATCTACCTAAAGTTCTATGTCATTTTCAACAATGATTACCACTTGCTGAACGGTGATGGAAAACATCGTGGGGAAACCTGCACGTCTATAGAAAGGCGTTTGAAGTTCACCACTTTTTTTTTAGCACTGGGCCAGCGTGGTGGACTATGGCCCAAATCTCCCTCGTATAGAGGGGAAATATGCCCGGTATAATGGCAATAGGCTCGCCCCCTATTGCATTGGGACCAAAATACATCAACGAAGTATGGGCGCACTACAGTCCACCTTCGGGGAATACAGGCGTGATGATGATGATGAGTTCTATGTACCCAAAAACGCTTGATCCAGCAGAAAATCTTCACATTTATGTATTCCTATGTATACCTCATAAAACATACAAAGTCAGATTACTAGATAACAAATTGTTTGTAAATCTCAACGCTGTTGGTTAGCGTTATCTCAAGCCCCGGCGGTATTGCCGAGACAAAAATGTTTACCCACCGATAACATCGTAGTTCCACGAAAGCTCTGCGTCAAGTTTCCGTAACTGCGTTAAATGGACGTACCTAGTTAAACTTACATGATTCCGAACTATTGAGAGCTTATGAAGCTTTGTTTCCTGACTTCAGTAATATCAGGATTCACTTTGAACGTGCACAATTAAATCGAATGTAAATAATTAAAGTTGTTGTATTTTTTCTTATTCATTTGTTTCTGTCATTAACTGAGATCCATCATACAGCTTAATTGGGATGACATGGGATAATTAGATAGGATTATGACAAAGCCACGAGTGTAAAAGCATAATAAGTCCGTTATCTGAAAAATTGCCCTTATTTTAATAATCGTATTGTGAAAGATAAGGTAAAATTGATAAGATAAATGATGGCGAGGACCCTAGAGTAGCCAAAAAAAGAGATAATACAACACCAATTAGACAACGACTTCCGCTTCTTTTTAACCCACTTTAAAAAGAAGCAGGTTCTCGATTCGACTTGTATGTTAAATCTTAAATATAAAGGAATCAGCAAATATTGTTTACCCTTCAGTCCCGCGGTTGTTATAAGACAGCCGAATGATATGTCTTCTAATTGTCCCGTCATCCGTAAACATGTTTAGTTGAAGCATTCAATTAGTTAAACATCATCGTCTTAAAGTTATCTTGAATTAAATTAGCAAGAGATCATCGCCGTACTGTCTAATACAAGACAATTGATTGGGCTTACACGTGTATCCTAAAGTAAATTTAGTCATGTCCGAACCATAAATAGTTTTAAATACCTACGCCAAAAAATCCTTCACATATCACGCGGACTGTAAAAAAGTGACGCAGACATAAACAGTAGCGATTCGATGATTGTGTGGTTTATCTATTTTAGTGTGTACCCAGTGCCATTTGCGTCTTACCAGATAAGTGGTAGGTGCTAGACATTATCACAAAGTCTAGGCTTTAAAGTCTAGAGCTTAGCCATTAAGACTTCAGCCAGTATGCCGTTGATTTGAGTTCATTGCTGATGATGATTCCCACCTCCCCAACATTCCATGCGATAAATATTTGTCAATTCCAATAAAGTCAATGTTTCTTGATGATTTATCTAAATCAGACTTCTAATCTTAACTCAGGCTAGCTGAACTTTCTTTGTAACGATTTCCATTACTAATAGACATTTACGTTATACACCGAGGGTCAGAAGTCAGACAAAACTATCAAACCGACGAGAACCTTTGAACAAACTTTAATCAAAGCCTTGCTAAGGAGTTCAAAGAAAACAGGGTTCACAATTTCACATCATCTCAGTGTATTATAAACGAAAAAGCTGTTTAACAGAACCTATTTTGTTCGGACCACTCTGGCTGGAGTGATTACATAGTTGCACTCCAAATGCAACTATTTGGAGTTTGCTTAATTCTGTCTGGGGTCGGTGATATGTTTGTCTGGTCTTGTTCATTTGATGTGGCTGGATAATCTCAGTTTATTGAGACTATGTAAGTTTACTTTTTATGGCACGTTGAGAGTGTCGTTGTTGGAGAGGGAAATGTGCAAAAAGTTCTGATTATAAGTAGAGTTTTCAGCCCTTGCCCCATTTTAAAAGTTTTTTGATGAACATACTTTTTTATATTAATAAAAGTTTGTAGTATATAACATCATAATATGATTTTGGCCGCCTTAGGCCTGTGGCAAACTCAACGTTACGACTGAATCAAAGGGATATAAGATTTATTAAGGAGTATGTTGGTGTTATTTATTAATGCACAATAATTTGTATTAAAATATTCGAAATACTCACATCTTTAGAATATATCAGTATATCAGTATATTATTGCTCTATTGCTCAAATTTTTGTTCGTTATTGGGCATTCCCTAAGTTTTGAATGTATAGCAATTTTTAGTTCCTTGGATGGCCGATAGAGGCACTGTGCGCCTAGAAAAAGTATACGTTTATTTGCGTAAAACTTCAGAAAGCTATTGTAGTAAAAATATGCGTGATAATTCTACACGATTAAGAGCACTCACGTGGAGTTGCATTCAGCGTCTATTTGCGCACTAATTCCGGTATGTCAAGTGCACAGGAACACGGATGTCCGCTGTCCCTGCGTTAGGGCTCACACTGGGGCGTCAAATCTCGGGCGTAAAATTTTTTGCTATACCAAAACATACTGTATAAACTCATAGAAAAAGTTCATTCTTCAACTAAATGACACTGACAGCGCGAGCGAATTTTGATGCGTGGGGGCGTGGCTTCTACAACAGAAATTAAAATTTTATGCATATTGACACAGAGTTCGTTTTGGTATTGGCAAATATTTTGACGCGCGTGAAGCTTTAGCGTCATAGCTCTGTGTTTACCACGTGTCTAATACTTACCAGGTAAATGTTTAATTCCGTATTACGCTGCCGTAAATACTAAACGAGTAAATATTCCTGAAAACAAGTCTTCTCCATTATGCTTCATTAACGAAGATGAGGTTAAAGAAAGAGTTGGTAAAAAGTTTTTTAAGGAGTCTAAGAGTATTTTTTTGTTTTCTGGAAGGTATGTTGAGCGCAGGGTGCTGTACATATATGAAAATACACTGACATGAGTACTAAATTAAAATATACCTAACTTGTTTCCATGAACAAAGTTACTACAGAAACATAAAAAAATGCGCAAATGCACGGTATTGGTCAGTGCCCAAATAAGTTTTGGCAGACAGGTACGCCTATGAAAGCTAAGTCCCAAGTCACAGATGGTAAAGAAAAAGTTTGCCGTTTTATCGCGTTACTAACACCGTTCTGTTTTCCCCTAAGACTTAAAAATATTTTGACTTACACTTCCATTTCAAAAGATACAATGAATAAACACGACTATTTGAGGTAATAATAGGATATATTTTCCCGATCCAGCAGCTTACAAATCGCCCACGCGAGACACCCACGCGAAGCCCATTGTACTTTTCAAATCGAATAGTTGTGAAATAACCTTTTTAAAATACGCTCTCTTTGCTCTATTTATACGTAATATTTACATACACATTTCTCCAGCTTTTAACGGCCTAAAAATAACTTTCCTTACATTTTTTTTAAGTATTAGTAAGATCATCCGCTATACAAATACGTGGCATAGTTGAGAGACACAAGTTCGTATTCTCATCAAAACTCACCTGAATCTTTACCTGAAATTATAAAGTCCAAACTGGCGATCGTAAACCGAAAATAATGTCCACTTTACAACTCCGAATAGTAAACACTAGACATATAAAACTATAATATGAGATAATGCGTTTTATGGAGGAATGTCCACAGTGCTGTCTGTAAAGTTTCTCGGAAAGGTTTAACTTCTGCGTTAGGATCTTACTCGGCGATGTATATCAAGATCTTGGGGTCTACTCATGGTTTACGGGCGGCTGAGAGTAGCTTTTACTGTACGCCATAAAAAATTTAAAATTAGGTTCTTTCATTTTGCGGCTTTTTTAAAACCAGAACAAATATTTGTAAATTACTAAAATTCAAAGTCAAAATCCTGCTGAATAAAGTGTAGACTAGAACTTTGACAACAAAAAGAAGAAGAATAATACAATAACTGTCAAAACAATCAACATGATTCTTTTTTAAATATAACTACTAATGAGGTGGTCAGTAGGGATTAGTGAGTGGTTGCATTTCGATCCTCATCTATTCGAATTCAAAGTATACCTCCTCAAGTTTACTGAAGCGTCATCCACTATACGAGTTCCGGGTAAATTCTGACCACACTACGCCGAAACATACGAGTGGCCAAATAAAGATCATTTCTTTGTTAATGTGTTTATCTCCTCGCTATTTAGTATCAGCCTTTAACTGGAATTGATAAGCCATATGGAGATAAGTAACCTGTGTTAGTTTGAGTTGCGTCGAGAAGTTGCCTCTTTAGTGATGTCGATCGAGTTCAATATTGGCATCTAATTAGTCGTAGTGTCATTTATGATGCATTGTACCATCTTCCCTGGGTTCGTACCTCTCAAATACCATCTGCGTAAGTTACGCACTGTCTGTATTGGGAGCACGGACCCTTCCGTGTCTTGGACTCATTCGGAATTCGATTTACATAACGTTGTTTTGTAAGTGTAACGTGAGATTTTTGTCACCACGATGTAATTAAATAAATTTATTTTGATTTTAGTATCTGACTTTATAATACGACGCCATTACCCACAATTTATGGACGCTTGTGAAACACTCAGATGCTAAATCTAGAATAAAAATTTTAAAATTTGGTCTATTTAAAAAGGCGTTCGTTTTTAATTAGTGTCTGGTTGGATAAATTATAACAAGTTATCAGATTCTAGGCGACGGCCGGTCTAGTATCGTCCGAGCGAAGATAAATGCTTGCCCGTATATTGAGGTGTTCTCTCCGATTTCGCTCTACGACTTGTCGCGAGCACCGGCTCTGAAACACGTTTAGTTCTTGAGAAATACGTTAGATGGTGTCTTATTTCAATGACCTTATTAACTACATTTTTTTTGTGTATTCAAAGGCTATTCAATATAAAGTAAAGATTACTTAGGCGTATATTTTTATCTGTAACTTTAATAGGACTTGATATTTTGCTGATGTTGGTTTTATCTACTACTTATCTTTAAAAATATTTTTAGACTTATTTTTTTGCATTGTTCATTACGCTTAAAACTACAGTCCTGTTTCCCGTTGTACAGATTATAATCTTTTATGTTGCACTTACCTTCTCTACGAAGCAAATTTTACCGCGTATACTTTTATGTACTCACTTAAATCTGAGATTCCGGATGCAATTCCATTAAAAACCATTCTGAAGCTATTCGCGAGTTTGTGAGAGATTCTCAGTTTTGCAGTATAAGCAATTTTATTAAGTACTGCGTTAATTCAGTTTAATATTTTAGAGAATCGGTTTGTTTATACAAAATAAATTGAAGCGTAACTATTTCATGAAACAAAGACAATGCTCGTATCTGAGGTTCGTGTCGCCATTGGTGATCAATAAAGGTGGTCTGTCGGTTGCTTTACAGCGCTCGTAAGTCGTAAGCATTTGTTTTATTGGGTATCCTTCAGTGCGGCGGTAATGGGCTTTGTCCGTACGATAATTATCAGACCACTTGTAAAATCCATAAAGGCGTCTGGTTTTACTATTACAGCGAATTAATTTGCAGGTCAATACACAACCGATGTTAATTGTGGAATTGATAAATATAACCCACCATATTGTTTGATTATCTTGATTGTTTCTGTTTTGAGAGTTTTATTTGCACCTCTGTCTAATTCCTTCGAGTAATACATACATGATGATGTATAATGATATTTTAAACACACTAATGGATTCATAATTTCTTTTATAAACTAAGAAATACATGCTTATAGTGTCCTTATTAATATTCCAGTATAGAATTGACAAGTGTTTCGATTTAAAATTATTAAAGTTGCCAATATTATAGGATGGCTATAAATTACATCTGTGCTTTCGATTTTCGGAATTTGAATAAATCCACTTTCCAAGCGGAATTCGTTTGATGAGCTATCAGAAACATCTTCGAAGTTGGATCTATTGAGATAAGTCGTTACAACGGAAATGTGTTAAATAACTTAACGTTATTCTTCTCTTTTAATTTATTTTTTCATCTTATATTTTTTATCAGTGAAATTACGTTTCTAAGTATATTCTATTTTGAGTTTCTCATTCTATATGCATCCTCATTTTAAAAGGCTATTTGGTTTTTAACCGACTTCAAAAAGGAGGAGGTTCTCAATTCGACCCGGATGTTTTTTTTTATGTTTTTTTTTTTTTTTTAATATATTCTTACAAGCTGTTTTCTCACGACATTTACCTACATGTTTGTAAGATCTCGACATAAACATACGAATTGAGATACATTAACCATAACATGCCGTCTGAAGATCATATCTTTTGTTGGACATGGATTCTCAGACATTTTCAATTTGAAAAAAAAAATAGAAGAGGGCATTTAATTCGAATTAGCATAATACATAGATAAACGTACATTTGGACGTAATTACAGTAAAAATAGGTGACACGTGCGTGCGTACGTAGTTGTATCCTTAATAGGGTCCGTCCTCAGCAAAAAGTTGAGGCGATCCAAGGAAGGCTCGTACGTTGGTTTTCAGAACGAACAGGTGTTATGTTTTTTTTGTAACTACCAAGCGAATAACGATGACTTCCGGTTTTTCAGATACATTTAAATTTATTAACCACCTTGAACTTTGGAGTCGTTAAGCAAACACCGTTTGGGAACCAAAAAAATGTTACTATTTATTTATCTATACCAATAAATAAAATTGAAGTGGCTGTTTCAATGTCAACGTAACAACTTCTATGTGTAAACGTTACTTAAAACGAAAAAGCATTTTTTGTCTGTCCGCCCGTCCGTTGCTCTGAGAAAACTTCCAAACGGCTGGACCGATTTTGGTGGGACTTTCCCTGGTAGATAGCTGTAGCTAGCCCGCGACTAGTTCAGATCCTGTTAAATGGGCATCACAATAAAGATTTTATAATTACAATATAACCTAGATCCTGATCTACATTCGATATTTTAACGTCAACGGCGGCCTGTTCTCTTTCCTTTATAATACGTCAATATGGATAGAAGTATTCCATTAATCACGAGCCATTGATATCAGGAAGAGGCTGATCGTTCAGCGCGCGGCGCCGCGGCCAATTATCCACGTTGATCGCTGTTGGTGGACGGACATAATAGCGACGCGATGCAATGCGCATATTCATAATACTGACACTTGGATTGAACTTTCTGACTATTGCTTTGAATATTGAATAGAACCGGTTTTTTTTCTTTTATTACTAAAAATAATTATTATAAATATTATGTAGTTTATTTTCCATTTCTTCAAACAAATTGCAGTGTCATGTCAAGTTTAGGTATCATGTCATAGAATCATTAGACCCTTAGCTACATATCTGTAATCATCCATTATTAGATTATCTCACATCTAAGGGTCGTTTTTTTTTTAATATCAGACTTTTATTCAAGTTTATTCGCTTGCATCTGTTTGCCAGATTCATTATTAAATACTAAATAGCCAATTGTATGTATTTGTAACAACCGTTGTGGTGAAAGAAGGAGCATGGACTTCTTTAATTTTTTTTTTCTTACGCACACAATCATATTGTCTATAACTTAAATAAATATTATTTAGATGTGCCACTGTGATTATTTGTGCCACTGCACTCTTTCTAACATTTGAATGTTAGAAAGAGTGCTTCAAATCTAAAATTATGTGCAAAAAAATCTTAAGTACACTTATATCTTTGTTCGTCATTAGCTGGCGGTCGGTGTGACGCGTATTGAAGTAGGTGGTTTTTGTAAAGTGGACGGGACGCGGAGCGTATCCGGTGCGCTTGCGTTCCGTCGTCGCCTTCATCGCGTACCGTTATGCGCCTGCGCTCGTCGCGTGTATATTGTACGTATGTCGGCCATTGTGGACCAGTAGGCTTAGCATGACCGCCAAGGCTAGGCTTATGCCACAGAATATAATTATATCTCTTTCTCTCGTATGAAATAAGGCAGAGAGCGACCGAGCTAATCCGTGACAGAGGTCTTGTCTTGACATGCGTGCTAACACCACAGAAGGCTTAGCATGACCGCGTGGATATAAGTTTTATCTATTTCAACTGTCAGATTTGTAGAGAAAATGACGTCACACCGGGCCATGTCCAGTACCAAAAGCTCGAAGTGACGTCATTTCTCGACAAATCTGACAGTTGAAAGAGACAAAAATTATGTCTACACGGTCATGCTAAGCGTACAGCTCGCGATAATACGATTTTAATGGGATTAGACGAGCAACCATTTGTATGGTTTCATTCGCCATTATTGTTGTCATTACCTTTTGCCTTTTTATGAATTAAAGACATTGGGCATTTGGCACGCGTTGATAAATAAATTAACAATACATGCAGTTGATACACAATGTCATTACGCCTGTATTGTATAAAAAATGCTAAAAAATCATCACGTAATCAATGGACGGCCCCAAAATGATGATATAACCGTGAATGCATCAAATAGAGAACTATAAATGATGTTTAACTTCATTAATTGAATTATTTCAATGACCACCGGCTGGTCTAGTGCAGTGTTTTTCAACGTGTGGGTCTCGACCCCCGGGGGGGTCACGAGGCCTCTTTAGGGGGGTCGCGTGGCGATAGGGGGAAAGGGTGTGCGAAAGGTTGGGAAAGCTACTGGAATAAAAAAAAACAATAAAGTCTAAAAGGTTAATTAAGAAAGATTTTAACTAAAGGACATAATCATTTGTATCAAATAAATAAAAAAATACTGATGAGAACTCTTAATGCGAAGTTTGCGCTTGTTTTTCAGTAACCAATTTCTACAATCGCTTTACTTTAATTATATATTTATCCGAAACCTAATTATGGAAATGAATAAATATGTTCGATTGAATATCTGTCACAAAAAAAAATACATGAAAAAAAGCAACAGGTTGGGGGGTCGCGAAATATTTCTTCATACTAAAGGGGTCGTGTCACGAAAAAGGTTGAAAAACACTGGTCTAGTGGTTAGAGCGTAGGCCGTTCGGTTCACTGTACCAGGTGGTTGCGGGTTCGAATCCCGACAGTAGCAAAATTTCGGAAATGGACTTGGTCTGGGTGTAACAGGAATCGCCTCCAGTCCTTTGTATGATACCCATTGGTTCAAGCGTTGCATAGTTTGGGATAACACGGACGGGTAAAATGCGAAGTGACTCGAGCGGCATTTTGGGTGATATTAAGTTATACAGGCTGTATCAGAAGTCCGAAATAATACTTTGGGTACATATACGGTAGCTCAAATGTAGATGCTTAGTGAAGACAGTTTATACCTAATAAACTATCATAGTTTCTGAGTTATAGGCCTTTGAATATTTCTCGTTCTGGCTTTTGGATACATCCATAACCCCCTATTCAGCAGTGTAAACTACACTTATGAGGAGCATCTACCAATATTCACAAAACATAACATGCAGATTTTACATAGGGCTCGAGATATTACGAGTTATAGAAATTGACGACGAAATAAAAGTTGGAAAAGCATGGTCGTAATGTGATAGATACCTTTTTTATACCATTCAGTTGTATACCCGATACTGATGCAAACGTCAAAGTATTATTTCGGACTTCTGAAACATCCTATATATATATAGTTGGAATCAGCGAATTTTTCTCCGTCTTTTGAGCTGTGTTTCGGGCAGAGTAACCAAAATGGCGCCTACTTGAGTCAATTCGCCTTTTCACCGTCCATACGATGATTATGTGTTGTCTGGCGATATTTTATTATACAAACATTGTAGGTAGATAGTAAGGTATAATTTGCTGTATGTAGGTTCGTCTCCGCCGCCGTCATGAATTAACAATTTGTTTCGACATCTGTTTATCATTCGACGGTTAAAGTCGGTAAGCGCCAGTGGGTATGTCTATTGTTTCATAAGCGTTGCTTGTGCGCAATTGCGTATCGGCCCGTGATCAATCAGGAGGTCTAAAATGGCCACTGAGCAATTCCTCATGGAGTTTATGTACATTTTTTTTTCGTAGACTTGAACGGATCTATATTTGATGTTGCTAAGAATTCTAATAATGAATTCGATTGGGAGGTATTGGTCAGGTGGCCATTTTAGACCTGCAGCTCATTTGATGTGGCGCACGATTCTCTGACGCGTTAATAAACGTCAATTATAACGCTTATGTTTTATATACTTTGTATGTACGCTTTGTTAAATTCTATAAATTACTCACGATTCTATTAAAATGTGAATATTTTTTTAAATCTTGTTTTTTTCTAACTGATTTAAATAATAGCCATAGTGGACATATCGGACGTGCGCCTATAGCGGCTTTCAGACTACGCTATATAGCATATAGTATATAGCTCATAGCAGAACAATATCGCGCACCATACAAAGCCAATAATATATAGTACAGTACAGTGTGAACGTGTCCATAACAATGTATGGTGCGCGATATTGTTGTGCTATGAGCTATATAGTGATTATTATAGTATAGCGTAGTCTGAAAGCCGCTTAAGAATTGTGACGTTAAAACGGTAAAGTAGTCTGTGGACCGACGAACGATGATTTTTCATTTTGATATCCGTCAAATTGGTATTTCGAAGTTAACTAGGCGTTTAATAACTAAACCGACATTCTGTTGTACAAACTAAACAACATTGGACAGCACTTAAAATATTGCCGTCTCTCTCTAGCATTACGACTGTTCGTCACCATAGTGAAATTGGTTCATACATTTATTAATGCTGCTAAAAATCATATAATTACTAACAAAATTAATCCCTTCGATTACGTATGTAGGTACCAGGCGCACAGAGCACTATAGGATAGCTTAAGTTCGCAGGTCAAGGCGATTTGCGCGATCTGTTGCCATTTCAGTATGCAAGTACCGCGGAACGAAGCCTACGGCGGCGCTTGAGATAGGCATATTAGTAGATCCGTCTAATCTTCTTGAATCATGTTACCTGAGTACTTACCGCTTACCGAAAATTTCACACAGTACCTTAAATATAAGTATTTACGTATCTATTCTCTTGCACTCCGAGTTAATTTATAAACGATAATACTTTCTTCGATATTAAAATAAAAATCATATTTAAGTAAATTATTTTACCCAACGTTAAGGGTTTAGATACACTTATAATAGTGTAGGGATACCCGTAAATAGTGCTAAGTTAAATAAATATAAAACACAAACTATATTTTCTACCTATGTCCGTTATAGACTTTGAAACCATCCATCCGATGTACCCCACACCGTTTTAGACTACCTACTAAAACAATGCATTAGACTCATTTGGTCAATTTATGAAGTCGATTTTAGACATCTCCCATAAAATAATTTTAACGTAAGTAGAACACGCTAGGTATCCGCTAGTAAATAAAATTAATTATTAGATTTTTAAATTGGTGACCAAAAGATCAAAAAAAATCATTTTTGAATTTAGATAAAAAAAATGAAAGCCATTCAATTGTATACCCGATACTCATGCAAACGTTGAAGCATTCTATCAGACTTCTGATACACACTGTTCATTATATGTTCAGTGTGTTATTTGTTGTGTGGCTCGTGGGAACGGAACATAGTAGCAGGCCGTTCAGCGAAGTAGCTTATCTTGAAATATCACCGCTGACAGCACGGCGCGCGGCCGAACCGCCCGGCCCCGCCGCCGTCGCCCGTGGAAAATTGTTAACGCTCATAGCCGTTAAGTCACTCACACTGGGGCGTCAAGAGTCAATACTTAAAAAAAATGATTTCAGAATTTATTCCGGTCATATACGATACATTTTTGAATATCACTTTTCAGTTAATGATGCCTAGGTGGTGGTGGTATATGGATCATATGGATGTATGGAGTGTCGCGAATGGATAAGGTATAATAGTAGCGCCCATAACGGAAAAAGTGAGAAGTAAGAGATTAGAATGGTTTGGATGTGTGAGGAGAGATGAGAATCATGTGACTAAAAGAGTGATGAGTATAAATGTGGACGGATACAGAGCAAGAGGAAGACCCAGGAAAAGATGGATGGACTGTATAAAGGGTGATATGAATGAGATTGGAGTGAGTGAATGTGACGGAAAAGCAAGATGAATTGAAGAAAAAGACATATTGCGCCGACCACAAATAATGGGACACGGTAAGGCAAATGATTTTTTGTCTCGAAATTTTAACTAGGTCAAAATGACAGTCTATGTCCGGCATTAGGCATCCATATCATTAAAGCGTGTCGCATAAAATCGCGCTCAAAAAATTGTTAGTAGCAAAACGAACTCTGTGTCAATATATAATATGTACAGTAAAGATGAAATTACTGTAGTAAAGCCACGCCCCCGCGCGTCAAAGTTTGCTCGCGCTGTCAATGTCACATCGTTGAAGAATAAACTTTTTTTATTCAATGAGTCAATACATGGTGGCTAAATAATTTTATTTTATTTAGCCACATAGTTTTATGGCCGTTACAACAATATATGTCTTGAAGTTTTAATTTAATGACTAATTAAATGAATCACGCTCGACGGGGCACGCTGCACGTAAACCAATGCAGGAAAAGTTCAATTAAATAGCGCGTTAATGAGTGATAGTCGAGCTACTCACGCACACATACAATTCCTTCCGATTGCCTTTAAAGCCAACCAACCACTTACGTTATTTTGTGCAGGATTGTACAGTTGTTTAGTATCAAGCGCCAGTAACCGCGAATCCTAGAATTTTTTTTTATGGGACTAAGCCCGCCACACATTCCCACCACTGTTACTCCTGTAAGCCAGGATCGACAGCGGTGTCCATTGAAAACACCGAGGTTTGACCCTCAGCGAGTCCCGGGGAAAAGCTAAATTGTCTTGGAACCCGCACGAATTTAATCGAAAAAGGTGTAGGAGGAGTTGGAAGAAAAATGTATCCACTTCCCCCCATTGCAAAGCGGGAGACAAAAATAACTGTATTGGCTGAATTGCCACAGAAATAAAGAAGGCACCACGGATGCTATTTGACATTAGTTGGACCTAACAATGTGAGCTGCATACTAATCCTAGAAAGAATTATGGTATTCAAAACCTGCGTTGCTCATATTAGAAGCGTGTACTACATAAAATGGACTGGGGTCAATCCCATTTACACACAACTAGACCAAAGCAAATTCAGAAAAGGTCATTTCCGAAATTTGCTCTTGACGTGAATCGAACCCGCAACTGCCTGATGCAGTGAGTCAAGCGGTCTAACCACAAACTTGTATACAAAGCCGTCGTCAAGAAAATCTACATTATCTTATTAGTCATACAAGCGACTTTTAAAATCTTGGAACATCGCACCAAACTTTATAATCCACTTATTTCAAGGTTGCTTTGCAGTACTCTTCTGAGCTTGCTGTCGCATTAATCAAGTGTACTAAAACTGTAAAGTGCAATTAATTTTGTGCCATTCCTAGCGGAGTTAGTGATTATACTGTTACAGTGTACTGTTGCGTAATGTTTAGTGGGAACTGACAATAATGACCCGAGACGGAATGGCAATTATTAAAATACCATGTTTAGCGGTTGCTTTGTGCCCGTTTTACGGCGTCGTCGCGGGCTTTAATAGTGCACGCTTGATTCATTGTTGTCGTGATGTCATCGTCCGCTCACTGAAAAGGTGCAACTGTAAAGGAACCCCCGTCTATTATTTCCAAATAGTTAGTATAAATGTATTTTAGGTACACACACCAAACTCATCTGTAGAGTTGAACAAAAAAGGAACTAACGCTGATTTCAAATTTGGAACACTAGTTATGATCTTCTTTTTTACGAAATGAGTGAAATGATGATATTTTGATGGAATGAGATGAGTAATGCCTGCACCTGCGCTATGCGGTATTTATGACAATGTCGAGTAATTATTATAGCAAGGACAAATTCAATAAATGCACATTATAAATAAAAATGGATGGTGACAGTGATAAAGATGGCGGATGAATCTCCCACTAGTTATGATATCTCCATGACTTCTACACAGTACTTCTGTCAATCTTGGTGTTAACTGACAGTATGGAGGTTGAAATGTATGCGAAAAAGTACGTGGTCATATAATAGTCATCTATTAAAGTACCTGTTCGTTATTCTTTAGGATTACCAATTTTATAGTAGCCAATATAAAAGTCAATCCACTAATTCCCATCTTGACGTGTCATTTAATCTGAAAATTAGCTTATAACCCGCGTTTATGTACATACTCACAACAGAATAGCCTCGAATGCATTAAAGATTGAAGTACGTAGGTAGTTTGGTTGGCTCGCGTCCAGCGCCGCCCTATCGCGATCCGCGGCCTTACGACGACGCTACTACTCGACGAAATTTGAAAGCGTTGCGAATTTACAATGTGTTTAATAACCATCATTGCCGGTGTACGAAGTCATCATGATCGATAGCACTTGCGAATAATTGTCATAAATTGAGAGCAGCGAGGTAAAACCTCCCTCATTTTTGCTAATACCAAAACTAATGCCAATATACTAATACCAATTTTGACGCGTGAGGGCCTGGCTTTTCATCACCGAAAGGAGACGGATACGCTTTCATACATTCTTGGGCCCAGTTGTAAAAATATGAGAGTGGTGTCAATTAAGAGCTTATATATTATCAAACCATCTCCGAAAATTTTGCTGATCTTGGCAATCTGAAAGCAGAATTATTAGAGATTTAGTAAAAGTGTGGTTATTCTACAAAATGACAACAACATAGATACTAAACAGCTCATTTTTTAACTGTGATTGTTATTTTGTTTGAATATACAGTTTTGGTGTTAATTCAACCACTTTAGTGTATTTTAATATATTAAAATGAATATAATTATGTGCTTAATCATTAATAACATAATTTGTTTTTGAGCTACCGAACGTGCTCACTCTGTCTGGGGCGCGCGGGCGTTCGGAAACTCGTCCGTCGACATTTTGTGGAGCGTTCGGAAACGCGGACGCCACACAGTTATTTACTATATTAATTGTAGTTTTTTTTTATTGTTAATTATTACAATGTATGTATTCATTTTGATTGAATCAATCAAGTATTTTATGTTCAATTGTTTAAATCGTTCACAGTAATCGATTATTGTAATCGATACTCTATTTCTTCAGTGAAATAAACTTATTTTTATGATTTCTCGTCTCCCGGATAGTGAATTGAGCTGATTTTTTTATATTTTAAATCAGAAAAAAATACCGCTTTTTTAAACCATATCTCAACTTATTACAATTGGGCCCAGAGATCCCCGTCTCCTTTAATCTCTATGTATATTGTACACAGAGTTCGTTTAGGTATTGGCAAATTGTTGGACGCGATGTGGTTACCTAATGCCGGCCATAGTCTGTCATTTTGAACTAGTTAAAATTTCGTAACAAGAACATTGATGGAAATGGAACCTACCATATCTAATGCCGGACATAGCCTCTCATTTTGAACTACTTAAAACTTCGCGGGCAGAAAAGGGATGAAAAATTTACCTGACATTCGAAAATTTATCGTATAAGACCGGTATAAATTCTCAAATGAGTTGTTTTAGAAATGCGCGTTCGATCACGCGCAGTGCAAAGTATCGAAGCCATTATCATCGGCGGCAAAACTAAATTTGTATTTTATACGAACACTATGCAAAACAAAGTTATTTCACGTTTTAACCGGATGCAACCGACTTTAGACTTAATATCATAGCGTGAAAGATTTCATGTCACATACAAGTCTATCGCGACTGAGGTTATAAAACTGGCTTACCTCAGATACTCCGCGCGCTCTCTACCTCGTTTCGAACTCTCATTTACTTTATACACTATGGCAATCTTATTTATTTCAGTGGCCACGTATATAATATGATAATAAAGGAAGCCGTTGTGTATATCGTGTGTAGAGTCGACAAATAAACGTCTCGCAAGCGGCAGATTTACGTTTTGATCGCATCTTGCACGCCGCACACCGACGACGACGCGGCTGCTGTGAGCATTCGTGCTACGAATCGAATTATCGTCTTAAAACCACTGACACATTGCATTTTTTTTTACCAGTCCCAAAACGAACTCTGTGTTAATTTCTGTGGTACCTAAGGATGAAATTTCTGTGAACACGTGACCACGCATTATATTTCACTCGCGCTGTGAATTATATTTAGTTGAAGAATGTGCTTTGCCTACGAGTCAATACAGTTAGATCTGGTATTGACAAAATAATCGCAGCGCGCGTCTTGACACTCAAGTCTGTTCGGGGTTTTATTGCACTTATGAATTTTAAATTCTTAGTGTTGTGTTCGAAGGTCAACAGAGGGTGTGAGAAGGATTGCCTAGGTTATGTCCAGTAGTTATTTTCTTTATAATAGGCTATCGATTTTACAAAAAGACTTGACAGCTCTCGTGAAAGGATCCTAATCTGCATCTTGACCAGTTTTCAAATACAACTTTTGGATCCTCAAGGATATAGCTCATGTACAGATCTTTTTAATACGTTCGTATTAAAAAGATCGGGCATAATCTCGTTAAACAAGTGAAGCATCCATATTAAGTCGGCTCGCATGTAGGTACACGTACGCGTACGTACGGTACGTTGGCTTGTATGAACTACACATAAGTTGTTCGACACGTTGCTTCATTTTTATCGTTAGCTGCTCGGTCGGAGACCTATTTTTTTATACGTCCGTGTTTGTAGATATGACTTATATGTTTTACTTATAAATTTGATTTGTCTTGGGACGCGTCCCTTTATACAATCTACCATTATTTACTCGTGATAAATTATTGGAACAAATGCTACCTGTCTGTTTGTAAAATTTGAACATTAAAGATAGTCCATTAAAAGAAGGATAGTGATACTAAGTTAGTCTTGCAAAATATATAAATCTACATAAGTGATAGCTCACTCAGGTACATTTATCAAAGGACTCGCAAGTATTCAAATGAATTCTTAACGAGACCTTTAAACTTCTAATTAACAGAATATACCGTCCTGTACCTAAATTTGATAAGGCACAAAAGCATGAAATATAAAATACGCTATTAAATATGTAGTAACTCATCGTGCCCAGTGCGGAAGCGTAATAAATTTGACAAATCGCCACTGTTATGGCAATAACTGTTTCACTATTTCAGAAGTTACTTAGCGAGTTAAAAAAAATATGTATTGTGTGCTCAAATTTTGTCGAGACGACGACGACGCCTTTTTCATCCGGAAATGCGACGCACATTTAGCGTCATGTTTTATTTCACATTATGTTTGTTAAATGCAAAACGTAAAAGTTGTGTGAAGGTACGCGACATAATTAATTTGAACGATGTTTGAAAAAAATATTTGCTGGTACTTTATAATAAATATCGCCAAACAACACATACTCATCGTATGCTCCCAAACTAAACAAAGCTTGTACTATAAATACCATACAATGGACTGGAGGCGATCCTAGTTACGCCCAGACCAGGGCAAAATCCGGCCTTAGCCATTCCCGGAATTTACTACTAGAGAGAATTAAACCCTCATCTGGCTGCTTCAATGAGCCAAGCCGTCGATTTTGTAGTGGCACGAAAAGACGAAGAAGAAGACCCTGTACTGCAGATAGGTATCTGTACTCAAATTTTCGAATCCGTTGTTAATAGGTATAGATACTAAAAGTTTGGTTTACAAATATTATAATTTGATAGAGGCCGTTTAAACTCACCGTAGAGCTGCTGATGTAGGTTTGAAAAGGGATCAGCCTCAAGTCGATAAAACGTTCCATTTTTATTATAATAGTGGGTGTAATTTTGATTCATATCTCGTTCGCATCGGAGGTGGTGAGATTTTAGAAACGTGTGATCCAAATTATCTAATCCAGATCAAAATTCTATTGTTTATCTAAATGGTGTAGCATTATACTGAGATCGGCCGCTACATTTTCACCTCGATTCCAGTTTCTACGGACAAATGAACGGATCAATGTAAAGTAGTTGCGATAGGAATTTACATTTTGATTGGAAATTCTGTGAGTCTGCTCGACCATTGTGTTCGTGTGGCGGCTCTGTAAAAGTTGATTCATTATTAGTGCCATGTTCGCGAGCTATGGAACTTTACGCAATCGATATGTCTGCTTTAAATAACACATTGTTAAAGCCTTCATAGCTGACAAAATCTATGAAGATTATCCCAACGTAACACATAATTGGTAAACAGCTCCCTTACCATCACCTGTCTAGCGTCAATGTTTTTAATATTATTATTTTTACGAAATGAGCGAAATGATGATATTTAATGGAATAAGATGAGGAATGGCTTCACCTGCGACTAGCGCGGGTGTTTCGCCAATGTCAAGTAATTAATAGCAAGGACAAATTCAATAAATACACGTAATAAATAAAAATGAATGATGACAGTGATAAAGATGGCGGATGAATCCTTGCAATAATGTTTTTAATATTATTACTTTCAGTTTTCGACAGTTAACTTAGTTCACAATCTGTCAATAATTGCCAGTTACTATTGACACAAAAATACTTGAACGTGGTTGTTTTAAAGACCCAGATTTATAAATGTTATAAATCATCAATCAATTGTAAACTAAATTTGTAAACCATAAAATAATGATTAGTTGGTATCGGAATTGTATGGTATTACAAAAAGATAATTGCATTAATATATATCTTAGTTTACTATACTCCATTTGTTATAGCATTAGAAAGAAGTTAAAAAAGGTTATTTTTAATGTACACTTTGTAACAAAAGTAACAATTAACATATTACAGTTACGATTGACGCCCAATTTATTATAATATATTTTTAAACCAGCAGTCTCACTGTAACTAATCATTTTCACTATTTATCTTATTAAATTAAATGGCTTTCATTTAGATATATATATTTTTTCTAATTCAAAATAACAGTGTCGATAAATAAAACCTAAATAAGCAGGGGTGAATAATACCGGGAACGTTTTTCGTTTCACTATAATCCTACCAAATCTAAAATGTTACCTAATCCCTTCATCCGTTGTGACAACAGGGTCTTTCTTATTTTGCCGGTTTATGTTGGCAGTCAAATTGACGTAAACAATGTTCTGCGATTGTCATTCACATGTGAATACTTCTGAATGCTACGTCTTGTTTGTTGTTATTACCGAATTTTAGTAATTTTGTTGTTATTTGTTACTGTTTTTCCATTGATATAGTTATGTTTTTGAAATAAAATGTTTTGCACTCCTGCTTCTACGAGCCTCTTATTCCTAATGTTATAACAAATGGAGTATAGTATTTCAAGTCCTCTACATCCAAAGTTTGCCTGGTGGTTCACTTCTAGTGATAAGGCCGCCCATTGTTGCACTTTTTTATCATATATGTGTAGTTTGTATTTCTGTAAGAGGTGGAACAATAAAGTGTTATCTATCTTTCTATCTATCTATAATCATCTTATCATTATAATTATTTCCTAATCTCAGAATATCACGCAATCATGGACACAGTGACAATGTTCAAACTCGTACGTGACATAATTAATATACCTGGTTCCAGCCAACTGCGATTGCGTTCGTAAACTAGAGTATCTCCAGATGCATTCCGAATAGCTTAAATATAGCTTTCCATTTCTTCAGACGCACAAAATGTATTCCATTTAAAAGTATTTCGCTTGATAAAAACAAATCGAGGAGCCGCATTTATGTAAATGAACACTTTAATCGATCGTAAATCCATTGGATCTTATTTCTCCAATTGCTTTTAGATCTACAGTAATGTCTGCAGTGGATGCAGTTAAAGCACACTGGAGCGTCATAAGCCGCGCGTTTTTTTTTTGCCAATACTAAAATGAACTCTATTGGCTAATAAAAAAAGTTCAGTCCTCAACGAAATGATAGTGACAGTGCGAGCGAATATTGACGCGCGGGGGCGTGGCTTTTACCATAGAAATGCAACATTTATGTATATTCACAAAGAGTTTGTTTTGGCATTGTGGAATTTTTTTGAGCCGTTATTTTGTCGCCCCAGTGTGCGCGGCGCTTAAAACTCTGGGCAAACAATTTTATTTCTTTACGTTAACTAGTTTGTCGCTTCGCGCGATTTATTCTTAGCGAGAGATCCCGCGGACACCGGTTTCCAATGCAACCTAGTCGTAACATGTATGACACCAACAAAATGCATCCAAATATCCAAGTGATGTCACGGACGGCAAACCGGCTCGACCGACTTCTGTTATTGTTACATTGTCAAATTAAAACAAGTATTTAATTTCCAATATTTATTGACTAAAGTTTAACTCGTGGTGTGTGCAATACGTGGAATTGTTATACAGTGCTATTGTTGTATTTTAAAGCCCTAAAATACAAATTAAACTTAGAACTAAAATTGTGAACTTAAATCTACCCTTTACATTAAAAATAAAAGTGATTATAAAATTATTGCAAGCCAGTTTATAAATAGTGACTCCGGTGTGTGTTTAATACTAGACCCTAACATTGCGTTGTGACCTATAGTGCTGCTATACCATAAGCCTTACTATAACACCCATAAACGCAAAAAAGCGCCCATATAGCGCCATCTATCGAAGGATAGTCAGAACAACAGACGACATCAATAACTTACCACTACAGTTTATTAGCTGAGAACCATGGTTAAGTGCTTTGCTTGCGGGAAGTTTGTGGCGTCAGTGGGTGCCGCGACCTGTAGTACATGCAGTGGTGTGTACCATAAAGAGTGCATTGGAATGTCACAAAATGCGTCAATCTGCAAAGGATGGATATCTCCTGAATGCACCAAAAAGAGGCGTAAAGGTGACAATAGTAATACACCGGTAAAACCTATTGAGGGGACCGGTGCCCCCGGGGCCACTGGCGTGGCTGGCTTCACTGGGTCACTATCGCCTGTAACCATACCAACCCCTCCGGTCAAGCAAGCTGCACCGCCAAGCGAGGCCACCGATGTCCAGGATGTCATACTGGCAGAGCTTAAAGAATTCCGAAATGAGTTCAGAGCATCAATGGCATGCATGGGGGAGCGCTTAAATAGCTTTGAGCGTCGACTGGAGGTGCTCGAAGTGCTCAGAGTGGGCGAGGAACGACGTGCCCCCGAGCTGCCGGGGTACCGCTTTCGGCACATCCCGCGGCCGGCGGGAGTGCGCTTGCGTGGAGGTGGCATTGGTTTTTACACCAAGCGCAATGTTAGTGTTAGTACCTTGTCTCATCCAGTGGACCCAATGCACAGGTCAGTTGAACAAATGTGGCTCTGGTTGGATGTGGACCTCTTTTTTGACTCATTATCTGATTCAATTAGCTCTATTCCAAAATATGACAATATAATTATATTAGGAGATTTCAATATTAATCTATTTCGTAATGATTATGCAAAAGCAAACAAATTTTATGCTTTTATATCCTGTTTTGGTCTCGTACAGCTTGTCGCGGAACCTACTCACTTCACTGAATCTAGGCAGACGCTCATTGATGTCGTTTGTACTGATCTGCGCTCTAAAAAAGTCACTGTAGAACACATAGGGTCGCTTGTTGGGCACTGTTTTATAGTTTGTGAATTTAATATCAAGCGTGAAAAACCTATACCTATAGACCTATATATCATTACCTATAGACCTAAAAAATACATTGATGTAGATAGTTTTAATACGGACCTGCAAGCTGTTAGATGGGACTTAGTATCGACATTGGATGATGTTAACGAAATCGTTAACGTCTTTAATGTCAGTGTCGTGACCCTCTTTGATTTACATGCTCCCTTGAAATCGGTCACCATTAAACACCGCTCGTATCCGTGGATTACGGACACCGTCAAACTTATGATGTGTTTACGTGGCGATGCTCTAGCTGACTATCATAAAAATAAATGCGACGGAAAAAAAAGTCCCTAAAACAAACAGTCAACCAGGCACTGTATAACGAAAAAGCCGCCTATTTTAAATATAATATAATATAGTTTGCGCCCGTGAAATCGCCAAACGGTCCCAATGGAAGACCAGCGCTGGTTCTTGTCAACCAGCACATGCTGAATTGGGTCCGTTTGTGTTGAGCAGATTTTTTTTAAAATTATTACTTGTTTATTTTTTGTAATCTTTTATTTTGCTGCTAGCCACAATAAAGTTTTTTCTTTATTCTTTCTTTCAAATAGTTTTTTTTTTAGAAGTAGAGCCGACAGTTTCACTTGGTGAAAGTCATATTTTTTATTATATGTCTACGTTCACTTATGAATTATGATTAACAACTCCTGGTAGAAGTAAAATAAATAAAAATCCAAATTTAAATTATAGACTGATTCACAATAAAAAAAGCGTTTTCATGTCTCATAGAATACACATATTAAATAGGAAGATTTATAATGTTTTTTTTTTTTTTGATGGACTTACACTGTTGGCCTTGAGGTGGCCTTTACAGCTTTACCGGAGGAGTGGCGAGCGTAGAGTGCACTCCAACCAAGGCCTTAAGGGCGGAAAGGGGTGGCAACTAGCTCTAGGGCGCCACAGAGGGCACGACCTCGGCTTGGGCAGTTACCGTGAGGGGAGAGGTAGTGACTGCGCTCCTAGATGCAAAGATGCACCTACGAGCGGAAGAGGGGATTCCTCGACCTCGCCGGCGAGATCGGTGTCTGTTTGAGGCTGGTGTAGGTGTGTTGGTGGCCCTCTCAACGCCCGGGTCGAGGAGGGCGGTGATCGTGTCGGGAGGATCAATCAACACGTGCCGCGGACGGCGGCGACGAGTTGATGATGTGTGCGCGGGGTCTGGCTCGTAATTGCCGGTGGCGACAATTAGAGGATTTAAATGCGACGCGGCTTTTTTAAAATAGCATTCGGACGCTATTTTTAAGTGTTTTCGAATTGAGAAGAGGCCAAGGTCGGAATGAAGATCTACGTTCCGTATGTACCACGGGGCACCTATGGCCCTACGGAGAAACCAGGACTGCACTACTTGCAGGCGGTTGATGTGTGTCTTCGCCGCGTGAGCGAAAACCACACTGGCATATGACATAATGGGGAGGATGCATGTTTTGTAAAGTGTCACCTTATTTCTAAGTAACATTTTACTCCGCTTGCAGATCAAATAGTGAAGGCGACCGAGCACAAAAGCTGCTCGGTTGCTCACCGTTCTAATGTGGGGACCGAAAGTAAGAGACTTGTCAAGAGTGACACCTAGATGTAATGCATGACTATACAAGATTTATTAGACCCCTCATACTCGCACGAAGTCAACTCATGTCATGTCCACCATTCATGGAGTGTACAAATGGTAGGAAAAGGCAGGTTATACCACTTAATTTTATTGGTGGGTCGTCATAAAATGATAACGGCATCACGGTCTACTAACCAATTGGTGTCACGTCTCCTTATATATCTAGCGCCTAGGGATCTTATTTTATGTCGTCAAGTTTTCGGCACCTAACTCCCAATTTCTATCTAAAAATACAGCACCATAGGGTCTTTGTTGATGTCTCGTAGATAATTCGATTTAGTTACTGTTAAACGCCCCCTCTATTTGTAGTGATTTGTGATTAAAACATGTTCTATATTCATATTCTATTCTGGATTATAACTTTATATAAATTTCCGTTTAGTTCCATTCAGTACATTCTAATGACTGAGAATTTCTTCTATAAATATTCTTACTCAACTGAATTGCTATCCAGATTATTAATATAATCTACTCAACCTACAATTCCATGTCTTCCCCTGTTATCTGAAATATGATTATGGAAGCATTACCTACATCATACAAAAATACTTGGCGTATTCGTCTATAGGCACTTTTGATCGTCGAAGAAAATACCCGAAATCGTGATTGTAATCGATTTCAATCAAAACATAATTGCGTTGTTGTATGTCTCTGTATCAATATTAAAGTGATACACGATACGCTAGGGCGAATAAGATCAATATTCAATTAATGTATGAAAAAATGTTTCATGTCAGCCGACTGTCGGGGAGAGTTAGATAATATGACAGGTATTTAATTGAAGCAGTGGCAGCATAGTGTGTAATAGTTAATGAATAGTGTGCGGAATCGAAAGCCGCAAGGTCGACAACCAGTCTGGTGAGTCCGAGTAGCCGCTACCCACCAGTTTCAGCATCGCATGCATGCCCCGCTCGCTATACAACTTATATTAACTAGGAACGGCCACATAGGACGCGCAGCGTAGCCGGGCAGATTATCAACCTAATTAATGTCAAATTTTGTATGACCTGCATTGGTAGCACTGCCTGTTGTGACTAGGCAAAATTTCACATATATATTAATCTGGTTTCCAATTAATTGAGAAAGTGAGATGTTATATAAGTCTTGTCTTATAGAAGTTGAAGATCCTTTTTAGTATGAGCTATAACAAAATAAGTGTATTGTAAGTAATGATAAAACAGATTTAAATGAAACCTCACGTGAATCTTATGTGGTTCAAGAATTGTACGATTTGGCCTCTATAGTAGGGTCGATTTGTAAACAATCAGACCGGTGACTCAACTTGCTCCTGAACATGCCAATTTGTACAGGCCTTAACGAACAGAATATAAATAATGCCGTTTGTAAATCACTTAAAAATATTGTCCGAACGCTCGAGATAATGTACCTGTTTAATTACCCACGTTTACCCAAGTAATCAACGAGATATTAGCAGGTCATCCACTAACATTCCTTCTTTGCGGATTAAGTCCCCGCACACTGGGGCGTCAAAACGCAAGCGTGGATTTTTTGCAAGTACCAAAACGAAGTGTAAAGACACTTTGAAAAACCTTTCATTGATCAACGTTCGTTCATCTTTCATTCATCAACGAATTGACACCGATAGCATGTGCGAATTTTTATGTGCGTACGCACGTATTTACCACAGAAATTCAATCTTTATATACATATAAACACGGTTCGTATTGGTATTGGCAAAACATTCGCGCGCGTCTTTTAACACTCCCGTGTGTGTGCTCGGTGCCTCAATGGCTGTACAATCAGTAGAGAAACGCGACGGGACAAAATACAACGGTCGCAGACTCAAACCTATATCCCTGCAAGTCAGAAAGTTATTGACTGCCCGCCATTTGTGGTTCAGGACAACTTGACTCATTTAAAGTCATTAACCCACAAATGCACGCACCAGTGACATTATAATCCCAGCTAGTCATTACCGTTTGCTCTTTGATTTACACGACAACCCATCTTTTGGAGGCTGATTATATAATTTGCTTCTGATTGTTTCCTCGCGTTCAGTAATTGCGACACTACAAGTAGGATATGATATTTGAAAATCTCGTAAACCCACTCATTGTTTAGTGTAACTCATCGTAAGCGTAACTTTTAATTTACCACGCTACGTTGCATTCAGAAATACAATGTATGAAACAAAACAAGTGTTTGTACTTTATTGTCAAACTAATCCGTGGCCGTTTTGAAATTTCACCGTCTTTGAAATGGACCACGTAACTCCGGAAGACTTCGTGCTCCAAAGTTTCACGGATTCTTTTCTGAGTTCACTGATTTTTATAACTTGTTCGGTTGTATCTGAGGCTTGATTTACTTATCTTTCGGCTGAATCATTGGATGTTTCTGTCTGACATGATTGTGTCATCTTAAATTCTAACGAAGGTTAACTTTGGTGGAGTCGCCGGCTAGGTACTCCAACATTAACAAATAAACGGAACGCTCATCCGCGTAGTAATAAGGCCCTTCGTACGGTAAAACTGCTCAGCGCCTATGCGCGTCCCTAACCGCAGCATGCCTCTCGCCTTCCTAATGAGACCCTAGAGATATTCTTTCTATTGCCCTCTTAATGCGCGCACACAACTGTAGTCTATATATCCCTTGTCATTGACCTTCGTTTTATGCGCTCCGCTGATTTCTCCTTCCTTCCTGACGTAAAAAATACTAATTTAGCATTAACGTTAAAAACTTCATTAGAGCGAAATCGTTTGCGATGGCCACACACCTCTGTCGTACATGACTGGCGATATACTGATAGGGGCAAGGCCATATCACAAAAAATAGAGTGAAAAATATTCACAATTAAAGAACAGCCAATGGTGTTTCCTGGAAAGTTTTGGCGGAAATTACATGTAGTGGGGTACTACGCAGTTCTTTAACAACGCTGACGTCTCAAGGTCGACATTGCAATCAAGCGATCGATGAACCCCCGTCTTCCGAAAATTCTATGTTTTTATTTGCAAAAAGCTTTCGATACATCCGATAGGTATAAATTGGAGGGTTCAGTCGTTCGTGGCGTTGTCCGTCCATCCTCAATGATTAGTATCCCGCCGTTTGGCTAATTCATCAAAACAAAATTACAGACCGTTGAGCCGCCGGACCATGTAAAAAGGCCCTTAGGTTATGTTAAGTACAGTTAGTAGGTTAGGTTAGTAATATGATTGTAGAATTTTGTGAAATTGATGGAAATATAAAACATTCAATATCCTGAACTTAATATGAGATAAATAAAATGAATACACAATGGATAAGTACTTTCCAAATACATAGCTTCGGGGTGGCTTCTACGCATACGCTAAACTGTCAAAATTTTTGTCATATGTCAGATGTACTTAACTAATTTTCTACTTCCGAAGTTATTTTTTGTATGTAGGATTTTAAGAAATTCGTCAGGGATGAATAGTTCGTTTATTAACAAAACAGCGCGTGCAGCTTGGTATAAAGGTTTTAATTTGTGTGTATAGTTTTCATGATTACATTACTTATTTTAAAGATTTGTAAATTGTATAGAATATTACAAAATTTGCTCACAAAACTTGTATTGTGCGATGATGTAATTTTTTTGTGCTTCTTATAATTTGCCTTTCGAAGTGTTTTTTTCTTTACTCGGCTATTCTTTGTATGATACCGACAACCTCATTCATGAACTCAACAGCTATTAAAGCATAATATTCTTTATCTTTTTGGGTTATGTAGTGCACTTCGCCTTGACTGCCATTTAATTTAAGACTGTTTTTGTTGATAATGTTTGGGTTCAAAATCGTGTGCGCCTCCTTAGAGAAACTTGGTCATAGGGAGTTGGGTAAACTTACCTGCTCCACGGGATAGGATGTCATATTGCCAGTGGTGGTCCTGGTATGCGTTGCGAATTGATTTTGCTCCCGTGATGTTAATTACTTAGCAATCTAGTGTTTATTTTGTGAGTGCCTTAAGATTCGTGTTTCTATATCATGATTATTGACGTCCTTGTGATCTATTTTCCAAATCCGTCCATGATTTAAATTATTATTTATCCATATCAGGCAAGTTAATATCAATATTTTCGTTCTAAACTCACTACTGTCGTTCAGTAGGTAGTAAATTTTATTTCTTTTTTTATTGGCTCATATGCGTGTTTATAGTACTTAACCTACGGTCGTTAAATGACAATGACTTGATCGAGTTTCGTAGTGAAGTGAATATTTTGTGTGGCATAGACAAGACCGCAGAGCCGGACGCCAGGATGCGGTCAAAAGTGATAGGTGCTAAACCATCGCTAGTCTCTATTTCCCAGGATCCAATTGTTTCTGAGCTGTCACGTACTCCCGCTACACTGTCCTTTACCGACTTCCCATTTGAAAATGGTTCATCGAACGCGATTGCAACAATCCATCGATTTACATGTTAACCCCTGTGTTTGTGTTCAAAATTAATTGAAAGATTTATTGTTGACCATTCATCATTTGTATTCAATCGCTACGACGTCGCTACCGGTGGATATTTTATGAATAAATAATTATCCGCGACAGTTAATTACATTTTATTATGATGAACACCATCCTTATTGTACCAATTTATAAATTGAAAAGAGTTTTCCTTTGGGAGATGGAAGATATCAAACAGATTAAGAATCGTTCATGTTGTCGAGACGGAAAATAGTTCGTGTTTGTAACCAAATTATCAATGAGACACTAATGATACTGCTATGATAACACTGAGACAGTGACGATGGGATGGCGCAGCAAGAGGTGGAGTCAACAATGCGATGACCTCGCCGACCTTGGCGATCTGTTTGCTAAGCTATGGTGAGTGGAATATGCCACGCATTATGTACCATTTAGCGGTTATATGGGGGACGGATACTTCCGGGTTTATATTATATCCTTTAACTAAAATCATTCTGTTTTAATATTCGTATCTTGCGTACCCACTACTAAGTAGGCCGGTTAATTTATAACTCGTGATTTCTGATTTCTCTTTTTTGTCTTAACCTCAAATCTGAATAAATTACAAGATTTGTTCTATTCTGAAATATTTTCTTATTAAATAATTTAGGTCAACAAGTTAAGACGTTAAAATGAGGCAAGCATAGCAAAACCGCTTTGTTCATTCGTAAACCTTGTATCAAACCACATAATTAGTGCAGGCACAGGGATTTAGCCTTGTCCGGAGACGATTTGCAAAACAAACCACCACAATCCCGAGGTTTAAAATCATTATAAAGCAAGTGCATTGAGAAAATGAGGATTACACAATCTTACAGAAAGATCGCTCGCAATGAAATCCTCTTAGTGTACTAAGTATTTTCTCAAAGTGATCGTTTTATACCTGATGCTTGAACGTCTACAACCTTTACGAGATTATTACAGTTCGGCGGTAGGTCGTCGCACTAACAATTTCATAAATCGTGGCCGGTTTCTGTTTAATGAGCTATTGTTCCTCAGAACATGCCTATTTATTGATCAAGTACACATCTAACGTACAAATGTAAGCCGGCGGTAATGTAACTTTGTCGCCATCACTTAAGGGTTTGTTTTTCTGTTTGCAGGCCACACAAAATGATGCTCGAGTCGAGCCGGTAAGTCAAATTGACTTTTATCTAAGTGAATTGTATATATACATATTTACATTGCATTATCTGTATAGATCTCATTAGTGAGGGCTATTTCCTTTGCTTCTCGGGTGTTAGTTAACCTCGCACAATTTGAAATATTACTTCTGTATTGATTTTGAAGAGTCCTCTTTCTTTCTGAGTTCTCTTTCTGAGTCTGTTGTGTTAGTATCCAGTGGAGTGTGCGGCTGTCGACTCGATAATTAGTTTCGCTTATTCACCCGCCGCCATCGCCAGTGCGTTGTGGTACCTACTATAGGAGCATCAATTACGTGAAAGTTGCACGTTTTCTAATTTCTAATTTAATTGCGTTGCGCGGCGACGTGCATTACCTTCGTTACTCCATCATTATTTGATCTGAATATTTCTTTCTTGTTTATCTGACGTGATCTGTTGTGATTAGTCTTAGTCACCGCTACCGTGCGGTGCGATTAGTCGTTGGCGGCCATTTTATTTCTTATAATAACATTTGCTTCTGATTCTTCTTCAGACGAATTGTAATTGCTGCAATATTTTGTTTTCTTTCGATACATCTTGCTCTAGTAGGTACTAAGAACGAACTTACGTAATGTTTTGTGAAAACGTCATGTTTCACAATCAATCAATTAATTTATTTGAAATTATCTTTAGTTTATGCAATAAGAGCGACGACGATGATAGTGTAACACCGTTAACGTACAAATATGTATAAATACGGTTCGTTTAAAAACTCCTCAGCGATAAGCTATGCAAACGAGATAATATAATTATTTTATAGCGTCATAATCATGATAAACAGACTGGCACTAGCACAACATGTAGTAAGTAGCCGGAGCGGTTATGTAAAGCTTCTGCGGCTATAAATCACTGCTAGAAAAAGACACAACGATGGAGTCTCATGCGACCGTTTTCACTGGCGAGAACAGGACGGAAATGTTTCAATCAGTGTCGAAACCGATTGCGGCGGCCGTGAACTGTGAAAGTAAACATAGGGCATTATAGACTTCAATTTATTTACCTCTCTATTATTGTTCCCGCTAACATATCATGTAACTAAATATAAATGTCTCGTCCTGTTTTTATTTTAATTTGCAATCGACCATTCACACCGTTGAGATTTGTTTTAATTTTCTGTTGTAAACACAAGAAACTCGCCGCTTCGACGATAGATGGAGCTACGGGTACTTGAATGTTCTTTTAATGATAATTGACAGGTGTTCGGCCAGTTTCTCTAAGAAAATGTTGAATGAGGAAATGGATGAAGATTGTTTTGACGCTTATAATTTAATTTTGAAGTTGATCGATACCTCTCTCGTGGGCTGTTTCATCCTAGCTGTCTTTAAATTGTCATAGTATACACCGACTGCAGTCCTTCGTTCAACACCTACCAATCAGTAAAACAAGAACCATTTTGATAATTCGAAGCCGTGTCGAAAAAGATAAACAATAGAGGTGAGCTGACCCGTCCGTTTCTATGTAGACGCTGATTTCTGAAGAAAAAGGTGCATCTAATCAATCACGAGTCGCCACACTAAGTCAAATGGTCGTTTTTTACGACTGACCATTTGCATAGATGTCTGTCTCACTCGCACCGATCATAAAAACGATATGGTGGAGGGAAACGGCGTCGTTGTCGCTGTGACCTTAGCAACGTGCGCGTGCGTCGATACCGTTGTGCCCGTGAGAAGGAATTTTTGTACGGTTTAGACTCTCAGCTGGTGATATTGTAATCTCGATTCATATTATTTAGATCGGTTTTACGTAACCAAGCTAGTTTCACACTGTTTTATTGAGGAATTTGTTATTTTAATGCGTTTTTTCATAGCCTTACCACTGATAGTTTTGGTGTCATAATAATTGACTTGGTCTTTGAAAAATCTTCATCTAAGATAATTTATATTGGATATTGGATATTGTTGTGTGTATATTTGAAGTATGGGACTAATTGCACTTTAATGAGTTTGTGAGTGACCAGTTTACAGTTACATACATTATTTTATTACCACAGGCGCGTACGCCGTAATATGTCTCTACGACATTTAACAAACTAGGCATCTCGCACTCTGGGACGTCAACGCTAGCGCAATAAATACTCGGCCATATCAAAACGAACTGTATTGATACTTCTGCATCTGCCTTCAGGTATATTGAGACTTCCAAATTGTTGAGTTAGGTACTTTTAAAACAAACAATATTAATACATCATCATATTCATCATCCAGGGTACGCACACTTTGCCCATGTATTTTGGACCCAATGTAATTGGAGGCGAGTCTATTATCATTATATTGGGCCATAGTCCACCACCTGGGCCGGTGCGGGTTTGCGAACTTCACACGCCCTCTATAGACGTGCAGGTTTCCGGATGTTGTTAACCTTCACCGTTCAGCAAGTAGTAATCATTATTGGAAATGTCAATGACATTCGCACATGAAATTCAAAACCGGCCAAGTGCGAGCTGGACTCGCGCACCGAGGCTTCCGTACCCAAGCTGTGAAAGCACCGAACATAAATCCAACGAAGAGATAAACTTAACTTTGCAGTTGGTAAACTGGTATACAAAGTAACTACAAAATAAGTTTGTAATCGCAAAAAAAAAAATCTAACGAAAAATTACAGTTACCTATAGGTTTTTGATTTCCGTGCAAATGTTCTGAAAATGCAAAATAAACAGCCGTATCTTTTGATGCGTTAACCTAGAAGTTTGTTTTTTTAGGGCACGAAGGAACCGCAGTCTCTGTTATTACAAGCTTTATAGTAACTTGCAATGTATGTCCGGGTGGAATCTTGCAACTGAATTTTAAATCAGTTATCTTTAAACAATTGAGCTGAAATTTGGTATACACGCTTATTTTGGATGACAATGCATGCTTAGCTATGTGACGTTATTCTAATTCCAATATGGCGGATAATCCAAGATGGCGGAATAGTATTTTTTCTGCACTACCACAGTATGGGTATCAAATAAAAGAGCTTGCTGAGGAGAACACGAAAACTAAGGGCAATTAAATAAAAGCTTATTCTTAAAAAGTTTTTTTTAAATTTCAACTTGACACCTTAACGCGTTTCTGAGAAAAAGGGTGTTGACATTCCGACATACAGACAGACTGACGGACAACAAAGTGATCCTATAAGGGATCCGTTGTTTCTTTTTTAGGTACGGAACCCTAAAAATGTCAGAGGTGTGAGCCCAATCTGCGCTCCTTAAGACTAGGCTACCACTGCTCTGATACTCATATAATTTCCCCTAAATAATATTTATTTCTTAAAAATAAGTAGGTAAGAAATATTCCGATGTCATTTTTCTATAACAATAATATCTCATATGTCCACGGACGAAGACTTGCGTGGGTTGAAACCAAATTAACCGTGCCGTCGTCTAATTACTTAACTAATTAGATAAATCCTGTTTGTCGATCGTGCCCTTTCAAATTCGCTTACATTCTCATACATAATCGTTAATAATACCTATTCCGTTCAGACCTCTGCAAATATTAATTTGGGATAAAACCTGTTTGGATAGCGCCCTTTGGGGGATTTATTTTTTGTTATGATTAAAAGAGGCATAGGTGTATGCATAACAATAGTGGTCTAAAACATAGGAACATTATAAGATAGTGCATAGTTGCAATTTCAACGATTACTTTAAAATATTTATAAAATAGTTTCAAAGGTATCTATAAAATTGCTGTCGCTAAATCTCAAAAACAACTTGACCGATTTGAATGTTGTTAATTTTTGGTTTTGATCGCTATGATACTGGTGAAGTTTAAAATACAATAAAAACAATTGAAATATATATGTATTGTTTGTGATATAAAGTTTGTCGGGTATATAATTATTAAACGAACCATTCCTTTGCTTTGCCTGAAATAGTTAAACATGGTTAATAAAATAATGTTAAACAGCCACGCTTTATGTTTTTACACTCCACAATTATACGCTTATGTAAGGTCTCAGTTTGTGGATAAACGTAATATTGATTTATAATGATACCGGGATTTTATAAAATAACCATACAATTATATAAACTTTTTTTAAACCATGACGTATCGCTAAACAGGGCAGTTGATGTTTGTATAGTTCGTACATTGCTGCGTTAAGCCCCTTGCACACTGGAGCGTCAACCCTCGTGCATCCAAATGTTTGTTAATACCAAAATAAACTCTGTGCCAATACGCATAAAGATAATATTTCTGTGGTAAAGGCCACGCTCCACGCGTTATCATGCGCTCCGCGCTACCAGTGTCATTTCTTTGTGGAATGAACTTTATGTGTCAATACAGTTCGTTTTGCTTTTTTTTTTCGTTTTTGGAACGTAGTTCCTTATCGCGCGTTGTGAAAGGGGCTAGAAGGAAAAAATTAAGACTGTAACGACACTTTTTGTATCGACATTTTGTGTGTGATTTTTATTGTATACATTTATGTAACGATTCCGATTCCGATTTCGATTTCGATGTGTGTCTGTGTATGTATATGTACATTTTTAGGGTTCCGTACCCAAAGGGTAAAACGGGAACCCTATTACTAAGACTTCACTGTCCGTCCGTCCGTCCGTCCGTCTGTCACCAGGCTGTATCTCATGAACCGTGATTGTTAGAAAGTTAAAATTTTCACATATGATGTATTTCTGTTGCCGCTATAACAACAAATACTAAAACACAGAATGAAATAAATATTTAAGGGGGCTCCCGTACAACAAACGTGTTTTTTTTTGTTTTTATAGATAATGGTACGGAACCCTTCGTGCGCGAGTCCGACTCGCACTTGGCCGGTTTTTTTTTGCTTTTTTTTATTTTAAAAGGAACTTCGTTCCATTCGGGTTTCCCTTGACACCTCTCAATTTTTTTTAATTCGACGAGCGAGCGTTGACGCCCCAGTGCACTGGGAGGCTGTACGGTCGATGGCGGCACGTGTTTGTTTGAAACTAATGAAGCCTACGATGGCTCTCGTGTTCATAGTGCACTGGACTTTAGAAGCCAAACAATGTTGCATTCGAATACATTAACTGGCAATCTTAAACGTGATCTGGGTACCTCGTCGTAGCAAGCCAAGCCGTCGTCGCGGACAATGCGATTTAATGACATATGCGATGACCGCCACTCGCTGTGCCGAATGATTTATATACTTATTATGTGTCTGTATATCAAGACGCACAAGTTCTGGGGAGGCAATTCTCGCATGTTCGACATTATCACTAATTCGACATATATCGATCATACGAGAATACCCATCTCCTGATTGTTTCACTTGATTTATGGCCGAAACAATTTTATTTTTAGTTTAGTTCAAACAATATTAGTTTTATAACTGTGCCGATTGGGGTTATTTTTATATAGTCCTTGAATGTCCCAAGGCAAGGGCCTCCTCCTCTGTCTCCCTCTGTTTGGGCTTTTATACAAACTATACATTTAACACGACTAAATGTATTTTTGTATTGCCGTCGGATATAAAGACAGCGATACACTTATTTTAGTCAAATTTTGTACGATACCAAGAATATCGGCATTGGTTACATATTGAATAATATCATTCTTTTGAGCTTTTATGAAACGAAACCAATTCGGTCGAGTTAAATGACCTTCTTGAATAAATACCCAAGGCAAGGTTAACAATTATTAATACACGCTTTCACTCCATTACACGTGAGTCGTGTCGAATTGCCTGTTGACAAATTACACGTGTCGTTAACACTTGTCTTAATACATTTTACATTAACTGATCCCAACCTACTATAGTTACGGGTTAAATGGCGATGATATATTCAACTATTTGGTACGTGTTCGTTAAAACCCTATGCTTACAAACGCGTTTGTAATCGCGTTTTTGTTTCCGCCAATACCAAAAATAAATGTATTAACTATTCGTCTTCTTTCTTACGAATAAGTAAGTAACAAATAAATAAGATGCGGAATCGATACACCTGCGATAAGCCAGCATTTCAGGTAGTGTCAAGTAATTAATAACAAGGGTAAATTCAATACAAGTTATAAATAAAATGCGTAGTAGGTACAGGTGATAAAGATGGCGGATAACCGTATTAATTAACTCTTAGAAGTATCTTTTTTAATTTAACGTCGGAAAATCCTTTATGTATACCCTGCCACCTCGGGGGAAGTAGCAGGGTTATGTGGGGGTCCCGGCAGAAGGCCGTATACCCACTAAAAAACTTGAAGTACCTACCATATTTTTAAACATAATGTCATCGATGCCGCGATCAAATTTTGACTCATGGTCGAGTGGCTTTTACCACAAAAATTTAATTCGATCGCGCCAGTGGTTGCAGTGTTTAATACTTATAAATAGCTTAATCCCTGCAGTAGTTTAAATCTATAATAACGGCAGGCCGCACTGTTTTACTGGATTACGCTAATTAAGACTGTGTTTGAATGGATATAAGTACTGAAGTGTAATGAAAATGTTAATCAGCTCGTTAACTGTGTATCTTTTTTATTGGATAACAGATATCTCATAAAAAATGATTATATCGCTTCGTCATTGTTTTTATTCTGTAGTCGTAGCATATGCTCAAGATGAGGTTTATGTCCCGGAATATCTTTAATTTGTCTCTTTCTCTCGTGTGAAATAAGACAGAGAGCGAGCGAACGAGTTCGTGACAGAAGTCTAGTCTTGACATACATTTTAACTCCAGTAAAAAATGTTTGAAACAGAATAGAGACCTAGATTAGATCTAGAGTCAGTCCAATTTTCTCTCATCGGATTCTGTGTCCAAACTTTTATACTTACTTGCTTATATTCGCGAGTTTTTGTTTGAAGACTCATCACCTACCTGCCCTTATCCCACCTGCGTGGGGTCGATGTATTAACTTTTTTTCTTTACTAAGTTTCCTTGTCGCCAATCATGTGACAAGAATTAGTCTAGCTAATTCTGAAAGAGATGGTGTTATGGCAAATTAATTATTGATACTGATGCTATATGAAAACAGCAGCTTAAACAATTTTACTTGTGCAGTAACATACATTTAAACGGGGCGTTCTGTTTCAATAAAAAAAAACTCGGTATTCATGTTATCCTGGTAGTTATCAGAGTGCAATAGTAGTGTTTTAGAGGTATATAGGATATAGCATAATACATTATAGCAGTCGTTGCAAAATAACCAGCCATGTAAGTTCAGGTAGATAGAAATCTCTTACGATACCTAGGTAGTAAGGTACATTAATGAAAAATACGTAGAATTCAAGTTCTCTACTGTTTCAATGCTTTGTTTAATTTGGAATGGTGAGTTTCATTTTTCTTCGACATTATGTGTGAATTGTTGCCACGAATTCATAACATATCTGAAGTATCAATGCGATGACATCATCGAGGCGTCTGTTTGCAGTCTCGCGTAAATATTAGTTCGCTCGGCGGCGGCGGCGCGGGCGGCGCGGGGCGTGCCACCTGCGAGCGCATCAAAATTATGCTTCGCACGTCGAATTAGCACGATTTGTTATCATTGCAATGGTACTGTGTATGTGTAACTTATTTTGGTACACCATACATGGCGTAGAGATCTAAGAATGTCAAGCTTGTCTATTCAAACAGTGAAGAGTGAAATAAATTATTTTGTATCATACTTTTTGACGGAAGGAAAAAGCTAATCGACTCGAGTCTATGACACATTTGAAATTTAAACTGAGAAGCAAGAAATTAACCAAGTTGTCGTAGCATACATGGAGATATTATACAGGAGATGACTTATCGAGCACGCGCTGCGGTAAATTTTTCTGGTTTGTCTGATTCGCCATTGTTGTTTTCCCATATAGTTGCCGTATACCACAGGTACATGAGATAACAATAATGGCGGAATAATTACCGCAGAGCCATACGAAGAGAAGAGTCGTTATGGGTACTCTAGATTCTCTATGATAGCATATCGTTCCCATTGGTTCGTATTTTCGGTTTGGTATCAAAGAGCCGTATCTCATTTCTTAAATATTCACTGTAACAAGTGTAATTTGGGTATCGTTACATCTCTGAAACATGTCGTTGGACGTCCCTGTACATTTATCACTCATTCTAATAGTGCAGGGAACTAGAAATAATGTCAGAGAACACAAGGCCCATAATCGATCGATACATTCGTCCACGAGTGACCCTAATAAACCCATGGTTTAGTCCCTGCATTCTATACAAATGTATCACTCTGGTCGAGGCTGCATACTGACTGGGTTTAATCTCCATATTGTTATACAACACGGTGCATACCATTGTTATGCGTCACGATAGTTGTAATATAATAACTGATAAGAATGCCAGTTTCTTGAGTTTAAATATGTAATTACGTTGCTTTTTGGTGGTGTAGTATTTTTGAATTAATTTAATGGCTGTACCAATGTTCTGTGCGTCTCTGTATTGCATTTAAATTTGACCTTCATGCTTCATGACTGAATTCATGAAAAACCTGAGGATTAATAACGAAGTAGGCAACCCTATTACATCAATTATTTGCACATAATCAAGTGAACGCAAACGTAAAACATGATTAGCCGTTTGTGAGTTTAAGACCAAAAGCGGGTTCGTGGTTGGCGCGGCAAATCCTTGTAACTCGCGGATGTAACAAACGAATTGCTGGCGCATAGCACATTAATTATAAATATTATTAACCGCCAGACGTTTGCCGATTCGTTATGCTTGTGTGTTTTGCATTATAAAAGGAGATTCCTTGAACTCTTGATATGTATAAAAAATTATTATATCATATTGTAATTATATGTGTGTGCATTATTTAATTTGGGAGCATACAACATTTGCTAATTGTAGACCTATGATTTCATAGTCATATTAAAGCTTAGCATCTGCTAACACAACCTTAGAGGTACTTTAAAAAACCTATTAGATAGTCAACCGTTTTATTGTTTTGTGTTAAGTGTCACAAATTGACAGCTCATACAAGAGGTGGAAAAGAACAGAAAATGACTCTTCTCAATTTGTGCAGTATGCTCGTTATAATTTGATACGTTAGACTCTTTATATTTTTTTCATAATAGTTATAACGTTACGAAACCAAGACATAGGAATTAGTGAATCAACAAGTCGTCACTCAGGTCCAGGTGTCAGCAGTCTCACTGTTCCGGTGCGTTGATTAATCTTACCTCATAGCGGTCTGTTGTTACTGCAATACGGAGCGGTGTAATTCGTGGCGACGAACCAATAGTGCAAGCCAACGGAATTGGTGTAATGGAAGCAATTTGGGTATTGAACTCGTGTGGCAATTCGGATTGATTGTGCAATAAAGGTTGTATGAATAGGTTTTTGGTTTTAAGCCCCGCGCACATTTTTTGCCATTAACAAAACATACTCTGTGGCAATATACATAAACATTGATTTTCTGTGGTAAAAGCGCATCCTCGCATCCACGCGTAATGAACACTTTTTCAATTACACAATTTAAATATGTATCACTGTCATCACCCATTCAATTTATTCTTACTATTAATTAATCACTCGACATTGGATTCCTCATCTTCTCATAATTTCGTAAACAAAAGTAAGAATAAGAAGAACACTCAGAAGTCAGAAGCACATTTCCCAAAGATATGTCATCGATGACGCGAGGCAAATTAGTCGCGTCGTTACTTGAGTTTTGCCACAGATATTGAATCTTTATGTATAATAGCACAGAATCCTTTTTCAAAAAAATATCAATTGAATTAACTCCTACCGGCGTGTACAAGCCGTAATATTGATAGTAGGTACCTCAATGTAATTCAGACGCGGTTGTCCCGTGTCATCATAGCGTCCCTAGTGTTGTGTTTGCTTTACATCAAACTGCGCGAGTCTCGTCTAGACGTTCGCAAGACTGCTACGTTATTTATACAAACACGTTTGATTATTACAATTGTTTTACGAGCTGTTGCAGAGTCTGGGTGTAAATAGATACAATTAATGTTTCAGTTTAGTTAAAAAACAATATAGCATGGGATGTGTGTTTTTGCTGAATCTAAACTGCTGATTAAGATAATCGTCATGTCCTTATTAGCAGCCCACTCTTGACTGAATGTGGTATTATGTATCAACTTCTACCTGCCTATTACCATTGGGATTCTGATGCCACTAAAACATTTATGAAGACGTAAGAAATGTACAGATGTCTAAATGAGCAAGAAGACGGCAAAAAAATTTGAATAAAATAGAATCAAAATTTAGTGTTATACGTCTTGACATATATTATCTGACGTGCATAAACGTCAAAGTCACACACAAAATTGGACGTGTGAGAAACTATCAAATGTTAGAAAAAGCTCCGATGCCATCCGCCATCTTTATCACTGTCATCATCCATTTTTATTTATAATGTGTATTTATTGAATTTGTCCTTGCTATAATTACTCGACATTGCCATAAATACCGCATATCGCAGGTGCAGGCATTCCTCATATTATTCCATCAAAATATCATCTTTTCGTAAAAAAAGAAGAAGAAAAAGCTCCCTCTGTGATATAATTACTCGTTATTTGGTCATCATTTGTCGAATTTAAAAAAATTACTTAGTAGGTACAAAGATGGTAAATCTAAAATAGTAAATTACCCGCAAACAATTACTTACTGTTATGATTGTCGCTTATGTTTTTCATTGAATTGCGGTCCAATTTAACAAAACTAAATGAATTGCTCATGGTATTACGTGACATGCCACCGGCACCGTGTAAACATAACTCGCCATAGTAAGTATTATTACAGCCGGTAATATCGAATTACAGTACAATATTACACGTATAATACGTGACTGTGCCTCCGACCCGCGTTGAATGGAGCGCAAAATAAAAACAAGAAGCATTTGAAAAGTCGTCGTCATATGAAATATCATCTCATACCTGTCCGCTGCCGTCGGCTGCATCACAATAGAAATAAAAGGCAGAAGTTGGCTGATGTATGCAAACATAAGACTAACACTGGCAATACCAATTTAGCCGTTTTATTTCCAATAACTACCTCGAGTACATATTCTGAGTACACTGGAGCGTATGGCGCGCGCGTAAATTTTTTTGGCATTACCAAATCGAACTCCTCATCAATAAAGATTGAGAATAAACAAAGATTTACTTTCTGGTAAAAGTCACGCGGCTAAATTAGCTCGTGCGGTCAATAACATTGTTGAAGATTGAGGTTTTTCTACGAGTCAATCAAAATCATTTTTTTTTTATTCGTGTAGGCCAAAAAGCACTTACAAATAGTCAGATTCTACCACCGGTTCGGAATGCTGCTTCCACTGAGGAGAGCCGGTAAGAAACTCAATGGTTACTCTTTTTAAAATGATAAATAGTAAGGATTATGAGCAATACATTCTCAGGAGCAGCAACGCCATGAGAGCAGGAAGCACCTTTGTCTCAATACCAGAGAAGAATTGTACTCACGCAGTCTTATATTAGATACAGATTTTGGCATTACGCTTAGGAAGCTAGTATAAGGTGCGCCTACTCCCACTTACAGTATAAGGATTATTCTTAATCACAAGTGACTATAGAAATAATTGCAATGCAGTTCGTTTCAGTATTGGCAACATTTTTGACGCCCATGTTTTGACGCCACATTGTGCCTTTGGCTTTGCCGTCAATATCGTCTTTTGTACGGGAAACATGTGTACGAAAAATCCATTAACCGCATCAGTGACGTCATAACATCACCGCAGGCGTCACCGAACAGGAAACCTGCAAGGAAAACCGTTAAATCATGAATGACAAACATCTCATCAAAATGTTTACGATAGATGCCTGTGCGGCGCTCCCGAATCGCCCAATCCTGTCTCCCGGCGCCAGGTATTCCAATTATCCACGAGTTCTACGACTCGGCCGACCGCTTTCCGAGTAAAGGATCGATTGGACATTCCTCATTCGAATCTCGTCCTTGTCACCCTAGAGTCGTGCATCGGTGAGAACATTGGGAACTATTCGAATGTGTTTGGCTCTTTTGTGTTTTGTATCTAGTTGATTTTACGTATTTGGTGTTGCATTATTGTTTGGTTGTCAACGATATTACACGAATTTATATTTGAAAAGTATGCATTTTGAAAAGATGATGGGGTACATGACTGTCGACCGACGCAAATATGGCGTGATGATTTGAATATCTACATTTGCGGGGGCATCGTGGCAAGACCTAGATGTGTGGAGAAGTAAGGGGAAGTTTTTGCCCAGGAGTGGGACATTGAAAGGCTATGAAAAAAAAATAGTATCTGGACAATGGCTTGGTCTAGTAGTTTGAGGGTAGGACGCTCGGCTCACTGAACCAAGTGGTTGCGGGTTCGATTTCCGACCACTCGGCTACCACTGCTTAAGTATTAAACTTAAGTATATGAAGCAAATAATTTCAAAGATAAGACATTATTCCTTCTTACAGATGGTTATGAAGTAACCAAGCGAGCACCTACATGTGTTTATGTATAAGGGCGTAATGAATGATGTATAAGTTCAATGTGTCGTTATCAGCGCTTCATATAACAGTATGTGGGTCGAACGCAACATTATTTATTCAATGAATTTTCACGCGAAAACACGACGCTGATAAAGCAACAAGTCCCTTTTTACCGCATTTGTGGCGACGTTTCGCCGACGCCTCGCCACATCCTAGTCTGGGGGGGCTGGAGTGGAGTGGGCTAGAATGATGGAATGAGACGGGGAAGCTCACGGGGGGCTCACGACATGTCGCACACTCACGCCGCCGCCATAATTATTTCATACTTTGCATTTCGCCAGAGAAACAAATGGGGAACGATGTATTTTTCCAACTGGATAGATGGGGGGATCGGAAAAGCTCCTTTTTATACACATCTCGAGATAAATGCAACTCCCCTGTCTTTGTTTTAATACTACGGATGTCGAGATTTGAAATATCGATAGGGATATCATTGCGATTATATTTTTTAGAAGCTGTTTAATACAATTCAAAAGAACAGAATGCTTTTTTTATATATATGTAGGCTGTTAAAGCACTAATATATAGTTACAGACAACTACCGGCTCGGATGGAATGTTGCTGCCACTATGAAATGGCGGTAAAAAACTTAATGGTTACTCTTTACAAAGTTAGTTAGTGTGTTCATTTCTAGGAACATGTGTGATGTGAACAGGCAATACCTCTGTTACGATACCAAATACAAGCCTTAACCACACCGGGGTGGGAAGAAGCGCGTTGCTAAATTATTGCCAATAATAAAATGAACTTTATTGACTCACAGCAAAAGTATATTCTTCAAACGAGCGAATTTTGACGCGTGTTCGCGGGGCCATTACCACAGAAATTCTGTATTTATCTACCGAGTTCGTTTTGGTATTGCCGAACGTTTTGTACGGGGCTAAACAATGTTACATGATTTATTTAGGTGCAAAAGTAAGTTTTTTTAAAATTTGTTTAGTACATTTAAAGCTGTATATAAGTCTTAAGTAGATAATAATAATTCATCATCATATTTATATGTCCCGTGGGAGTAGGCAGTGCTCTGCAGTGAATTCACGTTTTGACGATATATTATGGTCCCAGTTTGCGACTATAGTGGCCGCAATCCCCCTTAATGCGGGGGGGAATTCGGGCCATATACAAGCATACTGGCCCATTGCAGGTTGGCAAACTTCACACATGTCTCAAGAACTGGTTGTGTACTCTGCGACATGCAGATTTCCTCACGATGTTTTCTTAAAAAAATAACCAATTTATTTTTGGTTTGCATAGTGTCGATCGAATCTCGAAGTAATCAATAAACAACACATAATATTATAAGTATTTAATTAGCAATACATTGCTTCATCGTATAATATCTATAACAATACATTTTATCAACAAGATTGGCAATATCGTGCCGATAAATAATGATAAATGGTATCACCTACGGCCACAAAGATTTACAACGTGTAGATTTGTGTACGGCTGCGGCGGCGGTGAAATTAGATTGTTGTACGTATCGGTCACGTTTTTGCGCGTATTACCATGTAAACAAACACAAAAGGCTACAAACGTGTTGCATTTGAATAGAGTTACCTAATGGTCAGATTTATTCCTCCTCTTATGTATAAAAAGCACTAATACATTCTCCACTGATTAATCTAATAAACCCCAGCAGAACTTATGCGTACATTGGGCTAGCTGCTGGCCAACTCTTATGTCTGAGCTTTCAGGCCGCTCAAAAGCCACTGACGTGGGTCAATGTCAATGGTACATCCGAGACACATGGCTTAACGTTCTGTCCTCCATAGCAAGACCTACAGGTTCCTATAGATTTGTAGCAATGATTGTTAACCATCTTGATGTTAGCAGTAACTCAGCTGTTCCGGGCTGCAAGCAAACCAGCCGGGGGCATATTTAAAACGGAACATTCTATGGACATAATAGGCTTACATTATAAATAAGTTTTATAAAAATGTTTGTATTTATCACATCTTACAATACATCGTGGACACTACGTTTATTAATTCGGAACGAGACAGAGGGGCAGGCCTTGAATTTCGCAGTTTCTCAGTTAACACATTCGGAAGCGTTTCATTTGAGCGTTGGCGGTGATAACGAGGCACGAGATAAGGCCCTCCGACGAATGTTTGCGACTCGCTCCGATAATATGATTTGTGAATTTAACACTCAGCTCTTAATAACTTAATTAAAAGCGATTTTTCTTGTTGTTGTTGTTATTGTAGTTATGTTGTTACTATGTACCTACACAAGTGTGCTCGTTTAAGGAAACTCGTAAATAGGGCATTACGCGAACATGTACTTTAAATATTATCGTATTTTGATTAGAATTGATGACGCCATTTGTTTCAACTAACTATAATACCATAATAAAAACAGTTTCTATACCTTATTCCAGGGGTTGAAAGTGCAGATTAATCAATAATTTTTTTTTATTAAAATATTTTATTAATCAATACAAATATTTTATTTATTATTTCGCCCTTTTAACGTTCCACTGCTGGGCACGGGCCTCCCCTCAATGCGATTCAGGCCATTTCCACCACGCTGGCCCAGTGCGGGTTGGCAGTTAAATTAAATTAAAACACAGAAAAATAAAAACATTAAATTTATGAATACTAATATATTCTTAAGAAAATAAAAATATGTAAGTATCAATTCCTTTATTTAGGTATGGTTCCAAAACACGCAAGTGCAATCACCCCTCGTCGTAAAACTAATGGGATAGAGAAAATTTAATGTCTCGATCCCTGTAAAAATATTCAGTTAGTTACACTTCGTGGAGTTACTATTGGAAAAATGTGTTCTTTCTTCAATTAGTTCGTCTCTGCGAAGAGAAAACTTTTATTACGAGTCAGTTGAGATTTACTGTTTTCATTATATTGCTTACTTTATGGACAATGTGTGCTCTCGTGTTCTGTTGATGTAAGCGGGTTATTATTATCATTTGCTCGTGTTTTGATGGTAATTAATTATAGTTTATTTAGTTTAAATTCCTATTAGGTGAGCTACTTTAAAAGTCCTAATGAGTTAAATACTTTTTTAATTAAGTGCACTAAGTCGAAGCTTTTCATTATTATATATTATTATATATATACAGGGTGTATCAGAAGTCCGAAATAATACCTATTTTAGGTACATATACGGTAGCTCATACGTGGATGCTTAGTGAAGACAGATTATACCTAACTAACATGGTTTCAAAGTTATAGACCTTTGAATATTTGTCACAGGTATCGTGTTCTGGCCTTTAGGTACATCCATAACCCTATTCAGCAGTGTAAACTAAACTCATGGGGGGCGGTAACGAATATTCACAAACCAGAACAGGCAAATGTTACATAGGCCTCGAGATATGACAAATTGTAGAAATTGACAACGGAGAAAATGTTGAAAAAACATGGTCGAATTTCGATCAAATTTTTATGCCATTCAGTTGTATGGCCGATACTGATGCAAACGTCTAAGTATTATTTCGGACTTCTTAAACACCCTGTGTATTGATTAGCAGTAAAATAATAAGTTAAAGTTGTTACCCTTTTGATGCCATTGATGATATATGAGGTTTTTTATATTTTTTATATTAGCAACTCGAGATTTGTATAAATTTTAGCATCCAAACCAGTATGTTTATTATTAACTTGTTTTGGGGATGCCATTGGTATATTACACTTATTGAACATCTTAATTAATTCACCTTACATTAATTATTACACCTTACATTATGCCTGCCTGAGTAATTCTATCCAAATTAGTTATCTTAAACGGCGATAGTTGGCGCCACTAGTTCTATTAGGAGTTAACTTTTTGCGTTCGTACCATGGAAACGTGCCAAGCGTTCACCACACTTAATACTCAATAAAGTACCTCTTTTTATTATTTATATACTTGTCATTTAGTATGTATCTATAGATACACAGGGTAGGTATATATTATAATTACGGTAGGTTATATGTAGATGCTCATTGAAGACAGACAGGAATTGTGACCTTAGGGAGAAACCGTAAGCATATTAAATTTGCAAGTAACTCTTTGAAAATAGGCGATTTTCAAAATTTTTATACCGTTCGTTCAGTCGAATACCCTTAATAATATACTTAAGATTATAAGAAAGTATTATTTCACACTCTCGAAAAGGCTGTATAAGCAACCCAAACAAGGGAGCTGATGAAGAAATGTAATCCCACATATAATAACATAATTTTGATGATTCATTTTACGATTCCATCAATTAATTTACGATCATTTTGATTCCCTAGTCAAGTTGTTTAAGCCGTTACCCATTCAAATGTAGTACCGACGTAATCACATTAAGGGGGACTACACACAGCATCGTTCTTCAGCGAAGTGCCAATTCCCGAAGCGGTTGGCCGTTTGCGTGCATATTTAACAGAGGCCCAGCCGTCTTGGGCGCTCGTGGCCCGCCTTCTGTACTTCGGAATTACACGAATTAATTACGAACCTCTTTACAACTAACTTTATAGGTGGGATTCGTGTTGTACTTGAAATTGTCACGAATCCATCGAGACTCGACTGATCGCTTTTGCAACAAGATGAGATTTGAAAGTAAATAAATAACGCCAGAGAACACATACTTATCGTATCACCCCAAACTAAGTTAATAATGTACTAGAACTATGGGTACCACTGGGGGTGGTACCCATAGTACATACTTTACTTAGTGGGCTTGGTCCCATTTACACCCAAACCAGGGCAAATTCCGAAAAGGCAATTTCCCCAATTTATCACGGGCGGGTATCGAATTCGCAACCAGTTTGGCGGGCCGAGCGGCCTAAGCTCATACCACTAGACCAAGCCGTCATCTCAAGAGAGTCATATCTAGTGGACATTGTGATACAAATGACTTAAACTTTCTCAACTTTTTTATTGGAACGTAGTTCCTTATCGCGCGTTGCGAAAGGGGGCTAGACGGAAAAAATTAAGACTGTAACGACACTTTTACATATGTGTGTGTGATTTTTATTGTATACATTTATGTAACCATTTCGATTTCGATGTGTGTGTGTGTGTGTGTGTATGTATGTACAATTTTTTCGATTTTTTTTATTTCAAAAGGAACTTTGTTCCATCCGGGTGTCCCTTGACACCTCTCAAGTTTTTTTATTTTTATTAAAAAGGCTTTGTCGCTTCGGCGACCATATCGCCTCATAGGAACAGAACACAAACTATCTTACTTACTAGGTACCTATACTAACTTATATTGTTTAGCTTCGTGTTAAAATGGCCTAGCTAATATATTGTTACAGAAACCTACATCCAAAATGCACTTATGTCCAAATAGATTCACCTACTTATATGAAAGAATCTACTAATACTACTATAGTCCTTTTAACGTCCCACTGCTGGGCACGGGCCTCCCATCAATGCGAGGGGTATTTGAACCATAGCCCACCACGCTGACCCGTTGCAGGTTGGCAGACTTCACACATCTATCGAGAACTAGTCAAGTTCTCTCAGTAGTGCAGGTTTCCTCACGATCGTTTTCCTTCACCGTGATTTAAAATTTATTTATTTGACGACGGCTTGGTCTTGTGGTTCGAGCGAAGGCCGCTTGATTCACTGTACCAGGTGGTTTCGATTCCCGTCAGCGGCATATATCAGAAATGGTCTTTTTACAAATTTCAAAAAGGCCATATCTGAAATATGCCGCTTAAATATGTCATGGTCGTTACACCCGTAACTGATCGCCCCCAGTCTATTGTATGGTACCCACAATACAAGCTTGGCTTAGTTCGGATCATACGATGAGTATGTGTTGTCTGGCGAGGCATTATATTGTTATGATATTAAAACTTTTATAACCATATCATAAAAAAAACTGTTTTCTGCATTTAATCAAGCGTCTAAAGATTTTTAATTGGTGTTTGTTTACACAAATCTATAAAACCTCAACGCAATCGTTTTTTTTTTATAGGTAAGTACGACAGAAAAGTCTTGATATTTTACAACCAATTTCTTGAATGTTAGACACGCGCGCAAGTAATTTGAGTGTCGTAGAAAGTGTTATGCGATCCGCTGGTATGTTCCCCTTGCGGCCCTAAACTTGCCCCCGCCCCCCGGTCCCCCAGGATTATCCGCCTATTACCGCTGTTCTACGGCCGCGGCCGCCCCGCTCCGCTTGTCACGCAAAATTTGGGTCACAACGAATTAACGTGCAATTCACTCAATACATGATTCTTATTACTATTTTGAGTTACCCGCCGTTCGTCGCTCATTCCAATCAACAGTAACCTCTATACAAATAAATAAAATTAAACTATCTGTTTGTAATTGTCATAACAACGGCTTTTTAATTCTAATAAAATTAAATGCAATTTAAAAACTATTGTCTGTCTGTTTGTCTGGTTGTTTCCGGTAAACTCTCAAACGCTCCAATTTTGACGGGTCTTTCACTATCTGATAACTAATGTTACATGGAGTGACTAAGATTACTTTTATAGTAAATAATTAGTGTTTTTAAATTGCACGTGGATAACATCACGGACTCAGCTAGTGTCTCATAAAATTGAACGCAATGGAATACTTTTGCCGAAGACCGTAATAGTATGTGCTAATTGGTGTCACCGTTTATTTTTAAACTAACTCACCGTAGAAGTAATAAATGTTACCCGCGCGAATGCCGTGTTAATGAGACGTTTGATGTTGATCAACAGCTATATTGGAAATCTCTAGCTTTCGCAATATAATAAAATAAATCTCAAATGTCTCAGCGTTGTGAAGCCTCCGTTGTGACGCTCAATAAGCATAAACAACACAGTTTTTCGCTCTCACGAAATCCACCGCAAAAACCCCAACCGACTAAAACATCCATCAAACGAAGCTCGCTTCTTAATACGACCAAAATTTAGACCCACCGAGTTAAATGGGAATAGGCGTCGTGGTCACCTTTCACGCGATGCGAATCCGACCTTATTACCGCACACAATACGGGCCGATTTTAAAGTTAAAAGTGTAAACCGATAAAAACCGGTGATACAAAATGTGTCATCCGCATTAATGTGTGCGATGCGTTAACGACTCCAACGCAATCACGATACGGTACACATTCGGTGGCTTCAAAATATCAACATTATTCGATTTGAGTAATACTTTGCGGGTGTGCGTTGCTGTTGAGCAATTTTTTGCCTTGACTATTTGTTTTCAAGAATCAGTTTGCCTCGACCTGGCCACAGGCGTGGGACAATAAAAATTACGGCCGGTGTTTTGCGCCGGGCGCGCGCTCCTCGCGATGAGTGATATTCTCCGCTAATACTTCTTTGTTGGTACAATTTCCAAAGGCGTGGCAATATTGTTTGGTTTATAAGGCAAACGACAACTATGATTTTATATATTCGTGATGTTTCTAGACGTGTTTCTACCTATTAAAAATTTGCCTCTAAAAATGTATGATGATATCTCTTTGTTTTATTATTTAGGATCATCTATGTGAGTGAGGTATCCGTGATGATATAAATAATACCTAGGATTAGTTGTTCCTTTCCTAAGACTGAAAAATTCAGTCGGTAGACTAAGTACCTAGTACTTACGTACTTACCAAACGAAAATCTATTATTTAATTTGGACACTCTCTTAATTGGCTTTAAATTCTCTACTCTGATATCAAACTTTTAATATAAGCGATTAATTGAAAGGAAGTGGACGTAATTGATTCGATCATTAACATAACAATAGTGTTCACGTCGTGGGATTATTAAATATTCAACTCGACAAATTCAATTGATCAGTGGTCGGTCGGGCGAAGGAAACGGCGCTGACGCTGCAACATTGGCCACCGGTACCGGCTTCGTTATTCGGAACGTTTACAACATAATAGAGAGCATTAGTCCGATCCACTTTTGACATCATTATCTGTGTAGTCGACTCAACGATAACCTGAGCGCGTTCGTCGCTCCCGCCCCGCTCCGAGCGGCGCGGCTGGCGGCATTCGGCAGTCGCGCGCTCCGTCGCCTGCAGTCTAGTCGTGTGTTCGGGTGCGCGGCGCACGCCCACATCTGATACCTCACAAAGACTACTCGGGGAACTCGCTTTTGGCGGGTTTTCGCACGGACGTGAGCGGCGAACGTGATGCGCCCTGCATTCGCACACGGCACGAGTGCGAGTCGCCGGCCCGCCCCACCGCTGCATGTGTTTGTGCGCCGTCACAGTGAAATCTGTGGCGAGGACCACCAGTGAACACTTGGATTGCAGTGTTGGATTATAGGATTGTGAATACTCCTGCGGCTTTTTGTAAGAAACGAACCGCATCGACGGATGTTATGTCCACGATGTTGACTCATGCATGACGCACTTGATTGCTGGAACTGGGAACTCATTAGAATCGATTACAAAGCGGGAATCGATTGCAAATAGAAATCTATCGGGTTAGGAAACATTTTTGTTAGTATTTAAATGAAATCTTTAATAAAATTCCCATTTTAGTGGCAAGGTCATGAGTTAATTGTCATTGTTCGATCTTATACACAAATTAATTACGGTTAAATGGTTTATAAATATTTGCAAATCACGCTCAAGTTTTATGCTATGCAAAAAGTTAGGTATTATTTGGGCTTCGTTACTTGTCTTTGTTGCGTGCATTTGTACCTGAAAGTGGATAGTATTTTTTATTGATTATTGCTTTTAACAATTGGCAAAGTAAATCTTCATACTTTTCCTTAATTTCGTATTATAATCTAGTTTGGTATACTTGCACCGTCATCGTTATCATCATTATCTGGTGGTCCACTCTAACTGACCCATATAATGACAGTGCGACATTCATAAATCTAATCATTTTTACACTTAGTTTATCTATATAATTTCATATCGGGAAGAAGTAAGAACTTAACACCGTAGCTTACGTCTTAAGTCGCGATTTTCGATACAAATCATGAAGTACAACATCATCCAAACAGATTTCTGCAACACGATTTTGCTCTAACAAAGTTTGACTAATCCCTGATTAGTATTGGATGTTTCAGTTGCTACTTAAAAGTTTGCCAGCTACAAAATCAACTTTATACACACTGGTGAAGGCATTGAAACTATAAAGAAATTGGTCCTTTGATCTTATGACTTAACTCTTATTAATTGTGAACTCCGCAACATGTTTTCATGAACTACGTTTATCGCATAATAATCATATCGTTTGTCACACCATTCAATATCATCGCAGTCCTTCCAATTTTTCATTGAAAGAAAGAAAGAAAATGCTTTTATTGGGACTAACAATTGCACACACAACACATTTAGTCATAGCTACAGCAAGGGGGATATAAAAAAATGAAATAAAAATAGGTTATTTGTACGTAGGTGCACGCAACTCCAACCGGGTCCGTTCTCAGCAAATAAATGATTGATTTATCCTCTATAAATTAGGCAATACTCACCATATCCATAACAGTTCAAAAGTCACATTCGCATAACTAAAAGTCCATCCACGGTTTATCTGCTGATAAAAAAACAACCGATCTTACATAACCTCTTCAACTTTATGTAACTCTTCATTTGAAGGCATGTATCACTGAATGAATTATTGATATTGCATACTGATTGGTTATGTTATGAATTCTTCGAACCACAGCAGCATTGATTTAAATTACATTGACACTATAGACATTTCATTCACAGAATCACATCAAGTCCTTATTGAATAAAAATGTATTAATTTTCATTATACAATTTTAAGATCAGGCGCCTCGCGACGTTCTTGAATATTAATAGTTTCTAATCTAAATGACTCCGGTGGTCAGTTTGTGCGGGACGCTTAACATTAGATAAACCGGGGTCTTCCCACGGGGACACGACGAGGGTTCCATCGTCTCAAAGGTTATCTTAAATGGTCTTGTAAAAGCTGAATAACTATCCAGCGGAATGTGTCCAACATTATTTATCCCCATCGGGGCGTTTATTACACCGCAATACGGCTAGCGGATAAAGATAAAGGTATATATAGAGGTTGCCTTAAGATATTCGAGAATTCAACTAACAACGCGGCTTTTGACGAGACCTGGGGGTTAGCACGCATGCCAAGACAAGACCTTTGTCACGATTTCGCTCGCATGCTCTCTGACTAATTTCATACAACAGAAAGAGACAAAATCAAGATATACTGTGACAAGAGTCTTGGCGCTCATGCTACAAGTACTGATATTTTGTCAACCCATTATACGTTTAGATGTTGTTTGCTCTCGAATCTCGGCGAACCCCAGTGACGAAGTAGCCGCAATATGACCTCGAGTTCAAACTAGGTTAATGTATCCGAGATGTAGGACGCTCGTATAGAAAATTAACTAGTTTTAAAACATTGAAATGCTCGACCTTGACAAATATCAAAATTATATGCACATTGCTGCCGGCTTCACCTGTCAATGTTAGCGTCTGGCCATCTGGTCTATTGTTATTCAAATCGTGTTCAAATTTACGTTCCGATATTGAAAGGAGAGACGTTACTGGACCGACCATTCCCACGAGTGCTCGAGAAAGGGTCAATTTGTCAACTATTATCATAGATAAATGTGAAATTTTGAACACGAACGTAGATTGGAACCATATAGACATGATTTAAGTGGCACATTGCCTCTTTAATCTGTTTAGATTTTCAGCAATTATTATTAATTTCAACGAGTTATTAAAAATCGATGATTTTCAGGGAGCTTTTCGTAGCATTTGAGTCTCATACGTCCAATTTTATGTGTGACTTTGACATCTACCTACATCAGATTGTCTTTGTCAAGACGTATAAGACTAGATGACTATGGCATCAATAAGACCAAATTTGGTACAATATTTTTGGAGGTCTTTTTGACACATTTAAGGTGCATTTACTTTCAAATATCATTGATTAGTATGTTGGTGAGATAAATGCAGGGTTTTATTGGGATAGTAATAATGATAGTCATAAACACGGCGTTGGTACATACACTGGCGGGAGGGATAGGTACGGTGTGCGTTGGATTGAGCGCGTAACTCAAATCAATCACACGGGAAAACGCCCGCGTAATGGCGCCTCATGACCCTTGGAAAAAAACGTCCGCCACAACCCATTTACACGATATTCGCCGCTAAACAACACAAAAGAGCACGGAAGTGGTGTTAGCATGCATGTCAAGACAAGATCTCAGTCACGGATTAGGTCGGTTGCTCTCTGTCTTATTTCATACGAGAAAAAGAGTTATAATCAACATATTCTGTGACATAAGTCTAGTCTCGGCGCTCATGCTACAACTACCGGTTGTGACAAGACAAAATGTGAGATTTGTCAGTGTTATCTCTATCTTTCGTATGAATTACGAAAGTGAGAAAAGAAGTCTTGTCGTGGCGCACGTGCTAGCCGTGCTGGTGTCCTCATAAATTGCGTGTGCGCATTACAAATATGTTTGTATCCATTTGTCAAATGGAATTTGCCAAAGTCATTTCCTTTGGACCCGTGGTTGAGATTTCAGAGCCGTTTTAGATATGAAATATTGTTGCATCATGCAATTACATTTATTATCATGAAATTATATTTGAGTTAAATACTTACGTCGAGTTGATCAATATAAAGTCAAGGAATTCATGTTAATTGCGGTTTTCCTGTATATAATGTCATAGGTTTATCAACTGTCGATTACAAATGACGTAGGTAGGCACGTACACACTATGTACTATAAAAGATTTCTGTAAATTATTTAATAAGGAAATATCTCGAGTGTCTCAAACTTGTTTCGAGCGAACGACCCGCAAATTCGGAATATACTAATAATCGTTACTTATTTGTTTTAATCGATTACAGCAATCGAGTGCAACATGACGTGAATCGAATACATTGTAATTTGTAATTGACTTCATACTTCGTACCGATTTTCATTCCCCGCGCATCTAATACATACGAGTATTTGTTTCAGTAGCCAAACTATTGTGCTAAGTGATGTATCGAAAATGTTCGTACGTGGAGTGGATTGACTTGTAACTGTTTATTAAATAGTGTTGTGTTTTAATTATACACTTTCTTGATTTTGAAAAGTACAATAAGTGTCAACAAGCATTCCACCATTGCTGGTATGCATATGTGTTATGAGCGGCCCAGCTTGGTCACCGCCCTGAACGGAGGAGTTGGGTAAGATTGTTTATTACATACATTGTTAAATATACGGTGAAGGACTACTTTGTGAGGAACCCTGCACGTCTATAGAAAGGCGTTTGAAGTTAACCAATCCGCACTGGACCATTGTGGATGACTATGGCTCAAATCTCTCTAGTGTTGAGGGGTATGTGCCCGGTATAATGGCAATAGACTCGCCCCGTATTAGATTAGGACCAAAATACATGGGGGTGTGGGTGCACCTGGTGTTGAGAAGATAATAGGTTACCCCTTCAAACTGTCAGACTTGTCAAGAAAATTACGTCACATCGAGTTTTTTCTACTAGACCATAGCTCGGTGTGACGTCATTTGCTCGACAAATATGACTGTTAGAGATACAATGTATGCCTGCTACGCGATCATGCTGGGCCTGCTGATGTAATGTCAAGTCTGTGCTTGAAACGTGAGACTCAAGACTTAGTATTAATTATTCAACGTGATTAAATCGACATGCCAAACAGATAAAAATAAATTGCCGTTTAACGTAACACTACTAGGAATGAGTCTGCCCTTAATGCGAGGTGTTTCAGGCTATAGTCCACCACGCCAGACTAACTCGTCTATCGAGAACTGGTTGGGTAGACTGCCTTGGACGTGCAGATTTTCCTTCACTGTTTTAGCAAGTTGTTTTGATTGGATTCGCACACATAATCCCTAGAGATGCGAGCTGTGATTTGAATCTGCACTTTGACTGCAAAACTTACGCTCGCCCACAAATTCACAACCTTAAAGATAGGCAGCTAAATGCATATATTTATTGTTTATTTTTCTAAGAGCTCTATATGTTATCTGCATCTCTATCGACATTTAATGGTACATGGATATTCTCTTTAACGGATCGTTCATTAACTTGGGCATACTAACAATATATTACTGCAATATTTTAAGTTTTATACACCACAGTAAACGGAACTCGCTGCTTCGCGGCCATAATATGCACTCGAGCATTTCAGTGGTTTTTTTTCTTGTTATTTCCTGCAAACGTCGGTCGTGTTGTCGTTATTTATTACGTATTGTTTGTTGATGTAGAGGAGTCGTTCCCTTCAACTATGTATGCACATAATTAATCGGATACCGAGACGGTGAACCTGGCGTCTGTTTAGACGTTTATAAGGAATTTTATGGCGGGCGGCGGCGGCGGGGCGAATGTAAATTTTAGTGGTCTTAAAAAATTTAGGGTCTTCCCGCCGCTTCTGGGCAAGTCGCACTGAATGAATAACACAATAAAACCGTGTATTTCCATTCGCTTACAACTGTTATCGACCCATATGTCATCAGTACTAACTAATGATTAACTTGTGAAGGTGAGAACGGTAGTTAAATTTTATAGAGTGGACTCTCCGATAATATAAATGCTAACCAATTTGAAACTAATGTCTTGGCGCGTGTTTTATGATGTTGTTATATTAAAGTGTATGCTTTATTAACCGGCTCCTAAGTACTAGTATCAGGACAATGTTGTCAATGCGTTAGTGTCGTTTTAATGTTAGCCCTTAGTTTAACTTACCATAGTTTTTTATAGCTTGACACTTCAGTATGTCAAACGAATTTGAACTTAACTAGCATTTGTTTAAACCTCATTTTAATATACTGCTCTGTACGGAACACTCTAGCCCCGTTTCTTTTTTATTAACTGCATTATCCACGCTGACTGCAGTATTATAGGTACCTACATACACAAGCTCACGATAATCCAATAATCTGAATTGAAAGTGCCTCGAATTAACCTTCTTAGTATTCACATACACAGTAGCTCAATACGAGGAATCCACACGGCGCCAATGACTGGACTAACTCTGGCAGTAGCGGGAAGATTACGCTATTTCTAATTACGATTAACTGTGGTAGCCTCGAAAGCAGTGGTAGCCTCGCGGGCAAGAACGCCCACCTTGAACGTAAGGGGTGCAAGTTCAAATCCCAGGCCCGCACTTCTGAGATAATTTTCATGTGCGAATGTAATTTTCAACAATGATTACCACTTGCCTGAACAATGAAGGAAAACATCGTGAGGAAACCTGCACGTCTATAGAAAGGCGTGTGAAGTTCACCAACCCGCACTGGGCCAACGTGGTGGACTATGGCCTAAATCTCCCTCGTATTTAGGGGGAATGTGCCCGGTATAATGGCAATAGGCTCGCCCCCTATTACATTGGGACCAAAATACATCGGCGAAGTGTGGGTGCACTACAGTGCACCTCTGCTTACCCTTTCAGGGAATAACGCAGTTATAACCTCTCATTTATATCGCCATACAATATCTACTATGATGATATGATATGATCCCAAACTAAGCAAAGCTTGTATTATGGGTACCGTACAATGGAATTCGGGCGACCCCAGTTATAAAAAGACGTTAAAAAATTCTAAATTTGCCGGTGACTGGAATCGAACGCGCAAACCAATCGGCCTACGCTCGAACAGCTATAACAAGCCGTCTTCGATATATATAATATAAAAGCTCAGTAGCTTTGTAGGGTTTAAAATCTGGTCTATTGGCGTACAATACAACCCTTAAAGATTTGTAGATATATTTCTGGATGAAAGAACTTAAAGTGTATGCTTTGCAGTTGTAAATGGAGCACTTAAGACAAAAGGACGAGTTCTGTTCATTAAACTTAAATTTGTTTGTTACATGACATAACAAAGAAAAAATATTTCTGTCAACTATGGGCTCTCAACATTGGGATTTTTAGTTTAGCGTGCGAATGGTACTTTTAGAATAGGTTATTATCGCCGAACACTCCGACACCAGAGTTCACTACCTAACTTATAAAAACAAAGGATTGTGTACTTAACAAGAATAAATTGTACCGCAAACATATGATTTATACCTACATAAGTATTTTTAGACAATACTCCCGATGTTTCTATTGAAGGCGCGTTTCATTTCACGCATCAATTCGCTCCATTCGAGTTCATTTAAGCGTGACTTTACATATAAGTCGCGAAAGAACTACCGCGTTTATTATGTCTGACGACTTGGTAATTAGTAAGTACATTTTATAATACGCGACTATTATTATTTCGTTTGGAGTGAAAATCCTGTTTATGTAAGGCGGGTGGCGTGTGCGATAATGTTGATCCAGATCAAAGAAAAGGTTGTTGTCATGTCGTAGGTGGAGGTGAAGGAGGCTGTACTGGATCAAATCTGATGGTAAAAGCTTCATCAAATGCACCTACAAGGGTCCAACCCTCGAATTAAAAGATGAAAAATAATTACTCTGAATTTAGACAATTTTATTGAAACCGTTTTAGACCCCAATAATCTGTTTTATCGACGCGAATGTTTTTATTTAAATGATATTTAAATAATAAAATCAACGATCTGCAAGGGGAAATCCACTTTAAACTTTAAATCCACAAAAATATGAAGCCGTTTATTTTATAAATAATTCTCATAATTCTGTCCCACGGCTACAAACACAATTTGCAATGAAAAGTATTCTCGTTCGTGTCGCACAAATCATATTTAGTTGTTGCTACTTCTTCCCCACGTTGATTATACTTCAAGCATTTGAAAACGGTCATCCACTATCGTTCCTTTCTGAAAAATGCACAACCGTTTTGCGGATTGCACGGCAGTCGGTTTGCATGGACGAAAATGAAAAATCGTGTTAAAATAGCTTTTATAATGCCTATAGATTCAGATATTTTTTTGATAATAACAAAACGAACTGTATTAACACATAATTGAAGTACATTTTCGAATGAAATAAATGTTATCGATTACGCGAGCGTTGCGTCGCTTTGCTTTTTCTGCAGAGAAATTTAACTATTATGCATATTGACGCAGAGATAATTTTTGAAAAAAAGTAATATAATTCAAAGTATTATATTCAAAAGTAATATATATAAGTATGTTCAACGGTTAATCCGGAAGGTAATTCAGATGCGCTTAAAGAGCGCAAAGATAAGGAATTGTAATTTATTTATGTATTCATTTTAGCATTCCAGAGCGATGGCTTGGTCCAGTGGTTAGAGCGTAGACCGCCCGGCTCACTGCATGTGTTGCGGGTTTGATTCCCATCAGCGACAAATTTCGCAATTTGTCCTAGTCTGTGTGTAACTGCGAACGCCCCCAGTCCATTGTATCGTACATTAATACAATCTTTGCTTATAGTTTGGTCGGGCTTACGATGAGTATTTATTGCCTGGCGATATTTTCTTTTTATTAAGTATGAAAGTTTGTCATGCACGAAACTCGCATCTAAAACACCCCGTTAACTATTCGTTGACATTTATGATTTATTAAGCGAGCTTACATTATTTATATCCGTATTCGTGTGCCCGTTACTTTACATTGTTGCTTTGAGATCGCGGTTTCACTTGCCTCGGTGTCACGTGACACGTTGTTCACTCAATGCCGACTAAACGATACATTTATAAAGTCTTTTCTACCTGAAGTACCTAGTTTTAATTTACTAACTGAATTCAATCCTAAGATGAGAAGATAAGATATTCCCTGACTATGCTTACTATAGTGAGTGGACGAAATTTAAAAAAAAAACCATCTTGAGTTCATTTGCAGCATCTTTTGCAGCACTTCCGTTTATGACAAGACAAAATGTGATAATGCCAATTTTGTCTCTTTCTCGCATATGAATTACGAAAGTGTCAAATTGGGTGCGAAATAATCCACGACATAAGTCTAGTGTGCAAGCAGGAGATAACTAATTAGCCATCTTTCGAAATAAAATGTTAAACGAAATGGTTTTATTTTTAAGTTAATTATCTAGCAGTTGTAGATTGCATCCAAACATCAAAAACTATATAGTGACAGCTAAGCGAATAAAAACAAGAGATATACGATAAAATCGCAAAGCAAATTGCGAAATGAATGTACAAATTAATGTATCCGGCAGCTACGTATTGTACGGTACATTTGGCGAGGCTGTTGTACGCCCAAATCTCTGGTGTGTGTTAGCGCTTCGTATATAGCCTGCGCTGACAGATCCGTGGGAACAGTACTGTAAACACATATTCCTTCTATTACGATCGTATCGAAATTATGAATCTTAGTAGTGCCATATATACGTATTCTTATCATTTCAATTCACTCCTATAGTGTCGTTACTCTATTTACTTTGTTGATTAAACTGAGAGTAAATTCTTTCAACGTTTCACCTTTTTATTTATTAAATAGTGGTTACAGCAGTGGTAGCCGAGTGGTCGAACGTACGCCTTGCAATCAAAGTGTGCAAGTTCAAACGCCGGCTCGCACCTCTGGGTTTATGTGCGAATCTAATTTTCATCCGAGATTATCACTTGCTATGAAACGGTGAAAGAAAACATCGTGAGGAAACCTGCACTGCACTGTCTGAGGGAACTTGACTAGTTCTCGATAGATGTGTGAAGTCTGCCAACCCGCACTGGGCCAGGGTGGTAAACTATGGCCTGAATCCCCCTCGCATTGAGGGGAGGTCTGTGCCCAGCAGTGGGACGTTAAAAGGGCTGTAGTTAGTGTTTGTTATGTACTTATTTGACATATCAATAATTATTGTCGATTGCTGAACGGTGAAGGTAAAGATCTGCTTGTTTAATTCGAAAAATGTGTGAGGTTCATCAACCTCTTATAGGTCAATGAGGTGCACTACGCCACGTATATGCCTCACAGGCTCGTCGGCTATTTGGGAACTTAAATACGTTGCCGAAGTGTGGGTTTAACACAGTACACCTCTGCCTACCTCTGCCCACCTTTGCTGGGTACACATGTGTGATGATGGTGATGTATTATCTAAATTAATCATGATTTTAATATTATAATGAGGAAAGATTTGTATTTTTGTATGTAACGAATTAACTTAAAAACTACTAGACCGATTTCTAAAATTATTTCACCGTTCAGAAAGCTACATTATCACCGAGCAACATAGGCTATATTTATTTATTCAAAAATGTCCACCCGTGCGAAGCCGGGACGGGCCGCTAGTTAAACATAAAGGAAGGATCTATGCCGATGTTTTAGTTAGAACTTAAAATCCCTTTTCTACAATCTCCCACACAAGTTGATCACGCTGGTAACGCTTCCCCTTTCTGTGTTTTCAGTTTATTACGCAACACCAGTACTACCAACTCGTTAATTATTTGCCGGGGAGCGCTTAACATTGCTGTTGACAAATGTAGCTATGCTCATTTACTTTACATTTGCGCTGTTAAAACGAAAATTAGCCACCGTTTGTGCTGCCTTAACTTTATATACTTGGCTAATTATGTCCCGTACGCTTTAAGACCCGCGCACACTGGGGCGGCATTATGCTCGCTTCGAAATTTATGCTAATATCAAAACGACCTGTGATTATATGCGTCGGATGCTATTCAGTGAGGCATCGAGAAGGACCTTTACGATGAGCGTCACCTCCAAGATCGTAGTATTATTCGAATCGAATTTTGTATTCAGGGGGGGCGCCACTTTGAGATCGCACACCACCCAAAAAATTTGCTAGGGCCACCACTGCTGGTTGGGCACAAGGGACACGACAGCAAGTTTTGCATCGACTGTACGGTATTACCGCAGTGGCACTGCGTTAAAGTGGGATCCCTGTGTGGTGTTAGCACACATGTGAAGACAAGACCTCTGTCAAGGATTCGCTCTTGTAAACTGCCTTGTATCACACGGAAAATACATAATAGCTAAGGAAATTGCATAATCGTGCTACTGTTTCATATAGCGCAAATAACAATTAAATAGTTTTATCAGGTCACAGGATGGTGATTGATTCATAGCAAAAGTTTACTCCTGCAGAAAATTAAGTTGAAAGCGCGATCGAATTTTGACGCGTGAGTGAAAAAAATGGACGCGTACGCCTTGACGCCCGAGTGTGCGGCTTCACGCTCTCTTTTACGATGTATTTTTTAAGTTTTTTTTTATGTTAATCTATATCGTTACTTAGAATCAGAATCAGATTTTTTTTTATTTACGTAAACCAATACAGGCACTTATGAATCGTCAATAAATAATAATAATAGTATCTCTACCACCTATTCGGAATGCATTATGGAGAAGAATGGGCAAGAAACTCCATGGTTTGTTTTTTTCCAATAAGGGTTTTTATTTTTTTGTTTATCTTAATTAACAATTATACAATTTAAAGTTAAGGAGGCTATACATTTTTAAAACATATATTTATACATGTTAGCAATATAGAGAAAAACTAGTCTTACTTCTAGAGTTTTCTATCCACAAACCAAATTTTTGAAGTCAATACATTTCAATTAAGGTAATGCACAAATAAAGGCCTATTTGACAATTGAAAAATCTGCTCTGAGTTAGTAAGGAATTTTTAATGTATTACGCAAATATAGAGTTTTGTAGTAGTAGTCCTAATACTGAACCTCTGAGACTTGTTCTATTGGTCAACATGATTGTTCTGCAAACAGATGTTTTCGGGATGAATTTCTATTCCTCCTCCATCAATAAAAATGTATTGTGCACGTGTCACGGAAAACTTAATATCTGCCGTCAGATTGAGGGGACGGAGACTCCTACGCCTGTCTATTATGGGTCATATAAAGCCCTGGGCACACTGAAGCGTCGAGATGCACGCGTCTAATTATTTGCCATCACCAAAACCGAACTCTGTGTCAATATACCTAGAGATTGAATTTCTGTGGCACCTAAAAGCTGACCACACGTCAAAGTTCGTTCGCGCTATGTCAATGTCATTTCGTTGGAAGAATTAGCTTTTTCTATGAGTCAATACAGGGGGGCGATTCTCGCATTATCGACATTAAAACAAACATCGACATCAACGACAAAATTGGTCGTTTTCTTACGACTTATATCAAAGTAGATATAACTGCACCCCAGTTCGTTTTAATAGAGGCAAACCTTTTGACGCTCGCGTCTTGACGCCCCAGTGTGTATGGGGTTCAAAATATAATTGCTTGAGGTTTTGTACAGTCGCGGAATGAAAAGATTCGTCTGCTACAATAAAAAATCCCAGGTACTGATAATTTCACTAAGGCTGATATTATAATTTGCTGTTAGATAATACAAACAAAATTAGACCTTGTTACCTTATGTCGTGCAAATGAAATTCAATCTTAAGGTGGCCAGCGTGTTGATTCCGCGGTATCGTAGCACCCACGGCACCTCTCAAACGGGGTCAAATGCATTACAATTAAATGTTGTAGAATCGTAAAAGCAGGACAGTTTTGGGTTATAAAATGTTTCCCCACATTTATGTGGCTAATGAATAAGTTATCTTTAGTATAAGTAGTTATATAGAGGGTGTATCAGAAGTCCGAAATAATACTTTAGATATATATATGGTAATTCACTTGTGGATGCTTAGTGAAGACAGTTTATAATTAACTATTATAGTTTCTAAGTTATAGACCTTTGAATATTTGTCACAGGTATCGTGTTCTGGCCTTTGGGTACATTCATAACTCGTATTCAGCTGTGTAAACTACAATTATGAAGGGCGACTACCAATATTCACAAAACGGAACATGCAAATTTTACATACGACTCGAGATATTACAAGTTATAAAATTTTACGACAAAAAAAACATGGTCGAATTTCGATCAAATTTTTATACCATTTAGTTGTATACTTGATACTGATGAAGAGGTCAAAGTATTATTGCGGACTTCTGAAACATCCTGTATATAAAAACTTCGCAGACTAATCGAAGTCTTAACTAAATCAAAATGAACTGTATTAACTCATAGAAGGAGCACATTTTGCAACGAAATACCATCGATGATGAGAGCGAATTTTGACGCTCGGTGTCATTGCTTCGAAATTCAATATTCAGTCTATTATCATAGAGTATATTTTCAAATAAAGTCAAGTTAATTCCCTCGCCCCTGTAGTGGGTGTAGGTAGGTATATAAAGCTACAAGTAGTGCCGGGTCTTCTATTCATTACTCTTTGAACCTATTTCAATCCGGCTGATAAATGGTTGTAACCTAAACCTGAGCTATTCAAATATTTATAACAATTCGCTGCTCGGTCATTCAGGCTTTTATTATATTGCTCATTCAATTTTGTATTAGTTTTTTACGATATTGTTATTATAACAACAAGATATTTTTTGCAATATGTGTCAAGACCCAGGCGGGTAAGAATCGATCCAATGTGCCCAGCGCTTTATGTTTTTGATGTTAGTTACTCCTTTGTAGCGTATTTTTCACCAATCCCGTGACTAAATGCATTCTTATCTTTGATCTTAATGTTGCAATACGTCATCAGAAGTCAAGTTTATTTTACTTTTGTGTAGAAAGTCACGTCTGTTGACCGGGCTTTGGATAATTTATACGGAATGCTATTGTTTTTCTTCACACTTTAAAGGTGGGAAAATTTGAATCGTTAATTGGAGGTGCATTGCAATGCACCTCTGTCTTCAGAGAAAACAGGCGTGATGATATTATGTGATACTTATCGAACAGTTACTTCACACGTGGATTTGGTAGCACGATTTGAATTCCTTACAATATATTTACATTTTTGATCACCTACCTGTGAGTTACTTGTGACTCATAGACAACAAAGAAATTGATTAGTCATTCAGTCAATTTGTATGATATAGAAATAATTGTATAATTACACGATTGTGAACCAATAGGGGCGGTCGTTACCCCATTGAATAAATTTCAATGTAACATAAAATCCTTCGTACTTATGACGCCTACACGATTTTGTATCAAAGAACTCATTCAAGATATTTCGATTTTCAAATATTAAACCGTTTTCAATTCGTGGCTATAGTGTGTGGGCGTCTATTGTAGGTACAACATGGTCCTTTGTAAAAGCTTAACCGACTGGAGGAAGAAAAGGAGGTGGTATCACATTATATTACCAACTGGAGGTCCTGTTAGCTTTAACTAGCTTGAAATAAGAATGAACGTCAATAGTTATACGACTAGAATGGGGATCGAACACGAAACCTCACGGTTTCGAGCGCTGCCCGTGTAACCAAAACGCTATTGACGCTTTGGGTCCGTATTATCATCAGCCATTATATCTCTGTGACAAGTAAATCGTGTCGTCGAATTACCAACTTATGACACAAAACTACTTGATTTCGGTGTGCTATGAAATGTTTGGCAGACAATCATTTTGAAGCTATAAGCTTCTATTGTTAGAGGCTTTTGAAATGTGATATTGCAGGAGAAAGTAATAGATCAGCTGGACATAAATGATAACAAATAAGAATATATTGAAGAGAGTGTAAGAAAAACAGTCGAGGAAAGATGATAAGCCATCATATGCGGCATGGCAACTTTATAAAGAACATCTTGGAAGGAAAGATAGAGGGAAAGAGGGAGACCGCCAATATGCTACATGAGATAAAAGATAAGGTTGTTGTCATGTCGTAGGTGCAGATGAAGGAGGCTGCACTGGATCGAATCAGGGGCCTTACCACCATCTATAGTAACTGTAAATTTTCGATATTTTTTTACTGAGGTATGGTCAAAAACTGAAAGTAATATTCAAACATTGCTGCAAGACAGGTGGAGCAAAAGCTTCATCAGCTCCAACAATCGAATTAAAAGAAGAAAATACTTTTAACTTGATTAAGCTACTGTCGGCTGAGTTATAAATATCTATTTAAAAATAATCGTAGTCATAGTAATAGATATGTATTTATTTCAACGATCTTTTCGAGCTCTCCAATAACTTATCCTTGCCGACGTTGTCGTTGCGTATATGAATTTAAATTATAGCTAGCTATTTGAATTTAAGTCACGGTTGCAGCATGAAAAATCAATGAGTACCTTAATGAATAAACATCATTAGGCGTTATCTACCAGCGTTCTGACAAATAGTACATTAATTCCTCGCAATTGATATGATAACACGTAGTTAAGCCAAAAGGATCCAATCCAATAAAAATGCTATTTGCTTTTGTTTTTCGATGGGACCTTTTTTTGTTGATTCAAAAGGTCTCCGTTTGGTACTTATTTCATTTTTGACAATTTTGTGGATTGGAAGCTTTTTGTTTAACTACGTTCAATTGGATAACCGCAAACTTTGGTTTAATCAGTTTTTTTTATCGCCTTCGCATGTTTTATAAGTTTCCGCTTTTGACGGCTCACGGCGCGCGGGCGCGATAAGCGAGCCGTGTTTACATAGATATTTCAAATTATCTTTAAACACTTGTGCAACGCTCAACGTCAACACTCGCAAATCAAAATGTTTTCCAATACCAAAACGAACTCTGTGTCAGTAAGCATAAAGACTAAATTTCCGCCGTATAAGCCACGTCCCCACGCCTCAAAATTCATTAGCGCTGTCAGTGTAATTTTGTTGTAGAATGAACTTTTTGTATGTGTCAATACAGTCCGTTATGCTATGGCAATAAAATTGACTCGTTAGGTTTGACGCCCCAGAGCCCGTAAACATGCAAGTATGGCGGCCGCGTTGAAAGCACTCGCTTAAAAGCCTTGTTTGTCATCCTTATCTTGTTTTAAAGGGACTGTATTGTGTACTTGTTGTATTAAGAACTGAACATAAAAAAGCTTTAGACCGAGTAGATGGATACATTTCGCAATATTAATGTCCCCTTGATCTATTAACAGGTAAATTAGACGATGGCTTGGTCTTGTAATCTAAGTGCAAGCAAGCGCCTTACGATGACATTCATAGTCAGTTTATACAATGTGACTGTTAACCTTTTTTTAGGGTTCCGTACCCAAAGGGTAAAATGGGAACCCTATTACTGAGACTTCGCTGTCCGTCCGTCCGTTCGTCCGTCCGTCCGTCCGTTCGTCCGTCCGTCTGTCCGTCCGTCCGTCCCTCTGTCACTAGGCTGTATCTCATGAACCGTGACAGTTCGACAGTTGAAATTTTCACAGATGAAGTATTTCTGTTGCCGCTATAACAACAAATACTAAAAAACAAATTAATATAAATATTTAAGGGGGCTCCCATACAACAAACGTGAATTATTTGCTCGTTTTTACCGATAATGGTACGGAACCCTTCGAGCGCGAGTCCGTCTCGCACTTGGCCGGTTTTTTTACTTTCTATAAATATAGGCGTTACCGTCTTTTTGTTATTTAATCGAATTTATAATTGTCTATAAGTAATATTATAACTAATAAAAGTGAAATTAACAATAGACACAGATTGCTCGGGCAAGTAGATACTCGCCATTAGTCGGTTTAAGCGAAGCATAACTTTGTTTGCGTTGAAATTATTGTTAAGTGCCTACTTTGTAGCCCTCTGGCTGGGTGGTCCGTAGCGTCTCCACCATTCACAACCTCACTATTATATTGTTACCTTCGTTAACCGCATACTGTTATTGAGTAACTAACATATTAAAGCGTCCCGCACACTGGGGCGTCAAAAGTCACGCGTCAAAAATGTGTGCCAATACCAAAACGAAATCTGTCCCAATATACATAAAGATTTAATTCCTCTGGTAAAAAAACAACGCTCCCACGCGTCATAACTCATAATTCGCTCGCGCTGTCAATGTCAGTTCGTCAACCTGACATTGACAGCGCGAGCGAAACTTTTTCAATGAGCCAATGAAACCCAGAGGTGCGAGCCGGGGGTTCAAACCCGGCTCGCACCTCTAGGTTTCATTTGCGTATCTCATTTTCATCCGAGATTATCACTTGCTAAGAAACGCTGAAGGAAAACATCGTGAGGAAACCGCACTAGTTCTCGTTAGATGTGTGAAGTCTGCCAACCCGCACTAGGCCAGCGTGGTGGACTATGGCCTGAATCCCCCTCGCATTAAGGGGAGGCCCGTGCCCAGCAGTGGGACGTTAGAAGGGATTATAGAAGACGTTATAGTAAAAAAATGAGTCAATATAATTCGTTTTAGTGTTTGCAAATAAATAGACGCTCTCGTCTTGACACCTCAGTGTGCTCGGGGTCTAATGCTTAGTCAAGATGACAGACTACAAGTATTTGAACAAATCGGCTGAAACCTATGCTATGGGAATGAATGGCACATGATGTCCATAGTCAGCTAATGTCATGTCCGTAAATTTTAGCTTACTATCGTTTTATAAAAACGCATGCAAGAAAAGTATCATTAGTAGGTATGAAGTCAGAGTCAGCGTTGTCCCTTCATGATGTTTGAGTGTCCACCATTTTTTTTTTGAACACAATGTAATAATTGACGCCTTGGGTCGAGGCGAACACGCAATAAATCTCCCGCCGACACCTGACATTTGTTACCACAACGAAAGTGAAATTAACTTCACTATCCACAAATTACCACTGTTTACGATCGTTAAAAATAGTAAAAGTCAATTACTTTTTATACGTTACTCTATAATTATGATGAAAATTAAATAACGTAGTGTTCTTATAATTAATTTCACTTCTCACAAATTATGGCGGTTTTATAAATGAGTGTCTCGACCGTAAAATTTATACGATTCAAAGGTTTTGTCGACCAACTAATAGAAACCCGAAACAAAATAAAGAGACAATCCAACAACGTTTCTCTTTTATCTCGGTTCACAAATAAGAGTCGGGTCGGGAGTCGGGTGCTTCCACTTTGATCTGGCGTGATGATTCCTCAGATAATAAGACACCAATTTACATAATTGTTTAACGTATCTTTGAGTGTTTTGTAATATGCACAAATTGCGACACTGTTGTATTTAAAGCGTATATCGTGCCCAACTGCTGGGCATTCTTCACGTTGTTTCGCCGTCTCGTCGCAACCTTTTAAATGAGCGTTGAGGTTCCTGAGCGCAAAGCTTCCTAAGTCTTCCTCATGGATTATAAGTATTCGTCAATCTGGGTCCGTGAAACTGATCTTTCTTTTATCATAATTCTGTGATGTCCCACTGCTGGGCGAAGACCTCCCTCCTCTTCCTCCATTCTTCTCTATTTTGGGCTACTATGGGCCACTATTTTCGATAGAAGTCTAGTTAATCTAGCCATCGCCTTCTAAGCCAACCGCGATGTCTTCTTGCATTACTGGCATCCATTGTGTGGTAATTATTGCCCATGTTCTTCTGACATGCAGCAGATATCGAGGGGTGAAAGGCTATTTGATTTAAGCGACATTTTTATTACTTTATAGGAGAGCATACTCATTCTTCGCAAAAAAATGCTGATTCCAAATATGTATGTAAGTCGTAAGGGCGATATTGCCCAAAAGTGTCGCTTAAGTCGAATAGCTTTTCACCCCGCGATATGATCAATGTATAATTTGTGGTGGCCATCAGCTTAATCATAGAGTTTCCAGATTTCTATACTATAAAAAATTGAATTTTTAGCCATAAACGAGCGCCGGCGGCGCATTAAGCTGAACTTTTCTGGGAAGTATCGCCACTCAATCCTTTACTTTCTCTGCACGCGCTCGGATTTCGCGAACACCATCCGGTAATAATGATGACGTTTCATTCCTCGCCTCGACCCTATTTATTAACCTTGCGCTTTAACATGATAATTACGTAATGGCCCACAGCGTATGAACCTGTTTAAGAACAATCTCAAGATTTACTCAACAGACCCAAACCCTTTGAGGTGTCTTATGGTGCCAATGCATTATTGCGTCTCGATCGATTGCTAAACGTGGCTATTTAAGACCCCTTTAGCAATTCCGCATTAACAAACAAATTCCTTGAATTGTAATAAGATTAAGAATTCTTATACCGAATATGAATCTGCTGGCGGAATTGCTTAGGATCAGCAGAAAGTGGGTTTAAACCCTTTGATCGAAATTACTCTGTATAATTCAATCCACAAGTGTGTCGCAGTGTTGTAACTTAGTGAAGTACCCGATTGTGTAGCAGATAGCAGTGCTTTATCAGCAATTTGAAATTGCAGGCCTTGTAGGCTACATTAGGGAAATGTCAAACTAAGCTCAATAATATCTCATTTCTAGACATATAATTGAGATTTAAATTGAATGTAACAATAATTAATGTGTAAAATGTTGTTATATCGTGATGAGCTAACGAGCAAGCCATCGTTTGATAACTAAACTAACCGCACTATGTACAGATAACGGAGCGGTGTTGTTTCACAGAATTACTAATAAATACATCGTTATCTAAAATATTGTTTTGTTATATTCATTGTAATCACAAGTGTTCGATAAAAGCGAGGAAAATATTCTCTCTGTTGACAATTAATATTTGTTCAGCACTTATGTTTTAATAGCTGCAAATTTCCACAATACTTTATTAAGTTCAACGAGTTCCGTCGCGTTATTGGAAACTGGGCCCCAATTCCTCTAACACTCTGGTTGTGGAGTTGCTATGATTTCATTGTTTAAGTCATATAAACAACATCTATGCCGTGCGGTGCGATTTTTGTGAGATCGACATCATCTCTTTTCGAAATATGTCGAAACAAAACGTCAAATTGGTCGTATTATTTTGTTTTTTTTTCGACATGTCTCAAGTAGAGATTATGTCTATCAATCTAAAATTGGGTTCCAGTGTGGACATTAGACATTGTCACTTTGAAGCCATTAGACAATTCATACTAAAACTACTAAGTAAAATTCATAAGATTTTCATGCCATAAAAACAATGTATTCATAGCAACGCCACAACGATAGTGTTAGGGGACTTGGGGCCCTGTACTTCTGCCATTTAATTGAGGGCAGACTGAAACTATAATTTCCCATGTCATCGGCATGGAAATTAGTGCAATTTAAATGAGGAAAATTGCTTTCCTAGTAGGTATCAACGTGTGTACATTCGAATTTGCCTTGTATTCATTATAATTAGTCCACGTCTAATGACTAGTTACACTTTAATAGTTCAACGTAGGTTTGGGTAGACTATTTGACATCAATTCCATTGGGTCACGCAAATACAAATTTGGCCTCGCACAAATTGCTTATAGGATTATTGAATCGATTTCGGCCGTATAAGTCATTCTACATAATACGGTCGAGTTTTGCATACGTGTTCGGTATCCTTGAGACGCATACATAAATTAAGAGAGTTCTAAAAACTCTGGAATGTCGTTTGATGGATGTAAACATTGGTTTACGGTCGGCGGACATAAACTGAGGGTACTTTAGTTTGAAATGATACGAGCATGGAGATGGATCAAACCTATTCAAGAATTATTTGCGAATGTACTCATGGAAGTTTGAAGCGAAAAGACAAGTTTATGATTGTTTATGAATGGAAAAATAGAATCTAAATTGAGATATCCAAAATCGATGTAGTTGGTGCAATAGTTTTTAACGCCTTTTCATCTAGTACAATGAGTAGTTATGGTCTCAACTAACTACTGCGGATTAGCAATTTCATACTAATGAATATGCATTTCAATGGAACTTTAGCTGTGTTTCTTTGATTCTATCGTATGAATCATGTGCACGTGTTTTCTATATATTTCAACAAGAAACAGCTGTGAAAACTTTATTTATGTTCAGTCTCTATATCACTATTGAGACGTTAATCTGCTATTTTATAAATTACCCAGAGTAGTTTATTGTTGACAAAATTATAGAGTGATTCTGAAATTAAAAGTAAACTCTAACAACTTATATCCCCATCTTTGTTTAGACCGCTAAAGCTTATTGGATATATGAAGTAGCGTGCGCTGGTATTAAAATGGAAAAGACTTTGTAAGCCTGCGGGGAACTCCTCTACTATTTTATTAATAGAAAGCACACGCGTGCCAAGCATTGACAGACAATTTGGCTGCGGCGGGTGACAAAGTAGACCGATGACATCATTCGCGTGCTTGGAAGCCGGTACACAAGTGTATTAAAGTCATTGGTGGAAGCCTACGTCCATCAGACTTACCACGGACGTAAACAGACGCGGTCAAGTTTACACTCAAACCAGCGTGGGTATTCGTGCTGGCAATTTAATTCATACATTTTAATGGAATGTATGATTATTGTCCCCTCGAAATTCATCCACATTAAGGTCTACGTTCGCACGTCAATGTTCAACAATAGACTCACTTGTAATAAGCAGTGTTATTGTTTCCAGGCTCGTGTGGGAATGGAAGAAAAACGTAGCCTGTATCAGCTGGTTATCTTTTGTCTGCGTCGTAAAAATGGATGACGGTACCCACCGTACCTTTTTGTTGGGAGTTTTTTTGTGTTCTGTTTCAACTATGGGTTTTATGATTTTTTACTCAAGTAGCTTTTGCTTGCTGCTTTGAGGTATTTTGTTTAGATATCATTTATGATATTTGCGGTAGCATCATTAGCACTTCCAACATTCACGGTTTGAAACGATGTTAGGGATTTGAGCGTTTACGATCGTGCGAGAAACCAAAATATTGACATGACGTCACGATGCAATCGTTCGAAATAGCAACAGCGGTCATGGTCTACAAAAACTGCAAGAGCGATTCGAACCTACATTAGACTATTCACCTCAATACGTTTGTAGATTAAAGCTAAACTCATAACAGCAAAAGTTTTATTAATTGTCGGACTCCTTACATCTAGTGTTCATTGTTGATTTGTTTGCCGCAGGTACGACAAGTGGGACCGCGACCGTGGTGGGGGCGGCGGCGGCGGCGGTGGCGGGGGCACCGGCGCCGGCGGCGGCAGCGGCACGTGGGCGGGCCGCGACCGCGAGCGGGACCGCGAGCGCGAGCGGCAAGCGCGCGCCCATCAGATGTCGCAGGCGCACGCCCCCGAGCCGGATGCCTCGTCATTATTTCCGGCCCCATTCAGAGTGAGTACCTTCCACAGACAAAATAATAATTATTATTTACAGGGTGCTTATGAATCGTCAAACAAATCAAAAAAATATAGAACTCTAACGAACATCACATACCATAGCACAGATTTTGGTTTCCATCCTCTCTGCAGTTTATAAGCTCTTTTCTTAGGTTTATTTTCTCCGCAACACTAAAACATTGTAGAATGAATGACATAGTACTCAACGAAACGCTAATGTAGGTAGATGGTTGATGCTTGCGATGTATCAAGAATTGCAAGTACCAGGATATCATAAATAGCGTAGAGTTACTGCTGGACGGTCGATGCAGTCTTCCCAGTTAGTAGGGTTAGAGTCTAGCCGCTAGACGAATACCGTTCATGTCTATGTAACAAAGTGACGCCCCGCCGACCGGGCCGGATACGACGGCGTCGTCGTTGCTATTCCCGACGACCTCGGCGCGTGTCATTACCATCCACCGACCTCGATCCACTGATACAGTGGAAGGTTAGCAAACTGCTTGATGGATCGCAGAGCACTATATGCATCCACTATAATCAACTCTATACAGTTGCCTTAATGTCAACAACATGAAAATAAATACATATAAAGCATAAAATCGTTTGTGCATCAGTTATCCTTGAAACCTTTTTCACGTACCTAATCTGTGAATGGTTGCATTTTCCATAATCACATTCAAATCGGATGCGTTCTGTGGTGTCTTGTATAATGTTGCAGTATTTTGATTCACTGAGGTTGGGATAATAAAGCTCTTATGCATTCCCCAGCAAGTGCCATCTTTAGCATTGCAAATATATTGAAACAGCTTTATTTTGAGCTCTAATTGTGGCTTTAACTTACCCAATTTCGTGTTTAACATGCTGACCTGTTATAATTTCTATTATAATTGATGACGGTTTGCTCTACTGGTTCGAGCGTAGCCTGCTCGGCTCACTGCGCTGAGTGAGTGCGGATTCTATTCCCGATAGCGGCAAATAGCCTTTTCGGAAATTACCCTTATCTGGTATCGCTTCCGGTCCATTGTAGGGGTAACTATAGTACAAGTCAATTACCAAAGTCAAAGTCAAATAATTTATTTTGTATAGGCCTATATGGGCACATAGAAATTTTTAAGTTTACATTTTTTTTCTTATATACTATTACCGGTTCGAAATGCGATCTCAACTGAGAAGATCCGGCAAGAAACTTAGTGGGCTGATATTTTTTTTAAAAACATCCATATACTCAGGTCTGTATCCCATGGGAGTAGGCAGAGACTAACGTTTGCCACATGCTACGATCCTAACATACCTCTTTCGCTTCATCCACAGTCATACATCTTTTCATGCACTTCCGTCTGTTGAGGGTGCTACGGACTTGACCTTTCTGGAAGAGACCGTTTCTGGTTGTGAATAGTTAAATCGCCATTATATGTCGATGTCCAAATTATGTTACATAATCCTGTTATTTATAAATTTAAAAAAGTTTGTGACCTCGAAAGGGTGTTTTGTAGGTGTTCGGAAAACGCGTGTTTGCGACCAAACGAATTTGGTGTTTGTTTTATTAACATTAAAGGAGTTGAGGCAATGTTTACGCACGTGAATCGTAATGTTTAGAATTCAAAATGTTACTCGCGACTCACGATACGTAAAGATAAACTTATGTGCGAAAAGTTTTCTTGTAAATGCGACCTATACCTAACTGTTTCGTCATCATAACCTTTGATGACGAGTTGTTGATTATGGAAATTATCTCAATACAAAGTATCTTCTTCCTTCTTGAAATCTTTTAAATTGAAAACTGGTGGCGCTTGAGGGATGTTACCTATTTATGATTTAACAAACTCTTGTCTATCTAAAACTTTATTTGCCCTGCTTCTTAGAGACATTCATGATGGATATTTATTCTTAATTTTATAAAACGTGCTTTGTTAAAACTCCATAGCAAACTAAGCAACGCTTGTACTATGGGTACAACACAATAGGTAGATTGGGGGTGATCCCAGTTACACTAAGATCAATATCGAAGAGGTAATGTCCGGGATTTGATTTTGTCGGGAGTTGAAACGGGAACCACCCAGCGCAGTGATACAAGCGACCCACTTTCGAACCGCCAGACCCAAGCCGACTTCCATTTAATTTAGCACATGATAAAAAAATATATTTTTTCACATCATCAAATAGAAGTATTATAATTTCGGTTTCTATACCGCGCTGCTTATTTAACTCATCGCATGTGTTTAAATTACAGTATTAAAGTAATCTAAAGTCGTTTTGCATTCCTTTGTTCATGATGGAAGCGTGTCTCGCGCTGTCACGTGGCGACGACGCCGTGCCGTGTCCGCGTGACAATACAATGCCACTCGCCATAAAATATGTCACATATTTCATGTATTGAACCGTGATAATGAATTATTACGAAAACGTACACGTGCTGTGGAATGATAGCTTGATTTGTTTATTTGCTGAGAATTAATTGGATTGTGGGTTGGACTCTAACATGTGATTGCGGCCGGCCTAGGAAATGTTGTCGTAGTAAGATAATAGAGATAGGAATCACTTCCTATGGGCGACAAAGTCCTTATTGTACCACTTATGTAATTAAACATAAGTATATTTAATTTAAAAAAAAAACGAGTATACAATAGTTGGGAGGAACATCACCATATGCTACACGCCTTGTTAAGATTAACATTTGCAGATGCACATGAGGGTATTTCTGTAAAATAAGCCAATCGTGGTGGATTTCTGAAAAGAGGAACGATAACCATTTAAATGAATTCACACGGAGCTTGACAAGTACTTAACCGAGAATCTTTTTCTTTAGCCATCTTGTGCGCAGTATGTATGTCTATCCACTTCCATAAAGTAATCTGTAAGCTCTTATGTTACCTACTTCGTGTGCTACTCAATGTAACACGATCACAGTTATCGTAACCAGAATGAACGCTATAAAAACTGTGTCATGTACATTCAATGCACAATTTACACAATCTCGCCATTTGTGTGTCATAATAACTAATGCCTTAAAAGCAATTTTTATGGCTTTAAGTTTTTTATGTCAAGGTTATATTCTAAACGCTTTAATTTTACTAAAGTCTGTACTAATGATACTAATATTTTTTTGTAACATACCATACAATGACGGACGGTGGTCGGCCCAGGAAAAGGTGGTGCGATGACCTGGACCGTTATCTGGAGGAATGGTCAGATCTGGAAGGAGTTAGAGATGTATGGGGGAGAATGGTCTCCCACATTTGCCCAACAGTGGGACAATAAGGTTAAATAAAATACAAAAAAGAATCCCACTATATGAGAACTGTACCGCATTCGTGGTTAGTTTCAAAAATGTGATGATAGAAGTAAGCGAGTCACGATGACTGTACAAATAAAAGTTTCCACTTCAATTGTCTGCGGGCTAGATCACTGTAGATTTACGACTACCTGAGACTAGTCTGTGTTATTCTTATACAAAGGAGTTATAATCATGAGATAATTTAAAAGTTAATGGAATAAGCATCCACGTGACTGTGTAAAGAGCTTGGATAGACAAAATAAATGGGGTAATAACATTTTTGCGCAGTCAACAAACGATCAAATTATTCTGAACAAGTATCTAATCACATCATACCTAATTGGTTTTATTCATTGCTTTTAATCTCCGCATCACAGATTAAAACTGTATATAAAACAAACATACATTCTAAGTCATGTTTTATATTGGAAATATTGTTTTGGCCTCTTTCTCCTTTAGTTGACTTATATAAGCCCCACTAAATTAAATTATTTAACCACCCATGTATATAGGAGCCTCGGGACCTCCACGATGTTCAAAGAACCTCCTTTGTACATATAAGCCATATGAATTCAGGATTCTTAGAAGCAGGAACCTCGGTGACTTTAAGGATAGTTTCAAAGTCTTAGGTCGACGCACTAATAAGATTCGTCCTTTCTCGGTAAACCGTCTGCGCTGATGGCTTAGTCGGCCGCAATATAAGAAAACTTAAAACCTGTACACTGGGGCGTAAACGCTCGCGCGTCTAAAGGTTAGCCAATGCCAAAACAAACTTTGTATCAATAGGTATGAATAAAGATTTAATTTCTGTGATAAAAGACACGCCCCCACGCGTCAAAGTTCGCTCGCGCTGTCAGTGTCATTTAGTTGAAGAATGAACTTTTTTATATGAGACAATAGAGTTTGTTTTGGCATTGGCAAAAATTTAGACACGCGAGCGTTTACGCCCCAGTGTAAGACTTTGGTTTTATTGTCACGTGTCTTATACTCGCAACCAACGCAATAAAGTCACAGTAGAAACGGCAAGTGAAAATCTATCTGCTGATAATAACAGCGTAGCTATTTAAAGAGAGCGTCTCAAAAAAACCACTCCGCGGTTCCCTCCAATAAAAAAGTAGTTTATTGAAGTTGTTCATTAGGTATCATCGACCGTAGTGGTGTGCGATGACCAGTGAGGATATCGATTGTAAAATAGAACAAAAATTCTTGTTTTTCTTATAAAATATAAACGTCAGCAATATTAAAATAGAATCGGCCCTTGGAATGCGTCCGCAAACATCGTGATTCTATTTTTGAGGCAGAGAAAGATGTTATATAATTGACGATTTTGTTTTGTTTTACTCTGAATGAGAATCGATACCTAACAAAGAATTACTCCAGTCATTGATTAATTATGCCAAAATCGATTTACATTCAACCTTACTCGTGGCGGAAGATCAACTGTTTTTAGTCTTTTCGTTCAATGTCAGGCGAGTTCGAGGTCGACTGTTTGTTTACGCATTCACGACGGTAATTACGTTGATACGTATTCTTGTGTCGTGCAAATTGCATTCGGACGGATTCATTTATAAATTCCCAAGTGCTGCCACTGAACTAAAATGTTGTAAGTTATTTGTTTATGCACTGGTTTATGCATCAGGTGGCTAAAGCTTCATCAGATGCAACACTTTTACATAAAGTTGTTTTTTATGAAGTAATAACGAGCGATCTATTTAAATAATAATAATAATATAATAATCAATTTATTGCAGATAGCTATCCATAATGTTAGTAACAATATTTGACTTAGAAACTAGTGTTAGTTATTCGTTCTCTGTTTACAGTTGAAACTAAATAAAATATTATGTGAATAGAAATATTAAGATAGATACGGTCTGAAGAAGATTAGGTGTTCAATAATAGACAACGGCTGGCTTATAAACTAAGAATCAAGTCAAAGTTTCTAATTATATTTGCACGTAAACATTTATTGTCGATTACTCTGTGTTATTTTGTTTGCTAAATTTTTTAATCAATAAAACTAATTAGGATATATTTTATAATAGCTTTGTCTGATCGATTGTTTTTTACTGCCTCTTCTATTCTAATACCTAGTTTGAAAACGGATTGGTCTAGTAGTTTCAGCGAAGGCCGCTCGGCTCACCGAAGGGTGCTTTTCGGGTTTGATTCCGGCCAGTGGCAAATTTTGGAAATGGAGTTTTCGGAATTTTCCCTGGTCTGGGTGTAATTGAGATCAACCTTAGTCCATGGTACAAGCTTATTTTAGTTTGGGATGTGTATGGCGATATTTAGGTAGTAGAGTTACTTATTATAAGTTTATAAAAGCGGTCGGCTTATCTCGGCCGGTGGCTCGGTGCACTCGCAGTCGGACGACCCACTTTGTGCCCCCACACCACCGGTGCACTGCATATGTGCATTCATAAACACAAATACAACTGTAATTAAACCTCCCCCCTCCTGCGCCTTTGGGCCGGGAGCGGGGGGGAGGACAGCCGGTAGCGGATACTCGCTTGATGTTGCTGTTTCACAGTTAATATTGCCACTGTTTAAATGTAGAAACAGTTTTATTTTATTTAATGTGATACGTTTGTGACAAATTAGAACTTGTAAAGAGATTTGGAGTAAGATTCCAAAGGTATTTTTTTATCACATTTAAGAAAAATAAATGGATGCCTAGTATATGTTTATCCATTCAAGATATACATTAATTGCCATGAGATTCGAACATGAGCCGGGGTTTGAACCTGCACACTTTGATTGCAAGGCGTGCGTAACACCTCTCGGCTACCAATGCTATTATTAGTGTATAAAAAATATTGCCAGAATTGACATATACCTATCTAATAATGATGCAGAACTTGGTAGATTATCGGACGCGAATAAATAAGATAGTTTCAACGAAAGCAAGATACCTGGCAACACTATCAACAGTGTCGGCGGCCGCATATGCATAGGTTTAATTTATTGCGAACAGAAACGATAACAGAATGTATCAGTTTATTCAAATACCCGCTATTGTTGTTACTACTGGCATTGTCCTAATTTCACTTTCGATCGCGTGGTGTCTATAGTAAAACGTATTCCACCAATTTGTTGTCTGTTTACATCATTATAATGTTTTATCGAGTTTGCTGCGCCCCGCGCGGTCGACGTGAATGAGAAAAGTTTTTGTGGTTACCCCTCGCTTCCAGATCGATCGTTTGCCTATTCTTTGTATCAGTGTTTTTAAAATCTAGCATTTTTTTAAATGTATAAGGGGCTTAAGGCCCCCACCGCACATTTTTTTGCCAAAACGAACTGTATCAATTCATAGACAAAGTTTACAGTTGACAGTTTACGGTTCACAGTTGACAGCGCGAACGGATTTTGACTCGTGATCACGTGGCTTTTACTACAGAAATTCAAACTTTATGTATATTGTCACAGAGTTCCTATTAGAATGGACAACAATTTTGACGCCCTATGTAGGGTTAATGTGATAATCTTACATTAGTAGTAATGTTTTTCAAACTAGGTATGTTAACAGTGCTTAACCAATGTCGCAATTAGTTTATTATTTTGTCAACTTTAATAGATCCATGGAATATTATTCATATAAGAGAGCATTTAATGTGATTAAATGTAGAGTTGGTCGTTATCATACTTTACGTTATAATATGCACATTAACAACACTGGTTAATTTAGTCAGACGACTTAAAAATAGTATTTTTTCTCTTACGTCTATTCAATCCCGAGGTGCTGACATTTTTTATCCCTCTCTACCGCCACCAGAATAACCGAGACGGCAAACAAATAACTTTAACTCAGTAATATCTATTTTTGTGCTCACTCAATTTTATGCGTACTGAATTCACTTTGTTGTGTGAAACAAAAGAAAAATGATACATTGTTCCGATGATGCTGTGTATCTGATTAGTTTCTCATTATACTACTATTGATATGGCTAATTCCTTACCGATTCCGTATAGGGACTAAGCTCCGGGCACACTGGGATGTCGAAATAAACTCTGTGATAATATACATAAAGATCAATTTTATGTGGTAAAGGCCACGCCCCCACGCATCATAATTCGCTCGCGATGTCAATCACATTTCGTTGAAGAATGAGCTTTCTCGTATGAGTCAATACAGTTAGTTTTAGTTCGATTGGACCACAACTCGATCCTGTCCTCCCGACAGTCTTTTGTTTTTTTTATGTATGTACTTACCAATATGGAGAGTTCTTTGTCAATGTAATTCCAATTCGCTGTAGTTGCCATTTAGGGTCGCCAAATGGTATTGAACCTCCATAATGTTGCACAGTAATTTATTGGCCAATCAAATTGTAATTAGTTATTCAGAAGTCAGATCGATAAGGACAAGTCAGCGACCGGGCGCGTGTGAAGCGTGAATATTAAATTGTGTTTACGCAGTACTTGATAAATATTGTTTGTTTGATAAACTCATTGATCGGTTAGCGCCAAATTAGGTGTCGTGGCCCTTTTAAGTATGGTACAGTATAAAATAACCTTCTGGCGACATGGTAATATAGATACTCAAGTACTGAAGACCACCATTAGTTTACCACCAAGAAGAAGACAATGCGCCCGTAAAGTAGCTACAGTCCCGATAATCATATAATTTAAAAATCACTCAACAAACGCTTTATCAACATACCTGTGACCCATAATTGGTTTTCTCATTATTCATTAATGTGAAACGATGAGTAGAGTAGGATCGCAGTTTGCGTACCCGAGCACAATAGGTGTACGGTACGGTACGAAATACAATGTAGTATTGCGCGGCGTCTAGACGGCCTCATTACTACCCGCCCGCCCATCTCCGACGCCCTCCCCGCAGCTGGTGGGGGCCGCCGCGCCACCACGCAAATATCTAATGAAAATATGCCTTTTTAATCTCAGCACGAACGCGCGATTCCACAAATCCAGATACCGACTTTCAATACGTGTTTCCAGCCAATATGACGATGTATTTTTTTTTTGGAAACAGCTTCGATTATCACATTTTCAAAGAGATTATTCTGGAACATATAGATTGAAGGAACATATCGATATGGAAGTTTGTGGGTATCGATAGGAGTATGTCATTGACATAAAAATACTTGCATCTATAGATTGAACTCACCCGAACATAGTTAACTCATGTGTGGATAATGTAAATAGCTATGTCAAGACATTCCTACCTCGGAGCACCGCACACGGTATGTCTACTACCAAGGATAATCGGTATTCGCTCACAGTTATTGACAAATTAGCCGCTCCTACACACATAAAGTCATTGACTCCTAGGTCGATTTGGGTCGATGACTTGTCACAGACGCAATGTTAAGATTCATTATTCATTTCAACCCCGGACGGAACTCCATTTGGCATTCAATTGTATATCGTCGGTAGTTATTCCACTGCCGATCCAACCTACCCCATCTCATCCTTCTGCGCGTGTCCTTTGCGAACTTACTTTGCACCCTTCGTGTGAACTCTAGGCCGTTGACTCGCCAAAAATGTTCTTTATCGTGTCGTAAAACTTCTGTCTGGTATTAACAATTGTTGCTACCTGTAATAGCTTTCACTTTGACTTTATTGCTTGTAGATAAAAAAATTGAATTACCTTATTATCAGTATATACTTATACGCTTTTATGTCATGTTTTATTATATGGGTACGTTTATGAATAATTTGTGCTTATAATTTTTGTTTGGCAGCAAAGCCTGTAAAGGATACGATTTATGAATGTTTTATAAATGCAAATCAAATAATGCATATATGTCATGAGAAAAAAAAATGTCCGCCCATTATCTGATGACGTCGGCTCGGTATTTTCCTCCCGGAGATGCCAAATTGAAGATACGTCGTGCGTCATCCTTCCTCGAGGAAATTATTGCTGTTTGTTCGATAATTGAAGGAGTACAACTTCCGAGAAACGCGGCGACTGCAAAATGTAAACTCAATGCGAAAGTCTTACCGTATCTAAACAATCGGCGATCGAGTTATGTGAACATAAGTGACACACTTTTAAATTTATATTCAAGGGCAAAGTATGAGATATCGGAACGTTTCGCAATTAAAATGTATCGCTCTAGATTGACAAGCGAGATTGCGCGCGGTTAAAGGATTTGTACAGTTTCCTCAAGTATTCTGTTATCTGACCTTGCTGCGTTCGGCTACCGAGGTGATAGTTCACCAAGGGCGTGGTCCCACGGCCCACTGGTGGTGGTGTAACTAGTGTAACCGGCCCCTGAAGTACGTCCTTTCGCCCGGTCGGCGCGTGTGCCCCACAACCGGCGGGGGCGTTGACTCCTCGATAGCGCACCACGCACGTACGCGATTTATGATAGTCGCAGATATACGAATAACATGTGGCGAAATTCACTTGTTCACCTTAATGGGGAGATTTATATCTCCGCGGAGCGGGTTGCCGACGCGCCGGTCGTTGATTGCGCGCGAAACGCGATTGTTAACTCGTTTCATGATGTTCTGTATCGGAAGCGGCGATAAGGAAGACGGATGGACTTGTTGCTCCGAGCTATTTAGAATTAGTTGGCATCTTTGTAACTTTTTTTGTTCGGCCAATCAGTGAACTAATTGGATCGATTGATTGCTATTTCATCTGTAACAGAGCCAGGGTCGAATGCAGTGTCAAATAAAACGAAAACAATACGTAATAGGTACAAGCCGAATGTCTGACTGTAGTTGTTGGCGCGATTATTGTTTTTGTGCCTATTGACCTACATCTCACTTCACCTGTGAAGCGTCGTACAAAACGAGAAAGTGAACATATTTATGAATTCAAATGTGGGGTTTTTTTCCCATTTGCACACACACACAATGAATATTTGTTCAAAGTTACGAAATTCAAAAAAAACTAAATGGTGTCGTGGGACACCAGGTAGGAACGTAGTTCCTTCGAAGTAGACAGGACATTTAAAAAACCAGCTTCTACCCGCGACTTCGTTCACGCAGACTTCGTTCCATCCATCCATCAATCTATCCATCCATCCATCCATCCATCCATCCATCCATCCATCCATCCATCCATCCATCCATCCATCCATCCATCCATCCATCCATCCATCCATCCATCCATCCATCCGTCCGTCCATCCGTCCGTCCGTCCGTCCGTCCGTCCATCCATCTATCCATCCATCCATCCATCAAACGACACAAATAAAGAGACGTCTCATTTAACGGTTTTTTTTCCACGGATTTTTTCTTACGGTTTTACTATCACATTTTTTTCAGTTCGGTCGCCTAGCAAAATCCCTATTCCCTCCAAGCCTGCCGTAAGGAACTTCGTTCCAATTATACCGACTCTACATCTCTTGTTGTATTACAGAATTATTTTAATGAGTCTAGTTGGCTATTATAACAGAGTGAACGTAGTGAGATACACATGTCGGTGTACAAAGCCTCACATCAAGGGATAGCCTTCGAATACCTCCGAAAAAGGTCATTTCGGTGAGAAAACGTACCGTACGCTACTTGAATCCCAACAACCTTCGTCGAATGTGATTATATTAGATCCGTGATCGAATCACTCCATACAAAGACGCGTAGTTATGTTCAGATATATGATACGAATTAGTATTTTTCCGAGTCGACGGGCCGAGATTATGTGAATACAATACGTAAATAAATGGGACGTAAAAGGTGCTTCAGTAAATAGCCGCTGGGGAAATATTTCACTGAAACAGGTATCCGTAAATGATTTGCCGTTTCAATCAAATCACTGTACTCGTACATTCCCACGGCAACGCCTGAAACATTCCATTTATCCAATTCTCAACTTTACTATCGTTGCTTTAAAAACTTTTCAGAGTTACGGATGGATTGTTTTATTGGATTGCCCCCGGAATTTAGCGATTGTTCGGAATTATATTGGAGTTAAGTAAACTTGTTCGTGACAATAGAGCAGTGAGAGCGGTGATGTGATTGATTGATGACGTTTGAGGATGCATTTGTTTATGTTTTCAATTGAATGATTCGATATTCAAGTGTCTCTCGCCATTATCTTTACTTCCGTCATTTTTGCAAGCCCTTCTACGTTCAGCTTTAAATATGAAACCAAAACTTACTACAATTTCTGTTAACCACAATAAATTAATTAAATCAATTGATTTTATTATAATATGTGTACCTATCTACGAATGGTCATTGAACCACTACTCGGAATTTTTCGTATAACTTAAAAAACTCGTTGTAAATTGAGATACTTGTTTAGGTTTGTGTAGGTTTTTATATAGCAATGAGAAAAATAAATTATAGGTTTTTTTTCTACTAGATATTTGGTTAGATTCCGTAGTAAAGCCGGCTAACCGCTGCTAACCCACTAACTACAGTTCGTTTCCTCCGAAATAATTATTAGCAGCTTTCACGAAAAAAACCTCTTAATACAGCATATAACGTGTCTGTACTCTAGTAGGATTAGCAGCCCACAAGCGAATTACACCGAAAATAGCCATACTATTTACATATTATACTCCCAATAATGTTTTTGCGATTGTGAATCACTCGCCGCGTCGGCGGCGGAGCGGCGCGCGCGCACGACATTGAGCCCGTTAATTTGGGACGAGACGAGATGCACGACACATGGCGATCGGCCTCGCATCACCGATGATACACGCGCTATTTGCGATTATATGACCATTCAGAGTGTTTTGCATCCATATATATTGCACTGTTGAAGGGTGTAAACGTCGGGAAGACTTAAGACAGGAACAGAGATGGATGGATGGACCGTGTAAAATATACGAGTACATGGGGATATTTTGGATGCTGATCTGATTGTTACATGTTCTCACAAATAAGATATATTGATATGATGACATGTAGAACTAATACATATTTTTCTTCTGTTTTTTTTATTTCGTGTTTTTGTAACTATGTGTATTAGACAAAATATTTACGTAGGTAACAATTATTGTCAATTATTACGAGAAAAAAAACAGGCCTATATTCATTATGATGATTGAAAATCTACCTAAGTTACCTAAGAAGACTTTCTGGCTCTGGTAATGAACAGCGTTGTAATTATTCTACCGTTTTCATTTTAGGTCATAAATTAATATTATGATGTATACGGAAGCTTTTGCTTTACTAGTCACATATTTCTGTTACTATCTGGCTTGCATTGTATCCATTAGTAACTTAAATAAGAATGAAAATTTTGATAATCTTATGGGAAAAGAGTATTCATGGAGTTTCCTGCCCATTCTTCTCCATAGTATATGGGGGTGGCAGAGTCCTAATTTTTGACATATTCATACATAAGTACCATTTAATGGTTTACATCAATCAAAGAAATCTGATTCCGATAGTAACTACATGGGTCAAACCTTCATAAATTGTATTTACACAGACTAAATAGTACTATTTTTTTGTATCAATATGGCCAACCATCTACAAAAATACCTGAACGCATTCCGCCTTCTTGATAATCAAATCGTGTTTGACCAATTTTGTAAAGACCTCGTTATCATAATGAAACACGGAACAAAAGTACTCCCAAGTATTACCTCATCACTTTTTGTGCACTACGAACGTAGTTTATATTATAAACAGATAGTTTGGACGATATTTCGCGTGATAAACAACACGGCTTGCCTAATCATAATACATCAAGCGTGTCCGCAACTTTTTTCTACTAGAGATTTATTGCGATTGGGCTCTTAAACTTTGTTTAATTCGAGCGGACTATGAATATGCGAGTAGGTGTTGCAATGTCGTTTGAAAAACTTTAAGTACTGAGACGGTGTAATGCGGCACACTGGGGCGTCGAGGCGTTCGCGTCAAAATTTTTGCCAACACCAAAACGAACTCTGTGTCGATGTAAATAAAGATTCATTTTCTGTGGAGAAAGCCACGCTATCACGCGTCGAAATTCGCTCGCACTGTCAATGACATTCCGTTGAAGAATTAGCTTTTTATTTGAGTCAATAAAGTTCGTTTTAGTATTGGCAAAAATGTTGAGTTTGCCCGGAGCTTCATGAGGTAATGTCATTGAGTATTAATTGCGCTATTAATAATGTAACAGTACAATAAATGTATGTACTTAATTATTTTAATGCAGTCGATGTATCGCGATTGAGCTGCTTACATTTTTACGGCTACTTAGCGCAGCGCCATTTAATCACGCACTAATGAAGGCGCGCTTAAAACGCATCCTGACCTGCTAGGCATATGCTAGAGAGACTTATGTCAGAGAATACGTCGATTTTGTCTCTTTCTCACTTTGAAAACAAGACAAAGAGTGAGTGACTCGCTGCACTATCAGTGACGTAGATGTAGTCTTGGCATGCGAAGATATTTACGAGACTTTTACAGAGATACGAGTATATATGTACCTTCAATTGAAAGAGACAAAGAGTTATTGGGAGAGGAGGATGCCCTCTCCCAATAACTCTAGCATTCCTGATTATCTGTCTTCTAATCGTCTTGTTCTTCTGTCAAGCTGAATTCAAACCCACCTTTTTTACCAATGCTATGATTCTTTGTTCAATAGCAGCATTATCTTGTCGCAGGTGACTGGCAACAGGGATCGTGTCACCCAACAGATCCAGACGAAACTCGGCGACTATCATCTTGCGCAGTGTTTTATCGACGACCCCAGCAAGTCGATTGGGATCTGCGCTGAACCGCCGAGTCCTGCTCCATGTGAGTACCCCTACATCCTTTATATGTTTGTGTGAGTTACTCTTCATCTCTTACAAGTCTTTACCCTGAAAGACTCCGCAATAGACATGTTTTAGAGTGACTTTAGGATTTTATTTGAACGTGCTTCCAACCTAGAATGGTCTAGGATTGAAAATCAAGTTTAGGAAATGGTGGCAAGAAGAGGGCTCGATTTTCCGAATTATTTATCACTCTGACCAGTCCGTGCAACTTTAATAGTGTATGTTAAGCTTCAGTAGTTGTGTAAGTCTAGACCAAGTAAAAATATAGCATAGCTAAAAACTCTTCTAAAAATAAACGTAATTGTTTATTACTTCTTGCTTATTAAATAAACAGTTTAAATCAAGAATCTTTAATGAGGTTCCTCTTTTAAATGTTTATCCTCCTAATTAAAGATATTTCTGACTGGATATAACGTAATTTTTTCTAAGCATAGTGTTCTACAATACCTCTGTAAATATAACGTAACTTTATTAAAATTTTGTCAATTTTCTCATTAGTTTAACTGTTATATAGTACATTTTTCAAAGATTTCAAAGGCGATAAGCCGGTATTATCTTAACCTTCAAATTCGTTATTCTTTCACATTTTTCTTCCAGTTGACATTGTTTATGATGTTCCATTCATATCCCCCGACGTTCATAATATTATGTTTGTAAAATCTAACACAAGGAGTTTTTGTACAAGGATACCTAGTGCTCAGTGTCAAGGTTGACTGTTGAATATTATTATTACATGTGGCCGTAGAAATAGCTCTTTGTATTTCTAGGGGCCTTCATGTTTTACATAATGGTTTGAGGATTCAAAGGAATGATAGTTGAAATAGTAATGAGATTTATTTGTCTACAATTAATTGAAAACAGTATTAGTTAACATCCTATTATACGATGTTTGAATTAACGTGCGTATTTATCAAGCTTTGCTTGGGAATGAATTGCGTGGTACTTTTCATAACAATAGTGTCTCGTTTACATGTAATTTGAACAGTGTCTGATGCTGGGTTTCTTTAGTAAAAAAGAATAATTATCTTTAAGAGAAGTGATTCGATTTTATAGGTATTCATTCATTTTTAAAACTATAAAATAATCGAAAACAAGCTATTCGTTCTACAACCCATTTGGAATGAACTGCCTAAGGCGAGCAATGTGCAAGAAATTCCATGGTTACTCTTTTCCAAATTTTTTTTTTTTTTAAGGTTTGGTGTTCTCATAAATGAAATTATAAGTGTATATATTGGGGGCTTCCTACATGGCAAAAAGATTTCCACATTAACTAAACAATGTATTTGGTATAAAAAAGGAGGTGGTAGGAAAACAGTAATCATTATTGACTCTTGAAAGCGTGATTATTTATCCATCGATATCTCTTCCTTGATTTGTGTAACGTTGTTTTAAGGCTCTCGAAGCGAAATGTTTACCAAATTCCTTGGCCACATTATTGGGGGGCTACGATTGATAGGTCGGGTACCGTTTGATCACGGTCATGCCGCTTGCCAAAGGCTTCGGGGATCCGCGGTGCATTCGCCTGGAAATTCCATTTAATTTCGCACAGATTTCCTTGTGGAATGAGCCTCGCCGTCGTATTATGCCTTTGACTTGAAGCATTTCACTCCTCTTGAGTGGGTCGATAATGGGATGCTATTTTCTTTCTGACTGGATATAACGTAATTTTTTCTAAGCATAGTGTTCTACAATACCTCTGTAAATATAACGTAACTTTATTAAAATTTTGTCAATTTTCTCATTAGTTTAACTGTTATATAGTACATTTTTCAAAGATTTCAAAGGCGATAAGCCGGTATTATCTTAACCTTCAAATTCGTTATTCTTTCACATTTTTCTTCCAGTTGACATTGTTTATGATGTTCCATTCATATCCCCCGACGTTCATAATATTATGTTTGTAAAATCTAACACAAGGAGTTTTTGTACAAGGATACCTAGTGCTCAGTGTCAAGGTTGACTGTTGAATATTATTATTACATGTGGCCGTAGAAATAGCTCTTTGTATTTCTAGGGGCCTTCATGTTTTACATAATGGTTTGAGGATTCAAAGGAATGATAGTTGAAATAGTAATGAGATTTATTTGTCTACAATTAATTGAAAACAGTATTAGTTAACATCCTATTATACGATGTTTGAATTAACGTGCGTATTTATCAAGCTTTGCTTGGGAATGAATTGCGTGGTACTTTTCATAACAATAGTGTCTCGTTTACATGTAATTTGAACAGTGTCTGATGCTGGGTTTCTTTAGTAAAAAAGAATAATTATCTTTAAGAGAAGTGATTCGATTTTATAGGTATTCATTCATTTTTAAAACTATAAAATAATCGAAAACAAGCTATTCGTTCTACAACCCATTTGGAATGAACTGCCTAAGGCGAGCAATGTGCAAGAAATTCCATGGTTACTCTTTTCCAAATTTTTTTTTTTTTTAAGGTTTGGTGTTCTCATAAATCAAATTATAAGTGTATATATTGGGGGCTTCCTACATGGCAAAAAGATTTCCACATTAACTAAACAATGTATTTGGTATAAAAAAGGAGGTGGTAGGAAAACAGTAATCATTATTGACTCTTGAAAGCGTGATTATTTATCCATCGATATCTCTTCCTTGATTTGTGTAACGTTGTTTTAAGGCTCTCGAAGCGAAATGTTTACCAAATTCCTTGGCCACATTATTGGGGGGCTACGATTGATAGGTCGGGTACCGTTTGATCACGGTCATGCCGCTTGCCAAAGGCTTCGGGGATCCGCGGTGCATTCGCCTGGAAATTCCATTTAATTTCGCACAGATTTCCTTGTGGAATGAGCCTCGCCGTCGTATTATGCCTTTGACTTGAAGCATTTCACTCCTCTTGAGTGGGTCGATAATGGGATGCTATTTTCTTTGTTTTTAACTTGAGCTGGTTTGATCGGAATCAAACTTTTTGTTACTCTTTGCAACTTACATCCTCATACTTAGTTATAGTATATCCTGTACTGAAATGATGGTATAAGATGAGGAATGGCTCCACCTGTAATTAGCGGGTATTTCAACTAAGTGTCAAGTAATTAATAGCAAGATCAAAATCAATTATATATAAAAATTGCAATTAATCGGAGTAAGTGTTAATATAAATTCTGTTGTTTAGCTAAACTGAATGGTTATTACATAATGTTAGTTAATGAAAAAGTGAGTCATTATTTCACACCGTCGATGGGTGAATGGCAAAATCGCAAGTGTAAACGACCTACAGTCATACCATTGCTAACCACGTTCCACTTTGATTTGAAAACAATACATTGTGTTTGCACTGCGACACTCATTGTATAATATCCGCTAAACGAACGTTACTTAAGACGCAATTAACATAAATTGCTACATTTCACTCGCAAAAGGTCGAATTGGGAAAGTGGAAACAAAACGCAATGGAAACTTTTTTATTTCGCCCAAGATTATGCGCAGTACGGATAATTTCGGGGGTGGCTATTACCATAACAAAAGAGGATAAAGTTATTTGATGCGCGGTCGTCGGTCCGCCCGCGAGCCTATTTTATGGGATCTTCAATTTTTCAGGTGAACATTGAAGCGACTCGGATTTTTTGTCCGCATTGGAGCAGAGCGGCCGTATGGCATTTGCATAACGCTTAATTTGGGTCAATTTGTACACCCGCCGTGGTTTTACGTATGTACCTATCTATGTACTCCGGTTGGATGATATAGATTATAAAGCCGTGTAGAATTTTGACGAACAGTCGTTTCAAACAGCAGCTCAGTGCGATGTACTGACACTGGGATATCAAGAAGCGCGTGTCTATTTTTTTTCAATACCAAAACAGACTCTGTATCAATATACATAAAGATTGAACTTCTGTGGTAATAGTCTCGCGAACAACACCACCACAGTAGTAATACAACTGTAATGTATGATAATTAATTAAATGAGATGACTGTACATCATTAAAGATTAAGGACCGAGTAATTTGCACAATTGCCAGCGAATCTAAGCCCTGCGCACACAGGCGCGTAAAAACGCGTGCGACCAATCTTTTGTCCAATACCACAATGAACTGTATTAACTCACAGAAGTAGCTAAATTTTTCAATGAAATATCATCTTTGAGGCATGAGAATTTGGTCGCACGGCCGCGTGGTTTTTTGCTACAGAAAATCATTTTTTATGTATAGTGCTACAGAGTACATTTTAAAATAAGTCAATCGCCCGAGTGTGTGCGCGGCGTTATATTCACGAATTCGCACAGTGGTTACTGTTGTGGTTGTCTGTTTGCGATCGCCGCGCCCCGTTAGTTGAGGCTTGATGATAAATGATTCAGTACTCACCGGCTAGTTTCGGACGCGGGGAGCTTGGCTACTCTGTCACGGTGACGTCACGGCCCCGAGCGTGACGCCGCGACGCTGCGGACGCCATGACGCATCACACGACAACGGAACGCTGCGGATCAAATCGCCTTGTTAGTATTACGAGTATTTCATACGACAGTTGCAGTTGTAGTACTTAAAGTAAGTGTACTTATTCGAGTCAATATACGTGTCGTACCTATTTGTACAACAAGTTATTAAAATCTATCACCTTTGCCGACCGCAATGACAATGTCTACCGACTTGTCAGTTGCATTTAAACATTCATAAACAACAACTCAATGGAATGAGGCCATCAAACATAAAAAAAAACATGGTTCACATTGATAACCTCCTCTTTTTTATTACAAGCTTTATATTAACTTGCAATGTATGTATGTCCGGGTGGAATCTTGCAATTGAATTTTAAATCAGTTATATTTAACCGATTGGGCTGAAATTTGGTATACACGCTTATTTTGGATGACAATGCATGCTTAGCTATGTGACGTCATTCTAATTCCAATATGGCGGATCATCCCAGATGGTGGAATAGTTATTTTTTTCTGCACTACCACAAAATTATTTATTGGGAAAACAAACAACAGTACATAAAGGTTAACAATTAAGTATTACAGAAAGTTATGTAAACACAGTACGGCCCACAGCGTTGTCCACGGATATATTACATAAGGTTGCCGCGTTAAAAGGGTTATAATTATTTTTTATTATTTTATTAAATAATTATTGTATCTCACATTCAATAATAGCTGTTGACTGCCTAGCTATTAAACACACTGACAACAATACTGTAGTTTTATCAATATCCTAGTATCTAACAGTTATAATCACGTATTGATAACGCACCAAAGTAACATATCTTGCTCGATCAATTTCCCATTGCCGACCTAATCCTCTCCAAAATAGGTCGGCTTATGTCGTTACACACGCCGGGAGCGATTTTATTCAAAGGTACGGGGATTTATACGAAAGAATGAACCACTATAAAAACGTTACCCCTATAAAAAGCAGTAATAATGATATTCCGCCAGGAGGAAATAATTGTAAGACATCGCCCGGCCGGCTACAGTCGAGTTTTACGATCATTCGGATACTGCGCTCCTCGGTGGCTCTTAATTAAACCGGTTAGAACAATGTTACTTTACTCCGGACCTTTGATGTCCTATAAATTATACATGCCCAACACATACGGGGGCTGCGAGGGAAAGTCTCAAAGCGTTAGACATTATTGGATACAATTAATGTTCTACGTCTCAGGGAAAACACATTTGCGAATAATCGAGCGATTTGAATATTTTTAATTTTATTCAGACGATTTTCCTCCATTCAACCTTTTACGAGGCGTTAATGCGAGCTGGTAGCAGGTATATTTAACACTTGCCAATTGAGAAGTGTTAAGTGAATTATTGTAATCTACCGCAGACGTGGGAGCGTGACTGATAATTTATCGTGGACCATAACAACGTTAAACACAAATACTTTATTTATCAATACCATAAACCGTAGTACTTAAGTACCTTTTTGACTTTAATCCTATTCATTCGCACAGCGCGGTTATCTGGAGCGCGTCAGTCGACCGGTTAACCTCAGTAAGCGATTACAAAACCTATTGCGGGGGGACAACGTAACCGCAACCTAAACCATACAGTCGTCCGTTTAAAACTGCCAGCAGTCGCGGCGATTTGCGGGAACGCTCACTAAATGCATTGCAGTATGTTTAATGTCCACTGGAGCGAGCGATTTACCAAATTTATGTATTAAAAAATGCAATGTACCTTTGTATATAAAGATTGATCTGTAGCTACTACGCGTCAAAATTTGCTCCCGCCAGCGATGAAATTTTTTCATCCACGATTTAATACAGTTCGTTTTGGTATTGGCCAACAATTGGACGCGCGCGTTTTGTTCGACGCGCTGCATTTACCGTGTTTCACATACATTGTAAACTGTCATAAAAACTAGTATAATAATATTAAAATACTACTGTGAAACAGGTGAGGGTAAGGGGGCCGGTTCCACTCAGCGAATGCAGAAACACATTACCTTCGCTTGCATGCCATTGCTATGTGAAAGTCGGTTTACTCTAGAGATTAAATTGCGTCTCGTGTCGACCACCTGTCTAGGCGTTCTCATGCGATATGATTAGTTAACGTAATGACAATATTATATGCGATTATCGCGTAAGTAATGTGTACTCTTTATTGACCTTTGTCAATGATGTTATTGAATAGTGTCGGGTCACGCGACTGGGTTATGTAAAGTGGTCTATGGATGTATATCAATTTATGGTGGCGTGCGGTGTGTGGCGTAAACTATATGAATCTATTGCATTATGTTTGAGGTTGATTGAGGTCGAGTATTGGTTTAGTGAATGATGGAAGTTCAATAGTCTAGATTAGCGTAATCGAAGTGACAATATCGGAATGTCTTGTGATGGGTACGTATCAAAACAAATCTTTATAGGTAATAGATATAAGTTTTTTGAGGTAACAAAGGTCTGGAGCAGTTATTTATTTATTTTTTGTCAAATGTATTCGTTTATAGAATATGTTTCGTTGAAAAGGATAGTTTGTTCTCAAAGCGAGGTGTTTATTGAAGATAGTAATCGAACGTAGGTCAATAACGCTGTCATTTCGCGATCTATGATTATTACACAACCGTATTTATTTTGTTGGCAACATTGCATATTTTAAAAAATAAGCTCTTAATTAACCAGGTAATCATATAAATTGTATGGGGTTAATAAACGGGCAACGATGATGCAAATATACTTACATAGAAGAAAGAAACGACCACCTGTCCATAGATATACCAACACCTGTGGGGTGAACACGCATGTCTAGACCAGAGATCTGTCGCGGATTCGCTCGCTTGCTCTCTGTCTTATTTAAAACGACAGAAAGAGACAAAATCTACATACTCCGTGACGTAAGTATAGTCTTGGCGCATATGCTATAACTACTGCATCGGATTTTTAAGAAATCAATTTAAATATAGCTAGACAACACTTACTCATCGTATGACCCCAAACTAAGCAAAGCTTGTACTACGGGTACCATACAATGGACTGGCGACGATCTCAGTTACACCCAGACGATGGCAAATTCAGAAAAGGATATTCCCCAAATTTGTCAATGACGGGAATCGAACCATTTACCACCAACCAAGAGAGCCGAGCGGCTTACGCTCAGACCACTGGATCAAGCCGTCGTCGTTCAATTCACAGAAACATTGCGACCAGCGGTGATGGAAATCAATTAATAATACACTTGATAATATCGCGTCTTTATGAATTGCGACCCACTTTGTTACGCGGTCGTCGTATAACGTATAAAGCATGTACACAGCAAGGTGATGATAAATTATTCAAAAATCCCGAGTGGTTTCTCGCGGCGCGTGACGAGCGTCATGACGCTGGCGACGAAGCGTCACGACGCAGGCGACGCGGATGTCGCCTGCGGGCGCTACGGGCGACAATGATACGGCGCGCGGCGCCATGTGGGCCATGTCGCACGAATCAGGGACAAAGGTTTACTTTGTCATCGCTTATATTAAGGAGAATGTATGTATGAAGAAGATTATTACTTATTGTGATGAAAGCATTTTGACGAACGTTTGTTCTGGTTTGGTTGCGGCTATGATTTTAGCCAGCGGAAAATTTCGCAATTTACCCTGGTCTGGGATCGATGCCAGTCCATCGTATTGTACAAGTTTTGCTTAGTTTGGGATCATACAATGAGTATGTGTTGTCTGGCGATATTTATAGATTTATATCGAGGGGTGAAAGGCTATTGGATTTAAGCGACACTTTTGGGCTATTTTGACTTATATACATATTTGGAAACAGCTAATTTTTCTGCGTGGAATGAGCACGCTCTCATGTAAAGTAAATTAAATACGCTTAAGTGAAATTAACTTTTTACCCCTGGATATTATCTTTAATCGATAACGTGTTTTACGTATAGTATATGCCTATTGTGACATGTTTAAACGCTCACCACGTTTAAAATAGCTTTTTTATACATTTGTGTAAGGTTGAGGGAGTTGTTAAGGGGCAAGCGGGTCCGAGACCGAATTATACTCCGCGTTTAACGATACTCGCTTTAAATAAGTAGTTGAATGATTACTTTATTACCGCAAAGCCGGCGCTGGTTTTAAATGGTGGTTTTAATTAAAAAACTCTTTGTTTTCTTTGGCCTTTAGCCGCTGGCTTCGTTGTTTGCGGCAGTTCGTAATGTTTTAATATTTGTTACCATATTTTGTGTCACTTCTTTACGGCTTCTTTATAATTCACATTTTAACGTCAATTGAGATTTATTTTGATCATAGAGTATCTAGAGTAGGTACTCATAATGACTCCACTCTTCTTATAGCTCTGCGGCGATTTTTCCGCCATTGTTGTTATCTCATGTACCTGTAGTTAACCGCAACTATATGGGAAAATAACAATGGCGGAGTCAGATAAACCAGATAAATTTACCGCATCGCGGGCTCGAAATGCCATCTCCGTTATAATATCTAAAAAAAAAGCAACTATTATTCGCCACGGACAAAACAAAGCAAACAAAGCACACAGAGAATATAAAACATATACAATACACAGAAAAGGAAAGAAAAAGAGCTCAGTGCGAACTGTGCCGAAAAGGTATTGGCTCAGCACGTGCATGATTTTGATTAATATCGTACTTTTGGCGGCATATAACACAATCTAAAGCTTTTAAAAATGAATCCCTCTGCCCTCTAACGGATTTAAAAATGTCCGATACATCTACACGTGTCTAGCTGATCGTGCTCTGAATTTAAATTTCAGGATGCCCGCTCCTGTAAATAAAAGCTGTAACGCACCAAGCGTACGAACAAACCCATTTCAAGTTATTGCGTTTTATGATCAGAGGTATCAAATAAAACCCAGTGACAGGTAGATCGTCGGATTTCTCAGTATTACATTAAGATCGTTGTATTCCTTATTGAGAATGAGCATTAAGCACTTCACGGGGCTTTATGACCGATGACGTCACAGCGCGCGAGACGTGCGCATACAAAAATAAATGTCCCAAGAACAATGCGCGTAGTGGTAAAACATAATTCCCATTGTATGTAGCGCCCCACACTCGGACCGTAACTAACTCGACCGCGCCGCCTTATCACGTAAACTCGGCAAAATGATGGTTTGTTTGTTCGACCGCTTTGTCACGCGATTTACTTAATTTATACCTACTTGGTGACTTATTGCCGTGAACTGGCCACATTTCGTTGGGCCGAACGGTAATGAGGTAATGTTTTAACGCGCGCGTGTAAAAATATGGCCGTAAATAGTATGGCACGTGGCTAATTTACATGTAAAACAAACAAATGACTAACTCTTCAGTTCTTTACACTTAATTCTGAATGTATAAATATGTAACACTCAGATAAAATATATCTAAGATAGGTATAATTATGTTGTTATGTTTACACGATTCAATCTAGCTGTTATATTACTTCGTTAAGGATGGTTTTGCTGCTGTACGCCGAAAACATAGTGTCAATAAAAGAAACCGTGTCAAAATATGAAGCTCACAAATAAATGTCTGTTTGGTACAAAAACACATTTCACTGATGCATTCGACTCGTAAGTTACGGACGGCGGCGGCGCGGCGGTGGTGCCGCAGAGTCGTATCGCTCGCTACATACTGTGTTATCGGTCTGAACGCGAGTATCGTTCGACTTCTAAGAATAGACCCCCCGAGTATCGGGGTCGGCGAAATTTACGAGACCATTGTAAATCCTTAATCAAATTGGAGTACTCGAATCGTTACCGATTTTATATGAATCGTAATGAACATGATTACCTTCCATATCTGCCAAATGATCTGGATTGTACCGTAACCAATTGGGCAGAACGATGGAGGTAAGCTGAAGCGAGGAAAGAAAAATAAAAGGCAAAATTATTGTTTGCGGAAACTGCTTTCCGCCTTCACACGGGACTGCGGACTTCGAGGATTATATAGTCATAGTCAAGCAAATCGAGGGACGGCTAGAAGATTGACAAATCCGTTCTTTCGACGGCTTCCGTCGTAAAAGTTACCTTTTATCGCATCGTGAATATTCCTGACTTCTTTGTTCTCGGTATTCAACAATTTATCCTGTTCAACAATAAAAGAATTCGCATTCTAAATGTTTCATTAACTTATGATATCATTCAGTAATAATGTACTAAGGTAATTTAAACTCGATTATATTGACATTCCGAATGGGGGTCGTTCACGATCGATTTAGTTTTTACTAACGAGTTATCACGTCGTAGATTTCTTACTCCATTACTCTTCGATTTGATCTGCAACCGTGATAAATGACGGCGGGATCTGTCCGGCTCGTGTGATGACAGCCGCTGCACGCTACACACGGCCTCAAATTGACTTGTCAATGCATTATTGTGTCCTTAATAGCCCGCTGTGCGATTTGCGACTTGTGCTTATGGAAATGTTGCCATCTGTGTGGCCAATGGAGACGTATTATGAGCGATACTTTGATACGATCTCAGCTTTTTTGTGCTCACATAATTTTTCTCCGTCAGAAATCTAATTTTCTTTGCAAGTTGTAACTTATTGCAAAATAGCGATGGTGAGATATTATTCGTTATATGAAATTGTATCACAGTTTATATAATAAAATTGATCTTATAATGTATCTTCACGTATACGGTGTTTTTCATGTAATTAAAAAGATCGAGTCAAATAAATGAATCCTCATTTCACAGAATACAAATCCACTTAAACCGAAGTGCCCTCGTAAACATTTCATGAGATTTCATAACCTTTTCGATACGGCAATCTATAAACTTTGAAAGGTTTTCCGTATCTCAGCGAAATAATTCGCTAAAAGACTACATAAACATTGGGTTATGATCGTATTATCGTGAGGGAGGTCTGTGCAAACGAGCTTGGGAAACTGACGGACTGGTAAATAAGAGCCAGGTCACTCGGCTGGATATGAAATAGTCGTTATACTTACGTTTATACTCTCGCTCACAACGTTTATTTGTGTACTCTGGTAACACGATTGCAATTTACTGGTTTGTATCGATTTTTAAATATTTACAACAGATATAACTGAAACAGGACGGTTTTAAAACACAATTGACACGCGTTACATTAAAAGGCAGATAGGGCTGATAAGAATTATTATGAGAGTATCTTCGATCAGAATAGTTATGTCAATATATAAAATCTTCAGCATACGTTTCGTATTGGACGCGAGCAACCTCATGAGAAGATTCTAATATTCTCGTAAAAGTGAACTAATAATGATGATGTTGAAAGCAATCTCGGCGACTTCTGCATTTTATTTTCAATTTAACTAAAAATTCCGCATGCAAAGTAGGTACACGAGCAAGACGCAACTAGTTGCTGGTGTCGTTTACAGTTGAATTGAAATATTAACACTACTCATTCCATAATCAACATTCGTCCCGCACCGTCGACACGCTCTCGCGACCATTCGTGAGCGAATTTAATTTTAAGGACAGATCTCGGGCAAAATTTCAACTGGCGTGTTGAATTTGACAAGTTACCTCTTAACGGCTCACCCTGGGGGACCTATTTAAACGAATTGGATGGAGTTTAATGTTCCCGATTGTTCCATCTAGCGTTTAATTTTTAATTCCGTGAAAAATATTAAAGAGGTTGGCAATTTTGAGTTGGGTAAAGTGTCTTTATTGCGTGTTTTATTTGATGATAAATAAAATTAAGTAAGTTGAAAATTCGTACCAAATTAAGCTTTAAGTGACCCAAATAATACAAAAGTTACTTGTGTCCCATCTCCAATTAATCCCTTGAGGTGTCTCTGGTAGTTTTAAATATGTAATTTAGCGATTAGTCTTAAGAATTACCAATCGTCGCACGTTTTAATTTAATTTTGGCGGCGACTAAGGAAAGGAAACATCTTGAGGTATTTAAGCTCATTTCAAAAGTGCTAGTGCACTCGGATGCAGCGCAATTATAAGGTATGGAATAAAAGTGAGGTAGTTATGAAGCGTTTCAGTGCCGGCTTGTTTTATTTACTCGTATATCGTGTTCGCTTGCCGACCACGACTGCGGACTCGGGAGAATTTAAGGGGTTCGGCTGCAGGCTTAGCGGACAGAGCGCGGCGGAATATAGATAGAAAACTCTTTATTGTACACCAATAGTTACAAAGAAATTACACAACATGTATTGACAAAAACAAGAAAAAATAGAAGTGTACATTGGGCGGTCTTATCGCAAGCTGCGATCTCTTCCAGACAACCTTTGGATGGAGAGGATTTTGTCATAGTGACATGATGGCAGACAGTTGTGTACCATTGTGAAAAAATAAAAAAAACTAATAACATGTGTATACATACATATAAATATGTCAATTTGTAAAATGTCTTGCGAACCATAAACTATCTTGGACGATTTTGGACTTTTGATTATGATGGCAACAATCGGATCTGTTGATTTAGTGGAATAAACCAATGAGAAAGTGGTCGAGTGACCCTACCGTGGAATATATTGATAGAAATTTGGGCCACATCGAATGAAAGGTTCAAACTTTAAATATACACACTTGTTGGTACTAACACTGTTTAGTACTCGCGATGGCACAGTTTTGATCCTTCAGAGCTGACGGTTATATTGAGAAATTAATATATAAAAGCTAACACGATGCTGAAGAGGTTCCTTTGAATAAAATTAACGCTATTTATGATAATCAAACACTTCAACCCGGGCATTCTTAATTAGACCTAACACGTAGTGACATATTTGTGTATGAAAATCTACATCCATAAATTATTACACCCGTAACAAAAGTGATGTGACTAATGAAGGTGAAAGCGTGGGAATGACATGAGTCACTAGTTTTGACTATAAATGTGAAGGTTCAATATGGTATAGCGTATTTCACTTGAAAACAAAAGGCTTACCTCATTGAAGGTACGACCTAGTTGTCAGGGAAGTCAAGGTCGATGATCATGGCCGTACAGAGGCCTGTGCTATGGTTTGCCCATACTGTTGCAACCGTGAATTCGTTTCGGTGACATTTAGCTGATGTATGACAAAGTATTCAATGTAGGCAAACTGCAAGCACTGGTGTGCCTTGTATGCCTTGTTATTTATTACTTGTGTATGAAGTAAATGTTTTGTTAATTGTTACTCGCTTACGCTTATCAGATATCGCCTTCCTCGTATTATGTGCCATTTGTATTATGCGCTTTAGTCTGCCGCAGCTTTGTACATTACTGAACTTTGCACAGTAGTTTTTCAGCGCATTATTCTGGACTGGAGAATTTTTAAGAGCCATCTCGTAATGTAACTTCATTACTTCAAATAAGTACTCCAGTTACATAATCATTATATTTTTACAATTAAAATAAAATTAATTGATCGAACGCTTTGATTTTGTCTCCTGCTGGTCCTGTGATGAGTTCATCATTGTATTCATTGAAAGTTGTTTCATATTAAAAAATACTGAGAATTCCATTATTTACCGTCTTATGTAAAATATAGGCTGGTACGTTGTGATTTATTGTTGAACATGAATGAACTGTTTCGTAGAAACTGGTTTTCTGCAAAATCTCACTTAGAATTTCCTTTACGTAACTATTAGCAAAATGGCTATTACAAGCTTACGAACAACAATTACGGAGTTGAATATTTATAAAAAGCGTTCAGTGTTAACTTTATTATAAATTTTATTAAAACGTACCTAGTTAATGTTTGAAGTGGCAGTTTATGAGTTAATTATCTTCAGTTATTAGGCATAATTGTGCTACAGGAAAACGTAATAAACTTACAAATAATTGTAAATGTTGATGAAACAATCTGGCTTCTATATTCATTCATATAATATCATAAAGGAAAGCTTACTCAGGAGAATGTTGGCCTTTCCGAAATTAGGCTAATGGAACGATCCATGCGTATCCCAGTTATTTCCTAAATGCCATAACACATTCCGTGGTGCTGTGTAATTAAACACTATTATCGTAATAACGGTATTGCTTCCGTGACTTCCGCACATTTCGCTATCGACTGTTTCATTCGATTTACCAAGTGTGAGCTACGTAATAATTTCGCAATATACTACATGCCTACACATACCAATTGTGACCTTAAAACCAGTCTTGTCTCTACGGTCAGGGTTGCCATTCATGCACTTATGTCGCTGTTTCCTGCACCATCCTTGTTTATCAAGGTAATAGGTACTTTTTGCATCTTAATCCCATGTTTGACCTCTGTCGCTTTAAAATGTTGATACCTAAGCCTAAGCGCATCACACACGTCAAACTAAACTTTACATCTAATTCTAGTCCTGCTTCCAGATTTTAAGCCTATCTAAATCTCTCAAATGTATGTAGGATTTTAATATTCTTGGTTCATAATTTCTGAACGAAGCGGTAAACGAATGAGCGAGAGAGATTTGAAAATGAGAAGACGTGTAACGCGAGATGTTAATTCGAAAATAAAAGAAAGTGTAATAATAAGATTTTTTATAAAGAAGACCACCCCACATGTTTGACACCGCGGTTTATTATTTGAGTATTGGTTCTCCGTTCTACTCATGTGTGAAAAAGGCAGCAGTCCATTCCTCAGCTGAATTGTTGTCATGATACTTTTTGATTGAACCAACATATTGTTGGCGGTCCATCACTTATCATTTACACATCCACAAAGGCGTTTTGTTTTATTACGAACGTGCCAAGCTCACCCTTGACATTCATTCTGACACCCGGGGCCTCATTACACGCCGCGCAAATATAATTTACATTTGTAATCGAGATTACAATGTACGTATTGCTTAAATGGGATACGGATTCTGAGGGCAATAACAGGGATTTCCGAAATAACGTCGGTAACCCGTATATAGAGTCCGGATTTGTTTTAATGCTAACGAGTATGTTCGCGTATCATTGAGATATTGTAAAGCTGGTGTTATCGACTCCGAAATTGAAAATGTTGAAATTTGAATAGCCGAATGAAGAGTGTCAAATAGCACACTGCCTCATTAGATTATAAGCAGAGATCGGAATAGGTAGACTATATTTACCTAAACTTCGAGCAAGGAGTAACAAAGAGTGGATAATACCTCCTCTAAAATCCCGGAATAATTATAATGAAGATATAGTCCTGGAATTAAAAAAACACGAATTGTTTATTGGACTTTATGTTTAGTTACAAATTATTGATTTAAAGAATCGTATAAGATTTATTAGGGTTCCGTACTAAAATAATGTCAAACTCAAGAATTCGTTGGTTAAGTAGTTAAGTTAGCCCTAAAACATGTTATATGATTTTTCAAGTCAATAAATAAAGTCCAATCAATAATTTGTGCGTTTAAATACCGGGATTCTCGGGATTCTTGATAAGGTTACCACTCCACCCACTCTGTTACTTTCTTCCTCGAAGTTTAGGTAAATACAGTCTACCTATTCTGATCTCTGGTTCTAACTAAGATATGGTAATCTAAAATGACAACAGGAGACCTAATATAAACAAAAAAAAATTGGTGCACAAACAAACGAACACGAGAACTTAAAACAATTTTCAAGGAATATAATCTCAAATCCCAACCGAAATCCATTTAATAGCTTAAAGATTTGCTTCACCAGAGCGGGGAATGATTTGAAGATAATTTATACAATCCCGGAGTGAGGCGAGTAGCGAGTATGCGTAGTGAGTTGTGTGGTGCGAATGAAAGATTTATGAGTGTAATTCTTCAGAGGTGAACCCAACGCGGTGGCTGAATTACTTTTATTGTTTCTGTTGGTTCACTTTTTAGTTATTTTACCCCGAGTTTTACTTGCAAGCTAGCTTTTATCTTTTATCTTAGCTTTTATCGACTAGATCTTTATACGACACTGTATCTCGGTTAAGGCTCCCGAGACGCTGCACTAATTCTCACATTATTAGAAAAGAGGTCGCGCCTGTCGAGAGACATAAAAGCATTAGTTACAAATTTACAAATTTCTCTTAATATTTTATAAAAAAAAGTTTTAATCCCTTTCGTATATGCGACCACCATCTTATTCCATAACCACTGAACAGCTGTGCTCACAGTGTTCCGGTTGGAAGAGCTTCCGGTTCTAAAAAGCTGGTTCAACGACACGCACACGAGGGTCGTAAGTCTCAACTTAATCTCCAGTTAACTCTTTTACGTGTTTATTTATCGTCTCTTATACGTTGCCGCTTTATTTGTGTTCGTGTTAATGTTTCTGCACCGTCACCGTAGTTTGTGCATTTGGATTTCCTTGAGTAGTGGGGTGTATACGGAGAGATGATACATGTACAAGAAGCTGGAATAGTGTGTGAACGAAGCTCGCCTCACTGCTCACTCGTTTGTCATCGCCGACGACCTCTTACGCGCGTCATTATGTGGTTATTGCGGCCGTCGGATGAAGTCTCATTAGTTCTTTATTCTTACATTCATCCTCTGACAACATAAATACCTTATTATAAGTCAAAGAAATCGAAATGGGTCATGGCTTTTTTGTAAAGGACGTAAGAATTACTGTTACTGTACTGAATCTTTACGATTTAATTGGTATATTACGTTGTCTCAAAATATTATAAAATTTGCAATAAAAATTTACGGATTTGGAAAACAGATGACGGTGCGTTGTCGTTCAACGATAAGGCCCGCTTAACTTGTTGCAGGAAACTTATTATTGAAGGTCGCAGATTGATTGAACGTGCGTGATATGAGCGCAGACTTATCAAGGTGATAGCGGTAGGATGGCGCCATTCATTAGCTTCAGGGTGTAGTTAATCCAAAAATTTTAAGCCGGTTACCGACAAAACTGGATACACTTCGTAATTTGGTTATTATTTATTCGTTTATGATTCTAACATCAAACGTGACCTATTTTCACGGCGTGACACAGTATCTAACCGCGTATACAGCACCAGGCCTTACTCTCAGGACACCGATATGAAGTATTGGCCCCCAGAGATTGCTGGGAATTGATTTCTACGCAAGTAGAAAAATGAACAGCATAAAAATATATATATACCTAAGTGCAATATATCGTCGGGTTAGAGTTGTAGCCTCCATAAAGTAACGTGTAGGTTTGTTCAGGGTGCTACCATTATGGCCGTTCGACACTGGACGCGTGTAGCGTTTGTACCATCAAAATTGTACCAACTTGTATAATAATATCATTTCGCGCAATACATGGTATGAATGCACTATGTGTGACTTTACCGTTTACGTTACATTTAAAACATGAAATGTCTTTATTATGGAAATGTGTTTCCATTTTTTCATTGTACTGTACTTTCTATTTCTTCATTACAAAATATTATTGTGTAGTTGTTTACTCAAATTCCGAAGTTAATTGTAATGTTCCGCTCATCGCTACATTTATAGCATTGCCTAGCGTTGCGCTTGCCTCTCCTAGTTATGGTTGGTTATAATCTATTTTCATTTCGCAAATTTTGGGTGTGAACGAAATTGTGCTACCATTGCCTTTATACGTATAATTGTGTTGTACATTAAACGTATCGTATTCCGAAGTAATGTTTCCTTCTGCTTATATTCATTTTATTTTACCGTCTCATAATTTGTAACCCTTTTCAGCGACCTATATATCAACACTTGATCACATGGGCATAATGTTTATACCCCATGAGTAAAATTCTCATATTTCCCTCTATCGTGTTCATTATTACGCTTAGTTGTTCCATATTCCGAATGAATGAGACATTTATATTCTATTTCCATTCACTAAAATTGGGAGACGGAAGATTTAGGTTGCCTGCAAACTATTCTGTCATCTACGTGCTTGTTTCTACGAATTTGTTATATCGCAAGTAAAATCTTACGTATCCTAGAAAAACGAGATAATTGTCTACCTGGAACGAGACGGATATCTTATTTATTTATTGTTAAGATAAAAGTAATTGATATTGAAGGGTGGCCTACTTTTATAATACATTCCTTATAATTGTCAAGCTTTGACAATTTTGAAGAAGCTACGTATTTCTGATAAGTACTGTGGACACAAAATTACTTTGATTATTCTATCTATACGTATAGTTTAATATTACCTACAAGTTCTCATTATTCTGTGTCAACACAATGATTTCACCCAGAGCCTTCATCATCCAAGCAAGTTCCTTATGTTATAAACATACTAACACAAACGTAACGTTTACGAACACTTGTAGCACTAGTAGCTTGCGTCTGAAATTTAAATCTGTGAGAATGTGGCGCGCATACAAATCTGTTCGTGGTCTCCGCAGACGTAGAGCGTGCCTAGCCAGACCTCGGATACACGGCGCTGATTATATGTAAATTTTGTAAATTACATGTACCTATTTTGTGTGTCGATGGCGATTTTGATGTAACCGGGAAATATGTATTCTGTCAGTAGTTTCAAAAGAATTCAAAATCATAATAATATTGTGTTTGTCTATGATTACTATTCTATATTTTCTTCAACTGAGAAAGTAAGTCATTGATTTGAGAGTCGTGCCATTCACATTAGAACTTCCAAGTTTTCCATGTTTTGTTTCTACTGTTCTATAATACATATTATTTTGCTTGACGTTACCTACTCTCTGCTGCGTAAGCTTACTTCCATTCGCGCAAACCTTTACAACAATGTATCGATTCTCCTTTATCAATATTTTACAAGTCGTAATGCTGGTGACTGAAGATGTCTAACGTAATCGCTAGTTTGACATTCGTAAAGTGTCGCAATATGGTAGACGCCTGATGTCTCGTTGAGTGCTCCGCACATTTATTCATCGCATTCTACGTGAAATTGTTATATCTGTCTCGAGATGTATCTTTACATTTGGATCGATAAACGTTGGATTCCTATTATTTCGGACTGTGCCCTCAGTGCATATTATGAATAATAAATATATCAATCATTTTATATCATAAAATCAGAAATCAGAATCAAAGAAGATCAGTATCAGAAAATGAACTCGTGTGACTCATTGATTGATTAAATACATACTAGATACGAAATACTAATTTGGAAGAATATGCCTTACGCAAAGGTAAAAAAAATATAGGTACATCTAAGAAAAGGATACAGAGCCACAGAAACAAACAAAAAGCTTTTAGTACTTTCGTCAGAACGGCCTCCGCCACGAAACCAAGAATGTTTATTTAGATTATTTGTTATGTTACACAAAATGCCAACCTAAAAACTTTATGCCCCTCATTCTCGTGAAGGTGAATGCAGAGGATCTTGCTATTCCCCCATTCTTGTATTATTGTATCTTTCGTACGATTACTTCGAGGACAAATGTCTTTTGCCGAGGCTATTTTTGCTATTATGCACCTCATCACTAATGGTGTCCTGTCCTGTTCTTATTTTAATTTAGAAAATAAAAGTTTTTATAAAAAAGCAAGAGGAGGTGTTTTTATGGGAATATAAACGCATAAGTTTAAAACCCCGGATACTTCTTCATTCTATTAGGAAAATAAGCAACCATCTAATAAATCTTAAAATATTAAACGAATGCGCGACATTTCTTTATCCCCTTGATTTATAAAGGCAGATAGGCGAAGCAGCTGAGAAAAATATGTACATAATACGCACATACATACAAGTAATATTCATTTAAGATACAACCTAAAATATTCAGCCTATGGAATTATGACGGGAATTATCTCCTTTTTATGACACAACCAACCACTAAGAAAAGATTTTCTTTGGCGTAATCCAAAAGGGAATGAAATATGTTAGTGCTAGGATCAACGTGAAAGAAAACTTAGTTATTTATCGACGAAGGAGCCGGGAGGGGCTAAGGTATTGCGAATTACCTCAAGATTACAAAAGTTGCCACGAAAATGTTCTTTTCTAACACACTTAATCCGTGTGCGGGATGCAATAGTAATACATTACTGTCCTTATAATTGCTTTTCCTTGGAGGTCGCGTCTTATCATAGATACTCTTTTGTGGGCGCATCCGTCAGTAACTTATCCTACATGTTCTCCAACTTCTCATACTTATTGCGCATAACGTCTAAGCCATTGCTTTATAGTCTTGAATGACCATCATCGCTGCTGTAATGTTTCCTTATGTATGCACGATACTCAAACATCATTTCGTTGTTTAAGAAGTCATCTAGGTAGGCCGCTATGCGATGACATTAGAAGAAATCTCATTATTTACCTATATGGAATTTTATTCCATATAGGTAAATACATTAAAAAATGCGCCGATACATTTTAATGTATCGGCGCATTTTCAATCTCAAAAATAACCTATTTATTCTTGTCACAGTGTTAGCAATTCAATATGGGGCTACCGCGATCATGCCTTTGTATCGGGAGTTACTTGATTGCAACCGTGTGTGTTGTCTGCACAAGTGTACTCGCCATGTTTATGCAGACGGTAGTCTGCATACAAAACACTGGCTTCGTAGCTGCGGTGCGGCGTCGAGAAACCTCCCCTGCACTCTTTGATAGGAAAGTTATAAAAATGTCTGCGCTGGCTAGACGCTAGACTGCAAGACAAGATGTTTTGCGAAATATCCAATTCTTACAGACAACAATATGATTTAGAGTTGTATTCGAATTTATATTTTGGACTTTTGTAAAGTAAATACCGGTTTATAGAAATCATAGCATTGCTATTCTACTCAGAGGAGTGTTTCTGCGAAACTTTCATGGGCGAGCTATAAGTTATAAATTATATACTAGAATATTTTATTGCTCTAATTCGATAGATTATTAATCAGTGAACAAAAATAATTAAACCATTAGTTGTATCTGTCGCTACTTAATCTTTTAGTATTGACTTACCGCCTGAATTAATATGCCATCAACTAGTCTTTAAAAAACCTAAATGTCACGCATAATAAGAAGCAATCATCATCTTAATATATTAGCGAATGGAATTTAGAAAGTCTAAACAACTTTTTGTCCTGTAAAGGTTGAGCTCAGAATCGAAATGAGAATTGGATACACAACGCGGAAGATATGACGAGTGTTGCTTGTCGGTACTTTTATAAATTGTGTGCAACGTTGTGAATAAATCTTATTAACTTCCTTATAGTGTAGGGAAAGGCCTCGACGCGTGTCTTCGCGGATCGCATTGACCCGCTTACGACGTTTCGCGGCGCGGCGCGACCTCGGCCGGCAAACAAAGCAGGCGCGTGTCCCGCATTTTGCTCATCATTCTATTTTACAAGGGCCCTTATCACGATGTTTACGGTAATCGGTACCCTGAAATTATTACAACCTTTACGAGGTCGCGTGTGATCCGGCTGTCGAGTGTTCCGAGTTAGTGAACGTGATATAATGTAAATTCCTACTATAAATCTACACGTTTCTATTGTAATGTGTTCAGTATTCAGTTATTGGAATGGCGCGTTATGAATAGTTTCATTTACTCGTACAATACGAACCCTCTAGGAGTAACTTAAGAATAAACACCTCACGATGATAATGAATAAAATGCATAATTTATAACTGACGCTCGATGATGTTTTTTATGAATTTAATTGGATTGAAAAAAAATACATATGCAATAAGATTCGCAATAATAATTCTTCTAATTAGTTGCGAAACATCGCGAGGTGCAGCGGCGGTGCGCTCAGCGTGTGCGCACGTGTCAACGGCCGCAGGTGCGCGCGTCATTGGCCAGCGGTCGCCATTGTTCTCGCCGCCCCCCACCTCGCCCCGCCCCTCCACAGCGACAGTGGAAATAAAACCTCCCCGCGCACGGCAATCAGGGTTAGCAGCTGATAAATTCCTCCTTTAATTCCCACTGAAGTCTTATGTCCGTCGCACATGAATGACCATGAATCGTCTGTCGTACATAAATTAACCACCTGGCGTTGTTATCGATTCTGAGACTGCTCATGAACGTTGACCTCTGGGAAATATTTTTTTTATCAGACAGATACCATATTTATCTCTCGATACACGTGTATATTGAAACACAAGATGATTAGAACGCGATAGCAAAAAATAATATTAGCATTGAATTTGCATGAAAGGTGTTTTATCTAATCTGCCAACGTAAAAAAAAGTTTGTTTATACTAAAAATAATTGGAATATTCGATAAGGAACGGGTATGTTCTCGAACTCCACCTAGTGCATTGATTAAAGCAATTATTCACTTGATTTTATCAGATAGATTGACGAGGGGCCTTTTGATCCACGCACTCGGAATTACCATATGGTAAAACGAATCCTACGACAATAGAAGACAATCATGTTGATTTAAAATGTTTATATTTTACAGAAATGTATACCTTCATTACAATAATGTTTTTTTTTGTGATTATGTTAGTGATGAATGCGAAAGGAAAAATTTGATAGGTACACGCTGTGGTTGTTTTGTGTCAAGTATTGAAAATACATTCACACAGTAGGTTAGCAAACAAATCTGACTTGGATTCACACAGCCCAACTAATGCTATTAATTGATTCTATCCTTAAGTGCTCAGAAATTGTTTAAGACTATCAATAAATCGAATTAAAATAATTTAGGATTAGTTGGGAGCGTAATGAAACCTAAATTGGGTACCGACAGGTATATATCTATATTACAAAAGCCAATGGACGTGAACTACGGCATCCACTAGCCCAGTTCTAAGCAATGGCGGTGAGAGCACCGACCACCAGTGATCCGGCACGCGTGTCGAATTCCATTCGGAATTGATCGAACGTTAACTTTATCGTGCCTCTGTCTGTTGTGCTGTGATTGTCTATGGTCGCGCACGATACGCTTACGATCAGGCGAGCATGACAACAACACTCCACATATTCGTTTAGTTACGTTTTTATTTGCACCAATATCTCTCCGTTGCTAATTTCAGGACGACCGTCCGACGGTCAGCTCATCATCTCAATGATAATTTTCTTAAATCTCGCTGTCAAATAGTTTTGCAAGCAGATTTTTATAAACTTCCTTTCGCTGGTTCTAAATAATAACCTAGGATTCCATTTGTACATTTTTGACATAAATACAATGCCTACCAAACTGTGTAGTGTTCATTTCTTTTTACATCCTAAAAGTTAAAGACTTCAAGAAAATATAAACGGCTTTTGTGTACATATCGCATACAACAACAAAACCATTCTCTCTCAGTGTATGCTCACTCAATATAAAATGCCGGATCATTATATCGGCTACCGAAAAAATATGGCTGCCTTTGCTGAGAGATTATCCTCCTGTCTTTTTGAATTAATCCAATAAGGAGATCGGGTTGCTGCAAAGTGCTGTGAAAGACTGTATCAAAGTTGCTAAGCTGATTGCCGCAAATAGAATAAGAAGATGTACTATTCGATTACTGAACAGGATACAACTTGCACTTCAATTGCTGCTATCGAGACATTATTGTTAGGCCCACTAACTTAGCCATGTAACTTTAAGGACAGTGCTACTGACAATAACATCCCTATTACTTTACCACATGTTTGCGTAGTTGACGTATTAGGATTGATTGCCAGTGGAATGGTTACTCGGAGCTGGCTTTATTTAAGTATGTTCAATAATGCCGTTCCAACATTATTATTACAGTGATAAAATGCTCTCTAAGACGCACTCCACCGTAGATGAAAACTGCATCCTACAAATATCGACCTTATTCTCTCTATTGCGTCGTTTTATAGTGAAATGAGATTCTGTTATGATCGAATCTTATTAGTGTTATGCATTAGCGGTTGTAAACTGGGAGCTGCACGGTAATGGAAAATTGTAAATTGACCAATCACGTGTTAGTACTGCCACTACGTGCGTGCCCGTAATTGAACGAACTCCAAAGGCGACCGAAGCGCTTTAGGCTAAGAGATAGCTCGGTTGTTTCGTATGGCACAAAATGATCCTGTTTATCGGATATTAGCCACCTTATAAACACGGATCGTGTTCTCGCCGCTCTCAGATATTTTCCCACGCCTTTTTTCGTCGGAAAAAACCATCTTTCGAATTGCGTTTATTGCTTTAACTCGATTCAGTCGAACCAATCGCTTTTTTTGGAATTCTGTGACCAATCTTCAACAATTACTTTTTTAGGATGGATGCAAATATAAAGCTGCTTAAAATATTATTTATATTTTTATGAGTTTATAAAGGACGCAAGTAATGAAGTACGATGCGATCCAATTAAGAATAGGAATGTCAATAACCTCTATCTGTCAAATGTGACTTGAAAAGTATGGTTTGCAAAAAAACTTATCTGCATATCAATAATAATAGTCTTACATCAAATTTAAATAAAAAGGTTATTTTAGTAGTAAATTGTCTTAATATAATATTTAATTATTTAAAGTCATAATTCGTTTTCGTTCGTCACAATACGACGCAAAGTCGATCCTATTCTCATTGGAATCGCATTATAGGTATATTTAATTTATATAACAGCGCTGTGTAATAATTTTTATGACATCCTTTGAGACGTGCAAAACAGCCTTTGATTCTTATTATTATTTTTTGATTATTCCAGCCTTCATTTCTAACATTACATAGATCAAAACGTGAGCTAAACACCATAAAACAGACCTCATAACTTTTTGATAGAAAAAGGTGAGCCGGCTATCTATTTAGAAGGGACTATATGGATCAGCGTGCAATCTAGGCGTCGTAACTCGGACTCCTTTGTCCTGATCGCAATCTCCATAAACCAGCTAAACACCTAGCCGAGATTCCCCACACGCGGGTCCCGCGGGAGGGGTGCGGCCGGGGCGGGCGCACCTCCCACCACCCCTTCTTTTAGTTATACGAGAGTTAAAGTGCCTTATGATTTTGAGACTTTCTGTACTAAGGTGATTCCAGTCTTTTATTAATGCATAAAAATCTCCATGCGGTCGTAAACTCCGACACCAAACAATAATTACCTACTTTGTGTCCCCCGAAGACAGGCTCTAGAGGGTGTGGCCGAATATCGCGTGGCAATCGTAACCTATTAACAAATAAAACCGCGCATTTCGTGTATATCCCTGTCGCTGTCTCGTTTATATTATACGACAGGCATATTTACTCGCTCCTTTGACAGCTGTTCGTATAGTAATTAAGCATTGGATAGGTCGATGTTGGCCCGGATTGATGAGAGTGTTTGCTTGTTGACAGGTCCTCCGTCTCGGCGCGAGAGCGAGTTCAAGAAGCCGGCGCACGCGCCACAAAACGGCGTGCGCCACCACCGCCCCCATGTCCCGCACAACAAGGTAATTATAATAAAAAAATCACATGTTATTTTTACACTAAACACAATACCTACCCTACCCTGTAATCTAGGGGGCGTAACTTTTATCACAGAAATGAAATCTTTGTGTTTATCAAGACAGAGTTCGTTTTGGTACTGGCAAACTTTCTAAATGTTTCTTTGAGACATGAAAAAATTTAACCGTCATAGTATTAATCTAAGTATATATGAACTAAGGGGGGTTTAAGAATCCGCAACAAATTAAAGTCAGTACGGCTGAAACTTATTTTTTACGGTGAGGGTTGAAAAGAATTCGCCAATGAGTACAGAAACACGTTCACCGCCACCTAAGGCTATGATAAATAATAACATACACGTGTCTAGAGTGCGAACGAGCTCGCTATAGCGTACGTTGTACGAATCGAGAGAAATTTCGTCACAACCGGCAAAGCTTATCGGTCCACAATGGTGTTTATTGTTACGTTGTATGTGCCTTTACAAAGCAATATCAACTGGGGAAAATGTGGGTCCTTTCATGGAAACTTTTAAAATTCCGCCACGAACTCGAAAGAGGCGACTCGGCGGCCATCTTTTGTGCTGGATCGCTTTGGTGTTGCTAAAATATGCTTAACTGAGCGGCTTGCGACTGGAAGTTTCGAGTTTCCGTTCTCAGTGGCAGTTAACGAACACAAGTTGTTTGATATTAGAATAGGGAACGACGCAATTAAAGTATATACTGAGGTACACAGCTAATAACAAAACTGAACGAACCATTGTCTGCAGAATGTATGTATCTGTGCCCACGATTTTGTCTGCGCGGAATTTAGGAACCCTTAATTATTTTGCCAAAATAAACTTAGTCTAAGTTACTGCTTATAACAACAGCTATACGCAGTGAAAGTCCTTTCAAAATCGGACAAGCCATTTCGGAGACTACCCGAAACATAGTGGTTTTTGGTGGACGGCTTTTAATGCGGCTTTTAAATTTAGCCTCAATTTTAAGTCTATTTCATCATGTTAACTTAGCATGAGCACACTTAAGACTATGTCGGAGTGTGAAGAATTTTACCGTCACTAAAAAGGCAATTAATGATGTAACAGAGAAACTAGGTGGTGCGTGTTGATGAAATGTGTACATCGCTAACAATGTGCTTAACGGATACATTCCTGCGCTTCCACAGGCTCGACAGAATACACGCGAAAACGAACTGTACGATCCCATATAAAAAAACTCAATTTTTAACGAAATGACATGGATGACGCGATCGAACTTTGAAGCAGGATCGCGTGAAATAGAAATTTAATATCAATTTATGATTGACATAGAGCACATTTTCAAAAAAAAACAAGTTAATTCGCTCGCATCAATGAGTGCAGCTCGTTAAGGAGGTCATCTCACGCGTGACCGGCCTTTTCACGTCCCATTTGAAACTCATGCCTTTGCAGAACCACATCTTGGACTAGTTAATTCCTGTTTGAATTATTCATCGAGCGTACATTGTAATTAAGTTTAATGTGGTTAAATCCAAAACGGCTTCACCAACTCGGATCACTCGGGGAAACTCGTTACACGCGCGCTGATGAATTTACGAATACGTTTGATACTAGAACGCCATAAGTTAGGAGGTCAAGGTGGATGGTATTTCAATATTGGATACTACAAAGAGAGTAACAGAAGTTCGGAATAAAATTTTACGTATGTTATCGGTGCCTGTTACGCAGTTTAATAGTGAAATCATACTATGGTCTGTCTTAGGTGTTTCTAATAGATTCTGAGTTACGGGCCTTTGAATATTTGTCTCAACTATTGTGTTGTAGACCTAGGGGACATAATGTATCGGCGCATACAACATTACAAAATGCGATCGTGATATGATATCATGAATCATGATTATCACGGAGAATAGTTTCCAAAAAAACAAGAGAACTATTCATACGACATGAAACATTTCAAGGTTATTGAATTGATAACACATGTTTGAATAAAAAAAAATCGGACTCAGTTGGGTAGTTATACGATTGTGCGTATTGCTATATGAAAGTATTATTTCGGACTCCTGAAACATTCTGTAGTTTCAAAGTTTGGTCCAGCACTTGGCCGACACCTTGGCATATTGTTATTGGAAACTGCATTTAATCTTGGTAGCATAATTGATGAAGTTTAAATTGATAAATTTGTTGAAGCCTCTCTTTAGTAACAGGAGGTAGTAGATTTTAATCCCTGTCTACAAACAACTCCTTTAATAATGTCTATTGCACCGAAGGTTGTTGATGTTGGCCATAAGCTCGTACTGTCTTGTGTACTGTTGTTGACTGATGCATAATTCTTGGCACAGAACGATGGTTCCGGTTCGACGGGAGCCCCACACCGTCCGCCTCCTATACGGATACCCAACGGTGTCCAGTCACAGGTAATGATTTACCAATCATACTATTTTCCAACCCACTGACGAATGGTAGTCTATGGTTGTGGTGGATTTTAGATCCAATAAACCACGGGTTTGTTTTTTCTCATTGGTATTTAATTTATTTATTCGAGCGCTTTTCATTTTTTTGTCTTTGGGATTATGGACTAGATGCTATCTTCAAATTTTCACAAATGATTGATTATCGGCATTCTAGATTGAACTTAGTAGACCTTTCGGGTTAAAAACCCTAGAGGTTGCAGATTCAACACCTGTTGAGGTATATTTTTAAAATTGCCGCTTCGTATTTTGCCTCAGACTCATCAACCTACGGGAACTTTGGGGCGTACATAAATCGACAAAATTCGCTTGCGCTATCAATGTCATTTCGTTGAAGTACGAATATTTTCAATGTCAATACAGTTTGTTTTGGTAGTGGCAAAAAAATCGACGCTTGCATTTTGACACCTCACTACGCTTGGTTAAGTTCAAACGTTGCTTAGTGAAGTCTATTCACTAGTAATGTTGGTGGTAGTACAAGAATGCAATATTTTAATAATGTTGACTGATAAAAGGTAAACGGTATAGCCAAAAGGTATAACCCCAGGGCAGCACAGTTAAGAGTACGCTCGCAAACATTATATCTCTTTAATGTGTCAGTAAAAATGAGTAGTTATATTCAGACTTGCGTATAAGTTCTCCTGGTAATCTAGTTTACTCAGGCAGGAGCGTGTACCTCACTGCCTAACACGTTGAACTTTGAAGTTCACCCTCCCACGGACCCGTAGGTGGCGTACTAATCGCCCCGAACTCTGATAGGTCAACAAGTGGGCGTTATAAAGACTCGTGTTGTTTCAAATGGAACTCTTAACCATTATAACAGAGTACGCTAATTTGTTTACATTAATATGGGTAAGAAGATCAATTTATTCAGCTACGTCACAGGTATATTTAAATTCAAGAAGTAATCCAAATATTTGTTTAAAGTTTTGTGAGAATGTTCTTAATAGTGGAGGTAAAAGCCCCCAAGTCTCCCAAGATACACAGGCATTTGCCTAGTTTGAGTGTCAATAGATCCCCAGCATATAAAACAACTTTTCACGCGAACAGGGCCGCGGGCACAGCTAGTTGTTAATAAAGCTTTTAGTTTTAAATTCAATAAGTAAAAAATAATGACAGCTCCGTCGTCGGCTCGATCACTGTCCTTTTGTTGCTCGTTAAAATATATTTCCAAGAAGACAATTATCTTTGATACTGCGTTCATAAAAAAAAAACAGATAATTTAACTCCGAACTCCTTTTGTCCTTGTCCAAACATTTGACGCTATCAGATAAAACACCGTTTGCCTCTTTTTTCCATTACCATTACCGGCGCGTTAGAAAGGGATAGAGGTAATTTATTTAAAAGGATTCCTAGGATTCCATCGGCGGCGGCAAACATAATAATTTTACTAGCGTAAAGTCGTAAATCATGCAGCTACAACGTGGGCCCATAAACGGGTCCTAAATTTAATCGTTCAGCCTCACTAACGGGCTATGGTTCATGGTGTTTTTATTCCCGTAAAAGTAGTTTTATTCTTGCCAGTGCAAATTTGTTCTAACTTTTATGGGTATGTGCTTATCTCGTTATGGTAGTAGTTTACACGCATGTCGTGATGACTACCCTCGACGGGATCGCTCGTCCGTCCGCGATCATAAAACATCTATGTTTATTATACGTTTTAATATCCATGGCGGATAACATTCTTAAACGGAACGAATTATAAGATACTCTGCAAGAGATAAGATACTTTTTTCCACCTTATTAACTATTTGTTTCGTTTAGCGTCATCGCAAACTTGCTTATTTTATTTCATAAAATATGAATAATAACAATAATCACATTAACAATAAGCAATTTATAAGTCCTCAATGCTATAAGTCTGACGCGAGCCGTCGTCCTGTAGGCTAACGTTGACCGTGTAGACATAAGTTGTATCTCAACAACTGTCAGGAATTATCGAAAAATGGCGTCACACCGAGCCATGTTTAGTACAAAAAGCTCGGGGTGACGTCATTTTGTCGACAATTCTGACAGTTGTTGAGATAAAACTTATGTCTACACGGTCAAGCTGGAGTTTGAGTATGTGCAGGCTCGGATCGTTGCACCAAGTGGTTGCGGGTTTGATTCCCGTTAATTGCCTTTTCGGAATTTGTCCTAGTATGTCTCATCTAGATTATTTATATAACAGTGTTGCGAATAATTCACTTGCTTTAAAATTACATCGACACATACCACTATACAGTAATATTTTTTATGGCATAAACATATTTGAAAGTTCTTTTTTTTTTACAGAATCCTATTGACAGCAGTCAACCTCCAATAGAAATTATTCTAAAGGTAACTATATTTTTTTAATTATTATCAAACTCCCGACCTCACAAAGGAATATTTTTTTCTGTAAATTGGTGGACAAGGTTTGTAAAGTAAGTTTGGAAGGAGTTGGAGAACGCTGTTTCCCCAGTATGCGCTGAGACGTATTTATCATTGTTATAAATACTATTAGAATGCACCTTCTTACTTTTTCTCGCTAGTAAAAGAACGAAGAATTCACGATTTCACAGAATTTCAGAATATTTCAGATATTGATGACTTTTATGGTTTTTTAGGAAATGAAGTCACTACCGACCCCGTTATCAGGGATTGCCGCCACGCCAAGAAAAGAACTGGAGAACCAATTCATCTTCAACCCTTACTTAAAGAAGGTGAGCGCAACGTTATTTTAGAACGGTTTTACAAAACACTTTTGCTCGGAAATCAGCCAAGCAAATTCGAAAATATGTACTCCATATATTTGGGGGTAAAGAGTATCGTAATTTAATGTCTCACATAACGGGCTTACGGCAAAATTCGAAATGTACGAAAATATGTATACATGTGGCTGAAGCGAAAGAGGTATTTTAGGAACGTAGCATGTAACAAACGCCCCTCTCTGCCTACCCCCGTGGGATACAGGCGTGGGTATCTGTATGCATGTATGTATAATCGACGTAATCATTATTATATAACAATAATAAAGCGCGATTGTATCAGCAATATTGGGAAATGAAATAAAAAAAAGTTTAAATGTCATGTTTAAATTTCAAGTTCAGAGAGTGGCCGCGTGAGCAGTTATATCAAGGTCGCAATGAGCGCACAATAAATATTGTGCTCGATTTGTGATGACATAAGCATTAAACAATAGTGTGTTTGCTATATCTATACAAATAAATAAAATTTAAATGTTTGTGTTACGTATAACGAAAACCTCAATTTTATAAATTTTTGTATGTCTGTAGCTAATATGTAGATGCTGACTTTACCTAACTATCATATTGTTTTAGTTACAGACCTTTGAATATTTAAAAAACCGGCCAAGTGCGAGTCGGACTCGCGCACAAAGGGTTCCGTACCATTATCTATAAAAAACGGCAAAAAAAAAAAACGTTTTTTGTATGGGAGCCCCCTTAATATTTATTTTATTCTGTTTGTTGTCATAGCGGCAATAGAAATACATCATCTGTGAAAATTTCAACTCTCCAACTATCACGGTCCATGAGATACAGCCTGGTGACAGACGGACGGACGGACAGTGAAGTCTCAGTAATAGGGTTCCCGTTTTACCCTTTGGGTACGGAACCCTAAAAATCATGGTCAAATTTCGATTTTTTTTTGTATGTACCATTCAGTTTCATATCCGGCACTCATGCTAAAGGTAAAGTATTATTTCGGACTGTTTATACATTCTGTATATATGATGTCACATAAAACGGCATGTTTATGTTGTGCCACGACGTAAACGGACTTCGCAAATTGGGTTAGAAGTTATACGAAGCAATGTCACCCAAAGTTATGTCTAATCCGCACCACGATAATGATAAAATAAGAAAAAATATAATTCTATTCATAGAGCCCACAAAACACACAATCATAACTTTTATCGAAATCTAACCTTTATCTGAAAATGGTAAGGTCTGTAATCGCGTGGTACGAATATGGCAGTGGTAATATGTGTAGGTACATTGTCAAAGAATTTCGTAAGCAATATTACATTTCGGTTATAGTATCCAACGCTTGTAATAAATTATACAGAGGTGTTTCAGAAGTCCGAAATAATACTTTGACGTTTGCATCGGTATCGGGTATACAACTGAATGGTATAAAATTTTTATCGAAATTCGACCATGTTTTTCCAACTTTTGTTTCGTCGGCAATTTCTATAACTCGTAATATCTCAAGCCCTATATTAAATTTTCATGTTCTGTTTTGTAAATATTCGTAGTCGTCCCTCATAAGTGTAGTTTGGACTGCTGAATAGTGTTATGAATGTACCCAAAGGCCAGAACACGATACCTGTCACAAGTATTCAAAGGCAGAAACTATGATAGTTAGGTATAAACTGTCTTCACTAAGCATCCATATATGAGCTACCGTATATGTACCCAAAGTATTATTTCGGACTTCTGATACATCCTGTATATCAAATTAACACTCCTTGTTAATAAATTGGCCACGTTAATAAAGTGCTGCTTTGTATCCTTGTTACAAACCTGATTGTTATTGAATTTATAAAGAAGTGTTTTCACACATCAATTTACAAAGGATTGTTACACGTTTACAAGAGTACAAAAAAGGTTGTTTAATAAATGATTAAAATAGGCAGTGGTATATGATAAATAAATTCGTACTAAAGGAATGGGTGATGAATTGATCATTTGTATAATAAAAACATCTTTAAATTCATAGACAGGTAAAGAAAATTGGTCCTACTAATAGTGTTATTAAGGTATACATTGTATTTTCTTTTGCAGTGCCCAGAGAATTCTCAGTTGGCCAACAACGATCTCAAAACCCCTCTCACCAAACCCGGTAAGTACACTGACAATCATTTAAATTTGTTATAAAATCATTTTTTGCGTGTTAAAAATAAGGTTAAAATTTGAACGAAGATGCGTTTTTAGATGACGGGTTTTATACATATTTACTTTATAGTTGCAGCCTTTAATCGAATAATAAAAAAAAATGTCTGATAATAATGTCGATTCTGTTGGCAATAAAACTAAGTGTATTGCCGTCCTTCTTACGGCCGTAATGTATGAACAAGACGACAGTATTTTTACTGTTCTCAAATATACTTTAGTACCTAGTAGTTTATGTGCAATATAAATATATGACTAGTATAAAGAGATACTTTAAGTTGATTTCATTTATTTAACTGTGATTCATTTTCGGCCATTGATTGCGATTGGTAAACTTTTATCGGATCCTTTGGTATCTTGTATTCGATAAATGCATTAGCGGAACGTACAAAAAGTGCATTTTGGCTTATCATTTGTCACGCACTTATATGAAAAGCCTTAATCTGTTACGCCGTTAGAAAAATAACGGTGAATTGATTTTATAAGGTATCTTCCATACAATAGACTTGGGGCGTTCCCAGACCAGTAGTTGCAGCATGAGCGCCAAGACTTGGCTTATGTCACAGAATATGTTGATTATATATATCTCTTTCGCATCTATGAAATAAGACAGAGAGCGACCGAGCCAATCCGTGACAAAGATCTTGTCTTGACATGCGTGCTAACACCACAGGGCTGATTTCAAAAAAATCATTTCCGAAAATCGTCACCCCCGGCAATCGAACCCGCAACCACCCGGTCCAGTGAGCTGAACCGCCTACGTTCAGACCGAGCCATCGTCATATCGACATGGGGTTTCGATAAAAATATTTATGAGTGACCTAATTTCGCCTCAGTCATGACTATGAGTCCTAAAAACACAAGACCAGACCGTGAGTAAACAAAAACGCCACGTCAACGATAGCGGTTTAACGACGAAGATTAATGAATTCGCACATAATACTGATTGATGTTATGAAAAAAAAACGATCTTCCTAGCTCAAAGGACGGCGTGTGTAGATCCACGCGTTAAAGTCTGTGTTTATTACGGCGATAACTTGCGCGACCGCCCACAATACCGTCACAAATCGGTCTCGAACCCACTCGACCCTTATCAGCTCGCACCAACATACGCTGAAGTATATAGGGCGAGTTTAGTAAATGGTGGTCGGCTCTGAGACCCTAAATCGTTGCACCTCAAAGCCGTGCCGATAAATGCTCTTTTTCATCCTAGCGACCCGCTAATTGGCCCATAACTTGAACCCACTCACAATGCCACCGATAAAAAAGTTAACTTCCAACTTGGGAGTTTATTGCGTGTAAATTAGTCTTGACTCGAGATAAAAAAAAACTGTTCAAATGAATGATTTAAAAGTACCTATAACGGCGCTTCAATAAATAGTGTATTGCTAATAAGGAGGACATTCGTACAATACTTAGTACGAGAAAACATGAAGCCTAAAACAATATGTACTCTCACAGTTATCGCGGAATTAAAGGTTGACTATTCGAAAACTGCCCACGACCAAGATGTGTGGAGACGTAAAGGCGAGACTTTTGCCCAGGTGTGGGACATAGAATCAGATATTTTTATTCAAATACACCCATACAGGCACTTATGAATCGCCAATATACAGAAGGTAATAATAGTATCTCTACCACTAGAAAAAGTATTTAAAAAAATGCAATTATGTATTAGGACTGAGTGAGTTTTTTGATAAATGTACTCTGTGTAAATGCGTATAAAGTTTGAGTTACTCTGATAATGGCCACGCGACCATGAATCAAAATTCGCACTCGTCATTGATCACATTTAGTTGAAAAAACGATCTTTTCTATAAGTTAATACAGTTCGTATTACAAAAAAAAAAAATGTTCGAGCGCGTTTGTACACACCTGTGGACATAGATCGCCGGGCAGCGCCACCTGTCGACGGTGAAGTGAATAAATAATGTAATAAAAAGTACAAAAACGTAACGTGCAAACTGCACACACCGTCGAGCCGATGCCGCTCACTTCTGTAGCTCTACCACGATTTCTACACACGTTTTATACTCGCTAGTCACTATCGTAACACGTAAATTAAATATTTACCGTAACAATTAAAGAGTTTGTTGATCTTGATAAGTCCATCAAAAATACTAACAAATTGTCTTCATAACTAATGTTTTACATAGTCGGTAGCGACTCTCTGCTTATTGGTAGAGCCACCGTAGCAATCTTAACTGTAAGCGCTGTAATACCTGGCCCATCTGTGGCTCCATTCATACGGTAAATCCGACTGCTCGATATTTTCGTGTTAAATAGATATGGAAACGGAATAAGAGTCATATAATTTATAAAAAAAAATATACTGTCAGTCATTATCGCGGTTGCAAAACCTATTAACGATGTAGGTAAATATCAGCAAGAAATTGCGCTAGTGGATCATCCGCTAATGTGCCTATATGAGCGCAACCGAACGTAACCGAAATAGCTTCAATATATTTTCTAATGCTTTGTGTAATTCATTTGCTTCTTAATTAATGTTTTGTGTGCAGAGTTGATAAGTGTGCGCCACATGATTGTACGTTAATGGTTTATAACTGCGACTCGTATTGACCATTACTTTTTAATTTTAAATTCATTCTATGCAAGTATTTTAATGTCTCCATTTAAGAGTCTGGTGCTCTTAACAGATAACAGGCAAGGGAGCTGTGAGGGATTTTACCCGCGGTATGACACTGTACGTACTTAGTTATACAAATTAAAAAATACCGCCAGACAACACATACCTACTCATTTTATTACGCCGAACTAAGCAAAGCTTGTACTATGGACACCGTACAGTGAACTGGAAGCGATCTCACTTATACCCAGACAAGTTCCGAAATTTGCCACTGCCGGTAATCGAACCTACAACCGCCTGATAGAGTAAGCCGAGCGGCCTTCGCTCCAATCACTAGACCAACGGCTCGATTTTGGTTTAAAGACATCAATCTCTATTCAACATATACATCATCATCATCACGCCTGTATTCCCCGAAGGGGTAGGCAGAGGTGCACTGTAGTGCGCCCACACTTCGCCGATGTATTTTGGTCCCAATGTAATAGGGGGCGAGCCTATTGCCATTATACCGGGCACATTCCCCCTCAATACGAGGGAGATTTTGGGCCATAGTCCACCACGCTGGCCCAGTGCGGGTTGGTGAACTTCACACGCTATAGAATGCTATAGACGTGCAGGTTTCCCCACGATGTTTTCCTTCACCGTTCAGCAAGTGGTAATCATTGTTGAAAATGACATTATTCAAGATATGTTATATGTAATGTTTTGCTTTTGTTACGACATATCTCTAATAGAGATTGATGTCTATCAAACGAAAATCTGGCACCAACTCATCGGAACAGAATGGTGCTAATCTAATGAGCTCTAAATTATGTGTATTGTCGTCCTTTTCATATTCGCCAGTTTTAGTGCTACACAAATCAAGTTTAGTCCCAATTTGTGTGCAATAAAATCGGCAAAAAAGTGCATAGTTTTTATAATCACCAAGTTCTATCTATGTATATGTATGTACCTACAAAAAAACTGCGTCACCTGCCGCCGTAGCTCGTTCCGTCGACCTGCGAATGGGCTGAAAGTAGAATAACAAAACAAACTAAACGCTAAACTCACTGGGGTGAGCGAATTCGCTTAATTCTTTTTCAAAAATATACCCTGACTATATATACATAAAGATTGAATTTCTTTGGTGAGAGTCACGCGACCACCTGTCAAAATTGCTCGCGCCATCGTCGTCGACGACAGTTTGTTCGAAAATGAGATCTTTATATGAGTAAATACAGTTCGTTTTTGCACCACACCGTGCTCTGCGCGCCGACTATAACTAGGGCTTTGTGAAGAATCCTCCTGCACTTTTTGAATAACTGTGATCTGATATTTTTATTCTCTACTTCGAATCCGTGGCTTTAGTGTCGCTTTACAATCTTTTTCTAAACGTCATGACGCGTCGCTGCGTCAAAGCGAAATTGTATAAGTATCATAGTTCATTAAAACGCCGCTAGTGGCGCTATACGAGTGCATAATAGAAAAGATTTCGGTTATTCGAACTAGACATACTGACTGTTCACTTTTCCACTCTCAAAAGTGCTTAAGTATCAGTGAGTACTTTTTAATATCGGAACAGCCCCGTTACCACATTCCTAACAATGTTGTTCTAATATTACTTTGGTTTTGTAACGCTTAATATTGAAACAATATTATCTACTATAAAAGGTGGTAATGGTAAGTTTTGGTGATATAAGGTTGTGGTGTTGGTATATGGTTGTAGGCTTATGTTGCATATCACAATTGTAACCACCAATGTATCTAAAAGCTGTTGTTTTTCCTAACTCAAATAAATACTGAATTACTATCCGGTATCCGGCCGGATACTGAATTACTATCCGGTATCCGGCCGGATACGGTTTTACTATCCGGCCGAATACTGAATTACTATCCGGTATCCGGCCGGTATCCGGTAACTATCCGGTATCCGGCCTATCCGGCCTTGTTTTTAGTATCCGGCCGGATACCGGATAGTAGTTCAGTATCCGGTATCCGGCCGGATACTAAAAACAAGGCCGGATACCGGATAGTTACAGGATATCCGTTTCATCTCTAGTGGTAAGGCCCCTGTAATTAATAGAATTTAACAAACTCTACTAAGGTGAGAACGTACGCTATTGATAGTTTCACAGTGCCATCGCATTTGGCTCGTGCCAGGACAGGGCCTGTGGGTGACATGGGCGCGAGAGTCAGTTTCGCGAATTAGATTTCTTTTTTTTTATTTGTTTTCATCGAATGAAAACTGACTAACCCTATTTTTTCTGTCTGCAAATTGAAAGGATTGAATATTGAGTTTTATTTACGTAGCATACGTACTACCTACGGCTTTCATTACTTTCGAGTGTATGTGCGTGGAGACGGTGTTGTTGCGACAGTTATGTCAATAAAAATTGTCGGTTGGCGACAGAGTCCATGAAAGGGAACACTTATTGTAATTTATCAAATATTATCTCCTTCGTAGCCTATTTTTATTTAAACAATACTTTTCGGCGAATTTCGTATCATATCTATTTATTTTGTTAAAATGGCCCCTGTATTAAAGCGATCGAAATAAAATAAACGAAAACGGTCATTATCGTTATAATCAATTTACGTGAAGCAAAAAGTTTGTACCCCTTTTTACGAAAATCACGCGGACGAAGGAGTATAAAATTTGGCACAGTTAAAAATTATATGGAGAAGGGCTGCAGAAAGCTAATATTGTTATTTAATGTGCATTAGAACTACATTTAATTAATAAAAAAAAAACATTACATACATTAACATGCGGTTGACACACACACATATTATACACACACATTTTGGTATGACAGATGACATTTTAATATGTATACTCTTTTGTTTAAGGCTAAAGTCTGTACTGTCTTTGTCAATAGAACCATAACGTTCAAAGGTTATGATCGAATTTCGACCAATAGTTGACCGTTAATTGACATAAATAAACTTTTCACCCTATAAAACAAAGCGTTGAAGGCTAAGAAAGACATTTAAAAAATATAATCAACGAACCAATAAACGAATAATAAAATATATTTTTATAATAGTTTTTTTTTGTTCGCTTACTTATTGTTCGTTTACTGTTTCGTGAGTTTGTATTAGGTACATTTTTCTTCCCAAGCTGTCGAAACGGGCCCATTAGATTATGACTTGTATAAATTATGTAATAACTTGTACAAGTATCTAAAAATATTAATGTCATTGTGTTTTCCCCAATGTTTTCCCCATCGAATATCACTGGAATCCGATAAAGTTGTAATTTCCCCGCCCCGCCTTATTCACTGCCGTTTAATTGAAAGCCACACAATAATATCCTTTGTCGACATTGCCAAACATACGAACGTTACCGAACTGTTAGTGTAATTAAGATTTATTTATAAACGTTAGATTCCTTTGAACGGACTGACGTAATCCGCCGCGCGGCGACCAATATGAAGCGTTAACGACGACGCCTTTACGACCATAACTGCGTTATTTATTTTCTAATAGAGTTGATCTGTAGTTATCGATATTTACTTAGTTCGCTTAAAAATATATGACTAGAACCCTACAGATGTTTTTGTAAAAGATAATAATACTAAGGCAGTACGTCGAAGTCTTCTTAAAAACAAACATTTAAAGTTAATTTATCTATGGACATCACTGTAAATTAAACAGGTAATTTTTAGGGTTCCGTACCCAAAGGGTAAAACTGGAACCCTATTACTGAGACTTCGCTGTCCGTCCGTCCGTCTCCACCAGGCTGTATCTCATGAACCCTGATAGTTAGAGAGTTGTTTTCACAGATTATGTATTTCTGTTGCCGCTATAACAACAAATACTAAAACACAGAATACAATAAATATTTAAGGGGGCTCCCATACAACAAACGTGATTTTTTTTTGCTGTTTTTATAGATAATATAATGGTACGGAACCCTTCGTGCGCGAGTCCGACTCGCACTTGGCCGGCTTTTTGGAACTTTGGTTTGTCCAGAATTCTTATAATGCAATTAAAGAAAAAATATCAATCTGTACTTATTTCAATTTTTAATCAGTGCTTCTAAGTTCCGATTTCGACATCGACCAGCCCTAAGTTTCAGGACCGTCTAGAGCTTTACCGGCTGAAACCTGCCGTTATCTGCGGACTAAACTTTGATGTGCCGCCTTCATGATATAGTTTTTCCACTCAATATCTGTCACATCTATTTCGGGAGTGCGTAAACTCTTGCAAAATTGATATCTTTGTCGAAAGGTCACGATCAAAGTTTGGCTTCCAAGAAATTATACAATTTTGTTTTCTGATATGCTTGTAGGTAAATTAATAATTCCACGAATTGTATTGAATGCTGTTTATTGGAGGTTTTTTTTTTTTTTATAGCAGTATTGACTTGCTTGCGAGTGCTTGGTGTAGTGGATTGAACGTATGGCGCTAAGCTCACTGTACAGGACGGTTCGATTCCAGTCAGTGAAAAATTTCGGAAATAGCCTTTTTGGAATTAGCCCTGGTCTGGTACGGTACCCATACAAGCTTTGTTGTTTGGCGATATTTAATTTATTTGGAATTGTTTATGTAATTTTGAAGTTACGAGATAAATTATTTGATGATTTTGGTATTTCAAGATAATTTTACACTTAAAACTAGTGGATTTAATTCAGATTTTTTTAGTTGGACTGCTTTATAGGTATCTACCTACTTATTCTAAAATAAATTCTCATCGTCACTTACAGGTAGGTAAGTTCCTACCTATCTGCAATGGATAACAAGATTTACTCTCTAATACATCGCATTCAACCGAATTGTTTTCCAACTTTTACGATTCGCCAATCGTAAAACTGTTTCTGTTCGTTCCTTCCCCCATATCCCCCCTATGAGTTATGTGCCGGGTTCAATACTGATAAATAAATCACTATTTAGGTCGTCGGGTTGGTGTCGCTTGTATTCATACCGAGGTATGTTGTGTACAGAGTGAAATAAATAATGTCTCTACCTACCATTAAGTTATTAACCTCGCTTATCGTTTAATACGACAATAGCGTACATCATCTCGGTAGATTAGCGGATGGGAATAAGGTTTTCCATTGTTAGTTATTGATATATTTAGAGTCATTGTTTTATTTATGATCCGGCGTGATAGTAGGATGAAGAGTAAAAAGTTGTGACAACCCTCGTGTCTTATTCGGTATACTGTGTAATTAACCATACATCATCACGCCTGTATTCCCCGTAGGGGTAGGTTGAGGTGTACTGTAGTGCGCCCACACATCGCCGATGTATTTTGGTCCCAATGTAATAGGGGGCGAGCCCATTGCCATTATACCCGGCATATTCCCTCTCAATACGAGGGAGATTTGGGCCATAGTACACCACGCTGGCCCAGTGCGGGTTGGTGAACTTCACACGCCTTTCTATAGACGTGCTGGCTTCCTCACGATGTTTTCCTTCACTGTTTACCAAGTGGTAATCATTGTTGAAAATGACATTCGCACATAAATATTGTCTCAGAGGTGCGGGCCTGTGATTTGAACTGGCACCCCTTACGTACAAGGCGGGCGTTCTTGCCCGCGAGGCTACCACTGCCTATTAACCAGTTCTCTACAATTCTCGTTACATTTACAATGCGTTTTGCTACAGTAATTATATGCTAGTAGTAGGTATTCGCCGGTTTGAGCTCACGCCAAAAAAAAAAAAAAAAAAAGCTCATTCGTCGGCCATCGTCGCCTAAAAAAAAAAAAAAAAAAAAAAGTTTGGTATCGTTTTGGGGGTTTTCAGACATGCCCGATCGATCTGTGCAATCCCCGTTTTGATATCTCTTACGGTTCCCGAGATAGGTTTCGGGATTAGCGCTCATTAGATAACGTAATTACATCACGCTCGGCGCTAATGAGGGTTTGTCATTGTTGTTAATGAGGGTCTCTTGTTCCTAACAATGCATCCGTTTGAAATGATAAATCTTGGTTATTTTATAAATCTTTATTAATCAAAAAAAGCATTTAAACATATCATGAAGTAATATATCATTGTACAGTGTATTAGTATCGAATATTCGTATAAAATCAGACATTTTATTACCATTGAATTTATAGTACAGATACAACAAACAATATTCACCGCATACGGATGTTAAATCATTTTGTAACCTATCGCTATTAAATTGCCACTGTCGGGAATTCCTCTTTAAAAATGATCTGTGGTAACCTGTTGGCGGTCGACCATAAGAATCAAAATATTGCCCAACCCCGCTGTCATCAATGTGTATTGCTATCCAATGAGATCCAGGCTTTGTATCAGGGTCTAAATTGCTTATTATGTATGTTGGAGTATGACTGTATATTGGCAATCGGTTGGCAGCATACACATTAAATTGTAAGCTTGGATGAATTTTGCACAAATGTTTCTGGATATCTATTGTGTTCATAATGGTCACTGAATCGTCCGCCGCATCGCTAACTGTTAACTATCCAACTTATCAGATGCAAGTGTATAATTTAAGGTATTGACTTGGTATTTCAAGTCTGCTGAGGTCATGGAATAAATACAAGGATATGCTGAAAATTATGGGTTTATTCAATTAAAAAGCTTAAAACTATTACAATGAATACTTAAAACAACTACAATAAAATACTAACGTAACCATAACAATGAAAACTTAAAACTATTATAATAAAATACTAACCTAACCTAACCTAACATACACTTAACGCGATAGTCAACGAAATTGATGTTTTAGCTACTATAGTCTACTGTAACATTACGGTTTTTATCAATTTCAATAACATTATCGAACTCAGCATAAACAATACAGTTGATGGTTTGCGAAAGTGCTGATTCAAAACGAACTTCCAATCTCACGCTTCCATGTTTTATAAGATTCCAATGGCCTGATGAGCTAGCTGATAGATCGGGTGTTAAGTCAAAAGCTAATAGACAATAACCTTGTGCATATTGTTCCCTAGATATGCCATTACCTTCGTTAAGGAAATGTATACCCGTTCCAGAGAATAATGTGTGATAAGCTGAAGTGTAAATATTATTCTCGAATGATGGTTGTAAAGCTTTGGAAGGTATTTGTTGTCCATCAATATATAAAGAAAATGTATTAAAATTGTGATTTTCAAAATTAAATGGATTTTTTGTGAGTTTGCCATTAAAGGCTGCGTTATTAACAAATCCTATTATGCATCTTTTAGGTACTTGTCCTAGAAAAATGTTATCTAGTGTTTTTCCCTGAACTCCCGATGGAATTGTCAAAACTTTAACTTCAGCACGCGTAATAGGATATTTAGCTGTAGTAGAGGCTAAGACTTTTTGATGTGCAAGTAAAACTGTTGGATTGATTCGTGCTCTACGGACAATAAGCGTTGCATCAGTAATACACACTTTCAATTTTAAATCATCTGAAGAAGCCATTAAGTTGAATGTTTCTCTGGAACGAACTAATTTAACAGACATCTCAACACCATTAATTAAAAACTTTTCTTGGTTGAATATATCACCATGCAGATGCCCAATCATTTCAATTTCTTTACTTTCGGCTGTTAATTCATGTCTTTTAGTGAACCCTTCATTTTTCTCATCGGTTGAGTCCATTTTCCCAGCTGTATCTTCATACCAAAGACTGCATGTTAGATGAGATTCTTTTGATGCAGGAGCATAATTCAACAATGTTTCCATGTAAGCACGATAGGCGTATGTATTATTTGGTGGAGACACAAGTTTTTGATTCAAATAAACATCGAGCTGACTAAATAATGAATGTAACCAATTGTTTATTGGTGCTGCTGTCGTTGTAGCTATCAGTTTTGTTGAGTCTTGGTTTAGTATCTTTGCTTTAATATGAATCAAAGTATGAGACAAATCTATGTAGTCATCACCGGTTCCTGGTACTTGAAATTCGATGGGGCCATCATCGGCGAGAGATGAAATAGGTTTGTAATGTATCCTTAATCAAACAATTTAAATACACACATATTATTATCAATGAACCATTTCTTCAGTAAAATGACATTTCTTAATGCACAATGGTTTTCATGGTACAAACAATTTGATGCACTTCTGTCATTATAATACAGTTTATATAATCGTATTAAATTGGGACAACCTTTTTCACCAACATCTATCACACTGCAGTTATTACAAACACTTTGTAGCCACTTTATTTTTTCCCTACCTTTAACTAAAATTTTTTTATTTGTTAAAATTGGTATAATCACTCGTTTAAACTCACGATAGTCAATGAAACCGGAACTCCAATAATATCCATGTCGTCTTTCTAGGAAAGAAACGTTTTTCTTTTCTGCGTCTGTCAAATTGCCATATGGGTATGGCGGTTTTATCAAGAACACTTGGGTATAATCTTCTGTAGCTAGTGCAAACTCCTTTATCACGAACACATTTTGCGAAACTTTAAATCCTTGTAAATCTACAATCATGTAGTCTGGATTCATGATTATTTTCTTAACGAACGTCCACTCAACTGGCCAATGTCAACGCAACTACCATAGTTATCTATGTTCGCCTTTGCTCACAGATAACATCACAGCGTACAAGTTCAGACATGACTTTATCTTTATGAAACGAAAGTGACGAATTCCATTAACAAAGAATTTGAGTAATCGACATCCGCCCCTTTCTGCACAAAAAACCACTTAACGTGATAGTAAATGAAACCTTTTATTCACAGATAACATAAAGTTGAGACAAGCTTTTATCGGACGAATTCCATTGTCAAAGAATTTGAATTATCAACTTCCGTCCTTTCTGTAAAGAAAAAAACACTTAACTATAACAGACGGTGACGGTGGGGGCTACTATTTGGGTATAAAAGTGAACAATAAGAACTTGGAAGCTACAGTATTCATTAGTTTGTGAACTCAGTTTCATCTAGAGTGTTGTGAAAGTGATCTAAAATCTTCAATCTTCAGAACTGCACAATGGAGGTAAGTTTACGGTTTTATTTAATCAATTCATTAGTTGGCTCCTATACAACTTTAATGTAAATTGTTACAGAACTCATTCGATGTCGAAGAAAATACATACAAACATTATTATTACCCACTCACCCCACCGGATGATGACCTAACCATCAAAGAAACACCTAAAAAAGAAATGAAAAGAAAGACAATGACCACATCATCGGATAATTTGGATGAGCTCTTTGAAAATCCATCACCGATAAAGAAGAAAAAGCAATCGTCCACAGTTGCTAGGTCTAATGCAGAGGGGGGAATAACATATATATCAACAAATGCTGATGATAATATTAATTCAAGCCATCTAATAAAAATTGAAATTTATGATCTAAAAAAGTTGTCGAAAATTCCTCAACAACAACACTGGAAATATGCTGATGTCAAAGTAAAATACTACACAGACATAAAAAATAATAACTTTGTTGATAGTAAAAATGTTATCTATCAAATAACGAAAGAAATTTCAGAAACGGACAGTTGTAGGAAATATTCATTTACTAATAACTAAAAATAATTTGTTAATTGTAATCCATTGTTCGCTGTACTTACTAATTTACTAATAACTAAAAAGAATTTGTTAATTGTATTCCATTGTTCGCTGTAGTTACTAAGATACTAAACCATTTTTTAACTAGTTAGGCTCCATATAAATATGTAGTGTAAATTTCAAAGGAGCATCATTTCGAAACGTGGAACCATCGATGTTAGATCTACCGTCTGTTTCCTCAAACAACATGGAACAAAGTGGCGAAGTTTGCATCAGCACTTTCTTCAATTCGGCACTCAATGAAGATGTTGATATTATTATGTACGAGCTTTGTGAAGAGATAGAAAAAAGATGTGAATTGAGTAATTCATATTACGATGCGGAGCTCTATAAAATCTGTGCTGAGGTTGAAATTACCTTAAAGTAAGTTGCATGAACATTTAATTTACCATATATAAAATAAACATATATCTGTAGGATTTATTTTAAACATATTTTATTTTTTTATTACAGTCAATCAACACATCAGATTGGTGGTGGTCTCAAAAGAGCTCGGAGTATTCAAGAAGTATCAGAAACAACACCTACGAAGAGACCAAGAATTGAAGAAGGACCTTCAACTTCATCATCTAGACCCTCCGCTAGTGATAAGGTAAATTGTAGCACATGTCAGATGTTAGTTAGTAGGAGATATTTCTCAAATCATTTAAAAAGTAACATACATAAAAATAATCTTTTCAAATTACACAACTCTTTGCCAAATGTTTCCGTTGTTGAAACTGCTTTTGGACAAAGAATCATAACATATAAAATTAATAGTAAAAGGGATCCCTCATCAGAATTGGTATTTGAAACACCAGAATTATTTTTGAATTCCATAAAAAATGATATATTACTTTTGATTGAAGAATCTATTAATAAACACAAAATTTTTAAAACAAATTTTATTTTGAATGCCGATTTTGTACAACAAACTAAAAATATTACAAATTCATTTGATTTTCAAACCAGTAATTATATAATTTTTCAAGGAGACGACTTAAATATATTCTTTTCATCTTTATGTGACACTCTAACAAATAAAATTAGTGCTTTCGAGAAAAAAGATAGTGGCTGGAGTCTCAAACAAATCAAATGTATCGATATGAATGTAAACAAATTTAACCCCCTACGGGGATCTTCATATGTTGATTTACCCCCTGACATTAAAGTTAAAAAAGCCGTAATTAATGTAAAAAATAAAGATAATTTATGTTTTAAATGGGCATTACTCTCAGCGTTATATCCCGTAACTAAAAACGCAGATCGTGTATCATCTTACAGCATACATTTCAATAACCTTAAATTCAACGGCGTATCTTTCCCAGTTAAATTGAGTGACATACCGAAAGTTGAAAAGTTAAACAATATCAGTATAAATGTCTTTGGTTTGGAATTAAACAAAGAAACAAAAGCACATAATGTGGTGGGCCCACTGTTTATGACGAAATCTCGTAAAAGCAAACACATAAATCTATTGTGCATACACAATGGCGCAAATAACCATTATTGTTTTATTAAAAACTTGGCACGCTTAGTCGGAAAACAAATTTCAAATCACGATCATAAAATTAATATCTGTGATGGATGTTTACTTCACTTTCCCACAGAAGAGAGGTTGACTAACCACCAACAACATGATTGCTCTCACATATCTACTGAACTTCCAAGTGATCTAAAAACATCAAAAGATTGGTTTGGACAGTCGGTATCTAACGATAAATTAAAATTTGATAAATTTCAAAGAAAGTTAAAAATACCTTTTGTTGTGTATGCTGATTTTGAAGCATTCTTAAACCCGATAAAATCATGTCCTAATGACCCGTCTAAGTCGTATACTAACAACGTTAATAAACATGAAGTTTATAGCTTTGGTTATTACATAAAATGTTCCTTTGATGATAGCTTATCAAAATATGAAACGTACAGTGGGCCGGACTGCGCACAAGTTTTTATGAAACGTTTATATGAAGATTTAAAAAATATATATTGTAAAAATAGCTTTCAAAAACTACCCAACCCACTATCAACTAAAGATGAGAATAAAATTAACAATTCAAAAAAATGTTACATTTGTGAGACCGATTTGAAAGAGGAAAACGTTCACTATTTTGATTGGTACACGGGTGATTTCAAAGGAGTTGCACATGAAGTATGTGTGACTAAATTTCAAACACCACAATACATTCCAGTATTCCTTCATAATCTCAGTCACTATGATGCACATTTCATTGTTCATGCATTAAATTTTGTGGATGGTAATGTGGAAGTAATTCCCCAAAACAAAGAAAGATATATATCCTTTTCAAAGATATTAACCATAAACAACCGGAGAGTCAATTTAAGATTTGTAGATTCTTTTAAATTCCTACCATGCAGTCTTGATCAATTAGCTAAGAATCTCAATGATGAACAATTCCACACACTTAAAAGAAATTTCCCTAGGGATGAAGACTTTATTCGTCTTAGAAAGAAGGGCATATACCCTTACGAATTTATGACATCATATGACTGTTTAAAATTAACAACTCTCCCCAGCAAAGATCAGTTTTACAGTTCACTAACCGATTCAAGTGTTTCTGTTGATGATTATCATCGTGCTCAGGATGTTTGGCAACATTTTAACTGTCGCGAAATGTCGAATTACTCTGACTTATACCTAAAAACTGATGTTTTGCTCCTGACTGATGTGTTTGAAAACTTTAGAGATATTTGTATTACAACTTATGATTTAGATCCTGCTCACTATTATACAGCACCGGGATTGAGTTGGGACGCTATGTTGAAATACACAAAAATTGAACTAGAACTATTAACAGACTTTGATAAAGTAGCTTTTATTAAGGCAGGTATAAGGGGAGGTGTATCTCAATGTAGCAATCGATATGCCAAGGCAAATAATGAATTATTGGAAGATTTTGATGAGAAAAAACCTAGGTCATATCTTGCATATTTTGATGCTAACAATCTTTATGGTTGGGCTATGTCTCAATTTCTTCCAGAAGGTAGTTTTGAGTGGGTTAGCACGGATACAAATTTTGATGTGTCAGATACATCTGAATGTGGTTTCATTTTAGAAGTCGATTTAGAGTACCCCATGGAACTTCACGATTTACATTCGGACTTGCCACTGTGTCCAGAAAATATATTAATAGGTAATTCTAAAGAAAAAAAACTAATTCCAAATCTGAATGAAAAAATCAAATATAAAATTCATTACAGAAATCTCAAACAATGTCTTGAAATGGGTATGAAATTGGTTAAAATTCATAGGATTTTAAAGTTCCGTCAAAGTCCTTGGTTAGAAAGATATATAGATCTGAATACGAAATTAAGAACAAAGGCAACATCAGATTTTGAGAAAGATTTTTATAAATTAATGAACAACGCCGTATTCGGTAAAACAATGGAGAACATTGAAAAACGAGTTAATGTTAAATTATTAACGCACTGGGAAAATCGAGGTAAAACTTTAGGCGTGCAAGACTTAATTGCAAAGCCAGAATTTCACAGTTTATCAATTTTTTCCGAAAACTTAGTTGCAGTACAGTTACAAAAAACAAAATTGATTTATAACAAACCTATTTACTTAGGATTTTGTATATTAGATATTTCAAAAACTCAGATGTATGATTTTCATTACAACTACATGTTAAACAAATTCAACAATAAAACAAAATTATTATACACCGACACTGACAGTTTAATATATCAAATTTTTACAGCCAATTTTTATGAAGATATTAAACCAGACCTTGCTACACGATTTGATACATCTGATTATGCTTCTGATAATATATTTTGTTTTCCAAGACTAAATAAAAAAAAGATAGGTTTCTTTAAAGATGAAAATAATGGCAGAATTATGAAAGAATTTGTAGGACTTCGATCGAAAATGTATGCGTTTGAGGTGGAAAATAAATTGATAGCCAAAGCAAAAGGTGTAAATAAAAGTGTTACCAAAACAATGAACATTGAAAATTACAAGTCATGTCTCTTTGAAAAGAAAAATCTATTTTGTAGTATGTACAGATTTAAATCGATTAAACACACAATCTTTACTCAACAAATAAACAAAACCTGTTTGTCCTATAATGATACAAAGCGACATATTTTGCCAAATCAAGTTGACACATTAGCGTGGGGTCATTATAAGTTAAGTTAAGGAATACCTACACTTTCAATTGTAATAAATTTTTGTAATAGTAATACCTAGAAAATAAATAAAATTGTTGTTTTATAATTTTAAGATTTTAAATATTTTGTGATAGTAATACCTAGAAAATAAATAAAATTGTTGTTTTATAATTTTAAGATTTTAAATATTTTGTGATAGTAATACCATGTAAATTTAAATAAAATTGTTATTATATTATTTTAAGATTTTCAATATTTTGTGATAATTATTACCATGTAATATAAATAAAATTTCTGTAAAAAAAAAAAAATGTTTTCACCATATTATGTAAGATTATTTTATTATTTTATTAATCCAAATATAAATGTATGTGTTTCGAACAATATGTCTTATTCATTTCAATACCCTCTAAGAATCTACACGTGTATTAAAAATGTTCCAATTTATTCATCCGTTTACAGTGATAGTTGCAGGTCCAAGTGGTTGTGGCAAATCTATATTCGTTACAAAGTTTATTCAACATATTAAAGAGATATGCAACAAAGAGTTTAGTCAAATTACTTGGTGCTTCGATGAAATGCAGCCTTTATACAATTTACCAAACGTAAACTATTATCAAGGTATACCGGATCTAAGTATGTTTGATGGAAAGGAGGCAAACCTTGTAATTATCGATGATCTTATGAGAGAATCTGATGGTAGAATTGTTGATATTTTTACTAAAGGTAGCCATCATAGAAACTTAAGTGTATTCTACATTACACAAAATTTATTCCACCAAGGTAAAGGTCAAAGAGACATTTCTTTGAATTCAAACTACATTATTTATTTCAAAAACCCTCGTGATAAAACACAAATTCGATACTTAGCGCGTCAAGTATCACCAGAAAATTCAAAATTCATTGAAGATGCATACAATGACGCTACCAAAGAAGCACATGGATATTTAATGGTTGATCTTAAACAAAGCACCAATGATACATGTCGCATTAAAACGAAGATATTCCCCTCAGATGGATATTGCACAGTGTATGTCCCCACAAAAGGGTTTAAATATGCCAAGAACCAACAAATTCCCATCATTTGTAAATAATGTCTCAGAGTATCCAGACGCACAAGAATTTACTAAGTGCACTACACACTCTTAAACCGAAATATCAACGAGCTCTATTAAAAACGTGTGATGAGAAAGAAATAAACTGCATTTGTGAATGTATTTATAACGTTCTCCAGGGTAAGGTGCCGCTTAAAGATAAAGAAAAGAAAAAACTTGGTAAATTTAAAAGTATACTTCGCAAGTTGGTACGTAAAGGAACAAATAAAATAAGAAAGAGAATAATAGTTCAAAAAGGTGGTGCATTCCTACCAATTATATTGGGTTCCATTTTGAGTGTATTAGTTAATTCACTTATTTAAAATGGAACATGCCAAAAAAATGTTACTTGTTGATCCAAGTTTATTAGAGAAATTAAATCAAAACAACAATGAACACAAAATTGAAAATTCTACCTCAAGGTTAGACGTTGAAATGCAAAAGATTTTGAATAGTAATATGGACGACAGAAAAAAATGGATTTTATATCAACAAATTTTACAAAGATATCTACACTTCACCGAAGTAGATCGCCGACCTTTAGAATTACCACTAATTACTTCCAATATCGATGTTGTCGGAGACACTGCAAACAACCAAGATTCTAATATAAAAGCTGAAATCGACGATAAAGATTTAGTTGCGAGTCAGACATCAAAAGACGAAGCGAAACAAAAACAACAAGAAAGTCATATATACACACCTAGACAAATTCTAAGTTTAATACCAAAAACATACATAAAAAAGGGTGAGTTATTACTTAATACAATATCATTGAGTGAAAACAAAATTCACTGGAACGACAGCGGTACAGTCACTATAGATAACAAACAAATTCCTGGAAGTAATATCATAGATTTGGTAAACGACTTCCTTAGACCATTGAAAAAAAGTAATCCGAAAGGTTGGGAAGATTTTGCTAAAGCATTGAAAGACATTAAAATACCATTAGCTTACATTGGAAATCCTAACAGAAGTGAATACATAAATAAACTCCAATCGAATGATCATCCACAACACTCTGTGGATGAGGAAATCTATGCTACACCAACAAGTGCTGATCAAAAGTATCAAAGAAAACTAAAGAAAAAGATTGATTGGGAAAAATGGACTCCTTACTAGAAATCAATAAAATATATTATGATGCATCACATCCTGCCGGATATGGTAGTATCACCAAACTAGTAACAGCTATGAAAGGTAAAATGACTAGAGGTGACATCAAGAAATGGTTGCAAGCTCAAGAAACTTACACACTTCATAAGCCAGTGCACAGACGATTCCCTCGGAATAAATACATTTTATCTAATCTAAATGAACTTTGGCAGGCTGATTTAAGTGATATGAGAACTTATTCTAAATATAATGATGGTTATAATTACATTCTTTGTGTTATTGATGTATTTACTAAATATGCTTATGCTATGTCCATGAAAAATAAAAATTCTGAAACTATTAAAAAATGTTTTGAACACATATTTAATGAAGCCGGTACCACTCCAACACATATACAATCGGATAAAGGAACTGAATTTGTTTCAAAAGATGTACAAAAGTATTTTAGGAGTAAAAATATAAACTATTATACAACAAATAATCCTGATATTAAAGCAAGCATTGTGGAAAGATTTCAAAGAACACTCAAGATGAAAATGTGGCGTTATTTTACTCATAAAAATACATATAGGTATATAGATATTTTACAAGACTTGTTATATGCATATAATCATGGTTACCATTCCAGTATTAAAATGAGTCCTTGTGATGTAAATTCAAACAATATAATGACTGTTTGGAATAATTTATATGAAAAGGGTAGTACAAAACAAGCTTCCGATATTACACCACCACCAAAATTTCATGTTGGTGATCATGTAAGAATTACAAAATTTAAACATATATTTCAAAAAGGTTATGAATCCAATTGGAGTGACGAAATTTTTATGGTATCTTGAATAATAGATAGGTCACCCTGGATAGTATATACACTGAAAGATTTACTAAATGAAGCGATAGTAGGTACTTTTTATGAAAGAGAATTGCAAAAAATAGATTATAGCCCCACTTCCAAGTATAAAATAGATAAAATAATTAGCACTCGCTACTCTGGCAACAGAAAGCAACTGTTAGTGAAGTGGAAAGGTTATCCAGATAAATTTAACTCTTGGATTTTGGCTTCTAGTTTAGAAACGTTACAATGAAAGAAAGTTTTTATTTAACCTTACTTAGTAATAGTTCTATGGAATACTTTCCAGAAAACTCAACAACTCTTTTTTCAACAAAATTACCTAAACCAATCATATTGGAAGGATCGTGGTCGGTTGGTGTGGTTGAATTCCAGTATCCATGTACGATGTTTACTGTTCAAGAACATGAAAACGTTGTTTACATTAGGAAATGGATGAAAATACCCGATAATACCGGCACTCCTGGCAACTCCCTAGCATACTACAAATCTCATATACCAGCCACAAACTATGATAATATTGAACAAATTATGGTGGTACTAAACAGTTTGAAGGAGAAAGTGAAGTTTCGCTATGATGAGATATCAAAGTTTGTATTTGTTACTGTAAATGATGAGTCAATAAAATCAATAATGTTATCGCCGAATTTGTCTCTTCAACTAGGATTTGAACCTAATAAAAACATTGTTTCTAAGAGGCTTGGAAAGTGTCCAGCGAATTTACATTTAGGGTTGCCATCTCAGTTATTTGTTTATTGTGATATAATCGAGCCTCAGATCGTTGGAGATGTAATGACGCCTCTTCTCAGAATAATACCTTTAGACCCTTCAAAATATATTTACGGTGCTAATAAAATGCATGTTTTCTCACCACCTCACTACTTGTCTGTCATGCGTAGAGAGTTTGATACCATTGAAATAGATATAAGATCAAGCACAGGACATAAAATACCATTCCAGTTCGGAACTGTGGCTATTAAACTACATTTTAAAAAATTATAATGCACCTACAACGTAATAATACAAGTTGTCCCTACGAACATTACTATTCACATCAAGCTGGATCAGGTATTGGAGTAATTTATAGAGGAGCACCATATCAACGCGGTCATGGAATCGGTAGCTTTCTAGGAGGCTTATTCAGATCAGTTTTACCATTGCTCTCTAGTGGAGCTCGAGCGATCGGTAAAGAGGTTTTAAATGCAGGTGTGGGACTTTTATCGGATATGGTTAGTGCACGTCCTATGGAAGATTCTATTAAAACTCGATTGAAAGAGGCTGGATCAAACTTAAAAAGAAAAGCCGATGAGAAAATTGATCGAATTAATATGTCTGGATCAGGATATATAACTAAGAAAAAACGTCTGGCTTCATTCATTCCACCGCTACGTGCTAAAGTGAAAGGTGCTAACAAAAAAACAAAGTTGACACATAATAATATCAAAGATATATTTTCTTAAATAATAATAAAATGTCTTTTTTACACAATCATTCTTGTGAGTGCATTAAGTCTGAGCTAGATTTATTTGCTTTACCATCTACACAAACAAGTATAGAAAATGGAATGTGGATACATTACAAACCTATTTCATCTCTCGCCGATGATGGCCCCATCGAATTTCAAGTACCAGGAACCGGTGATGACTACATAGATTTGTCTCATACTTTGATTCATATTAAAGCAAAGATACTAAACCAAGACTCAACAAAACTGATAGCTACAACGACAGCAGCACCAATAAACAATTGGTTACATTCATTATTTAGTCAGCTCGATGTTTATTTGAATCAAAAACTTGTGTCTCCACCAAATAATACATACGCCTATCGTGCTTACATGGAAACATTGTTGAATTATGCTCCTGCATCAAAAGAATCTCATCTAACATGCAGTCTTTGGTATGAAGATACAGCTGGGAAAATGGACTCAACCGATGAGAAAAATGAAGGGTTCACTAAAAGACATGAATTAACAGCCGAAAGTAAAGAAATTGAAATGATTGGGCATCTGCATGGTGATATATTCAACCAAGAAAAGTTTTTAATTAATGGTGTTGAGATGTCTGTTAAATTAGTTCGTTCCAGAGAAACATTCAACTTAATGGCTTCTTCAGATGATTTAAAATTGAAAGTGTGTATTACTGATGCAACGCTTATTGTCCGTAGAGCACGAATCAATCCAACAGTTTTACTTGCACATCAAAAAGTCTTAGCCTCTACTACAGCTAAATATCCTATTACGCGTGCTGAAGTTAAAGTTTTGACAATTCCATCGGGAGTTCAGGGAAAAACACTAGATAACATTTTTCTAGGACAAGTACCTAAAAGATGCATAATAGGATTTGTTAATAACGCAGCCTTTAATGGCAAACTCACAAAAAATCCATTTAATTTTGAAAATCACAATTTTAATACATTTTCTTTATATATTGATGGACAACAAATACCTTCCAAAGCTTTACAACCATCATTCGAGAATAATATTTACACTTCAGCTTATCACACATTATTCTCTGGAACGGGTATACATTTCCTTAACGAAGGTAATGGCATATCTAGGGAACAATATGCACAAGGTTATTGTCTATTAGCTTTTGACTTAACACCCGATCTATCAGCTAGCTCATCAGGCCATTGGAATCTTATAAAACATGGAAGCGTGAGATTGGAAGTTCGTTTTGAATCAGCACTTTCGCAAACCATCAACTGTATTGTTTATGCTGAGTTCGATAATGTTATTGAAATTGATAAAAACCGTAATGTTACAGTAGACTATAGTAGCTAAAACATCAATTTCGTTGACTATCGCGTTAAGTGTATGTTAGGTTAGGTTAGGTTAGTATTTTATTATAATAGTTTTAAGTTTTCATTGTTATGGTTACGTTAGTATTTTATTGTAGTTGTTTTAAGTATTCATTGTAATAGTTTTAAGCTTTTTAATTGAATAAACCCATAATTTTCAGCATATCCTTGTATTTATTCCATGACCTCAGCAGACTTGAAATACCAAGTCAATACCTTAAATTATACACTTGCATCTGATAAGTTGGATAGTTAACAGTTAGCGATGCGGCGGACGATTCAGTGACCATTATGAACACAATAGATATCCAGAAACATTTGTGCAAAATTCATCCAAGCTTACAATTTAATGTGTATGCTGCCAACCGATTGCCAATATACAGTCATACTCCAACATACATAATAAGCAATTTAGACCCTGATACAAAGCCTGGATCTCATTGGATAGCAATACACATTGATGACAGCGGGGTTGGGCAATATTTTGATTCTTATGGTCGACCGCCAACAGGTTACCACAGATCATTTTTAAAGAGGAATTCCCGACAGTGGCAATTTAATAGCGATAGGTTACAAAATGATTTAACATCCGTATGCGGTGAATATTGTTTGTTGTATCTGTACTATAAATTCAATGGTAATAAAATGTCTGATTTTATACGAATATTCGATACTAATACACTGTACAATGATATATTACTTCATGATATGTTTAAATGCTTTTTTTGATTAATAAAGATTTATAAAATAACCAAGATTTATCATTTCAAACGGATGCATTGTTAGGAACAAGAGACCCTCATTAACAACAATGACAAACCCTCATTAGCGCCGAGCGTGATGTAATTACGTTATCTAATGAGCGCTAATCCCGAAACCTATCTCGGGAACCGTAAGAGATATCAAAACGGGGATTGCACAGATCGATCGGGCATGTCTGAAAACCCCCAAAACGATACCAAACTTTTTTTTTTTTTTTTTTTTTTTTTAGGCGACGATGGCCGACGAATGAGCTTTTTTTTTTTTTTTTTTTTGGCGTGAGCTCAAACCGGCGAATACCTACTACTTATGCTGTCTTTACATCTGTATATTCAGTAAACGTCGTAAGGAATATGTGAAACATGAAAACGTGAGGGATATCAAAAGATTTGTTACGTGATTTCTTTTCCGTAATCCGTTAATTAAAGATGTCTTTAATATACGGACTCTTTCTATTTTTTTTTTATTTGTTCTTCATCTTATAACATTTTTTTTTTAAATACAACCAGTTAGTATAAGACTTGCTGCAAATGTTTCATTCTAATTCATTTGCACTAGGCGCCTGTGTGATGCCTAAATGTTAATATTTACATTGCAACTGGACCCCAAATCCCCGTAAAACTATCGCTGTGGAGTTGCTGGAAAACAACATATTTAGACAATAGACATAGTCACATTGAAACTATCATATTCTAGCTACCATTGATAAAATATGTTATATTCATGCTTTACATTACATAATGAGGTCATAGCAACTACATAATGATTGTGTTAAGGGTCTGGGTCTGTGGTAACTGCTAAATACTTGGGCATCGTATTGCGTTGGGACGTTCCTTGTATAATTCCTTCGGTCTGCTAATAAAGTATTCTTAATCAAATTTAAATTGTTTTGTATCAGGAGAGCGAACTAAGTTGGTTGATATTTCATTATAATTTCTATATTTTTATTTCGTAATAAATCCTCGTTCCGAGACCGAGATAACGCTAAAATCAGTACCTATTTTACGAGAGACGGCCCGTGTATGGGAAATTATTAAGAAAGAAAGAAAGAAAAAACATTTATTCAGCACAGACACAAAGAACACAGAAAATACAAAACTTAAAAATAGATACAAAAAAGGAAATGAGCTCAGTGTGAACTGTGCCGAAAAGGTGAGATGAGATGAGATGGTCAAGGTTGTTAGCTAGTGTCAGGCTTCACGACATCAAGGTCTTGAGCTTTCGCACGTGTTATGTTTCGAGGAAAACACACTTTACCTGTGTACTTTCCAGATTGAAAAATTGTAAGCGATCATACTACACTCATGTAGTGCCTGCCTTTTATTTATTGGAAAATTCCAGCATGTTACTATAGTAGCTATGATTGGAACTTTTAAGGTTTTGGAGAAACAAAATCACTATTGAGTTCAAGTTAACTAAATTTATTGACGTGTTCATGCAATTAATGTTGTGGAATTTTAACGAATTTGTACATTATAAACTCAATACCAGCTAAAGGAGGGTAATTGAATACGACTTTAATGCTAAACCGGTGGACTCCTCAATGGGAGTTCCGTAATAGTTGTTCGGGAAAATTGTTAATAATAGCTTACGCACTGATGTACTGTTTTCCAGCCAACAATTTTCTGTATTAACACATGTTAGGAAAAAGCAAACCGAGAGAGTATTTAGAAACCGAAGGGTCTGGATGCACGACGAAAGTAAAATTTCCTTCAATTCTTAGAAGATACTGAGTGTGCCTAATGCATTGTTTTAGTAATTTAAAACCATCTTCGCGGTATTGCCTTTCTAATGAAATCGGCTTACATTGGTTGGATGGTTTCAAAGTCTACAACGGACACAGGTAGAAACATTTTTTGTGATATACCAGAAGATATAATGTCGCCTTTTTTGCATGCACCCAACATCTTGACATATTATAACGCGCAGGAGATTGTGCTATTGGGTATCTTGACCCGTTGCCGTGTGGCGTCATGCTATAATTATGCTAATTCCACATATCCTGGTCTTAAACGATCCGTGCCAAGTTCGAAGACGCGACGTCCATTTCAAACGTGCACATGTCCACTTGGATAATTCACAATCCGCTCTAAGTGAGGCATTTGTCTTCAATGTTCGTGATGCCTTGGAGCGATCAACTTTGTCTCAAAACCGTTATAGTCAGTCACAGGGACGCTGACAGCCTGTGGGACTGAGAATTCCGCTTGAGTTTAGAACTTTATGCCCAAGTGTTTTATTGCATCCGTTTTGTTTTTAGATGCAAATCTTGTTTTATATTTTTAAGTTTGACTTCTGAGATAATCTATACCTTTCCTAACTGTAAATCGGTCCTGAATCCTTGTAGGTCTTTTTAATTACTTTTTTTAATTTATTTAATTGCTAATATCAGTTAATCTTATTGTTTTCTTATATTTACGCGAATAATATACATTGAAATAAAACTATTTTACGGATTTTATCGCGTTTATTTACTATACTATTTTACTAAAAATAAAATAATAAATAAACGCGATAAAATCCGTAAAATAGTTTTATTTCAACATCAGTTAATCTTGCTAATATAAGTATTAATCGCTAATATTAGTAAGGACTAGTGCAATAACTTATATAATAGTTTGGTTAATATTCTCAATACGAAGAAAATCCTAAAATAACTTTTACTACATCGTCAATTTAGTTCACGTTATCACCTCTTGCATTATAAATTAGCCGGTAACCGTATTGGTTATTGCATCAGTTAACCACCAAGTTTTATTAGGTGTATGCAAAGTTGCCCACACCAAAGTTATGAACGGGTGGTCGGGAGGCGTCGAAGTTTGGAATTTTCAATCGCTTCATCGGTATTTTATTGAGTTACGGTATTAAAAATTGATGTTGTTGTATTAAAAATGCTTCTACGTGGGACACGCGTCAGTACAAAATTACCAAACAAACCTTTGTAATAAATTGCTCTATGTTCCTTACCTAAGATCACGGTAGGTTAAGGATTATCTTATAACCCTTTGATAGTAGCTTGCAGTGATATGATCCTAGCCAGGCGTCTGGGTTACTAAATCGGAATGTTTGCGGATTCAATTCCCGTTGGAGCCAATTTTGAAAATACCGTTTTCGAAATTTGCCAAGGTGTATTAGGGGTTGCTTAGTGACGGCCTGATCTAGTGGCTTGAGCTTAGGCCGCTAGGCTCACTGCACAGGTTGCAGGTTCGATTCCCGTCAGTGCCAAATTTCAGAAACGGTCTGTTCATAATTTTCCCTGCGGGGCAATTCTCGCTTGATCGACATCCTCTCTAATTCGACATGTGTCGAAAGTAAACGAAGTAAAACACGTCGAATTTGACGTTTTGTGTCGACATATTATGTCGAATTAGAGATGATGTCGATCATGCGAGAATTTGGCCCCTGGTCTGAATGTAACTGGGATCGCCCCCAGTCCATTGCATAGTACCCATAGTACAAGCCTTGCTTAGTTTGGGATCATAAGATGAGTACGTGTTGTCAGGCGAAGATTGGACTATAAGCTGTATCTAATATTGGACTGCTTGAGTATAATTATTTTCTAGTATTGAGGCAAAGGTGCTGCCTGCTCCCATGGCGTTGCTGCTCCTGAGAATGTATTACTCACCATCCTTAACTATTTATCATTTTGTAAAGAGTAACCATTGAGTTTCTTACCGGCTCTTCTCATTGGAAGCGGCATTCCGAACCGGTGGTGTAATCTGACTATTTGTAAGTGCTTTTTGGCCTACACGGATTAAAAAACAATGGATATTTGATTAATTAACAATCACTGCACAGAATTCAGCATTTTACAGATGATAAAACAAATTAACGATACCGCGGTCGTATACGTTTTACGAGCTTGCCACTAAAAGGGTTTGTGATTCGAACACAGTATCCAATAAAATAATGGATTGTATATAAAAAAATCACGAGTTTTAAGCCCTGAACACACAGGGGCGTCGACATTTTTGCCTATACTGTAACGTACTGTATTGACTCTTAGAAACAGCTCATTTTTCAACGAAATGTTATTGATATCGCGAGCAAATTTCGATGCATGGTCGCGTGGCGTTTACTATAGTAATTCAATCTTTAATTATATTTGCAGAGAGTTCGTTTTGGCTTTGGCAAATATTTTATCGCGCGCGTCTTGACGCTTCTGTGTGCCCGAGGTTAAATCTTTCAAATTGAGTGATTCATTTTTATAAAACATGGCCATTCGCAAAGCTATGCGCCGAAGCAATTTAAGAGTTTCGTACGGTCCGGCCGGGGCGGCGGGGATTTCATTTTGCGGGTGTTTACCAATATCTGAGGTTCTAAAGCGCGGATTTACTCGCTCCGTATCTACTTCCGTTCGTAGATCAGTCTGTGACGAGATTGGTGTTTCATAGCGGATGTTTCGTAAGCGGTAAATATGTTTGAGAATACCATACGCTCGATGGAAATTTCCCTAACAAATTTTTTTGTAAAAAAATGTTGTGTAAAACCTATACTTAATGGATATACATTTCTATAAATTTGGGGCTTAAACTTGGTACCTACCTGCTTAAACCCTTTTATTTGTAACAATGAATTGGGATTTTAATGAGCCGAATGTTAATCGGTGAATAGGTACCGCGATTTTATTATTTTTCGAACAGATAGTACGCGGCTGGCGTCCGCAATGGTGGTTTGCCGCACAATTTAAGGCCTCACGCACACACGAGCGTCAAACGCGCGCGTCAATATTTTTGTCCATGCTAAAACGAACTGTATTGACGCATAGAGAAATCTCATTCTTCAACGTAGTGTCACTGACAGTGCGAGAAAAAAATTGACACAAATTCAATCTTTACGTATATTGCTCACAGAGTCCGTTTTGGTATTGGCAAAAATTCATCCGGTTATTAATCTGGTTGATAAGTTTTAAAACGGCTCGCAACGGGCGACGAGACTCCCACCCCCGACAGGATTATATTCATTTCCTACTCTAGATATCAAATGTACGTTTTATTTATACAATAGAATATCTTTCCTAAGTTTTAATTAACGCGATCGGTTGTTTTATCGTCGGTTTCATCAACCCTAGGTGACGCCTTAAGGTAGATAATACCTGAGCATTTAAGTTACAATGGTATTAATGTTTAGGCATTACGTTTTTCACGTGAAAACGGACATTAGTAGTTCAGAAAATCAGAATTGACTATTGTATGCATAAGTGTGTACGTTTAAGCAGTTTTCTAACTCAAAATATCGTTTCATCAACTGTATGTTGACGACTAAGTCTCCTTAACTTACGCCAACGATTAGCAATGCGTAAGCTTTGTCAACTCTTAATATTGATACGTTTTTGTATATCAGCTCTTATGTTTTCTCTGTAAAAGTTTAAAAGTTTTGTGGGTTCATCGCGGTAACCAATAAATAATAAATCAGATAGCGTATCTGTATATAACCGGCATCGCGAAAGCCCGACTCGCGAATTGAGAAGTTAGAGAAAAGTAGGTACGCTTTCAACCTTCCCCGTTACGCTCCCCACAACTCCGTCTGTTGGGACGAGACGCATAGATAGCGAAGGATACCACTATAAATGTTCTTATATAAATACTTCAAAGAGAATCTATTAGTTGATAAATAAAATCCAATTGAGACATGGACTTGGGTATGTTTTTTTATATCACTCCAAGGAATAATGTTTCATTTCGATGGCTGAACGAAATAAATCGTGTATCCGATATGCCAATTTAATCTTGGTGCGCCATCTATCGTCGGTGTAGGTAGGGCGGCGGTGGCGTGGGGCGGGCGGCACCCGACCACCCCCGGCCTCGGCCGTGACGCCCATACTACGTCCTACTACGCTAACGTACCATACTCATAGCTACAGCTATTTCGGTAGACAGTCTACTACTGATAGCATTACTATTGATACACAGATTTAGATCACCCCGCCTCAACATCCGATCACTCAATGAGTTACGTCTTAAACCACCGTCTCCGTTCATGCTACACGGTGTAGTAAAATGCATAATTCATCGTATTGAATCGATTCCTTAGCAATGAATAAATTTAATTCTCGGTGTGATCTTTAGCGGCTACGTTTTCTCATTTACGCATACGCGTATGTATAAAATGGGGTCATACCGTACTCGTAATGAAGGCTAGATAAAATCCGTAAGCCAGACAGGTGGGTACACACATCACAAGCGTATACTCGCGTAAAACGAATCTTGTTTCTCTGATCGCCTACCACCATAGATTTCACAACTACAACTATCAGTGATCGCTATAGAAACTAAAGTAGAACATCACTAAAATACCAGTTACCCTGACAGCATTGATATATAGCACAGCCGGTTGTGACGAGACAAAATGTGCGATATATTAATTCTGTACCCCTCCGAAAAATCTAAATTACTTTGAAAACGTAACCGATGCTTGTTAAGCAAGCTAGAAAAGTGCAAGCGTAAATTTGACTATGATACAAATATCACGGTCCACGAATATTACCTTTGAATACTCCTTTGTGCAACATCCCTTGTGGAAACTGGAAACATGGCCTAAGAAGGACTAAGTTAATTCGCTAACGAAGTGTAAACGGTATATTTGTAACGGCATCCTTTAATCCTTTAGTAAGATAAATGATAATTTGCGACGCAGGATTCAAGGTTGGACCCGTTGCTTATGTCAAAGGGAAAGTTTACAGACGATTTAGCATGTTACAACAATTATATAGATGTGCTTGGAACTGGGTTACGTACGTCATTCGTTTATAGGTACCTACTACTACTAGAAATGTTCTTATAAGGTATTTTATTAATGATGCTCACGGTGAGTTGAAAGCAAGGGATGCAGGTGCAATAATTCACGAATTTTCCAATTCCATGAGTGAATATAATTTTCATTATATAATAATTATCTATCTTGTCAAATTCAACCCTCAACTCAGTGATCATTAGATGGGTACTTTTAAGATGGAAATTAATCCGTTTTCCTTAAGAAAGTCGTTAATAAACAAGTTGCCACCGCAGTATTGTATTTCGCGTTCCCCCGTACTCCCGACAAAGGGATCGTAGAGGTGAATCCCGGAAGGTGGGTGGATCTAGGGTGCGTTATGTTTTATAGCGGGTGTGTTGGTGATAAAATGTCTATCGTTATGTGTGTGAGAGCTACAACCACGTGTTCTCGATGTTTTCCAGATATGTTTTGGTTTTAGGTACAAGGTGTTGGTTGTGTTCACTCACTTGTTCCCTTTAACACCCACACTGTAGGTGAGAATAGTACAACGAATTCGATTTCAAATAATTCCATTCCATTCGAATAAATAAATTCCATCAAATATAACTTCGCCTATTATTATAGGTGTGTAGGTGTTGCGATAATATTTTAGGCCTGTGATAATATAATCCTTAAGAAGTATCTAACTAGCAGACTAAACTAAAACTTTTGGATTTGTCCCAGTTCTTGAAGCCGAAAATGTATAACAATAATTCTAAGTCAGAAATGGATTGAGTACCAAGTTTTGACTGGTGTTAGCATAAATTTGTCTTGGAAAGCAAAATTTTGTTCTAGGACACCTTTACATTTTGTGTTGTTGTGTAACGCAACTTAGGCTTTAATATTTTTTTTATTTTAAATTATATGTCTGTAATTTGTATGTAGTCTGCTACTTGGCCTCCAAATATATGCTGCATAAATATATTTGAGGGCAAAGATTACGTACATAATTACAAGAAAATTCATTGTTAACTAATTTATGTAAATATCATTTTACTTATTTGATTTATTGATTGTACCTAGTTACCGAGAGTCTAACATAGCCGCAGTTATTCTCGTTTCGAGTTATTCGCAATATCACAATCGAGTTGCGATCATAGCGGCCGCAAGTGAGGTCGTCGAATACGGGACACGGCATTAAAATGCAGCGCGCGTGTTCCCTGCCCGGAGCTGTACACTTCCTCTACGGGGGACCTGACGGCGACGAACCATCACACGGTTACGCAATGTCCACACACAACACACACAGACACACGTGCGCCTTTTATCGATATTCTTCTTCTTCTTTTGTTCCAACGCAACGTTACTACCCATTTGTGCGCGAATGTACTCTCCTAGATTTCAGCTTTCAAGTAATTACCAAAGAGGTTACACTGTACCGTTGTCAACAAAAGCCACTGTAATTGATTATTCCGTTTAGTTTAGAAGGAAGGTCGTTAGTAATTTGTGGTCCCTTATGTATTGTTTTCGAAGTTTCTTATGCCCTGAGCCCCCTTTAGTGGAGATACATTTTGATTATCTTAATCTGATGTAGTTCCAGTTTGAGATTTATATTCGCTCCTACACAAAGCTTTAATTCCATTAGCGCCATATAATTTTACGCCCGCGTAAAGATTGATAATGCGCCCCGTAGACTACTGACATACCTACACAAATGATATTACTCTAGTGCGGTCGAGGCTTAACTCGGGCGTACCAAGGCAATCTGTCAATCTCATTCAAGATTTACTCGATTCAAAACTATAAACAACGTATTGCATTCGCAATCTCTGAAACAATATGAAAGATTGAGCTTAAGAACGACAATCGCGTGCGATATAAAACGTCCCAACTACATCTCATCTATGAATCAATACACACCCTATTGTCTTCGACCAGAAGCGACTTCGCTAACGTCTTTTTCCATCACGGGCACAAAACGATCGGGCACCAATAAAATTTGAACTCTACGGGTATTAACATCACGTTTTGTTTCACATTAAAAGATGGTCGTTCGTTGTGATATATTCTTGCCGGATGAAATAATGGCGCCTGAAAGCTGGAGGCGAGGTGTCGCACTTTCCGCTTCCCGGTCGAGGGCTAATTTTTTTTTCTCGCGTTCGAGTTTGTGACCGCTTCGCTTTTTAGATGATTATGTAGCGCTTTAAACGGCTACGGTTTTGATGGTTTACCTTTAAAGGGAATTTCAAATTTTTCTCGTCCACACCCTTTTTTTGCTTCAACAGAGTTGTTTTAGATGCCTCTAGCAAACTTCACGTTTAATGGGTTATTTGTCCAGTATATTTTGTGAAGCAAAACTACAAGTGTTTGTGGGATCATTGTTTAGCATGTAAGTTGCCTACCGACATCATCAGCCGGTATCAGTCCACTGCTGGACGTAGGCCTCTCCCAAGATGCGCCACTGAGCCCGATATTCGGCTCTTCTTTTCCAATCACTGCCCACCGCTTTGCGTATGTCGTCGCTCCACCTGGTCACAGGACGTCCTACACTACGTTTGCCGATTCACGGTCTCCACTCTAGGACAAGTCTACCGCGTATCAGATAATAGGTCTAATAGGGTATTGCGTCGTCAATAATGTTATTACAATGTACGACATGAAACGAACGAACAGACTGCTTTATGAAGTCAGCAAGATTGTTGAACATTTATCTCCGTACGAGTTCTCTGCCGGTAAAATCAAATCGCTCAAGATATATTAAAATCACATCGAATTTGCAGATTACTGTAAATATCCGATTTGGGAGTATAAGGTAAATACAGAACAGCTTCGATAAGGTGCTTATCCTCCTACGCAAGGCATAAAGGAGTCATCTGAGAAAAAAAAATGTAGTTTTATCATGATATAACTTTTACGGGATGTAGGCGGAGTGTTAGTTAGTCATACTATAGGGATGGTTTCATAGTATGCTTAATTAAAAGCTTTGCAACGTCTTAGCAACATTTTTCAATTTTTGTTTTGAAAATTTCAATAAAATGATGGACATTTGTGAACTGCAATTGTTATTTTATTATCATTTATTGGGGTTATGTGTGTGTGTATAATATAATATGTATGTACAATCTTTCTCTAAATAAAAATTTGTTCGTTTATTTCTATCTAGGCTGACTGTGAGACTTATATAAGTAAAAATCCATATATTCGAACTTGTCTCACAGAATGACACCAAACTTTGTCATGATTTTGTGCCCTCGTGTTTCTTCTCAACGTCTTTGTTTCAAATTTCAATGTCGTTTTTACGAAATTTTCCTGTCAGGCCCTACTTTGAATTTACACGTGCCCTATTTACTGAGTTTGTAAGTCATCTTAATTGTAATCCCGATCGATGGACCGACGTCGCCCTTAAACCCTTTTCTCACGTTAAACCCCCGTATTTAAAGCTGTTGTAAATTATATTATTTCTCCGTCACACGGCCACGAAGTTTCTATTGACCTTGTTCCATCCCCTACCCTAACGCCGGATGAGGGGCGCAAGGTGAATTTGCGAGTGTAACACAATAAAATCAACTATCCCACACAACGCGTACAGTAGTATACAAACGATTAACATCTTTACTTGTACGCATTGCAACCATCAAACTATCGAAGGGGAGTGATATTAACCGACGAATTTGTGTGCTCTACAAAATGTTCCAAGTATTCGCGGCTCCTCCGCTTATCTCATTTCGCAGTGCTACCATGAGGGTCAGTGCCAATGTGGCAAAGTTAGATATGCATATGAATTAGAGCCCGTCGCCCCGCATAAGCGGTCTGTTTAATTTTCCAGCGTTATATTAATTTTGGGGTAGTGATTTAGCCGCTGTATTCATGCGAGTACAACCCCGTCTATTGTAGAGGAGCGTTGATGATAATGTGGATCACTTTTGTTATTAAATCGTTGTAATAATTTATCAGGTGAGAGCTCGCGTCGCGTGTGTTTAATGTGTCGTGCGAAAGTTAGATATTTTAACTCTGTGATGTTGCTCGGGATACGATACCTACATGTGTATGAAAATGAATAGATTCATTGATGCAAATAATGTGAGACGATTCAGTTCAGGGCAAGTAAAACAGCGCAGGATGCAAATCTGTGTAAACGCGGCCTGACTTCTTTATAATTCTAATGATGCTTCACTGAAGTAATTATGGGACCGTTCAATCAAATTCAACGCCGAGCGTCAAATCCAGAAGTGGCTGAAATAATTTCGTCAGCAACAAAAGTTCTCGCACCGCGCCCGAGCCGGTATTGCGTAAAATTGTGGACGCAATCTGATCCTTATTTATATTTATTCACAAAAGATGACTTAAGTAATTGTTTGGTACCTCGTTAGTAAAACTGTAGGTACTGGTAACGCCACAAAACTTGATTTATTTTTGAAGTCATGCAAATAAACTCCAAATATATTTAAATGATAAATGAACTATCTACCTATGTTTTATTTGTAACTATAGTTCCAAATTCATTGAAATAGAGTGCATTATCAGACGGAAAAAAAATGTCTTTAGACACCTAATTGCGGATTTAATCACGATCAGGGTATAGTCTGCTACATCAAAAAGTGACAATAACATCAAAGTTTCAAGTTAATTTGAGGTAAAGTGTCGATTATTTAACTTTAGCCTGTACCTATCTGGGAGACAATAATGTTGAATCATAAATTGACACGCCACGGGGTAGTTAGGAATGAGGCAGTAATTTGAAAGCTTCCGTCGGCCTTGTTTGTAAGGGCTTGTGAATCTTTTGTCCTTTGGGGAGTTTCGCCCTTGGACTTACTTCGCCTTCTAGCCGGTTCGCGGCCTCGGCGTAATAAAAATGCTTCTCACAGAGATAAAGCAATACTTGACAGTGAAATTTCATTAGAATTATGAGCTTATTTCGTAATCTGCGGCGAGCGTTTTGGATATCATTTTCTATGTCGTGTTAGCAACGAGATTTATAGTCCCCGTCTGCCCCGTCTGCGGGTTGGATAATAAATTTTTCTCGCAACTTTTTTTTTATTTTTTATTATTATAAAACAGATAAAATTGTACGTAACTACTTTATGTACTTACTGTTGGGTTAATGATTACACCGAATCGATAGAAGCCGAATGGACTTGGACGAATAGCTCAAATGTTTGACGTCTACAGAAATAGAGGGGATCTGTCCGACTGTGGCCATTTTTTTTTTTTTGTTTTATGAGAAGATGGATTTGCTTTTTGCTACAGTCTAGCTGTGCCGAAGCGAGCTTGCCCAGGATATGCCTGTACCCTCTAGCTTTGAACATATTCCAGTTGTATGTAAGTTACACAGAAATACAGACGCAGGCAAAGAATTCCACTCCTGGGTAGTATACTATTCAAATGGGCTCGTAAAAACGCGCGCCACCAATTTTTTTTCCAATACCAAAACGAACCGTATGAACGCAGAGACAAAGCATATTTTTCAAAACATGACAACGATGACACGAGCGAATACGGTATGCGTGGCTTTTGCCACGGTCATTCAATCTTTATGTACGATGTTATAGAGAACATTTTCAAAAAAAAGTCTAAATTCATTTCATACTGATCGACGCGCCGCTAATATACCCTACCGTCTGGTAGAGATTTCCTACCAATATCATCATACCAATGTAAATGATAAGCGTTTTTATTATCGTTTTATCGCGCCTCAACGGCTGAACGATTCCGTATGAAATCATAACCGGTAATTCATAAGTTAAACGGTTGTTAAACTTACGTGTTTAATTTGATAGTTTTATTCTTGATAGTATGATTATATTAACAGTGTTATGTGGGTGAATAAAATTAATGCGTGCGTTAATTAATTATATTTCATTTCTAATTTGTATGTTACCAACAATTATTTGAACGCTTATGAGGTGTCTTGCAAACGTGATTATGCTCATCCAATAGCTTGTAAAAATGTAATGAAAATAAAAAAAAAAATTACGGAATTGATAAAATAAAAAAAAAAACAACCACTTGCGGTTAGCGGGTATTTCAGCCAGTTTCAAGTATTTAAATAGCAAGAGCAAATTCAATAGACACACAATTATTATTAATGAAAATGGGTGATGAATGTGATAATTATGGCGGATGAGTCAAATTAAAAGTTGATTAATTAATATCTGAATGTCCGCTCCGCACTATTCCGACGCCCTATGCACATAGTGCAGGGAGTGACGCTCGGTCAGTACACTCGCGCGCGTCGGTGCGTCGCGACGTTCCCGCAGCCGAACCGTTGCGACTGCGACGGTACCCACGTGCTGCCGACCGCAGACAAAAATAAATAAACGTGTCGCGTGCTCGCACCGGTAGCGTCGTCCCTTTCCGACCGCCTCTGTGAACAATATACCTTATTCAGTGTTTGAATTGTCAATTGATGACCTTCGATATGGAATCGCTAATTCGTTTGTGATTATCGGCGTAGATTTTCCGGGTAAATTTATTTGAATTTCGACTAAAGTAATGAGCGTCACAAGTTAAAACTATGCACCGAATTCTCTCGAAATCGCCCTCGCCCATGGGCCGGTCGTCAGACGAAATCGATGAAACGCAAACATGTTGATGTGCGAATAATCAAACCCCGATCCCCCCCCCCCCCCCCACACACTTTAGTGATGCGAGTAATAATAGCGAAGGGGTGCGGGTGGAACGTGCACCCGATCACGTACTCCCCGCATGCACTTAGCCGACGCCAATTGGGTTATTCGGCACCCATTCCCCATTGATACGGGACTTGGTGTGGGTACGCGGAATTATTCAAGGCGCTTTGTCGTGTGAACCATCGTCCTACTATACCTTTAAAATATAACCTTGCCGAAGTCTCGAAATTATTATGCAAAGAATCGATTCAAATTTAACGATGCTTAATGAGAATTGATTAATTAATTAATGCCACTACGACCGATGTAAAGTTTATTAAACAGTGTTTTTTTTGGTATCAGTACGCGGCCTCGTTGTTGATTTTTGTATTTATTTAATTCATAATACCTATTTGATTCGTATAACAAGTATACCCGCGAGAAAATTTATTAATATTCTGACTACTTGTCTCAGTAAATTAAATATATGTACTTAACCATTTTAAAATAAATCCGTAATCCGATTGTATGCAAATATTTAGATGTTTCACCAAGAGAAATATAACCATTTAAATACGTAAGTAATTCCGTAAACATGACTTTTCATCAACAATTTAAGTTCCTTCGACAACGGTAAAAGAATTATGAACAAATCGTGCGACCGCTCCGACGACTAGTCGCGCGCCTTATTCAGTTTAGAGGGGAAGTAGGGACTCCTTTGTCACCACCTGTCCTCCTTAATAGCTTTAGGAAGACGCAACGCATCGCAGTCGTAACCGGCGTTCGACGCGAGCGCATCTGTCGGTGTTTCGCGCCAAAATAGAACCATGTGTTTGTGATTGTACTGCATTCAAATAATGAACTGAACAATTAATCGTGTACAGTGAAAGTGAAAAATGTGACACAATGTTGGGATTGCTCTCGTCTGATTTCGGTTATCAGAACCGTTTGACGCTTTTGCAGCAGCTTATTGCGTGCGGTGCCGACGAGCTTCTCGGCCGGCAGCTGGTGTATGGTACGTTATTGCCGTTACAATGAAGAAATACTTTTAATTGTTGGCAAGTTTAGCAACATACGGTTAAGTAGGTAGGCTGTTTCTTAAAGGAACCCTTTCCATAAATGCAAACCTTATTGTTTGCATACAAAATGCAATAAGTATGTACTCTTACAGCCACAATTGTGTGTTTACCTTGCATCGTTCCTGTTGAAGCGATGTTTACAAATACGAAGCTATTTCTAGTGTCAATTCGAACAACTCCGCCGATTAAATTGCTTTGAAAGATGTGATATAATACTTCAACACTTTAGAGCGTGTAGGCTTTGTATTGGCCCAATTTCATTGTTCTAATAATTTTACTATCTTGCTCATACATTACAGCTGCGAGAAGGACAGCAATACAATTAGTTTATTGTTGATGCGAATTAAATCAGCTCCAATATCTTTGAAAGTATTTGATGTAATCTAACCAGACTTTTGGAACAATTTTTCGTTGAGAAATGCTATTTTAGAAGGTTTTTCATCTACATAATATAAAAAAGAATATCTTGGGGATATAAAAAAGTATATATTTGGGGAAATTCACTATTTATTTATCAGCATCGTCATGTAGGTATTTTAGTTTTGATCCAATGAATTTGTTGGTTTGATCCAACCTGCCTCACGTCACCCCACTTCCTTGTGGCTACACGTGAATCAAATGAACCAATAACATTTAACGTTTAGTTGAAATAGTTTCACCTTGAATAAATCGCCAAATAACAAATAACACCTCCAATATAATTGAACGAAATAATGATACCATGCGGATCACGCCCGTCTGTACCTAGCCTTGGAAATATTTTATTGAAATTCATTTTAATAGGCAAGTATTTACTGTTTGCGTATGCCAAGTTAGACTATTCAACAATGTCATCAAAGAGGTAGATCTTTTTTTTGTTTGAAAAATTGAATAAAATTTCCAATTAATTTTATACATTTTAGACTATACCTAACGAGTTATAGACCTTTGAATATATACCACAGGCATCCTGTTGTATCCACATCCATAAGCCCTATTTAACAGTGCATTATATGTACGAGAGGCGACTAATAATATTCGGAAAACAGAAACTTGAAAATTTCGCTTGGAACTAGCGATATTTTTAGTTTTTAAAATTCGCGGCGACAAAAAATATTGCAAAATGCATGATCGAATTTCGATAAAACTTTTATAACATACTAGCGGCCCGTCCCGGTTTCGCACGGGTTTCTAATATAGCCTATGTTACTCAGTGATAATGTAGCTTTCATACGGTAAAATATTTTTTGGAATCGGTCCTGTAGTTTTTAAGTTAATTGGTTACATACAAAAATACAAATCTTACCTCTATAAATTACTCTATACTCATGCAAACGGCCAAGTATTATTTCGGACTTCTGAATCAACCTCTATGTTATTTTAGGATATACCTTGCACATTTATTAACGAGATGCAGAGCACTGAACGCTCGTTGTTCGTTATTCCTAAGCAAAGAAATCGTCATGGATACACGGCGGGTATCGTTTGACATGTGCGCACGCGCCGATGCTATCGATGCGTTATTTATTGTCGCATTGTCCCGAGTTATGGAGATTTTAGCGTTTTAATTAAACAAGCCGTTGGTATGGTGCTAACAGGAGAGATTTATTTCCAATGGTAACGATATTGGGCCGTGTTTTCTTATACAGAATGTTTCAGAAGTACCCTTCCTAAGTGTAGTTTACACTGCTGAATAGAGTTATGGATGTACCCAAAGACCAGAACGCGATACCTGTGACAAATGTTAAAAGGTCTATAACTCTTGAAACTATGATAGTTAGGTATAAACAATTTTCACTAAGCATCCACAATCCACATATGAGCTACCGTCTATGGACCCAAAGTATTATTTTGGACTTCTGGTACACCTTGAATAGTGGTCTGATCGTAGGCCGCTAGGCTCACTGCACCAGGTGGGTGCAGGTTCGATTCCCGCCATCGGTAAATTTCGACAATGGCCTTTTTGGAATGTGCCCTGGCCCTGTAGCATGACCGTGTAGACATAAGTTTCGTCTCTTTCAACTGTCAGATGTCAAAAAAGACGTCACACCGAGCCATGTTCAGTACAACAAGTTCAATGTGATGTCATTTTCTCGACAAATCTGACAGTTGAAAGAGATAAAACTTATGTCTACGCGGTCATGCTAAGGGGGCTGGTCTGGATGTAACTGGGATCGCCCCCAGTTCATTGTATTGGTACCCATAGTACAAGCTTTGCTTAGTTTGGGATCATACGATGAGTATGTGTTGTCTGACGATATATATTCATATATATATATCATCACGCCTGTATTCCCCGAAGGGGTAGGCAGAGGTGCACTGTAGTGCGCCCACACTTCGCCGATGTATTTTGGTCCCAATGTAATAGGGGGCGAGCCTATTGCCATTATACCGGGCACATTCCCCCTCAATACGAGGGAAATTTGGGCCATGGTCTACCACGCTGGCCCAGTGCGGGTTGGTGAACTTCACACGCTATAGAAAGCTATAGACGTGCAGGTTTCCTCACGATGTTTACCTTCACCGTTCAGCAAGTGGTAATCATTGTTGAAAATGACATTCGCACATGAAAATTATCTCAGAGGTGCGGGTCTGGGATTTGAACTTGCACCCCTTACGTTCAAGGCGTTCTTGCCTATATGAATATTGCCTATATACCTATATGAAGCAGTGGTAGCCTATACCATTCATATATACCTATAGTATACTAACTTGGCTAGATGCTTAAAGCCTAAAAATATACGGTAAATTACTCGCTGATTAGTGAAGCTTAACTTATCCGATTATTGTTCCGTGATTTCCAACTACCTATTTATTTCAGAAAATGTCGTGAATACGGAAAGTCCAGTTAACTGGAAATACCTACGTCTCGATTACCCAAGGGTTTTTCTAGATTACGCATTATAAATAAACACAGTGCTTTGAACCCGTGAAATCGAACTTAAGAATTTTTACCTTTATTACCTACATGGAGTTCCTTTTGGTATTGGCAACCAGGTGCCCAGGACTTAAAGGGCTTCCGCTGTAAGACGATAAATTAAAATCGTTGAGCTTTAGAAAATGAAAGCAATATTTTATAGCGGGGAATGTAGAGTATAATAGATTACCCCTTTTTTTCGACAGTCGACACTGACGCAATAGGGGCAGTTTGTCAAACCATTGTAAACAAACTGACGTAACTGACCGTCCGTTGTGAGTGTTGCAATGTAGTAAACGCGTTATCACAGCTACAGGAAGCCCGGGCTTAATTAAATCATCGTTGAACGGGACATTTTGTTACACTTTATACGTGTATGGTCCTGCGTTTAAATTTTGTATTACTTTTTGGAACGTAATTCCTTATCGCGCGTTGCGAAAGGGGGCTAGACGGAAAAAAATAAGACTGTAACGACACTTTTACACATGTGTGTGTGATTTTTATCGTACGACACTTCTAGGCGGAAAAAATTAAGACTGTAACGACACTTTTACATATGGGTGTTTAATTTTTATTGTATGACACTTTTACATATGTGTGTGTGATTTTATTGAACACATTTATGTAACGATTTAGTTTTCGGTTTCGGTTCCGATTCCGATTTCGATTTCGATGTGTGTGTGTGTGTGTGTATATGTACTTATTTTTTGCTTTTTTCATTTCAAAAGGAACTTCGTTCCATCCGGGTGTCCCTCGACACCTCTCAAGTTTTTTATTAAAAAAACTGCCCGTTACCACCTTGCAGTTATGTTTATTTATTATTACCAACAGTTTTCGACAACCGACTCAGTACAAAATCTGTCAAAAAATTTAAAATAATACTTTAGGTCCCTGATTTGATTAATAAGAAGTTACTCTATTTCTACTTCCTTTAAGCCTCGATCATACTGGGGCGCCAGGACGCGCACGTCAAACGTTTTTGCCAATATCAAAACAAACTCTGTGTCGATATATGTAAAGATTGAATTTCTGTGGTAAAACCCGATCACGTGGCAAAATTCGCTCGCGCTGTCAATGACATTTCGTTGAATAATGAGCTTGTTTTATGACTCAAATATATTCTAAGTACTACTTAATTGGCTTCTAAGTGTAGGTGTACAATTTCTGTTGCATAAGTATTGGTATCATCTGGACGTTGTCAGAAAATCAAATGAATAGTTCCCAAGCAAGCAGTAAATATAATAAATCATTCAAGCAAGCCGCGTCAAACCTATTTACATTTTTCAATTGATCAACATCACAAATGTTTTACTTAACCGTTTGCGCACGAAAAAGGGCATTATTTTCGCGTCGCATTTCGTAACTAATTGGTCGCGGTAAACAATGGGTGCCCTAAAGCGGGTCCAGTAAATATTTCACCTCTTTTTTGTGTGCCAACAACAGTAGCAACAATTCTCAAGAACGACCAATACACGGTACACATTTTTTTATAAATATTTCTGTTTATCGCTAAAAGAAGCTATGACAAAACACTTTACGAACCAATGCTAGCATGTGCGCCGAAACTAAGCTTTTGTCATAGTTTTTGTCGCATTGAGTCGCTCTCTGACTCAATTAGACAAAGTTGTCATATCGCATATTTTGTGTTGTCACCGATGCATGTGTTGTCAGTGTGTGCGGTCAATGCAGTAATTATAATTTTATCCTTTAATGTTTAATGTATTAAGGGTTAATTTTTAATAGATAGTGTTTATTCCACAAATAGCAATTTACAGACAGATAACAGCCAAAAAAGTTTATTCGTATGGTAACTACTCATCTGACATTGGGCTGGGGATTTGAAAAGTGCGCCTCATGTCTAACTTATGTTCTATCTATAACGTGAATATGTGACGGATGAACATGCTTAATCGCTTCCGCCGCTCTCACTTCCAGCCCATTACAAAAGGCGGTCTCAATAGTGAATACTTCATTCACATATTTGTGAAATTGCCTCGATTCGATGCGACCACCGTAGTAGGTACTCCGCCGCGGAGGCGCGCGCGTCCGGCGTGGTCACGCGTCACTGCCCATTGTTCGATTCGTAATGCCACGGCACCTATTGCACTGCCGCCGGGATTGTGACAAGATTTGTCTTGTCACGTCTTGGAACATTTTGACGTGAAGTAATTTCAATTTCGTCTTCTTCTCTCGCATGAATGAGCGAGAGTGACAGAGCAATCAGTGCGACATAATCCGTGAAGTAAGTCTTGTCTTGACGCACATGCTACCCGTGCAGGTGATCAGATACCACGTCGCCACAGATGGTCTCTGGTTTATATTTAAATTACCCCCTCCGTTGCGAGGTTGAGATTAACCCCTTATACTTTACATATAAGTGAGTGCACTTTATTATCAAAAATAAACTATTTAGATAATTTTACATTAAAGTATTACAGAAATCATTTGTAAATTGAAATTCTACGATTATTATTACATAACTCGATGAACACGTAACACAAAGAAATGAATCAAAACGATAAAACTAAATTACTAAGAACTATGTACAGTTCCGTGCAGTGACTTATGCGTCAGTGTGAACGATGCCTAAGTAACGTGGGTGGTCATTACGCAAGTTAGCGTACTTGTTCGGAGCTGGTAGCGTGCCGCGTAGGGTTGCCAACTGAACAAAATTACCGCAATCTTATAGTAAATATTTAAGTGCTCATTCAAACGATTAATGGTACAAGAAAGAGTAGTGGGTCAACGTTCTTGCGACAGATCACATACATTCACAGAACTAAAACTGAAAGTGCAGGTAATGCTACGAACAAATATGTAGAGGTCTCACAAGCACTCCGCTAGTAGCTGTACAGCTAAGAAGAAGAAGAAATATTTGAGTTATTATTCACTGTATATTCGTCTCCATTTCAAATGCAATGCGTGGAGTACGTAAAAATATATACGGGGTATATGACCTTATTGCAACCCTACCTGTGTCATTGGCAAGTGGCAACCCTATTGGCGTTTAGCGTTATAGTCGCATCCGAACCGCCCCGTGACGTCACACGCTTTGTTCTCCTCTGTACAAACAACTCGAACGCTACTCTCCACGCTTCCTCTATTTATAACAGCTGAAAGTTCCATAGATTATTAAGGGGCGTGGAGTGTGTGAAACGACACGTACATACTAAGTGTTTTAAAAAAAACTAACGTTCACTGTCCAGTGGGGTTACCACCCATGTCAAGACTAGACCTCTGACCTCTCTGCCTTATTTCATACAAGGGAAAGAGACATAATAATATATTCCGTGACGCAAGTATAGTCTTGACGCATATGCTACAAGTATTGCACAGGCCTTATTCAATCGTATTACTAGCCGATGATGTTTTGCGTTTTTTAGAACTCTATGGTGACCAGATCGTTAGACCATCTCTATGTTACCCTTATTGCAAAGTAGGCATTATGTAAGGGTCCAAGGGTTAGGCTACGACCAAACAAAAGTATTCTGAAGATTTTAAAGCAAATTTCAATTTTGCGAGTATCTTAGTGACACCTCTGGTCTTTTTAATCACAACGCCCAGAGCTTTGAAATCAATTTCCACAAAATAATAATCTGATAGCGTATCTAAACAGCAGAATATTCGATGAAATTTTTAACAATCACGTCGGGGTCGCTCGTGTCTCCGAGTTCGTAGCACCCGAACCTAAAAAGGTGCATTTGATTCAACTCGGCCTATTTAATGACAGGCGGTCCGAGGCGGCCTATTCGGCCTCCATCATTTGTCTGACACTGAGCGAGTCACCGCAACCCTATGGGCCGTTGACCCCGAAGGACTGTACGGTCGACGCTAGACTGCGATCGACGTCACGAGGCAACGAGGCACGTCTCAACTGTGCCTCGGAGATCGCCTTGAGACGAGCGCTTTTTTATTCCCCTGTTGGTATCAACGATTGAAGTGTTTTTGAGTGCTTTAAGAGGCGAAATTTTTGTGAATTGATTCAGGGATTAGGCCCACCCACACTTGGGCGTCTGAACGCGTGCGTTGAATTTTTTTGCCGATACCAAAACGAAATGTATGTACTAATAGAAAATGTTGTGATTTTGAAATGAGCGTGTATTTTTACCACATAAATTGAATCTTTATGTATATTGATACAAAGTTCGTTTTGGTATTGGAAAAAGATTTGCCGCGCGCCGCGCGTCCTGACTCCCCAGTTTGTGTGGGTCTGTAGGGTTTGCATGCAAGTGACCTGTGATCAATGAACTCATGTCTGTCATTAATTTCATTGCTTTAATTGCTCCCACAGTTTTGAGGAAGGCGTGTTGGTTTAGGTTCTTTAAATATTCAAAGCTTTGAACTTATGGAGTATCCTACCTAAGCGAACTCTCGGATATAAGTAGGTACTTATTACCTTTGTTTCGATGGAAACTGTTGGGATGTATGCGTCGTCTCGTCTCCTCCCTCGTCACACATCGATAACAATAGCCATGTTAAAGGACGTATAATAGATATTCAAATTCCTATTTTTTTCTTCCTTCACCTACCTATCGGTTTGAGTGACGTGACCACAGATAGGTACATGATTGACAGCTCGGGTTGACGACATTGATGGAAATTTACAGAGTTTTCTTCGAAAACAATGTATTCCGGAGCTTCGCGCTTTGATCACGGATTTTTGTTTCGTAGTTTTAGCTCAGCGAATATTCTTTGTTTTATGGATGATATTGTTATACTTTTTATCAAGTTTGTTACTGGAAATGGCTGAAGAATTGTAATTAATGTAGAGATTCATATTTGTGTAAAAAAATCATCTTAAATGGACCCTACTAATCCATCAGAAGCTGTTACTATTGCAAATGTGTTTATTTTATTTGATGCCATAATGATGATTCTCAATTAATTCAATCGCGCCAAATAGGAACAGGGGTCTTACCATCCCCTCTTAAATTATGGTTGTTTCATTAGTAACTGTAAATGTATTGTGTATGCAAGACATGTGGTGGTAAGGGGGTAGATTTGTATGCAAATGTCGTTTTCAATATAAAATTACCAAAAAAACAACGTCGGTCTATAGCTCGGTCGCATCACTTCCAAACCATTTCACATCCCCATCAGAAACTTTGAGAAACATGAATGTTTACACTAGACATAATTACGCGGAGTTCAAAGCACTTTTACACGGTGTAGTCGGCGGGCGTCGGGCCGGCACCGAACCTGCGTCCGCGGCGGTACGTTACGAGCGATGTGTTTACATTTCTCTGCGCCTAAGTAAACATTCACCCGCGGTGAGGCGGCGGTGGTAAAGCGATGCACTTTGCATGTAAATGTTACAGTTAAAACGCTTACTAGGTCGCATTGCATAATTTCCTAAAATATAGCCATTCATTTTTTCCGTCTCCATTCAAAAATATGTTTTTTTTTTTTTAAGAATGATTATTATATGTCATTTAAAACTCGCCAGACAACACATAGTCATCGTTAAATCCCAAATTAAGCAATGCGTGTACTATGGGTATCATAAAGAGCGTTCCCAGTTACACCCAGACCAGGGCGAATTCCGAAAAGGTTATTTCCGAAATTTTCCAATTACGGGAATCAAACCCGCAACCACACGGTGCAGTGAGTCGAGCGGTCTACGATCAAACCACTAGCCCAAGCCGTGGTCAAGATGTTGTTTATTATTATGCATTCGTGACCGATTTAACTAAATTATAAAATATTTAAATCTCAATTTCAAATTGTCTGTGCTATAAAGTAATTAATTTTATTTAAATTGTATCCTATATTTTAATAAATGCGATGATTAATGTTTATGGGCGAATTACTACATCGTTAAAACATATTTAGTAATTGTTTTCAACTTGATCAATAGCCCGAGATGACGTAAAATGACAGATGCGTCGAATTTAATTGGATATAATATATGAAGTCTGATTCGCGAATGTGACCGCAAAATATACGGTGGCATTTATTATGCATAGGGTTATTTGCGGGCCTTGTTGCGGCTAATGAATACGAACTACAAATTCTGTAACACATTACGTGGTACCAATATTACTTGGTACACCTTACCGTACATCTTTGACTCGAGTAGAGACGAAAGTGTATTTTGGTTAATTTTCAATATACTTTGATTGTCATAAATAGGCGTTATATACCCCCTATTTATGACTATTATTGACTATTTATGACGTATTAAACCCCTCGCAGACTGGGGCGTTGACAATCGCGCGTACAAATAAATACCGAAACGAATAAAATTGCCAATATCAAAACGAACTCAGTGTCAATATGCATAAAGATTGAACTTCTATGGTAAAAGCCACGACTCCACGCGTTTATATTTGGTTGCGCTGTCAGTGTAATTTAGTTGAAGAATGAACCCTTTCTATGAGTTAATACAGATTGTTTTCGTATGGCAAAATATTTGACGCGCGAGTGTCGTCGCCCCATTGTGCATATGAGGCTTTAACGTTAGGTTAGATACCTAACATTGTTTTGAATCAGGCTATATGAATCAGACATTGTTTTATTTTTCATGAAAAACAATACAGGTACTTATGAATTGTTAATTACCCAAAAAATAATATTGCTCTATATTCTAACACCCATTAAGAATGCATTTTCTGAAGAGAAGAATGGTAAAGAAACTCTATGGTTGGACAATAAAAAATATAGCGATGAAAAATTTATATATTATGCACTAGCCCTTATGATACGGGCCATGCCTGTTTTAAGCGTCAAAAGAAATAATATATTCAGACATTATCTACTCAGAAAAGTCATCCGCCATCTTTATCACTGTCATTATCCATTTTTATTTAATATGTGTATTTATTGAATTTGTCCTTGCTATTAACTACTTGACATTGGCGAAATACTCGCGCAAGTCGCAGGTGATGCCATTCCTCATCTTATTCCATCAAAATTTCATCATTTCACTCATTTCGTAAAAAAAAAAAAAAAGAAGATTATCTACTCAAATGTGTGTGATACTATTTGTTATGCACCTAGATTTAAATTAAAATTGATTGAAGTTATAAACTTGTAAATATTTTAGGACTTTAAGCATGATTAAATTAGTTCCGTATTTTTTAATGACTATAACAAAATAAATTAGATGTAAACATTAAACACAATATGGTAACACGTTTATTATTGAGTTGGTTTAATATTGTATTAAATTATAGACTTTATTAAAAATGCTGCTAGCATTCACGCTCTGCCTGCACACAATTGACTGACTTTTAACGAAAATGTACTCTGTTACGTTGTACACAACGATAATATTTCTACACAAGGGTAAAAGCACATGATCTCGTGTGAAAACACTCTAGCGTCATCGATGTAACTGCGTTGAGAAATGAGCTTTTCTTACGAGGTTATACAGTTCGTTTTGGTTTTGGCAAAAAATTTACGGTCGCGGGTGGTTTGATTCGCTTGAGGGTGCAGGGTTCTTCGGACTAAGTAATGGAAGGGGCTTAAGTATCTATGTATTATGTGTACTTTAAGCAGTAAACAACAAACGCAGACGTCCGGCAACCTTTAACATCGGTGACGGGAAATGGTGTGGACACACCGACACCGGCCCCACCACGATTTCACAAATTGATATACCTACCTGGATAGGTAGTAGACGGATGTCTACTCTACCTGCAGCTAATTAGACTGCGAATTAATTGCACTCTTATACTAGATAATCTTTACGAAATGTCATCGATGACGCGATCGTATTTTGCAGCGTAGCTATTATTAGCCACAGGATTTTAATCTTTTTGTGTATTCACACAGAGTTTGTTTTAATATTGGCAACAAATTTGACCCTGTGGGTCCTCGAAGGCTTGATTCGTTAAAAAACGTTTGGATTTAAATTGATACATTTTTAATCAATTTATTTTTGCGTTAGCAGTGGTAGCCTCGCGGGCAAGAACGCCCGCCTTGAACGTAAGGGGTGCAAGTTCAAATCCCGGGCCCGCACCTCTGAGATAATTTTCATGTGCGAATGTCATTTTCAACAATGATTACCACTTGCTGAACGGTGAAGGAAAATATCGTGAGGAAACCTGCAAGTCTATAGAAAGGCATGTGAAGTTCACCAACCCGCACTGGGCCAGCGTGGTGGACTATGGCCCAAAATCTCCCTCATAAGAAGGGGGAATGTGCCCGGTATAATGGCAATAGGCTCGCCCCCTATTACATTGGGACCAAAATAAATCGGCGAAGTGTGGGCGCACTACAGTGCACCTCTGCCTATAAGACGGGGAATAAAGGCGTGATGATGTACATATTTGCGTTACTAAACTTGAAATTGTACTAAGCAAAGCTAATGTGTTGAATGGTTTATAGATGAATTGAAATTTCCATACATTTTGGGGTTTCTTACCGTTCGATATAACAATGTGTGTTTAATTTTTTTATTGTATTTCAATGTTCCGTTTTATTGTTTCAGGTTTGGACAACCGGATATCGAACTCCAGAAGTTCTGTTTCACCGTGAGTTACTTGCTTTATTATACTTACAAGACAAATATATAAGGTGATTCAGAAGTCTGAAATTGTACTCTACCGTTTACATTAGTAGCGGGTATAAAAAAATCATCGAAATTCGAACATATTTCTTGAAAAATTTTACCGTTGCCTATTTCTATAACTTGTATTGTAATGTGTCGAAGCCTATGTCAAAATTTTATGTTCTGTTTTGCGAATATTGGTAGCCACCCCTCGTAAACGTTACGTACCTATAATCTTTCTTCTTTTGGACTTTTGATCCTGTATATATTGACAGACACATCATTTGTATTTATTTGTATAGACGATAGGTTCTATAGGATAGCGGTAGCAGTTGAGTTTGTACAAAAAAAGCTTGCATAGGGATAGTACAGTAAACCTCGTTTTAATTCCAGCGATGTGGTGAGCAAGGACCTTGGGCTGTCGGAAAGCGACGATGAAGTCGCCAACTCGCACGCGATAGGACCGTAAGTAATCAATTTCACTGTTAATTAATTAAAACTGTAGAAGGATAATTGCACAACACCAATGCTTTGTTAGACGTATTACTTTGTTTTTTACTCTCTTCTAATACACCGTGCGTCTTGTGTCATTATGTAAGTTGATAATTATTAAGAGATTTTTCAAACTAGACCTTTTTACGAGTGAATAAGCTAGGTTTTCGAAGTTCGTGTAGGCGCGTATAAGCGTGTCTTTTGCCGTACGCGCAACTCTTACAAGTGTTAACGCGCTTACAAGCTCGTATAAGCGCGAGCCGTGAATGTTTCAACAGTTTCTTCGACGGTATCCATATTGCTACTGATATTCGCCACCACCGTTTCGGTTGGAGTGCACTCTGCGCTCGCCACTCCTCCGGTAAAGCTGTAAAGGCCACCTCACGGCCAACAGCGTAAGTGCTTCAACAAAACAAACCGGCCAAGTGCGAGTCGGACTCACGCATGAAGGGTTCCGTACCATTATCTATAAAAACGAGCAAAAAAATCACGTTTGTTGTATGGGAGCCTCCTTAAATATTTATTTTATTCTGTTTATTAGTATTTCTTGTTATAGCGGCAACAGATATACATAATCTGTGAAAATTTCAACTCTCTAACTACCACGGTTAATGAGATACAGCCTGGTGACAGACGGACGGACGGTCGGTCGGACGGACGGACGGACGGACGGACGGTCGGAGGACGGACGGACGGACGGACGGACGGACGGACGGACAGCGAAGTCTTAGTAATAGGGTACCCGTTTTACCCTTTGGGTACGGAACCCTAAAAACCCACCGTTTCGAGCGTACAAGCCCGTGTACGCGAGTTTAACTTTATGAAACGCGAAATGAAGCGCGCGTGTCAGCACATATGCCGAAACAACCGTATAAATAAAATAAAACGCTAGTCTGAAAGCGCTCTAACGGTCCAGATGAGCATTATTACTTATTTTAAGTATATATCACACATAAATTGTGTGCCCCTATAGTTTGTGGGACACATTAGTTGCTCTCGGGTGCAAATTAAACAGCTTTTGAATCACTTTGTTACTTATAATTTAATAATTAAAGTGCACGGTACATATCGCACGTCAACCTTTAGGTGAGCGTGTTGAGAGAGAGAGATAGATAGCCTATTTATCGTAGAGCTGTAGAGTATGTACGTCTTGAAGCTTTCAACATAAAGATTAATATATTATTTAGCACCGGGTAAACCGGAGCGTCCAAATACTTGCCAATACCAAAAAGAACTCTGTGTTAATACCTTATAGTAACTAGAGTACCTTTAACGACTCTACTCTTTGTATGGCTCTGCGGTAATTAATCCGCCATTTTTGTTATCTCATGTGCCTGTAGTATACGGCAACTATATGGGAAAACAACAATGGCGCAGTCAGATAAACCGGAAAAATTTACCGCGGTGCGGGCTCGATATGCCATCTCCGTTATAATAACTCAGTGGTTAATACACATAAAGATTTGAGTTTCTGTGGTAAGAGCTACGCCCACATGCGTCAAAATTCGGTCGCGATGTCAATGTCGTTGAAGAATAAACTTTGTCTATTAGTGAATACAGTTCGTTTTAGTATTGGTGAAAAATTTGACACTCGTGTCTTGACGCCCCAGTGAATGGGGTGATTTACTGTCCCTAGTTGCTTTAGAACTAATTACAAGAATACTATTGCAACTCGCAATTTAATTTTGAACTCTATACTACTTGAAAATTAGAACATATTCCGGAAACGCTCTCGAAACTGCAGCTAAGCTGAAACTTCCTAATTGATTTTTATCCGTAGCGGGGGAGTCTTGTAAGCTCAACTCGAGAATCGAATTACTCGCAAAATCTAGCGAGATATTTGTTCCGTACGCTACTTGAGATTGAATCATAAATGTTATTTGGATAGGCTTGAATTATTTTAGTAAGTAAATTGGAGTCATTATTAATTACTAGCAAGTTGGAATAGCGATTTGAGCTAATATTAGTACCCTTATAATATATAGACTATTTTTATAGGCTTTTTTTTATTTTATTTTTATAATCTATAATTATTTGGGGTTTTTATCCAATTGGGATATGTCAACCCCATCGTACCTTATAACTAACTTAACCATAACTTGCAATGTAAGTCCGGGTGGAATTTTAAATAATTTATCCAACCGATTGAGCTGAAATTTGTTATAGGTACACGCTTATTTTGGATGACAATGCATGCTTAGCTATGTGACGTAATTCTAAGCCCAATATGGCGGATCATCCAAGATGGCGGAATAGTAAATAAACTTTAAATTAAATCAAACCAATCAATTTAGTACATGTGTTACACAATTTATTTAATGATATAAAAACTTGTCGCGAGATTTAACTGTGTACTGACTAGTCTTGCTTATTATACTTATTATAAGTAATTCTATGAAAAAAATAAGTAAATAATTCCTATAATATATGCAAATCTCGCGACAAGCTTTTATATCATTAAATAAATTGTGTAATACATGTACTAAGTTGATTGGTTTGATTTAATTTCAAGTTTATTTTCTTCCTTTTAAGGCAATTAGATAAAAGCTTGTTTTTAAAAAGTTTTTTTACCATTAATTTATTTATTCTTCTACGTGTGAGAAATAGGTTTTATGTCTACAACAGCTTTAAGTCCACAGTTGTGTCAAAAAACGTTCGTATTTTTTTGCCATTACTAAAACGAACTGTATGATTCATGGAAACCAGCCTATTCTTCCACGAAATGTCGCGAAGCTTTTACCAAGGAAATTAAATGCTTATGTCAAAGTCACAAGACCACCTGTCAATGCCACGACATGTCGTTGAATAATGAGCTCTTTCTATAAGCTAATACAGTTTGTTTTTGTATAAAATTGGTCGCGTGAATTTTGACGCGTATGTAGGCTCAGGGCTTTATAATGATGTTGTCACAATGTAGGTAAACTAAGTGTTGTTTGTAGTGACCGTTTGACAATATTATTATATTTTTATGTACATATATCTTCGTATATTTGCATTTGTTGTCAAACAAGGAAGCAAGGGTATTCCCCGGATACGTACTCGACATGGAATATGTTATTTTGTGTTTCGGGTTCCTTACGAGTTCCGTTAAAAATGAAACAATGAATACTTAATACTAACGTTTTTTTTAGGGTTCCGTACCCAACGGGTAAAATCGGAACCCTATTACTAAGACTTCGCTGTCCGTCCGTCCGTCCGTCTGTCACCAGGCTGATCCGTAATAGAGAGTTGAAATTTTCACAGATGATGTATTTCTGTTGCCGCTATAAAAACAAATACTAAAAAACAGAATAAAATAAATATTTAAGGGGGCTCCCATTAGATTAGACAATGATACGGAACCCTTTGTGCGCGAGTCCGACTCGCACTGGGCCGGTGTCGTCGCCCAAATGTCGCTTGAGTGAAATAGCCTTTCACCCCACGGTATTATCCTATTTATCCAGGATATTTTATTGGGCTCACATTATAACACTACTACTACAGCCCTTTTTAACGTCCCGCTGCTGGGCACGGGCCTCCCCTCAATGCGAGGGGGATTCAGGCCATAGTCCACCACGCTGGCCCGGTGCGGGTTGGCAGACTTCACACATCTATCGAGAATTAGTCAAGCTCCCTCAGACGTGCAGGTTTCCTCACGATGTTTTCCTTCACCATTTCTTAGCAAGTGATAATCTCGGATGAAAATGAGATTCACACATGGAACCCAGAACCGGGGTGCGAGCCGGGGTTTGAACCTGCACACTTTGATTGCAAAGCGTGCGTTCGACCACTCGGCTACCACTGCTTGATAACACTAACACAATAATAATAACTACGTGTAATCGAAGATAAAATATAAATACAGCCCGTTTACCACCCCTATCTTGCATCTTTATTTGTTATATTACCTACTTTCAGTTGTCGTACATTGTGACATTCCTTGTTATCTTCATTTTATTTATGATTGTATTTTGTACGCAGGCCCCTCTCTCCATTATGTTCGGGCAGTCCAAGCTCGGGCAGCTCGTCGCCGTCCGAGGACTCGGAGACGGAGGCTTCGTCATCGGAGTCGTCGGCCCCGGCGCAGCCCCCGCCGCCACACGCCGCGCCCGCCGCCCCGCCGCCCCCCGCCCCGCAGCCGCCCGCCCAGCACTCCTGGAGCCTCTCCAACTTCGTGCTATCCCACCCGCCGCTAGACCAGACCTACGACTCCGGGAAGGAGCTGAGACATGCCCTCGCTGATATCAAGGAGAAACCGGTGAGTGGCTTTTATGATTACTTTAACGAGCAGCGAGCAAGTTTACTTAATTTTCTTTAAATATGTACTTTCTATTTATATCCATAAGGTCTGAATTACTATGTTGAAACCCACTTAACCACGCGTCGTCGATGACATTTCCTTTGGTCTGGTCTAAAAATTGGTCGTTCGCGTTTTGCCGCCTCTGCAAGCGCTGGGTTTTATTGAGAGTTTCGCAGTAAAGAGAGTTTATGACGAAAATGGCAACGTTATCTTTGTTATTTAAAATCTGCTTAAGAAGATTTGGTTATCTCGTGAACAATGTATCCCATTATTCAAGAAAACTAATTCCTCAACTCTATGCAGCACACTTAGCATGACAGTCTACTGACAATATGTCTATCGACAACCTAAACCCTGTCGTACTACCAACTTTATCGATACCCTTAGCATGAGATGGCTAATGTGCTTATCCCAAGGCCGGCAGATAAAGCTCGATGTGACGTCATTTATTCGATAAATCTGACAGCAGCACCCTGGGCATGACCGTGTAGATATAAGTTTTATCTCAACTGTCAGATTAGTCGAGATAATGACGTCACTTCGAGCTTTTTGTACTGGACAAACTCGCTACGACGTGATTTTTCCGACTATTCTGACAGTTGAAATAGATATAACTAAGCCTACTACAATGGATATACATTTTGTCCACGGGATCATGCTAAACCCCGCAGGTGTCAATGTCATAGCATCATCTATGCATAGCGTAAATGCGACTCCCTCCGCCCTTTCCCAGGTGTCGTGTTACAACAGATAAACACTTCCCCGTACATGGACACTTAGTAAGCAATAAGCATTCCCAACAACTTTACACGTCAACACAATCTTTGTACCGATGAGCGTGTGAGATCGCGCCGACTGCATGCCACTCGTGTTTTGAAGGTACCGGGAACTCGGGATATATCATCGTATCCATATCCTCTTGTGCAATCGAAACGGTCGTAACTGTTTAAATATAGAGTTTATTTCATGTTATATCGTAAATATGTACGTTTGAAGTCATTGCTGCAAGAATTTGTATGTTTATTTACGAGTCTGTTTGATTTGAATCACTGAAGTGATATCATTGATAGAAGGCAGTGGAGAATTTACGAAGAAAAGTGGAATCGATCATAGATTATATAAAAATGGATGTGCATTTTACGCAACTCGTGAATCTATTTCATAATGTCATGAACGAACGAGATGAGAACGTTGAACAGAAGTGGATAAAACTCGCGGTTCTAAAGTGCAACTTGCGGTGTGGTCTAGTCAGTTTCGAGAATAGCCTCAAATCCCGCGTGCCTATAAAAGATAGGCAGAAAGTTTTGAAAGAGTTTTTGACGCTGAAAGACGTGTTGTGGCAAGCAGTGGGTGCGTTGCATGGAAACATTGTTACGGTTACCGATCCCCCACTCGTTATTAAGGTTAGAATTATATTTAGTATACCAATAAATGTATTAACAGAGATAATACATTTCTTATTAAAATTATTCTATAATTCCTTTTTTTGTCAATACCGTCTGTAACTCATAGAAGAAGCAAATTTTTGAATGGAATGTCATTGATCAATTTAGTCGCGCGGCCGCATGGTTTTTGTCAGAAGACTTGAAGTTTTTATGTTTATTGACATAGGGAAAATAAAAAAGGGGCAAGTGAATTCTTTAAATATGCCAATGCTTAAAGTCGGGGATCTTATAAGGAATATTATCGGAAGCATAATATCTCTATCAGCGGTTAAAAGGCAAATTGACTCAGGCGCCATATTGAGTTATACATATCGCTGGGATCAGCCAATTTTTCTCCATCTTTCGAGCTGGATTTCATGCTAATTTATCAAAATGGTGCTCGAGTATTTTCATCCTGTCTGCATAGATAGCGTACTAGGCATGATATGCATGAGTGGGTTATAGATTATCACCACAAATAAACACGGGAATAAAACGGCCATTTGGTTGAGGCACACTGACGTGCGTTGACGACGTTTGCTCTCCTATTACTCAATCTACACATAAAGGAGACATAAGACATATTGCATGCTTATCAATGTCAATGCAGTATATTCGTTATTGGTTCAGTCAGGGATGCATATTGATTAAATGTGTAATATTGTGTTTTGTCCACAGAGTCCTATATCGGAGTTGTCGGACTCCGAAGCGTCGCCGCCTTCGCCGAGCGCGGTCCGGCGTCGCCGCTCCATAGCCAACCGCATCTCCACAGCGTCCAGCGATGAAGACACGCCTACTAGACACACGGTATACAATACTTACTAATTGTACAGTGGTAGCCGAGTGGTCGAACGCACGCCGTGCAATCAAAGTGTGCAAGTTCAAACCCCGGCTCGCATCTCTGGGTTTATGTGCGAATCTCATTTTCATCCGAGATTATCACTTGCTATGAAACGGTGAAGGAAAACATCGTGAGGAAACCTACACGTCTGTGGGAACTTGACTAGTTCTCGATAGATGTGTGAATTCTGCCAACCTACACTGGGCCAGCGTGGTGGACTATGGTCTGAATCCCCCTCGCATTGAGGGGAGGCCCGTGCCCAGCAGTGGGACGTTAAAAGGGCTGTAGCTAATTGTATACAGCAAATTTAATGAAATTTTTCTATTAGTTTTTCGCTACAAATTTCAAAATCTTGTTATATCTTCATTGGTATGCGTAATTTTGAATTTATATTTTGTCGCCCCTCGCAGATGTAGTTCATATCGTTAAATGGTGTTAAGGGTGTGGTCTAAGACCACAACGCGATACTTGTGACAAATAAGTACTCCGAAGGTCTGTATCACAGATAATTAGGTTTGTAGTATGCTTTTACTAAGCATCTACATCTTAGTTCAATGTACCCAAAATATTATTTCAGACTTCTATAGTTGTAGCATGTGCGCCAAGACTAGACGTTTGTCATATCTTGATGTTGTCTCTTTCTCTCGTATGAAATTAGACTGAGAGCGAGCGAGCAAATCCGTGACAAAGGTCTTTTCTTGACATGCATGCTAACCCCACTGATAAGTACACTTTTTATGAAATACCATATAATACTTAATGTTGATTTCGTTCAGACGTCTCCCCGCGTGTCGGCGTCGGGTCCTAGCGCGCCGCAGAAGCGCGGGCGGCCGCCCAAGGCGCGGCCGTCAGAGGAGCGGCCGGCCAAGAAGCGGCGCGGCCGCCCGCCCAAGCCGCGCGCCGCCTCCCCGCCCGCGCCCGCGCCCACCCCGCCCGCCCAGCCCGACCCCGAGCCGCTCGCGCCGCCGCCGCCCGCCCATCACCACGCGCTGCAGGACACCAAAACGCACATCTTTCGCAAGGTCTGCATTTAATTTATTCCACACATTTGCATAAAATTAGGTTATATTTATGAAAACTATTTTAAAACTCAAATATGATGTCAAAGTTAAAGTCAAATCATTTATTTGGTATAGGCCTATGGGGGTCCCCACAAAGTGAAAATGTTTTTTTTCTGTATTATGCTACTACCAGATCGAAGCGCGACTTGATCTGAGAAGATCCGGCAAGAAACTCAGTTGTCTAATCATTTTTAAATCGCCATATACATATAGGTAGAGGTAGCTCCAGATTGCTGCAGAGGAGTTTTTAATAGGTACTAACAATAAAAATAAGAATACGCTAGTGAGGCAACACACACTTTTCGATGACCAGTCTATAACTATATTGCTGTCGTATAAGTGGCACTTTTGAATCGAATTAATTCTTCACAGGTGTTCACACCCAAAAAGAGCGACGAGTGCGGCGGTAAAGGCGGCAAGGGGGGAAAGGGGAAGGGCGGCAAGGGCAAGGGGCAGGTGACGATCATCGAGCTGGCCGCGCCCGAGGCCGGCGCCGACGACGACGACCGCCGCCACCGCGAGCGCTCCGCCGAGCGCCGCCACGAGGAGGCCCTCGCGCGCCTCTCGCCGCCGCAGGAGCCCGAGACGCCCGCGCGGCGCCGCGAGCCCGACCGCGCCGCGCACGACCGGCTGCAGGAGCGGCCCGAGCGGCCCGACCGCCGCCGCGAGCCCGACCGACTCGACCGGCCCTCCAACGATCGGATCCCCGACCGACCGCCCGCCGAGCGACTCGAGCGCCCGCCCTACGACCGGATACCCTCCGACCGAATACAGGAGAGGACGTCCAACGATCGGATGGCGATGGACCGGTCGTCCGACAGGGGCGCGTCGGACCGGTCGTCCGAGCGACTGTCGACGGACAGGCTGTCGGGCGGGCTGTCGTCCGATCGGCTCGGCGATCGACTGTCGTCCGAACGGCCGGACAAATCCCACGATCGAATGTCGCGAGACAAATCCCACGAGCGGTCGTCACACGATCGGTTAGCGGGGGAGAAACACTCGCACGACCGTCTTACAGATAGCAAGTTGTCGGCGCGTATCTCGGACAGCAAGATGTCGATAGACCGTTTAACGGAAAGCAAAATCCCTGTCGATCGATTGTCGGACAACAAGGCGTCGGTCGACCGAATGCTGGATAACAAAATGTCAGTCGAAAGATTAACGGATAGCAAGATGTCGGTCGACAGATTATCGGAAAACAAGATGTCGGTGGATCGTTTGACGGACAATAAAATGTCTGTGGATCGTTTGACGGACAATAAAATGTCCATCGATCGGTTGACGGACAACAAGATGTCGATCGATCGGTTGACGGACAACAAGATGTCGATCGATCGGTTGACGGACAACAAGATGTCGGTGGACCGACTTTCGGAAAGCAAGGCGAAGTTGGAGAAGACAGTGGAGCGGTTCGTGCGCGCGGAGGCGGACGTGGGCTCGGGACTCAAGTCGCGCGGCTCAGAGAGACTCGAGGAGGCCTCGTCCAACGGTGAGTACACTATAACATATAAGTATTAGCTCATTACATTTCCACATTTCAATTTGAACTCTATTCTTAAAATTTATTAGTGTTTTGTTTGACGACCTATTGTTTACATAACACCCATGGTTTTTAAAAGGACGGTATACGACCGAATTATTGATATGTTCCATACATTCAGTATGCGATTAGCATTCGATCGTCGGGTGTTTCGAACAGTTTCAAACATCGCATCTCCCGTAAACGTGGCTCAATGTGGATGCGATTTATTGAGTTGAGATAGGTATTTGAAGTGTGTATGTGTTCGCGTATGCAGTGGAGCGGCGGCGGATACGACTGGCCGTGCGGATCCCGCTGAGCCGGCTGCGCGCTGACACCGTGCGCGCGCTGCAGCGACCGCGACGCGCGCTGCCGGCACACACAGCCGCGCCGCACGCGGAACAGGTATCTATACGCCACACGTACTAACACAAACACACATACGTCACACAAACACCCCCATACATCGCTCACACACTCACATACGTAACACTCACATTCGTCACACTCACATACGTCACACTCACATACGTCACACACACTCATATTTGTCACACTCACATACGTCACACACACTCATATTTGTCACACACCCATACGTCACACACCCATACGTCACACACTCATACGTCACACACTCATACGTCACACACCCATACGTCACACACCCATTCGTCACACACCCATTCGTCACACACCCATACGTCACACACCCATACGTCACACACACCCATACGTCACACACACCCATACGTCACACACACCCATACGTCACAACACCCATACGTCACACACACCCATACGTCACACACACCCATACGTCACACACACCCATACATCATACACACCCATACGTGACACACACCCAAACGTCACACACACATTCCTCACACCCATACGTCATACACACACACACACTCTCTCTCTCATATGTGGCAAACACGCGGGCACACGCATGCACACACGTGCGCACACACTACACAAAGATAATTTTAATCAAAGTGAGATACTTATTTTGTGCTGAAGCAAGTGTGAAGATGGTAGTAATAATGTCTGTGTTCGTGACAGGGAGGAGAGGTGGCGGCGACAAACCACGAGCGGACGGACGCGTACGCCGGCCAGACGCCCATCTACTTCTCGTACTTCGAGCGCCTGCCTGCCGACACGCAGTCCGACGAGGAGAGAGATCACAGGTCAGAACATACACAATTTACTTATAACCATGTATGTATTCATTCAGTCTGTATTTATATACACGCATTTAGAATACTCATAATAATACATCATCACGCCTGTATTCCCCGAAAGGGTAGGCAGAGGTGTACTGTAGTGCGCCGACACTTCGCCGATATATTTTGGTCCCAATGTAGGAATAGGCAGGCGAGCGTATTGATATTATACCGGGCACATTCCCCCTCAATACGAGGAAGATTTTTGGGCTCTAGTCCACCACGCTGGCCCAGTGCGTACGTATATAGTAAGGCGTGTGAAGTTCACAAACCCGCACTGGGCCAGCGTGGTCGACTATGGCCCAAATCTCCCTCGTATTGAGGGGGAATAAGCCCGGTATAATGGCAATAGGCTCGCCCCCTATTACATTGCGACTAAAATACATCGGCGAAGTGAGGGCGCACTGCAGTACACCTCTGCCTTCCCCTTCGGGAAATACAAGCATGATAATGTATATTTATCACGAGTTGATCTCATTGTTATTAATAGTTTATTTTTCACTGACAAATGTGTTTCTGGGAATTTATTAACAAGTTTATGAAGATGTAACAATTCGTCTGTCTCTACTTTCAAATACGATATAAAGTTTGCCTATAATTTAAACAAAAATAAATAAATATTGAAATATGACCAACAGATATTACCTGGATGAAGCGACGCGTCTCCGGGCGGCGGCTGAACGTGAGCAGGAAGAGCCGCTGCCGCGCGTCATGCTCTACCTAGAGTCCGTGCTGTGCTTCGTGCTCACCGGCCGCGTGCTGGAGCTGGAGCTCGACACCAAGGGCGCCTTCACCATCTACCGCGAGACCATAGAGTACATCAAGTCCATACACTCCATGCCGCAGCGGTTCAGAGCCTCGCCGCACGACACCTTCAACAAACTCGATATACTCAGGTCAGTGCAAACGATGTACCAACTTTGCGCTGTCTTCGACGGCTTGGACTAGTGGTCCAAGTATTGGCCATGGAGGTATTATAACGGAGATGGCATTTCGAGCCCGCGCTGCGGTAAATTTTTCTGGTTTATCTGACTTCGCCATCTTTGTTTTCCCATATACTACAGGTACATGAGATAACAAAAATGGCGGAAAAATCGCCGCAGAGCTATACGAAGAGTGTAGTCGATATGGGTACTCTAGATACTCTACGGTATTAGCCGCTCGGTTAACAGCACCGTATCGTTCCGGGTTCGATTCCCCGTCGGAGGCAAAATTTGGAATTTTCCTAGATCCCAGGTCTCTTAGCATAGTTGTGGAATTGCTATGACTTAATTTTTAAGCCGTGAAAGGAACTTATTCTCTCATCTCATCTCCCTGGAACGTGTAGTACAAGCCTTGCATAGTTTGGGATTCAACGATGTGCAAGTGTTTTCTAGTGATCATTAATTATAATTTATTTTACGAATGTCATTTGTCGAAGCTTATGTTTAAGCCACATAATAGTTGTCATATTTTTTTCTTATATAAACCGAACAAGATAGTACCTGAAGAGTACTAAGAAGATTCGGAAAGAAATTCGGCTAGTTTTTTGCTATAGTCAAACAATTCATAAATAAATCTCTGATCGTACTAATATTATAAATGTGAAAGTTTGTGAAGGTGGATGGATGGGTTTGTTACTCTTTTACGCAACGACTACTGAAAGGATTATGATGAAACTTTACAGTATTATTGTTTACACATTACTAATAACATATATGCTATAATTTTTAACGATATTGTATAAACGAAGTTGTGCGGATGAAGTATTTAAATTAGAGAAAAACATTGATGTATGAAGTTTATGTTATACTTAGCGGTCCGGTGCCAAAGCGTAAAGCGTTTCAGACTACGCTATACTATTGTGCTATATAGTATAGCAAAGAAGGATGCTATATAGCATAGCATGGCGTTCATATTACGCGAGATTATCGCAAGCATTTATAGTATATAGCCAGCTCAGTTGACGGGACGGCCGGGGGTGGGGGAGGAGGAAAAGGGCGGCGCGCGATATAGCATAGCATGAATTCAGCGCATCGCACCAATTTACAGCGTATAGTAAGCCAATAATATATAGTACAGTACAGTGTGAACGTGTCCATAACAATGTATGGTGCGCGATATTGTTGTGCTATGAGTTATATACTATATGCTATTATATTATAGCGTAGTCTGAAACCCGTTTAATGTACTAAATATACTAAATGATTACCTTGTCCACAGTCTCCGAGTGCAAGCTCTGCTGTACCTGCGAATGTTCAAGATGTACAACCGGGAAGTGAAGGAGTACAACAAGATTGTTCACGAGTACCAACAAAAGGTTAGTTTAACGAACAAACATTTTTGTTACCATCATTTTAAGACCGATTTTTCAATACCCAGACCATATGTCAAGTACTTATTGCCAATACAGTACATGTCAGTCGTCTTATGTGTCAAATAAGACAGTTGAAGCGGCCATAGCATAATTAATGAGGAGTCAATTTGTTTTAAAAGCCTTTCAATGTCCTGGGCAAATGTACTCCTGGGCAAAAGCCTCCCCCTTACTTCACAACAAATCTCGGTCCTCGGTTATTTCTAACCAGACTGTACCCCGCAAAGGTGTTCAAATCATCTCGCTATCTCTTTCTCGGACAGTTTAGCCTTAGTAAATTCTAATATTACTATTCTCCAAAATACAGATTTCTTTTTTGAATGTAGAGTCAATTGTAATCTCTCAATACGTTACCGTTATGATATAGATACGTACACGAACCCACTAATAAGACGCGCCGTTTTGACGTTTAAATACAGTTTATGTCTACACAGCCCGCTCTAGCGGAGTCGGTGTCGCCGCTGTCGCCGACGCCGTCGCCGGCGGGCTCGGTGGGCTCGGTGGGCTCGGGCTCGGCCTCGTCCGGCTACTGCTCGCTGGCGCACTCCGTGCCCGCGCACGCGCACCAGGCGCTGCTGCTGCTCAACAAGTACTACGCCTTCCTCTACGTCGCGCACGACCTCTGGGAGCAGGCCGACTCGCTCTGCCGGCTCAGGGCTAATAGAGGTACCTATTTACTATGTTACTTTAAGCCCTATTTACATTACGAAACTAGTGGCGTGAAAGTAGTTTCGCGGCGTTAGTTTCATCAATAGTTTCACAGTGTAAACGTCAGGTTTTATGCATTAATTACTTATGTATCGAAAATTTGGGCGTTATTCGATATTCGCTCGCGTTACCACAATCCACAATTATACCAGACACTAATGAATGCTTTCATTTTCAGATCTGTTCATAACAGTGGACCGCAAGTGCGGGCCGCTGTCGTTGTCATCAACGTTCCGTCACCTGGTGCAGTACGTGCGTCACGCCATCTCCCTACTGAAGAACGCGCCGCGCGAGTGACGGTCGGCCGCCTAGCGACGCCGACGCGACGCCGACACGCCGCCGACGCGACGCCGACACGGTGTCGGTGTCGGTGTCGGTGCAGGTGTCGGCGACCGCGCGTCGCACTCGTCCAACCGTCGCGGTGAATTGTCGTCACTTTTGCGATAGATTTGGCCAGTTTTAACTTGTAAAGACTAAAGGATGTGTGTGATTAACTAAACTGAGTGCGAGTATGTTATTGGACAGGACCTGAAATATTTCATCAATTTGATTGTTTTTTTTTTTTGTTATAATAGGTAAACTTGTGGCAATCACATTGAACATAATTTAATTTCAATATACCAAATGAGCATCTCGATTTTGATAAGTGATTTCCTAACTTTGTATCGGTCAATAAAAACGGTAGATTCTAAACGTGGGAGCACGATCTTTTTACGTAGCGTTACGTCACGTTAGCGCGCCCTGCTACGCACACTGAGATCTTAAAACGTTTATGAAATCTGTTACGTTACAGGCGGGGCGAAAATGTTAGAAAAGCACCATCTATCCTAGCGTAGTCATTGAAATCTCCCGTCATGTTTAACGTATCTATATGTTTTCTGGCCCTTAGCTATCTGATTTTGTGGTTATATGTTAAAAATTATATTACTTCAATCCTCAAAGACCGAAACATATTTTTTCCAATATGCAATTTTATCTCAAACCAATCTAATTGATGGCGTATTCTTCGCTGTTCGCTAGCTTACTCGCAAATATTTAGTCACGCATAGAAATCTTAAGTTGAAAAAATGATTAATCAAACAAAAAGCAATAAAAGAAAAGCAAGATGAGAGTAATAAATTGTTATTTATATAACGTTGAAGACAATTATTGTTGTGCTGGCCAAGTTATCCTTTATACAAGCCAATTGTTAGAACCGTGTGGTTAAAAAAAGATATGTTTATCGGTTTGGTTAATTACCAATAAACAACAATAATATGTTGCAATATTAATTTGACTATAAGGTTATGTGAAACACGCGTAGACAGTGTTGGGACATTTTAAAAAAAGTCGCACGCGCATTTATATGTCTACGTGTTTCTAATTGTATCAAACCGATTCACATAACTGATCTGTAATATGAAAAAAAAAAACTTTCTTCCAACAATCGAGAAACATTCGCCCGGCGGCGAGATTGTGAATACCGTTTGCGCATTTTGTGTTTGTTCTCTTCCCAAAACGATGACCAAATAAAAAAAAAACATAACTGTGTATAAAGAAAATTTGTAATGAACTTGTAAATAACGCATCGCCGCGTAGCGGACGGCCGCCACGAGTCCACAGATATTGAATACTGACTCCTGTAATATCTATAAGTGATAGACTAAATCATATCTTAAGTGTTTTTCGTTGTAGTATAAATTACTTCTTCTATCTAATGGTGGTTTGTTTTCACCGTCGGGAACACATACGAATTGCTCGTTAGTTTAGTATGGAGGTTATACGAGAAAATAAAAAAAATATTTCGATCGCACGTGGGCCAATTGAGTATATTAATAATATCTCAACATGTATGGGATCACTTGTAGTTCTTCGCAATAATTTACAGATTTGTTTGTTTGTTCTTATTAGCTTCGTTCGTTTATGCTCGTGGTGTAGATATATATTTTAGTTTGAGATTGTGAACGCGATCACCAACTTAATTGTGATAATACGTGGCGTTTATGCTAAACACCAATTTGTGTACGCAAAGTACCTAAATAATTGTATAGAAAACAGCTGTGCTTGTTAAGTATGTGGTATCGTCTGCTATTGTATTTAGAGTTCAAAATCCTACTCAATGCCGTCGCAAGCATCACTACGCCAATCCGATATAAGTAAGACATTGAAATGTGAACTTTATATAGTGTAGAATAGAGTACAATTTTTAATGTAAGTGATAGAAGTTGACGTGAATTTGTACTGTATTAACTACGATATAGAGCTCAGATTGCAATGCGATACACTTGAGTCGAGTTGGAGTTTAATGTTACTGCTATCTTCAGCCTATATTCCTCTGGACATGAGTTCAAACGCCGAATCTGCTAAATGTATTGCCGTCCTTCACACTATCACAATGAATGAGTGAAATAGCAATATTTAGTGTACCATGAATTAGTGTCAATTTAATAATGTACTTATCAAATTATTTATTCTTTCATAATAAAAGAGTCTCGGTCCTGTATCAACTCCAAGGAGATACTGATGTGAACTATCTTGTATAAAAACTACAACTATTAACAATAGGCAGTATTAAAAATATTGTTATCTTGCTTATTCATTACGGCCGTGAGAAGGACGGCAATACGCTTAGTTTAATCGACACTGCTGTTCTCATAATAATAATTGGGGCTACTTTGATACCGAACAATTTTAGAGCAAAGCTTATGTGTGATCACGTGAAGTGTTTTAACTTTTTTTCTTATACATATCAAATGATTTGGGGGACTATTAGACATTTCATTATTGACAGTATACACCAAACGCCCACAACTGTATAGAAATTGACGCCCCGGACACACTGACGCGTCAAGATTCGCGCTACAAAATGTACGCCAATACTAAAACGAGCTCTGTGTCAATATTCATAAAGATTGAATTTCTGTGGTATAAAGCCACGCTGCTAAATTCGCTAGTGAATTCGTTGGAGAATGAGCTTTTTCTATGAGACAATACAGTTTGCTTTAGTATTGCCAAACAGTTTGCAAAGCGCGTCGTGATGACCCGTGCCCGGCGCTACATGATCTATTTTACAATGGCGTTGCAGAACACTTTTGTACTGAAAAATGCCTTTGAAAATGGCTTGTAGATGGATGGATGAAATTTCTATAAATTTGAGGGGGGAATTTTTAATATGTGCGCTTAGGGATCAATAGCGACGTTGTATGGGCGCTTACATTATTTGGAGTGACAATAAATTCTCTATAGTGACGCTAGAGTCGTCTGTATACCTACAGCCCTACCTACCGGATAAACGATGAAATTAGTTCAATAAAAAAAAAACATCAATAATAATCATAATTTACTACGACGAATCGATCGCAGTAGAACAAAACGCGTTTCGTTTACTTAATCATTTGTGTAATTATAATATTTAAAAGAAATAAAAGTTCAAAATATATTTTAATTAATACTTTTAAAGAGTACAATGCAATTGAAGGACACGAACATAAATGATGCCGTAACAACAATTCGCCGCAACACCAATATTATAATAAAAAAATTATTATTATTAACCCATTTCTCTCGGTTGTTTATCAAATTTATGTTGTGATTGTATATACATAATATTATTGTATTATTATACATTTTGTAATGAATATACATGTTAGTGCCAGATAGGATTTTGTATGGACGTTTATAGGGAGGTTGCGAGTGGGCCGCGTGGAACGGACCGGCGGCCGCGCATCCCACGGACAAAAATACAAAATAAAAAGTAATTATGTAATGTAACGTTGTTAATATGGGGTGACATGAGATGCCTTGTAAATAGTATATCGTAAGAAATGTGTAGTTTTCACTCTATATTTTAATTTATAATAATTGTAAACTATATTTATAATTAAGCGGACAAGGAGATAGTTGAACATAATAAATGTTTGGATGTATGATGCTGAGTGTTCGGAACGCGAGTGTCGTGATCGGGCGCGATTGAGTGTGCTCGAGAGATCCTGTTTTTTTAAGACGAGATTTGTTTTTTTTTTTATTATTATAAAAACATGATGATGAGAATGGGTTTTTTAAATGTATAACGTTCGTAGATGAGCTTGCAGCGTTCATTTATTAGTATATATATATATATAGTTTAGGTGGTAAATAGATTGGTACTCGATATAATCTCGCGTGCCCGTTAACATTACCCTACGCTAGTTACCCCACGTTGATGGATTCCAGAGAGCCAGCGCCGTACATTATCTACTTAATTTGCGTTTTAACTATACGTTGATACGAGCTGTGACAATGTTCGATGCAGTATGAAATTATTAAGCTTGTATAGTGATTTATAAATAGCAATAAAACAAAGTTATCAATTACTGAGAGGTCTGTTTGAATTGTATAGCGCTGTCATGCATCTAATAGTATTTTGAAGACTTCGTTAAAATTATCTCTAACTTTTTTTTTCTTTGGATGGCTAAACAGTTTTTGTCATTAAACTGAGGGTCCCTCGTTATTAAATTTCGACAGTCAAACAAGTAGCTTTATTGAAACATCACAAATAAAATAAGAATAAAACTGTACATATTAAATGCATGTATGATTGCTATGGGACGGTCACATCGAATATTGTCATGACTCGCAGCGGGAGATTAAAGTCCAATTAATCTGAACTTGAATGAAAACATGACAACCGTATCACATCAGTATTTTTTCAATAACAACATTATTTTGTTCGCAACCGTTTAAAAACTTATCGAAGACTCCATTGCTGTCCCAGCATACTAATGTAAAGGATGGTAATATTTTAGTCTTGTCAAATTTTATTTCAATTTAGTTAAATTTGTGTACAAAAGAATTGAGAAGGAAATTGTAAGTACTTATTATATGCACAAATGTTTTAATGGTTTTAATTACTTATTTGGTTTATAATAGTTATTTATTGTGGCATTATATTACGAGTTAGTAAATAAAGCGTAGTTTACTTAAACACATAAATGCGAGCCATCAGTGATCTGGACTATGTTATGTCTTGAAAACATTCGGCATTACAAAATGTAAATCAAAAAAAGTCAATCATTTATTTTCTAATATTTATTTTTTAGTAAAATCAAAAGTAATTGCATCTCGTTCAGAAACTCGCATCCTTATGTATTTTATACACTTGGTTCTTAATTCATGTTATTATAGTTTTTGTTCGATAAAATTGAGTTAAAATCATTATATTTTTTTTATTATTTTGTTGCTTATATTAGTGTGTTTATGAAGCTATTTAGTTTGATTGTATTTTGCAAATTAAAGGTAGCATTGATGACAAGAACGGACATTTAAAGTAAATTTTGACATGTTATTTTAGCTTATCAGTATTTTTTTTAAAAGACAGGAGCACGCAATTATAGGTGCCTATCTGCTATATTTTGTTTGATGTTAAAAGAACACACAAATTTTTAAAAAGTTACATTAGCTTTGTACAACACTTTCTATTGGAAATCGCCATTGTTTGTAGACATTATATAATACACACATACTCATCGTCTGATCCCAAACTAATCAAAGCTTGTACCATGTGGGCGATCCCAGTTACAGCCAGACCAGGGCTAATTCCCAAATTTGCCGCTCACGGGACTCTAACGCGCAACCCGGGTGGTGCACAACGTTAACGTCGTAGGTTTATATCGATACTGAAATGTAATGTAGACCAATCTCTACCAGTAGGCATGACCGTGTAGACATAAATTTATCTCTTTCTACTGTCAGATTTGTCGAGAAAATGACGTCACTTCGAGCTTTTTATACTGGACATGGCCCGGGGTGACGTAATTTTCTCGATGAATATGACAGTTGAAAGAGATAAAAGTTATGTCTACGCGGTCATGCTTAGCCTACAGATACTACTTGCAATGGCATTTTCAGAAAGTGTTAAGTAACGCTATAAGTACCTCTACATGAGTAAAAAATGTCGAAAAATTAATGGCTAAATGTTCGTACTGATTTCAAGATGCTTTACTACCATCATTGCCATGTTACTTTACATATCGACGCTGTAGTGTTAGCACGCATGTCAAGACAAGACTGCTGTCACGAATTGGCTCGCTCGCTCTCTGTCTTATTTCATACGAGAGAGAGATATAATCAACATATTCTGTGACATAAGTCTAGTCTTGGCGCTCATGTTACAACTACTGGAAAGCATAAACGTCGTACCTGACACATGTGTCTGTTACGACGTTTATGCTTTCCAGCGTCGATATATTTGTACCTATGTTTTTACCATAGAGATATATAACGGAGATTCCCGATAGATATCGACTCCGCCCTGCGGCAATTTTTTTCTGACGTTTATCTGCCAACCGCCATTGCAGTTGCCCTATGTAGTTGCCGTATACTACAGGTAACTATAATGGTGGATTTCAGATAAACGTGAAAAAAAATGCCGCATAGCCATAAGCAAGGCGAAGTCCGTATGGGTTCTCTAGTTACTCTATGGTTTGTACTTATACAAGTAAGTCAAGTCAATGGACCTTTAAACTTAAAAGTGTCGAACCTCGCGCATGTTTAAGCATGACACCCATTTTATCGACTTCCAAACTATATTCTAAATCTCAATTTAATATAAAATGAGCCCTAAAATTGAAACCAAATTGACAATTTAATGCTAAGTTGATGAACAAGTGAGCGCTGGTTACGAGAGCGTTGAGCGGTTGTTTTTTTTAGGAAATTGTAAAATATTGTTTTCTTTTTTTTTTGTAGCATCTTGTGTTGATAGCATGTATAATTTGTTTTATTTTTTATTCGCGTTAAGATTATGTATAAATTTGTTTTCCTCTAATTTTATTATTTGTGTAATTATACCTTATGTTATTGATGATAGAATACATTAATTTTTATGTATGGATTTATTTTTGTTTCTCTGTTCCGCCTATCCTTTTTATTTTGCAGTTATTTTTTTTTTATTAATTTCAAGTGCGTTTATAGTCAATTGACGTTCCAAATAGGGTTGTTTCATGATACTTGGATAATACAAACGATTTAGTTAAGATTGGATAGAATGTCTTCGTCAATTTGCCACACCACACTCGCTGTGCTTTAAAATAATAATCGCAATAAATGACACCGATAGTAATGCCTTATAAAGTGTTTCAACCGCTTAGAATAATGAAGATAATATGTTAGATATATTTAGTGTGGATTCAGTAGGTGATTTCAAGCCAATAGTGAAAGGGAATTAATGCTTAAATAATATTAAACTAAATTATATTTATAGTGCTTCGTATGTTTATATTGAGCATATTTGAATAGCGTAGTAATAGTTGCCAGCAATAATATTTAAATACATCATCATTATGACGCCTGTATTACCCGAAGGGGTAGTCAGTGGTACACTGCAGTGCCCCATGTATTTTGGTCACAATTCAATAGGGAGTGGTAATCATTATTGAAAATGATATTTGCACATGAAAATCTCAGAGGTGCGGGCCCGGGGTTTGAACTTGTGCTCCTTATGTTCAAGGTGGGCGTCTTGCCAACTAGACTACCACAGATCTATCCAAGAAAAAAAGCAGTCGTAGCTGAGTGGTCGAACGCACGCTTTGCAATCAAACTGCGCAGGTTCAAACCCCGGCTCGCGTCTCTGGGTTTCATGTGCGAATCTCATTTTCATCCGAGATTATCACCTGCTAAGAAACGGTGAAGGAAAACATCGTGAGGAAACCTGCACGTCTATAGAAAGGCGTGTGTAGTTCACCAACCCGCACTTGGCCCAGTGCTATAGGCTATAAATCTCTCTCGTATTGAGGGAGAATGTGCCCGGTATAATGGCAATAGGTTCGCCCCCTATTACTTTGGGACCAAAATACATCGGCGAAGTGTGGGCGCACTGCAATGCACCTCTGCCTACCCCTTCGGAGAATACAGGCGTGATGATGTATACCTAAGAAAAAAGTTCGGCCAAAAAATGCATACGATGTCATGATTATAAATCAAAACGCTCTGCCTAGCTATATTATTGGGTCTTCTAACATTTATACGAATCTTTGACACAAGCGAAGTCCACATACAACATCATTACGCTCACCCCAGGGGTGGAGTGAATTAAGTTCACCTTATTTTAAAATGAATATTAAACTACTATATCAATAAATGTAAAGATTGAATTTTTGTGGTAAATATCACGACCCTGTTCAAATTATATCACGTCATCGATGTTTTTTTTTTGCACTTACCAAAATTTGTATAATATCAAAATGAACCGTAACGGTAATACTGGTCGTAAGTATTGGTATTAGCAATAAATTGATTGCGTGGTTTCACGCTCTTGTGACCGCAGGGCTTTAAGGTCAATTTTGTATAGATAGGTATTAGACATAGCTCGAGCATCGTTCAAGACAAAAAGTTAAGTACAAAGGTGTTGTACATTATTTTTAAGATACACATAGGATATCACTGTCACCAACCAAAATGTGATAAATATATTTTGTCCAATTTAATACAATGGATTGGGATAAGGAAGCGTCATAGTGCGTTTGGTATCATCCTAGGTTTGATAGCCTAGTACGAGTTAAAAGTAGGGTTGCCAACTTTTTTTTTTTTCGAAAATATAGTATTTTCCAGCCAGAGTCGTAAAATATATAGGACATTGCTCAAAAATATAGTACATTCACAAAAATCCTACAAAAAAAGTGCCAGCCGGTCAAAAAAAAAAATACAATATGGCACCGTTTTATGCGGTACTGCGGTACTTAAAGAAGCCCAGTACTTTTGTTTGTGAAAACGTCTTTCACTTGACAGTAGTTGACAGTGACAGTTTAGTTGTCGCTCCGTTCCGAAACACGCTACAGTATAGTACGAGCAAATATCCATGAAAGGCACAAAATATAGTACTTTTGCGTACTATATATTTTTTCAACAGTATATAAATATAGTATTGTACTATATTTTATTAGTACGGTTGGCAACCCTAGTTAAAGGACACACTGGAGCCACAACCCTCGCGCTACAAATTTTATGCCATAGCAAAACGAACTGTATTGGACACACGGAAAAAGTTCATTCTTCAACGAAATGTCACTGACAGCGCGAGCGAATAGACGCTTGGAGGCGTGGCTTTTACGGCAGAAATTCAATCTTTATGCATATTGACAGAGTTCGTTTTGGTACTGGCAACCATTTTGACGCGCTAGCGTTGACGCCGTAGTGTGCTTAGATCATCCAGACTTAGTAGAGGAAAATTTAAAAACAACAATCAGTGAGGTATTTTTAGTCCTAGGATGTAAAGAGTAACAAATTACAAGGAGGTAACGCAATGTATATCCGTCTCTTTCTTTGATGAAGTATGTTTCTGTATTGCTCGTTAGGCGAATTTAAGAACAGATATCGCCTCCCTAAGCATGCACCTGAACGATGTTATGGCAATATTTAAGCCGGGCACATCGGGGCGTGAAGACGCTCGCATTATGTTTTCCAATACCTAAATGGCAGTGGAGGTCGTAGGGCAGTGCGAGCAGTGCTGTCGTACCTATAATCGTCGTGACACCTCATAGTTAGCGTCGCAACGCTATTCCTTGAGGCGTCAAAGAGGAGCCTTACGAGGGTCGTATCCACGATCTTAGTATTATTCGATTCGAATCTTATATTCAGAGGGGCGCCACTTTGAGATCTAGCAGCACCCAAAAAATTGATAGGGCCGCCCCCGGATTCTGGGTCAATACCTACCATAGAGTTTGAATTTGTGTGGTAAAATCCAAGTGACCACTTGTCAAAACTCGCTTGCACTGTCAACGACATTTCGTTAAAGAATACACTTTTACTATCAGTCAACTCAGTCGATTTTAGTATTGGAAAATAATGGTTAACGCGTGTATCTTTCCGCCACAGTGTACTTATTATTTAGCCATAATATTTTACAGCATACCTAGCTGTCGTGTGTGGCGACCTTCACTTGAGTTTATCAAATGTCTAAACTGAGATTTTTCTGACACCAAGGTGTAGGTAACTCTAAAGTGCGAACTAGATACCCAACATTTCACATCAGGGCTTTGATGAACGAAAAAACACAGAAAAATAGTGCAACAACCTACCAAAAGAAACAATAATAGATTATAAGTTAGTAGCTAAGTACGTACTCGGCAAGGTCATTAATTCGGTATCAACACAGAATGTTAGATTTGTGAAACTGCCTAATAAATTATCCTACTGAATCCACCAGAACAGCCATATACCAATATGCGAGTAATATCAATTAATATGTGAAGTAAATGTAATGTTAACATTGTAAATTTAATGTCAGGATCGCTGCAAGCTCTAGGCACTTGGGTTGCGCACACGCACGGAGTCGTGAATGCAGCCTAACCGCTTTGCGCTTTTGTATACGATAGATGATAAATTTGCGAAAATGAATCGCAGCAATCGATATAACGATAGTATTTTAAACATTGAGGGTACTTACATTTATATTTAGGTCGGTGCGTTGCTCGTGGTACGATCACTGGATTCATGAACTCCTCACCAATAACACTTTATCACACATAATTGAGTCATACACACCGTCAGTAACATCAAAAGTATCACGCGTATTGAGATTTTATCACAAGAGCCGCTATGACGGTAGTTATCACAGGTAGCCTAGCGCGTGCGCCAAGACTTAAGAGTTTGTCACGGATATTATCGCATCGAGTCCTCTCTCACTTTCATAAGTGTTACGTGTGAAAAAGACAACATTGATATATTCTCCCATTTTGTCTTTTTAAATGTATGATATGTCAAAGCACTGTCGCATCGCAACACAAGATTTCACTATTACACACGCATATAAATAACGAAATTCAAATTGCAAATTCAAATTGTTAAAGAATTTAAAAAAATATTTTAAAATACTAATTCACACGACAATCGTATGCAGTTGTAACATACGCCACGGTCACTCCCAGAGTGGTCGTAGCGGCGATAACTGCGTACAAGCTAAAACATCGGACTACCCACATCTGTTTTATATTCGCTAAAATATCAGACTACCCACAGCTGTTTTATATTTGCTATAATCATAATTAGAACACTACTACCAACATTTTAAAAAAATACAGTCACTTGAATAATTTTATTTTAAGTTGCGATGTTGCCAATCAAAAATAATGTTTCATTGCTCGTAAAAATCTTTTGTTATATATTATTTTGGGTAAATCTTCACTAGCGAATTTCACTGCTTATAGTAATGAACTTTACCAGATTTTGCGGAGAACCTACGTACTTTCCTCAACTCAAATATAAGTGTAAGTACAATACAAACATTGGTATCGAATCTGTCGGCGCGAAACGTCTTATGCCAGCATTGTGTGAGTAAGACGGCGATACTTTTTAGTGCTGTTGTATAGTTTAGTTGAAATTTGTGTACTACGGGGGCCCGATTTACGTTTGATAGACATCAATCTCTATTAGAGATATTTCGAAACAAAAGAAAAAAACACGACCAATTTGACTTTACGTTTCGACAATAGAGATTGCTGTCTATCAAACGAAAATCGGGCCCTAGAATTGATAGCAAAGTGTGTTTGCCTATATTTACAAAGTCCACTCAGAAATTGAATATTAATTTTGCGATAAGCAATATTTAGTTACGTCAAGGACCATAGTTAATTTCTTTGCAACGGCAACTTAGTTGATTCCACTAATAATGTGTAAAGATGATTAAGAATAAACTAATTAACTTGAAAAGTCGAGATTCTCATAACAAAATAAAAAAACGAGTTGGTTGAAATGCGCCAATAATTTAATGACAGTAATATCAATTAAGCTGTACCTAACTATAAGTAAAGGTTTAAATAATAATACCCACACATTCTAAAATATCAACGCAATTCTAAAATTAAAGTCAGAAGTTAATTAGTTCATAAATGAAGCTTAAATAGTTGTAACTTGCACATTTGATATTTTTGCAGAGACTTTTGATAACGCCACTTTTAGTGTGATACTGTCGATTCTGATTACACCAAACATAACTAAAGTAAATTAAGCGTATTGCTGTCCTTCTTACAGCCGTGATGTAGGAGCAAGACGGAAACATTTTGCTGTAAGATTTATTTTAGATGTAGTTTGTGTACAGCAGAATCGGCGTCAATGTTACCGTTTTCGCGCCGCAGAGGGCGTTGTCGTCGCCGGCGCCCGCGCACTCACAACATTCGACGCGAGACGGGGAATTGAATTCGTTTATTTAAGAATTAAATAAAGTTCAAAAGGGAAATTTAAATTGTGCCTTAGTGATGTGAATTTCATTTGGAATCTCGTCCTCGAGACGCGGCTAGGGAGGAGTAATTTAGTTTTCATCGTCTCGATCTGAAGTATTAACTTCGCAGTATTTTATTGGTCACACTGACGCTCATATTTATGGCAAGTAATTGGTTTACAATTAGATTAAAAAGCGATTTTGTTATAAAATGCTTTGTAAAACGTATAGATTGACGACATTTTCTAAAAAAATGGAGGTTAAGTATTGTAAAAAAATAAAAATTATACAATCGTTTATCCGTGAGCCCCCTTCCGAGTTATAGTTGAACTAAATAACGCAATAATGTTTTAACGATATTTTTCGTTTTATTGGATGTTGTGATTGATTATATTATATTTACAATAATATATTATACGTAGAGCCGTATGTATATGTCGTAGCAATAAATTTAAGTGTGGCAATAAGGTCTAGTGGATTTGCTTTCGTGTCTCGAGTTATAAAATGAATCATGTATGTAGGTCCTCCCGGCTGGTCGAGCCGGCGCTGTAAACTGCTTACACATCGAGGGGTGAAGGGCTTTTTAACTTAAACGACATTTTTTTAACTTTACAGGAGAGAATACTCATTCGACGCAGGAATATCGCGTTATTAACGCTTTAATATCGCGATGCAGGGTTTAGTTCGTATGTGGCGATATAGATGTCGCTACAGATGATTCCAAATATGTATATATAAGTCAATATCGCCGAAGAGTGTTGTTTAAGTCAAATAGCCCTTCTCCCCTCGACATAATGTACGTAATAAGTTCAAATTCTTGACGTTTTAAGAGTATATTTTACGATAATATCTTATGTGGAGTAATTAGTTACGTAGAGAAACGGGATTTATCGATTGTAATCATCACCCGGGCATACTAGAGCTCCAAGACGCGAGCTACAAAATATCTGCCAATACCAAAAGGAGCTCTGTGTTGGTATACATAAAGATTGAATTTCTGTGGTAAAAGCCACGCGACGTTGTAAAATTCTCTTACACTGTCAATGTAATTTCGTTAAGGAATTAACTTTTTTGTGAGTCAATACAGTTCATTTTGGCATTGACATAAATTTTTCCGCGTCGCTATTGACGCCCCTGTGTGCGGGAGGCTTCATGCGTACCCTTAACACACTTCTGGGCCCCGATTTTCGTGCGTTCGAGATTCATCTCTATTCAAGATATCTCGAAACGAAACGTCAAAACGTATGTATTTTTTTCATTTGTTTCGAGATATCTCGAATAGAGATGAATCTCGAACGCACGAAAATCGGGGCCCTGGTGGCACTTATATTGCAAAATCTTTGCACAAATATCTTCACACGCTCATGCTTGTCAAGTACCAAATCCAGAAGTACCTACCTAATTGAAAATAGAATGCAAATTGCAAATATTTGTCGCAATTATTTGCATATACGTGTCGCTGATGTATCTAATAGAAATGTCACTTTCTTCATATACTGTGTCTATCCGCTTAGGGCGCTTATACATTTCGGCTCAGTCGAGCAAGACGGAGGCGCCACTGTGAAATGCTGTCGACACAGTGCTCTTACCACCATTAAAAGCATTGTTGTTTGCACTGTCACTTATTTTTACAGATTGTAACTGTCAAAAACTGAATGTTATATTTAAAACATTCCTACATGACAGGTACCGTAACGTTGTTGAGTTGCTATGACTTCATTTTCAAGGCACGAAAAAAAACATCTTTTATCAATGATAGCTAGAATATAACCGTTCTAATGACTTCAAGGTGATGTCTAATGGCTACGCTTGTCATATTTTAAGTAAAAATAGCCTTTATTTCCCTCAGATTAACGTTAACAGTGATTAAATTTTAGTTTATGTTAGGGTCATCCATTCCTGGATGTAAGCCAGGTGTAAGCCAAATGTAAGCCATCTGTTGCCATTTATTTCTGTCTTGTGCCCTTTGGGCCCATAGTTTTCCCGTGGTTTCTATTATGTCATACTTCCATCTTAGTTGTGGTCTTCCTCTATGTCTCTTGTCTTCTCGACTGGTACCCACCAGTGGAGAATTCTTTCGCTCCAGCAGTTGTATTTTAGCCTCGCTGTATGGCCTGCCCATTTCCACTTCAGTTTAGCAGCCATTTCCATATTTTAGGTACCCGTGATAAAAGATGTTGCTTTTGAGCCTTAAAGAACGAAGTCATAGCAACTCCCACAACAGGTGTTAGGGGACTTGGGCCCCTGGGCCCTAAGTCTACTAATACAATCCTTGTAACATGACTATAGCTTATTTTTTCAAGACATGAAAACGATATATTTATCAATGCTAGCTAGAATATGACTAGCCCAGGGGTCGGCAATCTGCGGCTCCCGAGCTACATGCGGCTCTATGGATGTGAAGCTGCGGCTCTTTAGTTCCATACGCATGTCTATTTTGTTGTTTTTTGTATCAAAAAACTTTATTTATGCAAGTACCTACTATTTATTGTTAGCAATAAAAAAAAAGTAAAATTTAAAAACTCAAATTCTGTAAATTGTAATTTTTGTCTCTTCAGACTCAAAAGGTTGCCGACCCGTGGTCTAGCCTAATGAATTCAAGGCGACAATGTCTAATGTCTACACGGTCATAATCTAGCTATCATCGATAAAAACAATTATAGGCATTTAAAAGTGAAGTCATACTAATACCCATTTGTTTGGATAAACTCCACTGCTAAGTAGATCTCACTGTACTCTTTCTCCCTCTGTCAGGTATCAGACCAAGTCGTGTGGCAACTAATTGTAACCGACACTCGTATAAGCGCCCCTACATTTTATTTTCCATTAATCTATCTCTTAAGTATATTTTAAAAAATATAAGCGTAAATCAAAGTGCCAAGAATTGCGAATCCTTTCCTAAGTGCAATTCCTCCTCGAATATTCTGTATCTATGTATATTATTCATTATTTATGGCGTTTAGACCACACTGCTGAGTCGCTTAAGCCAACATTAAGTGACATTGACTCGGATTAGAAAAAAATGTAAAAATAATCACGATTTAAATGTAAGCATTTTTTTTGTAATTCGATTCGACGAGTCTTATGGTTGCGAAACCTCTATTAAGTGGAATGACAGAGATAGACATACAAGAATGAAAGAGATGCACCGCCTACCTGTTTCATCGTATTGCTCTGTCCTACTCTGTATATTTAGACGTTATTAGGCGCTGTGCAGACGGCCGATTAAACCCTTGACGATCAGATCAACTTAACAACTTATTATGAAGCAATAAGAACAAAAGAAACAGTTGAGATTTAAATCTTTCTGCATACTTTGTTGGATGGTTGATCTGACCGTTTATATATTTCAGTATCTCTTTCTATACCAATGAATTAGAAAGAGATAGGTATAAACTGTCGGTTACTTATAAATTTTAAACACCAATAAGATAAGTTATGTTATTAGCTTATAGCGAGCATTGTGGGTCTAAAAACGTAAGATTTATTTTTTTATTTTTCTCCTTCAATAATTGTCCCACGAGTCAAGTTTGTCATGAAAAATAACGAACATAGCATAACAATTTAATTAACGATAATATTAATGGTTATTCTAAATTAATTTTAGTAGTGGATGTATTTTATTTTGTATGATAGCGTAATGGCGGTCGGTGGTATTGTAATAATAGCCGCTGCGATGAATTTACCGTAAATTCATAGTGCAAGTTCAACTCGATAGTTTGCATGCGATAATATATCGAGCGCGATAATCGATTTGGAACGTCTCGAGCTCAACGTCGGGCCTCCGCATCCGACGTTACCGCATAACAAGTAGGAACGCGTGTATTAAATATAAGGGAATAACAAATTATAGTGTAAAATTGTTTACCAGACCTACGGGAGGTGTTAGACAAAAATATTATTTTTCTTAGAACACATTATATTGTAATAAATTGGTATAGAGGTATGTGTGTCGCGGCGCGGCGGTCGGGTTCAGAACACTAATATTTTTGTACTAGCGGCGAGCCGCCCGCCCGCCACGACCACACGTATTTGTTATGTTTAAGAGGAAATATCTATTGTCTATTCCAAGGGTTGAATAACTACCAACACTTTTTTATATTACAATAATTATAGAAATTATTATTGAATCATGTGTTTCCTTTATTCTATCGACGGTATAAGGCGAAGTGACTTAAGCGCCATGTGGGACGATATTGAAATATACAGAATGTTTCAGAAGTCCGAAATAATACTTTGACGTTTGCATCAGTATCGGGTATACAACTGAATGGTATAAAAATTTGATCGAAATTCGACCATGTTTTTCCAACTTTTTAGGGTTCCGTACCCAAAGGGTAAAATCAGAACCCTATTACTAAGACTTCGCTGTCCGTACGTTCGTCTGTCACCAGGCTGTATCTCATGAACCGTAATAGTTAGAGAGTTGAAATTTTCACAGATGATGTATTTCTGTTGCCGCTATAACAACAAATACTAAAAAACAGAATAAAATAAATATTTAAGGGGGCTCCCATACAACAAACGTGATTTATTTGCTGTTTTTATAGATAATGGTACGGAACCCTTCGTGCGTGAGTCCGACTCGCACTTGGCCGGTTTTTTTCGTCGCTGATTTCCATATCGCGTAATTTTTCGAGACCTATTTAAAATTTTCATGTTCTGTTATGTGAATATTGGTAGTCGCTCCTCATACATAAGTGTAGTTTACACTGCTGAATAGTGTTATGGATGTTCAAAGGCCAGAACACGATACCTGTGACAAATATTCAAAGGACTATAACTGGGAAACTATGATAGTTAGGTATAAACTATCTTCACTAAGCACCCACATATGAGCTACCGTATGTGTACCCAAAGTATTATTTCGGACTTCTGATACACCATGTATATATCGTTGTAATCAGCGAACTTTTTTCAGTCTTTTGAGCTGGTTTCCGTACTAAGTTACCAAATTGGCGCTTGAGTCAATTCGTGTTTTAACCGCCAATATTAAACTGTACCTATCCCGACCCATTATAACTGCTGGTCGAGCGAATACATTTGACTAGTCTTTAAAAGTATACCCTATATAAAATATGCATAAAGGTTGAATTTATTTAGTAAAAGCCACGCGACCACGTGTCCAAATACACTGGCAGTACCGATGACATTTCGTTGAAAAGTGTGCTTCTTCTGTGAGTTAATACAGTTCATTTTGTTATTGGTAAAGAATTTGTCACTCGTTTTGAAATATAAATTTCATCCGAGATTATCACTTGCTATGAAACGGTGAAGGAAAACATCGTGAGGAAGCCCGCACGTCTGAGGGAACTTGACTAGTTCTCGATAGTTGTGTGAAGTCTGTCAACCCGCACTGGGCCAGCGTAGTCCACTACGCTGGCCCAGTGCGCCTGTATCCTGGCCTGAATCCCCCTCGCTTTGAGGGGAGGCCCGTGCCCAGCAGTGGGACGTTAAAAAGGCTGTAGTAGTAGTTATAGAAAGCTATTATCCATTTACAGTGGCTTTGTAGAACAATTTTGTACTGAAAATATAACTTTACGTGGTTTCCAGAGATCTCTATTAAATGGTGGGTTAATGTGTATTGTATTATAGCTTAAAAAAAATTGGACGCCTTTTTGTCACATTTAGGTATCTGTACTTTTTAATATCATTGACTACAACTTTAGAACTTGGTCGTATTTATGATATTCTTATTCTATTAGTAAAAGGTGTGTTGAGTCTTATGTAGAGACAAAGTTTATTTACATTTTGTTCCGTACATGTTTTTTCTTCTTCTTCTTGTTGGGATTCGCTTCGATGAGGTCGTCAATCTCCTTGCTGTCATCGCCGAGACGTTTTTCACCACTGCAAAAAAAAAGAGTTGCATGTAAGTAAATAAATATTTTATTTCGTGATATTTTTTGTTGTTTTTATTTATAATCGAGTTACGTCTGTCTTTCTGTCAATACCGATTTTTCAGAAACGCGTAAAGGTATCAAGTTGAAATTTATAACAAAGATTATGTCTGCGGTCCCTTGGTGCCCCGAACAAATCAAATTTCTAGGTTAACGCAATCAAAAGATACGGCGCGGCGCCTTATGTTGCATTTTTAGTACGTTTGCGCGGGAATCAAAACCTACAGGGTACTTCCCGTTGACCGAGAATCATGAAATTTGGCAAGAAGCAAGGTCTTATAGCACAAGTACAGGAAAAAAATCGAAAACTGTAAATTTATTGTTAGGAAATGTTTTTTTTTGCGATTACAAACTTATTTTCACTACGACTTTGTATGGGGACTCCAGTATACCAAGTGCAGAGTTGAGTTCGTCTCTCTGTGCAGTTTATCTTTTCATTAGAGTAATGCTCGGCGCTTTCACAGTTTAGGTACGGCAGCCTCGGTGCGCGAGTCCAGCTCGCACTTGGCCGGTTTTTTTTTAGATACGAAACCCCAAAAATATTGGTTTCGGCCATTAGTGATGGTGTCCTTACCTCTTGACGGAGACCAAGGTCTTCTGGCCTGCGGCGGCGAGCGCGCGCCCCCAGTCGTGGTCCCCGCCCTTGATGCGGTACTGCGCCAGGTCCGCGCCCATCAGCCGCGACAGCTCCGCGCGCTGCTTGCGCTCCAACTCCTGCGCAACTCATATTTATAAAGCAGCGGTAGCCTTGCAATCAAAGTGTGCAGATTCAAACCCCGGCTCGCACCTCTGGGTTTATGAGGGAATCTCATTTTCATCCGAGATTACCAATTGCATTGAAACGATGAAGGAAAATAGCGAAAGGAAACCTGCACGTATATAGAAAAGGCAAGTGAAGTTCACCAGCCCGCACTGGGCCAGCTTGGTGGACTATTGCCCTAGTATTGAGGGAGAATGTGCCCGATATAATTGCAATAGGCTCGCCCCCTATTATTACATTGGGACCAAAATAAATACGCAAATAGTTGAAGTTCTACGAACAAATAGTAGCTCGTCCAATAAATAATGAGATTTAGAATTATAACGAGCGAACCTTCTTGATGTACAGAATATTAAATACGTTTTATGAACACAGAATATCAATGAGTAGGTACTTTCTTTTTCCCCTCACAAAACTAAAACATTTATTTATGCATATAAGCTACCATATATACATACATTTCAGACTTCTCATACACACGGTGTATAAATTTCATAAATTTTGTAATCATTTTATTACAGATCCTATAAAAAAAAAACCAACAAATATTTTGAAATAATATTTATTTCTCCAACCAAACACTAGTCTCTAGAGTCAAGTCAATAGAGTCTCAAGTCTTATCCGCGCATCACAATGATTTCAGACGGAATCTATACAATCCTACTAATATTATAAATATGAAAGTTTCTGAGGATGGATGGATGTTTGTTACTCTTGCACGCAAAAACTAATAAACAAATTATAATAAAACTTTACAGTGAAATTAAACTATTTTATCGCGTTTATTTACTATTTTATTTTCCCGACGTTTCGGCTGCTTCACAGCAACCATGGTCACGGGGGGACTGAGGTGTTAGACGTCCTAATTTCAATAGGGAAGATGGCTGGGTGCTACCACTAACTTGGGATCCAGTAATTAATATGATTAAATCCAAAACCAAGTGTAATTGCAAGACCTCAAGACACCGTAAGCACTTTCTGCGTGGATCGGACCGCAAACAACAACTAAATATGAGGGTACCCAGTTATTAACTATGACATCAGGACGTCTAACACCTCAGTCCCCCCGTGACCATGGTTGCTGTAAAGCAGCCGAAACGTCGGGAAAATAAAATAGTAAATAAACGCGATAAAATCCGTAAAATAAATTAATTCAGTTTAATTTCAATGTATAGTATTCGCGTAAATATAAGAAAACAATATGAAAACTTTACAGTATTATTGTTTACACATGAAAATAACATACAGGCGAAATAACGAAATTGAATAATCGACGTCTCCACAGACGAAGTCGCGGGTAGAAGCAAGTCATGTAACTTAGACCAGCCCCTCTAACTAAGCTAAATGCTTATTCTAACTAAATTGGGATCTAACCCGGACCCTCTCGATCACCCGGACGACCTGTCTAACCACTAGTCCATTGACGCTTTCTGTAACTACTACCTCCTAAACCAAACAACAACAGATATAAACAATACACCGAAAATCATTACCTTCGCCGCTTTAGACAGTTCATCTTGCAGGCTCTGTTTCATCGGCCCCATCTCAACATCCGCCGTCTTGTCATCGATCCCAATCTCTTTGGCCACCGTGTCTTCTAGCACCGCGTTGAGTGAAGCATTTATCTTCTTGCACGCTTCGAAAAACTTCGCGAGGATTTGGGAGGCTGGGAGGCCCAGTTCCGTGGCAATGTCATCCACGTCCTTCATTTGGAAGCCCATTGCTATAAAAAGGACCTGCGAAAATATGTTATATGTATACAGGGTGTTTCAGAAGTCCGAAATAATACTTTGACGTGTGCATCAGTATCGGGTTTACAACTAAATGGTATAAATTTTTTATCGAAATTCGACCATGTTTTTCCACCTTTTTTTCGTCGTCAATTTCTTTAAAAATCTCTTTAAAAATAAAAATAAATTTCTTTATAAATCTCGAGTCCTATTTGAAATTTGCATGTTCTGTTTTGTGAATATTGGTAGCCGCCCCTCATACGTATAGTTCACACTGCTGAATGGGGTAATGGATGAACCCAAAGGCCAGAACATGATACCTGTGTCAAATATTCAAAGATCTTTAACTTAGAATCTATGACACTTAGTTATAAACTGACTTCACTAAGCATCTACATATGAGCTACCGTATATGTACCTACAGTATTATTTCAGACTTCTGATACCCCCTGTATAGGAGGAAGGAAATGCAAATCGGCGGCTATTTGATTTAAGCGACATTTTGTTAACTTTACAGGAGAGCTCATTCGACGCAGAAAAAATAGCTGATACCAAATATAGTATATAAGTCAATATCGCCCAGTGTCGTTTGAGTCAAATGGCCTTTCACACTCTATATGATGTTTTTTTTTAAATCTACTCCGTGTTAATATACATACAGATTGAATATCTCTATCAAAAGTCACGCGAACAAGAGATTAAATTCTCTTCTCATTGAAAAATGTGTTGTTTCTATGAGTTAACACAGTTTGTTTTTGTACTAAAAAGAAATAGGTCGCGAGCGTGCTGACGCGCCTGTTTGCGCAGGGCTTTTTTAAATATATTTTTTTGGTAGAAAAATCATGATCGAATTTCGATCAAAATGTCGTACCTTTCGTGCAAACGGTAAAGTGTTATTTTAGACTTCTCACACAACCCGTATAATATTGTATTACAATAAGTTGTATACCTGTTGTACAGCGTCCAGTTTAGCAGTGGTCTTGGTGTGGAAGATGAGGTTGGCGAGCGGCGCCAGCAGGTCTGTGACGAGCCTGTAGTCGGCCTGCTGCCGGCAGTACGCCTCCAGCCGGCCCAGGTCGTGCCCGGAGAGATATTGACCAATTAACGCCCTTGTTAACACTGCGAAAAGGTTCACATTTCGATAACCATTACTAGCATCCGAAAACTGTAAAATGTTCTTTTGCGATTACAAACTTATTTTGTAGTTACTTTTTATGGGGACACCAGTATACCAACTGCAAAGTTAAGTTTGTCTCTCTATCCAATTTATCTTGTCGTTAGAGTAATGCTCGGTGCTTTCACAGTTTAGGAACGGAGGCCTCGGTGCGCGAGTGCAACTCGCACTTGGCCGGATTTTATTTCCTTCTATCGTCTTACCGGGTTTAGCCACTTTCACGTTGTCGTTGACGAGCGTGGTTAGTGCGAGGGCGGCTGGCAACTTCCGGAAGGACCTGGCAAGTAGGCGGGACAGACGTCGCCGGAAGTCTGCGCTGTACGCGCTCAGCCAGGCGCCGTCCTTCAGCGCACGCAACATTATGCACGAATGTTCACCAGTCAACTCGTTCGACTTCTGACTGTAATCAAAATAAAAAAATAACTATTCCGCCATATTGGTATTAGAATGACGTCACAAAGCCAATCATGCATTGTCATACAAAATAAGAGTGTATACCAAATTTCAGCTCAATCGGTTAAAGATAACTGATTTAAAATTCAGTTGCAATATTCCACCCGGACATACATACATTGCAAGTTAATATAAAGTTTGTATAAATGGAGTCACAGCAACTCCACAACAATAGGGGCCCTGTACTTTAATATGAAAAGCGAAACTGACATTATATTTAACCGTATAGAACGTAGTAATGTAGTTACCTGAGGTAGACGGGCACATATTTTTGCGATTTCCAAAATTTGAGCAGCTCCTCTGTGAGGCCGAAGCTGGTGCCGAGGTAGTCCAGATGTTCCGCTCGCACTTCCGACAGTCGCTTCAGGAGAGTTGGCGGTTTCGCTCTGAAACACAAAGCGACAAAAATATATGTATTTTTTTTTATTTTTTAGAGCCAAAAATTGTTGCATTAATAACATATAAATATGACATACAAATAAGGTAAAACTAAACGCACAATTAATAAAGGTAATGCAACATGCATAATAAGTAAGAAATAGGAATAACATGATACATTTGGTGATAAATGAAAAATTAGAATACGATAATGAAAGTTAAATGTTATGAGTGACTAGCGGTTTGTAAAGAGGCAATCATTGACGCAGGAATGATGACAAGGCCAGTTTCCGAAACTTATATGTTATCAAATAAATACTTTGAAGCAAGAACTTTTTGTAAATGAGACTGCAGAAGGGACTTTAAGGGACGGAATATCTGCGCATGAAACTTTTACGAAAGATACTACTTTCTAAAGGGGTTTCGCAAAAGGGGTTTTTTTTCAATAAAGACTATATGCATTAGAGACTTTATTACGAAAGCAACTTTTTGTAAAAGAGAATTTTTGCTTCAGACATTGTTTATGCTAGAAATTTATTTACTAACGTACTGTTTGCAAAATATACTTTGACAAACGGATATCTTTTTTCAAAATGGACTTTTTCGCTCGAGAAATTATATGCAAAAGCAACTCTGAACTCATAGTTATATTTTTTTTGTTTGTTTAATGATATATTATCTGTATCACCTTACCTGGGCACAATGGACTCGGTGTGGAGCGAGTTGTTACCACTGCTGGCATTGTCTTCATCTTCGGAATGTTCTTCGTCCAGGCAGGGCACGTCCCCAGAGTAATACGCCGCTAACTGTTGCAGGGCTCGCTTACCGTAGCCCATCTAGCATATCAAAAACGTTAATTGACTAGGGGTTCGATCTCAAGAGTTAGTAATCAAGAGACTCCGGCTTTGATCCCAATCTTGGTAATTAAACTATTGACATGAGTTTAGGGTTACCAACCGCACCATAAAATATTCTATATTTTAGCTCGCCGTACTATATACTGTTGAAAAATTAGTATATAGTAATTGATGATGCGCGTTTTGCGTGAATGTATGAAAAAAAAGTAGCCGTCGCGGGACGCTTGGCAGATGTGAAACATTATGTTATTTAGAGTAGAGATAGAGAAACGTCGTAGGAGCGAGTGAGCGGAATCAGCCGGTGCGTGGAGTCTAATCGGCGGAAAGAACCGAGGAGCCACGGAGCTGCTCGAAGCTTTCGCATCACGGCATCGCGGTATCAACAGTTGCTCTCAATCGCTAAGCGCGCCATTATTAGTTTCTCATTAAAACTCACCCTCTGATACGACGGGTGTGTGGCTATCCTCACGATCCTGGCTCCGGACAGTTTGGGGAAGTCCTTATCTCCGAACTGTTCGCACACATTCCACGGTATGAGGTCGCCGGCCGCTTTGCGACCGCGCCCTAAACTGTCTTTTACAGATCTAAAAGGAAAAAATAACACAATAGACAATCAAGTACATGAAGTACACTCATTACATTTAACATCGGATTATCTCGTGAAAAAAAAAATTGTATTATTTATTTATTTAATAAAGTTAACAATGAATACATGTTTGAACGTATTATTTAGCGCACAAACAAATTAAGTTTTTTTTAAAGCCCTGGTGTTCGGGGGGCTTAAGGTGTCTCGTGTCGTCTGTTACTAGTATTTTCAATGTGAAATTTTGTGAGGATGGATGGATATTTGTTACTCTTTCTCGCAAAAACTACACAACGGATTTTGATGAAACTTTACAGCATTATTATTTATACATAAGAATAACATATGGGCTGTCATAATACATATATGATCATCACGCCTGTATTCCCCGAAGGGGTAGGCAGAGGTGCACTGTAGTGCGCCCATACTTCGCCGACGTATTTTATAACGATATTGAATAATCGAAGTGTACGCGGACGAAGCCGCGGGTTACCGCTAGTATAGTAAAAGTCTCACTTGTCAGATATGTTGCCCTCGAGACACATCTGCAGGACGCAGAGTATCTCCGGCATGGCGGTGGAGTTGGGCGGCGTGGGCGCGAGCAGCACGAACAGGCAGTGCGCCGGCGCGTCCGCCAGCAGCTGGAGGTCGTTCGGACTGTTCTGACATTACAAACGTTTGTTGTGAACACCCGTGTACAGAGCGACATGGATTATTGTGAATATAGTTGAAAGTAAAACTAACAACCGACATCTTGTGAAATGACATTTTTACTTTGAATCACAGTCGCACCCTTGCACCTATAATATCAAACTTTTTTGTTTCCATTTTTTGGAAAGGAAAACTCGTTTCAGAATGATTACCTTAAATATCCATTCCCACTAGGTAATTCGACGTATTCCCGTTACGAGGTGATAGGGGTGACTATTTGCAATAATCGCCTCTTAACGAGAATACGTCGAATTACCTAGTGGGAATGGATATTGGAGGTCGTTCGGACTGTTCTGACATTACAAACGTTTGTTGTGAACACCCGTGTACAGAGCGACATGGATCATTGTGAATATAGTTGAAAGTAAAACTAACAACCGACATCTTGTGAAATGACATTTTTACTTTGAATCACAGTCGCACCCTTGCACCTATAATATCAAACTTTTTTGTTTCCATTTTTTGGAAAGGAAAACTCGTTTCAGAATGATTACCTTAAATATCCATTCCCACTAGGTAATTCGACGTATTCCCGTTACGAGGTGATAGGGGTGACTATTTGCAATAATCGCCTCTTAACGAGAATACGTCGAATTACCAATAACCCTGTATATGGTCTCTCATTAATGCTGGATGCCTGTCCCACGATTAGCAAAAACTTGCAAACGAAAATAACCTCTTTACAGTCGTAACATGACTCAAACTTCAGGATTAATAATCAGCATCGATCAACACGTTTCCAGATAATAAATAAATATCTCCAGATACATACTCATTGTATGATCCCAAACTAAGCAAAGCTTGTACTATATGCATTATACAATGGACTGTAGTTGTAGGCATGTGAGCCAAGACTAGACGTCATGTCACGGCATATCTTGATGTTGTCTCTTTCTCTCGTATGAAATTAGACAGAGAGCGAGCGAGCAAATCCCACTGGTGATAAACCCAAATTTGGTAAATTTGGTAATTTACTGGTGATGGGAATCGATCCTGGGACCACCCAATTCGGCGAGCCTACGCTCAAACCACCAGACCAAGCCGTCGTCCGCAGACTTCCTCTTAAATAAGGCTCACCTTGTAATGGCTTGCGACGTAAATGGCGACGAGTCGATGCAGGAAGGCTTCGGCGGCTTTATGGTAGCAGAAGAGTGCGTCCCTGTTGACGCGGAACAGCTCGCAGGCCGCCGGGGGCGGAGCGCCCGCGCCCGCGCCCGGGGGCGGAGCCTCCAGGCACAGCAGGCTGTTCAGCCACGACTCTACCGGGTCGTTCGACCGGTACCGGATTGGCTCTTCCAATTTTATCTACAGATACATTTAACTTGTAGTGAATGGCTTATGACAGTAACCATTTTTTTTTTGGACAACGATAAGTAGCGATCTGGGGCCCAATCACGTCCCAATTAACGAATGAAAAAATACGACCAATTTGGTGTTCTGATTCAACATAATGTCGAATTAGAGATAATGTCGATCATGCGAGAATTGCCCCGTTGTTCCTATTTAGTATGCGTTAGAAGTTTTTATCGATAACTAGAACGTCAGTTCTACTACTACTACTACAGCCCTTTTTACGGGCCTCCCCTCAATGCGAGGGGGATTCAGGCCATAGTCCACCACGCTGGCCCAGTGCGGGTTGGCAGACTTCACACATCTATCGAGAACTAGTCAAGCTCCCTTAGACGTGCAGGTTTCCTCACGATGTTTTCCTTCACCGTTCAGCAAGTGGTAATCATTATTGACAATGACATTCGCACATAAAAAAACACCATAATTTTAATATTATATAACGATATTGATCGGTAGATGCTAGTGCCACTAAAAATAGGTTGAAATTTTTGTAAATTTGCTGGTTAAGTGGAAGTGTGTGTACTGACCGGCGGGGGTGCGTCGTGCTGCGTCTGCAGCCTGGCGAAGAGCTTGAGGGAGAGCGCGCGGCCGGTGCCCTCGTAGCCGGACACGGTGGAGGAGAGCAGCGCGAGCGGCGCGCGCGCGGCCGCGGCAGCCACCAGCGCCAGCGGGATGGCCGCCGCCTCGTCCACCAGCACCACGTCCGCCGCGCCCAGCAGCGAGTGGTCCTCCGGGGCTATGTACTGGCATATAGGTACGGTCGGGGTGAACAAAGGCTCGTCACCTTAAGGCACACTGAGACATCAACCCACACTGACAGTGCGAGCGAATTTTGACGCGTGGGGCGTGGCTTCTATGACTGTGGGTGCGTTCCACTAAGCGCCCACAACGATCAAAATGCTCCTTTAGGGTCACAGCCCACATATCAACTCGAAAAGGGATCGTCACCGTATCGCCTCGAGCCGTTCAGTATCATTTGTATAAAAACTCAATACTACAACGCACACCAATCGGAATCGTAACGGTCGGTTGACGCCTCAGTGTACGGGGGGTTTAAAGCCCTATTTACATTACGACACTAGTGGCATGAAAGCAGTTTTGTGACATTAGTTTCATCAACAGTTTCACGACAAATATCACGACGCATGCATTGTGTAACTTGACATTTACACGTGAAACTGTTGATGAAGATCCGCCATCTTTATCACTGTCATCATCCATTTATAATGTGTATTTATGGAATTTGCCCTTGCTATTAACTACTTGACGCTGGCTGAAATACCCGCTAAACGCAGGTGGAACCATTCCTCATATTATTACATTAAAATATCATAATTTCACTCATTTCGTAAAAAAAAATACGTTAATGCTATAATTATGTTTCGTTAGGAGGGATATTTTTTTTTGGCTGTTATGAGTTGATAATAAATACATCTTGATTTTTTTTTTACAAAATACAAATAATGTGGTTATGAAGTCAGTTTTTTTTTTATTTTTTGTGTGAATTTATTGAATTTGCCCTTGCTATCAATTACTTGACTTAAATAAGTAAGGAAATATTACCTGCACAGTCTGCCTGGAATTCCTTGCTATATTGACCCTTACAATCGCCTTCTTAAAATCCGGGTTCGTCGACCTTACGATGTTGTAATCAATATGCTCCTGGTACAAGCATGCGTCGAGGCCCTTCAGCAGGAACTCGAAGAGGGTGATCAAGTTTTCAGGGTGCGGGGACGTGACGTAGATGTTGACGTAGCCGAGGGCGACGGCGGCGGCTATAGACAAGCCCAAGCATGCGGACTTGCCGCGACCGCGGGCCGCTGTCAGGCAGTGCGGAGGCCTAGAAGTTGTCATAAACATAACGGATTCGAAATTTAAAATTGCAGATTCAACTTTTAAAAAACATAGATTCGAAAATTAAAACTATAGATTTGAACATCGAAACTATAGATTTGAACTTTGACATGTAGATGTAAATTTGAAACTCAAAATTCGAAAATTCTAATTACAGATTCGTATACTGGAACTATTGGTATATTGCAGTGGTTCCCAAACTTATTTTGTATACTGCCCACTTTGAGAATAAATTATTTTCTAGCGCCCACATTTTTTCACCTACTTAAAAACCACTATAAACCAAGCCTCTAAACAACGCCCCCATTTTTTTTCTGGGTCTCTTACCGCCCCCCTTAAGGCCTGCAGCGCCCACAAGGCGACGTTATCGCCCACTTTGGAAAAGGATGATATATTGGAACAAATCGACTGATAAGCCCTGCACACTGTGCCTTCAACGCTCGTTTCAATTTTTTTGCCAATACTAAAGCGAGCTGTATTACCACATGGAAAAAGTGTATTTTACAACGAAATGAGAAAGATAGCGCGAGTGAATTTTAACGCGTGGGGTGTGGCATTTACGAAATTCAAACTTTATGTATATTGACACAGAGGTCGTTTTGGTATTGGCAAAAAAAATTATGCGCGAGGGTTGACGCTCAAAGACACATATAATCTAAAACCGGCCAAGTGCGAGTCGGACTCGCGCACGAAGGGTTCCGTACCATTATCTATAAAAACGAACAAAAAATCACGTTTGTTGTATGGGAGCCCCATTTTAGTATTTGTTGTTATAGTGGCAACAGAAATACATCATCTGTGAAAATTTCCCGTTTTACCCTAGGGTACGGAACCCTAAAAAAGTAAATATTCACGTTACCTAGACTGTTTGTCAGCGAGTGTGTTGATGAGTGCGACCAACGCTGTCGCCTGGTCGTAGGTCCGACATAACGCGACCAGAGGACCCGCTGGAGGCGAATCTGACAGCGACGATACTAGCTCAGTCAATTTCGGGTTAACACGCTGCGAAAAAAGGCACAACTTTTTTTTTATTATTAGAAGCTTTATATTAACTTGCAATGTATGTCCGGGTGGAATCTTACAACTGAATTTTAAATCAGTTATATTTAACCTACTGAGCTGAAATTTGGTATACACGCCATTTTGGATGACAATGCATGCTTAGCTATGTGACGTCATTCTAATTCCAATATGGCGGATCATCCAAGATGGCGGAATAGTTATTTTTATCTGCACTACCACAGTATGGGTATCAAATGAAAGGGCTTGCTGAGTAGAACACGAAAACTAAGAGCATATAAATAAAAGCTTGTTTTTAAAAAGTATTTTTAAACATTAATTTTTTAATGGCCTCTTTCCCTTGAGTCTGGCCCAATGAGATTATGCCAATGTCAACATAGTGGCGAAGACACATTGTACACAAACAATATTTGTCAGCACTCAAAATATTGCCATCTCGCTCATGCATTACGGTCGTGACAAGGACAGGGATACACTTAGTGAGGTGTTTTCGCTGCAAATTTCAAACACTTGTAAAATATCGAGACATATGTTTTATTTCCATGTACTGTAAACTGAATAACAGTGGCCGCCTTTCGTAAATGTAGTTTACAAAATAAATACATCATCACGCCTGTATTCCTCTAAGGGGTAGGCAGAGGTGCACTGCAGTGCGCCCACACTTCACTGATGTATTTTGGACCCAATGTAATAGGGGGCGAGACTATTGCCATTATACCGGGCACATTCAAACTCAATACGAGGAAGAATTTAGCCATAGTTCACCACCCTGGCCCAGTGCGGGTTGGTGAAATTCACACGCCTTTCTATAGACGTGCAGGTTTCGTCACCATGTTTTTCTTCACCGTTCAGCAAGTAGTAATCATTGTTGAAAATGACATTTGCACATGAAAATTGACTCTGAGGTGCGGGCCCGGGATTTGAACTTGCACCCTTTACGTTCAAGGATGGCGTTTTTGCCCACGAGGCTACCACTGCTTTACAAGTCTGTGAATATAGACTAAGCCACCATATAGTAGTTTTAACGAATATTAACGACGGCTTGGTGTTGTGGTTTAAACATAGACCGCTCGGCTAACTGAACCAAGTGGTAGCGGGTTCGATTCCCGCCAGAGGCAAATTTCGGAAATGTCCTTTTCGGAATTTTCTCTGGTCTTGGTGTAACTGAGACCGCCCCCAGTCCATTGCACGGTATTCAGCTTAAAAGCTTGCAGCTTTGCTTAGTTTGGGATTATATCGAGGGGTGAAAGGCTTTTGGAAGGCTTTTGAAAGCGCCTCCTCGGAGAAAATCAGTCACCAAAACGCTCTACGACCCGTTATTTCGCTAAAAAGGATATCAGATTATAGAATATCCACTCGTTTTTTAATTCTTCGAGATTTTTGTAAAAAAAAAATAGTAGAAACATAAGTTTTTTTAAATTTGTTCCACAATTTTCCGATTACCCGGTTACTGGCACAAGTACCGATCCTTAAGATAATGCGTAAAAAAGGTATTTTTAGTGTATGTCCAAACAAACTTAAAGTTGTACTAATTAAGCCTGAGTTTGAGGTTAAAGTTAAGGGTTTTAGATTAAAAAATGTACAATCTATCCATTTTTGACATAAAATCATGGGTAACCCATGATTTTATTTCAAAAGTCATGGTTTTCTTGTTATTTTAACTTAAAGTCATGGGTGCCAATAAGTGGGGGGATGCCAACAGTGGGAATGGTTACCCTATATACATATTTCTAATTGTTTGTCAATATCGCCCAAAAGTGTCGCTTAAGTCAAATAGCTTTCCACCCTATGATGAGTATGTGTTGTATGGCGATAAAAACAAAATATAATCAAAGTAGTAGTAGTAGTATTAGTGGTAATAGTATTAGTAGTAATAGTAGTAGTAGTAGTAGTAGTATCAGTAGTATTAGTAGTAATAGTAGTAGTAGTAGTATTAGTAGTAGTAGTAATAGTAGTAGTAGTATCAGTAGTATTAGTAGTAATAGTAGTAGTAGTATCAGTAGTAATAGTAGTAGTAGTATCAGTAGTATTAGTAGTAATAGTAGTATCAGTAGTATTAGTAGTAATAGTAGTAGTAGTATTAGTAGTAGTAGTAGTAGTATAATCAAATAGTAAAATCATAGTTTCAGTTATACTATGACTTCACTAAGCATGTAGATTTTTTTTTCTACTATAATATCACATTCCGAATATGTATTTAAAATAGTAATTCGGAATTTTGGAACACCCTGTATTTTACCTCTGATGTGACATCGACAGCCTCCACCTGTGCCGTCTTCGATGATATTGGCAGCACAGTGAGAGAGTCATCCAACACTAGACATCTAGTATTGTCAGCCAGAGACAGAAGGAACCTCTCATTGAACCGGTTCACTACCGTATCATGGGCTTCTGTTTTGAACCTGGGTATTGGAAAGAGGTTGTATAGCAACGTGTCATGTCTTTTAATAAATTTCAAAACGATTTCAAATATATCGGTATTTCGTTAAATACTGGTTGGTATTGATATTATTCTATTTAAAATTGGCAAAGGTCTGGTTGGCAAAGGTTTCGTGTCAAAGGAGGGGGAAAGTGCCGAAGGAGCGCCAGATCGGCATTCGAGGACGAGCCTTTGAGGTGGAAGCTTCACCATTTATTAAGTGTACCTAACCTACTTGTATTATAATCTAAAAATAAGATAACTGTGCAAATGGATGTTTAAATAAAATAAGTGAATATTTGCAGTTGTTGAAGTTTATAAAAAACGCATCTTAATTAAAAAAAAATTATTAATTGAAAAGAGGACCTTTTTTTCGAGAGCCAGATATGGAGCAGTAGTAGCATATTTTGTAAGGCACTTGATCTTGGAAGCAAGGGTGTTCAAACCTCTTGCTTGAGAATTTGATAAATTATTTTTAACTAGCTTCTACCCGAGACTTCGTCTGCACTTTGGCTATTCAATATCGTTATAAATTATTGTCTATTTTTATTCTGATGTATAAACAATAATACTGCAAACTTTCATCAAGATCCCTTCAGTAGTTTTTGCTTGAAAGAGTAAGAAACATCTATCCATCCTCACAAACTTTCACATTTATAATATTAAGTAGGATAATGCAGAATTGTGTGTTAAGGAGAAGTGTCTCCAGTATAATAAATAATACAAATGTTATATTATCTAGTATAATACTGAGCAAACATTGTCTTAATAGCACACTGGGGTATCAAAACTCATATTTTCCAATACCAAAGTGAACTTAATTCACTCGTATAAAAAGTTTATTATTCAACGAATTGTCATTGACAGGGCGAGCAAGTTTAGATGCATAGCTTCGTGGCTTTTACCAGAGAAATTTCAACTTTATGTATATTGACACAGAGTTTGTTTTTAAGCCCCAGTGTGCGCGGAGTTTAGTACTATTGAATGCGGTATTGCATTCAAAATTATATTTCGATATATGTGTTTACATTTCCACAGTTTGCTTAGTATAGTGGGTTTACCTGGAGTGAACATCCATAGTGATTGAGTGGAGCTGACGTAAGGAGTCCATGGATTTGAGCAGAAATATAATAAAACCACCTCCCTCTACTGTTTCTACCGTGCGGGCCATCAAATTGGGCGTAAGGGCTTCGAAGTCCTGAAACAAAAATAAAATTATAAAGTAAGCTTTTAAGGATTTAAATAAAGAAAACCTTTTTAGTTTACCTTGACCATTTACCCTTTTAACCTTTACCCAAGTATAATTACATGATGCCATAAATTGTTTTTTTTATTTATATTCAACATTTTTTTAAGTTAACTCAGTTTACTCGCCACTGAAGGTGCAGGAAGTAACCATAAATATGCATTAGCAATAGCTTATGTATTATAATGTAAATATATATATATATATATATATAATTTCTCGGTATGTACCTGTAACACACACACGCCATAGGTCTGCCCGAGCATGGCGTGGCTCTCCGAGTAATACCGTCCGTGTATTGTGGTCGCCACTCTGAATGAATCAAACAGAGACTCCTCTGACACCTCCAGTTTCCCTGCTGCAATTTTCTTCGCTCTTTTACGTCCATGGCTAAAATTGTATGGCAAATAAACAACAATGACAACCAAGATTCTAAACAGGGGCCAGATTTTCGTTTGATAGACATCAATCTCTATTAGAGATATGTCGAAACAAAAGATCCAAATACGACCGAATTGACGTTTCGTTTCGACATATCTCTAATAGAGATTGATGTCTATCAAACGAAAATCGGGCCCCAGTTCTTTGAAGTAAATCTATATATAACGGTGCCCGTGGTAGCTTAATTACATATAAGTGACTAGTCCTTGAGATACGGCATGTTTTGACACTTGTCTTTCATAACATTTTAAAGTATTAGACTTCTATTCAAATCTTGGCTTTGACTAGACAATTTAGATATATTTATTTAGATAATTTAACCATTCATGCTTCTTGCTAGCAGAATCTCATACATACTAACAAAATCTTCTCCCACTCATCCACAAACAAATCCAACCCTGGGTGAGAATCCAGGTCCTTGAGCGCCGTGAGGGTGCGCGGCACCGGCGACATAGCTCGCGCGACCGTATGGCAAACAGGGACAGAGAACAAATAGATAGATAGAATACTCTTTATTGTACACCAATGTGTAAAAACGACAATTCTGTAGGGAATCATAAGTTAAGCGTGTCAGCGAAATAATGTAAGCGCCCGACTGGCCAGTATGTTACACCAGTCGTCACCCACCATCTGCATTGTACAGTCCAAATACAATGGTAGCTACCAGTAACACATTGAAACTTAATTATTTTATTTATACCAACACTAATTAACTAAGCCCCTCATTTTCATTGGTCTAAATACAGTAGTTATGTACAATTGGGCAGTCTTACTGAACAGATTTGTTTTACTAGTTTCATTTCAAATGCGTAAATAGGGTCACACATAAAATAGTTAATATTACACCCAACCTTGTTATTCATAAAGAAAACACAAGTTTTGGGAATCTAAACTTTGTTTTAAATTGATGGCTACAAAAACAACTGATAACATCACTTTTTATGGTTCTGTACCCAAAGGTTAAAACGGGACCCTATTACTAAGACTCCGCTGTCCGTCCGTTTGTCTGTCTGTATGCAACAGGTAGACTTGAAATATTCACAGAATATTTAGTTATACATTCACTTTAAAAACAAATGTTTAAGGGGGACCTCATACTACAGACATGATTTTTTTGCCATTTTTCCCTTTGTGTGTGAGTCAGACTCGCATTTGGCTCGTTTTTATTTACAGTCCATGCAAGATCAGTAGATATGTTATGATTAAGTTAACTTTTAGCTTTGAGTTACATATTACGTTCTTAAACTTACTTGCTTATAGCTTCGTCTTTATTTTTGTAACACCATAGAACTGTTGGGCGTGCTTTAACCGTTGACTTTACAAGCATATCATACAGAATAGGCACCTAAAATAATAAAACATTTTAAAATTAGAACACATAATAAGCATTAAAAATTAAATATCATCATTTCACTCGTTTCGTAAAGAGAAGCATTCAAAATAATGAGTGATGTCAGTGCTTGATATAGGTAAAAATAAAATAAAAATAAGTTTAAAAAGTTAAAAATACACAAGTTTTGTCATGCTTACAAAACAAATATCTCGATTAAAACCAAATGAATTCCAATGAAACTTCGCATTGTAATATCAGATATTCTGAGCTATATATTTTATACAACAATTATATCGCAGGCATCGTAATTATTAGAAAAACTAAACAAAAATATAACCTTACTTGATCTCTACTTTTATCCCCAACTAGAAGGAACATAGTACGGTGTCCCAGCTTAACGCCATTCTCTATCATGACCCGTATGCGATTATCAATTTTCTTTTTAACCATTTTTTTAGCTTATTAGTGCGAACTCAACTATCGTGTTTAGTTAGAACAAAATATAACCTACAAATTTAACACGACGGCCGACGGCATGAGATTGTCAACTTTGACGTATCTTTGACATTAATTGCAACACTGGTGCTAAGTGCTGCAAACTCTATAAACCATCGAGTAACCATAAAAAAACTGAGCCGTCGCGGGACGCCTGGCAGATGTGAAACATAAAACATCAACGTCGCAGCGGCGAATAAGCGAGTGAGTGGAGTCAGCCGGTGGGCGGAGTCTAAGCGGTGGAAAGAACCGAGGAGTACGAAGCGTGAGTGAAAAAAATTAAGAGTTTCTGACCACATAAGTAATTTATTAGGAATGGATTTAACGAAATGATTTATAATTTTCTTTAGGAAAACATTTGTAAATAGAACAAAAGTTATTTTGTTGTATTACATTACATTAAAGGTAATATTTTGGGTGAAAATTGAAAAACTTAAAAAAAATCATATCATAAAAAACATAACGTTTTGGAAATTATGTTCTATGGATGACTGATAGCAAATGACCCCCTGTACATCCAAAAAAAAAAATGACAGCCCATGTGCAGTGCATAACACCCTGTGCGCGTCTTCGAAACAAAAATAAAACTGAAATTTCATTACTTGATTACCTATTCCAGGTTATGTTGTTTTGTTTTTAATATGTATTAATTGAATTTGTTATTGCTGTTAATAACTTGACGCTGACAAAATACCTGCCAATTTTGGATGCAGCCAACTTATTCCACTGTATCGGAATAATAATCCTGAACCGTGTAAAAAATATTCCCTTATTAGCTACCCATGCTAGCCAACTTGTATCATTATACTCTTTGCAGCTTGTGCTAGGAGGCGTGAGGTACGTCGTGAGGTACTTAGTCGCTGTGTTAAGTTAGGGCGAAGGAAGACTCTCGATTAACATCTGAATATATAGGCTAATGACTGCTAATTAATGTAATAATTTTGAGTTGGTATATTGTGTAATATTATGCAAAGTTTTCACTATCGCTATTAATAAAAATTATGACAAGCGTGAAAACAATTTTCTGATTTACGTAAAAATAAAATGGTCGACTGAACATTTTTGGAGAAGTCACTCACACACACACACACTCATAAAGTTTGGAAATTAAAATATACAATAACAAAAACAAAAACCGACTTCAAAAACCTATCTATCTATCTATCAGCCAGGGACGTCCACTGCTGGACATAGGCCTCCCCCATAAATCGCCACAAATTACGTTCTTGGGCTTTATGCGCCCATCGTCTCCCGGCGACCCTGGTGAGGTCGTCCGTCCATCTGTTTGGGGGTCGTCCCACATTCCGCTTACCTGTTCGTGGCCGCCACTCTAGGACTTTGATGCCCTAACGGCCATCCGTTCTCCGGGCAATGTGTCCGGCCCATTGCCACTTCAAACGTGCAACCCTTCGAAAACCCTTCAAAAACTTAGATGCACTCGAAAGCTAGAAATAACCTTATAGTTCATTACATTTGAAGTCAGTGCCAATTCATGTGTGTATTTGCTTAGTCTGACGTAGATTGGCACCGACTTCAAATGTAATGAATTATAAGGTTATTGCTAGCTTTTTAGTGCACCTAGATTTTTGAATTCGGTTTTTGTTTTTTGTTAAAAAAAAAAAATTCACGCTTTTTAGTCTTAATAATAGTTGAAAATATGCAATTATTATCACCTCATAACAACCCTGAAAAAGTTAATATTTTCAGCCAAAAAAAGAAATCCCCCCCATACCACTCCTTTGGGGGTAAGTTTCGATGTTTGTTAACAATCAGTATTAAACCAAAACTAATAATCAACCTAAATGAAAACTCCTTAGAAAGCCGTATACAACAACAACAACCACGTAAATAATGATCTTAATAAATATAAAAATGTTCATAAAATTAAAACTGCTTGGCCATACAATTTTAAATTTTTATGGGACCAAGTGGCATCTATTCCGCATCAAACAAAAAAGAATCACGTAAATCGGATCATAACTCGCAGCTTATTCGGTGTACATACAAAAAAAAGTTCATTCTGAATTGAGAACCTCCTCCTTGTTGGAAGTCGGTTAAACATAAACATAAGTTTTTGATATTAAATAAAAATTACGAATTTATTTTACGAATAAATGAAACATAGAGAAATACTATACACCATTGCTGTACACGGAAATGAAATGATGAAATTTCATAGAATAAATGTCAAATATAAACAATTTCGATACATTATTTAGTAACAAAAATGGGTAATGAGGTGATAAAGATAATCGATAACGATTTTTAACCGACTTCAAAAAGGAGGAGGTTCTCAATTCGACCCGTATGTTTTTTTTTTTTTTTTTTTTTTTTAATGTATGTTACCGCATATCTCCGGCGTCTGTCGACCGATTTCGAAATTTTTTTTTAGGTTTGCTAGGGAATTCTTCAAGGTTGGTCCCATTTCCAAAATATTATCAGAAATCTAACCCCTTGGGGGTGAAATGGGGGGTTGAAGGTCACATAATTTCAAAAATATTTTTTGAACGACTTGAAACTTTGTATATATATTTAACATACAAAATAAAAAAAACACGTCTTTCAGGAATTTTGAAAGAAAAAATATGTAGGGGGTGAAATGGGGGTCCAATTCGGAATACAGCATATCTCCGGCGTTAGTGAACCGATTTCGAAAAATCTTTTTTTGTTTAATACGGATTGTTAACAAAGATCGAAACCCACCCCCAAAGGGGTGGAAAGGGGGGTGAGGGGGGGTGATTTTTTTTTTGGCTGTAAATTTTTACTTTTTTAGGGCTGTTATAAGGTGATAATATTTGCAAATTTTCAACGATTATTGACACTAAAAATCGTGAAAAAAAATTATTTTTAACAAAAAACAAAAACCGACTTCAAAAACCTAGGTGCACTAAAAAGCTACAAATAACCTTACAATTCATTACATTTGGAGTCGGTGCCAATTCATGTGTGTATTTGCCTTGTCCGACGTTGATTGGCACCTACTCCAAATGTAATGAATTGTAAGGTTATTTGTAGCTTTTTAGTGCACCTAGGTTTTTGAAGTCGGTTTTTGTTTTTTGTTAAAAATATTTTTTTTATTTCAATTGTATTTATTTTGCCGGTGGTGATGATTATTTAATCTGTGATGCGTCAAAGTCAAGTCTGCTGTAATCTGACAATCTGTTGTAGTTGTCAAAAAGCAGCGGAGGGTTTTCCGAATTTTAGCGTTTTCTTAATTTTTCTCACAATTATTGAGATAAAACAGTGATAATAACTAAACATTTTATATGAAAATTTAACCGTTTACCTTTTTATAGCAAAGTAGTGTCTAAAACTATATTTTTCTAGTAAAACAAGTGTCCATTTATGTTGTTTATATATACCCTACAGTGGTTACAATGGCAAAATCACAAATAAATACAAAATCCAGCAACTATTTGAAGGATAAAGATGCTTTTATTAAAGAACTGAAGCAGTTTAATGAGAGTAAAAAGTGAGTATAATCTTTAATTCTTGATAAACGTAGTTAAACCTGGAAGCATCGTAAAGACATCCATTTCTACATACTCAAATCCTGTTAGATTATTTCGAAGTTTTATACCTAATGTAAAACATTTTTAAAGTTTTCTGTACTGTATATCCGTTTATATTGATCGTTAGATATCTCCAATAACATGAGGTAACAATAACCTCATATTTTATGTGCTTACTTTGGCACTGACCTACCATATTATGTCCATAAACTTGTTTTATACATTTAGTTTCTATATTTTTTCTTTATTTCCAGTATAACAGTGAAACCGCCCATAGTTAATGGTATTGAGATAGATCTGTATCTATTCTATACTTTAGTGCAACAACGCGGAGGACTTGGGAAGGTAATGTTTTTTTATATTAAATTTAATGGCATCTATTGACTACAACCATGCTTAGGTATATTGATATTTATACAGTTGTTAAGAAAATTGTATTTTGAATGAACAGGTGAATCAGAATGACACCTGGGAATCGTTTCTCCGACCTCTGCGTTTACCACATCCATGCATCAATGGTTCAACATTACTCAGAAGAATTTATGGCACCTATTTAGAGAAGTAATTTTTTTTAAAATAAATACTATAATAACAGTACATATTAAAAAAATAAATTTAAAGTGTTTTTCTGATGAACAATCATGTTATTTTTGTGGCACACAAATGATAACTAATTTCTTTATTGTATCAAGATTTTAAGTTTGTAATTTACTACTTATTCAATGTTGAATATAGTTTCCAAATCCTTTTAATAATACATCATGTGTGAACATAACCTGTAGTGTCTGGGTACCTATGTATAGTTATTTTCAACAGATTTGAGAGAGCCAAGGGCCCTCCTGGTAGAGATGATGATATGGATGTAGATGAGGACCCGCGGCAGAGGCGCGGCGGCGGCATGCAGAGAATCACCTTCGGCGGGGGCTCTTACATATCAGGTTAATATCAAAGGGTGAAAGACTATTTGACTTAAGCGAAATTAATTTAACTTTACAGTGTGGTTAGCATGCATGACAAGACTAGACTTCTGTCACAGTTTCGCTCGCTTGCTCTCTGTCTTATTTTACACGAGAGAAAAAGACAAAATCAAGACATTCTGTGACATAAGTATAGTCTTGGCGCACATGCTACAACTACAAGAGAGCATATTAAGTTGGTGCGGAAAAATTGCTGATTCCAAATATTGTCGCTTAGGTATTTGACCTTTCACTTTTCGATATAATATTGCTTACATACATGACACACTTGTGCTCTGCATAATTGAAACTTGCGGCAATAGCCTTGTGGTTAGACAGGCCGCCATCCTAAGCAGGGAGTGGGGTTTGATCCCTACCTTGGCTAATAAATTATTAAAATGAGCAAACAATAGTGATTGCTAGAAGTCTTTAAAAATAAATAATTGTTATGACCACGCTGCGAATTTAATTCACGCCGTTAATAATAATTCGTTGAAGAATGATCTTTTTCTATGAGTCAATACAGTCTGTTTTGGTGCTGGCAAGAATTTTGCAGTGCCACTCAGTGCAGGCTCCAGACTGCCCAAAGCTTAAGTAATTGATTATCCAAGTACGAATTGACTGCAAGTAACTTGTTAGATAGATAACTTTTTATTGTTTCTCACTTCTTAGAGAAATACAAACTATACATGTACGATGGAAAAACAACAATGGGCGGCCGTATTACTAAAAGTGATCAAGGCAGGCAACCTTTGGATGGAGAGGAATTAAAGTACTAGTAAGGAGGAGGAGGAGTACTAAACAAATTACATAGACTAATATATACGATAACATAAATTAATATACGATAATATACTAATTTAGCTACTTGTTGAAATATTTTTTTTTATTATCTAGCGTCAGGCGAGACGATCCGCTCCGGGGCGCGCGTGGCGACTGCCCCCTCAGAGCGGCTCGCGCTGTCTCTCCTGTCCCCGATGCCGAACGAGCAGGATTTCGCGGTCAACGTGTGCACTGTCCTAGCGGCTGACCACTCCAACAGACTGCCGCTGAGCACCACGCCGCACATATTGGACTTTTTATTAGCTCACGCCGGTGTTTATAATCACTGTGAGTATGTCAATCTACTTATTAATACTACTTAAATTTCCAATTAATTGATTTTCCGAAAGTTATAATTCCAATCTACCATACCATTCTATTAAAATTTTCACCTTATGAAGCAGTGGTAGCCTAGTTGGTAGGTACGTCGCGAGTCAACAGTCCATAAAAACCTGAGTTTTTTTAATATGCTTTTATACACATGTGATGTCTGTCAATCTGCACAGTAAAGATGAAACGGATATCCGGTAACTATCCGGTATCTGGCCTATCCAGCCTTGTTTTCACTATCCGGCCGGATACGGGATAGTATTTCAGTATCTGGCCGGATTCCGGATAGTAAAAAAATCTCATTATTTTACACATTTGGTTTCGTATAACAGACCAGCTTCTGAAAATAGCCTTTTGCTGTAAACGCTACTGCCAGGTGCTAGCAAACCTTAACAACTGTGGGTACTGATGCAAATTAACTGACCACCATAAATGGGTCGTGATTGCGATAAAGGCCCGAATATCCGGTAGCCGGATATCCGGCGCTCCGGCCCGGTAGCTTGCCGAATATCCGGTATCCGACCAAACCACTATCCGTTTCGTCTCTACTGCACAGGGTCCGAGTGGTGAACTATGATCTAACTCCCTCTCGCATTGAGGGGCTTTAGTATTACTACTTATGAAATAATACAATTGCTTTGAAATGGTGAAGGAAAACATTGTAAAGAAACCTGCACGTCTATAGAAAGGCGTGTGAAGTTCACCACCCCGCACTGGGCTAATATAGCCGCAGTATAGCCCAAAAATCTCCATCGTATTGAGGGAGAATGTGCCCGGTATAATGGCAATAGGCTCGCCCCCTATTACATTGGGACCAAAATACATCGGTGAAGTGTAGGCGCACTGCAGTGCACCTCTGCCTACCCCTTCCGGGAATACAGGCGTGATGATGTATATACAATTAGATAAGATTGAAAGATATAGCTTCAGACCTACAATTAGTTGGTATTTTGACAGTATCCAGTAAGTGAATCGCTACAAAATTTATTTAAAAAAAAAGTTAAGTATATCCGTCGTATTCTTATTACAACAGCCAGCCTCCGGGACACGATTGGCCGTTCCTACTACGAAGCCCGAGGTCGTTATCCACATGACTTCTGGAGCTTGCGGGCCGGTGGTGGTGGGGCCAAGGAGTTGGCTGATGAGACCAAGTTCATGCAGCCCGGAGTCGAGCAGCCGGACCTGATGGTGCAGGCCAGGGCCGCACACAACCAACTCACCGACTGTCTGATGCTAGCCACCGATGAAGAGGAAGCCGCCATAGAGAAGATTTTTGAGGATGTAAGTGATAGCATGATAGCAGTGGTAGCCGAGTGGTCGAACGCACGCCTTGAACTTGAAGTGTGCAGGTTCAAACCGGCTTGCACCTCTGGGATTTATGTGCGAATCTTATTTTCATCCGAGATTATCACTTGCTATGAATGAATGAATAAAGGAAAACATGGTGGGGAAACCTGCCGGTCTGAGTGAACTTGGCTAGTTTTCGATAGATGTGTGAAGTCTGCCAATCCGCACCAGGCCAGCGTGGTGGACTATGGGCCGAATCCCCCTCGCATTGAGGGGAGGCCCGTGCCCAGCAGTGGAACTTTAAAAGGGCTGTAGTAGTAAGTGATGATAACATGGACCACAGAGTAACTTTTTATATTGTAAATTTATATATATAATTTAGATACTCTTTTCTGGTGACAAAGCTTTACTTATCTTCCCAAATTCAATGGTTTTTTCATTAGAAAATAAATTTATATCGATTAAAATCACATTTTTGGTTAAATATATGAAATAAGCGCCATCTGACGACTTGTTATGGTACGATTGTTAACCGTTGGAGTATAATAGGTGTGCAAAGTAGGACAAATTTAAGGTTCTTTAAAACCAATCAAAATCAGTCGGATTATAATTTGTCTCATTTGTTCGAAGCTATAACACCATGCCGTGGACTCATGCCTGTGTTGTGTGGACAGGAAGCGCTGGAGGGCTGGGTGACGGAGCCGTCGGAAGAGAGCCAGCTGTTCGCGCCGGAGCTGGCGGGCGGCGCGGGCTGCGTGTACACGCAGCGCGTGCTGCAGATAGCCTCCATCGTGCGATCGCTCTCCTTCCACGACGAAAACATTCAATATCTCGCCAAGAACAATACCCTTATTAGGTAAGACTAGCTGCGGTCTCGTACGCGCGGAATTCAGGAGCCCTTTTTTATTTTAACGTCGGAAAATTATTTATGGACACCCTGCCACCTTAGGGAAGTAGCAAGGTTATGTGGGAGTCCCGGCAAAAGGCCGTATACTCACTAAAAACCGACGGTGTATCGGGGAACCACGGGATCGCTTTGGCATGCACCGCGAGGAATACAGGAGCCCTTCTTATCCGGAACAAATTCCGTTTTATATTATTCCCGCGGCACTTTTTTCGAAAATAAAAGTAGCCTACGATACTCTTTGGAACATCAGCTATCTGCCAGTGGAAGTCCCGTCGAAATCGGTTCAGCCGTTTGGGAGTTTACCCGGAACAAAGGGACAAAAAATTTAAAAATTGCTTTTTCGTTATACTCGTCGTATACAGTCATTATGCATTTAGTGAAAGGGTCATTTGATTGAGCTTTGATATTACAAACAGACACTTGAATTTTATTTATTTGTATACAAGGTGTATCAGAAGTCCGAAATAATACTTTGGGTACACATACGGTAGCTCATATGGATGCTTAGTGAAGACAGTTAATACCTCACTATCATAGTTTCTGAGTTATATACCTTTGAATATTGGTCACCGGTATCGTGTTCTGGTCTTTGGGTACTTGTATAATCATATTCAGCAGTGTAAACTACACTTATGAGGGGCGACTACCAATATTCACAAAACGGAACATGCAAATTCTACATAGGACTCGAGAAATTGACGACGAGAAAAAAGTTGTAAAAACACGGTCGAATTTCGATCAAATTTTTATACCATTAAGTTGTATACCCGATACTGATGCAAACGTCAAAGTATTATATCGGACTTCTGAAACACCCTGTAGATAGATCACAGAGATAACCGTAAGGCTAGCACGCGTACTGAGATACGCTGTATGTGACGGATTATGTTGCTCTCTCGCTTTCTTAGTTCACATGAGAGACAGACACAACATCGACATATTTCGTGACCTCTAGTCTTGGCGCACGTGTTAAGTCCCCCGATCAGCCCTCTCATATACTATGGTCTTTGAATATTGCTAGTCTGCGAACATTTTAAATGTTTTGACTTTAAGTTAGACTTAATTATAAATTAGTGAGACATTAGTAACAAAATATAACTTACTGTGTTTTCTTGCGCTCGCATGAGTTTATTACTAGTAAAAGTGAAAATACTGGTAACGTTGTATTTTAAGCAAAGAATTGTTAGTCCTATCATAGTAGTGATAGCTTTAATTTTGAATCTCAACATAAAAATACATTTTTAATACATATTACATCATAGAATTCTGATTCTTCTGGTCGTAGAAATCAAACCAACTTCTTCCTTTTGACCGCCGGTAACGAAGAGCAGTTCGAATGAAAAACGAAATGTCGATGACAAAAAGCTTAACGATTGGCTAGACCCTCTGGCGTTGCGTAGAGATGTAGGCTCTCTCTGCATTTTGTACCGCTTCTATCATGGAGAGTGTTCCGAGGAATTGTTCGGTATTATACCTGCCGCTGAATTCCATGATCGCACGGCTCGCCACAGACTGCATTACCATCCTCACCATCTGGATGATTGGCGTTCCAGTACAATGCGATTTACCAGGAATTTTCTCCCTCGCACCACCAAATTGTGGATGAACTTCCTGCAGCGGTGTTCCCGGACCGATGCGACAAAGGTATCTTCAAGAAACGAGCATACTCATTCCTTAAAGGCCAGCAACGCACTTGCGATGCCCAGGGGCCCACCAGGGTGTTGCAGGTGTCCATGGGCGGCGTTGATCACTTACTATCAGGTGAAACGTCTGCTCGTTTTGTCTCATAAAAAAGGTATTAAATTATTTCGTACTTGTCCCCAGGTTCCTATTGCTCTGTGCTAACTGCTGGGTAGGCACTCTCCGACAATCCGGTTTGGACACGCTTGGGAATGTAGCTGCTGAACTCATAATCAGGGTCTGTTCACATATTATGTTCATTTACATGATTTACATAGCAGTGGTAGCCGAGTGGTCGAACGCACGCCTTGCAATCAAAGTGTGCAGGTTCAAACCCCGGCTCTCACCTCTGGGTTTCATGTGCGAATCTCATTTTCATCCGAGATTATCACTTGCTATGAAACGGTGAAGGAAAACATCGTGAGGAAACCTGCACGTCTGAGGGAACTTGACTAGTTCTCGATAGATGTGTGAAGTCTGCCAACCCGCACTGGGCCAGCGTGGTGGAGTATGGCCCAAATCCCCGTCGCATTGAGGGGAGGCCCGTGCCCAGCAGTATGTAGTTTGAAGGGGCCGTAGTAGTATGGTGGCATGGTTGGCACAGGACCCGGCGACGTGCCTGATCTCGCGGCACGTGGTGTCCACCGTGCAGGGGGCGCTGGGCTCGAGTGACCGCGCGCGCGCGCTGGCCGCGCTCGAGCTGCTCAACAAGCTCGCGCAGAACGAGGCCAACGAGGACGCCTTGCTCAAGTCGCTCGAGGCCAAGGTCACACATTTACATTTATTACAGCAGAGCGGTAGCCTAGCTCAGGGATTCCCAGTGGTCAATATCTCATCGAGGGGTGAAAGGCTACAAACTTTTGGACGATATTGACTTACATATATTTCAAATCAGCGATTTTTTCTGCGTCGAATGAGTATGCTCTCCTGTTAAGTTAAAACAAATGTCGCGTAGGTCAAATAGCCTTCCACCCCTCGATATGGTTTCCTAGGGGTCGACATAAATGTAAACTGATTTTGGGGTCGACGAGCTCTCAAAATCGACCCCTAAACACAGGTTCTTATTTGAAACTTTCAAGATACTGTATAAGTTGTATTACATTACATATTATACCAACTTGTTATAAGAATAAGTAATTTTTATCATCATTGATATACTTTTAAAAAACTCAACAAATCGATAAGCATGCACAACGCCAACTAGTGAGTATTTTGTATCAATAGGAAAAAAAATAGGCTCGCCCCCTATTACATTGGGACCAAAATACATCGACGAACTACAGTGCACCTCTGCCTACCCCTTCGGGGAATACAGGCGTGATGATGTATTAGGAAAAAAAACTAGAAATAGAATTTTTAAAGTAATTTGTCTATGAGGGTCTGAGGTGTCTGTTCGTTTTGGAAAAGGGTCCTCTTGCACAATATAATTTGGGAATCCCAGCCTGGCTGGTAGGATGCCCGCCTTGAACGCATGGAGTGCAAATTCACCTTTGAGATTTCATGATTTTTAATAATCAAAACCACTTGCTGAACGGTAAAGGAAAACATCGTGAGGAAACCTGCACGTCTATAGAAAGTCTTGTGAAGTTCCAAAACCTGGAATGGGGCAGCGTGGTGGAGTATAGCCCAAATCTCCCTCGTGTTGAAGGGGAATGTGCCCGGTATGGTCTAAATAGTTTTCCCCCTTTTAAACATGGGGACCAAAATACATCGGCAATGTGTGGGTGCACTGCAGTGCAGCTCTGCCTACCCCATCGGGGTATACAGGCGTGATGATGTATTCTATTAATTTGCAGGTGTATCACGACGTGTGTTCGTTGCTGACTCTACGCGATATTATGGTGTTGGTTTGTACGCTGGAATGCGTGTACGCACTGACGTCGCTAGGAGACCGCGCCAGCGAGGCCGTGGCTAGAGTACCCGGCCTAGTACACACCCTAGTGTCTCTGGTCACTGTCGAGGTAACTCCTTTATCTTTATCGAATACCAGACGAATACCAGCGCAGTGTGCAGGTTCAACCCCCGGCTCGCACCTCTGGGATTTATGTGCGAATCTCATTTTTATCCGAGATTATCACTTGCTGTAAAACGGTGAAGGTAAACAACGTGAGGAAACCTGCACGTCTGAGGGAACTTGACTAGTTCTCGATAGATGTGTGAAGTCTGCCAACCCGCACCGGGCCAGCGTGGTGGACTATGGCCCGAATCCGCCTCGCATTGAGGGGAGGCCCGTGCCCAGCAGTGGCTTTAAAAAGGGCTGTAGTAGTGGTAGTAGACGAATACCGAATACCACCTTTATCGAATACCAGACGCGTGCTACTATGCTAAGAAAATAAATACATTTTGTTTATCTAGTGGTCTATAACTATCTTCGCATTATTGCCTTTCTAATATAACCAGTTTGGGGCACGTCTATAACAGAGATAGATAAACAGTTACAGTATTTAAACATATATCTAAAATATTTGTTGTTATAAGTACCGTATATATTTTAATTGTGCATTTAGTCAAGATGTGTTAATTTGCTCGTATTGACATTAAAACAGACATTTAAATTTTATTCATTTGTGTAGATAATATGTACATGAGACTGAATGACATGAATTCTTTCATGAGACTGTTTTCTTAGGGATTACGCTTGACTCAAAGTTACAATGGGGTCCACACATTAGAACTCTAGGAAAGCGCCTCAGCGCTGCTGCCTACGCTGTCAGAAAGATCAGACAGCTAACTGATGTAGACACCGCGAGAATAGTTTATTTTAGCTACTTTCACAGTATCATGTCGTACGGTATTCTATTGTGGGGTAGGGCCACTGATATTGAGTCCGTTTTTATTTTACAGAAGAGGGCCATTAGGGCCATCTATACTTTAGGTAGTCGCGACTCCCTAAGAGAACTCTTCAAAGATATCAACATAATGACGGTCCCATGCCAATATATCTACGAGAATATCATGTACGTAAGGGAAAATTTACATCTGTTTCGAAAAGTAGGTGATGGCCATCGTTTTAACACTAGAAATAAAGATAAATTAGACCAACCACACTTTCGACTGGCGAAAATTCACACATCTTTCATGGGGTACTGTGTCAAATTTTATAATAAAATTCCCCCTAACGTCATTAACCTAAATGAAACTAAATTTAAAACTTGCATTAGACATAAACTATGCAGGCGCGCATACTACACAATAGGTGATTATTTAGAGGATAAACACGCTTGGTCAGGCGCTGGTCCGGCTCCACAGGAACTAGTTTAAGGGATTTTAGCTATTTGTCCCGTTTTCCTCCTCCTTCCTACCTTTAAATCTTGTCCAACATGTAGATTGTTTAGTGATTTAATTGTGTTTTGAGAATGTATAGCCTCATTAACTTTATCATTGTATAATTGTTAATTAAGAAAAACACAAAAATGTAAATCCTTATTTGAAAAAAGCAACCATGGAGTTTCTTGCCCATTCTTCTCCATAGGAAATGCATTCCGAATGGGTGGTAGAGATACTACTATTATTATTTATTGACGATTCATAAGTGCCTGTATTGGTTTATATGAATAAAAAATATTCTGATTCTGATTCTGATTCATGGTGTATCAGAAGTCGACGGGATTTTCAAGAACTGATAGTTGATGTTCCAAGAAGTACCTTAGAACTACATACTTAGTATTAAGATTCCGTGGGTATATTAAAACCCACTGAATGAAATATTTTAATTATTAAATCAAAATATCGACGGTGGAAAGCGGAAATATCGTATCTCGAACATTGACCCAAATTATTTATTGATATAGAATTGATAATAAAAAAGCCTCGTCGACTGGTCCAAGTGTCGTCTTGCCTACGGCGAAATAAAATAATTATTCAGCAATTATTTTTTTCTTGTTATATTAGGGAGTTATAAATCTTGGAAATAGTTCTTCGGCTCTGGTGTGAAATTGGATATTTGGAAATATAACATTCCCGTTTTCTGCCGTTCGATATGAAGCAGTTGTTACTTGCTGTGCTAGGTACCTTTTTAAGGCCCCTAAACTATGGTCCTGTGTGTACAGGCGCAGAGTTACGGTCCCCGCGCGTGCATATTGATGCGCGTCGTGGAGACTGTGAGCGGGCCGAGCGCGCTCCAAGCTCAGGCCGAGCGGGACGCCGCGCACGACCGACACCAGCCGCAACAGACGCACCAGACGCATCAGACGCACCAGACGCATCAGCCGAATCAGGTCTGAACACACCTCCCACCGTACACAACATATACAACAGACACTCCATACACAAAATTCACATCGTGTACAATATATACATTCTGTACACCATAGGCAATATACGTCATACAAATCATACACACATAAGCCCTGAAAACATTGGGGCGAGTGAATTCACAAGATTGCCTTTTAAATGTACATGACCCGCCCATCTTCACCTACGTTTGCAATGCGGGCATATAGGATAAAAATGTAAACTTGACAATTTGTAAGTGTCTCCGTAGCATACCAAATAAACGATTAGACTTCGTTTTGATCTTGTCCGGGTCTTCTTTTTTTCCTTTGGAAGTACGGAACACCAAAATCTTTTATATATATATGTATATGATTAAAAAAACTCTTTAATCATATACATATATATATCAAAGATTATTATTAGTCTTGATTTCTGTTGTGGACGAAATATTTACATACAACTTTGTACAGAGCGCGGGTCGGACTCGTACTTGGCCGGGGTTTTTTGCTTTGGATTAATTTGAATTTGGGGGTGTCCCTTGAAAGTTAGGTCAGTATTTTCGAGTGCCACAGTCACTAAAATCAGTATTTTTGAACACACAAACTGTTTCGACCGCTGCCTTGTGTAATGGTGTTATGTGTGCAGCCGAGTGTGAAGCCGGCGGGCAGCGCGGAGGCTGCGCAGGCGCCCGCCGCGCCCGCCGCGCCCGCCAACACGCTGCAACACGCGCACATGCAGCAGAGGACCATACAGGTCACATGCTTCATTATCACTACATATTATAAAACAAAGTCCTCCGCTGCGTCTGTCTGTCTGTTCGCGGTAAACTCAAATACTACCACACCGATTTTCATGCTGTTTTTACCAATGGATAAAGTGGTTCTCGAGTATCAAGATATTCCGTGACATAAGTTTAGTTTTGGTGCAAATGGTACAACTACTGGTATAAAAATTTGATCGAATTTTGACGTTTTTTTCAACTTTTTTTCGTCGTTAATTTGTATAACTCTTAATATCTCGAGGTAAATGTAAAATCTGCCTGTTTTTTGTTATGAATATTCGTAGCCCCCCCCTGATAAGTTTAGTTTACACTGTTAAATAGGGTTATGGATGTACCCAAAGGCAACGATACCTGTGGCAAATATTCAAAGATCTATAACTAAAAAACAATTATACTTAGATATAATCTGTCTTCACTAAGCATCCACATATGGGCTACCGTATATGGCACATAGGGACACCGGTGCGTTCCGATAGGAGATCCCGGAGTCCCTCTAACGTGTCGAAGACGGCCACCGAGGAGGTTTTAGTGGGTAAGAATCCCACATATCCCAGTCTTCTCCCACACAGAAGACGGGGAATCTTTGTGAAGATTTTCTCCCCGTCAACAAAAAAAAAAAAAGGGACGTGTGAAAGAAGCTGTAGCTTTACCCAAAAAGGGATCCATATTCCAAACAAAGAAGATTAACATATTCTAAGGAAAATATACTAACAAACTACTAACAACATTTGAAATGTAAATTGGTAATATGGAATAAATTGCTTTATTATTAATAATATACACTCTGTAATGATTAGTCATTGTGGTGTTTGAGTTTTGAAAACTGTCCAATTATAGGAGAATGAGAATTTCGCTCAAGCGTGGCTTCGGTCGACGTACGAACCGCTGCCGGCGAACGACAACAGCGCGTGCGACGCGGCCGAAATCTACCGGCAGTACGTGGCGTGCTGCACCAAGCTCGGCAGGAAGGGAGTCATCGCGCCCACACACTTCCCACGACTTGTGAGGTAACATATCACTCAAACTCGTTTATTTTGTGCAGGCCTTTTTTTACGGCGGAAAATCCTCGGGGGAAGTAGCAGGGTTATGTGGGTGTCCCGGTAGAAGGCCGTATACCCACTAAACCGACGGTGTATCATCCTCTGCCTGTATCGGGGTATCACGGGATCGCTCTGGCATGCACCGCGACAGTCAGACAGACAGAAAGTTTTTTTTTTTCATATATACTAATAGCTCGATCTCAACTGAGAAAATCCGGCAAGAAACTCAGTGGACTGATAATATTTTAAACTTACTTTATTTGCACTGATAAAATATGTTTGCAAAGGTTGAGTGAAAAATGCACTCAGTCGCACGACGAAGCACACTAACAACGACAAAATGGCGACTGGCGTCCTTATTTTCTTTTCTTTAATAATTTTGGCATGGCCTCTGGGCCTTTGCGCCTAGAATGAAAATAAAAGGTTATGGTATGGTTTTAAAAAACGAATGATGACTTAAATAATTAAATATTATATTAAGACAATTTACTACTAATTTAATCTTTTTATTTAAATTTGATGTAAGACTATTATTATTGATATGCAAACAAGTTTTTTTGCAAACCATACTTTACAAGTGACTTTGACAGATAGAGGTTATTGACATTCCTATTCTTACTTTAATCGCATAGTACCAGATGATTGCGATTTCAATTCCGGTCAGTGACAATTTTGGAAAAGAATTCCTTTTTGGAATTTGAAATCTGGGTGTCACCGGGATCACCCTCATCTCATTGTATGTTACAAACTTTGCTTAGTTTTAAGATCATACGATGCGTACGTGTCTTGTAGCGATATTTTATTTATTTATTTCAGGAGTGTATTTGGCGGTACAGTGGGTCCTAACACAGTTAACTTGGCGGGCGGTGAGACGCAACAAGTGTACATTGGGATAAGATCAAGAAACGCCCAGAACAGAACTAATCCAAGTGCAGGTAATTTAACCGGAACAAACAGATGGACAAAAAAGTTTAAGTTTTCGTTATAAGTAGCGTATATACTTTCATATCAATGGTTTAACCCCTCCCCTCACGGCAACTGCCCAAGCCGAGGTCGTGCCCCATGTGGCGCCCTTGAGCTAGTTGCCCTCCTCTTCCGCTCTTAAGGCTTTGGCTGGAGTCGCACTCTGCACTCGCCACTCCTCCGGTGAAGCTGTAAAGGCCAACTCCCGGCCAACAGCGTAGACCAATAAAAAAAAAAATCTGTGGTTAAAAGGCGAATTGACTTAAGCGCCATTTTGGTATCTTTGCACGAAACCCAGCTCAAAAGACAGAGAAAAAATCTCTGATTCCAAAGATATGTGTAACTCAATACATTCCAACATGACGCTTTTTGGAACGTACTTCCTTATCGCGCGTTGCGAAAAGGGGCGGCAAAAATTAAGACGAAAAATTGTAACGACACTTTTTGTAAAGACACTTTTACATACACACATATTTCGATTTGCGATTGCGATTTAAATGTGTGTGTGTGTGTGTATGTATATATACAATTTTTTTGCTTATTTTTCTTTTCAAAAGGAACTTCGTTCCATCCGGGTGTCCCTTGACAGCTCTCAAGTTTATTTTTTTATGAGATAGGGAGGCAAACGAGCACACGTTTCACCTGATGGTAAGTGATCAACGCCGCCCATGTGTCCCTTGTGTCCCTTCGCCTTTTACCTGTCGTTATGCATTCAGTAAAAAGCTATTATTTTGTTATTACAAACAGACACTCCAATTTTATTTATGTAATATTTTAATGTTTTGTATGGGTCGTTAAGGACGATATTGGTCTTCAATATCGAGGGTATAGTTTTAAAGCCCAATAAGTGCCAAAAATTCAACAATTGTTTTATTGGTCCATTATCTTAATCAAGACAAAGTCAAATCATTTATTCTGAATAGGCCTATACAGAATAAATGATTTACTTAGGGGGGCACTTACAAATTGTCAAGTACTCCTCTTTTACCACCCACAACATACTTATTATAACGATATTATTTGAATTACATAGGTATTTAGTCCTTAAAACATTAGATATTTCAAAGTTATAACCATTATATACTAATTTGTTTTTAGGGCCATCTTCCCCGATACTCAAGGCGCAGCTGACTAATAAAGTGACAACGGAAGTCAAACCAGTTGTATCTCAGACGCAATCACAGGTACGCCTTTTTAAATCATTGTTCTATGTTGCCACAACGCGACTAGGTACTACGTCGAAGCCCCGGGCACACAGAAGCCTTGTGCAATCATCATCATCATCAGCCGGTGGCAGTCCACTGCTGGACGTAGGCCTCTCCCAAGATGCGCCACTGAGCCCGATCTTCGGCTCTTCTTCTCCAGTCACTGCCCACCGCTTTGCGTATATCGTCGCTCCACCTGGTCACAGGACGTCCTACACTACGTTTGCCGATTCGCGGTCTCCACTCTAGGACGAGTCTACCCCAACGGTTGTCAGTCCTGCGGCAGATATGACCGGCCCACTGCCATTTCAGTTTGCTAATCCGTTGAGCTATGTCGATAACTTGTGCAATATATTTTGCTAATACCAAAACGAATCGTATTGACTCATAGAAAAAGTTCACTCTTCAATCGAATGTCTTTGACGGCACGAGCGAGTTGCCAACGTGTACGCGTGGATTTTACCACACAAATTAATGTTTTATGTACATTGACGCAGAGTTTGTTTTATGGTGGCAAAAAATTGCGCTCGGGGGCTTTTTATTATTTTAATACAAGCTTTATATTAACTTTCAATGTATGTCCGGGTGGAATATTGCAACTGAATTTTAAATCAGTTATCTTTAACCGATTGAGCTGAAATTTGGTATACACGCTTATTATGGATGACAATGCATGCTTAGCTATGTGACGTCATTCTAATTCCAATATGGCGGATGATCCAAGATGGTGGAATAGTTATTTTTTTGCACTACCACAGTATGGGTATCAAATGAAAGTGCTTGCTGAGGAGAACACGATAACTAAGTGCAATTAAATAAAAGCTTGTTTTTAAAAAGTGTTTTACCATTATTAATATACTTAAGTCGTGTCGTATTTTGTGTGTCAGTAAACCTTTGCCTGTGTGTAGTCGCAGCAGCAGCAGCCGGCTTCACATCCTCACCTGTCTCAAGCTCTCGACTCCACGCCGTCGAACACTACGCTAATCAAGCATTTACTCGCTCACAAAGTAAGCCCCGCTCAACAACCAACGCAAGTAAGTGCATACTAACACGACTAACAGTAGCGCTGTGAGTTTATAGTGAGTTTTTTAAGTGGTAGGGGTTGTGAAATTCCGATTTCTAAAAGGCCGTTAATTGAGGAAACACAACTTTGAGCTACAAGCAATAATACAGAAATTTAACTCCCTAGATATTGTTTCTATGGGGGCGTTCAAATATTACGTAAGCAGATCTATTACAATTATGTACCCCTCCATCCCCCTTGTCAGCAAAAGTAAGCAAAGCTCTTACCCCCTCCCCCCATGCTTACGTAAACATTTTTCAATTAAAGATGTTTTTTTTTATAATATTATAATTATAATTTTATCCCCGAAAATGCGTTTCGTTTTGAAGCATAGACAATGTGTGGAATGTGAGTTGCCATTCGTGTAAAAAAGTAAATAACTACCGATGACGTAATCATCATCTAGAGTCCCCTACCCCCCATGTCATCCCAAATAAGCAAAACAAAGAGCCCCCCACACAAAAATGAAACCTAGACTGGCCCATAGAGATTTTTTTTTCACTTTTAATGTGGTAAATATAACTTAAATTAGCCAAAGTGTCACTTAACGGCTTTTTAGTCATCGGACGGCAGTTGGTGAGTTTTACAAGCGGTAGTCGAGATTACAGTAGGTATGTCAAATCATTCCTCACAGCCCGTTCGCTTCCCTCTGAGGTGAGCGGGAATCCTTGAAGATTCCCCATGTATAATAATAAAACAAAGGCATTTCAAGTACTTAAAGTCCTGCGATTTTTTTCCAATACCAAAACTAAACTAAACATAAAGGGGGTGATTCATTTGCGAGTAAAACCGTCGGCTCGCCAACGAACTCGCGAGCCAAAGGTCTAATCCGCCAATGGAGCACTTAAAAGTCTGCGGACTTAAGAACCGGCGGACTTGCTCGCTGGCTCTTTGTGCATGCTTGAAATTCGTTCGAAATTCGAAACCTCCGTCTGGGAGCACGCCATTACTTCGCCAACGATGAGAGTAGACTGTTTGGTACGCCAATGGATCACCAACGCGAGTCGACGAGCCAACGGTTTATACCTTTGGCTCGTTGGCTCGCAAATGAATCACCCCCTTAAATTATAGAAGAAGCACATTTTTCAAAGTCATCGTTGAAGCGAGCAAATTCAGACGTATTGCGTGGCGTTTGCTACAAACATTTTATAGGTATCTTTATGAATTTCTTTTTCTACTTATAGCAGATATATACATAGTGTAGAATGAAACGGATTATATTTCCGAAAAAATGTCAAATGGATATGCTCCCCATTGCGTACAGAGCGATAAACTTTATTTAAAAAAATCATAGGATTCGAATTGAGAACCTTCTGCTCTTTGTGGTATATTCATATTCATTTATTTTGGTAAATATTAATTTACATGGTTGCTGTAAAGCAGCCGAAACGTCGGGGAAAATAAAATAGTAAATAAACGCGATAAAATCCGTAAAATAGTTTAATTTCAATTACATGTCAATTATATTTATATATTAAAAAAAAAAAAAATATATCGAATCAGAATACAGAAAGTTCATTTTCTGTGGTGTCAGCACGCATGTCAAGACAAGACCTCTGTCACGGATTGGCTCGGTCGCTCTCTGTCTCATACGAGTGAAAGAGACAACATCAAGATATATGACATACTTCCAATCTTGGCGTTCATGCTACAAGTGCTGGTTACACAATAATTACAAAAAAAATTAATGATGTCAAACTAGAATAATAGACGAGTATTAAGTTCAAGTCAAACAGTGTCAAAACGCCATGACATATCCAATTAAATTATATAATATATAGAGTCCCCGTGTGTTTATGTACCCATTTATTATTACGTTTCACTTTCGACAATCTAGATAGAATGCGGTTGACAAAGAAACATAAGGTATACGAAATATAGATATAAATAACAAATGCATGTGTTGACTTTGATTCAGCTCCATAGCAATCATCACCTTGGGAGTATTGTTTTAATATCACTTTACTTTAATGGTGGATACAGACTTACGTAGCAGTGGTAGCCGAGTGGTCGAACGCACGCCTTGCAAATCAAAGTGTGCAGGTTCAAACCCCGGCTCGCACCTCTGGGTTTATGTGCGAATCTCATTTTCATCCAAGATTACCACTTGCTATGAAACGGTGAAGGAAAACATCGTGAGGAAACCTGCACGTCTATAGAAAAGCGTGTGAAGTTCACCAACCCGCACTGGGCCAGCGTGGTGGACTATAGCCCAAAAATCTCCCTCGTATTGAGGGAGAACGTGCCCGGTATAATGGCAATAGGCTCGCCCCCTATTATATTGGGACCAAAATACATCGGCGAAGTGTGGGCGCACTACAGTGCACCTCTGCCTACCCCTTCGGGGAATACAGGCGTGATGATGTATTATTATTACTTACGTAATGAAACATGCAATGTAACATGAAAGGAGCATTTCATAAGTTTCATTGAGAATGTTGTTGCATTGCGAGGTACATTCCGACAATGTGGACGGCAAATTCTTTCAATGCGTGTTACATTGCATGTTTCATTACGTAGGTCTGTATCCGGCCTAAAAGAAAAAAAGCAGTGGTAGCCTGTATGCCATTTTCGAAAATCATTACCACTTGCTGAACGGTGAAAGGAAAGAACCTGACGAAACCTTTCATATCTATAAAAAGACGTGTGAAGTTCACCACGCGTTCACCAGCGTTGTGGACTATTGCCCGAATCACCGTCACGGGGTGTGTGGCCGGTATAATGGCAATAGGCTCGCCCCCTATTACATTGGAACCAAAATATATCGGTTAAGTCTCTGCCTACTTGGGGAATACAGCGCCCTTAGCATGACCGTCTAGACATAAGCTTTATCTTTTTCAACTGTCAGATTTGTCGAGAAAATGACGTCACTTCGAGCTTATTGTACACGATATGGCTTGGTGTGATGTCATTTTCTCGACGAATCTGACAGTTGAAAGAGATAAAAGCCAGGTGTGGTGCTACTAAACTACTACAGCCCTTTTAACGTCCCACTGCTGGGCACGGGCCTCCCCTCAATGTGAGGAGGATTTCAGGCCATAGTCCACCACGCTGGCCTAGTGCGGGTTGGCAGACTTCACACATCTATCGAGAACTAGACAAGTTGCCTCAGACGTGCAGGTTTCCTCACGATGTTTTCCTTCACCGTTTCATAGCAAGTGGTAATCTCGGATGAAAATGAGATTCGCACATAAACCCAGAAGTGCGAGCCGGGGTTTGAACCTGCACACTTTGATTTGCAAGGCGTGCGTTCGACCACTCTGCTACCACTGGTGCTAATGTATTTTTATTTAAATGAAGTCTGTTAATGAAAGTAATATTAGGATAATACTACTTTATGAGATGTTGATATGAACAAAGTTCGGGTAATATTGATTTTGTAGAATTGGGTTTTTGGCTGCGGCATGTTTGTTAATTCGTTTAGTGTACTTTTTACTTTTGATGCTGGTAACATTGACATGTTGTCAAAGTATGGCAACACCGAGTGTGAGTTTAGTAGTGGCAGTCGAAAGCGATTATAGTGAGGCATGCCTAACTAATTTAACAGATTTTTAAAGGCATGCATTAGATGCTAGCTTATTTGTGAGCATGACATTTAAGTTATAATCAAATTTATGTAGAAAGTTTCATTATTATAAATAAGTCATGTAAAAAAAAAGTCAAAGTACAATACATAACTGTAAAAATATTTGTACTATACATCCTATGTCCGATTTGTATATTTAACGATACGTAAAATTTTCAATGTAACTTTACATAAACACTGTTTCCTTGAAGGAGTTTCGTAACACGTTTTACTGTTCGTTACTCGTTTCATAACAAAATGTATCGTTGCTGTAACCAATAACGATTCGATTTGCATAGGAATCTGGGATAAGGATGATATATTCATCTACTTTGTTATGTGTAGGTAGCACAACGGCAACAAAACCAACAGCGAGGGCCTAGCACAGGCAACACAGTCACCTTGCAAACTAATCAGGTACGACACATCCCATCTAAATCCCAAACTATAGTGTATCGTTTATTTAACTTTTGACAGATCACGCACATAAAGTTTTGTAATATTTTTTGATACAATGTACTACAGGGAATACTGTACTTCAAGGATGGGCTCCGCCCACTTAGAGATGTGTCATTCGTAATTAATGACCACAGACTATATAAACGGTTTTGAAATAAATCGATTATCGATTATATTAATAAAACATACTATAAAATTATTGTTATTATATATTCATTTTGACAGTAACGAAAGGAGAAACGCTACGCTCAACTCAACCAAACGTGAGAATTCACAAATAAATCAATACGAAGGAATATAAATATTCAACTCGACGTATGAAAATGTGGATTAACACTGACAACAAAATGGCGTCGCGCGTCGCCGCCGCGTCCAGTGTTGCCGTTTAATAATCGATAAAATTACGAAATTATCGATAAAATAATGAGTGTGTTAAATCGATTAAATTTCGTGATGAATAAAATCGATCGATAAAAGAAATCGAATCGGTAACGGTTCAGGGTATCACTATTTGATATTTGATTAAGTATTAGAGCTGTCAAAAGTTAAATAAACGATTGGAAAGGGTATAAGTAAAGCTTGGACTATGGGTACGGTACAATGGACTGGGGGCGATCCCATTTGCAACCAGACCAGGCCAAATTCCGATAAGATCATTCCCGATATTTGCCTTTGGCAACCTTCTGGTGCAGCGAGTCGCGCGGCCTTCGCTCAGACCACAACACCAAGTCGTCATCAAATTATCTAAGTAACTGTCTAACTATCACGGTTCAAGAGATACAGCCTGGTGACAGACGGACGGACGGACAGCGAAGTGTTAGTAATAGGGTACCCATTTTACCCTTTGGGTACGGAACCCTAAAAAACCAAAGTTATGAAACTTGGACGTTAAAATTATCGCAAATAGACACCCCATCACCTTCTAACGGGAATACGTCGAATTACCAATAACCTTGTATATTTTTATTCATATGTGCAGGGCATAGAGTTGGATCCGGAGGCGCTGATCAAGTGTAGTACGATAACTCCGGGCGGTGTCGCTAGCAGCACCCCGGCTGCGCAACCGGATAAGGTGAATTGAGTATTCAGTAAAGGACATAAGTTTCAAATCACTTTGTCCTTTAATTGTGTATTATTACCTATATCCACTGACTGACCTTTTTTTCTAGGTTCCGAGTGCTACCGATGATGTTATAGGTAAGTTGTAGTTTATTTAGTATTTGGAAGGGGATGTTTAATCTAGATTATTTTCATATTTTAAATTTTCTATATTATTTAAAAATTTCTATGCAATATAATATAAAGGCTGTATCAGAAGTCCTAAATAATACTTTGAGTACATATACGGTAGCTCATATGTGGATGCTTAGTGAAGACAGTTCATACCTAACCTTCATAGTTTCTGAGTTATAGACCGTTGAATATTTGTCACAGGTATCGTGTTCTGGCCTTTGAGTACATCCATAACCCTATTCAGCAGTGTAAACTACACTTATGAGTGGTGACTATCAATATTCATAAAACAGAACATGCAAATTTTACATAGGACTGGAGATATTACGAGTTTTAGAAATTGACGATGAAAAAAAAATTGGATAAACATGGTCGAATTTCGATAAAAAAAATATATATTTAGTTGTATACCCGATACTGATGCAAACGTCAACGTATTGTTTTGGACTTCTAAAACACCCGGTATTTGTTTTCATGTTTCAGTACCCAAAGAGGAGCCAGTGCAAATTCAAATAGATGAACAAGCTCAACTAACAATTGTAAGTATTATCTAGTCCAAATGCTTGATATCACTTTTTTAGCCTCTTTAAACCCCCCCCCCCCTCCCTCTTGGTGATACGTGGTTAGGTTTAAGACTAACCCATCCCCACCCAAAATCACGTGTATTTTTTTACATAGATAAATGATAGCTAGCGAACCGGTAGTATAACTTTGAACTTTTAGATGGATACCAAGAAGGTCAGTAATCATCAAAATAATATTGGTCCGATTGCTCTGTCAGCCCTGTCCTTGGTGAAAGGTAAACTCGCATGAATGCTGGGATACAAAAAATAAAAAAGATATGTAATTTTATCCTTTGTAAAGCTAATCGACTGATTAAACAGAATGTAGGTGTATATGCTGTTAGTTAGAAGTAAAGTTTCTATGAATAACCAAAATGTAATTTTTCATCAAAATAATCAAATGTACTGCGGGCGATGCCAGTTGCCAGTTGCCAGTTGCCAGTCCCAGACATGGGCAAATTAAGAAACGGCCATTTCTGAAATTTTATTCTAGCGGGAATTGAACCTGCAACTACCCCGTACAGTGAGCCGAGCTAACTAATCTCATCGTTATGACTTACTTGCAGAAATCCGCCCAAAACAAGATGCTCGCAGACCTTCTAAAGAAAAACTCGAACCCGCCCCTCCAAGTCGTACAAATGGGCCCACAAATCAACGCACCCACCATTCAAATAACCGAAACCGGTCAAATCGTTCAAGTCAAGACCGACCCGACCCCGGTCATTCAAATAAACGCCGAATCTGGCATCGTGACGCAAGGCAATCAGTATTTTCAAATAAAGAACGAGCAGGGACAACTCATTCAAATTAAAAATGAGCAAGGTCAAATCATTCACTTGAAGAGTGATCAGCTACAAGCGCCAATCATTCAGTACAAGAATGAACAGGGCCAGTTGGTTCAGGTTAAGACCGATAAGGAACATCTTGTGGATTCGGTCGTGACCGACCATTCTTATACGGAACCGCCTTCTAAGAAGATTAAAATCGATGATAAGTCTGAGGTTAGTATTACAGCAGAATTATACAACATTAAGCTGATGTAATATTTCGTTCCTTAATACTAGAAAATCAATGCGCAACTCGACAGGTTATGTTTTTGACATTGTTTTGTTTCAAGGATTAGAATGCTCCTCTTGAACGCAAGCAGTTCAACTTCAAATTCCAGCCTTGCACTTCTAATATTTTCGTGTGTAATGTAATTTTTTAATTTTCATTTTACCACCTGTTAAACGGTGAGAGCAACCATGGAATTTTTTGACCATTCTTCTCCATAGGAAATGCATCCCTAATGCTAAATAAAGATACATTTTTTTTTGTTTATTGACTGATTTGATTTATATGATTTAAAAAAATCCTGATTTTAATACTGTGAAGGCAATTTTCGTGAGGAACCTGCACGTCTATAATAAGGCATGTGAAATACACCAACCAGCATTGGGTCGCCGAACTATGGCCCAAATCATCTTCAGATGTGGAATGTTCCCGATATAATGGCAAACGGCCCCCTATTACATTGGGATCAAAATACATCATATTTGCTATATGAGTATTTGTGACGTCAGCGCCAAATCATTGCAAGGGGTACACTTTTGAGCGATATTGACTTATAAACATATTTGGAATCAGCTAGTTTTTCTGCGTCGAATGAGTTTGCTCTTCTGTAACGTTAAAAAAATTTCGCTTACGTCAAATTACCTTTCACCCCTCGATTGTATGGTAACCATAGTACAAACTTTGCTTAGTTTGGGATCATACGATATCTATTTGGTTGTCAGGCAATATTTTTTTATTTATTTTTACAAACTAAAGCTTTAACTTGCAATGTATGTCCGGGTGGAATCTTACAACTGAATTTTAAATCAGTTATCTTTAACCGATTGAGCTGAAATTTGGTATACACGCTTATTTTGGATGACAATGCATGCTTAGCTATGTGACGTTATCCTAATTCCAATATGGCGGATCATCCAATATGGCGAAATAGTTATTTTTTATGCATTACCACAGTATGGGTATCAAATGAAAGGGCTTGCTGAGGAGAACACGAAAACTAAGGGCATTAAATAAAAGCTTGTTTTTAAAAAGTATTTTTTAACATTAATTATGTACATAGATAAGTTCATCCGGAGAAAATTGTATTAATGTATTAAATACATTTTAATGTTTGAAATAAAGGCGCGATGATGTGTACATGTTTTGTTTCAGTATAATGTTGAGAGTGTATCAAAAACCGCCGCCAACTTGTACGCCGCCCTCGCAGCATCCGCGCTAGAAGATGAGGACGATTTGGTAAGACAATCCTTTCCCAAAGTGGGCGATAACGCCCCTTGTGGGCGATAAGTTGTATCGACAACGGAAAGAATTTGCAAATATGACTCTTGGGGTTATTCAGAGCAAAGTCTTATTTGCAATTTTACTAAATTTGTCAATTACGACTTTCTTAGTGTTGCAAACAGGTTATTAATTGCAATATTTATGGTACATTTTTCCATGTCTGTACGTAACGGTGGTGTAGCGGCGACCTCGCGGGATGCTGCTTAATGTCCTACGCGCTAAGGTTCACAATAGACTGTATAATTATAAATGTAGATCTTGTAAACGCTTTATTAATTTATTTTGCATTTCCATATGTTATTTGAGTAGGCACTATTTTAAAAACTTTACGCAACTAGCACTTGCAAGTAAGTAGTAAGTAAGTAATAAGGTTGGTTTTAAGGTGTCATTTTAAAAGAAGCGAGCACTTTTTGTATTGTGTGTCATCTGCTGCTTTGTTGCCACCATACTGAGTGTATTATCGACCTCTTCATGATTGTAGTTTATGAGCGAGACAGCAATTGTTTTAGTGTTCTCAGATTTAGTTTGGTATGACTGTCGCTTGCGATTGTCTTGTCGATTCGCGTTTAGCGACCGCTAGAGTATAATTTATGTTTTGATGCCTGTATTAGATTTCTTTTAATAAGTGTCTCAAATCCAACAAAATCTGTTTTTCTTTCTTATGTATCAAAATAGTTTGCAATAAGTAGATATATCTTTCATTTCACAGCAGTGGTAGCCGAGTGGTCGAACGCACGCCTTGCAAATCAAAGTGTGCAGGTTCAAACCCCGGCTCGCACGTCTGGGTTTATGTGCGAATCTCATTTTCATCCGAGATTACCACTTGCTTTGAAACGGTGAAGGATAAAATCGTGAGGAAATCTGCACGTCTATAGAAAAGCGTGTGAAGTTCACCAACCCGCACGTAGTCATCGTGGTGGACTATAGCCCAAAAATCTCCCTCGTGTTGAGGGAGAATGTGCCCGGTATAATGGCAATAGGCTCGCCCCCTATTACATTGGGACCAAAAATGCACCGGCGAAGTGTGGGCGCACTGCAGTGCACCTCTGCATACCCCTTCGGGGAATACAGGCGTGATGATGTACTATTATTATCTTTCATTATAAATCATTTTGTAGATTAGTTCATAGTAATTGTTAACATATTTTCGTAAGCAAGTAGAAATAAATACATTCTGTATTTAAATTGTCAGATGCCACCAAAGCAGGAACAAGTGGACATTATGCAACCATCTATGCTGGTAAGTGGAACTTCTCTCTTTATACACGAGTACCTTGTCCAAATCACAGATTAATAAGAATACACGAACGTAATACCATTGATAAAAGAGTTAAGTTATTGTTGTGCAAAATAAGGTTATGTTTGAGCATAAAAATGATATAAAATACTAATATTTATTTGGTCTATTTTGTACTAGCCAAATGATTGACTCAATCAGTTTCTTCGTGACGCTATGCCAACTAGACTTATGTCGTCATCTGTTACTATAAGATCTTTGTATAAAATAATACTTCATTAAGTGATTCATTTATCTAACAATGGTATATGTGCGTATTTAGGTTCAACAACCTACGATGTCGGTCCAACAACCGACATTGCAAGTGCAGCAACCGACAATGCAAGTCCAACAACCCACTTTGCAAGTTCAGTCCACGTTACAGGTAAATGAATTAAAATGTATTTTATAATGTATAACGCACTAACTACTACTGAATTGTATTCATTCATGCAATAAGCACATTTCTCTACATAATGTCATCTATGACGAGATGTAGCTCGCCGTTTACCACAGAAATTTAATCTCTATATTTATTAGGACAGAGTACATTTGAAAAAAGTCAACCTAATTCGCTCACCCAATGAGTGCAATAGGGCGTTTAGTTTACAATTGCAATTCTAAAAAAATGATTTGTTTTGTCATGCATTGACTTTTACATTTTTATTGTCTAGGTTCAACAACCAACATTGCAAGTGCAACAACCAATGTTGCAAGTACAGCCCATGGACGTACAGAATATTATTGCGTCTCAAGCCGGACAGATTATCCTGCAAGGTAATAAAGAAGTGCTATCGTCATGAAATATAACGATCGATCTCGCCGGTGAGGTCGAGGAACCCCCTCTTCCGCTCGTAGGTGCATCTTTGCACCTAGGAGCGCAGTCACTACCTCTCCCCTCACGGTAACTGCCCAAGCCGAGGTCGTGCCCTCTGTGGCGCACTTGAGCTAGTTGCCACCCCTTTCCGCCCTTAAGGCCTTGGTTGGAGTGCACTCTGCGCTCGCCACTCCTCCGGTAAAGCTGTAAAGGCCACCTCACGGCCAACAGCGTAGTCCATACAATGGAGTTATATTTCTTTTTTTTTTTGTATGTTCGAAACATCTTTCTCTCACAATGACAAGAAATTTTAAAGTTACTTGTTTACGATAAGTTTTTCTTTGTAGATGTGAACAATTATCTATCTTAGTAAATACTATCTATAATAGAGTTTGATTGTATCTTCTTCTTAATTTTAAGAGCCAGGTTCTTGCTGGTGGAGATTTTTCCTTGTTAATAACTCGTTGGTTTTGACATTGATTTGTTTGAATTTGGGTCTAAACTGCATATCGATGGTTAAAAGGCGAAAATTCTCAAGCGCCATGTTAGGCTATATTGATTTATATGTTTGTATCGTCGAAATCAGCGAATTTTTCTCCGTCTTTTGAGCTAGGTTTCGTGCAGAGTTACTAAAATGTCGCTTGAGTCAATTTCGCCTTTTAACCGTCTCGATATTGACGTCAATGAATTAATTACATGTTTGCAGAGAAAGCGATCACGTCGCAGCAACAGTTCGTGCAACAACCGATGCAAATTATTGCAACGCCGAGCGGCTCACAAGGTATTTACCTATTTACCTATTTATGTGTCTGAAAATTACTAACCTTTCAGTTTTTTTTTAATGTAACAACATTAAAAAATATTTTTATGTTTTCTATTCTCTACCATATTGGTAGTGCAGTTAAAATAATCGTTTCGTTAACAGATAAAATATAGATAATAATTGTATTTATATTCAAATTTATACTATTATTGTACTACTAACAAGTACGAAGACACTTATGCCTTTTCGAAATAAGTGCAATTATTATATACAGGTTGTATCAGAAGTCCGAAATAATACTTTGGGTATATATACGGTAGCTCATATGTAGATGCTTCGTGAAGACGGTTTATACGTAACTATCATAGTTCCTGAGTTATAGACTTTTGAATATTTGTCACAGGTATCGTGTTCTGGCCTTTGAGTACATCCATAACTCTATTCAGCAGTGTTAACTACACTTATGATGAGTGACTACCAATATTCACTAAACAGAACTTGCAAGTTTTCCATAGGACTCAAGATATTACGAGTTATAGAAATTGACAACGAAAAAAAAGTTGAAAAACCTTGGTCGAATTTCGAAAAAACATTATACCATTCAGTTGTACACCCGATACTGATCCAAACCTCATAGTATTATTTCGGACTTCTGAAACACCCTGTATAAAGTACCCCATTTTTGGGAAATCATCCTCTCTAAGGTAATTCATACCCATGTAAAACATTACTCGACAGGAGTATATACCTTTGAGGAATAAGTACCTTTGGAGAATATAAAAAAAATGTGTTTGTCTTTATACATCGCTAATAATTTTGTTGAAGCCTTAACACTCGGGGCGTAAAGACGCGCGCTGCAAAATAATTGCCATTACCAAAATGAACACTATTAACTCATAGAAAAAGCTTATTCTTCAAAGTAATGTCAACAATGTCGCTTGCTTTTTACCACACAAATTAAATCTTAATGTATATTGAAATAAAGTTCGTTTTGGTATTGGCATATATTTTTCATCGCGCGTCCTGACTCCCTAGTAGACGTGGGCGTTATTTCACGTCACTAGTTACAATAATAATCTACGCGGCATGTAACCGAATCACTCGTTTCAATTCAAATTACAAGTAGTGATTTTTGTAACTGCGTTATTTCTGTTAACCGTAACTGTGAGCTTTGTTTTTGTTTCGTATGTAACTATATAGTTGGTGGAGTTATTTATGCAAACAATCACAGTAGCTTCATAAAAATAACTAGTTACAAAAATAACTGTTTCTGGAACAGGTGACGCCGACCAAGTAACTGGTATCGTTACGTTTCTTGAAAATGACGTAACGACTCACGTCTACTCCCTAGTATGCTTTAGGGATTTGAATGTTCATTGGTTATGTCAATTCAGTGAATATAGGCTTTCTCCACGATATCTTCTCTTGTTCCAGGTGGTATAGGTTACATAACACAGAACATACCCGGTAATATGATGCAGAAGACGATTATAATAGTCCAGGGACCATCCGGCGGTGGTCCTTTGACATTGACGGTATGTTATTATTACTTTAAATATCTGGTCAAATAAATAAGCACTTAATTAACTCCATGTAGGGTTCCAATTTCTTTGTCATAGAGTATATAAGAACAATTAAAGAAGGCAGGGTGACTATGATACGCGTTTTTGCTAACTTTAAAAGAAGCCTTATCTTGATGTCTATCAGTATAATAATTAGAGGGTACTTCTGAATAGTCAAACAAAGAAAAACAAAATATAGTATCTCTACCACCAATACGGAATGCTTTTTATATAGAGAAGAATGAGCAAGAAGCAGTGGTAGCCGAGTGGTCGAACGCACGCCTTGAAATCAAAGTGTGCAAGTTCAAACCCCGGCTCGCACCTCTAAGTTTATGTGCGAATCTCATTTTCATCCAAGATTATCACTTGCTATGAAACGGTGAAGGAAAACATCGTGAGGAAACCTGCACGTCTGAGGGAACTTGACTAGTTCTCGATAGATATGTGAAGTCTGCCAACCCGCACTGGGCCAGCGTGGTGTACTATGGCCTGAATCATCCTCTCATTGAGGGGAGGCCCGTGCCCAGCAGTGGGACGTTAAAATGTTCCTAACATCATATTTAATAAATATCGCCCGACAAAACATACTCATCGTATGATCCCAAACTAGGCAAAGCTTGTATGAGTACCCATAAAATGGATTGGGGGTGATTTGAAAAAAGCAACCATGTAGTTTCTTGCTCATTCTTCTCCATAGGAAATGCATTCCGAATGGGTGGTAGAGCTACTATTTTTACTATTTATTGACGATTAATGAGTGCCTGTATTGGTTTATATGAATAAAAAATATTCTGATTCTGATCCCAGTTATACCCTGAACAGGATAAATACCAAAAAGGCGGACAATGGTGCCGATTTTGTTGGCACCGAACTAAAGTGCATTGAACAAATTGTAATGCTGACCCCTCCTATGGCCGTAATACACAGGCTGTTTCAGAAGTCCGAAATAATACTTTGACGTTTGCATCAGTATCGGGTATACAACAGCATTGTATAAAAATTAGATCCAAATTCGACCATGTTTTTTCAACATTCTTTTCGTCGTCAATTTCTATAACTCGAAATATCTCGAATCGTATGTAAGATTTGCATGTCCTATTTTGAGAATATTGGTAGTCGCCCCTCATAAGTGTAGTTTAAACTGCTGAATAGGGTTATGGATGTACCCAAAAGCCAGAACATGATACTTGTGACAAATGTCCATAAATCGGAAACTATGATAGTTAGGTATATACTATCTTCACTAACCATCCACATAAAAGCTACCATATACAGGGTGTATCAGAAGTCCGAAATAATAATTGAACCTGTATATCGCTATAAGGAGTGGAGCTATATGGCCCAGACATTAAGTTAAAATTCTTAACTTTATTCTTTCATACAAAACTAGGAAATTCATTTTTTAAACAATTTTCGGTCGGCCCTTCGCAAAACGTGAACCAGCTGTTTATTTAAAGGTCAATGCTTCACACCCATTGTGACAAACCCCGCCCACAGCGGGTACTAGTACTCTAACACACGAGCCGCGCGGGGGTGGGTACAGGGGTGAAGCGGCGGCGGCACGCGGCCGGCCGGCGCGCGGCGGCGCGGTGTCTTTGAGCGGCTTTGATTGTGTCGGTCGCCCGTTGCCAACTCGCCCACAGCGGTCTCCTTCGCACTCGCGCCTCTCTTTCGCACTCGTCGGTCATTGTAATTGACAGAAATTTTGATATTCCTCGGTAGGTATGAGAATGACCAAAACATTGGTAATGAAATTACTGTAAAATTTAACCGCCGAGAACCAAGCTTCCTTTAATGAAGGTAAATAAGTAAGTAGGTAGGTATCGAGACCCTTTTTGTATTCACGCATTCATACATTTTATTTTTTGTTGCTAAATAGTAAACATTATTAAATCTTTTGTGGTTTGGTAGGTAGCTTTCTATCAAAATGAACCTGGTAGCTGTTTTATTTTTGATAATGACTACGCTGTTGGCCGTGAGCGACAGCTTTACCGTAGGGAGTTTGTGCTAATGAAACTTGGGTTAGTGTGTAGGTATCTTCTATCTAGGATCCCAGACGGCCTACCTACCTTACAAACACTATTTAGGTACTAATGAATAAGATGTATGACTTCTTTTTACAACAGGTGTCTAGGTATCTACCTAATTACATAACTACGTTCTTAAGAAGTAGGTTGGTTGGTAAGGTTATTAAAATTGTAAATTAGAAGGTACCTACGTAAGTTTTCATTTAACAGATTTTCTTCACTGACAGTAATAGTAAGTAGGTATCTGGGTAGCGACTAGCGACCTTATCGAAGTTTTTAGTTGGTAGGTAGGTAAGTTTTCGTTTAACAGATTTTCATCACTAATTGTAATAGTAAGTAGGTATCTGGGTAACCACTTACTTAATTAAAGGACCCAATCGTCCGACTAAAAACTGCTATAAAGATAATAATAGTAGGTAAGTATTTACCCGTGGCCATGTGTGTATCAATCCATGGGTTTAATTGGAATTTATTCACTTCTCACATATCACAAAGAGCTAGGTAGGTACCTACCCACCTGCACACTTGAGTAAATATTACTTTCACGTTTTTTAGAGGACATTAAAGAAATCACAAAACTGTTACCGGTATTCCCTTTAGTCGCACCAATGCACAAAATCATCTCATAGTTTTCCGAGTTTGAAAACACTTCACTATTACGCGGAGAACGAGACATTTTTCGGAACACAAGTTAACGCCTTGACGGATTGCAAGGAACTAAATATTTTGATTTACGTTATTATTATTAAATAAAAATATCAAAGGACCGCTCCGACATTGCACGAAGGCACAGTGTTTTACCGCGCTGCAGCGCTGGGCCAATCACCGCTGATGCAATATGGCCGATGATTTGTCATTGGACGAAAATTGTCCTTCTGTGTGATATCTCCGCCCGCTAATGTTCACTACATTGACATATTCGCGGCCATGATTATTAGAGTAATCATAGATTAAAGTCGTTCAGATATGCCAGACCAATTCTAATAATTGTCTACATCATTAGGTACCTACTTGTATTCTGAGAATTGTAGTGATTATGATAAAGACAAATAATAATAATAAAATAATATTTTTTTTCTTTTAATCAACTCTCACTGTTTCAGTTTAAAAAGAAATCCGTTCACGAAAACTAAAACGAAAATGGATTATTTGCTCGTGTAGAAGTTTTACTTTACATCGATTTAAATGAAGTATGATTTTTTGTCATAGTAAGGTAACTACAGTGACCGATTTTTATTTCTGTATTGAACTATGCTCGTAGGTAAAAACCTTGTGTCATATCTATCACTCCCTCATCATTTTAAAGCGAGTTCATTCGCCTCATCAGCTGATTTTTAGGGTCGCGGTGCGTAAGTTTTGACACCAACTTTGGACACAAATTGCTCAGAAACTAAATTAGTTACGTATATTTTGCTTGAACGTGTTGATTGCTTATCATCTGTCCTATATGGCCCCCAAGTATTATTTCGGACTTCTGATACGATCTGTATATACCCAATGTATTATCTCGGACTTCTGATACACCCTGTATAAGCAGGATAGCATTTTTTTTTGGTGCTGACCAAAAATTCATCAGCCTTATCCTTAAGGCGTACCATACTGGGGCGACGACTCTCGCGCGTCAAATTTTTGCCATACCAAAACAAACTGTATTGCTTCAAAGAAAAAGTTCATTCTTCAACTAAATGACACTGACAGCGCGAGCGAATTTTGACGTGTGTGGTCGTGGCTTTTACATCGGAAATTTTGTCTTTAAGCATATTAGCGCAGAGTCTGTTTTGGTCTGGCAAAAAAAAATTACGCGCGATTGTTTTCGTCCCAGTGTGTCAGGGGTCTATAGACTTTTCTTTTTACACTTCCATATATAAGTGTTTTCCAATGTAAATGGTTTACATCGTTTTAGCTTGTATTGTGTGTCTACAACAAAATCGACTCCAATGACCAAGTTTGCACAAAGTTTATGAGTAATCAGTGTTTCTTAATAAAATGACCCTTTTAAAGTACAAAAATAATTATTATATATACTATGAATAATGTCTATATTTGTATGCATTTATTTATTACATATTTATAAAATATAAGGTGAACAACCCTGGCGGCCTGGACGAGGCGACGCTAAACAGCCTTATTACCCAGGCAACAGAGGCGATAACGCAACAGCAAATTATACAGGTTATGAATCAATCACGTAGCGGCTTCGTTCTCATTCGCTCGCTTCAACTCACACCACTGCCATCTTAAAACATGATTAATAATTTTATTTACTTCTCATTTACTTTTAATGCTATATAATATGTTCCTCTTATCAAAGTTTGTAGACGATTTCACATATAATTATCAATAATGGTGAAGGAAAACATCGTGAGGAAACTTACGTACGTCCGCAACCTTAATAGTTCTCGATAGACGGGTGAAGTCTGCTAACCAGCACTGGGCCAGTGTGGTCAAAATCCCCATCGCATTGATAGCAGGGTTGTACCTGGTATTATGACGTTAATAGGGCTGATTATTATTATTACCATCATAATATCTATCTTAAACATATTTAAATAATATTCTGAGTTTATAATTACTTAATTTATGAATTGTACGAGACAAGTATGTTAAGAGTGATAAAGAATCGGAGATTTCTACAAAAATAATAGCAGTGGTAGCCGAGTGGTCGAACGCACGTCTTGCAATCAAAGTGTGCAGGTTCAAACCCCGGCTTGCACCTCTGGGTTTCATGTGCGTTTCTCATTTTCATCCGAGATCCACCGTGGTGCACTATAGCTCAAAAATATCCCTCGTATTGAGGGAGGACGTGCCCGGTATAATGGCAATAGGCTCCTCCCTTATTACATTGGGACTAAACTACATCGGTGTAGTGTGGGCGCACTGCAGTGCACCCCTGCCTACCCCTTCTGGGAATATAGGCGTGATGATGTATGTTCTTAATAATTAATTTAAATATTCCGTTTGTTGAGTTGCGTCAAATATTTTGCATTCATCGTAACTTTGACATGCTTACTAACTTATCGCTTTTAAATCTAAACTATAATAATATGTTATTAATTAACAGCTTAATAGGTTTGAGAATTGATTATACTAAAAACTTAATCCATATTATACATTATTTAAAATACATGTTAAACTCAAACGTTTATAAGGAGTCTACAGAACACTTATCAAACAAAGAAGTACAATAGATAATAAACATGTCACTTAATAATCCTTATCAACTTTGTTAGCATAGGTTATGACATTACATTACTGCTCTATCACTCGTATGTATTCAGAAAGTGACAGAGTCCGTCGGTGCGACATAATCCGTGACATACAATATCCCATCGCTTTGGTTAAATAAAAGTGTACTTTGTGTAGCCGTTTATAAAATTTTAAATATAATGTTTGACGAGCAAAGTAAGATGAGCCGTATGATAGCCACGGTTGTTGAGCTGTCATTTCAAAATGTACTTTATTTACTTAGACATAAAATTAACTATGATGTGAAGCACGAAAAGAATACGAACGTAAAATAGAATATGTCGCGTTAAGTGACATATGAAAATGCACTTTATGCAGTTTGATATACAATCGACAACGCTGTGTGCAAATAACCCATTCCTTCGATCAAACAAAATTGGACCATATGCAGATATTTGTAAAGTTGATGATGATATGTTGCACGCACAGAACACGGGCGTGATACAGTCCGCTCAGCGTGTGATAGTGAGCCAGCCCACGCTAATGAACACAGCACAGAACATCACAGTGGTGAAAACGGCCATCGCTCAGGTTTCCATGCACAACGTATTAGCGCTTAGCTTTTGTGGTAGCAAGGTTTCCTTAAAGACTGTCCACTTGTAGCAAGCAATTTATTGGGTTACTTTCAGCAATTCCTCTAAAAGTATTCCTCTAAGACTTTCCATCCTCAGGTGACTAAAACTGTAAGAATTTTTTTATTCCACAAACAGTATATTATACTCAAATAGGCATTATTTAATGGATGACTCTACAGCTATGTATTAATACTAATACATAAATAAATTTTATTTGATAGTTGGTTATTCGACAGTTAACAGTTGAAAAAAAAAAAAACCTTGGGTGGGAACCTTGCTATCGAGTAGGCCAATATATACTCTTTTGTGCATGTATATAAAGTAGATTTTTGTATGTGAATAAGATATTGTGTTCACTATTTATTTGTAGAATTTATCAACACTTTAGGAAGGTCTGAAGGTATTATGGGAGCTGTTTATTGTCATTCTGTATTCAAAATTTTATAGCTATTCTTATTGAAATTAAACAATTTTACGGATTTTATCGCGTTTATTTACTATTTTATTTTCCCGACGTTTAAATAAACGCGATAAAATCCGTAAAATAGTTTAATTTCAATGTATAGTATTCGCGTAAATATAAGAAAGCTATTCTTATTTCATTTTTGGTGGCTACGGGCCAGTTGCTTTTATGATTATATTTTTTTGTATCTGTGACATAAATTATATTAGATTTTTGTGTTGTCCATGGCATGCTCTATTATTTTTGGTATATCTTTGTGTATTATTAAAACTTTAATATTACATGTAATTGGATTATTTTCTAATGAAAATGTACTTAATGTTGGCTTTCACGTTGAATAAATATGTGACAAGGAAGACAATAATTTTGGTAAAATTTTATCTAAACGTATATGAACAACATTAAGGTGGATTTTTTTGGTCTCGGACTGGCTCGCCTCTTCACAAATTCAATACGGCATGCTAGTAGCACTAGGTGGCATGTAACGGGATAGTAGGTCTTAGACCAGGGGCCGCATCTTCTTTTGATAGAAATCATCTCTATTCGAGATAATGTCGAAAAAAAAGGGGCAATTTCGACATATCTCGAATAGAGTATGCCTAAACATATCAACCCGTAAAAGGCGAAGAGACTCAAGCGCCATGTTGAGCGATATTGAGTTATATAGGGTAAAACCCCCAGCTATTGGCACCTTAAGCGCCTACTCGGAGAAAATCAGTCGCCAAAACGCTCTATGACCCGCTATTTCGCTAAAAAGGATGTCTGAAACATATTTTTTTTTACATTGGTTCCAACATTTTCCGATTACCCGGTTACTGGCACAAGTACCGGTCCTTAAAAAATGCGATAAAAGGGCTTTTTTGTGTATCTCCCAAACAAACTTAAAGTTTGTACTAATTATGTCTGAGGTTTAGGTTAAAGTTAAGAGTTTTACATTAAAAAATGTACAATCTTTCCATTTTGACATAAAATCAGGGGTTTTCTTGTTATTTTAATCTTAGTCATGGGTGCCAATGTGGGGGAATGTCAACAGTGGGTATGGTTACCCTGTATCTATCGTTGGATTTAGCGAATTTTTCTGCGTCTTATGAGCCGAGTTTCGTGCAAAGTTACCAAAATGGCGCTTGAGTCTATTGGCATTTTAACCATAAGTTGATTTCAAATTAACTTTACTATCCCACAGAACCCACCTCTAATGACACCGAGCCAGCAACCAATAATAACCACACAACCGCAACCGCACAAAGCGCAAATCGTCAACCAGCAATCGCAGCAGATTGTCGTCACCCAAAAACAACCGCCGGCCCTAATAAGCACGTCTAGCAACCAAATCGTGACCAGCAACCCGCAGATAATCCAAGGCAACCCGCAGTTGATCCAAGGCAACCAGCAGTTGTTGCAAGGCAACCAACAGATAATTGCTGTGTCTAATAACCAGCCGTTGATTATGAGTTCGCCAATGAAGGGTAGCATGCACAGAATGGTTACACAACCACAACGTAGCCCGGCTGTCACGACTGTCTGTGATACTAAGACAAGTGTCATACAGAGCACTTCGGTGAGTTTACTTAACATTCCTCCGCTATCTTTGTCACTGTCATCACCCATTTTTAGGGTTCCGTACCCAAAGGGTAAAACGGGAACCCTATTACTAAGACTTCGCTGCTGTCACCAGGCTGTATCTCATAAACCGTGATAGTTAGACAGTTGAAATTTTCATAGATGATGTATTTTGGTTGCCGCTATAACAATAAATACTGAAAAACAGAATAAAATAAATATTTAAGGCTGCTCCCATACAACAGACGTGATTTTTTGCTCTTTTTATAGATAAACTTAAAACTTCTACTACAAACTTCGTGTGCGAGTCCGACTCGCTTATAACTAGCTTCTACCCGCGACTTCGTACGCGCAGTCTTCGTTTATTCAATATCGTTATAAATGATAGTCTATATGTTATTCTGATGTGTAAACAGTAATACTTTAAAGTTTCATCAAAATCCGTTCAGTTGTTTTTGCTTGAAAGAGTAACAAACATCAGTCCATCCAGCCATCCCCACAAACTTACACTTTTATATAATGGGCGATGTGCTCAAATGCCCGCAATGTGCGAGAGTCTTCTTAAAGAAGATTGGCTACATTAGCCACATGCGAGCGCACGTACGCTAAATCTTGAAAAGGAGTGAAGTTGTCGCCGTGACCGAAATCAGTCGGATCACATTATCAATGGGCATTTATTGAATGTGTGCTTGCTATTAATTACTCTTAAAAAAGCCTTTATTTACACTCTTAAATTAATTAATTACTCTACATTGGCATAAATACCGCTAATCTCAGCTGAAGTAATTCCTCATTTTATTCCTGAAAAAATAAATAATTTGTTTTTTTTTTTTTTTTGGAAATTCATTAGTATCGATCTTTACATCTCTCTTTATTATATTTCTCTATAGGCTACGTTATTATATCAAAGAGGGAGCCTTTTAACAGTTACACACGCAGCTTTTTGTATGTGACTTTAACGGCAGACATACGTCATATTGTCTATGTCAAGATGTATAAGACTACCAAATTGGGTAGAAAAAAATAATTTGACACATTATCTGTACTTTGAAATATCATTGGGTTACGCTTTAATTACAGAAGGCGCAACCACAGCAACCGGTGATGAGACAGGTGATAACCCGTCAGCCGGTGATGGTCGGCAACACTAAAATCGGTGATAAGGAACTTGTCGTGTCGCAGCCTGTGACTGAGGTATTGACCAAATCTATTAACGATTACTACTATTATTACAGCCCTTTTTAACGTCCCAGAGTTAGCATCATTCAATCTCATTGTGTCTTTGTTGCTTGCTATAATTACTACTACAGCCCTTTTAACGTCCCACTGCTGGGCACGGGCCTCCCCTCAATGCGAGGGGGATTCAGGCCATAGTCCACCACGCTGGCCCAGTGCGGGTTGGCAGACTTCACACATTTATCCATAACTAGTCAAGTTCCCTCAGACGTGCAGGTTTCCTCACGATGATGTTCTCCTTCACAGTTTCGTAGCAAGTGATAATCTCGGATGAAAATGAGAATCGCACATAATCCCAGAGGTGTGAACCGGGGTTTGAACGTGCACACTTTGATTGCAAGGCGTGCGTTCGACCACTCGGCTACCACTGCTATAATTACCTACTCTCAATTGATAGACTCAACAAAGGAGTTTCTTTACGTGTGATATTTTATTAGGTGCAGCAAAAGCCACCGACTCCGAAGCCCGCGGCGACGCCCCCGCCGCAGCCCACCCAGCAGAGTCAGGACGAGACGCCCTGGATTTGCCACTGGAGGGGCTGTGGGAAGTAAGTGTGATGGCCTTTTCTAGCTAGATAATAATCCGTTCCGATGTCTAAAAGGCCTTTAAGTGAGTGAACCCAATTTTGAGCTGCAACCGAAAATGCGAAAATATATCTCACCAGAAATTATGGCAACAGATTTGTTTTGATTAACCGACTTCCAAAAGGAGGAGGTTTTCAATTCGACGGGTATTTTGTTTTCTGTCTTTAGAAAATTACGTTCGCACATCAAATCCGAAAATCCCAGCGTTTGAACTTGCACCCCTTGAGCTCAAGGCGGACGATCTTCCAACCTTGTATTGCATCTAATAATAAGTACGTAGTAATTTACCGTATCCTTATTTTCAGGGTTCCGTACCAAAAAAGGAAAAATGAAACCCTTATAGGATCACTTTCATTGTCCGTCTGACTGTCTATCAAAACTCTTTTTCTCAGAAACGCGCGTATTTTGTAGTTACTATGTATGGGGACACCGGTATACAAACGGCAAAGTTAAGTTTGTCTCTCTATCCAGTTTATCTTTTGGCTATTGTAATTCTCGGTGCTTTCACAGTTTAGGTACGGAAGCCTCGGTGCGCGAGTGCAGCTCGCACTTGCCCGGTTTTTATTTATAAGCTAAAAAAAATATGTTGTATTCAGAACGTTTGCGAGTTCGACGGACGTGTTCTCTCACGCTGCGCGCACGCACTGCCCGCCCAGCGCCGCGGGCGAGGCGGCCTGTCTGTGGCTGGACTGCGACCGCGTGCCCAGGAAGACCTTCGCGCTGCTCAACCATCTCACAGATAAGCACTGCACACCACACGTCAGTACATAACATTAACAAATATACCGCCAGACAACACGTACTCATCTTGTACTCCCAAACTAAGTACCCTCCCCCGGTGAAGCTGTAAAGGCCACCTAACGGCCAACAGCGTAGTCCTCTCAAAAAAAAAAAACTGTGATCCTCGTGTCAATCTATACTTCTATACTTAATATTATAAAGAGGAAAGATTAAGAAGAAAGTATTTTTGTATGTAACGAATTAACTTAAAAACTACGGGTCCGATTTCAAAAATTCTTTTGCCGTTATAAAGCTATATTATGACTGAGTAACATGGACTATATTAGAAACCCGTGCGAAGCCGGGACGGGCCGCTAGTGATATCTAATTAAATGTGTCAAAAAGACATCCCAGAATAATTAGACCGAAATTGGTCTCATTGATGCCACGGCCGCCTAGTCTTATACGTCTCGACGGAAAAACTGACTGTCTTAGATGATGATTTCTAAACATTTAATACGGGGTTCCATAACATAATAAGTATTTGGCTAGTGTTCCGTAATCTTTAAAGTTTGTGAACTCCTGGCTTAGTATATAACTCGAGTGGTATGTCCGGGCAGGCTCTGAAGGCGATATTCAACTCGCGGCGGCACGCGGCGGCGGAGGCGGACGGCAACAAGCCGGTGTCGCTCGGGTACCCGCCCAACGCCGCCCTCGCCGCGCTCAACAAACACGCCTCCGACATGTTCAACCCCAGAGAACTGATGGTGAGATGCACACACAATATAAATATCACTTTATCGTGTATTTTTATGACCTTTATATTTTATAATAATAAAAAAAAGACTTTTCTATACTCGGACCAGCAGACCACTAGACCAAGCCGACATGATAACACATAACACTTCACTATATCTACGCAATATTAAACTATATTCACAAGACATTACAGTACATTTTTACTAACACTAGAAGATGCTTAGACACACTGAGTCGCCAAGACGCGCGCTGAAAAAAAATTGCCAATAGCAAAATAAACTGAGTGTTAATATACATAAAGATTCAATTACTGTGGTAAAAACCACGCGACTACGCGTCAAAGTTGGCTCACGCTGTCCGTGACTTATTGATAAGTTTTTAGGGTTCCGTACCCAAACGGTAAAACGGGAACCCTATTACTGAGACTTCGCTGTCCGTCCGTCCGTCCGTCCGTCTGTCACCAGGCTGTATCTCATTAACCGTGATAGTCAGAGAGTTGAAATTTTCACAGATGATGTATTTCTGTTGCCGCTATTACAACAAATACTAAAACACAGGATAAAATAAATATTTTAGGGGGATCCCATACAACAAACGTGATTTTTTTGCCGTTTTTATAGATAATGGTACGGAACCCTTCGTGCGCGAATCCGACTCGTTTTTTTATGTGACAATATAGTTCATTTTGGTTGTGGCAAACATTTCTCAGCAATGCGTCTTGACGCCTCAGTCCACCTAGGTTTTTAACAAGATACGTTACGAATATTTTAAAATATATTCCAATTGAGAAGTGTTTGTTCAACGAGTGATATTTCCATATTCCATAGCTATTTATTTTGTTTTTTAATCTGTAGTCTAGGTTGGTTTACATCATCTGCGCTCTTCGGACTGCGACAGAAATCAATATTTCCAATAAAAATATATCGTTTTGTACAATAAATGTTATTTCCAATACATTCAAAATATAATAAACGAAAAACGGATACGAGTGCCCTTTCGTCAATATTTCACTAAGAAAATGTCTCGATTACTTAGACGTTATTTTCATTTGTCCATTATTTTGTTATGGTGGAAGTATTTCCCCTTGAACAGACACTCCTCAATTGTAGATTTTATTATCCCAGCATTAAGTAAAGTTCATTTCGAGTCGACTTAAAACGCCTAGTGTATGTCCGACATTTGAACAATAACATTAAAGCTTTGCAACTTGTTATTTTTTTCATATTTGTTATTATAATTTGCTAGAAAATCGACGAATCAGTTCCCACGCACTTCACGCGTCGCGTCTAGTAGAGTTTATTGCACATAGCGTAGGTGCATTATGGAATACTTAACGCGTTTGACAATTTCGATAGATGTCGTTAAAATCAAAATTGAAGATTTCACAGAAATAAAATAAAATGCATCTAAATAAAGGCGAATTTTGGTATGAAATTGAATATCTTCCAATTGAGATATTAAAGTATTGATGTAAGTCTATATCGAGGGGTGAAAGGCTATTTGACTAAAGCGACATTTTGTTAACTTTACAAGAGAACATACTCACTCAACGCAAAGAGAACAAGAGAACATACTCACTCAACGCAAAGAGAACAAGAGAACATACTCACTCAACGCAAAGAGAACAAGAGAACATACTCACTCAACGCAAAGAGAACAAGAGAACATACTCACTCAACGCAAAGAGAACAAGAGAACATACTCACTCAATGCAAAGAGAACAAGAGAACATACTCACTCAACGCAAAGAGAACAAGAGAACATACTCACTCAACGCAAAGAGAACAAGAGAACATACTCACTCAACGCAAAGAGAACAAGAGAACATACTCACTCAACGCAAAGAGAACAAGAGAACATACTCACGTGTCGTTTAAGTCAAATGGCCTTCCACCCCTCGATATTATGTACAAATTTTCTACTTAAATTAAGTCCACCGGTCATTTTTTGATTTTTCATCGTTATTATATTAATACAATCTAAAAAAAATATGACTGTATCATGTCATCATTTTGTGTAGTCTGAATTTGAATGAGTTAAAAAAATATGCGCGTCGAATTGAGAGCCTCCTCCTTTTTGAAGTCGGTTAAAAAAAAAACACCAAATTAAAACATTAATTTATTTCCTATTCTTTGACAACCTTAGGCATAGTCAGTTTATTATTTCTTGTTTAAAAATACAAAGAGAGTTTCAAAGTTAGAGCTGGTTTTAGAGCAGGGTTGCCCCTAAATTTATAGGTTCAAAATCAATCTTCTTAAATCAATCTTCTTTTTACAATGATGAAATTCTATTTTTGTCTTCACATAATCGTTTACAATAAGCTGAAGTACTCATTATAAGGTGTTATTATACCCATTCCGAATCACATAGCTTATAGATTACTTATAGAAAATACACTTAAGAATCCCGCACACTGGGGCTACAACGATCGCGCGTCGAAATTATTATCAATGCCAAAACGACCTCTGTATCAATATGAATAAAGTTTAAATTTCTATCGCAAAAGCTACGCCTCCACGCGTCGAAGTTCAGCTCGCGCTGTCAGTGTCGTGTCGTTGTAGAATGAACTGTTTTCTATATGTCAATACAGTTCGTTTTGGTATGGCAAAAAAAAAATACGCGAGGGTTGACGCTCCATTGTGCGGGAGGCTGAGTCGCTGGTCACGCCGCGTGTGACGTCATTAACGTGTTTGTATTTGTGCGCGCGCAGCACAGGGCCGAAATCAGTCGCACGCCGGAGCAACTGGTGAGACTAGCACAACCATCGCATTGCGAACCACTCTTATGTGTTTTTTTTGTATTGTTTTTTATGTGTTGGCTTGACTGTGACGTTTTTTTGTTTTTTTTTGTTTGTTATCGGACTGTATCGTAGCGAAATATATTGATTTCTAATTGAATTAAAATGTGTTTTTCGTAATTAAAGTGGTCTGTATGAGCATTGTTAATGCATGCCTTTTCCATGTGTTAATACGGTTCGTTTTGGTATGGGCATAAAATTGGTTGCGCCAACTTTGACGCGCCTGTGGTTACTGGGAGGCAATTCGCATCATCGGCCTAATCTCTAATTCGACATATGTCGAAGTGTATCGACCAATTTCGTCGTTTCGTTTCAACATATGTCTAATTAGAGGCGAGAGTATACACAGGCGCGCCAAAGTTGGCGCAACCAATTTTTCACCCATACCAAAACGAACCGTATTAACATATGGAAAAGGCTCTTTCTTCTACGAAATGTCATCGACAACGCGGTAAAAACAAATTGGCGCGTGGTCGCGTGGCTTTTACCATAGACAATCAATCTTTAAGTAGGCACTTTGGCATAGTATACTTAAAAAAAGTCCAGTTAATACTTCGTTATTGATTGGTTCATATTTTGAAACGAGACAGTCCTATTTCTGTGTTATGTATGACAATATCTTTGGCAAGAAAATATTTTATTTTCCGTGTTTGATTATCTGTGCTTCTACGAGTGCCGTACAGTTGGTGCGCCGAGTCCAATTAATCGGTCGTACCGATATTATGCAACTTGTTTTCAATATTGAATCCATCGAAATGCATTTCTTTCCTATAGGTTGCAATTTATAAGGAGTTGGCACACATCAACTTCCACACCTCTCAGCATTGAAATGCATTGAAATTTGAACTTTATAACTTGCCAAGTACAGCTTAAAAGAGAAACAAAAGGGCTAAAGCACACGCGCGACTCGTAGAAGCGTTGACGCGCTTCCAAGCGCGTATGTCGCGCGAGCCGCGATGCTCAATTGTTTCTTCGTCGGAATCCATATTGCTACTGACATTCAATCTCGGTTTATTTGGACGATAAATCAGCTTGGGATTGTACAGCTCAGGTTCAAAACAAAAAATAAAATATTGCCTCTCATGTCAAAGTGTAGCGTGTGTTGCCTTACTAACGTATTATTATTAAAAGCAGCTCTAAAGGCAACAAACTGGAGCTATATGTACCTGTGTATTTGAAATAAGTTTTGGTGATTTAAAAAATGATCAGCCCACTGATTTTCTTGCCGGATCTTCTCAGTTGAGGTCGCGTTTCGATCCGTTAGTAGTATATAAGAAAAAAAAAATGTAAACTTGACAATTTGTAAGTGCCCCCATGGGACTATACAGATTAAATTATTTGACTTTTGAATCACCACCACATGGGTTGAAGCGTACACGCCGGAATAAGCACGTGTACGCCAGTTCGGCTTTTTGAAGCGTGGAATAAAACGTGCGTGTAAGCGCATATGCTGAAACGACCGCAAAAATAACGGCAGTCTGAAAGCGCTCTAAAGCGCTTTAAAGCTCACATTTGAATGCTTTTACGCTGAATTGAGTAAGTGTTGTTACGGTGGGCGAACACTTTTATTGCGAAGTGATAGGGCTCGACTCGGCGCATGTGCAATAAACGCTAGGCTTTATGCTTGTCTATATTTTTTTGTAGTGCAAAAATAAAAACACTTTTCTTCGTTACATATTATTTGGTATCGATTCTGTTGGCATCAAACTAAACTTCACTAAACTGATTGTATTGTCGTTTACTTCCTCATATCTGTACTTTATATATAATAATAATATAATATTATAAAGTAGAAAGATTTGTTTTTAGGGTTCCGTACCCAAAGGGTAAAACGGGAACCCTATTACTGAGACTTCGCTGTCCGTCCGTCCGTCCGTCTGTCACCAGGCTGTATCTCATGAACCGTGATAGCTAGAGAGTTGAAATTTTCACATATGATGTATTTCTGTTGCCGCTATAACAACAAATGCTAAAATACAGAATAAAATAAATATTTAAGGGGTCTCCCATACAACAAACGTGATTTTTTGCCGTTTTTATAGATAATGGTACGGAACCCTTTGTGCGCGAGTCCGACTCGCACTTGGCCGGTTTTTTGTATGTATCGAATAAACTTAAAAACTACTGGACCGATTACAAAAATAATTTTGCCGTTAGAAAGCTACATTATAAGTGAGTAAAATAGGCTATATTTATTTATCCCAAAATGTTTAAAAAAAGACCACCCGTGCGAAGCCGAGACGGGCTGCTATAATATGATATAACTGTTGTTTGTTTTCAACAGAATCGACGCCAAAATACTATAATTTATTTTCCTGTTTTACTTGATGCATTTCTAAATGTACTTCTGTTTGGTTGTTTTATGAATGCTTATGTTATTGCTTTCTTATATTTACGCGAATACTATACATTGAAATAAAACTATTTTACGGATTTTATCGCGTGTATTTACTATTTTATTTTCCCGACGTTTCGGCTGCTTTACAGCAACCATGGTCACGGGGGGACTGAGGTGTTAGACGTCCTGATGTAATAGTTAATAACTGGGTACCCTCATATTTATCGGACCGCAAACAACAACTAAATATGAGGGTACCCAGTTATTAACTATGACATCAGTACGTCTAACACCTCAGTCCCCCCGTGACCATGGTTGCTGTAAAGCAGCCGAAACGTCGGGAAAATGAAATAGTAAATACACGCGATAAAATCCGTAAAATAGTTTTATTTCAATGCTTATGTTGTTTTTTTCTTATAAGTTGACATTGTTTTGTGTAAGGGTTGGCAAGTGTAAGGGCCGGTGCAGACTGCGTGTGTGCGGCGATTTTTTTGACGTTAGCACTGAGGCCGCGTTTACACAATTTGATTTGCAAGAAACTCCTGCAACATTATCGCTGGTTTTCTTGTCAATGTATATTCGAATTTACTTAATTGATTTACAGATCTAATTATCTTGAACATGGCTCCTAAAGACATACCGGAGTCTTTTCTTTATTTTGAACTGTAAAGCGATTTACTTATGTATGTTTATGATACTCAATCATTGAAAAACGGTCGCGCGCACGCAGCTCTTGATCTGCGTTAACTCTATTAAAAATGTATCTCCATGTATGCATGCAGATGTTATTGTACTTATCCACTTGTACGTGGTGTATCAGAAGTCCGAATTAATATTTTTCGTACATTATTTTTGCTGTTGTATGTAAAGTCTCAGTAAAACCAAGACCATAGCTAACTATTATAATTCTGCGTTTTAAGTCTAAATATTTCAAATAATAATGTCTTTGGTTTAAAGGCTTATAAAACAGTGTAATTAAATATAAAAAATAGTTTAAATATGACTTACGTCAAAATTTTGTATAATCTGTATTTTAGTTTTTTTTTTAAATAATGTTCGATTTTCGAACAAATATGCATACCATTCTATTGGTTATCTCATACTCGTGTGCATGTTAAGGTATTATTTCGGTCTTCTGATACACGCTGTAAACTCGGAATCTTGAACAATTACCCACATTACACCTGTTCCACATGTCCTGAGAGAGACAGAGTTATATAAAGAAAAGGGATGCATTGTGTTATCTGTATTTTCTTAATCCTTCTGTCTTTAAATATGTTACATGGGGGTCATCCGCCACATTTTTCACGTTCACTACTCATTTTTATCTATAATTTGGATTAATTACTTGACACTGCAGCTCGCAGGTGCAGCCATTCCTCATCAGGGGCCTTACCACCTCATAAATTACTGTTGTTTCTGTACTAACTGTCAATTTTTGACAGATTTTGTACTAACTAGCCTCGTGGGCAAGAACGCCCGCCTTGAACTGAACGTAAGGAGTGCAGTTCAAATCCCAGGCCCGCGCCTCTGAGATAATTTTCATGTGCGATTGTCATTTTCAACAATGATTACCACTTGCTGAACGGTGAAGGAAAAACATAGTGAGGAAACCGCACTGGACCAGCGTGGTGGACTATGGCCCAAATCTCCCTCGTATTGAGGGGGAATGTGCCAGGTATAATGGCAATAGGGTGCGAGCCCACCAAAATACATCGGCGAAGTGTGGGCGCACTGCAGTGCACCTCTGCCTACTCCTTCGGGGAATACAGGCGTGATGATGTATGTATGTAAAACTGTCAAAAACTAAAAGTAATTAAAAGACACTGCAAGAAGGGTGGTAAGGGGGCTTAATAAAATATAATCATTTCGTTAAGAAGACTGATGTAACTTCAGGGCGTGTGTGGCGGGTGTTAGTCGAGTTCGTTACTACCAAATTGTTTCACTTACGGCAGGATGAAAACGAGGGTCCCGTCACGAAGAGCATCAGATTGACAGCCGCTCTCATATTGAGGAATATCGTCATTTACTCCAACACGGGACGCAGGTGAGACACTTTTATTTACTACTGTAGCCCTTTTAACACCCCACTGCTGGGCACGGGCATCCCCTCCCCAATGTGAGGGGGGATTAAAGCCATAGTTCATCATGCTGGCACGGTGCGGATTGGCAGACTTCACACATCTATGGTCCTTCGACATGAATAGTATATGGGCCGCGATAATTATAATTTGACGGTCCAGAAGTATAAAGTAGATTCTACTTAGTACAGTGCTCCCTCTCCCTCTCTTAGTACAGCGCTCTCTCTCTCTATAGTGCTCCTGCTCTGGGCTAAAATTCTAAGAATTTATTGTTAGTGAAGGATCCCACTTTATCATAAAAGTACAGTATTTCTGAAGGTAAATTCTGGCCCTCCTCTGGAATTTCTTAAACTTTGTGCCCCCTTATTAAGAAAGTTTGCCCACCACTGCTATAGAAGCAGTGGGGGTCAAACTTTCTTAATGATTTTAATATTAATTATATTCGCAGACAACTCCGCTCATACGAGGCACATCTTGCGACCATCGCGCTGAGCAGCGTGGAGGCGTCACGGACCATCTCTCAAGTATTATACGATATGAACAACATTTGAGAATCGCACAACGGGTGCAGACCCAGTTACTAGCAATTATTGTACACCATTGAGTAGATATAAACTGGACTTACCTTTTATACACAGTCCGAAATAATATTTTAGTTACGGTAGCTATTAATATGTAGATATATAGTGAAGGTAGATTATACCTAGCTATCATAGTTTTATAAGTTACAGAACTTTGAATATTTGTCACGTTATCGTAATGTGGTCTTAGGGCACACCCATAATCCTACTTAACAGTAAAAGCTACATCTACAATGGGTGGATACTAATATTCACAAAACTCAAATCGAAAATTTCGTCTAGCACTCGAGGTATTCCAAGTTTAAGAAATTTACTGCAAACAAACATAATATTCGAATTTCGATTTAAAAAAAAAAAATGGATTCACCCAATACTCAACTTTAAAATATTATTTCGGCCTCTGCCATATCTCTATGAATTCTAATGGCATTTCATCGTAAGCTCGCCTTATGTGTGTGCGATTTGTGTTTGTATTGTAGTGTGCGTAGGTTCAAAATTAATTTAACGCGAGTACACTTTGCCTGAATAAAAAATTGACGAATTGATCGCGTTACCAACTCCATTGTAACTACTCTAAGGTATTAACGGAGTGTAGTGTGTACACAGTTTAAAACTAAAACACTAGTATTAGTCCCCTTAGCCCCTCTAACTATGCTACTTAGCTTAGTAAGCTAAGCTAGCTAGCTAAGTAATTGTGTTAGCTAGTAAGTAGGCTAATGCCAATAGTTTAATATGGATTATGCTGTAGATTTTTTTAGTATTAATTTAAAACTGGCTACGTTTATTCTTCAAGGTATAAAAATCGCCAGACAAACTATGTAAAGTTTGTACTATGGGTACTATAGAAAATACTGGGGGCGATCCCAGTTACACCCAGATCAAGGCAAAATTTAGAAAATACAATTTCCAATATTTGCCGCTGGTGCCGAGCGGCCTACGCTCAAATCACTAGACCTGGACCCCAATTTTCGTTTGATAGAGATTAGAGATTATATGTCGAAAAAATACGGACCAAATTTGACGTTTTGTCTCGACATGTCTCGAATAGATATTATGTCGATCTCACGAAAATAGCCCTACACTCCGGCGTTAATAATATTATACTAATTTCACTAATGGTGATCATAAAATCATTGATTGCTAAGAAAGATTTACTACAAGTAGTTGAGGTTATATTCCAATTGTTAGATTAAAAGCATCCACTCCTGTAGGTCGTAAATGTCTGAAGCAACGAGGCATAAAAAGTACGCCTTTGAATTAATTCACTAAAAGTTATTAGAATTACTAGCAAAAAATACTAGTTGATCGTCGCTGTCTTTGTGTTGAATAGAAAAAAACCAGATTTTTTCTATTTGTAAATGTATGTATTCACAAATGAAAATACGTCATTTAAAATTAGTTTGTAAGGTGAGATTAATCTCTTGTTTATTTTTCTTAGATCACTATTACTGAATCACTGTTTATGTAGATAAATACCATGTGTCAAGACCCCTAAGCCTCAGCAATATTTTTTCCAATACCAAAATGAACCGTATTGCCTAATTGATAAAGTTTCATTATTCAACAAAATGTCATTGGCAGTGCTAGCGAGTTTTGGCGCGTGTTCGCGTGGCTTTTGCCACACAGATTCATTATTTATGTATATTGCTACAGAGTTCGTTTTGGCATGAATGTTGACGCGCGCCCAGTGTGCGAGGGTTTAGTATGTAGACACGCGTTTATAATAACAACGTAGTCTCAAAATTAATGCATCATCATGCCTGTATTCCCCGAAGGGGTAGACAGAGGTGCACTGCAGTGAGCCCACACTTCCCCGATGTATTTTGGTCCCAATGTAATAGGGGGCGAGCCTATTGCCATTATGCCTGGCACAATCTCCCTCAATACGAAGGAGATTCAAAATTATGAGTCGGAAATATTAGACTCGGAAATATTACACATATATTCAGGTTGGCAGAATTCTTAATCGTATTGGTGTGTAGAAAAAGTCTAGATTTATACCTTTTTCATTCGATGTGAAGTAGTCGCTTTCTCCTGTATTATTTGGGTGAAATAAATTAAGTATGTTGTTAAATGGTAACTGATAATTGGCGAGATGTTCTTTATCAAGCATTTTGTAACAATTTTATATATCAGCCATTTACAACTACCTGTTTTGCAGTAATGCTTATAATATTACTTTCAGCTTCTGTTAGTTATCTCAGTAGAAAATCTGTCGAGAATGAACAGTATTGAAACAAGATTACTTTAGAAGGTAGTGGTAAGGCCCGCTCTATATAAAATTAAGTCAATGTACTAAGTATAAAATGTTTGATACTGTACCTATTTTATTTACCCCTAAAATTTATAGAAATATCAATCCGTACTGATATCTTTTGTATATATTTGGGGGTACTTTTAATAAGTAAGCATTATTTTTTCAATGTTTAAAAGTGAATAAATGTTATAGTAAGATCATTTAAGGAAAGTGTATCTGAGTAGACATTGAGAAATAAATAATTTCACATATTTTGTTTTTAATATTTTGTATAAGGCAATTTCCACTGCAGGGAATCGAACCCGCAACCACATGGCGCAGTGAGCCGAGCGGCCTATCCTCGAACCACTGGACCAAGCTGTCCTCAGCATCAGACGTTTATAAACAAGATAGAAATATTTTTAGGGCTGACAAATATTAATTTAATAGTAGTAAATCAGACTCTACATCAATGACGTTTTAAAATTTAATTTACAGCTTACAATACACAGTTATACAAATACACAAATTAAAACTTCAGCGCGTGCTTCAGCTGTCCATGGGCTGCGCCCGCAGTCTCGCGCAATAAATTTCACTGCAGCACTACCATGTGTATAAAAAGTAGTATTACGCTCGCAAGTCACTATCGACTAGAAATAAATATAAGTAAAAATACTAAATTTGCTCAAAATTATCACAAAACGAAAAAAAATTGAAATTAAAATTGCTGGCATAGCACAAAGTTGTAGAAAATTAAAAAAAAAAAGAAGCATCTAATTAACTATCTACTTAAAAAAATCTGAGACGCAGTAAACAAAGTTAATTAGTAAACACTATTAAAATATTCTTGCGTGAGCCATTACTAATTACCTATTAGTAATGTTTTTTTAGCGTAAAAATGTAATTTTTAATTAATTAATGTAATTTTTAATTAATTAATGTAATTTTTAGCGTAGTAATGTAAAAGCAGTGGTAGCCTCGCGGGCAAGAACGCCCGCCTTGAACGTAAGGGGTGCAAGTTCAAATCCCAGGCCCGCCCCTCTGAGATAATTTTCATGTGCGAATATCATTTTCAACAATGATTACCACTTGCTGAACGGTGAAGGTAAACATCATGAGAAAACCTTTACGTCTATAGCTTTCTATAGCGTGTGAAGTTCACCAACCCGCACTGGGCCAGCGTGGTGGACTATGGCCCAAATCTCCCTCGTATTGAGGAGGAATGTGCCCGGTATAATGGCAATAGGCTCGCCCCCTATTACATTGGGACCAAAATACATTGGCGAAGTGTGGGCGCACTGCAGTGCACCTCTGCCTACCCCTTCGGGGAATACAGGCGTGATGATGTATTTATTTGTATTTTTTTTTTTATTAAATTATAATTGTTCCGACTGCAGTCAACCATATGACTTTTAACGATAATAGTAAGAAGTTATAGCTGTGATAAGTAGTTCCACCAAACAGTCGAACTACGGGTCCACAGGTTCAGTGGGACTACCTACGTGAAGTCGCGTTGGAACTATGAGTCAGAAATTAAATAAACTTGTTATTTTTTTATATTTTATTGGGGCAAACAAACACTGACAAACTGAAGTATTATGCTAAATAATAGGCAGCTAGTACAGCTAAGAATGAATTTGACACCAGTAGGCTAAGCATGGCCGTGTAGACATAAGTTTTATCTCTTTCATCTGTCAGATTTGTTGAGAAAATTACGTCACACCGAGCTATGTCCAGTATAAAAAGGTCTAAGTGACGTCATTTTCTCGACAAATCTGACAGTTGAAAGAAATAAAACTTATGTCTACACGATCATGCTAAGCAGACAGGATCATATACCACAAATAAGTGGTCTTCAAATGTAGAGTGCATTGGTAGCTATATTTATTTATGTTTATGTACATTTACGAATTACTTACAGATATGTTACGTAGACGTTACCGTATAACGACTCGTATAAACTTGTAGTAGCTCTACGGAATATATGAGACCACAACACGGTTTCATATGATAGCGTTCCATGAAATTTTGATGCGCGCCCCGAATGACCCGAGAGTAGAGCTCGTTTTGAAACGTCGCTCTGATACTATAGCGATATCAAATTCGAGTTGCGGCTGGGAATTGGACGTCTGAGTAGACATCTAGTGGGTGTTTAGGGTTGATACACTTCGCCAATAAAAATACACGAAATAACTTGCGTAATTTTTTTGGGCGTGGGCGTTCTCGTGGGCAAGAACGCCCGCCTTGAAAGTAAGGGGTGCAAGTTCAAATCCCGGGCCCGCACCTCTGAGATAATTTTCATGTGCGAATGTCATTTTCAACAATGATTACCACTTGCACATCTATAGAAAGGGGTGTGAAGTTCACCAACCCGCACTGGGCCAGCGTGGTGGACTATCACCCAAATCTCCCTCGTATTGACGGGGAAAGTGCCCGGTATAATGGCAATAGGCTCGCCCTATATTACATTGGGACCAAAATACATCGGCGAAGTGTGGGCGAACTACAGTGTACCCCTGCCTACCCCTTCGGGGAATAAAGGCGTGATGCTGTATTTATGAAAGTTGATTACTTTTGCCTACTTTGTCGAGTATTTAGATAGATACTTATTTCCTTTTTAGATACCTATCAACACTCGTACGTTATTGGGATAGGTCCTATTCATAATGAATTTACACCCAAACTAACGTAAATAGATTTCACGGGAAATTTGCTTAAACCTAAGACTAATTGTTACTAGCGAAAAATCTTATGAGTATCAGTGAGATAAGTAACACACTTGAGCACACGTGAGCACTTTCTGCGTGGATCGGACCGCAAACAACAACTAAATATAAGGGTACCCAGATATTAACTATGACATCAGGACGTCTCACACCTCAGTCCCCCCGTAAAGCTGAAACGTCGGGAAAATAAAAAAGTAAATAAACGCGATAGAAGCCGTAAAATAGTTTTATTTCAATATATGTAACACATTTCAACAATTATATCACGCCTCACTCCCATATATTTTAATGTCACCTACGGCCTACAGCTTTATTCACACGACAAGGCCGGCTGCCTGCTACCATACATAATGTTATGCCGGACACATTTATTCCGTAATTATATCGGCTTTACGTCCACCCACTGGGGCGCGGGAATTAACTACATAATGAATATCTAGGGTCAATATACATATAGATTGAATTTTTGTGTAAAAAGTCACGCCTCCTCGCGTCGATATTGGCTCCCGTCATCTATTACATTTTATTGAAAAATTTGCATTTACTATGAGTGAATACAGTTCGTTTTGGTTTCGGCAAAAAATCTTGCAGCGCGCGACTTTAAACCCCAGTCTGCCCGGGGCTTAACCATCGTCTCTCGATAATTGGCCTAAATTACTCATTAATAAAATTATTAATTGATCAGAAAAAAACTGAGCCGTCGCGGAACGCCTGGCAGATGTGAAACATAAAACATAAACGTCGTAGTGGCGAGTGAGCGGAGTCAGCCGGTGGACGGAGTCTAAGCGGCGAAAGGAACCGAGGAGTCACGAAGCTGCTCGTAGTTCTGGGATCACGGCATCGCGGCATCAACAGTCGCTGTCACTCGCCAAGCGCGCCATTAGATGTTTCACATAAAAAAAGCCGCGTCGATTGGACCCATGTATCGTGTGCCTACGAGGAAAAAAAATATACATTGATATTTTTAGTTTCATTAGGGAGTTGAATGTTTGAAATAGTTTTTCGGCTCTAGCGTAAAATTGTATATTTCGAGATACGACATTTCCGCATTCTACCGTCGTTATGAATATACCCTACACCCATCCCGCGCGTCTGCCCATTATTTGCCAGCAAATATTTAACCCTACACTCACGAATGCAAATTGAATACAGTATCGGTGGGACAACTCGTTTTTTAGGGTTCCGTACCCAAAGGGTAAAACGGGAACCCTATTACTGAGACTTCGCTGTCCGTCCGTCCGTCCGTCCGTCTGTCACCAGGCTGTATCTCATGAACCGTGATAGTTAGAGAGTTGAAATTTTCACAGATGATGTATTTCTGTTGCCACTATAACAACAAATACTAAAAAACAGAATAAAATAAATACTTAAGGGGGCTCCCATACAACAAACGTGATTTTTTTTGCCGTTTTTGTAGACAATGGTACGGAACCCTTCGTGCGCGAGTCCGACACGCACTTGGCTGGTTTTTTTCAACCGGGTTTTATCGCTCTCCAACTGACGGCCAAAGCTTTTGCGAGTCATCAATTTTGGGAGCGCGGGCGTTTTGTGAATGGCTAACACTGTGGCAGTTGAGGGTTGAATTTATTTGAATTTTCGAAACATTGCAAGTGTCAATGTAGACGGTTCAAAATTAAAAAAAAAAACATATTGAAAACCAACTTTATTTTTCGTGAAATTTCATTCGGTTTTCGGCACGAATGTCAAACATAGCGAAATGCCTTCCCTTTGGTATAAAGCTTCCATGATGGTTTAATAAAAATATTCTATAGTAACATCAGGCTTTTAAGTCCTCGATTTTTTTTTATTGTCAGGATTATTAGCAGTATAAGTCCCGTTAACCCTTCCAATCAAGCTGAATGATTGCGATGGGTGTGTTCTCTCGTCTATAGTTTAATGTCCTTATTAGGGACCAAACCCAAAACCGCTCAGTTACAAGGGCGACCCGTCTAACCACTTATCTATCGCCGCTTCGAAGTTGTAAGTTATTCCTCCTTTTCCTACCAATACATACTCATACTCAGCCCTTTTAACGTCCCTGGGCACGGGCCTCCCCTCATGCGAGGGGGATTCAGGCCATAGTCCACCACGCTGGCCCAGTGCGGGTTGGCAGACTTCACACATCTACCGAGAACTAGTTAAGTTCCGTAAGACGTGCAGGTTTCCTCACGATGTTCTCCTTCACCGTTTCATAGCAAGTGATAATCTCGGATGAAAATGAGATTCGCACATAAATTCCAGAGGTGCGAGCCGGGGTTTGAACCTGCACACTTTGATTACAAGGCGTGCGTTCGACCACTCGGCTACCACTGCTTACCTACCAATAACGAGCCTTAATTTTAATGCGCCCAACAATAGCCAATCTACAAATCCCAAAATCCTCTCCATTCCACTATACCGTCGATAATTTCACCCCAAATGACATTTGGTAGCTTGAACACAAACGTTAAAGCCCTGAGCTCACTGGCGCGTCAAAACACATTTTTTTTATAAAACCATAACGAACTGTATTTAATCATAGAAGATGCACGTTTTTACCACGGAGTGTTTACCACAGAAATCTTATCTTTATGTATATTGACACAGAGTACATTTTCAATATAAATTCGCTCGCCTCTATAAGTGCAGGGTGATATATAAAAATAAAACCGGCCAATTGCGAGTCGGCCTCGCGCAAGAAGGGTTTCGTACGATTATCTAAAAAAACGGCAAAAAAATCACGTTTGTTGTATGGGAGCCCCCTTAAATATTTATTTTAGTCAGTTTTTTAGTATTTGTTGTTATAGCGGCAACAGAAATACATCATCTGTGAAAATTTTACTTTCTATGTTAGAGATTCTAACTATCACGGTTCATGAGATACAGCCTGGTGACAGACGGACAGCGAATTCTTAGTAATAGGGTTCCCGTTTTACCCTTTGGGTACGGAACCCTAAAAATGTTTGCCCGTATCTTTCGACCCGCAAAACAGGTCTTTATCCGCGGCGACTTGGGACTATCGATAAATCCGGATCATGCCAGCGGTCCACGAACATCGACCCTTTTCAAATGTATACCTACTGCCTGTGCGTAATCTATGGACTAGTTACTTTTATTGTGGTGTTTAGGGTGTAGAAAACTTCGAAAATCAACAATCCCTTTTACAATACAAACAACATTAAATTGGACGTAGTTAAGCGAAAAGAATCCTACTACTACTACTACAGCCCTCTTAACGTCCCACTGCTGGGCACGGGCCTCCCCTCAATGCGATGGGGATTCCGGCCATAGTCCACCACACTGGGCCAGTGCGGGTTGACACACTTCACACATCTACCGAAAACTAGTCAAGTTCCCTCAGACGTGCAGGTTTCCTCGCGATGTTTATCTTCACCGTTTCTTAGCAAGTGATAATCTAGGATGAAAATGAGATTAGCACATAAATCCCAGAGGTGCTAGCCGGTGTTTGAACCTGCACACTTCGATTGCAAGGCGTGCGATCGACCACTCGGCTACCACTGCTCAGTTTTTAAGCCGCCTCCACATGTTACTACTTTATTCAGTACACGGCGGCGTCTAGCCAACAAATTTCAAGACTACGTGATGGGAAAGTGTATCGCTTCACGGGGCACACGTAACTGTCTCCTTAATCGCATGTGGAATGTGCGAGAGGGATATATTTCCGGTTCCGTAAAATGTCTTCGTACATTCACTGTCATATAATCCTGCAAAAGAATAGAGCCCCAAGTCTCCTAAAACTGTCGTCGTTTTGGAATTGTTTCATTGTGGAATTGCTGAAGACTTCATTATAAAGGCATGAAAACAACATATCTTCTTCTACATCTTCATTTTTTACGAAATGAATGAATCGATAAAATTTTCATGGAATAAGATGAGTAATGGCTGCTCCTACGATTAGCGGTAGGTATTTATGGCAATGTCGAGTAATTATTAGCAAGAACAAATTTAATACATACACATGATAAATAAAAAATAATGATGAAATACCCAGTCTAATAGCAGTGAAGTCACTCCTCATCTTGTTACGTTAAAAAAAGAAGATTATCAAACTTCAAGCTGCACTATTTCAAAACTGAGTTGATGAGGATTGGATCCTTTTTGTTTAACAACATCCAATTATTATTATTCGATATTAAAATCAACACTTTAAAATCAAGATGGTTGGTAATTTTCGGCGTGTTGTAATTAGTCAAGGGTCTGGAACACCTCGGCCAGGTTAACTGGAGATTAATTAGGGTACCGGCGGTATTTCATAAATCATTCACTGCCCTAAGCCTAAGAAGGTTTATTTTGTAGGAATTTAATGTTAGTCAGGGTTATGTTGGGATAAGAACAGGATTACATATCCCGTATAATACTACAATAGGTACGTAAATGAGACGTTCCCATGCTAAGTAAGCTTTGATACACAATGGCCCGGAATTAGTTGCACACAAATTGGGTGTGAATTATATTTAAAACATTGATATCTTGCCTTTTTTAACGTCGGAAAAATCTTTAAGACCTCATTTTAAGAATACTGGGTGTAAGGAAGCACGCGTCGAGTTTTTTGCTGAAACCAAAACTAACTGTATTGGTTCCTAGAAAAAGTTCATTCTTCAACAAGATGACATTGACAGTGCGAGCAAATTTTGACGCGTGGGGGTGTGGCTTTTACCACCAACATTCAATCTTAGTGCATATTGACACGGACCCGTGACCTTTAATGCCTCAGTGCGCGGGGGCTTTTATGGATATCCTGCTACCTTGGGAGAAGTAGCTGGTTTAATTCAGTCCCGGCAGAAGGTACAGCCATTCTTCATCTTATTCCATTAAAATTTCATCATTTCATTCGTTGGGTAAAAAATATGAACTAGATTTTATCACGTTTTCACAAACAATATAATGTTTTATTTACATTACAAAGTATAGGAACGAATATATCACGTGGTTTACTAATATGATATTCTATTAAAGCATATTTTTTTTAGAGTACCATGCTTAATCAACCTAACTACGGGCCAGGGTAACTCTGCCCATCCGTTTCACAAATACAAGCTTTTGATAGTACGTATTTATCAACCAATTTCCTTCAACATCTTAATTAGCCCCTAAAAAAAGGTCATCAATGCTTAGAGACGTCGCTATATTAGCGCTGATGTTGGCCCAATAAGCTGGACACGGAGACAGCGAGACAGCGGGACAATGAAGATGGATGCTGGACGGCGGGACATCGATCACGGCCGAGAGCTTTTCTCTGTCGCCTCGAGTCTCGAGGTGACATGCGATAGGTGACAACCAGAAGTTTAGTTTTAAGATGACTTTAAACTTCTATACCAATTTGATTAAATCCGCCATCTTTATCACGATCATATACATCATCCACACGCCTGTATTCCCCGAAAGGGTAGGCAGAGGTGCACAGCAGTGCGCCTATACTTCGCCGATGTATTTTGGTCCCAATGTAATAGGGGGCGAGCCTATTGCTACCGGGTACATTCTCCCTCAATACGAGGGGATTTTTGGGGTCCACCACGCTGGCTCAGTGCGGGTTTAGTTAGCGGGTCAGTCTTTCTATAGACGTGCAGGCTTCCTCACGATGTTTTCCTTCATACCTTCCTCCTCATCTATTGCCATTAAAATTACATCACTTCGTAATAAAGAAGGAGACTTTAGACTTCTTTCATGATTTAAAACACCACTTTACTTAGTAACAATCTCTGCAGATGTGATAGATAAATCAAGTAAAAAAAAACTAAAGCTCAGTAACTAAATTAGGTACGAAAAAACAAATTATTTTTTGTGACCAATAAATGACGTATGAGTCTTATTAAGAACCTCCACCTGTTTTTAAATGTCGATTAATAATGTATTGTAATTTTTTTAAGTTTCAGAAATGTCATAAAATGCGCGTTGGATGCCACTTAGGTGGAGATTTTAATAGTCTGTACTATATTTTTTGAATTACAAAAGCTTTTTACTAAATACATTTCTTACTTATTTAATTTGAAGTTGCACAGACAGACTAGATCGTGGGAGAGACTGACTGAAATAGTCACAGAATAAATTAACGATCGTCTAATTTTTTTGTTCCACAGATCAAACAAATTTTATGTGATAGGGAGAACCTGTTCATTCTTAATAGATTTTTATTATGTACCATGGAAGGAACGTCTTTACGCCGTTTTGGCTATTTTTACTGTTCGCACCATTTGTAAGGAAGCGCCATCTGGGAATTTGTATCCATCAACATTGGTTCGATGAGGGACCTAAGTTGGCCGCCCGGCGCGACAGATGTCGCTATCGGCGCCATTGTGCGTGCCACACAGTCGCTTCTAAATTCTGATGAAGAGCGAATCGCTCTGCTGACCGCTTTTTTTTTTTTTGAAAGGACTTACACTGTTGGCCGTGAGGTGGCCTTTACAGCTTTACCGGAGGAGTCTGCTGACCGCTCCCGCAAGACCGCGTCTCTCGCGTCTTTTTCGCTTATATCACGTCTCTCGTGCATTATACAAACTCTTATATATCTCCCGCTCATATGGATTAGTGAATGTGACCTCCCGAGACTGATTATATACCCAGTGCAGTGCCGTGAACACAAGTTTCTGCCAGACGCCGCGCCGTTACAATTTACCAATGAGGGAAACGAGTTGGCCGATTTGGTGAGTGCAATTTCTTGGTTTTGGTGCTCCTAAATGGTGTGAACAGTCTCTTTTATATACCCCCTAACCTGATCTGGGTCTACCAGTCACGCGATCCACATTATTGTGGCTATAATCGCATCCGCACCACCAGAGCGAGAACTGTCAAAATCAACAAAACAGCTCATAAATATACCTCTAAGGCGGACTTGACACAGAAGCGCACTTACTGCAAAGTCCGCTGAGCGGACTCCACACTGATCAGAGGTGTCCTCATATTGTAATTAAAAAAAATATACTCAAAAATACTTCCTTAATACGTTGAACGCAGTCTCAACGGAGACCGGAATAAAGATAAATGAGGGTAGGAGTACAAAAGGCACACTCGTTGATCAATCACCAAGGCAATGGGAAAACGTTGGGAGCCCCACGAGCATTGGATTCGAACTCCGTAACCAATTTATGTCTGAACAAACTTAGCTATAGTTAGGGTTGCCATAACTTCTAGGAACCAATACGGGACGTTTTCTCTTTCGATGCCAAAAGCTCATAACAAATTCAACGACGACACGCGGCTTTTCAACTACATCATACAAAGTACGCATTTGTACATGTATAGTGAGGGACAAATTACGTGTTTTCAGATACCGTCTGATCACAACCGTAGTGGCTATCAAAAGTAGGAAGAAATTAAAAATATCAAACATCACAACTTTGATAGGTTTTTAATAGAAATGTTTTTAACTTATTATTTTTTTATGAAATGAGTGAAATGATAAAATTTATGGATTATGATGAAAAATGGCTTCACCTGCGACTAGCGCGTGTATTTCGCCAATGTCAAGTAATTAATAGCAAGGACAAATTCAATAAATACACATTATAAATAAAAATGGATGATGACAGTGATAAAGATGGCGGATGCAGTGATAAAGAATCAAATTTTTTAACTTAAATATATGTAATACGTGACATGTTTAATAGTAATACGGTGACAGTCCCGTATATTCAGGACGTATGGCAACCCTATCTATATTGGATGCATTTACGAACTTTAGATCTCCGCTCACAGCTGCGTCAAAGCTCGCGCGCCTCATATTTTGTCAGTATCAATATGAAGCGTATTCCTTTCTACGAAATTTGTAAAATGATAAAATTTTATGCGATAAGATGAGGATTTGCTCCACCGGTGCCCGGTTGGCGGGTATTTCAGCCAGTGTCAAGTAATTAATGGCAGAAGTAGTTCCACAAATGCACATTTACGCTAATATTATAACGAGGAAAGATTTGTATTTTTGTATGTAACGAATAAACTTAAGAAAAAAACCGACTAAGTGCGAGTCGCACTTAGTCGGTTTTCTTCTTCTTCTCGCTTCTTCTTGCTTCTTCTTCTTACTCGCGCACGAAGGATTCCGTACCATTATCTATAAAAACGTCAAAAAATCACGTTTGTTGTATGGGAGGCCCCTTACATATTTATTATATTCTGTTTTTTAGCTTTTGTTGTTATAGCGGCAACAGAAATACATCATCTGTGAAAATTTCAACTCTGTCACGGTTCATGAGATACAGCCTGGTGACAGACGGACGGACGGACGGACGGACGGACGGACGGACGGACGGACGGACGGACAGCGAAGTCTCAGTAATAGGGTTCCCGTTTTACCCTTTGGGTACGGGACCCTAAAAACTACTAGACTGATTTCAAAAATCTTTTACCAGTGTGACCCAGTGTGTCATCATCATCATCATCATCATCAGCCGGTGTCAGTCCACTGCTGGACGTAGGCCTCTCCCAAGATGCGCCACTGAGCCCGATCCCGACCAGTGAGTGCAGGGCGTAATTCTTTCTTCCAAACTTTTTCTAATTACTTTCAAAGACGACTTTCGGTCGTATTTCTTATATACTTAAGACCGATTATTCAATCTCCAGGCAAGATGACGAATATCAACAGTTATTTAAGTTTTTATATATGGGTTAACTAATAAAAAATAACATCACTAGTGCGGTTACCACAATATTACTAGTAGTGCTTAGACTAAAAGTTGGCTATCATCCCGGACCACGAACCCGGAACCTCTCAGTGAGGGCGGCCCACCAATCCACTGAGCTATTGCCACAATTCGCATGGTAACAGCGATCCCATACGAACTTGACCCTGAACTGGGACGAATCGAACGTCTTATAATGTGAACACATCAATCAGTCTCCAGAAACACTATCAATCAATCATATAAACTGATGAATTGATTCGACATGACGCTACAAAGTTTCAGCTGAACATCATAATTATGTGCTGCATTTAAATTTATAACCTAACTCAATGGGTTAAAGTTTATTTTCGGTTGGGTGGATGTAATGTGAGACTTTTTTGTGTGGTGGATGGATTAAGGGGGTTCAATAAACTATATAATACATGGTTTGATATTTACTTCGTAAGTACCTAATATGTCACAGGGAATAGGAACACAATGGCCTCACTGGGGCGTCTAAATTTTTGCCAAAACTAAAACGTACTGTATTCACTCATATACAAAGCTCAATCTCCAACGTCACGACATTAACAAGGCGAGTGTATTTTGACGCGTGGTCACGTAGCTTTTCCCGCAGAAATTTAATCTTTATGTATCTTAATATACAGAGTTTTGTTTAGAGCTAACATAATCGGCACCCATGTTCATGTAGACACATCTTAACAACGTTAAAAGAATCGAAGCTGGATACAGAAAGTTGTCAATTCGAAATTTTGTCTCATGACTTCATGTAATTCAGATTTATTGAAATAAACAGACATTTTGCTCTTTAAACACGCATAATCATAATAATATCATAAATACAATTTAAAGCAAACATATCAAATGCACAAGTATCCAAAATGAATCCATCAACCTCATAACCTATTTGACACAACTACCCAGACCGGAAGAGCCCCGCAATTTGCCAGGGTCCATCTCTGGTCGCGGCTTCTTGTCCAAGCCAGTTATTAGTAGCTTCAGCTTCGAAATAGCCAACGCCGGATGAAGACCTTTGGGACACGCTAACGTGCAATTCATGATCGTGTGACAGCGGAAAGCTTTGAAATCGTCGCGCAAATCATGCAGCCTCTGTTCCGTGTCTTCATCTCTGGAATCTATGACCCATCTGTATGCGTGGAGCAGCGAAGCCGGTCCCAGGAATCTACGTCCATTCCACCAATAGCTTGGACAGGCTGTAGCACAGCACGAGCATAGCACACACTCATACAACCCAATTAACTTCGCGTTATCGTTTATACTCTGAGCCAACTGGTGCCTGCCCTTTGGTCCGTCACTCTTTCTGACCAGGTATGGTCGTATGCTGTCGTAACCATTGAAGAAGTGCGACATATCGACAACCAAGTCTCTAATGACGTACATGTGAGGGATGGGATGGATCGTGATGTTCTTGTCTGGTGGTATGGGCGTTATGCACGCCAGACAGTTCTTCCCCTGTAGATTGATGGCACATGACCCACAGATACCTTCTCGGCACGATCTACGGAAGGTCAGCGACGGGTCCATGTCTTTGATCTTGATTAGAGCGTCTAACGCCATCTTGCCGCATTTGCTGACGTCCAGCTCATAGTTTTGGAGCTTGGGACCTTCCCTGGAGAGTACTCCTCCGTAGCGGTATACCTTGAAGACTCTACGAGGATCGACTTCTTTTTTGGGAGGACAATCAGGTGCCTTTGCTTTGCTAGAGTACGTCTTCAATGTGATGTCACTGATACACTTGTAACTTCTATCTAGAAGGTACCTGGCCATTGTTGGTGATCATTCGGTGTACGCACTGATAAAGACTTAAATTCTGATCAAAGGGTAATTTTTAAAAATCTATAATAAAAGTTATCATTAGAACATATTACGTCAAAAAATATTTTTCTTTTATAGACAATTTCGTGTTTGGTAATGGATAGGTACACAAAAAGTTTTAATATATTTAATTAATAAAGTGTTTATGCATATTGTGAAATGGGTCTTTTATAAGCGTTCATTTTGTTCGTATTGTGCAATCAGAACGGCGACGGAATAATTGAAACGGGTATCGGGGGGTTTAAGGCTATTTGCCTTAAGCGACACCTTTGAGCGTTATCGACTTATATAAATATTTGGAATAAGCGATTTTTTCAGCGTCGAATCAGTATGCTCTCCTTTAAAGTTAAAAAAACCGGCCAAGTGCGTGTCGGAAAAGCGCATGAAGGGTTCCGTACCATTATTTAGAAAAACGGCAAGAAATCACGTTTGTTGTATGGGAGCCCCCTTAAATATTTATCAGAAGTGCGAAATAATATTTTTGATACAAATACGGTCGCTAATGTGTAGATGCTTAGAGAGGGCAGACTATACCTAACTGTCATAGTCTCTGAGTTACATACCTTTGTGTATTTGTTACAAGTATCGCGTTTTGCCCCTAGTATACAGTGTAAAATACATTTACAGGGGCATCTATTAATATTCAAGAAACACAAAATGAAAATTAGCTATAGGAATTGATATATTGCAATATTTAACGATTGGCAGCGAAAAAGAATTTTAAAATTATCAATGTTTTATACGCCGATGCAAACGTTAAAGTATTTTTTCAGACTTCTGATACACATGTATATAGGTACAGCATAATAAGCCCACTAAGAGACCGCGAATATGCTCCACGAGTCAAATAAAGGATAAGGTTGGTGTCATGTCGTATGTGGAGGTGAAGAAGGCTGCACTGGATCGACCCGGATGGCGGGGACTTCATCAGATGCACCGACAAGGGCCGAGCCCTTAAATTAGAAGAAGACGAGCAACCTCAATCAATAATGTACCGTATATTCACAGCAATTAAATCTAACTTTATCGAGTTTGTGCATTGCGATATAACACGACTTATGTCGTACTAAGTCGCTTTGTCACTTTCGTATATCATACTCAAGGAAGTCATAATAGATATATCTCACATCTTGTCTTGTCATACCTGGAAGCGCTACCAATCTCAAATTTTACCACAACATCGACTTCAACCTGTTTCACATTCTCATCAATCATGTTTTCAGGCTGATGGTAACCAATACGCCATTTGAAACTCAACCTTAAAAACAAATCCTTAGGTTGTACTTTTGAATGAAAGATATGTACCTTCTTATAATCTAATAATTTCATGATAGGGGAGTTTGCACAGTGGTTTTGGTGTTCGGTGTACCTATATATAGAAAACAAACTCATGAATTAAGCTTCCCTCACACTGGCGCCGTCAATGCTCGCGCGTTAAAATATTTTCCAATACCAAATCAAACTTTGTGTCAATATACATAAAGTTTGAATTTCTGTGGTAGAAGCCACGCCCCCACGCGTCAGAATATGCTCGCGCTGTCAGTGTCATTTAGTTGAAGAATGAAGTTTTTGATGTGAAAAATTTATAGGCGAGGTGTAAACATGATTTTTAGCGTGGCGAGATTTGCCGACGCTTCGCCACAACAAAATGAAATCAATCTTATTACTTAATGCATAAAGTATAGTTTTAAATGCGGCCACGCTCTGCCCACCGGCTGACTCCGCTCACTCGCTCACACGCCGCTACGACGTTTATGTTTTATGTGTCACATCTGCCAGGCGTCCCGCGACGGCTCAGTTTTTTCTATAAGTGAAAAGAGCTAGTTACAACATCACGGGAATAGAGGTGTCGGTAAAAAATCCTTGAAACAAACGAATTAATGGCTATTTAGTTTGTAACGTTATTAAAGTTGTATCTTTAAAATATTGCGAAAAACATCTGCGTGAGGCTTGATAGCGAAAATCATGCCAAAAATAGCCTTATTTACATACTGAACATACTGTTTCAATATATCAGCAAATATGGAACGTCGATGTAATAGAATTAAGGCCCATCTGTCCGCTCGCTAACAAAGTTACGTGTTTTCATGTAAATAACTACGAGGATGTAAATTGATGCGGCGTAGTTGAGTTATACACAGTACTTCAAAAGGTATAGGTTTGCTGTGCAAATTATTACTACGTCAAAATGGTTTTAAGTTATAGCTCTTAAACTTTCAAGGGTTCACTTTATTTTTACTATCTTATACTCTTACTATAGCACTGTCCCATTCCTGGGCAAAGGCCTTCCCTTCTCTCTTCCACACTTTTCTGGTCTGGGCAACCAGTGGCCATAACGGCTTGGTCTAGTGGTTTGTGGTGGCCGCTCAGCTCCTGTACCAGGTGGTAGCTGGTTTGATTCCCCTCAGCGGCAAATCTTCAATAATAATTGCCACTTTCTGAACGGTGAATGAAAACATCGTGAGGAATTCTGCACGTTTGTAGAAAGGCGTGTGAAGTTCACCAACCCGCACTGGACCAGTGTTGTGGACTATGGTCCAAAATCTCCCTCGTATTGATGGAGAATGTGCCCGGTATAATGGCAATAGGCTCGCCCCCTATTACTTTGGTACCAAAATATATCGGCAAAGTGTGCGTGCAGTGCACCTCTGCCTACCCCTTCGGGGAATACAGGCGTGATGATGTCTTATTATGACGGATGAATCCGTCAATATACCTACGATAAATGTGTTGAGTTGACTTACTGTTCAATGCCATATTATGTCAAAGCCGATATCCGTTTCAATCGACAGGAAAGCCCATCATTATGAGCGGTAACGAGGTTCCGTTCTAATTGGACGAGCGTCAATTAATAATAGCAATTTATACCTAGTAAATAACCTCAAATTTAGAGACGAATCATTTTTTTTTTTCATGTAAACCAATACAAACACTTATGAATCGTTAATAAATAATAATAGTAGTATCTGTACCACCCATTCGGAATGCATATTAGAAGAATGGGTAAGAAACTTCATGGTTGCTTTTTTCCAGAGAGTTGTAATCTACTTACAATGGCATTGTAGAATACCTAGAAGCGTGTTAACAACCTTCAGTTCTACAAGAAGACACCCAGCTCAGTAGTCTAAACATCCCGACGAACGTGATTCCAGACAAGCCGTAGGTCCTGCCTGATGATTGCTCTTTATGAATGCGGCTGCAACACCGCGCCCGGCGTCATTCAACTACCGTCCAGATTAGCATACTTGTAATCTTTTATTTCCACACTAAACAGTTTATAAAGCCATCCAGTTTTTGAGCATTTTGACTAGCGGACTAAAGTGTTGTATAGGGTTACAATTTAACTTCTTCTTTTTGCTTTACGAAATGCTGACATTTAATATAGGTAAATAAGATAAGGAATGACTGCACCTGAGATTAGCGGGTATTTCAGCCAATGTCTAGTAAGTAATTAATATTAAGAGCTAATTCAATAAAAACTCATTATCACTTATTTTTTTAATAGTTTAAGATGTTCATATCTGCATCGTCACGCTGACTTTCATCTGGGATAAGCAGGGCTTCAAAATACAATGTCTTATTATAACAATATTTTCCATATCTTAGGACAGATTTTTCGATCCTCAGACAAGATTCTTTAGATTAGAGTTATTCGTGCAAATCAAACCTATACGGCGAATTCAAATTAGCTTTTGGTTTAATAAGCGAACTCCTGAAACAACATTTTGATAAAATATTTTTTTTAGAACCTTTGGTCTGAATAGAAACATACGCTCCATTAAGAGATTAGATACTCTTTGTATTTTTTATATCACAAAAGGCGAAGAGAATAAAATACATTTTATAGATTGAAACAACAGCGGTACTGTGTATTTTAATTTGTTAATGTTTCAGTCAATGGTGAGCATACTCGTAACAGTGATTTCAAATTTCAATAAAATTGCTTTTAGGTATTTCATGTTGTTTTTGGTTTGAGTGATTGATATAACATAAATTTATATTTGGAACAGAGAATAAATAAAACGAAATAGTTAAATGAAATCTATACATTATATACATCATCATCATCACGCCTGTATTCCCCGGAGGGGTAGGCAGATGTGCAGTGCACCCACACTTCGCCGATTTATTTCTTGGTCCCAATGTAATAGGGGGCGAGCCTACTGCCATTATACCGGGCACATCCCCCTCAATACGAGGGAGATTTGGGCCAAAGTCCACCACGCTGGCCTAGTGCGAGTTGGCGAACTTCACACGCCTTTTTATAGACGTGCAGGTTTCCTCATGTTTGTCTTCGCTGTTCAGCAAGTGGCAATTGAAAATTACATTCGTACATGAAATCCGAATATCTTAGAAGTGCGGGCCCAGTAGATATTTGAACTTGTATCAACTAGGCTACCACTGCTTTATACAGGGTGTATCAGAAGGCTCATATGTGGATGCTTAGTGAAGACAGTTAATATCTAACTATCATAGTTTCTGAGTTATAGACCTTTGAATATTTGTCACAGGTATCATATTGGCCTTTGGGTACTATACATAACTCTATTCAGCAGTGTAAACTACACTTATGATTGGCGACTACCAATATTCACAAAACAGAACATGTAAATCGTACATAGGACTCGAAATATTACGAGTTATAGAAATTGACGACGAAAAAAAAGTTGGAAAAACATGGTGGATTTACGATCATTTTTTTATACCATTCAGTTGTATACCCGATGCTGATGCCAACGTCAAAATATTATTTTGGACTTCTGAAATACATTGAATCTTTGTAAAACTCCTGACTTTTTTTAATTCGCAATTTTTATATTAAAATTCAAGTTAATTGTTGCATAAGACACAATGGCTCATAGACCGGACGCCTTAACAAAGGATGGGGTAAAAACTCCAATTAGTGGCATCAGACAATGAAAGATTTTAATGAAGCGCCTCCAAAGATATGACGCAATTTATAAACTTCACTGTGTAATTGTTATGGTGGAGAAGAAATAATACAGTAGTTCTCTATTCACACGGTATAGTCGGCTGTCCAATTATTACAGGCACAACGCCCTCCTTGATTGGCTCATAGAAAAAGTTTCTTTAACTAAATGACACTGACAGTGCGAGTGAATTTTGACGCGTGGGGGCGTGGATTTTACCCATAGAGTAACTAGAGATCGACTCCGCTCTGCGTATGGCTCTGCGGCATTTTTTTTGACGTTTATCTGAAATCCGCCATTGTAGTTACCTGTGTATACGGCAATTACATAGGGCAACTGCAATAGCTGATGTCAGATAAACGTCAAAGAAAAACCTTAAAAAATATTTTTAAAAACAAGCTTTAATTTAATTGCCCTTAGTTTTCGTGTTCTTCTCAGCAAGCCCTTTCATTTGATACCCATGCTGTGGTAGTGCACAAAAAATAACTATTCCGCCATCTTGGATGATCCGCCATATTGGAATTAGAATGACGTCACATGCTAAGCATGCATTGTCATCCAAAATGAGCGTGTAAATCGGTTAAAGATAACTGATTTAAAATTCAGTATTCAAGAATCCACCTGGACATACATTGCAAGTTTTTTTTTTTATCAGATATGGCGGCAAACGAGCAGACGTTTCACCTGATGGTAAGTGATCAACGCCGCCCATGTAATGTAAAGCTAGTAAAAATTGCCGCATTTATGTAACTCGATCCTTTTACCACATAAATTCAAACTTTATGCATATGCCAATACCAAAACGTCCTTCGTGTCACAAACATTTTGACGTACGGGCATTGACGCCTCAGTGTGCCAGAGGCTTTAGTCGTGGAAACGAGTAAGTACCTTATGGCATAGTTTCCCCGCCTAGGGATATACGCCCAACACAACAGTTGTAATTCAAATGTGTTATTTATTTCAGAACTTTAATTTTGTAGCAAAGTTTTAGGATCAGTGGTCGCGGTCGCTTGGGGCTCGCCATTGAAAGTTATAAACCTAGTGTCTCAGTTTCAGATGAGCTTTTAAAGCTTTCCATTTAATTTAAAAAAAATAAACGGGTCGAATTGAGAACCTCCTCCTTTTTGAAGTCGGTCAAAAATATCATTCGCTGACGGATTGGTCTAGAGGTTTAGAATCACTCTCTGCTTGGGTCACTGTGACGAGTGGTTGCAGATTCGAATCCCGTAAATGGCAATGGAATTTAGGAAATTGCCCTATCGGAATTTACGTTATTTTAGTGACTTATTTGTCATTACATTCGGAATGTACATCGACACTTGAAAGGCAACCGACAAAAAAATCGTAAAATCTACACTTATATATTATATATTATATTATTATATTATATATAATATAATAATAATAATATTATATAATATAATATTATAAAGCTAAAGAGTTTGTTTGTTTGTTTGTTTGGTTGAACGCGCTAATCTCAGAAACTACTGGTCCGAACTGAATAACTATTTTTGTGTTAAATAGTTCATTTATCGAGGAAGGTTATAAGCTATATATCATCACGCTACGACCAATAGGAGCGGAGCAGCAACGAATAATGTGGCAAAAACGGGAAAAAATATACCTTTTGAAAGCTTCCGTTGCGTACGCTGCCTAAACGGTTAAAGTTTGCACTTATTGAGGAAGGTCATAGACTTTATAACATCACTCTACGCCAAAGTATATATTAGCGCGGGTGAAACCGCGGGCACAGCTAGTGAATTATATATACCATTCGAACGGCCACATTTTTCTGCTTCGTTTGGTATATATAAGTCATTACGATTTTTTCTCGCTTAATAATTTTTTTTATAAAAAATAATATTATTAAGCTAAAGAGTTTGTTTGTTTGTTTGGTTGAACGCGCTAATCTCAGAAACTACTGGTCCGAATTGAATAACAATTTTTGTGTTAAATAGTTCATTTATCGAGGAAGGTTATAAGCTATATATCATCACGCTACGACCAATAGGAGCGGAGCAGCAACAAATAATGTGGCAAAAACGGGAAAAAAATATACCTTTTGAAAGCTTCCGTTGCGTACGCTGCCTAAACGGTTAAAGTTTGCACTTATTGAGGAAGGTCATAGACTTTATAACATCACTCTACGCCAAAGTATATATTAGCGCGGGTGAAACCGCGGGCACAGCTAGTGAATTATATATACCATTCGAACGGCCACATTTTTCTGCTTCGTTTGGTATATATAAGTCATTACGATTTTTTCTCGCTTAATAAAATTTATTATAAAATTGAAAATTTATATTATAATCCCAAAAAATATATAGGAATCACAATCCACAATAACCTTTAAAAAATTACTATAATATCATTTAAAAATGAACGCTTAAACAAAAAAAAATATAAAAAAAAAAAGTTCATGTTAAATACTATATCACTTCTATTAACATCAATAATCATCACACTGCTATATCCGCGGAAAATAAATGAGGGTAATCTTTATCTATATCCAATGTATTTACTAAAAGTGTTTTGCTTGTACGCTCTTTCATTGTTTTTATTGCATAACTAGTATTTTTAAGTTCTCATCTTGAGTGAATTTATGTAATTCTTAATGAGAATATGAAAATATCTTAAACCTTAAAGGTTTTTAATAAGGATAGCTTTTCAAGCGCTTTTAAGTATGATGGCAATTAGTTAATCGCTATTATTATTTTATTTACAAGCTTTTTTATTTACAAGCTTAACTTGCAATGTATGTCCGGGTGGAATCTTGCAACTGAATTTTAAATCAGTTATCTTTAACTGATTCAGCTGAAATTTGTTATACACGGTTATTTTGGATGACAATGCATGCTTAGCTATGTGACGTCATTCTAGTTCCAATATGGCGGATAATCCAAGATGGCGGAATAGTTACTTTATCTGCACTACCACAGTATGGGCATCAAATGAAAGGGCTTGCTGAGGAGAACACGAAAACTAAGGGCAATTAAATAAAAGCTTGTTTTTTAAAAGTTTTTTTACAATTAATTTTTTTATTGTAGTTAAGTGAAACCTAACCTGTTTTTTTTCTTCTAAAATACGTTTTACAAAATGTTGTATTACTGGTAAGCAATTTCCTTCTCTGTAAAATCTGTTTCGTTAGACACCTTTATCACAAAGGCATCGTCCACACTGCCCAGTCGCAGCTAACGACCAATTTCCGTCCAACATGAGCCTTAGGAGTGCAATATCCGTTCCCAATAACGTGCACGCTTTAGAAAATAGTGTAAATTGTATTATGAGATTGTACAGATATAGTACAAAGAACTGACCCCTTACCAATACCTGTCTTGCAGCAAAGCTTTTTTAATATTACCTACAGTTTTTTACAGTTAACTTATTGCAGAATTTAGAAAATAGCAGTGGTAGCCGAGTGGTCGAAAGCACGCCTTGCAAATCAAAGTGTGCAGGTTCAAACCCCGGCTCGCACTGGGATTTATGTGCGAATCTCATTTTCATCCGAGATTATCACTTGCTATGAAACGGTGAAGGAAAACATCGTGAGGAAACCTGCACGTCTGAGGGAACTTGTCTAGTTCTCGATAGATGTGTGAAGTCTGCCCACCCGCACCGGGCCATGTGATGGACTATGGCCTGAATCCCCCTCGCATTGAGGGGAGGCCCGTGCCCAGCAGTGGGACGTTAAAAGGGCTGTAGTAGTAGTAGTTATTACAAAATCTATTAATTATTGTCAGTTAGTATGGAAACACAATACTTGAAGAGGTAGTAAGGACCTGAGATGTTTAAAATGGCTGTTTGACGCAATTCTTCGTGAACGAATTAATATACTGTATTTTAAGCAGACCGTATTTTAAGCCGACCGTAGCTTCGGCTTCGGCGTCAGCCAAAAGTCTATCTGAGGGTGAACACAATGTATTATTATTATACGCTCAATTACCAATTACACTAACAATTATACACATACGAATTAATTATACACCATCAATCATAATACACAAAAATCACTTATGAAAAATGATAGAAAAACACACACACGACATTTCTCACAATACCTCACTCATGCTAATAAAAACTTCTTCCAGCCATCCGCAAACACGTCAACATTTGGATCAGAATTCAGGAGACTGTTGAGTGCTGATAGTGAGCGAGGTGTAGAAGACAGCGCGGGCCACTGTGTGCACGATTTTGGTTTGTGCTTGCGGCCACGAATATAGTTGTCGGGGGTAAAGAGATGATTTGATCGATCACCTAATATAAATCTGCTTGTGTAAAGAAACTGTCCGTGAGTTGCCCAAATGTGTGGCCATTTTATGAAAATACTAGCTGTGCCCGCGACTTCGCCCGCGTGGACTTTAGGGAGATTACCCGAAAATATGGGTATTATGTTTTTCCCGCGGAACCTTAATGCTTTTTCTAAAATTAAAGTAGCCTAAGTTACGCCTTGGAACGTCAGCTATCTGTCAGTGAAAGTCCCATTGAAATCGGTTCAGCCGTTTAGAAGTTTACCTCAAACAAACAGACAGACAGACAAAAAATTTTAAAATTGCGTTTTCGTTATAGGTATCGTATCGTATATACTTTCATACGCATTTGGTAAAAAAGTGTTATTTTGATATTACAAACAGACACTCCAATTTTATTTATTTGTATAGAAAATATAAGCGGAATTGCCACAGATCTGCTTATAAATTCAGCAAAGAGTTCGATTAAGACGAATTGGTGAAATATACCAACTTCAATCGCCTCGCGCCTGTGTGTCTACGGCTTTATAGGTAAGCAATGCCCTTCTTTACGATCACGTATGCCTCAAAGGTGAAGATTCACGAGTGAAGTTTGTGAGGATTCGTATTATTATCATGATATTTATGAAGAAAGTTCCTAAGCTCCGATACTCAACTTCATTATTGCCTTTTGTTATAATCTGTTATTGACTTGGAGGTGTTAGAAATAGCACAGATATTGGGGTGAACGAATTTACTTGCCTTTAATGTAAATAAAATATATATCGCCGAACAATACATACTCATCGTATGATCGCAAACTAAGCAAAGCTATGGGTACCATAGAATGGACTGGGGCCGAACCCAGTTACACACAGACCAGGGCAAAAACCGAAAAGGCAATTTCCGTAATATTCCGCTGTAGGAAACCGAACTTGTAAAATAATTAAAAGCAAAGATAAATTCCATAACTAAACCTTCCTACATTATAAATAAAAATAGGTAATGAATATGGTAAAGATGATGGATGAATTCTCATGCTAAATTAGATTCTAAACTAACTGTCAAAACAGGCCTCTTTGATTTCGACTTGTACTATAGAAGCTTTTAATTCAAGTAACTAAGACTCGTACATGGGTTAATAGACTAATCTGTTCTAAATAACAATCCCGTGTGCGAAAGGGCAGCAGTGACTTACAATTACACAGTCTAACCTACTGGCTACCTAACTACTACCCACTACCTACTAAAACCTACTACCAGGTTTTGGCAGTACCTATTTGATTTACTTGTAATTAAAATACGTAATTGAAATACACATAGGTATTTGGTATTTGTATTTCAATTGCTTCCTTAAAATGTAATTTGTAATTCGTATTTCAAATACCTGATGCCGAGGTATTTTTGAAGTATTTCATTTATTACATTTAAACCTTTATTTAGCGATCGCGAGTGTGAGTGCGAGGCGAGAGTGCAATGATGGTAAAGTGGTTTTATTCACTCTTCAACAAGAAGCTGTTTGTATGAAAGTATATTTAAAAATCTAGAGTTCATGAAAGGAAACTGGTTTTACTGCTTAATTAATCTGGGTTTCCTCTACTTTACAGCCCGTGCTGGTCTAGATTACTTTGTAATTTGTATTTCAATTAAAAATAGCTAAATACAATATTTTGTATGTTATATTTCAAATACCTTACATATAGATATTTTGTATTTCGTATTTTAATTACTTGCAATACAGTATTTTTTAATTTGTATTTCAATTAAATCAAAGCATGTATTTTGCCCACCCCTACCTAGTACTACCTACCTAACCTACTGTATAGGATATAGGTACTCATAGTGTAATTAAATTAGCAGATTCCAGGGACGAAACAAATTGTGGCCATTCGTTAAATAAGACTACACGGGAATGCTTAGGTTATTCTCAGTGAAGTAGGGATCCTTCTCACTTATTGTGTGCCATTTATAATAGTGCCATGTTTTTGTGGTAATCAATTTCCTGTTGTGTAGACGAGTTCTATTGTTCTTGGTAGAATTAGGAGTCTGTTGTCGATTGAATTGGTACAATCATTGTTATCGATGCTAATAAAGGCAATCCTTACTACTACTACAGCCCTTTTTAACGTCCTACTGCTGGGCACGGGCCTCCCCTCAATGTGAGGAAGATTTCAGGCCATAGTCCACCACGCTGGCCTAGTGCGGGTTGGCAGACTTCACACATCTATTTATAACTAGACAAGTTCCCTCAAACGTGCAGGTTTCCTCACGATGTTTTCCTTCACCGTTTCATAGCAAGTGATAATCTCGGATGAAAATGAGATTCGCACATAAATCCCAGAGGTGCGAGCCGGGGTTTGAACCTGCACACTTTGATTTGCAAAGCGTGCGTTTGACCACTCGGCTACCACTGCTCGAATCCTTACTAAGCGACAAAAAATCGTTAATTAAGTCATATATACCAAACGACGCAGAAAAATCTGGCCGTTGGGATGGTATATATAAATAATTTTACGATTTTTTGTCGATTAGCAAGGATTGCCTTACAAGCGTCTTTATGTGTTTTAGGTTTTCTTATTGCTTTAATCTGCGATAGATGTCGCTAGGGTAGTTTGTGAAGTATGCACAATAGGGAGTCAACAGCCGCGGTTTAAAATTTTTACCAATACCAAAACGAACTTTGTGTTAAACTTTAAGATGAAATTTCTGTGGTGAAAGACACGCCTCTGCGCGATTTATGTAAAAACATGTTCAAATTGAAGCAGTGGTAGCCGAGTGTACGAACGCACGCCTTGCAAATCAAAGTGTGCAGGTTCAAACCCCGACTCGCACCTCTGGGTTTATGTGCGAATCTCATTTTAATCCGAGATTACCACTTGCTTTGAAACGGTGAAGGAAAACATCGTGAGGAAACCTGCACGTCTATAGAAAGACGTGTGAAGTTCACCAACCCGCACTGGGCCGGCGTGGTGGACATGGCCCAAATCTCCCTCGTATAGAGGAAGAATGTGCCCGGTATAATGGCAATAGGCTCGCCCCCTATTACATTGGGACCAAAAATACATCGGCGAAGTGTGGGCGCACTGCAGTGCACCTCTGCCTACCCCTTCGGGGAATATAGGCGTGATGATGTATATATATATATACTAGCGGTCGGTCCCTGCTTCGCACGTGTGGATATTTCTTTTCAAACATTTTGGCATAGATAAATATAGCCTATGTTACTCAGTGATAATGTAGCTTTCTAACAGCAAAAGATTTATGAAACCGTTCCAGTAGTTTTTAAGTTTATTCGATACATACAAAAATACAAATCTTTCCTCTGTATAATATTAGTATAGATAATATTAGTATGGATTTAGTTGCATTCATCGGTGTTCTGATAAGTACCTAATACATATTAAAATACATTCCCCATTGAAAGGATCTTGAAAATTTTAAATTATAATTTTAGTAACAATATTGGAAATGTTGGAACTTCACATATTTCCCAACAAAGTAATCAGCGCGAATGTGTTTGTTTGGATCGCGAACAATTCCGAACGGAGTTTATTTACGAACATTGTTATTGTTTGTCAAACACGAGAAATAATAAAATTTGCCAAACTCTCAAATTGCGTTCGTTAAAATATAGAGTTGACTATCAAACTGCTTGCTTATCCATTAAATCTTTAAACAATATAATGTAACTTTGGATTCAAAAAAAAAGAACAAATCCGTTTACTGCAGGGCTTGGTCCAGTGGTTTAAGCGTAGGCCGCTTGACTCACTGAACCGATTGGTTGCGGGTTCGAATCCCGCCAGCGTCAAATTTCGGAAATGGCCTTTTCGAAATTTGCCCTGGTCTGAGTGTAACTGGGATCGCCCCCAGTCCATTGTATGTTACCCACAGTACAAGCTTTGCTTAGTTTGGGATCATACGATCAGTATGTGTTGTTTGGCGTTATTTATATTTATGTACTTTGTACTTTAAAATGTGCCTGTGGTTAGTATATCGATTGAAATTTCTGTATATTCCGGAATTAAACGTTCTACCAGTTTCTAGCACTTAGCAAGATCGTTCCTAGAAATAATTTACAACTTTTTATCCACGTTTTAACCTTTTCGCATAGACTGGGGCGTCAAAATGTTTGTTAACATCGAAAATACCTCTGTCCCAATCTTAATCTGTGGTAATAGTCAGGAAAAGGTGGTGCGATGACCTAGACCGTTATCTGGTGGGATGGAGTGATCTGACAGGAGATAGAGATGTGTGGAGGAGAATAGGGAAGACCTTTGCCCAGCAGTGGGACAATATAGGTTAAAAAAAATAGTCACGCAACCACGCGTCTAAATTTGCTGGCGCTTTTAATAACTTTTCGTCGAAAATTTTACTTTATCTATGAGTCAGTACAGTCTGTTTTAGTATTGACAAAAGTTTCGACATGCGCCTTGTGAAGCCCAGTGGGGCGTGGAGCTTAAAGTTATACAATGGTCTTGAATAAAACATACGTGTTTATAAATATTTCGCAAACTGATTGGGAATTTAAAGTTTTTTTTTTCAGTATTCTATAGCCGTCTAGCTACGTCTAGTCTCAGAAACAATATAGAAATGTTTATTAAAATTTTATTGATTTTCATGTTTCAGTCTGCAAACCGAATTTGGAAGAGCGCCAGGTGGTGTTATTAGAAAACACCACTCAAGCCTTACGCACACTGGGGCGTTAAATGAGGCGCGTCTACATTTTTCCCAGTACCAAAATGAACTGTATCGACTCGTAGACAAAGTTCATTCTGCAACGAAATGAGAGGTAGTGCAAGGTAATTTTGACTAGTAGAGACTTTTACCACGGAAATACAATCTTTATGTATATTTACATAATAATAATATTTTTTCTGTTTTTTATATTTTTAAATGTATTTTTTATATATTATTTAAAAATGTAATTTATAAGAAAGATAAGAAATAAAGGAGATAGTAATAATAAATAAAGCAAGTATCTTGATCTGGCTCACGAGGTTGTCGACATGTGGGACATTAATGCGGCAATCATTGTACTGATAGTCGTTTCCGTCCATGGCTTATTAGCCAAGAGCCTCGACAAACACCTAAAGAGGCTCGCGTTAGGCAGCTGGATCAAGGGACAGATTCAGAAGGCGGTACTTCTGGAGACGGCGCGCATTGTGAGGAAGTTCCTCTCTCTGGAGCCCTAACCACTGGTAACTAGGACCCGATTCTAGATGTTGGTGGGGAACTGTTTTTTTTTATATTTTTAAATGAATTTTTTATATTTAAAAATAAGAAAAATTAGAAATAAAGGAATAATAATAAGCCTTTTTGTTCTGAACTGAAATAAATATCATATATGTATATATATGATATTTATTTCTTGTTTTATTTATAAAATGTCCCAAAGTTCAGTTTGCCTCTTGGCATAAGCCTCCTCTAACATTTTCCATTGGAACCTGTCCCGTGCTACCCTTCTCCATTGGTGTCCCGCCGTGAGTTTTAAGTCGTCTTCCCATCTAGTCTGCTGGCGTCATCTACTTCTCTTGCCATCTCTGGGGTACCAGTGTGTGATCATTTTACACCATTTCTCTTGTGGGTCTCGTATCATGTGACCTGACCATCTCCATTTTTGTTGGTCTATTCGGGTTAATATATCAGCAACTTTAGTTTTTTCTCTTATCTCGCTACATCTCACTATGTCCGGTTTCTTTATTCCTATCATATTATATTTAAATAGAGCTCGTTTTAGTAATTCTGACGCGCATGTTTTAACGCCGTAGTGTTCGCGGCTCTTTACCCTACTGAAGTTATTTCAATTTTCATTGCAGGTACCTTGCACAGGGATACTTTAAATGAAATTTGTAATTAAAACAGCTTCGAACAGTTTCGAAGTAGAGCTTATGCTATATAGCATAAGCTCTACTTCGAAACTTAAAATAAATAAAGCAATTAGTTGTCGCGTTGATTTATAAATCTACAAATAAATAAAATCAAAATGTCTGTAAATAATTATCTTATCGTTTATAAGTTGAGTAAATTATATTATCATCTATCTGCCAATGTAGTCCCGTCAAAATCGGTCCAGCCATTTCGGAGACTACCTGGAATAGAGATATACTTTTATTTTTAATAGCCTAGTATATGTCCCACTGCTGGGCAAAGGCCTCCTCCTTTTGTCTCCACATGTCCCTATCCTGGGCCTGTTGTGGCCACGTTTCTCCCGCAAAGGTGACCAGAGATATACAAAAATTAAAAAAAGTGTTTAGTTTAAATTAAAAAAATAGTATACATTTACACTATGCATTTAGTGAAAAGCTTTTATCTTTACATCAAAAACAAATGATTTAATTTCATACCTGTCGAAGCTATCCATAAGCATTCTCTTCAGAAAACATTCTCTTCAGAATAACAAGTATAAATTGAATTAATTATTGCATATTATGCTACATGAATATCTGTATTTGCAATCGTAATTGCGTCCTCCACATATCGATATTCAATTATCGATAATCTCATCCAGCCTACGTGGCGGATGAGACGTGATGTGGAAGCAAGCTCCTCTTAACACGTTTCACATCGAACAAGTACACAAGACTCTACAAGTACATAGCTTTGTTGAATAAGTTTATTTTATTACTAGCTGTGACCGCAACTTAGCCCAAGTTGGACTTTAGAGAGATTACCCGCAAAAATGGTTGCGTTAGGCGCTTTTTCTAAAATAAGAGAAGCCTAAGCTACGCCTTGGAACACCAGCTATCTGCCAGTGAAAATCCCGTCGAAATTGGTTCAGCCGTTTGGAAGTTTAACCGGAACAGAAAGACAAATTAAAAACCGGCCAAGTGCGAGACGGACTCGCGCACGAAGGGTTCCGCCGTATCTATAAAAACGGCAAAAAAATCACGTTTGTTGTATGGGAGCCGCCTTAAATAATTATTTTATTTGTTGTTATAGCGGCAACAGAAATACATCATCTGTGAAAATTTCAACTCTCTAACTATCACGGTTCATGAGATACATCCTGGTGACAGAAGGACCGACGGACGGACGTACGGACGGACGGACAGCGAAGTCTCAGCAATAGGGTTCCCGTTTTAGCCTTTGTACGGAACCCTAAAAAACATGCATTTTTTTATAAGTATCGTATATAATTCCATATGCATTTAGTGAAAAGATTTTATTTCAACATTACAAATAGACACTTCAATTTTATTTATTTCTAAGATACAAATTGTCCGAACATGATCTTTAAAATGAAAGAAAGGCACTTTCACTCAACAAATGAGCAGTGATTAGAATTATACGTATCTATAGGACTTTATTATGCAAACGCATTAAAATTATGATGGCAATTTAGTTCCAGTAAACAGACATACAATTTTTAAAAGTTAAATGTGTACATTTATCACGAAGTCATTGATTTTGATATTAATGTTCTGTGTCTATTTATTTTAACGTCCCACTGCTGGGCACGGGCCTCCCCACAATGTGAGGGGGATTCAGGCAGTAGTCCACCACCCTGGCCCAGTGCGGGTTGGCAGACTTCACACATCTATCGAGAACTACTCAACTTCCCTCAGACGTGCAGGTCTCCTCACGATGTTTTCCTTCACCGTTTCATGGCAAGTGATAATCTCGGATGAAAATGAGATTCGCACATAAATCACAGAGGTGCGAGCCGGGGTTTGAACCTACACACTTTGATTGCAAGGCGTGCGTTCGGCCACTCGGCTACCACTGCTATTGTGGTGACTAACATTGAGAAAAGTATATTGAGGTGGTTTGGCCATGTAGAGAGGATGAGTGAACGTGTGAGAGTAAGAAGACCGTGACGTAGTAACGTGCGTGGAAGTGTAGGAAGAGGGCACCCGAGAAGGACATTTCACGACCAGATTAACGGTCATTTTCAAAAATGATTACCACTTGCTGAACGGTGAAGGAAACCTGCACGTCTATAGAAAGGCGTGTGAAGTTCACCGACCCGCACTGGGCCAGCGTGGTGGACTATGGCCCAAATCTCCCTCGTATTGAGGGGGAATGTGCCCGGTATAATGGGAATAGGCTCGCCCCCTATTACATTGGGACCAAAATACATCGGCGAAGTGCGGGCGCACTACAGTGCACCTCTGCCTACCCCTTCGGGGAATACAGGCGTGATGATGATGATGATGTATATATTAACGGTATCTTTCAGAAAGGTCAAGTGGGCAGCACCCTCAAACGACGGAAATGCATGAAAAGATGTATGACCGTGGATGAAGCAAAAGAGGTATGTCAGGATCGTATCGTGAAACAAACGGTAGTCTCTGCCTACCCACATGGGATACAGGTATATGTATGTATGGATGTAAAGAAATTATTACAGTTTATAAACTAAGATGACAACAAAATCCTTATAAAATTGTGTTCACATTTAAAAGGTTGGCAATCCACGTCGACATTATAGAGTCGCCCAACAATTTTTCAAGGAAACTTTTTCATTAAAATTCCTTCTCCCAACATCTTGTTGAAAGTCTCAAGGCAGCGGTGTACAAAAACCACGGCTCGCTATTAAGATAAAAGTTTACGCGATTTATGTGACATTGGGCGGGTCAAGAACACGGTCGCGATGAAAGGTTTAGCTGTAATGCTGCGATGAAAGCAGCTGTTATCCGTCCACAATTTTTGAAGAGAGAGCGATACGGCAACGGGGTATAGAAGGATTGTTGGTCTGATTACCCTACACATGGTTTCTTATAGATAGAAAAACTTGAGAGGTGGCAAGGGACACCCGGATGGAACGAAGTTCCTTTTGAAATGAATAAAGCAAAAAATTGTACATACACGTTTTTTTTTTTTTAAATCGAAATCACACACACATTTACAAAAGTGTCGTTACAATTTTTACTCTCACACACACATTTACAAAAGTGTCGGGCGACACTTTTAGTCTTATTTTTTTCCGTCTAGCCCCCTTTCGCAACGCGCCATAAGGAACTACGTTCCAAAAACTAGGAATGTAAACTATACACGGATATGTTAGAAACATTCTGACACTGACGCAGAAAGTGGCGTTAAGTTGAATAGATTGAAAAACACCACCATCTTTATCACTGTCATCATCCATTTTTATTTATAATGTGTATTTATTGAATTTGTCCTTGCTATTGCCATACATACCGCATATCGCAGGTGCAGGCATTCCTCGTCTTATTCCATCAAATTATCATCATTTCACTCATTTCGTAAAAAGAAGAAGAATAGATTGCAGATTTTTTGACGATTCAATAATGTTTTTATAACACTTGAAATTGTAAGAGCGCAGCACACTGGGACAACAGGATTCGCTCGCTCCGTCAATCACATTTCGTTGAAAAATGAGCTTTAACCATGAGTCCATACAGTTCGTTTTGGTTTAAGCAGACATTTTGCAGTGCGCGTCTTGACGCCCTAATCTGCCATTTTTTTGTGTTTTATATATCGAGAGGTGCAAGGCTATTTAACTTAGGCGACACTTTTGGGCGATATTTACTATATACTCATATTTGGAATCAGCTAGTTTTTCTGCGACGAATGAGTATGCATGCTCTCCTGTAAAGTTAAAAAAACTTCGCTTAATATACCTCTTGAATTAGTTATGTTTTACAGAATCAGAATCAGAATATTTTTTATTTATATAAACCAATACAGGCACATAAGAATCGTCAATAAATAGTAAAAATAGTAGCTCTACCACCCGTTCGGAATGCAATTTCAAAAATATTATTCAGTTATATTTGAACGAAAGGGTTAAATGCAAAATTTGATAAATGATATCTATATAATCATCTGCCTATTTTATACCTACTACTACTACAGCCCTTTTAACGTCCCATTGCTGGACATGGGCCTCCCATCAATACGAGGGGGATTCAGGCCATAGTGCACCACGCTGGCCCAGTGCGGGTTGGCAGACTTCACACATCTATCGAAAACTAGTCAAGTTCCCTCAGAATCAGAATCAGAATTTTTTTATTTATGTAAACCAATACAGGCACTTATGAATCGTCAGTAAAAAATAAATAGTATTAATAGTATCTCTACCACCCATTCGGAATGCAATTCCTATGGAGAAGAATGGGCAAGAAACTCCATGGTTGCTTTTTTCCAATAAGGATTTACATGTTATTTGCATTACAATGTGTTTTTCTTAATTAACAATTATATAATATAAAGTTAATGAGGCTATACATTCTCAAAACACAAAATTAATCAGCAATACAAATTACAAGCTAAGTCAGTGTAAGATTTAAAGGTAGGAAGGAGGAGGAAAACGGGACAAATATCAAACATCCCTCAAATCAGTTCCTGTGGAGCCGGACCAGCGCCTGACCAAGCGTGTTTATCCTCTAGATAATTCTCTATTGTGTAATAAGCTCGCCTGCATAGTGTTTGTCTAATGCAAGTTTTAAATTTGGTTTCATTGAGGTTAATGATATTTGGGGGTATCTTATTATAAAATTTGACACAGTACCCCATAAAAGATCTGTGAATTTTAGCGAGACGAAAGTGTGGTTGATCTAATTTATCTTTATTTCTAGTGTTAAAACGATGGCCATCACCTACTTTTTTAAACAGATGTAAATTTTTCCTTACGTACATGATATTCTCGTAGATATATTGGCATGGGACCGTCATTATATTGATTTCTTTAAAGAGTTCTCTGAGGGAGTCGCGACTACCTAAAGTATAAATGGCCCTAATGGCCCTCTTCTGTAAAATAAAAACCGACTCGATGTCAGTCGCCCTACCCCACAATAGTACACCTATAAGGTTTAAAATTCACTATAAAAATGAAAAATCCTGATTACATGTTTACATTTCTGAACACGTCAAACGTTTTAACTTCTATTTACATAAACCCAGGATTTATTATCGTTTACCGCTGCCTTGTGTCGCTTATCCCACCATATATCCACATTTATAGCGATCCCCTGAAGGTGTATGTTACGATATCGGGCAAAGGCTTAGCCTCGTCGATACAATCGGAATTCAATCCTGGATCAGAACGCAATGACGTCACCAGGAATTCAAGCGACGTGGTGGGAATTGGAATATTTTTATTAGAGGCTTTAGCCATTCGCACATTGGGGCGTCAAAGCTCGTGCGTCAAAATTTTTGCATATACCAAAAGGAACTCAATATATATATAAAAATAACAATAAACAAAAACCAGCCAAGTGCGAGTCGGACTCGCGCACGAAGGGTTCCGTACCATTACCTAGAAAAACGGCAAAAAAAATAAGTTTGTTGTATGAGAGGCCCCTTAAATATTTATTTTATTCTGTTTTTTAGTTATAGCGGCAACAGAAATACATCATCTGTGAAAATTTCAACTCTCTAGCTATCACGGTCCATGAGATACAGCCCGGTGACAGACGGACGGACGAACGGACAGCGAAGTCTTAGTAATAGGGTCCCGTTTTGTCCTTTGGGTACGGAACCCTAAAAACCGACTTCAAAAACCTAGGTGTAATTATTTAAAAGGTTATTTGTAGCTTTTAAGTGCACCTAGGTTTTTGTATTTTATTAAAAATATTCTTCTTTCACGATTTTTAGTGTCAATAATCGTTGAAAATATGCAAGTATTTATCACCTCATAACAGCCCTAAAAAAGTAAAAATTTACAGCCAACAAAAAACATAAATTTTAAATTAATTTCTGTGGTAAAAGCATGAAGATATTATAACGGAGATGGCATTTCGAGCCCGCGATGCGGTAATTTTTTCTGGTTTATCTGACTCCGCCATTGTTGTTTTCCCATATAGTTGCCGTATAATACAGGTACATGAGATAACAACAATGACGGAAAAATCGCCGCAGAGCTATACGAAGAGTAGAGTCGTTATGGGTACTTTAGATACTCTATGGGTAAAAGCCACGCCCCCACACGTCAATTATTAGCTCGCGCTGTCAGTGTCAATTTGTTGTAGAACAAATTAAAGGCCCACATATCAAAACGCGCGCGAGTATTTGGTCAATACCAAAATGAAATGTATAGACTAATGGTAAAAGTTCATTTTTGAATGAAATGACGTAGACAGCGCGATCGAATTTTGTCGCGTGAATATGTGGATTGTACCGCAGAAATTGAATCTTTATGTATGTTGATATAGAATTCGTTTTAGTATTTGCAAACATTTCAATGCGCTTTAAAATGCACATATGGTTGATCCTTTTAATATATAAATTAATGGTAAAAAACTTTTTTAAAACAAGCTTTTATTTAATTGCACTCAGTTTTCGTGTTCTCCTCAGCAAGACCTTTCATTTGATACCCATGCACTGTGGTAATGTAGAAAAATAACTATTCCGCCATCTTGGATGATCCACCATATTGGAATTAGAATGACGTCACATAGCTAAGCATGCATTGTCATCCAAAATAGGGTTGTATACCAAATTTCAGCTCGATCGGTTAAAGATAACTGTTTTAAAATTCAGTTGCAAGATTCCACCCGGACATACATTGCAAGTTAATATAAAGCTTGTAAAATAGCGGATTGCTACGGTTCTAAACATTCAGGTAATTAATTCGTTGAAGAAAAAATCCGCAGATGTCATTTTAGGCCCCCAGATCGGTATAAAAAGAGAATATTTGAGTGGTGACTATTGGGTTTGGGATGAAAATGGAAATGTTATTTCTACGTAATCTTGTTTCTTTATTATGTAAGCTTATCACGTGACGCGTGGGTACGAGGGAAGCTATTCTCCGAAATGTTTTCTACGACGACGGAATTGGTCCAATTTTAAACCGACTTCAAAAACGGAGGAGGTACTCAACTCAAAAGTAATAATACATCATCATCACACCTGTATTCCCCGGAGGGGTAGGCAGACGTGCACTGTAGTGCGCCCACACTTCGCCGATGTATTTTGGTCCCAATGTAATAGGGGGCGAGCCTATTCCCTTTATACCGGGCACATTCTCCCTCAATACGAGGGAGATTTGGGCCAAAGTCCACCACGCTGGCCCAGTGCGGGTTGGTGAACTTCACACGCCTTTCTATAGACGTACAGGTTTCCTCACGATGTTTTTCCTTCACCGTTCAGCAAGTGGTCATCATTATTGAAAATGACATTCGCACATGAAAATTAACTCAGAGGTGCGAGCTTGGGATTTGAACTTGCACCCCTTACGTTCAAGGCGGGCGTTCTTGCCCGCGAGGCTACCACTGCTAACTCAAAAGTAAACAAATAATAATAAAAATATGGGTTAAATAAATAAAAAAAAAAGTTGTTGAGAATAAAATAAAATCTTATATTAAACATTATTCTTTGCTGTAAATCCTACTAATATTATAAATGTGAAAGTTTTTGAGGATGGATGTTTGTTACTACCCTCACGCAAAAACTACTGAACAGATTTTGAAGATACTTTACAGTATTATTGTTTGTACATCAGAATAACATATAGGCTATACTTTATAATGATATTTATTCATAGAAATCTGCGAGGACGACGTCGCGGGTAATAGCTTTTTATTGTTAAACTAGCTGTGCCCGCGACTTCGCCCGCGTGGACTTTAGGGAGATTACCCGGAAATATGGGTGTTATGTTTTTGGAACCCTAATGCGTTTACTAAAATTAAAGTAGCCTAAGTTACGCCTTGGAACGTCAGCTATCTGTCAGTGAAAGTCCCATTGAAATCGGTTCAGCCGTTTAGAAGTTTACCTCAAACAAACAGACAGACAGACAATTTTTTTTAAAATTGCGTTTTCGTTATAGGTATCGTATATACTTTCATAGGCATTTGGTAAAAAAGTGTTATTTTGATATTACAAACAGACACTCCAATTTTATTTATTTGTATGTATGTATAGATGTATAGATTTGTTTTACATTATGATACTTAGGCGAGAATCCATTTATTTTTTACCGAATTCAAAAATATGGAGGGTTCGATACGTGTAATTTTTTTAAATGCTTCATAAAGCCGAACCGCTCCTATAAACCGGATTTATAAGCGCAAGTAATAAGTACGGTAGGTAATATCTAGTTAATGAAGTTATCTTCTGTTTTGCTTCCACCGTAGTCTTTATTTGACTACGCAGCAGTTCATAGTGTTGTGACGCCACGTGAATCATTTTTTTTTATCGATATATTTTAAGTAACACATTTTATATGCAATGCCGCTATCCTAATGACAATTCTTTAGTTAAACCCACAATGATCGGTAAAATTTTCATGATTATAAAAATATATGGTCGTTGAGAAACCTGCTTTTGGAAGTCAGTTAAAAAAATAAATCAACACGGTTAATTCATTAGACTTTAAATGAAAATTCAGTTGCAAGATTCGACACGGACATACATACATTGCAAGTTAATATAAAGCTTGTAATAAGTAGGATTTGAGACACAATTTATAAAGTGCACTAGAAAGAGAGCAATGACGTAAGAGTAAAAGAGAGAAGTGACCTATTAGAACGTCGTCTACAGAGTGTAAACACCCATCATAAGCCGTTTGTATATTAAAAGCGCTGTGGTAGGTTAGAGTGTCGGAGCTAACCGAAGTGAAAAAAAAAGGCTGGCACGTGGCGCGTGCGTGTCGTGAACTCCTGAGGTGTTAACACCACCTCTTAAAAATATCATTTAAAAGTACTGTAATTTTTTTGCAGATTTTGTACTGAGTTAACTGTCAAAAACTGAAACATTGGTGCGAGACGGGTGGTGGTTAGGGGGCTGTCTAACCCTGGTTAAATTCACGAAAGAAAAATATCGATACCTAAAAATTTTACTTTTATGGAACATCACTAAAATATTTTTTAATTATTTTCCCTGTGAACTTTTTGCCTTGTAACTTTTATGGGGGTCACGCTCACAAGCAAAACTGTTCCGAGCGAAACTGAGGATAACATTTGCCGTTTTGAAAATCCCGAGAATTTTTTAATATTGTCCAAATATTTTTTTGTAACCTTAAAAAATGCCGAGGACATTAAAGAAAACTAAAATAATTTGGAAAACGAAAAATAGTGTTGTTACAAATTTATCGATACAGAAATCATTTTTATCTCACCTTATTATAATAAAAAGTAGAATCGTTGGCACGAAGAAGAAGAAGAACATGTTTGCAGGGGGGCAATTCTCACATTATCGACAATATCTCTAATTCAAAATATTCCGAAACAAAGCCACTAAATTGATCGTATTTTGTCGGTTTGTTTCGAGATATCGAAGATAGTGTCGATGATGCGAGAATTGATTTCCGGATATTATACGACCAATTATTTAGCTATATTTTAATAACACGAAGTAACACCATCCCCATTTATAATTTCCAAAATGTCACACGAGTTTTTTGATATTCCCTTCATGATGTAGTCACACGGCGAGCGGTCAGCGGTAACCCTTTCATATGGTAATACCATAGACAGCGGCAGTAGACGGTTATGGGATGTGGATTACCGCCTTTGTGGACACAAACCAGAGATATTAAAACGTTTCACGGATTAGGTAAATGCCAAACAGTTATACGCGACGTATTTTTATTTAGATTTCAGGATTCATCACTGTCACCATCCATTTTTATTTATAATGTGTATTTATTTAATTTGCCCTTGCTATTAATTACTCGACACTGGCTGAAATACCCGCTAAACGCAGGTGAAGCCATACCTCATTTTGTTACTTAATGTAATATCATCATTAATTCATTCATTTCATAAAAAAAGAAGATTTAGATTTCATATTAATCCTGTGTGTATCATAAATCTTTTGCTGATCTTTGTCGCAAGGTTTAAATCACATTATCAGTATCACACGTTCAAGAATCTCACAAAAGCTATTTTTAAAGCTGTATAGTTCAAATTTGACGTCACCAAGTTAAGGAGAGCGCGAGCGCCTCTGGCAGCGAGTTTATAAAATATGATTCCTACACAATTTTTCGTTAATATGGCGACACGTTATCACGTATAAGATAATGGTGAAGTCATAGTCCGACAACAGAACAATTCACTAGCTCAATGCTAGCTCCCTATCGTTTAAAAACCCAATGCTCTAAGCAATTTAGAACGTTAACTGACATATTTATAAGCCTGTATTTTGCTGAGCAGCTGTCATTGTTGTAATCCTTTAAAAATAAAAGACGGCAAATGTAGATACATAATCTTTTATTGTTTTACACGACTCAATCGGTGTCGATAGAACGTGAAAGGCACATCACTACGTCTAAGTACATTCGAGATGCCTATAAGGGTTACCGAAAGTGCGATATCGACAAGGGTTTTATGACCCCAACTGCCAAGAATCTTAGTATTAACTGTGCCAAGAGTTATCTTATCTGTGACACTGTGACCTAAAACTCTCATCGCAAATGTCCAGAAAACAAATTCTTATTCTGCCTATTGTGCGGTGAAAGCAAAGAATTAAAGAAAACCTTCGTGTGGCGATACCGGCGTGACAGACATGATTATATGATTTTATAAGTGTTAAAACATCAAGCATTGCTTCCAAATCGCATAACAGTTTTGGACTCGGTCCTTTGGATTACACTTGTTATTAATGGTTGCGTTAGAAACCTATATACTATTATATGGACTAAGTATAATTGAATGTTAGTAGTATTTACAATTAGAAAGTAAAATGAAAAAAATAACAACATAAAAGTAATATTTTTTTAGGGTTCCGTACCCAAAGGGTAAAACGGGAACCCTATTACTGAGACTTCGCTGTCCGTCCGTCCGTCCGTCTGTCACCAGGCTGTATCTCATGAACCGTGATAGTTAGAGAGTTGAAATTTTCACAGATGGTGTATTTCTGTTGCCAATATAACAACAAATACTAAAAAACTGAATAAAATAAGTATTTAAGGGGGCTCCCATACAACAAACGTGATTTTTTTGCTTGTTTTTATAGATAATGGTACGGAACCCTTCGTGCGCGAGTCCGACTCGCACTTGGCCGGTTTTTATAATAGATTTGACCTTTAAGCTACGAATTTGCCTTACATTACATATTATTTGGATGAAAAAATCTATTATTATTCACTAGTATACAAGTTGCCACTGACGATTACATACAAAATATAGTAACTTCCATTCTAATCCCATTCTTCTGTTTTGTGAATAAAAGCATTACCATAAATCCTGAGAAGGAGGCTGTCATAAAAGCCCCAGAAACTTGTGAACGGAGACATGACTGAAGTCTCAGCCGATATGACACGAACGATCAATTTCATTGTTCAATCGCCCGAACATTCGTCGCTGGGACAAACACCTCTCAATCTTGATGTATCCCTGGTACTATATGAATAGCAAAACATAATAAATTCAAATCGTAATCTGGGATTTGTCTGTCTTACATGCTAATGATCAGTGAGACCAATTTCGTTCCAAATCCAAAAATTGGGATGTCTTTATGTCACAGATATCTATAATTTCCATAGAGTATCTAGAGTACCCATAACGACTCCACACTTCGTATAGCTCTGCGGCGATTTTTCCGCCATTTATGTTATCTCATGTAGGTAATAGTATACGGCAACTATATGAGAAAACAGCAATGCTCAAACGAGGTCAGTGTCACAAAACGAGCTCTGTGTCAATATACATAAAGATTGAATTTCGGTGGTAAAAGCCACGTCCCCACGCGTCAAAATTCGCTCGCGCTGTCTATGTCATTTCGTTGAGGAATAAACTTTTTCTATGAGTTAATACAGTTCGTTCGAATTAGCGATTCATCCGCCATCTTTATCAGTGTCATCATCCATTTTTATTTATAACTAGCTGTGCCCGCGACATCGCCCGCGTGGACTTTAGGGAGATTATCCGGAAATAATGGTGTTATGTTCATCCCGCGGAACCCTAATATAAGAATGTTCCGAGGCGTAACTTAAGCTAAGTTACGCCTTGAAACATCAGCTATCTGCCAGTGAAAGTCCCGTTCAAATCGGTTCAGCCGTTTGGAAGTTTACCCGGAACAAACAGACGGACAAAAACTCTAAAAATTGCATTTTCGTTATTGGTATCGTTTTATTTTGATATTACAAACAGACACTCCAATTTTATTTAGTTGTATAAATGTGTATTTATTGAATTTGCCCTTGCTATTAATTACTTGATACTGGCTGAAATACCCGCTAAACGCAGGTGGAACCATTCCTCATCTTATTACATTAAAGTATCATAACTTCACTAATTTAGTGAAAAATGAAGAAGAAGTACCTAAGGTGTCAAACAATATAAACGAGCTGCGTATTTATTACAGTAATAAAATGTTTTAATACCATTTTTACTGCAAAGCTTTATTAAATACGTAGCTTGGTTATATTGTTTGAGTTAATTCAGATAAACGTCAAAAAATTATTATTAAAAGTTACTAACCTTACCCTAATATTCTTAGCTGTTACTGCACCCACAATATAAAAAATAACTTTTTAAAAATCTAAAACCACTTTAAAATTTTAAGCTTTATCATTCGAAAACTTTCCAAAGGTGTCCCCACCCTATTTGATGAGCAAAAACCCACGAGAAAAAGTTTAATTCAAAGGTTTTAACAACAAGCGCGAGTATAATAAACACAAAACTTTACGTATTTATAACTCCCGTTAAACAAAGAGAATTGAGTAACGCCTCGAAACTTCTAATTAATAATTGGGAAAATTGAAAATCCCTGAATTATCAGATATAACGTAAAGTTGGTATTATTACAGTAACCACCATACCAACGGGTAGGCGAAGTGACTCAAGCGCCATGTTCGGCTATATTGAGTAATATACAGGGTGTCCCACGGATATGCCACATGGAGGGATAGTATTTAAGTTATTTAGCAAAAAATAATCCTTATGACGAAGCCTTTCAATCGGTATGATAAAACTACAGTATGATTATTTTTCTCGTGTAACGGGTTCGATTCCCGGTTCAACCCTGTAATTATTTAAATATCTTTGAATGCAGTTAAAATTATTATTTAAATTCAAATAATGTCTTCTTACAGTAAAACGTTCCATCTACAATATTCAAGGTACTTTCCCTCCATGTGGCAAATCCGTGGGACATTCTGTATATCGTTGGAATCAGCGAATTTTTCTCCGTGTTTTAATCTGGGTTTCGTGCAAAGCTACCAAAATGGCACTTGAGTCAATTCGGCTTTTAACCGTCGATTTTTTGTTATTGTTTTAATATTACTGCGTTCTTTTGTATAGTTACACATACGTTAAGTATATGCATCATATTATTTGTATTAATTTAATTGCGATTTTTTTTTAATTTTTTTTTTTGCACTTTTCAGCTGACGGTAAGTACAGGGTATTTCAAATATCCGATTTAAATGTTTCACATCTAAATAACCAACGGTTATACAACTCAAAGATAAAAGAAATGTGATTTTTATTATTATATATACGAGTATTTAACCATAATCTTAACAATTTAAAATATCAATAAAATCTTCTTATTTTTAATTATCTCTGACAAAACAATGGTTACTGCTATATTTCCTATAACGCCGCTACGGTTCTCATAACGGGAATCTAGCTTCTGAACATTGTCCCTGTTATCTGATTTACTAGACGACTAATCAAGAATTAAAGCAACCATGTCCGTGTTCAATGTTCCATTATAAGAGCTGACCACTGGGCAAGAAAAAACTCTCAGCAATGGACTGTACGCTAAACAAATAAGTCTTGTAAATAGACCGCAATCTGCCATTGATTATGAGACAATAGTCTGTATTTAATCCTAGATAAAACTCAAATTTGTATCTCCTTTAATTAATAAGTAACAATATTTTTCTGACCTATAAAAAAAATCAGATAAAAAAAAATACGTGTTCGATCCGGTAATTTTATGGTGTAACTAGCTGTACCCGCGACTTCGTACGCGTGGAATTTAACAACCATTTGGGTTTTATGTTCATTCCGCGGAACCCTGCTTTTTCAAAAAATAAAGTAGCCAAAGTTACTCCTTGGAATATTAGCTATCTTCCAGTGAAAGTCCCGTCAAAATCTGTTCAGCCGTTTGGAAGTTTACCTCAAACAAACAGACAGACAGACAAAAAAATTTAAAATTGCATTTTCGTTATAGGTATCGTGTATACTTTCATATATATATACATCATCACGCCTGTATTCCCCGAAGGGGTAGGCAGAGGTGCACTGTAGTGCACCCACACTTCGCCGATGTATTTTGGTCCCAATGTAATAGGGGGCGAGCCTATTGCCATTATACCGGGTACATTCCCCCTCAATACGAGGGAGATTTGGGCCATAGCCCACCACGCTGGCCCAGAGCGGGTTGGTGAACTTCACACGCCTTTCTACAGACGTGCAGGTTTCCTCATTATGTTTTCCTTCACCGTTCAGCAAGTGGTAATCATTGTTGAAAATGAGTTCTTGCCCACGAGGCTACCACTTTCATATGCAATTGGTAAAAATGTGTTATTTTGATATTACAAACAGACACTTCAATTTTATTTATTTGTATGTATAGAAGATAGATAACGCAAAGTTGATGAAACTACAAAGAAGCTCAAACAGGCTTTACGCTGCTTGAAAGTTCAATCAATAAGGATTCTACTTAAGATGTTGGTTTTCTATTATAAAATAGGCAAACGAAGTTGATAGCCTTTCACAGCATACAATATTAAATGGCTTGCCACTGTCTTACATTAAATACTTTTAAAGTTTCGATATTTAAAAAGGCGTATAATTAATGGATAAGTATGGACCATGCTACATAACAATGATATTTCGTTGAATAATAACATTTTTCTAGGAGGCAATACAGTTGGTTTTGGTATTGGCAAAAATAAATCAGCGCGAGTTTAACGCTCGGGTACCGGTTCCATCAAATTCGGCAATATCTATCTGACAATAGAAAAATCGACCCAATATTAAATACTTTAAGGTTTACTATCTAATACGTAGATCGATGTATAAAATAACAAGGAGACAAGGATATTTTAAAATATTTAGTAGAGTGTTCACTGTAACAGATGGGCGGCTGTCTGGGAGTGCTGTTCTCTGCTGTTTTATTGTCTGTTGAATTTAACAGTGTATTGCGCTGGGTCTTGCAGGCGTCTGCAGAGTGCAGTGTGCACTACGCTTTATTACGTCTGGTCTTATATTAATATAAATAAATATCACCAGACAACACATACCTATTCATGACCCCAAACTAAGCAAAGCTTGTACTATGGGTACCATACAATGAACTGCGGGTAATCCCAGTACCATAATAGGGGCCCGATTTGAATTGATAGATATCAATCCCATTTGAATTTGAATCTCTATTAGAGATATGTCGAAACAAAAGAATAAAATACGATCAATTAGACGTTTCGGTTCGATAGACATCAACCTGATGTCTATCAAACGAAAATCGGGCTCCATGGCAAATTCCGAAAGGCCCAGAATCCAACTCTGAACCTCTCAATTATAAAAACATCCTGTTTAACTGCTATTAGTGTTTATATTAAATTGAAAAGTTGTACTTTTTGCTCTACAAAATAAAGTGCCAGTCCCAAATAATCTAATAATCCTAGACATCTTACTCTGCCCGGATATATTTTATAGACGATATCAGAAAGCCGGGTACATTATGTTTTTAATCCGGGCAGCCGGGCGTCCACCCGTGGGGCCGGATAAGCGATATTCCGACAGTAACTTCTGTTTCGTCGGGCCCGGATTATCCGTTAAGTATAACCGGGTGTTTGGCGATCCGTGAAACGCGTATTCAATGGAATTTTGTTTACAAGAATTGCTGTTTTTAACGTGTTTGGGTGACAATTTATTTAGTTAAGTAAGTATATATTTGATCCGAATGAAGCTCTCCGCATACGCGGGCGTAGACCTTCGCGCGCCAAACTTCAAAACAAACTGTGTATTTACTTTTTAACCGACAAAAAAGGAGGCGGTTCTCAATTCGACGCGTATATTTTTTTTTTTTTTATGTATGATCACGCATATCTCCGGCGTCATTGGACCGATTTCAAAAAAAAAAATATGATGTTTTTCTATGAGTCATCATAGAAAAAAGTTTATTCTCGCTTCTCGAGCGAATTTTGAGGCGTAGGGGTGTGGCGTCTGCCACAGAAATTTAATCTTTCGCACATTAATACAGGGTTTGTTTTGATATTGACACAAGTTTTTACACGTAACTTTTGACCCCCAGTGTGCTGGACTTTATGGGGCTGTGGATTTTATGGCGAAGACATATTGAAACAAAGTAGGTAATGAGTGTATTAATGTAATGTTATGTAATGTGTGATAGTAGTGGTAGCCGAGTGGTCGAACGCACGCCTTGCAATCAAAGTGTGCAGGTTCAAACCCCGGCTCGGACCTCTGGATTTATGTGCGAATCTCATTTTCATCCGAGATTATCACATGCTATGAAACGGGGAAGGAAAACTTCGTGATTAAACCTGCACGTCTGAGGGAACTTGACTAGTTCTCGATAGATGTGTGAAGTCTGCCAACCCGCACTGGGCCAGCGTGGTGGACTGTGGCCTGAATCCCCCTCGCATTGAGGGAAGGCCCGTGCCCAGCAGTGGGACGTTAAAGGGGCTGTAGTTAGTTAATGAGTGTATTAACGAATTATCAAACGTTATTTAACGAACAATATTTGAATATGGAGTATAATGTAAATATTATTATAATTAAGATTATAAACATGCCTTCGAGTTTATATTAAATTGCGTCAGATACCAAGAACAAAGCCTTTTGCCATCCTTTCATACCATTATCAATCTTATTCTAAACCACACAAGGTTCAATACAGCTTATCAAGCAAATACCTGCAATGGTCTTGTTTGCATAGTAAAGAGCTGCGAGTGTCAATATTGTAACGCGTCGGTACGTTCGATAACACCTGCTTTGGGATTATGGCGGTTAAATATATGTAGATAGATATGTTATTTGCTTGGCTTTTCCGCGTATCATGTTCGGTGTTATTTATAAAATCTATGTACGGCTCTTCTTCCATGAGAGTTAATCCCCAGGTCCGCAATATTTGCCAATACTAAATCGAACTGTATTAACTCACAAAATAAGCACATTTTTCAATGACTGTCATCGATAACGCGAACAAATTTTGATACGTGGTCACATGCCTATTATCACAGAAATTGAAACTTTGTGATATTAATCACAGAGTTCATTTTCAACAAATGTTACAGTGGGTAGAGTACGTAAAACTTTTTCTTATAGAATTTTATTACATTAAGCCCGCGACTTCGTACGCATGGATTTTAGGAACCCTAATTATGTTATAAGTAGCCTAAGTAAAGCAGTGGTAGCCGAGTGGTCGAACGCACGCCTTGCAAATCAAAGTGTGCAGGTTCGAACCCCGGCTCGCACCTCTGGGTTTCATGTGCGAATCTCATTTACATCCGAGATTACCACTTGCTATGAAACGGTGAAGGAAAACATCGTGAGGAAACCTGCACGTTTGAGGGAACTTGACTAGTTCTCGATGTGTGAAGTCTGCCAACCCGCACTGGGCCAGCGTGGTGGACAAAGGCCTGAATCCCCCTCGCATTGAGGGGAGGCCCGTGCCCAGCAGTGGGACGTTAAAAAGGGCTGTAGTTAGTAGTAGTTAGTCGCCTAAGTTATTCCTTGTAACTATCTGTCTTACATTAAATTTAAATAAAAGCTTGAATTAGTAGTAAATTGTCTTAACCAAATATTGAATTACTTAAAGTCATAGGTAATTAGTTTTTTCCCGTCACAATATGGCGCGAAGTCGATGCTATTCTCATTTGAATCGCATAGTACTCATCGTATGATTCTAAACTATGCAAAACCTGTGCTATGGGTGCCATATAATGGACTGGGGGCGAATTAAGAAAAGCCCATTTGAGAAACTTGACGCTGGCAGGAATCAAACCTGCAACCAACTGTGGTGTTAGCACGCAGGTCAAGACAAGAACTTTGTCACGGAGTTGTCCGCTCGCTCTCTGTCTAATTTCATACGCAAGAATAAGACAACATCAAGATATTACGTGACATACGTCCAGTCTTGGTGCACATGCTACAAATACTGCACTTGTAGTATGAGCGCCAAGTTTAGATGTATGTCACGAAATATCTTGATGTTGTCTCTTTCACTCGTATGAAATTAGACAGAGAGCGACCGAGCCAATCCGTGACAGAGGTCTGCGTGCTGACACCACTGGTGCAGTAAGTCTAGCGGCCTACGCTGACCAAGCTGTCGCCTGAGTATCGAACTTAAAATCATTCGCTAGTCAGATAATCCTTCTGACTATTATTTACGCTTTCAATCTATCATGTATTTACATAAATGGTACATTACCCGAAATAAATATTCAGGGACGCTCATTTCTTTTCAGAATCGCTTGGCATTACCACAGAATAGCCGTTGCACAGCCTTGATTGAATTATTCATTCGGAGGGTTCCAAGATTCTATGAAATTAACACTGGGTACGTACTGCGCTCATTATTTCTGAGTCGCCTTTTGGAGCGGAATAATAGATTTAATTCGTATCCTATTAGCGTTTTGTTTGCATTCTTGTTTTGCTTTTTCTTTTTTAAATTACCAATACATTTATTTTAAATTGTAAATGTTAGTTGTTATTAAAAAAAAACTCATACATTATTTTGAATTAAGTTTTGTATACGATTTTCAAACTTGCTGAACTGTGAAGAAATCTGCACCTCTAAAGAAAGGCGTGTGAAGTTCACTAACCCACTGGGCCTTTGGGGCATCCAGGCGTGATCATGTATTTTGTAGATTTTTGATGAATTTATATATCTTAGTGCTCTTACACACGAGCGGCATGTTACTAACGGCATAGGCAACTGCAGGTGTCGACACGCGTCGGCGGCAACCGTCGACATCTCAACTATAGAGATCAGCGGCAGCCGTCGGCGGCTCTCATAGTATAAGAGTCGGTTGCAAAATGGATTCCGAAGAAGAAACACTGTTATTATTTTTACTTCATCGGCGCCGACAGAAACGAAAAATAAAAACACGTTCTTTGTGGATTCAAGAAATATATTTACTATTGAAATCGTTTACAACTTCTTCACATACCGACATCCATGCTCTGTTTTCTATTATTTTATTACTGTACTCTATCCATTTATAAAATCGAAAAATCAAAATCATTTTTTTTTTATTCGTGTAGGCCAAAAAGCACTTACAAATAGTCAGATTCTACCACCGGTTCGGAATGCTGCTTCCACTGAGAAGAGCCTATAATTCCAAATACACGTATTTTTCTTTACTGCCACAATTAGCAATTGAATATCAATTTCGTCACTGGAACTCATTTTACAAATTTGCATCGCATGCGCACTTTTAAACTATTTGCAGTCGAGTGAAAAAATGGCGGGCGCGGCACGCTACAACTGCAGCGTCGACGGCTGCCGTCGACGCGTGCAGTTGCCTATGCCGTTGGTAACATGCCGCTCGTCTGTAAGAGCACTAACGTGAATAAGGTTAATTAGAGTAATATCGTAATATTTACATTCATACATGTAATATTTATAAATCTAATTCTTCTATAGGTTAATGCAGTTCGTTTTCAAATTGGTTGAGTTTCTTGATGCCCCCTTATTGTCATCTATAATCTTTTCACTCTTGACCCATTTAAAAAGGTATATTTATTGAATTTGTCCTTGATATTAATTCTTCGACGTTGACAGTGTGCAACTTTTTTTCATGATATTCCATTAAATTTAATCAATTCATTAATTTCGTAAAACAAAGAACAATTGACAGAATTTACTTTGTTTAATCCAATCGGGATTGTCAACCTTTTGTATACGTATTAAGGAATAACAACACCACATGGTGGTCAGAACACGTCCGCAGAAATCCTTTATCTGTTTCAACACAAAGGCTTCGCGCCTCCACAGGGAGACACATTGTCGGAGATTTATATTGAGACTCGTGTCACTGGAATATAAAGAATTGTTTCTCACGGTTGTTGCTTTCATAGTAAATCTAATATGATCCTTTGGTGCTTTGTTTCAGGTGGAATATTATGAGAAATATTTTGAGCACGTGATACTATTATAGTTGTAATATAGCAATAAATTATTATCATTATTAGACAAAGGTATCTTCAAGAAACGAGCCTACTAATTCTTTAAAGGCCGGCAACGCACTTGCGATGCCCCTGGTGTTGCAGGTTTCCATGGGCGGCGTTGATCACTTACCATCAGGTGAAACGTCTGCTCGTTTGCCTCCCTATCTCATAAAAAAAAAAAAAAACCATATCAGCTTGGTCTAATGTTTTGAGCGTACCGCCTTGGGAGATTGCGGGTTTGATTATCGTAGGGAAAAATGGCGGAAAAGGCTTGTTTATAATTTGCTCAAGATGAGTACTTAAGAGATGGCTTCTTACAATAGGCACGAAAACTAATATACTATTTAATACTATAATATACATGTTTAACAGTAAAATTATCAACTTAGACATATTCAACAGTTCATTATACGAGTTTAGAAAAATGATACTTAAATCATTGCCATAAATATTTTAATTTTATTTTTACTTTTTCAGTATTCAAATTTTAAATTTTAGCTTTAAATTTAATTTTTAGTTTAGTTTCAACTTTATTTGTTTCTTTTTTTTAAATGTTTAAGTCTCACGTCGGTGAAAGTTGTACACACCTGTCATTGGTGTACCTATCAGACCAGTTTTTATTTAATATTTTATTTACCCAATTGTTTAATAGGTATACTGTTGGTGTGTCGTTCTTAAATAAATAAATAATCCCTGCGTAAGTACCTAAGATATGTGTGCCTAATGATGGTCACATTCAAATTAGAAAAACAACAGGTCATTAATTATACCCCTCTATAATCTATGCATAGTTACGGGTTTCCTATTTTTTACGGTTCCGTACCCAAAGGGTAAAACGGGAACCCTATTACTGAGACTTTGCTGTCCGTCCGTCTGTCCGTCTGTCACCAGGCTGTATCTCATGAACCGTGATAGTTAGAGAGTTGAAATTTTTACAGATGATGTATTTCTGTTGCCGCTATAACAACAAGTACCAAAAAACAGAATAAAATAATTATTTAAGGGGTCTCCCATACAACAAACGTGATTTTTTTGCCATTTTTATAGATAATGGTACGGAACCCTTCGTGCGCGAGTCCGACTCGCACTTCGCCGGTTTTTTACAAATATAGGAAGTTAATATGATTTGAGAGTCACATTATGTACAACTTTCAATACCGGATCTTGGTGTGGGTAGATAGGTAATAGACCAACGTAGCAATATTCCAATTGCATCTTTATATTCTGATCGGGGCGCACAAAAAGCAATAAAGTCAAACAACATCAATTTATTTACAACACGATAGACGGAACCCTAGAACTTTCTTCATACATCGACCTTTCCGCTCGTAAAATATTCTTTATAACATCCATATATGATCGAGTGTAGTGAGCGAAAGAAATTCCTTCGTTCAATATACCGGACGTTTTCCTTGGAACGGTCAAAATATTTTATGTATCAACCCTTGTGTGTCTGGACCGGGAGCATTTTACGAGGATACTTTTCGTTCAAGGAGAATAAATTTGTTCAACTCTTTAAGCTATATTTAGTGTATTTAATAGCACAATGTTAAGTGCCTCCTTAATACTACCTGTCTTGCAGCAATGTTCTTAATTATTTTTAGTTTTTGGCAGTAAACTCAGTGCAAATCTGCCAATAAATACAGTTTGTCTTGAAACTTTAAGGGCTATATTTCACCGGGACACCATGGTGTCCGTAAGCTACCAAAATAGACACCATACAGACACCAGAGACGCCACACCACACTGCGATAGTATCAAAATGGACCTTGGAAGAGATAGCACTACTGCTGTATGTACGTAGGAAAAGAGATAGAGAGCGTCTCTGGCGGCCGGACTGGCGGCTGAGTGAGTGAGACACCATACAGCGCTATAGTAATTAGTGGTGGCGCGACCAGCGTGGAAGCGCGACCAGTAACATTCTGTGCTGCCGTCCGAGCTGGTCGCGCCGCCAAATTGGTTGCGCAACCAAGCGGACACCAGGTGAGTAACTCTCTAGGTATAGATCTGTATACATTTTGTTGGTAGCGGTGACTGGTTGCGCCGCCATGGTGTCCAGGTGAAATATAGCCCTAAGAGGTGGTCGTATTATTAGTCACCACATAATTGGCTCACGGGTTACATTTTGATGGTTTCCACATATTTATAGAAAGTTTCAGCTCACATCCAATACATTTAAATTTACATTGCATATCTTTAAAAAATAGGACGTTCTAAAGAGTGGTACACAATGCCTTGACAGTTAGTTTGTAGACGGATTGCAATTACTAAATTTAGCGCGCCCGAGAATGATCTTTCACGACCAGATTAATGGTCTCTTCCAGAATGGTAAAGTCTGTAGCACCCTCAACCAACGGAAGTGCATGAAAAGATGTATGAATGTGGATGAAGCGAAAGAGTTATGTTAGGATCGTCGCATGTGGCGAACGTTAGTCTCTGCCTACTCTCGTGGGATACAGGCGTGAGTCTATGTATGTATAAGATTTTATACTGCTGTTGATGTCGATGTTTGTATACCAACTAAAACTATATTTGACAGTTCTAAAAATATTATCCTGCTCATACATTACGACCATGACAAGGATAGAGATATGCTTAGTTTATTATAGTTTAGGTCGGTACCATCAAAGTCTAGAACATCAAGTTAAAAAGTCTAAGTTTAAACTTAACGCAATATGACGGATTACAAATCTTATCCGAACATATTCCGATACCTATACCTAAGTACTTGTATTCCCAATCCTCTCGTAAGCTATTAAATGTGAATTTTAAACCAGTTTGTTCAAGTTCCATTTGTCTTGCGTACATTTAGTACTCCGAATACCGAGTGGTCGTTACAATGAATAGAAAAGGTCTCATTGTCCGCCTCTGATCCAGCAAATGGATTGAGGTTTCTACCTGCCTTCATTTATTGCCCACTTTTTACTTCGCACCGTTTCATTTAATCAAGCCACGAGTCCGTGTCTTTTTTCGTGACAGAATGAGACTTTCCGATAATTGGGAATATCTGATTGAAGTGGTCGGCGACCAATCTACGTAGCAGTATGGAGGGTAGAGTTAAGGAGAGTCATCTGTGTTTTTAAAAAGTGTCCGTCGAAATGCATTACATAAGGTGGCGCCACATTCCGCCGCATCAGGTGGCTTTATTTTGACAATGATATTTTTTTTTTTAACTTGACATACTTCAGTTCACCCGTTGTCTACACCAGCGCCATTGTGGAAGGTTTTTGAACTGTTATTTATAGCATACAGCTGGACACTTTTCCAACTTTTCTTCCATATAAGATGACGCTACTTAACTCTACCCTCCATACGTAACACGTAGGCGCATTTGAATTTGTCTATGTTATAGTCACATGTCTTTGGGACTTAAAATTGGTGATTTAAAATAACAACACCTAAAATCCTAACAAAGATTACTTGTTCTATATTTTTATAAATAACTACATCCACGAAGAACTCCGTATATTGGTTTCGTTCCAGACGAATTGAGTACTCCTTAAAGGGCGTTGAGGTAACTAATAAATAAGTTCCGATGTCAAAACTTTGCGGTCGGATGCTAGAGTGGCCTTGTTTCAAAGATTATACGGACTTGGAGTTCTGGGATACACGCTATGTTATAGCTTTCCTTATTTTGGTATCTTGATTGAATTAAGATTATTTTTTGAGATTATTTTAAGTGTTCCGTACCCAAAGGGTAAAACGGGAACCCTATTACTGAAACTTCGCTGTCCGTCCGTCCGTCCGTCTGTCACCAGGCTGTATCTCATGAACCGTGATAGTTACAGAGTTGAAATTTTCACAGATGATGTATATCTATTGCCGCTATAACAACAAATACTAAAAAACAGAATAAAATAAATATTTACTAAAAAACAGAATAAAATAAATATTTATTTACAACAAAGTTTTTTATAGATAATGGTACGGAACCCTTCGTGCGCGAGTCCGACTCGCACTTGGCCAGTTTTTATAGATAATGGTAAACGAGTCCTTCGTGCGCGAGTCCGTCTCGCACTTGGCCGGTTTTTTCGCTTATTAGAAGACAGACAGTTGCATTTTTTAGAGTTCAGTTGACCTTTTTGCTATATTGCCTCTTTTATTATCGTACAGATGTGAATGTGATGCTGGAAGACAATTAAGATTAAAAGATATTGGAACCAAATTACGACTAGATACTACTAAAAATATTGCCGTCTCTTTCATACTTTACGCCTATGAGAAAATCGGCAATACATTTTACTGTTGTTTAGTGTGGACACTGTTATTGCCATGTGGTGAAATGATAACCAAAGCGGAAGGGGGAAGTATATGCCGCCAGGAACCAATATGGTTGTCGAGACGTGGTGATGGGTAGAATGTGTATTCTATTATGAGGCGCCTAATAAAAACAAGCTGCATGAGTTCCGAACGTCGGGCAAAAGTTTGTACTGAATGGGTCCCAGAATGTGGAAGTCATCGACGTGGTAGGCCCAGAAAGCGGTGGCGCGATGATCTCGACGCTTTTTTGGACTGATGGTGTGAGAGAGCGAAAGACCGGAATGAATGGAAAGAGATGGGACCGAGACCTTTGCCCAGCAGTGGGACACTAATGATTACAAAAAATATTTTTTTTTTTTTATTAATTGCTTGGTGACTCTACATAAAACGTAAAGTTCTTAAGTCCTTTTGCCATCGTCTGTTGAATGATTGATTGTAATACAATCTGATTATCTTATTTTCGAAGTGAGAAAGTTCCTTGCGGTATTTTGTAGGGTATCAATCCGTAAAAGGGTGCCTAAGTTTTGCAGACTTTAATGAAATTATACCAAGAAGTTTGGGAATAAAATTTTATTGCGTAACAAGTTTTATAATACAGTAAGATATACTTCGCCCGCGTGGAATTCAGGAAAAAGAAGTAGAATCAGATTCAGAATCAGAATATATTTTATTCATATAAAGCAATACAGTTACTTATGAATCGTCAATAAATAATAAAAATAGTAGCTCTACCACCCATTCGGAATGCATTTCCTATGGAGATGAATGGGCAAGAAACTCCATGGTTGCTTTTTTCAAATAAAGATTTACATTTTTGTGTTTTACATTTACATTTTTGTAGCCTAAGTTACTTCTCGAACATTCATTATCTGCCAGTGTAAGGCTAGACAAAATCGCTCGTGCCGCTTGGAAGTTAATCTCAAACAAAACAGACAGACAAAAATGTTTAAAATTGCGTTTTCTTGTTCCTTTCAAAGCACAAGCGAATGCCACCTTGTTATGACGAACGCTACAGTTATGAGCGAGTGAAAATACCCATCACTCACTATTACTGAAATTTGTGCCCACAATTTTGGGAACGCAACACAAGTAACTAAGCCTCACATTAGCCCTTCCAACAGAATTTATAACACAATACCAAAACCTAGTAAAAAGAACCTTTGTACACTTAACGCTAAAAGCCAATATTTCACTTAAAGCAACTTAACGTCCCTAGAATTTGTCTGCGCCGCCAACATTTTGGTACCCAAACAAATTATCCCCGAACGTGAGCCGGTAAGAAAATTGAGAAACAAACAGTAAAAGTCCAATCTTGAGGCCCGTAATTCTTTACGGCTGTATCAGGGAGGTCATAAGTAACCCGGGCCTCTTGTCGTTTATAAATAAAACACATAAAATGCCCATTTTGGCTATTCCAAGCCGGAGAAGCGGCGCCAAATGTAATTTGTTACGTCTCTCGCGGAATGGCGCTAAAATATTGCCGGCATCATTAGTTGAGTCAGTACTAATGTCTGTCTTGCGAAAGGCATTATTTTTGTACTGCTACTACTACTACAGCCCTTTTGCGGGTTGGCAGACTTCACACATGTATCGAGAACTAGTCAAGTTCCCTCAGACGTGCAGGTTTCCTCACGATGGTTTCCTTCACAGTTGCATAGCAAGTGACAATATCGGATGAAAATGAGATTGGCATATAAATCCCAGACGTGCGAGCCGGGGTTTGAACCAGCACACTTTGATTGCAAGGATATCGACCACTCGGCTACCACTGCTAATTTTTATACTGGATTCTATGAAACAATTAAGAGTTGGGACGTTGGAATGCTGTTTATCCATGGCGGTGTGTGATATCCTAAGTTTCACAGTCCTACGTCACCCACACGTCTCTTTCTGTATTTATTTTCATTACATTAAGTTTTTACATTTAATAATAATACATTATCACGCCTATATTTCCCCAAGGGTTAGGCAGAGGTGCAATGCCATGCACATATACTGTGCCGATGTATTTTGGTCCCAATGTAATAGAGGCCGAGCCTATTGCGATTAAACCAGGCACATACAACACACACAACACAGGCACTAGGGCTTTACTCCACCACGCTAGCCCAGTGCGGGTTGGTAAACTTCACATGCCTTTCTATATTCGTGCAGGTTCCCTCACGATGTTGACCTTCACAGTTCACCAAGTGGTAATAATTATTGAAAGTGCGGGCCCGGATTGAGGGAGAATGTGCCCGGTATAATGGCAATAGGCTCGCCCCCTATTACTTTGGGACCAAAATACATCGGCGAAGTGTGGGCGCACTGCAGTGAACCTCTGCCTATCTGTATTTACCCTACATGTACTCGTATTTATGTATTTATATACATCTAAGATAGAGGGTACTTCTGCAATGCAATATTCTACCCCTCTAGATATTTTATCACATATTGGAATTGGTATTCACATATGTGGCAAGAAATCGAGAGAAAATGTGACCTTTACGAAAATATAAGCCAGCAGTTGGATTTAATATCGACCTAGACGACGAAATGTTATATAAATTTTGAAATCGCGCTGGTTCTAATATCCGCTCGGTTCGATATCTCGGGCGGTAATCCCGTATCGCTTTGATCTCGCGTTCACTCATGATTTCGTTCAAACAGTTTTTTTTTTGGTTTTGCGTACGTAATAATGTTTTGCGGCGGACGATCGCGGATTACTTCGGGTGGGATTTGAAATTCCAAATGAACATTCAATGTTGTTTTAAAGTTATGTACGAAACGAAACAATATTGACGAATGAATTTTGCGAGCGAATTTTGATGCGGTAGCGTGGCATTTACAAAGATATTCAATCTTTATGCATATTGACACAGAGTTCGTTTTGATATTGTCAAAGATTTTGACGCGTGACTGTTGACGCTTCGATATGCCCCTTTTTTCTTTTTTTTTTCGTTGGAAAATCCTTTATGGATCCCCTTCCACCTCGGGGGAGGAGGAAGAGGTATGTGGAAGTCCCCAGCAGAGTGCCGGTATACCCACTAAAAACCCACGGTGTACCACCCGCCGCTCTGGAGGGGTGTCACGGGATCGCCGAAGGCATGCAACCGCGATTCAATGTGCCCCTGGCTTAAGGGGTCTCCTTGTTACCTGTGTTACGTAGCCCGTAAAAAGTATATATTTAATATGGTAAACCATTGAAGAAGGGCGCGGCTGAAAATCAGCGCTTGGAGAAGCAACGCTCCTCCAGCATGTGCTGAGCCATTACCTTTTCGGCACAGTTCACACTGAGCTCTTTTCCTTTTGTTCTTGTTTGTATCTATTTTTAAGTTTTATATTTTCTGTGTGCTGTGTTGAATAAATGTTTTTTTTCTTTCTTTCTCTCTTTCCTTATTTCGGTTATACGGACATTAGTGCCTTATGTTATAGCTCTAATCATCACATCTTGTACACGTTTTATATATATTTTGATATTATAATAAGCGTCAGATTACATCACATATTAAACCAATTTCTAATTATAGCTTCAGAAGGCTTGGGACCCAAAAAGTTCTCAATTCGGTAAAAAACTTAATAATTTATGGAATATTCCAGTTTCCAACTCTTAAGTGCAGCCGCACTGGTTATGAGTACTTTAAACTTTGACTTTCAATTGTCCATTACCCTTGTAACCTCGAACCGAATCCGTTTAGTACTACGAACACAGGCGTGTGAAAATTCTTGCGACATATTTTTTTTTTCCAATACAATAAGGAACTTTATTAACATAATGAAAAAGAGCATTTTTCAACGAATCATCCATGATGCGAGCGAATCATTACGAGTTGTCGCGTGACAACAGAAAATCAATCTTTATGAATATTTTCATAGAGTCTATTATTGAAAAAAGTTCAGTTCATTCGTCCGTTCTAATGAGTGCAAGGTGTTATGACTGTGGCTTAGGGCTACGAGCGCTGTCTAGTTACCTAGTTTAAGTTTCCTGGAGCTATGTAATTAAAGATATTTCAAGGATGCTACTGTGGCGCACCCTATATCTCGCCACGAAACCGACGAACATAAGTCATAGTTTGTTTTTAAAATATTAATATTTAAATATCGCCAGTCAACACATATTTCTCGTATCCCAAACGAAGCAACGCTTGTACTATGGGCACATACCATGGTCTGTGACTATGGGTTCCATAATAAATAATTACATATTTACCAGTTACACCCAGACTAGTCACAAAATTCGCCATTAACGGGAATCGATCCTGCAACCATCCGGTTCAGTGAGCTGACCGCTTGAACCATAAGACCGAAGCGTCTTTGTCATTTCTGTACTAAAAGTCAAACGACCACGTGTCAAAATTAGCTCACTTTATCAATGTCATTTCATTGAAGAATGAGCTTTATCTATGAGCCCATACAGTTCATTTTAGCATTGGCAAAAACTTAGCAGCACTAACTTAGCACTTAGCAACACGCAGCACACAAAACCATCAGTTCTATTAGCTATTTGACTCTACATCACTTGCATCGCCATCCCTAACTGTTAATTGGAACCGCCACAGGATGCGACACTTAAACGAACTTAAAACGTCGTTTACTTCCGTTTTAAAACTTGAGTTAACTGGAACTATTGATTCCACTTGTATATAACTACTGGCAGAGTTCGCGACATCGGACGCGCGAATTTTAGGACCTTAATTTTAAATTTTCTTATTTTTTAGCGTTCCGTACCTAAAAAGGAAAAAACGGAACACTTATAGGATCACTGTGTTACCAAAACCATATTTCTTAGACACGCGTGAAAGTATCAAGTTGAAATTTATAACAGAGACTTATGTCTGCGGTCCCTTGGTGCCCTAAAAAAAACAAACTTCTAGGTTAACGCAACAAAAAGATACGGCGGTTTATTTTGCATTGTCAGTACATTTGCACGGGAATCAAAAACCCATAGGATACTTCCCGTTGACCAGGAATCACGAAATCAAGAAACAATGTCTTATAGCACAAGTAAAGGAACACATCCGCAAACTGTAAATTTATTGTTAGAAAATGATTTTTTTGTGATTACAAACTTATTTTGTAGTTACTGTGACAAATATTCAAAGGTCTATAACTCAGAAACTATAATAGTTAGGTATAATCTGGCTTCATTAAGCATCTACGTAGGAACTCCGTATAAGCACCCAACGTATTATTTCAGACCTGTGATACACCCATCTATACATGGGTGTATCACAGGTCTGAAATAATATTAACCTGGTCTACCCATAATTGTAAACTAAACATGTGAAATAGTATTTTGTAAAACACAATGCAACACTGTTTAAGCTTCAGATCTGATCACAATAGTTTATATTCTCTTCCATTACAAATTATAAATATCGCCCCAGTATAATGGATTCACGAAACATTAAACCTCGTTTAATTAAATGATTAATCATTGTGCAGAAGCATTTACGAATTTAATCATGATTAGTGCGTTTTTAAGCTACGCCTATATTATTATATTCAGGAACATCTCTACTCGTTGATTTACTCATTATTTACAAAATCATCTGAGTCTAAACTTACGGAAATCAACTAGGTATCTAGTCTCTAAATATAATCAGGAATTTTTAGGTTCATTCAATTTTTATTTTGTTACTTTTACTATTTTAAATAAAATAAAAAAAACATTACTAAAAAAAACCACAGGAATTTGATCATAATATTTACTTAATATATTTAATGAAATTCTTCCGCGTGGGCAATTTTTTTAAACACATTTCATATATTTTTTTTTTATTAGTTTTTACTTATTTTATTTTGAATTGTAAATATTTTGTAAATAGTTGTTGGGGTAAATAAATAAATTTGAAAGAAAGTTTGAAAAAAAAAATGAATTACTGGTATAATGTAATAAATATTACATTATCTTTATTTTTTTAACATTGGCTAAATATAAATATATTAAATACGTTTTTAATTAGTGATACTTAAAGTGAAAATTCACAAATATTTGTAAGTAGTTAAAATAAGTAATAAGTTTTTTTATTGGTTCTTTTTTATTTATTTTTAATAAACTTTGTGTAATCTGATCCTGGACTACAATTTATAATGGCAAGATTGCTTTTAATATTACTTTAAATTATTTGACAGTTGTTGCACTGTACTGTTAAACTAGAAGTAATACTGCTAAAGCCGCGGTAGTCTATTTGCAGTTGATACTGTTTCTGATGTGTCTGCTACGATTATATTTAGGTGAACAATAATGTGGAAGATTCAAAACAAAAACGCGAACCTGTATTGTGTGCCAAGCTTAATTTCTAAAGCACCCTTTCTAACCAACCCTCTACACGAACACAAAGTAAACAATGTCTTAATCTCTGTCAGACGGCGGGCTCAAATTACTAATCGCCTGTTTAAGCATTAATCAAAGAGAAAACTCGATATCTTTCAGAAATTAGCGGCTCATATTCACCGAAGTTTTCAGTACGGGATCTACATAATCTTACGGGCAGCGGCTTATTCTGTGAAAGATACGGAAATTCGTGATAACAGATTATAAACCTGAACTTTAAGATATTAAAAAAGGCACTTTACAAAGTATTTTAAAACATATTTGAACTTCACATGGCTTTTTGTATTTGTACAGGTTTCCTCACGATGTTTTCCTTCACCGTTCAGCAAGTGGTAATCATTATTGAAAGTGATATTCGCACATGAATGAAGATCATCCCAGAGGTGCGAACCAGATATTTGAACTGGCATCGCTTGCGTTCAAGGCCTGCGTTCTACCGACGAGGCTATGACTGTTCAAGTTCTTTTAAATGTCGCATATTTACGTAATAAGGGTTTCAAAAACTTTATGCGACGTCAACGAAGCGTCTCTCAGCAGCACTTCTAAGTTCTTAATGAATGTGTAAATTGTACGTTCGAGTTTCAGCAATTACATTGCTTTGTTTTCAAGTGCGTCTCGTGAATCCCTAATTGATTGCCACCGATGTTACGTCTCTTCTACGTATTATCACGTAATTGGAAAGGGGTTTAGCAGCCGATTGCTAATTAAACCTTGGTAGCATAGTTGGTAGAACGCCTTGAACGCTAGGGATACAAGTTCAAATCCCGGGCCTCTGGAATTTCATATTTCGGAAAATGTATTTCGATTTTTTCTCTGTTCCAGGTGTAACTGGGATCATCCATTGGACCATTGTATGGTACTGTTACACATTCCATACGTTATTGCAGCTGAATTCCGAAATTGCAGCTGATGAGCTGATGATTTCATTTACTGAATTTCATTCAGAGTGGATTTGGATTTTGCGTCGGAAGGTCTTGTACTGTATTCTTCTTGTACCAAATATTTTATTTAAAATTATTATTTCTATAATTCAATAAATCTCTTCGAAAATCAACAATCAAGACCTAATCATTTATAGTTTAAAATTCGCGTCGTAATAGTAGGCATAGTAAGCTTTGCTTAGTTTGGGATCATACGATAAGTATACGTTGTCTGGCGTACCTGTATATAGGTATTCTTCATATCACAGAACAAATCTTTCCCAAAAGTATTTTTCGCCTCGTATTCCTGCTATCGTATTCACACAAAGCGGCTATTGCTTTGTTAGAATCAATCAACGTTTCGTAAGAAAACACGAGATGCGTACCTTTTGAAAGCTTTTGAAATAATTAATGACGTATTGATTTCGTTAGATATCGAACGCCTGATGGGTAAATAAATTAATGTAAAAATATTTTGTGTATATTATTTATATATTCAAGTCACACTGGGGTGTCAATACGCGCGTACATTTTTTAGCCAATACCCAAACGAGCTGTTGACTTATAAAAAAAACTGAGCCGTTGCGGGACGCCTGGCAGATGTGAAACATATGTCGTAGCGGCGAGTGAGCGAGTGAGCGGAGTCAGCCGGTGGGCGGAGTCTAAGCGGCGAAAAGAACCGAGGAACCACGAAGATGCTCGAAGTTTTGCGATCGCGGCACCAACAGGCGCTCACGTTACTCGCCAAGCGCGCCATTAGATGTTTCGCATCAAAAACTTCTTTCTTCGGCGAAATGAATTTAGACGCGTAGAGGCGTAGCTGTTACCACTGAAATCCAACCTTTATGCATATTGACACAGAGTTCGTTTCGGTATTGGTAAACATTTTGACGTGCGAGATTTGACGCCCTAGTGTGCGAGTGCTTCACCTTTTACTAACATTATCAGAATTCATATTGAAAACATATTCAAGAAAACCTTTTTTTTCATAATATCTTACACAGCCAAGATTTATATCTTCACGAGCTGATGCGCAATGCGTTATATTTAATAGACAATATTAATATTATTAATTTAGTTTAATTGAAATGTAATGCAAGAAATAAAAGGCTTTCTTATTTTTATTTAGCTGATGCGCGCGGCTTCACCCGCGTGGTTGTCGGTTATCGCGACCAAAAGCAATCATGAAATTGTTGCCGACGTCATCGAACAAAAACTTTCATCCTCTATTTCAACCTCTTTCAACCCTGTTTCGAATTAAAGCCTATGTCCTGTCTCTGGCTCTAGAATATGTCTGTACCAAATTGCATTCAAATCGGTTCAGTAGTTTAGGCGTGATTGCGTAACACACAGACATAGTTATTTTCGCATTTATTATCTTCATGAATTGAATAGCGATCAATTTCTCGCGTGAACGATACGGTGCACGTATTCTGAGTAATACGAGCCACTCTGAATACCGGTGATTTACTGAGTTTACGCTCCGTTCACGTGAAAATCATGATTATAGTCGGGATTTGATAGCTGCGGGGCGCTCTTGTCGCTATGATTATTGACATAAAATTCGCGATTGTCCTGAAATCATGGTAGGCTTGGGAATATTACGCTGTACAAATTTATATATTTGTAAAATTATTTTATGTAGGGTAAAACCCCCAGCTATTGGTACCTTAAGCGCCTACTCGGAGAAAATCAGTCACCAAAATCCATTGATGTGTAGTCTTCAGTAGCCGAGCCTTGTATTTGCAACATAATAGCTCAAAAATCCCCCTCGCATTGAGGGAGAATGTGCCCAGTATGATAGCAATAGGTATTACATTGGGACCAAGATACATCGCCAAAGTGTGGGCAAACTGCAGTGCACTTCTGCCTACCCCTTCGGGAATTCAGACGTGATGATGATGTATAAGTGTAGAACGGAGGTGTTTTAATGATTCGTCCCGAGTTTAATTACGAAGCCGACATCGGCCACCATTAGCGGCCCCAGCGAATATTTTACAATCAATTTCAGTATTTCAGATATTATCGTCATTTATCAAATTTATATTTCGCTGATAGAAGGGATCAAGCCCATGGCATACTGCAGCGTCAAGACTCGCGCGTCAAAATGTTTATCACTCTGTATATTAATACAGGGTGTTTCAGAAGTTTGAAATGATAGGTACTTTACCGATTGCAAAAAGTGTCAGGTTTACAACCGAATGGTACAAATATTAGTTTGAAATAGGATTATGACTTTTTTAGGGTTCCGTACCCAAAGGGTAAAACGGGAACCCTATTGCTGAGACTTCGCTGTCCGTCCGTCCGTCCGTCCGTCCCTCCTTCCGTCCGTCCGTCCGCCTGTCACCAGGCTATATCTCATGAATCGTGATAGTTAGAGAGTTGAAATTTTCACAGATGATGTATTTCTGTTGCCGCTATAACAACAAATACTAAAAAACAGAATAAAATAATTATTTAAGGGGGTTCTCATACAACAAACGTGATTTTTTTGCCGTTTTTATAGATATTTGTACGGAACCCTTCGTGCGCGAGTCCGACTCGCACTTGGCCGGTTTTTTTTTATTACGTCGCCAATTTTAAAAAAAAAACTTGTAAGAAATTCTGTTTACACTGTTTAATAGGGTTATGGGTGTTTCCTTTGGTCAAAACACGATATTTGTGACCAATATTCAAAGGGCTGTAACTCAGAAACTAGGATAGTTAGGTGTAATCTACCTTCTTAATGCATCTACATATCATTTCTAAAATATCATTTCAGCCTCCTGATACAGCCTGTATATAAATATTGTATTTCTTTGATAAAAAGCTATGCAACCACGCGCCGAAATTCGTTCGCGCTGTCAATGACATTTTATGGAAGAATGAGCTTTCTCTACGAGGCAATACAGTTAATTTTTGAAAAGGTTGACGTGCCCGGGTTGACGCTCAAGTGAACCCAGGTTCTTAGCAACACGTTTTAAAATTTGTTTGTGCCAATTTCATGAACAACAACTTTGATTGTAATTAATCAAGTTGTTTGTTGTTTTGAGGCTAATAATGACGTTCATAAAAAATAAAAGATTTAGCTTTTCATGAACCATGGGCGGATAAAAAGGAGGACTCCGCGCCGCTCACGTTGAAAGTGAAGCAACGTATCGTATGTGTTTGATGATTGAGACTCAACCAATGCGTTCCGCGTAACAGCGTCCGTTGACTTGCTATGTGTGAGCGAAATAGCTGTATACTTACAAGCGAGCCGACTTACTACGGATGCTTCACTAATGGTATATCGAGATCCGTCCAACATTATGGTACGTTCATGGTTTAATCAAAAAAATAACTTAAAGGTTTTTTAATTAGTCTTCTAGACTGAAACTGGACTGAAAGTCGTTAAAACGTTTAGCAGTGGTAGCCGAATGGTTGAACGCACGCCTTGCAAATCAAAGTGTGCAGGTTCAAACCCCGGCTCGCACCTCTGAGTTTCATGTGCGAATCTCATTTACATCCGAGATTACCACTTGCTATGAAACGGTGAAGGAAAACATCGTGAGGAAACCTGCACGTCTGAGGGATCTTAACTAGTTCTCGATAGATGTGTGAAGTCTGCCAACCCGCACTGGGCCAGCGTGGTGGACTATGGCCCAAATCCCCCTCGCATTGAGGGGAGGCCCGTGCCCAGCAGTGGGACGTCAAAAAGAGCTGTAGTTAGTTAATTATTATTTCTGATGCAGTGTTTTTAAAATAAAATAGTATTCAAATATCTCTACTGTAATGCGAACGAGGCTAGAAAGATTACATAAATTAATAATAGGAGAACTAATATTCTTTTCTTGGCTTTGAAATAAGTGCAGAGAAAGAGATGCATTGTGAAGAGGTGTCTCTAGTGACAGACCGGACCACGTTGTAGGGTTACCAACGTATACAAGCGGAAGTGGACATAAAGTAATAACTTTTTAGGGTTTCGTACCCAAAGGGTAAAACAGGAACCCTATTACTGAGACTTCGCTGTCCGTCAGTCCGTCCGTCCGTCCGTCCGTCCGTCCGTCTGTCACCAAGATGTATCTCATGAACAGTGATAGTTAGAGAGTTGAAATTTTCACAGATGATGTATGTTTGTTGCCGCTATAACAACAAATACTAAAAAAACAGAATAAAATAAATATTTAAGGGGGCTCCCATACAACAAACGTGATTTTTTTGGCATTTTTATAGATAATGGTATGGAACCCTTCGTGCGCGAGACCGACTCGCACTTGGCCGGTTTTTTAAGGCCACTTATTATAATGTTTTACTAAGTATATTTTATTAGTATATTATTATGCAGCAGAGGTAGCCTCGTCAGTAGAACGTCTGCCTTGAACGTAAGGGGTGCAAGTTCAAATCCCAGGCAAATGTCATTTTCAATAATGATTACTACTTGCTGAATGGTGAAGGATAACATCGTGAGGCAAACCTGCACGTCTATAGAAAGGCGTGTGAAGTTGACCAACCCGCATTGGGCCAGCGTGGTGGTGGCCCAAAATCTCTCTCGTATTGAGGGAGAATGTGCCCGGTATAGGCAATAGGCTCGCCCCCTATTGCATTGGGACCGAAATACATCGGCAAAGTGCGGGCGCACTGCAATGCACGTCTGCCTACCCCTTCGGGGAATATAGGCGTTATGATGATGTATACCAGTGGTAGCCGAGTGGTCGAACGCACGTCTTGCAAATCAAAGTGTGCAGGTACAAACCCCGGCTCGCACCTCTGGGTTCCATGTGCGAATCTCATTTTCATCCGATATTATCACTTGCTATGAAACGGTGAAGATGTTATCCGTGAGGAAACCTGCACGTCTACGGGAACTTGTTTAGTTCTCGATAGATGTGTGAAGTCTGCCAACCCGCACTGGGCCAGCGTGGTGGACTATGGCCTGAAATCCCCCTCGCATTGAGGGGAGGCCCGTGCCCAGCAGTGGGACGTTAAAAGGGCTGCAGTAGTAGTAGTATATATAGGTATTATATTCCGAATTTGATTCTAGTGCATTTAAGGAATTTTCGTAAACGGAAAATGACGTAGTTACCCTACTACAGTCGAGAACGTCTACGTGGAAATATTATTTTGTTAGCGGGCGATCCAGTTACGCTATTTCCTCTAGGAATGGGTAGGTGCTACTTGCGAGAACTGGTCCAACCATTTTCCTTTTAATGACTTACCATCTTCTCTCACATACTGCGTTGAAGGCATCATACCAAAGCAATTATTTCTATAACCATCTGTGGTTTAGAATAATCCCTTCATTGTAAATGGGAGTAGACCCACCTTACTGTACTAGCTTCCTAAGCGTAAAGACTATATTTGTATTTAATATTAGACTGCCGTGAGTATAATTCTTCTCTTGTATTGTGGCAAAGGTGCTGTCTGCTCTCAAGGCATTGCTGCTCCTGAGAATGTATTACTCGCAATTATCATTTTGAAAAGAGTAACGATTGAGTTTATTACCGGCTCTTCTCAGTGGAAGCAGCATTCCGAACCGGTGGTAGAATCTGACTATTTGTAAGTGCTTTTTGGCCTACACGAATATTTTTTTTTTTTTTTTTGAATTAAAATAGTTAAGGATTGAACGCTAGTGACTTCGCACCTGCGAGTAACATTAACGGTGAGGCGACCTTTATAATCGCGATATAAACATAACCACTACATTTCACAGACCACTGCTTATTAGTCTTTCAAAACTAGCATTTTATATTTATACGAGCGTATAAGCTAGTTTTGTCGAAGTACGCGTGTGGCCTTTTGCTACACGCGCAACCAGTTTAAGCGTTGACGCGTTTATAAGCTCGTATAAAGCTGGCTTCCCACGGTGCGCGATTCTACGGATCATCACGCATAGCCGACGACCACGGACGGCAACGCACACAGACAGGGCTCTTCCCACGGTGCGTGCCGGTCTGTGTAGATCTTTTGATAGCTTCATTTCAAAATGCTTAGTGAACGAGAACGTGATTAGTTCTCTTTCACTTTTCATCGCACCTTTGAAGTTACCACCTCGCGACGAATACCGGCGCACCGCCTGTGCTACCACGGACGAGACCCTTCCCACGGTGTGTCGTGCGAGCTGGTCCGCGTCCGTCCGCGATATCACGGACCGTGGAAAGCTAGCTTAAGCGCGAGCCGCGATGTTTCAATTATTTCTTCTTCGAAATCCATACTGCTACTGATGACAAGTGTTAGACCGGTTAGCGTACACTTCAACGTTCCATGATGTTCACGCATTCAAATTGTTTGCCAATGCCAAAACAAACTGTATTAACAAATATAAAAAGTTCATTCTACAACGAAATAACGCGAGCGAATATTGATGCGTGGATGCGTGGCTTTTACGACAGAAATTCAATCTATAAGTATATTGACGCAGAGTTCGTTTTGAAATATTGACGAGCGAAGCCTCTCCAGCCTAAGTCATAGCCAAGATCATAATTTCCCAAAGTAACGATATCATGGCAGTAATATTATAACTTATGTGTAATTTATTACTTGTTGTAGGAATTTATATCCCCCCCAGACACATAAATAATATATCGTTACTCTTATTTGTTATATTTCTAGTGTAATTTTCGCGTTTTAGTGTAATCATTCCTACACGTTGGACATTTGTTCATCGTTTTTAGTCCCCCGCACACTAGTGCGTGAAGAACCACGCGTCAAAATGTTTGCAATACCGAAATGAACTCTATTGTCTCATAGAAATAAATTAGGTAATGGTAAAAACTTTTTAAAAACAAGCTTTTATTTTATTGCCCTTAGTTTTCGTGTTCTCTTCAGCGAGACCTTTCATTTGATACCCATACTGTGGTAGTGCAGAAAAAATAACTAATCCGCCATCTTGGATGATCCTCCATATTGGAATTAGAATGACGTCACAGCTAAGCATGCATTATCATCCATAATAAGCGTGTATACCAAATTTCAGCTCAATCGGTTAAAGATAACTGATTTAAAATTCAGTTGAAAGTATCCACCCGGACTTACATACATCGCAAGTTAATACAAAGCTTGTAAAAGCATATCCTTCCAGTTTATAAAATTAAACTGTATTGCAACTACTTTACGATTTATTATAGAGATGTGATGAAATTTGGCTTGACACACTACCGCGTGTCTAAATCTCAAACTAAGGAAAGCTTGTACTATGTATCCTACAATGTATTGGGGCGATTCGCTACATCCAGACCAGGACCAATTCCTAGAAGGCTATTTCCGAAAATTAGGGAATCGGACCCCTAACCATATCTGTTATATTTAGACTATTGCAATTATAAGTAGTTCTTAAAATTGCGACATAATTCAATAAGACACTGCACCTGTATCCATAAGGTTCAATCGATCCCTAAAAAATATTTTAGTATGTAATGGTATTTAAGTATTAAGGTGTAATAAGAAATAAAAATAAATAAGTAAAAAGTGATTTTAATAAAAAATATTGCGTAATTACTCGACGCTGCTGTACCCGCTAATAGCATTTTTCAGAAGAGGGTAACTTTCACCACATTTACCAGCGAAGTCGTCTTGGCTAATGGACCAGATGAAAATGCCGGCCAATCCCCATTTTTTGGCCAGTTTACCCTGAAAAATGGGAAAAATTAATAAAAATGAATGTAATACAACACATAATCATTACATTTACACAACTCATAGATACAAAAATAACAAAACATCATCACTGTAAAAGAACATCAATTGACTTTATTTCGATCCTTATTGAATGCATACAGATTCAAAATTCAAAATTGTTTATTATCAGAAGTTTCCATTACAAAGGGGTTTACAGCGGTCCCAAACTAGGCGTGAGCCTGTATCATGGGAACCAAACCACAATTAAACATGTCTAAATGTAGAAATCTTAGTAATTGTAAAATTAAAACTTAGATGTACAGAGACAGAGAGTACATACATGTGAGATTACTGTGTGTGCTTGAGTAGGCACATAAAAGAGATATTATATATTTCTAAAGAAAATTTGAAATGTCAATTATTGAGTATTTGATATCAAAATGGCGCGGATTTCAGTCCAAAAGGTAATTAGTGATATTGTTATAATTGTCTCTTAGTGGTTAGAATTAATTAAATATGGCTCTGCAAATTACACACACACCTTTGCAAGTATCGTATTTTCATTGTCGTATCCAAACCACTGCAAATAGTTGTACGCGTAGACATAATTGTCTAGTACTTCAACTACTGTCCAACTTGATGTATCGTTCTTGATGTATTCACAGACCTACAAACCAAATATCAATAAGTTTTGAAAAAAAAACCCAATCGGATCACAAACGTCGGAGATATGCGGTTAAAAACATAAAATCAAACATATAGATTGAATTGAGAACCTCCTCCTTTTTTGAAGTCAATTCAAAATAGAAAAAAAAAATGAGGAGTTATGAGAAATATTTTGTTGACGTTGAATATGACTAGAAAACATTAGTATCCTATGAAACATTTATTTTATTTATTTATTTATGAAAAACATTTACAACATCATAACAGTCTTTACAATGACCAAATCGATGCAATAAGACACACAAATAACATAAAGATAAGATATAATATCATGCAAATAATTTAGGAAGTTCAGTTTCAGTGAAGTTCTATAGCGAAATTCCTTTTTCAATATTAATTTGGATCGTTTCTGTGAGCTTCGTCAGGCTAGCGTGAAATATATCGATATCGTCAGCAATTACATTTATCAACCATAAAGCACGCGACAAGGGGGAAATATTGGGGGATATGTTGGTCCTGGTCGGCCATATTTCAAGCAATTCTCCTATCTAAATTGGGAATAATAATGTCCCAAATCTTGAGAATTCGATGTTTTCCACTGTTCGAGCTCTCGAACTCAACTCCAGTGTTACAGTTTTCAAGGTACCTGAAGACCTCCAACGTGGTCTGGCGACAGGAATGGTCAGGTCCAACTACTCAACGTGGTTTCCGAAAAAAGAACGGAAACGTCCGTTTAAAATTCCACTTGAGCTCATTCACTCATTCAAGTATCATCGACGCTAAAGTTTTTAAGAATCAGTGCAGTGATATAAAGTATAATTTTACCTCATAATAAGCAAGTGTACCAGCTTCCTGTGTGTATGGTCCTGCATTACCGGCGCCAGTGGTTAAAGATCCAGTATCTGTATTGCTAGCATTAGCCAGTGTAAAAGTTTTAGCAAAAGAAGCCACTCCAAGTACCAGTTTTGAGGCTGGTGCTCCATTGTTGATCCAGACGGAGATTGAATCGTTCTGGGTAGGGTTAAAATATATATTACAAATGGAACAAAATATTATCGCTAGCCATTAGTCTAGTTTAAGAGAGTAGTTCGCTTAAATCTATGTATTGTAATTATGGTAGATGAAACGGTAATGATCCATAGTAGACTAATGATAGAATATTCTTTGGATTGAGGGGGAATACAGCTAATAGCACTAATGCCACTTACTTCCCTTGGAATAAGTATTGGATCAATTTGATTTTGTTCTTACCACACTCAGTTTAGTACTTGCGTCGTCTGTGTTTTGTCCGTACGTAGGAGCATTGGCACCAGTGACGCCTTCCCAAGTGCCGTGGTACTCATATGTTTGAATAAAGATATAATCCAAGTAGCTGATGAAAATAAACAGGCAGCGTCAGATACGGAGTCAAAACCATGCGCAGAACATGTTATAGCAACCAACTGAAAACGCTAAATATATTTATGCTGTGGAGTTATGACACCACATCTTTTAGCAGTATTGTTATACTATTACTTTTGATTTTTTGACTGACTTTGTACTAAAGTGTACGTAAATAAAAAATTCAACACTGCGAAATAAATGGTGGTAAAGAAGTGATCGATAGACTATTTGGTACAGCATTTAGACACAAATTGAAACAAAAGAGTATCTGAACCACTCACCCGTGTCGCCAAAATTCGCAATATGGCGAATCGGTGGCATCCCATTATGGGACTTTACACAGATATTTTTAACACAGAGGTTTAGAAAAACCTGATTTTCTCTAATTCTAGTAAGAAATATACAAAATTCCAATTAGATGATAATATCGAGGGGGTGAGAGTTTATCTTAAGACTTAAGCGACACTTTTGGGCAATTTTTCCTGCGGCGAATAACTATAATCTCCTGTTAAGTTAAAAAAATGTCGCTTAAGTCAAATAGCCTTACACCCCTCGATATGCTACCATACGACCACCTTTACACAGGTGTTTTCTTAAGTACGAATTTTCTACAGTCATATATATATATATAATATAATAAGGTTTATATTATATTACTGTTATGTTCTGAACAGTGCTTAGTCATGCCAAATTGTAATAGCTATAAATATATCATCACTTGTATTTCTTGAAGGTGTAGTTATTGAAACCTCTCGAGAAATACAGGTAATATATTTGGCGATGGCTTGGTATCACTACACCAAACCGCTCGTGGCACTGAACCGGGTTGTTGCGGTTTCAATTCCCACCAGCGACAAATTTTGAAAATGAACTTTTCGAAATTTGCTCTGGTCTGATTGTCACTGGGATCGCCCTCAGTACCACAGTACAAGCTTTGCTTAGTTGGGATCATGTGAAGGGTATGTGTTGTTTAGCGCTATTGTGTACTTACTTTGCCAAGCCAGTGACGTTGTATCCTGCATCTATGTAATACTGCGTAACGGCCACGGCAGCTGTCAAAACATACGTGTCTCCAAATGCTGCTTTTAGTTCTGATAGTAATACAATAAACTGTGCCTGAAAACAGAACGAAATTGTACCTTGTGAATCTTTGACCTTGTCATTCGTAACGAATACTCATTGGAACGACTAATAATACAAGGAAGAGTAGAGGGTCCACGCTCCCGCGGCAGATCACCAACAAGATGGACAGACCTCATCAAGTCCTCAACAAAGTGTACCCTTAATGAATGTGCATTTAATGCTACTGACGGAGAGAGATGGGAAAGTCTCACAAAAACCGCAACCAACCAATTAGACAATCCATGACCACGACCACTCCGCCAGGAGTGTACCGACTAAGTAGAAGAATCTTTGATGGCAAAACACCTGGTATTGTTAAATGATTTGTTTGGAACATTATTTGGCAATTTAAAGGCAATTTTTGATGACTATGACTAGACTTTTGAAATATGTCCCCTTTGTCAATATACATAAAGATTTAATTGCTATGGTAAGAGCCATACGATAACGCGTCAATATTGTCAAAGATGTGCTTTTTCTATGAGTCAATACGTTGGCGAAATGATCAAAAACAAAGCAAATATCTTTATCTATCTTTTTCTTTATTATCTTTATCTTTCTGGTTTCTGGTCTTTGATCTTTGTGAGAAACGTTGGTATATCGCCTTCTTGGCTAAAGAAGGCAGGGTAGATTGGAACCCAACTCCTAATTATATGATGTACTCTAAGCTCTTATTTTTACTTCTTTCTCATGTATGTACCAATGTATGTACACAAAGATACACATATCTTTGTGTCTAAGCCGAATAAACATGTTTCTTTCTTTTTCTTTCTTTCTTTAATTAAAAGGGTGAAAAATTAGAAAATAAACGTTTTCCAGTACCTTATCAGTATCAGCTCCTCCTCTCAGTCCAGGATAGTCCCACGCCAAATCCAATCCATCAAATCCGCTGCATTTTAGTAAAGCTACAACGTTTGTTACAAAGTTTTTTCTGGCTGTGTCATCATTTACAACCTAAAATAAAATATTTTATAAAATCAAATTAATCAAAATATTTAACACAAAATTATTTAAAACAAAAAGTACTGCCTATAGCAGAGATGCACTATAGTGCACTTATTCTTTTCAAAAATATTTAGGTTCCTAAATTTTATTTCCGGTTTCAATGTAATAAGGCGCAAACTTATGGCAATTCTACCAAACGAGTACTTTGGATCACAGTGGATCACTGGATCACAGTGTACCACGCTAGCCCAATGCGTGTTGGCCAACTTTAAAAAATCTAGAGCTGGTTAGGCTCATGTGAAATCTGTTATTATCGGGTAGCCGGCTTAATCGTGAATAGGCTACTAAGAGCCTGTGGTTGTCACATATTACTAGTCCCCTTAGCCCCATGGGCTATGGTATACTTGTGTAATTAAAGCCCTATTTACATTGCGACACTAGTGGCGTGAAAGTAGTTTCGTGACATAAGTTTCATCAACAGTTTCAAAGTGTAAACATCAAGTTTCACAATGCATGCATCGATGAATGCATGAAACTTGACGTTTACACTGTGAAACTATTGATGAAACTAATGTCGCGAAAGTACTTTCACGCCACTAGTGTCACAATGTAAATAGGGCTTAAGTAAACTCAAGGCAATTGCATGCATCTCTACGTTAGGAAGACGGATCTTCTACCCATTAGGCTTTTGATGCTTTTTTTTTATAATATGCTAGCTTTTTTTTTTATAGCATAATATAGAGAAATCGGTTCTGAAACTAGGAAAACATAAATGAACAGTAGTATACTTACGGTAGAGAAGTTTGTGGAGCCGGACCATCCTCCAAAACTAACCATAAATTTAACATCAGGATATGTCTTTTTAAGACCCACAAATGATTTGACGGAACCTAAAAGTAAATACAAGATTACTTATATGTGCAAAATGTGCATCGTTAAAATACTTTGTGAGAAATAACACATTTAAATTATACAGGGTGTATTAGAAATCCGAAATAATACTATGACGATTGCTCGAGTATCGAATATACAACTGAATTGTATAAAGAATTGATAGATTTTTTATTTTATTTCAAAAGAAAGAAAAAAAATTTTTTTCCAAGAATTAGCACGAAGCCCTGTACAAATAAGTGCGATAAAACGGGCGCGACCAATTTTGTGCCAATACCAAAATGATTTGTCAAAACCTATTGGACTAGACGACTTTGGCATAAATGAGACTAATCTCCATCCATTTTTTAAAACATGTTGTATATACATCATCCCGCCTGTATTCACTTACCATCAGGTGAAACGTTTGCTCGTTTGCACCCCTATCTCATAAAAAAGGGGTAGGCAGAGGTGCACTGCGGTGCGCCCACACTTCGCTGAACTATTTTGGTCCCAATGTAATAGGGGGTGAGGTTATTGAAATTACACTGGGCACATTCTCACTAAATACGAGGAAGATTTCTGAGCCATAGTCTAACACGCTGGCCAAGTGTGGGTTAGTGAACTTCACACGCCTTTCCACATACGTGCAGGTTTCCTCACTTTGTTTTCCTTCACCGTTCAGCAAGTGGTAATCATTATTGAAAATGACATTCGCACATGAAAATTATCTTAGAGGTGCGGGCCTGGGATTTGAACTTGCACCTCTTACGTTCAAGGCGGGCGTTCTTGCCCACGAGGCTACCACTGCACTTTGTATAGTACAGAAAAATAAGGGTTTTGTTAACTAACTTGTCTTAGAGGATGAAGTGTCGGTATAGGTCGATTCTTCGGGAGCTACTATTGTTCCATCAGTAGTCATTGTATAGAAAGTGTACATAATGTGAGTGCAGAGTGTAAAGGGAAGGTCGTTAACCCCATATTGACCAACATCGGGTCTGCTCACCGCCGATGACTCGTAGTAGCATCCAACGACTGCGAATAATATCACCATACACGGTAGAAAAAGAAAAAAAAAACAACGACGTATTGTATGACCCCAAACTAAGCAAAGCTTGTACTGCGGGTACTGTAAAATGGACTGGGGGTGATCCCAGTTACACCCACACAAGGAGGCCCAATTCTCGTATGGTTGAAATTACTTCTAATTCCACATATATGTCGAAACAAAACGAAATTAGGATATCTCCTTTCCAACACACATAAATATATATATATGTCGGGGAAAACACAAAGATCACAGTTTCACATTATTTTAATTCGCATTTAAACAATATTTCGTTACTTTACAATAATATAAAAATTAGGACCGAGCAGCGAGTTCAAGGCACCGATCTCTTTTTAACCACTGGATACACTCCTCGCAATGATCCAACTCGATCGGTAGCTCGCAATCAAATGTGTCGCAAATACCCCCAGCCTCGCTAAAGTAAAGATGGCGCCTGGTCGTTACTTAAATAACAAGATTAACAACTTCTCGTACATCGGCAAGATTTTTAAGCTAAAGGAAAATGTAACAAATAAAATAAAATAAAATTAGGAATTTCTAAAAGTAAACAAATTCAACTCGACTCATAGCTTCCTCCGACATATATATATATATATATATATATATATATATATATGGTCGAATTCAGAACCTCCGTCTTTTGGAAGTCGGTTAAAAAATAGGACCAATTTGGCGTTGTGTTTCAACATATGTCAAATTAAAGATAGTGAGAATGGCCTCACAGGACAAATTCCCAAAAGGCCATTTCCGAAATTTGGTGCCAGCGGTAATCGAACCCGCAATCTCTCGATATACTAAGCGCAGCGGCGTACCCACAAATCTCTAGACCAAGCTTCCATTCTATGGTATACAATGAATTAAGGCGAGTTGCACTCAGACCAGGGAAAATACAGAATTTTGTGATTGACCGGAATCGAACCGCTAGCTGCTGGTTGGGTCATGTTCAAATTCAACATATCAAATAAAAACAAAAACATTCTTAGCCCAATTAGAAGTATTGAGATATATACCGGCAGAAGTTTTCACATAGCCGACACACAGGGCGGCGGCCTAAAAATAAAAGATTAACAAAAATGTATTATTGTACAAGAAAAAAACGTTTAAAAAACCGTTACCCGATTACGGAACAAGGTAAAACCGACTCCTCCTATTGTTGAAGTCGGTTAAATTTTAACCTAGTTTACCCGGGTCATAATAATGAATCGATTGACACCTTAATCCTCAAAATCGGATGTATAGTTTGGGCGCTACGGAGGAACATACGTAAATACAAACATGTATGTAACATGCATAGACTGCCAAAATTATAACCTTCCCTTTATGTAAAATTCCTTCCATTATTTTGAGCAGTTATTCTCATACACACTTGAAATCATATATCACGCCTAACTTCCCCGAAGGGGTAGGCAGATTTACAATTAAGAGCACCCACACTTCACACCATGTATTTTGGTCCCAATGTCATAGATAGCGAGCTTATTGCTATTCTACCAGACACTCTCCCTCAATTGATTGGTGAACTATTCAATTTATTCATTCTTTTTACCGTACAATAAGTCTTATAATTATTAATTGTATTTATAATAATAACTAGCCAATCGTAATAACATTAAAAAAATAATAGCAAGGTTATCTTACTTACCAAAATCGAGATTATTAACTTCTGCGCCATTTCTACACCTGTCACCTTGGTCTGTACGATGTGTGGAGTCTTTATACTCGTCTATGTTTGCTTTAAAAGTAATACAAAAATTGTCTGTTTGTAATTTTTTTTCGAATACATTATTAATACATGATTCAGAGTGAGCACAAGAAGCTTGCAACCTTTAGTCAGAAATCATTTCAGGAAGACAGAACATCGACAACTATTTAGGTACATTTATTTTTGGCCGCAAAACTTTTATTTTTAATGTGCTCTGTTTTACACATAAAGATTGAGTTTGGTACTGAAACTGAGTACCTGTTCCATCAAAATATACATTTTTACGCATAGTAATTAGAATCCTCTGCGGTAAAGCTGTAAAGGCCACTCGCGGCCAACAGCGTCTGTCTTTAAAAACTACATCATCTGTGAATATTTCAACTGTCTAACTATCACGGTTCACTCTTGAACCGTGATAGTTAGACAGTTGAAATTTTCGTCCGTCTGTCACCAGGCTGTATAGAGATACAGCCTGGTGACAGACGTACGGACGGACGGACGGACGGACAACGAAGTCTTAGTAAAAGGGTTCCCGTTTTAACCTTTGGGTACGGAAACGTAAAAAAAACAGATATTTAATTCTAAAAACATTGACACATTGATGGCTCCACCAAACGGCTTGGTCCAGTAGTTTGAGCGTAGGCTGCTAGGCTCACTGAACCGGGTAGCAGCCGGTTCGATTCCCGCCAGTGGCATATATAAAAAATGCATATATAGCAGTGGTAGCCGAATGGTCGAACGCACACCTTGCAATCAAAGGTGCAGGTTCAAACCCCGGCTCACACCTCTGGGATTTATGTGCGAATCTCATTTTCATTTGAGATTGTCACTGGCTATGAAACAGTGAAGGTAAACATCGTGAGGAAACCTGCACGTCTGAGGGAACTTTCCTAGTTCTCGATAGATGTGTGAAGTCTGCCGACCCACATTGGGCCAGCATGGTGGACTATGGACTGAATCCTCCTCGCATTGTAGGGAGGCCCGTGCCCAGCAGTGGGACGTTAAAAGGGCTGTAGTAGTAGTAGTATATATTATTATTCAGAATTTTCTCTGGTCTGGGTGTAAGTGGCATCGCCTCCGACCATTGTAAAGCTTTAATCTTTACTTAGTTAGTGATCTTACGATGAGTTATTGAAAGAAATAAGTCTTCCGATATTAATTAAAAAAAATATATATAGGCCAGGTCACGGGGAATCGTTAGCGTATATTTATTGCTTCAAAACGTATTTGCGAATTTAAAAATTAAACTTGAATGACGAATGGATAATTAAAATAAAGTAAACAATTTCGAGTATACGCAAGTGTTGAAAATAATTGTTAATTAATAATTTTATTCGCTTTTTTGTTTCATTTGTCTGGTTTGTAAAGTTATGTAAATACATTTATATTGTTCATAACGACCTTGATCATACTGCATACTGCTAGTTATTGAGGAAATAAAATGCCTTTGTTATCGATTTTTGCGTCATAGCATTCACGTGAGTTTACCTTTACCAAGGATAGAGCCGACCACGGAGATATTATAACGGAGATAGCATTTCGAGCCCGCGCTGCGGTAAATTTTCCCGGTTTATCAGACACCGCCATTGTTGCTTTCCCATATAGTTGCCGTATACTACAGGTGCATGAGACAACAACAATTGCGGAAAAATTGCCGCAGAGCTATACGAAGAGTGGAGTCGTTAAGGGTACTCTAGAGTACTCTAGGGTACTCTATGGAGCTGACAGGTCAATAGTGCCGATATTCAGTCGATGACAACTGACCTTTCAGTTATGCATAAAAACTTCTATCTTAGACTACCAGTTTGCTCACTATCCCATATTAAAAAAAAACTAGTGATCATCCTTGAAGTTATGGATCCTTAAACATAACGTCAAAAGCTAATTTGTCATCAAAATAAATAAAAACATGAATTCATCCGCCATCTTTATCACTGTCATTATCAAATTTATTTATAATGTGTATTTATTGAATTTGTCCTTGCTATTAATTACTTGACATTGGCGAAATACCCACGCTAGTCGCAGGTGAAGCCATCTTATTCCATTAAATTTCATCATTTCACTCATTTCGTAAAAAAGTAAATAAAAACATGTATGACCATCCGTCATCTTTATTGCCGCCATTTTTTTAGAAGTCCGAAATAATACTTTGCCGTTAACATCAGTATCGGGTATAGGTACAACTGTAGTTGTATAATGAGCGCCAAGTCTAGACTTATGTCACAGAAAATGTGGATTATATCTCTTTCTCTCGTATGAAATAAGACAGAGAGCGACCGAGCCAATTCGTGACAGAGGCCTTGTCTTGACATGCGTGCTGACACCACTGAATGGTATAAAAATTCGAAATTCGACCATGTTATTCCAACATTTTTTTCCTCGTCAATTTCTATAACTCGTAATATCTCGATTCCTATGTAAAATTTGCATCCGTTCAGTAGTTTTGGCGTGAAAGAGTTACAAACATCCGTGCATCTATCCTCACAAACTTCTACATTTATAATATTAGTACGAGTGGAATATAAACTTTTATCGAAAATTTAATCAGAAATTCTGATTGAAATAAAAGCAATGAAACCGAATGTGTTTTCACAATGAAATAACCTCGAACTATCACTTCAAATGCAAGGCTCTGTGCCAAAGTACTGAATAATGAATTTTAAGGACCAACACTATGAAAATGAGAATAAGTACGGTGTGCAAAACGGTTAAATCATTTTTTTTAAGTTGAAACATTTCCTACGACTCAAATACGTTATAATATGTTCATTCGAATTACGACCTAAAGTCTAATGATATACGGTCAAATTTTCATCAAGATTCGTAAATCAATCTTTTTTGGAATTTATATTTTGGTTATTTGTAAAAACTTGCATCACACGCGCGAAATTGCACGCGTTGCATTTTCAGCACATTTGCAGGGCAATCAAAGCCCTATAGGGTACTTCCGGTTGACCTAGTTTTTTTTGCTATTACAAACTTATTTTATAGTTACTTTGTATGGGCACACCAGTATACCAACTGCAAAGTTAGGTTTTTCTCTCTATCCAGTTTATCTTTTCGTTAGAGTGATGCTCGGTGCATTCACAGCTTAGGTACGGAAGCCTCGGTGCGCGAGTCCAGCTCGCACTTGGCCGGTATCTTTAAATAATACTAGCAGTGTGGTCATATCGTATTTATCACATAACTGTTCTACTCGGCTCTTCAACTAAGCCAAATGCTAGTGCTATGTAATAAAAAAACGGCCAAGTGCGAGTCGGACTCGCACACGAAGGGTTCCGTACCATTATCTATTAAAACGGCAAAAAAATCACGTTGGTTGTACGGGAGCTTCCTTAAATATTTATTTTATTCTGTTTTTTAGTATTTGTTGTTATAGCGGCAACCGAAATACATTATCTATGAAAATTTCAACTCTCTGACTATCACGGTTCATGAGATACAGCCTGGTCACAGACAGACGGACGGACGGACAGCGAAGTCTCAGTAATAGGGTTCCCGTTTTACCCTTTGGGTACGGAACCCTAATATCTCATATACTTCGTCTGCTGACGATACAAACGCTTAAACTGCGTAGTATTCGTGTGCCATCCAAATTTTCCATTTTACACAACACGCCGACAAAATTGAATTCTTTGTCGTTTACCGTGTTATACGAGTATTGCCTCTGTTGGTATCCTGTATACCTGTTCATACACAGGTATCTTTTTACGTACATGTGAGGCAGTGGTATCCTTGTAGGTAGAACGCCCTCCTTGAAAGCAAAGGGGTCCAAGTTCTAATCCCAGATATATGACATACAAAACACCTTTAAACAAAACTAATTGATATTTGAAACTATATTACTAACGGTGAAGGAAAACATCGTGAGGAAACCTACACGTCTAGGCGTGTGAAGTTCACCAACCCACACTGGGCCAGCGTGGTGGACTATGGCCAAAATATCCCTCGTATTTAGGGGGAATGTGCCCGGTATAATGGCAATAGGCTCGCCCCCTATTACATAGGGACCAAAATACATCGGCGAAGTATGGGTACACTGCAGTGCACCTCTGCCTACCTCTTCGGGGAATACAGGCGTGATGATGTATTTATTTTATTTTATTGATATTTTCAAATGTTTTCTTTATTTTCACCAACAATGGTGTAGATCCTTTTTAACCGACTTCAAAAAGGAGGAGGTTCTCAATTCGACCCGTATGTTTTTTTTTTTTTTTTTTTTATGTATGTTACCGCATATCTCCGGCGTCTGTCGACCGATTTCGAAATTTTTTTTTAGTTTTGCTAGGGAATTCTTCAAGGTTGGTCCCATTTCCAAAATATTATCAGAAATCTAACCCCTTGGGGGTGAAATGGGGGGTTGAAGGTCACATAATTTCAAAAATATTTTTTGAACGACTTGAAACTTTGTATATATATTTAACATACAAAATAAAAAAACACGTCTTTCAGGAATTTTGAAAAAAAAAATATGTAGGGGGTGAAATGGGGGTCCAATCCGGAATACAGCATATCTCCGGCGTTAGTGAACCGATTTCGAAAAATCTTTTTTTGTTTTATACGGATTGTTAACAAAGATCGAAACCCACCCCCAAAGGGGTGGAAAGGGGGTGTGAGGGGGGGTGTTTTTTTTTTTGGCTGTAAATGTTTACTTTTTTAGGGCTGTTATAAGGTGATAATATTTGCAAATTTTCAACGATTATTGACACTAAAAATCGTGAAAAAAAATTATTTTTAACAAAAAACAAAAACCGACTTCAAAAACCTAGGTGCACTAAAAAGCTACAAATAACCTTACAATTCATTACATTTGGAGTCGGTGCCAATTCATGTGTGTATTTGCCTTGTCCGACGTTGATTGGCACCTACTCCAAATGTAATGAATTGTAAGGTTATTTGTAGCTTTTTAGTGCACCTAGGTTTTTGAAGTCGGTTTTTGTTTTTTTTTTATCAAAATTGCGTTCGAACTATTTTCTTGCTACTTTAAAATATTCAGTGAGCAATATTATGTGTTACTAAAAGTTTTTCCACCAACGCCTTCTACCTAAATGATTATATTTTTGGAAGGTCTAGTGTAAGGCCAAAGATATCAATGTAATAAATACAAGCTTTAATCTAATTGCCCTTAGTTTTCGCGTTCTCCTCAGCAAGCCCTTTCATTTTGATACCCATACTGTGCTAGTGCAGAAAAAATAACTATTCCGCCATCTTGGATGATCCGCCATATTGGAATTAGAATAACGTCACATAGCTAAGCATGCATTGTCATCCAAAATAAGCGTGTATACCAAATTTCAGCTCAATCAGATAAAGATAACTGATTTAAAATTCAGTTGCAAGATGTCACCCGGACATACATACATTGCAAGTTAATATAAAGCTTGTAAAAAGACTTTGCTTCTATATTTATACAGTTGGTTATAGCAATTGATAGATAGATGTGTACACTATACCTATTGATTTTAATTTATCATGATGAAACTCGAATTTAGAGAGGTTCGACACCATAGCATGATCGCGGCGATTAGTGTGTTGTTTTAAAACTTTGTATTTCAAAAATAAAAGCAAACCGCTCGAGCGATAAAAAAACCCATTTAGGGTTTATTTTTCATGGCAAATAAATTAGGTAAAAGGCTGAAAGAAACCATTTAATGTTACGGCGTTGGCGATTTATGAGGTAGGAACACGCGACCATACTTCGAAACGATGTGTTTGTATCTAATTAATTAATACTCGGTACTGTTGCACTTTGCATTTAGTGCGCATGCACTTACACCCTGAACCCTTAAGGGAATTAACTTGATACATTCGAAAATGTACTCTGTACCTAAATTTACATAGAGATTAAATTTCTGTGATAAAAGGCAAGTGACCGCACGTCAAAATTCATTGAAGAATTGTTTTTTTTTCTTATTTTTTTAACGAAATGAATTAAGTGATGATATTTTATAGGACTGCAAGGTATTTTACCCATGGGCATGGATGATTAAGAGCAAAGACAAATCCAATAAACACACAAAATATAAACATTAGTTAATTAATGTGATAAATAAAAGATGGCGGATGAATTCCACTAAGAAACTGTATTAACTTATAGCACGATTTTCAATGAAATGTCATCGATGTCTTTATGTATATTGACCATAGAGTAACTAGAGAACCCATATCGACTCCGCCCTGCGTAGGTATGGCTCTGCTGCAAGTAATTTGACGTTTATCTGACATCCGCCATTGTAGTTAACTGTAGTATAGATAGATAGAGTACTCTTTATTGCACACACGAAACAAAGAAAATAATGCAACATTCTTAGTTCTAAATACAGTAGCTTTGTACAATAGCTTTGTACAATTGACTCCGCCATCTTTGTTTTGCCATAAATAGTTGCCGTATACTACAGGTACATGTGATAACAAAAATGGCGGATAAATCGCCGCAGAGCTATACGAAGAGTAGAGTCAATATGGATACTTTAGATACTCTATGAGTATAGGGCAATTACAATGGCGGATGTGAGATAAAGGTAAAAAAAATGCTGCAGGGCGTTATACATATCGATGATATTGACACAGAGTCCGTTATGGTATAGGCAAACATTTGAACGCGTGACTTTTGACGCCCCAGTATGTGGGGGGCTTTAGTCGTGATTCTGAATTCAACAGTTGGTATAAATGAAAATAATTGACTGATCTCAACAAAATCCTGTTGTGACAAAATTTAACTCGAAACTTTACACTTCACTTGAACTAATCCATCTTAGCGAGTAATGCCCTGGACATACCGAGACTTGCTAATTCTCTTTTGACAATGTACTCTGTATCAATATACTACTACTACAGCCCTTTTAACGTCCCACTGCTGGGCACGGGCCTGCCCTCAATGCAAGGGGATTCAGGCCATAGTCGACCTAGCTGGCCCCAGTGTCGGTTGGTAGACTTCACACATCTTTCGAGAACTAGTCAAGTTCCCTCAGGCGTGCAGGTTTCCTCACGATGTTTTCCTTCACCGTTCCATAGCAAGTGATAATCTCGGATGAATATGAGATTCGCACTTATAAGCCGGGGTTTGAACCTGCGTTCGACCACTCGGCGAGATTAAATTTGTTTGGCAGAACCAAGCACAGCGCGAAGACGCAACTAATTTCGCTCACGTCATAGATTTCGTTTTGAAGAAAAATGTGCTTCTTCTATATGTTAATACAGTTCGTTTTGGTATGGGCAAATAAATTGTTGCGCGTGGTTAGACGCACCTATTAGTACAGGGCTTTAATCGTACTTTGGTCGTTCGCGTTCTGTGATTCGTAAATATAATTCAAAGTGCTCTAAGGGATGAATTATTCAAATAAATATTTGATTTATACTGAAAATAAATTCTTGGTACTTTGATCATTTAATTTTGTTTAATAGTAACACGACCTAATACTTTTCGAAGGAATCTCCATCAATTTTCAGAGTTCCGAACCCAAAAAGGAAAACAAAAGGAACACTTGTAGGATCACTTTTTCTCAGGAACTTGATATGTATTAAATTGAAATTAATAACAAAGACTAATCTGCAATCCCTCGGAGCTGTTAAAAACTATTTTTCCTATTGTAGAGGGCTCTCTTAAATAAATGCACGCAATTAACATTTCAAAATACCACCGGCATCATACGATATTTTTGTAAATCGCTTGCATAATCTCTTACATACTAGGGTGAACTTGAATTCACTTGATTTTTTTTTAAATGTACTCTGTGCCGATAGTCATAACGTTTAAATTTATGTGGTACCTAAATGTCACACGATTAAATCCGTTCGTGCCTTCGATGACATTTCATTGAAAAATCTACCTTTTTGTAAGTTAATACAGTTCGTTTTAGTATAAATTGCGCGTATTTTGACGCGTCTATTTGCGTGGGGCTCAAAAGCGTATATATTTCAGCGGCAGGCAGACTGGCGATATTTATTAGGTAGTGAGCGCACGGGCGGTAGTAATGGACATCCCGGCAGGTAAAATATGCAGGGCCCACAACTATAAATGTGAAACCAGCCTAATATAAGGTATAGCCACTACAAATGAATAATGGAGTGCCGGTGACAAATTCTCTGTAATGGTAGAAGAAAAAATTCTTTCTAGTCCCACTCCTGGGCAAAAGCCTCGCCCCTGACTTCTCCATACATCTCTGTCCTGTACTATTTCGTACCACAGTCGATCTCTTCTTCGGCAACTGTGGTCAATTATCGAATCGGTAGAGTTATTTGCCCACCTTTGCGGGCTGGAAAAAGTTAAAAAAAATCTCCAGACAAAACATACTCATCCCAAACTTAACAAAGGTATGAGTACTATTTAATGGACTGTGGGTGATCCCAGTTACACTCAGACCATCCTGAAATATGTCGTTGTTGTCTCTTTGTCTCGTATGACATAACAAAGTTTCAGTGGTGTTAGCACGCAGGTCAAGACAAGCCTCTGTCACGGATTGGCTCGGTCGCTCTCTGTCTTATTTCATACGAGAGGAAGAGATATAATCAACATATTCTGTGACATAAGTCTAGTCTTGGCGCTCATGCTACAACTACAGAGCGAATTTGCGCGACATAATCCGTGACATTTATTTTCTTCATGGCACTGCATCTGCTGGTATCTTCGCTTTTATTGCTTTCACGGCAACTGGTAAATTATATTTTAAAATGTATTCTCAACACTAAATAAAAATCTTTTTGACTTTTATTACTTATATTGTTTTCTTATATTTACGCGAATACTATACATTGAAATTAAACTATTTTACGGATTTTATCGTGAAATTTTACGTGAAACACCGACGCTCCACGAAGTTTGCAATCTGTGAACATGTACAGGACCGCACCCGCCATTATATCAGATTTGATAAACCGCATATCCTCGCAAAAGAACACCGACTCCGACCAAGGATGATACGCGAGGCCATTGAAATTAAAAAACATCCTAATTTCAATAGGGAAGATGGCTGGGTGCTACCACCAACTTGGGATCCAGTAATCAATATGATTAAATCCAAAACCAAGTGTACCATTGCAAGACCTCAGGACACCGTAAGCACTTTCTGCGTGGATCGGACCACAAACAACAACTAAATATGAGGGTACCCAGTTATTAACTATGACATCAGGACGTCTAACACCTGAGTCCCCCCGTGACTATGGTTGCTGTAAAGCAGCCGAAACGTCGGGAAAATAAAATAGTAAATAAACGCGATAAAATCCGTAAAATAGTTTAATTTTATTACTTAATTAAATTAATAATGTAAGTACACCTATTTATGAACTTTGTTTTTTATATTCATTTCTTTACACTGGCTCTAGATCAGCTCACCGCAAAAACAATCATTCTTTATTTAATTCCATTATACATAATTATTTTAAGTTTAAGAAAAAAAAATAAAAATATTTTTTTCATAATTATTTTGCAGTCCGTACCTCCATCCCGCCGCGGGTCGTCCATAAGAATTTCCCGTGACGTTGTTTGTCCCGAAATTATTTGCACTGCCATTTATTCGGGCCGAGTGGCGAATGGGGAATTTTCGGCTTTACCGTAATGGCCACTAACCCATGAACGAATGAAAATGGATGTCGTCCAACCGGGCCCTTACACGTTATTTATTCAATATTTTATTTTATTGTTTTATTACCTGATTTATTTTTCCACATTGGTTATCTGTATCCATTGCTTTTATAGATAGATCTTATTTTATTAATTATATTTACTTACTGCAATACAATGTATGCAAGTTATTCCTAAGGCTAAATTTTTCAATCCCACCTATCCAATCCCATCCCATCCCACTAATATTATAAATGTGAAAGTTTGCGAGGATGGATGGATGTTTATTAGGTACTCTTTCACGCAAAAACTACTAAATGGATTTTGATGAAACTTTGCAGTATTATTGTATATACATCAAAATAACATATAGGCTAAAGTTTATTCCGGTATCGAAGTCTGCGCGGGCGAAGTCGCGAGTCGAAGCTAGTAATCAAATATACTGTTAAATGACAAAGGATTAAGGCAATCTTAATCATTTTCATCACCCAATTTTAGGTACTTCACATAATCATCTCAATAGATATAATGATAAGACATAAATTTCAAGGAACGCTCGCGCTGGTAGGAGTCAAATCTCCCGGCGACTTTAATTTGCCCCCCGTTGAGCGGCAAATGAAAATATCCCCTACCCTTATTTCTATGTAGATACCGCGCCGAAATATTTGCATATTTATTCGCGCATTCCAAGAAAATTCTGAGTAAAAAGACTGGAAATTGAGCTTGCTTTGTTTCAATGTTTATGTTGAGAATCACAAGTTATTCGGTGAACTGTTTCAGTAGTACTTACTTTAAAATGCAATATTTATACGAAACGAGATGGCCAGGTGAACTTAGAATCTATTACTTAAAAAAACATTTACCATTTTTTTGTCAAGCCAGAGGTGTCTTAGAGCGAACAAAACAAAAAAAATACTGTCGAGCTGTTTTTGAAAAATACTGTTTTTGAGTTTTATATATATTGTAGTTATCTAAATGAATTTGTGAATCACTATATATTAAAAAGTAATTTTTGGCATCCCCCCACTTATTGGCACCCATGACTTTAAGTTAAAATAACAAGAAAACCATGACTTTAACCCCTGATTTTATGTCAAAAATGGAAAGCTTGTAATTTTTTTAATCTAAAACTATAACTTTAACCTCAAACTCAGACTTAATTAGTACAAACTTTAAGTTTGTTTGGGACATACACTAAAAAAAAACCCTTTTTTACGCATTTTCTTAAGGACAAGTATATTTTTTTTTTACAAAAATTTCAAAAAATTAAAAAAACGAGTGGATATTCTATAATCTGATATCGTTTTTAGCGAAATAACGGGTCATAGAGCGTTTTGGTGACTGATTTTCTCCGAGTAGGCGCTTAAGGTGCCAGTAGCTGGGGGTTTTGCCCTACTTATCGTATGATCCCAAACTTAACAAAGCTTGTACTATTGGGCTGTACATTATGCTGGGAGCGCTCTTAGTTACACTTAGACCAGGCCCAATACTGAAAAGGCCATTTCCAAAATTTGCCACTGACGGAAATCAAACCCGGAAGCATTCAGTTCAAGAAGCCAAGCGGCCTACTATTGAACCATTAGCTAGACCATGCCGTCGTCATTTTCATATATAGACTTATAGTAATAATAATAGAACATGCAAATTCATTTATAAGCTAAATGAAACCTACACAAACCTTTTCTATTACAAGCGACCTACGAAAACGGAACTTTATCCCTCCAATAAGGTCGAAGGTAAGCAAAAAACCTGTCAAATTTTCTAATAACGACACGGGTAGTTGCCTCAGTCCGAAGGTACTGCCCTTTTTCACACTCGAGCGATCCCAAAATGAAGTCAGATTGTAGCAATACAATTCCGTGGGTCCTTTCGCTGGGGGTCGACTGGACCGCGGATTCTCAGCAATTTTGTAGGACATTATTCAACAGTTTAATTCGTATTGTTTTCTTATATTTACGCGAATACTATACATTGAAATTAAACTAAAAAAAATTAGTAAATAAACGCGATAAAATCCGTAAAATAGTTTAATTTCAGTTTAATTCGTTTTAACTCCGTGTTAATGCTGGTTGATGAAAGAAAAAACGTTTCTGGTGATATTTAATTCAATTTATTATTGTGACGGGTTTATTCGATCAATTTACAAAATCTATTCGTGAACTTATTTAACTCAGATATTTTAATAGTAGGTGAAGGGTACAGGAACATAACAGGGAATGTCACATTTTTTTTTATACAATCATTTTTTTGTATGGTATTTTGAATTTTAATCTCATCATTACAATTAAAAGAAAGTTAACAGTTGGCGCCAAATGCAGTTTTGTTTATGGCCAAACTATACAGGTTGTTTCAGAAGTCCGAAATAATACTTTAGGTACATATACGGCAGCTCATATGTGGATGCTTAGTGAAGACAGTTTATACCTAACTATCATAGTTTCTGAGTTACAGACCTTTGAATGTTTGTCACAGGTATCGTGTTCTGGCCTTTGGGTACATCCATTACCATACTCAACAGTGTAAACTACACTTATGAGGGGCGGCTACCAATATTCACAAAACAGAACATGCAAATTTTACATAGGACTCGAGATATTACGAGTTATAGAAATTGACGACGAATAAAAAGTTGGAAAAACATGGTCGAATTTCAATAAAATTTTCATACCATTCGGTTGTATACACGATACTGATGCTAGCGTCCAAGTATTATTTCGGACTTCTGATACACCCTGTAGAACTGTTAGAATTGTTGAACTTTCAAATTGATTTTTCTCAAAATTCATTAATTAGAACATCACCTGTTATGTTCCTGTACCCACCAGGTAATAGGTACTATCGTAATTATTTAGCAATATACGAGGGACAAGACTACAAGGGATTTTAATAGTTATTATTTCTCGCCCATGGTAACCCATTGGTGATCAATCCTTAAAGATTGTATATTTCCGCAGGTACGTGGATGTTCACGCACAACATACCAAAGACTAGCACGTCGCCGGCGCAGCACTAGCACTATTACCGATTTGATACTGATGGCGACCGTACTGTGTAAATTTTATATATTGTTAATAGTAATTAAAGGTTAATAAGCGACCCGAAGACGTATAATTTGAACACCCAGTAAGACACCTAAACATGGATGTTTATTCTCGATAACTGCTAAGAATTATCAATTTTGGAATTCAAACCCGGAGCGTGCAATAAAAGTAGCGCACTAAACCCGCTCAGACAACAGGACTCGTAAAGCGTACCATAAACCAAATACTTTACTAATCATAAATACCAATTCTATTTTTATCGTATACGTCATAAAGTTTAGGCCGTCGTAAATGTTCTATCACATACGTATTATGTGCATGAAGGATTCTGTATAATCTATGATAAGCGTACTAACGCAGCTTAGATATTCACTTATCTTTAAGACCGCACTCGGGCCTCAAAAAAAAAATTGCCAATACTAAAGCGTACTCTGTGTATACCTGTTTAAAGCTTGAATTTCTGTGGTAAAATCCAAGCGATTACGCGTCTAAATTCATTCGTGCTCTCAATGAAGTTTCGTTGAAAAGTCGTCGCAATACATTATTATTTTATTTTTATATTTATGTTTAACTTATGATTTTAAGAATTTTGAAATAACAAATTTCTTACTAGTTTTCAGTCTTGTTACAATTTAAGAAAACGGCATTTGATTTCAGGTCAATCACACATAGGCTAGCAGTATAATTTTTACTAAATAACTGCCCCCTTACAAATGTTTCTGATTTTACAGTTACTGTGTGTACTTTCAGATTTTACAGTTAAATCCGTACAAAATTTGATAAAAATCGTCAGTTTCTATTGAAATAAGAATACTCTAAGAGGCGGTAGCTAGGCCCTAGTAGTAAAATAGAAGCAAAATAACACTAATTTTCGAACAGTCCAATTCTATTAAATGGAGGCGGACAATTTTCCAACATAAATTTCACTTTCGCCGCTTCGAACTTTTGTTCTGTCCTATCCCTGAGGCGATGTATGTTCGCGAGTTAGCAAGACTTATCAGTGTACACAGGGCTACCAACTGGGGAAAACTAGATAATTGACATTTGCATAAAAGTAGTGGTTAAAAAACAACAGATACAGTCCCCTTACCACCTGTTTGGCAGAAATATTTTCAATCTTACTCTTCTGTTTTCGACAGTTACTCAGAACAAAATCTGTTAAAAATTTACAGTTTCTATTGGAACAACAATACCTAAACAGGTAGTGGCCTCAGGGGGCTATTCGCGCTTGATCAGCATGACATACTCTGCACTGACAAGGAGTTTCGTCTTGTTGGTTTCATCTATTAGCGATCAACTTATTTGGACTTTATTTTAGGAATCTGAAAATTCCGAGGGTGATTAGTCCCTTTCTACACATTTGTTTTCTGATAGAAGAGTGTGACAGCCCTAGCAATGGCCTATTTCTACGAAAAGTAACGTCCCGTTGACGGCACAGATCGTTTGTGTAAGAGAATGAGTGATAAGGGTACTGCTCTTTTACCATTGTCGCAGAGAAGAACGCCGTCACAGTGTGCATGTAGTGGAAATAAAGTATGGCATATCGAAGGTGTTTCACGGTTCATCTTTCAAAGATACTTGGCGTTTGACCCCAATTTAGTGAATTTACTTCAACTAAACCCCATTTGATAGCAGTACATATTTGCGAAGCTTGCGGTCAATTGAAGGACGATATAGGTAACCTAAAATATGTTATTTACTAGCTGTCCCCGCGTGTATTTACCTGGTTATAATAATAATAACTACAGCCCTTTTTAATGTCCCACTGCTGGGCACGGGCCTCCCCTCAATGCGAGGGGGATTCAGGCCATAGTCCACCACGCTGGCCCGGTGCGGTTTGGCAGACTTCACACATCTATCGAGAACTAGTCAAGCTCCCTCAGACGTGCAGGTTTCCTCACGATGTTTTCCTTCACCGTTTCATAGTAAGTGGTAATCTCGGATGTAAATGAGATTCGCACATGAAACCCAGAGGTGCGAGCCGGTGTTTGAACCTGCACACTTTTATTTGCAAGGCGTGCGTTCGACCACTCGGCTACCACTGCTAAAATGGGTTTTATATTTTTCCCGCAGAGCCCTAGATGATAAAGTTTATGAAAATAAGTTTAAAATGTTTGTATTGTTTTAATGATGAAATTTTATGGCCCGGTTGATATTGACACAGATATTTAAAAAATCGTTATTTTCAAACTAAACGTTCTTAATTGTTAAGATAATAATAATTATTAGAAGTTTAGTTTAATTTATAAAACAGATCACAAAGTATTAAAGTTTAAATCCTAACAGAATTGATTTATCGCACTATTCATTATTATTCCCGTGACGTGATTTGATTTTTAAATTCAACCGAAATCTATTTAAAAAGTTAAAGCCTGCATCTGCATTGGACATTGAAATATTGACAGCTAAAAAACAAAACGTGCATGCCACCTATAAATCCCTGCGTCTAGAGGCGCATCAAAATACGCGCGACCAATTTTTGCCAATCCCAAAACAAACTCTAATAACACATGGAAGAAGCACATTTTTCAACGAAATGCCTCGAAATAGTCGCGTAGTTATTACCGCAGAAATTCAATCCTTACGCATATAAACACAGAGTTGATTTTTAAAAAGGTAAGTTAATTCTATCGCATTCGTAGTGGGTGCAGGGTGCTTTCAATATCGAAATTGGATCATCTGCAACGTTTTTTTAGACGCGGTCAGATGAAACCAACAGAGATTCGAATGGAAACGTAAACAGCGATGAATTTATACCGGCAGGATGTGCCTGTGACAGGTAATTGCGACTAACTCGATATGCGGTAAAAATGGAATGGCGAGCGAAGAGATTTATTAACGGGTTAACTGCTGGATTATTTAGTGTTCTCCTGACAAAATGGGGGAATGAAACATCTCTCAATTGTACAATAAAAAAGAAACTACTAAAGATCCAACAATTTTAATTTCATTTTCATCTGAGATTATCAATTGCTATAAAACGGTGAAGGAAAACATCGTGAGGAAACCTGCACGTCTGAGGGAACTTGACTAGTTTTCGTTAGGTGTGTGAAGTCTGCCAACCCGCACCGGGCTAGCGTGGTAGACTATGGTCCGAATCCCCCTCGCATTGAGGGGAGGCCCGTGCCTAGCAGTGCGATGTTAAAAGGGCTGTAGTAGTAGTAGATCCAACAAGGCTCATTGTTCTTTGGCAGATAGTGGAAAATGACAAACTAAAGTATAGTTAGGTAATTAGGTACATCGAAGGTTCAGTAACCAATGTAGCATAGGTAATATATTGTGAAATTTTTGATAATCAGAATGGGGGCGTCGGCCCGGTATTGATTTTTCTTTTCCTGTTAATTACTTGACACTGCGTGAAATACGATAAAATAAATAGATGAGGAATGGTTCTACATCTTTTTTGGGACTATGCCCGCCACACATTCCCACCACTGTTACTCCTGTAAGCCAGGATCGACAGCGGTGTCCATTGAAAACACCGAGGTTTGACCCTCGGCGAGTCCCGGGGAAAAGCTAAATTGTCTTGGAACCCGAACGAATTTAATCGAAAAAGGTGTAGGAGGAGTTGGAAGAAAAATGTATCCACTTCCCTGGTTCCACGGATAGCCATCCGCAAGTAGAACCATTCATCATCTTATTCCATTATATTTAATTAATTTTGCAAAGAAGTATCATACTCAATAACAACCACTTATCATCACGAAAGTAACTCATGTCTTCAAATCGTTTGCAATAAAACGTACAATGAAAGGCTTTTTCGAAACAGCCCTGTCTAAAAATCCGGTGCTTCCATTATCTGGGATTAGGGGCCAGCCCCCGGAATCTCTTTTGAATGGTATACAAGATATGCGGTAATTTATTAGCTCGTAAGCCTTGACGGAATTATATTCTGTCGCTGAAAGGTTTTGAAGGAATGCCACTTATTATTGTAGTCACGTTCGAACCTTGAACCGCAACTCAAATATTTGAGCCCTTGTTTGATTTCAACAGTTGATACACTAATGATGTCTTGCTCATTCTTTATGTATATAAAAAGACCGCAACAACTTATTTTAGTTGTCTATTTTGTTTGTCACCAGAGTCAGGGATAGTAATTTTCATATACGGATCACTATCCTCAAATTTGAGAATTTTAGCTATGAAACAAAAAAACACATCAAAAGTATAGCGCTATACAATAATAAATGAGTCAAAGTGAAATCATTTATTCTGTACAGGCCTATGGGGGCACTTACAAATTGTCAAGTTTACATTTTTGTTTCTTATATTCTACTATACTACCACCGGCTCGAAACGCGACCTCAACTGTGAAGATCCGGCAAGAAACTCAGTGGGCTGATATTTTTAAATTGCCAAAACTTATTACAAATATACAGGTATAGCTCCAGTGTGTTGCCTTTAGAAATGCTTTTAATAATAAAGATAAGATAATAATACGTTAGTAAGGGAAGATAATAATAATAATACGTTTGACATATTTTAATTAAACCTGAGCTGTACAATCCCAAGCTGATTTATCATCCAAATAATCCGAGATTTTGTAATAGCCCTTTTGATACAATTTAGATTTTATGGCAATTTTAAATTTATTAATGGGCAAATCTCTGATTCCTTTTGGAAGTTTATTGGAAAAGCGTATACTTTGCTCCATGAAAGAGTTATTTATTCTGTGGAGACGAGTAACGTGTACGGATAGCATATGCTTATTCCGTGTATTTAACGAGTCGTTTACCGTGTATTTATCGAGTCTCTTTCTGTTGTACATCGGATAATGAGGACTTACTCTCTGACATACACAAGTTTATGCATTTTAAAACCTATTTGTTCTACTAGTTAGTTATATTCGTTAGCATTATTTATCTTTTTGTTTGTATTCTGCCAATTTTTCCTTAAAGCTTTCATTTTTCCTTAAAGATTACGAAATCCGACTTTACGTAGAGAAATGGGAAATTTTATGTTTTAACTGAAGATTGGAGTTGAAATCCATGAATGGTTGTTAAAAGAGGCATCCAAATTTTACGATAAATTATTTAAACTTACCCTAAAGTTTACCCTAAATTCTAAGTTGGAAATAATTTAGCGTAGGTACCTATTCCCACAGTAATATCTTTTAGACACTTAAAATGTTAGAAACGTTTAATCAATTAATATTAGTACCAAAACAACCAATTTATTTTTAGTATAAGTTAACTTTAAATTCGTTGAACAGACAATCAGGTTTATTATGAAAATGTATGATGACTTCGTAACAATACAAAACTTTATTATTATTTATTTATTATTTATTGAATATAATAATGAAAAAATATATGTATTTTATTGAAAAAGATGTGACTTATCTAATAGGAGGAGGTGCGGGTAAAGTTGATATACCACAAAAAAAAAGTATTATCGCCGACTCATGGTCTCGAATGAAAAATATTCTTGACCAAAAGCGTATTCTCCTTTCGAGTTTCGAACAAGGGGAGATTATAGCAACAATATTGAATTACGTACGTTGTTTTTGACCGTTACCGTGCATTTTCGCAGCCAAACCGCATTACGTGACATGACTGACCTCATTCCAGTCAGCTTATGCCTCGTTCAGTATGCTTATGCATCGACTAGCTAGTAGAATTGGCAATGATTTAACGTGTATTTAGAAAGCTGCCAGAAGCATGTACGTATTTTTTTTAAAGCTGCTGTATTTATGCACATTTTTTATATATTAGGAGTAATTATCCTGTCCTTCTCGCTTCAAGTGTCCTTTAGAAATAAAAAAATTCTATGCCTACCTACCTATGCCTTAAAAAGTCTGCAAAATGAAATAAAAACTGGCCAAGTACGAGTCGGACTCGCGCTCAAAGGGTTCCGTACCATTATCTATAAATAAGGCAAAAAATCACGTTTGTTGTATAGGAGCCCTATTAAATATTTATTTTATTCTGTATTTTAGTATTTGTTATTATAGCGGCAACAGAAATACATCATCTGTGAAAATTTCAACTCTCTAGCTATCACGGTTCATGAGATACAGCCTGGTGACAGACGGACGGACGGACGGACGGACGGACGGACGGACAGCGAAGTCTCAGTAATAGGGTTCCCGTTTTACCCTTTGGGTACGGAACCCTAAAAAGTATGACCTACTTGCTTTTTTTAATTTTTATGTTTATTGAACAAAAGTTTAAAAATCACATCACAATCTGTTGCCACTATAGTTAGAAACGAGCAACTCACGATAATGAAAACGATAATATATTTTTCATCATTAATCAACTCTATTGAGCATATTTTACTTTGCTTGATATGTAAATAAACCTACCAGGACTGAGTGCCTCAATACTTTATGTAAATTACAGCTATTTTGTTGCCGCCTTATCTTGGATTGTTATCATAATTAGCTTTCTAATGTTGCCTACAATAGAAACTACAGTTCTTATCACGACCAGCGCTGAAACGTTAACAAAGAGTTAAACTGACGATTTAAAAAAAAAAAGTTTTTAATTTTTAGTTGAGTGTTTTTAGGTAAATAAACACACACAATTTACTTCAATATTTTCAATTTAAGGCAATAGTTTATGAAAATAAAAATTAAAATGAAGTATTGCTCGCATTTACAACTAGGATAATTATGACGAGCGGTGAAAGGCTAGTGATTTAAGCGTTTTTTTTTTAATTTACATGAAAGCATACTCTTACGACGCAGAAAAATACCTGATTCCAATGTATATAAGGCAATACCGGCCAAAAGTGTCGCTTAAGTCGAATAGCCTTTCACCCGTCGATTTATTTTAAAATTGCAACTATGTCTCCAACTAAATAAAAATTAACTAATGAGTTCTAACCCATAAATGTATGGATCGCCACAATTTTTTTATCCATAACGTATGAACAATAATAAAATAAATACATAATCACGCCTATATTCCCCGAAGGGGTAGGTAGAGGCGCACTACAGTCCACCCACACTTCGCCTATGTATTTTGGTCCCAATGTAATAGGGGGCGAGCCTATTGCTATTATACCGGGCACATTCCCCCTCAATACGAGGAAGATTTTGGGCCATAGTCCACCACGCTGGCCCAGTGCGGGTTGGTGAATTTCACACGCGTTCGATACACGTGCAGGTTTCATCACGATGTTTTCCTTCACCGTTCTGCAAGTGCTAATCATTATTGAAAATGACATATGGTAACCGTATGACGTAAGAACAAATTCAGTCTTTAAAACATAGAGTTGTCCAATTATATTCAAGAAACGCTTCGTTTCTGGTTGTATTAGTATTGGAACAAATTACAACGCGCGCATCTTGACGCTCAAGTGTGCGCTGGCTTTTAAGCAGCTTTCAGAATACGCTATAATATATAGCACAACAATATCGCGCACCATACAAAGCCAATAATATATAGTACAGTACAGTGTGAACGTGGCCATAACAATGTATGGTGCGCGATATTGTTGTGCTATGAGAAATATACTATATGCTATTATATTATAGCGTAGTCTGAAACCCGCTTGAATGAGTGTTTACACATTAATTCTGCATCAACTTAGTTCAGCGATACAAACATCGCCAAACTGGTTTGATGGAAATAATTTTGACAGCTTTCCTTAGTTTATATTATAATTGTTTTTAGAGTTTTGATCTACCATTAAATAATGTAAGTAGTGGCCTAGTTGGTAGAAATAAAAGGTAATAGGTGCAAGTTTCATTCCCGGGCTCTCACCCCCAGAGATGATTTTCATGTGCGAATAAAATTTTCAATAATGATTACGACTTGCTGAACCGTGATGAAAAATATCATGAGGAAACCTGCATGTTTATAGAAAAGCGTGTGAAGTTTACCAACGGTTATTCACCAAAATAAATCGTCAAAATAGTCGCTTACTCCTTCGTATGGGAGCCCCCAAAAATTTTTACTTAATTCAATGATTTAGAATTTGTTGTTATAGCAGCAACGAAAATACATCCCCTGTGAAAATGTTAACCGTCCAACTATCACGGTTCAAGAGATACAGCCGAAGCGACAGCGAAGTCTTAGTAAAATGGTTCCCGTTTTACCCGTTGGGTACGGAACCTTAGGTAAAATAGAAGTCTTTATTATACATAAAAAAAACAATTGATATTCGACTTACAAAACCGTTTTTATCGCGTTGATCGTGTTAATAAAACAAAGTAAGTATACGAAGAAACTAGAAAAATAACTGAGATATCCACTTTAAGTACTGAGAGGCCACTTAACATACACAATAGAACTTGACATGATTAATAGTTCCACTAGTTTTTCTTCTATCAGTCCCGCGATTAACTCGGCCTGTACTTACGGCCTCGACCTTCGTTTGAGGCAAAAAGAGGGACGTGTTATAAGGAAGAGAATGAACGCGGTAATAAATCAATGGACCATGCCGAAAGAAATGGAATCAGCCATAACAGTTTTTGTTTGCGTAGGGAAATATCATATGATTTTTTGTACCAATACTTGGGCAATATTTGATCGAAATTCGTGCATTTTCAATCCTTTTAGATGTCAATGCCTTGGTTTAACGTTTAACGTAGGCCACTCGGGTCACTGTACCGATTTGTGGCGGGTTCATTTCCCGCAGAGGAAAATATCGCATATTTTCTTTTCGGAATGTGCCCTGGTCTAGGTGTAAATGGAATCGCCTTGGTCCATTGTATGGAACCCATAGCAGAAGCTTTGCTAAGTTTGATTTAGTGATTCTACGATGAGTATCTGTTGTCTGGGGCTATTTAATTATTTATTAGAGCGTAGTTCGTGGCTTGGGCAAAGCAAAAGGGTTAAAAAATTTACAAATAAAATTAAAATAAAACTATTTTACGGATTCTATCGCGTTTATTTATTATTTTATTCAAGACCTCAAGACACTGTGAACACTTTCTGCGTGGATCGGGCCGCATACTACAACTAAATATGTGGGTACCCAGTTATTAACTATGACATTAGGACGTCTAACACCTCAGTCCCCCCGTGACCATGGTTGCTGTAAAGTAGCCGAAACGTCGGGAAAATAAAATAATAAATAAACGCGATAGAATCCGTAAAATAGTTTTATTTCAAAATAAAATGAGTCCAAAACCTTACTCTTGTATTTCAATGCCTACGAGTCGATATACACTTAGCGTGGAACCATGAAAAGTGGAAATTAAGATACATATTTCAGTATTTTCCTAATTACGTTACATTAAAACAAGAGGAGTGGAACAAACCGATCTGAGGCAAGATGTGTAAGAAAACTGAGTCGTAAAAATCTAATTTATGTGTAAAACACTTTACGAGTCGTAGTTAGCAAGTCAAATTTGGCCCTTAAACTGTAAGAACATTAGGAATCCATTAGATACATATTTTATCTTGCAAAATGTTTGTACTGTGAAAAAGTTCTCTCGTTGGCCGTAAGGGAATTAATTTCGACGAAATTCTAGTGCTTGGAATGTTTTAGTATCGATATATTATCGTAGCTACCAGTGGCGGGGCTAGACCTAAATGTGATGTGGGCAAGACAGATTTCGCGAGGCCCTGTTCTGTCACCCATAGAACATAATTTCCAAAACGTTATGGTTTTTATGATATTTTTTTTTTTGTTTTTTCAATTTTCACCCAAAATTTTACCTTTAATGCGCTATAACATTTTTGTCTATTAATGTAATGCAACGAAATAACTTTTTTTATATTAAAAAATGTTTTCCTAATGAAAATTACAAATCATTTCATGAAATCCATTCTTAATAAATTACTTATGTGGTCAGAAACTCTTTTTTTTTAAGAATAAATAAAAATTATTTTATAAAATCAATATTAAAATAAATACACCTAATTTTCAAATCAATTTTATTTAAAAAATATCTCTGATTCTTACTCAGGTCGCTCGCTTCAGTGGCAGCAGGGCGTTAACGATTTTTTTTTTTGAAAGGACTTAAACTGTTGGCCGTGAGGTAGCCTTTACAGCTTTACCGGAGGAGTGGCGAGCACAGAGTGCACTCCAACCAAGGCCTTAAGGGCGGAAAGGGGTGGCAACTAGCTCAAGGGCGCCACAGAGGGCACGACCTCGGCTTGGGCAGTTACGGTGAGGGGAGAGGTAGTGACTGCGCTCCTAGGTGCAAAGATGCACCTACGAGCGGAAGAGGGGGTTCCTCGACCTCGCCGGCGAGATCGGTGTCTGTTTGAGGCTGGTGTAGGTGTGTTGGTGGCCCTCTCAACGCCCGGGTCGAGGAGGGCGGTGATCGTGTCGGGAGGATCAATCAACACGTGCCGCGGACGGCGGCGACGAGTTGATGATGTGTGGCTCGTAATTGCCGGCGTCGGCGTTAACGATATGAGCATATTACGCTTGTTAAAGTTCAGAACTGTGACATGTGTTAGTTATAATTTTTGCGATAGATGTCGCTAGCTCAAATATGTACGTGGTGTCGTAATGTTCTTGCGTTTTTTATTAATATGTTTGCTGCCTACAATAAATCCTCTTCGTCCTGCACTGGGTGTTTTATTGATTACGTCATAAATACCTGGAGCGATCGCAGGACCTTTTTGGAAGCACGGCAAGCTTGTTCAACGCTCGTTACAGAGTGAGCCTATATACGAAACCGGCAATATGGCGTCGTCTACGCTTGCACTGCGGCCGAGAGTGTATTAGTAAGACGATGACTGAGTGGTTTGGAAAGAACGCTTAATACACTGTCAATACAGCCCATTCTAATTCATTCTATACAAGTTGAGTAGGTATAATAAAAATACAACATCACGCCTGTATTCCCCGAAGGGGTGGCCAGAGGTGCACTGACGTTTTGAGCCCCTTTGTGCCCGGGGCCCGGATACTTTACCGTCAAAGTCAAATTATATCTTTTGTATAGACCTACGGAGGAACTTACAAATCGTGAAGGCAATTTTTTTTCTTATCGACCTCAACTGAGAAGATCCGGCAAGAAACTCAGTGAGCTAATCATTTTTGAAATTTACAATTATTAAATTGCCAAAACTTTTTTCTAATAACGAGCGATGGTATAATGCGTAAAAATTCACTCGGGTCATTGATGACATTCCATTGAAAAATGTATTTAAGCTACCAGTTAATACAGTGCGTTTTGGTCTTAGCAAAAAGTTGTTAGCTAATGATAGTTTATAATGGTTATTTGTTCTTTCTATTTACCTATAACATTTAATACAACCACGCAGCCTCTCGTAGGTACTTTCCCAATTTGTTTCACATAAAATAAAGCAATATCCGTTGAAACAACATTCGACAAAAAGCAAATAGCAAACAACGTGAAGCGTATATCGTGTATCAAAACAAAGGCTGATATCGGTGCCGTTGGTATAGCAAAATAAATAAAAACACCAAATCCCGGTAGATGGGGCTACAGCGCGGCGCATTTCTGACTGCACCGAGAGACGTGACGGTATATCTAGGGGTGTCTATCGAACGTATCGATAAAAATTAAACATAGTCTTTAGATTTAAAAATAACACGGATACTCGATGTTTTTTGTTGAATTTTTACAAAAAACCTAGCAGTGGATGGGAATTTAGTAGACCGCCTGCTTTGAAAGTAAGGGGTGTAAGTTTAAATAAGGCTCGCTCTTCTTTTTGACTCCATGTAATTTTAAACTATCATTAACGATTGCTATACGATGAAGACAAACCTGTACGTCTATAAAAAATGGTAACGTTCACCAATCAGCATTCTGTACGCATAGTGGACTATGCTAAAGCTCTCTCTCATTGCAGATATACACAAGTAATGTTATAAACAAAATCGATATATTCATATACATATATTTTGGTAAATACTAATTTACATGTCAATAATTTTAAAATAGGAATACAATGAGGAATACAGGTATAGTTCAGTTTCTGGTTACATAATAGGTACAAGAAAATTTATGATGTCAAACTAGATTAATATTAACTAAAAAAAGAAGAATATTAACTTTTAATCAAATAGTGTCAAAACGCCGTAACATATCCAATTAAATTATGTCAACTTTAAATTATAAAATTTCAACTTAAATTAGTAATGTCAAACTAAAGTGAAGAATATTTAGTCAGATATAACACCATGTCAGTTACCCTTTGAAAGAAAAAAAACCGGCCAAGTGCGAGTCGGACTCGCGCACTAAGGGTTCCGTACCATTATCTATAAAAACGGCAAAAAAATCACGTTTGTTGTATGGGAGCCCCCTTAAATAATTATTTTATTCTATTTTTTAGTATTTTAGTTATAGCGGCAACAGAAATACATCATCTGTGAAAATTTCAACTCTCTAACTATCACGGTTCATGTGATACAGCCTGGTGACAGACGGACGGACAGACAGCGAAGTCTCAGTAATTCGGGTTCCTGTTTTACCCTTTGGGTGCGGAACCCTAAAAATGGTCAAAACTATAGAAAGATAGATGTAAGGCCACAGTTACCTAGAATATAATGTCATACTCCCATAGAGAAAAGAAACGAAGTATGGGTGCACTGCACTGCATCTCTGCTCCCCCCTTCGATTAGTTCTCGTTAGAGATATGTTTGGTTATTTGGTTTGGTTAAAGTGCTATTGATTTTGTTTTGTTTGATATTATTAATCTTTTCTTTTATTAATTATCGACATCCACAGTTCCACCACTAGCACCTCGACAAAACGCCGCATGCAGTGTCGACCCCGCGAGATACGCGGAATTAGATTTGTAAGCTATCACGCCGGGTCAGCCGGATATCATATACCTACCCTGTTTTAAACAATATCCGTAAGGACGCTTGCTATTCATATTTCCCTTTGACAGTGTGTTGAGAGCTGTACAGTAGCCTTTATGATAAGATTTTTAGAATTTCAAAGGCATGTTTTAAAATATGCGGAGCGCAAAATGTTTAAAAGTTAAAGAGATGTTATTATTATGTTGATATTGCTCACTGCAGGTGGTTGTGGGTTCAATTCCCGGCAGTTGCAAATTTCAGAAATGGTATTTTCTGAATTTGCCCTGTTCTGGGCAAATGGGCGGAATGATGAAATTGAATAAGATGAAGAATAATCGCAATTGCAGCCATGCACCTACGATTAGCGGGTATTCTGCCAATATTAAGTAATTCATAGCAGCGACAAATTTAATACGTATAGGTCTATATATATCGAGGGGTGAAAGGCTAAATAGTCTTTTAAAATAGTCATTTTGACTTAAACGACATTTTTTGACTTTACATGCTCATTCCTCGCAGAAAAATTCGTTGATTCCAAATATGTTTATAAATCAATATAACTCAAAGGTGTCGCTTAAGTCAGATAGTCTTTCTCCCCTAGATACATAAACCACAATATATGTTTCTACCTACGTCCGTAATAGACTTTGCAACCATCCAACCGATGTTCCCCAAACCGGTTTCATTAAAGAGATAATAATGCGAAGATGGTTTTAGGCCACTAAAATCAAAATCAATTTTTTTTATTCGTGTAGGCCAAAAAGCACTTACAAATAGTCAGATTCTACCACCGGTTCGGAATTCTGTTTCCACTGAGAAGAGCCGGTAAGAAACTCAATGGTAACTCTTTTCAAAATGATAATTGCGAGTAATGCATTCTCAGGAGCAGCAACGCCATGAGAGCAGACTGCACCTTTGCCACAATACTAGAGAATAATGTTTCATTAAAGAGGCAATAATGCGAAGATGAATTTAGACCAGTAAACAATGATTATGGCATATTCGGTCCATTCATGGCTGTAGCACACGCCGGGTTTCAGCTAGTTTTCATTAAAAATGGGTAATGAATGTGATAAAGATGCCCATTTATGTAATAAAAAATTGGCTCCACTCTAGGTACTTATATGTCAAATCTTGGGACTTATAAATCGGATTGGAGATCTGAGCAAACTTCTTCAACTTATTGGCGCTGATAAACCTAACAAAATTGACAGAAAATATTAAATTTTCATTTGACAAAGGTCGCCCAGTCGTCCTCGACATTTGTAATCCCAAAATAGGGATGTGAAAAAATAACCAATTTCCAATGAAACGATTGCAAGTCTATATGACACATTAATTGATGCTATTGTATGTTTATGTGACTTAAAATGTTCTTAAAAAATAATTCCGTCGCATCACTAAAACAGTTTCGTATTATTTTAACGGTTTTCTTGTTTTCAAGAGTGTAAAATGTGGAATAACAATAAAAAAGTTTTTTATTTAAAAATCTTATGGTTTTATTAAAATATTTTTTTTAATGTTAGTCCCTTTGTTTCATTATTACTTTACTTTATTGTTGATTATTACATTATTTTCACTCAATGTCACATCACTATCCCAAAGATGAACCGCCGACAGAGATTGAAAATGACGAGAATCGTTATTAAAAAAGTTTTTATTGAAGGGCAACGAGGCGAACTCGGTATATACCAGGATTAAAAGTAAGTTAACGGCCCCAAAATAATATGAACAGGATGGGATAATGTTTTCCATTAAACTTCTGCAAAGCTCGTTTAACCGAAGATTTTGTATGTGCTAACAATATTATTGTGTTCTACTTTATAAAATATTGTGTTTTTCATGCAATATATATCTGAGTTATAAAGCCCGCTGCACACTGGAACGTCAAAAGACGTGTCAATTTCTTTTCCAAAATGTACTGAATACTCAATAGAGTCTAGAGAAAAATAAATAAAACAAAACAACATTGACAGCGATAGCGAATTTTGAAGATGAGTTTTATAGTTTAGGAAAACATACGAGTTTTCTAACCGACTTCGACAAAAGAAGGACGTTCTCAATTCGACCCGTATGTGTATTTTTTAATTGATGATTGAAAATACAATAATCTCCCGTACCTTTTACATAATTTATGCAAATAAATAAAATGTCTGTAATATCAAATTAAAAACTTTTTAAGGAATGAATAATCAGAGTATAATATACGGTATTTACAAAAACATTATTTAAAAAAAAACTACATGTTAGTTCCGGGTATTCTCTGAAAAGGATGGGCTGATTGTGACGAAACCTTCAATGGCAGATATTTAAAGTTATAAGACGTAAGTAAGCCTACTTTTAATAACATTGAAATAAAACTATTTTACGGATTTTATCGCCTATATTTACTACTAGCTGTGCCCACGACTTCGCCCGCGTGGACTTTAGGGAGATTACCCGGAAATATGGGTATTATGTTTTTCCCGCGGAACCCTAATGCTTTTTCTAAAATTAAAGTAGCCTAAGTTACGCCTTGGAACGTCAGCTATCTGTCAGTGAAAGTCCCATGGAAATCGGTTCAGCCGTTTAGAAGTTTACCTCAAACAAACAGACAGACAGACAAAAAAATTTAAAATTGCGTTTTCGTTATAGGTATCGTATATACTTTCATACGCATTTGGTAAAAAAGTGTTATTTTGATATTATTACAAACAGACACTCCAATTTTATTTATTTGTATGTATGTATGTATAGATGTATAGATATAGATGTATAGATTTTATTTTCCCGACGTTTTGACTGCTTTACAGCAACCATGGTCACGGGGGGACTGAGGTGTTAGACGTCCTGATGTCATAGTTAATAACTGGGTACCCTCATATTTAGTTGTTGTTTGCGGTCCGATCCACGCAGAAAGTGCTCACAGTGTCTTGAGGTCTTGCAATGGTACGCTTGGTTTTGGATTTAATCATATTAATAATTTTATATAATTAGGGTTCCTAAACTCGACGCGAACGAAGTCACGTGTAATTACTAGACCAAGCCGTGTCACATCGTTAAAAACTAGAAACTAAGTCAAATTATGATAAAACTTATTTTAATAGTATTTTCAAAGTTCACCTGAAATGTTACGCTAGTTAACCTGAACTGCCTTCGAGTGGAAGAAAATTACGACCTAATCAAATCTCAACGCTAGGACCACGTCGTATTAAGCCCTGCGCATACTGAAGCTATAAAACGCGTTCGTCAATATTTTTGCCAGTACCAAAACGAACTGTATTTACGCATAGAAAAGGTTCATTCTTAAACGAAATGCCATTGAGAGCGTGAGAAAATCTCGTGACTCGTGACTCGAAGCGACCACAGAAATTTAATCTCTATGTGTATGATTCAGTGCATGATGCTGTGGTAGCCGACTGGTCGAACGCACGCCTTGCAATCAAAGTGTGCAGGTTCAAACCCCGGCCCGCACCTCAGGGTTTTGTGGGAATCTCATTTTTTCATCCGAGATTATCACTTGATAAGAAACGGTGAAGGAAAACATCGTGAGGAAACCTGCACGTCTGAGGAAACTTGACTAGTTCTCGATAGATGTGTGAAGTCTGCCAACCCGCACTGGGCCAGCGTGGTGGACTATGGCCTGTGGGACGTTAAAAGGGCTGTAGTTAGTTAGTGTATGATTCAGAATTCGTTTTGGTATTGGCAGTAATACTCGAGCGATCTAATCTAAGATCAGTTGGGCGATTGATCCAGCTCACGGATTCCCCATTCGCGCGGGGATATCTGCCATCAAGCTAACGACTGAAGATCTCTTGGGGTTTACGTAGATGGAGGGGAAGGCTCTGATTTTATGGCGATGGTGGGTACCTATAAAGTTTATTGAGCTAGAGAAAGGATTAGAAATATATATATATGACATTAGGTTATTATGGTATTTCATTCAATAATATATAAAGTATTTGATGGTTTTAACGAGGATCATATTTATAACATTTATTCTCAAATTTGATTTATAAATTGTATGTAATGATTTTTCCGTTGCTATTAATTATTTAACATTGGGAATTTACTCACTACTCGCATTTTAATCCATCAAAATTCAATTTATTTTTAGGGTTCCGTACCCAAAGGGTAAAATCGGAACCCTATTACTAAGACTTCGCTGTCCGTCCGTCCGTCTGTAACCAGGCTGTATCTCATGAACCGTGATAGTTAGAGAGTTGAAATTTTCACAGATGATGTATTTCTGTTGCCGCTATAACAAAAAATACTAAAAAACAGAATAAAATAAATATTTAAGGGGGCTCCCATACAACAAACGTGATTTTTTTTGCTGTTTTTATAGATAATGGTACGGAACCCTTCGTGCGCGAGTCCGACTCGCACTTGGCCGGTTTTATTTTAAAATCAATGGTCTTTTTATCTTCAGCTACTATTATTAAAATACGTTGTTTTCATGCCTTAAAAAGTATGTCATAGCAGCTCCACAACACCTAATAAATAATTGTCAAGGTTAAGAAAACTATAATTTTGTACAGGTATACACAATCCCTGAAAACTGCGAGCAAAAATATCAAATCGCTCACCATTACTGTTCGCTATACAAACATTCAAGACGTCGGCGTCGCACACAAGCGCGCTGTTGTCCCACGCGCCGCACACTCGCATAGTCTCTCGGCGCCCGCGGAGCCCGGCTCGTGACGCAAGCGATGCAGGGTACATGCCACTCTGAAGCCCTGTCAACCAGCAACCTGTTCACAGTTGATACATTAGCATATCCTTATATTATGCCTAATGTTTGCCCCACTTATGAACAAACACAACATGCATAAATAAAGTAGGATAAGCAACGCAGAGAATATAAAATTTCAATCCAGTAAGGTAAAAGACTTGCCAGATGAAGAGCCAATAGCCTCGAACGGCTCTGAAAAATCAGCCGAAAGCCCTAAAACATGTTAGATAAGTACCTATAAATATAAATAAACTTAGTTTTGAAACTAACAATCTAATCTGAAAACTTTTCGCAAACTCACTGAAGCACTAGATATAAAAACAGCCGAAGTTCAGTAGTATCTTAAAAGCCATTTGGGCTTTGCAAACAAACAAGTTTTTAGGGAAATAAAATATAGTGACATCAAGTTTAATCATAAAATGTTCGTCTGAACTCACGGCCCAAGGTTTTATGGAACCATAAGTGCCAGCCCGAGGTATGAACATACACCCTTTAAGTTCAAGGCGGACGTCCTATCAACTGGGCGACCACATCTGTTAGTTTTTAGGGTTCCGTACCCAAAGGGTAAACGAGAACCCTATTACTGAGACTTCGCTGTCTTTCCGTCCGTCCGTCTGTCACCAGGCTGTATCTCATAAACCGTGATAGTTAGAGAGTTGAAATTTCCACAGATGATGTATTTCTGTTGCCGCTATAACAAAAAATACTAAAAAACAGAATAAAATCATTATTTAAGGAGGCTTCCATACAACAAACGTGATTTTTTTGCCATTTTTTTAGATAATGGTACGGTACCCTTCAAGCGCGAGTGCAACTCGCACTTGGCCGGTTTATATGTAATAAGAAAATCTCCAACTGACCTAGTTAGGGCTACAATTATAGTAATAACTTATCCTACGTGACTGGAAATAACACACAGGTAAGACGGTGTATCAGAAGTCAGAAATAATAACTAACCGTTTGCATGGGTATCGGGTATACGATAAATCGGGTAATCGATTTTTTTAAAAATCGATTACCCGATTTGTATGTAAAAAACAATCTTAAAAACTACTACTACTATTTCAAAAAATATTTTGCCGTTAGAAAGCTACTTTATCACTCAGTAACATAGGCTATATTTATTTACCCCAAAGGTTTAAAAATAAATGTCCACCTGTGCGAAGCTAGGACGGGCCGCCATCGCGCTAGTGTGAATTATACTTGTGACAAATACTCAAAGGTCTGTGTAGTAACTAAGCGTATTGACAGACAACGTTGATTTGAGTACTCTGTGGTCATTGAAAATCGATGTTTTGATTTGGTTGTGTTGGATAACAAAAAGCTCTGAAATAATTAATTTCGGTGGTGTTATAATTAGGATAGAAAACCTAACAGTCTGTAACTCAGAAACTATCATGGCAGACTTAGGTATACCTAACTATCATGGCAGACTTTAGTCCGCCTTCACTAAGCACACCATACATGTTAGCCACCTTAAATGTACGTGTATTATTTCGGACTTCTGATACATCCTGTATAGAAATACGTGACGCAACCATTATACCCGACTTAACGCGAAAAAGTTACACGATACATCGCGAGTCTTTACTGTCTGCGATAACAGCTATAAATCCGGCCGAATGGAGTTATCTGCGGGATTGCGAAACTCTTTTATATCTAGTAGTTATCCTTTAATTATGTTTGCTAGCCTAAACTTGGTCTGTTTTCATTTAATTAAAAATAAACGGATATAGCCCCGAGCACACTGAATAAAATATTCGCCAATACCAAAATTAACTCTATGTCATACATACATAAAAAATAAATTTCTGCGGCCAGGCGATGTGTCAAAAAATTGAAGCGTGTATCTTGAAGCCCCAATCTGCCCAGGGACCCAATTCTGGCATGATCGATAATCATCTCTATTCGAGATAATGTCGAAAAAATACGACCAATTTGACGTTTTGTTGACGCTGAGCTATAGGATAAACGGTAGGACTTTTAAAAGTAAAGTGGTATCACCAGGTCTGTATATAGCGTAATATAAAATTTGATTTATTTTGAAATGAGGAGTTTCTTGCTTATTCTTGTTCGTACTTTTAAGTAGGTGAGCTTTTCTATTGCTATTATTATGTAAGCTATAACTAACTAACTACAGCCCTTTTTAACGTCCCACTGCTGGGCACGGGCCTCCCCTCAATGCGAGGGGGATTCAGGCCTTTGTCCACCACGCTGGCCCAGTGCGGTTTGGCAGACTTCACACATCGAGAACTAGTCAAGTTCCCTCAAACGTGCAGGTTTTCTCACGATGTTTTCCTTCACCGTTTCATAGCAAGTGGTAATCTCGGATTTAAATGAGATTCGCACATGAAACCCAGAGGTGCGAGCCGGGGTTCGAGCCTGCACACTTTGATTTGCAAGGCGTGCGTTCGACCACTCGGCTACCACTGCTTAAGCTATATTGCTTCGAATTGCAATCATTTTGCTAATTTAATTTTATAAAAAAATGGAATGTTCATTATATTAGCTCAAAATAGACACTTATACATGTAAACGAGACGCCATCTTTATTAACACGAAATTGATAATTTAAAATCAAACATTCTTTGTCAATTACGACGAAATTTCATGTTTCAAAGAAAATTTATATTCGTTTTTTGAACGCAAAGTTAAAGCTAGTGTTGTGACAGTCTCCCATCGCGTGCAGATCCCACATTGTTTTGTTTCAGCAAAGTAGGCCAAAGTACCGCCGTAATCCCAGGAATTCATTGTTCGTATTAACGGATTAAAATCATGTGAAATAATAACATATTAAATTGTGGTAACACGAATCCGGATTAGTGGTCGTAATACACGTGTGGGTTGTTAATAATTAATGCTGACTAACAATGAAACCGAATCGTTATCGATAAGAGTAACGATTCGTCGAGTAGAAACGAGTAACGAAACGTAACAGGTATCGGAAACAAAAACTTACGCAAGTGTTCTTAAAGTAAGAACTTTGACTAAGGTCTCATTTAGTTTACTTTAACTGAACACGCTACGTGATAAATATGACATGCTGGACACTCCAAAGGTTCACTGGAAGCCTTGTGTATTTACAAAAGAAGTTGTTTTCTAATAATGCTAGACAATCAAGTCATAAATAAACATCTTATAACAATCATCTTCAATAAAAAAAATACACATACTGGTAGTATGATCCCAAACTTAGCAAAGCTTGTGCAATGGATACCATACAATGGACGATCCCAGTGACGCCCAGACTAGAGTGAATTCCGAAAAGGTAATTTCTGCAATTTACCACTAGCGGGAATTGAACCCGCAACCACGCTCTAATCACCAGACCAAACCATCATCAAATCCGTTCAATGTAACCCAAAAATCACCACAGATCAAACTCTCATAAGACGGTATTAGGCACGTGTACTCGTGAATTTCACGTCAATCACTAAGTTCCCACGGGCCTGGTTGCGTAATTGCTTCAAATTAGCTCCCCGTTCGTGAAGCGCCTTATTCCGATCCCGGGGACGGTCGCGGAATTATGTCGGGATTCAAAGTTGTGTCGCGTGCTTATGGGTTTAAAAAGGTTCAAAGTTTAATTGGTGTCTAACCAAGGTGAAATTTTGTAGAAAGATAGATATTTTTTTATTGTGCTACCTTTAAAAGTAATACAAACTGTCCTATTACATTGGAATTACAATACAACGGCGAAATGTGGGCACTGCAGTGCACCTCTGCCTAACCCTTCGGGGTATACAGGCGTGACTACGTTAAAACGGGACTTTGGCATTTTAAAACAATTTTGTACTCAAAAATTTACATTAAAGACGGTTTGTATAATATAGATAGATTTCGGTCGCGATCTAATGACAGTTGAAGGTCATTGAAACTTGTACTTGCGTTAGAAAATTGACCTTCTAAAGATTTGTTTGAAGACAATTAATAAAATTGTATTTTTTCTGGAGATTTTTATGGTGAAATAACAACCTCTGTAGATCCCTTGAAGGATCAGATTGAAAAAAAATAATGTTTTAACTTGTAGCGTGGTTTAGTTTCAGAATAGGACGTAAGGTTATATCCGTCTAGGCGCAGAGGTTGAGCTAAATATGTTGGTATTGCGATATCGATTCCACTTCGCGACTGCAGCCGCTCTGAGCAGACTTCCTTGAACATAATTCATTAGCCGTTAATGCATTTTGGAAACCGAATATCACAATATGGTTTGAAGCACGCCCACTGAGGTTGCACTTACAAAGTAAAGTGGCCTGTTTATTGCGAGTTCAATGGGAACAGATGGCAGAAGATTGGGTATGGGAGAGGTTCAAGCTGTCAGATCACAGGACTCGTAAACCTAATGATGATAAATTTCCTTTTTTACTGAAAAAAGGAACGCGAAGTTATGAGCTAAGTTATTACTATAGTGCATTACTTAAATGATAACGTCGTGAACACACTTGAGAAAATGATTCACTTGATTTTGAAATGCACTTTGAGATAATATAAATAAAGATTGAAATTCATTGCATCACGTGACTTAATTCGCTTGGGTTATCGATGACATTTCATAGCAAAATAATCTTCTTCTACGATTTAGTATGTTTTGGTATTGGCGCAAATAACCATGGTCGCAAAAATAGATCCTTGTTGCAAGCCGAAATAGGACAAATTGTCATGTATTTGGGGAGATTCCGTGCAACAAGAAACAGATTTCCTTTCACTGTAGTACTATTTGGGAGACTGTGAACTAAGGGTCTATTTCCATAATTCACGTTTGGTATGGCAGAGTCGACATCCGGCACCCGCGTATTCCCGTTATTTTTTGTTACAGATAAAACATCGGCCCTAACTTTAGTAGAGTCTGAGAGTTCAACTCAACTGAACTCTACCGAGAATAACATCAAGCCGGATTACATTAGGACCAAAAAACATGTGCGCCTCTGCCTACCCTTCCGGTAATAAATAAGTGATGATAAACATATCAGGCTTCTCCGCTCCCTGTACTAGGTTGTGGTGGGTTCAATACCCGTCAGTAGCAAATTAAGGAAATGCTACTTTCAGAAATTGCCCAAGTCCTCTAATGTTATCGTTGTAAGGTTGCTATAACTACATTTTTGAAGGCATAAAAACAACATCTTTTTATAGACTATGACTAGTCTAATGGCCTCAAGGTGCAAATGTCTAAAACTTGTCATATTATAGATGTCGGGGTAAATACAACAATTGGCCTGTTATAAACACAAGGATTAAGGATTCATCCGCACATCTTTATCACTGTTATTATCAATTTTTATTTATAATGTGTATTTATTGAATTTGTCCTTGCTATTAATTACTTGACATTGGCGAAATACCCGCGCCAGTCGCAGGTGAAGCCATTCCTCATCTTATTCCATTAAACTTCGTCATTTCACTCATTTCGTAAAAAAGTAAACACAGGAATAATTTAGTATGATAATCGGATTATTCTAAAATCGTCAATCGATTAATTTGAGTTTGTTAAGATGTGAAATTAACGTTAAACAGCATGCTATTATTTTCCTTATGATAATTCCAACACAATCTAAAAACTTAAGAACACGTGCACGTGCGCCGAGCCTTATAAATACGGCCGCACTGTCGGCACTACGGCATTCATGCTCGAGCTGTTTGGTTGGAGTCGCACTCTGCACTCGCCACTCCTTCGGTGAAGCTGTAAAGGCCAACTCACGGCCAACAGCGTAGTCCAATCAAAAAAAAAAAAAAGGCATTCGTGCTCGAGCTGTCGTGCAGACGGACCTCCTTGCGACGTCGTTACGCTGCCTGTCGGCTATAAGCTTACCAGATATGTTTGATATTGTCTTTCAAAGACCCAAAACATGAGTCATCGTCAAGAATCCAACAATGGTGACGTCAAAGATGCTGACGTCACACTCTTTAAAACACTATAGACGTTCCTACTCTATTATAGATACGTTGTTTAAGCCTTGAAAAATTAAGTCAATGCCACAACGATAGTATTAGGGACCTTGGGGCCTATTTTCTCTTATTACAATCTTATCTTATTACAAGTGTTGCTTTGTTTGGGATCATATGATGAGTACGAATTGTCTGGCGATATAATACAATATTTAATGGTAGCAGTGGTAGCCTCGTGGGCAAGAACGCCTGCTTTGAACGTATGGGGTGCAAGTTCAAATCCCGGGCTCGCACCTCTGAGATAGTTTTCATGTGCGAATGTCATTTTCAACAATGATTACCACTTGCTGAAGGAAAACGTCGTGAGGAAACCTGCACGTAGAAAGGCGTGTGAAGTTCACCAACCTGCACCGGGCCAGCGTGGTGGACTATGGCCCAAAATTTCCTCTCCCCGTGCCCGGTATAATGGCAATAGGCTCACCCCCTATTACATTGGGACCAAAATACATCGGCGAAGTGTGGGCGCACTGCAGTGCACCTCTGCCTACCCCTTCGGGGAATACAGGCGTGATGATGTATTATTGTTATTTTATTCTGTGTCTAGTCAGTTATAGTTCCCTTGTAAATTAAAACAGTTTGTACAATCAGCAGGTACAGTACAACCCCAGCAGCCGTTACATTAGGCGTCCCGATAAACTATTATCGCATGCACCACTGTACGCGAGTGGCTGTCCTGAATGCTAAGCTTTAGGTATTATGCAGACGAGATAATTGTAAGCGACAAAATAGTTGTCCTACAAGTGGCTTTACTATCAACGCCCTTAAAATACTCGGGTCGTAGAATCGTTGGGAGCTGTAGAGATTTGGAGAACGACAGGCTTTTTGTTGTAATAATAGCAACATTACTTTTATATCTAAGGCTGGTTTTCCAATTGCGCTTGTACGTAGTTTGCGGTAAACTATGCATCTTCGCGATGTACGATTATGTCATATTAACTCCATTTTTTTTATCGACTGGAGTAGGTTCTAAATTCCGTATGTTTGTTTATTGTTACTGAATTTCTCAGACATTTGTTAACTGATTTAGAATTTTTTTATGAACCGCACCCTTTTTAAGCACATCAGCGGACTTACCTCATCCAGTGCTTCAAGCCAAGACTATAGATTATTGCAATTCGCTTGATTAATTGCCAACTGCCCTCTTACCTGTCTAGCAGCTATGTTTTTAATACTACTTTTAGTTTTTGTTAGTAAACTCAATACAAAACCTGTCACAAATAGACAGTTACTATTCTGATACAATACTTTAAGAGCCAAGGCCCCTGATTTTCATTAAAAAATGGTTTTAATTTATATCTCGTTTGCAACTGGTACCACCAGTAATGTTGCACTGGGATTATCTCGACTGTGATAGCACTTCGTTTGTTAGCGCACGTAATGTACTTGCATGCTCGCAGTTCAGTTACTGTACAAGATACCTACCATGACCCCAAATGAATTGTATTCTTCTTCTTATTTTATGAAATTTAATACAATAAGATGAAGTTTGGCTCCACCTGCACTTAGAGCCTAGCGGATATTTCAGCAGTGACAGTGGTCAAGTAGTGCAAAAGCCAATTCAATAAAATAAACAGAAATCATAAAAACGTGCACTCTTCAACAAAATGAAGCGCGAGCGAATGTGGACGCGTTGGGGCGTGACTTTAACAACAGAAATTTAATATTTATTTATATTGACAAACAGTTCTTTTTGGTATGGGCAATGCCGCGCGGAACTTGACGCTTCAGAGCAAGCGCTTCAAGGCCTAAAAAAAAAACTGAGCCGTCGCGGGACGCCTGGCAGATGTGAAACATAAAATATAAACGTCGTAGCGGCGAGTGAGCGGAGTCTAAGCGTTTTGGGAACACGGCATCGCGGCATCAACATTCGCTGTCACTCGCCAAGCGCGCCATTAGATGTATCACATAAAAAATATCAATAAAAATAATTTCGAATTAAGTTATAGTGACTATGGAACCCAAACTAGGCGTTGTTTGTATCCTGGATTCACTTCACATTTGACAGCGTGGGGTCTCTAAAAGGCACGTCTATTTTATATACTCTATATATACGTTACATAAACGTACTACATTAGATAATTAGCCACAACATACGGAGTACCATAACTAATAGCAAAGGGATGGTACACCCGGCCATGGCGGCGGTGATTACGGACATCCCCGGCACTATCCGGGCAAATTAGCCGTAAAACCGGGTCTAATGAAATTGCCCGGGACATCTTCGAGATGTCAATTTGTTACGACATTGAGACGGCTTTTTGGGGTCTTCCAAACATTACCTTAGTAGATCTGGTGGACTATATTCGGAGAAAGATTTTGGATGTAATTGTTTACGTGTGGCATTGGGTGTCAAATTATAACTGTCCAAGTTTTATTACTTAATTTTAATAACTTTTACTGTTTTTTTTTTCAAAGTAAAAAATTCACGGTACTATCAAACTTATTTTTGGGTAACGGCGCACTAGTGATGTGCCGGCGACGCGCTAGTGCCGGGACGTAGTGCGTGAACATAATAATATATCATCACGCCTGTATTCCACGAAGGGGCAGGGAGAGGTGCCCAGCACCACATTTTAGCGACGTATTTTGGTCGCAATGTGATAGGGGGCGAGCCTTTTGCTATTATACCTGGAACATAACCCTCAATATTAGGGGAATTTGGGCCATTGTCCACCTCGCTGGCCCAGTACCTGTTGGTCAACTACACGAGCCTTTCTATAGACGTGCAGGTTGCTGTAGAATGTTTTCATTCACCATTCAGCAAGTTTTTATTTATTAGGATATAAAGAGTTCTCTGGGGCCATAGAGAGTTTTAAATCTTGCGTAACAGTAATTATGCCTTTTTTATTTACAATAAAATAAAATAAATTAAATAAAATTATATTACAGTTGGTGCTTAGAAAGTTATTTTATGGTAGTCTTTTTAGGTGTAAAGTTTTTGGTTAAGGTTCAGTAATCAAAGGTTTTGTTACATCCTTTATATACGTACCGACAGAAAAACAACGAGGGTAGACGTAAACAGAAATTTTATAGGTTTGTTTTGTCCTGGAAACAAACAAAATACGCGCGAAATGTCGAGAATATTGTAGGGAAGCCATCTTTGATATGTAATCAAAATCCTTTTATTTATTATATTTAAGTAGAATGTTTTTATACAATATTTACGTCGTCGCCAGAAAAAGTCAAGTACTGTTTTTTACCTATGACTAGCTGTACCTCGCTATTTCACCCTATTAAAATGTATAGGTCTATAGAAGCTAATTATGGAGGGTAGAGTAATGGAGTGTGATCTAGGTACTGAAAAAGTGTCCGTCGTTATGCATTATTAGTAGGTTTTTGAAAAAAATACATAAAAAAATACATCATCACGCCTGTATTCCCCGAAGGGGTAGGCAGAGATGCACTTTGCCGATGTATTTTGGTCCCAATGTAACAGGGGGCGAGCCTATTGCCATTATACCGGGCACATTCCCCCTCAATACGAGGGAGATTTGGGCCATAGTCCACCACGCTGGCCCAGTGCGGATGAGTGAACTTCACACGCCTTTCTACAGACGTGCAGGTTTCCTCACGAATGACATTCGCACATGAAAATTATCTCAGAGGTGCGGGCCTGGGATTTGAACTTGCACCCCTTACGTTCAAGGCGGGCGTTCTTGCCCGCGAGGCTACCACTGCTTTTTGAAATACTAATTATGCATTTCGACGGAGACTTTTTCAATTTTTTTCCCATTGGAGATTGCCCTCCTTTAATTCTTCCCTTCATAAAGCTAATACATTATACAATGTCATTCAAAATGATATTATAAGAAGCCTACTCTTAGTCATATAGAGTACATGCAATCATTTTATGAAGACATAACATCGATAAGACTGGGATCAATCAGAGTATAAGAGTAACAACTGATTTTAAAGGCGTGTTTCGCTGAATTCTACGGGAAACTTACGTTAAAAATCTAACTTCTTATACTTTGGTGCAAATAGCAAAACATACCCACATGTATACATATGAGCCTGAATACCATCATCTTTTATGACAGTGTTATTATAATAATACTTTATTTTCTTCGACAGTTTTTATACGAGTTACAGTAAACTTTTTTGGGTATTAATGTGCTATTGAGAGGATAAATAAAAAAAAACAAGTTTATCTTTAAAATATATTTTTCAGATCAAAATAAAATTAATTTCAAGTAAAAGTAAAAAGCTATGTAAGTAACTGTGTAGCTTACCAATTTTATGGTCCATAATTTTAAACTTGCGATTTTATGACTTTTGGTAAAGAAAATACATTTTTCAAACATCGTGTCGCGCACAAAGAGACTTTAAAGCTCGTTAGTTCAACATACTGAAGCGAGCGAATTCGCTAGACTTTTTTAAATTGGTCTTAGCTACGCAAAAAGGATCCAACCGACGAAATTGACAACAATGAGTTAATTATACCAAACGGTTCCTAAAGAGGCCTTTTCTATAAACAAAAAAACCGGCTAAGTGCGAGTTGGATTCGCGCACGAAGAGTTCCGTACCATTATCTATAAAAACGGCAAAAAAAGATCACGTTTGTTGTATGGGAGCCCCCTTGAATATTTATTTTATTCTATTCTTTAGTATTTGTTGTTATAGCGGCAACAGAAATACATCATCTCTGAAAATTTAAACTCTCTAACTATAACGGTTCATGAGATACAGCCTGGTGACAGACGGACGGACAGACGGACGGACGGACGGACGGACAGACAGCGAAGTCTTAGTAATAGGGTTCCGGTTTTACCCTTTGGGTACGGAACCCTAAAAATACCATAAAAAATTAAGAGCACATAATATTTTTACGGCTTAGGTTACCATCCCACGTGTAGATAGATAGATAGACAGATACTCTTTAATGTACGCCAAATAGATAGAGAGGAAACAAAACAACAAATAAATTACCGAACTTCGAGCTGCCATATCACAAAACTGACTTGATGTGCTGACTGACTGATTGGATCCTTTTTGTTTAATTCATGGAGATACTATAACGGAGATGGCATATTGAGCCCGCGCTGCGGTAATTTTTTCTGGTTTATCCGACTCCTCAATTGTTGTTTTCCCATATAGTTGCCGTATACTACTAGTACATGAGATAACAACAATGGCGGAATAATTTCCGCAGAGCCATACGAAAAGTAGAGTCGTCATGGTACTCTAGCTACTCCATGGTTTAACTACATCCAAATATACTCTGTGCCTAATTCACCTAAAGATTGAATATCTGTGGCAATAGTAACCGATTCGGCAATAGTCATCGATTAAGTTTCGTTGAAAAATGTGTTTCGTAAAGCCCCACTCGGATTTGGACGTCAAAACTCATGTTTGTTAATACCAAAACGAATTGTATTGACTCAGAGACACAGTTCATTCTTCATTAAATTTCTTCGAAATAACATTGAAGGCGCGACCATACGACGCGTAGGGGCGTAGCTTATCATAGAAATTCAAACTTAATGTATATATACACAGAGTTCGTTATAGTATTGACAAAAATTGGTCTCGCGTGTCATGACGCACCTGTTTGCACAGGCCTTTAGTTTTATATGAACATCAGACTTAGATCAGGTCGACGTAAAATCCAAAACAGATTTCAGCAGATATTGGTATGACTACAAAAACCCGAACTTCCACTGAATGCTTCGGATTTCTCTTCTTTTTCTTCGAACTTTTTCTTCCCTTTATCTGCTTTTAAATAATGCTTTGGTATTCAATCTTAAAAGATTTTTAGATAAATTTGGATTCATATATTACCTATTAAGAATACACAACCCGCCCAGCGTGGTTGACTTTAGACCTAATGTTCCTCTTATTGAGAAATGTGCCCAGTACAATCGCAGTAGGCTCGCCCCCTTTTACATGGGGACCAATAAAATACATGGGCGAAGAGTGGGTGCACAGCAGTGTATCCCTGCCTATACCTTCGGGGGATATAGGCGTGATGAAGTATTTATTTATTACGAGATTTCAAAATAGACACTTTTTTTGAAAATAAAATATCATGATGAAATTGAATTCCAATTGGTGTACTTACAGTTAAGTTGTATACCCGGTAGAGATGCAAAAGTCAAAGTAACTATTTCGGACTTCGTAAACATTCTGTATAATCGCGCCATTTTCTCGTCAGGTCATAAATGATCAACGCTATTAGTTTATCCTTGTTCCGATGCAATAGAAATCTTAAATATTTTCGAGATATTTTTCGCTATTAAGTATCTTTCGCACGGCTTTAGTGGATAATTAGGTTTAAATAATTGTTTTTACTGAACGACATCTGCTGAAAAGATTGCCTTCAGTTCACCGATCTGGGGAAGGTACGTTTATTATGAAAAGTTAAAATTTTTGTTGTAAATTTAAACTTTGATCGTATTTTAAAGAATATTAAGATTTTATTTTTTTGCTTAAGATTATTGGAACGTCTGTATGTGTGCGTAAACATAGAAAGGCTATAGAAAGGCGTACGAAATTCACCAACCCGTACTGGGCCAGCGTGGTGCACTGTGGCCCAAATCTTCCTCGTATCGAGGGGGAATGTGGCCGGTATAATCGCAGTAGGCTGCCCCCCAATTACATTGGGACCAAAATACACCGCTGAAGCGTAGGTGCACTGCTGTATACCTCTGCCTATCCTTTTGGGGTAAACAGGCGTGATGATGTATTATATAATAACCTTATACCTACACAGTGTCCAGGGGGTGGGGTCCTGGTGATCTGTAATACAGGCTTGGCCTAACTCAGACACCAGCTCCTCACATTTATGTAACTATTTTATGTTATTTTAGTCCTACATTTTATACCCTAAGTAACTTGTACCACATGTGAGGAGAAATAAACGCTTTTTTTAAATTATTTTTTTATATTATTATGTTATAATAAATTATTGCAGTACTTGTTTTACAAGGAACAGTTAGGCACCTAATGTGCTTTGCGCCGAGTATAAAATTAGTTTTTCATACTTCCTCGAACTTTTACTTAACCCTTCCCCCTGATGCCTTCCCCTCTCGCATCCTACACGCCGCAGTGCAGCAAATGCTTAACCTCAACATATATGCGGACACATGTGTTCAAAAATGGCTTTTCTAGTGCCTTCCTACTCATGACCGTAACGTATGAGCTATAAAGCAATATTTTCAGTGCTGTCAAATTAAGTTAGGATGTAGTTTGGTGCCGACAGAGTAAGTATCAAAAGCCGGGCAAACAAGGGCGTCGAAATCCACGCTAGAAAATAATTGACAATGGTGCGAGGTGCGAGCCGGGGTTTGAAACTGCACACTTTGATTGCATGGCGTGCGTTCGACGACTCGGCTACCACTGCTACTGCAATCTTGGCTTGTCTAGGAATAATATAATAATTAATTATCATGTCCATATATTCCAAAGAGTTATGCTGAGGTGCGCCCGCATTTATCCAATATATTTTTGGTTTAGATATTTTTTATATATTGTCAACTCGTCTCAATGTGATCATGATCGTATATTTTATTTGGAGATGAGGAACCTACCTCATTGTACCTCACCTCATTGTACCTTGCGAAGGACCCACGAGGTACACCTCTTTTTTTTTTTAAGGACTTACACTGTTGTCCGTGAGGAGGCCTTTACAGCTTTCAGCTTTCAGCGTACAGCTTACAGCTTTTAGCGCAGAGTGCACTCCAACCAAGGCCTTAAGGGCGGAAAGGGGTGGCAACTAGCTCAAGGGCGCCACAGAGGGCACGACCTCGGCTTGAGCAGTTACCGTGAGGGGAGAGGTAGTGACTGCCCTCCTAGGTGTAAAGATGCACCTACGAGCGGAAGAGGGGGTTCCTCGACCTCGCCAGCGAGATCGGTGTCTGTTTGAGGCTGGTGTAGGTGTGTTGGTGGCCCTCTCAACGCCCGGGTAACATACACCTCATTTGAGGTGAGGCATCTCTCGAGCGCGTATTCACTTCGTTCGTTTACTCACTCACTCGCACACGATCAAAACTTTTCTTAGTAACTTTTACATGAGACGCGAGGAGGAAGTGAACGAGTGGGGCGATTCAATGCTGTAACTCGTTAAATTGACTGATTCTCAAATGAGTAGACTCATGATTGAGGGACAAATTTCTATCCCAACGTGTAATAGGCAGTGTATCTACAAGTATTAACAGCAAAATACATCATAAATGCATAAATACATCATCACGCATATATTTCCTGAAGGGGTAGTCAGAGGTGCACTGCAGTGCGACCACACTTCGCCGATGTATTTTGATCCCAATGTAATAGGGGCGAGCCTATTGCCATTATACCGGACACATGCCTCCTCAATACGAGGGCGATTTGGGCCATAGTCAACCACGCTGGCCCAGTGCGGGTTGGTGAACTTCACACGCCTTTCTATAGACGTGCAGGTTTGCTCACGATGTTGTCCTTCACCGTTCAGCAAGTGGTAATCATTAGTGAAAATGACATTCGCACATGAAAATTATATCTGAGGTGCGGGCCTGGGATTTGAACTTACACCCTTACGTTCAAGGCGGGCGTTCTTGCCCATGAAGCAACACTGCAATAAGAATGTTTTATAGAGATATTAAAAATTGTTTTTTTGTAAATTCAAAGTTCAAAATTTATAGGTAATCTTTAAAAAGGTGTAAGTTTTTTTATATATTCTGACCCTTTTCTACATTTATTCTGTAGGTAAAATAAACTGCAGTGAATATGTATACTTGACCGATTCTCTCAAGATATTCTGCAAAAGATTTATGTTCTTACTGCCTACGACTAGATCGTAGGTAGATTTAATATCTAGTATCCAGTAAAAGCGATACTCTACTATAATTTTAACTATATTCCTAAATTCCGTGAGAACAAAGTTCAAAATGCCGGTAATTAAAGTTAGAATCACGTTTTACGCGCGGTTTAACTATATTTTAAACGATATAAAGCTGACATTTAAATTGTGTAGGTACTTGCAGTTGAATTAGCTTCAAAAGTGTTTTTTTGGGACTATGCCCGCCACACATTCCCACCACTGTTACTCCTGTAAGCCAGGATCGACAGCGGTGTCCATTGAAAACACCGAGGTTGACTCCGCGAGTCCCGGGGAAAAGCTAAATTGTCTTGGAACCCGCACGAATTTGATCGAAAAAGGTGTAGGAGGAGTTGGAAGAAAAAAGGTTGATTGAGAAGCTTCAAAAGTGTATGAACAACTTTCGAATTGATCATTAGCCAATCATGGCAGTATATAGAAATGTTGTCAAATATCACTTAAGATATTATATCACATGATAGAAATGACCATGAGAGTTTTGTAGGATCATTGGCCATCTTTATCACTTTTATCACCCATTTTTATTTATAATGTGTATTTATTGAATTTTCTTTTGCTATTAATTACTTTAAACTAACTTGTTGAGAGTCCCAAAAATTGCCACTGGGTTTGGAATTTGAACAAATGAAACTTCGTGTTAAGCGAGGTATGATAATAGATGAAGAAAATAAGACTTTATTAAAATATTACATTCACCTATATGAAATCACAAAAAATCTTAGCACTGCGGTCTAATTTTGCGACATTTTCAACTAGCGACATCTAGTTATGTTCGAGGTACTAATATTTTCAAAGCAATAAAATTGTTACAATAATATTGTAGTAACGAAATATGGCTTTAAACATAGCTAAAATACCCATTAACCTCAGGTGGAGCCATTCCTCATCTCATTCCATTAAATGGCACCATTACATTCATTTAATATTCAAAAGGAAATATATAATTTGCTGAAGTTTTGATGTGAAACATCTAATAGCGCGCTTGGCGAGTGACAGCGCCTGTTGATGCCACGATGCCGTGATCCCAAAACTTCGAGCAGCTTCGTGGCTCCTCGGTTCTTTTCGCCGGTTAGACTCCGCCCACCGGCTGACTCCGCTCACTCGCTCACTCGCTGCTACGACGTTTATGTTTCACATCTGCCAAGCGTCCCGCGACGGCTCAGTTTTTTTCTATTTCGTCGGATATTATCTCTAGAGCCTCGCTGTTAATACAGGCTTGTACTATTCAATGGCCTCCACCTCATATAGGGGTGGTGCCCTAATACTCCTTCGCGGGGGTGGCGCCAAATATCCTTAGCCAGCTGACAATTTCAAAAGCTTAGAAAACAGCCTCTTTTGTGCCACAGGTAATAAATCTGGTGTTGGGATTTGGGCTCTATCTGTAAGGTTCAATCTATCGCTACACACTGTAGATATTTGGAATTTATTTGAAGCTAGAAAAACACGCAATTCCTTTGCATTTTTTAGCATTCACGATGATAAAACATCTTGATAGTTTTCATTTGGTTTTTTTTTTCACATTACTTATCAATAACGAAATTAAATAACGTTTGTTACGTGGAAGGACTGTTTTCGCGTGTTGAGATACGAAATTATTTGTTTGTGTCAATTTTTATTAATCATGTTAATAAATAAGTCAGAATCGTAAACTGTGGAGACGTAAACAATATCATAAAATATCACGACAAAAATAAGCTTACGACTCTTATATAATATATAAAAAATGTAAGGTATACATTTACGTAGAGTCAGAACAATGAGTTATTATATTGTAGAGGGAGCTTTTCCTAACATTTGAGTTCATTTGACAGTTTCACGCGTCCAATGTTGTAAAGTCTTAAACGTCTACGTACGATAGATAATCTATGTCAAGATATATAAGACTAGATGGTCAATCATCATCAATTCATCCATTTAGGTAAAATAAATTTGGACGTATTTTAGGCCTATTTCGGTATCTGTACTTTTTAATATCATTGAGTCAGACTAATGACAAAAAAGTTTTAGACAAAAACATCGCATATTATGAAGTTATTGTTTTTAGCGTCTCGTAACAAAGTTGGTAGTACTTTGTGGATCTATTTCGATGTTAGTCATTTGTAACTTAGAAAGTTTAGTTAGTACAATTTGAAACCATACAACCCCGCAATAGGTACCATGGAGTTAGTATAGTAATAAGGAGCTGGCATTTTGAGCCCGCACTGCATTAAATTATCCGCCTTATTAGTTTTGACTAGTGACACTTAGGTACTTACTTGATCTTAAGACTTAAGATGGCGGATCTCAGATAAACCATTGCCAAACTTAAAAAAAATCGCCGTAGAGCATTACGAAGAGTGGGGTCGTTAGGGGTTCTCTATCTACTCTGAGGTTCTAACCTATTTGAAGTTACCTTTACCATTATTCGTCAAAACTAATTTTATTAGTTCCAGCCTAGTTGGATCTACGTGATCAAAATAATCCTAGAAAATGGCCGCTAAAGCTTTAGTTTTAGTCCGGACACCGCGCAGTTGTTAACGACGTGACTTCATTCAACACTTGCTACGAATTATTACGGTTTAGCCTTGTAATAAATATTAGGCGAAAATAAACTAAAAACGAGCTGTTACATTCGTTCTGAATATTACCAGTTATACAGATGAGAGCTACGCGAAATAACGTATGCTAAATATACCTCTTAGGTCGATATATTAAATGAAGCCGTGGTACCGCCCTTCTCGACCCGGGCTACAAGAGGGCCACCGACACACCCACACCGGCCTCAACAGACACCGATCTCGCCGGCAAGGTCGAGGAACCCCCTCTTTCGCTCGTAGGTGCATCTGTGCACCTAGGAGCGCAGTCACTACCTCTCCCCTCAACTGCCCAAGCCGAGGTCGTGCCCTCTGTGGCGCCCTTGAGCTGGTTGCCACCCTTTTCCGCCCTTAAGGCCTTGGTTGGAGTGCACTCTGCGCTCGCCACTCCTCCGGTAAAGCTGTAAAGGCCACCTGACAGTCAACAGCGTAGTCCTATCAAAAAAGAAGCCGTGGTTGACCTGTCTAGATGGGTGGTCAATGAAATAAAGTGTTCAATGAAATCATAACAATCCATGTGTAGTGTTTTGTCTACAATACAGCTAGCTATTTACAAGAGAGAAAATATCTAGAGTTGATACAACATACTGACAAAAATGTTTCGTTTAATGTCACAACGTTTTTGTTTACTAGGCACAAAAACTGAGTGATAATCCAACCACGTGTAACACAAAACAAAGGCATACAACTATAATGAACACAATTTTAACTTAGTTTTGCTGTTTTAAACTAAAACAAAATGAGTAGGAAAAGTATCAAGATTTTATATTTAGTCAAAAAATGCAAGAAATGAATGTAGTATTATTCTAGCTTCAAATTAATTTTAAATATCTACAGTGTGTAAAGTAACAAAATTATGCTATTTTGTGACATTAAAGATGATTCACACGGAAACATTATGGATAGCAATACACTTTTCCACATTTCACGAAGCGTTCCAAACCTCCTCGATGCAAGTAAGTATTACAACCATAAATTAAAAAGTTAAGTGGTCTATAAAGGCCGCAAGGGAAACGGCCATTAAATCATTTTACTGCCTAACTTACCCCATTACTTGGAAGTGGGTTGGGGTGACAGAAAAAAAGGAATGTTTACGGACCTTGCTTAGAATGTTGCTTCATTAGGTTTACATTGTAAACATGACGACAATCCGTCGTATACATTAAAACATCGTCGAAGTTCGAAGAATCTTATCGTTTCGAAGCAAGGAGCGAGTTGTGCAGATTGGTTGCGACGCTTTTAACACAGAATTTGACTAGCAGTGATAGCCGAGTGGTCGACTAGCAGTGGTAGCCGAGTGGTCGAACGCACGCCTTGCAATCAGTGTGCAGGTTCAAACCCCGGCTCGCACCTCTAGGATTTATGTGCGAATCTCATTTTTATCCGAGATTATCACTTGCTATGAAACGGTGATGGAAAACATCGTGAGGAAACCTGCACGTCTGCGGCTTCAGTACGCCTGCCAAGATAAGACATTTTCTCACGCATCGTGACGTCATTTTTGTGGCAAAATCGTTACGTCTTATTTGCTAGCATGGCGTAAATATAAAATGGGTTTGACAGTTAAATAAAACGTGTTTGACGTATGGATAAGATGTTATATCTTAAGTGCTAGCATGGGTTACCAAAATGTACCATAGAGACACGAATTTGACAGGTCAACGTAAAGAAATTTCTCACGGTCAAAGGCCGGTGATGAGAAAATAATTAGGCTGTAAGAAGTACATAAATATAGCATTTTATACACTATTATAACAAATAATACTTATTTTACTCTATCCTTCGCCAATATCAAGCGGACTACATGCAAAATTCTTCCGAAAACGAACACGTAAATTTATTTTCGTGTTCGACAAACAACAACAAAAAAGTGTAGAGACATTTCTATCTGTTTTATTTTCTTCCGAAAATCCACATAATCCTATTCCACGTGATTTAAAATCCATATTTTACAAAAAATCTGTAGGTTTGAGGTTAGATTTTGTTTGGCATCATACTTTGCGTGCTTTTTGCCGTTTTACAATGTAAAGTTATTTAAATTGGCAAATAAAAATAGTATAGTGCCCAAGAAATAAATTATAAGCATAATACCACCGACCAAATGATAATACGTAAAGCTTCCGGCATAATAAAAAAGAATCTATGCCCAAAGATATTTTTAATCTGTGCATAAATAATCTAATATATTCTATGATGTGTATGCAGCATCTTTTTTCTTTGTAAAGCTCCGTCTCGCTCTATTTGTCATTTCAATGAACGAATGGACGAAAGATCGTAAACTGTGAGAAAATTTTAGCAGGCTGTCTAATTTTAAACATCTTGGAAGCCATGTTAGCAAATAAGATACGGGAACGCAAGTTGACAAGATGTTTTTGGGACTTGTGAGAAAACATCTTGGCAGGCGTACTGAGGCCGCTGAGGGAACTTGACTAGTTCTCGATAGATGTGTCAAGTTTGCCAACCCGCACTGGGCCAGCGTGGTGGACTATGGCCTGAATCCCCCTCGCATTGAGGGGAGGCCCGTGCCCAGCAGTGGGACGTTAAAAGGGCTGTAGTGGTGGTAATACAGTATTTAGATAACGACCATAATACCATTAGTTTAATTATGTTTCACATAAAAACGGAGCTGTCAAAAGCATCTCATTCGTTCCATTGTCTATGTGGTGGGTAATGAACATTAATTACCGGCTGACTGTAAGGCCTCCACACACTGGGGCGTTAACAATTGAGCGTCAAATTAATTGCCACTACCAATACAAACATTGCAAAATGTTTAGACATAAAGTGTATATTGAAAGGTCCTAAAGTTCTCAAATGAAACCAGACATTTCGGTACAACATATTCTTCTGTATTTTCTTCCTGCAGCGGTGTTCCCGGACCGATACGACAAAGGTATCTTCAAGAAACAAGCATACTTGTGTTCCCGGACCGATACGACAAAGGTATCTTCAAGAAACAAGCATACTTATTCGTTAAAGGCCGGCAACGCACTTGCGATGCACCTGGTGTTGCAGGTGTCTATGGGCGGCGTTAATCACTTACCATCAGGTGAAACGTCTGCTCGTTTGCCTCCCTGTCTCATAAAAAATAAAATAAAAAATACGTCTTCTTATGAGTGGTCTTCATTATCGCTATACTTAAAAAACTGAGCTGTCACGGGACGCCTGGCAGATTTGAAACAAACATAAAACATCAACGTCGCGGCGAGTGAGCGGAGTCAGCCGGTTGGCGGAGTCTAAGCGTCTGAAAGAACCGAGGAACCACGAAGCTGCTCGAAGTTTTGGGATCACTGCATCGCGGCATCAACAGTCGCCAAGCGCGCAATTAGATGTTTCACATCAAAAAGCAATACTTTTCTTAACTCTTTTGCGTGAACGAAAAATAGTCACCATCCACCACACACACAGTTACCACCACCAAAACATTCTCAATTGGTTTTTACCAAAGAAATTCAATCTTTATGTACATTGACACAGAGTTAGTATGGCAAACATTTTGACGCTTGTCTTTTGACGCCCTAGTGTGCAGGACTTAATGACGGCACGGTAAAAACTAATTGGATCAGCGTCGGCTCATTACCGTATGCAAATCATTCCACTATTGTGTTAATTCGACACGAAAATGTTGTTAATAACTAATTATGATAATGCAATTGTTAATTATATTGTTAATTTCTATTTCTGCTCGTGATTACGGTCAAAATGACCACTTAGACCAATCCCATTTAAATGGGATTAATTTTCAGAGTTTTAGCAGAATAAAGCAATTCCTAAAGCTAATCTAATAATCTAAATTTACGCAGACAACACATACTTATCGTATGATCCCAAAAACAAAGCTTATACTATGGGTACCGTTAAAAGGATTGGAGGCGATCCCAGTTATAGTTACTTCGAGCTTTTTGTACTGGGCATGACTCGGTGTGACGTCACTTTCTCGACAAATCTGACAGTTGAAAGAGATGAAACTCATACGGTGATGCTAAGCCTACATGGCAAATTCCGAAAAGGCCATTTGGTGATTGAAATATCGCCACTTAAGATACAAATTATTCGGTTTGTATAAAATACTAGGAACAAATGATAGCAAAACAAATGCACAATATTTTCAAAATGGCGCCCGATGAGAAATGTCAGAGATCCGTCAATGACAACTCGGTTGCCAACCTCGCAAACGCAAGCCTCGCAAACAAAATTCCACCTTATGTCTTTGAGAATTGAGTTTACAGAAATTGCATTCGTATATTTGTTAACAAGTAATAACGCCTCTTCGGGTGGTTTGTGTGACGTCATTTGCGATATCGTCAAGGGGAATTTTTAAAGGATTTCTTTGGTAATATATCGTAAATTCGTGAGGTTTGTACACTAATGGAAGAAGTTACGGATGTCAGAAATAGGCTTGTCATGACAAATTCCTTAAGCTTTGAATTATTATTGCACTTTTTTTTCTTAATTATTATTTTAGCTACCTTAGGGTATATTAGGTATGTTAGGTTAAGTTATTTTGATTGCGTTAACGTAGAAGTTTGATATTTTAGGGCACCAAGGGACCGCAGACATATGTCTCCGTTATAAATTTCAAACGTGATACCTTCACGCGATTCTGAAAAAAAGGGTCTTGACACCCCGACAGACAGACGGACAACAAAGTGATCCTATAAGGGTTCCGTTTTTTCCTATTTAGGTACGGAACCCTAAAAAGAGGAGGATCTCAATTCGAAAAATAAAAAAATCTTTTTCTTTGTGTCAATACTGTATTTTGGTATTGATAAACAAATTGACACGTGAGGGTTGACGAATGACGCCCCCGTGAACGGAAAGCAGTGTAGTCTAGAGCGGTGGCAAATAAGTAGCCTGCATTATGGATGCAGCTGAGATCAATACTTGCTAACTTTTGATGTGAAACATCTAATGGCGCGCTTGGCGAGTGAGAGCAACTGTTGATGCCGCGATGCCGTGATGCGAAAACTTCGAGTAGCTCCGTGGCTTCTCGGTTCTTTCCGCCGCTTAGACTCCGCCCACCGGCTGACACCGCTCACTCGCTGCTACGACGCTTCTCTATCTCTACTCTAAATAACATAATGTGTCACATCTGCCAGGCGTCTCGCGACGGCTACTGTTTTTTTTCAGTGTCAAACAATGACGTCACATCCTATTACGTATGCTCAAATCCATTAGAACCGGTTTCCATTACATTGCACAGTAATTTGCAAGCTTAAGTGAGATTTCTATGCAAATTGTCGGAGGAATAAATTTAAAAACGTTTAAGGAGTGACGGTGTAACATCGCTTATCGATATTGAGTAGCTTATTTGTCTACCTACGTCTACTTTCATTTTGTCTACCTACGACCATGCATGGATATGACTTTTTATAATACTTTGATTGTCACAAACGTACATTTTTTACCCGAGAACGGCGAAGACAAAAGGAAGGGAACAAGGTAAAATCGGTTCCTATTGATGAAGTCGGTTAAAATGTAGCCTATGATAGCCGGGCTATAATAACGCATCGACTGATACCTAAGTAATCTAAATCGGTTAAATAGTTTAGGCGCTACGTAGGAACATACGTACAGACAGCTAAAATCATAACCCTTCCTTTTGGCTTCATTGAAGTCGGGTAAAATGAATTCGCAATTTATGGCAACAAAGAGCTTCGATTTAAAAATGACAATAATAAATATTTTCTCATATTGAAAAGCCGTAGAAAAATCAATCTTCTTAATGGACTCTGAAGCAATTAATATCTGTATAGGGCGAAGCGACCAATTATCGGCCGAGAGACAATTTTATTGGGCCATTACACGTTTTATTAAATCGTCATTTATGTCGGTTTCACGTCGTATATGGATTGCGTAGGTACCTGTAGTATCTGCTGATTTACGCGTTCATTTTATGAAATTCTAAACCAATAGTGCTTTTTTATTTATTTAAACAGGTATGACCTGTAAGTATGTATAGTCAGTCCACCACCAGTTTAAAATATTGTTTCTACTGAGAAAAGTATATTCAATTTATATACTATAGGGATATACATAACAAAACCATTTAGCAATGTGCGCAGACAACGTCTTCGTCACAAACACAACTGACAGAGAACTTATTCTTTCCCATTTTAAAATGGCCATCATGGTTTTAAGTTTCTATTGAATTATTTTCGTGTTATATAAGATTAGGTTTTTCGGTGTTTGACGGTTTTTAATATTGAATAACCGGTAACTACGCCTTACAGACTTTTGTGAATCCGCCTATGCAAATCCGGCACACACTATGCACATACGTATACAAAAGCCGGCCTCAAATCTCCGCGACCGTCATCTGAATTGGAAATTTGTTTTGCCGTCATGCGTCCACTGACTAATAATGTCAAAAACCACACGAAGGGATAATAAATGGACGTATATTTGCCTATAAAATAAAAAATAGAGGTATAAAATATCTGCGTGTTCTTTGTTCAAATTTATTGCATTTCTTATCAGTAAAGATAAAATATTTATAAGTTGTTGCTATTAACCAAATTAAGGTGTCCTTACCTTAATTTTATTGTGTAAATTTAATTGTTTTCTATGAATTTACTTCTCATTTATACCCGATTGCGTCAAGCCGGGAAACACACACGTGCTCCCGTGCCAACATAAGACATTCGTCACTGATTATGTCGCCCCTAGCAGCTCTCTCACTTTCTTTTAAAGAAAAATGCCATATTATATGACATATACAAAACCGACTATGTTATCAATGCAGGTGGGTATTTTATCGTGTAGCCCCCTTCCCAGCAACTCTTTGACAGTACTACTACTACTACTACTACTACAGCCCTTTTAACGTCCCACTGCTGGGCACGGGCCTCCCCTCAATGCGAGGGGGATTTAGGCCATAGTCCACCACGCTGGCCCAGTGCGGGTTGGCAGACTTCACACATCTATCAAGAACTAGACAAGTTCCCTCAGACATGCAGGTTTCCTCACGATGTTTTCCTTCACCGTTTCATAGCAAGTGATAATCTCAGATGAAAATGAGATTCGCACATAAATCCCAGAGGTGCGAGCCGGGGTTTGGACCCGCTCACTTTGATTTGCAAGACGTGCGTTCGACCACTCGGCTACCACTGCTACCTCTTTGACAGTATTAATCCAATATTACTTATCTTTTTTCGACAGTTTTCTTTGTACAAACTCTGATAAAAATTGCAGTTAATTTAACTAGAGTATTTTGAGGTAGTCTTAGTTTTTAAAGTAAAGTTTGTATATATAGAAGCACGCACGATGGCTTGGTTTAGTGGTTCGAAAGTACGCCGCGTGGATGACTGTGCCGGTTGGTTGCGGATTCAATTCCCGCCAACGGCAAATGACCTAGATATATCTGGGATCGCCCTCAGTCCATTGTATGGTTCCCATATTATGATTATAAGCTTTATATTAACTTGCAATGTATGTCCGGGTGAAATCTTGCAACTGAATTTTAAATTAGTAATTTTTAACCGATTGAGCTAAAATTTGGTATATACACGCTTATTTCTAATTCCAATATGGCGGATCATCCAAGATGCCGGAATAGTCATTTTTAGGGTTCCGTACCCAAAGGGTAAAACGGGAACCCTATTACTGAGACTTCGCTGTCCGTCCGTCCGTCCGTCACCAGGCTGTATCTCATGAACCGTGATAGTTAGAGAGATGAAATTTTCACAGATGATGTATTTCTGTTGCCGCTATAATTTCTGCACTACCACAGTTTCAAATGTAGTATGGGTATCAAATGAAAGGGCTTGCTGAGGAGAACACGAAAACTAAGGGCAAAATAAATAAAAGCTTGTTTTTGAAAAGTTTCTTTTACCATTATATTTTATATAATAACTTACTAGCTCCTACCCCCGACTTCACCCGCACAGACTTCGATGATTCAATAACCTTATAAAGTATTGCCTATATATTATTCTGGTGTAAAAACAATAACACAGTAAAGCTTCATCAAAATCCGTTCAGTAGTTTTTGCGTGATAGAGTAACAAACATCCATCCATGCATCCTCACAAACTTTCACATCTATAATATTAGTAGAATAGACAAGGTAGGTACTCTGTTCGGTTACTAATAAATGTAAAGGTTTTATGATTAGGTAAGTATCTTAAATAACCGTAATGTAATATCCCGAAAGGTAGCTACTGTCTCGTAAACAAACTTTTCAGTAAACATGTACAAGGAAAATAATACCACTTTCACGGAGAATAAGGAAACGCGCCATCATGGATATTTCCTTATTATGTCATGGAACTTGATAACAACGAAAGGTCACATTAACTTACGGATGAAATACCTACTGCATAGTTGGGTTATTTTCCTTACTTTTTTTTATAAACGAATACATAACTTACACATAATATCTTCAATAGATTCATTGAATCTTATACTGCAATTTATATTATATTCTTGTCTGTTTCTTCTACAACCGATTGTATAAAAAAGAGATGTGAAGAAAATCGGAAACTCCAAGCAGAAAACGAACTTGCTCGCAAGTTCCATATTTATCCGAAATTCCGAAAAGAGATTCGGCAGAGCGTTCCATAGAGATATTACATAGCGACAGGCTGTCTGCGAACTGGCACCGAGCCAGCGGGAACTATGTTCGGCACAGCCACGTGTACATCATGTAACCTACTGTATTTTTGGCATAATATAGTACGTGACTTTGCTACTTATGCAGATACAATAATCTGCCTTCTATTGAATTGCATTAACTACCAAGGATGACTTTAAATATCATGAACAAGAAAAAAGTTTAAAAAACTGTATCCCGACGGAAAAATCGAGTTAAAGGTAAATGCCTCCTCCTATTGTCGAAGCCGGTTAAAATATCCACCGACCGATTTAGAAAAAAAAAAATTACACAAAACATAAACTGACTTCAAAAACATAAGCTACATAGGTTTTGAAGTCCGTTTTAGTTTTTTGTAAAAATAATTTTAGCTTTTCCATATTAGTTATGCGTGATCCCCGCTGTAATATAATGTAGCTGTTCCATTAACCCAAGTGTCACTGGCGCGTAGGCTTTCATTGTTTTTCTTCCGTACAAAGGGACAAAGCATGTTGAATCGAAGGTGCAGACAGTTCTTTAACGACATTTAAGTTAGGTACACACTTAAGGGGATATGACAATATAACTTAATAAAACACTAATAATTATTGCACATAACGCATATTTAAATAAAACACGTTACTATACGACTTTTTTCAAGAATTGACTTATCCAAGCCATCTTTCTTAAAAAATATAGGTAAGCTACACGATTGTAGCCCATACGACATAGATTAAATAATTGAAAACCAGGAGCCCAATTCTCGCAAGATCGACGTTATTTCTAATTCGACATTATATGTCAAAACAAAACGCCAAACTGGTCGTATTTTTTCGACATATGTCGAATTAGAAATAATGTCGATTTTACGGGAACTTAGCCCCTGATGTGACACACATACTCATAACCAGCTTTAAACAATAAATAGCCCTTAATTGAGGTGTTTAAAACTTGGCAACTTTACTTGTTGGACATACGTGTTGCCAAAATTAATCCGTGCCAAGTACTTTAGGGAACAGATACGATGGAACGTAGTAGATATACACGTTGACACTTATATTATGGTCTTACCACGGCGTGGTAGCCAACTTGGTAGAACGCCCGGATTCAACGCATGGGGTGCAAGTTCAAATCCCGGGCCCGTACCTCTGAGATTTTCATGTGCGAATGTAATTTTCTATAATGATTACCACGTGCTGAACGGTGAAGGGAAACATCGTGAGCGTGTGAAGTTCACCAACTCGCATTGGGCCAGCGCGATGGCCTCAAATCTCCCTCGTATTGCAGGGGAATGTGGACAATACATCGCCCCCTAATACATTGGTACCAAAATACGACGGTGAACGGTGGGTGCACTGCGGTGCACCTCTGACTACCCTTTCGGAGAATATAGGCTTGATGATGTATTTATTTATAACCACGGCATACCGTAATCTTAAGTATCACAAGGCAATGTTCAAAGTGTGTTTACTGACATTAAAAAATTAAATTGTTCTACTAGTCGCATCTAATTGGACTGTAACGTGTACTGTAGTGTAAAAAACTTTTCAGAATAATTTGTTTAGACATTTGAAGTTAGTAGAGTGGGCGTGGGTTTGGTTTTAAAAATAATTTTCTACTGAAGTCACTGACTTTAAGTCAGTGCCAACCTACTCATACCTGATTACTAGTGTTAAAAAGAAAGTTCAGTCCCGCTATGGACTATAAAATAACAATAAAAATATAAATACGTTTCCATAAAAATCTTTGTTAGTTACTAGAAGCAGTAGTAGCCTTGTTAGTGGAACGCCTACCTGCAGGTTCAAATTCCGAGTTCACTCCTCTGAAATTTTCGAACGAGCGATTCCCATTCTTACTAGGTAGCACGGTAAAGGAAATCTTCGAGTCAGAGGGAATTAAACTAGTTTTTCGATAGTCGTATGAAATTTGCTAACCTTTACTTTGCCAGTCTGGGTAGACTATGGCTTGAATCTCCCTCGTACCGAGGGGAGGCCCGTGTTCAATAGTGGGACATAAAAAGGGCTACTTACATATGTTAGGATACATGTTTTCAAACAAACGAATCGTTGCTCTTACTGATAACGATTTGCATTCATAGTGACAGAGCGTTAGAGTTACTACAATACTATAGCCTTTTTAACGTCCCACTGCTGGGCACGGGCCTCCCTTCAATGCGAGGGGGATTCAGGCCATAGTCCACAACGCTGTGGCCCGGTGCGAGTTGGCAGATTTCACACATATACCGGGAACTAGTAAAGTTCCCTCAGACGTGCAGGATTCCTCGCGATGTTTTCCTGCACTGTTTCATAGTAAGTGATAATCTCAGATGAAAATGAGATTCGCACATAAAACCCGGGGTTTGAACCTGCACACTTTGATTGCAAGGCGTGCGTTCGACCACTCGGCTACCACTGCTTATAATTCCCACTATTTATTATTACCCCACTATGACCCACATTGTCCAACATAATCAAGCACTCCATTACCGCAGAATAGGTAATTACTCCATTACCTCGGAGCTTAATAAGCTTTGCGATAACATGCCGCAATGGTCACACAATAGGCACTGGTGTCGCGTCAAGTGTCGACTTGTCAGCGTCCATTGTCTTCGGTCTCCCAATAAACGTTGATTGACCACTATTGACCAGATAATTATTCAATCCCGCCGGGGTCCCGGGTTCAAGTTTATGTAAATTGATTTGGTCATAATTTAGTATTGTGTGAAATATAATAAGGGAACATATAGATTTTAGCAGGGATACTATTAATATTATTTATTTTTTACTGACGATTCATAAGTGCCTGTATTGGTTTATATGAATAAAGAAATTCTGATTCTGATTCTTTAGAATCGTGTATGAAGAATTATAATAAACAATAAATGTATAATTTATTTCAATTATTGATATGTAACTTATAGAATAATGTAGGGAATTATAAAATTAACAAATTGTTTAATAAGTTCACGGGCTCCCAAACTAAACATCCATATTTTTGAAGTGATTTCGACAAGTATAGAATTCACAAAAATTACCCGCTAACAGTTTCTGAACTTATTAATTTTTTGGTATTTTTATTGTTTGTAAATCTTTATTATGTAGGTACTTAAAGAGGAAATTGACGAAACAAACAAACCAATTCAATATATGACGTATCAGTCCATAATAAAAACATCTTATCATTTCCAATTTTAAGTACTATGTACAGCAGTGGTAGCCTCGCGGGCAAGAACGTAAGGGGCGCAAGTTCAAATCCCAGGCCCGCACCTCTGAGATAATTTTCATGTGCGAATTTCATTTTCAACAATGATTACCACTTGCTGAACGGGGAAGGAAAACATCGTGAGAAAACCTGCACGTCTATAGAAAGGCGTGTGAAGTTCACCAACCCGCACTGGGCCAGCGTGGTGGACCATGGCCCAAATCTCCCTCGTATTGAGGGGGAATGTGCCCGGTATAATGGCAATAGGCTCGCCCCTATTACATTGGGACCAAAATACATCGGCGAAGTGTGGGCGCACTACAGTGCACCTCTGCCTACCCCTTCGAGGATTACAGGCGTGATGATGTATTTTTTGATGATGATGTATAAGTACTATGTAATCTTGCTCCATGAAAATGACGGTATCTTCACTAAAACTGTAAGTTAGGTGTAAATATTGTATTCATTACTACTATATTTGTATATCGCTGGTTGACGAGAAAAACTCACTAAGTAAAAAAATAGGAAAGACGTTTTTTACACTAAGTATGTTAAAATATCAACAACTTTCCCAGTAAAACGTCATCATATCCATAAGTGCATTACTTTGCAGAATTTCAAGAAGCAAAAATCATATCAAAAAACTATTTAAATTCAAATTACTGGTGTGTTTTTGTTACTAAATGACCATATTATACACGTGTACAAAATGTACACAATATTAGTACAATTATCTAATTACTCAACAATAAAACAATGCTCAATGATTAAATTGAATTAAGTACTTGAAAATGATTACATGCCCTGATTGTCTGCATTAAAATTATTTGTATAATCTGTCCACACGATATTTCGTATTGAAATTCACATTGAAAATGTATTTGCTGAATTGCTTTTATTAAGTACTTGGATTTTATTAGGGTTTTCAGTCATAATCTAAAATTATTATAAATTTTGACAATAATGCCCTATGGGGGCAATTCTCGCAGGATCTACATCAACTCTAATTCCACATTTATGTCGAAATAAAATGAAAAGATACGACCAATTGTCGATCATGCGAGAGTTGGGTCCAGTGTGCCAAAATTTGCGCGATCAATTTTATACCCATACGAAAAATAACTGTATTAGCTTATAGAAAAAGTTCATTCTTCAACGAAATGTCATCGACGACGAGAATGTTTGAAGCTTGTCTCGCGACTTTTGCCACAGAGATTCAATCTCTAAATGTATAAATACAGAGTACATTTTTACATTAACGCCCGAGTACGCTTGAGGCGAAACAATTCGATGGTGACGGACAATTCCTTGTAGTATTTTTAGTTCTACCTGCAACTCTACATACGATACAAGCATTCGTGTACTTTGGGATCGTACGATGACAGCTTTTTACTGTGCATATGAAAGTATATACGATTCTTAAATCGGAAACGTATTTTTAGGGTTCCGTACCCAAAGGGTAAAACGGGAACCCTATTACTGAGACTTCGCTGTCCGTCTGTCCGTCCGTCCGTCCGTCCGTCTGACCAGGCTGTATCTCATGAACCGTGTTAGCTAGAGAGTTGAAATTTTCACAGACGATGTATTTCTGTTGCCTCTATAACAACAAATACTAAAATACAAATTAAAATAAATATTTAAGGGGGCTCACATACAATAAACGTGATTTTTTGGCCGTTTTTATAGTTAATGGTACGTAACCCTTTGTGCGCGAGTCCAACTCGCACTTGGCCGGTTTTTATTATTTATTTATTGTTTCACTGTCAGTTTGTTTGAGGTTACAAAGAGTAATCTCCTACTTTTAGGTACCTCAATTTCGTGCGTACGAATTCGCGGCCTCAGCTTGTTTGTAGTAAACAGTAAATAGTACGTGACAGCTAGACAGCCCTACCCAACGTGTTCAGGCGTTTAATTAGATGAGTGCCGATGTTAATAGTTGGGTTCACACCTCATTTGCACCCAATATCCATTAAATAGTACATACATAAATATACTCACGCCTGTATCTCACGGGGTAGGCAGAGAATTTTGACGTGGCTTTGACCAAAAAAAATCATAGAAGGCATAGAACTAAATTTTTAAAATGGTCATATTGCCTCATATCGTCTTTACAACACAATGATAACTCATAAATACATACATGCATCGTCATGCCTGTATTCCTCGAAGAGGTAGGCATAGGTCCATAGCAGTGCACCAACATTTCGCTGATGCATTTTGGTCTCGATGTAATAGGAGGCGAGGCTATTGCCATTATATCAGGCACGTTTTCCACAATACGAAGGAGATTTGGGCTATAGTCCACCACACTGGACCAGTGTGGGTTGGTGAACTTCACACGCTTTCCTATAGACGTACAGGCTACCTCACAATGTTTTACTTCACCGTTCAGCAAGTGGTAATATTGATTGAAAATTACATTCACACATGAAGATCTCAGAGGTGCGTGCCCGGGATTTGAACGCACCCCTTGCGTTCAAGGCGGGCGTTCGACCGACTAGGCTACCACTGGTTTTAAAATTAGCTCACTCTTATTGTAGAGTTTGTCAATTTTCTTCCAGACATACCACTCACAAAGCACAAAAAATACCTCTTGAAAACTTGAGTTTATGTGACGTGCAATTTCTGTGGTGAGCCTGCAAGAGTTATATTTGATAAACGATGATAACGACGTCAAAAACAACCTTATTCACTCCAAATAAAGTCCAAGTTTGCTCGTTACACATAAAAGATATCTTCAATGTGACAATACAAATTGTTTTGCATAGAAAATTGTAACTGCGGGAATGTATACAAGGAAGAATGAACTTTATTTTTCAAGTGTTGTGGTTTAATTTTGAATGTGGTTTGGAATGTTTTTATTTTTTCTCCGTGGTGGTGAATTGTGTCCCTTGAAGCAAAGATATGAGAAAATGTTCTTGAATGCGCTAGTTTGCTGAAGGCGGCCTCTCAGTTATTGCCTAGCTTTATTTCAAATCAAAAGAAAACTCTTTGCTTAACATCCTGAAAATGCAAGCGCGAGCGAATTCACTTAAAAATAAACAAATAACAAGTGCGAGTCGGACTCGCGCATGGAGTGTTCCGTACCATTGTTTATGATAACGGCAAAAAAATCACGTTTGTTGTATGGGAGCCCACCTAAAATAATAATTTTCTTTTAATTTAATTATTAATTTTTGATGTGAATATATAACTAAATATTCTGTGAATATTTCAAGCGTCTACCTGTTGCCGCGTATCAATATCAAGCAAAAACGGCCAAAAGGTTTGTTGTATGGGAGGCTCCCCTATATTTGCTATTATAGCGGCAACAGAAATATATTATCTGTGAATATTTCAACTATCTAACTATCACGGTTCATGAGATACAGCCTGGTGACAGACGGACAGACAGACAGACGGACGGACAGCGGAGTCTTAGTAATATTTTACCCTTTCGCAATTTTACTACTACAGCCCTCTTTAACATCCCACTGCTGGGCACGGGCCTCCCCTCAATGTAAGGGGGATTCAGGCCATAGTCCCTCACGATGGCCCGGTGCGGGTTGGCAGACTTCACACATCTATCGAGAACTAGTCAAGCTCCTTCAGACGTGCAGGTTTCATGTTTTCCTTCACCGTTTTTTAGCAAGTGATAATCTCGGATGAAAATGAGATTCGCACGTGGAACCCAGAGGTGCGAGCCGGGGTTTGAACCTGCGCACTTTGATTGCAAAGCGTGCGTTCGACCACTCGGCTACTGCAATTTTAACACCTTTTAATTTCTCAAGAACTATGCAAAATATTCATGTTCTCTTTATGGATGTTCATAGCCAGCGCTTGTAGATGTAGTTTGCATAACTAGGTGTACCCTATGGACACGACACGACAATTGTGACAAATAACCCAAGGTCTGTAATTCAGAAACGATGATAGTTTATCCTTTTAAATAAGGTTATAGATGTACCCTAAGGGCATTACATGTTACGATAAGGAAACCTGAATATATTTTATATAGTATACCTATTATTATTTCATTGAATAGAAAAAGATAAGGGTTGACGACTATTAAGGATGATAAATTGCCGAAAAGTTACGTTGAGGGGGTGAAAATGTGGTGCTTACGATAGTAATATGATTGCCGGTGAAGATAACATTGAGGCAGGTACCTTTACTGTTGAAATAACGCTTCCCTTCTACTAAAGCATGTTTTCTTACGAAATGAGTGAAATTATGAAATTAAATAGTATAACATATTGTTTTCTTATATTTACGCGAATACTATACATTGAAATAAAACATGACAACAAGCTTCGGGTCCCACGCCGCCATCACAGTAACCGAGTGAAACCAGCCACAGTTGAGCGTCTACTTGCTGTACTACCATACATAAGAGGTGTCACAGACAAGATTTGCTACATCTTGAAACGGGCTTCAATCAAAACTTACTTCAAGCCACCGAAGAAGATTAGTCAGTTTTTACCACCTGTCAAGTGTCACATTCTTCTACAAGATGCAGGGGTATACAAACTCGATTGTGAATGTGGGCTCTCTTACATAGGACAAACTAAAAGATCAATAAAAACCCGCGTAAAAGAACACATAGCTGACGTGAAACACCGACGCTCCACGAAGTCTGCAATCTGTGAACATGTACAGGACCGCACTCGCCATTATAACAGATTTGATAAACCACATATCCTCGCAAAAGAACACCGACTCCAACCAAGGATAATACGTGAGGCCATTGAAATTAAAAAAACATCCTAATTTCAATAGGGAAGATGGCTGGGTGCTACCACCAACTTGGGATCCAGTAATTAATATGATTAAATCCAAAACCAAGTGTACCATTGCAAGACCTCAAGACGCCGTAAGCACTTTCTGCGTGGATCGGACCGCAAACAACAACTAAATATGAGGGTACCCAGTTATTAACTATGACATCAGGACGTCTAACACCTCAGTCCCCCCGTGACCATGGTTGCTGTAAAGCAGCCGAAACGTCGGGAAAATAAAATAGTAAATACACGCGATAAAAATCCGTAAAATAGTTTTATTTCAATTAAATGGTATAAGATGAGGAATGGCTTCTCTTGGCTGGCAGGAATGGCTACAGCGGATATTTCGCGGGTATGTCAAGTAAGTAATAGCAAGGAAAAATTAAATAAATACACACTGTAATTAAAAATGAGTGATGAACGTGATAAAAATGTCGGATGTTATTAGTCTACTGTAGAAATAAATAAAACTGAAGTGGTAATCATTTTCAACAATGATTACCACTTGCTGAACGGTGAAGGAAAACATCGAGAGGAAACCTGCCCGTCTATGGAAAGGCTTGTGAAGTTCACCAACCCGCACTGGGCAAGCGTGGTGGACTATGGCCCAAATCTCCCTCGCATTGAGGGGGGCTCGCTCCCTATGCATTGGGACCAAAATACATCGGCGAAGTGCACCTCTGCCTACCCCTTCGGGGAATACAGGCGTGATGATGATGTATAAATAAAATCGAAGTGTCTATTTGAAATGTCAAAATAATTGCATTTTGCTGAATGCAAATTAAAGTATAATAATATATGCTGCCTTTATCGAAAACGATTTTTTTTTGGTCTGTACTTTCTGGTACTTTCAAATAAATTTTATCTGACGGTTGAAAATTGGTTTGAATTGCTATTGTGTAAAAGGGGCGTGACCTTTACAACAGAAATTTAATCTTTATGTATACTGACAGACAGTTCGTTTTGGTATTGGTAAATATTTTTCAGCGCTTATTTAGATGCCTAGTGCGTTTCGGAGTTTACTCGGAAACTAAGATAGTTAGATATAGTCTGGGACGCTACCACCAACCAATTAAAGTTTTGTTGTTTGAATAGTAACTGTAGGTAATTTTTAGGCTTCCGTAACTTATAGGGTAAACGGGAACCCTATTATTAAGACTTCCGTCCGTCCGTCCGTCCGTCTGTCACCAGGCTGTATCTCATGAACCGTTATAGTTAGAGAGTTGAAATTCACAGATTATGTATTTCTGTTACGGCTAACAACAAATACTAAAAAACAGAATAAAATAAATATTTAAGGGGGTTCCCATACTACAAACGTGATTTTTTTGCTCGTTTTTATAGATAATGGTACGGAACCCTTCGTGCGCGAGTCCGACTCGCACTTGGCCGGTTTATTAGACAGATTTTGTACTGAGTCAACTAGCAAAAACTGAAAGGAGTATTAAAAACATTGCTATTAGACATGTGATAGTAAGGGATACTGTTTGTACCTAAAACATTATTCCGGACTTTATTTCTATTATATATATATATTTATTTCTTAGATGTATCTTTTGATGAAATCACCCACGGTCCATCGATTAATTAATTAATTAATTAATTAACAGATATAATGAGTATATGTTTACCTATCGTCTGTGTTAGTTGCTGTATTTTAATACGACGCAAATGCGAACATAATGGAACAGTACACGAACGAGCAGCGGTGTAATTTGATTAATAACACCCTGCACACACTAGAGCGAACGAATTTACATCATATTTAAATGATAATGCACTCAGTGTACATAATAGATAGAGTTTTCTTCACTTTTTTTTTATTAGTTTCGAGCGTGTTCCAAGACAATTTAGCTTTTATCAGGGACTCGCCGAAGGTCAAACCTTGGTGTTCTAATTTGGGTACGGCTGTAGATCTTGGCTTACAGGAGTACCAGTGGTGGGAAGGAGTGGCTGGCTAAGGCCCAAAAAATAATACATAAAGATTATAAAATTGTGTAGCAAAAGCCACGACGTTGTCGGTGAAATTTCGTTGGAAAATGTGCTTCTTTTATGAGTTAACACGTTCGCTGCTTTACGAGGTCATATTGGGTCATGTCAAACTTTCATCTAGTGCGGTTAGTACATCTATGAGTCAATATAACCTCATGATATACCAGCTGAAAATCCACTAAAAATCTTTACGCAGTGAACATGTTAATACACTATATACAGTTTAGTATTGGCAGGAACGTGGTCGCGCGAGTCTTAACGCGCTTGTGAGCGTAGGGCTTAAATGTGCTGGAAATACAATTAGCGACAACGTTCTTTGATAAATTAATGCTTCTGGAAATATTTCAAAGGGATTACTGACAACAATCTGTCCTTTTTATTTTAAATCTAGAAATATCATAATTTATTGGGTTAATACCGAGTCGCACTGGGTCTGCGTGGTGGATAATGACGTAAATCTCCCTCGTATTGAGGGGGAAACTGGACATCTTTTGGTATCACACGATGAGTATGTGTTGTCTGACGATATTTATACAAGGTGTATCAGAAGTCCGAAATAAAATTGTGGGTAGGTACAAATACGGTATCTAATATGTTGATGCTTAGTGAAAACAGATAATACCTAACTATCCCAGTTTCTGAGTTGTAGATTTTTTAATATTTGACACAGGTATCGTGTTCTGGCCTTTGGGTACATCCATAACCCTATTCAGCGGTGTGAACTACACTTGAGGAGGTTCCGAAAAAAGCCGATAATTCCACTTTATGTTTTTTCTGTCAGTCGTAGTACTCGTAGTACTTATACATATTATAAATCACTCACCACAGCAAATTTTGTTAAATGCGTATTAAATAAGGGCAGATAAAGATGGGCAGCTGGGCGAAAACCCGACAAATACCGGTATTCTTTTGCGTTTTCTGTAAAAATACGAAAAGTGGATTTATCGGTTTTTGTTCCGGACCTTCTCATTTATGATAGGCAATAACCAATATCCTAAAAACAGAACATTCAAATTTTACATAGGACTCGAGATATAACAAGTTATAGAAATTGGCGAAGAAAAAAACGTTGAAAAATCATGGTCGAATTTCGATATTTTTTTTATACCATTCAGTTGTATACCCGATACCTATGCAAACGTCAAAGTATTATTTCGGACGTCTAAAATACCCTGTATATTTAAATATAAACTGTTATAAAAAGAGTTTAAAACCATTTAGTAAGCGAAAATACGTATACCAAACTCGTATTTAAGCTGTCAATATTTTTTGTCAATAATTAAAAAAAAGTTTTTTTTTTACAAGAATAAGTAACCACTTGTCAGCGACTGTATTGCCAATTACTAAATTAAACGGCCACTAGCAAATATTGTTCCGTCGCACTGCGTGTCATATTTGCGATTGCGTCACGCTCTATAAAGCCCTTGGCAGACTGTGGCGTCAAGACACGCACTCCATAGCCTTGGCCATACCAAAACGAACTGACCCTTACCACCTGTCTTGCAGCAATGTCTTTCTTTTTTTTACGAAATGAGTGAAATGATGATATTTTAATGGAATAAGATGAGGAATGGCTCCTGCGTTTAGCGGGTATTTCAGCCAGTGTCAAGTAATTAATAAAAAAGGGCAAATTCAATAAATACACATCTTCTATACATACATACATATACATACATACAAATAAATAAAATTGGAGTGTCTGTTTGTAACACTTTTTTACCAAATGCGTATGAAAGTATATACGATACCTATAATGAAAACGCAATTTTAAAATTTTTTGTCTGTCTGTCTGCCTGTCTGTCTGTTTGTTTGAGGTAAACTTCTAAACGGCTGAACCGATTTCAATGGGACTTTCACTGACAGATAGCTGACGTTCCAAGGCGTAACTTAGGCTACTTTAATTTTAGAAAAAGCATTAGGGTTCCGCGGGAAAAACATAATACCCATATTTCCGGGTAATCTCCCTAAAGTCCACGCGGGCGAAGTCGCGGGCACAGCTAGTTATAGATAAAAATGAATGAAAAACATTACTGCAAGACAGTCGTGGTTAGGGGCTGTATTCTATATTTTATATTCGTTTCTGTTTTGGATACATAAAAGATAGGTACACCGTTCTCATGAGAAACGAAGTACGGCAATAATTTGTAGTCCAAATTTTCCTCGTACCTGATAGAGCCCGCATATTCCATTGTGTACGTTTTGATAGAGTTCGACAAGGGTTGCCAATATTACAACGTATACTTTTTTTATTTAAATATAGATAGAGACATGGATAGATAGAACAATCAGAGAGAAAAAAAAACAACCTTAGGTTTAAATACAGAAGATATGTGATATAAAAAAATATTGTATGTGTTTTTTTATGTTTTTTTTCTAGTTTCTACAAATAAAATAAACAACATAATCACGCTTGTATTTCCTGAAGGGGTGCCTACAGAGGTGCACCCACACTTCGCCGATGGATTTTGGTCCTAATGTAATAGGGGGTGAGCCTATTGCCATTATACCAGATACATTCACCCTCAATAGCAGGGAGATTTGGGCCATGGTCCACCACGCTGGCTCAGTTCGTGTTGGTGAACTTCACACGCGTTTTTATAGACGTGCAGGTTTCGTCACGATGGTTTCCTTCACCTTTCAGCAAGTGTTATCCCAGAGGTGCGGGTCCGGGATTTAAACAAGCACCCCTTACGTTCAAGGCGGGTGTTCTACGAACTAGGCTGCCACTTCTTTATATTTTCTGTTATCCTAGTACCTAATTGTTGATGAGAAACATCTAATGGCGCCCTTGGCGAGTGAAAACAACTGTTGATGCCTCGATGCCGTGATAAGAAAACTTTGAGCAGGTCCGTGGCTCTACGGTTCTTTCCGCCGCTTAGACTCCGCCCACCGACTGACTCCTCTCACTCGCCGCTACGACGTTTCTCTCTCTCTACTCTAAATAACATAATGTTTCACATCTGCCAGGCGTCCCACGACGGCTACTTTTTTTTAGTCATGGAATTATCTTTTTTTATTTTAAGGTTTCACTAATTACTTTGACTACGGCTTGGCTCACTGAACCATGTGGTTGCAGGTTCGATTCCCAGCAATGGCAAAATTCGGGATTTGACCTGATTTGGATGTAACTGGGATCGCCCCCAGTCCATAGTACAAGCTTTGCTTAGTTTGGCATCATACGATGAGTATGTGTTATCTGTAGATGTTTATTTATTTATACTGCCTAATTAAAAAAAAAACAGTTCTATTAACCAGTGTATTTTGGTCCCAGATCTTATAGGAAATGTTTGTTTGTATGTGTCTTATGTTTCTGGACTCCAATCGTCCCATATTCTCTTATGAAAAAACAAATGTGATTATTAATATTTTCCTTATTACTTCTATCAAGTGCGACGTAAGTCAGACAAGATTGAACACTATGATAATATGATCTGTACTACTCGTACGGACGGGAATCCTTTAATGTAAATATTTATCAATAAATTCTTGATGTTATTGCGGTTATTACAAAAATGTCGTATAAATATCATCGAATAAATTATGCGATAAAAAAAATTGTAATGCTGCGCTTCGTGGTTATAAGGCCCGGTACAGATGTACGATTGTAATACTTTATGCAATAATTACATGCAGTTTTGGCATGACCGCGTATAAATAGTTTTTATTTCTTTGAATTGCCAGATTTGTTGAGCAAATGACGTCATATCGAGCTATGTTTAGCAGATAAAGTTCGATGTGACGTCATTGGCTCGACAGTTTAAAATGTATATCCACGTGGCCATGCTAAGTAAAAGTTGTGAAGTAAAATATATTTTTCATTATATTTCATATTATACTTCTACTTATTCGATATTGAATTTTGATATGTACCTTACAATATTCATAATAATTCACTACTACTACTACTACTATAGCCCTTTTAATGTCCCACTGCTGGGCACGGGCCTCCCCACAATGCGAGGGAGATTCGGGCCCATTCCGGGTAGGCAGACTTTACACATCTATCGAAATCTAGTCAAGTTTCCTCAGACGTGCAGGTTTCCTCACGATGTTTTCTTTCACCGTTCCATAGCAAGTGATAATCTCAGATGGAAATGAGATTCGCACATAATTCACAGAGGTGCGAGCCGGGGATTGAACCCGCACACTTTGATTGCAAGGCGTGCGTTCGACCACTCGGCTACCACTACCGTCGACCCTCGCGCGTATTTTTTTTTTGCCAATACCGAAACGAACTCTATTGACATATACAATAAGTTTACTCTTCAACGAAGTGACACTGACAGCGCGAGCCAATTTCAACGCGTATGTTTGTGGAGCCACATAAATTAAATCTTTATGGATAATGGCACAGAGCTCATTATTGGCCCCGATTGGCTTATTGATGTAAAAAAAATGTATTGCCGTCTCGCTTGCGACTGTTATGCATGAGCAGTTTGTGTGCAACAGAAATGACATGAATATCGATATCTTTAGACCAAAAAATAAACTAATTAAAGCGACTCTTTCATACTATGCAGGATTTATCAGAAGTCCGAAATATTACTTTAGATACATATACGGTAGCTGATATGTAGATGTTTAGTGATGGCAGACTATACCTAACTATCATGGTTTCTGATATCTTTGAATGTTTTTCACAAGTATAGCATTGTGGCCGTTGAGCACATCCATAACCCTATCCGAGAGAGTCAGCTACATTTATGAGGGGTGATTATTAAAATTTTAAAAAACAGAACATGAAAATTTGCAAAGGCATCGATATATTAGAAGTTTTTATTTAAATTGGCAATAAATAAATTTAAAAATTTTGTTTGAATTTTGATAAAGAATTATACCATTCAGTCGTGTATTTGTGAAAACGTTAAAAATATTAATTTATGTTTTCGATGCACTTGTATTACTAACAGAAAAAAAAAACTGAGCCGTCGCGGGACGCCTGGCAGATGTGAAACATAAACGCCGAAGCGGCGAGTGAGCGGAGTCAGTCGGTGGGCGGCGGAAAGAAGCGAGTAGCCACGAAGCTGCTCGCAGTTTTGGGATCACGGTATCGCGGCATCAGCAGTCGCTATCACTCACCAAGCGCGCCATTAGATGTTTCACATAAAAAAAATCGTGACGCGACAATCGCAGCGCAAGATATTAGTCGCGCAGTGAACACCGAGCCTAAGCTTGCGCACATCGCGCGTAGGTACCCACCAACGCCGTAGCACCAGTGCCGCGTAGTCCCTGCTACAGGAGCTACGCTCCGCCGGCTACGAAACGCGATCGTGTATTTATTGTATCAAATACTGTGTAAATATTTCTACTGTGTATTATTAAATTATTGTGAATTCTAAATTTAAATTTTAAATTTATTGTGTAGTGCTTCTCGGTGACTGTCGTATACTATTTTTAAATTTGTGTGGCTTCTTCGACTCGCTGTAAGGTTTGTAAACGTTATTTTTAATTAGATAAATTTTCGTTCGGTGTTTGTTCATTTTTTTTTTAAATTTTTGCTTGTTGTGCAGAATTCGTTGCTTTTATCTTAATAATTAATTAGTTATAAATCTTTTTATAATATAAATAATTATTAAAATTTTGTATTATTTGTTTATTTTTGATTAAAAGATTTAAAATAATATTGGGAAAGTTATTTAGGTTGAAATTGATTCTTTAAAAAAAAAAAGTAACAAAATAATTTTATAAAATTAAAACTGTCTTGAATAATTTTACTGTACAGATAAGTTTATATGTCATAGCGTATTAATTTGAGGGCATCATTGAAAATATAACATACAACATTGATGTGTTAATTAAGAGGAGCAACCCGTACACACTAATGGGCTATTAACCTATTAACAATTGAGCACGAGTTTAATGTCTTGATAAAAAAAGATAGAGTTAAATTATTGCAAACGGATTTTAACTACAAAATGTTATTTAAAAAAAAAACAATTAAAAATAAGGAATACAATTAAAAACATATTTGATTTGAACTTTAAATTGTTATCAATTATAGAATAGATATGTATCTATAACAAAAATAACTGAATGCCACGATGACTCTACGTCTTTTTATTTCCGAAACCGATTATGTATTTCTTCTGTAATTGAAATAGAGAAAGAAAAGACATTTATTGGGAGTAACAACTACACAAACAATACAACAAGGAAATATATTTAGTTATCGACACAGCCAGTAGTATACAGTAACTATGTATAGGGGGAAAAAATGATGTAATTAATGATGTAAAAAATAAATAATAATAATACATCATCACGCCTGTATTCCCCGAAGGGGTAGGCAGAGGTGCACTGCAGTGCGCCCACACTTCGCCGATGTATTTTTGGTCCCAATGCAATAGGGTGCGAGCCTATTGCCATTATACCGGGCACATTCTCCCTCAATACGAGGGAGATTTTTGGGCTATAGTCCACCACGCTGGCCCAGTGCGGGTTGGTGAACTTCACACGCCTTTCTATAGACGTGCAGGTTTCCTCACGATGTTTTCCTTCACCGTTTCATAGCAAGTGGTAATCTCGGATGAAAATGAGATTCGCACATAAACCCGGGTACGAGCCGGGGTTTGAACTTGCACACTTTGATTTGCAAGACGTGCGTTCGACCACTCGGCTACCACTGCTAAAAATAAAATGGTTTGATAAATCAGACCTGTTTAAAGGAAGGCTATACAATACCTTCTTTTATTGTATAACTACTTAATTAAACATAGTAACATCTTGCATATATTACTTAGTACATAGCAGTGGTAGTCGAGTGGTCGAACGCACGCCTTGCAATCGAAGTGTGCAGGTTCAAACCCCGGCTCGCACCTTTGGGATTTATGTGCAAATGTCATTTTCATTTTCATGCAAACATCGTGAGGAAACCTGCACGTCTGAGGGAACTTGACTAGTTTTCGATAGATGTGTGAAGTCTGCCAACCCGCACTGGGCCAGCGTGGTGGACTATGGCCCGCATCCCCCCCATTGAGGGGCGGCCCGTGCCGTGGGACGGTAAAAGGGTTGTAATAGTAACATCTTTGTAAAACTATTTCTATTCCGGTTTCTACGTACCTAATAGGGTCAAGGCAAGAACACGCTCATATTTCCTGCATTTGGCATCACTTCAAATTATATGCAGTGATGGTATTATGTTTGCCAAATAAATAATATCACTAAACAACATATACTTAAGTGTTTGATCCCATACTAAGTAACGCTTGTACTCTGGGTAGGTACAGCGAACTAGGGGCGATGCCAGTTACATTCAGACTAGGGCAAATTCCAAAAAGGCTATCTCCGAAATTAGTCGCTGACTGGAATGGAACCCGCAATCACCCGGTGCAGTGACCAAGCCATATACCAATAACCCAGTACATACGAATATACAGGGTTATTGGCAATTCGATGTATTCCCGTTGGGAGGTGATAGGGGTGATTATTTTCGATCATTTTAATCCCCATATGCATTATGCAAAAGTGAACCATTTTTGAGTTTTTCGTTAGTGTGCCTGTAATCGCATAGAGCTGTAAAAGATAATGTAATGTAATGTAATGTAATAAACTTCTAAGTTAATGCAACCAAAAGACACGGCTATTCATGAAATTTGGCAAGAAGCAATGTAATAGAGCATAAGTAAGGGGGTTCCCGAAAACGTAAGTTTTTAGATAGATAACTTTTCATTGTTCTACCGCAAAAATTAACAAAATATTACACACACACAAATATATTTTACATTTTTTATTTAAAATCTCAAGACTTTGATTACCGTGATGGAGGTATTATTTACCTGCATGTTCGTCCGGAACCCTCTGTTTTTATACTCCTTCCTGTAACTATGTCTTAATGCTTTCCTTGTGTATTGAGTGTAGTTTAGTTTCAATAAATGTCTTTCTTTTTTCTTTAGTATGTTCCAAGGTACAAAAAATATATTTTCATATTTTCATATTGAACCAAAAGTAGACAAGATTAATGGTATTCCCAGCCTAGGCTTCTAGATAAGCGCTCCTAGATCTTAATTGGTTATCATTATTTTAACATTTGGCACTCAGTTCTAATTAAGAAATCAAGGGTCTGATAGCCAATTAGATGAGCCGCAAGCCGGCGAGACTACAATGTCTAGACTGAGGGTCGTTAACACGTCTATTAGTTCGGGATATGTAATTTAATGTACAAATATAAATCTCTATCACAATAACATTTCAAATTCCAACCTTAACTATCTCTGAATTATGATCACTTTTTAATGTTATCTTCTAATAGGTTTGTACGGTGAGAAAAGGATGCAGGATGAAATAGAATGTATACTTCTTCTTCTCCTAGGAAAATAAATGAAATAAATTGTATGTAGGAATCATACTTTTGAAATAATGTCTTCTATTTGCTGAAGTTTAAAAGTAAGTAAGTGAACATATATACTATATATATACACCTGTATTCCCCAAAGGTGTATGCAGAGGTACACTACAGTGCACCCACAATTAGCCGATGTATTTTGGTACCAATGTTTGCCCGGCCCGGTATATTGACCTATGCCATTATACCGGGCACAAGCCCTTTCAATGGGAGGCCGATTTGGGCCATAGTCTACCATGCTAGCCCAGTCCTGGTTGGTGTGCTTCACACGACATTCTGTAGACGTCCAGTTTTCCTCACGATTATTGCCTTCACCGTTTCTTCATTTTAGTAGTAATGTTGTTTATGTATACAAAAATATACAGGGTATTATGCAAATTGACACAAATACATTCATCACAGAATTTTTCACCCCTTGCCTCTAAGCAGCCTTGACATGTAATCACCCCTGAAAGCATTTTTACAACCGCTGAAACTTTATGTAAAAATCAATTATGAAGTCTCGAGGTGATGTTTTTAATTTAATTTATTTTAGTAGCGTGACTTGGTCGCGTGAGTGTCGCGTTTTAAGAATCTAAATATTTTTCTAGTGAGTTTTTAAAAATATTTTCATGTTAAAATTTGCCAGTTTTAAACCGACTTCTAAATACAATTAAAGCCACTAAAACGAGTTTATTTTAAATCAAAAATTAATACATCATCAAGCCTGTATTCCCTGAAGGGGTGGGCAGTGGTGCACCCACATTTTACCGATGTATTTTATTCCCAATGTAATAGGGGACGAGCGTATTGCCATTATACCGTGCACATTCTTCTACAATACGAGGCAGATTTGGGCTATATTCCACCACGCTGGCCCAGTGCGAGTTGGTAAACTTTACACGCCTTTCTACAAACGTGCAGGTTTCCTCACGATTTCCTTCACCGTTCAGGAAGTGGTAATCATTATTGAAAATGAAATTTGCATATGAACATCTCAGAAGTGCGAGCCTGCGGTTTGAACTTGTACCCCTTACGTTTACGGCGGGCGTTTTACCGCCTAGGCTACCAAATATTGTGCACATTTCATTTTTATTATATAATTGGACAACTATTTACAAAATATTTACAATGCAAAATAAAATAAGTTCAAATTAATAAGAAAATATTATATTTATAAAATATGTAAAAAATTTGGCCCATGCGGAAGCGTACCCAAGACGCTGGCTGCATTCCCTCGCTGAATGGCTAGAGCCACTCGTTGAGCGAGAAAATGGCCTGCTCTTGGGTCGCCGGTTGTGTCGACCAATTTTTTGCCGAGTAAGTTCATTAAATTTTGGGTGCTTGGACCCCATGGACCTAGGGTTTCGACTCCAAAAGGAATGAAAATATATTCGGAGCCGATAACCTCGTACTTCCGCCGTTTCAGAGTCTCAGCCGCCTCCGCCGCCGAGCCCGCTTTCTGAGTGGTTCCCGAGAGATGGGAAGGAGCCAAAGTATCAACGCAGGTTGCATCCCATACCATGGCTCGTCCCATGCTCCAAGGAACCAGAGACATTCCGTCGGGTCTCTTGCCATCGTCACGCACGATACCTTGCGGCTCTAAAATGGCCGGTACATTGGCGGTGGCAAGAGAACGACGGATGATGTCATTCAGAGCAGCATGACGAGAGTGGCGGCCAGCACTCACACTTTTTATTTATATATTTAAATTAAGCGACTTATATTAATTACTAACGTAACTGAAGCCTCGTCGTCTCATTCTTATAGCTCAATTTCGATCATTACAAAATACCGCCCATTACCACGCGCGATCCTTTCCATAAATATTCAAAAGGCCATCCCTTTAGTTTGACCTCAACGGGGCCTCGCTTCGACAGGCGTGTAGGCGTCACGACATCAGGATGGCCTCGACCGAAACTGCATTCCTTGAGGTCCTTACGACTACGTGAGATGAATGAAGACGTGATGCTTTTGCAAATATTAGCGGATGCCAGGCCACGTCATTGCCGGAACGTTTTGTGTGGGTAGAAGAATTTTATCAGTTATTTGAGCGATGAGTGCTTAGCAGACGTGGAAGAATTTATGGTACTGTGTGATTTATGGCCTTGCTCGAGATTAATTTATTCGAACTTGGACCTCAAAGTTTTATTAACAAATTACCACTAATAAAATTACCACAAAATTAAACTTGGCCAATTGTAGATTCCAAAATCGAACTACAATTCAAACGCTGATTTATTCCTCAGGAAGGATTATATTCTTCTTCTTTTTCTTAAGAGCTAGGCTCTAGTCGGTGCAAATTTTTCCATTCATCTCTACTTTCTGCTTACTTCTTTACCTCCCGATACGTTTTGACATTTATTTGGTCAAGATAGAAGTTAATTATCCTTGGTCTTCCTCTTCCTTCGTTGCCTTTTATCTTTCCCTCTATTATTTTCATCCTTTAAATTGTATTAGGTATTTTAATAATAGTTTTGGTCGATTGGAACATTTTTTAAACGATCAAAAGGTCCTTCTTTGCCAAAGCTTACCGAAATTGTAAAAATAAAATGAAGGCTTCATTTATTTCTCGTAACTTATTGAACAACTATTTACAAAATATTTACAATGAAAAACAAAATAAGTTAAAACTAATAAGAAAATATATATTTATAAAATATGTAAAAAATTTGGCCCATGCGGAAGCGTACCCAAGACGCTGGCTGCATTCCCTCGCTGAATGGCTAGAGCCACTCGTTGAGCGAGAAAATGGCATGCTCTTGGGTCGCCGGTTGTGTCGACCAATTTTTTGCCTAATATGTTCATTAAATTATTTATGTTCTCGTAACTTAATTCTGAGGATACTAACTACACTGAAGATATTGTTCCATTATTAGTGTACTACATTATACTTGTCAGCCTCGAGCATAATGGGAACTAAAAAGGGTAATATTCGTACAAGGCAACAAGAAATGGAACCATTTAAGATTCCGTTGCCCCCGTAATTCAAAAACAAGCAAACTATAAATTACTTGGAACATCCTTGGTGGCCACAGATCTCGTTATAACTTTCCCTATAATAATAATTGAATTAGTTTGATAAAATGAGAATCGAGCAATTACAAAGAAAATTTACACGTTACCTTCAATATAAATTTAAAACTCCTAATCACACATACGAACAACGTTGTTCTAAATTTCACCTACCACCTCTTTCACTTCGACGGGATATTGCAGATACAACTCTAATAACTGAAGATAGTAAGAGGATCAATTGACTGCCCAGATCTGCTCAGTAAAATTAGCTTGAAAGTACCAGTTCGTGCACCCCCAAATAACACATACAAACCGTTCAGTGTCCCCATTGTACACACCAATTACAGGAAAAATAGTTTCCTCCTCAGAGCTACAACGGCGTACAATAATATCAATGATTCAACTTTTGATATTTTTAGTGATCATTTGCTTAACATTAAGAAGCAACTACTAATTAAGGGTTGTTGATGATTAACAGGGAATATTATTATCGCCTTTATTTCTTATCTTTCTTATAAATTACATTTTTAAATATATATATCAAAAATACATTTAAAAATATAAAAAAAAAACAGTTCCCCACCGGCATCTGGAACAGGGCCTAGTTACCAGTGGTTAGGGCTCCAGAGAGAGGAACTTCCTCACAATACGCGCCGTCTCCAGAAGTACCGCCTTCTGAATCTGTCCCTTGATCCAGCTGCCTAACGCGAGCCTCTTTAGGTGTTTGTCGAGGCTCTTGGCTAATAAACCATGGGCGGAAACGACTATCGCTACAATGATTGCCGCATCAATGTACAGGGAATATTATTATTAAGTTCTTTCACAACTGTACCAGTGTGTAATATCTGTAATCTGTATCTGTAACAATTTTTATATTTATTATTTTTGTAATTCCACATTAACCATCAGTATGATTAGTTCGATGTTGACTAATTAGTATCCAACATGTGGAAAATAACAAAACAGAAATCTTGACGTTATTAGAGTGGATTTTATTTAAATGATCCCCTCAGAGGAATCCTTAAATGTTTTGTTTTTTGCACTTTGATGTTATCTTGTTAATCCGCTTTAAGAGTTCGGATTTAGGATCACGAAAAAGCTGTTCATGCGAAACTGGGACTGTACTAGCGACGATTTAGTGTAGTAGTTAAAGCGTAGGCTGCTCCACCGCACTGGTTGGTTACAGGTTTGATTCAAATACATTTTTATTTTATTTTTAGGGTTGCGTACCCAAAGGGTAAAACGGGAACCCTATTACTAAGACTTCCCTGTCCATCCGTCCGTCTGTCACCAAGCTGTATCTCATGAACCGTGATAGTTAGACAGTTGAAATTTTCACAGATTATGTATTTCTGTTGCCGCTATAACAACAAATACTAAAATACAGAATAAAATAAATATTTAAGGGGGCTCCCATACAACAAACGTGATTTTTTGGCTCGTTTCTATAGATAATGTTACGGAACTCATCGTACGCGATTCCGACTCGCACTTGGCCGGTTTTTATATAGCTAACTAGCTATACTTTGCTTATTCAATATTGTTATTAATTATAGCCTCCATGTCGAAGAGATATGTCTATAGTGATATGTCAAAACAAAATATCAAATTGCTCGTATGTCTGTCGTGATGTCTTTCAAACGAATATTGGGCCCCTGGTCCGGGAGTAACTGAGACCGCACTCAGTCGTATAAGCGTTGATTAGCTTGGAAACATACGACAACAACTGCTTCGTTAGAACGGCTATGCTCTAACAAACAACGTCCGTTTTTTTATAAATCATCTTCTAAAGTTAAAAGATGTACAACAAATAACAAACAAAGTTATAACGAGTAAAGCCCTGCTCTGACAGGCGCGACTAAAAACGCTCTGTATTAACTCAATAAACTTGTATGTACAGGGTGTATCAGAAGTCTGAAATAATACTTCAGGTACACATATACGGTAGGTCATATGTGGATGCATAGTGAAGACAGATTATACCTAACTACCATGGTTTCTGAGTTGTAGACCTTTGAAAATTTGTCACGAGTATCATGTTCTGGCCTATGGGTACATCCATGATCCTATTAAGAAGTGTAAACTACATTTAAGAGGGACGGCTACAAATATCCACAAAAGAGTACATGAAAATTTAACGCAGAACTCGAGATATTACAAATTACAGAAATCGGCGACGGAGAAAAAGTTGAAAAAACATGTTCGAATTTCAATCTAATTTTTATACCATTCAGTTGTGTACCCGATACTGATGCAAATCCCAAAGTATTATTTCGGACTTCTGAAACACCCTGTATATGGAACATATGCTAGTTTATGTGGTTTAATCAATAAATAGAAAATACATATTTATTACTAGCTGTGCCCGCGACTTCGCCCGCGTGGACTTTAGGGAGATTACCCGGAAATATGGGTATTATGTTCTTCCCGCGGAACCCTAATGCTTTTTCTAAAATTAAAGTAGCCTAAGTTACGCCTTGGAACGTCAGCTATCTGTCAGTGAAAGTCCGATTGAAATCGGTTTAGCCGTTTAGAAGTGTACCTCAAACAGACAGACAGACAACCAAAGAAAATTAAAATTGAGATAATGGTATTTACAATGTGGACTACCTAGTTCCCACAATAGGATTCCCTGTGTCGTAGGGGCTAGTATTATTAATGTGACATATATTAAGCATCCTTAACTACATTAAAGTAAGCATGTAACATTTGAGAACAAACAAAAGTAAATGTGTAAATATAAAGTAGCGTCAGCGGATACAAGTTAATTTTAGCGCGTGGTCGCCTTGATTTTACTACAGAAATTCAATCTTTGTGCGTTCATACAGAGTACATTTTAGATAAAATCTAGGTGTTTCGCTTCGTTTTGCTCGCATCAGTGGATGAAGGGATAACGAGTTATTAGCTATCGTTCTCACGTTGACTGAGCCGCTGCGCAGTGGAAAAACGACAGCACAGCAATACGCGAGCATCCAGCGCGCAAATTAATTGTTTGTGCAACACTGACCTCGATTCATAAGGTTTTATTCAGTTTCAATGGCTTGGCAACACGCTGAGTGGTGTATAAATAATACATCTTCACGCCTATATTCTTCGAAGGGTAGGTAGAGGTGCAATACAGTGTCGCGATACTTTGTCGATGTATTTTTTGGCATATAATAAGGAGTTTTTTCATATTATGTCACTACTGAGTGGAGTCTATGTTTTGAAATTAGATAACAATTTTTAAAATTTGTCATTTTTTATTGTACTTTTTTTTTTTTATGAGATAGGGAGGCAAATGAGCAGACGTTTCACTTGATGGTAAGTGATCAATATCATACATATTACAACAACTACTACAGCCCTTTTAACGTCCCACTGCTGGGCACGGGCCTCCCCTCAATGCGAGGGGGATTCAGGCCATAGTCCACCACGCTGGCCCAGTGTGGGTTGGCAGACTTCACACATCTATCGAGAACTAGTCAAGTTCCCTCAAACGATCACGATTCCCTCACGATGTTTTCCTTCACCGTTTCATAGCAAGTGATAATCTGAGATGAAAATGAGATTCGCACATAAATCCCAGAGGTGCGAGCCGGGGTTTGAACCTGCACACTTTGATTGCAAGGCGTGCGTCCGACCACTCGGCTACCACTGCTAATATTACCTTGAAATATATTGAATTCATACCGTCTGTAAATTGGTTCCGAACTGTTATTACCCATCCAATTTATCATTGAGAGATGTGTGCGAAAGTGGGAATATTTATGGACGATCCGTCATGGTGGAATATTTTTGGATTTCAAAACAATCCGTGTGGTCTTGAAATACTTTAGGAATTAAGGAGTACAGATACCTAAATGTTCTTAAAAGAAGTCCTAACGAAATTCAGTATTCTTTTTTTTTTACTAAATTAATGACATTTAATATCTGGGGACATTTAATGGGGTACTGTGTCAAATTTTATAATAAAATTCCCCCTAACGTCATTAACCTAAATGAAACTAAATTTAAAACTTGCATTAGACATACACTATGCAGGGGCGCATACAACACAATAGGTGATTATTTAGAGGATAAACACGCTTGGTCAGGCGCTGTTCCGGCTCCACAGGAACTCATTTAAGGTATTTTAGCTATTTGTCCCGTTTTCCTCCTCCTCCCTACCTTTAAATCTTGTACAACACGTAGTTTGTGTAGTGATGTGCTTAGAGAATGTATTGCCTCATCTATACTATACTACAATACTACATACTACATACTATACTACATACTACAAATAAATAAAATTGGAGTGTCTGTTTGTAATATCAAAATAACACTTTTTTACCAAATGCGTATGAAAGTATATACGATACCTATAACGAAAACGCAATTTTGAATTTTTTTGTCTGTCTGTCTGTCTGTTTGTTTGAGGTAAACTTCTAAACGGCTGAACCGATTTCAATGGGACTTTCACTGACAGATAGCTGACGTTCCAGGGCGTAACTTAGGCTACTTTAATTTTAGAAAAAGCATTAGGGTTCCGCGGGAAAAACATAATACCCATATTTCCGGGTAATCTCCCTAAAGTCCACGCGGGCGAAGTCGCGGGCACAGCTAGTTAACTTTATATAATGTAAATCCTTATTTGAAAAAAGCAACCATGGAGTGTCTTGCCCATTCTTCTCCATAGGAAATGCATTCCGAATGGGTGGTAGAGCTACTATTTTTACTATTTACTAGCTGTGCCCGCGACTTCGCCCGCGTGGACTTTATGGAGATTACCCGGAAATATGGGTATTATGTTTTTCCCGCGGAACCCTAATGCTTTTTCTAAAATTAAAGTAGCCTATGTTACGCCTTGGAACGTCAGCTATATGTCAGTGAAAGTCCCATTGAAATCGGTTCAGCCGTTTAGAAATTTACCTCAAACAAACAGACAGACAGACAAACAAAAAATTTTAAAATAGCGTTTTCGTTATAGGTATCGCATACTTTCATACGCATTTGGTAAAAAAGTGTTATTTCGTTATTACAAACAGACACTCCAATTTTATTTATTTGTATAGATTGACGATTCATAAGTGCCTGTATTGGTTTATATGAATAAAAAATATTTTGATTCTGATTCTAATTCGTTTCAGCCAGTATTCAAGGTATTTTAGCCAGTGTCAAGTAATGGCTCCTCGGTTATTTTCGCCGCTTAGACTCCGCCCACCGGCTGACTCCGCTCACTCGCCGCTAGCAATGTCAAAATTCATACCTTATGCTATTTTATTATATTTCACAAAATCATCTTTAATGTAGAGACATGCTTTTTTTTGGATATCATGCAACCAAAGACCAAGTTTCACAGATTCAATGTAAAATTTAACTTGTTGGAAAAAAGCAACAATGGAGTTTCTTGTCCATTCTTCTCCATAGGAAATGCATTCCGAATGGGTGGTAGAGATACTATGATATTTATTTATTAACGATTCATAAGTACTATGTTTTGGTTTACATGAATAAAATAAATTCTGATTCTGATTTAAGCAAAAATGTATTTTAAATAAGTAAGGTTAAATCACGAGAGCAAATCTAATATAACTTTTCAATTTCCCTCTAAGAAACCTTAAGGATATTTCTGCATTCATTTTACAGAAATCGTTGAAGTACCAAACGGTTAAGTGAATGGAGCGGCAGCAAAAAAAGCTCTGCAATGCAGTACAACTTGCTCCGGGATTCCTTGATTACATAAAATAAAGTACCGTCAACAAAAGTGACTGGATTCTCTGGAAAACAAATATTGCATGAGACTTTATAGCTAACTTGTTTGTTGGGTAATGGATGATTGTGGATTCCGAACACTCGCTTTAACATAATTTCGTTGGAGTTATACGAAAATAAATGATCTATTGTACTGCATACATCACGACCGTAAAACTCAAAGGGTTGACCAGAGATGTTCCAAAAAGTTCCCATTATAATTCAAGGAAGATTGAAGAACATTATAATTTTATGCAGTCTTTATGCCTCAGGGGAGTCTGGACTTTATTACTGTCCCAATTGAGTTTAGTTTACATACTACATTACAAAAATTGTATCTAAATTTGGCATCCAAATCGATCTTCACTTGTTTCGGCGAAGATTCTTAGACGTTTTCAATATGTAGCAAATGTTACTATTATGTCTAGTTCTCGTGTCTAGTTCTTCGTGTTTAGGACCGAAGGGAGCATCTTATGGCCTATTAAGGTCTCAGGTTCACAACATTATGCCTTGAACACACTGAGGCAAGCGAATTAAAACATGAAGTTAGAATTTCTGTGCTAAAATTCGCTCCCATCATCAAGTCATCGAAAACTATCGTTTTTCTATGAGTTAATACAAGATTATATTATACTTAAAGTGGTACGTGAAAGTTTCCGAAACATACGTCATCCGAACTCTAAAACACTTACAAAGAAGTATCAAGACATTAAATCCAGCCTGCAATAAATAAACCAACCCATAACCAATCCAAATAGAACTGTAACGCAATTACATATGAGTTCAATTCGCTCGCTAGCACGATGCACTATAAATAATATTAACTGCCAATACTGGCGATGAGTTTTTGCAAGTTTATCGGTACATTTATCATTCGTATATCCTTCAGGGAAACTTCCTCATTTCTTCGCCTCTTATGGGAATAAAAAGTGTTCGATAAATTGCCACAGACGCGCCGTAACGAGAGAAAGAACGTATTGAATGGAACAGCTTATGCGGGCGTTCCCGAGGCTCTATATGTCTTTTTGATCTTATTTTTGCATTGAGTATTTGCGATGGTTAATCATATTATACTTAGATGAACCAAGCTTTTTAAGTCAGATTAGTATTAAGCCCTCCGCTCAAACAATGGTACGTCAAAGGTCGCACGACAATTGTTTTGGCAGTAACAAAAGGAACTCTCTATTGATATACACAAAGATTGTATTTCTGTGGTACAAGCCACGCCCCCACGCGCTGTCAATGTGATTTCGTTGAAGAATGAACTTAATTCATGAGTCAATATAGTGCGTTTTCTGCTAAGAGTGTAGTTTTTGAAGCCTTTTGATGGTACCATAGCCCGCGGCTACATAACCGTATGCACGAAGTCATTAGCCATATTATTTTTGAACTTAGTAAGCCATTTTTATTTGAATGTATATTTATTAGATTATCACTGAGTAGTTTTGAAGTAATTATGACTCTATGATTCTTATATCTATCTATCATGAGAGTATAAAACAAAAACATTGTATATCTCATATTAACTTTTTAGCGTCGTTTTAAGCCTACTGTAAACTCGAAAAAGTAATAAAAATAACCTAAGAATAAAATTGCTAGTACAATGATTAAAATTTTTGCAAGAGCCTTATAGTGTTTACAAGTCTGGAAATTCTTCAGCAGACAGTCCTCAGGGAGTCAGATGGACAGCGAACTCTAAGTCTAATATTTTATTCAATACGTATTTTTACCAACGGATACATGCGGGTAGAATGTCGAGAAACTAGAACCTTTTGTGAGGTGAATTTAATACATAAAGAAATTTATATAGAAGTAGATAATGCCTCGTTTTCAGGGGGTAAAAGGATTTCCAAATAAGTTTTGATTATTGGATCATTTGCGTTATATTGAAGGAATATACAATCGTCATTCAAATGTAGTGGATTTAATGATTTAATATTTTTACTAGTCGTCAATACCGTTCATTTTGAACCTATGTGCAACCAAATTAATACGAAAAGGAACGACGTGAGTCGATTGCCATAATCGATTCGTACGGGCACAATCGATTCTTTTCTATAACAGTATTCGATTAACGACCGATTTCGTAATCGATCAACATTCCCACCAATTTATCACGGAACCAATAAAAATATTATCGGCTAGTTGACCATAATGTTTGACGACTATTTCATTGGGCCTAATATATTTTTATTGCTCCAGTAATATTTACCGTCGTTTCGATTGCCATGAGTTCAGCCGATCATTGCCGATCTCTGCCGATTGGTTGATTAAATTGTGCTCCCTTGATTAAAGGCGGACTCGCTTTGATCTGATTGTGGTCTGTTTATTTACGTTTATATCTTGTTAGATCGTTTATTGTTGATGTTGGCTAAAGTGGGTGTGTAGAAAAATGTTAGTTACGCTGTTTCTTCGCGTCGATATTAAAAGCATTGTTATTTTTAGCAGACTTTGAGTTGTATTATACAGGATGTATGAAACATCCAAAATTATATTTTGGGTACATATACGGAACGATACGGATATGTGGATGCTTACTGAAGACAGATTATACCTAACTATCATAATTTCTGATTTGTAGACCTTTGAATATTTGTCACTGGTATCGTGTTCTGGCCTTTGGGTATATACACAACTCTATTCAGCAGTGTAAACTACACTTACGAGGGGCGGCTACCAATATTAACTGAACAGAATATACTAATTTTACATAGAACTCGAGATATTACAAGTTATAGATTGACGACGATAAATAAAGTCTAAAGAACACGGTCGAATTTTGATAGATTTTTTATACCATTAGTTGTATACCCGATAATTATAATGTTAAAGTATTATTTCCAACTTCTGAAACACCCTTATATATAATCATAAGCGTAAACACAATACTTATTAAAATACCTTCAACTTGTAAATAAACAAAAAAAATCCGTAGAGTATTCTATTATAAAATACAATAATAACGAATTATGCTCATACAAGATTCTAAACAAAAATCCAAATTTATCAGGGTTCACTGATACATATATCTTTCTTTCTTTTATACTCTATTCCAACATTTTACGGTTCAAATTCGTACGAGGTATTGTAGTACTGGGTATGCGCGACATAAATTGGCGTTGACAATGAAACTCGCGTTTAATTTGCCTGAGGCTGATTTATTTTGAGGCTCTCTTTATGTATGTAATCGGTTATTTGAGGTACATCACCCATGAGATAAAAAAGACGTAACAAGCTTCTTTCAAATTTTGTTAAAGTACTTTAAAGGTGGTTCTATTATAAGGAAGAGATTACAAAGTGTCCGGGTAACCGAACACTAGTAAGTAAGTATGTACTAGGTAGGTACGTATGAATACACACGAAGCAATCATACTTAAATGACCCAAATTATACGTACAACTCAGTGCACATTGAACACGCGTATGAATCGGGTGCATTCACCATAACCTACCTAGAACATTAGTATAACATTAACAGAAGAACATTTTGTAGAATTTAAATAAACTATTGTGAATACTACTGAAACTTTAATAACAAAACCCAACTGCAACCTGGCAGACGCCACACAAAGTAAATATGGGTCGCGGTCCTTAATTTAACTGTTTTGCTTCTATTTTTATGAAATTCATGCAATGATGCGACATAATGGAATAAGATGAGAAACGGATACACCTTCGATTAGCAGTCGGGTGATTGATAGCAACAACGATTTCAATAAAAACCAATTATAACTAAAAATAGGTAATAAAGATAACGGACCCTTTATCTCATCATCATCAGCCGGTGTCAGTCCACTGCTGGACGTAGGCCTCTCCCAAGATGCGCCACTGAGCTCGATCTTCGGCTCTTCTTTTCCAGTCACTGCCCACCGCTTTGCGTATATCGTCGCTCCACCTGGTCACAGGACGTCCTACACTACGTTTGCCGATTCGCGGTCTCCACTCTAGGACGAGTCTACCCCAACGGTTGTCAGTCCTGCGGCAGATATGACCGGCCCACTGCCACTTCAGTTTGCTAATCCGTTGAGCTACGTCGATAACTTTAGTTCTCTGGCGAATTACTTCGTTCCGGATTCGATCCCGCAGAGAAACACCGAGCATAGCTCTCTCCATAGCTCGCTGGGCGACTTTAAATTGGTGGACCAGTCTAACTGTGAGTGTCCACGTCTCGGCTCCGTATGTCATCACGAGTAGGACGCACTGGTTAAATACTTTTGTCTTTAGACACTGCGGTATAGGTGATACTTAATTTATTTGAAAAATGATTGACTTTAGCAAATGCGCTAATATTAGATGTATGTCACAATCACTTTCTCTCTCCTCAGTAATTTATTAATAGACTAGCTGTCCCGGCGAACTTCGTACCGCCTTAGAATTACATACGAAAGCAGCGCCACCTACCGGGTCCAATTGTAAATCTAAACCATCCAGGGCGCTACCCCAACGCATAGGAGGAGTTCAGTGACATACACACGTACAGTAGAATATATATGAAGAAGATTAAAAGATAACTTATAGCATATTTCAATATTACTTGTAGCATATTAAAAGATTACTTATAGCATATTCCACAGCCACCATAGCAGAGATTACATCTGAAATCGTCAGCCTGAACGGCCCATTTTCAAAAATAGCCCCCATCTGCCTTCCTACAACTCCAAACTTGGTACATAATGTAGGTCGCATTCCCAACTGGGGACGATTGCCAGAATCGATATACGTTTTACTCGATTAGATGTCTTAGTTGATCTGTCACTTGTCTCCATCCATTTTACTGACGTTTAAGAAAAAAAAATGAAGCGATCTGCCATCTTTATCACGTTCATCACCCATTTCTATTTGTAAATTGTATTTATTGAATTTGTCCTTGCTATTAATTACTCGGGTACTGGGGCGTTTTTCCCCACAAGGCGTTCGCACCACATTCCGAACCGCCAAAGAACTCTTTTTGAATGGGTTCTTTCGGAAACCATACCGAAACGACCGAAGTTTTCTTAGAATCGTTTCGGAACGTGGTGCGGACTCTTTTTGGCTTAGTCGATTCGGACCAGCGACTTTTTATTATCAGACTCGACATTGGCATAAAGACGCGCTAATCGCAGGTGCAGGCATTCCTCATCTTATTCCATTAAAGTTTTTATCATTACTTAAAGAAAAAAAAGAAGAACATAGAATAGAACATATAGGAGCACATCAGTACACCCTAATTACGTCAATATTGCGTCCTGAAATCTGGCAAGTCAATCATTACAAGAAAAAAAAAAATTCTTTTTCTGGGTTCAAGCAAAGTCTTCTCCTACTACTAATCCGTTCTCTTCCAATCCATAATGATTGGGCAGCCAGCGTTTTAATGTGAATAGGTCTTTCATATAAAAAAAAACATCTAACGCAGAATATAAATGAAACGCGAACATAATCTCTCATTTACAGTTCAAACAAACCAGCAACGAGGCGAGTCTCAATCTTAAGTACATCGCAAGGCCTGTTCCCTCAAAATAATAGTAAATAAGGAAGTGTATACACTGACTTCAAATACAGTGGATGATAATACAACGTAATGGCCAACAAATCATTGCTTTAGCATTGCGTAGGCGTTGACGTGTTATTTCTGGGAACGTGCCGCGATTGATTTATGATGTATCTACTAGCTTTTACCCGCGACTTCGTCTGCTTCATTTATACAATATCGTTATATGTTATAGCCTATACGTTATTATGATGTATAAACAACAATAGTGTAAAGTTTCATCAAAATCCGTTTAGTAGTTTTTGCGTGAAAGAGTAACTAAAATCCATCCATTCTCACAAACTTTGACACTAGTAATATTAGTAGGATAGGATTAGTAGGACTAAGAAGATTTTATACACCATGGAATATCTTCATTTTTGTATAGAATAGAATAGAAAACTCTTTATTGTACACCAATAGTTACATGGATATTACACAAAATACATTGACAAAACAAGGAACAAATAGTAGTGTACATTGGGCGGTCTTATCGCAAACTGCGATCTCTTCCAGACAACCAAAACTAAACTAGTATCATCAAGAATAGAGTGAGAATCGTACAATAGTTAAGAATAAATCAGTCTTATGTATATACGAATTGAGTATAGTTTTGTAGCTTGTCAGCTTTGCAACGTATGCCGGAAAACACTTCCAAAAGAAATTAAAAAATAAGAAAGAATTTAAAGATAAAATAGTAAAACTTTTTTTATCTTATGTTCAATTAGCACGGTTGACGGTAGTCTATGCTCCACTCTTAATTCTGCATGCCCATACATTATGATGTTCTTAAGTGACTGTTTTAAAGAGCGGCGCTGTGTTCAGCAGCCCTAGCTTCGGTGCAAGCGATTTTGTACTCACTATACTATCGCCACCTTTGTTGACGATACTTCTAATTTTCACCTGCCTGACAATTTTCACCTGCCTGACAATTTTTTGTTCTCCCAACTCATTATTGGCCAATAGCAAAATGACAAAGAAAATGCCAGAACTTTATGATAGTTATCTGGAATACTGAGGAAGTAAGTTTCAAGGAAGGGGTAACCAAAAATCTCATGATGAGTGGATGTGAGCGTAATTGTCGATATAGAGAAACTAGAATGACTATAAAAAACACTTGTGGATAGTACAAATAAATACATCATCATCACGCCTGTATTCCCCGAAGGGGTAGGCAGAGATGCACTGCAGTGCGCCCACACTTCGCCTATGCATTTTTGGTCCCAATGTAATAGGGGGCGAGCCTATTGCCATTATACCGGGCACATTCTCCGTCAATACGAGTGAGATTTTTGGGCTATAGTCCACCACGCTGGCCCAGTGCGGGTTGGTGAACTTCACACGCCTTTCTATAGACGTGCAGGTTTTCTCACGATGTTTTCCAATACAAGTCAAAAGTAGTTAGTACAGTTTTCCAGTACAAAGAAATAATATTTACACGTCTATATAAATTTACCTCAAAAAAACTTTGCCGCTATTCCTACGACATTATGTTGAGTTAAGATGCATTATATCATTATAATAACATTCAACAAGTTTATTTCTGATTTTTAGTATCACCGTCAAACTCATCACAAAGCCGTCGAGCAATGGGGCATCTAAATGTTTGCCAATATCTAAACGAACCCTTCGTTAATATACCTACATAAACTAGCTGACCGGGCGAACTTCGTACCACCTTAAAATTAGTGATATACGAAAGCAGCGCCACCTACCGGGTCCAATTGTGAATCTAAACCATCTAGGGCGCCACACAAATGCATACAAAAAAAATCATTCAAATCGTTCCAGCCGTTTAGGAGGAGTTAAGTGACATACACACGTACAGTTGAAATATATATATTAAGATATTGAATTGGAAGTGGTAAAAGCCACGATCCCACACATCAGCATTGATTCGCATTTCGTTGAGGAATAAACCTTTTTTTAGAATCAATACAGTTCATTATTATATTCACAAAAAATTTGACGCTCTTCTTTGACGCCCCAATGTGCTGGAGGCGTAATTTTACCGATACCCAGATTGTATGCAATAATGTCTTATTGTTCAACGATTTTATGGACACCGTAACTACGAGGCGTCTACAGGGGTGACCCGTAATGGGTTTCCTATACACTTTACTGCGGAATGTCAACAGAAACTCATTCCGTACAAATAAAACTTTATACATTCCGTTGCGGCGAAACATTCCCTTTATAGTCAGTTATACTTTTAATTATATAGTCATAGCTCTTTATTGGTTTGAGTAAATTTGTTCAACAATTTGGATTTCAAATTACTGACCATACTATACTGTCTCTAGAAAAAAATCGTTTAAAATGCAGGTAATACGGAATGAATGAGTAGGGATTTGCTCGTTACACTGAACCAATTATTATACAAAAAATACAGTAGCGAAGTATGGGTGCACTGCATAGCACCTCACCATTGGTGAATAAAGGCGTGGAGATGTGTATTTCTTGTCGTGCAACATTTTTAGTAAAATCTTTCAAATTCCGTTATTCTTATTAACGTCTCTACATGTTTAAAAGGTAAGCTTTAGAGTAGATCCAAGAGCCAACGGTTAAATAATAGTTGTTAACTTAATTTTAATATGTGTCTTTCAGATCTCATTAGATTTTCACTAAAATCTCACTGAAACTTATCTCTTTAAAAGGTTATACAAACAAAAAAATATACCATCACGCCTGTATTCCCCGGAGGGGTAGGCAGGGGTGCACTGCATTGCGCCCACACTTCGCTGATGTATTTTGGTCCCAATGTAATAGGGGGCAAGGCCTATTGCCATTATCCAAACAAAGGGATTCACACATAATATAATACGAAACATACTAAGCTCCATACAAACACCCATTTACTCTGTAGATCTGAACATTCATCGTTATTTGATATACAACCCTCGCAAATGGGCTCAGGGAGCACGGATTAAACTAAATTTTCGGTTGTTTACGAGTTCTGAGCAAATATTTAGTGAAACGCGAGCACTATTACGTTTGTTTGTTCGGTTAAAAGCCTGGCGTGTTCGCAAGAACAGTTGGTTTGTGTGATTTTTTGGGATTTAAGGCCGATTTGGTAATCCCCAGACAAAATGACAAATATAAAAATAAAGAATAAATAAAGTTATTAGGAACGAATAAACAAACGAATAAAGTTATTAGGCTCTCTATCTATCCATCAATTTGATATATTCGAAGTTATTTCTGAAATAAACTTTGTCTGTTAGTTTATTTGACGATTAAAATTTACCCTTACTGTTCCTTATTTTGTGATACAAATAAATAATTCCACGTGTAACAAAGTACTTATATGTAAAAAGTACTTTATTCTTTATATTAAGAGTAACAGTACATTTAACGTAAAAAGGTACTTAAAGCCTCTAGGGATGAGAGTTATTTAATAAAGTTATTAATAGTACATTCAAAATGAAATGTAAATAGGGCACCATGAAACAAAAGGAGATACCTAACTACATACTCATAATAGTCGTAATGTCTTTGTTCGCGCGTGGTCCGTCGAGCGGGTTTTTTTTGAAAGTGGACTGTATATTTTTAGTTAGGTTGCCGATCCGGCCTTCCCTATCAGTAATCACCCTGTTCAGGAGTATAACTTGAACTATCAGATCATAAGCACCGCACTTACTTCGGAAATATACTCTGCTTGCTTCCACCGTTCGTCTGCCGTCGTTGGCCGCCTGTGCACAGGGTCTTGAAGCCGAGCCGGAAAACACCTTTAATAGTCTTGGACACAGGTTCACAAACACAAAACCAGGAGTATAGTCTTTCAAACGAACACCACATTAAACCGAAGAAAATATAAATTTTGCACGGGAGATAACGTGCGCCGCCGCCGACCGGAACTTTTTTTTTTTTTCGCTAAGGTGTTGCCACTTAGCAATATCAGAGAGCCAATTAAAAAATCGACTAATCCGCCGTAAAGTAACGATTACTTATAATCTGACATGTATTATAACGCCTGAACATCCCGCCGCCTAAGCAAGCCTCGTCTTGCTTACACGGAACTAACCGAAGGCAACCGGCACAATTTCGAAACGGGTCTAACCAAGATCCCGCTCTGAGTCTTAACTTCCGCGACTCTTACAATACCGTCTCTACCGGGTAAGAGTTTGACTATCCGACCGCGTCTCCAATTAAGGGGAGATAAGTTTTCATCCTTGATCAATACTAAATCATCTAATTTAGGCGGTTCCGAAACCGAAGTCCATTTAAATCGTTGTTGTAACGTATGGAGATATTCATTTCTCCACCGTGACCAAAAATGTTGAGACATCTTTTGAATTTGTTGATACCGAGATAAACGAGACATGTTAATATCCGTAAAGGAATATTCTGGAAGCGCTATCAGAGGCTGTCCTATCACGAGGTGACCTGGAGTCAGCACTTCTAAATCGGTGGGATCCGTACTGAGGGGACATAACGGTCTAGAATTCATAATAGCTTCCACCTTAGTGAAAAAGGTGGTAAGCTCCTCAAAAGTAAGTCGAGCCTCCCCGAGCACACGTTTTGCATGAGTCTTCGCAGACTTAACAGCCGCTTCAAAGAGACCGCCATGATTGGGGCTCGCTGGAGGATTGAAAAGCCACGTTATGTTCTCCTTCGTTAATTTCCGCTCTAAATCAGAGTTATTATTCCGTAGAAAGATATATAACTCCTTCAAATACTTATCCGTGCCCGTATAATTAGTACCACAATCCGACCTAATCAAGGATGGCAAGCCTCTCCGAGAGACAAACCTAGTAAACGCTGCTACAAACGCTTCAACCGTAAGATCCGCAACTATTTCTAAATGGACCGCTTTCGTCGCTAAGCAGACGAAAACGCACAAATAACATTTTAATATTTTAGCATTCCGTAAGGTACTAGATTTAATGAAAAATGGTCCCGCAAAATCTGTTCCAACACCGAGAAAAGGCCGTACACCTCTGATACGATCCGCTGGCAAATCTGCCATATAGGGTTGCGTGGGCCTGGCCCGTAACCGATAGCATTGAATGCATTTAAATGTGATGTGTCTAGTGACACGCCGAGCCGAAATAATCCAATAATTTCGAGACAAGATAGCCGCTAAAGTATTTGCCCCGACATGACAATATACTTGATGGTAATGGGTAACCAACAATTCCGTAAACTTATTTTGACTCGGTAACAAGATAGGATGCCTAGCATCATAAGACAAATTCGAAGCTCGAATTCTTCCGCCGACCCGTACAATATTATTTTTGTCAATAAATAAACTTAATCGTCGTAAATGATTTTTAATAACTTTACCGGATTTTAATTTAAAAATTTCATCACCGAAAGACGCCGATTGAACTTGCCGAACTAAACATGAAAGAGCATTTCTCTTTTCAGATATAGACACATTACCGCACGTCCGAGAATTTGCATGTTTACAATTATTAGCAAAGCGTAATAAATATGCCGTAACGATAACTAACTTGTCGAAGGAGCTAAAACGTTCTAAAAGGTTGAAGTCGGGATTTACAATTCCAACATTAATTAACTTAGCCTTAGCGCGTAAGCCTGGTAATGAATCCGACGGAAGTTCTAAATAGTCCATAGGCCAAGTGTTGGAGGGCCGACATAACCACTGTGGGTTCCACCACAGCTGGTGTGCTAACAGCGCCGCCGCCGTGCAACCGCGAGATGCGACATCCGCGCAATTCATTTCACTCGGGACATGTCGCCAAGTGATGTTCAATGGAGAAGAATTTATTTGTGATACACGATTCCCTTCAAAAACCTGTAATCTATGAGCGGGCGTCCGAAGCCACGCCAACACAATCGTGCTATCACTCCAGGCGACCACTTCATCAAGTCGAATGTTCGCTTCCATGGTGGAAGCGACATGATTGAGAAGGGTCGTCAATAACCGAGCTCCGTTCAACTCTAGTTTCGGAATGGTGAGTTTCGTCTTCAGTGGGGCTACTCGAGACTTCGCCATAAGTAGCCGCAAGAGACCGACACCATCCAGTCCTTCTGCACGAAGGTACACCGCCGCCGCGAAGCCTAACAAAGATCCGTCCGAGAATCCGTGCAAACTATATCGAGTCGTACTATAATCCGGTTTTAAGCAACGAGGCATGGAGACTTCTCTCAACTTAGGTAAGTCCGTAATCAAATCTTGCCATTTTCTACTTATATCCACCGGGGCTGGGGAGTCCCAGTCTACCTTCCGAGAGTCATCACTACCGCTTAGCAACGACTGTAGCAATAACTTCATTTTAAAGACCACCGGAGAGATCCATCCGAGCGGATCATACAACCGGGCTACCGAAGATAAAATACTCCGCCGCGTAACCTTTCCGTCTGGCGGTAAATTAACCGTAAAAGTAAAACTGTCAGATACCGGGTTCCACTCAATACCCAAAACCTTAATTAAACCGGAATTATCAAAATCATTAAATTGTCGTGGAGTTTCTAAATGATCCGTTGGTAAACCATCTAACAATTGTGGAACGTTACTAGACCATTTTCTTAACTCGTAACCCGCCGCCCGTACGAGTGAGATCAACTCGTCTCTCAGTTTGAGCGCATCCTCTAACGTATCTTCACCGCCGTTTAAATCGTCAACGTAACTATTTTTAATTAGAAGTCGTGCTGCACGAGACATACTCTCAAACTGAACCGGAGCCGAAGGAATACCGTTTGAAACGCCACATGAAGTCGCGCCGTACGCGGCCGATGCATCGTACGCCACCTGATGTAAACAGCGTATCGAAATAAAGGGACTTGACTTCAAACCGTATGTATTTGTACACAGTTCATAAATACGCAAAGGTTCCGATGAAGAGGAACGCCAGAAAATCAGTTGATATCGCCGATCATCAGGATGTATCCATGTTTGCCTAAACATCATTTTTACGTCAGTGGTAAAAACAACGCGAGGACATCGAAAGTTTAAAATTATTTCTGTGATATCATTTTGAAGCCGTTCACCGCAATAAAGGCAATCGTTTAATGAAACGCCCGTACTTGTCTTCTCACTTCCGTTAAACACGACACGTATTTTATTAACGTCCGCCGATCTCTTAAACACCCCGTGGTGAGGAATAAAATAATGTTCGCGTCCCGAAGAGAAGTCAAAAGATGAAACCTGCATGTGCCCGAGTTCCAAATATTCCGTCATAAACTGTACGTACTTATCGCGAAATTCTGAGTTTCGTTCCATTCTACGTTCCAAAGAGAAAAACTGTTTTAACGCTTTATTCCGTGAATCACCTAGTAGTAGTCTAACACATTCCGGCAAAAGTGGTAGACGAACTATATATTTTCCGTCGGAGCCGCGTGACGAAGTAGATGTAAACAAGCGTTCACATTCCACGTCCAACGGATCCTTAATTTTAATACGCGGTGGTTCTTCACAACGCCAAAATTTTTCTACCGTTTCTAATAAACTATTTCCAGAAAAAATCTCTGACTTATTTTCTGACTGTACCGGACCGAAAACCGCAAAATCAAAAATTGTATCTAACGCGTAAGGACCGTTCCTACCTAAACTAATTTTGTTACCGTTAAGAACCCGACCTAAAATATCGCAACCAAAAATTATGTCGATCTCCTGCCTATGAGAGAAATCCGTATCCGAAAGCCTTAAGTTATTTTTAAAATGTGAACTTAATCTATGGGCTATATAAGTTGTAGGTTTCCTTAAAACCACCGCCGTAACCGATAACAAGTTTTCCGAATTTATAGGTTTGAAATGAACCGAAACCACCGATTGACTATCATTAGTCTTTATACCGCCGATACCTACCAAGGGTACACTAGAATAATACCGTTTCAAACCTAACCGAGTGACAAAGTCGCTTTTTATAATAGTTATTTGAGAACCGAGATCTAACAGGGCCCGAGCGCGAATGAAAAGATTATTTATGGATTTTGCCTCAATAATAACCGTAGGCAAAATAACATTATCCGTTAATCTAGGTACCGATCCGTCCGAAATATTAAAATTATCCGCGCCGCTGTCAGAGTTGCGAATAAGTGAAACGACTTTGTTATTATTTACTAATTGCTATTGTGAGTCATCATGTCGCCGTCGAGTATTGACTGGACTCACAGACTGCTGTCGTCCCGCATAATTATCACTCCGGGTACACGTGCATTGCGGCTGAGTACGATAAGCTACTAAATTATTGCTGCCGCTGCGCTGAGTCCGCCCGTACCGAGATTGACGCCCATTATTGTAAGTAGGAGACATCTTCCGATCAGCTGATCGGCCGCCGCGTTTGCCGTTATCAGTTGACCGTTTCCGAGAGTGATAAGTACCGTTAACACCTGTGTTATCGCGCGCAACGAGATTCATTGCGTGTCGCGTAGGCGATGTTTGTTTATCTGTAGAACATACCAACCGATGGTGACCGACGTGTCCGCATTTATCGCATGGGACATACTTAGTACAGTGTGCCGCCGTGTGCTTATCAAAACATTTAAAACATAATCCGTTTTTCTTTACAAATTCACGTCGTTGATTGTTAGTCAACTTAGTGAACTTATAGCAATCCGATATATAATGATTTTTCATGTTACAGTAAGCACATAATTTTATAACCGACGTACCATTATTGTTAGCTACATGAACTGCCCGTCCGGTATTCCGCTTAGAATTATCATTACGCTGAATCTGTTGACTAGGACCCGCAGAGCTGTTTGGAATCGATACTTCCGAGGAAGCCGTGTCTATGAATCTACATTCATTCTGTAAAAACTCTAACAATTGAGTGAAAGTGGGAACTACAAGATTGTTACCGCCGTGTTTATGTTCAAATCGAGTTTTTAAATCAGTGGGGAGCTTAGTCAAGCTAACGTGTAGTAATAAGTAGCTCCACTCGCCTACTGGAAACTTTAAGTTTTCTAATGCTCGAGAAGATTCCAAAAGGGGGTTCAATATTTGACTTCGTAGTCCAACCGATTTAGTCATAGTAGGTAAGTGTAATATACGTGAAATATGACTGTCCGCCAGTAATCTTTTATTCTCATACCGACTCCGCAAGATCTCTAATGCCGTGTCCAATGACTCATCAACCATGGGCAAATGTTGAATCAACGAGCGTGGCTCTTTCTCCACGTGAGAAAAGAGGTAATGATACTTCTCTGTTTTGGAAATATTTGTCCTCGCCATAACCAAAGACGAAAATAGGGATATAAAGCCCGTCCAAGAATATAAGTCCCCGTTAAAGACCGTTAAATTAATAGTAGGTAAGCGTGCAGTGGGCGCGCTTTCTGTAGGTCTATGAGTACCGTCGTGATTAGGGTAAGCCGCTGATACCGCCTCCAGCTGATTATAAATCTCTTCAGCCTCCTTGAACTTCTTGTCGTATGCTAAAGTTGACTCGGTATCAGTCTCCTCTATCCCGTTCAACAGTGTCTCATAACTATCACACAATTGGCCGTACCGTTCATCCAACTTACGTAACCGAGCTGAGATAACACCCGAACTGTGTTTCTTAGAATTTACCATTTCCAAAGTATTGACAAACCAGTCATGATGAGTTTTGAACTTAATAGCCTGAGATTTCGACATTTAAGAGGTTTTGATTAACGTGTCTAATAATATAAATGGACTTAAGTCTCGTAACCGTGGAAATAAACAAAACAAACCGAAAACAAAGTTTAAATATAACCGACCGCCGAGAATAACTAAGATGCTAATTAAACAAATAAAAGGTAAATATAACCAAAATAAACCGAACCGATAAATAATAATGTAGTGTCGTTCAAATTCCGCACGAAGCCTGACCGACCGGATGACAGGCCTAGAACATTTGTCTACCCGATACTTTATAAATTGTGTTCGACCACCTACGAATCGAGAAAAAATATAAAAATCCGAACCGAATAATGAAAATCAATGTTTTAAAGTGATTTGAACATTAAGCAAGCCGTTGATCAAGGATGATGAACTAAATTTGAATTTAACAAGGCCGAGATCCGGCTCGAAGGACCAAGAAATGTTCGCGCGTGGTCCGTCGAGCGGGTTTTTTTTGAAAGTGGACTGTATATTTTTAGTTAGGTTGCCGATCCGGCCTTCCCTATCAGTAATCACCCTGTTCAGGAGTATAACTTGAACTATCAGATCATAAGCACCGCACTTACTTCGGAAATATACTCTGCTTGCTTCCACCGTTCGTCTGCCGTCGTTGGCCGCCTGTGCACAGGGTCTTGAAGCCGAGCCGGAAAACACCTTTAATAGTCTTGGACACAGGTTCACAAACACAAAACCAGGAGTATAGTCTTTCAAACGAACACCACATTAAACCGAAGAAAATATAAATTTTGCACGGGAGATAACGTGCGCCGCCGCCGACCGGAACTTTTTTTTTTTTTTTCGCTAAGGTGTTGCCACTTAGCAATATCAGAGAGCCAATTAAAAAATCGACTAATCCGCCGTAAAGTAACGATTACTTATAATCTGACATGTATTATAACGCCTGAACAGTCTTTCTTTCTGCGGGTGAAGTCATAAAACAAAAGCGCGCAGTATTACTCTCTAGGAAGGAAACTTTGTAAGGCATCAGACAATTTAAATATTTTATGTAACACCTCCTTAGAATGTATGATATCCTAGTACTTTCCAGAATAACTATTTAACGTATTAGCACTTATCCTAAATCCCTCGGTATGATCCAAGAAAGACTTCGTTCCATAGAGAATTTGTAGGTGAGAAAGTTGCTTAGAAAAACTACGTGGTGCCTCGAGATTTATTCGTCTTGAAACTTTACTAGACAAGATTAAGCAATTTATTGCTTTTTATGTGGTTTAAAGCTATTTTACAAAAGAAAAATCACGTTTAAAGCTCTTTGCTTAAAAAAGAACATCATTCAGAGAGTCAATTTGAATTTGGTATATTACTTTTTTAATTCAAAATGACAGGTTTCCGGCCCGTAGTCAAAGGTATTTTTTATCGAGTAACTTCCGTGAAGAAACGCAATGGGATTATATACATGACCTTTATTTAAATACATATAAGAGCTACGGGGGGATTTTATTATCGTCATTCTGTATCATTACTACCCATCCTAAACATATAAAAAATTCAAGAAACTTGATTGAAGATGATCCATTTTAGTACTAAAATATACCGTGATAGGGTTGTATATGGAATACGTTTTTAATAAATTTGTAGGTAAGTTTATCGTCCAAGATTATTTTCAAAACATTGTCCAAACTAACGTATCTTTCTTTTCTTTCCAGATTTCAACCCCGACATACCATGACAGTTTAATAAATGTTCAAAAGTGATTACCAGCAAATTAATTAGGACCTTCCAAAATGACGTGTCCATTCCGCCGAGCCTCATCCCAGCTCCAATTCGCTAATGGCAGTGGGTCCAGTGGAAAGAAACCAGAGTTCCGCTCCAGACAGTCCTCAGTCCATTTGCCAGGACCCGAAGAAGAAAATGGAGAACGGAACACTTTAACTCTGAAGCATTTGAGTGAAGCTCTCCAACTCATGACTGCGCCTTCGGTAAGTCAAACTATATTTATATACAAATATAAAAGAGTTGGTTTTTCAAGTGTAGAATGTAAGTCACTGTGAGGAAGACTGCTCTACTTAATAGTATAATTGCAATTGTTAATTATTTCATTCAATATTGAGATGTATTTCATGTGGAATAAGTTCTGTTTCCGCTAAGTGTGGTTAACTAAGACGTTTGAGCGAACTTAAGCAATTAATAATGGAACGTATAGTGGAGTAACTTCGGGTTCCGTTGACTGTTTAATATTGTAGTTAAAGTTCTTGTTCATATAACTGAATAATTTTGTTAAAGTAAACGTTGCTAACGCTAGATGACAACTCTCTGCGCTCACTAGGGCGACCAATTAACAAGACTTTTGTTTGAAAATGCACTCTGATTCGATATTCATATAGTTTGTATATGTGTGGTAAAAGCCACACATAGCCACACTTTGACGTCCCAGTGTGCGGGGGGCTTAATGGGATTGACAGCGATAGCATTCCCCATGGAATTTTATCGGGCTGTTAAAATTCAATACACGCGCTCGTTTTACTGTACGACGCAATAAAATTTAGCCGTCGCGTCTGTATTGACGCGGTATGGTCTTCACTCGTTCGGAACAATGGTGTGACGTGTTTTTTTTAACACAATGCATAATGGGAAATGGTGTTTCCAGTATTCATAGAATAACTTCGGACAACCACTTGGGCGAACTAATTAACTTGACTGTATATGAAAATGTACTCTTTTGGCGTACACATAAAGATTGAATTGCTGTGGTAAATACCGTGCAAATATTATCATGACATTCCGTTGAAAAATGTGTTTTTTTAAGTACTGTGGTGATCTCTATATCTCGCCACAGAGGACTTATACTCATTCCTTAAAGGCCGGCAACGTACTTGCGATGCCCCTCTGGTGTTGCAAGTGTCCATTGGCGGCGTTGATCACTTACCATCAGGTGAAACGTCTGCTCGTTTGCCTCACTATCTAATAAAAAAAAACAATTGCCAATAGATTGCGCGACTACCAACACATCGCAATTCTACGCGTACAAGAAATCGAACCGCCATATAAAGTACTATGAAAATCCTAGCTCGCGCAATACGAATTCTCGAGGAGGGGCGTAGTGGACCCCGCCAGGCATACCACCAGCTTGGTAGGAAGATCTGTCCTTTGACGACAAAGTACCAATAGAGTTCGTTTTGGTGTTGGTAAAAAGTGGTTGCGTGCGGCTTGTCACGTCGCCTCTGTGAGCTAGCTTAAGGCTCTGATCACATTATAAAGCCGGATTACTACAACACATTGTTTATGTAGGTGTTACAATTAACTGTAGCATTACACTACCTGTCTCGCAGCAATTTTTGTAATATTATTTTCAGTTTTTAACAGTTCTACTACAGCCCTTTTAACGTCCCACTGCTGGGCACGGGCCTCCACTCAATGTGAGGGGTATTCAGGCCATATTCCACCACGCTGGGCCAGTGCGGTTTGCCAGATTTAACACATCTATCGAAAACTAGTCAAGTTCCCTCAGACGTGCAGGTTTCATCACGATGTTTTCCGTCACTATTAAAACAACAACACTCTAACAGGCGGTGGTAAGGATGGACTGCCGTAAATCAACAAGGGTACTATCTTTTTTTATTTTACATAAATGCATAGTATATATACATCGTAAATAGTAGTTAATCTATACTTATATATAATATTATAAAGCCGAAGAGTTTGCTTGTTTGGTTGAACGCGTTAATCTCAGGAACTATCCACTGGTACGAATTGAAAAAATATTTTCGTGTTGTTTTTTTATATTTACGCGAATACTATACAGTCCATTTATAGAGGAAGGTTAAAGGCTATATAACATCACGCTACAGTAACCTTAAGCGCGGGTGAAACCGCGGGCACAGCTAATAGTATATATAGGAGATCGATCATAAAATTCATATGTACAAACAAATAACTTGACTAAACAAAAGTTACAACAATAGATTCCCTAACAATATTTGTAACGAAGTTTATTCGAGTTGAGTTATTATATCGCTAATATTAAGGCTATATTTTGAATACCCAAGCAGTCGCCTCATACGTTCTCCAAACAATATTACATCCATAATTTGTCCCCATTTCGACATTTCAATTTGAGGAAAGCGGAGACCCAACTCGCGAGCCTTTATTCATAATTTACGCGATATTACGCGAGCGCGCGTAATCTCGATTGAATTCGGGGATTTGTTCGCGCTGAAGTATAAATATGTAGACCCTTCAGACATTATTGCCTCTGTTGGTGTTATTCTTAATATTGTATTAGTGTATTTTGGCATATTACGTCGCTTGTACGCAGTAGTCGAACGCCCGCCTTGAACGTAAGAGGTGCAAGATCAATCCCGGGCCCGCACCTCTAAGATTTTCACGTGCAAATGTCATTTTCAAGAATGATTACCACTTACTGAACGGTGAAAGAAAACATCGTGACGAAACCTGCACGTCTATTGCAAGGCGTGTAAAGTTCACCAACCTGCACTGGTCTAGCGTGGTGGACCATAACCCAAAAACTCCTTTGAATGAATGTGCCCGGTACAATGGCAATAGGCCCTCTATTAAATTGGGACCTAAATATATTGGTGAAGTATGGGCGCACTGCTGTGCACCTCTGCCGGCAGGCGAAGGGGTACCCTCGGGGAATACAGGCGTGATCATGTATTAAATCTCATCATGTAAATAAATAATATGAAAACTTTAAGCACTACTAAAACAAAATGACAGTACCGGTGATTACACTTAAAGTGCACAGAGAAGAACACTTGTACAGCAATAAATTCTGTACAACTCGACTCTACCAACTTTTGATTGCTGGCAACTCATCCCAAACAACTGCCTAACATTCATAGAGTTAGTCCGGAGGCTGCGCTTCTGACGACAAAGTTCCGTGGCAAGGTTTTTACGTAAATACTATTACAGAACCTTTACCTCCTCCCTTGCCTCCTTTAACACGGTAAAGGCGGCTACTCGATAGCTACAGGTTTAACGATAGCATAATAAATATTGATTTTGGAATTTGGATGAATATAGCGTAAAAAAACGTAAATCTACTAATGTCGATTCAATTGCACTCAAACTGCATCTAATTTTGAGAAAAAAATATTTTTAGGGTTCCGTACCCAAAGAGTAAAACGGGAACCCTATTACTGAGACTTCGCTGTCCGTCCGTCCGTCCGTCTCTGTCACCAGGCTGTATCTCATGAACCGTGATAGTTAGAGAGTTGAAATTTTCGCAGATGATGTATTTCTGTTGCCGCTATAACAACAAATACTAAAAACAGAATAAAATAAAATATTTAAGGGGGCTCCCATACAGCAAACGTGATTTTTTTGCCGTTTTTATAGATAATGGTACGGAACCCTTCGTGCGCGAGTCCGACTCGCACTTGGCCGGTTTTTTTGTCTCACGCATACATTAGGGCTTTAAGAAGGATGGCAATAGCTTAGTTTGGTATCAAAATAATCGAGAAGACTGTGTTTTTAAATTAAATGATTTGAAAACATTCTGTATACAATTAATTTATGTATTTAAGTGAATTCTTCACAAATTATAAGACACGACTATGAATAAACGCCGGATGTTTTTTAAAATATCAATTTAAAAGGTGGCATGTCTCCTCACATAAAAGCATGATTCAACCCGTTCACTGCCGCCGCGCGGCGGATATCGCTAGATATGAATTTTTCCAAGACCCGCCTTTTGTGTCGAAGCGATTGAGTCGCATTTATGCCCTGAACATACTCGGATGAGCTAATTCACTAGACTTTATTTTTTGATGTGAAACATCTAATGGCGCGCTTGGCCAGTGACAGCGACTGTTGATACCGTGATGCCATGATCCCAAAACTTCGAGCAACTTCGTGGCTCCTCGGTTCTTTCTGCGGCTTAGACTCCGCCAACCGGCTGACTCCGCTCACTCGCCGCTACGACGTTTATGTTTTATGTTTCACATCTGTCAGGCGTCCTGCGATTTTTTTAAAATAATAATATCGCCAGACAACACATATCTACTAATAACAATATCGAGGGATGGAAAGCTATTTGACATAACGACACTTTAGGCTATATTGACTTATACTTGTCGAATAAGTATGACCTAAAGTTATAGAATGTCGTTTAAGTCAAATTGCCTTGCACCATCGATAGGATCCCATACTAAGCAAATCTTGTACTACTAACTACAGCCCTTTTTAACGTCCCACTGCTGGGCATGGGCCTCCCCTCAATGCGAGGGGGATTCGGGACATAGTCCACCACGCTGGTCCAGTGCTGGTTGGCAGACTTCACACATCTATCGAAAACTAGTCAAGTTCCCTCAAACCTGCCTCACGATGTTTTCCTTCACCGTTTCAAAGCCTTGAATAGCCATAATCTTGTACTATTGGTACCATACAATGGATTGGAGGTAATCCTAGTTAGACCCAGACCAGGGCAAATTGCGAAAAGGTCATTTCCGAGGTTTGACGCTGCCAGGAATCGAAGCCGCAAAAACCCGGTTCAATCATTCCAAACCACTAGATCAAGCCAACGTCAAAATTTCATATGAAAATATGTTCTATAATAATACACATAGAAATTGTATTTCTGTGACAAAAGACATGCGACTAAATTCACTTAGATCTTCGTTAAGGTTTCATTGTGCTTCCCCTAAGAATCAGAATGATATGTTTTTAATTCATGTAAACCAATACAGGAACTAATGAATTGTCAATAAATAATAATAACAGTATCTCTACTGCCCATGCGGAATGCACCATATGAGTTAATACAATTAGTTTTGGTATTGACACTAGAATATTATATTTGGTACTAGCGGCCCCTCGCGGCTTCGCACAGGTTTCTTATATAGCCTCTGTTACTCAGTGATAATATAGCTTTCTAACGGCAAAAGATTTTTTGAAATGGGTACAGTAGTTTTTAAGTTAATACGTTACATACAAAAACACAAATCTTTCCTCTTTATAATATTACTTAGTAGAGTTGATCGAAATGGTCGCGCGTATTTTCTCGTACCTATTTGCTCAGGACTTTGTGTGAAGCGATGTGAGCAATGAGTTTGTGCAACTACTCGGGTCGTTTTGTAAGTGAAAAATGAATATTTTCTTCTTTTGAAGCATAAAACGTTTTACATTTGATGTTAAATCAAATAAATATGAAACCGAGGGACGTATGGCAGCCATAAAACATGTTTGTTTTTATTTGACGTAGCTGAAAGCATACATCCGTTTTTTTTAAATTAATTTTGTTGCCAAAATTAGAATCGTAAATGGATCTTTATAAATAAACTAGCTGCGACTTTGCCCGCGTGGACTTTAGACTGATTACTGGGAGAAATGGGTATTATGTTTTTCCAGCGGAACCCAAATACTTTTTCTAAAATAAAAGTTACGCCTTGGAACATCAGCTATCTGCCAGTGAAAGTCCCGTCAAAATCGGTACAGCTGTTTGAAAGTTTACACGTAACATAGTTATAAGTATCGTAGATACTTCATATACTTCATATGCTTCATATGCTACTTCATATATCATTTGGTAAAAGGTGTTATTTTGATTAATCATACACTTTCATTTCATTTAAGAGTGTAGTGATATCTGTAGTATTTGTGTAGTGAGTGTGTATAGATTTTAAACTTTTTTATAAACTAGGTGTACGTATATGCATTACAATTTATGAGAATTAAATTCCCTTTACAATCTACCTACAATGACAGTTTTCGGTACAAAGATATTTTAACTATATATGTCTCTCTAACTATAACTACAAATTTGGGGGTTAAAATATATATTTTATTTCATACTCACTAATTATTATTTAGCCTACTGATCAAACCTTACCGAGCTTCGAGTTAATAATTTAATAAATTTCCATTATTTTCCGTAAAAAAAGACCTATTAATAACCTTACGGTTTAAAGAATTTTCATGAGTAAATCCTCGGGCACTGCCAATCACGCTTCATTGCGTTTCCTTCTGGTTTCAGATTGAAAGAGTTTCTTTTAAAGTGATATTCTATTTTTAAAGATTAATTAACATTACTCGGAAACTCGGGGATTTTATTTAATTTGATTCCTTCACTCCGTCCTTTGAAGGTTTAGGTAATATTGTGCTTTTTCAGAGATACTATTATTATATTTTAAATATTGACGATTCATGTGTCAATAGCAGTGGTAGCCGAGTGGCCGAACGCACGCCTTGAAATCAAGTGTGCAGGTTCAAACCCCGGCTCGCACCTCTGGGATTTATGTGCGAATCTCATTTTCATCCGAGATTATCACTTGCTATGAAACGGTGAAGGAAAACGTCGTGAGGAAACCTGCACATCTGAGGGAACTTGACTATTTCTCGATAGATCTGTGAAGTCTGCCAACCCGCACCGGGCCAGCGTGGTGGACTTTGGCCTGAATCCTCGCAATGAGTGGAGGCCCGTACCCAGCAGTGGGACGTGAAAATTAGGGGCTGTAATTTGTATGTGATTCAGTGAATGTATTGTAATAAAAAAAATCTGATTTATGAACTAGCCGAGTCTGCCACTTCGCCCGTGCAGCAGTTAGGAACCCGGAATCATTTCCTAAAATAAAAATAGTCTAATAAAAATAGTCTAAGCTACTCTTTATACAGTAAGGTAACTGTCGGTAATGTCGCTCTCAAGTTATGGCGTATGTGACCAAGGGAAATAGGGATCATTATAAAGACGCTTGAAAGCCAATCCTTATTCTTCTTCTTCTTTGAGTGCCTCTCCAACTAGTGAAGGTTGGCTATCAACTTCTGAAGTTCGGTCCTGTCCTGTGCAAGGCGAAATATCTTATTAACCGACAAAAAATCGTAAAATGAGTTACGTATACCAAACGACACAGAAAAATCTGGCCGTTTAAATGGTATATTATAAAACTAATTTTATGATTTTTTGTCGATTAGTAAGGATTGACTGCTGAGTTACACATTAGCATGTACATCTGAATGACGGCGAAGGAAAACATCGTGAGGAAACCTGCACGTCTGAAGGAACTTGTCTAGTTCTCGATAGATCGAAAGTCTGCCAACCCACACTAGGCCAGCGTGGTGGACTATGACCTGAAATCCTCCTCACATTGAGGGGAGGCCCGTGCCCAGCAGTGGGACGTTAAAAAGGCTGTAGTAGTAGTAGTAGTGAGGATTGCTTTGCAAGCGTCGATTATATACAGATAGATGAGTACCTAAATAATGTTGTTTCATGAATAATAAAAAAATTAAACGACTACCTGTTGATGTAACAAACATTCATGATTATGTAATATCTGTTACTGCTACTACTACAGCCCTTTTAACGTCCCACTGCTGGGCACGGGCCTCCCCTCAAAGCCAGGGTTATTCAGGCCATAGTCCACCACGCTGGCCCAGTGCGGGTTAGCAGACTTCACACATCTATCGAGAACTAGACAAGTTCCCTCAAAAGTGCAGGTTTCATCACGATGTTTTCCTTCACCGTTTACTAATTACACATAAACGTTGTAATTATCTAGAAGTAAGTATGTAAACAATGACCTATAAACTGTACCTTTAACGTCGTTTGAATAATACATTGACGCAATAAAACCCTGGGCCCACAGGGGTGTCAAACGGTTCCGTCATATTTTTTGCCAACAATATACATACCATACATATTTACTTTATTAAGTCCTTTTACTAGAGTGCCAGTGTGTAAACTACTATTATTATGTTTAAAAAAAAAATAACTCAACATTAACCATCAGTATGATTAGTTCGATGTTTTCTTTTTTTGTTTTTTATGAGATAGGGAGACAAACGAGCTGACGTTTCACCTGATGGTAAGTGATCAACGCCGCCCATGGACACCTGCAACACCAGGGGCATTGCAAGTGCGTTGCCGGCCTTTAAGGAATGAGTATGCTCGTTTCTTGAAGATACCTTTGTAACTAATTAGTATTTGTGACTAATTAGTATCCAACATGTGGTAGCTAGTCAATGGCTTTTTGTTTTGTCTATATTATTGTTATATTGTATATGTGTATAAGCTGTAAGCTTTCCTAAAAGAATAAAATAAAATAAAAATATTTTGACGACGGCTTTGTCTAGTGGTTTGGAAAATAGCCTTTTCGGAATTTGCCCTAGTCTGGGTGTAACTGGTATGGCCCCAGTCCATTGTATGGTACTCATACCATACCTAGTACAAACATTGCTTAGCTTCGTATCATACGATGAGTATGTGTTGTCTTGCGATAGTTATTCATTTTTATTTTACCATGTCGACGCTTGAAAGGCAATAAATCGCTAAGCGACACAAAATTGAAAAATGAATTATACAGAGTGTATCAGAAGTCCGAAATAATACTTATATGTGAATGCTTAGTGAAGACAGTTTATACCTAACTATCATAGTTTTTGAGTTATAAACCTTTGAATATTTATCACAGGTATCGTGTTTTGGCCTTTGGGTACATCCATAACCCTATTTAGCGGTGTAAACTACATTTATAAGGGGCGACTATTATATATCTATACAAATAAATAAAATTGAAGTGTCTGTTTGTAATATCAAAATAGCACCTTTTTACGAATTGCATATGAAAGTATACACGATACCTATAACGAAAATGCCATTTTAAATTTTTTTGTCTGTCTGTCTGTCTGTCTGTTTGTTTGAGGTAAACTTCAAAACGGCGGAACAGATTTCGACGGGACTTTCACTAGAAGATAGCTAATATTCCAAGGCGTAACTTAGGCTACTTTATTTTTTGAAAAAGCATTAGGGTTCCGCGGAATGAACATAAAACCCATTTTTCCGGGTGATCCCCCAAACGGCTTAACCGATTTCGACAGGACTTTCGCTGATAGATGGCTGATGTTACAAGGAGTAACTTAGAGTACTATATTTTTTGTTTAAACATTAGGGTTCCGCTGAAATAACGTAAAACCCATTTTTTCCTAATGTTCTCCCAAACGGCTGAATCTATCTAATCTATACAAATAAATAAAATTGAAGTGTCTGTTTGTAATATCAAAATAGCACCTTTTTACGAATTGCATATGAAAGTATACACGATACCTATAACGAAAATGCCATTTTAAATTTTTTTGTCTGTCTGTCTGTCTGTCTGTTTGTTTGAGGTAAACTTCAAAACGGCGGAACAGATTTCGACGGGACTTTCACTAGAAGATAGCTAATATTCCAAGGCGTAACTTAGGCTACTTTATTTTTTGAAAAAGCATTAGGGTTCCGCGGAATGAACATAAAACCCATTTTTCCGGGTGATCCCCCAAACGGCTTAACCGATTTCGACAGGACATTCAGTGATAGTCTATACAAATAATACATAATCTATACAAATAAATAAAATTGAAGTGTCTGTTTGTAATATCAAAATAGCACCTTTTTACGAATTGCATATGAAAGTATACACGATACCAATAACGAAAATGCAATTTTAAAAATTTTTGTCTGTCTGTCTGTCTGTCTGTTTGTTTGAGGTAAACTTCAAAACGGCGGAACAGATTTCGACGGGACTTTCACTAGAAGATAGCTAATATTCCAAGGCGTAACTTAGGCTACTTTATTTTTTGAAAAAGCATTAGAGTTCCGCGGAATGAACATAAAACCCATTTTTCCGGGTGATCCCCCAAACGGCTTAACCGATTTCGACAGGACTTTCACTGATAGATGGCTGATGTTACAAGGAGTAACTTAGAGTACTATATTTTTTGTTTAAACATTAGGGTTCCGCTGAAATAACGTAAAACCCATTTTTTCCTAATGTTCTCCCAAACGGCTGAATCTATCTAATCTATACAAATAAATAAAATTGAAGTGTCTGTTTGTAATATCAAAATAGCACCTTTTTACGAATTGCATATGAAAGTATACACGATACCTATAACGAAAATGCCATTTTAAATTTTTTTGTCTGTCTGTCTGTTTGTTTGAGGTAAACTTCAAAACGGCGGAACAGATTTCGACGGGACTTTCACTAGAAGATAGCTAATATTCCAAGGCGTAACTTAGGCTACTTTATTTTTTGAAAAAGCATTAGGGTTCCGCGGAATGAACATAAAATCCATTTTTCCGGGTGATCCCCCAAACGGCTTTACCGATTTCGACAGGACTTTCACTGATAGATGGCTGATGTTACAAGGAGTAACTTAGAGTACTATATTTTTTTGTTTAAACATTAGGGTTCCGCTGAAATAACGTAAAACCCATTTTTTCCTAATGTTCTCCCAAACGGCTGAATCTATCTAATCTATACAAATAAATAAAATTGAAGTGTCTGTTTGTAATATCAAAATAGCACCTTTTTACGAATTGCATATGAAAGTATACACGATACCTATAACGAAAATGCAATTTTTAAAATTTTTGTCTGTCTGTCTGTTTGTTTGAGGTAAACTTCAAAACGGCTGATCAGATTTCGACGGGACTTTCACTAGAAGATAGCTAATATTCCAAGGCGTAACTTAGGCTACTTTATTTTAGAAAAAGCATTAGGGTTGCGGGATGAACATAAAACCACTATTTTCGCGTAATCTCCCTAAAGTCCACGCGGGCGAAGTCGCGGGCACAGCTAGTATATTATATAATAGGGGCGAATATTCACAAAACATAACACGCAAATTTTACATAGCACTCAAGATATTACGAGTTATAAAAATTTACAACGAAGAAAACATGGACGAATTTCGATAAAATATTTATCCCATTCATTTGTATATACTGATGCAAACGTCAAATTATTATTTCGGACTTCTGAAACACCCTGTATATACCTACCAAACGAACCAGAAAAATATGGCCGTTCGAATGGTGTATTTAACTCATTTTAGGATTTGTGTCGTTTACTAAGGATTGCCTTTCATGCGTCGAAATGAAACAGCTGTAAAAAATGTAAGCAATGACATTATTGCCCCATAACACGTCCCTAATTGAATACAATGTTTCCGCAAACAATGAGCTATTAGTGCTGTTATAGATTGACATAAAACTATACGAGGTACAACCCACGGCAATCATATCCGATGACTAATGCAGCTCAATAGCATTGCGCCATCGCATATACTGTACAGTTGGAACAAAACTACCTACAACATTTTTATGTTTCTTCTTCGGATAATCGAATTAAGAACTTATTGTTCTGTATCCAGCCAGTAATGTTTTTTATATAATTGTTTGGTGTTTTGAGGACGAGGATGCCTGGCCTACCGTGAAACAGTTTTTACTAGTCACTAGGTCAGTACGATTCAAATTAAAACAACCAATGGAATTGTGTAATTGTTATTAAAACATATGTACGTCGTCCATTCTTTTATGTACACTCATGAAACTTTTATGCATCTTCTAACATTGTATGGTTGTAATTTATTTATTTTAAATAAATAAAAAAATAATAAATCGCTATGATTGTCGCCACTAGGTTTTAGACATAGCGTATGTATCGTGTGGTTATGCCTTTATAAAGTACTGGTGGCCCGTCCCAGCTTCGCACGGGTTTCTAATATAGCATAAGCTACTCAGCGATAATCAAGCTTTCTAACGGTAAAATAATTTTTGAAATCGGCCCAGTAGTTTTTGAGTTAATTCGTTAAATACAAAAATACAAATCTCCTCTTTATAACATTAGTATAGAATAAGTATAGACTAGCGGCTCGTCCCGGCTTCACACGGGTGGACTTATTATTTTTAAACATTTTGGGATAAATAAATATAGCCTATGTTACTCAGTGACAATGTAGCTTTCTGACGGCAAAATAATTTTTGAAATGTGTCCATTAGTGTCTAGGTTTCTTTGTTACATACAAAAATACAAGTCTTTCCTCTTTATAAAATTAGTATAGAGTATAGAGTATAAAGTATAGAGTATAGAGTATAGAGTATAGAGTATAGAGTATAGAGTATAGAGTATAGAGTATAGAGTATAGAGTATAGAGTATAGAGTATAGAGTATAGAGTATAGAGTATAGAGTATAGAGTATAGAGTATAGAGTATAGAGTATAGAGTATAGAGTATAGAGTATAGAGTATAGAGTATAGAGTATAGAGTATAGAGTATAGAGTATAGAGTATAGAGTATAGAGTATAGAGTATAGAGTATAGAGTATAGAGTATAGAGTATAGAGTATAGAGTATAGAGTATAGAGTATAGAGTATAGAGTATAGAGTATAGAGTATAGAGTATAGAGTATAGAGTATAGAGTATAGAGTATAGAGTATAGAGTATAGAGTATAGAGTATAGAGTATAGAGTATAGAGTATAGAGTATAGAGTATAGAGTATAGAGTATAGAGTATAGAGTATACAGTATAGAGTATAGAGTATACAGTATAGAGTATACAGTATAGAGTATAGAGTATAGAGTATACAGTATAGAGTATACAGTATAGAGTATACAGTATACAGTATAGAGTATACAGTATAGAGTATACAGTATAGAGTATACAGTATACAGTATACAGTATACAGTATACAGTATACAGTATACAGTATACAGTATACAGTATACAGTATACAGTATACAGTATACAGTATACAGTATACAGTATACAGTATACAGTATACAGTATACAGTATACAGTATACAGTATACAGTATACAGTATACAGTATACAGTATACAGTATACAGTATACAGTATACAGTATACAGTATACAGTATACAGTATACAGTATACAGTATACAGTATACAGTATAGAGTATAGAGTATAGAGTATACAGTATAGAGTATAGAGTATAGAGTATACAGTATAGAGTATAGAGTATAGAGTATACAGTATAGAGTATAGAGTATAGAGTATAGAGTATACAGTATAGAGTATAGAGTATAAAGTATAGAGTATAGAGTATAGAGTATAGAGTATAGAGTATAGAGTATAGAGTATAGAGTATAGAGTATAGAGTATAGAGTATAGAGTATAGAGTATAGAGTATAGAGTATAGAGTATAGAGTATAGAGTATAGAGTATAGAGTATAGAGTATAGAGTATAGAGTATAGAGTATAGAGTATAGAGTATAGAGTATAGAGTATAGAGTATAGAGTATAGAGTATAGAGTATAGAGTATAGAGTATAGAGTATAGAGTATAGAGTATAGAGTATAGAGTATAGAGTATAGAGTATAGAGTATAGAGTATAGAGTATAGAGTATAGAGTATAGAGTATAGAGTATAGAGTATAGAGTATAGAGTATAGAGTATAGAGTATAGAGTATAGAGTATAGAGTATAGAGTATAGAGTATAGAGTATAGAGTATAGAGTATAGAGTATAGAGTATAGAGTATAGAGTATAGAGTATAGAGTATAGAGTATAGAGTATAGAGTATAATATAACGCGCAGTCTTCGATTATCCAATATAGTTATAAATAATAGCCTATATGTTATTCTGATGTATAAACAATAATACAGTAACGTTTCATCAAAATCCGTTCAGCAGTTTTTGCGTGAAAGAGTTACAAACATCCATCCATCCATACTCACATATGTTTTTTGTGTCTTTGAAATCAGGTGTTCGAATTAAACGTGTAAACGCATGCATACTTGCTAATTGATGATTGCGTCCCTAATTAATCTATAAAACGCTCTTTGTAGTCTAACCACGTCTAGGCTCAAATACGCGGACTAATGAATCAGCGGTATCGATTGATCGCCGCCGGTGACGTCTTTATTAGGGGCCTTCCGGTTTAATTTGCAGCCAGGCCGGGCTTGTATCGTTCTACTAGCTTGGAGCGTAAATTATGTACGAGTTAAAAGTGATATTTAGAGATTAGTAATTATTTTGTTCAATATAAAGTCATCATAATCACGCCTGTATTCTCCGAAGGGGTAGGCAGAGGTGCACTGCAGTGCGCCCACACTTCGCCGATGTATTTTGGTCCCAATGTAATAGGGGGCGAGCGTATTGCCATTATATCGGGCACATTCTCCCTCAATACGAGGGAGATTTTTCGCCATAGTCTACTATGATGGCCCAGTGCGGGTTGGTGAACTTCACACGCCTTACTATAGACGTGCAGGTTTCCTCACAATGTTCTCGTTCTCCGTTTCTAAGTAAGTGATAATCTCGGATGAAAATGAGATTCGCACATGTAACCCAGAGGTGCGAGCCGGGGTTGGAACCTGCGCACTTTGATTGCAAAGCGTGCTTTTGACCACTCGGCTACCACTGCTTCAATATAAAGTGACAACATATAATTTGATGATTGCTTGGCCAATTGGTTAAAGAGCTGGCCGCTTGAATCACTGAACCGTGTTGCGGGTAACCCCTGTAACTCCTACTAGAGGTAAAGTTGGCAAAGAAATGGCCTTTTCAAAATTTGCCCAGGTCTGAGTGTAAATGTGATCGCCTTCAGTCCATTGTCCTATAGTTCAAGATTTGCTTGGTTTGGGATAATAGGATGAGTATGTGTTTTCTGGCGATATTTATTTAAGAAGTGTATTTCTAGCAGTTATTACAGATATTATTTTATTTTATTCATTCAAACCAATGCAAAGTACTTATGTATCGTTAAACACTTATCCCTTACCGCCCTGAAGGCGAAGAGTAGCTAAAAGACTGTATGGTTACTTTTTCCATAAGCAAATTACCATAATGTCGTTTCGGGACGTGTTGCGAAAGAGCCCGTTTAAAAAGAATCCTTGGGCAATTCGGAACGTGGTGCGAACACGGCTTGTGGGGCGAACGCCCCAGTACCCAATTTTACATTAGTAGTTAGTTATTAACATTACCGAGCAGTACAGTAGTCCTGTTAACCCCCTGAACTAAGCTAAATGCTTACGCTAGTAGCTCACATTAATAGTTTAATAGCCAGGGTAAAGGTCGAACTTGGACACTCTCACTTACCAGGGCGGCTCGTCTAACTTCTGGGCTGTTAGTACTTAGATTTAGAGTGTTTAACTAATTTTTAATTCTTGAAAATAGAATCGGTGACAGTCTTCAAGTGTTGTTCGATCTGGGTCTGAAAAATATACAGATATAGGAGTTAGGACTTCCTAGGGCAGCACAGCACAGAAGGGACACCGGGCATTGCCTTTGGAGAACTCAGAGCCCCTCTGACGTGTCTAAAACGCCCACCGGTGAGCTTTTAGTGGCTATAGAATCCCACAGACCCCAGTTTTCTTCCACACATATGACTAGACTTGTTTAATATTGCCTTCACCTCAACAAAAAAAAGGTCTGTAAAAATTACATCAAAACTTAAAGGATATGATACCTTATGTGGACCTGATAAAATCCTTTAATAAATACACGTCGATAAATAATACTAACAAAATGTATACAAAGTCTTCTCAGAGAAACCATTAATCATTGTATCAATGGCATGGCGTCGTGACATCGAACAATTTGTCATCGTAAGACAGCTTGAGTTATTTCTGGAATATATAACGTATACTTATATAAACAAGGGCTATGTTTGGACATCAGTAAGAAATTTGATTTAATAACACGAAACTCCCATTGACCAGTGGGGCAACTCTCGCAATATCGACATGACCTCTAATTCGACATGTGTCAAAACAAAACGTCAAATTGGTCGTATTTTTCGATATATGTCGAATTAGAAATAATGTCGATCAAGCGAGAATTGGACTCCTGTCCCTTTACTTTCAGTAATGTTTTTTAATATAATTTTCAGTTTTTGACAGATCACTTAGAACAAAATCCGTCAAAAATTGACAGTTACTGTAAAAATAATAATATCTACTATTTATAAGAGACGGTGGTATTAATAATTATAAAGATTACTTTTACGAGTTTGTGGTGGCATCAATATTTTATGCCAACAGATACTAAAAAATTTAGCTAAAAAAACTTTTTAAAAACAAGCTTTTATTTAATTGCCCTTAGTTTTCGTGTTCTCCTCAGCAAGCCCTTTCGTTTGATACCCATACTGTGGTAGTGCAGAAAAAATAACTATTCCGCCATCTTGAATGATCCGCCATATTGGAATTAGAATGACGTCTTATAGCTAAGCATGCATTGTCATCAAAAATAAGCGTGTATAACACATTTCAGCTCAATCGGTTAAAGTTATAACTGATTTAAAATTCAGTTGCATGATTCCACCCGGACATACATTGCAAGTTAATATAAAGCTTGTAATAATAATGAACTGTATTTACTCATAGAAAGAGCTCCTTCTTCAATGAAATGTCATTGAAAGCGCGAGCGATTTTCGACGGGTGTTTGCGTGGATTTGATCACAGTAATTCAATCTTTATGGATATAGACACAGAATTCGTTTAGTATGAGAAAAAAAAATACGCGCGCAGGACTTAAAGTATTAAAAATTCCATAGTGGGTGCACCATAATCATAATTATTATGACAAGATTAGCCAAGACGATAATATCAGCCAAGATTTTACGAGAAAAAACAACTTCAGTCACATACACGTAACATCAAAGAAAAATGGATCCCATTCATAATAAGAAAACCAATCAGTAAACGAATCATTCAAACAAGGTTTCGTCGTACTGCGCAATTTGTCAATTCACTGACATTTCAATCAATCTCCCATTTCGGATGTTGTGCCAATAACAGCTCCATTCACTGACATTATTTCCAGAAAAAATGGTACGTAATCTTAAGGTTTTTGACGTCAGTAGATGTCCAATAGAAAGTGCGTTCTACTTCCTGGAACTATTATAAGCAATATTGTCAATAGACTAGTGATGAAATGGGCTCGGGTTTGTTCTCTACCTTGGCCATTACACTATAGAGTCCAATTTTTTTTACCCAGTGGAAATTGTCACTGACTCACGTATCCCATCTCTCGCTCTCTACATCTACGAAAATTGACTACTAATACTCACTAAACAGAATTTATCACGAGGGTCCTAAGATGGTATATAGGTCGGCTTATGGCTCAGATGTGTTGAGATTGAAAAATAAAATAAAAAATACTTTTACGTCGTCCTCGTTGGAACTTGTTTTATTGGTTTTAACATAGACAATTCAATTACTAAAAGATTGATGTGCAAAACATAGTAGTGTTGCGCCAATCGGTTAAAGGTCAATTATAACAAACGGAAAATCAAGCTTTACCAATTTACTAATTCCGCATAGGACCTGAGATACAAAAAAGTTATAAAAATTAAACAAAAGTTGTAAAACATGTTCGAATTTTGATGAAATTTTTATATAATTCAGTAGAATACGTCATCCTTATGCAAATAGTAATTATTTCAGACTTCTGATACACACCATGTATGTCATATTGGTATTTAGCCAAGAGTAATATTTTCATTATAATATTTTTCAAGTCGCTTACTGCAAAGCGCCTTACCAAAGCATTTACGTCGTCGTAGCGACGTTTGAATATTAAGAACCTGCTTTTATTTTTCAATCACTGTCTGTTTTCCTTGCGCACTTTAATTTGCTGCAACTTCAGTTTATTCTCGACTAGCTCGGAAGCTGTATTTTAAAATTAAAATATTGAACGTAATCCTATTAAACTTGTGCACTATTTCTTTTACGTTAGAGTTGGTTTTAGAGTGGATTGAGAAAAGTTAAATTCTTTTCGCACTCTACCAATTTACGAGTTGGCTCGGTGGTTTAAGATTTAAGCATGTTTTAAAGGAGAGACACTTTCAACGAATCCTAAGGCCTCCCGCACATTTGGGCGTCAACACTCAACCGCCAATCTTTTGCTCATCACTTCACTTTACTTTTTAAAAGATATGGCCTCCATGGTATTTATTCGATGATTTTACCAACAACAGTGTATTTAAAAACACTTGGTCGGGCAATGAGATTCTATGGTGATACCGTACCTCTGAGATAATTTTCATGTGCGAATGTCATTTTCAATAATGATTACCACTTGCTGAACGGTGAAGGAAAACATTATGAGGAAACCTGCACGTCTATAGAAAGGCGTGTGAAGTTCACCAACCCGCACTGGGCCAGCGTGGTGGACTATGGTCAAAATCTCCCTCGTATTGAGGGAGAATGTCCACGGTATAATGGCAATAGGCTCGCCCCCTATAACATTGGGACCAAAATACATCGGTGAATTGTGAGCGCACTGCAGTGCACTTCTGCCTACCCCTTCGGGGAATACAGGTGTGATGATGTATTATAAGTTTTTTAATAAGAATGTATAGTTGAGTAAACAAAAATACCATATTTTTCCAATACCGGAACAAAATTGACTCATAGAAAAAGTTCAGTCTTCAAAGAAATTACATTGACAGCGTGATTGAACTTAGACGCGTGCGGGCGTCGCTTTTACCAAAGAAATTGTATATTTATGAATATTGACGTATCGTTTTGGTATCAGCAAATATGTTGACGCATGGTTTTTGACGCCCCAGTGTGTGCAGGGATTAAGACAGGGGAAGTGACTTACAAAGTGGAGCACTAAAAGGTCTGCATGTTTTAGTACCGACTAAAACACTGCTGCAATGCGCGGTACTCTACCAAGTAGAGCAGAGACATTTACTTTCATAATGTAAGAATAAAAATATAGTAGGTATCTATATCGAGGGGTGAAAGGCAATTTGACTCAAGCGACACTTTTGGGTGATATTGACTTACACATATTTGGAATCAGCTAATTTTTCTGCGTCGAATGAGTATGCTCTCTTGTAAAGTTGAAAAAAAATCGCTGAAGTCAAATAGCCTTATATACAGGGTGTTTCAAAAGTTCGAAATAATACTTTAACTTTTGCAACAGTATCGGATACACAACTGAATGGTATAAAATAATTAAAATTCTAACATGTTATTTCAACATTTTTTTAATTGTCAATTTTAAAAACTTATAATAACGAACGCACGCCTTGCAATCGAAGTGTACAGGTTCAAACCCTGGCTCACACCTCTGGGATTTATGTGCGAATCTCATATTCATCCGAGATTATCACTTGCTATAAAACGGTAAAGGAAAATATCGTGAGGAAATCTGCACGTCTGAGGGAACTTGACTAGTTTTCGATAGATGTGTGAAGTCTGCCAACCCGCACTGGGCCAGCGTGGTGGACTATGGCCCGAATCCCCCTTGCATTGAAGGGAGGCCCGTGCCCAGCAGTGGGACGTTAAAAGGGCTGTAGTAGTAGTATAATATCTCAAGTTCTATACGGTATTTTCAAGTTCTGTTTTGTGAATTAGTAGTCACCCATTGTAGTTATATTTTACACTGCCAAATAGGGTTATGGATGTGCCCTAATGCCACAGCACAATATTTGACAAAAATACTCCTAGTTCTGTATCTCAGAAACTTCGATAGTTAGGTATAGTATTCCTTGACTTAGCTTCTACATATAATATCTTTTAAGTACGGTGATACCTGAAATATTGTTTCGGATATCTGATTCTCCTTTTATGTAGTACTTTACTTGTGAGTACCCTTATAAGCGTTTTAGATAAACTTTGCTTGCACCTCGTAAAAGTTACCGCGGACCGCCACAGGCGCGTCTTACACGAGCCAGCAATTAATTAAACTTAATAAGAAGGTTATTATGCAACAAAATATCATCACAATGAGAGCAGTGGTAACCTCGTGAGCAAGAACGCCCGCCTTGAACGTAAGGGGTGCAAGTTCAAATCCCGGGCCCGCACCTCTGAGATATTTTCATGTGCAAATGTCCTTTACAACAATGATTACCACTTGCTGAACGGTGAAGGAAAACATCGTGAGGAAACCTGCATGTCTATAGAAAGGCGTGTGAAGTTCACCAACCCGCACTGGGCCAGCTTGGTGGACTATGGCCAAAATCACCCTCGTATTGAGGGGGAATGTGCCCGGTATAATGGCAATAGGCTCGCTCCCTATTACATTGGGACCAAAATTGTGGGCGCACTGCAGTGCACCTCAGCCTATCCCTTCGGGGAACACATGCGTGATGATGATGTGTAAAATGTCCTCAATAATGCGAGCGAATTTCTTCGCGTGGTCGCATGACTTTGCCACAGAAATTTGAGGAATATTTAAAAAAAAGTCAAGTTAATTACATCGCCCGATTCCATATTTGAATAGAAATTCGATGTTCAAAGAAAATAAAACCATTATATATTTTGGCTCCCATGCTATCAATACCATTGAGAATTAATATAGCCCATTCAATGTATTCTCCCCCTAATTAATATTGTATCAGTATAATTCGGCAATATTACGAAGCAATATATTGAAATTAATGGACCTCTTTGATCGAGTCATATCGGATTTCTGCCTTAGAAAAAAAATCTATAGGATGATAAATACATGCTATTAATAGCCTGTAAGACTATGCAAAAAGGGAAAGTCATGGTTTGAAGTATTTTCTATGCTCACAAAAGAATATTTTTTGTAAATTAATCGTATTTCTATTCATAAAAGGTAAACTTAGAGCTATACACACCGTACACACTGACAAATGCCTTAGTTTTCAACTGAAACATCCGTGATTGAAATACAATATCTATATCATGCATTTTATCGCACTGAGACCCCCCCCCCCCCCCCCCGACCAGAACTGAGACTTCGCTGTCCGTCCGTCCGTTCGTCCGTCCGTCTGTCACCAGGCTGTATCTCATGAACCGTGATAGTTAGAGAGTTGAAATTTTCACAAATGATGTATTTCTGTTGCCGCTATAACAACAAATACTAAAAAACAGAATAAAAGAAATATTTAATGGGGCTTCCATACAACAAACGTGTTTTTTGCTCTTTTTATAGATAAATGGTACGGAACCCTTTGTGCGAGAGTCCGACTCGCACTTGGCCGGTTTTTTATAACACACATAGGAACAGAAGGAGCGCTCCGTATTTTACCTTCCGCAGCAATAAATCCCCAAATTGCTTCATAAAAATAATATATCTAACCCACCTAATATCCGTTCCTGACACGTTTGCAATTAATAACGCTCATTTATGTAACACAGGTGCAGCCCATAATTAGTTAGATTAACGCGTCCCGCACACCACGGCTCGAGTGTCCCTAACTTTCCCCATTCAATGTGGTATTCTCCAATTGAAATAGTTCCGCGATTCGGAACCCGAACTATTTACCTTTGAGGTTTTTGTGGAGAATCCGTGGAATTCTTTTATATCTAGACATTGTTTAATTTAGAGCGGAGTGTCTACATAAGGATTAATCGGAGAGTACATAGTGTATCCGGCTGTGACAAATTGTAATTCATGCCATATATCTTTTTTTTTTTGTACTTAAGTCAAATGTTTGAGATTTACTCATCATTCGTCATCCCGGACATAAATCTTGTCGTGTCACACTTGCTAGGCGTGCTGTTAGCCGACGAGAAGTGGCTTTTAAGGATGTGACTTGGAGGAGAAAAATAGGTTAGTAAATAATCAACTTTTCTCTTTCTCAAATTCCCAAAATCAATTTGCCAAAAATAATTTTTGTATATTTAGAGAATCGATAATTAAAAATTGAAGATTATTTTTTCACATCCCTAGTCGCTATCACTTTCACTGACACTGAAAGTATTCTTAAAGAAGTTATTTTGGGGGATAGATTCCATAAGGATGGCATAAGGGAGACAACTAATATACAATGACAAATGAAATTAAATTCATCAATAAGTCAGTATTATTAAGTCCTGCTCAAATAGGCGCGATGCGACCATTGCTTTTGCCAATATCAAAACGAAATATAATTGTCGCTTTTGTCGCAGAAATTTGATCTTTATGTATATTGAAACAGAGTTCGTTTTGGTATTGGAAGAAATTGACAGGTGCGTCATGACAATTCAGTGTGCTCGAGGCTTTGATCTTTATGAATGGCTAAAGGTACATCTCAAAAAGAGTCAGTTGGAATCGCTCGCCCAAGTATGCTTAGGGCGTTTCATACAATAAAAAATATTATTACACGTAATGTTTCAAAGAAAACATCAAGGTAAATAGTCTCGCTCGTTCGTTTATTTATTCAACGTCTTTTAAGTAAAAGCGTGTAATTACACAGTAGGTAGGCAATTTAAGCATTTCTGAACTATGCGAAGCTCGTCGCCTTCTAACAAAGTGCTGAGGCTGCGGTGCGAATCACGAGCGGATACGAGATAACTCAGGATATATTTCATCTTCTCCTTTAGGACTAGGAAAAGAAGGACTAGCATTGCCAATAATGATGACCACTTGCTGAACGGTCAAGGAAAACATCGTAAAGCACGGGTTTAGACAGGTACGTGAAGTTAACCCGCACTGGGTCAGCGTGGTGGATTAAAGCCCTCCCTCGCATTGAGAGGCAATGTGCCCGGTATAATGTCAATACTTCTTCTTCTCAGTTGGACACTCTTGACAGAGTGGTCGTGGTTATGGAGTTTTAATCTTGTTTTCGGATGTGGCCGCTGTTTTAGTTATACATCTCCAGGCTTCCCGGTCCACGGCGTTGCGAGAACATTGTGCTATTGGGCATCTTGGAAGGGTTTTTATGAAATCCACCCATCTGGTTGGAGATTGACCACGTGAGCCTGGATAATTAGTCGATCCATTGAGTGGTTATTTTTTCTAGTGACGTGTCCAAAAAGCTTCAGAATTCGTAATTGAACAGTCGACGAACGACTTTGCGTTATTTTTAACTCATTTAGTATGTCAATACAATTTAATGTCAATACGCTTGTCCCCTATTACATTGGGGCTAAAATACATCAGCAAAGTGTAGATGCAAGGCAGTGTTCCTCTGCCTAGCTCTTCGGGGAACACCGTGCCCAGTAGGTGAACTTCACACGCGTATCTCCTCACGATGTTTTCCATTACTATACTTAGTGTTAAAAATAGGCGCGTACTAACTAACCGCCTACCGTCTCACATACGAGCCGTTATCATGAATTGCATAATATATTATATACCATGAATATATATCATGAATTGCATAATATATTATATTACATAAATATTTTGCATAATAAAAACTTATTTTTAATTTGCGCTTATGAATTATACTTCCAAAAAAAAAAACGTTTGTCTCCATAACTTTTGTGAATTTTACGAAACAATTTTTATTAAACGTGGAGAGGGTACTGGCTTCTTGTTGTGTTTTTTGATTATTTTACATAATAGGAAAAACAAAGCGAAGATGCGAGAAGGCAATTTAGAGATTAATTGTTTAGCATTTACATTTTGTACGGGGTTTTTGACATTGTTGACAATGTCTAGTCCAGTTTTATTGTTATCAAATCATTAACATGCAATAGGTATGCAAACCTTTTCATTCACCTTACCTTTTCCCATTATTCGATGGCGACGGAATTACATTCATCTCGCCTTGTCTCCTTACTGACTTTCACTTCAATCTCATTTATATCTGTAAGAACTGTATGAGGTAATATTTTCTTGGGTTTTCTTCTCACTCTGTATCCATTCACATTCATACTTATCACTCTTTTAGTCACACGCTTCTCATCTCTTCTCATCATATGACCAAACCATTATAATCTCCTGCTTCTTACTTTATCTGTTATGGGCACTACTTTTACTACCTACGACAAATACATTTCTCTTTCATCTCAACATTCTCATCTCGGCAGAATGGAGACGTTTCCCTAATAGGTATATTCCTCTAATAAAAATAACTTATCACTATGAAAAGACAGCAAAAAAAACAGTACCCGTAATATATTCAAACAGCCCTGAAAATGAGATTCCTTTGTCCTTTTAAGCTGCTGCCAATTAAAAGTATTTCCCGAAAACACCCGAGAACTGCTCATTATTTACTTATTGTTGTTTCCTTTGAACAAATCTCTTTGGTTATGTGAGGGATGTTCTTTTAAAAAAAAATACCCTTATTAGAGAGGAAATTTTGAGGGCAATTATATGAGTGTTATATTATAATGTTTACAAAACCTTACACTTAAATACATTAAGCAATGGTTCACACAGAGTGTTATCACTAAAAAGTGTTATTTGAAGAATGCCACTTAACTCTGACACTTATTCCATCAAGATAAAGCACATTATTATCGTAACGTTTGATGACATCTTGCTCACTTTTATAACATCTTTGGGAGATAAGAAGCTGATTATCTACATCTTTATGGTTACTACTCAATTTTAGTATCTATCATATCAATTACTACTATAGCCATTTTAACGTTCCACTGCTGGGCATGATCCTCCCTTCAATGCGGGAGGGACTCAGGCCATAGTCCACCACGCAGGCCCGGTGCGGGTTGGCGACTTCAGACATCTATCGAGAACTAGTCAAGTTCCCTCAGATTGGCAGGTTTCCTCACGATGTTTTCCTTCACCGTTTTATAGCAAGTGATAATCTCGGATGAAAATGAGATTCGCACATAAATCCCAGATGTGCGAGCCGGGGTTTGAACCTGCACACTTTGATTTGCAACACGTATATAAGCAAGTAAAACCTCTGTTGCAAATTATAGAATAATAGCGAATATATGCCGACCCCTTCTGCCCTTTACTACTTCACACATCTTGGTCCTGGGCTAATTTATTCTCCTGCCACACCTTAACTTACACTCCCCCACACACACCCACTCACAAACTCTCTCTCACACACACACACACACACGAATATATCAACATTCCTCACGCCAACAACATTCCTCATATTCATGCTCTACTACTACAGCCCTTTTAACGTCCCACTGCTGGGCAAGGGCCTCCCCTCAATGCGAGGGGGATTCAGGCCATAGTCCACCACGCTGGCCTAGTGCGGGTTGGCAGACTTCACACATCTATCGAGAACTAGACAAGTTCCCTCAGACGTGCAGGTTTCCTCACGATGTTTTCCTTCACCGTTTTATAGCAAGTGATAATCTCGGATGAAAATGAGATTCGCACATAAATCCCAGAGGTGCGAGCCGGGGTTTGAACCTGCACACTTTGATTTGCAAACCGTGCGTTCGACCACTCGGCTACCACTGCTACCATATTCATGCTCAATAACGTTTAATCTAAAACATGACGGTCAAACGGTGACGGAAAACATCGTGAGGAAACCTGTGTGCCCGGTATAATGGCAATAGGCTCGCCCCCTATTACATTGGGACCAAAATACATCGGCGAAGTGTGGGCGCACTGCAGTGCACCTCTGCCTACCCCTTCGGGGAATACAGGCGTGATGATGTGATGATGATGTATTATTAAAACATGACAATAAAACAGTATCAAGATCGTTTAATACAATTTCCCCGGTATTGTCCAATACAAATTTTGATTTCCCTATTTGCCATGAGATTAGGTAGGCCTTTAAGACTAAAATCATTTTCAGATTATTTCCTTTCTAATGAAACCAGTTTGGGGCACATCGGTTGGATGGTTTCAAAGTCTACAACGAACATAGATATAACGACTTTTTATTAATTGGCACCTACTCCAAGTGTAATGAATTATAAGGTTATTTGTAGCTTTTTAGTGAACCTAGATTTTTGAAGTCGGATTTGTTTTTTGTTAAAAATATTTTTTGTGTTTTATATTTATAGAAAGGCACCCAGTGTGAAAAATATCAAGTGCGTCCCAAAAAATAGTCTGCATTTATTTTATATCAAATTATAAATAAGTGCTATAAATGGGTTGTCTGTGACATAAGTGGAATCAAAACAGACTTAGCGCGCTATCCATTAGACACCCGATCCGTGACGGCATTTTTACGTCATTCGCCGCCATTCCCCGCCATTCGCCATTCATCTAGCCCCTGCCACTATCAGCCCTTCGGGACGATCACTTAAGGTGTCCTGTTACCATCAATCTGTGGTACAAGTTTGGGTGACGATATAAAAAAAGTAGTGACGTTTTTGGGACGAAATTGGCATATAATGGCTATAGGCTTCTTCTTCTAATTTAAGGGCTCGGCCCTTGTCGGTGCATCTGATGAAGTCCCCACCATCTGGATCGATCCAGTGCAAACGACATGACACATACGACATGATTAATTGATAATTATTAAAAAAACTAATAAATATACATCCCCAGACCACACATATTCATCTAGTTACACTCAGACCTGGTAAAATGGCATGTTCGTAATTTTACCTGGTCTGAGTGACTGAACGAAACTGAACTGAACGAAAGGTCATTTACGAAATTGCCCACTGATGGGAATCGAACCTGCAACCACTTGGTGCGGTGAGCCGATTGGTCTACCCTCAAACCAAGCTATTGTCAATAGATTTTGACAAATCTCATATCTACTCTAACCGTGTATAAATTGTACCAAACACCAAAGCATCTCTCTCTTCGTTTACTGTCCTTCATTTTAATTACAGGGCTACCCTTTAACTGTTTATGAACCGACAATTTCGCAGGACACGACAATCTGCTCATTCCCAGTCATGAGACGTTGATTGGTTGGTACTACAGAACATTTACTCCAATTTATTGGGAGTTAAAGCCATTATCAGTTGGTTATACTAATTAACTACGTAGCATCTCTATCTCTGGCAAAACGAACGTAACAATATGTTAAACAGTTTGCATGTAACATCGGGAGTGGTGTATTACATAGACCTTGTTGAGACCAAAGAATATTTCCGTGCGTTCAAACGGTTCTGCCATACCTACTAATGAAATCAAGTATAATGCAGCTCACATTGTTAGGTCCAACTAATGTCAAATAGCATCCGTGGTGCAATCTTTATTTCTGTGGCAATTCAGCCAATACAGTTATTTTTGTCTTCCGCTTTGCAATGGAGGGAAGTGGATACATTTTTCTTCCAACTCCTCCTACACCTTTTTCGATTAAAATCATGCGGGTTCCAAGACAATTTAGCTTTTCCCCGGGACTCGCCGAGGGTCAAACCTCGGTGTTTTCAATGGACACCGCTGTCGATCCTGGCTTACAGGAGTAACAGTGGTGGGAATGTGTGGCGGGCTTAGTCCCAAAAAAAAAAAAAACTAGGCAGCATGTAGTGATTATTAGAGTCTGCTTACCTACGTGGAATTAGTCGTTTGTAGCTAAATTTGTATATTCTCGTATATTTATTTAATTTATGTTATCGTATATATTAGTCTATGTTATTTGAAGGCCACAGGCAAATAACAGAAAATGTCTTAATTAATGAATTTTGCGAAAAGACAATTTGAAAGTTTAACAATATATTAAATTTATTGAGAGCAATGCATGCAATAACTTTTGCTTCGAACTAACGTCATGGACATTCCCAGTTCTTTTCGTTTTGGCCATAAATAAAACTGAATTTTTGGCGCCATCTGTTAACTTTTTTAAATCCTAATGACTAGAATTCAAAATATACCATAGACAAAGATATGATACTATAAAAAATATTAAAATTTGTGACATGTCATTTGCCTGTGCGCTTCATTTGTTTAGTAAACCTCGTCCTTACTAGTAGATACTTTAATTCCTCTCCATCCAAAGGTTGCCTGGTAGAGATTACTTTTAGTGCGCTTAACTATTGTTTTTTTTTTCATATATGTATAGTTTGTATCCCTCTAAGAGGTGGAACAGTAAAGACTTATCTATCTATGAATACAAGCGTGAGTCGGTATATCGAGTGGTGTAAAGTGGTGTAAGTGACATTTTTTAACTTTACAGGAGAGCATACTCATTCGACGCAGACAAAAACGCTGATTCCAAAATTGTACGTATATGTCGTAGGTTTTTCTGATGAAAAACCGGAAGATGACACATTTTAAACTCAATTTCAACATAAACCTGTAACAATCCAGATTATTGATCAAAAACCTGAACTAGTTTGGGTTTATGATAAAAATCGTAACCTAACCTAACCTAACCATCAAACTTTATCATAAACCCAAGCTAGTTCAGGTTTATGATGAAATTGAGTTTAAATGTGTCATCTTCCGGTTTTTCATCAAACATCTAGGTTTTTGATAAAAACCTGCGACACATATAAGTCAATATTGCTCAAAAGAGTCGCTTAAGTCAAATGGCCTTTCACTCCTCGATATGATGTGTCTATACCATAAGGCAATTAAATATCAGTTACCAAAATAAATATAATCATTGAATGATCCCAAACTAAGCATCCGTGTACTATGGGTGCCATACATGGGGCGATCGTAGACCATAAATTTATTAGTAATAATTCTTCACTAGTATTGTGGCAAAGGTGCTGTCTGCTCTCATGGCATTGCTGCTCTGAGAATGTACTACTCGCAATTATCATTTTGAAAAGAGGAACCATTGAATTTCTGTCCGGCTCTTCTCAGTGGAACCAGCATTCCGAACCGGTGGTAGAATCTGACTATTTGTAAGTGCTTTTTGGCCTACACGAATTTTTTTTTTTTTTTTTAAGAAATTTCAGAGGGCCAGAACTAAAGCAAAAATGCATTTTGTGTTAATACTTTATACATACTTTATTTTCTGGACCGTCAAAATATAATTATCGCGGCCCATATACATTCATGTCGAAGGACCGTCGGCGGACCGCATTAAATGCTTTCGTGGGCCGGAACTTTGCCCATCACTGCATTAAACCAATGGCCCGATTCTCGCAAAACGAGAAATACGACCAATTTGACGTTGCAAAAATTGGGTCCCGAGCTGTCGTCAAAATATACTTCAAATCTTGCACGTAATAAAACATAATGATGTTTTAAAGTAGCAGTGGTAGCCGAGTAGTAGAACGCACGCCTTGCAAATCAAAGTGTGTAGGTTCAAACCCCGGCTCGCACCTCTGGGATTTGTGCGAATCTCATTTTCATCCAAGATTATCACTTGCTATGAAACGGTGAAGGAAAACATCGCGAGGAAACCTGCACGTCTGAGGGAATTTGACCAGTTTTCCATAGATGTGTGAAGTCTGCCAACCCGCACTGGGCCAGCGTGGTGGACTATGGCCCGAATCCCCCTCGCATTAAGAGGAGGCTCGTGCCCAGCAGTGGGACGTTAAAATGGCTGTAGTAGATGTTTTAATATATACGACCACGTATTATACATGCTAGGCTAGCAGTGAACACTAGCATGGCTTCCCGACCTTCCGCTAGGCAGCTTACGTAGCTCCGGAATATCCGGTTAACACATGAACTAATTCGAACGCGGCGCGACTCGCCGGATGTTACGATAAGACATTTTCTGTGTCGATGTTTATATGAAACCTGAGAATGCGGAATTGTGCCGTTTGTGTATATAGCTGAGTTGGTGCTCTAATTATCTCAAACTAATGTGATTTTACTAAACTGCGCTAAGCTAAGCGTATTGCGTCCCACAAAGTATGAGCAGATACTGATGCAAACGTCAAAGTATTATTTCAGACTTCTGAAAAATCCTGTATAGTGTGTATTTATTGAATTAGCTCTTACTATTAATTACTTGACACTGTGACAATACCCGCTAATCGTAGGTGCAGCCGTACCTCATCTATTTAAATTTCGTAAAAAAGAAAAAATAGACTTCGTCCATGAATACACTTCTGTTTAATTTACTTTTTTCAATTTTTATGTATCCCATAAAAAGGTCTACCTATCTATCGGAATTATTACCAAAAATTAAAGATAATTAAAAAAAAAACAAGCTTTCATTTAATTGCCCTTAGTTTTTGTGTTCTCCTCAGCAAGCCCTTTAATTTGATACCCATAATGTGGTAATACAAAAAAAATACTATTTCGCCATCTTGGACGATCCACCATATTGCAATAAGAATAACGTCACTTAGCTAAGCATGCATTGTCATCCAGAATAAGCGTGTATACCAAATTTCAGCTCAATCGGTTAAAGATAACTTATTTAAAATTCAGTTCCAAGATTCCACCCGGACATACATTACAAGTTAATATAAAGCTTGTAACATCTTATTACATCGGCGATAAGTTGTATTTTGGTCTGTAGATGATCTTCTTACTAGGTACTCCGATCTATACTTAAAACCATTTGTGGGTTAGTAAGTAAGAAACTCTTTTGTTTAATCACCTACATACACCATTTACAACCAGCCCCTAATCAAAAATTTAAACGAAACTCTAAATATAAATTTGAACGCAGTAAATAAACAAGTAACTAAATGGAAAATAAATAATAAACCGGAATAAGACTTTAAACAATCTATTGAAACACCGCGTTCAATTTGTCAAGACACCGCAACGGAGGGTTCCAGACAGACCGTGTTTAAAGGAGGAGTTAGAGTTTACCACAATTTCCTTTACGTTACGTTACGCTCTGGATAACACAGATAAATGTGAAGAAGAAGTACGGGTGGAATTGAGAAACTGTTTTTTTTAATTGATCAAACAACAATAGACAACTCTTTATTGCTCCGCCTCTTAATGAAAATCCAAATTAAACATATGCTACAAAATTTTAGTGTAACAATGGGTGGCCTTATTACTAAAAGTGATCTCTACCAGGCGACCTTTGGATGTAAAGAAATTAAAACCCTCGTAAGGACGAGGTGTACTAAACAAATAACATAGATAAAAAATATATCATTCACCCCTCGATATAATTTAATTTAAAACATATTCTTATTACCAATTATACAAAGCCGTTTATACTTAAGTTATTTTAGGACCTTCTAATTAATGAACACCTTTTTCTTTGTCTACAGAATGAGTGCCTCCACGCGGCAGTCTCTGCCCTTACTAAGAACCAAGCTGAACACTACGATAAATACAATTGTTTGTAAGTACTTATTTAACTAACTTATTTACCATGATTATTATTTAAAAATGAAGCAGTGGCAGCCGAGTGGTCGAACGCACGCTTTGCAATCAAAGTGCGAAGGTTCAAACCCCAGCTCGCACCTCTGGGTTTCATGTGCGAATCTCATTTTCATCCGAGATTATCACTTGCTAAGAAACGGTGAAGGAAAACATCGTGATGACACCTACACGCCTATAGAAAGGTGTGTGAAGTTTACCAACCCGCACTGGGCCACACTGGGCCAGCATGGTGGACTATGGCCCAAAACTCCTCCTCGTATTGAGGTAGAATGTGCCCGATATAATGGCAATAAGCTCGCTCCCTATTACATTGGGACCAAAATACATCGTCGAAGTGCGGGCGCACTGCAGTCCACCTCTGCCTACCCCTTCGGGTAATATGATGGAATAGGCATGATGATGATGTATTTTTTTATTAAAAATTGAATACTTATACTAAAAGAAAGTATTTATATAAAACGTCGATTGCGTAAAAAATCTCGCCAACAAAGCGGTAATGATCTAGAGATTAAGACGGTCGCTCTCGTAACCGAGATGTTCAGTGATCGATTGCCCACCTTGTTAATTAAAGTATTGACGTCAGCATACTCCTAGGTCAATATATTGATTTTTGCAGCTAAGGATACCTTTGTATTATTATTATTATGAGTCTATAACGTCCCACTGCTGGGCAAAGACCTCTCTCCCCTTCCTCCATTCATCTCTATTTTGAGCCAAAATAGGCCACTCCTTTCGATGGGAGTCTAGTTCATCCCGCCATCTCCTAAAAAAAAAAGATATATACCTTTGTATATCTCAAAAAAAAAAGATATCCATCTAAAGGTATATCATAGGTACTTTTTCTACTTTGCTAGAAAAAAAAATACATTGCTGGTACAGTTTCTGAAACAATGAAACAACAGTATACATTACATGTAAACCTTCAGATACGTACAATGCTCTTCAACATCACTGTTAATTAACTTTCTACATCGTTCAGATTATATTTAATTACTGAGGCCTCTTAAATTGGTCGTTTGGCAAGCTTAGGGGATGTACTCGGCGAGATATCGCGTTCCTATTTGTATGTTGTGCTTTAAATTGTTTTAATTCCGCTTTATAATATATTAGCTGAGGCCGCGACTTCGTACGCGCGGAGTTTAGGAACCCAAATTATTTTCCCAAAATTAAAGTAGCCTAAGTTACTCCTTGTAACATCTGCTATCTGCCAGTTAAGTCCTGTTAAAATCTGTCCAGCCGTTTGGGAGTTTACCCGGAACACACAGACACGGACAAAAAACACAGAAAAAATATCGTTGTTAAGTGTTGATGCGTTTCAGTACACCTTTACCTACCCCTTCGCGGAATACGGGCGTGAAGATGTATTTAGTTGCAATAATCTTGGTTTGATAAATAAAACCGCTGTAGTCGTTTTCGAAACAACTAAAGCCAATTAAGCCTGCACACTGGGAAAAACGGTGCGTCTGAATATTCGCCAATAACAAAACAAACTCTGTATCAATATGCATAAAGATTGAATTTCTATGGTTCAAGCCACATCCCCACGCTTTGCCCGCGCTATAAGTGTCATTTCGTTAATGAATGAACTTTTTCTATATGTGTATACAGTCTGTTTTAGTATAGCAAAGAATCTGACGCGCAAGCGTCGACGTCCGAAAGGCTTTAATGTTCTAGTTATGACATAAAATCCCACTACAGCAAAATCTTACGATTACGGGCGCTTACCAAAAAAAAAAACATGTTTAATTCCACGCTAACAAAGCTGAAAATATAAAAATGAACTCATTGTTCGCAGACGGAGACTGCCAGATGATGTTAAAACTTGTAGGAATTACGCGTATTTACAAGAAATTTACGACGCTGTACGGGCGACTGACAGTAAGTATCAACCATTAACTACAAATAATTATTACGCTTTTAATTAGTTTGTTTTACTGTGCGTTGCTTTGACTAAACAAAGACCTAATAACGTTGTCTCATTTTTCTGCGAAAAAATAGATAAAGCAACGGTCATTTTAATTTAGGAGTAACGAAAACAAGTATATACATAATGATTTTCAGCGAAAAAATATTTCTGAAGTTATCTGAAAGATTGCAAACATTGTCTGATAAATATTTTCCGCTACAGAAGTCAACTGAATTATTTAAAATAATACAGTAATTTAATTATGCTGCCACAATTTAATTTTCTTGCTACCAAACTTGACTAATGCCACTCTTCTTATGCTATAAAGCGAGATAGCTATATTTTTGGTGTTGTCAAATTAAGTTCAGTCAAAGTTTATGTATGTACCGACGTCAAGAAATGGCTTCACTGTTCCAAAGAACGAAGTGTCAATAATTTTAATACTTGGGTCATGTTTTATGCCGTTGGAAAGGTACAAAAATCATTTTTCCTCACTGAAGAAACTTGGGTGAGCAGGTAGCCTTCAGTGAAGTTACTTCAGCAAAACAGGAAAAGGGTTAACTTACGGACTTCTCCGACGTAAACTCTCAGTTTAAAAATTCATCATGTTTACTTCGCAAACTGGTAAAATAATGGTATAATAACATTCTGCCACACACAGATGATGCTTATACACTATAGTCTAATACCATAAGAAACCAGAGAGGTTTGACAGGAGATAAAGACTATAAGGCAAGTCCAGTTTACATACTCAATGACAAATTACAAGAATAAGTATATTTTTCTAAAATACTAATCTTGACATCCTTTGACAATCCTTCAAGAGGCTAATGGGTAGTAATAAACTCAAATATCTAGAAATCATTTTAAAGAAATAGTTGGGAAAGTAGTATAATATTATTGCGCTCATTTGTTACAGGTGTTAGCACTAAGGATTTCATGGCGAAACTAGGGGAATATTTAATTTTAACAGCTTTTTCACACAACTGTCGACTGGAGAGGGCATATAAATGTCTAGGCACCAATTTGACTGAATTCCTGACTACACTAGACAGTGTGCACGATGTTCTACATGATCAGGTAAGATTAATCTAGGCACATTGTGGACACAGTGTCTCTTAAACTTTTGGCATAACATAGGGGAAGGTAATCGCTTCTTCTTTTTTTACGAAATGAATAAAATTATGAAATTTAATGGAGCTAGATGAGGAATGGTGACCTGCGGTTAGCGGGCATTTAAGCCAGAAATTCAATAAATACAATGGTCGATTAATGTGATGATCTTTTTTGTGTCGTGTCAACGGTTCTGAGTTTCCACCTTATTCTGTAGAAATCTTTATCACATTAAGTACCCATTTTTATTTTGAATGTGTATTTAGTGAACTTGCCCTTGATTTTAATGACTTGACATTTGCAGAATACATACTATTCCCAGATCCAGGCCTAATCTTATTCCATAAAAAAAATATCATTACATTCAGACGCTTAGAATACCTATTAAAATTTGTCATGGGGCGCGAATTTCGATTTTTTGTTAAGTATCTGATAATTTCAGTACTGTAATCTCCTAATATTTTTACAGGACGATGACCTCAAAGACGAAACCGTGGAGTATGAAGCTAATTTTGTATGTACCACATCTCAGGAAGGCAAGATACAGCTTCATCTCACTACTGAAAGCGAACCAGTGGCGTATCTCCTGGTTGGCAGCTTAAAGGCTATAGCGCAGCTGTTATACGACACACAGACGGATATAAGACTGACGAGTTATACTAACGACCCTAGGAGATTTAAGTAAGTGTATTATTATATCCACATTCAACAAACACTCGACTTAAAGTTAAGTGCAAAAAGGTTTAAATTTGGATTGCGTCAATGTAATTGTTGCATTGTTGGATTGTGTTTACTGTCTGGATTGTCACACATAGTTTGTATATATGGTTTTAAAATCCATTTAAGAATCTATTTAGACGGTATCTCGTTATTGGTTTGACGGAAGCACAAGTGCAGTGGCAGAAGATTGTGTTTGAGTCTAGAAGTTGTCACGCGAACTGTCGAAATATAGAACTCCTACAGCTTGTGCGAACACTTCCGGCAGCCACCGCCGCCGCCGCGCCGTCTGAATTGTGGTATATTTATTTGATGTGCTTTTGACACATAGGTATCCCCACTTTCTAATATCATTGGTTAAGTTATTTCCTTTGTTTAAAATACATTTGCAGAATTTAAAATATCATTAGATACCTACTTACGCCCTGTTTTAGTAGATAAAGATTTATTTTAGAAAACGTCACTTTTCGAGTGTTAGAACTGTGCTGGCAACAATATTATTCGTAGGTACTGTACCTACGAATAATATTGTGCCTCTCACTTTGCGCTGTTTCATTTTAGACTGTCTGGCTTATTTCTGTAGGCAAAAGGTCAATCTATTATTATGTAAGCCTTCAGTGGGAACGTTTGTATTACGACATGAGAGATAGAACCAATAAAAGAAATCGTTATTTTTATGTCTATTCCAAAATTTTACTTGCCTGATAACTCCACAAAGTGTTTACGTTAGCTATGAGCCGCTAATTGTCAGATCATGTGTAAGTAATTCGTAAGTTTAAACAAATATCTCCAGACAACAGATAATTTTCGACTAATTCTAACGCCAGCGCAAAATTTGAATGAGCTATTGCCGAAATTCATCGCTTACGGGAATCAAACGTGTAACGATCCGGTACAGTGAACCTCAAACGCGAAATTGTAGCTCTCAGGTAATCTGGTGATATGCATCTGGGGGATGAATGAAAATAGATATAAATAAAAACTTATTTCTGTTGGCGATAATATAACTTCAGGTTCCTAACTGTGTGTGAAGCATCAGGCCAATTTTATTGTAATATCCTCTCAAGGACTTTATGATTGTCCTTTCATTATAGGTACGAAATAAACGCAGTCCCATTAAACCAGAAGACAAGAGAAGACAGTTCGGAGCTGACAGCCACTACATCCATTGCAACTTCCACGAAAGTCACGGACTTGAGGATTGGAGTTGCCAGCTTCTGCAAAGCCTTCCCTTGGCATTTTGTCACTGATAAGCGGTTGGAACTCGTACAGTTGGGTAAGTTGAAGATTACATCGCAACATACATGACAGAACAATGTCGTTTTTAGTTTATTGTGAAATTATAATACAGTGAGATTTAAAATGGGCTTACTATCCTTTAGAACTAACCTCTAGCTTATTCTAATAGAATTTATAAGATCAAAGTTTTTTTATCGATTTTAAGAAGATTCTAAAACTTTTTCTTGAAATTCGGTGTTACAGAACTCTAAAATCAGCTGTTTATTTTAAGTCCCTTTTGTCTATAGATTAAGCAGAAAGTACAAGCACACCTAACTGACCATATCAAGGCTTGCCAAAGCATAGAAATAAATTAATGAATAATTTCTTGTCCATAAAAATAAATCGGACGTTATCAATATTTATAAAAACCAATGCCACTTTTCGTTGTAAGCTAACTCCTCCTAAACGGCTGGACCGATGATTTATTTTGTATTCGTTTGAGTGGCACTCTGGATGGTTTAGATTCACAATTGGACCCGGTAGGTGGCGCTGCTGTCGTATGTCACTCATTCTAAGGCGGTACGAAGTTTGGCCGGTCAGCTAGTATCACATATTTTTGTCTATTCCAATACACAAGATTAAAACGCATAGAAACCTATTGAATGGCCTTCGCATCGTACGATTATCGTAACATTCTATGAGGTAATGGATACAGATTCGCTCATGTCGGCATGGGTTCCCATTATATATTCGCATATAATTTTATTACTTCCGAACCTGAATAGTGCTGAATATAAGTTATTTTTGTCTTGTCTGTCCCGCTTTGCTATTTAGGGGTAGTTGATATTTTCTGTCAACTCTACCTACCTTTCAAGTATCAAGTAATATTTTAACTTTTTCTGGTAGATTTTATTTAAAACTCTACCATTGAAGTCTTGTCCTATCAATTAACACCACAACAAAAATAAAATCTGTCCAATCGGTGCAGCCGTTCTCAAGTACTACGATGTTATACATTAAAAAAAAATCGCCACTCCACGCAAACTCATCGTATGATCCCAAACTAAGCAAAGTTTGTACTATGGATACTTACTATACAATGGACTGGAGGCGACTCAATTACACACAGACCAGTAGGCTTAGCATGACCGCGTAGACATAAGTTTTAACTCTTTCAAATGTTAGATTTGTCAAGCAAATGACGTCACACCGAGCCATGTCCAGTACAAAAAGCTCAAAGCTACGTCATTTTCACGACAGTTGAAAGAGATAAAACTTATGTCTACACGGTTATGCTAAGCCTACAGGGCAGATTCCGAAAAGGCCGAATTTGACGGTGCCGGGAATGGAACCCATAACCACCTGGTGTAGTGAGCCAAGCGGCCTATGCTCAGAGCACTAGACCAGGCGGCCGTCATATTAACTAACTGATGGATTAAATTTGAGTAGTATTAATTACTACAGTGGTAGCTGAGTGGTCGAACGCACGCCTTGCAATCGAAGTGTGCAGGTTCAAACCCCGGTTCGCACCTCTGGGATTTATGTGCGAATCTCATTTTCATCTGAGATTATCACTAGCTATGAAACGGTGAAGGAAAACATCGTGAGGAAACCTGCACGTCTGAGGGAACTGACTAGTTCTCGATAGATGTGTGAAGTCTGCCAACCCGCACTGGGCCAGCGTGGTGGACTATGGCCTGAATCCCCCTCGCAATGAGAGGAGGCCTGTGCCCAGCAGTGGGACGTTTAAAGGGCTGTAATAGTAGTTTTAATTATCAGTTTACCAAGGGAATAAAACATAAAATGGCCAACACTAAATACTGATCTCATAATTTAATTAAAAACCTCGTATTGCTTAATTGCTTTTTCCAATAGGTATTTTCCAGCACTCTGAAATTAATTTCACTAATTGAAATTATACAAAAGGCATCGTTGAAATAACAGAAGATAATTATGTATAGGTAGGTTAGTATAGGTATGTCTTTGTATACACAAAAGTGGGACTTCGATAAGTCTTTGTTGTGGATTGTTTGGTTTTTGTCATTGCCTGGAGTCTAGACTAGATAGATTAGCTAGATTAGAATCTATGTCATAACACCTATTTGGTATTAATGGTTAGTGAAGTGAGCTGCACTCATCGTGAAAAAATATACAAAAAAAGTAGCCGTCGCGGGACGCCTGTGAAACATTATTTAGAGTACAGAGAGAAGCGTCGTAGCGGCGAGTGAGCGGAGTCAGCCGTTGGGCAGAGTCTAAGCGGCGGATAGAATCGAGGAGCCACGGAGCTGCTCGAAGTTTTCGCATCACGGCATTGTGGCATCAACCGTTGCTCTCGATCGCCAAGCGCGCCATTAGATGTTTCACATCAAAATATTAGATATCAGCCTTATTTTTAACAGAGTCGGCTTTTTATATCTATAGTTATCAATTTCAAATAAAAAGCACTGCCATAGCCTAGTTGTTAGAACGTTCACCTTAAACGCAAGGGAGGCACGTTCAAATCCGCTGAGATTTTCATGTGCGAACGTCATTTTCAATTATTACCACTTACTGTACGGTGAAGGAAAACATCGTGAGCACCAGCACGTCTATAGAAAGACTTGTTAAGTTTGCCAACTTGCTCTGGGCCAGCGTGGTGAACTATGTCCCAAATATCCCTCGTATTGAGGGTGATTGTGCCCGGTATAGTGGCAATAGACACGCCCCCTGTTACATTGGTACTAGAATACATTAGTGAATGTGCTGGGTGGACTGCAGTGTACCTCTTCCTACCCTTTTGGGGAATATAGGTGTTATGATTTATTTATATGTATTGTTTACAAATTACAAATGTTTACACGCCATGACTACACTTTGGTCCATTTTACATGAGTAAATAATTTACAAAGGTAAGCTTAATGCCTCAGGCATTTTCTACCAGCCAACCTTTAATTTTAGTACTTCATGGAACACTTGTGGGAAATCAGACGTAATACTCAAACTAGTGCTATATAAAATAGAAAAACAATAGGATAAAATATAAATAGGTGATAAGATAGGATAAAATAAAATAAAGCATAGCCGAGTGGTCGAACGCACGCCTTGCAATCAATGTGTGCAAGTTCAAACCCCGGCTCGCACCTCTGGGTTTATGTGCGAATCTCATTTTCATCCGAGATTATCACTTGCTATGAAACGGTGAAGGAAAACATCGTGAGGAAACCTGCACGTCTGAGGGAACTTAACTAGTTCTCGATAGAAGAGTGAAGTCTGCCAACCCACACTGGGTCAGCGTGGTGGACTATGGCCTGAATCCCCCTCGCATTGAGGCGAGGCCCGTGCCCAGCAGTGGGACGTTAAAAGGGCTGTAGTTAGTTACTTTTTAGTTAGGTGCCTACATACAAACCAATAAATATCTGGACACAGATCAAGATAGTTTCCAATAAATTAATTTAAATCTGGACTTGACGATTTATAGTTGGCACGCTTGATTCGCAAACATTTATCAAACGTGATTTTTACGTCCGCGTATCATAAATCTTTTAAACATAAATAATATTTCTGGTCTAGGTCAAACGAGGTTATTATTAGACATACGGTTTTAGATTTGTCTATTTGGGTATACTACAATTACTAGATTACTAACTACATGTCACTTAGTTTAGTCTTGAAATTATGCAGACGGCCTTAGCATTACCGTGTAGACATAAATTGTATGTCTTTCAAGTGTCGGATTTGTCGATAAAATTACGTCACACCGAGTTTTTTGTACTGGACATGCCTCGGTGTGACGTCATTTTCTAGACAAATCTGACAGTTGAAAGAGATAAAACTTATGTCTACGCGGTCATGCTAAGCGTACAGGTTGACAACTATAACAGCTAGACATTAAACCTAGCGTACACAGGAGTATCAAAAGTCGCGCGTAAAATTGTTTGCGAATACCAAAACGAACTCTGTGTTATTATTTATAAAGATTTAATTTCTGTGGTAAAACCCACGCCTCAAGCGACACAAGTCGCTCGCACTGTCAATGATATGTCGTTTAAGAATGAGCTTTGTGTAATTTTTGTTGGTTACACCTATATTTTTGTTGGTTACACCTATATTTTTGTTGGTTACACCAATATTTTTGTTGGTTACACCTATATTTTTATTGGTTACACCTATATTTTTGTTGGTTACACCAATATTTTTGTTGGTTACACCTATATTTTTATTGGTTACACCTATATTTTTGTTGGTTACTTCTATATTTTTGTTGGTTACACCTATATTTTTGTTGGGTACACCTATATTTTTGTTGGTGACCTATAATTTGATTTTAAAACGTACATTTGACAATCACTTGGATACCTTGCTTAATTTAAAACGAAACGCTAATTCTTTCTCTAAAATAAAATAAAAAAACATACCGATCGAATTGAGAACCTCCTCCTTTTTGGAAGTCGGTTAAAAACGGTTCTAAGTTGCTTCTTATAACATTAACTACAGCAGCTACCTGCCAGTGAAAGTCCCGTCATAATTCATCCAGCTGTTTGGGAGTTTACCTCAAACAAACAAACAAACAGACTGTATTTTTGTTGTAAATGATATTAAAAAAGAAACTTCAATTTAATTTTTATGTAGGTACAGAATCGAATCTACGATAAATGATCATTGCCTAAAGAAAATTGAGTACTTATCTAACAATATAAATTACGAATATGACCTATATGAGGTCATTACACCATTCGACATTATGTTTCGTTGGCCGCTAGCCTAATGGTCAAAAGTAAAATGTCCGTAAGTACCTACGAGAAAAAATACACGAGTGAGTCTTACAGAATCCGCGTAACAATGTTTCTTTGCCGCAATAGCTACCTACTTTATCTAATGACCCACTGAAACCGTTAATGTATCTGCTAATTGTAATGTATTTGATGACGTCTTGGTCTAGTAGTTCAAGTGTAGGTCGCTCGGCTGTTTGCACAGGGCGATTGCGAGTTCGTTCCTATCAGCGTCAAATATTAGAAATGGCCGTTTTGGAATTTGCCCTGGTCAGTGTGTTATTGGAAAAAATAAAAAAGTATTGTAACGTCCTGCTACTATAGCAGTGGTAGCCGAGTGGTCGAACGCACGCCCTGCAATCGAAGTGTGCAGGTTCAAACCCCGGCTCGCACCTCTGGGATTTATGTGCGAATCTCATTTTCATCCGAGATTATCCCTTGCTATGAAACGGTGAAGGAAAGCATTGTGAGGAAACCTGCACGTCTGAGGGAACTGGACTAGTTTTCGATAGATGTGTGAAGTCTGCCAACCCGCACTGGGCCAGCGTGTTGGACTATGGCCCAAATCCCCCTCGCATTGAGGGGAGGCCCGTGCCCAGCAGTGGGACGTTAAAAAGGGCTGTAGTAGTAGTGTAACGTACTCTGTGAAAAAGAGGCTCTTTGGTCTTTAGCTCTTTAGATTAAGAGAAAGCAAGGTGTTATTAAGATCATCCTAGTTTATAGTATAGTACCCATAGTACAAGCGTTGCTTAGTTTGGAATCATACGATGAGTACGTGTTGTTGGGCGATGTTATGGGAGAAATATCAATGTTCTATCTATATAAAATGACGAGGATTTGAGAATGATATTTTATTTAAGTCCCTTTGCTATAAAAAGTAAGAACTATGTAACATATTGTAAATGCTACGTCATTGCTATTGCAGACCGAAAAGTATATAAGCTACGCCAACGTTTAGAGGAGACCTTTTATTTTCGTTCGAGACTATAATAAAAGAAACTGTATACCAATTAGAAAGAAACCCTTCTTCCTTCACGGCTCGATGGCACCAACACTAACGGGGCCCTGGAGAGCGGAAATTGCTTTGATAATATCATTAATTCAGTCCCTTAGGGTATTTAGCTACTAAGATGGTCTTTATTTGATTCATTAAGGAATTAAGACGGATGAAGTAGTAAAAATATTAATCACGGCATGAGATTTATTAGGCGAAAAAGACTTTCTGTAAACTATAAAAGCTGTATTTGCCGCAATGGAAGTCGTAGGGTCTGGTGGACCCATATTTTCTGGAAATATTTGAACCCAACGAGAGGGTCAGCTTATTGCCAATAAATAAATAAATGATGACTGAATATTGTTAGATCCTTATCCAAGCAAAGCTTATATAACAACAGCACAAGCTTTGCTCAGTTTCTCTCACTTAGAAGTCGGCTTATTAAACAAAGCACGTAAATAATAATATTTTATCTCAAGTGTTTAAGAAGGCGATTTTCACTGAAAAGTAAACTTATCGACTTGATCGTGCGTCCTCTCAAAACTCATAACACCATTAAAAATTTATAGACGGAAGAGCAGGGAGCAAGGAAATAAGCCTTACCCTGATAATCACCTATCGTTGCCATAAATTTAACGATCTTATTTCCAGAATGGGTGGATAGCTTCTGGAGCAGAATCAAAGGGGATTTATAATCGATATAGGGTTTGGTATGGGTATGGTGGATTAAAACTAATGGATGGCGACTGATTTACATGAGCTTTTAAATTGTTATAGTCTACTGTATTCAAGGGTATACACAATGGTATATACTTAGTTTAGCCCGCTAGAAATAACTTCTATGTTATAATGGCTACAAAGGGAATAAAGTTTGGAAGGTTGGTTTCAAATTTTATGTTAAAATTCCAGCTACACGGAATATCAAGCTGCAAATGAAACATTCAATTTTTTTACGAAATGAATGAAATGATATAATTTATGGAATAAGATACTAAATAGCTACACCAGTGACTATAGGTAGAGTGGCTATATGTGGGTATATTGTCAAAAGTTAATTAATAGCAAAAACATCTTGACCCTAAAATAAACGGAAATGCGTAGGTCAATGGACGATATTTTAGATTTTACAATTAAATAAAGATCTTTATGAGTCTAATGTTTGTAAAAGAGTGTTAACTGCCAATGGAATGGTTTCCGTGAGTGAAATTTGACAAGAATGCGGCGTTAGTTCTATTTTCCATTTATGGCCTTATTTCCCTGTAGTATCTTCGACATAACACCTTTTTTACTTCAAAGGTACTTCGGGTAATAACGAAACGAAACCTGAAAAAAAAAGACTTTTATTAATGCGGTCTCATCTAAAACGAGAGTCATTCACGCAAATAGGAGAGACAAATGATACCAACTTTTTAGCCCCAATCCATCACCTTAATCGTTCCAAACATTAGGATCATTCGATTTTTTTGACAAACTCTACTTTTACGTGCAAAAGCTACTTAATTCTGGCCTACCGAGCTAGCCTGGGCATAACCTTTTAACTTTAGACTAGACGAATATTAAAATTGAAGTCTCTCCTGATACTGGAATTTTTTATCCCAGACCAAAAATGTAAATTTAAATTATCTGAAAAGTGTCAGGTAACGTTTTTGTAATACAAGAATTTACTATTATGTGACTTTTATTTAATAAGGAGTACAAAAATAGGTTTAAAAGAGTAAAAAGTCTTTATCCCTTTTATCCTTTGTACTTTTTACTGTTAGAACTGGAGTAAAGTGAATTTATAGTAGTAAGTATAAATTGCTACTATGAGTATTATTGAATTGTTTTCAGCGTATCCCTCAATAACTATAACACTGTACTGATATGCCATCTATGAATTACAACTGTTTTAGTAACCAAACCAAAACGATCCTAACACTATCACAACTAAGTCCTAATTCTATTGATATCTTATCACCCAGGTGCTGGTTTCATGCGTCTGTTCGGGACACACCTAGCTTCTAATGGCTCGTCATTGGGCACATACTTCAGGTTGCTGCGCCCCCGAGGAGTGCCTCTTGATTTCCGTGAGATCCTCAAGAGAGTGAATACACCGTTCATGTTCTGCCTCAAAATACCTGGTTCCTCATTGGCTGAGGTAAGTGATAGTTATTAGAATATTCTCATTTTTTACGATATGATGAAAGTTTTAGGTGAATACAATAAATGGTTGCACCTGTGATTGGTATTCTGCTAATGTCGAGTAATTAAATAAATAAAAAAAAACAATAAATACACATCTATACATACATACATACAAATAAATAAAATTGGAGTGTCTGTTTGTAATATCAAAATAACACTTTTTTACCAAATTCGTATGAAAGTATATACGATACCTATAACGAAAACGCAATTTTAAATTTTTTTGTCTGTCTGTCTGTCTGTTTGTTTGAGGTAAACTTCTAAACGGCTGAAGCGATTTCAATGGGACTTTCACTGGCAGATAGCTGACGTTCTAAGGCGTAACTTAGGCTACTTTAATTTTAGAAAAAGCATTAGGGTTCCGCGGGAAAAAAATTAATACCCATATTTAATCTCCCTAAAGTCCACGCGGGCGAAGTCGCGGGCACAGCTAGTTATAAATAAAAATGGGCAGTGAAGGTGATAAAAATGGCGGAAAAATTGAATAATTTTAAGATATTTGTGTGAAGTTATGACTTCAAAAGTAGTCTGATGAAATATAATGGAATAAGATGAGGGTTGGCTACGCCCATAATTAGCAAATAATTTGCCAGTGTCAAATGATTAATAGCATTGACCTATTCAATAAATACAAATTGTAATGGAAGAGACAAAGATGGCCGGAAACTTGCAAACAGTAGCCCGATTCACGTAATAACAAACAGTTGAAATATCGCTGAAGTTTAATAGTCGTTCGGTTGACGTTCTGTCTAAAATCGGTATTCAGTACTAAGTGACAAATATTGAGGTACTTTCTGTTTTCTTACTTGTTATTTTATTAGACCAAACAGGCAACCGTTTCATTATAAATATAATATCATAGCGTCAGATAATACTAAAAGCTACTATTAATATCTGTTATAAAACCATTTATAACAAAACATGCCTACCTCTTATGAGATTAATGGTATTAATATTGGGAAGTATAGTAATAATTTTATAACTGTGCTACGGTACCGCGGCCCTATTTAAGTGGTCCTATTCAAACAACTCGGTTAGCTATATTTATCTCTCTTGTTTGAGTTTCGTAATTAAATTAATTCCTTTATTGTATCGCTTACGTTTTGAGCTAAAAAAAAACCAAGTAATATTTTTTTTATGTCAGCTTATTTGTGCATTGAGCTAAGACACTTTAATTTTTTTTACATAATTACAAAATGTAGATTCTTATTTTAGTTGAGACTAGCTTCTTCCCGCGACTTCTTCCGATTTCGAGACTTCCCGAGACTTCGATTATTCAAAATCGTTATAAATTATAGCTTTATTTACCTACGCTATATCTTATTCTGATGTACAAAAAATAATACTGTAAAGTTTTATCAAAATCCGTTCAGTTAGTTTTTGTTTTTGACAGTAGTTTTTCCGTGGTACTTTTTCACGCAAACACAGATTCATCCATCCATGCTTCACAAATTTAATAATAATAATAATACATCATCACGCCTGAATCCCCCGAAGGGGTAGGCAGAGGTGCACTGCAGTGCGCCCACACTTCGCCGATGCATTTTTGGCCCAATGTATAGGGGGCGAGCCTATTGCCATTATACCGGGCACATTCTCCCTCATTACGAGGGAGATTTTTTTGGGCTATAGTCCACCACGCTGGCCCAGTGCGGGTTGGTGAACTTCACACGCCTTTCTATAGACGTGCAGGTTTCCTCACGATGTTTTCCTTCACCGTTTCAAAGCAAGTGGTAATCTCGGATGAAAATGAGATTCGCACATAAACCCAGAGGTGCGAGCCGGGGTTTGAACCTGCACACTTTGATTTGCAAGGCGTGCGTTCGACCACTCGACAAATTTCACATTTATAATATTAAATAGGTTAGTGTAGTATTTACATAATTATTTCCAGACTTTAGACAAGTCGGTTCATTTTGGTATCAACCAAATTTTTGTAGCGCATGTCCTTACGCCCCTGTGTGCCCAGCATTTTAAACAACCCTACGCAATACAATGCAACGATTATAGACTCTAATCTACGTACATATAAGAGCTACGAGAAATATTACCATTTTTATTATTTTTCACCACTGTCGATTAATCCCCAACGATAGCAAGTATTCCTAGAGGAAAAGTGTAAGTGTAAGCCCCACCACGGTGTTTAACAAAAGCGACATTAGCGACATCTGTACATCTATACATACATACATACATATACATACATACATACATACATACATACAAATACATATTATTATTATACATACATACATACATATACATACATACATACAAATAAATAAAATTGGAGTGTCTGTTTGTAATATCAAAATAACACTTTTTTACCAAATGCGTATGAAAGTATATACGATACCTATAACGAAAACGCAATTTTAAAATTTTTTGTCTGTCTGTCTGTCTGTTTGTTTGAGGTAAACTTCTAAACGGCTGAACCGATTTCAATGAGACTTTCACTGACAGATAGCTGACGTTCCAAGGCGTAACTTAGGCTACTTTAATTTTAGAAAAAGCATTAGGGTTCCGCGGGAAAAACATAATACCCATATTTTCGGGTAATCTCCCTAAAGTCCACGCGGGCGAAGTCGCGGGCACAGCTAGTATTAAATAAAACCAAGGTTAAACTTTCCTCCCTTATTCCCGTGGTAATAGTCAACAACATCCCCAATGGAATAACTTGAAGAAAATTTCCCATTTTAGACCAAATATAATTTAATTCGACATAATCTTATCTCCTGCGGTTTAATAAAACTTGAAGCGATGTTAAGTTATGCTCTATTGTACGACAAGGCCGACTACCTGTAGGCTGAGCATGACCGGCTAGACATAAGTTGTATCTCTTTCAACTGTCAGATTTGTCGAAAAAACGACGTAACAAGCCATGTCCAGTACAAAAAGCTCGAAGTGACGTCATTTTCTCGACAAATCTGACAGTTGAAAGAGATAAATGTCTCCATGGTTATGCTAAGACTACAGATAATTAAGCTTCGCGCAGACTGGGGCGTCACAAATGACAATACCGAAAACTGTGTTGACTAATTGAAGATGTTCATACTTTAACGATATGACATTGATGGCGCGAGTGAATTTTGACGCGATTTTGCGTGGCTTTTACCACAGCAATTTGATCTTTATTTATATTGATAAGGAGTTCGTTTTGGTATTGGCAAGCCTTTTGACGCCCCAGTGTGCGGGGCCTTGACGGATTCATCAGGTACGCATGTACATTGACAGAAAATTGATGGAAGCATTGACGGTAGCTGTCAGATGACACAACTCCCGTAAATTGACAGCTCGCATGAACGCATCTTAATAACAATGTCCGTTTCTGTTGAACCCGTAATTATTGACCAGTCGGCTTTACCATGTGAATAGTCCCTTATGCGTTATGAAGTAGACGTTTTATATTACAAGTATATTCATGAAAATTCACAGAAAGCTAGATGGGTAACGTCTTTTTGTTTCTCATTGTCCTGTAAACTTGAGTATCGTATCTCCGTGGCCTACTTTATACATTCATTGTTTCAAGTACAGTGCCTTGATCTTTGAGGATAAAACCAGTATCTGTATCATTTATCCCATTTAATTAAATACCGCTCATCCGTACTTGCATTGCTTGAAACTCTAACATTTATCAACGTAATTTTAAACCAAAAAAATTAAAGAAAATGGCCGAAATTACGTTTTTTTTAGTATACTTCAACATGAAACTTCAAATGGTAAATCAAGAAATGCTCAGTTTTGCGAATGGTCCGCAAAATTTTCATCAAAACATAAGACATTGCTGTTCCTATAAAATGTTTAGTAAGTAAAGCTTTCATTGTTGTTACGGTTCATTAATCGCTCCTCAAATAGTCCATAACTATTCATAGTCGTTACGATTCGTTTTTATAGAAACTCAGCATTAGGTACAAAGTTGAAAAAGGTCATGATAAATGCCTTTTATATGTAATTTTTGTTTTGTCGACACTCGCACCTACAAATGTTTGCCATACCAAAGCAAACTCTATTGATTCATAGTAAGAGTTCATGTTTGAACTAAATGACACAGACAGTGCGGGCGGATTTTGACGCGTGGGGCGTGCTTTTACCACAGAAATTCAATCCTTATGCAGCACAGAGTGCACTTTGATATTTCCAAGACTACAAATCCTGCCAGTCGGCTTAGCATGACCGCGTAGACATGCCAGTAGCCGTGGCCAGTACAAAAAGCTTGAAGTACCGTTATTTTCTCGACAAATCTGACAGTTGTATGAGATAAATTATGTCTACATGGTCATGCTAAGCCTTCTGGATTACTAAAGATACCCCAAACTGTACTGTATTCAAACTAAACCACAACACTGTACTAGACAACATCGTTTACAAATCCCATCATCCATTACTTCTAACACAATGGATCAACAAACACGTATCTGCAAACCAACTTATACTAACTCTATGTATATCCGTTCCCTTTGTCCAGAGCCCTCGGCGGGCTTCAAAACACTTCCATTTCAAGGGCTGGCCCTTTGTAGTGGTCCACTTTACCCAGTTTGCACACAATATTACCCGGACCGAATGGTCTCCGGTATTTACCATCTGATCAAATTTGTTTAGGTGTTGCTAGCATGATAAATACACTTTGATTACGAGGTTTTCCACACTGAGGAAATAAGATGTAGGTTTAAGAGTTGTTGTGTTGATTAGTTTTGTTTGCTATTACGTCTGTATTATCCAAACAGGTAGGCAGAGATACACTTAGCTGATGTATTTATGGTCTATCTTACAGGGCAAGTTTTTTTTACCAGTATACGATATATACTGACCCTCATTGTAAGAGAGATTTGGACCATAGTTAACAACGTTTCACAGTACGAGATGGCAAACTTCACACGTGTCTCACGACGAGCAGGTTTCCTCACGATTATTACCTTCTTCGTTCATCAAGTGATGATCATTGTTTAAAATGATATGCGCATTTGAAATCTGTAAAGCGAACCCGGGGTTCCAACTTACACCCTTCGCTTGCCGTAAACTTATCTAGTAAAAACAGTCATTTACTGTACCTTTCAGTTGACAAAATCTTGAATTCTTGGACTTTCCTGTCGCTATACCAAAGTATGGAATAAGCTAATCGTTTATTTTCCAATATATTTTAAGTCTAGATCGATTCAAATGCACAGCAAGACATAAATATAACTGCATCTCGTTCTCATACTTGTCTTACCCGCATTTATCAAAATTGTTTTAAATAAATCTCTGGAGCGAAATTTTCCATTCTATTCCTAGCAACCTGAAAGCTCTTTAAAGCAGGATTACTAACTTTGAACTGTATGTATATTTATTTAAAGAGCTGGTATCAACAAACTTAGGATCGTGATTAAGCACTGTCCTAATATTGACGGTTCAGTGGTATTAAGATGATTATAAAGGCTGTTAGCGGATTACAGAGTGATTGGGTCCGTGGGCTCTTAAGTCAAAGGGCCTGTTTTCTTTGAACTAAATAAATTAGGTACGTAAAAATAAAGGCGAAATTTGAGTGTTTATCCCGGGGATTTCAGGGGATATTAGAATTTGATTAATTTTGTGTAGTTTCTGATTACTCTAAGCGGAGTCTATATTAGCTTTCATAAAGTAGACTAAGCCTCCCACAAAAATCAAAATATTTTCTTTTTATTCGTGTAGGCCAAAAAGCACTTACAAATAGCCAGATTCTACCACAGGTTCGGAACGCTGCTGAGAAGAGCCGGTAAGGAACTCAATGGTTACTCTTTTCAAAATGATAATTGCGAGTCATACATTCTCAAGAGCAGTAATGCCATGAGAGCAGACAGCATCTTTGCCACAATACCAGAGAAGAATTATACTCACGGCAGTCTTATATTAAATACAAATATAATCTTTACGCTTAGGAAGCTAGTACAGTAAGGTGCGTCTACTCCCATTTACAATGAAGGGATTATTCTAATCCACAGATGGTTATAGAAATAATTGCTTTGGTATGATGCCTTCAACGCAGTATGGGAGAGTAAATGGTAAGCCATTAAGAGGAAAATGGTTGGACCACACTCTAGTGTGTAATTTTTTTTGCTAATACCAAAGTGCACTCTGTGCTAATAAGCATTAGGATTGAATTTCTGTGGTAAAAGGCACGCCCCACGCGTCAAAATCCATTCGCACTCTCTGTGTCATTTAGTTCAAAAACCGGCCAAATGCGAGTCGGACTCGCACACGAAGGGTACCGTACCATTATCTATAAAAATGCCAAAAAAAATACGTTTGTTGTATGGGAGCCCCCTTAAATATTTTACTTAATTCTGTTTTTAGTATTTGTTGTTATAGCGGCAATAGAAATACATCATCTGTGAAAATTTCAACTCTTTAACTATCACGGTTCATGAGATACAGCCTGGTGACAGACGGACGGACGGACAGTGAAATCTCAGTAATAGGGTTCCCGTTTTACCCTTTGGGTACGGAACCCTAAAAATAACTCTTACTATGAATCAATAGAGTGTGCTTTGGTATGGCAAACATTTGTAGGTGCCAGCGTCGACACCCCAGGTCTACAGACCTACAATTTTTGTTATAATATATTATAGTTATAAGCAAGCCTGAGTCATAGACAATCTCATCGATCAACAATGGAACCAATACATTATTTTTAAGAACAATACATGCTTTCAAATGCCTATATAAAAAACACCAATAAACCTTTCAAACCGTCACGCAAAATAAACACTACACAATTTAGGCATTTAGTCGATTAAATAAATCGACTACTCTGATCGGCAGTCGACTCGCCGTCAATCGGAATGACGCACAACACAATTCGAATGGAAAATAAATCCCCTATCGGAATGTGCTCGTTAACTTCGATTTATTAGGTAATGTAAATAGTCGAGTTGTCTGTTTGTTCGTTCCTTAACTATGTTTGGCTAAGGAATTGAGCTGGACGGCCGAAAAGGTTTGCCCGAAGATTACGTTCCACCGAAACTAGAACAAATTGAAGGAAAACATTTTGAGGGTGCCTATAGTGAGCTTGAGGTCACAGTAAAGTAGCTGTTATGAAACGGCAGAAGTATTTCGGGTAAATAAAATATTGCTTCAACTGAGTTATTGTTTGAATAAAAGTAACGTTGAAAATCCAAAAACGTACGTTGCTTGGTATAATGGTTTGATTTACGTCACTCAGCTCTCTGCACTGGAGGGATGCGGGTTCAATCAGCAAAAAAAAAAAACAATTCGGTGTTTGCCTGGGTATAACTGGGATCACCCCCAGTTCATTGTTCGGTACCCATAGTACAAGCAAACTTAGTTCAGGGCTCAACGTCGTACGACGTTTAGGTGTTAAGATCGGGCGATATTTAGTTATGCCCGTTTTCACCAATTTTAGGAGATGCCTTAACTCGATGATCCTATTAATATTATAAATGTGAAAGTTTGTGAGGATGGATGGATGTTTGTTGCTCTATCACGCAAAAAGTACTGAACAAATTTCGATAAAACTTTACAGTGGGATTTATGTGCGAATCTCATTTTCATCCGAGATTATCACTTGCTATGAAACGGTGAAGGAAAACATCGTGAAGAAACCTGCACGTCGTCTGAGGGAACTTGACTAGTTTTCGATAGATGTGTGAAGTCTGCCAACCCGCACTGGGCCAGCGTGGTGGACTGTGGCCCGAATCCCCCTCGCATTGAGGGGAGGCCCGTGCCCAGCAGTGGGACGTTAAAAGGGCTGTAGTAGTAGTAGTTACAGTATTATTGTTTATATATCACAATAACATATAGGCTAATCTCATTTTCATCCGAGATTACCACTAGCTATGAAACGGTGAAGGAAAACATCGTGAGGAAACCTGCACGTCTATAGAAAGGCGTGTGAAGTTCACCAACCCGCACTGGGCCAGCGTGGTGGACTATAGCCCAAAAATCTCCCTCGTATTGAGGGAGAATGTGCCCGGTATAATGGCAATAGGCTCGCCCCCACATTGGGACCAAAAATACATCGGCGAAGTGTGGGCGCACTACAGTGCACCTCTGCCTACCCCTTCGGGGAATACAGGCGTGATGATGATGATGATGATGTATATATATAGGCTGTAATTTATAACGATATTGAATAATCTAAGTTTGCGCGGACGAAATCGCTGGAAGAAGCTAGTAAAATATAAAGCAGTACTCACATTTATTTGTCTCCTAGAATTAGGGAGACAGGAATTTGAGATGTAGTGAGTCTTCATTGTGTTTAGGTGATAGTCTTCAAACGACGTGTATTCAAATAAACAGCTGTTAGAACAGATGTTTTTTTCGCTTTGTGCATCTCATTCCTGTGTAATCATACGAAGCAATGAAATTAGTCGTGAGACTATTTTAAGACTCTATTGTTATTTAACGATTTGCTTCCTGGAATGTATTAGTAAAATGATTCAGGCTTACATCATCATTAAGCTTGTATTTTCCAAAGGAGTGGGCAGAGGTGCACATACCCTTCACCTATGTGTTTTTAATCCCAATGTCATAATGGGCAAGCCTATTGCATTATACTGGGCACATTCTCCCTAAATGCGACGGAGATTCAGGACGTGATCCGCCACGCTGGCCCAGTGCGGGTTGGTGAACTTCACACGCCTACTTACAGGTTTCCTCACGATGTTAGCCATGACTGTTGAGCAAGTGGTAATTGAAAATTACGTTCGCACATATAATCCGAAAATCGCTGAGTTTGAACCTGCACCCCTTGGTATTAAGCTGGGCGTCCTACCAACGCAACTACCACTGATTCTACCAGAATACCAGTAAATCCTCTGTCACATAATTCATAATATATGGTATCGTTCACGAAATTGTCCCAAAGAATTGTTTTGTCAAAGTTTACCTAACGTCAGGTAGTAGTTTCACGGGCATAAACTTTTATTTTCTCGTTGATTAAGACCGAAAGCTTGCGAAATCTTTTGATCATGTATCTTTCTGCTTTTTATGAGTATTACCGATCGTCGTCGACCGTCACGCTATTTTAGTGGTTAGGCAGAGATAACTTTATCTTGTTTTTTTTTTATTTCATCGTATCATAAGCAAACAATAAGGCCCATCGCGAACTAGGCGTCTAGACGCAGAGCTGTCGCTAGCGTCGGCCACTAGTCGTCGTGCAGTAAAATAAACACGTGCACCTTCTTCAGCGCTCACAGCGAGACTGACGCAGAGCTGTCGCGCGTCAGTCATCGTGTGTGCGCGTGCACAGCGCGAATAGACGCGGCGACAAGTAGCGAGCGCGCGCGACTCCCCTAGCTTGTCGTAGCAACTCCGCGACTCTGACGCCAAGTGTGCGGAGCTTTGAACAATATATATGACATTGTCGGCCGCAGCCTGTCGTCGCGTCTAGTCGCCGAGCTGTCGCTGTCACGTGTCGCCTAGTGTGCGCCTACACTACAGGTGAGGGCTTACTAGGAAAATCGATATATCATGACATCTGTTTTATTGGATCCTACTCTCTTCTCCTTTTACGAAATGAATGAACAAGATGAGAAATGGCTGCACTTGCGGCTAGCGGGTATTCTGCCAATATTAATATAATAAACAAATTCAATAAATACACATTATACTTATGCCCTGTAGGTTGGCTATAAGTTCACTATTATTTTCACCAAAATACATCAACAAAGTCTGGATGCGTATACACATCTGCCTATCCCTTAAGGGAAGACACGCGTGATGATGATGTAAACACAAATATAATGTGATGTTAATGTTGATAATTTTGTTGTTTGAACTCCGGAGTGTCCGCTTGCCCTTCCGTACATAAAGTAATTAAGTCAAGCGAGAATACTCATGCCTTTTGCTAGTGATTCAGTTAATGTGCCCCGAAGGAATAGTAGAACAACTCTGTTTGTTCTATCATTTACTCTAGTTGAGCTTGTTGTTTAAACAAAGGTTTAACTATCAACTCTTACTATGATGTTATACAAGGTGTATCAGAGGTCCGAAATAATATTTTGGTTATACCGTGGCTCATATGCGGATGCTTAGTGAAGACAGTTTATACCTAACTATCATAATGTCTGAGTTATAGCCTATTTATCACACATATCATGTTCTGGCGCTTGGGTACATCCATAACACTATTCAGCAGTGTAAACTACACTTATCAAGGGCGACTACCAAAAATAAAAAAAACATGACATGCAAATTTTACATATGACTCGAGATATTACGAGTTATAGAAATTGACGACGAAAAAGAATCGGACCGCAAACAACAACTAAATATGAGGGTACCCAGTTATTAACTATGACATCAGGACGTTTAACACCACAGTCCCCCCGTGACCATGGTTGCTGTAAAGCAGCCGAAACGTCGGGAAAATAAAATAGTAAATAAACGCGATAAAATCCGTAAAATAGTTTTATTTCAATGTATAGTATTCGCGTACATATAAGAAAACAATAGACGAAAAAGAAGTTGGAAAACATGGTTGACTTTCGATCAAATTTTGAAACCATTCAGTTGTATACCCGATACTGATGCAAACGTCAAAGTTTCATTTCAGACTTCTCAAACACCCTAAAAATATTTTAGCAGAAATTCAGGGGAAGATAGGAAAACTAAAAATAAATAATTTTACGCTATGTTAGGACTTGCCTCGTGATTTCCATTCATGATTTATAAAGAAACAGTTCTATCGGAACCAATGTTTCCTTATAAACAAAAATCAATTTATTAACTTAGTAACTGCATACATTATTGTACGAAATATTCAATTGTATCTTTAATTATGTATGTAATTCATATTTATTGAAAGTAAATAATATAATAAATAACACTGAAGTACCTAATTCAAATATTTACTATTTACCTACTAAAAGAAAAATAAACCTAAAACTAAATACCTTAAATAATATAATATAAAAAACTAAAATATAATAATAAAAGGAGTCCCTTTAGGCAAAGTTCCGAAGATACTGGCAGCGTTCCCCCTTTGAATAGCTAGACTAATTCTTTGTCCGAGGTAGCTACCAGCTCTTCGGTCCCTGTGAGGTCGACTAACCTTTTTGCTATTTCCTTAAAAAGCCTTATAGCGCTAGGACCCCACGGACCAAGGGTCTCGACACCAAATGGGACAAAATCATATTATACTTAGTAACTTACTCATGCTTGACACATTTTCAGATTAAATTATTAAAAGCAATCGTGGTAACAGATCTACACATTAAAATGGTCTACATAGAGGATTTATTTTGTGAAATAAAGTTAAATTATAAGATAACACTTCATGATATTTGCTTAATTTACTAGTTACCTTTGATATTGGAGGTTAAAATCTTTATTATAAATTGAAAGGAATTATTGAGGGAAACCAGAAACAATTAAACCATTTTTATTGATACAAGTCGCTACAAAAATACTTTTAAATATAAGAACCTCACAGTATTTTCATATCACGAAACAATCATTTGACTCTATATTCATGAAACTTGACCCGGTAGTCTCGCCAGTATTGTTTACATAGTAAACAAACGGCCTGACCCGGAAACTTGGCACCTCGCCTTACGGAATACTAAGGTTATACTATTTTTTGTAAGGTGTGAACATAATATTTTCAGTTATAACCCTGCAGTTTCACTCACATAAAAAACACAGGAATAGTCTAGTTTTTTATGAGTGAAAGCATTTTTAGAATCTGGTCTATGTCCTATAGACCAGATTCTAAAAATGCTTAAGAGCAGATTCTGAAAAAGCTCTTGAACAGGAAGGCACCCTTAACAAACATACAACTCTGTCTGTAGTAGTCAAGTTATAATAATAAAATAGTTTGGTATTTTAAATAATTGCCCAATCGAAATTGAAAAATATGTCGACTAACTAGAAAAGATACTCTTAAATCTGTCACTGAAAACTATATTGGTTGTTAGCATCTATTTTAATGTACAAACACCGTCAGGGTTTGTGCTAAAACTTTCTCTAACAATTTTCCTCCTCACTCCATTCCCACAAAACGGGCTTTGGGCTTACCTACAACTTGGAAACCATTTTCGCTAAAAATTCCAACAGCTTTAGAATTTCCAGCAAAAGTTTATTTTATTTTACACTTACACTTTATTTTTGTGGGAACCGCATCTCGCTGAATTTGCCACCAAATTGCTGACTGCAGCGTTCATCAAGAGCTTTGAATGGACACTTAGTTATTCAAAATGTGCGCAAATGCGGTAAACTTTAGTGACGTTTTACAATTTACCGGGTGGAAAAATACACTTTTTTGAGGAAGTTTAAAGTGTGTTACCATATAAAATGTTCTTTCTACATGCCAACATACTATTAACTAAGCTATGCATAGTAATTTACATCGGCATTTTTGCACACACTTTTGCCATGGTTGAGTCTAATTTTTGAACCACTTGCAAAGGTATTACGTAACACTTGCACTGATGAGCATGGCTTTCGGGATATAACGATCGTAGCAGTACCAATCACCCAATTGCGTGTAACTAGGGTCTTAAGCTTCATTATTTTGTAGAACAGTAATGCTAATATTGGAACTTTGGTCTCTCATCCCCATGAGATTACCCTATACGACCTGTAGGAAACTGAAATTTCTCCAGAGGGTCTCCACGCTAAGCCTACAAGGCCTAACCTATTATATCCCAAATATACCCAAATTGACACAGTTAATATAACTTGCCTCCGATATTAATGAAGTTAGTACAGGTACTAATAAGTACTCTATATAGTAACAAACATTTTTAAAACAAAGGGTTGTTTACTGTAATTTTTGTTCTTTCATCAAATTCTAATGTAAAAACTTTTCTTACACAGGGTCTAGATATCAAAGGGCAGATGGTCTTCTGTTCCGAATCTGATTCTCTTCTCTTCGTGGGCTCTCCGTTCCTGGATGGCTTGGAAGGTCTCACTGGTAGAGGGCTTTTCATCTCCGACATACCTCTCCATGACGCTACGAGAGATGTCATATTAGTTGGAGAGCAGGCTAGAGCTCAGGTAAGATTGATCGATTTTTATTGATGTTTTATTTTGATTTATTGCAAAAGCCTTTTCCTATTTAATTGTTACATTACCTACTTATTTTTGTGGATTATAAGTATTAGCGTGCAGTAAATTACTATTATTAATAATTTCGACTTGTTTGCCTTCGAAATGTTGTCTCTCTGAAATTGGCTTAAATGAATTAATGATGTAAAATTGACCAGAAAAAAAGCCGCGTAAAATTGTTCATGTCTTGTCTGTCATCACAATAATAATAATCATTGTTGTGCGTCAAGTGTGTAATTCGCCCTCTTTTTTTTAAGTTAACATTTTTCTTCATTACTCTTTTTTTGATGTCTCTGGAGTGAAGTTACTCTGGATTTTTAAACATTACATTTTTGACGATGAAGCAAGATGGAATTTTTATTTTAACATTAGGAAAAGTCGAATAATTCGCTTAACTATATACGCATAGGAAGAAATAATGATACAGCACAGATTTTTTTCTTTTTTCATTAAGGAGTTATTTATTATATTTATTTATTAAAACATCTCCCTTACGACTATCATTACAGGTACTATACCTAATGCGATAGTGAGGCTTATTTTCTAATTTTATTATATGCAACTTTATACATTACGCATTTTTAAATAGTTTTTGGCGCTAATGTAAAGTTGGATATTCCGAGATACGACCTTTCTGCTTTCTGTCATCGATATGGAGTTTGATAAAACAATAGCCCTTACAACGCAAGTTCCAAGAGTAGTTTCATAGACTTTGGACCAAACTGGAGCCCGATCAACAAGTGTGGAGCTCCAATGGCTGCTTTGTAAACTACGGAAACTACTTTGAAACTGATGCTACTTGAAACTTGGGATAGAACTTTTATAAACCTTATTATGGAACATATTTGAAGATAAATGTTAAGGAAATCAGATTACAGTTTTTTATTAAATATAAGGTACTTAAGAATCTTAAGAAGAAGTAGTGGTAGCCGAGTGGTCGAACGCACGCTTTGCAATCAAAGTGCGCAGGTTCTATCCCCGGCTCGCACCTCTGGGTTCCATGTGCGAATCTCATTTTCATCTGAGATTATCACTTGCTAAGAAACGGTGACGGAAAACATCGTGAGGAAACCTGTGTGCCCGGTATAATGGCAATAGGCTCGCCCCCTATTACATTGGGACCAAAATACATCGGCGAAGTGTGGGCGCACTGCAGTGCACCTCTGCCTACCCCTTCGGGGAATACAGGCGTGATGATGTATGTACTTAAGAATCAACAATAACTAATAAGGTATGACCATCTATTTGGAATGCGTTTGGAGGTTTTAATAGCTCGAAGAAAAAGCACGATTTTCAACTAAATGTTTTCTATGACACGAAATAACTTTGTTGTGTGGTCTTTGCCACAAATATTCAATCCTAATATATACTGGCACAAAGTTCAATATTAAAAAAAAAACAAGGGAATTCGCCCCCCCCCATTATGTTTTGGCGTAAAGCTCTGGATATACATAAACATTAAATTTCTGTGGTAAAAACCACGCGACCACGCCGCAAAATTTCCTCGCGCTGTAAATGACATTTCATTGAAAAATGAGCTTTTTCTATGAGTCAATACAGTCCCTTATGGGATTGGCTAAAATTACGCAGCGTGCGTCTCGCCTTGGAGTGTACCAAGACACTATTACAAGCTTTATATTAGCTTGCTACGTAGGTATGTATGTCCGGGTGGAATCTTGCAACTGAAATTTAAATCAGTTATCTTCAACCGATTGAGCTGAAATTTGGTATACACGCTTATTTTGAATGACAATGCATTCTTAGCTATGTGACGTCATTCTAATTCCAATATGGCAGATCATCCAAGATGGCGGACTAGTTATTTTTTCTGCACTACCACGATATGGGTATCAAATGAAAGGGCTTGCTGAGGAGAACACGAAAACCAATACAACATCACATTAAATCCAAATAACTAAAAAAATAATAATATGGTAATGGTAATTAAACAAAGCTTGTTTTTAAAAAGGTATTTACCTTTACCTTTATGTTATGAATGTGTTTTTTTTCTAAGGATGGTCTCCGAAGGCGCATGGACAAGTTGAAGAACTCGATAGAAGAAGCCAGCAAGGCTGTAGACAAGGAACGCCAGAAGAATGTCAGCCTTCTCCATTTAATATTCCCTCCCCACATCGCCAAGAGACTTTGGTTAGGTAAGTTCGTAAGTCAATTAAGTGGTCGTGTTTCGAAATTGGATTATGGTACCGTGTATACAGTGAATTGAGCGTAGAACATCATTTGGCGGTATTGTTTAAGGCTACAGGCGACCGTTTAGGTTAGTCAAAATCCGTACGAAATTAATTTTGTCAGTACCAAAACGAACTGTATTAACTTACAGAAAAAGTACATTTTACAATGTAAAGGCTTGAATGACGCGAGGGAATTATGTAGTCGCGTTGTCGCGTGGCTTTTGACATATACATTCAATCTTACAGAGGTGTTAAGTAACATGCCGTGAAAAAACCGGTCAAGTACGACTCGGACTCGCGCACGAAGGGTTCCGTACCATTATCTATAAAAATGAGCAAAAAAAACACGTTTGTTGTATGGGAGCCCCTTAAATATTAATTTTATTATGTTATTTAGTATTTGTTGTTATAGTGGCAACAGAAATACATAATCTGTGAAAATTTCAACTCTCTAACTATCGCGGTTCATGAGATACAGCCTGGTGACAGACGGACGGATGGACGGACGGACAGCGAAGTCTCAGTAATAGGGTTCCCGTTTTACCCTTTGGGTACGGAACCCTTAAAAATTGCCATTATCATAACGAACTCTGCGTCAATAAACATAAAGATTGAATTTCAGTTGGAAAAGCCACGCGACAACGCTTCAAAATTCGTAACCGTCATCAACAATAGTTTGCAGTAACTAAAGTTTTGGTATGGAAAAAACATGGTCTCATGAATTTTCACGTGTCTGCGGGTCAGGTGCTTCATGATTGTATTATGTTTAATAGAGTAAGCTCATATGTACGCTCTACCTTTTTGCGACAGGTGTGGCTTAAGCTTTTATAATTCCATTAGTTTTATAACGTGAGAGAGAATAAATATACTGTAAACACGATGAGACCATTTGTTACGATGTATTCCACTTTAGGGAAAAGTAAAAACTAATTAACTTACTTGTTATATATATCGCTAGACAACACATACTCATCGTACGATCCCAAACTCAGCAATGCCGGTACTATGGATGTGAAATTATAATCGATTTTTATATTAATCTATTTTTTTTCTATGATCGACTTTTAATAATTGATTCTCTCAAAATTAAAAATAGATCTTTAACAAATCGATTTATTTTAAAGAGAGAATAATCGATTATTTAGTAGATATTCAATTTTTCCCTCCAAGTCACAACCCTAGCTTGTGCTATAGGTACCATATAATGGACTGGGAGCCATCCAAGTTACAGCCAAACCAGGGAAAGCTCTGAAAAGGCCACTTCCGAAATTTGCAGCTGGTGGGAATCGAGCCCACTACCCCCTGGACCAAGAAAAGCGTATTTTGACGTGTAGTCGCGTGGTTTTTACCACAGAAATTTAGTCTTTATAATTACTAACACGGAATATATATTGAAACAAAATTTGTTTGTGCATTCCCTCACTCCAGTAGTTCAGAATGTTATTAAAAGCCGAAGATAAGTCTTTCTGACTTTATTTTGAACTGACTTGAAAAAGGAGGTTTTCAATGCGACTTGTACATTTTCTTTATTTTTTTAAGGTGAAAAGATCGAAGCCAAGAGTCATGATAACGTCACAATGCTGTTCAGTGATATAGTCGGCTTTACGTCTATTTGCGCCACCGCCACGCCTATGATGGTTATCGACATGCTGGAAGACCTATACAGCGTGTTCGATATATTCTGTGAAGAGCTGGACGTTTATAAGGTGGGTCTCTAAATGTGATTGAGAATTTGTATAAATATCGCCAGACAGCACATTGGTACGCATCGTATGATACCAAACCAAGCAAAAATTGTGCTATGGGTACTGTATAATGGACTGGGGTGATTCCAATTACACCAAGAGCAGCGCAAATTCCGAAGAGGCCATTTCCGGAATTTGCCTCCCTCCAGAGGCAATCGAACCCAAAACCGTCGGGGTCAGTGAGCCGAGCGGTCTTACCACTAGACCTAGCCGTCGTCCAAGCAATAATACGCTTGCAACTCTACGTCATACCTCTTAGCAAGTGATAATCTCGAACGAAAATAAGTCTCGCTCATAAAATTTGAAAACCCCAGAGGTTTGGTGCCTGTAGTGTTTGCCCGGGATTGGGGCCTGAAGTGTTAGCACGTATGTCAAGACAAGACATTTTTCACGAATTGCTTGTATGCTCTCTGTCTAATTTCATACGAGAGAAAGAAACAAAATCACGATATACTGTGACATAAGACTAGTCTTGGCGCTCATGCTACAAGTAATGAACTTAAAGGGTGAGCGTTTTTTTTTTAGTTTTTAAGCGTTACTTCAGACTATTTATTTCAAATGAAACAGACACTACCTTGAAATAGTATTTAACTCGCACTTATAACGACATTTATTATATTCGCTTGCCCTTTATGAACCTTAATTATCTTCTTAATTGGGTGTTATGTTACAAAGTTACATGCTGTTTTGGCAAAGTTAATTTGAATGTCAAAAGAAAGCAATTAACTTGTATGTAATACCTAAAACACATTTAAAACGTTGTCACTAGCCGTTCTTGTGAACTCGTTGGGGGATAAAATTCATCTTAACACGTTCGTTGCGTAAGGATTTTTAGTGTACTTTCAGCTGGTGCAGCATGAGGTTATATTGGCTCATAGACGTACTCACTTTGTGAGCGCTGAGCACTGGATGAAAGTTCGCCATGGGCCAATATGACCTCATAACGCAGTGAACGTGTTAAATAAAGTTTGTATACCAGCTGGTTATGTGTGAACATTCTTAGTAAATATGACAATCTTATAAGTAGATAATTTTACGTACATGTGTTTGGCTCAACAAAATATTCAAATCAATCAAGCTGTTTTTGAGTTTTGTCAAGACTAATGAGCAGCTATTGATTTTGATAGAATTACGGCAATTTTAGATGGTCAATAAAAATGTAACTTTTTAGTTTGAATTTCAATTGCATTTCTCTTGCGTTGAATTAAGTCTTTAGCAATAGTAATTTCAATTCAAACGCACAACTATTTACAATTCCAATTAGGTATAACAAAAAAATATGTAGAAAATTTGGCTTATGCGAAATCATATCGAAGACGCTGGCTACATTCCCTCGCTGAATGGCTAGAGCCACTCGTTGAGCGAGGAAATGGCTTGCTCTTGGGTCGCCGATTGTGTCGACCAATTTGTTGCCTAATAATGTAGGTAACAAAGTTTTGGGCGCTTGGACCCCATGGACCTAGAGTCTCGGCTCTAAATGGGATAATAACATAATCAGAGCCGATAACCACATACTTGCGCCGTTTAAGAGTCTCAGCCGCCTCCGCCGCCGAGCCCGCTTTCTGAGTAGTTCCAGAACTCAAACGTGTATTTAAGAAGCGTTTTTTTTAACTAGGTGGAAACAATAGGCGACGCCTACTGCGTGGCCAGCGGCTTGCATCGCAAGATCGATACGCATGCGCCGCAGATCGCGTGGATGGCATTGCGCATGGTCGAAACATGCGCGCAACATCTGACGCATGAAGGAAACCCTATAAAGGTCTGTTGTTATAATTACATCGTCAAAAAGTGCAAAACCATTTTTTTGCCATCACCAAAATGAACTCTATTGACTTAGAGAAAAAGCACATTCTGCAATGAAGTGCGAGTGAATTTTGCAGCATGGTCGCGTGACTTGTATCACAGAAATTTAATCTTAATTTATTCTGACACAGAGTTCGTTTTGGTACTGGAAATATTTTGTGGGGCGCGTCTAGATGTCCTAGTGTGCCGGAGGCTTAGAACTAAACTCAGAAAATTATGTTGATGATATCTTTCTTCGTTGAACTAAGAAAGTGAACGAGCGACTCGGTGCGACGTAATCTGGGACCAATTTCAATCCCCACACAAAAAGTCAAATATCAATCCAATACCCTTTAGTTAAGTTATTTGACAAATAAAGTTTATCTCTTGCTATTAACTACTTGACACTGGCTGAAATACTTGCTATCCGCAGGTGAAGCAATTCCTCATCTTATTCCATTAAATTTATATCATTTCACAAAAAAAGATGACGTGGATAATTAAAGATATGTATTTTTTTTTAATCTAGATGCGTATAGGTCTCCATACGGGGACAGTGCTAGCTGGGGTTGTGGGCAAGACAATGTTGAAGTACTGTTTGTTCGGCCATAACGTGACTCTTGCCAACAAATTCGAGTCCGGCTCCGAACCTTTGAAGATCAACGTCAGCCCCACCACTTATAAGTAAGTACCTCTACACATTTACGAGTGCTCCACACAAATTGTTCACCCAAGTATTATACAGAGTCTGTCAGAAGTCCGAAATAATATTTTAGGTACAAATACGGTACAGTGTGACCGAAACCACAGTACGCGGCGAGATGGGGTGCGCAGGCCGCTCTGCTCTGTCAGTCGCTTTCCTTCTCTTCAGTTCTTCCCTTGTCAGTCTCTTCTAAGTCCTTCCCTACCTAAGACGCGGTATAGCGGTTACAGTCAAACTATACCTGTCTTCTGACAGTGACAGACAGATGCTCAGTGAAGACAGATGATTCCTAACTACCATAGAAAGTAATAGCTTAGTGATTAGACGGGCCACTCGTAACCGAGAGGTTTTGCCTTCGGTCCACACACTTGCCATTAATCTATTGACGTGTGCCGACGCCTAGCAAAAGTATTAAGCTTAGTTGGAGAGGCTAACGTAGTAATAGAGAACTACTTGTAAATATGATAACTTTAGACAGGACTAAAAATTATGTCCTTACCATCATTTAAATAAATACATCATCACTCCTGTATTTCCCAAAGGGGTAGGTAGAGGTGCACTGCAGACCGCCCACATTTTGCCGATGTATTTTAGTCCTAATGTAATAGGGGGTGTGCCTGTTGTCATTCATTCAGCACCATCATTTAATAATGATAATGCTGATAACAATACGGTCCCTGTCAGCTAGGTCTACAAGATCGAGCTATATCTAGCAAAAAAAGCTCGATGTGACGTCATTTGCTCTACAAATGAGACAGTTGGGTGAGAAAAAAATTATGTCTATTTGGTCATGCTAAGTCGCTTGCCACAGAAATTTAATCTTTATTTATGGTATCGCACAGAGTACATTTTCGAAATAATCAAGTAAATTAGCTCGTCCCAAATGTTACAATGTTACAGTTCAAACTCTATTACATTTCAGAGTTACGTAATTTTAACGGCTCATCAAAAAAACAACGTCCTCCCTCGACCCTGGTCATGATCCCAGAATCCCTTTTACTTTCATAAAACAAAACATGCTTCCCCGAAATTGTATTCCTCGCATAATTTGGACACCTAATAGCCCTTCTCAATCTCAAAAATGGTAATTTAAACTGTATGTTAACCTCGTTTGAGTACAATATCATGTAAATGCTAAATTTAAAGCCTCGTCAAAGAAGGAGGACTTAGTACATAAAAATTCTGAGTGGACTTTGTGTTATGATCCATTAGTTTTCGGTCGTGAAAAGGGTTTGTACTTTATGATCTTACTGGGTTACCAACTTAAAAATTTAATCAAGTTAACATGGGAGATATAAAATGCATGTAACGTGTAAGATTATATTAAGACCTGGCAAAGTAATGTTCATCCTTATCACGTCTCCCCAAAAGTATAGGCAGAGGTGTACTTCAGCACCATGTTTTTTGGACCAAGTGTAATTATTAGCAAAGCTCGCCCCCTAGCTTTGCTAATAATAACCTAACAATAGCCGAATAACCTAATCGTAGGTGCTGCCATTTTTCATGTTATTTGACTATATCTAGACGCACGACAGTGCATCAAGCCAAGTAAAGCTGGCGAGCAGCACGGTGTGTAATATTACACGAACCATTTGGAGCGACTTTTGACCCCCTCATAACTCAAAAACTATTTAACATAACCCTGCCAAATTGGCTAATCTATTGAGACTTACGAGATACATATGTGCTCCAAATTTCATAAACACACCTCAAACGGTTCTTTAGATATTAACGTCCAAAAATCGGCATTTTTATCACTGACTAATCTATAGATCAAAACTTTTAGCCACTTCCAGATGACCTAGAAAGCTCAAATTTGGCTTCCAGATCTACTATTACTTTATTCTTAGAAGAATGTGTCACTGAGAGTAAAATTCGATAAAACAAATGTCATATGATTTTGCCAGAAGACGCTCAGATCCTAATATTGAATTATCTACGGTAATATCAACCGAAATTGCCTTTTGATGTACCCGAAACTAAGTGATAGACGCTTAATTGAATACTCTTGACCCAACCGCAAAAGCATGGGGCAAAGAGACGTACAGTATCTATAGCAACCATTTTTATTGTCGGGCAGGTGGCTAATAAAATTCCCGGGATTCGAGATGGAGCCCCGGGATCGCACTTGCCTGCCAAATTCGTTCCCTAAGGACATCCCGGGGACCTGTTATTTCCTACACAAGTATGTTCACCCGGGAACGGACCCTGAGGCGACACAGGTGAGTGACTTAACATCAGTTCTAATTTATAAAATAGGTATAATTTCCGCCATTTGCTTCGGGCTAATTTTGTTAGCAGCGTCAATTAATTATTATAATATAGTAATGTAAAGTTAGATTGAGTGAATTAACGCTTGAAATCTGTTACAAGAGAATTGGATAGAATGGAAAAAGATGTTTGTTTTCAAAGGGGCTACATACAAATAATTTTTTTACGTACATTTAAGTTTAGAAATTATTTTTAGATGAGAGAAAAGTCGTTAGTTTGTGACAAAAGTTAATAAAGATTCAATCTCCAACTTTTATTAAATTTTAAACTTTTGAAGGTATATTCCTAAAATGTTATTTTTAATGTAGACGTAGGTCTCTTTTGATATTTTGGAGTGAATTTAAAGTGTTTATGCAATAACCACCGTTTTTCTAGCTATCATTGAAAAGTTTTTTTTACGCATTATAAAGTGAAGCCTTCATTCTACACCGAAAGTAGGCTTGTGGCCCAGGTCTCATGCACAATTTCCATGTTGCAATATTAGTAAGTACCTACCTCACTTTATAACCTCAGGGCCTTGTTTTATATGTTCCTTTGCCTTCATTTACTAGCTGTGTGCGGTGTACTGAATATTCATTAGTACTTAAACCTAATTACAGTTTTGGAACTAGTTTCAGTGTTTCATAATGAGATATTTTCATGCAAACTTGACTGGGATTAGGTTTTATTCAGAATAGAGTCCATTTATAAATAAGGTATAAAATAAAAGTATGCAATGGAAATTATTCGTAACAAAGATTATTACAAAGTTATTGTAATGAGTCACATCAACACTGATTTTCGTTTCAAATAAAGCAGTGGTGTTACCAGTTTAAAAAATAACGAATATGTAACCCCAAAAATATTAAGAGCGTGTTTTTTACTGAAAATACGAACTTTTTCCATCCAACCTCGAATGTTGTTCTCAATCCATATTCTATTAACTTCCTATTATGTTTTTGCGTCGAAAATACTGGCTTACATCAAAGTATTGAGTAGAATTCCAAATGCACTTTATATTTCCGAGTCAATACTGAAACTTTGTCGTTTCGCCATCACAATGTACAGACTTCGTCGTGTTTCCAATAGATATTGGATAAAGTTTATTACATTCCATGAATGTTGGATAGCGTTAGAGCCCATGGGGGATTTTTCTGCGTACCACGGGAAAGTTGGTAATAAAATTTTTGTTCCAACACACCGGAAAGTCCTTATTGAGGTAAAGTTTCGTAATATGATTTACTTTAACAGGTACGACACATACAGGACGCGTTGAAAGATTTCGGCATTGGTCAAACAAAGCCCGGTGAGGTTGATGATGAAGAACCAAGTGAGCCAACTTAGTCAGGCAAGGAAGTCAAAACACGTTTTAAAGCAACTCGTCACTGTAAATACTTTGTATGTTGCTCTATAAATACATAGAAAAAAAAATCGTCAAGATTTTTTGTGTAAAAATGAAATACTCACAGATTATTACTCTAAATAAGCATTCTCATTATTATAATCATAATGTGTGTAGATATGACAGTTTTTTATGTCATTAGTATAGAAGCTTTAATTCTCCAGAAACAAGATAACTGAAATAAAGTTGGTAATTGATCCTAACTTTAGCAAAAAAAAACATACCTACATCCAAATTTCATTACTCTCTATTTAAAAGATTAAATTTTAAAAACTAAAGAGTTTTAACAAACATCTTTTGGATAAGATGACATTGCTGAGTATCCTTACCATTGCCTCTTCAGCAGTATTATTCTAATAATACTTGGATTTGGAGTATGATAAAACTATCACTTTAACTATCCTGGGTGGCAATTCTCGCATTATCGACATTATCTCCAATTTGACAAACCAATGTCGAAACAATACGAAATTAATGCTTAAAAAACTTATAAAAAACAAGCTTTTATTTAATTGCCCTTAGTTTTCGTGTTCTCCCTAGCAAGCCATTTCATTTGATACCCATACTGTGGTAGTGCAGAAAAAATTACAATTCCGCCATCTTGAATGATCCGCCATTTTGAAATTAGAATGACGTCACATAGCTAAGCATGCATTGTCATCAAAAATAAGCGTGTATAGCAAATTTCAGCTCAATCGGTTGAAGATTTATTGACTGATTTAAAATTCAGTTGCAAGATTCCACGCGGACAACTTGCAATGTGTGTTGCAAGTTCATATAAAGCTTGTAAAAAAATTCCCTTTTTTCGACATATATCGAATTATAGAATAATGTCGATCTGATATTTGTCCCCCTGCTTACAAGGTGATCGTAAGAAATAAAATCTCATAATAAAAAAAAATAGATTTTACCTCATAAATCTTACGTAGTTCGTATAAGAAACTGTCCCATCATGTGTATTGTAGAACACACTTTTTTAGATAGAAGTAATAATGTTTAACGCCCTGCACCCACAGGGGTTTTGAAAATGTACTCTGTGACTAAAAATATAAATATTGAATTACGCTAGCAAAAGTCACGCGACCACATGTCAACATTTCTTCGGGATATCATTGACAGTATGGTGAAAAATATGCTTCTTGTGTTAATACTAGTGATGTGCCAGATCGTTCAAAATGTATATCCGCGGATACGGATCCAAATACGGATATTTGGTGTCGGGTGTCGGATACGGATCTTAACAATTGTATAAAAACTTTCTATAATAAATGTTTAATAAGCTTATCACAAAGATTTGTCTTTGATTCACTAAAAGTAAAAAAAAAATTACATTTATGTCTTGAAAATTAATAACGTAAAAGATCCGCCTAACGGATACGGATCTTTCGTTGCCCTCGGATATCCGCGGATACGGATACGGATATCCGGCACATCACTAGTTCATTTTAGTACGGGCATAATATCGTTCGCGAGAGTTTTTAGACGCTCCTGTGGACGCAGAGCTTTATAGTCATTTGTGTGAAGCTTTACTATATTATCATAAGAATTATGTACATAATGTTGAATCCGGGATTATTACGACTTACATAGATACTAATGAGATGCTGTATAAAAACATAGTTTAAGGCAAATTTCAATGTTTGCTTTTAGAAGAGTAATAAATGTTAGAAAATTTTAGATGATAATTCGATTTTAGACAATTTTGTAGACGGATTTTTTTGATGTTATTTTGTTTCTGTCATAGGAATATATATATCGGTATGTTTGCTTTTATTTGTAATGTAGGTGTTTTAAACTGGGTAGATTAATACTAATTTTTTTTTTAGTTACTGAATAACAATAGAAGTTTATTTTGACCTGATAATTTATGTTAAGTACTAATTTATAAGTTGTATAACATTGTTAATACAAAAGTTTTCATATATCTTTTTTTCTTTTTTTTTTTGGACTTGATAACTATAAAGAGATGATATTAAATGTAGTTTAATTGATTATAATTTTGTATGTACCTAAGTAGGACTTTCAAAATTAATACTATTTTAGCTGTTACATTCGTAAGAAATGTTTATAAGTAATATAGGGTTTCTGAACTATACATACTTACGAGAAAGCGTGTGTTCTAAAATAGTTAATGTGCTTACAGCGATACCTTGAATATTATTAGATAATTGTAACTTTAGATTACTTTAAAAACATGCAGTTCTTCAAATCTTTACCAAAAATTCAAATTTTTTTTTTATTGGAAAATAACTTTTAAAACAGTCTGTATCGGTGTCTGAAAATCAATAAAGGGTTTACATTGGTGAATAAATTATTAATATATGCCATAAAATTCCATATTACATGCACGTTACCTCAATACAGTTTTATGTGTTGCTAAAAGTTGGCGTGGAATTGTCCTTCTCTGAATGTATTTGTTATTAAGCAACCAAATTAGAATGAGAACAAAATTTCACAATTACACGTTTCATTGAAAAATGTGCTTAATAAATTAGAATATACAGTTAGTTTTCGTATTGGTACAAGTCTTCACGCTTCCTATTTCTTTTTCTCAACCTCACATACATTCCAAGTTTTATGAATCTTAAAATTTGCCGTGTTGTGATTTAGGTACGTAGTATAAATAATTATAAACCCAATGTATCTACATTAAAATAATGTTAATGAATTATGCTATGCTTTTAGCGTTTCCATCACAAAAATTAATTATTCATAAATCAACTCATCTAGTCACTGAAAGTAGGTAAAATTAATGTCAGAATTTGGTAAACAACTCTGCAATGTAGTAATTTTGTACCATATTATTATCATATTTATGGAAATTAAATGCATTTTAACTTTTACAAATTACAGATTTATGCAGTTCACTAAAATGCATCTATCAGCCTTTTTGAATGGATTTTATTCAGATTTTCTCTATGTATTTTAGGTATATAGGGCTGGTGTGGATGCTATTATAAGACATTTATCTAGTCAACTCATATTATCTAGTTAGTAAAATAGTCATAAATAATAACTCTAATAGACAATAAAGTGTACACTTTTAAAACTTCTATAGAATCTATGAACTGTCTAGATGTAGACCTTACAGTAAAGTATCTATATAAAAAATAAGAATATATAAAAATTAAAAATTGTTTTTTTTTTATAAAATAAATAAACGTTTGTTTTATAAAAAAAATGATTGTCTTTAAAATAAATCCTGATTCTTTTAGGTCCAAAAAATCACTTTAAAAATAGCATTTCCGGACATTTTTAAAAATGACTACATCAATTTACATATATGTTTAGTACGAAAACTTCAAAATTACATTTCGCTTTATATACCTAGTATAATGATGTATATAAATCCATCATCTATGTTGTATGTCTCATCTCTTAAACTGTATATAGGCATATTACATTCATTACTAACACAATTTAATATAAATTGGGTAAGTATCTATGTATTTTATTTAATGGATTTTTTATTCTGTCTCTGACAGATATGTGAATCAATGTATGTCGTAGGTATGTTAAATGTACGTATAAGTATTTCATATATTATTGTTTTATATATTACATAAACGCCTAAGACCCACGGCCTTCTAATTAGTAGATAAAAGTCACGAATCTTTAAATATCTATACCTAATAAATTTAGATAATTATATATTTCACTATTAATGTAAGCTGTTTGTATTTCACGCTGTTTTCAAAAATGTATATTTTGATTTGTTTCTGTTTTTAATAATAGTTTCTTGCCGTAAGAAACTTGTTACTGTGAATGCACTATTAGTGAAAAAGTATAAAAAAAATAAAATGTTTCTTTTATATATTAAACGTTTTCATTCTTCATCAACCTGACCTTTGAACAGCTGTTGACATGACCTTGACTTTAGCGATAGCATTTAACTCAGTTGTAATAGCTAACGGGACCGACAATGATAGATAACATAAAAAAGAATCTATTTACTAATTTGACACAGCTGGCGGTAGTACACTTTCGAACAGCTGTATTCGAACCAATATTGTTTTGATAGAGATAAGTAATTGTTAGCAAACCGGTAGTATAATTTAGAAGTGTCTATGCCAGTTGTCGTCAAAATAATATTGGAATTGAGAACTGGAGAAGTCAGGCAATTTTATCATTAGTAAGGTAAATCACAGATTCAACAGAATATAAGCTTCCACTGTTAGACTTCGGCCTCCTTTAATTCCCTCGAGAACCAAAGGGCATTCATGTTATCCAAAAATAATTTATTTGATTGTTATTTTTTTAAACCAGCTACAGTATATCCAGACACACAAGTGAACCGATTTTGTAACTACTACTACAGCCCTTTAAACGTCCCACTGCTGGGCACTGGTCTCCCCTCAATGCAAGGCGGATTCAGGCCATAGTCCACCACGCTGGCCCAGTGCGGGTTGGCAGACTTCACACATCTATCGAGAACTAGACAAATTCCCTCAGAAGTGCAGGTTTCCTCACGATGTTTTCCTTTACCGTTTCATAGCAACTGATAATCTCGGATGAAAATGAGATTCGCACAAAAATACCAGAGGTGCGAGCCAGGGTTTGAACATGCACACTTTGATTTGGAAGGCGTGTATTCTACCACTCGGCTAACTGGCTCGCGCCTCTAGGTGTCATGTGCGAATCTCAATATCATCCGAGATTGTCACTTGCTAAGATACGGTGAAGGAAAACACCGTGAGGAAACCTGCACGTCTCTAGAAAGGCGTGTGAAGTTCACCAACCCGCACTGGGCCAGCGTGGTGAATTATGGCCCAAAAAATATGGCCGTATTGAGGGGTATGTGCCCGGTATAATGGCAATAGGCTCGCCGTCTATTGCATTGGGGCCAAAAATACATCAGCAAAGTGTAGGTGCACTGTAGTGCGCCTCTGCCTACGCCTTCGGGGAATATAGGCGTGATGATGTATTATTATTATCATAGGTATTAAACGCTGATCTTTCCCACACTCAAAATTAGTTTGTTGATAGCCACCTGTAGGTAGGTAGCATTCGTGCCTTATCTGACTCAGCCTGACCGTGAAATATGACTGCCGGTTCCCAAGTGGATTAGACATTCTGCTGAGTAAGCCGACCCTTATCTGCATTCACCACCCAATATTCCGTCACCTAATGTTTACTTTGTGTTGACACTCCCGATGAGATCAGAAATTTCTACGTTTGCAGAGCTTGTGGAATGTTGGGAATAACAAGAGGTAAGCAGAGGTAAAAACAGTTGAAGTATTTGCTAATAGACATATTGTTACGAAGACATAAGAAACGAAACAAAATATATAAAAAGCCTTGTGAGGCCCATTAACCGGACTAATACGTAATTTTCCTGTTTGAAAGAGTACGATCATAATTTCTAATAAAATCGTAATGATTATTTAGATAGTTTTTTTGGACAGAAAAATCATCACGCCTGTACTAGGGAGTAGGGGTAGGCAGAGGTGCACTGCAGTGCGCCCACGCTTCGATGATGTATTTTGGTCCCAATTTAAGGGGACGAGCATATTGCCATCATACCGAGTACATTCTTCCTCAATCCGAGGGAGATTCTTGGGCTATATATATAGTCCACCACGCTGGCCCTGTGTAGGTTGGTGGTTGGTGGTGGTTCGCACATAAACCCAGAGGTGCGAGTCAGGTTTTGTCAATCAAAGTCAGAATTAGTTATAAATCTAATTTATGGATGCACGGAGGATCACTCATCATTTAAAAATAGTCGGTCCGAACACGAAATAACTTTTACGCTCTAAAATGTTAAGGTCATTATGTCTATCCATCAGCATTACGGGCTGACAGCGACTTATCGATAGTGCGCTACAAAGTGCAGTGTCCTTCTTATTTATTTATAAAACTCGCATTAGACGATCCTACTGGTTAGGACGCCTCTTAGCCGAGAGGTCCAGGTTCGATCAGGGCCCCAAATCTACTAAAACTGTCGTCGTGGAGTTCAATGACCCCATTTATGGCATGAAAACAACAACAACTACTACTACTACTACTACTACTACTACTACTACAGCCCTTTTAACGTCCCACTGCTGGGCACGGGCCTCCCATCAATGAGAGGGGGATTTGGGCCAAAGTCCACCACGCTGGCCTAGTGCGGATTGGAAGACTTCACACATCTATCGAAAACTAGTCAAGTTCCCTCGGACGTGCAGGTTTCCTTACGATGTTTTCCTTTACCGTTTCTTAGCAAGTGATAATCTCGGATGAAAATGAGATGCGCACATGAAACCCAGAGGTGCGAGCCGGGGTTCGAACCTGCGCAGTTTGATTGCAAAGCGTGCCTTCGACCACTCGGCTACCACGGCACCACGGCACCACGCTGGAAACAACATCTTTTCTCAATGGTACCTAGAATATGAACAGTGTAGACATTAGATATTGTCACCTTGATGCAATTTAACTAGTCATATTCTAGTTACCATTGACACAAGATGTAATTTTTATGCCAAAATTTGATCATAGCAACTCCACGACGATAGTGTTAGGAGACTTGGGGCCCAGAACCCATGAAACTATTGATATGAGCTCACATCTACATGAGCTTATTCCAATACTAGTGGAAAAAACTGAAAAAAATATCTATATCGCTATAACATGTAATTAAAGTTTTTTTTTATGAGATAGGGAGGTAAACAAGCAGACGTTTCACCTGATGGTAAGTGATCAACGCCGCCCATGGACACCTGCAACACCAGGGGCATCGCAAGTGCGTTGCCGGCCTTTAAGGAATGAGTATGATCGTTTTTATTTTATTAAAAATATCACGCTCAATAGTATTTAAGCGTTAAGTAATATCGTAAAGAATATACTAAGGAACAAAACCTTCCAACAAAAAACGTTTTTATGAAATGATTGATCACCTTCCATCAGGTAACGCTTCTGTCTCCTTCCCGTGAAAAATGTCATACAAAATGAACAGCGAAAACCCTTTTCTTTTTATAAATTCCAAAACGTGCGACACTACGGAATAATGAACCCATAAAAGCGCTATTAGCGGTTATTATCAAACCTGTACCGCTTTAATACAGCTTTATAAAGCACTGCAAATACAGACACGACAAAAAATATTTTCCAATATAAAGAAAGAAAGAAAAAAGTTTATTCGGCACAGACACAAAATACACAAATGGGTGCATACATGAGAAAGTAAAAGTAAGGAACACACAAAGATACAAAAGTGGGTACATACAAAAGAAGTAAATAAATAAATACTAAAATGAACTATATTCACTCAGAAAAGCTCGTTTTTGATTGATGATTATTGCAGATTTTTGACTCGTGTTCACATGGCTTTTAACACTGAAATGCAATCTCTATGTATATGAAAAACAGAGTACATTTTACAAAATAGGCAAATTAATTCGCTGCCCTCTGTGTTCGTAAGCCGCCATTTCGAACACATGCGTATTAGCATTCAGACGGAAACGTTTCATAACACCTAAACGAGGTATAATATCGTAAACCCGTTGCGTATAAGCACTTAAATGGAGCTACATAACGCAAACTTTATGGTTTCAGCTTAACGCGGTGAGGTTATTGGTTTCAAACTGCACTGTAATTGAACGTAAACAGTTCGGTTTTCGAAGATTTTCTTTAATAACGTGTCTATGAAATAAAGGGTCTAAAAGAAACTCTAAATAAAAACTTAGTTAAATCATCCACGTTTTTGCCGTCGTAAACTTTAAAGGTTTCCACATTACTGATGTTCTTGAGCCATTACAGTTTCTTAATTGGATCTGGGATCGGTTGCTTGAAGGGGAGCAGATTGGGGCGTCAAATAACGCGCGTCGATATTTTTGCCAAAATTAAACCACACCAATGAAAAGTTTACTTCACACTTCACTTTATAAAAGACATGGCCTCCATCGTATTTAGTCGATGATTTTGCCAACGACAGAATACAGACTTGGTCTCAGTCGGTGAGTTTCTATGGTGAGACTCTACAAGATAATGAGAAAGCTAAATTTAAAGAAAAAGTTCCATCTTCAACGAAATTACATTGTTAGCACGAGCGAATTTTCACGCGTGGTGGCGTTGCATTTACCACGGAAATTTAATCTTTGTCCATATTGATACAGAATTCATTTTGGTATTAGCAAAAAAAATACGCGCGACTTTAGACGCCATACGGAGTGTTTCATTGCGTTTTATTAACTACCGAATGAGGTGTTTCCCTGAGGTGTAAAGAACCAAATGTAATTAAAACAGTTATTAATTGAGAAAGCTTCTAGTTTCGTAGATGTATGGCTATATAAATTGAGGTCATAATAGATATACTTAATTAAGTCTAGATACATGGGAAATGTTTTTGATATTGGTATCTGTCGGTGTAGAATAAAAGGCTTCTTCTCCCGTTGATTACTATGTAATTATCGTATTACAGAGGTTTCAATCAATATTTCACATTGTAAAGATTAAAAGTATAGAAGGACTGTCCGTCCGTGTCGTAGAATTAGTGAAGAGCGAGAGTTATCTGTGGCGTTGGCGTCTATGCCGCGACAGCGCCCTCTGGCGGGTCCGCGCTCTCTTATGGGAACGACGTAGTCTTAACAGTATCTTTGAATTGAACACAGCGGTAAATCTGCCATCACACAGTATAATTTTTGGATCTGTTAAATTATTATAACGTATTTTTTTAATACATGCATATCGAGAGGTGTAAGGCTATATGACTTGGGCGAAATTTTGTTAAGTATACAGGAGAGCATACTCAATCGACGCAGCAAAAATTAGCTGATTCCAAATATGTATTTAAGTCAATATCGCCCAAAAGTGTCGCTTTAGTCGAATAGCCGTCCACCGATCGATAAGGTTTTAGGTCGTTTAAAATTAGTAATAGCTTATCACAGACCAATTTATATTCTAATTAATACATTATAATCTACTTTATGTGTTTTTGCACCTATATGATACTCCATAGCAAAATATACAAAACAACGCAATAATAAGTATTATACGAATGGAAATATCACATTCTAGTTGGAAGCAATAAAATCCGCATTTAAGTATATTTTTCAGAATCGTTTTACACTAGAAATGAGAAATGTAAAACCCACCGGGCATTCCTATTTATCTATCGAAGGAGACATAATGTGCCGTTGGAGACTAACCATAGACTATATAAACTGGACTTGTCTATAACATGCCAAAATCTCTCCAGTTTCCAATAATAGCGTTTGACCGTATAAGTGCTTATATGTGTGTGGTTTTGTGTTTGTGTTGCTGGTTTGTTGTAGTGTGCGTTCATGGGAACAGGTACCTTTCCACCACATCATTAACTAGTACTGTTCGACTATTACTTCATATTTTTTTGTATTAAATAAACCGTCAAAAAAGCGCGCTAGAGGCCGACTGTGTACCAAATTTCAAGTCTGTAGGACTCCTTGGGTTTTCTCTTCTTTATGTGACATTCAAAATAATACTGCAATAAAAGTCATGGTAAGGGAGAGACAGGTCATGGTAAGGGAGGGACAGGTCATGGTAAGGGAGAGACAGGTCATGGTAAGGGTTTAAAGCAAGTATACGTTGGTGTGCTTGTGTACATCACCACCGTAATACGGCTGGCAACAAAAAACATTGGCGGATTTATCGCGTTACCAACTCCATTTTATCACTTCCTAGGAAATAACAGATAAGTTGCCTTTAATCCGGACAGCGCCTCGTTGAATTAATGGACTTGGAAATAGGGAATAGAGTTTTGTTAGTAGAGCGGGCTTCCGCAAGATATCTGAATGCAAGACGAAAGTTATTGAAGATAAATTCACAGACGGTGAAATGTAAGATACGGGAAAATAATCCTAAATACCTTATTTATTTCATCATTTTATAGGAAAAGCAGTAGAAGAACTCGTGTTGATCTGTTATTATCAGATAGCGGGATTTACTGTGCGAATAGAGCCTAAAATAAACTATGTATACACACATAGTAAAAATATCGCTTGAAATGATTTATTGCACCACATATTGTAAATACAAAATCTACATCCGTTCAAATATTACGAGGGCAATACGGGCATGTGGCCATCATCACGTTATACAGGGTGTATCAGAAGTCCGAAACAATATTTTCAGAATCAGAATATTTTTTATTCATATAAACCAACACTAATGAATCGTCAGTAAATAATAATAGCTCTACCACCCATTCGGAATGCATTTCCTATGGAGAAGAATGGGCAAGAAACTCCATGGTTGCTTATTTCCAAATTTTGGGTACATATACGGTAGCTCATAAGTGGATGCTTAGTGAATACAGATTATACCTAACTATCATAGTTACTGAGTTATAGACGTTTGAATATTTGTCATAGGTATCATGTTCTGGCCTTTGGGTATATCCTTATGGATGTTTCCAAAGGTCAGAACATGACAGGCCAGACAATCATTCAGGAGTGTAAACTACACTTATGAGGGGTGACTAATAATTTTCACAAAACAGAACATGCTAATTTTACATAGGACTCGAGATATTACAAGTTATAGACATTGGCGAGGAAAAAACCAGTTGAAAAATCATGGTCCAATTTCGATAATTTTTTTGTACCATTCAGTTGTATACCCGATACTGATGCAAACGTCAAAGTATTATTTCGGACTTCTGAAACACACTGTAGAATCAAACGTAAATATTATTCCGGCATATCCGGAATTATGATATAATTACACAAATAAATACTACGGATTACATTAAAGCTCTGCGCAATTAGGCGCGACGTTTTTTTTTTTTGCAAATACCAAAATGGACTGTATTGACATATAAAGTAAGCACATTTTTCAACGATATGTCATCGATAACGCGAGCGAATTTAAGGGTTCTTATAAAAAAAATCGTGATTTCGCTCTATCCAGTATGCTTAGATATAATAGGTTAGAATATGACATAATTTAAGCTGGTTTTTATTTTGTTTAAAAATGTTTAAGCAGCACTCTGTGGTGTCAAAAGACGAGCGAAAAATGTTTACCAATACCAAAAAGAACTCTGTGTAAATATACATAAAGACTAAATATCTGTTGTAAAAGACACGCCCACCTCGTCAAAATTCGCTTGAGCTCTCGATGTCATTTCGTAGAAGTATTAACTTTTTTATGAGTCAATAACAGTGTGTTAAAAATGTCTAGATTATTTATTCAAAATTTAATACCCAAACACATCCAACAGTCTAATTGGGTATTAAAATAAATTAATGGTAAAAAATCTTTTTAAAAACAAACATTTAGTTAGTTTTCGTGTTCTCCTCAGCAAGTCCTTTCATTTGATACCCATACTGTGGTAGTGCAGAAAAAATAACTATTCCACCATCTTGGATGATCCGCCATATTGGAATTAGAATGACGTCACATAGCTAAGCATGCATTGCCATCCATAATAAGCGTGTACACCAAATTTCAGCTCAATCGGTTAAAGATAACTGATTTAAAATTCAGTTGCAAGATTCCACCCGGACATACATACGTTGCAAGATATTATAAAGCTTGTAAAAAATCGACGTACGTGTTTTGACGCTCCAGTCTGCAGAGGTTTTATTAAGAATTACATACAGTTGGAAAATATCAATTCCAGATACTAATTTTATAATCAATAAATAAATAGTTTCTTTTTTATTGCCAGACAACAAACACTCATCGTATGATCCCAAACTAAGCAACGCCTGTACCTACTATAATAACATGCAATGGACTGAAAACGACTCCAGGTAAACTAGTGGAGCATGGTTTCGCTGACGGAAATCGAACTGGCAACACGCGTCAAAATTCGCTTACACTACTGTCAATGACATTTCGTTAAAGAATGAGTCAATACAGTTCAGTATTGGTAACAATTTTGACACGTGCGTTTTGACGCCACAGTGTGTCCGGGGCATATCGAATAATTATAATGTCGGATATTCACGAGAGCAAACAATACCGTGTGTATCTATCAATTTGGTTGCGTTACGTGTGCCTGAAAAAATATAACGCTAAATGAGCCCTAAATGAAATATAAAATATACGGGATAATACCCTGTACACACTGGGGCGAGCGAATTTACATGACGTTACGTTATTATTTTGAAAAGAGTAACCATTGAGATTGCTACTGGCTCTTCTCAGTGGAAGCAGCATTCCTTACCGGTGGTAGAATCTGACTATTTGTAAGTGCTTTTTGGCCTACACGAATAAAAAAATAATTGATTTATAGGTACACATAGTAATCGAATTTGGTTGCTAAAATTCTTGTGAACAGTTATTTGCTCAAACTAAAATGAACTGTAATAACTAACAGAAAAAGCTCATTCTTCAACGAAATGTCAAATGTCATCTGTGCCACGAGCAAATTTGGACAAGGAATCGCATGGCTCTCACCACAGTAATTAAATCTTTATGTATATTGCCACAGAGTTCATTTTGGTATTAGCAAAAAATTGGTTGCACGCATTTAGCCGCACCTATGGTCACAGGGATCAATCCTGTACTGTAATTTACCTATTCTAATACCGCAAGTTTAATAGAGAGCTGTGTACAAACAAGGGTCTCTACATCGTTAGGGCAACCGTTTAATTTAGTTACAAACGTAATTAAAGCCGCCATTATTGGCGGCATTCGTTGCAAATCGACCGTGCTAAATTTATGGTCAGTTATACAGGATGTTTCAGAAGTCCGCAATAATACTTTGATATTTGCATCAGTATTGAATTGTATAAAAATTTGATCAAAAATTCGACCATGCTTTTCCAACTTATTTTTTAGTCGTCAAATTGTATTACTTGTAATATCTCGTTTCCTATGTAAAATTTGCATGTTCTGTTTTTTTTTAATATTGGTAGCCGCCTCTTGTAAAAGTAGTTTACACTGCTTAATAGGGTTATGGATGTACCCAAAGACCAGAACATGATACTTGTGACAAATGTTCAAAGTTCTATAACTCTGAAACTATGATAGTTAGGTATAAACTGCATTTAGCTACCGTATATGTACCCTAAGTATTATTTCGGACTACTGATACACCCTGTATAATGATCGGAATTATCCGGAAAACATTAACCAAAGCCTCAGTATACTAACGGTTCGATGGGGACTATTGATGTCACAAGCATTTAGATTATGTAAGTATATAAGTATAAATATACGAATTGTGCCTATTCGTAAATATTAGACAATGAACTACACTGCGGATATTCGAAATGGTCACTTTGAAGCCATTATTAAATTAGTCGTATTAAGATTAGCATGTTGTTTTCATGCCATACAAATGAAGTCATATCAACAACACAACGATAATGTTAGAGGACTCGGGACCCTTATAGACGATTATTTCCTTTTCCACTAAAAATAGGAACATGGGCAGTATAAAAGGCCCATAATGTCGAAAGATACCAGCTGATTTTAGAAGTGCCAAATATAGAATTCTCAAAAAGAAAGCAATTCTTACAATAGGGCCTAAAAGTATCTACCAAAGTATTAAAAAAATAATGGTAAAAAAACTTTTTAAAAACAACCTTTTATTTAATTGCCCTTTGCTTTCGTGTTCTCCTCAGCAAGCTTTCATTTGATACCCATACTGTGGTAGTGCAGAAAATATAACTATTCCGCCATCTTGGATGATCCGCCGTATAGGAATTAGAATGACGTCACATAGCTAAGCATGCATTGTCATCCAAAATAAGCCAGTATACCAAATTTCAGCTCAATCGGTTAAATATAACTTATTTAAAATTCAGTTACAAGATTCCACCCGGACATACATTGCAAGTTAATATAAAGCTTGTAATAAAATACAATAGAATGAAGCTATGAAGCCAAATAATACATTTCACAATGATTTCACGGAAAAATGAACACCTGAATAATTTTTTTCTCACGCCTCTTTGAAAGCGAAATAACAAAATGTTTTCAACTGAATTAATAATTTACCCCCAAGCAAGGCCCTGAAAAATAATGGTTATTTTTAACGTTTATTTAAAATAAACAAAGCGACGGAGTCGTCCGATGAAAGTTAGTGGAATTTTCTATCGGTATCTCTTTCTAGTATTCGCCAAAGAAAAAGAGAGATTAACTAAAGAAGTGATCGTACATCGTGAAGTCAACTATGAAAATTGCCAATTAAATTCGATAAAAATCAATAAACTACAACTGTACTTGACAGCATTTAAATTACTGCCATCTTGCTCATACGTTACGGCCGTATAAAGGACAGCAATACGCTTATTTTAGTATGTGTACTATATCTGTAATGAAATAAATTTTGAAGCGTGCAGGCGTGACTTTTACCACGGAAATTAAATCTTTATGCATACTGACACAGAGTTCGTATTGACAAACATTCTGACGCCTTAGCAAGCGTTTGTCCCGAAAAGATACCTAATCTCCAAAAAAAAAACAAATGAGTTGTGTTCATGTCGTCCAACTTGTTGCCCGATTTATCTACCGATTGTTGTAAAGTGTTGATTGATGCGATGCGTAGAGACGCAACAGAGTATAAAATCGATTCCGGTGAAGTGCTAACCACGAGCAATTGAGCGATGGTGTTGTTCTCACAGATAAGCCAAAACGAACTCTATTAACTCGTACAAAGAGCACATTTTTCAACGAAATGTCATTGACAACGCGAGTGAAATTATCCGGGCCGTCACGTGACTTTTGCCAATGATATTCAATCTTTATGAGTATTATTGTAGGGGATATTTTCACAAAAATGTAATGATTTCACACGCCCCAGTATATTCAGGGCGTTATGTTCCTGTTTGCTGATAAATTAAGATAATGGTTACGCTCCCTGAGGGTTTAAATGTATTAGCGCGCTCTTAAACCTTACCCTACGTAAATATACTCTAAATAATATATAACATAATACTATGGGTCTAAGTGTAGTATGTTCAATGGACTGTATACACAAACATCATCATCACGTCGTATTTCCCGAAGGGATAGGCACAGGTGCACTACAGTACACCCACTCTTCGCCGATGTATTTTGGTCCCAATGTAATAGGGGGCGAGCGTATTGCCATACCGGGCACATTCTCCCTCAATACGAGGGAGATTTTTGCGTTATCACCACGCTGGCCCAGTGCGGGTTGGTGAACTTCACAAGCCTTTCTATAGACGTGCAGGTTTCCTCACGATGTTTTCCTTCAATGGTCTGTAGTTGAGCCTAATTAAGCCCCACGCACACTGAAGCGTCTAAACTCACGTATCAACACTTTTTGCAATATCAAAATGAACTGTATTGACTAAATTCCTGGATTCTCACCCTGAGTTGAATTTGTTTGCAGATGAGAGGGTAAAGATTTCGTTGGTATATATGAGTTTCTGAGAGCAAAATGCATGAATTGTGTGTATGTCGAGGGGTGAAAGGCTATATCAGTTAACCGACACTTTTGGGCGATATTGACTTAGGTATATACATATTTGGAATCAGCGAATTTTTCTGCGTCGAATAAGTATGCTCTCCTGTAAAGTTAATAAAATGTCGCTTAGGTCAAATAGCCTTACACCCCTCGATATGTAGTTGAATGGTGTTGATGCTGTTGGCACCAAGGTAAACTAGACTAAATTAATTTTATTGACGTCTTTTTCATTGTAAGAACATAATATAAAACTGATTTTATATGCCGTTTGAAAAAAGCTTCTAAATGTAAATTTGCTCTGACTTTTTACAAACCAGATAGTTTTTTTCGCCCTTGCGGTGTCTACTCTGATACCTAAAAGGTGTCTGTCGTCTTTGAAACTTGTCAGGTCGTGTTAGTGTCAATTTGTTTAAGCAAAACTTTTCTACTAGAGACTAGTTTTAGAAGACGTGTTATTTAAGAATTGAGTACTATTTTCAAGGAATGGTTAAGTCCGGGGCCACTGGCGTATCAAAACTCATATCACTCATTTAGCTCATACGAAAACGAACTATATGTTACAGTCTATTGAGGATAGAAGGCAATAGATCTAATATTTACATTTGTTTTTTTAAATAAAATATGTAGTTTGGTCGACGCCATCACATTTTTTTTTTTTTAACGAAATGAGCGTAATGATGATATTTAATGGAATAAGATGAGGAATGGCATCACCTGCGACTAGCGCGAGTATTTCGCCAATGTCAAGTAATTAATAGCAAGGACAAATTCAATAAATACACATTATAAATAAAAATGGATAACGACAGTGATAAAGATGGCGGATGAATCATCACATTTATGTCTACGTGATATCTATGTGACGTTGACAGTGACAGATGCGCCGGCCAACATATCCTTACTTTTTTTTTATACTCTTTTGTTGACAAAATCATCGACTAAATACGATGGAGGCCATATCTTTTTAAAAAGTGAAGTGAAGTACTTACTTTTTGCGTGAGATGTAAAAAAAGATTCGGTACCTATATAACTGTTTAATCAATCTCCATCGTGTCTTCGTCACTACGTTGACATTGGCAGAATCACATTGGGCCTGACTCAATGGAAAGTTCAATAAAAAAAAAATGATTAAAAATACAATAAGATTGTAAATAAGGAGTAAAGGACATTGGAGGAGATTGTAAAGGAGGCACCAAAAGTTATTATAAATCATATATTTATTAAAACCCAGTCTCTTACAATTTATTTATAGCATTATAGCATAAACCTCATTCTAACTGCGAGCGAATTTTGACGCGTCGTCGTGTTACTTTTACCCACTACTAGCGCGATGCTTTTACCACAGAAATTCAATCTTGAATATTGACATAGAGTAGGCACATTAAAAAAAAATGTTTGTCCTAGTGTGGCCGCCTCTATAAGTTTCTACACATGATAGTGAAAGCTTGGCACGACCGTTATACCGTTACAAAAGGAGGTGATATATTTTTAAATCAAAAATATGAACACATTTTTTTACAGATTAACCTGTTTCATTTATCAAATCCTTTTTTAAATGACGAAAAAAGCCCGTATTCTACCTCGCATCCTAAAAGAAATATGCTTTTTCATTCCCTATTTGTGGTGTAAAAACATCAAACATCCAAAGTGTCCGGTTATCTGACGCGGGATCTTGAAGCCGGCCGAGACACGATGTTCTCCGCAGATACGGTTGGAAGCTTTCCAATTCTGTAAACAAATAATAGGTTGCCAGATTTGAGATAGCAAGAAAACTAACTCTACATCTTAGTTTCTTTGTAGTAACTAGTAAACAGTGTGCTAATATAAAAACAAAAATCATACACGACTAAAAAAATAGGCTTTATTATGACGGCTTCGTCTAGAGTAGACCGATCGGCTCACGCACCGAGTTGTTGCTAGTTATATGACCTTATCGTAATTTTCCCTGGTCTGGGTGTATCTGGGATCGCCCCCAGTCCATTGTATGGTACCCACAGTACAAACGTTGCTTAGTTTGAGATCATACGACGAGTATGTTTTATATAACGATATTTATTTGGTTCTTGAAAAATAATTGGAATAGTTATCAAAGAGAACGGCAGAGGTCCTCTGAGGTGCACCAAAAGTTATCCAATGTAATTGAGATCAAACCTTTTGCCTTAAAATTGAGTATATGGTTTAAAATAAATAAATTGTTTATATGGGGTTTACTTTGTGTTCTTTTCTTAAATTGATATAATTTTCTGAGCTATTTAGATGGAATAAGTTTTGTAATATGATTCAATGAGAGTCACCGTTGCTCAGAAATAGTGAGGAGAGGAGGAGGGGTTTTCCCCAGCAGTGACACTAGACTAACATGTTAAAATTATTTAAAGAAAAAGAATAACATGTAAAAATTATACCATAGCGAATTATGTAAACACTCAACGTGAAAAACTCCATAGCAAAATATAAAATTCCATTTCGCCTTCCCCCTGTCCGAATTTCGTTATTCAATTTATACCGAATCGTAAAATAGGAATAAAATATGCTTTCAGAACCGAACTGTCACTCGTCTTATGCTTTTCTTTTTATCTCAGTCGACATCTCAATAAATCGATGGGATATTTCTAGTGTGTAATATTCAGCATAGTTACTTAAAATCATTTTAATAATAAAATATGTTTGGCGTATTAAGCTTACTATAAAATTCAGTGAAACATATCTCTAAAATTAGCTGTCACTTTTGAACTCCCTTTGGTCTATAAAGAGCACAGCATAAGTTACAGCCGAACCAGTTAGGCCATGTTTATTAAAGCATAGAAATAAATGAATTCTTTAATTCTGTCTATATTAAATGATTTCATATATTCCTTCGTCATGTACACTCAGTTGCAGGCTAATTATACTTTATACCAATCTAATAGTCGTATGGTGTAGTAGTAGTACTACAGCTATTTTAACGTCCCACTGCTAGGCACGGGCCTCCCCTCAATGCGAGGGGGATTCGGGTCATAGTCCACTACGCTGGCCCAGTGCGGGTTGGCAGACTTCACACATCTATCGAGAACTAGTCAAGTTCCCTCAGACGTGCAGGTTTCCTCACGATGTTTTCCTTCACCGTTTCATAGCAAGTGATAATCACGGATGAAAATGTGATTCGCACATAAATCCCAGAGGTGCGAGCCGGGGTTTGAACCTACACACTTCGATTGCAAGGGCACGCCTTCGACCGCTTGGCTACCACTGCACCACACGGCTAGCAGTGGTAGCCGAGTGGTCGCACGCACGACTAAGGTATCCTTATACCATTCTGACATAGACAAATATTATTGAAGATGGAAGTGGATTCGCTTGCTCCGGTATGTTTGGATCATAATATCAACGGCTTGGTCTAGAATCTGATCGTAGGCCGCTCGGCTCACGGTAGCGAATGGTTGCGGATTCAGTATCAAACAGAAGCAAATTTTGAAAACATCCTTTTCAGAATTTTCCTGGGCGTAACTGGCATTATAAAATTATAAACAGCAACATCTTGCAGCAATGTTCTTCTTGTCTTTTCTTTTTGAAATGCATGAAATTATGATGTAATTAGATGAGAAATGGGTGACCTGCGATAAGCGGGATTGTGCCAATGTCGAGTAATTATTAGCAAGGACAAATTAAATAAATACACATTATAAGTAATAATGGGTGATGCCAGTGATCAAGATGGCGGATGAAAAAATACAATGTTTATAATATTTCTTTCAGTGACAGTTGTCACAGTACCAAAAATTTCCAATTACTATTCAAACAATAATACTTTAAGACGTGGTGGTAAGGCCCCTGTTGTCTGGCAATGTTATTATTATTATATTATAATAGTTTCACTGCCGAGTACATAATTCAAATCTCAAGGCGCGCTGCTATTAGCATATTTATATTGCTCTGAATCAGAGCCATTATGCGACCACAGCGACCTCCGTCGGATACGACAGTCTCAAGGGAAATCAAAATGTCTTAAATGCCAATTATGAGGGAGAGGGGGTTATTTTTATCGAATTACAGTTACATTCAGACACACTCTTATGTAGATAATTGTGTCGATTCGCTTGTATGCAACTACAACTAAATTATATTTGATAATACTAAAAATGTTGCCGTCTTACCCATATATTACAGCCGTAATAATAATGGGGGAAGCTACGCCCCTCCAGCATGTGCTGAGCCAATACCCTTTCGGCATAGTTCACACTGAGCACTTTTTATTTTTGTATCGGGTTCCGTACCCAAAGGGTAAAACGGGAACCCTATTACTAAGACTCCGACCGTCCGTCCGTCTGTCACCAGGCTGTATCTCATAACCGTGATAGTTAGAGAGTTGAAATTTTCACAGTTGATGTATTTCTGTTGCCGCTATAACAAAAAAACAGAATAAAATAAATATTTAAGGGGGCTCCCATAGAACAAACGTGATTTTTTTGCGGAACCCTTCGTGCGCGAGTCCGACTCGCACTTGGCCGGTTCTTTTGAGTTTTGTATTCTCTGTGTTCTTTGTATCTATGCTGTATAAATGATTGTTCTTTCTTTCTTTCCGTAAGACGTCTATGCACTAACATTTCTATCTAATTAAAACTAAGTTTAGGTATGAAAAAAAATGTTAAAAAAATGAGATACCTAGTAGTTTTTTTTTCATTTGGTTATTACGTAATTTCGATACTAATTGCATATACCACAATCATATTTATTTAACCATTATAAAAATTAAAATGATATAACGCTGCATACATTTACAAGTTGTTGCAAAAAAATTGGCCCACTTTCAAGCTCGGAATATCTCGCAGCGAAGCACGCCTATTATAATGCGAGATGACCTCCGTTCGCACAAAGCTCTCGAAAACAATGGCGTGTCGCATTAACACCGTGCATGTATACTGTTTTGTTGCCACTCAGTGTAATTAACAGCGCACGAGTGTGGAAGCTCTGATTTGAAGTAAATAAATTTTAACATTTCTTCGTAGTTAAAAACAAATGATAGTTAGATCAACGAGGGAGCTTTTTCTTACATTTGCCAGTTTCACACATCCAATTTTGTGTCATTTTGTCGTGTAATTACGTCAGTGGTGTCAGCACGCATGTCAAGACAAAACCTCTGTCACGGATTGGCTCGGTCGCTCTCTGACTGATTGCATACGAGTGAAAGAGACAACATCAAGATATTTCGTGACATACGTCTAATCTTGGCGCTCATGCTACAAGTGCAGATTGTCTATGCCAGGATGTATAAGACGACAGTCGTGGCATCAATAAGAGCAATTACTCTCTAGTTTTTAGGGCTTTGTGACATATTTAAGTATCTATACTTTCCACTATCATTAAGTTAGATATTTTAGCATCCCTCTACTGGACAATAGACTCATCTAAGTTTGACAGAAAGATCAAAGACGACAAACCTGAACTGGGTTGATAGATTTTACACTTCTACTGAGAACTTAGTTTAATTCCCTCAGACTAGCATATTTTCCTTACAATGTTTCATTTACCGTTTTAGCAAGTGATAATCTCAAATGAAAATGAGCTTCGCACATAAAACCTCAGAGTTGCGGGCCCACGTTTAAACTTTGTAGTTATGAAAGGTAAACCTTTTGAATGAATGGTAGCACTATTGTGCCATTTAATATTAGTATTCCACTCAAGTATTCAAATTAACACCCACACACAAATTGAATTAACAGTCAGAGGAACTTGAATATACGAATATGTTATCTGGATCAATATACATAAAGATTGAATCTTTGTGGTGAAACTCACGTGACTAAATTCACCTAAGATACCGATAATATTTCATTGAAAAATGTGCTTCTTTCATATGTGTTTTGATATTTACTTTGGCGATGGATTGGTCTAGTGGCTTTCATCTCGGCTCACAGAACCGGGAGGCAACCTGAGGGTTCGATTCCAACCAGAGACAAATTATGAAAATGGTCTGGGTCTAACTGGGACCACCCCCAGCCCATTGTATAGTGCCTATATTTCATGCTTTGCTTAGTTTGTCATAAATATTCTTATCCTTATATTAATAAATAACGGCACGTCCCGGGGCTTCGCACAGGTGGACACTTTTTTTAAACATTTTGGGATAAACAAATATAGCCTTACTCAGTGATAATGTAGCTTTTTAACGGCAAAATATTTTTTGAAATAATTATTGAATTAGTTTTTAAATCGGAAATTGAAATCGGTTCATTTGTTTGAGCGTCATACGATGAGTATTTGTTGTCTGGCGATTTTTATTTATTCCTTAGACATAAGACTTTGAGAACTAACCACATTACTAATTGGATCTTACCCAAAAACTTAAATTGTCCCTATCAACACACCACGGCAACTTAATGTAAATTAATTCAATAAGCACGGGTGTAGGGTACGATAATTCGCTCACTAATGGAGATTGCTTTAATTACCCCTCCGCACTGATTCACGTTCAGCGGGTAATGTAACGTGAATGTAAATATTTTTCATAGCCTCGAGACTCGCTTTGTAGGGTGAGCTAAACGGTATTATGCGGAGACGTAAGATAAAGTTTGAATTAATATTTAGTGTAATTTCACCTTTGTTGCTATAGAGATAGGAGCGTAGCGGTAAAACTTGCTTTAAGATAGAATTTAAAATGGAAGATAAGATTTATTAAAGATTTTTAATATTTTATTAATGTAAAGATAAGGATTCGGTATTATAACAGCAAGTAGATACATATATAGCAGTGGTAGCCGAGTGGCCGAACGCACGCCTTGCAATCAAAGTGTGCACGTTCAAACCCCGGCTCGCACCTCTGGGTTTATGTGTGAATCTCATTTTCATCCGAGATTATCACTTGCTATGAAACGGTGAAGGAAAACATCGTGAGGAAACCTGCACGACTGAGGGAACTTGACTAGTTCTCGATAGATGTGTGAAGTCTGCCAACCCGCACTGGACCAGGGTGCCACCACCCTTTAGCCATGAATCCCCCGCGCATTGAGCGGAGGCCCGTTCCCAGCAGTGGGACGTTAAAAGGGCTGTAGTTAGTTAGTTCGATATATATCAGAATATCACTCAGAACAGGGCAAAGTGCACAAAAGGTAATTATAGAAATTGGGGCTGGCGGAAATCGAACCCACATCGACATGGTGCACTGAGGCGAGCTTACGCTCAGACCACTGGACCAAGCCGTCTATCTATCTATCTATCAGCCAGAGACGTCCACTGCTGGACATAGGCCTTCCCCATAGATCGCCACAAATAACGGTCTTGGGCTTTACGCGCCCATCGATTCCCGGTGACCCTGACGAGGTCGTCCGCCCACCTAGTCGGGGGTCGTCCAACATTCCGCTTACCTGTTCGTGGCCGCCACTCCAGGACTTTGATGCCCTAACGGCCATCCGTTCTCCGGGCAATGTGTCCGGCCCATTGCCACTTCAAACGTGCAACCCTTCGACCAAACCGTAGTCAGGTAAAAAGTTGCCAAGCGGTTATAGGCTTTCTCGTTTTGAAATATATTATACGATATCACTGACAAGCCTCTCATTTTCATCCGAGATTACCACAATTAAAAAAAAAAAAAAAAATGATGTACTCTTTGTGACTGTTATTTTAAGTTCTATGTTACAATTTACTTATTCTTTAAAATGTGGGTTAACTTCTACAAGCCCTACATCATACCTGAACAATATTGTTTTTTAACTTCGATTTACGTGTTAAAATTTTACTTACCATGCTTATATACAGTGAAATTACTTTTATTTTATGTGTTTGTAAAGGTGTGTGATAGCCTATAAAAACGTTTTTCTTTTATTATGTTCAATATACAATACGAATAAGATCTATTGTATGTTACACTATATTTATTATTTTAATAAAGACATTTTAAAAACAAAAAAAAAAAAAAAAAAAAAACAACAAAAACAAACAATGGAAATCAACGTGAGGAAACCTGCACGTCTATAGAAAGGCGTGTGAAGTTCACCAACCCGCGCTGGGCCAGCGTGGTGGACTATAGCCCAAAAATCTCTTTCGTATTGAGGAAGAATGTGCTCGGTATAATGGCAATAGGCTCGCCCCCTATTACATTGGGAACAAAATACATCGGCGAAGTGCGGGCGCACTGCAGTGTACCTATGCCTACCCCTTCGGGGAATACAGGCGTGATGTTGTATAATTTACAAGCCCTTAGGATATCTAACATCACATTTTATTTAATGAAATTAACTCGAGGTTGTTTCTGTCTGTATAAATCTGCTGTGTTGCCAGTTATCACACGTTATTTATACATTCAATACAATCCCTTGAGATGTGTAGGTACACAGATTGGAGTGTATTTATTTTGTTCATCGTATTTTATTCATTTTATTGCGTCACAACAAATTTAAAAAAAGTATCGTTGATAATTTTGTCTTGTATTTTTTTTTCAGCCTGTATCGTCCCACTGCTGGGCAAATACCACCCTTTCCTTTCTCCACTCCTCTCTGTTCTTTCCCAGTGTGGACCAGTCTCTATTTCGCGAGTCCAATAATAATTGTATTAATAAAATAAAAAGCAAGTGTGACTCACACCGGCCAAGTGCGAGTCATACTCGCGCGGGGAGGGTACCGTATATACTTTTAACTATGTAAATTCGTCCATCATGGGAATTGAGTCTTGACCTTTTTTACAGCTCCAAGGAATTGCAGATTTGGGTATATTAATTTCAAATTTAATTTAAACATGATACGTCCACGCGTTCTTAAGAAAAATGGTCTTGACAGGCAGATGAATGAACAAAAACGTGATCCCATAAGAGTTTTAACTAATAACTAGAGTTTTAGTTTTAGTTTGTAACTAATAAGTAGAGTTTTGAGGTACAGTACCCTAGTTTTAACAAGGGGTCTTATTTTATGGGTTGACTCAAAACTTTTTGCTGTGAATTAAAAGGTTAGGTTAGTGGGGTTAGCGTGCATGTCAAGTCTAAACCTTTATCACGGATTTCCTCGCTAAGCTCTCTGTTTCATTTCATACGAGAGAAAGAGACAATATCAACATATTTCGTGAGATAAGTCTAGTCTTGGCGCACATGCTACTACAATATATACTGTATTCAAATTGATAAAAAATACAATCCTTCTATGGCGACATTTTTTTATACAAAATTCCGGCCAAGTGCGAGTCGAACTCGCGCACAAAGGGTTCCGTACCATTATCTATAAAAACGGCAAAAAAATCACGTTTGTTGTATGGGAGCCCCCTTAAATATTTACTATATTCTGTATTTTAGTATTTGTTGTTATAGAGGCAACAGAAATACATAATCTGTGAAAATTTCAATTCTCTAGCTATCACGGTTCATGAGATACAGCCTGGTGACAGACGGACGGACGGACGGACGGACAGCGAAGTCTCAGTAATAGGGTTCCCGTTTTACCCTTTGGGTACGGAACCCTAAAAATTACAATATCGCTATAAAAAGATAATAATTTTCTAAACAATGGAGTATGGCTGTAAGTTCTTAACCCTTAATTATTCACGTAGGGTCAGATTGACCCCAGAAAGTGTTCAAACTTTCATATTGCCGTAGTTTTAAATTGTTGTGATGAAAATAGTTCCTAGATGAAAATGTGTTTAGCAGGGTTATAGTAATTAGATAAGATATTACTTTATCTAGTAAAAAAACAGATTTTTCATGTAGGCATTGTTTTATTGGCGATTGAAAATTGGGGTCAGGTTGACCCCACGCGATCAGTAAGCTTTTCAACGCGAGTAACTAAGGGTTAAAGTACAGGCGAGGTATTAAGTTTATTTTTGGATCGCTCGATCTTAATCTAAATGAAGGATATTATGTTTGCCGATAAAATCGTTAATCAAACACTTAACAAGCCCGGTAACCCGATCGCGTAATTAAATCATCATCATTTATTATTCTCCTTTTGTTATCAGATAAAATTATAAAAACATTGAAAGATAGTAGGTGTTAGTTATACAGGGGCCCGATTTTTGGCTTGATAGTCATCAATTTCTATTCGAGATAATATGTCAAAAAAAAGGAAAAAATACGACCAATTTGACGATTTTTTTGACATATCTTGAAAGAATGATGTTCATCAAGCGAAAATCGGGCCCCTGAATGTATGGAAGTCTAAAATATTGTTTTAGTTACTAATACTGTAAGTAACATGTAGATATACTTAGTGAATGCCGACTATGCGTTACTATCATATTTTCATAGTTTATTTTCGGACCTTTGAGTATTTGTCATAAGTACCGCGTGACCTTTAGGCACACCCGTAACGCTGTTTAGCAATGTAAACTGCATTAGAAGCGTTGGTGACTAGTGTTTTCATTATAAAACTTGAAAATTTCGCACAGGGACCCATTTCTCGCAGGTCTTGCCCACCTCGGGCCCAATTCGCTGGGCTTAAGATATAGCAAGATTTGACAGTTGGTGGCGTAATAAAAAAACCGGTCAAGTGCGAGTCGGACTCGCGCACAAAGGGTTCCGTACCATTATCTATAAAAACGGCAAAAAAATCACGTTTGTTGTATGGGAGCCACCTTAAAAATTTATTTTATTCTGTATTTTAGTATTTGTTGTTATAGCGGCAACAGAAATACATCATCTGTGAAAATTTCTACTCTCTAGCTATCACGGTTTATAAGATACAGCCTGGTGACAGACGGACGGACGGACGGACGGACGGACGAACAGCGAAGTCTCAGTAATAGGGTTCCCGTTTTTCCCCTTTGGGTACGGAACCCTAAAAAAGAAAAACCGTTCACTTGTATACCCGATACTCAAGCAAACAGTAAAGTATTATTACGGAGTTCTGATACAGTCTGCATATACTCCATCTCTTTACAACTATAAGAACTACCTTCTAACTCCACTCTTCAATATCCTTTTAGGAATTTCCACTAGAAATCCTTTTATTATACCTTTAATATCGCGGCCTACAGTCCATTGAAATGGTGGCCATAAACTGATTATTGGCAGTCGCTTTGAAACGCGCCGACGGTACCGCAACGTGCCGGCGGGGAATTCTGTCGGAACAATGGTGTCTGCTCTACAGAAATACGTGGGCATGAATCAATGGAGGATAAAAGTTTCCATAGTTATTTATGTACGACATTTTTGAAGATAGCGAAGGGATATTGATTAATCACAATAAAACCACCGTGTCCATCTTGACAGCAGTGGTAGCTAAGTGGTCGAACGCACGCCTTGCAATCAAAGTGTGCAGGTCCAAACCCCGGCTCGATCGAGATCAAACTCTTTATAGTATCTACATGAAATTAAGCACTTGATCAGATGATTCTACTTATTTTATCCCATAAGAAAGCTCGCTGAAATTACATCTTAACGTATAACTAAGTATGTATATACAACAAAAAAAATTGTGTTTTAAAAAGAGTAATCATTGAGTTTCTTGCCAGCTCTTCTCAGTCTTTTCTTTATTTGTAAACTTGGCATAATTAATTAAAAAAATACTTCAACGTCATCTCAACTCAAAGTAAAGCATCCAAATTTCAACTTTATTTCACTTATTGTAAAGTCTAAATTGACAAAAGAAAATTACGAATTGCCTACGCGTTGTCGACTGCTATAACTCAAATGCACATTTATCATGTATTTGCTAGGATTTAGAGCTCACATTTCATTGCTTCACTTTGAATTGAGTCAGTGTTAAGTCGTTAAACAGAGGGAATGCCCTAACTCAACTCTAAAAGAAATTGATGCTTTTAATCACGAACGAAGCTAAGTTTTAAAAAAGTATGAATGTAATGTAGTTAAAATACTGTTGTAGACGACGGCTAATAGTTTAAGCGTAGACCGCTGGACTCACTGAACTGGATGGATGCAGGTTTCATTCCCATCAGCTTCAAATATCGGAAATGCCCTTTTCGAAATTTGCCCTAATCTGGGTGGAACCGAGACCGCCCCCAGTCCATTTCATGGGACCTATAGTACAAGCTTTGCTGCTGATTTTGGGATCTTAATATGATGAGTAGGTATGTGTTGTCTGGCGAGATTTATTAATTTATTTTACATAAAGATAAATTTATTTGTAAATATGTGTGTGCACGTATATACGTTCTGTGATATGTTTTCTTTAACTGGAATAACAAATTATATTCTTTGTAGAGACACAATACATATTTAAATTTCTTCGAAAAGTTTGAACACTGTATGTAATAAAACATGAAATGTACTGGCACTGAAGTCTGTCTGGCGCCTTTGTCCAGAATAATATGAAATATTTGCCCCGAAAATGCGTAGGGGTAGGGTCAATGGAATAGGTGATGATATATTATAACACTACCTAATCTAATGTATTTTTGCCGCTGTAAGCTGAATGGAAGACAATTAATCAAGATGTTTGGAAAAAACAACCTTATATCTGCTCCATACTTTTAGGGTACCTATATTATTTGGTAGTAGTCAATAGTTCATGACCTACCCTCGAATACATAGAAACATAATCCATCTACAACAATGAAATTTTTCAATGCAAAAGTGGTGTATAAAGCCTCCCACAGACTGGGGCGAGCGAATTTGGTCGCCTCAGTATTGCACCGAGAGATTTGCGTGACGCATGCGAATAGGTTTGGCGGCGGCGATTTTTATTTAATACACTATTTGACCCCAAATATAAAATATTGAAAACCTACTACTAATTCCCGTCGCCGATGAGATATCATATCCTGACACAAAACTATAAGCCTATCACTTGAAAGAAATGGCTGAATGGGTGTATGTGTAAATAATATTTTTAGAATATGTCAGGCCTTTGCCCAGCAGTGGGACATATACTAGGTTATAAAAAAAAAAAAAGAATATGTCAGTATTTTAAAGCCACTGTTCATAAACCGTCACACAGGAGCGTCAAACCGTTTATGATCAATCCTATATAAATAAGGCCAAATTTTGTATACAATATTCATAATAATATTTCGGCCTTCTCTAAACATTAGACATTATCATCTTGCAGCTATCAGACTAGTTATATTCTATCTATTATTCACAAACAAGTTGTTTTCTTGCCTTAAAAAATTAAGACATAGTCATACTACAACGATAGTTTAAGTAGACATGGGGCACTGTGTCTAGACATACTATTACAACATTTATATTCTCTCTACTAAATTTATCGCCAGACATTTCTGGGGATACGGCAAACGGGGCTGCCACTAAAACCTTGTGTTAACATTTATTGCTAGGCGGTAACTTTGTACCTTGTTAGGAAAATACGAAACGGGCCACAACACGCCAACTTTACGTCTGTTCAAATGTGAACTGAGAATACAAATGCAGTAAAATTTACAAGACAGTTACAGATTTCTTTGTAGAAGTGTTACAATATATCTTTTATTGTATACTATCTTCTATCCGCGGCTTCGTCCGCGCAGAATCCGTATTCAACATCATTATTATCTCCTTTATTTCTTATCTTTCTTATAAATTATATTTTTAAATATATATATAAAAAATACATTTAAAAATATAAAAAACAGTTCCCCACCGGCATCTGGAACAGGGTCCTAGTTACCAGTGGTTAGGGCTCCAGAGAGAGGAACTTCCTCACAATGCGCGCCGTCTCCAGAAGTACCGCCTTCTGAATCTGTCCCTTGATCCAGCCGCCTAACGCGAGCCTCTTTAGGTGTTTGTCGAGGCTCTTGGCTAATAAGCCATGGGCGGAAACGACTATCGGTACAATGATTGCCGCATCAATGTCCCACATGTCGACAACCTCGTGAGCCAGATCAAGATACTTGCTTTCTTTATCTTTCTCGGCCTTCACGAGATTCTCGTCATGGGGGACAGTGATATCGACAATCATTGCACGGCGCTCTTGGCGATCTATCAGCACAATATCAGGCTTATTGGCTACAATAGTCCTGTCTGTGATGATAGATCGGTCCCAATACAATGAGATATGACCTTCTTCGAGAACTGGTTGTGGTTCATACCTGTAGTACGGTACCTCGGATGTCACAAGGCGATATTTCAGGGCAAGTTGCTGGTGGATAATCCTGGCTACTTGGTTGTGTCTGTGTAAATATTGACCATTTGCGAGACGCGAACAACCGGAGATGATATGCCTCAGGGATTCTCCAGGGCGATGACATGCCCGACAAATGTCGATGGTGCCATCCCGAAGAATATATTTCCGGTAGTTGTTCGTCATCACAACTTCGTCCATAATTGCACAGACAAAACCTTCGGTTTCCCCAAAGAGGTCGCCGAATCGTAGCCAGGCCACGGAGGCCGCAAGATCTACATCGGGCCCATGAAGGGCCCGATAGTACCTTCCGTGTAGCTCCTTGCCCTGCCATACCAACCTACGATCATCCGTTGTCAGCACTACAGGTTTGCGCCAGTTCTCTTTTGCCAAAGATAGAGGGGTGAGTCCATTATCTACTGCCACTACATCCACATGCATTTCCCCATCGGCACGGAGAAAATATTCCCTGAGGCTACATATCTCCCGGTTATGCAAAGTCTTGACGTTTAAAAAGCCACGACCTCCACATTTCCGAGGGATATATAGTCTCATTACCGATGAGCGTGGGTGATGCATGCGGTATGAAGTGAGCGTAGTACGGACTGTTCTATCCAGGGTGTCCAATTCGGTCTGAGTCCACTTGAGTATGCCAAAAGAGTACATCAAGACTGGCATGACCCAGCCGTTGTAGGCTCGCACCTTGTTTCCGCCTGATAAAAGACTTTTCAGTACTTTTTTCAGGCGCCCCAAGAAGCGATCCCGCAATAACTGTTTCATGTCAGTCTCACTAATGCCTAACCCTTGTGACATACCCAAGTATTTGTAGGTCTCGGTTGCGGCGAGTGATCTCAGTTGGATGGAATCTGAAAGTTGGATGCCTTCAGACTCCACCAATCTCCCCTGCTTTGCATGCATGACCGCACATTTATCCACACCAAACTCCATCCTGATAGAATTACTAAAGGTCTCTGTAACCTTCAGTAATCCCGTCAGTTGGAGCGCAGTGGGGGCAAACAGTTTAAGGTCATCCATGTAAAGCAGGTGAGATATTACCTGACCTCCTCGTCGCAACCGAAAGCCAAACCCTGACTCCTCTAAAAGTGTGCTCAGAGGGTTCAGGGCCAGGCAAAACCATAGTGGACTCAGACTATCACCCTGGAAGATACCTCGCTCTATCCTTATAGGCTCGCCATTCCCAAGGATCTGTCGAGAGCCTGGACAGAGAAGGACCGTTTTCCATTGCCTCATACATGACTCCAAGAAAGTGCGTAGAGTTGTATCTATTTTATACAACTCAAGCACTCTCACAAGCCACGTATGCGGCACAGAATCATAGGCCTTCTTATAATCTATCCAGCATGTCGACAGATCCTTTCGGTTACGGCGAGCCTGTTGACAAATGGTCATATCGATGAGGAGTAGCTCCTTAGTACCACGGGACCCACTCCTACATCCATTCTGAGAGGCAGACATTATTGAATTATCTTCAACATGTCTGGCGATTTTCGCTCTCAGGATGGATGTAAGAGTTTTGTAAATTGTAGGTAGACAGGTGATCGGTCTATAATTTTATTATTATTAAGCAGTGGTAGCCTCGCGGGCAAGAACGCCCGCCTTGAACGTAAGGGGTGCAAGTTCAAACCCCAGGCCCGCACCTCTGAGATAATTCTCATGTGCGAATGGCATTTTCAACAATGATTACCACTTGCTGAACGGTGAAGGAAAACATCCTGAGGAAACCTGCATGTCTATAGAAAGGCGTGTGAAGTTCACCAACCCGCACTGGGCCAGCGTGGTGGACTATGGCTCAAATCTCACTCGTATTGAGAGGGAATGTGCCCAGTATAATGGCAATAGGCTCGCCCCCTATTACATTGGGACCAAAATACATCGGCGAAGTGTGGGCGCACTATAGTGCACCTCTGCCTACCCCTTCGGGGAATACAGGCGTGATGATGTATACATTATAAGTTATAGCATATATGTTATAATGATGTATAAACAATGATACAGTAAAGTTCAAAATACATCAAAATTCGTTCAGTACTTTTTGCGTGAAAGACTAACAAACATCCATCTATCCATCCATGCTCACAAACTTTCACATTTATAATACTAGTAGGATTTCGCACAAAAGCTATGCTAGCCTATATGGTAGAACATTCTCCGTGAACGTTAGGGGTGTAAGTTCAAATCCCGGGCCCACACGTCACAAATTTCAAGTGCGAATGTAAATTTTAATACTTATTACAACTTGCCGAACGGAAAAGGAAAACGTGAGGATTTTATATCCAATCAGCGTATTTAAAACTAAATAATGATTTTTTTTCCTTAACTCTGTATAATACGAGTTTACCTATAGTTTATTTTATTATAAGCCATAATTAGCAATTCAGAAAGGTTCATGTATGTAGGTATAATAATTAAAATGAAAAAAAAAAGACTAAATTAAAAAAAAAAAACTATTATATCAAACCCCACAGTGCCCCAACACAATAATTATATCAAAAGCCGTACTTAATAATAAATGGTTCTAAAATCAACAAAGTTAAAAATATAGTTAAAAATCATACTTAAAAATAATTACCGATTGAATTTGGAATTGCTTATCGACCGCCATCTTGGCATTAAGCCCATTAATGCCAAGATGGCGGTCGATACCATAGATTTATAGATACGACTCTTTAAATAGAGCTTAGAGAACTCGGCACGGGCCTCCCGCACACTGAGGCGTGTAATCGCGTTAATTTTTTTGCTATACCATAACAAACTGTATTCACTCTTAGAAAAAGTTCATTCTTCAACGACATAACACTGATAGGGAGAGTGAATTTTGACTCGCAGGGCGTGGCTTACCACAGAAATTATGTCTTAATACATTTAGCACAGAGTTCGTTCTGGTAATGGCAAAAATATAGACGCGCGACTTTTGACGCCCTAGTGCGCGAAGGCTTAACACCTGGATGCTGTTACAATTTGGTTAGAATCGATTATGTCACGTACTTAGATCAGTTAGCAGTGGTAGCCTCGCGGGCAAGAACGCCCGCCTTGAACGTAAGGGGTGCAAGTTCAAATCCCAGGCCCACACGTCTGAGATAATTTTTATGTGTGAATGTCATTTTCAACAATGATTACCTTTTGCTGAACGGTGAAGGAAAACATCGGGAGGAAACGTGCACGTCTCGTCACGTACAAATCTCCCTCGTATTGAGGGGGAATGTGCCCGGTATAATGGCAATACGCTCGCCCCCTATTACATTGGGACCAAAATACATAAGCGAAGTGTGGGCGCACTACAGTGCACATCTGCCTACCCCTTCGGGGAATACAGGCGTGATGATGTATACTTAGATATGTTGATTCGACAAGACTATACGCACAGAGTACGTTTTCAAAAATCCGTCCCGACGACGTTTAGATTTCCGCAGTATGTTGAGAGCGTAAAGCTTGGCCAAAGAGAATTTATCCATGGCTTAACTACCAAAAAGTTTTAAAAAAATATTTAATATTCATACTCACTCTATATGTACTGTAGCGGCGCTGTTTTCACTACACATTTTAAACTTTCATTCACACACAACAACGTTCACACTAAAACTCACTAATCAACTTATTAGAGCACCTACTTGTATATTTATTCAAACACACTAACACGGTATCAGCTATAGCGAAAGCAAATTCACTCGACTTTTATGAAAATGTGCTCTTTGCCGATATACATAAAGATTGAATGTCTGTGGCAAAAACCACGAAACCAACCGTTTAATTTCACTCACATCATAGGTACTTGATATTTCGTTGAATTTTTCTTCACAAGTTTATTTTTGGTATTGGTATAAAGTCAGCAGCAATAATAGTTCAATCGGACTAGTTATCGATTACTCAAAGTACCGAAATATAAAAAAAAAACATTAATATGCAACTACCCTCTAATTAAATAAGACGCTGTACGTTTTAAATTAAATTTTCAAGTAGAGCATCCACATGCTAAGCTAGCCTCTAACGCGGAATCGGAGAATATTTAGGCCAGTCATTAACGCTAACGAGACTGCTACTCACGTTGCTGCTCAACGACAAAATAGATATGGCTGCCAGCTGCTTGCAAATCGGTAGTCACTCTTTTTAACCGACTTCAAAAAGGAGGAGGTTCTCAATTCGACCCGTATGTTTTTTTTTTTTTTTTTTATGTATGTTACCGCATATCTCCGGCGTCTGTCGACCGATTTCGAATTTTTTTTAGGTTTGCTAGGGAATTCTTCAAGGTTGGTCCCATTTCCAAAATATTATCAGAAATCTAACCCCTTGGGGGTGAAATGGGGGGTTGAAGGTCACATAATTTCAAAAATATTTTTTGAACGACTTGAAACTTTGTATATATATTTAACATACAAAATAAAAAAACACGTCTTTCAGGAATTTTGAAAGAAAAAATATGTAAGGGGTGAAATGGGGGTCCAATCCGGACTACAGCATATCTCCGGCGTTAGTGAACCGATTTCGAAAAATCTTTTTTTGTTTAATACGGATTGTTAACAAAGATCGAAACCCACCCCCAAAGGGGTGGAAAGGGGGGGGTGAGGGGGTGATTTTTTTTTTGGCTGTAAATTTTTACTTTTTTAGGGCTGTTATAAGGTAGGGGCAAATTTTCAACGATTATTGACACTAAAAATCGTGAAAAAAAATTATTTTTAACAAAAAACAAAAACCGACTTCAAAAACCTAGGTGCACTAAAAAGCTACAAATAACCTTAGGTTTTTGAAGTCAGTTTTTGTTTTTTGTTAAAAATATTTTTTTTACCTACAGCGTCTCCAGCGGCGTTAGCGATAAGAAAATAGTAATGAAAAGAAATGATACGCGCACTGAGTTTCTTGTCGAATCTGCGTTGATCGTTGTTTAGATCCAGCGTATGGATAGCCCATAAGGATTGTGAAGCAAGCCTGCCCGAGGCTTGCCGCCCACTAATTGCTCTGTAAATATTTCAATATGCACCGTCCCTTAATTATTAAACTTCAGAGGTACCTACGGAACAGCCAACTAATTGTTTTGTTCAGAATTATATTTAGATTGCAAACTTCATAAATAATAGATCTTGCAGTGTTTTTTAGGGTTCCGTACCTAAAAAGGAAAAAAACGGAACCCTTATAGGATCACTTTGTTGTCCGTCTGTCTGTCAAGACCCTTTTTCTCAGAAACGCGTGGAGGTATCAGGTTGAAATTTAAAACGGAATCTCTAGTCTGCGGTCCCTTCGCAATCAACTTCTAAGTTAACGCAATCAAAAGATACGGTGGTTTATGTTGCATTTTCAGTACATTTGCACGGGAATCAAAATCCTAGGTACTTCCCGTTGACCTACAACCATGAAGTTTGGCAAGAAGCAATGTCTTATAATACAAATAAAGAGGAACATTTTAAAACCGTAAATGGGTCGTTTTCAATATATGTCTAATTTGAAAAAAAAAATCGTTACTTTTTGGCCCCTAATTTGAAAACGACCCAAATACTTACATCACAAAAAAAAATATTATTAATATAAACTTAAATATCCGCACTTTAAAGTAGACGTCAAAGTCAAATACAAAATGGACGCGTGAAGCTATCAAATGGTAGGAAAAACTACCCTAATGATAGTTTATAATAATCACGTTAACAAGACGACTCATGGGAAAATGTTGTGTGTTTACTTTCAAAGCGAATCCCTTTGACCTAAAAACTTAAATATTTCTTTTTTCTCTTACCGTTTTCATTATAAAAAGTAATAATTAATTTTAATGTCAATGAATTCTAGATTGAAATTTCTATAAGCGGACCCGTAACCGTAGACTGAGTAAGATATTTATAACGCTAGACGTAATACTGAGTATAACCGTAAATCCGGAACGAAATCCGTAACTATTTAACGATTGTACCGTAAACTATCAAGTACAAGTAGAAACGTTGCGCTATAATGGCGCCCGTATTCCCAATAGCGGGCGCAGTCCGGTGGAAAATTAAAAATTTATTGCTTTGAGGGATGTCTATCGGATTCGTATAAAACAGTAAATGAAGATAGAGACATAGACTATCTACGTTTTCTAATAACAAGTTTTCTCCATTTCAATTTGTAAGGTTAATATTATATCTAAAATTAATGGTAAAAAAAAACTTTTTTAAAACAAATTTTATTTAATTGGCCTTAGTTTTCGTCTTTCCTCAGTAACCCTTTCATTTGATACCCATACTGTGGTAGCGCATAAAAAATAACTATTCCGCCATCTTGGATGATCCGCCATATTGGAATTAGAATGACGTCACATAGCTAAGCATGCATTGTCATCCAAAATAAGCGTGTATACCAAATTTCTGCTCAATCGTTTAAAGATAACTGATTTAAAATTCAGTTGCAAGATTCCACCCGGACATACATTGCAAGTTAATATAAAGCTTGTAAGATAATAATCAAAAGTGCAGGGACCCAATTTTCGCACGGTCGACATCATCTCTAATGCGACATATGTCGATACAAAACGTCAAATTGCTTTTATGTCGAATTAGAAATACTGTCAATCATGCGAGATTTGCTTGCCCCTTGCTATCTAAATTTGCCGTATAGGGGTGAATTCATACCATTTACTTACATCTAGTCTTGTACGTGTTGACATAGATTATCTGACGTAAGTAGACGTCAAAGTCAAATACAAATTGGTCGCGTGACGCTATCAAATGTTAGGAAAACTACCCTAGTGGTAGTTTATAATAATCACTTTAACAAGACGACTCATGGGAAAATGTTGTGTTTAATTTCAAAAGCGAATCCCTTTGACCTAAATTCGAGCCGAAATTGTAAAAAGTTATGACAACATCCAATGATCGAATTAAATCTCAAGATTCGAAGTTGATTATAAAATAAATTCGAAATTTGAAACTTTAATTGGACGTAGCTAAGCAAAAGGGATCCAATCCCAAAAATGACAAAAATGATTTATGTATAGCAAACGGTTCCTAAAGGAGGCCTTCTCAATCAACAAAAAAGATCCCATCGATAAGTAAAAGCAAATAGCATTTTACCACTTAGGTTACCATCCCACATGCAATATTTTATCAAACTTCAAGCTGCCATATCTCAAAACTGACTTGATGTGGAATGGATCCTTTTTGTTTAACAACATCCAATTGCCGGCAACTCACCCTATTTCCTTTGAAAAAAAAAGTATTAATTAACTCAACGGGTGATCCTTTGTTAACTGCGTGGATGAATTCCACAGGAGTGAACCAAGCAGACGTTACTGACGCTTCATGAAAAGGGCAAACTGTAGGGCGAGTAATTAAGAGATACGGAACCAATCTTGTTATCTAACAAGTCGAGATTGTTTAATGTTATTATATTTTGTGTATGTAATCATGTAACTTTATCGAAGTATGGTAGAGGTAAAAGCTAGTAATCTTATAATTCTACATCTGCACAGTTCCGCGCCATATGTCTGCGAGCGATCACGTATATAATAGAAACATGCTTTAGCAATATAATGCAACTCACGTATGTAATATAACAGCTAACGTGGATGCCTAGGAATAGACTAGAAACTTTCTTTCTTTTCCTTTGAAATTGGCTTTTATACCTGAATCATAGACTTATATGGGACATTAGAGTGGTTATCTGGTTATGTACTCACTGGGACGTCAGAAAACGCGCGTCAAAATGTTTGCCTAAAACGAAGTTTATGTCATTATTGACATAAAGATTAAATTTCTGTTGAAAAAGCCACTCTCCACGCGTCAAAATTTTCGGTAATGTTATATCGTTGAAGAATGAACTTTTTCTATGTGTAAATAGAGTTCGTTTTGTATTGGCAAAAAAGTGTCGACGCTTAGTATGCTTAACATTAGTGTCGAAACATGAAATTTCGTTTAAGAGTCGCTTAACAGATTTTTTGTGTACATCCTTCTGATGAAACTAGCTTTAAGTAACTAACACAATCGTTGCAGTTTATCTAGGCATGAAAACAACATCTTATATCAATCGTAGCTAGACTTTGACTAGTCTAATAGCTACAAGCTGACTATGCCTATCGTCTACTCTGGTCTAATTCTATCATTAGCAAAACATTTTTTGGGCATTATACGGTGAATAAAGATAAGGTTGGTGTCATGTCGTATGTGGAGGTGAAGAAGGCTGCACTGGATCGACCCAGATGGCGGGGACTTCATCAGATGCACCGACAAGGGCCGAGCCCTTAAATTAGAAGAAGATAAGGTGAAACCATGATCATACTACAATGATTATTATAAGAACACTTGGGGCCCTGTAGATATTGCCATGACGTATTGCCATATAAAAGAACTAAAATTGAAAGTTTAAACAATGCATTTATAATAATGGAACTAGTAATAAAAGTCACGAATGGCTGTCTTTATTTTTATGTAATAATGACTTATTATTTCCTTGTGTGCTACTGACGATGACTGACGCTTTTTCTTACAAAAGTATCGTTACATCCGTTCTAATTTTATTCTTGTTTTCTGTGGCTATTATACAGGGAGTTGTACCCCGCCCAAATTGCCTTGTTCTGATTGAACTGGGTACACTGATGTCCAACTTGCGTGTCATGTCAATATCAACGCCCTGTATACTAATGCCGTTTGGGAATATATAGGATTTGGAAAAAGTCGATTATTGCGTGTATTACAAGGAAAAGCTTTTACGACTTTTTATTACAATTTTCACTTTGTTTTTTTTGTTATCTTTCCATGTTAAGCTCCTGACACGTGGCGGCTTCAAAACTCGCGCAAAAATAATTTTTCAAATACCAAAATTAACTCTGTGTCAATATACGTAAAGGTTAAATTTCTGTGGTAAAAACCGCGCCACCACGCGTCAGAGTTAGCTCGAGCTGTCAATGTCATTTCGTTTAAGTTTGTTGAAGTTCGGTTTCCGTTTAACCCGTAACCATAAGCAACTTCGCCGTGTGAATCAAGGCTTGTCTAGCTTTCGTTCGTTCATTCGCCTCATCTTGATTTCCATTTATATAAAAAACATGCACCAGTCCCTTAACGTTCAATTCTATAAATAAATTCAATTCAAGTTATTTTCTAGCGTCGTTCTGTTATTAAAATAAAAATAGATAATACATATCCATTTGGAATAAATTTTGCGCAGAGAAAAGAAATATTAATTCAATATGTTGTTCGTCTAAAATAAATAAAACATCTTTTATTCATTCAACGGTATTTACTTCGTAAATATTTGATATTTAAACTATTTTCGCGTAGTCTAATAACGCTATTAATGTTGAAATAAAATATTTATGTTAGCTTTCAACATTTATTCTAAGTTTGTGTTGTGAAAGATTTTCTAAATCTCTAATCTTCGAAGTCTAACCTTTTTAAAGTTTTCGACTTAATATTAAGGGAAAGTTGAGATGGTAAAGTTTTTAGAAGCTTTTGATTTTTTTTTTACTACTTTTGACTCTGTGTCCATATGCATAAAGATTGAATTTCTGTGGTAATTGCCAAGCCATCGCGCGTCTAAATTCGCTCGCGCTGCACTTGTAGCATGAGCGCCAAGATTAGACGTATGTCACGAGATATCTTGTTGTTGTAGTATACTTTGATTTTCAAAAGGCATTTGATAGAATAAATAATGATATATTACTAAGTAAACTATTTTCCATAGGATTCTTACCTTGTCTTCTTCGTTTGATCGCCGATTATCTGCGTGATCGTCAACAGTTTGTCCGTGTGAGTTTTTATGAGTCTCACTCTTATCATACACGCTCGAGTTCTATTTAGCCGGGGTTCTATTTTAGGGCCTTTACTATTTCTAATTATGATTAATGATCTACCTTCAGCAGTCATCATCAGGTCATCTGTCATTCAGCAGGTCATCTGCGTACAAGACACGCCAAATGTCTCTTGTACGCAGATGACCTAAAGCTATATCTTCAAATCAAATCTTTATCCGACTGCTCTGCACTCAAACAGGACATTAATGCCCTCGAAGAGTGGTCTGAGATTAATAAAATGGAATTTAACATATCTAAATATTGTGTGCCACTGTAGTGCACCTCTGCCTACCCCTTTCGGCGAATACAGGCGTGATGATGTTTGATGTATATCTATAAATATTAACGCATGGTCGGATTACTGCCATAGGTCCATTAAAACTGTCTCATACTATACCCCGAGTACTTAAGTTGGTGGGAGGGGCTTAAAGTTAAAATCGTTTATCATGTCCCAGCAATATTGTAAAGTTGTAACTTTGTTAAGTTGAGGTTAAGCACTTAACGCGATGGTAGCGAGCGTATGTACACAGCATATTGGACTTCAGTTTCAGAATAGCTCCGGTGTAACTTTGTTCAGTTTTCGGGTAAACTTAGCTTAACTTATAGCTCGTATGAAATTTGAGTTAAATTTGAATTTATAACGGCTTTCTGTTAAGTTTTTCTAAGCTTTATTTACTTTTAATTATGCATGTAACATTTTCTAGGTTATTTATATATTGATAGCATTTTTGTAAACTAAACACTATATAAAATGAGCACTTCAAGAAATAAAATTGACATAAATTTAATAATTTAAGAATTTTTTTTTTTTTCGAAATTAATTAAAATGAATGAATTAGTTTATGAAATAACTAATGACCCTTTCAACATTAAGTCGGTATTGTGCTAATATCAAGTATTTAATTAGCAATATTCAAATAGCAGTGTTTAAAAATATAATATTTAAAAAAACTTTTATGGTAATATGAAATTATACTACTTTTGTAAAAAGTATCTGTGTCTCAAAAATAATAAATATTACTAAACAAAATAAATTAGTAATTAATAAAAACAAAACGGAGTAAATTATCAAAGCGTTGCCGCACCGCACCTCGTAAGAAGAGACAATTAAAATTAAATAATCGAACAACAATTTTCGCTAAAATAAATCTCACTTCGCTTTTTCCGTTCGGTAATACACCCGCTTATTTATTTTGTACGTCCGAGTACACAATTATAAGGGCGAGATCACTGAAATAGTTTTACGAGGTAGCACAACAACAAACAACTATTAAATAAATACTACTACTACTACAGCCCTTTTAACGTCCCACTGCTGGGTACGGGCCTCCCCTCAATGCGAGGGGAATTCAGACAATTAAATAAATATCCCCAGACAACACATACACTTCGTATGATCCCAAACTAAGCAATGCTTGTACTATATGTATGTATCATACAATGGCCTGTGGCGATCCCAGTTACGACGATATGTCGAAACAAAGCGTCAAATTGGTCGTATTTTTTAGTATTTTTCAACATTATCTTGAATAGAGATGATGTATCAAATATTCGAAATAATACTTTATCTTTTAAATTGAGTATCGGGTACACACTGCATGGTAGTTTTAAAAATCGAACATGATTTTTAAAATAACCTGGTTTAAAAAAAATATTAATTAGTAAAAAAGAAATTTCGTGCGGAGTTCATCAGGTTATCAAGTTTTTTAATTTTATAAAAGAAGCCTATAAATTCTATCAAATTGTTGAATAAAGTAAAGCTGTTAAAATAAACGCAACACAGCATTGGCGAGCGGTGCGGGACACAGCACAGCTCGCCGACCATGTTCTTACCCTTACAACGGACTGAGAACAAAAGGGGTTGCAACGGCCGAGGAAATGCAAAACGGAACCCAAAGAAAGTCGTTTACTGTAATTTCGTGTACACTGTACTGAAAAGAACCGGCTACGTTTGTGAAAGAAGTCCAGAAAACATTTTACTTTGTGTATACTTTAAATAGATATAGCCACACAACACATAATCATCGTATGATCCCAAATTAAGAATAGCTTCTATTTGAAGAAGACTGAAACTTATTTGACTTAGACTTAGCGACACTTTTGGGCGATATTGACTTATATATCTATCTATCTATCTATCAGCCAGGGACGTCCACTGCTGGGCATATGCCTCCCCAAAGATCGCCACAAATTACGGTATTGGGCTTTGTGCGCCCATCGACTCCCGGCGACCCTGATGAGGTCGTCCGTCCACCTGGTTGGGGGTCGTCCCACATTCCGCTTCCCTGTTCGTGGCCTTTGATGCCCCAACGGCCGTCCGTTCTCCGGGGAATGTGTCCGGCCCATTACCACTTCAAACGTGCAACCCTGCGAGCTATGTCTGTTACCTTGGTTCTTCTGCGGATGCCTTCATTTCTAATTCTATTGCGTAGTGAAACTCCCAGCATAGCTCGCTCCATTGCACGTTGAGTGACTCTGAGCCGTCTTATATTTGGAATCATAATTTTTTTCCTCGTCTATTGGGTATGCTCTCCAGTTAAGTTATAAAAATGTCGCTTCCGTCAAATAGCCTTTCACCCATCGATATAATGACCGAGCAAACTCCAAAATTTTCCACTGGCGGGAATTGAACCCGTTTAAGTGAGACCACTAGACCAAGCCGTCAAGAAAGAGAATCTTGAAAAATAATATTTATCTCAGTATCAGCTCAAACATAAGTGGGACTAGCTATCTTATACGGAAATGGTCTCCCTTATGATTTAATTACTTCCTTTGTACTTGTGTAGCCTTCACATTTGTTTATGGTACACGAGTTCAGTTGTGGATGGTTGAAAAAATATGGCATTATTTCTTGAAGAAATAATGGCCAAGACGTACCCCAGGAGGGTACCAGCTCGCTGCGTGCTGGAGAATCCCTCCCTGAGCTTTTACGCTCGGGCTGCCCTGCGTACTCTGGGGTGGGCAAAATTCCGCTCGCTTCAAGAAACGAGCATACTCATTCCTTAAAGGCCGGCAACGCACTTGCGATGCCCCTGGTGTTGCACGTGTCCATGGGCGGCGTTGATCACTTACCATCAGGTGAAACGTCTGCTCGTTTGTCTCCCTATCTCATAAAAAAAAAAAAAAAAAAAAGAAAAGAAAAAAAATCAATGGATCATTTTAGACGTCACGTATATATTATGGACCTAAAATATTGTTACGGACCTCTGATACACCCTTTACAACTATTTATATTTATTTTTTGATGCGTCAAATCAGTCTAAATGGCCATATCCGTTTCATACAATACAATACTACGTACCATTTCTACTCCGTGTTAACGCTCTACTGAATGTCTCGCGCAACTAATTTATATGAAAAAAGGTTACACCGACAATGCCAAGTAAATAAAATAGACTTGATTTAAAATGTACTCTATTCCTATACACACAAAGGCTTAATTTCTGTGGTATATGCCACAAGACCACGCTCGCGGTGTCAATTACAATCCGTTGAAGAATGGACTTTTCCTACGAGTTAATACAGTACTTTTTAGTATTGGCAAGGTTTTTGAGCTGCGGTTTTGAACTCCCCAATGTATTCGGAGCTCCATGTATATTGACACAGAGTACATTTTCAAATAAAGTCATGTTAGTTCACTTGCCCCAGTGGATGCATAGAAACTTTCTTGTAAAAAAGTCATTTCCAATCAAATAAAGAATGTTGGCAAGTATCCGGTCCGGATGTCACCGGGGACCGGTTGACCGGTTTAACCGGACCGTGTCGGGCCGCCTTATCTACCCGGATACCCGTGATACGGGTTCCCATTTATCCTTATGGTCATTGAAAGCGAACGGATAAAATGTATTGTGCAATATTGAATTAAATTTTTAAAAGCAAATGTTTTTTTCACTGTCCGAGGATCTAACATGGCTACAGCAGCAATTCCTCGTGAAATAATTAATTTCCTGTATTTTTAGCATGTCTGAATCTGCCTATGAAATGAACCGACGCATGAATTGCACAAAAACGTGACTATTTTTCAATAATTTGCAGAATTACTACGCATTCGTTAAAATTCTAGGCGATTAATTCGTGTAACAATCCTCGTAGCGTGCTACGAGCTACGGGCTACGTATCCGTGGCACTACAGTAACCGAATGCTACGGTCGTTTAAGAAAAATCGCTAAAGTGGCCATTCAAAGCCTCCACAATAAACAAACTCTGTGTCAATATGCATAAAGATTGAATTTCAGTGGTAAAAGCCACGCCCCCATGCGTGAAAATTCGCTCGCGCTGTCAGTGACATTTTGTTGAAGAATAAACTTTTTCTACAAGTCAAAACAGTTTGTTTTGGTATGGCAAAAAATTTGACGCGCGAGCGCTGACTCCTCAATATGCTTGCTGCATGCTTAAGTCCCCCCTTAATAGCTGGTATGTGCGCCAAGACAAGTCGTATGTCACAAAATATGTCGTTTCTGTCTCTTTATCTCCTGTGAGATAAGATAGAGAGAGAGAGAGAGTGACTTGGTGTGACACAACTCGTGACATATGTCTAAACTTGCCATGTATGCCAAGCTGTATCACGATGGAACTTATTCGTTCTTAAACAAATCCACTGTCACATATAATTATTTAAGGCTTAATGTTTAATTTATAGGAGTTTTACTTAATTCTTCAGTATTGTTCAGTAAGTAGTAACACCCTGAACGTGCTGGGCGAGCGAATTCACAAATTTTTTTTGAAAATGTACTCTGTACCAATTATGTAAAGGTTGATTTTGCCATCACTCGACTAAATTCGATCGAATTAACAATTAACAACTTCGTTGAAAAATGTGTTTCATCTGCGAGTTAATATAGTTCGTTTTGGTATGGACGAAATATTGATCGCGTGCAATTGTTAGCGTATATTTTAGCAGGGTTTGGTTCTACGAGTCAGTATAGCTTACACGGCACAACTCACATACATAATTTATTAGACAAATAAAATAAATCACGGCTGCTAAGATGTTTGCGAATCGGTCTGTGGTACCTACGTTGGTGTTTATCATCTCGTATAGCAGGGGTTTTATATTATTACTATCAATATATGTAATTACACTATTTACAATCACAAAATTAAATTAAGAAGAAAAAAAAAACTACAAAAAAAATAATTGTATATACAACAAAAGGTGTCAAGGAATCAATATAACATTAAAACAGTACTACTGACAGACGTACAGAAAAATAATGTATGTTAAAATTAGGGTCAAAATGTCAAAAATATCACTTGTCAATTTCCACTTCAGATGACACTGATATTTAATGGTTGCATAGAAAACCCGTACGTATTTCTCTATAGGTAATAGAGACTATAATTATTTGCTAATGACGAAAGTCGTTTATGCCATTTAAGCTACTAATAAATGCAACAGCTAACTTTTTATGTAAGTGTTATAATCACTTATTCTATACTTGTTTGCAACTGATGACCCTGGTTTAACTTATAAAAATATATGGTGACGGACTAAAACAAGGCCACTATATAAATATAGTAATACATTGAGCTAGTACACACAGTAATATTTCCTGTATTCTGTCGGTAATTCCTTATTAAATTTTTCATATCGCGCATGAAAAGACTCGAAATGAATTTCGGCTTACCACCTAGCCGTTCATTTTCCCGTAGCAAATTCGAGAGTTAAAAATAATGGAGCGTGGGGGAATTTTAAAATTTTGACGGAAATTGTGTTTGAATTATAATCTTTCCGGAAATGATATTTCCTAAGTGTGTGCTCATCTTTATTGGCGTACTGGAGTATTCCAATCGTGTTAATGTAATCTACAGACTACATGCAAGATTATCGCTACCTTATAGCCCCCGGCACACTGGGGCATCAACGCTCATGCGTCAAAATATTAGCCAACACCAAACGAACTTAATCGTGTCAATATGAACAAAAAGATTAGATTTCTGTCGCAAAAGCCACGCCCCCACGCGTCAAATTTCACTCGCGCCGTCAGTGTCATTTCATTGTAGAATGAACTTCTTCTATGAGTCAATACAGTTCATATTGCTATGCCACAAAAAATTACGCGCGAGCGTAGACGCCGCAGTGTGCCGGGGGCTATAAGGTAGAGACAATCTTGCATGTAGTCTGTAAATTACATTAACAATTACCCTAAGAATGTTATATTTTTGATTGTTTAACATTTTTTTCTCAGATTGATTGGTGTACCTAAAGAGTACTCTATGTATCTAACAAGTCAGATAAGTTTGTATAATGATATTTTAAATTAGTCTCTTAACACTATCTGTCTAGCAGCAATGTTTTCAATATTTCTCTCAGTTTTTGATAGTTATAATTGAAACAACAATAGTGTAAGAGGCGGCCGTAAAGCTTGTTAACTATTTAAAAAATACATAGAATTCGAAGTAAATTTAAAAAGACGATACAACTGGCCCATGAGAAATTGTATCCTAGATGTTGCCTGCATTCCCTCGCTGAATGCCTACAGCCACTCATTGAGCGATGAAATGGCCTGCTGTTAAGTAAAAATGCTAATGCTAATATCTTTATTACATTTTGGGCGTTTGATCCCATTAACCTAGGGCATCTAATCTTACCCGCACTGGACCAGTGAGGTAGACTATGGCCTAAATTTTCCTTGCATCGAGTGGGCATGTGCGCGTTATAATGGCAATAGGCTCTATTATATTTCGCGGAAATACATCGATGAAGTGTGGGTGCATTACCGTGAACCTCTGTCGAATACAGGCGTTATGATGTATATATATATATTAATAAAAACCTCGAACGAAAACGCACAGTTTATTGTATTATAATAAATAGAAGGCACTAGACCGCGCGGAAGGTCACCCACGCTTTGGACTGACCAGATCAAGTCCGCCATTGGAGGCTCAGTCAACGAATGCAGAAGGACGACCTTGTAGACAGCGGTGGCGAAATGTCGTGAAGCGCATTACATCTGCCCCTTTCAATACTGATACTTAACGATCACGACCGCTCTGTCAAGAGCGCACCGGATAAGAAGAAGAATAAAATATAATAAAAATACTATGACTCTCGCATAGTTCTTTCCCATTTTCCATCATCGTTCGCTCAACTCAGCAACGCATCAATTCAGTAACACGATCTCATTACCATAGTGCTTGGATAGACACGTCTCTGAACTGACAGTTCTTATAAAGTACCTACAAGTTCGCCGGCAAAATGGACTCAGATTTCAAAGATAAACTAACAAGTATAACTAGTTAGGCCGACATTGATAACTTTAATAGCTTTTAGCCGGGGTCATCAGAAAAGGGGCCGGGTATGGTAATTTCCGTGGTTTCCTATTGGTGTATAACTATCAAAGTTCCCACGAGCGTTATCGCTTTGTAACCGAATTTAAAAAGGAGGGGTTCCTAATTCGATCCGTCTATTTTTTAACCGACTTCAAAAAGGAGCAGGTTCTCAATTCGACCGAATATTTTTTTGTTTGTTTATTAACGACGTGTTTGTACGTTGATCTCATTTCAAAGATATTTTGTTAAATCAACCTCCTAAGTACATGAAAGTCAGTATATGTATTTGAAGTAAAAAAATACAGACCAATTAATCTTCTCCAAATGAACTACATTTTTAGGTATAAAATCTCTCATTTATTGAACAACTATTTACAAAATATTTACAATGCAAAACAAAATAAGTTAAAACTAATAAGAAAAAATATATTTATAAAATATGTAAAAAATTTGGCCCATGCGGAAGCGTACCCAAGACGCTGGCTGCATTCCCTCGCTGAATGGCTAGAGCCACTCGTTGAGCGAGAAATTTTTTAGGTTATTTCTAAAAGCACCTAGGTTTTAGAAGGTTAACTGATTTAACTTTCTGTGTAATACAGCTAAATACTAAGTCCAATAAAAAACGGGTTTCAACCTAATGCCGTTCAAACATTTATCTATATTTGTAATGTTGTACACAGAAACTATATTGCATCGAGATTGAAAAAAAAAGTAGTCTTGAGGCTCTGCGTTTTTAAGCAAGGAGTTTGATTCTCTAACTTTATAACTCAAATCTAATAACTATAGTTGTACAGACCTAGATTTAAGTTACTTTTTTAGGGTTCCGTACCCAAAGGGTAAAACGGGAACCCTATTACTGAGACTTCGCTGTCCATCCGTCCGTCCGTCCGTCTGTCACCAGGCTGTATCTCATGAACCGTGATAGTTAGAGAGTTGAAATTGTCACAGATGATGTATTTCTGTTGCCGCTATAAAAACAAATACTGAAACACAGAATACAATAAATATTTATGGGGGCTCGCATACAACAAACGTGATTTTTTTGCCGTTTTTATAGATAATGGTACGGAACCCTTCGTGCGCGAGTCTGGCTCGCATTTGGCCGGTTTTAACGACTAGTGTAGTCTCTACAAAATTTCGTCAACAAGTTCAAGAATAATTAATGAATCGCACGAACGAAATATTTTATACACATCCACCATAAAAATGAACCCCGAAAACATTGTTAAATAGTCCCACAAACATTTTAATTAGAAACCGGAGGGCGTACGAAATTACTTGCCCACTTTTTTTCGCAATAAACCACAGGGCTGGCACAAGCATATGAATAATTCACATGTAACTCTCGGGGTATATTTGCAAGGGCCGACCGAATTTTAAGAGATTTTTTTAATGTGACCCTTTTTTTGGGTTAAACATGAGTAGGTAATCTAATGATAATGAAGTAGTATACAGGGTGTAATAGAGGTCCGAAATAATATTAGGTACAAACTCTTAGCTCCATTACGAAGGCTTGGTTTAGTGGTTTGAACGTAGCCCACTCGATTCACTGCACCGGGTGGTTGGCGGTTTGATTCCCGTAAGTGGCAAATTTTCGCAATTTGCCCTAGTAGAATGAAACTAGGATCTACCGCGGTTTATTGTATGGTACAAATAGTACAAGCATTGCTTAGTTTAGGATCATTTCTTCATTAATTTCTTTACATTTATCTGTAACTTTTTAAATACTAATGTACTTTATAGCTGACCGGGCGAACTTCGTACCGACTTAGAATGAGTGACATACGAAAGCAGCGCCACCTACCGGGTTCAATTGTGAATCTAAATAATCCAGGGTGCCACCCAAACGCATACAAAAAAATCATTCAAATCGGTCCAGCCGTTTAGGAGGAGTTAGCTTACAACGAAAAGTGTCATTGATGTTATATATATTGATGATATAAAGATTTTATGTCTGTGGCAAAAGCAACACGAATACGCGGGTAATTTCACTCGCGTCATCGATGTTATGTCGTTCAAAAATGTGTTTCTTCCTTAAGTGAATACAGTTCGTTTTAGTATTGGCACAAAATCGGTCTTAAGCTTTTGGACGCGACTATTTCCTCATTGAAGACTCGCCATAGCTCTAAAGTGACATTAGCCAATGGTTGCTCCTCTATTCGTGCCAACCCTATCCAAGATACGCCACGTTGGTCAAATATTGGTATAAAGAGAATGAGAATGTGTTTTTCGTTATATTAAATTTTTGATATTTTATATTCTGGTCAGACATATATTTGAATTTCATATTGTCCACATAAATCGATTGGATGTGCAATTTAGTTTGAAAATAGGCTCTATTCGCACGGCATAGGCGAATATCCAAAAATAACGAGTTCAATAAATATATGGAAAGGGAATATAAATCGGACTACAGAAATAAATCCGATATGCAGTACTTTACCATCACGCGTCCAATTTTTTTGTCAATGACAAAAGAAACTTTGTCTCAATATACATAAACGTTGTATTTCGGTGATACAAGCCACGCAAACACGCTTCAAAATTATTTCAAGTCATCGATGACATTTCGTTGAAAAAGTAACTTTTTGTAAGGGTTAATACGGTGCATTTTGGTATGGGTAAAGAAATATGGCGCGCGAATTTAGCCGCACCTGTAGGCCCGGGTTTTATGCATCAAAACAAAGACAATCGTAACATCTGTGAGGGCAATAAATGGAAGGGCGTGCTTACCAAACGTTTCACTTTATGATGCCTATTAAAAACTCCCGCGAGCGCCTTCTTTCTTTGAAAAAGGTTGGAAACGACTTTATACGAACCTCCATGTTTATTATAAAAAAGTAACTATTTACAGCGGATTTGTAAAAACTTCAATCATCATCACCATACCTGTTTTATCCCATACCATAATGCGCCAACACTTCGCCGATAAATCTTGGTCTCAATGTAATAGAGGGCGAGCCTATTGCCATTATACCGGGCACGTTCTCCATCAATACGAGGGACATTTTGCCCCATAGTCCACCACGCTGACCCAGTGCGGGTTGGTGAACTTCACATGCTTTTCTATGGACGTGCAGGTTTCCTTACGATGTTTACCTTCACCGTATTATTATTGTTGTGAACACTTTTGTACTAAAAATGTATTCTAATCAGAATCAGTTTTTTGTTATTTACATAAACCATTACAGGTACCTATGAATCGTCATAAAACAAAAAATAATAATCTAAATCTCTAATATCCAATAGGCATGCATTTCCTATGGAGAAGAATGGGCAAGACACGTCATGGTTACTATTTCCCAAAAAGTAACACTAAGTAGGTGTTTTGTAGATAGATTATAAATTCAATGAATTGAAGGGTAAGGTAATAAATAAGAGATTAACATCACTAAAACCGTTGTAACATCCGGGACAAGGAAGCTTTTGTTTTTCATTTTAATAAGCAATCGTAAATTTAAATAATGGGTCCTTAAACGATGCTGTGGGGTCATCGCGGCCGCCTCGGTCTTAATATTCATGTTCAAGCGATTTGAAATCGCTGTTCATAGCGTTACGTGAATTTATTTTGTGTAGCGACATATAATTTTAAGGAGAGACTATTGGGGAACAAAGTTATCTAAACTAAAGTGTACGTATTGCTGTCCTACTTAGCACGATAATGTATAAGCGAGACTGCAATATTTTTACTGTTTTTTTTTTCCATAATTCCATACGACGATCCATAAACGACCTACCTAGAGATGTGTCCTACACTCATGAGGCCACTCATTTGGGGTCCCCGTTTTAGTAAATGAAATGAGTTACTCAAAATTCAACACTAAACCGCCTCACTCGTTGACTTCTTTCTCATGTCCCATGTAAAATATGTTGAGAAAAGTTTTAGTCGTGTTGGGAGTAAGCCAAGTAGGCGAACGACGTGAGTACGCGCTCGAGCAATGCCTCAACTCAAATGAGTTTTTTTTTTTTTTTGAAGGACTTACACTGTTGGCCGTGAGGTGGCCTTTACAGCTTTACCGGAGGAGTGGCGAGCGCAGAGTGCACTCCATCCAAGGCCTTAAGGGCGGAAAGGGGTGGCAACTAGCTCAAGGGCGCCACAGAGGGCACGACCTCGGCTTGGGCAGTTACGGTAAGGGGAGAGGTAGTGACTGCGCTCCTAGGTGCAAAGATGCACCTACGACCGGAAGAGGGGGTTTCTCGACCTCGCTGGCGAGATCGGTGTCTGTTTGAGCCTGGTGTAGGTGTGTTGGTGGCCCTCTCAACGCCCGGGTCGAGGAGGGCGGTGATCGTGTCGGGAGGAAGGTCGAGGAGGGCGGTGATCGAACTCAAATGAGGTGTGTATTTTACCTCATGAGTATCTCGCGAGGTAAATGATAGCTCCTTTTACCTGCCTCATCCTCAAATGAAATAGGACCAGCTAACCATCACTATCACCTACAATCGCTTCTTCAGTGCCTACTAAAGTGTATGCAATTCCATTGTAAACTATTCATTACTACTACTACTACTACAGCCAATTTAACGTCCCACTGCTGGGCACGGGCCTCCCCTCAATGCGAGGGGGATTCAGGCCATAGTCCACCACGCTGGCCCAGTGCGGGTTGGCAGACTTCACACATCTATCGAAAACTAGTCAAGTTCCCTCAGACGTGCAGGTTTCCTCACGATGTTTTCCTTCACCGTTTCTTAGCAAGTGGTAATCTCGGATGAAAATGAGATCCGCACATAAATCCCAGAGGTGCGAGCCGGGGTTTGAACCTGCACACTTTGATTGCAAGGCATGCGTTCGACCACTCGGCTACCACGGCTATGTTTTTGGCTATCAAACTATTCATTATTTTCATTATATTCAATTCACAATGAAATAAATTCCTTCGATTTTACTGTCGTTTTTTGTTATTTAAATCTGATTTATTCGAGTAAGTAGCAGTGGTAGCCTCTGTCTACCCCTTCAGATGTAGGCGTAATGATGTATTATTATTATCGAGTAACTACGACTCAATAGTGTTAGTGAACAATGGAACTTAAAATCTAAAACCTTAAAAGCTAAAACAAAACAACAAGAGTTTAATTGACAAAAAAAAAACAGACCAGAGATAACTGTTTATCTAAATAAATGTAACCATTGTTCATTTTCCCTCGACATAAAACCGTGTATTTTTAGTTTTCAGACTTCCTGGGAACAGGAAATGAAAAGAGTATGTATCATATTGTCGTGACAGGGAGTGGGGATTGGGGGAGGCGCTGAAAGTGAGGGAGGCCTGCTAATAAAATATTTCAGTTGATTTATGGGGTTGTGTGAATGATTCTATTGTGACAGAACAATGGTTGGTGATTGGGTGAGTATGAAATTTTGGGGCAGAACCGTCACAGACCAAATATTGTGGTAATCGGTTCGTCAATTATTTTGCTTATATTCTTTTTAACCGACGAAAAAAAAAAAAAGGAGGAGGTTCTCAATTCGACGCGTATATATTATTTACGAAATGATAAAATTTAATGCCATAGGCTGAGCAAATTCAATAAATACACATTATAAACAAAAACGGGCGACGAACGTGATAAAGATGGCGGATGATCGTCAATTATTTTACTTGTTTACAATAACCCGTCAATTTAACTGTAACGTTAATTTCTGACGTTTGAAAACGTCACGCAGCCGCCGCGCCGCCGCCATAGTGTATCTAGAGTACCCATAACGACTCCAGTCATGGTATAGCTCTGCGGTAATTTTTCCGCCATTGTTATCTCATGTACCTGTATTGTACGGCAACTATATAGGAAAACAACAATGGTAGAGTCAGATAAACCAGAAAAAATTACCGCAGCGCCGGCTCGAAATGTCATCTCCGTTATAATATCTCCATGGGGGCCGCAAGCACATCGTCTGTCAGTGCGGTAATGACATTACGAGACATTCATCCATTTCGTAAAAAAAAAATGGTTTGATTGGTACAGACAATACCAAGGGTTACCTCTAGTTTTGATACGTAAAATGAAACTTCCCTAAACCATATTTTACTAAAAGCTAAAGCTTTATGAATATTCTCCTGAAAAAATGGGCAACGTAATCAGCAAAGAAAGTGAGAATTCTCGCGAAGGCGAAATTGCGAGTATTTCTCATCGGAAGATGAGATTTTCTATTGAAGAATGTTTTTAAACTTCCCCTAAAAAAAATCGATTATGGATTTGGTTCCCGAAAACCGTAAGTACTAAAGCTAAATTATACTCATTAGCAACGAGTTATTATAACAAGAGAGAGCTTTTTCTAACATTTGACAGTTGTACACGTCAAATTTTGTGCATGATTTTGACTTCTATGTACTTCTGACTGTCTATGTTAAGCCGTGTAAGACTAGTAACCATGGCATCAATGTTATCCTTTTCGACGTAATATTATTTGAACGACTTTTTATATCTGTATCTTAATGGCACCTGTTAGCACGCATGTCAAGACAAGACCTTTGTCACAGAGTTGTTCGTTCGCTCTCTGTCTAATTTCATACGAAAAAAAGAGACAATATCAAGATATTTCGTGAATTACTATATAGTCTTGGCGCAAATGCTACAACTACTGTTCTTTTTAATATAATTGCTCATTACTATGCGATCCAAATAAGAATAGGAATGTCAATAAGCTCTATCTGTCAAATGTCACATGAAAAGTATGGTTTACAAAAAGCTTAATTGCATATCAATAATATTACCTACATCAAATATAAATAAAAAGGTTAAATTAGTAGCAAATTGTCTTAATAGAATATTAAATTATTTAATTTCACAATTCGTTTTTTCACGTCACAACATGGCGCAAAGTCGATCCTATTCTCATTTGAATCGCATAGTACATTATGCACACATTTTGAGAGGGCCAGCGTGGTGGACTATAGCCCAAAATCTCCCTCGTATTGAGGGTGAATGTGCCCGGTATAATGGCAATAGCCTCACCCCCTATTACATTGGGACCAAAATACATCGTCGAAGTGTGGGCGCACTGCAGTGCACCTCTGCCTAACCCTTCGGGGAATACAGGCGTGATGATGATGTATATATTATCATCAGATGCTGCGATGCCTTTATTATTAGCACCGACTTCTAACCTTAATGTAATAGCGACGTTTAGATTAGATAAACAAGGAATTAAAATGAACAGTTCATTATGAGTTTTGTTTTTTTAAACAACATTCTCATTCTACCATTCTTCAGTCAATTTCCAAGGCAATCGTAAACAAAAAGGTCCTATTCCGAACATTTCTCCTGACAAAAAAGAAAGTTAAAAAGTTTCCTATACACGTCGCATACAAAGGGCCAAAGCCAAAGATTGTACTTAAGGAACGCTTGCTGATTTAAAATCGTCCTTTGGGCGTAGACAATAAAAATCCTGCGTGCTCGGAATAGTAAAAATCCTGAGAGCTTTTTATATACTCACTCAGATACATCACGTGCGCAAACAACGAGATTTATTTTAGGAAAATCATTATCATACATCGTAAATGGATCGTGAACTTTGACTCTATTGTCACGATAAAGCCGGCTGCCAGATTAGATGAATCCCGTAAAGCCCCTCGCACATTGGCCGTCAAAATTTTTGTCGATACCAAAATGAACTGTATTGAAGTCAAAGTCAAAGTAATTTATTTGCGAATACAGGTTATTCTAAGGTGACATAGGTATCAGTATACATATTGACACATAGAAAGTGATAGTATATATAGTATATATATTGACACATAGTATATATATTGACACATAGAAAGTGATAATTCTACAACGAAATTACAGGTCGAGCGAATTTTGACCCGTATGAGAATAGGGAATATATTTAATCTTTATGCATATTGACACAGAATTCATTTTGGTATTGGTAAACACTTTGACGCTTGAACAGTAACACTCCAGTGTGTGGGGTTTAACGCACACACACGCACGTCTAAATTTTTCCACATTGGTACTAAGACGAACTGTATTGACTCAATAAATAAATCTCATTCTTCCACAGAATGTCACTGACAAAGCTAGCAGATTATAAATAATAGTTATGTTGCTTTCAGTATAGAAATTCAATCTTTATTTACATTTATACGGGCTGTTTTAGAAGTCCGAAATAATACTTTGACGTTTGCATCAGTACCGAGTATATAGCTGAACGGTATAAAAATTTGATCGAAATTCGACCATCTTTTTCCAACTTTTTTGCGACGTCATTTTTTATAACTCTAAATATCTCGAGTCCTATGTAATATTTGCATGTTCTCTTTGTGAATATTTTTAGAAGCCTTTCATATGTGTAGTTTACACTGCTTAATAGGGTTATGGTTGTACACAGATGCCAGAACACGATACCTGTGACCAATATTCAAAGGTCTAGTAATTCAGAAACTATGATAGTTAGATAGAAACTGTCTTCACTAAGCATCCACACATGAGCTACCGGATATGTAGCTGAAGTATTATTTCGGACTGTATCGGCCTGTATAGAGTTCGTTTTATTATCGCTTAAAAGTATTATGTGTGCGTCTTGACATAAATTGTACACGGAGGTTTAATACCATTAAATTGGCCTCACCTATATAACAAAACTCGATACTCTAATTTGCTAGCCCTCTTTCCTAACTTACATAGAACTTGTGAAACTTAAAAAGGAAATTTTCAAAGAAAAACAGTGTACCCAAATAAAAATCGTTTGCGAACCGAAAGCCAATTAAAAACTTCGTCTATTCAAAGAATAACAACGCAAGGGGGAGAGTCGTGGAAGGATAGATCCTTTATCTGTCCCTTCAAAGGTGGGGTAATCTACTAGCTAAACCGGGCATACTGTACTGAAACTTCAGTGAACGAATCATATTGATTGGAATCACTCTCGGAACTTCAAACTGTCGAATAAAAATAATAAGTAAATCAATATCACCAGGGCACCAAATGAGCAGTGGTAGCCGAGTGGTCGAACGCATGCCTTGCAAATCAAAGTGTGCAGGTTCAAACCCCGGCCCGCACCTCTGGGTTTATGTGCGAATCTCATTTTTATCCGAGATTACCACTTGCTATAAAACGGTGAAGGCAAACATCGTGATGAAACCTGCACATCTATAGAAAGACGTGTGAAGTTCACCAACCCGCACTAGGCCAGCGTGGTGGACTATAGCCCAAAAATCTCCCTTGTATTGAGGGAGAATGTGCCCGGTATAATGGCAATAAGCTCGCCCCCTATTACATTGGGATCAAAAATACATCGGCGAAGTGTGGGCGCACTACAGTGCCTACCCCTTCGGGGAATACAAGCGTAATGATGATGTATTACTAAGTCTGCTAACACTGTCGTCGTGGAGTTGCTATGGCTTCATTTTTTAAGGCATAAAAATACATCATGTACCAATGGTACCTTACTAGAATATGACTAGTTAAATTGCATCAAGGTGTGCTGTGGCGTTCGTTTTAGTATTGGCTGAAATTCCAACGCGTGCGTCTTGACGCCCCAGTGTGTGCGAGGCTTCTTATCGAGGGGTGAAAGGCTATTTCACATAAGCGACACATTTGGGCGAAATTCACTTATACAGGGTGCTTCAGAAGTCCGAAATAATACTTCGACGTTTGCATCAGTATCGGGTATACAACTGAATGGTATACAAATTTGATCGAAATTTGACCATGATTATTCAACTTTTTTTGCGTCGACAATTTCTGTAACTTGTAATATCTGGAGTTCTATGTAAAATTTCCATGTTTTGTTTTCTGAATTTTTATAGCCGTCTCTTGTACCTATAGTTAACATTCTTTAATAGGGTTACTGATGTGCCCCAAAGCCAGAACACGATACCTACGAAAAATATTCAAAGGTCTATATTTCAGAAACTATGATATTTAGATATAAACTGTCTTCACTAAGCATCTACATATGAGTTACCGTATATGTACCCAAAGTATTATTTCGGACTTCTGATACACCCTGTATACATATCAGGAATCAGGGAATTTTTCCGCATCGTATGAGTATGCATTAAAAAGTTAAAAAAATGTCGATTATGTCGAATAGCCTTTCAATCCTCGTTATAATCTTCGTGTATTTCCTTATATCGAAAACGGAAGCACCGACATCGTAAGCCTCAATGTAACCTGTATTGAATAAAAATAAGCTATTCACATTACAGATAAGATTATCTCATCTCTTTTTTTACGTTCTATTGTTAACGAAACGCGATATTTGCTTAAGAATGAGTCTCCAATAGCCTTCTCAAGCCTTTTAAGACCTCTCTTTTATTCAAGACACAAATATGTGTACTTTACCATTCATAAATCGAAATAATAGACAACGTTTTTAATAACAGAGAATGTCCTATGTAATAAATGAATTTTGAAAAAAAAAAACAATTTGAAATTTCAACTATTCTAACAATTCTATAGTTTGGCCATAAACAAAACTACATTTTTTGGCTCTTTATTTTAAATTTAGAATTCAAAATACCTACCATAGACAAAATATAATGCTGTAAAAAAAGAGACATTCCCTGTTATTTGCCTGTGCCCATTATATACAATTTTAATCATCACGTCTGTATTCTTCGAAGGGGTAGGCAGAGGTGCAATGTAGTCACCCAAACTTCGCCGATGTATTTGGTCCCAATAAAGGGTGAACGAACCTATTGCCATTACACCGGGCACATTCCCGCTCACTACGGGGGAGATTTGGACCAAACTCCACCACGCTGATCCTCTGTGAGTTGGTGGTGTTCACACGCCCTTCTATAGACGTGCAGGTTTCCTCACAATGTTTTACTTCACCATTCAGCAAGTGGTAATCATTATCGAAATTTATATTCGCACATGAAATTCTAAAATCCCAAAGGTGCGGGCCCGGGATTTGAACTTGCACCCCATATGTTCAAGGCGGGCGTTTTACCGCCTAGGCTACCACTACTAAGATAAGTGTGTACTATTTAAATAAGTTAGAAAGAGACAATGAGAGCCTCCAGGCTTCTCAATTTGCAAAAATTAATTACTCGTCGGAAAGTTATTCAGCTTTTTTAGGTAATTATGAACTTTTGATTAATGATGACTCGTCTCGTTAGGCAGATACCTCAGAGGTTTAAATTTCAAAGTACGGGACTATTCAAAAAAATCGGCCATTACTAAAAGCATCGCATACAAAAATGACTCGTACTGATCATACTTATAAAGTTGAATACACATTTTTATTAAATTTTATAATAAACGTGATACATTAAGTTAACTTTGATATGTAAGAGCTCCACATTTACGCACACCTAGGCTATATAAAAAAGGTCAGACGATTCCTCACTAAACAAAAGTGAAGCACCCATATTAATTATATACGCACATTAATACGTCTATTTCGCAGCTTACATTAAAAGTAAGTCGATCGCCGCTACGACCAGGCACCCGATAATTGGTACGACTGAGTTCATGCACACACAGATCGATTCTATGCTTCATTTTCTAACTAAGTTGCGTGGAATATCCCTGTTTTACGTGACAGACGAAACACATTACTATACCTAGGTTTGGTTTCAAATGTGGTATTTACTTGGCTCCGTGGAACTCCAATGTCGTATAAGTCAAATTATAATCAACAAAGCTGTTCAAAACGAACGAATTATTACAAGAAATCACGCCTTTTGCGTTCAAACCTAAAGTCAAGAAACGGGCCGTTTACTGTCCCAATTAAATAGGGTCTTAATACCGTTATATCGATCACACCTACTCCGAGGACCTTTCACGACCTGATTAACAGTCTTCCAGAAAGGACAAGTGCGTAGCACCCTCAACCGACGGAAGTGCATGAAAAGATGTATGACTGCGGATGAAGCGAAAGAGGTATGTCAGGAGCATAGCATGCGGTAGTATCTGCCTATCCCCTCGGGATACAGGCGTGAGTATATGTATGTATGTACCTTCACATTATCTTTTTACAAGCCAATCGTTCAACCGACCTCGTCAATATCACAATAGGCTTCCAGTATACCAAATAAATCTGCAAAATGAGCCGCGGGCGTGACGCACATCACAAGAAAAGGCCAAATAATGTCGACATTATTCCACGGTACTTGTATTTTCCTTTACAGATCAGACAGATCATTGATGTTACAATATCTCGATAGCTTCTTGCGTTATCATTATTTTGTGTTTGAATGTAATCTTATTTAACTCATAATCATCCAACATTACCACTTGCTATGAAACGGTGAAGGAAACCTGCACGTCTATACAAAGGCTTGTGAAGTTGACCAACCTGCACTGGGCCAGCGTGGTGGACTATAGCCCAAAAATCTCCCTCGTATTGAGGGAGAATGTGCCCGTTATAGTGGCAATAGGCTCGCCCCTATTACATTGGGACCAAAAAATGTATCGGCGAGGTGTGGGTGCACTATATTGCGCCTCTGCCTACCCCTTCGGGGAATATAGGCGTGTTGATGATGATGTATAAATCATAAATAACGATCCCGCACCACTGGGATTTTCGGATTCCATGCACGAATGTTATTTTCAACAATTTCATTGTCAATGACATTCGCCGATGTATGTTGGTCCCAATTCAACAAGGGTGAGACTAATACCAGGCCCGCAGGCGTATTCCCCCTCAATACAAGGGAAATTTGGGCCATAGTTCGGCACGTTGGCTGAGTGCGGGTTGGTGAACTTCACACGCCTTTCCATAGACGTTCAGGTTTCCTCACGATGTTTTCCTTCACCGTTCCGCAACTGACCAATCCTCGCACACACTGGAGCGCCAAAGCGCACGTAAAATTTACTGGTAATACCAAAATGAACTATATCTACGTATAGAAAAAGTTTATTCTTCAACGAATTTACATGGATAGCGCAAGCAAACTTGAAACTTTATAATCTCAGACTTTTAATACACTCTCTAAGTTCTCTATACGCGGATGAACAGATTTCTGGTGACCTGTAATACAGGTTTTATACCTACCACAGGCACCAGCGATCCACAACCCAAATATGCTAAATTTGTATTTTCTAATTTTAAGATCTGTTAATTCTTTGGTTTGTGGTGAGAAATAAACGATTTTTTCATTTCATTTCATTTTCATGAACAAAATGACGTAAGACTTAAGTAGTTTATCAGAAAGTAGATTACTATTCTTTTCACCTTTATAATGCATAATAACATTTTTGTACACAGTACTTTTCGTTTACCTCTTTGCTACGACTTTTATTTCGACCGAGAATTTTATTTAATAACACAATTTGGCAGCAGCCCCGAAAACACAATAGTTTCCATTATCATCGTGTTCGCTCATACAGCCCGTGTACTGTAAAAACACACACTTTCTTTTCGCCGAAACGCGTAGGCACCGATATAAATCAAGTCTTTGTAGTTTTTTTGTGCAAGCAAAATAGTTAATTTATTTTCTGCAAGAAGTTCTAATATTTATTGCTTCAACAATATTTGTAGCGTTAGATATACAGAGTGTTTTAAAAGTTCAAAATAACGTTGACATCATTACATCAGTATTGGGTAGGTAGGTATACAACTGAATGGAATAAAAAATTATCGAAATTCGACCACGTTTTACCAACTTTTTGGTACTCCGCTACGATTCACTACACCGTAGCACTTTGCTAAGCATTTTTCAATGCTACGGATGCTACGAACACCGCTACGTGATTTGTGCATTGTTTTAAGTTTTGTAACTTGAAAGTAATCTTAGCATCGACTTTGTTGGCAAAAAGTAATCTGTACTAAACTAATATTATTGTCGACAATATATTTCGTGTAGTCCATTATATCTAGTTTAATTATGTTTTTTGTGGTACATTGATTTGTTTGATCACACATCTATGGAGCGTAATTCTAGAAATGATAAAATAGTATTAGAGGTAGGTAAACATTACGAACAAAACTTTTGTTAATTTATTTAGCAGCCAGTACTTAAATTAGAAAGTAACACACATGTAACTACTGAGCTAAACATTAACTAAGTAACTAGATTAGTAGTAAGATTAAAACTAAACGAGTAATTAAATTAATTCCCTTAATGGATAGTTAACATTAGTCCCGTGGTAAGTAAGCCTAATTAATTAGAACCCTGTAATTAGAAGTAGATATGAATCTTGATATTACTTAGAAGTCGGGTCAAAGTCCTGCACAAATAGGCGCGTCAAAACTCACGTGACATTTTTTTTACCAATACCAAAATAAACTGTATCAACACAAAGAAGAAGCATATTTTTCAATGAAACGTCACCGACGACGCGAGTGATTTGAGTCACGTAATCATGTGGCTTATACCACTGGACTTCAATCTTTGTATTTATTTGCATAGAGTATATTTTTTGTTAAATGCTTAGTGATTTCGATCCTGTATGTACAGGGAGTGAGTTGGTTACGTAGGTTTTGTTGTGATCTGAATGTTTCTGTTACTATGTGTCAGTATATCTTAAACCGGCATGCCTAGCACATGCGCCAAGACGAGGGTCATGTTTTATGTACATATCGGCTACTGTATATGCTTCTTAAGTATTATGCTCCATTTCTGATACATCAGATAAGCGGTAGTAGCCACGCTAGCAGTGCAAGCTCAAATCCCTAGCCCGCTCGCCCAGATTTTATGTGCAAATGTATTATTTAATAACCATTACCATTACCATAATGGCAATAGGCTCGCCCCCTATTACATTGGGACCAAAATACATCGGCGAAGTGTGGGCGCACTGCAGTGCACCTCTGCCTACCCCTTCGGGGAATACAGGCGTGATGATGTATTTTGTATTATTTTATCATTACCATTTGCTGAACGATAAGGCAAATACTTTGAGGAAATCTGCATGCCTGTAGAAAGGCGTGTGAAATTCACTAACATCTACAGGGCCAGCTTGGCCCAAATCTCCTTCGTATTGAGGTGAAATGTGCCGAGTATAATGGCAATACACTCACGCTCTATTACATTGTGATGTGAAATACATCGGCGAAGTTTTAGTGCACTGTAGTACACCTAAACCAACCCCTTAGAAGAGCACAGCCATAATGATGTTTTTAGGGTTCCGTACCCAAAGGGTAAAACGGGAACCCTATTACTGAGACTTCGCTGTCCGTCCGTCCGTCCGTTCGTCTGTCACCAGGCTATATCTCATGAACCGTGATAGCTAGAGAGTTGAAATTTTCACAGATGATGTATTTCTGTTGCCGCTATAACAACAAAAAATCAGAATACAATGAATATTTAAGGGGGCTCCCATACAACAGACGTGATTTTTTTGCCGTTTTTATAGATAATGGTACGAAACCTTCCGTGCGCGAGTCCGACTCGCACTTGGCCGGTTTTATAATCTACATAAAGGCCCACTGTGTATGTCTGTAAAATTGTGTACGATGATACTAAATGTATATTGTAAAAAATATTGGCATAATGCGACGGAGTGCGAGTCCGTCGCCGGTTGGCGTTCCGTTCATTCGTTTCGTTGCGCTTCGTTCGGTCTCGCTTCGGTCTCCTCCCTTTCGTTGCCCGAACTCCACCGCCGACGCACGCCACAATTTTGAACGGAACCCTAAAAAACACTATTGGATTTTATTTATCGCCTAGAAAACCAGCTACCTATTTTAGAATCGTTACAAAATATTAGTGATAACTTCTTATGTTACGTATATTATCGACTTTTCCCACGATATTCTCGATCAAAGACAAAGCTTGATTGATTAAGCCGAACACTGGCCTAACTCACATTCAATAAACCCCTTTGGTAGATGGGAGCCTCAAAGGAGGCCGAATCCATTTCGGCCTTGAGGTCTGATATTTTGTTAGGCGCACTGACGGCCCCCAATTTACTAGACAGGCCTGGCTGAAATTACAAAGGAGAATGATGGCAAGATGCCAAGGGAACTACATATGCTCGGTTCCAATTTAAGTGTTCCAATGAGGAAGTAATTAAGTGTATATTTCATTATAATTTAGGCATAAATAGGCTAGTTATACAATGTGGATAATATTAGTTATATTTTAAGTTTTATATTTCACTGTGCTGCGATAGGTGTCGCTAAGATAGTTTGTGAAGTCACTATGGTTACGTTTACTCAAAAGAATTAGTAAAGAAATTGTTTAACGGTACTATTAAGACCGGGCTGGTACGTTTTGAAGACTTGGGAATTCATAAAGTAAATGTCGGTTTTCCAGGGGTCGACATAATCTAAAACTTATTTTGGGGGTCAAGTCAACGAGGACTGAAAATCGACCCCTATTAATGAACACAAGTTCCTATTTGTAACTTGCAAGATACTGTATTGAATAAGTTTTGTTACGTGTACTAACTTGTTATAAGAATTACTAATATATTAGTAAGAAGTATCATTGTAGTACTTTTAAAAAGTCAACAAGTCGATAAACGTGTACAAGTTCGTAAAAGATGAAATTTTGTATCAATAGAAAAAACTACAGATAGGATTGTTTACGGTTACGGAACCCTAAAAAATTCTATCTCTAGTTAGGTATGGACCTATAGGGTAAAACGGAAACTCTATTACTTAGACTTCGCAGTCCGTCCGTCCGTCCGCCCGTCTGTCACCAGGCTGTATCACATGAGACGTGATAGTTAGAGAGTAAAAATTTTCACAGATGATGTATTTCTATCTATGTATTACTATAACAACAAATACTAAAAAACCCCATTAAAAAATAAGGGGGCTCCCATACAACAGACGTGATTTTTTTGCTGTTTTTATAGATAATGGTACGGAACCCTTCGTGCGCGAGTCCGACTCGCACTTGGCCGGTTTTTAAGTAATCAGTTTATTTTGGAAAATTGGGGGTCTCTTGCCCATAATTGTTTGGGTATCCCAGCTTTATAGTTCACAATCTAATTCAAAATGGGTGTAATCTATTATCACTATAGGTACCAATTTACATTGATGAAGGTACCCCACTAATTCTCCATTTGCCAACGTTGAAATAGTTATTCGCTTACCCTTTCATAGCACAATAGAAGTGGATGAATAGTCGGTATTGTGGGTAGGCATTCGGTCGACACCTCGCCGGGACAATACGGCCGGCTTTAAATAATGACCGCCTAACTAACGGCAATGTAACTCGTTATTCTTTAGACGCGTGTGATTCAACAGCATCCTACTTAATATTATAAATGTGAATGTTTGTTAGGATGGATGTTTGCTACTCTCATGCAAAAACTACTGAACGGATTTAGATGAAACTCTACAGTATTATTGGTAAATAAATTCTTGTATTATTGGTAAATAAATAAATTATCTTAGATAAATTATTGGTTCATATTGAATAATCAAGGTCTTTGCAGACGAAGTCGCGGATAGAAGCTAGTAAATCATAAGTCCGAATTAATACTTTTAAGTTTGCATGAGTATCAGATATACAAAATAATGGTATATAATTAAAATTGAAATTCGTTTATTTTATTTATAATTTTAATTATTATGAATACCTGAGCACGCGATTTCATTCACCCGAAATTCGTAAACCCTCATTATTATTTTAAAATAATAGTAGTCTAAATTACTCCTTCTAATATCAGCTATCTGTCAGTGAAAGTCCCGTCAAAGTCCTTTTTTTTTGTATTAATGGCCCCTTTCCATTGGGACCGTCAAAGTCCTTAAACTGTTTTTAGTTTAACCAAAATGAATATACAGATAAAAATATATGCGTTTTCGTTATTGTAAGCTGTCATATTAACAATACAAACAGACTCTTTAATTTCATTCATTTGTATAATATGCATCCTGGCTGATTATATTTATTAATACATTAATATTTTATCTAATAAAGCATTAGTTTATAGTTAGTTACCCATATTTTCTCCATGCGTATTATAATCACATCGTTAGTAAAAAAAAACGCACCTTTTGCCGACGACGTGTCCATAAGATAAAGGTAACGATCGAACCCTTATGTGGACTCATAGCTCCGGGCCATGGTAAATTGTACCTTATTGCAATAAAATAAAATCAGTAAATCAAGACATTTTTTCTCATTCTTACTTTATTACCATAAGTGAATTTTTTTTGCACAAGACATCTAAGAATTTATCTTTAGTATTTCAGTGTGACCGCCAACCTAGGGCTGAGTGAAGCGTGACTGTAAAACTAGCCTTGGTGAAAGTAATATTTATTTAGAAGTAGACATAATATCTAAAATATCATTGATCGATTAATGTCCGGTTGTCCAAAAGACGCCAGGGGACGTTAGACAAACCGTCCGTTTAATAAAAGTTTTGTAAGTAAAGCTTCCGATCTGTACGCCAATACAAAAACGGACTGTATTGACTCACAAAAAAGCTCATTTTTCAATGTCATTGACAGTGTGAAAGTATTTTGACGCGTGGTCACGTAACTCTTACCACAGAAATTCAATCTTTATGTGTATGACACTGGGTTCATTTGGGTATTGGCAAAAAAAAATGAGGCGCGTGTCTTAGTGTGCGCGGGAGTTTACGGTTAATTACTAAAAAACTAATCGTTGCCCTTACGAGTAGTGATTAGGATTATATAGAAACCCAGCATTTGAGAACAGATACAAAAGCTCCTTTTATTTGACAATAGAAATACGTACTTAACCTACTAGTGTTCTTGCCTCATCCCAAGGCCCACACTAAGCCGCCCTTGGACGCAATTGCGTGTTAACTTTTTATGTCTTCTAACGGACACACGCGACCCTTTTCCGATGCCAACAATTTCTGACAGAGTGCCCTTGTTTATACCGAGACGGAATCCGCTCACGCGAGTAAAAAAGAAAAGTAACTGTAGCGACATATAATCACGTTATAAACAGAAATACGCAGACAGATGGCGCTGAGCACTACTCAGTGCACAAAAAAAGATTCTATTGCAATCCTGAATCGCGATAGAAGAGTTCCCAACCCACTTTACTATATATATAAGATCCCGACATCGATCGTGGCAGCGTAGCAGCCGATCCTGAAAGGCACACTACTTGCCTCATTAATTATCAATTAATAACAAAAAAATTAAGAAAGTTCTTGAAATCTATTAACTCGGTATATTATCGCTATTGCTTTAGACTAACATTTTCATTATAGTTTGACGTTCTACGATGATCAATCTATTTAATTATATATAATCAGACAACACATACTCATCGTATGATCCCAAACAAAGCTTGTACTATTATTGGTACCGTACAATGAACTGAAGGCATTCCCAGTTACACCCAGGCAAATTCTTAGGTCTTTTCCAAAATTTTCCACTAGCGGGAAACAATCCCACAACCACCTCTTTCGGTGAGCCGTGCAACCTGCACTCAAACCGCCAAACCAAGCCGTCATTGTCCGAAATGTAAGTGTTGGCAACACAACATTAAGTTTATAATTTTTAACACAAACAATTATTGTGCTGGCAACTCGCGCTTTCTCTCTCGCTGCGTCCGCTTAACGGGTCGGTTGGTCATTAATATTACAATACAATCTTTATCTATACTATATTATAATTATAATATAATAATATAAAGAGGGAACTTAACTTAAAAACTACTGGACCGATTTCAAAAATTATTTTGGCGTTAGGAATCTATATTATCACAGAGTAGCATAGGCTATATTAGAAACCCGTGCGAAGTCGGGACGGGCCGCTAGGATTTTATAACTTGAATAAAATAAACTATTGAAGTGCTTAAAAGTGTTGAGTTATTATATATTCAATATCATCAACAACACCTGCCCATATTGTATGTTTCAGGTACGAAACAGTAAGACTACCTATATCTAAACAGGTTGTATGCTCATATCAGATTGAGGAAATGATCGGATTCATAGTCGGCCTTGATCGGACTAATGTTTCGTGAGCTGTGTTATAATGACAATTATTTCGAACTGTAAGTATGCAAACAAAGATAAATGCAGACAAGGATTATTAGTCCACTGTCAACGGTAGAAGTAAATAAAAATATTTGAATACAAAAGCAGTGGTAGCCGAGTGGTCGAACGCACGCCTTGCAAATCAAAGTGTGCAGGTTCAAACCCCGGCTCGCACCTCTGGGTTTACGTGCGAATCTCATTTTCATCCGAGATTACCACTTGCTTTGAAACGGTGAAGGAAAACATCGTGAGGAAACCTGCACGTCTATAGAAAGACGAGTGAAGTTCACCAACCCGCACTGGGCCAGCGTGGTGGACTATGGCCCAAATCTCCCTCGTAATGAGGGGGAATGTGCCCAGTATAATGGCAATAGGCTCGCCCCCTATTACATTGGGACCAAAATACATCGGCGAAGTGTGGGCGCACTCCAGTGCACCTCTGCCTACCCCTTCGGGGGATTACAGGCGTGATGATGATGATGATGATGTACAAATGTTACATGTTAGGTAATTTATTTATTTATTTCCGTTTTATATTATTACTGCCGTATATATCTTACTGTTTAGTTGGACCGTACAAACAAACACTTCAGTTTGATTAATTTGTCTAGTAAAATCTAGGTACGTTATATTTTAATTATATTACAATCAGCTCAAAACAAAAACATATGGGTCGAATGAGAATCGCCTTCTTCCATTCTTGCTAGAACCGAATTGATCGTGTAGCCGGCTTTACCATGTAAATGGAGCCTAATACAAATGGTTTGTATAACTATTTATAGGGACTAAAACCCGAGCCACAAACAAAGCTTCGCAACTATAAATTGTAAGAATATTGTAGCTTCGAATTTATTGATTCAATTTTATATAAGCCTTCTTTTAATTTTCAACGCAACAATAGAAAACCATTTTATTATGTTTTTGTACGTACGAAATACATAGAATTTAAACTAACTTCCAGTAATTACATGATAACCAACTAAATCTATCTATACATATATACATATACAAATAAATAAAATTGGAGTGTCTGTTTGTAATATCAAAATAACACTTTTTTACCAAATGCGTTTGAAAGTATATACGATACCTAAAACGAAAACGCAATTTTAATTTTTTTTGTCTGTCTGTCTGTCTGTTTGTTTGAGGTAAACTTCTAAACGGCTGAACCGATTTCAATGGGACTTTCACTGACAGATAGCTGACGTTCCAAGGCGTAACTTAGGCTACTTTAATTTTAGAAAAAGCATTAGGGTTCCGCGGGAAAAACATAATACCCATATATCCGGGTAATCTCCCTAAAGTCCACGCGGGCGAAGTCGCGGGCACAGCTAGTTAAATATATAATTATATTAATTTAAAGAATTTTTGGATCCATCAACATTGGCATTGGAAAACACTAAAAGCCGTTGTAAATGATTTGTCAGTGGATTTTAATGATGGCATTGACAGACCAATATACAAGGTGTTTCAGAACTTCGAAATAATACCTGGCCGTTTGCATGGGTGTCGGGTATACAACCGAATGGTATAATTTTTTTATCGAAATTCGATCATGATATTTCAATTTTTTTTTTTTGCCGCGAATTTGAAAACCTTGAAATATCTCTAGTCCTAAGCGTAATTTTTAAGTCCTCTTTTCTAAATATTAATAGCCACCTCTTGTTGATGTAGTTTGCTCTGTCAAATAGAGCTATGGCTTTAGAACAAAGCCACAACACGATACCTGTGGTAAATATTCAAAGGTCTGTAACTCAGAAACTAAGATAGTTAGGTATAGTTTGCCTTCACTAAGCTTCTACATATCAGCTAGGTACCGCATATGTACCTAAAATATTATTTCAGACTTCTGAAACAGCCTGTATAATACATACAATACAATACATCGTCGTCGTAAGTATCAGACGTTTTAAGTTAAAGGAAAAGATATTAACATCGTTTTCAATCAAATTTAACTCCCATTCAAAGAAATTTGCACAAACAAAATGTTTCAAATCACTTACAAATGATATTCGCTGTATTCTAAAACCGCCCCGTTGAAATGCTACGTCACTTCCGGCGAAGTTATAGCATTCCGCCGGTGGCGCCCCCGCCCGCCCCGGTGCGGAAATATTCGTTTTCAATCCTCAACATTGTTTTATTCGTAGTCTATTATTTTTTGTTTAAGTATTAATAACTGCGCATATATATACATTGCCAAAACGAACTGTATTCGCACATAGAAGAGGTCCATTTTTCAACGAAATGTCATCGATGATGTGAGCTTATTTCTTATTTTATATTTTGTTACGAAATTAGTGTCATGATGAAATTTAATGGAATAAGATGAGGCTCCTCATCCTATTCCATTAAATTTCATTATGTACCCGCTAACCGCAGGTGGAGCAATGGCTCCTTCAGCCAGGATCAAGTAATTTATAGGAAGAGAAAATGTGTATTACATTATAAATGAAAATGGGTGATGAATGTGATAAAGATGCCAGATGAATCATTTAAAGGAACTGTATCTGTAATGTACTGGCGCGCGGTTGTGTTTATGCACAGATAACCAAAAGGCCATTTCTAACATTTGCCGCTTACAAAAATAATCGAAAGTAGACTGTATGCCACACATCTTAGTATTTTTTTTCGGGAAATTAAACGTAAAGTTCACTCTCATACATAATGTTCTTCCTCGTCACATTAGCAGCCGGAGAGCTTCACCTAGCCTTCCTCACCATTTAATTCAACTAACTGAATCTTTTAAATCACCGTGATTCTGTTCTTATGCTATTTGTTGTTTTAAGACGAGTTTCCGTACCTTCAAAACCGTTCTTTTCCGTTACACGCTCCGTCACGTTTCCACAAAGTTACATAACTCTTGTGCTAGCCCTCTTTTGCGGAAACATTCGCCAAACAATTGTTTACATTCTATTGTTCTGTTTGCAACCGATTGTTTGACCAAAGTTTGTTTGAACATTGTTTATGGATTTATGTTTGTTGCGTTTTAAAAATTAATTAGGTTACTTGATAAATATTGTGCAAGAATTATATCGAGGGATGAAAGGCTGTTTCCCTTAAGCGACATTTTCGAACTTTACAGGAGAGCATATTCATTCAACGTAGAAAAAATTGCTGATTCAAAATAAGTATATAAGTCAATATTGCCCAAAAGTGTCGCTTAAGTGAAAAAGCCTTTCACCTCTCGATATTAACTCGCTTACATTACCCGATGGGAATTCAAAACATTGCCTTTAGTTTTACACTTAATGTCATTATAAGCAAATTGTTGCCACTTAAGTAGATATGCGGGTTTAATCAAAGCGAAACAATATTGACCTCCGCAAGTGTATATATGTGATATTTGCTCAAATTGTAAGAATTGACCCCTCTGTTGCTAGGAGTAAAGAAAGAAAGAAATAAAAAATACCTTTATTTGTCGCATCGGTGACACACGAAACGATACTGTGTAAAAAATACAAGATATTAAAAAATAAATATTAAACCAATAAAAAAAAAACTAAAAGAAAACAAAAAAAGAACATCTTACAAGCAGGAATCGCATGTCACCCATGCGCAAAAGAGGCCTCGCTCAGCATAATGCACCGTGTGCTTACGCACTGGTTTTCAGCTCGGCCTCAAGTGACGCACGGGTGGACAGTCGCTGCAACTCATATTAAACGATATTGTTACAAGTACTATCACTAGGCTCCCTAACAGTGCTGGCAGATAGATAAAAATAACTTAGCAAGCGCAATGCAGTGCATATATTTGCCTCGAGTGAATAACGTCATTTACAGATCGAGGCAAAGCTGCCTCGTGAGGTGTAACACTCGGCAGTGGAAATCAAATATGAGCTCAATGTAAAGAGACATAAATGTGTTTTTTTTTTAATAATAAATAATCTATATTCAAAAAGTAAGAACAACCAAGATGTTTACATAGTAAAGATTATTAACTTCTCCATATTTTTTTCGAAACTTTGCATCTACATGGCGTGTTAAGTTTTTATTATCAGTTGTAAATAATGAAAATCCAAATATCAGCTCAATGTTCATAAACATACATGTGAATATTTGACTTCTATCCTTCTTTTTCTATTTCAAAACTTCTTATCTACTGGACGCGTTTATAATCAAGTAACAAAATATAAATTTGTCGGTTCCTTTTATGTCAAAAACTCATCTTCGATCGTTAATGCCTGGTCACATTACTTTATAGTCTGTGTCAAATCTGTTTACCCCTCAATCGGTTGCACATGCTCGGCGGCAAACATAATTATCCGTGTGCAAACAGGTCCCGTCTGCGGGAGGCGTAATACCTCGAGCAAACTGAAGCTTTCAGGAAACCGAACGGATGTCTCAGGGGTATTTTGTAGGTATAAGAAATGGGAGGTGTGAGTATGTTTTATTAGATTTTGTAGAAATAAACAAATGATGATCAACCCTCCATTGGTGATTCTATTGACAAAATTTGTCAGCACTAAATATATTGCAATTTTACTCCTATGTAACGATCGACTAATTTTAAAACACTGTATAGAGTGATCACGACTCTAGTTAAACCCAGCTCATTTAAAATGCACGCTGTGTGCGAGCCGGAGCTTCTATACTCTGTGGCATTTTCTCTTTGCCGCATTAATTATAAAGGAAAACTTAAATAGAAAGTCTGGTTTGAGGTATAATTTTAATTGTATCTCATTGCTGTAGTCCTCGTTATAATATGAAGTGGGTTTCTGTTACCATATTTATTTAAGAGCTTTGACCTGCAAATTAAAAAATTCTCTACAAGATATTGATAGCGGCGCGGCATTCGGAATCAGATTTTTTTTATTCATGTAAACAATTACTGAGTACTTAAGAATGATCAAACAAAAAGTAGGACTCTACCATTTTCCCTCACCAAAGTTTTTTGAAATTATAACATCATTGATTTAAAACGTTTTATAAATTCATGGGTTTTTAAGTTTTTGAGTGAATCATGTCGAGACTATAAAATTATTATTAAACTATTGTTATTTTGTGTTTGTTTCAAAAACTGATTTGAAGTAACAGAAACAAAATAATTTGGGCAAACTGTGCACCTCTGTGTACGTCTGTCTGTATAGCAGCGTGATTGAGATTTTAATTTCAATAAATTTGATGGTAGCTTTGTTTGTCGGTACCATATACAATTTTAATCTAAATAATAAATTTTGTAAATAGCTCTCAGTTTCAAAATTACATAATTACTTCTGAAAAAAAGAAAATCTTCAAAAATATTTTGATACTTATAAGTGACCTTCTAACATTAAATAACTAGGTACCTAACTCACTTAGCTCTTAAGCTTTGTCCACACAGTAAAAGCCGGTAAAAGCCTGGACGTGCCGACCCCTATGATATCCGTACGAGATAGTTTTAGGTTCTTCAACACAGACGTGTAACGAGACATGCCTTTTACTAACAAATATAAGGTACCTACGATGTGAGGGATAGCGAATATAACACCTGCATTTGCAAATGTACTCTATGCTAATGTAAATAAAGATTGTATTTCTGTGGTAGCAGTATCATCGAGGACACTTCTTTAAAAAATTAGCTTTATCAATGAGTTAATACAGTTTGTCTGGCAAGACCCTTTTTCTCATAAACACGCGGAGATATCACGTTAATTAAATTATGACTCAGGACTGCCATCCCTTGGAGTTGTATAAAAATCAAAAGTCATCTCAATCCAAAAAGCCCAAATTTGCAGCAAAATAAAAAAAAAACAATTTTGTTACAAAATCTTAGAGACTCGATTCCCGTGATTGATATAATATGTTATTTATATACCTACTAGCTGACCGGGTAAACTTCTAAGTGCATAAGAATTAGTGATATACAAAAGCAGTGCCACCTACCGGGTCCAATTGTGAATCTAAACCATCCAGGGCGCCACTCAAACGCATACAAAAAAATTCATTCAAATCAGTCCCGCCGTTTAGGAGGAGTTCAGTGACATACACACGTACAGTAGAAATATATATACGACTAATTGGAACGATAAACTCGATGCGCGAATACAACTCGCTCTTGACTTGATTTTTAATTTTCACTGCCCTTAAAAATATCAGATTCATGAAGAACAAATATGATATCATACAGGGTAAGTACAAACAAAACGCTCGTTCATTGTTAGGGTTCCGTACCCAAAGGGTAAAACGGGAACCCTATTGCTGGGACTTCTCTGTCCGTCCGTCCGTCCGTCCGTCCGTCTGTCACCAGGCTGTATCTCATGAACCGTGATAGTTAGCAGGATTAAATTTTCACAGATGATGTATTTATATTGCTGCTATAACATCAAATACTAAAAAACAGATTAAAATAATTAATTAAGGGGGCTCCCATACAACAAACGTGATTTTTTTGCCGTTTTTATAGATGATGGTACGGAACCCTTCGTGCGCGAGTCCGACCCGCACTTGGTCGGTTTTTTTTTTATCTACATGTTATTTCAGCGTAACGATCTCTCGTGTTCTCCTTTGACAGCGAGTTGTAAAAAAATTCTCCATCTTGAGAAGTGAGACGCTGAAAATAAGGACTGAAGATAAAGCTTTGGCATTTTACGTGAGTGCCGTTTGTATTGTACACAATAAAATAAAAAGATGTTTGTGGTAACACTTGATAAGGAAATGTTGTTTGTGAAATGGACTGTAGCAAAGACTCTGATGACTTAAGCATTCAAATAGATGGAGACTTTAGTCAAAGTGAAACGTTTTTTTTTGCCAATACTTAAACAGACTCTGTCTCAATATACATAAAGATTGAATTTCTGTTATTAAAGCCACACTCCCACACGTCAAAATTCGCTGGCGCTATCAATGTCGTATCGTGGAAGAATGAGTTTTATATATGTGTAAATACAGTTCGTTTTAGTATTGGCAAAACATTTGACACGCGAGCATTCCGTTGGCGTCCGCGGCTGTAGACTAACTTCCACCCGCGATTTCGTCTGCGCAGACTTATAAAGTTTACTTTATGTGGCTATAGCCACCTTACATACACAATATTAATGCAAGTTTCATCCGGTAAAGCTGCCACCTCACGGCCAACAGCGTAAGTCCTTCAAAAAAAAAAAAGTTTCATCAAAATCCGTTCAGTGGTTTTTGCGTGAAAGAATAACAACTCCATCCATCCATCCTCACAAACTTTCCCATTTATAATATTAGTAGAATAGTAGGATATATAAACACAAAGCAGATTTACACAGAATAGATTCGAGGGGAAACCATTCGGATTTGCCGGATTAATTGTGTCAGATTAATATCCGGACTAACTAGGGGCCGGTTAACGCTGATCGTATAAAGCCCGTTATTGACGTTTGATATGTACAGAGTGTATCAGAAGTCCGAAATAATACTTTGGCGTTTGCATCAGTATTGGGTATACAAACGAATGGTATAAAATGTTTATCAAAATTCGGCCATGTTTTGTCAACTTTTTTTCCGGCGTCTATTTATAAATATCTCGAGTCCTATGTAAAATTTGCATGAACTGTTTTAGGAATATTGGTAGCCACCCCTCATAAGTGTACTCCTGAATGGTGTTATAGATTTACCGAAAGGACAAGATACCTATGACAAACATTCAAAGGTCCATAACTCACAAACTATGATAGTTACGTATAATCTGCCTTTACTAAGCATCCACATTTAAGCTACCGTATATGCACCCAAAATATTATTTCAGAGTTCTGATACATCCTGTAGGTATACGTCTGTGGAAATTGTCTGGCCATTATACCCGGAAATTACGTTGGTTTGACGGTATTTGTCCAGCGGGGCAATTCTCACATGAATGAGATTATCTCTAATTCGACGCAACCAAACGCCAAATTAGTCGTATTTTTTCGTTTTGCTTCGATTATGTCGAGTTAGAGATAATGTCTATCTTGCAAAAATTGGGCCCTGATTCTATTGGGATCAAACAGAACTACTAACTAAGTGTATCGCCGTCCTTTTCATGAGATTAATCTAAAAGCTACTACTACTACTACAGCCCTATTAACGTCCCACTGTTAGGCACGGGCCTCCCCTCGACGCGACAGGGATCCAGGCCATAGTCCACCATGCTGGCCCATTGCGGGTTGGCAGAATTCACACATCTATCGAAAACTAGTCAAGTTCCCTCAGACGTGCAGGTTTCCTCACGATGTTTTCCTTCACCGTTTCATGGCAAGTGATAATCTCAGATGGAAATGAGATTCACACATAAATCCCAGAGGTGCGAGCCGGGGTTTGAACCTGCACACTTTGATTGCAAGGCGTGCGTTCGACCACTCGGCTACCACTTCTAATCTATGAGCGAGATACATAAATTTTAGCGCTATCAAAATCAGTTTACAAATGTGAAGCCACTTTAATAGGCGGGTAATTGATTTTATTCGAAGCAGTGGGAGCCTAGTTTGGTAGAACCCCCCTTAAACCTAAGGGGTGCAAGTTTGAATCGCGTGCTCGCACCTGTTGGATTTCATGTTTAAATGTCATTTTCAAATGTTGCTGAACGGGGAACGGTGAACCTGCACGCCAATAAAAATGCGTTTGAAATCCACTCACCCGCACTAGGCGAGCGTAAACTATGGTTCGAATTGTCCTCCTATTGAGAAGAAATATACCCTGTAGGCCCACCCTTATTATATTGGACCATAATAGCGAAATATGGCTGCACTACAGTGTATTATTTGATTGTTGATTTTATATATTTAAACTGTTGTGAGGACTAATAGTAGGAAATAGATCCAAATCAACTAAAAGTGATTCTTGTTTATTAAAAATAAAGTACCGTATCCATAAATGGTGGTTATTAAAATAAATATCGCAGCATTCAAACATTGCAATAAAAAACACTTTAAAATCCAGCATTTATAGTGCATTTTCCAATAAAAATTGCTATAATGCAACTATGAAACCACTTTATGCGTTCGGCAGTAGCGGCTTACGGTGTGATATAAACTGATTAGTGGCTCTAGTCAACTCGACTGGCTCGCAGTAACCATGTTACTGCTGACACAAAACCGATTAATCACTATATTCATGTCTCTAAAGGCGTAATTGGCAGTATTGATCAAATTATTGAGATTTCACGCTACGTGTGAAGGCGGCGTATCTTTTGGTACTGCAGACAAATAACTCAAACAATGTTACCGCGAAAACTGCTTGGTCTAGTGGACTGGTTGTTTGGAAGAAATAGCTTTTAGCGATAAGACCGCCAAATTGTACATAGCTATTTAAAGAAAGAAAGAAAGAAAAAAACATTTATTCAACACAAACACAAAGAATACAGAGAATACAAAACTTAAAATAAATACAAAAAAGAAAAAGAGTGTCAGTGCGAACTGTGCCGAAAAGGTATTGGCTCAGCACATGCTGGAGGGGTCCAGCATGTGCTGAGCCAATACCTTTGCTTCCCCCAGCGCTGATTTTCAGCCAAACCCTCTTCAATAACTTAATCATAATAAATAATACTATTAACGAGCTACTCTATTAAATAAAAAACAAAATAAAAAAAGAAACAAAAACAAGGATGAAGAAACAGAAGCAATATAAAATATAGATTTAATTATATAAGTACAAATACATAATACACTAAATATATTTCACTACTTATATAAATTAAGAATCTACTAATATAGACAAAAATATAACATTCTTAGTGTTATATTTTTGTCTGTTTGTTTTTTTTTTTCTCTCTCGCTATTTGGTGTACAACAAAGAGTACTTTATCTATCTAAGCTTGATATTTGGGTTCGATTCCAGCCGCGAGAAATTTTGCAAAAAACCTTTTCCCAATTTGTCTGGTCTGGTTGTCACTGGGTTCGCCCTCAGTCCATTATATTGTACTTAAAGTAGCTTTGCTTAGTTTGAAATCCTACGATGAGTATTATGTTGCCTGTCGATAATAAAAAAAAGTATTTAATTAGTCGTATCACTTCCAACAGCGCAAGGTCGTACAGCCCGCAAAGGAATTTCATTAAGATCCCGTTCAGCTCACACCACGTGAGAATTTTGCAATATCGGAACCCACCTGGACTGTGAATTCTAATGAATCATTTGGTTCGATGGTATGACATTGTCATTTGGTAGTTCTTTCATTTTTTTTACAAAATGATGATATTTTGATGGAATAAGATGATGAATGACCTGCGATATGCGGTATTTATGGCAATATCGAGTAATTATAGCAAGGACAAATTCAATAAATACACATTTTAAATAATAAAAATGGATGATGACAGTGTTATGGATGGCGGATGAATCCCTTCTTTTCTTTTTACTAAACTCCCACGCAAGTGATGCTGATGAAGTGATGCCACGCATGCATTTTACGCGATACATCCACACGTTCCTAAGACAAAGGGTCTTGACAGACAGACAGATAGACAGACGGATAACAAAGTGCTCCTATTAGGTTTTTTTTTCCTTTTTAAGTTCGGAACCCTAAAAACAACTAAAACTAGGCCTCGTTCATTTATTGAGTCCTTCAGAAGCGCCTGTTGTTTATCACTTACCGACGGGCGATTTATTCCTTCACAATTAAATCAAGCCTTTGTTTTAATTAAATTAATAAACTTGACTTCATAATTACTTATTTCTCAATTTGATTTAATGAATTTTGTACTAAAATTAATTAGCACGTCTTTGATAGATCTACCTTGAAGTCTTTTATAAAGGGCTCTATCAGAGTTTATTCAAAAAAAATCATTTATATTATACTCGACTATCTGGAGGAAATAAAATAACATCACGTCCCGGATGGGCAAGTAGAGATGCACAAATATATTCTTCTTATTTATTTTGATCTCTATCTAATGTCAAATTAGTTAAAGCATGAATAACCTAGTACTGTGAAACTTGGTTAAGTGGGACCTGGATAAGTGAGAAACCTCCATAACTGGAACTCATGCTGAGGTCCCAACACTTTGGCACTGAATTACCTCTGTTAGTGGGACGAAACAAACCTCTATATCTGGGATTCGTTCTTTCGATTTTATCATCATAGTTACCTGTATAACTGAGGCAACGAGTGAATTTTATATGCATTAGCCCCTGTAACTGAGATAACATCGTTTTGTTTGTTAACTTACTTATTATTATTCTAGCCGCAAATTCCGCACTTAACTAATTTTGAGTCTCAATGACACCTTCAGTTATAGTTTGGCTTTTCTAATTATACGGATGTTTATTTGAAAATGCCGAAACGAAGGCCCAAATTATATTATAATATCCGTTTATGAAAGTGGGAAGACACGCGATGAAGTCTGTGTCGAATTTAATGTGCCAAAATCTACTCTTTGTAGAATAATTCAGAATAAAGATAAAATTCAATCACAATGTTCTGAAGGACAAGGAAAACTAAAACGTTTATCAGAATATCCGAAAGGTGTTAACTGTGAAACTCACGTGTAATGTTAAATAATACGTTATTTTATTTAATAATCGCACCTCTATAACTGAAATAACCTGTAATCTGACCTCTATTCATGGAACCCTCTGTAAATGAGACAGTTATTTATTTACATAAGTGAGACAAATTTGCAGGTCCCTTGATGTCTCACTTAACCAGGTTTCACTGTAATTAAACAGACCACACTAGTAACTGAGATGTTCCGGGCTTTATCCTCACACTGTTCGTTATATAACTAAAGCGATCTCACCCCTAACACAATAATTTAGCTTAGTCCCGAACTAGGGTACTTAGGGTCTTAGAGGGCTATTAGTATTAAAATATTCTCACATTGCGAGTAAATAAAAATGACTGCACATATTTCCTATTTTTATTTTACCTACTTATTATTTTTTGTTGGACGTACGCATACTGCACATGCAAGTCGTAACTTCCAATAAAGATAAGGAAGGGAAGAAACATTAAAATGAAAACGGCTTAAACACAGAACGAAGATAATTAAGTCTAATAATGTATGTTGGCCTGACGCCACCTCTCAAAGCAGTAGCAGCAGGCCTACCACGAGTCCATGCGTTGACTAAAAGTCGTGAAACGTCTTCGTAAATTGACTTCACGGTAAATTATTAGTGGTTTGCGTGGCCCATAACGGTCATATAGGTATATTAGAAATACAGCCGATTGTGCCAAAACCAAATGAGAGGTGTGTCAATTTTGTCAATTTTGTGTGTCAACTTTCTCCTGTATGAGTTACCAAAGTGAAAAAGTGACTTGGCGTGACATATATTTTGTTGTGAGGAAATTCCGACGACAAGTAATAATTAACTGAATACCAACGGTGGTAGAGTACAAAATAGCGTACACACACCTAAGGGAATTGGAAAAGTTGCGTTATACTATTTTGAATTGTAATACAATAGATATAGGAATAAAGTTCGCTTGGTATGAGTGTAGGCCGCTGAGCTGCACTAGATGGTTACGGGTGCGATTTTCGACAGTGGGTGCAACTGGGACCACCCCCAGTACATCGGTGTCATACTAATTTTGCTTGTTTTGGACTCATATGAGTTGTCTGTCAAAATTTATTATTTATTATTAAATAACATCAGAAATTTCTTGCGCAAACCCTACTACGATTTGTCTACGTTTATCAAAACGCGCTGCACAATTTTTCACATTAATAATTTACGGATATACGATCGAGCAGCGAGCGTGAAACATTCAGTATACACTTGGTAGTGCTACTGACCTCATTAGGCGATGCAGTGTATTCCAAAGCTTAGAATTATTTATTTGAATTTAGAAAGGTACTTTGGAAGACTTATAAATAGCAATGAGTAATGCGTCAAAGTTTTTCCCCTTTCTGTGTATATATACAGGGTGTATCAGAAGTCCGAAATAATACTTTGGGTATATATACAGTAGCTCACATGTGGATGCTTAGTGAAGACAGTTTATACCTAACTATCATAGTTTCAAATGCAAGGGTTTACAGAACACGAAAACTAAGGGCAATTAAACAAAAGCTTATTGTTTTCTTATATTTACGCGAATACTATACATTGAAATAAAACTATTTTACGGATTTTATCGCGTTTATTTACTATTTTATTTTCCCGACGTTTCGGCTGCTTTACAGCAACCATGGTCATGGGGGGCTGAGGTATTAGACGTCCTGATGTCATAGTTAATATCCGTGTACCCTCATACCCTCATATTTAGTTGTTGTTTGCGGTCCGATCCACGCAGAAAGTGCTCACAGTGTCTTGAGGTCTTGCAAAGGTACGCTTGGTTTTGGATTTAATCATATTAATTACTGGATCCCAAATTGGTGGTAGCACCCAGCCATCTTCCCTATTGAAATTAGGATGTTTTTTAATTTCAATGGCCTCACGTATCATCCTTGGTCGGAATCGGTGTTCTTTTGCGAGGATATGCGGTTTATCAAATCTGATATAATGTCGGGAAAATAAAATAGTAAATATACGCGATAAAATCCGTAAAATAGTTTTATTTCAAAGTAAACCTTGCTAAAAGAATAATGCCAAAGAAAATTCACGCTAACGTTACATTATATAAGGTAGATTACCATAAAGTTGTCTAAAATAGGCAGGTAACATTTTACATCTTAAGGATATAGCAAGGACGTGAGACCGAACATTTTTGTAATCGAATAGGTAAGGCACTTAAATTTTATAGTAATAGAATATTGGATAGAGTATCGTATAATCGATATTGAGTCTATAAGTGCTTATTGGATGTAATTTTATTTTTTTGGGTTTTTAAAGAATCTTAAGCTCTGTTTTAAACGGTAAAGCCGGCTACTCGGTCCAGCTGTCGGGTTACAGGACTAACATAAACCGACCGAGTTCTAATCTGCTAACATTATGGTCGTGGAGTTGATACAGAGTTCATGTTTTAAGGGCATGCTAAGATAATAATATAAAAACAAATAGCTGATTGAAAGGCGCACCAGGACCATAGCTGCTGCTGGGGCCCGACTTTCGTTTGATAGACATCAATCTCTATTAGAGATATGTAGAATCGAAACGTCAAATTGGTCGTATTTTTTTCTTTTGTTTAGACAAATCTCTATTAGAGATTGATGTCTGTCAAACAAAAATGGGCCCCAGCAGCAGCTCTTAGAAAAAAGGGCTCCTATATATATATATTTATACGAAACCTGGCTCATTTGGCGTAGAAAAATTCGCTGATTCCAAAAATGTAAATAACTCAATATCACCCAAAGTGTCGCTTAAGACAAACAGCCTTTCACTCCTCGAAATTTTACCAATGGTAGTTAGAAAATGACTAGTCTAACGCCACCAAGTCAATACAGTTCGTTTTTGAGTCATCCTCCATCTTTATCGCATTCGTCACTCATTTTGTATTGTTTCACATTGTATTTATTAAATTTGCTTTTGCTTTTAATTACTTGATACTGGCTGAAATACCCACAAACCGTGTGTGGAGCCTTTCCTCATCTTATTTCTAAACTTCTTATTACTATAGCCCTTTTAACGTCCCACTGCGGGCGGGGTCCAGGCCTCCCCTCAATGCGAGTGGGATTCAGGCCGTAGTCCACCACGCTGGCCCGGGATGGCGGACTTCACACATCTATCAACAACTAAGCAAGTTCCCTCAGACGAGCAGGTTTCCTCACGATGTTTTCCTTCACCGTGCAACACATAGCAAGTGGTAATCTCGGATGAAAATGAGATTCTCACATGAAACCCAGAGGTGCGAGCCGGGGTTTGAACCTGCATACTTTGATTGCAAGACGTGTGTTCGACCACCCGGCGACCACTGCAAAATTTCTTATTAAAAAAAAAAAGAAGTTCGTTTTAGTCTTGGCAATCATTTTGACTCGCTAGTACTGACGCTTAAGTGTGTCCCGGGCTCCAACGGTTTACTCTACGCCGAACCATATTTCAAACAGTAAAACATCTATCCTACACTTATTTAGGGTCATAAACTCATGACATTTTTACGATACACTTCGCTTCGCATTTTTTTCAATACATTTCACACAATGTTGGACTTTATGACGCAATAAAATAGTACATATCGTGGTGTGTTTCGTTTGAAGCGGTGGTGCATAACAGTTATGTAATAAACTAACCTTCAAGTGTAAATGCCGTCTCTGCTTACCCTTACGGAAATGAAAGTGATGCATGTAACAGGCATGTGATAGTAGTATAAGGGGACACCGCTGGGGCGTCAAGAAACACACTCCAAATGTTTGCCAATTCTAAAATGACCTCTATCGACTGGTGGACAAAGCTCTTTCTTCAACGAAACGTCATTGACTACGCTAGTGAATTTCGACGCATGTGGGCGAGGCTTTAACCACAGAAATTCAATCTTTATGTATATTGGCCCAGAGATCGTTTTGGTACTGGTAGAAATTATAACGCGCGCGTTTTGACGCCTCAGTGTGTTCCTGGCTTGAGACGTATGGCACTAGATTCTCCACTTTTTAGTACTTAGAACAACACTATCATTTGCGGATAAATAAGGTAGTTTATATTCAAGATATCGATACATAGACAGTAATTACAATCGGAACGGCCTATTGGAATCGATTGTCAATGGAATCGAATGAGCCGGTGTCCATTTTAATCCCGGCGACAACCGTTCATGCATATTCGATGGGGATATTATTCAAATGGAGCGTTTGTATATTGTAGTACTGTCAGATTTAAACTCATAAAAATGCGGACAGGGCATTTTGAGGCCGAATAAAATAAGACCGAATAGTAGTGGACGGAATTCGAAAGACGGAATCACGCAGCATCTGTCAGCTGTAGTACAATCGCGCATTCTACGATGCTTTGGGCATGTCTCTAGGCGAAATGGCGACTCCATAAAGCGGCTGGTAGTACAGGGAAAGGTAGAAGGAACCAGATCGCGCGGCAGGTCACCTATGCGCTGGACTGACCAAGTGAAGTCCGCAGTGGGTAACCGTGTGTCTGACCGCGCGAGACAGTCTGCTAACAAACAGCGACGGCGCGAGATCGTTCGGAGAGCTATGTCCGCCCCTGCTACCGACGTAGATGTGTCGACGTGTCCACGACCGCTCTGTCAAGAGCGAAACGAATGAAAGTAGTAGGTATATTAGATTACGTTATCAGTTAGGGTTAAGTATGTATGAGCCTTTTTTTTGTCAATACCAAAACAAATTGTATTAAATTATAGGTACATGAAGCACTATTTATTTTAAATGTCATCGATTTGCTGTATCCAGTGTATCCTAAGAATTGTATATTTTTGTTTGTTTAATAATTTTTTTCTCTCATTGTTTGGTGTACAGTAAAAAATACTCTATCTATCGATGCCGCAAGCGAATTTTGACTCGTAAACGCATGGTCGCATTTACTACAGAAATTCAATCTTTATGTATATCGATAAAGAGTACATTTTCAAGAACAGTCATATTTATTCATTCCCCCCATTGAAAGCAGATAATATTAAAGTGTACGCATTCAATTTTTGAAGCAGTATTCCGAACCGGTGGTGATATAATCTCACTATTTGTAAGTAATTTGTTGGACTATATTAATAAAAATAATATTTTGAATCGATTTCATGGTTACTTCGCTGTTTTACACTACAAGGGTTTCGCAGCACGCTCCAAATCGACGTAAGGCTGTTTTTGAATAGGCTCTTTCGAACCGTGGTCCGAAACGAACAATGGTTTTTAGACTTTATTAGGATCGTGGTGCGAAACCCTTATGGTGTGAAACGGCGAAGTACCCGATTTCATAGGTTACAATTTTATGCAGTTATATTTGTTAAATATAAGTCAATAAATATAAACTCGAACAGTTTGTTAACGATCTGTTTAAACGTTCCAAGATAAATAGTAGCCGTTCATTAGTTTCTGCCTCGTCGCTTCCTAATCGCGATAGTGTCTTGTCACGCGAGGCGCGACCCAGAGATGTTAGACTTTGCCTGAATTTCTTACTGAAATTCTGACAACTTCTTGTTTTGTTTGGAAGTAGGTGGTAATTAACGTTTCAATGTTGCTTGGGAATTACGTAAACATTTCTATACTATCCTTAAAAGTAATATTGACTTACAACAATCGCTCGCAATAAAGATATAGAACTTATTATATTATATCGCGTCAAATTTTTGCCATAGTAAAACAAACTGTATTGACACGTAGCAAAAGTTCATTCTACAACGAAATGAATTTAGACGCGTGGGGGGCGTGGCTTTTATGACAGAAATTGTATCTTTAAGCCCCCCGTACACAGTGGTGTCAACGCTTGCGGGTCTAAGTGTTTGCCATTACGAAAACGCACTCTGTGTCAATATGCATAAAGATTACATTTCTGTCATGCCACGCCCTCACGCGTCAAAATTTGCTCGCGGTGCCCGTGTCATTTGGTTGTAGAATGAACTTTTACAATGTGTCAATAGAGTTCGTTTTGCTGTAGCAAAAAAAATTACGCGCGAGCGCTGACGGCCCAGTGAGCGGGAGACTTTATGCATATGAACATACAGTCCGTTTTGGGATTGGCAAACAATTCTGAATCATATTTTATATTCTGCTGCCATTTTCCTCGCGATATTCAACTTTACCATTCATCAATAGATAATACTGTTGTAAAATTACATTTGCACATGAAATCCGAAAATTTTAAAGGTCCTTGCCCGAGGTTAAACCTGTAATTCTTCTCTGGTATTCAGACAAAGGTGCTTCCGGCTCTCATGGTGTTGCTGCCCCTGAGAATGTATTACACATAATCCTTACTATTCATCATTTTAAAAAGAGTAACCATTGTGTTTCTTACCGGCTCTTCTCAGTGGAAGCAGCATTCCGAACCGGTGGTAGAATCTGACTATTTGTTAGTGCTTTTTGGCCAACACGAATAAAAAAAAAAAATTGTTTTGATTTATTTTGTACCAGCTGCGTACAATATAAACGATTTATCAAACAGACTACAACTACTAATTAAATCTTACTCCACAATTTTCTACCCAAATTGGACGAATAATTGAGTTTCTTTACTAAAACTGTTTAATTCTTTACAATGGTAGTGTGTACCAAGGACCACTAAAAACGTTTAATAAAACACTTCTCAAGGCGACCCCGATTAGGTCGGCTTAAAAGAATTAGGCCTTGCGTCCACAGGCGCGATAAAATACGCGCGGACAATTTTGTGTCCATACCAAAACGAACTGTATTGACTAGTACAAAAAGCTGATTTTTCGACGAAATTTAATCGATTTCGTGAGCGAGTTTTGTAGTGAGTTTGAATATCTTTTATCAGAGAAACTCAATCTTTATGCATGTTGAAATAAACAACATTTTTAAAATGGGTACAAATTAATTCGTTCACCCCAGTAGCTGCAGAGCATTAAGAGAACCGAAAAAAGAACTAGTAAAAAGCTTATAACTAGAGCTTAATTAGAAAGAGCAGTGTAAAGAAGAAATGTTTCAGTCAGGCGATTATGTAACTTCAATTGCAAATAACTCGTTTGAAACCACGAAACATGGCGGCGTTTTCATATATTATATGTGACATATGTTTTGATTTTTTGACGACGGCTTGGTCTGGTTACTGAACCAGATGGTTGTTGGTTCGATTCCCGCTAGTTGCAAAATTCAGAGTTAGACTTTTCAGAATTTGCCCTCATGTGGTTGTTTCTGGGATCACCTACAGTTCATTGTATGTTTACCCATAGTATAAGCTTTGCTTTGTATTGGATGTCCATATATCTTTGATCTATACTCGTCGTATGGATCATACGATGAGTATGTGCTGTGATATTTATATTTATTTACTAGCTGTGCCCGTGACTTCGTCTGCGTGGAGCTTAGGGAGATTACCCGGAAATAATGGTTTTATGTGCATCCCGGGGAACCATAATGCTTTTTCTAAAATAAAAGTAGCATATGTTACGCCTTAGAACTCCAACTATCTGCCAGTGAAAGTCCCGTCCAAATCGGTTCAGCCGTTTGGAAGTTTACCCGAAACAAACAGACAGACAGACAAAAAAAATAAAAATATTGGTAACGTGTATACTTTCATGCCCTTGTTAAAATAATGTTATTTTGATATTACAAACAGACACTCCAATTTTATATATTTGTATAGATTAGAAGGTGATTGAAATGTGATTGCAATCGAATAACGTAATTACGTTACTGTTCACAAGACTCAGAATCTTGAATGTTTATATTTCTATTTTAAACTCACGTAGGCTTCGCAAACAGCGTTGCGTGATTGTCGGCGTATGGTAGAGATCTTTGTGTTTAGACGGGATTTAGATTGTGTGAGCTCAGTTGATGCTCTACATATTGGAGAGCTTTGTAGAGCAACAATATTTTAGGTAAAATAGACTACACTTCTCTATCTATACTTCTATACTAATATTATAAAGAGGAAAGATTAGAATTTTTGTGTTTTTGTATTTTTGTATGTAACGAATTAACTTGGACCGATTTAAAAATTATTTTACCCTTAGAAAGTTTATCACTGAGTAACGTAGGCTGTATTAGAAACCCGTGCAAAGCCGGGTCGGGCTGCTAGCGGAGTATAAAATTATTTTGGATTTAAAAATGTGGGGATGGGTAATTAATTACTTAAGTAGTAAGTCTAGCCCACGTTTTGGTCTGGTGGTTTTGTCTTAGACCAACCGACTCCTTGAACCAATTGGTTGCCTGGTCGATGGGCGCCAGTGGCAAATTCTGGAAATGAACTTTTCGGGATCACCCCCAGTCCATTGTATAGCACCCATATTGGAAACTTTGCTTAGTTTGGGATCAGACGATGATTATGTGTTGTCTGGAGATATTTATTTTAGTAAGTAGCCTTTTTAACGTTCCACTACTGTACTGGCCTCCCGTCACATTTTTTTTTTCTTATGAGATAGTGAGACAAACGAGCAGACGTTTCACCTGATGGTAAGTGATCAACGCCGCACATGGACACCTGCAACACCAGAGGCATCACAAATGCGTTGCCGGCCTTTAAGGAATGAGTATGCTCGTTTCTTGAAGATACCTTTGATACATTGAAAGGGATTCAGGCCATAGTCCACAACGCTGGCCTAATGCGGATTGGTAAATTTCACACGTCTACCAAGAACTAGCTTGGTTCCATTGGACGTGCAGGTTTCGTCACGATGTTTTACTTCACCGTTACAGCACGTGATAACTTCGAATGAAAGTGATAATCTCACATGAGATTAGAAAATCCTGGAGGTGCGAGTCCATGATTTGAATATGCACCCATTGCGTTCAAGGAGGACCAGGGGTTTGGCAGGAGGTTTTATTAGCTAGGCTGCCGTAGCCTATACTGCAGTCCTTTAGTGGCTATTTAAAATAACAACTGCTGCATAGGAAGGTTTAGCAGAACTCATTAAAAGTGCTACGTGTAATATCGAGGGGTGAAAGCGACCCTTTTGGGCGATATTGAAATACATCATCACGCCTGTATACCCCAAAGAGGTAGGCAAAGGTGCACTGTAGTGCGCCCATGCTTTCCGACGTATTTTGGTCCCAATGTAATAGGGGGCGAGCCTATTGCCATTATACCGGGCACTTTCCCCCTCAATACGAGGGAAATTTGGGCCATAGTTCACCACGCTGGCCCAGTGCGGTTTGGTGAGCTTCACACGCTATAGAAAGCTATAGACGTGCAGGTTTCCTCACGATGTTGACCTTCGCCGTTCAGCAAGTGGTAATCATTGTTGAAAATGACATTCGCACATGAGAATTATCTCAGAGGTGTGGGCCTGGGATTTCAACTTGCACCCCTTACGTTCAAGGCGGGCGTTCTTGCTCGCGAGGTTTATTATGCGTCAAATGAGTATGCTATTCTGTAAAGTTAAAAATGGTGCTTAAATCAAATAGCCTTCCAGCCCTCGATATGTAATTATCGCGCAACAGTTAGTTCAGTCACGCGATACGGATATAAACAGCTATTTCTAAAAATAAGGCCGTGAATACATTACAATAGTGTTATAAATGGTACCACTTTTTTTTTTGTATAGAATAATATGAGGAATGGCTGCATCTGTGATGAGTGGATATTCAGGTTATGTCAAGTAATTAATAGCAAGGACATATTCAATAATGTTAAAATAACATCATTTGACTAAATGCATATGAAAGAATATCTACCTATAACGAAAATACAATTTAAACAGTATCTGTTTGTTTTCGGTAAAAGGGTTCCGTGGAAAAAAAAAAAACTGCAGGTAACTAGGGTCCCTAATTTCTACGGGAGCGGGCTTATCGAGTTTTAAATAATACTAACTTTAACTTATCTTGAACAGGATATTTAAAACAAAAGCACATTAATAATAGCTTTTACAATGAAGTTTAACTACCGGAAGGAGAAATGAAACTATGAAAAATGTAACGTCATAAATGTTACAGGAAAAGTGGGACAGGCGACATGAAAAAATGAAATTACAATCCCCACTGTGGAACGGAAGGCGGCAAACTAATTTACGTGAAACTAATTTCAGACTGAAATTGTAACCTTGTTTCTCTTGCAAAGCACCACCATATTAGATTTGCATAATTTAATTAAGCACCTACTGTTAACAAAAGAATTTTTCCTTATACTTTAAAAATCATTTTTTTTTTACAATAATAAAGAAATCGCTCTCGTTTCTAACTATTATGGAGGGTAGAGTAATGGAGTGTAATCTAGGTATGGTAAAAGTGTCCGTCGAAATGCATTAATTAGTAGTTCAAAAACCTTCCACACTTTGACGGACACTTTTTCATTTTTTTCCCATATGAGGGTAGAATTAAAGGAGGGCATCCTTTAATTCTACCCTCCATAGTAACTATATAAAACTATATTCTGTCCCATCTGTGGTCATGCTTTACTAAGGGTAAAATTGTCTATGCTCTTTATTTTAGCAGCCCAAAATTCAAGTGGCTTTACCTTTTACCAAGGACCTTTTACAGAGCACTATATCTACACTGGTAATATTCTAGTCATTAAATAAATACCGCCAGACGGCACATACTCATCGTATGATCCCAAACTAAGCAAAGCTTGTATTATGGGTAGCATACAATGAACTGAGAGCGATCTTGAACAAGAGAAAATTCCGAAAAGGTAACTTCCTAAATTTGCGCCATTAGCGGGATCTGTACCCTGAACACTTGGTTCAGTGAGCCGAGTTTTTTTTTTATATTTATCGAGGGGTAAATGGCTATTTGACTTAAACGACACTTTTGGGCGATAATGACTTATTAATTGCAGGCTTATTAATTACACTAGCAGGAATATTTGGAATCAGCGATTTTATCTGTGTCAAAAGAGTATGCTCTCCTGTAAATTTAACAAAATGTCGCATAAGCCAAATCGCCTTCCACCCCTCGATATAGGGTAAAGCCATTGTCATTTCTACAAAGATGTTTTTAGTAGACTTAAAGCCCATGGGGTAACAGTGGTTGTTTGGCGGACTTAGTCACACACTTATGGGTACTTCATTCAAATTAAGTCGAATGACATGTATTACTGTAGCCACTAAGCAACAACGCACATATCACCAATGAAACTTTGGAAAACAACGGGAATTAATTCAGCAATAGGGATGGGCTACGCATTAATCCATTTGTGTAATTATAGCACACCGCGCCCCGGTGTCATGTCAGTGAAATCACTGGACATGGCGGCGTCATGCCCACACCCAAAACGCACAGGGGCGTCAAGACGCTCGCGATTTCCTGTCAATACCAAAACGAATTGTACTAATTAGTACATATTTTCGGATATTTACAATCAATACAAAAACAAACACTGAAATACTAGTGAAAATTAATGGACAGACGTCTAAAGCGAAGTTTACGAGCATCTTTAAGAATTAAATAAACAAATATTGCAAGACAACACATACGTACTCATTGTATGATCCCAAACCAAGCAAAGCTTATATGGGTTACATACAATAGTCGGGAGTGATCCCAGTTATAACCAGACCAGGGCCCCAAGTCTACTAACACTATCGTCGTGGAGTTCCTGTGACTCCATTTTTTAAGGCATGAATATAACATCTTTTGATGTGAAACATCTATAGGCGAGGGGTAAACCTGATTTTTTGCGTGGTGAGATTTGCCGACGCTTCGCCTCAACAAAATTAAATTAACCTTATTACTTAATGCATAAAGTATAGTTTTAAATGCGCACAGCGTAATGCGTACATTTTCATAAAAAGTCTAGTGAATTCGCTCGCTCTAGTGTGTGTGCAAGTTTTGACAAAAGCTCATTGCGTTACTTTGGGACCATTAGTTTATTAGCGCTTCGGTTTAATTGATTCTTCGCGTTGGGAACAAAACAAAACTGATATCGTAAAATCTTATGAAATCTATTGGCAGGTAGATTCTTTTAAGCAGTCTCGTTTTTAGGGTTCCGTACCCAAAGGGTAAAACGGGAAACCTATTACTAAGACCTCGCTGTCCGTCCGTCCGTCTGTCCGTCCGTCCGTCTGTCACCAGGCTGTATCTCATGAACCGTGATAGCTCGAGAGTTGAAATTTTCACAGATGATGTATTTCTGTTGCCGCTATAACAACAAATACTAAAAAATAGAATACAAAAATTATTTAAGAGGGCTCCCATACAACAAACGTGATTTTTTTTGCCGTTTTTATAGATAATTGTACGGAGCCCTTCGTACGCGAGTCCGACTCGCACTTAGCCGGTTTTTTTTTATTACAACGACGTGGTAGAGTTGCATTTCTAATAGTGTACGATATTTTGCATTTAACAATATAAAGATAATAGGTAATTATAGGTTTTCGTAAAACTACGTAAGCTTTCTTGTTTTTGCATAAAAATAATGAAAACCAAGTCATGTCTAAGAAATGCTTAGAAATGAGTTAAAGTTAGTAAAAAAAATCTAATAGTCTATACTCTATACCTAAATCAGTAACTACTAACGCGATCTGTGGTCGAATAGCCGCAACTAAACTATCAAGAAATTCCGCAAGATAGCGCTATGTATTTGTTAATTTTCCATACGGTTTATCGACAATATACTATCATTATATTACGGAAAATTACTTAATATATTTTATAAATAAGTTCTTATTCGATTTAAAATTTGTGTAAGCGTATTATCGAATATTTTCAAAAAGAAATTGCGTTCTATCCGTCCGCGCAATGGAGACGTTACGTCAGTTTGCGCCGGACTGGCGGCGCGTGCAGTAATGTTATTGGGATTCTTGTCGGTCTAAATAAAAAACATAAACACTACGTATAACATTAAATGGCTTCAACGTGATCTACTTTTCAAATATTGTATTTTCAGTATTAGCGAAGTTTGGCGTTGGAAAGGTGAGTTGGAATTGTGTGTGAAAATCAGCTATTTAGCTTTTTAATTTATTTTTTTACGTGTTAAGACTAATTTGTTTGCATAAAAAAATCATTAATTATACGTATAATGTCATTTTTTTTTTTATTAATTCGTGCGTACCTATTGTGTGTTTATATATTAAAACGCCTATGTTTTTGTATTACTAGGTAAAATAAAAAATAAAGTCTAGATACGGTTTCACAATTAATTATTACGCCAACCTAAATTAACAAGCTGAGTAAAATTGATGCTTTCTTTAAATTCAATTTATTTATTTATTTACCTAATTAAAATTTACTATTATTTTAATAGAAACCTAAAATGAGCGTACAGCGCCACCTCGCAGACAGTAGAAAAAGATGTAAACACGACTTAAAATATTGCGCGCCATCTGTTGACAATAAATCTGAATCTTAGTTGACATTAAAATGCTATAAATTAAGTAAACGTATTATTTGGCGCTTGTGGCGTATTTAATTATATTTGTTTTCTTTTTCAGATAAATATAAACCGTAACAATGGTAAGACAATCACGAAGAAAACTCTATTAAGATTCTGCGTACAGTTTAACACAAGTTTTTAGCTGGCTAGTCGCAAATAATTCCTTAAGATAGTAAAAATGATAATTTTAAATTGGTCAACGTCCTTGACGTTTACGCAAACGATGCTTTAACGCGAACGTTACACTTATGGTAAAATTACTGATATTTTTTTGTATATTGGTAGCCTCGTGGGCAAGAACGCCCGCCTTGAACGTAAGGGGTGCAAGTTCAAATCCCAGGCCCGCACCTCTGAGATAATTTTCATGTGCGAATGTCATTTTCAACAATGATTACCACTTGCTGAACGGTGAAGGAAAACATCGTGAGAAAACCTGCGCGTCTGTAGAAAGGCGTGTGAAGTTCACCAACCCGCACTGGGCCAGCGTGGTGGACTATGGCCCAAATCTCCCGCGTATTGAGGGGGAATGTGCCCAGTATAATGGCAATAGGCTCGCCCCCTATTACATTGGGACCAAAATACATCGGCGAAGTGTGGGTGCACTACAGCGCACCTCTGCCTACCCCTTCGGGGAATACAAGCGTGATGATGATGATGATGTATTTTTTTGTATTGTAATATTGTTTATCATTTGTGTCTTACTACAGTACGGCTTCGTAAACTATGCTCTCGAGCTACTTGTGATGAAAACCTTCGACGAGGAGACATGGGAAACAATCAAGTGAGTTCAAAATTCCTCAGGAAAACCCCAACGGTGTCTATTCATACAATCACGCCGGCCCGATAATTACTAGAGTTGTCGCATTATAGCGTAGACATAATTTGTATCTCTTTCAACTGTCAGATGTGTCGAAAAAATTACCTCACATTGAACTTTTTGTACTTGGCTCGGACTTTCTCGACAAATCTGACAGTTGAAAGATATAAAACTTATGTCTACACGATCAAGCTACAGGGCCTGTAACCCAACAACTCCTTTTGAAGCTGTTGTACATAACTTCCTACCACTACACATCTATCAATCGCCATTCAAAGCAAGTAGGTAGTAGCTACCTAGCATTATATGTCACCTCAAGATCATGGTTCTGCCACGAGCATGTATATTTATCCTCTTATAAAATTAAACTCCTGAAGTTTTAGGTTGTAATGAACTGTGGTATTCCAAATATTTTATTAAGCATTTTATCGTAGATGGATTAAAACATCTGTAAATTTGACGGCTGGTATTTTGATTGCAATAACAACCTGTGTTTTGCAAATTTTCAGGAAGAAGGCCGAAGTGGCAATGGAAGGCAGCTTTCTAGTGAGGCAAATATACGAGGATGAGATTACATACAACTTGATTACCGCTGCCGTGGAAGTTTTGCGTGAGTAACATTTTTAAAAGAGCAAAACAAAAATTCACTGTTTACTTTAATTAGATATAATTTTAACTTAAAACCCTAGATTTTATAATTGTATACTACGAGTAGTAAATTCACTATTACGGAATTTTGCATTGTTTGTATAAATAAAGGAGAAATATAAATATTCGATTCAGAAAAAAAAGCGGTTTCGTCACCTTGCCATATTGCAAAATTTTCATAAAAATGTTCAACATATTCAAAATTTTGTTAATGAAGCTACTTCCCAGTAGCATATTCTGTTTACTGAATAATTGAAATAAACAAATGTCCCTTTATTTCTGTTTGAAGAATTTTAAATTGGCATTGATGGAACTAAACGTGCATTAATGCAAAAATATAAAATTATAGATTTACAAGCAGTGGTAGCCGAGTGGTTGAACACACGCCTTGCAAATCAAAGTGTGCAGGTTCAAACCCCGGCTCGCACCTCTGGGTTTATGTGCGAATCTCATTTTCATCCGAGATTACCACTTGCTATGAAACGGTGAAGGAAAACATCGTGAGGAAACCTGCACGTCTATAGAAAGGCGTGTGAAATTCACCAACCCGCACTGGGCCAGCGTGGTGGACTATAGCCCAAAAATCTCCCTCGTATTGAGGGAGAATGTGTCCGGTATAATGGCAATAGGCTCGCCCCCTATTGCATTGGGACCAAAAATACATCGGCGAAGTGTGGGCGCACTACAGTGCACCTCTGCCTACCCCTTCGGGGAATACAGGCGTGATGATGTATTATTTTTTATGCTAGGTATTTACCATAAACGGGTTTTTATTAGCTCAGCAAATCAACTTGTCTTTCGTTAGACCTAATGTAAAGATTCCATCCTTATTATTAACAAATGTTGTTATTTTTTACAGAAATACCAGCTGACGCTATACTGGAGTTGTTTGGAAAAACCTTCTTTGAGTTTTGCCAAGATTCGGGTTACGATAAGATATTGCAAGTGCTGGGAGCTACACCCCGAGATTTCTTGCAGGTTAGTTCAAAATTGGTTGCCTTATGTACACTTAATAATAGTCTCTTATAGTCTACATTTAAGCAAGCAACTAAGCAACCTAGCATGTCTCTCTCTTTGAATGTCAATTCCTATAGGTCTCAAATTGAGTACTAGGTTGATAACTAGGTTGATTAGTTAGGAGCTATCTTATTTAAATTTTTAGTATATTACAGCCGCTTTCCTGCCTTGGTCTGTCATCTCATCTCTATCGTACTCCAAACCTTATAATACTTATCTCTTAATGAAAATCTCAGTTCCATAAATTTGGAATAATAATAATTTGGGAGTAACTCTAGTAATTAGGAGTTCCTAAATCGTAAAAGCTTTCATTCTGATACTCTGGGGCCTTACCATCACTTCATAAATAATTATTGTCAATTTTAACAGATTGTGTAGGTACTAGTTTATCTGTAAATACTGCAAGTATTAAAAGTACAAGAGAGATAGTGCTGTTCTTTACTGATGTATCACAATATAACTGTTATTATTAGTAATCGAAAACACTGATACTGATATAAAAACTAAAATAGCTCCAGGAGCGGAATAGAAACAAAATTGCAATCGGAATTTAGTTCCAAAAACACAGCTAGATGTCGCTAGTACAAAAATTAACACGGTATCGAAACATGCACGCAAACATATCACTACCCCTGAGAAATAGATTCTAATTATCTCTGGTTTCCCTTCAACACGTATAAATCTTTCGCCTTTTACTAAAGATTTCCGTGGAGGGGAACACTCAAATGAGTCTTAAGAATTTTTTGTGATTCTGCTTCGGTGGAATCTAAGAATACCCCATTGAATATAGTGCTAGTACAGCTTTAATTACTTAGCAGTTAGCACTCTCAAACAAAATTGACAATTTAAAGTGTTTGTTTGGTCTACAAATAGCTTTGACTAAATAAGGTAATGGTAATGATGATTTCCATTATATATTCCCATTATTGGGGACGGCGCACTTTTACACAAACCATTCATATTTTTTTGGTTTTCCTCTGGCTCTGTATCCATCCACATTAATTTGACTAACTAAAAAGAATACTTTAAATAAAAGCGTTTGAGGTCCTGCACCCCAAGTCTCCTTGCTCTGTGAAAGGTGAAAACAGATCTATCATGGTGGAGTTGCTATGACTCCACTGTAAGGCATGAAAACAACATCATTTTTAATGGTTTGTATATCTCTAAGAAGTGAAACAATAAAGAGTTATCTATCTGTCAAATTGGTGGCATTTTTTCGTTTTGTTTCGACATAATGTCAAATTAGAGATGTTGTCGATCTTGCGAGAATTGCCCCCTGATGTCATGACGCTACGTCATCGTCTTCATTAAAACTTTATGCAAATTATGCAAATTATAGTAAATCAAACTATATCATCAATATGTTGAAAAACATCCGCCATCTTTATCACTATCATCATCAATTTTTATCTTTAACGTGTATTTATTAATTTTGCCCTCTACTTGGCACTGGCTGAAATACCCGCTAACGCAGGTGGAGCCACTCATCTTATTCCATTAAATATCATATTTTCATTCATTTCGTATAAAAAGAAGAATATCATCAATATCATACATAGCATAAAACAACCTAAATTGTACTTTTTCCGTCCTTATAACAAAACTGAAAAATATCATCTTTGGAAACTTTACGATTATGAATTTAACTTAGCGACATCGTGCGTTGAATTGCAATACTAAATTGAATAACGCCATCTAGTAACAACACCGTGTAAACAAAACTTCGAGGGATGACTATATTTTACTGTAAAAATATTTTGTTACATTAAATGTTTAATACAAAAATATTTTAATTGTGTGTCTTCCAGAATTTGGACGGTCTCCATGACCATCTAGGCACTTTGTATCCGGGGATGCGATCGCCTTCGTTCCGATGCACCGAGAGGCCTGAAGATGGAGCTTTGGTACTACACTACTATTCTGACAGGCCAGGACTGGAGCATATTGTCATCGGAATTGTGAAGGTTAGATTCTCCCTATTTACTTTTGTATATATTTACTAAAAATCCCCTTTCTAACTTTAGGTCAAAAGTATTTATGTATCAACATAAATTCAACACCAAACCATAGATAAGTATAGTGTAATGGTCAGGGCTTTATTTACTTTTGAATTCAGCTTGACACCTACATTATTTACTTTTGAAATCAGCTTTGAAATATCACATTTTTAAATTTGTGTATATAAACATTTATCTGGAGTAATGGACAGATCTTGACAGAAGATAACAAATTGTTTTCTTATATTTACGCGAATACTATACATTGAAATAAAACTATTTTATGTCTAAATATGAGGGTACCCAGTTATTAACTATGACATCAGGACGTCTAACACCTCAGTCCCCCCGTGACCATGGTTGCTGTAAAGCAGCCGAAACGTCGGGAAAATAAAATAGTAAATAAACGCGATAAAATCCGTAAAATAGTTTTATTTCAAAGAAGATAACAAAGGTAACAAAGGGATGAAAAGGCTTTAGCCATTTGACTTAAGCGACACTTTTGGGCTATATTGACTTATACCATGGAGATATTATGTCGGAGATGGCATTTCTAACATCGATGGCATTATTTTTTTCTGGTTTATCTAACGCCGCCATTGTTGTTTTCCCATATAGTTGCCGTATACTGCACTAACATGAGATAACAACTGTGGCGGAAAAATCGCCGCAGAGCTATACTAAGAGTGGAGACGTTATGGGTACTATAGATATTCCATGACTTATGGAATCAGCGATTTTTCTGCGTAGAATGAGTATGCTCTCATGTAAAGTTAAAAATACGTCGCTTCAGTCAATTAGCCTTTGACCCCTTGATATGATAAAATTAATACTGCTAATTGCAGACGGTAGCTAGTAAGCTTCACAACACCGAGGTGAAGGTGGAGATCTTGAAGACGAAGCAGGAATGTGACCACGTGCAGTTCCTCATCACGGAGACTTCCACATCCGGCAGGATGTCGGCTCCGGAGATGACTGAGATCGAAACTCTGTCACTCGGTGAGTAACAGTAGTAACTATGAAGCTCGGGCAACTTGTAAAATGTTAATTTGGCAATTTGTAAAACGTCGGCCTTTACGAACTGTCGAAGACACAAGGCTTACCAATCGACTAGACCCTCTGGCGTTGCGTAGAGATGTAGGCTCTCTCTGCATTTTCTACCGCTTCTATCATGGAGAGTGTTCCGAGGAATTGTTCGGTATTATACCTGCCGCTGAATTCCATCATCGCACGGCTCGCCACAGACTGCATTACCATCCTCACCATCTGGATGAATGGCGTTCCAGTAAAGTGCGATTTACCAGGAATGTTCTTTTTTCGGTTTTCAGAGCCAAAAGTGAGTCCTGCAACCTTCTGTCGCGTATTCCCATTTCATTTGATGTTCGATCGCGAGCTGAACATCGTGCAAGCTGGGAGAACTGTCTCCCGTCTGCTCCCAAGAGTTACCAGAGCGGGATGCAAGATCACTGATGTTTTGGATACGGTATATAACTTTTGTCTATGCCTTTTAAGCTCACGATAAAACTCGGACGTTTTCGCCAACGCCAAAACAAACTGTATTGACTCTAAGGAGGAGCACATTTTTCAATGAAATGCCATCGACGTCATGAGCGAATATAGTCGCTTGAACCTTTCCATAGAAATGAAAACTTTATGTATATTGTCATTGGGTACCTTTTCAAAAAAGGTTGAGCACATCGCTTAAGCCAGCGCCCCTCTAACTATTTGGTTTTCAGGTGCGTCCACATTTGGAAATGACGTTTGCCAATGTACTCGCTCACATCAACACTGTATACGTTCTGAAGACCAAGCCTGAGGAGATGAGCTTCGCTGATCATCACGAGGAGATATCTTCTCTGCGCTTGAAGGTACATCAAAATTATTTCTCTAAAAAATCTTTGGTATACAATGCTTACAACCTTTGAGGGATAGTAATAAAATAATAATACTACATCATGTCGCCTGTATTCCCCCAATAGATAGGCAGAGGTGCACTGCAGTGCTCTCATACTTCGCCGATGTATTTTAGTCGCAATGTAATAGGGGCGAGCCTATTGCCGATATACTAGGAACTTTCCACCTCGATACGAGAGAGATTTGGACCACACTCTAACACGCTGGCCCAGTGCGAGCGAACTTGACACGCCTTCTATAAACGTGCAGGTTCGATTCCTCACGATGTGTGCCTTCAACGTTACGCAAGTGGTAATAATTATTGAAATTGACAACCGCACATGGAAATCTCAGAGTTAAGGGCCCGGGATTTGAACTTGCACCCCTTACGTTTAAAGCGGGTGTTTTAACAACTCAACTACCATTGCTTCTGTGGGAATTTATAAATATTTTTGCAGGTAAATGTGCCATTGTAACACTTACTACCGACTTCAAACATAATACCTACATCTTTTTGGATTTTTATAGGGACAAATGCTGTACATACCAGAGACAGATGTTGTGGTATTCCAGTGCTATCCCAGTGTTACTAACCTGGATGATCTGACAAGGTATCTGATATTGCAAACAATTTTATTACGTAAGAGAATATAGAAAAAGCTGGTACGATAGTAATATAGCTGACAATAAAAGTGTAAAGTAAAGTAACTATCGAACATCGAACACTTGTTAAGAATTCCATCCTACTAATATTATCAAAGTTTGTGAGTATGGATAGATGGATTTCACGCATAAACGGATATTGATGAAACTTTACAGTATTATTGTTTATATATCAGAATAACATAAAGGCTATAATTTATAACGATATTGAATAATCAGGAGTATTCCATTTGCTTTATTGAACATATTAATGTACAAATGTGAATAGGATAGTATATTTTTTTATATTCATACAATTCCATTTCCTCATTTAATATACCATCTTTATGTCGTTTCAACAGTGAAGTTGCTATTAGAGTTTAATATTGCCAAGAATATTTCACCTTACTAATGCCCAAGTTGTTGATAATTTTAATCAATATTGTAGACGCGGTCTCTGCATCTCCGACATTCCCCTCCACGATGCAACTCGCGACCTGGTGCTCATGTCGGAACAATTCGAAGCCGACTATAAACTCACTCAGAACCTGGAGGTTCTAACTGACAAGCTACAGCAAACATTCCGCGAGTTGGATTCTGAGAAACAGAAAACTGACAGGTATTAATATACCTCATGAATATATGTTATCCATTATGAAATATCAGCGGGTCAAGCTCAAAGGGGAAACTGTGATAGGGTCAATTACATTCTTTCAAAAAACTAAAGGCAGACCCAATAAGTGACATCTAGATATTATTATAAGGCTCCTATTAACTCCTGTTTGGGTAAATAACAAGTTATATTACTGTCCAGATGTTTCTTCTATTACGAGCCACATTGCTCTGTCTCATGCCATCTTTAAAACCTCCAATATTCCATGTATATCAAAGCAATACAGATCAGTACTCTAGTGTTTAATACTATATTATTTTAAGTTACCTCTCCAACAATAATCAACTAGGAAATATAATAAAGTTGGAGCTCCAATTTCTATTTCTTTTTCCAGGCTTCTATACTCTGTACTGCCAATTAGTGTGGCCACAGAGCTCCGCCACTGTCGCCCAGTGCCCGCCCGGCGGTACGACACTGTCACACTTCTCTTCAGCGGAATTGTAGGCTTTGCTAACTACTGTGCCAGAAACACCGATCATAAGGGCGCCATGAAGATTGTGAGGATGCTGAACGACTTGTACACGGCTTTTGATGTGCTCACTGATCCGAAGAGGAATCCTAATGTCTACAAGGTAAACAACATGATACCACGAAATGAGCTGTAATAAATAGAAGACTACTTAAATTCATCGTTTATTCAACTTCATTCACATTCCATTGGAATTTAAAAAAAGATTTTTATGTTTGGGCCACTACCATTTTCGGGCCCAATAAACATGGACTCGTAATCTCATAACTTGATGGGACCACCCGGCGTGGTACTCAATGTCATACTTCGAAATCAAATTCTTAGTCCCATGAATTTGATTGGATAATCAAAAACATCATGATATTAAGGTCAGAGAGAGACATGTGTTCTCACTGAAGCTTGGTATTGAGTAGTAAAATTTACATACTTACAATGCAGGTGGAAACGGTGGGTGATAAGTACATGGCAGTATCTGGTCTACCAGAATACGAAGTAGGACATGCTAAACATATCTCACTCTTGGCCCTCGAGATGATGGATTTGTCGCAAACTGTTACCGTCGATGGAGAGCCTGTTGTAAGTACCTTGCCATACGCTTATGGAATTGTTGGTTTGAAATTCCTAATAAAATCAGTCAATCGAGATCCAGTCTTAACACTACCTATTCCCCCTTGGACTGAAACATGTAATTATATGGACCTAAGACTACCAAGTCTATTTATAAACGTTAACACAAGGGGTTTTCTGCCAAAACGTCCAGCACCCTTAGCATGACCGCGTAGACATAATCTTTATCTCTTTCAACTGTCACTTTTGTCGAGAAAATGACGTCACATTTAACTTTTTGTACTGGACATGGCTCGGTGTGACGTAATTTTTTCGACGAATTTGACAATTGAAAGGGATAAATCTTATGTCTACACAGTCATGCTACAGGGCCAGCAATCCAGTAGTGTATATTTTTTGAGAGAGTTCTTTCAGTTAAAATTTAACGACATAAAACCATCCTAGCTTTTAATCCAAATGAAACGTTGATAGTGGCTTAAATCTATTTACATCAATTTCACTAATTTGTCATTGTTTATCTAGGGTATAACAATAGGCATTCACTCCGGTGAAGTGGTAACTGGTGTAATCGGCCATCGAATGCCTCGCTACTGCCTCTTCGGCAACACTGTGAACTTGACCAGTCGCTGCGAGACCACTGGCGTTCCTGGTACCATCAATGTCAGTGAGGATACTTACAGGTATATCTCCTACCTCGTTTCATCTTCTTTCCCATTATTTATTTGGTTTCGCTAGACGTTTTTTTTTATCAGAGTCCACCTACTAGCCAAATCGCGGTTCTTTTAATATTAATTATCGCACAATTTTTTAATCAATTTTTTAGCTTATCTTGTATTAATTTGCCTTGCAATTTCTTATCTACCAGATACACAATGACTTCACTATTAAATCTTGATTTGTCTTATTATAATTTATCAAATTGATCGATACTTGATTGATACTTATTCACAAAACCCTTAACTATCTACAACTATCATTTATTCTGGGAAAGAAATAATCAACAATTTTAAAATTATTTTTAATCTTCACACAAATCTAAATAACGTTTCATGGTCAACGGCACAGGTAACTTCTGTATTCCTAACGGTAGTTCAAAGTTCTGCCACAGGACCTCCCTTATCTGACATCTACATAAGTGTTTTAACTCCACCGGTTTAAGGCCACACCTTGAAGTCGGCACCAAATGATCCTCGAATATATCACCGTACTTTTCCAACATTAATTTTCTCTGATAATTATAGTCTTCAGGAAAGTCTATGTCACACGATTCTTTATCAACCGTCAATTTTATACTAGGAACAGCTCTCATAGCCAATTTCAAACAAGTAACAAGCTCGTATGGATATTTTCTATTATAATCATTCAGTCTATCTAATATTGATTCTATTGGGTTAGTTGAGACTTTGTCTGAAGTTATTCTTGCGCCGAATCTAAGTAATATCATTAACATTTCTGCCGCTCCCATTTGTATTACGACTCTTAAGGGCGAAGCTCGACCGCAGCTTTCTAATGGTACATCTATAAACCTGTAGGTCTGGTCATCTTCTCTGTACTCAAGGTTAGCGTTGGTCGCATGGTCTAGGAAGAAAACCAGAGCGTGAACGTTCTCTTCTTTGTCCATGAAGTCAGATTTCCATCCAGCTAAGAAATATGGTGCTGATGTGCCGAATATTGCTCCTGAAATATGAATTATTATAATATTGGTTCATGAACCCTAGGTGTAATCTTTGAAATATTAAAACTGAATAAAGTTGCAGTTTCTTAAAGGAAGTGAATTCTCAGGTAAATTATCTTGGGGGGCATGTTGCATGATTAAACTAAATTGTTCCGCTCCTTTGGGATTTTGATACTACAATATCACAATGAATAACAGCGAAGGTAAAAAACCTTGATGGAAATTCTCACCTAAAAATATCCTTTCAAAAGTGCCTTCACATGCGTACAACTCGTCCAACAAAGCCGCCACTACGCCATTGTCTTGTAAACTCCAATCGAAGGCCAATTTCATGGCTATGTACAAGACATTGTGGTACTTCCCCATCAGGCAGACATCGCCGTTCCCCGACTTGCAATTGTTATGGTACCTTAGAGCAGCCACAACAAAATTCTTGCACGATGTGTTATCAGAGTGATTTTGGCCTGGAAAATGAGAAAACCTGTTAAAAGATTGCTTATTTTGTTAAACAATTACGTTTTTGTTCCCCTGTTTATATAGTCCAGTATATGCATATCAATCTATAGGTAGTTATCGTTTACTGCGCGTCATAGGCCTCCTACACTCTTTACTTTTACACATACTCTCCCTTCAGTAAATTTCTATTGGTTTAATTGAGCACCTGCAAATGACCGTCCTACACTGTTGTGGCCATTCCAGAAGCTTCGTCTAAACGATCATCCATTCTGCATGCTAAGGTTAACGAGAACATGGTCAGAGATAATGGTGTTTATAAAAAGTATAACCTCTGGCACACCCAGCGATAACAGTACTGAAATATTCCACCAGCTCTCGTCGTTTCATCCTTTGATTTAAACAATCTCGATCCATATTACTAAATACTCCATCGAAATAACACTCCATAAAGGTATCCATATTTCACACAATTTCTGCTTCTTCCTTTACGAAATAATGGAGTTTAGAACAAAAATACAAAGCAAAATAACAACATGAAAACTTCACTGTGACTTTTGAAATACTTTTTTTTAAATTAGGTAATTTGTAAGATTTTCTTTGGTCAAATAAACTTTAAATAACATAAACAATTTCTTTTTGGGAACGAATAAGTTTTAGACGCAATTTGTTTTGATCGTATCCTTTTGAAGAACTCTTGTACACTGCCACTAACGGCAAGGAAATCAGTCGCGACCCCTCAGTTTTACAAAGAAAACTTTCAAGTGCATAATCTTCTTTAACAGTGTCGTCGCTCAGAAGCCATACAGAACTTCCTATTTTAATAGTGCTATTGAATGCTATGTATTGGGGAGTCCCAACTACGTTTACGGAACTACTCATGGTACATATACTTTTTTTGTTTAAAGGCCAGGTTGGGGGTCTAAACCGGTGGAACCGGTATACGAATAAAAAAAATATTTTTTACCATTGGACTATTTTATTTTTTTTTAGTAGCCCGTAGGGATCCCACTGCTGGGCAAGGGCCTCTCCCAAACATTGGACTATTACCGATAATTATTGTTTCATACTTTATTATTTAAAACCTGGCGAAGTGCGAGATGAACTCACACACTGAGAGTTCTGTACTTACTAATAAGTATGTAAATAGTTCGTCCACCACGGGAATTGAGTCGACATTTTAACAAAACCTAAAAAAAAAACGATTTTCATATAAAATGGATTTCAAGTATTTTTCTTTACTTGCGCTATAAGATATTGTGTCTGGCAAAATTTCTTGACATATAACCATATCCTTACCCTAAAATTGTCCCCTAGGCTTTATTCCCTTGCGAGTTTCAAAATTTTGGGCATCTACAGCTGTAGCTTTTGATTTGAAATTGATAAAATGATATTCTGTCTTTATAAAATGATTTCACATGATACATTAATAAGTATACTAAGAGTTACATTGTACATTGTATACTAAGAGTACGTTTATCATTTGTATAACTTTCTAGTTTCAGAATCAGAATCAGAATTTTTTTATTCATGTAAACCAATACAGGCACTTATGAATCGTCAGTAAAAAATAAATAGTATTAATAGTATCTCGACGACCCATTCGGAATGCAATTCCTATGGAGAAGAATGGGCAAGAAACTCCATGGTTGTTTTTTTCCAATAAGGATTTACATGTTATTTGCATTACAATGTGTTTTTCTTAATTAACAATTATATAATATAAAGTTAATGAGGCTATACATTCTCAAAACACAAAATTAATCAGCAATACAAATTACAAGCTAAGTCAGTGTAAGATTTAAAGGTAGGAAGGAGGAGGAAAACGGGACAAATATCAAACATCCTTCAAATGAGTTCCTGTGGAGCCGGACCAGCACCTGACCAAGCGTGTTTATCCTCTAGATAATTCTCTATTGTGTAATATGCTCGCCTGCATAGTGTTTGTCTAATGCAAGTTTTAAATTTGGTTTCATTGAGGTTAATGATATTTGAGGGTATCATATTATTCCGTTTATCTTTCTAGTTTCCGTTTATCTTTCTAGTTTTCTGATGCGTGAAGACAACTTCGATGAAAGATTTGAACTGACTTACCGCGGACACGTGTCAATGAAAGGCAAAGCCGAACCCATGCAGACCTGGTTCCTCACCCGTAAGAAGATCTAAATTGACCCCACTAAAGGTCAAACTCGATCCAAAATTTACCAAAACCATAAAATACCAAAGAGTTAACTTAGAAAGCGGATCCAAATTGATCTACGTTATATGTCGTGTTTATTCCAGGCCTAATATATCTAGGGCCTAAATAAATAGTAGTTTAGTATTTGTTGTTCAAAATATATCTTGTTTCTGTATGATGATATTCTTATATGTGCAGCAAATAATTAATCTTTGATTATTTTACAAGCGTGGTAAATTTTAGTTATTAAGATACCGGTACGGGTAAAATATCTATACCATGTTACATTCCTATTATTGGCAGTTTATAATATTTACTTAATTACCCCAATTTTGTTTTACTCAAATTACGTCTATACTTAATTTAACAGCACTCAAAATAATGCTGTCTTGAACATACATTACGGTTGCAAAAAGTACGACGATACACTTAATGCCCGCACTGCAAACAAGCTACCAGGTACCATTTACCAGAAATTTTCTTCCTCGCACCACCAAATTGTGGAATGGACTTCCTGCAGCGGTGTTCCCGGACCGATACGACAAATGTACCTTTAAGAAACGAGCATACTCATTCCTTATAGGCCGGCAACGCACTTGCGATGCCCCTGGTGTTGCAGGTGTCCATGGGCGGCGTTGATCACTTACCATCAGGTGAAACGTCTGCTCGTTTGCCTCCCTATCTCATAAAAAAAAGCTGCATTGACTCATAGAAGTTAATTCTTCAATGAAATGACATTGACTGTGCGAGCGACTTTTAACGTCTGCGAGCGCGGCTTGTATTACTGGAATTAAATCTTTGTGAATATTGATACAAAGTTCATACAGTATTGATACAAAAATGTTGCCGAACAGTTTTAGACGCCTCTGTTTGTGTAGGGCATTATTTTAGTGTATGTTTAGTGTTTAGTGTATGTATGTAGTCTAGTTTAGTTGCAACAAAGTTCGCATCAATGTCCGCTAAACCATATTTGGAGTATTAAGGGTTTAATTTGTATTTCTATACTCATATCCAATTGCCTACTAAAGTGGTCTATATTTACCTACTAAATCATCTATTTATTAATGTATTATACAGTTTTTTTAAGAGTATGCTTTATATATTTACAAGTTTAAAAAGAAATGGAAAAAAAGAAAAAAAAAATTGTGTCTATTTTATTAAATTTAAAGTGTATGAATTCTATTGAAATAAAACTTTTTTACGGATTCTATCACGTTTATTTACTATTTTATTTTCCCGACGTTTCGGCTGCTTTACAGCAACCACAGTCACGTGGGGGATTGAGGTGTTAGACGTCCTGATGTCATAGTTAAAACGTCGGGAAAATATAATAGTAAATAAACGCGATAAAATCCGTAAAAAAGTTTTATTTCAATGTATAGTATTCGCGTAAATATGAGAAAACAATTTATAAATTCTAGTCAATATGTATTATGTTTAAGCTTGAAATTTCTTAAATGTTTCAGTAGATGTGTCTTTATTCTCGTTTTAATCACGATTTATGTATAGTGATGTAATATCTAATATTATTTTCACTACTTGTGATAATGATCCATGTCAAATTCAAATAAAGGTAGCTATCGTGATGCATTTGTTTTATTTTTAACCGACTTAAAAAAGGAGGAGGTTCTCAGTTTATCATTATCAGCCGGTGTCAGTCTGCTGCTGGACGTAGGCCTCTCCCAAGATGCGCCACTGAGCCCGATTTTCGGCTCTTCTTCTCCAACCACTGTTCTCACTCACTCAGCTCGACCCGTATGTATTGTTTTTTGTGCATCCCTATTTTCTACAGATTAAAAATACCTAATGTAGCGCCAACGATAAAGCTGCAGGCACACTGGGACGCCGAGACGCTCGCTGCAAACTTCACATATATATCAAGAACTAGACAAGTTCCCTCGACCTTGCAAGGTTTTCTCACGATGTTTTCCTTCACCGTTCCTTAGCAAGGGATAATCTCGGATGAAAATGAGATTCGCACATGAAACTCAGAGGTGAGAGCCGGGGTTTGAACATGCACACTTTGATTGCGGCTACCACATCTTTCTATATAAAAAAAACTTATGGTTCTACGAAATTGACCACCACAGTTAGGGTAACGGTTCCGCACATCAATAATGCTGTTACATATTTTTGAACACGCAACCATGATGTGAAGTTGATTGACCGAAGATCAATTTGGGAGCAAAAAATAAAAGGTGCTAATAATGGACAAAAGTTTTTCAACTGTAGACAGTTAGAAATTGACCATTCTTTTCATATGACATATTAAGTTCGCAGTATTCCGAGTCTTTCGGATTTCATGTGCGAATGTCAATTTCAATAATGTTTACCACTTGTTGAACGGAGAAGGCGAACATCGTGAGGAAACCTGTACATCTATAAAAAGGCGTGTGAAGTTCACTAACCCACACTGGTTTAGCGTGGTGGACTATGGCCCAAGTCCTCCTTGTATTGAACGGGAATGTGCCCGGTATAATGGCAATAGACTCGCCCCCTATTATACAGTATATTATGTATGAATTAATAATAAAAAAAAATTATAATACAATAATAAAACACACTTTAAATGCACCTAAAACAAAATATTCCTCGGTACCTTCTTCGCACACTGCGTAGCTTTTAAAGTCCGTACACTGGAGCATCAAAACTCATATTTGCCAATACTAAAACAACCTGTATTGACTTAAAGAAAAAGTTCATTCTTCAATGAAACGACATTGACAGTGCGCGCGAATTTTGACGCATTGAGGCGTGGCTTTTACCACAGAAATTTAATCGTTATGTATATTGACATCGACGTGGTAGCCGAGTGGTCGAACGCACGCTTTGCAAATCAAAGTGTGCAGGTTCAAACCCCGGCTCGCACCTCTGGGATTTATGTGCGAATCTCATTTTCATCCAAGATTTTCACTTGCTATGAAACGGTGAAGGAAAACATCGTGAGGAAACCTGCACGTCTTAGGGAACTTTTCTAGTTCTCGATAGATGTGTAAAGTCTGCCAACCCGCACTAGTCCAGCGTGGTGGACTATGGCCTGAAATCCTCCTCACATTGAGGGGAGGCCCGTGCCCAGCAGGGGGACGTTAAAAGGGCTGTAGTAGTTATTGACAAAGAGTTCGTTTTGTTATAGGCAAAATTTGCCCAGATCTTAATTCTAATCGCTCATAAACCATCTCAGGGCCTCCTTTTTTTGTAACCGCAAATATATAATCCGTGTGGCGTATTAGCGAATGCCTAAAAATAATCACAGGGCTGGAATGCTGTCCAGCGGCCTCCGTCATCCGGCCACGAAACGCTTCTGACAACCGTTCGGCAAACAGGTTTCGTTAATCTCGAAGTACCCACTGATAATGTTTATTAAGGAATTTTACACTCGTAATGAATATTGATGGTTTAATTCCAAAACATGTCTGGTGAAGGCAAATGATAATACTACTAAATTTAGTGCGTAAGATGGGCGTGACATTTTTTTTGTTGATACCAAAACAAACTGTATTAACTCTTCTTCTTTTACAATATTAAGGAAATATGACATTCATTGCGTAGCAAGGAATAGCAATAAAAAATCGAATTAAGTACATATCAATAAAAAAGGATACTGAAGATGGCAGGTCTTTATTCAAAGAAAACGCACATTTGTCAATGAATGCCATCGAGTATTTTTTTGAAATAAAACTATTTTACGGATTTTATCGCGTTTATTTAGTATTTTATTTTCCCGACGTTTCGGCTGCTTTACAGCAACAGGGTGACGGGGGGACCATGGTATGGTATGGTATGGTATGGTATTCGCGTAAATATAAGAAGAGTAATTTTTTTTTCAGCGAGTAAATTTATTTGCATGCTATCATGGCTTTTTCCACAGAAATTCAATATTTATGGATATTGGAACAGAGTTCGTTTTGGTATTGGCAATAATTTAGCTGCACACGTGTGGTCGCCTCAGTGTGCAGCTTCAATATTATAATACTCGGTCACTTTTAGCAGGCATAAAAATATTTGTAAAGACAGGTGCCGTAGGCTCATGTTCGCCCCACTTGTTCGATCCTCCCACTCAGCTTATTTAATGTGCTATTTTTTTAAGCCACTGACACTCGAGGTCGCAAAATAACCGTTGTCTTAATTATTTACCTTTTGAATATGATACGAGATTATTTTTATACTTGCTGTGTTCTGTCAGACCTCAAAAACGTACAAATCGATTTGTTTAACTGTACTGAATGGTGATACTCCGCGCACACTGAGGCGTTAAGACACGCGCGTCGAATTATTTACCAATACCAAAACAAGCTCTATTTAGGGTTCCGTACCCAAAGGGTAAAACGGGAACCCTATTACTAAGACTTCGCTGTCCGTCCGTTCGTCCGTCCGTCTGTCACCAGACTGGATGTATCTCATGAACCGTGATATAGAGTTTCGTGATTTAGAGTTTGATAGAGTGATAGATTTTTGCCGCTATAACAACAAATACTAAAAAACAGAATAAAATAAGAAATTAAGGGGGCTCCTATACAACAAACGTGATTTTTTGCCGTTTTTATAGTTAATGTTACGGAACCCTTCGTGCGCGAGTCTGACTCGCACTTGGCCGATTTTTATTTAATATACATCATGACGTCTATATTCTCCGAAGGGGTAGACAGGGGTGCAGTCCAGTGCCCCCACACTTCGCCGATGTTTTTAGTCCCAATGTAATAGGGGGTGAGCCTGTAGCGACATCTATCTCGCCACATACGAACTAAATCCTGCATCGCGATATTAAAGCGATCCGAGCGATTGCACATATACACAAGAACCCGACAACAACCGTCGGGCAGTAGCCCACCAGACACAACACCCGTCTGGTTGGAGGATCCTCCCTTTTCAATGGTCGATGAGAAACTTTACACCCTGTTCCTCACACTCGCTAAAAGCTTATTGCCATTATACCGGATAACTTCGAGACGAGGGAGATTTGATTCCTAGTCAACCACATTGGCCCAGTACTGGTTGGTGATCTTCGCACGCCTTTCTATAGATGTGCAGATTGCCTCACGATGATTTCCTTCACCGTTAATATACATAAAGATTGAATTTCTATGGTAAGCACCACGCTACCACGCTTCAAACTGCGCTCGCGCTGTCAATGACGTTTTGTTGAAGAATGAGCTATGTCTATGAGTTAATACAGCTCTTTTTATTATTGACTAAAATTACGACGCGCAAATTTTAACGCCTCAGTGTACGCAGGACTTTATGCGCCGCAGAAACTGGCCGGTAACCGGTAGATGGGTGAACAAGTACTTGCTTTTAGTGATGAAGAAAGTGTTACTGTATTAATATCGAATCACCTTAAGTATTTGTTTATTACATGTATTATACTCGTGGATTTATTTGTATAGATAAATAAAAAAAACTGAGCCATCGCTGGACGCCTGGCAGATGTGAAACATAAAACATAAACGTCGTAGCGGCGAGTGGGCGCGTGAACGAAGTCAGCCGGTGGGCGGAGGCTAAACGGCTGAAAAACCGAAGAGTCACGAAGCTGCTTGAAGTTTTGGGATCACGGCATCGCGGCATCAACAGTCGCTGTCAAGCGCTCGATACCTAAGTCACTAGTCTAGGCATTTTTTAAACTCACCACGGCTTCGAAAATATTCCACGATATTCTAAGTCGCCTTATAAAGGACTTGATAATCATTTATGGAAAAATCCAATTTGAGACACCAGCTCGGTCGATATTTGTTCTAAAGTCCGGACATACTGTAGCGTTAAGACCCGCACGTCAATATTATCTGCCAATATCAAAACTAACACTATGTCAATATACATAATGTTTCAGAAGTCCGAAATAATACTTTGACGTTTGCATCAGTATGGGGTACACAACTGAATAGTATAAAAAAAATATCGAAATTCGACCATATTTTTCCTAACTTTCTTTTTCGTTGGAAATTTCTATAACTCGTAATATCTCGAGTCCTATGTAAAATTTGCATATTCTTTTTTGTGAATGTTGGTAGTTGCCCCTCATAAGTGTCGTTTACACTGTTGAATCCCTATTATAGCCCTTTATGGATGTACCCAAAGGCCAGAACACGATACCTGTGAGAAATATTCAAATATATGACAAATATTCTTTAACTCAGAAAGTAAGATAGTTGGGTATAAACTGTCTTCACTATGCATCCACATACCAGCTACCGGATACGTACCCAAAGTAATATTTCTGATTTCTGATACATCCTGTTCATACAACCTCAATTTCTGTGATGAAAGACACGCGACAGTGTCAATGAAATTTTGTTGAAAAATTAGCTGGAACACCGACGCTCCACGAAGTCTGCAATCTGTGAACATGTACAGGACCGCACCCGCCATTATATCAGATTTGATAAACGGCATATCCTCGCATAAGAACACCGACTCCGACGAAGGATCATACGTGAGGCCATTGAAATTAAAAAACATCCTAATTTCAATAGGGAAGATGGCTGGGTGCTACCACCAACTTGGGATCCAGTAATTAATATGATTAAATCCAAAACCAAGTGTAACATTGCAAGACCTCAAGACACCGTAAGCACTTTCTGCGTGGATCGAACCGCAAACAACAACAAAATATGAGGGTACCCAGTTATTAACTATGACATCAGGACGTCTAACACCTCAGTCCCCCCGTGACCATGGTAGCTGTAAAGCAGCCGAAACGTCGGGAAAATAAAATAGTAAATAAACGCGATAAAATCCGTAAAATAGGTTTATTTCAATGTGTAGTATTCGCGTAAATATAAGAAAACAATATGAAAAATTTGCTTTTTATACGTGTCAATACGGTTCGTTTTAGTATTGGCAAAATTGTAGACGCGTGTGCCGTGACACCACAGTGTGGTCGGGGCATATGTCTTCGCGTATGGGCATTAAAAAAATATTTGTAGTACTTAAAAGGGTAAAGCTGATGCGCACCTTTAAAAGTATAAAGACCCATTTTGAAATTTTAGGATTTCGAATATAAATCTTAAATGGTCGTTCTAACGACCATATTCCAACGACATTTTTGAGTTAGGTCTCTATACTTTTAAAGGTGCGATGTGTACTTGATACTTAGTCAAACTTGGTTTTGTGAATGTTACTTGAATTTAGAACGATTACCAAGTATTACATTGACGTATTTAGTTTTTACATTGACATGACCATTTAAAATAGGCAATCATAGTACGTATTATTTGATACATCATCACACCTGTATGCTCCGAAGCGGTAGGCAGAGTTGCGGTGTACTCAAACTTCGCCGATGCATTTTGGTCCTAATAGGGGGCGAGCCTATTATTATTATACTGGGTACATTCCACCTTAATTCGAGTGAGATTTGGGTTATAGTCCATCACGCTGGCCCAGTGCGGGTTAATTAACTTCACATTGATATAATTTCAGATTATTATGAGAAGTAGCAAAAGTTTCTTATTGTCTGAATAAGTAAGAATTTGTATTATTATTTAACTTCTGATATAATATGACATATAAAACAAGGCTCACAATAAATTGTTATCGCAAAGTTAATTACTGATATACGTGTAGTAATCTTAATTAAAGTTACGAAATTTTTATTTCACATGTCAAATAAATATGTAAAGTTTTTTCCTTTATTCTATGAAAAAGATTCCTACATATCTATTGTTGAATATCTCTATTGTATACGAATTTACAAGTTACACCATGCTTACAGATAATAAGCTTTATAAATACAGAAATAACAATCAAAATTAACAGCAAAGTGCAGCTTTACTTTGAACAGATTAGTAGTTGTTTAGACATCAACGAGCGTTACGTACGTCATTTTGCGAAGACAAAAATAATAGATAATTATTTCGTATAGGTTCATTTTTTATAATTTTTTATCTGTGGCGAAATATATTATAGTTAAATAGTTGTGTAGTTTTAATACACATGTTTTTATTTAGCAGGTGGTATTTAAACCATTTACCTACGGGTCATGGTAAAATTCAACTATTCCACCTCTTAAGAATGTAGTTACGAAGAAAAATTAATGAGATATTGCAAAAAGTACTCCTGCGCATGTGAAGGCGACCGAGGTGGCAATGTGTCCTCAACCCATTAATAAACGAATCAAACGCCTTCAAATGACGAATACAACTTCATATCCTATGCGGTGGTCATATGGTTGAAATTGTCATTTCTCAATCAATGAACCTGCCAGTGTGAATGGAGAAGCCTCGTCAACAACCACTCATTCGAGAAACTGCGTCAGTCCGCGTTAAGCATTCGTCGTTGTCGCACGCATGCGCGAGCCGCTCCCATTGCCCGATTTGAATTTCGAACGTCCCAACCGGACCAATCGCGTATCGTTTGATTTCTTTTCGCCGCAACTTTTTTGCATGTACAGTGTGTTCCGTTATTGTGAACTGTGCTTGTGACATTAGGGGACAGTGGAATATATATACTCGCGGCTGGATGCTTGGATGTTTTCTCACGTTTTTGGGTAAGAATTACCTTATTATTGTATCATTTGCGTGTTGAAGCGCTGTGGTTTTGATATTCACACGTTGCTACGGTTTTTTTACGATTCATATCGGAGTTGTGGATTCCGAAAGATTCGTTTCATTGTCACGGCTCTAATTTACTATTTTGTAATGTACCCTCGTTATTCTCAAGATTGTATCAGACACATTGTCTTCTGGAACTCATGTGATCCTCATTGGCAGCGACAAAAGATTGTTTTTATTAACTTTTCAATATTTTCTATTGATAATTATTTACTGTTATAATTAGATAGTCAGATTATCGTTTCACTTGTACAGCTTAGGCCTTTTTTCACTAATGTTAAACAGTTAAACACTAATAATATCAGTGGTAGCCGAGTGGTCGAACGCACGCTTTGCAATCAAAGTGTGCAGGTTCAAACCCCGGCTCGCACCTCTGAGTTTCATGTGCGAATATCATTTTCATCCGAGATTATCACTTGCTAAGAAATGGTGAAGGAAAACATCGTGAGGAAACCTGCACGTCTGAGGGACCTTGACTAGTTCTCGATAGATGTGTGAAGTCTGTCAACCCGCACTAGGTCAGCGTGATGGATGATGGCCTGAATCTCCTTCGCATTGAGGGAAGGCCCGTGCCCAGACGTCAAAAAGGGATATAGTAATAGTAGTAGGCCATACATTGTCATTTTTCCTACTGTATTTACTCATGGAAAAACTCCATTCTTCAACTAAATGACACTGACAGCTCAGAAAATGGATTGAGGCTGGGTTCCTGTAAAAACTAATCGTTTTTAGCAAGAGCAACAATTAGTTTTTCCTAACTACGACCCGTAACACGCACGGGGAGAGTTACTGACTGAACATTTTTTAAATATATCATAGCTAACGTCTCTTTGAAATTTCCACGATCCGTTATGGAAACCCGACATTATTTGAATACAGGAATCAGAAACTTCCTGTTGATTTATTCTCTAAAACTAACCTTAAAAAACATTTCTTGATTATCTACATTGCACCCAATATTGCTGTTTATAAGACTTATTTTCGCTGATCAGCAGCAATATTCAATTAATAAGACACTGAGATCACTGGTCGTGGCAAAACCAAATGATTACGTCAACCGACCTGACAAGTTGAGCAAAGCGAAGCTTAAACGTGAATAACTTGTTGTTAAATAAGTAGTTACGATTCCATCTGAGGTATGGTAGCATTAGATATATTAAGATAATATATTTAACTTCAGAATGAATGAAGAGCTGTTTACAATACACCATCACGCCCGTACTCCTCGAAGGGGTATGCACAGGTGGACTAAAATGCCCCCATATTTCAACGACGTATTTTTGGTCCAATAGGGTCGATACTTACCTTTATATCAGACTCATTACACCTTATAGCGAGGCACATTCGAATCATAGTTCACCACGCTAGCTGGTAGACTTCTCACATATCTCGATAGATGTGCAGATTTATTCACAGTGTTTGCCATCACCGTACAACAAGTTGTAGTGGCATTCGCACAAGAAATCTGAAAATCTCAGAGATGTGAGCAGGGTGTTCGAACTTCTGGCTTCACACTGAAGAGATGGCGAACTTAGTATAACATTAATTTTTAAAATATTTTTCTATGATGTTAATATTTAAGAAAATCTCTGTACTTTGAAAAGTATTAATTCATACCATTTAATCCTATCAAAATATCTACATACGAAACGTTTTATACGAACGAATATTTTGAGTAACATCTCGTTATTGATAAATTGATTTTACGACCCGTCAGTAAAACGGGACGTTTCTTGAATATAGAAATCTGACATAAAATAATCACAAACAATTCAAAACATCTGCGGAGTAACAACGTAATAACACTGATTCATAATTACGACGATTATCCATCACGGTGGTAGGTACAGTTGTACATAATGTTATCCTTGGGCCTATCTTTAGGGTTACCCCTTATTGCTTTACCATAGACTTCGAACCAATTTTATTATATATCTATCATTCTAATATTTAGTAGGTGCATGCTCTTGTCCGATCCCTATAATCGAAAAAAACCACGTTTACAATCGAACAGTATTAATATATGTTTCGTTAGACGCTGTAACGGATTGTACGTTGTTTTAAAATAAATAATCGTTGCTCTTACCGATAAAGAATCGTTTATAGTATAGAAATCCACCATTATAGAGTGGTAGTAACGGGTAAGCAAGGGTTAGTGGCATATTAGCTTCTACTTGTTGCTAGATAATTCATTGGGCCATGGTAAGCCGTCACCGAGTGAAGCAATTAAAACATGGGGTAATTGAGACGAGGGGAAATCGCCACGAATATGTGTTTACCGTGTTTCTAACTGCGCTTTCGTATCTTGCGTGACAACCCTTAATATCTGCATCTGGCCCACTTGGCGAGGCTGTGTTCAAGTAATTAAAGATGCGACATTGCTGTTACTTGCACCGAGATCTAGGCTAAGTGAGAAAGTGAGGGTGCAATTCGTCTACAGTTTTATGTTGCTTAGTGTGCCACCGTACTTTGTTCTGCAAGTTATGGATTAAATTTAATTAGGTACCTACTTATTATATTCCTAAATGATAAAAATATATTTTAAATAGTATCTAATATACTGAATTTCAGTGCTACGTGGTTTTTAACACTATCGTTGTAGAATGATAATGACAGTTGCGTACATTGGTTTTTATTGACTAGGTAGACTGGAAAAGGTGTAGGTTCAAACCTGGGATTTTCAGATTTTATGTGCGAATTCCACTTTCAATAATGATTACAACTTGCTCAACGGTTAAAGAAAACATTATGAGGAAACCTGCACGTCTCTAGAAAGGCATATAAAGTACACCAACCACTGGGCCAGCGTGGTGGACTACGGTTTAAATCTCCCTCGTATTGAGGGGGAATGTTTCCGGTATAATGGCAATACGCTCGCCCCCTATTACATTGAGACCAAAATACATCGGCCAAGTGTGAGTGCAATTCAGTGTGTCTCTGTCCACCCCTTCGGGGAATACAGGCGTGATGATATATTTGTATTTAATAAAAATAAGATTCCATTCGACCCTGTTCCGCCAATCACTAATTTGATCAGATTAATATATAACTTGAATACCAAAGGTCGGTGTTTCAAAAGTCCGAAATGTCCCGCTGGCATTTTACAACTATATTTCTATTCTGAATATTAAATGGCCACGTTATTGTATGAAGTTGAAACCAAATGTGCAATTGTGACATATTCAAGGAGAGATTGAGTATATTTTACTTTGCTAACAGAATTAAAGATATTTTGTTTTTGTTTGTCTTTTCAAGACAAACGGTCGAAGGCGTCTGCAAAAAAATCGTTTATCGATATAAATACAGGCGGCTTTATCGTGTGAATGTAACCGTATCGCATCTGTTAACAATACACAACGCTACATGACGACCTTTCAAATATTTGTACAAGGTACCAGCTTGCATTTCCTAGAGTGAATGGAATAGGTACTAAGTACAAATAGCTCTGTATACCTATTTAAATTGATCGAAAAGTTGATAAGTGTTTTAAATGTCCGCTTGTAAATGACAGTTCGTTTAAAGCAGGTTTAGAGAACAATTTTTTTTTAATGTCTAACCTGAAAAGGCTAGGATAACATCTCCAAGGCTTGACACATCGAGTTCGATCCCCTTAAAATAGTCGCAGATACTAAAAAATATATCGCCGTATTATTGGTATTGTAACAACTGAGGTCATTTATGCCACTCCTGTAGGTTTAACATGACCGCGTAGACATAAGTTTTATCTCTTAACTGTCAGATTTGTCGAGAAAATGACGTCACACCGCTCGTCACAAGCTCGAATTTGTTGTCGAAGTTGTAAGAGACAAAAATTATGTCTACACGCTCATGCTAAGCATGCTGCACTACTTTTGTATAGTTTCTTCGTATAAATTATAAAAGAGCGAAAGTGACTTGGTGCGACATAATCCGTAATATAAGCCTTGTCTTGGCGCACGTGTTTACCGAGCTATTCTTCTTCTGCGTCGTTACCCTCTTGGCAGAGTGTCGTTCACCCAAGGAGTAGTGGCTTGCTCGACAACTCGTATCCTATCTTTAAAAACAGCTGCACTTCTGGAACATACCTACATAAAAGTGGCCATTAATCGCAGCCTTACTTCACGACGGCTTGGTCTAGGACTTCTGATACACCCTGTATATAGTACCCATAGTAAAAAAGCCTTGTTTAATCATACGATGAATAGGTGTTCTGCGGCAATATATATTTATTTAATGTGGTCGGCTCAGCGCAAAAGCCGACAGAGACTTTGAAACTATTTAATTAAAGTTAATGAGTCAATAAATGTTTTTGCACGCACAAAAACATTCCGAATAGATACCTTCGTTCATTTTCGTTTAAATGAAAAACATTTCTGACGCCTTCGTAATGCGTACGTGCTTGGATTCACACAACTATTTAACTAATGAAGAAACTTGTTAATGATGTAACAAAAATCTTGTTTTTATGAACTACACGCCACCATTTCGGCATTTCGACAGCGTCTCAACTAGTTCTAGATTCGTGTTTAAAACATAAGAAGAATCTGAGTATCGAAGATTCAATTCAATTCTCTTTTATTTAATACATTATCATCACGCCTGTATTCCCCGAAGGGGTAGACACTTCGCCGATGTATTTTGGTCCCAATGTAATAGGAGCGAGCCTATTGCCATTATACCGGGCATAGTCTCCCTTAATAAGATGGACATATTTGGGCCATAGTCCACTACTACGCTGTCCCATTGCGGATTGGTGAACTTCACATGGCTTTCTATAGACGTGCAGGTTTCCTCACGATGTTTTCCTTTACCGTTCAGCAAGTGGTAATCATTATTGAAAATGACATTCGCACATGAAAATTATCTCAGAGGTGCGACCCAGGGATTTGAACTTGCACCCTTACGTTCAAGGCGGGCGTTCTTACCGACGAGGCTACCACTGCATTTTTTGTATAAGTAACTAAAAATGTTTTGTTATTTTTTTGTTACCTTCATCTTGCTCATGTGCTGTGAAGTTGCTTTTGTTAGGTCATTTCTTACGTGTAGTTTTTTAGTTAAACGATTATGTTTGCAATAAAGAGCAACATTAATATTTATTGGTAATATCAAGCAACATCAAGGTGACATAAAGTTTATTCATTTGTGACAGAGTATAGTAATTTTAGAATGTCTATATTACAATATTTTGAATTCTGTATCATCATCATTTGCCTTACCTTGTCCCATTCCATCTTTGGGGTCGGCGCAGTATGTCTTTTTCTTCCATTCATCTCGCTTTTCCGTCATACTGACATCCACTCCGATCTCATTCATATCGCCCTTTATACAGTCCATCCATCTTTTCTTGGGTCTTCCTCTCGCTCTATATCCGTCTACATTTATACTCATCACTCTTTTAGTCACATGATTCTCATCTCTTCTCATCACATGTCCAAACCATTCTAATCTCCTACTTCTTACTTTTGCCTATGCGGAAGTGTACCCAAGACGCTGGCTGCATTCCCTAGCTAAATGGCTAGCCACTAGTTGGGCGAGGAAATAGCCTGTTCTTGGGTCGTCAGTTATGTTGACTATTGTTTAACCAATACTTTTATTATTTATGTTACAATCAAGTAGGTGTAGCATGACCCTGTAGGCATAAGTTTTATCCCTTTCAACTGTCTGATTTGTCGAGAAAATGACGTCACTTGGAGCTTTTTGTGCTCGACATGACTCGATGTGACGTAATTTTTTCGACAAATCTGACAGTTGCAATAGATAAAACTTTTGTCTTCGTGGTCATGCTACAGGATAGTTTTGATATATTTACTGAAATAACACCCCGAAAGATTGAGCTACATCTGGCTCCGTCAACCTTAGATAAGTGCCCTAATTATAACATCAAACCTCCTCCATTCTAAAACCGGTCGTCATTCTCATACTAACAATTTTGATAGTCATGCTTGTATAATTCTAATCAAAATCTAGTCTTACCAAAGAATTACTACGGTATTAGAAGTATTGATCACCTACCATCAAGTGAAACGTCTGCTCGTTTGCCTCCCTATCTCATAAAAAAAAACTACTCATAGCAAAAACATCGTTTCACGAAGTACACTTTTCAAGACGTTGTTTTGTATACTTATAATAATGATCTGCAGTTTGGTACCTACTACATAAGGTCAATAACTCTCGCACGTAGAACCGAGAAAGTGTTGTAATGTGAAATTTAAATAATCTCATGAAAAAGTGCATTTTTACGATTATGAAGTGGTCGCGCGGTGTTTATGTTACTTTCGATGGCAGAAGATGGTATCTTAATATGTAAGATGTCTGAGCCGGCACGGTATGGTGAAACTTACGATATATTAGTCGAGTTATTCAAGATTATGTGAGTAATTTTATGAAGAATTTCTCGAGAGATTAGCTGTGATTATGTAGTTGGTATTACGAGAAATGTTTTCGAATTCTCCTCGGGCTAAAATAAATTTAAGATATACTTTACTATTTTATTTCCCACTAGCTCTGCCCACAACTTTGCCCGCATGAAATTTATGAAAGATATAGCCGTTGTTATTACTTCTAATATCAGCTATCTGCCAGTGAGAGTCCCGTCAAAATCGGTGCAACCGTTTGGGAGTTTACCTCAAACAACCAGACCGACAAAAATAAATGGCGTTTCGGTATAGGTAGCGTATATACTTTTATGTGCATTTACTAAAAAGCTGTTATTAAGACTTTATAAACACACTCTTTTATTTATTTGTATAGATACTGAGCTAATAGAACTATAATATTTTTTATTCAGCGCAAACCAAAATGAACTGTATTATCTCAAATAAGAAGCACATGTTTCAACAAAATGTCATCTTTGAAGCGCGTGAATTTGGTCCCATTTCTTCCGTTACCGAAGTTGAATCTTTATGTATATTGGTACTAAGTATAATTTCAAAAAAATCAAGCGTGTTTAGGGCGCAACGCAATATTACTCTATAACGTAGACAACAGATTTTTCAGAGTTATTTTAAAGGTATTCTGTCTCTCTGTATGTCTGTCTGTTGTCATAGAACAAGGAAGTTCTAACCTTACAATGGAGTACCACTAAAATTATGCTAATAATGTCAAGTTAAATAAGTTGGTACTATTTTCAGTAGCAGCATTTGAAGGATATTTGCACAATGGTGGTATGAATTGAACATATTATGTAAATAAGATTTTCAATGTTATGAATTACCTTAACAATACGCGGTTCAAATGTTTTGTCAGTACCTTTAGCCCAAGTAATATGAGACTAGGTGTTGCGTTTCAAAACATTCAACCATACTTATGTCATGATTTTTAATAAATTTCAAAACGATTTCAAATGTATCGGTATTTCGTTAAATACTCTTTGGTATCGACATTATTCTATTTAAAATTGGCAACACTATCGTGACACGTGGTGTCATAGGAGGGGGAAAGTGCCGAAGGAGCGCCAGACGGTCAGTCGGATCGGCAGTCGAGAACGAGCCGTTGAGGTGGAAGCTTCACCATTTATTAAGTGTACTTAACCTACTGTATTATAATCTAAAAATAAGGTATCTATGCCAATGGATGTGTAAGTAAAATAAGTTAATATCTGTAGTTATTTAAAGTTCTTAAAATATCAGAAGTGAAATGAACCCTCGATTCAAAAAGGTGCGTATAAAATTATGAATTATTTTTATAGCTACCCACATAATATATAACAAAAGAAAATCATTTTTTATTAAAATTAAAATTTACCAATACACCTACATAAATGGGCTATGAAAAATATAACATTAATTAACATATATTGAAACCACTTCTTGACAATGCTCATTTTAGTAACTGATACTAATGTATCGTATGGTCAAAGCTACACTTTGATAGTTTTATTCTGCGACACGGTATAGTACCACGAATTATTTTTCTGAATTCAGAAATGTAAGTCCAATTGTGAAACTATTTTAATATATCGGAAGTAGATCAAGTACCTACGTTGACGACAAAAAAGGCATGTAATTTTTATTTATTTTTACTTACGATTTTTTTTATATATATAAAAGTACCCACATTCTAAATAAAATAATAAGATTTTAACAAGCTCTGCCCTTTGCCATGCCTCAGATCATATTTATCGTAATTTACTTTACAAAATGCTGGACTGTTCAATCTGGGTTAACATTTGGTCAAGCACTCTATGACAGTATTAACCTGGAACGTTGGTGAAAATGTTTCGACCAGGGTGACTCTCTGGTAATCAATTTTCACGCAACGGTACTGACTAGTATTGAACTATGCTGGATTATTGCATGAACCACTTGGTCAAGGCAACTCTTTGACAGTGTTGTTTTGCAATAATAATAAGCGTACTACCCTATTTATATAAATAATGAAATAAGAAAATATTTTAGTAAATATCGGACGTGGCATACGGACAAAGCTCAATTACGGTAGTAACAATACCAACCATATTTTTGATGATGATTAGTTTTAATTTTAAAATGAATGCACGTTATTATCTATAAGTGCCGTCGCCGGCTAGTTGCTAAGAAGCTAGGTACGCTTCTCAAAAGAGGTTACGTATGCCCAACGGAACTATGTACGTTCTGTCTTCAATACCGAAGCCAACCAATTACAAGGAGCTAGGTATGCTTCCGAAAAGAGGCTATGTATGCCCAGCGGAGCTATGTATGTTCCGCCAATAGTAATATTGAGGCTGGCTAGGTTTTAGAAGAGCTATGTACGCTAATTAAAGGCTATGTATGCCTAATGGAACTATGTACGTTCTGTCTACAATACCGAAGCCAGCGAATTACAAGGAGCTAGGTATGCTTCTGAAAAGAGGCTATGTATGCCCAGTGGAGCTATGTATGTTCCGCCAATAGTAGTAATGAGGCTGGCTAGGTTGTAGAAGAGCTAGGTACGCTCATTAAAGACTATGTATGTGACTGTGCCGGAACTAAGTACGTTTCAGCTGAATTTCGAACTATTAGCTGATATAGCATGTACATATGCATGCAAATAATATATGATATTTATTATGAGAATATGACCGCAAAATATGTGTACCTATGACGATACAAGAGAATGTTGTTAAAAGCCCAATATTTTCTCGCCTACCTACGTTGTTTCCTAATAACCGTTTACACTGTTTTTACCAAGACTGACCTAATACATACCGTAATAATCCAGTTACATATTCTGGTCACGGCACCAAATTGCAACGATCCCTACCTATTTAAACGACCCCTAACTAAACTCTACAAATAAGATAAGTTCCTGTTTATGAAATCTATAAAAGACTAAGCCTAACCACCTATTATCTTACAAATATAGAATACTTTACGCCTTGGTTGTAATCTGGAATATTGGCCAAATGAATAAATTATTGTTGATCGTCAAGTTACCTTTAGGACTCCGTTGTGGTCGTGATAACCCTGAATTCTTTGAGTGTAAGAATTGGTAGTTATATCTATCTAGTTACCTAATTTATAACTAAATGCAAATACCTAATTTACCACACTATAAAACCGTGAATTACTATTTCTATATCTGACTTGTTGGACTAATATAGTGAAGAGTAGTTGCTCTGTAAAATTATATGATGTCAGAATTACCAGAATTAGTTTCTGACAAACAGACTAGTTCTATATTTTGGTATGCGAAACCACAGTTAATGCACATACAAAATTGTCTATGAAAAATTTATTGTTAATTAGTAAATGTTAGGTGTTCACAAGTATATGAAGATTAAATATTAGCAAATCGGCAAAGAGTCAGGCGCCTTCGACGCCACCTAACTGATTGAGCCATCCTATATCGGTGCTCATCTCCCGTTCAGCCAATATACTTATTTATTTGAATATATTTATATATATATATTGACTGTTGTTAAACGGCATGCAGGAATTATTTCATTAATAGAATTAGTCTTTAAATCCAAGTATTTCTCACTGTTATAACAAGTAGGTTATTTGAACAGTATGAGATAGACATGGGCGTTTTCAGTTTTTTCCGCAAACGGTTATCTAACCGATATACCGTTTCCATATCGATATAGAAAACCGTTTTCATATATCGATATCAGCAGAACGGTTTGCAAACGTAAACAGGATATTTAGATGCGAAAACTAACAACGAACGCAAACGTACACTGTACAGCTATGTTCTTATTTAAAGTTATTTATTTATTAATCTATCAATACATATACATTACTTTTTATTAGACGCATTTATTAGACTTAAGCGCTCTTTTTAAATGAGAATTTGAAATTCCCGGTGGAATTTAAATTTGTACGAAAACTTTTGATTGCAATATTTACACACAGCCAGACCGACGGCATTGTCCTTTTTATCAAAATGAGTCCATATATCTTACTAGCTTTGCGCGACATTTTCTATGAAAAATTCAAATTTATCTTTAATATATTTTTATTCACAAACTAAATATTATACTCTAATAACTAAATTAAAACACACACACATTAAAAATAGAAATACGAAAGGAATTCCTTTTACGTAATTGCAACGTTGCAACTATCATAAAAACACTAATCAAAATAAAGTCGAACGAACGCTCGAAACAACAAAAAAATACTATTACCGCCCTTTTATAATATGTATCTGTATTGTAATAACAACCTGTATCTGTACTCAAATTCAACCTTATTACTTCCTCATGTAGTTCTATTTTGTAGAGTAGGTGTCTCACTAATATCCAGTAGCCGTAGCCGCTAGCCGCCAAACGATGGACTCGAAAAACGTTATCGTAACTAGACAATAGAAACTAAACTTTATTGCTAGTCAGATAAGGTCCACGCCGGTAGCTACGCGAACACGCTCATAACTAAAGTTATCTCTTATTCGCTTCATCCCTTTTACATCAGTGAAAGAATATGTTGTTAGAAAGAGTGGTAGCGAATAATTTACCGTTATGACCGTTTGTGAAGTTCGCATCAATGCGTTGCAGTTTTAAGTTTTGATATAACTATAACCGAATGGATGGATAGGTTTTTGAATAAATCGATACAATAACGTTTTTGTCATATCGGTTATGTGGGATGGCATATCGATATGTTATGATAACTAACACATCCGATATGAGTTACGTTTTGATATATCGAACGCATGTCTAGTATGAGATCCGAGGCTTCTGAATTCAAAGTCATTTTTATTCGAAGTACAGAAATATTAGAATATAATTGATCAGTAATAAAATATCTCTTCCATCGAGCGAGGAATTGAGAAATCTCTTTCACCTATGTGAAAAGAGTATAAGTATAAGCAAATCTATGAATATATCCATTATGTAGGTAGGAATGCTATCTGATAATTCAGTCTGTGACTAAGTCAACAAATCCCTCGTCTATAGTGAGTTCATTATCAACAGGGTTGATAGCCCAAGTATGGCCAAATCATCAAGATTTATATACAATAGCATTTCAATAGTAGGTATATTATTATATTAGACTTCTCTGTCAGAATTTATACATCTAGATTCTCAGTATTGTACCGAATGAAAGATAAAAGTATTATATCATTTACATAAGTTTTATCATTAATTATTAAGATTCTTATGGAGACTATACTCATTCGTAAATACTATGGAGAAGATGAGCAAGTAACTCCATGTATAAATTAGCATCCTGCCAATCAGTTGACTTTTTGAAACTCTCACAACTTTCCGCCGCCATTTTACGAAATCAACTAATAGCACTTCTAGCATCAAATCAGTAAATTACCATCTATTATGTATGGTGATAGACTGTTTGTACGTATTTAAGTACATCAGGCAAATACACAAGATTATACCTACAAAAAGAACATATTCAATAAATGAATAGTCCAAATCCAATAAGTAAGCAATGAGGAAACATACCCGTCTGAACCAAACTTTCAAGGGTACCTTGTCATTTAGGCTTAATGTCCCCTCATATGCCGAAGGCTCCTCATACAGGCCTGAAAAACACTACTTAGCACCCTGCAGCATCTTTTATCTCCAGGAAAACCATTTTTTTAAATCTCCGAAACATCACCCGACGTTCCACGTCCCGCCCTTTTCTCTCCTACTTTTCACCAACTCCCAAATAGTCCCGAATGACAATTTTCCCCAGAGTTACCCGCACGTGGAATCTCACAAGTCGTTAACTAATGTTTATACAATTTATGAGTTGATAGTCCTAATGGTCCGTATCCATAATATTTTAGTCAATATAATAAAATAAGGTGATTTATAACATAGTTTTGAACTGAATATATTTAATTTACGACAATCCAACAGTCTCTGAGTATACTAAACAATTATTTTACCGAAACATAACCTAGAAAGTTTGTAGTATTTATTTATTTACGTTAAACTAAATGCCAGATTAAATCATCGTACGTACAATTTACCTATACATTCCCAATCTCCCGACATGTTGGGATATCCGTCTAATTTTTACAACATTTCTACCGCCACTACCAACATGAAGAATGTTTCACTATTCATTATAAGAACGGTGCAACCTTTTTAATGAATTATAATAATTAAGTGCCAGAATATTTATATATAATTCATCGTTAATATAATTGCTTTATGATTATATAACTTTAATGTATTTATTTATCCTTTGCTCTGTTTTATCATAAAAGGAAGACCATTGACCCTTTTCGATGATTAGGATCACAGATAATTTATATCTTACCAAAATGAACGTATACCTAATTATTTAGTAATTATGTTATTGTTATTAATTATTGCGATTGTAGTTCAATTTATCCTTTTAACTAAATATTTAATATCCTAATTCAATAACTTTTGAAATAATTTGATAATCTATATTTATATTGTCATTTATAATACTTTGTTTAAGTATGATATAATAGATGGCTCTGCCAGTAATTGATTAATATTTTCACTAGTTATATAGATCGCGCTACTATTATACAGCTAATACAGTTATACAGCTAATGAACAAAATTAAACATTTTGAATTTTCTTACTTAATAGTGCCATACCTAATTCTTTTGGGCATCTCTAAGTGTAAAATAAACAATTTAAAGATTTTCATTTTATATTTGTGAAGGTGACGGGCTGAACCGTTACAAAGTGATCAGGAGTAATTTCTATAACAAGGGAAATAATACCAAGCTCTCATCAAACTTTATAGATCCTTACAAAATAGAAAAAGTACTTGGTGATGACAGATATATTATTAAAAATATTCCTGGTTTCAATAAAAAAAACAAAAGCTACTTGAAACTGTAGTTGCAGCCGATAGTATTTAGTCTTAGTCATTAATTCTAGTCTATTAATGTTAATACGTTCGACTCCAACTTTGACAAATATAATAAAAGTTCTGGAGGATCCTCCGGTAGCGAGAGTGATGATACTGATGTTAAAAATAAAAACGCGAAGACTAACTCCGAATGCAATGTCATGATTTTAATAAAAATAATTTAAGTTTTATTATAGGTTGATTAATGTTAATTCAATTTAGTTATTTAATTTAATCAGGTTTTGTTATTTTATTTTTCCCAAGGAAATAACACAGCCACAAAATGTAATTTCTAGCTATACTGCCTCTTAAAATCAATTCGACTGACTGAGTGGTGTTATCGTGCACCAGGAGGTTGCACTGAGTCGGATGGCCGAATGTCATGATTTTTAATAAATTTCGAAACGATTTCAAATGTATCGGTATTTCGTTAAATACTCGTTGGTATCGACATTATTCTATTTAAAATTGGCAACACTATCGTGACACGTGGTGTCATAGGAGGGGGAAAGTGCCGAAGGAGCGCCAGACGGTCAGTCGGATCGGCAGTCGAGAACGAGCCGTTGAGGTGGAAGCTTCACCATTTATTAAGTGTACTTAACCTACTGTATTATAATCTAAAAATAAGGTATCTATGCCAATGGATGTGTAAGTAAAATAAGTTAATATCTGTAGTTATTTAAAGTTCTTAAAACTTATATTTATGAAAGTAATTTAAGTCAATATTAAACCTTTGCATTGGAGTTTACTACTACTACTTTTTCCGGCCCACTGCTGGGCATGGGCTTCCCCTCAATGCGAAGGGGATTCAGCCCCATAGTCCACTACGCTGGCCTGATGCGGGTTGTCAGACTTCACACATCTATCGAGAACTAGTCAAGTTCCCTCAGACGTGCAGGTTTCCTCACGATGTTTTCCTTCACCGTTTCATAGCAAGTGCTAATCTCGGATGAAAATAAGATTCGCACTTGAAACCCAGAGGTGCGAGTCGGGTTTGAACCTGCACACTTTGATTGCAATGCCTGCGTTCGACCACTCGGCTACAACTGGAGTCATAATACATTTTTACGAATTCAATGTGCATTTGTAACGAACATAGTAAAAAATCTCATCTCATCGTAAACATTGTGTTATCACGTTTTGTTTGGTCTACTGTAAAATTCTCATAACAATTAAAATTCTGTTATCCTTAATATTTTATACGTAAACTCAACATAATAGGTACACGTAACGACAAAAAAATGCAATGTAAATCCAACAAAATAAGAACATAGTCCTGATTTTACGAACCTGAAACTGCACTAAATCGAGTGTGTTATGCGGAAGCATAAGGGGAACCTTATCGTACGATTGATCGTAATACAATGGGTTAAAGTTTCTTTTCTATCAATCATCAAAGTGGTTGCGCAGGATTGGATTTCCAGTCTTTCCAATTTTAAAAAACTGTCCAATTACTTGTGCAACCACATAGCAAGCGCAATTCTAGTTTTATGACGGATTATCTCAGAATTCCAAAACATCGATAACCTATTTCCCTCGGATTAAGCGGGGAGATAAAGTGTGACCTGAATCTTTATCGAACAGCAAATATTTCGTGGATCAATATTTTGATCTCTCGATAACAGTTTGCACGGCTCTTGTTGATATCTTGCACAAGAAAAGAAAGATTTAAAATGGATAAGGCAACTTAGTAAATATAAGGTGAAAAAAATACTTAAAAGTACTACGAAATTGTACTTAGATTTCGTCGCATCAACAGGAGTTCCGTGACCAGTAAGAGGATTTCAAAGGCTTATTACAATTCAATATAATCATTACAGTAAGTGTTTGATGTGAAGTAAGGTGATCTCTTAAAAAAGCGTAATACCAAGTTGATATCTGCGTTTTCATCCAATAGGGTTGAAAATTGTTAAGTAGCTACTGGATGGAAGGCTTTATGAGTTGAAGTATAAACGCTAAAATTCAAGCCATGAATTAATTCCAAGGACCTAAAGGCAGTAACACGAAAAATCAGATAAATATTCCGTAATCAAATAATGTTCACGGATACAGCTAGGTGCCAGTGCGCACAAACAAAAGCTGAGTTCATCAACATATTTAGAATCGCGCATGACAGAAGCGAACGACTAGTGACCTCCCCACCACGGCTAGCATGCATGTCAAGACTAGGCCTGTGTCACGGATGTTGTTGCATTACATTACATAATGACTGTCTTTTTTCTTAAGCGTGGTAGCCGAGTGGTGGAACGCACGCCTTGCAATCAAAGTGTGCAGGTTCAAACCCTGGCTTGCACCTCTCTGGCTTTATGTGCGAATCTCATTTTCATCCGAGATTATCACTTGCTATGCAACGGTGTAGGAAAACATCGTGAAGAAACCAGTAGTTGTATCATGAGCGCCAAGACTAGACTTATGCCACAGAATATGTGGATTATATCTCTTTCTCTCGTATAAAATAAGACAGAGAGCGACCGAGCCAACTGGTGACAGAGGTCATGTCTTGACATGCGTGCTGACACCACTGCACGTCTATACAAAGGCGTGTGAATTTCACTAACCCGCACTGGGCCAGTGTGGTGGACATAGCCTAAAAATCTCCCTTGTATTGAGGGCGAATGTGCCCGGTATAATGGCAATAGGCTCGCCCCCTATTACATTGGGTCCAAAATACATCGGCGAAGTGTGGGCGCAGTGCAATGCACCTCTGTCTACCCCTTCGGGGAATCCAGGCGTGATGATGTATGATGATGGAGGGAAGATAAAATTTGATATATTCCATGTCATAAGTCTAGTCTTGACGCCCAAACTACTTGTGCATTTATTGTGTGACAGATAGTTTACGTTTTTAATCTCCCAGCCATTTTGGGGTGAATTTGTATGGAACAAATCCTTATCGGTAATAATAACTATTCATATTTATTTGAGCAACGTGTAAAGACTCGTAACAGCGTACAGGGCCTAATGTAGTGGTAATCCACCACCTCTTAAAGTATTGTTATTTCAATATTGACTGTCAATTTTTGACAGAATTTGTATTGAGTTAACTGTCAAAAACTGAAAGTAATATTAAAACATTACTGCAAGACAGGTGGTGGTAAAAGGCTTGATATGACAATTTTAAGATAACAATGCGCTCATAGTCAATTTTCGTGGCTAACTAGTTTAAGGTGATTCGAATCAAAACGAAATATTTGTCAAAGTACCTATATGTAGCAATCGCAACGATCTACTTAAAACGAGTCAGAGAGAAACGTATATTAAAAGTGACATTAAAAATGTAAAGAAGAAGAATTTAAAATCACATTGCCATAGAAACAGACATACCTATTTTAAATGTTAATACAACACATTCTTGTCTAGAGTTGGAAAATATTGACTATGTTAAGTGGTAACAGGTCATTGCTATAAAGTATTATTAGATGAAACTAAAGGTCAACTTAGATCGTCTAATCATTTGGTTATATTATTTAAGAAAATGACGTGGTTTTATTTTCTTATATTACACATTAAGCTAGATTTTAGAACACTTAAGTCTAGTATAACGTATTAGATAATGTTTACCAGTAATGTACTCTCTTAAGTCAATACCAATAGAAATAATTTAGGAATTCTCTTCTTATTGTTTTCTTATATTTACGCGAATACATTGAAATTAAACTATTTTACGGATTTTATCGCGTTTATTTACTATTTTATTTTATTTTCCCGACGTTTCGGCTGCTTTACAGCAACCATAGTCACGGGTGGACTGAGGTGTAAGACGTCCTGATGTCATAGTTAATAACTGGGTACCCTCATATTTAGTTGTTGTTTCTTCTCTTTTCTCTTCTTTGTGTTAGATTTACAAAAAAATAAAATTCGAGTGTCTGTTTGTAATATCAAAATAACATATTTTTACCAATTGCATATGACAGTTTACACGATACCGATAAAGTAAATGCATTTTTTTTTTAATTTTTATCTGTTTGTCTGTGTGTTTGTTCCGGGAAAAGTTCCAAATGGCTGAACTGATTTCGGGACTTTCATTGGCATATAGTTAATGTTCTAGGGCGTAACAGAGGCTACTTTTATTTTAGAAAAAGCATTATTGTTTCGCGGGATGAACGTATAAAACCATCTCCCTAAAATCGACTCGGGCGCAATCTCGGGTACAGCTAGTGATTTATATAAGTAGCAATATTCACTTTTAAAATTGTTGTCTGGCTTAAGACTGTTCTGGAGTAACTTAGGCTACTTTTTTAACAAACCTCCAAAGCTACGTAACCAATTTTTACGGGACGTTCGTTGGTAATAGCTGATGTTATCAGGACTAAATTTAACATATTTTTTATAAATATAATTAAGGTATCAGAATTCCACGCGAACTGTGTCGTGGGCTCAGCTAGTAAACAGAAAATATCTGAGTTATTATAACTGCTAAGAGAGTATCTTCAGCTGATTTAAATAGTGAATTGCAGGTGTCCCCTGCAATAAAGAACAATTTATAAAGGGTATCGCTCCATCGCACACTCCCAGGCTCCCGGCTCCACACAGGACTCTGTAAAGAATCTGAAAATAAAGCAAGCAGTTAAAAGATTCGCTTCACCGCCTCCTCGGGACGTTCTTGGAACTGAGAAGGGTAGCGAGATGGATGTGGCAGGTAATATTGATGGGAGATTATCTTTTTATTGACCATTTTAAAGTTTATGAAACCTTACGTGACTTCAACCATGATAATTTTTAAGTGCTCTGTTATTATTTAGTTTAGTTACTAAAGTTATTAACACAAATAAATGATATTTGAATTGTCTGTTTGTAATGTCAAAATAAAAGACAATACTTATAATGATTTTTAAAAAATGTATGCGTTTTTGTTGGTTTGTTTCGGCTTATCTCCAAAAAAACTTGAACCGATTACGATAGTACTTTCACTGGCAGATAGCTGATGTTATAAGGAGTAATTTATTCTACTTTTATTTTATTTTAGAATAATAATTTTAGAATAATAATTAGGGTACCCAAATTCCACGCGACCGGGGTCTATGGCACAGCTAGAATCAGAATCAGATTTTTTTTATTCATGTAAACCAATACAGGCACTTATGAATCGTCAATAAATAATAATAGTAGTATCTCTACCGTCCATTCGGAATGCATTTCCTATGGAGAAGAATGGGCAAGACACTCTATGCTAGTTTGAACTGAACACTACTACAGCTTGTTTTAACTGAACATAGTTATAGCATAACTTTGAGTTAATGTTTATAAGAATCATGGACCAGGCAAACCTTTTATGTAATGGAAATCATAAACTGTTTAACGATGTCGCAATTCCATTTACTTCTGTTTTGCTCGAGTGAAAATGGCCATAATACTTAAAGTTCCTCTTCCGTATCAAGAACAACTAATAGCTTGGATAAACCTTCTATAAAACATTATTTAGAAAGAAAAATAATTGTGTTATATATCGCATCTTTAAAAGTATAGAGACCCATTTTGAAATTTTAGGTTTTCGAATATAAATCTTAAAGGGTCGTTCTAACGACCATTTTTCAACAACATTATTTTTGAGTTAGGTCTCTTTACTTTGAAATATGCGATATGTTATGAGTAAAAAGGTGCTTGCGAGCTGAATTCCTTTTCAGTGCAAAATGGACTTTGGTCTTCTTTGTTTACGAAATTAATAAAATTAAGAAACTTAATGGAATAAAATGAGGAATGGCTCCACCAGCAGCGGGTGTTTTTCCAATATCAAGTAGTGAACAACAAATTCAATAAATACAGATTATAACATAAAAAAGCGTAAGGTGATAAAGATGGTGGATAACTGACTTGGTCATGTTGAGGTGTTATTGCGATGACATCTATTACTTGACTGGACAAAACTCGAAGGTAGCATAAGATACAAAATACATAATTTTCCTTTCATCTAAACACTGCCTTCAATGGCGTTATTCAGTACAAAACCGATCCACAATGCTCTTATGTTAGAATTCCATTAATTTGCGAGGAACAGCCCCTTTCCGCCACCTTCTATGCAGATTTCTTTAAAGCCTTACTTTAGTAATATTAAAATAATACAGCTTTAAGATGTGGAGGTAATACCGAAGTGGTCTCATTTACAAGCTTCAATCCCTTCCAGAGCCATTGAAACAAGAACATCATCATCCAGTGCTTACTTTAATTTTGTATAATTCCAGCTAAATTTCCATAAACTATGTACGGCTATATTTAACGGCATTAGTATCAATTAAATTACTTGTCACTGTATTTCCAGCCGTTTATTCTGTGGCAGTAAATACAATCCCAAACGCCTTAGTCAGGAATCCAATTATCACGTTGGCATCTTCGGGTGGGTATGTTTATGCATCGATGGCGTCAGCTCCAAAGTTATTGCCTTTCGGAACCTGTTTGTGGTCGTGCACAAAGGCAGTCGCGAGGACAATATCAAGGACAAAGGCTCTGGAGACCGAAGGTTGTGTAGGGCATTCAATGTTAAGGAGCTAGGAAGGTATACACCAGAATTTATCACCATTAAAAAATGTGAATCAATGGTTTTTCATTTATGAAGTCGGTTTTTTAAATGTGTAAAGTACACTGGGGCATCGACACTCGTGAGTCAACATATTTGCCAATACCAAAACAAACTCTGTGTTAATATGCATAAAAATTTCTGTGGTAAAAGCAAAGCCCACACTCGTCAAAATCGCTCGCGTCGTCGATGACATTTCGTTGAAGAAGAAGCTGTTTCTATGAGATAATACAGTTCTTATTGGCAAAAAAATCACGCTTACGGGCGCAATTCTTAAAGTAAACACTTATTTTACAAACTAACTACAACAAAGGGTTATACTCTGCGCAAGATTACGTGACAAATTAATTATCTGTGAAGTCAATGCTTAATCTTATTATAGACTTTATATAATACCAAATCAATAGAGTGAACTGGTTTCAAATACCCAACATTAGATCCGCTTGCCTCTTAATTAAATTGGTAACTAGTTTCTGCTATTATTATTTAAGTTATGCTGTAATTTTAGCAGTAGCGGTCGTGACCAGACATAAGGTGAGATATGTCTTGTCCTCTCACATGAGTTACGAAAGTGATTCGTACGAGAATTTTATAAAACTGAGACCTTACTATGCGATTCAAATCAGAATACGATCGACTTTGCGCCATATTGTGACGAACGAAAACTAATTATTGCTTTAAATAATTAAATATTATATTTAGACAATTTATTACTGATTTAACCTTTTTATTAAAATTTGATGTAAGACTATTATTATTGATATGGAAATAAGTTTTTTGCAAACTATACTTTTCAAGTGACATTTGACAGATAGAGGTTATTGACATTCCTATTCTTATTTGGATCGCATTGTACTACCACGTTTTACAGTATTGTGGTTACAAAAGTAACTGTAAATTTTTGACTGATTTTGAACTGTTGAGTTAACTGTTAAAAACTAAAAGTAAGGGAGCTAATCCGACTAAGAAAGTTGTTGCATTCTTTTTTTTCTGTAAGTAGTTATAGCACCTGTTTTTCCGCGCAATTGGAAGAAATAATTTTGCAATAGAGTTCTAAAAGGAGGTTCTCATTTCAAACCGTTTTTTGTTTTACTTTTTCTTCTTGCAATAACGATTCGTTATTGTCTATTAGTCGTCTCATTAAAAAAATTACCAACATTATGAAATGCGGAAAACGTTTAAAATGAGAATGGTAACAGTTTATTTAGAATTTTCACTCGACACGGTTGATTAGAGGCGATTGTTGGAATTTTTAAAGCTGGCTGCACCCTTTGTGCTATTGTGACGGCTACCCAAAGTTTATGTGACCATGGCTTATTGGGTAATGAGGTGGGTATAGCCGAACCTACTTTTGAAGCAACCGACATAGTTACGTGAAGCCTAGTTGCTTTCTCTAATTTTTTTCTTAATTACTACAAATATAAACAAATAACATAACATTTTATGAAACCTATTTATCTCTATGGTTTCAATTTACTTGGTAGTCACTGATATCAAAATATTAGGTAGACACAAAGTTAGCTAACCAAAAAAAAACCCAACGGAACTAAATTTAAGCGACCTTTTTAAAATGAATATTTTCAAATTAGGAACTGATTATCATTAATCAGATTAGCTTAATTAATTCCATCTTACATCAGAACATCTGGGGGCACGGCAGTGCCCCCGCCAAGTCGAGCAAAAAAGCGACACGGCTGTATCTACTACAATTTTCTCGAAGCAGTTCAGGCCATTTTCGACCCCCTGTAACTTCGTTGTGAATAAAAATTAGAAGCCTGAATTTTCAGTAACCAAACACGCATTTCTTTTCAGTACACATAATTTAAAACTGAATTCAGTAGATTCTTAACTGAATTCTGACATCATAGTTAACTATCTCATAACTCAATTATCAAATATAATTACGTCTACTTTGCACAACAAAAAAAAGCAATGATTCAATGATACTTATGCATCCAAATTATGCGGGATTTTGTAACAGATGAAAAATTAAAAAAAAAATGATATCTAAACATAACATTTTAAAATTACCTAACACTGTTGCGAGCAATTCGCGTAATTTATAGCAACAATCTCGTTTTTAGGGTTCCGTACCCAAAGGGTAAAACGGGAACCCTATTACTGAGACTTCGCTGTTCGTCCGTCCGTCCGTCCGTCCGTCCGTCTGTCACCAGGCTGTATCTCATGAACCGTGATAGCTAGAGAGTTGAAATTTTCACAGATTATGTATTTCTGTTGCCGCTATAACAGCAAATACTAAAAAACAGAATACAATAAATATTTAAGGGGGCTCCCATACAACACCATTGATTTTTTTGTCGTTTTTATAGATAATGGTACGGAACCCTCCGTGCGCGAGTCCGACTCGCACTTGGCCGGTTTTTTTTTAATATACCTACTCTGAACTCATATCAAAACTCGAAAAGCAATACTTCCTAAGCAACAAAAATCGTGAAATAAGTTACCTACCATTCGAACGGCCTGGTTTTTCTGCGTCGTTTGGTATGTATAACTCATTTTATGATTTTTTGTCGTTTAGTAAGGATTGCCTTTCAAGCGCCGATACACACAAAGATTTAATTTCTATGTTAAAAGTCACGAGATAATGCGTCAAAATTCGCTCAAGTAGTCGATGACATTTCTTTGTAAATTATGCTTCTTCTACGTGGTAATACAGTTTTAGTATTTATCTAAAATTAGTTGCGCGTTATTCAAGGGCTTTAGTCATTTGACGAATTAATTATAATAATCAGTTCGATATTTGAAAGTCATTGATAAACGGAAATTGTTAGATAATTCTTTTTTTAAACACGCATGTATGTATAACTGTCTCCAAATTTACCATTCTCGATGGTCTCCGTATGTTATTAATATTAAAATAAATTGCTACCTTTTTTGTTGCCACATCCACTTCGTGAGTAGTTAATCATTTTCACGAGACCTGTTCATACCCAATTCGGTGGCAGGACCAAAGAAAGTCCTGAAGCTTGGGTCATTGACACTGCACGGTACACGAGAATGGCGGTTGACCATAATAAATGGTATTAGTGCGTTCGAAATTTAAATGTGTATGTAAAAAAGTTTTTTTTTTATTATACTTAGGCGGACTGGCCTGTAATAATTTCTTCTGTCTTGTATTTCTTGTAGGAACTAAATTTAGATATTTTGATTTTGGAACTTTATTTTATATGTTACATAAATTAATTTAACCATTACAGACTTCAACTTTTATCCATATTATGAATTGATTCCACTTAAATCTTGTTGCATTCTCTCAAATTTTATCAACAAAACATGTAGCTTATCTTATATTACCCCTTTTAAACATCATAAATTACCCCTTTTTTAAGTTAAAGTAATTGAACTAGGTATATTAATTTAGGAGTGTCTACAGATCCCTTGTGTTATTTTATGAATATAATAAAGGTAGGTACATAATTGCTAATTAAACTAACTGCAAATAAATTTCCATGAATCAAAACACATTACCAAACAGATTTCTAAGAGCAATATCATATTTAATACACCGACTACCTACTAATAGGCACTGACGGAATCTCGTTTCATAAACCCGAAGCAAAAACCCGGTCACAGTACAGTTAAACTCGCTCCGATAGTGCACGGATCTTCTTCATAACACGGGCCACAAATGGCCAGTCATCAACTTGGACCATTCACAAATATAAAATACATTAAGAACAAGGCCAACCCTGGATAGCAATCTCGATAAAATCAAAGTGAACGTGAAAGTATATCAAGGTACTAGTTCCAAACTTGAATTTGAGACAGTTGAATATCGAACGTATTTTTTTTTTAAGTATGAATAACCGCGCAAAGTAATGAAGCAGGAAAATTCGTTGCTAAGCATACAAGCCGCCGCTCAAAGACAAAAAAGAAATATTTTTTTTAAAACTAATTACAATGATAAGCACTGGCATAGTGAACAGAGCAATATTTTTCTTAAAACATTCTAATATCAAAAACAAAATAAAACTGTGAGTCAAGTTGATTCGAAATTTCAAAATAATAAGAGAAATTTAGAAATAAAATTTTAGCATCATATAATAGTATGACCATGAATTCTTTTAAAAGAGAGTCGGACGTTAGTTTTGTAGTCTTGGAACTTTTTCAACACATTCAAAGTTCAATGACGTTTAACGATCTATCGTGACTGGCGGATTGTCTGCATGATCTAAAGCGATAATACCTACACAATAATATGTCAACCATATATGGTACACTTAAAGAATGGACTTTAGCACACCAGACATAAAGTGCAAAATTGTGTTATCATTGTTATAAGTTGACATGTTGAAAGGTAGCAGGTAGACAAGTCAGTATCGAACGAACATTACGCATAATCATGGCGTGATATTATATCTGAATACGTTCGATTAAAACTAATTGTATTCCCTTCTTTCTCATAATACCAATATTTGATAGAGATAGCAATATTTACAGTTATGTCAAATAAAGTTGAACCTTAGATTATTTAAGTGTCAGTTTAAGGGTCAGTTTCAAGAGGTAGATGTTCTAGTAATTTTAATAATACTCCGCAGGTGTTTATCCGCATTTCTCAGTCCGGCGAAAATAGGTCTTCGGTTCATGCTATTAAGTGCCTTAATGATATGCATGCATTGCCGCCTTTCGCAAATTGTACTTTACTTGAAGATATCTTGTACGTTTATGCGTTAGGGCCTTCGCAGACTGAGCTTCGAGTGAGAAGAATTATAACAGGCATTTGATTATCAACTTTATTTCTACATAAGTAACGTATAGCTTAAACATGGTAAGCTTGAACGTGGCTTATACAGCTGCCATCTGTATTTCAAAATGCGTACTCGAAACTAGTTCATACAAGGACCATTATTGTGTCGCAGCGCGACTCGTAACCGACCTATAGACGGATCTTCGCGAGAGCGCATTACTGCCGTCGACAGAGAATCTAATGACATCGAAAAAAATTTGCGAGCTCCCTACTCACAGTCTGCGCTGGCTGCAAGTCAAACTGGGTTAATATCTAGGCTGAGAACGCGGCAATTTACTCAAATGATATACGATCAAGAAAAGAAAACGTCAATAAAACTAACGACTGAGGTAAATTGTTTTGACGCCAACTGACGTGTTGGTAAATGTAGAACAAATCGATGTTTTAGCTACAACAGTGGTGTAAGCACGCATGTCAAGACAAGACCTCTGTCACGGATTGGATCGATCGCTCTCTGTCTTATTTCATAGAAAGAAAGAGATGTAATCAACATATTCTATGACATAAGTCTAGTCTTGGCGTACAAGCTACAACTACAGATGTTTCACTTGCCATTTTATACCTATGTCGAAGTAGAACAAAATAATACTTTCCGCTTTGGAAGCAAGTGGCTTAAACCTCGCGCTCGGACCTCTTAGATTCTCAAATTATAGCACGGAATGTTGAATGAATACTGAATATTTAAAAAATATATTTCATATTTAGCGATGTTCTAAAGAACAAGAACGCCCGCCTTGAACGTAAGGGGTGCAAGTTCAAATCCCAGGCCCGCACCTCTGAGATAATTTTCATGTGCGAATGTCATTTTTAACAATGATTACCACTTGCTGAACAGTGAAGGAAAACGTCGTGAGGAAACCAGCACGTCTGTAGAAAGGCGTGTGAAGTTCACCAACTCGCACTGGGCCAGCGTGGTGACTATGGCCCAAATCTCCCTCGTATTGAGGGGGAATGTGCCCGGTATAATGGCAATAGGCTCGCCCCCTATTACATTGGGACCAAAATACATCGGAGAAGTGCACTACAGTGCACCTCTGCCTACCCCTTCGGGAATACAGGCGTGATGATGTATTTATGTATGATGTATATTGGTTGGCATAATAAGTTTGCAAGCTAAAAAATCTACCGCGACAAATAAGGAAATTGTGGTTGGTCTTTGTCATAGTTTCTATTTGTTTAGTACTGGTAGGTACTTTAATTCCTCTCCATCTAAAGGTTGCCTGGTAGAGATCACTCTCAGTGATAAAGCCGCCCATTGTAACACTTTACATTTATATCGCATGCGTATAGTTTGTATGACTTTAAGAGAGAGAACAATAAAGAGTTATCTCCGTACCCAAAGGGTAAAACAGGAACCATTTTGCTGAGACTTCGCTGTCCGTCCGTCCTTCCGTCCGTCGGTCACCAGGCTGTATCTCATGAACCGTGATAGCTAGAGAGTTGAAATTTTCACAGATGATGTATTTCGGTTGCCGCTATAACAACAAATACTAAAAAATAGAATACAATTAATATTTAAAGGGGCTCCCATACAACAAACGTGTTTTTTTGCCGTTTTAATAGATAATAGTACGGAACCCTTCGTGCGCGAGTCCGACTCGCACTTGGCATGTTTTAAAAACTTATTGATGTTCCAACGTCGGAGGCCCAATGTTACGCACCGATGGACTAAAAACTTTGATTATTCGTTCTTTCTATAGGCAGTGAAAGTGGACTGTGTGTCATTCCCAAGTCTGTTTACGTGTCTTGTATACTAATATATTTTTTATAAAACCATAATTTCCTTATTTGTCGCGGAAGATTTTTTTTAGCTTGGAAACTGATTATGCCAAATTGTTTTATAATTTGTTTTTGGCAAATTGCTACCAATTTTGGTAGAACTTGACTCCGATGGTCAAGGTTAACGGACAAAGACATTTTGTTAAAGGAAGGAAGTGTTTATAAGGTACAATTAACTGCTATATTTGGTCGAAATCGAAAATACCCAAAACAGTTCTGAGGTCTTCCTATAATTTGAAATAATATATCAAACCTTTTAAGAGAGGCAAGTCTAATAAAAAAATACTTAATATGTTTTAAATATCGAACAGTATTTTTTTAAATGTCAAAATAAATTCTAAAATGTAGTTCAAAGTCAATTAAAGAATTGTATTATAGAAAGCACTTATTGAAAACGACTCGCGGAATGATTATGTTTTGATTGCATTTCGCTGAAACCGCACACGATTTCAAAACTTAATTGCAACAAACTGATTTGGCATTAATGACCTCAACCGACTCGAGCGAGCGATTCAACTAAACTTTTTCTGAAAATGTACTCTGTACTCATATATGTAAAGTTTGAATTTCGATAGCAAAAGCTATGCGACCAAGCTTAATCCTCTCGCGTCATCGATGATATTTCTGTGGAAATCGAGCCTTCTCTACGAGTTAATACATCATGTCTTTAAAAGTATAAAGACCTGTCTCAAAAATAATGTTGTTGAAAAATGGTCGTTAGAACGACCCTTTAAGATTTATAGTCGAAATCCTAAAATTTCAAAATGGGTCTCTTTACTTTTAAAGATGCGACATGTTGTTTTGGTATTCGCAAATAATTGGCCGTGCGGTTTTTTACGTACCTGTGGAAATAGTTCTTTTTCGCAAAACACTGATTCTTCCGTCATTTCGCAGGCTTGTTTACCTTGCTGACGCAAGATGGCGGATTTTAATAGAACAAGTGACCGCTCGCAGTGTCTCCGGTTGAAAAGGAAACTCGAATTCCAATATCAAATCGGCTCCCATTTATTATCATTAATTCGATTGATTTATGCATTGAGTTTCATATTTTTCTGTTTATATAATAAGGCGTGTTTGGTTATTTTTAAAATTTGCAAACAACTTGCCAACTTCTTGCTGTGTTTAATTTGGAACGGAAGTCGCGGTGTTGAGGTCATTCAAAACATTTAGGTATTAGGTTTTTGGGGTATATGAATATAGTCTCAATAAATTTCATATGAGAGTCCAAATTAGCGTATTCCAAGTATCTTTTGACTATTCTTATCAGGGCGCCACCCACTGCCGCTTCAGTACGCGCTCGACAACTTTTGTGTCAATACCAAAATAAACTGTATTAACTCATAGAGGAAGCACATTTTTCAACGATGTGACTTAAGCAAATTTAGTCGCTTGGTCGCGGTGTTCTTGCCATAGAAATTTAATTCTTATGAATCACGTTACAGAGTACATTTTCAAAATAAGTCAAGTGAATTATCTCACCCCAGAGACTTCAAAGCGTTAGTTCGATTAACATTTGACCAATCGCGTCGCTTTAAGATTGTAAAACGTGAGTAGCAATTGTATTCCTGTAACAAGTTCATTACGCCCCCCACATACTTTGGCGTCAACGCGAGTAACATTTTTTTGTCAATACTAAAATGAACTTCACCTTAAATACTGCCTGGCAGAAATACCCGCTAATCGCAAGAGACATTCGTCATCATATTCCATTAAGTTTCATCATTTGGTATAACAATCAGAGAACGTACTTTATTGACTCGGAGAAAACATAACGGTGAAGGAAAACATCGTGAGGAAACCTGCACATCTGACCCTCCTCCGGTGAAGCTGTAAAGGCCAACTCACGGCCAACAGCGTAGTCCATTAAAAAAAAAAAACTGCACATCTGAGGGAACTTGACTAGTTCTCGATAGATGTGTGAAGTCTGCCAACTCGCACTGTGCCAGCGTGGTGGACAATGGCCTGAATCCCCCTCGCATTGAGCGGAGGCCCGTGCCCAGCAGTGGGACGTTAGGGATGTAGGTAGTAGTATTATATATTTATATTTATGTATGTTTACACGTTGTTCGTTTTGGTATTAGAAAAAAGTTTGCCGCGCGCCTTTTACGTCCCAGTGTGCGGGGGGTTTTACACAGGTAACCCCCACACTTCGGAGATGTTTTACTTCGCAATAGCTAGTGTGAACGACCGCAGAGACCGAATGGTTATCGACGAACGGGCACACATTCGATGGTTACTTAATGACGAATATGTTGGCGGGACTTTCATCTTTATTGCCATTCTTAAGAATTACTCAGGAGGAAACATTAAGAATTTCGTCGTTAACAAGTATTTAATGATAGGTGGAATTACTTCAATATTAAAAATCATGCGGTTAGACAAATTAGTGTGAGAAAGTTTTTCAAATTAATGAGCCCGCTATCAAAATAAACGCAAACTACTGACTGACATACCATTTGCCAGTATTCGTCGCTGTGTGACGAATACAAAAATCTTCACAGAACACCCTTCTGAAGTGCACTCTGTCGCAATATTAATGGAACAGTATTTTAAATAGTTTACAAGTAATATCTGGAGTATTTTACACAGATCTTGACATGGAAACATATCCGTGCTTTCAAACGTCTCTGCTATACCTATTATTTGAATCAAGTATCAGCTCACATGGTTTGGACCAACTACTGATTAGCTTCCGTAGTGACTTCTTTGTTGGGCGATATAAATATATCACCAGACAACACATGCATATCTGTACGCTCGTGTCCCGTGATCAGCCGCCTTACCAGTGATTGTGGTATGTTGGGATAGGAAAACGACGTAATATGGCTCTAATAATAGTATTTTAAATAGCTAGGTAGGTACAGAAAGTGTGTGCCGTCGTAATGATAAGCTAGCAAGTTTGTAATAATTTATTGTCACTGACAGCCTGTGTCTATGGTAGCGTCCATGGTAGCGCTCCCATTCGCGAATAAAGGCTGCTATCCACAGACTATAGTGGCGCCATCCAGTCACAAATGGCTAACTTAGGCCGTTCATGTTGATCAGTAGATGGCGCCGTAACAATATCATATGATCCCAAACTAAGCAACTCTTGTACCAGAGATGCCACACAAAAATACTAAATAAGTCATTTACATCTTTTTCCGCTGACGGAATGGGACTCGCAATCGTCCTGTACTGTGAGCCAGGCAGACGCTTAAACTACGAGACCTAGTCTTCGTCAATATTCTCCTTTACTTTGAACTCCTAGCAACTAAACAGGGATCTGAAATTTTATCATCTTTCATTTATGAATAGCATTATTGTTAGTTTTTCCGGAATGGGATTTTCCAAATGAAAAAATGTTTGTGATGAAGAGACTTATTTAAAAATACTCCCTTCTTATATATTAACTGACCGCATTTCATGTCATTAGGAAGTTCGTCGGCGAACTGCTGTGTGCCATTTAAGAAATAAAAGTTACAAAAGCATTATTCTTTTGCTCTTTTTTCAACAAGCGATAATTCAATTTTGTAATATTGTATCGGCCATTATTTCAAGTCAATTGGTTTGCTTGCGTGCAATACGTTCACTACACACAAAGTTTTTTACATGATCAAAATATTTTGAAGAATCACGATCATTTTTGGCCTTGGCTGGTCGTGAGATCGCAGTGACGGGTGATCGATGGCTCTACTATGAGTTTTAAACTCGATGGTCACTGTCGTTTGCGTAAAATATTTGCACGGTAAATTGTACATCTCTTGGCTATTAAAATATGCAATGCACCGTCATTTTCTATTATGATTACCACTTGCTTATCGGTGAAGGAAAATAACGTAAGGAAACTTGCACGTCTGTAGAAAGGCGTGTAAAGTTCACTAACTCGCACTGGGTCAGCGTGATGGACTATGGCTCAAATCTCCCTCGTATTGAGAGGGAATGAGCTAGGTATAATGGCAATAGGCTCGCCCCCTATTCCATTGTGAGCAAAATACATCAGCAAGAGTGGGTCACTACAGTGCATCTATACCTACCCCTTACAGTATTTATTGAATACACGGTCAATTGTTAGCTTCGCATATGCCCGATGTACGTGCAAAACATACTTAACGCAGACGATAACGACTGGTGAGTTTAAACTTATGGTAGAGGTCCTGAATAGAGGGAATTATTATTTGTAGGAATGAGACTTGAGTGCTTAGTCATTCAGGAATCTAATAGGAACTTTAGTTCAGTAAGTTATTATTGCTGAAGTATTGCATGATACTTTGATTGATTGATATCATTTAATTTAAGATAGCGATTGAATGTTAAGTGTGTGATTGATATAGCTACGAGTATTCGGAGTCGAATTCACGTTTTTAGGGTTCCGTACCCAAAGGGTAAAATCGGAACCCTATTACTAAGACTTCGCTATCCGTCCGTCCGTCCGTCCGTCTGTCACCAGGCTGTATCTCATGAACCGTGATAGTTAGAGAGTTGAAATTTTCACAGATGATGTATTTCTGCTGCCGCTATAACAAAAAACAGAATAAAATAAAAATATTTATGGGGCTCCCATACAACAAACGTGATTTTTTTGCCGTTTTTATAGATAATCGTATGGAACCCTTCGTGCGCGAGTCCGACTCGCACTTGGCCGGTTTTTATTTTACTTACGTATTGATTTTTGTAATATTTTAACGGCAATGTATTTATAGTTTTTTTTACTCAAACTTTTGTTCAGTTGTATACATATTTATATTTGAACTCAGATTTAGTTAATTAGCCATATATTGGTGAAGTGATTGCAATCTAATCACCAATGTATTGCAGGACCACCCAGGGTGTCATTTATCCGTTTAAAATCAACATAATTCTACCATCAAAGTTAAGATGATCAAAATTATCGATTCACAAGCGAGTTGTATAATCGATTTCATGTTTCGGGTTGTGTTCAAACTCGATTTTTGAGGTGAAAGTACCGGCTCAGGTGTTACGCGATCCGATATATCCATGCATTGGGATGAAACACGCAATCGATATTAATTACTTGTAGGTCATTTGAAATGTCTTCGATTCGTTACGATCATGATCTAATTGCAGTAACGGTGGAAAGAATTCGTGAAGTTCAGAACAATGGAGGAATATTCATGGACTACAACAACGCCCCGTTTTAGTAACGGATCGTAGTTAACGTCTCCAACAAGACGTTAGTCAAAACTGTAACATGTGATGCATGTTACGGTTCGTTACTCATTCCCCAAAAAGGCAGACGTTGCTATTCCCGATATCGATTTGGTTTTATTGGATATTTTATATATTTGAATAGAATTAAAACCGTGTCATCGCTCAAAAGTATCATAACTACTGGAAGACGACCTATTTCAGGAATTACTTTTATGTTTTAGGTTAATTTTAGTGTGTAAACAGCGGAAGTTTGACAAAATCTTGGAATTATGCAGCTTCCGTTTTTATCTGATTATGAAACATATATTACATATTAATACGACTTTTCGTTATTATTCCATTTGTAACCCCAAAAATGTGTTGTTTAAATTCTGAGACCCAAACAAAATGAGCACGAATACATTACTTATTTTTTGTTACTGATTTTTTGATGTCTTGATTTTATATTGCTATAATTTTTTGACAGTTTGTCTTGCATGAAATCTGTAAATAAAAAAGTGATACTAATAAAAGAGGTAGTAGCACGGCCACAGGAAATAGAATATAATTCACAGAAAATAACACAATACCCGTCGTAATATCACAAAAAAATCTGTCAACAACTGTCATCAGTATCCCCATTCCTTAGTATAACTATTTTTACGATCGCATCGTATCATATCTCATGGCGGTTAAAGAAATGGTTAGTTGTTATGCGTGGGCGCAGGTAGCCAGTGTTTCCGGTCTATTACACACGCGGACAGGTGGAAGTGAAAAAACAGACGTGTATAGGGCTCGGATGAATTAGGTGGGTACTATTTCCGTCTCATTCTTTCATTGATAAGCACGGCTGGGACGTGCTCAAAGACACGATTTCTATAATAGATTATTTCGCACGGGGTATCTATGACTTTCGTGATTCATACGAGGCAATGAGGCATTCGCATATCTCCCTTTTTTGTATGCTACCGATATGCTGTTACGCTTTACGGACAAATCAATATTTTTTGTTGTGAAAAAGATTTTAGCTTATTTATACTAGCATAATAAAGCATTTTAGATCTAAAAATGCTTCGTAATGGTATTATTAGAAGACTCAAATTGTTGTGGTGAAAATTTGCCGTTCGTAAATAAGCCTACGAAATACTTTCATACACCTAGAAATATAACCAAATAACAACCTTCAGCTAAATCTGCGCATTATGTTTCCTCCAATTTCATTCTTACAAAACATTATTATTCTTAAATTGCATTGTAACGCTATTGTAATTTTTAGGGTTCCGTACCCAAAAGGTAAAACGGGAACCCTATTACTGAGACTTCGCTGACCGTCCGTCTGTCTGTCACCAGGCTGTATCTCATGAACCGTTATAGTTAGACAGTTGAATTTTTCACAGATGTTGTATTTCTGTTGCCGCTATAGCAACAAATGCTAAAAAACAGAATCAAATAAATATTTAAGGGGGCGCCCATACAACAAACGTGATTTTTTTGCCGTTTTTATATATAATGGTATGGAACCCTTCATGTGCGAGTCCGACTCGCACTTGGGCGGTTTTTCTTATTAGGATACCAGGGTAGTATCTAACTATATTAGGTCTTAAATACATCTCTTTTCAAAGACACCGCATGGCTCAATGATTAGTAATACACATTGAACCCGGATCGCAAAGTTCACCTGTTGACTCATGCGTTCCCGAAAAAAAGGCATTCCAAATGAATTATCTCTTTCATAAGGGCGTGTCCACATGGTTTTGTATTGCCTTGTGTGGTCTAAGTTAAAGGTAAAAGCGGATGTGCTTAAATTACGCTGCTGAACATGAGCGCGATATCCTAAACGGTACTACAAATTTTTTAAACGATTTTTTTAAAAACATCTTAATTCGGGAAAAATTATACAAAATTTAGTTGTCCTACTCTTTTTATATTACGTCTGTGTATCTGTGCTATTTGAAATTGTATATAATATCAAAAAATATTAAGATTAATATCACCAAACAGCATTATACATAGGTAAATAAATATGAATCTTATGAGTCTTATTCGTTCAGCGAGGAAAGAGTCAACTTGTCGCTGACTCTTGTCACCTGTGGTACTCATTTTAATATGTTCCCAAACTAAGCAAAACTCGGACTATTCATGGACTGGGGGCGATTCCGTAAAGGCTATTTCTAAAATTCGACACTTGCGGACTCGAACCCACGATCACCCGGTGTAGTACGTCGAGCGGTCTACGCTCAAACCAAGACCAAGACGTCGTACGCCATCCAATGTACAAATGTCTGTCGTGGTAATAGTTTGGTCAGAGACAGTTTAAAAGTAACAGCTGATTTTAGAAGTATGTTGCGCCGAATTTTAAGGAAAACTCAACACGCCAAAAATCTTATTAAAGACAGACTAAACTATTTTTGCCTTCATATATTCGTTTAGAATACGTTAGAGAACCCATATTCTAAAGGTTACTATACCCATTTTGAATCAGATTGTAAATAAGGAAGAAAATATTGAGCCCGCTCCAACTCGTCACTTGCGTCACTACCAAACTGCAACACACACACACGCACGCAATCACACACACATCCGTCCATATCTCGGTCAGTGTCGATGAAAGCCGGCGCGTGAGTCGCCTACCAACACCACCGGTCCACCAATGGCGCTTTCAAAGTCTAAACTTGCGTTCCGCGCCAGTTTTTGCTATATCAACTTTTTAAATGGCCATAAAGCGAGGCTAGTTTGTGAAATTTTCTTTTTCTACTTTCTTATAGTGGTATTAAATTAATGGTGAAACGGCTGGTGTCTATTCACACGGTATAGCCGGCTGCCCGATGATGACGGCTTCGAAAGATGTAGAGCATTTTGTAGTAGAGCGTTCACACGAGATTTTGCATTGCCGTAAACCGATAACTAGTATGACCAATCGTTAGGGATCCTGCACACTGGGACTTCGACCCTTGCCAATTCTTTTTCCAGTATCAAAACTGCCATCCTAGATATCGCCGTGGTATATAAAAAGCAGTGGTAGCCGAGTGGTCGAACGCACGCCTTGCAAATCAAAGTGTGCAGGTTCAAACCCCGGCTCGCACCTCTGGGTTTCATGTGCGTATCTCATTTACATCCGAGATTACCACTTGCTATGAAACGGTGAAGGAAAACATCGCGAGGCAACCTGCACGTTTGAGGGAACTTGACTAGTTCTCGATGTGTGAAGTCTGCCAACCTGCACTGGGCCAGCGTGGTGGACTATGGCCTGAATCCGCCTCGCATTGAGGGGAGGCTCGTGCCCAGCAGTGGGACGTTAAAAGGGCTGTAGTTAGTTAGTTAGATATCGCCAGACAAACCATTGATTTGAAACATTGACAAAAAACATTAAAGCGCAATTTTACAAAATACAAAATTTATTCTTGGCACAGTATCATGGATATATCTATAGGTAACAAAAAAACCTACAAAGGTCATTCTGATCGAATGGAAAAACACACTATATAAATATTTATGTAACTAAAGGTGACATGACATGAATTTACATATTTTTAGGGTTCCGTACCTCATAAGGAAAATATAAACCCTTATAGGATCATTTCGTTGGCCGTTTGTCTGTCTGTCAAGACCATTTCTCTCCAGGAATGAAATTAATATCAAATACTCATATCTGCAATCACTTACAGCTGTAAAACAAATTAAACTTCTAAGTCAACGCAATCAAAAGCTACGGCCGTTTAAGCCACATATTTTAACATTAGCAAGGGAATAAAAACCTTATAGGGTACTTCGTGTTACCCTAGAATCATGAAATTTGGTAAATAACAATTTCATAATAGAACAGGAAAAGGAAAAATCCGAACCGTAAATTTCTAGATACAACATCCCAAAATGATTATCTACTTAAGTGTATTTTAAGTTTGTACGGAACCCTCAGTATTTTAGTCCGACTCGTACTTGACCGGGTTTTTCATAGTATACGAGTTTTACTAGTTTGTTTATAGTTGTGTTATTAATATTTAATTATGACAATACTTGTTTTTTTTCTCCTTCTAAATTGTAAAAAATATGAGGTGTGTTAAATATTGTTTGAATAATCACGATACGTACGATTGATTTAAAAATCAATTTTAACCACAAAATATTAACGCCCTGAACATATGGGGCGAGCGAATGTTAAACAGAACGGTATATTAAATCAAATCCGGTGTGTACATCAATCCATTCGTATTTATTACAATTCTTCAGCTCTTGTAAATATTAAACTATATGATACAATCTAGAATATCATTGGAAAAGATACAACAAATTACAAGTTTATTTTTAAGACTTTTTAATCCCCGTTGACAACTCTCTCTCTAGAGTTGCCGTCCTTAAAATTATTATTCAAAATGTTGCCAGTTATTAGACATGCATGTTTAAACATACGTTTAGTTACGCTAATTGTATGAATTATTAACCAATTTTAACACGAAATTTCTTAACTTATTCAGAAAATGTACTCTTTAACAATTAACATAAATTTATTATTAATTATTATTAATTGGCTTGTGCCTAATGTCTTTGGCACAAGCCAATTAAGAATCTTTCTCTTACTACACGCTGGCCTAAAGTATCGAGCATTCTCATAGCGTGCTTTTAAGCGCGGGCGCATCACGGCCTTGACAACGTGACTTTTGGATCGCAGCTAAATGTCAGGATCGGTAATCTGAAAGGCCAGAACCATTAGAATCTCATAATATATTAATAATACGTCTCACATTTTTTAATATGCGATGACATATTAATAAGACACCCGAATAAATAGCAGATGCCCAGAGGTAATGGACGGCGTTGATGCGTTATTATGCGTGTGCGCAATGCGTTAATAGTTACATTTATTTTGCACTAGCTTCTACACGCGACTTCGATTGTTCAATATCTTTATAAATTATAGCATTAAAGTTATTCTGATGAACAAACAGTAATACTGTAAAATTTCATCAATAACCGTTGTGTAGTTTTTGCGTGAAAGAGTAACAAACATAAATCCACCCATCCTCACAAGCTTTCACATTGTTAATATTAGTAGGAAGTAGGATTGCATGTCCTTAAATCAGTAGTAGCCTAGTTGGTAGAAAGCCCATCATAAACGCAAGGAGTGCAAGTTCAAATCCCGAGCCTGCAGCTCTGAGATTGTCGTCTGCGAATGACATTTTCAAAAATGATTACCACTTGCTGAACGGTGAAGGAAACCATCGTGAGGAAACCTGCATGTCAAAGTGAAGTCCACCAATCCGCACTGGGCCAGGGTGGTGGACTATGTATGTTCCAAAAATCTCCCACAAATTGATATTTATATAATGACAATAGGCTCGCCCCCTATTACATTGGGACCAAAATACATCGACGAAGTGTGGGTGCACTGCACAGTATACCTCTGCCTACCACTTTGGGGAATACAGGCGTGATGACGATGATGATGTGAAACCTTACATGTTTTTTTTATCTTTACTCTACAGTATTAAAACAACATAAATTCATTGTAAATTTTACAATAAAAGTTACGACTTTACGAGGGTTTTTAAATGTTTAAACATGAATAAAACATATCGTGTGTCTCAATTCTAAGCTGCAACTAATGGAGTAGATGCACTTAAGTATCACGACAAAATATGGAACCACAATTATATAAAAAAATCTAGATTTTCAGTTTTTTTTGTTTTGTTTTGTTTCACTTGTAGTATTGCTCATGCCTAAAAACGCGCTATGTACTTTTTTACGGATTTTGCATCAGATGAATAATTCTCTTGTAAGAGGGCAAGTACTAACATTATTTCAAGATCAACATTATCATTATCGTTTTTAATTTACGCAACGCTTGCGTAATTACGCACTCGTAAATATTTGCCGGAATTTCAAGGTTCCAGTTAAACTAACGCCTACTTAGCTCTGCTATGTAACCAGTAATAATACTTGACATTCGGACGCGAATTGTGTTGAAATGCAATTGAATCAAATTGAAATTACAATTTGTTCCATTTATGTAATTAAGGTAATGTAAATATAGTTAATCTGACTATAATTTGAGTCAAAAGCCGGGTTACAGTACAGTACGGTCTAGGATTTTTAAATTGACGTCAAAAGTAATAGAATAATTTACATATGATTTTATTTTTGTGTAAATATATAAATAAATATTAGTTACAGTAAATATTGTTTTCTTATTAATTAAATCTTCTTTTAATTTTACTTTAAATTATAAATAGCTGTGATTTTAATAAATTATGTAAGATGTTACAGACTGAAATTATTTTTGTATTTTTTATTAGATTGACATGCAAATTAATCATTCCAAAATTAATATAACTTTGTCGTGACGACATTGTAAGACAGTTTTTTGTGGTATTAAAAAAATGTATACTATTTGTAAAACTTTGGCAGAATAATCCCAAGAGGTAGGACCTGGGGAAACATACAGGGTAGGGTAAGTAGGGTTTTGATTCTGCTTGGGGTACAATGTCTGAGTGGAAAAAAAAACATTGTTGACCTCAAATGTCAATTGAATAGATGTACCCCATAATTTATAGAAACCGTTTAATAATTTACGAACCACCTACAATTAATCATAATTTTATCTACTTTACAAAATTTTTGAAACATAATTTATAATTCACTAAATACCACACTTAAGATTCTTACGTAAATAGTTACATAGCTCATTCTTTTGTAATAGCTAAACAGACAACATAACATGTTGTGCGGTAATTGCAAGGCAGGCAGTATTAATTAGCGGAGGGTCAAGGCTTTTGGACAGGTGTATAGCTTATTTACCGTAGTTTTTTTAATTGGTCAATTAAAGCACGCAGCTGTGACCAAGACGGTTGAATGGGCCCCAGTTTCATGTCAATTACCTATGAACGTTTCATAATACACCCGTATCATGCAAACTATTTTAAAATTTAAGGAAATACAATTTACAGTAAGTAGTATAGAACAACCGTTTTGTACTGTAGAATGAATTTTAATGCTTCTTCAAAAGGGTTAATATGCTATAACACTTCTACAAAGCTGTAGTAATATTAAAAAATCTTAAAAAGTTCGGTAGCGTAATTCACGCGTAGATTCAAATCATCAGTGAATACATATAGTATCATAAAGCCTTAAACAGACACCGATCTCGCCGGCGAGGTCGAGGAACCCCCTCTTCCGCTCGTAGGTGTATCTTTGCACCTAGGAGCGCAGTCACTACCTCTCCCCTCACGGTAACTGCCCAAGCTGAGGTCGTGCCCTCTGTGGCGCCCTTGAGCTAGTTGCCACCCTTTTCCGCCCTTAAGGCCTTGGTTGGAGTGCACTCTGCGCTCGCCACTCCTCCGGTAAAGCTGTTAAGGCCACCTCACGGCCAACAGCGTAGTCAATTAAAAAAAAAACTATCATAAATTTGAAGGATCAATTCGTGTAATAGGAAGTGCTTGAGTGACTTTATTAGGCCCTCTGTTCAATTTACGAATAAAATAAAGCTGAACAATTTATTATAATAGACCAAGTGCCCTAAATTATTCGTCATGAATCGTAGCAGAGATGATGCAATTTTTTTCTACCATCGCAAATTGAATTAGAGGTGTGACCAACGAGCCGTGGTAGATTATATTTTTTTGGGTTTCATTGTTCAACTATTAGATATAGTAAGATGTTTGTTACGTAAAATTACCTTTTTTTAAATTTAAATTTAAAAAAAGTTTAAATTACATTGCTTTGCCTGTGCGTACGTATAGTAGCATTCAACATGTTTAAACTTAGGTATTTAAGGAATGCTTATTTTTTTTAAATTAGTTTTTGTTCAAGAAACATAGTACCAATTAACTACAGCCCTTTTTAATAACTACAGCCCGTTTTAATGTCCCACTGCTGGGCACGGGCCTCCCCTCAATGCGAGGGGGATTCAGGCCATAGTCCACCACGCTGGTCCGGTGCGGGTTGGCAGACTTCACACATCTATCGAGAACTAGTCAAGTTCCCTCAGACGTTCAGGTTTCCTCACGATGTTTTCCTTCACCGTTTCATAGCAAGTGGTAATCTCGGATGTAAATGAGATTCGCACATGAAACCCAGAGGTGCGAGCCGGGGTTTGAACCTGCACACTTTGATTTGCAAGGCGTGCGTTCGACCACTCGGCTACCAATTAATTATAGTTAATTCATACCCAATGGTCAACGTGATGTATTAAGAATATTGTCGTCGATTTTGCGAGAAGGTGCTGTAGATGATAACGCTTTTTGTTTAAATAAGGCATTATTTATCTCAAATTAAAGAATGCATTATAACACCCGGGACTTAGAAAGACAAAAATGATTGTAATGGCGCTGATACACATGAGTAATTCATCGAACGCAACAACGAACTGTCAACCTTTAAGCCTCCCGTACATTGGGGCGGAGACACGAGCGCATCAATTTTTATGCCTTGGTAGCCGAGTGGTCGAACGCAGGCCTTGCAATCGAAGTGCGCAGGTTCAAACCCCTCTGGAGTTCGCACCTCTGGTATTTATGTGCGAATCTCATTTTTATCCGATATTATCATTTGCTATGAAACGGTGAAGGAAACATCATGAGGAAACCTGCACGTCTGGAGGAACTTGACTAGTTTTTGATAGATGTGTGAAGTCTGCCGACCCGCACTGGGCCAGCGTGGTGAACTATGGCCCGAATCCCCCTCGCATTGAGGGGAGGCCCGTGCCTACCAGTGGGACGTTAAAAAGGCTGTAGTAGTAATAGTAGAAAACTCTAATGTCTGATAGAATAATTTCATTGTTCACCTAAATGACACTGACAGCGCGAGACAATTTTCAAGCTTGGGCTTTTACTACAGAAATTCAATCTTTATTTAAATCGACACAGAGTTGGTTTTTGTATTGGCAAAAAGGGAGTGCTTGATTCAAAACATTCGAAAATCGGAAAAAATAAATAATTTCCGTTTATGTATTGTTCACGTCTATTTGAGCCAGAGGAGGAAAACTATCGTTCTCACATTGTATAGTAATAATATATTCATCATTTCACATCACGTATCGTATCGTGACAACCGGCCGTATCGTATAATGTATCACGTATCTAACAATATTGTGTATCTACGTATTCAAATAGGCATACCATATCGACTCTTGGTATCGTGGTTGCATTCTTTCAGACTTTCCAAATTTAAAAAATAAACTTTTTTTAATAACGTCACTATTATGATCGACTGTCTCATTATCTGGGGGTCTACTATATGTTTACAGAATCTATATTCGTTGTCGAGTCTCTGTATATAAACTTTCACACCTAAACTACTTATATCACTTATATGATATACTATAAGGTATCTAATGGCTTGTAATGGAGTATGTGTTGTCTGTCGATATTTATTTAGATTTCTTGCAATTAAAATGTTTAAAGATTCGTCGTTCCATTATCATCTGAGGAAGGAATTGCCCCCCATTCTCGTATGATCGGCATTATCTCTAATTCAATCAACAAAACGACAAAATACGACCAATTTGACGTATAGTTTCGACATATGTCGAATTAGAGAAAATTTCGTTCATGCGAGCGTTACTCCCCAGGAAATTGGTCGCAAAAATAGTTGTATTTCTGTCTCTCGATTTTCCTTCCCATAGTATACGCTCACTGCGAATCTCGGACACCTGGCGGGAAGGTACAGTGAAAGTACGAAGTGCCACATTTTGTCAACATCGGCTACGGTCATTATGTTACGCAACACTGATTGACCATAATGAGATGATTTTCTCAGGCCTCGACGAAGGGAAACTCCAGATGGCACGTGAATGTGGATTGGCCATATTTGTGTACGGTTTCGATTTCCGAAAAAAAATTAAATGACTGCAATGTTTTATATAATTACCTTCCGGGGTCTTTGCCTATCATGTTTGGCATATTTTGTAAAATGTTAACTGTCAAGAACTGTAAGTGATATTACAAACCAAGGTTGCTTCTTCTTATTTTTTTACGAAATGAGTGAAATGATGATATTTTGATGGAATAAGATGAGGAATGCCTGCACCTTTTTTTTTTTTTTTTTTAACGTCGGAAAATCCTTTATGGATACCCTGCCACCTCGGGGGAAGTAACAGGGTTATGTACTGAGTCCCGGCAGAAGGCCATATACCCACTAAAAACCGACGGTGTACCATCTTCCGCTTATATCGGGGCGCCACGGGATCGCTTTCGCATGCACCGCGAAGGAATGCCTGCACCTGCAATATGCGGTATTTATGGCAATGTCGAGTAATTATAGCAACGACAAATTCAAAGATGGCGGATGAATAGGTGCTGGTAAGTGGCAGTTTTTGGCGGTTAGCTCAGTTCAAAATCTATTCAAAATTGACAGTTTGTACTATTGAAACAACAATACCTACTTTAAGTAGTGGTAAAACCCCTGTTCCGAATTTGACCTGCTCTGGAGTAACTGGAATGACTTTCAGCCAGTCCTTGTACCATAATACAATCGTTGCTTAGTTTGGGATCATACGATGAGTACGGTAATGTCATGTCAAACATTTTACAGAGGTGCCCCGCTAGACAAAAGAATTTCCACTTTCCAAGACTTTACTTATTTTTCTGTGACCAAGTTTTGTTTATTTAGTGTGTTATAGTGCTACTTTTGAAATTGGAAACAAATAAATTCACAATTCCCAAAACCTAAAAAAAAATCTATATTACAACAATAACTAGACACGCGGCAGCGTGTCAAGCCAAGTTCAAGCTGGCGAACAACACCGTGTGTAATATTAGATTATTAATGAAGCCATTCGTTCAAATATCATATCTGATTAGTGCTAAATCCATTCGGGTCGATGTATTATTGTGAGACCGAAGCGATAGCATTAAGAGCAACGAAACACCAGACCTCTGCCCGGTATACAAGCGCGTTTAGATGCGCGCGATTTTTTTTTTGCCAATACAAATACAAACTGTATCAACTTACATCAAGGTAATTTTTAGGGTTCCGTACCCAAAGGGTAAAACGGGATCCCTATTACTAAGACTTCGCTGTCCGTCCGTCCGTTCGTCCGTCTGTCACCAGGCTGCATCTCATGAACTGTGATAATTAGAGAGTTGAAATTTTCACAGATGATGTATTTCTATTGCCGCTATAACAACAAAAACTAAAAATCAGAATACAATAAATAAGGGGGCTCCCATACAACTAACGTATTTTTTTTGCTATTTTTATAGATAATGGTACGGAACCCTTCGTGCGCGAATCCGACTCGCACTTGGCCGGTTTTTCAACGAAATATGGAATTGCATTAAAAAACATTTTAATGTCAGTATGTATTAAGTACATTAAAGGAACGTGGAATAAAAAAAAATGAAATATACTTATGTAGGTACCGTTTAAATCCACCAGAAACCAAAAAATAGATAATCGTTTCATGCAATTATAAAATGATCAGTCTTCGTTTACAAAAAAAAAGAAATAATACCTTAGTATTTTATATAAACTTAAAGAACATTTAAAATCCATTCAAGGTATCTTCACACTGTTTATCTGACACAAAAACTCTAGACAAGTTAGTTCCGAAGACATCGTGTTCTTGTTTTTATACCTTTAGAGTTTTTATTCTATTCAAAATCACTCGATCGTATAAACTTGCATCGCATCATGTTGTTCTAGTTTGGAATAAAAATGACGACCTAGTTTTTTTATTGTTACTATTTTTTATAAGTTATATTGTCGGTTAAGCCCTGCAAAGATAGGAGCGTCGAAACACCTGCAAACAATTTCTTGCCATTATCAAGAGCTGTAACAACCCTTAAAATAAGTATATTTTTCAACGAAATAACACCGACGACGCGAATGAATTTATCCACCATGTTTATCACTTTCATCTCCCATTTTTATTAATAATGTGTATTTATTGAATTTGTCCTTGCTATTAATTAATTTACACTGTCTGAAATAACTGCTAATCGCAGTTCCGTCATTCCTCATTTTTCCATTAAAATTTCATCATTCTACTTATTTGGAAATAATAAATTATTGGTAATAAAACTTTTTAAAAACAAGCTTTTATTCAATTGCCCTTAGTTTTCGTGTTCTCCTCAGCAATCCCTTTCATTTGTTACCCATTCTGTGGTAGTGCAGAAAAATAACTATTCCGCCATCTTGGATGATCCGCCATATTGGAATTAGAATAACGTCACATAGCTTAGCATGTATTGTCATCCAAAATAAGCGTGTAATCAAATTTCCGCTCAATTGGTTAAAGATAACTGATTTAAAATTCAGTTGCAAGATTCCGACCGGACATACATTGCAAGTTAATATAAAGCTTGTAACTTGTAATAGTAAGACTTTTGCCATAGATATTAAATCTTAATGTATAAATATTGACAAATGATATCGAGGGGTGGAAAGACTATTTGACTTAAGCGACCCTTTTAGGTGATATTGACTGATAAAAATATTTAGAATCAGCTAATTTTAATGCGTCGAATACGTATGCTCTAGGGAAAAGTAGCCCCATGAAAAAAAACCCCAGAAAAGTAGCCCCATGCGATGGACTGACCAAATTAAAGCGCTGACAAAGACCCCTCTTAATGAATGCGTCCGCCAGACATCGGTTCGGGATCGGTGGAGGAGGACCATCAAATCTGTCGTCGATTGCATATGACCACGACTGCTCTGCCAAGAGTACATCGACCAAGAAGAAGAGAAGAGGGAAAAGTAAAAATAAATGTCGCTAAATAAAAAGCCTGTCATACCTAGATATAAAGGAACTATCACTAGCTATATACTAGCTTTATTTGTTATTAAAAAGGACAAAATAGATATCTTTGAAGATACAAATATCTACTGAAAAGAATTCCACATCCCACAATAAACACGTTCTCCCATGTCAGAATGGTAATTAACATTACCTAACAATTTGTTCTGTTAGCAAAATCCAAACAACTCACCGCGTTTCACTGATAATTTGTTCTAAATGATTTATGCCAACTATGCCCAGCCAGCAGAACGGATGTAACCGTACTATTAAGTATGGATCTCAAATGAAACACATAGATAATAAAAATAATGTCGTATCGAAATTGGAATGTCTTTTTTTCATAAAACTCAAGATTTTGAAAAGAAATACAAATACTTATACTTAAAATAAGATAAAATAAAATCATTATATGGAAAAAAAAATATAGCCCTACGTTCTGAATTCCCAAGATAGAAAATTATTTAATAATTACGCATTCGCGTAGGTGACATCTAAAATCTTTTCGCTCAATCATAATTAATACAAATTTACAGAAGAGTTTTAAAACAATATTGCTTAATACAATAATTCTTTCATTGCTAATTATTCTTAACAAATATGATGAAACTCAAATTTAGTTATATCTCCAGATTATCCTCTCATTTTTCAAAGAAGTCATTGATCAATATTATTGTAGAGTTGCTCTGACTTTATTTTGTAAAGCATGCAAACAATATCTTTTATCAGTGGTAGCTAAAATTTGACTAGCCTAATAGCTTTAAGGTGACAATGACTAATATCTACACTGGTCATATTTTATCTACCACTAGCTGTGCCCACGACTTCGCCCGCGTGGACTTTAGGGAGATTAACCGGAAATATGGGTATTATGTTTTTCCCGCGGAACCCTAATGCTTTTTCTAAAATTAAAGTAACCTAAGTTACGCCTTGGAACGTCAGCTATCTGTCAGTGAAAGTCCCATTGAAATCGGTTCAGCCGTTTAGAAGTTTACCTCAATTGTTTGAGGTAAACTTCTAAACGGCTGAACCGACAGACAGACAAAATAAATTAAAAATGCGTTTTCGTTATAGGTATCGTATATACTTTCATACGCATTTGGTAAAAAAGTGTTATTTTGATATTACAAACAGACACTCCAATTTTATTTATTTGCATAGATTGTATAGATTGTTTATCAATATGCTGTTTTATGCGTATTTTAAAAATATGGACTACGCTGTTGGCCGTGAGGTGGCCTTTACAGCTTTACCGGACTCGAAAAATGAAGTCACAGCAACTCCACTTGGCGCCCTGCACGAATAGCAATAGCAACAGCCTCGATTGTCGAGACCATACCTAATAGTTCCGTGGTAAGTGGCAGACATTTGAGAATTCAATTAATAACTTCCATGGGGGAAAGTGATTACTTCATCTTTTTGACAAATGATTCGCACCATTTTGTAATACACGTAATTGAAAAGACGGCACTGAGTGATTTATTGTATAGCACATAGAGTTTATTATCGTTGAGCAGTTTGTTAAGTACCTACGCATGTAGGTATAGAAATGTAACCAATGATAACAGCTTGCAATAAGCTAGTTTCTAAGAAATGCATGTTTTTTTTCATGATTGTTAAAGTACATACTAATATCGACACATATTTTGAAGTATTTTTCCAATTTCAATAGAAACCACGATTAATTCATCTTATAGCTTAGTTTAAAAAATAAGTGAAAAGTACCTACTACTACTACTACAGCCCTTTTAACGTCCCACTGCTGGGCACGGGCCTCCCCTCAATGCGAGGGGGATTTCAGGCCATAGTCCACCACGCTGGCCCGGTGCGGGTTGGCAGACTTAACACATCTACCGAGAACTAGACAAGTTCTCTCAGACGTTCAGGTTTCCTCACGATGTTATCCTTCACCGTTTCATAGCAAGTGATAATCTCGGATGAAAAAGAGATTCGCACATGAATCCGAGAGGTGCGAGCCGGGGTTTCAACCTGCACACTTTTATTTGCAAGACGTGCGCTCGACCACTCGGCTACCACTGCTATTACTTTGAAAAGTACCATTTTACGTATATTTTATGTTTGTAGGCAGATAAAATATTATGTATTTTTTTAGAACATCGTTTAAAATTTAGTCTATATTTATTTACAACTAGCTGTGCCCGCGGTTTCACCCGCGCTTATGGTTACTGTGTCGTAGCGTGATGTTATAAAGTATATAACTTTCCTCTATAAATAGGCTTTACAGTGCAAAATAATTGTTTTGATATCGGTCTGGTAGTTCCAGAGCTTAATGCGTTCACCCAAACATACAAACTCTCCAGCTTTATAATATTAGTAGATATATTTAGATTACAACGCAAAATTTAAATTTATTTAAAACAATAGTTATTTAATTGAATTTCCATAAATATACCCAGTATTAAAATGTCCTCGGTTGATGCATGTGACGCTATGTAGAGTTATTTTGTCTATCCATTGATCTGTTTATCAAATGGCTAGAGTCTAGCCGCTAGACATAACCGTATCTCAGATAGACACGTGAAAACATCCATGCGCGTGAGTCGACTAAGTTATCTGCAGATCAAAGAGGCTTTATCAGCAAATCCAGTTACTTTAATTTACATCATCATCATCACGCCTGTATTCCCCGAAGGGGTAGGCAGAGGTGCACTGCAGTGCGCCCACACTTCGCCGATATATTTTGGTCCCAATGTAATAGGGGGCGAGCCTATTGCCATTATACCGGGCACACAGGTTTCCTCACGATGTTTTCCGTCACCGTTTCTTAGCAAGTGATAATCTCAGATGAAAATGAGATTCGTACATGGAACCCAGAGGTGCGAGCCGGGGATAGAACCTGCGCACTTTGATTGCAAAGCGTGCGTTCGACCACTCGGCTACCACTGCCACTTTAATTTATTTTATTGAAAATTGTAAGGATATTTTTTTAAAATGGAGGATGGATGGATGGATGTTTGTTACTCTTTCACGCAAAAACTACCTACTCCACGGGTTTTGATGAAACTTTACAGTACTATTGTTTATATAGTACTATTGTTTATACATCAGAACAACATATAGGCTATAATGTAACGATTTTGAATAATTAAAGTCTGCGCGGACGAAGTTTGGGGGTAGAAGCTAGTTATTAATAAAAATGGGCAACCAAGATGATAAAGATGGCGGAAAGAATGAATTCACGTTGAAGAGTTCCGTAGATTTTGTGCATTCCTTAACTTTCTCTTTCTATGAAATATTTTTTTCTGCCATTCCAAGCGCCGCTGGAGTTATGTAAACAAGGAATTTAGTTGATTCGCGGAACGAATAGTATGACTAAACGTGATAGTTACAATTTGTTATAAGTATTGTCAAATTGTATTCGTTAAAATACTTGGTAGCAGTGGTAGCCGAGTGGTCGAACGCACGCCTTACAATCAAAGTGTGCAAACCCCGGTTCGCACCTCTGGGTTTATGTGCAAATGTCATTTTCATCCGCGATTACTTACCACTTGCTATGAAACGGTGAAGGAAAACATCAGAAGCAAACCTGCGCGTCTATAGAAAGGCGTGTTCACCAATCCTCACTAGTCCAGCGTGGTGGGCTGTGCGGATTGGTGGAGAATGTGCCCGGTATAATGGCAATAGGCTCGCACCCTATTACTTTGAGACCAAAATACATCGGCGAAGTGTGGGCGCATTGCAGTGCACTTCGGCTTACCCCTTCAGGAAATACAGGCGTGATGATGTATTTAAAATACTTAGAGCGATTAAAACTATGGACGATGGCTTAGTCTTCGACTATAGCTTGGTCTAATGGGTCAAGAGTAGGTCGCTTGATTCACCACACCATGTAACTTCGAGTTCTATTCCCGTCCGCGGCAAATTAATAAAATGGTGTAATAACTGGGATCACCAGTCCATTGTATGGTACCCATAGTACAAGGATTGCTGATTTTGAGATCATACGATGAGTATGCGTTGTCAGGAGATATTTAACTATCGCGCAGCCGGTTTTTTCGTGTAAATGAAGCTTTAGATGTTACCAAATTAATTAAGTATGTATAATATGTTACGAAATATTCTATAAATATTAAAGAGGCCCTTTATGTAATGATATGATATGGGAGACCAACTAAATGATAACTTGATTGCGTGTCGATTTCCTGTCACAAAACACCAAATTACCATCAGTGACATCTGCTATACCACATTCAACCTTATTACTTCGAACATAGAGTTCAACAATCTCTTTAGAAAGGTGCGTTAATAGAATTATAAGGCATTCGTATATATTATTCTACATTTTCAAGTATTCGTTACGTCATATGCTTATTATGCAATGGTTTCGTAAACCTAATATCAACATACTATTGGTTTATGTGGGCTAGTTTTATCCTATATCCCGATCCCACGCAAGCTTGTAAAGTTGATTGGTTAATAGAGCATGTAGAGTTTGATATATTTTGAATTTCGAATTAATACAATAAATATAGGGTCCTATTCGTTTTGAATTTGAAGTAATGTAGTAAATGTTATATTCGTTCCTCATTTTGACGTCATGCAGTTAATGTAGAGTTCTATGTTTTCTTTTTATTTCGAAGTTATATAGTAAATGTAGAGTTATATGAGTTTTGAATTTTGTCGTTATGTAGTAAATATAGAGTCACTTTTTGTATTTTTTTTTTATTTAAATTAATATATTTACTATAGAGTTATAAGCGTTTTGAATTTTGGTGTCATGCAGTTAATGTAGAGTTCCATACATTTAGAGTTTCTTAATAGGTACTTACAAAATGTTACCCTCTCATAGAAAGTTTTGATCCGTTACGATAGCCTATAACATGACCATTACAAAGCGTTTTTGTTTTAAAATGTGCATCGGAATGCTTTTGTTGATAACTTTGAAATTTATCTAAGTCTTGGGATTTGTCTTGTGAGACTCTTCTTGTACGTAACAAGATGCGTTAAGTTGAAAATTAGTCTCGCTATAACTCAAAAACGGCTTGTTCAATTCGATTGTTCTTGTTGTTTTTGATCTAACATAGGGTTAGCTTAAACAAATTCGAAGTAAAGTAAGGTGATAAGACATTTTCTGGGCAGAACGTCACTCTGAGCGTGATACCTTGTCGCTTGTTAATGTCGGTTGGTGATGTATTATTACTTCTAACATATTTTATAGTGCACTTACCTCGTGGGCAAGAACGCCCGCCTTGAACGTAAGGGGTGCAAGTTCAAACCCCAGGCCCGCACCTCTGAGATAATTCTCATGTGCGAATGGCATTTTCAACTACGATTACCACTTGCTGAACGGTGAAGGAAAACATCGTGAGGAAATCTGCACATCTAGGCGTGTGAAGTTCACCAACCTGCACTGGGCGAGCGAAGTGAATTATGGCCCAAATCTCCCTCGCATTGAGGGGGAATGTGCCCGGTATAATGGCAATAGGCTCGCCCCCTATTACATTGGGACCAAAATACATCGGCGAAGTGTAGGCGCACTACAGTGCACCTCTGCCTACCCCTGCCTGCGGGAATACAGGCGTGATGATGATGTATTTTTACCTACCTTGTTTTCTCTGCATCACCCTAAGGTTCACTGGGAGAGAATGCCTTTGGCGTTAAGTCCACCTTTGTACAACTTTGTGCAATTCTTAATAAATAAATAAATGTAGAAAAATTAAAACGTTGGTTATGTTTCAATAATATTGATTGTATATCATTGACTTATCAACAATAATGAAGATTATAAATGGACTTGCTTAGCAGCAAGGCGCAAATAGGTAGATATTTATTATAATATATCAACATAAAGTATTTATATTAGCATAACACAAAGGAAACTCTATTGGCATTATGTTAAAGTATATATTTTATTGTAAAGTAGTAATATTTATATACACAAAGAGTTGACACAACACAGGTGTGTGTATTAATTTTTATATAACATAAGGTAGGTACGTGCTACTAGGAATATTGGCTTCAAGGTCTTTACAGATAATTGACTTGAAGTCTCAATTTATTAAGGACTCTAATAATAAAACTTTGCTGATTCTATGGACAGAAAACATAACCAAACTAACTGTCGTGCTTAATCGTATTTTATAAGCAGTGGTAGCCTAGTGGTCGAACGCATTCCTTGCAATCAAAGTGTGCGATTCTCGGCACCTCTGGGTTTCATGTGCGAATGTCATTTTCATCAGAGATTACCATTTGCTATGAAACGGTGATGGAAAACATCGTGAGGAAACTTGCACGTCTATATAAAGGTGTGTGAAGTTCGCCAAAAGAGATCGGCGAAGTGTGGGCGCACTGCAGTGCACCTCTGCCTACCCCTCCGGGGAATACAGGCATGATGATATATTATTATTTATAAGACAGACGTATTTTAAATTCTATCAAATATAGTTTAGTTGCAGTTTTTGTACAATGGAATCAACACCATTACCTATTTGTCTGTTTTCTATACTTAACGCTTCGCTTAGTTATGGTAGTGCGTAATTTTAAAGGACATGAGGTAATACTATTGCTAAAAATAAGTCCGTAAGTTACGCTCCCGATGACTGTTACAATTTGTTACTCGTTCATCAAAATATCGGATCGTTGCCTGAGAATGTATTTTATAGGAACGCAGAATAGAGGTAGTTGAAGAGGATACAAATCTGAGATACTAACTTTAATAGGCGTTACAGGTAGTTAGAAGTTTGAAAAATCGTTCTAAATAGATTTAACCCTCAAGTTATAGCCAATCATTTGATTTTTGGAGGTTGATTGTTCTCAATGTATATCCGTAATCAGCCAAACCAGGATCAGCTGACTCCAATAGAAATAAGAAAAATGCGTAAAAGATATACATTTTAACTCAGGACCTTTGAATGTGACACTAACTCAAATCTATTTTCTTTACAGGTGCAAATAAACATTGCTGTCAAGGAAAAAAAAACAGGCCGACGGATTATTGACCCAGTCACAAACGAGCACCGGATCCATTATGCCTTATGGATCCCGCACTATCTGAACGGACCTGACTAGCATCGCAAACTCAGAGCACCGTTAATTATGCCAATTTGTTAGCGACAGACACAATGATGGAAGAAGTAACGTCGCGTCCTAGTGTCGAGTACATCCCCCCTTTACCCCCCAAAGTGAAACAAAGGGGATCAACAACATACACCACAATAACAAATGATGATCCCAATTTGAACGCACGCGGGTACAGAACCAACGATGGCCGGACAGACTCTCTAAGTTCGATGCACTCACTCGTCCTTAATTCTAAGACTCCATCCACAACGGTATTCATAGCGGCGACCCAGTCAGATCGACCCGCGAGTACGCCTAGTACGGACGCTCACAACGGCCCACACGTAGTAACAATCAGAATAAACACAGACGCAGATAAACCTAAAGCGCCCAAAATCTCGAGCGTGCATCTCAAGAGCGACGTCGACTACGACACTTATAAAATCAGCGATATTACCAAGAAAAACAACACGCTGGTCCGTTTGAACGTCGACGAGAGCAGACCGAAGATCATCGAAAATGAGGAAATACTGAAGACGGATAAAGCACCGTATATCTACTGCAACTCGTTCGTGAATTCGATGACCAATATGGTCATGTCTAGCGGTCAGTGCTCCCCGAGCGACACACTCGACTCGGGCACCTGCAGCGACCTTGACGGTACGCCGCCGCCGCTACCAAAAAAGAAGACGACCAAATCTAGTTCAACAAAGAAAGCGGTATCAGTGACGCTCATCAGCTCAAGAAACGGGAGCGCCCACAGTGAAGTAGATTTTGAAGACAACGACTCTAATATATCGTGCGACTCGCTGAACAGCAGTGAGTTGAACATAAGCGTGCACGCCGACGAAAGTCATAGCGAATATAGTAAAAAAGAAAAGAAACAGAGTACGGAAACTGGTGAGACGTGCGCCAAAGCGAACAATAAAGACAGCAGCTTTCTACCGTTCGGTCTGCTGCAAGACATAAGAGACCGTGCGAAACTCAATACGGACGAAACTGAAAGCGAAGCGAAGACCGAACCGCTCGTCGAGGCAAACCAGAATATTAATGAGGATGCTAATATAGCGAACGAAAGCGCACAACTGCTCAAGTCGTTCCGACTAGTTTCCCAGCTCAATAGTGAGGCGAAGATCGTGGCGGAGTCGGCACCAGAAAGTTTGTGCTCCAAAACGCCTCTGATCAGTGAAAGCACATACGAGGAGCGCAAGGAACAGGACAAGATGAAACAGGAACAATCTTTCTACAGCACTCATTACTTCGATACGGACAAGTTCTACGACTTCCATCTGAACGAGAAACAATTTGATGATGTTAAAAGTGTCAGTGTCGGTGCAAAGAGTGGTGGTGAAGTGACGGATGCGGAGTATTTTGCTGGTGTTAAGGATTACAAGAACGAGGCGTTGCCATCAACGATCAAGAGTTCGAAAGGCACGATAAGGGGTGTGAAGAACCGCGTACGTGCGGGCATCGCGACATTCCTCCAAATCCAGAACACGACCAAGGTAATTTTACATTGTTTACTTACTACTTATATCTTTATTATTCATATCATCTGAATCTACCAACTCATAAAACTCTGTATCTTAAGAATCCAAGTACGTATGTTTATGTTGCCTCAACGGTTGTCCGAAAGTCTCAACTAGCGAAACAAGTAGGTAACATAGCTGATGGAGTCAAATCCGTAGGCACTAAATTTAATAATTAATTAATTTAAGTAAATACTTAACTCGCTAATTTAAAGAAATTTAAATTCAACGAACCAGCAACAGTGGCATTTTTTAATTCAAATGTGTTCAACAATGATACTGTAAATTAATCATAACTTTCTATAAATTTAGAATGTACAGGACACAGACTGTTCAAATATACTTTTTTTTTCACTAAAATACAAGTGAAACACTCACAAACAATATTATAACACTTTGAAATCAGTATCAGAATTATTCACGTCAACCAATACTAAAGAATTTTCAATTGACAAAAAAATATAATCTACATATCTACCACTCATTCGGAGTGCATTTCCTATGAAGAAGAGTGGGCAAGAAACTCCATGGTGACTCTGTTCCAAAAGCATCAAAGATGGGTAGAAAGATAACGCCTTTGAAGTCTTACTGTATTCTAGATCTAAGCGCACAAATTACTATGAAAGCACTCTCTATTTCAAAGCCTTTATGCAAAGCAGAGACCACAACGATATCATTATAATTTTTAACTCGTTCCGTCGTTTACCACATCGTTAAACACCCATTTTAGAGGCCAAAATTCGAAAGTATCACACGCAATCACGTATTCTACTTTATTAAACTTATTTTTATCGAGGCTTCATGGCTGTCTGTTGAGGACAATAGCATTTATAAAACAATCGACAGGTTGTTTAATTACCATTTATAAATTATGAACGGACGTTGTCATGACTCGCTCCAGAGGCTTTACAATGACAATTGTTAGATTGTTTAATTGGTGGAAAACATGTGTCGACGGCTCGTATTTCATTGTTAAAAAATCATCGGTTCTTAAGAGTTTCGTTCTGAGTATTTGTTGAATGCTGTTACGTATAAAAGTAGGTAATTAAACGTTTGAATCATTAAGGTAATAATGAAAGTAAGGAGTGAACTCTGCTACATTGATGTTATAAATTCTTTAATGATAGATATTTGTTTAGAAATGTTTCGTTAAACGTTTATGTTGAATTGACGTAACATGTCAATTCAACACATCTATACAAATAAATAAAATTGGAGTGTCTGTTTGTAATATCAAAATAACACTTTTTTACCAAATGCGTATGAAAGTATATACGATACCTATAACGAAAACGCAATTTTAATTTTTTTTTGTCTGTCTGTTTGTTTGAGGTAAACTTCTAAACGGCTGAACCAATTTCAATGGGACTTTCACTGACAGATAGCTGACGTTTCAAGGCGTAACTGAGGCTACTTTAATTTTAGAAAAAGCATTAGGGTTCCGCGGGAAAAACATAATACCCATATTTCCGGGTAATCTCCCTAAAGTCCACGCGGGCGAAGTCGCGGGCACAGCTAGTTTAGAATAGACACAATAATGCCATCTAGGATTTAGTTCACCGATGTTTCGCTGTATAGTGTTCCGAGTAAAACCTAAGATCTAGTTATCCGATTATAACATGTATTAAAATGACTCGTAGCTTTCAAATTCAAACATGTTTTAAAGGTATGACATGTTTGACCACGGCTTGGTCAAGTAATTCGAGCGTAGATCATTCCCCTAAATGCACCAAGTGTTTGCTAGTTACATTTCCGGCAGTGGAAAATTATGAAATCCTCTTGCGGAATTCGCCCTTGCCTGGGTGTAATTGGAATCGCCCCTAGTCCATTGTTCGGTACCCATAGTACAAGCCTTAGCTTGGGATCATACGATAACGATGTGTTTTCTGGAGATATTTATTATTAATCTAACCCCGTGATACGTTCCTTTACTTATTGTACGACAGTCAATCCGGAAATAGCTCCCATTTAATTGCCGTTATACTTATAAATTATGCCGTTAGTTAAGCCGCTTCTAAGTTAGATGCAGTTTCCACATCTATAATTGTCACTTTTCCCATCTTCCGCTTTTCTAGTTCTAATTATTGTTAAATTGTCATTTCCTGCGAGCAAGATCTCACGTACGTGGAGTGTGTATGTCGGAAGCGCAACTCTCCCAGTTTTCTAAGCGATTCTATTGAAACGTATAATGAGAAAGAAAGTGGGAAAAATGTTACGGTGGCACTAATGTTGATTAGGCGGCACTAGTATTACTTACAACTCACTTAACTAATTACTTAAAGGTATTTATTTAAATCTATTTACAAAATATTTACAATTTAAAGGAAATACAAACAGCATAATCAAAAGAACATATTATTTCCAAAAAATATACTACGATCCATGCTGATTCCCTGTGCGAGATATGAACCAGTTCTCTGGTCACCGGTTCTTCAAAAATGTAATATATTCAAAAGTAATAGTAATCAAAAGAAAATAAACTAAATGTAAGTATAAATAGAGAGAAGAAAAAACAGACATTCAATCTTTTTATATATTGGCACAGAAAATACTGATAAAAACCATAAATATTTTGGATATGACTACATATCGATATATTGACTTAAAGTCATATTTCGAATCAGCGATTTTTTCTGCGTCGAATGAGTGTGCTCTCCTGTAAAGTTAACAAAATGTCGCTTAAGTCAATTAGCCATTCACCCCTCGATAAAATCGTTAACAATAAACTTGAAAAAAATATGAAAGTTTGTGAGGATGGAAGATGGATACTCGTTACAGTTTCACGCAAAAACTACTGAACGGATATTGATGAAACTTTACAGTATTATTGTTTGTACATCTGAATGACATTAGATATTGTATAACCTCGTAAGTCTGTGCGGTCCGACGACGCGGCGACGTCACGGGTAGAAGCTAGTATACTACAGCCCTTTAAACGTCTTCTGTCTTCTGCTGGGCACGGGCCTCCCCCCAATGCGAGGGGGATTCAGGCCATAGTCCACCACGCTGGCCCTGTGCGGGTTGGCAGACTTCACACATCTATCAGGAATTAGTGAAGTTCCCTCAGACGAGCAGGTTTCCTCACGATGTTTTCCTTCACCGTTTCATAGCAAGTGATAATCTCGGATGAAAATGAGATTCGCACATAAATCCCAGAGGTGCGAGCCGGGGTTTGAACCTGCACACTCCAATTGCAAGGCGTGCGTTCTACCAGTCGGCTACCACTGCTAGTAGATTTATTTATTACCTATTTCTTGTTCAAGGGTTAGTATTCCCATGTTTAATCACATTGCATAACAGCAAAATAGGCATAATATCACCTTTGGGGAGTATCATGTCATGTTATCGCCTAATTTAATAAAAATAAAACATTTATATCGTTGAACGAATATTGACGAATGCGTGATTTAGCAAAATAAAACTCACAAAGAAATTGTTTAAGTTGATCGTGATTCACTCGGCCTAGGTGTAAAACACGACACTGTGACGACCTTAATCTTGGTCGTATACAAACTAAAAAACTATTTAGAACCTCGACATGAATATTTTATACCTAAGTGACATTTAAATTTTATTTAAACCATAAAAAAAGTGTTCAAAAGGTTCTCAAATAAATAAAAAAACTCAAATAAAAGAAAAGTTTGTAAGTCACCGTTACTTTAAGTAGATTTTTACGCTCATAAGTGGCTATGGACAATGTAAAACAAGGGCCTTATTATTTTTAGTAGCTAAAAATCACTGATTTTAATAGCTGGGGATAACTACTTTAACAGGAGACTGAAACCATTCGTAATCATTGGAAAAATTCAATTTTTGAAAGAGGATTCTTCTGTCATGTAACCAATACTGCGAACATGCCACGAGAATCCTTTATGACATGCCGATCCACTGTCGTTAAACTCTTTGTTATTATTTTAAGATACTTCCCTAGTTCGGCTTCCGTGTGCTACAGATTTCGACCTTGAATCAAGTACCTTCACCGCTCGAATCATTAGCGCCCCTGGGCACAACGAAGCGTCAAGACGCGCGCTTCAAAATATTTGCCAATACTAAAACGTACTGTATTGAGTCATAGATAAAGATAATTTTGCAACGAAATGCCATTGATAGCTCGAGCGAATCTTGACGCATTGTCGCTTTTACAGCAATTTAATCTTTAAGTATATTAACACATAGTACATTTTGATAAAAAAAATTAATGCGTGTATCTTGACGCTCTAGTGTGCTCAGAGGTCAAGTTTTGTTAAATATTTAATTGATTATATTTTGCGGCTTTAAGATGCGGGTAATGATAGGAGTACTGGTTTTTATGCATAAATTAGATCATGAATATTTATTTTAATATTATTTCAATGGTCATATTACTTGATAATGTTTACAGTAAAAATAATCCCATCAAAAACATAAATGTGAAATAGGAGCCAAGTTCAATATTATGATAATGCCTTGTTTGTTGACTCCAACGACAAAAGAAGTAAGATCTAAATGGGTGCCAAGTTCAGTGGTCAGTCCTGAAATTTCAGGAAATATTTATCTATCTATCTATCTATCAGCCAGAGACGTCCACTGCTGGACATAGGCCTCCCCCATAGATCGCCACAAATTACGTTCTTGGGCTTTATGCGCCCATCGACTCCCGGCGACCCCGGTGAGGTCGTCCGTCCACCAGGAAATATTTATAACAACAAAATATTATAACTTAGGGTAATATATTGAAGCCTAAAGTCTGACTTAATTTTACAAATCACGTTGTTAGTTTTTTTTTATAATAATACATCATCACGCCTGTATTCCCCGAAGGGGTAGGCAGAGGTGCACTGCAGTGCGCCCACACTTCGCCGATGTATTTTGGTCCCAATGTAATAGGGGGCGAGCCTATTGCCATTATACCGGGCACACAGGTTTCCTCACGATGTTTTCCGTCACCGTTTCTTAGCAAGTGATAATCTCAGATGAAAATGAGATTCGCACATGGAACCCAGAGGTGCGAGCCGGGGATAGAACCTGCGCACTTTGATTGCAAAGCGTGCGTTCGACCACTCGGCTACCACTGCTATTCAGTTTTTTTTTAATCGAGAAATATTTGGGGTTTTTATCCAATTGGGATATGTCAACCCCATCGTACCTTATAACTAACTTAATTATACTTTATATAAAGCAATGTTCCCTTAAATAGTGAAACGAGAACTTTACAATGTGTTTCATAAGTCCGAAACAATACTTTAACGTTTACATGAGTATCGGTTATACATTTGGCCCTGTAGCATGACCGTGTAGACATAAGTTTTATCTTTTTCGACTGTCAGATTCGTAGAGAAAATGACAGTAGGTACAAAAAGCGCGCAGTGACGTCATTTTCTCGATAAATCTGACAGTTGAAAGAGATAAACCTTATGTCTACATGACCCTAAGGGTGCAGAATTAGTATATTTTTTTGTCTTTTGGCTGCCTATTTTCAAAACTTTTATTATATCGATACTTAGGCAGAACTAAATTGTTTTTTTGAAAATGAGTAGTGGCTTTTAGTAAATATAGATTACACTGATTATTACAGTAATCAATTCGTTATAAGAACACTTATCGATACTTATCGTAACAATAATTCAAAAGTGCATAACTCAGAAACTACGATACCTCGATAAAGGCTGCCTTTATAAATCTACATATCTATTTAGCTATTTGAAATACATTTATTAACATAAATAAATACATATATGGAATCAGCGATTTTTTCTGCGTCGAATGAGTATGCTCTCCTGTAAGGTAATGTCGCTTAAGTCAAATAGCCTTTCACCCCTCGATATAACGAAAATATTTTTCTGATACACCCTGTATACATAAACCTTCTGCATGTAGGTGGACTGTAAGCGCAAGTATCCTGTATAATTAGCCGTCCAGTTGGCGTTAAAATTCCGTGTGCAATGTCTTTGTTCGGCGGGCCTTGACTTTTCGTGCGTATTGCGATAACTTTCGTTCGCAATGCGGCGTGAATAAAAAATCAATTTGCATATACATTGCTTCACGTTAACCTACGATGACGACTCGCTCGCTCTCGTCCTGGGGCCTGATTTTCGTTTGATAGACAACGTCTCTATTCGAGTTGTCGAAAAAAAAAAATTACACCTCGATGTTTTGTTTCGACATATCTCGAATATAGATGATGTCTATCAAACGAAAATCGGACCCCTGCAGGCTTAGCATGACCGCGTAGACATAAGTTTTTTTTAATTTCAACTGTCAGATTTGTCGAGAAAATGACGTCACACCGAGCCATGTCCAGTACAAAAAGTTTGAAGTGACGTCATTTTCTCAACAAATCTGACAGTTGAAAGAGATAAAACTTATGTCTAAACGGTCATGCTAAGCCCACTGGTACTTAACAATTACCTCTGTAATATAACACATCATTATCACGCCTGTATTCCGGGAAGGGGTAGGCAAAGGTGCAGTGCATCCACGCTTAGCTGATGTATTTTGGTCCCAATGGTCAATATGACGGGCACATTCATCTTCAATACGAAAGAGATCGTGGTTGTCATTCTATCGTAGTTTGCGAGCATGCTGTGCCAGTGATGGTTAGTGAAACTCACACGCCTTTCTATAGACGTATAGGTTACCTCAATATGTTTGTCTTCACCATTGGTGATTTAAAATGATATTTGTACATGAAATCCCAGAGGTACAAACCCGGAGACATTAAAATCTCGACAAATATCTTAATTAATAGCACGATTATACCAAGCCAACGATCAACGTAGTTTTTTTAATAATTCACCAAACTAACTGATTTATTAGACAGAATGTCTCAGAAGAAACACGAATAATAAACACTACATAAGAAAGTGATCTTTATCCATTCAGGCGTAACTTGCAATAGTCCGGCTGTTAAAGCATACTGGGGCGTCTACGTTTGCTATATAAAATACCAAAACAAACTGTAGGTATTGACCTAATGGAAAACGTTCATTCTTTAACTAAACGACACTGAAAATGCGAGCGAATTTTGAAAGATGGAGGCGTGACTTGTACCACAGAGATTTAATATTTGTGTATAATTCTGTATATAGAATAGCAGTGGTAGCTGAGTGGTCGAACGCACGCCTTGCAATCAAAGTGTGCACGTTCAAACCCCGGCTCACACCTCTGGGATTTATGTGCGAATCTCATTTTCATCCGAGATTATCACTTGCTATGAAACGGTGAAGGAAAACATCGTGAGGAAACTAGCACGTCTGTGGGAACTTGACTAGTTCTCGATAGATGTGTGAAGTCTGCCAACCCGCACCAGGCCAGCGTCACCACGCTGGCCCGGTGTTGGTTTCAGGTCTACCACTATGGCCTGAATCCCCCTCGCATTGAGAGGCTCATGCCCAGCAGTGGGACGTTAAAAGGGCTGTAGTAGTAGTAGTAATAGTAATAGCAGTAGTATATTGACACAGAGTTCGTTTTGGTATTTGCAAAAAATAATGACGCGTGAGTGTGCGGAAGGATTTGAAAAAAGCGGAGGTTCTTAACTCGAACCGTTTGTTGTGTTTTATTAATTACCTTTTTCTTCAGAAGTTATACTACTGTTTAATTATCTTTGTTCGACACAGCTAATCTAATTACATGCACCATTGTGTGTTTTTGCGCGCATCATATAGGAAGAATTGATTACATGGTCGTTCGTTTCATACGACTTCCTAAGGTAATTGTAATCGAAGCCTCATAGGTGCAATTCTCGCACGATCGACATTATCTCTAATTCGACATATGTCTAAAGCTAGCTTCCCACGGTCCGTGATATCGCGGACGGACGCGGACCAGCTCGCACGACACTCCGTGGGACGGGTTTCGTCTGTGGTAGCACAGGCGGTGTGCCGGTATCCGTCGCGAGGTGGTAACTTCAAACATGCGTTGAAAAAGTGAAAGAGGACGTATCATATTCTCAATCACTATGCATTGTTCGAATGAAACTATCAAAAGATCTACACAGACCGACACGCACCGTTGGAAGAGCCCTGTCTGTGTGCGTCGCCGTCCGTGGTCGTCGGCTGTGCGTGATGATCCGTAGAATCGCGAACCGTGGAAAGCCAGCTTAATACGACCAATTTTAAGTTCTGTTTCCACATATGTCGAATTAGAGATGATGGCGATCATACGAGAAGTGGGCCCCAGTTATTGTTAACTTCTTAAAACACAGTTTTGAATATCATAGTGTAAGGGGACTTGGGTCCCTGAATTGACACCCATATCAATGATTATAAAGATTGGAAGTAACGGTGAGGAGTGTACTTCATTGATTTCTTCATTCATTTTGCGGTCGGGTAACACAGATATTCACCACAATAATAGTTACGATTCAAATCGATTTTGCTCATGCATACTCTATTTATTTTGAAAATGTTTGTGGTCAGTATTGAAGCTATACAAATAAGATTATGGATGCATGCTAGTACAATCACATTTTTATATGGTATCATGCAGAAATGACAACAGATAAAGACACTGACAAAAGACGCACGACAAAATGTTTGCCAATAGAAAAACACACTCCATGTCAATATACATAAATATTAAATTTCTGTGGAAAAGTTTTCCTTCACGTTGAAACAGAAGGGTAATATAAAAGACGTAACGCACTTAATCAAGACTTTTTATTTGAATAACTGTCGATTCACAATTGGACAGAGTTTTGGCTTCGCTGAGTGCTCGTAACAGAAGGACGCCCCAAATGCTAGCGAGGCTTTATATAGGCGAGTTCTGACGTTGGCTGTCAGTCTGACGCGGCTGTTATGGTTTGGCGTTGGCTTGTCGTTAGGTTGGCGTTGGCTTGGCGGTGGCTTTGGCATGGCGTTGGCTTGGCTCGACTTGGCATCTGGCGTGGTGTTACAACGTATAAATAATATAATTTTACTTAAATTTAATTCGTATATAATTTGCATAACCTAGAGTTTCTAATACTATATCGGGGGCTGAAAGGCAATATGACTTAAGCGACATTTGTTTAATTTTACATGAGAGCATACTCATTTGTCGCAGAAAAAATCGCGGATTCCATAATATGTATATACATAAGTCAATATCACCCAAAAATGTCACTTAGGTCAAATAGCCTTTCACCCCTGGATATCATTTGTCTATATTGGAGAAAATTGATGTCGACTTTGTTCTACACAAACGACAACCTAACTATATTGGACAGCACTAAAATAATGTCGTCTTGCTCATACATCACGGCTGTAAGAAGGACAGTGTAGCGACATCTACTTCGCCGCATACGAACTAATCATACATCGCGATATTAAAGTTACCCGAGCGATTGAACATATACGGGGTGTATCAGAAGTCCGAAATAATACCGGTACATATACGGTAGCTCATATGTGGATGCTTAGTGGAGACAGTTTATACCTAACTATCATAGTTTCTAAGTTATAGACCTTTGAATATTTGTCACAGATATCGTTTTCTGGCCTTTGGGTAGATCCATAACCGTATTCAGAATTGTAAACTCTACGGATAAGGGGTAACTATTCACAAAACAGAACATGAAATTTTTACATAGGGCTCGAGATATTACAAGTTATAGAAATTGACGATGAAAAAAAGGAGGTCTGGTCGGAGGATCCTCCCTTTTCCGCCAAAACAATAATATACTTAGTTAAGTGTATTTTAATTCGATGCCAACAAAATAGACACCATGAAACCTTAAATTAAAATACTTGGTAGGAATGTCGCCACAAATCTCTATGTTGCAGCCAAGTTGTTTATCGATGTGAAGTGCGTAAATTGTCATGTCTGTATAAGTAGAGCCGGTTGGAATGCGGAAAACACTTTGCTGTTGCTACACCGTTAAGGTTTATTATCGCTAAAACGACCTAGTTACAGATACATAACTTCTTTGTGAGGTTACAATTTTTTTGTATGTTTGGGTGGCGTTCTGGATAGTTTAGCCTCACAATTGGACCCGGTAAGTGGCGCTGCAGTCGATATCTAGGTCTAAGGCGGTACGAAGTTTGCCGGGACAGCTAGTGTAAATATGAATATCTTCAGACAACTTTATGTATCATACCCATCGTATGATTCCAAACAAAGCAAAGCTTGTACTATAGCTACTATACAATGGACTGGCGGTAATCTCAGTTATACACTGGCCGGGGCAAATTCCGTAAAGGTCCTTTCCGAAATTTGCCACAGAAGGGAATTGAACCCGCAATTTCCTGGAATAGGCCTACGCTAAAACACTAGACTAAAATGTTGTTGAGAAAACAATTTATATTAATATGTGCAAGAGAAGATTGTTAAGACTACCGATGTCTATGGCATAAACTTTTTTTTTCTAGCCCATATCATTGTCTCGTTCTTGGGCCAAAGGCTTCCACTTCTCTCCTCGACACTTCTCTATCCTTGGAAAAAAATATTCCAATAAATAGTAGCTACTTGTAGACAATAACTTCTGTCTAAATGATTATGTTTATTGTAATGAGTCATTTACGAAGCATAAATTGAAATGAAGAAAGTTTTAAAGGTAAACAAGTAAAAACCGCAAATTTGCGATGTGAAAGTTGACTGAGATGAGTAATATAAAGGGCTCGTCGAAAGAACAGGTTCCATTACTTTGCAAGAGGTAACCTACCTAATGTAAGATTAGGAAACCGTTTTTTTAAACGTCAGTAAATCCGTTACACTTTGTTACCTCGGGTAAAGTAGTGGAGTTATGTGGGAGTCCCGGCAGAAGGCCGTATACCCACTGAAACCGACGGTGTACCATCCATCGCTTGTATAGGGGAGCCACGGGATCGCAAAAGCATGCACCGCGACGAGATTAGGAAACCTAATTAATTAGACAAATTAAATTCAGGAGTCTAAATATATATTTGGAATCATTTATCAACATGTACATAAAATAATATCACATAATTTTTTTTCTGTCTATCTGTCTCATCCGGATAATCGCCCGAACGGCTCGCTTGAATTTGACAAGAATTTCACTGGCAGATAGCTAATATTATAAGGAGTAACTGAGGCTACGTTTTCTTATAATATTTAGCAAATTCCACCTGAAGGAAGTCGTATGTAACTGATAGTATTTAAATAATAATAACATTGAAATCAGTCCAGCCATTCAAGTGAAATTTTCCTTGAACATAAAAAAATCATTTCCGAAATACGTATAAATCCCGGCTTATATTTAAAAAAAACTTAATAAAAAGGTTGCATGTCACATCAATTTCGAATAGCGGCGTATTCAAAATCATACCTTGATGTCCTGAGAATAAAATACCACGTGTGTCATATCTGATATCCTGTTACACTGGCCAGCTTCCAGCAGGAGCATCGTGTTCCGTTCGCCGCAGGAATGCCAATGCGCCAGATAACTTGATTTACGCGGACACCTGTTTGGGTCGGTACGAGGAGTTACGCAGCGTAACTGCTGAGTAGATGCGGCACTGATACTTGACCCTCAATTGGGCGTAGTAAAACAAAAAGCATCCAAAGCACATCAAATTGATTTTGAGATATGGCAGCTTGAAGTTTGATAATATGTATGTCGGACAATATTGGATGGTAACCGATATGGTAAACGTGCTATTAGCTGTTATTTTTAGTATGGGATCTGTGTTGATTGAAATGGACCTTCCCTTTTAGGGACATTTCGGTATACTTATTTTTTTTTGTAAATTCTGCGGATTGTACTCAAAAAGAGTATACATTGAAAACAAAAGCGCATCGTTTTAAGTTCATTCTATCCGGATTACGCCCAAACTTATTAACTGTGTGACTTTTGCTGTAGACATTATATCATTATGTGTATTGGCACAGAGTCCATTTTCTAAAGATTGATCACCGTCATATTTTTAGCATTCTTTTTTATATCATCACCCTAGTGCAGGGTTCGGCAACCTGCGACTCGCGACCCACATGTGGCTCTTTGGATGTAAAGCTGCGGCTCTTAAGTTCCATACGCAAATATTATTTATGAACCGACTTCCAAAAAGGAGGAGGTTCTCAATTCGGCCGGTATGTAATTTTTTTTTTATGTATGTACACCGATTACGCTGCGAGTTATGATCCGATTTACGTGATTCTTTTTTTGTTTGATGCGGAATAGATGCCATTTGTGCCCATAAAAAATTAAGATTGTACGGCCAAGCAGTTTTCATTTTATTAACATTTTTATGTTTATTATAATCATTATTTACGTAGATGATGTAGTTGTATACGGCTATTTAAGATTCATTTAGGTTGATTATTAGTTTTTGTTTAATACGGATTGTTTACAAACATCAAAACTTACCCCCAAAGGAGTGGAAGGGGACCCCCCCTTTCCACTCTGTCAATGGGGTCCAATCCGGACTACAGCATATTTCCGGCGTTAGTGAACCGATTTCGAAAAATCTTTTTTGTTTGATACGGATTGTTAACAAAAATCGAAACCCACCCCCAAAGGGGTGGAAAAGGGGGGGTGTTTTTTTTGGCTGTAAATATTTACTTTTTTAGGGTTGTTATGAGGTGGTAATAATTGCATATTTTCAACGATTATTGAAACTAAAAAGCGTGAAAAAAATTTTTTTTAACAAAAAACAAAAACCTTCTTGAAAAAAAAAAATTAACAAAAATCAAAAAAAAATGTCTTCAAATTATAAGGTTATTTCTAGCTTTTTAGTGCACCTAGGTTTCTGAAGTCGGTTTTTGTTTTTTGTAAATTTTTTTTTTTTTATAAAAAAAAACATTTAAAAATCGAGTAACGAGGATTAGGCACCATTTCTATTTTGTTGTTTTATGCAAGCTACTATTTATTGATGGCAAGAAAAGAAATTGTGGCTCTTTAAAAAGTTTCAAAAGGCTGACGACCCGTGCCCTAGTGTGTTCAGATTATTATACAATAAGACCCCTGCAAAAGCATAATAGGTTACCACTAATTAATGATATCTTAATGTCTTAGCCACCTGTTGGTAGCACGTGGATTGAATCATTACACGGATGAGGAACATTCTTTGGCATAATTAATTGTCAGCTGCGTGCGCATGGTTAAACCCTTAATGGGGCGAGCAAGTTAACTTAACTATTTCGAAAATGCTCTCTGTGAAAATATCCATAAAGATTAAATTACTGTGACAAAGGCCATGCAATCACGGGTCAAAATTATCTTGCGTCTTCTATGACGTTTTGGTGAAAAATTTGCTTTTTGCAATGACTTAATACAGTTTGTAGAGAAACAGTAACTGATTTCAAAATCGTAGGTGCACTAAAAAGAAAGAAAACCGGCCAAGTGCGAGTCGGACTCGCGCACGAAGGGTTCCGTACCATTATCTAAAAAAAAAAGCATAACGATCACGTTTGTTGTATGGGAGCCCCCTTAAATAATTATTTTATTCTGTTTTTTTGTATTTGTTGTTATAGCGGCAACAGAAATACATCATCTGTGAAAATTTCAACTCTCTAACTATCACGGTTCATGAGATATAGCCTGGTGACAGACGGACGGACGGACGGACAGCGAAGTCTCAGTAATAGGGTTCCCGTTTTACCCTTTCGGTACGGAAAAAACACATACGGGATGAATTGAGAATCTTCTCCTCTTTTGAAGCCTGTTAAAAATGATCTGTTACTTCAAATGTCTTCTTGATAAACCCGTAATAATCGGGCATCAGGTTTAACCGTGTGGATGGAGCTTAAGAGTCCATAGGTCGTCACGTAAGTCGTATGACTAATCGCTCAAGAATTCCTAACTAGATTACAGTGTCATTAAAATAACGCAACATCTAGTAGAAATAGACTGACCATTTCGTAAATTCTAACTAAGTGTGACTATGGATATGACACGTGCCGTATCGACGTGTTTACTTCGCGAAACATACGTCCGTAGTTGAGTAATGGTGTCACAAATTAACCGACTTTTGTTCTATGAAATAAGGAAACGTTCACGCCAAGGGTATGTTTTCATTGCGTTCGAAAATGTACTCTGTAGTCTTATACATAAAGAATATATTTCCGTTATAAAACGCGATCATGCGTCAAAATCGTCTCGCATCATCGATGACATTTCATTGAAAAATGTGCTTCTACTATGGATATATACAGTTCATTTTGGCAAACATTGGTAGGCTTATCTGTGCTTAAAATAGTATAGTCAGCTCCATAAATATCTAGACAACTAGTCAATTCAACAACTACGGAAACTAAACGTTGTCTCATTATACGACGACACCTGTCATTCCGATAAAAACTTTGTTAATTTGTGTTAATGTTTATTTTTCTTTGTGTCAATACTTAACCAATAAAGCGAATAGAACTTTTTTTTGTTTTTTAATACCATATCAAGTTTAATTTCTTACATCTAATGGTGTCTGTAAGCTTCGTAGGCCGCCTCAAGGCAGACCAGTTTGACATAACTGAACAAGCATCGCATTTAAAAGCTGTCCGCGATCTAATAGCTACTGTTATTCATATGTTTATTAATAAGATGTACGTATATGGAATAGTGGCAATCAAATCTAAATTCACTCTATGGAATATATTATAATTTATTTATGATATTTTCTCAGGAGAGTCAAATAATAAAAATGTCAACCTACAACTTTAAAAAGACTGGTTTATTTTGAATGCTTAATTGTGTATATTAGCAACAATACATACAATAATCTTACAACCACATACCCTAAAAAGTATATTTACTCTATGGAGTAAAAGTTACTATAGTAAAAGTTAGTAGTAAAAAGTACTTACAACAAAATATATTAACTTCCTTTTTTTTTTGTTTTTTACGACTTTTATTCTTCATTAAAAAAGTGATTGCTGAAAGTATTTTTCAAAACCAAAACCCTAATAAAAATCGAATTAATATCGAAATAGATTAATAAATAATGTAACTATGAATTAATATAAATTTAATAAAATGTAAATAACATGCAGACTACTTTGAGAACCTTAATATCAGTTAAAAACTAACTGCATTTATGTCAATAAGGTTCCGGCATTGAATTAAATCACTATTAATCACCGAGGAAGGAACCGACTTCCTGTTCTGACGTTAACTGTACACGGAATGAGAAATTACAGCGATTTATCCACTCACACGCAATACTTACATGACAACGTGTGTAAGAAGTAATTATTAGCTGCTAATAATTACAACTTAATCTATGAACACATTTGTTTGCCATAGCAATACAAACTGTATTTACAGTGAGAAAAAGTTCATTCTACAACGAATTTTGACGCGTGGCGGCGTGGCTTTTACCACGGAGATTTAATCTTTATGCATATTGACACAGAGTTCGTTTGGTATTGGCAAATTATAGACGCGCGAGCCTTGACGCGCCAGTATACTAGGGGCTTTATCGTCATATTTATTGGAATGGTTAATTTAAAATTTGAGATGTTCCTAGTTAATCTGTAGAGTTTATGTTGCGTTGAAGTTATAACGTATTACGTTGAGGCTATGGTGTTTTGCGTTAAAATCATATTGCGTTAGGTAGACGCTATATATATTGCATTAAAGCTAAGCTATATTCTGCTGCGTTAAAGTTGAATTGCGTTGTCCTGAAGGCATATTGCGCTACGTTGGAGTTAAAATCCGATGCGTCAAGCTATTCGTTGCGTTAAAATATTGTGTTGCGTTGAAACTCGCGTCGCATTGAAGCTATATGTCACGTGAAGGTAAGTCATCAGGCCTTGAGGTCTTGAGGCCCCAGTCTGGTCGGGGCCTCAAGACGCGCGCTTTTATTGGTTTTACAATACTGTTATTATTATGAGTGTATATAATGTTATTTTTATGCCTTAAAAATGGGTGTGAAAACCAGTGGTAGCTTAGTTGGTATTAACTACGCCCGGCTTAAACGTAAGGGGTGCAAGTTCAAACCCCGGGTTCACACCTCGATTTTCATGTGCGAAAATCATTTGTTACCAATAATGATTACCACTTGCTGAACGGTGAAGGAAAACATCGTGAGAAAACTTGCACGTCTATAAAAAGGCGTGTGACGTTCACTAACCCGCACTGGGCTAGCGTGGTGGACTATGGCTCAAATCTCCCTCGTATTAAGGGAGAATGTGCCCGCTAAAATGTCAATAGGTTCGCCGTCTATTAACATTGGGACCAAAATATATCGGCGAAGTGTGGGTGCACTGTAGTGCACCTCTGCCTACCCCTTTGGGGGAATACAGGTGTGATGATGTTGTATGTAAAAAATGAAGTCATATCAACTTCGCAACGATATTGTTAGGGCATTAGTGGGTATACCAGCACTATGCCGGGGACTCCCACATACCCCTTCCTCCTCCCCCGAGGCTGGAAGGGGATCCATAAAGGATTTCCCCAAAAAAAAAAAGGCCATTAGGGGCCCTAGTCGTACGAATGGGTTTCAGTAAATATTTCACGGTCAGTCACCGCAATGAGAGTTTACATACATTCATCAGAAGCCATCAATCATTTCAAACACGCGATCAGTCTGTCAACGAATATAGTGGAACAATAATTATTGGCCGCTAATTTACACGTTATACCATTATGCTATCTTGATAATGACAAATAGCTTAACATTCTTGTTTTTACAACTATATGTGCGACTTCGCGCGCGTGGATTTTAGGGAGATTACCCGCAAAAATGCGTATAGGGAATTTCCCGCGGAACCCTAATTCTTACGCTTTGCAACATCAGCTATCTGCCAGTGATAGGTATCGTATTCATCGTATTCATAACAGGTGTCGTATATAATTTCATTTAGATATTACAGACATACACTGCAATATTATTAATTTGTATAGATGCTGACTGCACCTATGAGTGACTAAGAGTGTTTGTCTCAAAACGTCTACGTCTTTTTGCGGTATTTAGCCCAGCGCCAGTGCGAATTGAAAACTCACAAGGTAATTGTTTTGCCAATAACAAAATAAACTGTATTAGTTCATAGAGAAAGCACATTTAGCAACGAAATGTCATCGATGAAGAGAACGAATGCTTGTGCCACAGATATTTATTGACCGTATAAAATTATATATTACGAAATTAGTGAAAGGAATTAGATGAGGCTTCAGCTACTACTAGAGCTGGTATTTCGCCAATGTCAAGTAATTAATAGATAGCAAGTAAAAAATCCATAAATTAATATGCGTGATGAGCGTGATTTAGATGGTGGAATAACGCCTCATTTATTCAAATACTGTATGTGTGTCAATTTGACACAGATAATATTTTCAACAAGCGTTGAATGGTTTCAATTCGGTAGTATTTGATAGCATAATATTTATTTAATAATTTAATTAAATTGGTAAAGTTATGAAACATTATCTCATCAACTCAACTCATAACTTATGAGAATATTATGTACTTTATGCGTAAAATTTAGATTTTAGGCAATTCCGAACATTATTTCCGCTAGTTATTACCGATACCCTAATTTGGACTCTACCAACCTTTAATAGGAACTTTTTTTTTATGAGATACGGAGGCAACCGAGCAGGCGATTCACCTGATGGTAAGTGTCTAACGCCGCCCATGGGCACCCGCAACACCAGGGGCATCGCAAATAAATTGCCGGCCTTTAAGGAACTCAAGTCATTCTACCAGTTCAAAGTCAGCTTGTTAACTGTGAGGCACATAACTGGGTATTATCAAGACATCAAGATTGCCCAGTGGAGCGAGTCGCAACTGAATATCTTTGAGATATCATCGAGAATGCCGTGCGTTTAAACACGCCGTGTTTTGAGCATAACGCGTCAAACACTGCGGCGTCAATGCTGGCCATCAACATTTTTGCAATACCAAAATGAACTGTATTGAGTGATAGAAAAAGTTAATTTTGCGAGCGATTTTTTCCGCGTGGGGGCGTGGCCATTTAACATGTGGCTTGTGACGTCCCAGTGTGCCTTAGGGAGTATTGTCGTTAAAAGAAATCTTGGGACGCTATGCAATGAATATTTTTTTTTTATTTAACTATATCCTTCATTATTATATAACGTAAAACGGGAACCCTATTTCTGAGACTTGAAAATATGACAAGTGGAGGCAGATGTTAGCAATGCTAATCGAATGTGTAACGTATTGCAATATGGGAAGGATTCATTATTCATTGGTTCATATTTACTTGATAGTAGAGGAAATTACTATAACGTACACCAGCCCCCTTAGCATAACCGCGTAGATGAAAGTTTTATCTCTTTCAACTGTCAGATTTGTCGAGAAGATGACGTCGCATTGAACTTTTGTACTGGACATAGCTTGGTGTGACGTCATTTAATCTGACAGTTGAAAAATATAAAACTTATATCTCTAACTTATATATCTACACGGACATGCTACAGGGCCTGGTCATCCAATCTTTATTCTCGAACGCTTAATAAACGTGTCCCGTCTCACTCGCACTACAGATTTCATGTATAACAATGAAAGTGACAACATGGTTTCTGGAACGCGATACTAAGGGGACAAAACTCAATCGTTAGTAATTTCGTTTACCATGCAAATTCAGATTGGTTTATAAGCCAAAATAGCCATTGAACCCTAATTACCAAGGTCGAAATTGGAACGCGGACAGTAGGAACCTATTGTTTATACAGTACGATCAATCAAACTCAGTCACTACCTGTTAGCGGACTTGTCATTATATCAGTACTCTTTGATATACCCGCTCAAGTGTATAGCTTTGTTTACTTGCGGTTTGTGTTAGAGTAAGACAACATGTATTGATAAGTATAATTGGTTAAGCAATACCAGGATTTCCAAGACTTCAGTCACAGATTTTGTTGCACCGAATCACTCTCTTAATATCGTATATCATACTAGAAAAAAAACAAAGAAAAGTTACTTATATTTTGTCATATTATGCCGTCCTATCGTTTCTTTCGATTCAAGACAATTAAGCCCTTATGGGTCTTGTTAAGGGTCAAATTTGTGTGTTAATGGGACAGTATTGTGGACCCTAGCTGACAGGAGTAACAGTGGTAGGAGTCAGGGAGGGTCTAGTCCCCAAGAAACTTAACTTATTGGAGATTTAGACAGTTCAAGTTCGACTTTATACAATAACTTTTTGGATGATATTTTTTAAACAGCATGGTCGTTATCATTTAGGCTAAGAATCAGAGATCAAAACATCATCATCATCATCATCACGTCTATATTCCCCGAAGGGGTAGGCAGAAGTGCACTGCAATGCGCCCACACTTCGCCGCTGTATTTTGGTCCCAATGTAATAAGGGGCGAGCCTATTGCCATTATACCGGGCACATTCTCCCTCAATACGAGGGAGATTTTGGACCATAGTCCACCACGCTGGCGCAGTGCGGGTTGGTGAACTTCACACGCCTTTGTATAGACGTGCAGGTTCCCTCACGATGTTTTCCTTCATCAGAGATCAATAAAATAATAAATAATTATGATGCAAGGCTTTTAAATTTTGGAAGTGTCACTGGAGGAAGTGAACTGTCATTCCGAAATTATGAAATCCAGCAATAAAATTAGACATTCATAGAAACATGGTCTATTCAACACAAGACACTTAACAAAACTGCCATTTAATATTGCTTTATTGAAAAAATATTCAAATAAATGTCCTCAAATTGGTTAGTTTATGAGAATATTATGTATTTTATGCGTATGATTAAGATTTTGGGCAATCCCGTACATTAGTTCGGATAGGCATTTCAATGATAATTTTACGCATAAAATTTAATGCTATATTGCTGATATACGGATAGTTTCTAACCGTAGGTCGATTACTGGCTCAATTCAAAGCCCAAGGTTTATTAACCCTACGAAATTCAAATCAAGACGTTTTTAGGGTTCCGTACCCAAAGGGTAAAACGGGAACCCTATTGCTGAGACTTCGCTGTCCGTCCGTCCGTTCGTCCGTCCGTCCGTCTGTCACCAGGCTGTATCTCATGAACCGTGATAGTTAGAGAGTTGAAATTTTCACAGATGATGTATTTATATTGCTGCTATAACAACAAATACTAAAAAACAGATTAAAATAGTTATTTAAGGGGGCTCCCATACAACAAACGTGATTTTTTTGCCGTTTTTATAGATAATGGTACGGAACCCTTCGTGCGCGAGTCCGACTCGCACTTGGCCGGTTTTTTTATTCTTTTTCAAATGTATGCTGCCTTAAAACTTCGGTCCATTTTGGCCGAAGCCGGAGCCCAAAGGTTCGGTTGAAAACTTAAAATGGATTAACCTATCCTCGCCTTAACAGGGTGTATCAGAAGTCCGAAGTAATACTTTAGGTACATATACGGTAGCTCATGTGTGGATGCTTAATAAAGATATACATACCTAACTATCATAGTTTCTGAGTGATGGACCTTTGAATATTTGTCACAGGTATCATGTTCTGGCCTTTGGGTACATCCACAACCCTATTCAGCAGTGTAAACTAGACTTATAAGGCGCGAAAACCAATATTCACAAAATACAACATGCAAATGTTACATAGGACTCGAGATATTACGAGTTATAGAAATTGACTACGAAAAAAAAATTGGAAAATCATGGTCGAATTTCGATCAAATTTTTATACCATTATGTTGTATAACCGATACTGGTGCAAAAGTCAAAGTATTATTTCGGACTTTTGAAACACCCTGTACCATGTACCATACCTACACATACCAGATACCACACCTACTCTAAATATGATTTTATTTATTGATTATCTATTATGATTACCACAGGTAGGGTTACCATAGGGTAGATCTATTAAATGAATTAAATCTTCGAAGTCAAATACTGTTGGTACCCCCCCCTCCCCCTATTTGAAACCCTGTAAGATAAATAATTGATGTGAAGAAATTGTTTTATTATACTCATGTATCAACAATCGTAAAAAGTTATCGATAAAGAAATGTTTCTCATCTCTAGTGTGAGTGCATTTGACGTCATGACTTTGAACGAACCAATCAAAATGCGCTGCCTTCCCCTCTGCCCCGCAGCGTATTGACGATTGCAATCTCACGCAAAAGTGCAAGAATACTACGTCTAGTGGTGTTTGGTCCGTGCATACCTACCACCAAATTCAGGGCAATTTCAGTCGACCTACAAATAGACTATAATGGCGTTTTTCATGTGAAAATCGTTATGTAAGGCTGCTGTAAATAAATTAATACATTTTCTAGAACCTTTTCAACTATCTAGAATATATATTTTCCAAGGAATATCGAAGGCCCTAACCAATGTCGCCCACATTCTAATCAGTTCATAATATGACACAAGGCTATTAATTACAATGGTGACGTTTCGCTCTGCACTCACTGGAGCGAGCGAATAAAATTGTTTTCTTTGAGAATGTACTCTATAACCATACACATAAAGTTTGAATTTCCGTGGTAAAAGCCACGTGACACCGCCTCGAAGTTTGCTCGCGTTATCGAAGACATTTTTTAAAAAAATGGACGTTGTTAAGCAGAAAGAATCCAATCTAAAAAAAGGTTTCTAAAGGAGGCCTGTTCAATCAACAAAAAAGCGAAAAATAAAAGCAAATAACATTTTTACCACCTAGGTTACCATCCCACTTGATGATGCTGCCATATGTCAAGAATTGTGGATGGATGTGGATTGAATCCTTGTTGTTTAGCTGATACAAGGGGAGTCATCCGGCATCTTTATTACCTTCATCACCCGTTTATGTTGTGTATTAAGGGGTGGCCCTAGATTTTTTTTCGGTGGTTCTAGATCTCCAAATGGCGCTCCTCTGAATACAAAAATCGAAAAATACTAAGATCATTTTGGCAGTTTGGCGTTTGGACCTTCATATACACATATATGTATGAATATATGTGTATATGACGGTTGGTGTAAGGCTCCTCTTTGACGCACTAAATGGCGGCGCGGCGCTAACTATGGTGTCAGGACGCTTATCAGTGGTTGCTTTTCGGTTGATTTTGGCGCCCCCATGACCCCCATATGGCGCTAGGGCCGCCACTGTGTGTATTAAATGAATTCGTTATTGCTATTATTTACTTTCACACTGGCAGAACACCCACTACTTTCAGGTACAGCCATTGTTGGCAACATCGCCACCAATAGTACTTTAAATTTAATGTTACAACACTTGTAATAGGCTATCTCTCTCTCTCTCACCACGCTCACCGATAGATGGTCGTGCAATTGATGTACTGTGCTATTTTAATATAAAATATAAGTGAAATGATTAAAGGCTGTTTAATTTGCACCCGAGAGCAACTACTGTGTCCCACAAACTATAGGGGCGCACAGCCATTCCTCATCTTATTTCATAGAACTGCATTCATTTCGTAAAATAAAAGAAATATTTACCACAGTACGCGCTTGAGTATAAGTAAAATATGGCTGGCGCGTTTTTTAGGTTTCCGTACCCAAAGGGTAAAACGGGAACCCTATTACTGAGACTTCGCTGTCCGTCCGTCCGTCCGTCTGTCTGTCACCAGACTGTATCTCATGAACCGTGATAGTTAGACAGTTGAAATTTTCACAGATTATGTATTTCTGTTGCCGCTATTGATTGTTTTGCTCGTTATTTTAGATGATGGTACGGAACCCTTCGTGCGCGAGTCCGACTCGCACTTGGCCGGTTTTTGACGCTCCTGTGTGCTGAGGGATTTAGTAGCAATATCTAGTTACTATTAAGCACGAACAGGTCGCATTTCTCAAAACTGTTTGGCAACGGTGTTGTATTTCTCGTCCTTGTTCACTTGTATTGTAATTAGACACTCGGCGCGCTGACTCATTTGTAAATACTGTTAACCAGCTTACAAGACAATGTATTATCTACTTATACATACATATAAAAATCAATTGCTGTTCGTCAGTCTCGCTAATACTCATAAACTACTTTACCGATTTGTTATGTTCGCTCTAATACAGGTGCGGTTAAAAAAAGAAACAAAAATTGGGAGATAAAAATAATAATTTGAACTTTATCTATTTAAATAAATAAATATCGATAGACAACACATACAATACAATACTATGGACTGGGGCGATCTCAGTTACACACAGGCGTGCGCATTCCGAAAAAAAAAAAATTGTCACGAATCGAACACGAATCGAATGGAATCGAACCACCTTAGTTCAATGAGCTTGACCGACGTTCAAACCACTATACCAAGCGTCCTACGAGTCAATACAAATCGTCTTGGTAAACATTAGTATTTCCACCGCAGTATAGCTTTATACTTCACTACCAATATATAAAAACAATTAAAGCTACATTACCTATATCATGAAGACTGCCGCACACCGGGGCGTCGCCCCTCGCGCTTTAAAATTTTCGCCAATGCCAAAATTATATCTGTCTCAATATGCATAAAGATAGAATTTCTGTGTTAAAGAAACGCCCCCACGCGTCGGAATTCGCTCCCGCTGTCAGTGTTATTTAGTTGAAGAATGAACTTCTTTAAGAGTCCATACAGTTTGTTATGGTATAGCAAAAAAACATTACGCCTAAGTGTGCAGGAGGCTTGATCCCTATTTCTCGATTTCAAAGCTCCCTTACGCACTCATCTAAGATGTTATAAACATCATTATAACAGTCTAGAGTCACGATTACCGCGGCCTTGGGAGGCCAACCTGGTCTACCGGTATATACCGGTATGGGATCTGGGACGATTGACTGCACTATACTCAAAGGTGTGTCTACCTTTTACCCTATAATATTTCAATCTCAACTCTATTAAAACGTATTAAAGTTTGATTTCAAGTGAATAGTTCTAAGTGGATGATTCGTTATTGGAAAGCGCTGATGTATTTGTGCGTGAAAGTTTGCGTATAATATAAACTTGATGATAAATAGATTATGAGTTTAATATTAAAGACCTTCAAGTGTTTTTAACTGGTTTTTGATTCAAATTTATCAATGGTTAATATCAAAATTTCAGATAATAGTGTTGGGAAATAACATATCAGTGTGTCGATATTGCCAAATATTTTTATTAAATACCTATCTGATTTACGTTGTAACGATTGATATCATCTATGGATGTACGTCATCCGCTTGACGTGACCACTTGTCAGCTGTTCTTCAGCTGTCAGCTAAAATCGATCACACTGATACTACAGCGTCAAGCTGCATGCCTAATGCGCCCGGTATAATGGCAATAGGCTCGCCCCGGTATAATGTAATAGACATTAGGACCAAAATACATCGGCGAAGTGTGGGCGCACTGCAGTAGTGTATTATACAAAAAGTCCATTCTTCAATAGAATGACACTGAAAGCGCGAGCCAATTTTGACTCGTGGTGGCTTCATCTCAGAAATTCAATCTTCATGCATATTAACACAGAGTTCGTTTTGATATCGGCAAACAATTTTAGGTGCAATGAACAACGCCCCAGTAGTATTTGCTGACGAGTCTTCTGGATTAAATGACATTCTCAAACCTATATGATAATTCACTGAAGTCCATTACCGCTCCGCGAGCCTACCCACTTTTTATGATTGCGAAGCTCTTATCATGATTGTCTTATGAATGTCAACTAGCGTTATTGACCACGATACTACAATTTTCCGCTTTGTTAAAACTCACTCGCCGTATCGGACCATCGACTTCCTTATCGAATCATTAGTGGGTACAACACTACGATATATGAACAGTTCCGTTTGGCTAACTTTGATTTGATTTAGATTTTAGCAAGATAGCAAATTAGCAGTTAAAGAAATGCCCCCTTACTACCACCTGTCTAGCAGCAATATCTTAATATTACTTTCAGTTTTACAAGCTCATTTGCGGTTAGTTTGTATGGGGACACTAGTATACCAACGGCAAAGTTAAGTTTGTCTCTCTATCCAGTTTATCTTTTCGTAATAGCAATGTGCGGTGCTTTATTTATTTATTTAACAGGACATCCAAAAAGGTGCAGTTTTCTTAGTTTAGGTGCAGTAGCCTCGGTGCGCGAGTCCAGCTCGCACTTGGCCGGTTTTTTCAACTTAATGTCTATGCGTACCAAATATTGTCCGTGGTTACACAAATTTTACTATATTGCGATGGGTCCACATTTTGAAATGTTCGTGTGAATATATTTCGTTTAGCAATACTGTGCAAGGTTAGTCAATGCAGGCAATCAATTTGATACGGTCAGCCACGGCGAAAGACAAAAACTAACCGTATCAACTGAGAGACAAAGTTAATTTTCGAGTAATAAGATTACATATTTAAAGGGTTAGTTTATCTGAGGTTTTTAAAGTGCGTGTGGTCAGTGGCTTCAATACTTAAATGTACAGCTTAAAGTACTTAAAGCTTTTGTTTGCTTGTTATATGATAGCAGTCCCTGACATTTAGGATGTATCAACTCACGGAAGAGGAAACGAAATCGAGGGGTGAAGGCTGTTTGACTGAAGCGACACTTTTGGGCGATATTGACTTATATACATATTTGGAATCAGCGATTTTTTCTGCGTCGAATGAGTGTGCTCTCGTGTAAAAATGTCGCTTATATCAAATAAGTAAGACGTAGAGACAAAAAAATCTTAACTCTACCTTTCATATTAATAGAAAGTTATGTTTTTTTTATAGTTAGGTATATACTGAATCTATACGTAATTAAATAAAACTGAACTGTTTGTTTGTAACAATAAAATAACAGCAATATACTAAATGCATATAAAAGTATATACGCTACGTTAAACTAAAACGATTTTTTTTGGGTCTGTTTGTTTGAGTTAAACTCCCAAACAGCTGGATTGATTTAGATAGAACTTCAACTGGCAGATAGCTGATGTTACAAAGAGTAACTTAGACTACTTAAAAAAAAACTTGCGAAAAAAGCAACCTAATTCCTAATTCCCTAGATCCGCTCCATCCTAAGGTTGCCTGGTAGAGATCGTTTTTAGTGATAAGGCCGCCCATTGTGACACTGTGTGTAATATTAATACTTTTTGCGGTGGAACAATAAAGAGTTGCCTATCTATCTATAACTACAGCCCTTTTTAATGTCCCACTGCTGGGCACGGGCCTCCCCTCAATGCGAGGGGGATTCAGGCCATAGTCCACCACGCTGGCCCGGTGCGGGTTGGCAGACTTCACACATCTATCGAGAACTAGTCAAGTTCCTTCAGATGTGCAGGTTTCCTCACGATGTTTTCCTTCACCGTTTCATAGCAAGTGGTAATCTCGGATGTAAATGAGATTCGCACATGAAACCCAGAGGAGCGAGCCGGGGTTTGAACCTGCACACTTTGATTTGCAAGGCGTGCGTTCGACCACTCGGCTACCACTGCTATCATCTATCTATCTATCTAATTATGTGTATCGTGAATAAAAAAACTTGGAAATAAAAGCCTAATTATGAGTTACGTATCGTTGTAGCATTTATATTACACACGTTCTGACGCTCTTAGAAGAAGCGTCACAATATCACAATATAACAGGCGTCGCGACGCCATTATACTCAGTCTGGAACCTCCGAACATCCCAGGATATTAAACTACAATACTACCAAAATGTAACGAAAGGAACTAATTACTACGTATCAGATAAGTTGATAACATGGACAAGGAGACTTTTGAAAATATCCGTTACGTAAAAATGAGATAATCTTTCGATATGAGAAAGTCTGCTGCTATTAAGGTTGTAGGGCAGATATGACGCAATCTGGTCAGAGCATCCCAGCAGGTGGTATTTTGCAACACAATGTGATATTCAGAGCAGATGGCTACTAACAAAATTAGGTCCCCCGCACACGGAGAAGACAAAATGTTTGCACATAAACAAACTCCAAGAAAGACGTTATTCTTAAACGAAATGTCATTGATAGCGCAATTTTGACGCGTGGTCGCTTGCCTTTTACCAGATAAATTCAATCTTTATTTATATTGAAACACAGTCCTTTTTAGTATTTACAAAAAATTTAAGGCGCGTTTCTTCACGCCCAAGTTTAGTTTGAAGGCATCTACAAGCATAGTGAGGTATCAGCAGTATTAACCTCACATTTTGCGTAAAAGGCGTAAGTGTTAGCACGTTTCACATAATCGTGGTGTCGACCAATAGTCGAGAATCGTATGTTGCGCCATCGGACCTCACCTGCGCCCGCGCACCGAGTCGAAGATGTCTCGCGGACCTGCGATTGGTTGCATAATGATCCGTGTACAGTCACACTGAATATCATTAGCTGATACATTAATTAACCCATTTACATCTAAACGTCAAATTAATATTAATCTCATATAATAAGCGACCTAATACGAGTTTGGCTTGATACTGACAATCAGCGTTGCGGCCTTCTGAGGATTACAAAAAAACTAAACGTATCTTCTTGGTGAGTAGTTGTTAGTCCCAAATAAATGTACTTTCTTTCTATAGGTAACCTAAGAAAAATATGTAAAACTTACACAGTAATAAATATATAAAAAATATCGGAGATAGTAGTCTTTAGGGGGTTCTAAAGACTACACAAGAATTTTACACAATTAATAAAATAAAGATCCCTTAAACATTAGCCTCTACGTACACTTCACAGAACTATATTCAAAGGCCCGTAAAGTCCACCGACCTGCTTATTTCAACTCTTGAACAATGGATTTAAAGCAGAATTTGTTAACGAATCATACATACATAAATTTGTAACCTGTGGTGTAGATGGGTATTTTTACGAAAGGAATTCAATTATGAAATTTAAATGATTAAACTTATTAATAGTAAGAAGTAAGACAATAAATACACATTACAAATAACAATTGGCAATGGAGATGATAAAAAATGCTTATTGATTGATATTTTTAATGTAAGTTTTTACTATGTCATATTACTAATATACATTGCACCCGCCTGTACTTGTCCACTAGGAAATTGCGTAAGCAACAGTACCGTGAAACATGTGAATTTGCGGTTGACACATTGACGAGAGGTTGCATCTCTGCATTTTGTTGCAGCTTGCGAAATAGTATTGTGTGGTCCAAATTATTGCAAATACTTACTTGCAAGTTGAACTGACTGCACCTATTCACTGAAGTATGCATAAAATACAATAATAATGCGCAACTCGTAGCTGGGAATGTACATTTTAATAAAGCGCTGTCTGCCGATCGTATAACAAATCAAAAATCTGGTTGTTAAACCTAAAAAGGGATAAAAAGTTGTTAGCACGACTTACTTGCTCCATGTTAATTCTCTAATACACTAAAAGATGGCGCTAAGCTCAATTTCTTGTAGCGCCACCTGTTGACCCAAAACCACAACACTTCACCGATTTTAATATATTTTTTTATTTCCACAGAGTTACAAAGAAAAAGACGCTGGCAAAGTGGTGCTGTACACAACGACCATGGGTATCGTGAGAGGGACATACCAGCGCTGTGTGCTCGTGAAGAAGATCCTGAGGAACTTACTGGTGAAGTACGAGGAACGGGATGTCTTCATGAGCACGGAATACCAGGATGAGATCAGAGACCGGATGAAAAGCGACCAGATCCTAATACCGCAGTTGTACATCCATGGACAGCATATTGGGGTGAGTTTCAAGGCCAACTGAAGCGACAAGAAAGAACTTTAAGCTAATAAACATAAAGATAAAATTTCTGTGGTAACAGCCACGCGGCCACGTCTCTAAATCCGCTCGCGCTGTCGTTGAAGTATAAACTTTTTGTATAAGTTTATACATTTCATTTTTGTACTGGCAAAAATCAGCGCACGCGTTTTGAAGCGCGTCAAGATACATTTTATGTTAATATCAAAACTGTATTAGCTCACAGACTAAACAGATTTTTCATCGAAACTTCATAGAATTCGCGAGCGAATTTTGACTCCCAGTCCCATCACTTTTCAAGCTTATAGTAACAAGACGATGTGACATAATCCGAGACTTGAGTCTTGTCTTGGCGCGCGTGCTAACCACCCAGGTTGTTACCCATAATGGTGATGAATGTGTTCTATGTGGGGGTCCAATTAACGTGGTAATATAAAATAGTCTTACCCGCAATGAGACTGACCATAAACTGGCGCTATCATCGCGTTAAAACAGGGTTGACGCGGAAGGGTAGCTTATAAAACTTTTTTATTCACAGACATGACACACTTGTCGTATGTTGCCAAACAATTAATGTAAATTTTAGACCAAGTCTAGACCAAGTCGAATTCCCGTATTTTTACGTCGACGGGAATAGAACCCGGTACCACCTGGTGTAATACGTCGAGCGGTCTACACTCAAACGACTAGACAAAGCGTTGGTGAACTTCACAAGCCTTTCTATTGACGTGCAGGTTTCTTCATGATGTTTTCCTTTACCGTTTAGAAAATCATTGTTGAAAATTACATTCGCACATAAAAAATATCTCAGAGAAGCGGGCCCGGGATATGAACTTGCACCCCTTACGTTCAAGGCTACCACTGCTGTTTATTACCCATAGTACATGCTTTACTTAGTTTGGGATCATACAATAAGTAGGTATGTGTAGTCTGGCAATTTTTCTTATTTCTGACTCGTTTCAACCCTGAGAACTGTGATGCTATAACCGCAGGTACCTTAAACCGTCGAGCGCACATTGCACTGAACAAGCCCACTTTATTGCACCCACTGTCTCTCATACCATCATATCTCTATACGAATTGCCCTAATATACGCTGAAATAAAACATCTTACGAAGTAATGAAAGTCTTTTACCCAATTTGATTCAGAATGCCTACAACAAGCCTACACACCATCGTCATCTACCAGGACCTTCCCACCACCTCTTAAAGTATGCTTGTTTCATAGAGTATCTAGAGAACCCACATCTATACCTATATACCTATTCTGAATGACATTGTATGTTCCCTCTCCAGTTCTTTCTTACCTTAAAGTATGTACTTAAACTCTACGGCGGTTTACTATATTCTTGTCTTATCTTATCTAGACGTCTTTGACCGGGGTATTTTAGGAGCTACCCTCGCGGAGCATGAATTACCATGTAGAGCATAATCTGAACCTTATACGTTGTACAACGTACACCAGAACAATATACCACAACTCTGACAACTCTTACGCTATATTTTGTTTACTACTAGCTTGATGTCAAATCCTTTGATCGACAAGTCTGACTGTTGGAAATGATAAAAGTTATCTACGCGTTTGTGCTGAGCCTAGTAGTCTATCACCTTTTGATGACGGATGACCATCCGTCATCTTTATTACCTTCATTGCTCATTTGTATTAATAATCTGTATTTATAGGTTTTCTTTTTCTATACATTACATGTGACTCGCTAACCGCACGGTCCCAATTCTCGCATGATCGACATTATCTCCAAGATATAATCCAAGATATTATGTCGAAACAAAACGACAAAAATGGTCGCGTTTTTTTTATTTCAAAATATGTCGAGTTAGATATAATGTCGATCTAGCGAGAATTGGACCCCAGGTGCAGTTCCTCATCTTATTCGATTATGTTATCATTCATTTCGTAAAAAAAGAAAACATTAAGTACCGTTTAATAATAATATAAATTTAATAGCTCCCCATTGTATTATGATAAAACATATCCTAGCTAAGCCTAGCAACAATATGTTTGCGGAAAAACAAAATAGAACACACAATCTCGTTTTACTATAATCAAATTGTACCCCGCTGTAAAGGGGGGAGCAGACAGTGCAGAGCTGGCCAGGGTGGCTCAATCGATACCCACCCGGCCACCCCACCTGTTGAATTACCACACGTAACACACACAAACGCACACTCTCATAAACTAAAACTTTATGGCACAGTAAACATGCAGTAAGTTAACAACGAAAACGTATATCGCATCTTTAAAAGTATAGAGACCTAACTCAAAAATAATGTTGTTGAAAAATGGTCGTTAGAACGACCCTATAAGATTTATAGTCAAAATCCTAAAATTTTCAAAATAGGTCTACTACTACTACTACAACAGCCCTTTTTAACGTCCCACTGCTGGGCACGGGCCTCCCCTCAATGCGAGGGGGATTCAGGCCATAGTCCACCACACTGACCTAGTGCGGGTTGGCAGACTTCACACATCTATCGAGAACTAGACAAGTTTCCTCAGACGTGCAGGTTTCCTCACGATGTTTTCCTTCACCGTTTCATAGCAAGTGATAATCTCGGATGAAAATGAGATTCGCACTTATATCCCAGAGGTGCGAGCCGGGGTTTGAACCTGCACACTTTGATTTGTAAAGCGTGCGTTCGACCACTCGGCTACCAAAATAGGTCGATATACTTTTGAAGATGCGATATATCGAGAGGCTATAGACATTTTAACTATGCAGGAGAGCATACTCATTCGACGCAGAAAAAATAGCTGATTCCAAATATCTATATAAGTCAATTTCGCCTGAAATTGTCGCTTAAGTTAAATAGCCTTTCCCCCCTCGATATAGTGTCTAATCTGTCGATTTGCCTTACTAAGGACAAAATTGCCTGTCTCCTCTATGTTTGCGTCGCAACATTCATGTGAGTTCACCTTTTACCAAGGATAGGGTAGACAAAGCAATCTTATATATTGTATGCTTTTATTGCCCATTTCATCTTCTTTTATATATATGTCTACTGTACGTGTGTATGTCACTGAACTCCTCCTAAACGGCTGGACCGATTTAAATGAATTTTGTTGTATGCGTTTGGGTGGCGCCCTGAATGGTTTTGATTCACATTTGGACCCGGTAGGTGGTGCTGATTTCGTATGTCACTAATTCTAAGGCGGTACGAAGTTCGCCCGGTCAGCTAGTGTATAGTAATAAATGACAAGGTAGTTTTCATATTGATCAATGTCTAACTTATATATAGTTTCTCAGAAATAAATGTCGTAAATAACAATTTACCGTTCTACTTGCCTTGGTCAGATAATTTGATTCATACTCGTGTGGCGAGATAGATGTCGCCACATCACATCATCAGTTTGGGGAGTGTGAGGACCAGGGTGTAAAGTTCCTTATCCACCATTGAAAACGGAGGATCCGCCGACCAGACGGGTTTTGTGTCTGGTGGGCTACTGCCCGACGGTTGTTGTCGGATTCTTGTATACATGTTCAATCGCTCGGATAACTTCAATATCGCGATGCAGGATTAATTCGTATGTGGCGAGATAGATGGCGCCACACTCGTGCTGAACTGTATTTTTTTAGTTTTATTTATGTAGGTAATTAAATTTTTATTTTATTTATTTATTTTTAACTGCATGTCCATTAAAATTAATATAGAGTCGTTAAAAATACAATTTCAATTGAATATCAGATTCCTTATGTATACAATATTTCTAATTAAGCAAAATATTAGTTCCATGGTGATAGTTTAAAAAAATCATGTTTTTTAACATACTGAAGTATTTATTCTGTGTACAGCTATGAAAATAATTCCCATAATACCACAGAGGCTCGGTTTCATCGGTCCTTTCTTACGGCAATACATTACGATCGGTTATTTTTGCTATCATAAATCTGAAGTTATGATATTCTTTAGAACTACGACCAATAACTTGAAACTTTATAAATTTATTACTTTAAGTATCACTCCGAAATAAGTGACAGTACTTTTTAAAAAACGAATAATGTAGGGTTTAATAATTGCGGGTGCAAGCATGCTTTTCCTAATATCAAAACAATCTATCTAATCTGTATCTTAATGAAGAAGCACAGATTCCTACGAAACGACATCGAAGAGGCGAGTAATTTTTGACACGTAGCTTTCACCACAGAAATTCAAACTTTATGTCATCTGACACAGAACAGATTTTCGAAAACAGATGATTCGCTCGCCCTATTTGTTGCAGGGCTTGAAATGTTAAGTACGTTTAGCCTGTCCAACTAAGCTTAATGTCTGTGCAAAGGTTCAAAACCCGTGGTGATTCGACGAATAAATTAATCGCGCCAATTGAACCTGGAATGTGTCGGTATCTTTGTAACTATGCGATGATAACAATGCTGACGTTATGTGAAATGTTGCCAGTTACAAAAAAAGATTATGTACATAATTGTTGCCAGCACCAAAATTAACTTAATTGACTCGTAGAAAAAGCTCATTTTGCAATGGAAGTGGAAATTCAATCTTTATGTATATCGGCACAGAGCTGGTGTGGCCTTGGCAAAAATATTTCAGCGCTTACAAAGGCATCAGATGTAGATCACGTGACATTTGTGAAAATACGCCTTTTCTACGGGGCATACATATAATTAGTGTAATTAGTTGTATATAATTAGTTGCAAAAATGTTACCATTGAGTTTCTTGTCAGCTCTTCTCAGTAGAAGTATTTCCATTCAGTGGTACATTCTTGTTATTCCATCGTTGATCTGTCCTTCATGAATTTTAAAATGATTACAATTCAATATATTTTATTTGCTATACGTGGGTGAATCCTCATGGACTCCCCGCCCATCCCAAGGGAGGCGAACGAGCTATCTGGGAATCGTACTGGCTAAAACCCCACAGTGAGCTTTCTCCTGCTTATGATTAAATCCCTAACTGGAGCAGCAAAATGTCTCAGATTGCAATAAAAAAACTTACACCTAACTTATGATGTAAGTTATCCCGATCGCCAAGTTTATGATGGAAATGGCTGATCAGGTATGCAATATGAATCGACGAAATTCATTCCGAATCCGATGACCGTAGGCTAATGATGGGCTTAGCTGATCTTGTAATTAAGTACTTGATAAATGGCATCCAACAAATCAATCAAGACACTGTGAGCACTTTCTGCGTGGATCGGACCGCAAACAACAACTAAATATGAGGGTACCCAGTTATTAACTATGACATCAGGACGTCTAACACCTCAGTCCCCCCGTGACCATGGTTGCTGTAAAGCAGCCGAAACGTCGGAAAAATAAAATAGTAAATAAACGCGATAAAATCCGTAAAATAGTTTTATTTCAAAATCAAGTTGTTTTTATTCGTTCATAGTTTTTGGTTCCGTTTTCTAGCAAGCCATCGCTTCGCACGCGTTGAACGGCTGTTTCCTCGTGCATAGTGTGCCCTTGACCCAGAGGCTCGCGCGATGCCCGCTTGTTTACTTAGCCGCGATCACGCATTTTATGGGGCAAATAGAACAATAGTTAGAACAAAGAAAACACGTAGACATTTTATCGGACAAATAAGATATTAAAAATAGGCGGTATTGTTTAATGATAACCTTTTTTTTAGTTATGCTTGCAAAGGCCTCCCCTATCCTCTTCCACATTTGTATGTCCTTGGCAACCTCCAGCCACGTTTTTCTCACAAAAGTGTCAAGGTCGTCTCGCCACCACCGTCTTCTCGGCGACGGCGACCCCGACGGGGGCGGCCAGTACTGGGTTTCGGTCAGTCCAGTTTTAATTCTGATTATTGTTTTTTAATCTCTCCCCTACACATGTTTGTGACAAAGTCTGCCTTACACGAATTCTTGCCTAAATCATAACGAACCCGGAATAATAACGGAATCGAACCCGCATTCACCTGCTTCAGTGAGCCGTGCATACACTCAAACAGCTAGACCAAGCCGTCGGAAAGTACTTAATTAGATAATGTTTTAAAACTATACCCTCGTTTATACCTAAAGCGGCAATTATCTTATTAAAAGCAGTGGTGGCCGAGTGGTCGAACGCACGCTTTGCAAATCAAAGTGTGCAGGTTCAAACCCCGGCTCGCACCTCTGGGGTTTATGTGCGAATCTCATTTTCATCCGAGATTATCACTTGCTATGAAACGGTGAAGGAAAACATCGTGAGAAAACCTGCACGTCTGAGGGAACTTGTCTAGTTCTCGATAGATGTGTGAAGTCTGCCAACCCGCACTGGGCCAGCGTGGTGGACTATGGCCTGAAATCCTCCTCACATTGAGGGGAGGCCCGTGCCCAGCAGTGGGACGTTGAAAGGGCTGTAGTAGTAGTAGTAGTGGTCTCTAGGAAAGGATAAAACTACATTAGCTCTTAATGTCACTATGTGCGCTGGACTTTGGCCTTAGACAACGATTGAGGTCATTTGGTTGATTAAGTGACAATTTATGGTAACTACGTATTGCGTCTTACGAATACAAAATGGAGTTAGTAACATGTTTGAATTAATTTTGCATTGTTTTACATTTAAAACTAGTGGTAGACACGTCGGTAGAACGCTTGCCTTGAACGTAAGGAGTGCAAATTAAAAACCGGGCACACACCTCTGAGATGATTGTCATGTGCGAATGTCGCTTTTATGGATGGATGACCACTTGCTGAACGGTGATGGTAAATATCGTGAGGAAACCCGCACATAAATAGAAAGGCGTGTGAAGTTCACCAACCCGCACTGGGCCAGCGAGGTGGAATTTTCCGCAAATATCCCCTTGTATTGAGAGGGTGGCCGGTATAATGGCAACATGATTGTCCGCTATTATAATAGGACCAAAATACATCAGCGAAGTATGGATGCACTGAAGTGTACCTAGGCCTACTCCTTTGGAGAATACAGGCGTGATGATTTATTTTTACGTAATGCAGATTACGTGAAAACAGAGTTGAACGTGTTAAAAAACTTATCTCACTTTGATATTTTATAATGTTATTCCTGGGCCCATTTTTTATTCTCTTTTGTTATGGGTTTGTAGATATAGTAGATAGATTCGCTGGTTTGGAGTAGGTCGTATTTTATTTTATAATACGTTTCTACCATAACTTTCCGTAGGTAGCTAAAATGCCCAAGGAAGAAGAAGTACGCATTTTATAACTCCAACCCATATAGACCCAGTAGGAAGCAAAATTATGGCGTCGGAAACATTAACGGTCACCCATTAAAAACGAACCTTAGCGTATACGACGTAGAGTTTACATTGTACTGAGTTAAAATAATAATTTCCTAAGCGAGATTTCCTTGAATGCTCTCATTAAGTGCAACGTCGAAGTAAGTAGGCAAAAGTTTTTAGCTAACGGCAAACAGATTGCGATCTTATGGTCATAGTAAATGAGTTTTTTATCGATTGTCTGAATAAAAATCCTTCATTTACTTACGTAGATGCTATCTGTGATAACCAGATGGGTCTTTGACCTAATCTTTTCACATTAAACGGAATGTTATATCTAATAGTTAAGTGTTGAAAGAATTATATATTAATGTTTACCTTTTTTTGAACACACAGGGGATTCAAGACAACCCCTGCAAAATATTTGGCAATACCAAAACGAACTCTGTGTCAATATTAATAAAGATTACATTTATTTATCATGCTGCAAAATTAGCTCGCGTCATCTATGATACTTCGTTGAAGAATGAGCTTTATCTAAGAGTTAATACAGTTCGTTTTTGTATGTTGAGCTAAAGGAATACATAGTACATTACATATTGGTACGCTTCACACCTCTTTGGATAGATGTGCAGGTTACCGATAAAATACCTTTAAAAATTAAATTCTCTCTTTAATTATTTTTTTATGGACCATCGACTAACAGCACGGGTAATTGAAGTAATCAAGTCCTGCCTCCACAGGCTCGTTAAACCACGCGTATTTTCTTCCAATACTAAAACAAACTGTATTGACTGATAAAATAAACACAATTTTCAACAAAATGTTATTTATGACGCGGGGAAATTTAGTCGTGTGACCAATGACTTTTAAAATAGTTATCCAATATTTATGTACATTAACATAGGATGCAATTTCATATTCAAACAGTCACCGACCTCGCCGGCGAGGTCGAGGGACCCCCTCTTCTGCTCGTAGGTGCATCTTTGCACCTAGGAGCGCAGACATTACCTCTCCCCTCACGGCAACTGCCCAAGCCGAGTTCGTGCCCCATGTGGCGCCCTTGTGCTAGTTGCCCTCCTCTTCCGCCCTTAAGGCTTTGGTTGGAGTCGCACTCTGCACTCGCCACTCCAACGGTGAAGCTGTAAAGGCCAACTCACGGCCAACAGCGTAGTCCATTCAAAAAATATAAAAAAAAGCCATTTCATAAAAAAAACTGACAATTCGCCCGCCCCAGTGGATACAGGGCGTCATTGTTTGATACGTGGCCTGTTTTTAATGGAAACTTTCCCGCGGGAAAATAGCGTACGGTGTAAGTAAAGCTAAGTGCACATCGGTTTTGCTAAGCTAACTTGCATCTATGCTATTTACTAATTTTAGGATAAATTGCTATCGTGATGCAGTTATTATGCATATAGTGACCCCAGACGCAACGCGAAGCGTCTATATTGTAAATAATCGATAAACACATTTCAATGTTATTTTTTAGTCGAAATATGACAGTGAAATGGATTTTTGACGTATAACGGAAATTGATTCCGTCTTTGGGGATTTTCAATTATAGTGTACTGTGATTTTTGGTGTCTGTGATCTTGTGATGTTGGGTGTGGAAAGCTAAATCATAAAAGTTAATTTTTTCTATAAATTGTACATCGTCATCAGCCCTGTATTCCTGAAAGGGATAGGCAGAGGTGCACTTCATTGCACCTACACGTTACCGATGTATTTTGGTCCCAATATAATAGGGGGCGAGCCTATTGCCATTATACCGGGCACAATTTCCCTCACTTCCAAGGAGACTTGGGCTATATATATTCCACTACGCTGGCTCAATGCGAGTTAGTGAACATCACACGCGTTTTCTACTGGTAATATTTTCAGAGTCATTATACAAAATGTATTTCCAATCAAAATAATAGTTCAGTTGTTTTTCACACTCCCTTAAGCGTTTGTAAAATCATCATAATATTATGTATAATATGAAGCAAATAAATCTGAGTACAAAATTTGCTATCCCTTAAATTCTACACTTAGGCTTAGGACACACGTGCTGCGAATAACTTAGATACAAACTTTAATGGGCTCTGGTGAGTTAAATCGCCTTTTGTTCACATTGTATTTAATAGTTAGCTGGAAACAGATGAGTATTATCACGAAGTGCAGGATGGTCTTAGAATATTAAATGCATGTTCATTTATTAAAATGAATGATGCATTATTTTTTATAAGTAATTTAAACAATTTGAAAACCATTTTTTTTTATAATCACGTTTATGTTCTTTATGATTTAAGTTAATCACACGTTTATAGCTACGTGGATCAGGTCAAGCGAAATGCTAAAAACAGATTCTTTTGATCCACAGAATAATTGCTAAATTTCGAACGTGAGAAGTTAGCATTCAAATATTCTTTGACCAGTAGGTGTTCATTGGTGTATGACTAGCTCTATTTTCTTAAAACGATAATCTCAAACAATTGATATGAAGTTGCTAACTAGGTATCGCCTATCTATGTCAAAAATAAATACATCAAAATACATCATCACGCCGGTACATTTTTCAGTCTTAGCGTCAGTTTGAAAGATTCTCACAAATCTTGACTCTTAGCAACGTACCTTGTTGTCACATTTATATATACAGATTGTTTTAGAAGTCCGAAATAATACTTTGGGTACTGTAGCTCATATGTGGATGATTAGTGATGAGATATTAAAGTCAAATCATTTATTATAGCTTACTTTGATGATCAAGTATATACAAAGTTCTATAACTCAGAAACTGTGATCAGTTTCGGAGGTATAGACCTTTGAATATTTGTCACATGTATCGTGTAGTGGCATTTGGGTACCATCCATAACCCTATTCACCAATAATGTAAACTACATTTACAAGGGTAACCATCAAAATTCATAAAACAGAACTTGCAAATGTTACAGAACTCGAAATATTACGAGTTATAGAAAATGACGACGAAAAAAAAGTTGTAAAAGCATGGTCGAATTTCGTTCAAATTTTTATACAATTCAGTTGTATACCCGATACTGACGCAATCGTCAAATTATTATTTTGGACTTCTGAAACATACATACCCTGTATAAAGGGTGTTTCAGACATCTGAAATGGATTTAGGATAACAATTATTGGATTGGATTTTCTAATTTTAGTTTCAAACTTATACTACTTGCTATTGTATGCGATTTTTGTACCATTTTTGGCAAATTGTACACAGTGAATACTCTGTATACTCTATGACAACGGCTAAGTCACTAGACTCTAGTGGTTCAAGCGTAGGCCGCTTGATTCACTGTAACAGGTAGTTCGGGTTCAATTCCCGTCATCGGGAAATTTCGGAAAAGACCTTTTCGGACTTTGCCTGGGCTCGCCCTGGGCGGACTAGGACGCCCCCAGCCCATTGTATGGTACCCATAGTACAAGTATTGCTTACTTTGGGATCAGACCATGAGTATGTGTTTTCTGGCGATATACATTTATATTTAGTCGAATTAAACGATGGAAGAACCAAAACCGGTCTAGATTAATTCATGGTTTTTTTTTTAACTAGACCAACATAAATTGCCCCTTTGTATCAACTACCTCAGCGTTCACAACATAGATTTGTTCAACAACATTATTGTGATTGCTAGCGGTGTTGGTCTCACACCCAATCAGCCGTTACAAACTCGTCCCTTCACACATTCATGTCTCTAGGGGCGAGTTCTCAATGGCCGAACAGGCCCGTCACCACGTTGTCACAGAGGTAGCTTAATTAAAAACTTTTAATTAAATCCGATCTTATTTGCTTTCAGGATGCAGACACAGTTGAAAAACTGAACGAGAATGGAGAACTGAGGAAAATGTTGAAGCCGTACAAGGTAGCGACTAATTGCTAACTTTCTATATGCAAGAGTATTGCAGTAGCGAAATTAAAAAACCGGCCAAGTGCGAGTCGGACTCGCGCACGAAGGGTTCCGTACCATTATATTTTGGTAGAGATACTATTAATACTATTTATTTTTTACTGACGATTCATAAGTGCCTGTATTGGTTTACATGAATAAAAAAATTCTGATTCTGATTCTGATTCTTATCTATAAAAACGGCAAAAAAATCACGTTTGTTGTATGGGAGCCCCCTTAAATATTTTTTTTTTCTGTTGTTTAGTATTTGTTGTTATAGCTGCAACAGAAATACATCATCTGTGAAAATTTCAACTCTCTAACTAACATGGTTTATGAGATACAGCCTCGTGACAGACGGACGGACGGACGGAAAGCGAAGTCTCAGTAATAGGGTTCCCGTTTAACCCTTTGGGTACGGAACTCTAAAAACCGGCTGTATCGTAGTGGTTAGATGGGTTCCGCAACCGAGAGCTTCCGGGTTCGATCCCCACCCTATACTATTGAATTGAGCCCCCTCCTTGCAAAATCATTTATTTAAGTCATTACTGCTGAAATATCGTTACAAAAAAAATCCTGTGCCTACGTATTTCACAAATCCTTTCCACAAATACATTTATTGTAGCTGATATGTGTAAATAAATATCTATACGAATAAATAAGATCGGAGTGTATGTTTGTAATATCAAAATAACAGTTTTTTTACTGAATACATATACGCATACTGTATATGTACTGGCCCACTGCGGGTTGGTGAACTTCACACGCCTTTCTATAGACGTGCAGGTTTCCTCACGATGTTTTCCTTCACCGTTTCATAGCCAGTGGTAATCTCGGATGAAAATGAGATTCGCACATGAAACCTAGAGTTGCGAGCCGTGGTTTGAACCTGCACACTTTGATTGCAAGGCGAGCGTTCGACCACTCGGCTACTTTCATTTCGGAAAAATTCCTCGCGTACAAAGTCGCGGGCTCAGCTAGTGGGTTAATATAATGTGAATGTGTACCAAAATTGGCCAACCAATCCATCAGTGACATGATATAATACATGTTCACAAACAGTCGGACACATATGGGACCCACGCACCATTCACACAGTAAAACCGGCTACCTACAAGAAGTACGATCATTTTTTTGGGTACATATACTTTAGCTCATATGTGGATGCTGATTGAAGAGAGATTATACATAAAAAAACTAAATGGTGTCGTGGGAGACCAGGTAGGAACGAAGTTCCTTCGAAGTAGACATATATGATAGGACATTTAAAATACCAGCTTCAACCCGCGACTTCGTCCACGCAGACTTCGTTCCATCCATCCATCCATCCATCCGTCCGTCCATCCATCAAACGACACAAATAAAGAGACGTCTCATTTAACGGTTTTTTTTTCACGGATTTTTTCTTACGGTTTTACTATCACATTTTTTTTCAGTTCGGTCGCCTAGCAAAATCCCTATTCCCTCCAAGCCTGCCGTAAGGAACTTCGTTCCAAAAATATCATAGTTTCTGAGTTATGGACCTTTGAATAATTTGTCATAGTTATCGAACATGTGTTTCATGATATCATGAGTTATTATATAATATATAATGATTTATGACTAAAGTACCTAGACATGCGGCCCCACCACCTCTCATAGTATTGTGGTTTCTTATATATAGAGGGATCTCTTCGTAACATTTGACACTTTCACACGTCTGAAGCCATTACTATACAAGACGGCCCTGGATTAATGAAACAGACTTCGTGGGCAAGAACGTCCAAAGGTCCAAGTTCGAACCTCTGAGATAATTTTCATGTGCGAATGTCATTTTCAATAACGATTACCACTTGCTGAACGGTGAAGGAAAACATCGTGAGGAAACCTGCACGTCTATAGAAAGACGTGTGAAGTTCACCAACCCGCACTGGGCCAGAGTCGTGGACTATGGTCCAAAATCTTTCTCGTATTGGAGTATGTTCCCGGCATAATGGCAATAAGCGCGCCCCCTATTACATTGGGACTAAAATACATCGGCGAAGTGTGGGCGCACTGCAGTGCACCTCTGCCTACCCCTTCGGGGAATACAGGCGTGATGATGTGTATTTATTTCGGCAAAAAAATATTGCTACGAGATTTTGACACATTGAGGTAGGTACCTAGTGTATAGAAGTCGCTAGTGTAGTTTATAAAAGTTCCTAGTTTCGCCGAGTAAAGAATCCAAAAGTACCAGGAGCGCATAATGTTGTAGGAGGTTAACGATGACAAATTTGGTTTAGCTATTTCACGAATAAAGATTCAAAGATCATTAAATAACTTTGACACAAGCAATTAAAAAAAGTTTGGAGTCAATAAAAGATACGAGTTGAACAGTCGAGACAGAAATAATGTGATAAGCAAACATTTCTAATTAATGTTTTCTCATGTCTTTTTGACGCGACAGAAGCGACCTTCGACCTTTTGAAGGCGTAATAAAAGTATTTTTCCTCCAACAAATAACGGGTAATCTTTAAAAGTTTCTGGAATTTCGAAATTGCTTCCATTTTTTTCGCCGTGCACTTTATAAGGAAACTTCGTTAAGTTAATTGTTATCTCAGTTCGTGAGGAGTTTGAAGAATAAATTACTCTGTGTTTTATCACTTAATTCGAATTGCTCCGTGGTTTACTAGTACCTACTTACTTATCAACATTATTTTATTTTATACGAAAAAATATTTTTACAGTTTAACCAGTGAGTTTCTTTCCAATGCTTCTCAAAGGGATTGCTACCGAATGAGTTGTAGAGTCCTATTTTTTTTATTACAAGCTTTATATTAGCTTGCAACGTATGTATGTCCGGGTGGAATCTTGCAACTGAATTTTAAATCAGTTATCTTTAACCGATTGAGCTGAAATTTGGTATACACGTTTACTTTGGATGACAATGCATGCTTAGCTATGTGACGCCATTATAATTCCAATATGGCGGATCATCCAAGATGGCGGAATAGTTTATTTTTAGGGTTCCGTACCCAAAGGGTAAAACAGGAACCCTATTACTGAGACTTCGCTGTCCGTCCGTCCGTCCATCCGTCCGTCCGTCCGTCTGTCACCAGGCTGTATCTCATGAAACGTGATAGTTAGAGAATTGAAATTTTCACAGATGATGTATTTCGGTTGCCGCTATAACAACAAATACTAAAAAACAGAATAAAATAAATATTTAAGGGGGCTCCCATACAACAAACGTGATTTTTTTGCCGTTTTAATAGATAATGGTACGGAACCCTTTATGTGCGAGTCCGACTCGCACTTGGCCGGTGTTTTTATTTTAATGTTTTCTTAGCATTATTTTATTATTAATTCTCGATTCATAAGTACTGCCCCTTTACCACCACTTCTGTCTTGTGGCAATATCTTTCATTTTACTTTTGGAGTTTGACAGATAACTCTGTATAAAATCTGTCCAAAACTGACAAATACTATTGAAACAACAATACTTTAAGAGGTAGTCATGAATAAAAAAATCTTATCTTCATTTTGTCTAGCATGAGAATGCTTCATAAATTTTTGGATAAAAAAAAAATTGGTCGTCCTCAGAAGATAGTCTTCTCCCAAACTGCCATCACAATCAATGGTTAAGGATAGCATAGAGTACAAACATTTTTCGTCATTAATTTTTATTTATTTATGTATTATTCAGAATGTCAAAGTCTGTTTAGAAAAGAAGAAAAGAAGAACGGATCTCCGTTTAGAAAAGTACCTAACAATTTTAGATTTTTTTAGATGACATTTTGTTACTTGAACATGGATAGCCTTATGTAATAATGCACCAGTTTTACTAATAAAATATTAATTTATTAAGAACTGGAAAACCTTTTATCTAAAAACCAAAAATGTATATATTCGTTTGCCAAGCGTGCGTGTAAATGAGACGCAAAAAGTGAAACCGGTACTTAGCGACAATGAATAGTTAGTGATATTACTTGTAACGTGTATTGCGTATATAGTTTTGTTATCTAATATTGAATGATCGTGAGACGTCTCTCCTATTTAGTTTATTGACTGATCAAATTAGCTTCAGTTACTACTGTCCACAAATAAATGCTATAAAAACTATTCTACTGTTATATGACTTATGTAATTGTCTTTTATTTCTTATTTAGTCTTTGAAACGTTTTAAAATGAAATTACAAGTCTTTAAATTTGGAAATAAGTATAAGTGTATAAATCAGTGTCATACTTTAAATAAATACATCACTATACAAGGAACTTAAAAAAAACCGGCCAAGTGCGAGTCGGACTCGCGCACGAAGGGTGCCGTACCATTATCTATAAAAACAGCAAAAAAATCACGTTTGTTGTATGGGAGCCCCCTTAAATATTTATTTATTCTGTTTTTTAGTATTTGTTGTTATAGCGGCAACAGAAATATATTATCTGTGAAAATTTCAACTCTCTAACTATCACGGTCCATGACGGTGACAGACGGACGGACGGACGGACGGACGGACAGCGAAGTCTTAGTAATAGGGTTCCGATTTTACCCTTTAGGTACGGAACCCTAAAAATTGTTTCTAAAATATTTTTATTACTTTTTTTAGAAGAACTCGCAGCGATGGTATTTTCTCTGAAACCAATTTTCCCATAAAAATATTCATTATTCTTCGTCACATCAGCCGTCATCCTCGTCTTTCGTCAAATTAGCTTAAGTCTGCCACAGTGGCTATGTCGCGTGATAAATAAAAAAAAATTGCAAAACACAGTACCTACCAAGAAACCATTCACATTTTTGTTGACCACACTAATTGGTTTCCCAATCTCAAGATCTTGTACGATAATGTTTGTTTTTGCCGTATTTTTTTTTGGAGGTGTAAAATATATGGTATGGCAAGTATGTAAATCGAAGGTTACGTTTTGTTAACAAACGATTTAATTACTGTCCTAAATTATATTCCGTATTTATACGTAGGTACGTGCATTTTTCACAGCCTCTCGTAATATATCGTAAAGTTTCAATTGCGAAAAATATTGGGTAAGTAGTACAATCATTTAATCAATAGGTATCTACTTTTTAAAGGGTTATATATATTAGTTAGTATTGTAATTTTACTTCACAATGTTTAACTTTTCTGTTGTAATAAGTTATTATAACAAATAACATATTTTAATGTTCATAACTGCCTTGGTGATAAGTGCAACGATTTTTTAAAAGTAAATTTATTATGTCTTATATCTCATAAGAAATAAACATGGAAAAGTAAATATCCACGACATATATCCGGTTGGAATGTCCTCTGTCGGTCATCTTATAATAATTATAATACATGCATGTATTATACATGTAACCCATATAATTCGAAAGTAATAAACACAAAGTAAAAATACACACAGCACTATTCGCACATATTACATAACGCCATCCGCACATTATCCGTATTTGCTCAGTCTAGCATTATGACATGCCCTCTGAGATATGCAAACATTCTCAATTTGAAATCTGACGTGTTGTTTACATATTTTTACAATAAATTATTGTTGTAATGTAATCTTATATTCCCCCTCGCATGGAGGGGAGGCCCGTGCCCAGCAGTGGGACGTTAAAAAGGCCTGTAGTAGTAGTAATCTTATATTCATTTGACAACAGCGTAAAGCCCCCTGGGCACTCCGGTGACAATTTTTTGCTAATACCAAAACCGACTCTGTGAATTTCTGTGATGACAGCCACACCCCCACGCGTCAAAATTCGCTCGCGCTGTCAACTGTCAATGTCATTTGGTTGAAGAATTCTTCTTCTTCTTTTTTTACGAAATGAGTGAAATGATGATATTTTGATGGAATAAGATGAGGAATGCCTGCACCTGCGATATGCGGCATTTATGGCAATGTCGAGTAATTATAGCAAGGACAAATTCAATAAATACACATTATAAATAAAAATGTATGATGACAGTGATAAAGATGGCGGATGATCGGTTGAAGAATTAACTTTTTCTATGATTCATCCGCCATCTTTATCACTGTCATCGTCCATTTTTATTTATAACTAGCTGTGCCCGCGACTTCGCCCGCGTGGACTTTAGGGAGATATATCGGAAATAATGGTTTTAAGTCCATCCCGCGGAACCGTAATGATTTTTCTAAAATAAAAGTAGCCTAAGTTACGCCTTGGAACATCAGCTATCTGCCAGTGAAAGTCCCGTTGAAATCTGTTCAGCCGTTTGGAAGTTTATCCGGAACAAACAGACAGACAGACAAAAATTTAAAAAATTGCATTTTTTGAAATAAAACTGTTTTACGGATTTTATCGCGTTTATTTACTATTTTATTTTCTTGACGTTTCGGCTGCTTTACAGCAACCATGGTCACGGGGTGACTGAGGTGTTAGACATATGGAAAATAAAATAGTAAATAAACGCGATAAAATCCGTAAAATAGTTTTATTTCAATGTATAGTATTCGCGTAAATATAAGAAAAAAAAATGCATTTTTGTTATAGGTATCGTGTATACTTTCATATACATTTGTTAAAATAATACATCATCACGCCTGTATTCTCCGAAGGGGTAGGCAGAGGTGCACTGTAGTGCGCCCACACTTCGCCGATGTATTTTGGTCCCAATGTCTCTAAAAACGTCAAAATCTCCCTAAAAACGTTTCGTAGTTTATAAAAAAGTTGTTAAAAACTAATCAAGACTTGGAATAAAGTGAAAGCGGTATTTAAAACAAACCAAGCATTTTGAATTAAACTGAATAGTTACGAAAGAAAGTACACTGCCCCCACTCATTAGCGCTCTTTCTTTTTTATTGTTTACGCCAAACTAAAAAAAAATATTTATTAATTAATGACAAATATCATTACTACTACAGCCCTTTTAACGTCCCACTGCTGGGCACGGGCCTCCCCTTATTGCGAGGGGGAGTCAGGCCATAGTCCACCACCCTGGCCCAGTGCGGGTTGGCAGACTTCACACATCTATTGAGAACTAATCAAGTTCCCTCAGACGTGCAGGTTTCCTCACGATGTTTTCCTTCAGCGTTTCATACATCGTGAGGAAACCTGCACGTCTATTGTGCGTGTGAAGTTACCAACTTGGTGGACTATAGCCCAAAAATCTCCTTCGTGTATAGGAATAATGGGACATCACATTACATTACAATATTACATTGGGACCAAAATACATCGGCGAAGTGTGGGCGCACTGCAGTGCACCTCTGCCTTCCCCTTCGGGAATACAGGCGTGATGATGTATTGTATAATATAACATATTTTATTACATCTTAAGACAGTAGTGATGTTTATGTTGGCAGTTGACACCCTTATAAACTTTTATAACGAAAGAAATCACTCGACTGAAGGATTTTAATAGCTATAAAACGGAAATTAGATTCGAACGCCAGGGAAAAGTTGGAGGATTAGGAAAAGTGTGTGTCTAGACGATCAATAACCTTATACAGCCCCCTTAACACTACCTGGGGGCAGTTCTCGCATAAAATTATCTCTATTTTTACGTATGTCGAAACGAAACGACAAAATTGGACGTGTTGTTTCGACTCCTCACGAAATTGCCCTTCTGTCTTGCAATAAAATATGTCCATTGGCAGTTGACAGTGTGCATCAGTATCGGATATACAACTGAATGGTATAAAAATTAAATCGAAATTCTAACATGTTTTTCAAACTTTTATTCGACGTCAATTTCTGTAACTCGTAATACCTATCTCGAGTCCTATGTAAAATTTGCATGTTCTGTTTTGTGTATATTGGTAGTCACCCCTCATAAGTGTACAGGGTTATGATACCTGTGACAAATATTCAAAGGTCTATAACTCAAAAACTATGATAGTTAGATATAAACTGTCTTCACTAAGCATTCACGTATGAGCTACCGTATATGTACCCAAAGTATTATTTCGGACTTCTGATACATCCTGTAGATGTACCTAACATACTCCCTGGTGTCAATTTCAGAGTCCAGACGCCTGCAACACCTGTCAAATGTGCGGCGGGTTCCGTCTGCTCCCGTGTCGAGTCTGCAACGGATCCAAGAAGAGCCTCCACAGGAACCACTTCACAGCCGAATTCGTAGCCCTCAAGTGCATGAACTGCGACGAAGTGGGCCTAGTGAGGTGCGACAACTGCTCCTGAATCCGGATCCCATTCGAATCCCAATTAGATATAAACGGTAGCTCGTCTCTTGTTTTTAAGTATCGAGAACGAATTCGAATGGTACCGAATCAGGATATCGAGATTGGTTATTGGAGATATCGAATTCGAAATGTTATAAAGTCAATAAGTAGTATAAACAATTAAAGTAGGTATTTTACAAATATACGTTAGAACACCATCATATATTTACATTGCTGGACAAAATAACGGGAACATGAAAATTTCATTATTGTTAATTTAAGCTTGTTTTGTTGTATAGTATTAGTGTACTCTACATAAGGGCTTGATTAAGATATTAAAATAACATACAAATAAATCATAGTAAGATACAATTTGAAAGTCTTAGATTTTCGTAGAACTCTTATTGGCTTACAGCGCCATCTAGCGAAAATATGAATTACTAGTAGCATTCAACTATTATTGCATGTCTTCTGCAATGCAACCTCGAAAGATGAGACGAGCCCTTACAAAGTGATTTCGTAAATACACTAAAATCGTTCTTAAGTTCATTAGCATATGCTCTATATTCCATCGGGCATTCCATTATCTTAGCATACTTTAGACAATTCATTATTTTACTAAACTTAAATGTATCTTTTTGATTCAATTTTAATTTAGCTTCTTTTTGTAAATATTTTAAAACATATCATAAATATCGATCATGCTTAGTTTTATGTACTTAAATAATTAGTAAACTTTACAAGTAGGTAATGTTTAGGAATAAATAGAGCCGCAATCGTAAAAATGGTTTCAATAATTAATAGAGTAAATGATTATTTCTTGAGAATACTATTTATTTATAGAAAAACATTCAATAAATGTAGCAGTAGCAGTGGTAGCCGAGTGGTCGAACGCATGCCTTGCAAATCAAAGTGTGCAGGTTCAAACCCCGGCTCGCACCTCTGGGTTTCATGTGCGAATCTCATTTACATCCGAGATTACCACTTGCTATGAAACGGTGAAGGAAAACATCGTGAGGAAACCTGCACGTCTGAGGGAACTTGACTAGTTCTAGATAGATGTGTGAAGTCTGCCAACCCGCACCGGGCCAGCGTGGTGGACTATGTCCGGAATCCCCCTCGCATTGAGGGGAGGCCCGTGCCCAGCAGTGGGACATTAAAAAGGGCTGTAGTTATTATATATATTCAATAAACACTACAATATAACAATATTATATTATCCTCATGAATTTAAAACGTACTGAAATAATATGAATTGAATTTTTCTTCAGCGTTAAAATATTCCAATCAAATAGGATGTAACACAAAATACCTTCACAAATTACCCTTTCAAAGCTCGTTTTTCAATAGATACCAGACTGAAAGAAAATTTCTTCAACAGAAAATCTTTGAAAGCGATACTTTTGACAAAATATTCTATTGAAAAAGATATTAACATTAATTGGATGAATTTTATTGGCATCATGTGTATGTAGCTATGCTTTAGAAGGATTTAATTATCAATATTAAATTTAATGCATCATGCGATTAATAATAACAAACTCTGTTGTTCTGTACTTATGTTTTTTATGTTTTGTAACTATGAATGATTAACTGAGTTTTGGAGGAGCGAGGACGTCCACTACAAGTATTTTCATACTTACCGGAAGTTCTTAACCTACAGTTTTAAGGTATATTGTTAAAGAAAATAAACTTTTTTTTTATGTTGCCAATTTATATTTTATGATTTTAATTTTGATTGTAATGCAAAAAGTATACCTCCTATATAATTTTATTACAAGAAAAATAATGTATTTTACCATTTTACGATGCCCTATTTATTCTTGAATAGTGTATTGTTTTCTTAGAATTAAAACCAGCTGAAATTATTACGTAAATGATGACGTATCGTTGTATCATCAGTTTTATTATGCCATAAATAAGTTGCAATATTTTTTTAAACAATTTTTTTACAAATGTTTTGTAGGATAGTTAATAACTGTGTAGCAACTATCGTTCATAACATTATATAGCATGAAATATGTATTTATTAATTAAAATGTGGATACAATTTAGAATTAAGGCCAGTCATGGTGATTTTCGTTTCTCGATAATTTTGAGAATAAATATTTTTGCATGATATATTTAATTATTTTAATCGTTTCCTTTACTATTATAAATAATGAAATGTATGCCTGACTAAATTACCCGGCGTATTTGATACCTCTTACATTTTTTTTTTAAACCACTGCCGTATTAAAATAATAAAAATCGGTCAAGTAGTTTTTGAGTTTAAGCGAGACTAACGAACAGCAATTGATTTTTAGATAGATAGAAGATAGATATATCAACGCCACGTTGAATCTTTGCATATTAATATAATAATAACGCCACTCTTTTCCGCCAGAGATGCTGCTAGTAAATTCTGTATAGGCCCATGGGGGCACTTACAAATTTTCAAGTTTTTTTTTTATGTACTACTACCGGATCAGAACGCGACCTCAACTGAGAAGATCCGGCAAGAAACTCGTTGGGCTGATATTTTTTTAAATCGCCAAAACTTATTTCAAATACACAGGCACCATATAGCTCCAGTGTGTTGCCTTTACAGCTGCTTTTAATAATACTAATATTAATACTTTAGTAAAGCAACACACGCTATTCAATATTAATTAGTACTTAAACTAAATCTGTAGGCATGCTGTATAATCTGGTAGGACAAATTAATACTTAAGACTGGTTAAGTAGAACAAAAGTACACAAAGGGTTCAAATAAATATTTATAATTATTATTCCATGACGAAGGATTACCATTCAAAGTATGATAATTCAAGGAACATCCCTAAACATTTCTCGTCACAAATAACATAAATCGCATTCGTTAGAGCGATTCATATTTAAATTATACGCGACTGTACAGGTGTCGATTGCAAAGCGTTTTGTATGATGATGACATAAACATGTACATTTGTGTAGAAAAGGTATTCATATTAGATTTTATTTTTACCGTTTTAGTTAAATAGACAGCCAGCGTGGTGGACTATGGTCCGAATCACCCTCGCATTGAGGGGAGGCCCGTGCCCAGCAGTGGGACGTTAAAAAATAAAGGGCTGTAATTTGTTGTTGTTGTAGGTTGTGTGCAACTAACACTTTTGTTACACTTTGATTACACGTTTGTTACACTTATGCCACACTATAGTTACACTTTGGTTACACTTTTGTTACACTTTGTTACACTTTTGTTACACCTTTGTTACACTTTTGTTACTTTACACTAACAGAATTGTATAGTTCAATACAAAAATAACAAAAATAACTTGGTAAGAGTTTGGCGTTACATTACATAGCTTAAATAACACAGTGTACCTAATCAAATTCCGGCAATTCGTAGGCGTGGCTCAGGGGTGTGTTACGGAGGTCACCGGCTAACGTCACGGAGGCTCGCGGGATTATTTTAGCTTTATAAACATACTTTTACTATTTGTTTTAGTTTTAGAACATTGTTCTTAATTTTATTCTAGTAACCACACCCACCACTCAAGCATTTATGTCATCAATACTTGAAATATCCCGAAAATTGGCGATTTAATTTAATGCTCATTTATGTCGCTATCAATAATGGACACCACTTGTTGCTAGGCGAAGGCAAATATCGTGAGAAAAACTGAACGTTTATAGAAAGTCGTGAGCACTTCAACCCACACTGGGCCAAAACGTGTTGAGGAGGCAGATGCCCAGTATAATCGCATTCGGTTCGGAAACAATTTTATTGGGACCAACATACATCGACGATGCGTAGACCACTGTGTACCTCTGCCTACCCCTTTGGGGAATACAAGCGTAATGATGATGTATTTTTATGCACAAATAACCACCAGACAGCACCTAGACCCGAAACTAGGGTTGGACTCGTCAGTTGAAACAGATTTTTTAAAACAAGTAGTTCTATGGTCTTTTTTTAGATTCTCCCCAAAAATGTTACAATAACAAGATGGTGACGCCATCCCTGAAATGGCAAGTCTGTTATAATTAATATTATTTCGTATGTAAGTACGTATCTATCAACCTAAATAATAATTTTCTGACATAAGGAAATTATAAAAAAGTGTGCGGGACACTGGGCCGTCGAACCTCAAGCGTCAATAATTTTGCCAAAACTAAAATGTAGTCTGTGTCAATATAGATAAGGATTTAATTTCTATAGTAAAAATAATTAACAGTAACATTGACTAATTACAATCAATTATTCAGTAACATACAGGAAGTCCTCGATACTATTGTACTACAGCTTTCAGAGAAGCTTTGTACTATACGTTGTTATAACCTTTTGTATAGGAGATATCCGCGACGCGTGCAACCCGCGGCCCAGACGGGACGACGAGCCCACTGCGAGAGAGAGCCAGCAAATACACCTCACCTCGCGTAAGAAGAGAGCAGAATAGTGATATTGACCTTCGCGCAATGACGTCATTCGCGACCTAGCTGCAGCTTCCCCCGTTTCTATGTGTGCGTGATCCAGACCCTGAATTTATTTGTGTGCGTGTAATTTCCTTGGTAATCTGTGTTAGTGTGCGTAACCTCTGCGTATAGATGTGTTTTTCTGTGTATGTGAACGGTTCCCGTGCAACAGGCGATGTGTGTGTGTCTATGTCATTGATTTCTCGTCTCCCGCTAAAGCAACAGGCGAAATACATTGTTCGCCTCTTTGGTGGAACATAAAGTCTTTATTAAGGTAATATCAAGTTGCTAGCCAAAGAAATATGAGGTATACCGTTCGGGGATTTAATATTGGATAATGTAGAGCTGTCCGCTGTATAAGCGACAGGATTTTTTAACTCTGCAAACATAATTATAAATACATGTTCACGCCTGCATTCCCCGAAAGGGTAGGGAGAGGTGCACTGCGGTGCGCCCATACTTCGCCAATGTATTTTGGTCCCTATTTAATAGGCGGGTAGCCTATTGCCATTATACCGCCGGGCATGTGTTACTTAGTCTTGTTGTTTGAACTCTCACGCAAGATTTTAATTTTTATTATAATGGCTCTTTATATTACTTTTTTAATTTCATGAGTACTCGAGCAAAGATATCGCTTACAATGCCTACGCTATTGTAAAGCTTCGTACATGTTTGAGGTTTACAACTAATTTTCTTGTTAATGTGTTTTATCTCTTATTCATTTTTATTTAAAGTCTACTACTACTACTACTACTACTACTACTACAGCCCTTTTAACGTCCCACTGCTGGGCACGGGCCTCGCCTCAATGCGAGGGGGATTCAGGCTATAGTCCACCACGCTGGCCCAGTGCGGGTTGGCAGACTTCACACATCTATCGAGAACTAGTCAAGTTCCCTCAGACGTGCAGGTTTCCTCACGATGTTTGCCTTCACCGTTTCATAGCAAGTCATAATCTCGGATGAAAATGAGATTCGCACATGTATAAATCCCAGAGGTGCGAGCCGGGGTTTGAACCTGCACACTTTGATTTGCAAGGCGTGCGTTATACCTCTTGGCTACCACTGCTATTTAAAGTCTACATTGCCATTATAAGTATTTAATCTTCATGTAAGAGCAGCAATATGTAAGTGCTGTACAGTATATTAATGCTTACTCCTTCGAGGAATACCATGCATGAGGGTATGTACAATAAGACTTCATTTGTTTTTTAATCTGTTCCAAAGAGAATCTCGTAAAATGTAATAATGTTTTGCCTGGTCTATCCTACTATAAAATTGATGTATCATTTACAATCTATTCTGTTTGCAGTACTCTTAAAGAGTAGCAGAAAAGTGTAACTATAACAAAACGTTAACGTTAGTCCAATTTTGTTTCCTGCCATGTTTAAGCCAGGGACGTCAAAAGTCGCGCGACATAATTTTGCCAATGTCAAATCGAACTCTACGACAATATGTATAAAGATTGAATTTCTGTGGGTAAAGCCAGGCCACCCACTCGTGAAAATTCGCTCACGCTGTTAGTGTGCTTCCTCGAAGTATGAATTTTATTGTGTTAATACAATTCGATTTGGTATTAAAAAAAAATTTGACGTGTGGCAACGTTGACAATCCAGTGAGGATCTTCTGTTTCATCGATGGACAAAAAAACATTTTTATTTCTTTCTCTGGTAATTTAACAGGATTTCTCTTAAGAGCATAGTGTGTATAGTACTTTAGATAGTATAACGTTATCCTGAACACCTACGCATTGTTGGCGCTGGGTCAATTCTTCATCAGAGACTGGCTTAGAACAATGTTGACGCGGCCCGTTATTTGAAGTCTATTAATAGCTTCACTTTATGAGATATTTTTAGTGGATTTTTCCTAAATTGCGAATACCCAATTTCAGAATTGCGTACACCTACTTAAAAGCAGCTTATAAAACATTGGTAGCACAGATAATAGAACGCCTGTCTTGAAAGCAATGCGTGAAAAGAGTTCAAAAGAAAATAGAGAAAAATATAGTTTGCAATTTGTGGAATAAACATTGTCTGTCATTTTATCTGATGGTTTAAAACAGCTGTTATACCTATTTATACTGAAACGTCCGTCTAACAGGGGTGAGCAAATGAAGTTGACTTTTTTTATATCTACTCTGTGACAATATGCATACAGATTAAACTTCTGTGGTAAGAGCCACGTGATCAGGCATCCAAATTCACTCGGGTGATGGATGCCATTTCGTTAAAAAATGTTTTTCTTCCAAGTGTTAATACAGTTTGTTTTGGTATGGCACAAATTGGTCGCGCGCATTTACGCATATGTGGTCGAAGGGCTAAAATCTTCTGACAGTTGCCAAAGAGCAAATAAATAAAATGTAAACATTGTTGAATTCTTCTCCTTCTTTTTTTACGAAATGAATGAAATGATGATATTTAATGGAATAAGATGAGGAATGGTTCCACCTGCGTTTAACGGGTATTTCAGCCAATGTCAAGTAATTAATAGCAAGGGCAAATTCAATAAATACACATTATAAATAAAAATGGATGATGACAGTGATAAAGATGGCGGATCCCGTATTTGCTATAAATTACTTGACATTGAGAGAATACCCGCTATTCGCAAGTGCAGCCATTCCCCAACTTATTCAATTCAAATGTCATCTTTTCATTCGTTTCGTATGAAACGGAGAAAATAAAGTATCCGTCTAATATAATACTCTACATTTCTTTCATGAATCGGAAATAATGTTAAACGTCGCGAGACCATAACTAAATATCACAAATGGTCGTCTGGACATGTTAACGGGTATTGGCAATTTGATAAACCTGCTCTCATATTGTAGCGTAGCACAGAGGTAAAAAACTGTATATTCGTAATGTCGAAATGACAGCGTTTTACTTAATACGAAACCTGGAGTAAACAGAGAAGCTATATCATAGAGTATCTAGAGTACCCGTAACGACCCCTTGCGGCAACTTACTTGTTGTCAGATAAATGTCAAAAAAATTGTCGCAGGGCGAAGTCGATAAGGCTTACTTACTCTATAATATAAAAGCATTAATACTTGTTAAAGGTACTTATACGATACCTACTTTATCAATAACGAATTTCTATCATTTTGTTTGTCCGTTAATCTGACCATCTGTCTTTTTGTCGGTCAGTCTGTCAGTTTTTATGAGAAAACTCTGGAAAGGCTCGACCGATTTTGAAGGGACTTTCACTGGCAGATATCTGATATTGGAGTAAGTTAGTTAACTTATTTTTTCTAAATTCTACGCGGCTATATCACAATTAGCAGGTAGTGTTTAATTAAAACAGGAGCTTTCCCTTCTGTCTCTGTCTTTTTATCAGCCAACTTCCTCTAGCAGTCATTCGAATAATCTAGAAAGTCTCAACGTGACTCACTTTGTATGTTATGAACACACTACACTGCAAACATGAAAGCAACATAAGGACAGGTTGTAAAAGAGTTTAGGAAAGGCCATTTGAAATCATTGCGCACTAAACGCTACGCTACAATGAAACCACGGCCTTATTTCCCTAAAATCCAAGGTTTACGAGCGGACTGCACCTGCTGCGTCTGGCACAATAATGTGTCTGCTGTCTGTACCTCTGTATTGCTTTACTTAACGATCGTGGGCTTTTATATTTTAAAAATAAGGTTGTGTGACTTGTATAATGATTGTGTTCTAAAATAGTTTCTAATGTTATCGAAATAAGGTTCAAAATATTTTTTTCTGATATCGTAGCAAAATATAAACTTCTTTAAAGGGATTAGCGTATTGAAGATGAAACCGTGTCGCCCGTGTAATACAGACTATAATAAAGCTGTTGTAAACAAAAGTTTACCGGAAAATTCCAACTGAACGAGATTTTCCCATTTAAAACTGGCCGCCATATTTGCGAATGCAACGACGAAATTGCTCGTTACAACTCGATGAAACTCACGTAGCTTTGGACTGGTATTTTGAAGCAGGGGCGGATTCAAAATAATAAAAAGTTGCCGTGATTTAGATTTCTTCTTCTGTGTTTTTGAAATGAATGAAGTGATGATATTTAATGGAATAAGATGAGGAATGGCTCCACCTGCGTTTAGCGGGTATTTCAGCCAGTGTCAAGTAATTATTAGCAAGGGCAAATTCAATAAACACATATTATAAATAAAAATGGATGATGACAATGATAAAGATCACCAATTTAGATTTTGTTTTTTATTAATAATTTTCCTAATACTTTCCCTCTAAAGTACTTTGTAATGTAATTTTAACTGACACTTTATTATAATAGATATAAGTAATGCTTTAACTATGTCCGAATATCATTTAGCATAATAGTTATTGTAATAATTTCAAAGTCAAATAATTTATTTTTTATAGGCCTACGCAGGCACTTTTAAAATTGTCAAGCTTACGTTTTAATCTTATATGCTACTACAGGATCTTAACGCGACCTCAACTGAGAAGATCCGGCAAGAAACTGAGTGAGTGATTTATTAAATTTTCATTTTTAAATCGCCGAAACTTTCTTCAAATACACAGCTCTGGTGTGTTGCCTTTAGAGCTGCTTTAAATAATAATAATACGCAATGTAAGGCAGCACACGCTACACTTTGACAGAAAATATTTTGATTTTTTTTTTGTACTTGAGCTGTACAATCAATCTGATTTATCCCCCAAATCAGCCCTTTTGAGAATCAATCGTACTGTTATGAATGCGGCCCTGTATATTAGTTTGCGAAGGCAACAGAGCGCGCTCCAATAGGTGGTCGATAAATCACCGTCCGCAGATAGCTCTACATTTCTCTACTACGCTCTATCAATACCTCTATATTTGCATAGAGTTCGCAAATATGAATGCTTTGATTAGCGTGTGAATTTCAGGGGCCTGGTTTCGGTATGGCAAAAAATTTTACGCGCGACCATCAACGTTCTAGTGTGCTTTAAGGAATGAGGTGTTCTAAAAACCTAGGTGCACTAAAAAGCTACAAATAACCTTACAATTCATTACATTTGGAGTAGGTGCCAATCAACGTCAGACAAGGCAAATACACTCATGAATTGGCACCGACTCCAAATGTAATGAATTGTAAGGTTATTTGTAGCTTTTTAGTGCACATAGGTTTAAAAAAAAAAACACGAATTTTAGTGTCAATAATCGTTGAAAATTTGCAAATATTATCACCTTATAACAGCCCAAAAAAAGTAACAATTTACATCCAAAAAAAACATCACCCATCAAAATTTTCGAAATCGATCGACAGACGCCGGAGATATGCGGTAACATACATAATATATATATATCTCAGCTACCGTACGTGTTTTTGCTGTACGGAAATAGATAAGAGAATAGGTCAATATTGTGACGTCAATATTATTGCTGCTATATAAATTACCGGATAATTTCGACACACTGTTCAAGTGGTAGCGTGGCCGAGCGGTCTAAGGCGCTGGTTTAAGGCACCAGTCTCTTCGGAGGCGTGGGTTCGAATCCCACCGCTGCCAAATCTTTTTGGTTTTATTATTTTTTATTATTTACTAAGTATTTCAAATATTTTATCAACGATTAGTGTTTTTTAAACAAGTTTGATTGCATAGCGCAGTCAATCCACGTAGAAATGCTAATTTCAAGTCCCTTTTAGTTAGGTACAAATAATTATAGTAGATAAAAAGAAGTAAGAACCATATTATTACACTTCGCATGATAGCAGAAAACATAATACTTATAAATTTTATAACACTACCTCTGTAGCAGTATTTCTTGTAATACATTGCATAACTTTAATTTATAAAAAAAAAAAAAATAAACGCAAAGAGATCGCAGTGAAATAGTCGTTGATAGAAACAAAATCAATAACTTAAACACGTGATTGGCGGAGTATAGTGTACAAATAAGTAAAAATTATTTTTAAAAACTATTTTTAACCCAATTAAGGTTGAATAGGGACGCAAATTGAACGGCTCGGGTTGCATGAAACGTGATCAACAACGTGGTTTTGTAGATACAACATGACTGGAAGAGATATACCCAAAATAATAAATACTTATATAACATAAACACACACACACACACACACACACATCATGCACACACTTTCATAATTATTTTCGTTTAAATCCAATTTCAATTTACATGTCTTTCTTATATTTTATTTCTCTTTTGTGTGCCTACTCAAGCTTACACAAGTGATTACATATTTATTTATGTACTCCACGTAGATAGTATAGTATCGTAGTAGTATCAAATTATAGGTAAGTTTCAATATTTCAACACTTTGTCATGTCTTTGATTAATTGAGTTCCTGGCTCCCATAAAACAGGCTCAGGCCTAGTTTGAGTCTCGCAGCAAACCAGTATGTACTTGAAATTTACATTAATTAACAATTTTTAATTTTCAATTTTGAATCTGTCGTCTTCACTACACACAACACTAGAGGACGGCTAAATTGTTTGCCATAGCAAAACAAACTGTATTTACTCATAGAAAAAGTTCATTCTTCACCTAAATGACCCTAACAGCGCGAGTAAGTTTTTGCGCGCGGCGGCGTGACTTCTGCCTGAGAAATTTAATCTTATTATGTATTTACATAGCGTTTGTTTTTATTATGTGCGCTTAAGGCCGCTTTAGTGCTTAATTTTTCCTTCGGACGTAACCCTAAAATCAGACATTTATATTAGAATCAGATATTTTTTTATTCAAGTAAACCACTTATGGATCGGCAACATACAAAAGGTAATAATAGCCTCTCTACTACCCATTCGAAATGCATTTCCTATGAAGAACAATGGGCAAGAAACTCCACGGTTGCTCTTTTCCATTATTTCTACATCCTTTTCAGTCGACGACGTCAATGTCAATGTCATTGGCAAGGAAGCGGGTATTGCGGTGGTGGCCACGTGCTAACGGAACGCCTACACAAGGCTTACAATTGAAATTTGAAGGTTAGGCTAACCTTACTGAAGAAAATATTAATAGCCTTAACTAATAATAGTCCCGATTTTTTTTTGGTGTGAAACATCTAATGGCGCGCTTGGCAAGTGACAGCAATGCCGTGATCCCAAAACATCGAGCAGCTTAGTGGCTCCCTCGGTTCTTTCCGCCGCTTAGACTCCGCCCACCGGCGGACTCCGCTCACTTGCTCACTCGCCACTACGACGTTTATGTTTCATGTTTCACATCTGCTAGGCGTCCCGCGACGGCTCAGTTTTTTTTTCTTAATTCAGGCTTTAACGGCGAAACGGTATCTGAGACGAAATATATGGAGATATAGACGACGACTTGGGGGGCAATTCACATTATTTTTAATTCGATATAATAAGTCGAAACAAAACGAATTTGACGTTTAAAAATAATAAAAATCAATAAAAATATAGTAGTAAGAATATATATAATTGTTTGTTTGTCATTACCTCAAGATACTTAAATTCAGGTAAGATACTTGTTAATCCATTACAAGGTCAACAGGCCGGTCCGCTCTTCACCAATCTCGCCCTTATGTTTAACTGGCTGATGCCCGCGGCTTCACCCGCGTGAATCGGTTATCGCGACCAAAAGTAATCATGAAATTTTGATCCTGTTCCCGCAACCCATGGGAACCTATTCCAGAGATATCTTTATAGTAGCTTTCCAATGACCTCTTTTTATTTGCCCATTTTTTAAAGTATTAAAATGGATATAGTATGTTATCCGTAAGAGATAGACATATGTCATCGTGGACTTTTCTGTAGACCAATATAAGATACACCATTCCACCATACATCATTTTCTTTTATCTCAAAGGGTTTAGGCAGCGTTTTCGTTGAAAGCTCCCAGACGGCTTATTTTTTTCCGACACCTTCAACAAATATCATTATATTTTAGCCAATATACAAACCACTAAAACTGTAAAAAAGTCACAAATTATATACTAAAACCGTCCTCTGGAATCATTCTATCTATTAAAAAACCGCATCAAAATCCGTTGCGCAGTTTTAAAGATCTAAGCCTACCTAGGGACAGACAGACAGACAGACAGCGGGAAGCGACTTTGTTTTATACTATGTAGTAATTACCTGTATTATGTTAATTAAGATTTTGTATTGTCGGCTGTTAAATAGCCGTAGTATTAATTTTATAATGGACCAACAAATTTAATTTTTCAAGGGTCGGAAATGTTTCAGTAATTTAGCGATCATTTCATGTTAAGCACCAATGTTAATTAATTAAGGGTAATTAACAACTTACGGGTAATGTTCATTTGATAAAATAGAATTATTTACTATCTAATAGCAGTGGTAGCCGAGTGGTCGAACGCACGCTTTGCAATCAAAGTGCGCAGGTTCTATCCCCGGCTCGCACCTCTGGGTTCCATGTGCGAATCTCATTTTCATCTGAGATTATCACTTGCTAAGAAACGGTGACGGAAAACATCGTGAGGAAACCTGTGTGCCCGGTATAATGGCAATAGGCTCGCCCCCTATTACATTGGGACCAAAATACATCGGCGAAGTGTGGGCGCACTGCAGTGCACCTCTGCCTACCCCTTCGGGGAATACAGGCGTGATGATGTATTATTAGTATTATTTACTATCTAAAATTTAGGGATTATCGGAAAAAAATGGGGTTTATGTTCTTCCTGCGGAACCCACTTTTTCTAACATGAAAGTCGCCTAAGTTGCTCATTGGAACTTCAGCTATATGTCTTAAGTCCCGTCAAAATAGGTTCAGCCGTTTGAGAGTTTATCCGGAATAAACAGACAGGCAGACAAAAATGTTTAAAATTGTGTTTTGGTTACAGGTAGCGCATATATGCCCGTAGGAACAAGGTGTCATTTTGATATTACGAACAGACACTACAATTTTATTTGTATAGATTCAAGTGATTGCAAACTTGATAAGGTAAAATTTTTCAATAGGCAGATTTAACACAAGCACAAACTGTTCTCTGTGCCAAAATTGCTCACAGTGGCCCGCGCTTATGTCTCCTACACCTCGCACACTATCAGCACTTAACGGTCCCCTGGTTTCTGGTCCGAATGTTGATGTGATTGCGGATGGCTGGAAGAAGTTTTTTGTCAGCATGTGTGAGATTTTGACAGAAATTACGTATGTGTGTTTTTCTTTCGTTTTTCATATGATTTCGTCTATCGTATTTTATGAATTTTGTACATTAGTATAAATAATTTGTGTGTGTTAGTGTAATTGGTAATTGAATTGGTATAATTATAGTTTATGATTAAATTAACTGACTGGTAGCGTTTATCCCACAAATAACTAACTAACTACAGCCCTTTTTAATGTCCCACTGCTGGGCACGGGCCTCCCCTCAATGCGAGGGGGATTCAGGCCATAGTCCACCACGCTGGCCCGGTGCGGGTTGGCAGACTTCACACATCTATCGAGAACTAGCCAAGTTCCCTCAGACGTGCAGGTTTCCTCACGATGTTTTCTTTCACCGTTTCATAGCAAGTGGTAATCTCGGATGTAAATGAGATTCGCACATGAAACCCAGAGGTGCGAGCCGGGGTTTGAACCTGCACACTTTGATATGCAAGGCGTGCGTTCGACCACTCGGCTACCACTGCCACATATAGCTACAATATATGATGTTTTGAATATACAGATAAGCTTTATTGAACAAATAACTGGACTCCCTAAGGAATAATGAATTAATTGAAAGATAAATAAACATCAGAGTAATTTTCTACGATGGTTACTTATTGGTAGCAGTACTTAGCAGTGGTAGCCGAGTGGTCGAACGCACGCCTTGCAATCAAAGTGTGCAGGTTCAAACCCCTCCCCGCACCTCTAGGATTTATGTGCGAATCTCATTTTCATCCGAGATTATCACTTGCTATGAAACGGTGAAGGAAAACATCGTGAGGAAACCTGCACGTCTGAGGGAACTTGACTAGTTCTCTATAGATGTGTGAAGTCTGCCAACCCGCACTGGGCCAGCGTGGTGGACTATGTCCTGAATCCCCCTCGCACTGAGGGGAGGCCCGTGCCCAGCAGAGAGACGTTATAAGGGCTGTAGTAGTTTAGTTAAGTTTAGGTTACATATTTCACATCTTGTCAGGGATGGCAAAGTTGGTCTCTCAATTAAAAACTAATTATTAAACCTTTATCTTTTTCTATGACATTGGAATGCCTCTTGTAGGTGATCGAATTTATAAGCCCTGCGCCCACAAGCGCGTCAAAGCGCGCTTGAACAACTTTTGCTAAACAAAAAAACAAAAAACACTTTTGCTACCACCAAAACGAACCGCCCCTTACTAACACCCGTTATTCAACAATGTGTTTAATATTAGGTACTTTATTATTACACCTTTTGACAGTTAACTCTTGAAGTACAAATTCTGTCAAAAAAATACAGTTACTATAGAAACAACAATAATTAAAGATGTAATGGTAAGGTTCTCACAGAAAAAACCTAATCTTGCAACGAATTATCATAAATAACGCTAGCTAATTCAGACGCGAGGTTTCGTGGCTTTACCACAAACATTCTGTGTTTGAGTATAATAGTACACTAGCTGTACCCCGCGAATTCGCCCGCGCGGAACTTAGGAACCCTAATTATTTTTACCTCCAACAGATATTATTATATTATTATTATATTTGACACTTGTCAAATTTTGTACTAAAACCTTCCTCGAGAACCACTCTATCCATTGGTGAAAGCAATATGAAAATCGGTGTAGCAGTTTTCGAGTTTATCGCGAACAGACAGACAGATGCGGCGGAGGACTTTGTTTTATAATATGTAGTTATTTTAAGATAAATCAAGTTAATTTGCTCGCGCCTGTGGCTGCAGAGCATTACTCGCATATCAAGATCTTCAATCAAAATTTATATCGAGATATTTGTTCCAATTAATTCTGAACTAACGATAAGTATAATTGACTGTCGAAAGATGTAAGATAACATCGGAAGCGTCTACAGAGTCCCACGTACACTTGGGCGTCAATATTCGCTCGTCAAAATGTTATACCGAAACAAACCCAGTGCCAATGTACATAAAGATTGAATTACAGAGGTAAAATTCGCTCGCTCGTTAAAATTAAATTTTGTTGAAGAATTAACTTTTTCTATGAGTGCAATACACGTCGTTTTGGTATGTACGCGCGCGTTTTTGACGCTCTAGTGTGTGCAGGGCTTTGAAGACAGGTCAAGGGTTAACGTCATGGCCTTTATCGTCGATGCCAATCATCTCTTAATCATCATTAATATTCATGAACTCACTTTTCTAATCTCCTTCCGATCGCTACGCCCTAAACATACTGTGACGAGCGAATTCACTTGACTTTTTTTAAGAAAAATTTATGTGTCGGGCTGGTTGATACCACCGGTGATCGGCTGGTTCATATCTCGCACAGATAATATATAGATAGATAGAGTACTCATTATTGTACACCAAACTATGTGAAACAAAAAACTTGAATCCGCATTGCCATTCGACGTGGCAATGGTGTCACCCTCCTGGGAACATCGCCAAACGACAGCGGTTTGGCACAGGTTAATTTTTTGGAAACATGTTCTTTTTAGGGTTCCGTACTTAAAAAGGAAAAAACGGAACCCTTGTAGGACCACTTTGTTGTTCATCTGTCTGTCTCTCAAGACCCTTTTTCTCTGAAATGCGTGAAGGTATCAAGTTGAAATTTATAACAAGGACTTAAGTCTGCGATCCCTTGGTGCCCTAAAAAATCTAACTTCTAGGTTAACGCAATCAAAAGATACGGCGGTTTATGTTGCATTTTCAGTACATTTGCACAGGAATCAAAAACCTTTTGTAGGTATATACTTCCCGTTGACCTAGAATCATGAAATTTGGCAAGAAGTAAGTTCAAGCACAAATAAAGCCAAAAAAATCTGAAAACTGCGAATTTATTGTTAGGTAATGTTTTTTTGCGATTACAAACTTATTTTGTAGTTACTTTGTATGAGGACACCCGTATACCAACGGCAAAGTTAAGTTTGCCTCTCTTTTCGTTAGAGCAATGTTCGGTGCTTTCATAGTGTAGGTACGGAAGCCTCGGTGCGCATGTCCAGCTCGCACTTGGCCGGTTTTTTTGTATCTATCTCTCTATTCGGTGTGCAGTAGAGAGTACTATAACTATGTATCTACATAGTAAACTGCTCTTCCTAACTCCTATTTAATAAAGCCACAGTTTATAGACTAACGCAGCGAAGTCTGAAGTAGGCACGTTAGAAAAATAAAACAACCCACTGTGCGCCGGGACAAAGTTTTAAGCCCCCTACACACTAGGGCGTCAACCCTCGCGCGTTAAAATGTTTCTCAATACCAAAACAAACTCTGTGTCAATATGCATAAAGATTAAATTTCTATCATAAAAGCCACTCTTCCACGAGTCAAAACTCGCTCGCTGTCAGTGTCATTTCGTTGTAGAATGACCTTTTTTTTATGTGGCAATACAGTTCATTTTGCTATGGCAATAATTGGACGCGCGAGCGTTGACGCGCCAGGGAGGCCTTAGTAGTCTAGTTTCAAACGTTTTCACGTAAATAAATAGACATAAATTATATTCGCACATAGCTTTAAAGTTTGTAGTAGAAAAAAACCTATAAAGTTAGAGAGCACCTAGCCTTTATAATATCACAATGCGACCAACAAAGAGGGAGGTTTCCATAGAGTATCTAGAGTACCCACAACATCCATCCATCCTCACAAACTTTCACATTTATCATATTAATAGGAAAGGATTTTCAAAACATGTTATGAATCGTATTGTACGCAATTCTACCAATCTGTAATAACTACAATAACAGTAGTATAACTACTCTCTGTTATAGTAATACACTCTGTAACTGCAATCACATTTCCTAAATTATTCTCCAAATTTAAAAATACTCTTGTAAGGTTTTTTCTTTAGTGTAAATGAAATAACAAGGCACTATATTGTATTGAGTATAAACTTGGTCTAGGCCTTCGTAGCCACTTGAAAATCTCATTCAAAGGTCAAGTGAAGACACTCACAAACAAAAGAACATCTAGGCATCCAAGGTAACGGAACTTTGGTCTACATAATGTTAACCTACAAAAAAGTCGTAGTACAACATTACTACGTCGCTACGCCGTAGTCATAGTGGATTATTGGCTACGAATTCGGTGCCTACGGCGAAATTGAAGGACCTATGCTGCATTATAATGATAATGTCATAATGTAATTTTTTGTAGACACATGTACTGAAAGATGTGCCTAGAAAAACAAAACCCATATTGAGTGGTATTCCTACTTATATACAGGGTGTAATACTTTGACGTTTGCATCAGTATCGGGTATACAACTGAATGGTATAAAAATTTGATCGAAACTCGAACATGTTTTTTCAACAGTATTTTCGTCACTGATTTTCATGATCTGCTTTGGGATTATTGGTAGCCGCCCTTCGTAAATGTAGTTTACACTGCTTGATAGGATCTTGGATGTACCCATAGGCCAGACCACGATACTTGTGACAAATGTTCAAAGGTATAACTCGGAAACTATGATACTTAGGTATAATCTCAGGGAACTTGACTAGTTTTCGATAGATGTGAGAAGTCTGCCAACCCGCACTGGGCTAGCGTGGTGGACTATGGCCCGAATCCCCCTCGCATTGAGGGTAGGCCCGTGCCCAGCAGTGGGACGTTAAAAAGGGCAGTAGTAGCAGTAATAGTAGTAGGTATAATCTGTCTTTACTAAGCATCCACATAAGCTACCGTATATGTACCCAAAATATTATTTCAGACTTCTGAAACACCGTGTATAGCTCAAAAATGAAATTTTAAACTGAAATTGAATTCATTAAAAAATGGCAACATTTTTTTATATGAAATAAACCCCACTTAATGAAACAGTTTCAACTTCAAATTACCCTTTCTAATTAAGTAAATCTTAGTACAACGTAATTAATCACGTTCCAATCAAGAACCTTGAATGTTGAATTATTTTGAACTTTACAAAGTTTGAATACACTAAAGAAAGATTAATTTTAGATGTTACGAAGTGGGTTAGAACATTTCCAGAGGCTTTGCAACAAACCACAGAGTTATATGAACAAGTATTCATACCTTTTATCGCCTTAAACCGGCACATTGGGGCATCAAAACGCGCTTTCCGAATTTTCTGTCGATACTAAAACCATGGAGATATTACAACGGAGATGTCCATACCATCTTCTACAATCTTCTCTCCCATACTGAAGATACCAATTTCTCTCCCATACTGCGTTGAAGGTATCATACCAAAGCAATTATTTTTATAACCATCTGTGGTTTAGAATAATCCCTTCATTGTAAATGGGAGTAGACGCACCTTACTGTACTAGCTTCCTAAGCGTAAAGACTATATTTGTATTTAATATTAGACTGCCGTGAGTATAATTCTTCTCAAGTATTGTGGCAAAGGTGCTGTCTGCTCTCAAGGCATTGCTGCTCCTGAGAATGTATTACTCGCAATTATCATTTTGAAAAGAGTAATCATTGAGTTTCTTACCGGCTCTTCTCAGTGGAAGCAGCATTCCGAACCGGTGGTAGAATCTGACTATTTGTAAGTGCTTTTTGGCCTACACGAATTAAAAAAAATGATTTTGATTTTGATGGTATCGAGCCCGCGCTGAGGTAAATTTTCTGGTTTATCTGACTCCGCCATTGTTGTTTTCCCATATAGTTGCCGGTACATGAGATAACTAAAATGGCGGAAAAATCGCCGCAGAGCTATACGTAGAGTGGGGTCGTTATGGGTACTCCAGATACTCTATGACTGAAACGAACTGTATGGTCTCATAGAAAAAGTTCATTCTTCAACGGAATGACATTGACAATGCGATCGAATTCTGATACGTGGCAGCGTGACTTTTACCGCAGAAATTTAATCTTTATGCGTATTAAACATTGAGTGTATTTTGGTATATTTTGACGCTTTAGACTTGATACTTGAAACTAATACTTTTGAATATACATCATCATCATCACGCCTGTATTCCCCGAAGGGGTAGGCAGAGGTGCACTGCAGTGCGCCCTCAATTCGCCGATGCATTTTTGGTCCCATTGTAATATGGGGCGAGCCTATTGCCATTATACCGGGCACATTCTCCCTCAATACGAGGGAGAATTTTGGCCAATAGTCCACCACGCTGGCCCAGTGCGGGTTGGTCAACTTTACACGCCTTTCTATAGACGTGCAGGTTTCCTTACGATGTTTTCCTTCACCGTTTCAAAGCAAGTGGTAATCTCGGATGCAAATGAGATTCGCACATAAACCCAGGGGTGCGAGCCGGGGTTTGAACCTGCACACTTTGATTTGCAAGGCGTGCGTTCGACCACTCGGCTACCACTGCTTTAAAATATACTAATAACTATAATACTTTTGACAGTAATTATTAGCGATTGTTAGCGAACCGGTACTGTAGGTTCGTTTCTATGAATGACAAAAAGGTCAGTTGTTAACAAAGTAGCATTGGGACAAAGTAACATTGCTGCGTCAGCCCTATCCTTGGTAAAAGGTAAAGACACGTAAATGTTGGGATGGAAATAATAGAGATAGGCAATTTTATCCTTAGTAAGCTAAATCTACACATAGGTAGAGTAGATAGAGACATAGATAGTATGTTGAAGACTAATAATATTATTTTTGCTTTCTTTACTTAAGCTCTACTTCATATAAATATAATAAGATAAGGAGGCGTATCATGTATTAGATTCAATTAATTTAAAATACACTGTAATTAACTTGGTTTTATAAAAATTACATAATCACCCTAAGTCGGTAATTTAAGGAAATATTAATAATTTAAGGTTTTTTTAGCTGCTAACACAGCGCGCCAGGTTCGCCAAATGAAGACGTAACATTCGAATTAACATTTTTTTTTGGCCGTAAATTTTTACTATTTTAGGGCTTCTTATGTGATATGTGAGGTGATATTATATATTTGCAAATTTTCAACGATTATTGTCACTAAAAATCGTAAAAAAAAAATATTTTTACAATTTATTTATTATATCCGGAAAAGAAATGGATATCCGGTAACTATCCGTTTGTACTAACTATCCGGCCTTGTTTTCACTATCCGGCCGGATACCGGATAGTAATACAGTATCCGGCCGGATAGTAAAATTAAAAAAAATCTTATTATTTTACACAAGGCAAATCATACCACAATATGTTATAAATACCGTTTATTTTTATAATCACAGTTATATTTGTTTTAACAATTGGCAAATTGTGGTTAATGAATACTAAATTTTCCGCATTTGTTTTGTAAGAGGAGACTCCGTATGGTTTCATATACCAGACCAGCTTCTGATAACAGTCAGCTTCTGAAATTATTAGCGTAGGCCGTTCGGCTCTTCTGATTCTACCTTGACCTAAGTGTAGCTGGGATCACCCCCAGTCTATTGTACCAAGTAGCTTAGTTTGAGACCAAAAGATGAGTATGTGTTGACTAGCGAAACAAAAAAAAGGAATATTTAAATAACAGGTGGTAGCCGAGTGGTCGAACGCACGCCTTGCAATCAAAGTGTGCAGCGGGTCGATTTTCGCTTGATCGACATCATCTCTATTAGAGATATGTTGAAAAAAAAATGGGGCCCTGGTTGAAACCCCGGCTCGCACCTCTGAGATTCATTGTGCGAATCTCATTTTCATCCAAAACAATCTCCCACGCAATGAGGGAGAATGTGCCCTGTATAATGGCATTACGCTCGCCTCCTATTACATTGAGACCAAAATACATCGGCGAAGTGTGCGCGCACAGCAGTACACCACTGCCTACCCCTTCGGGGAATACAGGCGTGGTGACGTATGTGTAATAAATAACCTTGTTCTTTATCTGAATACGTAGGCGTAAAAGTCTGACCTACTTCCTCAGAGCAAATGCCTTTTGAAGGCCACGCGTCCCGATGCGACTATTTTTAGAAGTTAATACAGATGCAGCCTTAGGATGTCCCAGTAGGGCTTCAAAGTATCGATAAAAAATATCGATAAATAAAAATGGTTACCTATTTATTACTAAAATTTTTGTAAGGCAGGAAACTACTACCTACCCAGCTTGTAATAGACAGGCAGCCTGTCTATTACAAGCTGGGTAGGTAGTAGTTTCGAATGCCATGTCAGGTAAAAACATATTTATGTTTATTTATAAATTCTAATCAGGCCCACGATTTAAAGAACAATGCACATAGCTGACATTTGATTATTTTTCGTAAAGTTTTATTTTTAATTTTTGAATAAGATTTACATCGTACTTTAAGGACTAATATGCAAGGATAAACACTATAAATGTTCAGACAAAACGTTTGATTAGCAGTCGGTCAGAAGGGTCATTTGTACCAAGCCTTTGTACCTATAAGCCCTTTGTGCCAGCGGCCACCGGGTACTAATGAAACAACATCAAGCGCAACGGTCTAATTGCGAGACAGTGCTGGATTGCAAATGATAATTTTACTGAAGTAAACATTTAAAACTAAATAGTTTTTCTGTTACTATTTTTACAAAACCATAGTGTTTAAATAGAGAATTAGTAAACTATGTTGAAATTTTTTTAAAAAGTTAATAAAGTATAATTATAATCAATGATATTTTAAAGTACAGATACCTAAATTTTTGAATTCATACGTTTTGACGTAGATTATCTGACGTACGACGAAGCCGTCAAAGTCACACAGAGAATATGACGTGTGAAACTTTAAAATTTTATGAAAAGCTTCCTCTTTGATATAATATTATTTACTTTGTTTTTTTTTGTTGTGGTTTTAAATAAGACTATTTTTAAACTTTTGTCACGTGAGCAGATGTTGGCGGACTACTACTACTACAGCCCTTTTAACGTCCCACTGCTGGGCACGGGCCTCCCCTTATTGCGAGGGGGATTCAGGCCATCAGACTTCACACATCTATCGAAAACTAGTCAAGTTCCCTCAGACGTGCAGGTTTCCCCACGATGTATTCCTTCACCGTTGGCGGAATATAGCAATAATACATCTAATTACCGATCTATCGATGTTAAGCTCGTCACTAGAAGCGGAGGCCAAATAAGTTATTTCGGAGAAAGTTATTTATGACTTTTATTTTTTAATTAATTGAACACCGACCGGTTCCGTGTTTTTGTTCAGCCGCCATTTGGTTATGTAGCACAAGGTTGCGACAGTGAAGTAAGGAAATTCATAAAAAAGGAAGCCCAGAAACCGTTTGACCATGAAAACTTTACATTGAAAGTTGATTTTTTTTTTTTTAATTTAATTAATTTGCTGTTATGCTGCTGGCGTTGATTATTTTGACACCAAATTAAACTTGGGAGCTTACCAACACTCAAAGTAAAGTAACTGTGTTTCAATAGTAACTGTTAATTTTTGACAGATTGTGTATTACTTTCAGTTTTTACAGTTAACTCATTAGTTATCTGTTAAAAAGGACTCATCCGCCATCTTTATCACTGTCATCATCCATTTTTATTTATAATGTGTATTTATTGAATTTGTCCTTGCTATAATTACTCGACATTGCCATAAATACCGCATACCGCTTATTCCATCAAAATATCATCATTTCACTCATTTCCTAAAAAAAAAAAGAAGAACTCTTAAAAAGTATTAATAGAAACATTGCTGTAAGGCAGGTGTTGGAGCTATGGAGAGAGCTATGCTCGGTGTTTCTCTGCGGGATCGAATCCGGAACGAAGTAATTCGCCAGAGACCGAAAGTTATCGACATGGTGGCAGTGGGCCGGTCATATCTGCCGCAGGACAGATAACCGTTGGGGTAGACTTGTCCTAGAGTGGAGACCGCGAATCGGCAAAACGTAATGTAGGACGTCCTGTGACCATGACGATGACAATGACGACGACATACGCAAAGCGGTGGGCAGTAACTGGAAAAGAAGAGCCGAAGATCAGGCTCAGTGGCGCATCTTGGGAGAGGCCTACGTCCAGCAGTGGACTGACACCGGCTGATGATGATGATGAGGTGGTGGTGAGGGTAGGTGTATTACCATCTTTTTATATGACAATATACGGGCCCTATATGGCTATATTGGCACAGCTATATTTATTTATCCGAAAATGTTTAAAAAAAAATACGGTTAAAAAACTTTTTAAAAACAAGCTTTTATTTAATTGCCCTTAGCTTTCGTGTTCTTCTCAGCTTTTTTTGTGGTGTAAGAGGACTAGTGCTAAGTTGTTAAGTTGTCGTACTGTTAGAACTTGAGCATCAGTATAGAGAGCGTGAGTACTGTAGCGATGGTTTTTTTTAAGTAGTACTTTTATTAATGTTCTCTTTGCTCTTTCTATTTCGATCATAGAGATACATATAAGTCTAGCTGTATGCAACAACCACCGAATTGGTTTCATTATCACACCTACTAACAGTACCATAAAGCCTAAAGTATTCTATTCGTCTTGTAAAGCTTGCATAAACCATATCCAGACGTGAAACATCAATTGTGAGATGCCGATAAAATGAGGGAGGCTGAAGAAATAAAGTGAGCGAGATTCATTAGAACAAATTTGTTAGATCACAGGCCGCGATATAAATAGTCGCACAATGTCTCCTTTGAACCCTTTTTCAGGGTAGCTGAAGTAGTCCATTAAGTAGGAGTTAAATGTTTACAATAAAATATATTTTTATGTATTTATAAAGGCAACGATATCTTACTTACCTTACTTACCTTACTTACCTTACTTGCCTTACTTGCCTTACTTGCCTTACTTGCCTTACTTGCCTTACTTGCCTTACTTGCCTTACTTGCCTTACTTGCCTTACTTGCCTTACTTGCCTTACTTGCCTTACTTGCCTTACTTGCCTTACTTGCCTTACTTACCTTACTTACCTTACTTACCGTACTTACCTTACTTGCCTTACTTACCTTACTTACCTTACTTACCTTACTTACCTTACTTACCTTACTTACCTTACTTACCTTACTTACCTTACTTACCTTACTTACCTTACTTACCTTACTTACCTTACTTACCTTACTTACCTTACTTACCTTACTTACCTTACTCACCTTACTCACCTTACTTACCTTACTTACCTTACTTACCTTACTTACCTTACTTACCTTACTTACCTTACTTACCTTACTTACCTTACTTACCTTACTTACCTTACTTACCTTACTTACCTTACTTACCTTACTTACCTTACTTACCTTACTTACCTTACTTACCTTACTTACCTTACTTACCTTACTTACCTTACTTACCTTACTTACCTTACTTACCTTACTTACCTTACTTACCTTACTTACCTTACTTACCTTACTTACCTTACTTACCTTACTTACCTTACTTACCTTACTTACCTTACTTACCTTACTTACCTTACTTACCTTACTTACCTTACTTACCTTACTTACCTTACTTACCTTACTTACCTTACTTACCTTACTTACCTTACTTACCTTACTTACCTTACTTACCTTACTTACCTTACTTACCTTACTTACCTTACTTACCTTACTTACCTTACTTACCTTACTTACCTTACTTACCTTACTTACCTTACTTACCTTACTTACCTTACTTACCTTACTTACCTTACTTACCTTACTTACCTTACTTACCTTACTTACCTTACTTACCTTACTTACCTTACTTACCTTACTTACCTTACTTACCTTACTTACCTTACTTACCTTACTTACCTTACTTACCTTACTTACCACACTTAGTTTTCTACAATCCAGCAGTACTTTTGGCAATTCAATGTATATCTAACGGAACTCGAGATACAGGCTAGTTCTAGTTTGGGCTACATAACCACTGTAGCTAATGCAGACACAGCATAGGCCGGCGAGTTAACCCATGCCCCATAATCAGTCAGTCGCGTACAGAGCAGCGTACAGGTTAGGCAAAGGTGAACACGCACGTAAATGTAGAACTTACTGTACCTGTTCCGTAATTAAATTTATTATATTTGGGACGCTAATAACGGTTCCCATTCGGATACGAAACCGACACAACCATTTACCTAAAACCTACACAAAAACCCAAAAGTCACACATAATTTATTTTGCCATTTTGTTTTGCTGTTATCATTGGCATCAATCTTACATCATTTATATATGGCAGTGGCAGCCTAATTGGTAAAACGCCCGTCTTGAATGCAAGTGGTGCAGGATTAAGATCCTGCACCACCACAAATTCTAGAGGTGGGAGAACGGGGCTTACCCCGTTCTCGCACCTCTAGAATTTTCTTATTTCATGCGCCTTTCATTTTCAATAATGATTACCACTTGATGTGCGTTGAAAGCAATCATCATAAGGAAACCTACGCAACTACATAAAGGCGTGTGAAGTTAAGCAACCCGCACTGGACCAGCGTGGTGGATTACAGCCCAAATCTACCTCGTACTGAGTCGGAATATGCCCGGTATAATGGCAATACACTCGTCCCCTATTTAATTGGGACCAAAATACATATGCGAAGTGTGAATGCACAGCAGTGCACCTTTGCTTACCCCTGCGGGGAATAAAGGCGTGATGATTTATATATATTTACGATACTTTGTAATAACTGAAATAAATAAATATTTAAAAGTTTGTTAGTTTAGTAAATTTTCTTGCCAACTTACTGTTTAGTGGCCCGCTCGTATGCCAGTGTGAAATATTCCTGCAGTATTTTTTGGCTTACATCCAATATAAAACACTAAACTTGTTTTTTATGAGTGTTACGCCTCCCGCTCGCTGGGGCATCAACGCTCTCGCGTCTTTTTTGGCATAGAAAAACGAACTGTATTGACACATAGAAAAAGTTCATTCTACAACAAAAGGGCACTGACAGCGCGAGCGAATTTTGACGCGGGGGAGCGTGGTTTTACGTACATCATCGTACATTCCCCGAAGGGATAGGCAGAGGTGCACTGTAGTGCGCCCACACTTCGCCGATGTATTTTGGTCCCAATGTAATAGGGGGCGAGCCTATTGCCATTATACCGGGTACATTCCCCCTCAATACGAGGGACATTTGGGTCATAGTTCACCACGCTGGCCCAGTGCGGGTTGGTGAACTTCACACGCCTTTCTATAGACGTGCAGGTGTCCTCATGATGTTTTCCTTCACCGTTCAGCAAGTGGTAATCATTGTTGAAAATGACATTTGCACATGAAATTATCTCAGAGGTGCGGGCCCGGGATTTGAACTTGCACCCCCTTACGTTCCAGGCGGGCGTTCTTGCTCACGAGGCTACCACTGCTGTGGCTGTGGATGCTACCGTGGCTTTTACGACAAAAATTTAACCACTATCCATATTGACATAGAGTTCGTTTGGTATTGACAAATATTTTGATGCTCGAACGTAGACGCGCCAGTGTGCTGGGGGCTTTATGTTGTTAATAAGAAGTGTTTATATACTCGTTGGCTGGAACCCCAAACTTTATTATGTTGTAATTATCTTGAAGGCTGCAGACATATATGGCCAGACAACACATACCTACTCATCGTATGAGTATGTATGGTCTGGCGGGGTCCGCTACGCCCCAAATTAGTATATATAGTTCAGATCGTCGAGAACTCTTCTACCGCGAGCTAGGATTTTCATAGTACTTTGTATGGCGTTTCAATATCTTGTACGCGTAGAATTACGATGTGTCAGTAGCCGCGCCATCTAGTAACGATTGGTGGAAGTTCTGTTTCGTGACGATATTGCTAATAAGTGTAAATTGAAGTACAAGGGTTTGCATAGTTTGACCTAGTTTGAAACAGGAAGTCGAACATCGATCTTAAACAGGATTTGATTAAGGGACAAAATGTTATTTAACTATTTGACAACTCTATACAATATGAGAGTTGGATTGTCTGTTTGTTATATCAAAATGACAACTTTTAACGAAATGCATATGAAAGTATATACGGTCCATATAGCAAAACACATTTGTTTACTTCTGTTTGTTTTAGGTTATCTCCGAACGACCAGACTGGTTCTACGGGACTTGCACTGGCACATGAAGTAACTTAGGCTGATTTATTATAGAAAAAAGAATTGTGGTTCCGTGGTTAAAAAATAAAACCATTTCGTTCGAGCAAATTCTTCATCTTTGTCGGTATCACTCTTGAAAGAGTGGTCCTGGTCTTCAGGTGTTGGTGGCAAGCTTCACAACACGCCGCCACTCCTCTCTAATGGCCTCGAGCTAATTAGGGTTCCTAAATTCTACGTAGACGGAATAGTTCGTAGTTCCTAAATCCTAAGGTAAGTAACAGTTTTTTTTTTAATGGACTACGGTGTTGGCCCTATTTATACAAAACTAAAACCCTTTCAAGGTCGATTTCCGTTAAACAATCTTACCTTTACTAAAATCCGATACTTTCTACCCTCTTCGTAACATGATCCGCGATCTTTCAATAACGAACTCTTTGTCACCAGAAACGTTGCCTAACGAGGTGAAACATAGCAAAATAGTTCTCTTGGCCTTGAGTATTTTTCTTACGAACCGTGGGTGTTTGAAATCGCTACAAAGCCCAGTGGTGTTAGCACGCATGTCAAGACAAGACCTCTGTCACGGATTGGCTCGCTCGCTCTCTGTCTTATTTCATACGAGAGAAAGCGATATAATCAATGAATGCATTGGAGCAACATGCTCGTGCTAATAATATCGAGGTGCAATGTGTTCCGCAGAAAAAGGATGAAAACCTGATTAACATCATAAATCAACTGAGCAAGACCATTGGCTATCAAGTGAAGGATGAAGATATTTCCTATTGCACTCGCGTTATGAAGTCTAATAACAGCAATAATCGTCCAAAATCAATAGTAGTCCAGTTCAGCACACCAAAGCGTCGCGATGCTTTTTTAGCCGCATCGATTAATTTTAACAAATTGAAATCATTTAACGAAAAATTAAACACATCCCATCTCGGCTTTGCAGGCGAGAAATCTCCGGTTTTTATCGTGGAGCATTTGAGTCCAACTAACAATGCATTACACGCAGCTACTCGTTTGAGATCAAAAGAAAAGGGTTACAAGTATGTTTGGATAAGAGGAGGACGTATCTTCGTTAGAAAAGCTGATGACTCTGAATATATACTAATCAAGGATCTTGACTCTTTAAATAAGATAGTTTAACTTCATATCTGTTTTTAAGCAATATATATAGTTGTAAACTTTTAAAATTCGCCGGTTTTAATATATATTATCAAAACACTCGAGGTTTGCGTTCAAAATTACAAGAATTTAATTGTAATCTAGCTTGTTTTAACTACGACGCTTTAATATTAACTGAAACCTGGCTCAACAGTAATATTCTGAACAGTGAGCTTTTTGATCATAGATACAAAATTTTTAGGCGAGATAGAGAATGTTCAGGATTTCATAATCAGAAGAAGGGAGGCGGTGTGTTAGTAGCAGTTTCCAAAAGATTTAATGCTAATAGAATGTTTGATTGGGAAAGCAAGTGTGAAGATTTGTGGATAACTGTCGATATCGCGCCAGGCCTCAAAATAGCAATATGTGCAATTTACTTACCACCACCATTGCAACACTATCATTTAAAATATTTCATGGACAAATTTAATTCTATTTCGGAGGTAAACGACTGTCATACTGTCTTGATTGGCGACTTCAACATGAGTAAAATAGACTGGATCAACATAAACAGTGTCACGGGTCCTTCTTTGCGCTCGCTTTCGAATATGTGTCAGGAGTTTTTAGATTTTACGTACATGAATAACCTTAGACAATGTAACGGAATTACTAATAAAATCGATAAAGTTCTGGACTTGGTACTTGTTGATCTTTCTCATTGTAATGTAACTGAGGCTTCACATAGTCTATCTAAAATTGATGCCTACCACCCCCCACTGGATATATTTATACCATGTAAACCTAAAAATTATTCAAAGCAAAATATGACATCCAGATTAAACTTTAATAAAGCCGATTATAAAACCATCAACAAAGAGCTTGAAAAAACAGATTGGTGTAAATTATTTTTGGACATTGACGATCCAAGTGTTATGCTTGATATTTTTTATAACATTGTAAACAGACTAATAAAGCAATATGTTCCATCGACTAAAATCAGGACCAACTCAACCCCACCCTGGTTCAACAAAAGCTTACAGAGGTTAATACGCGAAAAAAATAGATACAGAAAAAAATATAACATATACAAAAACCCAATGGACAAAGTATCCCTAATCATTTGCAGCAAACGTTGTGAACATCTTGCAAAAGAATGTTACAATGCCTATTTAAACAACATTGAACAGAAAATTGGTGCCAATTGTAAATTCTTTTGGTCATATATTAAGGCTAAGCGAAAGCAGACCAGTGCCTTCCCCACTTCTATTACCAACGGAGATCAAAAAGCTAACAATGGTACTGACATCTGTAACATGTTTGGTTCTTATTTTTCGTCAGTATATTCCCCACCTGTAATACAACCCTATAACGTAGTTACAATGTATCCTTATTTATACAATTTGTCTAGCAGCTCCGACTGTTTTTCCACATTCAGCATTCATAAAGAAAATATAACTAGATATCTTGAGAATCTAGATACATCAAAAGGACCAGGCTGTGATGGAATACCTCCTGTATTCTTTGTGAAATGTGCCAATAACTTGACTATCCCGCTTCAGTCCATATTCAACAAATCACTCAGGGCTGGAATTTTTCCTGCGCAATGGAAACTTGCGAAAGTGATTCCCATTCATAAAGCGGATAGCGAAGAACATGTAGGAAACTATAGACCCATATCCATTCTCACAACTTTAGCTAAGGTTTTTGAAGCGCTAGTGTGCCCAAGCATACAAAATTATTTCAAAAAATATATTTCTGATTACCAGCATGGTTTCATTGCTAACAGATCTACGTGTAGTAACCTGGTTACTTTTGTCGAAAATGCTGCGAAGGCAATGGATTCCAATAAACAAGTTGACGTAATTTACACTGACTTCAGTAAAGCTTTCGACAAAGTTTCACATGCTATTTTAGTTCAGAAACTTTATGCATATGGGTTTGCGGGTCCGTTCCTCGAATGGCTTAAATCTTATCTAAGCAATAGATGCTTTAATGTTGTAGTTGTATGAGTCTAATATTTTCAACATATCTTCTGGAGTTCCACAGGGATCACATTTAGGCCCAATACTTTTCGACATCTTCATCAATGACCTACCGTACTGTTTTGTCCACTCGACGCCTTACTTATTTGCAGATGACTTAAAGGTAACCAGAGTTATTGACACACATAACGACGCTATACTACTTCAGATCGATATTGACAGGCTTTTAAGTTGGTGTTCAAACAATGATATGCAACTGAACATCAAAAAATGTTCGCAAATTACCTTCACGCGTAAATTAAATCCCATTCGTTTCAGCTACCACATAGACGGTACACAACTCCAAATAATCGATGTTGTTCGCGATCTTGGAGTCTTACTGGACCAGAAACTTACGTTTATCCCGCACATTGATAACATTATAAAGAAAGCGTCAAAAATGTTAGGTTTTATAATAAGAAATGCCAAATCCTTTAATGTCAACACTAAAATTATTCTCTACAATGGCCTTGTTCGTAGCATTCTTGAGTATTGCGTGGTTGTGTGGCGTCCTCACTATGCAACACATAATTTGAGAATTGAACGTATTCAGAAACGTTTCATACGGCATTTAGTCTTCGCGACAGGTGCTGCTAGAAGACTCCCTTCCTATACGGAAAGACTTAAAACCTATAAATTGGCGTCTCTGGAAAGCCGTAGAAATCTTCTTGATTTAAAATTTGTTTTCAAACTATTCCGTTGTAACATTGACTGTCCCCAACTGTTGACATTGTTTAAGCTTAATATTCCGTACAAATACCCTAGAAATCGTATCAGACTATTTAATCCACCTCTCCGTAAAACTGTGCATGGTTCTAATTCCCCTGTACCCAGGCTGTGTAAGCTTTTAAACACAATGGAAAACATTGACATATTTCACACGTCATTATACAAGCTTAAGTACCAAGTCCTTAGCTAGTTGTTTGATTTGCTTTGTATACTATTTTTTGTTTTTAATTTTATTATTATAGTGTTATTTAATAATTTATTATTTTTTCTACCTACTGGCTGGTTTCAGCAATACGTCACAGATTTAATGTTATGTTGTGTTACTTTTAAACTGCATGCTCTGCACTTTTGAGCTAACTGTTAGATCGTTTTTTACTTTTTACTTCTTACCTACCTATTTTAAAAAAATGTATTATTTTTATGTTTTCTCGCATACCTAAATAGTTATGTAGTTTTTGCATGATGTGTTTACCTTAGAGAATTGTACACTTAGTTTTAGAAAACCTTGTTTCCATTATGTTATTTTTGGTGTAACAATTATTGGTGAACCTTAAATAAATAAATAAATAAAATAAACATATTCTGTGACATGAGTCTAGTTTTGGCGCTCATGCTACAACTACAGAGGGTTTCAAAAGACGCGCGTCAGTATGTTTGCACATACTATAACGAACTATGTGCCAATTCGCATAAAGATTAAATTTCTGTGGTAAAAGCCACGCCACACGCTTCAAAATTCGCTCGCGCATTCGGTGTCATTTCGTTGAAGAATTAACTTTTTCTATGGATCATATGTGTATCTATTGTATTTGTCCAAACTATTAATTACATACACTATCGATTACAATCGCAGATGCAGACATTCCTCACCTTATTCCATTAAAATTTCGTAAAGAAAGAAGTTATTTTTCTTCTTTCTATGATTCATTGGAGTTTGTTTTAGTATGGCAAACATTATACCGGAGACAGTGCCGGATTAAGGCAACTGGATGCCCTAAGCAATCTTTCCCTTGGACCTCCCCCCCCCCCCCCTCCTTAAGTGAACTACAAAGAATTAAATCATGCTCTAGATGGGGTCGGCACAACATGATTTCACATGTTGTCGTAAGATTTTGAAATTGCTTTAGCTTTCGTGTGCCCGTTTTTTTTTCCTCGGTTGTCTCTGGTCCCTGGCCCCCCTAGACGGGATGCCGGAGGTTTCACAGGATTTTTATAAGACGAACCTTTATTTGTTTACGTCATTATAAACTCTACGCATAGCCAGGCAATACTAGATTACAGTTGTAATATATCAATTCGACGGGTCCCAATTTAAATTCAACATGTCGGTAAACTTGCTTGGGAAGTCGGCTCTGATTGTCAAGGTAGCGTCGATATTGAGCCGACTACGATTTATTACGTCACGGGATTTACTCGAGTTACGCCTTAGAGTCACTGGAGCCAGCGAATGAACTTGACTTTTTTTGAAAATGTACTCTATGTCAATGTGATTAAACATTGAATTTCCGTGGCAAAAGACACGCGCTCACTCCTCAAAATTCGCTCGCGTCTTCAATGACATTTCAATTATTGCAGTTCGCAACGAGTTAATATATATAGATATAGATATAGATATATATATATATATATATATCACAGACACAGACACGGATATATATATATATATATATATATAGATATATGACTTGCTATTCAACGAGGAAATGCAGCTAGCGTTCTTGCCACCATATATATATAAACTAAAAAAAGGTATATATATATATATATAGATCAACAAAGTTTATTGACAGATAAATTGGTCGCATGAGTTTTGTCGCACCAGTAGGCACAGAGCTGTACCCAATATTATTTACTGTGTAAATTTTACATTGGTTTGGACATAAATCAAGTGGAAATTGGAGCTTCTATATCTGGGATTGATTGTGTATTTTATTATTATCGTAATACAATTTAATTTGAAATTTAAAGCGGGTTTCAGACTACGCTATAATATAATAGCATATAGCTCATAGCACAACAATATCGCGCATCATACATTGTTATGGACACATTCACACTGTACTGTATTATATATTATTGGCTTACTATACGCTATAAATTGGTGCGATGCGCCGAGTTCATGTTTTCTCTCACCCCCGGCCGTCTCGTCAATTGATCTTGCTATATACTATAAAATGCTTGCGATAATATCGCGTAATGCGAACCCCATGCTAAGCTATATAGCATCATTCTTTGCTATACTATATAGCACAATAGTATTGCGTAGTCTAAAACCCGCTTTAGGGAAAATGTACCAAGTAACGGCGTGATCTAGTGGTCTCAGTGTAGGCCGCTCGGCTTGATTCACCGGATACTTGAAGGTAGAGATGAAACGGACAGTGGTTTGGCCGGATAACGGATATTCGGCACGCTACCAGGCCGGTGCGCCGGATATCCGGCTATCAGATATTCGGCCCTTTATCACGTTACATGAGGCTTAGACATCTCGAATCGATCGCAATCACGACCTACTTGGTGGTCAGTTAATTTTCATCAGTGCCCTCAGTTTGCTAGAATTTAACTTTCAGCACTTGGCAGTAGCGTATACAGTGAAAGGCTATTTTCAGCTGGTCTGGTATACGAAGCCAAACGGAGTCGCCTCTTAACAACAAATGGCGAAAATTTGGTATTAATTTGCCACAATTTGCCAATTGTTAATTTTAAACACATTAATGAAACAAATATTCTTGACGTGCGATTATAAAAATAATCGGTGTCCATAGTTATGGACATCATAGTTATGGAATAACTTTATTGTGGTATGATTAGCTTTGTGTAAAATAATTAGATTTTTTAAATTTTGCTATCCGGTATTCGGCTGGATAGTGAGAACAAGGCCGGATAGGTGGGATACCGGCCGGATACTGATACCGAATTACTATGCGGCCGGATACTGAATCACTATCCGGTATTCGGCTGAATACTGCATTACTATCTGGTATCCGGCCGGATAGTGAGAACAAGGCCGGATAGACCAGATACCGGCCGGATACTAAATTACTATCCGGTATCCGGCCGGATAGTAAGAACTTTTTCTGGTGCTGCGCCACCTGCAAGAGCCAAACCGCCAACATCTTTCGGATGTTGGCGAGCTACTTCTCGGCCCGCCGTGTTGGTCTTTTAGTGGGTGACCAGGTGGAGTGGAAGGTGTCAACTATGGAATGCCCACAGGGCTCCGTGCTAGGCCCGAATGTACTCATGAACGATCGAAATCTGTTGCTTTTACCAATGCCCGTTAGTGTAACATCAATAGCGTACGCGGACGACGTCACACTTTTGATCGAGTCCAACTCTCGGGCTCAAATTAAGGCAGTCGCCAGGGATAGCCTGGACTTAGTGGTAGCTTGTTTGTGTTGGTGAATTTTACACGCTTTTTTAGTGTCATAAATTTCTTCACGATGTTTTCCTTATAAATAAAATGCCAATGATTAAAAATGTCAACACTTTATTCATAAATCAGTATAAGTACTTATATTTACTTAGAGCTATACAGTTTACAGTATAAAGACTTAGTAACATTACGATGAGTATCCTAGTCCCATACAAAAATATTACCTCTCATTCAACCGTCTCTTGTACTGTCATCTCCATTTTTTTTTTCTTGTAAACTAAATTTAAAAAAATGTTTAGTGTAAAATTATATATGTATTATAATGTGTGTAATAAATATCCCGTGGTGAAAAAATACAGGACCCCAATGTTCGTTTGATCGATATAATCTCTATTCGAGATATCGCATCTTGAAAAGTATAGAGACCTAACTCAAAAATAATGTTGCTGAAAAATAGTCGTCAGACCCTTTAAGATTTATATTCGAAAACCTCAAGTTTCTAAATGGGTCTCTATACTTTTAAAAATGCGATATGTCGAAAAATACGACCATTCGACCAATTTGACCAGTTTTCATTCGACATATCTCGAATAGGAATTATGTCGATCTCACGAAGATCGCCCCGTTTGATGTTTCGACCAATTTACCGAAATATTTTGTTTCATTGCCATAAATATGTTTTAGATAGATATATAACTCTTTGTTTCACCTCATAGTGTAATACAAACTATACGCATACGATATAAATTGCAAGTGTTACCTTTGTAGTTAGTTAGATTTTTTCTTTGCGTTTTTTTTTTTTTTTTAGTATTAATATACTTGACCTTTATTACTTAGAATAGAGTATGATATTGAGAAATAGTTGGATGTGTATACCGCCATTGTTCTGTTTCAGAACAAAAGTACTTTGATAGCTTCAAAAGTACTTTGATAGCAACAAAAAATCCCTTACGATAAAAGAGGGTAAATTTTTTTTTGAAGACAATCTAGAAACATTTATTTTTTATTACATCCCTCATACCGTCGAATACTAATCTTATCCATACTCAGAGACCTGTCGAGATATGTAAAATTGAATATTTCAAACAAAGAACTTATTTTCTTGTGAAATAAAGACATTTGTTTTGTGATATGAAATACGAAACTTGATCCGGAATATGTTACTCGAATAAGGATACGCATAGACAATCGACTTTGGGCAATCGATTTAATAATCTATAAAATATAATAGTATCTATATAGTACGCACAAATGTTGTGTAAAAAAGTTGAAATCAGCTCAAGTAGAGGTTTATAGTCTTATAACTAGACTTACACTTAGATAAATATTAGATATACATTTATAAAATACTACATGAACAATAAACATTTTCACATTCAGCTGGCTGAAAAACATATTTGTACAAAGTATATATTTTGGCTTTACGGAAAACGTTTTAACAATTTTGATTTTATCATTTTTTTAATTATATACCGCATAAGTTTAGAGAATATTTTATATTATCAATGCAAAAATAATCCTTTCAAAGGTACAGCTTAGCTATTTATTGAATAATTTATGTGTCAAGCGTAGAATAAATAACTCTAAATAATTTCTATTGAGTATTCAAGCATCTTCATCATCTTTTAATATGAATATATACCATTATATGCTGATTTATAAATACATTTTTTAATTTTAACACGATTTAAAGCTTCAATTTCATCTTATAAAGAGTTTTTGTTACAGGACACAATGTATACCAGAGAACTAAATGGATGTGCTCCATTTCAATAAAATATTTCTTGTAACATTTCCGTCAACATTATTGTCCACCAAAAGAATGTTTGAAACATTCATCCATCGATCCTAACAAGATTTATATTTGTGCATTAGTCAAATAAACGTAACATCGTGCTGTAGACCTTATAAAGCAGAATATTTTATCAAGTTGTAATTCTTCAATACATTGACGTGCAAATATATGTTTTTACATCTTACTATAATACCAAACAATTTAGATATGACGACAATTTTATATACCCTTATTGTAAAAGACAACAACTTTACAACATTTATTAGTATATAATCATTATGTACATGACATGATAAGTCTTGAATTCAAAGTGTGCGTATTCAAGGTATTCAGATAACATTGTATTCAAACAAGAATATAAGAATAGAAAAGAATATAGTAATAGAAAATGAATGGTAATGATGTGAATACATTAGAATATTCATACTACATTCTACAAAATTAAACTTCGACACTAAACGATTAAGATTTCTATTGAATAAATTCATTTTTTTTCTCTACGTTAACAGATCTCTATTCTAGTTCTTTCTCTACGTTTCAATATCACTTAACATTGATTCTTTTCTACAGTAAATGGACATACAACCGTTATTTCTAATCACATTTACTTACTATGATTTTGGCATCGCGAGAATACCGTCGGTATTATGAGACCTTGACGCAATTTTAATTGATGTTCAAATCTTCAGTCCTTAAAACGTCGTCTCTTCATCTGTGAAAAGGATTAGAGTCTAAAATATGGATTATGAAGTCTTAAAAATATTTTGGAGGGCTTATAAAATTTATTTAAGAGGTGTTAAGGGTGGTTTTATCAAACAATAGCACTTGCTCTTTAGAAGATACGGGCTAAAGTTTCGTGTCAATGGTCCTTAACTCGAGATTTGACTCTTGTGACTATAACGGCTATTGGATATATTGAGTAAATATGTATTATTTGAAGTATATATATTTGTAATATTTGTTTATTTCTATAAAAGGCAATACATTAAAGTTCTATTATACACTATAGCCTATGGTGGTATACACTCTGTTACAGGCTATAGTGAGTTCTTATTTCGGTATGCTTATTATAATTGTATTCGAATATATGTGCTATTCCAAGTATTATGAATCACTCTGTCTTGCCGAATAAAAAAAAATACTCAAATAAAAGTAAAAAAAACTTTCTGGCTTCTCATTGAATGTCGTATTTATGTAGCACTCACCTTCCATTCAAACAGCTAAGTCCAACGTTCTGTGCGTCATTAGATGGCAATGAGATGTTGGCGGGGGGGCTCTTGTTGAGAGGGTACCATTGCGCCACGGGCTTGCGAGGGTTGTCCAGCATTTGGAGCCAGTGGTCGCGGCCCATGCCGATCAGGGTGGAGCCGATTGCGGTGCATCCGATCAGCTCATTCGGGCCAATTCTGTTGTACAAAGAGAAAAAAAAACATTACGTAATTATTCTATTTTAAGAACAAAAACTTCTAAAAAGATTGAAATTTGATTGGAATATTTATGTTTAATATATTATTCAAAGTTAGTAACGTTTGCTTAATTGAAGTCTTAAATAAATTTTGTGGTCTTGTTAAACTGCGGTAGTTTAAATCCTCTTTTCTGTGTTGATTAGAATACAAACAAGCAAGTGGGTGGGTCCATTCCAAATAAGAAACTCGGCTAAAACAAGTTCGAAAGGGGAATAATTTTGCATCGTAACTTTTTGAATACTTAAAACAAAGCTTTAAGTAAAGGTCGTGAACTCAAATTTGAATCCCGAGATAGTATATACGCGAATAGTTTAAATTTCATTGAAACATTTCACTGTGTTGAATGACAATCGAATTTTAAGATACTCTAAATTAATTATTACTGAGCTAATTGATTTTCGTGACCTTCCATAAGTATCGAGTTGTTGACCTAAGGGACTGTTTACACGATGTGAAAAGACCCTTAGAGTAATTATGTATGGACGATTATAATGGTAGATTATTTACTAAAATAACATAATTAATTAATTATTAATAAACATAAAATAATTAATCTGTCCTAACTGGTGCTTACATAGAGTTAAAGAAATCATTAGAGTGGTGAAGTGCGCCGTACGGGCTGACGCCAGACACGGTCGTAATACTGCCAAAATGGCAAATACTGCATACCAATCGATGTTTAATGGTTGCGTAGTGAACACGTGTCACTCTATAATTGACAGGTACAAAAGGAAATTACGCCGTTTAAGGTAGTAATCATTGCAAAACTTACTTAGCAAAGTAAGGCACCCATTTGTAATTACCACTTATTATTGCTTGCGTGATGACGGTTGGTTTCATACAATATTTTTTTACTGCCGTTCTAACTTTTCTTTTTTTCTATGGGTACCTGTCATAATCGATGACTTTGACGAGGAGAGTGACGTCATAGACGTTCTCAGCTGGCAGGTCGAAGACCAGGGCTTCGTTGTAGACCGGCGAGAGAGTGTTCTTCTTAACCGTTGTTTTCTTCTTCTTGATGCGCTTGCCTTGGCATATCAGGCAGATCTTTACGTATGGATCTGTTTGGAAGAAGGAAAGTCATGACTTTATAACATGTTATCAGACTGTAAACGCTGAGTGAACCGTTCAAAGTCAAAGGTAGCAAATACAAGTGGTTTCCAGGTCGCTTATGTACTTGACTTCACCCCTCGATACCTATAATAATATTATACCTATCCCTAAAAGTTACACAGAATTTAATACTTAATCGTTCGTTAAAAAACCAAAACGAACTTAATGTAGTCATAGAAAGAGCTCATTTTTCAACAAAATGTCATGGATGTCGCGAGCGATTTTAGAAATGGCCTTTTCTGAATTTGCCCCATTCTGGGTGTAACTGGGGTCGCCAAATCCATTGTATAGTAAAAATTGAACAAGTTTCCCTTAATTTGAGATCATACGATGAGTACCTACGTGTCGTCTGGCAAATATTTATTATGCATAAAAATATATTAATACCCCTAAGAGTTCCAATCTCCCCTATTTTTTCCTTTCCATCCCAGGGAGACAAGTCCGGAATACAAATACAAGGGATCTGCAAAACGTTTTACGATTTCCGTACGGGATACCAAAGGCAGAGCTTACACGGGTAGGTGATCAAAGGGGCGGATGCCGGGGCCGGGAGACCGCAGCGGTGACTTTTAAACATTGCGACTGTCTGAGATTGTATCTAAGGGTATATATAGGTATATTTGAAATAGGTCATTGTATATATGACGTGAATTATTTATTTAAGTTACATTCACGTATATATAAATATTATATAATCAAAATAAAATTACAATTATTATGAAAAATATATAAAACTCGTATACATCTACAAAAATTGTAGTGTCAGTATTTATTAAAGTATCTAGAGTACCCATAACGACTCCACTCTTCGTATAGCTCTGCGGCGAATTTTCCGCCATTTTTGTTATCTCATGTACCTGTAGTATACGGCAATTATATGGGAAAACAAAAATGACGAAGTCAGATACACCAGAAAAATTTCCCGCAACGCGGGCTCGAAATTCCATCTCCGATAAAATATCTCCATGATATTTTACAGTTAATTACATAACTACATTAGTATAACTAAATGCCGAATTTATTTAACTTATAACAGTCTTAAAAAAAGGATGAGGTATTTTATTTGACATGTGTATTTTTATTTTTCAATCATTATCGGAAACTGTTCTCACTCTATTTTATTCGTGAGAGCATATTCTGACCTTGGACTTTCACAAAAAGCGATTCCATTTTATAACAACAAAGGCTGGAGGTCCCCGATCATGACAAATGGTCCTTTATTGATCACACCATTCTACCTTCGAGATACAGCGTGGGTTTAAAGAAATAACTGAATTGTGAAAAATGTCGCTTTACAAGCGTCCGTCTTCGTTCATAGCTATTATAAGAGGCCTTTGTGTCGTAGGAGTGATTAAAAACTTTTTAAAACGTAGCAAATATAAGCAGCTTCCAGGAAAAGGTTCCAAAATCCAGAAAAGTGAGGCAGATTTTAATATTTAATCGTTCATTGTCACGAAAGATTTTATTGAAATTGTTAACTCATTCAAAAGAGATCTTACGTATTCAACACTGTGGTCCAATTCAGTGTGGGATAAAAAAATTAAGACAAACGTTACGTCGTCTCACGCCTTGGAGTGAACCCTTAGCGTAGGGTTGACATCTTTTACACGTATATTTTTATTGCATAAGTCACCCCGTGAAAAAAACTATATTTTTGCCAATATCAAAACGAACTGTATTTACTCATAAGAAAAGCACATTTTCCAACGAAACGACATCGACGGCACCACATCCACCACAGAAATTCAATCTTTATATTTTTTAATACATTTTCAAAAATAGTTAAATTAATTCGCTCGGGCCAATGTCTCGCTTATCAAACACCGCAATTAAATCAGTAATCTGATAACGTTGTTTCCACAAAACAATGCCACTTAATCAGGTAATATCAACACGTGAACGTTTACGGCAAATTGATTCCAAGTCTGTTCAGACCTCTGTTGTATCCGCCGGTAACACCTTATGAGCGTTTATAAACGCATACGCTCGAATTTCTATGTGGGTATAGACGAGTACAGTCACGCGTTTTGCTACACACGCAATGAGAACAAGTTTTGACGTGCTTATAAGCTCGTATAACACATGCTATTGACACTCGCCACTACCACCGGTTCGAGAGTTGTAATCAAATAAAATATACAATAAATACATCATCACGCCTGTATTCCCCGAAGGGGTAGGCAGAGGTGCACTGCAGTGCGCCCACACTTCGCCGATGTATTTTGGTCCCAATGTAATAGGGGGCGAGCCTATTGCCATTATACCAGGCACATTCTCCCTCCATACGAGGGAGATATTAGGCCCTTGGTTCTGGTGGCCCAGTGCAGGTTGGTGAACTTCACACGCCTTTCCATAGACGTGCAAGTTTCCTCACGATGTTTTCCTACACCCTTCAGCAATGGTAATCATTATTGAAAATGACATTCGCATATCAAAATTAACTCATAAGTGAGGGCCCGGGAATTTAACTTGCACTCCTTACATTCAAGGCGGGCGTTCTTGCCCACGAAGCTACCACTGCCACTTCGTTTTGGTATTTGCAAATAATTGGTGTCGCGCGTTTGTCTTCAATGTGAATAGGTCAGTACCTAACGTAGGATGGATTGAGTTAATTTGTTGAGCGATTAATCGTTACTAGCGACCATTATAGTGCGGTAATTAAATTATATAGTTTCAAAGTTCCGAGGGTTTCGTGGAACGTCCTAAGCTCGCCTAAGGAATTCGGTACAGGAAGCTTCAGAAGTCGGAAATAGTACTTTTACCAATAAATTAAGCGTGAGTGCAAAGACAGTGGTAACCTAGTTGCAATTACTAATTACAAAGAAAATTAATGTGTCTATGGAACCTAAAGTAGGCCTAGTCTGTATTTTGAGTTCCGTTACATATTGAATTGCCAAAACTATTACCTACTTAAATGTAAACAGTAAGTAGGGTAAGTAGGGTAAGTGGGGTAAGTGGGGTAAGTGGGGTAAGTGGGTTAAGTAGGGTACGTAGGGTAAATAGGGTAAGTGCGGTAAGTAGGGTAAGTAAGTAAGTAATTAAATTTAATAAAGGGAAATGATTAATTAAATATTAGATAAAACATTAAAATAGTTTATGTGCCTAATATCATATCGGACTTCTGATACACCCTGTATATAATCACCTGATGATCCGTTGATGTCCATTGCCTTCAGGTTCCTGCATTTGATTACAGTGACGGTAAGCCGCCCAGCAGTAGGCAGGTAACAGAGCGACAGCATCAGCTCCCCTAAGTCTTTCTTTTCCTGTAGACAAATTTTTCCGAATTAAAACCAAGCATGGACATATAAAAAAGGTCGGATGATCATACAAAATCATAAGTGAAGCACCCATAACAAGCCGACTTGCTTAGACGTGTATATCTATATCGCACACATTATCATCATAGTAAATCAATCGCCGTCGTTAACAACTTATAACGCTTAGCAAAATACGTTGCATCACTTTTGATGCGAGCGGCGCAGAGTCCTCTTATTTTTAAAGTCTTGTCCAAATAGAAACAGCAAAACGCGTCCAACCCAGTTTTACGACCACCAAAATGAACCGTACTTAAAAGAAGCATATTGTTCAACGAAATGTCACAAAAGCAATGGCTTTTGCCATGGAAATCCAAACTTTACAAATATTTGAATTGAGTACATTTTCAATAAAATTTCAAGTGAATTCGGTCACACCATTATGCTCAGGGTGAGACTGGGATTTCTATAAACTTGGATGTTATATTCCATACTACTTATTTGAATAGCTCTGGTTTGTAAGCTTAAATACACCTAGTTACCACCCTCTTATCACACACACTTGCTAACCGAAACCTTTCAGCTGTCAAACCATAGATTAAAATGTGATTAAGCGTTAACGCCCTGGACATACTGAGCCGAGCGAACGAAAATGTACTCTATCTTATTATACATAAAGATTTAATATCTTTGGCAAAAGCTACGTAACCGCCTGTGCGCGTCTAGGCGCACGCGAACAATTTTTTGCCAAAACCAAAACAAACTTTAATAGTTTCAACAATAACCTCATTTTTGAACGAAATGTCAGCGATGAAGTGAGCGGATCTTACGGTTGCGTGGCTTTTACCACATTAATTCGATCCTTAACCATATTAAAACAGAGTACATTTTCAAATAAGGTCAATCGCAGGGCGTGAATTCGCTCGCGTCATCGATGACATTGAAAATCCTCAAACAGACACCGATCTCGCCGGCGAGGTCGTCGAACCCCCTCTTCCGCTCGTAGGTGCAGATTTGCACCTAAGAGCACAGTCACTACCTCTCCCCTCATGGTAACTGGTCAAGCCGAGGTCGTGCCCTCTGTGGCGCCCTTGAGCTAGTTGCCACCCTTTTCCGCCCTTAAGGCCTTGGTTGGAGTGCACTCTGCGTTCGCCACTACTCCGGTTAAGCTGTAAAGGCCACCTCACGACCAACAGCGTAGTCCATAAATACAATACAATACGACATTGAAAAATGTACTTTTTAATTGAGTGAATACAGTTCGTTTTGGTATAAACATACTATGTTTTCATACCAAAACAAACTGTATTGTCTCATAGAAAAAGTTTTTTTTTTTTTAACGAAATGAGCGAATTGATGATATTTAATGGAATAAGATGAGGAATGGCATCACCTGCGACTAGCGCGAGTATTTCGCCAATGTCAAGTAATTAATAGCAAGGACAAATTCAATAAATACATATTATAAATAAAAATGGATAATGACAGTGATAAAGATGGCGGATGACCCTAGAAAAAGTTCATTCTTCAACTAAATTTCACTGACAGCGCCGGCGAGTTGTGACGCCCCTACAAGTCACAATTCGCTGGCGCTGTCAGTGACTGACTGGTTCCCATGGAGATATTATAACGGAGATGGCATTTCGAGCCCGCGCTGCGGTAATTTTTACTAGTTTATCTGACTCCGCCATCTTTGTTTTCCTATATAGTTGCCGTATACTACAGGTACATGAGATAACCAAAATGGTGGAAAAATCGCCGCAGAGCTATACGAAGAGTGGTGTCGTTATGGGTACTCTAGATACTCTATGCTGTTACCACACAGATTTTATTATTATGTATATTGACACAGAGTTCGTTTTGGTTTTGATAAAAAAAATCCGCGCGATAGTCTACGTCCCAGTGTGTCTCCCTTAAGCCTCCTTAATTATCGTGAGGCGTTCGCATGGAATTAATAAGACCAATTACTTGGTACTGTGAGTGTTTCTCAAGCGACCCGTTCAACGACCTGCTTGATTGATTAACACCTGGCGATAAAATGTCTTAGGGATACAATTTTAAGTATATTCTGTTATGTTAGGCACTTTACTTAGTAATATAAACCATTGATCAGAAAGTCTAGGCTCATGATAACAACTTTAAGCCTCTAAGCACAATGTGGCGTCAATGTACGCGGGTCAAAGTGTTAGCCAATATCAAAACGATCGCTATGTCAATATGCGTAAAGATTGAATTTCCGTCGTAAAAGCCACACCACTACGCGTCAAAGTTCGTTCGCGATGTGAGTGTCGTTTTGTTGTAGAATGAACTCTCTCTATGTGTCAATACAGTTTGTTTTGCTGGTGGCAAAAATATGACGTGTGATGTTGTAACATAAAAAAAACTCCCTAGGTAACAGTAAACATTTATTTTATTTATTAATTTACTAAGTACCTACGGCTAATTTCATGAAAAGGAGAGGTATAATTGTTGTAACATGCAATGTGATTTTAAATATAAGTATAAATAATTTGTCATATTTAATACTGCTACCAGTTTCGATTTAACGCCTAGCTGAAATATAAAATACGTTATTATTATTTTTACGAAATGAGCGAAATGATGATATTTAATGGAATAGGATGAGGAATGGCTTCACCTGCGACTAGCGCGGGTATTTCGCCAATGTCAAGTAATGAATAGCAAGGACAAATTCAATAAATACACGTAATAAATAAAAATGAATGATGACAGTGATAAAGATGGCGGATGAATCCGAAATACGTTTTCGATGCATGAGTATAATGCCATCAATAAATACTTTTCTTTGACATTTCTCATTTGTAATATTCAAATCATCATGAAAATAAACTGCTGAACCATTACAAATGACAGCCGACGCAGCAAAGACGTCCTAATTTCACGCCCCAACCCTCATCACGCTGACACCTATAATTTCTCAGATACCAACCTCATTTAAAATTAGGTCGCTATTTGTAATTCAGGGCATCATACACTCAAGGTTAAGGAATGCATAAAGGTAGTCCTTGGGTCCAAAAGGCCTAAGAAAAGGGACAGAGCGGAGAATGGGAAGTGATTAATGATCGTTGTAGAGCACGCGCAAATCTTACGCGAGTTATTTCTTGTTCTTATCCCGTGGAGTTTACGCTCTCTTTTAGTCAGCGTTTTCATAAAATATTTTCATGACAAACTAAACCGCGATCACATGAATAACTTACAATACAAATAATAAATAAATTTTACACAGAAAACAATCAATAGAGTTATTTTGGATGGTTTTAATTATTGAACTAGCTGTGCCCGCGACTTCGACCGCGTGGACTTTAGGGAGATTACCCGGAAATATGGGTGTTATGTTTTTCCCGCGGAACCCTAATGCTTTTTCTAAAATTAAAGTAGCCTACGCCCTGGAACGTCAGCTATCTGTCAGTGAAAGTCCCATTGAAATCGGTTCAGCCGTTTAGAAGTTTACCTCAAACAAACAGACAGACAGACAAAACATTTTAAAATTGCGTTTTCGTTATAGGTATCGTATATACTTTCATACGCATTTGGTAAAAAAGTGTTATTTTGATATTACAAACAGACACTCCAATTTTATTTATTTGTATAGATATAGATGTATAGATTAATGATGACTGCTTTTTGTTTTTGTATTACTAGCTTCGATTAATCAATAATATTATATGCAGTAGCAGTGGTAGCCGAGTGGTCGAACGCACGCCTTGCAATCAAAGTGTACAGGTTCAAACCCCGGCTCTCACCTCTGGGATTTATTTGCGAATCTCATTTTCATCCGAGATTATAACTTGCTATGAAACGGTGAAGGAAAACATGAAGAAACCTGCACGTCTTAGGGAACTCGACTAGTTCTCGATAGATGTGTGAAGTCTGCCAACTGGCACTGGGCCAGCGTGGTGGACTATGGCCTGAATTCCCCTCGCATTGAGTGGATGCCCGTGCCCAGCAGTGGGATGTTAAAAAAATAAAGGGCTGTAATTTGTTGATGTGTTGTTGTTATTCTGATGTATAACCAATAATACTGTAGAGTTTCATTAATATCCGTGCAGTAGTTTTGGCGTGAAAGAGTGACGAACATACATCCATCCATCCATTCATCCTCACAACTTTTTACATTTACAATATTAGTAGGTTACGTAGATATACTCGTATATGTAAACCTTATTTATTATGTTACTAAATTTAATGTAATAGGAGAAGGTATTTTAACAGTACAAAAAAAAACTAAATACATCAAAACATTTTCAAACCTTTTTTCAACCACTCATCAGCAGTTGTGGTTTTTGTTTTGTAGAAGGCATGACACTAAATTTACATTATTTACGTAAACGCAATCGACTAGCTACTGTAGAAGGTATACCTATAGTAGAGCAATTAAATTGTGTGGGCCACAAGAAACTGTACATCTTTGAAATTAACTGAACTTGAAATCTGTTTCAATTAATTATTGCAATATTGAGATGTCACAACTTGGTTCGTACTTAAGTTTACATTTAATTGAATTGCACTGAAATGTGGTTTATTCGTCGGGGCCAGAGACTCATAGGTATTATTTAAATACCTACCTGAGAGGTCTTTAAATAAATATAGCCAGACAACAAATACTCATCGTATGATCCCAAACTAAGGAAAACTTGTACAATAGGCACAATGGACTGGGGGCAATCCCAGTTACACCTAGACCAGAGTGAATTCCGAAGAGGCCGTTTCCGAAGTTTGCCTCGAGCGGGAATTGAACCCTGAACAACCTGGTTCAATAAGCAGATCGGCCGACGCTCAAACCTCTAGACCGAGCCGTCGCCTTTAAAACATACTACTACTACAGCCTTTTTAACGTCTCACTGCCGGGCACGGGCCTCCCTTCAATGCGAGGGGGATTCAGGCCATAGTCCACCACGCTGGCCCAGTGCGAGTTGGCAGACTTCCCACATCTATCGAAAACTAGTCAAGTTCCCTCAGACGTGTAGGTGTCCTCAGAATGTTTTCCTTCACCATTTCATAGCAAGTGATAATCTCGGATGAAAATGAGATTCGCACATAAATGTCAGAGGTGCGAGCCGGGGTTTGAACCTGCACACTTTGATTGCAAGGCGTGCGTTCGACCACTCGGGTACCACTGCTACTAAAACATAACCCTTACTTTATCTTGAAAAAGCAAAATACCTCAAAGACACAGCTTCCATTACAGTTTTTCAAAAGTCGTTCCCAAGTTCATCTTTCTTCGGAATTTATATTATGTTTTCTTGGAAATAAGCTTAAGAACTTTGCACTAGACAATATGGAATTCACCGTAAGGATCATAAATAATGAACCGATATGAAATAACTTGGCATTTTAGAGCGTAGAAAATAATGAACAGCACTTTTATCTTAGACTAGCTGTGCCCGCGACTTCGCCCGCGTGGACTTTAGGGAGATTACCCGGAAATATGGGTATTATGTTTTTCCCGCGGAACCCCAATGCGTTTTCTAAAATTAAAGTAGCCTAAATTACGCCTTAGAACGTCAGCTATCTGTCAGTGAAAGTCCCATTGAAATCGGTTCAGCCGTTTAGAAGTTTACCTCAAACAAACAGACAGATAGACAGACAGACAAAAAATTTTAAAATTGCGTTTTCGTTATAGGTATCGTATATACTTTCATACGCATTTGGTAAAAAAGTGTTATTTTGATATTACAAACAGACACTCCAATTTTATTTATTTGTATGTATGTATAGAAGACGACTTACGAACGAAGATAATTAATTTCCGTGGACTCCTGCTAGAGTACAGTGTAGTCCTAATCGAATATGCTATACTTAGCATAATATAACGAGAACAACGATATAACGGATAACCAAAACAAAACACAGTCTAGTCTACTTAAACAAAACATTTCATTTCCATTTCCATTTCAACATTTGCATCACCGTAGATTTCACGACGGCTTGCTCTAGTGCAGTGTTTTTCAACCTTTTTCATTTCATGGCACGGCCCCTTTAGTATGAAGAAATATTTCGCGACCCCCTCCCTACCCGTTGCTTATTTTCATGAATTTTATTTTGTGACTAATATTCAATCCAAACAATTTATTCATTTTCATAATTGGGATTTGGATGAATACATAATTAATTCAAACTGTATTGTTTTTGGAACGAAGTTCCTTACGGCAGGCTTGGAGGGGATAGGGATTTTGCTACGCGACCGAACTGAAAAAAATGTGATAGTAAAACCGTAAGAAAAAATCCGTGGAAAAAAGTGCGTGGAAGAAAGTGCGTGGAATAAAACCGTTAAATGAGACGTCTCTTTATTTGTGTCGATTCTACATTAGCCGAAGGAACTTCGTTCCTACCTAGTGTCCCACGACACCATTTCAGTTTTTGGAACGAAGTTCCTTACGGCAGGCTTGGAGGGGATAGGGATTTTGCTACGCGACCGAACTGAAAAAAATGTGATAGTAAAACCGTAAGAAAAAATCCGTGGAAAAAAGTGCGTGGAATAAAACCGTTAAATGAGACGTCTCTTTATTTGTGTCGATTCTACATTAGCCGAAGGAACTTCGTTCCTACCTGGTGTCCCACGACACCATTTCAGTTTTTGGAACGAAGTTCCTTACGGCAGGCTTGGAGGGGATAGGGATTTTGCTACGCGACCGAACTGAAAAAAATGTGATAGTAAAACCGTAAGAAAAAATCCGTGGAAAAAAGTGCGTGGAAAAAAGTGTGTGGAATAAAACCGTTAAATGAGACGTCTCTTTATTTGTGTCGATTCTACATTAGCCGAAGGAACTTCGTTCCTACCTGGTGTCCCACGACACCATTTCAGTTTTTTTTTTTACTGCAGAGGCTTTCCCAACCTTTTGCAAATCCCCTATAGACGCTTCGCGACCCCCTAAAGAGACTTTGTGACCCCCCAAGGGGTCGCGACCTACAGTTTGAAAAACACTGCTCTAGTGGTTTGAGCGCAGGCCACCGGGCTGACTGTACCAGGTGATTGCGGGTTCAATTCCTGCTAGCAGAAAATTTCGAAAATATTCTATTCAAAATTAGCCCTGGTATCGCGGTGTATGTGAGATCACTCACATTAAATTGTATGGTACACATTTCTTCGCTTAGTTTGGGATCATACGATAAGTATGGGTTGTCTGAACTTTTCTGGCGATATTTATAATTGTTTAGGTTCGAATATCTAGGGTTGTTGGGTTTACTCTAGTGTTATATGTGTTTCTTTATATAGGTAACTAGCTGACCGGGCGAACTTCGTACCGCCTTAGAATGAGTGGCACACGAAAGCAGCGCCACCTACCGGGTCCAATTGTGAATCTAAACCATCCAGGGTGCCACCCAAACGCATACAAAAAAAACATTCAAATCGGTCCAGCCGTTTAGGAGGAGTTAGCTCACAACGAAAAGTGGCATTGATTTTTATATATATAGATATATCTCACCTGTGGTGCTGCCAAAATGTTCATGGTATACTCGATTTCCTGCTGCAGATCAGCAGACTCCAGGAGACCCTTGAGGACCACGTGACCAATTAGGTCGTGCCGGCTGAATCGGTCGAAATCGTACACGGAGAACTGAATGTAGCGCTGACGAAGCTCCTCGTACGGAACGCTGTTGAAAAACAAACTTTAAGGTCTTTGTTTAAAGGTCCAAATTAGGATTAATGATTGAATTCATATATAGGCCAGGGAAATTGTACGCTCACTGTCAATCTAATCAAACAAGAGGTCAAGTAAACTAATCTCTACATAGCGTTAGTAGAGATAATGTCTATTTGAGTGTCAGATGACTCTACAAAGAAATCAAAGTATGTTACAAAAAAACTAATTACGAGCGATTTAATTGCCTCAAATAACTTGACCCCGATTCGTGAAAAACTCTATCACTCTATGTAGAGTTTAGCCTGGATTGTATTTTGAAATATCAAGGTATCTCTACATTGTGTTATGTGCTTTACCACCGTAAAGTTATGTCACATTACATTACGACTATAAAGTACCACTTGGACATAACGGACAGATCTCTAGACGTCAGAAACTAGTTCTCACTTGTGCTTGCTATTGTGTGAACTTAATGTAAGTCTTTTGTCTAAGTTAATATATACATAAAGAGTATCTATGTTATTTTGATACAATTATCATAGTAGAGTTACACGCTCTAAATATACAATTCATCATCATCACGCCTGTATTCCCCGAAAGGGTAGGCAGAGGTACACTGTAGTGCGCCCACACTTCGCCGATGTATTTTGGTCCCAATGTAATAGGGGGCGAACCTATTGCCATTATACCGGGCACATTCCCCCTCAATACGAGGGAGATTTGGGCCATAGTCCACCACGCTTGCCCAGTGCAGGTTGGTGAACTTCACACGCCTTTCTATAGACGTGCAGGTTTCCTCACGATGTTTTCCTTCACCGTTCAGCAAGTGGTAATCATTGTTGAAAATGACATTCGCACATGAAAATTATCTCAGAGGTGCGGGCCTGGGATTTGAACTTGCACCCCTTACGTTCAAGGCGGACGGTTCTTGCCCACGAGGCTACCAAATTACCGCTCTAAATAATTCGTATTATATAATTAAAATATACCTATCTGAACAGTGGTAGCCTCAATATAAGGGGTGCAAGTCGATATCGGGATATCGACTTGCACCAATCTTAGACGTGTGGGCTCGGGAGCCCACACGTCTAAGATTTTTAAGTGCGAATGTAATTTTCAATTATGATTATAACTCGCTGAACAGTGAAGGAGAACATAGTGAGGACTTGCACGTCTATAAAAAGGCGTGTGAAGTTCACCGAACCAGTGGCCACCGTGCGGTTTAGTGAACTTTACTGGACTTTGGACTACGGTTACTTTATTTTCACAGACATAATGTATCAATAAGATTGACGAGCCTCTGAGCGCTGGTCTTTAAGCAGCAAAACTTCAAACCTAATTTAAATAACCAATAAATTGTCAACCACGAAACTTGAGAGTTCGAAGACCTTTGATGGGTAATAAAAAAAATGTCAAATTTCAAAGGTAATCCAAGTTTCTGATTGAACGCCTTTACCAGTTGCGAGTTTAGCTGTAAATACCGTCTGCAAACTTTGGATTTGTTTTGTTATTACGCGTATGGATTTGCGAATGTCAAAGGGTGGTGGCGTGATGAGATTTTTGGGCAGCCGTATGTTTCCCTTATTGCTCCCAGCCAAAGGTAAGGTTGCTTTACTAACTAAAGCGCTTAAGTAAACCAATGATATACTTATTTTAAGCATTGTGTAAATGGCATTTTCATTAGAGTAAGTTTCAAATACAATTAGTTAATTAAATCTAAGGGAAACGACAGTGCCTCAACCGAATAAAAATAAACAAGGTACTGCTAAAATGTTCACTACAGCTATTACTATTATGTCTTAACGTCGTTGAATAAGTATTTTTTTTATTATAATCTTTCAAACCCCATTAATTAATTAGGAATTTATTTGAATACTATGAAGGGTTGACGTGCCATGAAGAAAGTAGTTTCCCGTTTTACCAACTTCTTCTTCTTCTCAGTCGGGCACTCTTGTCAGAGTGGTCGTGGTGGTTGAGATGGTGTGCATGGTGGATCATCCATGTCGTAGTTCTCTTTGGCGAGGGTTACCTCTCTGGCAATGCTTCTCCACTTCTGGCGGTTGGTAGCATTGCGAGAACACTGCGCTATGGTAGATTGAGTTGCCGTCTTAATTAAGTCTGTCCAGCGTGTGGGAGATCGGCCGCGTGCTCTCTTTCCCGCTACCTGACCTTGAACTACAAGTCTTTCAATCGAGTTTTCGTTTCTGTAGATGTGGCCAAAAGAACTTTAGCTAACTTTTTTAACGTTTTACCAACACTAAGGCCGTTTGTCCACCGCCGCCGCCAAGTCTTTAATCACACAACGCAGCCTTTAATGCTACAAGATCTCATATAAACTAAGGCTGTGAGAATCAAGCCACTTAGCCACAAGGGGTCTTCCCACCACTTATTAAAGTATTGTTGTTTCAATAGTAGCTGTACATTTTTGAATGATTTTGAACTGTGTTAACTGTCATTAACTGAAAGCAATATTCAAAACATTGTTGCAAGACAGGTGGCCATTCACGGCATGAAACAAGCTGACAGCTAAGGAAATGAGAAATGACAACGCTTGGGTGAGGTAGGGCCAACGTGTGTCTCGGGGAACTAGACGTGGACGTTATTTCACGTCATACGTTACAATAACTAGCTACGTGGCATGTAAACGAATCACTTGTTTCAAGTCAAATTACAAGTAGTGATTTTTATAACTGCGTTATTTCTGTTAACAGTAACTGTGAGCGAGAGACGTCAGTCGGTCGGTGGAGATCGTTACGTTTCTTGAAAATGACGTAACGACCCACGTCTACGGGGAAGACATTGTATACTGGCCTACTATAGGTGTGTTCCTCACTCATGAGTCGACGATTTGAGTGAAGACCACTCGGCTCATAAAACTGGTTAGTTGCGGGTTCGATTCCCACCAGCGGAAATTTTTGGAAAAGGCCTTTTCAGAATCTTGATCTGGTCTGAGTGTAACTGAGATCGCCCCAGCCCATTGTATGGTACCCATAGTACAAGCTTTACTTCGTTTGGGATCATACGATGAGTATGTGTTGTCTGGCGATATTTATTTATTTTGTAATGTTTATGTTAGCAAATTGAACGAGTCACTCGAATTCCAACATTGAACCGCCTCTCCCGTTCATTTTGTTCTCACGCTCCATGTAAATTAATGGTCATTCTTTCGTCTATTTTAGCGTTCAAACTAGTGAGCGAATGAAAATTATGTATGTCAGAGAGGGGTCATGAATTCTTAAGCTGACTGATTAAGCCTCCCGCACACCGGGGTGTTTACCCTCACTCGTTAAATTCTTAGCCATACCAAAACAAACTGTATTGACTGAGAGAAAAAGTTCATTCTTCAACGAAATGACACTGACAGTGCGAGCGGATTTCGACGCGTCGGGGCGTGGCTTTTCCTACAGAAATTCAACCTTTATGCATATTGACACAGAGTTTCTTTTGGTAAACGTTTTGAAACGCAAATGTCGAAGCCCCAATATGCAGCTTTATTGATTTTGGGAGTTGAAACCCTGGTCCCTGGAGTCGTCAAATTATTGATGAACCTCACAATATTCATTAAATATATTCAAACTCGGAAGAGTAATTCAATTAAACTTGTAGCTCAAGTTATATACAATTAACGCCATGATGCCGACAAAGTGTTAACTTAATTATTGGTAGACGGGGATTGGTTAACGGTCGATTGAACTTGTAACAAATTTTGACAAAGATAATGAAGGATACTTAACGAAAATTAAAAACAAAAATCCGATTAAAATTTTAGTGATAGAAAAGCTAATAGGCTGCGGACATAGTGATTTTAATACACAAAGTCATTTTAGAAAATATTTAAAACTGACTTTCGACTGATAGATGACTAGAAAATTTTAATGTATGCACATCGATTTATATTGAGAAAAGAAATCGATTATTGATCAATTAATTGCTGTACTGCAGTTGTTTTATGGTTTAAAACTGCTTGAAGGTGGTGTCAAAAATGCGTGCATTCAATTTTGTGACGTAAATCAATATCTATAAAGTGTTCATGAATAATATTTTGTTAGCATAATATACGTTCTCATAAAAATGCTTCATATCTCTATACGTGTCGAGTCTCACTTGTTCAGAGTAAAGCAAATTCGTAAAATTCTTTGCGAGCATCGCGTGCATTTCTTTTGTGTGAATTTCATGGATTCTTTCACGACAAAGAAACTGTGTGTCATCGGTCTTATAAAAAAACTGGAGTGCCCCAAAAGTTTTTGACAGTAACTTCGTTATCAACATTAACGAACTACGTTACACGCGCCGTGCGATGATTTTTATCTCGTTTTCAGCATTTTCAGTTCTTAATTGAAATGGAATGCCTTGCTCTAACTCCTAAATTTATTACACTAAATAAAACTATTTTACGGATTTTATAGCGTTTATTTAGTATTTTATTTCCTTTATCCTAAATTTATCTTTACCTTACCTACCTTACCTACCTTACCTACCTTACCTACCTTACCTACCTTACCTACCTTACCTACCTTACCTACCTTACCTACCTTACCTACCTTACCTACCTTACCTACCTTACCTACCTTACCTACCTTACCTACCTTACCTACCTTACCTACCTTACCTACCTTACCTACCTTACCTACCTTACCTACCTTACCTACCTTACCTACCTTACCTACCTTACCTACCTTACCTACCTTACCTACCTTACCTACCTTACCTACCTTACCTACCTTACCTACCTTACCTACCTTACCTACCTTACCTACCTTACCTACCTTACCTACCTTACCTACCTTACCTACCTTACCTACCTTACCTACCTTACCTACCTTACCTACCTTACCTACCTTACCTACCTTACCTACCTTACCTACCTTACCTACCTTACCTACCTTACCTACCTTACCTACCTTACCTACCTTACCTACCTTACCTACCTTACCTACCTTACCTACCTTACCTACCTTACCTACCTTACCTACCTTACCTACCTTACCTACCTTACCTACCTTACCTACCTTACCTACCTTACCTTTATCTAAATTTATCAATCCTACAAAAGGATTAGCCATTTGTAGCGACATCTATCTCGCCACATATGAACGAAATCCTGCATCACGATGTAAAAGCGATCCGAGCGATTGCACATATATACAAGAACCCGACAACAACCGTCGGGCAGTAGCCCACCAGACACAACACCCGTCTGGTCGGAAGATCCTCCCTTTTCAATGGTGGATGAGGAACTTTACACCCTGTTCCTCACACTCCCCAAACATTCATAAAACCCTACAAGTTTCTTGGCAATACCAAAACGAACTTTGTTAAATCATAAAAGAAGCACATTATTTTATGAAATGACTTGGACGCCGCGAGCGGGTTTTGTTTTACGGGTTGTCGCGTAGATTTTGCCACAGACATTCATTCTTGATGTATATAGGCACAGAGCACATTTTCAAAAAAGTCAAGGTAATTTGACCGTCCCGGTGGCTGCAGTGGATTAAGCTACAAAGATTTTTAAGTATTACTCAAGGTACATGACGCCGTTGAAGAATGAAAAAACGTTTGCGCGATGATCTGGACAACTTTGGGGGGAAAACGTGACCGGAAATTGCTCAATATTTTTGCCCAGCACCCGTGTTAGCATGTCGTGTATCCATAAGTTTTATCTCTTTCAACTGTCAGATTTGTCCAGAAAATGACGTGACTTCGAGCTTTCTGTACTGGACATGCCTCGTTGTAACGTCATTTTCTCGAGAAATCTGACAGTTGAAAGATATAAAACTTATATCTACGCGGTGATACTAAGCCTACAGGAGTTGTACAATTAGGCTATATACAGGGTGTATCAGAAGTTCGAAATAAAACTTTGGGTACATATACGGTAGCTCATAAGTCTCCACTAAGCATCCAGCTTAGTGGAGACAGTTTATACCTGACTATTATTATAGCTACTGAGTTATAGACCTTTGAATATTTGTCACAAGTACTGTGTTCTAATCTTTGGGTACATCCATTACACTATTCAGTTGCATATTACACATTACAATGTTCACAAAACATAACATGTTTTTTTAAAAATAGGTATCGAGATATTTCGAGTTATAGAAATCAGCGACGGAAAAAAATGCAAGAGCACGGTCGAATTTCGATCAAATTTTTATACCATTCAATTGTATATCCGATACTGATGCAAACGTCAAAGTATTATTTCGGACTTCTGAAACAGCCGGTACAGAAACATGAAAAACTGACCTGAACAAAAACGTCTCGTTGAAGACAGGGTTCAGGTTCTTGCGGTGCACTTTGGTTTGGAATTTCTTCTTGCGGTCGGGAAGCAAGAACACCTTGATGTAGGGATCGCTGCTCCCGGTCACATCCTTGATCGGCAAGTCGCGAGCTTCGAATATCTAGACAGAAAACCAACTGGTAAAGTTACATACACGCAATTTTGGCTGATAATGTTTTAAGTAAGCAGTGGTAGCCTCGTGGACAAGAACGCCCGCCTTGAACGTAATGGGTGCAAGTTCAAATCCCGGGCCCGCACCTTTGAGATAATTTTCATGTGCGAATGTCATTTTAAACAATGATTACCACTTGCTGAATGGTTAAGGAAAACATCGTGAGGAAACCTGCACGTCTATAGAAAGGCGTGTGAAGTTCACCAACCCCCACTGGGCCAGTGTGGTGGCTATAGCTCGAATCTCCCTCGTATTGAGGGGGAATATGCCCGGTATAATGGCAATAGGCTCGCCTTCTATTACATTGGGACCAACATACATTGGCGAAGTGTGGGCGCACTGCAGTGCACCTCTGCCTACCCCTTCGGGGAATACAGGCGTGATAATGTATTTATTTGTATGTATGCTTTAAGTAACTTTGGCGTCAAAGGGAAGATCTTCCTGCCAGGCGCGTGGTATGACTGGTGGGGTCTTACGCGGATGGTTCGTCAGTCAAGATACGCTTATAAATAAACTAGTTTCTACCGGCGACTTTGTCCGCGCAGACTGCGATGATTCAATATCGCTTTAAAGTACATATGTATAGCCTAAATGTCATTCTTATGTATAAACAAAAATACTGTAAGATTTGATCATAATTTGTAAGTCTTATATCACTATTAAATAAATATAATATTAAATAAGTATAGTAATAGCAGTGGTAGCCGAATAGCAGTGGTAGCCGAGTGGTCGAACGCACGCTTTGCAATCAAAGTGCGCAGGTTCTATCCCCGGCTCGCATCTCTGGGTTCCATGTGCGAATCTCATTTTCATCTGAGATTATCACTTGCTAAGAAACGGTGACGGAAAACATCGTGAGGAAACCTGTGTGCCCGGTATAATGGCAATAGGCTCGCCCCCTATTACATTGGGACCAAAATACATCGGCGAAGTGTGGGCGCACTGCAGTGCACCTCTGCCTACCCCTTCGGGGAATACAGGCGTGATGATGTATTATTATTAGTATATATAAAATATACTATATCACTATAAAAAACTGGCCAACATTATGTAATAGGCATCCACGAGACAGGTCTAACCTAGTGTGGGTGCCACAGGCAACCATTTGTTACAAAACCTACTTATTACTAAGTTAATTTAAGTACCAAAATGTAACTTGATATGGTAATGAATAAAAATTATTATTCCTTTATTGTTGTGCAGTTGCTATGACTTAATTTTTGAAGTCATGAAAACAACATATTTTTTTTATCAATGTGAGCTAAAATAGTACCAGTGTAGACATTAGACATTGTCACCTTGAAGCTATAAGACCAGTCATATTTTAGCTGCCATTGATAAAATGTGTTGTTTTCATGCCTTAAAAATTGAAGTCATAGCAACTCCACAAATATAGTTCTAGGGGACTTGGAGCCCTGTTTAGTAGTTTTTGCGTGAAAGAGTAACCAACATCCATCCTCACAAACTTTCACATTTATAATATTAATAGGATTCGTTCACGATATATTGCTGCCGATTCTATTAGAACCTAACAAAACCACACAAAAATATGTATTTTTCAGTCTTTCTTACGGTCGTAACATATGAGTGACTAGCAGTCCGTCCCGGCTTCGCACGGGTTTATAGTATAGCCTATGTTACTCAGACATAATGTAGCTTTCTAATAACGGTAAAAGAATTTTTGAAATCAGTCCAGTAGTTTTTAAGTTAATTCGTTACATACAAGAATACAAATCTTCCCTCTTTATAATATTAGTATAGATAGGTAAAGATATAGCAATATCTGTAGTGCAAGTAAATTTAGTTGTTGCAACAGAATTGGCCCCATTGTTGATATAATAACGAAGCCCACAGATTACCCGTGTCGGTAACGAATAATAATTCATTAATTAAGCTGATTCGTGATCGCACATCGAATCAAATTAAGCAATTAATTTGCAAGTGGGCCGCAGGATGGACTGTGGTGACATCTAGCGGGGGTTATTTCACATTTGGAACGTGTCATTGGAACCATCGATCATGCGGAAATAACGAGTTTTTTTTTCTGTCACCCCTATCCGAATGACAGATTGTTTTTTTTTTCATTTATTTGAATTTATGTTAAGCGTCCCGCACGCTCGCGCGTAAATGTATTTGCCACACCAAAACAAACTGTATTGCCTCAGAAAGAGTTCGTTCTTCAACTAAATGACAATGACAGCGCGAGCGAATTTTGATGGATAGAGGCGTGGCTATTATCACTGAAATTCAAACATTATGCTTATTGACACAGAGTTTGTTTTAGTATTCGAAAATATGTGACTAGCAAGCTTTAACGCCCCAGTGTACCGGGCAGCTTTATTCGATTTTAGGTTTTTTTTTTATTCATTATGTTACTAAATGGGTTGTACCAACATATTACTCAGGTTCTACCGTTTTATGATAATATTGTAGAACCATTTGTTTAAGGGAAATCTCATATAATATTTTCATGTTTTGTTCTCTGTTTCAAAGTTTAAACACTCAAACTAGAGGTTAGAGTGTTAAAAGTTGTTTAGTTACTCCCAGATGAACTATGCTTTTAAATAGACTATATCTTAGCGCTCTCAAAGCGTACACTACCGTTTGCAAAAAGTGTGGCCTTTATAGCCTTTTCATGCTAAATTATATTTCCCGCCACATTTGATACGCTGTGGTTATATTGAGCAACTAGCTGTGCCCGCGACTTCGCCCGCGTGGACTTTAGGGAGATTACCCGGAAATATGGGTATTATGTTTTTCCCGCGGAACCCTAATGCTTTTTCTAAAATTAAAGTAGCCTAAGTTACGCCTTGGAATATTAGCTATCTTCCAGTGAAAGTCTCGTCGAAATCTGTTCAGCCGTTTGGAAGTTTACATCAATCAAACAGACAGACAGACAGACAAAAAAATTTAAAATTGCATTTTCGTTATAGGTATTGTGTATACGCAATTCGTAAAAAGGTGCTATTTTGATATTACAAACAGACACTTCAATTTTATTTATTTGTATGTATTGTATGTATATGTATGTATGTATGTATGTATGTATGTATAGATGGCATCTGAATAAGTGTACGTCATACAGAGATGTTTAATATTAACGTTCCTTCTGCAAAACCTCAAATTTATATGTGTTAATTAGTGACCATAGATTAAACATAACATATTGCAACTAGTGTATGGAGTGTAGAAGAAAAGGAGAGTGTCCGTCGAAATTTATTAAATAAGGGTGGCGCCATATTCGCACCAGGTGGCATTATTTTGTAAATTTTCATACCATACGCTTTGTCGACACCAGCGCCATTGTGGAAGGTTTTTGAAATGTTATTTATAGCATACAGTTTTTTAATTTTTTTCCTATATGAGATGATTCTTCTTTCTACACTCCATAAACTAGTGTCTATTGTAACTTAAAAAAATAACGACACTACTTCGCTTCCAAAATCTTTGATTGTAACTATAAATGAACCCAGCCGCTTCCCTCGTTATCAAAACTTTGGGACAAAGTCCACAAGACTCCATGTAAACTCAGCTCGAAACTATAACAGCACCATAATGGACTCATTCATGCTTATGTCGCGGTTAATTTTAGACGCAAAAGTTCATGACCCCGTTGAGTGGTTCATAGGTCCGAAATAATACTTTGACGTTTGTATCAGTGTCGGGTATACAACTGAATTGTACCTATAAAAAAACCGGCCAAGTGCGGGTCGTACTCGCGCACGAAGGGTTCCGTACCATTATCTATAAAAACGGCAAAAAAAAACATGTTTGTTGTATGGGAGCCCCCTTAAATATTGTTGTTATAGCGGCAACAGTAACACATCATCTGTGAAAATATCAACTCTCTAACTATCACGGTTCATGAGATACAGCCTGGTGACAGACGGATGGACGGACGGACGGACGAACAGCGAAGTCTCAGTAATAGGGTTCCCGTTTTACCCTTTGGGTACGGAACCCTAAAAATTGATCGAAATTCGACTATGTTTTTCTAACTTTTTTATGGTTATTACTTTCTTTCGTAATATCGTAATATCTCGAGTCCTATGTAAAATTTGCATGTGCTGTCTTGTGAATGTTATTAGGTACCTTTATTTGTGTACTTTACACTGCTGAATTGGGTTATGGATGTACATTCAAAGTATGTATATTCAAAGATCTATAAGTCAGAAACTATGATAATTAGGTATAAACAGTCTTCACTAAGCATACATCCTGTATACACCCCGACTTCTGATACACCCTGTAGATACTGTAACGACATAAATTAAACCAAAGATTTACTCATTGATGTCGGGCCCGCTTAGTACCGCTCAGCCTTACATGAACATCAAAGTCATGCACAAAACCACCCTGTTGAATCCCGCATAATTAAAAGAATTTATGTGCGAATCTCATTTTCATCCGAGATTATCACTTGCTATGAAGCGGTGAAGGAAAACATCGTGAGGAAACCTGCACATCTGAGGGAACTTGACTAGTTCTCGATAGATGTGTGAAGTCTGCCTACCCGCACTGGGCCAGCGTGGTGGACTATGGCCTGAATCCCCCTCGCATTGAGGGGAGGCCCGTGCCCAGCAGTGGGACGTTAAAAGGGCTGTAGTAGTATGTGCCCAACGGGATTCATCCGCCATTTTTATCACTGTCGACACCATAGACAGTAACTAGAGTACCCATAACGACTCCACATTTTTCCGCCATTGTTGTTATCTCATGTACCTGTAGTATACGGCAACTATATGGGTAAACAAAGATGGCGGAGTCAGATAAACCAGAAAAATTTCGCGGGCTCGAAATGCCATCTCCGTTATAATATCTCCATGTTCGACACCCATTTTTATTTATAACTAGCTGTGCCCGCGACTTCGCCCGCGTGGACTTTAGGGAGATTACCCGGAAATATGGGTATTATGTTTTTCCCGCGGAACCCTAATGCTTTTTCTAAAATTAAAGTAGCCTAAGTTACGCCCTGGAACGTCAGCTATCTGTCAGTGAAAGTCCCATTGAAATCGGTTCAGCCGTTTAGAAGTTTACCTCAAACAAACAGACAGACAGACAAAAAAAAACAAAATTGCGTTTTCGTTATAGGTATCGTATATACTTTCATACGCATTTGGTAAAAAAGTGTTATTTTGATATTACAAACAGACACTCCAATTTTATTTATTTGTATGTATGTATGTATAGATGTGTATTAATTGAATTTGCTCTTGTTATTTGACACTGGCTGAAATACCCGCTAAACGCAGATGGAGTCATTCCTCATCTTATTCCATTAAAATATCATATCGGGAGAAATACTATTTTACTTAAGCGACATGGACTTAAGCGTTATTGATTTATTTATATTTATATTCATTTATTTTGGTAAATATTAATTTACATGTCAATTATATCGAAACAGAGTACATTTAAAGTTCATTAATGATGTCAAACTAGAATAATAGACGAGTATTAAGTTCAAGTCAAATAGTGTCCAAAACTTATGTACATATTTGGAATCAGCGATTTTTTCTACGTCGAATGAGTATGCTCTCCTATAAAATTATCGCTTAAAAATGTCGCTTTAGTCATAAGATATATTTATTCATATCGTTAAAAAAAAAAAAAAAAAGGAAGAAGTGCCCAATAAAAAAACAACTTAATCTATTAACCGATTAGTCTATGGCCATCGTGTCTTCGCCACTACGTAGCCATTTGCAGAATCACATTGGGTCAGACATAATGGAAAGAGGCAAATAAACCAACAAATTAAATCAAGTGCCGTTCTTGGAAGACCGTTCTGAAGAAAATTTCATGGATTTCATATTTTCGCTTTCAATAAAACGACGATCAGCACAAGGTATTTTGAAATCCGATTATTATATGTAAATAAAAAAAAATTTGTTGAAAATGCATTATTCCATCATGTATTTCTTCGACGTTATTTATTTATTTATTTAAAAACGACACACCAACAATATACCTATTAACACTTGGGTAGGTATAATATAAATAAAAACTGGTCTGATAGGTACACCAATAAGGCGTGTACAACATTCACCGAAGTGAGACTTAAACATCTAAAAAATAAACAAATAATGTTGACGACTCTACATTTCCCTCGAGTTCGCTGACCGCTATTACGAACCCCAATGACATTCGTATTCCAAGAGATTGTACCTACCAGATGCGTTACATTTGTGTCGGCTGAACGGGCTTACCACGCTAGAGTAGCTTTCATTTAGTAGTAAAAGCGAATTGAAACGTGTGAACATATGTTGGGATTAATTTGATATAATTTGCAGGCTTGAATAAGTTTGGTTTTAAGATGTATGGTGATACTGCAAGGATCAGATAAATAACTTATAATACAACAAACATTAAGAGATGGAAAATGAAAACAATGTCCTTTTAAGAAATGGATAAAGGTTTTCATTATTCTCATTAAAAAATAAATTATTTATAGTCACAACTTTATGTTCATAAGCAGTGGTAGCCGAGTGGTCGAACGCGCACTTTGCAAATCAAAGTGTGCAGGTTCAAACCCCGGCTCGCACCTCTGGAATTTATGTGCGAATCTCATTTTCATCCGAGATTATCACTTGCTATGAAACGGTGAAGGAAAACATCGTGAGGAAACCTGCACGTCTGAGGGAACTTGTCTAGTTCTCGATAGATGTGTGAAGTCTGCCAACCCCCACTAGGCCAGCGTGGTGGACTATGGCCTGAAATTCTCCTCACATTGAGGAGAGGCCCGTGCCCAGCAGTAGGACGTTAAAAGGGCTGTAGTAGTATGTTCATAATATTTTTTTATTGAATCCGTAAAATTAAATACCATTTCTTGTATGTGAATTGAAAATGGCAATTGAGATATTCATAGTATACTAGACGACCAGGCGAACTTCGTATAACTTACGAATTGTTTTAAGACCTCCCCAGATGTATTAAACCGAATAAAACAAATCGTTGAAGCCGTTTTTTAGTTCTAGCGGTATTTTCAAACAGCAATCAATTTTAACATATAGATTTATTTATGTATCTTAAGACTGATTTCACGTTAGGAGTATATTTTTTTATTTGTAATCAATAATTATATTTGGAGAATTTTAACAAATGATAGTTAATAATATTTTGTACTTAATTCCTGAAAATTAACTCCGGGAATACGGAATTACACTATACAACTAACCTAGCCCGGTTTTAACCGCAAATAACTATATAACCTCCAAATAACTATATATCTATTATATCGCTATCTATTATTCACAGTTTCTTTATTTGTTCTTAATTCAACAAAGTATTTCAAGTGGGAAAACTGCCTAGTAACAACAGCAGTATTATATTGTAGTACAATTCAAAGATAATAATATTTTAATGACCTTATCATACCCGCATTTCTATGAATACAACCTTCTTGACCTCTGATAAAGGTTTCAAACAACATCACATAATGAACTCCATTCGTAGAATTTCCAAGTGGATAGATTGATCCTATTAATAATTTATTCGACGATGAAATGACTAATTAATTAATTTTAAATCGATACTTGGAATAAAGGCTCCAGCGAATTGAATTATCTATACATCTATACAAATAAATAAAATTGGAGTGTCTGTTTGTAATATCAAAATAAACACTTTTTTACCAAATGCGTATGAAAGTATATACGATACCTATAACGAAAACGCAATTTTTTTTTTCTGTCTGTCTGTCTGTCTGTTTGTTTGAGGTAAACTTCTAAACGGCTGAACCGATTTCAATGGGACTTTCACTGACAGATAGTTGACGTTCCAGGGCGTAACTTAGGCTACTTTAATTTTAGAAAAAGCTTTAGGGTTCCGCGGGAATAACATAATACCCATATTTCCGGGTAATCTCCCTAAAGTCCACGCGGGCGAAGTCGCGGGCACAGCTAGTAATATATATATTTTTGTAATCATTCTCGGTATTTTTTAAAATAATATGATCAATATCTTAATCGATATTCTACGGCTATTTCCACTTTAAAGTAAATTTAAATAAATAAGTATCATCGCCATACAACAAATCCCAAAAGAAGCAAAGCTTGTACTACAGTTACAAAGCTTGTATTACATTTGGAGAGCCTAGGAGTGCCTTGTATTTGCCTAGTCTGACGTTGATTAGCACCTACTCCAAATTTAAGGAATAATAAGGTTATTTGTAGCTATTGTTTTCTTATATTTACGCGAATACTATACATTGAAATTAAACTATTTTACGGATTTTATCGCGTTTATTTACTATTTTATTTTACCGACGTTTCGGCTGCTCTACAGCAACCATGGTCATTTGTAGCTTTCATTGTCATTTGTGGTTATTTGTAGCTTTTTAGTGCACCTAGGTTTATGAAGTGGGTTTTTTTTTTTGTTAAAAATATTTTTTTTGAGTTAAGTAACAAAAGTATTGTATATTGTTTTATTATATTTACGCGAATACAATACATTGAAATAAAACTATAACAACTAAGCTGTAAAGCAGCCGAAACGTCGGGAAAATAAAATGGTAAATAAACGCGATAAAATCCGTAAAATAGTTTTATTTCAAAAGTATTGTAACTCACCAAAAAAGAACATTCTGCAAAATCATTGTTACAGCTTATAACTAACTAATGATTAGTATTTTTTCAACAAAATACAATAAGAAACCTAGAAACAACGGATAACAACACGAATATTGTAGGGATCAACCTTGAGATGATAATTTCTTTTGCTCTCACCAAAAAGTGATAAAAATTAATTACAATGTTATTGCATGGAGGTGTCGATATCTTACGTACCTTAACAACAAGAGCTTCGACTTCTTGGTCGTACTTGAGAGCGAAGTGCAGTTTTCCACAGAATTCAAGTTCAGCGCTGTCAGTGGACGACTGGCGCACCAACTCGTTCTTGTACAACTCCGGCTGGAAACAAATCTCTATTTTAATATATTTTTACACTCAAATTTAATTAAAGTTATAATTAATCTATAGCAGCAATGTACAACAGCGTTATTAAAAGTGCAATTGTAAATGGTTTATAGATTGATAGAGATTTCTATACATTTGGGGTTAAGTAACTAATAATACATGCTAATACATCATCACGCCTGTTTTCCCCGAAGGAGTAGGCAGAGTTGCACTGCAGTGCACCAACACTTCGCCGATGTATTTTAGTCCCAATGTAATAGGGGGCGAAACTATTGCCATTATACCGGACATATTCTCTCTCAATACGAAGGAGATTTTTGGGCTATAGTCCACCACGCTGGCCCAAAGTGGGTTGGTGAACTTAACATGCCTTTCTATAGACGTGCAGGTTTCCTTACGATGTTTTCCTTCACCGTTTCATAGAAAGTGGTAATCTCGGGTGGAAATGAGATTCGCACAAGAAAACCCAGAGGTGCGAGCCGGGTTTTGAATGCAAGGCGTGCGTTCGACCACTCGGCTACCACTGCTTTGAAGTTTGGTTAAGTATCTATTGCTGTTAATTTATAGAAATCGTAACACTTTTATTAAATTCTAGCTGAGCCCGCGACTGCGTACGCGCAGAATTTAGATACTCCTTGTAACATCAGCTATCTGTCAGTGAAGGTCCCGTAAAAATCTGTGAGTCGTTTGGGAGTTTACTTCAAGCAAACAGAAAGACAAACATTTCAAAATTTGCGTTTTCGTCAAAGGTAGCGTGTATACTATACTCCCATATGCATTTAGTAACAAGCTGCTATTTTACAAGCTTTATATTTTAATTACAAACAAAATTTTATAGATTTCTTATGGACCACATTTTTCAAGTAATTAAATTCAATCCTTATGACCTTATGTATACAGATTCCATTTTCAAAAGACGTCAAATGAATTCGCTCGCTCGAGGCTGTCATTGATGTTCTCAATTTCCGAGAATACGGCTAAGCAAATTACGTATTTGGAAATATACTATTTAAAGTAGACGGTGAAGGTGAAGGAAAACATCGTGAGTAAACCTGCACGCACGTCTATAGAAAAGCGTGTGAAGTTCACCAACCCGCACTGGGCCAGCGTGGTGGACTATGGCCCAAGTCTCCCTCGTATAGAGGGGGAATGTGCCCGGTATAATGGCAATAGGCTTGCCCCCTATTACATTGGGACCAAAATACATCGGCGAAGTGTGGGCGCACTACAGTGCACCTCTGCCTATCCCTTCGGGGAATACAGGCGTGATGATGTATTTTTATAAAGTAGAAATTCTCACAACGGGTCCATCAAATACCAGCACCGTGTTTTACGACGCACCCTATCACCTTTATTGGGAAAACAATATAACATAATGTAATTTACGACCTTGGAACACGGTCTTTTGAGGCGTTAAACTTTAACGATTAACGATAAAAAATATTCAGTTCAATGCGTTTCATTCGACTGTAAAATCATTTTGTTGGTAAGTTAATAGCGTAGTTCCGCGGGAATAATAAAATTTGACCTTATTGTATCATTACAATAAGGTCAAATTTTGTGATACCGCATATATACTCGTGAATAAACGGTAGCGATTCTAAGTATATTAAACCATTCCAACTCGTATAGTATATAGGGTTTTTCATTTTACATATCTGAAATACCTAATACCTAATTCGAAGAAGAAATATGAAATTTTTAAATACCATATTAACGGTCTCTTCCAGAAAGGTCAAGTCCGTAGCACCCTCAAACGACGGAAATGCATGAAAAGATGTATGACTGTGAATGAAGCGAAAGAGGTAGGTCAGGATCGTAGCATGTGGCAAATGGTAGCATCTGTTTACCCGTGTGGGATACAAGCGTGAATATATATATGTCTGAAACTACCGATTAGTTATTTAATCAATAATACAGTAGTACTGTTGCATACGCTAGTTAACTACTAAATATTAAAGCTTACCCGTTGTCCAACATTACGTTACGCCTTTTTACATTTCTTGCTTCATCTCATCATCAATTATCTCTACAGTTTTGTATACAATTTTAATAATTTACCTGAAGTCAGAAAAGTCATTGTTATGCCTTTAGTGATTACCATGACTTAACTTTGATATCTTCATTTTACTGAGACAAGTCGCTTTTCTTTTACCAAATTGTCCCAAAAACGTCTCATTATAAACATCCCTTACCTACGCGGATTACAGAAAAAAAAAACTCAAATACGAGTAATATTACTAAGCGCTACATAGCTCAAAGCTGTGTTTTCATTTCGCGTTTCGTATTAATTAATTTCATTTGACCCTTCTGTTATTTATGTTTAGATCAAACAGAGTTCAAACGTTACAGATATTTTTTAAAACTTAATACATAAAATATTTTATTAAAAGCGATGAAAAAAATATAGTTCTCCCTCCACATAAGCGCTTAGATTATGGTAAAGTACTTCATTCTATATCAATTCTGAGTCACAATACATAGTACAGTACAAACATCATCACGCCTGTATTCCCCGAAGGGGTAGACAGAGGTGCCTTGCAGTGCACTCACACTTGTCCTTTGTATTTTGGTCCGGGGTAGTTTAGTTACCAACTCGCACTGGGCCAGCGTGGTATACTATACTACGTTATGATACAATAGGCTCGCCCCATATTACATTGGGCTCAAAATACATCAGCGAAGTGTGGGCGCACCGCAATGCCCCTCGGCCTACCCCTTCAGGGAATACAGACGTGATGAAGTATTAAATTTTATGACGATGATGTCAATACAAATAAAAATAAAAGTTCGTTTAAAAATAGATCGTTTTCCAACCCTACTCGGAAGGCCTTGTCGGAAACCGGTTGGAATGACGAGACTGACATTAACAGGTGCGACGTGGCGACGTGGCTCTCGGGTGAGAAACAATAGACTTTAATTAACACCTGGATTCATCCGCCATCCTTATCACTGTCATCACTCAGTTTTATTTATAATGTGTAATTGAATTTTCCCTTGCTATTCTTTACTTGGTAGCAGTTGGTAGCCGAGTGGTCGAACGCACGCCTTGCAAACGAAGTGTGCAGGTGCAAACCCCGACTCGTACCTCTGTGATTTATGTGCCAATCTCATTTTCATACGAGATTATCACTTGCTATGAAGCGGTGAAGGCAAACATCGTGAGGAAACCTGCACGCCTGAGGGAACTTGACTAGTTTTCGATAGATGTGTGAAGTCTGCCAACACGCACTGGACTATGGCCCGAATCTCCCTCGCATTGAGGGGATGCCCGTGCCCAGAAGTGGGACGTTAAAAGGGCTGTAGTATTATTTACTTAACACTGGCTACAAAAATAGCCGCTAAACGCAGGTGGAGCCATTCCTCATATTACCTATTCCATAAATATCATAATTTGATTTATTTCCATTTTTATTTGATAACTACTATTGCCCGCAACTTTGTCCGCCTGGAAATAGGGAAATAAAAAAGTTACCCATTATAATATCAACTATCTGCCACTGAAAGTCCAGTTAGAATCGGTTTAGCCGTTTCAAAGATTATTCGGAACAAATAGACAGGCAGACAGACAATTTTTTTTTGTTTTCATTTTTGTTTTAAGTACCCTATACAATAATTTAATCATGCATTTAATTAAAAAGCTGTGATTTCGACATCAGAAACAGACACTCCAACTTAATTCTCAATTCGACGCATATATTTTTTTTTATAGATATAAAACATTTTAATTATAAAGAAAACAACACCACAGTGAAGCCCGAAGTCTTCTAAAAAAACACTCGCCGTATAATTAGCGACAGAAATAAACCAAAAAAGATGTCAAAGAGAGCCGAACATAGGCAAAGGGGTGATAATTACGAGGCCAGGTGTACGTTCGAGGGTAGAGCCGTTATTAAGAGCTCATCTACCTGTTTTAGTATTAATAAAGAGTTCGTAAATTTTGTATGGCAAAAAGTGTTTCAGATTTTTCTCTGAAATATGGTGGGCGGAACTAAAATGGCCCGTTTGTAATTTTCCAGTATTTGACACTGTATAAGGTGATACTACACTGTATAAGGGAAAGGGAAACCAAGGCTGACAAACAAAACGTTGGGAAGATGAACTTAAGCGTGTGGCTGGTCCAGAATGGATGATAATAGCAAAAGATAGAGAGAAGTGGAAGCTCTTAGAGGAGGCCTTTGACGAAGGACCAGCTGTGGATAATAAAACCGAATCATCATTGATTAATTTAAGTTGTATTTTTAATAATATTGTAACAGCAATAAAGGCTTCTTTTTTTAGGGTGTTACAATCGATTATGACCTTGGACCATCTAAGGGTCACAAGATAAAGTGACCTGCACACACTGAAGCGTTAAAAGAAACACGTCAAAATGTTTGCCGACACCGAAACGACCTCTGTGTCAATATAAATAAATATTGAATTTCTGTGGTAAAACCACGCCCCCGCGCATCAAGACTCGCACTGTGTCATTTATTTGAAGAATGAACTTTTTTACGAGTCAATAGATATACCGGGTGTTTCAGAAGTCCGATATAATACTTTGACATTTGCATCAGTATCGGGTATACAACTGAATGGTATAAAAATAGGATCGAAATTCAACCGTGATTTTTCAACTATTTTGCATACTTGCAATATCTCGAGTCCTATGTCAAATTTGTATTTTCTTTTTTGTGAATATTGGTAGCCACCCCTCATGAGTGTAGTTTACACTTCTGGCTAGGGTTATGGATGTACCCGAAGGTCAGAATTCAATACCTGTGACAAATATTCAAAGGCCTTTAACTCGGAAACTATGATGGTTAGGTATATCTCTCTTTACTCAGCATCTACATATGGGCTACCGTATATGTGCCCAAAATAATATTTGAGACTTCTGATACACCCTGTATAGATAGACGTATCGATCGGGTAGCCGACTTTACCGTATGAATAGTTACAGCTATTATATTAATCAACTCTTTAGTATCCTCACAAAACCACGTCTAGCCTGAACCCTGAACCATTTAATCAGTATTACTTTGTCATCGACATCTTAATCGCCTGAAGGATTAAAATGGAAACTGATGTGTTAAGATGTCCAATCCATCACTTGACCAGCGGCGAGACTGTGGTTAAACTCCTGCGCAAATAGCTGCGTCAAGACTCGCCTAACAATTATTTGTCAGTACCAAAACGAACTGTATTTACTCAGACAAAAATCTAATTATTCAACGAAATGCCATTGATAAGGCGAGTGAATATGGACGCGTAGTCGCATGGCTTTGACCAATGAAATTCAATCTTTATGTATTTTAACACAGAGTTCGTTTTAAAGCAGTGGTACCCGAGTGGTCGAACGCACGCCTTGGAATCAAAGTGTGCAGTTTCAAACCCCGGCTCGCACCTCTGGGTTTATGTGCAAATCTAATTTTCATCAGAGATTATCACTTGCTATGAAACGGTGAAGGAAAACATCGTGGAATATAGGCGTGATAGTGTATTTTTTTCGTTTTAATATTGACAAAATTGTTGACCCTACAGTGCATTCGGGGTTTAAAGCGCGACCAATTCTTTGTCAATACCAAAAAGAACTGTATTTACTTATCGAAGATTTTTCAACGGAAGTAATCGATTATACGAACGCCTTAAGTCTAGTGATTTTTGCCATGGCGATTTGATCGTAATGCATATTGTTACAGTGTACTACTACTACTACAGCCCTTTTAACGTCCCACTGCTGGGCACGGGCCTCCCCTCAATGTGAGGAGGATTTCAGGCTGACCACGCTGAACTAGTGCGGGTTGGCAGACTTCGCACATCTATCGAGAACTAGATAAGTTCCCTCAGACATGCAGGTTTCGTCACGATGTTTTCTTCACCGTATCATAGCAAGTGATACTCTCGGATGAAAATGAGATTCGCACATAAATCCCAGAGGTGTGAGCCGGGGTTTGAACTTGCACACTTTGATTTGCAAATCGTGCGTTCGACCGAGTGGTGATAGCTGAGTAGCTATCACTGCTTACAGAGCACATTTTCAGTAAAAAGTGTGAATTCTCTCGTCTCAGTGTGTTTTAGGGCGTGATGAGACTGATTGCTCACCAATCTGACGCGACTATTTGATAAATCGTCTAGACTTTAACTAGCGATTTAAATGCAATTATTCAATCAACGTGTTTGATTGATCAGATAATAAATCTGAAGGGAAAAGGGCTATTTCAAAATCTCGGATTATTTGGATGATAAATTAGCTTGGGATCGTAGAGCTCAAGTTCAAAACAAAAATCAAAATATTGTCTGTCACGTCAAAGTGTAGCGTGTGTTGCCCTACTAACGTATTATTATCTTATCATTATTATTATAAGCAGGTCTAAAGGTAACACTTCCTGCAGCGGTGTTCCCGGACCGATGCGACAAAGGTATCTTCAAGAAACGAGCATGTACACATTCCTTAAAGGCCGGCAACGCACTTGCGATGCCCCTGGTGTTGCAGCTGTCCATGGGCGGCGTTGTTCACTTACCATCAAGTGAAACGTCTGCTCGTTTGCCTACCCCTTTCTCATAAAAAAACACACTGGAGCTATATCTACCTATGTATTTGAAATAAGTATTGGCGATTTAAAAAAATGATCAGCCCACTGAATTCTCCGTTGAGGTCGCGTTTCGATCCGATAGGTAGTATATAAAAAAATGTAAGTACACCCATGAGCCTATACAAAATAAATTATTTGACTTTGACTTTGACTTTGAATTTGATCTCCTTACAATGTTATTGGAAGGTAGGGAATCTTCTATGACCTTACAAGTAAGACCTTTTCATACTAATTTGATAGTTCCAGACGTTCAATTTTAAGATGGATAAGTGGAACTTGACGACCATGTTCGTGAGATTGTCTATGACACTAATTATCTATGACCGGGGGTCTATAAATCCATTAAAATTTCTGGTACAATGTTTTTACTACGAATACATTATGTATCTGGCGCCTTATTATTTACTAGGGATATGTCTTAGCCGAAGACGTGGATCTTCTGCTAAGAACTTCTGTAAACACTGAACAGACCTTCTGAAGAATAAACACTGACCGACTAAACTCTTTTTCTGAAAATAGTTTTGAAGTTTATATTTAGACTTGGAATTCATATCAAGGAGAGAAAGGCTGTTTGACTTAAGCGACATTTTGTTAACTTTTCAGTAGAGCATACTCATTCGAGGCGGAAAAATTTGCTGATTCCAAAAAAGCATATAAGTCAGTATCTTAAAAAAGCGTAGCTTAAGTGAAATACCTTTTCACCCTATCCATTTTCGTCACGCCACTAGTAAGGAATCATCGAAAATACTGACGCCTTCATATTACACTGTTTTCGTATAACAAAAAAAAAAGTAACCGTCGCCGGACGCCTGGCAGATGTGAAACATAATGTTATTTAAATAGAGAGAGAAGCGTCGTAGCGGCGAGTGAGTTGAGTCGGCCGTTGGGCGGAGTCTAAGCGGCGGATAGAATCGAGGAGCCACGGAGCTGCTCGAAGTTTTCGCATCACGGCATCGCGGCATTTGAAAACTACCTTTGATCGAAAATCAAATATTATAATATTTGATTACACGCACGACATTTTTTTTGTTAATACTGAAACGAACTGTATTACTTCTATTAAAAGCACATTTTTCAACGGTCATCAATGACTCGAGGGAATTTAGTCGCGTACTCGCGGGACCACAGAAATAACGTCTGTATGTAATATAGCCACAGGGTCTATTATGGATAAAATGTGTAGTGTATTCTTACCTTAATAAGACCAATGGAAGAGTCAGCTCGCTCCAGGCTGCAGATGCTGAACTGGATGGAAGGTAGGTCGAGGCGATGAGACAGCTGGCGTTGGAAGGTCTGGTGGCGAGTTGGCACTATTGGCAGAGTCGTTTGACGGAGTACCTGAAAGAGGACATATGATGTAATAACTTGATAACTTTTTTAGGGATTAAAAAAAAACGTATAAAAAAACGTAAAAACGTATATACATAAAACGTTAATCAAATATCACGTCAACAAAATCTCACTCCCAGCCAAAACCGACAAACTTAATATTCCAAAAAAAAAACAGTTTAATAGAAGAACAATTTTTTTTAATCCTTGATCCTTGATCACCTGAGATTCTATGGTGCATGATCATGCACCATAGAATTGCCCTGAATCGTATGCGCTCGGTATATTGGCAATAAGCTCGCACCCTATTACACTGGAACCAAAATACATAAATTTTATCTGAGCATGACCGTGTAAACATAACTTTTATCTCTTTCAACTGCCAGATTTGTCGGGAAAATGCGTCACACCGAGTCCAATACAAAAAGCTCGAAGTGACGTAATTTTCTCTACAAATCTGACAGTTTAAAGAGATAAAACTTATTTCTACGAGGTCATGCTTAGCCTACAGAACTGGGATTGTCCCCAGTCCATTGTTCGGAACCTATAATACAAGTTTTGCTTAGTCTGGGATCATACGACAAGTATGCCCGGCGATATTAATTTATTTATAATCATAAAAACAAAAAAAAATCGTCAATTTCGACGAGGAATGGGTGTTTTAATCAAAACAGAACATTGCGAACAAATAAACATTTTTGTAATTCACTAGGAGCTATTTAAGTCGTTTTCTTATTAAGTTCATACATTTACGAGAGTATTAAGTCGAAATTAAGTTTGGTGGTACGCAAATGGAAAAATATAATAAGTTGTTTTCTAGCGAACGTGACTTCCTCGCTCTCAATCAAGCCTATTTATATAATATCAACGCTGTGTGCCATACCAAAATTAACCATATTAACTAAATGAAAAAGCTCATTCTTCAAAGAAATGCCATCGATGAAGCGAGCGTATTTCGACGCGTGATCACCACCGAAATTCAATCTTTAAATGTATTTACACACAGTACATTTTCTAACAAAGTCATGGTATTTCGCTTGTCCCAGTGTTCCCGCGCTTATTGGTGTCAATAATTACAAAAAATATAATTTTGGTATAATTTGAAAGACCCCATCTTTAGAAATAGATTTATAAAACAACTATCTCAGAAGTATACGTACTAAACAAATATTACCGAACGTACAATAAACATCCAAGGAATTGTAGTAGCTATTTAATTTGCAAAATTAAAGAGGAAAGCCCTTTAGATTGTTAAATTAGGTAGCCACAGGCGACTCCTCGCTTGGCTTTAGATATCAAAGGGCTACCTAACATAGCCATTAAATGGAGTTTACATTGAATTGAGAGGTGCTTAGTCTTCTTCGAAGTAAAAAAATATGAGTTGGAAATTTATAGCAGTAATTTTAAGGTGGCCCGATACAAATTAATAATCTTATTTATTGTTATATGTTTGATATGCACATAATAATCACTATATTATAAAACACTACTGATTGTGGTATTACTCGAAGTATAGATTTAGAAAAATGCTAATATTGAATGTGAAAGAAAGAAGAAAGATTGGCCAAGTTAAGATTTTTAATAATATTATTTGTGTTTTTGTTTATTCAAATCATTTAAATTGCCCGTAAAAACTAAGAAGCACTTAAAATGATAAATAAAGAAAATGTAATAATAAAACGTCTTTTCAACTCCTTTCCTTTCCATTTCTCAAGTGTCTATCTAGATTATCGTCTCACCCTCGAATAATTTCTAATCAAATATAATTACTATCAGGTCTATTGTTCAACCTTAGAGTACCTTACTTCCAATTAGACGAGTTGAATGACCTAAAGATATTTAATATTCCTATTATATCGACGCTTGTTATCTGCTTTTGCGATAGTTCTACGGCCTGGAGCCACAGGCCAATTAATTGCCTATTTTTTAATATGTACTCTGTGAAAATGAACACAGGATTTCGTTTATAAAAACCGCGATTGAACGTCATATTTGCTCGCATAATCAATAACATTTCGTTGAAAAACGTACTTCTTATATGAGTTAATACAGTTTGTTTTGGTATTGGCAAAAACATCGAGGGCTGATTGGCTATTTAACTTAAGCGACATTTTTTAGGGTTCCGTACCCAACCGAACCCTATTACTAAGACCTCGCTGTCCGTCCGTCCGTCCGTCCGTCTGTCACCAGGCTGTATCTCATGAACCGTGATAGTTAAACAGTAGACATTTTCACATATGATGTATTTCTGTTTCCGCTATAACAACAAATACTAAAAAACATAATAAAATAAATATTTAAGGGGGCTCCCATACAACAAACATGATTTTTTTGCTCGTTTTTATAGATAATGGTACGGAACCCTTCGTGCGCGAGTCCGACACGCACTTGGCCGGTTTTTGAACTGTACAGGAGAGGATACTCATTTGACGCAGAAAAATTTGCTGATTCCAAATATGTAAATAAGGCAATATCGCCTGAAAGTGTCGCTTAAGTAAAAAATAGCCTCGATATAAAAATCAACTATTTACTATAATGTATTACATTTTGGTCACCCATTATAATCTTTATAGATTCCATGTACTACGGTACGTCTTTCGAAATGAAAAAGTTTAATGTCCCAGACCCACATTTTCAAAATATTTTCTATATTAGACGCAATGAAACTGTTTCGATCTGAAGAAAATTATTATCATGAAACATTTTTAGTGGGTAATATGACTCCAACCTTTGATCAGTATCATACGTCGAGTCACTTTATCGTAACAGACAACAGGTGAAGTGAAAGAATTGGGGCAATAGAGTTGTTGCTCTACCACGAGTTTTACTCGCTCGCTAGTCGCTAACGTATACGTAACATATGTTTTACAGCAAACTAGCGAATACCCCGCGTGTGCTCCGACAGTGAATAGATGTATGGCTCATGCATTGTTAAGTAGTCTAAAACACTCTTCGTATTATTTATTGCCTTTCTAATGTAACCGGCTAGGGGTATCGTTTGGATGGATTCAATGTCGTTAAATTGAGTCTTTTTAGTGTTTTATAAGTCGACGCTTATAAGGCAATCCTTACGAAGCAACAAAAAATCGTGAAATGAGTTACATATACCAAACGAGGCAGAAAAATATGGCCGTACAAATGGTATATGTAACTAATTTTACGATGTTCTGTCGCTTAGTAACGATTGCCTCTCAAGCGTCGATATATAGCTTATCGAGCAGACGACTATCAGAGAAAGACTGTCAAATTACTACCTTTACATTTATTTGCGTCGACGTAATGGGTTATATTTCTTTTATCGGGCCAAGCCAACCACACTTGCTCACTGTTACTTCTGTAAGCCAGGATATATAGTAGTGGATAACAAGAGTAGAAGGTTTGACCTTTGACGAGTCCCGGGGTGTAGGCTTAATTGTCTTGGAACCCACACGAGTTCTATCGAAAAGTTTGGAGGTTCACGATTACGACTACTAAACACATGAAATCGTAGTAGTGCTATTTTCTATACTTATAAAAGCCAAGGACGATAGATAGTAATTGAAACGTATGAGTCGAGTTAATGGGGTTAATGGAGTTAATGGGGTGAATGAAGGTTGAATTAATAGTAAATAAACTTTGAAAAAAAAAAGCTTTATTTAATTGCCCTTAGTTTTCGTGTTCACCTCAGCATGCCCTTTCATTTGATACCCATACTGTGGTAGTGCCGAAAAAATAACTATTCCGCCATCTTGGATGATCCGCCATATTGGAATAAGAATGACGTCACATAGCTAAGCATGCATTGTCATCCAAAATAAGCGTGTATAACAAATTTCAGCTCAATCGGTTAAAGATAACTGTTTTAAAATTCAGTTGCAAGATTCCACCCGGACATACATTGCAAGTTAATATAAAGCTTGTAATAATAAAAACGAGTACCTCAATATATAATAAATAATACATCATTAAGCACGTATAACTTGAAAGGGTAGGCACTGGTAGACATAGGTTTATTGTCCCAATAGGGGATGAGCCCAATGGCATTTCCCCTCAATGCGTGGGAGATTTGGGTCATAGTCTACCACGCTAGCCCTGTGTCCGTTGGTGAACTTCACACGTCCCTCTATAAGCAGGCAGTGTGCAGGTTTCTTGACGTTGTTTGCATTCACCGTACAGCAAGTGGTGTTCATTGTTAAAGATGGAGAGATTTCCACATTCAATATGTATATATTGGTATATACACGTATATCCCAACGTGTTAACGTAGTAAAGGTCACTGTGATTCATCGGGGTAATTCGTTTTTTATTTACACTGAGGTCAATTCTCCCACCTCCCATGGGGTAACAAACCTAATACAATTTAATATCAGAAAACCAATCGTTTCTATAGTATTTACAAAAGCTCGACTGTAAACAACGTTGCTCGGGTAATTCTTTGCTATAAAATGTTTTCTCGGCGATTGGATGCTGTTTGAAAAAAAAATTGGGAGTATTTTTTTTCTTTATGTAGGTTATTGGACTTTGTTACACTGGTATTTCCTTTCAACGTTATTCAAATTAAAATGTTTTGAAGGTAAATAATGTAATTATTTATAAATACAATAAAGAACCTCCTGGCATTAACTTTTTATAAATAATTTAATTGAATATAACAGAATTAACGTAATTGCCTTTTTGGTTATTATACTAAAACTAAACTAAAGTGACTGTATTGCCATCCTTCTTGCTTCTCTGTTAGTATCCTATAAAAGGTTTTAGTAAAATAAACTAATTTTAATATCGACTACAAGTCAACACAAAACTTGTCAAATAAGACTTTTAAGACACACATTTCCCTTTTAGGTTCGTATAATCGATATTGTCTGTCCACATCGTCCTCAAGAACCTTTAAAAAAAATCAAACACCTGCAATCAACTAAACAAAACCAGCCATGTGTGAGGGTTCCGTACATAATTTATAAATAATATTATTATTGCAAAAAAATTGGGATGTAACTACAAAGTGACGCTTTTCGGATTCTTCCCTTAAATCGTGCTATAAGATAGTGCTTTTTACCAAATTTCATGATTCTAGATCAATGGGAAGTACCCTATACATTTTCATTGTATTAGGAATCAATCAAGGTAGCAGTGGTAGCCGAGTGGTCTAACGCACGCCTTGCAATCAAAGTGTGCAGGTTCAAACCCCGGCTCGCACCTCTGGGATTTATGTGCGAATCTCATTTTCATCCGAGATTATCACTTGCTATAAAACGGTGAAGGAAAACATCGTGAGGAAACCTGCACGTCTGAGGGAACTTGTCTAGTTCCCGATAGATGTGTGAAGTCTGCCAACCCGCACTGGGCCAGCGTGGAGGACTGAATCCCCCTCGCATTGAGGGGAGGCCCGTGCCCAGCAGTGGGACGTTAAAAGGGCTGTAGTAGTAGGAATCAAAATGTGCAGTATAAACGGTCAAAGCTTTTGATTGCGTTCACTTTGACGTTTGATTTTTATATAGCTCGGTAGACCTGACTATTTGATATTAATTTCAACTTGATACCTCTACGCGTTACTGAGAAAGGCTCTTGAAATGCAGATATACAAAAATTAGGGCCATGTTCCCGTTAAACCGATACTTATGATCAGTCATCCGGCTGCACCGTGTGTATTGAACTACCTTGCTGATCATATTGTCATAATTTTCAAACTTGAATGTAGCAATAACTAATAGAGTTTCTGCGGAAATATAGGAAATGTGTTATGCGAGATTGCACAATACAGTTCCGCTACTTTTTTATAGGATAAAAAAAAAAAAACATATGAAATAGGGTTATGTGCGACGTGTTTTCCCTACATTTATCCCCTGCGCTTATAGGTGCGAAAAAACACGCGCGACTGAATAAAAAAAGATCGCCAGACAACACATAGTCATCGTGTGACCCCAAACCAAGCAAATGTTTTACTATGGGTACCATACAACACACATACCAGTTACACCGAGACTGGGGCAAATTACAAAAATACTATTTCCGGAACTTGTCACTGACGGAAATCGAACCCGCAACGCTCAGAAAACTGGACCAAACCACCGTCAACACCAATACCAAAATGAACTGTATTTACTCACACATGAAGCACATTTTCCAACGCAGTATAGGCTAATTTAGTTGCGTGGCTTCTACCAATGAAATTGAATCCGTATGTATATTAACATAAAGTACATTTTTTAGAAAAGACAAGTTATCTCGCTCGTTTCAGTGGGTGTAGGACATGATAACTCTTGCCACTAAAGGTAAGAGAAAAAATGGCGTCCCCTGAGGGATGATAAGTTCTCAGAGAGCATTTTCAACAGGTGAAATTGAAATTGGATACATTTTTATTCTTATTTTACGAGAACAGTTTTTTTTATATTACGAGTGATAATAAGCAGTGGTAGCCTCGTGGGCAAGAACGCCCGCCTTGAACTTAAGGGGTGCAAGTTCAAATCCCAGGCCCGCACCTCTGAGATAATTTTCATGTGCGAATGTCATTTTCAACAATGATTACCACTTGCTGAACGGTGAAGGAAAACATCGTGAGGAAACCTGCACGTCTGTAGAAAGGCGTGTGAAGTTCACCAACCCGCACTGGGCCAGCGTGGTGGACTATGGCCCAAATCTCCCTCGTATTGATGGGGAATGTGCCCGGTATAATGACAATTAGCCTATTGCCATTTGCCATTGCCCCTATTACATTGGGACCAAAATACATCGGCGAAGTGTGGGTGCACTAGAGTGCACCTCTGCCTACCCCTTCGGGGAATACAGGCGTGATGATGTATGATGATGATGTATATATATATTTATTTATATATAATACATTTTTCAAATATAATCGCTATGATAGTAAATGGTGACCGATTAATTTAAAACTTGCGGATTTAATTTACACATAACTTATGTGCCGATATTTAATCAAAACTAGCTGTTGCCTAGCCTAAGTTACTCTTTATAACACCAGCTATCATCCAGTGAAAGTCCTGTCAAAATCGGTCGAGCAGTTCCTAAAATCACCCAAAACGGACTGGATAACGGACGAAGGAAAAATAATAAAGTTTGTGTTTTTGTTTCAACTAGGTACCGAAAGTTTCATGAGTAAAAAGCTGTTATATTGACAATACAAACACTTAAATTAGATTTATTTGTATATATAGATTTATAAATTGGTTACCAAATAGTTAGCTGGCAGGTACTTCCGGTTGAGTAGATCAGTTATATAAATACATTATACTAGTATCTACTAGAGTCTAGACAGTTTTAATTACGGCCGCAGCTAGCTCATTAGTTGCTGCCTCAAAAGAACCCTAGATTAAAAGAAACCGAAGAAGTATTACCAGAGCTTTGCTTTGAGAAACGGAAATATTGGTTCTTATTCACCAAGGTATGTTAATATATCTTCATTTATCATTGACTTTGTCGAAGAAACTGTTATGAGATTTTAAATCACTACTTGCTTGCTTAGTGTCATTTTCATGATTTCTGAAATTAAAACGAATTTCCAAGTGTATTAAAAGTTGTACATTCAATCCAGGCGCATTAAAAGCGTGCGTCAATATTTTACCAATACCAATATAAACTCTGTTTTAATATACATAAAGATTGAATTTCCTAAATCCGCTGACACTGTCAGTGACATTTCGTTGGAGATTGAGCTTCAGTTTATTTCGGTATGGGCAAAAATTGTGTCGCGCGAACTTGAACGTTCCTTTGAGGCGTTACAGTGGCACTGTGAAACATACTTTTCATAAAGCAGTGGTAGCCTCGTGAGCAAGAACGCGCGCCTTGAACGTAAGGGGTGCGAGTTCAAATCTCGCGCCCGGACCTCTGAGGAAATATTCATGTGCGAATGTCAATTTCAATAATGATTACCACTTGCTGAACGGTGAAGGAAAACATCGTGAGGAAACCTGTACGTCTAAAAAGGCGTGTGAAGTTCACCAACCCACACTGGGCCAGCGTGGTGGACTATAGCCCAAATCCCCCTCGTATTGCGGGGGAATGTGCCCGGTATAATGGCAATAGGCTCGCCCCCTATTTCGTTGGGAACAAAATACATCGGCGAAGTGTGGGCGCTGCAGCGCACACCTACACCTTAAAGGAATACATGCGTGATGATGATGTATTATTATTATAAATAATCCATTTTAAATTGTTTGTAGATTGGTATTTCTGTAAATGTATGGGTTACTATATTCGAGTCTTTCTATCGTCACCAATCCAGAGGTTTAAAAACTTTCTATTAAAATTGACATAAGAGCATTCGTTTCCAGGTCAACGCACTCGATTCCCGGTCACTCATGCGGTAAGATGTGAAAAGGGTAGATAGCCCTGTACCCACAAGCACCATAAAACGCTCGGACCGACTTTTGCCACTACCAAAATGATCTGTATTATCTCATAGAAAAAGCTCATTTTTAAGATTATTATATCGATGACGTAAGCAACTTTTGACAGCTGTTTGCGTGGCTTTTGGAAATTTAATCCATATAGCGCATCTTTAAAAGTATAGAGAGCTAACTCATAAATAATATTGTTGAAAAATTGTCGTTAAAACGACACTTTAAGATTTATATTCGAAAAGCTAAAATTACAAAATGGGTCTCTATACTTTTAAAGATGCGATGGGTACTAGATAATGTGTTTCAAGAATGGATTTAACAAGCCCTTCGACATGTCCAGTATATAAAATTAATTTATGAAGACAGAATATCGAAGACTATGTTTTTTTTTCACAAAATTAAACAAACGCATTATTTGTATGCTTTGGCAGACTTAGTCAGTTTTTGCGTTCAACCTCTGATTTGGGGTCAGGGTCCTTTATAAAGCATAGTCAGTTAGGTCGGTTAGGTCGCTTGTAATTTGTGTGTGTTAATGTATAGATCAAATGTAATTTAAAAGTAACATCTGATCTGTGTTAAGCTGAATTTTATGTAAAACAAAACACGTCTAAAATCTAATTAAAAATGTTAATAAAATATGTCTGAATTCACATATTCGTTTAGATAAGCTAGAGAACCAATATTTTAAGGGTAAGTAACCCATTTTCAATCATATTGTATTGCCACAAAGTACATTTCCAAAAAAAAACATACGTGTCAAATTGAGAACGTCCTCCTACTTTTGTGAAGTCGGTTAAAAAGTGAAGTTAATTCGCTCGCCCCTGTGGTTCAAGAGCGTGACCACGCCGAGTGAACATAAGTGAAACTTATGAGGTCAGTAACCCCTGGCCTGTTGTATCGACATTCGTCACAGAGGATACAAGCCCCCTAAAAAAGGTTTGAAAGTAAGGTATAAGAAAGCTTAATACATTTCAACATTGGAAAATTTAGTTGTTATTTCAGTTGGATGGTTTCAAAGTCTATGACGGACATAGGTAGAAACATTTTTTGTGTTTTTATATCGACGGCATAAAGTGGAAAATCTATTCAAAACTATTAAATTTATCAAAATTATATCAAAAATTCACAATTAATAAAACTAGAAAATATAAAATGCTGTATAATTTCTTTTTTTCCTAGGTAAACGAGCAGTGGTAGCCCAGTGGTCGAACGCACGCCTTGCAATTTAAGTGTGCAGGTCCAAACCCCGGCTCGCACCTCTGGGCTTTATGTGCGAATCTCATTTTCATCCAAGATTATCACTTGCTATAAAACGGTGAAGAAAAACATGAAACATGAAACCTGCACGTCTTAGGGAATTTGACTAGTTTTCGATAGATGTGTGAAGTCTGCCAACCCGCACTGGTACAGTGTGGTGGACTATGGCCCGACTCCCGCTCGCATTGAGGGTAGGCCCGTGCCCAGCAGTGGGCCGTTAAAAAGGGTTGTAGTAGTAGGTAAACGAGACGGGTGGTTTTATTTTCTGATCAATTCTATATCAATTAGTCATTTGGGCCAATTTTCGACATATGATATTTTCGCTTTCTACCATCGATAGATAGATAAATAGATTGGAACTTAGAACCATAAAATGTAATAATTTAGGACCTATCCTTATTAGGTTAACACGATATGGAATCCACTGACAAATCGCCCCGGGTATTATACAACAAGAAAAGGGTTTCAGTAATTCGGTGAATCATTTTCCGACTTTACAAATATATATTTTCACGAGAATATAAGGGTGTGGTTCACAAAGCAGCGTTTAGCGGAATTCTTTTGTTTGGGATTTATCTTCATGAAACATTCGTTGCTTCCATACTGCTAGGATTTAGTCCATACTAACATACCAAACCAGTTAAATCGCACTGGGGCGTCAAAAGGCGCGCGTTTAATTTTTTTCCCAATACCAAAACGATCTGGGCGGCGATTCTCGGATGATCGACATTATGTCTAATTCGACATATATCGAAACAAAACAACAAAATTGGTAGTTTTTTGTCGTTTTGTTGACATGTTTATGTCGAATTAAAAAAAATGTCTCATAGAATAAGTTCACTCTTCAACGAAATGTCATTGACAGCGCGATTGAAATTTGACGCGTGGCGGCATGGCTGCCAGTATTAAAAGGAACTCTGTGTCTTTACACATAAACATTGAATTTCTGTGTCAAAACGCACATTTTTTTTGTCACGCTAAACATTTACGCTCTCGTCATCGATTACACTTTGTTGAAGAATGATCTTTATCTAAGAGTTTATACGGTCCGCTTTGGAATTTGCAAATATTTTGCACCGCGCGTCTTAAGGCTCCGCTGGTGTGTGAACACAGCCTCAAGGTCGCTCGTGTCACTGAAATTGAAGAATTGTTTACAGTGATGGAGAACTCGGCAGCCAATGTTCCCATATCTGTTTGTCAATCCACACGCATTGAAAGGTTTCTGATGTTCTTATGATTGCGATCACCTTCGTACCAGCTATGTGATGTGATACCTTTAGATTTACGTAAGCGTTTATAAAAAAAACCCCGGCCAAGTGTGAGCTGTACTCGCACACCAAAGACCTAAACGCGTACCTAAACTGTGAAAGCACCGAGCATTACTCTAACGAAAAGATAAAATGGATAGAGAGACAAACTAAACTTTGCAGTTGGTATACTGATGTCCCCATACAGAGTAACTACAAAATAAGTTTGTACTCGCAAAAAAAAGATGATCTAACAACAAATTTTCAGTTTTCGGATTTTTTCCTTTACTTGTGCTATAAGATCTTGCTTCCTGCCGAATTTCATGATTCTAGGTCAACGGGAAGTACTCTATAGGTTTTTGATTCCCGTGCACTGAAAAGGCAACATAAATCGCCGTATCTTTTGATTGCGTTAACCTAAAAGTTTGATTGTTTTAGGGCACCAAGGGACCGCAGATATTGCTTTTATAAATTTCAACTTGATACCTTCACGCGTTTCTGAGAAAAAAGGTCTTGACAGACAGACAGACAGACAGACGGACAAGAAAGTGATCTGATTAAGGGTTCCGTTTTTTAATTTTTAGGTACAGAACCCTAAAAACTATCATTTTTCTTCACGTATAAAAATATCCCTGAGTATCATAAATATAAAGTTTTTTTTTTTTTTTTATGTGATAGGGAGGCAAACGAGCAGACGTTTCACCTGATGGTAAGTGATCAACGCCGCCCATGGACACGTGCAACACCAGGGGCATCGCAAGTGCGTTGCCGACCTTTAAGGAATGAGTATGCTCGTTTCTTGAAGGTACCTTTGTCGTATCGGTCCGGGAACACCGCTGCAGGAAGTTCATTCCACAATTTGGTGGTGCGAGGAAGAAAATTCCTGGTAAATCGCACTGTACTGGAACGCCATTCATCCAGATGGTGAGGATGGTAATGCAGTCTGTGGCGAGCCGTGCGATGGTGGAATTCAGCGGCAGGTATAATACCGAACAATTCCTCGGAACACTCTCCATGATAGAGGCGGTAGAAAATGCAGAGAGAGCCTACATCTCTACGCAACGCCAGAGGGTCTAGCCGATCAGTAAGCTTTTTGTCATCGACAATTCGAACTGCCCTTCGTTCCAGGCGGTCAAAAGGAAGAAGTTGGTACTGTGGTGCACCGGCCCAAAGGTGAGAGCAGTATTCCATGTGCGGACGTACTTGCGCCTTGTAAAGTTGCAGGCGATAAGCCGCAGTGAAATACCGCCTCGCCCTACCGAGCACACCCAGCTTTTTGGAGGCCAACTTGGCCTTACTTTCCAGATGACCGCGGAATTGCACGTCGTTCGATATGTCGACTCCAAGGATCCCGATACTTGGCTTGGCATTAAGGGGAGTGTCTTCGAAGCGAGGAGATGCGACAAAGGGGTTCTTTTTGGCGGTGAACGCACAAATTTGTGTCTTATTGGGGTTGAATTGCACTAAGTTCAGTTTGCCCCAGTTCGAGACTAGATGTAGAGAAGCCTCGACTTCAGACACAAGTTTGTTCCGACACTCATCGACGTTTGCCCGAGAAATATTAGCACGACCGGTGTAAAGAGCATCTCCTGTACTGTCATCCGCATAACAACGCAAGTTGCTGATATTAAGCAACATATCGTTGATATGCAGCAGGAACAGGGTAGGGGATAGGACACAGCCTTGCGGGACGCCAGCATTTACGGACTTGCAATCCGAGCATGATCCGTCGACTACGACCACGATGCTCCGATCCGTAAGAAAGCTGGCGACCCATTTGCAGAATTTCTCAGGCAGCCCGTAGGAGGGAAGCTTCGAAAGAAGCGCTTTATGCCACACCCGATCAAAGGCCTTCGCTATATCCAGGCTGACCGCTAAGGCCTCACCTTTGCTCTCGACCGCCTCAGCCCAACGGTGACTCAGGTAGGCAAGAAGGTCACCGGCCGATCGACCCTGACGGAAACCGTATTGCCGGTCATTGATCAGCTGGTGGTCCTCTAAGTACCGAAGGAGCTGGCGGTTTATAATGGACTCCATTATTTTGAAGAGCAACGGAGTGATAGCGATCGGTCTGTAGTTTCCTAGTTCGGAGCGATCTCCTTTTTTAGGGATCGGGTGTACCAAAGCAGTCCTCCAAGAGACCGGGACTACGCCGTTAGAATAAGAGAGTCGGAAAAGACGCGTCAAAGTCGGAGTCAACTCAGGAGCACATGTCTTAAGCACAATTGGGGGGATACCATTTTGGGATACCAATTCTGTTTCAAATATTCACTAAAGTATACACTTTTGTATACAGTTTTGTCTTGTATACAGTTAACAAGTACACAGTTAACCTCATCCTCTTTTATTACATACGTAATAAAAGAGGATGAGGTTAACTGGGGTTAACTGGGGGCGGTTGGTATGTCATTTAATAACAACTTTATTTACTCATTGATAAAGCTCATTCTTTTGCAGCAAGAGTGATTTTTGAAGTGTGATCGCGTGGCTTTTACCACTGAAATTCAATATTTATGTATATTAACACAGATGCCGTTTTGATATTGGCAAACATTTCCACGTCAGCTATGACACCCCGGTTTGCTTGGGGCTTTACATCGCTAACTTAAAATTATAGGAGACCCATTCTTCCCAAACAAGATGTTTGCTAAGTAACTTTGTTAATATATTGATTCGTTTAAGTGTCCTGTTGGTTCACATTTAAAATTCAATTAATTTCATTATTAATTCAATTGTTTCACATTTAAAATTTCACAATTTATAAATTAAATGTATTACAAATACAGTCGAGGCCCAGATACATAATAACCATTTATAACCACAAAAGTAGATATCCATTTATATAAAACTATCTAAAATTGTAGCGTAAAGACACGTTAACCGATTCCTAGGCATTTTTTTTATTGTAGAGTCATAATAAGTACTTTACTAATTTTAAAATACCTTGAAATTTGATGGAATTAAATATCGCTCAGTGCACTGCAATGCCCAGTGCACTGAACGGAAGTAATTATATTTATGTCCAAAAAAATTGGAAAACCATTCTGTCCCTGTCATTCATAATTATAGAATGTGTGTGTGAGCGAGATGTGTAGTATTTCACAGCAACACTCACCTTCTTAGCTGGGTCTTTGTGTTCTTGCACGTACTCTTGCTTGAGCGGCTCCGTTTGAAGGTCCGGCAATGAATGGCTGATGCGGATGGCTGCTTGGCGGGATAGGGAATCACAGTTGCTATCTTCAGAGTCACGTCTTTTCCTATAGAAAATAAAATTTATTAAAACTTGCTCAAAAAGGGCGTCAAATTGCCAAACCAAAACCAACTATATTAACTCACAGAATAAGCCCATTTTACATTAAATGTCATCGATGACGCTAACGTATTTCGTTGTCGTTACTTTTGCCATAGAAAGCCATCTTTTATATACAGAATGTAGAAGTCTATTTTAGCTACATATACGATAATTAATATGTAGATGCATAGTGAAGAACTATCATAGTTTCTGAGTTACAGACAATGTAACATACATCTACCAGGAACAACTACTAATATTCCCAAAGCAGAATTAGAACATTTTGCATAGGAATCGAGGTATCACAAGATATAAAAAATTGGTTTTTTTTTTATTTTTTTATTTTTATTTATATAATAAGACTTTAGCACAAAGATGTACAAAGGCGGACTTAATGCCAAAGGCATTCTCTACCAGTCAACCTTAGGGTGATGCAGAGAAAACAAGGTAGGTGCACTATAAAATATGTTAGAAATAATTTCAGACATTGACATATAATTTACATACAATACGATACACAAATACTTATATATAATAGACTGATATATATGTTAAATATATATAAATATTTCTTGTAATATATATAAATATTTAATAGTTCTTGTTCAATTTCAATGAATTTTGTATGCCATTCAGCATTTGTAGCATGTGCGCCATGACTAGACTTATGCCACGGATTATGTTGCTTTTGTCTCTTTATCTCGTATGATATATGACTCAGGGCGAGCGAGTAAATCCGTAAATCATGACATGCTTGCAAACCCCACTGTTGTATACCTGAAACTCAGGCAAACATCATTAGTATCGTGTATACAACTGAATGGTATAAAAAATTGATTGAAATTCGACCATGTTCTTTTTCGTCGTCCATTTCTATAACCCGTAATATCTCGAGTCCTATGCAAAATTTGCATGTTCTGTTTTGTGAATACTAGTAGGCGCCTCTCATTAGTGTAGTTTACACTGTTCAATAGGATTATGGATGTACCCAAAGGCCAGAACACGATACATGTGACAAATATTCAAGGGTCTGTAACTCAGAAACTATGATAGTTAGGTATAAACTGTCTTCACTAAGCGTCTACATATGCGCTGCCGTATATTTACCCAAAGTATTATTTAGGACTTCTGAAACACTCTGTACATTGACATCGAGTACATTATCATAAAATAATCACGTAATTTCGCTCGCTCCAGTATGGTAAGGGCATGAAAAGAAAATATAATGAAATTGTATGAGGATACAATAGGCTTATCGCTAGTGGCGATTCGCTACAAGAAATTTCTTTCAGACTGAAAATCATCTTACATAATCTTCCCGCCTTTAAACCTCTAAGCAACAAGAAAGTCGGCTAAGACAACATGATTTACGAATAATAATCATAATCTTCCGATCTTAAAAATGTCTTGACAACAAAGGCTCTTTTTTTTAATTATATAGGGAGGCAAACGAGCAGACGTTTCTCCTGATGGTAAGTGATCAGCGCCGCCCATGGACACCTGCTACACCAGGGGCATCGCAAGTGCGTTGCCACTTTAGAGGACCACTTGGTCTAGCGAGGGTATGCTTCTCAGTCACTGCACCGTGTGGTTGCGGGTTCGATTCCCATAAGCAACAAATTTTGGAATTTGCCCTCGTCTTGGTGTAACTGAGATTTTCTCAGCCCATTTTACCCATAGTACAAGATTTTCTTAGTTTGGGATCATACGATGAATATGTTTTGTCGGACAATATTTATTATATTTAGACGGTGGCTACGCTTTCAAACGTTATTATTCTAAAGCTGCATATCAACTCGTAATAATTGGCTTGGACAGCCGCATTACCGTGTGAATACCACCAAACCTGTCTGCCTGGTCTCTACTTGATTTTCCAAAAATATTCGTGCGAACAATTGGTTTTCAAACACTCAATAAACATTGACCCCTAACTTGCAAACAATCTAGAAATCAGAAAAGGTGCTAATTTTTAACATCGCTGTCAATGAAATGTGACTCTGAGTATGTTTAACCCTTACATTTTAAGATGTACGTGGTACATTACGTCAAATAAAAACATTATCAAAATAAGTGTCATCTCTTTCTAGCTTAATACATTTTCATATTTGAAAACAATGTCTGTTTTGTGCTCTTAGTTTACACTTATTATAGCTGGTGGCATTTATTTAGTAGGTATTGTGGAGAGCCATCTCTGAGGATAGCGAGAGAATTCACTACTGTTATTTTACCGTGATTTAGAACGATCAGAGCGATCGTAGGATCTATAGTACCCACCTGCCCATGATCCATCTCCACGTAGCAGCACATTGGTAACCGACAGCGGCTAGCAGCACAGCCGCCATAACTGTTAGCAGCAATGCTGCCGCGTAGTCCACGGAACTGCCGCGCACGCCCGACTGCCCCTCCTGACCCTCCAGACCTTCCGGTGGCCACGCTCCTAGAACAAGCATAAACAAAGATTAATATTTGAAGAAAAGAGCTTAAGAAGTCGAGAGATAGAGAGTTTAAAAAGTAGTGTGTTTAGGGAGAGAGAGAGAGTTTACGAAGTAGAGTGTGTGAAGAGAGTGAGTGTTTAGAGTAACTGAATTTAAGATTTCGGATTTCTGATACATCCTGTATAGATATACATATAAAAAGTCTCTTGGTCACGCCATAAGTTGAAAATGACTTCACCGATTTTATTCATCTATTTTTTACATATTTTAATACTTTTTAGAAGGTTCTTGCAGAGAAATGTAGAAAACTGAAAATAATTAAGTGTCCTATATTTTGCGGGTACTAAGTCGCAAGCTCAGCTAAGAACCAGGGCCGTCTTAAGCATATACGCCGGGGTGCAAAAGTCCCCCCTCCCCCCGCTCATTTCAACAAAAACACCGAAAGCGGCATGCGGCGTCTGTAGTTAAACAATGATTTATACTGAACTAGCTATTCCCGTGGCTCGGCTCACGTGGTCTCAATGCAGTAGGAATCTATCGGCTTGCGCCCCCTAGGACTGCGCCCGGGTGCACCGCAACCTAGCAGTGGTAACATTCTAGCAGTGGTAGCCGAGTGGTCAATTACCGCTTGCTATGAAACGGTGAAGGAAAACATCGTGAGGAAACCTGCACGTCTGAGGGAACTTGTCTAGTTCTCGATCGATGTGTGAAGTCTGCCAACCCGCACTGGGCCAGCGTGGTGGACTATGGCCTGAATCCCCCTCGTATAGAGAGGAGGCCCGTGCCCAGCAGTGGGACGTTAAAAGGGCTGTAGTAGTAGTAGTAGTAGTAGCACCGCAACCCCCGGGTAAACACGGTTCTGCTAAAAACTATACAATTATTTTGGACTTGTGTACCTGTGGCCTTGGGCACACAACACCGGATCGCGTTTAGGCAATTTTAATTAAGGTACAGGATCATCTCAGTTCCTTTGTGCTAAAACATTTGATACAGATTGTGGTGAGCCGCTCGTTAACTATGAAATATGATGCCGTTATGGTCCAGACGTATCTGATAGTTTGTTATAACGGTAGAATGTTCTAGACAGAATCTATTAGAATAGTTTAGAATCAAATTGAAATTAAATAAATTGAAACGTTAGATGCTATAAATCACTTTTAGTAATAAAGTCGCCAATTGTAACACTTTCAATTTGTATTACCTATATACGTATCTCATTTGTGTTAACGCCTAAGTTCAAAGAGTGTCAAATTTTTAGTGTCAAATGTTGACACTAAAGCCTAGAGCAGAATGCTTGTAAGCTTGTCTATTTTCTATTTGCCTCATTTCAAAAATAAAAGAAAACATTTATTTCTCCCCCTAAATATAAGCTATCATAAGTAAATAGAAGTCATCATCCATTTTTATTTATAATGTGTATTTATTGGATTTGTCCTTGCTATTAATCACTTGACACTGGCTTTAATACCCGCTAAACGCAGGTGGAGCCATTCCACATCTTATTCCATTAGAATATCATCATTGCACTCATTTCTTAAAAAAAGAAGAAGCTATAATGTCAATGAACACAGACTAGACCAGGAGCCTAATTCGCATAATCGATATTATATCTGATTTGACATATGCCGGAACAAAATGACAAAATACAAACTATTAGAATTAATTACGAATTAGAGATAATGTCTAATTAGGGATCTAGCGAGAATTCCCCTCTAGCCTGCATCTTAAGTTCCCTGTATTACATGTTTTTATATGACTGGTATCTAACTTATGTCCACGACTACATAATACATAGTTACCAGCTATATACAGCCATACTAGTAAGATCCCTTACTTCTTAAGTAAATGGAATTTGATGGATTGAAATACGAATGTTCTGAATACATTATGCAAATGGTTCGTTCCGATTTGTACCCTGGATATATTTTATGTAAAATGAATTCGAATGCTCGAAAGCTGGTCGATTCCTACTCTAGTCTTAAATCCGCAATAAGGGAACGGTAAAACCAACTGTAGGGCAAAAGCCCTGAGCTCACATACGCGATCACATTTATTCCAATACCAAAACGAACTGTATTCACTTAAAGAAAAAGCTCATTATACTGGCTTTTACCAACTAAATTCAATTTTTATGTACATTGATATAGAGTACATTTTCAGAAAAAATCATTTCGCTCGTCCCAGTTGGTTTAAGGCATGTATTGACTTTATGTAAAGACTCTTTGAATGATAGGCTGAGACTGACTACGGACTACGACTTGATCACTACGCCGTAGTCCGTAGTCAGTTTTAGCTTTATTGCTAGGACGGCGTAGTAGTGGGCTTATATTTTTGTTTCTTTGATAGTATTTTGTGCGTAGCCCTAACATGCTAATTTATTTAGTTCAATAAAGCTGACCAACAATTTATGCCACGACGTAGTATTTGCTACGGGGTAGTATCTTGAGCACATAATGCAATATAGAGAAATATTCAAATATGTAGCTACAGCTGGTCGTTAAATATATAATCTGTTTTACTGTTTAAAATTCGTTAATTATTTAATTAACTGTTAATTAATGACAATTTCTTATAGCTCATTACTAATTATGTGCAACAAAATAGTTAATGATTCAGGAAGTTGTTCTATAATACATTGGCGTTAAAGATTTTTGAAGAGATAAGTGATTCAAAATTTAAAAATAAATAAATATTTTTGCAGTTTTATTTGATCTGTTGATTCTTGTAGATTAATAATTTAACCAAAATCGTTAGTAACTTAAAAATAGTTTATGAACTAAATATTAAAGGAACTTGGTATTCCTATTTTATAGCTATTACATTTGGACTTGGAGTGCAAAGTAGTTCAATCAGCGTTGATTCAGTTCCAATTGATTCACTCAATATTCAGGGGCGTCCGCGGACAAGTTTGCAGACAAAGCGATCGGAAACGAAGGACGCAAAGCGAATAGAATAATGATGAGAGATGCGCTCCCTATTTAAGGGTTCCTTAAAACACCCTGTAGGGTTAGCACGAATGCCAAGACAAAGCCGCTGTCACGTATTCTTTCTTACTTTATACGAGAGAAAGAGACAAATCACAGGTCTAGCCTGGTGTACATGATATAACTACTCTAGTCCCTGGGGTGAGCGGATGCACTTACTTTTGTTTGAAAATGTACTCTGTACTACAATGAATAGAGATTGATTTACTGTGTCATAAGCCACACGTACACGATAAATAAATTAAAGGATAATTTGGCTACAATTATTGTAATACTCCAAGATATATAATTTTATTGTTTAATTATATTCAAATCATAATATAGCTCAAAGACATACGAATATTTAGAATGACCACAGATTAAACCAATTAAATGACAATAAATACTTTCTAAGAAAACACAACGTGGACGACCTATATTCAAACTCCAAAAAATAATTATATTCCATACATGGACATGTAAAAAAGCGGATTCAACGCCACTCATGTCGAAAGTGAAGCAACATATCGATATATAATTGCGTGAATCGGAAAAACCTACTAATGCGTTATACTTAGACCCACAATTGGGCATCAGAAGTTTTGCCAATACCTGCAATCTATGTCTATACATAAAGATTAAATTTCTGTGGTAAGTCACACACCCACGCGTTAAATGTCGCCCATGATGTCAATATTATTTTGTTAAAAAGTGAACTCTTTCTATGAATCAATACAGTTCGTTTTGGTATCAGCGAAAATTCACGGGATCAACTTACTATGATGTCAATGTGTGCAAAACAAACGTATAACAACCTGACCTTCTAAAAATTTGACAGGCCATAAGTAAATAATAGACCATACTAAGAAAAAAAAATTTTTTTTTACTAAAAACAAAAATCGAATCAAACAATAAAAGAATCACGTAAATCGGATCATAACTCGCAGCGTAATCGGTGTACAAACATTAAAAAAAACATACCGATCGAATTGAGACCTCCTCCTTTTTGGAAGTCGGTTAACAAATAACCGACAACATTCACCGGATTGGTATAATCGAAGGACACTTCACAATGCGGGATTACCGTTATTGTGAGCGGTAATACCGAATTCCGGGGAATTCGAAGTCTTACCATTACCGGGATAACTAAGCCCAATATTGTACCTGTCTATTATATCTAAAGATACCAGTTGATATTATGAAGTGATTGAAATACCTCCGTCAAATGATTGACGATTGAGATTTCCCCGTAAATTGGTCACGCTCCGAAAATATGATTTAGAATGGGTTTAAAAGCCAGCAGTCCTTCGTTATGTATAATAATAATATAAGCATAATATAAGCTGTATATAAACCTTAAAAAAATAGCACAGCACATCAGCATTGCCATTCACGTGGCAATGCTGATAATGCTGATATGTGGTTATAAAACATCGTGAGGAAACCTGCACGTCTATAGAAAGGCGTGTGAAGTTTACCAACCCGCACTGGGCCAGCGTGGTGAACTATAGCCCAAAAATCTCCCTCGTATTGAGGGAGAATGTGCCCGGTATAATGGCAATAGGCTCGCCCCCTATTACATTGGGACCAAGAATACATCGGCGAAGTGTGGGCGCACTACAGTGCACCTCTGCCTATCCCTTCGGGGAATACAGGCGTGATGATGTATGCTGCCAGTGTTATGGGCACACTACCGCCCGGCAATGATGGGGGACTGTGGGGTATAATTTTTTTTTTCTTGTTTACTCTCGTACTCTTTGTAAATTGTTACCTATAAAAATATTTTGTCGTAATTAAATACCTTCAGTAAAATAAAAATCTAAATAAAACATAGACAAAGAATATCTTTAAAAAATAACCTTCACAAATTTGAAAGATAATTTATTTCAATGCTTTAACAAGCCTAGGCACGGTTAGCCAGGTCGCTTGTGCCTTCCACTGTTAATAACTTAGATCAAAGAAAGTATAAAAGTAGCTTTAAGCTTACCTCTGTACATTTTACCGCTGTATCATTGTGCAAATAAATAAATATCAGTGCTGTGTTGCTCCAAATTTTAACATGTTAAAAATCTCATTAAAAGATGATTAAATTATTTCGCATAGAATAAGATAATGCGACATTTCGTTGAAAAAGTGCTCCTTTGATGAGATAATACAGTTCGTTTTGATGTTGGCAAAATAATTGGTACGGGGGTTTTAACGCGTCTGTGTGTGCAGGGCATATAACGTATGAATATGTCGTGTGCACATTTTATAAGTGAGTGGATAGTATCGCATTACGCTCCAAGCGGCTTAAGCTTTGTCGAGTTTAGTACTGCGGTTGTCGGGAACATGCGAGAATCTTGCATGTGGAATATTACAGCTGCATTATGCAAGAAGGTTGGGTTTATATTCCTTGTATACATATACATGAAGACCTTATTTATCTTTTAATATAAACGTAAACGTCATAAAAAAAATCGAAATCGGTTTAGTGACGCCGGAGATATGCGTGATCATACATAAAAAAAAAAAAAAAAAAAATATACGCGTCGAATTGAGAACCTCCTCCTCTTTTTTTTTTTCGTCGGTTAATAAAACTGAAACATATACCGTATTTGTCTACAAGTGATATCTTTATGGATGTGAACTTCTAAATTGTCTTAAGAATATAAGCAGAAATTGCGTTTTGAAATCTAGTTCCAAAAACACAACTAGATGTCGCTACAACAAAAAAGAACACGGTATCGAAACATGCACGCATACATATCACTACCCCTGAGATTTTAAGTACTATTTATCTCTGGTTTCCCTTCAACACGTATAAATCTTTCGCCTTTTACTAAAGATTTCCGTGGAGGGGAGCACTCAAATGAGTCTTAAGAATTTTTTGTGATTCTGTTTCGGCAGAATTTAATAATGCCCTAATACAACTTGCATAATAAATAATTACTTAATTACTACCATTTAAATCACTATGAATAGTTCACATAGTATTTTACTTAAACGTCAATGTACACCCCCTATTAGATTGAGGCCAAAAACACATCGGCGAAATGTGGGTTACTGCCTACCCTTTTTGGAAACACAGACGTGATAATGCTAATACTGTCTTTATTAAAACCTTGCTTTGCTTTGCAATTCCAAAGAGGGGTTCCAACCCTGAATATAATATGATTTTCAGTGTAAAAGTGATGTTTACAAAATGGAATTAAACCCGTTGAAAATACTCGCGATCCGCTAACAAACAAACGGTTGCAAATTAAAACAGATTGAAACGCTGAAAGTATTAAAAACCATTTAAGATTGCTTACATGATAAATTGCTTTGTACGCTAAACAAATCCTTTGATGTGCAATTACATAAGTACTAATATTATATAGCAATTTAAAAAAAAGTTATTTTACGAAAAAGCCCGCTGTTCGTTTCGGCAGTAGCATAATATTATAAGGGAAATAAATAAACTTGACTATGTGTAAGTGCCCCCGCAGATTATGTATGTTTGTAGCACATAATCTTTGGAAATACTATAATGATTAAGAAAAAAAAAACATTCATAAAAAGCTACAATATTTTTACAGGGTTCCTATAAAAACGAACCGTTATCAGTAAGAGCAGCGATTAGTTACGTCATCGGGAATAAAATGTATGAAACTTTATTTTATAGAAACAACTTTGACTAACGTCTTGTTGAAAATCTTACTGACCGTTAGCAAGCATTTCATGAATATTATCTCGTCTATTAATTTATATATAATTCTTGAAACATTATTATTAAAACTATTCAAATACACCAAAGTAAGCGTACTATGGAAGTACGGTCCCAAGTCCCAAGATGTCTGAAAACTTAAAATGCGGTAAGATATAACTTGAGCACTTTAAAAGAACTGCAAACTGAATGATTAAAACAAATATACTATGCACACAGTACATATTAAAAGTAAAGACTAACTTTTTATTTTAAGTTGTTTCCACATATTACTGTAATATTTAGTATACAAATAAAAAAAAAGTTTAAATACCTGTAACCCGACTACAAAAAAAAACCCTAACAGATAAGAAACAGGGCCCCAAGTCTAGTAACACTATCGTCGTGGAGTTGCTATGACGCCATTTTTTAAGGCGTTTTTTCAATGGTACCTAGAATTTGGGCAGTGTAGACATTAGATATTGTCACCTTGATGCAATTTAACTAGTCATATTCTAGTTACCATTGACACAAGATGTAATTTTTATGACTTAAAAAATGGGGTCATAGCAACTCCACGACGATAATGTTCGCAGACTTAGGGCCCATAGTAGATGCTGTTTGATATCATCGTCTTATTGAGTAAAGCAAGTTATTTGACATGTTAGATATTCCTAAAGATTTAGTACTATTGAAATATGTGGTTTCCACATTATAATTAACTTTGAATGCCCTATTCGTGCGTTGTCAACTGCAAAAAGCAAGCATTTTAATTTGATACACGATTTGAATGTTTTGTGATCCGACTAGTAAATTTATATATCATTTTGCCGACCCACATTGGTCATGAAGCGTGAAGAATCTCACATGATACACGATCAACATGTTAAATGTACCATAAGACAGGCATTATAGACCTGAACATACAGACGAGGCAAAACGCGCGCGATCTATTTTCTACCAATAATTAAACGAACTGGAGCTCGATTTTCGTTTGATAGACATCATCTCTATTCGAGATTGATGTTGTAGGGACACATAAGTTATGTATAAATTAACCTATGTCAGCAAAATAGTGTAAGCGCCCGACTGGCCAGTATGTTACGCCAGTTGTCGCCCACCATCTGCGTTGTACAGTCCAAATACAATTGTAGCTACCAGTAGTACAGTGAAACTTAAGTATTTTATTATATACCAATTATTTTATGTCCCTAAAATGTCTATCAAGCGATAATCGGGCCCCTGCCCCCTTACCGCCACCTGTCTGGCAGGAATCTTTTTAATAATACTTTAAGTTTTTGACAGTTAATACTGTACAAAGTTTATAAAAATTAATGGTAAAAAACTTTTTAAAAACAAGCTTTTATTTAATTGCCCTTAGTTTTCGTGTTCTCCTCAGCAAGCCCTTTCATTTGATACCCATACTGTAGTAGTGCAGAAAAAATAACTATTCCGCCATCTTGGATAATCCGCCATATTGGAATTAGAATGACGTCACATAGCTACGCATGCACTGTCATCCATAAGCGTGTATACCACATTTCAGCTCAATCGGTTAAAGATAACTAATTTAAAATTCAGTTGCAAGATTCCACCCGGACATACATTGCAAGTTAATATAAAGCTTGTAAAATAAAAAATATGCCATTTACTATTGGATCAACAATATTTTAAGAAGTGGTAGTAGTGCCCTTGTAGAACTCAAGGAAGAGGCACATTTTTCAACGGTCTTAAGCGTGGTTAAGTGCCTCTACTATATTTGGACACTTGGTCTCTTCCACTTAGCCGTACCAAGTGGTTGCAGATTCGATTCCCGTTCGTGGCAAATTTCGAAAATGACCTCATGGGAATTTGCCCTGGACCCCAATTTTCGCTTGATCGACATTATCTCTATTCGAGATATGTCGAAAATAAACGAAAAATACGACCAATTTGACATTTTGTTTCCACATTCTCGAATAGAGATGGATGTCGATCTCACAAAGTCGCCCCGCAAGTCAATGTCTGGGTGTAACTGGGATCGCTCCCAGTCTATTGTACCTATAGTACAAGTTTTGCTTAGATCATACGATGAGTATGTGCTGTCGAGCGATATTTATTTAACTCGCTCGCTCCAGTATGGTCAGGGCGTAAATGTTGCCACTAGATTAACTTTGACAAATTGTACCGGATGTGACGTTTCCTTGTGATTAGTGACGTCACGAGTAGAACTTGACGTCCGATGAATATATTTGAATTTTATATTACATCTACAATTTATTAGTTTTTTCTTTGGTTTCCCTTTTAACTCACTAGCCCTTTATTAGAGCGAATAAAACAACAACAAAAACATTCAAATCGGTCAAGCCGTTTTTAAGTTTAGCGAGTGTAATAAACAGCAATTGGTTTTTTTTAATAAATTGGCGTTATATAGATTTTATTATATAAATAATTTGCATCGATTTCAAAATAAAATTAAACTCTACTACGGAAGAATGAATAATGATCAAATTTCAGAAAGGCTATTTTCAATATTCACCCTTACGGGCTTCTGAGAGGAATTATATCCGAAACAGGTACAGTGTTTCATAAATCAAAATAACGTAGGTACCGACGATCATTGGACATGTATGAGTACCTACACATAATTGCAAACACGTTTAACAATGGTTTATGTCGTTAATTCCTCTAGTTGCCTTTTACGACTTGTGACATGATATAATCGCGGTCTACATTTAATGTCGGTTCGGTCTACAATTCATTTTCATCCGAGATTACAACTTGCTTTGAAACGGTGAAGGCAAACATCGTGAGGAAACCTGCACGTCTATAGAAAGGCGTGTGAAGTTCACCAACCCGCACAGGGCCAGTGTGGTGGACTATAGCCCAAAAATCTCCCTCGTAATGAGGGAGAATGTGCCCGGTATAATGGCAATAGGCTCGCCCCCTATTACATTGGGACCAAAAATACATCGGCGAAGTGTTAGCGCACTGCAGTGCACCTCTGCCTACCCCTTCGGGGAATACAGGCGCGATGATGTATTTATTTATATTTATTTAATGGGGATGATGTTATTAAAATTGGAGTACCGACTTTAAGGCATATTATACGAAATTGTATCCTAATTTCTTGTAAACAATATAAGACGGTTTCAGTCTAGACATTCAGAGTAATTTGTAGCCGGGGCTGAAATGAAAATAATTTCTTATTGTTGTTACTCGGTGATGTATTGCTGGGCAAATATTATTTACGTACAATTAAATAGACGTTACGAGGATGGCAACCCTCATTTTTAGATCTTGGTAAAAAGAAGGCAAACAAAGAAGTTAGGATCTAAGTTGTAGTTGTAGTAGGGCCATAACCTGACGACTTAAGCCGTAAGCCATTCTAAGGCCGAAAGCTGAAAGCTGAAAGCCGAAGGAAAACAGTCGAAAGGCGATTGCCGAAGGCCGAAGTTTGAAAACTAACGTCTGAAATCTTAAGGGGAAATATCAAACGTCTACAAAAAAACCGATAACTGAAGAATATATTCTTCGTTAAATGGAAAGTTTTAAGTAACAAAAGGATTCCCTTTCGAATTTAAAAAAATAACGTTTTTATATCTGTACACAATTGGCGAAAATATCATACAGGCGAACATAGAACCTCTTCCTTTTTGGAAGTTGATAGAAGTACTTTACAACCCGGCGCGTCACGGTATTCCCAATCGATTTTAATTTTAATTGCTAAGTTAATTACCTACCGTAAACGATTCTGTTTATTTTCATCATCTTCGCGCTCCCGTATACCAAAAGAGCTATGCAGAGATGCACTCTACGGCACGGCTCGATCACTGTTACTACTTATTATTGTTACTACGCCCCATTCCTCCTCAATCCGAAGTAGATTTAGGCCATAGTCCACCAAACTCACCCAGTGCGGGTTGGTGAACTACACACGTCTTTCTATAGACGTGCAAGTTTTTTAAATTCTTTTATTTAATTATTCATCTTTATTGGTAGGTAGTAACCGAGTCATTAACCTAAGCGTTTGTTCTAAAGAATCCTTTCAATTAAAGCCACGTTTAACTTCAACATTGATTGACCAAAAAGAAATTAATTACTGCGCTTAAAATAAACTTTTTTTCCTTTGAAGTGATATTGCTTTACAAGAGGGATTTAGGTTTAAGCTCCCAAGCGTATACTTCATGTTATTAAGTACTTAAGCACTCAATAACCGAAGGATACAGCTTTGTTAAGTACGTACAAAGCGATTGTCGTTATAAATATGTGATGTAGACTTCTTAATGTAAAAGCATCATATAATTACTTTGGGAAATCATTAGTTTAAAGCCCCGAGCACACAAGAACTCCTTTTTTTAAATACATCATCACGTTTGTATTCCCCGAAGGGGTAGGCAGAGGTGCACTGCAGTGCGCCCACACATCGCCGATGTATCTTGGTCCCAATGTAATATTGTATTGAGGGAGAGTGTGCCTGGTATAATGGTAATAGACTCGCCCCCTAATATTTTTCGACCAAAAATTTAAAAAACTTACATAAACTTGCGTCATTGGAACATCATTAAACAATTTTCAAACAAGAATTCTTGGATCTCAAACGTTATTTTAAATTACAATAAACATTAGTAAGTCAATCATGAATATTTTAACATGCAAATAAAATTGTTTGATGAATACATTTTGATTTAAACAGTAAATGAAAAACATTGTAACCAATATATTTTTTAAATTTCGAAGTATAGGTAGGTTTTTTTTTTATAAATAATTTAGTGGTTGGAAAATACAGAACCCGAAATTGGATGGAATCGCCGCTAGGGTCAGTCACCACACGGGGGTAGTTCGTACGTGTGCAATTCACCAGGGGGCAATTCACGCATGAATGACGACATCAATTAAACAAAATAAAAATATTTATTACAAAAAATTGTGTAAATAATCTATAAAAATATGCAAGTACTCATAAAAAAAATTATAATCGCCCCCTTTCCACCCCTTAGGTGGATGGCTAATAACCCGTATTAAACAAAAAAAAGATTTTTCGAAATCGGTTCACTAACGCCGGAGATATGCTGAGGTCCGGATTGCAAAATTTAACACTCCATTTCACTCCCTTAATAAATATTTTTCTAAATTCCTGAAACACGTGTTACTTTGTTTTGTATACATGTGGCAAATCGCAGGTAAAGCCGGGAAACCGCTAATCGCAGATGGAAACCATTTCTCAACTTATTTCATTGAGTTGCTTCATTTCTTAATTAAGGATTACCTCGTTCAAATTAAACAAACATTTTCACAGGAATGAAACTATTTCACGGATTCTATCGCATTTATTTATTATTTTATTTTCCCGACGTTTCGGCTGATTTACAGCAACCATGGTTACGGGGGGACTGAGGTGTTAGACGTCCTGATGTCTTAGTTAATAACTGGGTACCCTCATATTTAGTTGTTGTTTGCGGTCCGATCCACGCAGAAAATATAAGAAAACAATATTTTCACAGGAGCTAAATTAAATTCAATAAACAACACTGACCCAGTTAGCAATCGGCAAAAACTAATTTATGCTTCATTTTCAATGATTACAGCCGAGCCTAGACCTGTCTAACTGCGGCTTACCTATAGACCAATTTAATATTTCAAGGTAACAAATAGTATTGGTGGTTGTATTTTGTTTTTAAGTAAAATTGTTATACAGGGTGTTTCAGTAGTCTGAAATAATACTTGGCTGTTTGCATGAGTATCGGGTATACATTTTTTAAATCATGATTTTTAAAACGTTTTTTCGGCGCGAATTTTAAAAACTTAAAATAATCCCTAGTCCTAAGCGAGGTTTTTAAGTTCCGTTTTCTGTAAATAAGTAGTCGCCTCTCGTTGATGTAGTTTGCACCGTTAAATAGGGCTACGATACCTGTGGTAAATATTCAAAGGTCTCTAACACAGAAACCATGATAGGTATAGTCTGCCTTCACTAAGCATCTACATATTAGCCTACATACTATTAACCGTTTTTTTGCCATGGGAAATGCATTTACGCATACCGCCCAAGCCCGGGGGGACTTGGACGGTTATGTGGGACTCCCGATCAGAGTGACCGGACTACCCAATAAACCCAGCGGTCTGCCCTCGACGCCTTATAGTGGGGCGCCACGGGATCGCTTAAAGCATGCAACCGTGACGCCCCGGCGTTAGGCCTGACTGGATTGTCAGGCCGCAGATAATAGAGGGGAAGACATATTATTAACCTAACCTAACATATTCAGGCTGGAAAAATTATTTCACACATACTAAACATAAGGCATTTAAGTTCTCTGATCCCCACATCAGAGGTGAGCACGCGGGCCGGACCGATAGAGGTCCGGATAAAAAAAATACCTAAGATATTATTGCGGACTTCTGATACAACCTGTATACGATTGAACCCCGCACACACTGGCGCGTCAATACGCGCGCTATAATTTTTTACCAAAACTAAAACAAACTCTATGACAATGTGCATAAAGGTTGATTTTATGTGGTACCGAAACCACGCGTAATCCCTAGGAACAACTTGACGAATTTTCATGAGACTTTCACGGGCATAGCTCATGTTGTAAGGAGTAACTAAGGCGGTCCAAGTCACAGGTAGTTAATAAATCTGCCTGAAACGGTGTCTTTGTCAAAACCTTCCCTCATTTCTTTTGTCACAGTGGCGAAATATTAAAGTGGTTATTACCATAAGTAGTAAGTGATTTTAGTAGAAAAATACGTGCTCATAAAACCAGCCGTCATAGCCTTCACATGATTTATATATTATACAGGGCAGGGCCGAACTCGGATCTGCCTGTAATTTATTTTAGGATAGAAAGGTGTAACTCTTTATTTATAGTTTAATACTGTCTATTTAAGCTACTTTTTAGGGTTCCGTACCCAAAGGGTAATACGGGAACCCTATTACTGAGACTTCGCTGTCCGTCCGTCCGTCCGTCCGTCTGTCACCAGGCTGTATCTCAAGAATCGTGATAGTTAGACAGTTGAAATTTTCACAGATTATGTATTTCTGGTGCCGCTATAACAACAAATACTAAAAACAGAATAAAATAAATATTTAAGGGGGCTCCCATACAACAAACCGTATTTTTTTGCTCGTTTTTATAGATAATGGTACGGAACCCTTCTTGCGCGAGACCGACTCGCACTTGGCCGGTTTTGTTGAAAATTCAAATATCTAACAGTAAGGGAAATGGACCTAGTCGGTATCTTGGTTGCACTGCCGCGTGGGCTAGTATTTAAAAAAAGGTAAAAAAAGAACGTATTAGTAAACATTTGTAGTGTAATTATGTACACACAGCAACTGCCATAGATTTTGTATTGTACAAATAACATCCAGTTGCAGTGTTAAAGTTCCTTCCTTCATCATACTTGAACACCGTTGTCTAATCCTAGCTTAATTACAAAAAACTTTGTCGTACTAGCCTACGATAGATGTCGCTAGGTTAGTTTGAGATGTCAGTATGGTTTCTTTCATAGGAAAAAAAGTTGGGCGAAACATTCTTCTTCTTTTTTACGAAATGAATGAAATGATGATATTTAATGGAGTAAGATGAGGAATGGCTCCACCTGCGTAAAGCGGGTATTTCAGCCAGTGTCAAGTAAATAATAGCAAGGGCAAATTCAATAAATACACATTATAAATAAAAATGGATGATGACAATGATAAAGAGGGAAAAACATTGTTATTGTCTTAACTTACTAGACATGTAGAAATTGACAGTGTAAAGAAAAGGTTGATGTAAATCTTTTGGCTCACTGATCTAATTCAATCATTTAGTTTGTTAGTTAACTTACTTCTCTAACTCGTCTATCCAAGACTATCAAAAGGCGTGAAGCAACTAAACTGAATGGTTTTATTCGAGGACCCTATATAGTTCAACCATATTGTGTCTTAAATGTTATTGTAAGTTAAGCACTGTAATTCATATAATTTCACGTGTTCAGTGCGGCCCTGTGTCGCAGTCGTAAACATCAACCACTCTCATTTTTAACCGCCACGCCTAGTGGAAAAAGCTCTTGAATTAACTTACGTAATATCACTGCGTATTGTTACGCCATGCCGCAAATATATAAAACGCCATTTTCGAACACGTGAAAATCGGAAAATAAAACAAAAAAAATGTCTTTATGTATTTTTTTAAGCCGAGGTGTCGCAGGGTGTCTAACAATGACACAGGTTTATAAGAGTCCCGATTAAAAGTAAAATTGTCAATAGAGACCAAAAGTATTCTATAGATCATATCATTAAAATTTCTTTCCCATACATTATTAAATGTTATATATAACGGAGATGGCATTTCGAGCCAAAAGCGAGGTAAATTTTTCTGGTTTATCTGACTCCGCCATTGATGTTTTCCCATATAGTTTCCGTATACTACAGGTACATGAGATAACAACAATGGCAGAAAAATTGCCGCAGAGCTACACGTAGGGTGGGGTCGTTATGGGTACCTATGGAGGCAACCAATTAGGTCATCTTTATAACACATTTAGGTACTTATACTTTTTAATTTACTTTTATAATTTTGTATGTTCATACTACTACTACAGCCCTTTTAACGTCCCACTGCTGGGCACGGGCCTCTCGTTAATGCGAGGGGATTCAGGCCATAGTCCACCACGCTGGCCTAGTGCGGGTTGGCAGACTTCACACATCTATCGAGAACTAGACAAGTTCCCTCAGACGTGAAGTTTTCGTCACGATGTTTTCCTTCACCGTTTCATAGCAAGTGATAATCTCGGATGAAAATGAGATTCGCACATATATCCCAGAGGTGCGAGCCGGGGTTTGAACCTGCACACTTTGATTTGTAAAGCGTGCGTTCGACCACTCGGCTACCACTGCTGCTTTGTATGTTCATAAAAAGGCCAAAATATCTACATAGTAATAGGTCAAAACACTTCATACACTCATCTAAAATATTGAGCGTGCCATTTTTAAGGGTACGTCATCGAAAACATGGGCGAATATCTTTTCGCGATTATAATTTATTGGAACCGATAGATCTAACCTTATTTTGTTACCTAAAAAAATGCCGGTAGATTCTATTGCTATCGATCTGATATTTTCAAGGAGGATCATAACATCAGGAATCGTTACCAATTTAATAATTTGAAAGTAAAATCATATAGTATTAGAATTAGAAACAAAAAACGAGCACTGCATTTTTTGCTAATACCATAATACTCTGTATTGTCTCACTCAAAAGGCTCATTTTTCAACGAACTGTCATTGATGGTGGGAGCGAATTTGGCACGTAGTCTCATTGCTTTTACCACAGAAATTCATTCTTTAAAGATATTGACTCAGAGTACATTTTACGAAAATTGAAGGCCCCAATGGGTGTAGGCCGTAACTCGATGTTTGGACATACATTGGGCTCAATATACAACAGCTCCCAACCATTTCTGGCTCGTTACGCTCGCTCGTAAAAGTTACTTGCCACTATTCTGGCACTTTTATGTGGTACCACTATATGTAAGTGGCATAACATCTAGCGTCGGTACATATAGCTTGAGTAACACAAAATATATCACACTAGGTAGAAGGTGAAGTAGAAAAAAAATCTTCTTTTCTACTTCTCCTTCTACTTATAGTCATTTATCACTATAAGTAGAAGAAGAAGTAGAAAAGAAGATTTTTTTTCTACTTCACCTTCTACCTAGAATCACTATCATTCATTCATCACAATTAGTAGAAAAGAGGCTACAACACTAGGTGCCCCTGAGTACAAGTTAAGCTTCTGATATTTAAAGTTGTCCAGGAAGTGTCAGATTTTTCGAGGAAATTACGTCACTTCGAGCTTTTAGTACCGGACATGGCTATAAATAAAATATGTCCATTATGACCACGCGGTCATGCTAAGCCTACTGGGGCCTCACCACCTCCAGTACTGTTGTTTCAATAGCAACTGTCAGGTTTTGACAGATTTTGCACTGAGTTAACTGTCAGGAACTGAAAATAATATTGAAAAAATTACTTTAAGACGGGCGGTGGTAAGGGAGCAGATCAAAGAGTAATTATAGAGTAGTAGTAGGAGAAGCCCTATCAACTCCGCCTTGCGGTGAATTTTTGACGTTTCCGCCATAGTAGTTGCCGGATCAAGTAAGTCAAACAATATAAACAAGCTGCGTATATCGTTTTTAATGTAGTCCTTTAATTACCTCTACACATAAACTAATGTGATTCTGTATAAGTCGCGTGACCTTACAACTTGTTGCAAGTCCATTGCGTGATTAAAACGAGCATAACAATTTGGTAAAAACACTTTACACGCAATAAATTGACGTAATTCGTTACCTTCGCGACTGATATGAAGCAACTAAGTAAACTGATGGCGACCTCATCGCTAAAAAGTCGTCATAGCACTGTTGTTATAGTTATGTTAGTACCAATAACTTAAGTAGAGTGGCCTCGGATACATCATAAAGCCCTCCACACACTCACGCGTCAAAATTGTTCCATACCAAAACGAACTCTCTGTCAAAATACATAAAGATAGAGGTTTTGTAGCAAAAGCCAGGCCCTTACGCGTTAAAATTCGCTTGCGCTGTCAATGTCATTTTGTTGAAGAACTACCCTTTTCTATAAGTCAATAAAGTTCGTTTTGTTTTTAGCAAAAAAAATCGACGTGAGCGTTTTGACCCTCCAGTGTGCTGGACGCTTTATTGTTAGAGCGTGAAAATACACATAACGCACAGAAAACACTTTCAAGGGCAAATAAAGTGCCGAGTAATTTTATTATTCATTGCTTGCTTTCTTCGAATGACTAGGCGGTTGTGAAATGATAGACGTGCTTTGGTGTACAAACATATAAGTACAATCGCTTAGTATGATAATGAACAATGAAACGCAACTTTATGTTCATTCGTCATGAGCGGTTATAGCGAGTAATGGTCCGAGCTTTGTTTAGTACTAATGTAGCTCTACCATTGGTTTTGACACCACTCGTGTGCGGAGGGGGTCTTTGTGTGTTATAGCTGTTCCCTGTACTATAAAAAAAAAGTTTGTAGGAATGGGAAATCTTTAAAATGCATGTCTTTTTTTTATTCATATAGGTTTAGGGGTTATAAAGTCAAACCAAATTCAGAATAGGTACTCAGCCTTTGTAGGTAAAGCATGTAGAATAAAGCCCAAATCTTATAAAATCATCCCAATATTCCAGAATAAGTTCCATTTGCCGCTCTGCTAGGTACAGACTTATTAGCTGTTGAATAAAAGATGACATCACGACTCTAGAGCCTACTTGCTATGCTAAATGAACATTACATCACTAGTGCACTAAAAGCTCCGATGATTTATTATATTTGATTTAAATCTGTGTATAATATTTTTGAATTTCTAAGTGATGAGTATAAATGTAGACGGATACAGAGCGAGAGGAAGACCCAAGGAAAAATGGATGGACTGTATAAAGAATGATAAATAAATTAATGATAAAAAAAACTTTTTAAATACAAGCTTTTATATAATTGCCCTTAGTTTTCGTGTTCTCCTCAGCAAGCCCTTTCATTAGATACCCATACTGTGGTAGTGCAGTAAAACTAACTATTCCGCCATCTTGGAATTAGAATGATATGACATAGCTGAGCAAACATTGTCATCCAAAATAAGCGTGTATACCAAATTTCAGCTCAATCGGTTAAAGATTACTGATTTAAAATTCAGTTGTAAGATTCCACCCGGACATACACACTTTGCAAGTTAATATAAAGCTTGTAAAAAGAGATTGACATCTGCGCTGACCGCAAATAATGGGAAAAAGTAAGGCAAGTTACCTATTTTGTTTTTGGGACTAAGCCCGCCATACATTCCGAACTCTGTCACTCCTGTAAGCCAGGATTGACAGCGGTGTCCAATGAAGACACCGAGGTTTGACTCTCGGTAAGTCCCGGGAAAAGCTAAATGGTTTTGGAACCCGCACGAATTTAATCGAAATTAGGAGTAGCAGGAGTCTAGCTAACTGCCAGTCTATTGTCCCTAATACAAGCTTTACTTAGTTTGGGATCATACGATGAGTATGTGTAGTCTGGCGATCTTCCACGAGAAAATTGGATGAAATATGACATAACAAAACATATACGCCCCGTGCTAGGTTGTGCTTTTTATAAAAGTAATAAAATACAAAGTGTTTTAATTAATTGAACCATTGCTCTCCAGAACTGGATTAAATTTCGGTTAAAACTACCCAAGAAAAATATCGTTCACTACAAAGAAATTAACATAATTAGCAAACCGCGCACCGTTCGCGTTTCGTTAACTTTGAAGGCAAATACTTTTTTACAATTAAAAGTCTGAAATGAAAAGCAAAATTGCGTATTCGTTACGAAACATTGAGAGGGCTTTTAGTTCATATTTTATAAAGAAAATAAAGCAAAATGGAGTAATGTATATGTTTCTAATCATAATAAAAGGAAATTTCCGAGTTGTTTTATCTCTTTTTCTTCAGGGCACGTAAACCTTCTTACAGAATGTGTATTATCTGTTATTATGAAAAGAACAGCCCTGTTCTAATCCGGATGTAAGATGAATATAAAGGACCATGTATCGAATAATGTAAATATTTTTTATGTAAATCAAAGGGAAAGAAACCCAAATAATATGTTTTCTCTCTGTTTTAATATCATCCTGTGATTATATCGAGGGGTGAAAAGATATTTGACTAAAATGACATTTTTTTAACTTTACAAGAGAGCATAGTCATTCAACGCAAAAAAATTACTATATGTATATGAGTCAATATCGCCCAAAAGTGCCGCTCAAGTCAAATAACCTTCAAAAGCAAAATCAAAATTGTTTTATTCGTGTAGGCCAAAAAGCACTTACAAATAGTCAGATTCTACCACCGGTTCGGAATGCTGCTTCCACTGAGAACAGCCGGTAATAAACTCAATGGTTACTCTTTTCAAAATGATAATTGCGAGTAATACATTCTCAGGAGCAACAATGCCATGAGAGCAGACAGCACCTTTGCCACAATCTCTCTACTCTACTACAGCCCTTTTAACGTCCCACTGCTGGGCACGGGCCTCCACTCGATGCGAGCGGGATTCAGGCCATAGTCCACCACACTGGCCCAGTGCGGGTTGGTAGACTTCACACATCTAAAGAGAACTAGACAAGTTCCCTCAGACGTGCAGGTTTCCTCACGATGTTTTCCTTCACCGTTTCATAGCAAGTGATAATCTTGGATGAAAATGAAAATTAGATTCGCACATAAATCCCAGAGGGGCGAGCCGGGGATTAAACCTGCACACTTTGATTGCAAGGCGTGCGTTCGACCACTCGGCTACCACTGCCACAATACTAGAGAAGAATTATACTCACGGCAGTTTAATATTAAATACAAATATAGTCATTGAAATTAAACTATTTTACGGATTTTATCGCGTTTATTTACTATTTTATTTTCCCGACGTTTGCGTGGATCGGACCGCAAACAACAACTAAATATGAGGGTACCCAGTTATTAACTATGACATCAGGACGTCTAACACCTCAGTCCCCCCGTGACCATGGTTGCTGTAAAGCAGCCGAAACGTCGGGAAAATAAAATAGTAAATAAACGCGATAAAATCCGTAAAATAGTTTAATTTCAATGTATAGTATTCGCGTAAATATAAGAAAACAATACAAATATAGTCTTTACGCTTAGGAAGCTAGTACAGTAAGGTGCGTCTACTTCCATTTACAATGAAGGGATTATTCTAAACCACAGATGGTTATAGAAATAATTGCTTTGGTATGATGCGTTCAACGCAGTATGGGAGAGTAGATGATAAGTCATTAAGAGGAAAATGGTTGGACCTTCGATATAAATACAATAACGCCAGCCAACACTTACTCGTAGTATGATCCCAAACTAAGCAAAGTTAGTTCTATGGGTACCATACAATGGACTGAGAGTGAACCCAATTACACCGTGACCGAGACAAATTCCGATTTTTGCTACTGGCGGGAATCGAAGCACCACCTGGTTAAGTGAATCGAGCAGCCTACGCTACAAACACTAGACTAAGCCGTCATCAAATGATTACTATGTTAAATATATTATAAAATTAATTCAAAATTTTGGTTATCAAAAACAAAATAAGTTTACAAAAGATATTTCTGAATTAACTTTTCAATTCAAGATTAATGTCCTGGTTGCCTACAAAAAACGAAAAGTAACCATCCTGAAAAAATTACATTTCAGCGAACCCTAAAAGTCAAGTGGTTTCAGGAATATTTCATACACATTCATGATTCAGAAGGAGTCCGTAGGTGGTGAATAGAAATATCGAAGCTTACGGTACTTTTACGTTGGATAGGTCAATGAACCCTCCCCGTACTGTCTGATAAAGGTGAAGATATTTTGTGGAGTTGGAGTCGAGACCGAGGTCCAAGCGCCCAACATTTAATTAAATCATTAGATAAAAATTGGTCGAAACAACCGGCGACCCAAGAGCAGGCTATTTCCTCGCTCAACTAGTGGATCTAGCCATTCAGCGAGGGAATGTAGCTAGCATCTTGGGTACCTACGCTTCCGCATGGACCTTTTTTTTAGGGTTCCGTACCCAAAGGGTAAAACGGGAACCCTATTACTAAGACTTCGCTGTCCGTCCGTCCGTCTGTCACCAGGCTGTATCTCATGAACCGTGATAGTTAGACAGCTGAAATTTTCACAGATGATGTATTTCTATTGCCGCTATACAAAAAATACTAAAAAACAGAATAAAATAAATATTTAAGGGGGCTCCCATACAACAAACGTGTTTATTTTGCCGTTTCTATAGATAATGGTACGGAACCCTTCGTGCGCGAGTCCGACTCGCACTTGGCCGGTTTTTTACATATTTCATATAAAATATTATTAGTAGGAATTTTATCTTATTTGTTACTTTAATCATCTTTCAACTGTAAATATTTCGTAGGTAGTTAAATAAATTTTGATTTGTCAAAATTCGCTTGCAGCATCTGTGACATTTCGTTGAAAAAATGACCTTTTTTTCATGAGGCAATAGACTCGGTTTTGGTATTAGCAAAAATCTTGACGCCAGATTCATGACGCACCAGTGTTTCTCGGGGTTTAATCGTCAATAACGACCTCTGCCAGCATTATTCCTATCACGCACAAGTGAGAGGGGAGACTTTTATAAGATATTTTGTGCCAAGCATGTGAACTCGATCCTGGGCAAATAAACGTACCGTAGTTGATACCGAAGGTAGAAATAACGTGATCTGATTGTGTGACTGGTCTTTAATTCAATAAGTTTCACCAGCAAGTTATGATCCATTTACAATGTATTGTAAACCTATTATACTAACAATACATACTCATCGTATGATCCCGAACTAAGCAAACGCTTGTACTATACAATGGATTGGGGAGCGATTTCAGTTACACCCAAACCAGCACTTGTAACGTGAGCGCCAAGATTAGACTATGTCACCAAAAAACCTGATGTTGTCTCTTTCACTCGTATGAAATTAGACAGAGAGCGACCAAGCCAATCCGTGACAGAGGTTTTGTCTTGACATACATGCTGACACCACAGTAGGCTTAGCATGTCCGTGTAGACATAAGTTTTATCAGTTTCAACTATCAGATTTGTCGAGAAAATTACTTTTATACTGGATATGGCTCGGTGTGACGTCATTTTCTCGACAAATCTAACAGTTGAAAGAGACAACACTTATGTCTACGCGCCCATGCTAAGCGTACAGGGCCAATTCTGAAAAAGCCGAATGAGCCGAACCGAGCGGACGACGCTAAAACCCCTAGATAAAGTCATCAAATAATTACTTAAGTATTTTTTATTGCGAAAAGACCAGGGGCCCGATTTTCGTGCGATCGACATCCATCTCTATTAGAGATATGTCGAAACGAAACGTCAAATTGGTATTATTTTTTACTTTTGTGTCGACATATCTCTAATAGAGATTGATGTCTATCCAAGGAAAATCGGACTCCAGGGTTCCAGGGACCAGGGGAATTATCGCATGATCGACATTATCTCTAATTCGACATATGTCGAAAACAAACGACATGCGAGAATTGCCCCCCAGCCTGTAAACAAGAGTGAAGCCCCAATATTATAATACTCAAATCAGCAACGGTGAAGAAAAACATCGTGAGGAAACCTGCACGTCTATAGAAAGGCGTGTGAAGTACACCAACCCGCATTGGGCCAGCGTAGTGGACTATGGCTCAAAAATCTCCCTCGTATTGAGGGAAAATGTGCCCGGTATAATGGCAATAGGCTCGCCTCCTGTTACATTGGGACCCAAAATACATCTGCGAAGTGTGGACGCACTGCAGTACACCTCTGCCTACACCTTCGGGGAATACAGGCGTGATGGTGTATTATTATTGAAATCAGCATCTTTCGGATCAAAATTCAATGTCACGTGTATGTAGACCAAGGATGTTTAAAAGGACGTAGTATGCGCGCGCATGGCTTGTGCTTACCCGGCTGATCATGACCGAAAACCGGGTCACCCGGGGCCCGGGGATGATCTTGACCTACAACTTGCCTACAACCCATAAACATGCCCGCTCCTTGTTGAGGAACTTGCAAGAATTCCGACCTTACGCATTTATAAGGATTGAGGGGTGAAAGAAATTTAATTAGGTCGGGGATTTTTTTTACAAAATATTAATTTAATAATTTATTTTCAAATTATTCACTAAATACTTTTTTTGCTCTAATACGTCATTGTATGGTAAAAAGATATCTGCATTGTAGCAATGAAGCTCTAAGTAGTGAAAATCGCGCCCCTGGTTCGGGGCCCGATTTTCGTGTCATACACATAATATCTATTCGAGATATGTCGAAAAGAAACAAAAAATACGACCACTTTGACGTTTTGTTTTGACATATCTCGAATAGAGATGATGTCCATCAAGCTAAAATTAGTTTAGTTAGAAATTGAAATAAATTGAGCTCCACCTTCAAATCAAAATGTGCCTTAATATACTTTCTGTTAAATTATATTTTCCCCTGTTAAAGCTTCATGTTATATTTCAGAAATAAAATATTGAATATCTCTCCGGCTTATATACCGAGAAGACTCAGATGGAGATCTCATAATTTACATACCAAATGGAAATTGAACTTAATTATATCGAGGGGTGAGAGGCTATTTGTTTTAAGCGACACTTGTGGCGATTGATACATATTTGGAATCAGCGATTTTTTCTGCATCGCATGCTTTATACTTAACTTTATAACCGTAATACTTTCAAATGTAAAGTACGACAACTGAACCGGAAACAATTGGCAGATTCGTAACAATATTACTTATATCTCTCAACAAATTGAATTTTTTACAAGTTTTTTTCATTAGGTATTATAAGATATTTTTTATGGACTACGTTCTAAAAACTAAGTTGATTAAAATGTTTTGTCAATTTTTGATTTCTTCTGATTTTTAACCTCACCAACATCTCCTACCATTTACTATTATTTATGGTCGATCTCTTTTGTGTTCCTTTCATCTCACTTTCCTGTTATACTCGCACCCACTCCAATCTCGTTTGTACAACTCATAACACATTAAATAAAAACTTAGTTACCTAAACTTCCTGAGGAAGTTTATTATAATAATAACAAAACTCTCACAAAATTCTTACAAAAACGCGTGTATTCGTAATAATAACAAACGAATCTTCTATTTTTAAGGCAGGTATATCTCGATCGTGTTTATATAACTTTTCGGTGGTATCTTCTGTGGAACCGAATTCGGCTTTATTCTTTGTTATCACACACCCTCTAGTTAGGCTTTATTACCACGGTCAAGCCAGCTGCCGTATAATACGGCCGGCCTATAATTCGACAGAGTTAAAATACAGAATATTCTGATACTATACCTCATTTAATTTGTAATTAAAATTGCAAGGCATACATTATTATCGTTCCATTTTTATGCTATCTAATATATAATTAATTAATTCCCGACCTTACATATAATTACTTATCTATGTATCTTAATTATTTACCTTACGTACTGTTCTATAATCAAGAAACTCTTGTGGTAATTCAATATGAAAAGAACCCAAGAAACATACTCGGCCTAGTCTGAGTTCCATAGTCACTATAACTTCTTGTGTAAATAATTTAGAAAAAAATATTTTATATTTACTTATTATATTTACTTTTTTGTACAGTGGGGTGGAAGGGGTCCAAATACCATCTATGGATCCAAGTCAACCACACCTGCCCGTGGTACTCCCGGCCGAATAACAATCCAGGCTCTGAAGAAACGTTCACCAACCCGCATTGGACCAGGGTGGTGGACAAATGGTCCAAACTAAACTTAACTTTTAAAACCTTCACACATCTATAGCAAGTCAAATAATAGCCCAGGGGCCTGATTTTCGTGCGATCGACATTCATCTCGATTCGAAACGAAACGTCAAATCGTACGTATTTTTTTCATTTGTTTCTACATATCTCGAATCGAGATGAATGTCGATCGCACGAAAATCGGGCCCCAGGACCGAGATGTGTGCAGAAGTAAAGGGGAGGCTTTTGCCCAGGAATGGCGACTTAAAAAGGCTATAAAAATATGTATTTATTACATATCCGGTCACGATTATAGGGCAGCCGGATTTGCTGTGCGATCGAAGCGTTAGGGGGGGAAAAAGAATATCTTTATTAAAGTACGCACAGTATTAACATGACAAAGGATCCTTCAAGTGCAGGCCATGATAAAATTGAATAAATGGGGCCAATTTAAAGTGATTCCTTCGCCCGAATATTGAATAGTACTTAGCGGAATATGGCCAGAAATTAACCAAAAAGGTTTTGCCTCGATTTTGACAAATATTTGATACTAGCTGACCCGGCGAACTTCATACCGCCTTAGAATTAATAAACGTTACATGTGTGATGTTAAATGTCTTCTCCTTGGCATTTTAAAACAATAACAGTAAATATAGTTCTCAAGTAGACAAACGTTGACAGACGACTCAAATGTAAACATTCTACAACCAATTAATTGACAGTCAGAATTTTATTATTTTTTTAATTCCAGCAAAACATATATTGTCTGTTTGAAATAGCACAATAAACCCTTTTTTTATTTGCATCCTATCTTATTATTATCTTCCTCGCAATTTTTTCCATATTTTCCCAAAGGAGATTGTCATCCTTCATACATTAGCTGCCATATTTTGCGTCATTGTCTGTGGTTACCATGGTTACTCGTCTACGTTTCTCTGTTTATGGTTTCTCGTTTTTCTCTAATGTCAATGATTGGATATTTAATAAATAATAATTAATCCCTATTTTCTCACCGTTTAAACCTTCCCTGGACTACGACAAACATTTTAAAACCAAAATCAGCCAAATCGGCCCAGCCGTTCTCGAGTTTTAGCGAGACTAATGAACAGCAATTGATTTTTATATATATAGAGATTAGGTTATAAATTTAAGTAGGTACTTAGATGTCATTGAGACTATTTTAAATTAAATCATTTTTTTTTGCTCAAGCATATTACGCTTCATGATCCAATGTGTTTATCGTGAGTGACGTTAGCTAATTGCAAAACAGCTTTATTTTTTACGCTATATATATTGCTGATTGCCGAAACAATAAAATGTAAATAAGCTAAGAAAATGTATGCTATATGTGGCAATGTTTACAATGTAGATAAGGTATTCTTATTTAAACTGAATCAAATATGAGGCAGAAATAAAAAACCGGCCAAGTGCGAGTCGGACTCGCGCACGAAGGGTTCCGTACCATTATCTATAAAAACGGCAAAAAAATCACGTTTGTTGTATGGGAGCCCCCATAAATATTTATTTTATTATGTATTTTAGTATTTCTTGTTATAGCGGCAACAGAAATACATCATCTGTGATTTTTCTGTGAAATTTCAACTCTCTAGCTATCACGGTTCATGAGATACAGCCTGGTGACAGACGGTCGGACGGACGGACGGACAGCGAAGTCTCAGTAATAGGGTTCCCGTTTTACCCTTTGGGTACGGAACCCTAAAAATCTATCTTTACAAATAGTTACAAATTAATACAATTAGAGTGTCTTGTCTTGTAATGTCGAGATTACGAAAAATGTCAGCTTTTTACTAAATGCAGAATTTATACTATACTATTTTATTTTTAATTTATCTGTCCGTCTGCCTCGTTGTTTTTCAACCTGTCCGTTCGTTTCAAGTAATCTCCGGCATAGCTAGACGGGCTTTTCATTGGCGGATGGCTAATGTTTAAGCTACTTTTATTATATTATACAAAAACTTATAAGGGTACCTAAATTCTACGCAAACGGAGTCGCGGGCACAGCTGGTTATTAATTGCAATAACTGATGAATGTGATAAAGACGGAGGAAAAACGGAGTCAGATTCTGATTAAAAAATACCGTAAATACCATGTTTAGACGACCCCCTTGGGTATCCCGTAAATGAAACCACTTTTACATCTAGTGTATTAGGTATCCAGTGCTAAGCCAATATTGATTGAATAGAATAGAAACATTCAAATACCTATAGACCTCGGGCGGACACATTCCCACCGAGATACAGAAACAACTCAAAACCGCACAGCGCCATCTAGTGGCAACCATCTAAACTATACATTTGGACATACCGCCCACCAAGGACGTGTCAGAGTCCTTACTTCTTAAATAACACATGTATACTAAAAAGAACCCATATTGAGGTCAAGGGGGACTGATTTAAAAAAAACTTAACAAAATATCTTCTATTGATTCTAATTATAACAAAAACTCGATGGAGGTATATACATCTCGATACAAGAACACAATTTAGAACAACCGATTGCTATTAATGAAAAATAACATTTTACAAAGTCAATGTGCTCCAAAGGAAAATTAAGTTTGGACGAATGGCAAAATGGCCCACCTGTACTTTGAAACGAGTTTTGCAATTACCATAATTTATAAGAAATCTCGGGGAAATAACTGGGGCGTTCACCTTTTCATATTACTAAAAAACAAAAGAAAGTACTCGATTGGGTTAAAACAAAAAACTCTCTGAATAAAATATAATCTTTAGGTACATTACGGTAGCAATTTCTTTTTTTTTGTGTCAAACCGTGAGATTTTGTTTTGATTTATCGTAATAACTAGTTTTTCTGGTTAATGTTACCCTCAAATGCATTAAAAGTTTTGGTCCGTGAACAGTTCCTCTACAAACCATATTTGATCTTACTGAAAAATATATTGTTATTCTCTATGTTTGTGATTTTTCTCTATAACGGAAAAAGTGAGAAGTAAGAGACTAGAATGGTTTGGGCATGTGATGAGAAGAGACGAGAAGCATGTGACTAAAAGAGTGATGAGTATGAATGTGGATGGATACAGAGCGAGAGGAAGACCAAAGAAAAGATGGATGGATTGTGTAAAAAGTGATATGAATGAGATCGGAGTGGATGTTGGTATGACGGAAAAGCGAGATGAATGGAAGAAAAGGACATACTGTGCCGACCCCAAATAATGGGATAAGGTTAGGCAAATGATGATGTTTCTGGTCTTTAAATAAATTGAAATTTCTTTAAACACACTGATTCATTACTATAACAAGCCTGTAAGCCAGCGTTATGAGATATGAAATCATTTGGATATGTCAAAATTTCGATGATGCATTTTTTCTTGTAACAAAAGTAAAGCATCAATTTATTGGAACGTAGTTCCTTATGGCGCGTTGCGAAAGGGGGCTAGACGGAAAAAAATAAGACTAAAAGTGTCGACCGACACTTTTGTAAATGTGTGTGTGAAAGTAAAAGTTGTAACGACACTTTTGTAAATGTGTGTGAAAGTAAAAGTTGTAACGACACTTTTGTAAATGTGTGTGTGAAAGTAAAAGTTGTAACGACACTTTTGTAAATGTGTGTGTGATTTCGATTTCGGTTTCGGTTACGGTTTCGGTTTCGGTTACGGTTTCGGTTTCGGTTTCGGTTTCGGTTTCGGTTTCGGTTTCGGTTTCGGTTACGGTTTCGGTTACGGTTTCGGTTTCGGTTTCGGTTTCGGTGTCGGTTTCGGTTTCGGTTTCGGTTACGGTTTCGGTTTCGGTTTCGGTTTCGGTGTCGGTTTCGGTTTCGGTTTCGGTTTCAGTTTCGATTTGTGTGTGTGTGTGTACAACTTTGTTGCTTTTTTATTTCAAAAGGACCTTCGTTCCATCCGGGTGTCCCTTGACACCTCCCAAGTTTTACGATCCTAGGCATGGCCAGTTAAAGCACTTGACTCTTCTGCTGTGTTTATGTTCTGATTAGAGAGAGTTCAAAATAAGAGGCGATTTTAGAACTCAGGGGCCACCACCTCTTCAAGTATTGTTGTTTTAATAGAAACTGTAAATTTTTGACAGATTTTGTACTGAGTTAACTGTCAAAAACTGAAAGTATTATTAAAAGCATTACTGCGAGTGGTGGTAAAAGAGTTGTTGGGAAAAAAATTCTTGAAAACTAAACAAATAGAACGATTATAATTTATTTCTTACTTGCCATAATCGTTTACAATAAGCTTATTTTAATGGTTAGTATACTCAATCTGAACAAAGCTATCATTTAAAAATAATGTTCTCAAAGCAAAATCCGAACAGGAAATAGCATAGCACTCCTCAGATACCGGAAGACGCATCAGCTATAAATTCATTCAGCTCCAGTTCTGTGTTATGCGCATAAGGCTTGCGTCATACCCCCCCCCCCCCCCCTTCCGTTTGATCTTGACCCGGAAGTAGGTCATGATCGAGTCCCGCGCAGCCTCTGACGTGCACCGACCTTGGCGGCACTTCCTGGGCCATGGATGAAGATATAAATAATGTATTGTGTATCGTAAAGGTCATATTCTCGGTGTATGATTTATTTATAAAATGGTGTTTTCAATTGCGCGAGTTAACGAGCTGGAATAGCGACATCTATTAAAAAAAAAGTGTTACTATAGCAGGAAGAGATTACTATTACTATCTACTAATGTAGGTTTTATCATTTTTCTGAGAAAACTTAATGTATTTTTTTGTATTGAAGACAAAATATTGGTAAGAGACACAAATATATTTATTTAGTTAGTATCATATGTTATATTATTCCTACCAAGAGGTATATCAAAGTATGATGGTTACGTACTAGGATAAAAATGAGTAATTGACAGACCATAAACAAACAGACCCGTCAAATCATGCGCAACAAATTTTGTGCCAATACAAAAATGAACTGTATTAACTTATAAAACAAGCATAATTTTCCACCAAATATCATCGAGGCCTCCCGCACACTGGGGTGTCAACTCTCCCGCGACATTTTTTTTGCCAGCACCAAAACAAACTGTATTGACTAGTGATGTGCCGGATCGTTAAAAATGTATATCCGCGGTTACGGATACGGATTATTGGTGTCAGGATCCGCGGATACGTATACGGATCTTAACAATTTTGTAAAAACTTATTTTATTAAATGTTTAATAAGCTTATCACAGAGATATGTTATTGATATAATTAAAAATATAGTTGATTTGCAATATAAAGGTGCCAAATATTTAAGTTCCAAACGTTCTAATAAATAAAAAAATAATCCGAATAGGGTTTAAGTTTTTCATTGCTACCTGATCACCTATAAGTATAAAGGATATATCATCTGTCTTGAAAATTAATAAGGTAAAAGATCCGCCGAAAAAGTAACGGATACGGATATGGATCTTTCTTTGCCCTCGGATATCCGCAGATACGGATATCCGGCACATCACTAGTATTGACACGTAGAAAAAGTTTATTCTAAATTCGTTGTATTGACAACGTGAGCAAATTTTTACGAGTGGGAGCGTGGCTTTCAACCACAGAAATTCAATCGTTATGAATATTTCACAGAGTTATTTTTTGCATTGGTAAACATTTTGAAGCGCGTCTTTAGACGCCCCAATGTGCTTAACGCGGGCGAACTTAGTCGCATGGTTTTTGCCACAGACATTCGATCGTTATGTATATTTGCATAGAGTACATTTTGACAAAAAAATATAATGAATTCGCTCGTCGCAGTGTGTTCAGGTGCTTAAAACACTGCGTAAATAATTCTTCAACCACAAATAAAGTGAGGGTTCACTTAATTTACGTTAAATACGCAAAACAAACTGACCTTCCAGACTCAAAGGGCAGTGAATATGAAAATTACATTTTACGTTCGAGAACTTTCTAAAACTACTTATAGTGTATAGAGTATATAAGGGAAAGCTTAATATAATAAAGGACCGTATTAGTTTGATAAAAGTTTGCTAACTTACTTATATTTTTCTATTGCTATATGATACAACCAGCTTCTACCCGAGACTTCGTCCGGGCAGACTTCCACATCGTTCATTCCCGCGGTACGGGGTGTTTAAGACCTTGTTTGAAAACTATCATTATGGCGGTAAGGGGCTTATTGAAGTATAAATGCCATCGCATCGAATTACGAAAGCTTATAATGATAACTTTTCTGAGATAGACCTATTTGCATTGTCACTAAATCAATTTAGTAACGCAATAAAAAAAAAAAATTAACGAATATCCCTTAAACCTACTACTCGACTGCGTGCGAGTACATTAAGTTTTAATTTTGAGTAACTTTTACTTTTATTTTAACCTAGATCTAAGTAGTAACCTAACCTTCCTTACTATGATTGTTATCGTTTTTGTGCCATTTTATTGGTAGTAATATTATTTAGTGGATAACGGTGTTGGTTGTGCAATTATCAATGTATCTCTAACTTATTGTACTCATAGTAATGTTTTATTGTACAACTATTTGAATTCCTTAATAAATAAAAATAAAAAATAGATACACCACTGCATTCTGTTTTAATATAGCATCTTAGATATATATTGGTCTCTTCCCTAAACTAAATCAAATTTAAATTACGGCCTCCGCACGGCAGAGAACTGCCGTCTGCGTCTTAGCCGCACCGCGAGGAAGACACATACGAGGCGTATAAGACCTCGCTCCGCACTGAACGTGTTAACTATCTAAAACTGAAAGTAATATTAAAAATAGAAGGCTGATGCAAACTCTTAAAGTTTTTTTCGGACTTTCGGAAATTCCAAACGAAATTCCAGATAACAGATAAAAGCATTCAATTTTTTACTATACAAAGCGTTGTATCCATTACCCAACGTAGTATACTCTGGGTTTACTACAACGAGTTTGTACGCCAGACACGCCCACGTCTTCTCAGAACTGGAACTCAGTCACTATATTTCGATGGAATAATACCGGAGCAAGGGAACGTAATGTGCCGAAGTGTGATAGCAAAATGTAACGGAGAATCGGAACGTGTGAAATTTCTTTGTGTATAACTTTCGCCAATGTAGTAAAGTCTTTCTGTGTAATAAAGCATGCGCGTTAAGCCCCAAACTCTCAGAGGCGTCAAGACGAGCGCGTCCAATTTTAAAATGTTTTGGTTTGGTTTTCGTATTGAGAGGAGGCCCGTGCCCAGCAGTGGGACGTTAAAAGGGCTGTAGTAGTAGTAGTTTGGTTTAGGCAAAAAAATGTGGCGCAAATTTGTGCCTCGAAAATACTCACGAGAATGAATACACTTGATTTATGTTTTTTTTATTGTGCTCTGTGCCATAGATAAATAAATATTTAATTTTTTTGTGAAAAAATTATAATAATAAATTTACGCGCGTCTTTTATGACATTTTGTTTAAAATAACTTTTTTTCTTTACTTTTTTTTAAAAGCACTTGCTTTTCCTATACAGCTCGTTTAGATATTGGCAAACATCGCCCTGCACCATAGAGTAACTAGAGAACCCATATCGACCCCGCCCTTCGCATGGCTCTGCCGCAATTTGAACGTTTATCTGACATCCGACATTGTAGTTACCTGCAGTATACGGCAACTGCAAAAAAAATTGCCACAGGGCGGAGTTGATAGGGCATCTCTGTTATATATCTTGATGCCTTGCACACTGATGCGAGCGACATAACTTTTTTTCTTAAATGTACTCTATGGAAATATAGTACGTAAAGATTGAAAGTCAGCGGTGAACGACACGCGGCTCAATTCATTCGAGTTCTCGATGACATTTTGTTGAATAATTAGAACATTATTCATTCGCTATTGGCAAAAAATAGATCGCGCGCGTTTGACGCGTTAGTTTGCGCAGGACCTCAGACAATAACAATGGCTGCTTCTCACTAATGGATAGTCGCGTGAGGAATAGTAAACAGCTAAGGGGTTGATGAGAAAACACTATTTTAATACTGATTGGATGGACTTCAGTCCCCTTACGGACATTTTTTTAGATGTTAGCAGAGACGCGGTGAAGTGTGCTCTACCGGAACGCCGCACGACATTATTAAGACATTATAAGACGACATAATTAAGATCATACAATACATATTGTAATATTGATACCTATGTTTGACAAATAAATAATTCTAATTCTGATTCTGAAGATAGGTGGTAAGGGGGCAAGTCTTAAACAGGGAATAAAGAAAAGAAATAGTAAAAAGGCGATGTTAGTAGGTTTCTTTTGATGAAACTCGAGCAGGTTTCAAGACAATTTAGATTTTATCCGGGACTCGTGTAGGCTTAGACCTTGGCGTCGTCATTGTAATTATGTTCTAGCTTACAGGAGTAACAATGGTGTAAGTACGTCGTTTAGCATTACAGAGACCAACATTTTTTTTGTAAACAGGAAATAAGGTTTGTATAACCGAATTAATTATTAGATCATGCAAACTGTATTCAATATACATCAAATAAAATTCAGCATCGAATCAAATACGGTATACGAATTATATTCGAGTTTTAAAAAATAAAAAAAAATGTTATTATCTTTAGAATAAGGTGCGATGTATTTGAGGAGCTAATCCTTTTAAAAATAAGGACATAAGTCAATCATGCGATTTATACTGGACTTCAGTCGCTGTCTCTACGGCGTAGTTGCATACGCCATATATAGTGCCGAAACCGTACAAGGACGTCAAGATTCGCGCTGCATTATTTTTACGAAAAGTAAAACGAACCGTTTAGTAAATATAATTTTGTAAATTAAGTTTCTTGCTTAATATTCTCCATATGAACTGAATTCTGACCAGATGATAGTAATGGTCTGTTTTATAATTTTGACACAATTGAACATTTATAAACAACATTCATAAGTACTTCAATGGTTTTTATGATTAAAAAAAACATGATTTCTGATCGAATTGTGAGCGATGGTTATTCTATTTATTTTGGTGTTCCATGGTTCTGTACGCTATTATTCTGTATTCCGTATTGATCCTGCTCAATAGAACGCCGAAGGGAGATAATTGGCAAGCGAAGCGTAACAGTTTCCCCGGGGTATATTAAAATATTTTTGTCACAGGTAGAAATTAACTCATTATATTTTGAAATTTTATTTAAGCGTGCATTTTTGAAACTGGTAATTTTATACCTATTGAAAGAAAGAAGAAACAAGAAAGAGAGAAATATAGTATTTCTTAGACACGAATTACGAAATCTACAATGAAGCCCCTGCACACCGATGCTTCGAAATTATTGCCAATACAAAAAAAAACTGTGTCACATATCCAACTGTCATCTGTTGACAGATGACAGTTGGATATGTGACACATGGTTTGTGAACCCCGCTTAGAGAATTTGGATTAAGAAGACACGAACGTGTTATGTTAGCTGAATATTAATTAAAAGTAAAGATGTACACGGAAACCTAATAAATAACAGTGATTTGATAAATACAGTGATTTTAATAATATACCTACATATATATAACATTACTATAATTACTTTTCTTTGAAGAATGAGCTATGTTGTGATGCAGTAAAGTTCATTTTGCTATTGGAAAAAGTCACCCCACGTCACGTGACAATATGTCAGTTATCTAATTAAAAAGCGCCACAACATTAATAATCGTCTTCTTCTTGCATATAAAAAGCTATTGTTGTTCGTTGGTCTCGCTATAACTCAAAAACGGCTTGACCGATTTGTATTTTTTTATTGTCTTGTTCACTCTAATACAGGGGTGGTTAAAAATCGAAGCATACGGGGCCATCTAGGTATTAATTCAAAAAATGTTTTTTGTTTACATTTTAATATGAAGTCATTTGCTCAGCGAAGTGAAAACAATATTCCATGTTTCTGAATATTAAAATATTCATAAAACACCACTTCGCGATCACCACTTCCTGGTATCCTTGAAAGTCCCGGATGCCCGGATTGGGTGGAATTGGCCCGGTTACCCGGATACGAGGGTGGAAAACAGGTGATTTCTGAAGAGGTATTATGCATTGTTGGGAATGATCGATGGTTTCTGATTTTCCGGTACGGATCGACCCGGATGTATAACACACTGGTGCATCAACTCCAGCATGTTAAGATTTATCAAATACCAAAACGAAATCTCTGTCAATATGCATTATTCTGTGATCAAAGCCACGCCCCGTGCGTTAAAATTAGCTCGCGGTGTCAATGTTTTTTTTTTTAGTTTATTTACAATATACAAAGTTTTACATCTGCAATTTACAAAAGCTGTACCACGCAGACCTCGTAGGGTCTATCTGGGTATCAGCGAGCCGTTAATAATACACATATAACATTGTTACTTGCTTAGCATCGGTACATAGTGTCTTTTTAAAGTTGGTTTAAGTTTTTTGACGTCTGATATATAGAGCATTTGGAGATTCTCCGGAAGTTAGTTTAAAAACAAAGGAATCAAATATTCATCGGTTCGTTCCCCGTACAAATTGTTAGTTTTAGGTAATGTATATTTATTTCTATGTAAAATTTCCCTCATGAAACTTGGTCTCGTGTTTTCGAACAATACTTCAGGCTTACAAGTTTCTGTTAAAATACTGAATGTAATCCTATCAAATATGCTCATTATGTTACAGTGGTTATATAATTTCTTGTCGTTATCTTCAAGTTTCCGTTTTATATGTTTCGGTACCATAATTTTTAAGAATCGTAGTTGTAGATTGTATATATTGTCCAAGTAGGTCTTATATATTCTACCATAGCTACTTAGTCCGTATCCGATAATCGAGTCTGCTGGCCATGTATATCATCCTCAGTGTTTTATATGGTAATTGATATTTTAGTACTAGTAATTACAAGTAATTTTGTTGAAGAATGAACTTTTTGCAGGAGTCGATAAAGTATGTTTTGGTGTTGGCAATGATTTGATGCACGAATGTGGGTGCTCCAGTGTACCTACTAGATGTTTTACAGTAACCTTTTAGGGTAACAGACCTATTGTAATTGTGTACTACACAGCCTTAATAGATAAAACACAGGAACTTTAAAATTTAAGGAAAAGATTTGTTCGAGTGGGCTGGGTGTAAGCCGCTCGTGTCACTGCAAAGTGTGGTTATGGGTTCGATTCCCTTTGGATATGACCTTGTTGGAATTTGCACTAGTCTGGGTGATACCGGAATCGCCTTCAGTCCATAGTACCCATAATACAAGCTATGCTCAGTTTCGGATCATACGGTGAGTATATTTTGTCTGGCAATATTTATTTCCTATTTCGTTCCAACAAAATACGATTTCGTTTTTCCTTTTGTCACAGATTAGTCGCTTGAGACTTATTTTTATCAAGACACTCTTTATGCCGCTCCCGTAACCTTTTAATCTCCGAAAAACTTTTGGGGATTTTAAAATAACGAGTAAATTCTCAACGGATATTGTTGAGGATTTTGCGCGTGCTCTCTGCGACAGAGAGCCTCTATTTTTAACCGACTTCCAAAAAGGAGGAGGTTCTTTGTTCGTCTGTGTGTTTTTGTTTTTATTGTTTTCTATCCACATGAGTGGGCAACAGTTAATTTTTAATTTACCTCACCAGACGTAATTTAGTTTTTAATAAGTATAATGGCATCGCCCCCTATTACATTGGGATAAAAAATCTGCGAATACAGACGTGGAGTATTTTCATTTTTTAAATCGCTTGTTCTGTAGCCAACCTACTAAAAGAGGGTTGTACGGATTTAGACTCTATTGTGTAGTAATAAAGGTGTCACTTCTGCAGGCAATTGCCAATTAGGCGACTGAAATACCACACCTTATTGGGACTTCGGGACGGTGTCATGTTACGTCTCTGTGTGAGAATTTCAGTATAATCCGCTGCCATAGCTTTTTCAGGCCGTAATATAACCTATCCCTTTACCTCCGTCTCTCCTGGAGCAATGTTTTAAAATTACTTTAAGTTTTGACAGAAATAATTCAGTACCAAATCTGTTAAAAAATATAAAGTAATTTAAGAAGATCTAATGGTAAGAGTCCTGCTCGAAAATATAATGATCACGCTATAACCACGTTTTGATATTAGCCAAAAAAGTTGACGCTCTAATATGCTTGGCGCTCACTGAGGCGTCAAAGATAACGCAATATTTTTTGCCAATGTCAACAGAAACTTTTTATCAATATGTATAAAGATTAAATTTCTGTCGTAAAAGCCTCGCCGCCGTGCGTCTAAATTCGCTCGCGCTGACAACGACATTTCTGTAAGGAATTAACATTTTCAATAAGACAATACAGTTCGTTTTAGTAAAAATTTTGAGGCGTGGTTTTTGACGCTCCGGTGTACGGGAGCCTTTAATCATATAAACTTACCTACCTCAGTAGTTGTAGCATGAGCGCCAAGACTACACTTATGTCACAGAATATGTTGTTTATATCTCTTTCTCTTGTATGAAATAAGACAGAGAGCGATCGAGCCAGTCTGTGACAGAGGTCTTGTCTTGAAATGTGTGCTAACACCACTGATCACGACGTAAATCATAGTATTACAGCAAATAGTAAAAAATACTTAATAAACTCACATACATACGTGTGAATAGCTGGACTAAGTTGATCAAACTTTCTAGTCTAGTTCTAAGTCGAAGAAATGATCTCTAACTCATTAAGCTAAAAGCTTCTTTCGCACAAATGAATTAAGGTCCACGTTTAAGTGGAGGACTATCACAAAAAATCAAGTTTTTACGTTTATTTTTTAGTTGGATAGTTTATTTTTAGTTCGTTTGTTAATTGTTATATTATTCGTTGTCGAGAGGAAGACCCAAGAAAAGATGGATGGACTGTATAAAGAGCGATATGAATGAGATCGGAGTGGATGTCAGTATGACGGAAAAGCGAGATGAATGGAAGAAAAAAACATACTGCGCCGACCCCAAATAATGGGACAAGGTAAGGCAAATGAAATGATGATGATATTATTCGTTGTCAATTTTGATATACAAATGAATACAATTATTACATTCATTTAAATTCTTCCATACTCTGTTTTTGTCTTCAAATTTGTCTAAATTGAAAATGGTTACAATAAAAATTGCTTCGTCTTTTCCTTATAAACAATTTTGCTTTTTTTTATTAAAGTGTGTGTGAGTTTATATATAACTATAGACTTCTTCATATTAGTAATAGTGCAGAAAAAAAAGCTAAGATCATTTTTGCCAATTCCAATACACGATACAAACAAATAACAATGTTGATTATTTTAACAAAATATTTTTTATCATATGTCTATACAAATAGATAAAATTGGAGTGTCTGTTTGTAATATCAAAATAACACTTTTTTTACCAAATGCGTATGAAAGTATATACGATACCTATAACGAAAACGCAATTTTAATTTTTTTTGTCTGTCTGTCTGTTTGTTTGAGGTAAACTTCTAAATAGCTGAACCGATTTCAATGGGACTTTCACTGACAGATAGCTGACGTTCCAAGGCGTAACTTAGGCAACTTTAATTTTAGAAAAAGCATTAGGGTTCCGCGGGAAAAACATAATACCCATATTTCCGGGTAATCACCCTTATTAAGTCCACGCGGGCGAAGTCGCGGGCACAGCTAGTTAAATAAATATATGTGATTGCTTTAGTTTTCTTTGTTATGTTATTCTGCTAAAATAATTTTATATTAAAGAAAGTATTTATTCTCTTATTTCTATACTGTCTGTATTAATGTTTTATTGGGACAATACCTGCCTCTGACACGACCTTCCCTTAAAATCTAATGCACTTAAATGAGCCAAGAATCTTTTAAAAATCCCTTAAAACATTTTTAATTTTTCGCCATAAATTTGCGTATCTCAGAACGCCGTTAAGTGTTTGTTATAATTAATTAACGTTAATGAGCATCTTAATTTTTCATTAAAATGCTATTCGACTAAGAAAACTAAGAGGTAAACTGTTGCCTTATATTGAATTAATTTTAAAAAACCGGCCAAGTGCGAGTCGGACTCGCGCACGAAGGGTTCCGTACCATTATCTATAAAAATGGCGAATAAATCACGTTTGTTGTATGGGAGCCCCCTTAAATAGTTATTGTATTCTATTTTTTAGTATTTGTTGTTATAGCGGCAACAGACATACATCATCTGTAAAAAATTCAACTGTCTAACTATCACGGTTCATGAGATACAGCCTGGTGACAAACGGACGGACGGGCGGACGGACGGACGGACGGACGGACGGAGAAATCTCAGTAATAGGGTTCCCGTTTTACCCCTTGGGTACGGAACCCTAAATAAATGGTGTCGTGGGACACCAGGTAGGAACGAAGTTCCTTCGAAGTAGACATATATGATAGGACATTCAAAATACCAGCTTCTACCCGCGACTTCGTCCACGCAGACTTCGTTCCATCCATCCATCAATCTATCCATCCATCCATCCATCCATCCATCCATCCATCCATCCATCCGTCCGTCCATCCATCCATCCATCCATCCATCCATCCATCCATCAAACGACACAAATAAAGAGACGTCTCATTTAACGGTTTGTTTTCCACGCATTTTTTCTTACGGTTTTACTATCACATTTTTTTCAGTTCGGTCGCCTAGCAAAATCCCTATTCCCTCCAAGCCTGCCGTAAGGAACTTCGTTCCAAAAAGATATGAGTACTTATAAAACGTAATTTAAGTTTATTTACTTTCAAAGTTCGACCACCCTTTAATTATATACTTTGTATTCTAAACATCTATTCTCTGGAGGCATTATTAAAGGTTATTAATCCCTTTTTCACTATCCCTAGTAGAAGCTTACACGTGATACCTAAATATTAGTACACTGGAACTGGCAACTGGTCAAAGTTTGGTTTGTCCGTAGGTGCATCTTTGCACCTAGGAGTACAGTCACTACCTCTCCCCTCACGGTAACTGCCCAAGCCGAGGTCGTGCCCGCTGTGGCGCCCTTGAGCTAGTTGCCACCCTTTTCCGGCCTTAAGGTCTTGGTTGGAGTGCACTCTGCGCTCACCACTCCTCCGGTAAAGCTGTAACCACCTCACGTCACGGCCACCTCACGGCCAACAGCGTAGTCCAATCAAAAAAAAAGTTTGGTTTGTGAAAGTCAAATTGTCAATTTTACATTAAATTTTGTCTTATAATTATGCGAAGAAGAAGATCCGGCAAGAAACTCAGTGGGGTATTTTTTTTCCAAAACTTACTTCAAATATACAGGTAAAATATAGCTCCAGTGTGGTGCCTTTAGAGGTGGTTTTTATAATAATAATATAGTAAGGCAACACACGCCACGACAGGCAATATTTTGATTTTTGTTTTGTTGTACGATCCCGAGCTGATTTATCATCATAGTATTTAGAGATCACGTCAAAACGGATATAAGGCCCAATTAACACAGTAAACCCGACTTTACCGTGTGAATAGAGTCCTATTTCATTAATAGTAATGTCAACATGATTTTCCTACTTTCTCTACGGTCCAGGAAAACATCACGAGAAACCCAGTATGCCGAAGGAAACATGAGAAAGCTTTCGAAGGCGTGTGAAGCTCGCCGGCGCACTGATGTAAACAGCGGAGTACAGGCAATGAGTGAACATGATTTATGGGTCTGCCACAACATGCTTACTTGTGGTGTGACTAGTAATAATAATAATACAATATCACGCCTGTATTCCCGAAGCAGTAGACAGAGGTTCCCTGTAGTGCACCCTAGTGTATTGGCAATTATACTGACGCGCGAGCCCCAGTGTGCCGGGAGCTTAATAATCAATAGGTAGCCATTAAGCAAAAAAACAACACATTAATGAATGGGCTGTGAACAATAAAGAAATACCTATTACCTCTATACAAGAATTATGGAAACAGCTAAAATCAAAAGTCCAGGAAATCAACACGGAGTACTTGAAACCGGATGCCTGGATGCCAAAGAGCGCATGGATGACGGATAAAATATACCAACTTATAGATGAACGGCGAATTTGCAAACACATAGACATGACGAAATATAACATCTTGGACAAGGAAATACGACGAGAAGTACGATTTGCCCGCGACTCCTGGTACCGGAACAAGTGTGAGTATATGGAAAGTCTATACGCTAAGCATGACGCCTATAACATGCATAAGGAAATCAAAGCTATGGTTGGACAAAAAACACCCTCTTATCAATTAGTGGACGAGGAAAACCTTCCCATTATAGATCTAACGAAGAAGAAGGAAACTTGGGAATGCTACATTAAAAACATGTTTAGTGATAACAACCGAACTTCTGTAAGTAGCCATATAGATTTCGAAGGAGATGGTCCTTCTATTCTTAAAAATGAAGTCTGGCAAGCATTAAGGAGAGCTAAGACTGGGAAATCTGAAGGACCAGATAAAGTCCACATAGAGGTACTCAAGCTGCTGTCTGAAGAGCATATTGATATTTTGGTGAAACTTTTCAATCTCATATATGACACTGGCCAAATACCCGAGGACTGGCTCACATCAGCTTTTGTGACACTTCCAAAAAAGAGAAACGCAAAGAAATGTGAGGAGTTTCGAACGATAAGCTTGATGAGTCAAGTTTTGAAACTCTTTCTCTCAATAATACACGAGCGAATCAGAGGGAGATGTGATGAACAACTTAGCGAGAGTCAGTTTGGCTTCCGGTCCGGCGTCGGAACAAGAGAAGCCTTGTTTGCAATACAGGTTCTGGTACAAAAATGTAGAGATATGCAACAGGACGTCTATATTTGCTTTATAGACTACGAAAAAGCGTTTGATCGCGTCTTACATGATCGCCTTATAACAATTCTTAGCGACATCGGTCTGGATAGCAAGGATATTCGGATCATCCGGAACTTGTACTGGAATCAAAGGGCCACCGTTCGTGTTGACGGTGAGTACACGAATGAAGTAGTGATCAAAAGAGGAGTTCGACAGGGCTGCATTTTATCACCTGCCTTATTTAATCTCTACTCGGAGACTATTATGGCAGAGGCTCTAGAAGATCTTGATTATGGCATCAAAATTAACGGACGGATCATCAACAATATCCGCTACGCTGACGATACGATTCTTGTTGCAACAACAGCTGCGGACCTGCAAGTGATCATAGATCGAGTCAACGAATGTAGTGAGAGAGCTGGCCTCAAGATGAACGTAAACAAAACCAAGTTTATGATAGTCTCCAAGAACCTGAACACGCCCCAAACATTACTGTATCCGGCCATGCAATAGAGCGAGTACGTAAATATAAATATTTAGGCACTTGGGTGACAGAAGACTGGGATAGCGATCTTGAAATTAAAACCCGCGTAGAAATTGCCCGTGCCGCATTCAATACTATGAGGACGGTATTATGCAGTCGAAACTTGAACATCAACTTGCGTACTCGACTCTTGCACTGCTATATCTGGCCCATAATTCAATACGGATGTGAGTCATGGACCATAAAAGAGGATCTCAGAAAACGTATTGAAGCTTTTGAAATGTGGGGATACAGACGTATGTTGAGAATAAGTTGGACACAAAAGGTAACAAACGAGACCGTACTGCGACAAGCCAACCAGAAACGGAAACTTTTGTCCATCATAAAAAAAAGGAAAATTTCATATCTCGGTCATGTGCTCAGGCACGAAAGATATCAACTCCTGCAACTTATTATGATGGGCAAGGTCATCGGCAAGAGGCGAGTTGGTCGCAGGAAGAAATCATGGCTCCGCAACATACGGGAGTGGACTGGAATCTCCAACGCAGCCCAATTATTTCGCCTTGCACAGGACAGGACCGAACTTCAGAAGTTGATAGCCAACCTTCACTAGTTGGAGAGGCACTCGAAGAAGAAGAAGAAGCAAAAACGTTCAAAATATAAATATGATAGTCACAGTGTAGTTTACAGACGGTAAATAGCAGGGTGGCGTGACAACGTGATGGATTACCGTGTAAGTAAACGCTTGAAGGTGACCGCGGTGAACGAGACGATGTCAAACGATACGATTTATTTCTATTAAAATAGCATAATAAAACAGCCAGCTGGTAACCTCGTGACCTTGACGTTCAGAATAATAAGACGCTTGACCATCACCTGTCTTGCAGAAATGTTTTAATATTATATTATAATCTGACAAAAATTGCTATTGAAACAACAATACTTAAGGCTCCTACTAGCGCTTAATATTATTAACTTCTACTACTACAGCCCTTTTAACGTCCCACTGCTGAGCACGGGCCTCCCCTCAATGCGAAGGGGATTTGGGATATAGTCACACTGGCCCAGTGCAGGTTGGCAGACTTCACACATCTATCGAGAACTAGTCAAGTTCCCTCAGACGTGCAGCTTTCCTCACGATATTTCCTTCACCGTTTCATAGCAAGTGATAATCTCGGATGAAAATGAGATTCGCACATAAATCCTAGAGGTGCGAGCCGGGGTTTGAACCTGCACACTTCGATTGAGGCGTGCGTTCGACCACTCGGCTACTATAATAGCTTCAAGGTGACAACATCTTTTATTTATGGTAGATAGAATATGACTAGTCTAATAGCTTCAAGGTGACAATGTCTAATGTCTATACAGGTCATATTTTCGCAACCATTGATAGCTGGGTACAGCTAGCTATTAAGTAAATAGGCACACGAAACACGATCAAACCTCCCGTACACTTATGCGTCGACACTCACGTGTATTTTTTTGCTATGTCAAAACCAACTCTATTGACTCATATAATAAACCCGTAAATTTGAATAAATTATTTCAATTTTAAGCCGAATACTAATCGCATGTTCAGCCATTCCTAATCTTATTTCATTAAAATGTTATTATTTATCTTTCTATTATTATTCTTTATTCATAAAAAGAAGAACATACTGAGATGAAATAAAAGTATATGGAGCGTGATGAAAAATTCGAACTGTCAATTGTAACTGAACTGAACATATTTCCGCGACTCCGTCAGTCGATTGACGATTTTACGTCGGTATTACAGGATCGACATTATTTCTAATTCGACATATGTCCAAACAAAACACGACGAATTTGGCGTTTGGTTTTGACATATGTCGAATTAGAGATAATGTCGATCATGCGAGAATTGCCCCCCAGGGGTCTGATTTTCGATTGATAGAGATCAATCTCTATTAGAGATATGTCGAAACAAAAGTAAAATATACGACCAATTTGACGTTTCGTTTCGGCGTATCTCTAATAGAAATTGATGTCTATCAAACAGAAATCGGGCCTCAGGTCCAATGAGCGTTATAAAACAATGCAGACGATAATTATTACGAACAGTTACAATCCCATATATAAAAACGCTAAATACATAATAACCAAAGTAAATTGTTGAGAAAAACACATAAATTACGTTTTTCCGAGTACGATGTCTGTTTACTTGGTAAATACTGTCTGTGGGAGATGGGGAGGGGTTCAGTTCCCCGATAATTAACCACGCTGGCACTCCGGAGGAAGATAAACTTTTCATTTAAAGGGTTACTCGCGTTATTTCATTTTTTTCAGTAGTCATTTATTTTTCTATTGTAAAAATCTGACGTCTCAAATATTTCTTTATTTTGTTTACTCTGTGGTTTAACGCCCTTGGGCAAGTGCGTTAACTTGACTTTTTTTAAAATCTAGTTTGTGTCAATGTACATATACATACACATACATACATATACACACATATACATAGATTGAATTTCTGTGGTAAAATCCACGCGAACACGCGTAAAGCTTGCTCGTCTTAACGAAGACATTTCGTTGAAAAACGTTCGTCTTCTACGACTTATTAATGTTGACGCAGGGCTTAATGACAGTTAACCTATTTGCATAGGGAATAAGAATAAACATTTGATTTAAAATTCATAATGTTCAAATAAAATATGTATTCAGAAGAAAGGCACACCAAAGTTTCGTGAATAAAATATAACTAGAAAAAAGTTGTTTTATGAACACAAAAAAAAATATTCTTTTTTATGGACATAATTTTATTGTAAATTAATAATTTTATTGTATTTTGTAAATAGTTGTTTTTAAACAACTATTTACAAAATATTTACAATTCAAAATTAAATTAAGATAAGTTAAAACTAATGAGAAAAAATATATTTATGAATTAGGTAAAAAAATTGGCCCATGCGGAAGCGTCCCCAAGACGCTGGCTGGATTCCCTCGCTGAATGGCTAGAGCCACTCGTTCAGCGAGGAAATGGTCTGCTCTTGGCTCGCCGGTTGTGCCGTGTTTTTTTATTATTTTCTTTGCTTAGTTACATTCTATTGTCCTACCCAGCAGTTGAAACGAGTTTCTTAGATCATGACGACTTCAGTGCAAATAGACTACAGCCTTTGAGGTATATTAATTTAATCTTGAATAACTAATAGAAATGGAACCTTATACACATCCGTATAAGTAAATAAATATTTAAAATTAATAATAATTTGCTAGATTATCAAATTATCTTACCGCATTTAGTGCCACAATATTCTAAGCGACGGATATTAAAGACGACATTTTAATTAACTTTTGTTAGATACACGAAAGTCCTCTTTCGAGTATTAAAACACAAGGTCTTTACTAAAATGACAAATGAATGTGGGCTAAATTCGATTTAATTAAAAATATTAATAAAATTAACTTGATTAAGTAAATTAATCGTTTTAACTCTAACATATATTTAAAATTACTGTGCACTATTTGTGTGCCATAGTTAATAGTTTTTTGGATACTATATCAAAAATAATTCATTACAAATGTGAATTTTATATTATATCAATTAGTAGCCGAGTGGCCGAACGCACGCCTTGCAAATCAAAGTGCGCAGGTTCAAACCCCGGCTCGCACCTCTGGGTTTATGTGCGAATCTCATTTTCATCCGAGATTACCACATGCTATGAAACGGTGAAGGAAAACATCGTGAGGAAACCTGCACGTCTATAGAAAGGCGTGTGAAGTTCACCAACCCGCACTGGGCCAGGGTGGTGAACTTATAGCCCAAAAATCTCCCTCGTATTGAGGGAGAATGTGCCCGGTATAATGGCAATAGGCTCGCCCTCTATTACATTGGGACCAAAAATACATCGGCGATGTGTGGGCGCACTACGGTGCACGTCTGCCTAACCCTTCGGGGAATACAGGCGTGATGATGATGTATTTATCAATTCAATCATGATTAATCTTTTATATTTTATTTAAATGGATGACTTACTTTGTTTAGTATTATAAATTTATATATATATCGCATTTAACTTTTATCCCCAATATTTAAAAATAACACTTTAAAACCTTAACAATTTCTCTCACAATGCACAAGTCTAAAAAAAAAGAATTCACTGACCTTGTAAAAATGTTTCTGAATATTATCTTCCACAGATAAAATAGACAATATTTTATTTTACGGCAAGTATAATACCAGTAACACGTTGAACACATAAATATTTCACAGCTAAGTTATCTGTACTATCCGTAACTCTGTCGTGTTATGTACTAAATAACCTTTATGTTATAATAACATTAACCAGTTGCGGATGTGTTTAAACGCGACTGAGATAATGGAATCCTGTTTTGATAATTTTGTGTATGTGTAAATGTACCTATTTTAATATTTATATAAAATTATTTTTGTTCTTGAAAATTTGACCTATTAATGTTCCATAACTGGACACAGCCTGTCCTCATTGCAAGGGAGAAACTAAAATAAAACTTGATTTCTTATTAAAAAAAGCAAAAACACAAGTTTTGTTGTATTTTTTAGGGTAACTGTAATTATTACAAATTTTCGCACTTTACTATTTTTTTGCCAATGAAATTAATAAATAAATGGTTTTCTTTGTAAATAAACTCGTATTCACATAATGTTTAGTTTTTAGAAACCGTTTTTAAATTATTCATAAATATTTTTAATTTGTGTAAAAAATAAAATTTTAGAAAATCGATTCTTTTCACCACATAGAAAAACACAGAATCTATAAACAAGATATTTAAAACAAAACGTTGCACTAGCAAAACAATTTTTGAAAATTCAAAAATGAAACCAACCTTCGCTCGCCCGCGTTTCCCTGGAATCGTCGACGATCAACAGGTGGGGACGTCTCGGTCGCTCGAGCCCGTGCTGGGCGGGCGGCGCGGTGGTGCCGACAGTACCGACTTGGATAACGCCCATCGCGGCCGGCGGTCTGGGCGCGAATGTCGCTTCGGAAACAATCGGAACGCACCTAGAACGACGCAGGTGCTATTTCAATGCCGAGAAGGGATGCGTTCGGGGTGCGCTGCAGTCACAAGGTTGTTTTGATACTTTACATCAATTTAAACATACTATTAAAATTTTACCAATTTGATACTTTGTGAAGTTACACCATGCTAACCATTTTTTAATGTGATACTTAAAGATTGAATTTCTGTGGTAAAAGCCACGCAATCACACGTCAAAATTCGCTCGCGTCGTTGAAAAATTAGCGTTATCCATGCGTTATTACAGTTCTTTTTGGTATGAGAAAAAAATTGGTTCGTGAATTTTAACGCGCCTATGGCTGGAAGGCTACAATTTCATAGCCTCACCCATCCAAATCACGGCCCCAGAGACCTTCAAACCGTGAGTGCGTAGGGGTCAAATATCAAGTTCAACACTGACCAATCACCGCCCCAAGTACACCAAGGGGGTAAACAGAGACCCCATTAGCCTAATGTCAAACCGTCGTATTGCCATACGTGTTTAGATCGAATTCCACCATTATATTTTTTTGGGGTTCCGTGTGTCAATAACTGAATTGTAATATAATGTACCAACCTCCTTCACAACACCTTTTTTTTATTTAACGTCGGAAAATCCTTTATGGATACCCTGCCACCTCGGGGGAAGTAACAGGGTTATGTGGGAGTCCCGGCAGAAGGCCGTATACCCACTAAAAACCGACGGTGTACCATCTTCCGCTTATATCGGGGCGCCACGGGATCGCTTTCGCATGCACCGCGACTCCTTCACAACACCTGTCTTCTATATTCTTTATATTTTTCACGAAATGAATGAAATGATGAAATTTTAAGGAATAAGATGAGGTATGGCTCCACCTGCGGTTAGCGGGTATTTGAGCAAACTGAATTAATACACATTATGAATAAAAATGGTTGATGGACGCGATAAAGATGGCGGATGATCTTTGCCAGTAATGTTTCCGTTTAACCACATCTTCTCTATATATATATAATTCTACTGTACGTGTGTATGTCACTGAACTCCTCCTAAACGGCTGGGCCGATTTGCATGTTTTTTTATGCGTTTGGGTGGCGCCCTGGATGGTTTAGATTCACAATTGGACCCAGTAAGTGGCGCTGCTTTCGTATGTAATTCTAAGGCGGTACGAAGTTCGCCGGGAAAGCTAGTAACATTACTTATATAAGATCCGTCCCAAAATTACAGTTCGTACAAAAACAATAATAATATTTACTTAAAAACAATAATACTATTTACTACATTACCATCCTCACCATCTGGATGAATGGCGTTCCAGTATAGTGCGATTTACCAGGAATTTTCTCCCTCACACCACCAAACTGTGGAATAAACTTCCTGCAGCGGTGTTCCCGAACCGATGCGATAAAGGTATCTTCAAGAAACGAGCCTACTCATTCCTTAAAGGCCGGCAAAGCACTTGCGATGCCCCTGGTGTTGCAGGTGTCCATGGGCGGCGTTGATCACTTACCATCAGGTGAAACGTCTGCTCGTTTGCCTCCCTATCTCATAAAAAAAAAACTATAAGACGATATTTAACAACATACGGTATAATTTAATGTTATAAATTAAGAATTCGTTTTTGTTTTCCGTTTGAAGCAGAAGCTTCAATTGTTTGTTTTTTAATTATTATTTTGGGGCATTTACCTTTTGTTTTAAACAGTGACTAAATATTAAAAGAAAACGCTTGGGGTCAGTAAATAGTTTTGAAACAACTTCGAATTTGGCAAGCTCATTTACCTCTAGACTGTTGAACCCTTATTATAGTTTAGACCGACTAGATCAAACACACATCACAAATAGTTTTGTCGAAACTTAAACATATACTATTAATTTGCATACAAGACCAGTTTACTACGTTAAATAGTTTAACGAACCACTTTGGATCTATAAAATGGTTTGTATAGATGTGAAAAAGGACTATCTATACTAATATCATAAAAAGAAAATATTTGTATTTTTTTATGTAACGAATAAACTTAAAAACAACGGGACCGATTTCAAAAAATATTTTGCCGTTAGAAAGATATATTGTCACTGAGATAGGCTATACTAGAAACCCGTACGAAGCCGGGACGGGCCGCTAGTAAACTATATAATTCTGGGATAACCTTTTCATTCTCCAAAATAACAATTATAACTGCACAATTAAATTAAAATATACAATAATTCTGTTTCTACTGGCACCAGACTAAACTTAAATGGCTTCAACAAAGTGTATTGCTGCCCTTCTCAGTGCCGTGATGCATGAGCAAGACAGCAATATTTTTAGTGCTATGTAATTGAGTTTAATACCAAACGGTTATTTAAATCAAATAAAGATGCCGAACCCCTTGATATATGAATTCGTTTCACTCTTGACGATTTTTTTATTCTATCGCTTCCCATTACGCGACTGTAGGGGCTAACGAATGCTTAGCGTTTTCCGATAACAAAACGTACATACCCCAACACACCGTGACCTACCCTGCCTCCTATTTCAGGAAGAAATATAGACTCAAAAAATATTTCCCAAGAGTCACCAAAGCTCAACTTACGTTGGTCTCATTGCGTTTATATGGAATCGTACGAAATGTTGTCATTTAGATTCCACATGTTTGTGTTGTTTGATTGTTGGTCATTTTAGGGTATAGTCTTTCTATGGCTATAAAAGGCGACTACAGGAATTACAGGTCATCTAATAGGATATGTTTTTTTTTAAATATTCAATGCCGTAAGGTGGCCTGAAGTTCTTGAAGCTCCTGATTAAACTACTGACGTGAGAATTGACATTAATTGGAGCTTATATGTACTACATGGCAAAAAATATATTTCAACTAAAAAATGCTCTTATTTCAAAACCTTACTGTGTTAATGGCTGACTGGCTGAGACTTAGGACTAGCGTTTCTTTTCACTTTTTGCAGCAAGTACCGCCGGCCTGGTTAGTGCCGGCGGCATACCCGTACGGCTAAAAGCCGCCGGCATGTGTGTAAGAGCTATTACGATTCACTCACGACTACTATCCAAATCTATGTACCTAATATTACAATAATTCGTGACCATAGCCTATTGGGATAATAGCTGTGCTATCGTACTGAGTAATCCAAGAATTACTTGGATAACTTCTGTTTACTGAAACTCCGATTGTATCAACAAACAAACATCTCGTAGCCCGTAGCAGAACTATCTCCGCGATCTGGCTACGCCGTAGTACATAGTTACGGCGTAGTACGCTTATTAGCGCTCGGTATTTCCTGTTTGTTAGTTGAAAGATGTTGTCTTGTTTAACCTGATTTTTTTTACTCTTCTTCCGGTAAAATACTTTACTGTAAATATCTCAAAAGTACCTACCACATTTTTAACAATACTTCATCAATGACGAGTGTGATTTTTGGCATAGTCATTCAACCTTTATGCATATTGAAATAAAGTACATTTTGGAAAAGTCATGTGAATTCGCTCGCCAGAGTATGTACAGGGATACTTTCATAAACTTTCTCTCTCTATTCCATTTCAAGAAACTACCTTGTATTTGTTCTTTAGCATTTTTATTTCACACACACCCAAGGGGAGGCCACTCACCATCCTTGAGTCTAAAACAATGAATTTGTTTATGTAATAAAATTGAATTTTCAGAATCACTCAATGTCGCAAATTGAGCAGTTCTCAAGATATTGTTTTAAATTATCGGTTTGTTTGTACGCCCTTCCGCACACTGGGACTTCAACGCTCGGGCTTAAATTATTTTGGTATAGCAAAACGAACTGTATTGCCACACAGAAAGAGTTCATTCTACAACGACGACACTGACAGTGCGACGCGTGGGGGTGAGACTTTTACGGTCAGAGTAGATAGAGTAGACATTCTTATGTCTACTCTATCTACTTTGACCGTAAAAGTAATACTTAACTCTTCGTAATACTCTGCGGCGATTATTTGAAGGTTGGCAATAATAGTTTATATGAGATCCGCCATCTTAGACTCAAGATCAAGTAAGTACGTTACATCGACATTGGCAGAATCACATTGGGCCTGACTCAATGGAAAGAGGCCATTAACACAAAATAAAAAAGTAAGTACGTAAGTGTCAAACAATATAAACAATCAAATTCTAATATGGCGGAAATTTACCGCAGTTCGGGCTGCTTACGGCCGCTCCTTAGTATTTACTAGCTCTATGCTTTTACGACAGAAATTTAATCTTCATGCATTTTGACACAGAGTCCGTTTTGGTATTGGTAAACATTTTGACGCGCGAACATTGACGCCCCAGTGTACGAGGGGCTTAATGACTTGCTTGGGGGGATACTTTTAGTATAGTTTTAATAAGAAACTCTGATAGCCGCGTAGATTCTCTAGGAAGAAATTACATAGGAGCTAATTCATATATTGACCCCAATTTCGTTATACATAAACTTTATAACGCTAAAAATATACATGTCTTTGAAAAATGTATTGTTTAATTGTATGCAACTGGTGTCGTTGCTTTTCATACAAAAATATAATTATTGCCGTTCAAATTTTCCATGTTTGCGTGAAAATAATTGGCTTCTCAATAATAATCATGAAACCAGTGACTGAATGAACAATTAATTAAAATATTAACACAGTTTTTAAAATCAATCAACTTACAAGGAATGCCTCTTAAGTTAGTTTTAAGCTTCAATTATAACTGCTTTCACGTTTGTATTCTATGAATAACGAATTATTAAGCCTTTATTGCTGGATAACTAAACACCAAATATATATTTTTTTGTAACTACTACATTATATATTTTGATGAATAACGAATAACGCTCTGGAAACACTAGGGCAAGCGAAATTAGTTGCTACGTAAAAATTGAATTTCTGTGACAAAAGTCATGAGACCACGCTACTCAATTCGCTAGTGTAATAGACGACAGTTCTTTAAAAAATTACCACTTGATAGAATTAATACAGTTCGTTTTTAGGGTTCCGTACCCAAAGGGTAAAACGGGAACCCTATTACTGAGACTTCGCTGTCCATCCGTCCATCCGTCCGACGGTCCGTCCGTCCGTCCGTCCGTCCGTCCGTCCATCCGTCCGTTCGTCCGTCTGTCACCAGGCTGTATCTCATGAACCGTGATAGCTAGAGAGTTGAAATTTTCACAGATGATGTATTTTTGTTGCTGCTATAACAACAAATACTAAAATACAGAATAAAATAAATATTTAAGGGGGCTCCCATACAACAAACGTGTTTTTTTTGCCATTTTTATAGATAATGGTACGGAACCCTTTGTGCGCTAGTCCGACTCGCACTTGGCCGGTTTTTTTTATTGAGCCTTAGTGACGATATAAGATAAAAACAAATTTAAATGGCATAATAAGCTGATAACACCGCACATATTTACTGAACATTACTTATTATCAAATTAAAATAAAAGTTCCGAAACTGGTAATTTCAGTTCACCACACGTTGAAACCACACGAAAAATCAACATTTGCGTGAACATAATCACACCCTTATTAAGCGGTTACACCCACGCCTGTGACCTTGACAGTAAAGCTGCGGATACACTGCCGAACTACACCGACGGTTAAAAGGCGAGTTTACTTAAGTGCCATTTTGATAACTTTGCAAGAATGCCAGGTCAATAGACGGACAAAAAAACCGGCCAAGTGCAAGTCGGACTCGCGCACTAAGGGTTCCGTACCATAATCTTTAAAAAAATCACGTTTGTTGTATGGGAGCCCCCTTAAATATTTATTTTATTATGTTTTATAATTGTTATCTGTTTATATAGCGGCAACAGAAATACATCATCTGTGAAAATTCCAACTTTCTAACTATCACGGTTCATGAGATACAGCCTGGTGACAGACGGACAGCGAAGTCTTACTAATAGGGTTCCCGTTTTACCCTTTGACTACGGAACCCTAAAATACAGTGATTCCAACGATATAAATATATAACCCAATATAGCCCAACATGGCGCTCGAGTCACTTCGCATTTTACCCGTCTATATGAATTCAGATATCAGAATTTATACATCAGTAAATAACGCCAGACAACACATACCCATAAGCAAAGCTTAGGGTATCATACAATTGACTGAGGGCGATCCCAGTTGTACCCAGACTAGGGCAAATTCCGAAAATGCAAGCAGTAGTAGTCTAGTTTGGACCAAAGTATGTGTAGTATTTATATATATTCATGTTCATACCACCAAATTGTGGAATGAACTTCCTGCAGCGGTGTTCCCGGACCGATGCGACAAAGGTATCTTCAAGAAACGAGCCTACTCATTCCTTAAAGGCCGGCCAAAGCACATGCGATGCCCCTGGTGTTGCAGGTGTCCATGGGCGGCGTTGATCACTTACCATCAGGTGAAACGTCTGCTCGTTTGCCTCGCTATCTCATAAAAAAACTGCCGTGCATCTCTGCCTACCCCCTCTGGGAATACAGGCGTGTCGATTTATTGCTCAAAAGGTTCATTTCACGTTTCATCCTCTTGGAAGTGTGCATAATCTTTCAGGACGTCATAAAATCACTGTGTGATTAATTGGACTTTGTATTAAACATAAAAATAATTAATTTGTTGAAACTGAGAACCACACGGAATCTAAGAGATAATTGTGTATACTATCCTAACTCCTATAATGTCACAATAAAGGTTTTTGAGACGTATCCTTAAATATTTTCTGACATCCTAACCTCGAAAAATCAGATTTGACTTTTATAACCTAATGGATCCTATGTAAATGAAGACAAAGGTTATTTTTGCATAATCCTAAGCATACACGTTTTCGTCACGTCACGGCGGTATACTGAGCCCTTATAATATAATATCCGCGGCCGCCATTAACTATGTAATATGTATTATACCAATGTGATTCAAAATGGGTATAAGGTAGGGTACACTATTTCCGCGGGGTGTCAAAGCTGGGACCAAAAACTGCCTTATAAAGATAAAGATTAGACTTATTTTACAAGCTTTATATTAACTTGCAATGTATGTCCGGGTGGAATCTTGCAACTGGATTTTATATCAGTTATCTTTAACCGATTGAGCTGAAATTTAGTGTACACGCTTATTTTGGATGACAATGCATGCTTAGCTATGTGGCGTCATTCGAATTCCAATATGTCGGATCATCCAAGATGGCGGAATAGTTATTTTTTCTGCACTACCACAGTATGGGTATCAAATGAAAGGGCTTGCTGAGGAGAACACGAAAACTAAGGGCAATTAAATAAAAGCTTGTTTAAAAAAAACATTAATTTTTAACTTAAATAGTCACTAGATTCTATTGGTTTAAACGTAGGTCGCCTAGCTGAGTGCACGATGTAATTGCGGTTCGATTCCAATCAACGGCAATATACGTAAATGGCTTTCAATTTTTGCCTAGACATAATAAAACTATTTTTAAGTAAACAAACGTCGTTTAGTGTGAAACCAGTGTATTTTGTATGGCGATAAAAACAAAAATTTGACCTCACTCTTACCAGCATCTTTTAAAGTATTAATGTTTCATCAATAGTAACTGTCAATCTTTGACAGTAGATTTTTTACTGTGTTAACTGTCATCCGCCATCTTTATCACTGTCATCATCCATTTTTATTTATAATGTGTATTTATTGAATTTGTCCTTGCTATTAATTACTTGACATTGGCGAAAAATCTGGAAACGGTGCGCATTGTGGGAAGTTCCTCTCTCTGGAGCCCTAACCACTGGTAACTAGGACCCTGTTCCAGATGCCGGTGGGGAACTGTTTTTTATATTTTCAAATGTATTTATATATATATATATATTTAAAAATGTAATTTAGAAGAAAGATGAGAAATAAAGGAATAATAATAATTTCTGCATGACAGGTGGCTGTAAGGGTTCAGGTAGGGAATTATAACCAAATAATACTATCTAATTATTATTCTCTTCACAAACACAATAAAATATTCTCTATGATATTGCTATTCATTTCAAAGCGCAGTGCAGAGGCAGCCTTCAATCATAACATACCTCCTATTGAATTAAGTCTTTTCAATGAGATGAAGAGACGAAAATCTGATTCAAATTTGTATTTCGTATGCTTCGCGACGATTCAAAGCGCTATGTAGAGTTGCATATTAGACAGACATGCACAAAATACTCAAAAGTATAGATTTCATCCACTGGAGTGAACTAATAAACATGACTTTTTAAAAATATGTACTTTGTGTAAATATACATAAAGATAGAATTTCTGTGGTCACTAGACAGACTGTCACTGTCACACGTAACAAAATCCTACCTTCTTCTTCTTCTTTTCTTACGAAATGAGTGAAATGATGATATTTTGACCTTCATATATGACATTTATTAAATAATTTGCTTGCTTTTCATCCACCATCTTTCTTTATCAATGTAATCGTGCTCGTTTAATTGTAACGTATATTTATTGTATTTGCCCTTGCTATAAATTACTTAACACTGGCTGAAATACACGCTAACCGCAGGCGGAGCCATTAAAATATCATCATTTCACTCATTTCGTAAAAAATAAGAAATCATTTGCTTCTTCTTTGCGTTAATACAGGGAGTCGTCTGCCATTTTTATCACTTTCATCACCCGTTTTTATTTTTAATGTGTATTTATTAAATTTGTCCTCGCTATTACTTGACACTGGCTAACCGCAGGTGGAGCCATTCGTCATCTTATTACATTAATATTTCATTCATTTCGTTTTGGATTCATTTCCATAGACTGTCAACACTGTCGCTTTTTTATTACATCTATTATTATTATTTTTTTATTAAATAGCCTATTGTATGTCCCATTTCTGGGCAAAGGCCCCCCGCTCTCGTTTCCACATGTCCCTATCCTGGGCTTGTTGTGGCCACTTTTCTCCTGCAAAAGTGACCAAATCGTCGCACCATTTGACACGTTTATTATAGTTTACAAAATATAAAAGCATTATAGATAGATAGGTAGGTATTATAGGTAGGTAGATACTGCACTTTGCTGAGTATATTTTACGGCTTTTAAGCTTGATAACGTACGAATGGGTAACTTCGCTCGTAAAAGGGAGCCTCGCGCTCCGCTGCCCACAGACCCGCGCCCAACACGGCTCAAATATGCACCATATTCCTAATACATGGCGGCGATCTAACATAATATAACATCACGCTTATATTCTACGAAAAAGGTAGACAACGCATCTAAATGTCGTCGTTGATGTTTTGGTCCCAGTGGGAAGAGCTTATTGCCAGTATACCGAGAATATACTCATAGTTCGATGGAGACTCATGCCCTCAGATACACTAAGTATTCATCCCAGAGTAGATAGAGAACCCCTATCGACCCCACTCTTTGTAATGCTTTGCGGCGATTTGTTTGAAGGTTGGCAATGGTTTATCTGAGTTATCTGAGATCCGCCATCTTAGTCTTAAGATCAAGTAAGTACCTAAGTGTGAAATGCCGGCTCCTTATTACTATACTACCTCCATGGTATTAATAGATTCCAAAACATTTTTTTTTAATGGACTACACTGTTGGCCGGGAGGTGGCCTTTACAGCTTTACCAAAAATTGACAATAGATAAGCTGACTTCAGGGACGTTAAAGTCCCGCCCGCGTCCATCTTAAAATTGGATGTTCAGAACTGTCAAATAAGTGGCAACAACATGGCAACCACTGACTAGCTCTAGTTCTAGCTCTGTCGAGGTCATCTGCCATCTTTATCACCTTCATCACCCATTTTTATGTATTGAATTTGTCCTTACTATTAACAACCTTACATCTGTATAAATACCGCTAATCACAGGTTTAACTATTTGCGATCTTATTCCATTAAAATTTCATCGTTTCATTCATTTTGTAAAAAGAGGAGACAAGCTCTATCTATGCTTATGCTTATATGCAGTTAGTTCTTGTCATGTACTTTTGTGGGTTCCTTGGCCATCTGTGATGGGTTGGCTACAGATATTTAAACTGTATGCAACACATAGATAAGTATGTGCGTCTCTATCCACGCCTTTAAGATGCTCTATGGCCTTCCGCACAAATGCATCTATTATACAGGAGCTAAATGTAAAGACCAAACTATCTACCATCTGGCTCCGTAGCATACTTGAGTTTTTCAGTCACGTTGCCAGGAAAGATGGTCACAACCTCGAGCAACTAATGGCTACCAGAAAATCAACGGAAAACGATCCAGAGGCCGAAGTCCCATTAGATGGTTTGACCAGATCCGCAAATCTCTGGACACTAATCTCCACGAAGCTCTCCACGTCGCCAAAGACAGGCACAGGTGGCGCAAGATAGTCAAGGAGAAAATAGTTCCATGGGGGAATCACGACCCTCAGTAATGAGGAGCACGACGCGAGGAGGAGGATGGGGTCGATCACCCTAAAAATGCACTATAATTGAACTCTGGTTACTTATAATCCCACGCATATAATTATACGATTCAAAACAAACTTGAAACTTTGTTTCTTTTTCTTTAATTACACCTAAAGACGATTTAAAGCAGTGGTACTCAACCTTTTTCTATAGGCGCCACAAACGTGTTAGACATGTTATCGCTGGCCGCAAAAAAATTAGGTATATCTTAGGTTTTCCCGAATGTTACAAACTGAATTAAAGAACTATGAACGGATTCATTGCATATATATATTATTTTTTTTGAAAGGACTTACACTGTTGGCCGTGAGGTGGCCTTTACAGCTTTACCGGAGGAGTGGCGAGCGCAGAGTGCACTCCAACCAAGTGCATATATTATAATTTGTTCTTGTCATTACGTGAAATACAAAACGGTTTAAAATAAAGTAACACATTATCCACCACCTCTTAAAGTATTGTTGTTTTAATAGTTACTATCAATTTATGTCACAAAACTGTCACGTAATATTAAAAACAACGCTAGGATTTATCCGCCATCTTTATCACTGTCATCATCCATTTTTATTATGTGTATTTATTGAATTTGTCCTTGCTATAATTACTCGACATTGCCATAAATACCGCATATCGCAGGTGCAGGCATTCCTCATCTTATTCCATCGAAATATCACCATTTCACTCATTTCGTAAAAAAGAAGAAGAAAACAACGCTAGACAGGTGGTGGTAAGCAGTTGGGTTTGACGCTTCATAATGAGCGTCGCGACGCTTTATAGTGAGCATCACGACGCCGCATAGTGAGCGTCATGACGCCTTATAGTGAGCGTCGCGATGCATCATAAGTAGCGCCGCGACGCCACATTATAAGCGTCGCGACGCCGTATAGGGAGCGCCGCCAAGCTGTATAGGGAACGTCACAACGCCTTATAATGAGCGTTGCGACGCCTTATGGTGAGCGTCACGACGCCGTATAGGGAGCGCCGCAAAGCTGTATAGGGAACGTCACAACGCCTTATAATGAGCGTTGCGACGCCTTATGGTGAGCGTCACGATGCATAATGAGCGCCGCGACGCAACAACAAAAGCCCAGCGGGCTGCAGGTTGAGTATAGCTGATCTGGAGGTTATTACACTAACGCCTGCAGGTACTAAAAGCACGCCTCCACACTAAGTTCACTTGGTTTATTCGGTCGACTACGCGTGACCACCTCGGACGAGTTCATAAACTTGAGAATGCTGCTATTAATGTACTGGACAAAGGCACTTACGATCACAGAGACAGTTGGCTATTCTTTGAAGAATTTATGGTGGAAAATGTAAGACGCTTCTTGAGTTTCAAGTGTTTCAATTAAAGCAGTGAATTTACAACTTTTATGCCTAAACAATATGATTCAAAATAGGTATGCTGACCCTTAAAATATAGGTAACCTTATTTTTACTAAACGAATATATCGAGGGCTGTTTGACTTAAGCGACACTTTTGGGCGATATTTACTAATATACATATTTAGAATCAGCTAGTTTTTCTGCGTCGAAAGAGTATGCTCTCCTGTAAAGTTAAAATATGACGCTTAAGGCAAAATTAGCCTTTTACCCCTCTATATGAAATTATAAATAATGTATTATCGTTTTTAATAATATTTTGACGTGTGAAGTTTTCCTTAACATTTACTACTGAACAGATCTTGTTTTGTAAGTAAAACATATATATATTTCTTGAATTCTTTTATTACTTTATGCACTTGAGTTAACACAACCGACCCGTTCGGCGGACGCAGAGAGAGAGGGTGGCCAGCACAATAATTACAAATATTACAAATAATATTAAAACTACTAAATGTTGTGTTGCCAACATAGTCGCGGCCTCAGGAAAGAAAGTTACATACAATCCTTTAAACTAGTTCAGATTACAAATTTACATTTTTAGTCCCAGTGACTGACATTAGAATTAGGTAACGATTTACAATAAATAGGAGCTATACGTTTGAACAACAATGAATTTAAATTTAAGAAAGAAATTGAACAAACATCCATATTATTATGGTGGTTACATAAACAAATAAAGTTGAATCAATACAGCATACATTTTGTTTTTCTAATGTAACTACTACCTATTCTTAGATATAAATTTTACAAAATTATTTTTTAATGAAATTATTATTTTAAATACCTACATCTTAACATAGATGAGGGCTCCACCTCGTGAAAGAAGATGAAACTAACAGGTGAGCAAGAATCAATAGTATCTAATTTAGTACTAAAATTACAATAATGTGCTCTGTACCATTATATAAACAAAAATGATTACCAACAAAATAGTTACATTGGATACAAGGTTGAATCAATAAGCTAAACAAAATTAGAGTGTTCGTTTTAAACTTAAAATACGTAGAGATCGTTTAACATAAAAATCAACTTAATAAATCACTTCTTATGATGAGATAATAGTATAGTATAATCAGACATGCTGCTACAGTTATTATAATGAAGCCTCAATAAACTTTTAACAATAGAAACAATACCAAAATATTTTACTTATACATTTGTTACTTATCACTAATATCGATTGGCAATACACAGATCTTAGTGATGGACCTATTGTGCACATGCCCATTCGCGGTTTTTACTTCCACAGCTCGGACTTTGCCGTCTTTGCCGGGGAATAGATTCGTAATGCGCGCCATAGGCCACTGCAAGGGCGGTGTATTGTCATTACGAAGTATGACTAAACTACCAAGCTTTACATTTGGCATATTATCGCGCCATTTGGGTCTGCTCTGAAGCAAAGATAGATAATGTTTGCTCCAGTACTTCCAGAAATGTTGTTTCATTGATGTGACAACAGACCAGAATTTTAACAAATTAACTTTACCATGTGATGGTACTTCAAGTTCAGAAAATGAGTTTAGAGGGGCGCCAGTGAGAAAATGGCCCGGTGACAGAAACGAGAAATCGTTCGGGTCAGCTGTCACGGCTGTGAGTGGTCGAGAGTTTAATACCCCTTCAATTTCAGTTAATACAGTATTGAGCTGCTCGTACGTTAGTAGAGCATTACCTACAACACGTTTTAAGTGGTGCTTTACGCTTTTGACTCCACTTTCCCAGAGCCCTCCAAAGATAGGGCTGTAAGACGGTATAAAATGAAAATTGATGGCGCGTTCAGACGCATACCGTTGCACCTGACTTTGGTGGCTCCGAGAAGAGTGTAGTTTGTACAGCTCGCCTAACTGGTTCCTTGCCCCCTTGAATGTTGAGCCGTTGTCGCAGTGGACGTCGCTGGGCAGGTTTCTTCGTGCAATGAACCGTTTAAAACAAGCGAGGAATGTTTCAGTCGTAAGATCCGAGGCAAGTTCTACGTGGATCGCTTTCGTGACGAAGCATACAAATAAGACTATGTAACCTTTGCCTATTATGGGCTTTCTGATGCGGCTATTCTTGACGGACACCGGCCCAGCGAAGTCGACTCCGACGCGTTCAAACGGGCGGCATGCGGTGACTCGTGCGGCAGGCAAGGAACCCATTAGCTGAGTAGTGGCGGCAGCCTTCATTCTGCAACAGATTACACATCTATGTATAGTCTTTTTTACGGTACGTAGTCCGTCAACAATCCAAAACCTCTGTCTTAGAGATGTTAGAACTAATTTTTGACCAGCATGTAACAATTTTAAGTGTTCATCTCTCACAATTAAGCCAGTAATAGTAGACTGTTTAGGCAATATGACTGGATGTTGCTTAGCGTATGGAATTGACGCGTTCTGTAAGCGACCTCCGACTCTAATGATGCCATCGTGGTCTAGGAAGGGCGATAATGGTTTTAAGCTACCGGGGACTGGATCATGAGATGATAAGCATTTAATTTCTACAGCATAATATAGTTGTTGTTCTCGCTTTACAATTAGTAACAAGGCCCTATTAAGCTCTGCTGATGACAAGAAACCTGTCTGCTTTATAGCATGTGGTTTGACATTGTTACAAAACCTAATTAAGTGAGCTAATATGCGAGTCATTTTATTAATATCAGAATATTTATGTAGCCTATCAAACATAGTATAATCTTGTGTTATTGTGGTGGCACATACTACTTTGTCGGAGTCACATTTTAACTCGGGTAAATGTACAGGTGACTTATACTCTGTCTGAAAGATGTATTCCTTATCATGTAAGAAAGATGGACCGTGCCACCATGCGTCATTGTGCTTGAGCTCATGAGGCTGAAGGCCTCTGCTTAGACAATCAGATGGATTGCTAGCAGTGTTAACATACACCCAATGACAGCTATATGTTAGCTCCTGTATTACTCTAACTCTATTCGCGACGTAAGCCTGTAGCCTAGTGACGTCTGTGTCTAGCCATGCTAGAACTATCTGCGAGTCAGAGAAGAGATAAATGTCATGTATTTTTGTTGTTGTGGATAGCGTGTTATGTACCTTAGTAGTTAGTTTTGCGAGCAGTAATGCGGCGTTAAGCTCTAGACGAGGGATCGTCAGCTGTTTACGCAGCGGGTTTATTCTAGACTTTGAGCACAGCAATTCGACATGTACCTTACCTTGTGTGTCAATGGAGCGTAAATAAATACAGCAGCCGTATGCGACTGTAGATGCGTCGGCGAAACCTACCAGCTGACTGACAGCGGTGTCGTGAGGTTTCACACAGCGCTTTACACTGACGGGCTCCATGTGTGCTAGGTGCCTAATGAAGTCTGCCCATTGCTTACGTATGTCATCGGGGGGAGTATCGTCCCAGTCTTTGTCGCTTGCCCACAGACTCTGCATAATGATTTTGGCGCGTACAAGTATAGGGCCTATCAATCCTAGCGGGTCGTAGAACCTACTTATATAGCTTAGTATGTCGCGTTTAGTATTTTGCAGGTTAGTGTCGGGCTGTGGACATGTAGTTGTGAAGGCGTCGTGTTCGATATTAAAATTAATGCCTAGCGTTTTGACAGACAGGTCCCGCTTCTGAAGGTCTAACTCACCAAACTGATGGCTCTCTTTAGGTACGTTATCTAAAACTGAACCACTATTGGAGGCCCATTTATGTAGCTGGAAGTTTCCCAGAGCAAGCAGCTGAACTAACTGTGACTGTGTCTCTAATAAATTTTCCTCAGAGTTACTATTGCATAATATATCATCAACATATGTATTATTTTTTAAAGTCATAGATGCTAGAGGATGCTCATTCTTATATCTATCAGCGAGCTCTATGAGGCAGCGAGTAGCCAGATAAGATGACGGCTTAAGGCCGTATGTTACAGTATTTAACTGTATGCACCTGATGTCCTGGTCAGGAGACTCGCGCCACAAAATGTTTTGTAGTGACCGCTGTGATGAATCTAACTCAATACATCTAAACATCATACGTATATCACATATAAAGAAATACTTTTCTAACCTAAATGCAACGAGTACTTCAAATAAGTCTTTCTGTACTACAGGACCGTTTAGTAAAAGATCATTTAATGAAACCTTCTTGTTTGTGAGCATCGAAGCATCAAACACTGTCCTTAACTTGGTAGTACGGCTAGAAGTTTTAATTACAGCATGATGGGGGAGAAAGTAGACTGGATCCTTTGACAGGTCATAGCTACCTATATCATGATACTGACCATGCTTTAAATCTATATACTGATCTATAAACTTTTTATATTCAAGGAGAAGTTCCTTATTTTTTTGTAGTCGCTTCTCTAAATTATAGAATCTATTAAGTGCTAAGTGGAAAGATTCCCCTAACTCAGAATTGACCTGCTCTAATGGAATTTTAATAGGCATTGTGACTTGAAATTTATTATTTTCAAGTTTAGTGGTGGCCTTAAAAAATTGCTCGCAATAGTCATGTTCTGCGGTTTGCTCTGGGAAAACTTCAGGCACTTTTTCTGTACTCCAAAATGCACTCAATGTCTCATTTAAACCATCATTACATTCTTTACAAAACAATGATACAACCTGATTGGTTTTGTGTGTGTTTGTGTCGCTGCGGCCTGCGATGACATGCCCGAATGCGGTGTGTACAATGGACGGCTGCTGGGTAGTGGCTGTGCTGGAACTTGCAGGCTGCTGGCGCGCGGAGGCGACCACCTCATTAGGCTGCGGCAGTAGGACCTGAAAGAATACATCAGCTCCAAGCAAAAGATGCACATCACCAGGCGTGTTAAAGTTTGCATCGGCAAGTTTGCAATCAGCAGGGAATGTAATGCGTGACATATCTATTTGAGTTTGTGGCAATTTGGTCGTTATTGTTTTTACAACGTGGCAGTTAACATTTATTTTGAATGGATAAACGGTGGAATGAACCTCAAGGTTTATACATTTGTTAACGGCTTGCTCAACATTTGTGATACCCACTATGTGAGTATTAGTGTGAATAGGGGACGTGCCTAGTAGATTTACAACCTTCTGTGTTACAAACGATGCTTGAGATCCACTGTCAAGCAGAGCTCTGGCATAAATAATGGTTCCCGTCTGTGCAATAAGCTTTATTTGTGCAGTTGGCAGCAAAACCTGGCCCTGAGTGGTGCTCGTGCTGGATAATAATGTCACAGAAGGTGCTGTTGGTGAATCTATCCCATGCAACAATGTATTGTGCTCCCTTTTACATTCAGCACACTTAAAATGATATTTACATTTGCGCTTATGTTGGGACAAACAAACTTTACACAATTTGTTTGTCATTGTGAACTCTAAGCGTGTGTTAATTGCAGCAAGTTTAAACTTAGGACATTTAAATAATCTGTGTTCAAAAGACTTACAGTACATACATGCAGGAGGCTCGTGTTGTGTGGCTACAGCATGGCTTGCTAAGTACTGACCCTGTGGCTTGGAGACGTTGTTGTCCATAGACTTGAGTGCCAACGAGCGACGTTCCAGATAATCCAGAAGCTCCTTAGCGGTGGGAAGAGTCTTGTTGTCCCTCTCCAGTTGGAATGCACGGCTAGTAAACGCGTCAAGCTTTCGCATTAGTATACATACTATGATGCTGTCCCAGGAATCGACAGGCTCCTTTAGATTTTTCAAGGCCACGAGGTGCTGCTTGGTATCTGAAATCAGAGCACGTAAGCTTGGGGTTGTGGATTTTTTTACTGGCTGTAGGTCCATGAGAATGTATATGTGTTCGTGTACAATTTTGATTTTATTGTCGTATCTGTCTTTAAGTAACTTCAGTGCCTCGTCATAGCTGTCATCATGTAGTTCTAAATTGCACAATAACGCATGGGGCTCCCCACTGAGGAAACCTTTCAAGTAATAGAGTTTTTGAACCGGCGATAGCGAACTATCTTTATGAATCATGGCCGTGAACATGTTAATGAACTCATAGTACTTAGTGTATTCACCCGAAAAGGTAGGTATTGTTACATGCGGCAATTTTATGTTAGTTTTGGATGGTGTTGGCTTACCTTCATGGTCGGGGACAGGCTTATTAATACCTGTGTTAAGCCTTGCCATGAGATCGAGATATATATCTTCTATATGAGAGGGCTCCTCGGCACTATCGTTTGAGAGTACAGATATCTGCGCATTGAGCCTGTTGTATTCACTAAATACCTCTTTCAATCTGTCCCTTTTTGCGCAGATATGTCCCGCCGACATTTGCGGGATAGTGTCCGCTATATTCAACAAACGGGTGATTGAGGCCTTTGCATGCCCTCGAGAGGCAACGAGAAGTTTAATATCAGACATTTTACAATATAATAAACCGAACAATTCACTCTAATGTCCATAAAACTTAAACTGCACAAAATGCGTACGAACGAACAAAACTAAAAACTTTACAAGATGGCAGCGTCGTTGCAAGCGGATGTGGGCCTCCGCGGCGTGCCTCGGAGTCTCCTTTGGGCTTCGCTGACCGACCAATCGTAGCGCTCGCAGCAGCAATGTTACCAACTTCACGGATGTAAATTGTGTTTGGTTCGTAGCTACGTTCCGTACGTGAAGTCAACTCTGGGCTCTCCGACGGGATGTGACGTAGCGTTGATTTTGTAATGTTGCCAACCTGTTGTGAAGCTCGCGGAAGTGGCATCCAATGAGAAGCGATCTTGTCTGATGACGTCAAGCTTGGTTTTGAGCGCGAATATTTGAAGCGCGCACAAATTGTTTGAAGCCTTGTTGAACGACGCTAACAAAATGGCTGACTTGGCTTGCCTTGATGTTCCGATGCGATGTGATGGCTTTCAGATTGCGTTTTTCTTATTACGCTGCTCTCCTTTGTCCTCTTCAAGTCGAAGCAGGTGGTATTTGATAGTTACTTCAATGAAATGGATGTATCTTCCACATTGATGATAGGTCGCAGATGGTAATTGCGACGAAGGACCAAATGTTTTGTAAGTAAAACATATATATATTTCTTGAATTCTTTTATTACTTTATGCACTTGAGTTAACACAACCGACCCGTTCGGCGGACGCAGAGAGAGAGGGTGGCCAGCACAATAATTACAAATATTACAAATAATATTAAAACTACTAAATGTTGTGTTGCCAACAGATCTAAAAACAAATGTTACTTTTAAAATCCCCTTGACCTAAATATTAACATAGCAGAAGGTACAAACGACCTAACTGAATATACCTAGGCTTATCAGAGCTTAGAAATTAATATAATTATCGGCAGACAACACATACTCATCGTATAATCCCAAACTAGATAAAGCTTGTACTATAGGTACCATACAATGGATTAGCCGAGTGGTCGAACGCACGCCTTGCAAATCAGTGTGCAGGTTCAAACCCCGGCTCGCACCTCTGGGATTTATGTGCGAATCTCATTTTCATCCGAGATTATCACTTGCTATGAAACGGTGAAGGAAAACATCGTGAGGAAACCTGCACGTCTGAGGGAACTTGTCTAGTGACTCGATAGATGTGTGAAGTCGGGTTGCACTGGGCCAGCGTGGTGGACTATGGCCTGAATCCCCCTCGCATTGAGGGGAGGCCCGTGCCCAGCAGTGGGAGGTTAAAAGGGCTGTAGTAGTAGTAGTAGTAGACCAGGGCCCTGATTTTCGTGCGATCGAGATTCATCTCTATTCGAGATATCTCGAAAAAAATGAAAAAAATACATACGATTTCGAGATATCTCGAATAGAGATGAATCTTGATCGCACGAAAATCGGGCCCCAGGGCAAATTCCACAGAGGCTATTTTTGAAATTTATGCGCTTATCACACTTTCAGTCAAAATTAAGACTACTAAATTCAGTGTAGTCGTCTTAATTCAGTCAGAATTAAGACGACTAAATTCAGTGAAGTGTAATAAACGCTTTACCACTGGCGGTAATCGAACCTACAACTACCTGATTCAGTGAAGCGAGCAGCCTACACTCATACCACTACACCAAGCCGGCGTAAAAGACCTACGTAAAAGATGTGTGCTATATTCTCTAAATATATCTTTTACGCGTCAGCAGATAATAAAAGGTAATGCTGTTATGAAAACCGAATCGATGTCGTTATTGGTATAATAATTAATTTAGCCAACGCAATCTGAGGTTTAATAACCGGCGGAGGTCGACCAATGACGTAGGTATTATTGTGGTTTATTTTGTGCTGGACCTACTCCCGACAGGATCGAATTCGATACAAAAATATCTACCTACTATACTAAACACATAAATAAAATTGAAGTGTTTGCTTGTAATGTCAAAATATCAATTTTTACTTAATGTATTATGAGAGTAAGCATGGTACTATAACGAAAAGATAAATATTTAAACATTTTTGTCTGCCTGTCTGTTTGTTCCGGATAATCTCCGGGACGACTTGATCAATTGCGGCGGGTCCTTCACTGTCTGATAGCTAATTTTATAAGGAGTAAGTTACGCTACTTTCGTTCCATATTTCACGCGGATGAAATCAGAGGGAACAGCTGGTTCTATTTTATCCGGGGCGTGCTAATCCCCATAATCCTACATTAAAACAAAGGGATTTTGATTACGTTACAACCCATTCACCTTTGTGAATGAATAATACGCCATTATCTGCTGCCAACGCTCCTGACATTGGATTTACGAGGTCTCAACGCCCCCATGGTGGATTTATGTTTATGGCTATAAGTGTCTTATTGGCTATAGGATAGGTTCACGACATTAATGGCGGACTGAAGTGCTCCGTTTTCATATCCTGAAATAAAACCAGGAAAGTACTATGAACCCTGTAGGCAGACGTGCTCTTATTAATAATAATTTATTAATTCAAATTGATGACTGCCTGGTAGTCGGTTCGATTCCACATAGGATACAAATGCCGACAAATAATCCTATGACTCTTTGACAGCAAAAAAATGTTTTTTTCTTAAACCTATAAGCTTTGACGGTTAAAGGAAGATCTTCCTGGCAGGCGGGGTCCACTACGCCTCACTGTTATTGTTAGGGAATTTGTTTACATAGTTCAGATCGTCGAGAACTCTTCTTGCGTGAGCCAGGATTTTCATAGTACTTTGTTTGGCGGTTCGATTTCATGTACGCGTAGAATTACGATGTGTTGGTAGTCGCGCCATCTAGTGGCAATTGGCGAAAGTTCTGATTTTTGGCGAGATATAGGGTTCGCCACAAGCTTGTTTATAATAGAAGCGTTGCTTAGTTGAATCATATCTATTAATTATCTCAATAAAGAGGGTCAATCACTATCGATCATTATTTAGGGTCGGCTTTCATTCATATAAATTTTTACAAACTTTTCTTTGGCTTTCCTCTCGCTCTATCCATCGTATCCATCCACATTCATACTCTGACGGATATTGCACCACTTAATATTGGAGACGTTGATAAATAAAAATGTTTATAAAGTCGTATTTCATTTTCAAACGAATATCAACCCAATTTAATCTTCAGAAAATAGGAATCCTGCATCGAAATTAACTTTCAGTGCACGCTTCACGCGTCACGATTTTCGTTTATTAAAACTAGCGAAATTCGTTTTCGCAATAAAAATAATATTATTTTCATGCGCAAAACTACACAACACAAGTGTTAATATGATAAAATTAAATGTTATTTCAATTTGAACCCTTGTAAGGTGTAAGAAAGTTTAATTTTCTTAAAGATTTAATTATCATGCTTCTATAAAAGGGTACTGAGACGACATTGAACTGTAAAGCTTATTGCAGAGTAAATGCTAGGATCAATCTATGAACTGTAATCCACATTATGATCGGGTTAGTAACTTTATTGAATTAATTTAATAATAATCCTTATAAACACTGTGATTAGGTTTCGTTTATACAATTTTATATCTTGTCCAATTTGTTATTCCAAAGATCAGTCTGCCCTTGCGTAAAGTCTAATGTAGTTTAATTCTAAAGGCCCTGTTTATTTAGACGCGTAAAAAGGCGGGCGACCTTATTTGCCAATGCGTACGTACGTGGTCGCGTGCCTTTTTCCGTGGAGATTTAATCTTTATCTGAGACTCTGAAACGGCGGAAGTACGGGGTTATCGGCTCCGAATATATTTTCATTCCTTTTGGAGTCGAAACCCTAGGTCCATGGGGTCCAAGCACCCAAAATTTAATTAACATATTAGGCAAAAAATTGGTCGACACAACCGGCGACCTAAGAACATGCCATTTTCTCGCTCAACGAGTGGCTCTAGCCATTCAGCGAGGGAATGCAGCCAGCGTCTTGGGTGCGCTTCCGCAGGGGCCAAATTTTTTACATATTTTATAAATATATATTTTCTTATTGGTTTTAACTTATTTTATTTTGCATTGTCAATATTATGTAAATAATGGTACATAATAGGTTTAATAAAATATTATGTAGTTGTAGCTTTCTTTATATAAAAAAAAAATCTTTATGTATATTTTCACAGAGCACATTTTCAAACAAAGTCTAGTCTCATTTAGAATTCATCATTCGTATCCACCGGTTTCGATAACGGATTATCCGTCATCAGTATCTTATTGTTTAAGGTCTTCTTTTTGGGATCACCCACCATCCTTATCACATTTATCACCCATTTTCATTCATAATATCGAGGGGTGAAAGGCCATTTGTCTTAAACGACATTTTTCAAAGTTTACAGGAGAGAAAACTCATTCGACGCAGAAAAAATTGCTGATTCCAAATATGTATATAAGCCAATATCGTCCAAAAGTGTCGCTTGAGTCAAATAGCCTTTCACCCCTCGATGTGTATTTATTGAATTTGTGGTTGACATCAATTACTTGATAGTGGCAGCATACCCACTAATCACGGATGCAATCCATACCTCATAATAATCTATTAAAAGTTCATCATTTCATTCATTTCGTAAAAAAATAAGTGTTTATTTTACCTAAAAAACCGGCCAAGTGCGAGTCGGACTCGCGCACGAAGGGTTCCTTACCATTATCTATAAGAACGGCAAAAAAATCACGTTTGTTGTATGTGAGCCCCCTTAAATATTTATTTTATTCTATTTTTTCGTATTTGTTGTTATAGCAGCAAGAAATACATCATCTGTAAAAATTTCAGCTCTCTAGCTATCACGGTTCATGAGATACAGCCTGGTGACAGACGGACGGACGGACAGTGAAGTCTCAGTAAAAGGGTTCCCGTTTTACTCTTTGGGTACGGAACTTTAAAAAACGCTATTTCAATAAAACCATTATGTAACATTGAGTTCTAGTACTAAGAATTTATAAATTAATGTTATTTTAAGTATTATCATTCAGTAGGTACTTGGAGCAACCGCAAAAGCTCGATAGAGTGTTCTCATTGAATTCTCAGATATTGAATTGTTAAAATCACATCGCCGCTCGCTGCTCGCGACTTGGTGACAGCTATTGTGCCTCCGTCTGGAAGACGAACTCCTCGTTTAAATGTTTTCCAATACTGGCAATTGACAAAAAACATAGAAAGCAATGGAGCGGAATATACAATGTGAATTAAAATGGTTATACTAACCGTTACAATATAGGTTCTCTAGTTTATTATCAACGAATATGTAAAATCAGAAATATTTTATTATAGTTTTTAATACGATTTTTAACGTTTCAAGTTTGTCCTTAAAATTAGACGCTACAGCTTTAAAATCATCTGTTATTTTTGAAGTCCCGTTGATCTAATTATGAACACAGCAGTAGTGGTAGCATGTGCGCCAAGACTAGACGTATGTGAGGTTATATCTTGATGTTGTCTCTTTCTTTTGTATGAAATTAGACAGAGAGCGAGCGAGCAACTCCGTGACAAAGGTCTTGTCTTGACGTACGTGCTAACACTGCTGATGTGTCTTCTGCGGCGTGCGACCTTATTGATCATGCCTAGGCTTGTGAAACTTCCAAGTTAATCCCAAAACTTCTACCATTAAATAAGTAAGGTAAGGGCTAAATTAAAAAGGCGAGTAACCGCGGGGATATAAATTACGTCACGTCGAGTTTTTTTAATAGCTTGTTACTTCAGTTTCTCAACCAGTTTGATAGTTTGAAGGGATTAAAATTATATTGTCGCGGTTATGCCAAGGCTGCAGATTCACGAGAGGCTTGTTTAGCAGAAAACATTAGGTGAATGTTATTTCATCCACCGCCATCTCCACAGTTTTTGTTATTCCACATGCACCCTACCGGCCATCTGTTAGACCCATTGTTTTCTCTCATTCCGTCCGATGCAAAAAAATAACAAGAGACGATCAACTATTATCTTTGTCAAAGGAACGTAATTGTTAACTACATATATTGTTTTCTTATATTTACGCGAATACTATACATTGAAATAAAACTATCTTACGGATTTTATCGCGTTTATTTACTATTTTATTTTCCCGACGGTTAACTACATGGTTGAAATAACTCGAACGCGTTGTAGTTTTTTTATAGAAGTGATTTGTGAAAGATTATTTAATTTTACTACGGAAACCTGTTTTCTTTTTAATTCGTGGATTTGCCTTAGGTACTGGAGATAAAATTGGCAAAAAAATCGAATGTAATCTTTGTCAAAACACTAATAGATTCGGTCGTGAGGCTTAATAGTCTTTTCGGAATTTGCCCTGGTCTGGTTGTAACTGAAATCTGCCAGTCCATTGCACGGTACCCATAAGCTTTACTCAGTTTGGGATCGTACGATGAGTATGTGTTGTCTAGCAATATTTATTTATGTCACTAACAGACAATTATTTGTATAGAATAATTTATCGAATTTACTCAAAGTCCGCCCGCGTTTTACAGCGGCCGTTTCAATAACAGTCGCCGATAACATTGTGAAAGTAACTCAATGGACTGTAAATAAAGCTTTTGTTTGATAGCCACGTCTATTTACTGCAAACCAATACACAGATATTATCTTTTGATGGACTTTTCATGTTTCATAAAGTTTTGAATTTTGAATATTTTGACGTTAAAGTGTATCGCTCTATAATAATGAGTAGTCCGAAGACTCGTTGTTAGGTCTAAGTAGAAAAAGAAAAGAAAGTGCTTTAAGAAACAGTTGCCTACCTGACAAAAAAACAAATTGCAATTTTAACTTTGTGTTTTTTTACGAATAGTGACTTGTGACTTCGACCGTGTGATACGTTTAAAAATCTAAATTACTTCTTATAAAATCAACTGTCTGCCAAAGAAGTTCCCATCAAAGTTGGTTAAGCCGCTCAGGAGACTACCCGGAATATAGACAGACAGATAATAAAATAAAAGCTTTTTTTTTGTTAATAGTACCTAACTGTATACATTCTTATAGGCAAAATTAGTAAAACGCTGTTCTTTTGTATACAAAGGAACACTACAATTTTATTGATTTGTATATATTTAGGAAAACTAAAATACCTATCTACAATGCATGACAATCACGAGTTTTATCTATGGTATGTTATAAATCTTCTAACATCATGTTCAAATATGATAGACCTATTGTTTGTTTTAACTATTTAGGTAAGCATAGAGTAAGTACGTCACAAAACACTTAACTCGTGGTGCGATGCGAAGGTCGTATGCCATTATCGCCATGTTCAGTGGCCCAACGAACCCTCGTCAACCGTCACCTTGAAGTTTTAGGAAGAATGGTCAATATTACGTATTATGAGACGTAACATGAGTATTATTCTCGACTAGCTGTGCCCGCGACTTCGCCCGCGTGGACTTTAGGTAGATTACTCGGAAATATGGGTATTATATTTTTCCCGCGGAACCCTAATGCTTTTTCTAAAATTAAAGTAGCCTAAGTTACGCCTTGGAACGTCAGCTATCTGTCAGTGAAAGTCCCATTGAAATCGGTTCAGCCGTTTAGAAGTTTACCTCAAACAAACAGACAGACAGACAGACAGACAAAAAAATTTAAAATTGCGTTTTCGTTATAGGTATCATATATACTTTCATACGCATTTGGTAAAAAAGTGTTATTATGTTATTACAAACAGACACTCCAATTTTATTTATTTGTATGTATGTATGTATGTATGTATGTATGTATGTATGTATGTATGTATGTATAGATGTGAGGTCAGGAGAGGTTCAGAGAGCTTTTGTTTTTTTGGAATTTTGCGTAGTAACTGCCCAGGGCCCCAAGTATACTAATAACATCGTTGTAGAATGACTATGGCTTATTTTTTTAAGGCATCATTATCTTTTATCAGTGGTCGCTTTAATATGTAGACTTCACGGTGGCAATGTCTAATGTACACATAATATTCTAGCTATCATTGACAAAATATGTTTTTTACCCATTATTAAGTGAAGCAGAAGATCGTTTTTCGCCGCCACGCTCATAATCTTTTAATAACGCGAGTGCGAAACTTTCTAGATCTATTTTGTGAATAATAATAAAAAACCCTTGTAGATATAGTTTAAACTGTTAAGTAGGGTTATGGGCTTGCACTAAGACCATACCTGTGACAAATATTCAAAGTCTGTCTATCAGAAACTATGATACTTAGGTATTAGGTCTCACCCATTGCACGGTTTCGTTGGGACGGCTGGGGTTGTACCAAGCCATCCCAGGGGCCCAGCGAACAGCTGGGCCGGGCCTGGCGACTTAGCCGGGCAAGCCGTTGGGGTGTCGCGGTGCCATGCCTTGGCGATCCCGTCGCATCCCTCCATAGCGGCGGGTGGTACACCGTGGGTTTTTAGTGGGTATACCGGCACTATGCCGGGGACTCCCACATACCCCTTCCTCCTGCCCCGAGGTTGGATTTTCCTACGAAAAAAAATGGTATTAGGTCTGCCTTCACTATGCATCTACATATTAGCTACAGTATATAGACCAGTGGTAGCAGTGGTAGCTGAGTGGTCGAACGCACGCCTTGCAATCAAAGTGTGCAGATTCAAACCCCCGGCTCGCACCTCTGGGTTTCACGTGCGAATCTCATATTCATCCGAGATTACCGCTTGCAATGAGACGGTGAAGGAAAACACCGTGAGGAAACCTGCACGTCTATAGAAAGGCGTGTGAAGTTCACCAACCCGCACTGGGCCAGCGTGGTGGACTATAGACCAAAAATCTCCCTCGTATTGAGGGAGAATGTGCCAGGTATTATGTGGCAATAGGCTCGCCCCCTATTACATTGGAACCAAAATACATCGGCGAAGTGTGCGCGCACTGCATTGCACCTCAGCCTACACTTTCGGGGAATACAGGCGTGATGATTTATATTATATTATTTCTGAAATATTATTTCGGACTCCTGATACCAGTACCAGATACCAGTAAATAGTATTTTACGACATCCACGCCTCCATAACCCTGAACTTGGTATAAGACAGGGTTGTATTAAATCAATGTAAAATGAGTTACGCTTGTCGCCCACACCTTTTTAATTAAAACTCGCTCTAAATTGATATTTATGACACAAATTTCTGAACACAAACTTAACAAGATTATCTTAATCGCATTATTCCATAATACTTAATTAAGAATATTTTTATTTTAGGGAATCAACCGCGTTAGTATGGGCATATAGGGCATATTATCTGCCTATATAAAATAGTAAATATCAATGACCTAAAATTCGCTCACTATCCTAAATCTATGGTAAATTCTTAATACTAAAATGTCACTTGACGTCCTTGACAATGCTAATCATAATTTACAAAACAGACTAGCAGGTACTTGCGACTTCTTTCGCGTTTCAAATATTAAATACATTTACGTGTTCCCGAGCAAAAACAACAAAGTCATCCTATATGGGTTCTTTTTTTCCTTTTAAGATGTTAAACCGTAAAACCCTACGTAAGTTACTCCTTAAAATATCATTTATATGCCAGTGAAAGTCCCCTTCAAAATAGCTTTAGCCGTTCCGGATTTTACCCGGAACAAATAGACAGACGGAAAAAAAATATTTTTTTCTGTATTATTATACGTACCGTAGTGTATACTATTAGATGCATTTAGTACAAAGCTTTTTGACGTAATGTCTGTATATACAAATAAATAAAATTGAAGTGTGTTTGTAATAAACACACTTAAATTTTACTTAACGGGGTTAAGGACCGGTTTATTGTGCCTACCAATAAATAAAATTGAAGTGTGTTTATTACAAACACACTTCAATTTTATTTATTTGTATATACAGGAAAGATCAATGTCCTAGCCATACCTACATCTCCAAATTGCCCATAATTGTACTATGTGGAGGCTGGAAACATCGAAACTAGGAAACTTATGTATGTGGTAGGTACAATAAACCGGTCCTTAACCCCGTTAAGTACCTATTTGAAGTTCCGGCAATTCCCTCTTGACCAATGTTTCGCGCGCGGGCTTCCTGCGAGAAATATAGCCACACTCACTAACTCCCAAATTTATAGAAAGTGTACAACGACTTTATAAAGCATTTTTCAGACCAAATGGTATTGATTGATTTATAATGAAATAGTCAAATGAATTGTAACAACTAACAAGATAGATTGATGTAAAGTTGGTGCTAACGTTTCGCTACCTAGAGGTAACAGAGTCCCAAGTCCCTTAAGTTGCTATGACTTCATTTTTATGGGAAGAAAACAACATCTTTTGTCAATGGTAGGTACATAAAATTTGATTAGTATTTTGGTTTCAATAAACAATGTCTAATGTCAGTAATATAAATATTTAAGCTACCATTGATAGATGATGGTTTCATGCCTTGAAAAAATAAGTCATAGCAACTCTACAACGATAGAGTTAGGAGACTTGGGGCCCTGATTTTTAAAAATAATATAGCTACCTTTAATATGTACTTACCCAAGTTCTCAGCTACTACGTAAAGATTATATATCTGTGTAGGGACACACACGCGCACGCTCTATGTAAGTGCACGTACATAGATGTGTGAGCGAGGTGTCAGCTATACACTTGCCGCCCAGTGTACCAGTCTGGGTGTGTAGAGTCGAAGTAGAACACGTAAAGTTAGTTTTAATTAGAATAAAATATTGTGACCCCCAATATTATAGTGAACTTATAGAACTTATTAACTTATATTATTTAATAGCAGTGGTAGCCGAGTGGTCTAACGCACGCCTTGCAATTAAAGTGTGCAGGTTCAAACCCCGGCTCGCACCTCTGGGATTTATGTGCGAATCTCATTTTCGCCCGAGATTATCAATTGCTATGAAACGGTGAAGGAAAACATCGTGAGGAAACCTGCACGTCTGAGAGAACTTGACTAGTTCTCGATAGATGTGTGAAGTCTGCCAACCAGCACCGGGCCAGCGTGGTGGAATATGGCCTGAATCCCCCTCGCATTGAGGGGAGGCCCGTGCCCAGCAGTGGGACGTTAAAAGGGCTGTAGAATTATATATTTTATTTTAAATTATAGAACTTATTTGACTTTTATATACCACACACCTAAAATCTGAAATTTTAATCTATTTAAAATTAACATAAATATAGAACTGCTTCGTTAAGTGTTTATTTATTACACAAAATGTTATTTGAGAGACAATGATATATGCCACTCCCTAAGTTTGTGGTACCCATTAATTAAACTAAACAGACAGACAGACGGACAACAAAGTGGTCGTATAGGTTGCTTTTGTAATTTTTAGGTACGGAACCCTAATAAAAACGTGACGATGAAAGGATATAAAAATGCTTAGCTTTTACTTCACTCAATTTAATTCTCACTAACTTCAAGACAATAATTTAGGGTACATGCTAACAATAACGAGGGATTCGTCCGCCATCTTTATCACTGTCATTTTCTATTTTTATTTTTAATGTGTATTTATTGAATTTTTCCTTGCTATTAATTACTTGACATTGGCGAAATACTCGCGCTAGTCGCAGGTGAAGCCATTACTCATCTTATTCCATTAAATTTCATCATTTCACTCATTTCGTAAAAAAGTAACAATAACGAGAACTACCCTTGTTTATCTGTGGCTTATTTCGTACTTAGTTCCTGTAAGGTGTAAATCCCCGAAAATAAAACAATAATTCCTTAAATTACCTAAAAACCATAAAATATAGAGTATATTTATAAAACCGCATTTTTCATTTTTCACAAGGCAGCAGCACGAAATACTGGATATCAGGAAGGGGAAATTAATATATTTTCTCCTTTTGATCGCTGAAAAGGCACGATGGGGGTTTCCACGTGTAAGTTTAAAAATAACGGTACAAAAAATAGAGGAACAAGCTACCACAGGGTGGAATTTTTCAGGATAATTCCTTTTGCAGCAGTTTTTTTGTCGAAACAAGTACTACTAAAACTCAAATATTCATTCCTGAAATCAAGGATTTCAGAATGAATATTTGAGTTTTATTTCTCACGTTTAATTAAATTCGCTGTCTAAAGTCAACGATATCTCTAATTTAGATCCTCTGATATTATTCCGATGAGTATTAATCTGTCAAAGTGATAATCCTCCATGCATATACCACAAAGCCATCGCCATTATTAAACAACCTGCCCGTTTTTTTTTCATCCGCCATCTTTATCACTGTCATCACCCATTTTTTTATAAATGTGTATTTATTGAATTTGCCCTTGCTATTAATAACTTGACACTAGCTGAAATACCCGCTAAACGCAGAAGGAGCCATATCTCATATTATTCCATTAATTATCATCATTTCATTCATTTCGTATAACAAAAAGAACATAAACAGAGTAAGTAGATAGTTAGTAGCAGGCGTATAAGAAGTCCACTGTAAGCCCCACTGAATATCGCCTCATAATCACGCAAAAAATGTCTGTGATTCTAATAAAAACACTATAAATGATTTGTATATTGATTTATTTAAATTTCAGTGTATCCTAACAATTAGTGTAACTTCCGTCAACACCAACAAATGTCTCAAAAAGTGCGTAATACTTTGCCAACCTTACAAGGACACTTGTATAAAAATGTATTTGTAAAATATCCCAATGGAACTACGATAAAACGTTCCGCTATTTGATAAAGCCTTTTTTATGTACCATTCGTATGATAGAACAATATTGATGGATGGTAGAAAGCGGGAGACAGGTAGAGGAAACCAATGTTTATTTCTTTACATTTTTTTTTATGAAAATTGGAAGTTGAAATTCAAATAGGTATGATTACATGTCGAGTATCTTGCTATGAATGACTTACCTGGTTTAGTTCACAATTTTACACTGTTGAACACAAATTAGGATTTAACTATATTAGACAGCACTAAAATATTACTAGGTTGCTCATACATTACAACGGTAGGTAAGCAGGGCTCAATAGTTTAGTTAAGTGTAGAATAAATTTTAGTTCCCAAATTAATCAGCCAGAAATACCTTTGAATGGGGTCTGCACAAGGGTATGGCAACGACTTTAAACTTGACGTAAAGGATTTTTTTCAGAACGGAATATCCTTAAATAATAAAGTTCTGTAGTTCCCTAATATCCCTACTTATATTTGCTATAGACCCATGTACGCTCCAAGCAAAAGGCGTACACAAATATAAACAAGATACTTACAGTGTGTAGGTAATGTAAATAGGCTTTATTCGACTTTTAATGAGGTTACCTTGAGGCTAACATAAATATTAGCCTTTTAGGACGTGTATGGAGACATTAATCAGGTTGATTTTCTTGTAGCAAAGTATGAATGTGGATGGATACAGAGCAAGAGGAAGACCAAACAAAAGATGGATGGAGCGTGTAAGAAGTAATATGAATGAGATCGGAGTGGATGTCGGTATTACGGAAAAGCGAGATGAATGGAAGAAAAGGACATACTGCGCCGACCCCAAATAATGGGATAAGGTAAGACAAATGATGAAAGGACTATTAAACTACCTCCTATTTTTAAGGTTAAAAGCGATTACTTCTTCCTATTTGAATAAGATTAAAGGTCAAATTAAAACAAATTGAGCATTATTACATCAATTTATTAAATTAAATCCTAAATCAGGGTCATAATCTATATGGATCAATCCATAAGAGAATATCTTAACTTACATGACTAAATCTTAAAATATTACCAACCGATTTTCAATGTAAACATATAACCATAATGGTAATTCGCAAAAGTGGAATCCTTACCACATTTAGATAGTAACATTTATATGGGAAAGTATACCCATAACGTTGACAAGTAACTACCAAAGACAATAGGTTACATATTTGAAATAAAACTGGCTTTAACCCACGCTGGCTTCGTCTGTGCAAACCTTTGTTATAAAAATCCTTTGAAGTCATATATTTTCTTTTACTGCCCAACCTCCAAAAGTCATAGCGTGGTCATTTGTACCCTATAATTTAAGTCTATATTTAAGCTATGATAAAGCTAAAACTTCATTATAATTGGTACAGTAGTTTTAAAGTGATCCACAGTCAAATAGACAAGAATTCCAAAAAGATCTGTTTTAAATTCAGAGGCACTCAAATAGCCTCACATATATTTTTAAAATATCTTGACATGGCTTCGTTAGTATTATAATAATATAGATCTAAATAAAATTCAAAGGTAAATTGCAGTCTTCAGTTTAGACAAAAAAAAAATTGGAAGTCAGGTTACAGACATTTTAATAGTCATTATTAGGCAATTTAGTCGATAAAATGAAGCAGATGAAGGAACTTAATCGTAGCCGCTTTACCCTAAGTGTGGATGCACGCTAAAAAAACATATTTTGGAATGTCAATCATGAATTTTGTCTACAATGCAGCATGAACGCATAAAGATATTCAGACAGTCTCGCTAAACAATAAGACTGTTGTTGTATGCATATATGTATTACGCACGCACTTACATCGTAGTAATTCGATTATCGACATTACGCGTCACGTATCGATACGGTGCTTCACTTTCAACATGAGCTGTGCAGCCTCCTAGCTTTAATTATACGTCCATGTATTGCAAGTTATTAAAAGCGAACTGTGGAAGCTTAAGAAATCAGTGAGAAATGTGGTTTAAGTTGTAATGGTATCATGAAATGTTTCCATTTTAGCAAGGTTATGAATGATGCTTGTTTTAATATTTCTTCGTATGCACCTATCCTTTGGCTACCAAATAACATAAAAAAAATTGGGTTAAGTTGCATAGACAAAGTGAATTAAATATTTATTACCACACTGGTACTTCATGAAACATAAAAACTTGATAAAAGAATGTGCCAGCTTACAATAAATCCATATTTTTACTGTAAATCCTAACAGTTAGACTTGAAAGGACATTGTGTATCGTATGGAACCCATCCCCAAACAAAGTTCAATGCAGCATTATGAACAATAGAGATGTTTACGATGATGTTAATTGAATGATGAATAATGTCGAATACTTTTTTATACCATGACAGCATAAGATTTCATTTCCTACAGAACTTATCAATCTTTTAACAAATGTGTAACAGAACACTATTAAACGGAATAACACCATTACAAATGGTTTGTACAGGGATTGGTATTATACGCATATAAGATAAACGCGCATCTTTCCCAATTGATTTTTTGGCATGCTGTCTTAGAATAGCTTATTAACCATATTCTTAGTAATTTTAATCCATCTAAAATCGCCACAGACACCAACTTAAACACCATCAATGATACTTTTCCGTTCACAAGTCTCCTGCAATTCCACTGTAAATGAATCACAACTATTTATGATTACACTATAAAACTTATTCCACATGCTCCAAAGAAATTTGAATCTGGATCTGGGGACACTTCCGATTTTGTCCTTTTTCATCTCGAAGTGGCGGGTGACGGCTAATATAGGATAAGGAGTGTGGTCGCGCAGCGTGAGTCGCAGTCGCTAGTGGCGCGGCTTGCGACCGTGTTAGCGCTCCCCGATCGCGGCTGTGGTCGCGCACAGTGTGTGGCTAGTGTCGCGCCTCGCGGCGATGGTCGCGTTCCCGGTCGCGGTCGCGGTCTGCGGGCGGCGGGTCGCGCTCGCGCCGCTCCCGCTCGCGGTAACGCTCGTCGTAATAGGGTGCGGCCGCCGTGCGACTTTTAGTTCCGCTCGCGTCGCCCGCGCCGCTCTCCACCACCGCCTCCACTGGGGATTTGCGGGGCCTGAGGGGGAATACATTACAATTTAAAATATGTCACTCACAAAATGTTACTGATACCCTTGGTATCTGATAATAAAACTGTCAATGTTGTTTCTTCATGTTCTAATGACCGAACATTAAAACAAATTAGCATAAAAACGCCACGGCCAAAGTCAAATCTATATTAAAACCTTCGTGCCAATTTTACGGACATACACAAGATCTGCTTTTATTGTAAGTAATGAATATAGGACGCCACACGTGACAGGCGATGAACCCGTCGCTCGCTTTAAATTTTTACCCGAAAAGATAGGCAGTCTTGAGTAATTCCCAATGTAATAGGATGACAACTTTCGTTACCCATTACACACGAGGCAGATTGGAGAGTCCACCAAGCCGGCTCAGTGCAGGTTGGCAAACTGTACAAGTCTATCGAAAGACAATCAAAACCTCACCTCTCCTCGCGACTGTGTCCTCTATTGTAATGTTCGGCGCGTTCCCTATCCCTAGAGCGAGACCTGTCACGTTCGCGCTCACGATAATCCCTGTAATACCTGAGAAACAAAAACACACCATACTGTAATAACTGCTTAAAAAACACGTGAAACACTTTTGGGTAGAATTTTAAGACGGTTATACGACGTATGTAGGTCAACATTAAGCGTATCGACGGCGAAACAGCGCTGTATGTTAGACACTTACGCATCGCGGTCGCGTTCACGATCCCTCGACCGTTCCCTATACCTGTAATCAAATGCTCAGTGTCAATATCGTACTGATGGATATTTGTTTACACTGCATAAGATTTTTCAGCTGTCGATACGTCGTTAATCCCGAATATCTTGTTCTAAGTTCCACCAGGGTATTAAGTCTACTTACACTTGGCGTTACTTTATAATGCGAGAATAAATATTTTATTATCAATGATAGCTAGAACATAAACCAGTTGAAAAAATCGACTAGACATATTGATAAAATATGTTACACTCATGACTTTAAAAATAAAGCCATAGCCGTTCTACCACTATAGGGTTAGTAGACTGAACTGTTCACGTTGTCGCATAATCCTCACATGTCGCGGCCATTCCAATACTAGCTTTCACCTCTTTACTAACGCTAACATGGGTTCAGCTCCTATAAAGCGGGCCATATATTACCTACTACGGCAGATACTACATTGTATGGTTGATACTTGGTCCTCACATATCCTACTATCTATCACTACGTTACCTAGGGTAGCACTGACCTATCCCGGTGCTGTTGGTCTCGCCCGATGTCCCGGCGATACCGCTCGCTGATGCCGTACGACTTGTATCCCTGTCCCTACATTAGTTAGTATGTCAGTGGGCGATGCGCTCACCTGTCCCGGTCTTCCCGGTCCCGGCTGCGGTCTCGGTACCGGCTGGCGGAGCGCTCGCGGCGGCGCGGCGTGCGGTGGTGCGCGCGCGCGTCTCGGTCTCGAGAACGGGAGCGACGCGACCGCTCGCCGCTGCCGTACGACTTGGTCTCGACGCCGTGCAGCGTGTCTTGGAGTGACGATATCAGGATCTTGCAGCGGTCGTCGTGCGCAACCTACGTAATAGACATAAATTCTTTGAAATAAGACTAAACTTTTATGATGGAACTAGGCACATTTCAGTCTTGGTTTAACATTACGATCTTGAGAAGGACACGTATAATACTTTTTCAAGTGTTAAGGGTTCCGTACCCAAAGGGTAAAACTGGAACCCTATTACTAAGACTTCCCTGTCCGTCCATCCGTCCGTCCGTCTGTCACCAGGCTGTATCTCATGAACCGTGATAGTTAGAGAGTTGAAATTTTCACAGATCATGTATTTCTATTGCCGCTATAACAACATATACTAAAAATCTGAATAAAATAAATATTTAAGGGGGCTCCCATACAACAAACGTGTTTTTTTTTTCGATTTATAGATAATGGTACGGAACCCTTCATGCGCGAGTCTGGCTCGCACTTGGCCGGTTTTTTTTTGTTGCCAATGAAATCAACACTGTACATTAACTTTTTAGCTCTGCCTGTTCTACTATTAAACGACGAATTGTATACACATCGCCTCATTTATCGATTTATTTATTTTTATTCGATAAATCGCGCTAATTAACACTTTTACAAAAAAATATATGATCCATGTACAGTCAAGATTGAAAACACGTACCTTGCTCTGTTTGATGAGAGATATAGCAGTAACAAGGGTCTCGATAGCGGAGGCGTACTCGCCGGCGGCCGCGTCGGAGACGGCTCGCGCGATGGCGCTGGAGGACACGGTGCGGTTCCTTCCCATAACTTCCTCGAACTCGGCCTCGCTGATGCCGGCGTGCGGCGCGTGGGCCGGATGGGCCGGGTGGGCCGGATGGGCCGCGTGGGCCGGATGCGCCGCGTGGGCCGGATGGGCCGGATGCCCGGCACCTAGAGGCGCAGCGTGGTGCGGTGGCCCGCGACCCGGCTCCGCGGCCGGTGGGTAGTTCTAAACAACAAACATTACTGATAAAACTACGAACTACTCGCTATATCAAAACTTCCTATCATGATGGGCACAAAGCAATTTCATTTAACATTCGTAAAGATAAAAAATAATTCTTAGCAGCTCTAAAGTATGTATTTAACTAAATTTGAAAACATAGTATTTCGAGGGGGCTGTATGACTTAAGCGACACTTTTGTGCGATATTGACTTTTATTCATATTTGGAATCATCAAATTTTTCTGCATCGAATGAGTATGCTGTCCTGTAAAATTAAAAAAAATGAAGTCAAATAGCCTTTCACCCCTCGATTTATTTGAGTCTTGCAATATTCTTGGAAATATTTTTTAAGTAAATATCTACACTCGTGACTTCTCTTGGCATAGGATAAAAGAGCAATATAACATAATAATAATAATTTTTATTTCGAGTATCTACATGACTCAAATTATGGTTATAATAACGTACAGTACAAAAAGTTTTGTGAACAATTCTGGACTTAACATTAGGTCAAGTCTAAAATTATTGCCGTTGTGAATAGACAGATAGGTATACAAATGGGCAACTAACCTGTGGCGGTCTTCCGTAGGGTTGTCTGGCGCCGGGCGGCGGGCCCTGCGCCGGGGGCGGAGCGCCGTGAGCGGGGTGACCGTACGGCGCGCCCGGACCTAACCCAACAACACATTACTCCCTCTTCTCACACAATAATCCCTTCTGTGTTATGTTCTCCTGGTATATCCGCAGGAGCTTAATTAGAATTTTATAGCACATTCGAATACAAAAGTCTAGAAATAGAGTTCCTATGACATTACAGAGCATTTCTACACGAAATATGCATTTATTTATTTATTTTTGCACAATTATACGGAAGTAAAAAAATGTATAAGGTAAGCTTAATGCCTAAGGCATTTTCTACCAGCCAACCTTAGAGTGAAGTAGAGAGTGAAAAAAAAAATAAAAAAAAATGTGAAGAAATAATGATTAATATGCAAATTGGCCATGGCGAACAAACGAATAATCTCTCAATCAATGGAAGCAAAGTTGGAATTAAACTTATTTCGACATACGACTCTTTGCCTCAACTCAATGTATACGCTAACCCTGTAAATGTAGCATGTGCGCCTAGACTACATTTATGTCACGAAATATCTTGATGTTGTCTCTTTCTCTCGTCTGAAATTAGACAGAGAGCGAGCGAGCGAATCCGTGACAAATGTCTTGTCTTGACATGCGTGCTATCCCCACTGACGGTCGTAAAGTGGCTGCTTTTCGCCGCAATTTTTTCCGATGTTCGTTAAACCTATATAAATAGTAACTGGAGTCCAATTCTCGCAAGATTGAGTTTATCTCTAATTCGACATAATATGTCGAAACCAAACGCCAAATTGATCGTATTTTTTCATTATATGTCTTATGTCATCGTTTTATGTCATTCATGCAAGAAATGCACACCTGTTCTTCGTCGCGACTCCGCTGGCATCACTAGCCCTACAGGTGGTTAGTAAAGTGACTAGTCTTGGTCTTTCAGTACCCCTAAACTACAATATAAGTAGTGTTAGAGTAAAGGCAAGCTCACCAGGCGGGCCGGGCTGCGGCGGCGGCTGCACCTGCGGCGCGGGCTGCGGCGGCTGCTGCGCGAAGAACGCGGGGTTCACGTGCGGGGCCGGCGCGCCGCCCGGACCACCCACACCTGTGCCAATAGAGAAACCGCTCTAATACTGCACCACTACGAACTATATTCCAATGGCCTAAAAAGCTCGTTAATAAAAAGTGTGAATGGATAAAGCCCTATTTACATTGCGACACTAGTGGCGACACAATGCATGCATCAATGAATGCATGAAACTTGACGTTTACACCGTGAAACTATTGATGAAACTAATGTCGCGAAACTACTTTCACGCCACTAGTTTCGTAATGTAAATAGGGCTTAACGGAATAGAAAACGCTAAAGCCTCCCCCCCCCGCACTCTGCAGCGTTGACCATCAAGCATAAAATTTTTGGCCATACCTAAACAAACTGTATATACTCATACTACTTAGTAAGCCCGTGCCCAGCAGTGGGACGTTAAAAGACCCTTTTAACGTCTCACTGCTGGGCACGGACCTCTCCGCAATGCGAGGGGGATTCGGGCCATAGTCCACCACGCTGGCCCAGTGCGGGTTGGCAGACTTCACACATCTATCGAAAACTAGTCAAGTTCCCTCAGACGTGCAGGTATCCTCACGATGTTTTCCTTCACCGTTTCATAGCAAGTGAAAATCTCGGATGTAAATGAAAAAGTTAAATTCTTCAACAAGTACCACTAACAGCGCGAGCAAATTTTGACGCCTGGTGGCGTGGCATTTGTCATAGTTCAATTTTGACTCACAAGCGTCAGCGCCCCAGTGTGCAGCTTAAGGGTAAGATTTTAGGTGCCGTTATTAAGATTTTCAATATAAACTACTCAAAATTCGGATTCAATTTCGTAAATAGAAGGACTGCATCTTATTAAAAAAACATGCAATGATTAGTAACAGGGGGGCAATTCTTGCATGATCGACACATGTCGAATTTTAGAGATAATGACGAAGATGCAAGAATTATCCCCCTGTGATTGTGAAGTGTATGTCATGAGAAGTCAAAATTTCCTAAATAAGGTCGATAAAACATAATATGGACAACTAATAATGAGAGTGATACAATGTTTCCTCAATGTTTGATAAACATGACAAAATTTAGTTAACAGAGTGTATTGTTTGGGCAAGATGGCAATATTTATAAGTTTAAATCACACTTTTACTTTTGAAATAATATGGAATACTAGCCGATACCGCGGCGTCTGCCACTACGCTAAAAATATCAATACATTTTGTTTGTTTAATGGTCTAAAACTATCTTCGCATTATGGCCTTTCTAATAAAAGCATTTTGGGGCGCGACGATCGAGTTGTTTCAAAGTCTATAATGGACATAGGTAGAACAAAAAAGAGTTTTATACATAGATAGATAAGAAGTATTTGTGTGACTGTGTGCGTTAGTAAAAAATATAGTAAGTAATGTGTGCGTACCTGGGTAGGGTGGCATACCTGGATGGTGCGGCAGCGGCGCGGGCCCGCGCGCGCCCAGCGCTGGGCCCAGCGCGCCCGGACCGCCCTGAGACAACGTACTACGTTAACACATACTCATCGAATAACACAACTCTATAGACCAGGGATTCACAAACCATTTTGGGCAAGAGACCCCTCTTCCAAAATGATCTGATACTTTAGACCCCCACAGCCAAATTACTTTAAAAATCCTATCTCTATTTTTTTTCCTGTTGATGCAAAAATTACCAATTTAAAAAACTTTGCGATTGGTTAAGTGACCACCCGCAAAGTGGTACCGACCCCTTTGGGGATCGCGAAGAAGAGCGACATTGGTGGGTGAGTAAAACATAGCAAGACCGACATAGCCTGAGGTCTGCTTCATACAAATAAGCTTGAAATATTTAATTTATTTATTACGATGTTTTTTAATATTGTATTGCGTAGTTACCGGGTGCGGGGGAGGCATTTGGTGCGGCATCTGATGCTGCGGCGGGCCGTACTGCGGCGCGGGCTGCGGCGGCAGGTGCTGCGGCGGGCCGCGCGGGCCCCAGTCCGGCGGGCCGGGCCGCCCGCCAGGCCCGCCCGGCCCCGGCCCGCCGGGCCCGCCCGGACCACCCGGACCGCGCTGCATTTGAGGCGGCCCTTGGAACTGCACATATATTTCCATTTAGTTTATTAATAAACAAATAAATATCAACAGACAACACATACTAAACAAACTTGTTCTATGTGTACCATACAATTGACTGGGGGCGATCCCAGTTACACCCAGGGCAAATTCCGAAAAGGCAATTTCCAAAATTTGCCACTAACGGGAATGGAACCCCCACTTGGTTCAGGAAGCCGAGCGGGCTACGCTCAGACCACTGGACCAAGCGTCGTTATTCGGTTATGGACACTCACTTAGAGATTCTTAATTAAATACAGCTGTCACCAGGGTCAGAATATGACTAATAAGTGGGAACAGGTCTCACTTAGGGCCACCTTAGAAAGTTTTACATTAGTAGGTTTATTATTGATCTACAATACAATACAATACAATACAATACAATATTTTTATTTGCACAAAACACGGGTAGGTTCAAATATACAATAGCTTGCACATTGATGTTATTAAAATTAGTGTCAGATCCATCATGTTTTACCATATCATATGGTGTACAAAGATTTTCTAAGATAAATGGAGTAAAATTATTATAATTATTTTAGTTTAAATAATAATATTAACCTAGATAGAGTTTATCTTGTAAGAAGTTATTGATACTGTAGTAACATTTTTGTATCAGTAACCTCCTAAACCGTAGTCTAAATACATTTATATTTAGGTCCCTATAACACTTCGGAATTTTATTAAAGATTTTAGGCGCCATACATACTACACTTTTATGGAGAAGTGCCGTCTTTGAGGGATGCAAACAGAGTCTATCATTGTCTCGTCGATTTCTTTTGAGAAACTACTACTACTATTATCTACTCAGCTGTATCGATTTATTTAAGATTTAACAAGTTTTCACGAAACAAAACGCTCATAATTGACGATTACCTGCATAGGCGGGCCCCTAGGCGGTGGCCCTTGGTGCGGCGGGGGCCCCTGGTGCTGCATGTGGTGCGGCGGCGGGCCCTGGTGCTGCGGCATGTGGTGCGGCGGGCCGTGCGGTCCGTGCGGCGGGCCATGCGGCCCGTGCGGCCCGTGCGCGCCTCCCGCCGGCCCCCGCATCTGGTGGTGCGCGGGGCCACCCGGCATCATCATGCGGGGCCCGTTGGGACCAGGTCCATTGGGTCCACCGCCGAAGAAATCTAACAATCACGAAACGTTTTGTTTTTTTTCTGTCTCAATGAAGCACCACTTGAAACACATCATTAAGTACACCACATATTCTTGCCCCAACGTCTCAGGATACTCAAACGAGCTGACCGGTATAAAATAAGGAAATTTGCACATCCTAGAGAACGTAATCAGTTTTAGAAAGATGTGTGAAGTTCGCCAATCGTGGGCTGGGCCAAATGACTGACCAATTGAAATGTACCAGGAATTGTTGCAGTACCAGGAAGTGCCTATTACATCAAAATCAAGGATACTCCCGCGAAGTGAGAATGCTCTGCAGTGCGGCTGTGCTTATCCCTTGGAGAAGTGCAGACGTCATGATAATAAATTTCAGCAAGATGTTTTACCTCCCGGATGTGGGCCAGGCGGTCCGCCAGGGTGCGGTCCTCTCATGCCTGGGTTGGGACCAGGCGGCGTCGACCTGGTCTTTGACTGACTCTCAAACTGGTTCAATGCCTGTAGAATTTATTGATTGTTTGATCCTAAGTTTTCAAAGATAAAGTGGGATAAAACCACTCAATCGGATCAATAGTGACTTCCATGCTTGGAATGATTAGTCAAATCACATCAGTAGGCATCCATACACTCTAGCCCCAGTGGAGTTAGCACGTGTGTAAAGACTAGGCCTCTGTCACGGTTTCACTCGCTCGCTCTGCCTTATTTTATACGAAAGAAAGAGACAATATCAACATGTTCCGTGACATAATTGTAGTTGTGGGGCACATGCTTTCAGCTATTTAGCTCATTGCCCATATCATCGATAAGATTCGCAGACCTTGACCTTAGGTGACCTAAATTATAGTGAGCTTTCACTTTTTGTAACGCCTGTGTTCATTGGCTGTCTTTATTTTTGGACTGACTGTAATCTTAGGAGATAATAGAGATTATCGTAACCTTTGACCTTTGGTAACGACGCATTACTGCCAGTTTTCACGAACGCAAGGAGACGCCTTAATGCGATACTAAAATATTAATAAACTGCAAGCAATTGCTTATATTAAGACATCGCCTTAAGGCGTCTCCTAGTGCTGATGAAACCAGGCGATCAGTTAAAACTTTTTCCAATACCAAAACAAACTCTGTAAGAATATAATTAATGATAGAATTTCTATGGCAAAAGCCGCTCCACCACGGCTCATAATTCGCTCGCACTATCGACGTAATTCCGTTGAAGAATGAACTTTATCTATGAGTTAATATAACTCGTTTTGGTAATGTCAAGTTCTGACGCGCGAGTTTAGACGCTCGGGTGTACGAGGATTTATTGAAATTATTGTGTACATGTTTTGTTTTAAAATGACCCGCAATGTTATCACATTACAAGCAGTTCCATTAGCTCCTTTAACTAAATTCGTTTTGGAAGTGTGCTCACGTCAATATTTAAAAGCCAGAATAGGATCGAAACCTTTACCTCTAGGTCACCAAGCGGCTCTACTAACTACTAGCCTATTATCACTATCGCGCAGCACCCATAGGCGCTTAAATTTTTCGCCAAAAACCAAAACGAACTGTATTAACTCATAGAAGCACATTTTTCATCAAACTCATCGATGACGCATGGTCGCGTGGCTTTAACCACAGAAATTCAATTCTTATGTATATGACTACAAGAGTACATTTTCCGTAATGGTCGTCGTTTCGCTCGCCTCAATGGGTGGGAGGTTTCATGATGATTATTATCACAAAGTGATATTTACCTGTTTAGTGGGTAACGTCACGACCGGATGCTGTCCGTGTATCTCCTTCTTGGGCAGACGGTCCATGACCATTCTGATTGACTGATCCGAGCCGAGCGAGATCACGCAGAACCCCTTCGACTGGCCATTCGCTCGGTTCTCGAAGAACTTCACATCTTGGAAATCATTCACACCGACATCCGCTACGACGTTAGCAATGTCCTGGTCTGTTGCCCACTGAAAAAGGTGTTATTCCAAACTCAACTACGATTCGATATGGAGTTAGTAAGCGAGCATTTAGCATTTTCTTGAATACATACGTGATGACGGCACCCTTAACTTGGCGAATCTGTCCGATAATGAACATCTAACGTGTAAAACCGCGATTATACCCCGTTGTGTAAATAAACTAAAGTTGTTAAGTTTTCACGAACCTATTCTGCGAGTTACCTCGGAATCCTGAAGAATGATTGTTTTTAAAATGTTCTCGTCACGAAAGGATACGTCGGGTGAAAGGAAACAGATTTCATTGATGCCATATTTTTATTGTCATTAATCAAAACTTTTTCACATTGGCAGTATATTAAATTATATAATGCAGTGTACAAACTGCTGATACTCCGACACTGACGCGACACCGAATCCCTTCTAAACAATAAAAGAAGGTATAATAATTATTAACGAAACAGGAGTAGATAAATGTAACTATTTTTTACATTGTTTTGTAATATGCCTTACTTTAGAGAGGAATCAAAAGTTATAGTTATTAAGAAGTTATTATGTTACACTAAAAATGAATTTAATATTTTCTATAATAATACAACAACACGCCTGAATTCCCAGAAAGGGTTTTTAGGGGTGTAATATTGTCTATGGTACAAAAGATCTGAAGAGATTTTACAATTAATATTTTTTTGTCAAGCATTACTACAAGGTGTTTTAAGTTTCTATAATAAATTGCCAAACATTATAGTTTACAAGGGGAATTATTATGGATATTCGCTTATTTTACAAACCTGTATAGCTATGTAACATGATACAGTGGTTTGACATAAAAATGTTTGTACAACGGAGAACAACGCGGTTATAATAAAATTATCAATCCAAAATTGTACATATACGAAAATTTTAATATATTCGATTTGCAACTAACTTTCAAAATGTACCCCGCCTAACTGAATGAGTTAATACAATTGAGTTTTTCTCTACACGAGATCCGAAGCAAGTTGAAACATTTGAACAAATAACGCCAAGTTATAATTAGTACTTACATTTTGTTTACACAACAAAAGTATGATATTGGAAACGTTCCAAAATGTTAACATCTGCTAAAACGTGGGATACATCTTACGCAACTTCATATAGACACAAGAGAAAAAAAAAACAATAAAAAAGATAACCAATTAAACATAAAAGTAGTAAACTACACCGTGAAACGAGCTCAAAACATCTTACCTCCAATAAACCTGATAAAGAAAAATATTAATAGATTTGAACCAAATCAGAATGTTGGGCGCCACTAGGGCTGTGTTTACATCTCATGCAGGTCGCACGCCAAAATTCCGATTATCGAATAACAAGCATGGTTTGAAACAGGCAATATTACACTACATACACGAAATAATATCATTGACCATAATGTCCTCTATATTCCCGACCAACTATCATCGTAGCCCACAAGACCACAATAAGCCCACTAAAAAATCACTTAATAATATTAATGGCAACATAATAAATAGCTTAAGAATGGCATCGTTTATCATTTGGTGGTTGGAATCTGAGTATTCCAATCGCTTAGGAAACATTTTTTAAGAGATCATTTATTTACATAAGCATTAAATACAATTTGCAAATTTGCTATTTTGAACTTCTCTAAACCCAAAACAGATTTTTTTGAATTTATTAGTATTACTTTGACTGAACATTACTTTAAAACTAGTATAAACTGAATTCACTGATAAGAATATGGATATAGTCAAATAATGAGACATAAAATCACGCTCTAATTATTGGGAATCCAGCAGCAAAAGACAAGACAAAATTACGGATTTTTACGGTGCGGGCGAAGTAGTCGTATGCAGAAGCTAGTACATATATAAAATTTATTGTATGCTGATCGATTCTACCTGCAACTTATAAATGATGTCATTCCCACGCTATGAAAAATGTAGCCATAGTAATTCTAAAGAGACTGTTTTAGTTGGCTTAGGGCCGAGATAGTATATGACACAAATGTTCACTATGTTAATCACTAAAGCAATAATCAACGAAATTAAAATAACAGACAAACTTGGACAACACTTTGTTATTACGTGATGGCATACAGAACATACTGTCGAATCATATATGTGCGGGAACAGTGTTTACTTGTACTGTTAAGCAATATATTAAGATAATGTGTAGTTAACATATTATCATAGTGAGATATATGCTATGATGGTACATGAACTAATATATAAATACGTAATATTCCATTCATACTCCACCATTCATTGGAATTTACGAAAACAGGTCATTTATAGTTATGTTAAATATATATTTTCATTTTAAAAAAATGGTATTGTACTATGTATTATAAAATATTGGTTTTAAAAGGTTTTAAGACCTGTTGGGAGACTTAATACTTACTGTAAGTTTGTACTTACGAAACATTCACATTAAAACATGTTTGTCCTATTTTTTTGCTGTCGATAAAAAGAAACAGCTACATATTTTGTGAGAATGTTTCGATAGTGTGAAGTCAAGGTTACATTCAAGCCAAAAATTACCCTAAACATGATAATAAACGCAATGCCGAATCACAGTCCGAATTGAGAAAAGCAAACACCAAAGAGATATTTACACAACTTTTTTTTAAATCCGAATTCAAAATCGGACATGCCTATAAATTAAAAAATAATAGATAAAAAATAAAGATACATGCTGGAGTTCATGATTTGTTATTTGTTTATGGTAAAATGGGCGCAGTTCCTCAGTGTTGACATAATATACTGATGATATTGTAATATTTACAAACATTTAATATACTACCAGATGATAATGACTACAATTTTATTGTACACTAACGACAACTAAATAAAACAGAACTGACAATATTGCTGTCTCGCTCAAAAGTTATAAACGTGGAAAGGACAGAAATACGCTTAGTTTAGTGTAGTTTCGTGCCAACAAAATAGACACCAATAGCCACAAAAGTTTGATTTGCTAATGAAATGTTATATTAATAACTAGTCACGTTATCTTATGCAACATATACCAATCAAAACTCATTGTTTTATATGCAAATATCTCTTTGTAAAGTGTAAATGACAACACGATAAATATGAAAACCAATAAAATAAAAATAAGAAAATATTTGTTGTAAACAACATGTCAATAAAAATATCACAGGTCAATATAACATTCTGCAAAAAGCAGAATAGTAAAAGGATCAAGAAAAAAAATCTAAACAAAATGGGAATATTTTTTCTTGATTTTGTGCAAAAAAAATAATAATAATTGGAAATAAAAGGATTTGTCATATACGTAAATCACACAAGATTTAAAAAGATCATAAGCAGATAATTATGTGAACGTATAGCCCTGGGCTCACAGGCGCGTCAATCGGCGACCAATTTTCGCCCATACCAAACACACCAAACAAACCGAACCGTATTACCTCATAGAAAAACTAGTTTTTAAACTAATGTCGCGAGTGAAATTTGGTGCGTGGTCAGGTGACTTTTTCCACCTTTAAATATATCGAAACACGAGTACAATTTCAAAAAAGGCTAGTTAATCGGCTCGCCCCAGTGTGCCCAGGGCTTAAGGCAGATTTATACTGGAACATGCTGGGTTGGAGCCGAAACCACGGCCAAAGTGTATAGGACAAGGTATGGGGTCACAGTACCCGGCCTTTAATACTAGGCACTGACTTTAGAAAGAGATAGCTAGCTTCGGCTATGTAGAGCGTCGTCTCTCTCGACCCTTGCATATGCACCATTTAGTCATTGACTTGTCAGTTCTTAATAGCATATATCATGAGACAAAGACACAGCAAAAGCTAACCCATTAATTATCTAACTAAAGCTTATTTAGTAATATTTCTGGCTGGGTACTGTACAAATATTTTATATTACAGTGAATACCCTATACTCCAGCATTTATGTTAAACCCAAAATGGCTCCATCTTGGCACCAAGAACCATAAAATCATCCTTTCTTAACGAAAATTGATTTATTCATCATATATATATTTATGCCATCAAGCAAAAACAAGTAACTCAAATATGACATACTTTTCTACAATCTTATATAAAATATTAATGAGATTTTTTTGTATTTAACACTTACTAATTATAATATTATAATTTTACTTCACAGAGATCATTTTTATCACTATAATATATCAAAATCAAACACATATAACTCCAATACTAGAATGTGAGAACTTTTTAAATATTTATAACAAAATTAATATAATGATCAGAGCTTAATCCTTGTTTTTGCTTTGGAGCAATAGTATAGCAAATTGCCGGTTAATGGAAACTGAATGTTATGTCAATGCAAAAAAAAAAAGAAATACCATAAATTTTAAGTCACACATTTTGCTATACTAAAGTTTTCTATTAGAAGTAGGTAGTATAAATATTTAGCCAATATTTGAGCCCTTCTTTACAATACATTGAATAAAACCTTGGGCCACAGGAGCGTTCAACTTGGACCTACCAATTTTTTGCTCTGACCCAAACTAACTACATATACCACAGAAATGATATCTTTATAGGCAGTTTTGGTATTGGCAAAGAAATTGATGCGCACGACTTAATGCTCCTGTGGGTCCAATAGGCTTAGTATGACCATGTAGACTTGTTTTATCTCTTTGAACTGACAGATTTGTCGAGAAAATGACGTTGCTTCAGGCTTTTTGTACTGGGCCATCAGTATGACTACATTTTCTCTTCCAACCTGACAGTCGAATGAGATAAAACTTATGTCAATGCAGTTGTGCTAAGCCTGCGGGCTTCACGATGTACAAAGGAATGTTTGTAAAAAAAGGCCTTCTAGTTTATGTGCTACTATGAAGATGCACATTTACCTACCATAAATTATAAGGAGGTAACCAAATGAAAAAGGCTATCACACTTTCTTTATTATCAAGGTAAAAAAGCTACAAATAGACACCTATTAGGCATGTAGACACGCGAGTAGGTATACTGATAAATAAATATCAGTCATTGACCTAGGTCCAATCAAGTGATATGAAAATACCGCATATAGACCTCTTTTCATGTGATTATCAGATAGAACTGCCACCGCCTCTCAGATTTTAATAAATGTTTATATATTAAATGGAATTTACAACAATTTATTGAATAATTATTCTCAGTTATCGTAAAGTATCATTAAGTGTTAATGATAGTTATCTAAATACAATGTGGTCTTCTGGCTCACATAATTTAACGACAGCAATATTAACTTTGTCAATAACATTCATGTTATTTATAACATTAGATTAATAGGTATTTAATTTAAAAAGGTAATGATATATAAATAAGTACATTGAAAATAGGTAGTATCTAGATTGAATACTTCAAGGCCGACATAATTGAAACAATTGATTTTCTATTATTAGAGGCCATATTTAGCCCAATCAGGGATGACAGAAATAATAAAACATTATGATAACAATTTTCAGTGTCAAGACTAGTTCTACTATATTTTTTTTTGAGTTTGATCTAAGCATGTTATAATTTGAAATAACAACCTGCTTACACATTATTCTTCAGAATACTTAGTTCAAACTCCATGGTGATTTTATATATATATAGTCTTATTAATAGACACTCAGTTACACCTATTACAAAGATAGCATTACTGGAAACAATAATGGCTTCCGAGGTAAACCTGAGAGGCAAGACGGCAGCCCTAAAGATACCAATTTTTCTCATTACCAATAGAAAAACTGACATCAGAAACGACAAATTAACGATCTTATATTTACATTATTAACTAAATTAGACAAAATCATGTACAAACCCAAGTTAGGTTGCCGACGTATAGTTGGAAACGGCGGCCATGATGTCCGTGGCTTGGTAAGTTGTTGTGGTACGGACCGCCGCCGTTAGTCTCCTCCGGTGGATGCTGGTGCTGCGGCGCCACCGAGTTGGGAGGCCCGTCTCCATCCTCGAGCTTCGCAGACGGCGCGGCAATCACGTCGTCGTATAAATCCACATTTTCACCGCCAAACTCGTCCTGGAAGCCGACGCACAAACAAACTCATATAACGAATCATAACCAATACGAAGCAAGCCGAAAATTATACCAATGGATATATTGAAGTTTATACAATATTTTAATGCTATATTACATACCTGACGATTAAAATCGGATTCAATATCATCGGCGTATAAATCTATATCCACGCCTCCATCCGCCATTTTGCGAATTAATAAACGGAAATCACTATGGTAGGGTAGCATACAAATTATAACTTAAACCATAGAGAAAATTAACTATACTTTAGAACTAATAACTAAAATCGACTATGTTATACACTTTTTACTATATGCTAATACGTTATTACAGTTATTTCCACAAATTTAGCGCAATATCAACTTATTCATCCTTAGAGTTGATTTACACAAGATGTGGATAGTAAGTAGGTTAATATAACAATAAATTACAAAGTAAAAAGACATTTTAGTTCCTACACGTATAAGAATATCTTGAATACCTTATAGGCGCCAAGAAATCGACGTATAGACAGTCAAATTTATCTTTGATATTTGTATTCATTAACCATGGGATTATCCGAGCAACGCAACTCAACTGTCCCGTCCGCTTCTACGAATCTTCTAATCAAAACTGAGAAATTAAACCAGAAATCGTTATTTTGTGAAACTATACAATATTTTATTCTAAATTATCACTAATCGACTAGTACTTATATCGTTGTCTTTGATGTCAGACCATAGACAATATAGACATATTTATTTTACATTTTATATAAGAGATGACGCCTATTGCACCCACCATACTTTGTAATGAGCAAGTGAATGAATGAAATTAATAATCAAATTACTACTATGACATTTTATAAACGTTAAGATCTTGTTTAGTTTTAGATACAGACAGAATCACTTGATACAGGGTCAATATATGTCTACATTTCGTATAACATTTATTGTTTTTTGCTTTTTATTGTTAACAGTGACATCTATGAAAATTTTAGAGCAACTTCTACATGTTATGGGTTTTCGACAGTAATGTCCTCTAGAATGTATTTTAAAAACTAGAAGTGTCAGGCACAAAGGCATGCGCGGGGCGAGCGGCGGGAGGACGACAGTCATCCCTCGCCATTTTCCGTCAAGCTCAACTCAATCAAGTTAGCTTCTGTCAGTCGCTGTGTTTGTGTATAGTGTTGTGAAAAATTATCTGTGTCGATGAATCTCAATGGGAAATCGTGCTGATTACGGCTCCAAACGATGGGTCGATTATTGTGTTTGTGGCTCTGATGCATCTCTCGATCAGTGATAATGGCCAAGTGATTGGTAAAGTGGAGTGTTTTGTGTCGTATGCTGGGCTCTCACGGTTACTGTGAGATCCTTTCTCTGGATAAATCGTCCCCAAGACGACGTCGGAACACAGAACAGAAAGGTGACACACTATGTCGGCGAAGAACATACCAGGAGATAAGGTACGTGAGCTGGCTGGTTTACCCAGCGTTTTGGTTTGCAAAGGTCATATTTTTTTGTTTTATAATCCCGCTCCTTTCTCTTGCCGTTGCTGCTTTGTGGACGTTGATTAGGCTCTTGAATAGCTGTAATATTTTTATTGGAGACAATAAACCTGAAGTATTGTTCAGATTTGTTATTTTGTTATTACCTTTCACGACATCTACCTATAAGTATTTGACCTACATATTCACAATACTCATCATGATACTTTACTGATTTTATTGAATTATCTATTTAGATACCTACCTGCTTAACTTGTTTTATAGTTGTGAAGGTTACAATTATCTGTAATTAGGTCATATATGCCTGGCTTTATCTACCATGCCTTTAAATGAAAGTAAAATAAAAGTGTATTTTGAGGGTACCTAACAAAAATCTTCTAATATTTTAATTAACAGAATAATAAAGTATCTGAGTTATGAATTACTAATATAATGGTACCTAGAAGTAGGTAGACCTACCTATTTAAAAAATATTATTAAGTTAATTGATATATTTTAAATTTGTTGCAACCAATCAGCGTAACTATGAACATCAATTGCAAAATTTGTCCAGTTTCTAAAAGTTTAATAACATTTTTCATTTTGCCAACCAGCTGAGAAGAATAAGTTGTGAACAATATGCAAATTAACATACAGAGACAAAATTCACAATAGAATACATAACTTTCAATTTCACCGGAAGCTAGAAGTTAGTCATTCATGTTAGAACCTGTAATATAACCATTGTAGCTTGTTTAGTGAACATGTAAAGCTTTTCGTTGAATATTCAGTATTTAACTATCAATTGTCTATTGTTTATTTAAAAAATGGTTTCACTCATTTCAGTTTCAAATTCTTTCCAAGTTGTAAACATGGATGATTCATATTAGGTAGGTCAAATGTTCTATTAGTGCACAGCATTAAAAAGATCAGAGCAACTAAGGGTCAAATATTCAATCCATAAATAAGATGTTGAATTATTTGTCAAACAAAGGCGTGACTATTGAAAAATCAGCCTTATTACAAACACAATGAAACTCCATTGGATCAAAGAAATGTAAGTGTGTTGTACTGCAACACACCAACTGAGATTCTGAAATGAATATTATGCTTAGATGTTTAAGTAGATATTTGAATAATTGTTTATTTATGCTAAGTTTTGATGATAAAATGTAGGTGTCTATCATTCCTATGTAATAGAACCCGATAGGACCTACCTACTACTTTTAGTAGTATAAGGAAATATAAAGTTTGGTATTTTGCTCAGACATATTAGTTAAATATACCTAATTTACATCCATTCATTCTTCAGTTACCTAATGCATGAGCTATCTTTAAGATTGAAATACGTACCTATTTTCTAGGTAAGTAAGTTGTTGTGTTTGAAATTATTGAAGATGTTTATTAGGTATATTTAGATTGTAACCTACCTACCTATTTGTCTAACTAGTACAATTTCAACAACAGGTTTAGATAGGCAGGTAGTTAAGTAGGTAAAACTTAACGCACGGAGTTAAATACACAGATATTTGATATTAAGAAGGTGACTTAACAAGTTACCTTAATTGGTTACAATACAGTTGACAATTGCGAATCAATACGCACCTACGTTCCTACCAGATGTAATGTAATAATGTTCAATATGTATAGAAGCTGAACAAAGAATAATAAACTAAAGAGACATCGACAAGTCTTCCGTTTGAATGCTCCGCTGAACATCTTCCACGCCTACGCGGCGCGGACGCAACCACCTCCACCTGACTACCGAATGCCGGACATATGATCCATTCAAATACACTCTTATTGAAATAGAAATAAAGTTCAATAAAGATTGCCAAAGAAATGATGTTGCATAATAATAGACAGACGAAGGAAATTTGGGCACATTACAAAAATACAGTCGTGATTTACCTATCTATTGACCTATTTCTCGAATCAAACGTTGCAAATAACACAGGACTTGTACCTACCTAGGTGGGTTACAAATACGGAAATGTACAAAGGTCTAACGCACAAAATCAATCACAGTGAAAAAAAAAACCTACCTACCTGTAATTGGGATATCCCCCAGTCCATTGTATGGTATCCATAGTATGGCATGCTAAGCTTTGCTTAGTTTGGAAGAATCATACAATGAGTATGTGGTGTCTGGTGATATATGTATAGTTAAACACCAAATTTTTTAACGATACGGTCAGCTAATATTGCCGTAGTTGGTACGTTGATTTTCAAGTTGCCGTAAGCATCTGATCGATAGGATAAATCGGGAACCCTTCAGACAAAAATGTTTTGCAATCCCAGTATCAATAATTTTCGTGAATTTGTAGGCTGTCATTCAGGTAGTTACTACTTAGTGTTTCCTGACATTATTCTAAAAACTAGATAATAAAATCCTTAATACCCAATTTCTCGTCAAGTTTCCGTTTGCCTATTTTATTATAGCTAATCCTACTCGTAAACATTGGGGAGAGTTTGATTGAAATCGCAGCGATACTTTGCTTATCTTAGTAAGTGATGCCGGAGAATCTAAAAGTAGAATGGACGAACTCATCGCGCTTTTGATGTCTTTAATCAATCCTTTCTTCTCACAGGAAACGGGCCAACTCATAATCTCTGATTTGTACGAAGCGATTTCTTCATTTACCATTTGCGAAATGTGAATCGCATTGAAATATATTTTTTTAATGTCACTTTTAATTTTCATACTTTCACGAATTTAAAAGTTGAGATAAAGATACCGGATATATTGCACCCGCGGTATTCAACGACCTCATTTTATGCTTTGTTAAATGTATCTATACGATGCATATGTATCTATGTATGTACCTATGCTAATAAATAAAACGTTTCTGAGTGTAATGTCAAAATAGCAGCCTTTTACTGAATGCATATGATATACCTACTATCACGGGTACTACTACGAGTATTACGATACTCAATACTTCTAGCGCAAAACTCAATTGCTTTAATTGAAATAAAACTATTTTACGGATTTTATCGCGTTTATTTACTATTTTATTTTCCCGACGTTTTGGCTGCTTTACAGCAACCATGGTCACGGGGGGACTGAGGTGTTAGACGTCCTGATGTCATAGTTAATAACTGGGTATCCTCATATTTAGTTGTTGTTTGCGGTCAGATCCATAAACGCGATAAAATCCGTAAAATAGTTTTATTTCAATGTATAGTATTCGCGTAAATATAAGAAATCAATTGCTTTAAATTTAGATTTTTGTCTGTCTGTTTGGACAGAGTAGTCTCCGAAACGGTGAAACCGATTTTGTTGGTACTTTCGCTGGCAGATAGCTGTTATAACTTGGTGAATTTTATTTTGTTTTATAAAACAATGGAGATGTCTAAATTCAATTTGTAGTCGACTTGAGTGTCCTAAGAAGGACTATAAACGACTTCGAATTTCGAACAACTTGAATAAATATACCGAAGGCGTCTTCACTTTGTCAATGAACGCGGATGCTAAAATGCTTATTAGAAAATATGCGGCCATTAGCAACACCGTGCCCACCGTATGACTTTCTCCATCAATGAATTATACAACTCTTGACGTGACGACATTATTATTGTATTCTATCAATATTATTGAACGACCTATTGTATTACAATTACGCCCTGCGCAAATAGGCGCGTCAAACCCGAGCGACAAATTTTTTGCCAATACCAAAACGACCTGACCTCCGAGTCTAACACAATCGTTGCGGTATCGCTTCATCTTTTAAGTTAAGCTATGAAAACAACCTCTTTTATCAATAGTACCCAGATTATGACCAGTCTAATGGCGTCAAGGTAGCAATGTCTTATGTCTTCAGTATAGACATATTCTAGCTATCACTGATAAAATTGTTTTATTACGCATTGTAAAGTGAGGCCATTGTCATACACAACAATACGGTGATGATCGACAAGATATGAGGCTCTGTAATGACCCATAGATAAACAAACTTTTTCTACGAAATGCTTTCGATGACGCGAACGAATGTAGTCGCGTGACTTTCCCCGCAGACGTTCTTCCTTTATGTATATTGTAATAGAGTACATTTTCAATATAAGTTTAGTGATTTCGCTCGCTCTAGTATGTGCAGGGCGTCAGAGCTCAGTGTCACCATGACCATGACAGAGGTTATCAACAATAATACCTCGAGAAAAAAACATTAAGGCCTAATTGAGTACAAAGTTTATTCATCTCAATTATACAGATGATGAATTCAATTGTCATGCCGTTATTATGATTACATTAACGATAGTTCACACTGAAAAAGGCGCTGTTTGAATTAGAGAATAATACATCATCACGTCTGTATTCCCCGAAGGGATAGGCAGAGTACCCACTTTTTGCCGATGCATTGTGGTCCCGATAGAGAGCGCGCCTATTGCCATTATGCAGGGCATATTCCCACTCAATACAAGGGAGATTTGAGCCATAGTTTGGCTAAGTTCGAGTTGGTGAACTTCACACGCTTTTCTAGCAAGTTTTCCTTTACCGTTGGCGCGTCAGGCGCTGTTTGAAATAAACTCATCATTAATCCAAATGAAGGGTATTTTTTCATCAACGCAACAAAGACCCTCGCTGTGGAAAGGATAAAAAGGGAGAAAATGCGAGGACACAATGAACTCTGCGTAGACCAACGCTGCATATTGTTTACTTTATGATTTACGTCTGCCCTTAGTCTGGCTGCAGATAATTGTGTATTAAACAATCGCTTCTTGGCTATATATTCACGATTATTACACATTCCTTAGTAACTGACGGTTTGGTGTATTGGTTTCAGCGTAGGTCGCTTGGCTCCATGCCTGCCACCTGCAAATTTCGGAAAAGGCCTTTTCGAAATTTGCCCTGGTCTAGGTGTAACTGGGATCATACCCAGTCAATTTTATGGTACCCATAGTACAAGCTTTACTTAGTTTTGGATGATATGATGAGTATGTGTTGTTTGGCGATATATTTCTAAGGAACTCAGTCTCCCGCTGAAGTGAATCAAAAGTGTAATTGAGCTCAGTGATCTAATTAAGACAATAAAAGTCATACATTACATACTCATCGTATGATCACAAACTAAACAAAGCTTGTACTATGGGTACCGTATAATGGACTGGGGCGATCTCAGTTACACTTAGATCAAAGCAAATTCGAATTTCGCATACTTATAAAGGCATATTCTTGCCTAAAAATTAATCTGACTGCAAAAGGCATATTGGTGTTTTGCCTTTTTTTTCGCTGTGCAATATTAGTTAGACAAAGGACGTCGGTTGACCATTCGTCGGCTTTTTATAGCAGGCTTATGTTTTCACCCTTTTTCTGGCAAAGTTACGGCTTCTGGCGAAACAATGCCTTTTGTGCGCCATTCTTCGGTCGAGAGATGGATCCATTTTAGTTGCCATTGTCCGCCGAATTCGAAATACGTATAGGCAGCTGTTTGGCTATGTTCTTAATTAACTACGTCCACCGTTGAGTTTTAATTACGTAAATAATTACTTCTGTGCATACTGTTCTGTTCTTCATCTCATGCGTGTCACCTTATTTTTGTTATAATTACAAATTTGATTCAATTATATACTATTAATACAATATAAACGTTTTGCTTTTCTTGTTAATTCAATTACTGACAAAAACCGTTTTAAATTTGTTAATCACCAAAGAGCTTCCTCAAATTCCATAAATTATGGCAAAGTTGGTAATCTTGATATTAAAAAAAATCGTTCGGCCAAACTTAAAGTGATCAATCTTAACCAAAAGTAAGGAAAAGGAAATCATAATTTGGCCAAGTTAATTGTTTTAATGAGCTTTTACGCAATTATGATAAAAAAAGATTGTGAGGAAAGAATTTCTACGTATGGCCGCTTCAATGTCCTGTAATTAAGGAGTAATTAAAGTATCGCGTAGGGCATTAAGGTACTTTAGTATAATTTAATTTACGCAATTAAGGCTACGCCCACTTGTAACGAGTTGTACCAACCTTTATGAGTACCTATGCATTTCGCGATATGCTAGCTTGGACTAATAAAATACTTGAAATGTACCTGATACTCTCTGTTATAAGTAGTGCTTAATAATTAATCGATTCAAAGCGTTTTACACGCTAATAATATTATGGGATTAAAGCGGAATATTTGATTTTGTAGTTTCCAGCACTTTCGTTCATTCAAACAGATTAAATAAAGTTGAAGCATACGCATAACACAAATCCAGAACTGCAGGGAATATAATTGTACCGTAACCCACTTTCTACTTAAGCAAAGCCACAAAGCCCGGGACAAATAAATCACCAACATTTGTAAAGCTTTAACAAGGCTCCAAAGTCGCAAGCGCGCAGTGTGGCACAATTCGCAAATCTGCTTCCCCAGGTCACAGTGTCAGCTGGTACAGCGCTGACCCCAAAATCGAGGGTTAACGATCTAAAATTATGACGAGATGAGCACGAGTCTCGCTCCTCGGCTCTGAACAATAGGATGTTTAACTGTAAGTGTTTCGACACGTTGCCCATTGCTAAATCCTCCTGATCTAGTTTATTGCACTTTCCTCAACATTATGGTGTGCGATCTGATACCAGGTTAATGTTCCGCCACAAATTATCCGATTGGTTTCGGTGTTTCACAATGTATCGTTTATTTTTGATTAACGTCGCGCAATCACGGATGTTTTGAAGTGCTTTCAAGCGATGAGTGGTTGGATGGTCGAGTCCACAATTGTCCAATAAGGTTCTGTTTTTGAGGTGTCTTGCTCAAGTGATTTTAAGCTTTGTGAGTTTGAATTTAGCTTAAGTTTATTGTAGCGTAATTATGTTCAATCTACCACTATGAAACCTTACAGTTTGCATCAGTACAAAATATCAAGTAACAACTGAAGTCAATCTTCGTTTTACTCCTTTGTAGATAAATTGACAACGCGATTTCCCTTGAGAAAATTGAATGTCGAATTGCGTCCCAATCGTTACTTTTAGTTTACAGCAGATATCTCATTCAGATGTCTCTTTACAAGGAAATCGAAAGCAATTGTAATCTCGAACGCATTTTGAATGCTAAGTGGATTTTCCTTTGTTTTAACAACAGTTGAAATGGACATTGAACTGCCAAATTAGAGTAATGACTGGTGGAAAATGTGGAATACTGAATTTTTCTGTGCCGTTACGTAATTACCTCTGAACCGTTAACATAATACGTTTTACAAATGGCAGCGTGCGAAATGTGACGTGTAAATATACTTGTGACTTCAATAACCTTTCAAGAACTTTTTTATACCTAACGGTGGAATGTGGTGTGACAGTACACAGGTGTTGGTGTATCAAGTGACGGCGACAAATTCTGTAATTATAATGCCAATTTATTTTGTATGTCAACAAATGTTGAATTCATTCAATTTGGTGAACAAATGATCAACAATTTGCAGTCCTGTTAACTCCCCATAAAATAAAGTCAACCTATTTTACTATGGAACTCTGGCGTAGTGTTAGACTAATTGACACTATTAAGTGGTTTTGTAGTGTAATAAAAACGAATGATCGTAAAATTGTAACGCATTGTATACGCACAAAGTAATATTCTCATTGTCTCTTGTCATACCATTTTCTTTTACACCAAGTTCTAGACCCCAGTTCTTACGTCAGAGTTCTGTTAATGGCTGCCAAAGGTCTTAATGACAACATCAGGTACCTATGCGTATTCAACGAATAGTCTATCTTCATGACTCAATAGTGAGGGCAAAGTCGACTAGACTTGGCCCTCTAACTAACATGCTAATGATTTTAAATAAATATCGCCGGACGAGCAACACATACTCAAAGTATTTTTCCCAATGTAAGGTTGTTTATCGGCACTGAGAGCGATTCTGGTTACACCCAGACCAGGGAAAATTCTAGAAAGGCAGTTTTCGAAATTAGTTGCTGACGGGTGGGTGTTGAGCTTGTAACCACCTGGTGCAGTGACGCTGTTGTTTGTCGTCGTTGAAAAAGTAGATCCAAGCTGCTTCCAGAATCCATTTTCTTGGCAGCACTAATGCCTCTGACGACTATGTTTGCCTTTCACATCGCTCCACGTGGTTTTATGTTTCGTACGTCGCCGCCACGCTGGTACAAGCGTGACCTGACAGTAACGGTTAGCTCGTGGTCGACCGTGGTTATTGCTCCGATCTCGACGAATACTACGATTACTATTTATCCTCCTGCTCATGCAGTTCATTCAACTTGAGATTGATGTATCTCATACATTAACATAGCGTCGATAATAACACGCGTGGGAAACCAATTTTTAATATTGTCATGATTGAAGTTTGACAAAGTTCCAAATAATAATATTAAAAAAAAAATCTTTGAGTGGTCGATGTTCGATTATCGATATTGATGTTATTATCTTTACCTTTAATAAATAATTTCATTGTGCACTATTAGACCATATTATCCGATGACTATAGTGGTTTAACCTTGTTAAATACTGACGCCAGTTTTGTTAGTGAACTATATTTGACTCCAATGTAATATGCTATCGCGCTCACACATAACAGTTGAGAAAGGGACGGCAATACACAGAGTTTATGTTGAAGTAATTATATCAAATTAGTCTAGAACGTAGAAGCTTTTTTTAGCAATAATTTAATGTATGGTTCTAAGTCTCAACCAGTTTAAGTTGGAAAAGTAAGGGAAAGGCTTTTGCCTGGTAGGCTTAGCATGGCCTCGAAGACATATAAGTTGTAAGTCTGTTAGTGTCAGATTTGTCGTGACGTCACGCCGAGTCATGTCCAGTACAAAAAGCTCGATGTGACGTAATTTTCTCAACAAATCTGACAGTTGTAACAGATAAAACTTATGTCTACACTGCCATGCTATGCCTACTGGGAGTGGAGTTGGACATTGGAAGGCTATACAATAATAAGAATAATGGTTTTGTCTGTCTGTTTGCACTGGGTAATTTCCAAAACCGATTCTCACTGACAGACAGCTGATGTTATAAGGACTTAAATACTTTTTTATAATTTTAGTAAAATAATTAGGGTTCCTAATTTCCACGCGAATGAAGTCGCGGGCACAGCTAGCCCTAAAATGTAGATGCCTTGAATTAGGCAATGGATTCCATTGAATACTCAGCTTAAAAGAGATGAGGGACGTTCACATCTCACAACGATTTTGTAATCTATTGTCGCGTATTATACACAATGCCGTGTATCACTTGCATTATAAATTAATTACAACAGTCACAGAGCAACGTTTCATTTTAATTAATTATAGCTGTTAAGACGCTTAAAAGCCCCGCACACGCGACGTCATTATTGCTAATACTAAACGTACTCTGTGCTCTCATAGAAAAAAATCTTTCTTCAACGAAATTTTGTCAAAATTTCGTCGTTACGTTTACCACATAAATTCAATCTTTATGTCTATTGGCACCTCAGAGTAGATAGAGTTGACATAAGAACTTACCTCTTCGTAATGCTCTGCAGCGATTTTTTTTAAGGTTGGCAATAATGGTTTATATGAGATCCGCCATCTTAGAATTAAGATCAAGTACGTAAGTTTCGAACAATATAAACTATCAAATTCTAATATGACGGAAATTTACAGCAGTTCGGGCTGCTTAGGACCGCGCCGGTCCTTAGTACTAGCTCGATGAAATGTTGCCGCGCAAGTTTTGACGCGTCAGTGTGCTCGGGTCTTTATTGAGTTAAAGTGACGCGCTTTATATTACATTAGCTTCTATTGTTCTTGGTTTTATATTCGTCGTCTTTTTAGGGTTCCGTACCCAAAGGGTAAAACGGGAACCCTATTACTAAGACTTCTCTGTCCGTCCGTCTGTCCGACCGTCCGTCCGTCTGTCACCAGGCTTTATCTCATGAACCGTGATAGTTAGAGAGTTGAAATTTTCACAGATGATGTATTTCTGTTGCCGTTATAACAACAAATACTAAAAACGCTCCCATACAACAAACGTGATATTTTTGCCGTTTTTATAGATAATGGTACGGAACCCTTAGTGCGCGAGTCCGACTCGGACTTGGCCGGTTTTTTTAATATGATTATAACATTACATATGATGATATCACGATGATTATACTACTCTAAATAGTCAACTTTATTTAGTTCTTACTGTTACTCTCTTAATTCCTTAACAGCGAGGGTTGCTAAGCGAAGTTCAATATAACTTTTTTCCATTAGAACTTTTTAGTTTACAAAATAACCCACCAAAGAAGAGGTGATTACGCAAAAATCTTTTTTTCATCATGAACCAATGCCTATAGAAAGCTGTTACGTAAACTGAGGCTGGCGTCAAAAAACTTATCTACCTATCCGGCGAACCGACCGGACCGTAGGCAAGGTAAACTTCCGCAAGAGAATCTATCGAAACATTTTTAATTAACGCCGCGGACTCCATCGTGATTGTTTTGTAACATCGTGTTTAATTTCGTCAACAACAGATAAACAAAATCATCAATTAATTGGATACGAAACTGCTTAATTACCTAAACAATTCGAGAAGTAATTAGCAATAAATGAACCCAAAATTTCCCAGTTCCACTTTAAGTTTGTTTATTAGTACTAAGTAAGAACTATGGTTCTCGTTCTCATGTTAAGTGAGTTATGATTTCACGAACACTAGGAGACTGTTAAAGCCTTCTGGGCCTCGATGTTCTCGCGTAGTTTGTTTTGTCACACCAAAACAAACTGTATTGACTTACAGAAAAAGTTCATTCTTCAATTAAATGATACTGACAGCGCGAGCGAATTTTGATGCGTGGCGGCGTGGCTATTACCGCAGAAATTTAATCTTTATACATATTGATACAGAGTTCGTTTTGGTATACATATTGGCAAAAAATTGGTCGTGCGCCTTTTGTCGCGTTTGTAGGGTTTTAATTAGAGATGAAACGGATAGTGGTTTGGCCGGATACCGGATATTCGGCACGCTACCAGGCCGGAGCGCCGGATTACTGGATATCCGGCCCTTTATTGCGTTACATGACGCTTCTTAAAGACATCTCGAATCGATTGCAATCACGACCCATACATATGGTGGAATAGAATTTATCTTTCAGCACCTGGCAGTAGCGTTTACAGCGAAAGGCTATTTTCAGAAGCTGGTCTGGTATACGAAACCAAGCGGAGTGACCTCTTACCAACAAATGCTTAAAATTTGGTATTCAGTCATCACAATTTGCCAATTGTTAATTTTGAGTTTTTTTTTTTTTTTTTTTATGAGATAGGGATACAAACGAGCAGACGTTTCACCTGATGGTAAGTGATCAACGCCGCCCATGGACACCTGCAACACCAGGGGCATCGCAAGTGCGTTGCCGGCCTTTAAGGAATGAGTATGCTCGTTTCTTGAAGATACCTTTGTCGTATCGGTCCGGGAACACCGCTGCAGGAAGTTCATTCCACAATTTGGTGGTGCGAGGGAGAAAATTCCTGGTAAATCGCACTGTACTGGAACGCCATTCATCCAGATGGTGAGGATGGTAATGCAGTCGGTGGCGAGCCGTGCGATGGTGGGTACTAAACTAATTAGTTTATTTTATTAATGAATAAAAAAAATATTTAGACGTGCTATTATAAAAATAAACGGTATCCATAACATATTGTGGTATGATTTCCGTTGTGTAAAATAATGAGATTTTCAAATTTTACTATCCGTCATCCGGCCGGATACTGAATTACATACTATCCGGTTTCCGGCCGGATAGTGAAAATAAGGCCGGATAGGCCGGATACCGGATAGTTACCGGATATTCGTTTCATCTCTAGTTTTAATGTTATCGGGGTGATAGACGAATTGCATCGTGCCTTATATCTCGCGGGGCTAATCTCCCCCTGGTGCTAGACCCCTCCCCACCCCCTCTGTCTTCACCTCTTCCCAAATGTTAAAATAAAGAAATACGCCGTTATTTCTATCTCAAGTATCCAAAGATTGTTGATTTATTAGAAGCCTTTGTTTCCATCAGGTGCTTCGTTAAAATTTTAATTGCCAGTAAATAATTAATTTAAGTTTCATTACGTACTTTTAGTATAGTTTAGAAAATTTGAGTATCACTTGGGAGATTCCTTTTGTTATTACTTTGAACAAAACCAATGATTTCTGACATTTTCTTATATTGGAGACTAGTGAGCCCGCGACGACCGCGACGTCCGCGACGTCCGCGCGGAATTTAGGAATCATAATTATTTTCCTAAAATTAAAGTAGCCTAATAATTATAAGGCGTAACGCCTTATAATTATAACATCAGGTCCCAGTGTAACTCCCGACCAGCAGTTTCAGAGATTACCCGGAACTAACACACGGACAAAAATATTAAAATTTGTGTTTTCGCCATATGTACTGTCATACACATATACCTAGTAATGATTATTTAAAACATACACTTATATCTTATTTATTTTTATAGGGCAGTCAAATTCCTAAGCCGCTTTCGCGGTTTATTAGACTTTCTTGATACCATCGTTTACCTACTTGTATAATCCCCCATCAGTTACTGTCTGGAACACGGCCCTTGCACAGCTGGCACAAGACGCTTCCAATACTGCCAATTCGAGAGTTCTCGCTAGTTCGGAAACAAGTTAACGAAGTAAATATAAGAGTTTTTTAGTTTTTTCTTGCAGATGTCGGCTGCGTGAACGTTATCGTGTTCATTTGTTTTTTATTCGCCGTTATATTGGTATTACTTAGAGTAGTCGTATTACTCTATTAATATCGGATTTCAAGGGCGAATGTCATTTTTAATCATGATTACCAGTTGCTGAACGGTGAAAGCAAACTTCCTGAGAAAACCTGCACGACTGTAAAAGGCGGGTCGAGTTCACCAACCCGCACTAGGCCAGCGTGGTGGACTATGGTCCAAATCTGCTTCGTATTGAGGAGTGATGTGTCTGGTATAGTGACAATGGATTCGCCCCAGTTCGCCCCCAATTACATTGGGACCAGATGATGTATTATTATTATTCATAAGAGGTGGTGGTGGCCCCAATTGTCAGATATCTAAAGAAATGTTAAAATCTTGAACGCTACTTAACTTACTTTATCAGAAAGGCAACTTACCTAAGTGGCCTTTCTGAAAACATACAATGCATTTAAACTTCGAATTCCCGTTTCCTTTGTAACAATAGTTCATAGCCATTGTGTGCGGTGAGTCACTGGCAAACTTCAATCAATATGCGATTGCATTTGAATAGATATGACTCAAAAGGGATTTGGGCATAACGCCCTGCACTGGGCCTAGCGAATTAAATTGGCTGTTTTTCAAAATTTACTCTTGTCTTAGTATAAATAAAGATTGAATTTCTGTAGTAAAGACGACCATACGACCACGTGTCAAAATTCATTCGCGTCATCGATGACATTTCGTTGAAAAATGTGCTTCATCTATGGGTTATACAGTTCCTTTTGGATGCCTGCATTTTGACGTGCCCGTTAGTAAATTTTTAAACAAATCTAAAACGAACTGTATTGTCTCATAAACAAAGCTCATTCTTCAACGAAACGGAATTGATACGGCGAATTTCGAAGTCTAGTCGTGTGGCTTTTAACGCCCCAGTGTGCGGGATGCTTAACACATCTGACAGGCTGTTAATAAGAGCTTCCACCCTTGTTAGTTTAACACCAACCCCAATTTTGTAATCTTACACAAGCGTCTAAATAGGTTTACATCGTGGATATGTAAGAAATTTGTAACTAGGAGTCGACCCCTAGCTAAAATAAAACATAACTTATGATGTACATCATCACGCCTGTATTCCCCGAAGGGGTAGGCAGAGGCGCCCCACACTGCATCCACACTTCGCCGATGTATTTTGGTCCCAATGTAATAGTAGGGTGCGAGCCTATTGCCATCGTACCGGGCACATTCCCCTTCAATACGAGGGAGATTAGGGCCATAGTATACCACACTGGCCCAGTGCGGGTTAGTGAACTTCACACGCTCTTCCATAGACGTGCAGTTTTTCTCATGAACCGTGATAGTTAGACAGTTGAAATTTTCACAGATGATGTATTTCTGTTGCCGCTATAAGAACAAATACTACAAAACAGAATAAAATAAATATTTAAGGGGGCTCCCATGCAACAAACGTGTTTTTTTTTGGCGTTTTTACTGTATTTGCCGGCAGCCTTCGTGCGCGAATCCGACTCGCACTTGGCCGGTTTTTTCTTTCCTCCTCCAAACCGGTTGTCTGGAAGAAATTGCTTTTAGCGATAAGACCACTCAATTGTACGTATAAGAGCTATGTATTAGACTTGAGAATATTGTATTTTTTCTCTATCCAGTACTCAATAAATATGATTACTCGCTTCAGTGTAAGTCTAAAGAAAGTACAAACACAGTACCTAATGTGTGTTGATGTCATATAAATTACTTGTTTATAGTACGACAATTCTAATCTGTCTTATTATACAAAACACACATTACCTACAATACTTTTGACGCAATAGTGTGCGTGGGACTTAAAAGTTGAAAAGCTCGATTGGACGCAGACGTTTTTCCATTAGAATCCTGACGGCAGCCTCACCCGGCCCATTACGCCGCAAATGGGACGAATTTAAGCCCGCGAAATTCACACGCGACTTACTTTATCCATGTTGAATATTTTATTTTGTGACAAAAATATGATTCTTCTTTTAATTGAAGCGTCACACTGGGGCGTCAAAAGCTGTGTGTCTAATGTTTGCCAGTACCAAAATGAACTGTATTAACTCTTACAAAAAGTTCATTCTTCAACTACGCGAGCGGATTTTGACGCGTGCGACGTGGCTTTTGTTACAGAAATTAAATCTTAATGTATATTGACGCTGAGTTCATAAAAATATCTTGTCGGTGCGTCTGATTAGGCCTTCGCCGTCTGATTCGATCCAGTGCAGACTCCTTCACCTTCACAGTCGCATACAACATGACACCACCTTATCTTTTATCTGGCTCATGTAGCATGTACGCGGTCTTCTACGCTTTTCATATATTTTTCTTCAAAGATGTTCTTTATAAAGGTGTCATCTCGCATTCGATGGCCTATCATCTTTCCCCTTGTTTCTTAATGTCTCTGTTAATGAAAAATATGATAACCGACACAATTTACATAATCCTTCAACAAACAAATCTGGCATTGAGACAGTTTCTGAGCGTCACCGTGAACTAAATATGATAATTTGAAGAGCATTTTTGTTTGTTCAAAGAGCAAAACAAACTAACCTTATAAAGTATTTGTTCTTATTATCTTACTTCTGCTACTGACTGAATGTACAAAAAACTTATAGTTTGTTTTTTAATGATAATATTTGTATTGTTTAATGATAATATTTCGCCAGCATTATATTACGACTAAATCTAATTTTTCAGCACTAAAAGTATCTCTGTATTGCTCACTTACGTACTTAATTTAGTTAGGTGCTCACAAATGAGTACTATCATATATGATGTCTTTAAATAATATCAACAATGCCTTAAATTTTAATTTCTACGTACATTGAGACTTGTGCACGCTGAAGTCCATTCCAACAAGATGAAAAGGGTTGTATACACTTCTTATTTCTAAACATTTAAGTACAACTCACTCCCACACTTGCATGTTACAAAATTGCTTACATTAAAATAAATATTTTAATATGATTTACGAGCACCGGGCGTCCACTCTCGCGCGTAGAATGCTATTTAACTTAAACGACACTGGGCGATATTGACTTATATACATACCTATTTAGAATCAGCAATTTTTTTGCGTCGAATTCAAATTCAAAATTTTAATTCAAAATTGTTTATTAACAAAGTTTCCATTACATAGTGGTTTACTGCGGTCCCAAACTAGGCGTGAGCCTGTTTTATGGGAATCAGGAACACAATTAAACATGACTAAATTTTAATTGAAATCTTAGTAATTGTAAAATGTATGAATATGCTCTCTGCAGTTAATAAAATGTTGCTAAAGTCAAATAGCCCTTTACGCCACGATATAGTTTTATTCAAAGTCTCGTTTTCTAAAGAATCAAAGCAGCGTCAAATCGAATTTCATTGTCGTCGGTTTTCAATGAAATCTACGGAACTCGGCGGAGACGGGCAGCCGCTTCCTCGTTATGATCCTCCATAGTTCAGTTAAGCCGATCGACGATTTCTTTGTGGGGAACGTAATCGGCTTATTCTATCTTGAACGAGTTATTGGTGAACCTGCGAGCTCTATCCGATTATCAGATTCAAACGTGTGTGTAACGACCTTTAAACGTATGTGGTGTGTAAAAGATATTTTTGTGAGATTACTCGTTTATATAATGCTAGTGGGAGTATGGCAATGATGTTTGGTATGTCATTTTTTTTATTCTATTTTTATATGAAAAAAACTGCAGTTTGAAGATATTGCTATTATCTTATAACTGTTTGGTTTCCTGAACTTTTGGACTTGTAATAATGTTGTAAAATGCTTTTATTTCATGATTTATGTGTGTTCTGAAATGAATAGTGATGAAGCCGTTTTAACTTAGATGTTTGGCATTCTTATGTAATTAATTATAATAGTAATAATATGGCATAGTATTGATTTTGGTATTACTTTGCAAAATCAACACACATATAAAGACTTAAAATTTTACGCACAATCATCGAAAACCAATTTGTCTTGCCTTGAACCATTTGTAATTGAATAAATAAATCAAGCTTCCCTCATCTTTGTCATGCCGTTGTATCGTTCAGCTTTGGACCTGCTATTTATGTAATTTCGAATCCCTCACCCTCAGTCATGCCGACTCATTTGTCCGGCCGGTGACTCAAGGGTGTTGTCCGGCCTGTATAATTTATGAAGACAACAGATGACCGTGACTAAACGAACACATGTGAAGTCACCCCTAATGAGTTTAGATGCAGAAATCTGACACTTATATTGGACCCCACTTTCTATTATATCTGGCCTTGAAGCTGAATGTATTCATATTTTATCTCATGATGTGAACGTACTAAACCTTCTGGACTCGACCAGTTTTTCAAATGATCGGCACCGCAATCAACCCGCACTTATCTCCATCAATCGATAATCGTAATAGTCTTTATCTTAAGCCTTATCTTATCTTATAACAATCGAATCGAATGCAGACAATGCGTGAAGATTAAGGCCGCTTAACGCGTAATCCTTTGTGAATATATACCAATAATCCTTACTAATGTTTTCTGGGGTTGTCGCCCTTTGTCTATCGGCGTATTATCGGGGGGTGCATACTGAAGTGCAGCCAATAATCCCCTTTAACGTAACTGTCGCGTGTGTTGCCCGTTAGGGGTGGTTGTGTAATTTTATTTTGCTCGGGCAAAAGTCTCTTAGCATTCCCGTCTCGGTTATCGCGTAACGAAAGCCATGTTGGTATGCGATACTCACTTGTTTAATACGTTTTTCATTTCAAGGGATGCCTACGCCGTCATCATCATCATCATCAGCCGGTATCAGTCCACTGCTGGACGTAGGCCTCTCCCAAGATGCGCCACTGAGCCCGATCTTCGGTCGTCGTATCCACAGTTAATATTAGAAAAAGTTAGGAAACTCTGGAATTCAAATAACGCAGAAATGGAGTATCAAGGTTTCCGCATGAAAACTAAGTCTAGGTCACGACGACGTACTAATCGACCAATTTATTGGTACATCTGGTTGAAGAATCGTAGATCAAGCATAATTGGTATATAACTCGCGGCCAGTGTTACGTGCTGACGCGATTAGACTGCGGCGGAGATGCGGGTAGATCGTGAACGGCGATAAAGTGCGGGTAGTTGGAAGTTTTATTGAGGCGGCCAGTAGCGCAGTCTGTTTTCTTGTTATCGCCGACCGGGGGCCTTAAATCAGCCGCCTTTTATTCTTAAAGGCTTTCAACTTGACGTTCGACGGACTACGAACCTAAGGAAGCTATACGTGAGGGCGATTTCTGTAAAGTGGTCAGCTCCACTTCCAGCGTTTTCTTGGTGCGTGAACACCAGAATGGACTTGGTGGATACTTAGATAGTGCAATGGTCCGTTTTATTTTAACCGGTATTGCAACTTTGCGAGTGCTTATAGTCTAAGGAATTCTTTATATTTTTTTTTCGTATGCCTGTCGTACTGTAAAGGTTACTCTACGTTGAAGTTTTAGTCAAATTGTCTTTTTTTTGTCCAGTTTGTTAGAGGAACTACCATTAAAGAAACTGGGACAGTTCTGACAGTATTCAATGTAAATTATCGTTTTATTAACGATCAGATCGCATGACTGGCAACGTTAGGTTCAACTCGGGAACGGCAATAAGTACGGTACAGTTAGGAACTAACTAGGTATGAAGTCATTAAACTTTCCACCGATGATCCGCGTCGAGCACCTCGGGGAAGCCGTGATACGGTTAACTTACTGTGCCAAGTTAGGATTTAAGTTTACGCTACTGCAATGTTTGTTAAATATAATGTTTTTCATTTTAGATACCTTATACAAATACTTCATCCATACCTTATAAGTAGGGACTTACTGTTTATCTTGCCTACATTATTTAAACATCTCATTTCAATACGGAATCGGAATGCAATATAACGGTTTTTATTTCTGTCTAATCTAGGTATTTGATCTCATAACTAGTTTTATGGATGTCGTTTGTAGGACTAAAATAAAGTGTTATCGATCATTTCTTCTAAACCTTTTATCTCAATGCATTCTGAACATGATCTGCTTTGTCTACAGTTATTCTACGCAATGTAAATACCTTTTGTCAAATACATTCTAACCTCTATTGTGCAATGTATAGTTCAAGGATGGAGTGCATTAGTCATGTCTTTACCGTGCTCTTGTTTGTAAGAACGATCGCAGATCCGTCTCGGAGTAAATTACAATCGTGTACCGGCTGACGTAAATAAAGGAGGGAACTCATTACTGTATGTATGTGTATCCCTATGAACATTGTTCTATTTCAAAGGATGTGACACAGTTCTGTAATAATTTTACTAGAAATTGTTACAGAATTGTTACAGAATTGTTACTTGCTCTGGGTAATTTATATCCCTAAAGGTAACCGAAATCTGTAAAAATACTTAAACATTTTTCGTAATAGGTAATTACTTTATTTATACATCGAATCTTAACCCCAACTGTAATCTAATCCTTTTTCCTCTCAAATATCTATTTAAATATGTACTAAAGATGCCACGTTATCAAGGAAATCTTAAAAAGACACTGCCTTTACAAGCACTATAAATACTGGTAATTCACTAGCGAAATAATGAAACACCTAAGCAGCTAAAGAAGTGACAACGACATGAATAGAATTATGCTTGGACAAGAAAGCGGTCATTATTGCCGGAGACGTGTGTCACACGGTATTTTGTAAACTTTAAATTTTATGTAAACGCTGTTTTAGTCCGCTTTATTTTAATCAGATGAAAATAATGAGTGAAGCTATACCCTCGTACTGGTTAACAGATGCGTAGGTAGACTACCAGCGATGAGGACTGACAATTTAGTAAGTGGACGAGGTTGGGAGATGTTGATATTGAAAAAAAAAACCAGTTGGGAACGAAATAGTTTTTGGGTTATCTACTTGCATTAAGAAAATCTTTGTCAATCGTATTAAGACATAATTGTTATCTCAATCATATTCCATTGTTCCTTAAAATGAATAAAAATAGAATATTGATAGATCCAAACTTGACGCTCGCTTCGTTCATTTCTTTCATCTAAAAGCAAATTACGAAGAACAAAGGGAACATTGATATTGTGAACAATTCGGTGAGTTTTGTGAATTGAGTTCTGTTTGTCTCAATTTATGAAATGCAATGTTTTGAGGACAATGGTACGATCAAAACCAATGATGTAACATTGTTTACTGAGATGGTCTAAGTTTAATTGGAAAATACACATAATGCTCAGGTACCAAACGGTTTTTTTATAATTTTTACTGAGTAATAAAGTAATAGTAAAGATTATAAGTAAATAATAGAAACTTGTCATGTATGAGGTAATTCAGGACAAAGCAAAGTGAGTACCTAAAGAGGACTGATAGTGGAGAATAAAATCACAGCAAGATATTTATGCTGTGATAAAATGTAATAAAGATTTATTATCTTTGGAAAAAAAACCGCACAAGGTCTCAGTGCTTTTCCCAAAATAATAAATTGGAAAAGTTACTTTACTGGCTCGTGTGTTCTCCGTTAAAGCTTTGTACGTAATGTATCCCAAAGGAGCGTTGATGCTATAATTCAAATAAGGCAAGATGGAGGGGCCCTTTTGATTTTTGCTAAACGGGATTATGATAATGACGAGTAGATCACGTGCCGTAACCGGGGGAAAGGAGAAAGATTCCGCTCCATGATAATGCATGATTTATACTGGAGAAATAACGAGAACATTGAAGGAAATACTTTAACAACGAGCTTCAGAAATAAAAAAGTCAAAACAGAATTCTCGTCGCTTCATAACTCAAACAGATTGATTTATGTTATTTCAAATTGAACGAATTTGCTTTGATTATTAATGTGGTAATTTTTACACGAGTATTCTGAAAATGGTTAAATGCTAGATTGGTAAAACTATATCTAATAATACCCAACGATGTAATAAAACCAGAGCGTTCACAACGTTTATTACTGGTAAACGTTAAAGTAAATTTCGAGCCTTTGTTCCGAAAATAGTCCTTCGTAAACAACCAATATTTATTTCTGGAACAAAAGAACGTTCAATAGGGATGTCCTATAAAGCTTGGCTTGTAAACTTATAAGTGCGTGTACATAGCCGTTACCAAAAATAGTCTACCGAAAATGGGCAGGTTTAAAACTGAACAACTGAAGGGCTATCGCTTCACACCATTCCGGGAATAGACCTTTTTAAAGCGGCTTTTTAGTGTAGCTCCCTCGGCTCAGTGTGTAGAGTTACAAATCTCAGTGATAGGTCCCACACGGTCCACTCGTTGCCAATAAATCTTCCCGCCACGCCTTGGGATCTTCTTACGGCTTTGCTACTCGAAATTTAGTGTTTCTGGACGATGACAGCTAGTATTGCTTTGTAAAGGTGTGAAATATGAATCCACTGTTTCTCTTATTGTGGATGAAACACTGAGTCAGTACATTTTTTCTTCCTGACTCCTCTATTTTGGAATTTGAATCCTCATATTCCATTATCCAATATTTTGGTCACTATTGCAATAAAAATAGTGTATACTATTTTTTAGTAAAGATTTATCGCGTACATAGAGTCAATAGATTAGTATTCGTGGAACAAAACACAAAAACCACCGCTCGCTGAGCGCGAACCTTGCATTTTCATCTCGTTTTCCTATATATAACAGAGAATATCGGTAAAAACTGTATATTATTCCCCCAGTACACGTGATCTATCGGCGAGAGAGTGCGCACCGAGTTTATGGTCGATAAAACATGTAGGGACCGCCTATTTATGGTGTTTTTTTTTTTATAAAGGGAACATGTGTTAATAGTGTTAAAGAAAGACGGCATGTGTGGGTGGCACCTGTAACCGATCGTTGTCTTTTAAGATACTTGTGATAGACAAATCTCGATTACGGTAACGACGGATTTAATCTAGTATGTTTTTTTCAAAGCAACTTTATGAATGCTATTAGAAAAATAACATAATTCAAATAATGATACCAAACGTAACATCTGTCTTAAAAGGTTTGTAAAATCATATTTTTTTAAATCGCTCCGATACCAATATTTAATGAGCTCTCAACTCAATTATTAACATTAGCGCATAACACTAATTTAAATGTCTCGCAAAGCGCAACACTGTTCGAATGTGTGTGGGTATAGGCGCCATTAGCGTGTTTTTCCCTCGTTATTTCTACCCTCCCGGTATGTAATGCAGGGCGACATGTGTCACTCATTATGTGTAATGACATGAGACATTCGTTACTAGATATATTTTATCCTGTGCAACATGGGAAATGATTTGAACAGCTTAGCGGGAATATTTTAATTGTCCCAAAAAAGAGATGTGAGAAGAGGAAATTGAAAATCTTTCCCAGGATTGGAAATTCTAAAATAAGACCGTAAATACTATATAGACGGCTTCAGAAATGGAAAAACTTGCTTGTTTGTCCAACATTGCACCGCAAAATTGTATTTACATAATAAAATTTAGCCCACAAAAGCGTGTCATTAAAACATAATTACATTAATGTGTTTTTTACTATGAAGAAGATGAGAAATAAATATGTCAGATGCACTTATACTTATAACAACTTCAAATACCCTTGGATCGCATTGTGAGATTAAAAACCAGCCAAGTGCGAGTCAGACTCGCGCACGACGGGTTCCGTAACATTATCTATAAAAACGAGCAAACAAATCACGTTTGTTTTATGGGAGCCCCCTAAATAGGTATATATTTTATTCAGTTTTTTAGTATTTTTTGTTATAGCGGCAACAGAAATACATCATCTGTGAAAATTTCAACTTTCTAACTATCACGGTTCATCAGATACAGCCTGGTGACAGACGGACGGACAGCGAAGTCTTAGTAATAGGGTTCGCGTTTTACCCTTTGTGTACGGAACCCTATAACTCACTAATTCTTCACTGGTTGCGATTGCCCAATCACAACCTTGGGTTTTTGCTGCGTTCAAGATTTGTAAAGCCACAGATAATACAACGCGGTCATGTCTCATTGTTAGTCGCGTTCTAATTTCTAAAAAATAACATTCGATAATATTAATGTACGCTAACAATGCTAGAATTGTAAACGTTTAAGTTGCATTCGAATTTTAGCCGCCGTTTATTGCAATGACCCGCATTTTGTGTTTGTCAGATATTTTAGTCAACTCTTAATTAGGTAATGAGAGCAGATATGGTATAAAATAAAAGAATTACTGCACGCGCCCACGGCGACTTAAGCAGCATTGTTTTAATGTTATTTTAGATTGCAGTAATATTAAAACGATATTACTTACTACGAGGTGGCGCTAGCGGCCCCTGACCTGCCATTAGTTTTGTTGATACAGACGATAAAATCAGTATGAGTAAGATTATTTGCGTGAATACGGTCTCGTCTAGTTCTTCACTCTTTCAACAAGATGTGAAGGTCGTAACTGTTAGATTTATTGCTAAATACACTGCACTGATAATGATGCATTTATTCATTAAGGTGTGAAAACACATTCAGAATTTTCGTAGTAAACAGCACGTTCGGTTCTAACAAAAACTATACGTATAACCAATTATAATGTGTTTACGTTGTGTCTGATAGAACGGTATGCGTTAATTAATCGTTGTTTTCTGTATCACGTCATATTCATTGACCAGTATAGTAGGTTTTAGCGTGAATTACGTCCTGAAAATAGTCTCGCGAGCAATTTCTCTTGACTCCGTTTTTTTTTTGGAAATGTATTTTGTGTGTGATATGTAAAAAACATAATTTTTGCGACTAAATCCACTCGCGTCATGGATAAAATGTCCTTCGTTGTGTTCATAAACATCGTATTGGCAAAAACAATATGCAGAGCTTTATTTCTAAGTAGGAATGGACCCTGGTGAATTAAAAAGTCGTGGGTGTGAATACATGTTACATACCAATACAGGTTCCATTTATATAAATAATATATTTACCTCTCTCTCTGTTCCTGTTGTTACAGTCGTTAGGCCAAGTCGGGGGGTCCACAGGGGTGCTGAACCTCTTGAGATGCTATGAGCTCTTACATCAAGACGTCAAGACTTACATGTATTCTGTAATTTAATTGAGAAGTGCGAAGATGATAAGATCTTTACATATTCATCACTGCAAGTAACATGCCTTCGTTCCGAAGCTTTGTAATGGTAATTGAATCAAATGCCCGCCCTTTCTAGCATCCAAATAGAGGATCTGTTACGATATTTAAATCACTTGATGCTTTCCTGCCAATTCAGTTCATATACCTAAGTCTGTATGGTTGAGATTTCCGTGAAGAAATATTGGTAGGCAGTTGCAGGATCATGTTTCAGTGGTTTGATAATTAACACAACATATAATATCCGAATGAACAACAACTGCGACATCTGAACATGAAACGGACATAGCATTCTAATTACTATTACAACGGAGTCATGGACGATAATTCCATTACCTATTACATGCTCACTGTAATGTCGATTGCACATAAACTGGATGCTGTATTCATTGTCATAGATGCGTTTGAGTTTTCACACGTGTTGACATAATCGCTGGTATTTTTAGTGTGTCCTAGATGCGACTTGCATGATGCATTACCAACGCGAGGGATGCAGTGGCGTTCAATTTGGTAAATAGTTCTATTTTTCTATTGGGGTCAACTTTCAGTCTCGCGATCTGGCCCACCCTCTTACAGGGATACTACAACCAGTACAGTTCATATTACCTACTGGTGCCTCGCGTTCTACGACGTAGATTTCATGTTTTCAGTAAACTAGTTTGTTATCTTTGTCGTCACATCACATCCATTACGTGTTACATGATTAAATTCACTCAATAAACCATAATATCAGGTCCATTAACTCTCGAGTTGACGTTGAACGTTCCACGTTGTGTAAGCCATAAACCGTGGTTAGTTAAACCTGGTTACGTCACAATGCAGTTAGTCGCACGGCCATTGATGATACAGTGTTACCACACACGTGTTATCTCGCCATTGTGCTGTGTGAAAGTGTTTGTTAAAATATGGAACGCGATTAATTAGCCAATTTCGTGGTATTTGGGGTGGCCCGTTGGAATATTTCAGTTTCATCTAAAATGAATTTATTATGATGATAGCAAAGCTGGTATCCCTTAAGGCTGTTGTTGTATCACGTTGGCAATTGAGTCAGATTATACGAGTATCAGAAATAAGTCACAAGTTCCAAAAAAAAAATACATTGTGACGCTAAAAATTTAAATCTACGTGTGAACACCCCGGCGATCCAATTTTAAATGCCAGACATTATTTCTATGTGTGAGCGCCACCTGTCGTATCTAGACTCCAACTAACGCCGATAGGTGGAATCTCCAAACCAATAAAGTCATTCCAGTACTTTTAATTTATTCATGCACTTGCGGTTGATTGCAGTAATACTGAATAAAATAACTTAAAAGTACTATGTTCGATATTAAATTATTCTAATTATACAATTACCTCAATACATCGGTGATTTCATTGCAAAAGGCACCTATTTTCTGGACGTTCAGTCCTCGAACGTTTACCTGTTGAAAACCGGTTTGCCGCAACCAGTTCACTGCGTGGATTTAGTGCAAGTGCAAATAAGAGAAAAGTTACGTTTATCGATTTATTATTTGAACTATTCTTAATAGACAATTTGAATGTTTTGAAAAATTATACGAAAGTCTTTTTTATTCTGTGTCTTTTTTGAAATAATTATTTTCTAATATAAAAGATATTTATTTAATACCTATTCATAGTCTCCTGAATCCGTTGAGCTCCGCGCTGGTCGTATACGTCCCACAACAATAGAAAAAAACTGTTTTAATCATGCGTAGCTGCGCTCCTTAACTTATTTTGTTTCAAAAGTGTTTATTTATTCAAGGTAGTATTTTAAATCTATAAATGTTGTATTATAATCAAGCCCTTTCTGCTGAGCCTCAATAGAATGAACGGTAATGTTGCCATATTAAAATTTGAATACATTAATGGAAATCAGCTAATTAACGTACTTTTCGACACCTAAGGGCGAAACAAAACGACAAAATTGGTAGTATTTTTCGTACGTACTATGTCGAATTAGAGATAATGTCGATCACTTGAGAATTGCCCCCCTAATCGTATGCAGGTCATCTGAGAGCACACTGCGTTATGCGTATGAGTCACATTGTCATACATGTCATCGTTTTAATTGAACGTCGCGACGCGGATGTGACTCGTTACTCTGTCTTTCATTGCTGGATTAATTAATATTTTCATTATTCAGGGCCTGCCGAGTGCCCTAAACAAGGAATTAACTGGGGCTATATGTACCGAGGTTTTCTAAACTGGTAACCCATTGTTTGACGTTGCGTATGTTGTGTGTTGCCAGCGATTGAATACAAATATATCCACACAAATTAAAAACTGAATTGTCTGTTTGTAATATCAAAATAACAGCTTTTTTAATAAATGCATATGAAAGTATATACATTTTTTTAATTTTCGGGCAGATAGCTAATGTTATAAGGAATATTTTAAGCTAATTTTATATTAGAAAAATTATCAGGGTATTATATTCCAGGCGGACAAGTTCACGGGCTATACTGATTTGTAAATAGAAAGTTGCAAAATCCTTAAAAAAGCTAGCTGTTAAATATTTCCGCCGAACCAGTTGTACGGATTTGACTTCATGTTTTTTCTGCAGAAACATAGCCGAACCTTTGTTCCGGACAGGTTAATTATTCAATACTGCAAAACTATTAACTAGCTGGCCATGCCATGGCTGGCAGCCCTAACTTGTTTCATAAAGTTATTCCGAATCGTATTTTGCATGGACTGAATAATTTTTCCATTTGTAATCTGTGGCAGCAAGTAAGCGGGGAAATAAACAAACGGATGGCAATAAATAATAAAAAATATCCGAGCTAGTAGTTTTGACGGAAACCGCGATTTACTAACGTCACTTTTTTTTTTCATTTAGTCATACGTAATTGGTAGCCTAGTTGGAGGAACACCCGCCTTAAACTCAAAGGATGCAGGTTCGAAACCTGTGCTGGCACCTTTTTCAGATTTTCGAATTTCGTGTGCGAATATAATCTTCAACCATGATTACCATTTGGTGAACGGTGAAGGAAAACATCGTGAGGAATCCTGCACGTCTATAAAAAGGCGTCTGACGTTAACCAACCCGCAGTAGGACAGCATGGTGGACTATGGCACAAGTCTCCCTCGCAATGAAGGTGAAAATGTTCGATATAATAGCAATAAGTTGGCCCCTATTATATTGGGACGAAAATACATCGGCGATGTGTGGGTGTACAGTTCACGTCTGCCTACCCCTTCGTGCAGTACATGCGTGATGATGATGTGATATAAACTATCTTAAATTTCCTTTCTTTTACAGGTAATGACAGTTCCTACTCCCCGAATAAGGTAACGGTGTTGAATAAACGAAATACTCTATTACCTACGAACATTCGAGGCGTCGCCGTCGCCAATACATCAATGTTTCTATTCCCAAATTTATAGACAGGTTATGATGCATTACAGGGGCATTGCAGAACGGTTTTGTACTGAAAAATATCATTTTAGATGGTTTTCTAGATGTGATTGAATTTCGCTAAAATTTGAGTTTATTGTGGTTAAGTTCGGTGGCATCAGAACCAGCTTTATTATCTTACTATAAACAATATTACTTAGGTATGAAACTGATATAATATTATCTCAAATTCCACGTGGATTAACTGATTTAAATATTAACCAAATGCCTCTGAAAATACCTTAATTATAATAAACCGGCGAGTATGTTAACCATGCCAAGTTATTATTAGTGGTGTTTAGCCCGGAGCGTTTCGCGTCACCATAAATCATTGCATAACAAATGGTTCCGTGGCTAATTAGCTACCCACATTGTATTATTATAATACCTGTTTAGTTTTGTAATTAAGTGTTACAAAGTATTTTTGCGTATTTGTCTATGAGAATTCCTTTTTAGAATAGTCGACTTAACAAATAATGCTTAAATAAAAAAATGCTCAAAATATCAATGTTTGATATTGATCAATTGGTATTCGATTTAATTAATTAATGCTTAAGGTTAATTTGTTGACACTATTTGAATTTCTCTCAATGTCAACGTAGAGGTGTCACAACACTAGTCTTCAAGCATATGATGAAATATAAACTCAATATGCCACGAAATAGGACACATATTTCATAGGCATGCATCGTTTACTAATATACGGTTTGCCTTTCAATACGTGTTATAATATAAGAATATCAGACAACTCCTATTTTATGAAGATATTTATTGCTGGCAATTTTTAGTTTTAATATGGTTTAGTAATGTAAACGTTTTATAAAATGATTGAATGAGAGGTTGAGGAGGTATAGAGATATATTAACTAATCCCATTATATTATCTATCAGTGTGTACCAAAGTGAAACTTACCAATGGCATGTGTTTAATTCTACTTTGCCGTATTCTGAGAGATTAGGTTGTATTTCCTTTCATAACAAAACATCAACATTACAGTGTATCAATATCTGTTTAAAAACGCTAAAATAATCCGACAAGTCGATGTGTAATCGTTAGATGGTCGATGCCTCTCGATATTCTTGCATTTTCCACTCGATTAACTCCCGGTCGAATATCGATGAAAAATTGGCATCCTAGTCGAGTCACGTTCCACGACACGCTCTTGAGGTGATCCGATTATTGATTTCCATTACGGAACCCCTACATTATGCTGGCAACGCTGAGCGCTATGTGAATGCAGCGAGTAACAGATTATAATTTATTGCGTTTTGCTTTTCGTAACGTTTAGAGTACCATTTGGGGCCTAAGTAATTAAAACAAGCAAGGTGAAAGTTATGTTATGTAGTATGTATTTGGGAAGACAATAATATATTTTTTAAATAGCAGTGGCACCTTTCATACGAGAATTAATTTCTGCTTCAGGTTTCAGGCATTTATAAAATACAGCATTCTCAGATGTTACTTATATATAGGTACCGTGTTATATATTAAGTTTATAATGCAATTCTTGGTATGAGGAACTGTTGTGGATTTAATTTATCTAATGAATTTGTACCCAATATCAATAACTTTTTATTCGTGTAGACCAGAAAGCACGTACGAATAGTCAGATTCTACCACCGGAATGCTGCTTCCACTGAGAAGAGCCTGTAAGGAACTCAGTGGTTACCCTTTTCAAAGTAATAAAAATGCAAGTTTGTGAGTAATATACATTCTCAGGAGCAGCAACGCCATGTGAGCAGGCAGCACCTGTGCCTCAATACTACCTACGTGCGTGTACTAAATACTATGTTTGGTATTTAATTTTGATATAAACCGTGTGGTCCGAGGTGTGAATTTGCATGAATAAACTTATTAATAGTTTATTAATGCAAATTAAAACTACAATGTAACATAATTGTTTTCAATAATACGAGGTCTCGCCATTGACACTAGCGAAGTCAATCACAGAAAAACCAAGGTTCGGGCCGCGTTCAGTATTGTCTTGACTTTTCTTTTGGCACCTAACGATCGATCCCTGTTCTTAATAGTTTTTATCGATATTATTTAGTAAGAAACTACTTGCTTACTTACCCACAATACTATAAATTTACGAAAAAAATATCTTTTATAATTCGAACTAAGGTCGGATTTTTAATTGTCAGATAGGCTAAAAGCCTATATTTGACAAATATTCCGACTGTAATGTAGACTGTAATGCTGACAGTATTGGATATTATCTTGAGACTAGCTGTGCCCGCGACTTCGCCCGCGTGGACTTTAGGGAGATTACCCGGAAATATGGGTATTATGTTTTTCCCGCGGAAACCTAATGCTTTTTCTAAAATTAAAGTAGCCTAAGTTACGCCTTGGAACGTCAGCTATCTGTCAGTGAAAGTCCCATTGAAATCGGTACAGCCGTTTAGAAGTTTACCTCAAACAAACAGACAGACAAAACATTTTAAAATTGCGTTTTCGTTATAGGTATCGTATATACTTTCATACGCATTTGGTAAAAAAGTGTTATTTTGATATTACAAACAGACACTCCAATTTTATTTATTTGTATGGATTGAAAAATCGGACCTTAAAATTTAAGTAGACTCGTACTTATTAGTTTTACTAGAAGTGCCATTTCACAACAGCACAAACCATTGTCAGTTCAAAAGATCTGTGTAACTCCATTGTTAATGCATTATAATTTTTCATGAATGTTGATGTTTCTATCAAAATTGTGAACGTTTCAGACGCTCGTTGAAAATTTTCTTTGTCAAGTCCACGGTATATAAATACCTAAATCTGATGGGATTAGAAATGCGTAAAAATTGTCACTGGACTCATTTAAGTCGATTTCCACGCGCATTCGAATCCTAGCGTGAATAACGAGCGGTGTGCTTAGCTCCAAATGGGCCATTAACTTCTACATAGGCAGAGGTATAATGACTTCATGGGGACGCGTTTAATTTCGTTAAAATAACCACACGCTTTATTTTAGTATTGCTGAAAAAGGAACCTTTTAACCAAAATGATTTCATGTTTTCTTTTTAGGTTTCATGTTTTTTTTTATTCTGTGAGAATCTGAGAGCACTAATGTGGTGATCACGTGAGCTCAATATCTTTTTGTTATGCTTTAAAGTAGTTGTTAGTAACCTATTAATCCTTTCATCGTAATTTATCCTTGTCCCGTTCCTATATCCCGTATCCTGCCATAAACACGGAACAACTTTTCCGCAGGAGCTTATCGAAACTGAACAAAAATTAAATAATTTATTGGACACACTATCTAGGTCAATCTGTTTGGAATCCGGCGACTGTCCGACCTAAATGTATATTTTAAGGTTAGAAACGTAAATTAAATATGCGAGAGAGCGTCAACCTCCTTAATTGTGTAGTTGGAATTTCAGCTCTACATGCATAGTGCTAAAGTTCAGATTTCAGAAGAAAGTTTTTGGTGGTTGACACATAATGATTTGGGTGTATTCCAGTGGCCGGTTTTTGAAGGGTATTAACTGACAGGACGCGACGTGCTGTTTTTATGGACGTTGAAAGTTGGCGATCACGCCCGCCCGGCGGCGCATCTGCGAATTTGTCACTTTCGCTATCCATGTCTGTGACATATGCGTGGGTCGGCCTGTCAAAGTTCTTGGAGAAATCTCACGACAGTTTTGACAACTTGCTTATCGTTTTGTTTTTTTTTTAAATCAAGTTAGGGACAATCGATATATGAAGAATCTAAGGTTTTCGGGACCATCGAATTATATTAATTGATGCCATAATGCTGGCTATTAATTATTTCTCAGAATATTATACCATATGAAAGCTATTGCACTGAAGACTGGGCGACTATCCACCGGGCTTGTCTCTGAAATGTATTGTTACTGTCTGTGCATAGGCCTAGGCACCGTTAGTATAGCACAAAGGAGACCGTTGCCATGACAACGGGCCGTCACCTGGACTCCACAGATTAATAGTCTGGCCATTCGTCGAGGGACGCTATCAAAAATTTGCATTCTAATATCGGTATATTCAAAGGGAGCCAGCCATCCATAATGGAAACCTGTTTGTTAAATCCGTGGAGTTTTAGCTCGGCCGTCGTCCTTTTTTGTGCGCTCCCCTTTGCTACATAGACCCTTGTAGTCGCTTATGTATTAAATTTTAAAAACAGTACCTATTTACTAACAAGCTTAATCCGGTAATTTTGTCAGTTAACTACCCAATTTACCGATAGTGATATGAGTATTTCAGATGAAAAAAATCCCCTTCATATGCGTAATATAACATGTGACCAATGAAATATTAGTTCATGCAGTATACTGCTAAAAAAATCAAAGGAACAAATCTATAAATAAAATACATCAAATACATCATCACGCCTGTATTCCCCGAAGGGTTAGGCAGAGGTGCACTGCAGTGCGCCCACACTTCGCCGATGTATTTTGGTCCCAATGTAATAGGGGGCGAGCCTATTGCCATTATACCGGGTTCATTCTCCCTGAATACGAGGGAGATTTTGGACCATAGTCCACCACGCTGGCCCAGTGCGGGTTGGTGAACTTCACACGCCCTTCTATAGACGTGCAGGTTTCCTCACGATGTTTTCCTTCACCGTTCAGCAAGTGGTAATCATTATTGAAAATTACATTCTCACATGAAATTTATCTCAGAGGTGCGGGCCCGGGATTTAAACTTGCACCCCTTACGTTCAAGGCGGGCGTTCTTGCCCACGAGGCTACCACTGCTTACTGCTATAAATAAAATATTAATGAAAATCGGGTTAAACAAAACAAATCATAGGCAACCAAACTTCGAATCAACCGTTGGCTTGCAAAAACAGAGGTTTAAACAAATTCGGACCCGGTTCACACGTATCAACTAAAATCTTCTAAGTGGTTCGACATTTCGATATAGGGCGTCGACACGTTCGACACTCATCGACTATTCATCGACGTCGCGATGTCTGCTCATGAATATTTATGAAACTTTCGCGAGTATCGCGTAATCCATCGGCATCGGATCCAGGGGCTGATTGGATATCGCCCACGATTAATGAGATGAGGATATAGTAAAACATCTTAATTATTGCGCAATAGCTCGAAACGGGACACACTTTTAAGCATTATAGTAAGCTGATAAAATATAGCATATTACAGCTGTCTGTATGTAGTAACCTGTATATTTAATTGCTTAATTCCGATGCAAACACACTCTAGAACGGTAATCGGTGAGTCACTTGCTAACGTATAGGAAACTATTCGTAACGAGATTAGTAAATCGCCGTCTCAAGAATCCGTCAGTTGCATAATTTCCTGAACACGCGTCCGCCCAAATTGGCAAGGCATGGAACTACTTAATTCCAAGTGAAGCGCACTTTAACTAAGCGAGAGCGAGGCGATGTCTAATCCAAAACTACTTGCAAGCAGATCAGGGTGTAATGTGGTAGCCACGATCTCATGAATACTGAGCAGTTGGGCCTGCCTGGGGACTGTGTAACGGCATCGCATTAATTACATGCGGGGATTGGTACGTGACCCAGCGTGGGTGTAAATATTGAGGATGTTGAACTTACCGTGTTTGAAGTGGCTCTCATTTAGTTGTGAAACATCTGTGTCTTTGCGGAGCAATCAATCAATGCCATTATTAGGAAATGACATTTTATTCCTGTCCCTAAGAAATGTATACTCATACTAAAGTTATTGCCTGCCACTCTACTCTAGTCTTAACTGTACGAGTGCCAATCAGACCATTTCTAGTTCTTACATAGGTATGTGACAAAACTTTGTGTAGAAATGCTTGCCATCATCCATTCTCTGGTGATTTCAGACGGACGCCTTTGACCCAACTAAGTAATCGTGAAGTACTGAAGTCACATTTGGCACCGCTGTCCAACAATATCGAGACTTTCATCTCGTTAAAGCTCCGTGAGATGCATATCATAGTCGAAACGGCGCCGTCGCTGCGTCGGTCGCCGTCGTAGTGTTCGCGATACTTCAACATGCCCGACTCTCTAGAGCCGCCTACAAAATACTTCAAATTCCGCAATGCACTCTACTTTGACCTAAAATTGGGAACCACATCGAACACATTGAAATATATTATCGGTGTACCTGACATGTTTTTGGGGAACACCTTTCAGAATTTGGATCTGGACCTTTTTAGCTTATTGGGTCTTCAACCAATAAAGTTCCGTCCTGTTGAACTTTAGACGATCGATATAAGACTCAATGTAGGTACAATTTGTCCCACAAATAACATCCCGCATTCGTATCCCTAGTGCTGTTTCGGATGCCTCACAAATTCTTACAGTATTTTTAATTATGTTGATGATGTTAATATTGTTCTGCGTAAAAAAAATAACCTAATATGAGTTTCTCAACTTATATAAATGAATTCTAACGAAAACTTTGCGAACTTCTCAATTCTGTTCTAGTTTCGTCAAGTACAGTACTTACATACCACTATGTCCCATATAGCGGTGGCCATCGCGACCTACTTCGTGCCCTGGGATGCACCTGCTCTTGTTTGGGAACTTTCTCTTGGCTTTGTTAAAGCGTAGTGGAAGTAATAGTAGTCTGAACTGTAGTTGTGCCACTCTATTTGTTGAGTATCAAGTTTTTAAAAGTAAAATTATGAAATTGAATTCCATTAGTTGAATTGCAGACTGCTTTAAGTCTACCCTTAATTTTGATATTGATAATAATTTAGTTGTACCCATAGTATAAGCGTTCTTAGTTTGGGACTATACAGACGAGGTCAGTTAATTTGATATATTTTATCATGTAAACTACATTATATATATTACACGCTCAATCTGTCATCATTTATAACTCTTGAGAAGGATATAATTTGAAGAAATTTACAACATCATTAATTAAAAACTCGCAATACGGACCAAGGTTTTGTTCATTCGGAGTCTCGTAGCTTATTAATGTAGGAATTTCTATCCCAGCACAAGTAGCCTTCAATTCTCAAAGGTGCAAGGTCCGCACACTGGCCTTTGCAAACTCCGCAACAAATCTACAGCGGTTTTGTTTGCTTCGGCGGATCCGCGCCCGACAGTGTAGAGTGTAGACCTACAGTCTAGTGTGGACTCTGCACTCCGCTGCGCGAGTACGCGACATTCTGCATGGGATTGTACCCTAGGTAATGTGTGTACATGGAACCTGATACGTCTTGTGGGGATTTTCAAAGTACGTTGTATTTGATCGTGTAGCGAAAGCAAGATATGTGATGATTTTCCAGCGATTTTAAACTGAATCAATTTTCAATTTAATTTACCACCTCAAACATACATTATGTTATATAGACTAATAATGGTCTTATCTGGTAGTATTATCCTCAAGGGCACTACCATCTTTGCTTCATTCAATGATTCAATTTATCATTCACCTGTCTTGCCGTTGCATTTACTTGTTCTGAAATACCGCATTAGTTATAACATCCTACTAATATTATGAATGTGAAAGTTTGTGATGATCGATGTTTGTTACTCTTTCACGCAAAAATTACTGAACGGATTTTGATGAAACTTTACAGTATTATGGTTTGTACATCAGAAAAACATATAGGCTATGCTTTATAGCGATATTGAATCTTTGAAGTCCGCGCGGAAGAAGTCTCGGGTAGAAGCTAGTAATTTAATATAATCGACAACAAATAATAAAAATATTATGTGCTAGCTGATACATACTATAGTTTGAATTTCTGTGGCAATAGCCATGTGATTTTGAGCCATGAAAATTGTGCTTCATTTATGAGTTTATACAGTTGGTATTGATTTTGGTATTGACAAAAACATTTGATTCTTATAATTCATCCTTCACTAATGAGATTACTGCATTAACTGCTGTAATCAATTAATAATACGGGGAAATTAGGAATATTATTCCTGTTTTGTTTATCCCTAAATGCACCAACTCATATTCATGTCATCCTAGTAGGTGTAAACATTAAATTCACTCAACATTATCCGTGATATTCCAGTAAGCTGGGTTAATGCGCCGTTTTAATATAGTGCCTGTACATAAGCCGAGATATGGGTTAACCATGTGATAATCTTTTACTGAGATAGTCCGAACTGAAGTGTCAATATCCAATCGTGATCGCCACGGGGCGTTTGCCACATGCCTCTGTGGTTTTTTTAGTTCTATTGAAAACTCGAAATCGAAGCTTGTTCTATTAATGGTTTTTCTTGGGACTAAACCCGCCACACATGCCCACAACGGTCACTCTTATAAGCTAGGATCTACAGTGATAATGAATGAAGACGATGTGGTTCCACCTTCGACGAGTCCCGGAGAAAAACTAAACTAAATTTGGTATCGATTTGTCTCCCACGCTTTAACGCCCCAGGCACACTGGGGCGAGTGAATTACTGTGGTAAAAACTACTCGACGACTAACAAAATTCGCTCTCGTCGACGAAGACATTTCGTTGAAAAATGAGCTTGGTATGAGCAACAAATTGGTCGCCCGAATTACGACGCGCTTGTGAGCCCAGGTTCTTATTCGTCCTCAGTTGATCCATTAATCTGTCCTGTATTTTTTGCTCAGTAAAGTTGGCAACCCCGCCCGGCAGCACGTGTTTATGATAAAGGTAGTTAACTCCCGGTGTATTGTTCCATGTAGGTAATATTGTCAGCGAAAAATATTACATGATTTTATCATCGTAAAGTAGTTACGGACATAAATGAATTCGTATTCGTACACGTTCGTTATATCGGTTTTAATTTCCAATGTTGTTTATTATTATCAGCAGGACTAACGTGTGTCTAATATAGGCATAATAGCGAGCTGTCCACTTGTAATATCTAAGACCACAGAGAAACCACATTAGTCCAAAGCCCGTCACTTACAATTCCCTACACCAATTTTAATTTTCATCTTGAAAGTTTTTAGTATAAATAAAAACAAAGCGCACGGACCTCCCCTCATTGCGAGGGAGATTCAGGCCAGAGGCCATCACGCTGGCCCACTGCGGATTGGCACTGGCGAACTTCACGCGTCTAACGAGTCCTAGTTAGATTCGCTCGGACTAACAAGTTTCCTCCCGATGCCTTCCTTCACCGTCCTAACATACGGGTTGAATTGCAAACTTCCTCATTTTTTAATTCGTTTAAAAATAAACAAACATACGTTTCTCTTAACGTTCAAGTGAAGATTAGATAAAGTTGGGCGCTAATTGTTCCTCTAATTAACTCCATCGTTAAGTAACTATAAACAAATAAAACATCATCGTTTCTTTATCACTGAATGTTTATTTAGATAAAGTAATTTCAAATTTTACAGACAACACATACTCATCGTATGATCCCAAACTAAGGAAAGCTGGTACTATGGGTACCATACAATGGACTGGGGGCGATCCCAGTTACACCCGGACCAGGGCAAATTCCGAAAAGGCCATTTCGAAATACTGACACCGGCGGGAAACGAACCCGCAGCCAACTGGTTTAGAGAGCCGAGCGGACTAGGCCCAAACCGCTAGCTAGATCACACCGTCGTTAATGTAATGTAGCATATTTTTTTTATCTGTAACTTATGTAATTTAAAGTGCCTCGAAATACAAGGAAATAGATAAATTTGATAGACAACATAACACCGAAGATAAAGACATGAAATAAACATGTTATAAGATAATAATTATCTTTAAGATTTGACATGACAAGAAGATTTTTCGTAAAAGCTACTTCATAAATCATGACCCCAAATCTCAGGTAGGGTAACATTAAATGTAACTGGCCGGAACACCCCGTGACAGTTCCGGTGATCCGGCCAGTTTTCTGGGTAGGAGGGGAAAATCAAGGCATTCCTTGACCCCGACGCGCCTCGTCGGTCAGAGCATATTTTACCATCGACATTTGGATAGCGGATGACCGAGGAAGAGATGGCGAGATGATTTGAACACATTTGCGGGGTCAGCGTGGCAGGACCAATAGCCCAGGACTAAGAGGTGTGGAGAAGTAAGGGGGAGGCTTTTACCCAGTAGTGGAACATCGAAAGGCTATACAAAATGGATAGCACGTCATTTTGTAACTTAAAAACTACGAATTTGATGCTATATTTCTGAGATGCCGTCTAGCTGCTGAAGAAATGTGACTGATATGATTAATGTTACGACTAGGGTTCGCTATTTATGTCTTCAAAATTTATTCTAGAATATATAAAAATACCCTTTATTCTGGGGCAATCCGGTAAAAACTACAAGACAAGGTTATATAAGGACATATTTGAATGATCCACCAGCGTGCCTCGCAGGTCCTGCGTGGCCTCAGTTGGGAAGTCAGTTTATTATTGAATGTTTTATTAAGTTATGGAATTTAACATTTATGTTTCAGAATAACATTTATCTGGATTGTTTTTGGGTTGATAAAAAAGAGGAAAAAATATTCGTTCTCGCTTATTCCACGATACTCAGTTTCAAGGATAAAAATAATTATAATTATGTATTATATCAACAACGGGTAGCTCAAAACGACTTTCAAACAATTCGGTTTACCGCGAATACGGCGGCTTATATAAATTACGGAATGAGAAATTACGGAGTGTTTTCTTTTGAAAAATAAATAAAACCTCTTTGCTTGGTACCTACTTGAGGGTTGCCAACATAAAAAATTACACCGGTAGGTAAAAGAGGCGGTTATATTATTGCAGAAAATTTGCTATTTCTCATTGTAAGCTAGTAATTTTCTTTTAGTTCTTTAAATTATAATTGCAAGGCTCGTCCGTAGCGGGCATCATCGGATTCGTAAAATTAATACCTTTTTATTTACCAACACGTATTTATTAAGCACTTACACGTTGACAGCTGAATGCTAGTTCCAGTGGGAAGAGCTGGTAAGAAGCTCGAAAAGAAATACGATGTGGATGTAGATGATATTTTGAGAATAACCTACAATGAGTGTTATGTTTGTTTTACTCCGGGATGCAAAATGTACGTATAGCGGTGGTAGAGTAACTACTAAAGTAGATTTAAAAAAAAAACTGCATTTGGATATTTTCTCGTCGTGATCCTAGTAAAAAAAAACCTTCATAATACAAACCGTCTAACGAACGATAACTTATTCAGCGCATTGTAATTACTCGATTAGCCGATCACAGTAATAATCGTGTAGCTTTATGCCAGTGTCGCAGTATCGATTGGCGGGGACGAGGGACAAGGTCACACAATGTCGCCACTCCACACGCTTGGCCTACCAACCACGCCACAGGAGCTACACAAATTGCTTTCGCTTCTACGGCTTTAAAAAAAAGAGCAATCACGCCAACGGAGCTGCATTTACATCGCTTTCTCTGTTACCTATGGATTTTTAAAATCGAGGTTTAAGCATAACAATATTCTATAAAATGCTCAATTTCCTGTTTACACCACTATTATCGCTCATTAAATGTAAGAAGATTATGTTAAAACAAATACCCTCGGCCTAATCAAATTTCTTTATGAGCGTCAGATGTTACCCGATTTTTTCACGCATGCTTCCGCGGTATTATGACTGGCGCATAAGTAACAAAAATACCAGCGTTAAATTTGGTTGCTCTGCAGACTTTGCAGTACACTTCTGCTTACCCCTTCAGGGGAACGTAGGGGTAATGATGACGTATTGGGTATTGCCGTGGTGGAATTATCCCGTAATCAATTTAGCGAGGTTTCATTTAAGGCAGCTTCTCCAGGAACTGATAAAAGCAACGGGTTCAGACAAGCCCTTATCATTGTTTTACACATTATATAGCCAGAACATACATTTATTGGTTTTCATGATAGTAACGTTTATCGCGCGAGCTCTTTAGCAAAATTTTCCTGTCTGTGTTTATTATTATTTTATTGTACTAACAGCAGTCAATTTGGTAATTTTAGTTCTAATCCCAGGTGTAGCGCACCGTTGTGAAATTATTTTGATGATGATTTTATACTTACTTACCTCCAAATTTATTGCAATCTTAATCAACAACCCACTTTGAAGGGTATTAGAACAAAAGTGTTCTACAATGGTACTGGAAACGAATCATAAGATTTCATAAATGTTAAGGTAGCAACGTACGTACCTTCCTATCCGAACACTTATGGAATACACGTGTATTGTATGTAACACATACACGTATATCTGCCAAACGATAGTCTTAATGTCATATACATAGAAAGTTTTATTATTACCACTTTTGTATCGATCTAATTGGTTTGTCCAGATGGAGTTCAATTTCTATAAATTTGCGGTAAGATCTTACAAGGTAACATTGTCGTTATTTGTTCATAAAATATAGTGCCGTCACAATATTTTTAACACTTTGAATTGGCTCCTCCGTCATTCGATTAACAGTAATACAATTCAAATGTTTCTTTTTAAAATAAAGTTTATTCTATTAATAACATAATCCAATTGAGAGGAGTGGAACACCTATATATGGCTTTACGAGTACTATTAGCTCAACGTTCAGTGCCGTTACGTCTATTTCTAGATGTATTTCATATCCTGTGCGCGCTCTATTATTATTCATAGAGTTAACGTTTGTAGAGGTTCCATATTTGATGGGGCAAGCGAAATGCACTCTGTCGCTTCTTCCATCTGCCTTAACATTTACAATTGCAGTCAACTATGTATACTTTGCTTTTCGTTCAAAAAATCCTATACGATACAGCATTAAGGTATCACAGTGTCCTAAGACATATTCTAAAGGAGCTCTTCAAAATCGCTCATCGCGAGACGACAGCTGCTATAGGCACATTACACTCTATTTATATTCAAATATTAGGAACATTTTATATTACAGTTCAGGACCTTATGTGTCTATCTCATGCCAGTCACGTGTTACCAGAGGCACACTTGCCTATGCGGCCCAATTCCAGACGGAAATGTAGTACAATAAGATTTTCCCGTCAAATCTCGGCAATGATTGATTGTTTGGTTGCTCTGAAAGTGAAAATATGTGCTCAACAGCTGCTTGCGACGGGACAGTGAAAACTTCTTGTTTTTTTTCTTTACTTACTGAACGAGAGATCTTGTCATGCTTGTGTCAGTATTTCAATAGACTATATTGAGCTATGAAGATGATCTCCTTACCAAATCTTTAGTGAAAGTGTAAATCAGGCTAATTCTCAAAAAAATATTAGTTACATGAAACTGCATTTTGGCAAACAAAATGAATATGAATTAGCTAGCTAAAATTTCGCTGATAGTAAAATGAACTAATTCTTAATTAAATGTATGATGATTAAAAATACGTACTAAAAATATGAACTTGATAGAACAGCTACTCCGAAAAACCACATTTCGCAGAACTTACTCTATACGCCTGCACTGGCCTGTTTAGGAAATGGGTCACGGTACCCGTCCATGTTTACCACTCGGCCGATCGATCCGGCGACTTGTCTCACGATTTTGCACCGTTGCACGATCGTGTTGGATGGGATTTGTCGAAAATCTTGTGCTACGATTTACAAATTACTCGAGAGCTGCAAAATTTCCATGTTAATGCTGATAAATTCAATTGAAAAAGAATTGAAAAAGAAAACAAGGAAGAACATTTCAGATGGGCTGTTTATATGCAATAAGATTGTTTCTTTAACGATCGCGGACTTCATTTAACTGATTCGTATTAGATTTTATTTCGATTCTGTAGTCCCTCATGATGCCTGGAATCATGCCTTATCCCATACATGCATAAGATTAAATGAACGCGCTTAAGCTCCCAACATTTTATAGTCTCAAACCCCCTTTACACCCCCTCATTACCCCTCATTACAGAAACCCTTTCGGCGGTCCCCACTCCTTAAGTGTTCCCTTCCCTCGAAGGTTTAAAGGCCAATGGTTTTAGAAAGGAGTATGATCTGAATAACAATAGCGGCTGTTTTGGTTGGTTAACGGAAGAATACACTAAGGTTTTACGATGAGGAAAATATACTCCATGGCAGTAAATTTCTCTAGATCCCTATCCTCATAGGTACGGCTGTAAATGACTGTTATGTCGTCTGTCTCCATAATCTGGGCAGCGATCTCTAGATTAGCCGGTCGATCGTATGTACATTTTTATGCATCGTCATGTCTTCCGCGTAACTCGTTCCTAATAAAAATACAATTTATGTCACACTAGAAATTTTATAGTCACGACTTCTCTTGTTTTCCATGTCGTAGTATTCTTGGCTGAATTCCTTTCATTTCCAATGTTGGTCACAGTCAGTATAATATATTGCCGTCATAAACTAACGTCTAAGAAACGTTTCTATCTTATTTTAGCCGTGTGTGTCACATTCTCACGATTTCATTTATATTCTCAGGAGCATTCGAATGTAGAGTGCTGCTGCAGTTTCCGTTAATTATGTCCCTTCTGGTTGCACTTAATAAACTCTGATCGTGATCAAATAAACTTTTTGCTAACTTTTTATTACTCCGGGGTCTTTTCATTGTTGATTAAATGCTATGTTTCGAGTGTTTCAAAGGAAAAGGTTGTTGGATCGTTCAAATCCATCGGAGCGTGTTCGGGAACTGCTAGATCGTGAAAAATACTCGAAACAATGGTGCGCTCAATAGTTGTTAGTGCGCGGAATTACAGGGCGGTACCAATACAGATTGGCGCTCGCAGCGATTTCGCCCGAAAAACAACGCCGTTTCGGAACCCGGATCGCACAATCGTTTTGATTGCTTCTCGAGTAAATTGACTTGTCACAGATATAATTGAAGGGCCATTTTACAGCGTCGTTCACGTGATGAACGAATTACTGTTTATATACCTTTTGTATTTATCCAGTATTCGGTTCATTGGGAGTTATTCAAAATATACTTCTCGCTTTGTGAAATGTTATTTCGCCTTCCTAATGGGTTTCTCTTGTTTTAAATGTACGCACCTCAACTTGGCCTAATTCTAAGAAGAATTTATAACTTGTTTTTTTTTTCTTTAATGTCTAGATATTATACAATGATCTAAAAAGGTTTTATATTTAAATGACTTAGTAGGTTATGTGATTATGTGTTAGTAAGGGATTCTATTAAAACAGTGTGTGTATTTTAATGCAGTACAGTGATGTTCAAACTATAATTATTTTGAAATTCTAAATTCAGGGGCCCGATTTTCGTGCGATCGACATTCATCTCGATTTGAGAGATGTCGAAACAAATGAAAAAAATACGTACGATTTGACGTTTCGTTTCCGGATATCTCGAATCGAGATGAATGTCGATCGCACGCAAATCGGGCCCCAGAAACTGAACGTAGCGCTCCAAAATGTTTAATTATTTCGTAATTAACAAGAGGAAGCAAAGCTGTTGTAGTTATGAATAATGTAAATGTACATTTGACCGCGTGAAATGAGTGTTTCATTAATGCTATTATAGAGATACAATTCTGAATAATTTTGGATAATGGGTGCGGTCAGTCCTCAGATTAACTTGCATTTGGGTCATTAGGTCGCTACAGTTATACCTAACTGTATTGTTATTAATTCAGTTATGGATTGTGATACTATTAGTGTAAAAATACGACTTAGAATGTAGGCTTTTTGGACTAGAACGCGTTTGACAATCTTACCTTTTCCATATTGAGCACAGCACCCGATTTATAGAGATCATCCATCCACCATCTTATCCCTGTTAAATCGAATCGTGTGTAACAAAACAAGTGTACATTGATTGTTTTTATTATAAATAATATTACTTGTTACATTCATGTGTAAGTACCTAATACAGTTTTGTTGTTAAAATCATTGAAATTTAAATCCATCAAAAAACTGCTTTCTGTGTGCTTTTCAGAACAAAAGTTTACGCAAAAAAAAATACGCATTTCACAAGTTATTTATTTATGAACAAAACTTCAAATATCTTCAGTGCCGTGAAATTCCTAAATTTATAGAAATGTCAGTCCATCTACATAACTATAGGGGCATTGTTCATTGAAACAAAGCTACTTTACATTCAAAAACACATAAAGATTATCGATGACTTAATAACAAAGTGGCTCGTGCAACTTTCTTTCGGAGTTCCTTTGGCTTACGAACTGTGTTGACCTAATTTCCCGAAAAGATAACATGTCACCGAAACTTGTCATTTTCACCGATGGGAGAAAACACGGGTCTCGCCATTAGTATCAAAGGCCGCTTGATTTGATTTACAGCGTACAATTCGCTGGTCGACCAATCCGCTTTGAACCCCGGTGTTTCTATCAAAACATGTTTACAGTAAGAGCCCTGCTTCTACAAGTGCGTCAAAACTTGCATGACCAATTTTTTCCAATACCAAAATTTCTTTTTTTCTTAAATTCGTTTTTTTTTTCTGTCTTAGTCTTTGTAAATTGTTACCTGTTAAAAGTAATTGTTACCTATGTAAATATTTTGTCTATACTGTATTACTACAGTTTATTATACATCATATTAATGCTGTATTATAACTCATAAAAGAAGCAGAAAATTCAACGAAAAGTCATCGATAACTTGAGCGAGGCAAGTCGCGTGGTCGCAATGGAAATTCAATCGTTAGGGATATTTGCACAGAGAGTATAATATGTTCCAAAGATATCAAGTGAATTTGCTCGCCTCCTAGTGTTCAGGGCGGAAGATACAGATGTAATATTAGGTGCTTGTAAAAACTAGTTTTATTGAACATATCAAATTTGAATAGAGATGGTACTTTTGGAAATAAATTCTCCGATTATGTTTTGTTATATATATGACTTGACATTATGACTTTCTTTATTGGGTAAATTTTTTGGGTGAATGTAACTTTAGAGTAGTTTATAGTTTCTTGTTTATTTACGGATGGACGGACGGAAATATTAATAATCATTTATTAACGAAACAATAAATAACTATATTTCTTGCGACCGCTAAATTAGGCCTACCCTTAGATTAGGTTTTCAATATTACAGAAGATCACATTATTATGGTCATCGGCTCTCCTACTTGTTTACCTTTCACGAACTGTTTGTATTTACGTTGCCCTTTGTTTTGTTGCAGGTAACAGCCAAGAAGGGGAAATGACGCATCGGACTTTTGGAGTTTTGATTGAGTTTGTGATCGGGGGGGATTGTTTGCGGAGACGTGTTTTTGTAATTGAGAATTCTTGGTGAAGGCTCACGCAAAACAATGGCATTGTGAAAAAGAGGAGTAACAATAGTTGATTATCATGAGAACTGTGCCTATATAGCATGTACTGGCGATACTGAGTATGGGCTAAAGTCTTACTGGAGTCCATGATATTAACCTTATGAAAATTTACGCTATACTTAAGCCCTAAACAGATCGTATTATATATGAAATAACTAAATAATTACGAGAACATTTTATGTTGGATTCTATATATAAAGCGATATTCAGCGTATAGTAACATTCCCATTCTTAACTCGTTACCACTTCGTTCCAGATTCATTTGTTGTTGAATTGGGCTATAACCGTCCTGCATCCTTCATTAAAATTGGCCTTGCAATTATTGCGGCATTGGTCATGCATAATATAAGACTTATGCATAGGTCCTGAAATAATTACGGAAATTTTATAAGAAGTGAATAATTATTTCTCCCTGTTTAACTACTTACTTTTGTTTTTATGAGTTCGTAGTAGATTCCAAGGAAAGCGTATTCTCTAGGCATCGTAATTTTTTTGATTATCATATGGGATATAGGTATTGGCACAGCAACTGCATTTGCATTTAGTAGTAGTAGTGTGTGGTGAAACAGGATTTAAATGCTTAGTATCGCACAATATCTAAACTCGTCCTGGCTTTCCACTATTATTCTTAACACAGCCTTCATCTACGCCAACCTCTTGTTCGCTATGTAATTAAGCGTTTATTAAATAAAATACAGTGTCTATTTCAACCGGTTCAGTTCTCAGTTACACTTCCCCGTTATCACCTGTTGGCAACTCCGTATTAGATTTACAACTCATTCCAACTTCACCCACGGTCCGCTCACGGCGATGGCGCGCAGGCTGTTTTCTTTTTCTTGGTATCTCTTATGTGTATAGTCCACTGTAAAGGAAGCTATGCTAAGTACATAATCATCTAGAGAGAAACTAGCTTTGCTATTGGAGTTGCATAGATTTTTAGTATCGTGATTTTCTCTGCAGACCTTGTATGATGTAATAATTGACTCTCACTAACATAGACATAGCCATTCCCTAGAATAATCGGAGACGTTATTGTTATCCGTGATTGCACATTCCTCACTATTATAAACTTCCTTCCAAGAAAATTGAACCCGTCCGATCCCATTCAAAGGCGTTCTATTTCCTATAGCTTGAAGATGTTGTTATATCTTAGCGTTCCATAGCTCCTTGTGCGTCCGACACCTCGGAGCTTGTTCTCGGAAGGGCGAGTTTTTTAATTATCGCCGAGATTGCGGCGGGGACTTCTACCATTATTTTGTTTGCTGTAAACAAGTTTTTACTTTTGCCTCTTACCGGTATTAGTCTTTTTACTCTTTTCCTTTATACATCGACGTTTGTTTGAGTGACTTATTGTTTGCTAATCACTGGGAGTTAAGAAGATGCTCGAAGCATTCTGAATTTAAAATAGACCCTGAAGATTATGGGGAAATTGTATATAAGAAAAATATTTTATATCAATGTTATTACTGATTATCAATATATTTGCAATAAGTACTCCAAGTAATATATTTTGAAATCATTACAAGTGATGTATTATATCCGACGCTGACACATTCGTGTAAACGCTGAATAATTAATGAAGTGTTAATTTCCTCATTGCAGCTGTAGTGAGTAACGACTTACAAATTGCCACCTAAATCTACATAAATTTGGAATATGATTGCTTTTGTAGATTTCTGTATTTAAATTATTGTTTTAGGCCATTTTGAGCCTTAAACATTCCGCAATAACCAATTTCAAATCAATCATCAACGTCATTCTTATTTTTATTCCAATTAAAAGACCTCATTTTAAAACCAAATTCAACTTCCTTATCGAATTAATGAAATGTTACCGACCAATCACATATAACAATGCAAGCTATTTATTCGATACGTTCGAATCGATATTATCTATTAGAAAACCAATTTTAAGAGCGTGTGGTTATAAAAAAGTAATGCGTCCGTGAACTGTGGTAGGTCAGGTCGTACGAATAAAATCCATTGTGGATTGGCGCTATTGGTTTAAATTGTCGCCTGACATGTGGGACCTTGTGGCATCAGTCAGACATCGACCGCTCGAATTCGGATCGTTTAAAGAAGTGTCGATTTCTAAACGATATTTCCGATTGCTTTCAAGGATTCAGATGAGGTAAATAATTTGTGAGAACATTCTTGTGAGAATTATGTTCAGTAACTGTAAAACTTACCACTGTTTTTTTTTAATCTATATTGTCCGACTGCTTGGCAAAGGCCACTAGATTTTATGACTGATAATTTACTTAAAAATTAACTATAGAATAATACTGCCCCAAAAACTTATTGCTAAGTACTTTTAGATTATGCATTGTATGACACGTCATTTTCATGGTGGCACTTGGTCACCGTTGCATTGGCATGTGACAAGGATAGGAACAGAAAAACAGAGCCACTACAGTTCCAAAGGATTTCGAATAGGTAATGTTTTATCCATGGCCTGCACACAATAAAAATATAAGTTGTCGCTGTCACTCAGCGACATAGAACCTATTTTTGTCACATTTCGTTATTACAATGCATTGACGGGAAACCCAGATATTACTCATTTTCCGTCTTTTAGGTGCAATTTTCTGTAGTCATGTCTGCACGCTTGAAAGTTTTATGTACGAGTATGTATACCAATTATGCACATATTTACAATCATGATTACATATTCGTCTATGATCATTAACATTAATTTGCAAATCGGCTATTCAATTCACGCATCGCAACTTTCCTTTTCATTTACTGCATTTGATTTGCCAGATGACACTATATTGTAAACGCAATAGAGTTTAAAATAATTGTAAAAGGTCTGCTGAGTTCATTATCTAGTTTTTAGTTGAATAGCATTAGGTAAATGTTAAAAGTCGTGATCTAGTAATTTTACAGGGTTGTGTGTAATTAGAAGGCTAGCACGCGGCACGTTTTAATTTATTTCTTTTTTTATGTAACAACAAGTCAAACGTGTGTTATGTAACAACCAGTTAAATACAGTGTGTTTCAGAAGTCCGAAATAATACTTTCACGTTTGCATCTGTATCGGGCATACAACTGAATGGTATACAAATTTAATCGAAATTCGAGCATGTTTTTCCAACTTTTTTTTCGTCGTCAATTTCTGTAATTAGTAATATCTCGAGTCCTATGTAAAATTTGCATGTTCTGTTTTGTGAATATTGGTAGTCGCCCCGCATAAGTGAAGTTTACACTGCTGAATAGGGTTATGGATGTACCCAAAGGCCAGAATACGATACCTGTGACAAATATTCAAAGGTCTATAACTCTGAAACTATGTTAGTTTGGTATAAACTGTCTTCACTAAGAATCCACATATGAGCTACCGTATATGTAGCCAAAGTATTATTTCGGCCTTCTGATACACCCTGTATATCTAACAAAAATTCACAAACATATTCTCACTGTCTAGATTGATGATTGCTATTCCACCGAGCAAGCTTTCACACATACGCTTGAGATTTCCTGAATCTACGGGTTTAGCACGTATGTCAAGAATAGACCTATGTCTTATTTTATACGAGAGGAAGAGGAAAATCAACGTATTTAGTGACACAAGTCCTGTCTTGGCGCACATGCTACTGATAATTGTAGAACATAAGGAGACATAACCAGTAAACTAAACAAGGCAGTCTTCCAAATAGGTATTATAAACAGGCAGTATACCCTAGAAGATCTAGTTACACTAGGATGGAAGGTAAATGCCCTTACAAGCTGTTAATGCTTTTCTATTCCAGCTACCACTAAAGTAGGAAGCATAAAAGCTCGTTTCGAATAAAACCGCAAAACAACCGCATAGAAACGTGAGGAGTTGTGGAGGCCGTGCCTCCTATTGTTCAAAGCGTTAGTTAATCTTTCCATGACAAAGTCCTTTGCAATGCCCTGTAGTTCATAAACGCTAAAATGTATGCGAAGATCAATACAGATAGCTAATATCATGTCTAGACAATTTAGCGCGTCGATTTCTAGAAACGAAACCGGAGTCCCTTTAGCGTCAAGGTCATAAATGATATATTATTATGAGAATCATGGTGATGTAATCAAGCATGGTGCTAAAGATCGACTGGATTTATGAACAGAACGCTTAGAACTTAAGCCGTGTGGTATTACGAGTGATCAAAAAGACAATTTAGGTACGATACTTGATTTTATGATAGTTTTAACGATGTTGCCTCTAGTTCTAACTCCTAATGTGACAAGCTTTCGTTTGGATGTTGTCAACATATTTGTTAGTTCTATACGTTCGAACATTTAAATTACGAATACTCCATAATCCATATTACAAACGTTGCTTTGTCAACGTTTAGTATTTTTGCGTGCAAATTATTTACTTGGGAGACGGCTACTCCTTATACGTTTAGGAATTTCCTATAAGCTGGGTCTGCAGATATATACTTTGAGGGATCAGGTGATTCAAAGACCATTAGGGCTTAGGGAAAAGATCACGTAGTTTTGATATGTGTTAGTGGCGTTCGGCCCACAAATGCGTCATCGAGATTGGCTGAATGACAAAGCTATGAAAAAATAATAACAAATTGTGGTGTTTGTATCTATTTTAGACGTGGGTCGATCGGCCGCGGCCTCGGCGCGTTCATTTCGTGGCTACCATCACCTTTCTCTTGTTGTCACCGCGTGAAAGTTTCTATTGGTATTCATTATTGTAACCTCAATGCGGTTCCGAATGGTAGCTAAAAGCCTGCCGCAGAGAAAACAATAAGGCGTTCACATTGATTATTTAGGCATAGAACAGGAATGCAATACTCATTGTGGTTTACTTTCATGACTTTGAAATGGAAGCCACTGTAATGAAAAAGCAACCAAAGAGAAATAATTCTAAGACACGACGATTCACTCCATTTACAATCGTGCTGTTTATTAATATTGTTTTAATAAATGGAGACACATAAGCCACAATTTTGAAAGGAAACAGAAACAATTAGTTCTGATTCAAAAGCTAGTGTTGAACTTAATGACTCGAGGAATCACTAAGATTAAGCAAAATGCTGATCGCTGATTGTTTGCAGTTAGCTTCAAACGTCGTGTCAGGAGGTATATTTACAGCTGTACAACTATTAATAGTAAACAATGAGTGTGAAGATAATGAATTTTGACTGAAATTCACCATGTATACCAGTTTTATACGTATGTTACATTGTACAACTAGCTTGAGAAATAAACGTATTCAAATTACAAGTGCAATAAAGCGCCATAAAAGAGCTATAACCACATAGGTGGCCCTGTTATATCTCGTAACACGTACTGGCAGGCTTTAAGTCTCTCCTTCGGCAATAAAGAGTTCCGCAGTAAAAAGTATTTCACCCGAGCCCCCGAGGTTTTGCCGCGCGCCAATTTTCTCCCCACAAGTAAAACATCGGGCATATGTTACTTTACGAATGGAAGACGTTTCTTTTTTTGTTCTACATTATTTATACGTTTTACGTCAAAATCTGTTCAGTAGTTTTTGCGTGAAAGAGTTAAAACATCCATTCATCCTCAAACTTTCACAATTATCATATTAGTAGGATATGGAGTGCGTTGTGGTATTGGTAACGAATTCGACAGTAGCGTCTTTTGACGCCTTAGTGTGCCTGGTTCTTTGTCTCATATTGAATCTCGATGCCAATCTCTAGGCATTTAAAGATGTTTCACGCGTCCACGGTGACTGATTGGATTTTTAGAAAGTTTTTTTTTGTTCCATGTAATTGGAAAGTCAGCTAAAATTTAGTTACTAAAAAGTCTTAAATTTGAAACCAATTGATTCTGTTTTAACAACAAGTTCAAGGATTTTATGGTACATTAATTTGAATGCCAACTTAATATTACCTACTTATATTTGTTTTTTTTTACGTTCATTCGCTTTCTTTTGACTTTTATTTCTACAATAAATACATCCATTATTTTTTCGATGTGTTTTTATATATTTTTTTATATCTCTCACAAATCACTGCTTTTTGTTGTATTTTCATACTATGTTTTAATTGTCGGTGGCGCTCAGTATTACCGCAGCGATACTCTATGGGCTCCCCCAACGCAAACAATGTTAAGAATTTAGATTGGTTGCTATTGGGCCACCGTTAAGAATTTGTCCTCTTGAATTAAGCCCCGCGCACACTGTAGCATCAAAAGCCGCGCGTCAAAATTGTTGCCAAGCCAAAACGAACTTTGTCTATATGCTTAAAGGTTGAATTATTGTTGTATAGGCTACGCCCCCACGCGTCGAAATTCGCTCGCTCTGTCAATGTCATTGCGTTTACGAATTAACTTTTTCTATGAGCTATTGTAGGAAAAATTCATCCGCCATCTTTATCACGGTCATCATACATTTTTATTTATAATGTGTATATATTGAATTTGCCCTTGCTATTAACTACTTGAGACTGGCTGAAATACCTGCTAAACGCAGGTGGAGCCATTCCTCATCTCATTCCATGCATTTCATTCATTTTGTAAATAAGAAGAAAGAAGAAGAGTTATTGTAGTTCATATTGGTATTGAACAAAAAATCGAAGCGCCAGTTTTGACGCCCTAGTGTGGGAGGCCTTAATTCGTTTGCTGACCATTGCGGGCGCTCGTAAATTAATTATTTCACTTAACTGGTAGAGAAGATGTTATTGGTAGTAATGTAGAAATACAAAAAGGTCCAAACTGAACCTTACGTGAACGTTATCCGTATATCGGACAGACGTTTCTGGCTGCTAAACGCAATGATATGTGACCTTTGTATTTAGTTGGAGGATTTACTCAGATGTTGGGTTTTGATTAGTAGTAAATTACACATTATGTACTTTAGATAGATTGCTGTTGGCTGTTGTTTAATTAGACTGCTAATTCATAGAGAAATTTATTAACTTTCTAAAACCATAGAAATTCGAGCTCATGACATGAAAAATCTTGCATTTACCGATTAGCAAACTAAACGAGTGCCTGAAACATATTTAAACAAATCTGTTATTCGCATGTAACTCTGCTGAATCGTTTGCAGGAGTAGTTTTGGATTTAGAAGATGTAGACTGTCTACGTTATTATGTTTCATTGTTTCAAATGCCATCTGACAAAACGGGTGTCGAAATTTATCGAAAAATGGACATGACTTTTTTGGTTTCCAACCATCAAGATAGTAATAAAAGTTAAGTAATCGCTTTACTCTCTCTAATAATCAAGTTAATGTTAGAGGAACATTGTAAACGCTCTATGCACGTTTCATTACATTTTGTAAGGACCAAAGACCTTAGTAATTTGGTCCAAAGGGTATAATCGATTTTCAATGGTCTTGATTTCTTGTATGAACTCCTTTTTCGTCCATTTAATGTAGGACCGGTTTCCTTTCAAGGCCATATAGATGCAATTCAAGCAATGTGCGCCTATTAAGTATGTACATTTTGTTGATGACTAAAGTTGCAAGGTTCAATCACCCCTGTTATGTTGCGCTTGGCGAATAAATACTTACCTGAAATTAATATACCTACTGTGTTAGATTCAAATCATGAAATAGGAAAACAGGACCTAATATTATTCATGAATGCATGTTACTCACTGCGTTTTGTGTTGTTTATCTACAGAAAAGGCATTTGCAAAAATATTTCTACCCAAGGTTGAATGCATAAGTACACATTATATTCGAGCGTGTATTTTTTAGTGCATACTTCCATATCTAGGGGTTAATAAAAAACATACCGACACGTCAAAATTTTGAAATAGACCCTAATAGTGAGAGGTCAAAAGATCATTTTCGCAGTACATATATCAGGGCCATAGATCAAACCGACAGCCACACGCCGCAGCGGCAATAAATCTATGGCGCCCCGCTAACAAATCTGCAGCCTCTATTGTTCCGCACAAAAGAACCTAGAGTTATTACCACTCATTGTCTAGCCCACTGCTGGGGAGAGCTGATTATACGCACAGAAAAGGAGATGGAGTTCTGATGGCTCGCGTCGGCGCTGGCACTCAAATGAACAGCTTAATGGAAGTGTGGCAACCTCTATTAATCCTGATCCAAAACACAACTGCTACATTCCGCTAATAGATGGCGCTGAACACTGCGCTACGTATTAAGTACAAGTATATATACAAACCTCAATCTCGATAGACAATTTCTCAACCAGAATCATTGTATATATTTACTTACAATATATCGACAACTAGGTATTTGAGCGTAGCGGTCACCGTTAAAAAGACAAGATGTGGATTTAAATATAAATATTGTCAGTCTTAAACTTTAACGCAGGAATAACACGAAGAAACGAAATATGTAACCTTGTGTAACTATTGCCGGGCACATTCTCCCTCAATACGAGGGAGATTTGGGTCATAGTCCACCACGCTGGCCCAGTGGGCCAGCGTGGGGTTGGTGAACTTCATACGCCTTTCTATAGACGTGCTGGTTTCCTCACGATGTTTTCCTTCACCGTTCATCTAGTGGTCATCATTGTTGAAAATGACATGCGCTCATGAAAATTATCTCAGAGGTGCGGGCCCGGGATTTGAACTTGCACCCCTTACTTTGAACCAGCTAAGTACACTGTAATATTTTACATTAATAAAAAGGACTTATAATTTTTGTAGTATCTGGGATGCACAATTCAACATGTATGAAGGAAAACTCGTTTAAAACCTATCAATCCTATTTATTTCTTCCTTTTACAACTTTTCTTATATTTAAACGTCTTTTCCGCATAACTTCGTGTCGTCTCTCTTTCCAACTCCCTTCTATCACTCGCGTCTTGCGTTCCGTGTCATTCTATTCCTATCTCGTACATACTTATCGAGTTCCATTCCTACATTTATTTCCACAATAAGGTATTCCAAAATGGATAAATTTCTGAAGAAAACCATTCTCCATCCGTGGGAAGACGTAACGTAGTGAGTTCTCTTCAAATAAAATGGTCAGAGTAACGACTGCGTACTACTACTACAGCCCTTTTTAACGTCCCACGGCTGGGCACGGGCCTCCCCTCAATGTAAGGATTTCAGGCCATAGTCCACCACGCTGGCCTGGTGCGGGTTACAGACTTCACACATCTATCGAGAACATGACAAGTTCCCTCAGACGTGCAGGTTTCCTCACGATGTTTTCCTTCAACTTCGTTTAGTTTGAATTTACTAATACATTTAGTATAACCAGCGAAGAAGGCTTATTGTACTAACAGGTATTGTGACCGTGATGACCGCAAAAGCCATAATTCTATCTATTAGTAGGTAGGCACATCGCAACGCGTGCTGTGGTTATGCGAAATGAACTCATTATTATCACCCATTATTAGGGTTGATCAATTTAACCGTACAATATGATGTCATTCAATTGACTCAAGTCAAAGTAAACTTTATGGACCTAGGTACCTACTTACTAACATTAGTTTTATAAGCTCCAATGAAATAGTTAAAAATCAATGTTCAAGGTCTTGGACATTGTTTTTGCCTACATTTTCAATGTCTTTTGTTATATTTTTGTGTGGAGCTAATATATAAAGCACACTATTCGAAGTTGGTTGGTTTTTTTAAAGCATGCAATTTGGAGCTTCACTGGCAACACGTGGCAACCCTAAACACTGAAAGGTCGTTAGTTCTACATAATCTGCCAAACGCAAATGGCAATTGAATACATAATTAATGAACTCCATTATGCTATATTTACCCATTCGGCTAATTCAATTAAATTGCACTGCATTGGTAATTAAAAATATTTCCGCTTTATCAAGTTTCTTTACTACTTTTCGTATTAAAATTCTAATGGATATACTCAGTTAGGTTAGGTTAGGTTGACCTTTGGAAGTATCTTTGGAAACTGGAACTATTATAAAATCACTTTCATCTACCTATCTAAGATTGCAATCTTAAATTAAAACTAAACTAGACTGCAATCAAAAATTTTAGGTAATAGTTGATCTTAACTCCTATAATTCGTTTTAATTTTCCTATTTGTTTTTAAGCCACATCTGTATTAGAGCGAACAAAAGAAAAGAAAAACAAATCTAAATCGGTTTTTGAGTTTTATGGGGACTAATGTACAGCAATAGATTTTTTATATAGGTATGTTTACATAGGTATACAGGTAACGTCGCAAAATTAAACCATAGTAAAAAAACAGGATGTAATGAAAATAGATAAGGCTCTTTCTACTTGACCTCGGGTACTCTCCAATTTGTTATGTACCTATACATAGTGGTGAGGTCGTATATAGTGCAGTTCCCGATCCCTGGGTGAATTTAATTACTTACATAGTGACAAGCGATAAATCGCCGCAGGACGGCAGTGTTGTTCAACACGCCTACCGGACTACACTGGTTACATTATAGTACGCCCGCCTCACATTCCCACATCTTACTCCTGGAAGCCAGAATCGACGGCGGTGTCCATTGAAGACACCGAGTTTTGACCCTCGGCGAGTCCCGGGGAATAAGATAAATTTTTCTTGGAACCCGCACGAATTTCATCGAAAAATGTGTAGGAGGAGTTGGAAGATAATACCACTAAGTTATATTATACTATTGAGTGGTATGAAATTTGGCTACCACGATTATTATATCTCCTACACAAGCCCTAATTTCCATTGCGCAAGTTACTTGCGCGTTGACGATAGTGTTAGACTTACTAAAAATATAAAAATTACTGGTCGCTAATTAAGTATTCCGAAAGAAAACAAAAGGAGCCCGAGAGACCAGATATCAACAGGCTATTTTGTTTGGTTAGCAAAACATAAATGTAGTTATTACCGTCTCATCAAAAAACTTGTATCTGAGAAACGCGGCTCTGACCCAATACTTGCATATATATTGCTATAGGTGACACACACAGGCTATTCGGAAACTACGTGACAATTTAGTAGCTCTAACAAAATGGCGTCGATTGTATTTCAGGCGGTGAAAATTCGCACTATAAAAGCGAAACGGTGCAACTTCCAATAGAGGCGAACCCTCCACGCGTCAGTCTCGTGATGAACGATGACGGAACAAATTAAAATTGATGTTTTATGTCCCGATTCCAATAGGGCTGAGCCATTTGTGATACTACATAATTGCCATTTCTGAAATAAAATTGGGCAAGTGCATCAAGGGATCTGCTTTTTTAAGAGGTGAGTAAAATTCAAATCGGGGCATTACGAAGAATCTCATACGTTGTTACTTAGGTAATATGGGTATAACCTACGCTTCTATGATTAAACCAACTGTCTTAAAGTAGCCTAAAATAATCGTTATAACATCAGCTATCTGCCAGTGAAAGTCCCGTCAAAATCGGTTCAGCCGTTTGGGGGTTTACCCGAAAAACACAGACAGACCGAAATTATAAAGTGCAAAAGGTGTTATTTTGATATTACAAACAGACCCATCAAGTTTATTTATTTCGTATAGATTAGCGCAAGCAAGGTGTAAACCTACATAAGCTATGTAGTTATTCCTCGGACGTCGACAGCACATACGATACATTCACGCTATTACGACCGATGTCCATTGAACTGTAATGTCTGCGACCATCAGGACATGTCGCTGGTGCCCACTTGCTGCTATCCATTCACGTGGTCAGTCGTCTGCGAAAATCTACGTATGTGAGGAGATTCCATTTAGTCTTAAGCGGCTTTCAGACTACGCTATAATATATAACACAACAATATCGCGCACCATACTTCTCTGATTCTTCTCTAGTATTGTGGCAAAGGTGCTGTCTGCTCTCAAGGCATTGCTGCTCCTGAGAATTTATTACTTGCAATTATCATTTTGAAAAGTGTAACCATTGAGTTTCTTACCGGCTCTTCTCAGTGGAAGCAGCATTCCGAACCGGTGGTAGACTCTGACTATTTGTAAGTGCCTTTTGTTATTTTGATACAAAGCCAATATATAGTACAGTGCCGTGTGAACGTGGCCATGACAATGTATGGTGCGCGATGTTGTTGTGCTATGAGCTATATACGATATACTATTATATTATAGCGTAGTCTGAAACCCGCTTTAATATCTACTCAGACAGAGAGCATACACAAAGGCTTTGAAGCCACCAACGCCTACTAACTATAAAATATTTTGCTCAATATCGAACTAAAGCATTGCAATACTCGAATTAACTTGGTCATTATTGAAAAAATACTCTGTGTTACTAAAAATTTAAGATTGAATTTCTGTGCACGCAACAAAATTCACGTTGTTTGTAGAAATAATAATGTGCTCCTTCTATGAGTTAATACAGTTCGTTTTGGTATGAAATTTAATCGCGCGCGCTTTGACGCGCCTGTGCTTTAAGGGCTTTACAACAACAATGTTATCTCGTTTTGTTGTTCAGTGAACCGTGACGTGTATGGCCGTCAGACGGAACATGTCGGACGTTGTCCAATCGACTGACCGTTCCAATAGTATCGTAGAGTCTACTATACTCTTGGCATGGGCAGTCTGCGACGTTGACAGTGTGAGATATTACCTTTTATAATCTTACCATGATGGTTATAGCGGTATGCCACTGGGAACACCTGAACTATTCCACACTATCGTTTGGGAAGCATCCAAAAATTATCCCACAAGCTCGCCACACATTCCCACCACTGTTACTCCTGTAAGCCAGGAATTGCCACCTTGAAGTTGTTATACTAGTCATAAGCTAGCTAGCAATTTGATAAAAGATATAAATAGATATATATTGCCAAACATTCCAATTCCAAATTGTGGAATGAACTTCCTGCAGCGGTGTTCCCGGACCGATGCGACAAAGGTATCTTCAAGAAACTAGCCTACTCATTCCTTAAAGGCCGGCAACGCACTTGCGATGCCCCTGGTGTTACAGGTGTCCATGGGCGGCGTTGATCACTTACCATCAGGTGAAACGTCTGCTCGTTTGCCTCCCTATCTCATAAAAAAAAAACAACACATACTCATCGTACGATCCCTAACCAAGCAAAGCTTGTACTATGAGTACCGTACAATGGACTGGGGGCGATCCCAATCACACCTAGATCAGGGCAAATTAAGAAAGGTATCATATTTGGTATTTTTCCGCTGGCAGGAACACCAAACAGTGCGTGGCCTACACCAAGCCGTGGACCCGTCCGCGGCACGTGTTGATTGATCCTCCCGACACGATCACCGCCCTCCTCGACCCGGGCGTTGAGAGGGCCACCAACACACCTACACCAGCCTCAAACAGACACCAATCTCGCCGGCGAGGTCGAGGAACTCCCTCTTACGCTCGTAGGTGCATCTTTGCACCTAGGAGCGCAGTCACTACCTCTCCCCTCACGGTAACTGCCCAAGCCGAGGTCGTGCCCTCTGTGGCGCCCTTGAGCTAGTTGCCACTCCTTTCCGCCCTTAAGGCCTTGGTTGTAGTGCACTCTGCGCACGCCACTCCTCCGGAAAAGCTGTAAAGGCCACCTCACGGCCAACAGTGTAAGTCCTTCAAAAAAAACAAGCCGTGGACGTTTTCATAACGTAAAAAAAACTATTCTACAACGATTATTTTAGTAGACTTGGGGTCCACTTGGCAAAATGAATCGAAAACAGCCATCTTTATTCTTTGCTTATGTTGTAAAATGACATCAATACGGTAGATTGAGATAGGCGCAACTGTACAATACAAGTCGTTATCTGAGTCGGGCGCCGCGCGTCGCGAGTGCTGTTCACACGCTCTCGGTACAGTGGACACACGGTCCCGGTCGGTAGCGATCTGACAACAATGTCGCACCGATGTAATGGACACCGCGGCTTACAATACGTGTACGCAGTTATCATAACAGAGTATTGACAGCCATTTACAAAACGCTCGCCTTCTTGCTAGAGACGAGCGTCTACATCGTTTCAACAAATCGTTATTCTGAAATGTCACGTGATCTGCAATGTCATTCCCACAGATTAGAATCACAGGGCTTAAAACGCGTGCGACCAATTTTGTGAAACGATATTAACTCGTAGTGTGTGTTATCATAGATAGCATTTTAAAAAGTTATGTTAATTCGCTTGGCCCAATGAGTGTAGGGCTTTACATATTACAATTTTATGACAGTAAAAGCGCTACTAGATCTGGTAATTTACTTATGTGGTGTTCCATAGATGAATCGTTATTTTAAACGACTCTATAATGCTCTACATCTGTCTCAACCTCACAGCCGGTGACTATGCTAAGCGGCAAGTACATTAATACAATAGCTCTTATCGTCTATCAATAACGCTACATAGCACATAGAGTTGCGATAAGCCGCACAGAAACTTAATCTATGCGCCATACATCTGTGCCACTGGACGGTAGAGACCGGACGGCTCCGGGCATTTTGAATCGCACACCGGAATATCCGATAGAGACCGTTGCCGCGTTGGGAGGTGAATTTATAATTATAGAGTAGGTAAGCTAGAGTTTCAGTTCGACTTACTCTATATCTTCATGTATCTTTAAACTTATTACTTATCTATACTAATATTATAAATAGGTAAGATTTGTATTTTTGTATGTAACGAATAAACTTAAGAATTACTGGACCGATTTGTAAAATTCCTTTGCCGTTAGAAAGCTATATTGTCACTGAGTAACATAGGCTATATTAGAAACTCGTGCGAAGCCGGGACGGGCCGCTAGTAAATAATATAGAGTTTGAACAGGTTACATATTGACACATGTATTAGGCGTAATTAGTCGTCGGCAGCAAAGTCCATGCGCCAAATATACCTATAGTCCTTTTGGTTGCTCACCTTACTAAAATATATAAATAATAATAAAGACTCAATTTTATATAATTTTGTTTCAGGTAATAAGAATTTCTCGCAAGTAATTCCTGTGAAGACAGTAAGTAACAAATAAATTTCCAAATTACCATTTCTGAAATTTTGACGCTGGTGGGAATTGAACCTGCAACAACCCGGTTCAGTGAGCCAAGCGGCCTACGCTTAAACCACTACACCAAGGGGGCAATTCTCGCAAGATCGACATCATCTCTAATTCGACATATCGTGTTTTGAGATCAAAACACTCACAAAATTACTAACGCACTGTTAGAACTTCACTGACGATATGTCGAAACAAAGCGAAAAAATACGACCACATTGACGTTTTGTTTCGACACAATTTCGAATTAGAGATGATGAATGAGATGGTGAGAATTGGGTCCTACATCGTCGTCTATAATCTGACAAACATACCAAAATTACTAAGTGGTTCAACAATCTCCAGTGAACCAAATGGACTGTACCAAACATTCCGAGTGTTCACAGAATACACATGTTACTGTAACCCGAAGATTATTGAAATTCATGCGTCGACGTTACCCAATTAATTTAGCGAGGCCCTGCCAAATTGGCAATATGGGCTCCGTGTTGCCGCCGATGTTGAAACATCGTCTTTTGGCAAGTAAATATGCCACACTAAATGGAGAACGTCCAAACACTAGTGAGCCTATTTATGGTTTTATGGAAAAACCGGCCAAGTGCGAGTCGGACTCGCGCACGAAGGGTTCCGTACCATTATCTATAAAAACGGCCAAAAAATCACGTTTGTTGTATGGGAGCCCCCTTAAATATTAATTTTATTCTAATTCTTAGTATTTGTTGTTATAGCGGCAATAGAAATACATCATCTATGAAAATTTCAACTCTCTAAATCTAACACGGTTCATGAGATACAGCCTGGTGACAGACGGACGGACGGACGGACAGCGAAGTCTTAGTAATAGGGTTCCGATTTTACCCTTTGGGTACGGAACCCTAAAAAAGTAATTTAACTATCTTAATATTATATCTATAGATAAGAGTATCTTATTGCAGGGGGATCTTAAATAGCAACTTTAAGCAAATTAGTAGATCCAGAATAATAATAACCAGATTCTGATCTGCCGATTAAACATTTAATATCTGTTATAAATTACGGAAATGAAATGAATTCATTGCCCTAATTTTTACTGAGTAATTTCACCTTTAACGATAAGGATGGAATTACTTAATGGCCATTTTAGGACTGGAGTCAAGAAAAACAGCCAAAATTAAAAATAATCTTTTACGATCACTGTCATTTCAACTTCTTTGTACAGGAAAGTTGCTAATGTTTCTAGTTAACACGTATCTCTGTGATGCACGCTAATTCGTTCAAGGCTTTTGCCGACATTTCTGTTATTGACACATTTCAAGAGCAAGCGAGTGTGGCCGCATTAGCGAGGTTGTGTCAATATGATCGATTTCTTTGTGCCTACTTTCCGTCTCACATATAATGTGACAATTTGTAACTCTTGCCTTGGGCATATCCCGCAAATGTTTCTCATATTTCTTTTTAAATCTTGGTTCTTTCAATATTGTCAATTGCCGCCCTCATTGTCATCTTAACTTAAAGATTTTCATTGTACATTATTATTTCTATCAACTTTCTTATTGCAAGTATATAATCAACGTCCCAAAGTGATTCGTACTGGATATATATCGAATATATTGATTTTGTCTCTTTCTCCCGTATGAAATGAGGCAGAGAGCGAGCAAGCGAATCCGTGACAGAGGTTTAGTCTTGACATTCCTGCTAACTCCACAGGTAAGACATCAAACTATAAACTGATAGAAAAAGTTACTGTTACTTAATAAAGAACAAAAAAATAAATATACTCAAAGCACAGTGGGCTTAACTAAATTCTTATTTCATTTACAAAGCTAGATCTGAACCCTGACATTTAACGTTACGGAAAATTGTATATTTGGGCACGTACTTTTTTTTAGCACTTTTACGTACTTCTTTTGGCTTAGTGCCTCGAGAATTATGACTGCCTAAATTAAATTTCGGGAATATGCGTAAATTATATTATCATGCTTCAAAAACACAGTTTTCTTTTGCGTGCTATTAACATTTGTATTTAGAAAAGTATAACGAAAAGAAGTATGTATGTATGTATGTAGTTGTGTATGTACATAATCTGGAAAACAATTTACTTTTTAAAAGGTTTTCATTTTAACCAATATTTTCAGTTTGTATTTGATGTAGCTACATAGGTACCTACCGAAAGACAGAGGGACAATGAAGTAGTCTTCGTTCCTTTGGAGTTACAGAACCCTAAAAACGCCTTGACCGTATTTTTATGTTCGTTCTAATACTTGTTAAAAAAATTAGGTGATACCAAGTTGTCCGGCTCATTAAGTACAAAATAAAGTACGAACTACAAATTAGGCATTATAGACCAAATTGTTAACTCATTCGCTTGTACTTACTTTCTACGTTAGTCACCCGAATGTCGCGCATGTGTCATTGAGCTTTCGACTTTCCATTCTTGCATCTTATGATCTGTATTTACGTAATCGTGAAAGTTTTGATGCATTGTATAGGTACGTATAATATATCGACGAAGAACTAAAGTTATTGCAACAATACCATTTTGCAAATATGACCCTTGGGAATGCGAAGAATTGAGTCTTATTTGCAATGTTACCAGTTTGCCAATTGTGACTATCTTCTTGGGAACCGTCGATATGTTTGGATCAAGTGAGCAGGTCTTACAATTTCTAGCTGGAAAGCGTTTGAGTAAAAAATCGCGGGGGCAGAAGAGAAAGTTCGTGTCAATACCAGTTGTCCGACTATATACACACACAGACACACACACGCGCTCGACATGTGTGCTAAAAGATCTAATGATTCGTAAAAAATATATACTTTTTATGTTATCTTTGAAGGACACAAAATAATCGTTCAAATATTTTGAATAAATATTAGCTAGGCACACAGAGACGCGGCCGTTATCATGTTTACACTACAGTAACCGTACTGGTAGCTTTACTAGTCATTTCAATTATCATAATAGTACAATCCCGTGTACGGAGCGGACCGGTTGTAAAATTATTTCAGTGTGTTGTTCAAGCGGTATCTAATGTGTCGGACGCGTCCGTCGCGAGCCGCGGGTCAACGCGCTCTGACTCACGTCATGTGCGGGATCGACGCGGCGTGCGCGGGCGCATTTAGTTAACATCATCTCGCGCAGTATTCGGTGCAACCTTTGTAAACCGGTACTCGAATAGCCACGGTTCACTTATTGCTGAGTGTTGTATTATTGAGACCACTTGTGGCGCCCGTTGATCTCACTCGCCGTCTGCAGATATTATTAGGCCTCCGGCACACTGTATTTTTTGATAACAAAACGATCTGTATTGACACATGGAAAATTTCATTCTTCAACGAAATGACAGTGTCAGAGCGAGCTAATTGTGACGCGTGGGGGCGTGGCTGTTACTACAGAAATTCAATCTTTGTTCATTTTCCCACAGAGTTTGTTTTGGCAAAAATCAAGACGCGTATCTATTGACGCCCCAGTGTGCCAGGGCTTCATCTTGTGTATACACCCTAGACGCTACAAAAAAAATAATCGTTGTTCTTGCCAATAGCTCCCAACAATGTGCCGTCGCCGTGTCCAATTTGTGACTCGATGAGGAAGTAAATAAGTAAAGTATACAACGATCTTTTGTGAACCACTTTGTATTGAGCTCTCGGTAAATTAAGGTACCTATTCTATGCAGGGTGTATATCAGAAATCCGCAATAATACTTTAACGTATAAAAATGTTCATGATTTTACAAATATAATTTCGCCGCAAATTCTTTTAACTTGTAATATCTCGAGTCCTTTGCGAAATGTTTATGTTCTGTTTAATGAATATCAGTAGCCGCTACTTCGATATATAGTGTACCCCGCCCGAGGCCACAATACAATACTTATGACAAATACTCAGAGGTCTGTAAACCTACCTTCACTATGCATCTAATATAAGGTCCCGTAAATATAACTAAAATATTATTTCGGACTTCTGATACAGCCTGTATACAAGAGAACCGCTAAGATATCCGTTTACAAGATGACTAATGACCCCACGTGGGACAGAGAGGCATTATGAACGTACGTACACAAATAAGGGTTCGCACCCAAAATTCAATACAAGGCTCTATTCGTAGTGTTTCGGGGAGCCGAGCGACGGCTGAATTTAATTAAACACACGTCAAAGCGTGGAATGGACGGCGTGCTGAATACCCGCGTTTAGGGCAGTCACCAATTTTTAAACTGGGTTCCTTCCTATAAAAACGAATCGTATACCGACCTCGCAAAAGAAACGATGAACGAACCGTAATTGTCATCTGAAACGTAAGTAACGAAACTGTTTTATAAGAACTTTTTTGATTAACGATTCGTTGGCAATGTTACGGGCCGTCATCAAAACAGGGCGTTTCTTGATTGTAAGTATCAGTCATTTAATGCCTAGTGTATGATTCTGATTAACAACTATTTTTTTACGTTTCCATGTTAAGTCACTAATCAGATCCTCAAAAACTATTTATTTCCTGAATGTTCACAAGAAGCGTAGCGATTCCGCAAATTATCTTATTATGGTCAAGCACTTGCGAGATTCACGCGCAGATTCATATCATCGGTGACTTCGTGTCAAGTATCAAGATTTATAAAATCGAAACCTTTTTTCAAGTGTTAAAGTGTCCCCCTGAATATCACAGCTCACAGCCCTATTCACGTGTAATATTTGACGCGCGGATGCCGAGTGCCGGCTCTCGTGGAACTATTGATGCCGCCAAAGGACGGGGACCTTTTGTTAAAGGTATCCGTGTATGTAACTATACATTACACAGCTGTGATGTAATAATAGAAGTAGAACATTGAACGTTTCAGCAAATGCTTTATTATATCAGATCGTCTTCGAATACCATACTTGTTATAAGAAACAGCCCTAAAAAGAAAGCATTAATTGATTTTGTTAGTAACTGTAGCTATGCCATAATTTATGCAACTAGTATCTAGATTATTAGTGAACTCTGGTAAATTATGTATAAGTAGGTGATATTTTATAAAAAATGATTCATAATATAAAATTCCACAGATGTCATATATCTATAACGATACAAAATGCTTATTGTTTTCTTATATTTACGCGAATACATATACATTGAAATAAAACTATTTTACGGATTTTATCGCGTTTATTTACTATTTTATTTTCCCGACGTTTCGGCTGCTTTACAGCAACCATGGTCACGGGGGGACTGAGGTGTTAGACGTCCTGATGTCATAGTTAATAACTGGGTACCCACATATTTAGTTGTTGTTTGCGGTCCGATCCACGCAGAAAGTGCTCACAGTGTCTTGAGGTCTTGCAATGGTACGCCTTGGTTTTGGATTTAATCATATTAATTACTGGATCCCATGTTGGTGGTAGCACCCAGCCATCTTCCCTATTGAAATTAGGATGTTTTTAATTTCAATAGCCTCACGTATCATCCTTGGTCGGAGTCGGTGTTCTTTTGCGAGGATATGCGGTTTATCTAATCTGATATAATGGCGGGTGCGGTCCTGTACATGTTCACAGATTGCAGACTTCGTGGAGCGTCGGTGTTTCACGTCAGCTATGTGTTCTTTTACGCGGTAAACAAAATGATCAAAATGATACAAAATGCTTTTAAGATTATTCATTATACCTGAGCGATACTGGAAAGTTCAGGTTCGAGAAACTATTGATAGACTGCCCTCTACATATCACGTGATGACTTCATACGTCGCTTGGTCACGTTGTCACTCACCACCTATGGGTAGTATCAGTCACATACAGTTTCTATTAAATGAGGAATGCTGATTCCATTTTCAAACAACTTAAAAACATAAAGCTTGTTCGCGTATGCTAATTCGTTCATTTGTAAATCAGTTTCGATGGTTCCTTTTTTGTTTGTGAGGAAATTATTTCAAGGTATAACTCATTGTACTAAATATTTTCAGTAATCAATTACCTAAAGTGTTAAAAAAGGTTTTTGAAAGTCGTAAAGATGCAAAAATATTTTTTGTTATCTTGAAACTCTGTGTTTACGACAGTATAATAAACTGAGAAAGTTAAACATGACTCGATCTTTACAACTGATGTTTTCATATTAGCCAACCCTAGTGGTTCAGCAACAATAACACAAGAACATTCCCACACGATACGGCTTCGAGTTTTGATAACGTTTTATTTCAGATTGCGCCCCGCTGTTGTTAGATATCTCGCTGGCTCTCCGTTTCGGAATAAGCTTTGTTCAGTTTCGCAAACTCTTCGCTCAACGGCGGCTAATTATGCAGAGCGTTATGATTGTGGTTTTCATACTACGGAAATTTAAAAACTTAAGCAGTTATTTGTGTTGATTCTGTCGGCACCAAACTAAGCTGATCCCATCATTCTTACAATATTACCGTATTTGGCCGTATTTGGAAAAATAACTAGTTGTCTGGGAGAAATTGCTTTTAGCGATAAGACTGCCCAATAGTACATAGCTACTGTATATAGACCTAAGAATTTTGTTTTTTTTTTTTTTCATTTTTTGGTATACAATAAAGAGTACGTATTCTATCTATCTATTTTTGTGCTGTACAATTTTCTTCAGTTCTCAGCTGTACATTAACGGTATAAGAATGAAATTGATTGCGCTTCTTCAGATTTATTTTTCTACTAAAAATGTCTTAACATTCTTAAATTCGCTCTACGAAACTCCGCACCTATAAATTACGGTTGTTTAGAGATTTAGCTTCTGATATGAGCAATATCTCTTTAAAGAATAATAACATTTCCCTGAAAATTTTGCTTCAAAATCATCTGTCCTGCTTAGGACAACAATGCCAATGCCAAATATTCCGACATTTTCCTAAGCATAATTTTGCAACGCTGCAGCGAAACCCTATAATACAACTCATATCTATCGAATTCGTTTAGCCGAATAATACCGACAAGCCGACAACCGAAACATGTGTCGGCTTTTGTCCGACACAACACTAAGTGATCGAATGGAAAACGGACAAACATTTTGCATATTCAACGTTAGCTCTTGGCTATTAATTTAGCAATGGATTGGATGGTTTGTTTTTATGTCTCTGTGTATCCACTCTAGAACTAGATTATCCGACTCTAGCTACCATTGATAAAATATGTTATTTTAATGCCTTAAAAATAGACAGAGAAAACAACGATAGTGTTAGGGGACTTGACTGCTCTCCCTGCAGAGGATAAAGTTCAAAGTTGAAAAGTTGGTATATTAACCCTTAAATGCGCACTTATACTTCACTGTGCTCAAACGCACGTCACCCGGGCCTTTTGTAACCTCGCACACGCGTATAATTGACAACTGAACGAGGGTTGTTGGTAATACAAAATATAACCCTAATGCCTTCGAAGTTATACTACGCTGCGTTACAGAAATATTGACGGGTTTAAATCGTAGATTGTTATGCGGGTTCCATGAAACATTTGGATGTGAATCAAGAACAAAAAGGATTTGTCTAAAAAGTTGGGCAACTCTTTACCGTTTTAAATATTTACACTCTTAAAATTTGTACACTTTTCCATTTAGATCCTTCTAGCATTTCCATCCATCTACCACAAACCACATACAATGGCGTTTCTTACTAAAAAAAGTACTTACTAAGCTCGGTAAATAGGTAAAATTATCTTTAAACTGAAAACTTGAATTCTGTGCCACAATATCAAAATTTCCATCTTCATAGTAATTTTGGTAGTAGTCTTCATGTCTAAACTAAACCCATCAAATGTGAGTCTTTTGATAATGAGAAGGAATTTCGCGTGGTTATTACAGAGCAATAATTAATTTATAATTGGCTTTCGCCGCGTAACTATAAATCCTAACATAACATAGTAATTGGTACAAACTTATTAGTTAACCCTTTGAAATACTGTGTGTGGGATATTGCGTAAATTTTAATTAAGGCATCATTTATTTGACACGGAATTCCTAAATGACAGCTATCAGGGTTCTAATTATAACTAAATTTGGTATATGACGATATATTGGTGCTGATTATTAACCACACTAAACTTAATAGTGCCATCATTTGCGTGGTCATTCGATATTAGCAAAACAGTAATATACTTAAGTGTTATCAAATAAAGTCTTAGTTAATTCTGAAGAATTTGGCAGCCGTTGCTGTTACAAGTGTTAATACATTGAACCACGCGCGAGACATATGTGTCCGGTAACAATAGAACATCAATTGTTTTAATGATGCTGACTGATTAAACTACAGTCTTATGGTAATCACGGATCTTTTTTGTGTCAGTCAACACTTTCTTTCTATTCAACATAGTAATGTCTCAAGTTCCCAGTCAGTACTCACTTCCAAGTCTTGTTGACCCTTAAACCTTCACCCTAAAAGTCTCACGGGCGGTACTTACATTTAAAGGGGAGAGGTGCTAAGAGGTGTAACTACTAGTAATTAAACCTCCCAGGTATGACGTCAGTTCGCAGACAGAATCGATACGAACAAGTTTGAAGTAAAAATTTGAATCTCACCAAGTTGTGAATTTTAATATAAACGAGCAAACTTCGTGCCAGCGGCCCATCCAATAAATAAACCTTAATGAATCAACCGGGACACTTGACACTGGGAATACCTAGGGGCGGGATAAATTGAAAATGCCTTAGTTAGAGTACCTCTCTATTACTGAAATTAGATATCTTTTGAAATATTCACGACTATTCACGAGGTAAAACGTGAAGGTAATCGGTAAAGCAAGCATTAACATTACCTTACAGTAAATACTACACATTGAACTGTATAAAGAGATAATCGGCGAGCTGCGGCTCTATACAGGCTTTTTTACTATCCAACAAAACGCCACATAGGTAAGAGTGAAAGAGACGACTAAACGAAGTCTAGGTTAATCGATTAAGTCTTTCGAAAGCTCGATGTGTAAGATGTACTGCCATGTACTGTAGCGTGTTTTCTGATAGGACGTGGTGTAAAAGGAATCGGTAAGGACAGGCGATCAGAAGCTGTATGCAACTTGAGTGTTTTGAAGCCTTTCTCTACTGGCTACATCTCTACAACTGTTACAAAACCGGACACCACAAAAGAAAGAACATCTCTCATGCTGTTCCGGTTATGCTTTATTGATCATAATCTACTTATCGACGTTTATGACATTAATCTTTAGTTTAAATGCTACGATATTAAAGTTTATTTTCGTTTGATAACCCTATTTTCGTTTGTTCATGTTCACAAACCTCTTTAAGCGGGTTTCAGACTACGCTATAATATTATAGCATATCGTATATACACCATACATTGTTATGGCCACGTTAACACTGTACTGTACTATATATAATTGGTTTTGTATGGTGCGCGATATTGTTGTGCTATATATTATAGCGTAGCCTGAAAGCCGCTTTACAATACTATCTATCATTTCAGCATCGATACGAAAAGTATCGAAAACGAGCCCCACTTCCGGGTAACCTTTTAAAACAAACGCCACTGCGTCCGATAAGAGGCCTGTAAAGGATACAAATAAAAGGGCGCGAGATAAGGGGCCCCTAACAAATGGGAAAAAGTTCCGCTAGATTTATTGGACAATCGTGACGTCTCACATCACAATAGTGGAAACAGATCTTATAAGCTATAAAACATTCTCAATATATTAGTTAAACGTATTAATTTCTGCAACTAAGGAGATAGATACTCTAAAATTATATATTAGAGAATTGCTCTATTCATGATCGGTCTAGTGGCAAAAGCTTTATCAGATGCACCGACAAGGGTCTGATATGGCCCTTAAATTAGAAGAAGAGAGGGGACACATGCAAAAATAATTCAAGTATGATACTTACTTGTATTTTTTTTACGTTATCATCAAAAATAAGGAAAATTCGAACATGTTAACATAATGTCTACCTTAAACTTGCCTTTTACAAAGCCTAACCTTCGACCTCGACCTTTCGTCTGCGACTGTATGCCAAGCATGGGACGGTTACTTTTATATAAGGTTTACAAAGAAATATCCCTCGTCCATTGTTTGTCCCAAAAAAAACTAACAATTGTATACATAAAGGAAGGTAAATAAATAGAATGAACAAAAGCCTTTCCATGTAAATTATTGTCGTGGATCGGTTGCGAAATCCTTTGGAATCCAATTGAAAATGTTACAGCGTGTTTCAGTTAGTTTACCGAAGACACCAACCCACTGGCTGGAATTTGTATTTTAACATTTTTAAGATTATTTTTATCTACGCCGAAGTTTTTGCAAAAAAATTATTAGTATCAGGTTCAGCGTTGACTGTTTGATAGTATAGTTCTAAATTAAATTTATAATACTGAAGCAAATTAAATTCAAAATTGAGAATTATAATCTTATAAACATTCTAAGAAAATAGGAAAATATACACAGTTTTTGAGAATTTAATGAGTATTTAGAGGCTGTTCGTCTATTGACTCCTTATGCCTTTAGAATTATTGTTTTAATGTTTAATATTTCTTTGTTTTTCTATAGGTTTTGTAGTAGAGAATCTGTACCAAATGTCAAGGTATTATGTGGTGGTACGGACCTATTATATTGAGTTAGTCAATTGTCGATGCTATCATCTTCAACGTACAAATCAATTAAAGGTAAAAGAGTTATTTCATCGAAAAACACCACCTCATATTTATAACCACGTAAATTCCCCTCATGACGACGTATTGAGAAACCCCCAATAATCACATATCCTCTTAGAAATAAAACGAGGAATACGATGAAACCTTAATTGCAATCGTAAGATCTGTCGCAACAGCGCAAAGGGATTGCGCTGACGGTCGCAGGGTGGGTGGAATCAAGGAGGTTGTAGGACATAGGTCTGAGGCTTAACGCTCTCAATACACTGAGGCAAGCGAATTTTTCTTGACTTTTTGGTACTTCGCTAATAATACATAAAGATTGAATGTAATCACATTAGGTACTTGAACTACGTTAACTGTCAAAAATTCTACTTATTTTTAAAACAGTACTGCAAAAGAGTTTATTACTGCTGCCTGTTGTATAAAGTAATGTCATGGGCTTCTCGAGTGACACATATTATAATAAATCGATACGGTTCTAATTGATAACTCAATTTAGAAGTGTTTTGAACTAGGGAATGTTAGACCAGTTACGCTATCAAGTGTCAAGGCAGAAAACTTTTTATACATCAAATACATCATCACGCCTGTATTCCCCGAAGGGGTAGGCAGAGGTGCACTGTAGTGCACTATTGCCATTATACCGGGCACATTCCCCCTCAATACGAGGGAGATTTGGGCCATAGTCCACCACGCTGGCCCAATGCGGGTTGGTGAACTTCACACGCTATAGAAAGCTATAGAACAACTAGAAAACTTTTTATTTAAAAAAAATATCCCACAATGTTGTCAAAAGTAGAAGTACACTGAAATCGCTTGCCAAACAAAAGCATACTGACGTAGATTGCCTATGCCCAAAGGTTCTGTTTGCCTTAAGTAGTTAAGATTTAAGTACTCCTACGAGGCTCAACGCGGCTCAAATGAGCCAACCTCGCTTCGCATTGTTGAGCATCGTTTAATGGCACAAGTTCCAAAGAAAGTTTATACACGTTGTGTCGCATGATTCCTGGAGATACCTCGGGGTATTGTTGAAATCGTTGACATTTCATGTTCATGTAAAAGAATCCTTACGATTAAAGCCACTGTTGTGAGAACTGTAACAATGTGTTTAACTTTATGAAGAGATAGGTAATGTTAGCATAGCATTAGATGTTTATTAAGTTTTTGGACATAATCTTTAAAATAAATACGTCCTTCTGGTACTCTTAGTATTGGTAAAAATATTTATGAGTTGAGTTGAGTAGTATTTATTCTTGTGGCCAAATAAATTGGTAAGTGTCTAATCATTGCGTTTAGAATTAGCAGTAAGTGAAACTTTTTTTTGCTAAATCACTCTAAGGATAATTAAGTCTGAAAAACTTGATGAACATTTTTATGTTGGCCAAACAATGGTATTGTTAATTTTGTTAAGACACGTCGGGCGTGAACAAATATACAATCTGTGTGCCTACAGGACCGCACGCAGCTCGCACCCACGCCACCCTTAATTATATTTAACATTTCACGCTCCAATTTTGAAGTAGACCCTAAACTGTCCGGAAAATTTAATTTGTTAACCTCCGTTTCTGCATTGTGTTTTGTACAATTTGCTGTGACGTCATGTAACCCTTGTACTATATCATCTTTTCTCAGAGTAATGACTTTATCTATTGCGTGTTACAGTAGTTGTAGCATGTGCGCCAAAACTTAATTTATGTCACAGAATATGTTAATTATATCTCTTTCTCTCATATGAAATAAGACAGAGAGCGACCGAGCCAATCCGTGACAGAGGTCTTGTCTTGACATGCGTGCTAACACCACTGATAATGTTACTGTTGTGGTCTTTATTGCATGTTTTCGATCATTCCATTAAGAACCTTGGAAATTAAAGCCTATTTCTAACTTATCATTAGGTATCGAGCGCTTTACTCTATGTTATGTTTGACCTCAACATAAAACGATGTTCATGGATAACAGACAGGAGTATGTTCGTCTCTTATTTTGTTTTCTGTGATAACTGTTTCTATTTGGAATCCAAACTTTAAGTTTGTCTACTAGAATTATGTTCTATGCTCGCTAACAATGGTCTTGTTATAAGTCCTCTTCAACTGAATCGTACCTTCAGTTACAACAGTATATACCAACCAAGCCATATGGAACCATTTGGACATAATAAACATTTTCAATATATCTGAAACTCACGACATCTAGGAATAACCTTATAAAATCCTCCTAACCTTTGAGGTTGTCTGAAATTTCTGGAATATAGGTTACACTATTAGGATTGGCTACTTCAAAACTAGCATTTAATTTCTTAACACGTTAAATTATTGCTTTACTTTGATGTAACTATATTAGGTATATCATGTTTGAAAACGCTTCTTAGCAAAGATATACATATTAATTATTTCTCAAAACTTACAGCTATTATTACAGGAATTTTCTCCCTCGCACCACCAAATTGTGGAATGAACTTCATGCAGCGGTGTTCCCGGACCGATGCGACAAAGGTATCTTCAAGAAACGAGCATACTCATTCATTAAAGGTCGGGAACGCACTTGCGATGCCCCTGGTGTTGCAGGTGTCCATGGGCGGCGTTGATCACTTACCATCAGGTGAAACGTCTGCTCGTTTGTCTCCCTATCTCATAAAAAAAAAATACCCAATGCAACAGCTTAGCAACTAATATTAATTCTACTTTCGTGGTTTGTAACATATGGTGAATAATGCCACTCTTGTGAATTCATTCACAGTACTTAAGAATAGGTCCGACTCGTTGGCTATGAGATTGAGTGTGCGAAAGGCATCAGCGCATATGCGTTTTATTTAACACCTAAACATGAAGGCCCATGAATAATTCAATTACAGTTGATACACATATTTCTGAATATTTCATGAAACGAGCTACATATGCGAGTGGTATTTTATTCTTGTTACGGAATCTTATGCAAAAATGTTTACCTTGAAATCATTTGAGTGTGCGATGTTACTTCCTTATAAGCTCTGCGCCTACAGGCATACTGACTGAAACTGTATTGTCTCATTGCTAAAGCTCATTTTTCAACGAAATGGTGACGCGAGATCGCATGGCTTTTACCACAGAAATTCATACTTAATGTACATTAGCACAAAGTATATTTTCAAAAAAGATCGAGTTAATTCGCTGACTCCAATAGGCTAGTGAAGCTGTATCCGAGAATTTTAAAAAAAACTTAGAGACTGATAACCTATTTTGACTTATGCACCTCTTCTATAAGTAAAGATAGATAGAGAGTGCATATGATGCTAAAGGGGAACAAAACGATCTATTTTTATTGGACCGCGAGTGTACGCAATATTCCCTGTAAACGAAAGCTACAGTGGCGTATGTGTGCGTAAAGTAGTGCGTTTCTTCACTATTCTGAAAGGACCATGAACGCACTGGGGCGAGAAAATTGCCTGGAATGTATTTTAAAAAGAAACTGCTTATATATTTTCATAAATATTAAATTTCCGTTATCAAATCTGCGCGACTGTATTCGCCGACACTACGTTGTAAAATATGCTCTTTCGGCAAGTTAATGCAATTCCTTTTCTTATTGGCAAACATTTGGGATGAGCGTCTTGCTTGTCCCACCTATTTATTTGCGTACTGTTGCGACAGTGGAACTCCAAAATAACCCATCCCCAGGTGGGTACATTACTTGCCACAAAGCCTCTACTAGTCAGTCCCCGCAATTAACCCTCCGCATGCAGCCCCAGTTCGCTCGGGAACAAAGACCGCATCGGGGTCAACCCTGATTAGAAACTGCATGGTGAGGTAACATAACATCGCAACGCGGGGCCCGGTAACGATGTGTGTCACACTAAATACCTTGGTAGGTGAACAGCAGCGTGGCTAGCACGCATGGCAAGACTGTTACCGTGGATTGTATTGCACCGAGTCGCTCAACCATGTCTCAAGTCTAGTCATGGTCCTACCCGTGTCGTGCAGGTGTCCAAGAAAGCGAAGCAATGTACATACATACACCAGATTCTACAGATTTTTGCGCTAGGCAACTATTTAATATCTAGTTAAATTTATTTTAAGGCGAAAGATTTTAATAGATTTTTTGTGAAAGTGTACTTTGTGACTAATATACATAAAGATTGAATTTCTGTGAAAAACGTACATATGCATCTTCAATGAGTTAATAGGTACAGTTTGTTTTGGTATCGGCAAAAAATTGGTCGCGCGTGAATAGACGCGCCTGTGGGCGTAGGGCTTCGCGATGTCTTTTTCGTTTCATCTAACTGCCCTTTCAGAATGGATACCCTTACAGTTGTTATCAGCAGTTATACGCGGTCCCGTGGTGGGCCGTTACTGGTCCATAATAACGACACCCGGCCATGTCTGCGGCTTATTGTATCCCATATCTTGGATCAGGAATACGCTATGTTTTCGTTTTTCTAGTTAATAGGAATTGGCTGAATTAAAGAATTTGTATATAACCGTAGAAGTAACGCTACATGGTAAAACATGACTGTATCACGTACACTTTTCAAGTCGTCATTGTTGGCTGAAAGGCCACAGAGTATCCAATGGGGTGGGTAACACAATTTGGTACTAGCAAAAGACTACGAAGGCTACACATTTGACAGAAGACCGTATGCGCATTGAGTACTAAGACTACATCAATTTATAGTTTTCTTACATCTGGGGGAAAAATCATAGTATTCACAATAAGATGAATAATATACGGAAAATAATCGTTTTGTCCAGTCTACTATACAATTCTCGTACCTCTAACAATATGTATATGAAGGTACCAAACCAAGACCAAAAGACGTAAGGGTTGTCTCATGGTTTTATAACTTGTAAGAAATTTCCCAACTCACAAACGGTTAAACACAAGCCAAAAGTTAACATATGTAACCAAGTCTAATAGAAATTGGCAATGCAACCGAGTTATCAATTTCGTTGTTCAAAAGCAATTTTGTCTCTGGCGTCTTGTCAACCTGCCAATGTTCGATCAAACATCGATTACATAACCAATCAGCGATTGTATCTATTTAAAAAACATCGTTTAATTGGTGGTTGACCCCGGCCGGGACCGAGTCAATCTCAATTTGGTAACATGCCTCGCCACTCTCCCTAGATTGAAATTGATTGTACGTCCATCGCATCGTCCCCTTGAGAATTTAAAAGAGATTTGCATGCGCGCCGTGGATTTAATCACTTATCCCGTTTGCACTGATTGTATTCTAATAGGATTTTTATCACGTGCGAATGGGATGGAGAGATTTGCCGAGTTTCAGATACGAAATTAAAAGCGTTCCTAAAACTAAACGGCACTTGTATTGCAAGTAGTGCACTATGGACTGGGAGCGTACCAAGTTACTTACAGTGGAAAACTATATACTGTGTAAGCTCTAGATTTGCTTACTAAGGATTTAATTGCCTATCTCTGTATTATTGCGTTTACCTTATAACAAGGTTGGGGCAGTCGGAGTAATCGCCCCAATATCGTTTTGATAACAAATTACATTTTGGTTATCATCCATTAGGCACTGGGCCAGCGTGGTAGACTATGGCTCAAATCTCCCTCGTATTGAGGTATAATGACAATAGGCTCGCCCCCTATTACATTGGGATCAAAACACATCGGCAAAGTGTGGGCGCACTACAGTGCACCTCTACCCGTTCGAGGAATACAGGTGTGATGATGTATTTTTATTTATCCATAAAATTATCTAACTTATACTACCGTGGTTCGATAACTATCTCTTTAAAATAATATAGGTTGCGGTCATAAGCAAATGACTGAAATACCATTTCTGTAATTTGTCGTGACGAGGATCGATCTCGGAATCACCAGATGCAGTGAGTCACGCGGTCTTTGATCAACCCACAAGACTTTATACCTTTTCGTATGAGTTGGGTGGATCTTGCTTGCCTCCGCGTTATGAATGGACTGATTTGGACCTCGAAGGGAGAAACTACATACCCTTTGAACGAATTTTTTTTAGTAATTCCGTGAAGTACTCCCAGTCAGATAGACTTAAATGAACTCAGATGATTACAGATAAAAATAGTCTATCATCCTACTTATTATGAATACTAAATCGCAATGAAACGAGCATGAGAATTTGCTCAAAGACTTAATATCCATTAAAGTTGCCCCTTTCTAAGGAAACCCGAGTCAGGGGTTTACTGCCCGCGAATAAAACTTTAGAGATTCTGGTGAGCGTCGTAAAAATGGGATTCGAGATTTAATTAAGATGGGAGTAAGTCTTAAAATTGAATGTTGTTGTTAGTCGAATGGTTGTCGGTTTGAAAAATTGAGACTTGTTGTTTTTTTTAAATCAAAACCAATACTAAAACGAACTTTATTGACTCATAGAAAAAGCTCATTCTTCAACGAAATGTCATTGACAGCGCGAGTGTACTTTGACGCGTGGTCGCTTGGCTTTTACTACAGAAATTAATTCTTCATCTACAGCTTCATAGAGTTCGTTTTGATTATAGGAACTGTACCTGAGGCTTAATTCCTTATTCCTTTATAATTAGGACATAACAAAGCAAACCAAAAACATTGAACGCTTTTACAGGAGTTAAAAATAATCTAGGTTCAATCGGATTGAACTAACTAATTAACTCAGTAATAATCACAAACGTACACGTAAAGCAACAAAAAAAAGCATTTTATTACCTAACCAGTAATGTAACAACAATATTAAACAATTATAAGCACTTGGTTTAACACTTAAAATTTAATAAATAACGAACCCTACTTTGCCCTCGGTACAAAAATATCCCGCGTTTAATATGACTTTATATTATTAAGATTTATTACTTTTTATCACGGCACTGTCACGTTCAAATATGGAACACGTTTTCCTAATACGTCTGTTTTAATTGCACCCCTTCATCCCTTTGATGGTCTCCCGCTGGAACTAATTATCATGGCGGATCCCGGCCGAAACCCCCCCGATGGTAATATTATGTTGCATGTTAATTAAATACACCATTTATATTGGTTTGTTTCGTCGTTTGATTGAACGTTCGTTAACTTCGTTAATATCGTATTAGTGTAACGTGTAATTAGAATTTATTAATTACCATAGAGCGGAATCTAGTGGCATAAACATTTAAAATGCAATAGAGATTAATCATTGTTTTCTTCATATCGAGTATTCAAGCTGCTTTGAACTTTATTGCCGTATGGCTTAAGATGAACATTAATTTGCTTTTCTTCTTCTTTTCTTCAACGAAATTACGAAATATAATGTAATAAGATTGTTTATTGGTCGTGATGAGATGTAACATAACATTACTGGGCAAATATGTGCTTCAAAATGCACGCGATCAATACCAAAACAAACTGTATATACAAGGCATAGTTTTGAATGCAACATCATCGATGACGCCAGAGAGTTCACGCGACTGGTGTCAATTTCGCCATTCAATTTTTGTATGTATTGGCACAGAGTATCTTGTCATAGAAACAAGTTAATTCGCTCGCCCTACTATGTTCAGGGCAAAATAAAATAAAATATTTTGCTATGTATGAATAACATTCTGCGTTAGGTATATCACGAATATCATACCAGTGTTGACAATGGTATTGGCTCCTTATAGATTCTTATAGTTATATATATACTCCTTATAGTTTCTCATTTCCGATCGTCGGCGGTACCTACGGCGATATAAAATCATCTTTATACCCTGAAAAGCCTTCACTTGGTCCTCAAAGAGTTAGTGGTGCACTTAAAAAGCTTTTCAAACTTTCCGAGGCCTCTATTGATCTTAGTTTACGCACCTAATTTAGTCGACGAATAAAGTATTTTACAGGATTTTTTATTTATTACACTTGAACTAGTATTTCATACAACTTTTGATAAAAAGATAGTGACTTTAAAAAGGGGTTTATCGGCACTTAAGTCTTTTACAAAGTCAATAGATTATAACGATCTATAAATTTGGAGTTAAGTAGTCAGCATATTCGTAATTTTGTTGATAGCCCGAGTTATTTCGCTGATAGAATGCTACCTAATCCATTACCGTCGTCGGCTATAAATTCCTTGGGAATGAAATCGCGAGGCGGAGCTAGGGTCTATAATAAGTAGTTTAAACAGAGTGTAATGACGAATTACTTGTACCTTCTACCTTCATAACTCAATACAATGAAATAATTATACAGCTGATGCATGGTCATTTTAATGTTTATTTACTAAATTGTATATTCCTAGTAATAAAAAAATCGCAGATGCAGCCATTCCGTATCCTATTCCATTATAATATTCAAAATTTCGTAAGGTAGAAGAAGTATACAGCTATTTTCATATCTGTACTCTTATACCCGTCCCCCCTCTATTTATTCCGTGCGTTCCGGCACGAGTCAATAATATTTCCTTTATACGACATTCGGAGACGACTCGGCACTCGCCCTGAATACCTTTTATTCCATTTAACGGGATCCTTTCGACCCTGAATAGAGACAAATGGCGGTGGCGTTATCTCGTCGCCATTTCTTCTAATTCGCGTCGCCAATGACCCGCGGCGCTGTAGGGTTAATTAAAGAATTAATCGCAATCCGGGGCCTCGGGGACCGGGCGACGTGGCCGTGACTAAAATTTGTCGTAGGGTTAATAATGTGCGCAGCAAATGATGAGATTGTTTTTTTTTGTGCTTGTTGTGTGTAAAAGCAAACAATATGGTTTCTTATTTCAAATGTATTCTGAATTGAAATTAAAAGCTTCATTTTACGGTTTTGTTAAATAGCGGTGTTACTGAGATATCATGGTGAAATGGCAGCTGCCATTTGCACATCATGGTAGTTACAGGGCCCGAAGCACGGTCAGATCGACGAATAGTTTATTCTATCCCGTTTCTCTTTGTTGTTTGTACGATGGTAAATTCTGAACGGAAGAACATTCGTCTGTAGACTGGTAATAGCAATTGGGGTCATTTAAGTCATTGTCACTTTAGAGCGAATGAATGATCACATTCTATCTAACATCGATAAAAGGTGCCATTCACACGCCTTTCACACATTCATTTATCACAAAAAAACGACAGCGATAGTTGTAGACTTAGATTCCAGTGTCTCACCGCCCGCGCCATTAGAAAAATAAGTAAGGAAATGTAAGTAAGTACAGATTTATCGCTTATCATCAGTCACTTTTGGATACAAACCCCTCCCTTAAAACTGTCCCCGACTAGGTTCCCCCCACGTGTCAGCATATCGCGCATTTACTAAATGAACGACCACGTTTAATCCTATCAAAGGCCGCCGCCCGTTCATCGATATACAGGATGATCGAACCGGGAATTAATCACCCGGGTATTTTCGACCCGAGCGCAGTTTTCGACCTCAGCGCAATAGATGCACATACATAATTAATCGCGAGGATATCGGCTTTACAGCTTCCTCTATACATCTGCGGGAAACACATGTAGGTCAACGCAATTAATGGCTGGCCGTAGCGTAGGTAGGCGTATTGATTTCGTTTATCTTTTGTTTGTTAGTCACTTCTAAGAATTTATGTGGTAACTGTAAAGTTATTTCGAAAGCACTGACAGACTGCCCCCAAGCTTAGATGTCAATGTACAAGCGTTTCTGCAAATAGGACCCAGAGTCTGTACCTAGTGAATAGTATAGCAACTTTGAACATCTCCCTGTAAAAAAAACTAAAACTGGCCAAGTGCGAAAAGATAAACTGGATAGAGAGACAAACATAACTTTGCAGTTGGTATACTAGTTTCCCCATTCAAAGTAACTACAAAATAAGTATGTAATCGTAAAAAAAACATTTTCTAACAATAAATTTTCAATTTTTTCCTTTACTTGAAGTAAGGTATTATATTGTTGCCCAATTTCAAGAAAGAAAGAGCTATTAAATTACATAAAAAAATATATCCGAGTCGATTTTGGAACATCTTTTTTTGACGTCGCAACACACATGGCGTAAAGATGCGCGCGAACATTTTTTTGCTCACACCAAAACGAACTTTATGTCGACGTTCACGAAGATGTAATTTCTGTGGTTAAAGTCACGCAATCGCACTGCGAAATTCGCTCGCGCCTTCAATGACATTTAATTGAAGAATTAGCTTTTTAATTGAGTCAAAACAGTTCGTTTTAGCGTGTCTTGACGCCCCAGTTTGCCCGGGGCTTTAAGAAAAAGGTTCTGCGCAACAATAAGAAAAGGTAATACTACCTAACTGTTGCTGCATTCGGTCTCATTACCCATTTCGCTTCATTTTGGCAAACTCGCAATATAGTATAAACACGAGTAAGACGTTTCAACCGCATTTACAAGCGCGCAAGCAAGCGTTGTTCACTCGTAATAATTTTGAATAATGTATGAAGCCGAATAGACGAGGCGCACCGCGTTCCGGGATTTTCAACCCAAATTGAATTTAGGACATGCTGTAGAAAATTATTGCGCGCGATATTTTGATGCGAATTGTTTTATACTGTCGGTTTCGTGCGAGGTTTACAATTAAATATTTAATTAATTTAAATCGTAATTTTGCAGAGTAATTTGTAATTTACAAAAACGGTTAATTAGTTTTTGCGCCATGTTTCTTTTTGTTGTCTGCTTATTCAGCGCGGCTTGCACGTGTGCAAAAAAATTGTCACGTATTACGCCGCCCCGAGATAGTACGCTATCTCTTTCGTAATGCATGGGATAAATAAAGACAAAATAGATACAATATCACACATTTTGTCTTATCACAACCGGCTGTGATTGTATCAATATAAAACATATTGAAACATACAATTACTATATTTCAGACAGTCCTTTATGTAACCTACCCACCTACGTTTTAATTAAGTGCCGTTAATAAGTTTATTAAAAAAAACCAGCTGCAAACTCTTTGTTCTCTGTAAATGTGGCTAAGTATTGTTTCTTAAACGTCACAGCACAGCTCGTCAACTCAACTTGGGACCGAGCTAGGGTAGGTACATGCCGTATTGAGGATGAACAACGCCGCGACGTTATATCGCAGATATGAAAAAAGGACAATAAGGGATGAGGCAAATGTGCAAATAAAGACAGTCTGCACCGTTACGTTTGCCACCAAAAGCCAAGGGGAAATTATGATCACATATATGTAGGAGATGGCGAGGGTGAATAGTGAAGCCGTTAAGCCCCGTTTTCAATGGAGGCGTCAAGATGCGCACATCGAATTTTTTGCAAAGATCAAAACGAACTCTTTGTTAATACACATAAAGATTGAAGTTAAAGACACGCGTCCGCAGGTTAAAATTCGCCATTGAAATTTTGTTTAAGAATCAGCTTTTTCTATGAGTTAATACAATTAGTTTTGACATCATAATGACCATAGCTAGATAAAAAATAGCTCTTAGTTTCCTCATTCTGACTAGACAATGGGAACTCATTAAACTCATTAAATGGGAACCCTCTTCGGTCCCACCCTCTTTTTCCTCGGTAAATATGTACCCCGAGACGGCGTTCCAAAATAAAGCCTCCGGGATATTCTTTCTGATAAATTTTATCGTTCGCTTATTAGAAACAATCGTGTTATTTTTACGTTGCAAAAATCAACGCAACGTTAGGGTTAAAATACCCTCCTACTTTCAACTCTTTTAGCAGTATTGTTTAACTTCATTAACATCACTTCAATACAGACACAAGAGCTGTCAAATCAAATTAATATTTTATGTTCGTTTGCGTAAGTCGCGAGGTGCGCAGACTTCTTGACCTTTAAGATTTGTAATATCTATTTATAAATATCAATTTATGAAATGAATCTAATAGAATCCAGACTCATCTATCACCCCCTATCACTAAAATGTCAGAGCTGACAACGACATAAACTGAAGTTTGATATAAATTGAACACAAGTTTCATATTGCCTCTCATCTAAAACCTAGCGATCGCAATAAATATTTGTTCGAAAACTCTGATTGAAAACGTGGCATAGTCGTATCAGATTTGTGTTTTTTGAATTTTGTTTGCATTCAATTTAAATGCTCGGTATCGGTGTAATTTAACCTATTATATCTTACATTAAGGTCCAAACTTGAACAACCAACGGAACCTCTGTCAAGAATTAGCCCTTTGTTACGTTTATTAAGCTTGAGATCTTTAAATATCAAATTTATATCCTGTCCTTGCTTTCGTACACTCTATTCAATACCTTAATATAACCTCTACTCCGCCTCCTTCATTCCTACTTTCTTCCCATTAATTTCCTCATTCATTTCCCTCCAATAAATAAACTTATCAGTCTACATCAATTCCTATGAATCAGATGACAATTACTAACTTTCTTTTAAATTTTCCAAGCGCACTCTGTACAAAATTTAATTAAGTCCAACACATATTTTTATAGCATCTAAAACTCTCGAGGAACGTAGTAAAAACTGTGTTTTATAAAGGGTGAAGTATCGTAATATAAAAACACAAACCTCCAAAGACGCGTCACGTCGGGGCTTCATTGAAAGTTTCAGCGGGTAAATATACTTCTGCAGTCTTAGGGTTGGCGACAGTCTATATTTCCATCCGTTGCTTTCTTTACTTCCTTTCATGAATATAAATAAATTTTCAGACCAACTGACAATGTTTAGTCTCTGATTTTTGCTAAGTGCCTAGTAAAAGTAGGTACTAGAACATGTTTAAAGCTTATATATAACAATTTTATCACAAAGAGAATCTCTTAATTCTGGAGTAAATTGTAAGCTATGTTGCTCTACGTTTATTCCGCCTCGACAAGTCCTCTCGCCATATTTTTGATATGCATAATTGAAATCACAACTGCGGTTCCCGTGTTAGTTGGGCATAACTTGGATGTGCATGTGGAATTCTCTCATTACGGCTGTTTTGAGAATTTAAATGAGAATCCTTTTCTGCTGAGGATTAATCCTGGAGTTACGGAAGCAACATTTCTGAGAAAACTGTTTTGTTGGCACTTAAATGTTTTATACAATAATGAGGCAAACTTGTCTACAGCCTTTTTTTGCTTTTATTTTTTAATTATGAGATATTTTTATATTTTTGTTTCAACCCTACAGCTGTAGCAAGATGGCCTCGGTTTAAAAATATTCGCGGCACGTACAGTGGCTGGCGATAAACAATTAATTTCTTTAATCAAGTGCGCGCGACGCGAAATCATCGCTCGTCCCTTCCAGGACAGCAAGAATTGATGACAGTGTTGTATAGATTCTATAGATTACAACGCACTGTTGTCTTGAATTTGTAGACACTAAAGCCAATATACAAACAACCTACAACGGAGTTTTTTAGTTCACTGTAAATATAATTATGTGGATCATAACATTGTATAAACATGGATGCATATGACTCGCATCTTTAAAAGTATAGAGACCTAACTCAAAAATAATGTTGTTGAAAAATGGTCGTCAGAATGACCCATTAAGATTTATATTCGAAAACCTAAAATTTCAAAATGGCTCTCTATACTTTTAAAGATGCTTTGTGTGTCGTGATTTTAATCCATACCAAGTCAATACCAAGATATTTTAGAGGAAATATGCTTTGTTATGCCAGTGTATATTGAAGCTCTATAAATTTGGGACTCATACACATACACACTAGTCTATTAACTAACATCATAAATGGCATGTGTCATTGCTATACATTATAAGTATCATACATCGTAGTAAACGCATGCCTTTTTAAAAATTCACAAAAAGCGCGATCGCGTTTCTTTTATAGAAAAAATGCATGTAATACATCTTAGCCACGTATTATAGGAATGTGGGTCGCCCCGTGGAAAAGGCAACCATTAAATAGAACCCAAAGGGCAAAGGACAACCTTTGTAAGTAAAAATAGCGTTCTAACAACATACGTACATACAGATAATATTACACGACTCGGACGCATTTAGCATTTTAAATATGGATACGGAGAAACGTATTTTTAAACTTCGATTCGTGCTCTATACAATGAAGTAGTATAAGACCTAGAAACTTATTATAATGAAGAATGCAACTCAAAAAGTCCTGCTTAATTTCGATACATGAAAGAATGCCTTATTCAATTAGTTCATGCTTAGTGTAATGAGACGTTGTTATCGCCAATAACTTAACCAAGTATAGCATCATTATGAAAAAAAAACGATTATCGGAGAAATGAGGAAAGTGATCAAGCTACTTAGAACCCTATTAGGGACATTACAATAATTAATAGCCCAAAACTTGTGAATAACAGTGGTAATTATTAGAGTAATGGTCATTATTAGAGGCCGTGGCTCCTATCTCGAGTGCTGCAATCGGAATCGTTAAAGCTAACTGCAGGGGCCGATGTGTGTCGTTACGGTTATATCTGAAATCGACGCTTTCCTGGGTCCGAGACACTTGCTGCGGCGATTCACAGGTGATCCTAAAGTGTCTATTTGAAATATCTTTTGAATTATTAGGATGTAAAGTTGGTTTATTTGGAAAAGGGCCAATTTTTCAATCCTCAGTACAATTAATTCGAGTTATTTGTCTGTAGATACTATGAATATTATTTATTTATTACTAACGATTCATAAGTGCCTGTATTGGTTTACATGAATAAAAAATTCTGATTTTATATTTTTCTGCGTACAAAAAACCCTAGCCCTTTAATAGCATGCGCCTGGAACGTAAGGCCATGCCATATTTTTTTGTTTCAATGACCTATGTTTCTGAGATTTTCTGATAAGGTGGATGTTTTCGATTTATAAATATTGGTTTATGCTGGTATAAAGGGTTGACAAATTCACCTTTACCCAAGTCTGATTTTGGCTCTATTTTTTATAATCTAACCATATCACAGCTCTGTTTTGCTCGCTCTCATCTGTAACTTGTATGGTGTATGACCGCTAACGGTGCACGGCTCGGCCACCGTTACTTTGCCGATGGCTTGCAGTTTCTAATAGTATACCGTGCCGGTGCCCCATTGAACGGCGATCTAACTGAACGGTTAACCTATCGTTTTTCTCAACATTCGTACTCATTGGAATCTGGAAAGAAATATCGTAAATACTCTTTTCTTGCCATGAAAGGCGATTACATAATCGGATCGGAACACATAAAGGACTTGAATTAAATAGCTGTCTCATGCAAATCCTTGAGTATATCAAAAGGATTTCACCAAACGCGCTAAGAAATGCAGCCACCGGCTACTGACTGCATTACTGGTATTATTCAAAGTCCTTTTTTACTAACGTAGGCTTACAAAGAGTCTATTCAAGAAGCATAACGATTACTTTGTTACATGTAAAATTTTAAGTGTTTACTTTCCTAGAATCGGCAATGCATTGTGAGGAGGAAACACCTTTTGTAACGATTTTGAAGATAGAATGGATGGATTAATGTGGTGCATGTATCTTACCTCAGTGAAGCACTAACTTTTTTTTTTCCAGTTATACTATCCAATAATGACATGTTGATATATTGTATGCATCGATATTGATAATGAGTAAAGTAGAAATGGTGTCGTTTATACTTGAGAATGCAGACGAAACAGTGTTCCGACGTGAAAAGGGCACAACAAAGCGGAAACGTGCAAAGTTGTTGTAACAGACCCAAACTGCATGTGGCCAGCACATATTTAGAGTCCAGATGCCATATTTATGCAGAACACGGGCCATGCTTGTTTAGCTCGAATCATTTATCTCTGCTGTGTGATGCGTTTAGTATGCGACTGGCGTGTTGCAGTCAGGGTTGTCACGTGCAATGTGGAACAATCCCGAAAATCCAGAGGATAATGGAGAGAGAGTTAAAGCTACAACAATTATTGCTGAATAACTTGATAACAATGATAGCGTTTTACGTGATTTTAATCATGTCGTCCTAAACATACTTACTTACTAGCGCATCGTAGTGTACATAGTAATCGCTTTCAAGATCGTTGTCGGCTTGGTGGTGTTTTGTTTTAATCAAATTGTTTTGAAAATTTCATAAAATATTAACTTTTTTATTTCTACGCTTCACCCCTACTCCACAGGGGTTTGTGCGAGCACTGAGCATACAAACAATAATATGCATACCTACTTATATAAACGGCGAAATTTGATTGTCCACATGCTCACCGCAGCATGTAAATGCGATGCTTTCTCTCGCTTGTATAGTTACTGGAACTGTGGTGTGGGAAAGATATGATTTATTGTTTTGTACATGCATAAAACTTCCCATTTTGGATAACCCTACGTTGACCACGTTTAAGGTGCTATTGTTTGTGTTGAGATGTAGTAATATAACTGTAGTAGTAGTAAAACCACCTAACAGTGTAACTAGCTTTGCTTAATGTGGTATTAAATTCGCACCATGGCTTTAGGAAATACCTGGAGAGGGAACGTGTAGATCCATGACTGTAACGGCAATATGGATACCGTAAATACATAGATCGGATAGGTGACGTGGGTGCACGGCAGTGCATCTCTTCCTACCCCTTTCGGGAATACAGGCGTGGTAATCTATGTGATGTCTTTCTATTTAAGCTTGCTCAGGCGACAAGTCAGCCCGCATAAGACTATCACTCTTGCAAATGTTTTAAGTTATAACCATTACTTTTAGTTTCTGACTGCTAAGTTAGTAAAACATCTAAAAAAAAACAATTCATATTTATACAATGCTACTCTAAGAGGTCACGGTAAGGCCCCTGTTGTTTCGCTATCAATCGGGTCAGTGGCCAATGCAACTATGAATCAAATGTTCTGTTAAATGAAGGATTTAGCAACTGTAAAAAAGCTCGATTAACAAAACTTGGTGTCTAAAAATATTATTTTCATTGTTCCAGGTAAACATTGTAACATCATTAGTAACACGATCAACAGACGTGGCTGCCTGCAACTCATCATTCACGGCGTCATGCGTACGGACTGCTAATTGAACCGATATTAGCTCTTATTGAGCGAGTAATGTACATTTAATATGCATTGTTAATGTACGTTTAGATAGATTACGTTAATCGACCGTTTGCAACGGTTCTTAGTTACTGGCGGATATTGACATACTGTTACTTACGTATTGATGTACGATATTCAATCGTCAGACGTGTACTAGTGGACCTCCACCAATTATTTCTTGTGAAGCCTTACCAGTCTTACCACCACCTCTTAAAGTATTGTGTTTTAATAGTAACTGTAAGTTTTTAACCGACTTCCAAAAAGGAGGAGGTTTCTCAATTCGACCGTATACATATTATATATTACCGTATATACCGTATTGTTTTTTTTATATGTGTTCGCGGATAACTTCGTCGTTTATGCACCGATTTTGGAAAGGAGATATCCCAAGTGTGGTACCATGTCCAAAATATTATCAGAAATCGACCCCCTGGTTTTTATTTCTGGCTATAATTTTTTTTGGGCTGTTATCAGGTAAATTCCTAAGTGTATTTGCCTAGTCTGACGTAGATTGGCACCTACTCCAAATGTACTAAATTATAAGATTATTTGTAGCTATTTAGTGCACCTAGGTTTTTGAAGTCGGTGTTTTGTACTGAGTTAACTGTCAAAAACTGAAAGTAATATTAAATACATTGCTGCAAGACATGTGGTGGTATGGGGGCTGTTCTCGGTCCTCTACCATTCGCGTCCCGTGACCCTGAGACGTCAGCCCATCTTGTAGACCGTCCAGGACATTTAAATTGTCTCATTCTCCCAATATTAGCCTCAAGTTTATTGAATTTCAATCTATCTGCAAGGTATTTAGCGTTACTTTATCAGAACAATAGTAATTTGTTATGCCGCTATTCGCGGATTGTAAGCCATACTTAAATAAGAGGGTAAGTTGCAGTAATCAAGTTCAATTTGTATTAATAATATTGGCATGCCTTGCAAAGCGTAATACATTTTTACCAATATACTTTATATAGATTCTTGGGGCCAGAAACCCTGATAAGCGGCCTCAGAAAACGCTACCAAAGTTTTATCACAATATTATCAATGCTTTAGGAACGTATAGAGTACAAACCTACAAACATTTATTTTTATTTATGCAGAATAGATATGCCCGGTTGCATGCTGTTTTAAAGTTTAAAAATGATCCTCTAAGCTAGTATTGTACAAAAACACATTGCATGATCCTTATCTAAGACAATTAGAAATAGCTTTTCATTGCCGCACTAAGTTTGATTTATATCTGTGCGTTCCTAATCAGATGGTCAGTGTTCCATTAAATATGAACGGTTTCGTGCTAAAAGCAGATCCATACTGTCAGTATCGATGAGGCAGTGCAACAGTTTAATTAACAGTCTAGACGTTTAGCCTGCTGACCTACTAACCACTGGTTGTGACGGAAGACTATTTTTTGTATTTAAAGCTAAAACTTTCCGAGATACTCTTGAGTATTGTTTTAGTGTACTCAAGACTTATAAAGTAGTCTATCATAATATCGAGGGGTGAAAAGCCATTTACCAGTTTTGGCCGATATTGACTTATATTTGAAATCAGCAAATTATTCTGCGTCGAATGAGTATGCTCTCCTGTTAAGTTAAAAAATATATACACGCATGTACAATAGCGTTGTAGAACAGTTTTATATGGATTATAACCATTTTTGAGGGTTTTTGGATGGATTGGAAATCTTTATTATATTGTATAATTGTTAATTAAGAAAAACACAAAAATGTAAATCCTTATTTGAAAAAAGCAACCATGGAGTTTCTTGCCCATAAATGCATTCCGAATGGGTGGTAGAGCTACTATTTTTACTATTTATTGACGATTCATAAGTGCCTGTATTGGTTTATATGAATAAAAAATATTCTGATTCTGATTCTTATAAAAGGTTAGTTTGTAAATGATTCTCTAGACGATACCCATCCAGTTGATAGTCGCAATGAGCCTTACTGTGTTGGTTTACGTACATACATGTTGGAAATAATCGAATGTATGAATATGGATAAAACAAAGAAACATTCCATGCATTTTCCATCAAGACAATATACATTTTCCAGTTACCTGCACGACAGGACACTAATTCGAACACACGAACCAACAACACACGAAGATAAACGCTTGCAATTGAGGAGCTGAACACAAAAAATAATGGAATGTGCCGCAAAACGTATGAGCAGGGAGGGCGGAGACGACGGGGGGAGGACGTTTGTGCTTAATGTTCGAGACGAGTGTTTACAGAGAAAAAATGCTCACGACGTGTTTATGGCTTGGCATTGTGTCGTATGAAAATATTTACTCTTTGTCTGGCGTAGTGTTAACTTTCAAGGTTCCTGTCCCTTGGATAAACATTGAAAGTCACCCTGGATGTCCCTGCATACTGAAAATGTTTTGAAACCACTGAAAAAAGAGATTTAATAACGCGATCTACATAGTGACTGGGGGGAGGGACTTCACTGGACTTTCCTGAAATTGTACTCTGTGTGAATATATATAAAGATTGAATTTCTGTAGCGATAGCCACGTGACTATGCGATTGAATTCGAATGAAATCGAAGATGTTTCTTTGAAAATGAGCTTTTCCTATGAGTTAGTATAGTCCATTTTGCTATTGGCGAAAAACTTGTCGCGCCTGTCGGTGCACGCCTTCATACACAACAAAAAATTTTTAGCTAATTTATAGTAGAAGTAAAAATTGACGTCACTTTACAATAAATTGCATTTTCTAAACTAAATTACTAATCAATTTAGTTTGTTATAAATATCGCCAGACACCTATAACTACTCATCCTATGATCCCAAACTTGCAAAGTTTGTACTATCGATACCATACAATGGCTGGAGGCGACCCCTATTAAATGGACGTTTTGTCCTTATAGGAATTACAGGGCTTCCATGAACTTTCCGGTACAACGTCGTGTACAAATAAATCTAGTGTTTATTCAGTAAATTATTCAGAAACAACCCTTACAGAATACTCGAAAGTCTTGACAATTTATCGTCGCGGGATCCTTGAAGCGATGTTTATTTGAATAAAATGAACATTTTCGAATTTTATGAGAAGTTTAGATGTTCTTTGCCAAGTTCACTCGTAAAGTGTCCTTTACACAACAGGAATGTCTTTGTTTATTCCAAAGAATAAAAGGGACAATTAGGGAGTACATTATTTTTCCAGCTTCCCTTCAAGTCTCTGACAAATTAACAACTGGACTCGAGTTTCATAGGCGTATCCCTCGACCATTAGCGTGGAAACTTGTGTGCCTGCACTTGTGATTGCATAGGAATACTTGTGATTGCTCATGGAGCTAAGGTTTGGTTTATAAATGTAGACGTTAGGGTTCTATGCGTGTGAATCTCACCCCCGTTCCTAAAATTGCAACAAAGTTGATCAGATTCATGGCGTCCTACTCAAGTCGAAACACTGTCGATTGTCCAATTAGTAACTTAGTTTTGTACGTAATAAGAGCATGAAAAAAAGTAATTACAACTGCCATTTGCAATTACAGGTGTCCGTGGAATGAGGTTTCTAAGACAATGCAATTTTTCCGACCATGGTTTCGACCATTAGCGGAAGGTCTTCGAAACGGCCGAGTTGTGAAGGCCAAGCCTCTTTGTGGGGACCTATTCGGGTGTGAAGCGATTTATTTTCGGGGGCGTGACAATTGGTAACTTTATCATGGTCTTTTGTCCAGAAAACTACGGGCCCGTCACGACAGTTGGAAAATATTAACAGTTATTCCTGATACAATGAAGTTTTATAGATTGAACAGAAATATTCACTTTGAGGTCATAATATGAAGCAGTTCCTGTAATATTGTGTACAACGGTAATTATTCCAACCTAACAGATGCCTCCATGTGAAGTTCAGAATCGTAGCGTTAGAAACAATCCAAATATTCATATAAGTAAATTCAAATCTATGAATGATTCGGTGCCATGTTTTTCTTACTGACATAAGCAATTACAATCCAAAGTTCACAGTCAATTGGCCCCGTGACGGAGTTAATTTGATTTCCCATCACGGCTGATTGGCCTCCCATTGTTCATGGGAATCGGCCGCTTACTTACATGACGTCTTTCCGAGCAAACGGTTGCTATGGCTTGATTGCGCCAAATCAAATCACGTTTTTTCCATTGTTACTGCATTCACTTCTTTTTATGTGAATTCAAACAAAAGGATGTTCCCAATTCGACCCGTATGCTTTTTTTTTATGATATCGATGAAAACGTTTTGATGATCTTCTGCGTCGTAATATCTGTGGATGCGTTAATTGAATTTTGTGCATTCTCGTCTACTGAGAGAGTTATCTCCAAATTTAAAGATTTCTTTTGAGTAATTAATTATGATATGGCTCTACACTTTTACATTGAAAATAGTTTTGTAATGCTGCATTCGGTATATCTGGACGTACAACAAAAACACCACACGTGGCAAAAGTAAGGTCCAAATTTACTATTAGAAACCTTGCATTAAAGCAAGTATAGGATGGTTACGGGGTAGATTTAATATCAGAAATGGCTATTTCAGAATTCACTCCATTCTGGGTGTAAGTGCTCTTACAGACGAGCGGCACCAACGGCATAGGCAACTGCAGCCGTAGCGTGCCGCGCCCGCCATTTTGTCACTCGACTGCAAATAGTTTAAGAGTGTGCATGCGTTGCAAATTTGTAAAATGAGTTCCAGTGACGAAATTTTCTATCTCAATATTGAATTGCTAATTGTGGCATTAAAGAAAAATACGTGTATTTGGAATTATAAATTGAAAGAGTACCTACACTAATAAAATAATAAACAACAGAGCATGAATGTCGGTATGTGAAGAAGTTGTTAATTATTTTAATCTATACATACATACATACATACATACATATATACAAATAAATAAAATTGGAGTGTCTGTTTGTAATATCAAAATAACACTTTTTTACCAAATGCGTAGGAAAGTATATACGATACCTATAACGAAAACGCAATTTTCAAAATTTTTGTCTGTCTGTCTGTCTGTCTGTCTGTCTGTTTGTTTGAGGTAAACTTCTAAACGGCTGAACCGATTTCAATTGGACTTTCACTGACAGATAGCTGACGTTCCAAGGCGTAACTTAGGCTACTTTGATTTTTAGAAAAAGCATTAGGGTTCCGCGGGAAAAACATAATACCCATATTTCCGGGTAATCTCCCTAAAGTCCACGCGGGCGAAGTCGCGGGCACAGCTAGTAATAAATATATTTCTTGAATCCACAAAGAACGTTTATTTTTTGTTTCTGTCGGCGCCGATGAAGTAAAAATAATAACAGTGTTTCTTCTTCGGAATCCATTTTGCAACTGACTCTTATACTATGAGAGCCTCCGACGGCTGCCGCTGATCTCTATAGTTGAGATGTCGACGCGTCGACGGCTGCCGTCGGTTGCCGCCGACGCGTGTCGACGGCTGCAGTTGCCTATGCCGTTGGTAACATGCCGCTCGTGTGTAAGAGCACTAACTGGGATCGCCCTCAAATCCATTGTTTTAAACCTTAAAGTACACGCGTCGTTTTCTTTGGTACCATACGATGAGTGTGTGTTATCTGGCGATTCATTTTTTTAACAGCCTTTTGAAAAAGGAGGATATGCTCAATTCGGACCGTATTATTTTGTATTGATATGAGACAACACCTCTACATAGAAAACATACGACATGTACTGATCATAACAAAGACACTCTCGGCTAAAATCATCTAAATCCAATTCACACAAAAAAAATGTTAGGTGTTTTCTATGCTATTATTCTCACGCAGACACTAGCGCCACCCCGCGGCAACCGGCGGCACCATTAGTGCAAGGGTGACGTCACGTTTGAGAGCACTCGCCAACTAGGCTACTGGGGCCATCATTCAATGGGCCACACTATTAAGCCCTGCTCAAATAGCCGCGGCAAAATGCCTGCGATTTCTCGCTTATACCAAAACTTACTCTATTAACACGGTAGCTGCTACACTAGGTTTTAAAAGCCTTATAAAGATCTTCCTGCCTCGAAATCGTGCTATTTCACTCGGTACGCACCATCAAAAATACTGCACCTGGGCCTAATCAACCTGGCTGCGCACAGTTAGAAAATACATGAAAACTAGCGTATCAGCCAACGTGTTAACTCATAGACGAAATACATTTTTCAATGAAACGTCATCGATGACGCTAGCGTATTTAGTTGCGTCGCTTTTGCCACAGACATTCAGTCTTTATGTATATTGGTGCAGAGTACATTTTTAAATGTAATAAAGTCAATCGCTTGCCCCAGTATATTTAGGGCATCATCTGTCTGGTTTTCTTGTGACCCGAACACATAACATGCATTGCATATGCATAACATTATAGATTTTCTTTACATCTATGTAAGTGGTCCCTTAGTTTATTTAGTGTTTCAGTACCAGTGCCAAGATCAAACTTGTGCCTCCGATTATGTCGCACTATGTCCCACTTTCATAACTCTTACGAAAGAAACGGGCTAAACTGACATCTTGTTTTGTATGAAATAAATTAAATTTAAAGCGGGTCAACTTGGACTAACGAGCATAGACAACGTTTTTAATTGACGTCAATCTTGTTAAAAAAAAGAATGCTGCATATCCGAAAAAGCTTTTTAAATTTTAAGTTTGTTTACATACCTAATTCTAAATTCAAAATATTTAAAGAAACCCGCATTTCGTAACACGTAGAACGCCGCAACGGAAGGCGTCGACAGCTAGACGTCGTGCCGGCGCAAATTACCCCAAGATACGATTCTCGGGGCGATCCATCATCGGAGGGCTATCCCGCCGCGTCATCTCTTGTAACAATGCGGGGCTGCCCGTCTTCGCGAGAGAAATTATTTTATGTCTGCGCTGTAATTTATGTAACTTTCGCTATAAGAAGTCCTTTTATAGTTTGACGTTGTAAGACTAACTTATTTAGGCTTATCATATTATTTGTGAAGCCCTTTTGTATTTTAAATGTCAAATGCAAATATAAGAAAGTAAAGAAACTTCTTCATTTATTTCTTTCACAGATGTTGAGTCGAAGTCTTTCCTTAAACAATATGTTTGTTTTTGTCATAATAACAGAAGCCTAATTTTGAAACCACGGTTCTTCAATTGATATGACACGTATAAGCGGCCGCATTATGGCGCCAATAGGGCTGTTAAGCCCCCGTAACACTGTAATGCCGTTAAAAGTGCGCCGTAATAGCACCGTGCGGTTTGTTCGCTCGAGCAAATGGTGTTGCCAATAAGAATAAGTTAGCCTTTCGGTCGTTTCGACCATGCGGACGGCGTTCTGCGGTTAAATCGGACAGAATAGAGCCCCGTGCCCAAAGGCGCACGATTTTTTTTGCACTAAAACGAACTGTATTAACTCAATGAAAAAGCACATTTTTCAACGAAACGTCATTTATGTTGCGATGAAATTAGTCGTGTGGCTTTTACTACATAAATTTAATCTTTATGTATATTTACACAGAGTTCTTTTTCAAAACAAGTCAAGTACATTCGCTCGCCGATACGAGGAAGACAATGACTTCTCAAAACAATTCATCCACCAGGGCCCCAAGTGGGGCCCAGGTAACACGTGTGGTGGCTTTCCAATACCCCTGCGGACTGCTGGGATCAATCATGCACCCGCACCGCGCTATGAAAGGGGAAATTAAATATTCAGTCGCCGCACGAGACCTGTTGACTTCCATCTTTGTTCTAACCACCCTTTGTTGTACTTCAAATAAGATATAATGGACAGAGTTTTGATGAATAGGTTTTATGAAGACCGATTATGATCGCTGATATTGCAAGCTTTTATTTCCTTGAAAAGAGCATTACAGCAATCATGTTTAATGTTCTCTCATAGTTCTATAGTTTTCTCCAACGAGTTATTATAACTAAGACGGAGATTTTTCTAACATTCGACATTTTTACGACGTCCAATTTTGTGTGTGACTTAGACGCCTACGAACATCACATGTAATTTTCTATGTCAAAGACGTATAATACTAGCCGGCCGTGGCATCAATGATAACTATTTCGGTAAAAAAAAATTACCACTTTTCAACACATAGATATTTAAACTTTCTAGTATTATTGGTTTTAACAGCCGTGGTCTATCATTCGGTCGGTATCTTTCTTTCAACCTTATAGTGATATTGTAAAGGGTTTCATTTGAATAACGAAATATCCTTTCTTATCAAAGTTTTAACAGTGAAGGAGGAACATGCTACGGATTAAGTTTGTACGCTTCGTTGATTACACTAACAAAATAAAAGTAAATCGGCCTCCTTAACTGCACATCTTTACATCCAAAAATAAATCAACCAACTTGAACTTTGTAATTAATATCTCAAGAACTATGTTCCAGTAGTATCTACATATACGTGGAATAGAATTAAGGTCCGGATCAAGTACTATCACTCACCCGTAATCCCCTCCGCAGATCGTCAAAGGATTCTATTCATTCCTTCGTGGTCCTCTCATTAGGATCTGAGCGGCGATTTCCCGTGAACGGAGAGTCCGGACATCCGGTTTCCGCGTCCGACCCGCGCGTCGTCCGGAACTAGTTTTTCCGAACTTGACCTTTGCGTACAAAATTTAAACGATGATACGGCACATTTTTTTCTTCTAACTTGGAATCACGGAGGCTTCCTCAATTTCGAATACGAGTCCTTTGGACCTTTTTTTCATAGCTTAAAGTCGTTTAATTAGTTTTCGTAAGTCTTTATTAGCGTTGGCTCCAAAATGTCTCTCTAATTCCTTGTTTTGGTTTTACTTTTTAACTCTGGATGTTTTAATGTTTCCTAGGTAGTCGTTCGTTACGTAATCTGTGACTATGGTTGTCTCATATGACCTTGTTCTAGAGTTTAGTTCGGTATGAAAATGTGCTCCACTCCGTTAAGCATTTGGATGCTACTGCCACTCGAACACGTAGCGCCACTCCAGCAGCGACTGAAAACTTGAATGGTTTCCATCTTTAGAACGCTTGCCTGTAGAATCGATGGGTTATGTAATTCTTACTTTTTATCTTTAACATAGAGTTACTAATCTAATGACACTAAATGGAGTTCCCTAAATTAGATTGCGCTAACTACATTTTGGTTTACCGCGTAGGTGCGTGGAAAAATTAGGTTAAGCTGAAATATAATTGCGTACAATCTTGTACAGAAGTGGTACGATTTCGCCTTTTATTTTCTGGAAAATTATTCAACCTTAATTTCTCAAATTACATTTTAAATTTACTATCATTGTATATTTCATTAGATTATACTTTTACTTTGAAAAACTTTCTTCGGAATGTATTTTTTCTCTATAGAAATGGAACTTCGAACGGGTGGTTGAGATTATCAGTGTTTGACGTTTCGTTGTACGTGTTTACATGTATCAATCAACAATGCCGATTATGAGTTTTTTGAGCTGTGTGCTGTTTCAAGATACCTAAGATGAATTGCATAAGATTGACGTTGTATACAACCGTGCATTGTCGCAAATATGACTCTTAAGGTCTCTGTTTCAAAGAACGAAGACTTATTTACAATGTTACCAGTGTAACAAAATGATATTTTAATCACTGTTTTAATCGTCGTCCGTCAGAAATGTGGGATCAACCACAAAGTATACTCATCGTTACGTCTGTGGCAAGTAAATGTATCTGTTTCACCGTTGTCGGCGGCTGTACACTCGCCCACGTAAGTGCCAGCTCTAGAAGAGTGTTTTCCCTCGCGAATAAATCGTAATTGCTTCTGACAGTCGCGGTAAAATTAACAGATACAGTGTACCCAATTGACGTGGCTGGTTATATTACTCTCAGTGCTTATTTTACGTGAGATTCTGACTTTATTTACCTTTATATTATAAAGTATTTGGAACACTTGTAATTATTTGGTTAATGAATCAAAATTTTGTTATTCTTTTGATTTGATTCTTCGTATGTAAGATTGGCGCATTAATTATGAAGTATAAAAAAGAAATTACACGAATTCTTTTTCGATGCGGTGCTTTGCCAATTTTCACTACGATTAAACTAAATTTAACTAAACAGAGTTTAGTTATTCTGCCCCCAGGACGCGTGGAAGACAAGAGTCCCGGGCAGACTGGGGCGTCAAGAAGTGCGCGTCAAAATGCTTTACCAATACCAAAACGAACTCTGTGTCAACATACATATCTGATAAAAGCCACGCGTCCACGCCACAAAATGCGCTCGCGCTATTAATTACATTTCATTGAAGAACAAGCTTTTCCCATGAGTCAACACAGTTCGTTATACTATTGGCAAAACGGTTAACGCTTCCGATGCCTGTAACGGCTCTTTACTTGGTTCCTCAAAAACGACGGTACCCAACTTTTGTTTTCGTATGCTCAGTAATTGTTTCTGACGACGTAAGCGATAATTAGAGGGATCCTTGGCCCAATTGGAAGCGGCGAAACTCGGTCTGCCGGTCACTGCCGCCGGCGCCCCGGCGCGAGGCGTGACGTCACCAGCCACGCGGAGTGTGTAAATAGAGAAGCGTTAGACGACACACTGGGGCGAACGAATTAACTTAACTTTTGTCAATTTACAAATATATTTTTATTTATTACTACTTACAATTATTTAGACATGAATATATATTTTTTAATAACAGTTAGTATCAAATTTATATCAGATATAAGTTGGCAATGCCAGTTTGAGTCTACTTTACTTATTACCCATCCGTTTCCTCAACTCATCAGCGGTAGCTTAACCTCGTTCGCAACTCCCTCGTCCGTGACCGCAATGTGCAGCGTCTCTACGGTACACAATACAGCAGAGTTGGCGCTTGGCCAGATTTGTTAGTTGTCGAACTCTACTGTGCACTCTCTCGTAGTTTTAACCATATGAGATTAGATTATCGTAGTTTTGTACCTGTATGAATTACGTAACTCATGACCGTACATACTCCGTACCAGTATCTGTAATTAGAACGAGATAGAGTTTTTCTTATTTTGAAAAGAGTAACAATTGAATTACTTACCGGTTCTTCTCAGTGGAACGAACATTCCGAACCGGTGCGTGGTGGTAGAATCTAAATATTTGGAAGTATTGTTTGGTCTGCATGATTTTTTTCTCCTAACACAAATCCAAAAGCCAAATCTGGAAATTCCTCTACTCATAGAAAGCCACTCCTTCTCCAATTGTCGATGGGTATAAATATCACGCAGGCGCAGGTGCCACTTTAAGTTAAATAAAAACATTTGGAATTCATTGGTTTTATTGGAATGGGAAAATTAAAATGTGTTAACGGCTTAATGTATTTTCCTATCTATTCTTATCGTGCGTGAAATCAGGGGGGTGACTCTCGCATGTTCGACATCATATCTACCTAATTCGCCACATGTCGAAACAAAACGCAAAAATATGACCAATTTTGTCGTATTTTGACGTTTTATTTCGACATATGGCGAATTAGAGATAATGTCGAACATGCGAGAATTGCCCCCCAGGTCATGGTATTATAAGTCATGAGGCAAAAAACGGTAACAACCGAGTGCCGTAAACAACGTAATGTTGTTTTTATCTGCAAACATTAAAGATTATATTGATACAGAGGGAACTTATTATTTATGGCGGTAGTTTGGCACTCACGCCCTTTATACTATTCTATATCATATTTAACGATGTTTTTCTTTTGTTTCAGGTATTATGCCCACCCTACTCGATCATCAGAGAGGTCCCTTATACCAACTCCGCCTCTAAACCACTTTGGAACCTTCTTGTTCTTCCTGAATCGACGCCTAAGTTATTACTCACATAATTAGAATAAAAATAGAATTTTATCGTTAACATATAATACAATTGTTTGGGGTACTTTTATGTAGAAATGTGAACCATCTGTCGTTACTTTACTTGTGCATAATTTGGTTAATTTATGGATTAGACTACGGCGTATTTTAGTATAGTTCTGTTACGGCTATCTGCGATTACGAATGGTGTTTATCTTGGTACTTGTTCAACCAGCCAAGTTGGATCTCACAAGTTGGTAGTCTGGTGTCTTAATTTTCCGCAGAAACTCGTAAAAAACTTGAAACTTCGCGTTATCATCGTAACTCCGGTGATGTATATTATAATCGCGGTGACGACGACGACGACGGTGCTTTTCATTATAGTCACGGTGGCAGGGGGAGTTGTCCGGGGGTTGTATGAAAGTAGGTCGTAGGGAATCAAGTTAAAACTTATCGATTTTTCTGTGGGAGTGATGCGCTGCGATTCTGAGTGGTGAATGAACTCCAGACTACGAGTTTACGGTGAAGAAGAAAAGAGATAGTTGGAAGTTGCATGTGTTTGTGGAGCTCCTCAATTTTAAGTAATACCAGCAGCACCCTTACTGATACCTCTATTGATCATAGGACTGTTGTTTTAATATTACTTTGGTATGTTGACACTTAATGTAGTACGAATCTGTCAAAACTGTCTTAATTATATTAAAACAATCTTGCTTTTAGATGTTGTAGCTGTATTTATATATCGCCACACTTTATACAAAGTTTAAGGGTCAATTCACACGTACCACAACCACACCACAGCCACAACCACAACCACACCACAACGACGCCATGTGGTCGGGCGTATATTTTGTATTGAAAATGAATATTACAATTTACACGTACCACATTTTACGGTTGTTATCGACCACCTGTGTAATACGACCACATCGCAACCACATCGCGACGGCAACGCCACCACCGGCGGCGGCAACCCGGCCACATCGCCACGACATGACGTCATCAATAGCGCGCGCTTAGCTGGCGCGGGCGGCGGCGCCAGCGCTCCCCCCTTTCATTCTGCGTTGTACATGACCACGTGGTTACCACATCGCAACGACAGCGACAACGCAACCACATCGACATTTTGTCGGTACCACAACGCAACTGCAAAAAGCTGCTGCGACACTATTCACACGCCACCACAGCTTGACCACATTTTGTCGCTACGACGTGGTGTGGTTGTGGTACGTGTAAATTGACCCTTAAATCAAATACGACACAGATCACACACAGATCTATGAAACTGCTTAGAAATAAGGCAATGTTCCTACACTTTTAAAAGTCTAATGTGTTCTATTTTACCAACAAGATTTCTTTTTACATTGAGATGGGTTGAGATTGTGAAAATTATAACATTTTATTCAGAATTCTTAAGCGTTTATCAACCACTTTGTATGGTAAACTGTAGCTGCTGAAGTAGTAACCAACCTGAATGGGGAATTTCAGATTATTTTTCGACAACTGCCGTCGGATCCATTTTCTTGCCTCTCTCTTTTTATGCCTCAACAAGATCAACACAAAGCACATTATAATTCACGATTCACTAACCAAATTTACGCCATTCCATCCTCCCAAGTGTTATAGTGTCTCTCGTACAGGGAACGCCCTGGGTGAGGCGCCTCGGGACATTACGCCTCGATTATGCCCCATAACGACTTTCCGGGAACCGTTCGAGGGACAGCGAAAGTTGTAACGTGGCGTTGGCAATAGGCATGAGTGTTTATAGACCGTCCAGTCTAGACGATTAGATCGTAAAACACGTTGTTTTGTTGACGTCATCTTTGAAACTTCTTACGGTAAACCTTTGTTAAGTCTACAATGTTATTATAAATAAAAATAATAAACTCGTTGTCAAGGAGTTGTTCATTAGTGTAAAATACATTAATTTAGGTGCATATTTACCCCAACGTACAATCCATCCACAAATGAAATACAAATAACTTTTGATATGAAACACGCTCTGTTATAAAAATTAAAACATAAATTCTATAAATTTGTCGATTCTATTGGTACTGCACCAAACTAAATTATACTAAACTAAGCGTTTATCTTTGTCCGTCCTTCTTGCAGGAGTTATTTAAGAAATGAAATATTTTTAATGCTGTCCAATATAGTTGTAGTTCGGTATATACGGTTGTATTTGTCATATATAGTTGTAGTGCCTCCAGAATCGATAGTAATACTTATATCGAGATTTTAATAATTTTATATTATTACATATAGTTTTTTTTTTTTTAAATTGACATTTTGTAAAACGAAAACGCCGAAAACTGTTTTTAGTTACATAGCTGTACGTACTAAACCTGTAGATGGGGCCGTTTTCAATAATATAATTTAAAAAAAAAACCACAAGTGACCCCGACACGCGGTACTAGAAGTGACGTCACAGACGGCTATTTTATATTTTTTTCTACCAAACTAAATTGCGACAAAAATTCGTCCAAGGTCATAATAGACAAAAACAACATTCGATTCCGTCCTTCTTTTGACATTTCAATCTGTTTATCTATTGTTATGTGCCATTTATAAGTAAATGGCTTTGGTAGGGGTCTCTTCTGGTAACAATATGAGTTGGTTTGGCGCAGAGCGGGAGGATTGGACGTAGAATTAAATTGTACGGACAAATAGAGTTGCTGGTATGTAGTCTTCAAAACAGGTAAACGTTACGAAATAATTTAATTAATACCCTATATTTTTGTGTAGACGTTACATTTTAGATTGTTTCCTTATCAATTATCAGTTTAGAGCGAGAGTTCTAAAGCTGGGCACTAGACTGTCAGATAAAAAAATGTTACTCAATTGTTACTGTTAATATTATGGAAACGTGCGTGAAGGATCCCGAAAAATAATTTTGCGTTGTATTTCTGATATCATAAGGTCAATTTTGTCTTACATGTTTATTTGATAATGAATTCTAATCGTTACTAACAAATGTCCTAAAGATGTATTTTCATAGGTTCTAATGTTCTTCCACTGTCAGATATGAAACAGGTACGCATAGAAATGTTTATGTACAATATATATTTTTATAAAGCAAGTAGAATTCCTTAGAAAATCGGACTAAGTAGGTGGTCTTGTAGGTGTTCCTAGTTCAGGGCCGATGCGACGATGGAACGGGGGCGCTACTGTTGACCCACTTACCCAGTAGGGATGACTCCTGTAAAGAACTATAAGCGCTAAAACAAAATAAAAATATAATCACGCCTGTGTTCCCCGAAGGGATAGGCAGAGGTAGTGGACTGCATCCACACTTCGCCGCTGTATATTTATATTGGTATATTGGGACAGAGTACATTAAAACAAAAACCATGAATTTGTTCGCCCCAGTACGAGCCAGGAATAAGTTAAATTTTTTCCCCCCCTGAATCTTGGCAACCCTATTCGCCATGGGGTCTCCGTGATCGTAAATCAACCAATTACTGCTTCGGGCATATTCCCAATTTCGTCTATTAGGTGAGTTCCTTTGGGGATTAAAAGATTGCCATCGGAAAAAAATTTCTTGAATTTTCGCACCAGTTTCTCATTATAAAATAGGAAGTTGTCATGATACGTAGGTAGCAACTTCGAAAGCATTGTGAAAATTTTAAAAAAGTAACGGCATACAATGGTTACATGGTATTTTTTCGAATAAAAAGTGCCGTGAAATGCAATTCTAAATGAATTTTAACTCTATGAATGTGAAGTTTTTTTATTAAAATAAGTTGGTCGTCAAATCATCCCCTTACCTTGCAAATATAAAAGTAATAGTTGGATTTTAGATCTTAAGTCTTATACTGATAGAGGTCTTAAGGACGTTGCTTGGAATTTTTTAGCGATGGTCGCGATAAGGAGTCACGAACACAATGTTGTTGGTCAAACTCTTTGTTTCTTTAAATGACGAACAAACTTCGAACTAATGAAAATCCCACCGTAATTGTGTAGATTAACACCCTGAACAGACTGGGGCGAACGAATTCACTTGGGTTTGTTTTCAAAATTAACTCATGTTTAAATATACATAAAGGTCCAATATCTGTGGCAAAATACGCGCGACTGCGCGTCCAAATTCGCTTCATCTTCGATGACATTTCATTGGAATATGTGCTTTTTGCATGAGTTAATATAGTAGGTTCTGGTATTGGAATAAAAATGTCGCGAGTGGCTTGACGCGTCTATATGCGCAGGGATATCAATTATCAACATAGTCACGCACAGGGCTCAACGGGTTATTCACCCTTTAAATTTCCACCGCAATATTAATGTTCCTAGAAAATATCATGTTAGTTGCCCCATACGATCATGGGGTGAATGTCACTTAGAGTCCAGCCCTTGAACTCACCGCGCGAAGTGAACTGCTCGCAGTAATCAACATTACAATATCAATTCTCGTAAGTAAATTCTCACATTGTGACTATTTACGACTCACACCATAAATATTATAGGCAAAGAGCGCGACCTTGCCTTAAGGAAAATAAAAAAAATATTAATACAGGCATTTGTCACCATAGTAAAATTACTATATGAAATTTGGTCGGGGATCAAACAGAATTCTCACGATGGCCGCGTTGGCTATCCCTACACAGTAGGTACTCTGTAAAGTGGCTGCAAGTATATTAACTGTTGAAAAATATGATGTATTTCAACGAAACTTCATTTAAACGACAAATCTGTCAGTTTGAAGTCATACAATTTCTGTATAGGTACGAAGTTATCCAGGGCTTTTAAAATGGCCACGAATCTATTCTTCTAAAACGAATTAATTTCGCGATTTTAATAATAATTTGGTATAATTGTGATAAAATAAACAGCAAACGAATGTAGTGTCAGAGGAATTGCTAAAAGGAGCATTATAGACGCCAAGTAAATCAGGTCATTCTTAGACTACTCCGGAATTTGGCCCCTGTAAATGGTTCAATAGTTTTCAATGACACAGACAAAGCCCCAGCCGTTTTCATCAGTTGCTTAGTTACTTTATGAATAGAGCCTTCTAATCTTAAGGGTATCGATGTCAAAGGGTGCTTCGTTAAAACAGTTTCGTGTTAATGAACCTGTAATAAGGTATAATGCGGAGGCTTTTATCCGGTTCTCAACCACGTCTTAAAATAGCTTCGCGTTACCATTAAAAATTTCATCAATTTACTTGGTTTTACAAGAAAAGTAATATTAAATGAATTGTCAGCTCTACAATCGAGAAAATCTCTAAGTTTATTGTCTATACAATCTATTTACAAACCTCCTGCAAATGCATTTTTCAGTACCAAAGTGTTCTTCAATGCCAAAGGCAGTGGCATAAACCTAATTCTGTATACAATGATATAAATGAGATGATGATAATAGACAGATTATTTCATGTTACCAAATCCGTTGATACAAATTATAATATCTTAGACAATAGTTTTCTACAATATCAGACGTCAATCATTCGTTACTTAAATACCGTTTTGTTTGCCCAATTTACTTAACAGAATAACAAAACGCTTCTTGGGTTTATGATCTTATAGGTTTGAATTTTGGTAACACAAATCCCTAAAAAAAAATTGCACGTATCCAAGCCACTGCCACAGAATACAAAGTCTGGAGTGTCTGAATATCCGGACAACATTCTTAAACATCATTGTAAATGTTATAGACTGTTTACCTGAGTTATAAGTTGCTTAAAGGCGAACACCAGCCGCATCCGCTTACTTAGCTAAAACAAGTCTTATGTGGCGTCCCCACCAAGCGGTCAAAGCCAATGGTGAAAATCCCACGAACACGCGAAAGTCTAAACATGTCCAATGTCCATGCATTACTTGGCTGGATGCCAAGCGGGAGGGTGCCAGTGTTTTGCGGCCCTCCCCGACGCTTGCCTGACCTCTGCCGAACTGATTCAGTCTGTATATAAATGAAGATTTCATTCCTTTGTAGTTATCTGGTAACGAGATCGTTACCAGAAAACTACAGATGTGTTGATACCTTCATATTACATTAACATGCTTTTTTGCATGCTTAAGGGACAGTTTTAAATGAAACTAGATCCATTAGTCTAAGTTCTTCCAAGCTTACACTATTGTTTTTGCTGTAAAGCTAAGACCTACAGTGTTGTCCTTCGAAGACCTTGATTTTTAACCCTCGGATAGTAGACGATTTTTGAAGACATTACACAATAATAGTGTATCAATTAATCCAGAAATAAATCACAAGACATTAATTCCAGTTGTGGCATAAATAACGATCCAAGTTAAGTCATCTGGAAACCTTAAACTGAAGGTGTTAGCTCTCGTCAACTCCCGTGTCATACATAAATTGTATCCGGGGTCCGGACCCGAATACGGATTCCGATCAAACCTTGAGGGTCTTAGGACGGTTTGTTTCGATAAGTCGACTGAAGGGGGTGTATCGATTATCAATTTCTCGGTATATTTATGAGGGTCCAGTTGTCGTGACCAGTCAATTGAACGAAACAGTATTCGATGTTTAAAAAGTTTATTATGGGTTGAAAAAAGAAAAAAAATGTCTTTATTTTGAAATCATCGCAAAAAGGTTGGTAAAGAAAATAATAAAAAGCACTGTACCTTTGTAATAAATTTTCTTATATTGTGTATTCTTGTTTTAATAACCAGTTCATAAATTTTCCCTTACGTTCCCTTAAGTATTGTCGACAATAGTAAATAGCATATAGTTTTCTATTACACCTGAAAAATTGAATCTTCAAAATATGCTTAGAATTTTATTATGTTTTAGAGACAAAACTAAACCCATTGTTTCGTTCGATTGAAACCACTCTACGAATAATATTCAGCTATTTTTAAATTGTAGAACATCTTCGGATAGTTGTGATGTTGTGAGCTTAAGTTTAATTTGAAAAGCCACGGATGCCTCGCATTCTGCAGTGAAACCGCGAAAATTTAATATGAATCCACTCGAGAGAAAGGAGAATACGTTGTTTTTGTTTTGTTAAGAATTCATTGAATGCTCGATGCTCGTGTACATTTTGTTCATGTTTTAGTTTCATTTTACGTAGGACTTACACATTTTTATGAAACATCAGTCGTATTTTCTTTCAGTAAAAGGAAAACATTAGTTTTCTCCATTGCAAGCTATGTCAGGTTCTGTACTCGCTTTTCCTTGTATGTTTAAAGTTAAACTAAACTTTCGTCAGTTATAACGCACTTACTAGTGTTTTCATTTCATTTGTAGACTAAACATTTGCAAATGGAGCTTCAGGGATCCCACTCTAACGCAATGCGATTGCAGTGATCCCGTACAGTAGATGCAATACTTGCTGTAGTGACCCTGGTGCCCAACCACCTACCTGCACGAGGGAAGATCTGTATGCGGCCACCCCCAACGCGATTGATGTGGCTAAATTCCTACAGAATAGGGTGTAGACTAAGAACCATTGACATGCAAAAAAAAGTATTTTAATTGATTTGTATTCCTCTATTACGTTATTTGGAATATACACATCATCTGCTACATACAGTTATCCTTTCAGTAGCTTTCATCAAACACTTACCTCTATTACCCATATTTCACCTCGAATCTCCACCGTTATATGCTAAATTCCGGATTGAAGCTCTACACTTTAACGTACCATTGAAACAATTATGTGCAATAACAATAATTTTAGCCGGACAAATATTTGTCGCTATAGCCTCATCAAAGTGAACATCAAACATCCACCCTTCTCCCCTCAAAGGGTGTGTTCAAGCACCTTGTATTTTAATACTGTAATATGCTATAGTAACAATTCCAAATGCAACTTCATGGAAGCGCGAAAGCCTTGGTGGTTGGTTCTATAATCTGTATACCTACTGGCATCGCGTCGCATTGTGGACGACACCTTAAACACTAGAGCTCTGGTGTAGTTCATGGTCTATAATAGACTCTGCATTTCAACATTGATTAACGCTAAAGTCAACTCCAAAATGGTCCCCTGTTGAATATCTTGCTGAAATGAAATGATTACATTTTCTCCGTTCCCAAATTTTTGTATTGCCAATCCCTCTACAAAACTTCTACACTGTCATTTTTTTGGTACAAAAGTGTTCAAATCTTACAATGCTAATAAATTCATCATAACTTTCTATAAATTCGGAGGCAAGGATTACAAGTCTTGTGCAACTACAACTTCTTGAGTGATGTCTATCGTATTTGACACCTACTTATAATACACTTCTCATCAAAAAAATCGAAACACTTTCGTTTTTATTGTTTTTGTCCTAATTTTTAAAATTACTCATCATAAAAAATACGAAACCTATGAAGACTTAATTTGAATTTAGAACATTAACATTAGGATTTATAAACCTCATACTACTCACTATTAAATGACATTTTACATTTATTCCTAAATATACACATTTTTCTGATAATCCTTATCAAATCATAAACTGCGAGGTGTTTCGATTTTTTTGATGAGAAGTGTAGTTAAATAATCGAAGTTGCAAATGTATATAGTCAGAGACGGCTTGGTCTTGTGGTTCGTGCGTAGGCCGCTCTGTTCACTGCACCGGATGGTTGCTGGTTCGAGATCCGGCAGCGGCAAATTTCGGAATTTGCCCTGGTTTAGTTGTAACTGGCATCGAATCCAGTCTCTTTTATGGTATCTATAGTACAAGCGTTTCTTAACTTGACTTTCTTAGCTTTTATGGTATCTATAATACGATGAATATGTGCTATCTGGGGATATATCTGCAAGTGTTTATTCATAAGGTGGCGCACTGAATGCATGATTCCATTACGAAATCCACTCACAACGCATTCCCCCATATTTATCTTACATTAAGCTTTACTGTTCTATCAAAACGGGGGTGTACGTCGCTCCATCGCCCCAGAAAACGTCTATTTGAACAATACACGCCATAAATAACGCCCGACCCCATAGGAGAACTCACCCGCACCCCATAAAAAGACCCATAGTGTCAAAAGAGGAACAGTAAGTATATATTTTGTTGAAAAAAAAAAGGTTTTCAATTTTTTTTCTAAAACCACTTTCTTGACCCCGATACGGTCGTATCTTAAATTATTAGTACTATACAGGGTGTATCAGAAGTCCGAAATAATACTTGGACGCTAGCATCAGTATCGTGTATACAACCGAATGGTATAAAAATTTGATTGAAATTCGACCATGTTTTTCCAACTTTTTTTTCGTCGTCAATTACTATAACTCGTAATATCTCGAGTCCTATGTAAAATTTGCATGTTCTGTTTTGTGAATATTGGTAGCCGCCCTTCATTAGTGTAGTTTACACTATTGAGTAGGGTTATGGATGTACCCAAAGGCCAAAACACGATACCTGTGACAAATATTCAAAGGTCGGTAACTCAGAAACTATGATAGTTAGGTATAAACTGTCTTCACTAAGCATCCACATATGAGCTGCCATATATGTACCCAAAGTATTATTTCGGACTTCTGAAACACCCTGTATAAAGTTTTTCATTTTCAACAATGATTACCACTTGCTGAACGGTGAAGGAAAACATCGTGAGGAAACCTGCACGTCTATAGAAAGGCGTGTGAAGTTCACCAACCCGCACTGGGCCAGCGTGGTGGACTATGGCCCAAATCTCCCTCGTATTGAAGGGGAATGTGCCCGGTATAATGACAATAGGCTCGCCCCCTATTACATTGGGACCAAAAATACATCGGCGAAGTGTGCGACTACAGTGCACCTCTGCCTACCCCTTCGGGGAATACAGGCGTGATGATGTATTTATATAAAGTTTTTGACAATTGACCTTCACAAAATATAGCTGTGAAATTGTTCGGTTACTTATTTTGTGCAAGATTATATGTGCACTTATGTAAAGTGAAGAAAATCGCGCACGGTAAATTCGTCGAAAAAAAGGAAAAATATGTTCATAAAAATCGTTTTAGGAAATGGAATTCGAATCAATTGGTTAAATTTTATGTTTTTTTCAACCTGCACGTTTCTTAAGGTGAGCTAATTCCATTGTTGTTATAATGCCGCACCATTACTTATAAAAATTAAAATTCTAAAAAAATATGAAAAGAAAAACTAATTCTCGTGCGATCGTATTGAGGCAAGAATGAAAATGGCGGATGGGTCCCCGGACGGCGGGAAAAATGAAATATGGCCGCCGCAAGACGCGCCCGGGGTCCCCCGTGAGTCGGGCGGTCTGTGCGCGCATAAAATGTGCCTAACAGCCGCGTTTACATCTAATATTTCTATGGCAGGGTCGCTCCCTGGCTATTAATTTTATTTTTGTTCATTGCGTAGGTGTAAAATACGGCACCGTTGCCGAGTTTCAAAGACGCTTTTGAATGGAGAAAATGTAATCGGAAAAAAATCTGTAGTTTCGGTTGAATAAAAATATAATTTAATAAAATGAATAGTTGCGTAGCGTGAAGTCTATTTTCGGCCGGTAATATCACGGGCCCTGTGGCGCAACGGATAACGCGTCTGACTACGGATCAGAAGATTCCAGGTTCGAATCCTGGCAGGGTCGCAGCAATATTTTTTTTTGATGCTGTTGTTTTCCAAGTAATTGATGGACAGAATCGTATTAAGTAATATTTATGTTTAGCTAAATATTTAAAAAAATATATATTTTAAAGCCCAAGAACAATTTGGCGGTGCCCACTTGTTCGCAATATGCAAATTAGAAAAAAAAAAATAGAACTTACTTGAATAATTGACACTTCTATTAGCGCCTGCGCTGCATCTCAAAGCGCCAATTCAAAACAATTTCATAGTGTTTTGAAACTAATAATCCAATTATTTTTAACGTAATGAACCACCACACATAAGGGCGTAGGCACACCGACTTCGTTTAGGAATCCCTCGACACATTTCCATTATTATTTTTCATACATATTAATGGGGGAGAGGATGAGCTGCTAACACTGGCTAAACCGCGGCTTTGCCATGTTAATTCTCGGCGAATAACTTTAAATCGACTTAATTTAAAACGTCAAATAAATCAGCGCTTTATTATTCCAATTAAATTAACCTAACCGATATTATAAAATAATAATTTCTTCTAATAATAATGATTTCTTCTATCCATACTAGGGGAAAACAGTTCATTTAACTTTATTTCGAAAATGTACTTCGTACTAAGTAAATATGCTTAAAAAAATAAACAAGATCCCAAAATAATTACAAAAGAATTTACAGGGCGTATCAGAAGTACAAAATAATACTTTGGGTACATATACGGTAGCTCATATGTGCATCCACTTAGTGAAAACAGTTTATAACTATCATAGTTTCTGAGTTATAGACCTTTCAATATTTGTCGTAGTATCATGTTCTGGCCTTTGGGTACATCCCATAGGGGCTATAGGGTTATCCCTATTCAGCAGTGTAAACTACACTTATGAGGGGCGACTACCTTTTTTTTTTTTAATGGACTATGCTGTTGGCCGTGAGGTGGCCTTTACAGCTTTACCGGAGGAGTGGCGAGCGCAGAGTGCACTCCAACCAAGGCCTTAAGGGCGGAAAAGGGTGGCAACTATCTCAAGGGCGCCACAGAGGGCACGACCTCGGCTTGGGCAGTTACCGTGAGGGGAAAGGTAGTGACTGAGCTCCTAGGTGCAAAGATGCACCTACGAGCGGAAGAGGGGGTTCCTAGACCTCGCCGGCGAGATCGGTAGGGGCGACTACCAATATTCACAAAACAGAACATGCAAATTTTACTCGGACTCGAGATATTACGACTTATAGAAATTGACGACGAAAAAAAAATGCTAAACAAACATGGTCGAATTTCGATCATATTTTTATACCATTCATTTGTATCGGGTATACTGATGCAAACGTCAAAGTATTATTTCGGACTTTTGAAACAACCTGTATAGTGTCCACTACTACAGCCCTTTTAAACGTCCCACTGCTGGGCACGGGCCTCTCCTCAATGCGAGGACGATTTAGGCCATAGTCCACCACGCTGGCCCAGTGCGGGTTGGCAGACTTCACACATCTATCGAGAACTAGACAAGTTCCCTCAGACGTATAGGCTTCCTCTCAATGTTTTCCTTCACCGTTTCATAGCAAGTGATAATCTCGGATGAATGTCTATGGAACCCAAACTAGGCATAGCCTGTAGCTTGAGTTCCGTAATGATTGAATTACAGTAGCAAAACCCACGTGGACCAGCCAATAACATCCGCTCGCGTCAGAAATAACATTCCGTTGGAAAATGTGCATCTTCTACGAGTTAATACAGTCTGTTTTTGTATTAGCCAAAAATGGTTGCGCGTTACATGACGCGCCTGTTTGTGCAGGGCTACACGCATTAATTTAATAATGTTTCAATTAAAAAAAAAGAGCAACACGGAACTCATAAGCCATAAATACTGATTGCCCATTACTTAACAAAATTATCACACTTTACGCGCATGAAATTACTTTTCATAATAATAAAAGCAACGAATCCTTGACCTAATATGCCTACCAGTTGTCCGCTTTTATAAAAGTGAGGTTATCCGTTCCGATAAATACTTTTCAGATCAAGGTACCGTTTGGTATATACGTACATACATTCGGGCTGTAAATGTAACTTCTTTGGCTTGCATTGAACCCACAGAGGATATATCTGGTCTGTGATTGAACCCAACCAGTAGACTTGGCATGACCTTGTCAAAGCACAATTAATATATTTGTGCGAAAAAAAAATTAATGATCGGTATACTGTCTTCATAAAATGATTTCAGAAGGCTTGTAATATCATTATGGGTGACAGTGTATATGTGAAGCGAAGTTCAATTGGTCTCTAATTATCTACATAACAAAATATAATGGGATTACTTATATACGTATTGTTGTTCCAGATAAACCTTCGGCTGATTCTGGTGTCCGGCAAGACGAAGGAGTTCACTTTCAGTCCGGTGGACTCGGCGGGCGACATCGCGATACACGTCTACGACAATTGGCCTGAAGGTATGTTAACTATAGATACTTAAAAGGCCAAAAAACTGGCCAAGTGCGAGTCGGACTCGCGCACGAAGGGTTCCGTACCATTATCTTTAAAATCGGCAAAAGAATCACGTTTGTTGTGTGGGAGCCCCTTAAATATTTATTTTATTCTGTTTTTTAGTATTTGTTGTTATAGCGGCAACAGAAATACATAATCTGTGAAAATTTCAACTCTCTATCTATCACGGTTCATGAGATACAGCCTGGTGACAGACGGGCGGACGGACGGACGGACAGCGAAGTCTCAGTAATAGGGTTCCCGTTTCACCCTTTGGGTACGGAACCCTAAAAAATGGACAGATCTACATCGGCCTCAATGATGTGAAGCACGATTAAACGCACGTAAACATCAAAGTCACACACAAAATTGGACGCGAATGAAAAACTGTCAAGAGTGTAATAAAAAGCTTATAAGAGAATTTTAAAGAATAAATAAATAAAATAAAAACTTCATGGTTACATGATTCAAATTCTTTATTGATCTGAACACCTAGTAGGCTTAGCATGATCGTGTAGATAATACGTTTTATCTATTTTAACTGTCAGATTTGTCGCGAAAATGACGTCACTGAGCTTTTCGTACTGAACATGGCACGGTGTGACGTCATTTTCTCTACAAATCTGACAATTGAAAGAGATAAAACGTATGCATAACGTACGCGGTGATGCTATGACTACACTACAGAAGAGGAGTTTTACTTGTTTTCCTATAATGTATTCTGTGCTTACATGTATTCTTAAAGATATGTCCGCAGCAAAAGTCACGCGACCACGCAAATTAATTCCACGCGTCAGCTTAGACAGTTTGTTAAAAAAAATCTTTGTGGTATAGGTAAAAAATTTCCCGCGTGCGTCTTGTCTATTTACGCAGTCTTTCACGTGCTGTACTTAAAATAAATGAAGGTATTTTTTAAATCAATCTATTTTGTATCACCACCGCTTGGTAAAATGCTCAACAACCCTTAGACTACATTAGAAATCATAGGTTAAAAAGGAATCAAATCTTTTAGTAGAGTACTTTTGGGAGTATAGGCTTCTAATGGATGCGGGGAATGTGTAGCCTGGAGTGTAAGCTCCTATATGACCGTTCAACCTTCTCTAAGGCCGTATTCATAATTTATGGAATCAATCTCCATTGTTCCCATTCCCACCGCAATATATACAGGCTGTTACAGAAGTCCGATTGGGTCATGGATGTACCATAACGCCATAAAACTTGCTACAAATATTCAAAGGTCTGCAGCTCGGAAACTATGATAGTTGGGTATGGTATGGGCCTTCACTCAGCATCTAAAATGTGTATCAAAATATTATTTCGGATTTCTAATACGCTCTGTATACTCTACTCGCGCAGATAAACTGCGAAATGTTTATTTACCGTGTTACCAAATGGGCAATAAATATCTTTCGGTTGGGTGGCCAACGTAGGCTCGTCGCTCGATAGAGTGACGCCGATGTTGCCAACAATACCGTATTGTTTAAAAGATACATTGGCATTTCTATCTAGACTTATTTCTCCATTATTATGTATTAAAACTATGACGATACTGTTGCCCTATAAAAATAAAAGTAAACGTAAAGTGTCAGATTTGTCGGGAAAATTACGCTTTTTGTACTGGACATGGCTCGGTGTGACGTAATTTTCTCGACAAATCTGACAGTTGAAAGCACGGTCATGCTAAGCGTACTGGTTGGATTATAGAAATTATCGTCGTTGTACTCGTATGTTTGGTCAGTAGTGCGATAGTGCTGCCGCCTGGCGGGTGGTCAGTGATTTACGGCAATGTTCTAGTAAAGCCCGCCAGGCCGCTGCTGCCACGCTGGTCTATAGGGTTGCTGGGTTTTCCATTTTTTATTTTTTATTTCTGTGTTTAATCCTCTATGGTCAGCACTGCCGTTGGTAGGTGTCTATATTTGGAACATTATACAAACTAACCATAAGAAACAGTTCATTCATAAAGCTAGGTAAGTCTAGTGATTTCTTTAATTATCTGATCTATAACGTCCCAATAAGTAGAACTTGATTAATGGTCAATTTTAAAACCACATTACAAGATACTTGTGTATTGAAAAACTGTGTTGTAAATCGTTTGCAGAGTAATAACTTAGTAAGTATTTTCACATATAAATGTGAAGGTATTCCCAAACATTTAGTTAAAGGTACATACATCAATGTCTCTAATAACTTTCTATGATATAATCTCCATACGTAAATTCCAATTAAATATCCGTAATAATAAACTATGATCTGATAAATGGTACTGCCCGCCAGCAGCCCTAGCCGCAACATTAGTGCTTCGGAACACGCGATAACAAGCAACCGTACTATCGTCTGGAGATAGCCTTACATCGTGTTAATTTACCGCCGACATGGCAAACTAATTAAAACTCTTAAGATCAGTGATAACACCTAGCAAATTAAAAAATCCTAATATTGATATATCTTTGAATATAGCGCCATCTATGGGATACCAAGTTACTGTTGAGTAAAGTGTGTAATATTGTTTCTGTTTCTGTAAATGTGTGCGTGGCTGAGCTCGTCGTGGATAGCGATGAACATTTACGGCTCGGCTAACGTGAGCCTCCATAGCTCAGGGGTTAGAGCACTGGTCTTGTAAACCAGGGGTCGAGAGTTCAAATCTCTCTGGAGGCAATCCTCTTTATGTCTTTTTTATACTTTTTCCGAATGTTTTGTGATGTTTTTAATGAAGTTTCATATTTTTATAATTAAAACATTGTAATAATTTACAATTTGTTTATACGTTTTTTTATTATTTCATGTAGAAACATACTTTGAATCGAAATATACTCTAGTGTCAATATACGTAAAGATAGAATTTCTGTGACAAAAGCCACGCGACTAAATTCGCTCGCGTCATCGATGACATTTCGTTGAAAAATGTGCTTCCACTATTAGTTAATAAAGTCGGTAAACCTTCGCCAATGGACGACCAACTTATTTGATCAAGTGATGGTGTCGCTACTGTACCTACAAAAGCTGTTAGAAGCCGCAATATTTCAGTATGAGTAACGCTAGTTCCAGTTTTAGCCACCTGCACAGATAAGTTGGTCGTATCCAATCTTACTTACCCCTTAGATATATTTTTATACTAGCTTTTTTATTACTCGCCGAGTAGCCCGTGGCCGGAGTATCGCTTTTTTATATTTTTTCAAACGTGTCCTTGATAGTGTCTGGTAATCGTAGTTCATCAAATCGCCTCTAGAGGCGTTGTTTGTACATTAGGCATTGTCAACTTAATGCTGTGACTAGTCATATACTGGGAACCATAGTTAATCTTTTGTTTTGTACCCAGATAACAAGTAAACTAGGTGTATATGACAGCACTTAAAAATATTGCCGTCTTGCTCATATATTACACCCGATAGGAGGACGGCAATACGAGTTTATTTTGATGCCAACAGAATATAATCAGAATTAAGTTTCAGAATTGTGTATCAACTATCAAAGCCATTCATAGACTAAGCCCTGCTCGTCTAATAAGTAACTCTTATTGCTATCAATTATCGTTTGAAACCGAACAACATGGCGGATTTTCAATACATTTTGACAGAAGGTGATTGAGACTTGTTTGCGATTTAATTACGTAATCTTCCTTAAAGTCTTATCGGTATAAAGTCAAAATCTGCTCAGTAGTTTTTGCGTGAAAGAGTAACAAACATCCATCCATACTCACAAACTTTCCCATTTATAATATTAGTAGGAAGTAGGGTGTGTATTTATTATTTTTTCTTTGTTATCAATCAATTGACATTTGCAATAATACCAATAATCCCAGGTGCAGCCATTCCTCATCTTATTCCAATATTTTCATCATTTCGTAAAAAAAAGAAGTCTATTGTATGGTTCAAGCGTTATTTAGTTTGGATCCATGCCACGAGCATGTGTATTGTCAGTGTCAGCACGCATGTCAAGACAAGACCTCTGTCACGGATTGGCTCGGTCGCTCTCTGTCTTATTTCATACGAGAGAAAGATAAATAATCCACATTTTCTGTGACATAAGTCTAGTCTTGGCGCTCATGCTACAACTACTGGTACCTATTGTCTGGCAATATTTATTGATTCCCCTACGATTTGGGGCTTACAGCGGACTGGGCGACGGAATGTGTGTCCCGCGCGGAGATACTGCGGCTGATCTACCAGGGGCGGTTCCTGCACAGCTCCGTGACGCTGGGCGCGCTCGGCCTGGCGCTCGGCCGCACCACTGTCATGCATCTGGTGCCGCGCGAGCATCTCCCAGAGCCCAACTCACATGGTATGTAACAACTGGCCCTGTAGCAGGACCGCGTACACATAAGTGTCATCTCTTTCAACTGTCAGATTTGTAGAGAAAATGACGTCACACCGAGCCATGTCCAGTACGAAAAGCTCGAAGTCACGTCTTTTTCTCGACTAATCTGACAGTTGAAAGAAATAACACTTATGTCTACGCGGTTATGCTTAGGGTGCTGGAGCTATATGTACCTGTGTATTTGTAATAAGTTTTTAGCGAACTAAAAAAAAATATCAGCCCACTGAGTTTCTTGCCGGATCTTCTCAGTTGAGGTCGCGTTTCGATCCGGTGGCAGTAGTTATAAGAAAAAAAAATGTAAACTTGACAATTTGTAAGTATTTGGATATCCGTTTCATCTCTAGTGTAAACTACGTCCTTGAAAGGCAGCTACAAATAATCCGGTAGCTATCCGTTATCCGGCCTAGTTTTCACTATCCCGCCGGATAGTGAAAACAAGGCCGGATAGCTACCGGATAACCGTTTAATCTCTAGTGTAAACTACGTCCTTGAAGGGCGGCTACTAGTGTTGTCTGAATATAATTTGAAAAAATCGCATAGGACTCATATATTAGTATGAGTTTTCATAATGGGCGGCGAAAAAAAGAATTGAAAAATCATACCTATCCACAGTGGGGTTAGCACGCATGTTAAGGCTACACCACTATCACGGATTCGTTCGCAGGCTCTCAGTCTTATTACATACGAGAGAAAGAGACTAAATCAACATATTCCGTGATAAATGTCTAATCTTGGCGTACATGCTACAAGTAGGTACAATTGTATATCCGATACTAATGCAAAAGTAAAGTATTATGAAGGATTTCTGACATCTGTATATCTCACATTGTGTCTTGTCACAGACGTCACTCGAATCCCGTCTGCTAATCAACTCGTTTCCTTGCAGAAGTACGATGGACTTAGAGATACCTACCCCTACTAATTAATTCCTGATCCCATCCCTATCTCCTCACATATTGTAAGTGTAAATCCACATACATATACCATAGGTCAAATGATTTGGCTTTCGATCGGTTGAGTGGAAAATTCTATCAGGCAAGTTAGTCATGTAACTCCACTCAAGACTGTACAGGGCCCCAAGTCTGCTAACACTATCGTCGTGGAGTTGCTGACTCCATTTTTCGTAAAATTGCATCAAGATGGCAATATCTAATGTCTACACTGCTCATATTCTATCTACTACTACAGCCCTTTTAACGTCCCACTGCTGGGCACGGGCCTCCCCTTAATGCGAGGGGGATTCAAGATTCAGGCCATAGTCCACTACGCTGGCCCAGTGCGGGTTGGTGAACTTCACACGCCTTTTTATAGACGTGCAGGTTTCCTCACGATGTTTCCCTTCACCGTTTCATAGCAAGTGATAATCTCGGATGAAAATGAGATTAGCACATAATCCCCAGTCGTGGGAACCGGGGTTTGAACCGGCACACTTCGATTGCAAGGCGTGCGTGCGTTCGACCACTCGGCTATCTACCATGGAAAAAGATGTTGTGTTCATGCCTTAAAAAATTGAGTCCACGACGATAGTGTTAGTAGACTTGGGGCCCAGATCGTAAGCCAAATCGTGCCGTCTGTAGACCTCTAGAGTAGGTAATATATCTAATGAATATCAAACTTAAAAAATGCAATTTTTTAATGGTTTGTACATGGATATTTTTTTTTATAAATTTGGGATTGTGTGTATATTAGTACAGCAGGGTTAACATGTAAGCCAATACTAGACCTGTATCTCGGATTTTGTTGCACCTTCTCACCCACTCACTGTCACAAAAGTCAAATGGTCATACTCCGTGACATAAGACTAGTCTTGGCGCACGTGTTAGTCGCGCTTGTATAGTAAGTAGTGCAAAAAATACTCTTCAGTTGCTCATCACGAAACCTCCTGTCCCACAAGCCAAGAAGTCTGTAACGTCGCGTTACCTAAATGTAGCCTCCATATATATAGTGGCTTGTCGCATTGGTTAGGGGGTTACAACTGGAAGCCTACTTAAAAGGATAGGTACTTAAAAATTGCCAAGATATACTTGAATGGGATGTTGTCTTTATAGAAACGTTTTTTTCTAAATTTTGGGCAAGATTATAAGAGTATTTAAAACCTGTTTAGTTTTTTTTCTAATATTATCCTACGTGTCGTTTCAGATCAACGACAAAAGAGTAAAGGCGGCTCCAGCAGTTGTTGTTCAGCATCCTGCTGCATATTGTAATGCCTCCCTGTCGGAGCGAGACGGAGGTACACGCGCAGCGGCGAGGGCGAGTGAGACAGCGACACCGTCGCCACGGGACGGACTCCAATGTGTTCAGTGTAGCAGGATACGGCGTCGCCCTCAACCTTGTCATGTTTTTAAACGAAGAATCGAAAAAAAAAGTTTGCCTAAGTAGCTCACGGAATATCTTTTATTGTCAATTTTCGTAGTATTAATTTGAAAATGGAATCATTGCACAAAATTTATATAATCGGATTAATAACAAAACGCACATTCAACGGTCGCTTCGTTTGAAAATATAGCAGGTGTTGCCACACGTCACAGTTTAATTTGGACAAAATTCTGGATAGCTTTATAAAACGATATTGTGTATCTCACCGCGTAAATTATAGCTCGTTTTATAGATATCATGCTGCCGATATATGTTTTTAAAACTAGTTGATAATTGGGATAAGGTTCGTGTAAGGTAAGCCTATGATTTTTATTAGTTCCTCGACACAAAAGGTGTTTGGCTTAAAATATAATTAACTTTATCCCCGCTATCCACTTCCATTCGACCCACACGCAAACGTTTAGTATTATAATTTAGGCCATCGTATATGAATTTATGTGACGTTATCGAGGTATTTAGAAAAAATAAATTAAATGACAAATTACCTATTTAGTGAAAAAAAAAAAAGTTTTAAAAAGAAAAAAACGGAGTGTGTAACCTTACCCCTCAGTTGCATTGTATATAGAGTTATAAATTGTATCAAGGAGACGTTTTTTTCTCGATTAAATATGTTTTTGTGATAAGTTCTTGCAATATATTCGACTACATGTTTTTTTATGTATATTATTATTATTATTAATTCTAAATTATGCTATTTACTGCGCTTGATATAGTTGTTATTTACGTACTATCTCCGCGGATGGACGTCCGCCATACATGATGTTTACTTTGGGCGAAACAATGTGTATAAAGTCACGCGAAACACGACATGGCGACTGTCGACCAGTGGGACAGTTCTCGCATTTCGACATTATAATAATATGCCGAAACACAACGAAAAATAACATGACGTTGTCGCCACTTATTCATGTCAAATGAGAGATAATGTCGATCATGCGAGAATTGTCCCCCAGTGGGGTTAGCACGCTTGTCAAGACTAGACGTCTGTCACAGATTCTCTCGCTCTTTCTTATTTCATAAGAGAGAAAGAGACAACATCGACACATTTCGTGACATAAGTCTAGTCTTGGAGCACATGCTATAACTACTGCTGCATGCAAAATTTTAGTAAAGCACTTATACTAAATCTGGATTATCTGTGCTAATACACATTAGGATGAATTTTAATTTGAACAGTACTAAAATCACTGTAATGTTATAATAGTAAGACTAATATTGCTTGTCTTGTACAAATATCACAGCTATGAAAGAGCGATAATACAGTTGACACCAAAATAATAGATTTTTTCTTCTTGCATGGGTTATGCAAAGCATTTCTTTAGAACAAAACTGCTTTGCAGTTTGATTGTATCTCTTAACCGCTTGGTTGTCCCAGGGGGGGCGCACGGAACGCCGAATTGCCCGCGGTATCGGATCATAGGTACGCTAGATTGCTCGGCCCTAATTTTGGCTAATTTTGGTTCGCGACGGCGCGGCGCGCACTTCACAAAATCACTTCTTGGCACGAAATTGTTCATGTCACAGTACCAAATGCTATGTTTTTTACGTTCACTAGGAGTTAAGCTATAGATTTATGTCTTTTGTTTGTTAATACCAAGAGATATATTCAAGGAACACCTGCCTTTATCGTTATGATCCTAATCTGAGTAATACAATAGTAATACAATTCAATATATTTTTAGTACTGTCTAATTTTAGTTTATTCCTAGTTTGTGTACAACAAAATTGGCGCCTAGTGTCCATGTCTCGCTTATGAAGTCTGTACATACATAATATATGAATAGAGGCACGTTTAGACTTTAATTCTTAGTGTTCATGCTCTCATCTCGCGTCTGTTTTGTTATCTCGTTTATTTTCAAACATTTTACTAATTCTTTTCGATGACCTTTAGTGTTACCACATTTCTGAATCTGTAAATATCGATTGGAGTTTTAATTTTATTTTATATTAAGCTCCGGTAGGGGCGTAAAAACGCATGTGTTGATTTTTTTTGCTTCTATCAAAAGGAACTCTGTGCCAATATTCATAAAGATTAAATTCGCCACAAGTAAAAATTCTGTCGCGCTGTCAATATTATTTCGTTGAAGAATGGACTTTTTGTATGAGTGAACACGGTTGGTTTTAGTATGGGCAAAAAATTCAACGCGTGCGTCTTGGCGCCCCAGTGTGGTGAGGGGGGCTTTATATTGTTTACATCACAGTCTGTCCGCTGACGGTTGATACATTATTTGGCATTTTATCTAGCTGTAAAAGTATTTTTTTTATTGTTTAAAATTGAATTAAGGAATGAGTTGTCATTGAATTAATTGTTCGGCTTTGCCTTAATATTGGCGGTGATTTTGTTGGCGTCAAACTGAAACTACACTAAAGCTAAGTGTATTGTACGGTTGAAATATGTATATGAGCGAGACGGAAATATTTTTAGTCCTGTCAAATTTAGTTTAGTCATAGTGCGCTGCCAACAGAATCGACATCAATGTCGTTGTAAGCTTTAAAACAATGTTTCGTTGGACAAAATAATAATAAAACTTGTGTTCATTCGGATTCTACGCATCCCATTATGGTAATTAATTAATATATTTTGTGATAGTACAAATTATTGAATTTAACACGTTTTCGATGGAAATTATGTAGCTCAGTGATAAAAACTATAGCAGTATTAATATAGAGAAACTGAAATATGGACAACTCTTGTCTGAAGCATGTTGCATTCGCCCGACTTTACAATAACAGCGTCGACGACTGAAAACGATCTTGCCAAGTGGGACATTTAAGGCCTTGTATACATGTGAGCTGGCTCGTACAGATAGCCGCTCAATGCTCGATCGCTTCACTGAGCGGCTCATATCTCAGAGCGTGCTCGCAGAGCTACAAGATAATAAAGACGCAGTAAAGCAAAGTGGGGACGGACAAGCCAGCGCGTGCACTTTGAGTCGCTCAGTTTCCAAATCTATACGTTTCTGCTCGAGTTGAGCACCTCTTTCTGCATAACGAAAATTAGGACAGCGGTAAATTGCTCAATAGACACGGAGTCTGTGTTGGTTGTTCTTATCTAATAATACTGTTTTAAACCTATTTGAATCGCTTTCTATCAAAATGATTGTTTGTTTCTGAAGCAAAATGACAGCAATGCGATTGACATAATTGCTCAGTCGTTCGGCTTAGATGGACTGGCGATCTTTTATTGCGGCTCAATGTGCATCCGCGTGTCTGTGCGCGGCTTAAAATGTGTTCACCGATTCCAGGGTATGAATGCAGCAATATGAGATTGGTTTTTGGATAAACATTCGATACTGGTATGAATGATTTTATTTTGGTTGCTCTGTTAAGTTGCTGTATGTATGTATTTTGTTAAGTTGTATAAAATACCTAGTTTATAAATAAAGTAAATACAATTTTAATTTGCATGTTTCATTTTATTTCGCTTGCCGTTTCACCTTATGTATATAATAGATGGCGTTGTAAGCTTCTTTTGTGGAATTTAAATTTTAATATTTATTGATACAATAATATTTGTAACAAATGATTGTTAGTAATTATAAAGTTTTATTTCTACTTTTAATTGACTTCAAACTAGGAGGAATTCGGTACGTTTTTTTTTTTGTAAATTCTTATTGACAGCTTTTTTTACAAGCATAATTTTCATATTGCCATTTTTGTTTTTCAAATTTGGAGATTGTACTATAAGTTACAAAAGTTTGTTTGTACGTCACTTTGTTTCGTGTTCCAAGTATGCTAATAATTTAATAAGTAATTATTTATAAAATAATTAGTAATAATTTATAAAAGCTTTTGTAAAACATCTCAAATATGTATAGTAACTGTAGGTCGGTTCGTAAGTAATATCTTAGGCCGGTTAGATCGATGTCTTCACTGTATTTATAATATTTCTATAGTCATAGTGAGTAATATAATCGAAGTGCGAGGAAATACGTTGCAACACAGCTTTGATGTCTTATAATACTTATTATTTTTTAAACGAACTAGAGACGTGTCCCTCGCTCATGAGTCGACTCATTTGAGGTCAACATGCCAACAAAATGAAAGAGTAACTCGAATTTCAATATTGAATCGCCTCACTTGCTCTTCACGTCTCATCATAAAGTAGCTGAGAAAAGTTAAACCGTGTCGCGAGTGAGCGAAAGAAAATGATGTGTGTGAAAGAGATGTAATTATCGAGTACCTCGTTCCATGGAGATATTATAACGGAGATGGCATATTGAGCCCGCGCTGCGGTAATTTTTTCTGGTGTATCTGACTCCGCCATTGTAGTTTTCCCATATAATTCGGACCACATAAAATTGTTTTCAAGTCAGTCCGTAAACTAAATAAGAAAACCAATTCTCTATACAATTTCCTCAAAGTATCTACAGATGTTTTTTTTAAAGATGAAGAAGTTGGAAACGATAAATATAAAAAATAACCGAAATTTTATCAAAAGGTATTCACGCTTAATACTGAAGAAACAAAGTTCTAAATTCATTTACAATAAAATTGACGTAAGCCATCGAATTTTATTATTTATGATTAATATTTACAAACGTGACATCAAGCTGGGGTTGGAGCGAAATGTAAATATTCAGAAACTTTTTAATTTAGACGAATCTAGTTATAAAATTTAATTAGCTTGAAATGGGTATCTTAAAACCGTTGTGTGTTGCCAACAGGATAAAAAAAAAAACTTTAAACTTGGCGCGTTTACAAGTATTCATCAATAATAATATAACAATTATCGACATGTTTTAGTTGCAACATAGATAATAAAATAATAATGCATGACATGATATAAAGTTTCAACTACTAAGCGGCAAATTGATTTAAAAAAAAGACATTTTTTCAGAATAGAATTCCTGGGGTTTTACCACCGCCTCTTAAAGTATTATTGTTTCAATACTGTCCATTTTTGACAGATTTTGTACTGTGTTAACTGTCAAAAACTGGCAGTAATATTACAAACATTGCAGCAAGACAGGTAGTAATGGGGTTGTATGATTATTAAACATTGCCACGGAAAAAAATCTTGATATTTTAATTAAAAAAAAAACAAACTATACGTTATTTTTATTTTCTATTCTTAGTGCGCACACACAACGGCGTGTCTGTAATTAAATAAAAAAATATTAGGTGTCACTGTATAACAGGTGTTTTAAACGTACGTACATAATCTATATACTTGTTAATATTAATTCATAACTATAAAGATGTTAATTAATTGTCATTTCCTTTCGAAATGTTTATGGTAACAGCCGCCGGGGGGAGGAGGGAGGGGGGGAGCAGTCATCATTTTAACATAAAGTACCAAGTGTATACAGAACCCAATACTGAATTATTTCATCGAACAAACTCAAGAAAACAAATTATGTTGTTGTATTTTTTTTTATGTCTGGCTATTCATAATAAACGCTAGCGTATTAAGGTATTAAGCCCTAGGCACACAGGGGCGTCAAAACGCGCGCTGTAAAATTTTGTCATTACCAAAACTGTGTGTCAATATAACAAAAAAAAAAATGTGGGAAAAGGGCACGCGACCACGCTGCAAAATTCGAAGATATTTCGTTGAAAAATGAGCTGTTTCTGCGAGTCAATACGGTCTGCTTTAGTATATCGGCAAATATTTTGCAGTTATTGCTGGCTAGGTTTTTCTTATAATCTGACATTTTATTTTGGGTTAACATGATAATTGGTTAGAACAAAATGCATTTAGTTAGCAGTTTCGCATTGAAATATTATGGTAATTTATGAGTTATGTTATCAACTCAAAGCTTCCCCTCGGCGGTGCATACAATATTTAGATAATAACACGTCGCATCGATCTGCCAGTGGGGTCAGCACGCATGTCAAGACTACACAAGTCTTATTTCACACGAGAGAAAAAGACAAAATCAGCATATCGGCAGGAAGCGCTAATGTCGTACCTCGAATATTGGAATAAATGATTTATTGATATAGAATTGATTGGAAAAAAAGCCGCATCGAATACATGTCTCGTCTGCCTACAACGAAAGTCATAATGATACAGCATTAAAATTATTCATTTTTTTTTATAGCCTAGTCAAAAATTATTCAAAAGTTTTTTTTTAAATTTTATAAATTTTTTGACATTTTATTGATATAGAATTGATTGGAAAAAAGCCGCTTCGAATGGTATATGTCTCGTCTGCCTACGACGAAAGTCATAATGACACAGCATTAAAAAAAACAAGTTTTTTTTTAATTTCATCCACTTTTCGAGATCCGCTTTCTGCCGTAGAGATATTTCGTGAGATAAGTGTAGTATTGGCGCAAATGCTACAACTACCAATTTCAGGGTAGTGCAGACAGCTCCGGGCGGTACGCGGGTTTGATTCCGTTGTCCGAGTAGTTAATAATAACGAATATAATCGATCGACACATAGGTTGTAAATTTTTTTGAACAATTGAGTTTGAATGGGGTCAAATAAAATTTTAAGAATACTCTCTGGATGTTTTATTTAACCATATATAATTCTAGCAACATTTACAATTTGTTTTTTTACAGTAACATGTACCTACTTACATAATAATGTTGTCTGTACTATAAAAAGTAATAACAACAGAATTTATTTTGTAAATATAACCAGGACAGTGGTGTCGATTCTGTAGTACACAATATACAACTGAACTATATTTGACAGAACTAAAAACTATTGCCATCCTTCTCATACATTATGGATATAAGAAGGACAGCAATACGTTTTGTTTCGTGTAGTTTATTTTGGCTCCAAAAGAATAAACACCATTAAAGTATTAAGACAGAACAAAATTTAATGTTGTCTAGATTTTTTTCTTGCATATCGAATTTTAATTATTCAAAAAACAGTAACGCCTCAACGATATTACATTGAATCTGTATTCTGTAGGCTTAGAACGACCGTATTAGACATAAGTTTTATCTCTTTCAACTGTCAGATTTGTCGAGAAAATGACGTCACTTCGAGCTTTTTGTACGGACACGGCTCGGTGTGACGTCATTTTCCCAACAAATCTGACAGTTGAAAGAGATAAAACATGTCTACGCGTTCATGCTAAGCCTTCTGGACTAAACAGGGTGTAATATTTTTATTTTATATATTCATTTATTTGCACAATTCTACATAAGTAAAAAAAAAAAATGTACAAAGGTAAGCTTAATGCCGTGGGCATTTTCTACCAGCCAACCTTAGAGTGATGTAGAGAGAGGAAAAAAAAAACAAACTAAGTAGGGGTAACATAGGAACTGCCGAAACGATTAAAGATGGAAGTTGGAACATAATTTATTAATTCTTACAGTTTTGCAGTTTCTCACACCACGAGCCGTACTTTCATACTATATCAACAAAAATATACCTTATTCTATGATATAAATAAGTTTTAGTATACATTACGTCTGCGGGTACATGAAGTACCACTTGAAGATGAACAGGTTCCGGTCCAGCTCTAGTTCGGCGGTGCTCAGCTGCTTCAGCCGCTTCTCGACGCCCTGCAGCACGGCCAGCTCGGGCGGCGTCAAAGTCTCCTCCACCTGACAAATACATAATTACTGTTTACGCATAGAATAACAATAAGGTCAGAACGGCAGTAACGATAGTTTTGTATGAAATCCAGCGTCGCCAATTGTAAAAACGTAAACGATACTACCAGGTTTCATATTACACGAACCGTTGCCGTTATGGGCAAAGCGGCGCTACCTATAGGGTGCTGTGCCGCTTAAGATGACGATAAATTAAGCTTACTATATGACGTCGCGACGCTCACTCCAAGGCGTCCTGTCGCTCACTATAAGACGTCCCGACGCTCACTATAACACGTCGCGACGCTCACTATAACACGTCGCGACGCTCACTATAAGGCATCGCGACGCTCACTATAATCGTCCCGACGCTCACTATAAGGCGTCCCGACGCTCACTATAAGGCGTCCCGACGCTCACTATAAGGCGTCCCGACGCTCTCTATAAAGCGACGCGACACTCACTATATGGCGTCGCGACGCTCACTATAACTACATAGCAAAAGCTTTATTTAGTTTGCTATCATAATATGTTGAGTATATGTACTGTGTGGCCATAAATATAATATAAAACATGGGATTAGTGTGCTGTAGTTACATACGTCAAACCACTAGACTCTAGTGGTTTGAGCGTTCGATTCCCGTTAGTGACAAATTCCTAAAAGGCCTCTTCGAAATTTGACTAGGTGTAACTGGGATCGCCCAGTACCATTGTACGGTACCCATACTACAAGCATTAAGATAAGATATGATAATTTATTTGCTAAAACAATGGTAGGTACATAGGTGGTCTTACATAATTAATAAAAGTTCAACATGTTGTTGTCATAGTGGACGACATGCAAATTACCGTTTTTTTCATGCAAATTACTTTCTCAGATTAAAATATAATATATATAGCTTAGTTTATTGGGCTCATCGTATGAGTATGTGTTGTGTGCCGATATTTATATTTACATCATCGATGTTCTGTTGGGGTTCGTGACGCAGGCGCATGCCGTGCACGATGGTGCGCACGCGCCGCTGTTTGTCCACCAGTCGCGCGTGCCGCCCGCGCTCGAACGCGTCACGCTTCACCACGTTGTGCAACGCCCGATAACACATCTCCTGGCCCGTTTGCGCCACCTAATATGAGAATACATAAATAATTCACGCATGGACATTTAAAAAGTCAGATGGCATCCCGCTGAAGAATAAGTGAAGCATAGTAGATCAACTCGCGTAAGATCGCCGCTACGTGACACGCATCGGTTGATATGTCTCAATTCACTCACATATAGATCAAGTTACTTCATTTTCAACGTGAGCCACCTTTGTTATACCTACGTTTACGTACTCAGAGGTCGTAAGGCACAATAACAGACGCGGGTGGGCACTATGCTAACGAAGAACTTAATTTAATCAAAGCAATTGAAACAAAAAGTAGGTACCTAAGTAAAATAAAACTTACATCGTGTAATTTTATATAATATAGGTATATCGCTTTCGCCACACCACCGGCAGACGCCGCCTTCCTCATCGGCTGAGAAAACGACAATAATGGATTAAAATTAAGACAACACATACTCATCGTATGATCCCAAACTAAGCAATGCTTGTACTATGGGTACCATAAAGTAAACTGGGGGCGATCTCAGTCACACCCAGACCAGCACCCTTACCGTGCCAGCATAACCGTGTAGACATAAGTTTTATCTCTTTCAACTGTCAGATTTGTCGAGAAAATTACGTCACTTCGAGCTTTTTGTACTGGACATGCCTCGGTGTGACGTCATTTTCTCGACAAATCTGACAGTTGACATTTTCTCGACAAATCTGACAGTTGAAAGATATAAAACTTATGTCGACGCGGTCATGCTACAGGAGCATGGCAAATTCCGAAATTTGCCGCTGGAGGGGATCAAACCCGCAACCCACCAACGCTCAGGCTAGACCTAGCAGTCGCCAATTTTTCATACAAACTTATCATCACGCATGTATTGGCTGTACAAGTAGGCAGCGACGAACTGAGTGGGTTCCCACATTACGCTGATCCAATTTTGGTCCAAATGTAATAAGGGGGGATTTAACTCTCGAGTGTCGGCGCGAAAGTTGGCGAAGTTCACCTGTTTTTCAAGAATTGGTTCCATTTCCTTTGGCCAGTTCTTGCTTCACCATTTAGCAGATGTAATTTTAAATGAATTCAGATAAATGGTCAAAATGTGTGCTGAGATTTGAACCTGCACACCGCCCGACCACTGACCTAACACTGCAGTGACGATACATGAGTGATAATAATATCCCTCTTACCCGTACACTACTACTACTACAGCCCTTTTAACGTCCCACTGCTGGGCACGGGCCTCGCCTCAATGCGAGGGGGATTTGGGCCATAGTCCACCACGCGGGCCCAGTGCGGGTTGGCAGACTTCACACATCTATCGAAAACTAGTCATGTTCCCTCAGACGTGCAGGTTTCCTCACGATGTTTTCCTTCACCGTTTCATAGCAAGTGATAATCTCGGATGAAAATGAACCTGTACACTAATAAAATAATAACCCTCTTACCTGTACACTAATAAAATGTTCTGCAAGTAAATTGTATGTGAGCTGTTTACATTCTTTGTTCGTCAACATTGCATTCTTCTGTATGTCGTCTTCTTCTATGTACTTTTTGGTGCGAATTAATCTGTGACAAAAAATATATATTATCGACATGCCTTACTATACTAATTTCTTAAAGATTTCTTGTGAGGTTATCACACAACTAAAATAGAGGATAGCCTATTCAACTAAGCTGAATACTTGAACTGAGCATGTGATTTTTTTATTTGTCAGGGTGGGGATCAAACCTGGAACGTTTAGGTTACGGGCGGCTCGTCTTTTCCCCCATGTACGTGAGTTGTGTGATGGAGCGCAGTGGTATTCCTAACACGGTCTATGCGTTTGACTCCTAGAATACTGCGCTTCGTAGCTTTTTGGCAAACCTTGAGTTTGGATTTTTGCTCTTCAGTTAGAGACCAGGTTTGAGCACCGTAGGTTAGGACAGGCAAAATGCACATGTCAACGAGTCTACGATTGAGGGATAATGATATAGGAAGGTTACACTTAATTAAATATTGGTATACAGGATGTCTTTAAGCCGCGCTACATGTCCGGCCCACTTCCATTTTTTTTTTGTGCATGGCTAATGGCATTTTTTATTTATTTTATTTATCTCGAATCCTATGCATATTTTACATGTTCTGTTTTGTGAATATTGGTAATCGGCCCTCATACGTGTAGTTTACACTGTCGAATAGTGTTATGGGTCTACCCGAAGGCCAGAACACGATTCCTATGACAAATATTCAAAAGTCCATAACTCTGAAACTATGATAGTTAGGTATAATCTGTCTTCACTAAGCACCCACATATGAGCTACCCTATATGTACCCAAAGTATTATTTCTGACTTCTGATACATCTTGTACATATATGGATAAAAAATCTCATTGAGGCATGGTTATTGAGTCATAGTGAGACCTGAATATCCTGGCGCACTTGGAGCCGAGCCGCTCGGTGACGGCGTGGTCCAGCACGGCGCGCACCAGCTGCTCGGCGGCGTGGCGCGCGCGCACCACGTACTGCCCGCCGCCCGCGTCGCCCGCTCGACGCACGAACCCACCACCGTTCTCCTCTAAATCAACACTCATATCAACTTATAGACACATTATAACCACTTTACCTAATACACTTGGCGATTATTATTACAAAGGTTAAAACGGGACCCTATTACTAAGAATCCGCTGTCCGTCCGTCTGTCTGTCTGTCTGGCTGTCCGTCCGTCTGTCACCAGATCTCATAAACTGTGATAGTTAGGCAGTTGAATTTTTTTACAGATAATGTATTTCTGTTGCTGCTATAACAACAACAACAAATACTAAAAAACAAAATAATATAAATATTTAAGGGGGCTCCCATTTTTTGCCGTTTTTATAGATTAGTACATTTGGAGTAGGTGCCAATCTACGTCAGACTAGGCAAATACACACATGAATTGGCACCAACTCCAAATGTACTGAATTATAAGATTATTTGTAGCTTTTTAGTGCACCTAGGTTTTTGAAGTCGGTTTTAATTGTTTGTTAAAAATAAAAAAAACACGCTTATAGTCTCAATAATCGTTGAAAGTATGCAAGTATTACCGCTTAACAGCCCTAAAAACGTAAACGTTTACAGCCAAAATAAAACATACGGGTCGAATTGAGAACCTCCTCCTTTTTGAAGTTGGTTAAAAAAAATAGTAGCACACTTGAGATGAACTCACCGAGAATCTTGAGGTACTGATCGACATACTGATGCAGGAGTGGCCTCTCCGCGGCCGCCCGCCGGCAGCTGTCCCGCAGCTCGAGCGCGGGCAGCGGGTTCGACTCCTGCGCCCACGCCGCCGACGTCAGGTACATCTGCTGCAGCAGCAGCCGCATCAGCTCCCCGGCGTTCTCGTCCGTTCGCCGGGTGATAGCCTTTATCATCAACTCGTCTCTAAAGTCCTGATGAAAGCGGTCGTAGTTCACACGCCAGTAGATATCTGTGAAACATAAATAAACTTTTTAGGGTTCCATACCCAAAGGGTAAAACGGGAACCCTATTACTAAGACTTCGCTGTCCATCCGTCTGTCAACGCTATAACAACAAATATTATATATATAAAATATTTAAGGGGGCTCTCATACAACAAAAGTGTTTTTTTTTGCTGTTTTTATAGATAATGGTACGGAACCCTTCGTGCGCGAATCCGACTCGCACTTGGCCGGTTTTTTTATGATCAATTCTATATCAATAAGTAATTTAAGCCTATTTCCAAGATACAATATTTCAGCTTTCTGCCATTGATACTAACATAAACCACTTACAGTTGAAGAGAAAGGCTTATATGAAATATACTCACTATCATTAGCTTCACTCAAGTTCCCTGAAGTCATGGCTTGCATTAACACCCTCGTGTCCAGATCTGGTACAATAGTGGCCACCGGTACCAGTGTAGGAATCTCGCTGCCCTCCTTCAGCTCAGCAACCGGTGCCTGCTGTATGTAGCCAGCCGTTACCAGACTGATGAATGTCTCCTTAAGGTTTATCATCGATATATCTTTCTCCTGAAAACAAAGCCTCACTATTCCATTATCAACAAATTAGCAGAATGCAGTGGTAGCCTCGTGGGCAAGAACGCCCTCCTTGAACGAAAGGGGTGCAAGTTCAAATCCCAGGCCCGCACCTCTGAGATAATTTTCATGTGCAAATGTAATTTCCACCAATGATTACCACTTGCTTGAACGGTGAAGGAAAACATCGTGAGGAAACCTGCACCTCTATAGAAAGGCGTGTGAAGTTCACCAAACCGCACCGGTTGGTATATAAGGGATATTTGGGCCAGCATGGTGGACTACGGCCCAAATCTCCCTAAAATACCTACCCCTTTGGGGAATACAGGTGTGATGATGTATGATGATGATGTATAGCAGAGGGCCTCAAAATGGCTAATTAATATCGCCAAAGACTCAAACACTCATTATGAGCTACTTTTATTGAGTTTAGCCAAACAGCTCAACTACTCTAAGACTAAACCTACGTCATGATGTTGTCTCTTTCACTCCTATGAAATAAAACAGTAACTGAGAGCATAGTGCAACACAATCCATTTTCCCAGGTCTAGCCTGGGCTTGCGTACTTACCCTGTAGATTCAATTAAATTTACAGACAAATTCTCACCTTGTCATCTTTATACTTTGTGGCAATGGTGACTAGAAGCACTGTGGCAGTGCAAGTGGCTTGCTGCAGTAACTCTTCCACCAGCAGCTCTGCTTGACTGCCATATTTACTTTTCATTTGCAGCAGATACCTGCAAAGACACTAAATACATTGAGCTAAACGCATAATATTGTATGGTTCATTACACTGGAAAATCTATTTAATTATAACCAACAAGTTAAAGATGAACACTAATAATTTTAAACTTATATCTACTGAATTTGTGTGCCTGTAATATGATTGAGGACATCAATTAGTACACCCTGTAGCTGCCTCTAAAGGTTAAAACTAGCCAAGTCTTCGTTGTCAAGGACAAGGCTTATAACAGATCATCAAGTTGAACTTTAAATTTTAGCAAGATCCGAGAGTCGAACTCCGACAACTTTAATCAAGATACTAGAATAATGGGGCAACTACAAATTCATGAGTGTCCCATACTTTACCTTGGATATCTTATAAGTAATAGTACATTTTCCGGTATCAATTTGTAATCAGCTATCACATCATTGTTAGACGGTTCAAAGGTAATCAAATCGAACTTAAGAAGAGTACGAAGACTTTCTATGACCTGAAAAACAAATAATATTGTGGGTATATCAACGTTCACAACATAACCTACAAATCATTGTTAATGTTTGAAATTACCAATGCCCGGGTCAATGCGGTAGTTTTAACAATCTGGCTAATAGGTTTGCAGCCATATGCGAATAAATCATCGGCAACTTGCTGTACAATTTCACCGAAATATCGATGCAAAATTACGGACACTACACGACCTAGTTGACGCGACATTTTAAGTTTACGCGATTTCAGCTTAAAGGAATAGGCGTCAAATTTAATTTTACATTATACTTTAAGCTTTATTATACGCCTAGCATCTTCATTAAGGCATGATTATGATACTTATAAAACTTAGGTTATGTTTACAATACATTTACTTTTTTTTGTTTGACAGACATAAAGAGGTGAAGGCATAGAGTTTTTTGTGAAGGTGTCACAAATTTATTCGACTATAGTAGTGGTGGGGTGCGCCGCCCCGCACCGGCCGGCCTTGGTTTGTCCAAGCAAGTTGTTAGGTGTATGGCTACCATAAGCTAATGTCCAATGAATACAATAAAAAAAATGCATTGTGGTTATGTGGTTGTTGTTTTCAATCTGTCTGTGACTATGATGGTCTGTGATAATTTGTTTGTAATTATTTGTGAAAGTTTTTTGATAATAATTGGTAGTGCAAAAGCGCGTAAAGTATGATCAAATCATAGCATGATACTAGATAAGTGCAATGAATGCGACAAAATAGTGATTGAACGTCAGAGTACCTAATGCAACAAATATTAGTCAATGCAACTCATTGCAATACAATGTATATTTTAGGAAGATAACTGTAATAATATTCTAGTGTTTTTAGTAATTTGTAGATAAACCTGTGGCTACACAAACCTGAAAATGAATATAGAAAGTGCTGCTGTAAATATACTGAAGCGTGGAGTGGAATTAGATACCAAGAAACGATACACAGAAGCCCTAGTCTGTTATCAAGAAGGACTGCAGATATTAGTGGACAAAATAAAAGGTATCTACTTTTTTATTTCAATAAATTAAAGCTCCTTTTTCTACTTTTTAACCAACTTCAAAAAGGAAAAGGTTTTAATAAAAAGATATCTAATAAGGAAATATATACTACCTACGGTAACTATTAATTCCGTATTATATAATTTTTTCACACTGATATACATTATTAAAGGAATTTATTTATTAATATTATCGTTGGGTTTACACTTTTCCTTCTTTTTAGTGGGTGAATATTATTTTTTAATATAGCTATTTTACAGGTGAACCAGATGATTCAGTAAGAAGCTACCTTCGAAAAAAGGTTGAGGAGTATATGAATAGGGCAGAGACAATAAAGAAAATAGTTTTCCAACAGAAAGATGCTGGCCAGTTCCACGAGCAAGTGCACATAGAAAATAACTCCACAGGACATAGCTATAAAACTCTGTTTGGCAGGTTTTTAGACGAAGAAGTCCAGTATGTTATAGTTGAAGATCCATACATAAGGAGTTTTCATCAGGTTAGTCCCGTGCCTTCCATATGATAGATGTATTAATGTATTGCGATAGCTTCAATTTCTGTCACAGAAATGTTACCATGGGCACTGAAACCTGTTCCCAATATAGAAAACATTCTTTAACACAGGAGCAGTCCATTTTTCAATGAAATGTCATTGATGATGCATGCAGTTTTGTTTGTGTGGCTTTTGACATGGACAATATAGAAATTTTACCTGAAAATAAAATTTGTATTATGTTTCCTCAGACGTCCGAAGTCCCTTTATGAGAGAGTACATCGATTCCTTCCGCCGGAAGTAGTCGTTTCGCAGTTCTCCATCCACCGCGCAAGTGTCATCTGTCATTCCGATCTGTCAAAAACTCAATCTAGCCTACAACACCACAAGCCACGATATCTTTGTTCATTGTTATGCTCATAAAGGTGAATATTCCACCAGGAAGCCCTTACTGGGACTTCGGACGTCTGAGGAAACATAATACAAATTTTATTTTCAGGTAAAATTTCTATATTATGTGTTCCGTTGGACGTCCGAAGTCCCTTTATGAGAGATTTGTTTGTTATCTCCTGGTGGCTTGTGTAGTAGCTTGTGTAGGTAAACTACAAAATGATAGACGCAATAATGTGAATAGGTATCATAGGTAGGTATATTATATTAAGAAGAATAATTTTATAGTTATTGACAATTCTAATAACCCATGATTATAAATTAAAGAACACCATAACTGGTAATAACATTAATTTTTACAAAGACGGTAGCAACAGATTTGTCGATGACTTTTCTGTGGCCATTATACCACTAGCATTCACGATATTTACTTGATCGTATTTTCTGAATGCACATTTATGTTGCCAATTTGTTATTTTCAAAATCTTATAGGGTAAATTTTTTTGGCCGATATGGTGATGGATAAGCAACTGTTGATCTACGTACTTAATACGTTTTTTACTTATTACGTTTTAAAGAAATCCATAATTTCCAACTTGACTGCTGGTATTTTGCACAATCAGTTTTGGAACCAAATTAAACCTCTTTTAATGTGATAGAGAAGAATTCTCAATTAAATGACTATGATTAGCACAATATAATAGGGTCAACTCATGGACTTTGAGACCAGATGCTAATAACAGGATCGTAGCTACATGTCTGAAAACATCAAACAAATTATTTGAGTTCACATAATATCTTTAAAGGGGCCCCTGCATCCCATGCATGGAGCTCTAGGTGGTAGTCTTTGACAGTGATACCGCCTCCAACATATGTTTGTGGCTAGAAATAATTTAACGTCAGACAGTTTCATAAACTGAAGCAGATACAGATTTATGAACTAGTATGGTAGGTACGGTAGGCTAACTTGACGATAAAAGCCACTGCTATATGTCTGCATTAAAAGGTACAGGATTTATATTATTTTGGCTACACCAAATTGTCCACTTATTCCAAATAGGTGTGTAGGACATTAAAGTAGAAGCTCGCCAGCCATTTGAAAGTAGAGCTTCCCTCATGGGATGACCCATTGAGAGAGTAAATCCCACTCAAAATGAGCCAGGCTTCCAGCTCCAAGCTGTTGAATTGAGCCGATGGACTTCCAGATCCAGATCCGATCGTCAGAATCAATAATAAGGCGCTACAATCACCAACTGAGCGGCTGCCTAGTGCAGGTGTTAAAGAACATGAGGTAAATGATAAGGCGGCGGGTACGCCCAAGTTAAGTCGTAAAGCCACCGTCTGCTGAAAGCGTTGTGAAGGCGTGCGCTCGAGTCGGATAAGTAGAGTGTAACCTAGTTTGATACGAGGTGTGCGGTTCGTGACGCAAACATATGTTTGTATATCTTTGATCGAATATGTATTTCACTCGGGGCGCCAACCCTTATATGCCACTCCGAACCGGTGCGATTGCGCGACATGCGGTAGGTTTGTGCTGAACTCTCCCGGAAGCATGTGAGGGAGGTGTACTACACTGAGACTGTCAGAGCCAGGAGCTGCTGCGTCAAATTCAGCCGGTGCGATTGCGCGACATGCGGTAGGTTTGTGCTGAACTCTCCCGGAAGCATGTGAGGGAGGTGTACTACACTGAGACTGTCAGAGCCAGGAGCTGCTGCGTCAAATTCAGCCGGTGCGATTGCGCGACATGCGGTAGGTTTGTGCTGAACTCTCCCGGAAGCATGTGAGGGAGGTGTACTACATTGAGACTGTCAGAGCTAGGAGCTGCTGCGTCAAATCCAGAAGAAGTTTTGACTTCATCTTATCTGATAACGTTATTGCAACCAAAGGTGTCCGGAAAAGTAGATTGCTGTGCACGCCAATGACAGAATTAGTTTCTTGAAGCGTCATTAGCATGCGAATTACTCTGTCATCGCCTTAGCGGTCATATTTTGCAACACTGTCTATGGTTACATGGCTACTCGTGTAGTGTACGGGTACTTGTTGATCGAGATTTTGGGTTTACATATTAGCTAATCCTCACCGATTGTGCCTTAATTCAAGATTTGATACAAATAGTTTAAAGTTCCATCAGTGACTTTGTCTGTAATTAACATAGAATGCTACACAACGCAGAAATTTTGGAAGTGTTACGTTTGTAGGTTAGAATGCTGAAAAAACGTCTTCAACATTCTAACGTATGATTATCGGAATAACGGGCATCGTGGATACTGCTCTTGTTTGCTATTATGCATAGTGTAATCATTTGTAAAATCAAAAACAATTGTTATACAGGTACATGTATGATGTGTTTGCGGATGGCTGGAAGTTTTTATCTGAACGTGTGAGGTATTGTGAGAAATGACGTATGTGTCTTCTTTAATTTTTCAGTGATTTTTTATTTTTATTTATTGTAGCGCAATGAATCCGGTATTTTAGGAACATAATGTAATAGAAAAGTGAAATAAAAAGTAATCCCATTAAGTGTTTGATTAAACTATTCCAATGAGGTGCATCACTATGTAATCGATATTGATAATCGATTATTGGAACTAATCGCCACCATCTGTAGTATAGTGATCTGTGTTGCTGTGGCTCTGAAGATAACGGCAATGCAACCTTCCCCGATGGGTGATGAAGGTTGCGAAAGTTAGATACCCTAAGAGGCATTGCGCCTGCTTGAGGGTTCTACTGCCGGCAGACAAGCGAGTGGATAAGTGTCTGATTTGCTGGTTTCCTCCGGTGGCAGGTTCTTTCATGTTCAGGCTTGAATCCCAAGTTATCGCCAAAAATTGAATCCATCTGGTTGGTATGATGATAAGTGATGTTTCGAGAATGACTCGCCAACCTAGACCGGTTATAAAAGATACGGCGGTCTTCATGTATGAACTCAGACCAGCTCTGGACTGGTTGACAATTAAACATATGTGAGGAAATATAAATACTAGCTGTCCCGGTGAACTTCGTACCGCTTTAGAATAACGTATGAAAGCAGCGCCACCTACCGGGCCCAATTGTGAATCTAAACCATCCAAGGCGCCACACAAACGCATACAAAAAAAAAACATTCAAATCGGTCCAGCCGTTTAGGACTAGTTCATTGACATACAAACGTACAGTAGAATTATATATATTTTAAGATAAGATATGTAAATGTGATATACTGTATAATATCTGTAGATGTGAGAAAATCAGGCAGTGCCAATTGACACTTTAGAAAACCGCCTGAGTAATCGGCCGAATCATGATTTACTTCTATAGGTCCTGTCAGATTCGTGTGTATTCTTATGAGTGCCCCCCCTTTTCTTTTGATATGTTGCTCATTATTTTGTCGTGAGGCCGATCCTTTATTGCCTGTTGATACCGATCTATTGGTAGGTCGGGTAGGCTGAAAGTTATCACGAACCGAGGCACATGCCTGTGGAGAAGTCGCACGACCTGCACGCGTAGAAGTATACTAGTATACTTTCTGTATATAAGTTGATAAAGCCTGTGGCTTAAATATATATTCCCAAATCCGGGGGCGCGACATACTTTTTCTGTGCTTCTATATAACGAACACCTTTCCCATCTTCAGTGTCCAAACGTTGCAAACCGGCGAGTTTAGAGAGCCTTACAGGAATAGCTTTAGGTATGGAAGGTTCCTGAACAGTCACGGAAATATTCGTAATATCTTCAATATTTTTTGTTAATGGGGGTAGTAAGAAATTTTCAGTGGGAAACATTTCCGATGTAGAATTAACCACTGGGGGTACCACTGGTAAATGAGCACTTAAAACATTGTTCTCATGACTCACCAGCCGATTTGCAAGCATTGCAAACCTGTGATCCATCTCAGAGTCCTGCGACGTTGAGCGGCTCCGATGGCGGGAACCACGTGCACGCTTGTTAGCGGGCGGCGCGCACGCTGCCACGTTGTCCCTCGCCGGCTCGCTGTCCGACTCGCACGAACTCGTATTACACGATGAATCCGAACCGCCGCGTTTTCTTCCCGTAGCCTCCATCGTTGGCGCGGTGGATTCGATATCCATTTTACACTCGCGGAGAACTATACTTTATAATAATTCGAACTTTTTACTTTATTCTCAAAAGCTCGGTGTTTTATTTTAAACACTCGTAATTACGAAAGCAGAAACTGTCCGAACGGTTTGAAAATCGACGCAACAATGAACAAAGATATCGTGGCTTGTGGTGTTGTAGGCTAGATTGAGTTTTTGACAGATCGGAATGACAGATGACACTTGCGCGGTGGATGGAGAACTGCGAAACGACTACTTCCGGCGGAAGGAATCGATGTACTCTCTCATAAAGGGACTTCGGACGTCCAACGGAACACATAATAACAACTTTATATGTATTACCACAGAGCACATTATTAAAAAAAATCTAGTGGATATCCTCACAGCTGGTAAGTTCAATTACTGATACTTATATTTACAGTGTCAAAATTTCCTACGACTATGTGAACTGCTGGTTCGGTCATGTACCAACTTGAAGCACATTGAGCTAGTTACATCAAGAGATGCAAGAACCGAAGGTGATCAGATGGAATGGTTCAGCAGCTTATCCAGTGACTTACTGAAGTACCGAGTGAATCTCACCATCAAATACTCTGAAACGTTACATGATAGACAGATTTCGTAAGTATTACTTTATAATTCAGGTTAGGAAGTTCCCCAGCTTCTTGACGTCGCCAAAGACTTCCTGGAGACTACCCGGCGAATAGTGAAACTTACTTGAATTAATAAGACTGGATGACGGCTAGGTCTAGTGCTTTGAGCGTAGGCCATTCGGTTAGGAAGTTCCCCAGCTTCTTGACGTCGCCAAAGACTTCCTGGAGACTACCCGGTGAATAGTGAAACTTACTTGAATTAATAACACTGGATGCCGGCTAGGTCTAGTGCTTGAGCGTAGGCCATTCGGTTTACTGTACTAGGTGATTACAGGTTTGATTCCCGCCAGTGACAAAATTCGTAAAAGGCCTTTTCAGAATTTGCCCTAGTCTGGGTGTAACTGGGATCGACCCTAGTCCATTGTACCCTTACTACAAGCTTGGCTTAGCTTAGGATAATATGTATGTGTTGTCTGGCAATGTTTATATATTTATTTATTATTTTCAGATTAAGTTCAGGCTGGATCATCAAAATTGGTAGGGGTTTAGATTTCTTCAAAGCACCGGAGAACAAGTTCTGTTTAGGAGTGTATGATATGGACATGAGACCCTGCCATGAAACAACAGTAGACATTGTGCATTCTAAAAACGTGAAACAGTCATATGGATGACAAAAATTGTTATAGTATTATAAATCTTTTTTACATTATTATAAGAATAAATTTTGAATAGAAACTCTTTTTTCTTACTAAATGAAATGAAACAATGTCATAATTTGTAATATACTTTATTATAAACGGATAACAGCGATGCGTACGCGCATTTCATATGTTATTATCTTTACAATGCTTATGTTTACATGTACAGGTGATTAAGTAGAATAATGGTGGTATCAGACTTAAAAACTGGAATGTCAAGTATATATTATAGACATGTTTGGACAAGTTGAAGTGAGATAGCACGAGGCGTCGCTCGTGCCTACTCACTCACTCGCCACTATAGAAACGAACGACTTTTCCGTTGGGCCAAATTCGGTCTCATACTGGTACCATTTCTAAGAAATCTATACACACACCCCCCCAATTTTTATAGAAATATTCCTTAATTTCTATAAAGTTTGGGGTCGAAATTCTGACAGTTTTCAAAGTAAAACTAGTTTAAACTTAAAACTATAGTTGAATTAAGACTAGTATACAAGTAATATCAACACAGTATGGCCTCTCGACTATGAAAACTTAGTTAAATATTAATATACAATAAAGTATAGATACAGACGTATGTACAAAGTTAATACACATACATCTAAAAATTGTATATACAATAAAACTCTAAATAATATGGAGTAGTGCTGAGGTCTGCTAGCACAAATAAATTTAAAAGCATTAAACAAACACATTGCCATCTCGCTCTCAATACGGCGGAATGAGAAAGACGGCATTAGGCCTACCGCACACGGGCGTCAACGATCTTCAATCAAATTCTATGCCATACCATAACGAATTGTATTGACTCATAGATAAAGTTCATTATACAAAGAAATGACACTGAGAGCGAGAGCGAATTTAGACGCGTGGGAGCGTGGCTTATACGACAGATATTTAATGTTTCACAGATATTTTTAATCCACTTTTGCTTAAGTCCAAAAACAATAGATAATAGGTATGTAATTAAATCGATTAAATATTTTATTTGCCATAAATACCTAACTATTATTATTTATATTAAAATCAGTCTCTGATTACGTACCTTATTCGAGTTACAGCTAATATAAGCTTAACCGAACCAATTTAATATTCCATTAAATATATCAAATTTACAATAAGTAGAAAATAGTGTAGATTTTATTGAAATAATGTCTAAAAATATGAAAAGAACAATGTCGCGCTCATGCATCAAAGTACAGAATAACTTTTCGTCATAAATAATATATTTTTTGTATATGTATTTGGCCCGAATCCCCCTCGCATTGAGGGGAGGCCCGTGCCCAGCAATGGAACGTAGTAGTTGTAGTATTTGTAAAGATACGATTAGCCCAAATTTATAGAAAAAGAAACACTTTAGTTCTGTATGATTACTTTTCTATAAAAAAAAAATTGGGATTCTAAATTTCCTTATACGACCAAAGAGTTTAAGACCCGTACCCATCGAATTTACATAAATAGATATCCATTTACACATAACTCTCTTGTTTCGCCGAGAAAAGCATCAAAGACTCCATAAGATGCGGTCTTATCATGTCATCAACATCCTTCGCGTCGAAGGCGTCAGGGTGGTATTTGTATATAGCCCTGAGCGCCTTGAGGCAGTGGATGAGCGTCTGGTCCGGGTTCGAGTCCAAGTACGGCCGTGTTCGCTGCGCCCTAACCAGCCTGGTTAGGTGCGGAACACCTTCGAGTTGCACTATTTGATGGGCGACATCTGGCATCACTGATAACCTGGGAATAAGGGAATATTATGAATTTGCTACTATATGATACGACATGACATATGGCAATAAGATACTTGCCCCTATTACATTGGGACCAAAATACATCGGCGAGTGTGGGCGCACTGCAGTGCACCTCTGCTTACCCCTTCGGGGAATTCATGGGTGATGATGATGTATACATGACAACGCCATCTACATTTTGATTGTAGGTATCAGCCAGACAGGCTTGCACAGTGACGCCCTCTGGATATGTGTGGTGTTTTAGGGGAAAATGAGCTACGGTCCAAGGTACTTTGATAGTGATTCAAAGTCCTAGAGTGGCGGCCACGAACAGGGAAGCGGAATGTGGGACGACCCTGACCAGGTGGACGGACGACCTCATCAGGGTCGCCGGGAGTCGATGGGCGCATAAAGCCCAAGACCGTAATTTGTGGCGATCTATGGGGGAGGCCTATGTCCAGCAGTGGACGTCCCTGGCTGATAGATAGTATACCTGGATATAGCTTCAGTGGCGTGGCAGTGGAGCCGGGCCTGCGCGCGCAGCTCGGCGACGCGCGGCGCGTGCGCGGGCGCAGAGCGCGTGAAGCAGACCAGCGCCGCGCTGCTCGCCGGCACGCCGCACAGCAGCAGCACGCAGCAAGGGATCCGCGACAAGGACGCCAATAGCGACGCTGTTTGCTCCTAATTTAGGTATAAATCGTACACTGAGCTAAATATTGTAAAAAATACAACGCCATATTGCGGAAATTAATTAAACTAATTTATATACAACTATTGCGTGATTTTATCTTCTTCGATTGGCTGCCAGCAATCGTGGGATATAAAGTTGAGAGAAGTTAATAGTTTAGTTTTCTTTATATTAACAGAAAATATTTGTTCACAGTGAGTACTAAATGGCATTCTGTCTGATAGCTTAGTGTTAAGCGCCAAATTCCAATATAAATACATAAATATGATCACAGTTATAAACATTCCTTATAAAAATCTTGCATTAGTTAGTCCTATATTCATGAAATAACTCAATAAGCAGTAGGAAAGTTATCGTACCTGCAGGAACACTGAGATATTGGGGCCTCGTTTCTTCACAGCCTCCAGCAGTCGCTCCACGGTGCGGTGTTTGGTGAAGACCGACACTATGTCGGACCGGTCCGTGGCGTCTACATCCTTCTTCTCCAGTTCCAATTCGCGCACCAAGTTCACCAAGCACGCCGTGCACAGCAGGAGAAGTTGACAACACTCGGTGCGAGACAATATACCTGATGAAAAGGAGTTGAATGTTATTTCGCCAGTCAACATTGTTGATCTGTTTACAATGGCAAATTATAATGTTGTGCTAATAAATGACATTTTAAATAATTTGAAAGTAAATTGGCGTACTTCACATAAATAAATATGTTAATTTATAAAAAAAACTTCTTACAATAACTTTATTAGTGCTTACCCTTCGGGGAAGTGTAAGCGTGATACTAGCAAATGCATTTGATGTTTAAGAAAACTAGTGACATCTATCGGGTAGTAGTTTAATTACGTGTACCAAAAATAACAAAATAGGAGGACAAGTTTCATTCTACTCGACAATAGAAGGCATTAATATAAAAATTGTAAACAAGACTTACCAGTGATATTATCAACTATGGTGTTCAAATAAGAATGTAGTTGTGTGAGATCATAGTGTCCCCTTAGCCATGGCGCCGTGATCTGAGTGAGTACGGTGATCGCTTCTCGCATCTGAGGCTCCGGGTTCGAACGGTCCGAAAGAATATCCGTGATGATTTCAATGCCGCCACCCTAAAAAATGTGCCTTAATATAGAATATGTAAACTAGCAAAAAAACAAGGGTAGTTAACCAAACTTTATAGTTTTCTCTTCCAAACGGGTTGTCTGGAAGAAATTGCTTTAGCGATAAGACAGCTCAATTGAACATAGCTATCTACTGTATTTAGACCTAAGAATGTTGTATTATTTTCTTTGTTTGGTGTACAATGAATAGTAATCAATCCGGATAGATATCTATCTAGATAGATATCTAACCAGGTACAAATGTTGATTAAATGTACAAATGCTAATCTTTAACTCGAAGTCAATAAAAGGAACACCTAGGTAGATAGATAAAGTGATATCTAAGTACGGTAACAACGATGACAAATTAGGTAGTAACGACACCTAAAAGATATTGCAGAGTAAACGCAATGACTCACTAAACTCACTGTGACTGTGGCGAGAAATATTCACCCATAATTGTGGATATATTTAAATCAGTGTAAACATATCGATTCATTCATGATTCGAAGCTACGATGACAGACGTAAATACCAAAAAACCTGTTAAACTTGCATACCTACCTACTCACTCCAAGGATATTTCTGATACATAAACATTTCGCTTACTTTACTTGTATAACTACTTACCTACATAAGGATATCCTTAAGTATTTTTAAACAATTTATCGACTAAAACCCCGGAGCACACAGAAGCGTCAAGACTAGCACTGCAAAAGTTTTTCTAATACTAAAATGAACTTTGAGTTAATATAAATAAAGATTGAATTTCTGTGGTAAGAGCCAAGCGACCACGTTGCAAAATTCGCTCGTCATCGATGGCATTTCGTTGAAAACTAAACATTTTCAAGAGTATGATTTTGGATTGGCACAAAGTTTCCAGCGTGCTCGGGGCTTTTTAAATGTGTTCTGAAGTCCTCTTTTATGTCAGACTTAGTCTATCTACTTGTTCGAGTAATTACATGGGATTACTGGGCTTATGTTAATGGGTTTACTGCACCGTGTTCAATTACCGTTACCGGCATATTTCGAAAATGGTATTTTCAGTATTTGGCGTTCTGGGTATAACTGAGATCGCCCCCAGTCCATTATACTGCACCCAAAGTGGTGCCTAGTTTGGCACAATAGGTACGTAAGGACGTGTGTTGTCAGTAATTACCTCTTCAAACTGTTTGACCGCCTCTCCCGTTACGCAGACAGTCGCAAGCGCACGTAGAGATAGCGCTTTTATAGAGCTCTTATTGGACTCTATTATAGCTGTTAAAAGAGCTCGAGGCACGCCGCAGTCCACGAAAGGCAGTTCCGTGATGTTCTTCATGATCTTCGCGCAAGTGTCGTGGAGAGAGCCCTCCGTGGTTTCCGTCAACATTGCAAGATGGCCGATTGATGTAAGCGTGCTTTTCAGTATCATGTCCGATGGTGGCTCCTCAATTATCGATACTAGAGTCTGTGGAATAAGATTTAAAGTTGTGTGACTGAATTAAACTATTGTTAACAAGACTGGGAATATTATACTGTCAATCAGTGCCTCAGGTCTACTAACATAATCGTGGTATGACTAAAGCTTCATTTTTCAAGGCATGAAAACAACAACTTATATAAATGGTAGCTAGAATATGACTAGGCTGCTAGGAGACAACTTCTAATGTCTACACTGGTCATATTCTAGTTATCATAAATAAATTGTATTATGCATTATTATGTTAGTTTGTAGTTAGTTTGCAGTGCAATTATGTTAGTAGATTGAGGCCCAGTTATAAGGATTTTCGCGCGTTCACGTGTCATATTCATATTCAGAAGATATTAGATAATATTCGCATCCACAAAGCCCAGAATGCTTTGCCAAAGAATAGTGTATTTTCGACTTTTGATATCAATAGTCCAGAGTAAGCACGCATGTCTAGACAAGACCTCTTTCACGGATTCGCTCGCTCGCTCTCTGTCTAATTTCATACGAGAGAAAGAGGCAACATCAAGATTTTCAGTGACATACGTCTAGTCTTGGAGCACATGCTACAACACCAGGTACCTTAACTAGGTAAGTAATATGTTAATTTTGATTAAATATCTTATCTAACTGAGTTGTCTATACAAGTACAGTTTGTAAGTAATTTACCAACAAACAAGTATTAAATCTACGAAACAATTGCAATGAGAAGCATATTAGATACCTAGAATTCTTAGTTGCAATTATTTTTAAGCAGAAGTAATATTAATTTAGTTTTTACGCGACGGAATGGCAAGTGGTTATGCCAAAACACGTTCTCGCTATCTCGCATCTTTGCACCTTGACGTCGAAAGAATGCACCACATGTGTGGCATTAAAAATGAGATGTGAACTGTATAAAGATGCCAACCGGTGGCACATACATAAGACTATATTCCCTCGTACACTGGGGCGTCAAAGCTCGCGCGTCTAAATGTTTGCCAATAGCAAAACTAACTGCGTCAATATGCATATGGACGTTTGAAAGGCAAGCCACAAAAAATCGTAAAATTAGTTATACCATTCGAACGGCCAGATTTTTCTGCGTCGTTTGGTATATTATATAACTCACTAGCTGTGCCCGCGACTTCGCCCGCGTGGACTTTAGGGAGATTACCCGGAAATATGGGTATTATGTATTTCCCGCGGAACCCTAATGCTTTTTCTAAAATTAAAGTAACCTTAGTTACGCCTTGGAACGTCAGCTATCTGTCAGTGAAAGTCCCATTGAAATCGGTTCAGCCGTTTAGAAGTTTACCTCAAACAAACAGACAGACAGACAAAAAATTTTAACATTGCGTTTTCGTAATAGGTATCGTATATACTTTCATACGCATTTGGTAAAAAAGTGTTATTTTGATATTACAAACAGACACTCCAATTTTATTTATTTGTATAGATTTTACGATTTTTTGTCGCTTAGTAAGAATTGCCTTTCAAGCGTCGATATAGATTAACCTTCTGTCGTATAAGCCACGCGTTCACTTCACGCGACAAATATCGCTCGCGCTGTCCGTGTGATTTCGTTGTAAAATGAACTTTTCTATGTGTCAATACAGTTCGTTTTGCTAAAGCAAAAAAAATAGCGCGCGAGACTAGCCCGCCCCAGTGTGCGGGAGGCTTAACGAGTGTGTATGTACTGAGCATTTTTATTCAGTGAATAAACTGCCAGTTACTGGAATACACACAAAAAGTCATCTACTAGACTAGCTGTGCCGCGACTCCGTTCGCGTGGAATTGAGGAACCCTAATTATTTTTTTAGGGTTCCGTACTCAAAGGGTAAAACGGGAACCCTATTGCTGAGACTTCGCTGTCCGTCCGTCCATCCGTCTGTCACCAGGCTGTATCTCATGAACCGTGATAGTTAGAGAGTTGAAATTTTCACAGATTAAGTATTTATATTGCCGCTATAAAAACAAATACTAAAAAACAGAATCAAATAATTATTTAAGGGGGCTCCCATACAACAAACGTGATTTTTTTGCCGTTTTTATAGATAATGGTACGGAACCCTACGTGCGCCTCGCCGCCTAGTCCGACTCGCACTTGCCCGGTTTTCTGTTATATTTTTTTTTTGCAGTAACAAAGGCTACTTGCCTTAGTTACTGCTAAAACATCAGCTATCAGCCAGTGAAAGTGTCATCAAAATAGGTCCAACCGTTTTGGAGATTACCCGTAACAAACAAATAGACAACAGTTTTAAAAATAGTTTTTGCACCGTACCTACTTCACATGCATTTAGTAAAAATATGTTATTTCAAAGTTATAATACAGCATATAATTAGAGCGATTATTGTATATGTCAATAAACTAAAATGTAAAATTGTAACAAGTAGTTTTTTGATCTGAATCATCACTTTTACCTTCATCTGCTGGACCAGTACAGCCTTAGTCGTCTCCAAAAAGATCCCAATCAGTGTCTCCAGATGCTTCATCACCAGATTCCACTCCTTGTTGCTCTCATTCATTTCCACCTTTACATCCTCGCCTACATCTATCAGCTTCTGTAGATACACTTGCAAAGACTTCTTAATCTTGTCCCATCGTTCAGGAGTTTCGCCTGGAGGCTTAGTGTTTAGCGTAATGCTGTGCGCTAAAACGAATTCGTTTATATTTGCTACCAGCAAACATATTTGTTCTTCCGTTGAGTTTTTGTTTTCTATTTGCCTGCAATTTGATTAGATTATAAATATCGACGTCAAAGGGTTTCTAGCTAATAATTGTGTCTTAAAAGTTGTCTAGGAATGTAGATAGAGTACGGGACAACATAGCTACATTTTTTTTTTCAAATTTAGTCATCTTTAAATAACTGCTAAATAAGTTGCCTCAGATGCGACTATTTTTGTGTTAATAGTTTAATTTTGCAATTTAAATCCTAACTCGTAATTTCAAAGTCGTAGGTTCGAGTCCCGGATTTGCAAGGACTAGCCAGCTGAGTAGCCTAAGGCGTTTGCTGGTGGTCGTGCAATAGGAAGAACTGTGAAAGTGATTGCGTCAGGCGTATGCTAATGTTGGTCGTAATCGTGAAGACGAGTTTTCCTTGAAACACGATCGTGTCCAATGCTGTGTGCAACATAAATTATGTATGGAAGCTAATGCTGATTTTAATTACAACAAGGATGACCAAGTCGAGCTGAATTTTAGATTCTGACGAATTAAGATACCCTAATTTTCTAAAATAGCATAAGAGTAGTCTAAGTTACTTCTAACATCAGCTATTTGAGAGAGTTCCGTCAAAATCGGCTCAACCGTTTCGGAGATTTGTAAGAAGATATAGGATTATAACCAATTCTGAAGAAAATGCAGCGAAAGAAAATCATTATCTCAACTAAACACATGAAACTTCTTAAAGATAGATAAAGTAATGCTCCTTATCGCAGCTTGTCGCACTTGTAAAGCTCTGAATGTAATGCAATATTTAGTGTCCATACCTTAATACATCACTGTACTGATGAACGATAATTTGTCCATGAGTCTGCACTTTCTTGATATTGCCAGTGATCGTGGCGGAGCTGGCTGAGACCAGTGCCTTCATTTCAGCTCCTAAAGGCTTGCTCTGCAGTGTGGTCATGCACTCATTCTCACAGGATCCCACCAGGTCGCATAGCCAGTACTGCACAGGCTCCGGCTTCCGTTCGCAGAGACGCTCCAAAGACGTCTGGTCTATGCTTCTCTCCCGATACAGTATTTCGTTCTGGTTGTTCAGGACTAAGCTAAAATTGGAAACGATATTTAAAGTTATGTTTGGATTCGTCTGAAAATACATTTGTTAATAATGTTTTGGTTAATTTTAGTTCGTGTGAAGTTGTTACATTATCAGAGAATTAATTAACCCGTTTTAATTATCAGGTTTAACTAATTTATTGTATTACTTGTTTACGATTAAGTAAAGTCAGAGTAAGAATGTTGATTTAAATTTCGTCTTACCCACTATTGAAGTTTGCTAAGAGATTGACTCTATGAGTATTTCTATCGCTCTTTGGTCCATCCAAAAATTCATGTGGAGTCAACATCTTTGGTGTCGACGTACACGCAGGGTTTAGCTGCACATCAACAAAGTCCATTTCACTTTTGAACTTCTCTCTTTTAGAATCATGTGTCAGATTCTTGTCTGTTTTTGAATTTGTATCATATGGAGTCTTTTGTTTGTCTTGAAATTGTGGAGGTGGTGTGACTCGTCCATTTTTAAGATATTCTTCGTCATTATCTTTTTCTTTTACGTTAGCATTGCTCTCCCCATCCACCAGCCTTTCGTTATAATGCGGTATTAACATTTCTTTTTCAGGATACCCCACTATAACCCACGAATCGTGATCTCTGGCTCTTGGAAGACCAAGAGATGGAACTCGACTGCCGTTTAGAACGCCCCCAGCATGACTCTCAACGACACCAGGTTTTGCTTTCTTAGGGAATATTCTGAATAAATCCTTCGTTTTCTCGGCCTTGGTCGCCATTCGTTGTTTAGCTTTAGGTCCCGGTTTCTTAGTAGGCTTTAGATGAAGGCTGTCCATAATATTCTTGCCGAGGATAGCCTTGGCTGGTTTGTGTATCTGCTCGTTCTCGTACGGTGTTTCATGGCCAGGTACAGCGTCTTCATCTATATACCCCAAAGAGTGATAGCCGTCTTGAATGTCTAGTATTTGTTGGTCTAACCTCTGCGCTTCGAAATTCAACGATTTGTTCAGTCTATTTCTTTGGAATTTCGGTGTCGTTGATATAGGAATATTGTCTTCGGTCGATAAGCTCCGTACATACTCAGGTTTTGTTGTAGTGGTCCTTTCAGTAGGTATATAGGACACATTGGATATAGGAGTACGAACTCTCGGTTGATTATTAACAGCTATTTCATTGTTATCGCTTAATTTTAAATACTCTAAACTCTCGTCCGACTTGCTTTTACTAGTTTCCAAATCCTTAACTTTAGCTAGTTTAATGACTTTGGTACTATCGGTCTCTGTGCTCGATATAAACGACTTCTTGATTGGGTACTTTTTAGAGGGACTTATTACATTTATGTTTTTAACTGGTACTTCTTTGGTGTCTTTTTGTATTGCACTTTTATTTGGAGTGTTCTCTTTATTGGTCACATGACTCGGAGGCGTTATTTTAATTTCAATTTTATCATTATTAATTTTAGTTTTCGCGTTTACTTTATTGTTTAAAATATTTTTTGAATTCTCTTTGTTGGTATTTACATTATTAATATTTTTCGGCGTTGGATATTTTTGTTCCTTTTTATTTACATCTTCAGGATCTTGGTCCTTCAATAATCCTAAGTGTTCTTCGTCGTGATGTATCTCGTAATATTTCTGTAAGTCGTATGGAGTTTGTATCACACTGCTGCTGCGGAGACGCGGCTTCGGCGTCGGAACGCCGACACTGACCACATCACTCTCATCGGAAATCCTAGCATTGTTCACATCTTTGCTCTGCGGAGTGTTTTGAAAATTTCCAGCTTGTTTGACTGTAACATTATGATTGTTGTTGGAGTCGCTGCTGCTCGACGATTTATTGTTTTCATTATTCTCAGGGGACTGATAATACTGCGAGGGTGGTGGGGAGCTATCAGAGTCAGAGAATCCTGAATCTTGGCTTTTGTGGCTGCCGGGGCTGCCGTGTCGCAGCGGCCACCGGTTTATCTGCACGGGCTGTGCGATATCATCTGCGCTATTGTTCTTTTGTTGGTCCGGCTGATTGGCTATCCAGTGAGGCAGCTGCGGCTCCCATTCGGGCTCATTCGCTCGATTGTTTCGGTTCCACTCGGGCTGGGCGACGGGACTGCCGACGTTCGGTGGTGCATCCCCCCACCACACCTTACTGCGGGTCCTTTGAAAGTTGGACATCCTGTAAAAGAAATAAACAGATTAATCGTGGGGCAAAGCGTCTCAGGTCTAATGATCGATGACGTAATGCGAGGTCTATAATGACTTGAAGGTGCGTGGACTACGGTGCGTGACGGGCTCCGCGTTCAGTCCAAATTATCTCGTATCATTTGTTTTTCTTAGATAGTCATGGGAATTTGTTTCGTCTATTGTATGTTAACAATCGTAAACAAAAAAGTTAGGAATTCCAAGGCGTTATGACACGTTCGCTGGTAATAATAGTAGGTACAGTGGCATATCACGAGAGTCGCCAGGGTCGGGCAGATGTTAAAAACCGTTGCAGAGGCTATTGTGCTAAATGCAAGGGCGATCGCGCATCGACTGTGATTTCTCCCCTTCAGTTCAACGTTTGTGCATAACAGATCCTGTTGTTTTTTATGATCTTTTCAAGCAAGTCATAGTAGTATAGTAGTCATAGTAGTAGTAGTACTCAACGTTTGAGAAGTTATTATTTTTATACTAATTTGTATATAGGCTACATTGACTATTCACAAATTTATAAAAAGGGAACATCCATCTTTGAACTATTTGGTATGTTTTAGTACGAAAGTGTTGAACAATGCCAGCATTAATATATCAGTAGTATAAAAGTGAGTCATCACTTTTATAGTTTGGTATCGTGGTACGACCGAAGGCCGCTTCGCACACTTCAACGATAGTTGCGGGTTCCATTTCCGTTCAGGAATGGCCTTTCCGCCAACTGCCTTGGTCTGGCTGTAACTGGGTGATACCAGTTTCAGCCCAGTGATCCCAGTTATACTATGCTATAGTACAAGTAACTTAGTTTGGGACCATACGTAGAGTGTTAAGTGTTGTAAGTGTTACCTGGCAATATTATTTCTTCATTTGACAATAAGGATTGAATTAAAAAGAAAACAACACCTACGTATGGACTGATTGATAGAGTAAGTAAAAGTTCTTGTTATTTGAATAATATGTATACCATTTGGATTGTGTATTCAACTATTTATGATAAATGGCATGCCATAGTTGTATTGCTGCCTTCTTTCAGCCTGCCCAGATTGATAGCCGAGTAAAACAATGAGTACTCGGCTTCTATCTCAAGCCGAAGTCGGTCACTCGGCCTGCGGTCGATTGTGAGTCTGTGAGTCAATGCACTATCTGATTCATAACCACAAATGTAACAACTAAATAGATGTACGCACTGAACACACTCTGGTAACAGAACTCATTCGACTCCTTTTGAAAATGTACTCTGTGACAATGCGCGTAAAGATTGAATGTCTTTGGCATAAGCCTCGAGACTATGCGATTTAATTTGCGCGCGTAATCGATGACTTTTCATTGAAAAATGTACTTCTTCTGTACGGTAATACAGTCCGTTTTGGCGAAAATAAAGTGATCGCGTGCGTTTTCTCGCGCCTATTTGTGCAGGGCTTTACTTAGAGAGTTCATGTTTGTTGAGTTTGAATGACTGTATTAGAATAAGACCATAAAGTTATCTGCCCATTATTCTATGAGCAATGAATTTTAAAGGAATAGTAGAGTTATTCTTTAACCGTTTTTTGACGATTCAAACCTAATGATTATTATGAATAAAAATGTTTTTATTATTATCTTTAGTGTCATATGTGGGTTTACAAAAAATCTTGTACAAGTCTTTTATACTATTCTTATTTTTGTTTCGCTAAGTCTGATGTAAATTTTTTCACTGACTAATGTTTGAAATAGTCGGAATCGTGCCCTCTGTCCTATATTTGTTTTATTTGAGGAAGTCCTCACAGATTCCCACTCGCCCCGAGGGAGATACCCGTCCTCGGTGAATCGGAATAGGTAAGAAGGTATCTATCTACTAGACATTAGTGAGAGGAAAATGGTTACCTATTTGTGTTTGTATAAGATAAGATTTTGTTACATCATCATCACGCCTGTATTCCCCGAAGGGGTAGGCAGAGGTGCACTGTAGTGCGCCCACACTTCGCCGATGTATTTTGGTCCCAATGTAATAGGGGGCGAGCCTATTGCCATTATACCGGGTACATTCCCCCTCAATACGAGGGAGATTTGGGCCATAGTCCACCACGCTGGCCCAGTGCGGGTTGGTGAACTTCACGCGCCTTTCTATAGACGTGCAGGCTTCCTCACGATGTTTTCCTTCACCGTTTAGCAAGTGGTAATCATTGTTGAAAATGAAATTCGCACATGAAAATTATCTCAGAGGTGCGGGCCTGGGATTTGAACTTGCACCCCTTACGTTCAAGGCGGGCGTTCTTGCCCGCGAGGCTACAGAGGCTTTTGTATAACCAAATAATTGTATTGTATTGTGCCTTTACAATTATTTCACGATTATTTGCTCTTCTTTGATAGATCCACTTATGATAGTCTATATAAAGTGATTATTCATCGCCTTGTGAATTGAATGAGTTTTTTACACGTACCATTTCGTTTTTCGTCCATTGCACGCTAAACAACTGAACTTACAACTGAACTTACTAATGAAGAACTGAATGTGTGTTCCGGTTTACATTTGCATACAGTAGGCTACGTACTGTACACTGGGGCGCCAAAAGTCGCGTGCCAATACAAACACAAACTCTGTGTTAATACACATAAGGATTGAATTTCTGTGCCATACAATTTTCGCGTTAACGCGCGGTGACGTCATAAATAGTGGTAGACTCATAAGCCTAATACCTTGAGCTCCGCGCGTAACTCATAGTGTAAGTACCTACATAACATTAGAAAATCAATTTGGACTCAGTATAGAGCGTTAATAAGGTTCGGTTTAACTTGCCTTCTAACATCGGTCTTCAATCGACTGTACCTATAGCGAGAATGAGAAAATAAGTTATCAGTTCAAATACAAAGGTATCTACTAACTCCTCGCGATGTATGCTAGTGCGATCCCTCGGCAGCCCGTATACCGTCGGTTTCAATGGGTATACGGCCTTCTGCCGGGACTTCCACATAATCCTGCTACTTCCCCCGTGATGACAGGATCCATAAAGGATTTTACAACGTTAAATAGGTACCAACCAGTTAACTTGCTCGCAACGGCAGTCGCTCAGTAATACAGCCAACTATTATAATAATTCGCACTGAAGCACTAATCTGCGTACTAAGAGTGGTTATGAAATACAACACTAATTCAATTAACTGAAGGCACTAATTGCAGTGTATTTTAAAACGCATTGCATTTTGTACCTACTGAGTTCACGTCGAAGAGTTAATTACATAGGTATCTAGTGATTTATACGTGCTACGTTTTTAAATACTATTAGGTAATTTCCTATTTTATATGTACCTACAGTTAGATAGCTATGTGTTCTTTATATTTGAAATATAACTTAAAATGAATGTATTGAGCGTTCCGAACGCATAGGGGATGCGGGTAACGACGTTCTCTACATTTTGTAGAGTTTAAAATACAGTATCAAATGCAGGTATAGTTCAGTTTAGGCGCTACATATAAAAAGGAACCGGATCACACTTATTACCTAATCTATTTAATATGAATCAGAACGGGTATTATAAGCCTCCAACCCTTCGACCTATAGGAAAGTTTGATAGAAAATCGATAACAATTTTTTTTCCTTCCCACAAAATTAAATCCATAATTTATTTATTTGCTTCGACAAGACTTGTACTTATCAATACTTGTAGTTTAAAATATCCTACAGATTCCTACAGTTTGTAGACGGTTTGCAACGTTTTAAAACTCAGTCAGACTTCTACGTAGCCCCAAGACTTTATAATTATTTTATAATGATTAGTCTAGTAACTTTTTAACCGCCCTCGAAAAAGGAGGAGGTTCTTATTTCGACCCGGATGTTTTATTATTGGATCATAAAGTTTGTATCTTTATATTTGACATGTTATAGTCAATGCAGGTAAGTCGAATATTCGATAATAATACTCTCTTATCAGCGTCGACCTGAATTGCCAAAATAAACCTTGGTGTTATCACTTAACCTTCGTAGAGGCTGGTAGCCCTTCGTCTCCTCCTGTGGACGGACATGCTTCATTGATAACAATAGTCAATTAGAGCCCTACGCACACAGGCGCATTAAAACGCGTGCGACCAATTCTTGCCAATTCCAGAACGAAATATATTTCTTTATAAGGTAGCAGTGGTAGCCGAGTGGTCGAACGCACGCCTTGCAAATCAAAGTGTGCAGGTCAAACCCCGGCTCGCATCTCTGGCATTTATGTGCGAATCTCATTTTCATCCGAGATTATCACTTGCTATGAAACGGTGAAGGAAAACATCGTGAGGAAACCTGCACGTCTGAGAGAACTTGTCTAGTTCTCGATATATGTGTGAAGTCTGCCAACCCGCACTGGGCCAGCGTGGTGGACTATGGCCTGAATCCCAATCCTGAGACCCGTGCCCAGCAGTAGGACGTTAAAATGGCTGTAGTAGTAGTATTAGTAGTAGTAGTAGTATAGAAGAAGCTAATTTTTCAAAGAATTTTCTTTGATGACGGCGCCCCGGCTAATTTAGACGCGTGATCGCGTGGCTCTCACAAATTTTCTTTTTGAATTTGACTTTTTGTAGTCAACAGTTTCAAAAATAACATGACGGAGGTCGCTTGTGTTTATGTTTTTTTTTTAATTTAAATTGGATATTTTTTTGTTTCTTAACCATTCGTGTCCCACTGCTGGCCAAGGGTTTCTCCCACCTCCTTTGTATGTTACGACCTATAATATAACTATTAATATGCATGTTACAAAGTCCAGAAAAATACTATAGCAGCTGGGTTAGCACGCCTGCCAAGACTTGACCTCTGTCACGGATTCGCTCGCTCTTTCTCTATCTCATTTCAAACGAGAGAAAGGAGCAAAATCGACATATTCCGCGATATAAGTCTTTTCTTGGCAGACATGCTAAAGTTACAGGTCTCAAATTAACTCGGAGTTAATTCACTACCTGTCTTTTGATTTGCTTGTCTTGTTATTGACTATATTTTTGTCGCATATCCGTCACTCAAGTACCTATATCCGTAAATTCCGCGCTATGTTTACTATTGGAGGCGCGTGCACCTGGTGTAACGGTCGCGTGTCATCTGCTCCTCCATAGGCCACGCTTGGCTGTACGGCACGCGCCCTGTGCCAGACCGTGCGATTAAAAAGAACAAAAAAAAGGTACCGTGCCATAAGCAGTATTGTTTTTATAAAAATGCGTTTACAGGAAAAGTGATCAATACAGTTACTTTTATGTTTTTTTTCCTTTTGATGCCATAGAATAATATGACTGTAACGAGTAGTAGATACCATAAATGATAGGTACCTATTTAGATTACTGCATTATCTTTAAAAAAACGCGAATATTTGACCCAAAAAAAACCTACGCGTGTGACGTTGACGTAACAAAACGCTTTCCCGCGTTTTTCTGACGGCACTTGTCACAACATCAACAAAAGAAAACCGTTATAGTTCACACGAAAATCGATTATGCAGCCATAGTGCCATCCGATTACTATTTACAGCTGCTCAAACAAATTCAGATTCTATTGCCAAGCAATAAAAGCTAGATTGGTAAAAATATAATACGAATAATTCAATGATAATGTAGTGATTTGATCGCTATGGTTACCTACGGCCAGGTGTGGCAAGTCCCGCTTTTCTGCGCACACGCAAGGGTCGCGAGCGCCTCTCACGCCCCAGGGAACGAATGACATGGGTTCACATACATGGTGTTGATAAAAAAAAAGAGAAATATTAGTCAATTTAAATTAAAGTTTAGGAAAACATTTTCAAATTACCACTTTTAATTATACAGTGTGATACATTTAAACACACATTTTTTTATTTAATTAACACGACTATTTTCTTAGTGCGTGATTAATTTAATTATTAACCGATGTTTCGACATATTTCGTTGAGGTACCACCATTCTATATAATACCACTAATTGAATACCTGTTATACGTTCCTGCTTCAGGGCCGAATAATTATGATTTAAAATTGTCAATGTAATCAAGATTTTTGACATATGTAAACTATATATGCCGTAATAAATTATTTTAAAAGTGAAATATGTTGTTGTAGTAGACACATAATCAACACTTTCTTACTGATAATAATATGATTAATAAAAAAAAAACTGTAAAATATAATGACAGTGAAAGGCAAGGACTCAACAGTAGTAGCATGTGCGCCTAGACAAGACTTATGTCACGGATTATATTGATTTTATCTCGTTCTCTCGTATGAAATAAGACAGGGCGAGTGACAGAGGTGTGGTCTTGACATGCGTGCTCGTCCCACAGAGCTGGTCATGAGCAGCATTTACTGCTTGACAAGTAGATTACCACAAGTCTTTATTAACACTCATCACGCGACGTTTCTTAATTTTTTTTTTTGGCAAAATACCTGCACGAAATAAGTAATAGTATTTGAAAATATAAAGGCTTTTTTTTGTTTCGTACTAAAAAAAACGTACCAAAAAAAACGTAGACCAGTGAGAGTTACGCTAATTCGGTTCCAAGATACTTAACCTTTATCCTGGGACTAGCCAAGGGTCAAACCTCGGAGTCTTTGTAAGATGCTGTAGAACTTGGGTTACAGGAGTAAAAGTGGTGTGACTGAGTGGCGGAATTCGTTTTTAAAAAAGTAAGTGTTATAAAAGTTAAAAATAAATCCTCTCAGAGAGCAATCTCAACATCACGATCTCATAAATAAGTTATTATTAATACAGAGATCGGTTGGTGATATTGTTATTAATTAAAAAATTGCGCAATACAAAACTGCAACCGGTGATCTTGTTCTAATGTCACAATGTTCTAATGTCACAATGTTGTCACAAATCAATTAGCATAGTCAAAAATGTGAATAATTATATTATTCAAGTTCATATAACACATATATTTTTGCAATAACAAGTCAAGGTTCTCGGACCGTGTGTCGGTTCAGTGCAGACTTTCAGTTATACGTCGAATTACTTTCAAAGTCAGTTCCATTGAAATATAAAGTTTTTAGCAATTTACAGTCACTGTATAAAATACAGTTATAAAAATTATTATCAACTGGGCAGGTACTATCATGAAATCCATAAAAATAAAGTAAAAAACGTATAACTTTCATTATATTAATCAGCATATAGGTATTTGTAAAACTATATTTACAGAGAAGCTTTTGTTGATATTCTTAATTCCATGTAAAGAAAAAAAGCAACATCAAAAGTGAAACAACCTGTAGATACATTTCAAGATACGCCGCTCCCCTTATCGACCTTACCGAAATACTTACCGGTACACTAACATCTGTCCATAATTCGATACTGTACCCATCGGCCCCTTGGGCCAGACGGGACTTCCGCGCCCAACGGCGTTACCAGTGAAAGTGTCGATTATGCAACGGAAACCGATAATTTGATGAGCGGGCTATTATGCGCGTACGCAAATAACGCCATAATCGCTGTGCGCAATTAAAATCCGCAAATATCCATAATACGTATTCGATTTTAGACAAATATTGCATGCGAGATTATTTTTTTTTAATTTCGACATTGCTTAAAAGAGGTTAAACGCAAACAAGTTTAGCATCAGCTTGGGCTAATGTATCTATTGGCATGCCTGGGTGCGACCTTTTTATAAAGAACCTGCGATCGTATACGAATACCATAGACGCGATTTTATTTTAAATGAACATACCAAAGGATAGAAAATATTTTATGGAAAATAATCTTACAATATTCAAAGTATTTTACCATGTAGGTAGAAACATCATTGAAATACATCACCGGCCGCCGCTTAGCATTACAACAAAGTACAGATCGATTTAAAATTCTCACCAACACCGAGATTCTCTGAGAATTCGCTGTGTATAATATAAATAGATGAATTTAACAGTTTTCAAAAGCGATCGCATGTAAAGAAGGATCTTTAGCAGTTGTAAAAGTGAACAACTTGTAGATAATTATGGCTTAGACAAATGAGTGAGACCGATAATTAACCAATAATTTATTGAAGTCGGTTTTTGTTTTTTGTTAAAAATAATTTTTTTTCACGATTTTTAGTGTCAATAATCGTTGAAAATTTGCAAATAATATCACCTTATAACAGCCCTAAAAAACTAAAAATTTACAGCCAAAAAAAACACCCCCCTCACCCCCCCTTTCCACCCCTTTGGGGGTGGGTTTCGATCTTTGTTAACAATCCATATTAAACAAAAAAAGATTTTTCGAAATCGGTTCACTAACACCGGAGATATGCTGTAGTCCGGATTGGACCCCCATTTCACCCCCTAAATATTTTTTCTTTCAAAATTCCTGAAAGACGTCTTTTTTTATTTTGTATGTTAAATAAATTCTAAAGGGTATCGGAGAGCTTATGTTATAACGAGACACGGTTGGCTGAGCGGAGCGATGTGTAGGGCACGCGTCCGTGGCATTTGGCAGATAGCGTGTGGAATACACCCCAGGGATAAAAAAAACTACCAGGCCACGCGCCATCGTTTATAAGAAAAAACCGGATTGAATTGCCGTAAGGATGTGATTATTAAGCAAAGGTGGAGGATAAAGGATTATAAATTATAATATCGAATATGAATCTGCGCAAGAAACGCGTAAATAAATGGTAATTAGGAATTGCAACGGTTCTGCTAAAATTTATGGAACTCGTTTAAAAGGAATTGTTCAGAAGCCATTTTAGAGTCCACGTAGAAGTAGGTAAGGTAAGTACCATAAACTATGAAGTGAATTTCTCAATCCATAGCTCAAATATTCTCTAAATAATTATTTAATGCATAAAGCTCCCAAATATATAAAAAAACATGCAGATAGGTAAGTGATTTTGTTCTTCGTTGATAATACTATCAAATCATAGTTAAGTAAGTAAATAGTAGGTAAGTTAACTTACTATTGCATTGACGGATACAATTCACTTGCCCACAGTGAGCCCTTACAGTGACTAATATATTGACTCAAGTCACTGGTTACCTTGCATCTGGTAGCAAGAGCGTTACTCATGTTCGTTTATCCTATCAGCATTAAATAAAGCGGCCTTGGCCTTCGTTCGTATTCAATTGATTAAAGCCCTCCGCACACTGGAGCGTCAAGACGCGCGTCTAAATTTTACCAACACTGAGTCAAAATAACCTCATGACGAACAAGCTGTACACTAAAACTCCTTACGCAGCAAACGTGTTAACTTCGAAAAGTTCATTCTTAAAGGAAATAACAAGATAGTGTCGACGCTGTCTTGGTCTTGTGGTCTGAGCGTGGGCCACTTGGCTCACTGAACCAGTGGTTACAGGTTCAATTGCTGGTGTAACTGAGATCACCCTTAGTCCATTATATGGAACCCATACTACAAGCTCACCTTTGTTTGGGATTAGACAATGAGTAGTTATGTGTTGCCTGGCGATACCTTTAGCGCGGCTTTGACCACAGAAATTCAATCTTTATGTTTATCGAGTCAGAGTTCGTTTTGGTAGTGGCGCAACATTTGACGCACGACTTTTGACGCCTCAGTGTGCCCAGGGCTTAAAGGTTTGACATTTAGCAACGGGCGGGCAGCTGCGAATTAAATCGCAATTAACAATTTACTTCAGCGGCAGATGTCGCGCCGTCTATGGCGAGCTTTAAACGGTTGACCGTTTGATAGTTTTGAAGTGGATATATCTATGCCTTAAAAATTATAAAATGCAAAAAGTAAAAATAGGAGTTTCATCTGAAGAAGGGGTGAGCGAATTCATTTGACATATTTTTGAAAATATAGGCTTTGCCCATATGCATAAAGAATGAATTTCCGTGGCAAAAGCCGACCGTATCATCGATGCCTTTTTGTTGAAAAATATGCTTCTTCTATGTGTTAATATGGTTCGTTTTGGTATTGGCAGTATTGTCTTGGTTTTTTACAGTTTCCGTCAAACAAAACGTCTGTCATAAAAAAACAAAATTTAGGAGTAAAACAAAAGACTATTTGATTTAAGCCACTCTTTTGGGCGGATTAGACTTATATACATCTTTAGAATCAGCTAAACTTGCCACTTGCTAAACAGTGAAGGAAAAAATCGTGAGGAAACCTGCACGGGTTTGAACCTGCACACTTTGATTTGCAAGGCGTGCGTTCGACCACTCGGCTACCACTGCGGTTAAAACCTAGATACTTCTATAGTATTAGCTACTATTAAGTATCTTCTATAGTGTTCGGTATTTCTGTCACTTTGAGTTCTATTGAACTAGGTACAGTACTTACAGCTTACATCACCTAACACCACATTCCCATACATCTGTCTCATTTTACAGTTCGGAATGTTCTTTGTTCGATCTTTTCCAAACTGGGAGACTTAATCATTACACTGGTATGCTTTGAATGCACGTGTTGATATCTTAGCTTACCTAGAAATTCTGATTCGCACAATATTTCGGATTGAGTTGTACCTGGACCAGGGTCCAGGCAAGGCACGCCTTGGAAGCAAGAGGTGCTGGTTTCAATCCCTAACTCGCACCCCAGTAATTTTTAAATTCCATGTGCAAATTTCATCTTCGATAATCAATACCAATTGCTGTACAGTGAAGTCTTCACGAAAAGGAAGTCGTGTGGAGTTTATTTATCCGTATCAGGCAAGCATAGTGGACTAAGATCTACAGACTTGCTCCCTATAACATTGAGATTAAAATGCATAATCGAAGCGTGAGTGTACTGCAGTGCGTCTATGCCAATCTCTTAAGGGGATACAGGCGTGATGATGTTATCTCTTTTTCTCGTATGAAATTAGACATAGAGCGAGCGAACAAATCCGTCACAAAGGTCTTGTCTTGACATGCGTGCTAACACCACTGGGTTATTTATTTTCATTGATATTATTGGTACTATAAGTAACATCTCTACATTCACAAGTATCAGCAGTTTCGAAGGTGAACAACCGATCGCTTACCGAATACCAATTCAATCGTAAACGTCCGGTTAATTAATGAGGCTTTACTTAACACAGGCCCGATTCAGCACTTCCTTTAATATTAGATATGGCGCCTGGGCTTAGCTTTCTAAACCATATATCACAGCTGGAGCCTACGTGTGCTATTATAGTTCAGTAGGACAGAACGGCGATGGTTTAATATAGTGGATTAAGCTCTCCGGGTCCCAATCGTCGTGGAGTTGCTATGACTCCTTTTTTTAAGGCACGAAAACAACATCTTTTTTCAATGATACCTAGAATACGAGCAGTGTTGGCATTAGATATTGTCACCTTGATGCAATTTAACTAGTCATATTCTAGTTACCATTGATACAAGATATAATAATTATGCCTTAAAAATTTAGTCATTGCAACTCCACGACGATAGTGTTAGCAGACTTGAGGCCCTTATTTTATCGTGGGGAAATCCTCATGGATTCCCGTTTGCCCCGAGGGAGGCGAACGAGATATGCCTAACTCATATCAGCCAAAACCCCACGGTGAACCACCTTCCGCCTTATTTGGTGAGGCAACGGGAACACTTTAGTACTCATCCGCTAAGACTTGGGGCCCTGCACCATGTGGTTGCAAGATCAATACCTTTCAGTGGTAAATTACGGCAAAGGCCTTTTTAGAAATCGCCCTTCTTTCGGTATGACCTCAGTCCATTGTATCGTCCGATGTTTAGTTCGGTGCGTCATGACTCAGCTTCTCCATCCTTTCTATCTTTTCTTCTTCACAGAATTTAGAAATGTCCAGTTTATGATGACCATGTCAGTCTAGAGGCAATAAGATTTCCCTTTAGGCAAGTAAGTGACTATACCTACGCAAGAAAATAGAAATAAATAACACAAGTATCGAATTTTTGATTATTATCTTAGTTTTTGATCTGAATATTTCAATAACATCTCAATTTATCTTATCTTTATAGCTGATACCCAGATCGGTCGTTCAGAGATTGCATTAAAATTACTAACATTCCCGTATTTAAATAAGAACTACAAACTTTATTAAAAGATTTTTGCACCAAATAAAAATTTGGTGCAAAAATTAAATTTAATGTTGTGTTGTAAAAATAAGATTACTTTTCAAGGTTCATTGGTTCTTAAAAGTCCATTGTTCGCGATCAAGAAATCGGATTATACCTTTTCAAAGCTTCCTACCTTTTGTTTGGACGAGCTTAAAAGCGATAATTTTACTTTCCAAGTTTACAACTTCGACGGGCCATCATAAAATTCATCTATGGTCTTAAACAATCGAACAATACCATAAACCAATTATTATCTATGAAGCGGATGTAACAGTCAAAGGCAACGATGCAGAAATCCAATAAAAAAATAATCTGGGTGATTCTTAAGTCAAGGTTAGTTATAAAATCAATTCACTTTATATATACTTTATGTATTTTATAGTATAGGTATAAACAATAATAGGAAGAATGGTGAACGATTGATAAATAAAACAGACACGATAATATATTTAGATAATTTGACATTATGTACACAATAGTCGCATTCTTTAGATTACCTTCTGCAAGCTGAGATGTGGGTACCTACTTACTTTATTTCTCTAATAATAGCCTAGAAGATACTGCAAAGGTAATTGATTTTTCGGAATACTCGTAATGATAGGATTTCTAACATAAACTATCATGAAGTAGATAAGCTTGACATAATGAAATTAAATTTAGAATCTTCAATTTCATACATAATTATGTCAAGCTTGTTGTGTCGTATTAGCTGCAGAAGGGTCGATTCATCCACCATCTTTAAGATGATGGATGATGACAGTGATAACACTGCCATCATCCATTTTTATTTATAACGTGTATTTATTGAATTTGTCCTAGCTATTAATTACTCGACATTGCTAATCGCAGGTGCAGGCATTCCTCATCTTATTCTATTAAAATATAATTTCACTCATTTCGTAAAAAAGGAGAAGCTACAGAAGAGGATATAGGGGATGATTACAAGGCGATTAAAACAACACGGGTACTTCCCAACGTACAAGACACAGTTTTCCGTACAATAATGCTTAACAGTAATTAAATCGATTCATATCGTTTGGAATGCGGCAAGTGGAGTGTGGTAAAGATCACCTGTTGGTAGTTAGTAGCGCACCCGACTCGAATACTAATATCGATCTCACCGTAAACGATAATCGATTCAGAGAATTGCAGAAACTGCAATCGTTTAGTTATTATGGTAGACGCTGATCTTTTGACACTTCCAACTGGCCTTCAATTAGTTAATTTAGGCTTGCAGGAGTAACAAGGATTGTGGGGCGAGTAAAATCTATTTAATTTGACCTTATTACACAATTAATAACAGGGCAATTTTAACCACGGTTTAGGTGATATTTTAGTCTATATTTCACTATTTAGAATTTATACTATGAATGCTAGATAACAAATCAGAATGAGAAGTTTTTATTCATGTAAACCAATACCAACCCTTACCACCATCTTGCAGCAATGTTTTTAATATTATTTCCGGTGTCTGACAGTTAAATCAGTACAAAATATGTCAAAAAAGGACAGTTACTATTGAATTAATAATACATTAAGAGGTAGTGGTAAGGACCCTGTACCTACTTATAGATAGCAAAAAAAAAACAAAAGCAATAATATAGGTCTGTGCTAAGCCCATTCGGAATGCATCAATTATGGAGTAAAATGGGCAAGAAACTCCATGGTTAATCTTGTTTAAAAGGAAAAATCAAGAAAGCATTGCAAAGATTTCTTGTAAAGACAGCTAGTTTGAACTACTTGTGTCAATAGAAGATATACGAAGCCGCTAATGAATTTTATAATGATAGCAAATCCACTTTTTCACAATTGCCATATGCAATAAGTTATCTGTAATCATTGTAATCTATAAATGTCCGGATATTTGTAAAATAAAGTCCAGGAAGGCTCGAGGCCTCTGATTTATTCGCTTGCGGGTCCTACATTCAAGACGTGTATTGATAATGACGTTAAATTTATTGAACTTAAACCTAGGTTATACATGGATCTAGTTCTGTGCGTAGTGTTTGATAGGAATTATCCAACTTAAGAGTTATGGGCATAACTTAGATGCCGTCTTTAGTAGTACTTTTCGATATTTACTATGATTTGTCGACGGTTAGTGCAGTAAAAGCACTGCAAAAATCAAAACTAATATTTAAATACTAATGCTAAAGAAATGGTAGTAATTAAGGGAGGATTAGATTATAAAATTCTTCACTGACATGTTAGTCTTTAAGTCTTTGAATCTTTAAGTATCAAAACTTCTTATAAAGGGATTTTTCAACATGATAGAGTTAATAACATTTATTCAGGATCACTGTATTGTTAACCTTTCATATTTAGAGTAAAGCTGTTTGTTAAGTCTGCAATACTTTTGAATCAATAACAGTAATAGGCGCACTAATGCAAGCTCGTATTATTATGCAACCAACTAGTTAGTTAGACATATTCTTGACACGTAGGTAGCTCAAGTGACAAAGAAGTGATTCATGAATATAACTATTAAGCCATCCTTATAAATAAAATGTTTATTATTAGATACCCTGGGTCCCGTTTAAATACTACAGAAATATGTACAAGCAAGTTGTATATTTAAATTATTTAAACTTCAAAACCACTGCAGACTTACAAAAGACTAGGCTTGGTGCAAAATATTAAAAATGGTTTCCAGATATTGTTTGAGATAATCGATTTGGTTTTATTTCACTGGTTTAAGCAAGAAGATTACCTTATCCTTGTTAGATTAACATTACTCTACGTGAGATACTTTATGGACCAAAAGATCTATGCATGATATTTGAAAACATGTTTTTTTCATCCTGGCCATAAATAATTACTTTTTTGGCAACACTAACAAATTGCTTTAAGACTTCCAAGTAATTTGTCGATTGGTCAGCCACTACTAAACAAAGGAACGATGACCAGCCGAAGTAAGCTATCCGTGACATACCTAGGACGATCACCGACGTGGCGACTCGAGGAAAACAAAGGCGAAACAATTATTTAAGTGGCATTTTAAAATGGCCGGCAGTATGACCCATCGCAAAGTTTAAACTGTGAAGTTCGATTTGTTATTGCGTGTCAGATAAATAAGGAAACTGTTTTAATTGTTACTTATCTCATAAACTTTTCCTCAAAAAATCTGAAAGTAATCTTAAGTACCTTCATTTATCAGTTAACATGTTTTCTTCGGTTATTGCATGAGACATTTTTCTTTCTATGGTTGGCTACAAAATTAAGTTCTATACTTCGTCAATTATTTTGTTTCAAATAGCACAATTGCTTTAAATCAATGCACAGCGTGGAAATGGACTTGGACGGTGACATGTTGAATCTCGATTTAAGTCTGTATTCGGATCACGTATGGTGAAGTCGGCAGCTCGCCACTGCGTTACGTACCATTGTACGAAGAATCGTGGCTTCTTTATGATAGGTCGTTGTTGAGTTGTGTCGAACATTTCTAATAACTTATCTGTGCAAGTTGGCAAAACTAGAACTATTGGAAATGTCATATTTTTGTCAGTTTTGCAAAGACAGTGGCGCCGCCTTTATTGGCGTATACGCAAAGGTTTAGGTGGAGATGTGCTCATACACATTTGCGTGTTATACACAAGTAGATAAGTAGAAGCACCCGTTTGGATGCCTTTACTGGTATTTGCAAATAAGCATGCGTATGTGCTTTGATAAAAATATATCTTTGATCGATAACAGATGCAAACACTGGGTGAATAGGTAATTAAATTTTATTCTGATATGTCAAAATGTAAAATTAACACTACTGACAGAGTTCACTAGACAGAGTTCATAAAAAAAAAACCTCTTTGCTGTCAATGAATGTTTGACACGTACAAAAAATTAAAAAAATCGTAGGCAAAATGGCTGACCTACGTAGATAACAATAGGAACACATTTTCGATGATGCAAACCACATACGCAACAACAGTTAAGTCGTGTAGCTGCGCCCGTGTCATGAAGTCCTCATGACTTGAGGTTACCTGACAATGTGACAACACCCGTAATGAGTCATTAAGGGTCAAAATTAAACTAAATAGCACTTAATAGGTACTTTAATGCACGAGCAAGTTAAACTGAACCTAATTCCGCCTATTGTCTTTTAATCAAAACACGACAGTTAGAAAGAAAATACATTTATTGAGCACAGATACAACAAATTACATGCATAAAGGAAGAAAACAGTCGAGAAATTAAATAGCAGAGATAGACTGTGATGAAGTATACTGCTAAGTTACCTGTGCCAAAAGGCTTTCTTAACTTAAGTTCGAACTCATTAACGTATACCACCTTATCAATAGCAGATAAAGATGTCTCTTTCTTTATCATTCTTAGACTTACTTTCACGTTACAGACTAATAATGTTTCTATGTCGCATTTAAAAAGAAAAAGTTGCTTAAGTCTATGAAAAAAAAAAAATGGCCGTTACCAAAGAGTTTACTCCTTGTTGGATTCGTTCACACTTTCACACGGATCGATTGAAAACTAATTTTGGCGATGCTTCCTGTCGCGCTTCGATCCACACCTCCGGTGATCAAAACATCATTATTTACGTATTAGACTATTACAAACACCTTTATAGGTGTTGGAATCGTAATTTTAGGTTTCTTACTCGTTTCCGTGTACTATCATCGATAATTTAAAAAGTGAATAAAAAAACATAGTAGAATATTTCGTCTCACGGGTCCAAAACAATTTTAAAAAGTGACCATTCCCATAAAATATCCTGAAATTCACCTGCTACTGTCAAAATATATTCATAATAGAACATTCAATGTTTTATAGGTCGTGTGAAGCTATTATAAACAAACTATAACGAATGATTGCATAGATTAACTTGGATATAGAATCTAATTAAAAAGTAATCTCGCAATGGCGGGGAGTGTCACGGTTAACACACAATAGCCAATGAGACTCACAATGGCACAGTTTTCATTGAGAATGCCAGCAGCTCATACACTACTGTGATGGATTGTATCTCATCCGGTTAATTTAACGTTAGTTACGTGGTTAAATATTATCAATGGAGTCAATTCTGTTGACTCCAAAGTAAAATACGCTAAACTAAGCGTATCGCTTTACTTAGTACGGCCACAATGTTTGAGAAATATGGCAATATTTTTAGTTCTGTCAAATAGAGTTTAGTTGTGGTTTGTGTAGGACATAATTAAAGACACACCCATTTAATGTGGGTCATATACCGTATATATATTTTTTTGTAAATCGCTTCCCCAAATTATGACACGACGGGTAAAACGTGAAATCACATCCCTACATTAACCGCCATTATGTTTGATTAAATTTAATTGTATTAGTCAGAAATCAGACAATTTTAAATGAATAGATGACGTCAGAGTCCAGTTTTTTTGCAATACACAGTCGTGGTGTGAATTTCTTGGCATTATTAATGAATTAGCAGTGCGAAAAAAAAGGACGTGAATAGCCAACGCGTGTAGCAAAGTAAAAAAAAGCAACATCAATAACATAAACAAACGAGACTTTCTCAAAAAAAAGTACAACGTAAAAGTTGAAACCTTTATGAGTCATCAATGACGCAGCCTCCATTCATGAGGCTATCGTCTTGGGAATGTCGGATTTGTTCCGAGAATATTGTCTTGTCAGTAGATTATAGTATTCTGAGTCATATTGCTAACTATTGTAATCTACTCTAAAAGCGAATTAAAACTAATAACTACCGATGTAGGTGGTTGGAATTATTTCAAACTGTGAATAAAATTCGGGTTTAGATGAAACCACGAATTCATATTTAATATGGGTACTTATAATAAGACTTTTTATGTTAACCTTTGTTCTAAGTTCAATGTTATGTTCATTGTGATGTTAAGGCCATAAAAATACTTGACAAACCAGTTTTGGTTTACGAATAAATTAGCTAGTAAGAAATAACCTACAGTGTTATAAGTAAATTAGACAAATTATATTTAATTATGTATTATATACAGGGTGAATCAGAAGTCCGAAATAATACATTGGGTACATATACGGTAGCTGATATGTGGATGCTTAGTGAAGACAGATTATACCTAACTATCATAGCTTCTGAGTTATATACCTTTGAATATTTGTCACAGAAAACGATACTTTCTGGCCTTTAAGTACATACATAACCTTATTCAGCAGTGTAAACTGCACTTATTAGGGGCGACTACCAATATTCATAAAACAGAACATGTAAATTTTATATAAGACTCGAGATATTACGAGTTATAGAAAATGACGACGAAATAAATTTGGAAGAACATAGTCAAAATTAGGTACCTACACTACCTACTATATCCATTATTCCCGCTTTTTGAGGTAATTCAAAAAATAATATATATCCGCTTTTGTCATGCACAAAAAGATAATTTAACGTGTTGTTAGGTTGTTGTTATTTTTTTGTTGTTATAATATATTTTTTAGTCAAATAAATTGGGCACCGGTATAAAGCTTTATAATTTAAAATGTGCGTAGGTAAGTACCTAGATTACCTACCTACCACTTATCTATGTACTAGCTGTCTTAAGTAAGAAAAAGCAACTACTTATAAAGTGATAATTTTATAAGCTCACCTAAATACGTATTAGAATTTTCATTAATTTCTCTAATCTATCAGATTACGTGATATTTAGGTATATCTACGTATGTCCGGCTTAAGAATAGATAAATAAATTCACATAGTTTCTAAAATAGAGAATTACTTATTATCAAAAGCACTGAAGTATTATTGTTTCAATAATAACGTAGCATGATTAGGATTACCCACTTAAAATTAAATTAAATGTCAGTGAAGAATAGAAAATAATGTACCATTCTCATCACAGCATAACTTACGCAATCAGTGCTCTTGAAAATTATTTTTATGACTTTCTAATGGCACGATGCTGAAAATTCCCACGCCAAGAATTAAATTTAAATAAAAACAAAAGCTTTCGTTTTGTTTTATTTTTGTACAGACGTTCGATTTTTAAATAATTTACTGGGATATTCTAAAAACCATTCCTGATATTATTTCTTACAAAATCCAGGCAAGGAGTATTTATACATTTTAAAAGCAAAAGGAATTCAAAAGTGATAGTTCTAATGTCAAAGCGTCATTTAAACTTGACCCGACACAATTTTATTAAATCTTGCGCATTGTTCACGCTAATAAACGAAATGTTAGAAAAAGAAAGCGTACAAATACACATTTTGTTTTATTTGCCGATATTTCTTGTTACATAGTCCGTGCATAATTAACAGATGTTATTCGCGTTGCGAATCAGCGATATAATTGTAAATAATAATAAATTATGATAATTGCATAATAATAGGTAAATTAAACCAAATGCAGACACACAGGACCGATAAACTCTTGCAATTAACTGAGATCAAAGACTCACATTAATTATTAAAAAAATTAACCTCTTTATAGGTCATAAACAGTTTTTCTGCATGTCGCTTAGTCCACCGCTGAGTCAGTCGGAATTGATTTGATATAATTATATAAACACAGGAAATCATAAAGCAAACAGATTTAAACGCAGTTTAACTTCATTTTACTTTCATTAATATGTAAAATATGTTTTTAGTTTAAAGTCAATAATGTATCTGGGTAAATATTAACCTCAGAATGTGTAGGTACATAGAAAGTTGTATAAACAGTGGTATTTTTATTAAAAAGTGTAACAATTTAGTTTTCTGGAAATCGAAGTGTAAATGACAAACAGCTTATTTAACGTACAGACATTGTACTTACTTGGTACAAACTAATCTAAAATGCTAAAGGCTTTGTACGTGCAGCTGTTAGTAAAAGATAAATAACACACCTGTATGGAGATGGTGCTTTCACGGAGAAGTGGAATGCGACGCGTTGGACTCGGACCTGTGGAGGAAATGAAAGGGATTAGCGGTTAGATCATCGGGGAATTTGTCATGAGATATTGAATTTATTTCCGGGTGGTATACAATTTTACGTAAATGTGAATGTGTGTAAAGAACATGAAAGGACCAATGAGGTCCACCGCGCTACTAATAGTAATAAAAAAAAAACGAAATTTTGACTTTTTAATTGTTTCGTGGCCGTATGTAACTAACCATAGATATTATTATATTTACTCCAACCACCTTTTCTGCAGTATTGTCGCTTTTATTTTTTGCCAGATGACTTAGTATAAAACTTGCCAAATAGTAATAATAATGCTTTAAGAAAGAGGAGGTGGTAAGTGCCTTGAATCTTAATACACAAGGTTTTAAATTATTGCTTAAATAACACTAATTTGTGAATAATCTCAATGCGTTCTGCTTTTGTAGAGTTTATTATCGTGGACAATGCAATGAACTTTGTATGAAACTAAAGTACATAATACTAATTAAATGATAATGCATCAGGAACATAACTCGAAGTTGTTTTGTTTCTATTCAACAGTCCCGGTAGAAAGTATGTTCACGCACTGATATCTTTTCCACTTTTTTAATCGCCTCAATCGAATGGGCCTAAGTAATATGGATCGATACAAATACGTAATGATTTATTAATATATCTTTATCGACTGACTGATGGCTAATCTGTCAGAGAAAGAAATGACTATCTGCACATGTGTTATGAGAACTTATTTTTCTTGTGGTGAATGGGGATTAGGTACTTTTATGGTAGCGTGTAGTTACGGTAGTCGGTACCAAGTTTGTTGATATAAATGCTGTGGAACTGTAAATAAGTAAGTAGGTACATTGACCCATTGTCTACATGATTATGGTCATTTTTATCTATAAACAGAGTTAACTGCTTCGCGTTCAAGTGCTATTTGTAATAACAACGACAGTATTGACACTGTGAACCAAGCGCAACATGTTTTAAGACTTGTCAAAGGGAATAGGGATAATTTCAATTTCATTCCAAATTCTTTATGTTGTAAACTTTGTGCTTATTTTGGCAGAATTACGCTACCACAGAAAATTAATAAAAAAATATTTAAAAATAGAACGAAATCTATTGTTTGGAACGTGTTCTATATATTTTAAAAGTGATCATAAATTGTTTTTTAAGTTTTTTATTTTTAAGGCAGTACATACTTTTTAAAGCAATTTCTTAATACAAACGACATATTGTCACCCGGCAATGCATGTTGCTGTAATTATTATTGTAATGCGGTGATTGTATGTAAAGTGGTGGAATGGGTGCGTTCTATTTCAATACTGGTCTGAGTCACTGACAGCGCGGCATTATGGTGACAGTTCCATAATAATACCACAGATTATAATACGAAGTCATAGTAGGTTAGAACCATGTTAGAACTGTATTAAATATGCACATAATATGAATTGAGATCATATTGAGATGAATAGTTGAGATTGAGACGTGGAATTTTAAATTTGGAATAAAAATTATCTCAAGTGAAGGAAAATCACCCAAAGTAGAGCTATGACGTCAAACGTAACAAAGGAATACATGGAATGAAGGAGACCTTATATTATATCCATGTCGGGCTAAACGTTTATCCACTGACAAATATAGATTTTTAGGTTTTTATAGTTCCAAGATACAATCAAATAATTATAAACGCGCCTCTGGCAATTTTTTTTTGTCAGATAAAATAACGTTATTTTATTTATTTTCAAGTTTAATAACTACAGCCCTTTTTAACGTCCCACTGCTGGGCACGGGCCTCCCCTCAATGCGAGGGGGATTCAGGCCATAGTCCACCACGCTAGCCCGGTGCGGGTTGGCAGACTTCACACATCTATCGAGAACTAGTCAAGTTCCCTCAGACGTGTAGGTTTCCTCACGATGTTTTCCTTCACCGTTTCATAGCAAGTGGTAATCTCGGATGTAAATGAGATTCGCACATGAAACCCAGAGGTGCGAGCCGGGGATTGAACCTGCACACTTTGATTTGCAAGGCGTGTGTTCGACCACTCGGCTACCACTTAATTTCTTAATTTTCAAGTTTAATATAATAATAAAAAACTTTATATATTTAAAAGAAACTAGCCACTTATCGATGCTGTACGAAAGAAATAATGACATAAAATAAAGAGATCATTTGAAACATACCAACAATTATGCATATAAAATCTATTACGTACAGTTTATTATCATGGCACCGGATGCAGGTCGTCTGATAGCCAGACCACCCAGCCGCGAATACTGCTTACCCGACTACTGTAACTCGACGTAATGTTACACCGTCCCTCCGATAGCAGCTACCTAAACTTCCCATACTTAGATAAGGCTTACCATTCATAGAAACTAAAATATTTTAAGAGCATACCTAACAATGACATCAACTAATTGTTATATCAAAGAGGGACCTTTTTCTAATATTTGACAGTTTCATACTTACTTACTTTTTTTACAAAATGAGTGAAATGATGAAATTTAATGGAATAAGATGAGGAATGGCTTCACCTGCGACTAGCGCGGGTACTTCGCCAATGTCAAGTAATTAATAGCAAGGACAAATTCAATAAATACACATTATAAATAAAAATGGGTAATGACAGTGATAAAGATGGCGGATGAATCGACAGTTTCATACGTCCAACTTTGTGTGTTACTTTGACGTCCAAATATGTTAGATCGTCTATGTCAAGACAAGACGGCCGTTTCATCAATGAGACAATTTCGGTCCAAACGTTATCTTATGATAAGTTGATATTGCGAAGACACTTAAATTTTAGTTATTTGTATAGATATAGATGTGTATTTATTTGAATCTATAGTTGCAGCATGTGCGCTAAGACTAGACGCATGTCACGGAATATCTTGATGTTGTCTCTTTCTCTTGTATGAAATTAGACAGAGAGCGAGCGAGAAAGTCCGTGACAAAGGTCTTGTCTTGAAATGCGTACTAACCCCACTGTTGTTGCTTTTTTTTGGGACTAAGCCGCCACACAATTCCATCACTGTTACTCCTGTAAGCCTGGATCGACAGCGGTGTCCATTGAAGACACCGAGGTTTGACCCTCGGCGAGTCCCCGGGAAAAAGCTAAATTGTCTTGAAAGCCGCACAAATCTAATTTAAAAAAGGTGTAGGAGGAGTTGGATGATGTATCCACTTCCATCAATTTGTTGTTACTATCTCCTTTGCGAGTAATACTTGGTCACAAACAGCACGGCCTTTGCTCAGGAGTGGGACACGAAAATAGGCTAAAAAAAAGTAATAACTTAACATTGGCAGAATACTCGCTAATCGCAGATGCAGCCATACCTCATCCTTTTCTAATCAATTTCTTTCTTTTCGTACAAGCAGAAGATGATACACTCAGCGTCAGACGTCCGTGGCATGCATGTGTAATGAGATTTGATCCTTCAATCTTGATCGTGTGAGTTCTAACATAACAACAGCCATTAGCAATAACATAAATCGTTACGTATCAAATATGGAGAGAACTTGAGACTGTGTTATGGAGGGTATATGAAAGGAGTGACATCTAGGTATTGAAAAAGTGTCCGTCGAAATGCATGTAGTAATAGTTCAAAAAACTTCCACAATGGCGCTGGTGTCGATAAATGACATATCGACGCCGCCCCCCCTCGGGAATAAGCCGGTAATCGGAAAAATCGCTGATGCCGAATCTGACATAACATACCACAACCATAACATTCCATAATGGCACTTACCGACTTATTCCAGGGGAGCGTCGATATATACCCATTATCGATACCAGCGCCATTGTGGAAGTTTTGGAACGTAGTTCCTTATCGCGCTTTGTCAACGGGGGCTAGACGGAAAAAAATAAGACGAAAAATTGTAACGACACTTTTTGTAACGACACTTTTACATATGTGTGTGTGATTTTTATTGTACGACACTTTTACATACATATGTGTGTGTGATTTATATTGTAAACATTTATGTATACAATCCTTCGTTCCATCCGGGTGTTTCCCTTGACACCTCTCAAGTTTTTTGAACTATTATTACATGCATTTCGACGGACACTTTTATAATTTTTTCCCATAGGAGATTGTCCTCCTTTCATATACCCTCCATAGACTGTGTGTAGACTGATAGTTACTGAGTTCTACAACGTGAGACGATTGACATTGAAGTCCGCACACTGGGGCGTGAAAACTCGCGCGGAAAGTTTGCCATCGCCAAAACAAACTGTATGTCAACTGTCAATTTATTTAAATACTAGCTTCTACCCGCGACTTCGTCTGCGCAGAATTCGATGATTGTATATCGTTATAAAGTATAGCCTATATGTTATTCTGATGAACAAACAATAAAACTGTAAAGTTTCATCAAAATCCGTTCAGTAGTTTTTTCGTGAACGAGTAACAAATATCCATCCATACTTACAAACTTTCACATTTTATAGATCAGGGTTCACCAAATGGCGGACCGCGGTCCGCATCCGGACCGCCGGCGACGATCTGTTTTGTGCGGACCGCGAGGACACAGCAACTTGCACTACAGACTTACGAAATTTAATAAAAACATACATACATCATCATCATGCCTGTATTCCCCGAAAGGGTAGGCAGAGGTGCACTGTAGTGCGCCCACACTTCTTAACCAATAAAAACGTATCTCCCGCATTATCTTTGTTGATGTCAATTCAAAAAGTGCCGGGCGAAGTAACGAGCTAACAAGTGAGAAATAGTTCGCGGATTGCGAAAGCTGCAAAAATACCTTAGTTATCCGTAATTACATTTGTTGAATATATTTTTTTTTTCTTTAAAATGTTGTGCGGACCGCGGTGGTCATTTCATTTCTTATAACGGACCCCTAGCGAAACTAATTGGTGACCCCTGTTATAGATCATAGTAGTGTATGGGAGCACTAAGTATTAGACTTACTACCATAAAAACCGGTGTTTACTCGAATATCTACGGTTTTTATATGACTTTTACGGTATTATTTCGTTCTAGTTGTATTAAATTTATTGCACGGCTTTTCGTGATCGCGCAAAAGCTTACTACTTACTTACTTAAAAAAGTAGAAAGATAACTAGTACAATTTGAAATTTGATAAAACAATTACTAGCCAGTAGCAAAGTATGGCAGCATATATACAGCACTTTCCAATCAGTACAATCGGTGCCAGTAACCGATAAATGTTAAAGATACAATTTTTGTTCGACTCATACTTACCTACTTACCGTCAATAATCAATATTGCGTAGTCTGGGATCGGAAAAGATAAGATTTTTTTTTCTCCAATAATTCATGTAGGCAAGTATAGATTAAGATTCAAAATCTATGTAATATGTCAAAAAATAACTGTCTACTGTCAAACCGAAATAAAAAAATATTAAAAAAAAATGCCCGGTTTTTTTATTTGCTAAAGGTAACATTTTATTAACAGCCAGTATTATAAATCAAAGTTTATGGATTATGCAATAACTTTTATATCGGATATAACTCGGTGATCTGGAAACCAGTTCCGATGCGAGCATCATTTACTACGCTAAGGCTTTTTACACACTGGACTATGTACACCATAGATAGATAGACTTTTGTAACTGTGGCTTACTAAAGCATTTCATGTGGAATTAACACAATAATCCGCAAAATTGCAGATGTTTGACTTGGTATACTAATTTATAAATTGATATAAATGTTGTTTTTAGCTTTATACAATTTATTGGAGCATTTTTTTATTGCCATAAGAAAAATTAACTTAATAACACTCTCTGTGGTCCGCGACCACACATTGTTTTGAAACAACACTATTTATTTCAAAATAGGATGGCCCGGCGAACTTTGTGTACATATTCTTATTCTATGGTATCACATATTTTTTTAGTTTTTGTTAAAGGCTGTTTGCTTTAATAAAGGTGTGTATTATAACGAAAAATATTTTGATTTTTAGCGAGACTAACGAATACAAATATTTTTTTTGATTAGAGCTACTAAAGTGGTCTATATGAGGATCGCCTAATTTGAAGGTGGATGGTCGCTGGTCGCGAGTGTGCGATTTGTATAAGTATGCAAATGTACCTACACGTTACGTTACGTACGATCGTGGCATATACGGGTTACGTAGTAGGCACCTACGTGTCGAAATCGACATTTAAACATACTCGTTGAATATATTTAGAAAGAGGCGTGTTTATCATTGATTATAAATAACGATTAAATAATCGAGTTTATTTAAGTAATTATCGATTCGAAAACAGAATCACTTGTTTTTGAAACTACATTTAAGAGATGCCCAATCATGATCTTAGTACCCGGTCGTATGAGAGTCTCAAGAGTCTCGAAATTACAGGAGGTTAAATGATAATTACGCAAAAAATATAAACATGTTCAATGCTGGGTATCCCTCTCGCTATATTGTCTTTGGTTTCTACATTCTAACCATTCCATTACCCACCGTTCAAGCCTCAACTATCATTTTAATCCTTATTGGTACTCACATAACGATTTACGATACCAACGGACGTATGCGCCGTTCCGTAGTTATGGTACTGGACACCAATAGTTCGAATTTCGAATTCCAGCATGATGAGTTTCAAAACTGGATGCGGGTATTGTATTTTAAAATTACGAATGGAATATTTGAAATTCTTGTGTTCGTAATTTAAAATGAGGACGGTAAGTGGGTAGCTAATCGGCAGTGTTCGATATCTCCTTCATTCGTTGTTAAATGATAATCGATTATAAATTCTTAGTAATATATTATGTTACATAATCGATTTCCACGGTTGCATCATTTCGATAATATTTTTTTAAAATCGATTGATTGTTCTATTTGCCATTATTTACTTTCGGCGATTATAGATAGACAGTATCGAATGTAAATATTTGTCGATGGCTACTTATCAATAGGAACTGGCCTAAAATATTTTTTATTCCCCATATTTAAGTTATCTTATCTGAAACACATGATTTTTGTGACCTAAATAGATCAAGTTACCTATTCATATGGTGTTAACAAGCTGACTGTAACAGTTTGTTTGTTACTCACTCTTCCAAAAACAAACCGCTTTCATAAGTACTTAAGTCGATTAGAGCATAGAGTAGCGATGTGTCCATCCCTAGTGGACTCATTTGGGGACCATAAGGCAGCAAATTCAACGAGTTCGAATTTCAAGATTTACTAGTTTACTTTCTGCTCACGTTCCATGTTCCAGCAGCTGAGAAAAGTTTAAATAGTGAAGCGAGTGAGTGAGTAAGCTAAGTAAGCGAACGAAGTGAATACGGGGTTGAGGGATGCCTCACATCAAATGAGGTTTCCCTCGTTTTCTTTTTTTGAATGGACTACGCTGTTGGCCGTTAGGTGGCCTTTACAGCTTTAGAAGGTTTCCCTAGTGAGCAGCTCACGAGGTAAAGTGAGATACTTCCTCATCGACAAATATAATAGACGACTTAGGTACCCACAGCCTGTCTTGCAGTAATGTTTTTAATACTACGTTTAAGCCAGTACAAAATCTGTCAAAATTTACAGTTACCATTAAAACAACAACATAATTTACGTGGTGGTGGTAAGGTCCTTTTTCTATTATGAGACTTTGAAACAGCTTTAAAACATCTTCAATCCTTTCCTGCACTCCTAGTGATTCTGGCATTGCGTGCATAGCTAATCATGTCTAATGCCATTACGGGAAGCCATGCCAAGCTTGCAGAATGCAACTTGGCACTAATACAAGGTAATATCTACTCTAACACTAACTCTAATGGGATGAAAATCAATTGTCTCAAGAGTCGTAACCGCGTAAGCGTGCATGGAGTTCCGACTTTAATTTGTTATATTTGAGGTTGAAAATCGATTGTTTGGTATAAATGTTAGTTTACTAAGCCCAGACCAGTCGCTACGTAATTATATTTTAACTTCTTTGTAATATGGTTCAAAATCAATTGGAGGTGGTCATCTCAGTAAGTAATTGTATTTTATTTTATTGCAATATTAAAGTCTAAAGATGGTCTAACTCTTAGTAACTTATCTGTTTTATATCCATTTGGTAATATAAAAATATTGTATGTATTTAAGAAATTATAATTGACTTTGTCAATTTACATAAACATAAGAATAGAGGTAACTTTGAACAAATTCAGATGTTGGCAAGATTTATTCCACGTTAGCCCCAAATAAAATTAAATCCACATTCTCCCCATACCAAATTTATTTCTGGTCTTTACAATAATAATACATCATCACGTCTGTATTCCCCGAAGGGGTAGGCAGAGGTGCACTGCAGTGCGCCCACACTTCGCCGATGTATTTTGGTCCCAATGTAATAGGGGGCGAGCGTATTGCCATTATACCGGGCACATTCCCCCTCAATACGAAGGAGATTTACAATACTTTATTTAAATATGTATTTTCAAAAACCCATCGTTGTATTGTAAATCTCATGTAAGTATGTCTCTGCCATGAGAACTAAACTATTTAACAAATTGCCAATAACTAAACCAACTGTACAAATTATACAGAATTATGTCGACTATGACGCATAAGGACAGTAATGTGTAATTAATCATGTTATTTTCCTCCTGCACGCTTTATACAAATTATAATTTAATCCATTGTCAAATTGTTAAGTTGGTACTACTGGACTCTAAGTAAAACTTTTTTTTTTAAATCCCTAAATCTCCAAATGCGATTATAATAATAATACATGTATTCCCCGAAGGGGTAGGCAGAGGTGCACTGCAGTGCGCCCACACTTCGCCGATGTATTTTGGTCCCAATGTAATAGGGGGCGAGCCTATTGCCATTATACCGGGCACACAGGTTTCCTCACGATGTTTTCCGTCACCGTTTCTTAGCAAGTGATAATCTCAGATGAAAATGAGATTCGCACATGGAACCCAGAGGTGCGAGCCGGGGATAGAACCTGCGCACTTTGATTGCAAAGCGTGCGTTCGACCACTCGGCTACCACTGCTATGCGATTAGTTTATAATGAAATCATCTTTTTTTAATAATTAATCCACCAATTACATTGATCAGCTTCACCGATCGGGGACTACAGAAATATACATCACGCCTGTATTTCCCGAAGGGATAGGCAGAGGTGCACTGTAGTGCGACTACACTTCGCCGATGTATTATGGATCCAATGAAATAGGGGGCGAGCGTATTGCCATTGTACCGGGCACATTCCCCCTTAATACGAGGGAGATTTGGGCCATAGTCCACCACCCAGTGCGGGTTGGTAAACTCCACACGCGTAGACGTGCAGGTTTCCTCACGATGTTTTCCTTCACCGTTCAGCAAGTGGTAATCATTGTTGACTACAGAAATGTCCCGTTTAATAACTATTTCATTAAGTATGGTTTACGAAAATTGATAGCGACAAGTTATAAATAATAACCTATCAGAGGCAGTGCTCAGCGAAATTATAGCTTCGATTAAGTACGCAGGATTCTTAAAACCCATTTGGGCCCTAAATGGATTAACCGTGACCGTATTACGACGTTGTTAGCTGTTATGTGAGCCACAGGAAGCCGTGTCTATACTCTATAGTCGGTCACACAACGGTCGACCGATAAACCATAGCGTAGATCGGAGCGCGATTAAAAAAGTAAACATCCATAGTACAATTAATACAACTAATAAGGTGGTAGTTATCTAAAGAGGTTGGATTTTTATTTATATGTAAGTACGCAGGCGCAGATACGAACGACTTATTATTCTAATAGGGAGCTTTGACGGTTTTACACGTCCAATTATGTGCGACTAGACTAGATGGACTATGAAACTAGATGGAATTTGAGACTAAATTGTCTATGAGACTAGATGGACTATTAGACTAAATTGACTATGAGACTAGATGGACTATGAGCCTAGTTGGACTATGAGACTAGATGGACTATGAGCCTAGTTGGACTATGAGACTTGATGGACTTTGAGACTAAATTGACTATGAGACTAGATGGACTATGAGACTAGATGGACTATGAGACTAGGTGGACTATGAGACAAGATGGACTATGAGACTAATTTGACTATGAGACTAGATGGACTATGAGACTAGATGGACTATGAGACTAGATGGACTATGAGACTAAATTGACTATGAGACTAGATGGCCATGGCATCTAGGTATATTTGTTTGGACTCGGGTTAAGCGGGTTGGTGAACTTCACAAGCCTTTCTATAGACGTGCAGGTTTCCTCGCGATGTTTTCCTTCACCGTTCAGCAAGTGGTAATCATGATTGAAAATGACATTCGCACATTAAAATCTTAGAGGTGCGGGCCCGGGATTTGAACTTGCACGCCTTACGTTCAAGGCGAGCTTTGTATCAACTAAGCTATCACTGCTTTAGAAGCGATGACATTTCTGCTAAGACTTGAGTTTTTAAACCATGAAACCAACTTCTTTTATCAGTGGTAGCTAGAATATGACTAGTCTACTAATTTCAAGGTGATAATGTCTACACTGGTCATGTTTTCGCTACTATTGATAAAATAGGTTGTTTTCAAGCCTTAAAAATTAACGCAAAATAGCAACTCCGCAACGATAGTGTCAGTGGACTTGCGGCCTTGGAGGCAGGTGGATCCGAGATCAAATAAATAAACCCTTTACCGACTCATAAGGAAATACTACACTGAACAAGTCATGGGTAATATTCATTTGTTATTAACGCCAGAGGTTTTTCCTATCTATGAATGAGAGTTGTATTGGAATATAATAATGTCCTGCGCTCACAGACGGACGGTAGCCGAGTGGTCGAACGCAGGCCTTCGAATCGAAGTGTGCAGGTTCAAACCCCGGTTCGCACCTCGGGGATTTATGTGCGAATCTCATTTACATCCGATATTATCACTTGCTATGAAACGGTGAAGGAAAACCTGCACGTCTGAGGGAATTTGACTAGTTTTCGATAGATGTGTGAAGTTTGCCAACCCGCACTGGGCCAGCGTGGTGGACTATGGCCTGAATCCCCCTCGAATTGAGGAGAGGCCCGTGCCCAGCAGTGGGACGTTAAAAGGGCTGTAGTAGTAGTAGTAGTAGCTCACAGACGCGTGAAAATGCTTGCGACCAATTTATTGCCGCTAAACATTTAGACGATACTAAACAGCAGTGGTAGCCTCGTCGGTAGAACGCCCGCCTTGAACGCAAGGGGGTGCAAGTTCAAATCCTTCTCTGAGATGATTTTCATGTGCAAATGCCATTTTCAATCATGATTACCACTTGCTGAACGGTGAAGGAAACACAGTGTACAGCTGCACATCTATAAAAGGGCGTGTAAAGTTCACCAAACGCACTGGGCCAGCTTGGACTATAGCCCAATACTCCCTCGTATTGAGGGGGAATGTGCCCGGTATAATAGCAATAGGCTCGCCCCCTATTACATTGGAACCAAAATACATCGGCGAACTGCATCTGCCTACCCCTTCGGGGAACACAGGCGTGGTGATGTATTAATTTTAAAGTACCTAGGCCCTCCTTTTCCAGAGCGAGTACCTACGGTCAGTGCAGCAACCCATCCTCACACTAACCGCTCCGGACGTAGTTTAACCGTGTCAAGCTCTGTATACGTGCAAGTAATGTATCAAAGTTACCCACCGTTCGTCGGGCACATTCTTTGGTGATTCATTTCATATTTTTTATGACGCATCGTGTCAACAACGTAACTAAAAAGTTTAGTTACAAAAAGTTGTAAGCGTAGAGTCAACAAGGATTTTAAAGTAACTCAGGGAGTCAGGGAGTTATTAGGTAGGTCGACAGTTTATCTATTAGGAAAGTACCTATTTATGACCTACGATAATGTAGATTAGTTACTTAATGAGATCTTTCTAGCTGTAAATTTTAATAGGTAGGGACAAAAATATACATTTGTCGTATTTATGTATCTACCGACTTAGTTAAGTAAGTATCTGCTTACCTACGTGATATAGCAATAAATACCACATAGATATTAAATAAAGTTCTGACAATTGATTGAAACATTTTGCTTGAAGGTTCTTAGCTGGTTAGATTTTATTAATTTTAATATCTAAGTAAATACCTACCTAGGCACACATTTTTCTTCTTGTCTATGTTACGTTCTAAATGATGCATTTACGCGTGTTTTACAACAAAAAACAATGATAGCATCACCTACCTTCTAACAGAATATAAAGTAAACTTACCTTGCAATAATTTTATTAATTCTTCACCGGCACATCACAAAATAAATCCAGTTCAATATACCACAACATAACAAATTATTCACCAAAATGTCTCTTAAACAACCGATTCACACTGTTTTGTCTTATGTTTTTATGCACTCGACAAACTCGGCGCGGGAATGTCAGCTTATTTCGCGGTACATCGCCGTCGGTCGTGCGCTACCGTCGCGCATTCCACACGACTACACTACAACGATTACGTTTGACGAATACAAAACATGAGCGAGCGAGATTGAGTCACTGGAAACGTGAATTTTTTGAGCTACTACAGCGCCAACTAGTGGATATTGTAGAAAGCTTAATGAGAGCGCTATCTAGTGGGCAGAGTTATAAAAGGATATAGTTTTGCTACTTGCCGATAGATGACACTCATTTACAAGTAGAAAAATACATTACATGTGTTTATATTTTAACACTCATCACATTTTGAAATGTCTTCGATTTATTTTAAGTGTATTTTTTATAATATCAACATTTTATTGTATGTGTATTCGAGAATATTTGTCATATATTTAACTTTTTTTAAACATTCAATGTTTGTCTCTCAATCATTTGTTTTCTAATCTATGTTCCATTCGTTCATCCATATATCATTCTTTCTCTGTCAAAATGGCTGCCGTGCAGGAGGTGCGTGTCTATTTCCTCTGTTAATTCCAATTTATAATTTACAAAACTAGTGTTTTCTTTATTTTCGTTTCGTGTTTTGCTTATCCGATTTTCGTATTTTCAGGCGAGACGCGAACCAATTCAGGCCGTCCAAGTGTTCGGCCGTAAGGTTAGTGATTGTGGCGTCCACGTGTTGGTGCCGCGTTTTTAGTGATTTTACTTCACAATTATCGTTATATTTGGTCATAAACCTTGTTTTATACTTACAAAGTCCTGCAATTACTATTACCCTAACATCCCGAGTATCCTAACTTGCTGTGATTAGTGGTATGTCTGTTGTGTAAAATGATGGTTATATTAGTTTAAATCGAATATTTGCTATATTACAAACTATAACACAAGACCAGTAGCACGCGTTATATCGAAATACAATATTTTATCGCGTATAGTTGTGATCTGATACCTCCAAGAGACTGTTTGTTGATGTTTTACATTTTATAACCTAAAATTTCGTTGTACAGAAAACAGCAACCGCCGTTGCGTACTGCAAACGCGGACATGGAGTTCTCCGCGTGAACGGGCGTCCCCTCGACCTGGTGGAGCCCCGTTTACTGCAGTACAAACTTCAGGAGCCCATCCTGCTGCTCGGCAAGGTGAGATTTTATTCACTAACCTCTTACTAGTATTTTGATATTGTTTTGCATGTACTCACACGTTTGTCATCTGCCTGACCTAGTTATTTAGGATCTACTCATTACTAACAGTTGTTCTAAATACTCTTTTCATCTGAATCTCAGTATGGGTTTGCATGTCAATGTTATAGACATTAAAGTAGCTGTTTCTAGAAGGAAGTCTTATTATGGTGTTTGGGGTTACTCTCAATCTACTCAAAAATTGCCTAATCTTTTGCCATTATATTATACTAGCTTCTACCCACAACTTAGTCTGTGCAAACTTTGATTGTTAAATATCATTTAAATTTATAGCATATATATTATTTTTTCATGTATGAACAATATGCTGTAAAGTTTTCTTTAAATCCATTCAGTTGATTTGCGTGAAAGAGTAACAAACATTCATCCATTCATCCTTGCAAACGTTCACATTAATAATTTTGGTAGGATTTAGTAAAAAACACATCCTGTGTTACTTTGCTTGCATTCTGTTTGTACTAATTTATTTATTTATTGTATTTGTGCATGTTTATTTCACATTCTAGTATGCTCATGTCTTGGAATTAATTTTATGTAGAGTTCACCTGCATTTGTAATTTTTTCTAACAATTTGTATGCATAGTGCACTTCTCAAATAACTTTCCTAGTCACTAAACTGTCGCATTTGTAGATTTTTGAGATGTATGATGTACAAAACATTTTTGATTTTTTAGTTTGTAATTATTTGTATGTGGAGTTAAAATGAAATGGATAAATTTGGAAATACCCAGTGGCGTACGCATGCTTGTCAAGACCAGACCTCTGTCATGGATTTACTTGCTTGCTCTCTATATTATTTCATATGACAGAAAGAGACAAATACAACATATTCCGTGACATAAGTCTAGTCTTGGCGCACATGCTATAACTACTGTTAATTATATAATAACAAAGTCTTAATTCTTGTGCTAATTGTTACTTAGTCATTTAATACTAATTTAAATGATGATTAACACTTATTCCGAACCTGAGCATCCTTGGATGTGAAGTTAAAGTACATTCTGATATAACTGTACATTTAAATTCACCTTTTAACTAATTGTAAATGTCCTATAATATGTTTTGTGTATTTATTTCTAGGAGAAATTCTCCGGAGTTGACATCAGAGTGACAGTCAAGGGTGGTGGTCATGTCGCACAGGTCTACGCCATCAGACAAGCCATCTCCAAGGCACTCATTGCTTTTTACCAGAAATGTAAGTTCCATATTAACAGTTGAAAGGCTTATTGACTCTAGCGCCATTTTGGAAACTTTGCACGACACCCAGCTCAAAAGCTTAAAAAATTGCTGACGTTATTATAAATATAACACATTATCGTCCAACATAGCTCTTGAGTCACATTCAATTAAGTGTATCGCCATCTTCCTCGTAATCATTAATGTAAAAGCAAGACAGCAATACTTTTATTACATTCAATAATGGTTTGATCATATGTAGTAACTAAATTTGATACCACTAAAAATAATGTTTACTCATAAGACGACGGTTTAGTCAAGTGGTTTCAAGGTAAGCCGCTCAGCTCCCTACACCGTGCAGTTGTGGGTTAGACTCCCAGTAGCCTTAAATTTCGGATATGGCATTTTTCGTTACTATTGTACACATTGTACTGAAAAAATGCAATTGCAGGTGGATTTATAGTTAGTTACTGTACAATTTGGGGTCGATTTGACCCATTCATACCCTTCTTCCAAAGCTGTATTGCACCAATGCGATTCAGTCATTTCAGGGAGGGTAGAGAAATGGTGACATTTACCAAACGGCAATGATTCTTAATATTTTGCTTGTTTGAAGTGTACACGACATTTTTTTAATCTTCAAAAAATATGATCTTAGAAATTCATGATTAAGCCCCGAGCATACTGGGGCGTCAAGACGAAAATGAACTGTATTGTCTCAAAGTGAAAGCTCATTCTTCAATGATATGTCATTTCATGAGTTTTCTTCTTATTTAATTTATTCCATGTGATATAGTTTTAATAATTTATAAAAATAACCCCCATCCTAATATCATGTGCGCTCATGCTACAAGTGCTGAGTAATAGACATTGGGCTTATTTGCAATTTGTCTTCTTTCAGATGTAGACGAGGCGTCGAAGAAGGAAATCAAGGACATCCTTGTGCAGTACGACAGGAGTTTGCTGGTAGCCGACCCCCGTCGCTGCGAGCCCAAGAAGTTCGGCGGTCCCGGCGCCCGCGCAAGATACCAGAAATCTTACCGTTAATACGCTCGTGGTGCCCGCCCGGTGGTGTTGCATTGCTATTGTGTATCAGTGCGACATCATCGGACGTTTTTAAGATAATAAAAAAAAGTATAAAAAGTTGTTCAGTGTTTCTTTCTGTGATATTTGAAAGTAAATGTGTTAAGACATCTCAAAGAAATTGAACAAATTTGATATGCCATGGATGTTTAGTATAAGTTTTGAATCTATGGTGATTAACAGATTATTAGTAGTCTATGGATAAAATAGGTTAGCCTCAGACCAGTAATTATGTACGGCTCAGAATGTTGGGCGGCTAAAGTGCGTGAAGAGAAACGTCTCCACTCTGCCGAGATGCGAATGTTGAGATGGATGTGTGGAGTGACGCGAATGGATAAGGTGAGGTATGTACATATTAGAGGTAGTATAAAAGTAGCGCCCATAACAGAAAAAGTGAGAAGTAAGAGACTAATGGTTTGGGCATGTGATGAGAAGCATGTGACTAAAAGAGTGATGAGTATGAATGTTGATGGATACAGAGCGAGACGAAGACCAAAGAAAAGATGGATGGAGTGTGTAAAAAGTGATATGATTGAGATCGGAGTCGATGTTGGTATGACGGAAAAGCGAGACGAATGGAAGAAAAGGACATACTGCGCCGACCCCAAATAATGGGATAAGGTAAGGCAAATGATGATAGATAAAATAGGTTAGCTTTTAAGTAATAATTATAACTCTAATTGACCAATCAATGAACTCTTTAAAATTTATCGGGTGGCGTATACGACGCCCTTGCAGTGCAGACAAGGTTATTTCGAAACAAAAAGTAAAGATCCAATAAATTTTATTTTACCATAAACATTTTCATAATCCAATTTTGTCTTTAACATAGATATACCACAGAGTTAAATTTACACGGCAATTAAATACAGTTTGTAATACAACTACAAAAGTTTTAGGTCCAATTAATGTAAATAGTTATCTAATTCCATAACAAGGAAACTGCTCAGAAAAATACAAGATATGTCAAAATAATAAAAAAAAAATCAAATATAGAGTTCTTCCTATAACCGCCGGAGGGCGGCGGATGAGACATTTCTCCAATAGGATTTCATTCAACAAAGTTATTTGAGATTTCTTTTAAATTAACACTTAGTTTACTCATTAGCAAAAAATCTTAATCTACTGTTAGCAGTTAATGTCTTTCATTATTTTTATTAATTACTTATAATGCTAATATACAGATCTTATAGAGATAGTCTAACATAATACAATTGTGTAGGCACTTTTACAACCTAAATATAGGTCCGTTAATAGTTAGTAATAATTATTTTGGCACCATATTTCTTTAAAATAGTCCTGAATACTGTATGTTTTTGTAGGTAGGTAAGTAAAATTTAATAACAAATGAAGGAACAATATCAAGCTGCGAAAATATTTTTTCTGATAACGGAAATTTACTAGATAGTATAGTTACCAGCGTTGCCAGTTTTTCATAATCACAAGTTTTCAAATATTTATCTTTTTATTTGAATTAAAATTATGTTTACCTGAAAATAGATAGCAAAAATAGCCATATAAAATTTATTTCAATAAAAATATAATATTTTAAATCAGATTTACCTATCGCTTGTATTTCGTGAGGCGATGTTTTCCTAGTTTGACTGCACACTGCGTGCATGGTCGAGTTATCTCTGAAAAGCGGGACTGAGCCTGTCCCGCGGGGGACATTTAATTTTGATTTAAAAATCGGAACGTCTGGCAACGCTGATACGTACCTACCTACTTACCATAATTTAAAAATAGCAAATTACGATACTAAAATATAGTTAGGTCTTTTTCTATTATTTATTATGAGATTTCTTTCGAGATTATACAAATCAATTTGAGAAATTAGTGGAATAGTGTACTACTTTATAATATTGATTAAAAATAATATAAGTAGCCTCAGAATATTGTGCGTTTACCTTTTATCATTATGTTATTATGGTTATTCCACACTATTATGTGTCTAATTCTATATTTCACTCCTCTAGCGATATTATTGAGTTATTATATCTAAGAAACAAAAAGTAAATCAATATGTATAAATAGGTTTTAAGACTACGATTAATTATTATTATCCGTGTCTAAAAAACCCAGAAAACTAATTATCTATTATCTAGCTGTCTATTATATGCCTCATTGTTTGGCATAAAGTAATAATTCATCAATATTATATCAAACAATATAATAAACATATAGGATAATGGGGGTCTACTACGAATGATGACAGTTTGTAATAAGCAATAAGTTTTGAACCTCCAAGTTACGAATTCTGAAAGTTTCCGCTAGGGGCGCTGATAGTTTGAAAATAATGAACTGCTGTATCAAAGAAAATGAGGTGAAAAAGTAAGACCCACTTGTAGTGAGTGCCCAACACAGTGTAAACGACCAAATTACGTAAAACTTTTGCATGGCAAATTGATATTATTAAATGGCCAATAGGGGGCGCTGTTATAACCTGCACATTACGGAGGCGCCAGCCATTATCGAGTGTTAAAACTTTTAAAACTGTTGAAACTTCTTCAAAAGTACAACTCAAGTAAAGGAATGATTTCGCTGTACAGTTAGAATAGCCTTTTAGACTTAGAATAGAATTTTTGCATAATATTGATGAATCTCTTTTATCCTGACAAAAATTAATTGGCACCGTTCTTCTCTTCCTTATTAGAATGTGGATCGTCGAACTTGGCTCCCATCCTCCGCAGCGCTATGACGGCAGACACTGCTTTAGCCCATCGTTTCTTGATGACGTAGCGTTTCAGCTTGGTTTTCGTGACGTGCAGTTTGGTGCAGAGTGCCGATTGGATCAGCCACGGGTGGGTAAATGTCGCAGATGCTGACAAACGGTCGCTGTGATGAAAATGGAAATTAAAGTAATTCAGTCAACATCTATCCACCTTTCAAATTGTTTGGTATTAACTTACCATTGTCGAAAGTGGAGAGAGAATTATTGAACAAGTTTTCCCATTTAAGTCGTCATAAACTAAAGTTTAATTTGTTAATCAGTAAAACAACATATTTTATAGAAGTCCTTATATTTAACAACATACGTATCGTAATAACAAATAAATTATAATTAAGTTATACGTAAGTACTGGTAAGGAACAATCATAACCTATAAGCATAGTCCGCCTACAAAAAAATGTCTTATTTACAAAAATGAAAACGTATAAAAATTACCAAAATTACAGCTATATTTGTCAAGATGTTCGCGTTTCTTCGTCAGTCTTCAATCCTAATCTGATTGTTTTTCAATTTTGAAAGACTAGATTTGTTTATTATTGTCATTTCATCTGCCGTTCTTGTGAAGCCCAGCGGATCATCTACTCACCTGCGAAGGCAACTTCATTCATTACGAACTTAAATTTTTAGGAACTCGCTTGCCTTCTTTGGCCGGGGCCTTTTTGTGTGTTCAATCTGCAGTCCCTAAGCTGCTTGATATAGGATTCGGGGGCTGAGGTAGTTCATAGTATTGCAAATCTTGTGTGCACTGGGTCCTCAACAAATGAACTACACCCCTATCTGTACTGAAGAACTACCTTAGGGACTGTAAGTTTAGCAACCACGACTGGTTTGGTACCTGGATCGATTCGACCGATCATATCAATCGAAATGATCCACCTTATCCTAATAGTCTACGCTAGGCATATAAAAACGTTATATTAATCTCATACTGTTACTTTGGTAACATAGTGTCACGGCACTAGAGTCCCTGTTACAATGAACATAAAAGTCATTTCGCCGAGTTCGTGCTCACTTTCTTTCTCTGCGTCTTCTCATCTGAAGTTTGCCTCTGGAAGAATGCATGGAGACTTGACATTGAATTCTGCGCTAACTGGTTAGAGGGCGACCACTCTAGAGATATAGACTGGTGTCGACCACCGTTTGAGGTCCCTCCAGCTGATCTTTCAGCCTCGACTTCTTCAGACTCCCCCCATTTCTCCAATAAGTGTAATAAAAGATCCTTAGTTCTGTGCGCATTGTTCTCATCTCCCCTTCTGTAAGGCATTTGTCTTCCGTTCTCTGGTCCGTTCACTAGTTTATCGATCTTCTCCCGTCGTTTATCGAATTCCTGGAAGAACGTGTTTCGGACTTCCACTGGTTGTTCTGGCACGTCCCTGCTCTTCGCCGTTACTCTTTTGGTCCTATTCGATTTGACCCACGGCATTTTACTCGTCATAGGTTTTTCAGGCTCTCGCTCAGTTAAGAATGTCGAAGTAAGTTTGTGTGTTGATTTAGACGTAAAAATTCTCTTCTCTTTACTACTCGCGTTTCCGTTTGTGACTGTTTTGGTCACTCGAGTCTCTTTCTTGAAGCCGTTCGGCAGTTTTTCTTCCTTAGACGATTTAGTTTCGGTGACGTTTTTGTCTAGTTCTTTCATATTGTTGTTGTTAGCGAGATCCGTGTTCATCGTCGACAACATGTATAGATGGTCGGATAGTTTCTTGATCTCTTCAGCTAAGTTTTTCCTCACGAGCACGTCCTGTCTCTTGTGCAAGAAGCAGCTGCTGTCCGAAGCTCGCCTTTCCACTGGGTTATATTTCGGAGCTGGTAAACTTTGGTCTCTCAACGGAGGGGGTTCTAAATCGTCTTCGTCGAAAACAATATCAGGGGAACTGCTTAAAGAGCTTCTCGGTGACGGAGAGCAGCCGCCTATGGACGATCTTTCGTTATTACCGTTTGCTAAGCACGTTATCTCGTGAGCTTGATTGTCGAAGACGTACGGGGAGTTGGGGTGCTCGCTCCACCGTTCAACGAAAAGTCGGAGGTTGTCTTTAGCGACCTCGAGTTCGGGTTTGGGTGAGGGTTGCGGCTGCGGCTGCGGCTTGTGGGGCGGCGGCGCGCGGCGCGCGAGCCAGCGGTGGCGGAGGCACTCGGTGGCGCCGGGCCGTGACCTGCGACAAAGACCCTTGTTACTATCGCACCAACACCTCGAACAGGGTTACGGGATTGGAAAAGGTCTACATTCTACGGGAGGTTCTATTGGGATGGTGATTTTGGATGAAGGGATTATTAGGTCAGGTTAGCAAGGAGGATGTGAATCGGTACGCTATTACGTCCACTTTGAGGAATTATGAGCGTGGCAGAAAACCAAGTTTACTGGGTATTCAGCAGTGACTTGTGTTTACTGGGAGACAGATGTGGATCGGACAGGATTAATGGGATCTATATCTACTATCTACAGAACTACACTACTTAAATAAATAGTTAGTGATTAATTCTACGTGTTAGAACAATGTACAGCTATTTCGTGCATTAAGATGTTAGTGAGTAGGCTCAGTGTTGGATAAAACGAGTAACAGGGTCTTTATCGACAGGCTGGTATGTCACAGCTTTGTATTCACTTTATTAATATCAAACACTACCAAAATAATTGATAGATTGAAACACACACTTGTAGCTTTGTTCAAAAAGTTGTCAAATGCTTAAATTGTATTTTTAGGCGCTTACACATGATTGTCAGTTCGAGGCGCGCAAACGCCAGCGGCTATTTACAAGCCTCACCCAGTCTCACCCAGTGGGCATGACTAAAAGCCACCATATTTTACGTTTTTGCTGGCCTCAAATAGGTCAATACGTGTAAGCGACAAGAAAATAGTTATCTTTTCAATTTCAGAATCCGTAATGACTGTTCTCTGTTGGGTGGTACGATTTCAATGCTTTGATAACAAATAGATAAATACGCAAATTCCATGTATGTACGATACGTAAGTATCTATTTGTTTAAAATGCAAGTATGTACTATATGGCAATAAAACATGTGTTGAAGCTATATTTATACATCCGTATAATTTACACACTAGCTGCTTCTTACAAAGCTATGATTTTATTAATAATAATACATATTATTCATAAAATTTATATGCTATTTGAATAAAATTGCACCACCCATAACATTTTACGAGAGCAATCGTAAATCATTAAGTTATAAGGCTTAATTTGGGCAACATACAATGCAATAACCAATCAACTAAAGCCTAAATATTCTCACAGCACCGTTAAAACATGTTGATGTTTTGATATTCTGCTATCATTTTCTATAACTTTAATTTAAAATCTAAAATAAAAAAACAAAAGTATTTTATCACGACTAGCTGTCAAAACGGGCTTCTAAGCTCTCTACGACTTTAATGGGAATTGTATGTCGGCCAAATCTGTAACTGTCAAGCAACAACACTTACTCTTTGTCTTTCACGAGTAGTTTCCCGATGAAGTCCTTCGCATCCTCTGAAATCTCGTTGAAGGCCTCGTCGTCGAAGTCATACTTGGCCACCGTCACATTAGCCATGGTCTCTATATCTGTGTCACCCATGAACGGTGACAGACCCGATAGTCTGTTGATACGGAAAATATTGTTTATAGGCTTGATCCGCTCGGCTAGCACGTGTGCCAAGACAAGGCTTACGTCACAGTGTATCAAAAGTATCTTATTATACAGACACTTATTCACACACTTATTCTACACACTTATTATACAGTGTATCAAAAGTCCGAAATAATACTTTAACGTTTGCATGATTATCGGGTATACGACGTAATGACATACTTTTTAAATCGAATTTCGAACATTTTAAAAACTATCATTATCACAGATCCTTGGCGAATATTCATGTTCTGTTTTATGCATTTTAGTACCCACCCCCACCAGGGGGCGTACATTACACCCCTGTATGTACCCCTAATGTACACTGTTAAATAAAGTTATGGGTGTGCCCTAAAGCCACACCAATACTTATAAGTTACTATGATAATTAGGAATAGTCTGCCTTCATTATACATCTACATATCGACATTTATGTACCTAAAATATTATCTCTGACTTCTGATACACCGTGTAGGTATAGGCGTACGTATACTGGTATACTCACAGCACATAGCATATAACTCCAACAGACCACATGTCAGTACCGTATCCGATCTGATCGAAGTTAACGACTTCGGGCGCCACAAATTCCGGAGTACCGAACAGTACTTGCAACTTCTTCTCCGGGTCGTAGAACCTCGCCAATCCGAAGTCTATGATCTTGATCCGATTGCCTGCCTTTGTTAGGCAGAGAATATTTTCTGGCTGTAAACGGGAAAGGGAAAGATTCAATTAATGTCCAGTCCTGATTATGGGGGTATTTGTACAATATACCTACTCAGAAAAGTATTGGCAGTGTTGGTGATTGATAAACGCAATATAGAATGTCAACTTGATCAGTCACGGGCACTGATCAAGTTGACATTTACGACGTAATCCTGTTTATTTTCTTTTATTTACCCCCAAAAACCCTTCAGGCAGCTTGTACCGTTGCGTAGGTTTTCTAAATATTCTCAACTGTGGACGGTGCCTACCTAACCTGTACAAAATAGGTACATATTTATTTATATTCTATATATTATCTACTAGTTTTATCTAACACGTGTAGTGTGTAGCTACTACCTACGTATAAAAATCTGGCAACAAAATAGATAAAATCCAAGGAAGGAACAAAAATATCAACAGCTAAAATAAACTGAAATTATGCGCAGCCATGTACCTACTAGTTGACAAAAATAAGATAAGCTATAAACTATCAACTTTTTAGCACATTATATAACTTAGTAGAGGGTAGAAGTAGATAATAAATTCAACCTTATTCTAGAATATTTATTACAGTAGGTATTTATTATATCCTACTAATATTATACATGTGAAGTTAGTGAAGATGGATGGATGTTTGCGACTCTTTCACGCACAAACTACTAAACTGATTTTGATGAAACTTTACAGTATTATAGTTTATACATCAGAATCAATATTGGTCAATATACAATAATATTGAATAATCAAAGCCTGCCCAGACGAAGTCGCGGGTAGAAGCTTGTCTTAGATAAGTAGATGCCTACATAAAATAATAGCTTAGTAAATTAAGTATCCATTACATTTCAATACATCATCACGCCTGTATTCCCCGAAGGGATAGACAGAGGTGCACTGTAGTATTTTTGGTCCCAATGTAATAGGGGGCGAGCCTATTGCCATTATACCGGGCACATTCCCCCTCAATACGAGGGAGATTTGAGTCATAGTCCACCACGCTGGCCCAAAGCAGGTTGGTGAACTTCACACGCTTTTCTATAGACGTGCAGGTTTCCTCACGATGTTTTCCTTCACCGTTCAGCAAGTGGTAATCAGTGTTGGAAATTACATTCGCACATGATAATTATCTCAGAGGTGCGGGCCCGGGATTTGAACTTGCACCCCTTACGTTCAAGGCGGGCTTTCCCGCCCACGAGGCTACCACTGCTTTATTACATTTCAATTTAATAAAGAATCCAGCAGCGCCTCTGGCGGATTTGTGTGATGTTACGTATAGCAACACTCGAATTGAAAAATCCACGCGAAACTCGTAGTAGACCTCTAATCATAAAATTGCGCGCGCTTATTCCGCGAACATTTATATTACTTGGACTCGTCCCAAGATGGCGTCACTATTTGTAACAGCTGACCTATGTTTTGGTTTCGATATTTTAATGATTCGCTATGGAATGATGAAGGAAAGCAATAGATTTGTAATGTATAGTAAAGTATTATGTTTTGATAGTCCAAGAAAATACACCATAGGCTAAAATATTGTTTCAGTGGTCCATAAAACGATATTTTGTAGGATCTATTCAGGTAATAGGTATTACTTAGAGGAACATCCAGGCATAAACTGGATGTTGGTTATAGGAACGTACCTACCAATCAGCTGTTTATAAACATTACCAATCTCAAGTCATTCTACGAGTCATCTTTATACACGGTGAGTCATACTGAGATCACCATTGTCTATCTATTATGATAATTGGAAATAGCGTGTAACAAATATGTAGGAAGGTATTTATTTGGTCCCTGTCAATGACCCTATGAACGTGTGTATGTTACTGGCTGTGCATAAACTGTAAAGCTTATTTGACACCAAAAACAATTAAAAGCAAACGTTTGTTTTTTTTTACAAAAAAAAACTAAAGCAAAAGCCAAAAGAGGTTAAAAATCGTTCTCAATATTTCGTTCTTTTTTTCAAATTGTTATTTCTTCCGTGCCTCACCTTCATGTCCAAATGCAGTATATTCTGCCTGTGCACAAACTCGATCCCCTCGCATATTTGTCGCATGAACACGGTGCACGCTCGCTCCGTCAGCACGAAGTCCTCGTCTATGACTCTCTCGAACAGCTCACCGCCAGTTATCCTGGAATAAAATAAAATCACTTCTGATTAGTAGGTATACTTTAAGGCCGGTTTAAATACTGGCAAGTGACTTGAGCCTTTCTGATCTTGACTTTTTATGAGAATTTTTGAAGTCAACAAAATTAAACTCAATGCAAATAAGCTTAAGGTCTGGGTTTAGTGGCCTCTTTGACATTCAAATTGCTTTTTTTTATAAGAAAATGAGTCATTGAGTCTGCTTTAGAATTTAAATGTGATTCCACGTGTGTTGGGCAGGTAAACCGTAAAATATGCGATAAACCGTTATCGGGCTCACATTCGGTAGGTAGGTCTTAGGTATGCTTCTTCAAATATACTTTCCTTTCTTAAATAAAGGTAGGCAAGTACATAACAGTTCAAGTTAACTAGTCAACAAAATCAAATTTCGATATTAGCACTGATCAACCAAAATAAAATTACGCAAAATACCTTTATTTATATCTTTGTTAAGACATAACTACCTACTTAGGTACGTTCGTCTCGTTCAACGTCTTTTAATCCAAAAATATATCGCGGTATGTAGAAGGAACTTTAAATTTAAATTCAGAATAATCCTGTTCCAGAAACAAAGCGTGGATTTAGGTGGTTCTGCCAAAAATTAAAAAAAAACCGCCGCCGAACGAAATAAAGCACCGGCTGTTCGAGTTGGCGCCAAAATTAACCGTCAAATTGAGCCGCGCAAGGTCGATGTCAGACCATTTATTTTGTTTTCATCGATGCCTCGCTTTAAAAATGGAATGTTTATTCACGTGATTGTCTTTTATTGTGTGAGTTGCCAAGGCAAAGAGGATTTAAAACAAAAGAATTAGTACTAGTTGTAACAAAAATCCTGTAAAGACAAATTCTGTCTTCCCCGCTGTCAAATATATCCGATATTGTGGGGAGTCATCCGCCATCTTTATCAACTTCAATAATTACCCATTTTTATTTATTTTCTTCTTTTTACATTCTTCTTTTTTAGTAGGAATAAGAAAAGTAATGGCTGCACCTGCGATTAGCCAGGGTCAAGTAATTAATATTAAAGTTATTTAATTTGTTGCTATTAATTATGTTATAGTCATAAAGGCCCGAATGTACTTCTATGTAATTCTGTGTATTTTCCATAATAATATTTGATTTAGAGCCGTTTAACCGTTACCACATTGTATTTTGCAATAAGTGTGCCTGCGTGCGTAAGCCACTGATATAAATTGCCCATCAATCACTACTAAACTACTACCAACTGTGTGTGATGTCTAAGCCACACTTAAAAAGTAAATGTAGTTAGACTATGGTTTTAATTCAAATTTGTGAGTCAACAAGTATGATATTTTGTAGCGAAAAGGATAGGCGACAGTGTCGACTCGACACACTTTCACCATGAGTGTTTATACATACCTAGCTACGAAACTTTTTTTTTCTGACGCGATTATTGGTTTGCTTCGGAGGTCAAATTTTGTTTGTTTTGTTTACTGTCTGGCTTTTACTTTTTAATACGGCGATGCTGAGTTTGGATATCAAATTTAATACCATTATCATTAATATTCACAGGCTAAATGTCAATTGGCAATTCCAACTATAATCACACACCATAATACCACAAAAGTGTCGAAGGGAACTAAACAGTGATTATATCACTCAGTATTTTTCTTAGCTAATTTCATATTTTAATGTTTTAAATAGATAGGTACTTAGGCATATTGCTTAAAATATTTATTTACTCATTACCAAATGAGCTTATAAATCGATCGATTTGTACGTTTGCGTAATTCAATTATTGCATTCCGTAGTAAGTACCTATCCGTATTTTTATTATGTGATTGTTAACGGCAAGTAATTTAAAACAGTCAGATGAGACCGCAAAATCGATACCTTGACCTATTCCTTAAAAATACATTCCGCGCGTAAGAGCAAGTTTTTCATTCGAGCGACCGTGAAAAGCATATTAAATTCGCACGTGGAACGTAGGATTTTTCCGTTAAAACAGCAATACGTTCGGATGTCTGTTTGTTTACTTGCTTCGCGTTAAAAAAGACGTCATATGTTCGGTTTTAGAATGTTGAATGGATAACCCACGTCACTAGTCAGTACCTCCTCAATATTTTCTGTTTTCATTCGAGATGTGTGACAATAAAGGAATGGTTAACTAGTTATATTTTATAATAATTCGCCTAAGCTTGTAGCTTTGCTTGTAGCAAAGACGTAGGCCCTACGTCATTGCCAAAGCTCAGATTAGTCGTAGGGAATTCAAAATTTAGACATACCTATCTACATTTGACGTTTAATTAATAGGTACATCTTGTTAAAATAAAAGCAGTTACCAACATTACTATTAATTCGATTATACACGTGGTAAGATGGTATGAACAGGATTTTCCTGGTATCTAATTTACCTAATCCAATGCAAAAGTGATATATAGAAAGTTCATATTGTAATCAACTCCAATTTGCTTTACAGTGTTCTCCACCAGCTCAAAGTAACTTCGACGAAATTAAAAAAGAAAAACAACAATGCTTTCCACAGCTAACTCATCGTTAAAGCTAACAAAACAAAAATAACTCCTTCAGTATTGCTCCATTGTTAATCATTTTCCCGTGAACGCATCGGTAGAAGCAGGGGTGCCAACTTTTAAAAATAATATCACTTTACCGCCAAACTAATAATTACGTAACAAAATTGGATCACGTGGCGATCGGTAAGAGGAATTGGCAGAGCAGTAAAAAAAGCAGGAAATGCTGTTAGGATCAGGCAGACCAAGTCAGCATTCAGATAGACAGCCAAGTGGGTACGTCGACCGCCACGCGGAATGGCTCAATGGTGCAGACGTAATTGCTAGGGCTGTGCTTTTTAAACAGTTCGAAACTTGAAATGGGTATAATAAACTACATGTTTAAATACCTACTGGGTCAACTTGTAACCGTTAAATAGTTAATACAATTATAACACGTCAGATTACTATATCTATAATATAGAATTTCCACACTATGAACATACTCGGGGAATTTCTTTTTATTTTTCTCCTTTCGACGCCTTATGTTTATTTTTGTATGCACAACGGGTGAAGATGGATTGATCTTTAAAAAAAACTGACAGCCCTGTATCTGTATTTGATAAAATGGCGTCGCGTGGCTGCGCGCCAACTATGCGCTGTAATATCTGACGCGGCTTGACGCCACTGCTCGTTTTGTATCTGTGAAGTTTGTACACCGCCCGCCATTATGAGACGTGCCACTTGAGTTTGGCGCGCTTTTTATATCGGCTGGCACATGCGTCATCGTCGTCGTCCGGAACGCGCGAAATCAGACAAAGAGCCTATTCTTGTAGATAAATTAGACTTTTAGATCGACTAACATCATATCGAATTAGGCTAATACTCTTAGTGTGTAAATTCACAGTTTGTCTATGATTTATTTTTTATCACAATGATACCGAAACATTAGTTTTGTCCTATGACTATACGTACTCTATTTATATAGAAGAAACTACCATCGTTTACTACCTTCATATTACGACACTTATATTGTAAAGTGTGCGTTCGACCCTTCGACCATTTGGCTACCATTATTATTTACATGTCTAAAATAATAAAAAAGTTTACAGAGTTTTACATAAATAGGATATGAGGTAAAAAATTAACCAATGACTCGAATCGAACGATTCCTTATGTGAGTTTGCTAAACGCGGTAAACCGCAAATGTCCATAACGAAACCACCTCATGTTTGGTTAACTGTATTTCTGTGTTACTTTCCAATAGTAAAGCAATGCTTTGGTATCTCGCGGGTCTCGTGACTCATCATGCTTGCTTGCTTCACTGACTTTCACCATATTGACATGTCGCCGAACTGATTTACGTGTGCATAAAAAATAAATTTAAAACGAACATTCCCAGCGCGATTTATTTTCCTGGTCATTGATATTTTATTAATTTATTTCCTGCTGAGGACATACATTTTGATTTATTTATGTCATTAGAGATTAGAAGTTGACGTTAAAAAAAGAATTCATCCGCCATCTTTATCATATTCATAACTTCCTATTAATTACTTGAAATTGGCAGAATACCACCCATTAGTTGTGGGTGCAGTCCATTCCTCATCTTAATCCATTTAAATTTAATTTTTTCATTCATTTCGTAAAAAAGGGAAAGATGAAAAAAAGTCAACACGAACCATAGACGCACCCACCTATAGCAAATAGTAATTTTTTAAGCTAATGCATGCATCGATTAATGCATGAAACTTGGCGTTTACACTGTGAAACTGTTCATGAAACTAATGTCACGCCACTAGTTTCGTAATGTAAATAGGACTTTAGGAAAGCCTCCATAGGTTCCTGGGACACTACGAAAACGTGGATTTTGGTCAAATATTAATTATGAGGTAAACACAGGCGCACTAATTGATCAGCTGTTGCCAGTAATGACGTTGGATACTCAATGTCAACGAATTACGCTTGAAACATATTCCGCGCGAGGAATATCTGAAGTTTTAGGTCGACGTCGGTGATTTCGGTCACTAATACGTACTTACTAATTACCAAAATGTCAGCATTACCACAAAATACAGGGGATTTAAGCTTTTTAAATAAGTGAGGAAAGATGGTGGCCATGATATCGACCATTGAAATTGGGACTGCCTTTGACAAATTAGTGTAAGCGTCACCAAATTGTCAATAGCGACACAGAAAAGATTGAGTCCGAATTTTTGAGAGGTTCACTGCTCCAGACGTGGCTGTAACCACTTTTTTCCAATATTAAACGAATTCTATGCCAATATATATAAAGATTGAAATTCAGTGGTAGAAGCCGCGCCTACAATGGTCAAAGCTCTCTCGCGCTGTCAATGTCATTACTTTGAAGAATGAACATAGTCCCTGAGTCAATACGGTTCGTTTTGGAATTGGCATAAATTTGACAAGCGTGTTTTGAAGTCGAAGAATTTGACAAGCGTGATTGTGCCCCAGTGTGCATAAATATTTAACGAATACTTCTCGGTTTCTTACTACAATAAATTAATGGTAAAAAAAAACTTTTTAAAAACAAGCTTTCATTTATTTGCCTTTAGTTTTCGTGTTCACCTCGGCAAGCCCTTTCATTGGATACCCATACTGTGGTAGTGCAGAAAAAGTTCCCTCAGACGTACAGGTTTCGTCACGATGTTTTCCTTCACCGTTTCATAGCAAGTGATAAGATTCCACCCGGACATTCATTGCAAGTTAATATAAAGATTGTAAAAACGAACCGTTATCGGTAAGAGCAGGACATGAGTAGTTAACATGCATTGAGCAATACGAACAGCTTTGACTAGCGCCCGTTAGCAAAACGAAGCGTTTCTTGAATAAAGCAAGCGGACATACGAAATAGAAGATGTTAGGAAATGCAATGCAAATATGTACATAGAAATAAGCTGCTATATCGTAGCGTCAAGTGATGCCCTATAAAGTGACGCCAAAGTGTAAAAGTGGAAACTTCCCTAATTAATGGGCAATGGGCGTATTCCCACCTGTTGCGTAGCTCCGTTATTCTGTCAACGACCTCATTACACCTGAATTAATTAGACTATTTATAGACGTCTCCATAATAATGATCTGGAAGCTGTGATTTTACGATTGTGAAAAACAAACTCGTTAGAAGTGACGAGTGGCGGTAAAAAAGATAGAGTGAGACCAAAGCGACATAACTGATTCTTATTGTAAAATAATTACATCGAGAGGTGGAAGACTTAAGCGACGCTTTTATTGCCTTACGAAACGGTGAAGGAAAACATCGTGAGGAAACCTGCACGTCTGAGGGAACTTGTCTAGTTCTCGATAGATGTGTGAAGTCTGCCAACACGCACTAGGCCAGCGTGGTGGACTATAGCCTGAAATCCTCCTCACATTGAGGGGAGGCCCGTGCCCAGCAGTGGGACCTTAAAAGGGCTGTAGTAGTAGTAGTAGTAGTAGTAGTAGTAGTAGTAGTAGTAGTAGTAGTAGTAGTAGTAGAATTTTTCTGCGTCGAATGAATATATACCTACTCCCGTAATGTAAAAAAAATGTCGCTAAAGTTAAATAGCCTTTCATCACTCGATATTAAGTTCAAGATAACTGTCAAAAATGACCCTTAAGACCTGTCTTAAGCACTACGAAAATGGCTAATTTTGAAATTGAAGTTCTTCTTTGATAAGTATCAAGTTCGTTTTCAGTTTTTGTAAGCGTCTCAATTTTCAGCGATGACGACGAGCAGGCGCCGCCGTCTCCGGCGCCATCCGTTGCATCGTATCATTAATTTGCAAACGGACTGACAAGCGGAAAAATAAGAAGACATTGTACGTATAAGTGCCTCTTACGTACGCGCGCCGGCATATGGAGATAAATGTTTACTTAAAATCATTTAGTGGAATGATTAATGAAAACACACGGCCTAGAATTCCGGCACGTCAGATTTACGTCGTCCTTAACCCACATCGTCTCCAGGCAAACAAAACAAGATAATTTCCAGATTCTGTGCGCCGCTGAGTCACGGTCGAAAAATGTAATTTGTATGGACGATGCAAAATTTGACAGTCCTCATGAATAATTGGACATGTAATAAAAGTCATTTCGTAATTGTCATAAGCGCCAGTATTTGTTCGTTTGTATTATACAATTATAGTCCTGCTTATTAAGTGACCATAGTCACTTCATCAATTGAGAAAACATACAGGATGTTTCAAAAGTCTGAAATAATACTTTGACGTTTGCATTAGTATCGGGTATACAACTGAATGGTATAAAAATTTGATCGAAAATCGACTATATTTTTCCAAGTTTTTCTCGTCGCCACTCTCTATAACTCGTGATATCTTGCGTCCTATGTAAAATTTGAATTTTCTCCTTTGTGAATATTGGTAGTTGCCACTCATATGCTGAATACCGTTCTAATAAAAAACTGACTTCTAAAATCTTGAAGTCTGAGAACATTTACGGGAATACGAAAATGTGATTAGCTTGCAAAGCCACAATATGAATCAGAACACCTACGTCGACTGATGATAAATAGCGTTATAACAAAAATAAATTCACATGTGTCTCGAACGTTAGAAATAAACTGGCATGACGGAAGCTCCGCTCGGTGGTCCCAATGGTGGCAAGGCGAGTGTCGTATCATACTCGTGATTAGTACGTTATTTGCGTACACTGAATTATAGAATAGACACACGCGAGAGAGGTCACCCAATGAAATGAAATAAAACGAGATCCCACGCTGCTCGAAGCTCGGAACATCAGTGGGCAGCACTTGACATTGTTGACTTTCGAAATATTCAAGCGACATGTAGTTACTTATCTGTATTTGTATAACTACAAGAATATTTTTGCTTTTAATAGAGGCACTTATCATATTTTTCACACTAATTTTCACTTGGAACGTCTAATAAAAATAGTCTGTACACCTTTATAGCTGTGTTATGTGTTTTAATAGCGTCATAAAAATCGAGGAATGTGCTTTTATTTTAAAATCTTTTATTTTAAAAAATTATCTATCCGTTTAGTTTTATGAAAGCATTTTTTTTTAAGATTTCTGTTCTATGCTATTCGATCATTCCTGTGTAATCCTGTTGTGTACACTTGTGTATTTCTTTCTTCCAACTCCTACCAAGACAATTAAGCTTTTCCCTGGGACTCGCCGAGGGTCAAACCTCGGTGTTTTCAATGGACAACGCTGTCGATCCTGCCTTACAGGAGTAACATTGGTGGGAATGTGTGGCGGGCTTAGTACCACAAAAAAGATACCAAGTTGTAGGTAATCTGTGGATGTAATCGGCGGATATCCATGATTTGTTGATAAGTAGGTATGTCATGGGAGTGTGGGGAGAACGACGACTATATCCTATCCGACCCAATTGTCAACCCCACCTGCACGCGTCTATCGACGGCAGCTATATGCTGCGGTGCTCCCTGCTAGTCAACAGACGGGGCTCTGGCGACCGAGCAATTGTGGTATAACCATACACCTAACTAAACATGGTTAGAAGAGGCTTCAGCGGCCTAGGGATCTAAATAACCCCGAACACGCCTGGGGCAGAAGGCAACGGGAAACCACTGCTGCTACTTCCCATGAGAGTTATGGATGTTGATAAACTCCATAACCACGACCGAGTGGTCGTGACAAGAGTGTCCGACTGAGAAGAAGAAAGGTATGTCATAAAAGCATATATCTACGTCGTTTGGCTGAAGATACGATGATAGAAATATTACTCACAGTTCGAGCACGACACACATGTATTTGCCCCAGTCGTATGCGTCGTAAAGTTGTATCAGTCTAGGGTGTCGCAGCCTCCTCATCACCTCGATCTCTCTCTCTACGTTGCGCCTCTCATCTCTTCTGTTCACCGACACGAGCTTGGCCGCCAGCTCCAGACCGGTGCTTCTCTCGCGACAGATATACACCGTGCCGAATTTGCCTCTGAAAAAAAAAGATATCCATTAATGTATTTTTTAATTTCATAAACTTTAACAATATCTAGATGCACGGCAGTGCGTCCAGCCAAGTCAAGCTGGCTGCAGCACCGTGTTTCTTTTTTCAAGCTTTCTGTACAAACAATATTTTTATAGTAAGTATCTGGTCCGAATCAACGAAGCGACAGATGTACTAACCCCCTTACCACTACCTGACTTGCGGCAATGTTTTTAATATTACTTGGAGTTTTTGACACTTATATAGTACAAAATCTGACATAATGTACAGTTAGTTTATGTAGACTAGTATTTAGTCAAAATCAAAATAAAATTATTCGTGTAGGCCAAGATTCTACCACCGGTTCGAAATGATGCTTCCACTGAGAAGAGCCGGTAAGAAACTCAATGGTTACTCTTTTCAAAATGATAATTGCGAGTAATACATTCTCAGGAGCAGCAATGCCTTGAGAGCAGACAGCACCTTTGCCACAATACTAGAGAAGAATTATACTCACGGCAGTCTAATATTAAATACAAATATAGTCTTTACGCTTAGGAAGCTAGTACAGTAAGGTGCGTCTACTCCCATTTACAATGAAAGGAATATTCTAAACCACAGATGGTTATAGAAATAATTGCTTTGGAATGATGCCTTCAACGCAGTATGGGAGAGTAGATGGTAGTAAAACTAGTACTAGTATTTAGTAAAAGCCACGCGACCACGCGTCAAAATTCGCCCACACTGTCAATTCGTTAAAGAATGAGCTTCCTCTGTGAGTCAAAACACTTCGTTACAGTATTGGTTAAATTTTGACGCGCGCGTTTTAACGCCCCAGTGTGTCAAGGGCTCCTTTGTTACAACTTATATGCCAAAACAGATCATAAGATTATAAGACGATATTAAAATAGAAATCGACAAGGCGGCAGTCTGTGGTGAATCTTACGAGTAAATTTGCTTTGGCAAAACAAATTTCCGTATATTAATTTTATTATCCATATGTTAGTTTCTGTGATATATTGTTTCTGTGATATGATTCATGTAATAAATATATATTCGTTTGGTATTGATCCAAAATTCAATTATAAATTAAACTATTATTAAAAGGCGAAATGACTCAAGCGCCTTGTCGGGCGATATTGTGTTATACAGGGTGTATCAGAAGTCCGAAATAATACTTTGGTTAGCTCATATGTGGATGTTTAGCGAAGACAGTTTATACCTAACGATCATAGTTTCTGAGTTATAGACCTTTGAATATTTGTCACAGGTATCGTGTTCTGGCCTTTGAGTACACATAACGCTAATCAGCAGTGTAAACTACGCATATGCGGAGCGACTACCAATATTCACAAAACACAACATGCAAATTTTACATAGGACTCGAGATATTACGAGTTATAGAAATTGACGACGAAAAAAGAGTTGGAAAAACATGGTCAATTTCAAATTTTTATACCATTTAGATTTTTCCCCGTACTGATGTAAACGTCAACGTATTATTTCGGACTTCTGAAACACCCTGTATATATCGTTGGAATCAGCAAATTTTTCTCCATCTTTTGAGCTGGGGTTTGAGCAAAGTTACCGGAATGTCGCTTGAGTCAATTCACCTTTTAACCGTCGCGCATCTCTATAATTTACCTACATTCAATTCTTAGGAATGTCGTCTCAAATTAACCAATGAAACTATTATAAATAAATTAATACTGCCTGACTAATATGAATTACCATCAAGGTAATATTAGTTTGATGGAATTTAATTTCAATTATTAAATGATGATATTGGGCTAATTGACGGAATGCGTTGACTCATTCTACGCTCTGAACATACTGGGGCGAGAGAATTCACTAATTTAGAGTGAATTATCTCGCTTTAAAAATGTACTCTGTGCTGCAGTTGTAGCATGAGCGCCAAGACTTTACTTATGTCACATAATATGTTGATTATATCTCTTTCTCTCGTATGAAATAAGACAGAGAGCGACCGAGCCAATCCGTGACAGAGGTCTTGTCTTGACATGCATGCTAACACCACTGATATACATGAAGATGGAAGATGTGTGGCAAAAACCACGCGACTAAATTGAAAATGTTCTTCTTCAGTGAGTAATACATTTCGTTTTGGTATTTCCAGAAATTGGTCGCGTGCGTGTTGGCGCGTTTATGCGCGCAGGATATTAGCAAGACTCGCTGTGCAAGATATTCGCTAATACCAAAACCAAATGTATTACTACTACAGCCCTTTTAATGTCCCACTGCTGGGCACGGGCCTCCCCTCAATTTGAGGAGGATTTCAGGCCATAGTCCACCACGCTGGCCCAGTGTGGGTTGGCAGACTTCACACATCTATCGAGAACTAGACAAGTTCCCTCAGACGTGCAGGTTTCCTCACGATGTTTTCCATCGTTTCATAGCAAGTGATAATCTCGGATGAAAACGAGATTCGCACATAAATCCCAGAGGTGCGAGCCGGGGTTTGAACCTGCACACTTTGATTTGCAAAGCGTACGTTCGACCACTCGGCTACCACTGCTACAAACCAAAAACCAAATGTATTGACACAGAGAAAAGGTTCATAATTCAACGAACAGCGAATTTTGCTGCGTGATCGAGTGGGGCCACAGAAATTCAATCTTTTTGCATATTGATACAAGCTTCGTTTTGGTATTGACAAAATTTAACCAGCGCGCGTTTTGAGTCACCTATTTGTGCAGGGTTTGAACAGGGAAATCTCCACCTAAATAGGTACGTAGGTAGATCTGACACATCATCAATGCTCAGTGTAGTCTAATTTCGTATGACACTTGCGCATTCGTATGCGATAGGAATGACTCATAAGTTTCGTTTTGATGAGTCGCGAGTATTCTAAAATTTGCTGGAATAGATATAATAATGTAGCAGTGGTAGCCTCGTGTGCAAGAACGCCCGCCTTGAACGTAAGGGGTGCAAGTTCAAACCCCAGGCCCGCGCCTCTGAGATAATTTTCAAGTGCGAATGTCATTTTCAACACTGATTACCACTTGGTGAACATTGAAGGAAAATATCGTGAGGAAACCTGCACGTCTATAGAAAGGCGTGTGAAGTTCACCAACCCGGATTGGGCCAGCGTGGTGAACTATGGTCCAAATCTCACTCGTATTGAGGGGGAATGTGCCCGGTATAATGGCAATATGCTCGCCCCCTATTACATTGGGACCAAAATACATCGGCGAAGTGTGGGCGCACTACAGTGCACCTCTGCCTACCCCTTCGGGGAATACAGGCGTGATGATGTTTTATTATTTAAATGTAGGATGAAGGAAGAGTTGATGAAAAACTAGATTTGAGAAGAACATTAAATTTATAGAGATTCTTGATCTATTTCCGGAGACATTACAAACTAATTGAAGTGACAATGGTATAGTCGTTAGAAGGGCGAAAGCTCGTAAGCGTTAGGTTCTAGGTTCAATTTCCAATCTGGCCATTAAACTGATATGAACCCAATACTGGCAGAAGCCCAATCCTGGTTTGAAATAAGCACCTAGTTATTTCATTTTAGTACTTTTAAGTTGGTGTGTGTCTTCTTTACATGGCGTATCTGAAGACCGAAATAATACTTTAGGAACATATACCATGGCTACTAATGTAGAGACAGACTTAATCTAACTATCATAGTTTCTGAGATACAGCTTTTTGAATATTTGTCACAGGTATCGTGTTGTGGCTTTAGGGTACAACCATAACCCTATTAAACAATGTTAAGTACATCCTCAAGTGGTAGTTACTAATATCCACAATACAGAACTTGTAAATTATTGATAGAAATTTAGATTGGCAAGTTTTTTTTAAGTGGCGTAAAGAAAAAAAAAGAAATATTATGTTCTGATTTTGATTAAACCTTCATACCATTCAGTTGTATTATTGTTGATACTCGCGTAAATGGTAAAGTATTATTTCGGACTTATGATACACCGTGTATATTGTTTGTTATCGGATTAATTCTATTTGTGTTCTTATTAATAAGATATAAAAGTGTTTAATGTGTGCCAAAGATATGATCTGACTCACCTGCCGATCTCTGTAAGCATTTCGTAAAATTCGTTGACATCAGTGCTTCTTTTGACATTGACATCTCGGTAGGGAAATGGCGGCTCGATTTCTGTAACAAGATAACATATATGTAAAGTTCAATATAGGTAAAAAAATAAAAATAAATCGCCAGACAACAGATATTCCTCGTAAATGCTGACTCTAGAAAGAGCTCAAATACCTATAACAAAACTATGAAACAAAACTTTTTTCTACACATCGCAAAATACTCCATTACTCCTAACTAACTTTATAGGCTTATGCCTAACCTTTTAATTACAACTCAGAGATGTGAAGTAGAGTACCTATCTTATCTTTAAAATGTAAAATGCAGCGGAATAATGTTTGTTTAAGGCTATTGTATAAACTCATAATAAAAGCAATATTTTCGACAATATTTTTGGATGACGAATTTTTTTCTTTGCCATAGATTAATAGATTTAATTTGCCACAGATTTAATTTTTATGTAGTTATCAAAACTGTGGCAAAGGAAGCATTATTTTCTACATAATATTAACTTTTTACATTATTCATAATAAATCTAATATTAATTAGCACACAGTAGACATTATCAAAAAAATGTCAAATGAATTCGCTTCCACGAGTATTTAAGGGGCTCGATTCTTTTAAAGATTAAAGAACGTAAATCAAGATAGTAGAACACACCAACAGAATCCACAAAAATGTATTCTTAAAATACCTATCAAAATAGAAAGTGTTTACTTGACCTACATTTACGAGACATACGACACAGAAATTAGGATGTTTTAGCTCGCCGTGTGTCACGATGTACCTACCTATCTACTGAGATATTTCAGTCTACATAATAAGTACCTAATAATACTTTAAAAGTCAACACATCAACATTTTTTGTTCGTACCATCAATTGCCCCATTTTGACAGCTAATAAAACAATAGTATATAACGTAATCGAAGCTGGGGCTTTAACACCACAGAGTTAACAGAGAACCCGTAACGACTCTACTCTGTGTAATGCTCTGCAGCAATTTTTTTTTCGATTGTCTATGGTTTAACTGAGATCCGCCATTTAGTTACTACTACCTACATGGGAAAAAAAACTACTATGGCGATGAAGTTCGTTAAATGCATGACTTATTGTCAGTTTATCGTACTATAAAATCTGTCAAATAGTCAATGTAATTTCGAAACAATACTGCTAGCTAAGTAGCATTGGTGAGATTCCTTTGATTTCCTTGAAAAGTAGATTAGATTTTTCTTTTAGAGCTGTCGCCATAACTCAGATTGTAGTTGGTTAGAAAAAAAACGATATGATACAATGGATTCTTGATTGTTCCACAAAAAAACTGCAAATGCGTCATTGCAACTTTTGGCAAAAACTCAAGACGTTATAAAAATGCATCGCGCACCTCGTATATAGCCTTTTCGGATTGTATTGTCTTGGCTGGAATTGCGTTATGTCAAAACATATTCTTTTGCATAAAAAAAAATTATGTTTGTTTTTTGTTTTATCTGTTTAAAACCCTGAACTAACTGGGTCGAGCGAATTTAATTGTTTTTTTCACAAAATTTACTTTGTGTCAGACTCCTAGCCAATATTAATAAGTAATTAATGTCTATGGCGAATTTCGGTTAAGTCTTTTATGGACGTGTTTTGAACTTTAACACATTTAGGTCTTTGAAATTAAACTATTTTACGGATTTTATCGCGTTTATTTACTATTTTATTTTTAAAATAAAATAGTAAATAAACGCGATAAAATCCGTAAAATAGTTTAATTTCAATGTATAGTATTCGCGTAAATATAAGAAAACAACATTTAGGTCTACCTATCTCCAATGTTTAATCAGTTTAGTACCAACAAAAATAAGAACCATGGACACCGAATAAAACTTAAAAAAAACATTGACGACCCACGCAACAATACTGTAAGGATTTACTCATTAAAGCTCTTTATATAAAACTTTTTTGATGTTTGCAGATTGCACTCAGTTAAGTATTATCTGCACCTACTCTAATAAACGTTTGTGCCTAATTAACCGAATATTTAAAGTGTGGGTGCAGAATAGGTCTAATTTAGTATAACCTTACTAACCGTTGGACACGTACGAGCAGAGTTGAATGCACTATAGACGCCGCAATGCGTCCGTCCACCTTTGCGAGACGAGATTGTGATAGATTTTATATAGTTAGATCTTTATCTATTAGATAGGTCGTGATTTACATGCGTATTATTACCTACCTATTTGCATTCGATGAGACATGTGAGACAGTGGTAGCCGAGTGGTTGAACGCACGCCTTGCAATCAAAGTGTGCAGGTTCAAACCCTGTCTCGTACCTGTGGGTTTTATGTGCGAATCTCATTTTCATCTGAGATTATCACTTGCTATGAAACGGTGAAGGAAAACAACGTGAGGAAACCTGCACGTTAGAGGAAACTTGACTAGTTCCCGATAGATGTGTGAAGTCTGCCTAACCGCACCGGGCCAGAGGGGTAGACTATGGCCTGAATCCCCCTCGCATTGAGAGGAGGCGAGTGCCCAGGAGTGGGACATTAAAAGGGCTTTAGTAGTAGTTGAGACATGCGAATTGAAAAGTAGACTATTGTCAGGAAAACACTTTCTACAAAAAAAAACCGCAATTATAAGTTGTTGAGGTGACAAGTTTCATTTTAAAGTCTCACCTACACATTTAGAAGCAGTTTTAAACAATTTGCAATGGCGTTGTAGAACTCTTATATACTGATCCATGTCGCTGTAGTAGATGGAAAAATTAAATTTGTAAATAAATATCGCCCGACAACACATACTAATCGTATATACCCAAACTAAGCAAAGCTTTTACTATAGCTAGTACCATAGCTTGTAGCTTGTACCATAAAATTGACTGGGGGCGATCCCAGTTACACCCCTACTAGGGCAAATTTTGAAAAGGCATTTTCCGAAATTTCTAGCTGGTGGAATCGAAGCCGCAACCACCCGGTTCGGTAGGTAAGCCTACGCCCAAACCACTAGACCTACTACTACAGCCCTTTTTACTAGACCTAGCGTCACCTAGCCGTCATCAAATTAATGTTGTCCTATCAATGTAAGAATAAAATACATCTTCAAATAACAGTCAAATATTTTTTTATTACTCACGATTTATTTGTGAGCTTATGATGTACAGTGTTTGCGTTAAAATAATAGGATTTAAAAATAAAATTGTTATGAATGAAGCATGCAATACAACAGGCGGACGGGCCAAAGATCTGGCGACCTTCCGACCGGCGGCGGCGTCCCAACATGGCGGATACTTGGCCGAGCTCTCGCCAAACGACACGTGTTCCGATAATGGCGTCGATTCTATCAACACCAAACTAAATTGCACTAAACTAAAAACGGGAAATCTATTCTGACTAATCTGTGGATTTGCCTAACTAAGGTTAAATTCCATGTCTTGTCTTCTTCTTCTTTTTTTACGAAATGATGATATTTAATGGAATATGATAAGGAATGGCTCCACCTGCGTTTAGCGGGTATTTCAGCCAGTGTCAAGTAATTAATAGCAAGGGCAAATTCAATAAATACACATTATAAATAAAAATGGATGATGACACTGATAAAGATGGCGGATGACCTCCCTGTCTTGTCTATTTTTGCATCAAAATTCGCTTGCTCTGTTTTCATCTAAGTCCAAACACAGTTCACTTTGGTTCACAACAGTTCGTTTTAGTAATGCCGAAAAATGCGACGCGGTCTTGACGCGCCAGTGTGCGGAGGGCTTATAGCGTTCTACGAATGAATCAGAATCAGAATATTTTTTATTCATATAACCAATAAAGGCACTTATGAATCGTCAATAAATAATAAAAATAGTATCTCTACCACCCATTCGGAATGCATTTCCTATGGAGAAGAATGGGTAAGAAACTCCATGGTTGCTTTTTTCCAATAAGGAATGGTGTGATTAGGCATCATTCCGATAGAGCCGATTGGTAGAAAAGAAATCAACTAACGATTTCAGTTTAAATATGTTTGTTTTTGTTGTAATTTAGATCACAAAACGTCACTCTGGAAATAGGTATATTTAAAATTAACCGCATCAATGTTGACAATATGTTGATAAATACATTAATTTGTCTGTACTTGTTTAATTAAAGCAGTAAGTTCAATGACATTAACGTCGATTCCGTCGTACACAAACAACAACTAAACCATATTGGACTGCACTAAAAGTATGGCTGTCTTGTTCATACATTACGGATGTAAGAAGGACGACAATATGCTTAGTTTAGTTTATGTGCCAACATAATAGACACCCTTGTTTATTTAGAATATTTTATTGCTACTAAAATAAAATGTTTAATCTATCATGTTAATATGGAGGGTATCCTCCATACATGTTATGACGAGACAATGAATGAATGAATTAAACCTACTTACTACCAAATTCGAATAAAATGTAAATATGGAACATTGCGAGTTCTTTGTTTTTTTTATTTTTATTATCGGCCATTTTCTTTTTATTTACTTACGAAAGTATGAAAGAAAACAAATGTTGAAGGAGGCTTCATATAAAAAAAATACGGCGCAATGCGAGGCAGGTCGCGAGTCTCCGATGTCATTCACCCCTCTTGTATTGGAAACATGCATTTCGCGGGTGTCTACTGCACCCACGGGGAGTTTCGAACACGGTACACTTTTGGTAACTCGTTGTCCTACATACGGGACTCACAGTTAATTAATTTTATGAGGAAAATTGTCAACCGATATTTTTTTATTGTTTAGGGAAGTATACGACGTTTGTGTCAATACACAAACGTCCTTCTCGTGGTCGTAATGTATCAGCGAGACAACAATAGTTTATTCAGTCGTCGATAAATAGTTACAATAAAAATTGGTAGCACTACTTGTATTTACGCTACGGTAGTACCAAAATTCTTAGATTAAAGATTATTTTACAAAATGAATGAAATGATGAAATTTCCATGGAATAAGATGAGGAATGGCTGAACAGCTGCGATTAGCGGGTGTTCTGCCAATGTCAAGTAATTAATAGCGAGGACAAATTCAATAAATACATATTATGAATAAAAATGGGTGATAGAGGTGAAAAAGATGGCGGTGAAAAAAAAAACCTGTCTATGACGACATAACTGTCACGATACGTTCTCGTGTACATCATGTAAGAGACGTAACGTCGTCGGTTCGGCCATTCGAAATTATTCGGCCGAGTTTAAAATAAAGACGAATTCCGCGCCACTGCCAGATACTGTGTATTTGTTTACTTTATTTTTCTACTGGCGATTCTCGTTGTTGTTATGTGACGATAATAAGATCTGTGACGAGTTTATGACGATATTGAGATTCCAAAAGGGTTTTAAATTTGGAATCAAATTAGTAAGTAGCTCCACGATATTTCTGGTTTCACTCGATTAATATATTTTTTTATATATTGTTATATTGTAAGGTAAGTATGTAAGGTATATAAAGTATAAACCATACCACTTGCGTATCTGATGATTAACAAAGAAACAGCTATACGTGAAAGCAATAAAAAGTGTCAATCACATAATAACAACCTTTATTTAACCATCTTTATCAAGAACTTCACCCATTTTTATGTATAATGTGAATTAATTGAATTTGCTCTCGATATTGATTGCTTGACATTTAAATCTTCACATCTTTTATAATTTCTCATCTTATTCCATTAAATTTCATCATTTCGTTAAGAAAGCAGATGTTTTTTTATATTTACTTTAATTTCACTCTGCAGCTGGTACTATTCTTTCCATTTATACGGTTCCGTGCCTAAAGAGGAAGAATAGAAACCCTTATAGGTGGACAATATTGTTTTTGGTTTAAAAACTATGTTCTTCGTTTTCCTATCTATGGTTTCTCTCTCCTTGTTCGTTTGCTTTTGGTGAATACACGTTTAATTATTTCAAGCTGAGTTTAATTCTCCAGGGCCCAAATATACGTCACCAACGCTATAATATCCTCCAATAAGATTACTTTTTTTCTTACTCACCGGGCGACCAAATGTCACTTTATTAACTCATTGGCATTTAAAAGTAAACTGCTTGTTTTGAAGTATTTTCCGCATTTCTATTAAGCGCCGCCATTAACATTAGGTACCTATCTAAACAATTGATTTTAAACCTAATCTACAATTTTATCGTAAAAACAATGTGTCAACAGAATTATCAACATTTCTAAGGAAAAGCCGCATCATAACCGGCGCTCAACTAATGACAAAACCCACTGATGATATCTCACTCGTAATCATTGCCTCACTATATTTACGGAAATCTCTGCGTATTGGTAATTCGTCCTCTTCACGACCGTGGATTAACCCATTAAAGACCAATGTTATTGCAGTGCCTTTTGGAAAAATTATGTCTAACAATATAGAAAAAACTTGGTACTCAATGGGTTAATTCGTTTTATGCCGAAATTAAGGACGAACTCACATAATGTGTGTGCTACCTTAAAAATAATGAATAGTGCTCACCTCCAACTGGATCAGTTTCGTCTACGTGGATCATATCTGATGATCTGTAACAAAAAAAACACATAAATTAATTGAAAATATAAGAAATATAAGAAAAAAAATACATCAATTAGTGTTTGAAACACCAGTCTTAGACAAAGACCTTTGTATTTAAGCTTCGATCATAGCTCTATGGTCAATACAATTTTGAATTAGGAATGACAGTTGACCACTTAAAAGAATAAACAGGAATTAAATAAAAACTGTTTGGGTTGGATATAACTTGTAAATTGAAACTACTAAATTATTTTTCTAATAAATTATAAGCTATATTAGTTTCTCGATGAGATAATACGGATTACCAACCCTAATATAAGCTAGAAAAAGGCTAACAACAAAGAAGAAAGTGACCGTGAACCTTCAACACTACAATGTTTATTTTAAATTGAGTATATTTTTAAATTGTTCGTTTATTTGGTTTTACTAAGCAGCCGGCTTAGTGCCAATATACGCGTCCTAACAAGAGACATGTGCTCGCGGCGCGGCGTAGCGACAGGTTCAAAGCCAAATCTTTTGTTTTTAGGATTCCGTACCCAAAGAGTAAAACGGGACCCTAGTACTAACACTCCGCTGTCCGTCCGTCTGTCTGTCTGTCTGTCCGTCTGTCACCAGGCTGTGTCATGAGATCATGAACCGTGATAGTTAGACAGTTGAAATTTTCATGGATGATGTATATCTGTTGCCGCTATAACAACAAATACTAAAACACAGAATAAAATAAATATTTAAGGGGGTTCCCATACAACAAACGTGATTTATTTACCGTTTTTATAGATAATGGTACGGAACCCTTCGTTTTGCGAGTCCGATTCGCATTTGGTCGGTTTTTTTAAATACTAAGACCGTTGTTAATTTCAGTGTTTTCATGTCATTGCCAGATCCAAGCGAACGGATATTAGTAGGTGTTACTGTAATGATTGGTATATAGGTATGAGACGCGATGCCAAGATTGGAATCTAGAAAAAAATATCCCGAATACATATACCTACCTGATGATATTTTGTTACTAGGAATTGTTAATGTTTATTATAACGTGCTAAAACTATTTTTTTTTACGATGGTTTGGTCTACTAGTGGTTTGAGCATACGTTCAGCTCACTGAACCTGGCCTTGGAGCATGTCCCCGTAGACATAGTCATGCTAAGTCATGCTAAGGGTGCAGGTACTTGCGGGTTCGATTTCCCGTAGTGGAAAATTTCGGAAATGACCTATTCTGATTTACTGGTCTGGATGTAACTGGGATCGCCTTCAGTCCATTGTATGGTATCCGAAGCTTTGGTTACTTTGAGATCGTATGCAGTGCCGGATTAAGGTACCTTGATGCCCTAAGCAATCTTACCCTGTGGGCCACCTATCCTTAAGTGAACTACAAAGAATTAATTGTTTTTTTTTGAAATATTGGGTTTTACGGAATTAATTGAAAAAAGGCAGTGTTGTCATTACTGCGACCGAACCAAACGTCAACGACAATTTAAAACGCGCGAATTTTGAAATGTGAAACGTGTGCTCGTTTTTTTTTTTCGGTCGTCTCTGGTCCCCCTAGACGGGATGCCCTAAGCAATTGCTTTAATAGCTAATCCAGGACTGATCGTATGATGGGAATATGTTGTCTGGCACCTTTTTAACTTTACAGGAGAGCATACTTGTTCGACGCAGAAAAAATCGCTGATTCCAAATATGTATTTATGTCAATATTGCCCAAAGTGTCGCTTAAGTCAAATAGCCTTTCATTCACCCATCGATATTATTTATTTATTTTAAAACAGATGAATAGCTCGTCTGTGTCCAGCCAGTGTACGTGAATATAGGTCGGCTATTTAGGTACCAATATTTGTGGCCCATATCGTGTTGAGCGCGACCTCACATTGTAGTTCGATTTATGCGGCTGTCATTCCATCAAACCCTTAAGTCTCGGGCGATCTGGGAGTCACGCGCGCTGCAAAATTTGTGCCAATACAATACGAACTCTATTGCGACTCAATACAGATCGTTTTGGTATTGGCTTAAACTACATACATTTGGTCAGTATCTTTGTTTCACCCCGTTATTGTACAGTTGTATATTTACAGAGGCTTTGTAGAGTTATTTGTATTGAAAAATGTAATTATTGTTAAGTTTTTTTAGAGGAGGTTTGATGGGTCCAATTTTCGTCTGTGGTGTCACTTAATGAATCCGTGGTTTTAACCTTATGTAGGTGCAAAATTTAAAAAGTAAAACGTTTCGCAAAATAAATATATCGATGCTCGAAAGGCATTCCTTACTTAGCGACATAAAATTGTGAAATTAGTTATATATACCATTCGAACGGCCAGACTTTTCTGTGTCTTTTGGTATGTATAACTTATTTTACGATTTCTGTCGCTTATGATGGATTACATTTCAAGCGTCGATTTATGTAATTGTATTATAACTAAGTATAATCCACATTCAACAAAATAACATACTTATTTTTTCCTTAATGGCCCTTGTCCATAGAGTCATAATGCAGATCGTCATCCACGGTTGGAGTCTTCAATAAAATAACACACAACAAGATTACGGCCAGTTTTCGCATCGTAAACAAGATCATTGAAACGTGAAAGAAAAACATTGAACAAATTCAATGTTCATTTCTGAAATGGAGCAAGGTTGCTGTTACTGGGGGTGTATTCGACACAACAAGTAGTTGTAAGATTTTTCTTTAGCAAAGAGTTTGTACAAAAAGTAACGTAAATATATTACAATTATTTTACTTATGATGATGATGTATTACTTACCAATTTTGGCGTTTACTATATATAAATAGGTATTATAAGTGGTACTTAGTAAAAGGCGAAAGTTTTATTTTCTAGAAGTTTTCCATTTTGAGCAGAGAATTTATTTTTTTAGATACCGTGATCAGTATGGGGGATCGTAATCGTTAGGTTTTCTTTTTATTATATTGAAGTATTTTATTTAAACAACTATGAGTATTAAAAGCAGTCATAGACAAGAGTATAATTAAAAAATATTATTCGAAAGACAATGGACAAGTATTAAAAAAAAGCTTTGTTCAATAAATGGAATCTAAATTTTAAAGTTTTTAAACTTCCATGTAGGTTCTATGCGTGGTTAACGACAAAATACAAACTTTTAGTAAAAGTTATTTTTAAATTAAGAACTGTGAAATGGCGGGATGTGAATGTTTACATAATTTTAAGAAAATGAATGCAATATTAACTAGGGTAAAGTAGAGTTTTCCATGGCACACAATCTGATGCCTAATTAACCGGAGATTAACACACATCGGTGAGGAAAGGAGGTCGAACGTTTATACGATCTTCAGATAAGGTTACTTACGTATGGACGTACGATTTATAAGTCTGAAGTGGGGAAAATAAGACGATGCCAATGATATTAAAAAGTACAGATACTTAAACATGCCTTAAAGACGACCAAAAAATCGCCCTTAATGGGTGAATGAATGCCATAGCATCCGTCAAGTCCATGGAGATATTATAACGGAGATGGCATATCGAGCCCGCGCTGCGGTAAATTTTTCTGGTTTATCTGACTCCACCATTGTTGTTTTCCCATATAGTTGCCGTATACTACAGGTACATGAGATAAGAACAATGGCGGAATAAACACCGCATAGCTATACGAAGAGTAGAGTCGTTATGGGTACTCTAGTTACTCTATGGTCTAGTCTTATACGTCTAGATATGGATAATCTGACGTACATAGACGACAAAGTCCATCGAGCTAGTTTAAACTAAGGAGGTTTATATTGTTTGACACCTACGTACTTACTTGATCTTAATTAAAGATGGCGGATCTCATATAAACCATTCTTGCCAACATTCAAAAACCGGCCAAGTGCGAGTCGGACTCGCGCACAAAGGGTTCCGTACCATTAACTATAAAAACGGCAAAAAATCACGTTTGTTGTATGGGAGCCTTAAATATTTATTTTATTTTGTATTTTAGTACTTGTTGTTATAGCGGCAACAGAAATACATCATCTGTGAAAATTTCAACTCTCTAGCTATCACGGTTCATGAGATACAGCCTGGTGACGGACGGACGGACAGCGAAGTCTCATTAATAGGGTTCCCGTTTTACCCTTTGGTTACGGAACCCTAAAAAAATCGCCGCAGAGCATTACGAAGAGTTAAGTTCTCATGTCAACTCTATTCTACTCTGAGACAAAGTCACACAAAAAAAATGGACATGTGAAACTGTCAAATGTTAGGAAAAGGTTCCTCTTATATAATAATTCGATGGTATCTTTGTTGGAAAATTACGGACAGCATTCTATCGCGCGTTTATAATTAGACAGAATAGTGCTAATTTTGTTCGCAGCGAGCTAAATTAATTACAGGTAGTTAAACCCCCTAAAGCGAGTTTCAGACTACGCTATAATATAATAGCATATAGTATATAGCTCATAGCACAACAATATCGCGTAATGTGAACGCCATGCTATACTATATAGCATCCTTCTTTGCTATACTATATAGCACAATAGTATAGCGTAGTCTGAAACCAACTTAGTGCGTTGTAAGTTATGTTATGATCAATTTAAAGTGGCATTCTAGGATAATTTTGTAGAGAATACTTACATTGTAGATAGATTTCAATTTTTGATTTTGGGTTGCTTTTTTTCCCTAAATAAATATTAATACCACTGTAACTGGAAACTGCTTATTTTTAAGCATCTCGTTAAAGCGTTTTTAAGGCTTTCAATACAAAAAACGACCTCTGTTATAATATACATAAAGATTTGATTGCTAAGGATAAAATTTATGACACCGCGAGCGAATTTTCATGCGTGGGGGATACGCGTGAAAATTCGCTCGCGGTGTCAATATAATTTCGTTGCATAATGAACTTTTTCCATGAGTTAATACAGTTTGTTTTGGTATGGCATGAAATTTGACGTGTACCTATTACATTCCTAACGGTATTATTGTCTCTAATACATACTTAACATACATACTTATATCATTCTTATCTTGTATGATATTGATAAAATATTTAATTTTAGTCTCGCATACGTCAATTTGCAAATCACATTGCAAATCCTATAATATGCATTACGTTATCTGTGTCATTATGTCCGCTTTGTTTATTTTACGTGCAAGACCGCACGACTACGAAGCACAAAGCCCTTGGCACATTGAGGCGTCAAAACTCGCGCGGTAATTTTTTGGCAATAACAAAACGAACTAACAAACGTAATTAACCTCAATGAAACTAAATTTAAAACTTGCATTAGACATACACTATGCAGGCGAGCATACTACACAATAGGTGATTATTTAGAGGATAAACATGCTTGGTCAGGCGCCACAGGAACTCATTTGAGGGAATTTAGCTATTGGTCCCGTTTTCCTCCTCCTTCCTACCTTTAATTCTTGTACAACACGTAGTTTGTGTAGCTAATTAAATGTGTTTTGAGAATGTATAGACTCATTAACTTTATATTGTATAATTGTGAATTACAAAAAAACACAAAAATGTAAATCCATATTGGAAAATAGCAACCATGGAGTTTCTTGCACATTCTTCTCCATAGTAAATGCATTCCGAATGGGTGGTAGAGATACTATTAATATTATTTATTGACGATTCACAAGTGCCTGTATTGGTTTACATGAATAAAAAATATTCTGATTCTGAACTTTGTGTGTATAAACTGTTCTGTGGTAAAAGCCATGAAACCGCGCGCCGTCAATGACAATTAATTGAATAATGGACTTTTGACGCCCCAGTCATGATGCGCGGGGTTTAACCCCCAGAAATACTGGGGCTAGCGAAATCACAAAACTTTCTTGAAAATGTACCTACTCTGTAACAATAGGTATACATAAAGATTGTATGTCTGCGACAAAAGCTACGCACAATAATTCACTCGCGTTATTGATGATATATCGTTGGAAAATGTACCTTTTGCCTAGGTTTATAAAGGTCGTTTAAGTATTGGCAAAACAATTGTCGTGCGCGTTATAAAGCGCCTATTTGTTCAGGGCTAACCATATCGAAATACCCGAATTACATGTATTAAAAGCAAATTAAATAATATGCATTCATTCCGAACGCTTTAGTTTGCGAACACCATTGGCAAAACAATTCGATATTATATTTATAATGTACACGGGATAATCTTCCATATTACTTATCCAATAAATAACATTATAGCATGCAGATTATGAAACATATGTTGCAAATTACGTGTCAGTACAGGTCACAAACGATTCAGCACAGCTTTCGCGGCCCAAGGTGAAATTCTTCATTATAAAGATACGTAGGTCTTGTGGCGGCGATATGACATGCGCGCGCGCACGATGGCGAAATAATAAGTTTTTACATAACAGTTCACACCTGGATATTATAATTGTACCTACTCGATTAAATTAAAGTATTGTTTTTGCATTTATCAGTCGACGTTGTTGGTGTACAATTTGTATTGAAAATCGAACAACGCGTCTAGCGGCTGGAATGCTAATCATTAAATTTTCCGCAAAAAAAAGTTACAAGTTCCCGCCCAAATTTACATAGAGTTTTAAAACTTAAACAAAGCATTTTATTCTGTAGTAATGTATTGTAAAAAGACGAAACATTCAAGAAATATACTCATTGTAAAGTAAGAACTTTTTCCAAAATATGTAAGGAAATTATAGTTTAATTTCCACAATGTGGACAACTACGAACATTAAATCGTAATCGTTTCGAAATCGAATATACTGTGCTTAACTGCATCATCAAAGTTACGAACAACATTATTATCTGTCACTCACTCATTGTGGGTCTTGTACGTAAATATGATTTCCCGGAAAATTTCGAATTTCTAAAACATTATAGATCTTTTTAACCGACTTCAAAAAGGAGGAGGTTCTCAATTCGACCCGTATGTTTTTTTTTTTATGTTTTTTTTTTTTTTATGTATGTTACCGCATATCTCCGGTGTCTGTCGACCGAAAACGAAATTTTTTTTGAGGTTTGCTAGGAAATTCTTCAAGGTTGGTCCCATTTCCAAAATATTATCAGAAATCTAACCCCTTGGGGGTGAAATGGGGGGTTGAAGGTCGCATAATTTCAAAAATATTTTTTGAACGACTTGAAACTTTGTATATGTATTTAACATACAAAATAAAAAAACACGTCTTTTAGGAATTTTGAAAGAAAAAATATGTAGGGGGTGAAATGGGGGTCCAATCCGGACTACAGCATATCTCCGGCGTTGGTGAACCGATTTCGAAAAATCTTTTTTTGTTTAATACGGATTGTTAACAAAGATCGAAACCCACCCCCAAAGGGGTGGAAAGGGGGGGTGAGGGTTGTGATTTTTTTTTTGGCTGTAAATTTTTAGTTTTTTAGGGCTGTTATAAGGTGATAATATTTGCAAATTTTCAACGATTATTGACACTAAAAGTCGTGAAAAAAAATTATTTTTAACATAAAACAAAAACCGACTTCAAAAACCTAGGTGCACTAAAAAGCTACAAATAACCTTACAATTCATTACATTTGGAGTCGGTGCCAATTCATGTGTGTATTTGCCTTGTCCGACGTTGATTGGCTACTCCAAATGTAATGAATTGTAAGGTTATTTGTAGCTTTTTAGTGCACCTAGGTTTTTGAAGTCGGTTTTTGTTTTTTTATGTCACCTAAAAGCGTATATGACTACTTACATCTGTCGCTTAGTCTTCCTGAACACAGCTGATGGACTCATTTTTAAATTCTGCTCTCAGATATGAAATCAAATCTCAACATCGCTTGTCCTATAAACTATATTAGAGACATTACTTCTGAGAAGTAGTTTCAAAGCGTTAAGAACGCAATTACATGAAAGTTGAATTTTAAAAATGGAACATTCTAAATTTAAAAATCGATTAAAACTCTTTGGTTACAAAAAAGGTCACATCACACAGAATCATGACTTTTTAAACGCACAGATTAAATTTATTATGCACAACGATCAAGGAAGTGCTAATAGCATACTGAACGTATTGTCGTATCATATGTGATGCGTCGGTGAATTGATATTGGCATCGTACAAGGAACGTGACAGCTACTATCGACGCCAATAGGGTGCGAAGCCAATTGCTGGATTGACTACAGTAGTTATTTAATTTTAGTTCGGTTGCTAAACACTTTAAATTAAAAATAAATAAGATTATTTATTCATATCAGAATACTTTGTTGCCGATAAATGTTACTGTAAGTGGTTTTTAGATGGAGTTGTAGAACTTTATTTTTGCGGAAAATATTTTACGTACGTGCTGGCGACTTGTGAGCATAAGACGCGCATAAATTTCATGGTAAGGCATATAATAGTAATGCAACATCAGAGCAGCGTCAGAACGGATGTAACAAATTATAGGCGGATCTTACTAGTGTCGGTGAGTGCAGAAACGTTTACGTTTTTTTTTTTTTGCTTAAATATGTATCTCTTTATTTCAATTTGTTAGTAACATTGCGTGGTTAGGTTAACTGACTCCTGTTATTTTATGAAGAATAACAAGGGCCTTTCCATCACTTTTTTGCAGTACTATTGTTTAGTGTTATCTGATATTTTTTGTCATTTCTGTACTACGAAATTTTAAAAAGTCGTACGTAATATTGAAGCAGTGCTGCTGAAGGTGGCACATATTTTCAATTATGGAATTACATTTAACAATCATTCAAATTGTGTTTTATCAAAAAAAAATAGGATTGGTCGTCGACAGGTGATCGTACCCTGTTTTCAGATATGATACGTCATCACATCCATGTAGGAATGCAAATAGTTTACTATTGTTTACATGTATGTATGTACCATAGTTACTATGTACGATACGTCTGTCCCGTCCGTCTACTTGCGAACACATATGTTTCGTGACGTTTTTGAAATTCGAACATTGACAATGACCCCAATTATGTCGTACACAAACTACGAACTAAGTTTAGTTTCGAGTTACGACTTTTTGACACAATATTGCTGTCATGTTTAACTAAAAATGACCCTGAAATATTACTACTCTTAAATTACGATGAGAAAAACAGCAAGTTGATATAGTTCGTTTTGGTCAATGATATTAGAAACCATAAACAGAAAAAATAGTCAAAAAGACGTTAAAAAAATTGGCCAGAAATTGATCTCATTGATGCCACGACCGTCTAGCCTGCCACGTCTTGGCAATTGACATGGATTGTTGTGTTTGCGGGTTCGATTCCCGTGGTGGAGTGGAAAATTTAGTGGCAAATTTCGGAGAAGGTCTTTTCGGAATTGGCGCGCCGCCGGTACCCATAGTACAAGCTTTGCGCAGTTATAGATCATACGATGGGTATGTGTTGCTTGGCGATATATTTTTTAATTTAATTTAATTTATTTACAAGTAATAAGAAAGATGTCTCCACCAGCGCTGGTTTTCAGCCAGGACCTTCCCTCACTCCCACGTGCTAAGTTGTAAGTATTAATTTGAAATCGTCGCAACGAAAACGTCGCCAAGCACCTCGACAGGAGAATGCTGGGTCGACGACCCGAATTCACTTTCAAAACTCGTTTCTGTCTGATAAAAGGCTCGCACGGCGCGATACATGTATTCACCCGTGTGTGGGGGCCGTCGGAAATGTCGTTTGACATCGAGAAATCGAAACGACAATTTTGTTGAATGTGACTTGCTCTGTAAGAACTCGAAATTGAGTCAGAAACAGTGATCTTAAGATGGAAATATGATCTTAAGATCTGAAGAATGCGAATACAGGGGCCTTACTTTTAAAGTATTGTTGTGTCAATAGTAACGTAGTCAATTTTTGACAGATTTTGTATTGCGTTATCTGTCAAAAATTGAAAGTATTTTAACATTGCTGCAAGGCAGGTCGGCGGCGGGTCGAGTTACCTAAATGTGCAAAGAAGACGTCCATTTTTGTATCACCATCTATTCTTAATCGTCCTGGCATATTTTATCTGACGTACGAAGACACGTGGATACGTCAAACTTTCAAACGTTAGGAAAAGCTCCCTCTTTAATATAATAAGTCATTGGTGAATACTTTTGAATCGTGAAAATCTCTACTTTTGAATGCATTCGAGAAATATTAGCAAGAAACACCTTACCGATTATTTTATTTTTATGACGGTTTGGTTTAGGGGTTCAAGCGTAGGCCGGTCGGTAGACTACACCGTGTGATTATAAGTATTATAGTATCCGTAGCAAATTTAAGCCTTTTCAGAATTTGGCCTTGTTTGCGTATAACTGGTATCGACGAATCCATTGCAGAGTTCCCACAGTATAAGTGTTGCATCGTTTGAGATCATACGATGAGTATGTGTTGTGTGACTATATTTCTACTACAGCCCTTTTAACGTCCCACTGCTGGGCACGGGCCTCCCCTCAATGCGAGGAGAATTCGAGCCATAGTCCACCACGCTGGCCCAGTGCGGGTTGGCAGACTTCACACATCTATCGAGAACTAGTCAAGTTCTCTCAGACGTGCAGTTTTCCTCACGATGTTTTCCGTCACCGTTTCATAGTAAGTGATAATCTCGGATGAAAAGGAGAGGAGAGAACCTGAGAGAGTGACTATATTTATAAAGTTATATTCCTACGGATTATAACGTAGAGTGTGTTGTCAGTTATGTCCTAAGGTATCCATAGTAGGTACATATATTGGAGAATGTCTGGCATATAAGACTTGCTCTACAGTCCAGTTCACATCCGCATAGCTAGTTTTTAGTGCCCGCAATTAGTATTTTTAATCATTTCATTACCTACATCCTTTTGGCAAGGACAGGCGCGTGATAGGCGTTTGTCGACAGCGTCACACAACAATGGGTAGAGTCGCCATATCTGTCTATATGGCGACTCTACCATTTACGGGGCTACGACGGAATAACGCCCTGTATCCACTGGGGCGAGCGTATACATATAACCAGGGAATACATGCTTATCGTATGATCCAAAACTAAGCAACGCTTGTAATGTAGGTACGGAACAAGGGCCTGAGAGTGATCCCAGTTACACCCGGATCATGGCAAATTCCGAAAAGGCCGACGGATGACCTTTTGTTGAAAAATGAGCCTTGTCTATGAGTTATTACGATTAGTTTTTGTATTAGCAAGATATTGGTTGCCCGTGTTTCGACGCACCTGTTTGTGCAAGGCTCAAACAGTGACACGACGGGTCTACTAGGTTTTATAGCAAAAACATAATAGGATTGAAATGGGTCGGGAAGGATATGAGGAGGATAAAGGTACCTTCTGAGTGCTTTGAAGGGCACACGGGCTGTCCACCTCGGCTTGGCGTTCATCTCCAGACATTCAGGAGTCTGGAGAATACGTATGACTGTTAATGAACCATCTATAGCCAAGTAGTTAGAAGGTACGTTCTATTAACCGGAATATATTTCGGATCGATCCTACCCTGGCGATTACTCCACTCCTAATATAAGCATTAACCTTAGCTGAAAGGGCTGGCAGGGCTCTTGTGATAATCTCACATTATTATCTATGCTAGGAAAAGCGCTCAAATAATGGTTTACCACTATTGGTAAGTGCAAAACTGCAAGCTACTCATGAATGGTCGAAAACAATGTTTTGACGGATATCAGATCAGATAGAGATCAGTAGGTAATAGTTAGTTTACCGGTAGTATACATTTAGAAGTTTCTATGGCATGACCTCTGTCACGGATTGGGTCAGTCGCTCTCGGTCTTATTTTATACGAGAGAAAGAGATATAATCAACATATTCTGTGACATAAGTCAAGTCTTGGCGCTCATGCTACAACTACTGCACTGCCAGACGTATCAGTAAAAGGTAACTGTCATGAATGTTGGAACGCTATAATAAGATAGGCATTTTTATCCCTATCAGCAAATCTAAAAATTGGACCGAACGGTTTCCGCTAGGGTCCTAAGTAGATTACTTAACGAATAATGTTCATTCATATGCAATTATTATAAGTGAATTAGTAAAAGATGCTATTTTTACTGAGTTATTCCTATCCAACGAAAAAAACCAGTCCAGTTTTCATTCTAAACTTCAGTAAACGTAAACACAGCTACCGACGTAAATAATTATTGGTTCTGTCTACTTATCAGGTTTATAGGTAAAAACAGATTGCAAGTTTAACCTACTATTTCAGTTGGTAACACATACATGGAACCTCAGGTCGTGAGTCAGCATCCGCAGGAAGCCGGGTTCCTAGGAGCGAAAGGAAAGTGGCCGCTTGATCATTTCCTTTTAGAAAGGTCTGAATCAACTTACGCATACGGTATTTTTATAAGCCAGCTCAGCATGACCGCATAGACATAAGTTTTACCTCTTCCAACTGTCAAACTTGTCCAGATCGTCCTCAGAGTAGAGCTTGTCATACCAAGACATAGCTCGATGTGACGTCATTTACTCGAGAATTCTGGCAGTTGGCAGAGATAATATATATTGAGCTATACTGTGGTGTTAGCACGCATGTCAAGACAAGATCTTTGTCACATATTGGCTCGGTATCTCTCTGTCTAATTTCATAGGAGAAAAAGAGACAACACCAAGATATTCCGTGACATACGTCTAGTCTTGGCACTCATGCTGTAACTACTGGTTTAGAAACCGTATGATATGGAGAAGTCTTATGCCTGTTTTCACTAACACTAGGCGACGCCTTAACGTTATGTCTAAGTATGAAACAGTTGTTAGGTGCAGTGTACTAATATGGTGTAAAAGCCAGCCCCTGTAAAGCACTTACGCCACGCGAACACGAGGGGCCGTCCAAAAACTTCAGCAAAACGAACTCTGTGTCTATATACATAAAGATTTCTGTGGCAAAAACCAAGTGACCACGCTGCAAAATTCGTTCGCGCTGTCAACGACCTTTCGTTGAATAATGAACTTTTTCTACGGGACAATACAGTTCGTTTTGGTGTTGGAAAACATTTTGCAACGTGTATTTTGACTTCTCAGTCTGCCCAGGGTTTCATGACAGATGGCAGATCTTCAAAAATCGCTTGAGCTCACTTTTTACCCAACTACGGTGAATCCAAAAGGAAGGATTATGATTTTAGCAGCATATATATGTATTTACGTATTTTCCTCCGTAGAGCTTAAACTATTCATCCGATTTTGATGAATAAGGTGTCAATCGATTTGTTATTATAGCCCGGGTAACATAGGTTACATTTTAACCGACTACAACAATATGAGGAGTCAATGTTACCATGTTTCCGTAGTCGAGTTACTGTTTTTTAAACTTTTTTCTTGTGCTAGTTCATGTTTGCAAGGTATAATCGTCCTAACTGTTCAGTATCTCATGTCAATCTTTCGGTATGCGCGCCCACCGAGCGAGGCCGCGCCGGCCAGACGGGCTATTTCGGAACGGAGACGGTGCAAAAATCACGTCCCATGCATGCCGCCCATCAATATTATGAAAACAACATACCGACACTTCAAAGGGACAGAGTTTTACGATTGGGGATTGAAGAATTTAATTATTTTGCGGGCGGTCGACAGCCGCGACAAATTTCTTTTTTTTTCTACGAAATGAATGATTGGGAAAAGATGAGATATGCCTGCGATGATCGGGTATTCTGACCCATGTCAAGTAATTAATAGCATATATTCAATAAACGCACATTATAAATAAATATATGGTGATAAATATGGCGGATGATTCCAAAACGAACTACACTTCACTTTTCAAAAGGACTTGCAAATACAACTATTTAGACGAACTAAAATGTATATTTTTAATGAAATGTCGAATTGAATGTCGTTTCGATGAATTTAGTCGCGTGGTGGCGCGGCTGTTCACAGAAATTCTATCTTTATGAGTATCCTTACAGAGTAGATTTTCATAAAAAGTCAAGTAAATTCAACCGCTCCATTGGGTGCAGGATTCGTTTGTATTAAATATCGTACAATCAAGACACTGGGGAAAAAATACAACTGTAATATATACAAATAAATAAAATAGAAGAGCCTGTTTGTAATATCAAAATAACATTATTTTAACAAATGCATATGACACGATACCTATTACGAAACTAGATTTTTTTTAAATAAAACTACCAACGGCTGAACAGATTTCGCCGGGACTTTCACTGGCAGATAGCTGATGTTCTAAGACGAAACTTAGGCTACTTTTATTATAGAAAAAGCATTAGGGTTCCGCGGGATTAACATAAAATCATTATTTCCGGGTAACCTCCCTAAAGTCCACGCGGGCGAAGTCGCGGGCACAGGAGCTAAGGGATTCGAACACTGTCACTATATTAGAGTTTTTTTTCTCATAAATTATTTTCATATCGCCCGTCAGGGTAACCAGGAAGGAAAATCAACAGGATTCGTTGTTTACCTGAATGTTATGAGTTGTTGAACGTTAAAAGCAGATAAGTATTTCAAAAGTTGTTAGTAAACAAATATTTTAATCAAACATGCGTTACTATGGGAAGAATAATCAAGGATGGATAACAATGACGCATGTGATTATATTTTTTTTAAGGGGTAGGCAGAGGTTAACTGCAGTAAACTCACACTTCGCCGATGTACTTTATTTATTCCCATTATAATAGTGGGCGAGCTTATTGCCATACCAAGCACATGTCCTCTCAATGCGAGGGAGATTTGCGCCGTAGCGCACTTCGCACCAGCATACGCTGGCCCAGTGCGGGTTGGTGAACTTCACACGCATTTGTTTAGACCTGCAGGTTTCACTACGATTTATGGCTTCAACGGTCTACATGTGGCAATCATTATCGAAAATTACATTCGTTTATGAAATCTAAATATCCCAGAGGAACTTGTATCCTAATTGTACTTATAAGGATAGGATAAGTACACATATACATACCATAAGCAGTGGTAGCCGAGTGGTCGGACGCATGCTTTGCAATTAAAGTGCGCAGGTTCAAACCCCGGATCGCACCTCTGGGTTTAATGTTTGAATCTCATTTTCATTCGAAATAATCACTTGCTAAGAAACGGTGAAGGAAAACATCGTGAGGATATCTTCACGTCTATAGAAAGGCGTGTGAAGTTCACCAACCCACACTGGGCCCGTGTGTTGGACTATGGCCCAAAAATCGCCCTCCTATTGAGGGAGAATGTGCCCGGTATAATGGCAATAGGTTCGCCCCTTATTACATTGGGGCCAAAATACATCGGCGAAGTGCGCACTGCAGTGCACCTTTGCCTACACCTTCGGGAATACATGCGTGTTGAGTTAGTAAGGTAGGTAGGTAGTCAGTTGGTTTAATGTGAGGTAGTGATCTATCAAATGACACGTGAAAACTGATACTCCAGTGGTTTTATAGACTAGGTACTTTGTAAAAATAGAACTCGTTTAACTAGTTTGTTTACAAATAGAACTACATAAACTATTGTAGGCACTATATATAATATACACAGGGAACATAAAATGCTTGGTATATTATATATTTTATTCACACGGTGAAACCGGCTGCAGGTATCGAATTATGACTTTATAGGGAGGGAATGTGCGTACACAAGAGCTATTACGGGAGTCCTGAAATCTGACAGCTCGAGTGAATGCTTCCATAAAGTATTTTTCTGCCACTGCACATAAATGTACCATTTTACCATGTTAATAGAGCCTAAAGTTGACTGGCAAAGATTGAAATGCATATTAATATAAACTTAATTGATACGAGATTGGAATGGTATATAGTACGAAAAAAATTTCGGTCTCTACAATTTTAAAAGAAACCGTCTTCTGTCTCTAATAGGTAGATAGAGTCACAACAGAATGCTTTTAATGGTATCTCAACTCTACAACCGCCATAAATACTAACGACTCTACAAGATACGTACTTCGTCACAGAGCACACGGGGATAGGGATTTAATGGCGACTCTACCGATTCTTGTCAGCTCTACACGAGTTTATACTTTAGCTATTAGGATTATCTAATGTTATCGACGAGTCGTCCAATAAACATGTCCTAGAGCCATTGTTTGGAAAGAATAACTTTTCAGACAATGGTAGAGCGTCGTGCGTAGAGTCTGTCAATCATCTATTATTCATAGAAACAATACTGTTATATAGAGACTAGAATTTATTATGGTAGAGTCGTAAGGTGTAAAACCAATACCAAAATAAACTCTATTTACTCGACGAAAAAGCACATTATTCAATGAAAGGTCTTGGATGATGCGAGCGAATTACGGCGCGTGGATTTTACCACAGAAATTTAATCTTTTTGTACATCGAGATAGGGAACATTTTAGAAAAACGTAACGTAAATTCACTCTTCCCATTGGGCGTAGGAAGTAATCTAGGGCTTTACCACCACGCCTTAAAGTAATGTGGTCCAATACTAACATGTCAATGTTTTGAAATTAAACTATTTTACGGATTTTATCGCGTTTATTTACTATTTATTAACTATGACATCAGGACGTCTAACACCTCAGTCCCCCCGTGACCATGGTTGCTGTAAAGCAGCCGAAACGTCGGGAAAATAAAATAGTAAATAAACGCGATAAAATCCGTAAAATAGTTTAATTTCAATGTATAGTATTCGCGTAAATATAAGAAAACAATATGTCAATGTTTGGTAGATTTGGTACTGAGTTAACAGTGTAACAATATTATCATCACATACATCATCACGCCTGTATTCCCCGAAGGGGTAGGCAGAGATGCACTGCAGTGCGCCCACACTTTGCCGATGTATTTTGGTCCCAATGTAATAGGGGGCGAGCCTATTGCAATTATACCAGGCACATTCCGCCTCAATACGAGGGAGATTTGGGCCATAGTCCACCACGCTGGCCCAGTGCAGGTTGGTGAACTTCACACGCCTAGACGTGGAGGTTTCCTCACGATGTTTTCCTTAACCGTTCAGCAAGTGGTAATCATTGTTGAAAATTACATTCGCACATGAAAATTATCTCAGAGGTGCGGGCCTGGGATTTTAACTTGCACCCCTTACGTTCTAGGAGGGCATTCTTGCCGACGAGGCAAAAACTGAAAGTAATGTTAAAAAGGGGGTGATCGTCGACTGGCGTTAGTGATCCATTTGCGTACCAAACAGTTTACTCTCATCGTTGGCGAAGTAATGGCGTGCTCCCAGACGGAGTTTTCGAATTTCAAGCATGCACAAAGAGCCAGCGAGCAAGTCCGCCGGTTTTTAAGTCCACAGACTTTTAAGTGTTCCATTGGCGGATTAGACCTTTGGCTCGCGAGTTTGTTGGCGAGCCGACGGTTTTACTCGCAAATGGATCACCCCTACAAATATTGCTGCAAGACATGGACCCAATTATTTATTCAAGATATGTCGAAAAAAACGAAAAGATACGCTCAATCTGATGTTTGGTTTCGACATAATATGTCAAGATTGAGATGATGACGATATTTTTTTTTAATGGACTACGCTGTTGGCCGTGAGGTGGCCTTTACAGCTTTACCGGAGTAGTGGCGAGCGCAGAATACACGCCAACCAAGGCCTTAAGGGCAGAAAAGGGTGGCAACTAGCTCAAGGGCGCCACAGAGGGCACGACCTCGGCTTGGGCAGTTACCGTGAGGGGAGAGGTAGTGACTGTGTGCCTAGGTGCAAAGATGCACCTACAAGCGGAAGAGGGGGTTCCACGACCTCGCCGGCGAGATCGGTGTCTGTTTGAGGCTGGTGTAGGTGTGTTGGTGGCCCTCTCGACGCCCGGGTCGATATTGCGAGAATTGCCTTTTAAATGAAGGTAAGGGGCTGTGGTTAGGTAAGGCATATAAAATATTAATCGACAGTGAAGCAGAATCAGAATCTTTTTATTCATGAAGACCAATACGCTTATGAATCGTCAATAAATAATAGTAATAGTATATCTCTACCACCCATTTGGAATGCATTTACTATGGAGAAGAATGGGCAAGAAACTCCATGGTTGCTTTTTTTCGATAAGGTTTTACATTTACAATTATGGAATGATGACAATGATCGGGCTCAGAGGCGCATTTTGGGAGAGGCCTACGTCCAGCAGTGGACTGATACCGGCTGATGATGATGATTTACAATTATACAATATAAAGTTAATGGGGCTATATACATTTGATACAAGTGATTTGCTAACTTTAAAAATCCGATCATTCGTATCATAAACAATCTGAATACAATTAAATATAGTCGCAGCGAGTTGTAGTGTTTTTGCATTTATTTTCGAAATACCAATGTCTATAAATAGTTGGACAACACTGGCATCGTGGTACTTGGAGACATGTCGGGGACCAGAGACAAAAAAGAGGATTACTTCTTTTTTTTTCGAAATGAATGAAAGGATGAAATTTAATGGAATAAGATGAGGAATGGCTCCACCTGCGATTAGCGGGTATTTCAGCCAATATCAAGTTATTAGCAAGCAAGCAAGAGTAAATTCAATATTATACACTTTATAAATACAAATGGGTGATGAATCTAATAAAGATGGCGGATAATTTCGAAAAGAGAATTTATTTTTAATGTTTTTTCTTCTACTATATTTTTAAATAGTGTTGCTCAATCAGAAGCAAACGGTTATCGGAACGAATTCTTTATGCATAGCGTTTCAACACGCTGCTGCACATTGGAATTGCTTTGTTATATCGATACTTTATCTTATATCGATAACAATATGTATAGTGCATACCTAACTACATACTTGCCTATGTACAAATCATATATCTAATCGAATGCACCGATGATCTGGTTTTTACACAATAAACAGAATTTAATCCATTGAATAAATCTTTTATATCTGTAAGGTGTGTTTGTGAAGTCATGTTGATAACAAAAATATCATTTCCGCCATAAAATGATTAGTTTTTAAAATTAAAATGGACGTAATCTATACAAATAAATAAAATTGAATGTTTGTAATGTCAAAATAACAGTGTCTTACTAAATGATTCTTGAACTATATGCGCTACCACTAACGAAAACGCATTTTTGTTATCTGTTTGTTTGAGGTTAACTCCCAAACGGATAAGCCAATTTTGACGGGACTTTTACAGGCAGATAGCTGATGTTACTAGGAGTAACGTAGGCTACTTTTAATTTAGAAAATCTGCTATGGCTCCGCGGCAAAATATTAAACCCATTTTTTCGGGTAAATTCCTCACGGACTAAGTTTCGGGCACAGTAAAACATGTTAAATAAATTCACGAATAAAAACATAATATAAAGTAATGTCGATACTTTTTGCGGAGTGCGTCAGTTTTAAGGCCTTTCGGTACAGTCGTGTATAAAAGTGGAAATATCCTTTAAATATGACCCATAACGAGATAATTTAGTATATTCTTAATGCAAACAAATCACACCACCAATTGGGATAGTAAATAAGTTATAGGGAAAATATTGGTTATTGGAGATGATCGGGTAACTACCTATACAAGTATTACGGTTTAGTTTTCGTGGCAACTTCATTCTGTTCGCGACTGTATTAACTAATAAGCTGCTTGATATGTTAATTGATTCCATAAAGTCATCTAGATCCATTATAATCCATATCAAAAACTGGTAGGTTACAGAAAACTTTAGATGAAAGTACAAAAGCTTACCTTTAACTACCAAACTCGATAACGCCAGCATCCAGTGTAAAATCCGATTATTGAATCGAAAAACTCACAAGATAACACTTGGCACCTATTAATCAATTGCTCGCACGAGTGTCCCGTCACAAACACTTAAAAAACAAATGGCGGTTTATAATAATATAATGAATTAACAGGATGTGAATGTTATTCGACGTCCGCTCGCCGCAAACGTTACGCCGCGACTAAAGACAACTCCTGCGCCGATCGCGAAACAATTTCTAATTTTATCGTACCAGTTACAAGATAAAGGCTAGTCTTAATTCAACCTTTTTTATTTTATCGCATACGAAAGGAATCGTTGGGAAAATGAATCACTTATAATCATTTGGGCTTATCCGTTGGTGCTTTTAAATGAGAATATTAAAAGTCAAGAGAATCTTTCATATTTTTTTACGAAAAGATAACATTTAATGGAATAAGATAATTGATGGCTATACATGCGATTGGTGAGTATTTTAGCTATAGTTAAATAGTTAAGAACCAATTCAACAAATATACGATTTAATAAAAAATGGGTGATTACAATGGCGGATCCAAGAATGTATTTGTGTTATATGATATTATACGTGTAGGGAAAACGGTGACTTCATAATATTTTGCAACATTGCGAATACGCAACAAAATATTGTTTAACGAATCAATGCAAAAATCCGAAGAATTTATAGTACACACTTGTAGGTACTAAAAATTTCATAGTACGAGTTTTTTTAATGCATTAATTATGTTTTGTTTAATTTTATTTGGGTTATCTTCTGGTTGGGTTAATGCTATGGAAGGAATTATTGAATTATTGACAGATTCATAATGTTGCTTTCTTGGTTTAGACTATATAATTTCATAACGAGTAAAGGTTTATATGCAAATAAAAAAAAATGTCTCTACATTGTCTATTGTACCCTTTCTCCTCACTACAAATACGACACAAAGTATCTTAAAGTGTGTTAATAGTGATGTTTGCAAGCTTGTTTGGCTATTCATTTGAATAATAGGCACCAGTTTGTCTAGGAGTAGAATCCAACTAGATTGCGGACAGATAAGTAGAATTTCGGCAATGGTACCTAGTCTTGTTCGTAGAATGCTCGCTTACGAAGCAAAGAGTTCAAGTTCAATCCTCGAATCCTGCAGCTTTGAGATTTTTGGATTTCATGTGCAAATTTTAATTTTCAAAAATGTATTATTATTTGTTGTACGGTGAAGGCAAACATCGTGAAGAGCTCTGCACGTCTATAGAAAGGCGTGTGAAGTTCACCAACCCGCACTGGACCAGTGTGCCTAAATCACTCTCGTATTGAGGGGGAATGTGCCACACTGGGATCAAAATACATCGACAATGTGTTGGTACACTATAGTGCACCTCGGCCTATCCCTTCGGAGAGTACAGGCGTTATGATGTAAGTTAGATTTAGGTGTCATTTTTGAATGTGTCGTAAATTTTCTCACTCAAAAGACATCATAGCAAGGAGTGTTTTTTAACAAATATCCTTCGGAATTATGATAGGATATAAATTTCAAACTTTCTTCAATAATAACCAAGTAGTTACTTAATTTAAAAAAAAACTTAATTAGATTATACATAGCTATTTAACTATATCTGATAATTTTAATAGTACAATTCGATCAAGGCACGTATAAGATTATCTCATGATAATGAGTGTCTACTACAGATATGTTATTTGTTTACGGGCATTATTTAGATTTCCATAGCTTGGTTCGTACTTGTCGGCCTAAAAATAAATCGCTCTGTGTTACAAGGTGAACACGGGTGTGTCTCGATGGCAGGTATGTGACGAACATACGCCGTCGAAGTATGGCGAACTAAACTTATAAGCTCGCTAACCACAGGACAATAATTCACACGTGATTTTCGTATGCAGAGTGTAAAGGACTTCCAAAAAGAGGTTTCTCAATTCAACCGTATATTTTTTAGGGTTGCGTACCCAAAGGGTAAAACGGGAACTCTATTACTGAAACTTCGCTGTCCGTCCGTCCGTCCGTCTGTCACCAGGCTGTATCTCATGAACCGTGATAGTTAGAGAGTTGAAATTTTCACAGATGATGTATTTCTGTTGCCACTATAACAAAAATACTAAAAAAATATTTAAGGGGGCTCCCATACGACAAACGTGATTTTTTTGCCGTTTTTATAGATACTGGTACGGAACCCTTCGTGCGCGAGTCCGACTCGCACTTGGCCGGTTTTTTTTTATGTGTGTTCGCGGATAACTTTGTTGTTTATGAACCGATTTTGATGACTATTTTTTTGTTGGAAAGGAGATATCCCAAGGGTGTTACCATTTCCAAAATATTATTAGAAATCAACCCCCTGGAGGGTGAAATGGGGGGTTGAAGGTGACATAATTTAAAAAAATTTTTTTTGGTGATCATACTTGAATATTTTCAACGATTGTAGATTAGACACAGACATTATAGACTATTAGACTTGGCTGGTACTGACTTCAAATAGATGAGTGGGTAGCGTTATAATAATTATGTTAATTTATTTTTCACTTTTAAGTGCCTACATGTGGTTTAGAAGTCGGTTATTGTTTTTTGTTAAAAATATTTTTTTCAACATATTAGACAGTATAGATTGGGTATCTATAATGGGCCAAAAAGAAAAATAGTTCGAAAGTTGGTCTAGTCTGATACGTCTTGGCATAGACAATCTGACGTAGACGTCAAAGTCACACACAAAATTGGACGTGTGGAACGTGTGTTTCCCTAATGTTAGGAAAATCTGCCTCATTGATTATAATAAATAAAAAAATCAATAACTCGTATGTGCTTTTAATGTGATCTAGGGGTATTCATGTTGGGTTTCTTCTTTCTACTTGAGTAGGTAACATTGGATCTATGTTCATTATATTGAATTTTTCCTCTGGTTTTAGTAAATTGGACACCTAATTTTTTTTCTGAATACGTTCAGAAAGGGTAGTTATTTATCAGTTTACAAGTCAGGGTTAAGACACCACATAATAAGTTGCAAATGTAAGTATGTATTTTGGTACTCACCCCAGTAACGCCATTTTAACAACTAATATAAATGAAATCAACGTCTTCTCGCCACCGTTTCACCACGCAAACTGAATAAGGTATACTAATGATCAAATAATTAAAAGACAATTTGTTGGTGAAATTCCTCGACGTAATTAATGTCCGTGTGTCACGAGCGTTAGTCATCCTCCTTCTATGTACGACAACTCCATTGCTGCGTGTCACCCAATTAATTACAATAATCATTAGAATTATTACTTATCTATTTTATATTATGTTATTACCTACCTACTTAGTAACTACCTACCTACATCATCACGCCTGTATTCTCCGAAGAGGCAGGCAGAGGTGCGCTGCAGTGCGCTCACACTTCGCCGATGTAATTTAATCTCAATGTAATAGGGGGCGAGCCTATTGCCATTATAATGGGCACATTCCCCCTCAATAGGAGGGAGTATTGGGCCATAGTCCACCACGCTGGCCCAGTGCGGGTTGGTGAACTTCACACGCCTTTCCATAGACGTGCAGGTTTCCTCACGATGTTTTCCTTCACAGCAAGTGGTAATCGTTATTGAAAATGACATTCGCACGTGAAAATTATCTCAGAGGTGCGGGCCTGGGATTTGAACTTGGACCCCTTACGTTAAAGGCGGGCGTTCTTGCCCACGAGGCTCCCACTGCAGACGTTAGATATTCATTTAAGGAAGAAGGTTAAAACTACTTATTTACATTTAAGGTCTGTCTTAGCGTACCTATCTACTAATATTATAAATGTGAAAGTTTGTGCGGATGGATGTTTGTTACTATTACACGCAAAAACTACTAAACTTATTTCGATGAAATTTTACAGTAATAATCTTTAGATTATATAATCTAACAAGAACTAATACTACAAATATAACCTTGTTGCAAATTAAGTTTGTAATTACGATGGTGTCAATTCTGTTGGCGTTGAACTAAACTAAACTAACGGCGGAAACCTATATTCTGTCTCATCCATGGATTTGTGTTACTAAGGATAAGATTGCCTAACTTCTCTATTTTTGGCGTGGCAACATTCATGCGAGTTTATCGTATAGTTGTATCGTTATTAAATTTGTGTTGTCGAATAGTTTACTTGTAATTTGTGTACAACAAGATAAACACCAATACGTAACCACATAGTAACGTAAAACAGTTGGGGACAGGTTCATAAGGCGATATTTACTCAGGTGCATGTATGCAAACTCGTCTTTATAGACATTTCGCATATCTACGATGTGACTATCTACCTGTGGGTACGTTAAGAGTAGGTATGACATAATGAGTGTATTCAGGGAGAAAATAATAAATTTAACTTGAATAAATTGCGAGGATATTGCCTTATACCTGACACATTCTCCCTCAATAAGAAGATTTGAGTTATAGTCCACCACCCTAGCCCAGTGCGGGTTTGTGAACTTCACACGCTTTTATAAAGATGTGCAGGATTAGTCACGATATTTGCTTCAACGGTTCAGTATGTGGTAATCATTATTGAACGTGACATTCGCACTTAACATCTGAAAATCCCAGAGGTGGAGCTCGAAGCTCAAACCACCCACCCTTCGCGTTTAAGGGGGGAATCCTACCAACTATATAGGCTACTATGCGACCGCTATCTCCATAACACGGGAAGTCTATGGTTACGAGTTGCTATGGTTACCGATATTGAAACAATAAACAAAACTGACAGAACGTTATATTAGTAACCTTATTTCCTACAGTACATAATTACTATTCGGTAAAAATACAATGGATTTAAGATTAATGGACAAATTACGTTTACTGAAAATCGACACGGAACTACGTACGGAAATAAAAATGAAACCCATGAGCCGGTACTATTTTATAACCGCCACAAATCTAGGCGAGCAATTCTTCGTGTTCGCATCCACTGCCGCGTGGCTTATACGAAAAACTGGTAAAGACATCGAGCAACCGCACGAAGAGGACGACCCTAATACAATAATCGCTACAATACTCGACATACTCCGAGATAAAGACATCGCTGTTGATTTCTCATCGCATAAACTCAAACAAGGTTACGGCGAACAAGTCTCTTACATTCTAAACGTTCTAGCTGATGAAGCTTTAAAGAAAGAAAACTTCGAATGGCAGAAACCTGTAGTCGATATCCCAGAGCCGGAAGAATCCGCCGACGACGTTGACCAAATAGAAGACGAAACTGAAATAATATTAGACAAAGTCGAAGAAGAAATGGAAATATACTCCGGGGAGTCGGAAGAAGAGTTCAACACAGAGGAAAAGGAAACTAAAAGTATAACGAATAGAGTTCACGATTGGGAAGCGTGGAAGTTGGAATTGGAGCGAGTGGCGCCCGCTTTGAGGCTGAAAATTTCTGCTGACGGTCGCGATTGGAGGGCTAGACATTCCCAAATGAGGACCTACAAAGACGAACTCTTTGAGCGGTTCAAAACGACCGGTACTCAATTGAACAAGCTTTACGGAAATATAAGTTCTGTAATGGACAAGATAGCAGCCAGGGAGAATATCTTGAACGAGCAATTTGAACCTTTAGTTCGAGAATACGGGTCTTTGTTAGACGAATTGAATAAAGTTGGCAATGAGTACAAAGAAGTAAGTGTTGGAGTGACAGACAGACAAGAAATGTTGAACGAATTGACAGCTAAAGTGGAGAATATTAAGCAGAGAACTGAGTCTAAGGGGTCGTCGATGAATGACAATTCGCCTCTAGTAACTGCTAAGAAAGCGGTAACGAATTTAAAGAAGGATATTCAAGAAATGGACTTCCAGATTATTATCTTGCTTTGGATGTTGACGACAAAGGAGAACCCAAATAGTAATAATCTCTTTGCCAATGAATCAAAGATGGTCGGTGTAGAGAGTTATTGAGTATAGGGTTTTGTTTACGTAAGAAGAAAGTATACATTTTATAGAACTTTTTAACAATTTCGCCATAAATAACTATGAATACCTACTTACTATTGAAATATAATAAGGTTTCCCGCTCAACGCGGCGTCGACCTAAATAAATCAATCGTATTGACAAACAAGAAACACAGAAAAAAAAAATCTACCACAAAATGCCACTGAAAGCACGTGCGAATTTTGAAGCCATGGCTTTCACAAAATAAATTAAATCTTAATGCATATTGACACAGAGCTCGTTTGGATATTGTGAGTTTGATTTAACTATGTACCACTGCTTCATCGGTAATATTCTAATGTGGCGAGGACCTCATAAATGTGGTTAAAAATAAAAACGACATTATGCTTTGATCGTATTTTTTACTCTTGCGACACAATATTTCAACTGATTCTTCGTGTGACTCTGAGATACATACAACAAAACATATAACATAGACAAGTAATATTATCATAGAGAAAACAACAGTAGACCACATAATCTTTGGCATCATCATAAATAAGTAAACATACTTTTTATTTGATGTTAAGACAACTTCAATTTGTATTTTGTAATAAAGTATAAAATATTTACAGATAATCATAGAATAGAATGCCTTTGTTGCAACTTAAATAATTTAGATATGCTACAACACTCATAGTTAAGTTGTAAAATGCTTTTGTATTATAAAATGCCATTGCAAATGGTTTGTGATAAGTTTATATAATTATTTGAATAATTATATCAACTTATTATAACATTAGTATTGTAGTATAATATAAGTGTTCTCATTAAATTTTTAACCGACTTCAAATGATGGGTACACTGTACAGGCAAATAACAGGGAAAGTCACATTTTTTTTTATAAAATCATATTTTGTGTAAGGTATTTTGAATCATTAGAATTTAAAAAAAGTTAACAGATGGCGCCAAAAATGCAGTTTTGTTTATGGACAAACTATAGAATTGTTAGAATAGTTGAAATTTCAAATTGTTTTTTCTCAAAATTCATTAATTAGGACATTCCTTGTTATTTGCCTGTACCCTTCGAATAAGGTGGAAATTTTGTTTTATATGATTGCAAAGATATTTTTTATCAAAACACATTCCTTCGAACTCATTCTAAACTACTTAAAATATACTCAAGCGTTCCCGATAAAAATGTTATCAATAAACTTTGATCAATACTTAAAACATTATAAAAAATAAAGTATCAGATAAAAAATAGTTTGTACGAATATAACCTACCTTTTGCCACAGAAATACAATCTTTATACATATTAAGACAACGTTCACTTTGGTATGTGCAAACATTTTGTTGCGGAAGCGTCGACGCACCAGTGTACTTATATGACAAATATAAAAATAACTTACAACAAAAACAAATAAACGAAATGTACTTTAAAACAACATTTTAAATTACAATACAATTTTATCTTACACTAAAGCTTCTTTTAAAAAATACTGAAATATATCTTTAGTGAATAGCAAAATTGTGTACTTAGATTGAGGAGGTCCGGAACAAAAACCGATAAATTCACTTTTCGTATTTTTACAGAAAACGCAAAAGAATACAAAAACCGATAAATCCACTTTTCGTATTTTTACAGAAAACGCAAAAGAATACAAAAACCGATAAATCCACTTTTCGTATTTTTTACAGAAAACGCAAAAGAATACAAAAACCGATAAATTCACTTTTCGTATTTTTACAGAAAACGCAAAAGAATACAAAAACCGATAAATCCACTTTTCGTATTTTTACAGAAAACGCAAAGGAATACCTGCATTTGTGGGGTTTTCGCCCAGCTGCCCATCTTTAGAGCCTTATTTAATACGTTTTTAACGAAATTTGCTGTGGTCTGAGTGATGTAGAATCGTTTCGCCTTCAAAAAGGGAACTCGCGAACACATAACTAAAAACATGTTAGCAGAATCATCTCATTAGTATAGTATGTATTTATCTAACATATATATATATATATATATTTATATTTAACATATAATTAGTCTATTATATATAAGTATTTGTGTATCGTATTGTATGTAAATTATATGTCAATGTCTGAAATTATTTCTAACATATTTTATAGTGCACCTACCTTGTTTTCTCTGCATCACCCTAAGGTCGACTGGTAGAGAACGCCTTTGGCATTAAGTCCGCCTTTGTACAACTTTGTGCTAAAGTCTTAATAAATAAATAAATGTATAGTATGTATGAGTACTACGACTGACAGAAAAAAAAAGGAACAAAGTGGAATTATCGACTTTTGTTTCAGACCTCCTCGATTATAAGAGTACAAATTTAATATAAAGCTATGTATTTATTATGTATAGTAGGTACTAATTAAGTTATATCGAGGTGTAAAAGGTTATTCGACTTAAGTGTTTTTAAATGTACAGGATCATACTTATTCGGCGCAGAAAAAATCTCTGATTCCAAATATATATATATTAGTCAATATCACCCAAAAGTGTCGCTTAAGTCAAATGGCCTTTCACCCCTCGATATGTAAAATAAGAATCTTTGTAATAATATGAAAAAACAACAAAATACCTTAAGTAGTTACTATTAAGACAGTGTTTTCCAATCTGTGTTGGGGGGCCGCGAAGCCTCTTTAGGGGGGTCGCGAAACTTCTACGGAGAATTGCAAAAGGTTGGGAAAGCTACTGCAGTAAAAAAAAACAATACAGTTTGAATTAATTAAGTATTTATCCGAACCCCAATTATGAAAATGAATAAATTGTTTGGATTGAATAATAGTCACAAAATAAAATACATTAAACAAGCAACGGGGGTCGCGAAATACTTCTTCATAGTAAAGGGGCCGTGTCATGAAAAAGGTTGAAAAACACTGTATCAATGTATCCAAATTGTACATCCCATAAATCTATCGCCATATACACCTACACGATTTGGTATTCAATCGGTTGGGCGTATCTGAGAATCTGTAAATTGGATACCAGCAGCCCTAGTTAATTAAATGATAAATACGATCGTTCATGAACCGTTTACTTATTAGGAATGTTAATTATAATACAAATACTTATTTGGGGGCCATATACGAAGGTTGGAGATATAAAAAAATCTATTCATAAACAGCGGTAATAGCCTAATACCAGACGGGCACGCTCGTAACCGAGAGGTTCCAGGTTCTAAACTCACCCGATCGACATAGCTTTGTTTCTTGCAAATTACTTATCTAGTAATCCCATTGCATAAGGGATTACTCCTATTGCGATATCATCACATTCGGAGTAATTAAAAAAAAAACATTCTCAACACTTTGCTGAACGGTGAGGAAACCTGCATGTCTATACAAAGGCGTGTCAAGTTCACCAACTCGCACTGGGCCAGTGTGGTGGACAGTGGATCAAATCTCCCTCGTACTGAGGGTTAATGCGCTCGGTATAATAGCAATAGGCTCGCCCCCTATTACATTGGGACCAAAATACATCGGAGAAGCGTAGATACACTACAGCGCACCTCTGCCTACCCCTTCCCTATACAGGCGTGATGATTCATTTAAAAAAATACCTCACCATATTGGATTTTGTGAGTAATTAATCACTGACTTAGAATAAAGGTTAAATAAACAATTAGGCTAGGTACATAGACACTTAAAATAGAGTTACCGAGCAGTTTTCCTGTTTATATGTACAAAATTTATGTAAATAAGGATGTATATATTTACAGTAGCTATATTGGTGTAGGTACCTACTGTTGATTACATAAATGTCAATGACCCATTTTTAACCGACTTCCAAAAGGAGGAGGTTTCTCAATTCGACTGTATATTTTTGATGTGTGTTCGCGAGTAACTTCGTTGTTTGTGAATCTATCGTGTTTATTTAATATTTTATTTTCCCGACGTTTCGGCTGCTTTACAGCAACCATGGTCACGGGGGGACTGAGGTGTTAGACGTCCTGATGTCATAGTTAATAACTGGGTACCCTCGTATTTAGTTGTTGTTTGCGGTCCGAACCACGCAGAAAGTGCTCACAGTGTCTTGAGGTCTTGCAATGGTACGCTGCCGGGCGGGTAAACGCGATAGAATCCGTAAAATAGTTTTATTTTAATGTATGGTATTCGCATAAATATGAGAAAACAATATGTGGACTTTTTTGTATTTAAATGATTTGAAATAAAAAATTTTTTTAAAGCTATGTTTACTTATAAAATTAAAACAATACTATGTTTAAGAACTAGATTTGTTTGTTTTTTAGTTGATCAAGTTTCGTTCCTGTTCAAATTGTGATTGGGTTCATTTTTATAAAAATTCAAAGTCACCTATTCTGGATCTCCGGCTTGGTTAAGTATGAGACTCTTGGCTTGCCCCAGATACATGGACTCCTGCTTCGAAGGTTCTTCCAAGGTGACGTTGTATTTCCTTTTCAGGTCATCCATAAATTCTTGTTTTAGAAGCGCTAGACAACTGCAATATAAAAACATAATAGAACATAGTAGAACCGTTGAACTCAAGGGTGCAGGTTCAAACCCCGGGCATGCACTTCAGTTGGGTTAGCAAGCATGTCAATGCAAGGCCTTTGTCACGAATTTGCTCGCTCGCTCATTGTCTAATTTCATACGAGAGAAAGAGACAACATCAAGATGTTCCGTGACATAAGTCTAGTCTTGGCGCACATTAGCATGTGTGTGTAGCCAACTACCAACTACAGGGATTCTCAAATTTCAAGGGCGAATGTATTTTTTTTAAAGCCTCGCTCAAAATTATTGCCAATACCAAAACCGAACTCTATATCAATATACATAAAGACTGATTTTCTTTTTCGCTCACGCTGTCACTTTGTGAAGAAATAACTTGCTCTATGCGTCAGGACAGTTTGTTTTGACAAAAATTGATGTGAACGCTCCAGTGTGCAGGAGTCTTTATGTATACTGTCACGGAGTTCATTGAGGTATTGGCGTGTTTTGCCGTCCCAGTGAGGGGGGAGGGGTTAGGGTTTAAGGAGGTGTTTTTAGTGTTCCGTACCTCTTATAGGATCACTTTGTTGTCCGTCTGTCTACTTACTAAACTTTTTTTGTAGTTACTTTGTATGGGGGACATCAGTATACCAACGGCAAAGTAAAGTTTGTCTCTCTATTTTGTTTATCTTTTCGTTAGAGTAATGCTCAGTATTTTCATAGTTTAGGTACGGAAGCCTCGGTGCGCGAGTCCAGCTCGCACTTGGCCGGTTTTTTGTGGGACCAAGTCCGCCATACATTCCCACCACTCTGTTACTCCTGTAAGCCAGGATAAAGGATGTTGTATACTGACATGCGATAGTGCGGGTCGGCCCTGAAGGCGGTGATATCGGGTGAGGGCGCGTGCGGCGTGTGCAGCACGAACGCGCCAGGCAGCACCACCGCGCGGTAGCCCTGTGCGCGAAGCTCCACGCTGTGCGACACCTACGACACAAATTCAAATATATCATCTTAAATTGTAATCTAGCACACTAGTACATAAATCGATTCATAGTCGATATTAGTCATTATTAATCGATTTACATAACTTACTAAAAATGAAAATAATTAAAATACAATGATAAAAATAAATTATAAACAAAGAAATATCTCCACATCGTTGTCGATAACAATTTTCATATCTATCGTAATCGATTTTCATATTTTTTTATGCGATATTAATCGGTTTTCATAATCGAATGACCATTAAGTCAACTACTTGCGGCGTTATAGTGCGTTTTTCACGCGCCATCTATTGGCATATTGTAGAAGATTTCGTTTTCCAACTACTAAAATAATAAAACCTAGACAGGCCTATACAGAAAATGTTCCGCTTTCATGGAATAAATACAGGGTTATTTGACGTATTCCCGTTAGGAGGTGATAGGGTGGACTATTTGCGATAATTTTAACCCCCAAGTTTTATAACGTGTTTTTTTTTCATAACGTCTCGTATTTTCAAATTTTGATCGTAATTGTTGTTGTAGTATTGATAAATAACCATAAAAAATCTGAGATTTAAATTGATACGTATGTATTTAAATATATTTTTTATATTACATTTTTGACTTATTTTGAAAAAAGCTAAAAAGCATGATAACTCAAGAATGGTCCACTTTTGCATAATGCGTATGGGGGTTAAAATTATAAAAATTAATGTTAAAAAACTTTTTAAAAACAAGCTTTTATTTAATTGTCCTTAGTTTTCGTGTTCTCCTCAGCTATTAGGCCCTTTCATTTGATACCCATACTGCGGTAGTGCAGAAAAAATAACTGTTTCGCCATCTTGGATGATCCGCCATATTGGAATTAGAATGACGTCACATAGCTAAGCATGCATTGTCATGCATAATAAACGTGTATACCAAATTTCAGCTCAATCGGTTAAAGATAACTGATTTAAAATTCAGTTGCAAGATTCCACCTGGACATACATTGCAAGTTAATATAAAGCTTGTAATAATAATAAAATAGTCACCCCTATCACCTCCTAACGGGAATACGTCGAATTACCAATAACCCTGTATAACTCAAATTAGCCAAAATTACACTTAGCGTCCTTTTAGCCATCGGACAACAGTATCAGTATCCCAACAACGCTATAAGTATCAGGGGTCGAGAATCAGAAGAAAATATACCAATTCAATATGCGAAGTCAAAGTCAAATCATTTCAAAGTCAAATCATTTATTTTGTATAGGCCTATAGGGGCACTTACAAATTGTCAAGTTTATTTTTTTTTTCTTTTATACTACTATACTACCACCGGATCGAAACGCGACCTCAACTGAGAAGATCCGGCAAGAAACTGAGTGGGCTGATATTTTTTTTTAAATCGCCAAAGTCGAAGTTATCATGAGCTAAAAATAAATGAACCTACCTTATTCCATCCAAATCCTGAGAATCTGGTGTCGTATTTGGGAACCGAACGGTGTACTACGAGGTATGGCTCGTAGTCCGATTGCCACTCCACCTGAAGATATTATAATGTAGCTACACCTCTATTTGGTACCCAATCTGTTAAGCCGGCGGTTTATCTTTTTTAAAGACAAACATTTTTCTTCTTCCTTTCAATGAAGATTCTTAAATTAGATCTCAGACTAGCCCGGAAAATACAACAACATGTTCTTGGAACGGAAAATTATGGCCTGTACATATTAGCGCAAGAGTATTAATTACTATAGCAGTGGTAGCCGAGTGGTCGAACACACGCCTTGCAATTCAAAGTGTACAGGTTCAAACCCTGGCGCGCACCTCTGGGATTTATGTGCGAATCTCATTTTCATCCGAGATTATCACTTGCTATGAAACGGTGAAGGAAAACATCGTGAGGAAACCTGCACTTCTGAGAGAACTTGTCTAGTTCTCGTTAGATGTGTGAAGTCTGCCAACCCGCACTGGGCCAGCGTGGTGGACTATGGCCTGAATTCCCCTCGCATTGAGGAGAGGCCCGTGCCCAGCAGTGGGACGTTAAAAAGGGCTGTAGTAGTATTAATTACTTACACTTAATTTCTGGCGTTGCCGAAGGTTCAATGACCCAAAGTAATCAAATTCAAGATTGACTAAAAGTGAATAAAATTATAGATTTTTTATGAAGCTTTTGAGTACTGTCTTGTTGAACTCGTCACAAAGGATTACATGATTTCCTATTGGGTATGGCGGCTGGTCTGCGCAACGCCGTAATTTTATGCCGCTTGTCTGGGATTTATGGGGTAATCCCCGAACCTCGCGACAAATCCCTTCTGTTGCACTTTCGCACATTAATAACAGTACGCTCGATTTCGGTGTTTACCAGAAAAGCGGAAGCCAAAGGTGGCAGAGGCTGAAGCCGAAGCTTTGGATACTTTTAGCTTGTGGTCATAGGAGAAGGCCCATTGGCTCCGCTCTGCGGCAAATATTTTGACGTTTATCCGACATCCGCCATTGTAGTTTCCGGATCAAGTAAGCCATATTATCACTGTCATCATCCATTTTTATTTATAATGTGTATTTATTGAATTTGCCCTTGCTATTAATTACTTGACACTGGCTGAAATACCCGCTAAACGCAGGTGGAGCCATTCCCCATGGAATAAGTGGAATGGAATGGAATAAGGCAATGGAATAATAATGGCAATGGTATAAGTCCATTAAATATCATCATATCATTCATTTCGTAAAAAGAAGAAGAAGAAGACAAACAATACAAACAAATTGCGTATTTATTAAAGTTTTACAGATGTCAGGTCAACGTCAAAGGGCTGTACGCAGAGCGGAGTCGATATGGCCACTCTGTTTACTCTATGATTGTGGTGGTAGGATGACTTGCCTCGTAGGGTGCTGTAGCGTTGGCCCAGCGCGTGTAGTTGGTGGGGCGGTGTCCGCGCGGCCACTCGCGGGCGCGGAAGGGCGCCACGTCGGCCGCCCGCCCCCCGCCCGCGCCCGCCCCGCCCGCCCCACTCGCCAGCCGCGCCAGCAGCGCCGGCTTGCTGCGCGGCGGGGACAACCGGTACCGCTGCGTCTCAAACGCCGCTACCACTAAACACTGTCCACCACAACGACACACCTTACAAGTCGTCAGTGGCGTAGTTAGCGGAGGGCTAGATGGTGTTGGCAACACCGCCACCAGACGTAATAAAATTTATATTTGATGTAACAACACTTGTAATAAGGAGAAGAGAGATCTCTCTCTTTCTCACCACGCTCACCGAAAGGGGGACGTGCGCCTAATGTACAGTGCGCTTAAAATATAAGTGAAAAGTGGATTGGATTGGAAGTTGCTTAATTTGCACCCGAGAGCAACTACTGTGCCCACAAACTATAGGGGCCCTTCGGACTCTAACTTACAAACTATAAATTGAACCAGTGAACATTTCTCCCCCATTCGGCATATAAATTAACCAGATTCCAGGAACGAGACTTTAACAATGGCAACTTATTAACTTATTTGAAATAAAAAAGAATCACGTAAATGTGATCATAAATGGCAGCGTAATCGGTGTACACACATAAAAAACCCATCGAATTGAGAACCTCTTCCTTTTGGAAGTCGTTTAAAAATACAGGGGCATTCCCAAAAAGTCACGAACATCTTTGTTTGAAACTTGCGCCCCTGTATTCTTAGGCTGAAAAACTCTACTTAATTAGGATTCGGAACACGACGAATACGGAACAAACGATTTTGAATAGTTGGGGCCCTAGTTTATTTTTTGCCCTAGTGCCTTTGGTTACCTCGCTACGACTTGCAGTGATTCGTGCTCGACCGCTTTTAATATTACAGCACACGGGCGCGTAAGAAGCGGCGCCTTAGAATATTTGCCAACACAAAAACAAACTCTGAGTCAATCTGGATACTGATTAAATTTCTATCGTATGTTTTTATAATAAAATTAGTGTAAATGTGTGTATAAAGTTAGCCCCTTGTGTGAATGTGTACACACACATGGGTGTGCGTGTGTATTGTATAAAATATGTAGATGCGTTTATAAGTGTATGAGTATGTGGGTACAATCAATACCTTTGTTGTAATGTCTACGTTTTAAACTTAAGTTCAGATGTATTTATCACAAATAAATTTATTTCTTTCTTTCTTTCTAGGTTATTCTAATAAATTTAAAAGAACTCATGTTAATTATAGCCTATAATGTTATTCTGATGTATAAACAATAATACTGTAAAGTTTCATCAAAATCCGTTCAGTTTGTTTTAAAGAGCAACAAACATCCATCCATCCACACAAACTTTTACTTTTATAATATTAAATCGCCACGTCTTTTCATTGCATTAACTTACAAGTCTGTTTTTTTACAGTCACTAGGAATTGCCAACCCGCACCGGGCCAGCGTGGTGGACTATGGCTTGAATCCCCCTCGCATTGAGGGGAGGCCCGTGCCCAGCAGTGGGACGTTAAAAGTGCTGTAGTAGTAGTATGTGTATAGTATAATGTTACCTTCTTCTGTGGATATGGGTTCACCAGTTGTATGGCCCGCCGCAGATGTTCGTACAGACCAACCATTGGCACGAAGTCCACGTCCATCAGGAACACGTACGGCGTGTTCACATTCTCCAAGGCCACATTCCTCAAATAATTCACCGGATAGTGCACCTGCGATTATAAACCTTATTACATTTCACATAGAGTTCAATTCGTATTTTTCAGTAAACTTCAATTGGGAGTATGAACTTTACTTTCATTGGCGTACTTTATTAATTGATATTAAATAGACAGGTACTATTGTTATGGACTGTATAGTAATAGCGGTAAAGTTCAATTTGTGTTGAAATCAGTTTGCCAGTATTACATGACGACGGCTTGGTATGGTGGTTTGAGCGTAGGCACTGAACCGGATGGTTGCGAGTTTGATTCCCGCTAGTGGCCAATTACGGAATTTGCCCTAGTCTGGGTATCTCTTTCAACTGTCAGATTCGTCAAGAAAATGACGTCACTTCGAGCTTTTCGTACTGGTCATGGCTCGGAGTGACGTTATATTTTCGACAAATCTGACAGTTGAAATAGATGAAACTTATGTCTACGCGGTCATGCTAAGCCTACTGGGATCGTCCTTTGTCCATTGTATGGTGCCCATAGTACAAGCTTTGCTTAGTTTGGGATCATACGATGAGTATGTCGATGTTTAAAAGACGAATTGACTCGAAGCGCCATTTTGGTAACTTTGCCCGAAACCCACCTCAAATGACGGATAAAAATTAGCTGATTCTATCAATACATACAGGTTGTATCAGAAGTCCGAAATAATATTTTAGGTATATACAGGATGTTTCAGAAGTCCGAAATAATATTGTGACGTTTGCATCAGTATTGGGTATACAGCTGAATGGTATGAAAATTTGATCGAAATTCGTCGTCGATGTCTATAACTTGTAATATCTCGATCTCTGTGTTAAATTTTCATGATTTGTTTTGTGAATATTTGGTAGAATCTGTTTGGTAGAATCATGGATGTACCCAAAGTTCAGAACACGACACTTGTGACAAATATTCAATCGTTTATAACTCGGAAACTATGTTATTTTATAACCTGTCTTCACTAAGCATTCACGTATGAGCAACCGTATAATATACGGTAGCTCTGTAAGTCTGAAATAATATTTTAGGTACATTTACGGCGTATATGTACCTAAAATATTATTTCAGACTTCTGATACACCCTGTATATACAGGTTGTATCAGAAGTCCGAAATAATATTTTAGGTACATTTACGGCGTATATGTACCTAAAATATTATTTCAGACTTCTGATACACCCTGTATATACAGGTTGTATCAGAAGTCCGAAATAATATTTTAGGTATATATACGGTAGCTGGTATGTAGATGTTCAGAGAAGGCAGATTATACCTAACTATTATAGTTTCTGAGTTACAGACCTTTAAATATTTACCACATTTATAGTGTAGTGTCCGTAGGGCGCATCCCTAGCCCTATTTAACAGTGCAAACTGTGATAACAGAACATGAAAATGTCGCTTAGGACTAAAGATATTTTGTCGCTTGAGTCAACCAACAAGTCGCCTTTTACCCGTGCCGATATATTGTTAGGTGATGTTTATTTAATCGTGATGACTTACAGCGTCATGTTTAAACACTAGATGATATCCGATGTTCTTCCGCGTACTGAGAGTGTCAGACCAGTCCCGGATAAAGCTCTCCACCTTGGCCACTTCGCAGTCTGACAGATAGATGGCTACACTCAATGGACCTGCCAAAAAAAATGTTACGAATTTTTAATCAGGTACCAGAATTGTTCCAGACAAATATTGGCCAGCCGTAATGAGAGTAAACTGGAGGCTTAGCATAAACCCGAACCATGTCCAGTACAAAAACCGGCCAAGTGCGAGTCGGACTCGCGCACGAAGGGTTCCGTACTATTATCTATAAAAACGAAAAACAACACGCTTGTTGTATGAGAGCCCCCTAAAATATTTATTTTATTCAGATTTTTAGTATTTGTCGTTATAGCGGCAATAGAAATACATCATTTGTGAAAATTTCAACTCTCTATCACGGTTCATGAGATAGAGCCTGGTGACAGACGGACGGACGGACAGCGAATTAAGAACAGACACAGACAGAAAAAGTCTTAGTAATAGGGTCCCCGTTTTACCCTGTGGGTACGGAACCCTAAAAAGCTCGGTGTGACGTCATTTTTTCGACAAATCTTACAGTTGAAAGAGATAAAACTTATGTCTATGCGGTTATGCTTAGCCTACTGAAGTGGCAGTGGGCCGGTCATATCTGCCGCAGGACTGATAACCGTTTGGGTAGACTTGTCCTAGAGAGGAGACCGCGAATCGGCAAACGTAGCGTAGGACGTCCTGTGACCAGGTGGAGCGACGACATACGCAAAGCGGTGGGCAGTGGTTGGAGAAGAAGAGCCGAAGATCGGGCTCAGGGGCGCATCTTGGAAGAGTTCTACGTCCAGCAGTGGACTGATGCTGATGATGATGATGATGTAATGAGAGTCCGAAATTGTAGTATTTACAGGAAAAAGTGGATAAATTTTGCCATATCCAATTAAAAAATATATATTTTAACAGTCAGTAACATAAGTCGCGAATAATAAAGATAGTATTTTTTAAAGAAAATCTAAATTAGATTAGATATGTTTCAGACGACAAAATGTAGCTTAAAGTCAGTCCAATATCTAAATGAAAACCAGAAATCATAGCATGTACTACCCTTTAGCTTTTATTAAAAGACCTCAAATCTAGTATTGCGTATGTCCGTGAGCTCTACAACACGCACCTTTAGCTTTATTGGATCTTATCAATTGCCGTACATTTTGATATGGTAATGACATTCACATTCACCGTATTTTCTATGTCTTAATTGCCGTATATTTTTATTTTATTTTATTTTATTTTATTACTTCAGAAAACTTACAGCTAGAACAGAAAATAAGAAATATAAATAAACATAGGAAGGCCAATTACAAGTTTTCACAAATAAATACACGCATAACACAGAGGATCCAAGGGCGATACACAGCTGGGAAGGATTAGTTTAGTTAGTTTGTACAATAGCACAACGCTCAGTCGAAAAACACATTATTAAGTTTCTTTTTGAGTTTAGAAATACTAGTAAAGAATAAATCAATTTCTAAGTCTTGAGATAACGAGTTGAAATCTGTGCTTGTTCTTATAAGAAAGGAATTTTGACGGTAGTTCGAATTTACAAGAGGTGTATGCAGTAGGCAAGGTTTTCTCAACATAGTAGGATGTACGCGTAATCCTATTTTGCTCAGAAGTTCAGCACAATCGATGGAACAATTAGCAATGCCAAAAAGATAAGCTAGATCTGCTATGCGCCTACGTTCCTGTAATGGGAGCATGTGAAATTTTTTACAACGGCTGGTGTAATTAGATAGGTATGTTTTACAACGGTATTGAAGGTACCTTACGAATTTTCTCTGAATGCCTTCTATTCGGTCAATGTGAATATTATAGACAGGATTCCATACCTGTGAGGCATATTCGAGATGGCTGCGGACAAAAGCACAATACAAGATTTTGAAAGTTTTAATGTTTTTAAATTCAGACGATAATCTCATGATAAAGCCCAGTGCCCTAGACGCTTTTTTAACAATATTATCAATATGTTGAGCGAATAAAAGTTTAGAGTCAAACAAAACTCCTAAGTCTCTTATAGAGTCAACTCGCGTTACACAGGATCCGTTTAACGTGTAGCTGACTAAAAAAGGGTTTAGTTTACGCGTAAAAGTACAGACGTAACATTTGGATACATTTAAGTCGAGTTTGTTAAGAGTGCAGTATTCAGTAAATCGATTAAGATCATTTTGAAGTATAGCAGTGTCGGCCAATGAGGCAATCGGTCTTAGTATTTTCATGTCATCAGCATATAGTATTATTTTAGAATTTGAAAAACAATTAGAAATATCATTAATAAAGATAGTGAAAAGCAATGGAGCGAGCAAAGACCCCTGAGGTACCCCGGAAGGGATATGAGAGACTCTAGACTTGAATCCATTAAGAACAATGGTTTGACATCTATTATTAATGTAAGAGGAGAACCATCTATATAGATTTCCTCTTATGCCTGCGGCAAAGAGTTTTCGCAGTAATAACTCATGGTCGATCCTGTCAAACGCTTTGCTATAATCAGTATATATAACATCTACTTGAACCCGATGAGACATATACTGAGATAGATAATCACTACAGACGAGTAGATTAGATGTTGTTGACCGCCCAGCAAGAAAACCATGCTGGTCATTACTGAAACTGGATTTAAGTGACGCGTATAACTGCCTAAATACAATCCTTTCTAAAACTTTTGCAAAGATGCATAATTTAGAGATAGGTCTATAATTTTCAATTACATCTTTAGGTCCTTTTTTATGAATGGGTGTTATGAAAGCTGACTTCCATATATTGGGAACATGTCCTTCGTAAAAAGAACGTCTGTATAAAAGCGACAATGGGTGCGTTAGACTTTTAGCACACCTGACTATAAAAATAGGGGGTATATTATCGGGTCCTGCGGTTTTGTTAAGATCAGTACTCTTGAGTAATTTCAGGACCTCATCTTCATGTAAGTCTATGGATCCTATGTCTGCTAGGGGATTATTATTATTGTCAGGTGCGCCATTCGTATCATACGCGGTGCTACTTGAGGTTTGTTGAAAATTAGCATTGAAAAAGTCACAAAACATGTTACAAATCACATCACCATCACTAGAAGAATTTTGCTCATACTTCATAACTGAGGGATAAGAATTAGATAGTTTTTTATTTTTGATGTATGACCAAAATGCTTTGGGGTTTCTGACAATGTTGTCTTCGATTTTTGAGATATATTCGGCGAACATATCTGTCTCTAAAATTTTAGCTCGTTCTCTTAGCACTGTAAACGAGTGATAGTCAGAAATGTTATTATATTTTTTGTATTTTGCACGATATTTAGATTTTTCCCTAAGCATTTTTATTAAAGGACTCTTATACCATGGGGGATATTTTGATTGAGGGGTCGTCATTTTAGAAGGGATGAAAATAATTCTTAGTTCATATAAAGTATTATAGACAAATTCTACTGATTCCTCTAATGATCTATTATTAAATTCCGTGATCCAATCGAATTTATCAAGTTCGCAAGAAATTGCGTCAAAATCACCAAGATGATATAAAAACTTTGTATATGGAATAGATGGTAGTGAATGCAGTTGTACAAAATCAGCTGATATGCAGAGCGCATTGTGATAAGGATCTTCTAATACTAGAGGATTCCTACAGGACGTAATGAATATATCGTTGTTCGAAAAAATTAGATCTAGAATTCGGCTATTACAATTTGAGTGTGAGTTATACTGCAAAAGATTACAGGTATCGATATTATCAAAAAATAAAGTTTGAGAGGGGCCATTTATTGAATCGGGTTGCATGAATAGTCTATCATCGGAAAGGGACCATGCTATGTTAGGCATATTAAAATCTCCAAGTATAAGAAATTTGTCGACAGGATTTTTTAAAACTATATTTAAAAGATTATTTGAGAAATTTGTTACCTGTGAAGTTATTGAAACGCCAGATTTTTGGTTACAAAGATAAACAGTGCATAGATGCATTTTGTAGGATACCGTGGGTTTCTTATGGGTGAGAGTAAGTGTAATCCAGATGTCTTCAGCTGAAGAGCACCAGTCATTACGTACCTCAGCTGCCAGCTCTCGTCGCACAGCCATCAGCACACCCCCACCTAAAGTCTGATTCCTATCAACATAGTTTCTATCACGTCTCCATACTAGGTAGCGATCGTCAAATAACTCAGAGTTATTAATACCGTCGATTAGCCATGTTTCTGTCAAGCAAATTACATCAAAAGAATTCAAAAGAACATTTCTATAGAAGACAGAAGTTTTTGTCCGCAGCCCGCGAACATTTTGATAATAAATACTAAGTGGCATCATTTAAAAGTGTTAAAAATAATATTAAATGCATAGAAAGAATGCAAGGCACCAAGCAAAAACATAGGAACATAAAGTCAAAAATTATTAAATTTAACGGGTAGTCATAAAAAATATTAATTATGTAACAGGTAAAAAACAATCTAAACGCAGTATAAATAAGGCGCAAATTAGCATAGGCATTGATTAACGAAGTGGTTACCATCGAGCGATACGAGAACAAAAGGATTGGAAGCGTTGAATAGTCATAAAAAATACAAATACGTTTCTCAAACTTAAGAAATAGTAATGTAAGTAAATCAAATAATATAATGTTAAAAATAGGGAAAGCAACTAGGATATGAGTTTTTTCAAATCTTGTTCGGATTTTATTGTCAACACTGGTGAAGTTGTATTTTTTCGTATAAGTATTTTGCAGCTCTTTACCCATACATAGGCAAACCCCCGCTCTTTCGCAAAAGATTTTGTCTTATTTAATAGCATTTTTTTTTCCACTGTCAGATGATCATTGACAAAGATTTGGCCATCTCCCGGCAACCCAAGATCACCAGGATGCAATTTAACCTTTTTTGCGGCTGCGACGAAGTCTTCCTTTATATATCGATTGTGGACTGAGCAGATAATTGTTTTATTACGTGGGTCGCTACGCATTGGAACTCTCGCTACATAGTTGATCTGATCCTTAGTAATTACCACGTTAATAAGGTTACCAATTTTGGAGACAGTTGAAAAAAGATTTTCAGAATTGGTTACGGGAACTCCTTTGATTTCTATATTATTAAATCTTAGTCTCTGCTCATTTTCCTGGTGTAGATCAATTAGCTTATTGAACTTAACGTGAAGAGATGATACTTCGTCTTGAGTTTTCCTAAGAGTTGCAACTTCGTTGTCCAAGCTAGTAACTCTATTTCCTAAGTCTTCAATAGACTGGTGTGCAAACTCCACAGACGTTTTCACTGATAAAAATTCTTCCTTTATAGACTTAAGTTCAGCGAGTTCCCTTTGTACGCTTTTCATCCTTTCCATAATGTCTGGGATAGAAGCTGTTTGCGCTGATAAAATCTTCAGCTCGGAGAGTATGCCATCCATGTTAGAAGTCACGGGCTGGGGGGATGCTGGTGGGCGTGGGTTTACTGACTTGCAGTTAGCACACTTCCATGTCAGCTTTCTGTGATCCCCAAGCTTGCGCCATCCTGCTTCAGTTATACCCGCACATTGGAAATCGAAGTCATTGAGGCATGAGGAACAGTGAGCTCCATCTCTGAAGTCAACTCCACAACAACTGCACTTGTACATTACGAGTTAATCGAGAACTTTGAGAACCGTTGGCTAAGATAAACACACGAGCGGCACGAGGTGAATGCGTGCGATCGGTCAGCTGGTCGCCGATAGACTTGGCTAAGGCAATTAGCGTATCAAGAACAACGCTGTTAGGTACCTAACTACTCCCTCTCTAACACAAAAAGATAGGGAAACGTGTGGTTGCGTAACATTTACCACTGGAATGTAATATCTATGTATATCACCCCAGAGTACATTTTAACTTACGCTGGAATTTAATCCCTAGAGTACATTTAAAAGAAACAGAAGTTAAGTTTATTCGTTCGCGATAGTAATTTTTATCGCACGGTTACGGTGCATTCACCACGGGAATTTTATCTTTAAATATATTAATACAGAGACAATTTTTGAACAAAGTAAAGTTGAGTCGCCCGCGCCATCAAAATTTTCCGCATGGCTACGTGGATTTTTCCACAGGAATTTTATCTTTATGAATATTAGCATAAAGTCAATTTTTGAACGAAGCCAGTCTGTGTTGATGTACCTTCCCAGTATTTGACGAGTCTTTCAAGGAATTGTAGGCGGTCGGTGGACAGCTGCAGAGCGAGGGTGACGTCGAAGTTGTCCACGTCGGAGTAGCTGTACTCCATGTAGTAGAGATGTGTCCGGAGCTTGACTCGCTGCGCCGCGCGGAAGCTGAGACACAGATCCGAGTGGTTCATCTGGAGATGAGGAATTATATCAATACCTAGCATCATCATAGCATATAACAACATATTGACGACCTTGAACATTTCTCTAAAAACATCGAAATGGGCTCACAAGACATAAAAGAACATATGGGTCGCATTAAGAACTTCCTTCTTTTTTAAAGTCGGTTAAAAAGATTTAAATATTATATGCACTGACTTTATAAGTGACAACTTCGGTTTGCGAGCATCGATGTAACTTCTCCCTAAGTAGATTTCCATCGAAGTTCACGTAAGACTGGTGGATGTTCCTGAAGAAGTCAGAGTCCCGAATCCTGATGTTGTACTTCACCGGGGAGTTCCAGTGTATTATCTGAAAATAACATGGAGTTGGAGAGAAGATGGGATGGGATGGCCTTTGCCCATCAGTGGACTATTAAAAAAACCCGGCCAAGTGCGAGTCGGACTCGCGCACGAAGACGCTCACTATTAGGCGTCGCAACGTGCACTATAAGGCGTCGCGACGCTCTCTATAAGGGGTCGAGACGCTTACTATAATGCGTCGCAACGCTCATTATAAGGCGTCGCGACGCCACTATCAGGCGTCGAGACGCTCACTACAAGGCGACGCGACGATCACTATAAGGCGTCGCGACGCTCATTATAAGGCATCGCGACGCTCACTATAAGGGGCGCGACACTCACCACGAGGCGTCGCGACGCTTACTATACGGCGTCACAACGTTTACTATAAGGTGTCGCGACGCTCACTATAAGGCGTCGCGACGCTCATTATAAGGCGTCGCGACGCTCACGATAAGGCGTCGCGACGCTCATTATAAGGCATCGCAACGCTCACTATAAGGCGTCGAGACGCTCACTATAATGCGTCGCGACTCTCATTATAAGGCGCCGCGACGCCACTATAAGGCGTCGAGACGCTCACTATAAGCCGTCGAGGCGATCACTATACGGCGTCGCGACGCTCATAATAAGGCGTCGCGACGCTCACCATAAGGCTTCGCGACACTCACTATAAGGTGTCGCGACGCTCACTATAAGACGTCGCGACGTTTACTATAAGGCGTCCCGACGCTCACTATAAGGCGTGCCGACGCTCACTATTATATTATTGATACGAACCTGGTATAATGGCAATAGGCCTATAACACTGGAACCAAAATACATCGGCGAAGTGTGGGCGCACTTCAGTGCACCTCTGCCTAATACAGGCGTGATGTATTATTATTATACGAACCTTAATATTACTTGTATCCTCTCCATAGCAGGCTTTCGCTAGCGTTTTCGTAGACATCTGCACGTTGTACTGACAGCTTATATTATAGACATATCTTGGGTCTTTTTTTATGATCGCATTTATGACATCCTGATCCGCTAGAGTGGTCTCTTGTAGTCTGTCTATGTTGTCGTTGACGGCGGTCTGCCACAGGCTGGTCCAGTCCGTGATTGTGCGGATTTTTCTAAGGTCTAACAGCATTACGCCCGTGTTGTATCCCCTACCGAGAGCCGGCCAGCGTTTAGTGGGCTCGAAGTACCAATTACTTTCATTCTCCACTAAACCTATTAGCTGAAATTTATAAAAATATATGCTGTACACCACACACAGCGTTGCCAGATGTCCCGATTTTGGCGGGACGTCCCGATTTTTAAATCAAAATTAAATGTCCCGCGCGGGACAGACTCACTCCCGCTTTTCGGAGATAACTCGACCATGCACCCAGTGTGCTGAGGAAGCGTGGGTGGATGGCACAGCTATTGTTTGGTACGCCATATTTTTCTAATTAATGAAACTTTTTTTATTTTCATTACTGTTTTTTTTTATTCTGAAGACGAATAGTTTAACGATAGGGTAAATCTGATTTAATTTTCTATGGCTATTTTTGCTATCTATTGTCACGTAAACGTAATTTTAATTCAAATAAAAAGATAAAAATTTGGAAACTTCTGATTATCTAAGTTTGTTTTACTATGTCCCGCTTTCGACGAAAGAATCCCGCTTTTTCAGAATCAGAATAAGAATTTTTTTTATTCATGTAAACCAATACAGGCACTTATGAATCGTCAGTAAAAAATAAATAGTATTAATAGTATCTCTACCACCCATTCGGAATGCAATTCCTATGGAGAAGAATGGGCAAGAAACTCCATGGTTGCTTTTTTCCAATAAGGATTTACATGTTATTTGCATTACAATGTGTTTTTCTTAATTAACAATTATATAATATAAAGTTAATGAGGCTATACATTCTCAAAACACAAAATTTTAGATTGAATTTTGATTTAAAGGTAGGAAGGAGGAGGAAAACGGCACAAATATCAAACATCCTTCAAATGAGTTCCTGTGGAGCCGGACCAGCACCTGACCAAGCGTGTTTATCCTCTAGATAATTCTCTATTGTGTAATATGCTCGCCTGCATAGTGTTTGTCTAATGCAAGTTTTAAATTTGGTTTCATTGAGGTTAATGATATTTGAGGGTATCATATTATAAAATTTGACACAGTACCCCATAAAAGATCTGTGAATTTTAGCGAGACGAAAGTGTGGTTGATCTAATTTATCTTTATTTCTAGTGTTAAAACGATGGCCATCACCTACTTTTTTTTTTTTCACTAAATAAGTTCCAAAATCCCGGCTTGGCAAAAAAAAAACTGGCAACGCTGACCACACACCACCCTACGCTCCATTACTCGTATTACTGACGTAGGCAGGAAGACAGGAAAGCTGAAGTGGGAGTGGGCCGGTTACGTAGCACAAATGGACCTGCAACGGTGGACAAATCGTGTCAACACCTGGACGCCCGAAGGCAGTTGCCGGCATCGTGGCAGACCAAGGAGAAGATGGTGCGACGATTTGGTCACTTTTGCGGAAGAAACGTGGGAACAACAAGCCCAGGACAGGGACATGTGGAATCGGGAGGGGGAGGCCTTTGCCCAGCCGTGGGACATAAAATAGGCCATAAAAAAACTGTAGCATTATGAATAGTTTATTCTTGGAATATAATGGTGAATAAGATGAGGAATGACCGCACATTTGATTAGCGGGTAGATTTCCAGTGTCAAATAATAGCAACAAAGAGAACCATGAATACACATAATGAAATAAAAATAATCTGTACTTGCACCTTGCATTACACTAGCAGTTAAAAAGATTTTAATAAAAAAGTATATTTACCTGTACATATTTAAACGTAACGGGTGCAAGTTCAAACCCCCGACTTGCACCTCTGAGAATTTGATTACGACTAGTTGAACAGTAACAGTAACAAAAAATCGTAAAGAAACCTGCACGTCTATAGAGTGGCATGTGAAGTGTACCAACTACCAACTGGGCCATCCACGTCGTGGTGAACTATAGCTCATATCCCCCTCGTGTTGAAGGGGAAAGTGCCTAGCATAATGGCAATAGGCTCGCCCCCTATTACATTCATTGGTAAAAATACATCAGCAAACTGTAAGTGCATTGTAGTGCTCTGCCTACCCCTTCAGGGAATACAGGCGTGATGGTGTATATGTTACCTGTTCATTAGTCATATTCCTGAACATACTCCATAACTCAGCGATGTCACACAAGAATGTGAGGTCTGAGTCTAACACAACCACCTGCTCAAGGGTGCTCGGCAGCACCTCAGGGAACAGCAGCTTCACCAGCGCATAGATGCCGGAGTAGTGGCTGTTCGGGATCCACTGGACCTGGGCTAGGCGACTTTCTGCATTGTAGCATGTGTACTTCACTGAAATTGCAACATAGGACTTGGACTCGCGCACCAAGGCTACAGAAACTATGAGAGCACGGAACATTGCTCTATGTAACGGTTATACCGTTTGCATAACGATATAGGAAACGGTTTTCAGATATCGATATCAGTATAATGGTTTTAAACGTAAACATGATATTTAGTCATCGTTTTCGTAACTATACAATAGAAACTAAACTTTGTTGCTAGTCAGATAAGATACACGCCGCTACGCGAACATGCTCTCAGTTAAAGTGACCTCATATTTGCTTCATCCCTTATACCTGGTTTATATATAAAAGAATATATGCTTTTAGAAAGAGAGGTATCGAATATGTTTCATACAGTTTTAAGTTTTGATATAACCTAAAGGAAAGTGTTTGTGATTACAATTATGTTGGATGGTATATCGATATGATAACTAACACATATCCGATATATTATGTTTTGATATATCAAACACATGTCTTGCTGACTTGAGTCTTTGTTATTAATTTCAACATAATATCTCCACGAGTTCCAGAGAAAAAGGGTCTTGACTAACATACAGTGAACAATTACCATCTGGTAAATCCCATGTATTGAATAGCATGCTTATAGTGTGCTGCGAGGTTCCGTCCACAACGAGGTGGAAGTGCAGTGGGTTCTGTCGGTGATGCAGCAGAGACTTCAGCATCGGTGTGATCAGTCGGGTGCACTTTCCCATACATACCAAAGCTATGTGCACCGTCTCACATAGAGTACCGATTGCATCTGGGATCTGAGAAGAATCAATTTTTTTTAAATAGATAGATAACATATTCGATAAGAAAAAATGGGCTAAGTGCGAGTCAAGGGTTCCATACCATTATCTATAAAATTGCCAAAAAAATATTTATTTTATTTTAATTATTTACTTTTAAAGTGAATAATAGGTATAACTCAATATTCTGTGTATATTTCAAGGGTCTACTTCTTGCCGTTATCAATATCAAGCAAAAACAATGTTATAGCAGCAACAGAAATATCTGTTGCTGCTATAACAACAAATGCAAAAAGACAAAATTAAATAACTATTTAATGGGACATACAACAAATGTGATTTTTTTGTCGTTTTTATAGATAATGGTATGGTACCCTCCATGCGAGAATCTGACTCGCACTTGGCCGGCTTTTAAGAGTATTTATTTAAAAAAACAACTTACCACAGGCACTTCATAAACTGCTGCAGATTCTATAGACATTTGTTGCATAACATTCTGTGATATTCTAAGTTGTGTTTTAAAAACTTTATTCTGTGTCTCCAGCAAGCTTATACGGGAAATTAGCCACCAGTAGTAAACCACAGACACCGCTATCCATATCCCAAAAGGCACCCCAAGCCAAGGCCGAAAAACTACACACGACAAAACATTTCTTGATCGTATATTCATTTTTTAAAATTCCTTGTCCATTGCAGGTTTAAAAAAATATTAAGTAGACAGATTAAGATATTCCCATTGCTTGTTTTTTTCTCCTGCAAAAAAGGAAAAGTATGAAAAATCTGTGTGTATACAATATATCTATCTATCTATACAGTGTATAGATAGATAGTAACTACTTTCATTAAACCTTTCATCAACTAGGTATTTTATGAAATTGTATTCTCATCAATGTGAAGGGTATCAATTAGTTTCAATTGTAATTAGGTTTAAATTACTGTGTATATTTTTAAATATAGCTGGTGATTTAATTATGAAGATAAATAACTTACCTAATGCATTAGCAAGTGTTTGTAATTTCGGGACGTGATTTCTCGAATTTTGCCTATAATTACGCGTTCTGTAGACATGTAACTGGGATATTTGCTTATTTTCTATTGACTAGAGTTCTTTTTTTTATAATTGAAACATTTTATTGGGACATTTCAATTTATTTTCATTTACGATTCATCCTCATATCCCTCAAACAAGCGGATTTTTTTTTATGATTGTCAATTTGTCATTTGTCAAGCTAAGCTAACGTCAAACGATGACAATTGACACTTGCCGGGTGTTTAAAAAACAGTCGCGCCATCTACATGACATAACATAAAACCTTAGTTCTAAATTGTACTCTAGATGGGAATACATTTTGGCGGGAAGTTTAAATGGTGGATTTCTCCTACTAAGGTCTGTGATTCTTTATTTATACAAAACTTGTTGTTTTCTTAGATTTACGCGAATACTATACATTGAAATAAAACTATTTTACGTTTTAACTATTAAACGTCGGGAAAATAAAATGGTAAATAAACGCGATAAAATCCGTAAAATAGTTTTATTTCAATATACAAAACTTGCTTTGATTGTTGAGATGATACGTATTTACGTAAATGTAAAATACCTATAGGTAATAACATAGTTTTATCTTATAATCTGGTTTGTGTGTATCTTACTACGGTTTTTTTCTCCGATCAGCTATTGTTGATCGAAGGTCTTGTTTTATATTCATGAAGGTAAATTATAGTTCATCCTGATTCACGTACACTATACATATATATAAACTAAGTAGGTATGATATTAAATTAAAAAGTCACATTATAAATTATAGGTACTGAACTTTATTTAAATAATCAAATTAAATTATTAAGACTTCAGAATAGTAATTTTAGTAAACAATACAAAAAAATAACAGCGATAAATCTAATGCATCTACTTACGTAATTAAGTATTAAAAATACATATTTTAGCTACTTATATACGTAAAAAATAATAAAATTAAGTTATGTAAATAGGTACTTATGTCATGTTGATTAGCAAAATGATTTGAACATAAGCGATGGACCTACATAGATAAATATGTATGTATCTATATATTACTTATGTACTAGAAAAATATGGTGGGTTTTAGGTAGGCACCTGCTTACTAATGAATTTCAACTGTTTGTTGTTACCTACTCTAAACATAGATAACCGAGCTACATAATTAGTAGACAGGTACCTACATGTCGACGACAGAAATCGAAAATGTCGTATCTCGAAATATCAATTTTTACACCAGATCCAAAAACTATTTAAAACATTCAACAAATACTTGAAAAAACTAGAAAACAAATCAATGCTGTATCATTATATTAATTCGTCGTAGGAACACGAGACACAGACCATTCGACGCGGATTTTTTTCTGATTAATTCTGTATCAATAAGTCATCTATGCAAATTTTCGTGACACGACATTATCTGCTATATGCCGCTGATATTATGTTTGTACGTAACTAGTTCACGGGCAAGTAGAAAAAGTATTACTATTTAATGGTACCTATATAGGTAGGTACAATACCTTTTAGAAAGGAAGAATAAAGTAGGTAGGTACTTAGTAATATTTTAACCGATTACCAAAGAATGTAACTAATATGACAAGCTTTATTTATGACCAGTTCTATTACTATCAACTTATGCAATAAAGTTACTTAAATTATCTACAGTGTTCATAGAATAGCCTCCAAATTTAAAGAAATAACGATCTAATTAATAACCATTTACGGTAGCTTTTTCAGTGGGTACAATTTTTTACAATGCCTCTGTTATTGGAACGTCCTATTAACTTGGTGGCATTCTGGAATCCTTAGAAAAAATCGAACTAGGTACAACCACAATACTGCCGTCTGATGTCTAAAAGGCCGATAAGTGAGTTAACCCAATAGTGAGCTACAAGCAAAAATGCAGAAATTGAACTCCCCAGATTTGTTTCTAGCTGTCGAGATTTGTTAATAAATATAAATGTTAGAAAAATAAGACCAAACCTGTCGCATAAATAAAATTTGTCTCCACGTATCATGCTAACAATAAATGTTAGAAAAATCAAACCAAGCTAAAATGTCACTTAACGGCTTTTTAGCCATCAGACAGCAGAAAAATACACGACAGCACTGAGCTAAGATTATACTAAAAGAAGCTTAATTTATCTCCGTCTCGCCTCCCCACTGCCTGCCGGTGACAGGCTGCGTCTGCGCAGATTGCGCTGGCTCATATCCCTGCTGCTCGTACGGCTGTCCGTAGTTGTAACTCGGATCGCTATTGTCGACTATCTTAATTGTGTCATTGGGCTCTGGGCTGTCCTCTGTGACATCCTTCTTGTAGGGTATGCTGTCGTCATCAGAGTTAATCCTCATTGACTCATCAGTGTCGATGGGTCTGTGAAGAATTTGGTTTCATTAGATAGATAGGTAACTCTTTTTTATTCCACCGCAAAAAGTATTCACATTGCACCAGTGGCGGATTTACCCTAAGGCCAGATTTAGGGGCGGCCTCAATCGTGTCAAAAAACTTATTATAGCGTATGGAGGGCGGGCTGAACTGCATGGTGCGATCTATACCGCATCCTTAAAAACAAATAGTTTATATGGTGCATGCTGAGAAAGGGGCGGCTGATGGCTTGGGGCCTACGGCAGCCGATACTGCGAATGCAGTGGGCAATACACACAGTTTACACAGAGTGTGACAATGAGCGGCCTTATCACTACTGGATTTGTAATAATAGGTTGAGCCCCGTGCGGGATGTGTAAACGTTCTATAGCAATAGGAAATCCATTGTTTTATACAATGTAATCCATAATGGGTATAACAAGCCTGCTGAAATAATTTTATGTACTAGACCGAATATCAATAAGTTTTTTTTTATTCTGGTACTAAATTAAAACATTAATTTATTTCAAGCCAATTTTATGACTAGATGGTCAGTTAGTTTAAATTAGTAGATAATTAATTATGTGCAGTTCCTATGAAAAACAATGTTTATAAAACTTCATGGTTAACTGCTATTTTAAAAGCCGAAATCTTGTAACTGAGCCCCATGATATGTCATATAATCATAAGCTTTGACTGACATGACCAGTGGTTTAATCCGCCATATTTATTTAGGTTTTATTTTAATTTGCTTATTTTGGGTGGAGCTATCCTCATCATATTTCGTAAAAGAAGAAGAATAGACATGACCATGTTGAGAACTTACTTGATAGTTAGGAAGTCTCGTTCCTCCTTCTCCTCAGCCTTCTTCCGCAGCAGCAGCCGCCACGCGATGCAGATAAGCACGATCACTATGGGGACCATGACCGCGCTGATGATGCCCCATGTGGCACCCAGGGTTCGTGAGGAATACTCTTGCTTACCTGGATTTAAATGGTTCGGTTCACTTTGTAGTTTCGAGCTATGAATTACTTACGTCTATGCGACAGTCTTGCTACCTGAGCTATCATCTGAATGGCTATCAAATTGAGAACAATGTTTTGTCTTATGCATATTTTAAATTATCACACCGAATAGGCTAAAAAGCTGAGATAGTTACGGTCAAACCAGTAGAGCCTTTTTTTATCGTTGTTTAATTTTGTTTCTCAAAAGGAAATGTTCTAAACCTGTTCAATTGCTTGGATTGTTACTGTCGAATGAACTCCTTAGGAGTTACGTAGGTCGTATGGTTATACTATGAATCTACTGATGCTGTTTTATTTCCTATATCTTTTAAACATTTGAGGATTCTTCTTCAGATCCAACTGCTGTTTGCACATTAATCATTAAAAAAACACTAAAGTAGATAAATTTTGGACACGCTTTTGCATTTAGAATTGGCTTTTCCAAAATTTAACTTTAGTGTCAACAGAATTAAGTGTTTGCACATGATAACATAAAAATAGTAACCTTAACGCAATTTATCAACAAACAGAGATACGCTATCAGTTACCCAGAGCCCTAAATTTATCTCTACAATGCAAATAATGTATTGACACACTCACCTGTTCGTGCGACCTAAATTTTTCTATGTAGATAAGAAAGCAAGCAATCACCTTAGGATGAAAAAGTCAGTAAAATAAAAGCACATCACGATTCAGAGAAAATTTCTATTCCACAACACGTGGTCAAAGTCATTCCTTGCTTTCTTATAAACAATATTTGAAAAAAAAAAACGCAATCATAATGAAAGTTATTCTACCGATGATGGGAACAGAAATTTCCTCTTCATGTGACAGTCGTAACGTTTAAAAATATATTTTATTCACTATAAAATTAAATACAGTTTACAAACATTCAACAATGGGAAACGCACGCCTACAAAATCCTTAAAATAAAATTGTGAAACACTAAAATTTAAGTGCAACTTATTTACCTAGTTTATAAGAAAAACTTAACCTACTCCCGTTGTTGTCATTTTACGTGGGCAGTGCTATATTAAATTCTAGTCTATTTTATTAGGGTCTCAGACCATAGTTGAGCGACTGCTAAACGTGGGCACTTCAGACATAGGTGGGTCAATTAGGGTCTCCATAGATTTACCCTTAGCTGGTGGCATTGTAAAAGTCTTTATAGTGTCTGCAGGGGCACTTTTAGGTGGATCAGGTAAGCCTGGATTATTAAATGTGTTTCTGGGGCTGTTATCAGAAGTGGGACTTATTGGTGGGGAGTAAATTTCGGAATACGTTGGCGAGTACTGCGAAGGGATAGGACTGTATTGACCGTCATATTTGGGAGCGTAAGGATCTTCAGAACCGTCTTTAGTCGAATAGCCTGAGTCACTTGGAAGTGCTCTACGCCCTTGCTGACGCGGCTTGCTAACATATTCAATATCTTTAGCAGGTCTAGTTAAGGTTGAATCTCGATTGGATTCTGTATCAGATGGTGAGGTTATAGAAAGCAAGTCTTCTTCAGATAAGTCCCAGAGTTTTTCTGGGAATTCAACTTCCGGGGCGTTGGGTAAAGGTTCGTTGGTTCGGTAGGTTTTGTCGTACGCCCTACGCTTTTTGGGGTTAGATTTGTCAGATTTCCCGGAGTCACTCTTGTTTGAATCTGTGTAGCCTATTCCCGAGCTGTCACCGTCTTGAGGTGGAGCTGGGGCGGACCTAGTCAAAAGTGGTCCGGCTCTACTCATCGGAGTTTCTTCTGTGGGAGTATCGGGCAATTTAGATTTTTTCTCTGAACTTTGACTACGTAAAGTGGAAGATTTCATTGTATCCGTGATGTTTCCCATTGATTGCGATCTAAGATTAAGTCTGGATGCAGATTTGGAGCGCGGTAAGTCCTCGAATCGGAATCCCTCTTTGCCCTCGGATCTGGGTTTGTACCAGCACCAGAACCAGAGGAGGCAGATTAAGAGGCCTAGCGGTAGAATAACTGCCAGTATGACGCCCCACGTCAGAAACAGAGCGCGTTGCGAATACTCTTGCTTACCTGGATAATGATAATTGTGAATCAGTTACAATATATTAAAACAGAGATGGCACAATTAATGGCAGGGTGTGATAAATACAGAATTGGCCCCATTAAGGCATTGTGTACAAAAGCTATATGTGCATAAATTTATCCAGTTAACACCAATTTTAAGAGGTGTACTCACGTAAACACTCTGTGTATCCATAGTCCGGCAAGTTCCACTGTCCGTTGTCCTCACACACGCGGCGATTGTCACCGATCAGAATGAAGTCCTGGTTGCACTCAAAGTTTACCTAGTAAAGGAAACAGCTCTGAGTCATACAGCTATGACTAATAAGGATAATGGGGAATAAACAGTGGGTAAAGATGAGTATTGTAGTAGAAATAGGTTTACAAGAATCATTTAAGTTACAATAATCATGCAGGTGGTTTGCGTTACTTAACATGAACATGTAATTATACCAATTTGAAAATATGACGCTTGTGGTATCAAAGAATAAAGTCTTATTTGCGACGTTACAGCTATCGTTGCAGATTTAACTTTGTTACTGATGAACTGTTGAATTATGTAGGTATTCCTTTATCTTTATCTAGTTACTAGGGCATATCAGAGTTTTCTTGTATACCCAATCAAATAAAATTAAGGATGGTGCTGCAATTCAAATAATGTATTAAATTTTTGTGCTCCTACCATTAGTGCAATGATTCAATCACCTATTTTTGTGGTGGAACATTAGAATGTTATTCGAATCCCAACCACACATCGAGAGCGACTCTCTGAGATACCAACAGGTCAAAACTCACTCTTTATTTCCCTTAATTGCTAACATCACCATCAAGGTCTCGGTGAAAGAACGGAGTGTGTCTTCTTGTGTTGCACACATTTTTGTAAGTTCACGACTGTGCAGGTTGAGTAGATTAAAAATAACTTCTTTCCCACTCACCCTGGTACCCGGTGTGAAGAAGAAGTTACTCTTTCTGCCGAAGCGAGGTGTCTCCAATATACCGCAACTGATGACACGACGCGCGTTCTGCTCTTTAATATTCGTCTGAAACAAGTATGCAAAATTTTTAGAATAGCTCTAAACAATTAATTAATGATATGACCATTGAGATACCACCTATAAAGATGTAATGTGATGAGGTACACATAATTATACTATCCAGTCCCCCGTCCTTTACCAGTACTATAATTCCTCTCCATCCAAAAATTGCCTGGTAGAGATCACTTATAGGCCGCCCATTGTAACACTTTAAATTTAGTTTGTAATACTTTAAGAGATGGAACAATACAGAGAACTAAGAAAACTACTTGTTACTATTGTCAGGAACATTTTCATACCTTAGATTGTTCTGATAAAAAGGTATAGTAATATTAGCGACGAATCACAGTTAAGGCGTTATAAATATGGGTATTTATGTATGCAATCGTCCTCTCTCCGTTGCAAACAAAGACTGAACGTGGCTCTGGACTGTCCCATGGAGGACCTTCGCTGATGCACAGCAATTATGCAACAATGGTTACCTACTCGACAAGAAGCATATCAGAGACGCGCGCTAACTTATTTCTAATACTTATAGGTAGAAAGTCAAAAGGAAAATCTAGATAAAACTACCAAACTATTTGGAATGGTGCATAGGATTCTTAAATTAGACTGTGTACATATTTGTTGGATGTAGCTAAACATGAAGGTAATTACAAAAAAATGGTTACGTAAATAAAGCTTACTCAGCGTAGAGTATTATAAATAAAGGTGCAATATTCCCTAGAAAAATATATGAAGAAAAGTTCAGTTTTTACTTTGTCAGAATCAAGTATATTAAATTTTCCTTAGTACGTGTATGGTAGTTAAAATGTCTAGGTTAAACCTCTTTCATTATGATTATTGTAAGTGTGGGAAAACTGGTCATGCATTTATTACAAGCTGACAATCGCGGTTGTTAGATGAATCACGAAATTTGCGAGTACCTATTATATACTTTTAATGTGACATCATTCAGAAATTTTACTTTAACGGTGAAAGATTCGCTGAGATTGTTACATGGGAATCCATAGAAAATCATTTATATGTATCCTAATTAAATTTATACCCATACTGGCTTCTTCCCGCGACTTCGTCTGCACAGACTTCGGTTATTCAATATCTTTATAAATTATAGCCTTTATGTTATTCTGATGTATAAACAATAATACAGTGAAGTTTCATCAAAATCCGTTCAGTAGTTTTTGCGTGAAAGAGTAACAAACATCCATCCTCACAAACTTTCACATTTATAATATCAGTAGGAAGTAGGATTATTAACGGACGATGTAGGACAAGTACCTGGTACTTCTTCTACTGACGACATCATGAAGACTCAAGTTACTTAGTTCAAAAACTAACAGCTGCGAGTTTTTAAGACAGGACTAAATGAAAAATAATACTTACAATCGAAGACAAATAATTCCTCGTAAACTCAGCCATATCTCTATTCAGCGTCATACCATAATCGTAACGACACTGATACGAGTCTTGACATATCTCTATAGCTCTCGCCACGTCTTGCGATCTGTTCGCTGGCAAGAAATCAGCCGGTTCTCGTATGAAGTTTGGTATGAAATCATTGTCGTTATAATAGGCCGCCGTCCGTCCGTACTCTCTATAAAACATCGCTACGCCTATATCTCTTTGTTCTCGATCAGATAGTTGCCCTGTGAAAAAGATATTGGTCCTATTAATTATTTTACTCCTAGCCTATATAGTCTAGGAGTAGAAGAATTAATAAGAGAAATTAATCAAATAACATAACTCTAAAAGGCAGATTTTTAGGATCAGCTAAGTAAAGTGAATTACTACAGAATCTAGCATTAAACCTCTGATCCGAGGCATGAGCCCTTAACAGTATCACGTCTGTTGCTTCTTTAAAGGCACACTTGAGCCAAAACACCAGAAATAAGAGTTCACCTGAGGGTTGATTGCTATCTTTCTTTAGATATTATAGATGTTTTTTTTTTTAATATTTATTCTATACAGTTTTTTTTTATTATGGGTTATTTTTATACGAGACATAATAAAGACTATGTAACTAAAATAAATAAAGTAAAATAAGTTCTGATATAAGGTTGTGAATGAATATATAAGGCGGTACTTACAATACTGTGCGAAGTCCCTATGAGCTGTTTGGAAGTTATTTAGGTCCACAGCTACTCTGGTCCCGTCCGGTCTCGTGAAATCGTCGTTAATATCCAAAGACCAATTGCCGAATAAACCCCGTGTTTGATTCTAGAAGAGTAACAACAAATTACTATCGATGATATTAAAATAACCCCTTCTTCTTTTCGAGTCAATGGTCTAAATCTCATTCTGTAGAAATGTTGCCACAAAAATACCGTTGGGGCACAACAAAAATAACCCCTGAGGCAATGATATTAATAATGAGCACTAAAGTTTATAATTAGTAAACATAAATGTTAAGTAATCCTCGTTTTACGATGTAGAATTCATATATATACATCATCATCATCACGCCTGTATTCCCCGAAGGGGTAGGCAGAGGTGCTCTGCAGTGCGCCCACACTTCGCCGATGTATTTTGGTCCCAATGTAATAGGGGGCGAGCCTATTGCCATTATACCGGGCACACAGGTTTCCTCACGATGTTTTCCGTCACCGTTTCTTAGCAAGTGATAATCTCAGATGAAAATGAGATTCGCACATGGAACCCAGAGGTGCGAGCCGGGGATAGAACCTGCGCACTTTGATTGCAAAGCGTGCGTTCGACCACTCGGCTACCACTGCTTAAAATATATATGCTAGAATTCAGTGCATAAAATATATATATATATATTAATTTCATTTGTCAAAACTTACCATATAGTTCCAAGGTAGATAGACTCTCGCTGACATAAAGCCCTTGTTCTCGACGACCTCTACACCAGCTCCCGACGCAAACATTATCACAATCTCAGATTGATTCAGGATGTACATGGGCTGGTAGACTGTCACACCTAGTGGAAAACAATTCGATACATTATACTAGGTGCTCTGAGAAAGGTACAAGAAAAAGGTATACCACACTAAGCTAGCTTTTAAGTTTAAATCCAAAAATCCAGAAACCAGATTGAACTTCTGAGTTTATTAATAAGCAAGGAATATCCAGATTATCAATGGGATTCAGTTTGCTTGAAGAGTTTTTTGTTCAGGGTATCTTACCAGGGAAGTACTGGGCTCTGAGGGCGGACCTGTCGAAGTAGACCCGCTTGTTGTCAGCGAACACATCCAGCCTGTACCTCCACTGAGCGTGTGTCGGACGAAGACGAACCTTAGGGGGTAGAAGAGAAATAATAAAATGAAAAATAAATTATAACGTAATATTATTACGATTATATATAATTATAACGATCATTCAATATCCAGACTTGGTTTGATAAATAATTCGACTGAAATGTATTGAATTGTCAGTATTCGACCTAGTATCTGGGGATTGTAAAATCGGTCCTAATGCCTCCCTATTTAGATCTATATTACCTTCTACCTTGAATACCCTGAAATGGTCAAGCGTTTAAAGAGTTTCATTTGAGGGAAGTTCAAGGCCTATCTATCTTACCTCAACGGGTACGGAATTGTTGGATGCTGCCACGATGGAGGTAAGGTGGGTTGCATTGACGCGGCCGTGGATGTTGCGCGCGACCGGCTCGAAGCGACCCTGCACGTCCAGCTTCAGCTGCGGGTGGTCCACGCGCGTCAGCACATACTCACCTAGAGAGTAAAACACTCGATAAAACACCGTGGACAGTAAAATTATTAGATGGCATCTTAAGATCGAGAAGAAATATCGCGCCTGGTGAGCTTGGTTAGTTTTTTTAATTTATTTATTAACTAGAATGTTACAATAACAATGATACTATTTACAATAAAAACCATTCATGCATGTTGCTCACAGAACCTCATACAGATCAATAAAATCTTCACCCACTCAGCAACAGAAATACATCATCTGGGAAAATTTCAACTCCCCAACTATCACGGACGGACAGCGAAGTCTTACTAATAGGATTTCCGTTTTACCGTTTTTTAAAGATATTTTTGCCAATTCCCTGTTGCCCGGAAAATGAATGATAAATGAATGGAATACTCACCTTTGCCGTTGAAAGTGTATTGCAGATCGTCGAAAGTGATAATGTGGGGATCTCCGAATATACCTGCCACGCCAGGAGATTGGTAAGCCACGCAATCTTGTGACGGGCGACGCTCAAACCTAATAAATGGACAACTCTAATTATATTTATAGCAAGAGCGCCAATGGAAAGTCAAAATAGGCTAGCCAATGAAGTGTTTTATCACGGGCAAGTGTACCGGTACCCATGGCGAAGGTACCAGGATTCAATAAATAGAAGGCGCTCATTACCCGCGTCCACAACAATGACAATCTCACCTTCAGCACCTACCCTAAAAGTTACTTAGAAATAGAAAAGAACAATGATTAAATTTCGCCTTACTTGGGGGTCATTCCTCTATCAGCTCAATCATAGTAAGATGAATATAATGGTACTGACCTGAATGACTCACAGCCAACAGCCTGCTCCTCTTGCCACATGCAACACTGGTAGAATGGAATCATATCGTGGAACCAATGGGACAGGGATGGCACCTAAACGAAATAAACATGATTTTTGATATACACAAAATGGTACTTTATAAAAACGAAGCTTCTTTTAAATCATAATATGACTGCTAGACCTGATAGCGTACAAAGGTGTGGCTAGGATAGAGGAGACGATAAATGGTACTAAAATAGACCTTTATAAAGAGAAGACGTCTCGTCTTATTTATTGTTAGGAAGATTTACAGAAAAATAGTATTAATATATTATGATACAAGTATGTAGATCCGTGCTATTAACAAATCTTCACAGATTAAATATCAAAATAATGTCTAAAAATAAGGCTGATAAATGGATGCTTACCTTATTGGCCTCGTTGTAAGGCGTGAAGCCAAAGTCGTGGGACCTGGAAGGTCTGGATCCCCACATTTGGTCGTATGACAACATAAGGAAGCCGTTCTTATCGTAGCAGCATTGCTGACCAGATCCTTCAGCACTAGAAGTAAATGAATACATTATTATTAATTATCTTAAAAACTCTGATTATGTTTACAGAAAGAAGTTACAGAGTACAGAGATATCCTTAGGTTTTGGTTGTGAAGATTTTGAGAAAATGAGAAAAAAAATTGCGAGTCTTACCTCGGGGACCCGCTTCTCACACAGTGCAAACTACCCCAATGATATCTACAGGTGGGATTTAGGTCCTTGTCACAGTCCACGTCTGGCATAAACCTGCCCTTGTCCAACAGGGCATGTTCCAGCGTGCAAGGGCAGACCCACACCTGTGCGGCGAAGTTCTTCAGGAAACGGTCGGTTCGGAGCCAGTTGTTACAAAGGGATTGCGCCCAACGTGTGCCGTGTAGTCGCTCCCACTGCGGGGCGAAGTACCAGCCCAGGGGGATGGGCCGGGACCAAAGAACTCTGAGAAAGAGAAGCGGTAATATTAAATATTATATATAATCCTAACTTATGAGTCTAACAGTTAGTGTAGTGATGAGTTACGTCCAATGAAACTACCTGAAGCAACAAAACTGAAGGATTGCTTAGAAAATGTTTTACTGCTCCATGATAACCAACTATTTGAGTTGAGACTATTTCTATAGTCTCTCTCAAAGTTATACTCAATCACTTCTGGAACTTCTAATAAGATAAGACCTTACAATTTGGCGTTTTGAATTTTTTTCCAACATATAAACTGTGCAGTGGTAGCCTTGTGGGCAAGAACGCCCGCCTTGAACGTAAGGGGTGCAAGTTCAAAGGCCCGCACCTCTGAGATAATTCTCATGTGCGAATGTCATTTTCAACAATGATTACCACTTGCTGAACGGTGAAGGAAAACATCGTGAGGAAACCTGCACGTCTATAGAAAGGCGTGAAGGAAAAAAGGTGTGAACTTCACCAACCCGCACTGGGCCAGCGTGGTGGACTACGGCCCAAATCTCCCTCGTATTGAGGGGGAATGTGCCCGATATAATGGCAATAGACTCGCCCCCTATTACATTGGGACTAAAATAAATCGGAGAAGAGTGGGCGCACTACAGTGCACCTCTGCCTACCCCTTCGGGGAATACAGGCGTGATGATGATGATGTATCAATATAAACTTGCGTTACCCAAAAACTACATAAGAATGTGTGTATTTTTAGCAAGGAACCTCTGCCGTGGAAAATAAAGTTTATATTACCAAATCAATGGGCATAATATGAATACTTACGGAGATATAGACACGCTCTTAAACACCTCAGGGGTCGTCAGATTGATCTGGAGGAAGCCGAACTGCATGTCATTGTGCATAAAATTATCCCTGTTCCTAAAGTTCTGAGGGTTTATTACATACTCCCCAGTATTCGCAACACCCATTTCAATCATGTCTATGTACTCGAGTTGTGGTCGAATTGTAACCTCCTTGTAACCCCACAGACTGATTTGTAGCTGAACATTCAAGTTGCTTGTCAAATTGAAGCGGTCCCAGGTGATTCTGATCTCTGGGGGATAACGTTCGTGAACTGCGTTGGTTGTAAAGAAGATCTTTTCGGTAGCTGTGGCGGGAGTTTCTGGAAAATAAAATCTAGTTTCAAGTATATTGTACTTAGCAAGGGCATACCACTAACCGAGTGTCGTTCTCGACCTTAAACCGTGGTAACCTAAGAGATCTGATCCAAAACGACTCACCAACAAAGTATTTTCCCTTCCATTTATAAGGTTCATTATTGATTGCAATTTCGAATCTCGCGTAACCATTATGCCAGAACCGTGGCTGCACACAGATAGCCCTGTTTACATCAACGACGGCACCTATTACCGATTCTGTGTCAAACCTGTAAAGAAAATAAGAATTTAAATGAATTCAACCATTATTAGGTTAAAATACTGCAGTACAAAATATAGTAGTGTAGTAGATACCTGCACGTGATCCTGTCATCAGGATTGAAGCAAGGTCCGGTGATGTTGACGATGGTTCCTCCAAGCATGTTACCACTCTCTGGTGCGAACATTAAAGGAAGATTGGCACCGTCTATGGAAACAAAAATATTCTTAAGAATGCAGTAGAAAACAATCAACAATTTGAAGTCATAGTTGTATAGGCAAGGTTTGTTCTTATCATATCACCATGAATCTAAATAACGATACTTTAGACATTGTCGAAAATATACAATTTACCACTTCTTCGCCATGTCAAAAAAGAGCTGCCCTCTTACCACCACCTGTCTAGCAGCAATGTTTTCAATATTGCTTTCAGTTTTCGACAGTTAACTCAGATTCAAATTCTGCCAAAATTTACAATTAAAATTTATAATGACAATACTTTAAGAGGTGGTAGTAAAGCCCCTAGCAGCAGATATACATGAACTCTAAAGTAGCCCTGCTTTTGCATCAGAATTGGGTAAATTATTGCAAATCCCCTAGAATCAAAAGATAACGCCTTCCAGGATGCTATTTGACAATGGTTTACTTACCAATATCCTTATTACAGGTTCCCATAAGTATTTTCTCATCAATCCTGAATACATGTCGACCTGGGAACCCATTTGCCCACCCTCTGCCCGTTAAATCTCTGAGCACTGACGCTTGAGAGTACGGTTTGTATTCGTAACTTTGAGTACCGTTGCCAGCATTGAAACCAATCTAGACGAAAACATATCCATGAAAAATCGTAACGACATATCAATCAGAAGGATAAATATTGAAACAATAGAAAAACCTACATGAAGTAGGTACAAGTAGAAAACTGAAGGTGTTGATGATCATTATAATATTGAAGACAATTCTACCCTTGTCGAGATTTTTAAGTCAATATTATATTACCAAATCGGGACCTCGATTAAAGATACAGAAAGCTACACAAAGTTCAACAAAAAGACAGAAATATCGCCTATGTATCACATGCCCAAATCTCTTCAAAAATAAATATTGTATCTTTATATTTAACTGACTATAGACCTTATTAACCCTTGTAGTTAATAAGGTCAGTTATATTTGAATTGCTACTTACATAAGCAGGCACACCGCCCTCCCCAGTAGTAGTGTCACCACCAGCCTCGGTATGTGAGCTCCAATTAATCTCCAGGTAGTTGAAGATCGCGTACGTAAACACTTCATCAGTCGCCAGTACCATTTGGAATGTATTTGTCTAGGAAACATAATGTTTTTAAATCCTTGGAAATTTAAGTATTCCTGAACGTAAAACCAGAAGGGCGATTGCGTAATTAAATTGGAAACAAGTTTCAATTACCTTCGACTTGACTTGACAATCCGACATGTTTGGTATCTAACGAAAATTGATAGCAATAAGAGATATAATAGCCTAGCAGATATCGGTCGCTCAAGGACTTATTATCGGCTCCCAGTAAGCAAAATGCTCATACCTTTTTATGTCTTTAGCGATTGTTCATAATCTCAGCCTTAGTTTAGATGCATAATCTGCTGTACTTTGTTATTCGCACTATACTTAAATTATATTTTAAATGGACATATCTTACCATATACAGTGAGTTGTCGATACCGCCAGCAAAGGACATGTTCTTCCAAGTGATGGTGATCACGTGTTTGGGGAAGAATGTCTCAGAGCCGATGACAGCTTCACGAATGTCCCAAGTGACACGCTCTCTCATCTCCACACCGAGCTGGTCAGTACGCGTCTAGAGATAAATTAAAGAGTTATAGAGCTATGCGAAAAATGCTATAAATACTGAATCAAGATTCTAGATTTCATTATTTTACCTGCAAATCTCTATCCATCCTGAAATATACACCCGGTCTCCTCGGGTCAGGTTCTTCGGGTCTCATATTGCCAATGCGGCATTTGCTGAAGAAGATACCAATGAAGGAAGGGTCACTAACATCTGGCCAGTCCCTCACAGGGAAGGTCAGAGGGTACGTGTAGTGGTCTGGGGGATCACTGAAGTAGATGTAGCCGTTCATTGAAAGCTGGAAGGTAAGAGAGAAATAGTTAATAAGCTTTGCAATAAACGAACAATACTGCATTATTACAGACACCTTGCAGAGTTTAAATTTATGAATAGTCAGACAGAATAAATACTAATCCAAATTGTCTTACAATTTGTTGATACAAATATTAGTCATACTCACTCTGGTATAATTGAATCTGAACCCAAAGAAGGGCAGCTGAAAGTTGAAATTCTTATGGATCTGCGGCGTTGATGCATGAATGTCTCTCTGGTAGTCACCAATGTTCTCACTGCCGCCTTGGTCGTAGAACCAGTACAAGAAGTTTGATCTGATTTGGGTGAGTCGTTGGGTAGTGATAATGTAGGCCTGACCATTGTTCTGGTAGCTCGTGTCGGGTAGGACTCGACCGTCGATGTGAGCTGGAAACGACAACAGACAATATTACAACTCTCCTATTATATTTATAGTAGGAGACTTTGTTTCAGAGTTAAACACAAGCAAAGATTCTTTAATACTTGAAAGAATATCCAGCTAGTAGAAATATAGGATCATCATCATTACGCTTTGGCCAGGTTTAAGCTTGCCTGACACCGTGCTTACATGTCTCTTAAATATCTTTCTTCTGAAAGACCCAACCTGGCCAAAAAATGCCATTATCATCATCATGCTTTTGCTCCCCAACGGGGTAGGTAGAAAGTAGATGTACCTACTGTAGTAAACCTACTTTTTGCCTCTTGCCATTGTTTGAGTTCCTCATCATTAAAATGATTTAGTATATAGTCTTCTATTCTGATTTCGGTACAGGTTTGCAAATTACACACGTCTTTCTAGATTTTCTTGATTCTCATCTGATGTTGAGCATCAGAATGTCTTTATTCCTTTACGGGTTAGCAAGTGAATTTGTGGTGAAGTTTCTGAACAATTATTTTGAAATAAACATTCATTGATATCGCTAGTAACTATAACGTGGTGAGTCCAGCGATATCTCACTAGCTTAAGTATGATAATGATAAGCTATCAGTTTGTATCGAACGAATGATTCCTAGTATATTAAAGGCTGATGTCATGTCGAACACCTTGCAACGCTTCTTTGTTTCGCATTCAACAAACAATATTTTAAATTCAGTCATCAATGTACTGACGTCTCGTTATATTGCAGCTGATTAGCAAATTCTTTGTGATTTGACTCATTGAGTTATGATTAATTTACGTTTTGTAGTAGCACCATTGAAATAAAGCTCTGTATCTATATGGAAATAGTAGATTTTTCTTTTGTCATAACAATTAATTGAATTTCTAGTGGCTTAACATTTGAAAGGAATTATGTTTATTTTATTGCTGATTGGATAGGTGCGGCAAATTCAATAGATAAATGACATCTGTTTTTATCAATAACTTTTTTCGATAATTCATTTAGGAAGTTAATTATACAAAAACATTACCACGTATGCATTACTTTCGGCATCGACGACGATGTGGAGGCATTCCTTTGTATATAATTTATCTTTATTTTTCTTCCCTTGTATTTTTTTGTTTTCTTTGAATCTAGTTTTTAATGTAAATAAAAAAAATCAAAAATCTTTAGTCGTAGTTCGGTGGCAAAGCGATCACTACTAATGCATTAGCATCTTCTTGACCCATAAACTTTATCCAACAGTCAACATTGAGATTAAATCATTTTTAATCTCGTGACTTGTTTTATTTTCTAACAAATGCTAATATGTAAGGCAAGGTGTTATATTAGGTGTATAAAAAAAGTTAAAAACTGACTATTTAAGCTATCCAGGCTGCTTACAATACCCGACTAAACGCCTAGTGGGTACAAACTTCTGATACAATGATGAGATAAATACATAGTTGCTCTTATTCTGTCCTCCGAATCAAGAGCAGGAATATAAGACTTGTCTTGGCTTGCATAGCCCTATTACATCACTAACCTAAACGGGAAACTCGAAAAATAGCAAGTGAAATAGATCTAGATGCTTTCAAAATATAGTGCTAGGTAGAGTCAAATATCTATGAACGTTAAAATATTTTCCTGTTAAAATACGTCATTCTGATGATACACCACTTCAAAAACCGTACGGGGCCCACAGTGCAAACAATAATCGCACTTGACCGGCTTTTTTATCTCATGATAAAGTGCGTAGCCCTTATCTGTACCTAATTGGTTACTTTACTGCGTTAACCAACGTATTTCAAGAGTTCCGTGCACTTCGTCATATAACGTAACGTTTACCGCTTGCTGAACGGTAAAGAAAATCATCACGAGCTAACCTGGCCCATATTTCCCTCGTATTTAGGGGGAATGAATGTGCCCGGTATAATGGCAATATGCTCTATTACATTGGGACCAAAATTCATCGACAAAGTGTGGATGTACTGCAGTGCACTACTATGACTACCCCTTCGGGGAATAAAGGCGTGATGATGTAGAAAACGCCTTAACATGTGTATTTTATATTTAGGCATCACATTAAGGCGTATCTTAGCATAAGTAAAAATGTTCAAAAGTCTTTGAGCCAAGAAGTCAAGAGTAGACATTGGATTCCGGGCTACTCCAGTAGGCTTTGCATGACTGCGTAGACATAGGTTTTATCTCTTTCAACTGTCAGATTTCACGAAGAAAATGACGTCACACCGACTCATGTCTAGTACAAAAAGCTCGAGGTGACGTCATTTTCTCGACAAATCTGACAGTTGTAAGAAATTATGACTACACGGTCATGCTGAGCCTACTGTACAGATCCAGACTTCGACAACCTTTTCGGTGGATATCATGTCAGAAGCGTCTTTAATTAAGTCGTGTTATAGCTGTCAGGGTGCGGCCATTATCAGTGATTACTACATCGCATTTGATATAACAAATGAGTAAGTTGCATTATACGGCTCAAATATTGTTTTATAAAGTAGGTTGGGCCTCAATTTATGGTAGGTACAGCTTAGACGGCACGTAATTTTGGTATGACTTTTCCATTCGTTAGGGCATGGCAAATAAATTATTGATAAACTTTTGTTGAAACTAATTTTGATGCAAGCAATGGCATTGAATAATATTTTTATTCCAAAAATTATTATGTATTATGATGTATTATAATAAGCTAGTGGGTAACTAATCCGAGCTACAGTCCCTAAATTTTAAGTTAGATCTCGCGTTTATCAATATTTAGGAGAAGATTACCTCAGTAGAAACTTGCTCTTTAAGACTAAAGGATAAGTCTAAACCCTTTTTTTACTAAACAGAAATAGTTTCCGATGGTAATAGTAATTACCTACTAAAATTAAAAGAAATTAAAACCGGCCATTTTAGAGCCGCAAGGTATTGTGCGTGACGATGGCAAGCGACCCGACGGAATGTCTCTGGTTTCTTAGAGCACGGGGTGAGTATGGGATGCAACCTGCGCCGATACTTTCTCTCCTTCCCATCTCTCGGGAACCACTCAGAAAGCGTGCTCGGCGGCGGAGGCGGCTGAGACTCTGAAACGGCGGAAGTATGGGTATATCGGCTCCAAATATATTTTCATTCCATTTGGAGTCGAAACCCTAGTCCAAGCATTTTTTATTTTTATTTATTTATTATTAGGCAATAAATTGGCCGACACAACCGGCGACCCAAGAGCAGGCCATTTCCTTGCCCAACGAGTGGCTCTAGCCATTCAGCGAGGAAATGCAGCCAGTGTCTTGGGTGCGCTTCCTCATGGGCTAAACTTTTTACATATTTTATAAATGCATTTTTTCTGCAGTGCACCTCTGCCTACCCCTTCGGGGAATACAGGCGTGATGATGTATTATTATTTTTTCTTATTAGTTTTAACTTATTTTATTTTGAATTGTAAATAGTTATTGTTTTCTTATATTTACGCGAATACTATACATTGAAATAAAACTATTTTACGGATTTTATTGCTGTAAAGCAGCCGAAACGACGGGAAAATAAAATAGTAAATAAACGCGATAAAATCCGTAAAATAGTTTTATTTCATTGTAAATAGTTGTTGTTAATAAATCTAAGTAATCTTGTGTATAAGTAAGTTTATTTTTTCCAAAACATTAAAAATCCCTCAGCAACAAGCCCTCAAAGTACTTATGTACCTAGGTACTTTATTTACGGAAAGAAACTGACAAAAAAATTGGCTAAGTAGGTAGTAAATTCTATTACCTATTTGAAGATCTAGTCATAATCATACATTTATTTACCACATAGGTAGGTATACCAAATGAATGAGAGTTACACATAGTTTATGTACATTGTGATTGTGTTAGTCATGAGATGACTCACATCTATGCCATTCTTAAGTATGTAAATACTTTTATTATTACCTGTAAATATTAGAACAGGGCCCCAAGTACGCTAACCCCATCGTAGTGCAGTTGCTGCGTTAGCATCTCTTTATCAATGGTAGCTAGAGTATGACCAGACATTAGACATTGACGCCTTGAAGCCTATAGACTATTCATATTCTTGCTACCATTGACATAAGATGTTGTTTTCATACCTTGTAAAATGGAGTCATATCAACTCCATAAATATAGCTTTAGGGGACTTGGAGCCCTGTTCAATGGTGTTGCTGAACTGAACTGAACTGCTTGAAAAGAACATGATAGAGACAAGACGAGAAGTAGGTAGAAACTCATAATACAAAACATTGTGTTTACTTTGTGCATGTATGTTATACCTGCCTACTTTGTGTAGGAGCATGGCTCACTCAAACAAATGACATGTGTAGTAGGTATATCCTCTTGCAATACCTTAGCAATGTTGAAAACATGCTGCTAAAGTATTTGTGTTTATATTTATATATTTAATAAGACATCCAAAAAGTGTAGCATTAATAATACATTAATATAAAATATAAATAAAGAAAAACTAAATGCACAGTTAACGAAGGTGCCACAACATGCATGCATTTAATTTCAATGGTTCTACTACAAGTTAGGTATTTGCCGGAAAAAGACGTAAAATATCATATCTCGGCCACGTGCTCAGACACGAAAGATCTCCTGCAACTATTTTGATGGGCTAGGTCGTCGGCAAGAGGCGAGTTGGTCGCAGGAAGAAGTGGTGTGTGTCGAGTGGACTAGAATTTCCAACGCAGTCTAATTATTCCGACTTGCACAGGACAGAATTTCAGAAGTTGATAGCCAACATTCGCTAATTGGAGAGGCCATCGAAGTAGAAGAAGATATGGCATTCCATATCTTCTTTTAGTTCTGGTTTATTGAAAACCGAAGGAAATCGATAAAGTATGAACCACACCCTAGATTAGGACAAAAAGACTTAGAACCAATCAAATTTAAGTTTAAAGAGTCAATAGCTGACAATCGGTGAGGTTCCGGATCCGACCCCAACCCTGGCTTTGGACTATTGATCTTGTCATCAGCACTTTAGCTCAGTTTACGAGGCTAATGGATCTAATAACTAGATAACCTCACATTGATAACCTTTAGAGGAAAACTAAGAAAATGTTATCATTGGCGACAAGTTTACAAACATTTGTAACTATTCCTTTTGCAAGGGTCATAACCAAGTAAGCCAATATTTGAACAAACACATGCCAAAACAAAGTTGGTATCAACTTGGTAGAACGAGGTCAATACAATCTTTATATTTGGTTAACTGTTACATACCCTTCTTATCTTTTTGAGATAACTATCTAATAAGATAAATCGATACAAATTTCAAACTTGTTCCAGGGTTAAGTAAGGAAAGTTCATTGTTTTGACTTGTTTGGCTTAAAGGTCCACAATAACCCTGTGTCACAGTCACGAACATCATAGTCTCGCTCACATATCACGCTTAATGTATTATTTTGTGATTTATGCTTAAGTACAGTAAAGGCTTTGTAATTCAGTTTCATCCATCATCGCTATTGGGAGAACTGACTTTCTACTTAACAATGGCGAAATAACTGCCAATTGTGGGTGAAGCCATTACTCATCTCATTTCATTTCGTAAAATAATAATGTATTATTTTATATGAAGTGTCTCGTTTCGCTCTCGATTAAAGTAGGACCAAAAAATGCAAAGGTGTACTCACATGCGCCTTGATTCCCTTACGGTTCGGAGGAATCAAGCGGACTATTTCAGATTCTTATCTGCCTAAACCCCACGGTAAACCTTTTGCCATAAATCACATATGCTTCGCCTACCCTCTTTGGGGAATGCAACCGTGTTTACGTATTTAATTGTCTTACTTACCATACTCATTGTTAGTGGTGACCGTAGTACCAGGCGTGGCCAGCAACTGCTTTTCGCTCAACGAACTGGCATCATTCGTATCGAAGTTAATAGCACCCAAATTGATATTCTGCTCATCAGTCAGTCCATCATTCAGCTGGTATTTCCCACTCCTCACTTGCAAGTTCGCATCGCCACTTATAACTTCCACCGGAGACTCATCGTTGATGATTTCATCTTCCTTTACTTCAACCGGAACAAATACGGTCGTCGTTTCACTAATTTTGTCCTCATTTACAAATGTTTCCTGTCCAATAACACTTACAACTAACAAAGCCACTACAGCTAGAACTTTAACACCCATTTTTACACTATTGATATCTTCATCATTTAATTTTTTATCAGTTTATTTAGTGCCTACAACAGGTGCCTTACTATTGTAATGGCCGACTAAAGCGCTGGTACTTTGTGTGCCCGTTGATATGGTATTATCTTTCGGTGGTATGATAAGATAGCAAATAGGAGCGTTAGGTGTGCCAAATTCTTTGTCCTAATCGTAGCCCTGTTGGGTTTTAATTTTATGTTGATATTTCATTTTCATTTGTGGGCTCCTGCCGTTTTTTTTTAATTTTCCCTGGCATAAAATTCATTCAAAACAATTTTTATTATTATTAATATTACAAACATACTTTCTTATTGCTAATACAAAAAAAAAATGGTTTAGCAATTACATTGATGGATGGATGGTTCTTGATGCACGCAAAGTTCATAGTATCCTTACATACCTATATACACAAGTGTTCTCAGATCTCAATGTAACATGTATTTACTTTCTTAAATTATTTCTTCGTTCGCTTATGACTTCAAAATGTGCAAGTCCAAGCGAGAATCATTTTTCAGGTTTTCAGCCATCTCTGATTTATAGGCTGAAATGATTTTCATTGGCCTTAACGTCCTTGAGGTTTGACGGTCCGTCATATATGCGCTTATTTTCGTTGAAATATAAAGGCGACATGCTCGAGGCGCCTCATAGTTCCGGCACGGATCCTAAACTTATAAACTTACAATTAATCGATAGTGCGTTGCAAGTACGTGGCTTATCAGAAGATAACAATTGTTTACTCGCTTGATTCGGCTAAGTAGGCGGGGAGTGACTCAATACTGTTATTCAGTAGAACTTCCTTTACGGAAATTGGGAGTCATACCGGATGTGTTGAAACTACTTGATTATGCTTACGACTGTGCTGTAACCTAAGATGAACGAAGCGTTTAAACAGAGGAGTCTCGTGATTAAATATAGAAGTGTTCTCAAAGCCTACCTTTTACAGTCTTTTAATGGTTAACAAAGTGGTTATCGCCTTTTGGCCAATAATGACCTCTTGAAAATTGCTTTTACTTTTAAAAGCTCCAAATAAAAAGGTATTTTACTATATAGCATAACTTCTATGGGATATATGAATTTCTTCTTCTTCTTTTTTACGAAATGAGTGAAATGGTTATATTTAATGGAATAAGATGAGGAATGGCTCCACCTTCGTTTAACGGGTATTTCAGCCAGTGTCAAGTAATTAATAGCAAGAGCAAATTCAATAAATACACATTATAAATAAAAAATGATGATGACAGTGATAAAGATGGCGGATGAATCCTCATATATGAATTTATGTTTATTTAAAAAGCATTTCAACTATATTAGCGTCAATTTTTTTTTAATTATGTCAAAGTTTATACTAAAAAGTTAATTTGTAGATTACAAAGTTCGAAAAATCTCAGCCATTTTATGTGTAAACAGATCTATTACCACAAACATTTCACGAACTCCTTTGAGGATGTTTGCTGTTTGACCTGTTTTCCTTCCCTATGCTACCTTTAAATCTTACACAGCTTGCAATTGTAATGTAATGTACTTGTAATTTGTGTATTTAATTAATTTTATGTTTTGAGAATTTAAATAGCCTCATTAATTGTATACTTTATATTGTATAATTGTTAATTAAGAAAAATACATTAAAATGTAAATCCTGGAATAAAGCAACCATGGAGTTTCTTGCCCATTCTTCTCCATAGGAAATGCATTCCGAATGGGTAGTAGAGATGCTATTATTAACTATTGTATATTGACGATTCATAAGTGCCTGTATGGGTTTATTAGAATAAAAAAATCTGATTCTGATAATAACGCCTCGTAAAATACGATTAGCTATCTCCTCTTGCAATCACTACGTTTAAAAATCCACAGGCGTTTAAAGATAACTCTACATCTCTAACAATATCGCATTAACCTTACGTACGAAAATTAAACAAAATTCTAAGTAATGCTGCTATAATGAGGTAGTTGTACGGCTCTTGGCGTGCGAAAAAACTGGATCAGACACTTACGCTTTTGATGGGAGGGCTTTAAGGAGTGTGGAAAGCCGGTTCTAAATGGTATTTCTTAGAATGTAACCTTGAAATGAGAGCTAAGATGCGTTCCCTAATTACCAACATGAAATTTTGACTCCTTGAGACTGTTTTTGAAGGGTATATGTATTAAAGAAATACTATCACGCTTTTGTTCTCCAAAGGAATAGGCTGGGATACCTGATGATGGGGGGAGTTGGTTACCTACTACTTTTGTGTTTCATACATCTCGAAGGGGTAAGATCTAAATATAACTAACTACGATAGTAGGTATCTACATTATCACGCCTGTATTCCCCAAATGGTCAGGCACAAGTGCATTGCAGTGCACCCACTTTCTGACTGTATACCATGTAATACACGGCGTAATTAATGTCGTATACTTTATAACTTTACCTGCTATAAATGTATAGATGGCGAAATGCTTGAGGCCAAAACTACCACATGGTCAACTTTACCCTGGTGCGTACGCACTGTAAGAGAGTTCAGGTTTGGGCTGATTTAAACCTCAACCACACTGGTCTGAAAGTTTTCTAAAATTGAGCCCGCAGTGAAGGTTAAATAGCCCTACTTAATACTCGTCTTTAATATAAACTTGTACTTCGTTCAAAAAGTAAGTACTAATAGGTATTTCGTTTTCTTTGTCAAAACACTTGACTTATAAAGTCCTTTAAAACAATGCGGTCTCAGATGAGTGCAAAACAAATTGAACGCACGACTCTAACCGACCAATTAATGCTAAGATATATCATACGATTAATCTTATCGATATTATATCGTGCATTGCTTGATATGTGAGAGTCCTTTAAATACACCTCATGAAGAAACAGTAATGGATATAGTTGGAGAGGATAACTACGTTTTCATATTGATTTACTGGCAAATGTAATGGTATGTTCTAGATTGGCGATTAACAGACTACATCGTAAATAATTTATGGGCCCTTTAAGTGTAAAAAAAACAAAAAATTTTTTGGTTAATTAATTATTTTTCCTCTCCACGTAGACGTTTTGTAGTTAGCAAGGAAAATATTTATTTCATTAAATATATATGTAAGGATAATGATTTATGTAGGTATATAGTAATTTAATCTGTAACATTCTCCTTATAAGCGCTATTATTTTTAATGTTCTCTTCTTAAATGACATATGTGTGCGTAGACATCAAAGTTACACATAAGATTGGACGTAGGAAACTGTCAAATATTTGGAAACGCTTGCTATTCGATATAATAACGCGTTGTGACCTAATACTAGACCTAATTGGCCAGAAAGAAAAAAGTTTAAGGCTAACAATTGTAGGACGATATTTTTATCCAAATTCTAAAAAGTTAATGATTTTCTCGCGATGTATATACAGACTTGCGTGTGTTACTAATGTTCTGACAAGGCTTAATTTAAAAAAGGTAGAAGATTGTTTATGATCCCACGCGCACGGAGTTGCCGGCAAAAACTAGTCCTGTGTATCCATAGCAAAAGGAAAACATATAATTCGCTAACCATACAGAGTGCACGCGTCTCTACATCGATAAGAGTGTGTGACTGCATATAAAGCCTCCTTGTTTTGTGTGGAACGCACAGAACAACTCTACAGTTGATACGACGCGCGCCATTTTGATCGGCGTTCCAATTTTGTAATTTGTTTTTATTCTATTCAGTCAATTTTTATTCAAGACCATGCCTTGCGGTGGCTGCGGTGATGGTAAGTTTTTAAAAATATTTGAAACTAAGCACTTACCCCTAAATTAATAGAGTTATGATTTGTTTGTAGAAGCCATGTCAAATATTTATGTACTGAAAAAAAAATATATGCGCGTCGAATTGAGAACCTCCTCCGTTTTATTCGTTGGTTAAAAATCGCCTTCCAGGTGGTTTGTTATTTACGATTCATAAGTGCCTATATTGTTCATATGTTAAGAAAGTATGTATGAATAACTGGCTATAACAGGATTTCTCTTATGAAGACGAGTGGCTATCCCAGCTTTGGAACAACTATTAAATTATGTATAAACAAAAAAAAATATCCCAAGCATAGATAGACAAAAAAAACATCATCCAAGAGTTTCTCCTTTGTTTTTTAATTCAAAAGAACTAATTGGCAGTACCACTAAGTATTTTGATTTTCACGTACGTACACCAAGTTTATAGTACTTTCAATCCATAAACAAAACATTTACAGAGGCTTTTTGGTTTTTTTTTATATTCCTATTGTAAATAGATCAAATATGTCTAGTGATGATACATGATTTTTTATACGGTCAAAAACATAAAGCTATATTGAAGCAATAATGTTGAAGACTTGGTAATAGAGGGGCAGGTGTCGATAACATAATTTTCGTAAAAACAATATCGTTCGTTTCGTGTGAAAGTTACAGTATTTTATAAACAAAGCCATGTTTACAGACTACCTATACATTCTCGTTTACAGTTCAATTTGTTTTCTACTTAGGTAACTACGTGTTCCAATTCATTCGTAACTGTTAGATAGTAATTTCTAATAGTCACAAACTAGTCAAACACAATCTAAATAAACTTAAGTGTACCGTGTAAACCGCGTTGAAAGAAAAGAATAATACATAATCATGCCTGTATTCCCCGAAGGGGTAGGCAGAGGTACACTGCAGTGCACCCACACCTCGCCGATGTATTTTGGTTTGTAATAGGAGGCGAGCCTATTGCCATTATACCGGGCACATTCTCCCTCAATACCAGGGAGATTTGAGCCATAGTCCACCACGCTGGCCCAGTGCGGGCTGGTGAACTTTACACGCCTTTCTTTAGACGTGCAGGTTTACTCACGATATTTTCCTTGATCGTTCAGCAAGTGGTAATCATTGTTGAAAAAGACATTCGCCATTAAAGAACAGAAAAACTATAAAATGAGACCTTAAAATAAATCAACGAGACTGGCACCTCATCACATTATGCCTTAGCAGTATTGTTACAATATTACTTTGTATTTTGGATTGAATGACAGTCATCCGGAAAAAAAATACGCTAAAATGTATTATAAAGTAGTAATACCAATTATACCTATAGGGTAAAACATACGATTATAAATAATATCGAAGTTGAAGCGACGCGAATATCGAAGCGACTGTTTTATTTTAATGTATTCGATTATTTTGGTGTCCTTCGAAATTTGTGCATTAAGCCAGTACAAATTGTTTATGGATTTCATTTTTTACAGCCTGCAAGTGTAGTGCCAGCCAGTGTGGCACGACATGCAAATGCGACTCTACTTGTAGCTGCAACTGCAAGCGTGCTACCCCTGCCACAGATGCTTCTAAAACATCTAAGTAGCCCTACGAATAATATTAATATTCGTAGAAGTATAAATGTAAGCATTATTGTATTGTAAAACAAAAAACGTCTATTCTCCCATCAATGAGTGTAGCCGAACACATATTTTTAAGAAACCTTCCAAATTTGAATTTTGACGTGTAGCTGTATAAACAAGATGGCGATTACCAAATGACTTAATAACCTCTGAACGACTAGAATGTTCTTAATTAAATATTTTAAACATCTGTTATAACATCGATAGGTATACATATCGCTTGCAAATTACTTATATTTTATATTAAAACAGATATTGTATACCTTTTCACAAGTAATATAGGCATTGCTTTATGTAATACATAGGTATAGTTAGGTTATTATTGGATTCTTTATTTTTCATAAAATACCTATGTATGATTTTATGTTTCGCCTTCCTGTTTTATATGTGATTTAGAAATAAAACTAGTACTAACAGCGATATGTTTTTTCTTTCTTATAACTATCTACTCAGTTATGATAATAGATTTTTTTTAAATGGACTACGCTGTTGGCCTTTACAGCTTGATAATAGAATATTGCCAGACAACACATACTCATCGTATAATCCCAAACCAAACAGCGCTTGTACTATGGGTACCATACAATAGACTCAAGGCGGTCCCAGGTATAAATTCCAAGGCCATTTCTGGAATTTTCCGCTATCGGGAATCGAACTTACAACTATTCGGTGCAGTGAGCGGTCTACGCTGGAACCACTCGACCTAGCTGTCGTCAAATTTGCAGTTAATGTAACTTCTATACTTTTATCGAAGCGTCTTGTGCAAATGCTTCTGAGTTGGCATAGATAGTCAGCTACGGGGCAATTCTCACATGATTCAAATCATCTCTATAATATCGAATCTATAACATCTCGATACGACCCTAAAGGTGTGTCGTGCTACCATGGGTATTAGATCGCTAGGAGTCACTTGTCGCTTGCGTGAACTTGAATCGAGTTCGCTGAGTAGCTGACGATAAAATGCGTCGTTTAGGACACAATGCGTCAAAAAACTATCCAGTAAAAAATGGCGACATTGGTGGAGCCAATTGACAAAGAGAATCTAACGAGCTGTGACCAAGTTAATAATGATTACAATGGTAGGTAGCAAATTGACGAAATAATTTCTCGATAATCTCAGATTACTAGTGTGACGAAATATAAAACTAGTAACTACTACTACTACTACAGCCCTTTTAACGTCCCACTGCTGGGCACGGACCTCCCCTGACCTCCCCTGCGAGGGGGATTCAGGCCATAGTCCGCCACGCTGGCCCAGTGCGGGTTGGCAGACTTCACACACCTATCGAGAACTAGTCAAGTTCCCTCAGACGTGCAGGTTTCCTCACGATGTTTTCCTTCACCGTTTCAAGTGATAATCCCGGATGAAAATGAGATTCGCACATAAATCGCAGAGGTGCGAGCCGGGGTTTGAACGTGCACACTTTGATTGCAAGGCGTGCGTTCGACCACTCGGCTACCACTGCTATAACTAGTAACGGGAGAAGATAAGTAAAAATACCATTTAAAAACTTGCCTTGGTAGAGCCGGCCTTAAACTCAAGGGGTGTATGTTCAAACCGCAGGCTTGCACTTCTGGTAATTTTGGATTTCATAATAACCTTCCGGGAACGAACCCTACAGCTAAGGTTATGTTAGTTTTATTGTAACATCACACGGGATCCAGTTTCCAAGGCAAAAGAAATCAATCATAATACATGTTTCCAAACATGTTTTACTGATAAAACGAGTTTTAAATGATACATTGTAAATTTAAAAAATGGTTAACACAAGCTAACTTACCTTGCAGATGTTTAAATTGAGTCGAAGATGTTTGGCATCCCGACGCCCTTACATAGGGCGTCATGATGTCACAACCTCGGCGTCACGACGCCCTTCTTTTGGCGTCGAGGCTCTCTTGTATCAACGTCATAATGTGAAAAACATGGGACGACTTATAAAATGTGTCATGGTGATATCATCTCGGCGTCACGACGCTGTCATGAAAGCGTCCTGACGCTTTTAACACTCACGTTGAAACTTTCAATGGTTCAAAGCTTTAACGAATTAGACAGCAAGGCTTAATTCACTAATCAGTCAAATTTTAGTTGTATAAAAATTCTAGCAAATTGTTTCATCAACCTTGTTCGATGTTTGTCTGTCAACCTCGCTATTGTTCAGTTTTTATTGCATCACTGCAGTATATAAACTGTTGTCGTTTTCTTAAGTCGCATAGTCTCAAATCAAGACACATTCAGACGTTACCAGTAAAATAATCAAATCATCAAAATGCCCGCTCCTGAGACCTGCAAAGGTAAGTTAGAGACAATGTTTAATTAAATTTATTTTATATTTTCTTTGAAGGTTAGTTATACAAATTTATAAAACCCTCTAAAGGGACCCGTTTATGTAAGTAACCCTAAAAATGTAATAAAGCACACCGCGTCGCAAAATTTTAAAAAAAAATCGACTTAATCGAGTTAGAGATAATGTCGATTTACGAGAATAGCGCCCTATATTGACGAATGTCGCCTAGAAATGTTCATTCTTCATCGAAATGAGATTGACAGCAAAAGGAACTATTGACGCATGGGCATGGCTTTTACCTCTGAAATTCAATCACTATATTTATTGACAGAGAGTTCGGTTTGGTATTGACAAACATTTTGACGTCCAACTTTGACGCCCCTGTGTGCAGGAGCTTAATCGTTTACATTAATACAAGTCTGGTTCTGAGCTTGATTCTACTTTGACTCGCTTAAACAGAAATTAAAACTTACGGCACGTCCCGGCTTCGCACGCGTTCATAATATAGCCTATGTTACTCAGTGATAATGTAGCTTTCTAACGGTAAAATAATGTTTGAAATTTTTGAGTTAATTCATTACATACAAAAATACAAATCTTTCCTCTTTATAATATTGGTATAGAAGTATAGATTAGTCTTCTTTTATAGATACCTGTAAGGACAATGCCGACTGCTGCAAGGACACTGATGGCAGCGAAACCAAGAGCGCTGATTGCTGCTCATCCACTCAAGGTATACAATGGAGTTTCTCTTAAAAATCAAAGCTGAAAGGTGGCACAAGATCGCTTTTGCCTTGCGCTACCATTCCAACCTATAGGATTTTCGGTTTGAACCTTTAGCCATGCTAATTATTCATATTGGTAAACGGTTCTAAAGTGTGAGGTCTCGAGAAAGAGTTCTCGGGTTCGAATAGCACGAGTTGTCTGAATCTATTCCTATTGTTAAACTATTCTTTTTTTTACAGGAGGTTGCTGCTAAATTATAATGCCGAACATCTTCACATCAACTGACCTGAGGACTGTCTCAATACGCTGTTTAGAGCTACTTCAATTATATTATTGTTTGCATGATAAATAACATGAAATAAATTATTTTATTGGTCGTAAAATGGTGCCTCAATTTGACTTAACCCTTTGATTCCGTTACATTCGACTGCCTATGTGATGGTAACTGAGATAAAAATGTACTATTTGTATTATTTCTTTGGCGTTTCTTTCTTTTTATAAACTTATAGAGAGCTAACATGAATCTTTTGGAAAATGTATTCATACAGGGTGCATCAGACCTCCAAAATTCAGGCACATACTCGTACATAGTACTCGTCCTCGTTCATAGCTGATATGTACATGCTTAGACCGAACTATCCTAGTTCCTGAGTTACAGATACTTGAATATTTGTTATGGGTATCGTGTTATGGCTTTAGGGCACACCTTACTTAACTGTGTAAACCAGATCTACCAAGGGCAACTATTAATCTATCTATACAAATAAATAAAATTGGAGTGTCTGTTTGTAATATCAAAATAACACTTTTTTACCAAATGCGTATGAATGTATACACGATACCAACAATGAAAACGCAATTATTATTTTTTTGTCTGTCTGTCTGTTTGTTTGGGGTAAACTTCTAAACGGCTAAACCGATTTCAATGGGACTTTCACTGACAGATAGCTGACGTTCCAAGGTGTAACTTAGGCTACTTTAATTTTAGAAAAAGCACATCCCGGTTCCGCGGGAAAAACATAATACCCATATTTCCGGGTAATCTCCCTAAAGTCCACGCGGGCGAAGTCGCGGGCACAGCTAGTATTTAATAAAACATGAACATTTTGCATAGGACTCGAGATAAAAAAATTGCCGATGAATTAACTATTTGATTTTCGAATTTGGATGTATTTTTTAATATTTAGTATTATTTCGGTTTTCTGATACCCTGTATACAAAAATATTGAATATCAGTTGTAGATAATATTCACAAAACAGAATATGTAAATTTAACATAGGACTCGAGATAATAATATTACGAGTTAGAGAAATTGACGACGAAATAAAGTTGGAATGACAAGGTCGAATTTCGATCAAACTTTTATATATATAGCACGCAGTTGTATACCTGATACTGATGCAAACGTCGAAGCATTATTTTGGACTTCTGAAATAGCCTGTATATGATTGGTCGAGCAGTTCGAGTTTAGGTCACTTGGTTCACTGCACCGTGTTGATGCGAGTTTGGTCCCCGTCAGAATTTCCGGAAAGGTCCTTTTCGAATTTACTCTGATCTGGGTGTATCTAGAATCGATCCCAGTCTATTGTATGGTATCTATAGCACAATTGTTGCTAAGTCTAGGATCATATCGACGGGTAGGCGTAGTGACTCAAACGCCATTTTGGCTGACATTGAGTTATATATTATCTTTGGACCCTCTTCCCTCGAATATGGTTGAGGAGAGTGATGGCTACTCCTCAAGTCATGCTCGTGTACGGGTGCTACTTGCGAGGACTGGTCCAACCATTTTCCTCTTAATGACTTATCATCTACTCTCCCATAGTGCGTTGAAGGCATCAAACCAAAGCAATTATATCTATAACCATCTGTGGTTTAGAATAGTCCCTTCTTTGTAAATGGGAGTAGACGCACCTCACTGTACTAGCTTCCTAAGCGTAAATACTATATTTGTTTTTAATATTAGACTGCCGTGAGTATAATTCTTCTCTAGTATTGTGGCAAAGGTGCTGTCTGCTCTCATGGCATTGCTGCTCCTGAATGTATTACTCGCAATTATCATTTTGAAAAGAGTAACCATTGAGTTTCTTACCGGCTCTACTCAGTGGAAGCAGAATTCCGAACCGGTGGTAGAATCTGACTATTTTTAAGTGATTTTTGGCCTACTTTGAATTTTTCTCTGTCCTTTGGGCTGGGATTCGCGTAGAGTCACCAAAATGGCGCTTAAGTCAATTCGCCATTTACCCCTCGACATGATGAGTATAATATACTGACTGCATTTCACCGCTCACATATGCTAACTACTTAATAAAATACAGTAAGTTTTATGCTGAAATGGGTGGCTTATAGCCGGTCAGGGGTAAATAAATTAAAGAAACAAGTTATTCACTTCAACAGACCATTATATGACGATGTAGAAGAAGAATATTGTGACAAGAAGTACAAGGTTGGAGGTGACAGAGGAATGTGTGTCCAGGACAGAAACCACGCGCGTGAACATCGAGGGTCTGCGGCGCCTGTGCTGCTGCTCCACCAAAGAAAGATGAAGGTCAATTAGTCTGTCGAAGTGTCAACTCAACAGCAGCCGCCTGAAAGGAAATTAAGATAGTTAGAAGGTTATCTGTGGTCACCGACAGTATTTAATGTAATAATGTTTACCTTGGTCAGTACAGTCGTCACAACCCTTGTCTTTGCAAGCGCAGCTATCTGCGCATGGGCCTCCCTGACACGAGTCTGGAAAAAAACGATGATTCTATGCAAAACATTTCAAAGATTTTTCGATCAAATATTAAGGCTTGTGATAAAATATGGTATTACATTAATTACCAATGAGGAAATCTACCATAATATATTTATTTATTACATTTTTGGAGGACTATCAGCTACAAAAATGAAACATAGATAATTGGTATAGGAATCAGAGAGCCATTTAAAAGTCTCCACTGATAGTGTCTATTATTAATTTTAAATAGCCACTTTTTATATTACGTTTCTATTAGGCGTAAAAACTGTCTTGAAATTCTTTAATCCTACTAATAGTATCATAAATGGTCGTGAGGTTGGATGGATGGATATTTGTTACTCTTAAACGCAAAAACTACAGAACGGATTTTGATGAAACCTTACAGTATTCTTATATAACATACTGGCTATTATTAATAACGATATCGAATAATGAAGTCTACGCTCGTAGCTTGTAATGATTAAACGAAAGTGTGAACAATTAAAATTGTGTTTAACAAAAGGGCAGTCCAAAACTCACCTTTGCAAGGTTCACAGGGAGCAGGCATGATGTTTAATGCTGCTGAGCTGATTAGCACTGTACCATGCTCTGACAACCATCCATGTTTTATACTGAACGGTCGTTGCAAAAACATTCAAAGTAGAACAAGGCTGAAGAAAAACTTAAGTTGTTATACGCTACTGGAGTCATTGGACATATCGAACGGACCAATGTGAGTGATCAAATAAATATAGCTAGACAACACATAGCATACAGACAACATATAGCAAATAGCAGTGGTAGCCGAGTGGTCGAACGCACGCCTTGCAATCAAAAGTGTGCAGGTTCAAACCACGACTCCCACCTCTGGGATTTATGTGCGAATCTCATTTTCATCCGAGATTATCACTTGCTATGAAACGGTGAAGGACAACATCGTGAGCACACCTGCACGTCTAAGGGAACTTGAGTAGTTCTCGATAGATGTGTAAAGTCTGTCAACCCGCAGTGGGCCAGCGTGGTGGACTATGACCTGAATCCCCCTTGCATTGAGGGGAGGCCCGTGCCCAGCAGTGGGACGTTAAAAGGGCTGTAGTAGTAGTAGTAGTACACATACTCATCGTATGATCTCAAACCAAGTAAAGCTTGTACTACGGGTACTATAAAATGGACTAGGGGCGATCCCAATTACACGCAGTCCAGGGCAAATTCCGAAATAATTGCCATTTCCAAAATTTGTCATTGGCGGGAATATAATCCGCAACCACCTAATGCAGTTATCCGAGATGTCTACACTCACCACTAGACCAAGCGGTCGTCAAATTACTTTAAATTTTGTGATTAGAGTCCATACTTTTCTTTACTTACGTTCATTTTGTTCTTCATTCATATTACCACTATTAACAATTTTAATCTTCGCAACTTGCATTAGTTTTCAATTCGAAAATTCAACTTTATCTCATAACTTTTTCTTAATTTGCGTTAATAGCCCCTTAACAAAAAGTGTGACATTCATTATAATTGTTTGCTTTAGCTTTAAGTTACTAATACCCCCTCAAAATATTCGCCAAGTGTCTTAAGTACCTGCCCGTAGGTTTCAGGTTTTTTTAAGTTACTCCGGAAGTTTCCGCAGCCCACCTAAGTTCTGCACGACTGCACCAGCTGATCCAATGAGATCTTCACAAGGTCTTCCTGCCTCCTCCCTCGACCTTCGGCAACGCATAGCCGGCTGTATTTAAGAGATTAAAAATGATTTTAATCACATTCACACCCAGGAAGCGACCGCAGTTGCATAATGGCGACCATTACGCAGACTATTGAAGGTAGGTCTTAATCACGGTTTTAAAATAAATAAATAAGTCTGAATACTTATGCCCATAGCCATACTCAATCGCTAAAATAAAGTCTATATACATAGGCAATAGTTGCCTATTTCCTATGTATATAGACTTAATTTGTTTGCACATAATGACTAATTTCTTCGAATAAAAAACTTGATAAGTATTATTTTGGGTATAACCAAGTGAATAAAAGTGACATAAAAAAATCAAATTTTCTTGCGCCAGATTATATGTTGCAGTTACAAGTTTTAAAAATAATGTTTGTTATTTTTTATTGACAGGCGTTCCTTATTGTACACCGATGACCTAAGATATCTTCTTTCAGAAACCTTACCGAGGACGGAAATTAAGCTACGCAGTCGACCTCAACCCACCTTGACTACATCACCTCAAAAGCTGTCATGCCCACCGAACTGTAAATGCAGAGAACAGAGCGTGTATGCCAAATTTATGCCATACTTCTTCAACGCTCTCGGAATGATTATAGCCATGTTTGCCACGTACCTGATTATATCTACAGATTCCAAGTTATATCTCATCTTCTGGGTTTTCTATTCGGTATTAAGGCGAATGATGTGCTCTAAGGCTAAGGTGAAGGCTGAATAAAGGATGACATCCATCATCTACCTACTATTATCGCTTAGAGCCGTAACGACAACTAAATACCATGGTTTATGTTCGCTTCTTTGGTTTACTTGAGCTTGAAATGTAAATGCTTTCAAATGAGCATCGATTTGTGTCTATTTTAATTATGCACAGTAGAGTTTTCGCTAAAGTAGCTACGCAAAAGTAACTTAAACAGACTGTATAGTGTCTAAATGTAAATATGTGTTAAAGAGGCGTTCGTGTTAGTAACTAACATTAATCTGAAGTCTTATGTAAAGTACAAATCTAGCTATAATTATGTGTAATAGACTCACTAAAACTGAGGTACATACATACATATACTCACGCCTGTATCCCATGAGGGTACGCAGAGACTACCGTTTAGACTACTGAGGTACTACGTAATAATTAAGTCAGAAAAGACAATTCATAGCGGGCTCGTGTCGAGAGTTTTATCGACAGTTTTACTGATGTCACGGTCATTATTTATTTGTAGGTTAAGTAATTTATTTGTTTGTTTATTTCACGAGGCATTCTGCACATTCAATAAAGTGTTTTGTTCCGTCTATTGTATCTTTTTATTAGTAATTTCATTGTTGCATTGTTGCATGTGCTCTAAATGATTTATTTACACGCATGATGAGACCTAGCCAGCTCTTTCAGTCTTGAAAATGTTTTTTATTACCTACCTCCATTTGTTACGAAATTTGGTATAAATTTAATGGAGATGAGAAATAGGTGCTGTTAGCGGGTATTCTTTCAGTGTCAAGTAATTAATAGCAAGGACAAATTATATAAATACACATATATACTATTATTATACATATAGAGGAATGCTTTGTATTTTGGTATGCAAAAATAAAAACTACTGGACCGATTTCAATTTGTTTATATAACCTAAATGTTAAAAAATATGTCCACCTGTGCGAAGCCGGGACGGGCCGCTAGTTATAAATAGAAATGGGTGATGAAGGTGATAAAGATGGTCTTTCCGTATTTCCTATGAGTACATGCCCATGTTAGATAAATACATACATAATTAGTGTTTTATATATACTATTTACTGTACCCATAGTAGTATAGCCCATGCCCAAAGAGTATTTTAAAAACAATCTTATCTTTAACTGAGGTCCGAGAACAGCCTCCATAAAATTCTCTCTGATAATATTTCAAAGCCTAATGTTCCTAAAGTCCTCATTTACACGGAACAACATTTGTACATATAGTGTGTTTACATTTAGAAACAGGGACCTTGCCACCACCTATTAAAGTTTTAATTATTGACCTAACTTTCAATTATTGACAGATTTGGCCACCCAACACACGTACACCAGCCTTAAACAGACACCGATCTCGCGGGCGAGGTCGTGGAACCACCTCGTAGGTGCATCTTTGCACCTAGGAGCACAGTCACTACCTCTCCCCTCACGGTAACTCCCCAAGCCGGGGTCGTGCCCTCTGTGGCGCCCTTGAGCTAGTTGCCACCCTTTTCCGCCCTTAAGGCCTTGGTTGGAGTGCACTCTGCGCTCGCCACTCCTCCGGTAAAGCTTTAAAGGCCACCTAACGGTCAACAGCGTAGTCCATTAAAAAAAAAAGACAGATTTTGTACTGAGTTAAAATAATAAACTGAAAATGATATTAAAAACATTGCTGCAAGATAGGTACTAGTAGTAGTATAGTTTATCCATACTACCAATTCTGAAGTTGTAGTAATTTTATAGATGCTGGCTATAAGTCCGGTTTTCTTGAATTGGATTCAATGTAAAGACACAAGTGCCAAATCTTTTATAATTGTTTCATAATCTTCTTGGATGTATCATATTAAGAATAATTGCCCGTTTGAGCTGATATTGTCTTTTCCATAGTTTTGTCATAATATTGGTATCTTGGTCTCTTCAAATAGCCGCAAGAGAGGTGTGGGTAAGGCCCCTGAATATCATGACGTATGGAACAGCGTGCAGTTCTGCGTCGTGTAATTGAGGCCTGAGGAAACATTCGTATAATTTTTTACAATAATTAGTCCCGCCAGGCGGGTTCACTGATCTGAAATTAACAGTGAATAAGAAGTTTTTGTTGCGCGGATACGATTTCGACTCAAACTCGAGATTTTAGATTACGTTGCGTCTTTTTGGGATGTCTAACTTCGTAGTTTATTATTTTTTGTTGTCTACGTGTTGTATTATGTTATTTAGATATATTATTTTTACGTATCATTGTCCGACGATGAGATACCTACTTCAACTATTGGCTCTCTACACATGATGAAACCGGTTTCCCCAATAATTACGGGTTTTCCAGAAACAAGTACCTACAACAGTAGCAGTGGTAGCCGAGTGTTCGAACGCACGCCTTGCAATTGAAGTGTGCAGGTTCAAACCCCGGCTCGCACCTTTGGGATTTATGTGCGAATCTCATTTTCATTCGAGATTATCACTTGCTGTGAAACGGTGTAGGAAAACATCGTGAGGAAACCTGCACGTCTGAGGGAACTTGACTAGTTTTCGATAGACGTGTGAAGTCTGCCAACCCGCAGTGGGTCAGCGTGGTGGACTATGGCCCGAATCCCCCTCGCATTGAGGGGAGGCCCGTGCCAAGCAGTGGGACGTTAAAAGGGCTATAGTAGTAGTTTCCAGAATCTGATGTGTAACAGTCGTGAATTTGTGGCAGTGGCAGATTTTGGGGCGGCAAATTTGATTCCAAAATTTTCCAAAATGGTGTGCTTAATTTGGACTAAAGTACACAAAACATAAAGTTACAATATAATCTATTATAGATAATATACTATAGATATATACTATAGATAATTAAAAAAGGATTTTTCCGCGTGGGATGGTGGCAAGAACGCTGGCTGCATTTCCTCGTTGAATACTAGCTATTCGTTTGATTCGTTGAACGAGGAAAGAGCCAGCCATCATGTCACCTGTGGAGGCTATTAATTTTATTGACAAAAAATAGTCTTTAATATGATTGTAGAGGTTGGTAACGGCAGGATATCTGTAAGTCCGCCATTGATGTGTTGTATATTAAGCTTTCACACGAGCGTACGTCAGTAGGTACTTTTATCCGATGGCTCCTGTAAACGAAATTTTGAAGCCCATTTTGCAACAAAATGTCATTAATGATGCGAGCGAATTCTGTCGCGTGGTCGCCTGGCTTTTACTACAGAGATTCAATCTTTATTTAGATAAACACAGAGTACATTTTTAAATAATTCACTACAATAGTTTAATAGCCAGGGTGAGGATCGAACTAGGAACGTCACGGTAAGGAGTGCAGTCCGTCACTAAGCACTTGGTATCTAGCCACTTGGTATCAGCCACTAAGCACTTGGTATCTAGGGGTGAATGGAATATCATTTGACCTCATCTACGCTGTAAACGGCATGTTCAGATGCAGATAGGTACAGCTGGATGTATCACGGTGTTTAAGCTACCTACCACAAAGGCAGACCTCGCGACCTCTAAAGCCAGTGTGCCCGGGGGCACACTGGAGCGTAAAGACGCGTGCGTCCAAATGTTTGCCAATTGAAAAACGAATTCTGCGTTATTAATATCTCCAGATAACACATACTCATCGCATGACCTGAAACTAAGCAAAGCTTGAGTACCATACAATGGACTGGGGACCCAGTCACCCCCAGACCAGGGCCCAGGCCATTTCTCCAATTTTCTGCTAGCGGGAACCGAACTCCCAACCACCAGGTTCAGTGAGCTGAGCGACCTAGCTGACGAAACCGTCGTCGCATATACATATCATACAGATTGGATTTCTGTGGTGAAAGCCAAGCGACCACGCGGCAAAATTAGCTCGCGCTGTCAATGACGTTTCATTTCGTTTCAATGACAATTTCTCTGGTGAACGCGTTCACTAGAGAAATTCAATCTTTATACCTATTGCCATAGAAGTCCTTATGGTATTGGCGAAATGTTGACGCGCTCGTCTTGACGCCCCAGTGTGCTCAGGGCTACAAAACGAAACGTGACTATGTCCCACGATGTTCCTTGTCACGTTTCGGTCCAGATTCAACGCAGACAAATTAAATTCTGCGCGTTCCATGTCTTAGGTTCTATGATAACCTGAATATTTGGTGTCGTAATTGCATTTGTAGACAAGTGATTAATACGTTTGCAAATTTTGTATCTCGAAATATCCAATTTAACACCTGAGCCAAAAAACTATTTCAAAAATTCGTAACTAAGAAGTTACGAATTTTTAAGAAATAAAATTTTACGCCGTAGACGGGCGAGAAATTGACCATTCCACGCAGCTTTTTCTATCAATTCTATATCAAAAGATAAGTCATTTGGGCCAATTTTTTGAGATACAATTACTACGTTTCCGCTTTCTACCGTCGAATATAGATTTTGGTATAATTTAACTGTCACGTAAAATTTCAAAATCAGCTGGTACTTTTAAACTCCCTTGGATCTAAAGGTCAAAACAGCAGAAGGTAAGGAAATAAGAAAACAATAAGGAAATCTTTCCATTTTTTCATTCCAATAAACATATATACCTACATTAACTCCATGACGGCCACAAAATAATACAAGAAAACTTTGATACGTTGCGATAAAAATGAATGAATCATTCGCAGGTCGATGACACAGCCTGTTGAGGTTTGAGACGTTCATCTTAACTATATCTAAACCGCGGAATTGTCTTCATACCCCAAAGCCTCTAACATAGCGACGCTAATATACAGGTGTATCAGAAGTCCGTAATAATATTACAGGACATATACGGTAGCTATATCAGCTATAGCAGTGGTAGCCGAGTGGTCGAATGCACGCCTTGCAATCAAAGTGTGCAGGTTCAAACCCCGGCTCGCACCTCTGGGGTTTATGTGCGAATCTCATTTTCATCCGAGATTATTACATGCTATGAAACGGAGGAAAACATCGTGAGGAAACCTGCACGTCTGAGGGAACTTGACTAGTTCTCGGTAGATGTGGAAGTCTGCCAACCCGCACTGGGCCAGCGTGTTGGACTATGGCCCGAATCCCCCTCGCATTGAGGGGATGCCCGTGCCCAGCAATGGGACGTTAAACAGGGCTGTAATAGTATACGGTAGCTAATATGAAGATGCATAGTGAAGGTAGATTATTCCTAACTATCATAGTTTCAGAGTTGAATCTTTAAATAGGTGTTTGTCACCGGTATCGTGTGGCCTTAGGGCACATCCAGAAGCCTATTCAACAGTGGAAAATTCATCAACGAGATTTGACTACTAATATTCAGAAAACAGAACTTGAAAATTTTTAAAATTCGCGGCGAAAATACATTTGAAAAATCGTGACCGAATTTTGATTCAATTTTTATACCATTCGGTTGTATATCCAATACTCACGCAAACGGCCAAGTATTATTTCGGACTCCTGAAACATCTTGTAGATAAAGATTTATTGTCTGTGGTAAAAGTCAGGCGACTGCGCAGATAGATTCACGCGCGTGAAAATGCGTACAATGCGATCCAAATAAGAATAGGAATGTCAATAACTTCTTTCTGTCAAATGTCACTTGAAAAGTATGGTTTGCAAAAAACTTATTTGCATATCAAATAGTCTTACATCAAATTTAAATAAAAGGGTTAAATTAGTAGATAATTGTCTTAATATAATATTTAATTATTTAAAGTCATAATTCCTTTTCGTTCGTCACAATATGGCGCAAAGTCGATCCTATTCCCATTTGAATCGCATAGTATTTCAAATTAATTCATATAATTAGTTTTGATATTGGTAGAGATACTATTAATACTATTTATTTTTAACCGACTTCAAAAAGGAGGAGGTTCTCAATTCGACCCGTATGTTTTTTTTTTTTATTTTTTTTTTTTTTTATGTATGTTACCGCATATCTCCGGCGTCTGTCGACCGATTTCGAAATTTTTTTTTAGGTTTGCTAGGGAATTCTTCAAGGTTGGTCCCATTTCCAAAATATTATCAGAAATCTAACCCCTTGGGGGTGAAATGGGGGGTTGAAGGTCACATAATTTCAAAAATATTTTTTGAACGAGTTGAAACTTTGTATATATATTTAACATACAAAATAAAAAAACACGTCTTTCAGGAATTTTGAAAGAAAAAATATGTAGGGGGTGAAATGGGGGTCCAATTCGGAATACAGCATATCTCCGGCGTTAGTGAACCGATTTCAAAAAATCTTTTTTTGTTTAATACGGATTGTTAACAGAGATCGAAACCCACCCCCAAAGGGGTGGAAAGGGGGGGTGAGGGGGGGTGATTTTTTTTTTGGCTGTAAATTTTTACTTTTTTAGGGCTGTTATAAGGTGATAATATTTGCAAATTTTCAACGAATATTGACACTAAAAATTGTGAAAAAAAATTATTTTTAACAAAAAACAAAAACCGACTTCAAAAACCTAGGTGCACTAAAAAGCTACAAATAACCTTACAATTCATTACATTTGGAGTCGGTGCCAATTCATGTGTGTATTTGCCTTGTCCGACGTTGATTGGCACCTACTCCAAATGTAATGAATTGTAAGGTTATTTGTAGCTTTTTAGTGCACCTAGGTTTTTGAAGTCGGTTTTTGTTTTTTGTTAAAAATAATTTTTTTACTGACGATTCATAAGTGCCTGTATTGGTTTACATGAATAAAAAAATTCTGATTCTGATTCTGATTCTATTGGACGAAATTCAGTCGCGCGTCTCTTGACGCGTCTAATTATTGGAGCCGTAAGGGGGTGATCCATTTGCGAGTAAAACCGTCGGCTCGCCAACGAACTCGCGAGCCAAAGGTCTAATCCGCCAATGGAGCACTTAAAAGTCTACAGACTTAAAAACAGGCGGACTTGCTCGCTGGCTCTTTGTGTATGCTTGAAATTCGTTCAAAATTCGAAAACTCCGTCTGGGAGCACGTCATTACTTCGCCAACGATTGAGAGTAGACTGTTTGGTACGAAAATGGATCACCAAAGCGAGTCGACGAGCCAACGTTTAGACCGTTCAAAATCATAATCAATTTTTTTTTATTCGTGTAGGCCAAAAAGCACTTACAAATAGTCAGATTCTACCATCAGTTCGGAATGCTGCTTCCACTGAGAAGAGCCGGTAAGAAACTCAATGGTTACTCTTTTCAAAATGATAATTGCGAGTAATACATTCTCAGGAGCAGCAATGCCTTGAGAGCATACAGCACCTTTGCCACAATACTAGAGAAGAATTATACTCACGGCAGTCTAATATTAAATACAAATATAGTCTTTACGCTTAGGAAGCTAGTACAGTAAGGTGCGTCTACTCCCATTTACAATGAAGGGATTATTCTAAACCACAGATGGTTTTAGAAATAATTGCTCGTTGTCGGTGTCGACGTTGGCACGTTTGTTTTGCCAAGACCAAAAAGAACTGTATTGGCACATGGAAAAGGTTGACTCTTCAACGAAGTGACACTGACAGCATGAGCGAATTTCGACACAAGGTGGCGTAGCTTTTACAATCTTTATGAACACAGAGATCTTTCGATATTAGCAAAAAATTTACGCGTGCTTTTGACGTTCCAGTGTGTGCGGGGCTTAGCGGTAGTCTTACCTCGTTGATTTAGGAGCTGCGCAGACAGCGTTATGTGCACGCGAACAATATCCAATGTATTTTTAGGGTTCCGTACCCAAAGGGTAAAATCGGAACCCTATTACTAAGACTTCGCTGTCCGTCAGTCCGTCCATCCGTCTGTCCGTCCGTCCATCTGTCACCAGGCTGTATCTCATCTGAACCGTGATAGTTAGAGAGTTGAAATTTTCACAGATATATTAATAACAGAATAAAATAAATATTCAAGGGGGCTCCCATACAACAAACGTGATTTTTTTGCTGTTTTGTTTTTTAGTTACATGCAATGTGAGAGAGTTTCTAAATAGTAAAAATCCTGTTATCCCCTACACTGGGCCAGAACCCACAACTTCTCAGTTACGAGGGCAGCCCCTAACCACTAGGCTATTGGTGCTTAACAATTTGAGTATGCAGTTAAGAAATTAAGGTGTGTCCTTTGGTGGTGGGTTTATTACATGTACTCTCAACATGTACTCTGTTTTGAAAACTATTACATTGCGACCAAAATACATGCGCGAAGTGCCGATGTATCTTACTCTACCTACCACTTCGGGAAACGCAGGCGTGAAGATGTATTTGTTTAATTTTTAAAAAAGTTTTCTCGTTCGTCCCAGTTGGTGCGTTATATCAATGGTCTCTGCCTACCCCTTGGCTGATAGTCGGCGTGGTCCTCAGGAACCGGTCCCCGCGGTGCCCGGCACCGGTGTTTTTATTTACGGCTCTCCAATCGTTTTATTCGTGGCTACAACCCGCCCCGCGCGTTATAACTATCTCATTTTAGTATAGGAGCCAGTGGCGTTTACTTTTATTGAAATAAATTTTGTTGAAGACATTTTATTATCTGTAGGTATATGTTAAATCAATCGAATCATTCAAGAATCTATCCTTAACATGTTATTGTGATGTAGAGAATGATTGTTTGTGTTTCTTATTTGTGAGCTAATGATGGTACAATAAATGATTTCTGTTTTATTCCTTGCAAATTTCAAATTTATTTTTTTACGCACAGTAACATGCAATTTTCTTTTAGAATGTCTGTAAACAGAATTTGGAGGTACGAATATTTGTCAAATGAATGAATATCCCTAATTAATATTTTGTATTGTTTTAAATTCAATTACTAGCAATTCCGTTACTAGTAGGAGTAGCCCTGTTAGCCCATCTAATAGTAGGCTGACGTCAATGGACAAGGCCAAGGTGGAAATCGAAGTCGGACCTTCTCGGTTATGAGGGCGACCCGTCTAACCAGTAACGCAATGGTCGCTATAATTGATTATCAGTTTATTCATCTGATTAATTTCATCTAATCAAAAAACAATCGACTACATCTGATTCTGAATCAATCAGTCCGCTACCTCCTGGACTATTTGAGACAAGTAGCTTCGATCGTCCGATTCCCCCACGTCTCGGCTCAGTTATTGACCCGCCGCGAGAAGGCTGAGCACTGCGCGCGCACCGGCTTGCCCCAGACCAGCCCGAGTCAGCCCCGACCCGCAGCCATGCCTGCACCCTGTGACTCCTGCAAAGGTAAATTAATTACAATATTCCTAATTTAAATTTAAAATTCGAATGTGATTGTTATTTTTTTTATCCACGTGTGTTGTTTTGTTTTTGTTTTGTTTTACCGGTTTTTTTTCTACACAATGTGACGTAGTTGTTTTTATGATGTTTTTTGGGCTAACGTCATCGATAATTTGATAATGGTGAATACATTATCGATTGAATTTGGAATACTGCAGAATATTCCATGTATTTTGTTTCTTTTACTTTGTGTCGTGTACGAGGAAAATCATATTATAATCTTTCATCCGCCATTTTTATCATATTCATTACCTACCTATTTTTTATTTTTATAATGTGTATTGATTGCATTTGTTATTAATTGCGTGAGATTGACAGAATACCCGCTAACCGCAAGTTCCCATTCCTCATTTTATTCGATGAAAATTTCAACATGTCACTCATCTCGTACAATTTAAAGAAGAGAAAAAATCTTTGATTTAAATATTAATTAAAGTCTGTGTATTCAAACTAATTAACTTAATGACGTCAAACATAAAATATCACACATACCTTATTATAATTTATAATTCGTTATATAATCAAGATGTTGTTATCTTAAGACTCTAAAACGAAGCGTTAAGCAAAACTGGCGCGATCATTTTCGTGTCAATACCAAAACTAACTGTATAAACTCACAGAAAAGGCATATTTTACATCGAAATATTACCGATCCGCGCGTGAGATAAATCGCGTAGTCACGTGGCCTTCACCATAGAGTTTTAACCTTTATGTATATAGACACAGAGTTCATTTAAAAAAAAGTTAAATTGAATTTCTACGCCCAACTACGTAACAGAATTCTTAACTTGTTATTGGATTCATCCGGCGTCTTTATCACCTTCATCACCCATTTTTATCTATTGTCCATACTTCTTGACACTGGCTGAAACACCCGCTAACCGCAGGTGGAGCCATTCCTCAGATTATTCCATTAAATTTCATGATTTCGTAAAAGTAAAACTTGTTTCTAAGGTAGGTTTGAGAGATACAAGTTATTGTAGCCAGTCATTGGAACGAATCACAGGTGAACTACCTTCATTGGAAGGGGGGATTCATACTAAGTAGAACGCAGAGGGAATGCAAAAAGTGAATAAGCACTGCGTTCACAGGCGCGTTTAAACATATATTAATTCATATTTACGAAATTAATGCAATGATAAAATTTAATGAATTAAATAATGGTTTCACTAACGACTAGCGGGTATTTCACCAATGTCAAATAAAGTTAGGTATTTTTTTTTTTTTACGAAATGAATGAAATGATGAAGTTTGATGGAATAACCTGAGGAATGCCTCCACCTGCAGTTCGTGAGTGTTTCAGCCAGTGTCAAGTAATTTATGGCAAAAGTAATTAAATAGAGCACATTTTTTAAATTGAATATCATACCTATATGATGCGTGCAATTTCTGACTCGTGGTCATTTGACTTTTACCCATAGGTAGGTATATTTAAATTTATATTGACAGAGTTCGACGCCGACTTGGTTTAGTGCATGGAGGGTAGAATGAAAGGAGGGCAATCTCCTATGGGAAAAATTTGAAAAAGTGTCCGTCGATATGCATGAAAATTTGTTCAAAAACCTTCCACAATGGCACTGGTGTCGATAAATGACAAATCGACGCCCCCGGAAATAAGTCGGTAGCGCTATTATGGACTTTTTGCTGTTATACCAGATTCGGAATCAGCGATTTTTCCGTACCGGTGGAGGCGGCTGGAAGGGGAAGGGGGCGTCGGGAAGATTTATCGACACCAGCGCCATTATGGAAGGTTTCTGAACTTTTATTTCATGCATTTCGACGGATACTTTTTCAATACTTAGTTGACACTCCTTTACTCTACCCTCCATAGTGTAGTGGTTAGAGCGTAAGCCACTCGTCTCAGTACACTGTGTGGTTGCGGGTTCGATTTCTACCAGTGACAAATTTGAGAAATGGCCTATTCGGAATATCGGAATTTGGCTTACTGGGATCGCCCCAGTACAAGCTTTGCTTAGTTTGGGATCACATATGAGTATGTGTTGTCTTGAGATATTTAACAGAGTACAATTTTCTAAAAAAGTTTTGTTAATTCGGTCGCTTCAGTGTGTGCAGAGCATTCATTCTATTAGAGTTCCCACGAGAGCGCGCTATGCAGTACACGCCTAGACTGCTTGCCAAGCTAAATCTAGATAGACAGGCTTTTTGTTGTTTTTAATTGCGATACTCTATATATCTGGATTAGAGTGCAATGAGTAGGTACATCGCTGTTTAAACAGCTATGTATCAGAAGTCCGAAATAATACTTTAACTGTTTTTAGTTAAGTTCCGATCAACCTACTTCTTTAAAAAACTATGACCCGACTACGGAATAAAAAAGTAATGAAAACGCTTAAATCGGGGTTTACAAGGGAAAATCTACTCCTGCTATTGTAAAAGTCGGTTAAAATGTAGCCTACCTTACCCGGGCCATAATAAAGAAGCGATTGGCATTTTATTTATCAAAATTGGATGAACAATTTAGGCGCTACGGAGGAACATACGTAAATACAAACATACTTAGACTGCTAAAATCATAACCCTTCCTTTTGGCTTCGCTGTAGTCGGATCAAAAAGGAAGATGTCTCAATTAGTCCTGTGCTTTTAAAGATACTTAATAGAATTTGTGTTCTGTTTTCAGAGACGTGCGGAGGGGGCGCCGCGTGCGGCCCTAAATGCACTTGCGGCCCTAGCTGCGCATGCGGCGATGGAAAAGCCTCCGGTGAGCCCCTTTTCTGTCGTTACTCTGTATATCTATCTAATTGGTCGGCAAAATGATGGGTTTTTGGCATGGCATCAAAAAAAATTGCCGTTTTTAACACCCCACTACTAGGCACGGGCCTCCCCTCAATGCGAGGGGGGATTCAGACCTTTTTAATATTACAAATCTGTCAAAAATTGAAAGTTTATATTGAAACAACAATACTTTAAGGGCTATATTTCACCGGGACACCATGGCAGCGCAACCAGTCGCCGCTATCAACAAGATGTACACAGCTCTATAGAGAGTTACTCACCTGGTGTCCGCTTGGTTGCGCAACCAATTTGGTGGCGCGACCATCTCGGACGGCAGCACATTATGTTACTGGTCGCGCATCCACGCTGGTCGCGCCACCACTAATTGCTGTAGCGCTGTATGGTGTCTCACTCACTCATCCGGCAGTCCGGCCGCCAGTGACGCTCTCTATCACTTCCTACGTACATACAGCAGTAGTGCTATCACTTCCAAGGTCCATTTTGATACTACCGCAATGTGGTGTGGCGACTCTGGTGTCTAGTTTCGTAGCTTACGAACACCACGTTGGCGCGACTGGTTGCGCTGCCATGGTGTCCCGGTGAAATATAGCCCTAAGAGGTGGCGGTAAGGCATCAGGCCATAGTCCATCACGATGTCCCGATTCGGGTTGGCAGACTTCACACATCTATGTACTATTGTTTATTAGCAATATGGAATTCACATTGCACTATCCCGTAAGTCAGATAGACTAAAAGATTTTGCTAGGAATCGTTAATTGAATGACCAGCGTAGATTGAATCCGTATCCCCTCTATCACTAGAGCGGCCCATCTAACCACTATGCTTTTGAGGCTGCATTTTTTATTTTGTTTTCTCATGGACAGGGCAAGCAAGAATGTCATTAATCCATACCTTAAATGTCATTTTAAACAGTGAAAATTTGTTGACTTTTAGTAAGTAATTAATCTATGCATAAAAGAAGTATTGCCAATAAATAAATTTCAAAAACTACTTACTTTTTTTTCAGGTGGCAAGCCCTGCTGCCAGGGTGGCAAGAAGTAAACACCGGAAACCATCTGGCTTCAATTTTTTTTTCCTTAAAAATATTTAACTTTAAATATCATACACACTATAACGTAATATTATAATTACAATGTAACCATAAAGTAGGTATATAACTTTCTTATTATAATATATGTATATGTAATCATGTATTCGATTTGTATTAACACACAGGACGTGTCTTAGAGTATAAATAACATAATAAGTAGCTGAAAAAACTTACAAAAAAAAACAAAAAAAGTTTTGTCGTCATAAATTAAAAAAAAATACTTAACCATTTATACTATATCGAGTAAAATAATTGCAAAAAAAGTAGGTGTTGTGTTGTCATGAAATGAAATTAAAGTAAGGAAAATAAACGATAGTATTAAGAATATTAAGATAATGGAACATAGAGTTAATACGTAGGCTACAATTACTATTTATCTATCAGCAAATTAACAATATAATCAATATAATAATAAGTGTAGTGGATAATTATCACATTCAGTGTTTTATGTATTTTGTCGCAATGATGGGGTTAGCCCTTAGTACTCGTAATACTCATTAGCCTAAGTATTAGTCCTTAGTCAATATGTGTGGGCCCGCACATAATTATTTATAACGAATCTGTGTAGTTTATCTAATAAAGTAAACAAATAAAAAACTTGTTTAATTTATCTACTTTTCCAAATTAAACTCTATTCAAGCCGCTTGGAATTACAGGTTTAACGAGAACGGATGTGTAGCGCCGAAACGTTTTGGTATGGAAGCATTTACATGAGCTATCGAACAGACAGCCCATTACCACCAGTTCTCGTGCGGTGATGTTGTTCTTCTTCTTTTTTAGGGTTCCGTACCTGAAACGGAACCCTTATAGGATCATTTTGTTGCCGTCTGTCTGTCTGTTAAGACCCTTTTTCTCAGAAACGCGTGAAGGTATCAAGTTTAAATTTATAACAGAGACTCATGTCGGTGGTCCCTTGTTGCCCTAAAAAAATGAAACTGCTAAGCTAATCAAAAGATGTGGCGGCTTATGATGCATTTACAGTACATTTGCACGGGAATCAAAAACCTATAGGGTACTTCCCGTTGACCTTGGCAAGAAGGAAGCAAAGGAAAAAATCCGAAAACTGTGAATTTATTCTTAAAATTTTTTTTTTGTGATTACAAACTTATTTTGTAGTTACTTTATATGGGGACACCATACCAACTATAAAGTTAAGTTTGTCTCCCTAGCCAGTTTACCTTTTCATTAGAGCAATGCTCGGTGCTTTCACAGTTTAGGTACAATGAGAAGCGGTGGTTAGTCTCCAGCTTCTGTGATGTAAACATTTCCATACAAAAAGTTACGCTACTGCACATTTTCGGTTAACACGTAATTATCGGGTTGCTGGCTTCAACATGTTGTGGTGACACCTATATCTCGCCACAAAAACATAACTTTTACCACATGCTAATAGATGGCGCGAAGTTCTTTGGAAATCCTGAATCGCGATGGAAGAGTTCTCAACGAGTTCTATATAAGTCCCCCAAAAATGACTTAGGGGCGTAGCGGATCATCAGGCAAATCCCTAGCCTGGCAGGATAGTTTTCAGTTTGCCGCCATAGTCTGAAAATGTGTTTAAGACGTCATAAAAAAACTAATTCATTGAAACATTTCCTTTTATTTCATACGACAATATAAGTTTGTATGTATATGAATACAATAATTATATCATGGAAGCAATTAATGGGACTTGTTGTTAACAAGATTTATTATAATTACTAACTCTTATCATCTACGTATATTCTAAGCTTTTAGGAAATTACTTAACATCGACGTTTCTAGAATATACCAGTAATATAAAAGTATTTAAGCGTTTCTTAACAATGCAAAAAAAACAATCATAAGAAAAACATTAAAAATGAGTTCAGTTTGCCAAACTCTCCCCTTTCACATAAGTCAGTCTCACATGAACTGTCATACTGCACATAAAAAAAATGGAAACTGTTGGTGTTGCCACAAAAATAAATGTTACATCGATAGCGATTAAAAAAACGCTAAGTAGAATAAGTGGTAAGTAACAAATTAGCGAACATGAAATATATCCGTATAAAAAGCGCAAATATGTACTCCTAAGGTTTGTACCAATCATAGTTTAGGTACTTTACGTTGTACACTTGTAAATATTTAAATCTATAATATATTTTTATTCAATGATCATCCAAAATAGTTTTACAATACCGCTCCTCGGCACAGGGCGTACGCTAAATAAAATCTGTGTATAATAAACAATCGGATATATTTTATTTTTAAGTTTAAACAACGACAGAATAAATAGGCCTTGTTTATACAATATAGGTCAATTTCATTCAATCTCAATACATACAACAACATTGAAAAATATATTTCTTAACATTATACATTAACAGACTGTAACAAATGCACTTTATTTTCAATTCCACAGTTATTCATCACAAAGGAAACTACTATTTAGTAACAAAAATCATCAACATGGCAACCCTGACCAAACCTAACGTCAACACAAAGTACACAACGCTTACTTACAGATTATCTTACGTTACTAGAACATCAAAATACACGGTAAAACTTTAGCAAATTAACGGGGCACATCTAAATTCTAACCCCTACTATGTGCAAGCAACTTTTAACACCTTATTACATAAAGCCAAATAAGTAGGTAAGTACTAATACAATACTTAATTTGGCAGGAATATACTTTTTGTGTTGCCATTCTTAACTACGAAAAAACAGCCACACATTTAATTATTCTCATATTTGTGGCATAACATTTAAAAATCGAACGCTACAAAAATATTATCATTATTATTATTTGTACGCAAACAATAATAAAAAAAATGTCAATCACAAACGATCACTGAGAAATCACACGTTACAACTCGTAAAGCCACGGACTTACTTTAACATCGTAACTCTCTTTTTTAACTCTACATAGGTACATTTAAGTGTACATATTGTATACTCACTTTCTACAAACAATTCACAAGAACAATGTAATGTATTTATATAATGTATTATAGTAGAGATTTCTTACGTGACTCTATCTCACTCTCATCTGATACATATTAGACTGCAGAAAGTAACTAATTTGGAGTTATATAAATTCTACTAAAAACTATTGTGACAGCTCTACTATTATAGTGTACGTTAAGTTCTTATTTTGTCTACCGATCAATAGTTCTGTATTTAACCAGTCTACGGCACGAGCTGTCTACTGCTGTAGTATATATGAGGCAATTGTGTATATATGTCTCAATTCGTCTACGGCCGTTCTGTCTGCGGTAATCGAGTATATGTCTCGAGCTGTCTACGTCAGTCGTGTCTATGGCACTGGTTCTTCCTCGGTCCCCTCGTCAGAGTCGTACACGGGCGCCCCGTTTTTCATCTGGATCACCGATTTCTTTCTGTGTCTTTGCTCCTTCTGATCTTTGTCGACGAGTCTATGAAAAAAGGAAAAATGTTTTACTTTGTTTTCTCTCTAATTATTACTACTTGCTGAAAGTTGAATGAAAACATCGTGAGAACATCTACACGTTTATAGAAAGGCGAATGAAGTTCACAACCTGCACTGGACCAGCTTCGTAGGATAAGGCCCGAATCTCCATCGTTTTGGGGGGAGGGGGGGGATGTGCTCGGTATAATGGCGTAGTAGGGGCCATGCCCATGCCCTGCCTAGCTCTTGGAATACAAGCGTAATTATGCATATAAAGACATCATAAATTGTGCACGTACCTGGCGCTGATAAGTGGTCGTAAGGTGCACTTCAAACTTGAAAACAAGTAAGGGTACATTCTCTCTTGGCAGGCGAGGACATCTCTGGCGGTGTCCAGGGGGTCTGCGAGCGGCTCGTCGAGCGATCGTTGCGATAAAGTTGGCTTCAGCTTATCTGATGAACCGCAGGGCACGGATACTGAGCGCTCTAGGATAGTGCGCTCTTTGCTGGAATAGGGATAAGTAAATTAAAACAAATTTTGATGGTAACACAACAAAATTACAAAACAATATAATCAATTCATAGTGGCGTTTTAGAACAAATCTGTACTTAAAATACCTTTGGAGGGTTTTGTTGATGGACTATTGTTTAGCCACCGAGAAAATTTATTTACGTGAAATGCTCTCTAATAAATATAATCATTTTCTTTTATAAATAAATCGCAGTCAACGTCCGTGAATTAGTTTGCCTAATACACATCGGTTCGTTTTCTTTTAATTAAAAAGTAATAAGTGACAAAAGCGGAAAGAAGCCGAAGATCAGGCTCAGTTTCATTCACTATAGAGACCTACATCTAGCAGTGGAAGTATTTAAGCTGATGATGATGATGATAAGGTTACAAAAGTTTATTGAAAAACCCAAAAAAAAAAGATCTAAAGTTTGATAAAATGATTTCACAGTTTATTCGTTGGGCTGTTTCATATCTTACCAGTTTTCAGCGCTGTCGTCGCTGTGTTCCGGGCTTCGTAGCGGCGAGGGCGGGGAGGGCGGCACGCGGAAGTTGGGAAGTGCGCGCGTGCACGCAAACGCGTCCAGTGCGCGCTCGCGCACGTAGATGAACGGACGTATTATACGGACATCGTGCTCTCTATCGACAACAAAATTATATTTAATCATACAAAGTTATACAATACTCAAGAAAGATAGGGTTATAAAAGAGAGATACGTGATAAAGGCCTCTGAAATTATAAATGACTAATCGATATAGATCAAATTCTGACTGATACGAACTCGGAGTACGCCAATTATGTTGAAAATTGTATTATAGTTAGGATACAGACATACCTTTGTGCGTTAACAAATTATAACAATTTTTGTGGGCCTACGCCAGCCACACATTCCCACCATTATTCCTGTAAGTCAGGGTCTACGGCTGTATTCAATGAAGACGCAAAATTGTGATCTTAGACGAGTCCGAAGGACATCGAAATTGACTTTTAGCTAATGGATGATGCGGAGATAGAGCAAATGTAGTGGCCATGGCAACCACATGTGGCGCACGCTATATCTCGCCACAAAACAGAACTTCCGCTAGTCGCTAGTAGATGGCGCGACTACAGACACATCGCAATTTTATAAATTAATAAAACAATAAATTTAACCGCCATACAAAGAAGTATGAAAACCCTAGCTCGCGGTAGAAGAGTTCTCGGCGATCTGGACTATATTTTTTTTATTTAGGACTAAGCCCGCCACACATTCCCACCACTGTTACTCCTGTAAGTCAGGATCGACAGCGGTGTCCATTGAAAACACCGAGGTTTGACCCTCGGCGAGTCCCGGGGAAAAGCTAAATTGTCTTGGAACCCGCACGAATTTAATCGAAAAAGGTGTAAGAGGAGTTGGAAGAAAAATGAATTGAACTATAATAAAAAATCTCCGACAATATCAGCGGGGCGTAGTGGACTCCGCCAGGTGTATCACCCGCCTGGCAGGAAGGTCTTCCCTTTACCGCCACTTCTGTCACTGCGAGAAGAGTGTCCGAGTGGGGAGATCATCTCACCTGACTTTGTAATGCGCTTTGAGGGTGTGCAGCGTGCCGGCGTGCAGCGCGGAGGCGAGGAAGGCGGCGGCGGCGCGGTCGAGGTGCTGCGCGAGCGCCGCCACGCCGTACCCGTGCGTCTGCGCCGCGCGGTGCGCGCGCGCCCGCGTGCCCGCGCGCGCCCAGCGCCACAGCTCCGCCTCCTTACGGCCCACCGCACCCGCTGTTCACACATCGATCACGTATAAACATCTCATTGCCAACCGATTGACTATGACGTAACAAAAACGTAGCCGTCGCGGGACTCCTGGCAGATGTGAAACATTATGTTATTTAGAGTAGTGAAAGAGAAGCGTCGTAGCGGCGAGTGAGCGGTGGGCGGAGTCTAAGTAGCGGAAAAAATCGAGGAGCCACGGAGCTGCTCGAAGTTTTCGCATCACGGCATCGCGGCATGTTGATGCCGCGATGCCGTGAGCAACCGTTGGGTTGATCTCACTCGCCAAGCGCGCCATTAGATGTTTAACATCAAAAAGATCAAGGGCTGAAATATTGCTGTTTCAATAGTAGGTAATCAAAATCCATTGTAATCGTTATTCCAATTGTGTACCGAGTTTGCTGTTAAAAGCTGAAAGTAATATTAATAACATTGCTGGAAGACAGGTGGTGGTGAGGGGTCCTGTGACTCTAACAAGGATAAGTGACAACCTGAAGTTTGGAACAACTTATTCATTTTCAGGGATCAGTACTGTACCATGAACCATTTTGGTCTTTTTTAAAATACAATTTTGACAAACCGTCACAGATCATAAATAAACGGTAATGACAGCTTGACGATCTGGATTTTGGTACTATAGATATAACATCTAAAAATTATACACATTAAAATAATTATAACTACAGCCCTTTTAATGTCCCACTGCTGGGCACGGGCCTCCCCTCAATGCGAGGGAGATTCAGGCCATAGTCCACCACGCTGGCCCGGTGCGGGTTGGCAGACTTCACACATCTATCGAGAACTAGTCAAGTTCCCTCAGACGTGCAGGTTTCCTCACGATGTTTTCCTTCACCGTTTCATAGCAAGTGGTAATCTCGGATGTAAATGAGATTCGCACATAAACCCAGAGGTGCGAGCCGGGGTTTGAACCTGCACACTTTGATTTGCAAGGCGTGCGTTCGACCACTCGGCTACCACTGCCATTAAAATAATTAACAAACAATAAATCACAGTATCTGCTTCACTTACGGTCAGTAACGTTATCCTCCAACTTGTCTTCATAGATGAACTTGACACCTAATGTTCTGCAGTACGCCATCAGATGCAGCGGATCCACTGGCGAATTCCGCTCGTGAACAAACAAAGCACCTGTAACAAAATAATTAGACTATTAACATCAATAAACAAACGCCACTAAGAAATAAATTTCAAACCTTTAAAAACCTTCACACATATATGGCAAGTCAAATAATAAATAGCCCAGGACCGAGATGTGTGGAGAAGTAAAGGAGAGGCTTTTGCTCAGGAGTAGGACATAGGAAGGCTATAAAAAAAGAAATCTCAGTGGAAGCAGCATTCCGAACCGGTGGTAGAATCTGACTATTTGTAAGTGCTTATTGGCCTACACGAATAAAAAAAAATTTATTTTGATTTAATAAATTTAATGTTTGGGAATTCTTTGCTGCATTTGACAACATTAATTTTATTACTATGCTATTTCAGATTTGCGATTCGTTGTAACGGATATAATGGTCATTAATTGTAAAACATTATCGTTTTTCTGTCGTAGGTAGGTAAATTGTTAACTATGTAAATATTTTAGATAATTGGTGGAATCAGGCGTAATATTGCAGAAATCCATTGTAAATAACAATTGTAGAGAAAGGGACCCACCACTCACCCTCGGAATTGTCAGAATCCCTAATTATAAATCAAATAAATTTGATTGATAATAGAGGAAACTAACAAGACCGAACTCCCTATCAGTCGAGAGTCAGTATGTCATAAGTCATGGACCATAACAATGAGCAATCCTCCGCAGAACAATCGAATCTAAATATTTTGTTTTCAATTTAAATAATAATGTACCAATTTATATAAATATACCGTCTAAATATCAGTTTTATGTATAATGTGCACGACTTTAACTAAATTATAACAGACACTTTTGAGCTACTTAGTCCATTTTTAATATTTCACTGTCGTCTCATGCGTTACATTTTTTTTATTACAGTAATTACATATACGTATTGCGTCTACGTTTTACGAGACTCCCATTTGTGCAACATAAAATATTTGGTTTCTATATGAACATTTCAAAATACTTAAAAAAAGAACAATTATTAGTTAAAAATAGGTCCTGTAAGTCTCAAATATTTGGCTGGATGCACTGCCGTGCGTCTAGATCTGGCATACTAACCGATGCTAAAGTGTATCCCCTTTGCTCTAGCGTAGAACTGGTAGTGGTGCATGGTGTGTAGTAGGGCTATAGAGGCTCGCGCACCAGACACGCAAACCAACACCTTATCACCAGGACGAATCATGTTGAACTCGCAAATTGCCTGAAACAAGAGAACAGCTTCAAGTCGAGGACATAACATAAGGTAAGGCATTGGAAAACCTCCACAACAGCATAGTTTTCCATTACATGCATAAAATATTAGAGGTATTGTATTTCTCGTTGCGAATAATAGCAATAATTATGGAGGACGCAAAAACAGAGATATTGTTATTATGACATGATGTTACGGTAAAGATTTCTTGGCTGGAATTAACCGATTCCATAATATGTAAGAAGTTTCAACATTCAAGTAAAAGAACTAGTATTTTTGTCTGATAAGATACTATTTTGAAGGATACCATGATCATATCCTAACTTCCTTTTGTCTTCTATAAGTTTTGACTTAATCCTCGGGGTCATTTACGTCCATCAACAAAGAACTGCCGAGATCTGGTTTAGAAGTCTGACGCGTGATATGTTCTAAAGTTCGCTTAGCCTGCAACCACATGATTCCTGCATTTACCTCGACGGTGGGTTTCCACACGGAGTTAGGGGGACGGTGCCAGATGCCGTCGTCTTCAAGCGCGAGGTCGGTGAGAGAAGCGTCGCTGCATGCGCTGCTGTCCTCTGCCTCTTCCAAGTCTTCAGTCTCCTCCCGCCATTGGTGCTTGAAGGTGCGGCATTCTGACTCGCTGGCGAAAGCAAGGTTTATATAAACTTTGTGGATTCATACAAGCTCAGTCATACCCTGCTATAAAACTTCAGCGTAATAGCGTACACTAGTAAAAACGTTTCCCAATATATTACAAGAATGTTTCACATGCAGCGTTTTAATTACGTACTTGAATCTTAGAGCATAGATCCTTGAGAAATATCAAAATATTTTGTCAGAAATCTTTTGTTCTCCATCATGCTTTTATAACTTTACTGGGCAGTAGACCTGAGAGGGTGAGCTCCATACACAAAAATCGCTAACTAGCGTTCAAACTTGGACCTAAGAATTGGTCAAACTCCATTATCTATTTAGGTAATTGTTTTAGCTGTGCGCTAAAACTAGACTTATCTGAAGGAATGTATCAATTTTATCTACTCTCTCTCCTATGACATAAAACAGTGATCAAGAGACTCGGTGCGACACAATCTTTGGCACACGTCTAGTCTCAACATGAGTGGTTGCTACCAACTTGTATGGGATACTTTTGTTAACTAACCTCCTCTCATAGAATCTTTCCTCTTGTGACAGTCTCTGGTCAGTCCCGTATCCGCTGGATCGCGAGCTGCGGTCCGAGCAGCTAGACGAGGCGTTTGATGAACGGCTTGAACGCTTCGAGTCCACCACTGTTGTTGTATTTCTGGAAATAGAACAACACAATGGTGTCGATACTGGTGTACACAAACACGTAATCGAAAGCACTTAATCTTACTCCAACATCACGGTCGTAAGAACGGCAACGCGCTAAGTTTATGGTTACGTAATTTGATGGTTACTCTTAATCATAATATTATGTTCATGGTTTAAAGGCACCCAACACCTAATATTCTAAGTTGCATGATCATGATGATGAGCATGATCGCTCTAGATTTATTTTTATTAGGAAGTCTGATCTGAATAATTTGTCATCAATGATGAGGAACATATCTTTCATTTAGAAAGGTACTAAAAGAATTAGGTGGTAACGAGTTTCTAGTGATGAGAAATTGCTACAATGAAGTATGAGCTTGACGCACTTTGATTTATTGCCAACAACGTTTTGGGATCAACTTCCTTCGCATCTAAAAGTATTGCCAATTCTTGGATAGTTTTAGACAACTAAAGTTTGGTGACCGTTAATTTACTTATAATAATTATACAATGGCTCTTATATACAGATAATAAGAATCTAATGAACAGCCATATATCGACCAACACATAAAGAATTTATGAAACCAAGTAACTCTAAAGAATCGATTAGAGTAACAAATAACAATGCATGTTATTGAGACTGATTTCAGGAAATAATTAACACATCTTTCCTTATCGCTAATAATTAAATGGGGACAATTGATTTGGAGCGTCTTTAGTTCCTGCTTCATATTGGCAGAACTACGGCGGACTTAATATGGAGCTATCAGTGCCACATGACTCATTCCTTTTCATATGCATTCATATATGACTGAAACTTGACTGAAGTTTGACTAATTCTTCCGGCACACTGACATCCACTCCTATCTATCAATATCCATGATATCCATCCACATACATACACATCTCATGCTACACTCACTTAATTCTAACACATATAAGTCGAAACTTATGAGGTTCGAAAAGTATTGATTGTAACTCACCTCTCGTCAGGCATCCGGAACTCAACCCTGCTCGAGTCAGTGGAATCTAACCTCTTCGTCTGACGGACGTGGTCACCAGAGCAAACTGGCACGCCCTCAATGATGTCTGGCACCTCGCTCTTCTCGAGTTTCTGGCATATTCGGAGCCTGCCTTGCGTCTTCTTAGCCTTGTTCAGCGTATCTGAAGAAATTCGCCATTTTACTGTAACCATTGATTACATTATGAAAGAACAATTAAATACTTTTTGTAATTCTGTTGGCACCAAACTATGTACATTGCCGTCTTTTTCACTGCCTAAATATATGAGCGAGAGGACAAATTAGATAGATTAGAATAAACAAATCTAGTTTAGTTGGACTTTGGCGCCGAATTATTGCCATTGTTTGCTTCAACACATCAAATTGCAAGACAGTACCCTCGTTACCAAATCACATATTATCTATCAATTTTCCATAAAAACATTTCAACTAGAAGCTAAAGACTGGTGAGCGTAATACCCATAGTAGCTCTACACTAAAAAAAACATGATAAATATCACCACCAATTAATTTCTATTGACATTGAATTTGTGCGATGCCATCGCCTTGATTGAATCACAAATTGTCACAACAGACCATTTAGCGAATGAAAAAAAATAAAGTCAACTTACCAAAATCTAAGAAGGGGTCAGCATCGGTGAAGGTCATATTGATCCCGCTGTCCTGAGAACTGACTGAAGGGTTTTGGCACCAATTCTTCTTGACACAGCAATGTCGGCACGTGACGTCTGTGCAGCTCACTTCCTCGTCCGATAGTTTGTTTGAGCTGAGAGACTTCGGGAGGTTCGGGGAGTTCTGATTCGTAACAACTTGGATTATTGTGTCAGGGGTTGAGGTCTCACTGGAGTTAAATGAAATATTGTTGAGCCCTGAAGACTCGTGCAAGGGGGTACACTGTGAAGACTTTGGAGAATTTGTTGTTGGCGATCGTTTGCAGTAACGCACGTCATCTTCATCGTACTGGGAAGGCAGCACCGGACTCGTTGGACACTTTCTCAAACATTGTGTTGTTTTTTTAAGATCTAAACCTAATTCTGGCCCAGAACCGATTCTCTTCCTCCCCGTCTGCGGAGGAGAACTTCTCCTATAGCAAAATCCATAGTCCGGAGATATCATCTCATCGACTTGATTCACCATTTCACGTATTTCATGTTTCACCTCTGAAGCCATCTCTTTAGACATTCCCATCAAATATTCAGCTACATCTATGACTGAAACTGAATTTTTATCACTCTGACTAGAAACTGAGTTCATACTAATATTAGACTGATCGACCGCGTCCGAATTTTCTAATATATCGTCAACTCTAGATATGACTTCGCGGATTTCTGACTTTATCTCTGTGGCTATTTCTCTGGTCATCTCTTTTACGTACGCTTGAATATCATCAGATGTGTGAGAGTTTAAAGAGGTGGTAGGCGACGATCTGCCCACTTGGCTACAGTCAGATATCGACGTCTGGGTGCTATAAGGGAATGACTTTCCGGGTGAGATCATTGGATCGTCCAACGACTGGAGGTCCGTTTGACTACCGCAATTACAGAAACTCAATTTTTCTACAATATTATTTGGGCTAGTTTCTTTTAGACCTAAATTCATTTTAGTTTGTGCGCTAACTGATAGAACTGGGGGACTGTCGGAACCCAGGCTATAGCATCTGGATCTGACTAGCAGCGGCTGTCTGGGTCCTAAGCGTAACGGTGATACTGATTCACCGACGGCAAATTGCACAGGATGCGGTGATTCCGACTCTTCCTTGTGAGCCTCCCGAAGGCTTGACTCTCTGGTGAAGAACTTCTGTTTCTGTTTAAGTCTAAATATATGGCAATCGTCGATAGCTGATAGACTAAAGTGTCTCGCTGATGATCCTAGAATGGGAGATGAGGTAATGGAAGACCTTGAGAGGTTCAGACTCTTTCTTGCACCTGTGTAACCTGATGGGTCAAACGGCACAATGTGCTTGACATTTGCTGATTTACCGAGAAGCAAATCGTGCGCTTCTTTGGGCAACATGAACCATCTGAGGTAATCTATTCTTGGGTTAAAGCTGACTTCGGGCTCAGCTGTTGAACACTTCATGGCCAATTTTCTCGCTCTGTTGAACAGATTCCTCGCCGTTTGTAGGCATTCAGTGTGCGTTTGAGGGAATATACCGGGGCCTGTGACGATAAGAAACACAATAAATACCTATAATTATTTTCAAAGTATCGCAGAACTATTTCAGTTTAACGTACCAGACACTCTCCTTTCATGAGCGGTCATTTTGCCTTCGTTGAATCGCAAAGAGCTCAAAGACTTTCTGTCCCTGAGCACAGAGCAGGTGTGATGTTTCCACTGTCCCGTTTCAGGGTTCACGAGATATTGTGGCAGAATCTTCCATCCTTCCGTAGCCACCATCTTGAGAGCTTCAAGGATGAAGGCCAACTCGTTGTCTGACATGAAGAAGGGTAGAGAGACCCTGCAGAAGCCAGGCCTTAAGTGTTCGTTGTATATCGGTACTTCTGGTGCCTTGACATCGCTCAGTTTCCTCACTCGCGCAATTTCTTTCTGCCTGCAATATAAATCGTACAAATAACCAAATAAATCGCATGTCGGAGTGCTTTATGGACGTGCAAGTTATTCGCGACCTTCGGATACAATTAACGTTGATATGTCTAAAAATATTCACAGATGCTATTCCTATGGTACGTTAATGAGTAGACTACGGTAACTATTGGTGCCTATTTCAGAACTAAGGCAGATCATAAATCAATCTCTTCCGCATCTTGAATTATATTTCATGACGCGTTTGTGTTGAAGTGGTGAGATCCTGTAATGGCGTCTGGATATTTATATGACAAAGCATAATTAGGTATAATGCACTCGCAGTCATTTTTTTTTCCAGGCAATAGGTGTAATATGATCAGGTTAAATCCGGCCAGTCTTGTCTATACTCGACTTTTCCAGAAATATTATATTCCAATTTAACCTGTCTAGAACCAATCTAGTGTTGATTGAACATATTTTATTGCTCCTGATTACTTACGCTTCAACATCTAACAGTTTTTCATACTCCTTGAGGAGTTGGTCATCGATACCGAGAACATCAGAGCCGTAGTTCAGGTTGCTGCTGAGTCCTCCCCTCGCTTGGATGCCAAACACATCATTCAGGACTGCGCAGACAAAGTTATGGTGGAGGAATGTCCCTCGAGGGTGCTTCACCATCAAGGAGAAGATGGGAAGCCTTCTGACGTTGGGAGACACGTTCCCGAGAAGTATCAGCTCTGGGATGTTCTTGATGTGTGATAAGACTTGTCTGAAACAATCAATGAGTGGATTTAGGCAGCGTCTATATTTGCTACGTTGCGTGGGAGCGGTTTCAAGTACAAAGACCTCATTAAATATTCGGAGCTCGCGAATGTAATGCTTTTTCATTATATAAGCGAAAGAATTTTAATTGCATTGGGTTTTCTTTCAAAAAACAAAGTTCCATCCGGGTTTGAAATACACACTTCATCATACACTCATCATTTAATATCCCATCATATTTCAAAAACTTTTGGGTTTGATTTTTTTATGGCTTTAGTATCAATTCACCTACATGGAATGCCACTAGCTGCGTCTGCCTCACTATCACCTAGTTTCTAGTTACAGTAACAATATAATCGTTACCCTTAAAATGCCTTCAATTCCTTTGTTCGGGGTTCTACACCAATGCTGCACTTTCAAGGCTGATTTTATGCGACAGGCGTCTTCAACTGGAAGTTTTTCAGAAAACTATGCCACACCCCTGGATATCCCAATGTGTAGTCGCCAATACGAATGCTTTAGAATTATTTTGAATTTAGAACTAGCGCGTATTTCTGATTACCTGGCATATTTACATGGTAATCTTCTGTACATTACGATGATGAGAATAATTTCTAGTTTCACACTTTTAGAGCGTGTTATTTTCATTTGTCGGATTTTTGAAACTTTTTTTTTCTATTTTTATTTGAACAAAAAGATACGTTATTATACTTTTTATAATGGTGCAGTATTTGTCTATTACATTATATTGTTAGAGTGTTATCTCATTCTTGTTTCCTGAAAATAAAGGAACAAACAATTACCAATTCCATACAATCTACCCCCTTACCACCACTTGTTTGGATCTATGTTTTTAATATTATTACTTTCACTTTTTGACAGTTAACTGCACAAACAACAATACAGGGGCCTTAATGCCACCACAAGTGGTGGCATTAAGGCCCCTAGTGGTGTAGGCTTAACATGACCGCGTAGACTTTACTTTAAATAAAAGAGATAAAAGTAATGTCTACACGATCATGCTAAAGCGGCTTTCAGACTACGCTATAATATATAGCACAACAATATCGCGCACCATACAAAGTCAATAATATATAGTACAGTACAGTGTGAACGTGGCCATAACAATGTATGGTGCGCGATATCGTTGTGCTATGAGCTATATGCTATTATATTATAGCGTAGTCTGAAACCCGCTTTAGGGTGCTGATCTTCGGAATGAGACTGTCAATGCAGTACGATAACAGTGAGGTTAGCTCGCTTATCAATGCTGGCCCTCAGTCCCAGATTCGCTCGCTCTCTATCTCATTTCATACGAGAGAAAGAGACAAGATCAACATATTCCGTGACTTAAATCTAGTCCTAATCTAAGTAATATTAAAACAATATCAATAAATAAGCCGTAAGGGTGAAGTTTAATCGTTAATTGGTATTGAATGTAGGTATTACTCATAAGGTACCTATTTAATCGCGTGAAGCTGAGTGTCCATTATAAATAGATTCACGTGTTCGCGACACACTATAGCAGTAAAACAGTTCCTAGGCAGACAACGGGCTGATGAATAACAACATTTAAACCGTGCGTCCACAGGCGCGTTAAAACTGAGAATAATTTTATGCCAAAACTAAAACAAACTGTATTAACTCGTACAAGAAGCACATTTTGCATTGGTGGCCTGTAGGTATGACCGTATGCCATGTCCATTACGAAAAGCTCGAAGCGACGTCATTTTCTCGACAAATCTGACAGTTGAAATATATAAAACCTATCTACACGGTCATGTTAAGTCTACTGGTAGGGATCACTTTTAGTGATAAGTCCGCCAATTATGACACTTTAAATTTATATCGTAAAAGTAGTTTGTAATACTTTCAGAGGTGGAACAATAAAGAGTTATCTATTTATATATTTCTGAATACATTATCATCGACCATGTGAATGAATTTTGACGATTGGTGGTGTGGTGTGGCTTTTACAACAGAATTTCAACTTTTATCTATCTCGAATTGAGATAGAAGAATTCCCAACCATCTAACTCAGGGATTCTCAAATGGTTCGATATAGACCAATTTGCTGGTCACTTAACCAGCCGCAATTTTTTTAAATTCTTTCAATAGGAAAAAGACTCAAGATTGGATTTTTATTGTAATTTCGCTATGGAGGTCTGAGGTATCAGTTAATTTTGGAAGAGGAGTCTCTTGCCCAAAATAGGTTGGAAATCCCTGATCAAACTAAACAATATAAATCCAGGTAGTGGACCCCCCAGGCAACCTAACCTAAACTAACCTGTTTTCCCTTTTCCGCCAAATTGTAAGTTAATTCAGTCGCCCCAGTTAGTATTGGGTGTGAATCATTGTCATAAAATTGAACAGGAACTTGGATTTACGATGACAATTAACTATCTCACGTTGTCATACATGTGTTGGTCTGCCTCTTACCGACATCAGTCTTGCAGCGATGTTGTTAATATAACTTCTTCTTTTTTTACAAAATGAATGAAATGATGAAATTTAATGAATTAAGATGAGGAATGACTGCACCTGCGATTAGCAGTATTTATGACAATTTCGAGTAATTAATAGCAAGGTCAAATTCAAAAAATACACAATATAATGAATAAAATTGGGTGATGAAAACGTGATAAAGATGACGAATGAATTCTTAATATTACAGTTTTTGATGTTTATCTGAGTACAAGATTGGTCAAAAATTTAGTTACTATAGCGTCCGATGGCTCCCATAGTACAAGCTTTGCTTATATTTATATTCCAAATAAGAAGATTTTCAGTTAAAATGAGGTCATATGGGACATATAAGATAAAACACGGGTACATAAAAGTTTCAAGACCCATATAAGTATACGATAAGTATGCTTTGTCTGGTGACATTTATATTTATATTAACCCTTGTTAATTTGAACGTAAAGAGGACAAGTTAATACAAAACTCTATATAGAGTTTCTAATAAAATTAGCTCTACTATGATAGAGGAAACAGTTCGATAACTTGGTGGCATTACCGCCAGCGGAAATGCCGGCGGGAAGTCACTACGTGACTTGAATGAGCAACACTGGAAAATCGCTAAATATAGAGCGAGCCTTGAACTTGGCTACCGCGGTTTGCATTTTTAACTTGTATCGATAAGAATCGATAATCAGGATTAAGGATTATTTTATGTTTTAATCGCAATAATCTTATTTTCATTTACAAAATATTTAATCTCCCTAGTATTGGAGGTAAAACTATTACCTTCGTGCGAACATACTATTTTCAATCTTATTATTTAAAACACAAAAAAAAATTCTACCTATGTCCGTTACAGACTTTGAAACGATCCAATTGATGTGCCCCAAACTGGTTTAATTAGAAAGGCAATAATGCGAAGATGGTTTTAGAGTCTAATGCCTATCGTATTGTTTTAAGGTTCTAAAATATAGACCCTTAAAACAATGCGATAGGCATATTCTGTCCACTTATCGTAGTAGCACGCGCCGGGTATCGGCTAGTTAATATTAAAGAAAAGGAAAATTTAAGTTGCCATGGATTAAACCAAACAAAATCGAAGACTAATCCAAAATAATGTAGATTAAAGGTCAATCCCAATTCCGTCTCTACAACTAAATAAGATATTCTGTGGACACAACTTTGCCATCAATAAAATTACATAAGTACCAACTTATCATGTTGACAAGGAGGTCAGATTAAATGATATCGAAACGGGCGGGTAATTCTCAGAAACATTAAAAGTATATTCCAAATAAGAAGATTTTCAGTTAAAATGAGGTCATATGGGACATATAAGATAAAGCACGGATACATGAAAGTTTCAAGACCCATATCTGCGTCTGGCGGACTGCCAGACATCGCTTGGCGCCAGAACTTTAAACAACTTAAGCCTCCCGCACACCGGAGCGTCAACACTCATGGGTCAATATTTTTTGCCATAACAAAACGAACTGTATTGACCTCAGAGTAGATTTGACATAAGAACTTAACTCTTCGTAATGCTCTGCGGCGATATCTTTTAAGGTTGGCAAAATGGTTTATATGAGATCCGCCATCTTAGAATTAAGTAAGTACGTAAGTGTCAAACAATATAAACAATCAAATTCTAATATGGCGGAAATTTACCGCAGTTCGAACTCCTGCAGTGGTAGCCGAGTGGTCGAACGCACGCCTTGCAATCCAAATTGTGCAGGTTCGAACCCCGGCTCGCACCTCTGGGATTATGTGCGAATCTCATTTTCATCCGAGATTACCACTTGCTTTGAAACGGTGAAGGAAAACATCGTGAGGAAACCTGCACGTCTATAGAAAAGCGTGTAAAGTTCACCAACCCGCACTGGGCCAGCGTGGTGGACTATAGCCCAAAAAAAAAAAAAAACTCCCTCGTATTGAGGGAGAATGTGCCCGGTATAATGGCAATAGCCTCGCCCCCTATTACATTGGGACCAAAAATGCATCGGCGAAGTGTGGGCGCACTGCAGTGCACCTCTGCCTACCCCTTCGGGGAACACAGGCGTGATGATGTATTCGAACTCCTTAGGGCCGCTCCTTAGTATATACTAGCTCAATGGTATTGACACGAAGAAAACAGTTCATTCTATAACGACAGCGCGACTTTTAACGAGGGGGGACGTGGCCTTCACATAGAGTATCTAGAGTACCCATAACGACTCCACTCTTCGTATAGCTCTGCGGTGACATTTCCGCTATTGTTATCGTACGTACATGAGTACGTGTTGTATACGGCAACTAAATGGGAGAACAACAATGGCGGAGTCAAATAAACCAGAAATATTTACCGCAACGCGGACTCGAAATGCCATCTCCGTTTTAATATCTCCTGATACAGAGTCCGTTTTGGTGTGACAAACATTTTGAGGCAAACACACAAACTGTATAGTGCGGTTAAGTGCGAATGTTACGTGTCGTTTATAAAACTGCGATCACAATGTGTGCTACATTTTTTTCCAATAACAAAATATTCTTTAACTCGTACAAGGAGAACGTTTTTCAACCGCACCGCTACTAATAGAAAATTAGATTTTTTACAGTGTTCGTGGTTAACTGTCAAACAATTGTGTGTCAAACGAATTTTGGCGTGTAGTCTTTTATCTTATACGAAATAAATTCGATCTCTATGTATATAAAAACAGAGTACATTTTCAAAAAAAGTCAAATGAATTCGCTTGTCCCGTGAATGCAGGGTGTTAGAAGAACAAGTACGATGTTAGACTATCTAAATACATTCCAATAAGCAATTAACGCAATGGGCCGTCGACGTTCGCGCGTTAAAATTTTTACCAATACCAAAACGAATTCTGTGTCGATATGCCTAGAGGTTGAATTCCTATGGCAAAAGCCACGCCCCCACGCGTTTAAATTCGCTCGCACTGTCACTGTCATTTAGTTGAAGAATGAACTTTTTCTATGAGTCAATACAGTTTGTTTTGGTATGGCAAGAAAAATAAAGCGCGAGTGTCGCCACCCCAGAGTGCGGGAGGATTTAATCGTGTTTTAAAAAGGACAAAACAGATAACCAATAAATCATTCATAATGTTATCATTTCAAAGAAAAAACGAAAAACAAGTGTACTGGTAATAATCTCAAACCATCTGGAACAAACAACAGAAATAAAACGAACCGTGCGTGTGCGCAGCCTGTAAGGTAAACACGAACCAAACAAACGCGCATGAGTTACGAGTTTACGACCATGTGACATTGATTTTCTGTAATTTTGGAGGCTTGTTTTTGCAAAACTATGTCCAAATTCTTATCGCTAGATAACACATAAAGCTTGTAAAATAAAGCTTGTACTATGGATACCATACGAGGAGGACCTTTCACGACCAGATTAACGGTCTCTTCCAGAAAGGTAAGTCCGTAGAACCCTAAACCGACGGAAGTGCATGAAAAGATGTATGACTGTGGATGAAGCGAAAGAGGTATGTCGGGATCTTACCGTGTGGCAAAAGGTAGTCTCTGCCTACCCTAATGGGATACAGGCGTGAGTATATGTATGTACAAAGGACTGGGGGTGGATTCTAGTTATACCCAGATCAGGGCAAATTCTGAAAAGGCCAAAACGAATTTTGTTGACTTATAGAAAAAGTTCATTTTTCAAGGAAATGAATGCGAATGCGGGCAAATGCTGATGCGTGGGGGACTGGCATTTACCACTTTAATTCAATCTTCACGTATATTGACACAGAGTGAGTTTTGGTATTGGTAAATTGGTAATTTTGACCTCAGACCTCAGACCTCAGTGTATGGGAGACCTAACCCATTAAATACCAATGCTCCCATTTGGGACCAACCGTTCTTGCAGTGTCATCATCATTTGCCTTACCTTGTTCCATTATTTGTGGTCGGTGCAGTGTCTTTCATTCATCTCGCTTTTCCGTCATACTGTCATCCATTCCGATCTCATTCATATCACCCTGTATACAGTCTATGCATCTTTTTTTGGGTCTTCCTCTCGCTCTGTATCCGTCCACATTTAAATTTGGTAAAATAGAGATTACATTTGTTATCAAAGTCAAATCAATTATTTTGTATAGGCCTATGGGGGCACTTACAAATTGTCAAGTTTTCATTTTTTTCTTATATACTACTATACTACCACCGGATCGAAACGCGACCTCAACTGAGAAGATCCCGCAAGGAACTCAGTGGGCTGATCATTTTTTAAATCGCCAAGACTTATTACAAGTACACAGGTACATATAGCTCCAGTGTGTTGCCTTTAGAGCTGCTTTTAATAATAAAGATAAAATAATAATTAGTTAGTAAGGCAAGACACGCTACACTTTGACATGACGGGCAATATTTCGATTTTTGTTTTGAACCTGGGCTGTACAATCCCAAGCTGATTTATTACCTATGTGTTTCTTATTGTACATATTCTGTCAAAAATATGTCTAACAATATAGAAAAAAGTTAGTTCTATATAAGTACGATCTACTGTTCCTAGTCTATGCTCGAATAATGTATCTAGTTTTATAGTATAAACCAAAATATCTGTCGTAACGTAATAATGGGTTCAGTGTTCCCTTAAAATGGGGACGAACATATCGTTATACTGAAAAATGTGATTTTATTTTTATGACTGCCAATTGTGTCACCTCTTTATGATTTATGTTATGTTTCACTTTGTGAATCACTTTAGATCAATTCCATACATCTACACATATAAATAAAGTTTTGAAGTCATCCGCCATCTTTATCACTGTCATTATCCATTTTTATTTATAATGTGTATTTATTGAATTTGTCCTTGCTATTAATTACTTGACATTGGCGAAATACTCGCGCTAGTCGCAGGTGATGCCATTCCTCATCTTATTCCATTAAATATCATCATTTCGCTCATTTCGTTAAAAAAAAAAAAAAGTTTAAGTGTCAATTTGTAATGTCAAAACAGGGGGCTTTCTATCATCTCTTAAAGTATTATGGTATTCATACTAACTGTCAATATTTGTCAGATTTTGTATTAAGTTCACTGTCAAAAACTGACAGTAATATATAAAATATGGCTGGCATATCATCCGCCATCTTTATCACTGTCATTATCCATTTTTATTTATAATGTGTATTTATTGAATTTGTCCTTGCTATAATTACTCGACATTGCCATAAATACCGCATATCGCAGGTGCAGGCATTCCTCATCTTATTCCATCAAAATATCATCATTTCACTCATTTCGTAAAAAAAGAAGAAGAAAATATGGCTGCAAGACAGGTAGTTGTAAGGGGGCAGATTTAACTAAATGAGTATAAAATTATATTCACTACTCATAACGCAAACGCAATTTTAAAAATGTTTGTCTCTCTGTTTGTTCCAAGAAAGAAAAGATAGAAAGAAAAAACATTTATTCAACACAGCACACAGAGAATATAAAACTTAAAATTGATACAAACAAGAACGAAAGGAAAAGAGCTCAGTGTGAACTGTGCCGAAAAGGTAATGGCTCAGCACATGCTGGAGGAGTGTTGCTTCCCCCAGCGCTGATTTTCAGCCAAACCCTCTTCAATGGCTTACCATATTAAATATATACTTTGCTTGCTCCCAAACAGCTAGACCGATTTTGACGGGACTCTCCCTAGTGGATAGCTGATATTATAAGGCGTACGAAGTCAGAATCGGGCATGAGAATCATGTCACTAGAAGAGTGATGAGTATAAATGTGGACGGATACAGAGCGAAAGAAGGACCCAGGAAAATATGGATGGATTGTATAAAGGGTGATATGAATGACATTGGAGTGAATGTTAGCATGACGGAAAATGGAGAAGAATGGAAAAAAAAGACATACCGCGCCGACCCCAAATAATGGGACAAGGTAAGGCAAATGATACCCTGTTAAATCTCAGCTATCCAAGAACATTATCTTTCCTAATATCCTAATATTATAAATGCGAAAGTAACACTTTCTGTGTGTTACGCAATTACGCCTAAACTACTAAACCGATTTAAATGAAATTTGGTAAAGAGATAGTCTAGAGCCTGAGAAGGGACATAGGCTACTTTTTAACCGACTTCCAAAAAGGAGGAGGTTTCTCAATTCGATTTAGGCAATTAAATATTACGGTACGACACAGTAACAATAGACGCGGGTGAAATCGCGGGCCCAGCTAGTTGTTTAATACATTCATGCAGCTATCTTTTGCAATGCTACACAATTGTTCAGTTCCATTCAAACGCATTCATTAACCGCATCGTCGGAGCGGTTCCCCCGTAGCAACTCGTGTTATTTCCGTCTGTCCAGTTCCTGCGGCGACTGACCCATTTACTTGCCGAAGGAGGGCGCCACTGCAATGACCCCAATTCGATGTCACACCAAATAAGATCGTGTTCAACTGCAGAATTGCTATCGCATAGTTTGACTGGAATGCATTTTATGACTCCTTTCTTGGTGGAGTTTGACCATCTACACAAATAAATAAAATTGATGTGTCTGTGTGCAATGTCAAAATAACACCTTTTTACTAAATTTATATGGAAGAATAGAAAACGGTACTTGTATAGAAAACGCAATATTTTTGTCTGTCTGTGTTATTAGTTTGAGGTAAACTCCTGAGCACCTGGACTAATTTCGACGGGACTTTTACTGACAGATATCGTTCACCAAAGACAATTAATCTTTATGAGTACAAGTACTTTTTCGAAGTACATTTTCGAAAAAACATGTGAATTCGCTCTTCTCAGTGTGTTTAGGGCGTTATACTCTAGGAATAGCTAGTAAAATGACACAACGTAAAAATATAACCAACACAATGCAGGTAGTAGGGCCCTAGAGGCCTCATCAATAGAAAACATGGAGATATTATAACGCAGACGGCATTTCGAGCCCGCCATATTTGTATTCCCATATAGTTGCCGTATACTACAGGTTCATGAGATAATAACAAAAATCGCCGCAGAGCTATACGAAGAGTGGAGTCGTTATGGGTACACTAGATACTCTATGATAGAAACAGACATTTTTTGACAGATTTTGAACTGAGATAACTGTCAAAAACTGACAGTAATAATAAAAACATTGCTGCAAGACAGGTAAGGGGCCTGTTTACACCTACTGTTCGTTCTACAATCGTACTTTTATATATAAAAGTGTTTTGTAGTGCCCCAATGTAAGTATATATATAAAATTTCTATAAATTTGGAGGTCGGGATGTTCCTTCTAATTCGTAACGTTAGTACTAGTAGTACTATGTTATTATTATGTGGCATAGGGGCGACCCGGTCGCAGCAATTTGAGTTAGCGCCAAGTGTCGGATAAGCGCATTACTTCTATTTGCAGAATACACATCGCTAGAAACTAATATCAGCGCCAAAACTCCATAGAATGTGTTACCATAAAGTATATTTGTCTATGTACTAGAATAGATTCGGAATGACTTAAAATGATCTGGGATACCTTTTATGGGTAACTGTAGGGCATGCCTAATATTTTTATAGGAAAATATAAAAACTCTTATTGAATACAGTTATTCAAATCCACAACAAAAATAAAGTTTCAGTCAAACCCGCAAATAAAACGCACGCCACTAGAAACATCAAAGCGTGCAGCAATAAATTCATTACGCAACGCAAACGCCATTACAATTATGCCGGCGGGCTTCGGTGCGAACTCATGGCGCCTATCCAGACCCGGAAGCCATTGCCGATATAAAAACCGCCACGGGCTGGACATGTTGCGGGGAAACTTTGCGAATGGGGTTATTGGGGAATAACTGGGACGCCACATACCAATCTAATCAAATGAAATCCTGCAAATCGTTCGACATTACTTTATTTTGTATTTTGCTGCAGAAATGTCAATATGCAATAAGAAGGTTTTCAATATTATTTCCGTTTGTTCTTATTCACCTTTTTATATTTGTCGTTAAGAGCCCACAGGCGCGCGAAAATTTGCGCGAACTGTATTCTCATATTACTGTTATTTTAGTTTGATGATTAAAAACAACGCGTTACTCAAAAAATTCTGCTAAAGCTGTGGATATAAGAGGGTGATTGAAGTTAGTCAAAAGGAATAAAAGATTTAGCTTTAGAATTATCCGACTTGTATCAAAAGGGTAAAGGAGTATTATTTACAACAACGGTTGGAGAAAACTTATGAATGAGGATAAAATGTGTAAAAACTATAAAATTAGACTTCAAGTCTGCATCCTCGCAAATATCGGGAACACCTAATGAGTCACGCAATGACAAATTAGAAGTCTGACCCAGCTTTGCACTCAAAATAATCTCTGGTCAAGGACGGACGCATTTTTGAGCGAAACACTTTGTTCATTGCTAATTTACTTTGCTATCTATATTCAATGCAAGTAAGATTTAACTCGTACTTCTAACTTAACGTATTGAACTATTTTGATCGTGATCCCTTGATCCTCTTGAAGTCCTCAAATAAGCACCTACCCCACTTTAGCAAAAAAAAATCTAAAGGTCTTGCAATTTCCATTCTCACTATACAATTGTAAAAATAAATTCTAAACCTCTAGCAATTTCCATTCTCGCTATACAATTGTAAAAATAAATTCTTAAGCTCCTGCAATTGTCATTCTCGCCATACAATTGTAAAAATAAATTCTTAAGCTCCTATATTGTTTTCTTATATTTACGCGAATACTATACATTGAAATAAAACTATTCTTAAGCTCCTGCAATTTCCATTCTCGCCATACAATTGTAAAAATAAATTCTAAATTAATCAATTTCATTCTCGCCATACATTTGTAAAAATAAATTCTTAAGCTCCCGCAATTTCCAATCTCGCTATACAATTGTAAAAATAAATTATAAAGCTCTAGCAATTTCCATTCTCGCTATATAATTGTAAAAATAAATTCTAAAGCTCTAGCAATTTCCATTCTCGCTATACAATTGTAAAAAATATTCTTAAGCTCCTGCAATTTCCATTCTCGCCATACAATTGTAAAAATAAATTCTAAATTAATCAATAATAATCAATTTCATTCTCGCCATACAATTGTAAAAATAAATTCTTAAGCTCCTGCAATTTCCATTCTCGCTATAAAATTGAAAAAATAAATTCTAAAGCTCTATCAATTTCCATTCTCGCTATACAATTGTTAAAATAAATTATAAAGCTCTTACAATTCCCATTCTCCCTATACGATTGTAAAAATAAATTCTAATGTTCCCGTTTTCGCTCTGCATCCGCAACACGGCATCGGTAACGCGAATGACGCACAAACCCATGTTTTCATCGTCGTAATAAACGTTACACGCTTATAATGTGTTAACTAGTAACACAGCTGAGAATAATATTATGGTAACTGCAAACATTTTATGTAATTTGAGGACGGTTTGAGAGTAACTGGGATCGCCCCAGTCCATTGTATGGTACCCATAGTACAAGATTTGCTTAGTTTGCGGTCAGACGATGGGTATGTGTTGCCTATTTGACTTAATCATGAACACAAAGAGTTATTAGATCAAGGAGGGAGTTATTGAAATAATTAAATCCAAAACCAAGAGTACCATTGCAAGACCTCGAGACACTGTGAGCACTTTCTCCGTGGATCGGACCGCAAACAACAACTAAATATGAAGGTACCCAGTTATTAACTATGACATCAGGACGTCTAACAGTCGTGCGTCCTCGTCCCCCCGTGACCATGGTTGCTGTAAAGCAGCCGAAACGTCGGGAACATAAATAAGTAAATAAACGCGATAGAATCCGTAAAATAGTTTTATTTCAATGTGTAGTATTCGCGTAAATATAAGAAAACAATATGAGGGAGTTATTCTTAGTGAGAGATAGTTTCTCACGTCCTATTTTTGTGTGCAGACAGATTGTCATTGCATACACAATTAAGAAGTATGTAAGTGCGTAATAAGCTTATGGATTTCTTGAAAATGTATTCTTATGGGATATTATTTATTTACTAAACGATTAGGATTATTCTCCACATTGACTTAAAAGGCTCAGGAAAACAAAGGTAAACATAATGTATCTACTGCAAATATTAATCAATAATTCATAACGTGAGCTGTATCTATGTATGAATAATATCCATTGAATATTATACAATTGTATTTGCAATTGTATTTGCACAAACATGTGACCATCTGTTTGTAATCAACGTGACTCTCTAAACAATTTCACGTCGAAAAATGCGCGCGAAATGCCAAAACAAAAATCAAAACGGCGCCATTTGTAAAAAAAAATATCAGCCATCATTTTCACATTTATCATCCATTTTATTACTAACGTTATATTTATTAAATACTTGCTACAATGATATCAGAAAGTTTACGTACCTAAATATGTCAAAAAGACTTCCAAACAAATTACTCCGAAATTTATCCTTCTATATACATAACGGAGATGCCCTGCGGCAATATTATTGACGTTTATCTGACATCCGCCATTGCAGTCGCCCTATGTGAATGTCATATACTACAGGTAACTACAATGGCGGATGACAGATTAACGTAAAAAACTTGCCGCAGAGCCATACGCAGGGTGGAATCAATATGGGTTCTCTAGTTACTCTATGAATTGATCTCAATGATACCATGCTTCCTGACATAGAAAATCTGACGTAAACGACAAAGTAATACCCAAAATTGGACGCATAAAACTGTCAAATGTTAGGGAAAGCTGGATCTTTGATATAATAACTCGTGGACTTCCCAACTGCGGGAGCTATGTCTAATAGTTAACTCCATATGACATGATTTGCTCGACAAGTCTGACAGTTGGAAAATATAAAACTTATGTCTATACGGTCATGCTACTCTTTCTATCAGCTCTCAGCTCAGCTTCACTCTTTCTATAATCTTATTATAGAAGGAGAAAACATTGACATTTCTCACATTTAGTCTTAGCTATGTACCACACCCGGTAGTAACAAGGCAGAATGAGATAAAATATGTAAATCTTGTCTGTTTCTCTTGTAGGAATTACTATAGTCAGGCATTCAGGAACGGACTCTGACATAACTCTGATTTACGTATAGGATTTGGATAACAGCCACAAATATAGATTATGGACTGTAAAAATAATTTCAACAGTCATTCGCGCGTGATTCAAGTTGTCGCATCCGGCGACAGTGAAGACACACTTTAAATATAGGCACCTATGTTTCGCTTTGTATGAGGCGTAGCGGGTTTCGTGCAGAAATTTTATAAAAAAGTATTCGAGCGTACCTAAAGGCACTACCGATAAAAACTTCAGCTTCCTGTAGGAATGTGATCTGACATCCTGTGATGTCATTGTCTCGACAAATCTGACAGTTGAAAGAGATAAAACTTATGTTTACGCGGTCATGCTAAGTCTACTGACTCGAACCTTTATCTATCGCAATAGGTAAATAAATAAATTCTTGCATCTCATCGTCTCAATTTAAACTTGTAGATTAAAACAATAGGAAGGGCCCTAGATTTTCCACTAAGCAAATAAATACAAGTCTCCATTGCCTATTTACGATTCAATCAACTTTACCCTAGAAATTTGTAGGTAAACAAATCTACGATCATAAGTGAATTATTAGCTATGTTATATACCTAGTGGTCAAAGCAAACACAGTGCACAGTTTGCGTTTATAATTCGTAAACACTATTCCGACTGAGTTGACATTAAGCTGGCACTTCGGTAGTTTTCCTTTGCCTCGCCACCGTTGGTAAATAAGAATTCCAACAAAATGGCGTCTTGAGCGATTGTTTAACAACAACACATACTCATCGTATGATCCCTAAGTAAAACTTGTACTATGGGTTCCATGCGATGGACTGGGTGAGATCCCATTTACACCCACACCAGGGCAAATTTCGAAAAGGCCATTAGAAATTTGCCGCTCACGGAAATCGAACCCGCAAACACATATTCATTTTCATTTATTTTGGTAAATATTAATTTACATGTCAATTATATCTAAAGTTCATTATTAAGCAACCATGGAGTTTCTTGCCCATTCTTCTCCATAGGAAATGCATTCCGAATGGGTGGTAGAGCTACTATTTTTACTATTTATTGACGATTTATAAGTGCCTGTATTGGTTTATATGAATAAAAAATATTCAGATTCTATTGCACCCGGTGCCCTGAGCAGACTAGCTCAGACTACTAGACCAACGTCCCAAAAATAATCTGTCATTTATATAAATTTATCAAGGATTTTTTTTATTTCACGTATCCAAATAATTAGGCTTTATATAGATAGACCAGTGTGTTGTGTTGTGAGAGGTTTTTAGAGAATTTTCTGTTAGGTATTCATCAGTTTATTTAAGTAGAATAAAATAATGTGTGTAAACCAAATTGTTGGTCTATATAAGTACTAAGTGGAACTCGAATACTGAAACTAAACTTTAATAAAGGCAAAAATAAATAAATAGTTTACACATAAGTTCTATACAACCTCAATCTTAAATCAGAGTTATGACCAAACACGGTAAAAATAAGGTAATAAAAATGTACTTTTAGAATATTTTCAAAATAAAAAACAGTCACATATAGTTACGAGAGTACGTGCCGCAAATACTAATAAAATTAGATTTAATCACATGCCTTTCAGGTACCCTCCACCCTTCAATGCTTTACACACCAAACAAGAGTAATGAGGTTGTTATTCCAAGTGATACGTGCTTGGATAAACAAGAGGTCTGAGCCCCAAGTCGCCAAATACTATCCTTGTAGAGTTGCTATGACTTCATTTTATAGGCATTAAAACAACATCTTTTATCAATGTTAGCTCGAATATTGGACATTATAACCGTGAAGCCGTTAGACTAGTCATATTCTAGCTACAATCAACCAAAGATGTCGTCTTAATGCCTTAAAAATTCAATGATAGCAATACATAGTAACAATAAATCATCACGCCTGTATTCCCCGAAGGGGTAGGCAGAGGTGCACTGCACTGCACCACACTGGCCGAGAGCGGGTTGGTGAACTTCACACGCCTTTTTATAGACGTGCAGGTTTCCTCACAATGTTTTCCTTCACCGTTTCATAGCAAGTAGTAATCTCGAATGAAAATGAGATTCGCACATGAAACCCAAAGGTCCGAGCCGGAGTTTGAACCTGCGCACTTTGATTGCAAGGCGTGCGTTCGACCACTCGGCTACCACTGCTTAGTATGTCTCAATGATAGCACCTCCACAGTAATAGTGTTAGGGCACTCTGGGCCCTGGTCTCGTGACGGCGTGGTCTCTTCTCAGAGTAAGATACCCGGCAGCAGCTAATTTCGGATATAACCTATTCGGTTTTTTGACGTGGTGCCTAAAAGGTAATATCTCAGAGTAGATAGAGAACCCCTAAGGACCCCACCCTACGTAATGCTCTGTGGCGATTTTTTTGAAGGTTGGCAGGCAATGATGGTTTATATGAGATTCGCCATCTTAATCTTAAGATCAAGTAAGTACGTAAGTGTCAAACAATATAAACAATCAAAACTAATATGGTGGCTCCTTATTACTATACCTCCGTGGTAATATGCTGCTGCTAACTGACAACTACTTAATATTGAATGCATCAAGTTACGGTCTCATCTAGTTTTAGACAATAAAATTAGACGAGGTTAGCAATTTGTATACATGCCAAAACATTCACCAGCGATAAAGCCAATTTTGCCAATACAAAAAAAATACTCTGTGGGAGAATATGCATTAATATTGTAGGTATTTCTGTGGTAAAATCATGGAGATATTATAAAGGATATAGCATTTGATCCCGCTGAGCCCGCGCTACGGTAATTTTTTCTGGTTTATCTGACTCCAATATTGTTGTTTTCCTAAATATTTGCCGTATACTTCAGGTACATGAGATAACAACAATGGCGCAAAAATCGCCGCAGAGCTATACGAAGAGTGGAGTCGTTATGGGTACTGTAGATACTCTATGGGTAAAATCCACGCCACCGCGCGTCAAAATTCGCTCGCGCTATCAATGTCACTTATTTGAAGAATGAACTTTTCCTGTGTGTCAATACAGTTTGTTTTGGTATGGCAAACAAATGACTCGCGAGTGTAAACACCCCACTGTGCTTTATACCTATAATAACTTTATTAAAGATGATTATCATTATTTGTAACAAGGATATACATACCTGGTGATACTGTCTTGTCTCTCCGCGATGGCTTGTAGACCAACAGCATCCCGCAACTGCATCGCAATCGCCGCACGCACAGCCTCCGTGGACTTCATCTCCTCGATCCTCTCACTCAACACCTGCCAGATAAACGTAGTTGAATATCTTCCTTATTTACGAAATGATGAAATAAACATTGTGAAGTTGTCGATAGATGTGTGAAGTCTGCCAACCCGCACCGGGCCAGCGTGGTGCACTATGGCCTGTGGGGTTAGCACGCATTTTAAGACTAGATCTCTGTCACAGATTCGCTCGCTCGCTCTCTGTCTCATTATATACGAGAGAAAGAACAGTATCAACACATTTCGTGACATAAGACGTGACATACCTACTCTTGGCACAACATGCTACAACTTCTGAATCCTCCTCGCATTGAAGGGAGGCCCGTGCCCAGTAAATAAATACATCGAGAAGTTTGGGTGCACTGCAGTGCACCTCTGCCTACCCCTTCGAGGAATACAGGCGTGATGATGTATGTACACTTTCTATATTGCAAGTTATATAAATAGGAAGGAAATATACTAGTATTTGAAAATACTAAGAAATAGACGTCTCAAGTGTTTGTGTGAATTACAGAATAGATAATGAATGAAGTACCCATTGTAATATAAGGATTAACTTCAGACAGTCTCGATTACTCAGATATATGTTATACAGGGTGTATCAGAAGTACGAAACCTTTGATGAATATTCAAAAGACCAAAGCTCCAGTGTGACCAGATTTCATTAGACGAATCTACTGCTTGTGGCGGTTAAAAACTACTGAATTCTACCAAAATAGAACAAGAAAATTCTAAAAATCTATTATATTTTTTTTGCTGTAAAAACATGGATGTTTTCTTGATTAAACGACAAAATAATAAAAACAACAAAGAAACCACCACTAATTAAAGAAACCTATGTTGTTTTTTAAATTTAATACTAAATAAAAAAAAATGAAATCTAAAGGTAAGATTCTTCGTCTTTATGTTGGCCGTTGGGTCACATTGTCATAAAGCTGTTTTGAATCGTTTAACTTGATCATACTTTTGCCAGTACCTCAAAATCTACCAAAAAAATAGAAATCTACTAAATCTGGTCACGCTGTGTAGCTCAGAAACTATGATAGTTAGGTATAGTCTGTCGTCACCATGCATCTGAATATTGGGCGCCATTATGTGTACCTAAAATAGTTTTTCGGGCTTCTGGTACACTCTGTATAATTGCTAAAGTAACTACTCAGAGTTGTGTTTGAATCTTGAATCTTCAAATAAACTGAAAGACAGTATTTATTCGACAAATGGCAAACAATTTAGTTTTCAAATAGTTCAACTGCCATGTATTAAATTAACTGACAGACAAAAAGTCAAATAACTTTACTCGCAAGCTAGTCACAGGTTGGTTAGGCATTGAAAAAGCGACCCTATTATCTTGGGTCTAAATAAATAATGGCATAAAACTAATTATTGGTTTGTTTTATATGTATTACCTGCTATACAAGGAAACCTTGTTATCAAAGCAATTTAAACAGTACCTATCTAACCAAACATAATAAAGATTTATATGCGGTCCCTTCCTTGGATTCATAAATGATATGTTTTTGTTTTTTTGTCCTACAATGACATATCTGGCGATTATTTACTTCTCAACTCACCTCAACATCATCGGAATAAAGTTCAGAATTCTTAAAGACCTTCTTTTTGGCGACAGCCACGTAAGGTCCTTGAACACCGCCAATGAACTTTTCACAATTGAAGAAGAGTGCATCTTTCTTCACCATTTCTTCTTCGACCCCTGGGATTGTGGGGTTCATATCTACTATGGAGGTGGGCGCTAGGAGAGTGTAGTCCCAGAACGACCATGCTCCATACTGGTGGAGGAGTAAGGTGGTGGCGACATCGTCAGCCAAGACTCCAGTCAGCTTCGAAGCGGCTGGGAAGAACCCGATTAACTGCTTTCCCAACCCTGAGTGCTGTTGCAGTTTCTGTTCCAAATTATTGAGCTCTATGAAGCCTTCTTTTGTTTCAGCTACTTTGATTATCTGTGAACAAAACAACAACTCTTTAGGACACAAGATAATTGGCATTGAAAGGTATTTGACGAACGCTCGGCTCACAGTAGCTGGTAATTGTAGGTTTGATTCCCGCTAGCGGCAGATTTCGGAAAATACTTTTTCGAATTTGCCCTGGTTTGGATGTAACTAGGAATGCCAGCCCATTGTATGGTAACCATAGTACAAGCTTGCAAGCAAGCAGCAAGCGTGGTTTAGATCATACTATAAGTATGTGTCTTCAGGTAATCGCAAGAGCCATTCCTTAACATATCAAGGGGTGACTTCAGCGACACTTTTGGGAGATATTTAGGAGATACTTGGAATCAGCTAATTTTTCTGCGTCGAATGAGTAATGCTCTCCTGTAAAGTTAATAAAATGGCGCTTAAGTCATAAACCCCTCGATATTACAGTAAAAAAAAAATCTATGCTATCATTAGTGATATGAAAATTGATGATAATATGAATCCAAACATAAACGGTATGCAAAACTACGCAAAACGATTTTTTGTTACATTTGCAGTAAAAACAAAACAGTATTGAGTTATGATGTCACCGCAGGGCCGGTCACCCACAAGGACACGCTTTAGGGCCACAGATCACGCCACTAAATGCGCAACAAACAAGAAACGATGGCGTCATCATCAAAGTTTTGTATATCAACTTTGGCATGGATGCTATTTGGAAACAAGGGATAGTAAAACACGAGGGTAAGGTAGAATTTAACTATTTTTTTTAATAGCCTATTGCGTCCCAATCCTGTGCAAAGGCCTCCCCTATCTCCCGCCACCGGTTTCGATCTTGGGCCATTTCCGGCCACTTCTTTTCCGCAAATATGTCTAGATCTTCGCGCCACCGTTTTTTGGTCTTCCACGGCGTCTTGTACTTGTGGGACTCCATTTGGTACATATGTTGGCCCACCTCTGCGGGTCTCAACGAACGACGTGGCCTGCCCACTTCCACTTCAAGTTTGCGGACAAAATACATTAAAGTATTAAATAAAACAGTTTGCAATAGACTATATTGTACTGTTAACTTTACATTTTTGTTACAGAATCATTGTCACAAAGAAAAAAATGTGTAACAAAAAAAACATTTATCTATAATAATATTAAGAATCGAGATAAATTGAGTCACTTATAAATAACTATATGTTTATTGCTTGTTTTCATAGTAAAATACTATGAAGACCGTGCAATAATGTTTATGCAAAAAAAAACAGTAACGTCTTCAATTATGACTTTGGGATTTATTTTGAGCATAAATCTTTCAGACTAGAATTCGCTTTGAAACTGTAATATTATGCAGATGATTAAACGTTGAGTTGTAAATCGACTGTTTATGTAATTTGAGTTGCAAAAAGTAACTTTTTTTTTTTTTTACACCGTCTATCTAAGGAAAACATCGTGAGGAAACCTGCACGTCTGAGGGAACTTGACTAGTTCTCGATAGATGTGTGAAGTCTGCCAACCCGCACCGGGCCAGCGTGGTGGACTATGGCCTGAATCCCCCTCGCATTGAGGGGAGGCCCGTGCCCAGCAGTGGGACGTTAAAAGGGCTGTAGTAGTCTATGTTTATGTCTGGTAGTACGATCTTTTGTTTCATGCGTCACAACGAAAAAAAATATCTTAAAGTCTTACCAAAGCTAAGTTATTACATAGTTTTGAGAAATATAATGACCGTACCACCACCTCTTTAAGTATTGTCGTTTCCTTACTAACTGTCAATTTTTGACAGATTTAGAAGTTAAGTCATCCGCCATCTTTATCACTGTCATCATCCATTTTTATTTATAACTAGCTGTGCCCGCGACCTCGCCCGCGTGGACTTTAGGGAGATTACCCGGAAATATGGGTATTATGTTTTTCCCGCGGAACCCTAATGCTTTTTCTAAAATTAAAGTAGCCTAAGTTACGCCTTGGAACGTCAGCTATCTGTCAGTGAAAGTCCCATTGAAATCGGTTCAGCCGTTTAGAAGTTTACCTCAAACAAACAGACAGACAGAAAAAAAATTTAAAATTACGTTTTCGTTATAGGTATCGTATATACTTTCATACGCATTTGGTAAAAAAGTGTTATTTTGAGATTACAAACAGACACTCCAATTTTATTTATTTGTATGTATGTATGTATATGTATGTATAGATGTGTATTTATCGAATTTGCCCTTGCTATTAATTACTTGGCAATGGCTGAAATACCCACTAAATTCATTCATTCGTTCTTTCCTCATCTAATTCCCATTAAAATATCATCATTTTTTCTCATTTCGTAAAAAAATGAAAAGAAAGTAGAAGAAAATAACTGTCAAAAACTGAAATTTATATTAAAAATATTGCTGCTAGAGAGGTCGTGTTATGGGGGCTGGAATAGTACTCCCAATATTTATGACATACTTACATTTTGTTTAAAAAAAATCCAAATCTATTCCCTTCTTTAGTATGTAAGTGTTTAAAATGTGTTTTCTTAAATTTGCTTCGCGATAAATTTAAGTAATTCTACGCAAAGCTAGCAATTCTATTAAATTACTTTAAATTAATTACAATACTTCTATTATAGACTGAAGCAGCAACAATATTTTATAACATTAAAATACCATTACTGTAGGAATTTGGTAAGTTTTGAAAAGTATTTAGTCGATTCTTGGTAGTTTTCTGCGATGTGCTTAGTAGTTTGACAGAATAAAAAGTGGTCACGCCTGGCGACTGGCCGACTGTGTGGTAACTAGTAACATACCTACATATAAAATTAGTCCTTGACGGTATAATTAGTTTGAACTAAAACAACTGATACAAACAAACAGCAGTTTCAATAATCGTAATTTAATTTAATAGCTTTATTATTAGTTATGAAGCATGGAATAGCAAATGAAGCCGGTTTGAACACGGCATACCTTGGGGCGTCAAGACTTGCTTATCTAATATTTTGCCAATATCAAAACTAACTCTTGTGTCTATATACATAAAGCTTGAATTTCTTGAAGTCCATATATACTCGCACTCTCAATGACGTGTCATTGAAGAATAAGCTTTGTTTGAAAGTCAATACAGTTCGTTTTAATATTGGCAAATAATTCGCCGCTAGCGTCTTGACGCCTCAGTGTGCGCAGGGCTTTGGCGCTCGTTAAACTTATACTGCCGTATTATGAACGACGGCTCATAATTACACAAGCTAGATAATATTTATTATTTGTAAATATTACATGTAAACTACAAACGCATAATACAATCTTTGTTTTTAAATACAGGATTTAGTACACCAGCTTACAGACGGTCACAGCATACTCTCCAACACTGCAATAGCAGTATAGTTTCAATATTACTTTGAATTTTTGGTAATTCTTGTGTGAAAAGCCCCAAGTAATGTTAGTCTGATCCAAACAAATTCTCCTTCACTGTTTATCAAAAATAGAATCTGACTATTTACAGTGCTTTTGGCCTACAAGAAAAAAAAGAATTTGATTTTGAAAAAATTTAAATAAGATGATATTTTAAGAACCCAATCTGCCCCAGATTCAAGTCGAAAAATGAACTGTATTTACTAACAGAAAAAGTTTATTTTTCATCGAAATATTATTGAGGCGCGAGCGAATTTCGCATCGTGGTTTCGTGTCGTTTACCACAGAAATTCAATGTTTATCTATATTATTATAGAGATCATTTTGGAATTGGCAAATATTGTAAAGCGGGCGTCGTGACGTCACAGGGTGCCCGGGGCTTTATGTCGATGACTCATAACATTCATAGTTTTATTTCGGATTCATCCGCCATCTTTATCACTATCATCATCCATTTTTATTTATATATATATATATATTTTAATGGACTACGCTGTTGGCCGTGACGTGGCCTTTACAGCTTTACCGGAGGAGTGGCGAGCGCAGAGGGCACTCCAAGACCTCGCCGGCGAGATCGGTGTCTGTTTAAGGGTCACAGCACACATATCAACTCGAAAAGGGATCGTCACCGTATCGCCTATTATTTGTATGAAACTCCATACTGCAACGCACACTAATCGGAATCGTAACGTAATCGCCTCGCCTCTACAGGAGCTGCTAATACGCTTTGGTTACGTGCATACGTCAGGTTGACGCCTGGTTCACGGCGAGGCGAAAGGCGGTACGGTGACGATCCCTTTCCGAGTTGATATGTGGGCTGTGACATTAAGGCTGGTGTAGGTGTGTTGGTAGCCCTCTCGACGCCCGGGTCGAGGAGAGCGGTGATCGTGTCGGGAGGATCAATCAACATGTGCCGCGGACGGCGGCGACGAGTTGATGATGTGTGCGCGGGGTACCTACCGGGTCCAATTGTAAATCTAAACCATCCAGGGTGCCACCCAAACGCAAACAAAAAAAAAGCATTCAAATCGGTCCAGCCGTTTAGAGGAGTTAGCTTTCAACGAAAAGTGGCATTGATTGTTATATATATTGGTGTGTATTTATTGAATTTGCCCTTGCTATTAATTACTTGACACTGGCTGAAATACCCGCTTAACGCAAGTGGAGCCATTCCTCATCTTATTCCATTAAATATCATCATTTCATTCATTTCGTAAAAAAGAAAAAGTTTTATTTCGTTTAGTATCTTAGTCTTGTTATGATTTTATGTGGTTTTTTTTTCGCAGCCACAGGAAGCAGGAAATCATCTGTCGGAGTAATAAAATAGGTACCTACATATTCCTTGAATACTAAACAAGAAATAATGTGTTTACATTAATTAGACGAGACAAATTGACGTCTTTTCACATATGTTTGTTTCTATAATTTTGCATTAAACTTTAGAGTACAAGCCGAGAATATAATTAATTGCTCGTGCATACAAAACTGTAGCAGACATGTTATTGAGGAGAAATATTAAGAAACAAGTTTAGGTGATATAAAAGAAAAATAATGCCACCGAGTTTCTAAGCCCAGTAAAAATAACAGCATAAGTTTATTATAATTCGTTGAAATTTAAAAAAAAAACTGGCCCTGTGCGAGTCGAACTTGCGCATTCGCGGTTCCGTACCATTATCTATAAAAATAGCATACCAATCACGTTTGTTGTATGGGAGCCGCTTAAATATTTATTTTATTCTGTTTTTTAATATTTGTTGTTATAGCGGCAACCTTGAGGTTGGATTATCTATGAACAGGACAAAAACACACCTCATGACCAATAGCACGAAACGTAGGGTTGAGGTAGATGGGCAGATCATACAATATGTCGACGAGTATGCGTACTTGGGCCAGATTGTCTCGTTTCAAAACCGGCAAGACAAAGAAGTCGCGAGACGTATTGAAAACGCCTGGAAGAGCTTCTGGTCCTTGGGGGATATGATGAAGGGTAACCTTCCTGTATGCCTTAAACGCAGACTCGTCGACATGTGTATCCTGCCTGTCCTAACCTACGGTGCTCAAACCTGGTCACTAACTGAGCTACAGAAATCTAAACTCAAGGTTTGCCAACGTGCAATGGAGCGTAGCATATTGTTAAACGGACGGACCGCGTCAGAAACACCACCCTACGCTCCATTACTCGTATTACTGACGTGGGTGGGAAGACGGCAAGGCTGAAGTGGGAGTGGGCCGGTCACGTAGCACGAATGGACCCGCAGAGGTAGACAAATCGTGTCAACACCTGGATGCCCGAAGGCGGTTGCCGGCATCGTGGCAGACCAAGGAGAAGATGGTGCGACGATTTGGTCACTTTTGCGGGAGAGACGTGGCCACAACAAGCCCAGGATAGGGGCATGTAGAGACGAGAGGGGGAGGCCTTTTCCCAGCAGTGGGACATACAATTGGCTATGAAAAAAAAAAATTGCGGCAACAGAAAGGCCTTATCTGTGAAAATTTCATTTGTCTAACTATTACGGTTCATGAGATACAGCCTGGTGACAGATGGACAGACAGACAGGCCTGTCTGTGGATGCACAGCGGAGTCTTAGTTATAGGGTCCCGTTTTACCCTTTGGGTACGGATTGCTAAAAACTAAACAGAATATATATTATTTTTTAGCATGCCAAAGTTAATGCATATCATCAGGAACACAGTGCAAGTAACGTTGGTCGTGAACTCTACTATCGCGATTTAGCATTATATGTGGAATCGTGCTCTTGCATGCAGCGCAATCTTCAGCGCCATCTATTCGCGTAATTTTGTACTTCTGTTTGTAGCGTGATTATAGCGTAAGGTCGCCATAATATAAGAAACCAAAACTAGTGGTGTAAACATTAAATTCCAGATAATTTCTTCATAATTAGCATTTTAAGTTCATTTTATTGTGTATTGAACTAAACTAGCTAGGTATCGACATAGTTGAATACTGTCACGTGAATAGGCAATGTGTAAAACTCGATACGAACGCTGATAAAGCCATGTAGGATTTTGCCGCTATTACACCGACGCTAACTAAAGTGCACTCTATGCATTTAAGTTACATTAGCTATATTCGCATAATATAAGCATAAGGGTTTAGAATGAAGCGTAAATGGATAGCGATGGACTTTTTCTGAAAATGTACTCTGTGTCAATATACATAAAGATTGAATATCTGTGACAGACACGCGACCGCGCCGACTGAAATCGTCTAGATGTCATTTCAGTGTAAATTGTGATGGCCGATAATCATTCGCACGCGTCTATTGGTACAGAGCTCAAAGGTTTAAAATTCTGATTTGAGGTAAAGGTGCTGCCTGCTCCCATGGTGATGCTGCTCCTGAGAATATATTGCTCACAATCCTTCATATTTATCATTTTGAAAAGAGTGAGTTTCTTACCGGCTCTTCTCAATGGACGATTACGAACCGGTGGTAGAATCTGACTAATTTGAAGTGCTTTTTGGTCTACACAAATAAAAAAACGATTTTGATTTACTTAGAAATTCCATAGGTCTAATTAGGTGAGCAGCTAATAAACTAGTTTTCATTAGTAAACTTAAATTTCCGTATGTTTTTATTGTACATAATTTGCAGAAAATATAGTTTAAATTATCGTTGCGCAACTCCCAAGGGCGTGCTATCGACGGATAACCTTCTTACGTTAATACGTTTAACGTTCGTTAAAGTAACGTACATGCAATAAAGACGAAATAAAATTACTTCTTCATCGGATACGAGCACGTTCCTATAATATAATGTTGTTTAAAGCAACAATGTTGTTGTCATTTAGAAATAAGAGATTTTTTTTAAAAACATTTTTACACTAACGGTCCGTCCCGGCTTCGCACGGGTTTATAATATAGCCTATGCACTCAGTGATCATTTAACTTTCTAACGGTAAAATAATTTTTGAAATCGGTCCAGGCGTTTGTAAGTTAATTCGTTACATACAAAAATACAAATCTTTCCTCTTTATAATATTAGTATAGATATAGATGGAATGGAAATCTTCCTTGTTCGTTTTTAAAGACACCTTATAAACATTAAATTATATTTTAATCTTTACAAATTTTAGCCACAGAAGGTGTATTAGGCCATTTTTACACGTTATAGGTATATAAGCTCCATATTAAATTTAACTTAACGAGTGTTCTGAGTGAGTGGTGCTTTCTACCGCCCTACTGTGTTTGGGGTATATAACTTTTTTTTTGTTAAATTCGATTGTTTTTTTTTTTCTCTCATACTTTTTCTAAGTAATTTTATTTATTTGTTACGTATGTAAATAGTTTGTCTTGTAAATAAACGATATACGCTGTAAATTTAACTCCTCTCAAGAAAATGCAACAAGAGAAGTCATTAGTAATTTTCAATCCATTCGGATTACGAAACAGTTATTCTCCAAAAATGCCGTAGCTTTAAAACAGAAAATAATTTTATACCAGATAAACTTTAACCATAATGATTATAACGAGGATCTAAAGAAAATGATGTGTTGGACATTAAAAAGGGACAGCTCAATGAATGTTCACGACAAGTTACTTCATATTTCAGAATAAAGCTTCATAAAAACAAACTTTTCAAATAACAAAGTTCCATTTTCCACTTGTTGGACATGCTCCCAATTAAACTATCCCTAACTGGATTGTATTTTCTGTCCAAATAAGTCACGGTAATAAAATAAACTGTTATTACTCAAAAGTTGTACCTTTCTACCGTAAACTTAATTAGTATAAACCATAAACTACAATTTGATCAACATACGTTTGGGACAGGTCATTAATTCGGCGCCAAGACTTTGCGGTAAGACTAGACTTATGTCACGGAATATGTTAATTTTATCTCTTTCTCTCGTATGAAATGAGACAGAGAGCGAGCGAGGGAATCCGTTATAAAGTCTATCCTTGACAAGCATACTAACCCCTTTGGAAAACGAACCTAAATATAGTGAGCCGAGCAATCCAAATTTGAAGTAGACGCCAAAAGTAAACCTACCTCTGCATCCCACTCTCTCCAAGGCGCCAGCTGTCTCTCCGTCTCCCTCGACGACACGAACAGGGCCACACCCTGAGGCTTCAGGGCTCGCAAGAACCTGGGCAGGGAAGCGCCGAGCACCACGACATCTTCAGGACACGCGCCGATTGTGTTCCTTATTATTGTTTTGGACTCTGATCTGTGGAATTTAAGGATCATTTTAGTATATCATTAGACCTTCATTTTAGATAGCAAGTTTCAAACAACCAAATACATACATTGTTTTAAAAATTTGGTTTGGGCCTAAGTGATCTAGGGTCCGAAGCTAAGTCCTTAAGGGTGATATTAAGTTCTGTCATTACACTATTTGTGACTGTTCTGGCTTGCCGTCCCGATATTCCTTCCTAAACCAATTCCATATTCAAATTCAAACTCATGGCGCCATTTTGGCCAATCATCGAAGAGGTTACTTTTGCCGCGAAGAATCGACCAATAGCGACGAAGCAAGCTCGCCGCGCGCCAAAAAATATACTTGAAGACGGGTGTGTTTTCGCGGTGTTCCAACTTTTTATTTCTAATAATTCTAAATGACAAGATTTTCACGGTTTTGGACTGTAATTGGGTCGACCCTTGAACAATATATAAACATATATATGGAGAATACGTGTGCGTGAGTGTGTGTGCTGTGAAAAGACAATATAGTGTGGACAGTGCACCGCCGAAGAAGATTCTCCGTCGCCGCCCTGGTTGGCGTGTCTCGGTGTCACCTTCCAGAGCCAGCATCCTCAAAACTACCTTGCCGTGAGTTTCTCAAATCTATTAATTCCAACCTTTCCTGGTGAGTCAGACAAACATCCCACCCACGGGAGATCTAACTTCCACCTTTCTAATAAAGGACGCGGTTACCCGCCAGTGACTATGTTTACGGATTTCTATTTGGGTTAAATAGAGAATAATTACAAGTGCAAGGTGATTACGTAATTCTATTGCAAGCCCCAATTTCAATCACTTTCTGTCAAAACATAAAAGCCGCCATGTTTTGTGGTTTAAAAACAATTGAGATTAAATTTACGTCTGGTTGATCTAAGTATCAAGTTACTAGTGGGATCCCTGATGATGATGACTAGTTGGGACCAGTCGTTATGTTCCATATCAGGGTTTGCTTAAGGCAGAATTGAATAGTAATACACGAAAGAGGTCTGAAGATCCTCACTTGTATTTGACATAGGTAGGACATAACCAGGTAGAGAGAAGGCCCTGGCCGAAAATCAGGGCTGGTGGAGACACCGTCCCCTCCAGCATAAGCTGAGCCAGATGCCATTCGGCACAGGTATTACTGCGGTAAACTTCATCACAGCCTATCTATGCACAGCCTATCTCTGCTATATCTTATTTCTTGTCCGTTTTCCACCATTATGCATGAAACTTGCTTTTCTCTCTGCTTCTTTTCTTTCAATGTAGCATGCGTTAAAGTCCCTAGATCATACTACTACTACTACTACAGCCCTTTTAACGGCCCACTGCTGGGCACGGGCCTCCCCTTAATGAGAGGGGGATTTAGGCCATAGTCCACCACGCTGGCCCAGTGCGGGTTGGCAGACTTCACACATCTATCGAAAACTAGTCAAGTTCCCTCAGACGTGCAGGTTTCGTCACGATGTTTTCCTTCACCGTTTCTTAGCAAGTGATATCTCGGATGAAAATGAGATTCGCACATGAAACCCAGAGGTGCGAGCCGGGGTTCGAACCTGCGCACTTTGATTGCAAAGCGTGCGTTCGACCACTCGGCTACCACTTCTATCCTCGATCATAGCTTAAGTTATATCACATACCTGTATATCTCGCTCTGCCCCGACGTGTACGATAAGCCTGTGCATCTGGTAGCGTGTGTGGGAAGTACATCCCTAGCGATGTACTCCTCAATGAAGTGCAGCGAGCGACCGGAGCCATTGTAGTCGCAGTACACCACTATTGAACAAAGAAAACGGTAATATCAGTAGGAGTAGTTAATAATAGTAACTATGGAGATTCTTGCCCATTCTTCTCCATAGAAAATGCATTCCGAATGGGTGGTAGAGATACTATTATTAACTATTATATATTAACTATTTAAATCTTATTGACGATCATTTTCTTCGCGACGTTAGTCAAAACTGTTCGTATGAGAAAGGTTCGTAAGTAACGCTTCTTATGCATGTTACGGCCCGTAACTAGTTACTCGAAAAACAAATCTATAGTCCTACCGATAACAATAATTCTCATAGTCATCCAGAATTAAATGCAAATCAAGGACATAGTGCTGTGTCAAAAAATACGCAAAGTAGAAATAAGATTGAGAGATGATACGGGTATTCATAGTCAAGATAGGGACTCGTTTAGGGAACAAGAAGGAGCTACAATCTAGATTCTAGAATGACTATGAATATTAATTCGTTGGTCATAGCTGAAACAACTACATTTCCGATTGATAAAGTATCGAAGTTACAAAATGTTTTGCCATAACAAAGTTACAAAAGCTTAATATCTCTTTCACATTACAAATGATTACATTAAGTTTTCGATAAGCTTCAAGTCCCTCGCATTATCGGGCGTCCACGCTCGCGCGTTTTTTGGCAATACGAAAACAAACTCTGTGTTAACATGCATAAAGATTGAATTTCTGTGGTAAAAGCCACGACTCAAAATTCGCTCGCGTTGTCAGTACCATTTTGTTGTAGAATGAACTTTTTCTATGTGTCAATACAGTTTGTTTTGGTATGGCAAAATATTTAACACGTTGACGCCCCATATTGTGCAGGAGCCTAACTGCCCGGTAGCTAGCGTAATGAAATGACTCGTGATAATAACACGCCCAAATGGGCACGAAATTAAATTAGGAGCGCCCAGGGGCGGCGTTAATTAACTCTCCGGCTTATAATAATCAATACGTAATCCTGTTAACTACCTACGCGAAGTTTATTGACCTTAATAATAATTTGATAACAAATTTATGGTTGTTTATATTAATTCCAACGTTATTTAGACACTTGGTCTTGTTTTTGTGAAACGCGTTCCGAAACAACCAATGATTTTATAGACGTAGGCGTTTCGGAACGTGATGCGAACAGCCCAAGGACTCTTTACGGCTTTGTCGATTCGAAACCCTTAAAATAAATGTACGAGCAATTTTTGACTTAATACGGCCTTATTTCGTTTCCTACACGTTTTATTATCCTGTTTAAATCATTAGTAATTATTAACCTTAAGACCTCAATGAGTCCTTCTGGCCACAGTCCATTGAACCGAGGCAATGTCAGACGGACTGACGGCCGGTGACAATGGTCCGCGTTATATCACTGAGATACCATCGATAGTTGTCCGGAATGAATGCCAATTCATATCCATATGTTATTTGCTGTGACCAGTAAGTAGCTTCGAGCTTTTTGTACTGGACATGGCTCAGTGTGACGTCATTTTCCCGATAAATCTCACAGTTCAACGGGATAAAACTTATATCTGCGCGGTGATGCTAAGCCTACAGGTTGATAAAACGGCTGGTGTAGATACTTTTAAGTTAATGCCTAAAGTCCTTAACTTTTTGTGACAGGGTACGTTTATTTCCCATTTCTACTTTTAGTCTCTGGTCTAGATAATATACCTACTGTAGTTGATATTACAAAGATCATGTTACTTACTAGTACCAATGATATATGAAAGTATAAATAACTGAATGTGTCAGAGATGTCCAAAAAAGGGGCATTCCACGGCCGTCTTATCTTATACGTCTAGACATAGACAAAATGATGTACGTAGACGTCAGTCACACATAAAATTGGGCGTTAGAAACTGTCAAATTTCAATGAAAAAAATTATCATTTAAATACATGGGTATTACATTATTTCTAAATATTTCGTGACATACAAAAACCACTGAGGTTTAAAACGATGTTGAAATGACTTACATCCACATCAAGAGAGAGGTAAAGTAATATAGGTAAGTACAGTAGTTAAAAGGGAAGGTACCTACTTAGCAAATTTAGACAACACATTCAGGAATAATGGAACTACTAAAATGGCGCTTGAGTCAATTCGCCTCTTACCCGTCTATATATTTGTTTAGTACTCACAATACAACTCTATTAAACATCAATTTGAAACAATTTATCTCTACAGCAGTCTGTTCACGCAAAATATATGTGATAACCTATCAGAAATGTATAGCAGAGCGACGGACAAACGTGGTTATTAACATAATACCACAACAAACAGGTCCAGGATTGTGATAAGGGGCGCGTGACCTATTAACGTATGACTCTCAATATTCAATTATGAAGCGATAATGCCCCCCCACAAACAGGGGCGTCAAGACACGCGCGTCTACAAATTAGCCAATTCCAAAACGGAGTTTATTGCATTTTCAAGAATAGTTCATTTGCCAACGAAATGCCACTGACAGCGCGAGGAAATTTTGAAGCGTGGGGGCATCGCTTTTACCCATGGAGATAAAACGGAGATGGCATTTCGAGCCCGCGCTGCGGTAATTTTTTCTGGTTTATCAGACTCCGCCATTTTGGTTTTCCCATATAGTTATAGCCGTATACTACAGGTACATGAGATAACAACAATAGCGGAAAAATCGCCGCAGAGCTACACGAAGAGTGGAGTCGTTATGGGTACTCTAGATACTCTATGCTTTGACCACAGAACTTCAATCTATGAATATTGATACAAAAATTAGTTTTGGTATAGACAAAATTTTTAACGCGTGAGTGTGTGTGGGGACTTCATGGCATGTTAGGAAAAATACCTATTTGTAAAACGTGCGTATGTAAATATTATGTTAAATAATAATAGAAGTGTTCCTAGATAAATTAATAATGATTCACGGACTCAGATGAACGAATCCTTTAAATAGATAGTCTTAGTGCTCAGAATTAGTATTTCTACCACCCATTCTCACCAACAGTACATGGCGTACTGACAAAAGTATATCCTTTGTACCATTTTGATGATGCCTAATTATATAGCAGTGGTAGCCGAGTGGTCGAACGCACGCCTTGCAATCGAAGTGTGCAGGTTCAAACCCCGGCTCGCATCTCTGGGATTTAAGTGCAAATCTCATTTTCATACGAGATTATCACTTGCTATGAAATGGTGAAGGAAAACATCGTGAGGAAACCTGCACGTCTGAGGGAACTTGACTAGTTCTCAATAAATGTGTGAAGTCTGCCAACCCGCACCGGGTCAGCGTGGTGGACTATGGCCCGAATCCCCCATCGCATTGATCCGTGCTCAGCAGTGGAACGTTAAAAGGGCTGAAGTAGTCGTAGTAGTACTATTTATATTGCCTAGCTCCTAGAATTCGGATATAACTATAGAAGTAGCGCTTTGAAGACAGCTTGGTCTAGGCGGCTCAGCTCACAAGGTGGTTGTGGGTTCGATTCCCGTCAGCAGTAATCTTTGTAAATGACCTTCTCGGAATGTTACTGTGCGTTTACTTTTTAGTCAACAATGACGTTTAGAAAAGCATACGTTAACAGTGATGTTTCTCCTTCTAGATTCTAGTCTACAATTTCTTTGTTCCGTCGCAACGGAACAGAATAACAACACTAGTTAAGCACAAAGTAAATACTCTCAGGTCAGTACATAAACGATTGTCTATGTTAGGCATGCTCAAATATATTTCACAAGCTTATACCCACCACTTATATTTAAACAGACCTTAACCGGACTACTATTTGTACACTAAAGATTTTTGATTATTTACCATGCCCTGATAGAGTATTAAGATATAGCTCTACTTTGAGTTTTTTAACGTAACATTTCGTTAGATACTTATATAGCAAATTGATCTTTATCTTTTGGATGATAAGGTGTAATTGTTTATAGGTTGCTTCTATTGAGCTATCTAATGACAATGCTTTTTTTAACACATTTAAAATTGCAATCAAATCCAAATTGTATCAAAAGGGATATTACAAAATCTCGGATTATTTAGATGATAAATCAGCTTGGGATTGTACAGCTCAGGTTCAAAACAAAAATCGAAATATTGCCCGTCATGTCAAAGTGTAGCGTGTGTTGCCTTACTAACGTATTATTATTCTATCTTTATTATTAAACGCAGCTCTAAAGTGTGTATTTGTAATAAGTTTTGGTGATTTAAAAAAATTATCAGCCCACTGAGTTTCTTGCCGGATCTTCTCAGTTGATGTCGCGTTTCGATCCGGTGGTAGTATAGTAGTATATAAGATAAAAATTTAAACTTGACAATTTGTAAGTGCCCCCATAGGCCTATACAAAATAAATGATTTGACTTTGACTTTGACTATACGAACCTGTTACTCAGACTCTGGCGAATAGAGATTATAAAACAAGTTACAGCTAGTTTTACATCTATGAAAGTACTTGAACTCTACATAGAAGTTAGGAACAAGAATAGCAATTATTTAACAAGGTACTAATAAGACGTCATACAATGTGTTTTTATAGAAAGGTGACCTTTATAAAAAAACGTAGGCGTAACAAAGAATTAGACATTGTGTCGTGTTGACAAACGGGATTAGGTTTGTCAAGCAAGATGGATTTGCGAGATAAAAGCCGGCGTAAACCACTTCGAAACCATTGTTCTAAAATCTAAACTATATAAGATAAGATTGATCTTGAAATTATTCATAGGTAAGTATGTTAATACCGGTTTTCACGAACACTGGGCGACGCCTAAATGTTAATACGAATGCGACTGCTTAATATTTAGTGGTCAGTTGAAGCGTCTCTGAGTGTTATTTAGAAAGATCGTTAGATTTCATTCAGATACATCACGTGGTTACGTGGCTGCCCGCTGTTTAGCGGGCTCAACGTCACCCCGTAGACAAAAGTGTTATCCCTTCAGTATGCTCAACATGACCGTGTAGACATTAAGTTTTATCTCTTTCAACTGTCAGATTTGTCGAGTGAATGACGTCACTACGACCTTTTTGTACTGGACATGCCTTGGTGTGACGTAATTTTCTCGACAAACTGACAGTTGAAAGAGTTAAAACTTATGTCTTGGCGCTGACTGTCGGATTTACCGAGAAAATGACGTCACATCGAGCTTTATCTGCCGGCTATAGCATGAGAACATTAGTCTGCCCATCCTAAGGGTATCGATAAAGCCCGTAGACACGACATGGTTTAAGTTGTCGATAGACATATTGTCGGAAGAGTGTAATGCTAGGCGTGCAGTAATTAAAAAAATTATCAAATAAAAATGTATGGCCATATTTATAAGTAATGACTATACTCCTTTTATTGTGAAATCACAATAATATGACAATGTTCAAATGAGTCAGATAACGACAAAAACAGGAAACATTAGCAGGACCATTGTTTTTCTATTGTTGATTAGCTAAGGCTTGGCGCACAGTTTACTTGTATCTACCTTAATTGCAATTACAGATAGTAGCGACTCTATCTTGGCCGATTTGTACTTGAATGAATTCCTAAATTCTAACCCACAAATTCATAAAAAGCTGATCCATTTCGGCTTCCCGCACACAGGGGCGTTGACGATCATGCGCATTTTTTGCCAATAGCAAAACAAACTGTAATGACATATAGATAAAGTTCATTCTTCAACGTATTAACACTGATAGAGCGAGCAAGTTTTGAAATTGTAGAATACTGTTTCCATGGATTGTAATTTCTATAAACTTGCAGAGTATAAATTTTCTTACTGACAATGATATTATGTTAAAAGGAGAGTGCCCAATTTTAGTCTCTACTTACTACTGGAGTATAAATAAAAAAAAATTTGATTACCACAGGACTACCATAAAAGTCACGCTTCACACTAAATGAGCATGTGGCGAACTCTACTGATAGAGTTTTTAGGCCGCTCTAAGACCAACATGGCCTGTAATAGCCGGGATCGAGAATTTTATGTGTCTCTCAAGGCTCAAACAAAAGACTCTACATTAACATAGGGCTGCAGTGTGCGCGAACAATTATCATTGTCAGGCACGTGTTTGCACATGCACACACTCTACCTAACGACTCTACAACGTAACTTATAGCGTGTTGCTCTACATTTATGATGGTATACGTCATACTAGACGTTAATACGTTTTGTAGAGATGTTATGTTAGGAGAGTTTTTATATTTATTGAAAGTATTGGCACTCTGTTGGTATTTGGGCTAATAAATTTAAAATTAAGGTAGAGTCAACGTAATTATATTCTAATGTCATCAAACTTGAAATAGCAAATATGACTCTTAGAGCTGCACAGCACAAAGTCTTATTTGCAATGGTACCAGTTTGGTACTTATGACATTGATCGCGGGAGCCGTCGAGATATTCAAATTTCGACAACATATTCACTTTAGTTTATTTTCTAAAATATACTCTACGACAATATACATAAAGATTGAATGTCTTTGGCAAAAGCCAAGTAACCACCCTAATAAATTCACTCGCTTCGCCTATGACATCATTTATTAACCGGCCAAGTGCGAGTTGGACTCGCGCACGAACCATACCATTATCTATAAAAACGGCAAAAAAACACGTTTGTTCTATGTGAGCCCCCTTAAATATTTTTTTTTTTGTATTTGTTGTTATAGCAGCAACAGAAATACATCATCTATGAAATTTTCAACTCTAACTATCACGGTTCATGAGATACAGCCTGGTGACAGACGGACAGTGAAGTCTTAGTAATAGGGTAACCGTATTTTATTTATTACCCTTTGGGTACGGAACCCTAAGAATGTGCTTACAGTTTGTTTTGGTGTTAGCAAAAATCGGTAGCGGGCGTCTCAATGCACCTATTTGTGGCAACAAGAATACTAATCACTAAAATCAAACACATAATACCTATCACTAAAATCATACCTCGTCCTTCATACGGTGTGGTACTAATTCAAAACTTGAGACCATACCAAATAGTCAGTCGGTCTGGTATGGCAGTTAATAAATATATACACTTTACAAGTCATGTCAGTTGTTTACAGTTTGCCCTTAATATTTAGAATCGATTCGACTCGTCATGAATTATCTGTTGCTACCCATTAAATCGAAATCGATTACACATTTTGATCGGGACAGTTCAAACAGATAGTATCTACGTTATGTAGGTATTACATGAGTACTTGTATATACGACGTTATCCCCAAACTTGAACTATGGCAATAAATTGTATTTTGGTAGAGGAAATGCGACTGTTACAGTAATTTTCCGGGTTAACTTAAAACCTAAAGGTTAGATACAGATAAAATGTGTTTTAATTTGAAATATCCTCGATTTCTTAGCCTCAGTTCTGCAAGATTAGCCTTGTGCAAATGGTTATGTACGTAGACGTAACGACGAGAAGAACCTTGGAAACTGTACTTGGAGATACTATCCTACACAGTTTACTCGCTGCATGACCGATATACTAATGCGTCGTCGGTTCATTAGATAGTTGTATCAAATTAAGATAACTAATAAAGGACTTAGGCCTTTACCATCATCTCTTTTATTTAGTATTTTTAAAATATTTCTTTTTACATATTTTGTACTGAGCTAACTGCCAAAAACTGAAAGTATGTAATGTTAAAAACTGTTGTTCATGACAGATGGTGGTAAAAAGGTTTTTAACAAGTGTACGGTGCAGCACAACCGCACATATACAAATCATCAACTCAGCATTTTACGTGACACAATCGGTATCAATTGCAATACAGACCAGTTCGCGATCGATTAGCAAGGAAACCGCGCGCGCTCACTTATCACGGCCATCAAATCATTAGTTAACTTGCCCAATATACTTTAATATACTTTATGTGAGTTTCATTCCACAAACAAACAAACCAAGCAACAAGCAGCGTGTACGGGACAAGCAAGGGACCGTACAACAAGTTTGATGTTTTACAGAGGTCATCTGGAATAATATGAATAACATGATTAGAAAACAAACACACGCGTTTATGTTCCGAAAAAAGTCTTTCGTTATTTAAAATGTAGCCAAATGTACGCTTCTCAAAAATATATTAATTAAAAGACTTGGCACATCGGATAAAAAGAGACGTCTTTCAATTTTTTTTTAATACCTAAAAGGAACTAATTTACATATTTCATGATTCTTCATACTTACATACACATTTAGAAAATTACCCTAGTTATGTAAACAAAAGACAATTTCACACATTTTAATAGCATATTGGCACAGGTAGTCACGCTATACATGATTGATGTGAGTCTTCTTAAAAGTAAATATATAAATAAAAAATACATACAGGCTACTTCGCAAAATTGTAGGATAAATAGGTAACATTGTGTTTTCCTTCACACAACTGATGGAAACGAGAAAAACATACGCAAGTAGGTTAGCCAATTAGATAACACCACACATAGGTTCGACTCAGAAACACAAATATGTATTCGTTATGAATCGTAAATGCAAATGAAGGCGCCTCCCGCGTTTGCGTAAATAATATTAGCGACGCCTCGCCCACATTAGGTCAGGATTAATTAAACATAATGAGGTAACATGGCGAAAATATACAATTTATAGCAAATAAGTTGTCTAGTCAAATAACATCTGTTTGTTAAACGAGAATCCTCTTCGGGAAGCTATGTCGCCCATTATCTACCATCACATGATGCAGACCAATTATTTCATTGTCATAAAACTTGTTGTAATGAGAACATTGTTTTCCTGAAACACATGTGGTAATTTTCATCAATGTATATTTTAATTTATGAATACCCATTAATTTCTGGCAGTCTTGAAAAACAGAAATCGAGAAGACTCATTTCCTTTCTAGCTAAGTGTCTATATCACACGATAAAGCCGGCTGTGAGTTAGTTACGGGTTTAAAAGGAACGTATGTGCAGCGGCAGGAAGGCTAAGAAAGCATCTACACGAGATAATGGTTTACGGGAGCCCTAAAATCCGACAGCTCGTAAAGACGCTTCCAAGCATAATTTTCTGCCATGGCACATTAAAGCCGTAGTACAAATGCAATTGTAAATAAACACTGAAGCCCCTCCACACAGGGACGTCAAAACCCGCGCCTGGAATTCGTACCATTACCAAAACCCACTGTATTGACTCAGAGAAAAGTTCATTCTTCAACAAAATGTCATTGATAGTGCGAGCGAATTTTGACGCGTGAAGCGTGGGTTTTGCCACAGAATTTGAATCTTTATGTATACTTTAAACAGCGTTCGTTTTGCTATTAGCCAAATATTTTACGCGTGAATGATGACGTTCCTGTATGCCCGGGACTTTATGCTGAGTATAAAAAGCTTTGTCTATGTATATTCGTAGATATAGACATTATAGTAGAGTTTGACATTACTTGATTACAGTGTAGTTTGATACATAATTTGGGCGGCGCATAACACTAGAAGATAACAAACAGGAAGTACGCTTATTTGCTCGAGTTAAACCTCGCAAAAGACATAAAGAGCGTTAGTTTGCAAATAATATTTAATCCGTCAATATTGACACGTCTACAGTACACGATCAGCCGTCATGGCCGTGATTTGAGACCATAGAGTAACTAGAGAACCCATATCGAATCCGCCCAGCGACAATTTTGATGTAAAACATCAAATGGCCCGCTTGTCGAGTGACAGCGACTGTTGATGCCGAGATGCCGCGATTCCAAAACCTCGAGCAGCTTCGTGGCTCCTCGGTTCTTTCCGCCGCTTAGACTCCGCCCACCGGCTGACTCCACTCACTCGCTCACTCCCTGCTACGACGTTTATGTTTCACATCTGCCAGGCGTCCCGCGACGGCTCAGTTTTATTTTTACGTTTACGTTTATCTGTCATCCACCATTGTAGTTGCCTGATCAAGTAAGTCCCCCCCCTCTCTCCTCAGTCCGGCGACTGAGTTGCCAATTTGAATAAAATATTCTCAAACTGTTGCCATTAATAACGGAATTACTTATCCATTGTGTTTTGGATGGAAATTGATATATTTATAATTTTCCATTATAATAAACGTGTTTTGCTTCTAACCAGTTTCATTTATTATGAGAGGAATATTCCTATGGCAATTTTTTTTAAATACAGTCCTGTCCTGTCTTGTCAAAGCTAAGGTAAATTAAGTTATCCTAAGTTAAAAAGTTAGAAGCACATAAATCAGTCTGGCTAATAAGGCTATAAATCAGATTGTTAACATATAATCTGCATTTTCTATTAATAAATATTTTCTGCGACCAAAAAGACTCTAGACTAGGTTCGACTCCCACCACCATAATATTGATAAAGCCCAATCCTTGAACATATATTCAGCTTCAAGTATTTAATCATTTGGTTCACAATTTTCTTCATACGTAACCGTCACGAGATATGTATTATAGATTCACTTTACCTTATCAGAAGTCTATTGAACTAAGCCCGACCCTATCGTCAGGGAATTTAACTGGAATAAATTTGTGGATATAATGATAAGATCGCTTATTTGTTTACAAAAGTAATTGTTTTAAATACATTATGGTTGACGGCACGCAAATATGTATTTAGAATGAGTAAATAAATATACATCAACACGACACCCGATGGGGTAGTCAGAGGTGCACTGCAGTGCGCCCACACTTCGCCGATGTAGTTTGGTCTCAATGGAATAGGGTGCCCCATATTTCATATTCCTACTCCTTCGGGGAATACAGGCGTGATAATGTATTTATTTGTATTTACATATAGAGTCAAAGAAACTCCGAAATTATCCACTCTACAAGAACATAAATAATGTATTACCATATTATTTAAAACATATTTTAACGTCCCACTAACACGGTTGCTAAACACGACCATCGGCACGGTTAGCGACTAAAGCCCTGCACCTACAGGCGCGTCAGAACGTGCGCGACCAATTTTAGCTAGCACCAATATGAACTTTATTAACACATAGAAGAAGCACATTTTTCAACGAAGCGAGCGAATTTTGACTTGTCGTCTCGTGACTTATATCATAGCAATATAATCTTTATGTTTATTAAAACAGAGTATACTTTCATAAATAAGGCAAGTTAATTCGTTCGCTCCAATGGGTGCAGGGCGTGAACTAGTACCTATCCTCAGAGATACGTAAACAAGACGAAAATAGACGCGGAAATTTAGAATTGGCTGGTCGGCACAACCTGCCTCACTGGAAGGAGATTATTTATGTCAGCCATAGGGCAGGTATACTTTGCATTATCCCATGACTGCGCACGCGCGGAATAAGGAGCACACACTGGAACAATGGCGGTGAAGCGATTCCAATTGCTATATGAAGTAAACTCTTTTTTTGTTAAAAATGAACAACGAGGCGAACAACACTACTGAGACCGTACCACCGTTTATGGTAGTATTATAGTAATCTTAACTAACAGTACCTATATACCCAGATTGGTTATACAGTAGTAAATGTAGGTTAATTTATTATGTATCGTTCGCCACATGTCGTCAGTCACTACGCACGATTCGCGATCGCAACCGAAATAGAATCGACCTTGATCGCCACCGTATACAAACACTCGCTTGGAAATGATTAGATTTCGTAGGACAAGCTGTTCCCGCGACTCTACCTTTGTTATTTTTAGGGTTCCGTACACAAAGGGTAAAACGGGAACCCTATCGCTGAGACTTCGCTGTCCGTCCGTCCGTCCGTCTGTCTGTCCGTCCGTCCGTCCATCTATCTGTCCGTCCGTCCGTCCGTCCGTCCGTCTGTCACCAGGATGTATCTCATGAACCGTGATAGTGAGAGAGTTGAAATTTTCACAGATGATGTATTTCTGTTGCCGCTATAGCAAGAAATACTAAAAAACAGAATAAAATAATTATTTAAGGGGACTCCCATACAACAAACGTGATTTTTTTGCCGTTTTTGTAGATAATGGTACGGAACCCTTCGTGCGCGAGTCCGACTCGCTCATGTAACAGATGAAATGGTACGGTTGCGTCCCAATATTCATCTGAGTTTACCTTTTACCAAGGATAGGGCTGACAGAACAACCGTCCCAATATTATTTTGATAACTGTGATTTTAGTTATCCAGAGAAATCTTAAAACCATTCGTTCTGAAAACCAGTAATAGGACCTTTCCTGGATCGCCTCATTTTTTGCTAAGAACGCGCCCAGGTGGGGTTGCAGCTACACACGAATCACTTATTACATCATAATCACGCCTGTATTCCCCGGAGGGGTAGGCAGAGGTGCACTGTAGTGCGCCCACACTTCGCCGATGTATTTTGGTCCCAATGTAATAGGGGGCGAGCCTTTTGCCATTATACCGGGCACATTCCCCCTCAATACGAGGGAGATTTGGGCCATAGTCCACCACGCTGGCCCAGTGCAGGTTGGTATACTTCACGCGCCTTTCTATAGACGTGCAGGTTTCCTCACGATGTTTTTCCTTCACCGTTCAGCAAGTGGTCATCATTATTGAAAATGACATTCGCACATTTATTTATTTATTTATTTATATATCATCATAACTTACTACTATCTTCACATGAAAATTAACTCAGAGGTGCGGGCCCGGGGTTTGAACTTGCACCCCTTATTATTTCAATCACTTATTATTTGTATAATTATTGTTTTTTGTACTCCTTGATGTAACTCTGGTTTAATGTTTTTCCTTGCGTATTATGTGTTTATTATGTATGTCCTTATAAATTTATATTCTTACTTTCCTTTTTTATTTTCTAACTATGATGTACCTATGATGGTAATGTATGCTTAGTGTTGTCAAATATGCACACACACACATAAGCGGTACAGCAAACGGAACAGCAAATAAAAAAAACCTTTACCAATCTTTTCAAATCAAAATGTTTCATAATTCGTTATACCGCTCGAAGTATTCCACTGTGTAGGTATCAGGGCCATAAAGTTATTTTGAATCTGTGCAGAAAAAAAAGTTCTCGGGTAAAATAAATTACTCTATGCCTCGTTTATTTATTCATCTGTGTATCAAAAGAATACCGGAATATTACAAACACGAGACATAACACGTGCACGATTGTTTTAAAAATATATTGAATTCATATACTTATAATACTCCACATGCATGAATATTCCAGTTAAAAAAATATTTGTTTTTAATATTCATTCATTTCTCCTTTCGTAAAGACTTTCAATAGCCCAAATTCATTAGACTTTTTAAGTGTATCTGTAATACCTGTTTTATCTTCCCGTACCTATTTTATGTTTTCTTGGAATAAAAAAATATAGTAACTCGGTTTAACCGTGTTAACGTCAATAACAAAGCGACTACAAATAAAAGGAATATTTATTATGGTACATTTGAAATATTTAAAAAAGAGTTCCATTTTACACAATTTTGAAGGTTTAAAAAGAGAACCTAAATGCACACTTTACAAAGAATACTCAATTGCAATAAAGTTCAATTTTATTTGACATTAACCCTGGGACCGTAACAAACAGCGGTGACATCATCGTATTGATCGTAAGTCACACGCGTGTGTATTCCGCATCCAGAACGGTCCGGTGGTTCGGTGCGGTTTAAAATAAATAAAAATATTTATCGCCTCCGCGGACGCCAACCTTGATCGTCGTATGCACGCGCCTAGCGTGTGGAGAAAAAAAGTTATGTTCGCATTCGATTTTTGAAAATAAACTCTTACTTTTTAAAACAAATCAATCTAGCTATATTGGTAGCCTTGTGACAAGACAAAATGTGAGATAATATGTCAAAATTGTCTTGTTCTCCTTTCTTTTCTTGATAAAGTAGCTTCTACAAGGAGTATCAAATATCGTTGCAGCCGAGTGACAACGCCGACTTTGCTATTTTTAACCGACTTCAAAAAGGAGGTTCTCAATATGACTTGTATGTTTTTTTATTTTTTATTTTATGAAATACTTGGAATATACATAACGACGCTTGAAACATATCCTTACGAAGCGACAAAAAAACGTAAAATTAGTTATATAGAGATACCATTCAAACGGCCAGATTCTTATATAACTATTACCTATATAACTGAATTTTCGATTTTTTGTCGCTTACTAAGGATTGCCTTCCAAGCGTCGATAAGATACATTTTTGCGTAATGCTAATACATATAACAATTCGTAGTATTTTGTTTACCGCACGCGACTCTATTTTAATTGCTAATCTTTAGTGTCTACGTAATATAATGGAAAATTTATGCAACAATTGGCTACCAAAGTAATTACATTTTGTCATATAAATTAATTTACGCGGTTTTACAGTCAAAATTTACTGAATACTTGGAGTCTCTCATTTATCTATATATCTTCATAAAATCAGTTCCGATTAGATAAAGTAATTCCTAGGCAACGCAAGTTTATTATATCAAAGTGGGAGGTTTTCCTAAAATATGATAGTTTCATAAGTCCTTTTTTGTGTGTGACTTGCATATCGACGTTCGTCAGATAATCTATGTCAAGATACATAAGACCAGGGCCCCGATTTTCGTGCGATCGAGATTCATCTCTATTCGAGATATCTCGAAACAAATGAAAAAAATACATACGATTTGACGTTTCGTTTCGATAATTGATGGAATTAGGCGTAATATTGCGGAAATCCATTGTTCATTGCTTTCTCTACAATTGTTGTTTCGTTTCACTCATTTATGGCATCAATTCACTCATTTAGTTAAAAAAAAATGGACGTCTTTTTGGCACATTGGGGTATCTATACGTTTTAATATCTTTGTTGCTAAGATATACTTAGCACAAACAAAGTTTATTCTTGGAACAATATTGTGATATTTTTCTTTGTAACTTATGTTATGTTTGAAGTTAATTAAAACAACCGTTTTGCGACGCATATTCCGTAACAATGGATGTTATGTATAGCGAAACATATGTTTGTTAAGTCTCATTATGTTATAAATTAAAATTATAGTTCGTATTCCATAAAATAATGGATTAGTATTCAAGTTCCGTTTGTATTTTAAGCAAGTATTATATATCTTATAATTGACCCGAATAAACAAATCTTTTTTTTTTTATATCCCCTCACGCGAAGTTGTGCATAAAGAGGTTGGAAATCGATATGCAATCAGCCCTTTTATGACCCACCTCTAGCAGTATTGATTTAAAACTCAGAGTAGATAGAGTTGACATTAGAACTTAACTCTTCGTAATGCTCTGTGGCGATCTTAATGTTGGCAATAATGGTTTATATGAGATCCGCCATCTTAGAATTAAGATCAAGTAAGTACGTGAGTGTCAAACAATATAAACAATCAAATTCTAATATGGCGGAAATTTACCGCAGTTCGGGCTCCTTAGGGCCGCTCCTTAGTATACTAGGTCGATGATTTAAAATGACAAAAAAAAAACAAATCTTTGTGGAACAGACCCCAGAAGAGTCATGCCTATAATCGAATAGTGCCAAATCGTGCCGTGCATAGACCACTTTTAAATTCGAATTTCGAACCGATATCAGCGGCGTTCCGTTCCATCGCGAAATCGCGACCTTGAATCGCGGAATTTATGCCATACACGTGGCCCGTGTGTTTATAGCTGTGTTCACTGGCAGTTCACAATGACAAGCCTTTTGCGTAAAATGAACAGCGATTTGGAATTTTAAATTTGGAATTCGCACAAACAATAGACCATTATGGCCTTAACTACATCAAGACGGAATTGTTATTTTTAGAATTTACACATTTTTTTTATATCCCTCTTCAATTATATTTGTTAACGTCGAACCATCAGATATAAACACATTACAATAGTTTTAACAAAACACTTATTTAATATAGAACATTTCCGAGTTATTGTGAATACTCCGTAGGTAGATTGGCATTTTTATATAATAATACATAATATAATATATTTTTTATATAAATGGGTAATATTGGTGCAAAACATAATAAGTCTTCGCAGATTAAAAAATGGAATAAACCATACACATAGAGTTGTAAAAATGACATTTAAGTTTAATCATTTTTATTTAAAGCACATACGAAATAATTCAACTAAAGCGAACAATTGCCGTAACGTAGCTAATTAATATATTGTTATCAGCCATTAGAGTTAATTAAGCAAGATTATTGCTATCAAAACATCAAATTACGTAACGCGATATCTCGCCAGACCGCCAACGAAAACTGAATAAATTGATTGTATGCATGAACGAAAAACAAACTCGTTATCATTTCATTCAATTCAGATAATAGGGTCATAACACGATGTGGTAAATGAAAATATTTGTCAAATATCATTACGACTGTAATTCTAGATGGCGTAGGCAGAGGTACACAGCTGTAAGCTTTCCCTTCGCCAATTAAGTCTTCAAGAGTCAATACTCTTGTAGGTCCAATCAATGAGTCAATACTCATACAGACAACTCATTCTTCAACAAAATGTAATTGAGAGCGCGTGAAAATTTTGAGGCGTGGTCGCGTGGATATTATCACAGAATTTCATTTTTTATGTGTATTAACTCAGAGTTCGTTTTGGTACTGGTCAAAATATAAACGCGCGCATCTTGACGCCCCAGTGTGCCTAAAGAGTTATTCAATTTTTTTTTTACAAAATGAGTGAGATAATGAAACGGTGATGGAAAACATCGTGAGGAAACCTGGACGTCTGAGGGAACTTGACTAGTTTTCGAGAGATGTGTGAAGTCTGCCAACCCGAACTGGGCTAGCGTGGTGGACTATGGCCTGAATCCCCCTCGCAATAAGGGGAGGTCCATGCCCAGCAGTAGGGCGTTAAAAGGGCTGTAGTAGTAGAGTAAGAGAATTATATTTTAATGGAATAAGATGAGGAATGCCTGCACCTGCGATTAGCGGTATTTATGGCAATGTTGAGTAATTAAAAGCAAGGTCAAATTCAATAAATACACAATATAAATAAAAATGGATGATGACAGTCATAAAGATGGCGGATTTATTCATATTTTACTTATTAGTATACTTATAAAACTATCATATTTTGGTTAAGTAGGTTTAGATTTTGAGTTCTGAGCCACTTACTTATTGAGATGGAGTAAATTTGTACATGTTTTATAAATGTTTTTATCTTTTTGGCGCCAACGACGGCTATTTTTCTTCATTTCCCCATTACTTTAATGTTAAACGTTTCATAGAATGCATTGGGTACTTGGGTTTTTTACTAATAATAGTTTTTACGGTTCAGTCTTAAACATAGAGGTTTTAGAGCACTAAAAATATGTTTGTATAATAATATTTAATTTATAACGCTGTATTTAATTGTCTATGCCCAAATAAAACCGATTTCCCGCTCAATTGCAGTTTATTACTTGCAACTTTTTTTTTTATTTCGTCTATTAGCTTGTCTTTGGCAAAACGATGGAATCATAGATTCAATTGTACGTAATTGGCATAAATCCTTATTGGAGTATTTGTTCTGACATCGCATCTTCCGAATAATACCTTCATGGTTATCGACCTAAGAGCTCTTTATAAATGTACACAATAAATAAAGTAAATGCAGAGGCACACTCAATTAGCACGAGTTATCGCTACGTACAGCCGACATGTTTACCGATTTGAGTTTCTGATTTCTCGTATTGGAGGCCGCACTTGTGGGCATTATTTTTAAGATTTTATTATACACTAGCGCTGCGATTCCCAAAGGATCGATTTCGACCACTGCGGATGATCACTTAACCAACCGCATTTTTTAAAATTGCTAAGTATTTTGTATAAACAGGAAAAAACCTAAAGATAGGATTTTTAAAGTAATTTGGCTCTAGGGTCTGAAGTATCCGTTCATTTTGGATGAGGGATCTCTTATCCAAAATAGTTGGGAATCCAGTGAGCCCACTCCTCGCGCACCTATCCTCACATAAAACCAAATATATTTGACAAAGTGGGAGATCAATAAATAAATATCGCCAGTCAACACATACTCGTCAGCAAATCTTGTACCATGGGTACCATACAATCGACTGGGCGTGAAGAGTCTTTTGGCTGTTCGCACCACGTTCCGAACCGCCTACGTTGAAAAAAACATTGCTTGGTTCGGAACGTGTTCCGAAACAGCCTATTCAAAAAGAGTCCTGGGTGGTTCGGAACGTGGTGCGAACGGCTTGTGGGGCGAAACGCCCAAGGACCCACTTCAGTTACACCTAGACCAGGACAAATTTTCGCTGGCAGGCATCGAACCTGTGATTTTCGTTGCCGTGAGCTGAGATGCCTACACTCAAACCACTAGTCTATTGGTTTGAGTTGTTAGACCAAGGCGTCGTTAAAAGTAACTGCTGTTATAAGTTATTGATTATAACATAATGTTAGTGATGACATTCAATTCTGGCTCTTCGTCTCTATAGTGTGGGTGTGCCGTGGGTGGCACACAAATCAGATGTTACTTTTTTGTTCGATATAACCTGAGGATATAACGGTGTTTTGAGATGTTAACCTTATTAAAATATAGAAGACTCCTCTTTATTATTAACGCAATTATGTAGAGTATAAATTACAATTAAACTATTTCACAGCACTAAAAATATTGCCATGTAAATTAAATTAAATTAAATTATTTATTTGAAACAACAAACAACTGTACATAAAAGTTACATTACAAAAATTTTATGCAAACACAGTACAGTCCACGGCGTTGTCCACGGATTAATTAGATAAAGTTGCCGCATTATAGACTAATATTATACAAATAAGTAAACATAACATTATATTGTAACAAAACAAACATAGAAGTATAAATAATAATAACATAATATAATAACATAGTAAACATGCATGTAGCTCATACGTTACGGCAGTAAGTAAGATAGCAATACAGTGGACACGTATATTCATCTAGAACAAATTCTTCCAAATCAAGTAATTCAACAGATTAATCAATCTCCAGTGCAGAGCAGGGGTAGCCTCGTGCGCAAGAAAGCTCGCCTTGAACGTAAGGGGTGCTAGTTCAAATCCCGGGCCCGCACCTCTGAGATAATTTTCATATGCCAATGTCATACTCAATAATGATTACCACTTACTGAACGGTGAAGGAAAACATCGTGAGGAAACCTGCACGTCTATAGAAAGGCGTGTGAAGTTCACCAACCCGCACTGGGCCAGCGTGTTGGACTATGGCCTAAATCTCCCCCGTATTGAGGGGGAATGTGCCCGGTATAATGGCAATAGGCTCGCTCCCTATTACATTGGGGCCAAATACATTAGCGAAGTGTGGGCGCATTGCAGTGCACCTCTGTCTACCCCTTTGGGGAATACAGGCGTGATGATGTATTTTTATATAATCAATCTACATCGTGTCTTCTTCACTACGTTCTCATTGGCAGAATCACATCAGGCCAAACTCAATGGAAAAGTCAACAAAAAATAAACTATAGCTTATCTTTTTCAAAAACATATTGTTTTCGGCCACTAGACTAGTGTAGTTCAGTTCAGTGGCAACAGTATTAACACCAATGCATAGGTTAGTTACACAGATTCATCCGCCATTTTTATCACTGCCATCACCCATTTTTATTTATAATATTGTGTATATATTGAATTTGTTCTTGCAAATAATCGACATTGCCATCCTCCTCCTCCTCGCGTCGTGCTCCTCATTACTGAGGGTCGTGATTGCCCCATGGAATTATTTTCTCCTTGACTGTCTTGCGCCACCTGTGCCTGTCTTTGGCGACGTGGAGAGCTTCGTGGTGATTAGTGTCCAGAGATTTGCGGATCTGGTCTTTGCCATAAATACCGCTAATCGCAGGTGCAGCCATTCCTCATCTTATTCCATTAAAATTTCATAATTTCACCCATTTCGTAAAAAAGACGAACTTATTTAAACTGCATATGAGATTGTTTAGATATGTTCGGCGTGACGTCATCTCGTTCGGCGTTACGAGGACGCCACCAGTAGTTGGAGCATGAGCGCCAAGACTAGATTATGTCACAGAATATGTTGATTATATCTCTTTCTCTCGTATAAAATAAGACAGAGAACGACCGAGTTAATCCGTGACAGAGATCTTGTCTCTACATGCATGCTAACAGAACAGGAAAATGGAGCATCGATTCAATAGCACATAGCGTATTAAAACGGCGCGGCGGGGCGGCGGTTTCGAAGACAAAGAATAAACTTCCTAGCTATCGCGGCAGCGAGAACAATAGTCGCTCTATTGTAGAGTTACATGTATGCGGATGGTAGAGTACTCAAACAATTATTTAATAACATATCTATTGGAGTCTCTACCTACAATCTATTAACAAGGGACAAGTATTTTTTTAGCTTTTATGACAGTGACAATATTTTTTGAACATACTAAAAAGAGTATTTCTCTCAGCCTTTAAACAAGGCGTAGCCTGTCTCTTAGGGGTCTTGTAACGCCTTAGAATCGAAATCAGAATAATCAGATTATTTTTTATTCATGTAATCCAATACAGGCACTTATGAATCGTCAATAAATAATAATATAATAGTGTCTCTACCATTTTATAATTAAAATAATAAAATATATGTTGATATGTGATAAATGTTGTCTATGATTTCTGTTGTATTCATCTCTCGTAAAATACCTCCGTTGTCGTTCATTCTACTGTTAGAATCGACTTAACCCGAGTTCATTTTCATTCAACATGCCCCTAAAGGCTGAATGTATTATTCCCCGATGCTCCCTTCAGACCTGCGTAGTCCCTTTGTCCTCTATCGATCCGGCCGGGAGTAGGCCACAATTACGTTCAGGGTCAACTTTATTTGCTCTACATCTCTCTCTTTTTGTATACACCCATCCCTGTCTTGGCGCCGTTGGCAACGACCGGTCCCTAATCCCGGAAACCCTTAGTTCTAACTACGCAGTACTCTTTCGTGAATAGAGCAACAGAACCTTGTATATATGTGCTGTGTTAAGTTAACAATACAATACAATAATGCATTAGCGGTTGTTGTTTCGGGATTGGATTTGCGACGTTTGGATAAGTAATCGTTTAGAGCAATGTCAGCATATCCAAATTCTAAAGGTTTGATTCTCTGATCGATGAAAATTTTGAATTCATCCGCTATCTTTATCCCCGTCATCATCCATTTTATTTATAATGGGTATTTATTGAATTTATCCTTGCTATTAATTACTTGACACTGGCTGAAATACCCGCTAAATGCAGGTGGAGCCATTCCTCATCTTATTCCATTAAAATATCATCATTTCACTCATTTCGTAAAAAAAGAAGCTGCATATTTTAAAAATTGACTTTTCGTGATTTACCGTTGTGATTTATTGTTATTGTATTTTTGAAAGCGGATATGTTTCCTTTTTTATTTTATAAAGTTACAACTGCTACCAAATCCGTTAATGGCGTCAATTGCTGAAATCTGTTAACCAATACGAAAATAATTATATTAATAATAAATCCTTTTTCGAATTCGATAAAAAACTTTATAGAGCACAGATAACAAAAAAAAATAGTCTGAGTGAAACTGGAGTCGCCCTAGAAGAAGCTACTACTGAGAGTAAATTCTACCCTCAGCTTGACGGATATAGTCTATGTAAAATGTTTATATGGCTAAGAACAACTTCCCATATTAGTTTTTACGCAGTCGATGTCGATTAGCGAGCGTGATTCGATCGATCGAACTGAGGTAGAGACACGGATACATTCTCTTTGTACAAGTGCCTACATTTATTACGTAGTAACTTCTTCATCTTATTAATGTTCTTTTATTCAGCCTTTAGGTAGGTTTAATATTAATGTGTCAGTGAAACTCGTCTTCCTCAACATTGCAACAAAGAGACGAATCCTTTGTTTCTTTGGATAAAACCATTTAAACTATAAAATTCTTATTGTATTGTCTTACGCTTATGAAGGATCGTAAAAAGTCGACAACACTTTGTATTTTAATGAAAATGTATACAATTTCTTAATACCTTACCTACTTTCGTTTCTCTGGTATAAAAGTCACCCTATTACTGTATACCATCGAATATATAATCCGGACTTGCATTGGCAGACCTTATCTACTGCCAAATTTCGGTAGTTTCTAATAAAGAATGAAGAATGAACATAAGTGTCTTATTTGTGTGCAAGTATTGTTTGTATGACTAGTTTATTGTTATGTATATAGGAACGAGATTAGTTTGACGCGAGAATACGACGTTGTTCTGTGCGTGTGTACCATAGAGTATGTAGAGTACCTATAACGACTCTACTCTTCGTACAGCTCTGCGGCGATTTTTCCGGCATTGTTGTTATCTCATGTACCTTTAGTATACAACAACTATATGGAAAACAACAATGGAGTCAGATAAACCAGAAAATTTTACCGCAGCGCGGGCTCGAAATGCCATCTCCGTTATTATTATAATGGAGATATTTTTTTATGAGATAGGAAGACAAACGAGCAGACGTTTCACCTGATGGTAAGTGATCAACGCCGGCCATGGACACCTGCATTGCCATATTTCTTCATAACTTCAACTCTGACCCACAGATGACAGAAAACTATGTTAGAGGATTTATCGCGCTACCAAATCCATTATATCTTCTCTAAGAACATGTAAGCGTGATGTAAAACCTAGTATGTTAATATCATAACTCGAAGAACCGCTTCCAACCACGCTGTGCGTTCAGGATAGTAAAAATCGAAACATGTCATAACTTTTTCTAATCCAACATATCCGGTGACAAGTTTATATAAATATCAAGTGATCCCAAATCGGTTTATTACTACAATCCTGGAATAGATCCAAGTGGCACCGCAGCATCGTGTGCCATTATTTTCATGGCGGATTTTATGGTATTGCGAAATGTCGAATTGGACCGGAGATGTCATACCAACATAAGAATATTCAACAGGAAATAGGTTGGTAATGCACCGTGAAGTTTAATAGACGCCTGTAAATCATTCGGGTTTTGTGTGTCAGTCTTGTCTCTTTATATCTGACTTCAAAAACAAACGGTCTCAATAAAGCCTCGACGCGGTGGGACATCAAACTCATGTTTTGCCAATAAAAAACGAGCTGTATTGATTCATAGAAAAAGTTCATTCTTTAACGAAATCACAGCGCGAGAGAATTTTCACGCGTGAGACGTGGCTTTCTTATATAATACATCCACATCATCACGCCTGTATTCCCCGAAGGGGTAGGCAGAGGTGCACTGCAGTGCGCCCACACTTCGCCGATGTATTTTGGTCCCAATGTAATAGGGGGCGAGCCTATTGCCATTATACCGGGCACACAGGTTTCCTCACGATGTTTTCCGTCACCGTTTCTTAGCAAGTGATAATCTCAGATGAAAATGAGATTCGCACATGGAACCCAGAGGTGCGAGCCGGGGATAGAACCTGCGCACTTTGATTGCAAAGCGTGCGTTCGACCACTCGGCTACCACTGCTTTCTTATATCGAGGGGTGAAAGGCTATTTCTGCATGATTGACTTTAATATACACATTTGGAATCAGCGAATGTTTCTGCGTCGAAAGAGTATGCTCTCCTGTAAAGTTAAAAAAGTCGCTTAAGTGAAATAGCCTTCCCCCCTGGATATGTTTATTGCATCGAGCTAGTATATACTAAGGAGCGGCCCTAAAGAGCCCGAACTGCGGTACATTTCCGCCATATTAGAATTTCATTGTTTGTATTGTTTGACTTACGTACTTACATATAAGTTTTAGCAGTGGTAGCCGAGTGGTCGAACGCACGCCTTGCAAATCAAAGTGTGCAGGTTCAAACCCCGGCTCGCACCTCTGGGTTTCATGTGCGAATCTCATTTACATTCGAGATTACCACTTGCTATGAAACGGTGAAGGAAAACATCGTGAGGAAACCTGCACGTCTGAGGGAACTTGACTAGTTCTCGATAGATGTGTGAAGTCTGCCAACCCGCACCGGGCCAGCGTGGTGGACTATGGCCTGAATCCCCCTCGCATTGAGGGGAGGCCCGTGCCCAGCAGTGGGACATTAAAAAGGGCTGTAGTTATATTGTTTGACACTTACGTACTTACTTGATCTTAATTCTAAGATGGCGGATCCCATATAAACCATTATTGCCAACCTACAAAAAATAGCCACAGAGCATCACGAAGAGTTAAGTTCTTATGTCAACTCTATCTACTCTGAGGTTTATTGACACATGTTAGATTTTGCTTCGACAATAAAAAAAATCCGCGTAATTTTGACGCATCAGTGTAAGCCATGCTTATAGTTTCGTATTAGTCCATACATCACGTGGGTTTGGATTTATCGTAGAGTTTTTCATGTTGCATAACATTTAAAATATAACTCCCTAGGCACACTGGGGCGTCAAGACGCACGTGCACATTTACGTCAATACCAAAATGAACTTTGTGTCAATAACATAAAATGAAGAAGTCATTTTACAACAAAGAACTGCTCCTTACCACCACTTGTCTTACAACAATGCCTTTAATATACTTACATTTTCTGACAGTTAACTCATTGAGTAACTAGAGAACCCATATCGACCCCGCCCTGCGTATGGCTCTGCGGTAATAAAATAAGATTATTTTCTTTTAAAATATACCTTAAAACTGTAGGTTAAGAACTTCCGGTAAGAATGAAAATACTTGTAGTGGAAGTCCTCGCTCTTCCAAAACTCGGTTAATTATTCATAGATACAAAAATAAACTTAAACTAAAATTCAAAAGATTTACGAAAAAGATGAACAATAAGATAACAAAATGAAAATGAGCTTAGTTGTAATTGTGTGTGTGTGTTGGTGAGTGTGAGTGTGTATATGCAGGTGTAGGTAAGTTTGTGGGTGGAGTTATGAGAATTTATAGATAGAATGTGGAGTGATAGGTTGGTGCATAATGGGTGAACGAAGAGAAATGAGAATACAAAGTTGTTATTCGTTTTGTATGTTTTACTGTACTAATATTATAAACGAATTGTAGCGTGACTGCTTATTGAGTGTTGTGTAAGCGTTTAGAATACTGTGTTATATATCTCCGATATATATCTCGGTGCAGTTAACTCAGTAACGAATCTGTAAAAAATTGTCAGTTACTATTGAAACTTTATGAGGTGGTGGTGGAGGCCCCTGTCAAAGTAATTAAGAGACTGGGTAACTATTTAGGTACAACAGCGGCGACTGGCATTACATAATACTTATTGTCTAAAAAATGCATTTTAATACCATGGTAAAAGTGCGTTAGATCTATAAAGGGTTAGACGTTGTAAACATTAGCCCTAGTTATCGATGATGTACCAAAGGGCTGGCAGCGCGCCATCTGGATACGGGCGATCGGTGATTTTCCGCTTTCCCAATTTTATTGACAAATAAATAGTGCGCGTAATCCTGAATTGACTAGTATGCTCTTAGTCAAATTCCATACGAGAGAAAGAGACAAAATCAAGATATACTGTGAAAGAAGACTAGTCTTGGCGCTCATGCTACTAGTACTGGTGATGGTAAGGGGGTAGTTCCTTTTGGAATTCGTAAATGATTGGTCGAGCGAAATCTTGAGCCACAGGAAAACAAAAAATGTTACGTAAACAATAAGAGCTAATTTCAATATGATAATATAAGACGGCTAAACATCCAACGGCAACAAGATGCCAAACTGTCGGCCATTCACGTTCTTAGCCCACGTGTCGTAATCGTGTTGATACTAGCTACTGCACATACTACGTAAACAATGGTTTTGAATTACACACAGTTTTCACTTCAACATTCTTTAGTATACTACGCGTTACTTTACGGATTTGTGTTTAACGAATACAGATTTATTGGAATACTTTACAAATAAAAAAATTAATCGCAACACATATTCAACGTATGATCCCAATCTGAAGCGTTATAAAACCATGTTAGCCAATACCAAAACGACCTCTGTATGAATATGACATAAAGTTTGAATTCCTGTGGCAAAAGCCAATAATCCGCTCGCACTGTCAATAACGTTTCGTTGAAGAATGAACTTTATATATCAATCAATACGGTTCAGTTTAGTATCTTACAATCTACGTAAAAAGGACCCCAGTCGGATGCCTTGCGGTACTCCGATTGAACCGCTACGACTCTATACAAGAAATTATGATTTTACGCTTCGAAGAACAAGCCACATGTATCAGTGAAGGACAAACGGATGAATCATAATGAAGAAGCGATGGAAAATTTTATATAGGTCAATTTAACAAAGATATTTTGAGTAGGTACTTATGCGAATCGCGTGTAACAATGAAACAATGACACCTGTTTATTTTCATCGTAAGTTTAACACGACTACATCCGGTTACTAGGAGACATCTAGATTACCTTGAAAAACTGGTAATTGTACACAAAATAAAGGATAAAGAATGAATGAGGACAATCATCCATCCAGATAGGACTCATCATTAAGACAGGCAGATAACAGAAATGTCTGGAATTAATTTCCAAAAACTTTTTTGTTTCCCTAACGGCAGCAGAATAGCTATCTTGAATTAATGGAATGAGAGCAACCGCGGCAACAATCAAACAGGTTACTTTCCAAATATCCCTTGATGGACCTCGAACCCCAAATAGGCGCAGGAGTCTAGCTGCTCACGCACAATCTTATCACAAACAGCGAAATCCTATTTTATATTCCGTCTATATTCCGTCTACGATAGGGCTGACAGAGCAATCGTCCAAATATTGTTTGGATGACAACTTGATTTTTTTCGCTAGACAACACCCTTTAAAAGTATAGAGACCTAACTCAAAAATAATGTTGTTGAAAAATGCTCAAGATTTATACTCAAAATCCTAAAATTTCAAAATGGGTCTCTGTACTTTTAAAGGTAGCTTATGATCCCAAACTAAGCATAGCGTGTACTATGGGTACCGTACCATGGACTGGGGGCGATCCCAGTTACACCCAGACCAGAGCGAATTCTGTAAAGGTCCGTTCCGAAATTTGCTCATAGCAGGAATCGAACCTGCAACCGCCTGTTTCAGTCAGCCGAGCGGCCTATGCTCAAACTACTACACCAAACTGACTTCAAAATGATAGTTTATGTATCCATATAAACATGATATAAACTTCTAACTTATGCTACCGGTTCGCTCACTAACACTTATCTCGGTCAAAAAAAAAAGCCATCGCGGGACGCCTGGCAGATGTGAAACATAATGTTATTTAGAGTAGAGAGCGAGAAACGTCCGGCGAGTGAGCGGAGTCAGCTGGTGGGCGGAGTCTAAACGGCAGAAAAAACCGAGAAGTAACGGAGCTGCTCGACGTTTTCGCATCGCGGCATGAACAGTTGCTCTCACTCGCGCGCCATTAGATGTATCACATCAAAACTACGGTTTCAGGCATAAGGTAAACTGACATGAATGTTGGGACGCAAAAACAAGCCATCTAATAGTAACTAAGGCAAATCCATAGATTAGACAGAATATCGTTTTCAACTGTAAATCTATTGCGCCTAATAAATCTACTCAATAACAAACTCGAGTCATCGCAAGTCCCACAACGTAGCAGAAACCCCGTGCCATGCAAATTCCATTCCACGAACTCTGGGAAAAACAAGTTAGTTGTGTGTAACCGTATATCGAACGCATGCCGAAAGTTCACAATAGACACGTGTGAACGTCGCTTCAGTAAATGTCGCAGTGGAACACGATACAATGGGCCCTTGTCAAGCCAAGCTTTGAAGTAAACAGACTCGTAAATTACGAGATAACCCCTATATAGGGCTGGTAAACATGTTTAGATTCTCAAATCTTGATTATTATTTTACATTTGTTAAAAAGTTTACATTCATAAGAACCTTTTTTAGTTCTGTCTAATGCTATAACAAATGGAGTATAGCTGTGTCCACGTGGAAGAGCATAGTTCATCAAGGGATCGACACTTCAGACTAGACACGACCTTCAGTAATGAAGATGCCGACTAAGAAGAAGAAGAAGCTGTGTCAAATTAAAGTAGCATAAGTTACTCCTTGGACCATAAGCTAGGTATCTGACATTTTAAAAAAGGCCGTTATTTTGACACTTCAGTTTTAGGGTTCCGTACCCAAACGGTAAAACGGGAACCCTATTACTAACTTCGCTGTCCGTCCGTCTGTCACCAGGCTGTATCTCGTGAACCGTGATAATTAGAGACTTAAAATTTTCACAGATGATGTATTTCTGTATAACAACGAATACTAAAAAACAGAATAAAATAAATATTTAAGGGCCTCCCGTACAACAAACGTGATATTTTGCCGTTTTTATAGATAATAGTACGGAACCCTTCGTGCACGAGTCCGACTCGCACTTGTCCCGTTTTTTATCGTATGACTAAACGAAGCTTGTACTATGGGTAACAAATAATGGACTAGGGGCGATCGTAGTTACCCGGATCAGGGCAAATTCCGAAAAGATCTTTTCCGAAATTTGCTGCAGATGGGAATCGAACCCACAACCACCCAATGTTGTTGCCAACGCTTAATCCACTAGACCAGCGTATTTAATTTAATTTAAAATAATTTAACGATTTTTCAAATTTGTGCAAATAGTTGTTTTATAACGAATATCGTGCACCCTGCATCACGTTTACGTGCACGAGACTTATCCAATCGTTACGAAACGTCTCGTTACAATTGGCTTCGCTGTATTACTGAAACGTGATTGGAAAACGATTGATCGTAAATATCACGATATTAAGTTATTTGCGGATCGATTGCACATTGGGACTTGTACAATATGCACATTTTAAGGCCGGGCACACTGGAGCGACAATACGCACGCGTCTAAATTTTAGCCAATACCGAAACGAAATATATGTAGCAGTGGTATCCGAGTGGTCTAACGCACGCCTTGCAATTGAAGTGTGCAGGTTCAAACCCCGGCTCGCTCTGGGATTTATGTGCGAATCTCATTTTCATCCGAGATTATCACTTGCTATGAAACGGTGAAGGAAAACATCGTGAGGGAACCTGCACGTCTGAGGGAACTTGACTAGTTTTCGATAGATGTGTGAAGTCTGCCAACCTGCATCGGGCCAGCGTGGTGGACTATGGTCCGAATCCCCCGCATTGAGGGGAGGCCCGTGCCCAGCAGTGGGACGTTAAAAGGGCTGTAATAGTAGTAGTATACATAAAGATTGCATTGGTAACCAAGCGTCAATAAACGCTCGCGTTGTCAATGACACTTCATTATAGAATGAACTTATTCCCTTGAGTCTATACAGTTGAAATATTCACACAATATTGACATTATTCACTTTAAAAATAAATAATAAAGTTAATATTTATGGGGGGTTCCAATGCAACAGACATGATTTTTTGCCGATTTTATTGATAATGGTACGGAACCCTTCGGGCGCGAGTCCGACTCGCACTTGGCTGTTTTTTTTTATACTAGCCTATAATAGTATCCCACTCCTGGGCCAAGGCCTCCCCTTCCCTTCGTTTTGGTATTTTTTTTTTTAACCTATATTGTCCCACTGCTGGGCAAAGGTCTCCCCCATTCTCCTCCACACATCTCTATCTCCTGTCGGATCACTCCATCCCTCCAGATAACGGTCCAGGTCATCGCACCACCTTTTCCTGGGTCGACCACGGCGGCGGTGTCCATTTTGGTATTGGAAAAAAAATATCCGGCGCGTCTGGATGCAACAATGTCGTTGGGGCTTTATATTCAAAAATACACCGCTTAAATTGTGCTAACCGATTTCCAAAGTTAGCGGCGAGACTGCTTACGTCATGAAATGTTTACATTTCAGACGTTAATTGATGACATGTGCGTAATGTTTAACAAAGATAAGCTGTTTATGGAGAACTAGAGTTGTTCTCTGTATCTGACTAATAGGTTAATGCATCACGTTTTAATATCAATAGATAGTTACAAGACTGTATAAACTAGCAATTGATATCGTAGGAATGCAATGATATCGAGGCTATTTGACCTAAGCGACATTTTTTTAAATTTCCAGGAGAGCATACTCACTCATTCGACGCAGAAAAAATCGCTGATTCCAAATAATAAGTCAATATCGCTTAAGCCAAAAAGCCTTTCACCCCTCGGTTTATATTCATAACGGATATATGGGGTCAGAAACATTTTAGTATCGTCTATACTAAGATGTGTAACGAGTACCTACATTTTGATATAAAGATTAACACAACAGAAGGGACAAGATTCTTAAAAAAGTAATGTAATCGATTGTCCATCTTCATAAACTAAACTAAACTCTGTCAAATCCTTGAAGGAATAAGGGCGCATGCGACACGTGCAACTACTACTACTACACCCCTTTTTAACGTCCCACTGTTGGGCACGGGCCTCCCCGCAATGCAAGTGGGATTCAGGCTATAGTCCACCACGCTGGCCCGGCGCTGGTTGGCAGGCTTCACACATCTATCGAAAACTAGTCAAGCTCCCTCAGACGTGCAGGTTTCCTCACGATGCTTTCCTTCACCGTTTCTTAGCAAGTGATAATCTCGGATGAAAATGAGATTCGCACATGGAACCCAGAGGTGCGAGCCGGGGTTCGAACCTGCACACTTTGATTGCAAAGCGTGCGTTCGACCACTCGGCTACCACTGCTTACACGTGCAAATGTTTATTTATTTGACATCGATCTAAAGTATAACACGGTGCAGTAAAACCAGTCGCCTGGCAACGGTAAGTACCGGATAAGACAGTGAGCGACCGCGACCTTACCCGCGGCCGTGAGATGACTGCACGTGGGATTACTGCGCCTTTCCTTGCCCACAGGTGGGTTGGATACCTAACGATTACATATCTGACATTTAAAATAATAATGTAACCTACTTTTATCTAACGCATAGTGCTAATACATTTATCTTTTAAGACATTGATTGTTGATAAGAACTTGGCGCGGCAAGTTTTTTATAAGTCCAAACAATATTGCCATAATAAAAAAAAATGATTTTATCTACAGAAGTGAAACGCTTAGAATCAGAATCAGTTTTTTTTTATTTATGTAAACCAATACAGGCACTTATAAATCATTAAATAATAATATCTCTACCACCCACTCGGAATGCATTTCCTATAGAGAAGAATGGGCAAGAAACTCACTTACTTTACAGCGTAAGTTTCTTGGCTCACTGCACTGAGTAGATGGTGGTTCGATTCCAATCAGAGGTAATATTTGAAATTTGCCCTGGCCTGGGTGTAACTGGGATCGCCCCCAGTCCATTGTATAGCACGCATAGCACAAGCCTTGCTCAGTTTGGGATCATACGAGGAGATATTTTATTATTTATTCGCCTGTTATTGATTAAATAGCGAATATCCGGCGTGTGCTACTACGCAAAAACAATTATATACGAAAAGTCGATAATTGACTTCATGAATATGACCGAATAATATAATAGACCCTATGTGCCTTAAAGACTGTTTTAGTAGCCTAAAACCATTTTTGCATTTTTATTGTGTTTCATAATGTGCCCGGTTTGGGGCACCTCGGTTTTGGATGGTTTCAAAGTCTATAACGGACATAGGTAGAATCAATATTTGTGTTTTATATATTTAGACTAATATTGCATTGAAGTGTGCCACACAGTAGTACCGACTTAAAGTAATAAGCATTATAACTATTCGTACGTGACAAATATTCACCCATAATCCCGCCCAGTTCCAACAACCCATTTAAAAGCAATCTCTTTTCAAATACAACACTGCAAATATTAATTATTTGCGTAACCTGCTCATGAGATACGCAATGTCCTCAATTAAATATGTACTTAAGTACTTACATTGTAGACTAGTAGAATAAAACGTTACCTGGAACAAATAAATAAATAATTAATTCAAAGTTTATAGATTAATCATTTGCTTCCTTATGGCTGTTATGTGTAACTACATATTGATAATGTATGTCACTATGTTATTTGGTATATATAACCTTATATTACCTACCAACAGGTTTTAATGGTTTTAAATGTTTTTATTGGTTTTTAATGCACGCGTTGCAAATCAAAGTGTGTAGGTTCAAACCCCGGCTCGCACCTCTGGGTTTCATGTGCGAATCTCATTTTCATCCGAGATTATCACTTGCTATGAAACGGTGAAGGAAAACATCGTGAGGAAACCTGCACGTCTGAGGGTACTTGACTAGTTTTCGACAGATGTGTGTAGTCTGCCAACCCGCACTGGGCCAGCGTGGTGGACTATGGCCCGAATCCCCCTCGCATTGAGGGGAGGCCCGTGCCCAGCAGTGGGACGTTAAAAGGGCTGTAGTAGTAGTAGTAAATGTTTTAATATTTCTTTGAATTTGTAATCGTGTTTAAGTAACGAAACTGCCAAAAACAAAGTTTGTTAAAGTATGCAGGTTTAAATAAATACATCATCATCATCACGCCCGTATTCCCCAAAGAGATAGGCAGAGGTGCACAAAGATTTCGCAGATGTAGTTGGTCCCAGCGATCCTATTGCCATTATATGCAGGTTTCTATGTATATAATTAATTAAAAAATGTGTTCTATGAATATTAGTAAGTGTGTACCATAGTTAACTCTTAAAGCCTACGTATGTCTCGCCGGTACAGAAAATACCACCGTAATATCAAATACGTAAGTATGTTTATCTGTTCTTGTAGACTTAACTCTATTATCTATTATTTCAATAAGAAAAACTAAAAGATAAACGAAGTTGTTTTGACCGGGATCTAAAATATTCCGATGTTCAACAGTAATTTATTGTTTTATAAACAATGAAACATAAACAAAGATCCGTTTAGAACCAAGTTCAAAATTCGACTTTCCACAAAAATCTATTTCGTTATAGTCAAAGAGCTATGTAGTTTCTGCGTTATTTTTATTCATTAATAATAAGTATTATTTTAATATGAAAATACAATACAAAATATTATTTTAAATGTAAATAAATAATAATTCACATAATATACTGACTATAATATTTATTTTCTTTTACTAATAATATATTAAAATGTACGGAAAAGTACGCGCCACACAAAACATCCAAAGGAATTTAAACAACGCTATTTAGAGGATTTCCTCTTGTTAACTAGCCGCAATCACGCGGCAATTTTTAAAACAGGGATTTTCCTATCTCAGTTTATTTATAATTAACTAGAAAATAACATCATTATTTATGTTTCTCGAAAAGAAAAAAATATTCCTTACATTAAAAACACGTCACTTTACACCTGCTATGGTTCTACTACTGTTTTGTGTACTTCAATAATAATAATTGTATTTTTGGATACGAAATAAGTGCTTATTAAACTCATAAAACGTGTATTTTCAACGAAGGCCAAAAAAAGGAGGAGGTTCTCTATTCGACCCTTGTTTTATAGGCGGTATTACTATTCTGTCTGCGTTAAATAACACGAAAATACCATTTAATATTTAGACATTAATAATATTTAAATGTGTTACGGGCCTCGTTACTGAAATGGTCCGGGTTCGATGCCCACCCTGGTAATTTAACAATCGACGTGAGCCCTACAGGTCCATAGCTAGAGGGGGGGGGGGGGGCAACGTCCTATCTTGAAATCATAATGCACTACCTTAAAAATACCAAAAACTAAAATAAATGATTATAATTACATTGAAAAAAAGTTTTTACTTACGTCCTACCTGCAACCAATGCTGCCCTACCTCAAATTCGACTCTAGCTACAGCCCTGGAGCCCTACTGCAAGCACAAGCATTTAGCATAGTTTAAGACCTAGCGGACTACAAGTAATTTTATACCTCTTATTGCTAGTAATAATTAAAAAAAGATTAGTAGGTATCTATATTCTCAGCAGCAATGAGGAGTTCTTTGTCCTGTCAGCGCACATCCATGCCAATCAGATAAGGTATCTCATCGGTATATCGTTTGACTGCCGACCGCGGTAGATACGACCACTTATACAGGGTGTTTCAGAAGTCCGAAATAATACTTTAACGTTTGACTCAGTATAGGGTATACAACTGACTTTATAAAAAGATCATCGAAATTCGACCTTGTTTTTCCAACGTTTTTTTCGGCGGCGGTTTCTATATCTCGTAATATTTCGATCCCTTTAAAATGTGAATGTTTTGTTTTGTGAATATTGGTAGCCGCCCCTCATAAGTGTAGTTTACACTGCTGAATAGGCGTATATGTACCCAAAGGCTAGAACACGACACCTGTTACAAATATTCAAAGGTCTATAACTCAGAAACTATGATAGTTAGGTATAAACTATCTTTACTATGCATCCACATATGAGCTACCGTATATGTACCCAAAGTTTTCGGACTTCTGATACACCACTTATAAGAATACTGACAATGGCAGGTATCAATTCTGTTGGCACCGCTCGGTTCACTGCATCGGGGTTGTTGCGGGTTCGAGTCCCGTCAACTGCAAATTTCTGATACGGTATTTTAACTGCTAACAGCCCAGTCCATTGTATTGTATTCTACTGTACTGACCCGATAAAGTGTGTATTTACTAACCCATATGGATCCTGTTATCCGAAATAAACTTTTTTTTTATTATTTATTGTATAGCACAAGCGCTGCTTAGTTTGGTACCATACGATGAGTATGTATTGAGTAATTATTTAATATAATAATTTGTAGATCATTATTTTAGAGAAGACTCGGTAACAAACCCAATGATTACCTACACCTTTCAAAATAATAAATATCCGGGATTGCGAGTCATACATTCTCAGAGGCAGCAACGCAGCACCTTTGCCTTAATACAATTTCTCATCTATACTCCATTTGTTATAACATTAGAAATAAGAGGCTCGTAGAAGCAGGAGTGCAAAACTCTTTATTTCAAAAACAAAACAATATCAATATCAAAATTCGGTAATAACAACAAACGAGGTGAAGCATTCAGAAGTATTCACATGTGAATGACAATCACAGAACATTGTTGACGTCAATTTGACTCCCAACATAAACCGGCAAAATAAGAAAGAACCTGTTGTCACAAGGGACGAAGGGATTAGGTAACATTTTAGATTTGGTAGGATTATAGTGAAACGAAAAACGTACCCAGTATTATTCATCCCTGCTTATTTAAGTTTTTTGTATCGACACTGTTATTTTTGTTGAAGATATGTAAACTCTCTCAATACACCTTCTTGGTAGGTTCTTATTTTGAATTAATATGAATTGATCGTAATTGACGTCTGTTTTGTTGAGTTTGTCATTCGATGTTTGGATTCTTTACAAGAACGTAATATCAATAAATTTGCTGCTTATACTTATTAAAAGATGTGTTTCTTTTCCGGAACTTAACCTTTATAACAGGTTATGGGCCCAGAGCACTAATACGTAAAAGATTAAAAACGTATGTTTTCGCTGAAAAAAAAAAAAAAAAGGTTCATTTGTTTTTCGCTGAAAAAAAAATGACGACGTCAACCACGGTGCTTTCTGTTGAAAAACTGCGGGGAGCGGAGGATTTCCATAATTGGAAGTTTTCAATAAGAAATCTCTTGATTCTCGAGGATTTATGGGATTGTGTCGAACACGCGACAACTGGTGAGATTGACACGACCCATCTGAAGAAAGATCAGAGAGCCCTCGCAAAGATATGCCTTAACGTCCATACGTCGGCATTTCCTTTTGTGCGGAGTGCCACGTCGGCTCATCAGGCATGGAGTAATCTTAGTAAAGCATTTGAAGACAGAGGTTTGTGCAGAAGATTACATTTACTAAGATCTTTATTTGCAACTCGCCTCAGCAATAGTATGGAGGATTACATCTCAAAAGTAACGAATATAGCGCAACAATTGATAGACATCGGATCACCATTGGAAGATGACTTTCTCGGGGTTATATTGCTTAGTGGATTAACACCAGATTATGATCCATTGATTATGGCATTAGAAAACTCTAACGTGAAACTTGGAAGTGATGTAGTAAAAGGAAAGTTGCTTCAAGAAAGTCAACGTAGAGACGAGAACAAACCAAGTGGAACGGCCACTGCATTTACAACCAAGAAGGTATATAAATGCTTTAAGTGTAAGAAGCCGGGTCATTTTCAACGTGATTGCCCATCAACGATGAAGATATTTAAAAAACAGACGGAGAACGAAATGAGCAGGAAGAACGCTCTTCTCACAGCATTGTCAGTGAATATTCGGGGCAATGCGTGGTGTGTTGATAGTGGGTGTAGTAATCACATGTGTAATGATAAATCAGTGATATTAAATTTTGAATCGATAAGTCCAAAAGACGTGTGTGTAGCTAACGGTGAGAAACTTTCTGCAATTGGTTGTGGTCAAGTCAAAGTACAATTAAAAGACTGTTTAAAGACAATAGAAAACGTGTTATATGTTCCTAAATTAACAGCTAACTTATTGTCTGTAAGTGCCATGTCTAAGAGAGGTTATAAAATCGTTTTTGAGCAAAACATGTGTAAAGTACTTAATAAGAATGTTGTTATTGCTACTGCTACTGTGAGTAATGGTATTTATATACTTGACACTAAATTCAAAGCAATGTTTTGTAATACAGCATCGGATAAAGTGCTAGGTAGGGACAATTATGTAGCTTCTTTGCAGATTGACAGCCTGTCTTTAAAACAAACCAGTGCAGAAGTAAATCTTGGGGGACAATTGAAAACTGAAGAGGTGGTGGAGTCCGCTTCTGTATCAGTGAGTTCCGGCGGTTCAGTATCACAAGAAATTTGGCATAAACGTCTTGGTCATTTGAATTCAAGGAGTATGCACCTCATGAAAAAAGGTATGGTGACTGGAATTAATTATAATGATAGTCAATATAAGACTTGTGTTTCTTGTATAGAGGGCAAACAAACTAGAGTCCCTTTCCCTGCAAAATCACTAAGTCGAGCAAAGGAGGTATTAGGTTTCATACACTCGGATTTGTGTGGACCTATGCAGGAATCATCTTTCAGCGGAGCTAAATATTTCATGACACTTATTGATGACTTCTCGAGAAAAACATTTGTTTATTTTCTTCGTTATAAAAATGAAGCATTTCAATGTTTCAAGGATTTCAAGACTCTTGTAGAAAATCAGAAGGAGAAGAAAATAAAAGTTTTTAGAAGTGATGGAGGTGGTGAATATTTAAATGATCAGTTCCAGGTGTTTCTGAGGGAATGCGGGATACAGCATCAGACTACTGTGCCACATTCTCCACAGCAGAACGGCGTCGCGGAGAGGGCGAACCGGACCATCATGGAGAAGGCCCGGTGCATGCTCGCGGATGCCGGTTTGGACAAAAGATATTGGGCAGAAGCTGTCAACACGGCTGTGTATCTCAAGAATAGAAGTCCGACAAAGGCTGTGATGGGAATGACGCCGGAGGAAAGATGGAGCAATAAAAAGGTAGATGTGAGTCATTTACGAGTTTTTGGATGTCAGGCTTACAATTTAATTCAAAATACTAAAAAGTTAGACAAGAAGTCTAAGCAATTAGTATTTGTTGGATACTGTGAGGACAGCAAAGGATATCGGCTAATTGATTCATCAAATCCTAAGAAGATTGTGAAGGCTAGGAATGTAGTTTTTATTGAAGACAAATTAAAGAATAATGTAGACTTGTCAAATGATGAAAATGTTCAAGTGCAACAGAATGTTGTTGTCATTCCTCAGCAAACACAAGAAAGTATGAATTCAGAATCACTTAATGATAATGAGGGAAATAACAGGTCTGATGACAGGTCTCAAAATATTGATTATCGAAGACAGACAATATTCTCATTAGATGATTCTGAACAAGACCTTTCTGAAACGTTGACCGAAACAGATGATTCTTCGGATCCAACTTACATTCCAGATAGTGAAGACTTTGAAGATTGTGATTCTTCAGCATATGCAAGCTTGAGTTACGCTGGACAGAGTTATGATGATGACGACCCTGTTACTGTACAACAAGCACTAAGCGGTGTTGATGCTGACAAATGGAAGAAAGCCATGTTGGATGAAATTGAATCTTTTTCTAATAATAAATGTTGGACACTTGTAGACAGACCTAAAAACCAAAAGGCAGTCCAATGCAAGTGGATATTTAAAAAGAAAAAAGGCTTATCCAATGAGGTTCTTCGATACAAGGCTCGCCTGGTAGCGAAAGGGTTTACTCAAAAGTATGGTATTGATTATCATGAAACTTTTTCTCCGGTAGTACGGTACTCAACGATAAGGGTGCTCTTAGCAATCGCGGCTGAATACGAAATGAGTATAGATCACATGGATGTTGTGACAGCCTTCTTAAATGGAGATTTGCAAGAAAATGTGCTGATGGAACAACCTGAAGGATTTAAGATAAAAGGAAGCGAAGGAAAGGTATATAAGCTAAATAAGGCTGTCTATGGACTGAAGCAAGCAGCTAAGTCATGGAATGAAAAGATAAACAAAGTACTCATAGAGAAGTTGAAGTTCAGAAGGTGCACTTCAGAACCGTGTGTCTATATGAAGAACATCAATAGTAAATTGATGATATTGACACTTTATGTTGATGATATTTTGCTGTTTTCTTCATGTTCTATGGAAGATAAAGATAAACTGAAGCAAGATCTCATGAAGGAATTTCAAATAAAGGATCTTGGTCCTGTAAGTCATATACTTGGTATGTGCATTCAAAGAGAAAATGGAATTATTTCTGTGGACCAAACTATGTATATACGCAATATTTTGAACAAGTTCAAGATGGAAGAGTGTAAACCAGCAGCGACACCTATGGAAGCTGGGTTGAAACTCACGAAACATGAGGGAGACCCGAGTGGAAATGACTACAGAAATTTAATTGGAATGCTTATGTATGTTGCTGTATGCACACGTCCTGATATAGCACATGCAGTCAGCGTGCTGAGCCAATTTAATCAGTCACATGGAGAGGTACACTGGAAGGCTGCTAAGCGTGTGCTGCGGTATTTGAAAGGCACAGTTAATCACTGTTTAATATTCAGAAAAAGCGGTTTGAATGTAACTGCCTATGTAGACGCCGATTGGGCAGGAGATACGATGGATAGAAGATCGTACACTGGATTTGTTTTCAAGATTGGCTCCAATGTTACTAGTTGGGAGAGTCGTAAGCAAAGAACGGTGGCTCTGAGCAGCACTGAGGCTGAGTACATGGCTGTATCTGATGCCTGTAAAGAGTCATTGTTTTTAAGAACATTTCTAAAGGAATGTCTCTCGATAAAATCTGCTAATATAACAATGTATAATGACAACCAGTCAGCGCAGAGGTTATGCAGTAATATGATGTTTCACTCAAGAACCAAACACATAGACGTCAGACATCATTTCATTCGTCAAGTTGTTAAAGATGGTATTTTAAAGATTCAATATTGTCCTACTGATGAAATGATTGCTGATATCTTCACTAAGTCACTTTGTGTGCTAAAGTTTAAGAAGTTCTGTAGTAATCTGAGTTTGTTAGATTCTAATTAGATAAGTTTAGGTTTGTTTGAAACAAGTATGTATTGTTCTGTTTAAAGGGGGGTGTTGAAGATATGTAAACTCTCTCAATACACCTTCTTGGTAGGTTCTTATTTTGAATTAATATGAATTGATCGTAATTGACGTCTGTTTTGTTGAGTTTGTCATTCGATGTTTGGATTCTTTACAAGAACGTAATATCAATAAATTTGCTGCTTATACTTATTAAAAGATGTGTTTCTTTTCCGGAACTTAACCTTTATAACAATTTTAAGTTGGAAAAAATATATATATCTAAATTAAAGCCACTTAATTTATTAAGATAAATAGTGTACATGATTAGTTACAGTAAGACTGCTGGTTTAAAAATAATATTTTTATAAATTGGGCGTCAATCGTAACTGTAATATGATAATTGTTACTTTTGTTACAAAGTGTACATTAAAAATAACCTTTTTTAACTTCTTTCTAATGCTATAACAAATGGAGTATAGGTACCTACAAAAGCCTTTGTAAGAACGCAAGGAAGTAACTAGTTCATACATTTAACGGCGTTTTCTGCCAATTGCCCGTACAATTTCAATGTCAACCGCTAAGTTATACAGTACCTTCCGCGATTCAGTCATTAACTGTGCAATTATTGTCCTGTACCCTTTGCAACGCCGGCATACTGCGTCCATCGCTAATAGCTCAATAAATCACTCAGCAATTCTATTGAATTACAAGTGTATTTTAAAAACTGACCAAGTGCGAGTCGGACGAAGGTTTCCTTACCATTATCTATAAAAACGAGCAAAAAATCACGTTTGTTGTATGGGAACCCCCTTAAATATTTATGTTATTCTGTTTTTGTTATTATAGCGGCAACAGAAATACATACTCTGTGAAAATTTCAACTGTCTAACTATCACGGTTCAGGAGATACAGCCTGGTGATCGACGGACGGACGGACGGACAGCGAAGTCTTAGTAATAGGGTTCCCGTTTTACCCTATGGGTACGGAACCCTAATATAATCATCCGTCTTATACCACTTGCCTTGCAGCAATGTTTTTATTACTAACGCCTCGTCCCGGCTTCGCACGGGTGGACATTTTATTTAAACATTTAGGATAAATAAATATAGCCTATGTTACTCAGTGATAATGTAGCTTTCTAACGGCAAAAGAATTTTTGAAATCGGTCCAGTAGTTTATAACTTCATTCGTTACATACACAAAAAATACAAATCTTTCCTCTTTATAATCTTCTTTATATAATTCTACGGTACGTGTGTATGTCACTCAACTCCTCCTAAACGGCTGGACCGATTTGGATGAAATTTTGTGTGTATATTGTGGGTACCTGGATTGTTTAGATTCACAATTGGACCCGGTAGGTGGCGTTGCTTTCGTATGTCACTAATTCTAAGGGGGTACGAAGTTAGCCCGTTCAGCTAGTATTAATATAGGTTTAGATAGATAACTTTCAGTTTTTTACAGTTATAGTACACAAAAATCTGACAGTTACTATTCAAACACCAATACTTTAAGAGGTGGTGGCTAGGCCCCATATCATAAATGCTTGTACATGCATATTCACTATATACTAAGTATATAATATCACGCCTGTGTGCACTGAAGGGGTAGACAGATGTAACACCAATGTATTTTGCCCCCATTAGGCTCGCCATTATACTGGCACATTCCATCTCTTTACGTCGGAGATTAGGACTATAAACCATCACGCAGTAAGGGTAGGTGAACTTCACACGCCTTTCTATAGACGTGCAGGTTATTAAACGATGTTTGACTTCACCGTTCAGCAAGTGGTAATCATTTTGGAAAATTTCATTCCCACATGAAATCTAAAAATTTCAGAAGTGCGAGCCCGGCGCTCGAACTTGGACCCCTTGCATTCAAGGCATGCGTTCTACCAACAAGGCAGCCATTGCTTACTGATAGAGAGGGAAAGTTTTATATTTATATTTAAATTCTAAAGGAAAACTAACGTATTTCTTGGCAACGTTCTAGAAAATGCATCAACGAATGATATAATAGCAAATTAAACATCTTTAACATGTTAACTTCACGATCGTATATACGAGAAAATGATCGTTTTGCTCTCGTCAATAGAGCATCAAATGGCATGACGTTATGGTTATATTCATTCATTATTGAATGGTCAGTGTCGCGGTGCCAAGATGTCTTTCTACGAAGTAGTTGTCATCAAGAGATAGTCATGGTGCCAATAACCTATATAACAATGATGTGATTATTTTATACCTCGATGGATTGACTTTGGCTTCTGGGCTTTTGCGCCAAAAATGAAAATAAAAATAAAAAAGGTAATGGTATGGTTTTAAAAAACGAATTATGACTTTAAATAATGTATTAAGGCAATTTATTTGTTGTTTGCAAATACGTTTATTTCGCAAACCATACTTTTCAAGTGACATTTGACAGATAGAGGTTATTGACATTCCTATTCTCATTTGAAACGCATAGTATACAATCTAATATCATCGATTGTATGTTGCAGTAACCTCGCGTTACAATAAGGCCGCCACACATTACCATTGAAACGCGTGTTCTGGGAAATGCATGGACCTCTTTACTTATAAAATGGGTCACGCTTGTTTACGAAGCGAGCGAGTAGGTATTCGCGGACAGATAAGGGTTGCCACACACACTTTAATTTATACTACTGGGTTACGCTCTCCATTTAAGCCGGTAATAAATGCAACGAATGGACGTCTTACTTTTTGATGTGAAACATCTAATGGCGCGCTTGGCGAGTGAGAGCAACTGTTGATGTCGCGATGCCGTAATGCGAAAACTTCGAGCAGCTCGGTGGCTCCTCGGTTCTTTCCGCCGCTAAGACTCCGCTCACTCGCCGCTACGACGGCGACGCTTCTCTCTCTCTACTCTTAGTAACATAATGTTTCACATCTGCCAGGCGTCCCCCGGCGGCTACTTTTTTTTGTTGATGCACTAAATAATTATTTATTGTTGACTTGTTTGAGATAAATGACTATAATTATCAAGTAACACAAATTACGACAATACAAAATTCATCACACTTAAAATTATTGCTAACCTGCTCATACGTTACGATTATAACAAGGACGGTAACACTTAAATAAGAGCCTACAAATCAGCGTTATTGCGCGTTATTTATTGCAGCGTTGTGCATTTTTTTTATTTTTTCAACTTGTCATAAAACAAGAAAAAAATATAATAGTCTATGGTTGTTGGGTTTAATGCATAGCGTGACATCCTTAGGTTAGTAGGTATGTGCTTTTTTTTTTTAGGTATGTGCTTACGTTGTTTTTGCCAAACTACCTATCTATATTCAAAATGTTCTGGATATTCGAAAACAGGGTAATATATTTCGAATGTCTCTTATGTATAAAATAAATACATCATCACGCCTGTATTCTCCGAAGGGGTAAAAGTAACCTCTTATAATAATTCCTGATTTTGATCTGATCATCCGCCATCCATAACACTCTCATTATCCATTTTATTTATAATATGTATTTATTGAATTTCTTTATGCATTAAATTACTTGACATTGCCGAAATATCAGCTCATCACAGATGAAGCCATTTCTCATCTTATCTACATCTACACTAATATTATAAAGAGGAAAGATTTGTATGTAACGAATAAACTTAGTTTCCGTGTTCTCCTCAGCAAGTCCTTTCATTTGATACCCATATCGTGGTAGTGCAGAAAAATATAACTAGTCCGCCATCTTGGATGATCCGCCATATTGGAATTAGAATGACGTCACATAGCTAAGCATGCATTGTCATCCAAAATAAGCCTGTATACCAAATTTCAGCTCAATCGGTTAAAGATAACTGATCTAAAATTTAGTCGCAAGATTCCACCCGGACATACATACGTTGCAAGTTAATATAAAGCTTGTAAAAATCATGTTCGAATGTCAATTACTATTCAGTTGTACACCCGATATATATGCAAACGTTAGATTATTATTTCGGACCTCTAAAACACTTGTGGAGAGGTTGGCAAGTGACAATGAGATCGCCTCGTGCCATTCATAATGCCAACTGGTTCGGCTTACCGTCGCTATATTCGGCTAAACATCTGTCAAGAACATAGATCATTTGTTTGGGAATAGTTGTATGCATAACAAGTACTACCCTTGGTATGTCTAATTTAAACTGAGGACATTAATCGAAAAGTTAAGTTGTCTACAGGGTGTATCAGAAGTCCGAAATATTAAGAGTTATAGAAAATTACGACGAAAAAAGTTCGAGAAGCATGGTCGAATTTCGATCAAATTTATATACCATTCATTTGGATACCCGATACTACTACTACTAGTTATATACATACCCGATACTCATGTAAACGTATTATTTCGGACTTGTGAAACACCTGTATAAACGATGCGATTGGTTACCAGCTAGCGTCCGATCGAAGGTCGATTTTGGCTGAAGCTGAAGCCGACGGTTTAATCTATATCTATACAAATAAATAAAATTGGAGTGTCTGTTTGTAATATCAAAATAACACTTTTTTACCAAATGCGTATGAAAGTATATACGATACCTATAACGAAAACGCATTTTTAAACATTTTTTTTGTCTGTCTGTCTGTCTGTTTGTTTGAGGTAAACTTCTAAACGGCTGAACCGATTTCAATGGGACTTTCACTGACAGATAGCTGACGTTCCAAGGCGTAACTAAGGCTACTTTAATTTTAGAAAAAGCATTAGGGTTCCGCAGGAAAAACATAATACCCATATTTCCGGGTAATCTCCCTAAAGTCCACCCGGGCGAAGTCGCGGGCACAGCTAGTAACCCTATGAAATTCAATTCAACATTGGCTAAAAGTCAATAAAATAATGGTTTTTTGGGGTGTTTATTTTGCCATAAATTAAATATACTGGAATAATATGTGTATTGTTGAAATCATCTGCAGTAAATAATACAATGTAAGTAATACAATGGGCGATGAAGGTGATAAAGATAGTGAGTGAGTCCTCCTTCTTCTTGACATATAACCTTTATGTTCTGTGACAACGCAAAAATATGACCGAAAACCATTTTTTCTCAAGACATTTTTTTAAAGCGACCGTGTTTATTATCATTAAAGCGCCCATGACGATATTATCTCGTTCACAAACCTGCTAATTATCAACCGGTAAGTGGGCCAAGAGGTTGACGGACGTGGATACCTGTTTTTTTAATAGAAACATCCGAGCTAGACTAGAACGAAATGAATTCGGACTGTTACCAAATTACAGTGTGGAATATCTACCAAACTCTTGATATTTTGAATGTGGAAAGAAGTTTTATTTCCGATGTTGGCAACAGTGTCAGAAAAATCGGCTTACAGCTTACAGTGACCATTTTTATTTCCAGAAAATTTAGGAATTATTTTTATTTAGTAAAAAAAAAATGAATTCGTTTACAATGTGCCTAATTTGGACCTTACACTTTGTAGCAGTATAATTTAAATATTACTTTATTTTATTGACAGATTATGTAGTAACTACAAAGTGTAAAAAAAAAAAAGTTTATTTTTACCCTTATTGGATTTATAGGCAATTAGTTAACGTTTCTGGCGCCGATTTGATCTAAGCAGAAATAAAAAAGATAATCAAAATTACGCACTCGATCTCCGCACTTCATATAAGACCCGACAGCATAAAAAACCGTCTGGCTTAATACAAAAGTCTACCTGGGACTACTGTGGGTAATCTAAATTCCTCCAACGAAATCTAGGTACTCCGCGTAAAGTCTTACATAGACAAACATCTGTGTTATCTCAGCTCCTTTGAAACACGAGGTGCCGACACTAGACCCAACCCACCTGCTCATTTTATTACGTGGACGATGCTATCAAGGGAATGGTTACATTTCAAAACTCTACTTTGCGTCTGAAATTTCAGTTGAGGTAAGCATTTGTGATATGAGTAAATATTGCTAAGGTAAAGAATACACGATATATTTACGTAAATTTTCTAACTTATTCGTATAAACGGGATATAAAATATAATTAGTTGTGTAATAAAAATTGATGGTAAAAAACCTTTTTAAAAACAAGCTTTTATTTAATTGCCCTTAGTTTTCGTGTTCTCCTCAGTAAGCTCTTTCATTTGATACCCATACTGTGGTAGTGCAGAAAAAATAACTATTCCGCCATCTTGGATGATCCGCCATATTGGAATTAGAATAACGTCACATAGTTAAGCATGCATTGTCATCCAAAATAAGCGTGTATACCAAATTTCAGCTTAATCGGTTAAAGATATCTGACATGGACATACATACATTGCAAGTTAATATAAAGCTTGTAATAAAGGTTAATTTCAGTTATTTATAACGGATTTAATAGGTACGTAAGAAAATTACTCAAAATTTTAATCACAAAAAAAATGTTAGGTAAAATAAGTTTTCGGTAGCTTCTATCTATCATTGGCTGCTATGTATTGAGCCCCAATCTAGGCAAGTGCCCGTATCATGTGAAACTAGAACTCCTAACATTTAAGCATCATATTAAGGCGTCTCCTAGTGTCAACAAACACAAGCATGAGAGTACTAGGACATTAGAGAACTTAGAAGCTGACCGAAGTTTTTTCGATACCGTACTTATCAAACAAAATTTTAAAAAAGGGAAATTTGATACTTAGTTTTACATTACATTTCGAAAAGTACTTAATAATTTTACAACATGCGAATAATTATGACGCAAAACCATTGTTTTCTTGATAGGAAGTCTCAATACCTACCCGGAACTATGTCAAACGCATCAAAAACCATATCTCATAATAGAACAATGACATCGTTTATAAAGTACGCTGTACCAAGTAGTATCCTTATACTAAAAATATAAGGAAGGTTAGTATCAGTTACTTAGCCCTGCGGTCGTGCCCTTTGCTGCTAACAGGATATTGTAGGGCGTCAACCGAACAATTGGATGGAATTAGTAGAATCAGTGAATAGTTCATCCACCTTTGATCGGAAGGAACACCATGTTTGATGAGTACTTAGGACAAGTATTTACTGACATACCCACTTTAAAGCCCTTTTCAGGGACCATACCGCCAACTCTTACACATTTTAATACAGATTTTTACTGAGTTAACTGTCGATAAATGAAGTAATATTAAAAACATTGCTGCAAGACAGATGAAAAAAAAAATTTATAAAAAATAAGGTGAGGGATTCATCCGCCATCTTTATCACTGTTATCAATAATTTTTATTTATAATGTGTATTCATTGAATTTGCCCTTGCTATTGCTTGCTTGCTATTAATTACTTGACACTGGCTGAATGCCCGCTAAACGCAGGTGGAGATATTCCTCATCTTATTCCATTAAATATCATCATTTCATTCATTTCGTAAAAAAAGAAGGTAAGAGGACTGTTTTTTAATACATAAGACAGGTAAAATAAGAAAATTCTTCTCAGTCTCAGAGTCTAGAATACTATATTTAAACCACTTACGACCACCTCGCATAGTACTGTTGTTTTATTAACTGTAAGTTTTTTACAGAGTTTGTACTACGAGGACTGGTCTTGAGAAAACCCCGAGCTTGGGCACCCCACACAATGTGATCGGTGACACGCGATACCCGCTGTCAAGTCGATGTCAGTTTTAATTACGTTTTTACTAGCACTTGGCAAAAAAATACGTTTATTAATAGTGATGATCACTAGACAGCCTGCCGCCCGGAGTTTACTGAACTTGATGATTAATGAAGGTTTTAATTATCACGTTAAACTGTAATATATTGTTTTTTTGGCAACGTCATTTTTTGGGACTTACCCGCCATACATTTCCACCACTGTTACTCCTGTAAGCCAGGATCGTCGGCGGTATCCAACAAAGACACCGAGGTTTGACCCTCGGCGAGTCCCGGGGAAAAGCTAAATTGTATTGGAACCTGTACGAATCGAAATGAGGGGATAAGAAGAGGAAAAATGACAGGTCATCTCATGCCACATGACACCTGAAGAACATCTTAGAAGTTAAGCGAGATGGAAATCGTGTCAAATATGCTACATGAATCAGATAAGAGATAAGGTTGGTGTCATGACGAATGTGGAGGTGAAGGAGGCTACACTGGACCGAACTGTAACTCGGTACAAAATTATTACCGTATTGTTACAAATACAAGGCTCGGCTACTGAAGACTCTACACATCAACGGAAGGAATAACCTAACTAGTAGAATATTTAATTATGTATGTCTAGGGATTAGTCACTTTATTAGAATTATTAATTTGTATAATCGAGTATATTATAAACTAGTCGATTATTTTATTATGTGTCAATATTTTATGTTGGCAACACCAATCGATGAGATGATATAAAAGTATATGTAAAGCCCTTCTGGGTCCTCTTTTGCTGTTCGGAACCGACAAGTAAAGTCAATATACAACACACATCGTTATTATTGCTCAACCTACGCCCTGCTTCAACGAAACCCTCGCCACGGTCGCATTCTTTCTGTCCCTTTATAACATCATATAGCGTGCGCTACGATGTCAATAATAATTTTAAGAGGCGGTGGTAAGGTTCCAGATGGCAAACGCTTCATCAGATGCACCGACAAGTGTCGGGTCCTTAAATTAGAAGAAGGGGGTAGAAGGAGTTGGAGGAAAAAAAAGATATGATAAAATAACATATTTAAATTGTACGTCGTCGCGTCCTTCCCTAATAAGTAATAAACTCTCCACGGACAGGTTCCAACGATTTGTCTTTATACAAGTTTTAACCTCATATAAATCGCTGCTATTTCTCATAGGCCAGAAGCTAAATGGGTAGCACGTGTTCTATATCGTGAGGATTCTGCACGTACGAACTTGACCTTTGTGGAAATGATCTCGATTTATATTTAAATGTGATTATATGACTATTTTGCATTACTAAAAAAATATACCATCACTAAAAATCCTACCTTTATGGTAATATTAAATCATTTATAGTCGGAATTTAGAATCTATGGAAAATTAATATCATGGTGGTTTTTAGATTGAATATTCTAAAAAATGTGAGTGACATCTGATCTTATACGTCTTGACGTAGACGTCAAAGTCAGACACAAAATTGGACGTGTGAAACTTTATTTTTTTGAATGGACTACGCTGTTGGCCGTGAGTTGACCTTTACAGCTTCACCGGAGGAGACTTGTGAAACTGTCAAATGTTAGGAAAATCTCCCTCTGTGATATATAATAACTCTTTGTAAAGTACCCTAATCATAACTGCATCTATAATAGTGCAATCATAAGTAATAAGTATGTAACCAAGGAGTTACATTTTCCCGACTTCAATATAAATAGTTAATTGTAAAATTGCCGGTAATAATTTCCTCAGCTATTGCACGTATCCGTTGCTACATACGATTACAGTACAAATAATATGGAATTACCAATAACGTAATCAAATTATCTAATAGAAATATCCTACGCAAACGGGACATTGACGAAGTGTCATTTTGGAGTAACGCCCGCACACACTGCTGCGTCAAAAGCTGGGCGTCAAAATTTTAAATTCCAAAACGAACTCTGTCAATATACGCAAAGATTGAATTAACTGGTAAAAGCCAAAATTTGCTCGCTTCCTACTCATTAAGTAAAGTATACATACAAAGTATATACATACGCTACTTATAACAAAAATGTCTATCTGTGTTTGATTGAGGTATACTCGCAAACGGCTAGACCGATTTTGACGAGACTTCCACTGGGTGCTTAGGCTTTTTTAATTTTGGGAAAAGTAATTAGGATGCCTTAATTCCGCGCATACAAGTCGCTGGCACAGCTAGTTGAATATAAAAACTAACAAGGATATAAAATGGCGAGCATTTGTAGCAGACTGCTGGTCGCCGGTCGCCGGTCGCAGGTCACTGAACCGATGTTAACGGTTCGTCTAGTTAATTTCGATCGCGCCATAGATTATTACATTTGATTAACTGTTTTAGTTCGATTAGCTTACTTTAAAATTCGTAGCGCGAACACACACGCCCAGATTTTTTTAAATATTCTTGCAATTAAAAAGAGTTTCACTTAATTTTTTTATACCCTGTGTATGTAATACACAAAAATATAGATTGTCTGTGGCAAAAATCATGCGAATAAATTCGCTCATAAAGTCAGTAAATTTTCTTTGCAAAATGTGCTTCAAGAGCTTTAGGAGTTTACTTTAAAAGCAACCACTTTCTTTAAGGGTAGTCATTTAAGGTCTGAAGATTATTTTTTAATTATTTTACAGTGCGTTTTTAGTTTTAGCCAAAAAAACGTAAGACTAGCGTAGGCCTTAAACGTAATTTTTTTATCGTTATTCCTGTACCTAATTTTGACTTTAACAATATACATACAATGTAGAGGTTTTTTTTAAAGGACCAAACTACACACAGGGTTTCATTTAAACACTGACCAGAGTAAAATCAACATGTTATGAACATAAACATACAAAGACCTTATCAGAGCACACATATGGTAATACACTTGAGAGATGACCGTATGAGTCAGTCCCCAGGCGACCTCACCCCCTGACCTCGTCTAAACCCACACAAATTGCCGCTATACTAAGACCATATATCCCAGGCTACACTGGGGTTTAAAACATCGCGCGTCCAATTTTTTGCCCATACCAAAAGCAACTCTGTATCAATGTACATAAAGATTGAATTTCCGTGGTAAAACCCACGCTACCACGTGTAAAAATACGCTCGCACCGTCAATTTCATTTCGTTGAGGAATTAACTTTTTTCTATGAATCAATACTTAATGTTTTGGTATTGGAGATATAGTATTCGAGAGGGCCACCAACACACCTACACCAGCCTCAAACAGACACCGATCTAGCCGGCGAGGTCGAGGAACCCCCTCTTCCGCTCGTAGGTGCATCTTTGCATCTAGAAGCGCAGTCACTACCTCTCCCCTCACGATAACTGCCCAAAAAAAGGTAAATTTTTGGACGCGCGTGGCTTAACGTCTCAATATACGAAGGTCATAATATTGCGTGCCTCTTTAAGTTGATCCTACAGCCTTGCGCCCACAGTCACTGTAAAACGCACGTAACCAATATTATGCCAATACCAAAAGGAATTGTATTAACATACAGAAAAAGCATATTTTTCAACGAAATGTCGCTGATGCCGCGAGGGTATTTTAACGCGTGGTCACCGAAATTCAATCTTTAAGGATCCAGACACAGAGTACATTATCGAATAATGTCAAGTTAATTCGTTCGGCACAGTGAGTGCATTTTAATCACTATATTAATTGCCTGGCATTGAGAAATGCTATAATTTTCCACCGCAACGGGTCAGCAGCTTATTTTTCCTGTTATGTGTTATGGACTCTACTTCCTTTAGAAACAAGTGAGTCATTGTTCAAGATGGTTTACTGGAAGAAGCTAGGACTTTACAATAACCATGACATAACTGTAACAGTTTATACAGGATGTATCAGAAGTGCGAAATAATACTTTGGGTACATGTAACCTTGTATGTGGATGCTTAGTGAAGACAGTTTATACCTAACTATCATAGATTGTGAGTTAAAGACCTTTGGATATTTGTCACTGGTATCGTGTTCTGGCATTTGAGTACATCTATAACCCTATTCAGCGGTGTATACTACACTTATGAGAGGCGACCACCACTATTCACAAAACAGAACATGCAAATTTTTAATAGGACTCGAAATATAAGGAGTTCTAGTAATTACCGACGAAAACTAATTTGAATAACCAGGTCTTGTGCGAGTCGGACTCGCGCACGAAGGGTTCCGTACCATTATCTATAAAAACGGCAAAAAAATCACGTTTTTTGTACGGGAGCCCCCTTAAATAATTATTTTATTCTGTTTTTTAGTATTTGTTGTTATAGCGGCAACATAAATACATCATCCGTGAAAATTTCAACTCTCTAACTATCACGGTTCATGAGATACAGCCTGGTGACAGACGGTCGGACGGACGGACCTACGGACGGATGGACAGCGAAGTCTCAGTAATAGGGTTCCTGTTTTACCCTTTGGGTACAGAACCCTAAAAAACATGGTCTAATTTCGATAAAGGTTTTATACCATTCATTTGTATACCCGTAACTGATGGAAAAGTTAAAGTTTTATTTCGGACGTCTGAAACATGCTGTATACTTACAAAGCCCTGCGCACACTGGGGCGCGGGCGTCTAGACGCGCGCTGCCAAATCATTGACAACGCGAAAACGAACTTATAGAACAAGCTAATTCTTCAACGAAATGTATCACTACCCCGGATGGATGAGGATTCAATTTCAGACAGCGGTATTTTTCAAAAATGGTCTTTTCAGAACTTGCCTTCGTCTGGCTGTACTGGGATCGCCCTCCAGTCCAATGAATGGCACCAAGAACGTTATTAACATGACACCCATAGTACAAACGTTGCTTAGTTTGGTGGGATCATACGACGACTGTGTTTTTTGGCAATATTACTACTACTACTACTACTACTACAGCCCTTTTAACGTCCCACAGCTGGGCACAGGCCTCCCCTCAATGCGAGGGGATTCGGGCTATAGTCCACCACGCAGGCCCAGTGCAGGTTGGCAGACTTCACACATCTATCGAAAACTAGTCAAGTTCCCTCAGACGTGCAGGTTTCCTTACGATGTTTTCCTTCACTGTTTCATAGCAAGTGATAATCTCGGATGAAAATGCGATTCGCACATAAATCCCAGAGGTGCGAGCCGGGGTTTGAGCCTGCACACATTGATTTGCAAGGCGTGCGTTCTACCGCTCGGCTACCACTGGCAATATTATTTTATTATTATTACAGCTTTATTTCCACATTAACGTTTTACAAATATACATGCAATTTAATTATTTCCTGTCCGTTTCATTGTTTTGTGGCCCCCTATGGGTAAAAGCCTCCTCCATTCTTTTCCATGTTTCCCTGTCTTTGGCGATATGCATCCAACTTTTTCCAACTATGTTCGTTATGTCATCCGCCCATCTTTTCTTCTGTCTCCCCACTTTCCTTTTGCTTTGTGGGCCCTGCCAACTAGTTGTTTGGTAAGTCCATCTTTTATCTTTGTATCTTGACAGGTGCCCTGTCCAATTCCACTTCTGTTTTAAACTAAAGTGGAGTGCATCTGTTAATTTAGTTTTCATGCGGATGTCTGCGTTTCTCGTTTTCTGTATTCTTCTCAGTTTCAGTATACTTCGTTCCATTGCATGTTGGCATGATGAAATTTTGTTATGGCAATATTATTATTTAGTAATTATTTGAGATATATAATTGTTTTACTGCTAATAAATAAGTTTCATCTTAAGAATAGCTGAATGTAGGCTAGAGTCCTACATTCAGCGACGAAAAAGGCTGATTGCAAATTAAATTACCATGCAAATACTAGTTTAACTCGCAAATAAGCGAGCCGCGGCCTTCCACAATTAACCTACTGTTATCTCGGTAAGTAGGCAAATTGATTGTAAAAGAAACCGTATAGATTTCAGCCTCCAACATACTGGGGCGAGCGAATTCACTTCACAATTAATTTAAATTGAACCTTGTGCATATATATGTCGCAGGTTTTTCATAAAATTAGGTGTTTGATGAAAAACCGGAAGATGACACATTTAAACTCCATCATAAACCTGAACTAAATAGTTTGGGTTTATGATAAAGTTTGATGGTTAGGTTATCCCAGTCTTCTCCCACACAGAAGACTGGGAATCTTTCTGAAGATTTCCTCCCCGTCAAAAAAAAATAAAAAAAACGTTTTTTATTATTAACCCAAACTAGTTCAGGTTTTTGATCAAAAATCTGGATTGTTACAGGTTTATGATAAAATTTAGTTTAAAATGTGTGTTTTTTTTCTTCAAAATACTTATCAAAACCATTTTATACGCTTTTTATGTCAAAAAAAGTTGGCAGCCCTACCTACACCGAATGCCCTACGCGCAAACCATTAGATCAAAGTAAAGTAAATTCGCTACCTTTTAAAGTACCGTACTATGATATATTTTTTATAGCACCATCGGTCGAATCGATCAAGTTCGTATGCAAATAGTAACACAATCGATCGATTTGAGCAAGCCCGACCTTGGTTTTCGACCGGTTTTCGTTCAATTACGTATATTTATCAGCTGCCGCAGTAAACAACGTTATCGTATCGATAAATGGTTGAATAATATCATAGGTGAGTGTGTCAATACCAAAACGAACTGTATGTCAATAGGTATAAAGACTGAATTCATGTGGTAAAAGGCACGATAAATTTTCGTTGAATGGGCTTTGTCTCTGGGTCAATACAGTTCATTTTGGTATTGCCAAAGAGTTGACGCATACTATAAAAAATATTGTAATTCAAAGTAATATTATTATAATACTGCTATAAGAGTGCTGTCACGGCCGTTGTGAGGTTGTTCTTCGGCTATCAAAGATAGATAACAAATTCGGACAGAAGCAACTCGTGTTTCCAAATTTGACTAGTTAAAAGCGCTTTTTCAATGTCAGCAATATCTGGTCAAGGCCTCAAAGATTATGAGACGAGATTATACAGAGCGTTTCAGAAGGCCAAAATAATACTTTCGAATAAGCTCGATTATTGGTTGCCTAACTGAATTATACCGGTATAAAAATTATTACCACAAATTCAAAAATGAATTTTTTTTCTTTGGGCATATTACTATAATATCTAGTCTTTTTCTTAAATAAGTAAGGCTTTGAAAGTGTACTTTAGTTATTCACAACATCAACACAACAGTTGATCAAATTTATCTACAAAGGTCTTTAACTTGAAATAATACTCCTATAGTTAGGTATAGTCTGTCTTGTGAGACATTATTATCAACCGTATTGACGATTAAAAGACGAATCGACTCAAGCGCCATGATACTCACACCTAAAATATTAATTCAGACTTCTGATACACTCTGTAGATGCTAGGTCTAGGAAATCCTGATACGGATATTCAAGTGTAAAGATTATCTCGTCCATTTACGGAGATAATACGAATCTACAAACACAATGTACCTATAAAGACAAACATTTTTTTCAATTGACTTTCTGTCAGTCTGTCTGCCTGGGTGGTAGAGCTACTATTTTTACTATTTATTGTCGATTCATAAGTGCCTGTATTGGTTTATATGAATAAAAAATATTCTGATTCTATTTGTTTCAGATGATCTCCGGATCGTCTGCACCGATTTTGACGAGACTTTTATTGGCAGATAACTGATGTTATGAGAAGTATCCTAGGCCATTTTTCTAAATTCTACGAGAATTAGGTCGCAAGCTATTAATAAAATGGATGATAAAGGTAAAACAGGTTGTACTATAAGTACCAGAGAATAAACTGGAGGCCCAGACCAGCCTCCTTACCATGACCGCGTAGACATAAGTTTTATCTCTTTCAACTGTCAGATTCGTCGAGAAAATTACGTCACATTGACCTTTTGTACTGGAAATGGCTCGGTGTGACGTCATTTTCTCGACGAATTAGACAGTTTAAAGAGATAAAACTTATGTCTACACGGTTATTTTCGAAATTTGCCACTAGCAGGAATCGAACCCGCAATCCAGTGAGCCGAGCGGCCAACACTCAGACCACTTTTTTTAATTATTTATTTTTTCGTGGGAAAATGCGTTACGCATCCCCTTCCGACACGGGAGAGTCGAAAGGGGTATGTCGGACTCCCGGCAGATTGCCGACTAAAAACCCACGGTGGTCCAAACACCCGCCTAATGATAGTAATCATGACGCATAATAGCATAATGGCGAATGACTCCGATCTATAGTCGATGGCCTGTAAAGAAGTCGCCATATTGTCTATAGTATAAAAAGATAGCGAGGCATAAACAGCAACAGGCAGTTAATTATCGCTAATCATGTTTATGGCCATTAACAGTCGCGCATGATAATATTATGATAAACTGTAGTCACGTGTTTTGCAACTCGTTACTGTAATAATGGAACATTTATAATCATCTTATCTATTTTGCCCAATCCGCTTAAAGTTGTTAACTTACTAAAAAAAAGAAATAGGTGCGAATACAGATACAGTGAATTTGTTGCGAAAAAACATCTCTAGTTTACGCTACTCGAAATAAGACAAATTACTAGCTTCTATCGGCGACTTCGTCCGCAGACTTAGATTATTCAATATCGTTATAAATTATAGCCTCTATTTTATTCTAATGTATAAACAATAATGCTGTAAAGTTTCAACGAAATCCCATTAATAGTTTTTGCGTGACAGAGTAACAAACATCAATCCAGCAAGGAATTGGTCAAGATCGTTCTCGAGTATTAGCGAGACTAACGAACAGCAATTAATTTTGATATATTTAAAAATTATTGGTAAAAAAACCAGCCAAGTGCGAGTCGGACTCGCGCCCGAAGGGTTCCGCACCGTTATCTATAAAAACGGCAAAAAAATCACGTTTGTTGTATGGGAGCCCTCTTAAATAATATTTTTTTTCTGTTTTTTAGTATTTGTTGTTATAGCGGCAACAGAAATACATCATCTGTGAAAATTTCAACTCTCTAACTATCACGGTTCATGAGATACAGCCTGGTGACAGACGGACGGACGGACGGACAGCGAAGTCTCAGCAATAGGGTTCCCGTTTTACCCTTTGGGTACGGAACCCTAAAAAGGTGGTTAGGTCCTATGACAATAAAGATAATTTATTCATACCGTTTTATATTATAGTCTAATGCATAAAGTCACGTGCGTGTTCGCATGCTCGTAAAGACACTAGCGATAGCTACGTAATAATACTATGATTCATTTATAATAATATTAAACGTATTCTCCTAATAAAGACAACGATATGCCAATTGAATTATTATGATAGCAGTGGTAGCCGAGTGGTAGAACGCACGCTTTGCAAATCAAAGTGTGCAGGTTCAAACCCCGGCTCGCACCTCTGGGATTTATGTGCGAATCTCATTTTCATCCGAGATTATCACTTGCTATGAAACGGTGAAGGAAAACATCGTGAGGAAACCTGCACGTCTGAGAGAACTTGACTAGTTTTCGATAGATGTGTGAAGTCTGCCAACCCGCACTGGGCCAGCGTGGTGGACTATGGCCCGAATCCCCCTCGCATTGAGGGGAGGCCCGTGCCCAGCAGTGGGACGTTAAAAGGGATGTAGTAGTAGTAAACTATAATACTCTTTAATTCGTTCGCTGCGTTGTGTGGTCATATTGGCTCATGGCGAACTTTCATCCAGTTCGTAGCGCTCACTATATTAGTACCTCCATTAGTCAATTTAACCTCATGACGCATCCGCTGAAAGTACATTAAAAATCCTTACTTGGCGAACGAGTTAAAGCTTTAGTTATAAAAACCCAAGCACCAATTTTTTGCTTATACCAAAAAAATACTGTATCAACCCGTGGAAAAACTCATTCTTCACGAAATGACATCGATGACGTGTGGTCGCGTGGCTTTTACCACAGAAAATCAATCTTTATGTACATTTAAACAGAGTTCGTTTTGACAGTGGCAAAAAAATGCGTGCATCTCAACGCTCCTTAGGGTCTAGTGCTCTAAGTGCTCGTGTAAGATTTCTGAGAGGTAATATGCACCAATAGATAAACTACTACCTACCAGTCAGATAGATAGATTAGGTAGGATTTCAACCCTTGGGGTCGTGAGCGTCTGGGGTGTGGGCCCCGGACGCTCTTAAGTAGACGACGACCCTGAAGAGGACGGCGGTGAGAGGTGGTCTCTCACCGCCATATGCACTGCGAGGGTGCAGGAGGGAGCAAACATCTGCTCCCCCCGAGACGAGCTCCTGGGCATTAAAGCTCGGGAGCGAGGCACAGAGGGACACCGGTGCTTTCCGATAGGAGATCCCGGAGTCCCTCTAACGTGTCGAAGACGGCCGCCGAGGAGGTTTTAGTGGGTAAGAATCCCACATATCCCAGTCTTCTCCCACACAGAAGACTGGAATCTTTGTGAAGATTTCCTCCCCGTCAAAAAAAAAAAAAGGTAGACTTTCAAAAGTAGATACATATTTTAAAAATATGTCGCCATCATGTCTACTCATGGTATGATTCTAAATTAAACAACGCTTGTACTATGGCTACCATACAACGGATTGGGGACCAAATTTTACCGCTGAGTGGAATCAAACCTGCAACCATCCCGTGCAGTGAGCCGGGGGGCCTCTTACTTACTAATTTCAAGCGTCGTGTTACTTACTAAACATGTTATGTATACGTTTTGGCGATTTAAAAAAATGATCAGCCCACTGACTTACTTGCCGGATCTTCTCAGTTGAGGTCGCGTTTCGATCCGGTGGTAGTATAGTAGTATATAAGGAAAAAAATGAAAACTTGACAATTTGTAAGTGCCCCCATAGGCCTATACAAAATAAATGATTTGACTTTGACTTGTTATAACTTTACCTAAGATTATTATTTACTAAACAAAAAATGAACTTGTTTCAATTAATTAATTACAATCAAGTCGTCATACATGTATACTATACCTTGACTGTAAGATAACTCGTTATGTAATTATAATAAAACCTTGAACAAAACGTACTGACCGGTATTTTTTGCACTAGCTGTAAAGCACTACACACATTGAGACGTCAAGGTTCTCCCGTCAATTTTTTTGACTATACTAAAACGAACTGTATTGACTCATGGACAAAGTTCATTCTTGAACGAAATGTATTTGACAGCGGCAGCGAATTTAGACGCTTGGTCGCATGGCTCTTCTTCTTCTAATTTAAGGGCTCGGCCCTTGTCGGTGCATCTGATGAAGTCCCCGCCATCGGGGTCGATCCATTGCAGCCTTCTTCATCTCCACATATGACATGACACCAACCTTATCTTGTATTTGGCTCACGTAACATATTCGCGGTATACCTCTCCCACGCTTTCCGTCGATCTTGCCTTCTATGATGTTTTTAATAAAAGTGTCATGTCGCATGATGTCCCCAAAAATTCAATCTTTATGTCTATTGGATATCCGTTCCTGTCAAACCCGTATGTATCGAGCCGTAGCCGGCATTGCAGTGTAAATATAGCCTAACTTGTTAACATTCAAATAATGTTTTAATGTATCGACCTACGGCACTTGTACATGCATTTTACGGTTTAATTTTGCAACTATTCAGTAATGATTTTAGGAATGGTTTGAATTTTATTTTATTTATATGACAATAGTAAACGTGTTATTTAGTACTCTACCTTAGGATTTAATTAAAATATGTTAATATATCTGTAAATATAAAGTACAAAAAATGTTTCTACCTATGTCCGTTATAGACTTTGAAACCATGCAACCGATGTGCCCCAAACCGGGCACATTAGAAAGGCAATAATGCGAAGAGGGTTTTAGACCACTTAATAAACAAAATGTATCTCTTTTTAACGTAGTAGCACACACCGGTTATCCGCTAGTAATAAATAAATCGGTACCAAGCTTTAGTCATTTAATAGAGATAGTCTTAACCTAATAACACGTATCGAATTTTTAACAAACCAAAGAAAAAGGGTCTTGTCAGACAGACGGACAACAAAGTGATCCTTTAGGGCTATATTTCACCTGACACCATGGCGGCGTAACCAGTCGCCGCTACCAACAAAATGTATACAGCTCTGAGGAGAGTTACTCACCTGGTGTCCGCTTGGTTGCGCAACCAATTTGGAGGCGCGACCAGCACAGAATGTTACTGGTCGCGCATCCACCCTGGTCGCGCTACCACTTAAGGGTTCCTGTTCACTACATTTAATAAATATTCTAAAAATACATCATAAAAAATATTTGCAATGAACAAGAGATTAGTTCTTCACGATTGATAGAGCAATCTTCGTAATTAAACGCGTCGGCCGAGGTCGACGGATGACAGATAAGGCCAGAACCCGCCTCGGTCACGAATACCGAGCTAGCCTAGAAACACTACCTGGACTATGAAACATAATCTTTCTTATGCAATAATTATAATTATTATAATAGGTAGGTAACAATAACAATATTAGCAGATAATGATTTATTAGTAGTATATTGTAATAATATTGTGTAATGTTATTTAGAAGGCAGTACCTACTTCTGGGGACGGAACGCATAGTGAGGAAGTTCCTCTCTCTGGAGCCTTGACCACTGGTAATTGGGAACTAGTGGAGTCAGTACGCATGTAGAGACAAGACCTCTGGTCACGGATTGGCTCGGTCGCTCTCTGTCTTATTTCATACGAGAGAAAGAGATATAATGCACATATTCTGTGACATAAGTCTAGTCTTGGCGCTTCAACTACTGTTCCAGATGTCAGTGGGAAACTATGTTTAATGTATTTTTTTATAATATTTACCTATTATTAAAAATGTAAAGCATATGAGAAATAAACGAATAATAATGTGTATAAAAGATTAAAAGATCTTTTATTAACTTTAGGGAAAATTGGGTATAAATTAAATTTAGTAGAAAACTATTATCCGTCTCACATTTTTTCTTTTATTTTAAACTATTTATCTTACTAAGAATTAATGTATTATTGTGTTCACGACCTTGAACAACATACACGTAAATTAATAAGTATCTTAATTATTAGTTTTTCACAAATAATGGAATATCTTAGAAAAAATCGAAGATTGTGGTAGAAATTGTGGCAGGGTGAGGCAGCCAATTATTGACCGTGTGCCAAGGTTTCGACGGGTGAGTGACATGTTACGTTGTTGCATAATTTCACTACACATCCTTGAGTGAGATTACCCACTAAAGGCTACAAAGTGCGTAATTAAATTTTGTTAGATAATGCCAAATGTACTCATAGCATTTCGGTATAAAAGAAACTGGTGTTTATGGACGATGGACTGATATTGATGGACCCATGCACAGAAATTAACATATCGGGGTGTGAAAGGCTATTTGGCTTAAGCGACATTTTTAAACTTTACAGGAGAGAGTATACTTATTGGACGCAGAAAAAACCGGCCAAGTGCGAGTCGGACTCGCGCACAGAGGGTTCCGTACCATTATCTATAAAAACGGCAAAAAATCACGTTTGTTTGTATGGGAGCCCCCCTCAATATTTATTTTATTCTGATTTGTGAAAATTTCAACTCTCTGTCACGGTTCATGAGATACAGCCTGGTGACAGACGGACGGACGGACGGACAACGTCTTAGTAATAGGGTACCCGCTTTACCCTTAGGGTACGGACCCCTAAAAATGCTGATACCAAACATGTATAATTCAATATCGCCCACGTGTCGTTTAAGTCGAATAGCGTTTCACCCCTCGATATGTTTTGTATATTATTACATTTTATTATATTTGAATAAAATTCAGACGATATTATTAACACAGTGACAGTGAACAGCGTTCGAGCAATACATCGTCCACAATTGGGATGCAAATCCCGTCTGACAGCGTTGACGCATGTCGCAAATGGCAACTCGTTGGATTCGAATCGCGTATTGTCCTTAGAACATACGAACGTTTTGATTTATGGACAATGGTGACTTAATCATTGGCATTCGTTTCGTTTTGAGTGAGTTGTTCGTTGTTACAATGCGTTTTTTTTGCCATATTGCTTGTACGAACTTGACATAATCTTCAAAATTTGGACCAAGGACAGGAAATCTTTGACTTGGCAAAAGTTGGGTGGACCAGGAAGCCACACCAACAATTTATATCGGAAGCACAGAAATACCTTAAGTTTCATAAATTACCACCTGATAAAGCATTTAGTGAAAAAGTAAAGTGATATAACAACAAAAACAAACATAGAGTCGCAAATTGACCTAAATTAGTTAAGTACATTATTTATTGCACGTTTTATTTAACGACTAATTAATTAAACTATACGCTACGTAGTATGTATTAATTAACCATTTATTACACACTATTATTTTCATTTTGATCATGACTTCCTTATCCGTCACGTGCGAAATATAACATAAACAAAACAATATATACGATGAATATATAGCATAGAAACGATGGAATTATTATAAAAAAAACATGAATAATATTAGGTACCTACGCTTTATTTCCCTTCAAACCAGACTAAGTTCTTACCAAATGCCCTTTTACCAACCCTATGATTCAGCTTAGTAAAATGCCAATAATCTAATCAAAATCAAGGGTATTGTACTTGACAAAAATCACATGATACCAAGCTGGTGACACGAATTTCGAAAGCAAGTTTATAATAATACATCATCACGCCTGTATTCCCCGAAGGGGTAGGCAGAGTTGCACCGTAGTACGCCCACACTTCGCCGATGTATTTTTGGTCCCAATGTAATAGGGTGCGAGCCTATTGCCATTATACCGGGCACATTCTCCCTCAATACGAGGGAGATTTTTGGGCTATAGTTCACCACGCTGGCCCAGTACGGGTTGGTGAACTTCACACGCCTTTCTATAGACGTGCAGATTTCCTCACGAAAGCAAGTTTACATTCGAAATTTGTGTTTCTAATAGGATAGCTAAGCCCATGGGTCGTGTCACCACCATTTTAAAACTATTATTTTAATATTACTATGAATATTTTGACAATTTATTTAGTATAAAAACCTTCATCAAAAACTAAAGAGTAGATATATCAATAGCATAACAGTGCTTTATGAGATAGTGATAAACGGCAGATTTTCTTATCATCACGACGGTAACAATGCTACAGCTTGAATATATAAGCCACGATACATAACACGTGAACGAACACGTGTTATGTACGTAATTCCTCTATTGCACTAACTTCCGTAGGTAGTTAACTTGCGAACTAATATGCAGGTAATATAATATTCACAGCATATGTACTTTGTTTATAATTAAAATATTTAGTATACTCAAGCCAATTAATATTGCCCATCAAGCAAAACCTATATAGCTGAAATGTGAATCAGAATCAAAAACTTTTTTTATATTGCAAACCATTATAATCCTACATGAGAATCGTCCAATGACTACTGTAGCCGAAGGATTCGAATGCTAGCTTAGCGATTTTATTTTTTCAAAATTATCGTTATTTCCCTGTTGTACTACATCTTGTCTTGCCGAACACTATGCATTTATACGTCCAAAATACAGCCAATTAAAAAAAGTTTTATTATTCTCTGACTGCCTTGAAGAGTACTCGTAATAATTATGATGATCGGTTAACCGCCCCTAGTAACAACCAAAATCATAAAATATGAGCGTTTGGGAGAGACGATAAAAAGTACCATCCAGGTTTTTGCTCCCGTCTCCCCGGACGACCTCCAAAACCTGTTCCAGAGTACAAACCGCCTTTCACTGGGCTTTTTCTCGACGCTTTACAAGGAAAAAGGCTGAGATAGCCATCTTATAAAAAATATGATGTATGTAAGTAATAAAGCATAATAAACTATCAGTATAATAAAAAATTATCTATATATATATAACAGCTTTTAAAGATTAACAAAATACTGTAAACTATTTCATAAACAATGACAATAAGTAATATTTTTTATTATAGAATCAGTATTAGCAGGGTTACATAAAAAACAAGTTTTAAGACGTAAATTATAACGAATACCTCCCATCTTTTCATCGCTAGATCAATCCCCCTTGTCAGTAGGTACATTGATGGGATGTAATTGATCGTGCCAAATGGATGAAGGACAGCGCGCGGAACGCAATTTTGGCGCCCACAGCTCTCGCTTGACATAAATAATTACAACAGATAAACAGATCAAGTAACACACGCGTGTATCATTTGTTTTTAGCTCAATTCGTTAATTGACAATCTATAATAGAATTTATAGAAGGTTATTATGTAAATTAAGGAGAATTAAAACATTGAACGACATTTAAGAACAATCATACATTTGACACCTTTACTGCTAATACTCAACAGTACATTCACCCTATTATAAGTAAAGTCTCTGATAATGTCAGAGGATATAGCTCGCGGGCCGGGCCAGTATAGCGCCCGGACATAAAAAAAAAAAATACTCAACAGTCATTAAGTTATCGCCGTACAAGAAAATATTTTTTCAATTATTAAAATCTAAGTCAAGTCAGAATATTTTTATTCATATAAAACAATACAGGTACTTATGAATTGTCAATAAATAAATAAATATAATAGTATCTCTACCACCCATTCGGAATGCATTTCCTATGGAAAAGAATGGGCAAGGAACTGCATGGTTACTCATTTCCAATAAGGAATATCTCCGAAATAACTAAATTAACAGACTGAAGTTGCTCGTGTATCATCGTCGAATAGAAAGAAGATACCATACCAAGAAATCATAGTATTATAATATTAAAACCCGTATTGGTATTAATAGATTTTAGTGCTTATTTATTTCAATCATGTAGATGTTTCTTGTTTTGGATACCATAATTTTTTAGAGATATCATCTTATTGCAACCGGTTTTAAACGATGAATTATAACCAAATCGGTACATGTGATTTTCTATCTTTAGCACCGGCATTTTAACAGTCAGAACATTAAAAATATCTGAGACACGGTTTCATTTCTCGTTCTCATTCAATTCTCCCAATGTATCGGGAGTAAACTTATTATGACTGTTACATACAAAGTCTCAAACAAAGCACTTAAATAAGTGTTAAGCGATTTAGATGGATGACAAGCGGAACAGTTTACTGACGTAATTGTTATCTTTATTGTTTGCACTATGAATACGTTACACCATTATCGTCTGTAGGTATTAAATAAAATAATTATTTATTTAATTCGTTTTGTCTTACCTTTTCTCCTTCCGAACGGACCGCAGAACGGATTCTCTTTACCAATAACATTGTCGTCGATGTATTTGATCAATTTTGCAGCTTCCTCGGATTTTCTCTCGCGGGACTCAACCCCCCATCTCGAAGGGAGATCTTCTTGCATGGATTCAGATTTGCCTTTTGTGCCTCTTGATTTTTTCAAAACACTTGTCATAATTCCGTCACATTACACAATTAACAAAGAGGAATCAACACAACACTCTAAATATTATTATTTTAGTTTTATTAAATTTATAATCACTTTTTATATGTATAACGGCAATAGCTCAAGCACCGCGAAGATAAGTACGCGTACGAATGATGTGACCTTGTTCCGTAGCACTGTTTGGTATACTGACGCGAACAACGCGGCGCGATGTAGTGGGCCGATTATTGCGACGCATACCTCACGTTGTCCGCAGTTCTTGGGTTGCTAACGTAGAAATATATTTCTACCATGGTATTTTTATATGCAAATAATTTCCGATTGGAATCATTTATTAAAATCTATTATATTTTTTATAGCTGAATTAGTGTTATAAAATTAAGGCAGCATTAGTTATTGTACGTAGAAAAGAAACTAAATTTGAGAAGGCGAAACTCTGTGATCGATGTAAAACCTATTTAATTAGGTAATAGAAAACCATTCAGTTAAATTAATACATAATAACATCCTCCGTAGGTATATTTGTAACGCAGGCTATTTATATTTTATCCCTTTGTGGTTTTTTAACTGGGAAAATAGCACTACGTCACTATATCCTAGCCTGCTATATTGGCATAATAAAGTATACCTACAAAGCCGTTTCCATAGCAACTCATTTGTTAGTTCGATTTTGACTTCTGAGTTATTTTCGTGTAATTTTTTGAGCGAGTTTAGTGGTGGATACGTTGGGAAAATGTTAAAATTACAAATAGCAAACGAGCAGGACCGGAAGGAGGCTCAGAACAGAGAGAGACGGAGACAGTGCGAACTCGAGAGGAGATCTCGAATCTTTAATGCCAGAAACCGAAAGATTGGCGTAAGTAGAATAATTGGACGACGGCTTATCCTGAGCATAGTACGCTCGCGCTCGGGTCACTGAACTAGATGGTTGCGGGTTCGATTCCCGCAATTGGCAAATTGCAGATATAGCCTTTTAGAAATTTGCCCTGGTTTGCCTTTTAGAAATTTGCCTTTTAGAAATTTGACTGGCTGGGGCAAACCCAGTTACACCCACTGGGTTTGCCCCAGCCAGTCCATTGTATAATGCCCATAGTACAAGCTTTGCTTAGGTTGGGATCATACGATGAGTAGGTATATGTTACTACACTTACTTCTCTCACCAACCAAATAAGATAGGGCACTACAAAGGACCTGAAATTCGTGACACTATATATCTATGAGTATGATACTGTACAGGGTACTATACAGCCAATTTTGTAATAATTAATGCACCCAGGTGGATGTGCCATTCCTGGAGCGACAGGTGGCGGAGAAGCGAGCCGAGAGGGATGACCAGAACCGTAAGGACCTGGCGTTCGCCACGCAGATGATCAAGGATAGCAACTTATCGGTGGTGCTTGAGGCGAGGGAAATGGAGGTAGTTACTGGCTTTTTTTAAATTTACTTCAGTACATGCTGTCCAATCTGCAGTCGTAGCATGTGCGCCAAGACTAGACTTATGTCTCGGAATATCTTGATGTTGTCTCTTTCTCTCGTATGAAATTAGACAGAGGGCGAGCGAGCAAATTTGTGACAAAGGTCTTGACATGCGTGCTCACCCCACTGGAAGAATGGGAACGACTTAGCTTAGATCAGATCAGATTAGGCCAGGCCCCCATGTTACTAACACAATCTTTGCATATTGACTATGGCAAAGAGTGAGCTTTTTCTAACATTTGTCAGTTTCACACGTTCGATTTTGAGTGTGGATTTGACAACAGTGTGGCTGTGGCATCAATGTGTGGCTGTGGATCAATGAGACCTGCTTTGAAAGAAAAATTTAGATCTCTTAGACACATTTTAATATCCATACTTTCTAATATCATTTAACTATGGCTTAATGAGCGAATCCGTGACAGTGGTCTAGTCTTGACATGGATGGTAACCCCTCAGGAGCGTCGCCGCATTGGCTGCGAGATAGACATGTTCAGACAGAAGTTCCAACGCTTTGAAGACCGCCGTGAATACGACCTGAACGATCCGGAGGTGTTGAAGAAACAGCTGCCGCCGAGGGCGTCTGATGGAGAGCCGGTCGGCATGTCGAGTGCTCAGAAGTACGTGAAAACTTAATTACTTAACGAATAGTGATGGGTAACTCATCCATTTTATTTGGGGATCAAGAAGTACCTCATACCTCGCGAGGTGCTCACGAGGTAAAGTTTTGCGAGCGAGCGCGTACAAACTTTTGAAGTCGACTCATGAATGAGTGACAATTATTCAGTTCTGGTTGTAGATCCAATGAGTTTCAGACATCTCGGTAAGTAGCAAGGGGCCACTCGTAACACTGCGATCCTGAGTCGCCTGCATTGTATTCAGTTCTCATGACAATCCAAAATTGAGAGTGCTACGGATTTGACTTTTTTGGAAAAGACCTTTCACGACCAGATGTTAATCTGAAAGGTCTGTGAAAGGTCCTTCTCGCGCGCCACCTTTCTACACTTCCACTCACGTTGCCCAAATATATTTCTTTCGTCAGTCTACTTTTAATCATCCTCTCTACATGGCCAAATCACCACAACATACTTTTTTCAATCTTAGTCACCACATCATCCTTCAGCTTACATTCATGTGTGTTTCTACCTACGGTGATGAGGTTGCTTATGTTACCTGCATAAGGTTCGAAGGCGAGGACCTGGAGTTCGAGGAGCGCAGGAAGATAATGGCTGCGCAGAAGAACTCCTGGCTGGAGCAGCAGGTGCAGGAGCGGAAGGCAGCTGAAGAGGAGAGGAAGAAGGCGGAAGCTGCTTATATGGTATCCAGCTTGATGTATGATAGGAAATAGAGGGTGTTTTAATTAAAGCAGCAGGGCCTCAAGTCCCCTGACTCTATTGTTGTAAAGTTGCTATGACTTTATTTTTTAAGGCATGATAATAACATATTTTATCAGTGGTAGCTAAAATATGACCTCTGTAGACATTAGGCATTGTCACCTTGAAGTCATCAGACTAGTTTTATTATTGCTGCCATTATTGGTGAAAGATGTTGTTTTTATGTTTCAGATGGCTATAAAAGCGCGCGACGCACGCGCAAGTGAGTTAGACAGGATGGAACGAGAGTGCCGCTACAGACTGGGACAGGCCAACCTGAGATACAACGAGGCATTAGTAAGTACCTAACCTAAATATATAAATATCGCCAAACAACACATACTGATCGCATGATCCCAAACTAAGCAAAGGTTGTACTAAAAGGACTTAAGCCTTAAGACTTAAGCGCACTGAGGCTCCGACCCTCGTGCGTCAAATTTTATGCCGGTAGCAAAACGAACTCTGTGTTCATATGCTTAGAGATTTAATTTAAGTGGTAAAAGCCACAGACACACGCGTCACAATTAGCCCGCGCTGTCAGTATCATTTAGTTGAAGAATGAACTTTTACTATGAGTCAATATTCTTTAAGTATAATTAACAATTTGTGATGGTACATATATTCTTCAGGCTACGGAGAAGAAGCAGCTCGAGCAGATAGTGAAGGAACAGGAGGAGGCTGACAACACCGCGGAGATGTACAATAACCTGACCTCGGATATGCTAACAGAGAATCCGGACGTCGCTAAGAGTGCACTCGGCAAGAACAGGTACGAAGGACAGACAAACGGGGCTTGAAAGGAGGCCAGGCCATACCAAAACATACTGTATTGGTCCATAGATAAAGTTAATTCTTCAATTAAATGACATTTTCAGCGCGAGCCAATTTTGACGCGTTCGAGCGGAGTTTTTAGTACAGAAATTCAATCTTTACACATATTGACACAGAGTTCATTATAGTATGTGCAAAACATTTAGACGCGCGAGCCTCTACGCCCCAGTGGGCTTGATAAAACCCGACGAATTCGAAAAGTGCCGATGAAAGCCTTTATCATGTATTCAGCACGCATGGTTAGGACCTAATAGGATATTTAACATCTGTGGTGCCTTATTCATTCCTTCAGTCTATGTAATGAAGGGGAAGTGAGCAGCTTGTGTTTTGTACGTCCAAGGTACTACATTGCTTATTTTATTAATTATAGAGCCATCGGCTTCATGTATAAGGGAATGAACCAAGAGGAGCTTAAGAAGTTCTACGCTGCACAGAAAGAGCAGATGGCAGCTGCCAAGGTAAACCAGATTTATGGCGGTTTTGATTCCCACACAATTGATGAATTGATGTCCCAAAAGTTGTTCATTTAATTACGTAACATTTAAAAACTTTACAACCCCTGTAGCTATAGGCCCCCTTTTTATAGGGGTATCCCCTATAGGGGTTTTAAAGTTACGCCTGTGTTCATCCGTACCTAACCTGTACGCGACTGACTATGGCCTAATTCGCCGTCCGAAACGCCGTTCAAGGGTATTGTGTTAAAACCCAAAAATCAAAAATCGTTTTATTGGTCCATAGTGTATTTTGCTCTTTTCAGAAGTGTAATCCACTTTTACCACCCACAACATACTTAATATGTTAATATTAATAAAATTGTATAACACAGATGCTTGGTGCTTAAAACTAAAAAAAATTGGATATTTCGAAAATAACAATTTTATACTTTTTGGGTTTGAGCACTACACCCTCGCGTTGTGCTGTCACCAGCAAATACATTCATAAATTTGGGGCAAAACTGGATGCGTCAGCAGCAACTCTTTTTTTCATTGTCAATACCAAATGATAATAAGGGCTCATTTCAAAGCTTTCAGTAATTCTCCCTTTCATGTTCAGGCTAAACGCGAAGCACTTGAGAAGATGGAGGCGGAGTGGCAAGCGTTGGCCAAGTCCATACAAAGGGAGGTGGCCAGGCAGGACATCTCCGATCAGAGGAAGCGGAAGTAAGTATCTAAGCTCTAAAAAAATAACGCTGCTAAGTTCCCAAACCTTGGAAAAGCTCGACCCCAAGGTTTTGCTAAGCCACAAAGAAAATTAATGCCATTAGGTTCCGCGAAGTCTCTATAAAATCAATGCTGTCTGGTTATTAAGTACTCAGACACCGTTTCTAATCTGTAGAGAATTAACCTTTTGAAATGTCATTGGCTTTTACAGAAATTCAAAATTTATATAAATTAGAGATAGAGTTCGTTTCACGGGGGTCGCGGGGGTTGCAGGTTCGATTCCAAATTTCGGAATTAGCTAATAATCTAATTTTAGCCCTGGTCTGGACACCAATAGTTCAAGCTTTGCTTTGTTCGGTTCACACGATGAGTATGTGTTATCTGGTGATATTTATTAAATGCTAAATCAATGTGACTACCAGGGATATAGCTCGTCAACTCATGGAGCAGAACCAGCTCATGGCGCTGCAGCAGAAGGAACGAGAGAAGTACTTCCGTGAGGTGGTGTACAATAACACCCCCACGGACGACTACTACGCGCAGTTCAACACTACCACCAGATAAATGGGGTCAAACCCAAATGGGGGTGTTAAAATACACCCTTATACTCGTCCTCATCCCAAAAGACGACTAAAGCAATAAAACCCTTGAGCTCACGTTATCAGTTTCCCATTGTATTGCATGGAGCGAGCGGAGACCATTAGTGCAGGTAAACCCACATAAAGAAATGTCGATATTGTCAATAAGTTGAGTGAGTGAATAGGTACACTGTAATTGGGCAATTACAGTGAAACTAAAATAAAATAGAATTACATCGACGTTTAAAACACTTCGTAATCGACACATTACCATCACTACGACTGCCGAGCTTTATTATCCCTGCCTCAAGTTTTATGGCCTCAGTCGTCTTTTGGGTTGAGGGCGAGTATAGATTACATCAGTAGTTGTAGCATGTGCCAAGACTAGACGTATTTCACGGAATATCTTGATGTTGTCTCTTTCTCTCGTATGAAATTAGACAGAGAGCGAGCGAGCAAATCCGTGACAAAGGTCTTGTCTTGACATGCGTGCTAACACTACAGCAGGCTCAATATGACTACGTAGACATTAATTGTATTACTCCCAACTGTCGACTTGTCGAGCAAATGATGTCAGATCGAGCTTTTTTTTCTAGACATAGCTCGATGGAACGTGACTTGTTCGACAAATCTTGACAGTTGAAGGCTTAGCATGACCGTGTAAACATAAGTTTTATCTTTTTCAACTGTCAGATTTGTCGACAAAATGACGTCACACCGAGCCATGTCCAGTACAAAAAGCTCAAAGTGACGTCATTTTCTCGTCAAATCTGACAGTTGAAAAAGATAACGGATGATATGATTATGTCTACACGGTCATGCTAAGGATGTTGGATTGACTTTTTTTATCCGCACTCTTTATCACCTCCATCACCCAAACGGGTGTTTAGTGATATTTTTCGTAAAATATAATTTATTTAGTATTGCACTTGGCATTGCATGGTTTAATTACATTGCGCAATGATTGCTTATTATACGCGGTAGATACATTCGCCTGAAATCATTACCGAAAGTATTGCAAAGACTTAAGTAGTAATTAATTGGTAAAATAATTATAAAAATCTATTGTCTATTGTTTCGTTTCGTTGTGCAAATTACATTCGTTATATTAATTCAACATCTTTTATTTTATTATTAAAATTTGAACCATAGATAAAATTTGATCATTTCTAAGGATTTTTATATCAATTTAAACTAACCTTATAGCATTTTCCGGAACTACAGTACTTTATCAGTGCAAATAACTTTATTACAATTGTGGAATTTACAATTTAAAGTGTCCGTCGATCATACTTACAAATTGCGAGTTTATACGTACTTTAAACTACAATAAAAATACATCATAGGAAAAATAATAGTTTTTATTGAAAACATAAACCCCCACAGTTAAATACCACGATTCAATCGTATCTCACTAATAATTTAATACTGATACAATATTAGAATAATCTTTGATTATTGTAATAAACTCTTTAAATTGCAAATTTTATTTGCTACGTAACTACAATAAATTGGCACATATCGAGATCAATTTTTGGAAAATATTTCTTAGTAGGTACTCTAGTTTCCACCTAGGTACATTGATTCAAGTACTAATTAGAAAAAAAATGTTTACAACATAGTTTAAAATCAATATATCCATGGTAACTACCTACCAATGAATTTAACACGTTCGTTGCGTAAGGATTTTTAGTGTACTTTCAGCCGTAGCGTCATCATGAGGTTATACTGACTCATAGAGGTACTAACTTTGAGCGGTGGATGAAGATTCGCCATGAGCCAATCTGACCTCACAACGCAGCGAACGTGTTAACTAATTTATACTTTCTAAATAGCCCAAGTTACCAAGGGGTAAAGGGTATTGGGTAAGGGTAAAGGGTAATTACCTGTACCTAAATTACCTACTTAAACTATACAAGTATAATTTAAAACAAATGAGCAAAATTTTGATTAAATTTGTCGTTCACAAAATATTTTTCATATAGCAATATATTTCAAAAAACGCAAATACCGTCCTACAACTGCTACATTAAGGCTTAATATCGTTTGCTACCGGTGATGAGCCCTTTTCTGTGCAAGTTCATGATGGAGTCTGCTATGATCCTGGCCGTCTTCCGCAGGTACCCTCCGCTAGTTAACATCACTATCGGTATGCGGTGTTCCTTGCACATTTCGAATACAAATTCATCCCTTTTTATTATTCCCTGAAAATAATTAAATTAAATTGGTCAAGTATGTAGAACTCACTACACTCCCGTCATATATATATATATATATATATATATATATATATATACACATTTAACGCCTGTATTCCCCAAAGAGGTAGGCTGAAATACACAGCAGTACATCCACAATTCGATGTATTTAGGTCCCAATGTAATTATATCGGGCACATTCCTCATCAATATGAGAGTCCTTTAGGCCATAGTCCACCACGCTGGCCCAGTGCGAGTTGGTGAACTTCCCACGCCTTACTATAGCCGTGCAAGATTCCTCACGATGTTTTCCGTCAGCGTTCAGCAAGTGGTACATTATTGAAAATGAAATTCGCATATAAAAATCTTAACGGAATTGAATTTGTAACTCTTTCATCAAGTCGAGCGTGTTAATCAAGTACGTCGTTAATACTCAAAGATTCAATGGTATAATTTGGGCCGATCCCGGCGGCACTGCAATGCCGGGCCGACCCGCGACGGGAGTGGAGCGAGCCCCGAACTTCCCGTCTGGATACAAAAATCAGTTTAATATACTGGTCCCTCAGTGAGGGAACTTTCAGATTAGACATGGGTTCGATATATCAAAACGTTACTCATATCGGATATGTGTTAGTTATCATAACATATCGATATGCCATCCCACATAACCGATATGACAAAAACGTTATTGTATCGATTTATTCAAAAAACCTATCCATCCATTCGGTTATAGTTATATCAAAACTTAAAACTGCAACGCATCGATGCGAACTTCACAAACGGTCATAACGGTAACTTATTCGCTACCACTCTTTCTAACAACATATTCTTTCACTGGTGTAAAAGGGATGAAGCGAATGAGAGATAACTTTAGTTATGAGCGAGTTCGCGTAGCTACCGGCGTGGACCTTATCCGACTAGCAATAAAGTTTACTTTCTATTGTCTAGTTACGATAACGTTTTTCGAGTCCATCGTTTGGCGGCTAGCGGCTACGGCTACTGGATATTAGTGAGACACCTACCCTACAAAATAGAACTACATGAGGAAGTAATAAGGTTGAATTTGAGTTATTACAATACAGATACATATTATAAAAGGGCTGTAATAATATTTTTGTTGTTTTGTGCGTTCGACTTTATTTTGATTAGTGTTTTTATGATAGTTGCAGCGTTGCAATTATGTAAAAGGAATTTCTTTCGTATTTCTATTTTTTAATGTGTGTATTTAGTTATTAGAGTTTAATATTTAGTTTGTGAATAAAAATATATTAAGAATAAATTTGAATTTTTCATAGAAAATGTCGCGCAAAGCTAGTGAGATATATGGACTCATTTTGATAAAAAGGACAATGCCGTCGGTCTGGCTGTGTGTAAATATTGCAATCAAAAGTTTTCGTATAAATTTAAATTCCACCGGGAATTTCAAATTCTCATTTAAAAAGAGCGCTTAAGTCTAATAAATGCGTCTAATAAAAAGTAATGTATATGTATTGATAGATTAATAAATAAATAACTTTAAATAAGATCATAGCTGTACAGTGTACGTTTGCGTTCGTTGTTAGTTTTCACATCTAAATATCATGTTTACGTTTGCAAACCGTTCTGCTGATATCGATATATGAAAACGGTTTTCTATATCGATATGGAAACTGTATATCGGTTAGATAACCGTTTGCGGAAAAAACTGAAAACGCCCATGTCTATTTCAGATATTAAGCTGAAAAGAACAGATACTACACTTTGATCTTAGCCAAAAGGCCGAGAAGCGATAACTGTTAAAATGTACGGAGGGAAGTCATTGAATCGGAGAGAATGTTAGCACCGCACGCTAACTCGACTAGTGCGCCATCTATCGCGGTATAAACTAACTAATCTCTAAACTTAAAATAATATTGGATCCGATCATAACTATCTAAGTACAGATTTTAGGGTGTAAGAGTTTTTTTTTTTTCAAGTCAGGTTGGACCATTTTCTACCATAATTGCTTAACGATGTAATTGATTGATTGATTTAATATAAGAATGAGTAATGGCAGCAACATAATAAACACTTCATTTTTCTTATTACCAATAAATTGTGGTCCTTATTACAAGGTACACAAAGAATAATCAAAACAGTTTAAAATTTTACATATTAAAAAATTATATACAGAATTTTTTAACCGACTTCCAAAAAGGAGGAGGTTCTCAATTCGGCCGGTATGTTTATTTTTTATTTTTTTATGTATGTGCACCGATTACGCTGCGAGTTATGATCCGATTTACGTGATTCTTTTTTTGTTTGATGCGGAATAGATGCCATTTGGTCCCATAAAAATTTAAAATTGTACGGCCAAGCAGTTTTCATTTTATGAACAATTTTTTTTTGCTGTAAATATTTACTTTTTTAGGGTTTTATGAGGTGGTAATAATTGTATATTTTCAACGATTATTGACACTAAAAAGCGTGAAAAAATAATTTACAAAAAACAAAAACCGACTTCAAAAACCTAGGTGCACTAAAAAGCTAGAAATAACCTTATAATTTATTACATTTGAAGTCTGTGCCAATTCATGTGTGTATTTGCCTAGTCTGACGTAGATTGGCACCTACTCCAAATGTAATGTTAAAACATAAGGTTATTCCTAGCTTTTTAGTGCACCTAGGTTTTTGAAGTCGGTTTTTGTTTTTTGTTAAAAAATTATTTTTTTCGATAAAAATGTCTGTATAATTTTTTTAATATGTAGGTATGTTGTTAATGTCTGTATAATTATTTTATAGATTTCTACCATTGGAAATAGATATTTCCAATAGGTAGTTTCAATACTTCCAATGAAAAAGGGCGTTTAAACTCTATTGTACATCAATTGTAACTTTCTATAATAAATACGCAGGAAAATGTGTGTACATTTAAAAAGAAACGACATCTGTAATTAGTTTACGAACCTCTTTACAAAAATGACAAATAAACGCGACTTTCGGTTTGGCTACCTTGCAAAGATGATTTGGTAACACTAAATTAAAATAATAGGTATGTATGTAATTAGTAGTAGGTATAATACGTTAAACTTACAATTTCACTAATCCTCATACAGCCCAGTGGGTCTGCGTCCAAAATATCGGTGCCAGCGTTGTACACAAGAATATCCGGTCGAAATTCGTTCAGTGCCGCTTTCAGATTCCTGCAACAACCGAGAAAAACTAAAAATATTTTTTTTTCTATTGTCGGCCTTTAGCAATCCCCGTCTACCATATTATAAAAAACACAAACCACGTATCATGCATTTATAACCAAGCCCTGTAGCATGACCGAGTAGACTTAAGTTTAATCTCTTTCAACTGTCAGATTTGTCGAGAAAATGACGTCACACCGAGCCATGTCCAGTACAAAAAGCTCGAAGGGGGGCTCATGATAAGGAGGCAACTCTCTGTATCAATCAATATACATAAAAATTTAATTAGAACGTTAATTTTTCGTGCAAGTCACCCCCCAGCGCATCAAAGTCCGCTCGAGCTGTCAATATAATTACTTTATAGAATAAACTTTTTTAGAAGTAGTTTTGGAGTTGAAAAGACGCGCGCGATTTGACGCTCCAGTGTGTTACGTGTTTGACGATTCATAAGTATCTTGTAACACTTTACATTTTTTTTTAATTAAAAAAAATCTGATACTAAACTCACTGCCTTAACTTGAGCATATATTCCAAATCTTCAACTTTGTTCCCCAACTCGACTTTCCTTCTGATCGCCATTTTGGCCTCCTTGTCCTTAGGATAAATATGCCTGTTGTACATGTCCATTATGTACACTTCGGGATCGCCGAGAAAATCACGTTCGTAGCCGTTACCCTAGAAAATGTCGAGACAGAAATTTTAATAACCAGAAAAAGTTTAAAAAACTGTAACCTCACTACGGAATTAATAATTGAACTAAAAGAAAGGACTAAAATAACAATGGAGTAACCGTTCTGGAGAAGGGGGGGGCCTTCCCCAGATGGGTATGAGGAAACATATGGTTATATGTACCTGATGTGCGTCCAAGTCGACTATCATTGCGTTCTGTATCATACGATGGATGACCAGAAACTTGATGAGCAGGGTGATGTCTGCGTAGGGGCAGAAACCGCCGCCACTGTCTCCGCTGCAGTGGTGAAAGCCACCGCCCACGTTGATGGACCAACCACGCTCAAGCGCCAACTTGCCGGCTAGGATCGAACCTCCTGTTTGGAGCCTGAAAATAATTTTCAATACTTACTACAATAACTTGCCAGTTATTGTAGTAAGTATTGAAGTATATAAAGGGCTTTTTTATTTATTTATTTAATGACAATAACTAAATGAGTTATTTCAATAAATAAGCAGTGTTAGCCTAGTTGGTAGAACAGCCACCTAGCAGGCAAGGTGTGTCAGTTCAAATCCCAGGCCTGCACCTCTGGGATTTTCAGATTTAATGAGCGAAATTCGTCATTTTCGATAATGAATACCACTTGCTGAATGGTGAAGGAAAACATTGTGATGAAACCTTGAGTCCTGTAGAAAGATGTGTGAAGTTCACCAACCCGCACTAGGCCAGCATGCTATGGCTCAAATCTTCCTTGCATTTAGGGGGAATGTGGTTGGTATAATAGCAATAGTCTTGCCCCCAATTACATTAGGAATAAAATCCACTGCAGTGCACCTCTGTGTTTATTATGTATAATTAACAGTTTAAAAACAGAAAATAATAATTGATGTACTAGTAGCATAGCTTAAGTATGTCTATTAGTGATGTGCTGGATATCTGTATCCGCAATATCCGAGGGAAAAGAAAGATCGGTATCCATTACTTTTGCGGCGGATCTTTTACCTTAATAATTTTCAAGACATAGAAGATATTCTATATACTTACAGATGGTTAGGTAGCAGTGAAAAACTCAAACTCCATTCTGATTATTTTTTTATTTCTTAGAATCAAATATTTGGCACCTTTATGCAAATCAACTATCTGTATAATGAGGTCAATGATAAATATCTGTGATAAGCTTTTTTTTTATAGCCTATTGTATGTCCCACTGCTGGGCAAAGGCCTCCCCCTCTCATCTCCACATGTCCCTATCCTGGGCTTGTTGTGGCCACGTTTCTCCCGCAAAAGTGACCAAATCGTCACACCATTTACTTTTACACGAGTTGCCGGCATCGTGATAAGCTTATTAAACATATAATATAGGAAGTTTTTATAAAATTGTTATTTCCATATACGCAGATATTTTTAACGATCCAGCACATCACTAATATCTATACTATCTATATGCATAATTCTCTTCAAGTTATATTGACTGCATTAGATGCATTGAAGAATTGATAATTAATAACTACCTCATTGGTCGTAAATAGGCATACTGCACTAGTATGTTAGGTAAGCAGGCCACCACTGGCACCTCAGCAATGACAGCCACCTTTGTGCTCCACTGAAAAAAATAAATTAAAAATATATTATCTTTCAAATCATCATCATAATAAAGTAGGTGCTCAATATATTGTGCTTACTTTTAATGATTTCAAATATTTTTTTGAGTGGACAATGAGCAGATCACTTTTCTGCGCTTCCACAGGCTTCACCAGACAGTTTTCAGTAATGAAATCAGCTTCCTTCAGGTACTGGAATTTATAAACAAATAGGTAAGCAAATCTTCCTTCTCCAAAGAAAATTGAAATAGTAGAGTTATTTCAAAACTCAAAATAGCTTTACTGAATTGAGTATTTATTGTTTTGTTCGCTTTAAGGGGTGGTTTAAAATTAAAAAGTTGTAATAAAAGATTGAATTTAAGTGCTTGTTTTTTAAAAAAATAGGTACTAAAACATAAGTTAATTGTTCTGTAGGCGAGCTGTATTCATGTTGTGTGTCTTGTTATTGATATTACCATTAATACAATATAGTAATGTAGGTATAGGAAATATATGTACCTCAATAATATTACGCCATTTCTTCGCGTCGAATATATGGAACCTCTCTAAACCCAGAAACGATACATTATATTTATCATCATATACAAGCGGCCACTGATCCTCCCTTACATCGAAATATAGACTGAAAACACCGCAAATACCAAAAATACACATAAAGCTCAAATTTAAATTTTAATCGACATGATAGTATTCTCTCAGGCATTTAGCAATAATAAAAGGAAATGACACAAACCTGGTTATCTCGGACATGTTCTCATTTGCTAATAAGCATAATTTGATAAATAAAATAGATTTTCCGATTTTGTAGACATGCGTTCGATATATCAAAACGTAACTCATATCGGATATGTTTTGGTTATCATAACATATCGATATGCCATCCCACATAACCGATATGACAAAAACGTTATTGTATCGATTTATTCAAAAAACCTATCCATCCATTCGGTTATTGTTATATCAAAACTTAAAACTGCAACGCATCGATGCGAACTTCACAAACGGTCATAACGGTAACTTATTCGCTACCACTCTTTCTAACAACATATTCTTTCACTGGTGTAAAAGGGATGAAGCGAATGAGAGATAACTTTAGTTATGAGCGTGTTCGCGTAGCTACCGGCGTGGACCTTATCTAACTAGCAATAAAGTTTAGTTTCTATTGTCTAGTTATGATAACGTTTTTCGAGTCCATCGTTTGGCGACTGGATATTAGTGAGACACCTACTCTACAAAATAGAACTACATGAGGAAGTAATAAGGTTGAATTTGAGTTATTACAATACAGATACATACCCATTATAAAAGGGCTGTAATATATTTATTTGTTGTTTTGTGCGTTCGACTTTATTTTGATTAGTGTTTTTATGATAGTTGCAACGATGCAATTACGTAAAAGGAATTCCTTTCGTATTTCTATTTTTTAATGTGTGTATTTAGTTATTAGAGTATAATATTTAGTTTGTGAATAAAAATATATTAAGGATAAATTTGAATTTTTCATAGAAAATGTCGCGCAAAGCTAGTGAGATATATGGACTCATTTTGATAAAAAGGACAATGCCGTCGGTCTGGCTGTGTGTAAATATTGCAGTAAAAAGTTTTCGTACAAATTTTAATTCCACCGGGAATTTCAATTCAATTCTCATTTAAAAAGAGCGCTTGAGTCTAATAAATGCGTCTAATAAAAAGTAATGTATATGTATAGATAGATTAATAAATAAATAACTTTAAATAAGAACATAGCTGTACAGTGTACGTTTGCGTTCGTTGTTAGTTTTCGCATCTAAATATCATGTTTACGTTTGCAAACCGTTCTGCTGATATCGATATATGAAAACGGTTTTCTATATCGATATGGAAACTGTATATCGGTTAGATAACCGTTTGCGGAAAAAACTGAAAACGCCCATGTCTACGATTTTGTGATACGGTTTTCCGACCGCGAATGTGAATTTTCGATTTTCGCGGACGTCAACTTGACAGCAACAATTTCGTGCAGAAACTAAAGAGTAAATAAGACAAGACATTTAGGCAAGACTTCAAGAAGTTTAGTTTTTTTTTCGTATTCATTTGGTATCGTCATGATATTATATTTTATAAACTAGCTGTACCCGCGACTTCGTACGCGCGGAATTAAACAACCCCAATTATTTTTTCTAAGTAGCCTAATGTTTTAATAATAATTATAGTACGCCAAGTCACACCTTGTGATATTAGCTATCTGCCAGTGAAAGTCACGTCAAAATAGGTAGAGCCGTTTTGGAGAACACTCGGAATAAATGGGATTTATGTTCTTCCCGCAGAACCGTAATGTTTAAAAAAAAATTAAAGTACCCTAAGAAACTCATTCTAACATTAACCATCTGCCAGTGAAAGTCTTATAAAAATAGGTACAGCTGTTTGAAAGATCACTCAGAATAAATGGTGGTTATGTTCTTCCCGCGGAACCGTAATGCTTTAAAAAAAATGATAGTATGCCAAGTTACACCTTGTAACATCAGCTATCTGCCAGTGAAAGTCTCATCAAAATAGGTACAGCCGTTTTGGAGAACACTCGGAATACATGAGAGTTATGATCTTTCCGCAGAACCCTAATGCTTTTTCTAGAATGAAAGTACCCTCAGTTACTACTTGTAACATCAGCTATCTTCCCGTGAAAGACTTGTCAAAATAGATACAGCTGTTTGGAAGATCACTGAGAATAAATGGTAGTTATGTTCTTCCTGCGGAACCGTAATTCTTAAAAAAAATATATATTGTACGCCAAGTTACACCTTGTGATATTAACTATCTGTCAGTGTAAGACTCGTCAAAATAGGTTCAGCCGTGTGGGAAATCATTCAAAATAATTGGGATTTATGCTCTTTCCGCGGAACCCTCATGTTTTAAAAAAATGAAATTACTCTAAGTTACTCCTTATAACATCAGCTATCTGCCAGTGAAAGTCACGTCGAAATCTGTTCAGCTGTTTGGAAAATTGTCCGGAAAAATGGGTTTTGTGTTCATTCCGCGGAACCCTAATGCTTTTTCAAGACATAAAGTAGCCTAACTTACGCCTTGGAACATTAGCTATCTGCCAGTGAAAGTCCCGTCGAAATCTGTTCAGCCGTTTGGAAGATCACCCTGTAAAAATGGGTTTTTTGTTCATTCCGCGGAACCCTAATGCTTTTTCAAAAAATAAAGTAGCCTAAGTTACGCCCTGGAACATTAGCTATCTGCCAGTGAAAGTCCCGTCGAAATCTGTTCAGCCGTTTGGAAGTTTACCTCAAACAAACAGACAGACAGACAAACAAAAATTTTTAAAATTGCATTTTCGTTATAGGTGTCGTGTATACTTTCATATGCAATTTGTAAAAAGGTCTTATTTTGATATTACAAACAGACACTTCAATTTTATTTATTTGTATGTATGTATGTATATGTATAGAGTATGTATAGATTGCAATGCACAAAATTATAGTATGATAAAATAAAATATATATCGTTCGGAAACTCATTTATCGGTCATCTCTGGCAAATATGTTGCTAGGCAACGACTCGTGACGTATCCGCAGCGCGAAATGTAAACAAATCTGTGAGAAAACTTTTATGAAATCGAGTTTTATTTCGGTAACATACATTTCGTTCATCCTTATTGATAGTAACTTCTCCATTTATGGACCTTATATTATGGAAACTACAACCTTGGAGGCTCTACAAACTGAAGTAGACTTCTACAGGGTGAGTTCACTAGCTTTATACTTACAAGGTTATTTCATAGTGATGAATTGTTGAATTAGTTTATTACAAGGGTCAGCCAGGTCTTCTTTGGTCTATATTTGTTATAAATGCAGTAGGTATGTTATGCCTATATACCGACATACACTTATAAACGTGTTCAGATTAAATATCTCGAGACTAATATACGACCTGACAATGAACTGAGGGCTGAGGGTGAGGCAGGCAAAGGTAAATGACGAACACTCTCTGGTATTCCCCGCGCGGGAATTGAACCCGCAACTTCTAACTGTAAATCGTGCTGCGTCATACCACTAAGCCAGCGTGGCTAGCATGCAAACCAAGATTAAACCTATGTCACCAATTCCGTCGCGCCTAGTCACTCTCTCACACTGTCTTAAGTCATATGCGAGAAAGAGACTTGAATCTAGTCTTGGTATTTCTAGTCAGGCAGTCGTTAAACAAATTTTAAAGGTGCTTGTACTTGTAGCAAAACCAACCAGCTGTAGAAGAAGAAATACGAAGTCTTATCACTGACAATCAGAAGCTGTCATACCAGGTTGGAATGCTGCTAAAGGAGAAATTGGAGAACGCGCGACAAGCGAATAGTCACAACAATGAACACGGCAAAGATTTAGAGGAGTTGAGAAGACAAACCACTTTGCTAGCTAAGGTAATCTTCCTTCTGATAGAAAAAAATAGATACACATTTATGGAGAGGTATAAGGCTAATTAACTGAAGCGATTTCTGTTTTAAATTTACAGGAGAGCATACTCATTCGACGCAGAAAAATTTAGCTGATTCCAAATATGTATTTATCCATTTCGCCAAAGAGTATCGCTTATGTCATATAGCCTTCCATCACTCGATAAAGTTAAGATGGTTGAGAACTCTACTATCGCGATTCAGGACCGCGTATGATGTTTCGGTGTTTTGTATGCGATGTATGCGTGTCGCGCCATCTATTAGTGTGTGGTAGAAGTTCTGTTTTGTGGCGAGACAGGTGTCGCAGCAGGTACAAAGAATGGAAGTTTCTTAATTATTCACTCCAATTTTCAGGAGAGGGACTCGCTCCATGTTCTGTGGCAGACATCACAGAAAACAATAGAAGCACTAGAAACTGAATTGAAGACTTATCAAAGCTACGATAACAGAGGATCACAGGTAATAATTTGTTAGTTTAAATTTACCATAAAACGAACTTTGTTAACAGATAAAAAGGTAATTCATCAACGAAATGTTATTGACAGCGCGATCTAACTTTGACGTGGCCTTTACCACATAAATTTATTGGGGAACGGGAAGACGATTGTAGGAACGAAGAAGTTCCATTAATGAAGTTGTATAATTCACAGAACACTCGCGAGGAAAGAAGAGACTTAGACTTAAAACTCGAAACAGCATTAACAGATTACATTGAACTGGAAAACAAACACAAAGACTTGCAATCAAAGTTTACAAGCTTAGAAAACGATATTAAGAGCAAACAAAAGGAGATAGCTTCATATAAAGAGAGAGGTAAAGCTTTGGAAGACAAATTGGAGGAAACGACAAAGAATCTACAAGAGTATAAAATCAATTTAGGCATTGAAAGGAAAAGTAACGAAGATTTAAAAGGACAGTTGAAGTTATACCAGAAGGAATGTGCGGAAAATATGAAAAAAGAAAGAGAGGCGAAATCTAAAGTAAATTTTACAAACATTTTTAAAATTTACTAACACATAATGAGATATTCGTGTCCATTTTAGTGGCGTCTTTCTCACGACCGTCTGAGCGAGACAACAATACTTTTAGAGCTGCCAAATATAGTTAAAAACAAGATAGACTTCACTATCAATAGATGCTAATTTTATAAAACAAAGTCTTAACTAAATTAGACGCACCGAAACTTTGGCATGTCGCTCACACATCACGGCGGTGAGAAGGACGGCAATACACTTGCTTCACTGCACTTGCTTGGTCTAGTGGCCACTATTTTTCCCGCCAACGGCAAAGATCGGTAATGGCCTTTTTGGAATTTTCCCTGTTCTGGATGTTACTGGGATCGCCCCCAGACCATTGTATGGTAACCATAGTACAAGCTTTGCTTAGTAGCTTTGATGAGTATGTGTTCTCTGGCGGATACACTTTCTATTACAGGTGGCGGAAGCGTTGCAACTCTACGATTTAGTATCTACACAGAAAACCGAAGCTTACAAAGCCATACAGGAGTTAACTAGTGAGTTAAATATACCACAGTGTTGCTGTAAGCTCAGCATGACCATGTAGACATAAGTTTCATCTCCTTCAACTGACAGATTTATCAAGAAGGTGACATCACTTCGAGCTTTTTTCCGTAATTTTCTCGACAAATCTGACAGTCGAAAGAGATAAAACATGTCTACGCGGTTATGATAAGCTTTCTGTACCATATTTATAAAATGTACTTTACATCAATATACATAAAGATTAAATTTATTTGGTACTAGCTGTGCCCGCGACTTCGCCCGCGTGTACTTCAGGGAGATTACCCGGAAATATGGGTATTATGTTTTCCCCGCGGAACCCTAATGCTTTTTCTAAAATTAAAGTAGCCTAAGTTACGCTTTGGAACGTCAGCTATCTGTCAGTGAAAGTCCCATTGAAATCGGTTCAGCCGTTTAGAAGTTTACCTCAAACAAACAGACAGACAGACAAAAAATTTTAAAATTGCGTTTTCATTATAGGTATCGTATATACTTTCATACGCATTTGGTAAAAAATACTTATTTTGATATTACAAACAGACACTCCAACTTTATTTATTTCAATTTTATTTATTTGTATGTATAGAAAAGCGACACCGCGCGTCAGCGATGACTTTTCGTTGAAAAATGTGCTTCTTCTATGAGTTAATACAGTTTTTTTGCTATAAAAATGGTCTGGATGTAACTGGGCTCACCCCCAGTACATTGTATGATACCGATAGTAGAAGATTTGCTTAGTTAGGGATCACACTATGAGTATGTGTTATCTGACAATAAATAATATGAAAATAATATTTTAAGAATATGTAACTCATTTTGACGAATGCTTTCCAGAAGAAATTGCAGGTTTAAAACACACCTTATCGAACGTGAGACATGATGTAGACATGTCTTATAGGAAAGATATGGAAGACATAAAAGATAAGTACAATGAAAAGGTTGCAGACATGCTGAAACATCTAAAGAATTTAGATGCTGAATTAGTTGAAAAAGGGTTGTTACTGAATAAAACCATAAGGTAAACTTATTTAAAGAGGTTTACAGCACAAAAGCGCTTTACGATAACGTTATAAATGGATCGTGTATGATTTTGTGGGTACAGTTGTTTTGTATTTTTGCAGAGAAAATAAAGTGCTTCAAGCTGCAAATGAAAACTACATGAAACAGTATGATGATAATATAAAATCGATAGATCCAAAACTGGCATTAGCCGAACAGAGGATGGAGGCCATGTTTCAAGAATTGGTAAGACTCGTTTTCGACACGCAAACGAAGTAAAAAGTATATAATACAATTTATGATAGTAGCCACTGCGCTCAATTTGTTGTACAGAACACTAAACATATTTTTATATATATTAAGTTGTTACACTAGACATACTCATCGTATGATCCCAAACTAAGCAAAGCTTGTACTATGGGTACTATACAATGGGCATGTGACGATCCCAAACCAGGGCAAATTCCGCAAAAGGCCATTCCCAAAATTTGCCGCTTGCGGAGATCGAACCGGCAACCACCCAATGCACAGCCCGGCGGCTTAAGCTTTAACAACTCAACAAGCTGTCGTTAAATAGCAAGCTGCTGAATGCGATTACACTTGACTTAATTCAGTAAGGACTGAATTAAGACGACTAAATTCAGTGAAGTGTAATAAGCACTTTAACCAACTTTTAAATGTATATATCCACTGTCCTATATCGTTGTTGGTGTTTTTAAACCTACGCAAAACTGATTTTAAATGTCTCTAATGACGATAATGTTACAGGTGTCTTCTGAAAGGAGGAACATACAATTGGTGTGTGAGAAGCAATGCCTTGCGATAGACATCCAGAGGATCCAGGGTATACACGCCAGGGAGACTAAACGTCGGGGCTGGGAGGAGAACCTCCTAAAGACGCAATGCGACGAACTGAAGTAAGAATTGCCACCTTAACACTGCCTTTGTTGTCTTGCCTTGTGCTGATTCTGTGGTGTCAGCACGCACTCGGTCGCTCTCTGTCTTGTTTCATACGAGATAAAGAGATATAATCAACATATTCTGTGACATAAGTCTAGTCTTGGCACTCATGCTACAACTACTGTTGGCGCCAAACCATTAGGCATCACGTTAAAGCCCCGAACACAGTGGGGCGTTAAAACGTTTGCCACAAGCAATAGGGAAATGAACTGTATGGACTCATAGAAAAAGCTCATTCTTCAACGAAATGTCATTTACGGCGCGAGTTAAATTAATCACGCGGTCGCGTGGCTTTTTACATAGAAATTCAATCTTTATTTATATTGATTCAGAGTACATTTACAATAAAAAGTAAATTTAATTCGCTTGCGACTAAACTAAATTTGACAGCACTGAAAATATTGACATCTCGTTTATACATTACGGCCCTGTGAAGGACGGCAAGACACTTAAAGTCGTCGAGAGCTAACAGGCCCGTTTTGATAGCTAGATATGACAATAAAATGTAAAAATCAAGAAAATAATACAAAGCTGTCATTATTCATTTTTATTTATTGTGTATTTATTGAATTTGTCCTTGCTATTAATTACTTGACATTGGCGAAATACCCGCGCTAGTCGCAGGTGAAGCCATTCCTCATCTTATTCCATTAAATATCATCATTTCGCTCATTTCGTAAAAAAAAAAAAAATACAAAAATAAGTAACAACTTTTGGGGTACAAAAAACACTTATATTTGTTTTGTGCGTTAAATAATACGTGAGAACATATTAACATATTTTATTTCAGGGAAATAATCTAGTAAAAAGTAATTTTGTATTAATAATGACAGATGTCAAAATTGGGCTCTTAAATCTAGACGACTATTGGCACCAAATAAAACTACTTTATTGTTTTTATTGTGCCAATAGAATCAACTTTAATTTGATAACAAAACTGACCAAACATTTAAAGTACTATTACAATAATGCTCCTATAAACAAACAAAATGTATGAATCAATTCTAAGATATGTTAGCGAGGAATGGATATTATGTTTTGTCTCACAGGTTACAGGTTGAACATCTACAAAAATCACTTGACGAAACACACAGGATCGTGGACAAGTTACAAAATATGCTGGCATCGAGAACTGAACTCAGTCAAAAGTAAGGACTATCTAGACTACCTGGAAGCTGAGCATGACCGTGAAGACACAAGTACACAAGTTTTATCTCATTTAACTGTCAGATTTGTCGAGAAAATGACGTCACACCGAGCTTTTTGTACTGGACACGGCTCGGTGTGACGTCCGTTTCTCGACAAAACTGACAGTTGAAAGAGATAAAACTTATGTCTACGCGATTATGCTAAGCCTATGGCTCAGTGTGACGTCACTTTCTCGACTAGTCTGACAGTTGGAAGAGGTAAAATTTATGTCTACGCATAAAATGCATCATCCTTAAAATGCAAGCGACCATTTATATGCCAAAACTAAAATGAATTGTTTTTTCCGGACAATTGTAAAAAAAAAATTTCAAGGAAATGTCTTCAATGACGCGAGTGAAGTTAATCGCGAGATTGATTTGCTTTTGCAACATAAATTCAATCTTCATATATATTGACACAGAGTACATTTTCAATATAACTAATGATTTCACTGACCTCAATAATGGTTGCAGAGCGTTCTTGAGTCATTCTGTTTATCAAATAATAATAAACTGCTAATCATTTTTAGGATGGTATCAACCAAGGAAGAGGAATTGATTGAATTAAATAAACATTTGGAGAACCAAATGGAATTGAGTAAGAAGTAAGTGCATTAAAGCGGCTTTCAGACTACGCTATAATATATAGCACAACAATATCGCGCACCATACAAAGACAATAATATATAGTACAGTGTGAACGTGGCCGATGAAACGAAACGTCGGAGTTGAACGACTTCCTCCATACATACCTGCATACCTACCTGTCTGTATCCATACCTGTATGGAAAAAGTCGTTCGACTCCGACGTTTCCATTCATCGGATAGAATGATTGACACTTGGCTAGGAATTTCAAGTTCGCTACGTCAGATCAAATTACCTATCGAAACCATATGTCAATCCCATACATTGACTATTCTATTCGTTTAGTGTTTGTGCCACTTGGCTAAGCCTGCTGTAAAGTTAACAAAATGTCGCTTAAGTCAAATGGCCTTTTACCCCCTCTATATGCAGTGCAAGCATAATGAATATAGTGGACGCAACTAATTATATAAATAACACTTATTTTGGCAGATGGAAAGAATCATACCTTGAAATGACAGACAAGTTGAAGAAGAGACTGGAAGTTGTGCAAAAAGAAAATAATGAGTTACGAGTGAAACTAAAGCTACCTTACATTGAGTCACCGAGCATAAGGAGTTCGGACTCTGATGTACAATCATAGATAACAATAAGCATGTACCAATGATATTCTAGTAAACAGTTATGTTATCGCGCACTAGACTAGTGAAGACTCGAATACATCCTAATTAGGACGTATATTTGATACCAACATGCGGATTGGTTGACAGATGAATGTTACATCACATAGAAGCGCAAGTGACAACACTAGCTATCTCTTTTTTTCTTGTTGGTTTTGTCAAGCCATCTCTTTTGCACATTTCTACGTGTTGTGAAATGTAAAATGAATGAAAAGTGTGTATGTGTGCTGCCGCTGTTACGCGGAACACTTTTTTCGGTTGTTTTGTGCGTGTATAACATAGGTATCTGTTTACTAGAATATCATTGGCGTGTACAAACATTTTTGAGCAACATTTTAGGCATAAAAGGCGAAGAGGCATTTTAAAAATCGAAGTGACTCAAGCTGTGTTTCGTGCAATGTTACCAAAATTAAGCTTAAGTCAATTCGCCTTTTAATCGTCGTTATGGATAGTTGAGCTAAATTTGTTTGATCCAACCTAATTGACCCCTAATTTTATAGAAATTCTAATCCTCCTACAAAGGCATATTGTAGCACTAGTCTATAATGTCAATATACATGTGGGAATTATAAATTTTATATATTACATGGGAGGCTTTTGCCCAGGAGTGGGACATAGTCTATAAAAAAAAAACAGGGAAAATAGAGCAACTACGTACAAATATAATATTTTTCAACTGTTTTTCCATCAACCCAAATTATTATTAAGTTAGTAAATAAAACACATAAGTGCAATAATAAATAATTTAAAATATATTTCTTTGTATTTTATTTAGATTTTATATATACAGACTTTTGAACAATTCGATCACAACATACCGTAAATTATAAACCTTAAGTTCATATGAAATAAGGGGTATTATCACGCTTTCATGCAGTCCGCGAACATACTGGGGAACCAGTAGAGTGTTTCAGTTCCGTCTTGAGTGTCGATCCACGCTAATCCTTCCTTTACCATGTGGTTCAAAGCATTTTGAGCTCTTGTTTCACTCCAACTGAAATCCAGAATTGACTGATTTGAATTGATTGAATTGTATAATTTGTTCAGCTTGTAGATAGGAACTATTAAGATACCAGTGTATCTACATTAAATGGCGGAAATATTATTCAAACCAATGATATATTAACCCTTATGATGTGGAGATAAGAACGCATATTGATTTAAAAACACAAACTGTGACATTTGTCTACGTAAGATTGTACAGATTTACCGTCAATTTTGTAGCAATTTAATTTAAAAATTGCAAATTTTAAATTAAAAACTTATTTTATAATACCACTGTAGATGGATCACAGCTTTCTAGAATTTCAGAAGTGAACAGTACAGAAAATAGTCCCGTCAAAATAACAATAGAAGTGTGGCCTAAACAAAACATACCTCAATTGTTCCACAAGTATATTAGAGGAGACCCATGCTGTGTCAAAGTCACTCGCTTTCTGCAGAACAATGGTCTGGTCTAGGTTCAATTCTCCGGGTACGGACTGCACCAGCCATTTGTTTTTACCTTTGCCTATTTGGATCACTGTGAATCTGAAATGATTTAATATATTCAAAGCCTATAATAGTCATGGATAGAATTTTTGTTTGTGTTATAATACCTGCCCTCAATATATATCTGAAATGTCGTACTGGCCGAAAATTGGTCTAAATGACTTATTGACATAGAAAGGATTAGTTAAAAAAGCCGCGTCAAATGGTCTATGGCTCGCCGTCGCAACGCCATAAAATAATGATATGATTATTTTTTTCTAGTTAAATTAAGATTAAGAGTTATGAATTTTCTCTGGAAAATTTGACATTTCGAGATATGTCATTTCCGCTTTCTGCCGTCAATGAGCTGAATGAAATGTAGACAGATACCTTACCCGTTGCCAAATATTCTAAGCTTCTTGACAGCCATTAACAGATCATCATTGCTGATGTCTTGGTTCTTCCTGGCTTTACCATGTGCTGCTATGAGCCTGGTCTTCAACTCCTCCAGGGTTATTAGGCCACCATTTTTGTAGTTCGTCGCTAAACATACTTCCACAATTTGCACTCCTAACTCATAGAAGAAATCTCCAATACCTATGACAATGTTATTAATTAGGGAGATCTCATTTACATCCGAGATTACCACTTGTTATGAAACGGTGAAGGAAAACATCGTGAGGAAACCTGCGCTTCTGAGGGAAGTGCAGGTTAAGGTTAAGGTCCTACTCGGTTAAGCGGTGCCTAAGCCTTGACTTCTTTAATTAGGACCTAATAGACATACTGTGTTCTTTACTCTGCTGTGCTCGTCGAGCCTTACTATGTTTTAGTTTTATATTATTAATTATGTTCATACCTTAGTTTTAAATTTCTATGTTCTATTGCTATACGTGGAGACCTGTAATTGGCTCTCAGTTATTTTTCTTCTGCTATTTATACCTGTTACCATAGCTGTTGGTCTTCCATTAAATAAATAAACTTGACTAGTTTTCGATAGATATGTGAAGTCTGCCAACCCGCACTGGGCCAGCGTGGTGGACTATGGCCTAAATCCACCTCGCACTGAGGGGAGGCCCGTGCCCAGCAGTGGGACGTGAAAAGGGCTGTAGTTAGTTAGTAGTAAATTTGTCTTGTATTGGATGCTACAAAGACCATATTATCACACTCGTATACCTACCACTGGTTAAACGTAAATGGGATTTTCTTTCTTACTAGATAATATTGAGGGGTGAAAGGCTATTTTAATTAAGAAAAATTTTTTTAACACTACAGGAGAGCATACTTATTTGACGCAGAAAACGTTGCTGATTCCAAATATGTATATAAGTCAATGTTATTATTATTTTTTACGAAATGATGATATTTAATGGAATAAGATGAGGAATGGCTTCACCTGCGACTAGCGCGGGTATTTCGCCAATGTCAAGTAATTAATAGCAAGGACAAATTCAATAAATACACTTAATAAATAAAAATGAATGATGACAGTGATAAAGATCTAAGTCAATGTTGTCCATAAGTGTTGCTTAAGTCAAATAGGATTTCACCCCTCAATACCTTTTATGTATCCATTTATTTACCAGGCTACATTATGTAATCTCTTAATAATCCCTAAGACACATTTGTTATACTAAAGATACCACAAGAATCCCAAAAAAACTGGTCTAAAAATGAACTGATTGATGCTGCAGCCACTTTGTCTCATAGATAATTTGGTATTTGTTTAACAACAAAATTACATCTTATAACTGGATGTCTAGAACTATTAAATTTGTATGTGAAGGCATTTTGGTACTTTTGTAGTCTACATAATCGGTATTACTCCGCCAAAATGACATCGTCCAAATTAATGTGCAGTTGTTCGACATGTAGATATCAGTACTGAATAGGAACAAACCTAACACAGACCAAAATCCTTTGCCGGAAGCTAAAGGGTCCACGCCAATAGCAGCGCACATCTCCTGGAACTGCCGCCTGAACTGAGCGTTCTTCTTTATCTCGTTCTTGTGTTTAGTGGCAAACTCTTCCAAATTCTCCCTAAAAACTTCCAGTTGCTTGGACATTTGTTGGAATTGGTTCTCTTGTATTTCAGAGCCCTTCTCTCTATATTTCACCTGTTCTAGCTTCTGTTTTTGTATCGCGCCTAATCCTGCTCCTCGTCTCATTGTTTTTGATGTAATATAATGTTGTTTTAAATGAAATAAACACGATAATAACAGAAAACACCTGTTTATTCGTCGGACGAGCCAACAAACAATATATTTTGACAGATACTTTAATGCAGTCAGCTTTACTTTGGCTTTACTCTATGCAGTCATTTACTCTATGATGCAGTCAGTAGAGACGACTGCGACTGTCAGTTAGCTTTTAATTTGTGTACCTAGGTTTCTAAATTTCTTGGTTTATCAATTTGATTCAATAGCTTCATTTCATTTTATTTACGTACCATCGTTTCTGAATTAACAACGCAAGATATGTTAAATAATAAAACTTCACTTTTTAAAAGATATGGCCTCCATCGTATTTAGTCGAATAATAAAACTTAATATTATTTTTATTTTTTACCTATTCAGCTTATTGCAACTACACTTCTCATCAAAAAAATCGAAACACTTTCGTTTTTATTGTTTTTGTCCTAATTTTTAAAATTACTCATCATACAAAATACGAAACCTATGAAGACTTAATTTGAATTTAGAACATTAACATTAGGATTTATAAACCTCATACTACTCACTATTAAATGACATTTTACATTTATTCCTAAATATACACATTTTTCTGATAATCCTTATCAAATCATAAACTGCGAGGTGTTTCGATTTTTTTTATGAGAAGTGTATATAGCCCGCAACAATTCAGAACTTGTACTATGCGCTAACAGATGGCGCATCAAAAATACAATCTTGAAACTCTACCATTTTAGCCATTAAACAAGATCCCGACATTACCCTTCTGGGAGAAAACTACTGGGCCTAACTATGTTAAATTTTTATGGGACCAAATGGCATCTATTCCGCATCAAAGAAGAAGAAGAATCACGAAAATCACGAAGAAGAATCACGCAGAAGAATCACGAAAATCGGATCAAAAATCTCAGCGTAATCGGTGTACATACGTAAAAAAAAACAACATATCAATCTAGTTGAGAACCTCCTCCTTTTGGAAGTCGGTTAAAAACAAATATTTTTGACGTGTGATTTTAAAAATAATGTATGATTTGCCTTGGGCAGAATAAGGAGATTTTTTTGAATTTAGTAAAATTCGGATAGTAATCCGGTATCCGGCCGGATACTGAATTACTATCTAGTACCCGGCTGGATACTGAATTACTATCCGGTATCCAGCCAGATACTGAATTACTATCCGGTATCCGGCCGGATACTGAATTACTATCCGGTATCCGGCCGGATACTGAATTGCTATCCGGTATCCAGCCAGATACTGAATTACTATCCGGTATCCGGCCACCGGATAGTTACCGGATATCCGTTTCATCTCTACATTGTAACACAGTTTTTAACTTTCGCAAATGTCAACGTTTTTATTTTTACTTTTGGCTTGTCTGTTATTTTGTTCGAAATAAATTTTATTTTATTTTTATTTATTCCTATTATTATTCTATAATGTTTTGAATTATGCATGGTCATGAACTTAGCAACACCTCATAACTTGTAATCATAAATTTAGTTTATTTATATAGGTAGATAGTATTGTGCAAACTCAACTTTTTTAGGTTCTTTATCTTCTTCTATTCAAGGGCACGGCCCTTGTCGGTGCATCTGATGAAGTCCCCGCCATCGGGGTCGATCCATTGCAGCCTTCTTCACCTCCACATATGACATGACACCAACCTTATCTTTTATTTGGCTCATGTCAACATATTCGCGGTCTACCTCTCCCACGCTTTCCGTCGATCTTGCCTTCTATGATGTTTAGATTCTTTATATACAATAATGAATACCCGCTAAACGCAGGTGGAACCATTCCTCATCTTATTCCATTAAATATCATCATTTCATTCATTTCGTAAAAAAAGAAAAAATGAAGTGCGCAGCTAATAGCAAGACGAAAAACAAAAATGTCAAAAGAAGGCGTCATCCCTGGTGGGGATCGAACCCACGACCTTTGGATTAGAAGTCCAACGCGCTATCCTCTGCGCCACAGGGACGGATACAGAGAGTGTCAAAATATTCGTACAGTATGCCCACTGATAGCATAACAAGAATTTTATATGTAAATCTATTTCATACTCCAAATTTAGTACTTGTATAAAAAATAATATATTTTTAATAGATTTATAGTGTATTTTTACTCTCTTATTAAAGTAAAAGATTAAGAGAGAAATATTTCAAATATTCATTTGACTACGTACGCTATCAAGCGGAAAGTCCGGCTGGAAATGTCAACAAACAAATAAACGTCTAAATTCTGTTTGGGAAGTTTGAAATTGCCAGTGATTTGTGTAGTTATTTTTAGTAAAATAGGATGTAGGGATAATATAATCGTATAGAACGATACAAAATTGATAAATCGATAAAATGGAAAACGTAATAACGGAAGAATGTACGCCCGCTATTGCCGAAACTCAAAGTGTTAAAGGCTCTGATTCCGCAGAGAATTTCCAAAAGCTTATATACCATTTGTTTGAAAAGAAGGGCATTCTCAACGACCTTAGAGCTTACTTACGTGGGCACATTGTCAATGTGTTAAAAAGTGCACAAACTGGTAAATATAACTTCAGGATTCCAAATATTTTCATACATAACTAAGGGTTTTATAACCAAAAGAAATCGTCATAAAGTTTCTAACTTGTTCCAAGTTTTCTTGGTCTGTGCTTATTATATTATTAATAAAAAATAAAATACACCATCACGCCTGTATTGCCTACAGTTATAGGCAGAGGTGCACATTCCGTTACTTACATTGTACCTCTGGAATGGTTTACACTTTACATGTAATAGTGGGCAAACCTATTTTCACTAATCTATGGCTATGATCAGAGCAATTTATTCAGTTATCTTTATTTCAGGGGATCCTCCGGCATGTCAGAAGCATTTCACACAACGCCTAGACCTTACATATCAAGCACTTAATATTCTAATTGCTGAGTATTTGATGCGTTTAGTAAGTTTTTAAATATATATCAATAACTTTACTCTAGGTTACCTCTATGGTCTTGAGGTTGTAAGCTCAGCTATGAACCATAAAGTGGATGTAGCCAAAAAATGTTTTTGCTACTGGCTGATTTCTAAACTAGCCTGTTTTTCTTCCAAACCTTTTAAAAGGCTTTAGGTTTTTTTTGTAACTTAAATAGCTCACTTCTATCTACTCCAAGTCCCTCTCACATTGAGGAGAGGTATATTCCCAGTTGTGGGCAAGAGCTATTATTCAATAACCTCCTGGATTCTCACCCTGGGTTGAATTGGTTTGAGATGAGTGGCTGAAGATTTTGTTGGTTTGTGTGAGGTTTTGGGAATAAGATTCATGAATGGTTTGTAAATAATTACAATACAATACATCATCACGCCTGTATTCCCCGAAGGGGACGGCAGAGGTGCACTGTGGTGCGCCCACACTTTGCTGATGTATTTTGGTCCCAATGTATTAGGGAGCGAGTCTATTGCCATTACACCGGGCACATTCCCCTCAATACAAGGGAGATTTGGGCCATAGTCCACCATGCTGGCCCAGTGCAGGTTGGTGAACTTCACACACCTTTCTATAGACATGCAGGTTTCCTCACGATGTTTTTCTTCACCGTTCAGCAAGTGGTAATCATTGTTGAAAATGACATTCGCACATGAAAATTATCTTAGAGGTGCGGGCCCAGGATTTAAACTTGCACCCCTTACGTTTAAGGCGGGCGTTCTTGCCCACGAGGCTACCACTGCTGGTAGATTGTTTACCACTGTTTGTAGATAATTGTTATAATATATGACATTCTAGCCAGATAAAAAAATAAATGATTATTTAATTATAATGTGGCTTCTGTCTTAGGAATTTAGCTACAGTTTCTCAGTGTTTGTGTCGGAGATACCCCTGGCCAATATGGTATTTGGCTTTGCTAAGACACTGATGCAGAACTCCGTTGATGAAAACTCCGAGCCCAGGTTCAATAACACGGATGTGTGGTCCATACTGAATTATTTAGGTACCATATTTTAATACTAGTTTAACTAGTTCATTTATATCATTAACCCTCCCGCACACTAATGCGTCAATGCTCATCCGTCAAAATATTTGCCAATACCAAAACAAACTTTACGTCAATATGCATAAAGTTTGAATTTGTGTGATAATACCCTACGCAGTAAAATTCGCTTGCGCTGTCAGTAACCTTTAGTTGAAGGATTAACTTTTTTTTTGGTATGGCATAAAATTTGCCGCGCGTGGGTCGACCCGTGTGCTGTATCGTGCCTGCATTTATCCAATTGTATGACCTGACAGAGGTGCACTGAAGTGCGCCCAGATAATGTCAATAATATTTTGGTCCATGTATAAAGCTTAAATTATAATCATAACAATACTATCCATAAAATATTATTATACTAGCTGTCCCGGCGAACTTCGTACCGCCTTAGAATTAGTGACATACGAAAGCAGCGCCACCTACCGGGTCCAATTGGGAATCTAAACCATCCAGGGCGCCACCCAAACGCATACCACAAAAATCATTCAAATCGGTCCAGCCGTTTCGAAGGAGTTCAGTAACATACACACGTACAGTAGAATCTATACAAATAAATAAAATTGGAGTGTCTGTTTGTAATATCAAAATAACACCTTTTTACCAAATGCGTATGAAAGTATATACGATACCTATAACGAAAACGCAATTTTAAAAATTTTTGTCTGTCTGTCTGTTTGTTTGAGGTAAACTTCTAAACGGCTGAACCGATTTCAATGGGACTTTCACTGACAGATAGCTGACGTTCCAAGGCGTAACTTAGGCTGCTTTAATTTTAGAAAAAGCATTAGGGTTCCGCGGGAAAAATATAATACCCATATTTCCAGGTAATCTCCCTAAAGTCCACGCGGGCGAAGTCGTGGGCACAGCTAGTTATATGTATAATATGATTATGATGAAACGCACACATTTTGTGTAAGGTCGCAAACTTCGCTTGATGACAACTAGTCCTAGTGGTTTGAGCGTACGCTACTCGGCTCACTGAAGCAGGGAGGTTGCGGATTCGATTCCCATCATTGGTGTTAGCACGCATGTCAAGGACAAGACCTCTGTCATGGATTGGCTCGGTCGCTCTCTGTCTTATTTCATACGAGAGAAAGAGATATAATCAACATATTCTGTGACATAAGTCTAGTCTTTGCGCTCATGCTACAACTACAGTGCCTTATTTTGGAATGTACTCTTGTTTGGGTGTAACTGGGTTCGCCCCCAGTTCATTGTATGGTGACTGGGTGTACTATACAATACACTATTCTGTATCTATAGTAGATCAGTCTTTTGTTGAGAGTGGAACGGGTATTTTATTTTGGGAGTTTATAGGGTCAAGGGTATTTATTTTGGGGGTTTTTAGGGTCAAGGGTATTTTATTTTGGGAGTTTATAGGGTCAAGGGTATTTTATTTTGGGGCTTTATAGGGTCAAGGTTATTTTATTTTGAGGGTTTATAGGGTCAAGGGTATTTTATTTTGGGAGTTTATAGGGTCAAGGGTATTTTATTTTGGGGGTTTATAGGGTCAAGGGTATTTTATTTTGGGGGTTTATAGGGTCAAGGGTATTTTATTTTGGGGGTTTATAGGGTCAAGGGTATTTAATTTTGGGTGTTTATAGGGTCAAGGGTTTTATTATTTCAGGTATACGATGCGACTGTGAGCACGCGTCCAACATTGTTGACATGTACAAGTGTGATAATAATCCATTATTACTTTGTATACTCAAGTGTGTGCCAATGTATCAAACGGAGTCCACCAGCAATCAGCATTGTAAGATTATTTGTTATTAAATTTATAAGTACTACTACAGCCCTTTTATCGCCCCACTGCTGGGCACGGGCCTCCCCTCAATGCGAGGGGGACTCGGGCAATAGTCCACCACGCTGGCCCAGTGCGGGTTGGCAGACTTCACTCATCTATCGAAAACTAGTCAAGTTCCCTCAGACGTGCAGGTTTCCTCACGATGTTTTCGTTCACCGTTTCATAACAAGTGATAATCTCGGATGAAAATGAGATTCGCACTTAAATCCCAGAGGTGCAAGCCGGGGTTTGGACCGCGGGGTATTTTTGGTTCCGAGATTTGACCGAGGGGGCGAGTCAAAATGCGAGCTACCAGTTTTGTGCCAATACCAAAACAAACTGTATTAACTCTTTGAAGAAGAACATTTTTCAAGGAAATGTCATCGATGGCGCTAGTGAGCTTAGTCGCGTAACTTTTGCCACTTAAATTCAATCTTTGTGTATATTGATGCAGAGTACATTTTCAAATAAGATCAAGTGAATCGGTCCCATTATTTTCAATTGAAATTCATTACTTTGGATGGAATCAGTGTGCCGTTTTTTATTATTACAAGCTTTATATTAACTTGCAATGTATGTCCGGGTGGAATCTTGCAACTGAATTTTAAATCAGTTATCTTTAACCGATTGAGCTGAAATTTGGTATACACGCTTATTTTGGATGTCAGTGCATGCTCATGTTACGTCTTTCTAATTCCAATATGGTGGATTATCCAAGATGGCGGAATAGTTATTTTTTTTGCACTACCACAGTATGGGTATCAAATGAAAGGGCTTGCTGAGGAGAACACGAAAACTAAGGGCAATTATATAAATAGCTTGTTTTTTAAAAGTTTTTTTTACTATTAATTTTATTTCTAGTGAATTCGTCTGACGAAAGTGTATCAAGTGGGAAGAGCTCGGATACATTGGAAAACAAACCGTCCAAGAGCTCGCGGAAGCTGTCGCATCACGACAAATGCAAGCATTACGTGTTCTGCAAGACATGCCAGAACAGAGTGGCGAGACTCAAGGAAAAGTATAAGAGGAAGAAGAAATATTTGGCTAAAGTAAGTTGAATGACATCAATAGCAGATTGGTTAAAGCGGTCGCCGTCGTTACGGAGGTTCCAAGTTCGATCCCCGCCCTGGCCAGTTTTTTTTTACACGAGCCTGTTCCTTGATGTGGTTAACGAGACTTATATAATTATTTAATTGAAATTAATTAAGTTTTACACCTTTAAAGATTTGTTAGAAATTGTGAAGGCAAAGAGAGTTGTCCCCACTTATGTTTATAACTATAAATGATAGAAATATAAAACAAAGACTGGCCGATAGATAAGTAACTCAAATTAGCCAATATGTCGCTTATCGGTATTTTAACCTTTGGATGACGGAAATAGGCTCCTAGCAACGACACACTAAACACAAACGTGTCATAACAAAGATATTAGCCCCGTAATGGTTTCATTTCAGAATATAAATGTGTCGAAAGTTAATCCTTGCAATGTGGAGAATCTTATGAAGAATATCAGCGTCATGGAACGAAGTCTCATTGATGAGGTCCCTAGTACCTAACATTACTTGTTTATGAATATTTCATTACGTCCATTGCCTACCTAGAATTTTACATACTTAGTTAGGATTCATTCACATACAGAGTCATTTATAAATCATGTAAATTATAGATAACTACAGTATATAGGTTTTAGCGAGTCTGAGAAACAACAGCAATTGTATTTTTATACTGATAAGCAACTTACCTCATACATACTACTACAGCCCTTTTAACGTCCCACTGCTGGGCACGGGCCTCCCCTCAATGTGAGGAGGATTTCAGGCCATAGTCCACCACCCTGGCCCAGTGCGGGTTGGCAGACTTCACACATCTATCAAGAACTAGACAAGTTCCCTCAGACGTGTAGGTTTCCTCACGATGTTTTCCTTCACCGTTTCATAGCCAGTGGTAATCTCGGATGAAAGTGAGATTCGCACATAAATCCCACCTCATACATAACTTTAATTATTTTTAGTCCAGCTAATTTTAATAGATTTTGTTCGCTGGAAACATTATGAGTAGGGTTGGTTAATTTATTTGTATTCTAGGTTTAATAATTATTATTTTTATGTAATTAACTAGAACGATATTACAATTACACTACTTAAGTATCTATCGATGATATTCTTAAAGGCCATTCTACCTTAGTATTATTAAAGAGACCACAATTCGGCTCCATATTTATTTTAACGCTATTTTTTAGGGTTCCGTACCCAAAGGGTAAAACGGGAACCCTATTACTGAGACTTCGCTGTCCGTCCGTCCGTCCGTCCGTCTGTCACCAGGCTGTATCTCATGAACCGTAATAGTTAGACAGTTGAAATTTTTGTCAGATGATGTATTTCGGTTGCCGCTATAACAACAAATACTAAAAAAACAGAATATAATAATTATTTAAGGGGGCTCCCATACAACAAACGTGATTTTTTTGCCGTTTTAATAGATAATGGTACGGAACCCTTCGTGCGCGAGTCCGACTCGCACTTGGCCGGTTTTTTTTACCATGCAAGTACTTAGATATATAGTTACTATTTTTTTAAGTACAGCAACTGTATTAATAACAGTGTAATAAATTAATAATCTCCCTCGTATTGAGGGGCAATGTGCCCGGTATAATGGCAATAGGCTCGCTCCCTATTACATTAGGACCAAAATACATCGGCGAAGTGTGGGTGCACTGCGGTGCAGCTCTGCCTACCTCTTCGGGGAATACAGGCGTGTTGGTGTATTTATATTTAATAAATAATAAGGATTGAATAGTTTGTAGGCAGGTTTATAGTTATCTGTGATGTTTTGAATCTGGATTTTATTAGATTTGGCTTAAATTTTCTTATTCCAACAGATGTTTGAACAACTGAAGACGGTGTACGAGACCGAGGTGGACATGCTGCGCGCCGAGGAGGAGAAGAGGGTGAAGCACTCCCTCGCTGCGCACGCGCACCAACTGCAGAAGAGAAGAGATGAGGTAGGAACTTGGACTAATTAGCCACTCGACTTTCTAAGCGTTTGAGTGGAGCGTAAGCCGGCTCACTGAACCAGATGGTTTCAGGTTCGATTCCCGCCAGCGGCAAATTTCGGAAATGGCTTTTTCGGAATTTGCTCCGGGTGTAACTGTGATCGCTCCCAGTCCATTGTACGGTACCCATAGTACAAGCTTTGCATAGTTTGGGATCATACGATGAGTATGTGTTGGCTGGCGATATTTATATTTATAATGGTACATCTGCGTGCGCTATACTTTAAGTATGTGTTAGAAGTGCCAGTAAAAAACGTATAAAAAAGGTCGGAAGAAATCTCAAAAATTTCAAGTGAAGCACGATATAGTAAAATAGTAATGCGTATGAAAATCCCAAAGGTGCTAGAACGGGGTGAAACCACCACCCATCGCATCCAAGGGTTATATCGACAAGGCATTTCAAATGTGCATATGATTTCGTCGTAGATGGAGGAATCGTTCCGCGCTCGCGAATTAGAGTTGGAGCGTAATATCCAGCAGAAGAAGCGGTTTCTATGGGGGCTGGCGCGCTCGCTGCGGGACCAGCACGCGCGTCTGGCTGCCGCCATGCGGGACCTGCAGGCCGAGACCAGCCGCCTCTCGGACAAGGTAACTTGTGTATTTGAACATTGAACTTATTGTACTGAGCATGGCTCGGTGTGACGTCATTTTCTCGACTAATCTGACAGTTGGAAGAGATAAAACTTATGTCTACACGGTCATGCTTCAGGGCCTGGACATGCCTCGGTGTGAAGTCATTTTCCCGACTAATCTGACAGTTGAAAGAGATAAAATTTATGTCTACACGGTCATGCTAAGCCTACTGTTATAGATCATGAAGTATGTACATTTGAAACCCAATATATCAGCGATAATTCTGGTTTGGATGTGTTTTGAGTACAAGGTAGCATTAAGTAAACTGTGCTATTTAATGTATGGTAGTGCTCCAAAACGAAATTGAACGTTACGGGTAATTAAATAGAGTTGTTTCTCACAGGAGGATAGTCTTAAAGCGCAATTAGCAGAAGCGGAGGATATCCTAAGAAAACGTGGCGAAGATATGCGACAGCAAATATCCAACGAACTGACCATATTAGAAGGCCACTTGGAGTCCATGAAGAAAGAGAGAGACAGCATTAATAGGGAAAGAAATGAGTTACAGCATTTGAAATCAACGTGCGACACGAAAATAAATGTCGAAAATCATTCCCACGACCTCCACTCCCATTACGATCTGCTGAAGAACGAGTTGGGTATACTGAGGAAGTATCTGGAAAGTTCTAGAATGGGCCCGAAGTGTGTGATAGAGAGAAGCACGGTGACTGATCTCAGTGATGTGACGTCGAAGTTGAGTGTTGTGCTGAACAATGGACAGGATCTAGAGAGAAATGGCAACGACTCTGATGATAGATTGAAGAATCAGCTTGTTAACGATTTGAAGAAGAAGAAGAATGTTAATTTCAGTCAGGTATGTGGTTAGACTATTAATTTTATTGTAGCTAAAGCTTAGCGTACTTATTATCTGACTGCCAGTGTAGAAGCTATCTGTTGTTTGTGCGATTACCCGGAACAAACGGGCTTTACATTTTTCATCATCATCATCAGCCGGTGTCAGTCCACTGCTGCACGTAGGCCTCTCCCAAGATGCGCCACTGAGCCCGATCATTGGCTTTTCTTTTCCAATCACTGCCCACCGCTTTGCGTATGTCGTCGCTCCATCTGGTCACAGGCGTCCTACGCTACGTTTTGCCGATTCGCGGTCTCTACTCTGCGACAAGTCTACCCCAACGGTTAATTCTATTTTACATTTTTGGAACGTAGTTCCTTATCGCGCGTTGCTAAAGGGGGCTAGACGGAAAAAATTAAGACGAAAAATTGTAACGACAATTTTGTAACGACCCTTTTACATATGTGTTTGTGATTTTTATTGTATACAATAACATTCGATTTCGATTTAGATTTCGATGTGTGTGTGTGCATGTATATGTACAATTCTTTGTTTTTTATTTTTATTTCAAAAGGAACTTCGTTCCATCCTGGTGTCCCTTGACACCTCTCAAGTTTTTAAATATGTTTATTTTATTTGTCAGAAGTACTCTATATTCTCCAAAAGTCGCAGCAAAATGTTTGTTGATATCAAATCGTATAGTGTTTAAATACTCAATATACATAAATATTGAATTTTTGTGGTAAAAACCACGCGACTTCGCGTCAAAATTCGCTCTCGCTGTCAATGTACTTACGTCGAAGTGTGAATTTTTCTATGAGTCAATGCAGTTTGTTTTCGTATTGGTGAACACATAACTTTATATAAATACATTATCACGCCTATATTCCCCGAAGGGGTAAGCAGAGGTGCACTGCAGTGCGCCCACACTTCACCGATGTATTTTTGGTCCCAATGTAATAGGGGGCGGGCCTATTGCCATTATACCGGGCACATTCTCCCCCAATACGAGGGAGATTTTTGGGCCATAGTCCACCACGCTGGCCCAGTGCGGGTTGGTGAACTTTACACGCCTTTCTATAGACGTGCAGGTTTCCTCACGATGTTTTCCTTCACCGTTCAGCAAGTGGTAATCATTGTTGAAAATGATATTCGCACATTAAAATTATCTCAGAGGTGCGGGCCTGGGGTTTGAACTTGCACCCCTTACGTTCAAGGCGGACGTTCTTGTCCACGAGGCTACCACTGATTTTGAAGCAGTGGTAGCAAAATGAGATTCGCAAATAAATCCCAGAGGTGCGGGCCGGGGTTTGAACCTGCACACTTTGATTGTACGGCGTGCGTTCGACCACTCGGCTACCACAATTTTATATAATATATTTCTTTGTCTATTCATTATCAACAAAATTGAGTTCATTATCCCCATAGTCACAGTTCATTGTCCCCAGTCGAATTTGGACGAGATATATAGGGACCGGAGTCGAGAGCGCAGCCGTTCGTCTTCGAGCGAGGCTGGCGACACGGCTCCGCCCGACGCCGAAGACGACGAAGACATCATACTGCATCTCAGGGAGGAGAACGACAGACTCAAAACATTCGCTAGACAGGTAGACACCATAGACACGGTAGCTTATAGAAAGGTAAAATTATAACTGTTACTTTTTTTGATTCCGGTCTAGCTACTTCAAGTTAACTATATTTATCTTCTACAACTGACTCAATAGGGTTCAGTTTTAGGGTTCCGGTAAAACGGAAACGTTTTACCTACCCTTTGGGATAGGGTTCCTCCTATTACTAAAATTTCGCTGTCCGTCCGTCCGTCTGTCAGCAAGCTGTATCTCATAAACCATGATAGTTAGACAGTTGAACAGTTCACAGATGATGTATTTAGCTGTTGCCGCTTTAACAACAAATACTAAAAAACAGAATAAAAAAATTATTTAAGGGGGCTCCCATACAACAAACGTTTTTTTTTTTGCTCGTTGGCCGGTTTTTTTTTCTATAGCATCAGTACGTAATATACATAAGATATGTCGTCACCAGCAACGCGAGCATATAGACGAGCTGTCGAGCGCTCAGGCGCGGTTGCAAGCGGAGCTGACGGCGACGCGGTTCCGTCCGCCCACCGACGCCGCCACCTCCGCCTTCCGCCCCCGCACCGCGCCCACCGTCATGCCGCAGCCCGCCCTCCCGCCGGGGTCAGTACTCACGATACACTAACTACTTGCACCTAGTCAAGCACACAAAATGGTCAAATATAAATGAAGGGCACAGGCAAACAACAGGGAATGTCCTAATTACTGAATTTTGAGAAAAACAATTTGAAAGTTAATAAAAATAATATACTTAAAAGTAGATTTTATTGAGATCAATGGAGGCAATAACTTTTGCTTAGAACTAACATGTCATGGACATTCCCAGTTCTTTTCGTTTTGGCCATAAACAAAACTGTATTTTTGGCACCATCTGTTAACTAAAAAGGTAGTTTAATACCGTAGTTAAAGATTGATTCTATAAAAAAATATTAAAATTTGTGACATTCCCTGTTATTTGCCTGTGCTCTTCAAATGAATTAGGTATACTTTGGTTCCTAAAGGAGGCATTTTCAATCAACAAAAAAAATCCCATCGAAAATATAGTAAGTAGCATTTTTACCACCTAGTTTACTGTCCCGAATGTCCCACATGTAATACATAATCACACTCAAGCTGCCATATTTCAAAACTAACTTGACGTGGATTGGATCCTTTTGGCTTTTACCACAGGAATATAATCTTTATGCATATTTTACACACAGTTCGTTTTGGTATTGGCAAATATTTTGACGACTCCCAGTGTGGTGTCATCAATTCACTTATTTAGATCAAAATTTTATTTGGACTTCTTTTTGGCACATTTTGTATATCGTCAGACAACACTCATTGCTTGAACCCCCCTTAGAAATAAGATGACACTTTACAAAACATGCATCCTCCCCATTATGTCATATGCCAGTGTGGTTTTCGCTCACGCGGCGAAGACACACATCAACCGCCTGCAAGTAGTGCAGTCCCGGTTTCTCCGTAGGGCCGTAGGTGCCCTGGACCTTGGCCTCTTCTCAATTCGAAAACACTGAAAAAATAGCGTCCGAACGCTATTTTAAAAAGGCCGCGTCGCATTTAAATCCTCTAATTGTCGCCGCCGGCAATTACGAGCCAGACCCCGCGCACACATCATCAACTCGCCGCCGCCGTCCGCGGCACGTGTTGATTGATCCTCCCGACACGATCACCGCCCTCCTCGACCCGGGCGTTGAGAGGGCCACCAACACACCTACACCAGCCTCAAACAGACACCGATCTCGCCGGCGAGGTCGAGGAACCCCCTCTTCCGCTCGTAGATGCATCTTTGCACCTACGAGCGCAGTCACTACCTCTCCCCTCACGGTAACTGCCCAAGCCGAGGTCGTACCCTCTGTGGCGCTCTTGAGCTAGTTGCCACCCCTTTCCGCCCTTAAGGCCTTGGTTGGAGTGCACTCTGCGCTCGCCACTCCTCCGGTAAAGCTGTAAAGGCCACCTCACGGCCAACAGTGTAAGTCATTCAAAAAAAAAAAAGAAGCTTGAACCCAAGCGAAGCAATGCTTGCATTATGGGGACCATACAATGGACTGGGATCGCCTCCCAGTTAAACCCAGACCAGAGCAAATTCTGAAATTTGTCACTAGGGGGAGTCGAAGCAACCGCCAGCGGGGCAATACTCGCAAGATCAACAGCATCTCTAATTCGACATACGTCGAAAAAAAATGAAAAAAAAAAAACCAATAAACAAAAACCGGCATTAAAAAGCTAAAACCAACCTTATAATGCATTACATTTGGAGTCGGTGCCAATCTACGTCCAACTAGGGACATACACACATGAATTGGCATCGACTCCAAATGTAATGTCGGTTAAAAATATGACCAATTTAATGTTTTGTTACGACTTATGTTACGAATTAGTAATGATGTCGTTCATGCGAGAATTGGGACCCTTGGTCAGTGAGCCGAGCGGTCTACGATCAAACCATGGGGTCACCAATTAGTTTCGCTCGGGGTTCGTTTTAAGAAATGAAATAACTATCGCGGTCCGCACAATATTTTATACAAAAGTTTTTTGATTAAACAAATGTGATTACAGTAATAACAATGGTATTTTTGCGGCTTTCGCGATCTGTGAACTCTTTCTCGCTTGTTAGCTCGTTACATCTCCCGGCTGTTTTCGAATTGACGACAACAAAGATAATGCAGGGGATACATTTTTATTAAATTTCGTACTCTGTAGTGCAAGTTGCTGTGTCTTCCCCTGCACTAGACCAAGCCGTTGTTATGTATCTATACTTTTTAATATCATTGGTATGGGTGTTATTTTTGTAGCGTGACAAGCTCCACCAGCGCCAACACGTCGTTGGGCTGGCGGAAGGGGGCCGGTGAGGAGTTGAGCCTGTTCTCGAACGCGCAGCCCCGCATCCTGGTGCCCAGAGACACGCTGCCCTTTATCGGCGTGCTACGAGACAGACACGCCGACAACAGAAGGTCTGTTATACCGTGATACTGCAATACCATCGACAAAGACCAGACAGCGTCTAAATAAATTTGAAGGGTTTAAAATTTTCATGTGCGAATGTCATTTTCAACAATGATTACCACTTGCTGAACGGTGAAGGAAAACATCGTGAGGAAACCTGCACGTCTAGGCGTGTGAAGTTCAACAACCCGCACTGGGTCAGACTGGCCCAAATCTCCCTCGTATTGAGGGGGAATGTGCCCGGTATAATGGCAATAGGCTCGCCCCCTATTACATTGGGACCAAAATACATCGGCGAAGTGTGGGCGCACTGCAGTGCACCTCTGCCTACCCGTTCGGGGAATACAGGCGTGATGATGTATATGTATATTTAAAATTGCCTTAAAAAAATTCCTTTCAAAGGAATGAATATTCTGTTTGTTTTAGCATAACCAAAGTAATCTCGCTATATTACTTAAAGTTGTCGATAGTTTCCGTCCGAAGCTTCGGTTTCAGCTTCCTTCGGCCAAACCTTTGGCTTTGGCTATATTAGGCCAAAGGTTACTAACAGGCTCCAAATTTGAGCGAACTATTTTTATGCGTTTCTATTATCGCCACATCTCTAGAAGTGTTCACTGCACCCCATATAGCATGTGATATAGACTATCTTCCAAAAATATAATATCGTCTAAGCGACAAAAAATCGAAAAATTTGTTATATATAACGTTGCAGAAAAATGGCCGTTCGAATGATACTGTATAACTAATGTAACAATTTTTTATCGCTTAGTTAGGATTGCCTTTCAAACGTCGATATGAATTTCAATCCATCTACCAACCGCTTACAAAAGGGTAGCACCGTTCAGTGCAAAAGTAGTACAGTGACTTTTCTATAACTTTGAGGGGCTACTATATTTAGTTTGTGGCGCACCCTATATCTCGCCACGAAACACAACTACCGCCAGTCGCTACTAGATGGCGAGACGGTAGACACTACGCAATTCTACGCGTGCAAGAAATTATCCGCCATACAAAGTACTATGAAAATCCTAGCTCGCGGTACTGGTGTGTTCAACGATCTGAACTATATATACAAATTGCCCGACAACATCACTGGGGTGTAGCGGCCCCCGCCAGGCATAGCACGCGCCTGGCAGGAAGATCTTCCCTTTTCCGCCAAAAGTTGTATCAGTGAGAGTACTTCAGTGGTGTTAGCACGCATGTCAAGACAAGACCTCTGATGGATGCTCTCGCTCGCTCTGTCATAGTACATACGAGAGAAAGAGACTTTGGCGGAAAATGGAGGATCCTCCGACCAGACAGGTGTTGTGTCTGGTGGGCTACTGCCCGACGGTTGTTGTCGGGTTCTTGTATATATGTGCAATCGCTCGGATCGCTTTAATATCGCGATGCAGGATTAGTTCGAATGCGGCGAGGTAGATGTCGCTACAAGACAACATCAACGTATCCCGTGACATAAGTCTAGTCTCGGCGCTCATGCTACAACAGCAGTATTCGTGTTTGTCAGGCACCTGAGAAGCCAGTGGCGCGCGCTGCGGCGGCGCGCGTCCCCGCTGGCCGGCGTGTGCAAGCCGCGGCCGGCGCACGCGCAGCGAGACAGGAACATACACGACAACATCACGCCAGGTGGATACTATTTACTACTCCAAAATTGTGCAATAACTCTATAAACTGTATTTTTTTGTATCAGAAGTCTGAAATAATACTTTGGGTACATAATATACGGTAGCTCATATGTGGATGCTTAGTGAAGACAGCTTAAACCAAACCATCATAGTTTCAGAATTAGAGACCTTTGAATGGCCCAGTGCGGGTTGGTGAACTTCACACGCCCTTCTATATACCTACGTGCAGGTTTCCTCACGATGTTTTCCTTCACCGTTTCATGGCAAGTGGTAATCTCGGAAATGAGATTCGCACATAAACCCAGATGTGTGAGCCGGGGTTTAGACCTGCGCACTTTGATTGCAAAGCCTGCGTTCGGTTACGAACTCCCTATGTATCCTATATTGCTGTCTGTCCCACTTTCCCGCCTAGTCAGCATTCTCACGACACGGCGTCCCAGACGCCTATCCATTCCGAGCTCAGACTCATTCCATCATCCAAGCTAGACGGTTGTCTTAACTTAAACAAAGCATTTTCATATTTTTTTAAAACCTAAACCTACAAAGCCTCGTAACAGTTCGATCACTCGCCTACGCCGCAGTATAATATAATAATTTACATTTTAGATATTGCGTCCGTCAATCTTGGTATGCCCCAGATGTCCCAGGCTCATGATCCGCAGACCTGTCACACGTCGAATAACAACACATTTAATGACATACGGTAAGAACATAATCTTACTACTTACTGTAGCCCTTTCCACGTCCCACACTGCTGGGCACGGGCCTCCCTTCAATGCGAGGGTATTCAGGCCATAGTCCACCACGCTGGCCCGGTGCGGGTTGGCAGACTTCACACATCTATCGACAACTAATCAAGCAGACCCAGACGCACAGGTTTCCTCACGATGTTTTCCTTCGCCGTTTCTTAGCAAGTGATAATCTCGGATGAAAATGAGATTCGCACATGAAACCCAGAGGTGCGAGCCGGAGTTTGAATCTGCGCACTTTGATTGCAAAGCGTGCCTTCGATCTCAAAGTCATTTATAAAAAGCATATGCTGGACGGCACAAGTTGTCTATCTGGTATTTTCCGCTGAATAATAGTCAAAATAATATTGTTTATTATAATATTTTTAGGGACAATCTTCACCAACGACCAAAAACACCGTCCGTGACTTTGGACGTCAATAAAAACAGGGAGAAAAGTCCCAAGTCTGTTCTCAGGGAGGCGAAGGAGAAACTAAGGAAGTAATCAATGTTTTAATATTAACTGACTTGCCATCTCGCTCTGATATTACCATGAAAAAGACGGCCATACGCTTAGTTTAATGACAAATAAATAGATAGCATCTTCCCATTTGCAATGGACAACGGTTTAGTCTAGTGGTCTGAGCGTAGGCCGTTCAGCTCTCTACACCACATGGTAGCGGGTTCAATTCCCAACAGTGGCTAATTTCGAAAATGGCCTTCGCGGAATTTGTCCAGGGGGGCAATTCCCACAAAAGCTCGGTGTGACGTCATTTTCTCGACAAATCTGACAGTTGAAAGGGATAATACACATGTCTACACGGTCATGCTAAGCCTACTGGCCCTATAGCATGACCGTGTAGACGAAAGCTTTATCTCATTCAACTGTCAGATATTATTGTCGAAAGAAAACGAACAACACAACCAGTTTGACGTTTTGTTTCGACATAATATGTCGAATTAGACATGATGTCAATTTTGCGAGAATTTGGCAACCGGGACCTGATTTTCGTTTGATAGACATCCACATCTATTAGAGATAGGTCGAAACAAAAGAAAACCCTAACAGCCCTAAAAAACTGAAAATTTACAGCCAAAAAAAAAAACATTATCTCTAATAGAGATTGATGTCCTGGTCTGTGTGTAATTGGATCGTGCATAGTACAAACTCAGCTTAGGATTCGATGAGTATGTGTTTTATGGCGATATTAATACATTCATGGTATAATTTTTAGTAAGGACAGTATCAAGTTCAGTCCGGTGGACGTTCCCCGCGAGAAGAGCCCCAACGCGGTGCTGCGAGAGGCCAAGCTGCGTCTGCGCAAGCTCGAGATCGAAGCCGAAGCCGTCGAGAAGTCGTACCTCGACTTTAAGAAGAAACAATCCGAAATGAGAGATGAACGAAGAACTATCAACATAGCAGACGAGGCCGTTATTACCAGGGATTTCGTCAGGGACTTGGGTAAGTACCACCTACTACCTACCTACTCTCATTTGCAACGCATAGTACCTAACTATGCGTTGCAAATGAGAGTAGGATTGTCAATAACCTCTATCTGTCAAATGTCACTTGAAAATAATGGTTTGCAAAAAAAACTAATAAATAATAATAATAATTGATTTTTTTAAATTAATTTGCTTAGTAGTAAATTGTAAATAATATACATCATCATCATCAATAATTAATTATTTAAAGTCATATTCTCATTTCAAACGCATAGTAGGTACTTTCAAGATACTAGCAAAGGCGCGTCGTCTCTAACCAACACCGCCCTTTACCAGCTCAGGCTGACTGCATTAAAAAAAATATATTACCATCACGCTTATTCCTTGAAGAGATGGAAAAATATAGAGTTATCTATCTATTACCCGAAAGCGTAGGCAGTCGCATTGCAGTGCACTCACACTTCGCCAATGAAATTTGGTCCCAATGTAATAGATGACAAGGCTATTACCATTATACCGCGGTCATACTTCTCTCTATTCGAGTGAGGTTTGAGCCACAGTCCACCACGCTGGCCCAGTGCGGGTTGGTGACAGCGCTAGAAGAACTGACGTCGTCCGCGCGAAAGTGACCTAACCCACAATTTTTCATATTGTTACCTAACTACAAAACATTTCTAAAACCTATATTAATAATTATAAACCCTATTATTTTCATAGTGTATGTCTCAAGCTAAGGCTACTTTTGAGCTGACGCCTTCAATTGTAGTTTATTATTGTAATAATTCAAATTTGTTTACAGACATCAGAAGAAGTAGATCGCTACAAAAACTCGACGACTCATACGGCAACGATATGGAAGCGCAATATCGAGATGCCGAGAAATCCCTCAGAAACGATTTCGACAAATACATCCGAGAGTGCCAAACCAAATTGGACTTTGGAGACCGATTTAGAACGAGACCAACTGTCGCCGATAAAATTAAACCGATACCAAACGCTTACGCCGATACCAACCCAATTAAACACAGGGAGAGAAACAACGATTACCTCGAAACGCCAATGTCGGAGTTCAGAAAACTTTACCAATCCGAGCGACAATTCAAAGTAGACATCTCTGATAGGAACTCGGGAGTGGGCAACATAAGCGACCATTCAAATCTAACAATCCAGTCCACGTCCACCGGACGGAAGGACGCCATACGCAAAGCGAAACACAACAAAAGCGCCGAATTGGAGATATTAAAACAGAATATTAGTAAAATATACAATCTCAACGATAATATAGAAGCTCTCGAACGAGACGAGGTAACGGTTGATGATAATCTGTTGCGAGTTGAAATTGAAAATGCTAACGAAGCGAACACGATATCTAACGTGGTTGTAGCAAGTTGCGTTGATACGACGGAGACAGCGCTAGACACTAATCAAACACAGATGACTTTCATAGTGAGCCCCAAAAGAAACTCTCCTAGGAGTAATATCGAGGAAATCGTCCTAACTCCCGACAGGCCTAAGAGATCTATGACGCCGGAACAAGCGGCCCATCTCACGAGAAACGATGTTTTAGACGCCATTTCCAACGCAGACGACGTTAACAACGTTTCAAGTATTCAAATCGACTTGAATTTGTCTTCGAAAGAGGTTCTAGATGATTCTATAAGCGAGGACGAGAGGGATGATTATCCAGACGATTTTTCCGCCGACGTCGACAACTACAACTGCCGTTCGGACTATGACAACAACACGCAGTTGTCGCTGCCGAAGACATCCGAAGACGATGATAACTTTTGGAATTCGTAAATTTGAATGTTTCGTGTTTTAGAGTATGTTTGTTTGAGATGCGATTGAAGTTATAGTATTTACAAACCGTTTTAACAACATTCAGGGGGAAAGAAAAACATGTGTTAGGAAAAATTAAAACAACGCTAAAAAAGAACCAGTCATAATTTATTTTTGTTAATGTCCATGTGAATTTAAAACATAATATATAAAACATACTTTATATATAATATTACAATTATTTTATTTTTAGTTATAAAAATACAAACATTCATAATATAATATCGATCATCACCGTTTGGCATATGAGTACCTACTATACAGTCATATAAATGCTAAATGAACGCAATGAAACAATGCAAAGTTATTCTCATAAAACGGGACTAATGAAAAACTGGGACAAATTAAAAAAAATGTTGCATTTTGGAAATTTTCAGAAATTTTTATTATCCTTGTACACAAAATAAAACTCACTTTACAGCTTATCTGACATCTATCTCAATAACCATTTGCTTAGCAAATGTCACTAAAGGTTTTTTTATTGTGTGTACAATGATTAAATTGACACTAAATTCTATAAACAATTTCAATCCTTCTACAAACCTCCTAAAATTTCATTTTCCAGTACAATAGAGTGCTACAATGCCTCCGTAAATGAATTTGAGTGTTGGAATAGTTATTTGTCTATGTTGGACAGTAATAAATTTGAGGGCTACACATGTTAGTCGTAATAATATTTTACTATTTCAAGTTAGCTACTTTTTTTTTATAGCCTATTGTATGTCCCACTGCTGGGCAAAGGCCTCCCCCTCTCGTCTCCACATGTCCCTGTACTGGGCTTGTTGTGGCCACGTTTCTCCCGCAAAAGTGAACATTTTGTTATTAACTTCGTTTAATAAAAATACACAGCCATATTTCAATTATTAACGTAACAGGAAGTCCTATTTCAGATTGCGCCTACACAAATATCAACTTGTATTAGCCAATAAAAGTTATTATGAAAAATAATTATATGAATCAAAAAAAATAATAACCTAATTACTTTCACGTCTTAATGACATTCACTATTAATTTTAATTATTACATTACAAATAAGTTCTGTTTTTAACGAAAGAAACTGACGAAACATTAATCTATTGACCCGTGTCTAATCAGATTGAACCTTAAACTATGAGAGAAAAGGTACAATTGCAAATATTTGTCTTATTCAGGTCAAATTACAGGTAATTAATAAGTTGTCAAAATAATTAACCTAGGGCCTTTAAACTTAGTTTTACCAATTTCAACCTTTAGGTCTGTTTCTGATTATTCGCGAGACTAAACTGGTGTTAATTCTGTTGTATTAAAATTAAGATTCTAAATTCGGTCGTACTAAAAAATCACGCTCATACATTGAGGCAGTGAGAACAACGACAATACAATTAAGTTTAGTTTGGTACCAACAGAATTGTCACCACTGTGATATAAAAAAATTTACATCTAACCCATATCTAAAACCTAGATAATGTCAAACAATATGAGATTTATCGAGTCATAAGTAACATGATAGCACAACTCCGTGTTACATAGAATAGGATATTTAAATACGGTAAGTCATGGAAATTTGTGCTAGTTATGTATCATGATGAATTTATTAATCATTGAAGAGATATTCTTTCATAGAGTAACTGGAGAACCCATATTGACTTCGCCCTGCGTATGGCTCTTTGCCATTGTAGTTACCTGTAGTATACGATGATGGGGCAACCGCAATGGCGGATGTCAGATAAACGTTAGAGAAATTTGCCGCAGGGCAGAGTTTATAGGGCGTTTTCGTTATATATCTCAATGTATTCTCTACATTCATTTAGTTGTTGTATGTCAGTCTGTGAACCCACTCTGGGGTTCGGTTCCCATCCTGGCCATGAAGTTCAAATTGAAGTACAGATTGAAGTGGATGGCCTGACGGAACTAGTACTTGCTACATGATATTCTCACATTCTTAGTAATCTTTGAATCATATAAGACAAAATAACATATCTAAACACATACAAAAATAGAAAGGTGCCATAACATTTAATTATTTTTATGCTCACAAATATAATATCTAGTTATATTTTTTAGTAACTTGTTTTAATAATTATTATTAGTATGTTAAATGTCACCTTTTTATTATGTCATTTTTATTATGTCACATTGTTTTTTTGTTAAATTGCATATAATAAATTAGTTTACCAATGTCCAGAATATTTTTTTAAGCCGACTATCATGAAAGCATTTCTATAAATTAATACCGTAAAACGTATGGAAATAACTGAATTCTACTTTTAAAAAAAATATGGGCTCCATTGTTTATACTTGAGTGTTAAAAATATCGCCATCTTGCTCTAACATTATGGCTGAGAGACGGACGTCAACACGCTTAGTTTTGTGCCGGCAATCGGCACCTGCGTGTCCTATTAATCCTTATAGTTCTGTGTCTTTCCTTTACCCAATTTCCGTAAGTTTTATCGTAAAAATATATAGAAATACATTTTGGATCGTCATCTCTTATACAACGGATACATTGTTTATATAACCATGTCTTAAAACATATACAAACATTCTCTAATATAATATTCTACATCTATGACCAAAATTATGACTATCTATGACCAAATAGAAATAAATTATCTCTAGTCATGAACATTGAGACGAGATGTACAAAAAAAACTTGAATAACCTATTAAATTTAATATTATGAACACGATATTAAACAGTTTTTTTTTACTAATAATTATAAAGGGTTTATAAAATACTCGTGAAGAAAATTAATAGTTTGGTGAAGTTTTTAAAAAACACTGTCTATAAATGAGATTTAGAATAACACATCTTCAAAAGGTAGACAGCCCATCTAAATTCGAATCGCTTTAACCTCCCTTACCACGTATCCGACGGCACAAACTTTCGCCGCAGATATAATTAAGTCCGCTGTACAATTAAGACTCCAAATCAAACCTTATTCGTAATAACATTAAGGTCTATTTTACAAACCGCAACATAATAACAATAGAAGCATATCGACGTCAACCGACAAAAATATTAGTTTTACCCAGTTTAGTTTATGGATATAACAGAATTAGCACCATTATATACGTATATACCGTTCAATATTCACGCCCGCACTAACACAGTGCATAAGCAGTAGTGTGTTTGTCGATCAGAAGCCGAAACTCATGTTTTGGTTCGCGTGTTTCACGGCCTGAGCCGACCTGGGCGAGTTGGGGCCTGTTACACGAAGCCATGTCGACACCTGAAATCAATATACATAATATTATTAGTATTTCAGTGTATACAATCCGTTGCGTATAGTATCTTAAATAATTTTATGAAGGCACCATTTTAATCAGTAAATCTCATTTTTCATAGTTTTGACATTATTAGTCATTTGATCAAAGCTTTCATTCTCGCTATAGTTAGGTCAAAATAGACATTCACCCTTGCATAAATTCCCAAGAAGCTGAAAGTTTACATGAACGTTAGGGATACCATTATAATGAAATCGTGAAAAGTCACCATCGATCCCATGTGTGCAATTTTTTTATTCAAGGTCAAAGTTCGAAAAAATGTGTTTTTTGTTTTTTCTTTTGCGAAACGGTTAGTCTTGTTTACCTGCAAGGGCACTGCCCTGTGTCCGTCGTCCTTCGCGGCGTCCTTGTGCGGCGTGGAGCGCGCGGCGGGCGCTGCGGGCGACGCGGCCGCGTCCCGAGCACGACTCGCGCGCGACACCACCCGCAGAGGGCTGCACGCGGGGGAGAACGACGCGCACAGCACGGAGCTCTCGTCCGGACTCGCCGGCATCACCCAACTGACCAAAATCAATGTTAACCGTCAAATACAGACAGTTGTAGCCGACTGGACGAACGCACACCTTGCAATCGAAGTGTGCAAGTTCAAACTCGCACCTCTGGGATTTATGTGCGAATCATCATTTTCATACGAGATTATCACTTGCTATGAAACGGTGAAGGATAAACATCGTAAGGAAACCTGCACGTCCGAGGGAACTTGACTAGTTTTCGATAGATGTGTGAAGTCTGCCAACCCGCCCTGGGCCAGCGTGGTGGACTATGGCCCGAATCCCCCTCGCATTGAGGGGAGGCCCGTGCCCAGCAGTGGGACATTAAAAGGGCTGTAGTAGTAGTACGCTTACGCCGCTCGGTTCTCTGCACCGGGTGGTTTCGGGTTCGATATCATAGAGTAAAAAGAGAACCCATATCGACTCCGCCCTCCGTATGGCTCTGCGGCAATTTTTTGACGTCTATCTGACATACGCCATTGTAGTATACGACAACTACTTAGAGCAACTGCAATGGCGGATGTCAGATAAATGTCAAAAAAATTGCCGCAGGGCGGAGCCGATATGGCTTCTCTGTTTACTCTATGCTTTATATCCCTCAAGATATATAACGGAGATGTCCCACTTGATCCGGCAACTAGAATGGCAGATATCAGATAAATGTCAAAAAAATTGCCACAGGGCGGAGCCGATATGGCTTCTCTGTTTACTCTATGACATATCGTCACTTGCTCGACTAATTTGACAGTTGGAAGATGTCCATGCTAGTTCGTCCATGCTGTCATACTAAGCCTGCTGTTAAGTATAAAGTCGATTCATCCGCCATCTTTATCACCATCCATTTTTATTTATATTGTGTATTTATTGAATTTGCCCTTGCTATTAAATACTTGACACTGGCTGAAATACCCGCGAAACGCAAGTGGAGCCTATCCTCATATTATTCCATTATATATCATCATTTCATTCGTAAGTAAGAAGAAGAAGAAGTATAAAGACATAGTTACTTGTCTCTCTCAGCGCGTGAGTACAGCGCTACAGTATGCCGCCAGCGATACACATTGGGGAAGCGGTCCGCACATATCCGACACTCCGACAGCGCGTCAAACACCAGTCGGTCCATCTTTGTCGGCTCTTCACTGTTCAACAAATATTACACCGTTATTACTAGAATAGGTAGTCAGTGGTATACAGAAGTGTATCCACAATTCGTCAAAGCATTATGGTCCCAATGTCATAAGACATAGAACCCGTTTTAATGGTCATAAAACTGCCTTGTAAGGTTTGTTTTTCTTTAAATTATTTACTTTTCATTTCTAAACGAATTTACTAACTCACACTTGTAAAAAACTTGGTCACACGCGTTTTGACGGGCGTATTTGATTCTTAAGGCTAGCTTAAGAATCAGAATCAGATTTTTTATATATAAGTAAACCAATACAGGCACTTATGAATCGTCAATAAATAATAATAATAGTATCTCTACCACCCATTCGGAATGCATTTCCTATGAAGAAGAATGGGCAAGAAACTCCATGGTTGCTTTTTTCCAATAAGGATTTACATTTTTGTGTGTGTTTTTCTTAATTAACAATTATACAATATAGAGTTGATGAGAGCGGGAGAAACGTGGCAACAACAAGCCCAGGACAAGAACATATGGAGACGGGAGGGGGAAGCCTTTGCCCAGCAGTGGGACATAAAAAAGGCTATTAAAAAAAAGTTAATGAGGCTAGTATACTATGCGATTCAAACGAGAATAGGATCGACTTTGCGCCATATTGTGACGTGAAAAAACGAATTATGACTTTAAATAATTAAATATTCTATTAAGACAATTTACGACTAATTTAACTATTTTATTTATATTTCATGTAGGTTATTACATGTTATTATTGATATTATGCAAATAAGTTTTTTGCAAACCATACTTTTCATGTGACATTTTACAGAGAGAGCTTATTGACATTCCGATTCTTATTTGGATTGCATAGCATTCTCAAAACACAATTAAATAACTACGTGCAGATTAAGATGTATTGATTGCATAAATTGGGAAGTCAGACTGGGAAGCAGTGGTAGCCTCGTGGTCAAGAACGCCTGCCTTGAACGTAAGGGGTGCAAGTTCAAACCCCAGGCCCGCGTGAGATAATCCTCTGAGATAATTTTCATGTGCGAATGTCATTTTCAACAATGATTACCACTTGCTGAACGGTGAGGGAAAACATGGTGAGGAAACCTGCACGTCTATAGGAAGGCGTGTGAAGTTCACCAACCCGCACTGGGCCAGCGTGGTGGACTATGGCCCAAATCTCCCTCGTATTGAGGGGGAATGTGCCCGGTATAAGGGCAATAGGCTCGCCCCCTATTAAATTGGGACCAAAATACATCGGCGTAGCGTGAGCGCACTGCAGTGCACCTCTGCCTACCCCTTCGGGGAATACAGGCGTGATGATGTGTATAATATATAGACTGTGTATAGATTTACCCGTATATGAAGGGTTCGGCGACAGCTCGATCGCTGGCCTCGGCCATGTCGTCGTCGTCACACTCCGAATACTCGGAGGCGGTCAGGTACTCGTCGCCCGACTCCGAGTTGCACGAAGCCACCGACTCATCGTCCGATATCTGTTGGATAACACATAAATGTTCTTAGATACCATCACATCAGACATTTTACACTAATTTGACACTTATAGACAATCAAGTTTTGAGATTAATGTTTTTAGGGTTCCATACCCAAATGGTATAACGGGAACCCTATTACAAAATAAGTAAATAAATAAATAAGACTTTGCTGTCCGTCCGTCCATCCGTCTGTCACCAGGCTGTATCTAATGAACCGTGATAGTGAGACAGCTGAAATTTTCACAGATTATGTATTTCTGTTGCCGCTATAACAACAAATACTAAAAAACAGAATAAAATAAATATATAAGGGTGCGCCCATACAACAAACTGAATTTTTTTGCTCGTTTGTATAGATAATGGTACGGAACTCTTCGTGCGCGAGTCCGACTCGCACTTGGCCGGTTTTTTTTATCTTCGCCTACGGGATTGTCTATGGGATTACTGACCGGGACACAATGAGGCGTCAAGACGCGTGCGTAAAGTTTACGAATACCTCGTAAAAAAATAATAATACTGCAATTATAATTTTGCAGTTTAGTGATTTTTTTTACCAAGTCATTCTTGCTAAATTCTTGCCAAACAAGCAGTGGTAGCCGAGTGGTCGAACGCTCGCTTTGCAATCAAAGTGCGCAGGTTCAAACCCCGGCTCGCACCTCGGGGTTCCATGTGCGAATCTCATTTTCATACAAGATTATCACATGCTAAGAAACGGTGAAGGAGAACATCGTGAGGAAACCTGCACGTCTGTGGGAGCTTGACTAGTTCTCGATAGATGTGTGAAGACTGCCAACCAGCACCGGGCCAGCGTGGTGGACTATGGCCTGAATCCCCCTCGCATTGAGGGCAGGCCCGTGCCCAGCAGTGGGACGTTAAAAGGGCTGTAGTAGTATTCTCGGCAAATTACTAAATACGAATTATAAAAATATTGCATTGACTCTTCTTTTCTTTTTTTACGAAATGAATGAAATGATGATATTTAATGGAATAAGATGAGGAATGGCTCCACTTGCGTTTAGCGGGTATTTCAGTCAGTGTCAAGTAATTATTATCAAGGGCAAATTCAATAAATGCACCTTATAAATAAAAATGGATGATGACAGTTATAAAGATCAGGGTTCGAGGATATATATCCGATATATATCAAATGATTTTTTATGATATATATCAATAGAAACATTAATAAAAAAAAAATATTAAGTATTTTTTGGCGTTTGTTACTGTATTTCTACTTCCCAAATGTTGGAGTAGAGTTAAATATACTCCCTAATACCGTAATAGTAAGTTCTAGTCCAAAAAATATTTTTAACAAAAAACAAAAACAGACTTCAAAAACATAGGTTTTTTTGTAAAAAATACTTTTGTATTCACGATTTTTAGTGTCAATAATAGTAATTCACTATCCGGCCGGATACCGGATAGTAATTCACTATCCGGCCGGATACCGGATAGTTATTCACTATCCAGCCGGATACCGGATAGTAATATTTCACTATCCGGTCGGATACCGGATAGTAATTCACTATCCGGCCAGATACCGGATAGTAATTCACTATCCGGCCGGATGCCGGATAGTAATTCACTATCCGGCTGGATACTGGATAGTAATAATTCACTATCCGGCCAGATACCGGATAGTAATTCACTATCCGGCCGGATACCGGATAGTAATTCACTATCCGGCCGGATACCGGATAGTAACTCACTATCCGGCCGGATATCAGGTAGTAATTCCAGGGTTCGAGGATATATATCAATATATATCATGATATTTTTTATGATATATATCTATAGAAAAATTGTTAAAAAAAAATATATTAAGTAATTTTTGGCGTTTGTTACTGTATTTCTACTTTTCAAATGTTGGAGTAGAGTTAAAAATACTCCCTTATACTGTAATAGTAAGTTTTAGTCTAAAAAATATTTTTAACAAAATACAAAAACAGATTTCAGAAACCTAGGTTTTTTGTAAAAAAATACTTTTGTATTCACGATTTTTAGTGTCAATACTCTTTGAAAATATGCAAGTATTAGCAACTCATAACAGCCCTAGAAAAGTTTATATTTACAACCAAAAAAAATGGCTTTCATACAAAATGGATGTGTATCAAACTTTTGATATATATCGGATATATATCATAAATATCCGATATTTTCGAACCCTGATAAAGATGGCGGATGAATTCTTGTATTGACTCTCCGTTTGTTGTATGGGAATCCCTTAAATATTTATTTTGTTGTGTTTTAGTATTAAATTTATTGTTACAGGGGCAACAGAAATACATCATCTGTGAAAATTTCAACCTTCTATCACGGTTCATGAGACACAGCCTGGTGACAGACGGACGGACGGACAGCGAAGTCTTAGTAATAGGGTTTCCGTTTTACTCTTTGGGTACGGAACCCAAAAAAGGTTTTATGTGGTGGTGTGTGACCTGGTGGTCGATTGGCGCGGCGGGCGGCGCGTAGGGCGCGGCGCCGCTGTCTCCGGCCGGAGAGTTGACGCTCACCACGCGCGCAGCCTCTGCGTGCTGCATCCGCCCGTCACCTGACACACAACATACCTGTGCTCGAACCACGTGCTCCAAGACTAGACTAATGCTAAGATATATGTTGATTTTGTCTCTTACTCTCGTATCAAATAAGAGAGAGCGAGTGCGCGAATCCGTGACAATGGTCTAGTCTTGACATGATTGATACCCACTGTACTATTAGAAATCTAAAATAATACACTCACATAACTATGCATAAGTATTTAGTATACAACTGAATGATACATACATTTTATTTAAATAAGTGGGTATGCTTCATTCAACAAAAAAAAATGATTACCAATTTTCGTTATAGGTAGAATATACAGGGTGTATCAGAAGTCCGAAATAATACTTTGAGTATATATACAGTAGCTCATATGTGGATGCTTAGTGAAGACAGTGTGTACCTAACTATCATAGTTTCTGAGTTATAGACCTTTGAATATTACTCACAAGTATCGTGTTCTGGAATTTGGGTACATCCATAACCCTATTCAGCAGTGTAAATTACACTTATGATGGGCGACTAACAATATTTACAAAACAGAACTTGCAAGTTTAACATAGGACTCGAGATATTACGTGTTATAGAAATTGATGACAAAAAAGTTGGAAAAACATGGTCGAATTAGGATAATTATTTAATACTATTCAGTTGTATACCCGATACTGAAGCAAACGTCAAAGTATTATTATGGACTTCTGAAACACTCCGTATACTATCATATGCATTTAGTAAAACGCTGCTTATTTTGAAATTACAAACAGACACTTCAATTTAATTTATTTGTATAGATATATAGATTGGACAGAAACTAAGAATGAAAGTCGACTACTTCTTGATGTACACTCACCAATATCATAATCAAATGTCAGTCTTCTTATAAAACTCTCACTCTTAGGACTCGTAGACAATGTGGATCTATTCTTCCTGAACGATGCGTTCTTCTTGCTGTTCCTTTCGAACACCTCCACACGCCACTCGCACCTACACTGTTCCGCTTTAGCCCACAGCTCTGAACACTCGCCCTCCGAGACAGCCGGCCCTCTACACCCTCCCTCCTCCGTCAACGCTTCACATATAAAACTGGCCACACATCTCACATGCCCGTCGATGACATGACCTATATTGACCCTACTCGGACCCCTACACGGTTTCCTCTCATCATCAGAACTAAATATATCATCGTTCGGACACCGAAGCTTCATTAGAAATTCTAACAAACGATTGATATCTTCCCACTCTTTAGTCTGCTGTTTCAATTTGTACACGATCAATTGAGCTAATCTCGAATGTATCAGCGCGAAATCGATGTTTTGAAATCGTTCGTCGTCCATGTAATTTAATATAGTGCTGTGTAGATGTTTCGCTTCGGATTTGAGGGAATCGCCGGCGACTTCCGGCTCGGCCGTTAGTGAGAAAGTGAGAGCGTCGGCTATTCTCTTAGCGAACACTTGACCGGTGCGTTCGATGCATAGTAATTGGCTGAAGGTGTGACTGATAATCGGGGAAGGTTCACCGTTGGTGTGTTTGGTACTTGGCTGTCGGCATTGCCGCTGTCTTATGGGATCAGTTTTCCTCCAATGCGGAGGTCTGTCGGTGATTTTACAACAGGCGTTCATTGCAACGCATAGTTCGGACATGGGGCTTAGTATTGAGTCTTTTGGGCTGTGTTGAGGGAGGCTGATGCTGATTCTAGAGAGTGATATCTCGTCAGGCGAGTGTTCTGAGTGCGCGCAGCTGTCGTTGTAAGCGAAGGAGCACGCGGTCTCGTACTTGGCCTTGAGATACTTCTCCAGTAGAGCCAGACCTTCGGGTGCACGAAGGTCGGTGAATGTATCCAAGAAAGGCCAGTATTCCTTCCAGCCGATTTTCATTTCCTCCGCTAAGTTCCTGCAATGTCATAATCAGAGTCAAATCGATTGTTTAACCTTATTATACTCGTTACTCGCAAATTGTGTATCCTTGTATTCTTTGCTCGGATAGGAATGCGATCTCGACTGACAGCAGAAACCTATACAGGGTGTTTCAGAAGTACGAAATAATACTTTGACGTTTACATCAGTATCGGGTAAACAACTGAATGGTATAAAAATTGGATCGAAATTTGACCATTTTTTTTCGTCGACGATTTCTATAACTCGTAATATCTCGAGACCTATGTAAAATTTTCGTGTTCTGTTTTGTGAATATGCTGCTGAATAGGGTTATGGATGTACTCGAAGGCTAGAACACCATACTTGTGAGAAATATTCAAAGGTCTGTAACTCAGAAACTATGATACAGTTAATAACTGTTTTCACTTATCATCTACATATTTGTTATATAAACTGTCTTCACTAAGCATCTACCGTATTTGTACCTAAAATATTATTTCGGACTTCTGATACACCTTGTGTTCTATGTAATCTGTGAATTTTACTTAGGATAAAATGACCTATATTCTCAATTTTTGCGTTTCAATATTCATGAAAGTTTACTTTCTATCAAGGATGGGCAATCGTCCCAATATTATTTCAAAGACGACTGAGATATAGTTATCCATACAGGCGTGGTGATGCAGGATGTATGAAACAAACTGAAAAAGTTTTTAATATTGAAACCCGTCTACTAAATGAAATCGGTTAACATCGGGGTTTACTTACGAGATAAATTCGACTACTGTTGATGAAGTCAGTTAAAGTGTAGCCTACGTTACTTGAACCATAAAAACGAATCGATTGATGCCTTATTTATCAAGATCGGATCGGATGTATAGTTTAAGCGCTACAGAGGAACATACGTAAATACGTACATATATCAACTGCTAAAATCATAACACTTCCTTTTGTCTTAGCTGTAGTTTTGCAAAATGGTATTAATAGGTAGTAGCATTACCTGTGTGAATGGTGAAGGAAAACATCGTGAAGGAAGAAACTGGCACGTCTATAGAAAGGCGTCTGAAGTTCACCAACCCGCACTCGGCCAGCGTGGTGGACTATGGCCCAAATCTCTCTCGCATAGAGGGGGAATGTGCCCGGTATAATGGCAATAGGCTCGCCCCCTATTTCATTGAGACCAAAATACATCGGCGAAGTGTGGGCGCACTTCAGTGCACCTTACCCTACCACTTCGGGGAATACAGGCGTGATGATGTATATGTGTTACCTGCCGACAGTTTCCAGTCCCTTGGTGATTTCTTTGAGGCGGAAGTTGGGCGGTGCGAGTCTGGCGGCGCGTGGCGGTGTCTTCCAGCGCCGGCGGAAGCAGTCGGCGTCGCGCGCCGCCATGGGCCCGGCGTACGCGCGAATCTCCAGCCGCGGACTCATCGGGTCCACGTTTATCTCCTAACATACGTGAATCATGTCATTCAATATGGCCATGGGAAGAAAGCCAGAAGGACCATATAGAAAATGATTAGAGTAGTGAACAGTAGGCCTTGCATTATTTTATTTTTTATAGCCTATTGTATGTCCCACTGCTGGGCAAAGGCCTCCCCCTCTCGTCTCCACATGTCCCTATCCTGGGCTTGTTGTGGCCACGTTTCTCCCGCAAAAGTGACCAAATCGTCGCACCAGGCCTTGCATTATCAAAATCAATTTTTTCTTTATTTGTGTAGGCCAAAAACCACTTACAAATAGTCACATTCTACCACCGCTTCGGAATGCTGCTTCCACTGAGAAGAGCCGGTAAGGATTATGAGTAATACATTCTCAGGAGCAGCAACGCCATGAGAGCAGGAAGCACCTTTGTCTCAATACCAGAGAAGAATTATACTCACGCAGTCTAATATTACATACAAATTTTGGCATTACGCCTATGAAGCTAGTATAAGGTGCGCCTACTCCCGATCGTATAGACATAAGTTTTATCTCTTTCAACTGTCAGAATTGTCGAGGAAATGGCGTCACACCGAGCCATATCCATTACAAAATGATCGACATTCATACGACTTGATGCTCGACGTCATTTTCTCGACAAATCGACAGTTGAAAGAGACTGGACGGTACCGCCGCGTCGTTAGACATGAATATAATATGACTGCACTAGTGTTGTGTTTTAAAGAGACATCTCTAATAGTGTTTTTGTTGTTCTGATGTCCCCCGTATTTAATAGTTGCGTATGAGACTTATACATATCGTTAACTATAATTGAAAGAAGACGATTATGCCATTTGAACTAGTAACAAATGCAATGAATTCCTCCCTTACTATTTAAGGTGTAATCATGTCTTATTATTTATTTGTGTGCAATTAATTTTAAATTTTCATACAAAACTATTGTTACTGCCATTCTAACTTTATTCTTGTTCTATGAGTGAATATACTTACGGGTGGGTTGGCCGGTGTGAATGGTCTGCCAATAGTGGGCGCTGCGGTCTCGTCTTCCGTGTGAAGCACCGGCACGTAGTAACGCTCCTGCAGCATAGTGGATATCCGTTGGGCCGTTTCCGGAGTCGAGTTCGATGACCGCTTGCAGATTACCTGTCGGAACATAAAATATAATATCGAAAGGTGAAATCATGTCATTCAAAGCGCCCGCGACCAATTTTATGCCAATAGCAAAACGAACTGTATTAAATCGTGGAATAGGTACATTTCACAACGACTCGTCATCAACGATGCGAGTGAATTTGTCGCGTGATTTCACCACAGAAATTCAATCTCTACGTATATTGATACAGAGTACATTTTGTAAAATAATCTATTGAATTCGCTTGCACCAGTAATAATTTGACTTAATCGACACTTTTGGGCGATTTTCACTTATATGCATATTTAGAATCAGCGAATTTTTCTGCCTCGAAGGAGTATGCTATCTTGTAAAATTAAAAAAAATGTCGCTTAGGTCAATATGTCACCCATCGATATGTACTTTTATATTTACTGACGTAAAAATCAACTAAAATCTGTTATGTTAATCTTCAAGCTTGCAATGTTTTCATTGGAACTGACCACATTATGTCACGAGAAGAAATGTCTTTGCGTTGAATTAGGACTAAAAGGATTTCAGTCCAGTTTTAAAGTGATGAGGGCAGACATAATTTTTTTTGCCAATACTAAAACAGACTGTATTGTCACAAAGAAAAAGCTCACACTTCTACGAAATATCATTGAGAGCACGAGCGAATTTCGTTGACTTTTACAACAGAACTTCAACCTTTATTTATATAGATACAAGTGTTCGTTTTGTGCGCTCGGGTCACTCACATCTTTGGGCTGCTCTCCGTACTTGTTGACGGCGGTCTTGTTGCACTCCGAGAACGACGTGAGCACGTCGACAACGTCCTCGGAGCCGAACTTGGCGGCGAAGTGTAGCGGCGTCTCGTTCATCGCCTTGTCTGGGGTGTTCAGGTACCGGTCCACTAGGATGCCGGCGAACTCCTACACGAAACAAAACATACGTGGGAAGTGCAGCAGAAGGACCATAGAGAAAAGGACTCACTAGATTGGTGAACAGTAGGCTTAGCATGACTGTATAGACGTAAGTTGTATCTCTTTCAACTGTCGGATTTGTCGAGAAAATTACGTCACGATGAGCTTTTTGTAAAGAACATGACTCACGTGTGACGTCATTTTGTCGTTAATGTGTAGTCATCTCATGCTTAGGGTACCGATGAAATTGGTAGACACGACAGGGTTCATTTTATCGGTAGTGTTATGCTAAGCGCACTGTAGTTGTAGCATGAGCGGCAAGACTAGACTTTTGTCACAGAATATGTTAAATAAATCTCTTTCTCTCGTATGAAATAAGAGGGCTACCGAGACAATCCGTGACAGAGGTCTTGTCTTGACATGCGCACTAATACCACTAGTGTTTCCCGCTTGGTAGCTCAAAAGACCAATGAGACCGCCCCCACGGCATCCTAATAAGATGCCCAATATCTCGCCACTTCCGCCAGTCACCAATAGATGGCGCGACTGCTAGAAATTAACCGCCATACAAAGTCCTATGAAAATTCTAGCACGCGTTACAAGAGTTCTCGACAATCTGAACTATATATACTAACTAGCTGTGCCCGCGGTTTCACCCGCGCTAATAGTTACTTTAGCGTAGAGTGATATTATAAAGTCTATGATTATAAGTCTATAATACCCGATTCATGTTCGGGAATATTCCCGTTTTTGCCACATTATTCGTTGCTGCTCCGCTCCTATTGGTCGTAGCGTCATGATATATAGCTTATAACCTTCCTCGATAAATGAACTATTTAACACAAAAAGAATTATTCAATTCGGACCAGTAGTTTCTGAGATTAGCGCGTTCAACCAAACAAACAAACAAACAAACAAACAAACTCTTTAGCTTTATAATATTATTATAGTATAGATTCCCCAACAATATCAACGGGGGGCGTAGCGGACCCCGCCAGGCATACAACCCGGCTGGAAGGAAGATCTTCCCTTTTCCGCCAAACCTTAATAATCGTAAAGAGAAATACATTACCTTGCACGATTCGGCGTCCGCGTCCATTCCGTATAGAGTTTGCACAAACATAGGGTTGCCGACCGTCGTCAATATGAGGTTGCATATCTCCGCGTTCGCCGCCTTCGCAGCTACGTGCAGAGCGTTGTAGCGGGAGCCCTCCTGCCATTACGACATTACAGTTAATACAAATACACTATACAAATAAATAAATACATCATCACATCTGTACAGACGCGCCCCCTTTTTTAAGAGATCACATATAACAACTCAGAGATAATTTTCATGTGCGAATGTAATTTTCAACACTGATTACCACTTGCTGAACGATGAAGGAAAACATCGTGAGGAAACCTGCACGTCTATAGAAAGGCGTGTGAAGTTCCCCAAACCGCACTGGGCAGCGTGGTGGACTATGGCCCCAATCTCCCTCGTATTGAGAGGAATGTGCCCGGTATAATGGCAATAGCCTGGCCCCCTATTACATTGGGACCAAAATACATCGGCGAAGTGTGGGCGCACTGCAGTACACCTCTGCCTACCCCTTCGGGGAATACAGGCGTGATTATGTATTTATATTTAACTCGAAAAGTGCGGCAACTATCCTGCTTTTACCCTATATCAGAGGTGATCACGCGACCTTGTGTCAAAGTTGGCTCGCGCTGTCAATGACATTTCGTTGAGGAAAGAGCTCTTTCTATGAGTCCATACAGTTAGTTTTAGTAGTGACAAAAACTTCGACGGATTCATCCGCCATCTTTATCACTGTCATCATCTATTTTTATGTATAACTAGCTGTGCCCGCGACTTCGCCCGCGTGGACTTTAGGGAGATTAACCGGAAATATGGGTATTATGTTTTTCCCGCGGAACCCTAATGCTTTTTCTAAAATTAAAGTAGCCTAAGTTACGCCTTGGAGCGTCAGCTATCTGTCAGTGAAAGTCCCATTGAAATCGGTTCAGCCGTTTAGAAGTTTACCTCAAACAAACAGACAGACAGACAGACAAAAAATTTTAAAATTGCGTTTTCGTTATAGGTATCGTATATACTTTCATACGCATTTGGTAAAAAAGTGTTATTTTGATATTACAAACAGACACTCCAATTTTATTTATTTGTATTGTATGTATTGTATAGATATTGTATTTATTAATAATTATTCAGCCTTAAAGCCCAAACACACTGGGGCGCCGACACTCACGCAACAACATGTTTGCCAAAACCAAAATAAACTCTGTGTCAATATGCATAAAGATTTAATTTCTGTGGTAAAAGGCACACGCGCGCAGGCGTCAAAATTCGCTAGTGTCATTTAGTTGAACAATGAACTTTTTCTATTATTCAATACAGTTCGTTTTGGTATGGCAAAAACTTCGACGCGGTTTTAAAGTGTTGTCGATGGTTACCTGCATAATGGCGGGTGTGTTCCCGCTGCTGACGAGGAAGCGAGGGTTGTCCCACACGCGGTCCCGCACGGCGCACGCGAGGCCGGCCTCGATCGCCTTGCGCAGCGCCACCATGTCTTGCGGAGAAGGCGCCTTGAATGGGTAAGGCTTCTCGCCCATCACCGCTGTAACAAAACATGATGCCTTAACTACACAAAAAAACAAAATTCAAGTGTCTTGTTTATATGTAGTTTCAAAATGATAACTTTTTACTAGACGCATATGTATAAGTTGAAATTTTCACAGATGATGTATTTCTGTTGTCGCTATATCAAGAAACACTAAAAAACAGCATTTAACACAACATTTAAGGGGGCTCCCATACAATAAACGAGATTTTTTTTGCCGTTTTTATGGATAATTGTACGGAACGCTTCGTGCGCGAGTCCAACTCACACTTGGCCGTTTTTCTGAATAACGGCTCACCATTGTGCCAAACTCTCGTGTTTGAACAAACGATGCGTCTTACGATTCCCTATCGAAAAATATAAGAAACGTATTTTGGTCAAAATATGATTTCCGCGGTGTTAGACGCGACGATATAAGGGGGAAATAGCAACACCTCTTTAAAGTATTGTTACTTCAATGTAACTGTATATTTATGACAGGCTATCTATTGAGTTAAGTGTCAGAAACTGAAAGTAGGTAATATTAATAACATCAGCTGCAATACAGGCTGTGGTAAGGGGGATACTATGTATAACGAAAACGTAATTTTTAAAATTGTCTCTGCTTGTGTGCTTCGGTTAAACTCCCAAACAGCTAAAGTCCCGTCAACTGATATTGACGGTACTTTCACCGGCAGATAGCTGATGTTACAAGTAGTAACTTAAGCTACTTCTATTTTAGAAAAATTATCAAATAACTGTTTCGCAGTTATTAAAAATAAAACCATTCGTTGAAAACCGGCCAAGTGCGAGTCGGATTCGCGCACGAAGGGTTCCGTACCATTATCTATAAAAACGAGCAAAAAAATCACGTTTGTTGTACGGTTGTTAAATATTTATATTATTCTATTTTTTAGTATTTGTTGTTCTAGGGGCAATAGAAATACATCATCTATGAAAATTTAAACTCTCTAACTATCACGGTTCATGAGATACAGCCGGATGACGGACAGACGAACGGACGGACAGTGAAGTCTTAGTAATAGGGTTCCTGTTTTACCCTTCGGGTACGGAACCCTAAAAATTACAGCGCGTCTTAACGCTCCAGTCTACCTGGGACTTGAACGAAGACCAACCATTTTCATTTTATGGACGTAACAAATATCGATTAAAACACGCAACTTTCTACCTAATGTACAGTCATTAGGTGTAGTTGCCGTGTCAGTGAGCAGTAATGAGTTCGCCGACCCAGACCTTTCGCGGTCAGCTTTCATCAGTAAAGTAGGACGACTGTAATTTGGCTGAACCAATAGGGAAAGTTAGTTCATTGTTTAATTAATGGTGATGTACATTCCTATTAGAATAATGAATTGAAAGACAGTGGAGTTACAATAAATAATAATAATAATAGATTAAGGAGACATTAGTTCTTGGGACGACACACATAGTGAGGAAGTTCGCCTCTCTGAAACTTTAAGCACTGGTAACAGATGCGGATGTTGAACTGTTTTTTTTTAAATCTAGTTGTTCTAATCTAGCTTGTAGGTTTAGAGCGTGTAGTCTTTGGAGCTTGGCTTTATACGCTATCTGATAACTTTTTCACAGGATCAGTGAAAAAGTTATCAGATATTGTATAAAGCCAAACTCCAAAGACTACACGCTCTAAACCTACAAGCCCTAACTTCACATACTCTAAATTCTAGTTAAAACGTGTGGCTTAAACGATGTTTATTTATTATATTGTTTTTTTTGCTGATTATTCTTGAAAATCAGATTTTTTTTTACTACATGCTACTTCAAACTAGACTCATCTTGGCAACATTTTTACATGAAAATGTTTTTGGTGGGAATTCATTTATTTTTGTAAGTTGGTTAATGGATTTTTTTGGGTTAATTTTTTCTTTCTTTTTTTCGGGTGTATTTCTTGCACATCAGCCGTGCTGATGGCTGTGGCACTGTACTATATATATTGACATTGGAACAGTATCAATTATGCAACGCCTTAATATTACCATTCCTTCATTTTAAAACTAATGGCTAAATATTGCATATTTGGATGTCAAGAAAGGAATCTCAGTCGTAGCAGGTAAAGCCACATGTTCCAGTGCCTGCAATTATAGCTCTTGTAATAAAAAATGGCTGATTGGATGAATTGTTTAAAGTATTCGATTGTTCACACTTGTAAAGATCTCTGGGTTTTTATAACTTGCAAATGTTAGGAGTTTAGAAAGTTTGAGGCAACAAAAATGCATTCAGTATTTGATGGAACATGGGTCCATCAGACTCCATCACAGTAAATCTAAACCAAACTTAAACTATTTATATAAACCTACTAAAATGCCTAATCAATCTATTCAAGTTGGAATTACTAATTAAATTAAATAAATTGGAAAAGAAATGCTGACTTACTACTACTTAAATCACTGGAAATATGGTCTACAAAGTACAAAATATTCTCTCACAATCTGTTATAATCAGTGACAAATTTATGGGTTTTAGGACATCTATAAAATCTAAAGTATAATAGCTACGATATTCAAACTTTGCATGTTTAATTATTGTACTCATGGTATTATATCTTGAAAATTTTAACTATCTGGCATTATCCAAACCAAAGTTACGAGGGTTCAAAAATACGACGAAACATTTCGAGAAAAGGTAGGTAGTGCCCTTGCGCTTCGCTTGGCTCGTCTTGGTAGATTACTTACAATTGTCATTACCATCAGTGGTGTCAGTAGGCTCGGCGCCGCGCAATGCGAAGGAGACAGCTTCCTGGTAGTTCCTGAATGCCTTGAATCTCGAGGACTTGTAGCGACGAACAAGCTCCAATGCTTCCGACTTGTTTTTATAGACATGGATAGCCTCTGTGAATGAAGATGCGATTAACAGTAGAACACTTGGTATAATAGTTTAATAGCCCAGGTTTGGGTCTGAACTGGACCCTCTCAGTTACGTGGAAGGCTTATTTTACCATAGACAATCATGAAAAAAAGAAACGCCAGATAACGCGCACACCTGAGCGTAAAAGCGCGTGATCAAATTATTTGGAAATACTAAAACTGACTGTTTTGACTTGTAGAAAAAGTTTATCCGTCAATAAAATGACGTTTACACTGTGAGCTAATTTTGACGCGTGGGGACATGGCTTGTACAGAAATGTGTTTTTTATGTATTTTGACAAAAAGTACATTTTGCTATTGGCAACAAATTTGATGCACAGTTTTCGACACCCCAGTGTGCTTTACTCATTGTATAATCCCAAATCAAACAATAGTTTGGGGGTGTTCCCAATTACAATCAGATGAGGCAAAATCAAAAGGCCATTTATGAAATTTACTGCTGGCAGGATTCGAACCTGCGACTACCTGTTACAGCAAGCCATTGTCTCAAATGCAAAAATAAATAGGAGATATAATGTATATGACTGTAAGGTTCATTTACCTAATATAATAAACACATTATCTAGAATCTTATCAAAATATGTAAGTACCTACTTACTATTGAATACAGAGATACTATGACCCACATTTCAACATATCTATCAGATGTTTGAGATAACAAGAATGGAAATATGTAAACAATGATTGTTGAAGAATGTGTTTATTGTTTTAATTGTTTCTGCATGTTCCGTGGTTCCATGGTACTTTGTATTATTTAATTAATATTAACATATATTAATTAAGTTAGATATACAACAACACAAACAACCAACTTAAAAATTATACTTATGTTAAAAAAAAGGAACAAGACTGGCAGACAGAGTAGTTGTAGGATGTATGCCAAAACAAGACTTATATCATGTCATATATTGATTTTGTCTCTTTCAGGCCTATGAAATACGAAAGAGAACAAACAAACATGCATCCAACAGCGTAGTCCATTAAAAAATAAAATAAAAACACTGATATGTTTCTGTACACATTATAGACTATAAAATATTAATATGTTATCAATTTTAAGACAGACTGGCCTACAGAGAAAATAATTATCTTCATGTAGAAAATAAAACTCAAATTAGACAAAATGACAACTCACTAAACAGCAATTTAGCTATTGGATGGCAGTACAGTACATTCTCTAGATAATATGGCCTGATAGGAACATACAGTTCAATGAAACCTAGCTCTGTTCTGCATTAGGTCAGGGCGTGTGTAGTAGGTGTTATTGTAATTTACTTAATAATTTATTCACAAAAATTCGTACATACCTTCATCAGGTCCTTTTTTGATCTCGCAAGGTATGTAGACTCCATAATAAGTGGTCTGTGGTTCCGTTGGACTCTCAGCACTGGTTCGCTTACTAAGCGTATCCAAACGGAGGAATCTAAACAAACCAATAGCACCATCTCTCTTTGCCGGCGGCGACGAAGATACCTCCTCCATCATACCCCCAATGCCTTTATTACACTCCGGTATTAGAACAGCCTTCGACATATCGAAACCTAAAAATCGTAAATATTTTCTCACTCTCTGTTTTGTTTGTGACGCAAAACAGTCAAGTTTATTTTTAAAATACGATTTCAACACTCACCTTGCTGCCAACCTCGTCATAAAAGCATACTTGCAACTTCACTGTAGTGAAATTATTAGCTATTTCAGCGCATTTTGTTATTGTTGTTTGTATCGTAACAAAAATATCGGGCGTTTTTTGAACAGAAAAATAAAAATGCGTTAGTCGAACGGCGACGGATGACGTTTTGACAGCTAGCAATAATTTTTTTTTTTTTTTTTTTCTTTTGCTCATATATGTGAGCAGGCTAAAGTCATTGAGACCATACCGCCTCGTCTTACGTTTTTCTTCTCTTAGTTGGGATAAAATAAAGTTCAATTTCATTCGTATAACGTCATTTAGGTGAATCCAGATCCAGTCTGATTCTGAAGTATTTTCCAGTTAGAATTTCATAAGTTTTTGTTTATATTGTCACGTCCTTGTTTATCTAATGCCCTGCATTTCTCTGTCGATAACACAGTTCGGTTACCGAATTTAGTGTTGTAAAGTCAATGTTTATGTTTTATTACACTTAAAAGTTTTAATTTTTCACGAAAATTATGTACAAACCAATTAATCTAATAATAATAATTTTATCTTATTCTAAATCTCATTTACAGTACTTATAATAAATTTGTATAAACATTTATAAGTTGAGACATTCATAAGCAACTCCTGAATGCAATGCGGGACCAATTCAGGTTTATTGTAGATTTGTAAAAGGTCATCTACCAACACAAGGCGCTGAATGTTGAAAGATGGACACTCGAAAAAGACATGATTCAGCGATTGGATGTTTTGTAATTGGCAACAATCACAATAGGAAGAATCAACCATTTTAAGACGATAAAGATGATAATTCAATCGACAATGACCAAAACGCATACGACATATAGTCGAGTAAAACTTTTTACAAAGAAAATATTCCTCACGACAAAACCATGGTGTGGAATTTATCTGAACATCCAAAAATGCATACCAAGAACCTTTATTTTCTACATGTGTACAATGATACGAATGTCTCCCCCATGATTGGCACATCCGCTGTTTTAAAATACTTACAACGTCCGTGTGTGGTATAGAGACATTTGTATCACTGTTATTATTAGGAATAACATCAGAAAATTTAACTATAGTGTTAGCCAAATAATCTGCTTTTTCATTTCCTAAAACACCAATATGTGAAGGCACCCACATGAAACTTATATGTATATTTACATCGGATAATTCTACCCATAATTGTTTTATAAGATAAATTATGTAGTTTGTATTAGCATGTAATTTATTATGTGTTAAGTTTTGTAATACACTCATGCTATCACTTACCACAACCCATTTGGTGTGACCTAGATTATGATTTTGAATGTGCCTCAGAGCACACAAGATAGCAACAGCCTCAGCAGTAAAAATACTTGCATTTTTATCTATTTTGTAACCCACACCCCTGTTTAAGGAGGAATCAAATATGGCATAAGACACAGCCCTATCATTTTTAGAACCATCTGTGTAAACAAATTTATGATCTGTCCACTCTGCCAACATTCCGTATACATCTTCTTTAATTGACAGCTTATTATTTATAACTATGTTCATTGATGGAAATTTACTAATAAACGATCCTTCATAACAAGGTAAAATACGATTTGACTGATATATGTTTAGATTTTTAAGAAAATCTAAGAAATTACGAAATCCCTGTAACATATATATCGGTTTGGAGATTGACTGAGCGTGTGCTCTGGATAAATTATTAAGAAGACTATTATTAGAAACACTGTAAAGTTTTAACAGGAATCTTTCCTTTAGATATACGAAGCGAATACCAATTGGTGAAAGACTACATTCTGTTTGCATTGTATTTATAGGAGTGCTTCTGAATGCCCCTGTAATTAAACGTAGACATTTATTTTGAAAAACATCTAAACTATTTACAAATTTGGCATCTGCAGCAAAACAGAAGAAACCATATTCAAAGTGACTACGAACTAAAGATTTGTACAGTGTTAACAGAACTTTTGGGTCTGCACCCCAGTTTGTGCCAGACAAAGATTTCAAAATATTAAAAGTCTTGTTAGCCTTATTAATTATATGTTTAATGTAATTATTCCAGGATAAGTTATGCGAGAATAATACACCCAAAAATTTGACATCCATTGCAATGGTTAAAGGAGAATTATTGTAATGTACATTAGGCAAATTGGAATATCGTTTCCCAAAAACAACAACTTTAGACTTTGACGGATTAACATCAAGATCAAGGTAACAGAAATATTTGTGTAACTTTTCCAATGCATCATTAATAATTACAACTACTTGAGATAAATTGTTTCCTGATGCATAGACAACCAAATCATCTGCAAATTGAAGGTTTTTGATATTTGGACCTAATATTAGATTTAAACACCGAATATATAAAATAAAAAGTAATGGTGATAAAATGCCACCTTGGCAAACCCCTTTTGATGAAAGTCTGGGGCCATAAAGATGTCTATCATATTTAACAAAAACTTCTCTACTACATAAGAAATTTTTTAACCAATTTATTATTTTAACAGGAATTCCTATTAGCAACAATTCACGACAAAGAATACCAACATTGACACTGTTAAAGGCACCTGCAATGTCAAAGAAAACAGCAACCATATGATTGTTTTCTCCTATAGAACTAAGAATGTCAAGTTGCAATTGACAAATACTTTCTCTAGATGAACGATTTCTGCGAAATCCAAATTGATTAGAGGGTAAAATACTATTTTGTTCCACATAAAACTCTAAACGTTGCTTTAACAATTGCTCAAATATCTTACCTACACATGAGGTAAGCGCTATTGGACGATAAGAATCAGGACATTCTTTAGGTTTATTAGGTTTCAAAAGTGGTACCAAGCAGTCTACCTTCCAATCTTGAGGTATAATATTCTTTTCCCATAGTAAATTGATAACATTCAGAAAGATTTCCAAACTCTTACAACTTAGTTTCTTAAGAAGAATGTATGGTATTCCATCAAGACCAAAAACAGTATCCCTTCTTGAAAAAATAGCAGACATTAATTCATTAATTGAAAACGGACTCACAAGAAAACTATTACCAGAATTTAAATTGTTAGTCTTGGTTAATTCAGGACTAGGAGGCACAAAGTCTGGAGTATACTTTTTTAAAAAATCTAATATCCATGCATCATTACTATTGCTATTAGAAATGTATGTTTTATTAAATTTACGCATAAATTTCCAAATAGTCGACATAGGAGTACAGCGATTAAAACTATCACAAAGAGATTTCCAACTAATTTGCCTTTCCCTTTTTAAAATAAGTTTTTTTAAAGCACGAAGTCTTTTGAATTCCAAATAGCTCTCTACTGTCGAGTTATCTTTAAACTTTAAATACGCCTCTTTGGAATTCAAAACAGCTTCAGAGCATTTTTGATTCCACCATGGAAGAGAAGGTCTTTTACCAAAGTTCTTTTGACATGACTGATTGATGTTTTTGGAGCGACAAGAATTGTGAATAGGAACTGATTTTTCAACTGCTGTGAACAAAGTTTTACAAAAAAGAAGGTATGAATTGTGAGGACTAGAAAAATCCAGTTGAAAATCATCTAATAATGCATCTACAGATTTACTGTACATTTTCCAGTCTATCAATTTGTAATTTGGATAGAAGGGCAAATGTTTACCATTACAACAATTTTCCTCCTGATTGTCACTATTATTGTTTACTAATACTTTAATTATTACAGGAAGATGATAACTAGTTCCAAGAGGACTATCGAGAACTGACCATTCACAACGAAGTGCCAATGATGAAGAAACCAAGGACAGATCTAAAGCATTAGGACGCCATGTTAATGAACCAATTGTTGTTGCTTGACCATCATTGAGCAAAACCAAACTATTGTCATCTATGACCTCTAAAACATCCCTACCTCGAGGAGAATCAGAACCACAACCCCAAGAAGTATGATGAGCATTGAAATCACCTGCTAATATAAATGGACTAGGAATTGATTTCACCAAAGAATCAAATTTAATTTTGTTAAAAACCGGATTACAATTAGCCGGACTATAAAAACTGACAATACTAAATTCTTTACCATTCGCTGTTATTTTGACACAGATGTTTTGTAATGAATTATCAAAGTATGTATTAATTTTTGAATAAGCAATACTTTTATGGATTAATATAGCTACTCCGTTATGATTGTTTCCACAATCATTACGTTCAATATTATAGTTTCTAATAGTAAAATGTTGATGAGCTTTGAACCATGTTTCAGATATAATAGCAATATGTATGTTATGTGCATAGAGGAAGTTAATAAATATATGTTTGTTACTATTAAGACTTTGTGCGTTCCATTGTACTATATTAATTAAGTCCATTATGATGTATTGGGTAACTTATTATCAATCGTTTTTTTTAAAGCCTCTCGAATGGATACCGAGTTTACCGGCACATCCTTATTGCTAATAATTTTGGTTATTGTTTGTATTAAGATGTTAATAAAAGCCTCAGATTTCATTAAGTTATTAATTTGCGTATCCAATCTACGAGCAGTTAATGCTGGAAATGCTTTGGCATCAAATAAGTCTGAAAATGTGGCAGTTTGAGATTTAATTTTATTTTCTTCCACCTTTTGTTTTTTGAGAGGGCAAACTGAAGCTATGGCAATATGATTGCCCTGACAATTTGTGCATTTGGCATCCTTACTATTTACTGTACAAGATCTAAAATTATGGTTTTCTGTACATATTGAACATACCTCAGCGTTGCGGCAAAACTTAGCGATATGTCCATATCGCATACACTTTAGGCACTGCTTCACGGGAGGTATGTATTTATTGACCTCTTGTCGCCAAGAATCAAGATAGATGTGTTCTGGCAGGATGGTGGAGGCAAAGGTTACCGCGACTGCTTGTGTGGGTACGAAGGCGGCAACACCATCACCACGAGCTCTACGCATGAAGCGCCTCACCTGAATTACATTTTTTGAGCTTCCAATCAGTGAAAAGATCTGTTTATTTGACATATCGACGGGAACCGAAGTAAGCACCCCGGTAACTTCGGTGTCACCAGCTGGTATGGCTGCTTTGAGCGACAATTGTTCTAAGAGCTTTTTATTTTTGAGGAACATATTGGCGTTATTTGGTAGGTCAAAAGTTATGCCTACCTTATATTTGTTTATCGACTTTAAATGCATGACACCAGAAACTCCATGCTCCCTCAACCCTTTAGATAAAGCCATACGGTCTCTATCACTGAAAGGACTGTCATCAAAAGTATGTGATAAGAATACAATAAACTCAGTTTTAGTTGAGTCCTCAGGATATTTTCTTGAATACCCTGGCACCTTATAAATAGTGTACTTCTCTGTTTTATTTTTCGCAGAGATTTCGGGCAACGCCGACTTCAATGACTCCGTATCCGAGGAGTCAGAACCAGTGGTCGGCGGCTGCTGCAGATCCGGGGGTGGCGAATCATCCTTCCGCCGTCTTTTCTTCCCCATCGTGGGGAATTTCCTTATGCCTAACCAATAATTGTTTTAAGGATACACACTTTGAATAAAAATATATACAAAATTTACAAGAAAAACTATTTTCAAAATTATTTTACGAAAATCGCGCCTTTCCACTTTCAATTCCCGCCCTTTTTCTCCAGCTAGCAATAATAAAAAAAAAATGAATGACAGCTATCGTTCACCTCTAGTGATGCACTAAACGAATTTGCTATTATTCATTCACGTTAAATTCACACATAACCGACTAAAAGTTTAAGAATTCTTTCCTTATTATTATTCCTAAAATGTAGCCTCATAATATGTTGAACTTGGTTAGATACGCTTTTGGTTCTCCAATACATAAGGTAGCCTATAAGTGGTTATTACACTTCACTGAATTTAGTCGTCTTATCGCACTTAGCAAGCTGCTGAATGCGATTACACTTGACTTAATTAAGACGACTAAATTCAGTAAAGTGTAATAACCACTATATAACCACCCAGCCTAACAATTTTACATCAAATAGAATTTAGGTTTTGCATTTAACTCGCCACGCGTAGACCTACATCTCATAGCCAACAATCTATGGCTCAGATCTCTCATATTGATCCATTACTTATTTTACTCTTTGTAGATCAGAAGGCAGCAACAGACCACCCAAAGACTATTAATGAGGCCACCCATGTTTGTGTTGTGCTAAAATGACGACTAGAATTCTTTAACATAGAAATAAATTAAATTTAAAAGGGTATAGAAGTAACACAGACTTTAGTTTCCAAAAGATTTATTCAGCAGAATGTTTTGATTTCTTCTTTTTCTTAAACTTAGGAATATTAGCAGCTATGGGAGGAGAATTATTTAAAGTCTTCATAATAGCCATAGAATACAAATTGCTATTGATTGATTTCAGCTTGTCTAACTCTGCATTTAATGCAGCTTCTTTAGACTTAAATTCATTTTCTAAATCTTTGGAATTAACATTATAATCAATATCCAAATTTTGCTGCTCCCAGAAGTTTATTTTCTTATTCACCAATATTTCCAATTCTGTAATATCATCAGCATCCTTTTCTAAAGTCCTTTCCAAGTTGTGGAGAATCACATTTGGGTGGAACTCTTGCTTATACACTGCAGGTAAATTAACCGTGAAGAATGCATTTGTTACAGGTCCTTTATGACGAATAATCCTCACTGACTGTTTACTGGGTATATGCCAAAGTATCACTTGTTCGTCATTAGATGCCGACATGAGAGTCTCTCCGTCCAATGAAACGGACAACGATGTTATGGACTTTGTATGTGCAGAGAAAGTAGGACAGTTAGTTTCAGTATTGACTAATACATCTTTGTTTCTTGGCGGGTTTGTAAGACTGTACTGATAAACTTTGCCATCGGCTGCTCCTACAAAAATGTTTAATTCCAATATGTCTAGTGTAACCGAAGACAGAGGTGCGTCAAATACTAGATTCAATAGTATTTCTCCAGATGCCAAATCATAAATTTTGCATGTCCTATCACTGGACACGGTACATAGCCTTCCATGCATTCCGGTTTTGCTGATGTATAGATCGGTAACAGGCAGGGAATGGTCTGAAAATATGTAGACGGGATCATGTTGGCCTGCTGACGATTGTGTGACGAGATCCACTTCCGGATGAGCCGAGACCGTTGCTAAGGCCCAGACCATCACCATGCCATCCTCAGCCGCTGACACAAAATACTTTCCATCTGGAGTAAACTTCAATGTTACAACTTTTTGGTAATGTCGATTTATAATCGTCAGTAAATTGCCAGAAGCAGTCTGCCACAGGTAGATTTTCTCGTCGATGCCAGCTGCTATGTAAGCACCGTCACGAGATACAGCGAAAGCAGACGCCTTGCCGGGCAGAATAAATCTCATACCTTGGACAGTCTGATGGGAATTTAGTGGCCATATATGAAGAACGGGTTTAGTTTTTTCTATAGCTGCTATATAATCATTACCAATGAATTGAAGTGTATTATTTTCGGCTGTACCACCTCCTTTGTAAGTCATGAGGCTGGTGCCGGTATGAGGGTCCCATACGCAGTTAGTCCATAATGTATTATTGGAATCACTTGTCACTAATATTTCCAATAACGTCGACATTTTCTTTGCTCTCAATACGTTGTTTTTAACTCTAAAGCAGAAAGTTTAAATAATTGTAAAGGTTGTGAACATGTGAAAAATACAAAGGCTGTGAATTTTTTCTCTGTGCTCATGTGCTGTACCCATAGATATCTGTTGATTTGCCATTAAATTAAATTGTCTATGTAAAATCCATAAGTCTATGTTCTCAATGTAACTTTATATTTATTCATCTCGATGGTAGCTTCCATTGTACTAAGAAAGGAGTGCTGAGTGAGTGAATGGAATGAATATATGTGTCTATTGAGTGACAGGTGCAAGGATTTTGTCGTGATTGTGAATAAGTGTCAGAAATTATTTTGACCCCGCTCTGTTTGTTTAGTGTAAAAGTGAAAATCTAGCAAGTCAAGAAAATGTTTAAAAAGTAAGTGCATACATTAAGTACTCCACGTTATTTATCTTTGCATCCGGTAATTGTGATCACTATTTTTACAAAACGAATGTTGAGGTTATAGTTCTAACCGTTCATTCCGTGAGTGAAATAAATAACTTGTAATGTCAGGATTGCCAGACCTCCAAAGAATGAATGAATTGAACTCATCAGTCGTTTTTTTATCGTTCATAGGGATGTTATCACCGAGTAGTTACGAGTAAATACTAAGTTGCTACTAATACCAAAGAATCTTTTTTTTATTATCTACTGGAGTTAGACGATTTCAAGCTATTTATTAATTATTTTACATTGTTTAAGATATTTTTATTTTTAAGTAGGTACGATAAAATGACTAACTACCAAAATAGTCATTTGAAGGAACAGGATTGGAAATTGATTATTGAATGTCCCACTGCTGGCCTATGGCCTCCCCCTCCCGTTAATTTGATATTTTAATACGTATATTTATTTATTTATTGAGGTTCTTTAACATTGGATACATTGCACGTTATATATAAATCTAGCTTAATGTATTCTAAGTCTAAATGCTCCAGCTATTACAAAAGAACACAGCATTCTTGATAATAAAAATTTACCCTACACCTTGGACAAAGTTTAAAAAATCCAGATTAAAAAGTAATAAAATGGGTTATGAGAAAAATAAAAATAAATATTAAAAATAAAATTAAAATGAAATAAAATAAAAGCACAGCTTAGACAACATTAAATAACATGTTGAATTTGCTTCTTAAACCTACAGAGTGATATGCTTAAGTCTACACAATCGTCGCTTTTGGATAGAGTATTATGCAACCTACAGTCTCGGTATTAGTGAATTGTGTCCGAGGTTAGTTCTGAAACATGGCGGAACGAACAGATTATATTATTTGTTTCTAGGCAATCGTGAGGGAGCATTTAACTTAATAGCAGCAAGAAAATCGCAGCAATAGAGGCAACCATTTGCTAATTTATGAAGAAACGCTAAGTCCAGCAGCTTGCGTCGATCATTGTAGCTTGGAAGTTTTTTTGCTTCGTGATACTTATAAGTATTTACTAGTGATACACATTATGAGATATGATATACCGGTATATTTGGTATATCAGTATTAATATGCCTAATAACTAAACAACACTAAAAAACAGGGACGTATACGTTGTGAGAAGGATGGCTAAAGTTAGAAGGAAATAGCTTGAACAATGGTGAATGAATAGGTAAAAACAGTTCAATCAATTTATGTCAGTCAGTTCTGTGCAGCTGGCTGGTCCGATTTGCACAGCGCATCAGTAATTTTCTAAGAATTTTAAACGTTTTAAATTCTTGTGATTATTATCGTGTTGCGATTAAACTGTCCATCGAATACTAATCGCGAATAATTCGATCCAATAACGTGCTCCGACGTGTCGTGCGTCGCGCGACACTTTCGCGTGACGTAATAACTGGATTTTTCACGAATAACTGTTCGTGTTCGTGCATCACAGACAAAGGTCGTGGCAGCCGATGATTGTCCGTTTGGTATCTACGCGTGAGTTTTGACATCGTTAAGATGTGGGAATCGGATTCCGACACCGGATCCCGCAGCGCGTCGTTGGACGGGCTGCGGCGACGGCAAGGATGGGACCCCGAGGCGGAGAGCCTGGCGTCGCAGTTGGACGAGCTCGACGAGGTATTGGCCGAGGAGGAGGACGGATGCCATCTGCCGTCCACGCCCGAAGATCAGCATCTGCTCGACGCGGAAATGGCGGAAGTGTTGAAAGCGGGCGTTCTCTCGGACGAAATCGACCTCGGGGCGCTCGCGCACAACGCGGCTGAACAAGCCGAGGAGTTCGTGCGCAAGGTGTGGGAGGCCTCCTGGAACGTGTGCCACTTCAGACACCTCCCGCGCTGGCTGCAAGACAACGACTACCTCCACAAAGGACATAGGCCCCCGCTGCCGTCCTTCAGCGCGTGTTTTGCGTCGATCTTCCGCATTCACACAGAGACTGGCAATATTTGGACTCACCTTCTCGGCTGCGTGGCGTTCATCGGCGTCGCTATCTACTTTCTCTCGCGTCCATCTATCGAGATACAGATGCAAGAAAAAATGATCTTTGGTGTCTTCTTCATCGGCGCCATAGTATGTCTGGGCTTCTCGTTCGCATACCACACTCTCTACTGCCACTCAGAGATGGTTGGCAAGTTGTTTTCGAAGCTGGACTACTGTGGAATAGCTCTGCTGATCATGGGCTCCTTTGTTCCATGGTTATATTATAGTTTCTACTGCCATTACAGACCGAAAATAATATATCTATCTGTAGTGGTTGTTCTAGGATTTTCATCTATAATTGTATCATTGTGGGATAGATTCTCGGAGCCTCGATTGAGACCGCTGCGAGCTGGTGTGTTCATGGTCTTTGGCCTGTCAGGTATAGTGCCAGCTATACATTATGGTGTCACCGAGGGTTGGTTTAGTCAAGTTAGCAAGGCATCACTGGGTTGGCTGGTTTTGATGGGCTTGTTGTACATATTGGGAGCAATGTTCTATGCCCTGAGAGTCCCTGAGCGATGGTTCCCAGGGAAATGTGACATCTGGTTCCAGTCTCACCAGATTTTCCACGTGCTGGTGATTGTGGCCGCCTTTGTCCACTACCACGGTATCAGTGAACTGGCATCGTACCGTGTCACCGTAGGAGAATGCTCTATGCCACCATCATCAATTGCATTCTAGCCCAACCCAATACCAAATGTGATAGTAGACCATAGATAAATTTAAGTAGTAATACAAACATTCGATAGCTTCACTGTATATTTTTTAAACATATAAACTAACGAATTTTTGTACATTTTTTAACAACAGGGCAATATGTGCTGACTACTGCAATATAGCAATATGAGATTGTGGAAGTATTGGATTCACATTGGGCTATAAAATAGGGGTTATTTCATACATTATATTTATCATAGTTGTTTATTTAAATCTAAAAAATAGTATTAGTGGATTTTTAGGTAATTTTTGTTTTAATTCTTTTACTATTTTGCACTAAGTACATGCACATTTCCATTTGGCACATTTAGTTAGCATAATGCTATGTTAGAAGGTTATACTGTACTTAATCTATATTTTGATAACATTTTTGTCTTTGGTTCATGCACTAAATTCTAAGATCAATGTTAGGTGTAATTAGTTTGGACCACAGAGATGCCGGTAATTGTTCTTCCATTTAAGTACCTTCATTACATATCAAAAACTTTATTGTTATCAAAATAAATTTTGATGACAAATATTGATACTACAATTCTTAGAACAAAAGTATCCAGTGTCTCAATTGACTCTTCAAGTCCAACTCACAATATCCTCCCTATGTTTTCAATTTCATCCTTTTATACCATTTAACCAAATGTACCATATAGGAATCTCATTACTTTTATAACCTTATTACCTACCTTTCATTTGAGTTTTCTTTATTATTTTAAATCTTATCAATTATTGTGACACTTTAACACCTTTAGGTCTTAGGTACAGTATCTCCTGAGTCTAATTAATAGTGAAATATAATAAATGCAATCATAGCAACTGAATACATCCAGTGTTTGTTAAATATTATTTTGTGATGTGGGTTTTAATGTATCATGTCAATGCAGCCTTACATTCCAACACAATAATATCAAAGTACCTTTATAACATTTTTAGCTTATTTAAAATACTTTATTTTGTGAATCTTTTTCTTTACAGTTTCAAAGCATTTTTGTTTGGATATTATATAATATACATTCTGTCATACATTTGCATAAGATAATGTGGTCTGCATTAGTCGTAAAATATAATGAATAATAATTAATTGATGTATATTCTAAATTGTTATTATAAGTGTAAAGATTTTATGAGAAAGAAAAATCTAAAAAAAATAAACATGATGTGACATATATTGTAAATTGAATTCTATCGTCTTGAAAAGTAAGTTCATATTGAAAGTAGATGATATTGATCGGTTTTCTATACAGTTTAATTTTCAAGTTGCTACACTTTTAGGGTGAATCTGAATAACATTTTGTCCATGCGCGTCTCTCATTTATTTTTCTGAATACGTAAATGGTACACTTTGTACCTTATTAAAAATTGGTGGCGATTTTGTCAGCACCAAACTAAATATCACTAAAAGCGTATTGTTGTCCTGCTCAGTCGTGATGTATGATTGAGACTGCAATAGTTGAAGTGGTGTTTAGATTAGTTTAGTTGTAGTTGGTGTATAACAGAATTGGGGTCATTGTGGTTTGGGTATGACTGCAGACAGAGAGACCACAGTCATTGGCTGATCCAAATTACTTATATTTGGCACGTAAGATCGAAAGTGTGTAGTTAGGTCAAACGTATAATAATCACATGCTATTGTTTCTATCAATTCGACCTTTCTCTATAATTGTATATCATTTAATTCATTTATAGCTTGACGACTATGTGACTACCACTATCCATATAAAAGCGTTTTGAGCGGTAACAATAATTTATTGTCTAGCATTATTTTGTTACAAGTAAATTTATGCACGTATAGTTTTAAATTCCGTTGAGAAATTGCTTTCATTGTTCCTGTGACTATGTTGATAACTGTTCTTTTTTGTGGGATTATTAGATTATTGAATAAAAGTTAAAAAATCGAAAAAGGCTACGTTCATTTTTCTACCACCTATTATCCTTAAAACTAGTAAAGTAGGTAGGTATAGGATTCTACAATTATCACAAGCCAAACTGTGTTAAACCTACTAAGTAATTAGTAGGTAGGTAGGAGTTTTTATAAAAATATGTAGGTAGATAGGTAGTCACTAATGTACCTAACTACCTGTAGAGTGAATTATTCGATTCAAATCAACATTTTATAGTTTAATACTTACCTTCTTAATTGTATTTTTTATTACTTCTAATGGCGTTTATCGATTTTCATCCGGCCTTGCCACTGTTGGTAGGCATTGGTTTCCATAATTTGTATGGATTAGTAGGTACTTAGGTAAGTACTAGAATGTTCTTTCGGTTTGGTGCGACAATAGGGGTCACCTTGTGGGTAGGTTATACCTAATTTAGTATCTATTAGAATAGTTTGAATGACATGACCTAGATAAAACCACAGATACCTACTTACGTGTAAAAGTTATTAACTTGTAGGTACGTCTTAAAAACTTAATCCATCTCTCTCTTATTCTCTAAAAACTTATTCGTTAAACTACCGACTGGGTAACAAATCTACAATGGACCCCTATTAGGACCATATGCCTATGTAAAGAAGTCCTATTTTATGATGGTGGAGAGAATCTGGGTCTCATTATCGCCAGACTACGTTGCAATTGCGTAGATAAAATGATGCGGTGGTACTACTACCTACCCACTAATACAAAATACGTCACGTTCTAACAATCAAAACTAATTTATTTATTGCTTTATTAATGTCATATGCTAGAAATCGATAAATAACTAAATACCTATTTGATTACAACCTACACACCATCTGCTGCACTCGCATTGGTACCTACCTACTTCTGTTGGGCTAGCACGCATGTCAAGACTAGACAGAGAGAGAAAATTAACTTATTCCATGATATAAATCTAATCTTGACCAGAATACATTTCTATAAATAATTGCTGAACTAAAACGTAATGTATTTTCTACAATACTAATTCTCCACTGTTTTTCTACTTATCAGTGGACCGTGAGATTGTGTTCGTTTATCATATCACGTGTGTGATAACCACACTGTGTTAATGTTACATGAAATAACGTGAATTGCTTCGTTTATAAATGCCCACAATATTATATGCGTAAAGATCGAAGCGTAAATGCGTCACTGTAATACCTACTTCGGGGTTACGATTCTTATTCTTGGGCCGCATCATCGCTGTTGTTTATTAGGTTTCAATGTCGAGGGGCCCAATTCTCGCATTATTGACATTGTCTCTAATGCGACACATGTCGAAACAAACCGAAAAAATACGACCAATTTGGAGTTTTCTTTCGACATGTCGAATTAGAGATAGTCGATCATGCGAGGATTGGGCCCCTCGACATTGAAACCTATAAGTAAGGTAGATATCTATACAAAATAATCTATGCATGTCTACTTTGGACAAGGGATCCGATAGCCTAAATTACGAGCCGCACCCCATCGTTTGAAGGGCAAACCTGCGGTGTCAGCACGCATGTCCAGACAAGACCCTTATCACGGTTTGGCTCGGTCTGTCTCTGTCCAATTGCATACGAGTGAAAGAGACAACATCAAGATATTTCGTGATATACGTCTAATCTTGGCGCTCATGCTACAAGTGCTGCCATAATGTCTCGCAATTATTTATGCCTATCGTCCAGCTTTTGTTTACTTACTAAAGAATATTATTCGCGCGCCTTCGTAGATTCAAATGGTTAACTTATATTTTTTAGTTAACCAGAGTGGTGAAGATAAGATGGCTTACCGCCAAATACCCAGTTCTATATTAAAAATATACGTATTTGGGTGTCCTTGCATATTTTAGCCAATGGCCGATTTCCGGAATTTGTCTCCTCTAGCTCAAGAATAACATGTTTGTTTGTTAATAATTATACGGAATTTAGGTCTATGTATTTGCCTGTATGGGTGATAATTAATTTTCTCAAGGTAGATTGAAAGATTCTTGGCTTTGACCCCGCTTTATAGTAGAGTAGAGTTTTCTAATTTTTCATTTTTTACGCTGCCATTCCCTTGACTATTATCCTAGATGTCAATTTCTGTTCTTGTCTTGTATTCTTATTATCAATTTTGGAGGTGCCTTCCTACTCTACAGAGTCTCTGAGGATTGACGACGTCAGCTTTTTACAGCCCATTATGTGATATGATCGTTGATTGTGGTAGAGATAGATAGATAGATAGAAAACTCTTTATTGTACACCAATAGTTATAATATTGAGATACTATTATTATTTAATTTTCCTATTTATAGACGATTCATAAGTGCCTGTATTGGATGGTTTACATGAATAAAAAAAAATCTGATTCTGATTAATCCTTCCCTTGTTTCAAAAGCTATTTTCTATTTTAACACGATTATGTAAATATGAGGTATTTTCGGCTACGAGCGCTTCTCTAGAAGTCAAATATCAAGAGCGACGCCTGAAGTCGTCTGTCAATAGACTTGATTTGGGCGTCGTCGTCGTGGCCTTATATTGGGGCTACGGGGCCTCACAAATCCAGACCAAGGGACGTTAGTCTTAATACCAACTGTTCACAGAGTTCACATTCAATCGCTCATCATTCTACAAAATGTTCCACAAAGGATTCTATGGAATGTGAAATAAAAAGCTTTTGTTTGTTGAAAAGTTTTGGGGTGTTTGGCATTCTTTTCTTTTGTCAATATTTTGATAGGTGTTCTTGCAAAAATGTGATGAATTTCATTCCGAAGTTCATGCAAAGGCTGGACAACTATTTTATTATTGAAACCATCCTATTGGCACCATAATATAGTAATTATCGATTATAATCATTGGCATCTGTGAAACTTTGTCGGTTTCTGGTTTCTGGGTGGTTATTAACGCAAATATACTTTTGAAAACTTTATGTCGTTTTAGCAGTGGTAGCCGAGTGGTCGAACGCACGCTTTGCAATCAAAGTGCGCAGGTTCTATCCTCGGCTCGCACCTCTGGGTTTCATGTGCGAATCTCATTTTCATCTGAGATTATCACTTGCTAAGAAACGGTGACGGAAAACATCGTGAGGAAACCTGTGTGCCCGGTATAATGGCTATAGGCCCGCCCCCTATTACATTGGGACCAAAATACATCGGCGAAGTGTGGGCGCACTGCAGTGCCCCTCTGCCTACCCCTTCGGGGAATACAGGCGTGATGATGTATTATTATTATTATGTCGTTTTTTTTTTTAATTATAACGGATTTGACACTAATTATTATGCAAATTAAGGAGTGTTCGTAACTGGACCAAAAAAGAAAGCGGTGTACTGTCCTTGCCGTCTTTATGCTGTCTTCGTTCAAATTACATTAGGTAAATAATTATTGTAATTAGTAATAATGATGCTATACAATCCTTTTGCCTAATATATTAAACATCTACGCGTAATTTTAATTATGCCTAACTTTAATTTTGTTCTAACTTTATCATGAAACGGAAGTTGCCAGTTGCTAAATAAAATTATGCGAAATATAAATAAGGTGTCGCTATGTTTGATTAAAAACTTGTGCCAGCCTAATGTATTCTGCCAAATACGAGTATATTGTGATAGGTACTTTATACACAATGACTTACCAAATAGCTACCTAGGTAAATAAAGAGTACTTTGTTACTTACCTATACTTATACATAAACTACTGTATGATGTATCTACTGAACTATTTGCATTTTAATGAACATATGTATTTGTTTTTAATTTATAATCTAAGTATTGTGACGCGCAGTTACAAACGAGTTACAAACGACCTCTGCAGGTCGCAGCACAGTCCATAAAACATCAACCAGAGTTCTGTGGCGACCATATCCTTCTAGATATAAATAAAGGCAAAATAGTGAGCAGATAATTAATGATAAACAATATTTTTTTAATAAAACTCCGTTTAGTTATGTCCCAGAAAATCATATAAACAATATGGCCACCATGGCCATAGATTTTTTTTAGGTTTCGAAATTGTATTCCACGTGTGGTAAATCACGGATATTGACGTTTTTATTTAACTTTCGTTCATGAGCTCTCAAATAAAGTGAAGTCCCTCACTAAAGCAGTGTGGTGGACGAAGGCCCGAGCCCCCCCTTGTAGTGAGTGTAAGTCCGGTGTAATGCCAATAGGTTCGCACTCAACATTTGGACCGAAATTTAGGTGCTATACTGTGAAGTTAGTTTGTGGAAATGCGTCAAGGTCGGGACGTGTATTTGCGAAAGTAACGCAACAACCGATTCGCGTGCGATATCGCAATGATGCAATTATAACCTACTTATGCTACTAGGTACTTTATCCTGCATTACCACAGCTCGGTAGATACATGATGTTCTACCACGATACATAGGTACTATGCGGTTCAAATGAGAATAGGATCGACTCTGCGCCATATTGTGACGAACGAAAACGAATTATGACTTTAAATAATTAAATATTAGACTAAGACAATTTACTACTATTTAACCTATTTATTTAAATTTGATGGAAGACTTAGTTATTGATATGCAAATATGTTTTTTGCAAATCATACTTTTCAAGTGACATTTGACGATAAACGTCAAAAAAATTGCCGCAGAGCGGTATCGATATCTCCGTTATATATCTCGATGTCTACAACTATTTGGACAGTTTTCAGCACCCTTAGTATGACCGTGTAGACATAAGTTTTATATCTTTCAGCGGCTTCAGTACGCCTGCCAAGATAAGACATTTTCTCACGCATCGTGACGTCATTTTTGTGGCAAAATCGTTACGTCTTATTTGCTAGCATGGCGTAAATATAAAATGGGTTTGACAGTTAAATAAAACGTGTTTGACGTATGGATAAGATGTTATATCTTAAGTGCTAGCATGGGTTACCAAAATGTACCATAGAGACACGAATTTGACAGGTCAACGTAAAGAAATTTCTCACGGTCAAAGGCCGGTGATGAGAAAATAATTAGGCTGTAAGAAGTACATAAATATAGCATTTTATACACTATTATAACAAATAATACTTATTTTACTCTATCCTTCGCCAATATCAAGCGGACTACATGCAAAATTCTTCCGAAAACGAACACGTAAATTTATTTTCGTGTTCGACAAACAACAACAAAAAAGTGTAGAGACATTTCTATCTGTTTTATTTTCTTCCGAAAATCCACATAATCCTATTCCACGTGATTTAAAATCCATATTTTACAAAAAATCTGTAGGTTTGAGGTTAGATTTTGTTTGGCATCATACTTTGCGTGCTTTTTGCCGTTTTACAATGTAAAGTTATTTAATTTGGCAAATAAAAATAGTATAGTGCCCAAGAAATAAATTATAAGCATAATACCACCGACCAAATGATAATACGTAAAGCTTCCGGCATAATAAAAAAGAATCTATGCCCAAAGATATTTTTAATCTGTGCATAAATAATCTAATATATTCTATGATGTGTATGCAGCATCTTTTTTCTTTGTAAAGCTCCGTCTCGCTCTATTTGTCATTTCAATGAACGAATGAACGAAAGATTGTAAACTGTGAGAAAATTTTAGCAGGCTGTCTAATTTTAAACATCTTGGAAGCCATGTTAGCAAATAAGATACGGGAACGCAAGTTGACAAGATGTTTTTGGGACTTGTGAGAAAACATCTTGGCAGGCGTACTGAGGCCGCAGCTGTAAGATTTATCGAGAAAATGAAAACGAAAATGAAAATATTTTATTTCAATACCACAAAATTTAACATTAGTTCATGGTTAGAGTCTCCTTTTAAGCATATTAAATGCCTGTGCCAGGAGGCTCCGCTCTTCCATATCTTATGCTAGTTTGTTACATTTGGTTATTACTTATTTATAAATGATATAATATAAGGTGCTGAGAATATTTATTAATTGTGTGTGTGTGTGAGAAAATTACGTCACTTCAAGTTTTTTGTACTGAACATGGCTCGGTGTGCCGTCATTTTCTCGACAAACGTGACAGCTGCGGCCTCAGTACGCCTGCCAAGATGTTTTCTCACAAGTCCCTAAAACATCTTGTCAACTTGCGTTCCCGTATCTTATTTGCTAATATGGCTTCCAAGATGTTTAAAATTAGACAGCCTGCTAAAATTTTCTCACAGTTTACGATCTTTCGTTCATTCGTTCATTGAAATGACAAATAGAGCGAGACGGAGCTTTACAAAGAAAAAAGATGCTGCATACACATCATAGAATATATTAGATTATTTATGCACAGATTAAAAATATCTTTGGGCATAGATTCTTTTTTATTATGCCGGAAGCTTTACGTATTATCATTTGGTCGGTGGTATTATGCTTAAAATTTATTTCTTGGGCACTATACTATTTTTATTTGCCAATTTAAAGAACTTTACATTGTAAAACGGCAAAAAGCACGCAAAGTATGATGCCAAACAAAATCTAACCTCAAACCTACAGATTTTTTTGTAAAATATGGATTTTAAATCACGTGGAGTAGGATTATGGGGATTTTCGGAAGAAAATAAAACAGATAGAAATGTCTCTACACTTTTTTGTTGTTGTTTGTCGAACACGAAAATAAATTTACGTGTTCGTTTTCGGAAGAATTTTGCATGTAGTCCGCTTGATATTGGCGAAGGATGGAGTAAAATAAGTATTATTTGTTATAATAGTGTATAACATGCTATATTTATGTACTTCTTACAGCCTAATTATTTTCTCATCACCGGCCTTTAACCGTGAGAAATTTCTTTACGTTGACCTGTCAAATTCGTGTCTCTATGGTACATTTTGGTAACCCATGCTAGCACTTAAGATATAACATCTTATCCATACGTCAAACACGTTGTATTTAACTGTCAAACCCATTTTATATTTACGCCATGCTAGCAAATAAGACGTAACGATTTTGCCACAAAAATGACGTCACGATCCGTGAGAAAATGTCTTATCTTGGCAGGCGTACTGAGGCCGCTGAAGGAGATAAAACTTATGTCGACGCGGTCATGCTACAGGGCCTGGTTTTCACTCAAAATCTATTATAATGTAGTTTCGTTCCTTAGGAACTCATCTCTTTTATGTTTCATACAAATAACGGGTAATAATTGTACTATCTTTCCTCCTTGCAGTAATTTAAGTAGGTATAATTAAACGATAGTGGGTTTGCACTGACGAGAAATGTTGGTACAACGACCCCGTCGTAGTGGTTGTGTGTAGGTTGATGTATTGATTGCAGGCTGTGATGATTTTATTGTATCGCATTGCGTTTGTTTACGGGTTTCATGTAAGTTGGTAGTACGACAGTTAATCAAGAAAGAAAGATCAATAGTAGAGGCTTTACTGTATTGCGTTTAGCGTCTATATCTTTAATAGCTTGACCTCCCGTGCCCTTCTGCCTGCCTTAGGCAGGGTGTGGTCAAGGCCTGATAAGTACTTACCTTAAGAACGTACTTTTAAAATGTGCACGTGGTTTTAAACGCTTCTCACATGTCTGGAAAACATACGCTCAGCTTTTTATGCATGAAACTAAATTACCTTCAAATATTTCTATGAACACCTCATTTTATTTATTAAGTAGGTAGATATAACAGTTTTATAATTTCATTACGTAACTTGAAAATTATTGGTAGATAGATTATTGGTATCCGAGTGGTCCAACGCTCGCCTTGCAATCGAAGTGTGCAGGTTCAAACCCCAACTCGCACCTCTGCATCGGGGATTTATGTGCGTATCTCACTTTCATACGAGATTATCACTTGCTATGAAACGGTGAAGGAAAACATCGTGAGGAAACCTGCACATCGGAGGGAACTTAACTAGTTTTCGATAGAAAATGTGAAGTCTGCCAACCAAGACTATGGCCCAAATCCCGTGCCCAGAGTGGGACGTTAAAAGGGCTGTAGTAGTAGTAGTAGATTATTGGTACCTCTCAATGCTTTCTATACAGTAATCCTACGTTAATTTAATCCACTTTATTAAGAAGGTATAAAACACGACTTTTCAATAAATTCAGAGTTCAGACTCGACCTAGAATGAAGATCATTGTAGGTCAAAGGCAGAGTATCTAGCTCAGGACATCCCAGCGGGTGGTATCAACTTCTAACCTAGATTTAAAAGTCCTTGAATATAACTAGCGTTAAAGCATCATAGGATCGGGCACACATAATTTAAGACTCTGTGTCTCTTGCATAAAGTTTATATCAATGTAACGGTAGGTTCATAAACAAAATATTAACTAGCTAGATTGTCGGGTTCTTTATTAGCAGTAATTATGTCACTCGGCCGACGTTATTCGTAGACTCTCGACTGAACGCCTACGCAGCAATTATATTTTACCTAGCCTAACTAACTATTAAGTAGGTACCGACTAATCTTATAAGTAAGTACCTAATAAATTTTGAGTCACAATGGTTTTGCTATGAAATGGGACAAACTATAGGATATACATATAGTACCAAACCAACCTACTCCCTAAACTTGGAAAGATAAAGGTACTTATATCAATTTAAGGTGCTAAATAGCCCACAAAAAAGTTAGAAAACATGTAATAAGTACTTGCAGGTGGTGAGGTTTGTGAGTGGTTAAAATTAGACAAAGTCTATGAGGTCTAGCCGTGCCAAAACCTCTGGCCAAATTTCTTGCACAGTAAACGTGTGCCAAAGGTCTCGTAATTATTGCTTTACCAACTTGCAATAGTTAGGATTTCTTTTCAAATAGGTAGGCATATTGTGTTATTTCCATAAGGAAAATAGGAACCCAATTAACGCAATAAAAGTAGGTAAGTTCGTGGTTTGAAACTGCGTCGGGAACTTGACAATAATATACAATATGCACTGGGTACAAAGCTCAACCTTATCTTGGTAAATACATATTATTTAAAACAAAAATCCAAAACAAAAACAAAATTCTGAAAAAATCTGATAGACTTCGTAATTCAAAACCAAATAGAATTTGCAATAATTTCCTATTGTTAAGGTTGTTTCGCAAATAAATTCGGAATTTGAATATTCGAATATAGACTTCCTTTTCCTACGAATATAGATTTAGGGTCTATGCTGCGAGGTAAGAGGGTCTGACATCTTTTTGTTTTTCAAACTACTCAGCCGTGTCTAGTAGCTTAGAGAGGAAAATGGAGTAGATATTAATAACTGAGTACTGACAACTACTATATCGTATTGTATTCCCCGTAAGGCACGATCTACAATTTGCAAGGTAGCAACTTCATTAGCATGTTGCAACTTGCAAGCTGTTAAAGTATGCGTTCATAACACCATACTAACATGATTCGTTTTATGGCATAGATAGATAGTGGACGCACATGAGCAATATAAGTAACGAGCGAAACAACAAATCTTAAAAATCCAGCTTCAGCTGTTTTTGAGGATCGATTTTTTAATCCCCAGACACAATATCGAATACCTACTGCATTACATACATTACAGCTTAAAACCCTAGTATTTTTTTCAAATAAAGGTCCATATGAAAATCGGCAAAATCGGATCCTAAGTTAAATAGTTATTAGGTGTCCACCTATACTCGGAAATTAATAGTTATTATAACACTAAGGGTGTTATCATAAAACAATACGTCTGACTCAATTCATTACAGTAAGTATAAAATATAGTTACATACATGACCTACACTTATTGGTAAGTACTTATCTATGAAATTCGTTTTCGGAATTTGCTGTTTTTATCTACCAACTTGGAGAATTGGTCAAAGGAGTTTACAAGGAAACGCAACCTTGATAAAACTCGATTATTTAGTAGATAAGACTAACATATTATTCCGCGTCGCCACTCACGGTACGACATAATACGATTACGTATGGCCAATACGAAGGCAGTACCTACGCCATCGTGCGTAGGTACTCTGCCTTCGTGTTGGCCATAAGTGGATCGATTCCGTAGTTCAAGGACCGTCTGGATAACATTTATTGTCTGAAAACCATTGTTGTTCTAATTATATGCTCCGTGTTCAAAATATCAATGTTTAATGTGCCAAGATCGCTAGGAGTGAGATTGATATTTTGTGCCAATTTGATTGCAGTAGGTATTATATGAATAGATAATAGTAGGTATGTAGTTATACGATTAAAATCTTCACACCATACTAGCGAGATTTTCATCGTTCTATCTATTATAGGGCATACTTTGAACCATTTCTAATTGACATAAACAAATTTGCGTTTAATTATAGGGACCTCGTAGGTTGGGTATTTATTGAATTTGTCCTTGCCTCTAATCGCATTTGAAAACCTAATCTTCCATTAAAAAATACATCATCATCATCACGCCTGTATTCCCCGAAGGGGTAGGCAGAGGTGCACTGTAGTGCGCCCACACTTCGCCGATGTATTTTGGTCCCAATGTAATAGGGGGCGAGCCTATTCCATTAAGTTTCATCATTTCGTTTTTATAGAAAGAAGAAGAGTAACCTATACTTACTACTTGTAAGTAGGTAAAGTAGGTCTGTAGTCTGTACCTACCACGTTTAGTTGGCATTCTTATGTAACCTCATTTGAATTTGCTTTCTACAAATATTACGTTTAAATTAGTAATTTATATTCTATGTAAGAAAGTGTGTTAGCATTACGAGTTACGACAGATAATGTTGATATAACAAATGGCACACAAGAATAATGTTTAACTTAACCTATTGCGATCTTTAGTTGAAAAATCTTGCTTTGAAGGTGTCGGTAAGGTAGTTAGTATTATAATGGTCTTTGCAATTCAATGCAAAATTTTGTTTAACGAATCTAGCGCCAGAGACAAAGTTCTTTTATTTTGGTAACACAACATCGCAGTGCTTGTAATAAAGTAAAGTTGGTTACGTAATTTATTTGCCACGAATACAAACCTATATATTTTCGGTAGAGACACGGTTGAATTTGTATTTTTAACAAGAATAAATTACTTAAACATTCCATTTAAACACTGCACTGTAAAGACGAGAGAAAAGTAAGCGTTGAACGTCAATGAAAGGTTGATTTCACCGATCGATGCTGCTAAATAATTGAAAATGTTGATATTATAGTTGAAGCCGACAGACGTAGGTATGTGTCATTCAGATAACTATTATTGTTCCAGTCGCTGTAGACTTGCATTGTTCTGGGAAATTAACAAAAGAGATACCTACAACCGACTACTTTGCCAGTAGGTAAAATCCATTATGAAACTTATAAGCTCTGTCTTATCTGTGGATGTGCCTATAAAATTGTCTGTCTTATATATTTGTGCGTCGCTAGATTAATGTGAGTTTAGCTCTTACCTACTATGTTCCTACTATGCGTTTCAAATGAGAATAGGATCGACTTTGCGCCGACTTTAAATAATTAAATATTGTATTAAGACAATTTACTACTAATTTAACCTTTTTATTTATATTTGATGTAGGTACTCTTATTATTGACTAGCTGTGCCCGCGACTTCGCCCGCGTGGACTTTAGGGAGATTACCCGGAAATATGGGTATTATGTTTTTCCCGCGGAACCATAATGCTTTTTCTAAAATTAAAGTAGCCTAAGTTACGCCTTGGAACGTCAGCTATATGTCAGTGAAAGTCCCATTTAAATCGGTTCAGCCGTTTAGAAGTTTACCTCAAACAAACAGACAGACAGACAAAAAAATTTAAAATTGCGTTTTCGTTTTAGGTATCGTATATACTTTCATACGCATTTGGTAAAAGTGTTATTTTGATATTACAAACAGACACTCCAATTTTATTTATTTGTATAGATGTATAGATATGCAAATAAGTTTTTTGCAAACCATACTTTTCATGTGACATTTGATAGATAGAGGTTATTGACATTCCTATTCTTATTTGGATCGTATAGTATAGGGCTGACAGAGCAATCGTCCCAATATTATTTTGATCTTCTTCTTCTTGGTCGATGTACTCTTGGCAGAGCAGTCGTGGTCATGTGCAATCGACGACAGATTTGATGGTCCTCCTCCACCGATCCCGAACCGATGTCTGGCGGACGCATTCATTAAGAGGGGTCTTTGTCAGCGCTTTAATTTGGTCAGTCCATCGCATGGGGCTACGTCCGCGAGGTCTGTTACCATTGACCCTGCCCTGGACAACAATTCTTTCCATGGCATTTGCTGGTCGCCGTGACACATGGCCAAAGTATCGGAGGATCCTCAGCTGTACTGTGGATGATAGTCTCTCTTTTATTCGTAACTCGTTTAGGATCGATACATTGGTGCGCCGCTGCGTCCAAGAAATGCGGAGCATTCTCCTCCAGCACCACATTTCCAATGCATCGATCCGTTTACGTTCTCTCTCTTTCACAGTCCAGGTCTCAACTCCATATAAAAATATGGGGAACACTAAGGCTCTCACTAATCGCACTTTAGTGGCCTTAGTAATATTACGGTCCCTCCATATTTTTGACAGTTTGTCAATCTTATGGCCGATCTTGTTACGGCAATGCGTCGTTTTATTTCATCTTCCGAGCCTCATTTTGATTACAACTGACATTTTAATCCATAGTTAACTTCTAAGTTATACTACCAACACTAACTATCGCTTATCTGTTAAAAATCATGCGTTTTGGTCATTAGTGACATTTTCAGGGGATTTAGACACACAAATAGATTATATAGTTGTTTTCACATCAAGGCGACGTGTTTGTTTACCATTCGTCGCAACATGTGAGCTACACCTATGAAAATATTTACAAATTGTTCAGTATGGATTGCAGAGCGTTGTAATAGATTCTAAACAACAAACATCAAAGGCGTTTTCAAATTTTAACAAATATTGAAAATATGGAGCCTAAGCAAGTACCACTAACTTTTCATGAACACTTAAAAATTAAAAATGTATTTATGTACTTAAAACTGCTACCGATTGGAATTAGTTTTTGACACACAGTAAAAAGTTTTTGGGCTACATAGTGTCAACTTGAAACGAAATTATAATTTCGCAGCTCGTGGCTAAAATGGTATGAGACACGTATCTACGTACCAATCTATTTTGTTGTTCAATTTTCCGAAAGTTTTTTATCATTATGACATTGGCTTATGGCACGTGCACTTAACTGGTTTTGCTACTGTAAAATAACGATGAAGTAAAAAGGTAAATAAGCACAGAGTTCCATGGGGTTAAATAGTCGGTAATTTAATTATTGATTTATTAGTAAATGGGATACTATTATTTTACTGGATCATTCTTCAGGCTCAGGTGATTTTTTGTGATATAGATTAGTTGACATGTTCGCGTCCAGTCCCCAATATTCCAAAAAACATGGCCACAATACTACTTAGTTAGCGTGACTCCCTTTGAACCCTGACTGAATGTCAGCCTTAGCAAGGTTAATAAAGTAAAATGTCAAACAAAACACCACACGACTATAGCACCATTCGAGTTCAACCCACTGCGCTGTTTATTTTTATATTAGTGTATAAATTGTTATTCAAATGCCGACGCGACACCGGGCACGTGCGGCACGTGACGACTAAATTCAATAGCTAACTTTATCAGACACTTGTGTGATTAGAGTTTATGTGGGCATATCATAATACTGCTTTAAGAGGTAACGCATCGTTGTATTCCGTACAGAGATAATGTAAGACGTAATAACTGGTTACGTGAGTAGGTATGTACCGACCCAGACGGATGGAGTCGTCTTACTTTCCATGTGGTAGGCACCTAACCTAATGTGATGTATGACGACATTTAGGTAGGTATGTATCTAAGCGTCTGTGTCAAGACAAGGCTTGCGTAACTTTTTATGGAATTATCAATTCTTCTAAACCTAAATAAGCATTGGATAAGTTCGTTCCGATTCTCGATATATCTACCGACACTCTTAACCAAATAGGTTTTACTATAAAATACTATATAAAATGTATCTAGGAAAGAAGTAGTTGTAGCGGAATATCTTGATGTTATCTCTTTCTCTCGTATGAAAGTAGACAGAGAGCGAGCGAGCAAATCCGTGACAAAGGTCTAGTCTTGACATGCGTGCTAACCCCACAGGCCATTCTAGTAAAATATACAATATATTGTTGTTAAATAGGTACTTTAAAAAAATATCTGGCCCTAAATTTAAACGTGTAAGTAGGTAAATAAGTCGACCTATACCTATGAAGGTTAATTTATACTTTCCAGAAACTATTATTACCTAATAATAAATGTCCTAATATTTAGTAGGTTCTTACGTATTTGTTATGTGATTTCCGCATTTTATGTTACAAAATGTATACCAACCTACTCACTGAGTAACGTTTAGTTTTAAATTAGTCCCTAACAAATTCGTAAACGATTTGCTATCCTCTGTACCGTACTGGATCGATTTTAGTATGACAGTTGAAAATGTGAAATCAACACATTACAACTTAAACTGGAACGATGTTCTTTACATACGTAGATAGATGCTGACTGGAGAAAGCCGGCTTGGTGTAATAAGATGTCTCTTTGCGCGCCTTCAAGTTTGTAGCGGGCATTGAGTTTTTATTCCGACTGATCGGATAAAGTTTGAGGAAGTTTAATGAGTTTGCTATATAGGTCCTGTTTTAACCAGCTCACCACTCTCCTAATTTTCAAAAGCATATAGACACATACGCTGTATGTAGTCTTGTACTAACTTTCGCCTTTTGCTTACGATTTACGACTTATAGGGACAACTTTATATTGTGTTCTGTCTTTACTAAACCTCTAAAATAAAAAGAACGAGGTACATACCTATTTGTTTGTATTTATTTAGCACCTATTGACTCAGTTGTTGTCTGTATTGTTGTGATACCAACCAACACGGACCAATGTATGTGGATACCAATTATACATTTATGACATAAGGTAGATTCTTACTTAGGTAGCTGCTGTAATTTTATTTTGTAGTAGACATTCTGCATACTTCCTTAAAAAGTTAGTCATAATATGTTAACACAATACATACAAAGGATCTGACACAACTTTATTTAACGAACAATGGCCACAAAATGTTGGCCATGTTGGTCGGTACTCGTTAGTATTTTTTTCTTTTATCATTATGCATTTCACGCAAATTGATACACAACTTCCTGTGAGGTTCTTGCTACAACAATTTGGACAGATTGCAGGTTGCCTTATACGGCTAAATATAGCTGTCGTTGCTAACTAGGTCGGTGCAATGACCCAGAAACAGAAGCGACGAAACCACGATAAAGCACGAATGCCGATCAACCCAGACCAGAGGTATCTGGTCTGTGCGATCAACGAACTGACTGCGCCATTTGACGTGTGATTTTGCCAAATTGGCGATAATATAATCGCTTATCTCGCTTAGATTTATCTTCTTATGTTACCTTAATAACTAGGCAAGTACTTATTTTACCTATTTAACATCAACATCTAGTTTTATACGTGTGAAACCTTTGAGTGTCTATAGGTATAATCTACTATTGAAAACTGATAAAGAATTTGTTTGCTCCTGAGATAAGGCTGCTCTAAGCATATCGGAATACATGCGGATACAAGCTGTACATGCGGATTATATCATACTTTTTAAATTGTATATTGCATTTATCTTCATATTGTCTACTTATTCCATTCCAGGTTCGATGAAAAGGAGAGCATATCGGGCGTGCAGCAGCTCAAGTCGTCCGTACAGAAGGGCATCAGAGCTCGTCTGCTCGAACTGTACCCACACCTTGACAGCTACATCGACCAAATACTGCCCAAGAAAGATACATTTAGGATTGTCAAATGGTATACTTACGTTTCTATCTATGCTTTTATAGCTCTGTGTTCGAGATAGCGAAGGCTCTGTCCGCTGCAGCATATGGTAATAACCATAAAATAGTAATAGGGGTCAAGACACAGTATTTACATCTCATCGTATACAGCAATGACCCCGCAGGTGTCGTAACATCGTACGTAACATCAAACTTGTCACAAGATGCCGCTTCATGTTAAACCCACGCAGGCCTTCCCAAAGACTCCCGTTTAATGCCCCCTACATAATGTTAAACCTCTTAACTACCGCATTGGCGATTTTTCCTGTGGAGAGAAACACCCCATTACGTATTGATAGCATTGTTCTCACTAATGGTGCTTGTGACTTTTAGGCATATTTTCTGAAAATAGTTGAGATTTATACGTTGCATAAATGTTTTTCGGTTTCAGCCACGATCACATAGAAATTATGGTGAACAGCGCCGGTGAGCTGTTGTTCTTCAGACATCGCGAGGGTTCGTGGATGCCGACATTACGGCTTCTCCACAAGTGTATGTATCTATTACTTTGATTAGCTTGCGTATGGCTGGCCTCGTTCTGGTTCGTGTATTGCATGTGCCTTTCTAAAAGGAATCGCGTGTGGGTTGCCACGATGTTTGTGGATTTCTCCTCAACATTAAGTGTCCAGTTTAGATATTTGACAGAATTTTTGTAGTTAAGAGAATGATGGTAATTGAAGACATAGTTTAAATTCATGCTTTTTTATTTACCAATACCAAAACAAACTCTGTGTAAGTCTGTGTATTCATAAAGGTTGAATTTCTGTGGTAATAGCCATGCGACCACGCGTCTAGAATCGCTCTCGCTGTCAATGACATTTTGCCTTGAAGAATGAGCTGTCTTTGTGAGTCAATACGGTTCGTTTTAGTATTAGCAAAGATTTCAACGCCCGCTATTTTATACCTACTTGTCATTTTATCTCTAATAACAATAAGTGTAATTGGTGTGCTCCTTTGGTATTGTTCCAAATATACATATAAATTTATTAATCTACCTATGTCTTCTTCTTCTTATTCGGTACGCTCTTGACAGAGCGGTCGTAATCGTTAAGTACTCGTATCAGTATTGGAAGGGGCAGATGTAATGCGCTTCACGGCATTTCGCCACCGCTGTCTACCTATGTAGGTACTTAATGGTAGCACATTACTGAATAATTAAATAAGTAGATGACTGTAATCTTGTTAAGTACTTAAGTCGAAAGTCACATAACCAAAACGAAACAACCAAAATTAGTTTATTTTGTGTACACGTTAACAATTTAACATTACAATGAATTTATTTTCATTTATTAACCCAGCAGTGTGGATAGCACGCATGTAAAAACTAGACCTCTGTCACGGATTCACTCGCTCGCTCTCTATCTCGTTTCATATGAGAGAAAGAGACAAAATCAACACATTCCGTGACATAAGTCTAGTCTTGGCGCACATGCTACTACTAAAGAAAACATGTTCTACACTTAAGTAGTTATATGTGTTGTATGTTTTGTTGGCTTCTTCCTTTGATCGTGGTCGCCATCTTTAGAACCTTTCATCAGTAATAAATTACTAATCATAAATAACGCCAGACAACACATACTCATTGTGTGATCCCAAACTAAGCAAAACTTGTATTATAGGTTCCGTACAATAGAATAGACTGGGGGCGATCCTTGTTACATCCAGGCCTGTGCAAACTCTGAAATTTGCCACTTGTGGGAATCGAATCCGCAACCACTCGGTTCATTGAGCCGAACGGCCTACGGTCAAAACACTAGACCAGTGATGGGCAAAGTACGGCCCGCGCGCCAGCTCCGGCCGGCGAAAGCTCCTTCGACATGAATAGTACATGGCCCGCGGTAGTTATATTTTGACGATCCAAAATTATAAAGAGTAGAGTAGATTCTACTTAGTCACAGAGTGTCCCTCTATAATTCCCAACTCGGGGCTAAAATTTTAAGAATTTCTTCTTAGTGTAATACTCTGTGGACGTACCCCACTTTTTCCTAAGAGCACAGTCTTTCTGAACGTACGTTCTGGCCGGCCTCTGAAATTTCTTAAACTTTATGGCCTCCCATTAATAAAGCTTGCCCACCACTGCACTAGACCAAGCCATCAACATAGTTATAATCTATTTTTCTGCGTCCCATTTCAGTTCCGTTCTTCCTACCAATGCAGCAGGTCGACAAGGGTGCCATCCGCTTCGTGCTCAGCGGTGCCAACATCATGTGTCCAGGTCTGACTTCGCCCGGGGCCAGGATGACCAGCGTTCCCAAGAACCAGGTGGTCGCTGTCATGGCGGAGGGAAAGGAACACGCTCTGGCTATTGGACTCACATCCTTGTCTACTGATGACATGTTAGTCAGACTTGCATACTGTTCTTTCTTTTTCAGTTCATATCGAGAGTGCTCTTTTAAGCCCCTCGTAAAATTGGGCGTGAAAACGCACGCGCATTTTTGTGTTCTTTCTTTTTCAGTTCATATGGAGAGTGCTCTTTTAAGCCCCCCGTAAAATTGGGCGTGAAAACGCACGCGCATTTTTGTGTTCTTTCTTTTTCAGTTCATATCGAGAGTGCTCTTTTAAGCCCCCCGTAAAATTGGGCGTGAAAACGCACGCGCATTTTTGCAATTACTAAAACGAGCTGTATTCGCCTACACAAGAAGTTCCTTTTTTCAATGAAATGATATTGACAGCGCGGGCGAAGTTTGGCGCACGGGGCGTGGCATTTACTACAGAAATTCAATCTTTATTCGTGTTGACACAGTTTTCTTTGGTACTTGCAAACATTTTGACGCGCATCTTTTGCCACTTCATTGGGCCGTGGGGGCTTTAAGCCCGCGGCACACTGGGGCGTCAACGCTCGCGCGTCAAAATATTTGCCAATACCAAACGAACTCTGTGTCAATATGCATAAAGATTAAATTTCTGTCGTAAAGGCCACGCCCCCATTTGTCAAAATTAGCTCGCGCTGTCGCGCGGTAAGTGTCATTTCGTTGTAGAATGATCTTTGTCTATGTTTGAATACAGTTCTTATTGCTATAGCAAAAACATTGACGCGCGAGTGTAGACGCCCCTGTGCGGGAGGCTTTAAATTATTAATTCTGGTTCTATGCTTCAAGAAGGCTATTGTTCTAGCTAAGGTACTTAAGATTTATCTCACAAAGATGGGTCTACATGTAACAAACCGATGCACCCTATTTCGTGTTTGTGATAAAAATCTGTGTAAAGGGTTCTTTACAAGAGCAAGGGCTTACAGACAGCCGCAAATGAATAGTATGTTTCTTCAACTCTTAATAGTTTTGTAAAACATTTTTCATAACAAAAAGTAATTGTAAATCTTGCCACTCTAAATAGATGGCAACTTTTTATAAAGCAAGTTCACAAAACAATGAGTCACGGATTATGTCACACTCTTCCGTCTGCAAATGATGCGGAAGAAAGAGTCAACTCTAAAAATCTTATAATATGTCTTGTGCGCAAGTCACTCGGTATACCAAATCGGGTGGTAGTGTTTATTATCTGGCAACATTTTTTATTTTTTCAGAGCCAAGGTGAATAAAGGCGTGGGCATTGAAAACTGCCACTACCTTAACGACGGGTTGTGGCAAATGAAACCCGTGAAGTAATCCGTCAGATGTTGTATGCGCTTCCCTGTAACTTATTATTAAGCTTTTTATTAAATAAATATTAGAAATAACTGTGAGTGGTTTCTTTTACTTCAATTGATCAAATCTACTGACATATTTTGGTAAGGATTTATTTTTAGAAGCCGTGTGCACGTCGTGTGAGAATGTGGCTTAAAATAAATTTGAATGGTAAGTTATCTACTTAACTTACCTCACATTGTTATTCAAGTGGTTTTGAGTTGACGAATAATTGTTACAGCATTCATCTTACCACATGCAATAACAAAATTAAAATTAATTCAATTACCGAGTTAAAACAAAACACCTAGTACACGTAGGTACTACACCACACATTTTACAAATACCGCCAAAAAGTAACGTTCCTTTACTCTATTATAATTTTATCTTTTGAAATTTTTAATTAATATTTTCTGTATTGAGGTGTGGAGATTAGTTGATTACTTTTAATTTAATTAATTAATAATAAAGACCCGGGAGACCTTTTGAATTCCTTTATATAAAATTTAATTATTACGTTTGCATTAGCAACAAGAAATTAAAACGAGTAAACATTGAAATGCAAAACGGAACGCACATAGTAATAAAAAATGGCGGCAGCAATTGTTAGTTCGGCTCGTCAGGGTAAATAAATTACTTTTTTTTGCAAATTTAATCATTAACTACTTAAACTTTAGTTAAAATAGTGAATAAATATTGTGTTACGAATTATAAGGAAGTTTATTTGCTAATATTTCAATGATAAAAACTTTTCATGTGACGTTGCATTATCAGCTGTTTGTGAGTTTGTTTTACTAATTTTCTGTATTTAGTGCTATATAAAACAATAATCCTAGTCACATAATATAAATAAGTTGCTTAAGTAGTTAATTGTAATGCTTACTATATTACGTTATGCAATAAAGTTGCTAAATATACGAGGTACAAAGTTCACCCAGTTTCAATTGTTTTGGTTCCAATATTTTAATTTAATTTACAGTGGGGAGGCTAACTAATGCTGCAAGGAGGCTCTATTCAGATGTTTACCCTAAAATAACAACTCATTATACGATCCACCCAAGAGATAAGGACCCAAGATGGAAAGGTATGTGATAATAACCTCTAGATCATATCAATATTATTACTCAATAATATTATACGTCAGGTATTAATGGGTTGGTCTCGTTAGCAACGGATTAATTATTATTATTGCCCTTATTATACTAGGTGTAGATGTTTGATAACTTGAGTTCCTAATATTTATTATAACTTTTCAAACTATAATATTCACAATATAATAAGTAGGTCTGTTCCCAAAGCTAAAGATATTTTATTTTATACCCCTAACTAACGCTTAGTTAAATTAAGTACATATTTGTTTTTCTGTCTCCTTGTTTATTTCAAAGTTACATTTTAATGCTTTTCTTAGCCATAAAATGGGCCTTAGAATGCGAATAATCTACTAAACACTATGGTTTAGTAGACTAGTTTCAATATTTCTGAACAATTCATGTTTATTCTAAAGTCAAAGTATGATGAATATGAATTTAAACAATTACTTGAACCAATTTATCAAATACATCATCACACCTGTATTCCCCGAAGGGGTAGGCAGAGGTACACTGTAGTGCGCCCACACTTCGCCGATGTATTTTGGTCCCAATGTAATAGGGGGCGAGCCTATTGCCATTAAACCGGGCACATTTCCCCTGAATACAAGGGAGACATGGGCCATAGTCCACCACGCTGGCCCAGTGCGGGTTGGTGAACTTCACACACTTTATATTTTACAACCACCACCAACCAATTTATATTTTACAGATATAAGTATGGAGAGAGTGGCCGAAGAGACAGATATCCTCATCATTGGAGGTGGCCCAGCTGGTATGTCTGCGGCCATCAGAGCTCGGCAAATTGCAGAAGAAAAGGGGGCTGTTAGTATAACCTACACATACAGTTAGTCTGTTATCTACAGAGACTTTAACTGCTTCTTATTTTATTGATTGATTATATTGATTACTTTACCAGGAAGTCAGAGTGACACTCTTAGAGAAGGCAGCTGAAATCGGTGGACACATCTTATCAGGAGCATGTGTGGATCCCATCGCTCTAAATGAATTAATACCAGATTGGAAAGTCAAGGGGGCTCCTATGAACACACCTGTCACTTCTGACAAGTTCGGAATACTGACTAAAACTGGAAGGATACCGTTGCCCATATTCCCTGGTGAGACAAAAATAATATTTTGCCGCCTGCCACATAAAAGACAATACCAATATTTTTTTACAAATTTGTAGTTAGAAAATTGAGTTGAGGTAGAAGTTTCTAAAGACCGTGTTTGTCACTCCAAGTTGTCATTTTTTTTTCTATTCTTGCTTACATGAGTACTTATTAATTCCTGACACTACTCGAATTTAGTGCAACTGTAGCATGTGCGCCAAGACTAGAGTTATGTCACGGAATATGTTGATTTTATCTCTTTCTATTGTGTGAAATATGGCATAGAGCGAGCGAAAGATTCTGTGACAGAGGTTTAGTCTTGACATGTATGCTAACCCCACTGTTGTATACAAAGTACATTGTAATTATACGCAACAACTCTAAGAATATTTCCATCTCAATCAAACATTACGGCCGTGAGGAGGACGACATTACACTTATACATACATACATATATCTAATACATAAAAACAAAATAAAAAACAGTAGATACAGAGATGATGTACGGTACCAGTGCTCTTTCTATCTAAGAAACCACCAAGGTCTATAAATCCAAATAAAAACTGTATAAAAATAATAAGACCTTGACCTTGAGACTTTGTGACCTTGACCTTGAAACATACTGTGTGAAATTTTTCAGGTTTACCTAATTACAATCACGGCAACTATGTAGTGCGACTTGGACACCTAGTCAGGTGGCTTTCAGAGCAGGCAGAGGCAGCTGGAGCCGAGGTAATAACTATTAGACATCATTATGGTATGGAATCCTTTAGACTAGAAAAAGAAATGGACTTGTCCTTATAATAATAATAATAAAGCCTTTATTCTAGAAGTATGATACAGAAACAGAAATTAAATATTTACAATACAGCTTATAAACTATAATATTTTAATTAGAATCAGTAACTGTTCCGTAATGTCTCCTAGCTTGTCCTAAGACAAAGGCCTCCTCCAGAGTCTTCCAGTGTGTTCTGTCTTTAGCGAGTCTGGTCCAGAGTGTGCCGGCTACTGCTTTTATATCGGTAACCCAGCGTTTCATGGGTCTGCCCCGTTTCCTTTTTCCTGTTCTACGATACCAATCTGTAACAGTAGCTGTCCACTTCTGTGATCTGTCACGTATGATATGTCCTGCCCATGACCACTTAAGTCTTGCCCTTACTTCCTAATAAATGCCATAATATGGTCTTGGAACAGTGCAACGAAACGACAAAACCTAGTCTCGAGTGACACATAATCTCTCATTCAACAAATTTCGAAACACAATTTCGAATTAGACCTAATGTTGATCATAAAAGAATTACCCCGTAGATCTTTAAGGACTGTGTGCGTTACTAGTGTGCGTATTTAACAATTATTAGAAGCAAAACCAATATTATGTTAGTATCAGTATAGATAAAAAAATATTATTATGTCGGAAACTAGAAATAAATCAGTATTATTTGGTTGTTGAATTTGTAATGTAATGTCTAGATATGGCCGGGGTGCGCGGGCGCAGATCTAGTGTACCGGCCGGACGGCTCGCTGAAGGGCGTGGCGACGGGAGACGTAGGCATCGCCAAGGACGGCAGCCCTAAGGACATGTTCGAGCGAGGCATGGAGTTCCACTCAAAAATCACTATATTCACAGAAGGTCAGTTAAAAAGCGAATATCCGCTGACTAAAGCCATCGTGGCTCAGTGGTTATGGCCGCACCGTGCGGTGCAAAGGTCGTTGGTTCAAATCCCAGTAGCAAGCAAGCCACTATGGATTTTTTTTACAAATAAAACAATATTTCTACCTAAAATAGGTACTCTAAAGACGGAAACAATCTTGGCGGCAACATTACATGGATGAACGCTAATGGCATTAGCGGTATATTTATTACCAGAACTTCAGATTCAATGCCAATTCACAGATACTAATGATTTTTAACAACATACATCATCATCATGCCTGTATTCCCCGAAGTGATAGGCAGATATGCACTGCAGTGCGCCCACACTTCGCCGATGTATTTTGTAATAGAGGGCGAGCCTATTGCCATTATACAATTTAGGCCATAGTCCACCACGCTGGCCCTGTGTAGGTTAGTGAACTTCACACGCCTATAGGCGTGCAGGTTTCCTCACGATGTTTTCATTCACCGATTTTTAACTTCATTTATAATGTAAGTAGTAAAGTACTATGTCAATGTTTTCAGGTTGTCACGGACATCTGACAAAAATGGTTTCAAATAAATACAATCTAAGGGAGAAAAGTGAACCGCAGTCCTACGGCATTGGACTGAAGGAGCTTTGGGAAGTTAAACCAGAGGTAATTTTAAATTATTATATATGACAGACCAGTACCTTTTCCAAATCTTCTAGATGTTTCTAAATATTTAGTTTAAGAAGAAAACTTTTACTTTATTTAGCAAATTATACAGTAAAGTTGGGTTGAAGTAATAATGCAATAATAGCTTTTAGTCAAATCAAATGTTTCCATAGAAAAAGTAACCTTTCGTGTATTAGCTTTGACTGAGAAAAGCTGTTTTAGAAACGCGGTTAATCTCTTCAAAAGAAATGAAGTTGCTTTATATTTGTACAATGGTTACAAAACTTTGTTGCATAGTCATATGAATATAGCCCTTTTCATATGTAACTAATGGGCACTGGCCTCCCCTCATTGAGAGGGGGATTCAGGTCATAGTCCACCAAACTGGCCCAGTGCAGGTTGGCAGCTTTCATATGTACATAGAGAATTGGTTAGGTTCCCTCAAACATCCAGATTTTCTCATGATGTTACCCTTCACCATTTAAGCAAGTGATAATCTCTGATGATATGAGATTCGCTTATCAAATCTAGAAGTGCGATCCTGGGTTTGAACCTGCATACTTTGAATGCAGTTTTCCATAAGATCCTTGATTTCAGAATCACAAACCTGGCCTCGTAGAACACACCTGCGGTTGGCCTTTAGACAAGAATACCTACGGAGGATCTTTCATCTATCATTTAAATGTCCCCGAGGGTGAAGCGCCACTGGTCGCGGTCGGGTTTGTGGTGGGTCTGGACTACGTCAACCCATACCTCAGCCCGTTTAGAGAGTTCCAGAGGTTCAAGTTGCATCCATATGTGAAGCCGCTGTTCGAGGGTAAGATTATCCTGTTAATATTATGTATAATCACGCCTATATTTCACGAAGGGGTGAGCAAAGGTACACCGCAGTACACCGAAACTTCGTTAATGTATTTTTTGTCTGGTGATTCTGTTGCTACAATTATTTTGTCATTTATGCGAGGGCGATTTAGGCAATACGGCCACTTCGCTTGAAAAGTGCTTGGCAAACTTGTCTTCCGAGAAGTACTTTTGTACGCGGCGGGTGGTATGCCAGGAGGGTCCGCCACACCACCCCAAGGTTTAATGTTGGGGATCCGTATATATAGCTCAGATCGTCGAGATCTCTTCTAACGCGATTTAGGATTTACATAGAACGTTGTATGGCGACTCGGTTTTTCGTATGCGGAGAATTGCGATGTGTCGGTAGTCGCGCCATCTATTAGCGCGAGGTGCAAATAGGGGACGGCACATGCTATGAGGCCGTCCATTAGTCACGTGATGTTTTTTAGCATTTTTTAATCCCGGATCTGCACCTCTGAGATAATTTTCATGAGCGAATGTAATTTTCAACAATGATTACCACTTGCTAAACGGTGAAGGAAAACATCGCGAGGAAACCTGCATGTTTATGGAAAGGCGTGTGAAGTTCACCAACCCGCACTGGGCCAGCGTGGTGGACTATGGCCCAAATCTCCCTCGCATTGAGTGGGAATGTGCCCGGTATAATGGCAATAGGCTCGCCCCCTATTACATTGGGACCAAAATACATCGGCGAAGTGTGGGCGCACTGAAGTGCACCTCTGCCTAACCCTTCGGGGAATACGGGCGTGATGATGATGTAGCCTGAAAGCCGCTTAACTCTGTGTGGTTGTCAGGCGGGGCGCGCGTGGCGTACGGTGCGCGCGCGCTGGTGGAGGGCGGCTGGCAGAGCGCGCCGCTGCCGGTGTTCCCGGGCGGCGCGCTGGCCGGCGACTCGGCCGGCTTCCTCAACGTGCCGCGCATCAAGGGCACGCACAACGCCATGAAGAGCGGTAACTACACTCACACACAACCTTTTATTGATATTACCAACGATATTACCAACACACATTATTCCTCCGCCCATAAGGCCTTGGTTGGAGTGCACTCTGCGCTCGCCACTAACTATAAAATAAATTGTATTATTGACTGCAAACAACAACTAAATACGAGGGTACCCAGTTATTAACTATGACATCAGGACGTCTAACACCTCAGTCCCCCCGAGACCATGGTTGCTGTAAAGCAGGCGAAACGTCGGGAAAATAAAATAGTAAATAAACGCGATAAAATCCGTAAAATAGTTTTATTTCAATTATATCTTTATTAATTTTGTATGTGACTTTGACGTCTCCATACTTCAGTTAATCTATGTTAACCATAGAGTATCTAGAGTACCCATAACGACTCCACTCTTCGTATAGCTCTGCAGCTAATTTTCCGCCATTATTGTTATCTCATACCTGTAGTATACGGCAACTATATGGACAAACAACAAGTCAGATAAACCAGAAAAATTTACCGCAGCGCGGGCTCGAAATGCCATCTCCGTTATAATATCTCCATGAACACATTTAGGTAAATTTTTTTGACGTCTTGTTAACATTTTTCGGTATCAATATTGTTTACTAGCAGCCCGTCCCAGCTTCGCACGGGTTTCTAATATAGCCTATGTAACTCAGTGATAATGTAGCTTTCTAACGGTAGAAGAATTTTTGAAATCTGACCAGTAGTTTTTGCGTTTATTCGTTACATACAAACATACAAAAATAAATCTTTTCTCTTTATAATATTAGTAGAGATATAGATTAATTTTAATATTATTGGTAACAGGTATGTTGGCTGCGGAGGCGGCGATGGACCTCATCTTGTCAGGCGAGGCCACTCACGATAATGGAGTCGTGCCCGCGCAATACGAGGAGAAACTCAAACAATCATACGTGTACAAAGAGTTGAAGGTATGTCACATTATAATTATCGCCAGACAACACATGCTTAGGTATCGTATGTTCCCAAACTAAGCTTGTGCTATAGGTACCATGCAATGGACAGTATTTTCAACCATGTTTTTTTTTCAATTTATTCAATAAATAACTTATGTAATACAATATACTATACAGGGTGTTTCAGAAGTCCGAAATAATACTACGTATGCTTCAGTATCAGGTATACAACTGTATGGTTTTAAAAAAATATCAAAATTCGACCATGTGTTTCAACTTTTTTTTCGATGTCAATTTCTATAACTCGTAATATCTCGAGTCCAATGCAAAAATTGCTAGATTTGTTTTTTGAATATTGGTAGTCGCCCCTCATATGTGTAGTTTACACAGCTGGATATGATTATGGATGTACCCAAAGGCCAGAACACGATACCTGTGACAAATATCCAAAGGTCTATAACTCAGAATCTAGAATAGTGAGGTATAAACTGTCTTCACTAAGCATCGACATATGAGCTACCGTATATGTACCCAAAGTATTATTTCGAACTTCTGAAACACCCTGTATACTATAAATATCGCCAGACAACCAAATACTTATCGAATGATCCCAAACTAAGCAAAGTTCGTACTATGGACACCATATAATGATTTGGGGCTGACGTCACAAATACTGTTATAATAAATACCTTAGAGACTAGCATATATAGTTACATGGGATTATTTGACATTTAGAGTCGGTGACGTGTCGCAGGAACACCACACCCTTCGGCTAAAACTCTTCTTCTCATACTAAAGTCATACTAAGGGTGATGTACGTCTATCGAAAGAAGTTTACCAACTCGCACTGGGCTAGAGTGGTGGACTATAGCTCAAATCTCCCTCCTATTGAGGGGGAATGTGCCCGGTATAATAGGCAATACGCTCGCTCCCTATTTTTTTTTTCTTATTATTCTTTAGTCTGTGCTTTATGCACAGTCTGCCACTTTTCTTCTGACATAATCAGAAACCTTATGTTGACTTCTTCTAACTTGTATGTTTTAGTTTTGTTTTATTAAATTATATTATTTTGTTGAGTTTTGTGAAATTTGTAAGTTTTCCAAAGTTTATCTGTATTGTTATTGAATTTAAGGAAGATTTATTACACTGGCTCCCTATTACACTGGGACCAAAATACATACGCGAAGAGTGGGTTCACTGCAGTGCACCTCTGGCTATGCCTTCGGAGAATACAGGCGTGATGATTTATTTATGCTATTAATTTCGCAGCAAGTACGCAACTGTCGTCCGTCGTTCCACACCAAGATGGGCCTGTACGGAGGCATCGCGTACTCCGCGTTCAGCACGGCCGTGCGCGGCATGGAACCTTGGACCTTCAGCCACGGGGGTAAGGCATATTTTCTTCTTCTCATTCGTTTCGCTCTTGACAGAGCGGTCGTGGTCACGTCGAGGCATCCACGTCGGTGGTAGAGTGGTCGGACACAGCTCTCCGAACGATCTCGCGCCATCGCTGTTTGTTGGCAGACTGTCTCGCGCAGTCAGACACACGGTTGCCCACTGCGGACTTCACTTGGTCTGTCCAGCGCATAGGTGACCTGCCGCGCGGTCTGGTCCTTCTACCTTTCCCCGCACTACCAGCCGCTCTATGGAGTCGCCATCTCCATCTCGATCATCTCGATCTCCATCTATGGAGTCGGCATATTTTACCATACCACATTTACCCTCACTATCTTCACTCCCTTTGTATACTAAACTCGTTTTATGAACGATACTTTCACTGGCTGGTAGCTGATGTTATAAGAAGTAATATGCGATCCAAATAAGAATAGGAATGTCAATTTGCAAAAAACTTGTTTGCATATCAATAATAATAGTCTTACATCAAATTTAAATAAAAAGGTTGAATTAGTAGTAAATTGTCTTAAAATAATATTTAATTATTTAAAGTCATAATTAGTTTTTTCACGTCACAATATGGCGCAAAGTCGATTCTATTCTCATTTGAATCGCATAGTAACTTAGGCTACTTTTAGGCCTCCTGCACGCAGGAGCGTTGGAAGTCGCGCTTTAAAAGTTTTGCCAAAACCAATAGGAACTGTATTGACACAGAAAAAGTTCAGTCTTCAATAAAATTACACTGACAGCGCAAGCGACCTTTGAAGTGTTCGGGGGTGTCTTTTACGACAGAAATTTAATGTTTATGCATATTGACACAGAGATCGTTTTGGTATTAACAAACATTTTGGACGTATGACATTTGATGCGCGAGTTTAGACGCTACATATGTCCTTTATTTTAATAGTCAAAGTCAAATCATTTATTTTGTATAAGCCTACGGGGGCACTTACAAATTGTAAAGTTTACATTTTTTTTTTCTTATATACTACTATACTACTACCGGATCGAAACGCGACCTCACCTGAGAAGATCCGGCAAGAAATTCAGTGGGCTAATCATTTTTTTGAATCGCCAAAATTTATTACAAATACACAGGTACATATAGCTCCAGTGTGTTCCCTTTAGAGCTGCTTTTAATAATAAAGATAAAATAATAATACGTTAGGACAACACACGCTACACTTTGACATGACGGGCAATATTTCGATTTTTGTTTTGAACCTGAGCTGTACAATCCCAAGCTGATTTATCATCCAAATAATCCGAGATTTTGTAATTTAGATATGAAGTCAGGTTTCCTAGATTCCAAGCGAACGGAGTTACCGTCACAGCTATTATTACATGCATGTTATATGTAATAAACATATGCTTTATAGCAACAAGTAAAAACATCTCATGTCATGTCATTGTCATATAATTTGTAATAATGATTACCACTTGCTGAACGGTGAAGGAAAACATCGTGAGGAAACCTGCACGTCTATAGAAGGCGTGTGAAGTTCACCTACCCGCACTGGGCCAGCGTGGTGGGATATGGTCCAATAATGGCAATAGGCTCGCCCCCTATTACATTGGGAAAATACACCGGCGAAGAAGGGTGCACTGTAGTGCGTCTCTGCCTACCCTATCGGGGTGTATAGGCGTGATGATGTATAAAAACATCTCATTTGTTTGTTCTAGGTGCCGATCACTCTAAGCTGAAGCCAGCGAAGGAGTTCCAACCGATTGAGTACCCTAAACCCGACGGCGTCGTTACATTCGATCTACTGTCGTCGGTAGCGTTAACTGGTATGTGAAGCAATAAATAAATATCGCCACCGGACTCGACAGCGAAGAAACATGAGGGCGCTTACTTCTTTATATTCTCTTCTTGAGTCCCCTTCTTCTCCTACCTATCTATCTTCCCAATTTAAATATCTAAGTTCCAATCACAGTAGAAATCTTCTTCGCAGAATCGTTTTCTTGAGTGTCCATTTCACCGTTCTAACTTTATTCACTCTTTTTTCAATCATTGCAATCCATTCTTCTTTGGAATAATATCCCTCCTGAAATTAGGATGGCAAAGAACCGCTACGCCTTCAAAAAGGGAACTCGCGATCTTGTGCAAAAGTCTAAATAAATACTCCTCGTATGACCCCAAACTATGCAAAGATTGTACTATGGGTACCGTACAATGGACTGGGAGCGGTAATACCACAGCTTGGCGTATATTCCGAAATTTCCTACTGACGGGAATCGAACCCGTAACAGCCCGGTGCAGTGAAAAAAACCGCCGGCTGGCACCAGAAACTGTATCTGTAAACCAACATGGCAATCTAGACCATAACTTTACTTGTGTCACTAATAACTATAATACACGGTCAATGGCGGCAGGCAAATTAAAACTAAAGTTGTTATCTATTATGGTGATAGTACGCTTAAAAAACGTTTACCGTATACCTACTCTTCTTATTTTTTTACGAAATGAGTGAAATGATGAAATTTTAATGGAATAAGACGAGGAATGGCTGCACCTGCGTTTAGCGGTATTTATGGCAATGTCGAGTAATTAATAGCAAGGTCAAATTTAATAAATACACGTTATAAATAAATATGGATGATGACAGTGATAAAGATGGCGGATGTAAAAACACCATACCTACTTAATAGTCTGCCGGTAGATATGAGAAGTGAAACTGACAAGCGTATATTTAAAAATAAGTTGCTAAGATACTATTTAACCCAGTACCAATTGTGATAAGTAATATATATAAGAGACTCAATTTAGCCCGCAGTCAAACCGACTGTACGGTTTTGTGGGGCTATAATACCACTTGTACACCACATACTAATGATGTAAAAAAATATGTGAACCAGCTCCGCCCCGGTCACTGGCTGCATCGACCGTTCTTTTTTGATACATACTTGATTCGCTCATAAGCAATATATTCTTCAGGGAATCTCTGTTAAATAATGGAATTTTCAGGTACCAATCACGAAGCAGACCAGCCTCCTCACTTGACCCTGAAAGACGACTCAGTACCTGTTAAGAGGAATCTTGGTGTATTCGATGGCCCTGAAGCCAGATTTTGCCCTGCAGGTAAAATATTTATACAGTGTACAATACAGCTAAATTAAATAATACATTTTTTTATTACCGGTAAAAAAATACTGGGTAATTGTAATCCGATACTAGGTAATGTATCTTATAGTAATGTTTTAATATTATGTATTTTTTTAGTAGACTTTGTAGAAAGAAAAACTAAGAAAAACTAATTAAGTACCTATGGTTTTTAAAAACATAATTTCTTTGGTCGAATGTTAGATGAACTAGTACACTTCTACCAACCCTTACGGGGTATGCTGGCGTGATGCTAAATTTAAATGATTGTTTTCAGGTGTATACGAGTTTGTACCCATGGAGACTGGTGATGGACAGAGATTGCAAATCAATGCGCAAAATTGCATTCACTGTAAGTAGCAATACAATAATATAAACCAATATTCAATTGACGACGGGTACGCGGGTTGGTCCAGTGGTCAGCCGCTTGACTCATTGAACCTTATGGTCGCTGGTTCGATTCCCGCCAGGGTCAAATTTCGGAAATGGCCTTTTCGAAATTTGCCCAGGGGCCCGATTTTCGTTTGATAGACAAGACATCAATCTGTATTAGAGATATGTCGAATCAAAATACGACCAATTTGACGTTTCGTTTCGACATATCTCTAATAGAGATTGATGTCTATCAAACGAAAATCGGGCCTCTGGTCTGGATGTAACTTGAATCGCCCCCAGTCCATTGTACGATATCCATAGTACAAGCTATGCTTAGTTTGGGACCATACGATGAGTATGTGTTGTCTGGCTATATTATTTATTTCTATTACAGGCAAGACGTGTGACATTAAGGACCCGTCGCAAAACATCAACTGGGTGGTGCCTGAAGGCGGCGGCGGCCCGGCCTACAACGGCATGTAAAACACAACAAGTTGCGCGATATTTAGTTTTAATACATACCAAATCGACTGTCGAGCATGTTTGCATGGGTGTACGCCAGTGGCTAATCATACGTGTGAGTACATAGCCTTATCTATAAAAAACAGAATTGTTATCACAGTCAGTAAGTAACGTGTTTTTAATATGTAATCATTCCTATATTTTTTGTTTATGCGTTACGGTGCGTTATGACTTCTTCTATTGTATGTTAAATTTAATAATTATCTGAAGAAACATATTATAATATGGAGTGGCGTAGCGTGAGTCACTGTCGCCCGGGGCGGAGTCATAATTTGCCGCCCTTTTTAACGTTTTTTTTTTATGGACTACGCTGTTGGCCGTGAGGTGGCCTTTACCGGAGTACAGAGTGCACCCCTACGAAGGCTAATTTCTTGAAAAATTAATTATCTGACTGACCGCCAGTGACCGCACAAAATATTTTTTCCAATTTTGCCGCCCCCTAAAAAGTCATACGACCATACTTAGATTTCTTAAAAAAGAAAGAATTTATTTCTATATTCAACTATGTCCTATTAAGATTGGTCGCTAAGAAATATTGTGAAATAAAATCGACAAGAATTTACAAAGCGTTTTGTAGTGTAGTTACACTCATAATTGAGGGGTGTAAAAGCAAAGTAATCTTTGTCCATAAAGTGTAAAATAGAAATACATTTAAAACAATATTTAAATCTTACAAGTCATATTTATCAAAACTTAATTGATTTCTTCTAAATAAAAGATAGCAAAATGCATATAAATAGACTTAAAGTCTGTATATTGTTCAATTGGGACAGAGTTGATTTTGCTTTTAATCTTATAATTTAAAATCAATTAATAGTAATATACAGTTAAATTAGTTTTTTGAGATTTTAACATACCATAGACAAATACAAATAGCGTAAAAGTACATTCATAGGTTGAACATTTTGAAATATGGACAAAGTTGATTTTGCTTTTACACCCCTCAATTGTTACCAACAATGTACCTAAAGACTGTTGTTTTTCCAAACTCAAATATAAATAAATGGCTTCAGTACTGGCTGTGAGCCGTGTTCATCTTGCCGATGTTACTTCGGTCAATTGTAAATAATTTTGTATCCAATTTTGCTGTAATCAAAAATCGTATGAATCTGAAATGTCTCCTTGAGAATTATTTATAAAATTTTGTATTGACGACTTTGTGCGTTAGTTGCGTAGCTTATAAGTGTTACATTTTATTAAAAAAATAATTAAATTATGATGTAAATATAATGTATTTTCTTTTATCTCACAAACCCTCCAAGATTTATAACACCCTCACCGAATTTTGGCACTGCTGGTACACCTCTGTCTATCTTCTCTGGGAATAAAGTCGTGATCGATCGTTACTATTGTTGTTATCTTTTCTTTAATGATTTATTTTTACTCTTTTTCATAATAACTTGTAAACCGAGATCTGTTATATAGTTGTCATCTTCTACTACTACTTCTTTTATTACGAAATGATGATATTTTAATGGAATAAGATGAGGAATGGCTCCATCTGCGTTTAGCGGGTATTTCAGCCAGTGTCAAGTAATTAATAGCAAGGGCAAAATTAATAAATATAATTAATAAAAATTGATGATGACAGCGATAAAGATGGCGGGTGAATCCACAGGATGAATCTTCACAATCAATTGTCATCTCATTCTAAACCTCATCTTATTTCAATAAATTAGATTCATCCGCCATCTTTAACACTGTCATCATCCATTTTTATTTATTACTAACTGTGCCCGCGACTTCGCCCGCGTGGACTTTAGGGAGATTACCCCGAAATATGGGTATTATGTTTTTCCCGCGGAACCCTAATGCTTTTTCTAAAAATCAAAGTAGCCTAAGTTACGCCTTGGAACGTCAGCTATCTGTCAGTGAAAGTCCCATTGAAATCGGTTCAGCCGTTTAGAAGTTTACCTCAAACAAACAGACAGACAGACGTATCGTATATACTTTCATACGCATTTGGTAAAAAAGTGTTATTTTGATATTACAAACAGACACTCCAATTTTATTTATTTGTATGTATGTATGTATAGATATAGATATAGATGTGTATTTATTGAATTTGTCCTTGCTATAATTACTCGACATTGCCATAAATACGAAGAAGGAAGAACATTATTAGAGACAATAAGGAACAGAAGAGGAAAGATGATAGACCATCTCATGCGCCATGACACCTTTTTTAAGAACATCATAGAAGGCAAGATCGACGGAAAGCGGGGGAGAGGTAGACCGGGAATATGTTACATGAGTCAAATAAAAGATAAGGTTGGTGTCATGTCATATGTGGAGGTGAAGAAGGCTGCACTGGATCGACCCCGATGGCGGGGACTTCATCAGATGCACCGACAAGGGCCGAGCCCTTAAATTAGAAGAAGAAGCCATAAATACCGCTAATCGTAGGTGCAGGCATTCCTTATCTTATACCGCTAATCACAGGTGCAGGCATTCCTCATCTTATTCCATCAAAATATCATCATTTCACTCATTTCGTAAAAAAGAAGAAAGAAGAAGACATTATTTCATTAATTTCGCCAAAGTAGAAGAGTAGTAATCTGTGGGCTAGTATATAATAATCTGTGATTCATACGCCATCTTTATCACCTTCATCACCCATTTTTATGTCTTATGTGTACTAAATTTCTTGTTAGTATAAATTGCTTGACACTGGCAAAATATACTCAAATCGCAGGTGAAGCCTTTTCGCATGAAGATGCGATTGGAATAAGTTCCAATATATTTATTTCATGTCGCAAAAGATGAAGGTTATGTTTGTTCTCTTTGGTTTTAGATATATTTATTTAGCAATTTTGACAGAGTAATAGCTACTACGGTTAGCAAATATTTAGTTTTTATTATACAAGGAGTATGTCGATTGAAAGCAAACATTATAAAAACCTTAGATGAAAACAGTCATTTAGTAGTACATTATAACGCGATGTAGTTTGTCGAAATGATTTACTTAATACCTGTATCGTTTTTATTCGCAATGGTGAGTACCTTTTCGTTTAAAGCACCGAGGATGTTATGTAGATTAGATAGGTAGTTATGGTGTACAGCACCCTTATACCTACGTGTCTTTTACTCTTCATGTCTTCTACGAAATGCTAAAACATTCAGCCACACACTGGAGCAACAAGAGTCGCGCGCCAACATTTTGCTCAAATGAAAATGAACTCTGTGTATATATAAATAAAGATTGTATTTCTGTGGTATAAGCCACGATACGACGCATCAAATTCGCTCGATTGATAATATGAGGAATGTCTGCATCCGATATCTTATCTGAGTAAACCTGTCTTTGTCCTTATTTGAGTAAACGCGTCTCTATAAGGGCGTGTGAAGTTCAACAACTCTCACTGGGCCAGGGTGGTAGACTATGGCCCAAATCTCCCTCGTATTGTGGGGCAATGTGCCCGGTACCTATAATGATAATAGGCTCGCCACTTAATCAACCTATTATCTACATTGGGACCAAAATACATCAGCGGGTGTATGCATACTGTAGTGCACCTCTGCTTACCCTTCGGGGAATCCAGGCGTGACGATGATGTTTATATATAAATTGTCTTTTAATAATTTTAACATAATATTGATAATTTTTATATCACGTATTTTTATCAGACAATTTATTACACTACCTATTTTCTTTTATCTATAAGTATGTAGTAGGTATATATTGGAGGGGCTTTTAATAGCTAGCATGTTTTTAAACTATTGTATGACAAGGTATTTTCAGAACTATTGCTTCTTTAGCTAGTACTAGTACAGTCAATATTCTCTAATCAAGAGTCAATTCACGCACTGTTCAATAGTTAGATGCTTATGTTCAAGTAGTTAGTTATCTGTAGGTGTGAAATTAGCAAAAAATACCTTCATACAGTAGGTACAGCGATGAAATGAATAGCCAACGTGGGACGCTTAAAAAACCCAATCCCGAATCAAAAAAGACAAAACAACAAATCAAAAAGACCTTGAATACAAACTCGCCGTTCAACAATACCATATTACCACAGTCCACATCACACGTCGAGGGCTGACTCAACTCGTGGTCTATTTATAGAAGGCCTGAGCTGAGTGTCAGTCGGGATCCAATGATTGTCAACGTAACAAATTTACACCGCAAAAGGGGAGTTAGTCGCAAAAATCTAGAACCTTTTCTAGATAGCATTATATACGAACGTATAAGCTTGTTTTTCGAAGGGCGTGTGCGTGCCTTTTGCCACACGCGCAACTCGTACAAGCGTTGACAAGCCCGTAAAAGCGCGAGCCGGGATGTTTCAATTGTTTCTTTGTTGTAATCCATATTTCTACTGACACTCGCCACTACCGGTTCGAAATCGACATCGACATCGACCTCGTTTTTCAAATAGTAAATATTTATCTATAGTTTGAGAAAATCCTTAAGTGATAAGAATAGGACCTGAAACTAACCCTTGTCCTTTGGTCCCATAAATTGATTGGAATAATGCCAATCGGCTATCGAACCCATTATCATTTAAGTACCTACATTGTCGTTAATGTCTGCTCGCCGTATTTGATAACGTTAAATCATTGTGCGTCGTTAACTAAATTTTGTTTACGCGGGGATCTCCCTCGCTGACGTAACACAAGCCACTCAATGTGATAAGAGACACAGCTATGCAAAGAAGTGAGATAGGCTGATACATCGTCGACTGGATTTCCTGATGCGGACATGAATGTTCTGGAGGATACGTAACCAAGGCTGTGACATTAGTTTAGAAAGAAAAATCCCCTGTCTAGAAACAGGATCAGTAATGTATCTAAGTTTTTGTGAAGTTTTCCGAGTTTTATGCAGTTTTTAAAACCGCAAGTTTAACCAATGTGGATTGTAGATGTTGTTCGCGTACAAGTTATTCCAAGTTGTTAACTGCTGAGCTTATTTAAAGGTACCTACTGAATAAGTAGGTATTTATTATATGTATGTGAATTAATTTAATTTTTGTCGAAAAATTAAACAACCAGTTACTTATGTACCTATCATTTTTCATAATCCCGAAATTTTGTATGTTCAAATCGATCTAGTCTGGAAAACGTGCACCTTGGATATACACTTGTGATAAGTTATCTTGTAAAGTAGGTACTTAGTAAGAATTAGCGCTAAGCAAAGATTAGAACTTCAATGAATGGATTACGGGTCATCAAACTACAAGTATAGCAAAAGCTGATGGTAACGGCCATTTTTTACTTCTGTAACACGTAAGTATCTACTGTATTCAATTACAAACATACCTAACCTACTTAATACTTTGCAAACTCATTCATGAGGAACTCACAGGTGTTCTAATTTTCTGCCCAATCAGTGCAAAGGCGAAGACTATTACTACAGGCCTTCAAACGTCACGCGCTCATCGTTATCCGGGCTAGAGGCATACAGATCAGCACTTACCCTGGACTGGATGGCGGCGGAGGACCAGCGACAGCGCGAGCTCGTGGCCGCCTTCGAAACGGAGGCGTCTCCTCCAGCCAGGATCCTGACTACAGACTGTATAGGATACGCGAGGCCAGCCTCGGGGAAGGTTGCACGTCTGATGCTTGAACTCCTAAAGTGAGTCTAATTTTGAGCACTCACAATCATCTATTCTGCCCTCACCCGCAGCCCATTTGATCCAGAAAACCGCGCCTCGCTCTTTTTCCATTAATAACTAACTGCACTGTTTAATATTGATATAAGGAAGGGTTCGTACACTTCATAGCTTTATTTTAGTTGACTATACCATGATCGATTCACACCATACGAAAATGAACCTCAGTCTAGCTTTGATTTCAATGCGAGCGCACTTTCAGCGCTGAGGCAGCAGCGATTTTGTTTACAAAACACATCTGGTCTTTGGGAATGATTGGGTGCAATATAGAACTTGAAATTAACGAAGCGCTTTTGAGCATAGATTATGAAGTCATACGGTTGCAAACTAAATTCAATCACCTTCTTTAAAGAGGTACTGAAAAACAGCTATTTTCTTTATTTCTGACGGAAAAGGATTATCAGTAGACATGACATATAATCGCACGTCAGTCAGGGGCAACTTTGGTATTTATGTAAGCTTTAACAAATTTTCAGGAATCTCGAAGGTGATGAAGGCACAATAATCCCAGAGCTCATTCAAGTATTGATCCGGAACAAACTCCTCGTGGAGACGTCGATGCTGGACGCCGAGCCCGACCTGGAGGCGCTGGTGAAGACCCCTGGCGTGATGATGGGGGAACCGCACGCCACATTCCCGAGAATCCTAGCCGTGGCATGGATGACGATCACTGACCCTGTTGCTACCAAGAAAACCGGATGGTGCCCAATAAAGAAGGTATGTTTTATGAGCAATTTATAGCTGTTTGTAGAATCAATATTTTTAGCAATAGTTAGTTAGCGAACCGGTAGTATAAGATAGAAGTTTCTTTGGATAACCAAAATGTCAGTTGTCTGTCTTCAATATTGGGACGATTGGTTTGTCAGTTCTATCCTTGGTAAATGGTGTTGAGATGAATAATGTTCTGACGCAAAAATAGAGAAGATTGGCAAATTTATCCTTGGTAAAGCAAATCCACAGCTAACACAGAATATGAGTGGGTTTCCGCTGCTTTTTATGACTAGCTCCTATCATGAAGTCTGCTTTATAAGCAGACAATATAATCAGAATATATAACGCATTCTTCTATCAGCTCGTTCGTTCATGGAAACACTATTGAATTTACAATCAAAATATACAAAACGAGCCGTGATCTGTTTGCCAAATTATCTTTTCAACGGCACAGTTATTTTTAGGCTGACTACAATGATGTTGATTCTGTTGCATACAAACTACAACTAAACTATATTTGACATCTCTCAAAATATTGCCGTCTCGCTCATGCATTATGGCTGTGTGAAGGACGGCATTAAGCTTAATTTATTGTTCATCTGTTTAATGCTAACAAAATCGACACCATTGTTTTTTTTTTTTTTTTTTTTTCCGGGCCTCTATCGACCCGGCCCGCGTGCTCACCTCTGATGTGGGGGTCAGAGTACTTAAAATTAGCCTTAAGTTTAGTGTGTGTAAAATAATTTTTCCAGCCTGGTTTGTTTTATTAAAAATAAAAGTCAAATAAATTTTATTAAAAATGTGTAAATGTCAAGAAAATACATGATAATAAAAAAAAGCAAACCCGTCTAAAAATAACAATGTAAAAAAAGACAGTAAAATAGCAAAAGGCTATGGACAAGGATAATATACAGCATATAAAACATGATAAAGATTAAAATGACAGAGTTTCCCTACTATCCATTGCGCGGATCCGGCAACCAGAGCCATTGATGCGCAGGACACCATTGTTAAACCTATCGTTGCTTGCATTACAAATGGTCATGCTATTTTGACAGCATTCAAAATGTAATCAATGACGCGTGGTAGCTTGGCTTTTACCATATAATTTAAATCTTTGTGTTTATAGCCATAGAGTGCATTTTTAATAAAAGGCAGGTTCATTCGCTCGCCCTTAGTTATCCTCATGTGCAGGTTAACCAGTACCTTAGTGGTACAAAACCGGTTGTGATAGCGAAGCACATGCGGGCCCTGGACCCAGTGCTCGCACGAGGGCGGTTCATCATGGAGGAATTTATACAACACGTCACACCAGTCAACATGTACCAGAAAAAGGAAGTTAAGAAAGTGAAGGTAGGGCCAACGAGTTATAATAACAAGAGGGAGGTTTTCCTAACATTTAAACAGGTTTAAACGTCGAACTTCGAAGTAATTTGTTTTTTTGGACGTCTGTTGGCTCATTTAAGTATCTGTACTAAAAAGTACGTCGTAAATCATTGGTAGGTCCTGTAGGGATGTGAATAATGTTACCGATATAATATAACCACATATAATTTGACTGTAACCTGATGAAAATAATGGTGAACTCTATTACCAAGCAGACGAGGTTGATAATTGAATTGAACCTTTATGTTGCAGCCAAAATCATCTCCTGGGAAACCTTATAAACCTGTCAGAAGAACATCGCGCTCTTCAGAAACAGTGTGTACTATTCGTAATATCTCTAGTTTTGGTGGTTTTTAGGGTTCCGTACCCAAAGGGTAAAATGGGAACCCTATTACTGAGACTTCGCTGTCCGTCCATCCGTCCGTCCGTCCGTCCGTCCGTCTGTCACCAGGCTGTATCTCATGAACCGTGATAGTTAGAGAGTTGAAATTTTCACAGATGATGTATTTCTGTTGCGGCTATAACAACAAATACTTAAAAACAGAATAAAATAATTATTTAAGGGGGCTCCCATACAACAAACGTGTTTATTTTGCCATTTTTATAGATAATGGTACGGAACCCTTCGTGCGCGAGTCCGACTCGCACTTGGCCGGTTTTTATTTTAATTTGAAATGGAAATTGGTATTAGAATACATTATTTTCTAAACTTTGATTCAATGATGTATATATAAATCAATTTTAAAGCATAATTCATTTATATTGAAATTTCAATTGTATGTGTGCAAATAAAGGGTAGATATTTGTTTGACACAGATACGTCAGGGGCATTTAGTGCTAGCCCAGTCGCGGAGCACGCCTTACCGTCTTCGTCCTAACATTATCGACAATCGCGACATCATCGTCCAAGCCGCCTCACCAACCCACCACCAGGTGTCCAAGATCCTACACATATCCACTATACTCCTGTCGTCTATACCTGCTTGTTGAAATAAAACCTTTGGCTAAAGAAACTTGTATAATAATTCCACAGTTTCGAAGACGTATTCTAAGGTACGCTTATTGCATTTAAGCTCTACCACAAGTTGTTATTTACTGGCGTCTACACGAAATACTTGTAAGACAAATGAATAAATATCGCTTAACAACACAATCTCATCGTATGATCCCAAACTAAGCTTGTACGATGAGGACCATGCAATGGACTGGGGACGATCTCAGTTACACCCAGACCGGGGATAATTCCGAAAAGGATATTTCCGTAAATTTCCGCGGACGGGAATAGAACCTGAAACCACTCAGTGCAGCGACCCGAGCGGCCTACGCTCAATCCACTAGACCAAGCCGTTATTTTTTTAGGGTTCCGTACATAAAAAGGAACCCTTATAGGGTCACTTTGTTGTCCGTCTGTCTGCCAAGCGAGACTCTTTTTTTAAATGATTTATTTTTGTGGTCAGATCCACTTATTACTATGTTTAAAAAGTACAAAACAAGGATCGAATCACTGTAAACGGACAGTTACTGTCAAAACTACTATACACACAGGTGCCACTGCATTCTCTCTTTTTTCTTTTTTCCTTATCTTTACCTATCATAGCAAATAAGTAAGAATTATGAAATAGCAGTGGTAGCCGAGTGGTCGAACGCACGCCTTGTAAATCAAAGTGTGTAAGTTCAAACCCCGGCTCGCACCTCTGGGATTTATGTGCGAATCTTATTTTCATCCGAGATTATCACTTGCTATGAAACGGTGAAGGAAAACATCGTGAGGTAACCTGTACGACTGAGGGAACTTGACGAGTTCTCGTTAGTTGTGTGAAGTCTGCCATCCCGTACTGAGCCAGCGTGGTGGACTATGGCCCAAATCCCCCTCGCATTGAGGGGAGGCCCGTGCCCAGCAGTGAGACGTTAAAAGGGCTGTAGTAGTAGTACCTATCATAAGAAATACGATTTTAACGGCGACCATTTAAAACAGCTAACAGCACAAATTAAACAATGGTTATACAAATTGTACAAATTTATTTCAAAATCAAATGAGTATTAAAGTTAATAGAATTTCACCTCACATTTTAAAGCTCCGGACGCACTGGGGAGTCAAAACGCGGGCGTTAGAAACTTTGCCAATACCAAAACGAACCCTTGGTCAATAAACATAAAGATTTAATTTCTATGGTAAAAACCACGCGACCATGCGTGCGAAATTCAATCGTGCTGTCAATGTAAGTTCGTTGAAGAATGGACTTTTACAATGAGGCAATACAGTTCGTTTTGGTATAGGAAAGAAATTCTTGACTTTTCATTACAAAAGTGTTTGGTTATGCCTTTGTAAACGGGTTATAAATATGGGTGTATGTTTACATTTGAAGCATCTGTTTCACATAACTCTAATTGCAATTGTCGATAACCAAATAAACAGAAAGATGTATTTAGATCATTCTGCAGATAAGATAAACATTAAGTGGGGCTTAATGTACACACTGTCGCGTTAAAAGTCTCCCGTGAAAATGTTTGCCAAAACCAAAACAAACTCTGTGTCAATATGCATCATGGAGATATTATAAAGGAGATGGCATTTCAAGCCCGCGTTGCGGTAAATGTTTCTGGTTTATCTGACTACGCCATTGTTGTTTTCCCATATAGTTACCGTATACTACAGGTACATGAGATAACAACAATGGCGGAAAAATCGCCACAGAGCTATACGAAGAGTGGAGTCGTTATGGTTACTCTAGATACTCTATGCCAGTGTTGTGTAATGGCAATAGGCTCGCCCCTATTACATTGGGACCAAAATACATCAGCGAAGTGTTGGTGCACTGTACTGCACCTCTGGCTATCCCTGCCGGGAATACAGACGCCTGTATAAATATATATAATATCACGCGATGATGATGTATTATTATGTATCCGTCAAATTAAATTTGACGGATACATAACGTCGCGCCGAAATCACAGAAATTCGCTTGCGCTGTTAGTGTCACTTGGTTATTATTATTATTTTTTACGAAATGAGCGATATGATTATATTTAATGGAATAAAATGAGGAATGGCTTCACCTGCGACTAGCGCGGGTATTTCGCCAATGTCAAGTAATTAATAGCAAGGACAAATTCAATATATACACGTAATAAATAAAAATGAATGATGACAGTAATAAAGATGGCGGATCTCTGTCACTTGGTTATAGAATGAAGTTTTTCTATGTGTCAAAAGAGTACGTTTTGGTATTGGCAAAAACTTTGACGCGTCTGCGTTGACGCTCCAGTGTGCGCGAGGCCTTTTATTAGATTGTAAACATCAAACATCCGAATTAAGTACATGTTTGTTTTCCTTACCTACTCTAAAATAAGTTTGCATTAGTACAAAAGTAACAAAAGAAGTATTTAGTTTAATTAACATTGTTCAAACTACAATAATAACATCGATTCTCTGGCATACATAACAACCAAACTATATGTGACAGTAACGTTTTTTTTTGCATTTTTAACTGTTTTTTTTCATATTATTAAATGTAATTTAAAAGACATGTGGGAAATCAACCAATATTAATACCAATCAAACCGCTCTGTTTCTACAGTGGTATTGACAATATTGTACTTAATTTCTATTATGATCTAATGGGATTAGCCTCAAATATCAGTAGTACCTACTCGGTTCTTATGCTTCAGGCTCTATCCGCCCGCTGCCCGATAATTAACAGTTTAATTAGAATGGATGAGCTGTAGGGGAACGTTATGTGCGAAAGCATTCACACGGGCTGTAGGTATGGCAAAAAAAACTATGTATATTGATTTTAGCTTGTCATCAAGTGGTTTTTTATGGGCTCACGGTACCAAAAGGTATGCTATCATAATAGTAAACATGCAGTAAGCGCTGGTGGTACCTCTGTAAGCCGTCATCTCAAGAGATCGCTTCTATGAGACACGTTCTGCCTCTGTACATCCATTCTTGTTAAATTAAATAGAAGTTTAATAACTATATTTATACTATTTACATAGAATGTGCCCGTGGATCATTTGATACATATAAAACAGTGGTACCACAAACACGTGATTCATGGTGTCGCGCGCCGCAAATAAATAATTGGTTATGATTTCTTATGTTTTCGCGATTGTTACAAATTGAATTAAACAATTATGAACGTACTCATCGCGTATATGTATTTTTTTTTGTCATTTCGTGCTATTAGAAATGTTTTAAAATAAAGTAACACCAGTACTAAAAAAATACAATTATCTGTTTGGAAAAAAAAATGCTAAACAATTTACGTTGCTTACACTCGAGGGTTTGGCATTCAGAAGATTTACGCCTCAGTGGGTGAATATGCTCTCCTGTTAAAATAATGTCGCTTAAGACAAATAGCCTTTCACCCCTCGATGTGTTAGTCACTTCGAGCTGTTTGTACTGGGCATGCCTCGGTGTGATGACATTTTCTCGACGAATCGGACAATTGAAAGAGATAAAACTTATGTCTACGCGGTCATGCTAAGCCTACAGGGGCCCGATTTTCGCTTGATAGACATCAATCTCTATTCGAGACATGTCAAACAAAACGTCAAATTGGTCGTATTTTTTCGTTTTGTTCGATCAAGCTAAAATTGGGCCCCAGGACCTTACCACAGCCTCTTAAAGTTACAATAGTTTACAATAGTAACTGTAAATGTTTAACAGATTTTATACGGAGATAACTGTCAAACACTGAAAGTAATATTAAATCATTGCTGCAAGCCAGCGGTGGTAAGGGGGTTGATGAGCCAACCACAAAAGCCCGGCGGGCCGCAGGTTGAGGTTGCCTAAAACGACATATCCTACAAATAATGTTGCATTGTTCTGATTGAGTCATTTTTTTGGCGGGCATTTTCACATAATCATTTTGCAAAATTGCACAATGTGATGTTTTACTATTATTCTTCTTTATTCTTGTTACCGAAAATTGTAGTAATGATATCGGGGAGGTGATAAGATAACTGTTCCATTACATTAGACAGATTTTCATTTTTTGCATTATCAACCATTCCGTTTGCCGCCCGTTTTAAGGGCTCGCAAAAGCGTGTTTTGATTACATCGGTCAACTTTTTACCTGGCTCTGTATTCGAGCACAAGGCAATGGCTGCCCTCGAGATGCCCTCAATTTGTTCCGGGTCCAGAGATTGTGCAACGTCTCTAACAATCGGTAATGATTCCAATGCTTTATCAGCTATTTCTTTCCATGATGGCTCAACAGCGGACAGCACAAGTAAGCTACCTTTAAAAACTCTTGTACAAACATCCATATTTTCATTAGTAATATTATTTTTCACGCTCGTTAACAGTACTCTTGTGATGTTGACATACCCTTCGTTTATTGCGGTGTGCAGAACTGTGTCAGGGTCATAATCGCTTCTGTTTGCTCTTGTTTCGTCCTTCAGCAACAAATTGAATATTGTCGTTTGACATTTCTTGTCAGTCGCTGCCTCCACCAGTTCGGGGTCGTATTTTAGTTTGTACTCGAACGCGTCCCTTACTCCAGGGGGGGCTAGGATCAGCAACGTGTTGGCGATACAGTTGAAAAATGGCTCCACAGTCATGCCTTCGTAATCTTCTGTATGGAGGCATTTGAAGAAATTGGTAAAAAACTCTACTAAAAAGTATTCAGCAAATAAGATATTGTGAAATCTTGGTATACCGTCTGTTACACAATCAATCAATTCTGATTCCTCTTCGCCCGATTCAATTCTCCTGATCGTTTCTTTTACTTCACTTATTTCTTTAGCTGTTAAAAATTTTTCGACATCACTCTCCTTGCAGATCGCATAAAGAGCCAACTTTTTATGTTGTTCTATGAATTCGTTGCGTAGTTTCTCCTGCTCTTTTTCAAGTATTTTAGTAGATCTCGACTTATTTTCTATCTTACAAATTTCACGCATATTAGATTTAATGAACCTTTCGTACAAGGAAAGCGTGTTTGTGTAAACCCCCAGTTTATTCTTAAGTTCGTCTGTATTAAAACCTAAATTAAGTTTCTCCTCTACCTGGACCTTGAAGTAATTCGCCGCGACGTACATGTGTAGCGGTGTGCCATCCAATTCTAATGGCTGATCACCTTCATCAGATTTTCGCAGATATCTATCCAGGGACGTCAATGACTCGTAATTAAACTCTTGTTTCAGTTTTTCTTGGAAATGCCTTGGAGATAAACTAAATTCGCTTTTGAAATGTTCCAGTGCTGTCACGTAAATGATGTGTAAAGGTACGCTGATGAACGTGACAATTTGTCTGTCTTCCTCGGCAAACGAATGCTTGACATTTAATGAATCCAACACGAACTTTAGAAATCGTGTAAAATTATTAAATTGATCGTGGTTTAATTTCTCTAATTTCAAGTTAGTTTTCCAAAAACTGTGCAGAAAACTTTTCTGTTGTCCTCTAGATAGCCCCTCTAGTTTATATGATGCACCAAACTCTCGCTCGAGTGGTTTGCTTAAGTAGCTGCTGGTCGTTATCCACAATCGCTTTTTCATTTGATTTAGTACTTTGAAGAGTTCGACACATTCTTTGGCGCTATGAGAATATATCCTATCAAATGCATCAAACAATATTATAGTTTCATTAGTGTTAAAATAATGTATAAATAGTGCCAATTCAAATGAAACCTCCGCGAAGTCCTCACTGCTGCTTACGAAGACCGTTTGATCGTCAATTTCGTGGACAGATACTTTATTGATTTCGTCTGGATTCTTAAGTGCTGCTTTGGCCAAGAATTTTACAACTTCGTTAATTTTCATGGTGTTCTTTTCCCATTTTTCAAATTCTTTACACGGTGCCAAGTTTATGCGAATGATCCACGGACGTGGATAGACTTTCTTAGTTTCCAGAGACAAGTGAGTCAGAAGCGTCGTTTTACCCATGCAGGGTTTTCCTGCTATAACCACGATGTTTTCACTTATATCATACAATGTACCAACTTGAAGCTCTTCGTCATCATATTTTAAAGTTCTGTTCATATAGTAATCTTTGATTTGATCATATTTAGGGCTGTTTAGTGCATGCCCTATTTCTACTTTTTCGTTGTTTAATAATTTTCGTAATACTTTAGCGGACACTAAACATTTTGATGTATCGTCTATTACAGTGTTTAAGTCAACTTCTTGGCCTTGATAAATAATGTTATGTTCTTTCAAACATTTTGATTGCGATACAGGAGTCAAGTCAGATAAGTTTACACATACGTCGTTAAATGTGTAGTTTAACTCTGAACACCACTTCTTCGATTCAATGTTTAACTTCTTTTCTGTTACAATAATCACTTTGTTACCACTAAAATTGGTGATTATATTGTTTAATTTGTCACGCAGCTCTGTACTTTCTATTGCTAACTCATTAATAATGACTAAAGTGCTCGTCTTTGTGTCTTTAAGTTCATCTATCATTGTTTCATGATCGTTCAAAGGAAGCTGAAGTATGTAATTTAAATTGATAAATATGTAGTTGTTAGGTTCTTTGGCGAATTGCACAATTTTTACTGTGCTTAAAATAACAGCATCAGAGACAACGTTGAGCAAGCCTTGGGAAACATTTTCAAATTCGAATGATTTTATAGCTTCGGGCTTGAACTGTAAGCCAATCTTTTTGATTTGTCGTACACACATCACATTCAGTACTGTGAGGAGTGGCCTGTCAATTATATCTTTCTTTGCCTCATGGAACAGTTTATCATTTTTGGACAAATAATGTGCTTTTGTTGGTGTCTTCCACCATTTCTGTATTTCGTCATGGAATCGTAAGAATATAGCATCAGAATGAACGTGGAAGAGGAATTGATCCTGACTTTTGTCCGCATTGCAGTGATTATTGATTTCATTCTTAAGAATTTTCTCAACGCCTTCCTCCTTTGCTTGGCCTGTGTAAAACCATAATTTATTTAAAAACTCTTGGGCCAAGCTTTTGTCGTATTGATTTGCGTGAAATGTAATTTTTGGAAATACTTCTAAGTTAACCTTTATCTTATAAGTGGATAAATCTTTGCTTGTTTGACTTGTTATGATACTTAAGAGACTTTTTGCCCTATCTGGCAATGTATTTTCATCGGTGTTAAATACAAGCATATCACTATTGATATCAAACTGCAGCAAATTCCCTACTGCACCTCCGATTCCTCCATTTGTTTCCAAAGTAGCAGGGTCTAGTATTTTATCGGGGCCCACCGTATCATTGCATATCTCAATAATTTTTGTTTCTTTATATTTGTCTATTAGAGCGAGAAATTTTGTTGCCAAAAAATTTATTCTGCTCGTAACTTTCTTATCGTTTCCTCTAATTGACAAGTCAGAATTTCCGAAGGTAGCAGGCAGCTTGAAACTTAGGGATTCTAGTTTTGATCTTCCTGCTAAAATAAAAGCATCGATGATTGTTCCTGGCACTACTATCATTTTATGCAAGTCATTTTTGATTTGTACAATGTCCTCCTTCGTCAACAGTTTTTTTGGTATGTTACTCTCGTTCAGATTCAGTTTAACGTTTTTTTCATCGAATGTTAGCACATCTCCTATTAAAGTACTGATCGTTTGAGGGCAGGGTGTGTCAAGAATATCATTAATACGAGCTAGTATTGTTTCTCTAGTAAGCGTTGTTTTTTTACAATAATTGGTGACTATCGCCTTGCAAAGTGTTTCTTTGAGAGTAACCATAATACTTTCGTTACTTTCAAAAAAGTCTTCTCGGAAATGGCCTAAGCGATAATTTTCAGCGTGTACTTCTGAGACCGACAGAACTTTGCGAGCTAAAGCTGGGTGAAATGTTTTAATGAAATTGTTTGTCATCATACTATCGTGCCTCTCTTTGCTAGATAAGATGAAATCTAAGAAAACTAGTCCCATGTTTATGACCCGTACTTCTAGTATGAAATATGTTAAGAAATCAACGTCTCGCTGACTGTAATTGTATTGGAAAGATCCCTCATTTTCCCCAGTGTATATAATATCATGCATCTTTGGACACATGGGATGTATTTCACATTTGTCAACATCATTGAAATTTTCCTTCAAAGAAGTGTATAGAATGAAGAAACATTCAACATCTTGAAAATCACCTTTGAACATTGGATCTGTGCAATCGGGTGAAAATTTTTGTCTAATTTTCAAAAAACTATCAAAGTACTTAGCCAGTCCAAAATCTCCTGAGGTGCTTTGCACGTTCATGACGGTAAGTTTTCCTTTATCGGGGTCATCTCTGTGCTTAGCTTGGAGGAATATCATAACGTGTTTGTCCTGATGTTTCAGTTTGTACCTGAAGCAGACGTCGTCGAAGTCTCCGATGTCTTTGATGTTTGTTGCCAAAAGAAAATGTTCTATGTCTGTATCCTCCAGTGATCTGAGCAGAACTAAGCTCAGTAGCTTGGTTTCGTAGAACTGCCCACTCACACCAGACGTGCCGGCTCTTTTCAAGTAAAAATCATCTATTTTCTGTTTACTTCGTTTATTGTTGTGTTCTCGATTCTTTGATGGGTCATGTTGTTCCTTTTGTTCCACCGCTCGGTCGCTGGGCCGCGCCGGGTACTTACCGTTTAGTTCTAACAACGCCGCTATTTCTCTACCAGTTGTAGAGTCATCACTCTTGGCTATGTCGAGCGGAGTCCTACCTTTTTCACCTTTATTGTTAAATAATAGAGCTCCATTGTCTAAGAGTAGCTGAACAATATCCTTTTCAGTTCTCTGTACGGCAATATGTAGGGGTGTGTTTTCGTTGTTGTTGCGATCTTTGGCGTTGACGTCAGCGCCATCTTTCAGTATGTTTTCGATGTTTGCAGTTTTGTCTTGTATTGGTTTGTTTTCGCGTAAATATATGAACATAAGCGCATTTTTATTGAGCTGATCATCGTCACTAAGCACCATTTTCACTGGACACTGTGTAAACTGTTTCACATTAAGTCATATTGAGCTTATCACATGTTATCGCGGCTGTAGGAGCGCATTAAATTATTTAATATCCTTTGGCGCACACTATCAATTTTTAACATTATATATTTGTACTGATTTCACGCGCACTTCACGTCGAGCGCGGCTGTTATCATTCAGATGACTAAAATATTCGGCGAATATTTTAAATCGCGCCAAATGTAACCTTGAGATTGGCCGAGCCGGCGCCGGCGCAGCGACTGATACTTTGTTATGGATAAGACAATTTGTTAGTGCTACCAGCATTTAATTTAGAAACATCATACAATTTTATCAGATATTTTTAGTTCCCATCATATTTATCGTGTTGATAGCTGTGTTTAACATGGCAAAACCATTAAATAGTTACATACCTTTGAAAACACTGCGTTGCACTGAAAACACAGGATTTTAAAAGTGTTATATTTAATGATAATATTGAAGCCAGGCAGTCATGAAATTATTTAGTGAAACTTTATACACGTAATTTAGTTTACATTTGGCAGTTTTAAGATCATATAGGTAAAAGGAAATATGTCCTTGTTATCCCTGAAGAGGCTAGCTTAGTATCTAGGTATAGGCAGATAGACCACTTAAAAAACGGCCTATTTAAATAGAACGACAAATGCAATGTAATGTAATATTATAAATATCTGACTGGCACGTTATTTAATAAACAAGTTATAAAAGTTATTCTGGCAAGGTCAGTCTAGTAGATTGCAGTAATAGAGCAGTGTAAGAATAAGTAGTTCTTAAAAGTTACTAATTAAAAAATCTGGCAACACCACGAATTTAAAAAAAAAAATTTAAATAAAAAGTCAAATGAGTTGGAAATACTCGGAATAACAGTGATACTACGTTAGCACACCGCTAGATGGCGCGATTTTAATTTGCGAACAATATAAAAGAAAATAATACGTTTCATGAAAATATAGGTGGATGCCGAATTGATTGGTTTTTAGACCGGAGTGAAATATATTATGTGTATAAAGCAGATTTATGATTGTTTGAATTCACAAACCCAGAGTTGCACTAGCGAAATACCTTACCTATTTTTATGTGTTTCGGTAAGATTTTCGTAAAATAATCAACATGTAAACAAGGCACAAAAATACCCAATAAATACTCCTTTATCTTGTGAAAAGGTCCAGTCCTCTCTATATTCGAAATGTCATAGAGTAATCCACGGGTATTCCTCTATGCCCCGGATAAATAATTTGGTAAGCAATGGGTGGTATTGTTTCAAGAAAATTGTTAACAGTGTGATGGGCCCACGAAACAATCAGAATATCAGATATGGGGGGAGATATTTACCATGTCCTGCTTTGGCTAGGGTTCGTGGTAAGTCATTTGTATATTTAATTTCAAAAATAAAAAAGGTTAAAAGTCTGAGCCACATACGTAATAAAAAAAAAATTTCAAATCAGGGTAAAATCAACTCCTATTGTCGAATTTCGTAAAATGTAGCCTATGTTACCTGGGCCATAATAAGGAATCGATGGCTATATAGTTTAGGCGCTACGGAGGAACATACATATAAACATACATACATAGACTGCTGAAATCATAACCCTTCCATTTGGCTTCGTCATAGTCCGTTATGAAAATACTTTACACTATCGTTATTGAGATGTTATGGCTTCATATTTAAGTAGCAGTGGTAGCCGAGTGGTCGAACGCATCCTTGCAATCAAAGTGTGCAGGTTCAAACTCCGGCTCGCACCTCTGGGTTTCATGTGCGAATCTCATTTTCATCCCACATTATCACTTGCTATGAAACGGTGAAGGAAAACATCGTGAAGAAACCTGCACGTCTGAGGGAACTTGACTAGTTCTCGATAGATGTGTGAAGTTTGCCAACCCGTACCGGGCCAGCGTGGTGGACTATGCCCCGAATCCCACTCGCATTGAGGGGAAGCCCGTGCCCAGCAGTGGGACGTTAAAAGGGCCATAGTAGTAGAAAACAATATCTTTTATCAATGGCATCTAGAAAAGATTTAAATTTCACAATGTCTAATATGTACACTGATCATATTTTAGCTAACATTGATAAAATATGTTGTTTTCATGCGTTAAAAATGAAGTCATAGCAAGTCCACAACGAAGGCCCTGGTGTTTTTCTCGGTTGGTAGCTCAAAACACCATGGTGGCCCAACCTGTACCGCCGCCTGTAGTTGCAGCATGAGCGACAATACAAGACTTATGTCATAGAATATGTTGATTATATCTCTTTCTCTCATATGAAATAAGACGGAGAGCGATCGAGCCAATCCGTGACAGAGGTCTTGTCTTGACATGCGTGCTGACACCACTGGTGTTTAAAAAAGATAAGGGCCTCAGGTATGTTTTCAGACAGAGTACATTATACAAAAACTCAAGGTAATGGCAAGAACGCTCCAATTGGAGCATTGTCCAACTTTAGCTATTATATTCGCAGTGGCCCTCGGTTGGTTTTGAACTGGACTTAGATACAGACATGTCTGAGGATCGCTGGATATTCAGATCCAGGCATGAAATACCTGATCAATCCTGTGCTACCGTCCGGTCCTCAGCCAAGGATATCATCAGACGGTTCTACGCTATACTTCCTTAGTAAGTCATTACCTGTAGGCTGTAGAGTTTTATAACTCACTAGCGGTCCGTCCCGGCGTCTCACGGGTTTATAATATAGCCTGTATTACTCAGTGATAATGTAGCTTTCTAACGGTAAAATAATGTTTGAAATCGGTTCAGTAGTTTTTAAGTTAATTCGTTAGATACAAAATTCTTTCCCGTTAGAAAGCTATATTATCACTGAGTAACATAGGCTATATAAGAACCCGTGCGAAGCGGGGACGGGCCGTTAGTGTAGGCATAATCACATTGAAGCCGTTTGACTAGTCATTATCTAACTGCCATTGAAAAAACATGTTTTTATGACTTTAAAAATTAAGACATTTTCCACGTACAATGACTGTTTTAGTAGACTTCATGTATGTTGTACGTATATAAACAGCTTCGACAAAGACCATGCGAACACGGCGTTCCTCCACAAACTCCGTGGTACTGTGTACGGGATGTCTGATGCCGAGGACATGCTGGATAGGGAGGCTGGGTTCTACGCGGCGGTGCTCACCCCTCTCGTCTTCCTGCAGCAGTACCGGGACACCTGGTGTATTCTTGAAAGGGTGAGAATGTTACCCATGTAAACGGGGCGTCGAAAATCGACAACAGTACATCAGATACAAATGGTATTCGGAATGTATTTACACAAAGATTCCGATTCTTTCTCCTTCTTCGATGTTTGTTACTCTTTCACGCAAAAACTCCTGAACCGATTTTGATGAAACTTTGCAGTATTATACATCGCAATAACATAAAGGCTATACTTTCTATCGGTATTGTATCATCGAAGTCCAAGTTAGTATGTTATCATATCATTACCAAACATATTATTAGTAGTTTATCCAGGTAGAGTTTTATATTTGATATTGATTCGGCTTCATCAGTTTCACAGAGCTCTTCGACTCTATCAAATATCACATCCAACGGAGAAGAGGTCCGCGCTTAAACTGCTACAAAATCTAAGAGCTGTTAATCAGAAGGTAATTAATTAAAATTGTGGAGATTATAGTGATGTCTGGGTGTTCGTAAATGTATCAAAGGGTCTTCATAGTCAGCTCAATCTTCCTACATTTTCAGAATGCTTTGATAATCGTAAAGCACATATAGTAACCGAGAGGGTCCGGGTTCGAGCAATAGCATTTGACAGTTTCGTAGTCCAATTTGAGTGACGTCTTTAACGACTATGTACATCAAATTGTCTATGTAATGACGAATAAGACTAGGCTACCGTGCGTGGCACAGAGATAGATTACGGACCAATTGTTTAATGGCTTGTTTACTCATGTTATCTTCTTTTCTAATATCATTGGGCATATTATAACACTTTTGTAACATCTTATGATCCCAAATTAAGCTAAGCTTGTCCTACGTCAGTAGTTACACCCAGACAGGGGCAGAGACAGGCAGGGACAGAGCAAATGGCGAAAGGGCCATTTCCGAAATTTTCTGCTGATGGAACTCGAACCTGAAACCACCGGTTCAGTGAGCCGAGTGGCCTACGCTTCAACCACTAAACCAGGCCCAGTGGCAGATTTGCAGTCTCCGTCGCCCTAGGCCCTATGCCATCAGCCGCCCCTTTCTCAGCATCCACCATACAGACTACATAATTTTTTGACACGATTGGAGCCGCCCCTAAATCTGGCCGCCCTAGGCCCGGACCTACCTGGCCTTAGGGTAAATCCGCCACTGACCAAGCCTCCGACCAATCTTTTATGGATTGAGATTTGTGAAAATTTGGTGTCAACTGTCTTCGTTTCATTTATTTCCATAGATACGTAGTTACATTCTGGATTTGCCCGGCCCAGTGCACGTCACCCGGACAACCTCGTCGCCAGATACTGAAGATGATGAACTACATGACAAGAAAGACATTCGGTATTTAAAGGAGTTAATTAAAAACCTTGGTTGACATATATCAATCTTTAATTTCATAAAATACGAAAAAAATGACATAACTTAAGCTACTTTTACTTAGCTAGTAGGTTAAAACTGATTGTAGCGCGGCGCGAACACAAGCGAGGTCTTATGAAAATAGACAATAACTATAAGCAACGATACAGAAAATACGATTACGACAAACATGATTAGTATAAATTCAATGTCGTTGCACGGATTGTTGTAGTTGTTGCTTCTGAAGATGCATGCCACCACGTCCATGTACTTGTCGTGAGGCTGTTGGAACAACACTTCCCTGACCCCGTCCTCCGTCACTTTCATATACGATATCTTGGTTGAAGTTTTGTCAATAACTCGACTCACGTATGCCATGGATGCCATAGATTTTTTAATCTCCCTTGTCAGTTGTCTGCAAACATTAATGGTATACCAGATCAAAAATTGTAGGAACCTATGTTGAGATGAGGAATGGTTCCACCTGCGATTAGCGGGTATTTCAGCCAGTGGTAAGTATATATACATCATCACGCCTGTATTTCCTGAAGGTGTAGGCAAAGGTGCATTGCAGTGCGCTCACACTTCGCTGATGTATTTTGGTCCCAATGTAATAGGGGGCGAGCCTATTGCCATTATACCGTGCACATTATTTCTCAATACGAGGGAGATATTTGCAGGTTTCCTCACGATGTTTTCCTTAATCGTTTCATAGCAAGTGGTAATCTCGGATGAAAATGAGATTCGCATATAAACCCAGAGGTGCGAGCCGGGGTGTCAACCTGCACACTTTGATTGCAAGGCGTGCGTTCGACCACTTGGCTATCACTGCTTAGTGGCAAGTAATTAATAGCAATAGTAAATTCAATATATACACATAAATAAAAATGGGTGATGAACGTGATAAACATGGTGGATGAATCGTGAACATACCTATAGAATTCAGTACGTTCAATGTTATTGATATCCTTTAGCGACGCCATCTTGTGGTAAGCTTCGGAAATATGTTTAATGTATTCGACAATTCTTGTGTGTTCTTCATTTATTAAGTTTAATTCGAGCTGTTCATATTTAGCTGAGTCGCGACCCTCCGGAGCCAGAGTTACCAAGTAACCGTGATTGATGCGCTGAAAAAAAATACAGGAGCCGTAAATACCTTAGCCTTCGAACCTTTCTGTACAACTAATCAGCACCCTTAGCAAAACCATTCGACATTTATGAATCATCATCACGCCTGTATTCCCCGTAAAGGTTGGCAGAGGTACACTGCTATGGACCTACAATTCAATGTATCTACTTTGGAGGGCGAGGCTATTGCCATTTTACCGGCCACATTCCTCTTCAACGTGAAAGAGTATTGGGCCATAGTCCACCATACAGCTCCAGTACGGGTTGGTGAACTTCACACGATTTTTTATAGGCTTGTAGGTTTCCTCACGATGTTTGCCTTCACCGTTCAGCAAATGGTAATCATAATTAAATATGATGATGTAAATCCTAAAACCTCAGAGTCGCGACCCCGACGTTTGACCCTTCTCCCCTAGATTTTAAGGTTGGCGTTCTACCAATTAAGCTACCAATGTCAATTTACAAAACTCATATAATACACTAGCTACGGGACTTCGTCTGTCCGCACTTTCAATATTTAGCCGATATGTTAGGTATTCATTAAATTCCGTTCTGTAGCTTTTCTTCCCAAACCTTTACATTTTAAATAGGATATTTTATAAGTACCTTCGTCCATTTGGGGGACCATTCCCTTAGTATCCACCTCGCGTCAGGTATATTTAATTGCGAGAGGTATTTCTCATCAAAGTTGGCTATGATGATTCTTGCTCTCTCCTCTTTCAGCGTCTCCCGAACCTGTAAGAGAAAGGTGAAAATGACTCTTACATGGAACAGAATCAGATTTTTTTATTCATGTTAACCAAGACAGGCACTTATGGATCGTCAATAAAAAATAAATAATAGTATCTCTACCATCGGTAGAGTGAGAAACCGCGGAATTGCTAATTTTCAGCTACTTTTTTTTCTAACCGTTTGTGTCCCACTGCTGAGCAAAGGTCACCCTCACCTTCTTGAACTTTTAACCCACCACGCTACGCCAATAGTTGGTCGCCAGAGCCTCGTACGTTGTTTCGTTGTTTAGCAAGTTAGGTTGACTTGACCTTGAAATAAAACTATTTTACGGATTCTATCGCGTTTATCTACTTTTATATTTTCCCGACGTTTCGGCTGCTTTACAGCAACCATGGTCACGGGGGAACTGAGGTTTTAGACGTCCTGATGTCATAGTTAATAACTGGGTACCCTCATATTTAGTATTTGGCTTGACCTCTAAGGATGTTGATTATAACCCTTAAAACTCATACTTACATTTTTAAAAAATATATCACAATTCCTTGGTTCCTCGCACCGCTTCACAGAGTACGTGATCAAATGTTCCCCAAATAACTTTGTCAATTCTTCTTCGAACGCCACACTGGCCGGCGAGTCATCTGTTATGATAGTCACTCTTCTCCAATTCATTTGTTGCAAGAACTTCAGTATCGGATACTTCAGCAAAGTCCATTGACTAACTATTGAGTTTGGGAACGTGGCTTGTTCTTCCATGAACATAAACGGAGTACCATAGAATATCGTGGGCGTATTGAACGGTAAATCATAATCAATATGGAATGGCTTAGAAGTTAATACCGCTAATAATGTATCTTTATATGTGTCTATTTTCTTAAGACAATTTGAACCGATAATGAACCTTAAAGGGCAGAATTGTTCGGACAACTTCAATTCGAAATTGGGTATGTTATTTTTCAGACATACGACAATTGTATCAGATTCGCTGTTGTTAATGACTCCTGAATAGCTGCGTCGTGGGTATGGACCGGAGCTGTCGTAATCCATACTCGTTATAAAGTTATAGAGCAGTCCCCCATCGATTTCAGTGACTCGTTCGCTGACCATTTTAACATTGTGATATGTTATTGATGCTTTCCTCGTTTTGTTCGACGCGTAGTATAGTGTAGGACCCATAATGCTTAGGTTACCTGCGTAAGCAAGTCCACTCTTTATTGTGTGGGATAGTTCAGTTGTGTAATAGTTGTCCACGTTCAAATTAATAACGTTACTGAAAATAGAACATATACAGTGTATCTACACAGGGTGTTTCAGAATTCCGAAATAATACTTTGATGTTTGATTCATTTGTTTGTTTATACAACTGAAAGGTAAAGTTTGCATGTACTGTTTCGTGAATATTGGTAGTCGCCTATCAAGTATCGTCATAGTTTACACTGCTGAATAGGGTTATGATGGACCCAAATGCCAGAACGCGATACCTGTGACAAATATTCAAAGGTCTATAACTCAGAAACTATGATAGGTATAAACTTTCTTCACTAAGCATCCATATGTGAGCTACCGTATATGTACCCAAAGTATTGTTTCAGACTTCCGATAGGGTTGTTGTACATTCGTCACAAAGTAAATTCATCACATTTTTTAAACTCCATACATTGAAGTAACTTCGCCACACCCATTAAAAATATATGTAAATTCGTCACAAGTAGATAAGAGTTATTGTAAATTCGTCACAGGTCTTCTTTTTACATTATTTTTGCATAAAGTACCGGTAGCAGACAAAGCTAATAGTTTCTAGCGCTCGAAAATTTATTGCAAGCCGTATCGAATAACAACACAGTACAGTGACTGATTTTTCTGCTGTGACGAATTTACAATAATCAAAATTGGTATATTATTAATTTTCTTAAAAATAAAGAATTGTGGCAAATTTACACATACTTTTTTCTGTGGCAAATTTACTTTGTGACGAATTTACAACAACCCTTCTGATACACCCTGTATTAATAAATAAATAGATGTATCCGTTTGTAATGTGAAAAAGAAACCTTTATACCAAATGCATATAAAAGTATATAGGATAGGTACGGCTGATGCGAACCCGTAACCAATCAAATCAGTCAGCCGAGCGGCCTACGCAAACAGTAGACCAAGTTAAGGTCAAGGTCAAGGTTAAATGCAAGGTCAATGTCAAGGTCGTCAATGCTCTAAGGTCTCACACAAAATTCAAACCCTCTTACCGGTATTCCACACTAGCCTCAATCATGCCGCCAATTCTGCTGCTGTACGATTTTTTGTCCATTTCAAACTTAAATCTGTGTTTACACGCATTTTTTAAATTTCGATTCAGTTCTAAGGTTTTCTCGTCATTCATATTCGTCTGGAGTAATATAACCTTGTTATAATTGTAATCTAAAACATGGAAAACATTGGAAATCGAACGGTAAAAGCCCAGGGACCCAATTCTTGCAAGATCTCTTATTCGACATACTATGCGTTTCAAATGGGAATAGGAATGTCAATAACCTCTATCTGTCAAATGTCACTTGAAAAGTACGATTTGCAAAAAAAAAAAAACAAATAAAAAGAAATTTAAGTAAAAATTAATGAACTATTTTGCTTAGTAGTAAATTGTCTAATTATATAAAGTCATAATTAGTTTTTTTTTAAACCATACTATAACCTTTTTTATTTTAATTTTTGGCGCAAATGACCACAGTGAAGGAAGACATTAGAGCTGACATTAGAGCTGACATTAGAGCTGACATACATACCAACAACGGCTTGGGTCACACCTTAACCAATTGGCAGCCCAGCTAAAAATCCAAAACCATCCCAGACGCCTAAAGAGGCAGGTTGTTCTATAGCTACACGAGAGGGAGTAGAACCCTGATAAACAAGAGTAGTGTTCTCAATGGAGGGCTCACTCATCACGCCAACTCTCACTCCACCTATCCGCTTATAGTCCAACAACTGATTGCAGATATCAAACACAATAAAAAAAAAATTGGCGCCAAGGCCCAGAAACCATGCCAAAATTATTAAAGAAAAGAAAATAAGGACGCTAGTCGCCATTTTGTCGTTGTTAGTGTGCTTCGTCGTGCGACTGAGTGCATTTTTCACTCAACCTTTGCAAATAAATTTTATTTACAAAATATCTTGTTTTGGTCACCCTACCTAACTGGTTAGAATTGACAGCTATGATATCACAATATGGCGCAAAGTCGATCCTATTCTCATTTGAAACGCATTTTCCGCTTGATTGACATCAATCTCTACTAGAGATATGTTGAAACAAAAGAAAAAACCGTCCAAGTGCGAGCTGGACTCGCGCACCGAGGCTTCCGTACCCAAAGTGTGAAAGCAACGAGCATTACTCTAATGAAACTGGGTAGAAGGAAAAACTTAACTTTGTAGTTGGTAGGTATACTAGTGTCCCCATACAAAGTAACTACAAAATAAGTTTGTAATCGCAAAAAAACAATTTCTAAGAATAAATCTACAGTTTTCGGATTTATTCCTTTGCTTGTGCTATAAGACCTTGCTTCATGCCAAATTTCATGATTCTAGGTCAACGGGAAGTACCCTATAGGTTTTTGATTCCCGTGCAAATGTACTGAAAATGCATCATAAGCCTTAGAAGTTTGATTTTTTTAGGGCACCAAGGGACCGCAAACATATATCTATGTTATAAATTTCAACTTAATACCTTTACGCGTTTCTGAGAAAAAGGGTCTTGACAGACAGACGGACAACAAAGTGATCCTATAATGGTTCCGTTTTTTCCTTTTTAGGTACGGAACCCTAAAAATACGACAAATTTGACGTTTAGTTTCGTTATCTATAATAAAGTTTGATGTCTAGCAAACTAAAATCGGGCTCCTGGTCATATTCTAGCTATGATTGATAAATTAAGTTTTGTACGCATTGTAAATTAAAGCTATTGTCATTTTACAACGATAGTTTAGTAGAGCCTATTGTTAAGCAGTGGTAGCCGAGTGGTCGAACGCACGCCTTGCAAATCAAAGTGTGCAGGTTCAAACCCCGGCTCGCATCTCTGGGATTTATATGCGAATCTCATTTTCATCCGAGATTATCACTTGCTATAAAACGGTGAAGGAAAACATCGTGAGGAAACCTGCACGTCTGAAAGAACTTGTCTATTTCTCGATAGATGGGTGAAGTCTGCCAACCCGCACTGGGCCAGCGTGGTGGACTATGGCCTGAATCCCCCTCGCATTGAGGGGAGGCCCGTGCCCAGCAGTGGGACGTTAAAAGGGCTGTAGTAAGTTAGTAGTTTATTGTTAAGAGCGTGTTACGTTAATCGTAATAGGCTGGCTTGTAGGTTACTTTAGTGGTTAAATTACCTTGTAAACATGCTGTATCCACGCTGTTTGCAACACAAGATTGTAGAAAGAAGATTTTAATGTACACCATCACAAAGAACAACATGTTTATGTTTTAAATTCACGTTTGTATTGAGAGTTTCGATTTGCAATATTCAATGCGTTGTTGTAATGATATAATACCCGGTAAAATTGTTATTTTTCCTCGTATGATACGGTCTGTAATAATAAAATATTATATTTTAGAAACCCGTGGTATATCTGCTTGAGTATTGGGTAAACAAATGGTATACAGGATGTTTCAGGAATTCGAACTAATACTTTGACGTTTGCATCGGTATCGGGTACTGAACTGAAAGGTATGAAAATTTGATCGAAATTCGACCATGTTTTTACAAATTTTTTTTTCCTCGCCTATTTCTATAACTCGTAATATCTCGTGTTCTATGTAAAATTTGCATGTTCTGTTTTGTGAATATTGGTAGTCGCCCCTCATAAGTGTTTACACTGCTGAAAAGGGTTATGTATGTACCCAAGGGCCAGAACACGATACATGTGATAAATATTCAAAGGTCTATAACTCAGAAGCTATGATAGTTAGGTATAAGCTGTCTTCACTAAGCATCCACATATGAGCTACCGTAAATGTACCCTAAGTATTATTTCGAACTTGTGATACATCCTGTATAAAATTTGAACATGTTTTTTAGGGTTCCGTACCCAAAGGGTAAAACGGGAACCCTATTACTGAGACTTCGCTGTCCGTCCGTCTGTCACCAGGCTGTATCTCATGAACCGTAATAGCTAGAGAGTTGAAATTTTCACAGATGATGTATTTCTGTTGCCGCTACAACAACAAATACTAAAAAACAGAATACAATGAATATTTAAGGGGGCTCCCATACAACACAACAGACGTGATTTTTTTGGCGTTTTTATAGATAATGGTACGGAACCCTCCGTGCGCGACTCCGACTCGCACTTGGCCGGTTTTTTTTTTTAATTTTGCTTTTCGCCGCATATTTGTAAACTTTTAATATCTCGGGTACTATACCAAACTTTCATGTTCTGTTTTTGTACATTAGGTACTAACCGCCCCTTGTAGATGTAGCTTACACTGTTAAGAAGGGCTACGAATGTGTCCTAAGGCCATGGGCGCAATTCTTGGATGATCGACATTAGGTATCTCTAATACGACATTACGTCGAAAGAAAACAAAAAAAACCGGCCAAGTGCGAGCTGGACTCGCGCACCGAGGATTCCGTACCTACACTATGAAAGCACCGAACATTGCTCTAACAAACATAACTTTGCAGTTGGTTTACTAGTGTAGTAACTACAAAATAAGTTTGTAATCGCAAAAAAACATTTTCTAACAATAAATTTACAGTTTTCGGATTTATTCCTTTACTTGTGCTATAAGACCTTGCTTTTTGCCAAATTTCATGGTTCTAGGTCAACGGGAAGTACCCTATAGGTTTTTGATTCCCGTGCAAATGTACTGAAAATGCAACATAAACCGCCTTATCTTTTGATTGCGTTAATTAAGAAGTTTGTTATTTTTTAAGGCACCGCAGACTAGTATTCGCTATAAATTTCAACTTGAAACCTCCACGCGTTACTGAGAAAAAGGGTCTTGACAGACAGACAGACGGACAGCAAAGTGATCCTATAGTTCCGTTTTTTCCTTTTTAGGTACGGAACCCTAATTACGACCCATTTGCCGTCTTGTTTCTACATAGGAATGTCAAATTAGAGATGATGTCGATGTTGCGAGAGTTGGGTCCCAGAACACGATACTTGTGACAAATATTCAATGGTCTGTAACTCAAGAACTATGATAGTTAAAAATGAATGGGCAAAATGAATGGTATTTGTCCCTACGACCAATAACGACCAGACGTTTATCGTTGGAAAGCTCTTTTTGTGACTATCAATTCTTACTATTGGGGTGCATCTCAAATCGTTGTGTGAAAATAGTGCAAAATGTATGGGATATGTCCCCACCGACCAATAACGACTAGACGTCTAACAGTTTTTTATATATTTTTTAAAGATGTCTTTAAGCTATAACTTTTTTCACCCAACGATTTGAGATTGCCCCCATAGTGACAATTGATAGTCACAAAACGAGCTTTCAGAATCAGAATCAGAATATTTTTTATTCATATAAACCAATACAGGCACTTATGAATCGTCAACGTTTCCAACGATATACGTCTGGTCGTTATTGGTCGGTGGGGACATTTCGCCCATCCTCATTTCGTTTTGGTAGTAGTCAATAACTGATTGCATTTTAAGGTGCCTACTTGCGTAGGGCTGCCAGGTGCCGATAGCAAGTAATAAATAAAACATATTTTAAAATTGATAAAATTTGGATACATCTTTATTGAAAATAATCGTTATACCATTAAATAAAAGCCATGCCATTTGTAGTTTGTATAACAACGTATATTTTACATAATAAAATTGTATTAATATATTTTTTTTAATGTGAGTATTCCATAAAAAAAAGTACGTATATACAAAATGTCCGATGTCTATTTGTTTGTGTATAGTATATAGATATATATTGATATCATAATAAGGTTGTGTATTTGTTTCGTGGGTAGCCTAGATGGCGTTGACGAGGGCTTGTTTGGCGGCTCCGGCGTATGTGCCAGGGTTACCACCTGCGAGCGCTCCCAGGAACTGAAACAAAGTATGGTTATATGAGACCTGCGATGCGGATTTGTTTGCTAATAAACTACTTCTATACTATACTATATATACTAAAAGTATTGCTGTCTAGTGTAAGCACTACGACTGTAAAGCCCACAGGAGTGTCGCCCACGTGTTAGCCAATACCAAAACGAATTCTGGGTCATTAAGCATAAAGATTGAATTTGTGGTAAAAGCCACGCCCCCACGCCAAAATTCGCTCAAAATTCGCTCGCGCCGTCAGTGTCTTTTCGTTGAAGACTAAACTTCCTTTATGAGTCAATAGAGTTGGTTTTGGTATGCCCCAGTGTGCTAGGCTTAAGAGGAACGGCAATAAACTAATTCCAAATTTATAGAAATTTTAATCCATTTACAGGTCACCTATAATGACACGGTAAAGCCGTTAACGCCTGCCTCAAGCGAATCCATTTAAATTTCTATCTATCCAATGTGTAGTAGCTGAACAATATGTATATAACTATAACTACAGCCCATTTTAATATCCCACTGCTGGGCACGGGCCTCCCCTCAATGCGAGGGGGATTCAGGCCATAGTCCACCACGCTGGCCCGGTGCGGGTTGGCAGACTTCACACATCTATCGAGAACTAGTCAAGTTCCCTCAGACGTGCAGGTTTCCTCACGATGTTTTCCTTCACCGTTTCATAGCAAGTGGTAATCTCGGATTTAAATGAGATTCGGACATGAAACCCAGAGGAGCGAGCCGGGGTTTGAATCTGCACACTTTAATTTGCAAGGCGTGCGTTCGACCACTCGGCTACCACTGCTATTTAAGATATGAACAATATGTATGGACGCGTTTAAAGTTGAGCAAGTATGTCTTCGATAGCGGACGTGGTAGTAAAACTTACGCGTGATAGAGGCTGAATTGCGCCTTCAACGGCTTGGACGACAGGTGGGAGGGACGCGGCGGTCAGGTATGCTGCAACGTTGTTGCTTTGTACTTGAACGCCGTTGAACAGACGCTTGGCAATACAGTACTGATCGTTGATGTACCTATAAAAACAGATTAATAAATAATACTTAAATACTCATCGTATGATCCAAAACTAAGCAATTCAATTGACTGAGGGCGATCCATTCGGAATTTCAGAAAAGGCCATTTCCGAAATTTTCCGCTGACGGGAACTGAACCTGGAACTACCTGGTGCTGTGAATCAAGCCGCCTACGCTCAAAATACTACATCAAACGTTCATCAAGTTATTGGACTTTACAGAAATCGTCCAGTAACTCCCATGGGATAACTATGTGATAGTTAATAGCGATGTGCCGGATCGTTATAAATGTATATCCGCGAATACGGATCCGGATTTTTGGTGTCAAGATCCGCGGATACGGATACGGGTAAGGATATCCGGCACATCGCTAATAGTTAAATATGTACGGCTCGGAATGTTAGGCACTTTGTGAAGAGAAACGTCTCCACTCTGCCGAGATGAGGATGTTGAGATGGATGTGTGGAGTGACGCGAATGGATAAGGAGAGGAATCTGTATATCAGAAGTAGTATAAAAGTAGCGTCCGTAACAGAGAACGTAAGAAGTAGGGGAATATAATGGTTTGGGCATGTGATGAAAAGAGATGAAAAGCATGTGACTAAAAGAGTGATGAGTATGACTGTGGATGAATACAGAGTAAGGAAGACCCAAGAGAAGATGGATGGATTATAACGAAAAAGCGTTATAAATGAAAGAAATAGACATACTGTGCTGACACCAAATAATGGGAAAAGGTAAGGAAAATGATGACTGTGTTTACTTCAAAAAATATATCTCTTCTAAGAAACCTATATGTAGGAATCAAATACACTATAGTTGCTACTTATAGAAGGATTACAATGTGTTGTAACTTACTCAGCCTGGGCTGGGCTAGTGTTGGCGCGGACTGAGTCCCATGCGGCCTCGAAGGCGTAGCTTCTGCCACCACCGGCACAGTTGCCTCGTGGACCGACCTGGAATAGTGGTGCTTGCATCAGATCACATTATAATCAGTTACTTTACTTTATATCAGTACTTTACTGTACTTGTAAAATTTTCAAATACAAAAAATATCTGTTAAATTTATTTTTCTAGTTTTTAAACGCTTAACTACGACTTGTCTTAATAGAATTTGAAATAAATAATAGGAAAGTCTAGAAGACTCCACTCACACGGAACATTCTATCTTCATCTAATATTTTAAACCGAAAAAAAAAGCTAAGCAGTTTGTATTAGTTTGTTTTAGTAAAACCAATTATGTAAAATGGTTTTTGAGTTATGAGTGGGTCAAAAGTTGCTCCAAATGGTTCGTGTAATATTACACACGGTGCTGCAAGCCTCGCTTTTTTTTGGCTTGTCGCTTTACCCCGCGTCTAGATAAATTAAATGACGCGCTAGTCTTGACGTTCTAGTGTAACGTCACGTTGCTAGTATTTTTTATAAATCTTCCAACTCACTGCGTATCTGACTGATTGAGGGTTGTTTGCGAGCTCCACGATCTGGTCAACGCTTCTGGCGAGGCCTTCCACGAAGTTGGCGACTGCCTGGCGGACTCCGGCGTTGTTACCAGTGCGGACTGATCTCTCGTGAGCATCGATCAACTGGAAATTAACAAGGAATTACACAACATGTTCCTCAGGATGTGCTTTTAAAACTGCTTCTATAGCGTTTACTAAACATTTAATAGTATGTACAGTATTGTTTTCTTATATTTACGCGAATACTATACATTGAAATTAAACTATTTTACGGATTTTATGGCGTTTATTTACTATTTTATTTTCCCGACGTTTCGGCTGCTTTACAGCAACCATGGTCACGGTGACCATGGTTGCTGTAAAGCAGCCGAAACGTCGGGAAAATAAAATAGTAAATAAACGCGATAAAAACCGTAAAATAGTTTAATTTCAAAGTATGTACAGTAGTTATGAGAACTCCTTATTCTAAAAGTTATTTGTAATTTTATTTTATTAAATTTAATTGTGTTGTACAGTGAGAAAGGATCTTGATTCGAGATACATTGTCTCTACTTGCAAACAAACTGATATCTGCCCTTGTATACGCAGAGCACCAAAGGAGTTATTACTATTATTAAGGCGCCAAATATTTGATACGTTGCCATTTCGAATAAAGAGTAGGTAATGCATATCCTTAGGAACACGTTGTATGTTACAATGATAAAACCTATGACGATGGGTTGGTCTAGGGCAGGGGTTCCTAAAATTTAAAGATTACAGAACACTAACCAAATACTTTTTATTTTATGGAACCCCATATCAAATAGTTATAAATCAACACTGAAATTTATGAATTTTTTTTTAAGTTTGTAATATAATTAAAACATAACTTAAAGTTTTAATGTGAAGAATGAAATTATTTTATTGTTTTATGAATAATTGTTATATAGTTCGGTATTATGTCCGACAATTGTATGCGTATATAATTTTGGCGAAACCCTGATGACTATTTTACGGAAACCAGTTTGGGAATCCCTGGTCTAGGTGCAAGCGGAGGCCGCATGGCTCACTGCAGCAAGTGGTTGCCGGTTCGATGACACCAGCGACAAATTTGATAAATGGAATTCTAAGAATTTGCCCCTTAAAATAAGTCCCTTAAAATAATCGTTGTGGATTTGCTAAGGCTTAATTTTTTAAAGCATGAAAACAACTTCTTTTAATGTGACTAGTCTAATGTCTTCAAGGTGACAACGTCTAATGGCTATACTATTGACAAAATATGTTATTTTCATGCCTTCAAAATTGAAGTCACAGTAGTTCCATAACGGTCGTTTTAAGGGACTTGAGGACCTGTGGTGTCAGCACGCATGACAAGACAAGACCTCTGTCACGGATTGGCTCGTTCGCTCTCTGACTAATTTCATAGGAGTGAAAGAGACAACATGAAGATATTTCGTGACATACGTCTAATCTTGGCGCTCATGCTACAAGTGCTGGTCTGGGTGTAACGTAAACGTTGTGTAGTTTTGGATTGTAAGATGAGTAGGTGGTATGCGCCAGACATAACACCTGCCTGGCTGGAAGATATTCCCTTCTTTTTTTTAAATAATAAAATGTTCATTAATTTTCAGATATAGGTTACACTATTTTTTTTTGAATGGACTACGCTGTTGGCCGTGAGGTCGCCTTTACAGCTTAACCGGAGGAGTGGCGAGCGCAGAGTGCACTCCAACCAAGGCCTTAAGGGCGGAAAAGGGTGGCAACTAGCTCAAGGGCGCCACAGAGGGCATGACCTCGGCTTGGGCAGTTACCGTGAGGGGATATCCTCCCCTTAGTTACAGTAACTTATATTAAGTAATTATAAAGTAATATTAAATTAACTAAAAAAGTGAGATCATTCCAGGAGCTCCCAAACTACAGGCACAGCCTGTATTTTGCCGCTAAAGTGACACGTGTGTATGTGTGCGTAGTTACCCCTAAATCTTACCAAAGTAACAAAACTCTCGATAGTCCTCTCGTATCGTTTAGTATACCATACCATACAAATCCTCAGAACTCGTATACCGATGATAAATCGTGGACTATAGTTTGTTAAGGTCTACTTACGTTAGCTGCGGCGCAAGCGTCTCCTGGCACGCCAGTAGCCAGCTGGGATAGCATGGCCACGGTCTGGCCGAGCACCAGAGCTTGGCTGCTGGGGTCTGGCAGATTGGCTAAATCGTTCACGATCTGCTGTACAGTCAGGGTGTAGGTGTTGGTTTCACCACCATCGACGATGCCGAAGGCGCTACTGGTTGCAAAGCTGTTGGAAGTAAGGTTACAGGGTGTATCAGCAGTCCGAAATAATATTGTAGATACATAACCCATAGATAATATGTAGACGCTTAGTGAAGGTATACTACACCTAACTATAATGGTATATAACTTACCTTAGTTGACCATTGTTTTTAGGGGGAGCAATTTCATTGTAGTCTCTTAAATTGAGCTTCACGGAGGGGGCGGCCAAAGCGCTCTGTTGGGAGAAAGACCACATTAGTAAATTGTAACTTATTAACGGGAACAGAGGGATCAAGTTACTTTAACACTTGACAGTGTCTTAAAAACCTGGCTATGGTCGGTCACAAATACACATTTGGATAGAATCACTAAAAACAAAAATAGATTTTAACTTGTTAATGAATAAATCACCTAATATTTTTGTTAGGTGGCCTTACCAAGAATGTTTTATACATTATTTGTAACGTAAATTGATCAATTAAAGCAGGCATTCCCAAACTACTATGGGCACGAGACCCTTCTTGTAAAATGTACTGATATTTCGGAACCCCATAGCCAAATAACTTTAAAAATCCTTTACCTAGTTTTTTTCTAACTGGTATAAAAAAAACTAGGTTGATGAACAACCGCAAAGTGGTTGATATCAACCCCAAGGATATCGACCATTTTGGCAATCCTTTAACTAAAAGTTCTTTGGGAGACTCCTCAAGAAAGAAGAAAGTGCCTTAAATTATTTCTATTTGTCTAAGTTTAGCAATTATAATTTTAAAAGCCTCATTTGGAAAGTCCGCTTGAACGCTTACACCTCGCCAGACGAGCGTGTCTTGTAATCACTATGCATAATTTAAGATCCTACAAAGCCGACGTCATACTTAGCAATACCTCAAAGACCCTTCCAAAATTATAGATTATGTGGTTAAAGGTCTCTCCCTCTTACCACAAACACCCCTTAAACACTACCCTTAAACATTTTTAAAGATTCATAAGTACCTTGAAATGGCTTGCATGAATAAAAATGTCTTATAGCTTTTTTTTAAATGGTACTAAGCACGCCACACATTCCCACCACTGTTACTCCTGTAAGCCAGGATCGACAACAACGGTGTCCATTAAATACACCGAGGTTTAGCCCTCGGCGAGTCCCGGGGAAAGCTAGATTATCTTTTAACCCTCACGAATTTTATCAAAATAGATGTAGATTACGAGAATATAAAATTTAGAAAATGTCGCTGTATAAAATCAAACCCCAACTATGTTAGACAGCTGAGCCTACGTTTAGGGGTTCCCAAGACCGGCAAAAGAAATAAATATCCCAAAATGTAGTTTCGGCTGCACATACCTTAGCGTCAGAGAGTCGAAGTACCACTTAACAGTTAAAATGTTCACTAAGTCAGTCTACCAGTGTCGGTCTAGCCTAGGCATAATCACAGCCGGCAAATTTTAATGAATACTTCGCTCAAAATTCATTGAAAGCCCATTCGGGATGGTAATTAGTACTAACTAGAGTTTTTCGAGACCGTTTTAAGCTCTGTTAATGAAAATGAATAATGTAAATTGGGGGTTTAATATTAAAAGTGTGGTCAGAGCTTACATTTAATTTTAATAGAAGCATTATGAACGTTTACTAATGAAATAAGAATAATTGGACGTTGAATACAAAAGGTTCCAATCTACAGAAAGTTAGTCTTGAGATATGGCAGCTTGAAGTTTGATAATGTGGGATGGTAACTTCGGTGGTAAAAATGCTATTTCCTTTTATTTAGGAACCGTTTGGCGGAACCGAAGTCCATAACATTTTCGTCAATTTTGTGGATTATCTATGTCCAATTATATTTTTCTCGTTTATTATAGAAAACCCTGCCACTGATAGGAAACTCATGTGTGAGGGCCAAGTCATCTAAAAAGCATTGGACAAGAGTGAATTGGTAGATCCGCCAAGTCCCAACAAAAATGTTGTATGTTTTTCTACCTAAATAAGAGATTACAGTGCAGCCCATCAGGATTTCTGCCACGTTATTATCAGGACCAACGATCCGTCATCTACAACAACGCAATTTCAATATATTACCTATGCTCTCAGTCCGTGGAGCTGTCTGACTCACGCGCCCCATACATTTATTCATGGGAAGTTGGGATCACCATGATTTGGGGCGGGATAAGTCAAAGTCAAAGTCAAATCATTTATTTTGTATAGGCCTATGGGGGCACTTACAAATTGTCAAGTTTACATTTTTTTCTTATATACTACTATACTACCACCGGATCGAAACGCGACCTCAACTGAGAAGATCCGGCAAGAAACTCAGTGGGCTGATAATTTTTTTAAATCGCCAAAACTTATTACAAATACACAGGTACATATAGCTCCAGTGTGTTGCCTTTAGAGCTGCGTTTAATAATAAAGATAGAATAATAATACGTTAGTAAGGCAACACACGCTACACTTTGACATGACGGGCAATATTTCGATTTTTGTTTTGAACCTGAGCTGTACAATCCCAAGCTGATTTATCATCTAAATAATCCGAGATTTTGTAATATCCCTTTTGATATGATATGATATGATATTTGATATGTAATTTATATTTTTTAAACTTAATAAAACTGTAATGCTAGCTGGGACTAAACTGAGTTAGTCTCTTGAAATTCTAATAGAAAATTGAAATAAGTTTTAGGGGCAGTGAAGGCCCGAAAATTATTTTGGAAATACGACTTTAGTTTGCTATACACTGTCCTTTTCTATCAGATAGACGGATTTATAATTAAAATTGCATATATTGTTACAATATTGTCTTAATTACTAGATTTAGTTATTTCCCTGTAGCTTTTATTTTCGTAAAATAAGAGCTGTAATTTTTTATCTCTTTACCGTAGTGACAAGCTGTAAGGAATTCAAATATTTAGTCCATTCCGAAACGTGAATTACTTGGAACAATTTTGAGACATTCCGAAAATGAATAGAGTGTGGTCACCCTATTTAAAGCCGTCAATTCCCAGGTGATTGTATTGGGAATTGAGACCTTTGATAATGTGTTGAGCTCCTTTTGAGCACCATTTGGCGCAGTTACTTGTATATCCGCTTTGTTAAAGGATTCGAATCCCGGGTGGGTTAAGAAAGTATGGTGTGTTTCATTTTAAATTTTTGTTGCTCGAATATTATAACACTAAATTTAAAAAAAACACTCTCATTAACATCCGTAATTATTTTTAAATGCAAAAAAAATAAAAATATACTACAAATAAATGGAATGCTTATGTCACATATTTGAAATAAAAAAAAAACATGTCGAATACTTTTTATGGCATGGTTCTAAATTGATTGCATTTATGGAATGGAATAAAATAAGGAACGTCTCCACCTACAATTAACGGATTTTCAGCCAGTGCCAAATACACTTCTCATCAAAAAAATCGAAACACTTTCGTTTTTATTGTTTTTGTCCTAATTTTTAAAATTACTCATCATACAAAATACGAAACCTATGAAGACTTAATTTGAATTTAGAACATTAACATTAGGATTTATAAACCTCATACTACTCACTATTAAATGACATTTTACATTTATTCCTAAATATACACATTTTTCTGATAATCCTTATCAAATCATAAACTGCGAGGTGTTTCGATTTTTTTGATGAGAAGTGTAATTAATAGCAAGAGCAAATGTAATGACGCCGGATCCTCTTTTATCAAGTGTGACACAACCACAGATTAAAAACAGATTTAAAAAAATAATTTAAAAAAGTACTTACTGTAGCCAGAAGCAATACCGGGAAGATAGGCAACATGGTGCTGGTCGTTATATGACCAATCGGTATATACTATACACGAAAATGTCTATATACCACCAATATATATACATAATCGCACAATGAGAGTAAATAAAAAAACATCTGTGTAAATTTTCCTGATTTGACAGCAAAAAAAATATTTTCGGCGACCCCTCCGAAAATTTTCGCTAGACCTTATTACGCAGAACAGAAAGTTCACATTACTGTGTAGAATCGTTTAGTGCCTAGCATTTGTAAATTTGGTGATAAAGGCTTTTAACAAAGCCCCGATTAATTGATACGATTGTTTTGTTTGAGCATTAACGAAAATTGTCATTATTTCGCGCACAATGTAATAATTATCATGTTTTTCTTTTCTTTTAAAACGTCATTTGATATGCAAATAAGATTGAAGGCATAGTTATAAGGTGTTTACACTAAACTAGGTACAACCTATTTTTTTTTTATTATTATATTATTTATCTTAGTTCAGTGGTCAACGGGGCAATTCTCACATGAATGACATTATATCTAATTCAACATATGTCGAAACCAAACGCCAAATTGATCGTATTTTTAGGATTCCGTACCCAAAGGGTAAAACGGGAACCCTATTACTAAGACTATCCGTCCGTCCGTCCGTCTGTCACCAGGCTGTATCTCATGAACGGCGATAGTTAAACAGTTTAAATTCTCACAAATTATGTATTTCTGTTGCCGCTATAACAACAAATACTAAAAAACAGAAAAAAAAAATATTTAAACGGGCTCCCATACAACAAACGTGATCTTTTTGCTAGTTTTTATAGATAATGGTACGGAATCCTTCGTGCGAGGGTCCGACACGCACTTGGCCGGTTTTTCCTTTTATAATATCGATCTTGCGAGAATCGGGCCCCTGAGCGTAGGCCGCTTGACTCACGGCACCTGGAGGTTGCGGGTACGATTCCCGTCTTGGCTTTCTCAGAATGGTCTGGGTGTAACATTCTATTGTCTGGTAGCCATACAAGCTTTCCTTAGTTTGGGATCATACGATGAGTATATGATGGCGAAATTTATTAATATTAATCATTAAGACATCTATACAAACAAACCTATAACACTCTGACATCCACAAAATCTGGTATTTCTGCCATTTTTTTAAGAGGTCATGTGTAATGTAAACGGTGCTTTAAACAGTTCTTACGTCATTCAGTGTATAAATATTCTGAAAATCCTTGTCTGCCTGCCTTTTGTGCGCAGCCGCAAACGAACACTTGATAAAAAAAACAACTGAAAGTCGGGAAAAAATGAAGTTTGTTGTTTTGTTTTTTGGTATTTCTATATTGGGAAATTTTATAAAAAAAACTAAACGACCAAGTGCGAATCGCACTCGTGCACCGAGGGGTCCGTACAAGCTTGTAGGTATGTCAACAGTTCGTCCATCGCGGAAATCGCGCCTTTCAATTCTTTTCTTCAATGAATTTCATTTTTATGTGAAATAACTACCAATATACACTTTTCGGTATTTTTCCTTTTGCATACGACATAGCTTCTTGGCAAATTTTATTAATTTATGTCTCGTGGCTTTTACCACAGAAATTCAACCTTTAATTATATTAGCACTGAGTTTTAGTATTTAAAAAAAATAATTACGCGTTCGTTTTGACGCAAATGAGGTAGAGACTTCCCTAAATGCACATCTATGTTTACAAAGCATAAAATATCATACATTTTAGACAAAATTGAGCTTAAGATCGCACAGGTAGTACTAACTCAGTTATAGCTTGGGTTTAAATAGAGATATTACGAAATGCAACAAAGTTTACTTACAGGTAATCGTGGAGTGACTGAAAATGAAACGCCTGAAGGATAAGGCCATCGAATATGCGTTCATATCACAAATAATATATAGGTATAACACCATCACATTTCACCGATGTAGTTTTAGTCCCAATGTAATAGGGGCGAGCCTATTGCCATTATACCGGGCACGTTCCTCCTTAATACGAGGAAGATTTGGATATAGTCTACCATGCTGGCTCAGTGCGGGATGGTGAACTTCACACGCCTTTCTAGATCAGGTTACCTTATGGTGTTTGTCTTCACCGTTCAGCAAGTGGTAACCATTATTAAAAACGACATTCGCACATAGAATTCGAAATATTCGAATTATTCTTTTTTTTTCTTGTTAGTTTTATTATCTTTTTTATTTAACTGTGTTATTGTAAATAGTTATAAGCAAATAAGAAAAATATCCTTACCTAAAAGAAATAAAAGTATAGTTTATTTAGATTTTGATTTGTCACTGTTTTAGGAGCTTTTTTTCAATACCTATTGCGCAGTATCGCCATTTACATTGTACCTAAGAAACCCCAATAAAACAAGGATAGTTAAATACTATGTACAGCCTTACGATTAGTTCATTTATCATCATCATCAGTCATATATGTCAACAGTGTAAAGTATTATAGTTTGTTCATGAAACAATTTTGAAAATTCACAATGAAACGACGCCGCGTCGGTACATACAACAATTTATTATTGAAGTCTTACAAAATCAAATTGTGTCTGTTTAGTTTTGGGTTACAATGAGAGCGTGATTATTATATATTAATAGTAGAGAAAGGGACCCACCACTCACCCTCGGAATTGTTTAGAATCCCAAATTATAAATATAAACCAGTTTCCTCTATTATCGATCAAATTTATTTGATTTATAATTTGGGATTCTAAACAATTCCGAGGGTGAGTGGTGGGTCCCTTTCTCTACTATTGTATTAACAATGGATTTCCGCAATGTTACGCCTGATTCCATCAATTATATTATATATCCCCAGACAACACATACTCAAACTAAACAACGCTTGTTCTGTGAGTACCATACAATGGATTGCCGGCGGTCCTGTCTTTACTGTAGACTAATCCACTAAAACTATTGGTACTTTAGGTCCACTAAAACTATTGTAAAATTACAATGTCATCACCTTATAAAGCCCGCATAATGCCAATATCAAAACGAGCTGTATTGACTGAGAGAACAGTTCATTCTTCAACGAAATTCCATTGACTATACGAAGTTCGGCGTGACTATTACCACCGAATTTTATTTATAATGTGTTTTTAATAAATTTGTCCTTGCTATTAATTAGATACTTGGCACTGGGTAAGCCGTTCTTCAATAAACCATTGGCAATTCCATAAGTTAACTAAAAAATACTACAAATTTAAGGGAATTAGTACAATGTTACTAGAATTGGTCGCCGTCACTCACACCGCACTCCTCCAAATCCCAGTCCCCCGGCGCAACTGAAGATAATCCCTTGTCTCCTGCAGGATCTACTTTGTGATTGCAGACGGAGTGAGCAAACAAAGAAACTAAAGGTTTAACATTTGAAGTTGGTCTGAGGGTACCAATTTTTTCTGCTTTGACACCACATACTCATCGTATAATACCAAACTAAGCAACACCCTTAGCATGACCTTAACATAGACGTAAGTTTTGTCTGTCAGATTTGTCAAGAAGTAATTTTCCCGAAGAATCTGACAGTTGAAAGAGATAAAACTTATGTCTACGCGGTCATGCTACAGGGTCACAGCTCGTACTGTGGGTACCTAACAATGGACTGGAGGCGATCCAAGTTACACGTAGACCAGGGTAAATTCTGAAAAGACAATTTTAGGTATCTACAGGATTCACAAATTTTATTCCTTCAACGTTTTTAGCAAGTAATAATCTCGGATGAAAATTACATTCGCACGTTAAAATATATTGATATAATAATAATAGGTACGTAATAGCCCCTGTATTCCTGAAGGGGTAGGCTTAGGTGCACTGTAGTCTGTAGTGCATCCATTGTATTCCCGGTGATAGGGAGCGATCCTATTGCCATTATATCGATAGAGTTTATGGATAGGCTAGATTAAAAGCTATCTATAATAGAAACGCATTTTTTAAAATGTCAATTTGTTTAAGGTAAACTCCCGAACGGCTATACCGATTTTAACGAGACTTTCACTGGCAGATAGCTAATGTAAAAAGGTGTAACTTAGGCTCTTTTATTTTAGAAACATAATTGAGATTCTGCGTAATCAAAACACAACCATTTTTTTCGTATAAACTCGAAGTAGCGGACACATCAAGTAAGTTCATAAAATAACTTTTATATTATTATTTATTAATCGCACAATTCTTAGCCTGAATAAATATATTTCTTGACAGTTCCATTATCGCGTTGCGTTAGGCCGCGCCTAATACAAACGGATTTGTTATGCCTGAAAAAATAATTCCCGCCTTCAGCATTGAGAAGTCGCAGGACGAAGTCAGATAAGCCTCCGACACCGTCTATAAATTATTTATTAACTGCCGCTGAGTGGTTGGGGCCACGGAAACAGCGTTTGCACTTATAAACACTTTAAGTGTCACACGTTTTGGGTCCTTTTACACTTCTCTCAAACTCACAATAATAGTATGATCCCATACTAAGCATATCTTGTATGATGGGATACAATGAAGTGAGGACGATCCTAGTTACAACCACGACAAATTAAAAAAAAGCTATTTCTGAAATATCCCGCTATGAATCGAACTCATTTTTCTGTTCTGTATTAAATTAACTCAGATGTCGTATTATATTTCAATTCAATAGGATGTGACTTCATCAAATACTGGTAGGTATTTTACATGTGTCCAAATAGCCATAACAAATTATACGAATAGTGTACTATACTAAAATATTTGATAATTGATATGTACCTTGTAAATGAGGGAATGTTAATAATATACAGCAGAAATAAAAGAAGCAGTGGTAGCCGAGAGGTCGAACGCACGCTTTGCAATCAAAGTGCGCAGGTTCTATCCCCGGCTCGCACCTCTGGGTTCCATGTGCGAATCTCATTTTCATCTGAGATTATCACTTGCTAAGAAACGGTGACGGAAAACATCATGAGGAAACCTGTGTGCCCGGTATAATGGCAATAGGCTCGCCCCCTATTACATTGGGACCAAAATACATCGGCGAAGTGTGGGCGCACTGCAGTGCACCTCTGCCTACCCCTTCGGGGAATACAGGCGTGATGATGATGATGTATTTAAATAAAAGTCAACGGTTTAAAGGCCGACAGAAAGTAAACAATGTTCGAATTACAAATTTAAAACACTGTCAGCACACAAACGCCACCTGTGACTGATATTAACAATTAAGTTCAGAAATGAGCCGAGTACAATTATGTTTATTATTTCAACAGTTTACATGAAAAATCTGAATCCTTAATACAAACACATTACTATAACGAATATTCACAATATTGGGGAATATTTGACACGAACAAAACCTTTTTTAATTAGCAAATACATCATCACGCCTGTATTCACCGAAGGGGTAGGCAGAGATGCACTGCAGTGCACCTAAACTTCACCGATGTATTTTTGTCCCAATGTAATAGAGGGCGGGCCATTATACCGGGCACATTCCCCCTCAATACGAGGGAGATTTGGGACCTACTCCACCACGCTGGCCCAGTGCATGTTGGTGAACTTCACACGCCTTTCTATAGACGTGCAGGTTTCCTCACGATGTTTTCCATTTAATGAGTATTTTTTATATATTTAGTTTTTAACTATTCATTTGTATGTACATTATTGTAAATACAAAACAAATTTGACACTTAAAAGTCCATATATCTGTATCCGTTCATTTCGTGGCCATAACTGGCCAGTTGTTACCGAGCCGCGCTTTGTTCAAGAATTTTATGTTTCAGCGAACCGGGGGACGGATTCATTTTAATAATTTTAAATATAAAAAAAGCATTTCGTTTCTACCGACATTATCCGATTCATTTCAATAGAATATGTATTAACAACTACTTTTGTATCTGTTGTATACCTAAAATATTATTTCGAACTTCTGATACACCCAGTAGTTTCTAGTAATCAAACACAATACGCAAGCACCTCCATCAACAGCATAAATAATCAGAAACATTGATTGTGTTCGCAGCCATGTATCAATTAAACTATGTAATTGGTGCCATGCGACCAATTTCTATGATTACTTAATAATACATAATCACGTTTGCGTCCTTCGAAGCGAACCATAATTCAAGGGTGGTATTTTGGATACTGCGTCATTTCGTACCATATGAGATTCCCACCACGATGCGAATCACTCTCCTGTCCCTAGTTAAATGAATTAATTTGATTTAGATAGCATTTGGTTGGTAGAGTTTGGTAGTAGAAATGTATTTTTTGTAGAATGGAATTAGGCCTTCCGCACACTTCGGCGTCAAACGCCCGCGCGTCAAAATTTTTGCCAAAGCAAAATGAGCTTTATTGACATAAGACACTGAAAGCGCGCGCGAATTTCGACGCGTGAGGCGTGTCTTTTGCGATAGAAATTTGATATTTATGCGTATAGACACAGTGTTCCCTTTGGTACTGGCAAACATTATGACGCGTCTTGGTCTATTGGTTTGGGCCACTTAGCTCATTGTACCGGATGGATGCAGGTTCGATTCCCTTCAGTAGTAAATTTCGGAAACTACCTTTTCAGAATTTTCTCTAGTCTAGGTGTAACTGGGATCGCCCCATGTTTGGTACCTGGGTACTGGATCAGATCCCAAACCAAGCAAGATTGTCTAGTACATTGTCATACATTGTCATACGATTAGTATGTGCTGTCTGGCTATATTTATTTTCATTGTAACCGACGCCATTAAACCTAAGTAATATTTTTAAAAGGTACATTTATTTATTTATTTATTTATTAAAGGTATTTAAGCAGTGGTAGCCGAGTGGTCGAACGCACGCTTTGCAATCAAACTGCGCAGGTTCTATCCCCGGCTCGCACCTCTGGGTTCCATGTGCGAATCTCATTTTCATCTGAGATTATCACTTGCTAAGAAACGGTGACGGAAAACATCGTGAGGAAACCTGTGTGCCCGGTATAATGGCAATAGGCTCACCCCCTATTACATTGGGACCAAAATACATCGGCGAAGTGTGGGCGCACTGCAGTGCACCTCTGCCTACCCCTTCGGGGAATACAGGCGTGATGATGTATTATTATTTTAAAGTAAATTGGCATTCGTGTTAACAATAATTTAACAAACCAATAAATAATATACAATTAATTTCTTACTTGCTGCATTTTAAACTCTATTCGGATTTATATACGGTTTACTTTTCAAGCAAGAGTACCTATTCTTGTTTATTCACAGTGAGTGTTTAGTGGTTTAAATGAAATTATTTACATATAAAAAGAAAATTTAAATGTTTTTTTAACATTTTAATAGTTTCTTTGCACGATGAGCGGTGTTAAGTTTAAACTATGTTCTATCATTTTGGTAAGTGGGAGACCAAAGTTAAAATGCCACTGTAAAACTCTCTTGTAGAGCAAACAGACTGTAGGTGCTTTATAGATGTATTTAATTTTTTATGATTTTTGAGGTCTTTTCCATAAAGTGGTTTTATTTTCATTATTTTATTGACATGTATGTTTAGCAAAAAGTATATATTATCTGTTCTTTACTTTTTTTTACATCAAAAATACATTATCACGCATATATTTCCCGTAGGGGTAGGCAGTTACGCACTACAGTGCACCCACACTTCGCCGATGTATTTTGGTAATACGAGGCGAGACAGGTTTCCTCACGATGTTTTCCTTCTCCGTTCAGCAAGTGATAATCATTATTGAAAATGACATTCGCACATGAAAATTATCTCAGAGGTGTGAGCCTGGGATTTGAACTTGTACCCCTTACGTTCAAGGCGGGCGTTCTACCGACGAGGCTACCACTGCTTTTACTTTATTAATTTATTTTAAACTCAGTAATTATTTTACTTATTCCCTTCATATTTAAGTAAATGCGAATGGTTTGTTAGACATTGCAACTCCTCCCGACACGATCACCGCCCTCCTCGACCCGGACGTCGAGAGGGCCACCAACACACCTACACCAGCCTTAAACAGACACCGATCTCGCCGGCGAGGTCGAGGAACCCCCCTTCCGCTCGTATCTTTGCACCTAGGAGCACAGTCACTACCTCTCCCCTCACGGTAACTGCCCAAGCCGAGGTCGTGCCCTCTGTGGCGCCCTTGAGTTAGTTGCCACCCTTTTCCACCCTTAACGCCTTGGTTGGAGTGCACTCTGCGCTCGCCACTCCTCCAATAAAGCTGTAAAGGCCACCTCACGGCCAAAAGCGTAGTCCATAAAAAAAAAAATACATTGCACATAGAAGGTACTCATATTGAGGATAATGTAGATTTTCACGTTGTTTTATGAAATATTATATTTTTGTTTCAGGTTTTTCTTGTCACCAATTCTATGGGGTCGCGTGTTCGGCAGTTGTCATCAAGTATCAAACTTTTATTATTATCGATTCTTAAACTATTTAAGTTTGGCGTAGATGATCTTAACATAAACAAAACCCAAATTTAAGCTTAAATCGACTTAAAAATTCAAATACTTGCCGTAATTTTGTTATATACAGGTTAAAATATTGAATACTGGATATAAGAAGGATGACCATAAAAGACACTATCTCTTTTTGCTTACTGCCTTATTCTTAATAGCATTTTTATTTCTATTTTACGATGACGTATTACCCCAAACTCAGTATCGCTTGAACTGTAGGTATCATTCAATGGACTGGCGACGATTCCAATTCTGAAAAGGGCGTTTCCGTTATTTGCCGTTGATGGGTATCAAACTTGTAACCACACGATGCAGAGTGCCGAACGACCAACGCTCAATTTAGTAGACAAAGTTGTCATAATTTACAATTCTTCTTATTTTTTACAGGTTATGAAGACCCATTAAAAGTATTATTACCTACTGACCATAAAATTCCCAAAAAATTTAATGTGTTACGACAAACGGATGGTGAAGTTAACCATGACCAGTACCTTGACACAGACACTAATGATTTTGATGATAAGACTAGGAAGAAACGACAACATATTACAGACGTATTGATACCAGATGAGTACTATAAAATACTCAAATTAAGGGATTCATATAAAACCCCAAACGAAATGTTACCTATAAGCAAGTGTAAGCAATCTCAATTATGGAAAGATCGTTTGGAAAATTTAATACCCAAAAAATTCGTTCCATATAAACAGTATTACGATTATGAATCCGGTAAATATACAAATTACTATAAAACTCAACTGAAAAACGACTTTAATATCGACCAGAAAAGAAACTATTTCACATTACCTAATGATAATAAACTGCTACATCCCAATGAGCCATTTCACCAAGATAATATGCAAACATTTAATCTGCGAATACAAACAGATAATAAAAAAGAATCCGATAATTTCAAAGACCAAGTTCAAGAATTAGACAATGAAGAGAAGCCAGTAGATAAAAAAAATGCAGATAGAAATGCTATACATGAAGTAGTGGGCAAACTTGAGGGAACGACAAAAAATGAAACGATTTCCGATTCTTTAGATAGCAATCGATCCAAAAACGATGATTCTTTGTTTATCTCAAGTGGTACTTACAGTACATCTAATGTTAGTATGAAAAGTACCCAAAATTCTATACTTGAGAATAATCAGAAGATCATCAATCCAAGAGGAAAGTTCGACTCTTTAAATAAACATCATCTAGACTTACTGCCCTCTGCATCACACCAAACTGATCTATCAAACACTTTTTCTAAACCAACACATCCTTTCAACACTGCTGATATAGTTTCTGAGTCCTACAATGCCGTTTATAAATATCGTCCGCCTATAAATGTTTCATACTTTACGCGACCAGATAAAAAGTTGATAACACCTTACACGCTTCATAAACGACCTTATAACTGGTATAATAAAGACAAAACATATCAACTGCCTAAATTATATCACTTTGACAGACACTCATTTTCTCTACCATCTAAAAATATTCAATTACATAACATTAAAGTTAAGGAGACTCCTCAAAACAAATATTATGAAAATTTCAACTCTTTTAATGAGGAAGATTTCCATATCCATTCACACGTACCAGATAATTTGTCACAATCAAAAGGAGATTTAGCCAAACAATTGGTTTGGCCATATGAAAAATCTGAGCCTGGATCTTCCTACTATAGTCCTAGTTATCAGACAGTAAGACCAATAGTTAAAGATGCCGAATGCAGAGAAGGTACAGAATGGGCGAGCAGCTGTCACAGATGTTACTGCAAACACGGTGAAGCCGTGTGCGAAGAGATTAAAAATTGTAAATTAAAACCTTTCGGTGAGTACGATAGAGTTCAACTTTGATAGAACATCTAAATTGACTCTTGTGAGAGTTCTCTCAGTTGCTCACAATTTTGTGTGAAAAACTCTTGACATTTTTATGTACCAAAACTGGATTGGTAATATATTCATCATCTTTACCCCTTCATTAACCATTTTGATTAATAATGTGCTTCTTATTAATTATTTGAAATTGGTTGAATTCCCGCTAATCGCAGGTGCAGGCATTTCCCATCTTCATTCATTCATTTCGAAACAGAAGGAATGAGTATGCATACGGCTGTACGTAGTTATATGATCGTACCTTGTACCCTTTTACACACATGAGCGAAGGGTGGATGTACTGCTGTGCAGTCCTCTTGTACGTTTCTCAAAGCGAAATCTGTTCCAGGAAAGCCGATGCTTTGCAAGCCGTATTCGAGATTTAAATTGGACAATTATTACGAATGCGAGTGCAATGGCGATGGAATTCCTGAATGTAGTTTTCAGGACTGCAAACATGATAAAGGTATGATATAATCTGTGGAGCATTTATCATTATCGTCAGTTAAATTTCCAGCTTTTTGGAAACTCACTTGCTAAGAAACGGTGAAGGAAAACACCGTGAGTAAACCTGCACGTTTGAGGGAACTTGACTAGTTCTCGATAGATGTGTGAAGTCTGCCGACCCGCACTGGGCCAGCGTGGTGGAATATGGCCCGAATCCCCCTCGCATTGAGGGGAGGCCCGTGCCCAGCAGTGGGACGTTAAAAGGGCTGTAGTAGTAGTAGTATACTAACTTTATAGTACCTTGTATACGGTCCAATCACAACTACTCAGAGTGTATCAGAAGACCGAAATAATACTTAATGTTTGCATGAGTATCGGATACTTTAGAAGCTAGCAAGCACATCGAGATATGACTTATGGCATGGAATAGGTCAATGCTGTCTCTTTGATGAATGAAGTAATTGAGACAGCGACTCGGGTCGACATATTTTCCTTACGACATTTTTTTACAGTCATGATTTTAATATTGCTTTCCATTTTCAACAGCTAGCCCAATACAGAAACTATCAAAAATTTACAGTCAATATACAATACTACTTAAATTAGGTTGTGGTCAGGCTACTGTAACCAGAGGACTTGTTTCAGTATTACATAGATTTTTAACAGATTAAAAATATAATAAAAAAACTGCTGAAGATGTATTAATAAGATAAGTATAGGAATTATTGATGAGGACTTTATAAATCACTAATTTTAGCAAGAAATGCTCTTGAAGTATCAAAGAAACTTTACGATGGATCAACAGAAGAATGGCTCTATAATAAAAGGCAGTCGGATTGCCCACGACAGGAGTTGCCCACTTGTGAACAGTGGACGGTGTGGACAAGCAGTTGTCACGAATGCACCTGCAATGAGAATGGTCGACGTGAGTGCGTCAAATTGATTGGCTGCCAGTTGAATCCGAAGAACTATGGTGGGTTCTTTGGCGTTTGGGATAAGGTTTATATTATAATAATAGTGGGTCTTCAACTTACGTTCTTTCTCTTCGCATTACCTGCATCTGGAGCGATCGAATTTACTTGACTTTTTTTTGAAAATGTTCTCTGTCTTAATATGTATAAAGATTGAATTATGCTGGCTAATAAATTATTTATAACGCATGCTAAGATTTGTAGTTTTAAAGTGAACTGTTGTAACAATTTCTAGGTAAACCGGCTAAATGCAAGCCAAACTCAACCTTCCAACCAAGACTGTCAATGCTGTGTCAGGAATATCACTGCGACGATGAAGGGCGACCCTACTGTATATTGCCCCGAAATGTTTTAAGTTAAACCGCGGTATCATTTGTGAAATTAAAAAAATCAAGTCATACTTTGTTTTCTTTTTAATCAGAAAAGCCCTGGGCACTTTGGGGCGTCAAGGCGCGCCTGTCGACATTTTTGCCAATATCAATACGAATAAAAAACAAAAAAAAATCGCCGAACAATACGTGCTCATCGTATGACCACAGACTAAGCAACGCTAATCCTATGGGTACCATACAATGGACTGGAGGCGATTCCAGTTACTCCCAGACCAGGGAAAATGCCGAAAAGAGCATTTCCAAAATTTTCAGATTATGGGAATTGGACCTGTAACCACTCGGTGAGCTGACCAGCCTACGCTCTAACCAGTAGACCACGCCATCGTGGACTAGACCGAGTTGATGTCTAGGATAAAAGAGAAGAGAACTAATGGTGAAATTATGTTGTAGGTATAGACTGGAATTGGATACTACTACTACTATCTACTACAGCACTTTTAATGTCCCACTGCTGGACACGGGCTCAATGCGAGAGGGATTCGGGTCATAGTCTACCACGCTGGCCCAGTGCGGGTTGACAGACTTAACACATCTTTCGAGAACTAGACATATTCCCTCAGACGTGCAGGTTTCCTCACGATGTTTTCCTTCACCGTTTCATAGCATGTAATAATCTCGGATGAATATGAGATTCGCACATAAATCCCAAAGGTGCGAGCCGAGGTTTGAACCTGCATACATTGATTTGCAAGGCGTGCGTCTACCACTCGGCTATTACTGCTACTCTCGGCTAACACTGCTACTCTCGGCTACCACTGCTACTATAGACTGGAATTGGGTAGAAGGCCATTATAAGTACCATAGAACTTAACAGGAAAGAAATTGTATTTTCTTCTCTGTATTAATTACACCCTGAACACACTGAGACGAGCGAATTCACTTGAATTTTATTGAAAATGTACTTTGTATCAATATAAAAAAAGATAGAATTTCTGTGGCAAAACTCGCACGACTAAATTACTGCAAAAAAACTTTGCTTCTATGAGTTAATACAGTTCGTTTTGGTATTGGTAAAATAATTGACTTACGCGTTTTGACGCTCCTATTTGTTCAGGGCTTCAACGAAAGAGAAGTGCGTGTTTTGTTTCAATTAATTTCTAATTAAGCGATCTTAGTAAATTAGTTCCAATGTTAATATAAGCTTGATAGCGTAATTTAATTAAATTCTTTTTGTTCACTTTCAATCATGATCCGTCTGGGTGTGCTAGCTTTGCTGGTAAGAATATTTAAACAATATTAAAAAAGTTTTTTAATTTTTCTTTTCATTTAAATAGGTACTACTAAGTAAGCAGTGGTAGCCTTGTGGGCAAGAACGCCCGCCTTGAACGTAAGGGGTGCCAGATCAAATCCCAGGCCCGCACCTCTGAGATAATTTTCGTGTGCGGATGTCATTTTCAATAATGATTATTACCACTTGCTGAACGGCGAAGGAAAACATCGTTAGGAAACCTGCTGCACGTCTATAGAAAGGCGTGTGAAGTTCACCAACCTTCACTGGGCCAGCGTGGTGGACTATGGCCCAAATCTCCCTCGTATTGAGAGGGAATGTGTCCGGTATAATGGCAATAGGCTCGCCCCCTATTACATTGGGACCGAAATACATCGGCGATGTGTGGGCGCGCTACAGTGCACCTCTGCCTACCCCTTCGGAGAATACAGGCGTGATGATGTATTATTTTTACTAAGTAAATATATGAACAAAAAGATGTTGAAAATTTCGTATAGGACTCTAGAAATTACAACTTTATGAAATTAGCTAATAAAAAATCATTAAATTCGATAAAAAATTTATACTATTCGGTTTGTATATTCAGCACTCATGAAACATGTAAAAATATTATTTACATTGTGATATAACTTTGTTTGTTTGTTATTCTGAATAACTTTATTTTTGGTCTATCAAAATGTATGAAGTAAATATTGCTCTGATGTGTGTTTGACTCTACAACATTTTAAAGGTCACATCTGGCTCTACTAGCTACGATGACTGGTACACGACTGATGAGGGTAAGTTCATAATATACCGGTAACTATAACTACTAATGTTTTTAATATTACTTTCAGACTTTAACAGTTAACCATCGAGATAACAGAGATGCCCTGTCGACTCCGCCCTGCGGCATTTTTTTGACGTATCTAACATAAAAATCAATTTTTTTTTTATTCGTGTAGGCCAAAAAGCACTTACAAATAGTCAGATTCTACCACCGGTTCGGAATGCTGCTTCCACTGAGAAGAGCCGGTAAGAAGCTCAATGGTTACTCTGTCCAAAATGATAATTGCGAGTAATACATTCTCAGGAGCAGCAATGCCTTGAGAGCAGACAGCACCTTTGCCACGATACTTGAGAAGAATTATACTCACGGCAGTCTAATATTAAATACAAATATAGTCTTTACGCTTAGGAAGCTAGTACAGTAAGGTGCGTAGGTCCGCCATTGCAGTTGCCCTTTATAGTTGCCGTTTACTACAGGCTCAGAGTAGATAGAGAACCCCTAAGGACCCCACTCTTCGTAATGCTCTGCGGCGATTTTTTTGAAGGTTGGCAATAGTTATCTGAGATCTTAGTCTTAAGATCAAGTAAGTACCTAAGTTAATTGATGGAATCAGGCGTAATATTGCGGAAATCCATTGTTAATACAATATTAGAGAAAGGGATTGCTCATAGTTAGGGCCCATGACTTATGACATACTGACTCTCGTCTGATAGGGAGTTCGGTCTTGTTTGTTTCCTCTATTATCGATCAAATTTATTTGATTAATAATTTGGGATTTTAAACAATTCTGAGAGTGAGTGGTGGGTCCCTTTCTCTACTATTGTATTAAGTACCTAAGTGTCTCCAGTCAAAACTAATATGGCGGATAATTTACCGGAGCGCGGGCTCGAAATGCCGGCTCCTTATTACTACACTACCTCCATGACTACAGGTAACAATGGCGGATGTTAGATAAACGTAAAAAAAATGCCACAGAGCCATTCGTAGGGCGGAGTTGATAAGGGTTCTCTAGTGACTCTATTTTTATTTTATTCGGAAAACAAACAGCTTCTTAGTCAATAATAAAAAAAAAAAATATTAAGTCTAGTTGCCATTTACATGTTTTAGCATTCTTAATACTAAAAATCCAGTAAGTCCGTATGGCTAATTGAGACATACTTATAAACTTATGAATGAAGAAAAAGAAAAAAATATATATATATGAAACCAACACCGACTACAGTCAGAGAACCGAGTCAAACCAACACTTTGTGAGATTCACTATGCAGTTAACTCAGTACACAATCTGTCAATTATTGACGGTTCCTATAGGGACAACAATAGTTTATGAGGTGGTGGTAATTACCCAGGGTTTTATACCATTATTATCGGTTATAATTCTGGAAAAGAGTAACCATGGAGTTTCTTGCCCATTCTTCTCCAGTAACGCATTCCAAATGGGTGGTAGAGTTCTATGTTATTAGTTTTTATTTACATGAAAATAAACTGGTTCTTATTAATTGTCGACTGCTTGGTCTAGAGGTTTGAGCGTAGACCGCCCGGCTCACTGAACCGGATGGTAGCGGGTTCGATAACCGCCAGCGCCAAATTTAGGAAATGGCCTTTTCGGGATTTGCCTTGGTCTGGGATCGTCCCCAGTGGGCAAGCATGTTAAGACAAGACCTTTGTCACGAATTTGTTCGCTCGCTCTCTGTCTAATTTCAAACGAGAGAAAGAGACAACATCAAGATATTCCGTGACAGAAGTGTAGTGTTGGCGCACATGCTACAACTACTGGCCATTGTATGTTACCCATAGTACGAGGTTTGCTTAGTTTGGGATCATACGATGAGTATGTGCTGTCTGGCGATATTTATTTAATATTTTTAGGCTTCCGTACCTAGAGGGTAAAACGGGAATCCTATAACTAAGACTTCGCTGTCCGTCCGTCCGCCCGTCTGTCACCAGGCTGTATCTTATGAACCGTGATAGTTAGACAGTTGAAATTTGCACAGATTATGTATTTCGGTTGCCTCTATAATAACAAATACTGAAAAACAAAATAAAATAAATATTAAAGGGGGCTCCCATACAGCAAACGTGATTTTTTTGCCCGTTTTTTTTATAGATAATGGTACTGAACCCGTAGTGCGCGAGTCTGACTGGGGATATGAGGTCATATTGAAGATTGTGTGTTTTTTCAGGTGTCCTTGAAAGCCCAACCTTTGAATCGATGAAACCGTTGAACAATAATTTCACGAAATACCTAAGGAGCGGTAAAATATATGCCGGAAAAACAAGTAAAAGTAAACTTTCTATTATTTGTAATTTACTTACCTATTTATCATTCGTTTTATTACATAATATATATAGGGTGTTTCAGAAGTCCGAAGTAATACTTTGACGTTTGCATCAGTATCGGGTATACAACCGAATGGTATAAAAACTTGATTGAAATTCGACCATGTTCTTCCAACTTTCATTTCGTCGTCAATTTCTATAATTTGTAATATCTTGAGTTCTATGTAAAATTGCATGTTCTGTTTTGTGAATAATTGTAGCCGCCCCTCATAAGTGCAGCTTCCACTGCTCAATAGGGTTAAAGATGTACCTAAATGCCAGAACAAGATACCTGTGACAAATATTCAAAGGTCTATAACTCAGAAACTATGATAGGTATAAACTATCTTCATTAAGCAACCACATATTATGAGCTACAGTATATGCACCCAAAGTATTATTTCGGACTTCTGATACACCCTATAGAATGTATCAGAACTCCAAAATAATATTTAAGGTAGCAAATATCTAGATCAGTGGTTCCCAAACTTAATTTGTATACTGCCCACTTTGAGAATAAATAATTTTTAGCACCCCCATTTTTTCACCTACACAGCTTTCTACACAGCCTATTTTTTTACCTACAGCCTCTACACAACGCCCCCATTTTTTTCTGGGTCTCTTACTTCCTCCCTTTAGGCCTTCAGCGCCCACAAGGGGGCGTTACCGCCCACTTTGGGAAAGGATGATCTAGAACTAGATAGATTGGATAGAAAAGGACGACTATACCTAAATATCATAATTTCTGAGTTATACACCTTTGACTATTTGTCACTATATTACTTGTTTCGTGTTGTGCCCTCAGGGTAGATACACCCATAACCCCTATTCCACAGAATTTCCCATAAGACTTACTCAAGATGTACAAAAAACAATAGGTATAAATAAAAAAAACTTGTGAGTTGTCAAGGGACACCCGGATGGAACGAAGTTCCTTTTGAAATAAAAAAAGCAAAAAATTGTACATATACACACACACACACACATATATATATAACTTTTGTTTCCAAATCGAAACAAAAGTGTCGTTACGACTTTTACTCTCACACACACACATTTACAAAAGTGTCGGTCTTTCGCAACGCGCTATAAGGAACTACGTTCCAATTATTATGACTCATTTTCGAATTACCATCAATTTTTTTACCATTTGGTTACTCATGCAAACAGTAAAGTATTATATCGAATTTTCGGAACATCCTGTTTGATCACAGCACCGATTTATGTTGCCATATTGCTGTTACAGAATACAACACCCTCGAAATGTCTATGAAAGGTTTGTCATTTAAATAATAATACTTATGAACTCACTGAAAAGTTATACCAACGATACAAAAAGTAAATAAATAAATAAATAAATAAATACATCATCACGCCTGTATTCCCCGAAGGGGTAGGCAGAGGTGCACTGCAGTGGCCCACACTTCGCCGATGTATTTTTGGTCCCAATGTAATAGGGGGCGAGCCTATTGCCATTATACCGGGCACATTCTCCCTCATTACGAGGGAGATTTTTTCTTGGGCTATAGTCCACCACGCTGGCCCAGTGCGGGTTGGTGAACTTCACACGCCTTTTTATAGACGTGCAGGTTTCCTCACGATGTTTTCCTTCACCGTTTCAAAGCAAGTGGTAATCTCGAATGAAAATGAGATTCGCACATAAACCCAGAGGTGCGAGCCGGGGTTTGAACCTGCACACTTTGATTTGCAAGGCGTGCGTTCGACCACTCGGCTACCACTGCTTACACTTACACTGTTTACAAAAAGACAAATTGTTATAAATCTTTTAATCAAAACGTTTTATACATATAAACGAATTAAAGACATTGTTAAAACATGTTTTTATACAAATGTGTTCTACAACTCCGATGTAAATGGATTATAACTTCCCACAAGTTTGTGAAACGTTTACATGTTTATGTATATTTATGTACAGAACTGCTGAAGCTGACATCATTTCAATCAAAACCTAATGTAGGTATGTACAGTGACTAAACTAATATTTTGTGTCCATTAAATAAAATTGATAAGTATTAATAATAAAGAGGCAATCGAGCATGATCGACATTATCTCTAATACGACATATGTCGAAACAAAACGCCATATTCGATACCCCCCAGAACGCGTATGACCAATTTTTTGCAAATGCCAAAACTAGTTTACGAAAATAACCTAATGGAATAAGATGATGGATGGCTGCACCTGTCATTAGCGGATATTCTACATATATCAAGTACATCATAAATACATCATCACGCCTGTATTCCCCGAAGGGGTAGGCAGAGGTGCACTGCAGTGCGCCCACACTTCGCCGATGTATTTTGGTCCCAATGTAATAGGTGGCGAGCCTATTGCCATTATACCGGGCACACAGGTTTCCTCACGATGTTTTCCGTCACCGTTTCTTAGCAAGTGATAATCTCAGATGAAAATGAGATTCGCACATGGAACCCAGAGGTGCGAGCCGGGATAGAACCTGCGCACTTTGATTGCAAAGCGTGCGTTCGACCACTCGGCTACCACTGCTTTTTTATAGCAAGTAATTTATAGCAAGGACAAATTCAATAAATACACATAAGAAATGGGTGATGAAGATCATAAAGATAGCGAATGACCCCAAAACGAACTGTTATAACTCTAAGAAGGGCTTATTTCCAAGGTTTCAACGAAAAGTCATCGATGATGCGAACGAACTTAGTTGCGTGGCTTTTGCCATACACATTCAATCTTTATGTATATTAAACTAACTACAGCCCTATTTAACGTCCCACTGCTGGGCACGGGCCTCCCCTCAATGCGAGGGGGATTCGGGCCTTTGTCCACCACGCTGGCCCAGTGCGGGTTGGCAGACTTCACACATCGAGAACTAGTCAAGTTCCCTCAAACGTGCAGGTTTCCTCACGATGTTTTCCTTCACCGTTTTATAGCAAGTGGTAATCTCGGATGTAAATGAGATTCGCACATGAAACCCAGAGGTGCGAGCCGGGGTTCGAACCTGCACACTTTGATTTGCAAGGCGTGTGTTCGCCCACTCGGCTACCACTGCTTCAATGTATATTAGCAAGTGCATATTTAAATTGGCAAGTGAATTCACTCACCCAATGTGTTCTGGCTGTTATTTAAAGTTGAATGCAGGAAGCCGCGCTCGTTATTTAAGCGATGCGCATTTTTTTTCAGATGTTTTCAAAAGAACCGTTTTCCCGTTGCCCGAAGGAGGTAAACATAAACATACTACCTAAAAACTAATTACTAAAATATCCGTCCTTTCTAACTTTGTTGTTAGTTTATCGTACCTTTACAATTATAGGGATCCATTTCGACTTTAAAACAGAAATGGGCCTAGAACGACCATTTTCACCTATGTCCATCGGGTCCAAGCGCCTAAAATTGAATTACTCTACTTTATTAATTAAAAAATCAGTCGACACAACCGGCGATCTAAGAGCAGGCCATTTCCTCGCTCAAGGAGTGGCTCTAGCCATTCAGCGAGGGAATGCAGCCAGCGTCTTGGGTACGCTTCCGCAAGGGCCAATTTTTTTTACACATTTTAAAATTAATTTTTTTCTTATTCGTGTCATCCAATTGTAAATAGTTGTGTTTTAAATAAATAATCGTATTAATGGGAATGTGTCCGGTATAATGGCAATTCACTATTACATTGGGACCTAAAACACAAAGGTGAAGTATTTACCACTGCGGTGCACCTCTGCCTATCCCTTCGGGGGAACAGGCGTGATGTTCATGTGTTACAGCCAAATATTGTGTCGCTGGCTCCGAGACTACGGTAGGATGCAACAAGTGTCACTGTATTGCTGGACAGGTGTACCTGTGTACTTCATTGATATGCCGAAGCAATAAGATAAGTACGTATCTCTTTGTACTTTTAAGACACACTGGAGCTTCAAAGTTTTGCCAATACAAAAATGAACTCTGTGTCCATAGAATAAGAATTAGAATATGTTTTATTCATATAAACCAATACAGGCACTTACTACTACCATAGCCCTTTTATCGTCCCATTGTTGGGCACGGGCCTCCTCTCAATGCGAGGTGGATTCGGGCCATAGTCCACCATGGTTGGCAGACTTCACAAATCTATCGAGAACTAGTAAAGTTCCCTAAGACGTGCACGTTTATCAATAACTAATTAGCTACTGGTAACTAAGACCGTGTTTCAATAGCCGATGGGCAGTTATTTTTTAATTTTTAAACGTAAGCAGTGGTAGCCTCGCGGGCAAGAACGCCCGCCTTGAACGTAAGGGGTGCAAGTTCAAATTCCAGGCCCGCACCTCTGAGATAATTTTCATGTGCGAATGTCATTTTCAACAATGATTACCACTTGCTGAACGGTGAAGGAAAACATCGTGAGGAAACCTGCACATCTGTAGAAAGGCGTGTGAAGTTCACCAACCCGCCAACCTGGGCCAGCGTGGTGGACTATGGCCCAAATCTCCTATATATAATGGCAATAGGCTCGCCCCCTATTACATTGTGACAAAAATGCATCGGCGAAGTGTGGGTGCACTAGAGTGCACCACTGCCCACCCTTTCGGGGAATACAGGCGTGATGATGTATTTTGATGATGTATTTGTATTTATTTTATATATCGAGTTAAGCAACACTTTTGGGGATATTGACTTATATACATATTTGAAATCAGCGTTTTTTTCTGCGTGAAATGAGTATGCTCTCCTGTAAAGTTAAAAAAATGTCGCTTAGGTCAAATAGCCTTTCACCCCTCGATATGTATATTAAGAAATGTAATGTTAAAGATCAATTAGTCGTAAACTAACATTATTATTTTTACAGAGCCAAAACTGAACGCAAAACAAAGTAAGTAACTACTTAAATAGAGAAAATCTATTGTGACCTTTATTAACAATGAAGTTACGTCCAATTTAGGTTTATGCATCTTGAGGCGACACACGATTGTGTCCAAACTATATGCATATGCAATGTATTATATTCACAATCGCATATCAACATCATATTGCATATCGACGCGAAATGCAATCCGTACTTCTTCTTCTTTGTCGGTATCACTCTTGACAGAGTGGTCGTGGTCATCACTTCAGGTGTTGGTGGCAAGCTTCACAACATGCCGCCAGTCTTCTCTGATGGCCGCCTTCCTCGTGCATTCGTGTAGTGATGATGAACCATTCATGCAATCTTAAATAAGCGTCACAAAATCGTAAAATTAAATACGAGTATACCATTCGAACAGCCAGATTGTTCTGCGTCGTTTGAGTATAATAGCCTTTCACCCCTCGACATGTATATTTAGAAGTGTAATGTTCAAGATCAATAAGTCGTAAACGAACATAATTATTTTTGCAGAGCCCAAACTGAACCCAAAACAAAGTAAGTAACTACTTAAACATAGAAAATCTTTGACATTAATTAACAATCAAGATGTAACGTTCAATGTATGCTTATGCATCTTGAGGCGACATAAGATTGTGTCTGAACTCTATGTTTATGCAATGTAATGTGGATTACATTTTTTTATCGACGCACGGAAGGCAATCCTTACGAAGGGACAAAACAATCGTAAAATGAGTTATATATACCACTAGCTGTGCCCGCGACTTCGCCCGCGTGGACTTTAGGGAGATTACCCGGAAATATGGGTATTATGTTTATCCCGCGGAACCCTAATGCTTTTTCTACAATTAAAGTAGCCTAAGATACGCCTTGGAACGTCAGCTATCTGTCAGTGAAAGTCCTATTGAAATCGGTTCAGCGGTTTAGAAGTTTACCTCAAACAAACAGACAGACCGACAGACAAAAAATTTTAAAATTGCGTTTTCGTTATAGGTATCGTTTTCATACGCATTTGGTAAAAAAGTGTTATTTTGATATTAAAAACAGACACTCCAATTTTATTTATTTGTATAGATTAGAACGGCCAGATTTTTCTGCGTCGTTTGGTATATATAACTCATGTTATGATTTTTTGTCGCTTAGTAAGGATTGCCTTTCAAGCGTCGGTATGCAATGTGATTCATAATCGGTCTAACAAGCCTGCAGGCTGCAACTCTTCGTCATGCACAAGTATAAGAAATCATTCTATATGGACAGAATGTCATTTTTTTTTTCTCTGTCACATAATTCAGTTTTAATCATGTCGCGAGTATATAGGAAAAATATTTTTTTGTGACAATCTGTAAATGCCCCTATAGGCTTATACAAAATAAACGATTTGACTAAGACTTATGTCACTTTGAATTTCACGTTGAATGCCACTTTGAATTTCACGTTGAATGCCACTTTGAATTTCACGTTGAATGTCACTTTGAATTAAACGTTGAATGCCACTTTGAATTAAACGTTGAATGTCACTTTGAATTTCACGTTGAATGTCACTTTGAATTAAACGTTGAATGTCACTTTGAATTTCACGTTGAATGCCACTTTGAATTAAACGTTGAATGTCACTTTGAATTTCACGTTGAATGCCACTTTGAATTAAACGTTGAATGTCACTATGAATTTCACGTTGAATGCCACTTTGAATTAAACGTCGAATGTCTTTGCCTTTGAATTTGACTTTGTATCTTTTCTTCATTAACAGAAATGCAATTTAGGCCCGGTGAGGTTACAAGTTGTAAACACGGAACTAATGTATTTGGATATCAAGGATGTAATACTTGCACATGTATAAGAGATGTGTACTATTGCACTCAATTTCCGTGCAACAATGACAAGAGTAAGTAACCAATTCTACGGAATTTAAATATAATTGCGGCTAAATGTGAACTTTTGTCCGTCTATTTATTCTACAGGTTGTATTAGAAGTCTGAAATAATACTTTGGGTACACGGTATTTCTTGAATATCATGATCGTTGTCGAATATATCTTTTTAAGGTCTACCTGAAGTTTTATTTATCTTATTTTCTATTCTGTTACCATACTTTTTTATTGTTATACTTAATTGTTTTTTCAATATAAATAGGTAACAATGGTAGGAATGGAAATAGAAACAGGAGGCAACTGGAAGAGTGCGGTGAGGATATGAGGGTGATGCAATCGAAGGACTCTAGTCTGTGCATGTGTTTAGATCGGAAGAAGGTTTGCTCTGTTAAAAATTGTCACAGGAACAACACCATTGAAGCTGCATCGGGATGTAAGTAACACTACATTCTATGATCTATCTATTTAAAACGATCACAGAACAATACCACTTGAATCCATGAACGCGTAAAAACTCACGCAACTAATTTTTGACTCCACCATAACGTACTATATTAACTCATACCAAAGGCTCAAACAGACACCGATCTCGCCGGCGAGGTCGAGGAACCCCCTCTTCCGCTCGTAGGTGCATCTTTGCACCTAGGAGCGGAGTCACTACCTCTCCCCTCACGGTAACTGCCCAAGCCGAGGTCGTGCCCTCTGTGGCGCCCTTGAGCTAGTTGCGACCCTTTTTTCCGCCCTTAAGTTGGAGTGTACTCTGCGCTCGCCACTTCTCCGGTAAAGCTGTAAAGGCCACCTCACGGCCAACAGTGCTTAGTCCTTATAAAAAAACAAACCAAAAGCTCATTCTCCAACAAAATGTCATCGCGCGTGCCAATACATACCGAAGGCTTCAATGATCAAATGAGTCAAAAGAATAATATTGTTAGAACTTGAAATCCATCCGCCATCTTTATAACATTAAGCACACAATATTTAGAATGTGTGTTTATTGAATTATCTCTTACTATATACTATGCTTAACACTGGCTGAAATACCCGCTTACAGCAAGTCAAAATATTAAAAAAACAGGGTGGCTTTATAAACTGTTTAATATACAAATTACAAGATTACTAATATAAAGAGCTGTGTGTTAATTTAAACGGTAGAACAGTGACGCCACACGCGGTGTTGCGATCCATTTATAAAACGCATTTATCAGACAGATCCCTCGGCTTTTTCGGAGTCACGTTCCTCGGGATGTTTTGACTACTGAGCTGAGTATCTTGTTATATAATCAAATGGTATAATTATTAATTAAGAAAAACACAAAAATGAAAATCCATAGTGGAAAAAGTAACCATGGAGTTTCTTGCCCATTCTTCTCCATAGGAAAAGCATTTTTAATGGGTGGTAGAGATACTATTTTATTATTTATTGACGATTCATAAGGCATGTATTGGTTGACATGAATAAAAAAATCTGATTCTGATTCTGAAGGTGGTTATTACATAGGTGGAGCCATTCCTACTCTTATTCCATTAACTTTAATTTTGATAAAAACCATGAAGTGATAAAATTTTCATTTTCAGCGCGTACTTTACAGTATCTACGTCAAAGACTACCTCCATACTGCGAGGACGGAGAAGCCCTTTCGGTGGACTGCCGGGTATGCCTGTGTAACCAGGGTCAATGGGAATGCGAATGTAATAACACATTAATTAATTCAAAGTGGATATCGACGCTTAAAAGGCAATCCTTGCTAATACCAAACGACGCAGAAAAATCTAGCCGTTCGAATGGTTTATACAACTAATTTTTCGATTTTTGTCGCTTAGAAAGGATTGCCTTTTAAGCGTTGATATATTGTACACCAAATAATGGAAAAATACAAAACATTCTTATGTCTAACATTCTGTAATTTTTAATAATGATATATGATATATTTTTAGTATACATTATGTATGATTATGTATGTATTTATATGTGTATGTATTGCTATTTTATATATTGATTTATTATTTGAGTACAACAGCTGCCCATAATTAAATAAGTATAGTTTTCTCGTCCAAACTGGTTGTCTGGAAGAAATTGCTTTTAGCTATAATACCGCCCAATTTTACATAGCTACTGTATTTAGAAGTAAGAATGTTGTATTATTTTCTTTGTTTGGTGTGTGCAATAAAGACTACTCTATCTATCTATCTAGTGATTACCACTTGCTGAACGGTGGAAGAAAACATCGTGAGGAAACCTGAGGAAAGGAAAGGCGAGTTCACCAACTCGTCCCGGGCCAGTGTGGTGTACTATGGCCCAAATCTCCCTCGTACTGAGGGGTAATGTGCCCGGTATAATGGTAATGGGGTCACCCCTTATTGGTGAAGTGTGGATACCTCTGCCTACACCTTCGAGGAATATATGCAAGTTCATATATTTGACAAAGGAACTTACCGTGAAACCCGTTTAATTTTAGCGGATGAACAACCATTCAAACGGATGATGTCTGGGAAAGGGTGCGGGGCGGACTACACGGAATTACCATCAAAAGATTGCAATAAGTGTTTGTGTCTGAAAAGCCAAAAGGTTTGCACTGTCTTTAGCTGTGACAAAAAGAATTTCAAGGGAATCAACGCGCAAAGTGAGTAATACATCCATAGAGTAACTTGAGAGCTCATATCGACTCAACCCTGCGTAAGGCTCTGCGGGATTTTTTTTGACGTTCATCTGACATTCGTTATTGTAGTTACCTGTAGTATGCCTGTAGTATACGGCAACTACTTCTGGCTTCTCCGTTATACAGGATGTTTCAGAAGTCCGAAATAATACTTTGACGTTTGCATCAGTATCGGATATAGCTGCCAGTCAGCTTAATATTTTTTTTATCGAAATTCGACAATGTCTTTTCAATTTTTTTTCGTCGTCAATTTCTATAAATCGTAATAATTCGAGACCCTACATGGGTTATAAATTTGCACGTTCTGCTTTGTGAATATTTGTTGTCGCCCCTCCATCTTACTTAAAGAGTAACTTAGAGTAGGTACTTTTATTTTAGAAAAATAATTAGGTTCCGCGGAACGCCCGCCTTGAACGTAAAGGGTGCAAGTTTAAATCCCAGGCCCGCACCTCTGAGATAATTTTCATGTGCGAATGTCATTTTTCAACAATGATTACCACTTGCCGAACGGTGAAGGAAAACATCGTGAGGAAACCTGCACGTCTATAGAAAGGCGTGTGAAGTTCACCAACCCGCACTGGGCCAGCGTGGTGGACTATGGCCCAAATCTCCCTTGTATTGAGGGGGAATGTGCCCGGTATAATGGCAATAGGCTCGCCCCCTATTACATTGGGACCAAAATACATCGGCGAAGTGTGGGCGCACTACAGTGCACCTCTGCCTACCCCTTCGGGTAATACAGGCGTGATGATGTAATTAGGTTCCGCGCAAAAAATCAGAACCCCTTTTATCCCGGGTAATCTTAGCAACGGCTGCACTGATTTCCAAGAGACTTTCACTAGTAGTTAGCTGTTGTCCTAAGGAGTAACTTAGAGTACCTACTTATATTTTTGTAAATTCTACATGCACGAAGTCGCGAGCACACCTAGTTGATTAATAAATACACAATTTTTCAGGTACTAAGGAAGAATTTTGTGAAGTGGGCTCCTTTTATAATCCCGATGGTAATAGATCCTGCAAGAATTGTTTGTGTCTACCAAACAGAGTCTCATTATGTTTTCTGAACTTGTGTAAATATTCTAAAGGTACGTACATCTTTTTACATCGCCTTAAAACACTTACTAGTCATATGGACCCAAGCAACGCTTGTACTATGGGTACAATCTAACTACAGCATTTTTAACGTCCGACTGCTGGGCATGGGCCTAAATCCCCCTCGCATTGAGGGGTCAATGCGAGGGGGATTCAGGCCATAGTCAACCACGCTGGCCTAGTGCGGGTTGGCAGACTTCACACATCTATCGAGAACTAGTCAAGTTCCCTCAGACGTGTAGGTTTCCTTACGATGTTTTCCTTCACCGTTTCATAGCAAGTGATAATCTCGGATGAAAATGCGATTCGAGATATTTGGAATCAGCGATTCTTTCTGCGTCGATACTCATTCTCTCCTGTAACTATATATACTTGTACTTATGCTCATGCTCTCCTGTAAAGTTAACAAAATGTCGCTTAAGTGAAATAGCCATACACCACTCGATATTAATATATAACTTTATTTTCGTTTTAGATGCGCTCTCATACAAAGATGGTAAGTATTCAATCAAGTAACAATAATGTGAATAATACTACGAGACTTTTACAACTTTATCATTTCAGGGGTCTTACCACCACCTTTTAAAGCATTGTTGTATCCTTACTAACTGTCAATTTTTGACAGATTTTGTACTAAGTTCACTGTCAAAGATTGAAAGTAACATTTCTTATTTTCTTTTTTTACGAAATGAATGAAATGATGATATTTAATGGAATAAGATTAGGAATGGCTCCACCTGCGTTTAGCGGGTATTTCAGTCAGTGTCAAGGAATGAATAGCAAGGGCAAATTCATTATATACACAATATAACAAATGGATGATGACAGTGATAGAGATGGCGGATGAATCGAAAGTACTAATATAAAAAAAAACAATCGAATTGAGAACCTCCTCCTTTTGGAAGTCGGTTAAAAACATTGCTGCCAGACAAATGGTGGTAGGAGGCCTGTCACATTTAACACGTTAGCTGCTGCGAAACTCATAAATGCACGCAGCGGTAAGTATTGCGTGCATCGGGCCGATTGTGTGTGATCCGCAGTGAACGGGTTAAACGGCAAAGCCATCTGCATGATATCTATAGTTCAACGGGAACGTATACGCGGCTAACGAACATGTTGTGTTTATTTATACAAAAAAATACATCATCACGCCTGTATTACCCGAAGCGGTAGATAGATGTGCACCACAGTTCACCCACACTTCGCAGAAAACTTTTGGTCCCAATGTAACAGGGGGCGAGCCTTTTTTTTTATACCGCCTATCGCCATTATACCGGGCACGTTCCCCACCAATACGAGGGGATTTGGGCCGTAGTTCCACCATGCTGGGCCAGTGCGAGTTGAACTTCACACGCTCTTTTGATAGACGTGCAGGTTTCTTCATGATGCTTTTCTAAACCGTTTAGCAAGTGGTTTAGCAATCATTATTGGAAATTAAATTTGAACATGAAAATCTCAGAGGTGTGAGCGCGAGGTTCAAACTAGCACCCCTTACGCTTAAGGCGGGAGTTTTACTAACTGGGGACTACCAATGCAAGAATCTTTATTTGTATTGGCATAAAGTATAGTCGGGTTAGCAGTGGTAGCCGAGTGGTCGAACGCATGCCTTTCAATCGAAGTGTGCAGGTTCAAACCCCGGCTTTCACCTCTGGGATTTATGTGCGAATCTCATTTACATCCGCGATTATCACAATTGCTATGAAACGGTGAAGGAAAAAATCATGAGGGAACCTGTACGTCTGAGGGAACTTGACTAGTTTTCGATAGATGTGTGAAGTCTGCCAACCCACACTGGGTCAGCGTGGTGGACTATGGCCCGAATCCCCTCGCATTGAGGGGAGGCCCGTGCCCAACAGTGGGACGTTAAAAGGGCTGTAGTAGTAAATTATAGTTTTCATAGAAGTTAAATTAATTTGAAAGAGGATGTTTTTCAGCGGCTCCTGGCACTGAATGTATACATGGGCAAACTGTAAAACCACACCCATGCTCAACTTGCGTATGCAAAGAAACTGGATATTGGGTGTGTTATCGTCCAGCTAAATGTAAAGGTTAGTATTGTGACGACACCTACTTTAAAAAACAGTACTACACATTACGCTAACAGATAGCGCTGATTACCACGCATTAAAAATTTTGTACCGATCTTAATATTAATGTAAATACACCGCAATCGCTGCTGAGAACTGTAGGCGTAGCATGACAGTGTAGACATAAGTTGTCTCTTTCAAGTGTCAGATTTGTTGGAAAAATGACGTCACTTCGATCTTTTTGTACTGGACATGGCTCAGTCTACCAGCTGAAACTGACAGCTGAAAGAGATATGTCTATACGCTCATGCTTAACCTACTAGACAAGGCTCGGTATGACGTCATTTTCTCGACAAATTGACGGTTGAAAGAGATAAAATTTATGTCTACGCCGTCTACAGGCAGCCGGCCTTATCGTCTGACTAGGGTATTAATATATATGTGTTTTGTTAACCAGAGTATTTGAAGGAGTGTGATCTTGATGAGGAGTTCCAACTGGGGACGAACAGATCGTGCGGAGGCTGTAAATGTGAGAAGGGAACATTGTATTGCGGAGTCACTAAAAACGCTTGTCCAGGTATATACCACCTGTAGTTGTAGCATCAGCGCCAAGACTAGACTTATGTCACAGAATATGTTGATTATATCTCTTACTCTCGTATGAAATAAGACAGAGAGCGACCGAGCCAATCCGTGACAGAGGACTTGTCTTGATATGTGTGTTAACACCACTGCATTACCCCAATTGTACCGAGTGGGAAGAGCGAATATACGCGCCCGAAATTTAGGAACCCCAATTAAAATACTTTTTTTTTTCGTAATAAACTTCGAGTATTCTTTTTAGGGTTCCGTACCCAAAGGGTAAAACGGGACCCTATTACTAAGACTCCGCTGTCCGTCGGTCACCAGTCTGTATCTCATGAACCGTGATAGTTAGACAGTTGAATTTTTCACAGATGATGTATTTCTGTTGCCGCTATAACAAAAAATACTAAAAAAAAGAATAAAATGAATTTTTAATGGGGCTCCTATACAACAAACGTGATATTTTTTGCTCGTTTTTACCCTATTGTTTTTGTTTTTACAGGATACAGTAAGTATACAATTCATATTTATTTTAAATACGAATCATTTTAAACTCTAAGTCGGCTTAAATGGCGTCCAACTATCATCCTAATCGTTACCTTTATGAGTTCTTTTTTTTCTTTTGACGTACGCAACCCTAAAACTTTAGAAAAAATGGTTACAGGCAGCCAATCCCATGGTAACCGGGGGCGTCAATTACATTTTGTTAAAGAATGAGATGTACCTCGAGCGTATAGTGCTAAAACACAATAAGTATAAAATTGTTACTTTCCAAATATCTTATGTTATGCAAATAACATAAAACTACAGCCCTTTTAACGTCCCACTGCTGGGCACGGGCTTCCCCTCGATGCGAGAGGGATTCAGGCCATAGTCCACCACGCTGGCCCAGTGCGGGTTGGCAAATAACATATCGTAATAATAAGTATGTTGTGGTTAAAGTGGATTACACCACCGAAAAGACCATCAATAATGCACTAAAATGGGCTAATAAAACGAATTTGGCACTTATTGGGTTTTAACTCCATACCCTCGACCTATGGTCAATACAATATGGGTCCTGACGCTCTAGTGCAGGGTTGTCCAAACTACATCCTTCGCGGGCTAATTAATTTTACAACTAAAGCTGGAAGGCTGCAGAAAAAAATATTATCAGTTAACGAGTACTAAAAAAATATAGGGTAATCATTTCTTTATACGTTTAATGGTTCTTTAACAATCATATCGTCAACATTCGTTGTTGTTAGACGCATTGCATGAAGAAGTGACTTATCTGAGAGTGAAGATCTATAATTAGATTCCATAAAGATCATTGTTGAAAACCGCGGGCCGTTGTTTGGACAGCCCTGCTCTAGTGTGTTCGGGGCGCGCTCTACCACCCATTTGGAATGCATTTTCTATGGAGAAGAATGGACAAGAAACTCCATGGTTGTTCCGGGCGTTATACTTCCACATGACAACTATCTTTAAGTCTCCATACTGGAGCGTCTAAATCCGCTCATATTTTTTTATGTCAATACCAAAACAAACTGTACTGGCTCACAGAAAAATGAAATTCTTACACAAAATTAAATTGATAGCGTAATCGAATTTTGGCGCGTGAAGGCCAACTGTTACCCATAGAGTAACTGGAGTACCCATAACGACTCTACTCGTCGCATATCTTTGCGGTAATTATTCCGCCATTGTTATTATCTCATGTACCTGTAGTATACGGCAACTATATGGGAAAATAACAATGGCGGAGTCAGATAAACGAGACAAATTTACCGCAGCGCGGACGCAATATACCATCTCCGTTATAATATCTCCATGCTGTTACCACATAAATTCAGTCAGTTCTACCAACTAGGGTGACTACTAATCGGTATAAATTGAATTACTTGCGTGTCTTTCTTTGTGGTGTCTTCTCTGGTATTGAGACAAAGGTGCTTCCTGCTCTCATGGCGTTGCTGCTCCTGAGAATGTAGTACTCATAATCCTTACTATTTATCATTTTAAAAAGAGTAACCATTGAGTTTCTTACCGGCTCTTCTCAGTGGAAGCAGCATTCCGAACCGGTGGTAGAATCTAACTATTTGTAAGCGCTTTTTGGCCTACACGAATAAAAAAAAAAATTGATTTTGATTCTTTCAGATGCTGAGAAGTGCACTCCACAAGGCAGCTTCGTACGTAGCATGCGTCAACCGTGCAGTGCCTGCATTTGTAATCCCAGCCAACTGAACCTGTGCGTTACCGATGTTTCGTGCGCTAGGAAGGTGGTCAAGGATGTCGGTAGGGGTACAAATTGATGAGAAAACGAACCTGAAAATATATGGGTCGATATAACCTAAGATTTTTTCTTTGTCCCCAAAATAAAGTATAAAATGGTTTAATAATAAATAAATAGCAGTGGTAGTCTCGTGGGCAAGAACGCCCTTCTTGAACGTAAGGGGTGCAAGTTCAAATCCCGGGCCCGCACCTCTGAGATAATTTTCATGTGCGAATGCCATTTTCAACAATTATTACCACTTGCTGAACGGTGAAGGAAAACATCGTGAGGAAACCTGCACGTCTATAGAAAGGCGTGTGAAGTTTACCAACTCGCACTGGGCCAGCGTGGTGGACTATGGCCCAAATCTCCCTCGTGTTGAGGGGGAATGTGTCCGGTATAATAGCAATAGGCTCAACCCCTATTACATTGGGACTAAAATACATCGGCGAAGTATGGGCGCACTACAGTGCACCTCGGCGTACCCCTTCGGGGAATACAGGCGCGATGATGATAAGGCCGACCATTGCTAAACTTAAATTTTTATCGTGTATATATAGTTTGTATTTAATTAAGAGGTGGAACAATAAATAATAAAATTATCTATCTATTAACGTATACCTAAATGTAAACGTTACAAAATTAATCGAAATTGATTTCACTATAATGACGATTGCGTTCGCGCCTAGTCCATTGTATGGTACCCAGGTTAAAAGCTTTGTTTTGTTTGGGATCATGCGATTAGTATGTGTGGTCTGGCGATATTCATATTTATCGAAAGGCAACCTTTTATTATGGAATGAATTATTAAAAGAAAACGCACACAATTAAATAAAATTAAATTCTACTTAAACAAAATACAGATGAGTTTAAACAAGCTGAAATAAAATACACATAGTAAATAAGGTGTACAATACGGCCAGGTGTCGTGTTAACAGAATGAGCGGCTGCGGTGGTGCAATCCCGCAAGTTTAATAAAACCCCGCACCAGGTGGCGTGACGTGACTGATGCGATCCTAGGGTACAGCGGAAACTAATAGATTTTGTAGTTATAGCCTTTTCGAACACGAACTATTATATTATAGCGTAGTGGTCAGTAGTGACCGAGAAGTTTGATTCCCACACAGACAACAGAACAACTATTTATAATATATTCACATTTCAAAATAAAGTTAAAATAAGTTTAAACTAATATGAAAAAATATAATAATAAAATATGTATATAAAATTCGCCCATTTTTTTTTTAATGGACTACGCTGTTGGCTTTAAGGTGGCCTTTACAGCTTTACCTGAGGAGTGGCGAGCGCAGTATGAAGCGTACCCAAGACGCTGGCTGGAAGCGTACAGGAAGGCTGAAAACGTAATGTGCGATACGGGGTCTAAAACGCCATGTCCGTGTCTCACTTTTGGTGTCGCTAAGAAATGTGCTGCTATAATTATAGTTTAGGACAAGGTTTAAAACGCCCTGTACCGTAGGAATAGAAAGTTTAATTATATTAGTGCCGCATTGGACGTGTTAATATACCCATTATGAATCAGTGTAGAATCCATGTACAAATTACTTATAGTAACATATTTCAATGCAAAAGTGTTATTTAATGCCTTTGTAAACGTTTGATAATTGACCATTAAATTTGGGTGTACTTTTCTAGGTTGAAATATATTTTTCCGGCCATTTTTATTATTGCACGCGTTCCATGTACCGCGCCGTTGTATTTATTGCTGCGCAGAAAAAAAATATCTGGCTGGTAGCGGTGTTGAGCCGCAGTGCGATGCTTCGTGTCGTCGGCTGAACTAAAATTTATATTTATTTGTTGCATCTGCTACCAGTTTCAACACTACTCGTGGCGTTGGTGCCGCCCGGATTTTATTTTTATTTTTTTATCGGTGAAACTAGCGCAAATGGTCGCGTAGAAATGCGCCCACCCAATTTTTAACTGTATAAATCGCTAAAAAAGCAAATTTTTTAATGAAATGTCATGGACATCGCTAGTGAATTTAATGGCGTGGTATTTGCTACCTTAATGCAGAGAGTACATCTAAATTGTATATTTAAAAATTAATTGATGTCTCGTTAAAACAAAAAAACGGCCTATCCGATCTGTTTTGTTCACTAAAACAGGTGAAAAAATTCTTTTCACTTTGCAAAGTGCTTTGTATCAAACAAACAAGCCCACAAATTATAGTACAGTTATAGTGCATTCGAGCTAAAATTAAACATTCATTTTTATTACGTTTCAAGGGAACGGCAATGCAGCTTTTATTTTTCACGGGCTTCCGGGTATTTTTTATTTATTAAAGTTGCAACACCAGTATTGGCCACCTCGTTTGTAAATTAGACTTCGCTAACAATGCTTATGACGTCGGTGTTGCCAGGAAACAAATTAGGGATACATTTCAGGCATTTTTTTTTAAATTTAATCGAGTAGCGATGATTCTTTATTTAAAATGTTTCAGCTAAGTAGCATTTCCAATTTACATCTCTCGCGTCTTGCTTCAAACTTTACAAAGTCCTCCATCTTGTCTCTAACTAGTTTAAATAACACATTTCAAAAGACGGTCCTCGGCTCGCATACTTCACAGCGTGTACCAACATTTTCGCGAGATATTTTCTCACGGAGAACACGGCGGTGCAAATGAGAATTATAAAAACCGGATGTGCTCGGGATATCTTTTAAAAATGCCATACTGTAGGATGTAAGATTATTTTTGCACTTCCATCTTTGTGCATAGTTTATATAGTCTGTGTAACCGTAAGGCACTATTCCGGGGAAAACCCGGCTACCTGAAACAATGTACTTTGTTTCTGCATAAATAGTACTCTTTGAACTGGATTCAAGAAAGCCTACCCATAGTTGTCCCGAATCTATCAAAATATTGTAGAATTTTTGTTGTGCCAACCATAAGAATATTTGTTGTAAGCAGTGTGGTAGCCAATTGGTCAAATGCACGCTTTATAATCAAAGTGTTCAGGTTCAATCCTTGGCTCGCACCTATGGGTTTGCGAATCTCATTCTTAACCGAGATTATCACTTGCTAAAAACGGTGAACATAATCATCGTAAGGAAATCTGCACGTCAGAGGGAACCTTACAAGTTTTTGTTAGACGTGTGAAGTCCACCACTGGGCCAGCGTGATTTACTATGGCCTGAGTTCCCCCCGTAAGGAGTGGAGGCTCGTTACCCAGTAGGTGAACGTTAAAAATACTGTAATAATAATACAAAAGTTGGTACCATTGAAATAAAATCAATTTTACAAAATATATACGTAACTAAAGGTAGAATAAAGCAAAGCCTTGGAAAAAGCTCTACAAACTAAATTTAGTTGCGATAGAGACTCGTATGAATGAGAATTTTACAGAAATAGATGTGTAAAAGATACATTTAAAAAAACGAGAACTACTTCGAGCATCCGGTGTAAATGCACTCAGAACTAGCACACAGGGAATATTTAAAATGTGAAAATCAAAGGCGGTTGGCAACGGTCTGTTATTGCGAATTCTGTCTTGTAGAGTCGCCGGTCGCTATGGTTTGCAAATTAAATGTAGAGTGGGAAATAGCTTCTTTGACGACACTAACGAAATGAAGCTTGAATATCTTTTGATTAAAATAACGAGGGGCCATTACGCATATTAAGGCGAGAATATTAGCTGGACTTTTTTGAAAATGTTCTCTTTTCTAATAAACATAAAGATTGAATTTTCGTGGTAAAAGCCACGTTACCTCGCGTTAAAATTTACTCGTGTCATCTATGCAATTTGTTCAAATATGAGCTTTATGTGTGAGTTAATACAGTTCTTCTATCATCTTTAACAAAACATTTAGTACAAGGTTTTTTTGAAAGTAAGTGGCACACGTTCGTAGTTCCTTTTTTCAGCATTTTCATTGGATAGTGCTTCAAATCAATGCTTACAGGAGTAGCTGGTGAGAATGTGTAGCGGGCTTAGTTGCTTGTTTTTCTATGTATTCCCTTTTTTTTGTTAAAGCAATAAATAACGAGATGAAACACGGGTCGCGCCCTTTGATGCCTAACGAAGGCACCGTCAGCAAACATAATTTGACTAACATATATAATCAAAGCACTTATAGGAGGTAGGTTCCTATATATAATTTTTTTAATACACTTTTCTTTCTTTACAAAAATCTAATATGCTGAAATATTTTTTAAGAAAGACTGTCATTTGATAGAAACATTCAAGTTATCGAAGTTGCGAGTGACATTAGTCGCTTGGTCGCGTGGCTTTTGCTACAGAAATTTAACACACCATCCCACCTGTATTACCTGAAGGGGTATAAAAATTCGATTTCGATTTCGATGTGTGTGTGTGTGTATGTATATGTAAATTTTTTTTGCTTTTTTTATTTCAAAAGGAACTTCGTCCCATCCGGGTGTCCCTTGACACCTCTTAAGTATTTATGGCCCAAATGTCCCTCTTATTGAGGGGAATTTGCCCGGTATGATGGCATACATAGGGACCAAAATATATCGGTGAAGTGTGGGCGCACTGCAGTGCACCTCTGCCTACCCCTTCGGGGAATACAGGCTGATGTATATGTAAGAGAAGATTACCACAAAGAACATTCAGAAAAAAAGTCAAGTTGCTAGTATTTTTAGGATGTACCTTCTAAAAGCTTACCTGTGGTTATCTAATTGCATCTGCTGAAAAATATTTTTCAGTATTTTTTAATGCCACAGTTTCCGGAAACAAGTAAAGAATTGAAACGCGGGGAACATTATTATTTCATAACGCGGCCATTTATCTTGTGAGCTGTGTGCGCCAGGAGTCGAAGTCACGTACCGAGCGGTGCCGGGAGGCGCACTTGGGGTATGTACATATGTAGGTAACATTTATTAGGGTTCCGTACCTAAAAAGGAAAAAAGAAGCCTTATAGGTTCACTTTGCTGTCTTGTTGTCTGTCTGTCTTATATATTTATAACAAACACTTAAGTTTGCTGTCCATTAGAGCTTCTTTCTTCTTCTTACTTCTCTCTGTAAAAGTAAAAATAAGTTCTACTTTAACACAATCAAAAGATATAGCGGTTTAAGTTGCATATTAAGTAAATTTTCAAAAACCTATAGGGTATTTTTAATTTTTTATCGGTGAAACTAGCGCAAATGGTCGCGTAGAAATGCGCCCACCCAATTTTTAACTGTATAAATCGCTAAAAAAGCACATTTTTTAATGAAATGTCATGGACGTCGCTAGTGAATTTAATGGCGTGGCATTTGCTACCTTAATGCAGAGAGTACATCTAAATTGTATATTTAAAAATTAATTGATGTCTCGTTAAAACTAAAAAACGGCCTATCCGATCTGTTTTGTTCACTAAAACAGGTGAAAAAATTGTTGAGGTCGATCATTTAGTTTTCAATAAAAGTTAAGTGCATTGATTCGTCCCAGTATGTAAAGGACGTACACTAACAAAATAAAGTACTAATGTGCTTTAAAACAAAAACATCTTTGTCTATTACAAGTAAAAGTATGCTCTTTGTAAACAGCTAGCTTATTCTTTTCACTTTGCAAAGTGCTTTGTATCAAACAAACAAGCCCACAAATTATAGTACAGTTATAGTGCATTCGAGCTAAAATTAAACATTCATTTTTATTACGTTTCAAGGGAACGGCAATGCAGCTTTTAATTTTCACGGGCTTCCGGGTATTTTTTATTTATTAAAGTTGCAACACCAGTATTGGCCACCTCGTTTGTAAATTAGACTTCGCTAACAATGCTTATGACGTCGGTGTTGCCAGGAAATAAATTAGGGATACATTTCAGGCATTTTTTTTTTAAATTTAATCGAGTAGCGATGATTCTTTATTTAAAATGTTTCAGCTAAGTAGCATTTCCAATTTACATCTCTCGCGTCTTGCTTCAAACTTTACAAAGTCCTCCATCTTGTCTCTAACTAGTTTAAATAACACATTTCAAAAGACGGTCCTCGGCTCGCATACTTCACAGCGTGTACCAACATTTTCGCGAGATATTTTCTCACGGAGAACACGGCGGTGCAAATGAGAATTATAAAAACCGGATGTGCTCGGGATATCTTTTAAAAATGCCATACTGTAGGATGTAAGATTATTTTTGCACTTCCATCTTTGTGCATAGTTTATATAGTCTGTGTAACCGTAAGGCACTATTCCGGGGAAAACCCGGCTACCTGAAACAATGTACTTTGTTTCTGCATAAATAGTACTCTTTGAACTGGATTCAAGAAAGCCTACCCATAGTTGTCCCGAATCTATCAAAATATTGTAGAATTTTTGTTGTGCCAACCATAAGAATATTTGTTGTAAGCAGTGTGGTAGCCAATTGGTCAAATGCACGCTTTATAATCAAAGTGTTCAGGTTCAATCCTTGGCTCGCACCTATGGGTTTGCGAATCTCATTCTTAACCGAGATTATCACTTGCTAAAAACGGTGAACATAATCATCGTAAGGAAATCTGCACGTCAGAGGGAACCTTACAAGTTTTTGTTAGACGTGTGAAGTCCACCACTGGGCCAGCGTGATTTACTATGGCCTGAGTTCCCCCCGTAAGGAGTGGAGGCTCGTTACCCAGTAGGTGAACGTTAAAAATACTGTAATAATAATACAAAAGTTGGTACCATTGAAATAAAATCAATTTTACAAAATATATACGTAACTAAAGGTAGAATAAAGCAAAGCCTTGGAAAAAGCTCTACAAACTAAATTTAGTTGCGATAGAGACTCGTATGAATGAGAATTTTACAGAAATAGATGTGTAAAAGATACATTTAAAAAAACGAGAACTACTTCGAGCATCCGGTGTAAATGCACTCAGAACTAGCACACAGGGAATATTTAAAATGTGAAAATCAAAGGCGGTTGGCAACGGTCTGTTATTGCGAATTCTGTCTTGTAGAGTCGCCGGTCGCTATGGTTTGCAAATTAAATGTAGAGTGGGAAATAGCTTCTTTGACGACACTAACGAAATGAAGCTTGAATATCTTTTGATTAAAATAACGAGGGGCCATTACGCATATTAAGGCGAGAATATTAGCTGGACTTTTTTGAAAATGTTCTCTTTTCTAATAAACATAAAGATTGAATTTTCGTGGTAAAAGCCACGTTACCTCGCGTTAAAATTTACTCGTGTCATCTATGCAATTTGTTCAAATATGAGCTTTATGTGTGAGTTAATACAGTTCTTCTATCATCTTTAACAAAACATTTAGTACAAGGTTTTTTTGAAAGTAAGTGGCACACGTTCGTAGTTCCTTTTTTCAGCATTTTCATTGGATAGTGCTTCAAATCAATGCTTACAGGAGTAGCTGGTGAGAATGTGTAGCGGGCTTAGTTGCTTGTTTTTCTATGTATTCCCTTTTTTTTGTTAAAGCAATAAATAACGAGATGAAACACGGGTCGCGCCCTTTGATGCCTAACGAAGGCACCGTCAGCAAACATAATTTGACTAACATATATAATCAAAGCACTTATAGGAGGTAGGTTCCTATATATAATTTTTTTAATACACTTTTCTTTCTTTACAAAAATCTAATATGCTGAAATATTTTTTAAGAAAGACTGTCATTTGATAGAAACATTCAAGTTATCGAAGTTGCGAGTGACATTAGTCGCTTGGTCGCGTGGCTTTTGCTACAGAAATTTAACACACCATCCCACCTGTATTACCTGAAGGGGTATAAAAATTCGATTTCGATTTCGATGTGTGTGTGTGTGTATGTATATGTAAATTTTTTTTGCTTTTTTTATTTCAAAAGGAACTTCGTCCCATCCGGGTGTCCCTTGACACCTCTTAAGTATTTATGGCCCAAATGTCCCTCTTATTGAGGGGAATTTGCCCGGTATGATGGCATACATAGGGACCAAAATATATCGGTGAAGTGTGGGCGCACTGCAGTGCACCTCTGCCTACCCCTTCGGGGAATACAGGCTGATGTATATGTAAGAGAAGATTACCACAAAGAACATTCAGAAAAAAAGTCAAGTTGCTAGTATTTTTAGGATGTACCTTCTAAAAGCTTACCTGTGGTTATCTAATTGCATCTGCTGAAAAATATTTTTCAGTATTTTTTAATGCCACAGTTTCCGGAAACAAGTAAAGAATTGAAACGCGGGGAACATTATTATTTCATAACGCGGCCATTTATCTTGTGAGCTGTGTGCGCCAGGAGTCGAAGTCACGTACCGAGCGGTGCCGGGAGGCGCACTTGGGGTATGTACATATGTAGGTAACATTTATTAGGGTTCCGTACCTAAAAAGGAAAAAAGAAGCCTTATAGGTTCACTTTGCTGTCTTGTTGTCTGTCTGTCTTATATATTTATAACAAACACTTAAGTTTGCTGTCCATTAGAGCTTCTTTCTTCTTCTTACTTCTCTCTGTAAAAGTAAAAATAAGTTCTACTTTAACACAATCAAAAGATATAGCGGTTTAAGTTGCATATTAAGTAAATTTTCAAAAACCTATAGGGTACTTCCCGTTGACCTACTACTACTACTACTACAGCCCTTTCAACGTCCCACTGCTGGGCACAGGCCTCCCCTCAATGCGAGGGGGATTCGGACCATAGTCCACCACGCTGGCCCATTGCGCGTTAGCACACTACATACATCTATCGAAAACTAGTCAAGTTCCCTCAGACGTGCTGGTTTCCTCACGATGTTTTCCTTCACCGTTTCATAGCAAGTGATAATCTCGGATGAAAATTAGATTCGCACATAAATCCTAGAGGTGCGAGCCGGGGTTTGAACCTGCACACTTCGATTGCAAGGCGTGCGTTCGCCCACTTGGCTACCACTGTTGACCTAGAATTATAAAATTTCGCAAGAAGCAAGGTTTCACAGCACAAGTAAAGGACTAAATCTGAAAACAGTAAATTTGTAGTTACAATACATAAAAAATGATTTTTTGCGATTACAAACTGATTTTCAGTTAGTTTATATGGGGACAACAGTTTACCAAAGGCAAAGTTAAGTTTGTCTGTCTATCCAGTTTATCTTTTCGTTGGAGTGACATTCGGACTCGCACTTGGCCGGTTTTTTTTTCTACAAAAGACTGTTAAATACGGCTCTCGATGTGCCCTATGTCACACGCCACCTGTGCAAATATTTACTCGGACATAGCGAGTTTCGACTGTGATACTGGACTTCGAATTCAAATATACTACAACACCTGTATTCCCCGTAATGTTAGAAGCGAACTCTATGTAAATATACATAAAGATCAAATTTCTGTATAAAAGCTATTCTCACACGCGTCTAAATTCGTTTGCGCTGTCAATGTAATTTCTTTGAAGAATAAACGTTTTTCATGCCCAAACTTTATCACGATCATCACCCATTTTTAACGTCCTTGCTATTAATTACTCGATGCTGACATAAATATCCGTTAATCGCAGGTGCAACCATTCAAGCTCAAGCCATCTCCTAGTGCTTACAAAAAGGGGCATAAGTGATATAAATTACACTCTAAGCTGTGAACAGAGTGGAATTTCCTTAGAAATTTCTTGTTACAGTAAAATACTGCAATTTACATCACATTTCTCATTTAATTGCAAGTTCCGTATTATGGACGACTCCTGAAACGCAAGAGTATAAGAAGACATCAGATTGGTTAACAGCAAGAACCATTTTTTATCTATGGATTTACTAAGAATAAAATTGCGTCCCAACACTCATGTCAGATTACCTTACTAAGGATAGGGCTGACGGAGCAATCGTCCCAATATTTTTGATAACAACGGATGTTTTGGTTATCCATGGAATCTTTAAACTTACACTACCGCGGTGTTATAAATACTTGATTCACAAAAAGTTCGGTCTTTTAGTTTTCTCTGTTATCATTCAACTTATTTCGTATCAAATTTTGAAAATTGTCTATTCTGAGCGTTACTGGTAGGTTCAGTTCAGTTATTACATTTTTGGTTTACATTACTATCGTCACTAACGGATGCCGTTCTAACTTTATTCTTTTGTTCTATGTTTAATAGTATCTCGGATAGCTCTTTCTGTAAGGAGATTGCATATAATCCGTACCAACGAGACGGATCTGAGGAATATTAATCCAGACTATATTAATGGTAAGTAGAGCCCGTGCATCTTTGTGGGCTACGCCTTCTTTACAAGAAGCTTTTGAAGAAAAGAGAATTATATTTAAATAGAAAATAGAAATCTTCGATAAGTATCTTAGACTTGGATATTTATACTAAGAAGCTCGACTACAAAGTCCATTGCGGTAGTCCAGTGAGGGTTGGTGAACTTCACACGCATGTTTCCTCACGATGTTAGCCTTCACCGTACAAATAGTGTACAAATGTAATAATTATTCAAAATATAATTCGCATACGATATCCGAAAATCCTAGATGTGCGAATTCTGGGTTTGAATCTGCATTCCTTGTTTAAAAGGTGAATTTTCTACCAACTACTACTACTGGGGCTTTATTAGATAAAAGGGTATATGTCGGGTTGAATAATAATAATAAATCTTCACGCCTGTATTCACCGAAGGGGTAGGAAGAGGTGCAATGAATTGTACCAACACTTTTGGTCGCAATATAGAGGGCGAACCTATTTCCAGGCACATGCCTCCTGAATTCGAAGTGTATTTGGGCCACAGTCCACGCGGGCCCAGTACTGGCTGGTGAATTTCACACGCCTTTCTATAGACGTGCAGGTTTTGTCACGATGTTTGCCTTCACCGTTTAGCAAGTGGTGATCGTACAGAGAATAATCCTTAAAATACTGTTGAGAAATTAAACCTATCTCTAGAATGCAGGTAAGATTACGTCCTAAGATTATGCCAAGTGATATCATAACCGTATCGGTCAGAATGCACGCATACAGGGTAGCTAATCTTCACTTCCGGATTAAGCAAACGATCCGCCCGCCTAACTTAGCGAACCGGTATTTACATAAATTAAACTGTCTTTATTTATTTTTTTTGAAAAACTCGAGACTTTCATTATTGAAATAATTAATAACAAAAACTACTACTACAGATGTGGAATGACGATTATTCGTCATTTCACATCTGTAGAAGTAGTTTTTGTAGACAGCTTGGTCCAGTGGCTTAAGCGTAGGCCCCTTGACTCACTGAACCGGGTGGTACCGGGTTCGTTTCCCGGCAGCGTCAAATTTCAAAAATGGACTTTTTGAAATTTGCCCTTGTCTGGGTGTACCTGGGATCGCCCCCAGTCCATTGTATGGTACCCACAGTACAGGCTTTGCTTGGTTTGGTATCACAATATAGTGAGTATGTCTTGTCTGGCGATTTATATTAGTTTTTTTTTAAAGCAAATATATACTAACTTAAGACAAGGTACAAGACCACAGGCGCGTCTAAAATGCGACCAATTTTTAAGAATAATAAAAAGGAACTGTATTAACAAACAGACAAATCTCATTTTCCAACAATTGTCATCGGTGACAAGAGCGAATTTTGACGCGTCGTGTCGATTTCACCACAGAAATTCAGTCTGGTGGTAATTCAGAAATAAGCAGTGGTAGCCGAGTGGTCGACCGCACGCTTTGCAATCAAAGTGCGCAGGTTCTATCCCCGGCTCGCACCTCTGGGTTCCATGTGCGAATCTCATTTTCATCTGAGATTATCACTTGCTAAGAAACGGTGACGGAAAACATCGTGAGGAAACCTGTGTGCCCGGTATAATGGCAATAGGCTCGCCCCCTATTACATTGGGACCAAAATACATCGGCGAAGTGTGGGCGCACTGCAGTGCACCTCTGCCTACCCCTTCGGGGAATACAGGCGTGATGATGTATTATTATTATTATAAATTCAATCTCTATTCATATTATCACAGAGTACATTATCAAAACAGTAAAATATATTCGCTGGCTCGCTTCATTAGGACCGTCCGATCAATCTGTGTTATTATAACACCCGACACGTAACTTGCTACGACTCCGAACAATAAATCACACATTCCCACATTACAACCGGCCATAAATCACATCGAAAAGTACCATCTGCTCAGGATCCGTTATTCTTTGGACTTAATAACCGGATAACCGGTCGAAACTGCTTCCCGCCGCCATAAAATGATTCAGTAAGCCCCGGATAGTCTCGGCCTTTGCCAAATCTACTTAAACTGAGCTCACTTAAGTAGGAAAGTTGTATGCCAACACTGACCGGGAAAGTCACTAATCTGTGGAGACATGATTACAGTCCGAAAAGCAACTTTATTATTTATAATAATTATATAATTATAATAGTGTGGTAAGCAGTGGTAGCCTCGCGGGCAAGAACGCCCGCCTTGAACGTAAGGGGTGCAAGTTCAAATCCCAGGCCCGCACCTATGAGAGAATTTTCATGTGCGAATGTCATTTTCAACAATGAGTACCACTTGCTGAACGGTGAAGGAAAACATCGTGAGGAAACCTGCACGTCTATAGAAAGGCGTGTGAAGTTCACCAACCCGCACTGGGCCAGCGTGGTGGACTATGGCTCAAATCTCCCTCGTATTGAGGGGGAATGTGCCCGGTATAATGGCAATAGGCTCACCCCCTATTACATTGGGACCAAAATACATCGGCGAAGTGTGGGCGCAATACAGTGCACCTCTGCCTACCCCTTCGGGGAATACAGGCGTGATGATGATGTATAATTATAATAATTATATTATGAAAGCGGAGAAAGATAAAGAAAGCAAATATCTTGATCTAGCTCACGAGGTTGTCGACATGTGGGACATTGACTCGGCAATAATTGTACCGATAGTCGTTTTCGCCCATGGCCTACTAGCCAAGAGCCTTGACAAACATCTGAAGAGGCTCGCGTTAGACGGCTGGATCAAGGGACAGATTCAGAAGGCGGTACTTCTGGACACGGCGCGCATAGTGAGGAAGTTCCTCTCTCTGGAGTCCTAACCACTGGTAACTAGGACCCTGTTCCAGATGTCGTTGGGGAACTGTTTTTTTATATTTTGAAATGTATTTTTTTATATTCATATCTATTTATCTATACTCTAGTAACTAATTTCTATCGGCATCGGTTGCTCATCTACGAATCTATACAGAGAAAAGTTAGAGTTTAACGGTGAAGCAGAGCAGAAGGTTTTTTTTATAGAAGATTTCACGTGATCTGCCGGATTACAGGACTTCCGTAAACCGTGAATGAAATATGAAGCTGTTTTCATCTGTTCCATTACCAGCAAAACTTTAGCAGTATTGTTTCAACATTGTACTACAAAACTGTATAAAAATAAAGGTATAGGAAGTTGTTGTAAGTCTTCTACTAAGGTCTAACCTTTTCCTACTAATTGTGTCAATGTTCTCCAGGCTTCTAAGATTGTGACTTCTAACCAGTGACACTGACAACTTAAGAATTTTGAAAGATAGTTGAACGTGAACGAAGTGCGCAGATAAAATTGGTAATTAAAGTGATAAAGATGACGGTAACCTCAAAACCAGTTCACCTTCTCATAAGTGTGATTAAGAAGTCAATTTTAAAATAGAAATTGTTATTTAACCCCATTGGGTTGCCCTCTCGAAAATGTTCAGCCAGATTAATGTTGCCAAGTAATTTTTACTTTTATTTAAATAAAATGTGAAATGCTTTTATTAGCATTCATGAATAGTGGACTGAGATTAAACTGAGGGATTAAGTGGGGCTTAACGTAGCAGCTGGACTTAAATCTTTTGTCTTTGTATAATTAAACCTTAAATTTCTTCACTAATAATAGCCAAAGTATTCTCGATAAGCTACTCTAGAATCAGAATCACAGATTACAAATTATCTCCACAACTTTATATAAGTATAGGTATTATAATATATCTGCAGTAGCATTTTTGATTATTAAACGGCAATATAACGTCATTGTAAATGGATTATATCCATTAAAAAAATAAAAACAAATACTTTGATTTTACTCTGGCAAAATGAAAACAAAACACGGCCATAACAAAAGAAAAAGTCGCGAGTTTAGCCACTTTTTAAATATAATAATTCTAAGATAGTTCCTTAATGCCTATCCTACGATTTTGTTGAATTTATAATGGAAAAGTAGGGATATTAGCTTGCCAATACTATTAAAAGTTTCGCGACAAAAATTGATTATCTGTGCGCGTTGTTTGTCCAAAGCCGAAGTTACTTCGAGGCGTCCGTCGTCCATAATGCGGAACTTATGGTTATACCTACCCGCAAAAAATCCATTTTAACTTTTGGACGAAAAGTAGAATGTATAAATTTGTGGAGTTGTGTTCTGTGTTCTGCTAGTGTTCCGTACATTTATTTAAAATTGTGCATTAATGATTAACATTAAAAGGTACTGAAGTTCTACTTACACGATATAATACAAAAAATAAAAATAACGAGTATTTCCAAAAAAAGTATATTTGTGCCATTATAAGTTCTTTGTGTACGACCTTTTGGAATAACTTTTTTTCCAAAAAATAATTAGTACCCTACCCACAAAAAGCAAACATTTATAAAAAACCTTTTTAATGGTATTAGTAGATAGATAGATAACTCTTTATTGTTCCACCGCAAAAAGTATTAATATTACACACAGTTTACACAGAGTGTCACAATGGGCGGCCTTATCACTAAAAGCGATCTCTTCCAGGCAACCTTAGGATGTTTAGGTACTCTTCCAGGCAACACAATTAAATCACTACACAAACTACGTGTTGAACAAGGCATCTGCATGGCATCTGCATCATCTGCATGGCTATTGAGACAATACCCTCAAGTGTTAACGGCATGCTCACGATACCTCGTGGAACCCTAAAAAATAAAGATCCGCAACATAAACTCAATGTCATTACAGTAACTGGAAGTTGTAATGAAAAATTGAGAATTGAGTCATTGTAACTGCTTCCGTGATTGTTAGGGGGGCCTTATCATTAGGGGGGTTATCCAAAATTATTTTGATATTTATAACAAAGAAGATTATGGTGAATCCCAGGAATTTAGGAGCAGTGGTAGCCTCGTCGGTAGAACGCCCGCTTTGAAGGCAAGAGGTGCAAGTTCACATCCCGGGCCCGCACCTCTGATATGATTTTCATGTACGAATGTCATTTTCAATAATTATTACGACTTGCTGAACGGTGAAGGAAAACATCGTGAAACCTGGCAGTCTATAGAAGGGCGTGTGAAGTTCACCAACCCGCACTGGGCCAGCGTGGTGGACTATGACCCCAATCTCCCTCGTATTGAGGGGGAGTGTGCCCGGTATATTGGCAATAGCCTCGCCCTCGCCCCCTATTTCATTGGGACCTAAATATATCTGCGAAGTGTGGGTGCACTGTAGTGCGCCTCTGCCTACCCCTTCGAGGAATACATGCGTGAGGATTATGCATTGGAATTTTGAACTGACACATATGATAATTGTGGTAGTGTAGCTTTGCGACGTACGAGGTTCTGGAAGCCGCGCGCCTCCTTACGTAACGGTTGTGTGCTGCGCACTTCTTTTTATGATATGTTTTTTTTTTATATCTCATCGTATAAAAATACTTTTTATATACATAAGAAAATTCTTATGTATGCCTATTTATTGAAGGAGGTTATAGATTTTATAACATCACGCTACGACACAGCAACAATAAACGCGGGTGAAACCGCGGTCGCAGCTAGTGTATATATATGACCTAACAATGTGAGCTGCATTATACATAATGCATGCAGCTAATTTTATAGCTATTCCAATTCCTTCACTAAGTATGCTCGTTTCTTGAAGATACCTTTGTCGCATCGGTCCGGGAACACCGCTGCAGGAAGTTGTTACATAGCTATGACTAATATAAACAAAATGTTCGGTCCACCGCTGCCAGACAATGATCGATTAAAAGTTCTTCGTTGCTAACTACAATAGAACTGAATTTCAGCTGAAAAGCGGATATTTACAGGTCTTCAATGACACCATTATGTAACATATGCAGTTGTTAAGAATTATTAATAGAGCGTAGGCCCCTCGGTTCAGTACAACAAGTGGTATCAGGTTTGATTCCCGGCACATGAAAATTAGGGAATAGTCTTTTCAGTATACCCTCGCCTGGTTATAACAGGTGTTTGTTTTCTGTCGATATTGATAATCGCTCCTTTAGTGTTCAAAACTTATAATAATACATCATTACGCCTGTATTCCCCGAAGGGGTAGGTGCTCCTACATTTCGCCGATGTATTTTTGTCCCAATGTAATAGGGGGCGAGCCTATTGCCATTATACCGGGCACATTCCCCCTCAATACGAGGGAGATTAAAACGTATATCTATTTTATTCTAATACCAAAACGAATTGTAAGAAGCACATTTAGCAACGGAATTTCAGCAATGACGCGGGCAAATACAATCTATAGTCGCGTAACCATCTGACATGTGCCCCAGGTATTCAATTTTTATTCCGCGCCGAGGTGAGAAAGTCAGCCTGTCAGCCAGCCTGTACAATACTTATGATGTCTACTGAATTAGCTGTGCTCGTGACTCCTCTCGCTTGGTCTCAGTGTAGTAGGTACCTACCGAAATGTATGGCGGTCGGATTGCACCCCTTAGGACTCTGCACCCGGGTGCACTGCACCCCATAAACCCCCAGGTAAAGACGGCCCATTATACATTTAGTTACAAAGTTCATTTTCACAAAGACAAGTATATCCGTTCGCCCCAGATGGTCAGGGAGTTTTTTTTTTTTTCGAATGGACTACGCTTTTGGCCGTGAGGTGGCCTTTACAGCTTTACCGGAGGAGTGGCGAGCGCAGAGTGCACTCCAACCAAGGCCTTAAGGGCGGAAAAAGGGTGGCAACTAGCTCAAGGGTGCCACATGGGGCACGACATCGGCTTGGGCAGTTACCGTGAGGGGAGAGGTAGTGACTGTGCTCCTAGGTGCAAAGATGCACCTACGAGCGGAAGAGGGGGTTCCTCGACCTCGCCGGCGAGATCGGTGTCTGTTTGAGGCTGGTGTAGGTGTGTTGGTGGCCCTCTCGACGCCCGGGTCGAGGAGGGCGGTGATCATGTCGGGAGGTCAGGGAGTAATGGGTTTCAAAATTGCTCTTTTATAAGTCCGATTTGTTGATAAGTACAATATGAAATCACTAAATACGTATTGTATTAATACTTTATTGTTCCTTTATTTGTTTTGTACAGAAATCATTGAGTGAATATCGTAATCAGTGTTTATTGATTCAGTTGTATTCGTGTCTATTATAATGGTTAAATAGTGTGTCTATGTTGCTATAGTATTGAATGTATTTAAAATATCTGAACTAGTAACACCTATAACAAGTTAAGATTATTATAACTTGAAGCGGGATACTATTAATTATCATAGTAGGGCGGAGACGCACACAAGAAAAACAACAAACTTTGAAAAATAGGTCGGTATTAGTGTTATAATCTATACATATAAACAAATAAATAAAATTGGAGTGTCTGTTTGTAATATCAAAATAACATTTTTTTACCAAATACGTATGAAAGTGTATACGATACCTATAACGAAAACGTAATTTTAAAAAAATTGTCTGTCTGTTTGTTTGTTTCGGGCTAAACTTCCAAACGGTTGAACCGATTTCAACGGAATTTCACTGGCAGATATCTGACGTTCCAAGGCGTAACTTAGGCTACTTTAATTTTAGAAAAAGCATTATGGTTCCGCGGGAAAAACATACTTTATACCAATATCTCCGGGTAATCTCCCTAAAGTCCACGCGGGCGAAGTCGCGGGCACAGCTAGTCTAAAAATAAAATGTATAGATACTTAGTTAATTAACTAGCATCCAAAAAGCTGACTATAAAGCCCTGATCACACTGCGGATTCAAAATAACAATAATAAAGGACTCTATTACCAATTTGGAATGCATTTCCTACGAAAAAGAATAGGCAAGAAACCCCATAGGTACTCTTTTCCAAATAGATTCTGTTGTGAAACCAAGTGGCTTACGCTGGAGGCTACTATACCAAAACTGCGTCATCGTTATTATTATTACTACAGGGCTCAAAGCAAAATATCGAGGTGTGGCTATTTGATCTAAGCGACACTTTTGGCGTTATTAACTTATATATCTAAATACTTAGAGCCGAGTGGTCGAACGCTCGCCTTGCAATCAAAGTGTGCAGGTTCGAACCCCGGCTCGCACCTCTGGGATTCATGTGCGAATCTCATTTTCATCCGAGATTACCACTTGCTATGAAACGGTGAAGGAAAACATCGTTAACAACAACATTAACTTTATATTATATAATTGTTAATTAAGAAAAACACATTGTAATGCAAATAACATGTAAATCCTTATTGGAAAAAAGCAACCATGGACTTTCTCGCCCATTCTTCTCCATAGGAAATGCATTCCGAATGGGTGATAGAGATACTATTATTATTATATATTTTTTACTGACGATTCATAAGTGTCTGTATTGGTTTACATGATTAAAAACATCTGATTCTGATTCTAACAGGTTACGTATCGTTGCAACTGCTGTCCGTTTTAATCGTTTCAATGAATGGCAATCGCTCGCAATCAATTTGTGGTTAGTTTAACGAGTTGAACCAACTGCGTACTATCGATTAGTTGCTGCTTCAATTGTACGACCGGTCGGAGTGCGCTTTCTATTAAAACTGTTTTAGAATGTACACATACATAGTGTTATAAACAATCGCCCTATGATTTAAGTTATAGGGTTTCTAGCGGATTCTTCTCCAACAAATGCTCATATGGAGGAAAGACAAAAGCAAAGAACAAAGCATCCATAAAAAAAAAACTAACTACTAACTTTGCATTTTGTAACTACTTATTTATATTATGTTTTAATGATGTTGTAAATTGATTATAATTTTGTATAAACTATTTGTCTATAAGTACATAAAAAAAAAAAGATTGATGTTCGTCAGTCTCACCCTAGTCGTCACCCTAATTTAAGCGTCCAAAAAGGATGGAAAGTTTTTTTTTAATTTATTTATTTAAAGTTCGCCTCGCCATCTAGTTACTTAATATAAATAGTTACAATAGATAAATATTAATGGGTAAAATGTTAGTAAAACTCTAACATTGATTCGGAAAGCGATTTCACTGAGTAAAAGCTTCGTCTACACCAGGGGTTGGCCACCTGCGGCTCGCAGCCACATGCGGTTCTTTGGATGTGAAGCTGCGGCTCTTTGGTTCCATACGCAAATATTATTTATTGTTTGGAGTGCACTCTGCGCTCGCCACTCCTCCGGTAAAGCTGTAAAGGGATGGACATACGCAACAGCGTATGTCCATCAAAAAAAAAAAAACATTTAAAATTCAATCTGAATCCATTAGGCACCATTTTTATTTTATTGTTCTTTTTTTATCTAAAACCATTATTTATGCAAGTAAAAACAAATTGGCTCTATAAAAACTTAGTAAATTGTAATTTTTGACTCTTCCGACTTAAAAGGTTACCGAGCCCTAGTCTAGAAAGATCCCACTGAGTGATATAATAGGTATCAAATCTAGGTTTACCTATATATTTATACCTAACCTATAGTCTGGACTATTTTAGACACTTATGTAGAACTACGCTCTATGAAGTAAACAAGTTAATTATAGCGAACTTGGTTTACGCTAGTAAGAGATGGTGCTCTACGTATGAAAGAGGTAGAACATTTGGATCATGCGTACTGCAAGCCACGTGGATAATGATTAGCTATTTCGCCTAGCCTTCTAGCGGTCCCATGGTGTAATGGTTAGCACTTTGGACTCTGAATCCAACGATCCGAGTTCAAATCTCGGTGGGACCTGGACTTTTTAGTTTTTTTACTAGAGAACGATGTACAAAAATATGGTGAATGTAGGTTATTTATTATAATTATTGAGAATGTTGACCAATCTACAATCCGTTTTTATTACTATTACAAAATAGTTTATCAAAATATACTTTAAGAAACTGCAATAAATATAAAATTGCGATTTTGTAGTGAATAGATCAACCTAACTTTGTTTGTACATTGTTAGTTCCATCAGTGACCGTAAGAAGCGCTGTACACTTTGCAATAACTACGATTATACGTAATCGCTTGCGACTAACGAGCTACACCCATTTGTCGCACCGATGGTAGAAAGCAAATACCAATTTCTTTAGTCATTATTATAGAGAATATTTATTTAAGGCTATTTTGGGCGTTATTCTACATTATCACTGACATAGGCTATATCTATTTAGTTCCAAGATGTTTTAAAAAAAATGTCCACCCGTGAGACTTAAGGATCCCGTTTATGAGGGTTGAGGGTCGTTCGTTAATGAGGTTCTAATGATGATGTGGAAGGTGTGTGTGGTATCATACCCTGGAAGTCGTCCTGGCTTTGCTGGCCTCGTTGGCCTGGCAGAACAGCGACAGGTAGAAATACCGCCAGAAATTCTCCTCCGTGATAATGGAGAATAAAACACATTTAAAACGTGCTCTTAATGCAGCGGTAGCCGAGTGGTCGAACGCACGCCTTGCAATCAAAGTGTGCAGGTTCAAACCCCGGCTCGCACCTCTGAGTTTCATATGCGAATCTCATTTTTATCCGAGTTTATCACTTGATATGAAACGGTGAAGGAAAACATCGTGAGGGAAACTGCACGTCTGAGGGAACTTAAATAGTCCTCGATAGATGTGTGAAGTCTGCCAACCCGCACTGGGCCAGCGTGATCGACTATGGCCGGAATCCTCTTCGCATTGGAGGGAGGCTCGTGCCCAGCAGTGGGACGTTAAAAGGACCATAATAGTAAAACGTGCTTTAAATGGCATTCGGGCCGCTAGTACATTATAAGAACGATAAAGACGGCATGATACCTAAGTGTATTTTAATTATGTATCAAGAAAATCAGCAACACTGAGTATTTTTATTTAAATTCAATCTATTATCATTTAAATTCTTCACTTGCCGAGCTGAGGAGTGGCCACCTTGAACTTTAATCATTGCGAGCGAGTGACGAAATTGAGTTTTTTGAGTGGAAATCCTTGGATACCTTAATTTATGGACCCTTTTGGCGTTATTGAAAAACCTCTCTGTCTTTTAGGCCCTTTTAAAGTTAGTATGACCATAGTTTTCATATTTTACATCTATTTTTTTTTATCTGACGACTGCTTGTGCAGAAGCAGTGGTAGCCGAGTGGTCGAACGCACGCCTTGCAGTCAAAGTGTGCAGGTTCAAACCCCGGCTCGCACCTCTGGGTTTCATGTGCGAATCTCATTTTCATCCGACATTACTACTTGCTATGAAACAACGGTGAAGGAAAACATCCTGAGGAAACCTGCACGTCTATAGAAAGGCGTGTGAAGTTCACCAACCCGCTCTGGGCCAGCGTGGTGGACTATACCCAAAAATCTCCCTCGTATTGAGGGAGAATGTGCCCGGTATATAATGGCAATAAGCTCGCCGCCTATTACATTGGGACCAGAAATACATCGGCGAAGTGTGGGCGCACTGCAGTGCACCTAAGCCTACCCCTTCGGGGAATACAGGCGTGATGATGTATTATGACGACTGCTTGGTCTAGTGGTTTGAGGTAAGCTGCACGTCTCATTGCACCGAGAGGTTGCGGGTTCGATTCCCGCCAGCGTCGAATTTCGGAAATGGCCTTCTCAAAAATTGTCATCTGGGTTTTAACTGGGGTCGCCCCCAGTCCCAGTCCCACGGTACCCATAGTACAAGCTTTACTTAGTTTAAACTTTGAGTTCATGGAATGAGTATTTGTTGTTTGGCACTATTTATATTAGTAAGTAATAATACATCATCATCATCACGGCTATATTGGAACTAGACTGAGGTGCACTACAATGCACCCACACATCACCCATGTATTATTTGCCTAATGTATTTAGAGGCGAACCTATTGCTATTATTCCAGCATATTCCCCCCTCGATGCCAGGGAGACTTGTACTATAGGTTACCACCGTAGCGCAGTGCAAGTAGGTTAACTTCACATATCTTTCTATAGACATACTGTGGTGTTAGCATGCACGTCAAGACTAGACCTCTGTCACAGATTTGCTCGGTCCAAATCATCATATTCCGTGTCATAAGTGTAGTCTTGGCGCACATGCTCCAACTACATGTTCCCTTACGATATTAACCTTCACCGTACATCAAGTGGTTATAATTATTCAATGTTACATTTGCACAATGAAATCCAAAAATTCCAGAGGTGCATGTCCAGGATTTGCACATGCCCTTGCAACTAGTTGCAACTAAGACAGTTGTTCTACCAACTGGGATACCAATGCTGTTGACGTTCCTGTTTTAGTAATTAGCCGGGACTGTTCTTAGTAAGCAGTTGGAAATGTTCTCAAGTAAATGGGTCTACAAAATGGTCACCCCACAGAAACGGGTACCAAATTAACTCGGCAATCTCGGCTGATTGTCGTTTTCAAGTGATACTGTGAGTGTAATGAGGGCCATGCCTACCTGAATTCGGCTTTTTATTTATAGAAAAAGGTGATCCTTGCCTTTAAAAATCCCTTATAGGAAGATAAGATAACCAATCTAAGGGGTACTTAAGTAGATATATATATAAATGTTTTGATTTTTTATTCATGTTTAAAAAAATATAATTAAGTTATAGCAACCCCACAACGGTATTTTGGAGACTTGGGGCCCTGTACGTGCGATAGAAGCAGCGGTACCTAGTCTTGGAGGCAAGGGGTGCAGGTTCAAACCCCGGAATCACATATCTGAGGTTTCACAAGCCAAACTTATTTTCAATATTGCTCTTCTTAGATCATACAAAACTATCGTTGTTGCCGTTCTGACCTTTTTCTTTTTTTCTATGGTGCAGATATCAGTATCGTTTTAAGTACGATTTACATTTCCGAAGCGCCATCTATAAAGAGAACCTCGCACACTCTGTTTACATTAAAATCACAAATCCATTAGTACTAGTTAAAGTATGGCAATATTGTCCTTCCAATCGTACTGCACCGCGCTGTTCAAGTGCTCTGCAAACAACGCTGGGTTCGACAATTTACTTATTTTTAGGGTTCTGTACCGCAAAAGGAAAAAACCCTTATAGAATCACTTCCTTCTTCTTTGAACTTTTCTCTCGGGAACGCGTAGAGGTATCGAGTTGAAATTAATAATAAATACAAAAGTCTGTAATCCCTTGAAGCTGTAAAGAAATCAAACTTCTAAGTTATCACAATCAAAAGATTTACGGCCGCTTACGTCACATAATTTGCCTAGCAAGGGAATCGAAAACTATAATATTTCATATTCCTAACCGATTAAACCGATGAAATTTGATAAGGAAAGTCCGAAAATAGTAATCTATAACAAGTAAGAATGCGTACAAAAATGTTTTTAGCGGTTATAAAATTATCTGCGATTGGTAAGCTGATCGCGGCATATCTCGATGTATGGGGACAACAGTTTTCCAACGGCAAAGTTAAGTTTGTCCTTCAATCCAGTTTATTTTTTCGTTAGAACAATGTTGTGTAAGACACCGGCACCCGTACCCGTACGAGGGTCCCGTGCGGGACCCTCGGTGCGCGAGTCCAACTCGCACTCGGCCGGTTTTTTTTTATTATTCAAATCACCCAGGTTCGCCTGGAAGCTTATGCTGGAAAATGGAGTGCAACACGGTGTAGAAGTTTATCACAAATGTCGCAGACTGTAGTTGTGGGTAGCATGTGCGCCAAGACTAGACTTATGTCACAGTTATGTCACAGAATATGTGGATTATATCTCTTTCTCTCGTATATGGTATGATATGATATGGTCACTATATGATGTTGTTAGGTTAGCTAATTACGTAATAACTTAGGACAGAAGGTCCCTTAAGTACGGACTTAATAAAGTGACCGACTTGGTATTACATGGACGACTTATTCTCACAACTTTTTACGGTAGAAGAACTTAGTTGAGAGACTTGCGTTTTTTACAAGATTTGTTTTTGATGGCATCTTAATAACACCAATTTATTAAATGCATAATATGAATTTACATACGATAACGGTAACAAAAACGCATTTTTTTATTTTTTTTGTCTTTCTCCGGGTAAACTTCCAAACAGCTGAACCATATTTCACGGGACTTTCACTAGCAGGTAGCTGATGTTTCGAAGTACTCTGTGTTAAGTTACTACTTAGGCAAATTTTATTTTAATAACAGAATTAGGGTCCCGCGGAAAAAATATAAAACCATAGGTAGTAAATAGGGCCCCTAAATTCCTCGTACACGAAGTCTAAGGCTCAGCCAGTAAATTTATAAATTGGAACTAATTGAACTACTGCTCTTAATCTGCATTGTGTCAACGTCCGCCACCCGAGCGCTATGGTGTCGAATGCGCATCCAAAATACACGGACCTCTATTTATATACCACCTTTTCTGAACCTTTCCTACTAAAAATACCGTGAGAATCGTCCACTATAACAAAACCATAAACATTTTGCACTTAATCAAAAATATTTGACACCTTATGACACTGTTTTTAAAGTTGATTATCGTGTGGTTTGGAGTTTTTGCACTGTTATGTGTAAGGTCTCACTTTCATGGTATGTAACCGTGGGACTCGGGTAGAAACGTGGGAATGCGTGGGCTATCAACACGGGGTGAATTTTTTGCCGGTCGTAAATTTGATTCGCCACATCTAAAATTTTGCCATTCCAAAACGAGCTGTAATAACTCACAGAGAAAGTTCATTTTACAATGAAGTGACATTGACAGCTCGAGCGAAAATTTAACGCGTGAGGGCGTGCCTTGATCCGCAGAAATTCAATCTTTATTTACATTAGCACAGAGTTCGTTTTGTTATTGGCAAAAATTTTGCAGCGCGACTTTTGACGCCCCAGTGTGCGGAAGGCGTGAATGTTGTAAGATAATGTATGTAATGGATGAAATGCATTTATACAGGGTGTATCAGAAGTCTGGAATAATACTGTAGCTCATATGTGGATGCTTAGTGAAGATAGTGTATACGGTAAGTATATATAAGGTAAGGTAAGTATATATATAACTATCATAGTTTCTGAGTTAGAGACCTTTGAATATTTGTCACAGGTATCGTGTTCTGGCCTTTGGGTACATCCATAACCCTATTCAGCAGTGTAAACTACACTTATCTATGAGGGGCGGTTACTAATATTCGCAAAAAAGAACTTGCAAATTTTACATAGGACTAGAGATTTTACAAATTATAGAAATTGACGACGAAAAAAAAAATGTAAAAACAAGGTCGCATTTTGATATTTTTTTATACTATCTACTGATTCTGACGCAAGCGTCATAGTATATACACCCTGTATACAGTTCGTTTTTGTATAAGCAAACATGTTGACGCGAGTGTCTTGACGCCTCAGTGTGCCAAGGGCTTGTGACAGGTGGTTAAATGAAAAAAATACTTAAAAAAATGTCTCCCGTTTCCAAACGCGGCGCGGGTTAGTATTTATTTACAAATCACATGACCTTGCAGTTTTATGCAAGAAATATTGATAACTATATCCAAAGTCAACTCGAATGATAAACTTAGTTACTTATACTAGCACATACTCCCAACCTTGCCTGTCTTTAAGCCCACTGAGACGTTCTTGTTATTTAAATTTGATATATTACTATTATTATTGATGTACAAGTAAGTTTTTTGCAAACCATACTTTTAAAGTTACATTTGACAGATAGAGGTTATTGACATTCCTATTCTTATTTGAATCGCATTGTACCATTACATATAAGCAGGCACACCAATATCCGAAAATTTCTAACTAAAGCATAAATAAACTCGTAATTTTGCATGCTCTGGATCCTTACAGCTGCGGGTTTAAACTGGAGACGAGGGTACCTTTTATTATTGACGCAATGTATTCATTAATATACGTACCTATAAATAAGTTACATTTAAATGTGGACAACAATAGGTCTGTACGATCTTCATTCCGCTGTGGTCTAATAAAAACACGCGCGTAATTTTTTTGTCCAATTTTTTGGCAATGCCAAAAATTTGCCATTCAACGTGGCAATGCTGCCAGCGTTCAGAACTTTTGTATATTGACGATTCATAAGTGCCTATATTGGTTTACTTGAATAAAAAAAATCTTATTCTGATTCCTCATCGTATTCCATTAAAGTTTCATCGTTTCACTCATTTCGTAAAAAAATGACATCCCGGTGTGACAACATAGACAATTTTAAAACATTTTTTTTGAAGTAAGCAAAATACTGTGTGTCATCATAGATAATTTTGCGGTGAGTTTTCAGTTCCCACATACAAACCATATTCTCATGGGAATGGAATTTTTGTGGGAATATTCGAGGGTTGGCGGCGCGTGCCGGCGGTCGCGGGGTTATTTGGGGCGTCGAGACGGATTAACAATTATACAGTAAATTAACTGGCGTGTAGAGAGGCCTTAACCGATATCCTTTCAGCATTTAATATCGTATTAATTAATTTTAAATCTAAACTAGACTTGGTTTAATAAATAAAATGGCTAGAAATATTAAATAATAAAATACACAATTTGTAATATTGTAGTGTTAGCAGTGGTAGCCTAGTGGTCGAACGCACGCCTTGTAAATCAAATTGTGCAGGTTCAAATCCCGGCTCGCACCTCTGGGATTTATGTGCGAATCTCATTTTCATCCGAGATTATCATTTGCTATGAAACGGTGAAGGAGAACATCGTGGGAAACCTGCATGTCTGAGGGAACTTGTCTAGTTCTCGATAGATGTGTGAAGTCTGCCAACCCGCACTGGGCCAGCGTGGTGGACTATGGCCCGAATCCCCCTCGCATTGAGGGGAGGCCCGTGCCCAGCAGTGGGACGTTAAAAGGGCTGTAGTAGTGTTATAAAACACATAGCCTGTTTATAAAATCCGATTATAAGATCCGCTTTATTACTAACAAATATATTCTTTATCAATCTGAATTCAAAAACGAAATGATCAAAAATCTTTATTAGTCTAGTGATTAGACTATCTTCGGAACTGAATGCTTCTGGGCTCCGTTCCCACCTTAGCCACTAAACAATTGATATGAGCCCACTCCTAGTACAAGGATTTAGCTTAGTTCGAGGGTCTAACGGAACTAATAGTAATGTGATAACCACACAATTAAAAAAAAAATCTTTTTCTATTTTTTTTATTTCAGACCCATCTTTTACTCATCTCCTAAAGAAATCGCATCCCACATTGTATATTATCTCGTGGGAAACTCCGTTAAACTGCAGTTAGGGACCGACCTTTTAATTTTTTGCTCCCCAAGCATGGGTATTATCGTGTGAGGTCAACTGACAAGGCTGCCGTCCCGTGGGACGAAACTGTTTCCTATGTGAATTTGATGCCATGGAAATATTATGGTGAGAATTTGTTTTGTTATGTTGTCTACACAATTTGGAGTGAATTATAGACAGCATGCCATTTTCTAGGTTTTAATTTTTAGGGTGAATTAGGGTGAAGGTTTAATGATTTGAGTAATAAGGGAAAAAAATATACGTGAGGTGAGTTTTCAGGGGATGAATGTGGTTTTTTGGTACGTAGTTCTTTATCGCGCGTTGCGAAGGGGGGCTAGACGGAGAAAATTAAAACTGGCACGAAATTTTGTAACGACACTTTTACGTATGTGTGTGTGATTTTTATTGTACGCATTTATGTATACAATAAAATTCGATTTCGATTCCGATTCCGTTTCCGAATTTGTTTGATTTTTTATTAATTTCAAAAGGAACTTCGTTCCATCCTGGTGTCCCTTGGCACCTCTCAAGTTTTTTACATAATTATTTGCTTTTAGATAAACGAAGCGTATAAATAAATGGAGTCTAGTTGTAAAAATGCATAAAAAAAATTGTAAGCTATGTTTTAATAAGGGACAAAAAAGTGTTTTATAAGCAAGGTTTAATTGTAAGGTAAAGTTTTTTTGTGAGCAAGGTCACCTACGTAATAAACACGTTAACCCTCCGCGCGCCTGTGCGGGGCCGTTAATAAAAATTCCCACGTGCCGCTTGAGATTCCCACGTGAAATTTTCGCACAGCGCGTAATGGCGGTGGGTCAGTTGGGACGTCTTTTTTTATTCATGAATATTTATTTACCTTCGTTTGAATAATATTTTCTTTCAAACCGACTTTAATTAAAGAGGAGGTTGTCAAATTCAATTTTTTTTAACAATTTTAGTATATTAATTAAAAGCTCCATCATTTGTAAACCAACTTTGATTTTTTTCTTTTTATTTATTATGTCTTAGGTAGACGAGTAGGTAAACAACTGGACAAATAAAAGATTTTAAATTGGATACCACTTTATCATAACCCAGTATCAAATAACCAATAACCTAAAATTATGCAAGTCATTCGTTTAACCCTATATATAAAGCGTATCGCTTCTTAATGGGTTTCCGGTGGAGATGACGACCCCTAAATAAAAATATACGTCACCGCAGGGCGCACGTGGACAGTGACGGGTTAATCATGTCGGAAGTTATTTATTATAATAACTGAAAGGCAGTGGGGGGCAATATATCGAAACAAAACACGACTAATTTTGTTTCGAATGAGAGATAATGCCGATTATATGAAAACGTGATTTACCTAATTTTTAACATAATATGTCAAAAATGCTAAGTAATAATAAAGTAATTGTCGCAGGCTGCTATGATCTTATGGTATACTTCCTCTGATGCATATATTTGTTATACCTACCTAAATGAAAAGAAAAAATCACAGATTTTATTCAATTAAATTAAAAAAAAACCGGCCCCGTGCGAGTCGTACTCGCGCACGGAAGGTTCCGTACCATGCTCTATAAAAGCGGCAAAAAAATGACGTTTGTTGTATGGCAGCCCCCTTAAATATTTGTTTATTCTAATTTTTAGTAAATGTTGTTATAGCGGCAACAGAAATACATCATCTGTGAAAATTTCAACTCTCTCACTATCACGGTTCATGAGATACGGCCTGGTGACAGACGGACGGACGGACGGACGGACAGCGAAGTCTTAGTAATAGGGTTCCCGTTTTACCCTTTGGGTACGGAACCCTAAAAAACAACTACTTCTTTTGGGAAATGAAATCAAGTGGTTCCATATGATATATTGTGCCAAAAATATTTTTATAGCAATCATCATTTGCCTTACCTTGTCCCATTATTTGGGGTCGGTCCCATTATTTCCATTCATCTCGCTTTTCCGTCATACTGACATCCACTCCGATCTCATTCATATCGCCCTTTATACAGTCCATCCATCTATTCTTGGGTCTTCCTCTCGCTCTATATCCGTCCACATTTATACTCATCACTCTTTTAGTCACATGATTCTCATCTCTTCTCATCACATGTCCAAACCATTCTAATATCCTACTTCTAATATTTAAATATTTTTATAGCAATATACTATTATATAAATAGTAATATTCAATCCCATAGGTATTAAAAAAACTCACAAAATTAACTATCCTAAATATTTACTCATCGAACGAACATGTTTATTTATTTTTTAAGCTTGGTTTTATAGCAAACAATTTTGTTATCTATATATATACTATATACATATACATATATACAAATAAATAAAATTGGAGTGTCTGTTTGTAATATCAAAATAACACTTTTTTACCAAATGCGTATGAAAGTATATACGATACCTATAACGAAAACGCAATTTTAATTTTTTTTGTCTGTCTGTCTGTCTGTCTGTTTGTTTGAGGTAAACTTCTAAACGGCTGAACCGATTTCAATGAGACTTTCACTGACAGATAGCTGACGTTCCAAGGCGTAACTTAGGCTACTTTAATTTTAGAAAAAGCATTAGGGTTCCGCGGGAAAAACATAATACCCATATTTCCGGGTAATCTCCCTAAAGTCCACGCGGGCGAAGTCGCGGGCACAGCTAGTTATAACATAAAATGATGTCCTAATTACCAGACCCCCATTTAATCCCCACGACAATCTACAAACGACCACAGAATTCCCACAAAATATCAATTCCCGTGCAACCGTCCCGGTTCTCGTGTGAATTGTACAAAAAATTCAACGTTCATTTCCCATGAAACTCTTCGACTTGCCAACTTAAGTTAGATAGGGTGACCGTGTTATGCCATTTTGTAGGACCAGATTCCTTTTTGTTACTACTACTACTACAGCCCTTTTGACGTCCCACTGTTCGGCACGGGCCTCCCCTCAATGCGAGGGGATTCGGGCTATAGTCCACCACCGGTTGGGCTGCGACTGAGCGACGAGCCCATGGTTAGGGCCCATGACTTATGACATACTGACTCTCGACTGACAGGGAGTTCGGTCTTGTTGGTTTCCTCTATTATCGATCAAATTTATTTGATTTATAATTTGGGATTCTAAACAATTCCGAGAGTGAGTGGTGGGTCCCTTTCTCTACTATTGTATTAAATATTGACTGTTGTATTGCAACAATTCTTCTGTAAGTGGTGACCCCTATACTCCTAAATATATTAATATAATTTCAAAGGTGTAATTGTTTTCCAAAAGCCATACATTAGGCTATAATAAGGTAATTATTTAATGGCCTTTAATTGCCCTCAAGTAGCCTCTAGCGGACGGTATCCAAAACTTTCGAGCTGACTAAAGCATGGACTGCAAACTTGCAGTAAATATTTAGTGTAATTTTTAACCGACTTCCAAAAGAAGGTTTCTCAATTCGGCGGTAAATTTTTTATATGTATTCGCGGATAACTTCGTTGTTTATGAGCCGATTTTGATGACTCTTTTTTGTTAGAAAGGAGATATCCCAAGGTTTGGCTGGCTACTACTAGTACTACTACAGCCCTGTTAACGTCCCACTGCTGGGCACGGGCCTCCCCTCAATGCGAGGGGGATTTAGGCCATAGTCCACCACGCTGGCCCAGTGCGGGTTGGCAGACTTCACACATCGAGAACTAGTCAAGTTCCCTCAAACGTGCAGGTTTCCTCACGATGTTTTCCTTCACCGTTTCATAGCAAGTGGTAATCTCGGATGTAAATGAGATTCGCACATGAAACCCAGAGGTGCGAGCCGGGGTTCGAACCTGCACACTTTGATTTGCAAGGCGTGCGTTCGACCACTCGGCTACCACTGCTTCCCTGGTTTGGCTGGCGCCGACTTCAAATAGATGAGTGGGTGGCGCTTATAATAATTATATTAATTTATTTTTTGCTTTCGAGTATCTATTTGTAGTTTTGAAGTCGGTTTACGTTTTTGTTAAAAAAAAATATTATTGAATTATTGACATCATGGGCACCCTATCGATAAGTTGATTTTATGTAATATAAAAATATTAGGGCGGGCTCGCGTGCACGCGCTCCCATACGATTTTGGTAGAGTATGTAAATAGGGCCAGATTAGACGATTATCATAATAGGTGGGGGTCTCCAGTGTAATAGGGATGTAATAATTTTGATATGTTAATTTAATTAGGAAACCTAAGTACTTACGTTTGGAAATTGATAAGACTTTATACAATTGGTGAATCATTTCGTTTACTAACCCAAATTAGTTACAGATAGGCCCATTTTGACATTTAAAAAAATGATTTAATCAACGATACTAGGTACTTTTATAAATCGATTATTAATTAGTTCTTTATCGTCCATTTATCGTGATAAAAAGATTGAATATTGTTATTGGTTATGTTTTTGAAATTGGCGGAATAAGTTTTTACTTACCTATTTATTGATAGTGACACTATACTTAATTAAATAGTTACAATTTTACTTATTTCGTTTTGTCTCATTACTTGAAAGTAGAAATTAAAAATTCTTACATAAAAAATGAACAATCTCTGAACCGTTTGACATCTTACTGCGATCGCCAACCCGCCTGCTAAGCGTGGCGATTATGGCAATTCCTCCCAAATGTTTGGGAGAGGCCCTTGCCCAGCAGTGGGATCCCTACGGGCTACTAAAAAAAAAAAAAAAAAAAATGCAAAAACCACTTCATCAATATAGGTGCACTAAAATTTATTTCTTTCATTATACCGGGCACATTCCCCTTCAATACGAGGGAGATTTGGGCCATAGTCCACCACGCTGGACCAGTGAGGGATGGTGAACTTCACACGCCTTCTTTAGACGTGCTGGTTATCTCACGATGTTTTGCGTCACCGTTCAGCAAGTGGTAATCATTACTCATAAAAATCATCTCAAGAGGTGTGGGCCTGGGATTTGAACTTGCACCCCTTACGTTCAATGTGGGCGTTCAACCCACGAGGCTACCACTGTATCATCAAATAAATTAATAATTATTATTAATAATTAATCTATTAAGAAATAATTAATAATAGAAAATTATGTTCAATTTTGTACTTAAAATGCATTTGTAGGTGATTTATGGTAGAATTGTAATTTCCGGTGTCCAATTGGCACCGACCGACACATGTTGAGCCGTGCGTTTTGTCGCGTGACAATGATTCCGTGACAATTTTTATCATAATTACCCAACCACGCCACGGTGGGAATTACTGGGTCAGTGTCGCCATGGTACGCCAAACTATTATGTTTATTTAACTACCATTTACAAAGTAGATTTAATTGTCGCTTTTTACGGCAACAAATAACGCTGTTAATGTATTTTTGTTAAGGTTTTTTTTTAATGTTTATTCATCTGTGGACCGCGTTTTATTTATATTTTGAAAAGGTAGTTTGAATTTCGAATGCATTTTAAAACTAACACAGTAATCACGGATATGTTATCTTTGATGAAATACGTTAGTCATAATGAGTTGTGGGTATTTATTTTATCTATTGCAAAATAATGATTAGACTGACTCTTTGAAATAAAAGAAATTAATAAGAATACAATATGTAGAATGACTCACCTAAGTTTAATACCGAGTTTGAGTCCATTAAATTATATAATACCCCCACTAATAGCAAAGAGGCTGAAGGAACTACTTTCTTGCTATAATTTATGATCTCATTTTTTTTTATTGTCTATGGATTTTTTGTTTTCTAAGTAAGGATACTTATAAACAAGTATTTATACCCTACCTACTCCTTTTTCGTAGCCAATTCTCCCGTATTCTCATGATCATCATAACGGACTTTCCCAATATATTTCAAATTCACACGGGACGGAGGGGTGCGAGTTGCTATCATGCTATTAGTTAAAGATAGGGACTGGGGTAGCGCGTGCCAATAAACCCCACTTGCAGGGTTAAGTACATGCGAAGTATCTACTTAAATCAATTAAAAAAACATTGAGTTAGCAGTAGTAATTGAGTAGGTGTATCCTATTTCTATAATAAAATAGTTTGGATAGTTTTCTCTCCAATTTCATAGAAATTTTATAAATTTCTACAAACCACACCTTTTTAAATTTTTCAGTATAGATGTTCTAAGGTATTTTTTTTATGAGTACCCGATTAGTTTTTACTTTGTGTAAATGTAAACGGAGTACCAGACACTTAAGAAAATATGGAAAGTAACATTTTTATTATACGTTGAGAATTTTACGATCCGTTAACAAAACGGGACGTTTGTTGGATATAGGAATCGGACATGAGTATAACTAAAAGCAGGAAGCCGATCCATCAATGTTATCATCCCGTGTGCGATTCTCACGGCGATATTAACGAACTTTTTAACATGAAATCCGTTTATGGTTCACACGGGACGTTGGTACTCGTGAGAACCCAGTCGTGGGGAATTTGGGACGGCACGCGCCTGTCGCCTTTAGAGGGTTAAATGACAGATTTTTAAATTTCGAATAAGTTTTTTTAAGGTTTCATTTAAATATAGAATTAGTTTTCGAAGTTTGTTTGATGAGTATGTTAGTTACATAATAGACGAATTGAAGAATGATTTAAGCGAAATATTTTTTTATTGTATAAAATAAACTATAATTGATACCGCTTCCAATTTCAATGCATTTTAATTCCTTAAAGTTTCCATAACTAGCATTATATTATTGTCAAGTTATAATTAACACACATGGTAGGTATACGTGATTTAGTTTGTTGATTCTGCGATAGATGGCGCACTAGTCGAGTTAGCGTGCGGTGCTAACATTCTCTCCGATTCAATGACTTCCCTCCGTACATTTTAATAGTTATTGCTTCTCGGCCTTTTGGCTAAGATCAAAGTGTAGTATCTGTTCTTTTCAGCTTAATATCTGAAAGTTCCCTCACTGAGGGACCAGTATATTAAACTGATTATTGTATCCAAACGGGATGTTCGGGGCTCGCTCCACTCCCGTCACGGGTCGGCCCGGCATTGCAATGCCGCCGGGATCGGCCCAAATAATACCATTGAAACTTTTATATAAGTGCATAACTGCATACATCATACATGTACTGACGACTGTATCCCACGGGGGTAGGCAGAGACGGCCGTTTGCCACATGATACGATCCTGACATACCCCTTTCGCTTCAGCCAATTGAAGGTGCTACGGATTGGACCTTTCTGGAAGATTCTGTTAATCTGATCGTTAAAGGTCATTTTCGGGCGCCCTCTCCCTTCACTTCCACTCACGTTAGGGATGTGACTTGGACGAGAAAAAATATTTATCTCTTTAAAAAAAATCGACTATTTTTTTCTCATAATCGATTTTTAATGATCGATCATCTAAATATATAAAATCGATTTATTTTAAAGAAACATCCCTAACTCACGTTCGCCTGGTAAATTTCATTAGTCAGACTACTTACACTCATCCTCTCTATATGGCCAAAGCATAAGAACATACGTAGATATTGTATTGCTAAAGGTCTGAGGGAGACCAAGTTTCAAATTTTTATACACCGCCCGACATGAATCACAAAGGTACAAAATATTGTAACATTTTGAGCCATTGCAGAAATCCATCGCCGCCCGACTTAGGTAGGTACGTATCCGAAGACAGACCTCGCGCACTATATTTGGGGTACAATTTGCTCTCTCCGAATACATTTTACGCGTGAAAATTTCCGACGAAATCCTCATCGACGTACTACTCGAGTATCAACTCTGTGTTGAGGCGCGTAGAGTTGGAATTCGAGTGTGCGTTTGAGATATTTCCAAGTATGTTATATATGCCTGGGAGTAAGAAATTTCATTTGAGACGATTTCGCGATTTCACCCACTCGTTCCCCCGGGGATACCGCGTTGATTTATAAGGGAGAGTTCTTTTATTTTATTTTTTTTTATACAAAAGAGTGTCGTCTCCCTTTTTGACCTGTGAAAATGAGAACTTTCAAACTATTCAAACTCTTACTTAATATATGTTGTAAATAAAAATAAAAAACAGGAAAGACACTTTATAGGTTCCGTTTTTGTTTCCTCCGGTGAAGCTGTAAAGGCCAACTCACGGCCAACAGCGTAGTCCATTCAAAAAAAAAAACCGCTTTTGCTTTATGACTCATGTACCAGAGAGAGTTACCGTTAGTAGTATTAGAAATAAGTATTTTAATTGAATATATTTTTTACTAGCTGTGCCCGCGACTTCGCCCGCGTGGACTTTAGGGAGATTACCCGGAAATATGGGTATTATGTTTTTGCCGTGGAACCCTAATGCTATTTCTAAAATTAAAGTAGCCTAAGTTACGCCTTGGAACGTCAGCTATCTGTAAGTGAAAGTCCCATTGAAATCGGTTCAGCCGTTTAGAAGTTTACTCAAACAAACAGACAGACAGACAGACAAAAAAATTTAAAATTGCGTTTTCGTTATAGGTATCGTATATACTTTCATACGCATTTGATAAAAAAGTGTTCTTTTGATATTACAAACAGACACAATTTTATTTATTTGTATAGATGTATAGATTAGAAAGAATCTTATTCTTATCAATATTACAATAAAATTCAGTTTTCCAATAGAAGAAATTGATTTAACAGTAACCATCTTCTTCTGAGAGTAATTTATAATACTCTTGTAAAGTATTTTTAAGCTCTGGGCTAGAATAAAAATTAGGTAGCAGGTTCGGTTTGTCCTTCCTTTGAAGGTCACAGTACAACAGCCCACGCCCACTGCTGGGCTCTTCCAAAAGGTTAGATTCTACAGGGTGTGTCAGAAGTCCGAAATAATACTTAACTGTCTTCATGAGGATAGGGTATACAACAGAAAAGTTGAATCGAAATGCGAACATGATATTTTTTTAGTTGCCAGCATTTTTGAAATCATTGTTAAATAGGGCTAAGGGCACAACATGATACCTGTGAAATCATTTTTTTAAATTGTAAAATCTTTTTTTTTTATCGTGTAGGCCAAAAAGCACTTACAAATAGTCAGATTCTATCACCGGTTCGGACTGCTGCTAACGCTGAGAAGAGTCGGTAAGAAACTCAATAGTTACTCTTTTCAAAATGATAAATAGTAAGGATTGTGAGTAATACATTATCAGGAGCAGCAACACCATGAGAGCAGGCAGCACCTTTGACACAATACTAGTAGATAATCATACTCGAACAGTCTAATATTAGATACAAATTTTGCCATTACGCTTGGCAAGCTAGTATAGTTGGCCATCTACATAATATATCTGGTACCTAAAGTACTATTTCGGACTTCTGATACATCCTGTATATGTCACTCTATCAGGCTGTCCCTACAAAGGTACAAATATGATTTGTTGGTGTCTCTAGGGAGATACCCTATCTCCTCCTCTTGGATTAAACTGGAAGGGTATCACGTAGGATGCGATAGGTACCTACGGATTTTTATACTTCCCTATCTAATACAGAAAACATATAACACGTACGGTCACATTGACACGGTATAGCCGGCAGCATATTTACGGAACGGGAACACTGCGGCGGCGGCGTGTCGAATTTTTTGCCAATACTAAAATGAACTCTGTGTTGATATGTATAAATATCGAATTTCTATCATAAAAGCCACGACCCGCGCGTCAAAATTCGCTCGCGCTGTTAATGATCATTTCGTTGAACAATTAAATTTTTATTATTTTTATTTACAAGCTTTATATTAACCTGCAATGTCTGTCCTGGTGGAATCTTACAAGTGAATTTTAAATCAGTTATCTTTATCCGATTGAGCTGAAATTTGGTATACACGCTTATTTTGGATGACAATGCATGCTTAGCTATGTGACGTCATTCTAATTCCAATATGGCGGATCATCCAAGATGGTGGAATAGTTATATTTTTCTGCACTACCACAGTATGGGTATCTAATGAAAGAGCTTGCTGAGGAGAACACGAAAACTAAGGGCAACTGTTTTAAAAAAGTTTTTTACCATCAATTTATTTTATTTGTCAATACAGTTCGTTCGTGCGGGGTGCCTTACGTGTCAAATGGAAAGACGCCGGATAGCCGGTATTAACGCTATAGGCTCAACCCCTATTACATTGGGACCAAAATACATCGGAGAGGTGTAGGAGCACTGCAGTAGACTTCTGCCTATCCCTTTGGCCTTTACAGGTGTCTACGACAGCGCCAACTGTAGGGCTAATAGCGATACTTATCGACGCCACTGGACCTAGCCTAGGAATACAATACAAGTATTGATTAATACTAGGTGGTTCCCCATCGTGTCGATAGGTGTCGCTATTATAAATCTTCTAACCTATCATCCTGCTTTACCATTGTAGATGCTATGATAAAGACTGCTTTACCTATGTTAATAAAATATATACCAAGATGGACGATTAAGACGAAGACGCGTTTAATTGTACCTGCGACACCCCGACAGAATAAAACCCAAAATACCTAAGTAGACGCACAGCTGAACAACAGGTGTGATGTATTTTTCAATATTTTTTTTTTTTTTTTATCACCTGTTGAATCAAGATCAGTGGTAGCCTCGTCGGCAAGAACGCCCCAAAAAGGCCCCCGGCTCCGACGGCATTACCAACCGAGTTCTTAAACTCTTACCCGCCCAACTCATTTGCTTGCTTGTGACCGTCTTCAACGCCGCCATGGCCAATTGCATCTTCCCCGACGAGTGGAAAGATGCAATTGTCATTGGCATTCACAAGCCAGGCAAGCCCTCTACTGTCCCGTCTAGTTACCGCCCCATCATTCTCCTTAAAGCCATTGCCAAACTCTACGAGCGCTTGCTCTATGCAAGACTCAGAGAGTTTGTCGCTTCCCATAGTATTCTCATAGATGAGCAGTTTGGCTTTAGAGCCCAAGAACTCTTGCGTCCATCAGGTGCACCGCCTCACGGAGCATATTCTCAAGGGGTTTCATACACCGCGTCCCCACAGCACGTGAGCCCTCTTCTTCGATGTGGCGAAAGCGTTTGACAGGGTCTGGCACAACGGCTTGATCTACAAGCTGTACCTCTTGGGTGTGCCGGACAGTCTCGTGCTCATCCTGCGAGACTTTCTGTCGAACCGCACCTTTCGCTACCGCGTTGAAGGGGCGCTCTCGGCCCCTCATCCCATTAGGGCAGGAGTCCCTCAAGGCTCCGTTCTCTCCCCCCTTCTCTATAACCTGTTCACGAACGACATCCCTCGTTCGGACAGAGTTCAGCTCGCCCTATACGTGGATGACACCGCTCTCTATTTCTCGCATAGAAATAGGGGCGTTATCACCCGCACCCTCCAACGCGCAGTAGATTCTTTGGGCGAATGGTTTCGGAAATGGCGCATTGAGGTGAACCCGGAAAAGAGCGCCGCTGTGCTCTTTACCAGGGGAACCCCACGGCGTCCCCGAGCTCCCTGGTTCAGTCTGGGGACCATCTCTCTGTCCGCCAAAGCATCCCTTGGGCAAACCGCGTCAAATATCTAGGTGTCACTCTGGACAAGTCCCTTACTTTCGGTCCCCACATTAGAACGGTGAGCAACCGAGCAGCTTTTGTGCTCGGTCGCCTTCACTATTTGATCTGCAAGCGGAGTAAAATGTCCCTTAGAAATAAGGTGACACTTTACAAAACATGCATCCTCCCCATTATGTCATATGCCAGTGTGGTTTTCGCTCACGCGGCGAAGACACACATCAACCGCCTGCAAGTAGTGCAGTCCCGGTTTCTCCGTAGGGCCGTAGGTGCCCCGTGGTACATACAGAACATAGATCTTCATTCCGACCTTGGCCTCTTCTCAATTCGTAAACACTTAAAAATAGCGTCCGAACGCAATTTTAAAAAAGCCGCCTCGCATTTAAATCCTCTAATTGTCGCCGCCGGCAATTACGAGCCAGACCCCGCGCACACATCATCAACTCGTCGCCGCCGTCCGCGGCACGTGTTGATTGATCTTCTCGACACGATCACCGCCCTCCTCGACCCGGGCGTTGAGAGGGCCACCAACACACCTACACCAGCCTCAAACAGACGCCGATCTCGCCGGCGAGGTCGAGGAATCCCCTCTTCCGCTCGTAGGTGCATCTTTGCACCTAGGAGCGCAGTCACTACCTCTCCCCTCACGGTAACTGCCCAAGCCGAGGTCGTGCCCTCTGTGGCGCCCTTGAGCTAGTTGCCACCCCTTTCCGCCCTTAAGGCCTTGGTTGGAGTGCACTCGGCGCTCGCCACTCCTCCGGTAAAGCTGTAAAGGCCACTCCACGGCCAACAGTGTAAGTCCTTAAAAAAAAAAAATCTGCAGGTCTATAGAAAGGCGTGCGAAGTTCAGCAACCCGCACTGGTCCAGCGTGGTGGACTGTGGTCTAAATCTACCTAGTATTGAGGGAGAATGTGCCCGGTGTAATGGCAATAGCCTCTCCTCATATTTCATTGGGACTAAAATACGCACTGCAGTGGACCTCTGCCTACCCCTTCGGTGAATACAGGCGTGATGATGTTTTTATTTATAAATCTCCCACTGCTGGACCCGCATTGGATCAGCGTACCATGAACCATGGCCCAAACCCCAATATAAATATTTTTAAATCCAAATATTAATAATTTATATATAAAATATATGCAGCAAAGATGACTCAACATTTTGTTTTATCATAAATTATTTGAGGTAGGTAATCTACGATTTCCTTTGAGTCATGCAATTATTTCTGGTGATCAGTAGATATTAATTTATTATACAACTATAGGCTATAGATAGCAAAAGAAATAAAAATGTTGTGTTTTACGATGACGCTTTTTTTTTTTTTTGAAGGACTTACACTGTTTTTTTTTTTTTTTTTTTAAATTAACCGGACCTCTATCGGCCCGGCCCGCGTGCTCACCTCTGATGTGGGGGTCAGAGTTCTTAAAATTAGCCTTAAGTTTAGTGTGTAAAACTTACACTGTTGGCCGTGGGCCGTGGGGTGGCCTTTACAGCTTTACCGGAGGAGTGGCGAGCGCCGAGTGCACTCCAACCAAGGCCTTAAGGGCGGAAAGGGGTGGCAACTAGCTCAAGGGCGCCACAGAAGGCACGACCTCGGCTTGGGCAGTTACCGTGAGGGGAGAGGTAGTGACTGCGCTCCTAGGTGCAAAGATGCACCTACGAGCGGAAGAGGGGGTTCCTCGACCTCGCCGGCGATGTCGGTGTCTGTTTGAGGCTGGTGTAGGTGTGTTGGTGGCCCTCTCAACGCCCGGGTCGAGGAGGGCGGTGATCGTGTCGGGAGGATCAATCAACACGTGCCGCGGACGGCGGCGACGAGTTGATGATGTGTGCGCGGGGTCTGGCTCGTAATTGCCGGCGGCGACAATTAGAGGATTTAAATGCGACGCGGCTTTTTTAAAATAGCGTTCGGACGCTATTTTTAAGTGTTTACGAATTGAGAAGAGGCCAAGGTCGGAATGAAGATCTACGTTCCGTATGTACCACGGGGCACCTACGGCTCTACGGAGAAACCGGGACTGCACTACTTGCAATTATCATTGGGCTGGGTATATGTCGTACAAACAAAAAACACCGGCTAAGTGCGAGTCGGACTCGCGCATGAAGGGTTTCGTACCATTATCTATGAAAACGGCAAAAAAATCACGTTTGTTGTATGGGAGCCCCCATAAATAATTATTTTATTCTGTTTTTAGTATTTGTTGTTATAGCGGCAACATAAATACATCATCTGTGAAAATTTCAACTATCTAACTATCACGGTTCATGAGATACAGCCTGGTGACAGACGGACGGACGGACAGCGAAGTCTCAGTAATAGGGTTCCCGTTTTACCCTTTGGGTACGGAACCCTAAAAATGTGTGTAGCAAATAAAAGCAGAATGATTTATGAGCTTTGTGATGCACGAAGCGTGTTATGGATAACGCAGGAGGCGAGGGCCATACCTAATGTATAAATCAAAGGATTGCACCCGCGGGTATGCTGACGAACGATATGTCTTTTTGGATTCATATTACTTTGTATTTTGGGGGACATTTGTTATGTAGAGCCATATTTTGCTGGTATGTCATCTTATTGCGGACATTTTTCTTTATTTTTCAACATTTTTCTTAGGCATTATTTTTAAACAAAAAATACAGTAATATAGATAAATATTTTATTGTACATAATACCGCAGAAATTAAGTCTTTATGCATATTGAAATAGAATGCGTTTTGGCATCGGCAAACATATTAACGCGCGCATATTGTGCCCGTGGCGTAAAACTCCATAAATTTACAGTTTGGAATTAAAGCGCTTTGCTTTATTATTTAAAGTAAACCAAATTCAATACAACTTTTAACAAGTCCCACGACGCGGTCTCTAAAGCGCTTCACGGTATCTTCATCTAGCGAAGTCACTTTCGTAGCTCCAGCCATTTGAGTAATATCTCCATTATTCTGCTCTATAGCTTCGCTGAAGTCTATAGTATCTTCTGACTTCCTCGTCAATACACTTGCCAGGACTACAGATAGACCAAACAGTAGTTTCCCGTACCTCTTCAAATCTGCGTCTAATTGGTCTTTAGGGTACACGAAATTTGCTTTCAAACCGAAGTTGGATAAGGCTTTGTCCAACTCTGTATGGTAATAATCAATCCAGTCATGATAATGTTTGGCTCGGGTCTCGTGGTCTGTGCAGTTGAAGATCATGTAGAGGATGTCGCTTGTAGGGTTGCTCTCCTTAGATAATTGGTAGTCAATCATTATGGATTGGACATCGGAGTCTTTCTGTAAAATCGGAGAATTTGTTTTAATGATTTCAAGTTCGACCTAATATCAATAAATACATTACTTAACCAATACAAAAGATTTTTGAAGTGTTTTTTGGGGAGGGAATTAATTTAACCTTTTTTGAAAATATACTCAGCTACTCTATATACATACAGATTTAATACCTGTCGCATAAGGCCCACTCGATTCACTCTCGTCATCGGTGATATTTCGTTGAATATAGTTCTCTTTCAATAAATTACGTCATTCTATTCACTTCCTAAGGGAGTTAACTTGTCAAAGTGTTATTTAACCCATATTAGCCAGTATGATATGTAAATGAGTATTTATTGAATTAGTTGGTGGTATTAACTTAACATTGACAGAATACCCGCCAATCGCAAGTGTAGCCATTCCTCATCTTATTCCTTTAAATTGCATCATTTCATATACTTTGTTATTGGAAAAAATCTCTCAATCGCGTTTTGACTCTTATAATATGCGGAACATTTGACATCACAAAATGTTTGTGTACATAAAATTGATAGTATCATTTGATATTTTCTATATGTGTAATTAAGCAATTATTTCACATGAGAACAATAACAATATACAATATGACAAATTAATAAATTATCGCCTTTATCTACATAATTTATCTTATCCCATCGCGAAGCATGCTAAACACATACTGATTATGGAATTAATGGAAACATAATATTTGAATGGAGTAAATCGATTTTTTGTCCTAATATGTGATCCAACATAGGTATACCTACAATTCTAACCTTTAAACATGGGTTCTCTAAATAACAATTGTGGAGAAAGAGACCCACCACTTATCCTCGGTATCGTCAGTATCCCAAATTATAATCCATTTGATCGATACTAGAGGAAACCAACAAGACCGAACTCCCTGTCAGTCGAGAGTCAGTCATAAGTCATACAATGAGCAATCCTCCGCAGAACAAACGAATCTAAAAAAAATATTCGACACGTGTCTCGCCTCTCAACGGGGCATCCTCAGGACGGTTGGGCTGCGACTGAGCCAAAGGCTCAGCTTGAACTTTTAGTACTGGACATATTATGGCTTGATGTAACGCTATTTTATTGACAAATTAACAGTTGAAAGAGATAAGACTTATGTCTACACGGTCATGCGAAGTTGTTATACCTATTCTGAAACACATTAAGAAATACACTTGCCTCGATCTTGAACATGATGTTGTTGGTCCAGGAGTCTCCTTGCTGTATAACTGAATGCTTAGACCCGCTGTCGACTCTTGCAAATTTCATGGATAATTTTGCAAAATCCCTTATCTTATGTCTCACAACATTTTTATGGTCTTCGTCCAGAATTTGTAAGACTTCGCATTCCAAATGCTCTAAAAATTGTTTTGTCGCCTCCATTTCACCAGTAAATGACCAAATATCAACAAAGTTTGCTTGCAGGCTATCGAATGTTTCAGGTTCATGCTTTTTTAGCGCATACGACAGAGAGTGTAGAATGGCAAAATTTTTCAAAACTGATTTCACGCAGGTGTCCGACAAAGGCTCAAATCTGTCCAGCATGGTAAAGTCTGACGATTTTAGATCCTCTAAAATTATAACTTCGTTGGGTTGCTCGCAGAAGGATCCGTAGCATTTGGCATACCTTAACCTTTGATCTTTGGGCACGTCTGCCGCTTCCTCCAACTGCGTGAACTTCGGCAACACTTCTGTGTACATTATATGCTCGTTTATGAACATTATATGTGTGTTCATCGTCATCCTTAGCATTTCGTTGGTTGGTGCTAACTTGACGATTAACGATAGCTTCCCATTTTCACCTTCTATCGTTAATCTCTTCACTTTGGCTACATAGTTGTCACCGGCCGCACCGACAGGTTCAAACAACACCTTAGTTTGATTGCCTATAAGTCCACGGTCAACTAAAGCATTGTTAATAAACTGTAGCTGACGATCGGTTATATCAGTAATATCACCCTCGAATGCGTATTCAGACATATTGTAAATGATATGAAACTTAATGGAAAAATTATTAACTATTTATACAGTTTTGTTATCTGACCGTTATAATGTACCTACGTGTGTGTTTTATTGATAAGATATTTATTGCTAATAGGAAAATTATAAAAATGAATCATTCTTACTTGATTTGGGGCAAAATACACTTATGCTTGGTAATATCCATAACTAGCCACTCATTTTGCGTACTCTGTTTTGAATGAAAAATTAAATTCTATCAAATTAATAAAATTACTACTACTACTACAGCCCTTTTAACGTCCCACTGCTGGGCACGGGCCTCCCCTCAATGCGAGGGGGATTTTAGGCCATAGTCCACCACGCTGGCCCAGTGCGGGTTGGCAGACTTCACACATCTATCGAGAACTAGACAAGTTCCCTCAGACGTGCAGGTTTCCTCACGATGTTATCCTTCACCGTTTCATAGCAAGTGATAATCTCGGATGAAAATGAGATTCGCACATGGATCCCAGAGGTGCGAGCCGGGGTTTGAACCTGCACACTTTGATTTGCAAGACGTGCGTTCGACCACTCGGCTACCACTGCGGATATGATTAATTTGATTTGATTATTTTTTGGAGTTTTCCTTTAAAATTCTAATCATATCATGAAACTCCTGCGGAATCAATAGGACCTATCATTAAATTTTGGTATGCTCAATATTCGTTCCTTTACTTAAATTTAATTACTTACTTACTAACCGGCGACCCTAAGATTATCTATTACTTTTTATTTTCTGAAAACGGGCAATATTTTAGGCTATTAGGTATATTTAGTTAAATATGTATCATTACCTCACCTTAAATACAGGCTAAGCCTAGTTTCAGTACAATAGTTACCCTAGAGTTATTGAATTTATTTGAGAATTAAATATTATTAACTAGCTTATACTTCGTCCGCGTAGACTTTGAGTGTCTAATATCGTTATAAATTATATATTATTCTGTCGTATAAACAATAATACTGTGAAGTTTCATCAAATTCCGTTCAATAGTTTTTGCGGGAAAGAGTAACAAACATCCATCCACCCATCCTCAAAAAACTTCCACATGTATAATATTAGTAGGATTAACAATAAATCATTTTCATCAGCTGACTACCATACATCAAACAAATATTATAGATCATCGGGGACCGGAATATAATCCATTTAATAAAATAAAAATAATTCATACAGTTGACAAAAACTATATTGTTTCCGATTTACAATAGACCGAACTGAATGAAACTAGTTACTAGTCCCACAACACGGTCTTTAAAGCGCTTTACAGTTTCATCATCCATGTAATTAATTTTCAACCCTTCTGTCGCTTGCACCAAATCTCCATTACTCTGTGCCAATGCCTCTTCAACATTGAAAGCGTTTTCTGACTTCCTGGTCAAAACACTAGCTAATACCACCGAGATACCAAAGAGTAGCTTTCCGTATCTCTTCAAATCAGCGTCCAATTGATCTCTAGGATACACGAAATTAGCTTTAAGTCCATAGTTTGATAAACATTTGTCCAATTCTGTGTGGTAATAATCGATCCAGTCTTGGTAATTTCTTGTTCTGGTCTCATGGTCTGTACAGTTGAAGATCATGTAGAGAAGATCGCATGTTGGGTTGTTTTCTCTGCTCATCTGGTAGTCGATCATGATGGATTGGACATTCAAGTCATCCTGAAGATAGAATAATAGATTATAGAACGGGTAAATACTAATGAGAAAGCACCATTTTTTTTGGGACTAAAGCCGCCACACATTCCCTCCACTGTTACTCCTGTAAGCCAGGATGGACAGCGGTGTCCATTGAAGACACCGAGGTTTGACCCTCGGCGAGTCCCGGAGAAAAGCTAAATTGTCTTGGAACCCGCACGAAATTAATCGAAAAAGATGTAGGAGGAGTTGGAAGAAAAATGATAAAGCGCCAGACAACATACTCATCGTATGATTACAAACTGAGCTATGAGTACTGGGGGCGATCGTAACATTAATTCCTTTCTGGAATTTGGCGCTGGCGGGAATCAAATCCGCAAACACTCTGTATAGTGAGCCAGGTACCTTACGCTCTAACGAGTAGACCAAACTGTCGTAGAACCTTTAAATTATCTTGATCACCATTACAGATAAACAGTCCTTTAGAATTATAGAGACCCATTTTGAAGTTTTAGTATTTCGACTTTGAATCATAAATGGACTTAGAATTACCATTTTCATCGACTCTTAATAATGGAAAGTAGCTTAGAAAGGAACAAACTTTCACTCCGTCTCCTTATTAGGTGATACAAACATTTTGTTACTGCAAAGGTGTTTGTTGATTTGAATGATTACATTTTTATTATTTCTAGAATTTTTATGGTTGCTATGACGACTTATCATATACATGATAACTTTAATAATTAATCAATAATTATCAATTTATTTGCTATCAATAACGTAACAAGGAGTGTGCCAAAACTGCAAGATTAAGTAATAAATATTCATTTTATTGAATCATCAATTATTAGTTTACATGAGTCTTATCACGAAGTGGTAGTAGGTAGAACGCCCGGCTTGATTTCAAGGGGAGCAGGTTCAAACCCCAGGTTCACACCTCTGGAATTTTCGAATGACATGTCACATCACATGGATGACATTTTCTGAACGCTGAAGGCAAACATCGTGAGGAAACATGCACGTCTAAAGAAAGGCGTGTAATGTTCACCAATCTCGTCTGGACCAGTGTGCGTGGACTATGGCCAAATCCAAAGCAATAGGTTCGCCCACGATTACTTTGGGATCAAAATACATAGAAAAATATTTGATTCAGTGCACCTCTGCCTACCCTTTAGGAAAATATAGATATTTTATGATTACTTGCCTCAATCTTGAACATAATGTTGTTCGTCCAAGCATCACCTTGTTGTATAACTGAATGCTTGGAACCGCCGTCAACTCTCGCCAGTTTGACAGCCATATTTGTAATATCACTTATCTTATGCCTCACGACATTTTTGTGCTCAACATCATCAAGAAGTTCCAAGACTTCGTTTTCCAACTGTTGATAAAACATCTTCGCTTCTTCGGTTCCAGCGGAGATTGTCCAAATGTCAACGAAATTCGATTTCAGTTTGTTAAACGTTTCCGGTTCCTGTTTCTTAAGAGCATACGACAAAGAGTGTAGGATGGCGAAATTTTTCAAAACCGATTTCACGCAGACGTCCGACAAAGACTCAAATCTGTCCAGCATTGTGAAATTGGACGCTTTTAGATCTTCTAGAAGTATGACTTCATGGGGTTCCTCGCAGAGGGAGCCGTAGCATTTGGCGTATTTTAACCTTTGATCTTCGGGCACGTCAGATGTTTGTTCCAATTGTGTAAACTTCGGCAGCACTTCTGTGTACATTATGTGTTCGTTTATGAACATAATGTGAGTGTTCATCATTGTCCTTATCACTTCATTGGTTGGTGCTATTTTGGCGATCAGTGATAGTTTTCCATTCTCACCTTCTATCGCTATTCTCTTCACATTCGCCACATAATTGTCACCTGCCGCACCAACAGCTTCAAACGTGACTTTAGTTCCATCATTTTTGAGTCCACCATCTATCAAAGTTTTATTAATATATTCCAATTGGTAATCAGCTATACCAGTGACGTCACCTTCAAATCCGTATTGATCCATATCGAAAATGTTTTAAAACTTATTAAGAGCGACGTTTGCTTTTTATATGTTCTTCTTATCTCGAGCGATACGATACTTTATTTCATTATGTTGTAAAATTATTTTTATTAGCAATGCCCGCGACTTCCTTCGCATGAGTAACGTAATAAATGATTCGATTATTATTTTATAGAACATGGCAAATATGGTGCGATGGTTTGGTCACTATTGCAGGATAAACATGGGCACAGCAAGTCTTATCATCACCACTTATAGTATTAGTGTTTCAATTTTTATTGACAATTGTTGATAGATTCTGAACTAAGTTAATTGTTAAAAACCTAGCCAAAAAATATTAAAATTTCGTTTTCATTACAAGTAGCGTATACTTTGAGATGCATTTAGTACAAAGGGGCCGTTCAAGTATTACGTAAGCACTATGGGGAGTGGGGGTCTTTGTTTTGCTTATTTTGGATGACATGGGGGGGGGGGGGGGGGGGTAGGGAAGTCTAGATGATGATTACGTCATCGGTAGTTATTTACTTTTTTACACGAATGGCAACCCTCACATTGTCTATGCTTGAAAACGAAACGCATTTTCGGAGATAGAATTATAATTATAACATTATAATATAAAAAAAATACATTTTTAATTGAAAAATGTTTACGTAAGCATGGGGGAGGGGGTAAGAGCTTTGCTTACTTTCGCTGACAAGCGGGATAGGGCGGTAAATAATTGTAATAAATCTGCTTACGTAATATTTGAACGGCCCTAGAGCTGTTATTACCACTTTACAAACAGACAATGCAATTTTATTTATTTGTATAAACTACTTACGTAAGTGTTTCGGTATTAAAAGATAAGACTAATCATATGAAGTAAAGAAGTAGTAGTAGTTTTATCAAAGTCAAACTGTAAATAATTATTTACAGTTTGACTTGTATGTAAATAATCTTTATTACTACCTCCCCCTCGCTATTTAATTTAATTTATGTAACAATGTTTTAAAATCTTTTTACTATCTTATATGTGTTATTTAAATAGTGTTATATTTACACAAGTCAAGATTTAGTTTTTTCGACGACTTTTGTAATATACTTATTGATTATAGATAGTACTGCCTGACGTTTTTATGATAGCAACGCGTATGTTGGTACATTGCCGAATAAAATTAACACCAGGCGAACAGTTTTATTCAACCACTGAATTTTATCTAAAGCTTTAAACCCAAAACCCGATGTAAGAATATTAATATAGAAATCGGATTTAACTGATTGTAAGTAAATTGAATATTTAAAGCAAAACAACAAACGTTTATTGTGAAATAACTTTTTATATTTTGTTATTTATTCAACTTAACGTTTTAAATGTTTCACAAGCTGCGCCTAGAAAGGTTCCTTGCATTTAAAAAGAAGTAGAATATTGATTGTTTCTTATTATTCTTGTAACATATATGTACCTACTCCTTTACTGTGATTATGAATATACAATGACAGCTACATACCTAACAACTTACTTGTTAGTGTACGCCTAGCTGTCTATATTTACAAAGTAGATGTGTAGTACCTAATCAAATATCTTCCTGACAAAACCTGCATATATGTAATTCCAATTAATATTTAGAAAGAGTTTAAAAATTGATTTATATTTTGCTATGACTTATTTACCCGTTTATTATGATTTATAGTGTAAACAGATTTTAATTTATGAATATAATGCCATGGCAAACTTAGATAAATGAGATACGCCGCTTCGCATCTAACAGGACATCAAACCGTTTTGAATCCAAACACATGGTGAAATAGATCTAAAAGGTTTTAATCGTAAAGGTTGCAAATTTATGTTTCTTAATCGTGTTAATTCCTGCAATTGTTTTATCATAGAGCCTGATAATTTTAAATTAGCAATACAAATACACATAACATATTGATGTGAATAAAATAAAAGGGATTTAATTGTTTATCATTTAAGTCAACTTTATTGTATAATTAAGAAATTCAGAATGTGTGGTATGCTGAAAAGAAAACCAAATATTGTAAAAACAACAAACCCAATGTCTGACACTACTGTCAAGTTTAATTTACGAGTAAATAGAGTGTAGTGATTTTTTTTTTACATTCATAACTACACTCTATTTACTCGATTATGTCGTAAAAACATCTGAAAAGAGCTAACTATACTATAAAGCTATAAGTTTTCTAATTAATAGCTAGTTAGCTACGTTTTTAAGCTGTAAGAATATAATTAAAAAGCTCCATACATTTGTTTGTTTACTGTATAATCAAAATTTACGTTCACATTATTTACAAGATTACGTTTAATCTATTATAAATTATAGTGTCAAATAATTATCGGTTATAGTTTCGTGAAATCATAATTTTCCAGGTTCATTTCCTCCATTAACGGCCATGACTATGTTTGTTTCAACTGAAAAAATCCGTAAATATTTTTTATTTCAGTAAACTAAAAAAAAATTCTAAATACTTCACACTTGATTTTTTTTTAAATTTCCATTCATATAGCCACTATTTTATAGAGCAGCTTTCAAATCAAAAGCGCTTTGTAAAACACTACAAAGAAAAAAAGGGCTTTCTAAAAGGTTTTTTTTTAATAAGTACGATCTATAAAATTAAAAATTCCATTTAACCAAAAATGTTTTGTCTGAGCTTGGTCTTTTTTTCTCGTCATACTGAATGGTTTTAAAATGTTACCTTGGCCCAGTTTTGGTTTGAAACATGACATCTTGGTACAATAAGGGATACCTTCGGCGCTACACACACATTTGTTACAGCTCTCTTGGTAAGTCGTGAATGGCTTGCACGTCTTTTGTTGTTCACCTGTAGAATAAAAGGGGTAGTGTTGTAGTTGATCCAATACAATATGAGCCTTATGTATACATACAATAATACTGCTAAGTTTCATCAAGATTCTTTCTGTAGTTTTTTGTATGAAAAAGTAATAAACATCCATCCATCCTTACAAACTTTCACATTTATAATATTAGTAGGATAGGACTAGTTTGCATCAAAATAAAATATTATTTTGATTTAACTTTTATTTGTGTTTAATATTTGGGACGCAAAAAAGGAAGATGTTATCCTTTGTGATATGGCCTTAAGTAACTACACATTGAAATACCAATAAAACAGTAATATATAGAATATCATTGCAGTAATCTGTAAAGCTACACATAGAGCTGCACACAACGCGCACGAACAATAATTTTGCCAATAGCAAAACGAACTGTATTAACACATGGACGCAGTACATTTTTCAACGAAATTACGTCGATGACGCGAGGAAAGTTTGACGTGTGATCGCGTGACATTTGCCACAGAAATTCAATCTTTATACATATTGTCACAGAGTACGTATTTAAAAAACGTATGAGTTCATTGCTCGCCCTAATAGGTACAGGATGTATTTCCTTTTATATTCAACGACTATATAATAAAACTACTTTACAATCTAATGTAAGTTAATGTTGTCACGATTGCCATGGCATTTTTCGCACGGCATTAATGTTCTGCCGCCGTTTACTTTTCTCTTACCGTCAAACCAGTTACCAGACAGCCGGCATTACCGTTTAGTTAGAGCGTAACCAGCTGCTATGCTATAAAAATACGTACTTCGCCTCCAAAACAGCAGCATGTCTTCATCTAATACTCTCGGTTGCACTATAGACATTATCTGTAACTGAAAATGTTTTTTATGAACATAGTGGTAGCCGAGTGGTCGAACGCACGCCTTGCAATCAAAGTAGGCAGGTTCAAACCCCGGCTCGCACCTCTGGGATTTATGTGCGAATCTCATTTTCATCCGAAATTATCACTTGCTATGAAACGGTGAAGGAAAACATCGTGAGAAAACCTGCACGTCTGAGGGAATTTGACTAGTTTTCGATAGATGTGTGAAGTCTGCCAACCCGCACTGGGCCAGCGTGATGGACTATGGTCTGAATCCCCCTCGCGTTGAGGGGAGGCCCGTGCCCAGCAGTGGGACGTTAAAAGGGCTGTAGTAGTAGTAGTGGTAGCAATAACTAAGATAATGGTAGCATGACATTGATATAGGGTAGCATGTTGATTCCCGTGAGAGGCTATTTTTGGAAATGGCCTTTTCGGAATTTACATTGGTCTGGGTGTAACTGGGATTGCCACCAGTCTTGGTATGGTTTTTTTTTGAAGGACTTACTCTGTTGGCCGTTAGGTGGCCTTTACAGCTTTACCGGAGGAGTGGCGAGCGCAGAGTGCACTCCAACCAAGGCCTTGAGGGCGGTAAAAGGGTGACAACTTGCTCAAGGGCGCCACAGAGGGCACGACCTCGGCTTGGGCAGTTACCCCGAGGAGAGGAGAGGAGAGGTAGTGATTGCGCTCCTCGGTACAAAGATGCACATAGGTGCATAGGATAGGAGCGGAATAAGAGCGGAATAGGGGGTTCCTCGACCTCGCCGGCGAGATCGGTGTCTGTTTGAGGCTGGTGTAGGTGTGTTGGTAGCCCTCTCGACGCCCGGGTCGAGGAGAGCGGTGACCGTGTCGGGAGGATCAATCAACACGTGCCGCGGACGGCGGCGACGAGTTGATGATGTGTGCGCGGGGTCTGTAGTTACTGTTGTTAGTACCTACAGTTGATTTGGGATCATACGATGAGTATGTGTTGTTTGGCTATATTTATTTTTTCGCGGTAAAGGGAAGATCTTTCTGCCAGGCGGGTGGTATGCCTGGCGGGGTCCACTACGCCCCCGATTATGTTGTCGGGGAATTTGTATATATAGTTCAGATCGTCGAACACACCAGTACCGCGAGCTAGGATTTTCATACTACTTTGTATGGCGGATAATTTCTTGAACGCGTAGAATTGCGATGTGTCTACAGTCGCGCCATCTAGTAGCGACTGGCGGTAGTTGTGTTTCGTGGCGAGATATAGGGTGCGCCACAGGAGCGACTGGCGTTAGTTGTGTTCCTGGATGACCCGGTAAACTTCCTGTTACCAACACTTTATTTCCATTTAGTTTTTCTATTCAAAATCACACCTGGGGCCTCACCACCTTTCCGAACGAAATGTTGTTTGAATAATAACTGTAATTTATTGGCAGATTTTGAACTGAGTTAACTGTCAAAAACTGAAAGTAAAATTAAAAACATGGCTGCAAGACAGGCGGTGGTAACTTGGCATTATTAGAGTGAACGCAACAAATTCAAATAAAATCAAATCGGTCAAGCCGTTTTTGAGTTTTAGCGAGACTAACGAACATCAATTGTTTTTTATATAATATTACTACAACTACTACAGCCCTTTTAACGTCCCACTGCTGAGCACGGGCCTCCCCTCAATGCGAGGGGGATTCGGGCCATAGTCAACCACGCTGACCCGGTGCGGGTTGGCAGACTTCACACATCTATCGAGAACTAGTCAAGTTCCCTCAGCGTGCAGGTTTCCTCACGTGTTTTCCTTCACCGTTTCATACCAAGTGATAATGTCGGATGAAAATGAGATTTGCACATAAATCCCAGATGTGCGAGCCGGGGTTTGAACCTGCCCACTGCGTGTGTTCGGAAACTCGGGTACCACTGCGTTAAATGGGCTATAGTTTTGTATATATAATATAGAATATTTTATCTCATGGGGACACCCATATGATTTTTAATTAATACTAGCTATTTCCGCGGTTTCACTCGTGCTTATGGATACTGTGTCGTGGCGTTATGTTATAAAGTCTATAACCTTGGTAAATAGGCTACACAGTGCAAAAAATATTTTTTAAATGGGACTGGTAGTTCCAGAGCTTAATACGTTTAACCAAATAAACAAACTCTTCAGCTATATAATATTAGTATACATTTCGTAAAATAAGATACCATACTTACAGTCAGTAATACGAAGGCTACACACGTGTACATTTCAATTACTAACAAACTGTAATGAAGAGAGAAATTGATTTGAACGGTGTTTTCATTAACGCCACAAACTCAATACTACTGATTTAATCACTCAAACGCGCAAGACGAACGCATGAAAATAACCAATGAAAGTAATAATTTTCCTTTCATGTAATTTTTAGTTTTATTGCCAATACATAAAGTGAACTGTATTGACTCAGAGAAAAGGCTCATTCTACAACGAAATGTCATTGACAGCGCGAGCGAATACTGACGCGTAATCGCGTGTCTTTTACTAAAGAAATATTATATTTTTGTATACACAGAGTTCGCTTGGTTTCCACTTTGATAAACGGGACTTTAAGGTCTATAATAATACATCATCACGCATGTATTCCCCGAAGTGGTAAGCTGAGGTGCACAAACACTTCGCCGATGTATTTTGACCCCAATGTGGAGCGCGCCTATTGCCTTTATACCAGCACATACTCTTCAATACAAGAGATATTTAGCCTATAGTATACCACGTTGGCCCAGTTCGGCTCGGTGAACTTCACACGCCTTGCAGGTTTCCTCACAATGTTTTCTTTACCATACAGCTTATAAGAGATACAATTTATATTGTTTTCTTATATTTACGCGAATACTATACATTGAAATAAAACTATTAGCACCTTCGTGGAGACTTCGTGGAAACACCGACGCTCCACGATGTCTGCAATCTGTGAACATGTACAGGACCGCACCCGCCATTATATCAGATTTGATAAACCGCATATCCTGGCAAAAGAACACCGACTCCGACCAAGGATGATACGTGAGGCTATTGAAATTAAAAAACATCCTAATTTCAATAGGGCTGGGCGCTACCACCAACTTGGGATACAGTAATTAATATGATTAAATCCAAAACCAAGCGTACCATTGCAAGACCTCAAGACACTGTGAGCACTTTCTGCGTGGATCGGACCGCAAACAACAACTAAATATGTGGGTACCCAGTTATTAACTATGTCATCAGGACGTCTAACACCTCAGTCCCCCCGTGACGATAGTTGCTGTAAAGCAGCCGAAACTTCGGGAAAATAAAATAGTAGATAAACGCGATAAAATCCGTAAAATTGTTTTATTTTAAGATACAACTTATTTTTACACGGGCATGGAAAGTGTGCGTTAGGTACACATGCGACAAACTAATGTACGGAGCTTGAAAAACGCACACAAATATGTATTTATTTGGCGTCTCCATTCCCAATAACTATTAAACCCTGAGCATACAGGAGCGTACATTTTTTTTGCCAATATTAAAACGAACTCGTTGTCAAATACATTTAAAATACCGGCCATGTGCGAGTCGGACTCGCGCACGAAGGGTTCCGTACCATTATCTATAAAAACAGCAAAAAAATCACGTTTGTTGTATGGAAGCCCCCTTAAATATTGATCTTATTCTGTTTTTTTAGTATTTGTTGTTATAGTGGCAACAGAAATACATCATCTGAGAAAATTTCAACTCTCTAACAATCACGGTTCATGAGATACAGCCTGGTGACAGACGGACGGACGGACGGACGGACGGACGGACGGACGGACAGCGAAGTCTTAGTAATAGGGTTCCCGTTTTCGGAACGGAACTCTAAAAATGGATGTCTGTGCGTTTGCGCGTTCTACCAACTAGACTACCACTGAAATTAAACTATTTTACGGATTTTATCGCATTTATTTATTAAATAAACGCGATGAAATCCGTAAAATAGTTTAATTTCAATGTATAGTATTCCCGTAAATATAAGAAAACAATATGTGAACCTAGACTACCACTGCTTGATATATCTATCTCCGTTATCCTTTACGTAACCTCGGGGAATCTTCGCTAGTATACTTGGCTACATGAAAGTTTCATGTTGCTGCCAATGTTTGCACCTAAGCCTTTCAGTTGTGCAAACACCCCAGCAGTGGTGGATTACGCGTAGAAACTACCGATTGATTTTCAATGAGCTTCACATTGACACTTCAGTGAAGTTTGTTTGTTATTAGGGTTCCGTACCTAAAAAGGAAAAAACTGAACCCTTATAGGACTTTGTTGTCCGTCTGTCTGTTTCTCAAGACTCTTTTTCTCAGAAACGCGTGGAGGTATCTAGTTGAAATTTATAACGACAACTCCAGTCTGCGGTCCCTTCGTGCCTTATAAATCAACCTCATAAGTTAACGCAATCAAAAGATACGGCGGTTTATGTTTGCATTTTCAGTACATTTGCACGGGAATCAAAAACCTATAGGGTACTTCCCGTTGACTTAGAACCATGAAATTTGGCAAGAAGCAAGGTCTTATAGCACAAGTCAAGAAATAAATCCGAAAACTGTAAATTTATTGTTAGAAAGTGTTTTTTTTTGTGTTTACAAACTTATTTTGTAGTTCGTTTGTATGGGGACACCAGTATACCAACTGCAAAGTTAAGTTTGTTAGAGCAATGTTCGGTGTTTTCATAGTGTAGGTATGGAAGCCTCGGTGCGCCAGTCCAGCTCGCACTTGGCCGGGTTTTTTTATTTATGAATGTGACTCTGTGCTACTGATATGTTTCAGATATGATTTCCGTCTGAAATAGTAACGAAAATATAGCTTACTAGCTACTATCAGCGACTTCGTCCGGCCAGACTCCGATTATTGAATAACGTTATAATTTATAGATGTTATTCTGATGTATAAACAATAATACTGTAAAGTTTCTTCAAAGTTCGTTCAGTAGTTTCTGCGTGAAAAAGTAATTCATCCATCCTCACAAACTTTCACATTTATAAAATAAGTTGGAAGTAGGATAGGATTAGATAGCAGGAAGTGGGATTAAGTACTTTTTTAAGTGTCGAAGTCAGATATTTTTAGTAACTCATTACAACGGCTTGGTCTTAGCTTTGCTTGGTTTGGGATCACACGATGAGTGTGTGTTGTCTGGAAAAAAAATATCTGTACTTAAGAATCATCAACATTGTCAAAAAAATATGTTAGGATTTTGGAAAGATTTTTGTGAAGAAAAATTGGTGCAGGGTAAGAAACTCCATGGAAGCCATTTTTAATTGGATCACATATAAGTGTTATATGTGTGAGATAGAGCTGTAGATTGGCATAGAGTGTACCGTATAATAGAGTTACTAACCCACTAATCAAATCCAATGTCCCAGTTCCTTAATGGTAGCGGCAAAGTTCTCTAATGAACGCTACTTAACAAGTGGTACCTAATCTCCGGTTGTAGAGTCACTGGAAGCTCGTACATTTCATCGACAGCGGTAGAGTCACGAACGGACTGTCTGAAAGGCAATTACAACGCAGTGGCTTCAACGCTCAACTTCAATAATGGGAGCGTCTAATTGGGATCTTTATAGAGTTGTGAATACACATGATTTTATTAATACTTTTTATTATTATTACAAGCTTTATATTAACTTGCAATGTATGTCCGGGTGGAATCTTGCAACTGAATCTTAAATCAGTTATCTTTAACCGATTGAGTTGAAATTTGGTATATACGCTTATTTTGGATGACAATGCATGCTTAGCTATGTGACGTGATTCTAATTCCAATATGGCGGATCATCCAAGATGGCGGAATAGTTATTTTTTTCAACTACCACAGTATAGGTATCAAATGAAAGGGCTTGCTGAGGAGAACACGAAAACTAAGGGCAATTAAATTAAATCTTGTTTTTAAAAAGTTTTTTACCATTAACTTTTTATTATTATTCCTTTATTTCTCATTTTTCTTATTTAGTAAATTTTTAAATATAAATATAAAAAATACATTTAAAAATATAAAAAACAGTTCCCCACCGGCATCTGGAACAGGGTCCTAGTTACCAGTGGTTAGGGCTTCAGAGAGAGGAACTTCCTCACAATAAAATTTATTATTATTATCATTATTTTATTTGACGACGGTTTAAGCGTAGGCTGCTTGAATCATTGTGCAGGATGGTTGCGGGTTCGATTCCCGCTGACGGCAAATTTCGGATGCCTTTTTGAAATTTGCCTTGGTCTGGGTGTAAGTGGGACCGCCCCCAGTCCATTATATGGTATGTTTACCCATGGTACAAGCTTTGCTTAGTTTGAAATCATACAATGAGTATGTTTTGTTGGGCGCTATTTATGTTGAGGAAATTAACCAATCTGTTACACAATCAATAGATGTCAAAGTCACACAAAATCGGATGTGTGAAATTGTCCAATATTAGGAAAAACTGCCTCTTTCATATAATAAGTCGTTGTTAGCCTAGAAGTTGTAAATTGGTTCTATCAACTCTATTGAAATCCGTTATATGCAGCATGTATCATAAGTCCGAAATCATTCTTAACCGTTTGCATGAGTATTAAAAAGCAGCACCGAAAGCATTGGTGGCCGAGTGGTCGAACGCACGCCTTGCAATCAAAGTGTGCAGGTTCAAACCCCGGCTCGTACCTCTGGGTTTATGTGCGAATCACATTTTCATCCGCGATTATCACTTGCTATGAAACGGTGAAGGAAAACATCGTGAGGAAACTTTTTTTTTTTTAACGTCGGAAAATCTTTTTTGGATACCCTGCCACCTAGAGGTAAGTGACAGGGGTGGGAGTCCCGGCAGAAGGCCGTATACCCACTAAAAACCGATGGTGTACCATCTTCCGCTTATATCGGGGCGCCACGGGATCGCTTTCGCATGCACCGCGACGCACCAGCGGATAACTCAACAATGGCTGGGTCTCCGGCGCTGAGAAGAGACGGCTTGGTACAACTTCGACCGTCTCCCAGACCGATGAAGCCGTGCAATGGGTGATGAGCCCCCCGACCCATCATCCTGGCTTCAACTATGGGGGAAGATTACGTGCGTAGCGTCCTCTTCTTCTTCCCATTCGTCTGCGCCTAAGCGTGCCAGCCAAGGGATCCGCCTCCCTGGCCCGCTCCGCGGTCTCATCGTGAGGAAACCTGCACGTCTGAGGGAACTTGACTAGTTCTCGATAGATGTGTAAAGTCTGCTAACCCGCACTGGGCCAGCGTGGTGAACTATGGCCTAAAACCCCCTCGCATTGAAGGGAGGCCCGTGTCCAGCAGTGGGACGTTAAAAGGGCTGTAGTAGTAGTAGTTATGGGTGGTCCTTTGAAGATGTTGTTTACACTTACAATGTTGAATAAGGTTATGGTTGTGACCTAATGATTTCAAAGGTCTGTAACTCAGAAACTATGATAGTTAGGTATAGTCTACCTTAACTAAGCATCTTCGTATTACCTACCGAACATTATTTCGGACTTCTGATACACCCAGTATGCTCCCAATTGCTATCGAAAACTATAGTATTGAAGTTGTCTATAATTTTTCAACAAGTTTCAACTAATTACTACTCCAAGCTCTTGGCCAGGGGCAATTATTCTTAGTTAAACTACGACCAAGGCGATGCCGACGGCTCCGGGGATCTCTAGATTTTTATACTCTGTGTAAAGTAGGGAGTTCCCTTAAATTAGTTTTTAATTTACTTGACAATTTTTAATGGGGTTTCTTTAGGGATTGCAATTTATTGTAGAAATAAACAGGTCTTGGTGGATGCACTGCTTTACGTATTCTTATGTCTTGCATATCTAGTTTTAATGGTAATTCTCCAAATGACAAATTTTCAAATATTATGAAATGTAATATTACAAATTCTGAAATATTCTGAAATGTAATATTACAAAATCAAAAACGGAAAATACTAGTAAGTCAGGTAAGCCAATAAACAAAATTTCAAAATGAGGCCGATGTTCCAGTCTCATGAAATACCTAGTCATAAATTACCTAACTTTTCTCATATTATGTAGAGTTACTCCTCCACATATCCATGATCCAATCGTCTCTAACATTGTACGAATACATCGGAATATAGACCCCTGATATACAGACGGCATTATCGCGGCAATAAAAAAATTTATTCGCCGTAAAATGTTAGTTTCCGCCATATTGGAACACTTGAGGTACTAAACGTAGACTGAAACTGAAGAGAAATAATGGATATAATCTTTTTTAACTTCTTACGCCATGCAAAATTACCAAATAAATACATTGACGTTTTTCAGTACGAAAGTGTTCTGCAATGGTATAGTAAATCTTGTGTATTTTATTTATCTCCGGCGTTATAGCTCTGAAATGGTTGAACAGATTTTGATACGATTTTTTGTATGTAAAACATTTAACTTAGTCTTAAGATATCTGTTGTTGAAATATCTGTGTCTTTTTTAATGATTATGTTTATTTATTTTTCTTATTATTATTTTTAATAAATGTAAAACTTAGGATTTATATGAATTCATTCATATAAGTACAGTTTAATGGATTCTTATACTTATACACACTTTTTTAATCTCTTGACCTGTCAAGGAAATTGTGAACCTTTTGCAAATCACTTACATTATTTTTATTCAATTTATTTTCAATTTATAAAGATAATTAAAAAAAAAATACATATTTGTAATTAATTAAAAAAAGGTTTCGTCTGGTTTTGGGATGGTGGCGAGAACCTTAGCTGCATTTCCTGGTTGCATAACTAGACTGATTCGTTGAACGAGGAAAGAGCCAGTCCTTTTGTTACCTGTAGAGGCAATTAATTTTTGAATAATGTTTTTCAGTAAGATTTTTGGTAAGTATATTATAAATTAAAATTTTGCATTGCGCAGTCTTGTTGAAATAAGTCTACGCTTCTTAACTCTATGTAGAGATTGCCACGTTTATTGCACGAAATAAAAGTATGCCCAATGCCGAAATGAATGGGCGTTATATTACAAAGGAGATAGTTTTATATCGCTCTACTATAACTGTAATAGCTCTACCAGAACTGAAATTGCTTATTTTTGCATATATTTGGCTCCTGAAAAAAAACACTTACAACAACGCTTGATATTACCGTATGCAAAAGTGGTAGAACTGAGTTAAACCATAATTGATTTAATCAGGTTTCTCAGACGCACAATTTTGGCGCGTAGAGGCGTGGCTTTTCCCTCACAAATTGAATCTTTATGAATGTTGACACAGAGTAAAAATAACGTTCTTGCCACCATTCCAAAACCGGACAAAACCTTTTTTAGTTAATCACAAATAATAAATAAAATTTTATTTTTATTTTAGTACGTTTTGGTATTGGCCTCAGATTTGACGCTATACTTCTGACGCCTCAGTGTGCGAGGGGCTTTAGGCGTAACATTATGGAAAGAGGGTACCCACAATTGAAGAAGAGAGAAAGAAAGAAAAAACGTTTAATAGGACTAACAACACACATAGTACACAAGGAAAAACATTTAACCATAGTGTCAGCAGGGAGTAATAAAAATAATAATAATATAAATAGGTGATTCGTGCGTGGCTGCAACCTCGACAGGGTCCATCCCCATTCACCGGGCAAAATTGCAAGCCAAATAATTTGATCGATAATAGAAAAAAATCAGACCGAACTTCTTGTCAGTCGAGACTTTGTATGTCATTAGTAGCTTAAGTAATTATGACATGTGTATATACATCATCACGCCTGTATTTCCCGAAGGGGTAGTCAGAGGTGCACTGCAGTGCGCCCACATCGCCGATGTATTTTGATCCCAATGTAATAGGGGGGCGAGCCTATTGCCATTATACCGGGTACATTCCCCCTCAATACGAGGGAGATTTGGGCATAATCCACCACGGCGGCCCAGTGCGGGCTGGTGAACTGCACACGCCTTTCTATAGACGTGCAGGTTTCCTCACGATGTTTTCCTTCACCGTTCAGCAAGTGGCAATCATTGTTGAAAATGACATTCGTACATGAAAATTATCTCAGAGGTGCGGGCCCGAGATTTCAACATCCCTTACGTTCAAGGCGGGCGTTCTTGCCTACGAGGCTACCACTGCCCTATGACATGTATTCAGGATAATGTGCTTCTTCTATAAGAAAATACAGTTCGGTTTGGTATTAGCGTAAAAATAGGTCGCAGACGTTTTGACGCGCCTATGGCTGCAGGCCTTTAACGAACCTCGTTGCAAACAAGATAAATTGCTTCGAGTAAAGCCTCGATTAATTCTGTTCACGTACTTTCTAAAGTGGGGAACTTGAAGTACTTATAGCAGACGAGGTTGCTAAAAGAACAAAACTACAGACTAATTTAGATTAGTAATTAGATGAAAAAAATACTGTTTATTTTCGTACTTATATGCTGGTTCTAGCAATGATCATAGATAACATAAAGTGCGAAAAAATATGACATCTGTCATACGTCAGTGACAATATGAAACTACTTTTAAAAAAAATATTGAACAAATACATCATCACGCTTGTAAACTGTCAAGGCGTGGACAGAGGTGCATTGCAGTGTTATATTCTTCGCCGATATATGTTTGATCGTAATGTAAAAGGGAGCGAGGTTATGGCAATTATACTTAATGCGAAGAAATTTAGGCCATAGTCCATCACGACCCAGTCAACCTCACTGGGGCCCGATTTTTGTTTGACAGAGATCAATCTATATTAGAGCTATATCGAAACAAAAGAAAAAATACGACCAATTTGACCTTTCGTTTCGACATAAATCTCTAATAGCGATTAATGTCTATCAAACGAAAATCGGGCCCCATATCATTCTATTGGACATGCAGGTTTCCTCACAATGTATGCCTTCATAGTATAGCAAGTGGTAATATAACTACAGCCCTTTTTAATGACCCACTGCTGGGCACGGGCCTCCCCTCAATGCGAGGGGGATTCAGGCCATAGTCCACCACGCTGGCCCGGTGCGAGTTGGCAGACTTCACACATCTATCGAGAACTAGTCAAGTTCCCTCAGACGTGCAGGTTTCCTCACGATGTTTTCCTTCACCGTTTCATAGCAAGTGGTAATCTCGGATGTAAATGAGATTCGCACATGAAACCCAGAGGTGCGAGCCGGGGTTTGAACCTGCACACTTTGATTTGCAAGGCGTGCCATCGACCACTCGGCTACCACTGCTATAAGTGGTAATAATGATTGATAATGACATGCGCACATGAAACCTCAGGTGCAAAGCTTATGGTTTGAACCTGCACTACTTTCTATAAAGGCGGGCTTTTTATCAACCATATTTATTAAAATTATAAAAGGTTCAAAGTGAACGCAGCTGAAATACATAGTACGCTTCCGATTCAATGGGTAGTCGTCAAGAATTACTTCCGTTACAAAAGTTCCGGCTTCGCTCCCCAGGGGGCTCGCCAGTCGTTTATTTTGGATGCATTCTGCATATTCGATATTCCTTGCATATTGTATTATGTATGCTCTTAAGCGGATGGAGCAGCGTATTGAACAGGAAACGGAAGTAAGCCGTAGCTTAGGGTACCTAACTGAAATGGTTCGCTTATGCATTAGTCAGACATAAATGTAGCTATATTTTCAGCGGAGCAATTTTCGTGATATCGAAATCATTTCTATTCGAGATATGTTGAAACAAAGCGTCAAATAGGTCGTATTTTATTTATTTATTCCTATATTAGTTACCCGGCGTATATTGTATTGTATTACATAAGTTATTTATTAAATAAATAAATTGAATTGAATTGAATTTTATTAATTTTTTCGACATATTTCGAATAGTGATGATGTCGATCAACCGAAAATATGAGTCCAGGAGAATTTACTGTACATAGTCTTAAAATATGTAGATACAACTTTGGTCATTGTCTTCATGACTTTGTAGCATTAAGCTATCCACACTACACACCCTGGGGCGTCTAAACGCGTGCGTTGATTTTTTTGTCACTATTTTAACGATCTGTATTGACCATAGAGTATCTAGAGTACGCATAACGTCCCCACTCTTTGTATAGCTCTGCGGCGATGTTTCCGCCATTGTTGTTCCAAGAATCCTTCTCGCAATGCGGAGTGGCACGTGCCCACTAGTGGGATGTTAAAGAAACTATAATTTTTTCCTGTTTCACATGTCTCTGTTTGGTAGATTTTTAAAATAACCGGATTTTGGTTGATACCAAGTAGTTAAATCAATGAAAATTAAAGTTATGTACAATCCAAAATAACTTGACCTGAGAATCGAAGGTTCAACAAAACAAACAGAGCTATCTATTTCTGGTCATGCACATCAGTGAAAGTTTTAGGAGTTGAATGGAGGACTAAATATAGAAGAGTGGAGAGTGAACTTGTTGTGAAGTCTATTTGTTGGTCGATCGATTGTCCTAGGCTATGTTTATTGTTTCAGTAGGGTTATGTATTTTGTTAAAGATCGAAGATGTGAGCTATGTGTGCCTACCACTGTTACAGTAAGATGTTTAAGTATATGGTCGAGCGCCAGAGGTCGTTCATCGAGCCTATGACGTGTGTCAATTATGTCATGTAGTCTAATGCTGTGCTCCGTATTATAATTAAAGAAAAACTGTTTATTTGTGTCTAAACTCCTGTGTTATTATTTCGCCCCATCAGGTTATGGGCCCAGAACGTGAAGAACAAACAATCTTGTGAAATAATAAAGTGATTTGCAATAAAATTTGTGATTGAAAACAATTTAGTGAACGTAAACGTAAGAATGCGCGTTGTGCCGCGTTGTGCATTGACTTGCCGGGTTAACGGTTTGCGTTAAGACACATTTTTTCGGTAATTTCAAGCTGTTGGAGTTGAAAAAACTTCATGATGACTGCTTCTATAAAGATAGATCCCCTTACCTGTGATAATTATGATACTTGGAAGATTCATATGCGAGCAATTTTGAAGAAAAATGACTTGTGGGAATATGTTTCGGGAATTTTGCCTCAACCGGTGAGAACGGATTCTAAGTATGCAGAATGGATTAAAATGGACGGTAAGGCTGAATCTGACATCTTATTGGCTATCAGTCCAAGCGAATTAGTGGCGTTAGACGGTCTGGAAACATCCAAAGCGATTTGGGACAAATTAAAGTCTATGTACCAATCGAGTGGACCAGCCAGGAAAGCCTCATTGTTGAAGAAACTTGTATTGACACGTATGCAGGAAGAAGATGACCTGCGTAAGCACATTTCAGATTTTTTTGATGCCGTCAAAAAGCTCAAAGAAATTGGTTTGGTTGTTATCGATGAACTATTGGCAATCCTACTACTTTACAGCTTGCCAGATTCTTTCAGTATGTTTCGTACGGCAATGGAATCGCGGGATGATTTACCATCGACAGAAGTGCTGAAGGTGAAGATCATTGAGGATTTTGAAGGTCGTAAAACAAAAGTAGTTGATCAGGGAGCTATGTTCGTCAAACGTATCAACAAGAATACCAACCAAAAGAAATATTCTAATGAGAATCAATGCCAAAATAATTTTAATAAAAATAAAATTGAATGCTATCGTTGTGGTCGACGTGGGCATGTGGCGAGAGAGTGCAGAACTAAAAATGTCAATAAAGAGAAGCAGAGCGCACAGCAATTAGGTCAGAGTAGTAATGAGCAACCGACGACGATGTTAATGAGCACCGCCGAAGAGGTGATGATCGGTGAACAAAAAAATCCTATTTGGTGTATCGACAGCGGGTGCACGGGACATATGTGTAACGAGAAGCACATGATTAAAGGATTCACACGGCTAGATTCTGAATTAAATTTGGCTAACAATGAAAGTACACAAATTACCGGGACGGGTAAAGTGAGCATTTCAGTCGACACTGGCAGTGAAAAACGCCGTGTAGATATACAGAATGTATTCTATGTGTCGGACTTGCGTACGAATTTGTTATCAGTAGCGAAGATGACAGATCGTGGATTCGAGGTTCGTTTTAAGAAAAACGACGCAATTGTGGTCGACGATAAAAACAAGGTTCATATGAAAGCCGACCGCGTTGGTAATTTATACCATGTTCGAATGAATAACAACGAAGTTAGCAACGTTGCGACTGTGAAGAAACCCATAGATCTTTGGCATGAACGTCTTGGGCATCTTAATGAACGTGATTTAAAAGCAATGTCGAAAAGTGGTCTAGTACATGGCCTGACATTTAACGACACTGAAAAATTGTCGGAGTGTGAAATTTGTATTAGTGAAAAGCAAACATGCAAGCCTTTTACTAAGAGTAGCGATGATCGTACGAGCAAGTTACTCGAGATTGTTCACACGGACGTATGTGGTCCTATGAGACAACAGTCTTTTGGCGGGAAAAAGTATATTGTCACTTTCATCGACGACAAATCCAGATGGTGTGAAGTTTACTTCATAGCGAATAAAAGTGATGTCCTGCGAGTTTTTCAAGAATATAAAGCTTATGTTGAGAAGTTTACAGGCAAGAAGATAAAGCATCTACAATCTGATAACGGCCGAGAGTATGTAAACAATGAATTTGATAATTTTTTGAAGAAAGAAGGCATCAGAAGGAGGTTAACAGCGCCCTATACGCCGCAACAAAACGGTGTAGCTGAAAGAAAAAATCGAACGCTGATTGAGATGGCGCGATGCATGATGCGTCAAGCAGGGTGTCCTCCTGCGTTTTGGGCAGAGGCAGTACATACTGCGAATTACATAAGAAACAGATGTCCTACTACAGCGTTGAATGGGCAAATACCTTTTACAGTATGGAAGGGGAAGAAACCTACTGTGATATATATGAATGTATTTGGATCGAAAGCTTACTATAAAAATAAAGGAATACAAAAAGGAAAATTTGATTCTAATTCTGAACTAGGAGTTTTTATGGGCTATGATACCCAATCTAAAGCATATAGAATTCATGATCCGAAAACAAGAAGAATAATAGTGACTCGTGACGTTAAATTTATGAATGAGACTGCGTTCAGGCATGAATATAAGGAAATACTTGATGAAGAAGATAGTACTGATACAAATGAAATCATAGTGGATTTAAGTATGCCTAACGTAAGTAACAAAGAAGTTCGAAGAGCTCCTATAAAACCTATAAGAGGTGGAAATACGACTAGGAGATCATTAGAGAGTGTAAACGACTCAGAAGAAGATAGAAATACAGGAAATCAACAAAGAAAAAGAACATCAACAGTTTCGTGGGAAAGTCTAATAAATTCTCCAAAAAGAGGAAGAGGGAGACCAAGAATAGTTCGTACTGGTTTAGTGGGAAGACCGCGTAAAGAATACAGACCAGCGAATGATACAGACGGTGAAGACGAGCCGGATGAAGAAGAAGAGTGCAACGAACAGCTAACAGCTGGAATAGCAATTATAGAACCTACAACATGGAATGAAATAGAAAAGACAAGCGATGATGTTGATGCATGGCAAATGGCTTTAGAGAATGAGTACCTAGCACAAATTAAAAATGGCACGTGGGAGATAGTACCGAGACCACCGAATCGTAAAGTCATTGGGAGTCGATTCGTGTTTAGTACTAAAACTACGGGCAAAAAGGTACGTCTCGTTGCAAAAGGATGTTCACAACGGCCAGGGGAGGATTTCCATGAAACTTCTTCTCCAGTTGTGAGATCATCATCAATAAGACTCATAGCTGCAGTGTCAGCAGAATTGGGACTAGAGATTCACCAAATGGACGTAGTAACAGCTTACCTTAATGGCTCTTTAGAAGAGGAGGTATATATGGAAGTACCAGATCAGTTACGTGAAGTTATAGATAGAATACTCACTAATCAGAAAATCGGTTCAGGTAAAATGATTTTACAAGATAAGAAAATGATTCAAACAGCTAAGCGTTGGAATGAAGACCTGAATGAATATGATAGTAGTGTGTGTATGCTTAGAAAGTCACTGTATGGTTTGCGTCAGTCTGGATTGCAATGGCATAAAGAATTGGTGAGAAAGTTAATAAACATAGGTTTTGAAGCTTTACAACAAGATCCATGTGTGTTTGCAGCTACAAAAGGTGAGAAAATGATGTTGATTGCTATATATGTTGATGATATAATTTTATCTACGAATGATACTGTATGGTTGCAAGATGTAAAAAAACAGTTATCTAATGCATTCGAGATGAAGGATATGGGAAGGATAAATCACTGTTTGGGCATTGAGTTTACACGTGATAATGAAGACAGAGTGTACCTAAATCAAAGTGTTTATCTGCAAAAGGTATTAGAACGGTTTGGTATGAGCGAGTGTAAGCCTATTATGACCCCCATCGATATGAATGTGAAGTTAGAGAAGCCTAAATGTGTGAAGAATGATGTGATGAGTAAGTATCCTTATCAAAGTTTAATCGGTGCATTATTGTATCTGTCTGTGTCCACACGACCAGATATTGCGTATGCCGTAAATTATTTAAGTCAGTTTAACACAAATTATGATGTTGAGCATTGGAAGGCGGCGAAGCGCGTTTTAAGATACCTGAAAGGTACGCCTGATTATGGTTTAGTGTATGAAAGAACGGGTCTACCGTTGTTTGGTGTAGTTGATGCAGACTGGGGTTCGAATGTGATAGATCGACGATCTTATTCTGGTTTTGCATTTATCTTAGCAGGTGCTCCAATAAGTTGGGAAGCGCGAAAACAACGGACGATTGCCCTATCGAGCACGGAAGCAGAATACATGGCGATTTCGGAAGCTACCAAAGAGGCTATGTATTTGCGTGACGTTCTGAGTAATGTCGGGATGCAGAATGATTGTGTGACATTATTCAACGATAATCAAGGTGCGATGAAGCTTGCTCAAAGTAGAAATTATCGCTCACGTACTAAGCATATTGACGTGAGGCACCACTTTATTCGAGATATGTGCGAACAAGGTGTAATTAATTTGAAATACTTAAGTACAGATAGAATGCCTGCGGATGTTTTGACCAAGGGTTTGAATGGAACAAAGCATCATGAATGTCTGCGTAATTTAGGTATGATGGATGTATATGATGATTAAGTTAGACCCACAACTTCGAGGGGAGGTGTTAAAGATCGAAGATGTGAGCTATGTGTGCCTACCACTGTTACAGTAAGATGTTTAAGTATATGGTCGAGCGCCAGAGGTCGTTCATCGAGCCTATGACGTGTGTCAATTATGTCATGTAGTCTAATGCTGTGCTCCGTATTATAATTAAAGAAAAACTGTTTATTTGTGTCTAAACTCCTGTGTTATTATTTCGCCCCATCATATTTAAATAGGCTCACCTTTATATAAAGCAATTTAAATAAATCTACAGCAGTGTTAGCCTCGTAGGCAAGAACGCCCGCCTTGAACGTAAGTGGTGCAAGTTCAAATCCCAGGCCTCGCAAATCGCACCTCTGAGATAATTTTCAATTTTCATGACACTAGTTAGACCTAACAATGTGAGCTGCATTATACTCGATTCCAGTAATAGGTATGGCAGAAACATTTGAACGCACGGAATTTTTCCCTGGTCTCAACAAGGTCTGTGTAATACATTTACCTCTGTACGTAATAATTTGTTAGTAAAATACATTCAACTCTACACTGCATGACTCAAACTTGTTTGTCAATTTACTTTGTCCAGGCTCGCTCCCCGTGCGCCAGCCTCCTAGGCAGTTAATCTAAAAGTCATGTGCTTGCTCTGTTCAATTATTAGACGCTTGAAGTCCAGTCGCGCAACCACTGGGCAATGCGTATACTCACTAGGTAAAATAATCGTAGCGTTTGAAAACCGCCTGTATGTAAAAAAAATTGTGGCTTTTTATTTTGTAGATCATCTTCGAAAGTATAAATGTAGTACATATTTAAATTAAGGTATTATATTGTTTTCTTATATTTACGCGAAAAACTATACATTGAAATTAAACTATTTTACGGATTTTATCGCGTTTATTTACTATTTTATTTTCCCGACGTTTCGGCTGCTTTACAGCAACCATGGTCACGGGGGGACTGAGGTGTTAGACGTCCTGATGTCATAGTTAATAACTGGGTACCCTCATATTTAGTTGTTGTTTGCGGTCCGATCCACGCAGAAAGTGCTTACGGTGTCCTGAGGTCTTGCAATGGTACACTTGGTTTTGGATTTAATCATATTGATTACTGGATCCCAAGTTGGTGGTAGCACCCAGCCATCTTTCCTATTGAAATTAGGATGTTTTTTTATTTCAATGGCCTCACGTATCATCCTTGGTCGGAGTCAGTGTTCTTTTGCGAGGATATGCGGTTTATCAAATCTGATATAATGGCGGGTGCGGTCTACTAACTTGAAAAAACTCGGTACTAATAACTTGAAAAAATCGTTTAAAGTTTACTGATTAAGCGTGTAGACAGAAATCTGGGTTGCCAGTTATTGGCATAATTAAAATATGACTCCTAATTTTTTGTATGTCTATTTATCGCTATAAAAATATCAAAACAGATTCAACATACATTTTCCTACCAAAGTTTTTTTAAATCTAGTACGTACGCAATCACTTTAAAGTTTCACAGTACAGCCGAAGCGAGGCGTTTGTAACGAATTCATAGCGTCGCCGGCCATTCCATGGTGGACTAACTACTTCGAAATTCACACGCGAATACTCGCAATTTTGACTCTATAACTTGTATTATTTTGGGTCTCCAAATAATAGAGACTTTTCAATAACTTTCAGAGATCGTCACCATTAATGAGAAGGTCCTAAGATATTTTCTCAGTCGCAGCCCAACCGGCTTGAGGATGCCTCGTTTCGAGGCGAGACACGTGTCGATTTTTTTTTATTTGATTGATCTGCGGAGGATTGCTCATTGTTCATTGCACCTCTGAGATAATTTTCATGTGCTTATGTCATTTTCAATAATGATCACCACTTGCTGAACGGTGTAGGAAAGCGTGGTGGACTATGGCCCAAAATCTCCCTCATATTGAGGAAGAATGTGCTCGGTATAATGGCAATAGGCTCGCCCCCAAATAAATTGGGACCAAAATACATCAGCGAAGTATGGGCGCAATGCAGTGCACCTCTGCCTACCCTCTCAGGGAATACAGGCCAGATGATGATGATGATGATGATGTTAAAACTGTACCAAAATATTTGTGACTTGCTATACTTGTATAGCATAAGCTAGAGAACCTATACTTTAATAATTTACCCTTCGCCTTCTGAAAAACTAAGATAAAACTTTTAATATCCATTTCACGATTCTCATTCAAAGTGACCATTATGTGTGACAAGCCAACCGTAATAAGTCCTATAAAAAGACCTGCCCATTGAATGGTTAGGCATCAAATTCTCAAACGTTTCATCAGCTCAGCGCACATTCACAAAAGTTGGTAGTAAAAACGATAACGTACGACTCTTGGGGATTATTTTGCAAGATATGCGATTTTCTATATTATTTTTAATAGAAAGGCGTGTGGAGTTCGCGTAGTAGCCTAGTTGGTAGAACATCAGCCTTGAAAGCAAGGGTTGTTAGTTCATATCCCGGACACGGTTTATCTGACTCCGCCATTGTTATTTTCCAATATCCCGTATACTACAAGAACATGAGATAACAAAAACCGGCCAAGTGCGAGCTGGACTCGCGCACCGAGGCTTCCGTACCTAAACTGTGAAAGCACCGAGCATTACTCTAACGAAAAGATGAACTGGATAAAGAGACAAACTTAACTTTGCGGTTGGTATACTGGAGTCCCCATACAAAGTAACTACAAAATAAGGTTCTAATCGCAACAGGATAACCTGTTGGTGTTGTAGCTACGCACAAGTCACCTATTTCTATTATTATTATTATTTATACTCCTTGCTGTCATTATTGTTATGTTTTTCCTAGTGTATTGGGTGTGTAGTTAGTCTTCTTTTCTTTCTTTCAAGATGAAAATTAATATTTGAGAATGAAATGGTCTATATTAAAAGATCGGGCCCCGTTTCACAGTCCACCAAGACATATGTAGTCGGGACTGTGAAACCCAGCTCGTTTCCGCATGAACGGGCGCGCTGAATAGATATCCAGCGGATGATGACACTAATATTTATGCTCCAAGGAGCCGGCATCTCGTCGTTTTGAGCAGACAACGATTTTAATTCAGGTCATCTACACCTAAAACATACCGTAAAATTTGTCGAGTCGCGTCCATTTTACTTGTTTATAATAATGTACTCTGTATAAATATACATAAAGATTGAATTTCCGTGGCAAAAACCACGCGATGACACGACTAAATTTGCTCGCGTCATCGACGAGTGTTCATTGAAAAATGTACTTCTTTTATGAGTTAATACAGTTTGTTTTGGTATTGCCAAAAAAATGGTTTAATCCTCCCTAGGGCGTCGAATTTCTTTGTCATACCAAAATAAACTGTATTGACACATCGAAATAGTTCATTCTTCAACTAGATGACACTGACAGCGCGTGAGACGGGCGTGGCTTTTACCAAAGAAATTTAATCTTTATGCAGTTTTTAGCAGTGGTAGCCGAGTGGTCGAACGCACGCTTTGCAATCAAAGTGCGCAGGTTCTATCCCCGGCTCGCACCTCTGGGTTCCATGTGCGAATCTCATTTTCATCTGAGATTATCACTTGCTAAGAAACGGTGACGGAAAACATCGTGAGGAAACCTGTGTGCCCGGTATAATGGCAATAGGCTCGCCCCCTATTACATTGGGACCAAAATACATCGGCGAAGTGTGGGCGCACTGCAGTGCACCTCTGCCTACCCCTTCGGGGAATACAGGCGTGATGATGTATTATTATGTATTGACACAAAGTTCGTTTTGTTATTGGCAAACATCCGAGTGGCTTTTAATTCAGCCACTCGTCCACGCCAGATCCTTGTAATAAGTACACCTAGACCCTTATATCTTTACATCTTTTGAGTCTTGAACGTGGAAAACGAAGTGAAACAGGGAATTCAGTATGAAACCAATTTACTAACAGTCATCCGTTGTAATATGACAATGGAACTTGTACGGAGTGCCTTCGCGATATACGGAATGCCTTTCGGTAGTGGCTACTAAGGGAGCGGGGTTAACTACCATAAACTACCTATCTATCTAAGATGGTAATGAAACTTTGACACCTTTGTGGGGAAATCGTGGTAGGAGGTTGTCAAGGACAGAGAAGTGTGGAAAAGAGAAGAGGCGAATTTTACCCAGGATTGGGTAAAATGTAAGCAATAAAAAAAACTACCATTTCTACTAGAGATGAAACGTATAGTGGTGTGGCCGGATACCGGATATTCGGCAAGCTACCAGGCCGGAGCGCCGGATATCCGGCCCTTTAAAAGACATCTAAAATCGATCGCAATCACGACACATATGGTGGTCAGTTAATTTGCATCAGTACCCGCAGTTGTCAAGGTTGGCAAGAATTTATCTTTCAGCACCTGGCAGTAGCGTTTACAGCGAAAGGCTATTTTCAGCTGGTCTGGTATACAAAACCAAGCGGAGTCGCCTCTTACCAACAAATGCCGAAAATTCATCCGGTATTCATTCGAGTACTAAACTAATTAATTAATCAAATATTTTTGACGTGCGATTATAAAAAAATTAACGAAGAGTGAATGCATTGCAGTGCATCCCTGCCGACCCTTTCGGGGAATACAGGCGTGACAATGTAAATGATATTTATTACATCTACATTGTAAGAAAGTCATGTGGATTCGCTAGTTATAATTTCTTCATTATCGTTTTTTCAGTGGCCGCCCGCCCTCGTATGTCCCTCGCGATGTTCTCAGAGCACACATTTCTATTTTACTTATGATCCTGGTAACATTATGGCATTGCCATTGTTATCGTGACTTTTCAGTTTAAGAGGGGTATATCCGAGTGATTTATATAAGCATTTTCTCGTAAAACACTATACCGGGTGTTTCAGAAGGCCCGAAATAATACTTTGGCGTTTGCATCAGTATCAGGTATGCAACTGAATGGTATGAAAATGTCATCGAAATTCGACCATGTTTTTTGCAACTTTTTTTTTGTCGTCATCTAACCATTAGACTATTGTACCCCTTTAATTATTCTGTCAACAGTTATATAACTATAAGCTCGTTCATATTATTATACATACTTACTGTAACATTTAAATAATGTACTTTCTTAGTCTTCCGTAACCGTAAACTAACTGGAACTGAACTGTCTATGTATTATATATTTTTTGATACATTTCAAAATCAATTACGTTTATATACTAAAAAAATCTAAAATCAAAGTTAGTTTGGCCCGGAATTACGGTATAACAAAGCCACCGGCGGCCGGATATGACCGGCCACGGGATCACTTTCAGTCGGAAACAGCGGCGATTCCCGCGCGAATCTATTTCCGGCAGTTTCAGGCTTCAGCGGGCGTTAAACTGAATTCAGTCTTATATTGAATAAGGAACGGCAATGTGGATTAGTTTGTTTTTTTAAGATACAAACGTATAGATATAATCGAAGTAAACTCTAGTCAAGGGATTCCCATACTATTTTGGATAAGAGACCCCTCTTCTAAAATGAACGGATACCTCAGAGCCAAATAACCAAATTACTTTAAAAATTCTACCTCGAGATTTTTCCTTATTGATACAAAAGACATCGGCAAAGTGTCAGTGCACTGCGGTGCACCTCTGCTTACCTCTTTGAGGAAAACAGGAAATGTTAATAAATACTCAAGTAGTGATATTGATTTTAAATACAAAAAAAATAACAAAAAACCTATGTACACTAAAATGTTACAAATAACATTATTACATAGACCCTGAGATATCTCCTTTCCAACAAAAAAAAACATCAAAATCGGTTTATAACCGAGGAAGTTATCCGCGAACACATATAAAAAAATAATTGATGGAAACAGGCGTAATATTGCGGAAATCCATTGTTAATACAATATTAGAGAAAGGCTCCCACCACTCACCCTCGGAATTGTTTAGAATCCCAAATTATAAATCAAATAAATTTGATCGATAATAGAGGAAACCAACAAGACCGAACTCCCTGTCAGTCGAGAGTCAGTATGTCATAAGTCATGGGCCCTAACTATGAGCAATCCTCCGCAGAACAATCGAATCTAAAAAAAAAAAATTCGACACGTGTTTCGCCTCTCAACGAGGCATCCTCAGGACGGTTGGGTTATTGATTTGATTTATAATTTGGGATTCTAAACAATTCCGAGGGTGAGTGGTGGGTCCCTTTCTCTAATATTGTATTTACATATAAAAAAAAACGGTCGAATTGAGAAACCTCCTAAGTCGGTTTAAAAATACTGACATTCTGGAAATGTATTCCTAGGGAGCCAATATTATCTGAATACCTATCTCGGTGGGTTACAAATATTTCCTCCCGACACGATCACCGCCCTCCTCGACCCGGGCGTTGAGAGGGCCACCAACACACCTACACCAGCCTCAAACAGACACCGATCTCGCCGGCGAGGTCGAGGAACCCCCTCTTCCGCTCGTAGGTGCATCTTTGCACCTAGGAGCGCAGTCACTACCTCTCCCCTCACGGTAACTGCCCAAGCCGAGGTCGTGCCCCCTGTGGCGCCCTTGAGCTAGTTGCCACCCCTTTCCGCCCTTAAGGCCTTGGTTGGAGTGCACTCTGCGCTCGCCACTCCTCCGGTAAAGCTGTAAAGGCCACCTCACGGCCAACAGTGTAAGTCCTTCAAAAAAAAAAAAAAAAGGTTACAAATATCGCAGCTTTAGAATTTTATAGACCTATTTTGAAATGTTATTAACTATCTTATGATTATACGTGTAAGCTCGTTTTTCGAAGTGCGCGTTTGCGCGCCTTTTGCGACACGCGCAACTCGTACAAGCGTTGACGCGCTTATAAACTCGTATATGCTACTGACACTCGCCACCACCGGTTTGAACGTAACGCCGGAATAAACCCGTCTACGTTCAGGTTCTTAGGAAGTGCGCTTGTAAGCGCTTATGCCGTAACGACGGTAAAAACCCTTGACTGAAATCGCTAGTATATTTCTTTTTAGGGACTTAAAACTGATGTTTGCGTTTAAAAACTGCGTCCAGACGTTCGGCAGGTAATTGTTAATTTGCCTTAAGTTTTGAATCCCTAAATACATCATCATCATACATCATCACGCCTGTATTCCCCGAAAGGGTAGGCAGAGGTGCGCTGTAGTGCGCCCACACTTCGCCGATGTATTTTGGTCCCAATGTAATAGGGGGCGAGCCTATTGCCATTATACCGGGCACATTACCCCACAATACGAGGGAGATTTGGGCCATAGTCCACCACGCTGGCCCAGTGCGGCTTGGTGAACTTCACACGCCTTTCTATAGACGTGCAGGTTTCCTCACGATGTTTTCCTTCACCGTTCAGCAAGTGGTAATCATTGTTGAAAACGACATTCGCACATGAAAATTATCTCAGAGGTGCGGGCTTGGGATTTGAACTTGCACCCCTTTCGTTCAAGGCGGGCGTTCTTGCCCACGAGGCTACCACTGCTTGTTCCCTAAATAAACTACCCACTATTAAGCATTATCTTCTAACGTTCGTAGATATTAAAATAACAACTAAATACTAAATGGCAAAGAAAAAATATTTAAAAGTAAACTTAATAAAGACAATAAACACGATTGTAATATTCGAGGGGGTGATTACAATAATTATTCTTCACATTAAAACAGCACTGTTTTACAAGGGATACAATTTGAATACGGCTACACTACGCTAAAACCGATAAAACTTTATGTTTATGGACATAAAACATGCTCTGTCCTATCTAAATATTTTTACTTTTTACTAGATGAACCCGCGACGTCGTTCGCGCGGAATTTAGGAGACAGATTAATTTTACAAAAATAAAGGTAGCCTAATTTACTCCATAAAGCATGAGCTATTTTTCAGTGAAAGTCCCATCAAAATCGGTAGAACCGTTCCAGAGATTACCCTGTACTAACAGACAGACATAAGATTGCAAACTTGTATCTTCGATATAGATAGCTTGTATACTTGCATATGCATTTAGTAAAAAGCTGTTATTATTGTATGACAAACAGACACTTTAATTTTATTTCTGTGTGTATATATTTCTATAGCCAATCTGGTAATGGAAAAATTCATAAAACCATCCATAAAAAAACAATGTAACGTTTTAAAAGCTATTGCGTTGTTTTAGCTCAAATTGGATATAGTAGAGTAAATATCACCAGACGCCACATACTCATCGTATGATGCCAAAACTAACAAAGCTTGTTCTATAGGTAAGGATGGTAATGCGCTTAGTTTAGTGAAGTTTAGTTTAGTGCAAATGGGATCGATACTAATTGACGCCTAGTTCGTACTACCAAAGCACCACGGTTTGTTTGAGTATATATAAGAAAATCATAAGTAATAAAATCATTTCCAATTTTAGTCAGTCGCCCAAGTTACATAAAAGGAGAGTTCCCTTTTATGAACGCCCGTCATTCATCTTTATAGATAAATGTACTAATTACTTAGTATTATGGAAGCGTATTCAAATGAAATGATATTTTAATTAATAATCCTATTAGCAGAAATTAAATTGTACAGGAATTCTCACGGTATTTTTTTGGATTATTCAGGGAACTATTTATTTCATTGATTCGTGTTGAATGCCCTCAAGGCATTGCTTAATAAAATAAAAACATATAAAATACCATCACGGCTGTAACTTCCGAAGGGTTAGGCAGAGGTACACTGCAGTCACGCCTCGATGGATGTGGTTTTTAGGGTTCCGTACCTAAAGGGTAAAACGGGAACCCTATTACTAAAACTTCGCTGTCCGACCGTCCGTCCGTCTGTAACCAGACTGAATCTCATGAAACGCGATTGTTAGACAGTTGAATTTAAGGGGCTCCTAAACAACAAACGTGATTTTTTTTGCTTATTTTTATAGAGAATGGTACGGAACCCTTCGTACGCGAGTCCGACTCGCACTTGGCCGTTTTTTTCTTCTATGTTAGGTTGAATTATACTAAAGTATAGTTATATTCGTTTGAAAAAGGAAAAAAATGCCTAGAATCTAGTCTCGGCGTTAATTCCAATAAATGTATACAAATACGTATTTAATTAATAAAACCTTGATAAATCCTCATTAAGAGTCCCTCCTGCTCCTCAAGTACATTCAATAAACATTGGAAAGTACTGAAAGCGTTTCTTAGACGAAAGTTTAGGGAATTACGAACGCAATATAAATTAGTTAAAATGAATTATTGTTACGAAACAAGGGAACAATTTCGGCGTTGAATTAATGAAGAGGCTTTCAGTATCGTCTGAAAGAGATTCGTGTTTTGATGAAATGTAAGTTACAATAGAATACGTCACAAAGTATCGCACTTTTACAATTATAGATATATACAAGGTTTTCTTATATTTACGCGAATACTATACATTGAAATAAAACTATTTTACGGATTTTTTTAACTATGACATCAGGACGTCTAACACCTCAGTCCCCCCGTGACCATGGTTGCTGTAAAGCAGCCGAAACGTCGGGAAAATAAAATAGTAAATACACGCGATAAAATCCGTAAAATAGTTTTATTTCAATATATACAAGGTGTTTCAGAAGTCCGAAACTGAATGGTATAAAAATTTGGTCGAAATTCTACCATGTTTTTTTCAACTTTTTTTTCGTCGTCAATTTCTATAACAAGAATTGTACTCACGCAGTCTAATATTAGATACAAATTTTGGCTTTTCGTTTAACTACGTCCATTTACAGCCTGTTAAAATTCCCAACTAATTGCAATGATCTCTCACTCGGAATAGCAAGAAAGTAACAAGAAAACGTTTTTTGCGAGTGTCCTTAGCCTGTTTACGGAATATTTGCGTCGAAATTTGCGAAATAAGTGAAAAACTCTTTTAACCGTCTAATTCCGGCGTCCAATTTACGTCACTCGTTGCTTACACATGGTTTTTTACGTTGACGGGGTCGCAGTTATCTTGTGAAACTTGGGGTTGCCAATTTCCTTGTGATTCGTCCGCAAAGTTAATTTAAATCAGGATTCCGAGTTGGTAAATATATATCCGCCATCGGTATCATGTTTTCATTTATAATTAATTTATGTTTTTATTAATTAATATATCCTTGCTATTAATTAAAAAAAATGAAATAATTGGAACAAAATAACAAAGATTGCCATAAAAATAAAAGCGACATTTGCGATAGTTTAAAACTATGTTGCAATTGTCAGCGCCCATTGCCTTAAAAATGCGTAAGTTACATATTGTTTTACATACGTCAAAACATTAAAAAAAACGCTCTTTGTGTGTGTATGAGTTTCAAAATTATACTGAGTTTGATTAAATAATATATTTTTATGAAATTAATCCGTCATTTTCGTATAACAATATAAATAATTTGTATTTGTACAAAAAAGTTACTATTATATTACTTGACACTGGCAAAATACCTGAAGCCATAATCTCATCTACTTTCCTCTAAACATCTTATTTCATAATTTCGTCAAAAGAAGAAAAATATTTGTTTTAATTCAAATTAAACACCCCTTATAATCGTCAGCAAAAATATGCTGTGTTAATCTTACATTACAACCTCGAGAAGGACGGCAATACACTTAGTTTAGTTAGGTATCACCTTTTATTTTAATAATTTTTTTTATTATAATTTAAAAAGAAAACTTGTAATGTGGCAACCCTTTATAGGCCGTAAGACATGACGAGGCGGATTTTCCGAGTACTGAGTCAACCCTATTGGAACCGCCCACCCTTAGTCGCTTCCGACTCACTAATTTGATCAAATCCGTGACTCATAGATACTTCCTAGCAAAATAAGGGTAAGCTATTCCAAACTATGAATCACCAATAGTCATAATCCATTTGTATGAACAAATCTAATCAATATAATCCATGTGTAACCAAGTGGTCGAACGCACGCCTTGCAATCAAAGTGTGCAAGTTCCAACCCCGGCTCGCCCCTCTGGTTTTATGTGCGAATCTCATTTTCATCCGAGATTACCACTTGCTATGAAATGGTGAAGGAAAACATCCTGAGGAAACCTGCATGTCTATAGAAAGGCGTATGAAGTTCACCAACCCGCACTCGGCCAAGGTGGTGGACTATAGCACAGAAATCTCTCGTATTGAGGGAGAATGTACCCGGTATGATGGCAATAGGCTCGCCCCCTATTACATTGGGACCAAAATACATCGGCGAAGTGTGGGCGCACTGCAGTGCACCTCTGCCAGCCCCTTCGGGGAATTCAGGCGTGATGATGATGATGATGTATATATAATCTAATCAAACTAAACAGGGCATGGTAGATACCATGCCGTGTTTACTTTGATAGTTAAGTACCTACTTAACTGTAGAAATAAATTAGATGAGTAACACCAGCTATCTGCCAATTTATTCCAGCCCCGTCAAAACAGGTCAGCCGTTTGCAAGCTTACCTCAAACAAACAGACAGACAGGATAAAAAAGAAAATCGCGTACTTTCATATTATGCGTTGCGACACTTGAACTTTAATTATTTTTAACCGAGTTCAAAAAGGAGGAGGTTCTCAGTTCGACCCGTATGTTTTTTTTATAAATATATAACTAGTAACCATATAGCAGTGGTAGCCGAGTGGCCGAACGCACGCCTTGCAATCAAAGTGTGCAAGTTCCAACCACAGCTCGCACCTCTGGTTTTATGTGCGAATCTCATTTTCATCCAAGATTATCACTTGCTATGAAACGGTGAAGGAAAACATCGTGAGGAAACCTGCACGACTGAGGGAACTTGACAAGATTTTGATAGATGTGTGAAGTCTGCCAACCCGCACCGGGCCAGCGTGGTGGACTATGGCCTGAATCCCCCTCGCATTGAGCGGAGGCCCGTGCCCAGCAGTAGGACGTTAAAAGGGCTGTAGTTAGTTATAACTAGTAATCAGCTTGTTAGATTATAACGTAATTATATATTATCAGTAGAAAAAAAAAAGGAAGAGAGGTAGACTACAAAAAAGGTGGGCCGACGACATCAGACAAGTGGCAGAAGTGACGTGGAATAGAGTGGCTCAAGAGAGACATGAATGGAAAAGGTTGGAGGAGGCCTTGGCCGACTGGCAAACAGATCTGCAGAAAACAAGCAAGATCCAAATAATAGACTAGGTTAAGTTTCAGTACTTAAATGTAAATAGCATGATTACTAAGTAGATCTGAATAAAAGGCTATATTATTTTTATTATTATATATTATCAGTGCAAGTTAACAGGCGTTTGATCCTTATATTCGTGATCATAGATTGCTCACTAAATATGCTTCGTGAATACCTCAGAGATAGAGCCAATAGACCATACGTCATAATAGCTAATACACTTTTCATTTCTATTGAATTCAGATTTATGTTAGATGGCGATAGATGGCTATCCAACAATTGGATTGGTAAAAAGCGTTACTGATTAAGTTTTCAATATTCGTCGCAAAACCGCTGGTGGCTCGCGTCGGACAAATTGGTCGCGGGCAACGCACACCGCAAATACCATTGGGGCGTGCCCCTGCGGTATTAGGGTACAGTCTCATATACGAATTGATTCAGAGTGGTTATACTAATCCTTATAATATTATAGACTAAGTTCATCCTCTTATTTTTTGACCAAAATAGTGAAATGGTGACATTTTAGTGGAATAAGATGAGGAATGCCTGCACTTGCGATTAGCGGTATTTATAGCAATGTCGAGTAATTAATAGTCGAGACAAATTCAATAAATACACATTATAAATAAAATAAAAAAATTATAAAAACCTAGGTGCACTAAAACTAAAAAGCTACAAATAACCTTACTACTACTACTACAGGCCTTTTAACGTCCCACTGCTGGGCACGGGCCTCCCCTCAATGCGAGGGGGATTCAGGCCATATTCCATCACGCTGGCCCAGTGCGGGTTGGCAGACTTCACACATCTATCGAGAACTAGTCAAGTTCCCTCAGACGTGCAGGTTTCCTCACGATGTTTTCCTTCACCGTTTCATAGCAAGTGATAATCTCGGATGAAAATGAGATTCGCACATAAATCCCAGAGGTGCGAGCCGGGGTTTGAACCTGCACACTTTGATTGCAAGGCGTGCGTTCGCCCACTCGACTACCACTGCTAACCTTACAATTAATTATATTTTGAGAAGGTGCCAATCTACGCCAGACTAGGCAAATACCGGCACATAATATTGGACTATACCGCAAAAACGCTAGCCATGAAGTGCTCTAAGCCATTATTTAAGCAGGCAAACATCGCTGATACTGACACCACGGGTTTACGTGTCAAGCGCGTAGGCCATATAAACGAGCACCACTGTAATGCTGATAAAAATTCTAATAGGGCACCACAAAAGCTAGACATTCGCCCTTTTGGGTATTTAATTCATGTTTACAGTGATTTGAAGAGAGTAACTAGTTTACTGTGGCCTCAGTAAAAATCTTTAACTGCAAAATGTAATATTTGGCCATACAATACATCTTTTGTACCCGACTACGGCAAATTCAAATAGAAGGGTTACGATTTAAGCAGTCTTATGTATGTATGTATTTATTTAAAGTCGACACACCAACAGTACACGCATACACGCCACACATTCCCACCACTGTTACAGGAGTAACAGTGGTGGGAATGTGTGGCGGGCTTAGTCCCACACCAACAGTATACCACAAGTTAAAGTTTTTGTAATACTATTTTTATTTTTCGGAAGTTACCCATTTTTTTGTTACTGATATCACGTGAACAATAAAAAAAACTTGTATCACTTGGAGAGGTGTGTATGTGTTATGCATCCACTATAAAGGGATAGAATACTGCTTTATATATTATCAGGTGCATCTCAAAGAAAGGGAAATTTGGGCCGTAGTCCCTACTCGCTGGCGCTGGTTAGGCCCAAGGGCTAACTTCACACATTTTTTGAGTAAAAGATGAGCCCTTTCGAACATGTAGATTCCTTCAGGATCATTTACGGATCTTTGCAAAGTCGAATGAAGTTCAAAGTCTAGATAGCACTTCCGTCTCTATTCCAAACAGTAGCCTACAATTCCTGAAAATGGTATTGTAAATCAGTTTGAGTCTAAAAAAATAAATAATTCTCCTTATTACATTTAATTACATTCGCACATAAAAATTATCTCAGAGGTGCGGGCCTGAGATTTAAACTTGCACCCCTTACGTTCAAGGCGGACGTTCTTGCCCACGAGGCTACCACTGCAAAAAGCCTCTATAAATGGCTTATAAATACGATTTATGAAGATCCCTACCACCATTCTCTTGAAACATAAACCATCAACAGGTTTCAGCCAATTTCAACTCCATGGCTTATAAATACGATTTATGAAGAACCCGTCGACCATCCTCTTGAAACATAAACCTTCAACAGGTTTCATTCAATTTCAACTCCCGTTCGTAACCCCATGCATTTTTAAATTTACTCTCAACTGAAACTGAATCATAATTGTAATAATAATAACCGTTTCCTGAACGTTGTTGGCTGAATGTGCTGTAAAAAGCATATTTATGGTTGCACAGAAAGGCGTATTAATAATGGACCTCGTTTCGGTCGGATTTGGGAATGACATATTGTTAGGGTAAAACGGGAACCCTATTACTGAGACTTCGCTGTCCATCCGTCCGTCCGTCAGCCCGTCCGTCCGGCCGTCCGTCTGTCACCAGGCTGTATCTCATGAACCATGAATGATAGTTAGAGAGTTGAAAATTTCACAGATGATGTATTTCGGTTGCCGCTATAACAACAAATACTAAAAACAAAGTAAAATAAAATATTTAAGGGGGCTCCCATATAAAAAACGTGATTTTTTTACCGTTTTTATACATAATGGTACGGAACCCTTCGTGCGCGAGTCAGCCTCGCACTTGGCCGGGTTTTTGTATTTTGGTGCCAATTTTATGGCAAAACGGGTTCTTTTTCTGCGGGAATGCATGTCTAGTGTATAAATCGGAAGTATACGCAAAATTTGTGCATAAATAAGAGTGGGAAATAGGTACAATAGCCTAGGAAGACTAGTTTAGCAGCGTAAAGTTGTAAAAATACTAAATAAATTGTATGTAAACGTAGTAGAAAAACATCGTTGGGAAACCTGCAGGTCTGTGGAAAGGCGTGTGAAGTTCACCAACCCACACTGTGCCAGCGTGGTGGATTATGGCCCAAATCTCCCTCGTATTGAGGGGGAATGTGCCCGGTAGAATGGCAATAGGCCCTTATTACATTAGGACCAAAAATACATCGGCGAAGTGTGCACTGCGGTGCACCTCTACCTGCCTCTTCGGGGAATAAAAACGAACTAACTACAGCCCTTTTAACGTCCCATTGCTGGCCACCGGCCTCCACTCAATGCGAGGGGGATTTAGGCCATAGTCCACCACGCTGGCCCAGTGCGGGTTGGCAGACTTTACACATCTATCGAGAACTAGTCAAGTTCCCTCAGTCGTGCAGGTTTCCTCACGATGTTTTCCTTCACCGTTTCCTAGCAAGTGATAATCTAGGATGAAAATGAGATTCACACATAAACCCAGAGGTGCGAGCCGGGGTTTGAACTTGCACACTTTGATTGCAAGGCGTGCGTTAGACCATTCGGCTACTACTGCTGGTACGTCTGCTACCACTGCTGGGACCACTGCTGGGAATAACCAAGTGATAGTGTATTTTATTAACAGTACCTATTAATCTTAATTCTAAGTCAGTATAACTCTAGTAAGTTGTGCAAGCCGCAATACAAGGACAAGTCGACCTCTGGCACCTCTCCAACGTAATGTATGATGTTGCGGTACCCACAACAACGTGTTACTGCACCCACATCTGCAGCCAGCGCTAATGTGCTGCGCGGTTAGCTAGCCCTGGACACACTAGACCGTGAAGTGACGCACTCACTGAGGCGTCAAGACGAAAGGGCGCGCTGATAAACTTTTGCCAATAATACCAAGCTAAACTTAAGTGATTGTAATGTCAAAATATCACCTTTTTACTAAACTCATAAGAAACTATACACGCTACTTATAACGGAAATGTTTTTATTTTGTCTGTATGTCTGTCGGTTTGTTTGATGTAAACTCCAAAACGATTTGACCGATTTCGACCGGACTTTTACAAGGAGTAACGCTACTTTTTCTAGGTTGCACGTGTGAGGAGTTGCAGTAACAGCTAGTCGACTCAAAAATAAAAACCCATTCTGCAGCTGAAATGTCATTGACAGCGTGAGTGGCTTTAACCATACAAATACAATCTTTATGTATATTGAAACCGAGTTCATTTTTCCATTGGCAACAATTTTGCAGGGCGGTTCTTGACGCCCCAGTGTATTCGGGGTTTAAATATACAGGTAACCTTTAATCAGGGTAAGTTTCTAGGTTTATAGCGTGATATACTGGCGCGATCGAATTCACTTAACTTTCTTTGAAAAAGTACTCAGTAACTAATACATTAAGATTCAATGTCTAATGAAGAGCAAAAGCCACCATCCTTCGAGTCGATAGTGACACGATAAGTTGACGATACATATACGATTAGTCGACCAACAAATTCTAGTATTTTATTAGTGATTAAAATTGTATTTAATTTTAATTTATGAGGCATTCCATTTAGCGTACTAGTTTGAATCGTCCTAAAAGTATTCCACATAACACACCAGCTAGTTCGCTAGAAAGGATGTATTTTTTAAATTCCGCTTAGCGCACTGTCTTAGTACCTGGAGAAAGAAGTATTTCATAGCTAAGCTTTAACTAAGCACTTATGCATTTTTTTCAGTTATGCATTTTTATTGAATATTTTTTTTTACTTCGTATAAACGGAATTTTTCAACATTCGAGATTATCACTTGCTATGAAACGGTGATGGAAAACATCGTGAGGAAACCGGCACGTCTGAGGGAACATCACTAGTTCTCGATAGATGTGTGAAGTCTGCCAACCCGCACTGGGCCAGCGGTGTGGACTATGGCCTGAATCCCCCTCGCATTGACGGGATGCCCGTGCCCAGCAGTGGGACGTTAAAAGGGCATTAGTAGTAACAAAATGAACGCTCCTCCAACTTCACTTACTACGGAAGGTATTCATGAAAAGCTCAAACCAGCTCGCTTAGTGTAAATATTAAAGCTAGAAGGTAGTGACGAACTGTGTAATTTAAGCCACTGGGACTAGTATCGCGGCTTCCACATAGCTTTGTAAATTGAGTTTGTTAGATTATTTGAAGTTTTTACTATACTAGGTATACTCCATGGACACTCGTTGAGATAGTGCGGGTTTTTTAAATAGCTTGGAATTAATTCAGATCCTCCTCCTCGCGTCGTGCTCCTCATTACTGAGGGTCGTGATTACCCCATGGAATTATTTTCTCCTTGACTGTCTTGCGCCACCTGTGCCTGTCCTTGGCGACGTGGAGAGCTTCGTGGAGATTAGTGTCCAGAGATTTGCGGATCTGGTCAGACCGTCTAATGGGACTTCGACCTCGGGAACGTTTTTTTTCCGGTAACCATTAGTTGCTCGAGGTTGTAACCATCTTTCCTGGCAACGTGAACGAAAAACTCAAGTATCCTACGGAGACAGATGGTAGATAGTCTGGTCTTTACATTTAGCTCCTGTAGAATAGATGCATTTGTGCGGAAAGCCGTCTATGGAATCTGTAGCATTTTCCTCCTACACCACAATTCGTTAATTAATTCAGATACGAAATTATTAAACTGAATTGTGACAGAACTGGAAAACGTCAGAATATTTGTAAGAAATAATTCCAACTAGCTCTAAAAAATCCAGCTAGATATCATCAAACCATTTCTTTCTTTCTAACGAAAGGTCGTAGGTACGTTTATACAATTAATCAAAATAAAAAAATGCTTACATTAAAGGTAGGTAAATGTCTTTTTTTTTTCTGCCATCCGCCATCTCTATCATGTTCATCACTCTTTTTTATTTATAATCTGTACATATTTCTTGAATTTTCTCTTGTTATTAATTACTTGACACTGGCTGAAATACACGCTAATCGCAGGTGGAGCCATTCCTCTCCGTATTCCATAAAAGTTCATTATTTCATACATTTCGTAAAAAAAACATGTGTCGAATTGAGAACCTCCCCCTTGTTGAAGTCGGTTGAAAAGAAGAAAAAAGTAAAAGTCATTTCTAACTAGTTTCCAAAGTACACAGACTAGCCTCGTGTATAGAGGCTACACAGCGTTCATTCGCCGTTAATTCAGCCGCAGCGGCAACCGAACCGCAGTTTTCGATCAGCGCGCGCCCGCACTGTTCATATTAGTACACGCATTGAGCTTTATTGACGTTTTAGCAGCCACAGACATGGAGTTGCGTCCCTATTCTGAATAAACTTTATTTATCCTAGGCATACACAAAAATATTATCTTATTCTTCTTAGGTAGGCAGTGGTAGCCGTGTGGTCGAACGCACGCCTTACAATCAAAGTGTGCAAGTTCAAACCCCGGCTCGCACCTCTGGGTTTATGTGCGAATCTCATTTTCATCCGAGATTATCACATGCTATGAAACGGTGAAGGAAAACATCGTGAGGAAACCGGCACGTCTGAGGGAACTTGACTAGTTCTCGATAAATGTGTAAAGTCTGCCAACCCGCACTGGGCCAGCGTGGTGGACTATGGCCTGAATCCCCCTCGCATTGAGGGGAGGCCCGTGCCCAGCAGTGGGACGTTAAAAGGGCTGTAGTTAGTTTATTCTTCTTATCCTTTTATACGAAATGGAAATGGCAAAATCTGAGGAATGAAAAGAGCTCAGTGCGAACTGTGCCGAAAAGGTATTGGCTCAGCACATACTGGAGAGGCGTTGCTTCCCCCAGCGCTGATTTTCAGCCAAACCTTCTTTTAAAAGTAAGGCCTTGCGACTTATGAACTTATGCAGATTTGTAGCGTAGCGAGGGGTTTGTAGAGTCGATGCCAGCGTTTGCTTGGTAGAGTATTAGAAAGAGTCACTTTACCGCTCTTTTAGACGTCGTTGCGTTAACGTTGACGTCGTAATTTTTTTATGGTTTCTATTTTGTTCATACATTTTATGGTGATACGGTGTGATGAATTAACTAAGAGCCTCTGAAATGCGTTAATGAACTACGATTTATGACATCTTATGAAATAATGATAGGGTACACTAGCCGGGGCCCGCAATGTTGAACTATGATATAAGGCTGTGTCTGGACTTGTGCAGTCTGAATATGTTTTGCGAATACGGCCTTAATAGTATTTTATATACGTACCTGTTGGTCGCTTCAAATTTTGGTAACTCATCACGCGCGATACAGGGTGTATGAATTATTTATTAGGCCGACACTGTAAACTTGTTTATTTCTCCTTTAATAAGTCAGTGTCCATTCTACGGCTATTTTATTCTTACTCAAACATCATTATTAGCCTTTGTGGGTCTAGCCCCGCCTTGAACGTAAGGGGTGCAAGATCACATCCCGGGCTCGCACCTATGGCATTTTCAAAGCCATGGAGGTTCTTGCTCATTCTTCTTAATTGGTGGTAAATATACTAACAATTATTATTATTTTGTTTATAGACGATTCAGAAGGTTATTGGAAGGATTATTGGTTTATAAGAATAAAAAAACTGATTCTGATTTATGTGCGAATGTCATTTTTAAGATTTTATAATGGACGTCAGAAAAAAATTGAGAAATCATGTGTAAATCATCGTGTAAACGTTAAAGTATAATTTCGGACTTCTAATATAGTCTGTAGATCAACTATATTGTACAATATTTACTTTTAAAAGGCTTATTTATGCAAAATTAGAACTTGGAAGTGATATAAAGAACAAACATAGCTATACGTTAGATAGATACTTGTTGCAATTATAAATTTGACAGGCGCTTTGAAATTGCCTGTAAATTTGCCTGTGGTGGCTCTGGGAGGCGGGTCACTCTCTTCCCTCGAATATGGTTGAGGAGAGTGATGGCTGCTCCTTAAGTCATGCTCGTGTACGGGTGTTACTTGCGAGGACTGGTCCAACCATTATCCTCTTAATGACTTACCATCTTCTCTCCCATACTGCGTTGAAGGCATCATACCAAAGCAATTATTTCTATAACCATCTGTGGTTTAGAATAATCCCTTCATTGTAAATGGGAGTAGACGCACCTTACTATACTAGCTTCCTAAGCGTAAAGACTATATTTGTATTTAATATTAGACTGCCGTGAGTATAATTCTTCTCTAGTATTGTGGCAAAGGTGCTGTCTGCTCTCAAGGCATTTCTGCTCCTGAGAATGTATTACTCGCAATTATCATTTTGAAAAGAGTAACCATTGAGTTTCTTACCGGCTCTTCTCAGTGGACGCAGCATTCCGAACCGGAGTTAGAATCTGACTATTTGCGAGTGCTTTTTGGCCTACCTGAATAAAAAAAATTGTTTTTGATTTTGAAATTTATCTAACCTCTAACATATTATTATTTTTAACGAAATGATAAGATTTATTGGAATAGTATGAGGAATGGCTCCACCTGCGATTAGCGGGTATTCCAGCCAGTGTCAAGTAATTAACAGCAAGATCAAATGCAATAAATACATTATTGCAAGTAAAACAAGCATAAAGATGGCGTATGAATTATTTTTAACATCTACTGTTATTTTGAAATAAAACTATTTTACGGATTATATCGCGTGTATTTACTATTTTATTTCAATAAATAGTTTTATTTCAATGTATAGTATTCGCGTAAATATAAGAAAACAATATATCTACTGTTATTATTACCAATTGTAGATCATCTGGCGAACTTCGTATGACCTTAACGATGGCTTGGGCTTAGGATCACTGCACCGTATGGTTGCGGGTTCGATTCCCATCAACGGCAAACTTAAGAAACTACCGGACTTTGCCCTGGTCTGGGTGTACAATGCAATCCAAATAAGAATAGGAATGTCAAAAACCTCTATCTGTCAAATGTCACTTGAAAAGTATGGTTTGCAAAAAACTTATTTGCATATCAATAATAAGTCAGTCTTACATAAAATTTAAATAAAAATTGTCTTAATATAATATTTAAATATTTAAAGTCATAATTTGTTTTCGTTCGTCACAATATAGCGCAAAGTCGATCCTATCCTCATTTGAATCGCATAGTAACTTTGATGCCCTCATTTCTTTGTATGGTAACCATATTAAAGCTTTGCTTGGTTAAGGATCATACAATGATGACTTATGCGCTGTCTGTCGATATTTAAGTATATATTTATATTGCTTATTTAGTGCATTGCTCTTAAATTGTAGAGTTCGTGATAGTCGTGAGGTCGACAGCGGTTGCGCCAAGGACTCTCTTACCGCAACCCGGTAATTACACCTTATTTACCCATTAAAGTAACACAAATGCATTTTACACTTTACCCCTTAAAGCCCCCCGCATACTAAGGCGTCAAAGATGCGCGTAATTTTTTTTGTCCAAACAAAACCCAACTGTGCAGCAATAAACATACATAATTAATTTCTACTTTATCAACGAAATAAGTGAAATGATGATTTGTTTGATGGAATAAGGTGAAAAATGGCTTCACCTGCCACTAGAGCGGGTATTGCGCCAATGTTGGGTATGCTATTTATAAAAATAAATCAGTCGCCTTACAACCTATGTCTAGTAGAGGAAAATATCTTGTTATTAATACCTATTCGAGTCTAACTTTAAACTAATTACTCATACATTCGTAAGCAAATGTTCAGTAGGTTAGTGAGGTGTGCCGTGTTTTATAAACAGCTGCTTATCTGGATGTATATTAGGGAACAACATTCGTAGACACCGGTGACTCAGTACTAGGGATGGGCTGATTCGTATACTGTCTACTAGTTTTAATATCTAGATTTATTTATGGTATTTTATATAAGACTATGGACTATGGCCCAAATCTCCCTCGTATTGAGGGGGAATGTGCCCGGTATAATGGCAATAGGCTCGCCCCCTATTACATTGGGACCAAAATACATCGGCGAAGTGTGGGCGCACTACAGTGCACCTCTGCCTACCCCTTCGGGGAATACAGGCGTGATGATGTATTGTATTGTATTTTATAAACGGTGGTTTGGCAGTAGAGAGGATGAATGAAAGTAGACTGACGAAAGAAATATACCAGGTGAACATGAAAGTGGAACAGTGGAAGTGTAGGAAGAGGGTGCCCGAGAAAGACCTATCACGACCAGATTAACGGTATCTTCCAAAAAGGCCAAGTCCGTAGCACCCTCAACCAACGGAAATGTGGATGTAGCGAAGGAGTTATGTCAGGATCGTAGCTTATGGCAAATGGTAGTCTCTGCCTATCCTCATGGAATACAGCATGAGAGCATGTATGTATGTATTTTATATACCATCTGACCCAACAAGAAATATTCACAAAATAATCTTATACTCGTATGCTCAGAATTTGAGTTTAATTTTTAACTATGTAATTGTAGCAGGTAAAGTAGGCACTCATAAAATCTTCAAACCATAAAATATAATATGATATATATCTCTACCACTCAATCCATTTCCTAAGGAGAATAATGGGTTAGAAACTATAGTTATTCTCGTCCAAAAGGATTATTAATTTACATTTTTGTAGAAGGTACTATGACAAAAAAATACAATTGTATCCGTATTGAAATTTTCTATTAATTTGGGGTTTACTTTCAAGATTTTAGATATCTGATATCACTATTGATATTTAGAAAAATATGATACCACCATCCCTACTTAGTAGTAGTAAACCATTTACTCCGCAGAGACACGTTGCTAAGCGGGAAAAAGGCTCCGCAACACGACGCCAGAGCGAGACAAGACTAGTTTTCCCGGCTGCGTTTTCAGACCGAGCTAGTTAGTATGTTTTTTCGCTCACCGGGCTCAGTATCGGCCGCGCCACCGACGCGTATGTCATGGTATACCGTCAGCGAACGAAACTCACAAACACGTTATCATCATAAAAGTATCGACTTTAAACGCGTGGTATGCATTGTTATCCATTGATTTACAGCTAAAACTAACGAGAAACGTATCTAGTTCCGTTGAACAGTTTTTTTTTATGTTTTTGTTGCGTTTGTGTCGTATTATTTTGACCGGGAAAACGCCGGTTGGGTAAAAAATTGTGTGTACGCAAAGCAACGTTCAGTGCTTTATTGTTGTGTGACAGTTCGAGGGCTCATTGGAATCTGCTGTTGTCGTGTTTTTTTTTAGTTTTTTTTTGTTGTTTTTTTTCCCAACTGCCGGCGACTAGAGGTGTGTATCTACACGTGTTTTATCGATCGTCCCCGCCGTCTCATAGAGGTGAGTAGTAAACATTCGAATCGTGTTCGATTTAATTATCAATGGCGACATGCTTTTTTTTATTGTAGGTAGGCTGCTACGTTTTAACCTTGAACAGTAGGTTCTTTTTACGAATTCGAGTAGTTACCTATTCTCTCTCTCTCTATTTAATTAGACGTTAATGAGGACAAAACTAATGAAGTTTTCCTTCATTTAGTGCTTGTAGGAATACTCAGTACCTACCTTGATAGGTAATCTAATCATTTATTTTTGTAGGTACTTAGGTGAAAGTAAGTAGCATGTCCCTACCCTCGAATAATACCTAACTAATTAGAATAAGCTGTATAAGTAGGTGCTTACTTAAAAGTAGGGTCTGTTAGTTGTGAAAACAAGTTGCTCCGTGTGGTATATTTTCGTATAAGGAATCTACCCGCATAAATTATAAGTACTACCAACCTACCTACTTTAATCTTAAAAAATATTGTTGAGTTAGGTACTCTAGGTACTAAATAAGTATTATTTTAATGTAATGAACGCATTTAACAGGAAAATGTTGCAAATAACATCGTTCTGTATGATAAACAGCTGTGTAACTTATTTTGTTGTGACTGTTGCGTTTGATAACAAGTCGTCAAACTTACAACACTTATGAAAAAAAATACCGAGGAAATCTGCACCTTATCAACGTCTATTTTACAGTATATTTTTCATTTTTACTTTAATTTTTTACTGGTTAATACATCACCATCACCACGCCTGTATTCCCCGAAGGGGTAGGCTGGGGTACACTGTAGTGCATCCACACTTTGTCGATTTATTTGGTGACAAAAACTGGTCTTATTTTTTTGTTTTTTTCCGACATATGCCGAACAAAGATGATGTAGATCGTACGAGAACACATACGCCCAGGCACATACCCACCCAATGAGAGGGAGATTTGGACCATCTCGCCACCACACTGGCCCAGTGCGGGTTGGTAAACTTACTACATGCCTGTTTTATGGAAATGCAAGTTTCCTCACGATGTTTGTCTTCACCGTTCAGCAAGTGGTAATCATGACTGAAGATAACATGAAATCCAAAAATCCCTGGGATAAGAGCTGAGGGTTTGAACCTGTACCCCTTGCGTACGAGGCGGGCATTCTAAAATATGAAGTATTATTAAAGCAATATCTACTTTTAAAAGGTGCGGCGGTGAAATCCCTGTTTTCATTAGACTAAGAAGGAAAACTTTAAACTGACAAGCTCGTGTAAAGGATTCCCCACAAAATCCTCGACCAATGATCATCGATCCCCTCTAAACCCATAATTATTGGGTAGCCGGCTTGACCGTGTGGATATAGCCTTCGTATGCATTAAAATGCACTTACAGTTGCCAATTGAGGACAATGGAGTCACACACAATTGCAATTGGGCAATAGCCCTGGTGATATCGAAACTGTTGCAAAAATCTTTTGTCAAATAATTGCAAGGTCGAAGAAATTGTGTTTTTTTTGTCATAACGAAATACCTACTTGAAGGTCGTGGTGGTGGGGACATAGAGCTTTAGATCTATTAACCGTTAATTAGAACAAACTGATTGGTCACCCAATTCAGAACAAAAATTCAAAAGCAAGAACAAAACAAAATCAAAATATTGCCTGTCATGTCGTGTGTTGCTTTATTATCTTATCACTTTCGTATATTTTCCATTACTACTACAGCCCTTTGAACGTCCCACTGCTGGGCATCGGCCTCCCCTCAATGCGAGGGGGATTCGGGCCATAGTCCACCACGCTGGCCCAGTGCGGGTTGGCATAATTCACACATCTATCGAAAACTATTCAAGTTCCCTCAGACGTGCAGGTTTCCTCACGATGTTTTCCTTCACCGTTTCATAGCAAGTGATAATGTCGGATGAAAATGAGATTCACACATGAAACCCAGAGGTGCGAGCCGGGGTTTGAACCTGCACACTTTGATTGCAAGGCTAGGCAAGGATCCCCCTCGAATTGAGGGGAGGCCCGTGCCCAGCAGAGGGACGTTAAAAGGGCTGTAGTTATAAGTCATATAGCCTTTTACCCCTCGATATTATTTTGATGATGACAACTTATATTTTAGTTATCCATTTAAACTTTTTGGCCTGGACTATGGCCTGAATCCCCCTCGCATTGAGGGGAGGCCCGTGCCCAGCAGTGGGACGTTAAAAAGGGCTGTAGTAGTAGTAGTTAAACTTTTTATACTACCAGTGCGCTAGCTATCGCTTACCTCTGACAAAAAAATAATGGTTTTAGCGACCATAGGAATACCTTCCTAACTGTCATGTAATCTGTTTGTGCAATCAGCGCATTTACAGCCCTGCGCACACAGACGCGTCAAATGAAGTGCGTCAACATTTTTGCCAATAATAAAATGAACTCTGAGTTTATAAATATAAAGATTGAATTCCTATGGCAAAATCCACACGCGTCAAAATTGGCTCGCGCTATCCATGTCATTTGAAGAACGAACTTTTTGCATAAGTCAATACAGTTCATTTTGGTATTGGCAAAAAATTCACGCACGTGTCTTGACGAGCCAGTGTATGGTTACAAGAATTGATTACGTCAGCGGCGCGCTGAGTCGGCTAACGAGCATAACATATGCCAGAATGTGCTCATTATCGCTACTTACAGTCACTATCATATAATACAAAGGTTTAAGTGGATTTATCTGTTTAAGTGGTGTTTCAGAAGTCCGAAATAATACTTTGTATGATTATCGGGTATACAACCAAATGGTATAAAAAAATTATTGAAATTCGATCATGATTTTTCCAATTCAAAATCCGCCAATTTCAAAATCTAAGCGAAATTTTCAAGTGCTGTTTTTTGAATATTAGAAGGCTCTTCCCGTTCATGTAGTTTGCACTATTAAATAGGATTCTATGCCCAAAGGCCACAACACGATACCTGTGGTAAATATTCAAAGGTCTGTAACTCAGAACTATGATAGTTAGGTATAATCTACCTTTACTATTCAATAAATAAAATAAAAAATCAAATTTCTTTATTTCATTATCAAATTGTTTTTATCAGTGATTGGTGAACGGAATCTCATTTTAAGCAAATAATGCCTGTATTAGGAGACTCGATACCTACATAACGTAACTTAGCACAATAATTAATAAAGCTAAAAATAACATAAATTTAGGGTAACAGTGTTAAGTAATTCATAGTAAGTAATTATAATAATAATAACAACTACAGAATATTTATTTAAGTGTGTGTGTGTGTGTGTGTGTGTGTGTGTGTATGTATGTATGTATTAGGTAGGTTAGAGGTCAGAAAGTTACTATGTATCTAAATATTCGCTACCGTACCGAAAATATTATTTCAGACTTCTAATTCACCCTGTATATACTAGCTTCTTACCGCGACTTCGTCCGCACAGACTTCGAATACTGAATATCGTTATAAATAGCCTACCTATATGTTATTCTGATGTATATACAAAAATACTGTAGAGGTTTATCAAAATCCTTTCGGTAGTTTTACGCGAAAGAGTAACAAACATCCGGATGGATCCATCCATTCATTTATTAATTATTATTAATTATTATTATAATTATTATTAGTTGTTGACTAGGCGAGTCTTCTTAAGGTTTTCTCTTTATTCAGTTGTCGCCTAGCGTGTTTGAGGTATCATTTTTACTATGAATATTTTTCGCGTTGCTCTGCAAATATATCAAAATTTTACTAAATCGGTGCCTTAACTTATTCATCCACTAATCGTTGGTGAAACGATGTTTAGCGTTAGGCACCACATTCAGGTAGGATTAGCCTTCTTCAGAATGGTGTGTTTGCTTTCCGTGTATAAGTAATAAATGATGATTTAATAATGTTTCGTTAATTTAACTGGCTGACTTGTTATTTCACAACGCGGTCCCAATGTGCTCTCGGGGGCGGTCAAAAGTGGTTCCTTTCACTTTCTAGCTTGTGCGAAATAGTTTCTTCTGTTGTTATAATAATAACATTTTATTATAACATGTGAACGCTTCTTCTTTATGTGGGAGAGAGGTTTAAATGAGGAAATATATTTAAAAAAAAAATACTTGTGACCTTCTGACATTTGGTCAACGCAAATATATATTTTTTGTTAGAAAAGACTTCTCCTAATGTGTGGCTAACATATTACTACATTTCTAGTAATTTATGAACAAAAAATATTACTTTAGATCTCTACCACCCATTTGGAAAACATTTCCTATGGAGAAGAAACTCCATGGTAACTCTTCTTCAAAAGAATTCGCTCGCCTCAATGGCGGCAGGTCGTTATCTACAGCTACTGCATATCCCGTTGAAGCTGTAATTATCTGACAGTCGGCTCTACCATGCGATTTGTGCCTTACTTAGTGCGTTGTTGAACACATAATAGTGAATTTCCGTTCACCCCGATTCATGTATCCTTGAGCCTAATGTAATCCATTGTTTATTTACGGCTTACAGGTACTTGCGACGAACCAAGTTTGGCTTAGCGGACCATATTGGATGTGTGCCCTATACCTACAAGAACGAGCGAATTCACTTGAGTCATTTAAAAATGTACTCTATGTAAATATAAATAAAGATTGAGATTTGATAGAAGTCACGCGACTACTCATCAAAATTGGCTTGCGCTCTTAATTATATTTTGTCAAAGAATGAGCTTGTCCTATGGAATAACCCACTGTATTGTAACCCATTGTACTCAGGACGCACATAAAAGCCCTGACCAGACTGGGGAGTCAAGACCCACGCTAAATATTTTTTGCCAATTCCAAAAAGAGCTTTACTGACAAATGGAAAAGGTTCATTATTCTATGAAATGACGCTGACAGCGCGAGCATTTACCACATACATTCAATCTTTATGTTTATGGAGACAGAGTCCATTTTAGCATTTGAAAACATGTAGACTCGCAATTTTAGAAGCCTTATCTTATCTTGGCATCACGTTATGACATGTTAAACATCCATTAATTTGAAATAAGATAATCAATCACGTATTCTTATGAAACCATCAAATCAATGCGCATCACTGTTAATTAGAGTCAACAGAAATCAAACGCGTCCTTCCATCTGACATGACACGCGAGCCCCGACCGAACACTTTCGATTAATTCAATTTTCTATGCGTGCACGCAATTATTTGCTAATTAGCGTTGAGTAACGTTTCGTAAGTGCATACTGCAACTCATAGAACATAAGAATAAGTTAAGAAGGGCAGTAAAGATATATTTGTATGAAAACTACGGTCGCCAGTAACATAAAATGAAATAATAAATGCTCTGGGATTATTAGGTTTCGTGCGCGAATGTCATTTTCATTAATGATTATTACCACTTGCTGAACGGTGAAGGAAAAGATTGTGAGGAAACCTACACGTATATAGAATGGCGTGTGAAGTTTACCAACTCATATTGCACCAGCGTGGTGGTCTGTGGCCGGAATCACGCTCGTATTGAGAAGGGAATGGCTCGGTATAATAGCAATAGGCTCTCTCCTTATGACATTGGGACCAAAAATAGCTCTACGAAGTGTGGGATGAAGAGCACCTCTACCTATCCTTTCAGGGAATACAAGAGTGTTGATTTATTATTATATCGTAGACAAAAGAAATTTAGTTTCAAATACAATAAATGTCGAAACAATTTTGTTTCTTATGTAACATTCAAATAAATTCTATTCATTCAACAAATTAAATTCTTAAACATTCAAGATAGTCATCGGAGGAATGTAATTAAATAACAAACAATAAGATAGACATTTAGGGCGAGATAGACATTCAGAAAATGTAGAGTTCCCAACTGGAGCCATATACTTATTGTCATAAAGGTCGCAAGAACTAACCTAGTTGAAACTTTCGTGAATCAACACAGTTCCAACAAAAGGACGGCGTGATTAGCGTAATTAATGCGTATTTCAATGGTTCTAAGACTTATTATTGCTTGTTGGATTTGAGGTATTTACGGCATTTTGTCGAGACTTGAGGCTTCATACTTTTTTTTTCAGATAGCACATCATCGTATGATCCCAAACTAAGCAAAGCCGGTACTAATTTGGGCCATAGTCCACCACGCTGGCCCAGTGCGGGTTGGTGAACTTCACACGCCCTTCTATAGACGTGCAGGTTTCCTCGGGATATTTTCCTTCAGCGATCAGCAGTGGTACTCATCATTGAAAATGACATTCGCACATGAAAATCATCTCAGAGGTGCGGGCCCGGGATTTGAATTTGCACCCAGTGCGTTGAAGGCGGGCGTTCTCCCGACGAGGCTACCACTGCTTTTTAGGGTTCCGTACCCAAAGGGTACAATCTGAACCCTATTACTAAGACTTTGCTGTCCGTCCGTCCGTCCGTCTGTCACCAGGCTGTATCTCATGAACTGTGATAGAGAGTTGAAATTTTCACAGATGATGTATTTCTGTTGGCGCTATAACAACAAATACTAAAAAAGAGAATAAAATAAATATTTAAGGGGGCTCCCATACAACAAACGTTCTTCTGTTTTTATAGATAATGGTACGGAACCCTTCGTGCGCGTGTCCGACTCGCACTTGGCCGATTTTTGATGATGTATGTACCTACTAAGTAATAAAATAGGTAGGTTACTAAGGTAACATGTTTGAACATTTGTTTAAACAGTTTCCGCAGTTAGGATCAAATTAATACACAATTGAAAGTATTTAGGTCGCTACGATTAAGGCTGGCCAGGTGGTATGGACAATCGAGTTGGGCAATCGAGGTGAGAGGTTCCGTAGTTCTGAGCGGAAGGCTGCAAGGTCTAGATATAACGGTAGATTTAAACCGACTTTAGATCTAAAACAAATTTGCCAATACTATAATAGACTCTATTGACCTATAGAAAAAGCATTTTTTCAACAAAATATCATTGACAGGTAGCGAATTTTAGCGAACGCGTGCTCGCGTGGCTTTAACTACAGAAATTCAATCTTTATGTGTATAGACACAGAGTTGAATTTTGACTGCAATAAAATTATCAAATTATTTCGCGTCAGTTTCAATCACGTTTATTTAGAGCAGCACGTTAGTTTAGCTGTGCCCGCGACTTCGCCCGCGTGGACTTTAGGGAGATTACCCGGAAATATGGGTATTATGTTTTTCCCGCGGAACCCTAATGCTTTTTCTAAAATTAAAGTAGCCTAAGTTACGCCCTGGAACGTCAGCTATCTGTCAGTGAAAGTCCCATTGAAATCGGTTCAGCCGTTTAGAAGTTTACCTCAAACAAACAGACAGACAGACAGACAGACAAAAAAAATCAAAATTGCGTTTTCGTTATAGGTATCGTATATACTTTCATACGCATTTGGTAAAAAAGTGTTATTTTGATATTACAAACAGACACTCCAATTTTATTTATTTCTATAGAAGATATAGATTTGTTATCCAAATTCTAGTTTGTATTTAACCAGCTGTAACCCAATTGTAACTACGAATAGAAATGCGTAAGTTAAAACAACCTACTGATATCAGTGTCGGCATGTTTGATCTTTGTATACGTAACTCATGTTTACAGATAACAATTGCCAGTTTTTAAATTATCAGGTAATACTGAGAATGAGATATCCTAATTCCTGCTAACATTACCTATATATCGACAAGTGGAAGGCAATTTAACTTAAGCGACACTTTTGGGCTATACTTCTATATTTATATTTGGAGTTATGCAGTGGTAGCCGAGTGGTCGAACGCACGCCTTGCAATCAAAGTGTGCAGGTTCAAACCCCGGCTCGCACCTCTGGGTTTATGTGCGAATCTCATTTTTATCCGAGATTATCACTTGCTATGACACGGTGAAGGAAAATATCGTGAGGAAACCTGCACGTCTGAGGGAACTTGACTAGTTTACGATAGATGTGTGAAGTCTGCCAACCCGCACTGGGCCAGCGTGGTGGACTATCGCCTGAATCCCCCTCGCTTTGAGGGGAGGCTCGTGCCCAGCAGTGGGACGTTATAAGGGCTGTAGTTAAATTTTTTAATTTATATTTGGAATCAGCAATTTTTGTGCCTCGAATGAGCATGCTCTCCTGTAATGTAATAAAAACCGGCCAAGTGCGAGTCGGACTCGCGCGAGGAGGGTTCCGTACCATGATCTATAAAATCGGCAAAAAAATCACGTCTGTTGTATGGGAGCCCCCTTAAATATTCATTGTATTCTATTTTTTTAGTATTTATTGTTATAGCGGCAACAGAAATACATCATCTGCGAAAATTTCAACTTTCTAGCTATCACGGTTCATGACATACAGCCTGGTGACAGACGGACGGACGGACAGTGAAATCTCAGTAATAGGGTTCCCGTTTTACCCTTTGGGTACGGAACCCTAAAAAATGTCGTCTTTCACCCCTTGATATGGACGTTTGTTTCTCTTTCATGCAAAAACTTCTGAACGCATTTTGATGTACTTTACAGTAGGTATTATTGTTTTGTATTTGTATTGTACATCAATTAATTAAATTTTTAACTCTGATTTGATTTTTTCCTTCTCAATTTGCTTTAATTAATTAATGATATTTAAATTAGTCGTTTTATTTATAAACAAACTCGGCACTTTACATATGTTTAATGTATAATTATTATCAATAAGTTTTAAATAATAATTATAAATGTCGGCACCGCAAAGTGTAGAGGAAGCGATTAATTTACATGTAATTATCGAATAAGACAAATTAATTAATACGCAAAAATTTATCAATCAATCAATCGCGTATTCAATTGAGTAATTATGATTTAAAAAATCAAATAAATCTTTCTCCATTAAATTTAGATTTAAAAATAAAATTAACTCGAAGTCAAAGTCTAATCATTCATGCTACTACCAGATCGAAACGCGACCTCGACTGAGAAGACGCGGCAAGAAACTCAGTGTGGTGTTTTTTTTTTAATCGCCAAAATTTACTTTAAATACACAGGTAGATATAGATCCTGTGTTTTGCCTTTAAACCTGCATTTAATAATAATACGTTAAGTTGCGCATACACCTACTGGGATGAAAGAAGTAACTTGAATGTATTTAAAAATGTGATCTGTACAAATGTATATAACGCTCAAATTTCTGTAGCGAAAATGCGATCATGTGTCTATCTTCGCCCGCGTAAACAATGATATTTCGTTAAAAAATATACTTTTTCTATGAGTTCATAGATTCCGTTTAGGTATTGGCAAAAATCCGATACATGACACACATAAACATACGTTTTATAATGATATAAAGGATTATGTAAATCGTTACATAAAATCACTTGGAAACGAAACTTATATTTCAAATATTTTTATTTGATACTTAACTCTATTTAAAATCATGTAGAGTTTAAATTTACATGATTCAAATTTACTTGTAGCTAGCGAGTGTCTGATAAAATATAAACGCAATAAGTAATCAATACAAAGGTTCTAATACTGAAAGATTTGATATTTATTCATAACTAGCTGTGCCCGCGACTTCGCCCGCGTGGACTTTAGGTAGATTACCCAAAAAAAATGGTTTTATGTTCATCCCGCGGAAAGCTAATGCTTTTTCTAAAGTAGCCTAAGTTACGCCTTGAAACATTAGCTGTCTACCAGTGAAAGTCCCGTCGAAATCGGTTCAGCCGTTTAGAAGTTTACCCCAAACAAACAGACAGACAGACAGACAATTTTTTTAAAAATTACATTTTCTTTATAGGCATCGTATATACTCTCATATGCATTTGGTAAAAAGATGTTATTTTGATATTACAAACAGACACTCCAATTTTATTTATTTGTATGTATATGTATGTATGTATGTATGTATGTATGTATAGATGTATAGAAGATGTATGTTGTAATATCAAAATACAGATCACGACATCTAGTGACAGTTATATGTACTGCTTCTTTTTGTGTCATTCCTTCATGAAATAAAATTCTTTATTCGCTCTCAGCAAATAACCAAGCAAGTCGTTTTATTTCAGGTTATGGGCCCAGATCCCAGATAATAGTTAAATATTAGTGATTCGTGATTAACTAGTATAAAAAAAAAAAACTATCAGTGCGCGTGGACAATCAGTGAAAAACAATTTACCGTTTTTTTTTCTGTAAACTGTGAACAACGCGAACGTGCGTGGGTGTCATGGCGTCTACTTCAAATTACTTGGTTAGCGTACCGAAATTAAAAGGGCGCGAGAACTATAGCGAATGGTGTTTCGCAGCGGAGAATTTCCTGGTGCTGGAAGGAATGGTTGGGTGTATAAAACCTGAGCCGGGCCAGGAGCCAGCAGCTGCAGATGATGTGAAGACGAAGGCCAAGCTGGTCTTAACCATTGATCCTTCTCTTTCTGTACACATCAAAAGCGTCAGTACATCGAAAGAATTATGGAATAAATTGAAAAACCTATTTGATGACTCAGGATTCACAAGGAGAATCAGTCTACTGAGGAATTTGATTTCCATACGACTGGAAGATTGTGTTTCAATGACTTCTTACGTGACACAGATCATCGAAACCAGTCAAAAATTAAGTGGTACGGGTTTTAATATTAACGATGAGTGGGTCGCATCGCTTTTGTTAGCGGGATTAACAGAAAAATATTCTCCTATGATAATGGCGATCGAGCATTGCGGTATACCATTGACAGCTGACGCCATTAAAACCAAATTGTTGGACATGGAAGAAAGCGGAAACGGCAACAGTAGCGCTTTCAATTCCAGTGGCGCGTTAGCTAGTTTCAAGAAAAACCGGAATGTTGGTAGCACTGCGGCCAAAGACAAAGCCCAGATGTCAAAGTCAAAACCAAAAGTCATAACATGCTATAAATGTAAACAAACAGGGCATTACCGTAATCAGTGTACATTTTCGAACAAAAATTCATCGAATACAAATAAATATGAACGTACGAGTAGTAATGCGTTTAGCGCCGTGTTCCTGAATGGTGAATTTTGCAAAAGCGATTGGTATATTGACTCCGGGGCGAGTGTTCATCTTACCGCAAATGAAGAATGGTTGTCAAATGTGTCGAGTGATCTTATGATCAAGGAAATTGTCGTGGCAAACAAAGAAAAAGTACCTGTATTATGTACTGGAGATGTGCAGATTACGACAAAGACGCATGCCTGTGAATATGACATTACAGTAGAAGGCGTACTATGCGTGCCGAAGTTGACTACAAATCTGTTGTCTGTTAGTCAGCTTATATCAAAAGGAAACAAAGTTTCATTTAACAATAATGGTTGTCAGATTTTCAATCAAGTGGGCGTACTGGTGGCTGCAGCGAGTCTGTTGAACGGGGTGTATAAACTAAAGATGCCAGAATATTGTTCATCAGCTGCGGTGATGGTGTCCAGTGAAGTTTGGCATCGACGTCTAGGTCATGTCAACGGTCAATATTTAAACAAGATGCAAGATGCTGTACAGGGATTGACACTTGATAATAAGACTGATATGTCTAAGTCATCATGTGTCACATGCTGTGAAGGTAAGCAAAGCCGTTTACCTTTTCCCAGTGAAGGTAACAGGAGTGCGGAATTGCTAGGCATAGTACACTGTGACATCTGTGGGCCAATGGAGAATGTGTCTCTGGGAGGTTCTAGATATTTCCTTCTTTTTGTTGATGATCATAGCCGTATGACACATATATATTTTTTGAAAAGGAAGGATGAGGCTTTACGGTGTTTCAAAGAATATAAAGCAAGAGTTGAGAACTCAACATCATGTAGAATTAAAATTGTCAGAAGCGACAATGGCGGATAATTTTGCAATAAGGAATTTGAACACTATATGAAGAGCATGGGTATTGCTCATCAGAAAACGAATGCTTACACGCCTGAACAAAACGGGCTTTACGAGCGCATGAACCGGACCCTAATAGAGAAGGCACGGTGTCTTCTGTTTGACGCCAAACTTGGTAAAGAATTCTGGGCAGAAGCTGTGAACACAGCTGTTTACCTTCAAAATAGAATTATCAAAAGAGGATTGAATTACCATACACCTTATGAATTATGGACAGGGGTGAAACCTAACCTCAGTCATCTTCGGATATTTGGTAGTGCTGTAATGAAACATGTACCCAAAGAGAAGAGACAAAAGTGGGATAAAAAGGCAGAACGATGCATATTTGTAGGATACCCTGACGATGTGAAGGGATACAGATTGTACAATCCCTCAACCCGAGCGATCACAACAAGTCGTGATGTCATCATCATTAATGAAGACAATTCGCAACAGGAGAGCTTGCTCGAGATACAAAATGCAGTTGATGAGCCTGAGGAGGGAAAACCACATCAGTCTTCAGTGGAAGTTTCAACAGACAACAAGGAGGAGGACTCATTCATTTCTATTGAAAGTGATAATGACTTGGATGAAACCTATGTACCAGATGAGGAGTCCAATACATCTGAAGGAGAGTTGGAGTCTGATAAAAGGTCACACCCACAGCGGGTGAGAAAGCAACCTGACAGATTTGGTCTTATGTGCACGGAAGAGTGGAATCAATCTTTTAGTGATGAACTTACATTAGAAGAAGCCCTTCAAGGTCCAGAAAAGGAGCAATGGCAACAGGCTGTATTAGAGGAGCTGAAAAGCTTTGAAAACAACAATGCATGGGAAGTTGTTGATGTTCCTATAAGCGGAAATATTGTTAAATGTAAATGGGTTCTTAAGAAGAAAAGTGATTCTGAAAATAATGTATGTTATAGAGCTAGGCTAGTAGCTAAGGGCTGTTCACAGAAATATGGGGTGGATTACACTGAGACATTTTCGCCAGTTGTGCGACATACAACACTTAGGTTATTGTTTGCATTGTCAGTTCAGTTGAACTTAGAAGTGACTCACCTTGATGTAAAAACCGCCTTCTTGAATGGTGAACTGTCTGAGACTATATACATGCAAAAACCAATTGGGTTTAATTGTGCTGATCATAATAAGGTCCTTAAATTAAAAAAGGCGATATATGGTCTCAAACAGGCATCAAGAGCATGGCATGTGAAGGTTGATACATGTATGTTAGGTGATGGGTATGTCAAGTCTAAAATTGAACCATGTCTATATATTAAAAATGTGAATAATAATATTACTGTTGTGGCATTATATGTCGATGATTTTTTTGTGTTTTCAAATGATGTTAATGAAACTTGTCATCTTAAAACCATGTTGGGCAGGAATTTTGTGTTAAAAGATTTAGGCATAGTTAAAGAATGCCTTGGAATGTCTGTTAACTTTGATAAAGAAAATTGTACTGTTACATTAAATCAAGCAAAGTACATTGATAAGTTACTGTCTAAGTTTAATATGTCTGAATGTAAAACTGCTAATACTCCAATGGAGCCTAATTTAAAGAGTAAAAAGGAAGCTAATATTATTAGTCAAAATCCTTATCAGCAACTTATCGGGAGCTTAATGTACTTAGTTGTCTTATCTAGACCCGATATTGCATATTCTGTGTCATATTTAAGCAAATTTAATAATTGTAATACTGATGAGCAGTGGGAGTATGTCAAGAGAATATTAAAATATTTAAAAAAAACTAAATATTTAGGCTTAAGATACTGTAAAGATAAAAATGATAACATTGTAGGTTATGTTGATGCAGACTGGAGCAATGATATTAATGATAGAAAATCATATTCAGGATTTTGTTATTCATTGTCAGGATGTGTTATTTCTTGGAGTTGTAGTAAGCAAAAATGCATTGCACTGTCCAGTACAGAGGCAGAATATGTTTCAATTTCTGAAGCCTGTAAAGAGGCAATGTATTTAAGGAACTTACAATATGAGATTACTAAAAACTTGTATAAAATTACTTTATATAATGATAGTATGAGTGCACAGAAACTTTTATTAAATCCTGTGTTTCATAATAGAACAAAGCACATTGATGTAAGGTACCATTATTGTAGAGAAATGATAAATGATAAAATTGTTAATGTAAAATATTTGTGTACGTCAGATATGCCTGCCGATTTGTTAACTAAGAGCTTAGGAGCTACAAAACATTATAAACATTTGAATACGTTAGGTATTGTTGAAATATAACTTTACATTGTAGATTTATGTAGTCCATTAGGTTTGTATAAACTCTGTAATCCTGATTTTGAGTGGGAGTGTTGTAATATCAAAATACAGATCACGACATCTAGTGACAGTTATATGTACTGCTTCTTTTTGTGTCATTCCTTCATGAAATAAAATTCTTTATTCGCTCTCAGCAAATAACCAAGCAAGTCGTTTTATTTCAATGTATAGATAAGAATGAGAAAAAATAACAATATGCTTAAGAATATTATGTTTTTTACGTCGTTTGTGATGTCATACTGACATAAGATTTTTTAGAACCTATAGCCCCTCGTCGGATAGCAATGGTGTCAAACCAGACCCACGCGTCAATAGTACTGCCAATATCAAAACAAACTGTATGATTAAAAGCATAGAGATTTAATTTCAGTACACAAACGATGCCTTGAATATTGCTATTTTTAACCGACTTCCAAAGGAGGTTTCTCAATTTGACGGTATATATATATATATATATATATTTATTTATAGGTTAAAAATAAATCTAATAATTAAACAGTTATAATTACTAGTTTCGTTTCGTGTTTTAACTGTTAACCAGTTAATCCGGTTCACTAATTCGTCGTCAGTTTCACATAGAAGGAAGTAAAAGTACATTGGAAGAAGTGAAGGAAAACATCGTGAGGAAACCTGCACGTCTATAGAAAGGCGTGTGAAGTTCACCAACCCGCACTGGGCCAGCGTGGTGGACTATGGCCCAAATCTCCCTCGTATTGAGGGGGAATGTGCCCGGTATAATGGCAATAGGCTCGCCCCCTATTACATTGGGACTAAAATACATCGGCTAAGTGTGGGCGCACTACAGTGCACCTCTGCCTACCCCTTCGGGCAATACACGCGTGATGATGATGATGTAAAAGTACATTCGAATTTCAAATGATATCCCTCAAAATAGGGACGTGACCGAACCAACTTCCGCTTTCGACAAAGTGTCGAAGTGACGCGATGAGGTTGGCAAACGGTAATGCAAAATTATAATAATACATTATCACGCCTGTATTCCCGGAAGGGGTAGGCAGAGGTGCACTGTAGTGCGCCCACACTTCGCCGATGTATTTTGATCCCAATGTAATAGGGGGCGAGCCTATTGCCATTATACCGGGCACATTTCCCCTCAATACGAGGGAGATTTGGGCCATAGTCCACCACGCTGGCCCGGTGCGGGTTGGCAGACTTCACACATCTATCGAGAACTAGTCAAGTACCCTCAGACGTGCAGGTTTCCTCACGATGTTCTCCTTCACCGTGGCATAGCAAGTGATAATCTCGAATGAAAATGAGATTCGCACATGAATGCCAGAGGTGCGAGCCGGGGTTTGAACCTGCACACTTTTATTGCAAGGCGTGCGTTCGACCACTCGGCTACCACTGCCGAATGGTCGAACGCAGTGTTAAGTTATTAAGTTAACCTGTGTTAAGTTTCATCAAAATCAGTTTAGTAGTTTTTGCGTGAAAGAGTAACCAACATCCATTCACCCATCCATCCTTACAAACTTTCACTTTTATAATACTAATAATATTTATTTAGGATAGGGTTAGATTAACGACTTTAATTTAACGTCAGTCGGAAAATACCACAATAATATGACGTGATAATAATTCTAAATTTCCATTTCCTTCCCACTCCCGAGGCCTTACAATCCCCCTACTTCAGTTTTACAACTCGGCCGGGAAGATAAGCGGCTAATTTCATTCACTTACATCGTGATTCAACTTTTATGGCTTTCGAGATAAGATTTTGATTCATTTCTCTTTTTCTTTGAATTCAGCGATACGTACTCGTAATTTATGGTTTCTTGGTACAATTGTATTTACTTCGAGTCTGTAGGTTTTTTATATTAAAACAATAGAGAAAAGAGGAGGTTGTCAATTGTTTTTAGAGTTCCGTACCCAAAGGGTAAAACGGGAACTCTATTACTAAGACTTCGCTGTCCGTCCGTCCGTCCGTCCGTCTGTCACCAGGCTGTATCTCATGAACCGTGATAGCTAGAAAGTTAAAAAAATTCACAGATGATGTATATCTGTTGCCGCTATAACAACAAATACAAAAAAACAGAATAATATGAATATTTAAGGGGGCTCCCATACAACAAACGTGATTTTAACCCTTCGTGCGCGAGTCCGACTCGCACTTGGCCGGTTTTTTTTGTCTAATTATTTGTCTACGGTAGTAAGAATTTTGGCCTTATAATACCGAGGCCAGTGGATGCACAAAATTTTAAATATGTACTCTTTAAAAATATGCATAAAGATTAAATTTCTTTGGTCAAAGCGTGAACAAGCGTCAAAATTTACCCACGTCATCAATGATGATTCGTTGTAAAATGCGCTTCTTCTGTTAGTTTTTACAGTTCATTTTAGTATTGGCATACAATCGGTCGCGTGCGCAGTGACATACATACGAGTTTGATAAATTTATCCTAATATCATAATAAACATTAATTTACATTAAAAACAAAATATTTACATAAAATAAATAATAATAATATACATAAAATGATTAGTAAATGAGTTTGTCGATTGTCAAATGTATTTTTTTGTACAGGATGCATCAAAAGTCCGAAATATTACTTTAGGTACATATATGTGGGATGCAAGATTGGTGATGGAACGCGGCATGCTTGAGATGTATGGACAGTGATAGGAAACGTGTGTTGAGAGAAAGAGACGGAATGATGAGAGAGAGAGGGGAGACGGAAGAAAGACGAACGACGACGACGGTTTTAAATTAAGTTGATAAAAGTGTAAGAAAATAAAATTAAAGAAGAATCCATTGAAATCACAATTGAAATTTTATTACTAAATATATCGCACCTTTAAAAGTATACAGACCCATTTTGAAATTTTAGGATTTCGACTATAAATCTTAAGGGGTCGTTCTAACGACCATTTTTCAACAACATTATTTTTAAGTTAGGTCTCCATACTTTTAAAGGTGCGATATGGTAGTTCATATGTGGATGCTTAGTGAAGACAGTTTATACCTAACTATCATAGTTTCTGAGTTATAGACTTTTGAATATTTGTCACAGATATCGTGTTCTGGCCTTTGGGTACATTCATAACCCTATTCAGCTGTGTAAATTGCACTTATGAGCACACGTATTATTTTGGACTTTTGAAATATCCTGTATATCTTCTTCTTATATATATATATATATATATATAATTATATATATATATATATATATATATATATATATATAATTATACTGTACGTGTGTATGTCACTGAACTCCTCCTAAACTGATTTGGATGTAATTTTGTGTGTATATTTCAATAGGTTCCTGGAAGGTTTAGATTCACAATTAGACCGATCTCGCCGGCGAGGTCGAGGAACCCCCTCTTCCGCTCGTAGGTGCATCTTTACACCTAGGAGCGCAGTCACTACCTCTCCCCTCACGGTAGCTGCCCAAGCCGAGGTCGTGCCCTCTGTGGCGCCCTTGAGCTAGTTGCCACCCCTTTCCGCCCTTAAGGCCTTGATTGGAGTGCACTCTGCGCTCGCCACTCCTCTGGTAAAGCTGTAAAGGCCACCTTAGGGCCAACAGTGTAAGTCCTTAAAAAAAAAATAGAGTCACAATTGGACCCGGTAGGTGGCGCTGATTTTTAACCGACGAAAAAAAAAAAGGAGGAGGTTCTCAATTCGACGCGTATATATTTTTTTTTTATGTATGATCACGCATATCTCCGGCGTCACTAAACCGATTTCGAATTTTTTTATGACGTTTGCTAAGGAATTCTTCTAGGGTGGTCCCATTTTCAAAATATTATCAGAAATTAACCCCCTTGGGGGTGAAATGAGGGGTTGAATGTCACATAATTTAAAAATTATTTTTTGATCGACTTGAAACTTTGTATATGTATTTTACATATAAAATAAAGAAATACGTGTTTTAGGAATTTTGAAAAAAAAAAATGTATAGGGTGTGAAATGGGGTGATAAAGTTTGCATTCTTTTTTATGTATATCTCCGGCGTCACTAAACCGATTTCGATTTTTTCTATGACGTTTGCTAAGGAATTCTTTGAGGGTGGTCCCATTTTCAAAACATTATCAGAAATCAACCCCCTTAGAGGTGAAATGGGGGGTTGAAGGTCACGCAATTTCAAAAATATTTTTTGATCAACCTGAAACTTTGTATATGTATTTTACATACAAAATAAAGAAACACGTGTTTTAGGAAATTTGAAAAAAAAAATATTTAGGGGGTGAAATGGGCTGATAAAGTTTGCATTCTGGACTATAGCATATCTTCGGCGTTAGTGAGCCGATTTCGAAAAATCTTTTTTTATTTAATACGGATAGTTAACAAATATCGAAACGATGGGATGGAAAGGGTGGAGGGGGGTGAATTCCTTTTTTGGGCTGTTATGAGGTGCTAATACTTGCATCTTTTCACAAAATAGATACTAAATTCGCCTTCAAAAACCTAGGTACACTAAAAAGTTAACCATATCTACCTTATAATTCATTACATTTGTAGTCGGTGCCAATTCATGTGTGTATTTGCCTAGTCTGATATAGATTGGCACCTACACCATGATATACCTACGCCCACGTGGACTTTATTTGGAATTATACCCATTTTTAACCAACGAAGAAAACAGAAGAGGTTCACGTTTCGACACGTATTGGTTAGGGTATAACTTCGAAGTTGGTCCTATATAAATTAGGAACAAAAATCCTACCCGAAAGGTGGGAAAATAGGGAGAGATTTATTGTTAATTCTCAAATTTTAATGCTGAGTTGTGTATTACAAAAAAACAAACAGTAGATTCAGATTAAGTAGTAGATTTTAGCCACAAAAAAATATAAAATAAAAACTTTTTAACAAAAAATTAAACCGCCGAAAATTTTAAAAAGCAAAAAATAATATACCTTTTTTATTTAACCTTAATAACAAAGTTCTTAAACTAATGTAAGTATACCTAAGTCATTTTGAGTCGGCGCCAAACAATTAATGAACAATAAATTTAAAGAAATAACCAAATGAAATTAACAATGCAACGTGAAATCTTCAGCGACAAACATTAACATTCCAAAAAATGTGCTCTCCGTACGACCACTCGCACACATTGTGTATCGCTATCTCGCTGTGTATTGCTGTCTCGCTGACGTTAACTTCGTGAACGCTCGGCATTTTCCAGCGAAGGTGCGTGTCGCGCCGCGCCGCCGCCGTACATCACACTTTACTAAATTAATTAATTTGCTTGTTTGGCGCCGACTCAAAATGACTTAGGTATACTTACATTAGTTTAAGAACTTTGTTATTAAGGTTAAATAAAAAAGGTATATTATTTTTTGCTTTTTAAAATTTTCGGCGGTTTAATTTTTTGTTAAAAAGTTTTTATGTATGTAACAAATTCTAAGGCGGTACGAAGTTCGCCGAGTCAGCTAGTTTGATATAATATTCTACGGTATATAATAATTATTTTGTTCACCATTACTTCAAGCGCTATCTCGCGAACTAACGAATGAATAAATGGGTGAAAGAAATTCCATCCGTCCGCCCGAGTACCATTGTGTAATGTGGTGACCCCGTTACGACTCGTTCACTTGCTTTTACTATCCACGGCCCGCGCGTTTGTCCAGCCTTAATTAGTGACGTCAACGCATTAGATAATTCGAAGGCTGAAAGGATTTTTGACTTAAGCGACACTTTTGGGCGATATTGACTTTTATACATATTTGTAATCAGCGATTTTTTCTGCGTCGAACGAGTATGCTCTCCTGTAAAGTTAAGACAGTGTCACTTGAGTCAAATAGCCTCTCACCCCTCGATATGTACCTTTAAGAAGATAAGATATCACCCGAAGATTTTATCCTTAGGCAAATCCATAGATTAGACGGAATGTACGTACCCGCTGTTACCTGTTAAATTCATCAAGTATGGCCCGGCTACGACGCAGCCCACATAAAAGATTAGGACACTGAATGTCGGATTTTCGAGGAATTTACGTATCAGTTACGGACTGAACAACTTAAGGTGAACCGTGAGATAAGAACGCGTTACATAATGAAAGCCTCCCGATGAATTGTAAGTCGGAAACAAGGGATGTAAACGACTTAGGAAATATCGACACATTTTTAAATCGATTAGGCTCCTAAGATTTTCCTTTAGTCCATTTTCAATTGGGCTAAATAAGTAGCAATAGCAAAGTCATTAGTCGAACCACTTGGTAAACGAAAGGATACAGGTTCGATACCCATCCCGGTCATTTAAAAATTTACATAAGTGCACTCCTAATACAAGCATTTAGGGGCTCCCGGGACTGCTAGTGATAATCTCACATTTTTAGTAATTTTAATTAACAAAAAATTACAGTTAAATTTAGATTACAAAGTACATTTTTTACAAGTGTTTTGTAATGCCATTGTAACGTTATATGTGATTAGCTACAAATATCGACAAAATACTTGCCGTACCTTAGTAAAGAGCAGGTTACGCAATGGGTCTCAGGAGTACGGTCGGGGCGCGGGGGCAGTTTATCAATCATCCCAGGCTCGCTGCGATATTATACAGTAATTCGAGAGGCCAATAAGTGGATTTTGGGATTGTTTGTCTTCGTCATGGCCGTTTTGGTATAAGATAACAAGGTTTTTTTACATTAGAATTCAGAAACGACAGTTTATAATACATCATCATCAGGCCTGTATTCCTCGAAGTGGTAGGCAGAGGTGCAGTGCGCCCACACTTCGCCGATGTATTTTGGTTCCAATGTAATAAGGGGCGAGCCTATTGCCATTATACCGGGCACATTCCCCCTCAATACGAGGGAGATTTGGATCATAGTCCACCACGCTGGACCAGTGCGGGTTGGTGAACTTCGCATGCCTTTCTATAGACGTGCAGGTGTCCTCATCATGTTTTCCTTCACCGTTCAGCAAGTGGTAATCATTGTTGAAAATGACATTCGCACATGAAAATTATCTCAGAGGTGCGGGCCTGGGATTTGAACTTGTACCCCTTACGTTCAAGGCGGGCGTTCTTGACCACGAGGCTACCACTGCTAGTGATAAACAAATTGGTAGCAAACTACTTGCGACGAAAACAGTTTGGTAGCAAAGCGACTAAGTAGCAAGTCGACTTGGTAGCCAAGTACAACTTGACATAACTTGGTAGCAATAGTTAAATAGAATAACATTGTGTGTTTCAAAAGTTAACATCTTCATTAACATTTAACACTTAACTCCATCAAAAAGTACCTTTTACCGTGGAACCCCAAAACCCTCCCCTGCTAATTTATCACGTCGCGGGTCCGGGTTCCGTACAGTTAACAAACAAACATCGTGGCGTGTCATTTTTCAGACGACCGCTGACTATTTGTTTCGCTGCAGAGGGGTGAAAGGCTATTTGACTCAAGCGCCACTTTTGGGTGATATTTACTTATATACATATTTGAAATCAGCAATTTTTTCTGCGTCGATTGAGTATTTGCTACTGTAAAGTTAAAACATGTCGTTAAAGTCAAATTGCTTTTGACCCCTCGATTTATATTATGCTCTGACGTCCACCTTAACAGACTAGAACGAGCGAATTCTCATGACTTGTTTGAAAAATGTACTCAGAACCAATATACATAAAGAGTATTTTTCTATGACAAAAGCCACACGACTACGTGACTGAATTCGATCCCGTTCTCGATGTCATTCCGTTGAAAAAAATACTTAATTTATGTGTTGATACAGTTCGTTTTGGTATTGGAACAGGATTTGTATGACGTGAGAATCAAACCCACAACGATACGGTGCAGTGAGCCTGCGCTTAAACTCCTAGACCTAGTCGTCGTTATATATTTAAAAAAAATAACGTAATTAATAATTGCGTCATGTATAGAATAATAAAACCGGCCAACTGCGAGTAGGACTCGCGCACGAAGGGTTCCGTACCCTTATATATAAAAACGGCAAAAAAACACGTTTGTTGTATGGAAGTCCCCTTAAATATTTATTTTATTCTGTTTTTTTAGTATTTGTTGTTATAGCGGCAACAGAAATACATCATCTGTGAAAATTTTAACTGTCTAACTATCACGGTTCATGAGATACACCTGGTGACAGATGGACGGACGGACGGACAGCGAAGTCTTAGTAATAGGGTTCCCGTTTGGGTATGGGACCCTGAAAATTAAAGTTAGTTAACGAAATCTAGACTGTTTATTGGGCGTTAGTAGCAATAAATAAGAGTGAAAGGGTTAAGAAATTCGATTAAACCGTAAACACTCCTTAACCCTAAGATGCCCGTCGTAATCTACTGTTAATATCCTGTTAAGGATAGATGGAATCCTAATCAAATGGGCCTTTGAGACCCAACCGTTGCCAGTAGGAAGGGTTATTAATATTTATACAGTCCATTAAATCACTAAGTATTATTATGGAAATCAGAATTTTGTCGGAAAACTCAGTTATATCAAACTCGTTGAACACTAGTTCATGTTTTCGCTAAGTAAAGTTTTTTTTCTATGATTTTGTAGCAACAGGTTGATTTTTACAGAACTTTATAAAAGTGGGCGCTTATCAATTAGAATAGGTCATTTAGGTTTTATTTAAAACTGGCTGTTACCCGCGACTTCAGCCGCGCGGAAATTAGACAAATAAAAAAGTAACCTAAGTTACTCCTTGTAATATAAGCTATTTTCCAGTGAAAGTCCCGTCAAAATCTGATCAACCATTCCAGAGATTACCCAGAACAACACGACGGACAAACACATTTAAAAAAAGACATTTAGTAAACAGCTCTTATTTCGATATAACAAAGCTCTTTATGTGACACATTAAATAAGTAGGTTTCTGCAAAATAACGTTGGTATGTCATATGCGCTGCGCTTACATCCGAATTTCCGTAAACCCGCGAAGCCGTCAGTATATTACGAAAATCCCGTATATATTCTATTCGCAGTGAAAATAAACGAGTTACGTATTCACAGAATATTTTTTGTCGGATAAAGAAAATATGCTAACATATGAATGACAAACAGTGTAACTACCGAGGAACTTCCGCTTCGAATTGTGATGGTGGCTTTTGGAGTGTACCCCAAACACACTGAGACCAGCAGCGAATTTATTTTACTTTTCTCAAATATGTACTCTGTGTCAATATTCATAAGGATTGAATGTCTGTAGCAAAAGTTACGCGACCACGCGAGTTAAAAGAGTTTTTTAGGGTTCCGTACCCAAAGGGTAAAACGGGAACCCTATTACTGAGACTTCGCTGTCCGTCCGTCCGTCTGTCCGTCCGTACGTCTGTCACCAGGCTGTATCTCATGAACCGTGATAGCTAGAGAGTTGAAATTTTCACAGATGATGTATTTCTGTTGCCGCTATAACAACAAATACTAAAAAACCGAATAAAATAAATGTTTAAGGGGGCTTCCATACAATAGACGTGATTTTTGCTCGTTTTTAGTTTTTAGGGTTCTAAATTTTTATAAAATGAGTTTTTATTTTTATCTTTTTCAAATTCTAAATTGTCCATTGATACAGTGCATAAATAATTTTCATAAATTGGGACTAAAATTTTGGTGTATATACAAACTAGAAGCTTTTAACTCAAACTGAAAACATACTCGTAACTTGAAAAGCGATTTTGACACCATGGTTTTTTTATAGACAATGGTACGGAACCCTTCGTGTGCCAGTCCGACTCGTACTTGGCCGGTTTTTTTATGAGTTAATAGAGTTTGTTTTTGTAGTGGCAAAAAAAATGTAGCGCTCTTTTTAATGAGTCTATAAGCGCAGCGGCTTTATAATAAATACGTTTGAATGAGTATCGAGAATATAAATGATCGTTCTTATAATATTCAAAACAAAACAAAACGAAACGTGAAATTGGTCGTATTTTTTTGTTTCGACATATATTGTTTTCTTATATTTACGAATACTATACATTGAATATATATATATACTACATTAAATATATAATATACTATACATAAATAAAATAGTAAATAAGCAGTGGTAGCCTCGCGGGCAAGAACGCCCGCCTTGAACGTAAGGGGTGCAAGTTCAAATCCCAGGCCCGCACCTCTGAGATAATTTTCATGTGCGAATATCATTTTCAACAATGATTACCACTTGCTGAACGGTGAAGGTAAACATCGTGAGGAAACCTGCACGTCTATAGCTTTCTATAGCGTGTGAAGTTCACCAACCCGCACTGGGCCAGCGTGGTGAACTATGGCCCAAATCTCCCTCGTATTGAGGGGGAATGTGCCCGGTATAATGGCAATAGGCTCGCCCCCTATTACATTGGGACCAAAATACATCGGCGAAGTGTGGGCGCACTGTAGTGCACCTCTGCCTACCCCTTCGGGGAATACAGGCGTGATGATGTATTTGATGTATTATAGTAAATAAACGCGATAAAATCCGTAAAATAGTTTTATTTCAATTGTTTCGACTTATTTCTAATAGGGACTGATGTCTATCAAACGAAAATCAGGCCCTATGAAATAGGTAACTACTATTTTTCGAACACGCATAAAACAAACCCCTTCAAGATAACGTAACAAAGTTATTGTCATTCCTCTCGCTCTGTATTTGAGCTGGGTGTGCGGGGTAGAGCATCTCTACGCAGATAGGACCCTTTCTTTGTCTTATACAATTGTGTAGAAACTTTGAATTCCATTTGTAACTCTATTGTTTGTAGGGATAACCGACAATATATCGATGTTGCTTTGCTATGTTTTTGCCACGTTTGGGATATCCGTGTCTAGTAAATTGACTCTTGTTATTAGTAAAATAAGATTTATTTTACGACGCACAAGGCGATATAAAATGCTTTCTTTGTTTCTCATAGTTCAGGCGTCCGGTTAAAATTAAATATAAATTTAAAATGTATGTGAAGTAAATAAGTACTAACTTATGAGATGGCCACTAAACGGTTGCGTCTACTTGCGCAAATTTCTTGTGAAGCCTTGCGCACACTGAGGCGTCAAGGCGTCAAGCATATTGACGCTCCTGTGCGTGGTTCTTAACGGTCACGTATTCACACGATTTATCAAAAAATCTGGAATGGGTCTGCTTATTACTCAAAGTTCACATTTTAGACCTATTTTGATGCGATTTAATTTTTTTTTTAAATACTCTTAGAATCCACGCATTTTTACGTATACTATTTGAGTAATGTTTACCTGAACTTTAAAGTTATAACTTAGGGTCATATTCCTCCAACGTCTCCGCACGCGATTTTATTTAACTCTACGGAAAGTGTCTCATGTTATATCACTAGAAAACTAAATTAGTTTAGTGTAATACTACATTGGGAAGGTGATACTAATACCAACTCGCCAATGCAGTGTCAGCAAAACTTTTTATTAGTAACTCGCGAGCTCCTAGTCTATAAAATAACTCGTATCAAAAATAACCAACCACTGTTTAGAGCAAAGACTATAGTAGGAATCTCTACAATATAGCCAGTTGTGTTGTAGCCCAACTAGCGTTATCGACGACATAGTTCCGCGAATCGCTCATTTACGCATCCGCCGTAATGGTGTACAAACGCCTCAAGGTACAGGAGACAGCGAGAACATCGTAATTATTTGTACTTACCTCATTTTGATTTTCGATGTTTTCTAGAGTCACAAATATTCACGTAGTAGTATACTCAGGGACAATTACTAATTGTCTAGATTTCACTTTTTCTTTATATGCTACTACCGGATCTAACCTCGACTGAGGACATCCGGCAAGATAAGATTTTTAAATCGCCAAAACATACTTCAAATTTACCGGTTTATATTGGTCCAGTGTGTTGCCTACAGAGCAGTTTATAATAGTAATAAATGAATAACGAAAAAATGTTAGTAAGGCAACACTCGCTACATTTTGTTATGACAGAATATGACATGATTTTTTGTTTGGTACTTGAGCTGTACATTCGCAAGCTTATTTATCATCCAAATAATGTGGGATTTTATAATGGCTATTTTGATAAAGTTTGGTTTGTTAAGTAGAGCGATTACTTAATGACTAATTAATTGTCAAGCTCCGCGCGCCACACCGCCACGCGCCACGCGCCACGTCGTAAACACCCGATTTTTTGCCAGTACCAAAACCAACCGTATTAACACATACAAAGAGTAAATTTTTCAACAAAATATCATCGATGACCCGAGCGAACTTAGTCACATGGCTGCCATACTCATTCATCTCATTGATATATAGAATAATTTCTAAAAAAATAAATATCGGACAACCTAGACAGCCATCGCTTATACCACTCATCACTATAAGTACCTACGCTCGTTTGTTGTCGCCTCGGCTTATCAAAGTTCCGCAGTCCATATAGGCGTTGAATACACGAACCTAGTCTCTGCCTTACCTTGAAGATATACTCAACAATGTGTGATAAGCTTAACCTGAAGTGCGTACTGTAGTTCGATATTTTCCTAACAAGATAAGGTCCTTTGTAAGCAAAAAGGTTGTTTAATCTTGTAATCGTGTCCTTATACAGATTGAAGTGGGATTTTAGCTGACCTAGTTGTAAAATACACTTGGATTATAATACTATTTGGTTTAATAATCATAACACATATGGATGTAATTATCTGAAATAAATTTATTGAATTGAATTGAATTGAATAAATATACATCATATACATTATCACGCCTGTTTCCCCGAAGGGGTAGACAGAGGTGCAGTGTGACTGCAGTGCGCCCACACTTCGCCGATGTATTTTGGTCCCAATGTAATAGGGGGCGAGCCTATTGCCATTATACCGGGCACATTCTCTCTCAATACGAGGGAGATTATGGTACAAGCTTTGCTTAGTTTGGGATCATGCGATGAGTATGTTATGTAAAAATAAAAATAAAAAAAAGGAAAACCGGCCATGTTCGAGTCGGACTCGCGCACGAAGGGTTCCGTACCTTTATCTATAAAAACGGCATAAAAAATAAAAAAAAATCATTTTTTAGTATTTGTTGTTATAGCGGCAACAGAAATACATCATCTGTGAAAATTTCAAGTCTCTAGCTATCACGGTTCATGAGATACAGCCTGGTGACAGACGGACGAACGGACGGACGGACGGACGGACAGCGAAGTCTCAGTAATAGGGTTTCCGTTTTACCCTTTGGGTACGGAACCCTAAAAATAACATCAGTCGAGCCGTTTTTGAGTTGAAGCAAGAGTAACGAACAATTGAATTTTACGTAAACTTTGAGTTTCGTGCAAAATAATAATCTTTATAAATATAGACACAGAGTACATTTTAAAATAAAAAGTCAAGTGATTTCGCCCACCTCAGCGTACTCAGACGGTAGTGAAAACATTTTAAGCTCTACAAAACTAGTGCTTTGTTCTCTGTCTTAAAACTAAATTCCCGTCGGGCGCGACCCGGCTCCCGGCTGCATGAAGCCCCGGTATATTGGGGCGTCCAAAGTCGCTCGGATTTTTTTTTGCCCGACCAAAAAGTCAAAGAAGTTTATTTTTTACGAAACTATATTTTTAGATGAGGAATGACTGCACCTGCGATTCGCGGTATTTATAGCAATGCCGAGTAATTAATAGCAAGGCCAAATTCAATAAATACACATTCGATGAAAGTGATTAAGATGGCCTATGAAACCATAAAAAAGTTAATTATTCAACTTTATGACACTGAGGTGCAGTCAGAAATTCAATCTTTATGCATATAGACACAGAGTTGAATTTTGAGGGCAATCAAATGATCAAATTATTTCGCGTCATTCAATCAGGTTTATTAGTTATGTACTTGTAATCCAAATTCCAATGTGTGTTAAACCAGCTGTAACCCAATGTAAATACAAATAGAAATGCGTAAGTTGAAACAAACTGTCCCCTTACCAAAACCTGTTTTGCGGCAATGTTTTTAATATTGACACTTAGTTTTTTTATTTATATTTAACAAAGAGTATCAATTATTTACAAACACCATACTACAACCCTTTTAACGTCCCACTGCTGGGCACGGGCCTCCCCTCAATGCGAGGGGGACTCGGGCCATAGTCCACCACGCTGGCCCAGTGCGGGTTGGCAGACTTCACACATCTATCGAAAACTAGTAAAGTTTCCTCAGACGTGCAGGTGTCCTCACGATGTTTTCCTTCACCGTTTCTTAGCAATTATTCGCACATAAATCCCAGAGGTGTGAGCTGGGGTTTGAACCTGCACACTTCGATTGCAAAGCGTGCGTTCGACCAAAAAACAATCGAATTTAACAAAAAAAAACCACTTTTCAGTTGTTGACAGATAACTCAGTACAAAATGTGCCAACATTTAAGATAATGAGTTTTGTTGGCAAAATTTTAACGCGCGAGTATCGACGCCCCAGTGTGGGGAGGCTTAATACGGAGCCGTCCGAAGTTCTGATGAGAAGGAGCACTTACTTGCGCGTAATTAAAAACGCGAGCCCGATGTAAATTAGCCGTGATGCTTTTTCTTTTTAAATTTCCCGTTAAAAGGCTTTTCAGCGCCGTTTTTAGTTTAAAATTGGTATGACGTAAGCTGGTTTCGTTTAGTCCGAAATGGACAAAGTTAAGTTAGTTTACTGTGGAATTTTTTAGTGGTAGCAGTGGTAGCCGAATGGTCGAACGCACGCTTTGCAATCAAAGTGCGCAGGTTCAAACCCCGGCTCGCACCTCTGGGTTTTTATGTGCGAATCTCATTTTCATCCTAGATTACCACTTGATAAGAAACGGTGAAGGAAAACGTGATGAAACCTGCACGTCTATAGAAAGGCGTGTGAAGTTCACCAACCCGCATTGGGCCAGCGTGGTGGACTATGGCCCAAATATCTCCCTCGTATTGAGGGAGAATGTGCCCGGTATAATGGTAATAGGCTCGCCCCCCCCTGTTACGTTGGGTCCCAAAATACATCGGCGAAGTGTGGGCGAACTGCTGTGCACCTCTGCCTACCCCTTTGGGGAATACAGGCGTGATAATGTATTATTATTTTGAGCTAAAACTAGCGGATTAAGGCACACGGGGTACATAATACGCACGTCGGATCATTCGCCAATAACAAAACAAAGTCTGTGTCAATATTCGTAAAGATTGAATTTCTGTAGTAATGCTCCCACGCGCCAAACTTCCCCCGCGCTTTCAATGTTATTTCATTGAAGAATGAACTCTTTCAGTGAGTCAATACAGTTCGTTTTGGTATTGGCTAAACATTGGACGTACGAATTTTGACGCACTAGTGTGTTTGTGGCTTAATGAAGGCAATAAATATTTTTTTTGTCAATACGGAGACAAACAGAAGATCATTTCCATCGATGAAGCGATCGAATTTTGACGCGTCCCATGACTTTTGCCACAGAATTTCAATCTTTATAAACATTAATATTGAGTACATTTTATAATAAAAAACTTTTTTTTCTTTTTTTTTTCTCTTGTACTCTTTGTAAATTGTTAACTATGTAAATATTTTGTTTTAAATGTAACTAACTAGTAAGTACCTATACTACTACAGCGCTTTTTGACGCCTCCCCTCAATGCGAGGGGGATTCAGGCCATAGTCCACCACACTGGCCCAGTGCGGGTTGGCAAACTTCACACATCTATCGAGAACTAGTCAAGCTCCCTCAGACGTGCTGGTTTCCTCACGATGTTTTCCTTCACCGTTTCTTAGCAAGTGATAATCTCGGATGAAAATGAGATTCGCACATGGAACCCAGAGGTGCGAGGCGGGGTTTGAACCTGCGCACTTTGATTGCAAAGCGTGCGATCGACCACTCGGCTACCAATGCTTTAAGAACCTATATGTTATAATAAAAATCTATTTAATTCGCTCGCTTCAGTTGATACAGGGCGTTATCTTACAATTTTCTAATCACTTGCCCTTCAGAATTCTTATAACATAAGTGATGGGTAACATTAGCATTTCCTTTTATCCAGAAAGAAATCCGGTCAAAACAGACCTACATCTGTTTTGACCGGATTTCTTTCTTGATCCCCCAGCAAAGGTTACTTAAAAGACTAATGTTCTTAAGATCCGGGCTTTCATCAACTCCGGATATATCTCGAAAGATCCGGCAAATGAAACCTTTTTTTTGTAAAACACTTTATCTTTGTAGAAACGTAATAATTTGGAATGGCGTTAGGTAAATAAGGAAATCACCTTTATTTCAATAGAGTTTGGGATTAAAATGCAAAAAGGATTTTGGATTTTGGGCTCAAGTAAATGCTCTGGGGCCTACTGATGCCCGACATACCAAAATGAACTGGATCAACTCAATTTCAAAGTTTATTTTTAAACGAAATGTCGCCAGCGAATTTTGATGCTAACCAATCTTTCCAATTTCAATCTTTATGGATATTTACATAAGATCGTTTTTAATTGGGTATACAAATTTTCGCGGTTTGACGTCCCCACGGGCTCAGTGAAATACCGCGTTTTTCATAAAGAAGATTTAACCTATTATTAAAACTAGATTGACAAGTATGTAACTATTTAGCATAAGCATTTTTTACGCGTGAGGGTTGATGCCCCAGTGTGCGACAGACCTAAAACTTGATGTCATCTCACCGTAGAATCACATTATTACACTACAAGTCACAGTATAAACACATCCATTACAACAACACATTATATGTCGCAGTATAACAACTAAAAACCCATAACTCTTTCTGGCTTACGGCATAAACAATGGTTTACAACTCACGCATTAGCGCATACCATTATACAGGGTGTATCAGAAGTCCGAAATAATACTTTGGGTACATAAACGGTAGCTCATATGTGGATGCTTAATGAAGACAGTTTATACCTAACTACCGTAGTTTCTGAGTTATAGTCCTTTGAATATTTGTCACAGGTATCGTGTTCTGGCCTTTGGGTATATCCATAACCCTGTTCAGCAGTGTAAATTACACTTATGAGGGGTGACTACAAATATTCACAAAACAGAACATGCAAATTTTACATAGGTTTCGAGATTTACGAGTTATAGAAATTGACGTAAAAAGTTAGAAAAAGATGGTCGAATTTTGAACAAATTTTATACCTTTCAGGTGGTTATACTGATGCAAACGTCAAAGCATTACTTCGGACTTCTGAAACACCCTGTGTAGACATTGGTATTATGCCAAATGCTGGATCCATGTACGGCGGTGGCAATTTTCGGAATGTTTTGCACAATTCGTAAAAGGTTTTTCGTGTTGGAACTACTCGTGGGGTGCTGTATTCCTATTTAGAGAATAGTTTACTGGTTGGTAGATTACAAGCATTATTCAATGAATAAACTATTATTTGCCAGTACCAAACTAACTGTATTAACTCGTAGTAAAAACACATTTTTCAACGAAATGTCATAGGCAGTCGCGCTCGAATTCATTCGCGTCCTCGCGAGCTGTTTGCCACACATATTCAATCTTTATATGTATATATAAACACAGAGTACATTATTAAAAAAGAAATGTGTGACAGAGGGTTGTGAGATAAGTCACGACAATAGTCTTGTTATACCTAGTCTTGTTTTCTAACTCATCTTTGGTTACCTTACAAGTGTTGTTTTAAGTTTTAGTGTTTAATGGTGTCGGTGCTCTTTTTCTCTTATTTATACTTTCACATATGTGGAGACTTTTAAATGGCTCTCTGATCACTATACTACTTATTTATGTCTTAAATTTGTAGCTGGTAGTCGTCCTAAGATGTAATAAACAAATAATTCAGTCAATAGTTACAAAACATTTCAACAACACCTAAACAAACTTTCCTTTTATTAAATTACAGCGGATTTACGGGGATGGTGTCAATTTATTCATTATTCAATATTAAAAGCTTATTTACATTACGGCGTGGAGGCTCCCAATCTGTCGGTTAAAATATTCAGAATCTGCAAATCATCTCATAAACAAAAACCTTTTTGTGGTAACAGACTGGGAACATTAAACTTTATATCTAAATTTAGGATTTATGAACCGGGATCCTTTTTAGGTGAATTTATTAATAGCCCTACGTTTTGTTAACATTTTATATTAGGCGGCTGTCCTCATTTCTTAGGATTCGTAGACGGTTTGGTGTAGTGGGTCGAGAGTAGGATCTTATTGGATTGTGGTTGAGGGTTCGATTCCCATTCGAACAATAAGTAATTATAAAAAAATGATTTACCAATTATTCTTGCAATTATAATCACCAATTTTGTTACAGCAAATTTGTTATGTACGTAAATACATGATTAAACGACCACGAATGTATGCACGTAGTGATAGGTAAAGGTACATTAATGCGCACCCATATTTTGCCGATGATTACGGCATATTATGTTTATATTATATTGGCGATACAGAGGCCGGCTACCGAACACCAAGAGCGACGCGTCACCGACTCTACGTGTCAAATAAGTAGTTCCGTGTAACTATAATTATGTATGCTAGTCTCTAAGGTATTTATTATAACAGTATTTGTGACGTCAGCCCCAAATCATTGTATGGTACCCATAGTACAAGCTTTGCTTAGTTTGGGATCATACAATAAGTATTTGGTTGTCTGGCGATATTTATTGATTTATTTCACTATTAGTTACCCGGCGTATATTGTATTGTATTACATAAGTTATTTATTAAATAAATTGAAATTGAAATATTGAACTTACTAAACTTATTCCCGACTAGAATTAAAACAAATTAAATTTAATGTTTAAAGTTTAGAAGTAAAAAATATAGTTATGGAACCTAGAGCCTATATAATATAAACCTCCATATTGCTATGGAATTCTTAAATAATTCCAGGGGTTAGCCTGTGGCGATGAATTTCATGGAAAGTCAAGTGGCGTTTGTTTTCTCGTAAATTTCAGGAAGATATCTCATCAATCTTGTTGTTATACACACTGCTATAAAATTATGGTGAGCATTGAAATTATGACGTTAATTAAATTTTCATTAAATTTAAAAAAAATACATGTTTATTACCTAAGAAACACGCCAGACAACGCATACTCATCGTTTGATCTCAAACTAAGCAACGCGTGTACTATAAGCACCATACAATAAACTGGAGCGATCCAAGTTACACCCAGGCGAGGGATAATTCGGAAATGGCAATCATCGAGATTTACCGATGACGGGAATCAACTACTCGGTGCAGGTAGCCGAGCGACCACTGAACCAAGCCATCAGCAAGCCTTTTACTTTTTAAATTACTAGTAATGTGAAATTATCTCCTAACTAGCCAGTACCCTTTCAATGAACAAAAAGTTTGTACGAAAGAACAACATACCGATCGAATTGAGAACCTCCTCATTTTTGGAAGTCGGTTAAAAAATAGTATTAATTTAGTTCACGTAAAGTGTTCAAAACCTGTCGATTAAGATTTAAACCGTTATAACAACTATGTTATTGATTCTGAAAGTGTGAAAAGTATTTGGAAAAGAGCAACCATTGAGTTATTCCCCCCCATTGTTCTCCATAGTAAATGCATTCTGATTAGGTGGTAGAGATACTATTATTTTTTGTCTATTGACGATTCATAAGTACCTGCGAGATCGAAACATCAAATTGGTCGTATTTGTTCGTTTTTTTTTTCGACATAATATCTCGAATAGAGATGATGTTGATGATGGGAGAATTGGGTCCCTGAATTATATTAGTAAAACAATTTCTGCACTTGTACCATGAGCGCTGACTAGTCTTATGTCATACATCTTTGTTTTCTCTCTTTCTCTCGTATGTAATTAGACAGAGAGCATGCGAGCGAATTCGTGACAAAGGTCTTGTCTTGACATGCGTGCTAACCCCACAGATTCTGATTAAGTTCTTCTTCTCTTACGAAATGAATGAAATGATGATATTTAATGGATTAAGATGAGGAATGGCTCCATCTGCGTTTAGCGGCTATTTCAGCCAGTGTCAAATAATTAATAGCAAGGGCAAATTCAATAAATACACACTATAAATAAAAATGGATGATGACAGTGATAAAGATGGCGGTTGAATCCCTGATTAAGTTAATGCTTTCACTGCGAACAGTCAGACAGTGTGAAAAGCTCATGAATCTACCAATCGTTATGTCACATAGCGTCTCACGCCGTCCCTGTGAGTAAGCCGTCATTGGGACCGACACGCCACGTAATGGGGACATTTAGACTCACTTACCTCCTGATTGGCAATTTGTCTCCACAAAACCTTTTTATAGCCTCTGTGAGAGATTTATACACCAAAGGAAAGAATCAGGTACGGGTAATGAGAAATCTGATTGAATACATTCGATTCTTAACGTAATTTATGGCTGAGCCGCGATACGCCGATGACTTCAATGTTTGAATGTGGAATAACGTCGTTCTTTTGTTTTATATACATTACGTTTCAAACCTTATTTCTATGTAATAAAGTAGACATTTAAGGTTAAGTGGACTGCCCAAACTTCCCACAAGTGCTAAGTCCTATTATACAGATTGTGCTTAGCTAAAGTTTTTAGTAAGGAGTAAGTATGTAATTACCACAATCAATGAACAAGGAAGCTAAGTAAATCAAAATGGAAACTTGCACACATTTTAATACTAGATATCTACAATGAAGCAAGTAAGGTGTAAAATTAACTGCGTCAATAAGTAGTTGCTTGGATCGGGACCATATCGAGGGCAATTTGACTTAAGCGACACTGCGGGAGATATTTACTTACATACATATTTGGAATCAGCGATTTTTTCTGCGTCTAATGAGAGTATGCTCTCCTGTAGACAAAACTGACAGCTGAAAGAGATAAAACTTATGTATACACGGTCATGCTACAGGACCTAGAAAGTTAACAAAATGTCTTTATGTCAGCCTTTTACCCCTCGATATGATTTTTTTCTGGGGATGTACAAAAATATTACATTTTTATTAAACTATCTCGCATTTGTCGTTACGAAATTTAGGGCAAAAGCCAGCGAGCGGTAAACGAGGCCCTCTTTAACATTAAACAAAGTGAATTGAAAAGTTTAACAGATGAAAACAACGTCGGGTTTGAGCTCTCGTCCGAGCTCACATTCGGCAGCAAAAACGCAAACTTTCACAAAATCCCTGGTGTCTCCCTACACGGATTTGTCAGTTGAAATTAAACGGCTTTTTCGACTGATTTTAACTTTAATATTCGGTTGAAGTTGCCGGATAAATAAAATATGTAGACCAACCAGAAAAAAATGGTGATATTTAAAATTGTAATTACATTAACATAACGGGTCAAGATAATTTTGTAAAAAAATTACATGAAATCTCAAAGGATGTTTTCCCAAATTTACAGAGAGTTACGATCCATTTAAAGAGTGATTGTAAAACGCTTGTTTAGATGGATTTTTATTCTTAAATTTGGGAGGTATTATTTCATTACGAAATTCGTCAAAAGAGAATTTAAAAAAAATCATCATTAAATTTATCATTTAACATTCTATACTATGTATTTATATTAGGTTTGAAGAATACTTATGTTTATATGAGAAAAAGGCTTACCTATCATTCTCCAAATATCAATTTGTTAGCTTCTAGCCTTTCCATCACAACTTCCAAGGTAGAATTAAGTTAAAAAAACGAAGGGCTTCACCGAATCATTCTTTAATAGCCCCGCACACTGGGGCGTATCCAGTCGCGCTTTATTTAATTTTCTAATATATTTCTAATAACTCAGGGCCAATCTGCATAATGATTAAATTTCTGTGGTAAAAGTCACGTCCCTATGCGTCAAAATCTGCTGGCACTGTCAGTGTCATTTCGTCGTAGATGGAACTCTTTCTTTGAGCAAATATAGGTAGTTCGTTTTGTTATTGGTGAAACATTTTATAGGCGATTGTTGACGCCACAGCCTTAAAGGAGGCTTTAATAAATTAATGGTAATTTTTTTTTTTTTAAAACATGCTTTTATTTAATTGCCCTTAGTTTTCGTGTTCTCCTCAGCAAGCCCTTTCATTGGATACCCATACAGTGGTAGTGCAGATAAAATAACTATTCCGCCATCTTGCATAATCCGCCATATTGGCATTAGAATGACATCACATAGCTAAGCATGCATTGTCATCCAAAATAAGCGTGTATACCAAGTAAAAAGTCGCGAGTTCGACAACAATTATTTATGTCCGCACCGCCCCCAGCCGAAATACGTCATTATTTTTCGTGGAATTCTCCCCAGAAAGTTAATTTTTCCTCGTTAATTGTTTCGGCTTTGGCTCGCCTTACTAAGGTTTTCTCATCCATCCCGCCACCCCCGCACGTATTTGCACAGTTAATTGCGACTGAATTTTAAATTGTTTGAAGGATTTTGTACATTGTGAGATAGGTACGAAACTTTACTCATTGTTTCACTTGTATATTTTAGACGATGTTAAATCTACCATCGACTCTTCGGAACGGTAAAAAATTACTTAACTACCAATTATGCAAAAATTGTACCTACTGTCCTAAAAAAATTACAATTTTGTGAAGTTGTCAATTGTAAAAACGCGCACGTAAAACTCCAAGCAATGCTAAAATGAACTGTATTCACCTACAGAATAAGCTCAGTCTTCAACGTGAGCGAATTTTGAAGACTGGTCGGTCCCGTGCCTTTTACAACAGAAATTCAATCTTTATGTTTATCTACGCAGAGTTCGTTTTGGTGTTAGCAATATTTTTGACGCGTGCGGCTAGACGCACCAGTGTGCTCGGGACTTTTCATGTTACATTTATTACTTTCTAGTGTCGTAGCAAGTATTATGTTGTTTTTGGTAAATATATTGTTACCATTACGAAAATAAAATTATAAAATGCGATTTAGAGACTTAACTGACCATGTTTAAGCCAGTTAAGTTGGTTTTAAGTGCACCTAATTTTTAATTGATAGCAGTGGTTGAATGCACACCTTGCAATCAAAGTGTGCAGGTTCAAACCCCGGCTTGCAACTCTGGATTTCATGTGCGAATTTCATTTTCATCACTTGCTATGAAACGGTGACGGAAAACATCGTGAGGAAACCTTCACGTCTATCGAAAGGCGTGTGATGAATCAGAATATTTTATTCATATAAACCAATACAGGCACTTATGAATCGTCAATAAATAATAATAGTAGTATCTCTACCACCCATTCGGAATGCATTTCCTATGGAGAAGAATGGGCAAGAAACTCCATGGTTGCTTTTTTCAAATAAGGATTTACATTTTTGTGTTTTTCTTAATTAACAATTATACAATATAAAGTTAATGAGGCTATACATTCTCAAAACACAATTAAATCACTAAACAATCTACATGTTGGACAAGATTTAAAGGTAGGAAGGAGGAGGAAAACGGGACAAATAGCTAAAATCCCTTAAACTAGTTCCTGTGGAGCCGGACCAGCGCCTGACCAAGCGTGTTTATCCTCTAAATAATCACCTATTGTGTAGTATGCGCGCCTGCATAGTGTATGTCTAATGCAAGTTTTAAATTTAGTTTCATTTAGGTTAATGACGTTAGGGGGAATTTTATTATAAAATTTGACACAGTACCCCATGAAAGATGTGTGAATTTTCGCCAGTCGAAAGTGTGGTTGGTCTTGTGGTTGGTGTTCACCAACCCGCACTGGGCCAGCGTGGTATAGCCCAAAAATCAAAGTCGTTTTGAGGGAAAATGCGCCCGATATAATGGCAATAGGCTCGCCCCCTTTACATTGGGACTAAAATACATCGACGAAGTGTGGGCGCAATGCAGTGCACCTTTGCCTACCCTTTCGAGGAATACAGGCGTGACGATGTATGTATTATTAATATTATAATTTTTAAAGTCGTACATTTTATTTTTTATGAAACAGTGCTCATTTACTAATTTGACTTAACCGCAATAGTAAAGGGGATCTACATAAAAGTGAACAACTATGTGAGACTCACAAAAATAATCAGACCGACTCCCGACTTAACCGACGCCCGTGGCGGGCTTTGAAAAACTTTTTCTGAAAACCGTATCTGACAAAGACATTCGAGCGTGTGCCGGACGCCTGTTCCGCTCAACGTGCTGCTAAGCTCGAAACCGTTTGCTTTAATGCTCTTTTTTCGACTGCAAATGGAATGCGTAGTTCGGTTCAAAGATCTTTATTTCTCATTAAGACAATTGTCATTTACATGAGAACATTAATATTAAAGTAAAACTAACAATTTTGACCCGATGTGGGTAGTTTGACGTAATTACTTTCGACTGGCGAAAATTCACACATCTTTCATGGGGTACTGTGTCAAATTTTATAATAAAATTCCCCCTAACGTCATTAACCTAAATGAAACTAAATTTAAAACTTGCATTAGACATACACTATGCAGGCGCGCATACTACACAATAGGTGATTATTTAGAGGATAAACACGCTTGGTCAGGCGCTGGTCCGGCTCCACAGGAACTAGTTTAAGGGATTTTAGCTATTTGTCCCGTTTTCCTCCTCCTTCCTACCTTTAAATCTTGTCCAACATGTAGATTGTTTAGTGATTTAATTGTGTTTTGAGAATGTATAGCCTCATTAACTTTATATTGTATAATTGTTAATTAAGAAAAACACAAAAATGTAAATCCTTATTTGAAAAAAGCAACCATGGAGTTTCTTGCCCATTCTTCTCCATAGGAAATGCATTCCGAATGGGTGGTAGAGATACTACTATTATTATTTATTGACGATTCATAAGTGCCTGTATTGGTTTATATGAATAAAAAATATTCTGATTCTGATTCTGATTAAATTATCAAGCTCAGTAATGAGCGACTTCTTGGCCATTAATTGGCTGTGGTCCAAGTTAAAAGAGTGATTCGTTGCTATGTATACGAGTAGATAATTTATTTTTAAAAATATCCAGTAAAGTCACTCCTTTTACATGTTCTGGAAGGTTGTTGTATAATTGTGCTCCCCCGTAGGTGATATTTTTTTTCCCATAATTTGTTCTAATAGTACAGGTAAGGTGATTTGTACAAGATGTGTAGTTTAAATTCGTTTTTTAATGTAATAATTTAATTTACCGAACTAAATTCTAAATTGAAATATAAATCAAACTTGTAACTTACAGCGTGTTTGCAGCAATGTTTTAAATATTTCTTTAAGATTTTAATAGTCAATTCTGTCAAAAATCTGTCAATAATTGATTACTATTGAAACAACAATACTTACTCACTCTCTTGAATCTAGACGAACATACCTAGAGGTAACCACTTAATATAAAATAATAAACAACACTATCGATTGTATGAATTTAGTCAATAAGTTGTGTTACGTAGTTCCTAGAACGGCCATTCCACGGCAAGTTATTCGCGTCACATCTCTGTCATACTAATGCTGGCAAGCGAGCTCCTATTTATCGTAAGTAGTATCTATTTATCCTATTTAACCTATAAATAGGAGCTCGCTTGCCAGCTCCTATTTGTCGTATGGATGAATCTTATAATAAGCACTTTGAGGCTGTAGACATATTTGCATGCTCTGTATAGGTACAGCTTCACAAAGGTTGTTCAGACAATCCTTTCTGAACGAGATCAAATGTAGAACTTCTCTAAATTTAAGTACTTTAACTTTTTATTAGTCACATTTCATACTTTTTACTCACTTAATTAGTCATTACTTTTCTTTGGTCATGTAGCCCTCCTATTTTATTTATTACCATGTGGAAGGCAAAGTTGGTGTTACATTTAGGTACTCATAGTTTTACAATATATCTCGTACCTACCATGTATTGTAATACTGTTTGTGTTCCCAATAAACAAAAATAAAATAATACTTTAAGAATGTATAAAAAACCGGCAAAGTGCGAGTCGGACTCGCGCACGAAGCGTTCCGTACCATTATCTATAAAAACAGCAAATAAATCACGTTTGTTGTATGGGAGCCCTCTTAAATATTTATTTTATACTGTTTTTTAGTTTTTGTTGTTATAGCGGCAACAGAAATACATCATCTGTGAAAATTTCAACTCTCTAACTATCACGGTTCATGAGATACAGCCTGGTGACAGACGGACGGACGTACGGACGGACAGCGAAGTCTTAGTAATAGGGTTCCGATTTTACCCTTTGGGTACGGAACCCTAAAAAGGTCGAACGGAATCTCGCGAAACCGAGGACTCACGGTAAGTCGGTATCTAGCACATACATTACACAATAGTAACAGCCGGTGCCTACGAGTATAACCAAGAAACTTTCCGGTTCCCGATAACTCACAGAAGAAGCACATCATTCAAACAAATGACATCGGTGACAAGATTAAAAAGCACGCTGCGGCGTTAACGCTCGCGTAATTTTTTTGCCATAGCAAAACGAACTTTAAGGATAAATAGAAAAAGTTCATTCTGCAACGAAATAACACTGACAGCGCGAGCGAATTTTTCTGCGTGGGGGGCGCGGTTTCTATCACAGAAATTTAGTCTTTATGCATATTGTCACAGAGTCCGTTTTGGTATTGGCGAATATTTCGACGCGCGAGCATTGACGCCCCCGTGTGCTACTACTACTAACTACTACAGCCCTTTTTAAGGTCCCACTGCTGGGCACGGGCCTCCCCTCAATGCGAGGGGGATTCAGGCCATAGTCCACCAAGCTGGCCCAGTGCGAGATCGAGAACTAGTCAAGTTCTCTCTGACGTGCAGGTCCTTAACCGTTTCATAGCAAGTGATAATCTCAGATGAAAATGAGATTCGCACATAAATCCCAGAGGTACGAGCCGGGGTTTGAACCTGCACATTTCGATTGCAAGGCATGCGTTCGAACACTAGGCTACCAACCAAGTGTGCAGTTGGTTTTAATTATCTCGCCTTCGTCGTTAGTTGCAAGTCGATTTCAAATCGAAGCGGCCATTTCAATTTTCAGTCGTTACTCCCGTGGCTTGCTGCCTCCCTTCCAATGTATTTTTTACTCGTTCGGTCTCCACGGAAGATTTCGTGTTATTTCCCACTGATTTCGCAACAGTCCAGTCAATTTAACGGCGTTTTCTTTTTACATCTTTATACGACCTTTGACTATAGCGCCATTCAATTATTTCCTCTTTGCTGTGATTTTTAGTAGCTTTTCCGATACGTTTAATGGAACTAAGCCGGCCTCGCATTCCCACCACTGTTATTTCTGTACGCCAGTCGCGGTTTTCGAAAAAGAAGCGGAAGTTTTGCGAAAACGAATCGTATTAACTGATGGAAAAAGTTCATTGTTCATCGACATTTTGTAGCGTATTCGCCTGGGTCTTACCACAGGAATTCAATCTTTAAGTGTATTAATACAGAGTACTTTTGGTATTAGCAAATATTTTGCAGCACGCGTCTTGACGTCCCAATGTGCCCGGAGATTTAGATCCCTCATTCAGTCATTCATCTTGCACTTTCATTCATTCATTCCTTCACTCTCTCCATCTCATTCAAACATCGCGCTCGGATACTCTAGCATGTATAATTATAATATCGATATATTGAGGACTGAGTTGACGTAATATTATTATTGGCCTTCGACTGAAATACACTAAACTTTGTTAATAGTAGTTCCGTTTTGTTTCCAGGTACGTAATCACTTCCCTACGGCGGCGGTAAGAGGTAGTTTTAACAAGTTACTTTAAGTATTAAATAGTTACCATAAACGCTGGCTAACTGGGAATAGTTAGATTACTATTAGTCATTCTAGCATTGCACAATTAAAACAATGATTTATCTACCATACTAATATCAAATGTGAAAGTTTGTGAAGATGTATGGATGTTTGTTACTATTTCACGCAAAAACTACTGAACGGATTTGGATGAAACTTGACAGAATTAAGTATTGTTTGGAAATCAGAATAACGTATTGGCTTATACCTAATAGCGATAATAAAAATGTAATAAGATAAGATAAATGTAAGTAATAATATTAATTAAGTAGAAACAGCTAATATCTAGGATGTCATGTTAAACATAAGTCATAATATTTAAGCATGTATTTAGCATAAGAAATTCTGTATTTAGTAATAAAACAATAAAAAAATAGCATAGAATTAGAATGGTAGTAATAAAGAAACCTACTGAATAACTCATTACCCTATAGTCACTGACCATGTCAGAGGAGCCTCGCGGGCCGGGCCAGTATAGGGCCCGGACAGGATAAAAAAAAAAAAAAAAAAAAATAGCGATAATGATTCTTCGAAGTCTGTGCGGACTAAGTCGCGGGTAGAAGGTAGTTATTATATATTTCCAAGGGCTCAACTTATGTAGGCTATTGCCTTTTTTCACTATCACTTATAGACGCCTAATCTGATGCCTGAATAGTTAACAGTTGACAAAGCGCAAAAAATCGGTTCACCACCTAAGACTAATGATCCTACGAGCTGCTCAAAGTTACGACACCAATTCAGCTAGGAGTATGAAGTGGAGAAGTAAAGGAGAACAATCTCCTATGGGACGTTTTTTTTTAAGTGTTCGTCGAAATGCATTAAATAATATTTCACAAACTTTCCAAAATAGCGCTGGTGTTGACAAAGGGTACCTATATATCGATGGCCCCCTGGAATTAGTCGGTATGCGCTATTATGACTTTTTGCTGTTATGCCAGATTTGGAATCAACGATTTTTCCGATTACCGGTTTATTCCCAGGGTTGTCGATATATACCCTTTGTCGACATCAGCGCCATTGTTGAAGTTTTTTAAACTATTAATAAATGCATTTCAACGGACACTTTTTCAATACACAGATGTCTCTCCTTTACTTCTCCACTCCATAGCTAAGAGTTAGCTTAGGCAACTCTACATTTCGATACATTTGACAGTTCTCGTCAATAAACGAATGCAACGGCCTGTTCTAGTGGTCTCAACGTAATGGTTGTGTGCACCGGGTGGTTGCCTGTTTGATTCCCATCAATGGCATTTTTTTGGAAATGGCCTTTTCGTAATTACCCTTGGCCTGGGTGTAACTGGGATCGCCCCAGTCCGTTTGCATGCTACATGGTACAGTTTGACACCATACAATGAGAATATGTGTTATATGGCTATTATAATGGATTGTCATCGAAAAACGAACAAAGATCTATTATAGAAAGAGTCGACTAATAAAAAACAAATGATAAAACGGAAGTTGGTGCTTAGAACTCGGCTTCGTTTTGCTATTGACTGATGGTTTCGAATTTTAAATTGTTTTGTAATGGCAATACTCAAAATAATATTTTAAATGTATCTCGTACCAAATGTATCTCGACGGAGGATATTGCTTAAAAGTCTGGAAACCAATCACTGTCCGTACGATTGCGTCCCGCAATATTTCCAGTTGTTTGCTACCCCGTTCACCAGACAAGCTTATATTAGGGTTGCCAAAAAATAAATCAATTATACAATAAAAAAAACTCAAAATTTATGGTAAAGAACTGTCTTAAAATCACGCGTCGAAAAATAAACGTATAACATTATAAAATGGTAAGTAACGAAGCATCATACAGTTTAGTAGGTCTTAAAATTAGATTAGTATTATTAAAAGTGAATTATTTCATTACTTATTTTTTAAATAGTTAGCTCAAGCACAACGGCTAGGATAATCACTTTTATTGGAACGAAGTTCCTTACGGCAGGCTTGGAGGGGATAGGGATTTTGCTACGCGACCGAACTGAAAAAAATGTGATAGTAAAACCGTAAGAAAAAGTGCGTGGAATCAAACCGTTAAATGAGACGACTTTAGTTGATAATTTGAATTACGATGTTTTTTTATTTTATTACTTTTATATTTTGTTGTTTTTTTTTAGGTTTTGCTATAGTTTTTATTTTATATACTAATAATAATACACACATATTAAATAAATTGAGTATACTGCCATCTGTGGGACAGTCGTTGAACTCTTAAAATACATAGAACTCCGGGTCGTTATGGACCTTTTTTGTTTTTTTTTATATACTAATAATAATACACACATATTAAATACATTGAGTATACTGCCATCTGTGGGACAGTCGTTGAACTATTAAAATACATAGAAATCCGGGTCGTTATGGACCTTTTTTGTTTTTTTTTTATATACTAATAATAATACACACATATTAAATACATTGAGTATACTGCCATCTGTGGGACAGTCGTTGAACTATTAAAATACATAGAAATCCGGGTCGTTATGGACCTTTTTTGTTTTTTTAAATTTCATGTTATTTTGCTTTCACAAGTCTATACACGAATATAAACCTCTCATAAACAAAATAAAGTACGATCTTTTTTTGCAATTTGTGTCGATTCTACAATAGCCGAAGGAACTTCGTTCCTACCTGGTGTCCCACGACACCGTTTAATTTTTTTATTTCATCTGTATTGTCCCACTGCTGAGCAAATGTCTCTTCCATTCTCCTCCACACATCTATATTTCCTGCCAGATCGGTCCATTCCTACAGATATCAGTTTAGATAATAATTGTGTGTTACAAAAATTAATAATGTAGTAATGAGTACACGGATTAAAATTCTTTTTAATTTGGGGTTAATATATTTTATAAAATGGGCTAGGAAAATCTGAGAAAATTTTATTTCCAAAAGGTACAATATCTTCTTAAACCTAAGCTGGCAACCCTATACTTCTCTCAAGCTGTTTTTTTACTCCCGGCAGGCATCCGCTCATTTCCTGCCAGCAATTGTCTCCTTTCAATTGCCCCGTGTCTCTACTTCTGCCGTTCTCTGTGGTATTGCTACACTTTAATAAATAATACCTACCTCACGCCTGTACTGCCCAAAGGGATAGGCAGAGGTGCACTGCACACTTGGCCGATTTATTTTTGCTCGTAATGTTATAGCCGATTGCCCAATGGCAATTGCAAAATGGGGGGTGTGCTACAATTAGCACACCCCCCGTTTTTTACGATACCGATTTGGGCCATACTAAAACGCTGGCCCAGTGCAGGTTGGTGAACTTCACACACCTTTTTGTAAACGTGCAGGTTTCCTCACGATGTTTGCCTTCATCGTTCGATAAGTAGAAAGCCAGAAATCTTGGAGTTGTGAGCGTACTATCAACTCGGCATCCTATCACTGCTTTCTACGTGTTTTAGGTATAGGTATAAAACTTGCTGAGCCCGCAACTACGTACGTCTGGAATTTAGGAGCTTACTATTATATCGAGGGTTGAAAGGCTATTTCACTTAAGCGACATTTTTTTTAACTTTACTGGAGAGCATACTTATTCGATGCAGGAAAGTTCTCTGATTCCAAATATGTATATAAGTCTATCAATATCGCCCAAAAGTGTCGCATAGGGCAAATGAAGGGTATAGGAACACAACAGGGAATGTCCTAATTAATGAATTTTGAGAAAAAGCAATTTGAAAGTTCAACTATTCTAACAATTCTATAGTAAGGCCATAAACAAAACTGTATTTTTGGCGCCATCTGTTTTTTTTTTAATTCTAATGATTAGAAAAAAAATCAAAATATGTACACACCATACCCAAAATATGATTCTATAAAAAAAATGTGATATTCCCTTTTATGTTCCTATACTCTTCAATAGCCTTTCACCCCTCGATATATTTTTCCTACGGAGCCGTAATTCTTATTGTAAAATAAAAATATTATAATTTACTTCATGTAGCATGTCAGCTATTGGCCAGTGAAAGTCCCGTCAAAATTGGCTCAGCCGTTTTTATTTTACCCGGAACAAACAGACCGACAAATAATTTTTTTTTAAATTGCGATTTCGTTATTGGTAAATAAATAAATTCATACCAAATGGTATAAAGGTGTTATTTTGACATTACAGACACCTCAATTTTATTTATTTGTATAGAACAATACAATCATAATAAAATACATCATCACGCCTGTATTCCCCGAAGGGGTAGGCAGAGGTGCACTGCAGTGCGCCCACACTTCGCCGATGTATTTTTGGTCCCAATGTAATAGGGGGCGAGGGGTAATACAATCAATACATACTATATAGTCACTATAGATGTATAGATAAGTGTATATATCTAAAATAGCGTTATTTTACTAAGTACCCCCGCTATAACCGTATGTCTGCCTGTAAGTGCCGGTCAGGGGTTGGTGCACTAATTTATTGGTAATGTTTGGTACAAGTCATAAGGTCTCTTCCCGAAAGAAATCCGTAGCACCCACAACCGACGGAAGTGCATGAAATGTCAGAATGTTGCAAACGGTAGTCTCTACCTACCCCCCGTGGGGTTCAGGCATGGATATGTGTAGTCATAAGTATTATATGTGCAGCATTCTCATCGTAGGTGCATCTTTGCACCTAGGAGCGCAGTCACTACCTCTCCCCTCACGGTAACTGCCCAAGCCGAGGTCGTGCCCTCTGTGGCGCTCTTGAGCTAGTTGCCACACTTTTCCGCCCTTAAAGCCTTGGTTGGAGTGCACTCTGCGCTCGCCACTCTTCCGGTAAAGCTGGAAAGGCCACCTAACTAACTGCCAACAGCGTGGTCCTTTAAAAAAAAAAGTGCAGCAATAATTGTATTATGTTGTACCAATATAGACCGGAGTACACTGGAGCGTCAAGTCACGCGCCTCAAAATGTTTGCCAATACTAAAATGAACTCTATTTTAATATACATAAAGATTGAATTTCTTTAGTAAAAGTCCGCCATCTTTATCTCATTCATCACCCATTTTGTAATGTGTATTTATTGAGTTTGCCCTTGCTGTTAATTACTTTACACTGGCTGAAATACCCGTAAATCGCCGGTGGAATCATTACTCATCTTATTCCATTAAATATCGTAATAAAAAAGAAAACATCAATACAGTTTATTTTGATGTTGGCAAACGCTCCAGTCTAAAACTCTTCAGTGTGACGTCTTAACCTACATTAAAATAAGGCCTCCTCTGAAATGTACCACGATGGAAATCAAGAAGTTGCTATATAAATAAAATAAAACCAATCGAATTCAGAAACTCCTCCTTTTGGAAGTCGGTTAATAAGTAGTTAGAGAGCCCGCTTTCGCTCTACTCTTGGTCCACACTCGAGTGCCTACAGTGACCTCTTCCTTAAGTGGGCTCGTCCATTTATTGCCAATAAACCAGCCCTCTAAGGATAAACAATAGGTATACGTATTGTTAAGGCTTTTAGGTCAAAGAGATTCAAAGTTATTCTTTGCAATTTTTCATTGTCCAAGATTGCGATGCAACTAAATTTATCGACATAGCTCAACGGATTAGCAAACTGAAGTGGCAGTGGGCCGGTCATATCTGCCGCAGGACTGATAACCGTTGGGGTAGACTCGTCCTAGAGTGGAGACCGCGAATCGGCAAACGTAGTGTAGGACGTCCTGTGACTAGGTGGAGCGACGTTAAACGCAAAGCGGTGGGCAGTGACTGGAGAAGAAGAGCCGAAGATCGGGCTCAGTGGCGCATCTTGGGAGAGGCCTATGTCCAGCAGTGGACTGACATGGGCTGATGATGATGATAAAGATTGCGATAGATACATCATCACGCCTGTATTCCCCGAATGGGTAGGCCGAGGTCACTGCAGTGATTTCAGTCCCAATGTAATAGGGGGCGAGCCATTGGGACTAAAATACATCGGCGAAGTTCGGGCGCACTGCAGTGCACCTCTGCCTACCCCTTAGGGGAGTACAGGCGTGATTATATATTTAAATAGTAAGCGTCAAATTCGTGTAAATTATGATCGGATTATCTGTACCCAATTAGCTGAATAAATAACAACATGTAGATAAAAAAATTAAAAAAGTGGGTCTTATAAAATATACCTATAAGGCGTCTTAATTTATTTTTTTAAAGATTTCTAGCAATATGAGGTTACCACAATACCTACTACTTATTGGTTCCGTTAGCCCCACTAACTAAGCTAAATTCCTTTAATAGGAGCTAACGGCAACGGTTGAATGGCCAGGGTGGGGCTCGAACCCGGAACTTCTAAGTTGGAATGGCGGCCGATCTAACCATTGGGCTCTTATATAAACATGATTTGAATAGCTATCAGTTTAGTTACTTTACATTTACTCAATGGCAAACAATTTAAAAAACATTCAACTTTAAATTACGATTTTATGATGGAATAATAATTATTACAATATTTGTAGATATAATGTTCTAAATTAAATAAACATTAATAATTTATTTTAATGAAAAAAAACTAGAATCACGATATTTATATCTATCTCGAATTAAATAATAATGTGTTGGAATTGAATGCTTTGTATTTTGTTAAAATGTTTATAACACATTATTGCTGTTAATGGGGTTTTTAGTTGCGCGAAACGATACGGGATGGCGACACCGCTGACAGCATTTTATCAGCTGCCCTGTCTGTCCTTGTCACACATCCAGACATCCGTATATTGTTATCCTTGTCGCACGAATATTTATATTTGCAAATTCATTATTTTTAAATAAAAATAATATATTCACATTTCAAATTTACGACTATTTATAGAAATAATTTTTATTTATAAAAATTTTTTTTTTTTACTCGTTTAAATCGCTTAAAACCTGAATCGCGGTGTTAAAGTTTTTACAATACTTTGCATATATACGATTTCTTTTGGAAGTAACATGGGGAGTCCGTTTCTACACAGTAAGGCAGTGTTAGGGGTGGAGCTGCTCTAATTCCACCCTCTATGGTGAAGCAATAAGCTTATGGTGTTATAGCTATTGTGGATATACAGCAGCCGAAGTCTGCGCGAATCGGAGGCACGTCTAAGATGTCTAATTCATGAAGTAAATACGGTCCTAAGTTGCCGTCAAGTCGGAGTTTGCCCGAACGGGGACTCACCTATGAAGCAGAGGGAACTTGTCCCTCACCACCACTGATGTAGATACTTTGACTCTCTTTTATGGTACCATTTGGAGAAGTCGAAATCCATTGTATATTGACGCATGAATAAATAAGCGGCAAAATACCGTAAAATCTATATTAATATTATAAGAGGAAAGATTAGTATTTTTGTATGTAACGAAAACGAATGGACCGATTTCAAAAAATACTTTGCCGTAAGAAAGTCTACCTATTACTTATCCCTGCTATACATAGGCTGTGTTATAAACACGTGCGAAGCCGGGACGGGCCACTAGTGAGTTATACCATTCGAATGGCCAAATTATTGTGCGTCGTTTGGTATACAGGATGTTTCAGAAGTCCGAAATAATACTTTGACGTTTGCATCAGTATCAGGTATACAACTGAATAGTATAAAAATTTGATTGAAATTCGACAACGTTTTTCCAATTTTTGTTTCGCCACCTATATCTATAACTTGTAATATCTCGAGTTCTATGTTAAATTTTCATGGTCTCAACAAAAATAAAATACAAAAATACATCATCACGCCTTTATTCCCCGAAGGGGTAGGCAGAGGTGCACTGCAGTGCGCCCACACTTCGCCGATGTATTTTGGTCCCAATGTAATAGGGGGCGAGCCTATTGCCATTATACCGGGCACATTCTCCCTCAATACGAGGGAGATTTTGGACCTTAGTCCACCACTCTGGCCCAGTGCGTGTTGGTGAACTTCACACGCCCTTCTATAGACGTGCAGGTTTCCCACGATGTTTTCCTTCACCGTTCAGCAAGTGGTAATCATTGTTGAAAATGACATTCGCAAATTAAAATTATCTCAGAGGTGCGGGCCTGGGATTTGAACTTGCACCCTTTACGTTCAAGGCGGGCGTTCTTGCCCGCAAGGCTACCACTGCTTACGAAGAAAGAACTTTTTGTATATGTCAATACAGCTCATTTTGGCATTGGGCAAATAATAGACTCGCGATTTTCGCCGCCACATGCTGGGATCTTTGCTAAGGGGTTGTGAGAATGACCTGACAATGTAAACTTGACAATTTGTAAGTGCCCCCATAGGCCTATACAGAATAAATGATTTGACTTTGACTTTGACTTTGATCCGATATCATTTAACTGGACCGGTTAGCATTTAAAACATTATTTTCTTGAGAAGTATTTAGGGTCAGATTTTAACCGTGTTTAAATTCGAGGCGAGGTCACGAATTAACTTCTCAAGGTTTCATCTCAGCTATAAATAAACTGATAGGTAAGATAAGATATATTATCAAACTGGTCACGACGTCGAGTGAATTAAATTTTTAAAATGTACTCTGTTGCCATATATATAAAGTTTACATTACTGTGGCAAAAGATACGCGACCACGCGACTTAATTTACTCGCGTCGTCGTCAATGGGATTTCGTTGAACAATGTTCTTTATATACGTGTTGATAGAGTTCACTTTGGTATTGGCAAAAATAAATTATCTTTTTGAAACTATTTGTGCAGGCTTACAGATAATAATTTGTCGAGGGCTTAGTAAGTCGTTTTAGCCCGTTCGTTTCAATGCACTGGGTGGTAGCGGGTTCGATTTTAGGGATCGAATTATTAAATAATCAATTTTTCTCCCTTTAAAGTTAATCGATTTTTAATTTTTAGAGTATCGATTATTAAAAATCTAATATTAGTAAAAAAAAATCATAAAATCGATTATTTTTCACAACCCTATTTTGTACTGTTGTACCTACGACGTGGATCGCCCAATGACAGTTAGGGATTTGACTTGGAGGAAAAAAAAGATTACAAAATAATCGATTTTTCTCACTTTAAAATAAATCGTGTGACGTGTGCGCGGTGTATTTGTGGTGCTGTGCCTGGTGTATGCTGACTCCTTCGATGGCTTGCTGTCTTGCGCATGCGTGGTAGCGGCGGCCGTCATCGCGCCAGCGAGGGACGCCGAGGCGCGGACCCCCCGCAGAGTTTTTCCGGGAGTTTTTCCGTGCGCGTCGTATTTTGTGATTTATTGTCGATTGATTCTGATTTCTGTGTAACTCACGTTAATTATTGTAATAGTTCTTGTATTTTGGTGGATAATTAAACGCCGTGTGTGTACTTTACGGTGTTTTATTCGTTATAGTGGCGCCCAACTCAAAGGCCAGAATCGACAACCGACAAGACTGCAACCGCCATTTTTGTTGCATTTATTCGACCGGTTGTTACAAACTCTGTAGTGAAGATAGAGGTGTGACATCGCCGCTTTTACCATGCCAGTTGTTCCGCGACGTGTGGCACTTCGCCGCCCACGTGATGATGACAGGGAGCAGAGCGATACGGGCGATGGAGCCCATAACGTCACCTGGGTCGTGCCGCCTGGGTGGCGCCGACGACGCCAGAACAGCCGCGGTCGGAGCAGCCACCGCCGATTTGTCGATTGATTCTGATTTCTGTGTAACTCACGTTAATTATTGTAGTTCTTGTATTTTGATGGATAATTAAACGCCGTGTGTGTCCTTTACGGTGTTTTATTCGTTATAATCGTTTTTTTTAAATTCGATTATTAGAAAAAAAAAAAAAATTTATATAAAAATCGATTGTTTTTTCACATACCTATTCGATTCCTATCTGTGAACATTTTCGCAAATGTATTCTTGATTTAAAAAAAATAATGTTGATTTGAACTATGTGCCAATTTATATAGGTAACCATTTATTTATCAACAGACAGTCGTCCACTGTTAAGATATCTTCCAAATTGGTTGTAGTTATTGGTTACTCTCTGCACATCCTTTCGAGGGTTAAAAGTCGTGATGTTATAACTCTATGGCCTTCTTAAACATCTTCATTTCAGCTATTCAGCGTTTCCGTGGCAATATACATACATAGCTGGTAAATGGAGTACATACTTGTCATATCGGAGCGTCACGAACAAAGCTCCGCGTATTATAGCCCTGACATTCGAAAGGAGGGCTACTCACGGTTCTCGATTTAAATTGAGTAGAGTCGAGTTACAGAAGTTGTCGAAACCTATTCCTTACACGATTTCGAATGTTTTAAATCCCGCGTCAATTTAAAATATACGTTTTTGCTGCAGCTGTTAAACTGTCTTGGTTCTTCTTTTTTTCAAAATGAATGAAAATTTGTAGGTAGGTATAATGAAATAAGATGAGGAGTGGCTCCATTTGCGATTAGCGGGTTTTCTGCTAATAACAAGTAATTAATAGAAACGACAAAATCAATAAATACCTACACATTGCAAAAAAACCGGCCAAGTGCGAGTCGGACTCGCGCACGAAAGGTTCCGTACCGTATCTATAAAAACGGCAAAAAAAACACGTTTGTTGTATGGGAGCCCCTTAAATAATTATTTTATTTCGTTTTTTAGTATTTGTTTTTATAGCGGCAACAGAAATTCATCATCTGTGAAAATTTCAACTCTCTAACTATCGCGGTTCATGAGATACGTCCCAGACGGACGGACGGACAGCGAAGTCTCAGTAATAGGGTTCCCGTTTTACCCTTTGGGTACGAAACCCTAAAAAAGTGTAATGAAAGTGATAAATATGGCAGATAACTCTATATTGATTTAGAAGGATTTAAAATCACAGCCATTTTGGAAGTATACGTTTTTTGACCGATGTCAGTTTGACTAGTGTTGCGTCTATTTGCATGGTTCAAACATCAATAACAACTTTATCACACATTTTTAATCATTATATTTAAATTTCAAAGCGAGATATTTACCTGCGAGAACTAATAGTGTCCCTTCCCGCTTACGTATCACTAACGAATCTCGACTATTGTTCAGCTTTTGTTGACTGTACGGCTGCGGACGCTCGTCGCTACGCGAGCATTGTTCCTGTGATATTAAACACCATTAAAATGTGTCCAGCAATATGCATAGTCTGGAAAAGTGTTCTAGAAGTTTCGTAAAAAACTTGAAGAAAATAATATGAAATTTCTGCCGAATGCGTTGGCATTGCTTACTGGGCACGGGACTCTTTTCATTGCGAGGATACTTACTATAGTCATTTCAAAGTCCCACTACTGAGCACGGCTCTCTCTTCAATGCGAAGGGGATTCAGGCCCTAGTCCACCACGCTGACCCGGTGTGGGTTGGCAGACTTCACACATCTATCGAGAACTAGTCAAGTTCCCTCAGACGTGCAGGTTTCCTCATGATGTGGTCTATCACCGTGTCTTAGCAAGTGATTATCTCGGGTGAAAATGAGATTCGCACATGAAACCCAGAGGTGCGAGTTGGGGGTTTGATCCTGCACACTGTGATTGCAAAGCGTGCGTCCGACTCGGTTACCACGACAATAACTTAGTGTATTGCCCTCCTTATCTTAGACATAATGTGAGAGGGAGAAAGTAATATTATTTAGTGCTAACAAATATATTTCATATCGTATAATTGTATCCTGAAAGTATTTATTACATAAAATATCATTGTAATGGGAATAGGCTCGCCTTCTATTATATTGGGATCGAAATACGTCATATCGAGGGGTGAATGGCTATCTGGATTAAGCGACACGTAGATATTGACCTATACAGGGTGTATCAGTAGTCCGAAATAATGCTTTGGGCGCATATAGGGTAGCTCATGTGTAGATGGTTAGTGATGGCAGTTTATATCTAACTATCATAGTCTGAGTTATAGACCATTGAATATTTGTCATAGGTATCATGTTCTGGCCTTTGTACATCCATAACCCTAGTTAGCAGTGTAAACTGTATGAGGGACGACTACCAATATTCACAAAACAGAACATACAAATCTTACATAGGACACGAGATATTACGAGTTATAGAAATTGACGACGAAAAAAATATTTGTAAAACATAGTCGAATTTCGATCAAATTTTTATACCATTTAGTTGTATACCCGATACTGATGCAAACGTCAAAGTATTATTTCGGACTTCTGAAACACACTGTATACATATTTGAAATCGGTTATTTTTTCTGCGTCGATTGAGTATGCTCTCCTGTAAAGCTGTAAGCAAAATGGCGCTTAAGACAAATAGCCATAGTAACATTTCCCATTTAAATCTACGCTAACAGACCCACAGGCGGAACTTAATTATTAAATATAATTAAAATACAACTCCTAATGTTTAATTAATGCAATTATCATTGCTATTTATCTGTGCATCCTTTTTTGACGGGTGACGCAGACAGACAGATTGAGATAGCGAATTAGGGCTTCCGTTGTTAGTAGATAATTGTATCTATTGTTGTCAATTCATTGTTCTATGTTATTTCAAAGCGTATGGAGTCCTGAGCCCACAGCTGCGTCAAGAATCTCGCGTAGAACATTTTGCTAATACCAAAATGGACTCTGAATTCAAATACATAAAGATTTAATTGCTTTGGTGAAAGTCATGCGATGTCACGTCAAAATTCGCTCGCATCACTGATGACATTTTGCTGGAGAAGGAGCTTGGATATTGCCCCTCAATACAAATGAGATTTGGACCGTAGCCTATCACGTTGTTACAGCACTGATTGGTGAACTTCACACGTCAGGTTTCCTCACCATGTGTTTTTGAGAGCATAATCGTTTGATCTCAAATAAAGCAATTGGATTCATCCGCCATCTTTATCACGGTCGTCATCCATTTTTATTTTTAATGTGTATTTATTGAATTTTATTTACTATTATTTACTTGACATTGGAGCTAAACGCAGGTGGAGCCATTCCTTATCTTATTCAATTAAATATCATCATTTCATTCATTTTGTAAAAAAAAGAAGAAGAAAGTAACCCTTGACTTTTGTCAAGGAGTGTGTCTTACTCTATCTTCTGCATCTTTACTTGGGAAAGATACATTATTATAACTCACATGTTGTATTGCCACAACCAGCTACCAGTACTGAGATTTTATCGACTACTAGCTGTGCCCGCGGTTTCACCCGCGCTAATAGTTACTTTGGCGTAGAGTGATGTTATAAAGTCTATGATTATAAGTCTATAATACCCGATTCATGTTCGGGAATTTTCCCGTTTTTGCCACATTATTCGTTGCTGCTCCGCTCCTATTGGTCGTAGCGTGATGATATATAGCTTATAACCTTCCTCGATAAATGAACTATTTAACACAAAAATAATTATTCAATTCGGACCAGTAGTTCCTGAGATTCGCGCGTTCAACCAAACAAACTCTTTAGCTTTATAATATTAAGTATTAGTAGATTTATTAACCGACTTCAAAAAGGAGGAGGTTCTCTATTCGTCACGTTTTTTTTTATTGTTAGAGTAACCATTGAGTTTCTTACGGACTCTTCTCAGAGAAAGCAGAATTAAGAAGTGATGGTAGAACCTGACTATTTAGTAACTAACTACAATAATAAAAAAATCTCATTATTTTCAAATATAAATAACTACTTTTTACATTTTTGTTGCCGTTTTATTTCCTTCCTTATATGACTAATAAAATTCACAGAATTGCAAATATTCTAGACATATTTACGAAGTGACTATTGGCATATAAATCGAAAGCTTAACAATGGTGTGTCCGAATCTGATTATGTTGTTCAACAATTCAGTTATTCTTAGCACGTAGATAAAAACTAAAAAAAACCAGATAGGTACTAATTTTAATGTACACGTTTCAAACTTTCGATCACTGGCTATAAGTGCGATTTACCAGGAATTTTCTCCCTCGCACCACCAAACTGTGGAATGAACTTCCTGCAGCGGTGTTCCCGGACCGATGCGACAAAGGTATCTTCAAGAAACGAGCCTACTCATTCCTTAAAGACCGGCAACGCACTTGCGATACCCCTGGTGTTGCAGGTGTCCATGGGCGGCGTTGATCACTTACCATCAGGTGAAACGTCTGCTCGTTTGCCTCCCTATCTCATAAAAAACAAAAAAAAAAAAGGACCTGGACCCACAGAAAATGTTTAGCCAACACCAAAACAAGCTCTGTGTTACAATACATAAAGACTGAATTTCTGTGGTAAAAGCAACGCGACCATCTGTCAAACTTCGCTCGCTTTATCAATGACATTTCGTTTAACAATGAACTTTATTTACGAATTAATAAAGCTAGTTTTGGTGTGTTCTTATTATATTAATTCGTACAATCATTTTATCAACAACATCATCATAAATAGATGACATGTATATGCTATAATTTGCCACAGGAAACACCTATTAACCTTAGCTCCTTAATAAGTTAAAACAATGAAAATGTAGAGACATCTGCGCGTGAGTCGATGCGAACAAAACGGTGAGTAATCGTTTAACAGTTTCTAGTCTGAATTGAATTAGATTTATTATTTGTACATACGTAATACAGGGTGTTTCAGAAGTCCGAAATAATGATTTGATCGGTATTGGGTAGACAACTGAACGGTATAAAAATTTGATTGAAATACCACCATGTTTTTGCAACTGTTTTATCGTCGTTCAATTTCTATTACTCGCAATATCTCAGGTCCTATGTAAAATTTGCATGATATTTTTTGTGAATATTGGTAGTCGGCCCACATAAGTGTAGTTTACACTGCTGAATGTGGTTATGGATGTACCCAAAGGCCAGAACATGATGCCTGCGACATATATTAAATGGTTTATAACCCCGTAACTATAATAGTTAGATATAAACTGTCTTCACTAAGGCTTCATGTGTGAGCTATCGTTGATACACCCTGTTTTAGTTTCGTGGTATTTTTTGCTCGTTTATCGATAACGTCTACGTAATTTCGGAAACCTTACAATGTAATATACGATATTTTTCACGCAGTAGCTTGCGAATAACGATCGTAAAAACCATAGTAGCGTCAGTGATTACAGAGAGTGATCTTATAAACACAATTCGTCATCCCATCTCGGCCGAATCATAATAAATTTCATGTACGGAAGTACAACAATGACCGTCCAACAAAACATTACAGATCAGAGGTAACAATATATAAAATACAATGGCGATTCGTTATGATAATAAACAAACATATAATGTTATCAAATATAACCGATTTAGTGTTTGATAATATGTGAACTTTGACATTGGTAAGAGGAGAAAATGAAATTTGTTTCTACTTCCTTACGAGAGATATCACAGGTGTGAGTTAACACATTAGCTAATACATACATAGTATATACATACCTACTAATCCGTCGACGTTTCAGGTGTTCAAATGTTCTTCTTATTTTACAAAATGATTATGAAGAATGCAAACAATTTTGAGCCATATAATCAACTACTACTACTACCTTTTTAACGTCCCACTGCTGGGCACGGGCCTCCCCTCAATGCGAGGGGGATTCAGGCCATAGTCCACCACACTGGCCCGGTGCGGGTTGGCAGACTTCACACATCTATCGAGAACTAGCCAAGTTCCCTCAGACGTGCAGGTTTCCTCACGATGTTTTCCTTTACCGTTTCATAGCAAGTGATAATCTCGGATGAAAATGAGATTCGCACATAAATCCCAGTGTCGCGAGCCGGGGTTTGGTCCATAAAAAAACGTATGTATTCTGGCTTCAGAACTTAAGCTAGAGAACTTAAATAAACTCAGCGCGCCAGTAGCATGGACGAATTTACTCGAATTTGCGCCCTTTGTCTTTGTGATCCCATATCATACACCCAGCTCAGGTCAAATTTCGAAAAGGATATTCTAAAAGTAGACCAAACCGTATCCTAATAATTTTATAAAGATAAAGTTTGTGAGAATGGATGGATGTTACTATTTCACGCAAAAACTACTGAACGGATTTTTATGAAACTTTACAGTATTATTGTTTATACATCAGAATAATTATAACGATATTGAATAGTCGAAGTCTGCGAGGACGAAGTCGCGGGTAAAATCTAGTATGTACATATCGAGGGGAGAAAGGCTATTCGACCTAAGCGACACATTTGGGCGATATTGACTCATTTCGGAACGTGTTCCGAAACAGCCTATTCAAAAAGAGTCCTGAGCGGTTGGAACGTGGTGCGAACGGCTTGTGGGGCGAAACGCCTCAGGACCCCCTATTTGGAATCAGTGATTCTTTCTGCGTCGAATGATAAAGTACCTAAAGTCAAAAAGTTTCCTGTAAAGTTAATAAAGTCAAATACTACTCCAAATCATACTATCATACTATCAAATATATATATGTATATACATCATATATATATATATATATATACATCATCACGCCTGTATTCCCCGAAGGGGTAGGCAGAGGTGCACTGCAGTGCGCCCACACTTCGCCGATGTATTTTTGGTCCCAATGTAATAGGGGGCGAGCCTATTGCCATTATACCGGGCACATTCCCCCTCAATACGAGGGAGATTTGGGCCATAGTCCACCACGCTGGCCCAGTGCGGGTTGGTGAACTTCACACGCCTTTCTATAGTCGTGCAGGTTTCCTCACGATGTTTTCCTTCACCGTTTCAAAGCAAGTGGTAATCTCGGATGAAAATGAGATTCGCACATAAACCCAGAGGTGCGAGCCGGGGCTTGAACCTGCACACTTTGATTTGCAAGGCTTTCGACCACTCGGCTACCACTATCAAATAATACTCGAAATATTAACATAGTGTTGTTTTATAAATTACTAAATTGAATTTGTAATCTTTTAAGAATGTTATTAATACACAATAGGCGATTATTGATGATTATTGATTGTATGAAGAGGAAGTAATATGAGAAATTAATTAGCTAATGCGATCCACGAGTCTATTTACTAATAATCCTTTGTGTAACAAACAAGATTATGAGTGGGCTTCAATATAGCGTAATATAGCAAGAACAGCCGTTCCAGGAAAATTTGGTTTATTTTTGCACGCATTTCAATTGAGCAGTCAAAGGTCGCGCGTCAATGCTTGCCAATACTAAAATGGACTCTGTGTTAATATCCATAAAGAATAAATTTCTGTGGTGAAAGTTACGCCCTCACACATTAAAATCCGATCGTGCTGGCTATGTAATTTCGTTGAACAATTAACTTTTTTCGTGATTGACTGTTCATTGTCATCATCCATTTTTATTTACCTATAATGTGTATTTATTGAATTTACCCTTGCTATTAATTACTTGACACCGGCTGAAATACCCGCTAAACGCAGGTGGAGCCATTCCTCATCTTATTCCATTAAATATCATCATTTTATTCATTTCGTAAAAAAAATGTTTCGTATTGACAAATAATCAATCTCTATTTGGGATAATGTCGAAGCGAAACGTCAAATTGGTCGTATTTTTTTCCTTTTCACGCCTCAATGTGTGGAATCTTTATTGGACGAGTAACACGACTGATAAAAAGATAAACAGCCAAATTAATAAACTAGCTGACCAGGCGAACTTCGTACCACCTTAGCATTAGTGACATACGAAAGCAGCGCCACCTACCGGGTCCAATTGTGAATCTAAACCATCCAGTGCGCCACCCAAACGCTTACAAAAAGATTCATTCAAATCGGTCCAGCCGTTTAGGAGGAGTTCAGTGACATACACACGTACAGTAGAATTATGTATATAAAAATAATTATTGAATCGGCTTTTAATGAAATAAAATTAATTAATTTATATATGTACTAATATGATCAACTCTCGTAAGTGAGGTATGGCGCCACGTTGGCGGCAACAAACTGTTTAGATACTATCTTTTAATCCGATAACCATGCTTCCATTTCACAAAAGCACACGCAAAAACGTAATTATTATAATAAACGCCCATTAATTCGTTAAAGTTATTAAGTACATATTTCGTTTGCGAGATTAATTTCTGCCTTCGTTATAATAAATGCTCGTCATAATTCCTTGTTAGGGACAAGCCAATTAATCAACATCTATTTTCGGTAATCTGTTATGAAGTATTTGTTATTTAATTATATACCTAAGTGTTGTTTATGAAAATGTATGAAAATACCATTTAACAGCGTCACCAAATTTAAAAAAAATACTAACTTTTTTTTTTAAAGGACTACGCTGTTGCCCGTTAGGTGGCCTTTACCGGAGGAGTGGCGAGCGCAGAGTGCAATCCAACCAAAAAATACTAAAACGATCTGTGTTAACTTATAGAAAGAGTACATTTTCCAATGAAATGTCGTTGATTATGCGCGCGGATTTAGTCGCGTGGCTCCAACCACAGAAATTCAGTCTTAATGTATATTCCCAGAAAGTATTTTTTAAATAAAATCTAGGTCAGTCGCTCACGTGGACGACTTGATGTAATGAGAAAATTATACCATCTACCATTTAAAAAAAAACATTTTTTCCAAAAAATTACGTTGACATATTTCAAATCGATCTGTATTCAACTACAGAAACCCTAGGTCCATGGGGTCCAAGCACCCAAAATTTAATGAACATTAGGCAAAAAATTGGTCGACACAACCGGCGACCCAAGAGCATGCCATTTTCTCGCTCAACGAGTGGCTCTAGCCATTCAGCGAGGGAATGCAGCCAGCGTCTTGGGTACGCTTCCGCATGGGCCAAATTTTTGACATATTTTATAAATATATATTTTCTTATTAGTTTTAACTTATTTTGTTTTGCATTGTACATATTTTGTAAATAGTTGTTCAATAAATTAAATGAAGAACTAAAAAATAAAAACTACAGAAAAAAAATAATATTACATTATTATAATATAAATATACGCGTAAATTTTTAAGATCTTTTCCACGTGCCATTTTTCCTTAATCATAAATTTTAAAGATCAAGTTAACTTAAATTATAAAGATCGTTAAAGGTACACAAACAAACATAATCTTTTATAGGAAAAAGAAAACGTGATTTGATTGTTATAAATTATGACGGTGGTCACGTTTCTGTCACGTAACAAGACTGTTATTACGTACAAAAAACACACTATACTTGACATGGTGGGATTACCATAATAATTCTGCGACACGCGAAGGACCGGCAACAGGTACCTTTACCTCACTTTCACATATTGATGTGATTTTTTTATAGCATTTAACGCCCTAAGCAAAAAGGCGCGACCAACGTTGCCAACCCTAAAACGAACTGTATTATTAGAAGAAGCATATTGATGGCAGAAAACATATTTGCTGAGACTCGCAAAAAGGAGAAATTTTTCATAGTTTTTCATATTATTTTAATCAGAAAAAAAATCTGTGTCAATTGGTATCATCTCATATTTTTACGACGAAAAAAAAATTGCTTACTACGTCAGTGTTTTGAACGAAACTGTGCTGTAAGCTTACCAACACCAGTGGTTTTTATGTTTCCTGGCTTACAGAAAAAGTAAGTCGGGTGTTGGTTTATGCATTTCACTTTCCTTAAGTAAATAAATTCCTCTATTTGGGTAGTTCTACGATAAGAGGTTTTACGTCCTTAGAGAATACGGCCAGGGAGAAAGGTTGCTGTTTTTTCATTAAACACTTATATTACGATTTTTGTCCTATTTGTGCATCTTTTCACGTAAGGGCAAGTCAATTTATGCATATTTTATAACTTTTTACAAGTCCAGGGTAAATACATTGGGCAGGGTAGAGACACCAAGATCAGGGGAGATAAATTGTGGCAATAATAGTAACAAAATTAGTAAAATCAACTATAATTAAACATTGTACCTGGCATAGAATTAGACTATATTTTTTACCAATCATATTAAACATTAACAGACTATATTATTTCAGCTATCTCTGAAATTTAAAACAAAAGTGTCTTTAGTGTCATTACACAGTAATATATGAAATTAACATGGCAATGTACCTACAACAAATAATAAAATATTATTTTATTAATACTAATTATATAGACCAGCTTCTTTTAAGTACCTAATACAAATAATCAGACTTGCGATAACTAGGATCATTTTCATATTGCCTGTACCTATGCTACATTTCAGTAAATTAACATGTTTTAATCATAAAATAAAATAAAAATTAAAGGCACTCTTGCCTATATTAACAAAAAATAAATGCTTAAGCTTTCTCAAACACGTAAGTTTATTTATAGTCTCATCTTTTTTCTTATTAATTAAATATCTTTGTCTTCTTGCTCGGTCTGATTTAAGTTTGGCAGCTATAACTCTTCTATGAGAATTAAAAGTATGATAATTAATATCTGACATCGATGGCGTTACCGACATACTAAGGATTTGGTATATTAGGGGTAGTATAAAAGTAGCACCCATAACAGAAAAAGTGAGAAGTAAGAGACTAGAATGGTTTGGGCATGTGATGAGAAGAGATGAGAAGCATGTGACTAAAAGAGTGATGAGTATGAATGTGAATGGATACAGAGCGAGAGGAAGACCAAAGAAAAGATGGTAAGTGTGTAAAAAGTGATATGAATGAGATCGGAGTCGATGTCGGTATGACGGAAAAGCGAGACGAATGGAAGAAAAGGACATACTGCGCCGACCCCAAATAATGGGATAAGGTAAGGCAAATGATGATGATGGCGTTACCGAAAGATTAGTAACATCAAGCGCAAGTCGTTGCAGAGCTCTCTTGCTTTCTTTTTCCATATCTTTCGTGCCTTACGTTGCTCCCTAGGAGTCATTTGGTCGACAGTCTTTATAATTCCTTTCTCCTTCTTTTTTAAACATTTTGCTTTTTCTTTTTGCTTTTGCAATTCATATTTACATTCAATTCATATCCACAATAAATGATTGATTGATTGATATTTTTCGGGATCATTTTAACTCTTTTCATATCGTAGTCTCTCTGCTTCACGTTTCTTCTGCAATCTTTTTACACGTGTTAACTTTTTCCGTGGTGCCATGATCTGTAACAATATTAGACAATAATGTAATAACAATATGAACTGGGAACCTTATTAATTTTTTAGTTTTAAGAATTTACTAAAATTATTTAAAACTATTCGTTGATAAAAATATTCTATATCTAAGTTTTTTGCACTAACATTATCTCCCCTGGTCAACAAGTCTCTCCCCTGACAGTTATATTGCCAGGGGAAATATGGCAGGGGAGAGACGTTTCATGATACATTTTATTGTTTTAATTGACATAAGAAATGTTTCGGTACATTATGTATCACACTTTAACTATTGCTTTATTATTAAACTAGACCAGTAAATGTAAATAAATTAAATGAATAATATAACTTTTATGACTTACCAGTGGAGAGACACAATGACCTCGCGAAGCCACCACTTTGAACCAACGCGTCGCAACAAATAACAAATAACTGCTGTTAACGGATCACGTGTTTTGCATTGCTAACTTCACGTCACATAGATGACTTTAAGCGCTATTTGGAATATGGCCGTTTTATATTTATGTTTTAGTAGCGGAATAAAATTTGCCAGGGTAGATACGCAAAAACAGTGGGACAAAAGTTAAGTTTAAAAAATATTGCAAATAAATAAATATTATTCTGTTTTTCCTTAACAATACTTAAACATATTTATTTAAATTTGAGTTTAACATACTTTAGTTAAATAACTGATACAAAAAAGGTATGTATCGTATGTAAATTAAACTGAAACCGGCAGGGGGACAGGCCAGGGTAGAGACTTTTTTAGACTTTATAAGGAATTTCAGAAAAATATACTTTAATTAGGCATTTAATCGTGACGTTATTTAATAAAGTACATTTAGGTGATGTGTTTCATTGCAAAAAATAACAACATATAGAATAAAATTTATATTTTAAACTGATTGCCGGCACAAGTTACCTCTTATCGTAGAACTACCCATTTACAGCATTTTAAATTTACGTTCATAATCGAAATAGTATATGTCCGTTCAATGCTATAGATAGTTACAGGCTTTTATAGGTACCTACCTATGCAAAAAAAACTCATTGGGTGTAACCCACAAAAAACTTTTTAACAAAAAATTAAACCGCCGAAAATTTTAAAAAGCAATAAATAATATACCTTTTTTATTTAACCTTAATAACAAAGTTCTTAAACTAATGTAAGTATACCTAAGTCATTTTGAGTCGGCGCCAAACAAGCAAATTAATTAATTTAGTAAAGTGTGATGTACGGCGGCGGCGCTGCGGCGGCGCGGCGCGACACGCACCTTCGCTGGAAAATGCCGAGCGTTCACGAAGTTAACGTCAGCGAGACAGCAATACACAGCGAGATAGCGATACACAATGTGTGCGAGTGGTCGTACGGAGAGCACATTTTTTGGAATGTTAATGTTTGTCGCTGAAGATTTCACGATGCATTGTTAATTTCATTTGGTTATTTCTTTAAATTTATTGTTCATTAATTGTTTGGCGCCGACTCAAAATGACTTAGGTATACTTACATTAGTTTAAGAACTTTGTTATTAAGGTTAAATAAAAAAGGTATATTATTTATTGCTTTTTAAAATTTTCGGCGGTTTAATTTTTTGTTAAAAAGTTTTTATTTTATATTTTTTTGTGGCTAAAATCTACTACTTAATCTGAATCTACTGTTTGTTTTTTTGTAATACACAACTCAGCATTAAAATTTGAGAATTAACAATAAATCTCTCCCTATTTTCCCACCTTTCGGGTAGGATTTTTGTTCCTAATTTATATAGGACCAACTTCGAAGTTATACCATAACCAATACGTGTCGAAACGTGAACCTCTTCTGTTTTCTTCGTTGGTTAAAAATGGGTATAATTCCAAATAAAGTCCACGTGGGCGTAGGTATATCATGGTGTAGGTGCCAATCTATATCAGACTAGGCAAATACACACATGAATTGGCACCGACCACAAATGTAATGAATTATAAGGTTATTTGTAACTTTTTAGTGTACCTAGGTTTTTGAAGGCGAATTTAGTATCTATTTTGTGAAAAGATGCAAGTATTAGCACCTCATAACAGCCCAAAAAAGGAATTCACCCCCTCCACCCTTTCCATCCCGTCGTTTCGATATTTGTTAACTATCCGTATTAAACAAAAAAAGATTTTTCGAAATCGGCTCACTAACGCCGAAGATATGCTATAGTCCAGAATGCAAACTTTATCAGCCCATTTCACCCCCTAAATATTTTTTTTTTCAAATTTCCTAAAACGTGTATATATAACAATATGTAAAATACATATACAAAGTTTCAGGTTGATCAAAAAATATTTTTGAAATTGTGTGACCTTCAACCCCCCATTTCACCCCCAAGGGGGTTAATTTCTGATAATATTTTGAAAATGGGACCACCCTCGAAGAATTCCTTAGCAAACGTCATAAAAAAATTCGAAATCGGTTTAGTGACGCCGGAGATATGAGTGATCATACATAAAAAAAAAAAAATATACGCGTCGAATTGAGAACCTCCTCCTTTTTTTTTTTTTCGTCGGTTAAAAATAATAATACATCATATTATCACGCCTGTGTTCCCCAAAGGGGTAGGCATAGGTGTACAGCAGTGCGCCCACACTTCGCTGATGTATTTTGGTCCCAATGTAATAGGGGGCGAGCCTATTGTCATTATACCGGGCACATTCTCCCTCAATACCAGGGAGATTTTTGGGCCATAGTCCACTACGCTGGCCCAGTGCAGGTTGGTGAACTTCACACGCCTTTCTATACGTGCAGGTCGCCTCACGAATTATTTCCTTCACCGTGATAATCTCGGATGAAAATGGGATTCGCACATGAAACCCAGAGGTGCGAGCCGGGGTTTGAACCTACGTACTTTGATTGCAAAGCGTCCGTTCGACCACTCAGCTACCACTGCCCACAAAAAGGGGGGAAACAATCATCTTAGAAGTAAGATCATTATGGCTGCACATAGAAAACTTATAATAAAAAAAGTATTTTTAAATTCATGTCCTCCAACTTAATGCTTATTATTTTGTCCAATCTCCTGAGGCCTCTCGCACACTGCGGCATCAACGCTCGCAATTTTTTTGGCATAGCAAAACGAACTGTATTGACATAGAAAAAGATTCATCCGCCATCTTTATCACTGTCATCATGGATTTTTATTTTTCATGTGTATTTATTGAATTTGTTCTTAATATTATTTACTTGATACTGGCTGAAATACCTGCTTAACGCAAGTGGAGCCATTCCTCATCTTACTCCATGAAATGCGAATCTCGTAAAAAAAGAAAGAGGAAGTTCGTTTTGGTACCTATTGGTAATAATTCTGACGCGCGTATCTCAACTCCCAAGTGTGCTTGACACGCGTGGAACTCATGGTAGCTCTACAATGGCTCTACTGACCTTGTAGCGATTGTTATGCAACGTAACACGGTCTGGTTGTATCCAATTAGCTGGACGTAACGTGGCCAGTTGAGCTCGAATTTCACTTCATAATTAAATTATAATTTGTAGTAACATTTGATTCACAAAAATAATATAATCATTCGAATACTCTCGCTGATAAACAACATTAGGTTGTTTTTTGTTATTGGAATAAGCTCGCCACGCATTCCCACCACTATTACTCCTGTAAGCCAGAATCAACAGCGGTGTCTGTTGAAGATACAGGGGAGGTTTGACCCTCGGCGAATCTCGGGGAACTAGTACTACTACAGCCCTTTTTAACGTCCCACTGCAGGGCACGGGCCTCCCCTCAATGCGAGGGGGATTCAGACCATAGTCCACCACGCTGACCCAGTGCTGGTTGGCAGACTTCACACATCTATCGAGAACTAGACAAGTTCCCTCAGACGTGCAGGTTTCCTCACGATGTTTTTCTTCACCGTGCTCGGGGAAAAAAGCTAAATTTTCTTGGAATCCGCACGAATTTGGGTGTAACTGGAAGCGACCCGAGTGATCCCAGTTCAAAGAGTGGTCCCAGTTCATATTAATTACCATATTGACGCTTAAATAAATCTGGCAGTTCGAATGGCATATAAAACTCATTTTACGATTCTTTGTCGTTTAGTACGGATTGCCTTTCAAGCGTCGATATGGTACTCATAATATATAATTTTATGCCATAGTCCACCACGCTGCCCTAGTGAGGATTGGCACACTTCACACGTCTTTCGCGAACTCTATAATTTCCATCAAACGTGCAGATTTCCTCACCATGTTTGCCTTCACCGTTTTAAGAAGAGATTATCTCGCATGAAAATGAGATTCATAGATAAATCCCGGAGGTGTGAGCTAGAGATTGAACCTGCACCCTCTGAATGCAAAGCGTGCATTCGACCACTCGACTACCACTGCTTAGAAGCACTTCCAAGTACTTATGATAAATAGATAGATTAATTAGATAAATTATGAATCTACTAGCTGACCGGGCGAACTTCGTACCGCATTAGAATGAGTGACATACGAAAGCAGCGCCACCTACCGGGTCCAATTGTGAATCTAAACCATCCAGGGTGCTACCCAAACGCATACAAAAAAAAAAACATTCAAATCGGTCCAGCCGTTCAGGAGGAGTTAGCTTACAACGAAAAGTGGCTTTGATTTTTATATATATTGATAAGTTTAAATCTTTGGCAAGTGTTTGCTTGTTAAATGTCCTCACAGTCGATTAGATATTCAACATATTCAAAATGCAGTACCTACATATACTTTTCATTTGCAAGTAAATAAGAAATTTCAATACTTTGGAAAATTACAACACAGTCATCTGTCCTGTTTAATAATAGGTGGAATCCGCTTGTACAGAGGTTTGCACGGGGCGCCCTATACCAAGTAGCAGGAACCATCACTATTTTAAATGTATCCACGCGAACGCGAAATTGTATATGGTATAGTTCATTAACTCGCCGCTGGGAGCGCTGGCTGTGTGAGATTCTAATTACGAGTGCATTTATTACCAGAATGGACCGAATATTCCTAATGCAATATTTTAGTGGTCTAAAACCATCTTCGCATTATTGCCTTTCTAATCCGATTTGGAGCACATCGGTTGGATGGTTTCTAAGTCTTTAATGGTATGTCCATTAAAGACTTAGAAACATTTTTTTGTGTTTTAATATATTTATGGATTTTATGTGTGAATCTCATTTTCATCCGAAATAATCACTTGCTAAGAAACGGTGAGGGAAATCTACACGTCTGAGGGAACTTGACTAGATCTCGAAACATGTGTGAAGTTTGCCAACTAGCACCGGGCCAGCGTGGTGGGATATGGCCTGAATCACTCTCGCAATGAAGGGAGGACCGTGTCCAGCAGTGGGATGTTAAAAGGGCTATTTTAAGTATATATATATGCATTCGTATTGCTGATATCTACATAAATAGATAGGCATGCGTATGTTCCGGGGTGTGGATATCAAATCAGTCTCGCTTCAGTCTGAACAGGTCTAAGATTACGAAGTGCGCGCAGAATTCTGTGCGCGTTCACACAAAAACAAAGAAAGTGAAGCGTGCTCTGCATTTTGATAATGAAAAGATTACATCTTTTAAAGTATTGAGCAACTCTTGAATTGTTTACTTTTACGGAATATTTATTTTACAATATCGAATTTTGTATCTTTATTAATAAAGATTGCACAAAATTTAAGTACACAGTATTTATATTAACATAAACTAAAATATTTGTGTAAAGTAAGATAAAATAAATATTTTTTATTATATAGTAATCCCCCTCGCATTTAGTGGAGGCCCGTGCCCAGCAGTAGGACGTTAAAAAAAAGATGTTAAAAAAGACGAGGTTACTCAAGCGACATATTGGGCGATTTTGTTATATATATCGTTGCGTTGGAATCAGCGATTTTTTTTCGTCTTTTGATCTGGGGGGGCAATTCTCGCAAGATTGACATCATCTCTAATTCGACATATGTCGAAATAGAGAGTGTAAAATGATAGTGTGAAATGCATGAGTGTCCTCAATCCAATTATAATTATTTTTTATGGTTCTGTTATTGTTTAGATTTTATGTTAATTAATATAATTGGTTTTGCCGTTTAAATTAACTATAAATAAATAAAGTAAAAAAATACGACCAATTTGACATTTTGTTTCGACATATGTCCAATTAGAGATGATGTCGATCATGCGAGAATTAGGCCCCTAAGTTTCGTGTAAAGTTACTAAAATGGCACTTGAGTCGATTCGCCTTTTAACCGTTGATATTATGTCACACTCGATGTGAATTCACGTCGCGTTTACGCTAAAGCAAAGAAAGTGCGCGCGCTCTATGTCGGGCCCACGTGTGCGCGCACGCAACCCGTGACACACGGGCCGCTCGTGTGACTAGCACTCTCACTTTCATGTTGCCCAACATATTTCAAAATACTATCGTGTAAAAATCTTAATTGCTAGATGTCAAAGAAACGTGTTTTAAAAACCGGCCAAGTGCGAGTCGGACTCGCGCACAAAGGGTACCATTATCTGTAAAAAAGGCAAAAAAATCAGGTTTGTTGTATGGGAGCCCCCTCAAATATTTATTTTATTCTGTATTTTAGTATTTGTTGTTATTGCGGCAACAGAAATACATCATCTGTGAAAATTTCAACTCTCTAGCTATCACGGTTCATGAGATACAGCCTGGTGACAGACGGACGGACGGACGGACCCTTTGGGTACGGAACCCTAAAAACTGTAATTGGTTTAAAAAATTTGGTTAGAAGTTTTTATAATCTCCTAATACTATTACTAAAATAAAAACTTCTTAATAATATCACGAATACTATTTTAAGACTATTCAGTCTTAGAATAGTATATGTAAAAAATATTTTTAGACACGTTGTTAGTTACATTTTAACTAAAAAATGTTTTCTAAACCCACTTCACACTGGGGCGTCGAATCTCGCGCGTCTAAATTGTTGATAATAACAAAACGAACTCTGTGTCAATATATATAAAGACTGAATTTGTCGTGAAATCCCACGCGTTATAATTCGCTCGTGCTGTCAGTGTCATTTCGTTGTAGAATAAACTTTTACTATGTCGATATTATTAAACAGTTCGTTTTAGTATTGGTAAAAATATTTACGTGCGGTGTTCGACGCCGTAGTGTATGAGTGGTTATGTATAAACTTGTCACCTTATTTGGCTAGCATAGTGTTACACACGAGCCATTGGTCCGAGCTTATTAAAGTTGTCCACGCTTCCGAGCGGTGTGTCACAAACCGGTGTTGTCAGCCGACCAATCAGATTACGCAACTGCGTGCGAACGCGTCTCTGGACATAATCGCGAACCGGTCGCTATGTGGAGCGTGCGCCGTTTGCAATTATAACACGACCAGTACGTTTGCAGTCCGGTCACTCGGAAATACATTAGAAAACCACATATACATCACGCCTGTATTCCCCTAAAGGATAGGCAGAGGTGCACTGCAGTGCGCCAATACTTCGCCGATGTATTTTAGTCCTAATGTAATAGAGGGCGAGCCTATTGTACTAGATATATAGAAAATGTTATTGAAATATTTTGATGGATATTTATAGGAAACTCGATAAGTAGTACTAATTCATTATTAAAGTGGAAAGAAATCTTCGTAAATACTTTTTGTTACTTTGTCTATTAGGTATATATCTAGCTTCTACCCGCGACTTTGACCGCACAGACTTCGATCATTCAATATTGTTATCGTTATAAATTATAGTATTTATGTTATTCAGATGTATAAACAATAATACTTAAAAGTTTCATCCAAATCTGTTCAGTAATTTTTGCGTGATAGAGTAACAAATATCCATCCATCCATCCTCACACACTTTCACATCAATAATATTAGGTATAGTCTGCGTTCACTGAGATGACATATCAGCGACCTTATAATATGTAAATGAAATATAATTTCGGACTTCTGATTCACGCTGCATAAAGCTATAAATCCCCTCGCCTAAAGACTAACACATTAATAAAACTAACGTTAATCACCGCTGAAATGTATGCACAAATATATCCTGAACTCCTAAACAATTAAACGCTGAACTGTCTCCCGCGATAAATGGCACAGCCTTTTGTCCGTTTAACGTGTAATAAATTTAAGATAAAGTCTAAAGTCCTCTTGTCTTTTCAATGGTTTAAGTGTAGTGCACTTAACAGTTTATATTTTAGTAAAACACTCAGTTTTAGTCTTTGTAATAGTGTAGCTTTTTAGGTATTTTTAAGGGTGCCATTTTATAAGGACACTGTTCTTCTGCTTTTATGAAATAAGATAAGAAATGGCAGTTTCCTGAATTTGGTATTTTGCCAGTGTCATCTTATTTAATTAACTTTAATAATTTCATTCAATCAGTAAAAAAAAATATTCGCATTTTTTTTTTTACCGCTGCCACGCCGGGTTTAAAGTAGTCGATTTATACGTATGCAATGCGATGGTCGCGTAGATATTTACGCGACAAAAAAAAACGCATTAGAAATTGAGATCGGGTTCATTTCGCGAATCGTGACAGTGTGACTTCTAGTTATGACTAGAAGTTACATAAGTGTAACGTTCACAAAACGTTTTAATAATGATACTTGCTGAGATTAGCGGAAGTTTCAGATTATTTTAGATTTTAGATTATTTTTACATTTAGAAAAGACAACCATTTTTTTAAAATGTACCTACCTTAAACTGTCAACCGATTTACTTGACTTATTTTAAAACTAGCTGTGCCCGCGACTTGCAATTTAGGGAGATTACCCGGAAATATGGGTATTATGTTTTTCCCGCGGAACCCTAATGCTTTTTCTAAAATTAAAGTAGCCTAAGTTACGCCCTGGAACGTCAGCTATCTGTCAGTGAAAGTCCCATTGAAATCGGTTCAGCCGTTTAGAAGTTTACCTCAAACAAACAGACAGACAGACAGACAAAAAAATTCAAAATTGCGTTTTCGTTATTTGTATCGTATATACTTTCATACGCATTTGGTAAAAAAGTGTTATTTTGATATTACAAACAGACACTCCAATTTTATTTATTTGTATGTATGTATGTATATGTATGTATGTATAGATGTATAGATGTACTCTGTTCTCAAATACATAAAGTTTAAGTTTGTGGCAAAACCAACGCGACAGAGAAAATAAATGCGCTTGCTCCATCAATGACATTTTGTTGGATTTTTTTTTATTGTATAAGTTGATAGAATTAGTTTTGGTATTATTAAAAAAATGGATGCGCGCCTCTACACACACCTCAAGCTCAGTATGACGGCCTAGGCACAGATGTTATCTCTTACTGCGGTCAGATTTATGAAGCAAATGACGTAATATCGAGTTTCTTTTCTCTTCTTAATTTTTTACGAAATTAATGAAATGGTGAAATTCACGGTAGAAAGCGGAAAAGTCTCATAATGTCCGAAAAAATATTTTAAAAATTAACAACTTCTTCATAAAATCAGAAAGAATAAAACGCTGTAACATTTATTTTCACTCAGTGTCAAGCATTTAATACCTCGAGCAAATTTAATTTTGGAAGTCGGTTAAAAAATTAATTCCTATATCCCTTGGTCTCGCCATAACTTAAGAACGACTCTACCGATTTCAATCATGTTTTTTTTTAAGTTTTCTAAATAATACTACAACATCATGTTTGTTTTCCTTGAAAGGGTAGGCAGAGGTGCACTGCAGTGCGCCCACATTCCGCCGATGTATTATGGTCCCAATGTAATGAGGGGCGAGCGTAATGCCGTTATACCGGGCACATTTTCCCTCAACACGAGGGAGATTTTTGGGCCATAGTCCACCACGCTGGCCCAGTGCGGGTTGGTGAACTTCACACGCCTTTCTATAGACGTGCAGGTTTCCTCACGATGTTTTCCTTCACCGTTTCATAGCAAGTGGTAATCGGATGAAAATGAGATTCGCACATGAAACCCAGAGGTGCGAGCCGGGATTTGAATTTGCACACCTTGATTGCAAGGCGTGCGTTCGACCACTCGGCCACCACTACTTATATAAGTTTTTTAATACTATGTAAAAGATTGTTAGGTACGCCAAAAAAAAGTTAATTGAAACAAAAATAGGTGCCTATATTTGGCGTGTACTAATCGCCAGCTCAGGGGCCCGATTTTCATTTGAAAAAAAGAAAAAAATACGATCTATGATGAATTTGACGTTTCGTTTCGACATATCTCTAATAGAGGTTGATGTCTATCATACAAAAATCGGGCTCCTGTATAAATAAAAATGCGTGATAAAAGTGTTAAAAATGGCGGATGAGTCCCTCTATTTACTCTTCTACATTTCAAAGTAAATATGACATAGTATGTTTAACGAACGGTATTGAACTGTCGTGAGCTCTCGGATGACGTCTATCTGCTATTCCCTTGAGACGCGCGCCGAGATGAAATTGGATTGTCAGGTACCTACTGCTCTCTGCTGCCCTATATTGCACCGTTGAACCCGAGTTACATAGTAAAGACCATTGGTGCGTTGAAGCGGGTACGTATATATGTTTGCCATACCAAAATAAACTATATTGACTTAAAGAAAAAGTTCATTCCTCAACGAAATTATATTGACAGCACAAGCGAATTTTATCGCGTGACTTTTACTACAGAAATTCAATCTTAATGCATATGTACATAGAGTTTGTTTTGGTGTTGGCAATTTTTTTTTGGGCAAGCTTGCCAGGTGGCTTTACACAGTAAATCTGCAGTGATAGCTAGATCTTGCGTAGGTCGCTCACTGCACCGGGTGGTTCAGGTTCGATTCCCGTCAGCGGAAAAATTCGGAAATGACGTTTCACAATTTAAAGGTGCATTTTTTTTTTATAAAATATAATAAGTTATTGAAGCTTTGGTAGCCTTGATGGTAGAACGCCAGTATTAAAGCGTGCAAGTTCAAATTCCCGACTCGCACCTCTGTGTTACTGCAGTGCACCTCTGCCTACCCATTCGGAGATGTATTGTTTTTGATGTATAATGCGTTTATGAATACATATTATATTTTTGGGTTAGTTAGGTCATATCTCATTTTCATCCGAGATTACCACATGCTATGAAACGGTGAAGGAAAACCTCGTGAGGAAAACTGCACGTCTATAGAAAGGCGTGTGAAATTCACCGACCCACACTGGGCCAGCGTGGTGAACTATAGCCCAAAAATCTCCCTCGTATTGAGGGAGAATGTACCCGGTATAATGGCAATAGGCTCGCCCCCTATTACATTGGGACCAAAAATACATCGGCGAAGTGTGGGCGCACTACGGTGCACCTCTGCCTATCCCTTCGGGGAATACAGGCGTGATGATGATGTATTATTATTAGTTAGGTCATTATGCCAATATAAATACGAAATAAGAAATTTGAATAGATACTAACATTCTATTACCGTAATGTCAGCAGCACACAAATAACAATGTTTTGATAAATCAATTCCGGTTATAATCGGTTCGGAACCGGTATTACCCGGTGAGCGCCGGTGCCTCGCTAGTGGAGTGACTCTCGGGGGATCGGCCGGGATGCAATCCCGCGTGTTGTGAATACTGGGATAGGGTTGACAACATTGATTTGTTAACAAATTAACAAAAAAGAAAGAAAAAGATAAAACGCAGAAAAAATATAATTAACAAGTTATTTTTTAAATATTATAGGTAATATTTACACTATAGGTAGTATATTAAATACGTATTGTATGGTATTTTTAAACCGTGTATAGGTCAGATGACTCGGTGAATAGAGACGGTTGTCTCTGCCACCCAGTAGATACCTATGTTTTTTTTTTCATTGACAAACCGTAAGTACGATGTGATTCTGATTCTGGAAAATATAGCCATACCAGAACGGCCTTCTACTTGTAATAATAAAGTCCGGTGTGTTGCCTTTAAAGCTAATTTGGATAATTGAAATAAGGCAGCACACGCTACACTTTGACATTACAGGAAATAATTATGATTTTTGTTTTGTACTTCAGCTATACAGTCCCAAGCTGATTAATCATTCTGAATTTCTGCAAACAAAATAATTAAGAACCCAATTGAGTATAAATTGGCAACCCTACATGTGCCCTGGTATTGCCAACGCGTGAGGGTTATTCCCATTGTTGATAAACCGGTATTCGGCTCGAGTACGTGTTACCCAACGACTGGGATCCCGGTTTCCGGGATAGTGATGGAAATTGAGTGGCTTCGACTCATGTTTGGCAAATTAAGGGGTTTGTAAAGTGATTAACGGTCGAATGTTTGAGATAAATTCGCAAATGACTCGTTAAATTAAAGTAGCTTTTATACAATAAGATTTGTATTGGGTTTGCTAACCTAACGAGACATATGAACGAAATCATCTCACATGTGTCGAAACAAAATGTCAAATTGACCTTTTTTTTTGTTTTGTCTCGACATAATATGTCGAGTTAGATATTTTGTCGATCTAGCGAGAATTGCTCCCTGGCGCATACTAAAAGCGATATGTATAAACTCAAAGAAAAAGCTTATTTCTTAACGATCTGTCCAATAGTGACATAGAAATTGAATCTTTATGTATATTAGTACAGAGTACGTTATGATATTGGCAATTTTTGGGGACTTAAAGTAGATACGTTACTATTATTTTTTCAATTCCACTTATTTGTGTAAGATTTTGTTTTTTTATTTCTCACGCAATCCTATTCCCCAGCCAGACAGTTCTACAAACCGAAGAAATACATTTTACAAATTTGATTTTTTTAGATAACAAAAGACAATTTAAGGATTTGGATTTATCATTGTCTAGATATTCTATTGAACGTTTTTTTACACAGATCGTTACTTAAGATTGCCTCGGGTATTTGAAATTTGTCTCGGCGAGTTAAAATGATTTTAAAAGTATTTTTTTCTTCTAGTAATCGTTGTTAGACAAGAAACGAAAGATATATTTAGTGATAGATTTTAATTGCAACTTCAAATTGGTTGACGAAACCAGCAACCATTTCCTCGCACAACTAGTGACTAGCCATTCAGCGAGGGAATGCAGCCAGAGTCTCGGACAAATAAAAAAAATATCACCCTACTCACGGTATGGTCCCAAACTAAGCAAAGCGTGTACTATGGGTACGGGGTGATCAAGTATACCCCAGACTAGGTCTAATTCCGAAGAGGCCATTTCCGAAATTTGCCAGTCGCGGGATTCAAACCCGCAACCATCCGGTTAAGTGAGCCGAGTGGCATACACTTAAACCACTAGACCAAGGCGTCTTCAATTTTAATATTTTATTGGACCAGCGTGGTGGGCAAATGGCCCAAACCCCCTACTTTAAAAACGATCACACGTCTATGGCAAGTCAAATAATAGCCCAGGACCGAGATGTGTGGAGAAGTAAAGGAGAGACTTTTTCCAAGTAGTGGGACATATAAAGGCTTTTCTATGTCCCACTACTGGGTAAATAAAATATAGTGATTACAAAAACTGGCGGGTATGAAGGGTAGAGTCCTGCTGGATGATATAGATTATTTTTAACCGACTTCAAAGAATGGAGGATGTTCCCAACTGACTCGTACCTTTTGTTAACTACAGTTTCTATTCTCTAGATTACAAGGTGCCAATCTTTAAAGGTCAGAATAATTTTCACACGCTCAATGCCATTAAAAACCTGTATCAATTAAATAAATCCAGTTTTTAGCATATTACTGTAGATATAATTGGAAATAACAATCATACATCTTGTAGATACGGACAAAAAGTTTTGTGAAACATCAACAAGATTAATTGATGAACAATAAATTAGATTAATTGATAACACACATAAAAATAAACATAGGTACAGGTTGAATTAAGAATCACATATATTTTGAAAGCGTTTAAAATACTATCATTTTTAAAATCATTTTCCTTTGCAAATAGTCCGTATCTTTAGGGTAAACTATTTTTTTAATAGCCTATTGAATGTTCCACTGCTGGGCAAACGCCGGCCCCCCTTGTCTCCATATGCCCCAGTATTGTGCTTCTTGAAAATGGTTGTACCATCTTCGCCTTGGTTTTATTAACGGATTAAGATTGTAATTTTCATGTGCGAATGTCATTTTCAACAATAATTACCACTTGCTGAACGGTGAAGGAAAACATCGTGAGGAAACCTGCACGTCTATAGAAAGGCGTGTGAAGTTCGCCAACCCGCACTGGGCCAGCGTGGTGGACTATGGCCCAAATCTCCCTCGTATTGAGGGGGAGTGTTCCCGGTATAATGGCAATAGGCTCGCCCCCTATTACATAGGGACCAAAATACATCGGCGAAGTGTGGGCGCACTACAGTGCACCTCTGCCTACCCCTTCGGGGAATACAGGCATGATGATGATGTATATGTAATATGTAAGTTGTTATTAAATCTCGTGCATACTCAATGCAAAACTTCGTTTGAAGCATTTGAATCACATTCGAAATCACTTGTTTTATTTATTTCCATGGAAATAATATAATATTAACTACATAATATAAAAATATAAATATAAATAATATAATATTAACTATAAATATATATTAACATTTTGATCTCTTATAGAAATTAATGCATTATATCTGTGTCACCACTAACGAGATTCATATGTTGTTACAGGTAAGACACTATTTAGCAGCTTCCAGCAATGTCATTAGTGTTTATATGGACCGTATCTACCACACCACTTTTACAAAGTAAGTTTCTTAGTACAGTTGTTTATGATAAATAAATCTGTGTACGTACAGCGCCAGAAAACACATACTTCCTCCAGACAACACGTAGGTACTTGAATATTTGTCACAATGTTATGTTAAGCCTGTAGGGCCCAAAGATATGTAGAACAGTATAAACGCCATTTGCGAGAAGCATTTACTAATATTATGTATAAAAAGTATATGGCAAAAATTGTCATGTCATATTCCAATTCTACGTTTTATTATCATTTATACTTAAATAAACGATACAAATGAATATGTTATAGTATTATTTTGGCCTTCCAAACTACACTGTACAGTTGACTCTGTAGCGAGACTCATGTGAGACTCTTGCACGAGACTGACCAATACTATTTCTAGAGGTCATCGAACTGAATAATAGCAATAATTTAAATTATACTCGCAAGCTCTGATGTCATATCCTATTATGTGCATTGTTAGTTGCGTCATCGGACGGCGAGGAAAAGGAAATGGGATATTATTAACTATTTATAATTCTGTACTGGCGATGTTTTGCTTGCAATTAGCTAAGTTTAGACATGACTTAAAGTCGTTAGCAACTTGTTGTCGTGTCAACTGTTCCCTAGAAATTTACTAGCATTACGCGAACGCACGCCTTGCAATCAAATTTCGCAGGTTCAAACCCCGGCTCGCACCTCTAGGTTTTATGTGCGAATCTCATTTTCATCCGAGATAATCACTTGCTATGAAACGGTGAAGGAAAACATCGTGAGGAAACCTGCACGTTTGAGGGAACTTAACTAGTTCTCGATAGATGTATGAAGTCTGCCAACCCGCACCGGGCCAGCGTGGTGGACTATGTCCTGAATCCTCCTCGCTTTGAGGGGAGGCCCATGCCCAGCAGTGGGACGTTAAAAGGGCTATAGTATATAGTGATGAGCGTTGATTTAACTTTAAATTTGTTAAATCGACCGTTGATCTATCAACGTATCAACTAGTTGAATATTTCAATGACAACTTAATCTGTGATACAAGTCTAGTATTATAAGATTCTAATCCACAACACATACTCAAGCTATCCCAAACTAAGCATAGTTTATACTATGGGTATCATACAATGGACTGGGGGCTATCCCAGTTACACCCACACCAGGCGCTCTTGTCCCATATCAGAATAGTTTGGGAGTTGCTGTGACTTCATTCTTTAAGGCGTGAAAAAACATCGTGTATATCAATGGTAGCTGGAATATGACTAGTCTAATGGGGGTAAATATGAGGGTACCCAGTTATTAACTATGACATCAGGACGTCTAACACAGTCCCGTCTGGAAAACCGTCGGGAAAATAAAAAAGTAAATAAACGCGATAGAATCCGTAAAATAGTTTTATTTCAATGTATAGTAGTCGCGTAAATATAAGAAAAGATAGTCTAAAAAAAATAAAATAAAAAAAGCATCCACATATGAGCTACCGTATATGTACCCAAAGAATTATTTCGGACTTCTGAAACACCCTGTATATATACGATATAGATTTAGTTACCTAAAGCTTTATACTACTATGGCTATAGTATAGGTAGAATATCTTGAACTGAATCCATTGGTTTTATATAGTCCAAGAGCTATACCTAAACCTATTGAAAATTTTCTAAACACATTAATAGTGTGAACCAATACCACATGAGGTCCATAGAATGAGTTTACGCTATTATTTACGAACCTACCACCGTTTACGTACGTCGTAAACATTACGTGGTATGTTAGAATTGACGTTATACAGGATGTTAACAGTAGTCCAAAATGAAAAAAAATGTTGGTAGAACAGAAATTATGATGAAATTCTCATGACCGAACGTATTTATTTGTTAATAACACCTATTTAAGTTATTAAAAAGCTTTTACTACTATGGTCCCAGTTATTTTGGGTCCCAGTTTTGATATCCCGCGGAAATAGAGCTCCTTACTTCAATTACATTCTAATCAGTTGAATTGCCAAAGAGTTGTCAATTCGATAGTGTTTGTGCAAAATCCAAAGGAATACCGGTTATTGTGTCATATTGTGTTTGAACTAAATACGAAGCAAGTCTACGCAACAAAGCAGCTGCGCGCTGAATCATAGAGTTACAAATATCAACACGGATATAAAAACTCTACATCATTTATAAACTAAAATACGCGAACATAAACGCCAATTCGATTGTCTTAAGGGGAAAAAGAGACACAGTCGCATTCACCACCGGGGGCAAATGGAACAGGGGCAGTTGACATGGGGGCAAAAACCACGGACTCAACCAACTTTATTCATACGGACGAGCTCTATCTCTCTACATGATGTAAGTCCTAAAGTACCTTAATGGGTAGAGAACGTATTGTCTCTACTAATATCTAAACAACGGCGTGCTCTACATAGAGCTTATTAGTTTTGCGCCACCATGAGTAACAATACCGCGCGTAAACACCGATTATGGCCATAATTACCGTAAAACTTACACAACTTCCACCTCTGAACTAGGTTGGAAAATTAAGTAAATTTTATCGGGTCCCGGTAACGGTAAAACTTGGAGTTTACCGGTAACTTGGAACAAAGCTTGTTGCGTAGTGGGGTGGAAACCATAGTAATAATTACAAATGCTTTAAATTGTTTGTGCAATTTTGTGTGGGGTCGCACTGAATACTAAAACGAACTGCTCCCTTACCTACCTACCTTCTTCTTATTTACGAAATGAATGAAATGATGATATTTTGATGGAATAAGATGAGGAATGCCTGCACCTGCGATATGCGGTATTTATGGCAATGTCGAGTAATTATAACAAGGTCAAATTCAATAAATACACATTATAAATAAAATTGGATGATGACAGTGATAAAGATGGCGGATGAATCCCCTTACCTACCTTACTTACTTGCAGAAATGTTATTTAATATTATTTTCAGTTTTTATATAATGTAATTTTTTTAACATTTTTAATTAGTACAAAATCTGTCAAAATTTGACAGCTAGTATAGAAACAACATTGCTTTAAGACGTGGTGGTAAGGCCCCTGTATTGACTCAAAATAATAAGCTTATTTTGATTAGTGGCCGCGTGGCTTTTATCATAGAAATGAAATCTTTATGTATATTGATACAGAGTTCATTTTGGTATTGGCAAATATTTTAACGCGCGACCATTGACGCCTCAATAAGCGCGGAACTTTGCCACCAACTCTTATAAGTAGTATTGTATTAAGGTAATTAAGATTTTTGCGTATAATATATATTAGAACTATATTGCTTTACTTAATCTTTTAACCCGTAACTTTGAAAAAATAAAACATATGCTTGTATTTTGTGACCCAGTATAAAAAAAAAAACTAGATAAACGTCAAATATAGCTTCGCTCATGCTCTTGCCAGCAGTCACACCACAACCTTAGTAGGAGAGCCAGTCATACAGTAGAGTAAACTGCACAGTGCAGCATGCGGTCACTTGAAACTAAATGTAGAGTTAAATAAAAATAACCTCAGACAACACATACATATAAATCTTGTGCTATAGGTACCATACAATGGACTGGGGGTGATCCCAGTTACACCCGAAACCGGATAAATTCCGGTACAGCCATTTCCGAAATTTGCCGCTAGCTGGAATTGAACCCGGTACCATCTGGTACAATGAGCCGAGCGGCCTACGCTCACACCACTAGCCCAAGTTGTCTTATTGTAAATATGGTAGTCATATGGTATAGAGAAGGAGATTTTTAATCTGTTATTTTTTTAAAAGTACTTCTTTTTTTATGAATAGAGTGAAATGATGATATTTTAATTGAATAAGATGAGGAATGCCTGCACCTGCGATTAGCGGTATTTATGGCAATGTCGAGTAATTAATAGCAAGGTCAAATTCAATAAATGCACATTATAAATAAAAATGGATGATGACAGTGATAAAGATGGTGGATGACCTCTAAAAAAAGTTAATAATAATAATGTAAATTGATTTTTGTATAATAATAATAATAATGCCGCCCATGCCTTATTAGCCAAGAGCCTCGACAAACACCTAAAGAGGCTCGCGTTAGGCAGCTGGATCAAGGGACACATTCAGAAGGCAGTACTTCTGGAGACGGCGCGCATTGTGAGGAAGTTCCTCTCTCTGGAGCCCTAACCACTGGTAACTAGTATCCTGTTCCAGATGCCGGTGGGGAACTGTTTTTTATATTTTTAAATGTATTTTTTATATATATATTTAAAAATGTAATTTATAAGAAAGATAAGAAATTAAGGTACAAATAATAATAAAATCTGTTCATTTCAAGAAGAACATACAATGGTTTTATACTATTTCTTAACCCTTAATCTTTATTTTACAATGGATTTTTATAGTTAAGAAGTTGCACTATCCGTTGGTTAATAGCTAGCTAAAATATACTTATCACATATTATCTTGTTCGCTTTTATCGAAGAAGTATCGTTTGAGTATATACTGAGTAATATACTCAAACGATACTTTTTTTTTTTTATGAGATAGGGAGGCAAACGAGCAGACGTTTCACCTAATGGTAAGTGATCAACGCCGCCCATGGACACCTGCAACACCAGGGGCATCGCAAGTGCGTTGCCGGCCTTTAAGGAATGAGTAGGCTCGTTTCTTGAAGATACCTTTGTCGCATCGGTCCGGGAACACCGCTGCACTTCAGTAGCCTCGTGGGCAAGAACGCCCGCCTTGAACGTAAGGGGTGCAAGTTCAAACCCCAGGCCCGCACCTCTCATGTGCGAATGTCATTTTCATCAATGATTACCACCTGCTGAACGGTGAAGGAAAACATCGTGAGGAAACCTGCACGTCTATAGAAAGGCGTGTGAAGCTCATCAACCCGCACTGGGCCAGCGTGGTGACTATGGCCCAAATCTCCCTCGTATTGAGGGGGAATGTGCCCGGTATAATGGCTATAGGCTCGCCCCCTATTACATTGTGACTAAAATACATCGGCGAAGTGTGGGCGTACTACAGTGCACCTCTGCCTACCCCTTCGGGGAATACAGACGTGATGATGTATTTCATGTATTTATTTTATAGATATTTTTTTGATTGTACAAGACACGCCCCCACGCGTAAAAATTCACTCGCGCTGTCAGTGTCATTTATTGAAGAATAAACTTAGTATGTGACCCAATACAGTTTGTTTTGGTATGGAGAAAAAATACGCGCAAGAGTTGAGGCCTAATACATTCAGTGGTTTTTGATCCGCTGTCTTCATCACTGACATCATCAATTTTTATTTATAACTAGCTGTGCCCGCGACTTCGCCCGCGTGGACTTTAGGGAGATTACCCGGAAATATGGGTATTATGTTTTTCCCGCGGAACCCTAATGCTTTTTCTAAAATTAAAGTAGCCTAAGTTACGCCCTGGAACGTCAGCTATCTGTCAGTGAAAGTCCCATTGAAATCGGTTCAGCCGTTTAGAAGTTTACCTCAAACAAACAGACAGACAGACAGACAAAAAAATTTAAAATTGCGTTTTCGTTATAGGTATCGTATATACTTTCATACGCATTTGGTAAAAAAAGTGTTATTTTGATATTACAAACAGACACTCCAATTTTATTTATTTGTAATAGATGTGTATTTATTGAATTTGCCCTTGCTATTAATTACTTGACACTGGCTGAAATACCCGCTAAACCCAGGTGGAGCCATTCCTCATCTTATTGCATTAAAATGTCATCATTTCACTCATCTATACATACAAATAAATAAAATTGGAGTGTCTGTTTGTAATATCAAACTAACACTTTTTTACCAAATGCGTATGAAAGTGTATACGATACCTATAACGAAAACGCAATTTTAAATTTTTTTGTCTGTCTGTCTGTTTGTTTGGGGTAAACTTCTAAACGGCTGAACCGATTTCAATGGGACTTTCACTGACAGATAGCTGACGTTCCAAGGCGTAACTTAGGCTACTTTAATTTTAGAAAAAGCATTAGGGGTCCGCGGGAAAACATAATACCCATATTTCCGGGTAATCTCCCTAAAGTCCACGCGGGCGAAGTCGCGGGCACAGCTAGTTGAAGAATAAACTTTGTCTGTAACCCTATACAGTTTGTATTGGCATGGAGAAAAAATACGCGCGAGAGTTGAGGCTTAATACATTCAGTTTTTAACAGTTAATTCAGTAAAAAATCTAAAAAAAAATAAGTTACTATTGAAAGAAAAATACTTTGATAGGTGGTGGTGAGGCCCCTGTTATTTAAAAAGAAAAGCTAACAATAGACAAGTCTCACGGTTATGCGGAAATGCAGCAGACATATATACACAGACACGTAGCTCAATTGAGCTCAGTGGCAACGATCGCGCGCTGGTCACGAACTGGGGTCAAGATTCGCATGAAATAAAATTTATTTTAAGTAGATATGACATCTTGATATTAAGGTTGATTGCCTCTGTGAGGCTTTGATTTGAAGAGCACACCCGATTATTACAAAATATAATAGTATTTGTATCTCTTTCTCTTGTTTTAATTATAAAAGTGAGTAAGTAAGTACTTACCTTGTACTCATTGCAAGATGAATGATGAGAATTTAATTCAGTTTTCAAGATAGCTTCAGTTGCCTGAAGTGATTTTTTAACCTGTCCCTTTAAAGGCACACATTTATCAATATTGTTTTACTAATACTTTAATTGTTGAAAACTGTCAAAAATACAAAATAATTAGTATTAAAGTAATACTGCAATTGCAATTACGGTCCCTGCAATCGAGATATAAAGTTTTACACGTACAGTCTCTGATAATCCATTCTCAATGTTATTATATTTTTGGCGACTGTAAATTATTGTTCATATTTGGGTGCACTGCCACCTCTGCCAATTTTTTGGGTAGTAAAAACGTGATGATGCAGTTTTTGTTAATTGCTTGTAAAAATGTACAACAACGAATGATTATGGTTAAGCTCCTAGTTAATTAAGCCTTTTAAATTTAAAAGGTATCCTATAGGTACAATAATGAACAAAAATGTCTCTTCTATCGGTATTTGCTTATCATTGCACTCACGCCTCACGGGTCCGATGCCCTTGCCCTATCTGCGCCGCGTTGAGGCAGGTTCGTAGCCGGCTTTTATTTATACTTGCAATACTAAAATGCACAATGTTAACTGCGCAATTGATAATAAACGCTAATGAGTAGTAAATAATGATAAAAATCCATTATTTCTTGTCCTTGACACTTGGTTTGCGGTACTTTTGATAACACGCTGTTTTGGTATGTACATATCAATGTAAAACCGTCCAAGTGCGAGCTGGACTCGCGCAAAGAGGCTTCCGTACCTAAGCTGTGAAAACACCGAGCATTACTGTAACGAAAAAACTGGATAGAGAGACAAACTTAACTTTCCCTTTGGTATACTGTGTCCCCATACAAAGTGAATACAAAATAAGTTTGTGATAGCAAAAAAACATTTTCTGACAATAAATTTACAGTTTTCGGATTTTTTTCTTTACTTGCGCTATAAGACCTTGCTTCTAGCCAAATTTCATGATTCTAGGTCAACGGGAAGTACCCTAAAGGTTTTTGATTCCCGTGCAAATCACGCGAATTAGACGATCATTGACATTGTCATTATTGTTGAGGATAAAAGTAAAGATACCTAAATGTACCAAAAAGACGCCCAAAAAATTTGGATCTAAGTGCGCAGGTTCAAACACCGGCTCGCACCTCTAGATTTCATGTGCGAATCTCATTTTCATCCGAGATTATCACTTGCTAAGAAACGGTGAAGGAAAACATCTTGAGGAAACCTGCACTTCTATGGAAAGGCGTGTGAAGTTCACCAAACCGCACTGGACCAGCGTGGTGGACTATGGCCTGAATCCCCCTCGCATTGAGGGGAGGCCCGTGCCCAGCAGAGGAACGTTAAAAAGGGCTGTGGTAGTGGTAAAGGGTACATTTGATGCCATAGCCATCTAGTCTTATAATGTTAGGAAAAGGTCTCTCTACAATACAATAACTCGTTGTAAGGTGTATACCGGGTGTTTCAGAAGTCCGAAATAACACTTTGACGTTTGCATCGGTATCGGGTATACAACAGCATGGTATAAAAATTAGATCGAAATTCGACCGTTTTTTCAACTTTTTTTTCGTCGTCAATTTCTATAACTCGTAATATCTCGATCGTATGTAAATGTTCTGTTTTGTGAATATTGGTAATCACCCCTCATAAGTGTAATTTACACTGCTGAATAGGGTTATGGATGTACCCAAAGGCCAGAACATGATACCTGTGACAAATATTTATGGGTCCATAACTCAGAAACTGATAGTTAGGTATAAACTATCTTCACTAATCATCCACATATAAGCTACCGTTTAGGTACCCAAAGTATTATTTCTGACTTCTGATACACCCTATATATACGTGTTGGCTCAAGACTGAAGGTAGCAACCAAGCCGCCTCATTATTAGGGAGTGGTTGGAGTGCCCTTGAGCCGCGCGGCTAATAGGAGAGCCGCGATTCTGCAAATATGCCACCGATGAAAATATTCCTGGATGGACGGTTTATATTTTCACTGACAAATTACAAATACAATTATTTAACTGTTTGAAATGGTATCGAACTCTTGTCAGTCGCTATTGTATGTAAGCACCTAAAGAGGTTGCTAGCACCAGTATACTAACGGCAAAGTGAAGTTTGTCTCTATCCAGTTTATCTGTTCGTTAGAGTAATGCTCGGTGCTTTCACAGTTTAGGTACGGATGCCTCGGTGCGCGAGTCCAGCTCGCACTTGACCGGTTTTTTTCTCGAACAGCACAGGGACTCGGGTGAGTGTCGCTAGTTTGCATATCATTAACAGCAGCCATCTTCACCATAAGTGGGCGCCTTTCTTTACGAAACAATACTTTCTTCTGACAAAGAACATTGTTAGCCTTAAAATAAGGTACAGTTTTCTTTGTATTAAGCTCACCGGGGCGTTAATGTTTGCACGTCAAAAGAGATAGATAGATGGAAATATATATGATATAGATAAATAAAACACCGGCCAAGTGCGAGTTGGATTCGCGCACGAAGGGTTCCATACTATCTATATCTATACATACATATACATACATACATATACATACATACATACATACATACATACACACACACATACACACATACATACATACAAATAAATAAAATTGGAGTCTGTTTGTAATATCAAAATAACACTTTTTTACCAAATGCGTATGAAAGTATATACGATACCTATAACGAAAACGCAATTTTGAATTTTTTTGTCTGTCTGTTTGTTTGAGGTAAACTTCTAAACGGCTGAACCGATTTCAATGGGACATTCACTGACAGATAGCTGACGTTCCAGGGCGTAACTTAGGCTACTTTAATTTTAGAAAAAGCATTAGGGTTCCGCGGGAAAAACATAATACCCATATTTCCGGGTAATCTCCCTAAAGTCCACGCGGGCGAAATCGCGGGCACAGCTAGTTATCTATAAAAACGGCAAAAAACACGTTTGTTTTATGGGAGCCCCCTTAAATACTTATGTTATTCTGTTTTTTAGTATTTGTTGTTATAGCGGCAACAGAAATACAATATCTGTGAAATTTTCAACTCTCTAACTATCACCGTTCATGAGATTCAGCCTGGTGACAGACGGACGGACGGACGGACGGCCAGCGAAGTCTTAGTAATAGGGTTCCCGTTTTACCCTATGGGTACGGAACCTAAAAACATTTTCCAATATCCAATGAACTCTGTTTCAATATGCATAAGGATGAAATTTCTGTCGTAAAAGCCACGTGACAAAATTCACTCGCGCTGTCAGTGTCATTTCGTTGTAAAATAAACTTTATTTATGTGTCAATACAGTTCGTTTTGCTATGGCAAGTAATATGACGCGCGATCGCTGATGTCCCAGTGTGCGGCCCGATTAGGTAACTGTTAGTAATCTGTGCGTAGGATTTCATTAATGGCACCTTATCCAATTTACATAATAAACGGTTTAATAACCATTACAAATAACTACTTCCGTAACTTTCAGACAAGGATGTTAAACAACAACATTTTGCACGCAATTACCAACTCTATTTTCAAAGGCAAAGGATTCAATTCGTATACTAAAATCATTACAATTTGACTTTGATTACTTACGGATATTTTAAGCGAATACTAAATCTTGAACTAACTAATTGGACTAATTGCAGTAACTCTTAGCTCTCTGAAGGTAATAAGATGAGACTTTCAACCGCTTGTACTAATTAAATTAGTGGTAGCCTAGTTAGTAGAAAGCCTACCTTAAACGCAAGGTGCTAGTTCAAATCCCAGATCCGCACCTCTGGGATTTCCGCATTTCATTTGCGAATGTAATCTTCAATAATGATAACACTTGCTACGGTGTAGAATAACATCGAGCGGAAACCTCCGCGTCTATAGAAAGGCGTGTGAAGTGCACCAAACAGCACTGTGCCAACGTAGTAGAATATAGCCCAAATTTCCCTCTTATTGAGGAGGAACGTGTCCGGTATAATTGCAATAAGCTCGCACACTGTAATGGGACCAAAATACATTGACGAAGTGTGGATCCATTGCAATGCACCTCTGGCTACTCCTTTGGGGAATACAGGTGTGATAATGTATTGGTCTTGTGGTTGTAGATTCCTATAAAGTGTTTGACGCTTTATGAGTACCCTGAGGAGTTATCACCACGTCTCTGCTCTGACGTTTTTGATATTACTTTTAGTTTTTGACAGTTAACTCAGTTTAAAATATGTCAAATATTGACAGTTAATATTAGAAAAATAATACTTCAAGAGGTGAGGCTCATGTAAAGGTTTATTATGGTAACAATTCTAAAGAGCCGTCAAAGGTCTGGCTTCAATACCAAAACTCTGCGTTAATACACATACTTATTAAATTTGTAGTAGAAGCTGCGACCCCATGCGTCAAAATTCGGTCGCGCTGTCAATTTCATTTCGTTGAATAATTATCTTTTTCTGTGTGTAAATACAGTTCGTTTTGTATTGACAAAAAAAAAAACCTCCCGCGCATACATCATCAACACGACGCCGCCGTCCGCGGCACGTGTTGATTGATCCTCCCGACACTATCACTGCTCTCCTCGACCCGGGCGTCGAGAGGGCCACTAACACACAGACATCAGCCTCAAACAGACACCGATCTCGCCGGCGAGGTCGAGGAACCCCCTCTTCAGCTCGTAGGTGCATCTTTGCACCTAGGGGTGTAGTTACTTCCTCTCCCCTCACGGTAACTGACCAAGCTGAAGTCGTGCCCTCTGTGGCACCCTTGAGTTGCCACCCCTTTTCCGCCCTTAAGGCCTTGGTTGGAGTCGTACTCTGCACTCGCCACTCTCCGGTGAAGCTGTAAAGCCCACCTAACGGCCAACAGCGTAGTCCTTTCAAAAAAAAACGAGCCCGTTTTGACGCCGCAGTGAGAACTTTAGTCCTACAGCGATCCAATTACATTGAATACAGGGCCGGATTTTAGAATGAATCATCAATAACGTCGTCGTCGTAAACGTTGTAAAAAAAAATCTTTATAACAGCAGTCCTCAGTCCATTACAAAACGCTCTCGGCTCATAGTTTATGAGTTTGCATCAAAAAGTCGACAGCGCGGATAAATTATAAGGCTTCCAAGAGAACGATGCGTTCATTAATCATCCCCGCTTTATTATACGGGCTGTTTCAGAAGTCCGAAATAATAAGGTACGATAACTGTAGAAGTTAATATGCTCAGCGAAAGTTGTTTAAACAACGTTTTCGTCGCAAATTGTATATAAGTACTCTAAATCTATATACCTGCATGTCCCATTATTTGGGGTCGGCGCAGTATGTCTTTTTCTTCCATTCATCTCACTTTTCCGTCATACTGACATCCACTCCGATCTCATTCATATCACCGTTTATACAGTCCATCCATCTTTTCTTGGGTCTTCCTCTCGCTCTATATCCGTCCACATTTATACTTATCACTCATTTAGTCACATGTTTCTCATCTCTTCTCATCACATGTCCAAACCATTCTAATCTCCAACTTCTTACTGTTTCTGTTATGGGCGCCACTTTTATACTACCTCTGATATACACATTTCTCACCTTATCCATTCGCGTCACTCCACACATCCATCTCAACATTCGCATCTCGGCAGAGTGGAGACGTTTCTCTTCACGCACTTTAGCCGTTCAGAATTCTGAGCCGTACATAATCACCGGTCTTATAACCGATTTGTAGATTCGGCCCTTTACTTTACCTGCATCGCATAGTTGCGGGTTCAATATCCGATAGCTACAAATTTCGAAAATGGCCTTTTTGGAAATGGCCTTTTCGGAATTGGCCCTGGTATGGGTGTAACTGATATCACCCCCGTTCATTGTATGGTACCCATAGTCCATGCATTCAGTTTGGGATTAAACAAATAGTGTAGTCTGGAGATATTTATTTATTTGGAGAAGGGATGAGAAGCATGTGCCTAAAAGAGTGATGAGTATTAATGTGTGAAATACAGAGCGAGAGGAAGACCAAAGAAAAGATGGATGGAGTGAGTAGAAAGTAATATGCATGAGATGGAAGTGGATGTGAGTATGATAGAAAAGTGTGATGTATAAAAGAAGATGTCATACTGCGAAGCAAAATCATAAGATAAAGCAATTGTTGACTCGATACTCTTGCAAATCGTCGGGTGACAGGAAACACTCATTAACAAAAAAAAACAATGCAATAATTTGATTTTTAATAGTTTTTTTTATGTGTTTTAGTGATTTTTACTTTTTGGAATTCTGTAAAGTAATGCACTTATGGATAACTTTTTTCAGTTTTTGATATTTTAAGAGTTTTTAGTATAAATACATCTTTGAAATTAAACTATTTTACGGATTTTATCGCATTTATTTACTATTTTATTTTCCCGACGTTTCGGCTGCTTGGGATCCAGTAATCAATATGATTAAATCCAAAACCAAGTGTACCATTGCAAGACCTCAGGACACCGTAAGCACTTTCTGCGTGGATCGAACCGCAAACAACAACTAATTATGAGGGTACCCAGTTATTAACTATGACATCAGGACGTCTAACACCTCAGTCCCCCCGTGACCATGGTTGCTGTAAAGCAGCCGAAACGTCGGGAAAATAAAATAGTAAATAAACGCGATAAAATCCGTAAAATAGTTTAATTTCAATGCATAGTATTCGCGTAAATATAAGAAAACAATATAAATACATCTTTCAAATTTTTTGTACTTCGTCGCCCGACGAAATGTCAAAGTATTATTTCGGACTTCTGAAACATCTAGTAAAGGACGATGTTGGAACGATACGGTTCAGATGCTCGAGACGTTACAAACTGCTTTTGCAAGCGGAATTTTTCATTAGGCTTAGTTTAGTTACGTTATGTTGAAAGTTAAACGCACGTTCGGCCGGTTGCTCTACAATTACGCGTTTGACGGAAACAGTGTAAGTAGCCTATTATAGAAATTTCTATTATTCAACAAAATATTTAAAAATGACTCAAGCGCCATTTTGGGCGATATACGTTGGAATCAGCGAGTTTTTTTTGGTCTTTTTAGCTGGGTTTCGTGCAAAGTTACCAATATGCCGTTTGAGTCAACTCACCTTTAGCCTATCGATATGTCCATATACTGCGGTTCATTATTTGCTATTAATTTTAGGGGTATGGAGACATTGGAAGTAGCAGTGGTAGCCTCGCGGGCAAGAACGCCCGCCTTGAACGTAAGGGGTGCAAGTTCAAATCCCAGGCCCGCACCTCTGAGATAATTTTCATGTGCGAATGTCATTTTCAACAATGAAAACCACTTGCTGAACGGTGAAGGTAAACATCGGGAGGAAACCTGCACGTCTATAGCTTTCTATAGCGTGTGAAGTTCACCAACCCGCACTGGGCCAGCGTGGTGAACTATGGCCCAAATCTCCCTCGTATTGAGGGGGAATGTGCCCGGTATAATGGCAATAGGCTCGCCCCCTATTACATTGGGACCAAAATACATCGGCGAAGTGTGGGCGCACTACAGTGCACCTCTGCCTACCCCTTCGGGAAATACAGGCGTGATGATGTATTATTATTATTACATTGGAAACTTTGAGGGTTACAATGCCGTCATATATTTCCGCTAACCCCAAACCACTGGTGTCCAATTTTAACGAATGATACAACAGCAGGCAACGAGTCATTATATTAAAGATGGACTTTAACTAACGTTTTTCAGTTTCAGACGTCCAGTTTTGTGTGTTACTTTGACGTCTACATCGTTAGATAATTTAAGTCAAGACGTTCAATTCACCCACTTAGGTAGTTTTTTTAGGTTTCCGTACCCAAAGGGTAAAACGGGAACCCTATTACTGAGCCTTCGCTGTTCGTCCGTCCGTCCGTCTGTCACCAGGCTGTATCTCATGAACCGTGATAGTTAGAGAGTTGAAGTTTTCAAAGATGATTTATTTCTATTGTCATCAATTACTAAAAAAAGAAATTAAATAAATATTTAGAGGGGCACCCATACAACAAACGTGATTTTTTTTCCGTTTTTATAGATAATGGTACGGAATTCTTCGTGCGCGAGTCCAATTCGCACTTGGCCGGTTTTTGACGTCTTTCTGGCACATTTAGCAATCTGTACTTTTTAATATCATTGCCTTCAGGATTATAAGTAGATAACCCTCTATTCTCTACATTACTTCCTCTGTAATACTCAATATTTTTTTGTTTATATCGCCAGACAACACATACTCATCGCATAGTCCCAAACGAATCAATGCGTTTTACTATGAAAACCATACAATGGAGTAGAGGCGATCCCGGGTACACCCAGAGCAAATTCCAAAAAGACTTCTGAAATTTACCGTTGACAGAAATCGAACCTGTTACCACCTGGAGCACTGAATCAAGCGGCCTATGCTTGAACCACTAAACTAAGCCATCGTCAATTACTATTGTGTTTGTATATTATTAGGTACACTAGGTCCTACATGGTGGGTTAGTTCCATGATTACATTCTATTGTTCACCCACGAGGTTGCGCAAGAGTTGCTCGCTGCACCCGGTTTACGCAACATTACGATGGGGGTACACTGACGGAGTAACACAATGAGACTATGAAAGATAAGACTACACGAACATCCCTTCGGTTCCTAGCCGTTAACGTCACGTTGACAACGAAATCCCTCAATTGCCATTGAAATCTCCATTTCGTCGCTATGGCAACGTTTACAACTGACAATGCTTATCTTTGTAGTGAAATTTGAAAGACAATTCTATATTAAAAAGATTATATCGTAATATAGAATTGTCTTTCATCTCTTAGTGATTATTCTTATAGCAGTATTTTATACTTAAAGAGCTTTAATACAACAACTGAATGTGGATATGATTTATAGTCTTTTGTAGTATAATTTGTAATTATTTTTGTATATTTTTGGTGTACAATAGAGTGACGAGATAAAACAATGAGTCACAAGATCCTTTTAGGAGTAAATAAAATAAAATACACAGGGCTACGGCGGATATAATATGATACAGTAAATTTTATGTACAGCAAATCGAAACATCATGAAAACAGTGACGGGCACAGTGACTGACAAGTTGACATACTATATTGCGTTTACCAATCACCAACTCCTATACATGTGGTACCTACTTTACCTTCACCCTTTTCACCTTTTAAGTTCCAAAACTTCTTTTTATATAGTCTCAACTCATCATTTGCCTTACCTTGTCCCATTATTTGGGGTCGGCGCAGTATGTCTTTTTCTTCCATTCATCTCGCTTTATATAGTCTCAACTATACGTTCCTAAAGTCTTCTAGACTTCTCCATCAAGTGTGTATGTAGCCTTACAACTGAATGACAACCGACTTGCGTCAACTGCTGGTTACCATACCATACATGATTAATGTACTTTATGAAGTAAAAGATGTATTAGGTAATGTTGTATTACTAACTTAAAGTGGATGTTACAGTGTTTATGCCATGATAGTGTTTAATAACTTTATAGTACAATAACAGCGTTTGGCTCATAAACAAAAATGCAGTATAATGGCCAAGTAGATCAAACACTTGTTAGTGAAAATGGAATGCACTTATGGCAGATAAAGCGACCGAAATTCAACATCGAAAAAAAAACAGGCCAAGTGCGAGTCGGACTCGCGCACGAATGGTTCCTTACCATTATCTATAAAAACGGCAAAAAAATCACGTTTGTTGTATGGGAGCCCCCTTAAATATTTATTTAATTAATTTTTTAGTATTTGATGTTATAGCGGCAACAGAAATACATCATCTGTGAAAATTTCAACTCTCTAACTATCACGGTTCATGAGATATAGCCTGGTGACAGACGGACGGACGGACAGCGAAGTCTTAGTAAAAGGGTTCCCGTTTTACCCTTTGGGTACGGAACCCTAAAAAGCTATAATACTTTTACTACCAGGGTTAGCAATATCAGTATGTATTGGTTTATGTAAATATCGTTATCAGTACAGTGATAAGCAGCGAATGTCTGCGTATCTGAACCTTATGTATTGATTTTTTGTCCCTACGAGATTGGATACTTTGATTTCCATTTCTTTTTTGTTGCCACTAAACTAATGGTATTGCTGTCTTTCTTACGGTCGTAATGTAGGAGGAAGATAGCAATATTTCTAAATACATCATCATCACGCCTGTATTCCCCGAAGGGGTAGGCAGAGGTAGGCACTGTAGTGCGCCCACACTTCGCCGATGTAATTGCCTAATGGCAATTATACCGGCATTATACCGGGCACATTCTCCCTCAATACGAGGGAGACTTTTGGGCTATAGTCCACCACGCTTGTCCAGTGCGGGTTGGTGAACTTCACACGCCTTTCTATAGACGTGCAGGTTTCCTCACGATGTTTTCCTTCACCGTTTCATAGCAAGTGGTAATCTTGGATGAAAATGAGATTCGCACATAAACCCAGAGGTGCGAGCCGGGGTTTGAACCTTAGATTTGCAAGGCGTGCGTTCGACCACTCGGCTACCACTGCTTCTAAAATATAGTACAGTTATCATAATGTGCAATAGAATCGACATCGAATTTGCTAGATAATACATACTCATTTTATAATCCCAAACTTAGCTATGCTAGTACGATGGGTACCATACAATGGACGGGGGGTGATCCCAGACAAGGTCAAATTTCGAAAATCCATTTCCGATTTTTTTCCGCTGACGAGAATCGAACCCAGAACCACCCTGTGCAGTGAGCCGAGCGGTCAGCACTCAATCCACTGCACCAAGCGGTCATCGATTAAAAAAAAAGCTTTACTATTTCCGTTGACAAAATCGAAGTTCCAAAACCGATAAAAAACATCTCGCATAGACAATCGTTTTATGTGGTATAAATAAATGAAACTGACATTATAATAAAAAAAAAACAAATATTATTCACCAAAATATTTACAAAAACTAGTCACTGTGAAACCCAAACTAGGCATACCCTGTATTTTGGGTTTCTGTGTTAAAATTATATGGGAAGTGAATTAAAATGTAGAATAAGAAATTAACTATTGAAATAGGTATTAAATAATATATAAAGAGTGTGTGCATGTATTGTGTGTGTAATGACGTGTGTGAATGTGAGGGTGTGTGCGTGAATGTGTGTGAAACGTTTGTCAATTAGTTGTTAATTAAACAATAAAAATAATCTGGAGGTCATTAGTCTTAGATTATGCATTGGACATGACCGTTATCACCTCAGACCAATGAAGTTCGCTTTTGGTTATCGCTATTGTGTGAACTCTACAAGTTCAAAGTCAATGGCAATGGGATCTTGTTTGACCTATTGACATTAATAATCAGAATCAGAATCAGTTTTTTTTTTATGCATGTAAACCAATACATGCAAATGAATCACCAATATACAAAAGGTAGATAATAATAGTATCTCTACCACCCATTCAGAATGCATTTCCGAGTTTTTAGTTGAGTTGATAATAGTGAACACAAGATTTAAAAAAATATTCTGATTGTATTTTAACACGTTCAACATGAGTAAGTAGTAAAAAGAATAATCTATTTTCTGTGGATCGAGACATACATTAAATATCTAATAACCCCAACTCTATCAACCAATGTAGGGCCAATAAGGCATTGTCTCCTTGATGCCATTAGACTAGTCACACTTTAGCTACCGTTGATAATATATGTCGTGTTCATGCCTTAAAAAATGAAATTATAGCAAGGCCTATCTGCTTCCTTTAAGCATTGCTAATTCTCGAATCTCTTAAAATTCAAACTTCGATATAAATATCAAAGAATTACATAAACTCACATAGAATAAGTACCCACGAATATGAAAAATAATGTTAGTCACTGAGTTGGAGCGGTTCCGGTTTTATTTATTCCAAACCACCACAATGGATCGCCATTGAAAAGTACGAAACATCTGTATTGAACGAGTGAACTGAACGACCGAATGAACCTTTTGAATAGAAACGCAGCAGTGACCAATAGCGAGCGAACTTTATCCCGTATCTGGGAAACGCAGCTCGATAGGATTTTAAAAAGATTATTTTTATAAATGGAATTCGATGTCGTTCACAAATTATTAATTATTTTTTTACAACACAAAAGAGTTTTGATATGTGGTTCTAATTTTAAACTGCTCAGTGCTCTTATATAGGGTGTTTTTAAATTCGAGATGTGAAATTTGTATACACTGTCATACCCTGTGACGCGGCAGTTACGCAGTGGCCTCTTAAAGTATTGTTTCCAAATGTCAATTTTTGACAGATTTTGTACTGAGTTAGCTGTTTAAAACTGAAAATAATATTAAAAACATTGCTGCAAGACAGTGGTGTTAGCACGCATGTCAAGCAAGACTTCTGTCACGGATTGGCTCGGTCGCTCTCTGCCTTATTTCATACAAGAAAAAGAGATATAATCATGTTCTGTGACTTAAGTATAGACTTGGCGCTTATGCTACAACTACAGGGTAAGCGGGTTGAACTGGAAATAGCGAAACTAACCTTTTGAAATTTCCCAGCGTTGATACTGCATTTGAAACAAAGGAATGTATCTATGAATGTATCTATAACGGTGAAGGAAAACATCGTGAGGAAACCTGCACGCCTATAGAAAGGTATGTGAAGTTCACCAACCCACACTGGGCCAGCGTAGTGGACTATAGCCCAAAAATCTCCCTCGTATTGAGGGGGAATGTGCCCGGTCGCCCCCTATTACATCGGGACCAAAATACATCGGCGAAGTGTGGGCGCACTGCAGTGCACCTCTGCCTACCCCTTCGGGGAATACAGGCGTGATGATGTCTTATTGAATGTATCTCTTTTTTAAATTTAAACGGTGAAAACGTAAAGAAAGTATTAACAAAGGAATGTGACCGGTAACAAACGGTAGCAACTCGGTTTAGTGGCAAGTTGCCGTGCGGGTGATCAAAGCGAGCTCATTATGGCCATGCCGCTAGCTCCGTCAGCTCGACGGCTTTGTGGATATTTAGCGCTCTCGTTTTGTTGTACGAATCCCATAGAACTGTCCAAGACAGCTAATACAATTGCTGCATAAAGGCGTATTGGGGCGTAAAGACTTGCACTTAAATTAAAAAAATTGCCTCTACTAAAGTGAACTGTATTGTCTCATAGACAAAGTTCATACCGCAATGAAATAACATTGACAGTGCCAACAAATTTTGATGCTTGAAACACAGAAATCCAATCTTTATGTCTATTAAAACAGAGTCCGTTTTGGTATTGGCAAAAAAATTTACGCGCGAGGGTTGATCTCATTGTGCGGAGTATTCCAAGATCCGTCATCTTTTTCTGGCACTGGATAAGTATCCGCTATTCACAGGTACTAGGCGATCCAAATAAGAATAGGAATGTCAATAACCTCTATCTGTCAAATTTCACTTGAAAAGTACCGTTTGCAAAAAACTTATTTGCATATCAATAATAATAGTCTTACATCAATAAATAATAATACATCATCACGCCTGTATTCCCCGAAGGGGTAGGCAGAGGTGCACTGTAGTGCGCCCACACTTCGACGATGTATTTTGGTCTCTAATAGGGGGCGAGCCTATTGCCATTATACCGGGCACATTCTGCCTCAATACGAGGGAGATTTGGGCTATAGTCCACCACGCTGGCCCAGTGCGGGTTGGTGAACTTCACACGCCTTTCTATAGACGTGCAGGTTTCCTCACGATGTTTTCCTTCACCGATCAGCAAGTGGTAATCATTGTTGAAAATGACATGCGCACATGAAAATTATCTGAGAGGCGCGGGCCCGGGATTTGAACTTGCACCCTTACGTTCAAGGCGGGCGTTCTTCCTTACGAGGCTACCACTGCTACATCAAATTTAAATAAAAAGGTTAAATTAGTAATAAATTGTCTAAATATAATATTTAATTATTTAAAGTCATCATTCGTTTTCGTTCGTCACAATATGGCGCAAAGTCGATCCTATTCACATTTGAACCACATAGTACAGCCATTACTCGAATAATTATATAACATAACTCCATAAAAGAAGAAACAAATTGCATTGCACGTTGTAATCTCCAAAATAGCCCAATACAAACATTACTTATCAACCAACATTATATTCAAATTAATTGAATAATAATCGAAATTTAATTAAATTACACCGCGCACGAATCCCGTTCGGTAAATTTGCGAATGAAATTCGTTTCGCTGATGCACTGACGGTTTTAACTCGATGATAAAAGCTGCTTTCGAGGTGATTGAATGAATGAATGAGATCGATATGACATTGAGTTATATACTGCATAGAGGGCGCCGCCGGTGTCATCGCAATATCAATCAATCATCGTCCTTTCCTGTGCTCAACTGGTTTGTTGTGAGTAGGTATTGGTTCCGTATCTCTCCTGTGACTTATACGCACCCATATATCAAACAATAGCCGGCCATTCGCTTACGGAATTTCCGCAACCGTCATACACTCTGTAGAGAAACGTATATATAAGCTGTTATAACACAATGTAATTTTAAATTGGTATAATAACCCTTAACCGCGATGTCTCCTTGATGCCATTAGACGTGTGGAGAAGTAAGGGGAGGCTTTTTCCCACGAGTGGGACATCGAAAACTGTAAAAAATATATTATCCTACTTATTCTAAACGAATATGTAATTCTCAAACGATTTTTAATAAAATTTTTGACCTATCAAGTTAAAAAGTACATCATAATCATGATTGTGGAGAATACAGAAGGGGTAAGCAGAGGTGCACTGCATAGCGCCCACACTTCGCCGATGTATTTTGGGCCCAATGTAATAAGGGGGTGAGCCTATTTACGTTCTACGAGGGAGCCATAATCCATCAGTGGCCCAGTGCGAGTTGGTAAACTTCACACGCCTATAGACGTGCAGGTTTCCTCACGATGTTTACCTTCACCATACGGCAAGTGGTAATTATAATTGTAAATGACATTGGCACATGAAAATCTCAGAGGTGCGGGCCCGGGATTTGAACTTGCACCCCTGACGTTCAACGCGGGCGTTCTACCGCCGAGTTAAGTTATCTTTGAAATTAGGTGTACCTAGGTACAATTTTGGAGGAGATGTTTTTAAGGTACACCTACCAAAGCATATATTTCTTTTTATTTTCTATGTGTATTATTTCCCCCGCCTTCGTATGTACATATAAAGTACCAACCAACATTTCCAGCCATACGTCCCGTCTCCTAATCTGTACATTATTCAACATTTTGTCACTGAATGTCTCGAAAACGCAATTTTTCCCCGGCGCCCATATTTTTATAACGCGCGCTCGCACCACACTCAGAAATTGTAATGATGTACACGCAAATAGGAAAATTGCGTTATGTTATGTACCTATTACCGTATTTTTATTAGAAGGGGCTGTCGTGATGCGAAACTTACAATGAGAGAAGTTGTAATAGCTATGTTGTAATGTTTATGTGTAATATTATAGTTCTTGTACCCAAATTTATGGACGTCTTGAGTATATATGGTGTATCAGATGTCTGAAATAATACTTTGGGTTCATATACGGTAGCTCATACGTGGATGCTTAGTGAAGACAGTTTATACCTAACTATTATATTTTCTGAGTTACAGGCCTTTGAAGAGTATATTCTAGGTATAAATACTAACTATCGCCAGACAACACATACTCATCGTATGATGGCAAACTAAGCAAAGCTTGTACTATAGGTACCGTACAAAAGATTGGGGGCGATCCGATTTACACCCAGACCAGGTCAAAATCCGAAAAGGCCAATTCCAAAATTAGTCGAGAATCGAACCCCCTACCTCCTGGTACAGTGAGCCGAGCGGCCTATGCTTAAAACACTAGACTAAACCATCGTTATGTCAAAGTCTGCATTATATTCCATTAAAATCTGTTCAGCCGTTTTCGACTGCTGTTTACTACCTATAGCAAATTAGAAAACTCTTTTGGAAAATAGTTATTATGGAGTTCCATGCCCATAGGAAATGCGTTGCGAATTTGTGGTAGAGTCCTGTTTTTTTTTGACAGTTCATAAACACAAAAAACGTCTAATACGGATTCAGCATCCTACGGCGCCAGCTATCAAGCGAGATAAGTAGTTAATTCCATTTCATTCGTGCATAAGCAGTGGTAGCCGAGTGGTCGAACGCACGCTTTGCAATCAAAGTGCGCAGGTTCTATCCCCGGCTCGCACCTCTGGGTTCCATGTGCGAATCTCATTTTCATCTGAGATTATCACTTGCTAAGAAACGGTGACGGAAAACATCGTGAGGAAACCTGTGTGCCCGGTATAATGGCAATAGGCTCGCCCCCTATTACATTGGGACCAAAATACATCGGCGAAGTGTGGGCGCACTGCAGTGCACCTCTGCCTACCCCTTCGGGGAATACAGGCGTGATGATGATGTATATATGTATATATATATATATATATAATCACGCCTGTATCCCATGGGGGTAGGCAGAGACTACCGTTTGCCACACGCTACGATCCCGACATACATCTTTCGCTTAATCCACAGTCATACATCTTTTCATGCACTTCCGTCGGTTTAGGGTGCCACGGACTTGACCTTTCTGGAAGAGACCGTTAATCTGGTCGTGAAAGGTCCTCCTCGGCCGCAGAAAAAATTGCTGATTGCAAAAGTCAATATCGCCCAAAAGTGTCGCTTATGTCAAATCCTTTCAGCCCTCGATATAAGCTCTATATACATGACTAGTAACTGGTATGATTGCCAAGTGAATGAACTGTCCCGTGTATATGGGACGGTAATTACGTTAATAAAGGCAGAGTCGTTGAACTGGCCGACTGAACAATGGGTTTGTTCAACCAATATGCGGATAATAATATACCATCACACCTGTATACCCAGAAGGGGGATGTAGAGAGCTCCGAGAACGCAATTCTCACCACCTGTTCTTAATACGTTAAAAAATAAATGAAATAACTTGAACTGGTTTGAGTCTGTACACCATATAAGAATTAAAGTTCTTGCGATTTATGTAAAGGTGCATCTCTGATCACCCACATTTTACGTATGCGAGCGAGTTCGGGTACAAATTTTGGCCTGGAATTTTAAGAATAAGAAATACTTTATGATTATTTGCAACTTTTTGGAATCATAGACCAAAGACAAGGCAAACACACGCCGTAATAAAATAATAGACAAGCGTAATCCGGCTTCTTAAGACAGAAAATATTTTCGTTTAAAAAAAAAGAAATCCCGAAAACTTAACATTACTATCGGCTTAAAGAAAAGCCGACTTGCGCGGGCGAAAGAAGTCGGCAACGTGGAAAAAAATCACTCGGAATTATGCGATGTAAACCCCCGTGAAATCTCTGCATTAATCTTCCTACTGCGTGGCGGTTTTAGCGGGAAAAATACCCGCCTATATTGGAGAGACCTCTCTAATTCACCTTCATAGAAAGGACTTATCGCTACAAGTTCATTCTAGCAAAAAAATCAACGCAACACTACTCTGTTTGGTCGCCTTGACCATTTTTTTTATTGACTGTGTTATTTGTCATTCGTGGCATTTATTTAGTGCTCAGGTAAATTCAAATCTATATATAGAGAGGGAAAGGTTATTTCCATTAAACGATTTTTTTAACTTTACAGGAGAGCATACTAAATCGACGCAGGAAAATTCGCTGATTCCAAATATGTTTATAAATATATTTTAACTATGTCCGTTATAGACTTTGAAACCATCCAACCGATGTGCCCCATTTTTTTATTATTAAGGCGAAGAATACGAAGATGGTTTAATACCACTAAAACAATGCATGCACATTCGGTTCATTCATGAAGTCAATTTTGGACTTTTCCCATACAAAAATGTTTGCGTAGCTGCACACGCCCTGAGTATGGGCTAGTTTAATAAAATATAAAAAAAAATTGGGAGGCCTTTTAGTAAATAAGAAAAGATACAGGCACATAACATGTTAATCTTTTTGAAATTGGAATACAGCTTTTACTCGAATTCATGTCAAAACGCAAGTAAGTAAAACACGAGAACTGGCCGATTTCAATTTTCATTCGCGATTCGATCGCCGATACCGATGATTGATTTAGCTCCCGTCTCCATTCATAGTAGTAGTTTTATCGTTCACTCGTTCGGTTTCCAAATTTTAAATTTGACAGAGCCGTCGTTGATACGTCGATATTTTTTTTAAATATAGAGGCAATTATAATTCAAGTTGAGAACTTATTTATATTATTATTATATATTTTTTTAAAATAAATCCGCGTTTTTTTAAGAAATAATCACAAATAGCCTAAAAAAGGATAAATTAATTTCAGAATTAAACCCAGTGGTTGCTGCGTGTAATGACATTATGTCTGTTCCTTTCGTTTTCTATAGAATCTCTCTCCCTTTCCTTTTTGTTTGAGACCGGTTGTCTCTGTGCAAGTCGATGTCTTGTTCGTATTTATATTAACAAAAGGGTAGATAAAGCTATAAGTGAACAAAGAAGTTCGTATTATAAAATATGCAATGATATCGACTTGTAAAAAAAAACCTCTTAAAACACACAAAAGACGCCATCACGTTTGCACTCAGTGGAATGCGGGCGGAGAATGCGCCCGCACTTGTCAGACCAGCGGGACCAGTTCCATCTGTCAGATGTAACATCTGTGGTTATGCAAATGCGGAATCATCTTAATTTTAAAAATATAGTAAATATAGTATGTATACAATATGTTGTAGCCTATGAGAGCCAAAACGATATAAGACCGTTTTCGGTCTGATTTTTTTGACGGTTGTTAGTTTAGGTATCTAGACTACTGGAATACCATTATGTTTTTCATTAGACAGCAATAAGTTGAATACAAACGCAAGATAAATCATCAGTACAGAAGTGATTGCTAGTTAACGACCGGTTTCAACGCAACGTATTGTTATAAATCCCGTTCAGATACAATACCTAATGGTATCTGAAGATTTGTATTATCCGCCGAAGAGAGGTGATTGATTCGGTAATAATAGTGTTCTAATATCATTTGCGATAGTTACAGTATTCTGTATATTGTTTTGTAAAACATCATCACGCCTGTGTTGCCCAAAGGGGTAGGCAGAGGTGCACTGCAGTGCGCCCACACTTCGCCGACGTATTTGGGTCCCAATGTAATTGGAGGCGAGCCTATTGCCATTTTACCGGGCACATTCTCCCTCAATACGAGGGAGATTTGGGCGATACTCGCTGGCCCAGTGCGGACTGGTGAACTTCACACGCCTTTCTTTAGACGTGCAGGATGTTTTCTTTCATTGTTAGGATTTAATTTCTTCTTAAGCTTGAAACAACTTTTTTAATGTCAATTCCTGGCATACTGCCTAGGGACCGTCAAATTGGTCAGTTTGTCGTTGTGTTTCGCAATTTTTTTGTCAGTGTTTTTGGTTAACTGTCAAAAACTGTAGGTAATATTAAATATATTATCACCTATTATGTAGTCTAATTATGGATGTATGTATATGTGTATGTATTGCTTTTTTATATATTGATTTATTATTTGAGTACAACAACTGCCCATAATTAGTTAAGTATAGTTTTTTCGTCCAAACTGGTTGTCTGGAAGAAATTGCTTTTAGCGATAAGACCGCCCAATTGTACATAGCTACTGTATTTAGAACTAAGAATGTTGTATAATTTTCTTTGTTTGGTGTGTGCAATAAAGACTACTCTATCTATCTACATTGGTACCAGTCAGGTCAATGTTTCCTTTCTGCGATTCTCTTGAATTGCTAATAATTACAAATGATCCTTACCTTTCGAAATGGCTACTTCAGCAATTCCTTCGACGAATAATTTCTGAATTATTTCAATTTTGCTACACACTAAATATTAATTCGCTTGACCATTGTAAGATAATGAGCGGAATTGCTATATGAATTGAATTCGTTTAAGAGGAATTGATCAGTGGCCATTTTGGACTGGGTCTCGAATTAAAATTGAACAATACTCAATTATTTAATGCATTGTCAAGTTTTTAAACTGTCTGCTCCAATATCGCTTGCCTCACCACAATTACACACGTTACTGTTGCATTCTAATCGTCACCTTAACCTATATATACACCAATTGCATTGTGATTGCATATACTCTTGACATTATAAATACATAAATCGGAACTACTATGAGTTTTCGCCGCTTCGACAACGTCTCAGTAATTCGTATAGTAAACTATGCGGAAACCGTATCAGCTTAACGAATTAAAAAACCGGCCAAGTGCGAGTCGGACTCGCGCACGAAGGGTTCCGTACCATTATCTATAAAAACGGCAACAAAACACGTTTGTTGTATGGGAGCCCCCTTAAATGTTTATTTTATTCTGTGTTTTAGAATTTGTTGTTATAGTGGCAACAGAAATACATCATCTGTGAAAATTTCAACTCTCTAACTATCACGGTTCATGAGATACAGCCTGGTGACAGACGGACGGACGGACGGATGGACGGACGGACGGACAGCGAAGTCTCAGTAATAGGGTTCCCGTTTTACCCTTTGAGTATGGAACCCTAAAAAGGTCTCTAGCAATCCAGCCGGCAACGCAAACGTTGCCACAGCGTCGAAATGAGACTAGTTTTAACGTAATTTGAAGTATTTCGTTGATGTGGCGACGTTGACGGAGAATCTAATGAGGGATGCGTTATCAGATCAGTCCTGAAAAGCTTATTATAATATATCATAATTATTTTAATTATTAGCTACCTTTCTAAATAAATCGTTTTATAATATTTATTTACAACTAACCCATTATTTTATAAGGTATCAGCATCATACCAAAACGAACTTTATGTAAATATGCATAAAGATATAAATTCTGTGGAAAAAGACGTACGACTATGCTGCAAAATTCACTAGCGTTAACGATAATGTTTCATTGAAGAATGAGCTTTTTCTTTCAGTTGATACAGTTTGTTTTGGTATTGACAATACATTCACAGCGTGCATCCTGACGCCTCTCTGTATAGGACGATTTTTTTTTTACGATACAAAAATTTTACGTCGACGCCATCGATTATAACTTACTAGCGAACGAGTAAACCCATAGTAGACCTTCAAACTGCACTAAAGATGATAAGGTCTGTTTAGACGTAGACTTTAATGTCTTCATAACATTTTAAAAGCTGAATTTACGATTGTAACAAATGAATACCGCTATGATCTGAACGGGCTATGAAACCAAAACGTGGTTAGTATTTAGTTTCAAATGATTGGTCACGGTAATATAGAAATTAAGGATAAATTGGCATTGAAGTTTTCAGTGTTGTAATATCAAGCAATTTTATTGATATAGTCGTGATCTTGGATGTAATTGGACAAGGTTAGGTATTGTAGATTTATGGTCGGAACCGATATAGCGATTTTTAGCTAACCGGTAGCATAAGATATAAGTTTTTATGGATAACCAATCAATCAATCAATCAAAATTTTTTTTATTCGTGTAGGCCAAAAAGCACTTACAAATAGTGAGATTCTACCACCGGTTCGGAATGCTGCTTCCACTGAGAAGAGCCGGTAAGAAACTCAATGGTTTCTCTTTTCAAAATGATAATTGCGAGTAATGTTTAGTTATTCTCAGGATGTCAGTTGTCATTTAAATAATATTGGGGTGAATCATAGAGCAACTAGTAGACTCTACTCTTCGTATGGCTCTTTGATAATAATTCCGTCCTTGTTGTTATCTCATGTACCTGTAATCGTATATTACTATATAGGAAAAAACTATATAGGAAAACTACCATGGCGGGGTCAGATAAACCAGAAAAAATTACCGCAGCGCGGGCTCGATATCTCCGTTATAATATCTCCCTGGGATGAATAATATGTCGATTCATCCGCCATCTTTATCACTGTCATCACCCATTTTCATTTATAATGTGTATTTATTGAATTTGTCCTAGCTATTAATTACTTGACATTGGCATAAGTACCCGCTAATCGCAGGTGCAGCCATTTTTCAACTTATTTGTTATCATCTTCCTTTTAAAAAAAAAAGGAAAGTTAGTTAATTGTATTCGGTCTTTGATCCTTGTACGAAGCAGGCCTGTATCGCACAGATCTGTCCAAGCGCAGCAAAGTTAATAAGACTTTAAAAAAAAAGGTAATCATAAAAAAGACAAATAATAAAACAAACTGACATTACAAATTAAAATGTATTATTAAGTTGTGATGGAAAAAGGATGTAGGTATGAAGAAATTAAGATTTATATTAAAATAACATTGGCTTGCAGAAGAATGTTTGTGTGAGTGTATGCGTGAGTAAGTGGGTGAGTGGGTGATAGAAGAGGTCTACATACCTTAAAAATTATGAGCCGTCACGGTACGCCTAGCGCCTGGCAGATGTGAAACATCGTAATTATTTTGTACAAGTAATATTCATCAAAGAACAGATTCGCCACACCGTACACACTACTACATATAGACTGTATATATACAGGATGTATCAGAAGTCCGAAATAATACTTTGGTTACATATACAGTAACTAATATATGGATGCTTAGTGAAGACAGTATATACCTAACTGTCATAGTTTCTGAGTTATAGACCTTTACCATCCATAACCCTATTCAGCAGTGTAGACTATACTAATGAGGGGTGACTACGAATATTCACAAAACAGAACATGCAAATTTTACATAAGACTCGAGATATAACGAGTTATAGAAATTGACGACGAAAAAATAGTTGATAAATCATGTTCGAATTTCGATAAAAATTTTATACCATTCAGTTGTATATCCGATACTGATGCAAACGTCAAAGTATTATTTCGGACTTCTGAAACACCCTGTATACCATCGCCTAGCGTGGCGACGCGTCGCCACGGCATGCTTCGCCACGCCAACAATCGGTATTACCCGCGGCTATAGATGTTTCACATCAAAAATTAAGTCATAGCAACTCCACAGATATAGTGTTAGGAGACTCGGGGCCCAGGTCACAGCAGTACGTGGTTAGCTGGGCAAGCAATTGTTGGCAACATCCTTGAGCCATTCACTTCGGTATCGAATGACTGTGATCGCTTGCCACGGTTTCGACACCACAATGTAGGCCAAGTACGCTTCCTTTCAATACGCTATTCGTAGTTTACTTGATACCCCTTGCTTTCGTGCGTTAAACCTCCAGTACACTGATGCGTCAAGGCACATGCGTCAACATTAATCGAACTCTGTGTCAATATGCATAAAGATAGAATTTGTGTAGTAAAAGCTAAGCAATCACGCATCAATAGCTCGCGCTGTCGTGTCATTTCGTTATTATTTTTTACGAAATGAGCGAAATGATGATATTTAATGGAATAAGATGAGGAATGGCTTCACCTGCGACTAGCGCGGGTATTTCGCCAATGTCAAGTAATTAATAGCAAGGACAAATTCAATGAATACACATAATAAATAAAAATGAATGATGACAGTGATAAAGATGTCGGATCGTTGTAGAATGAACTTTTTCTATGTCAGTACAGTTGATTCATCCGCCATCTTTATCACTGTCATCATCCATTTTTATTGATAATGTGTATTTATTGAATTTGTCCTTGCTATAATTACTCGACATTGCCATAAATACCGCATATCGCAGGTGCAGGCATTCCTCATCTTATTCCATCAAAATATAATTTCACTCATTTCGTAAAAAAAAGAAGATGTCAGTACAGTTCTATTTGCTATTGGCTACCAATTGAATTTAAGAGTAGTTAAGTATAGTTCGTATAGTTTATGTTTTAGTATATTACAAATTGAGCAAAGGTCAGTGTAAATTAAGGCTATTTTTATTTTATTTTAACAATTTGACGTCCTCGCGTTGATGCCTCAGTGTACTGAGGCGTCACGACCCCGCGTCAATATTAATGTCATACGAAAACGAACTGTATTGACACATAAATAAAGTTCACTCTATAACGAAATGAGACTAATAGCGTGAGCGAATATTATCTCGTAGTTGCGTGGCTTTTGCCACACAAATTCAATCTTTATGTTTACTAGCACAGAAATCGTTTTTGTATTGGTAAAGATTTTGCGTCAAAAATCGCGCCAGTGTATGTAGGTGTATACCGGCATTAGCAAACGTGCTTGCTCACAAGCCTATAATATAATCATTAGACATCGGATTATATGCACTATGAAAATACCAAAATAGTCATGCATATATGCACTAAAAAGGGGTGAAATATGCACAACCAAACACAGAGTACCTGCAAAGTGACACAAACGGGGTACTTAATATTAAATATTAACTCGTCGTGATGAACATAGAGGCATGTAAGGCTAGCTCTCGTTTAAATGCAGGCTCCTCTACTCTACATATTCTCCATGTTGAGTATTGCATGAAGTTTTTTAAGTCATGGAAACAAAATCTTTTATCAATGGTAACTAAAATGTGACCAGTGTAGGAATTAACCATAAAAAAAAATCAAAATCTTTTTTTTTTATTCGTGTAGGCCAAGACGCACTTACAAATAGCCAGATTCTACCACCGGTTCGGAATGCTGCTTCCACTGAGAAGAGCCGGTAAGAAACTCAATGGTTACTCTTATCAAAATGATAATTGCGAGTAATACATTCTCAGGAGCAGCAATGCCATGAGAGCAGATAGCACCTTTACCACAATACTAGAGAAGAAATAGTCACCTTGAAGCCATTAGACTAGTCATATTCTAGCTGCCGTTGATAAAATATGTTGTTTTCATGCCTTAAAATATGAAGTCACACTCCACAACGATAGTATATACATACATACATATACTCACGCCTGTATCCCATGGGGGTACGTAGAGACTAACGTTTGCCACACACTACGATCCCGACATACCTCTTTCGCTTCATCCACAGTCATACATATTTTCATGCACTTCCGTCGGTTTAGGGTGTTATGGATTTGACCTGTCTGGAAGAGACCGTTAATCTGGTCGTGAAAGGTCCTCCTCGGGCGCCCTCTTCCGAAATTTCCACTCACGTTTGCCTGGTATATTTCTTTCGTCAGTCTACTTTCATTCATCCTCTCCATAACGATAGTGTTAGGGAAATACGGGTCCAAGAGTCCTGTAATAGCTCGTGTGAACGTTTCCATACTTAATGTTTTACTTCTGTCACCTACCTGTTCTCCATACATAATTATCGAGCAGCAGGCTTTACCATGTGAATGTGAATGGGACTGCATATAGAATACAATCTAAATTTCAAACAGTGTTTTGTCATTCGATTAGTAATTAATCAAAGTGAACTGTCAACACGACTAGTCTGCAATACCTACTCAATAATTACATCATCGGAATGATTGATGTTGATTTGTCACGCAAATCAATAAAATGGTAATTTTTAATTGAATTAGCATGGTATAATCATCGTCATTGGCCTTATGTAGCCTTTGTATGTGTGGTTATAGTTTGATTCATATACATATGTTTCAGAAACCCGAAATAATACTTTAACGTTCTTGGATATGAAATTGAATGCTACAATTTAAAAAAAAAATCTTTTTCATACCACCAATTTCAATATGTAATATCTCGAGTAAGTATAAGAAATTTTCAAGTTTTGTTTGTTTTGTTAAATAGGGTAGGTATATAAACAACGTTTTATAATATTGACAATAAAATTAATGTGTTTAATTTTATTTATAAATAACAACACATTATTCACATAAAGTAACCAATTACTGTCATTAAAAAATAATTACATGGTCTACGTTATTTTCTTTATTCCAAAAAAATAATTCGCAACCTTTTAGCTATTCTATGTTAGCTACCTTGTTTCATTCCACGACGGCCAATCGCTAAGAAAGTGAATTTAGCGCTCGGTCTCGTCGCTTTTTTAAATGGTCCTCGGATAGCGGTCCTTTGTCGCGAAATTGAGAATCATTATGGTTTACGACGTATAAAGGAAATATAACTGGGATTACATTTTGTGCACGGCACACAGATTTACGCCTTGAAAATGTACTCTGTGTTAATGTACATAAAGTTTGAATTTCAATGGTAAAAGCCACGCGACCATGCGTCATTATCTCGCGTCATTGATGACATGTCGTTGAAAACTGCCCCCTTACCACCACCTGGGACCAAATTCTCACATGACTCGATCATGTGAGAATCATCTATAAACGTCAAATTGGTCGCATTTTGTCTTTTGTTTCGACATACACCAAGACCTCTTTACTCCGAACTCCCGAAAATTTACCCCCGGTCGGATTCGTGGAGCGTTCGGATTATAGTACACAGAATTTATAGGATATTTTTAATAAAATAAAACTAATAGTATTGTTTAAATGTATATTCGTTTATAAACGTTACATTTATTAAACTTTTTTAAAGAAATCCAATATTTTAGTTTGTCGCGAGGTATTTAATGACAAATGAAAAGCTACTCTACACTCGGTAAGCAATTGGCGAGACGATGGGTGAAAACGCGGGCGGGGATGCGACGTTCGGATGACAGAGGTGTTCGGATAAAAGGATTTCGGATTAAAGAGGTCCTGGTGTATGTCGAATTAGAGATAATGTCGATCATGCGAGAATTGCCCCTGGAGTACGCTAGGAGCATTGCTACGTCGAATGGCAATGTGCTGTGCAAAATAGTTTCCAGCGTTCTGATCACCGGATGTTTGGACTCTATGTATATTGACACAGAGTTCATTTTGGTACTAATCATATTGTCGCACGACTTTTCTCGCTCCAGTGTGTGCCGGTATCTTAAATCTCAGACGAGGTCACATTTAGGAAGGCTCCTGATTGACGCACTGTCCACAGCCAGATAACCCTCCACATCGGAACACTCATAAATCACCCCGCGGATGTCCTTACTCACATTACTGCGACGATATTTGAATTTCTATTTCAGCTTTTCTGTGTCAAGTATCTTTCAGAAAATATACATCATTATGCCTGTATTCCCCGAAGGGTCAGGCAGAAGTGCACTGCAGTTGACTCACATATCGCCGATATATTTTGGTCCCAATGTAATAGGGGGCGACCGTATTGCCATTATACCCACCACAGTTTTGGCCCAGTGTGGATTGGTGAACTTCACACGTCTTTCTATAGACGTACAGGTTTCCTCACGATGTTTTCCTTCGCCGTTCGGCAAGTGGTATTCATTATTGGGAATTACATTCACACATGAAACTCTCAGAGGTGAGAGCCCGGGATTTGAACTTGCACCTTATGTTCAAGGCGGACGTTCTACCGAATAGGATACCACTGTTATTTGTGTTCCAGAATTCTGAACAAATACTCTAAACATTTGCCCAAGTGGACTGATTTGTCATGTTCAAATAACTTTGCAACAAGATGTTAGTTAAAATGTTCACGTCAAAAAACAGTAAATAGAGCTCCCGATGCTTATTAAAGTTCATTACTCATTCGTGAAGAAGTTTTTTTTACCGGTAACGATTCATTTTTGAAATTCGAGCAAAGTTTTTTTTACCTCATTCAAATTTGGATCGAACCTTAACTTCAACGCGGTTCACGTCATCATGGATCGAGTTAAGTGAAATTTAAGATACACAGAACCTTTTTACCTGCCCGTAACATTTGTCATTGCGTCCGTTAAGAGCGGCTACGGTTGATCTGTCATGTTGATAAACGAGCGTGGCCTGGTGCCGACCTATTTCCACTAACTCGCTTCGTGACGTAAGTTTAAGTGTCACCAACTTATCTGTTCAGGCGATGGCGTCGCCACTGTCGTCACGGAACTGTCAAAAACAATGTCACTTTTTATAATGGGAACGCTAGTTCTATACCTATTTGAATAAGTAGTTTGATATGTAAAAAAATATGGTACTAACAATTTGTTTTTTGTTGCAGGTGTCGTCGTATTTCAGCCGCTTTTTGAAGGTATATAAGCTTTTTATTTATAATGTTATTATTTTAACCAAATATTTGGTTAAACATATAAATTAGGATACGTACGGTCATCATTACAATTAATAAAGTTTAGGGTAGTATTTGAGTTGAACCTTTTTAATAAACAATATGGCTACTACTGTATTTTGAATTACCTACGTCATTAGGTACTGCAATAAAAAAGAACTCGGAAAATATTTAAAATTTGACAGCGTTCGCTGTTCGAATTTCAAATCTGAATTGAAGTCATAAAGAAATAGGTACTTCGATAAAGCTTAAGCTAAACACTGAGGCGTTAAGACGCGCGCGTCGTATTATTGCCAATACCAAAACAAACTGTATAGATTAAGAGAAAAAGTTCATTTTTCAACAAAATTACATAGGCCGTGAGAACGAATTTTGACGCGGCTTTTACCACAGAAATCCAATCTTTATATGTATTGAGACATTGTACAGAGTTCATTTTGATAACGGAAAAATTCAGACGCGTCACTTTTGACGCCCCAGTGTGCCCCTTCAAAGTGCTCAATCCTATATAACCATTAACAATTTTTATACAAGTAGCCTTTGTAGCCTTTAATAAGATATTTATACCTAACATAATCTGATTTTTTTACTAATTTAAACCAATACAGGCACTTATAAATCGACAATAAATAATAATATAATATAGTATGTCTACCATTCCCCTTGATAACTTTGTTAGGGAATTGCCAATTGCTGTCAACAGTTTAACATCCGAATCATTTAATCTGAACGCATCAATCGATCCATTCCCAGCAATTGCTATCACTCTCACGACGACGTCACAGAGCTAGGATTAAGACGACTTTTAGTAGCCAATTTGTCGATTGCAGACCTGATTTTTCTGTGCTCGACGACGTTGAGTGAAATGGATTTATTCGGTGACATTCTTCTTTCATCGATCGCTTTAGTGTCATGAGGCGGGTTTAAAGAGTTTTAACTTAAAACTTAAAAGTGTATTTTTTATCTATTCGATGCTCTGTTATTGATTTTTTTTAAATTGTTAATTTAAAAAAGGAACAACATTTTTCGGGTCGAAAGCTTTTATGATTTCGAAAAATAAATCAAGATTTTTTTTTAATTTGGAAGTCGTGCTCTTGTGCTTACTCGCGTTAATGTCACTGCATTCAAACGATAAATCGAAATGACATTTTGTCGGATGATCGGACCGTTATTGGTTCGTATAAATTCGTATTCGAATAAATTTACTAATTATCTCATCTATATTTAGAAAAGAAGGAAGGAAATTGGTCTAGTCGATTCAATTCACATTAATTATATTTTAATTAAATGGGTGCGTAAATACGTACAGTACCTTGTTAAGTATTTAATCTCTTAATTTTATCCTTGAATATTATACTTCTTCACTTTTTAGAATTAACGTGCTTTGTGATGACATGTAATGTTTTTATTTTTTTATTTCTAACCGATTGTGTCCCACTGCTGGGCAAAGGTATCCCCTCCCTTCTTCCATTCATCCCGGCCTTTCGCTCTCACACACCATCCTTCCAAATAAGCTTTAAGGTCATCGCGCCACCGCTTCTTGGGGCTACTATGGCGATAACTGTTTTTGTGACTTTCGACAAATATATGATTTTATTATTAGACTTATTTCAATTTTATCAAATACTTAGGTTTTTTTGCAATATTGCTTTCTTATTTCAGTTATAACCTACTTATCTACCCCGCTAAACTCTTAAGAAAAGTCGGTAAGTAATATGTTTAGAAAAATGTGGCGAATAGGTACCTACCTAGGTTACCTACCACGTAGAGATGAACTTAAAGAGATATTTTTTTCAACGTCTAGACTCGAGTGTCATCGACTTCTATTCTCATTGAGATAAGAGGTAAGAATGAGTAACAAACAAAATAATATTTCACGTTATATGATCTAATGAAAATATACTGACTAGAAGAAAAATGTAGATACATAAAAATATAAAAATTTAGAAAATATTTAAAAATATAAATATTTTGTGGAGCAATTTAGGAGTAATTTTAAAATAGGTACATCAAATGATTACATGTTAAGGCCGATTAAGATCAGACGAGCGAATGCTCATTCTATCCCCACTATATCAAATTCTTTTAGTGCAAACAGGCGTAGGGCATTCTTTCGTTGTTCTTAGTACGTTCGAAGCAGTGGTAGCCGAGTGGTCGAACGCACGCTTTGCAATCAAAGTGCGCAGGTTCTATCCTCGGCTCGCACCTCTGGGTTCCATGTGCGAATCTCATTTTCATCTGAGATTATCACTTGCTAAGTATTGGAATATAAATTTTATTATATTACAACGGCTATGTTGTCTATGAGTATGTTCGAAGTTTAAATAATTTTATTACGAGATCGGTTGTTTTTTTATTATGTCATTGTGTGCTTGGAAGAAATACCAGTTTGTTTCTATTTATTGAATAAAAGTAATTCTCGTCCACTGGGAGTATAATTTCTAACAGGTTATGGGCCCAGACTGAATGAAGAAAGTAGAAAACTCGGTACAGTTAAGAAAATTATAAAAGAAAAGTGTGTTAAGTTATTTCATACTCGAATGTCGATGGGGGAAATGGAGTCGACAAAGATCAGTATAGAAAGATTTGATGGGAACAATTATCGACAATGGAAATTTCAAGTTAAGTGTGCATTGAAGGCGAAAAGTATCGATGTAAGTAAGACATTAACTGATGAAAAAGATGGATTGGCGATGTATATCATTACGTCAGCCATGGATTTTAAGCAAATAGCGCTTATAGAGAATTGCCAGAATGCCTGTGAAATAATAGATAAATTGGATTCAATATATGAACAAAAATCAGAACTAAGTAAGATGATGGTACATGAGCGTTTCTATCAATACAAAATGAATACTAGCGAAAGTATAGCACAACATATTTCTAAGATAGAAAGTCTTGCTCAGCAATTAAAAGATTGTGGAGAAGATTTGAGCGAGACAGCTATAGTGACGAAAATTTTAAGTACGTTGCCTAGTAAGTATAGATCTCTCCGGCAGGCTTGGATGTCATTGGATACTAAGCAACAGACAATTCATAATTTGACTTCAAGACTATTGGATGAGGAGGCGAGTTTAACTTGCGAGGAAGAAAATGAGACAGCGTTATTGGCAGCCAGACAGATGATATCAGGAAATTCTCGATACCTAAAGAATAATGAAGAAAATTATACTAAGAATTATAATACTGCTCATCGATTTATCTGCTACAATTGTGGTAAAAGAGGACATTTCTCTAAAGAGTGTCGTGCACCAAAAAGGTCTAGAAATGAAAGTCAGAACCAAAATGAAAGATTGGCATTTAATATTGAAAGCGTGAATGTGATGACACAATGCAAAATGTTTTTAAATAATGAGGATACATGGTTACTAGACAGCGGAGCATCTGCTCACATGACATTCCGAAAAGAATTTTTCAAAAATTTGAATTTGAATGACAGTGGTTGTAAAACTGTCAGATTGGGGAATCAACAAACAATGGATGTCAAAGGAATTGGTACAATATTATTTAGAAAATGTATAAATGGGCGCACTGAAGAAAATATTTTGACGAATGTATTGTATATTCCGGAATTAAGAAGAAATCTATTTTCTGAAGGGGCAATTACGAGGAAAGGTTTTGAAATTAAGAAAAAGAATAATCATGCTTTAATTTACAAGAATAATGAACTTGTGCTTCGTGCGGATTTGAATTCTAATAACCTATATTATATGGATATAGAGGTGATAAGCAAAGATTGCAATTTTGTGCAAACATCGAAGAGTTCGTTAAAACTATGGCATGAGCGTTTAGGACACGTGAATGTGGAAGAAGTTAAAAATATGATTAAGTTAGGTCTGTTAAAGGAATGTGACGATAATAATGATAATTTTACATGCGAAGCGTGTTTATTGGGCAAGCAGAGTAGATTGCCGTTTCATACATCCCAACGAGAGTTGACCGAACCCGGACAGGTTGTATATAGCGATGTTTGTGGACCATTGAGTGAGGAATCAGTACAAGGTATGAAGTATTTTGTATTATTTAAAGATGCCTACACTAATTACAAGTTTGTGTTTTTCATGAGGCATAAAAGCGAAGTATTTGAATATTTCAAGAAGTACAATGCATTAGTTGCTAATAAATTCAGCCATAATGTCAGAGTGTTGCATACAGACAATGGATCAGAGTATGTTAATAATTATTTTTCTGATTTTATGTCACGTATGGGAATCGAGCACGAGCGCACAGCCCCTTATACACCTCAACAAAATGGACGAGCTGAAAGAGAGCTGAGAACTATAATGGAGAGTGCACGGTCTATGCTCAGTAAGAAAAATATTCCAGCGAATATGTGGGCGGAAGCGGTTAATTGTACGGTTTATTTACTAAACAGAGTTTTATCTAGACAGACACCTGATAGAACACCGTATGAGAAATGGCATGGTGAGAAAGCGTCTCTGAATCATGCAAAAGTCTTCGGTAGTATTGGATATGTACATGTGCCTGACGAACGGAGAACCAAGATAAGTTCTAAGAGTAAGAAAATGATGATGGTTGGGTACGATTGCATGAATTATAGAATGTATGATTCAGAAACTCGTAAAGTCACTATCACTAGAGATGTTCTTTTTGATGAAGTCAACGAAACAGATGAAAAGGAAACTGATTTAAAAAAAATAGAGATAGATGTAAATTTAGAGACAACACGTGATAGAGAAACGAGTCATATTCTGTCTGAGAGTGAAGATCCAGAGTCGAATGATTCATCAGAAGATAGTATGGTGAGTTATGGTGACCCTGATGAAAGTTATATCCCTGATAAGAACATAAAAATTTCGAGCAATCCAACTAGTATGGAGTTAAGACCCAGAATCAACCAACATGATAATTACCAGGTGAATGCTATGGAATTATGTATACCGGTAACATATGAGGAGGCAACTAGTTGTGAAAATCGCCAAAATTGGATTGAAGCGATTGACGAAGAATTGAAAGCTCATCAAGAAAATGGTACATGGATAATAGTGGACCGTACAAAGAATAAACCAATAACTTCGAAATGGGTTTTTCAAAAGAAGAGAAATGAAAATGGTGATAACATACGGTATAAAGCGAGATTATGTGCTAGAGGTTTTAATCAGGTGGAAGGAGTCGATTTTCAGGAAACATTTTCACCTACAACAAGAATGGACTCTATACGAATCTTGCTCAGCATTTCAGCGAAGCATAATTACCAAATTAGACAGTTTGATGTGAAAACTGCTTTTTTGTATGGTGAATTGAAGGAAGATATCTTTATGGAGATACCAAAAGGCGTTGATGCAGAGTCTGGAAAGGTGTGTAAGTTAATTAAGTCTCTTTATGGTTTGAAACAAGCTTCTCGATGCTGGAATCAGAAGTTTACAAGTTTTTTAATAAGTTATGGTTTTAAACAATGTCAATCTGATTATTGTGTTTTTGTTGGGTATTTCAATAACGAAAAAGTACTTTTAACTTTGTTTGTTGACGATGCGTTATTGATATCGACAAAAGATAATATTCTAGATACTATATTAGATGGTTTAAAGAAAAACTTCAATATAAAGGTGATGAAGCTAACTTATTTTGTTGGGTTAGAAATTGTAAAACAGCCTGAATCTATATTTATACATCAGAGTAACTATATTGAACAACTTGTTGATAAGTTTAATATGTCTAAGGCAAATCCATGTAAGATACCGGCAGATGTTAATGTCACTTTAATGGATGGCGATATTGAAACAATTAATTTTCCCTATAGAGAGGCAGTAGGATCACTTCTATATCTTTCTAGATATACAAGACCTGATATATCATTTGCGGTTAATTTAGTAAGTAGATACATAATGAATCCTTCTTCTGTACATGTAACAGCTGTTAAAAGAATTATTAAATATTTAATTCATACTAAACATTTGGGTATATTATATACGGGCAGCAGTAAATTAGTAGGTTACTCAGATGCCGACTATGCAAATGATGTAGATACACGTCGATCTACCACTGGGTATTTATATTTTATGAACGGGGGACCAATTACTTGGGCAAGTCAAAAGCAACGTACAGTAGCATTATCAACTACTGAAGCTGAGTTCATGGCGGCATGTGAGGCAACTAAGGAATTGTTATGGATTAAACAGTTTTTGTCAGAAATTGACGAACCATTTGATGACAATGTTGATTTGTATGTAGACAACCAAAGTGCCATCAAGTTAATACGTAATCCAGTGTTTCACAAACGATCTAAACACATAGATGTGCGATTTAACTTCATCAGAGAAAAAGTGGAACAAAGTCAGTTATCGATTCACTACATTAATAGTTCTAATCAGATAGCAGATATTCTGACCAAAGCTTTACCTATTAAACAGTTTGAATTTATTAGAAATCAAGTTATGGACAATTTTTGATAAAGCGGGTTTTGATTGTGTTTTTTTTTTGTTTTGTTCCTAATAAGAAAGTATTGTTTAATTTAAAATGAATAATGTTGTGTTCGTGTTATGTTTAGTTAAAGATGGATCGTGATACTGGGATAATAAAATTTAGGGAGCATATTGGAATATAAATTTTATTATATTACAACGGCTATGTTGTCTATGAGTATGTTCGAAGTTTAAATAATTTTATTACGAGATCGGTTGTTTTTTTATTATGTCATTGTGTGCTTGGAAGAAATACCAGTTTGTTTCTATTTATTGAATAAAAGTAATTCTCGTCCACTGGGAGTATAATTTCTAACACTAAGAAACGGTGACGGAAAACATCGTGAGGAAACCTGTGTGCCCGGTATAATGGCAATAGGCTCGCCCCCTATTACATTGGGACCAAAATACATCGGCGAAGCGTGGGCGCACTGCAGTGTGCACTCTGCCTACCCCTTCGGGGAATACAGGCGTGATGATGTATTATTATTTATTAGTACGTTCGCAAAGATTATATGGAATATTCTAAGAATGCTCGCTCGCTCGATGTAAACGGCGCTAGAGAGCGCAAACAGTTGCTTAGAGCGTTCTTGCTTGTTCGGACGTGCTCGCGCCCTAGAGCGGTCGATTCGAAGCGTTCTTGTGTTCTAGCGAGAATACTCTTGTTCTAGCTCTGTGTGTAAACATTGAATACGAGATTTGTTTACACTAAAAGATCACGAAAGAATGCTTTTGTTCTAGCCTAGTTCTGTGGTCGTTTGGTGTAAATCGACCTTTACGGCATTTATAATGTGTTTATTACTTAGGATGTGACAGAATTTCATTCTGCAAGAATAGTAGATACCTATTATAATGTATTTTAAGGGGTGAAAGGTTATTTGACTTAAACGACATTTTTAACTTTACGGGATAGTATACTCATTCAACGCAGAAAAAATCGCTGATTCCAAATAACTCAATATCGCCCAAAAGTGGCGCTTAAGTCAAATAGTCATTCACGGTTAACGCATATTTGATAGTCCCTTAGATAACCAAAGTTTATTTTATACTTGTTTGTATAATTGAATTGTTAATTTACAAAATTAAGAACATATAAACTCAGACTCAAGCGAAATTCTATAGGCATTACAGCATCACTTAACCAAGAAATGTTCCAAAAGATATATTTCTGAACTTGAAATTAGCAAATATGCTTTAAAGCCTCGAAAAGATGCCTCGAGGCGCCCCATTCCCCTTATTTCCGTCGAAAAGGCGCGGTTTAAAACGGCACAATGAATGCTTGTCGGGCGGCGCAATTCCTTTTGATCCGTCGCATTGCAAAGGAAGTGTAATTGTGATTTCATTTGTCATGTTGTTATAGAAATTGTGGGGAAATTGTTATGACAATTTGTGGAACAAGTCTGGGTGGATTTTGTTATAATAATCGTGGTGCCTTCTGGTTTTGTATATCAATGTACAGCTCCTTTACCCTCACCTTCTTAGCAGTACTGTTTTGATATTACTTACATTCTTACAAGAGTAGTCGAACAAGAACTGTAAAAAAACATGGATACTTCTGTCATAATTGTACAGTAATGGCAGATGGTACGGTCCCTTTAGTTTCTCGAATTCAAATATTATTAGGTATTTGTGTCATATTAGAAAACAAAAAGATTTAATAAAAATAAAAGTTTTGAAATCAAACCATATTTCTTTATGGCGACGGAAATAAAATCCATTTGTAAAACTAAACACTCTAAGCACAAGATAATAAAAGACCCACATATCATTTTTTTAGTATAAAGTCATGCATGTATACATATTAAGTACTACTACTACAGCCCTTGTAACGTCCCACTGCTGGGCACGGGCCTCCCCTCTATGCGAGGGGGATTCCGGCCATAGTCCACCACGCTGGCCCAGTGCGGGTTGGCAGACTTCACACATCTATCGAGAACTAGTCAAGTTCCCTCAGACGTGCAGGTTTCCTCACGATGTTTTCCTTCACCGTTTCATAGCAAGTGATAATCTCGGATGAAAATGAGATTCGCACATAAATCCCAGAGGTGCGAGCCGGGGTTTGAACCTGCACACTTAGATTGCAAGGCGTGCGTTCGACCACTCGGCTACCACTGCTACATATTAAGTAATAATTATAAACAGTTTCCTACTTCCTTTCTACAGATACCTACTATTATGGTAGGTATCTGTATAATTTATTTGGACAAGGTTATTTTGTCACACCTCACCTGACGGAACAAACTCAGCCATCTCCCTTGATAAAAATGTCATTGAACAAAACACTTCATTAGCTCCGTCCTATACAAACCAGTAGACAGATGCAATTTACATTAAATAAACAAATTGTCTGCTTCGTTCGACTCCGGCCAGAGTTCGCCACGTCCATTCAACAGGTGTTCTTAATTTGAAATCTAAATAAACGTTATTGTTGAATGCACTTTTGCAAAATGGTCGTTAGGTCCGAAACTAGAGAGCGTAATTAGAGCGACGGCGACGTCGTCGTAATTTGGATTTTGGAATCGTTTTGAATTTCGAATTGGAATGGATAATCAATGTTACCAACTATAGTTATCTATGTCAAGGCTGTGTAAATTAGACAGTATTTTTGAGTAACTAAAAGAAAACAAAAAACATTTATGCATTTGCAGAATATAATTCCAAATTTAAAAAAAAGTATTACCAGCCAGCAATGTGTAACTAACAGCTGTAGATGTACTATTTACATTGGAATCTGGGAAAATAATTATGGAAAACAGATCCCATAGATATATAAAAAGTGCGGTGTTCTGATCGCCTTTGACGAAGTTAATTATATATTTTGTTGTGCTATTTTAGTATTGCGATGCTTAACTTTTTTTGCCTAAAATTAATTTAATTTCAAATGTACTTAAATTAATTCGTAAAATTAATTAACTATTAAGTTATATTAGGCGTTATCATAGGTACGTGTTGTTGAACTAACATAAACTAGAACTAAGTCAGCGCATCATGTACATTGCATAGCCCCGGGCCAATCTTGCAAGACACGAACATACGTAGTAGTGTTACTATTTATCGATAACACACAAATAGAAATGCTTATCGATACATTCTTTCAATTATAAAAATTATGAAGGTATAATTTTTTTTAACAAAACCATAAATAGTACAATAAGTAAGTGAACCTACAGTCATAATCATTATAAATAAAGAAAAATAAGTTACATAATAGGTAAAGAAGAAAAATATGACATAAGCGTAAGTAAACAAGTAAAAAGTAGGTATTTATAAACTAAAAAAGTAACAAAGAGAATAAAATACATAAATTCTTACCAACTTGTCCCTAGATGATTTTTATTCCGTAACTCTGAATCAAAATATTTGTAAAACGAGATTGTAATTTTTTATTAGCATAAAATAAATATTACAATTTACTTAGCTATCAATCTCCTAATATGCGTTATGTAACATATCTATCGATAAACCACATATGATGACATCACTAAATGTTGATACGTCTAGGTAACCTCAAGTACCTGAATTTCCTGAAGGCATTAATAACGCTTATATACTATATGATCCTTATGTACTTGGTACCGTGTACATAGGCACGCAAGGGAAATGTCTAACCTCGGCTTAAGTGTTTGGGAAGTCTCCTGTTATGCATATGTAGGAGCTTTGCAAGTTGATGTGTAAATGTAGTCCATTTAAGGGTTTGAAGTCAGTTTTGTAAACTATGTAGTACCTTACCAGCAACTTTTAAAAAAAAATGGTACCTACCTACGGTATCAGGGGCCTTACCACTACCTCTTAAAGTATTATTGTTTCCATATTAACTGACAATTTTTTACATATTTTGTACTGAGTTCACCGTCGAAAACTCAAAGTCTCCGCGCACACATCATCAACTCGTCGCCGCCGTCCGCGGCACGTGTTGATTGATCCTCCCGACACGATCACCGCGCTCCTCGATCCGGGCGTCGAGAGGGTGGTGGCCCTACACACACCTACACCAGCCTCAAACAGACACCGATCTCGCCGGCGAGGTCGAGGAACCCCTTTTTCGGCTCGTAAGTGCATCTTTGCACCTACGAGCACAGTCACTACCTCTCCCCTCACGGTAACTGCCCAAGCCGAGGTCGTGCCCTCTGTGGCGCCCTTGAGCTAGTTGCCACCCCTTTTTCCGCCCTTAAGGCCTTGGTTGGAGTGCATTCTGCGCTCGCCACTCCTCGGCCACCTCACGGCCAACAGCGTAAGTACTTCAAAAAAAAAACTGTAAGTAATGTAAAACAATACTGTAATAATACAATAATGTACTGTTGGTGGTGGTAAGGGGGGGGGGGGGGTCAATACTTATAAAAAATATTGTAAACAGAAACAATTTTCTTTTTTAAAATTTACTTCTCACTCAACTAACTGCGATTGCCCCCAGTCCATTTACGGTACGCATAGTACGAGTTTTACTTGGTTTGGAATCATACGATGAGTATGTGTTGCCTGGCGATACTTTTAATGAAAATACAAACTAACTACTTGCACTATGGATTTACCCAAAAAAAAATGTTAAATCAAGTTGTTAAAAGAAAACAATAACGGTTCTAATACAGCTACCATTGAAAACAGAGGGAGGGAAGGCAGAGAGGCGCAAATTAACAAAGTTTAAATGGAAACATTCAGAGGGGATCGACTCTCCCTCAATAAAGGCGCAAACAGGTGTAAACACAAATAGATGGATGAATATAATGCCTTATTTTATCGTACTCCTGGGAATATTGCTAAATGTTCCATTATGGACGTTAAAAATGGAGGGCGCTGCAAAATTGTCTTAAAATATTTTGTCGAATTGCATTTCTTCTATTATTTATGAACCTATTGTATCCCACTGCTGGGCAAAGGCCTCCCTTCCCTTCCTCTCTATTCTGGGCTATGATGGGCCACTCTTTATCGTGAATCATCCCGCCATCTTCTTCTGGGCCTGCTACGATTGTCGTTGGACATTTTTGGCATTTCTTCCATATACATGATTTTGTACTGTGAAATGACTGAAGCTAAACTGCATCGCTGTAGGACCAAATAATATGACGACACGATTTAACTCAAACAAGGAAATTTGACCCAGACTAGGAAAGAACTGAGAACAGTGAGCGAAGGAAAGAGAGGCCCTGGCGCAGCACTTAGGATGACACAGGATAAAGAAAAATAAACAAAAACTTAGCATTGTGTTCTAATATTTTTCAAATTATCAATGTCATTCCTATATATTAATTTGACTGATAAGATAAATAAATCGAAAAACTTGCATCTTTCTCATCATCTAGCAATTACTAAATAATAACTCTCATCTCTTTAACAGCACTAGGTCATAATATTATATAATTTTATTTATCGACAATTTCATCGACACCTGTACATCACTATGCAAAGAATAAGCTATACGGAAGATAATAACTTGCAACACTTCACTTTCTATGCAAAAGAATAATTTTATTATCCCTTATTTCGCAAAGTTCAAACAAGAGAGGGGTGGGAGTTAGGACGCATTTTAATTTTAAATTATAACTTTAAAAAAATGTTTTTGCTTATAATTTAGAGAGTCAGTTTGTGATGTACGAAGGTTTGAGCGTAGGCCGCTTGGCTTATTGAACCTGGTGGATGCGGGTTCGATTCCCGCCAATGGCAAATTTTGGAAATGGCCTTTTTAGAATTTGCTCTGGTCTTAGTCTAGCTGGGATCGCCCCCAGTCCATTGCATGGTACCCATAGTACAAACTGTGCTTAGTTTGGGATCATACGAATGTTATATTGTCAAAAAACTCTTCTTGTTCTTCTTTTACGGAATGTAATGAAATGGTGAAATGTTATGAAAGGTGAAGGTGAAGGTGATAATTCTACCAGAGCGTCTAGTAATTCGTAGCACCAACAAATTTAATAAATACCTACCTACAGATATATAAAAATGGGTGATGAAGGTGATAAAGTTGACGGATGAATCTCTGAGCACTCGACAAAATCGTCAAATAACTCGACTGAATATGACAGTATTTGTAATTGTCCAAAATTCTGAGTAATTTAAAATATATTCTATATGCGGTAGCTTGTTACTGGCTTGTAATATTTCATATTGTTATTACCTAGTGTTAATGCTGTAAGCCATCCAAAGAAAATAAAATTAAATAAAAATACTGATGTAGAGGTGGTGGTAAGGAGGCCGAATAAGATTAAGAACACCTTTCAATTACAAACACAATAAAAGTTCTGAAAAGAAAAAAAATAAGCTCCCGAAAAGAAGCTCACGTAAAAAAAAATTAAGAAAGAATTCTCGTCGTTCTCATTTTAATTTGAAACTTGTAAATTTATTCAAAAAAAGAACGCGGCTCGCGAATCTTCAGGCCCGCAGTAATAAATCTGTTTTTTATATGGTATACATAAAAAAAGGAAATCTTTCCTAAACGCCTATTATAAGCACTGTTACTCCATATTTAAAGGTAAAAAGGTGGAAATTTTAAGAAGCTTTTATATTGCTACGACAAAAGATGTTTTAATCATAATATCTACCTCTCCACCCACAGGTGCGTCACGATTATCTTTACACTTTCAGACACTATCACCTTCCATTCATCAGCAAATAAGTCCAGCTCGGAATATATATATAATAAGTAAGTAAGTAAGTAAGAAAAGTATTTATTTGAAACAAGGCACAGAAATACATGCTCCACAAAACCAATTGATTGGTTTGTCTGTGGAATGACGTCACGCTCAGATGGTTACATTATTAAATACATATTTATAATCAGCAAGTTATCTACACATAATGATTTACTAATACATTATAAGAAGCATACCTTTAAGTTAAACAATCACAATGTTAAGCAGTTACGTTTCAAGTGTATTAACAATATAAACTGCTGTATACATCCAGTATTTACAAAGAGTACATTTAACCAAAAAAAAAGTTAATTAGCAAGCCCCAATCAATGTAAGTCAATATTAAATGTATGTGACAAAAATGACATCGTTGAAAATTAAGCTTCTTTCATTAGTAAATACAGTTCCTTTTGGTATTGGCAAAATTATTACGCGCGTTCGGCCGTATCTGTTTGATAGATAGTATTACTAGTAAAACAAAATATATTTAAGCATAGTTAATGTAGTTATGCCACTACAGTAGTTAGCATCAAATGCAGTATCAAGTTTCGTATTTAAAACAGTTTGGAACAAGTCGAGCTAGAGCAGTGATGGGCAAAGTATGGCCCGCGGGCCAGCTCCGGCCCGCCGACGGTCCATCGACATGAATAGTATATGGCCCGCAATGATTGGAACGTTGCGAAAGGGGGCTAGACGGAAAAAATTAAGACTAAAAGTGTTGACCGACACTTTTGTAAATGTGTGTGTGATTTCGATTTCGGTTTCGATTTATATAAATATATATGTATGTGCATGTGTGTGTGTGCGTGTGTGTGTGAGTGTGTGTGTGTGTATGTATATGTACAATTTTTTTGCTTTTTTTATTTCAAAAGGAACTTCGTTCCATCCGGGTGTCCCTTGACACCTCTCAAGTTTTATACTTTGACGGTCCATGAGTATAAAGTAGATTCTACAGTACAGTGCTCTTAGTATAGTGCTCCCTTTCTATAATTCCCAACTCACAGAGTATAGTCTTTCTGAACGTACACAAATATATTTCGTATACAATGTAGTGAGAGTACAGGAATACATTCCCCTCACACGCCTACCACGGCAAGAGCTTCGAATAAAAGTTAAATTGTATTTTTAACATTTGTGCAAGTGAGTAATGTTTTTAGGGTTCCGTACCCAAAGGGTAAAACGGGAACCCTATTACTGAGACTTCGCTGTCCGTCCGTCTGTCACCAGGCTGTATCTCATGAACCGTAATAGTTAGACAGTTGAAATTTTCACAGATGACGTATTTCTGTTGCCGCTATCACAAATATTTAAGGGGGCTCCCATACAACAAACGTGATTTTTTGCCGTTTTTATAGATAATGGTACGGAACCCTTCGTGCGCGAGTCCGACTCGCACTTATTTATTAAAAGTTTCAACACAAAATGCATTTTTGCTATAATTCTGGCCCTCCTCTGAAATTTCTAAAAGTTTCTGGCCCCCATTAAGAAAGTTTGCCCACCACTGAGCTAGACAAACCATTACGGTTCAAAGCTTCGGTGAAATTTCCATGCAAATAACTACACTGTTTTACACGAAATGGGATTCTAAATGCAATTGTTGCGAGCGATAAGGATTATATTTTAGTGATGAGCGGTAGCGGGGGCGCCAGAGTTAGCTTCGTTATTTCAATACCGTTTTGGTGTGAAACATCTAATGGCGCGCTTGGCCAGTGAGAGCAGCTGTTGATGCCATGATGCAATAGATTCGAGCAGCTCCGTGGCTCCTACGTTCTTTCCGCCGCTTAGACTCCGCCCACCGGCTGACTCCGCTCACTCGCCGCTACGACGCTTCTGTGCAATTGTATTGGAATTCCGTTATGTTTGATTTTTCACGAAAAATTATTGCATTAATAGTTACTTAATCGTTTAGCTCGTTCTTCTGATTACTTCCAGATAAATAAATGAGAGACGATGTGATGAATTCTTATCAATATAACCTCGCCCTATCCTCTTTGTGTACTTTACCCCCCCACTTATAGTTAACAGGGACGCTGATCTAAGCTTATATTAAGTTTTAAACTGACTCCTGCTTCGTTATTTCAACGATAACCGTTTTAAAGTCAAAGCATCATGTAGTTAATTGCTTTTTTTATTTAAATTTGGAATCCAGTCCATTTGACACGCATGGAACAACGAAAATGAACATGCAATATCCTTGGAATATTTAAAACAGAGGCTTTGCATAGATTGTTCATAGATTTTTGTTTTTTTTTTAAATACGTATCTTAAAAATATGTCAATTTTTTTTCTTTGGTTAATATGACGGGTATTATATATGGTACCTTTTTATCAAGTATATGCTTACCTATTTCAATAAATATTGAATAACATTTATATTTTAATTATGAATAATACACAAAAGTAATTACAGAAAAGACATAAAATTCTATAGCTTGTATTAGTTTCTTTCATCACATCAAATATTAAAAAAAAAATATAATCGTAACTGAAAAAATAGAACTAATGTGTATCTGTCAATATTGCAACAAGAAAATGGCGGGGTGTGCTATCCAGCTCCAGAGATTAGTAAAGCAAGTCGGAATCCTCCCACTTGCTTTATTAATCTCAGTTAGCCATCGTAACCATATACCAGTGGTGTTAAGACAATACCTTTGTCACGGATATGCTCCCTCGCTCTCTATCTAATTTCATACGAGAGAAAGAGACAACATCAAGATATTCCGTGACATACGTCTAATCTTGGCACACATGCTACAATCCGTTATTACTTTCAGTTTCTGACACTTAACTCAGTGCAAAATCTGTAAAAAATTCACCGTTCCTATTGAGGAAGACAACAACAATACTTGAAGAGGTGGTAAGGCTTTAGAGCTAGTAGAAGAGACGACCTCCGCTCTACTACTACTACTACAGCCCTTTTAACGTCCCACTGCTGGACACGGGCCTCCCCTCAATGCGAGGGGGATTCGGGTCATAGTCCACCACGCTGGCCCTGTGCGAATTGGCAGACTTCACACATCTATCGGAAACTAGTCAATTTCCCTCAAACGTGCAGGTTTCCTCACGATGTTTTCCTTCACCATTTCATAGCAAGTGATAATCTCGGATGAAAATGAGATTCGCACATAAATCCCAGAGGTGCGAGCCGGGGTTTGAACCTGCACACATCGATTGCAAGACGTGCGTTTGACCACTCGGCTACCACTGCTACCGCTTCGCTCTGCAGTGGGAAAATTCAGACTTGAAATGAAATAATTTTAGACGAAGCAACAAAAGATTTTCCTGGCACTCGCCGCTCACGTCTCACGGCTCTTCCTACTGTCTCGTTACCAATATGTTTACGTGTATAAATAATGCATCGGGCGTCCGAGCCGACACGTCCAACGGCCATATTGGATTAACTCCCTTATAAACACTACCCGGAGCGGATTTTTATCTTGTTATTAGATAGAAGTCTCTTGAAAATATAATAATTTAAGATACTACACCAGAAACACTTAAATTAATTGAGGACTTCTTTATAATTCCATTTTTGAAAAATAGCAATTTATAATTCTCATTCTAAATTTGATTTTTTTTTTACATAGGTTCCTATATCATTGCCTATAGTTAAATAAACTGTGTAGTCCACAGTAGAGAAGAATTAAAAAGATATTGAATGAGATAGGAACAGAGTTGGAAACGTATTCAACCTGCAGGTTCAGCATGACCGCGTAGACATAAATTGTATCTCTTTCAACTGTCAGACTATATGATGACTGACTACAGACAAATGACGTCATATAGACTTTTTTAATTAGACATAAGCCTGCTGGTAACATTTTTAAGTCATCTGTAGTACAAGCGTGAGTTACGTACACGATCCACCATCTTTATCATTGTCATCATCCATTTTTATTTATAATGTGTATTTATTGAATTTGTCCTTGCTATTAATTACTTGACACTGGCTGAAATACCCGCTTAACGCAGGTGGAGCCATTCCTCATCTTATTCCATTAAATATCATCATTTCAGTAAGAAACAAAAATATCAGGTAAAATAAAACTACTTTGTTATTTATAAACATATTGCAATATAAGTAACTGGCTGGTAGACTGGTAGATAGCGTAATGCATTCTTGATTCAAATATAGAGAAATGCATTCTAGATTCAAATACCTTTTGGAATTCAACATTTTTAAAAATGTATTTGTGTTCCGTATCGCACCTGAGGAATCAGCTCGCTTTTATAGCACCAAGCCTGCATTGAAAGTCATTAAGGAATACATTTGGTGTACGACAGCGCACATCGGACATAACGTTAGAAGTATTACCACACGTGTGTTACCTACTAGTAATGTACTGAGTTGTGACATTAGATGGAATCGAGACGGTACACGATACCGATGTATACCATATCGATTCTTAAGTAAGAGTCGTTATCGATACTCATAGCGATGTTTCGTTATGAGCTAGAACTGTGCGGTGAATTATGAAAGTCGATGCAATTGTTTGAGTGTGTGAAAGATATTTGGTCATAGCGGACTAAGTACTATTATTTAGTGCCACGTTACGAGTTACGATAATTTATGCAATCGATACAAAATGCATTATGAATATTAAAATAAAATATTGTGTTAGCACACGAGCGTTACATCGATAAATGCACTCCAATAGTGATGTGGCGCGACTAAAAATATAATCGATAAAAATACTTTTCTATTTGTGTACACTGAAGACGAAGTATATTTAATTTATAATGTTAGTGTATTGTTATAGGTTATTTATTTGTGTGAGTAGGTAAACGATATTTATTTGAACCTAACTAACCGTAATATATAAATATGACAGCAATAATTCTAGCGCTGTCAAATAAAGTTAAGTTGTAGTTTGTGCCAAGTTAAGAAACTGATTCCAAAAATAACGTCAATAAAAACTAACTGAATAAAATCTTCATCTCTATAATTGAAATTTTGAAAGTAATATGAATGATAAATTTATAACTTTAAACACGTCATTTGCGTTTTTTTTTTATTATCACCATAATAACATAGCTTTTATGAGTTTAAGTTACAAGTTGAAATGTCGCGTATAATTTATTTATTCATATTATCAATACTTTTTTTGTTCTTTTTTTTTTAAATCCATTATTTTTTGTTTTTCTCTCATAGTGTTTGTAAATAATTGAGTTGAAATGTTAATTGCTATATATATTTTTTTAAATGGATTACGCTGTTGGCCGTGAGTTGGCCTTTACAACTTCACCGGAGAAGTAATTGCTATATTCTAAGATAAAGTCAAAGTCAACGTCAAATAATTTATTCTGTATAGGCCTATGGGGGCACTTACAAATTGTCAAGTTTACATTTTTTTTTCTTATATTCTACTATGCTACCACCGGATCGAAACGCGACCTCAACTGAGAAGATCCGGCAAGAAACTCAGTGGGCTGATCATTTTTTAAATCGCCATGTGATGTACCTACCAGATGTACCTACTATGCGTATAATGCTATCAAATTCGAGAGGTCAACATTTAAAATGTTAATAACAGGTCAATCACCGTCGTAATAAAATTACTAGTTATCTAAAATAAACAGTATTATTATTGCGATAAGGTTGTATTCATTGAATGACGCGGGGTCATTGGCCGTATTTTATCTATAGCGAGCAAATCCGTATGCATTATCTTTAAATTAGTTATTTATATTATTGTTTTTTACATTATGTTTTGCCATAAAAACCAATTCAACTATTTTTTTTTAATAATTGATTGATTTTTCGAGTTATCGCATGATTGACGTAAGCATTATGTTGAAACAAAACGACAAAATTGGGTCGAGAACTCGTGTATATATGATATAATGTCGATCAAGCGAGAATTTCCCCCCTTTGCTTGTTGTAGCTTCATTTTACCAGCAGAGATTTTATGTAACATTACACGTGGACATTTAGAAGTTTTAAATGTGATTTAACGTAACAAACTAGTTTTTTTAATCCTCCAATAACTAATTTATATTTCCGCATTTCCTGGTCGCCTAACCTATTCATGTTATTCATGAATATTTGGTAATAGAAAGTTTATTTTAAAGTTGCATTAAAGTCAAAAATCCTGTCCACATAACTGGTGATAATATTTGATCACTTGCAGTTCTAATAGTAAACTTTCTATTATCCAATAAAATTAAAAGAAAAAAATAAACGTGTGTAGTTGTGACGGAAACAAAATAAATTACTTAAGACAATAAACAAAAAAATATTCGGTATATTCGAAGGACAAAGGAACGAATATTGTGTAATGTTCGACATACATACTCTAATAAAAGTGAACTTATAGACCAAATAAATTTTTACGTTTGATTCTTACCACATTATTCTTTAAAATAATTCGATATCTTGTAAATGTAATATAATATTATGTACAAAAATTAATGAAACGAATATAAATATCGATACCCATACTGTTCCACTCTAGTGCGCGTCACTATGTCTGCATTCGCTTATCGTTCAACTCAGTCTTCAAATACACCACGCGCCACTCTCACGCGACGTTCGAATTTTCAAACGCTGTTGGCGCCACGCGATTCGTCAGTTTGAATTTCGAGAAAATTGTTTTGTTAATTTTCCACTATAGTGATGTTCGTTTAGTGTTTTACTATCGATATTTTTTTGTTGATTGTTTTAAGTGCATATGGATTATTTGGAGTTTTACTAAGATTACTCCTGATCAAAAGCGAATAAGGTATAGTAATTTTCACAAATATATAAAGGTTTGAAACTACGCGACTTAACTACCTACATTGAGATATTTCTACATAAACTTTAACACCTCCTCTCGCGAGGAAATGAGGTTTATACATCTCTACATCAAATTTACAACACTGTTCACACTAGACTCAACTTCTAGAATATTTTATCTAGGGCGATCTTGGAATAAATTAACTCAAACTTGATTCCGTATTACGTAAATGTACTTACTCAATTTCGCCGGCAAATATCATGTTCAAGAGGCACCGGCAATCCTTTCCGAGTGCACTTGAAAAGGACCCTTTGCCTACGGAACCCTGAAATTGGTAGCTCGTCAACGGTTCCGACTATTTTGCATAAGATGTAATTCACGTAAGTATTTACTATGAGCGACCCGTTCCAACTTTGGTCGGTTTATATACCGTGGTTTTGATTTGTGTATACTGTTGAGGTAGGTACTCATAATACTAAAGTACCTACTAAATTATTTAACTTAAATAATAATCTCATCATCTGTGGACTGTGACCCTACCCTAAAAGTGGAGCCCCACAAAAACATGACCGCAAAACTTTCTTTTATAATTTAAAAATAGAATATAACAGTTTGGCATAATGCAGTAAAAAAAAACTAATTTAAGTAATAATAAAACAAGAATGGTCCACATTATGCCACACGCAACAGTCATTATAAAATCCACCGCGAGCAATGTAATACAATAATTTACATAGCGCTTACGTTAATGTGAATAGAGATTATAGTTGCATAATGCATTTACATTTTATATCATAGCTCAATTGTTTCCTTCAACGGTCCGAACATAAATTTGCAAATGTTGACCTTATCTACAAAACGATTAAGTTTACATTGTATAAACTTCAAGTGCATACTAAATGTTACAGACCTATAAGGTGAATTCTGATTTCCATTTTTATTTCGTTTGCCGGTTTGTAGCCGGAAGACAGTTAGGGTAAAACGGTTATCCGGCTATATTTTATACATCATCATCATCATCATCACGCCTGTATTCCCCGAAGGGGTAGGCAGAGGTGCACTGCAGTGCGCCCACACTTCGCCGATGTATTTTGGTCCCAATGTAATAGGGGGCGAGCCTATTGCCATTATACCGGGCACACAGGTTTCCTCACGATGTTTTCCGTCACCGTTTCTTAGCAAGTGATAATCTCAGATGAAAATGAGATTCGCACATGGAACCCAGAGGTGCGAGCCGGGGATAGAACCTGCGCACTTTGATTGCAAAGCGTGCGTTCGACCACTCGGCTACCACTGCTATATTTTATAGTCGGTGATTAGTCGGCAAATTGAGACCCGTTTTTTCAATTTTATGAAAATACATAAAAGATATAAAAATACAAAAAAAAACTTTTTTTTTAATTCCAATTATTGTTATAAATAATATTTGGCCTAATTATTAATATTAGAATTACTAATGATTGGCCTAAGGGCCTGAGACACGGGTGTCAAATACACGCGTTAATTTTTTGCCAAAACCAAATCGGATTGTATTAATTCAAAGAAAAAGCACATTTTACAACGAAATAACATCAATGAAAAATTCTTTTTGAAAGATTTTTTTTTTTTTTTAAGAAATTGAACGAAAGCAAACTTCTTTAAAACGTCAATTCATGATATCAAAGCACCAAGAGAAACATAAATTTACAGAAGAGGAAATTTGATTAAGTTTTATTTATAAGAGGCAATTAAAATTCATAAAAAGGTCCCTTTTCAATTCGTTAAAAAGGGCTCGATTTATTCATAATTTATTCGATTCCTTTGAATATTTTATGTGAATTTTCTGATTTTAGTACAAAAAAATGCTTGGGTTAGTTTTAGGCTAGCGTAGGGATCTTAGTATTAAAAAAAATGTCTAGAACTCTAAGAGATGCCTTATAGTGGTGCCTTAATATTAATATCAAGCCACTGGCAACTGCTCCATAATATTTACTCTAAGCTGCAATGTTTGCCAATCCCAAAAAAGAACTCTGCGACAATATGCATAAAGATTGAAATTCTGTGGTTAAATCCAAGCGTGATCGATGCATAAGTCCCTCGCGATGTCAGTGTCATTTCGTTGAAGAATGAACTTTATATATGTGTCAATACCATGGATATTTATAGCGCTGCGGTACATTTTTAGGGTTCCGTACCCAAAGGGTAAAACGGGAACCCTATTACTGAGACTTCGCTGTCCGTCCGTCCGTCCGTCTGTCACCAGGCTGTATCTCATGAACCGTGATAGTTAGAGAGTTTAAATTTTCACAGATGATGTATTTCGGTTGCCGCTATAACAACAAATACTAAAATTCTGAATACTATAAATATTTAAGGGGGCTCCCATACAACAAACGTGATTTTTATAGATAATGGTACGGAACCCTTTGTGCGCGAGTCCGACTCGCACTTGGCCGGTTTTTTTCTGGTTTATCTGATTCCGCCATTAGTGATTTCCCATATACTTGCCGTATACTACAGGTACATGAGATATAACAATAATGGCGGAAAAATCGCCGCAGAGCTACACGAAGATTGGAGTCGTTATAGGTACTCTAGATAGTCTATGGTCATTTCACTTCACTTTTTAAAAGTCTATGGCTTCCATTGAATTTAGCCGATGATTTTGCTACTCTATGGTCAATACAGTTGTATTGGCATTGACAATAGTTATTTGTGCAACAAGAGAGCAAAGTTCGTTTTTTGCTGCGAGTGCTGATTTTGAATCCTGAGCAAGCGAAGGACTCAACAATTAAATCACAAGTGTAGCGAGTGATTCTAAAGTTGAATCCTGAGTGTGGCGAGGGATTCAAAGGCACGAGATGCAAAAAACTTTGCTCTCGTGTAACACACATAACTTTTCACTTCAGCAGCGAAAACACTTTAGGAGATAATAATATATTACGTAACATTATTGAAACTAAAAATAAAATATTTACAGGTTAAATACAACAATATGTTAAAAATTCAATAAATTACATTAGAAGACATAATTAGCTTTTTGCAAAATTTCTTTAGTTCGTACGAAATTCCGAACGTGTTTGTATTTGAGGTCGAATTCAAAATCGGAACTTCGAAAGGGCTGGTCTTTGTCTCTCTCTCTTTCTAATGGCGGGAAAGAGATAATGTGAATATTTCGAATTGTATGATTGGTTAATCAGAGACAAAGTAACTTTTTAATTTTTGTTTTCAGAAAGCCGCGAATATCTTATTCAGCCTAGGGTTCTATATTAAAAAAATAAATTAAAAAGTTACTTTGTCTCGCTCAGTGATTTCAGGCAGCAAAACCTACATGTTTGAGCTACTGAAGTGATAAAAATTTACGTGCGAGGGTCGAAGGGCGCACCAGTGTTTGGAAGTCCTTATTTCTTCGGTTGGCTTAAACAGTTATCCAAGATATGTTTACAACACAATTTCATAGTATTATCACAGGTTATGTGCAAATGTGTACGGAATGCATGGGAATCGTATTCCGTCCCATGCAGCTCGCTGCAAACGTTTCGTCATTTGCATAATACGAGGAATCCAGGACGAGCGTGAGTCTGTGACGTCATGAATAAAATATATTTCGATGTATTAAACAAGGATATAATATTTTAAGAGTTAAGTGGTTTTCATCATTACAAAACATTATATCTACAACTACTACAGTGTAAGCAGTGGTAGCCGAGCGGTAGCTCTAGGATTTATGTGCGAATCTTATAATCATCCGAGATTATCACTTGCTAAGAAACGGTGAAGGAAAACATCGTGAGGAAACCTGCACGTCTGAGGGAATTCGTCTAGATCTAGATAGATGTGTGAAGTCTGCCAACCCGCACTAGGCCAGCGTGGTGGACTATGGCCTGAAATCCCCCTCGCATTGAGGGGAGACCCGTGCCCAGCAGTGGGACTTTAAAGGGCTGTAGTAGTTATATCTAGGGGTGAAGGGCTATTTGCCTTAAGCGACATATTTTTTTTAACTTTACAGGAGAGCATACTCATTCGACGCAGAAAAAATCGCTGATTCCAAATATGTATAAACGTCAATATTGTCCAAAAGTGTCGCTTAAGTCAAATTGCCTTTCACCCCTCGATACACATCTACATGTTTAAATATTTTGCCAATACCAAAACGGATCCTATTTTCTTATAGAAAAAGTTCATTTTTCAACGAAATGACATTGACAGCGTGAATTTTGACGCGTGTAAGGCTATTTGACTAAAGCGACACTTTTGGGCGATATTGACTTAATATGTCGCAAGTTTTTCATAAAATTAGTTTTTTTTATCAAAAACCTAGATGTTTCATGAAAAGCCGGAAGATGACTGTACGCTCGCGAACGTGGTAGCCGCCTTGCCGATGGTATTGTGTTGGGATAGGAAAACTATTTCATCCACAATATGTATATTTATAAAAAGATTAAACAGAATAATGTGTGCCGTCGTTGATGGCTAGCAAGCAAGAGAGAGAGAGAGAGAGATATCTTATTGACAAGTTGACATTGACAGTTGCTAGTGTCTATGGGAGCGCTCGCTCCCATTCACGATAAAGCTCGCCATCCACGGACGGTAGACTGCAGTGGCGCCATCCAGTGACACTGATTAACACGGGCTGCTCATGTTGATCACTAGGTGGCGCCGTAACAATGACACATTTAAACTCAATTTCATCATAAACCTGAACTAGTTTAGGTTTATGATGAAGTTTGATGGTTAGATTAGGTTATGATTTTTATCATAAACCCAAACTAGTTCAGGTTTTTTGATCAAAAATCTGGATTGTTACGGTTTATGATGAAATTCAGTTTAAATTGTGTCATCTTCCGGTTTTTCATCAAAAACCTAATTTTATGAAAAACCTGCGAAATATACATACATATTTGGAATCTGATAATTTTTCGGCGTCGAATGAGTAAGGTCTCCTGTAATGTTAAGAAAATGTCACTTAGGTAAGTTAAAAAGCATTTCACTCCACGAATAATCGTATAAGATCTTACCTCGTTCAAACATTTTCCTCAGAATTTTCCGCCATCACACACATAATTTGATTCGAATCCTTTTAACCCAATTCTCGGGACACTTAGCACATTAAATACTCCAGATTGCGCGGTGAAGCCTCCTCCAGCTCGCGGCTCGAGGGCATATCAAAGGGCTTTTGGGCCAAGATAATTGAAGTTCGACTTCGATAAACGGAGGGCAATTGGGTCGGACATGCTTCGTTTGTACTTACGTAGTATTATCATGAGAATTTTTTTTCTTTTAAGAATTACTATCTATGTGAAATTATCACCATTAAGTCCTGCTAGACCCTCTAACTAAGCCGAGCGATTTTACGGTCAGGGTGTAGATTGAACTTGGAACTTCAGTTTTGAAGACTTCCCCCCACATCAGTTAGTCGAGTTAGTGTTTGGAACACGATAAATGTTCATCTTAAATACTGCTCTCTATCTCTCTTTGTCAATCTTTGGATATTATTTTTTGATGTGAAACATCTAATGGCGTGCTTGGCGAGTGACAGTGACTGTTGATGCCACGATTCCGTGATCCCAAAACTTTGAGCAGCTTCGTGACTCCTCGGTTCTTTCCGCCGCTTAGACTCCGCTCACTCGCTCACTCGCTCACTCGCCGATACGACATTTATGTTTCATATCTGCCAGGCGTCCCGCGACGGCTCAGTTTTGTTCTTCTGTGAGGAACGAAGGCCCTTTAAGTCTACTCACACGAAGTTGAAATTCGAGTGACTTGTTCAATTGGCTGATAGGAAGACCTCAAATAAGTAGACTCATGGGTGCTGGACACATCTCTACCGTAGTTTTTAAACAAAAATCACATTAATTCTGCTATCTTACTAATCCAACTAATATTATAGTATAGTTTGTGAAGATGGATGTATGGACGAGTAGAACTCTTTCACGCATAAACTACTGAACGGGGTTTGACGGTTTACGGTATTATTGTTTACTAGCTGTGCCCGCGACTTCGCCCGCGTGGACTTTAGGGAGATTACCCGGAAATATGGGTATTATGTTTTTCCCGCGGAACCCTAATGCTTTTTTCTTAAATTAAAGTAGCCTAAGTTACGCCTAGGAATGTCAGCTATCTGTCAGTGAAAGTCCCATTGAAATCGGTTCAGCCGTTTAGAAGTTTACCTCAAACAAACAGACAGACAGACAGACAGACAAATAATTTAAAATTGCGTTTTCGTTATAGGTATCGTATATACTTTCATACGCATTTGGTAAAAAAGTAGCTGTGCCCGCGACTTCGCCCGCGTGGACTTTAGGGAGATTACCCGGAAATATGGGTATTATGTTTTTCCCGCGGAACCCTTAAGCCTTTTTCTAAAATTAAAGTAGCCTAAGTTACGCCTTGGAACGTCAGCTATCTGTCAGTGAAAGTCCCATTGAAATCGGTTCAGCCGTTTAGAAGTTTACCTCAAACAAACAGACAGACAGACAGACAGACAAAAAATTTTAAAATTGCGTTTTCGTTATAGGTATCGTAAATACTTTCATACGCATTTGGTAAAAAAGTGTTATTTTGATATTACAAACAGACACTCCAATTTTATTTATTTGTATAGATACATAAGAATAACATATTGGCTATAATTTATTACGATATTGAAACAAAGTATGTGCGGACGAAGTCGCGGGTAGAAACTAGTACACAATAATTGAACAAGAAATTCCAATAGACCACATCAATCAGACGATTCATTTCTCGATCAAACATCGTTCGTGTTTCTATAATCTCAAACAATTATTGTGAAATCGATCAGTCTGTGATCAGTGAACAGCGCTGATAATCAAAGGTTCAATCTTAATATTTACATTCTCCGTTACTCCCCCCACACACTGGGGCGAACGAAATAACTTGACCTTTTTTAAATACTACTACAGCCCTTTTAACGTCGCACTGCTGGACACGGGCCTCCCCTCAATACGAGGGGGATTCGGGCCATAGTCGCTGGCCCAGTGCGGATTGGCAGACTTCACACATCTATCGAAAACTAGCCAAGTTCCCTCAGACATGCAGGTTTCCTCACGATGTTTTCCTTCACTGTTTCATAGCAAGTGATTGTCTCGGATGAAAATGAGATTCGCACATAAATCCTAGAGGTGCGAGCCGGGGTTTGAACCTGCACACTTTGATTGCAAGGCGTGCGTTTGACCACTCGGCTACCACTGCTGCAAATATACATAAAGATTGTACGATTAGTTAAAGATTGTAAAATATTGTCCGGGCGCGGTTTGACGCGCCTATTGCTGCAGGGCTTGCACAGGGCTCTCTGTTATTAATTTGAGGGATTGCTTTTAATTGGGATTACGATTGATTGTTATTAATTTGAGTAATTGGGATTGCGATTAATTTACAATTTCTGTTATGATGACACCATGCGTCACGTTTTTTTTGACACTAAGTTCGATAAAAAAAAAAAACAATTTTATTCACTTAGAACTAGCTGAACCCCCGAATGCGTACGCGCGGAATTTAGGCACGCTAATTATTGTCACATACGCACATTAATTCCATTCAGTTGTATAGATAAATAAATTCAGCTACCTATACAAAAATATTACATGTTTACGTAATTTTTTGACACATTGAATACATTTGTAATATTAATTTCCCTTATTTGTATTTTATATTAATGTGTTATTAATGCTACAGTTTTTGGGTGTCCTGTTAAATAAATAATAAATTAATTAATGTCCTAAAAAGTTATGATGCTTGGTATTCCTTGAATATTTCATTCAGGTAAAAGGTCTCAGGTTAATAAAGAGAAGATGGGTATTGGCAGTCGAATAAACAGTATTATTAATTAATTAAACTGATTGTGAATTGTCACAGAGTTATTGAGATATTGGAAATCTTAATTTCGGTCTGATTTCGCACTGATAAGCTCTCCTGTACTCCTCTTCGAGTTCGCGAACGAATTAAGTCTGGTTATCACGTGGATTTTGCCACAGATATTCAATATTTATGTATTGAGTAGTTATAATTATTTATTAACAACTATTTACATAATATTGACAATGCAAAATAAAATAAGTTACAACTAATAAGAAAATATGTATTTATAAAATATGTAAAAAATTGGCCCATGCGGAAGCGTACCCAAGACGCTGGCTGCATTCCCTCGCTGAATGGCTAGAGCCATTGAGTACATTTTCAAATAATAGATTTCGTAGTTCTAGTAAGCTCGAGATTTATCCAAAAAACCGGCCAAGTGCGAGTCGGACTTGCACACGAAGGGTTCCGTACCATTATCTATAAAAACGGCAAAAAAATCACGTTTACTGTATGGGAGCCCCCTAAATATTTATTTTATTCTGTTTTTTAGTATTTGTTGTTATAGTGGCAACAGAAATACATCATCTGTGAAAATTTCAAGTCTCTAGCTATCACGGTTCATGAGATACAGCCTGGTGACAGACGGACGGACGGACGGACAGCAAAGTCTCATTAATAGGGTTACCGTTTTACCCTTTGGGTACGGAACCCTAAAAAAACGAAAAAATACGACTAATTTTGTTTCGATATATCTCTAATATAGATGGATGTCTATCAAATGAAAATCGAGCCACAGGGCCAATGATATTTGAAAAAATATATAGGTCTTACCTAAATGTCTCATAAAGATGATCCAAAAAATTTAAGCATAATTGGCCTCAATGATGCCACCGCCATCTAGTCTTAAATTTAAACTTGTGAAAAGCTCCTTCTTTGATTTAATAACTCATTGTTTAGGGTGTACACACCATAGAATGACTGACAGACATATTCTAGGACCTACCCTTTTAAACTTAACATTAACTCAACTGTGCACAAGATTTATTACATTGATATCCGCCCAAAACATCCGTAAGCGCTGAAACTAGGTCCATGTAAGGGTAAAAATAAAACGTAGGTTAATAAAAGCCTCACATTTGGGCGAACACAGGGTAATGGCACTTGAAAAGCAATCTTGTAGGTCCGAGAGCTCCACTTTTACCTATGAGAGCGATTGACTTAAACCAATAGCAGTAGCGGAAATCTTAGCTGGGGTTGGTAGATTTTTCTTCTTCCAGTTAATAGGGTGGAAACAGTCGTTTAGTTAGAGAGGCTAACGGGACTACCCATAAATATTATGGGTAATCCCCAACTAATCGCAACTTTGCTAATCTATACAAATAAATAAAATTGGAGTGTCTGTAATATCAAAATAACACTTTTTTACCAAATGCGTCTGAAAGTATATGCGATGCGATACCTATAACGAAAACGCAATTTTAAATTTTTTTGTCTGTCTGTCTGTTTGTTTGAGGTAAACTTCTAAACGGCTGAACCGATTTCAATGGGACTTTCATTAACAGATAGCTGACGTTCCAAGGCGTAACTTAAGCTACTTTAATTTTAGAAAAAGCATTAGGGTTCCGCGGGAAAAACATAATACCCATATTTCCGAGTAATCTCCCTAAAGTCCACGCGGGCGGGCGAAGTCGCGGGCACAGCTAGTAATTTTAATAAAAAATAAAAACTAATGTTTGTTTCTGATTCTAAGCTGTCGCCTTGTAAAATTTTATTTACATCCGCTCTGCAGTTCTTTTTGTTCAAACATACATCACCTAAATAGATAGCGCTGTAACTTAATTGAACATGGTAGCAACAAGACCGCGATCCTTTTTATCACACATCATCACATCATCACGCCTGTATTCCCCGAAGGGGTAGGCAGAGGTGCACTGCAGTGCGCCCACACTTCGCCGATGTATTTTGGTCCCAATGTAATAGGGGGCGAGCCTATTGCCATTATACCGGGCACACAGGTTTCCTCACGATGTTTTCCGTCACCGTTTCTTAGCAAGTGATAATCTCAGATGAAAATGAGATTCGCACCTCTGGGTTCCAGAGGTGCGAGCCGGGGATAGAACCTTTTTACAGATCTTTGTTAAGTTTGACTAGACTAGTAGTTTGAGTAGTAGTAGGTGGAACAATAAATATTTATATGTAGGGACTAATATTGCATTGTAAAGCTATTGTAAATCACTCAAGATTACTGTAAATTTGTCTGTTACACCGCATATAACTTGCACCATAAACTTTACTCCGGGATTGGGTACCCCCGCCAATCGCTTTAGGGTTTTAGAGTGCGGACGTCATGTGTTAAGGATTTTTCCACTTAATTGATTAAAAAGGAAGCCCTTTTCTGTTTATTGAACCGTGAAAATCCCTATTATATTTGCAATGGTTTCGATGGAAAAGCCATCGAGTCGAGGCAGCGCTTTTAAAAATAGGAAATTGGATGTTGAATTCTCAATATTTGCATTTAATTTTCCCAACTGCCCAAGACTCTGTAGTGATTTGCCTACAAATTGATTGGCCATCATAATATTCTGTTCAACTGTTCTATATTATGAATCAATTGGTTTATCTTCGTTCAATAGTTTGGTAAATAATACGAGTATGAATGTGGATGGATACAGAGCGAGAGGAAGACCAAAGAAAAGATGGAGTGTGTAAAAAGTGATGGGAATGAGATCAGAGTGGATTTCAGTATGACGGGAAAGCGAAAAGAATGGAAGAAAAGGACATACTGCGCCGACCCCAAAAAATTTGATAATGTAAGGCAAATAATGAAGATGATTTTGATGGGTAAAATTGTTCTTTCATCGTATATATTAATTTCAATTATACTCACTTAGGTATAAAGAGTTGCTCCATTTAGAATCCGTTATTATATTATGTACAATAGCTGTTATAACTACGTACGTAAATGAATCATTATTTAAATACTGAACTACATTTTTCACGTTTGCAAATACGAACACCGTTACACGAAGTCAATGAAACGTTTTTTCATCTTTTGTTCATCTGCCTACACTTAACATAACCAATGCTTGCTAACAGTAACTCATAGGGATGGGCCGATACATATCTGATATCAGTATTTTAATATCGACCCCATATTTAAATCCTACTAATATTATAAATGTGAAAGTTTGTGATGATGAATGGGATGTTTGTTACTCTTTTACGCAGAAACGGATTTTGATGAAACTTTACAGTATTGTTGTTTATACATAGGACATGGTTCTGATGTATAAACAACAATACATACATATACGACTTCAATTATTCAATATCATTATTAATTATAAGTCGCGGGTAGGCGCTATTCTACTAAGTTTTTTTCTATACTGCTGGAAGAATATATTAGACATCACTAGTAATGGTAACAATTCAATTTTGTAGTATGTTGTATGACCATAACAAAGTCGGCAATTAGTGTTTTGTATCATTCGATTTAGTGCCAACAAAATGATACATGCTACTCAGATTATATATGTATTTTACATTCAGTTATATGACTTGCCAGTACAATATATATTTTAGTTTAAAATGTGATACTCGATATCAGATATCGATACAGAAATAACGATATTACCCATCACTAGTAACTCATGAATCACTAGTTACATAACAAACGGTGTGAATGAACGCTGGGTGTCCTATTAGCGATGTCGACGCTCTAATAGAGTAGTGTAACATGTTTGCTAGATCAATTAGCGTTTTATACACTGCTTCCTACAAGTGTGGAGGTATTTAAGATGACACGTGCCTCTTGTGGAGACATTATTAGTCGTGAATCTTGGTATATAATTGGATATCCGGTACCGAGAATTTATAGTAGAGACGAACAACGCACAACATACAATCGTAAATAATGACCTATAGATTATTAAAGGGACAAGTATTTTTTTTAGTTATATACAGCACCTACACGACCACAGGCCGCTCAACTGGCAATTGTTTTGAGTTTAATTACCATGAGTGACAAATTTCGTAAATGACGAAATTGGGGGCCAGTCCAGTGCAGATACTCAATGTACAAGCTTTGCTGAGTTTAGGATCATACGATTGAGTATGTGTTTGTCTGGCGATATTTATTTATGTATTGTGGCAGAATTTTTTTATCATGCTACAGCTTATGTGCGCATTTCTAAATAAAACAAATTGCAAGACCATTCAACCCGTAGTTAGCAAACAACCGGCGCTACCGTGTAGTCTGCTATTATTATATCCATCGTCGTTAGCAATCGTTGACATTACGACCATTTATTTATCTTGACCTCGCTTCGTCGTACTTCCATATAACTATCACTGACGGTTCATTGAAGATTCACTTGTCGCTGGATCGGCGCCAACTTCGAAGGAATTTTATACTTGCCCACCCACTGAGCGAGCGCCCCGAGATGTTTCTCAGATATCGTTAATGCAATATAAACGAGTCTTGTGTGAGTTTTTAAACTTCATCCATCTAGATGATCTATTTATATAATAAGCAGTATCTAGTTGTTAGAATGTCCGCTTGAAGACACAAGGGTGCGGTTTGCACCAGCAAACATGGCAAAACCAAAAACAAATATGAAAATTGCTGAAAAATATTAAACAGCACTGGGCGAGCATGGTGGACCATGGCTCATATCTCCCTCGCATTGAAGGGCATTTACCCGGTATAATAGCAATAATCTTGCCACCTGAGACCAAAATACATTGGCGTAGTTTGGGTGCACTGAAGAACACTTCTGCCTATCCTGCGGGGAGTAAATATAATTTGAAAGTAGATGTGTCTAGCTACTCGTCGACTGTTTTATGACAAAATCTTTGAAAATACGGAAAATATTTTTATAGCTATATTATGTAGGTTTTGTGTATATGGTAGATAGTACTAACAAATAGAAAGTTTTGATACTCTTATGTAAAACATCGCTAAACTTGCACGTATATAGAAAGGCGAGTTCCATTCCGAGGGAGATTTGGGCCATAGTCCACCACGCTCGCCCAGTGCGGGTTGGTGAACTTCACACGCCTTTCTATAGACGTGCAGGTTACCTCACGATGTTTTCCTTCACCGTTTAGCAAGTGGTAATCATTGTTGAAAATGACATTCGCACTTTGAACGTAAGGGGTGCAAGTTCAAATCCCAGGCTCGCACCTCTGAGATATTTTTCATGTGCGAATGTCATTCTCAATAATGATTACCACTTGCTGAACGGTGAAGGAAAACATCGTGAGGAAACCTGCACGTCTATAGAATGTCGTGTGAAGTTCACCAACCCGCACTGGGCCAGCGTGGTGGACTATGATGGCGCAAATCACCCTCGTATTGAGGGAGAATGTGCTCGGTATAATGGCAATAGGCTCACCCTCTATTTCATTGGGACCAAAATACATCGGCGAAGTGTGGGCGCACCTCTGCCTACCCCTTCGGCGAATACAGGCATGATGATTTATTTATTTACTAACATACATTGTCTATTCTATGCATGAAAATACTTTCAATCTCATATTAACGCGCACATGCCATAGATTCGCAATTCCTCGCATGAGTAAGCTGCCCTTGTCTGGCCGTTGTCATCTCGGAGTCATTCGCACCGCCCGGAATGCAATGTCGTGACATCACAGACACCTTCATTAACTCACAGGAGCCACTATCTGCCCTATCACATATTCAGTAAGGCATAATTTAGAATAGAGCAACTGGTGTCCTTTAATGCCTTTCCGATCCCCCAGTAAAAGAGAGAGTAAAGAAATATGAACGGTATCTTAAAAGCAAATAGGTTGAATTTGAAAAACTGTAACAACCCACAAAGGGCATTATCCAGGCTTCGGAGAACAGGAGTATAAAATTCAATGCGAATTTCCACTCTAATACGGGTTGTGAGAGTAGATATTTGTATGAGGTAATTTTTCAGATAAGGCCTTTGGTTGATTGAATAAACTTCAATGGCGGTAGTCATTAGGAATCATAAGAGCATATCCGACATAAAACAACCATTTGAAATAGAGATTTATTTAAAGACGGATAAGGTTTGTTTTTAGTTGTGTTTCTTTAAGGTCACACGGCGGACGAGTGCAACGACTCCACAATTTTAGCCCGGATGGTTTCATGCAGTTTTTATTGTGGTAGGGTCATAGGCCCCAGTTTTCCTTTTATTGCGTGTTTGAAGAATTTCTGCGTAGGCAACCGGGTGAAGTCTTTAATTAGGTAAATTGATGTATGTAACTCGATTGCTATCCGTAGATGGGTATGCTAATTGCGACAGTATTTCTTTCAATTATACAGGAATCTATGTTAGAAGTCCATATTGTATGCTAGTAGACTAATAGATAATGTACACTAGCATCGAACTAACATTTAATAAAAGAAATGGGAGATGTTATTTGTATTGTATTATTATTTATATTGTATTTATAATAGTAGCATTTGTTGTTTTATCTCTGTTATTTTGCTCTATCATATTTGTTTAGGTTTGATATACATCAAACCTATACAATAAGAATATATGTAGGTATTATGTAACTAAGTAGTTACTTATTGTACTTAAGTAACACTTAAATTAGTAATACTTAATAATAGTATTCAAAGTAAAATAAAATTATTTAATTTCTATAATTATAATTTACCTGATAACATGCTGTGTACTAGAATAATATAGACTTTTTTTGCGGATAGTTTGACATGACACAGTTACACTGTGTGTTTGCTTAAAAACCTTAAAATCAAATTTAAACCGACTTTCCTACTTATTTTACGGTACAACTGACATAGCTAATACGACGGTGAATATATTACAACTCCCTATAACATTTGAAGATACAACTATGGGATATAGGAATTAGCAATAGCAACTGTCATAGCAGTTTGACAATTGATATCGCTATTAATTTTTCTTTACGTAATTAACACATTTAAGTCTTTTCAGACTAGCATTTCATACGAGCGTATCAACTCGTTTTTTGATGTGGCGCGTATAGGCGCTCCTTTTGCCGCACGCGCACCTCGTACAAGCGTTGACGCGCTTATAAGCTTGTAAGCGAGCTGCGTTGTTTCAATTGTTTTTTCGTCGGGATCCATATCGCTAATGATGACACTCACCACCACCGGGTCGAGCGTACACGCCGGAATAAGCTCGTGGACGAGCGTTTGTCTTTTTAAAGCGCGCATGTTAGCGCGTACTGCCAAACGACCGTACACGCGCAAAACAAAACAGTGCTTTTAAAGCGCTCTAAGGTGCTTTCAAATCGTTTTATTTCTGTAGCTGTACTATTTGTTCTATTTTTCATCCTTGAACTTATATTGTGTGCTTGTAAAACTTTACCGTCGAGAAATTACTCACGATTGAAATATTTCCGTTTCAACGGTACATTTGATACTCAGATATTATTATTAGTCTGGGTGTACCTGAGATCATCCTTAGTCTATTGTATGGTACCAAAATATGGTGCCCAAGCCGAGGTCGTGCCCTCTGTGGCGCCCTTGAGCTAGTTGCCACCCTTTTCCGCCCTTATGGCCTTAGTTGGAGTGCACTCTGCGCTCGCCACTCCTCCGGTGAAGCTGTAAAGGCCAACTCACGGCCAACAGCGTAGTCCATTCAAAAAATACAGTTTTAGCAATGCATTAACTTACATAACTCTAAATTTTGCCACATTTTACAGCTGTTGCCATGCTAATGCATCGCCATTAATAAGAGTCGCCTACTAAGAAAACTGATGGTGAAACGAAAGTTGTTGTTTAGTCGTCTTCTACACTAATATTATAAAGAGAAAAGATTTGTATTTTTGTATGTAACGAATAAACTTAAAAACTACTGGATCGATTTCAAAAGTTATTTTACCGATAGAAAGTTACATTATCACTGAGTTACATTAAAAAGTTACATTAGAGAGTTAAATTAACACAGGCTATATTATACACCCGTGCGAAGCCGGGGCGGACCGCTAGTCTAACATAAGACACTACATCGCTTTGCTAGCCGTTAGTGAAAACGTTCATTATTTCTTTATGACCTACAAACGCTGTTAACTTTGAAACAAATGTCCTACGATTCCCGGCTTTGACATTGAGACGCTCTATAAAGCCCCCCGCACACTGGGGCGTCAAGACGCACTCGTCAAATTGTTTGCCAACACCAAAACAAACTGTACTGACTCATCGAAAAAAAACTGAGCCGTCGCGGGACGCCTGGCAGATGTGAAACATAAAACATAAACGTCGTAGCGGCGAGTGAACGAGTGAGCGGAGTCAGCCGGTGGGTGGAGTCTAAGTGGCGGAAAGAACCGAAAAGCCACGGAGCTGGTCGAAGTTTTGTTATTCCCGAGTCGCCGCATTCAAAACTATACTTTATGCATTAAGTAATAAGGTTGATTTCATTTTGTTGTGGCGAAGCGTCGGCAAATCTCGCCACGCCAAAAATCAGGTTTACCCTTCGCCATTGATGTTTTACATCAAAAGTACACTCTTCAACGAAATTACTAGCGAGGGCGAGGTTTTAATCGAAGAAATTCAATTTTTATTTATATTGACACAGAGTTCGTTTTGGTATGTGCAATCAATCTGACGGGCGACTTTTGACGGACCTGTGTACAGGGGTTTTATGACTCTGTAGCGCCGCTATCAGACGTAATTAGCATAGTTAACAGGTGGCTCATCGACCAATACGGGTTCCGAAACGTCCAATGTCATTGGAGCATAGATATACTCGATTGGTTTGTCTGCTTTTCGCCCTTACTTACTGGGGCGAACGATGTCACTTGACTTCCTTGTATTGTCTATAATATAATATAAAACACAAAAATTATGTCTATCTAGGTATGTCCGTTATGGACTTTGAAACCATCCTACCAATATGCCCCAAAATGGTTCCATTGAAAAGGCACTAATGCAAAGCTGGTTTTCGACCACTGAAACAATGAAATGAAATAATGAATGGACCTAATGGTCCATATTTTTTACTTTTCTCATACAAACATTATTGAGTAGTAGCACACGCTGAGTATCTGCTATATTATGTACTTTATTTTATATCTATTAATGTTTTTTTATCGTTTCAGGTAATGCAGTGAAATTATGTATTACAGTCAGTTGAAATTTGAACTAGGTAAGTTTATCACTAGATTTTGTTATCTTCATAGTCGACTAGTACTTAAACATAAATAAAATAGAACTTTATGTTTGTTTATGCAACTTTATGGAAGTATACACAGTACCTATACAGAAAACACAATTTTAATAGAATTGTGTTTGTCTTTCTGTCTGTGTGCCTGTTTATTTCTACGTAATCTTCTTATGATGTGACTTTAACTGGCAGATAGTTGACGATAAAATTATATATATAACATTTTCGTACAAATTTTGTTTCACTAATTAACATATTGATGAGCGATATATTAGTCGTAGTTTGGTATTAACCTTTCCTATGACACCCCGCGCCATGTCAGTGAAGTCTTAACTGCCGCATCATTTTAAGCGCGCATGGCTGTGCGTCTATCTGTAAAATCGAGCAGATCTACGTTCACGAAAGTTTAACAAACTCAAGCACAATTAAATAACCTACACTAAGTAAAGTTTTGTCTTTCTAACCCGTTTTAAAACCACTTTCCATTACTTCAGCAAAACACATTCAGCACTCAAGACCGTATGAACTTCGCTTTGTGACTCCAAGTCGACCGAGTTGCTATAACTTGGAAATTTTATTCATCTCACTTGGAGTAGACGGCCTCTACCTCCATCTTTCAATTCGGATAAAAGGGTCTTACGTTTGTTTTAAACTCTCTGCTCTACATTTGAATATATAGAGCTATATTTATACAGATATATAGAATTGAAGTGACTGTTTGTTATGTCATAATAACAGATTAAAAAAAAATGCATAATGTATAAAAAAACTTTATTTTTTGCTGTTTGTCCTACGTAATGTCCTGAATGGCTAAATCTATTTTGACGGGACTTTCTCTGACAGATAGCCGATGTAGGAGTAACTTAAGCAACTATGTTTTTAATTTTAAAATTTAGTATGTACCGTCATCGAATTTATTCCTACATTTCTACCACAAGTGTCCGTTCATTATAAATAAGCACTGGACGTTCTCATCATATCTCTCGTGACACCGTGTGATGTTTCTCAGTATTTTTTGTCGTATGACCTCAGTAACATAGAATTAATCAAGGGTAAATAACGTGAGCCTAGATGAGAACCGTAAATAGTATATAGGTAGGAGGGCGGGTAAATTAGTCCAAGAATAAGAACATTTACTTCAATTCAGCTCAGACTTAGTTCTACACTCAAATAGTAACTTTAGTAAGTAACTCTTTTATGAAAAATATTACCATGGTCAGCAAGTTTAATCTATCAAATCTCTTCATGTGCAAGTCAAGTCTATTATACCCTGTGGTGAGCAAGTGTATCAAATAGTCCAGTTCATAATATGTCTTAGCTTGTAAGCCAAGTCTATAAAATCTCTCAGTGAGCAAGTCAGGTGTGTCAAATGTCTTAGTTCGTAAGTCAAGTCTATAAAATCGCTCAGTGAGCAAGTCAAGTGTGTCAAATGACTTAGTTTGCAAATCAGGTCTATAAAATCTGCTGCTAAGCAAGTCATCTCTATGATCACTCTTAGTATGCAAGTAAAATCTATCAATTCACAAGTATCTAGCTCAAATCAACCCTTTTTACAAGGCATCCACAAAAAGATAACCAGTTTAACGTGACGCCATTTTGTAGTTGTAGCATGTGCGCCAAGATTAGACTTATGTCACAGAATATGTTGATTATATCTCTTTCTCTCGTATGAAATAAGACAGAGAGCGACCGAGCCAATCCGTGACACAGGTCTTGTCTTGACATGCATGCTGACGCCACTGATCGTTGTCCAAATCGCGTCCGCTCTCCCGTTGGGTCGCATGCAGTTTTTCCTCGTAAATTATTTCTTCCATCCCCCGAGCTCTATATCTGTTGTGATGGTGATAAGCGCGACTCGGCGTGCCGGCACCCGATAACGCTTATTACAATATTATAAGACGTTTATTTGAGCACTCTTGTAATGATGAATGAGGTACGAGATAGTGACGATCAGCAAAGGGCAGCTGGCCGTGGAAAAGAGAATTTATTAAATAAGACTTTTTAACATTAGGAAATTGAATTATTTAACATTTCTGTATTGAAATTCGTTTATTTAATTTGCTTTTGCGTGGTTTTAGTAGCAGTTGGACGGGCCTTAAAACCAGCGGGGCGATTTTCGTGCGATCGACATCCATCACTATTAGAGATATGTCGAATCGAAACGTCAAATTGGTTGTATTTTTATCTTCTGTTTCGACATATCTCTAATAGCGCAGAACCATTCAAGCGTTTGTAGCTCAGAAACTATGATAGTTTTGTTTAGTCTGCCCTCGCAGACCATCTACATATCTGCTACGGCATACGCAGCTATACTATTATTCCAGACTTCTGATACACTTTGTATCCGAGCCGAGTGGTAGAACGCACACCTTGCAATCGAAGTGTGCAGGTTCAAACCCCGGCTCGCACCTCTGGAATTTATGTGCGAATCTCATTTTCATCCGAGATTATCACTTGCTATGAAACGGTGAAGGAAAACATCGTGAGGAAACCGGCACGTCTGAGGGAACTTGACTAGTTTTCCATAAATGTTTGAAGTCTGCCAACCCGCACTGGACCAACGTGGTGGACTATGGCCTGAATCCCCCTCGCATTGAGGGGAGGCCGTGCCCAGCAGTGGGACGTTAAAAGGGCTGTAGTAGTAGTAGATACACTTTTTATATATAACTATCATAATTATTATTTATCGTTAACTTTGCCGGCTGTAATTACGCCTATATGACCCAATTAAATACATATAAAAGTTGAATAACGTCTTGCATATAAAAGGGTGAGTGAATTCACTCACCCTTTTATCAATCCTTCCTTCGATATGTATTTCTACAGGGTAATTTTTTTTTTTTTTTTTTTATGAGATGAGGGAGACAAACGAGCAGACGTTTCACCTGATGGTAAGTGATCAACGCCGCCCATGGACACCTGCAACACCAGGGGCATCGCAAGTGCGTTGCCGGTCTTTAAGGAATGAGTATGCTCGTTTCTTGAAGATACCTTTGTCGCATCGGTCCGGGAACACCGCTGCAGGAAGTTCATTCCACAATTTGGTGGTGCGAGGGAGAAAATTCCTGGTAAATCGCACTGTACTGGAACGCCATTCATCCAGATGGTGAGGATGGTAATGCAGTCTGTGGCGAGCCGTGCGATGGTGGACACGGTGCCGCCGTGTACATTATGAAAATGTCCCTATAAATGACTATTTTACTTAAGCGACATTGTTGGGCGATATTGACTTATACAGGGTCTGTCGTAAATAATGGATAACCCGTAAACTGGAGTTGGTCCGGATGTGAAACTGTAAGAAAATCGTATTTTTTTGCCAGGGTTTCTAACCATATGAAAATGGCGTAGCCTTTTATACTTTTTTATGAATTTCGCTACTTTTTTCATTAATTCCGTTGCCATTTCATCAAATTTAGGTATTTCTATGTGTTTTTTTTAGTATTATAATCCTGAAGACGTGTATTATCTAATTTTAGTACAAGTTTAGGTGTTTTTAACGTTAAACATATTCAAAATAATAGTTTTATGCCCTTTTTTTAAACTATTTTTTTCTTAATGTCAACTTTGATCATTTACTGTGAAAAAAAAAAGTACGGCGCTATAGCTGCCCATTATCTTAATAAATTGTCTAGTATGTGTAGATTCTAAAAAGGTATTACAATGTGTACTTCACAAGCCATATCAAGTTACAGGAGTAAAATCAATATCAAGGTCAGAATTTTAAATTTTTAAGTATTGTTATAAATGGTTATAAAACTTCGTCATAATTATTTAATTCTACCAAGATTCTTAACACAAACAATATCGGGCCACTAATAAGGATATTCAGAAGAAAACCAGGTTAATTTAAGTAAAAAAAATAATTATTTTATCAATAACTTAAACTAAATGCTCGAAGTGCCCTCCACCGGCAGCAATACATGCTCTACATCGCCTAATAAAAGATCTTTTAATCTGTCGCGCATAACCAGCTTCTTCAATTTTACTTGCTGCTACTTGAATGCGCGCACGCAACTCTTCCACAGAATTTATTGTCATGTCAATCTGTTTATTGGGTGATGGGTGTGGGTGATGCAGTGCTGTTTATTGTGTGTCAAAATGATGGGTGTCCAGCACATTACGCTGTTCGTGTAAGGGAACACTTAAATAACACGTATCCAGATAGATGGATAGGGCGATTGGGTCCAATTTTATGGCCTCCACGTTCGCCAGACCTTAACCCGTTGGACTTTTTTTACTGGGGCTGTATTAAGGAAAAAGTGTACAGCGAAGCAATAAATTCTGTGGAAGAGTTGCGTGCGCGCATTCAAGTAGCAGCAAGTAAAATCGAAGAAGCTGGTTATGCGCGACAGATTAAAAGATCTTTTATTAGGCGATGTAGAGCATGTATTGCTGCCGGCGGAGGGCACTTCGAGCATTTAGTTTAAGTTATTGATAAAATAATAATTTTTTTTTTACTTAAATTAACCTGGTTTTCTTCTGAATATCCTTATTAGTGGCCCGATATTGTTTGTGTTAAGAATCTTGGTAGAATTAAATCATTATGACGAAGTTTTATAACCATTTATAACAATACTTAAAAATTTAAAATTCTGACCTTGATATTGATTTCACTCCTGTAACTTGATATGGCTTGTAAAGTACACATTGTAATACCTTTTTAGAATCTACACATACTAGACAATTTATTAAGATAATGGGCAGCTATAGCGCCGTACTTTTTTTTTTCACAGTAAATGATCAAAGTTGACATTAAGAAAAAAATAGTTTAAAAAAAGGGCATAAAACGATTATTTTGAATATGTTTAACGTTAAAAACACCTAAACTTGTACTAAAATTAGATAATACACGTCTTCAGGATTATAATACTAAAAAAAACACATAGAAATACCCAAATTTGATGAAATGGCAACGGAATTAATGAAAAAAGTAGCGAAATTTATAAAATACTATAAAAGGCTACGCCATTTTCATATGGTTAGAAACCCTGGCAAAAAAATACGATTTTCTTACAGTTTCACATTCGGACCAACTCCAGTTTACGGGTTATCCATTATTTACGACAGACCCTGTATACATATTTGGAATCAGCGACTTTTTCTGCGTGGAATGAGTATACCCTCCTGTAAAGTTAAAAAAAAACGGCCAAGTGCAAGTCGGACTCGCGCACAAAGGGTTCCGTACCATTATCTATAAAATCGGCAAAAAAATCACGTTTGTTGTATGGGAGCCCCCTTAAATTTTTATTTTATTCCGTATTTTAGTATTTGTTGTTATAGCGGCAATAGAAATACATCATCTGTGAAAATTTCAACTCTCTAGCTATCACGTTTCATGAGATACAGCCTGGTGACAGACGGACGGACTCAGTAATAGGGTTCCCGTTTTACCCTTTGGGTACGGAACCCTAAAAACGCTTAATACAAATAACCTATCACCTTTCGATATAAAGATTGAATTTCTGTAGCAAACGCCACGTGACCACGTGACTAAGTTTACTCGCGTCATAAATAACATAATAATAATAATACATCATCACGCCTGTATTCCCTGAAGAGGTAGGCAGAGGTGCACTGTAGTGCGCCCACACTTCGCCGATGTATTTTGGTCCCAATGTAATATGGGGCGAGCCTATTGCCATTATACCGATGCGACAAAGGTATCTTCAAGAAACGAGCCTACTCATTCTTTAAAGGCCGGCAACGCACTTGCGATGCCCGTGGTGTTGCAGGTGTCCATGGGCGGCGTTGATCACTTACCATCAGGTGAAACGTCTGCTCGTTTGCCTCCCTATCTCATAAAAAAAAAATACCGGGCACATTCTCCCTCAATACGAGGGAGATTTTTGGGCCATAGTCCACCACGCTGGCCGAGTGTGGTTTGGTGAATTTTACACGCCTTTGTATAGACGTGCAGGTTTCTTCACGATGTTTTCCTTCACCGTTTCTAAGTAAGTGATAATCTCGGATGCAATTAAGATTCGCACATGAAACCCAGAGGTGCGAGCCGGGGTTTGAACCTGGGCACTTTGATTGGAAAGCGTGCGTTCGACCACTCGGCTACCACTGCCTGCATAAATAACATTTCATTGTGAAATGTGCTTTTTCTACGAGTTAATACAGTTTGTTTTGGCATTTGTATTAATATGTTGAATAGGAAGCAGATAACACAAGTGTCCTAGATATGACCGAGGACAAACACGAGTAGGTACAAGTGTGAGTACTTGAAACCAAGAACCAGGTCAATATAACTGCAGCCCTTCACACACTGGGGCGTCAAAGCTCGCGCGTCCAATTTTTTTGCCAATATTAAAACGTACTATATTATACTACTACTACAGCCCTTTTAACGTCCCACTGCTGGGACGGGCCTCCCTCAATACGAGGGGGTTTGAGCCATAGTCCATCACGCTGGCCCAGTGCGGGTTGGCAGACTTCACACATCTATCGAAAACTAGTCAAGTTCCCTCAGACGTGCAGGTTTCCTCACGATGTTTTCCTTCACCGTTTCTTAGCAAGTGATAATCTCGGACGAAAATTAAATTCGCACATATATCCCAGAGGTGCGAGTCGGGGTTTGGACCTGCACACTTCGATTGCAAGGCGTGCGTTCGACCACTCGGCTACCACTGCTATATATACATGTTATTATATACATAGAAAAAAAAAACATTGTATAGCGAAATGACACTTATATCGCGAGCGAATTTCGAAGCGTAGCGGCAAGGCTTTCACCACTGAAATTCAATCTTTATGTAATTTGACATAGAGTTCGCTTTGGTAATGGTATACATTTTGACGCGTTGCGTTTGACGCCCCATTATGCGGGAAGCTTTACTCCGGTACTCCCACTTACCTATACAATTGTTATTGGCCATTGTTAATACGTTAATATAAACAATACGTGTTGTTATGGCTGGCTTATGTAAATCTTTGCTGCCTTCCGATGGATAAAAGGCCATTAAGTGAGTAAACCCAATTTTGCGCTACAAGATGGATAGGGTACTCCTTATTGTACACCAAGTAGAGAGAGAGAAAACAAAAACTGAGCCGTCGCGGGACGCCTGGTAGACGTGAAACATAAACGTCGTAGCGGCGAGTGAGCGGAGTTAGCTGGTGGGCGGAGTCTAAGCGGAAAGAAGCGAGGAGCCGAGGAGTACGAAGTGTGGCCGCATTTCGAACTATACTTTATAATTTAAGTAATAAGGTTGATTTCAATTTGTTGTGGCGAAGCGTCGGCAAATCTCGCCACGCCAAAAATCAGGTTTACCCCTCGCCTATAGATGTTTCACATCAAAAGGATTCCATTATCTCGCTAGAAATTATATAGGCTCCCCAATTAGGTTACATGCTATTATCAACACGACGACGTGTTAACACGACACATAACAAAAAATATTTTTAATAAAAAATACCGACTTCAAAAACCTACGTGCACTAAAAAGCTACAAATAACCTTATAACACCTCATACACTCATAACTCATTACATTTGGAGTCGGTGCCAATCTACATCAGACTAGGCAAATACACTCATGGGTTGGCAACAATGAATTTAAATTGAACGGTTCGAATTCAGAACCTCCTCCTTTTTGAAGTCGATTAAAAAGTAAGGAAAAGCACCAATGCAACCAATAAAGTGTCACGTCCATTTGGTTATCCAATCGTAACACAATGTTATTAGAATACAGATAATATCGGACAAACAGATTTATTTATCACACATAACAAGATTTACAAAGATATGTTGACAATCTGCCAAATCGGTTGGCTATATGCCAAGCGTTGGCTCATTGGGTCTTGACGTCTTGTCTCCGTATAATATTTATAAACCACAGTTCCTATACATACAGGATGTTTTAGAAACCTAAAATAATTTGTTTGTTAACTTCTGCATGAATATCGGGTAACTTTACTAATTACTAGTTTATCTTTAAACTAACTATCTTTGGATTGACGTAAAGAATTGTTTTTCTGTTATGATGTAAAATAATTAATGGTAAAAGAATTTGGTCGAAATTCGAACATGATTATCTATTTATTTTTGTCGCCAATTCCATATATGTGTATACCTAAAATATTATTTCGGACTCCTGCTACACTCTGCATAATATACTACATGCATCGATACTCCCGAAAAATAACATGGAACGCAAAACTAAAATTTTAACAAAAAAAAATTACCTTTAAGAAATAAAATATATATCTCGGCAATGCGTCAGAATTACAAAACCGTCTATTGTGATATGTACTAAAGTGTTAGTCTTTAGTTTTTCAAGTGTTCCCACTCAAAAACGGTAGTCAACGTCGTGCAGAGGTCAAAATATACAACGTCATACCATAAATAGTCGAATTATAAATATTTATCATTGGAATTAATTACGTTGCATATTGTTTGAACGAATTGAATAGTATAATACTCACTCTGTAGCCATAACTGGTAATGTTAATGCAATTTAGACCTTGCTACGTCAAACTGATGTATTGTAATCAATTAATTACTGCGCGGACCTAGTTACGGCGGTAAGCGGTAAGCGAACAACACAAAGCCTCGAAGTTTTTGCCAAAACCAAAACGAACTTTATGGACTCATGGAATAGGTTTATTTTTCAACGAAATGACACTGCTCGAGTGAATTTTGACGCGTCGGCGCCTGGTTTTTACCCATAGAGTATCTAGAGTACCCATAACGACTCCACTCTTCGTATACATAGAGGGGACAAAACAATACAAAAAAATTGACCAATCGGTCATGTCGTTGTTGGGTTTTAGCGACACTAACGTAAACGATTTTATATATTTTATAAGATTTATTATTTTCTCCAAACAACTATTAGTTTGATACAATTAAATAGGGCTTTGTCCCGACACCCCTGAGCAAGGTGAAGTGTTTGTAAACAAACCCTATTTGCTGCGATAACACCTTGATAGTGGTAATTGTTATTCAAAGGGATTATATTACCAGTAAATCTGAATTCACAGAATCGGCACCTATTTCATAGAAAAGAAAATTCGTATCGGTTTTATATCTATGACTACCTTAAAATATATTCTTTGTAATGAATAAAATAGATACATACGATTTAATACGATTTCGCGTATTTGATGACGTAAATATTTTGATCACGCCTTAATATGTATTTTAAAATAATGGTAATACGTAATGAGAGTTTAAATTGTTAATTAGATATAATATTTTTTGTGGATTTGCAGAAGTATGACTTAGTAAAGGCGTTCATTGATTAAAATGGTCACAATATCGCCCCTGTATTCTCCGAAAGGGTTGACAGTGGTGCACTAATAAACACCAACATGTCGTCAATATTGTTTAGTAGCAAATCAATTTAGAAAACGGTAACTAAAATAACTACAGCCCTTTTAATGTCCCACTGCTGGGCACGGGCCTCCCCTCAATGCGAGGGGGATTCAGGCCATAGTCCACGACGCTGGCCCGGTGCGGGTTGGCAGACTTCACACATCTATCGAGAACTAGTCAAGTTCCCTCAGACGTGCAGGTTTCCTCACGATGTTTTCCTTCACCGTTTCATAGCAAGTGGTAATCTCGGATGAAAATGAGATTCGCACATAAACCCAGAGGTGCGAGCCGGGGTTTGAACCTGCACACTTTGATTTGCAAGGCGTGCGTTCGACCACTCGGCTACCACTGCTAATAAGAAGATAAAACATTATACAGTACAGTATTTAATTATAATCATATTTTTTATTATATATTTGATGCTGACTGTACACTATGTAGGTCAAACTATTTTAACATTAAAACAGGTTATTCCCTAAAATATATCTTATTTTCTTATTCAGAACAAAAAGCTGAGAACCTTATCGAACTGTAAACATCTTACTTTATCTCACCTTTGTACAGAGTGGGAGGGATGGTGGCTGGGGTGGGTTCACCTCCCCACTACACATCAAAGATTGAAGACTAAAAGATGTTCTGAAGGGTTGTAGTACAGCTAATGCTAAGCTATCCTATGCGAATAATTTTGTAGTCTATACTAATAGTATAAAGATTAGTATTTTTGTATGTAACGAATAAACTTAAAAACTACTGAACCGATAAAAATAATGCCTTTAAAAAGCTACATTATCACTGAGGCTATATTAATTTACCCCAAAATGTTAAAAAAAAAAAAAATCATCCGTGCGAAGCCGGGATGGGCCGCTAGTCTATACATCTATACATCTATACAAATAAATAAAATTGGAGTGTCTGTTTGTAATATCAAAATAACAATTTTTTAATTTTTTACCAAATGCGTATGAAAGTATATACGATACCTATAACGAAAACGCTATTTTAATTTTTTTTGTCTGTCTGTCTGTCTGTCTGTTTGTTTGAGGTAAACTTCTAAACGGCTGAACCGATTTCAATGGGACTTTCACTGACAGACAGCTGACGTTCCAAGGCGTAACTTAGGCTACTTTAATTTTTAGAAAAAGCATTATGGTTCCGCGGGAAAAACATAATACCCATATTTCCGGGTAATCTCCCTAAAGTCCACGCGGGCGAAGTCGCGGGCACAGCTAGTTATTAATAAAGATAGTGGAGATCTCAAAATAATACAATTTACCCGCGGCTATTAAACACTGTAAAATGTGCCTAGTGCAAAAAATCGTTTCAACAACTGTTAGTTGTCGACTAAAGCGTAGGGCAATCGGTCCAGTTGTTCTTAAACTTATTTGTTACATACAAAAATACAAATCATTCCTCTTTATGATATTAGTATAGATGTGTATTGATTAAGTTTGCTCTTGCTATTAATACTTGATACTGACTGAAATACCCGCAGTTTGAGCCATTCTTCATCTTATGTTACTAAATTTATTTCGTAAAAATAATAATAATACATCATCACGCCTGTATTCCCCGAAGGGGTAGGCAGAGGTGCACTGTAGTGCGCCCACACTTTGCCGATGTATTTTGGTCCCAATGTAATAGGGGGCGAGCCTATTGCCATTATACCGGGCACATTCCCCCTCAATACGAGGGAGATTTGCCATAGTCCACCACGCTGGCCCAGTGCGGGTTGGTGAACTTCACACGCCTTTCTATAGACGTGCAGGTTTCCTCACGATGTTTTCCTTCACCGTTCAGCAAGTGGTAATCATTGTTGAAAATGACATTCGCACATGAAAATTATTTCAGAGGTGCGGGCCTGGGATTTGAACTTGCACCCCTTACGTTCAAGGCGGGCGTTCTTGCCCGCGAGGCTACCACTGCTCGTAAAAAAAGAAGGAGAAATTATATTTTTAGAGACAATAAGGCATTTTATGTCTGCATCTACGCTCGCAGTGAAGGCGGCCGTTCGATTCAACATTTGCATGAAAATGGAGGCATCGTTTGACCCTTTTTCGCTGTTACCTATTTGTTTTATTTATCTCCCTCTGTCTTGTCAATTTAGCCGTGAATTTTTCAGCCTCCCGCCGCTCCCCTAGTTTGTGGAGTGAATATTTATGCGCCAAAACGGATCGCAATTTGTAAATTCGATTTATTTTTTTAAGATTTGTATTCTTTATATACGTAATATTTTATTTACATTACAAGACAAAATATTTACATAGATAACAATTTGCAAAAAGACTTCGAGAGGAAGAAAATGCAAGTACCTACTCTTTAAAAACTTAAGAATTTTATTAATTGTAATTTTTAAACAAAATGTTGCCGACCCCTGTTCTAGGATACCGTTCAGTCACCATCATAATCAGTAGTACCCAGTAACTTTTCCATTTTTAAATCAACGGATGCATAAATTTTTCAACACACAGTTAAAGTTGGATGTTGGAAGTTGGAACATACTTGGAAGCACTAGCGGCATATGTTGGCCAACTTGTGGGAATGATTAATGTGTGTTGCCAACTTCTATGTAAAATATGTACTTACCGTATAACACACGTGCGATCCTTTAGTCGCGAGTTCTACGTGGCTGAAGTAGGGTCCTATTGAGAGCAGAGAGTAAGGCATTTTTGGACTCCATTGATCAATATATTAATCTTCTACTACTACTACTACTACAGCCCTTTTAACGTCCTACTGCTGGGCACGGGCCTCCTCTCTATGCGAGAGGGATTCGGGCTATAGTCCACCACGCTGGCCCAGTGCGGGTTGGCAGACTTCACACTTCTATTAAAACTAGTCAAGTTCCCTCAGACGTGCAGGTTTTCTCACGATGTTTTCCTTCACCGTTTCATAGCAAGTGATAATCTCGGATGAAAATGAGATTTGCACATAAATCCCAGAGGTGCGAGCCAGGGTTTTAACCTGCACACTTCGATTGCAAGGTGTGCATTCGACCACTCGGCTACCACTGCTGGTTTAGTCTTCTATTCTATAATTCCTGTCAGTGCCCTTTGAAACGAGACCTTTGCGATAATTGCCCTAGTCTGGTTGAAACCTGGATCCCGCCCAGTTCATTGTATAGTACCAATGGTACTATAATGCTTAGTTTGGGATCGTACAATGAGTATGTGTTGTCTGATATATATTTATTTAACGTCGACACTCGCGCGTAAAGTATTTTGCCATACCAAAACTAATTGTAATGGCTTATAAAAAAGTTCATTCTTCAACTAAATGACACTGTAAGCGCGAGCGAATTTCAAAACTTGGAGGCGTACCTTTTATCACAGAAATATAATCTGTATGCATATTGACACAGAGTTTGTTTGGTATTGGCAAACATTTTGACGTGCGGTGGGCTTTATAAGTTTTTGGTAGATGTATTATTTTTGGTTTAGTTATAATTCTGAAATTAAATTGTCAATATGTGAACCGCTGTCAGTAAGGCCACACCCCACCACTTAATAAAACATTGAACAACATTTGCTACGTTCTTACATTGAAATAATGCGAGTTGTTTATTGTGAAGTAATACCGCGATAGCTCGAAACTTTCTTTTATATTTGCTTACGTTTCGCTAAATGTTAGTACATTGTTGTTTAATTTTGTGTACCCACAAATAGAAGTATAATGTATTTTTGAAAAAAAAAATGAAAAAAAAAAAAACTTCATTCTCAATTATATTTTTTCTTTTTTTACCTGGTAAGTAAAGGTGTGGTAAGTGGTAAATTACAGGGCACCGACACTTTGCCGATGTATTTTGGTCCCAATGTAATAGGGGGTGAGCCTATTGCCATTATACCAGGCACATTTCCCCTCAATATGAGGAAGTTTTGGCCTACAGTGCACCACCCTGGCCCAGTGCGGGTTGGTGAACGTCACACGTCTTTCTATAGACAAGCTTGTTTCCTCACGATGTTTTCCTTCAACGTTCAGCAAGTGGTAATCATAATTGAAAATGACATTCTCACATGAAAATCTTAGAGGTGCGAGGCCGGGGTTTGAACTTGCACCCCTTACGTTTAAGGCGGACGTTTTACCAACTGGGTTTCAATTTTTTTGTTGATTACGTATATCCATGGTTTACAACTGGGCTTTATCTTATTTCTGTTGCAATCAGATTATAGACACAATTCTCATATTTAATTAACGTCCACTTTCGCGAAAATAATGTTAAATATACTGTTTAATTTACCAGACGGTATTCAAATCTGTTCCTATAAAAAAAAAACCTTTGTATGAAGCGCTTTAGAATCCTGTTTCGGCTTGATACTTCTGGCTTAAATAATTTAATCTCTAGTCTTACGAATAACGATAAGATTTTATAGGAACCCAGAAAAAACAAAAGATTGCGAATAAAATAAATTAAAAAAGAAATATTCCATATTTAACCTAAAAGGTTTGCAATCACCTTTAAATATAAACGATACATAGAGCTTATTAAACTGCCAAACGAGTCAATAGTTCATCGAACCACCACAAGCTTGAATATTAACAGTCGAGTATAGTCATCATTCCTATTTATTGTAATGATATCGTGACCAGCGTCGTACGCTGCGCATAATCACGGTTTAATCGCCCATCCGGAGAGGTCGTGTGTCACGATTCGAATTTTATAATAATAAAATTATGGCAGGTGTTTGCAACCTTTTGTTATAGTGCAAAGGCATCGCGACGTTTGTTATGTATGAAAGCGTCACGACGCCAGTTATAAGGTGGGCGTTGACGCCTTGACTGCAAATGTTGAAGGCGTCACAACGCCGCCGTAGCGTTAATAAGGATGTTGGGAGGCCAGGTATGAGGGAGTCTCGACTTCGGTTAAGTATGGGTTTATCCTTTAGAGAATTTGAGTCGTAATGCTGTATACGTATTGTCTTTGAATACATAATTATTATGTACTAGCTGTGCCCGCGACTTCGTCCGCGTGGACTTTAGGGAGATTACCCGGAAATATGGGTATTATGTTTTTCCCGCGGAACCCTAATGCTTTTTCTAAAATTAAAGTAGCCTAAGTTACGCCTTGGAGCGTCAGCTATCTGTCAGTGAAAGTCCCATTGAAATCGGTTCAGCCGTTTAGAAGTTTACCTCAAACAAACAGACAGACAGACAGACAGAAAAAAAATTTAAAATTGCGTTTTCGTTATAGGTATCGTATATACTTTCATACGCATTTGGTAAAAAAGTGTTATTTTGATATTACAAACAGACACTCCAATTTTACTTATTTGTATGTATGTATGTATGTATGATATTACAAACAGACACTCCAATTTTATTTATTTGTATGTATAGATATCTTCTGATATGTAGAGTCGCATTCCAATCTATTAAACATTGATGGGCAGATTGATGTTATGAGGATGAGCTAATATTATTTTGATAGGGACAGAGATAATAGGGATCTATCTTATTCAAAAATCTTTTACAAACAGCTATTAGTGCATCGTGAGGAAACCTGCGTGTAGAAAAGCGTGTGAAGTTCACCAACCCGCACTGGGCCAGCGTGGTGGACTATGGCCCAAGTATTCGTATTAAGGGGAAATGTGCCCGGTTTAATGGCAATAGGCTCGCCCCCTATTACATTAGGACCGAAATACATCGGAGAAGTGTGGGCGCACTACGGTGCACCTCTGCCTACCCGTTCGGGGAATACAGGCGTGATGATGTATTTATATTAGTGCAATATTTTTGAGCAGCTGATTGTGTGTCAAATCTCTTTTTTTGTCAATGATTAGTAATACACTTTGGCGGAAAAGGGAAGATCTTCCTCCCAGGCGGGTGGTATGCCTGGCGAGGTCCGCTACGCCCCCCCGATGATGTTGTTGGGGAATTTGTATATATAGTTCAGATCGTCGAACACACCAGTACCGCGAGCTAGGATTTTCATTGTACTTTGTATGGCGGATAATTTCTTGAACGCGTAGAATTGCGATAGGTCTACAGTCGCGCCATCTAGTAGCGACTGGCGGTAGTTGTATTTTGTGGCGAGATATAGGGTGCGCCACAACACCAATCCGCTTTCAACCAGCGTGTTGGACTATGGCCCAAATCTTCCTCGTATTGAGTAGGTTTTTTTTTTATGAGCTAGGGAGACAAACGAGCAGACGGTATAATGATAATAGGCTCGCCCATATGACATTGTGTCCAGATTACATCGGCGACTTGTAGGTCCACAGCAGTGCCTCTGCCTACCCCTTCAGGATATACAGGCGCGATGTTTTTTTTTCATTGAGAGATTATGTATCCTTTATGTTTTCCTCACACTGCACTGTCATTATTTATTTTGACAACTGGCTACGTTAATTATGTAATTTAAATAAATATCTAAATTATTTTGTACAAGGAAACAATAGCATATTTACATACATTGTTTTACATACATATAAAGGGGGGTTATCGAACCCGAGACGTCATCAGGTCGAATATATGACAGCTGTCATCGGCAGCAAATTAATCTTAACTCTATTGCGCGGCATTAAAGTTGACATTTAATTACCGCTATCTCAATTATTACGGGTACCGAAAGTAGTAATATCTTATACAAAGGAATTGTGATCTTAAATCTGAGAATTTAAGGTTGACATTTAAATAAATATTCATCAACAATATCATAGTTTATACTGTAGATATAATAAATGAATTTCAACGTTGAGTTTAAACTAATAAGGTTTAAATTGCAATTTCAATTAATTTATTTGCGTTATTGTCACATTAATTGTTTGGTTAACAATGACGTATGAATAACATTTTGCTGTAATATTTTAATGGATATTTACTGTGTTTGTGTTTGCAGTAATAATTAACTAATTGAACAGTATGTTAAGTTAATTAATTATACGTAATAAATACTATCATCTTAATTTGTAGATATTTCGATTCCCATTAGCGCCAAATTATCCGTTATTACCTTTTTGAAATTTGTCCAATGACCGCGTAGACATAAGTTTTATCTCTTTCATCTGTCAGATTTGTCGAGAAAAAAATGTCACGTCGAGATTTTTGTACTGGACATGGCTCGGTGTGACGTCATTTTATCGACGAATCTGACAGTTCAAAGAGATAAAACACAGGTCTGGGTCTGGGTGTAACTGGCATCACCCCCAGTCCATTGTATGGTACCTATACCTCTTAATGACTTACCATCTACTCTCCCATACTGCGTTGAAGGCATCATATCTATTTGTGGTTTAGAATAATCCCTTCATTGTAAATGGGAGTACACGCACCTTACTGTACTAGCCTCCTAAGCGTAAATACTAAATTTGTATTTAATATTAGACTGCCGTGAGTATAATTCTTCTCTAGTATTGTGGCAAAGGTGCTGTCTGCTCTCATGGTTTTGCTGCTCCTGAGAATGTATTACTCGCAATTATCATTTTAAAAAGAGTAACCATTAAGTTTCTTACCGGCTCTTCTCAGTGGAAGCAGCATTCCGAACCGGTGGTAGAATCTGACTATTTGTAAGTGCGTTTGGCCTACACGAATATAAAAAAAAAATATTTTGATTTTTGATATTATAGTACATGCTTTGCTTAGTTTAAGATCAAACGATAAGTATATGATGTCTGTATGTATAATCGTACAACTTTTGGTTTGTTTATTTTTACTTTATGTGTTTCACTAACTGTCCTCTATCCACTAACTGTCCTCAGTACCTACATACCAAAGTAATTGACCTAATTCGCTGGTTCCTATCCAAATGTATGTAATTAATACGCGAGGGTTGCTTGCTATTATCACCGGGGTTGTCACCTTCATAGAAGTGCTGTCCCTCAATTAGCATACTCTTGGGGTTTTGCGCGTGTCGTGGCTACCCTGACCTTTGGACGCGGCACGTAATGGAGTTTCCACTTGTGTATGTACTAAATAATTAAGTGAATATATACTAGAGTATATAAAAAAATAAGACTGAATTTTTGTGTGAAAAGCCACGCCGAAACGATCTAGACACGTAGATATTTATTTCAAGCAAACATCTATTTTAGATTTGGACTGGATTGGATCTATGCTTAAACAATGTCATTTAGAATGGGAACACGCTTAAAATATAGGTTCTATAGCTAAGTCAGAAATATTGTATACTAGCTGTGCCCACGACTTCGCCCGCGTGGACTTAGGGAGATTTCCTGGAAATCATGGTTTTATGTTCATCCCGCGGAACCCTAATGCTTTTTCTAAAATAAAAGTAGCCTAAGTTACGCCTTGGAACATCAGCTATCTGCCAGTGAAAGTCCGGTTGAAATCTGTTCAGCCGTTTGGAAGTTTCCTCGGAACAAACAGACAGACAAAAATTTTAAAAATTGCATTTTCGTTATAGGTATCGTTTGTTGCATGCGTAGGTATGAATTTGTTAAAATAATGTTATTTTGATATTACAAACAGACACTCCAATTTTATTTATTTGTGTAGATTGTCAAAAGATCCAAAAATTTCGAAGAACACAACTCTGAAATCAGCTATTACTGTTGTACTCGCTTTGATGTAAATAATAACATAGCAGAAGGCACAAGAGACTCAACTGAGTATGCCTAGGTTAGTCGAATTTTGACAGAAAAATAGGTTTCAATATTTTGTGTTCATACAATAAATTGAAATTAAACTATTTTACGGATGTTATCGCGTTTATTTACTATTTTATTTTCCCGACGTTTCGGCTGCTTTACAGCAACCATGGTCACGGGGGGACTGAGGTGTTAGACGTCCTGATGTCATAGTTAATAACTAGGTACCCTTATATTTAAACAAGAATAATAAGAAAACAATATTCATACAATAACTTCATATTACTTTAAGATTTTGAGTTAACTCAGTACAAGTTCTGTCAAAAATTGTAACAGCCATTGAAACTACAATACTTTAAGAGTGGTAAGGCAGGTACATGAGGTTTGCAGGCTTATTGTACATAAACTAAATCACATTTTAGAGTCGTAGGTAAGGTATTGCTCTGCCGAGATGCGAATGTTGAGATGGATGTGTGGCGTGACGCGAATGGATAAGGTGAGAAATGTGTATATTAGAGGTAGTATAAAAGTAGCGCCCATAATAGAAAAAGTGAGAAGTAAGAGACTAGAATGGTTTGGGCATGTGATGAGAAGAGATGAGAAGCATGTGACTAAAAGAGTAATGAATATGAATGTGGATGGATACAGAGAGAGAGAAAGACCAAAGTTAAGATGGATAGATTGTGTAAAAAGCGATATGAATAAGATCGGAGTGGATGTCGGTATGACGGAAAAGCGAGATGAATGGAAGAAAAGGACATACTGCGCCGACCCCAAATAATGGGATAAGGTAAGGCAAATGATGAGGTAAGGTATTGCTTTTGTATGTGCAATATATTTAACAATATTACCAAAGACAATACCGAAACTTTACCAAGTGGAACAACAAAAACCTTGGGTTTTCCCACACTCACAATCAGAGGTTAACGCACTGTGGAAATCTTCCAAGCATTTCCGAACGGATTAGCAAATGCACAATCATGTAATACATTCTAATAGCACTTTAATGTCATTGAATAGAGATTGAAATTGCTTGATTTAGCTGTAGCGTTTATTATGTGAAGTGAAATCCTTGAACCTTGTGGCGGTCGGTTTTCGGACGGTGTCAATGGTCAGGCGTATTATGAGTTCGATAAAACCGGTTAAGGTGCATTTTTTATTACAAATGTATCATTATACTACTACTACAGCCCTTTTAACGTCCCACTGCTGGGCACGGGCCTCTCCTCTATGCGAGGGGGATTCAGGCCATAGTCCACCACACTGGCCCAGTGCGGGTTGGCAGACTTCACACATCTATCGAGAACTAGACAAGTTCCCTAAGACGTGCAGGTTTCCTCACGATGTTTTCCTTCACCGTTATCATTGTATCATTATAATGTTGCGAAAATAAATGAAGACATTTTTAAAATTTACCAACTACCCTAGTAAGACCCATGATAGTATAATTGACCAACTTCTAAATTAAAAAAAAAATATTTTGACATACTTTCGCAAATAAAAGTGTTTAGTAACGCTATTTTAAATGGCTCAATAATGTGTATTTTGGGGAAAATATTGAAATAAAAAAAATACATAACTAACGTAATTAAGCTGCTAATTGGATTTAGCGGTAGATTTATACTTTACGTTGCATTGAGTTAGTAGATAATTATATTATGTACGTACTTTATCGAAATGAAAATGTATGAATGTATTCCATATCATGGTAAAAAGATAAGGCTTTAGGACCTTATTTTTTACAATCATATAGGTTTGCCCTTTTTCTTGTGTGAGTGCCCCTCTTTTCGATTTCAGTTGATACATAGTACCCAAATAAGTATATTTCTATAATTAAATGATTAATGAAAATTGTGCGCCAAAAATAAACACCTGTCAAAATTCTTTTGTTTTTAGACATTTCATTATTTTTGGTTCATCATTTGTTTCGTATTGTCCTCATTTCGGTGCCATTGTTCCAAACTCTCATTTGCCGTACGAAAATGTATCGCCGTAACCGTAATAAACATTAAATCATTAAAACAAAACGGACATGTAACATTTTTTTGTTGCAATAAAACCATAATTGTTCGGTAACGACTTATAAATTTCCCGCGGGCTCCCAAAAAACAATACAAAAACGTAACGCACCGGTCTGGACCCCATTAGAGGACAATGCCGGACGCCATTTTGTAAACACGCGCCCGTGTCAATAATTCTTCGACGGTTAATTTTCTTTTTTTTTTAGTCATACGTTGTACTTTTATTTGTGAAAGTAATCATTCTATTGTGTTCTGCAAAATGGAAACAGATTTTGGTGATATTTTTATCTACACCTCATATAAATATTTTTTATTTTATTTCTATCATAAATAAATAAGTATTTAAGACGATACCTAACCTATAGCTTATCGTAGATTACTTATCTCGAAATAAAGAAATTCCCACGCAAACAAATTCAAAGACAAAAACTAGTCAACGCACGAATTACAAAACGTGACCCTCCTCAGTACCCTCAAACGCACGCCGATTGGTTCAAAGTAATTCCAAATATGAATCCTAATTGCCGATTTGTTTGTAATCACATCACAAATTCTTGTTGTGATTGGTGGTTGATTACGCTATCTAGATTAGAAATTGGAACGTAATAAAGTTTAAATTTAAATTTAGAATCGTTAAGACTCGTGACAATTTGTTTTAAAATTCTATTTTTAAATGGTTGTTTTTTTGCTGTTCGATTTACGGAATTCTCAAACATTAAAAAAAACTGCTTCTATGATGGTCATAAATTATTAAATTTAAGTTTCGAGCATAAAGTATTCACGTTAACGTAAGCGTATTTTGCGCTCACATAGCGGATTTCGTAAATAAGAATGAACAAACTCTTTAGCTTAAGTTGGGAGATTAGAAGTAGATAGATACTCGTATATCATCAACATGCCTGTGTTCCCCAAAGTGATAGGCAGAGATGCACTGCAGTGCACCCATACTTCCCTAATATATTTTGGTTCCAATATAATAAACACAATTCCCCTCAATACGAGCAAGATTTTCGAGATAGTCCACTTCGCTGCTGGCCCAGTGCGTGTTGGTGAACTTCACACGCCTTTCTATAGACGTGCAGGTTTCTTCACGATCGTTCAGCAAGTGGGATCGTTATTGTAAATGACATACATGAGATCCGAAAATCCCAGACGTGCGGAGCCGGGATTAGAAATTGCACACTTTGCGTTAAAAACTGCAGTGTTATCAAGACTCCCTCTTCCCTCGAATATGGTTGAGGAGAGTGATCGCTGCTCCTTAAGTCATGCTCGTGTACGGGTGCTACTTGCGAGGACTGGTCCAACCATTTTCCTCTTAATGACTTACCTACTCTCCCATACTGCGTTGAAGACATCATACCAAAGCAATTATTTCTATAACCATCTGTGGTTTAGAATAATCCCTTCATTGTAAATGGGAGTAGACGCACCTTACTGTACTAGCTTCCTAAGTGTAAAGATTATATTTGTATTTAATATTAGACTGCCGTGAGTATATCTTTTCTAGTATTGTGGCAAAGGTGCTGTCTGCTCTCATGGCATTGCTGCTCCTGAGAATGTATTACTCGCAATAATTATCATTTTGAAAAGAGTAACCATTGAGTTTCTTACCGGCTCTTCTCAGTGGAAGCAGCATTCCGAACCGGTGGTAGAATCTGACTATTTGTAAGTGCTTTTTGGCGTACACGAATAAAAAAAAATATATTTTGATTTTGACTAGACCTAGTGTAGATACTTACGCCAACTTAATCGTGAAACCACTTAAGCATCTCTATAATATTTGCATAATTACGATAAGATCACGAAACATTAACTTTTAACATCGGCTGTGAAGAAACATCGCCATTAAATATAGTTACAACACGGATTTCATCGCGTATGGAACTAAATAGCATTATCAGTTGTTTAACGAAATAATAATTGTACAAACGTGTCTTATTTATGGTTTTGTAGCTATTGCAATGTTACGACGTAGATAATTGATCAGTAATAACAATCAATAAAAAAATTACTAAAACTGTACTTATGGCCTTCTGCCATCATGTGTCTAGACAAATTCAATTCATTATAAAAAGAGGTAATATGTCGTGTTCTGGCTTTTTTAAAACAGAACTTCATTGTAACGCTATTGTTATATTACAGAAACTTTTTTTAAAACAAAAGGTTTCTACATTTTGTTTTTCTATATTTTTTACCTTTACTGACAAAAAATAAGATCTGCAACAAATTGTTACCAAGTTATTAGTTCCTTACAGTGGTGCTGTAGAACAATTTTGACCAAATAATGCTATTATGGGTGATTTTTAGACTGATTCCATGTATTATAAATATTTTTTCAGCTCCAAACAAATCGTCTCGGATCCGCGGGCCCTATATAAATTTCATCCATTAATATATTAGGAGCGAGTTTCCAATAGGTGAGGGGGTCTGCGATCAACCTTGAATCCAAGTTGGGTCAGTTCATTATGCTTCAAAATACCAAAGGTTTTTAGACACAGAGAACAAATAGTTACTTTACCTATATCTAATGTGGTTATTCAGGGAAATATGCGTCAATAAATCTCGGCATTACATTGCCTGCATTTAATGTCAGTTTTCCTAGAATATTTAAAGTATACATTTATGCAAACATACATGAAAAAGTTGAAATTCAAATTCAGAATCAGATTATTTTTTCACGTCAACTATTACGGGCACTTATAAATTGCCAATAAACAAAAAAATATTGTAGATCTCGACAACCCCATTCGGAATACATTTTCTACGGAGAAAAATAGGCAAGAAACTTCATGGTTACTCTTTTCCAACATGATATTATAGCTTTTAATTCAAAATATTACAGGTATGATGTGATGTGATGTATTCGAAATTCGAAAATATTATTTCAACTTATTTGCCGCCAATTTTAGAAAACTAACACGAGTTTTATGTTTTTTTTTTTTATAAATATTAGTGGCCAGCTCATGTAAATAAAATTTACACTGTTTTAAGCTTATGAATATCCCAAAAGGCTACTTAATACTTGTTACAAATACAAAGGATTGATACTCGACAACTACAGTAGCTTTTTTTTTAATTAGCATGTAATTAGCTGCCAGTTTGAAGTTACCTAATATATTATTTCGGAATTCTTGAACACCCTTTATTGTTTGATAAGTATATATAAGTTTTCCTTATGTCTGTAGGTATTTGAATTTATAACAACTCACCAAACAAACAAATTTTATAGTAGGTAAACGGTATTATTATAACAACATCCGTCAAGAGACTAAAGTAATACCAAACAATATTTCTAAGAAAGTGGGCATGGTAAAATTTCTGAATTATTCTTTTCTATAGTCTACTCGACTTACTCTAGCTAGTACATACTGCTGGTACAAAAATTCGCACCAAAGATCGTGATCTATGGCGATTTTTAACACGTGTTCAATGGAGAGATCCGGCAAATCATCCAAGCGCAAAAACACACTTTTTTATAGAGCCCAAACCTTTTTTTATCTCTGGTGTGAGAACCGTCAATATTATATCGGCCAGTGTCAATCGAACGTGACATCACGAACGATTCAAAAAAAGAACTCGCTTCGACCGCGATGGCCAGTGACATACAACGGAACATTCCGCGGGGAAATAAACTCTACGGTATACTAAGTAAGGTGGTATTTCGACTGGCAGTGAACTGGGGATACTTTCACTAAGTAGTGCCAATGTCAGCGTTGCTATTTTCTTCGGTGTTATGCAATGGCTTACGCAACCGTATCGGATTCGCACGTGGGCTCACTGCGTTCCTAATTCGAACGATTATCGTGTTCGATAGCCGTGTATGAAGGTAAAATAATAAAGTTTTTATTTTTTTACGAACACTAATACACTAGAACTGGTAACTGCCTCATATTTAGAAATCACGTTATAGCCTAATGTTGTTTTTAATTATTAACCATTAACTAAGTACAGAATCTGTCGATATACAGTGAATGTCAGAACAACAATACTATAACAGGTATAACCTTACTAGCCTTACTAGGCCCTGTGAGGCTTTCTTAAAGTCTGCCTTATGAAAATAAACTTTTTGACTCATAGACAAAAGTTAATTCTTCAAATAAGTGACACTGACAGTGCGAACGAATTTTGACGCTTGGGGGCGTGGCTTTTACCACAGAAATTCAATATTTATGAATATTAATAATATACAGTTCACAGTACAGTTTTCGTCAGTGAAGCTCAAGACATCAGATATCTTGATTCCACAGATGCTATGGAAAGCGGGCGTTAGTTGCTAACTAGCATACGCGCGTGACATACCCTTGTTACCATCACGTCACCGTTACTCACCCTTATCTAACTTTGTACGTGTTCTCAGCATGTGACATTCTCTATCTTTGTATAGGGAACTTGCTTAATGTATTTTACACTTCTTCAATGGTTTTAAATAATAGATCAAGTAAAAATGTTGTACTTGTATAGTTTGTGTATGATGAATGAAGTCAACGTCGTAAAAACTTGGCAAGAATGGGATTTGAAAAATAAATACATCACGCCTGTATTCCTTGAAGGACTACGCGGAGGTGCACTGCATTGCGCCCACACTTTGCCGATGTATCTTAGTCCCAATGTTTGATTTGTAGTAGGGGGCGAGCCTATTGCCATTATACCGGGCACATTTTCCCTCAATAATTGATTAGAACTTTGCTAAAAAAAACTAAGAAGCAATAAATAAACAAGTCTAAGAGTACAGAAATCTGTCCCGAACTTGCCACTTGATACATTTATATTTTTGTTGAATTATTGGGTTATTCTACCGAGTGTCCTATTTTTAAATGTTAGATTTTTTTCAGGCGTTCGACGCTATCCGACTGTCATATTATATTAGAATAATAGCAAGAACTTTTGATATACGGAGCAAATGATACGGTCATCCATCCATTTTCGGACCCGGCCTACATGCCTTACCTGTATAGTATATTTAACTAAAACAGTGTCCTTAGAACGCAAACTGTAATAACCACGTAATAATTAATTAAACAAAGTTCATACCTTATGTAACCCCAATTAATTATCTATTACGTCATAGGCCGAGTTCAGGAGCTTCCCCCAGAGACGAGGGGGGGTGGGGTTAGAAGTTGTAAAGTCTTATTTACAACGGTAGGTGTAGGCTTGGTTCAAAATTTTACGGCCCAATTCCTCCAGATGTAGATTCGATGGAAGTCGTATAGATGTAGTTGGATTTGAGTGTTGAGCGTGGTTGGAATTTGCTACATTATTTAATTTGTAATTTTTATTCGTATTTAGAATTATAGTTGTTTTGCAGCTTATCATATTATACTAATGGGTCTGTAAGCTTTCTGCCCTGGCTCTGTTACTTAATCTTAAACATTCTAATAACGTCTGGGTTGGAGAGTAGGCCGATCGGTTCACTGAACGAGCAGATGCCGGTTCAATTTTGCCCTGTTCTGGGTGTAAAATAGTACAGGCATTGCTTAGATTGAGTTCATACAATAAGTAGGTACCTATGTGTTATCTGACGATATTCATCTCTCAATATAAGAAATCCCACTAATCCTACTTCCTACTAATATTAAAAATGTGTGAGGATGGATGGATGGATGGTTAATTGTTACTCTTCGCAAAAACTACTGAACGAATTTTGATGAAACTTTACAGTATTATAGCTTATACCTCAGAATAAGTTATAGGCTTTAATTTATAAAGATACTGAATAATCGAAGTCTGCCCAGACGATGTCGCGGGTACAAGCTAGTAAAAAATAAATTAACGCCTCATCCAGTTAAATCCTACATCAATGCAGTACTTACTTGCTTTCCGCTTTTATTTATTTTACTTACAGCGGCTGTATTTGCGTCGAATATTTGCGTAAGCACCTATTTGTGTTGCTGTTATGTTCCGGTTCTCTCGTTTGCTCAAATAAGGCCGGATAAAGCGAGCGAACGACATATTTCGCGCGCTGGTAACGAGAGTAGACAGTTACTAAACGCATTTCAACCTCTTTGCCATCACCTCTTAATCTGTGTTGTAGTATAATAATAATACATCATCACGCCTGTATTCTCCGAAGGGGTAGACAAAGGTGCATTGCAGTGCACCCACACTTTGCCGATGTAGTTTGGTAGGGCGAGCCTATTGCCATCATACCGGGTACATTCCCCGTCAATACGAGGGAGATTTAGGCCATAGTCCACCACGCTGGACCAGTGCGGGTTGCTGAAGTTCACGTGCAGGTTTCCTCATTATGTTTTCCTTCACCGTTCAGCAAGTGGTAGGTTATCATAATTGAAAGTCACATTCGCACACGAAAATCGCAAAGGTGCGAGCCCGGAGTTTGAACTTGCACCCCATACGATTAAGGCGGGTGTTTTAACAACAAGGCTACCACTACTTGTCAGTACCTATTTAGTTTTGTAATCTTACACTAACCACGACTATACTGGCTAAGGAACAACCGCGTAGCCATATCAATAACCCCATTAAAAAAAACTAGTTAAACCATGGACCTTTAAAAATCCACCCAAAACGGAACTTCCGGTGATTAAACGGAAGTATATCAAAGGAAGTTTATATTTCCGTCTCATTTTTATATGGTTGTGAAGTTCGAAAGTTACCACCCTATGTGTTTACAGCGGCCTTCAGTGGCGGGCTACTTAACGCTGAAATGTGTTAATGTATTGGAACACGCTATTCTATAGGTACCTATTACGCACTAGGCGATTTAAAAGTAACGATAAACGGAGCGATCGATTCTTTATTAAAAGCTCTGGGCACACTGTTGCGTCCAAAGTCGCGTGATTTGACTATATCAAAACAAACTTTGTGCTTATATACATAAAGATCTAAATTCTGTGGTAAAAACCCCACCCCAAAAGGCTTCAAAATTTGCGCTTTCAATGTCATCTCTATGAAAAATGAACTTTTTATATAAGTGGATACAACTCGTTTTGGTATTGGGAAAAAATACGTAGTGCGGCTTAAGATTTCTATACATTTCGAACACTGTTACACATATAAGTCAGAATCTACAGGGTTATCCAAAAAGGCAAAGAGGTTTGACCCTCGAAAAGTCCCGGGAAAGGGACAAGAATTGTTGGAGCCTGCATGAATTTAATCTAAAGAAAGGGCAGAACGAGTTGGAAGAATATTAGTTAACTATAAAAAAGTCAAATGATTGTGCCCGTTATAGTTTCTTGAGAGAAAAACGCCTATATATCTATATATACAATCCATTGTTAACAGGAGTATGTTCTGCGGAGGATTGCTCATAGTTAGGGCCCATGACTTATGACATACTGACTCTCGACTGACAGGGAGTTCTTTCTTGTTGGTTTCCTCTATTATCGATCAAATTTATTTGATTTATAATTTGGGATCCTAAACAATTCCGAGGGTGAGTGGTGGGTCCCTTTCTCTAATATTGTATTGCCTATATAACTCTGTTTTAATTGCCATATAAATCTATAAACTCATAGCTAGTTTGTACTTAACTGACCCTTCGGAAGAAAAAATCATTGATATGTTAACATTATTTAAAAAAACATTGTTAACATTTTAGTTAGTTCTTCATTGGCTGTCTATCAGTTTCCATAATATTTTAAGAAAAAATCGCTCGAGTTATCGCTATTAGATACTGTGCGTAGTGCGTATATCTAAAAGAATATGTTTCCTAAATAACCGCTTTGCTTCAAATCACTGTACATCGATAGCCTGGCGATCCAAAGGTTATGGGTTCAAATCTTTGTGGCAAGCATGCACTAATGAGGTTTTATTTAAAACACCACACCTCCTATCTTTGTGCTTTGAAGGGCACATGTAAAGCAGTTTTTGGGTTTGTACAGTCTTGTTGGAGTCCAAATGCAAAAAAAAAACATATTTAAAAAATGCCTTTTAGTATGACTGAGTATTAATCTTCTATTTTAATTACTTGAAAATGACTGATGCGTATCCCTAGATCAATTATATATTAAGGTTAGTACATACGGATATAATCAAATCTGCGCAGACGCTTCAAAAAAACTTCGACAATTTTTTTGCCAATACAAAAACAAACTGTATTTACCACTCAGAAAAGCACATCTTTCGATGCAGTGTCATCGTAATCACGAGCGACTTTATTTGCAAGGTAATTAGCGCATTCTAAGACTATGCTTTTACCACGGAAATTCAATATTAATTTCCATTCGCATAGAGTACATATTTCAAAAGTTAATTCGCTCCTATATTTTTGCGTCTGATCAGAAATTATCTTCTTTCATACGACAAGGAAAAATTCGACAAATACCTACACTTCCTGCTAAAAGTTTGTGAAGCTGGATAGATGGATGTTTGTTACTCTTTCACGCAAAAACTACTGAACGGATTTTGATGAAACTTTACAGTATTATTGTTTGTAGATCAGAATAACAATATAGGCTATATTTTACAACGATATTAAGTCATGGAAGTTTGCGCAGATGAAGTTGTGGATTTAAGCTAGTTATAAATCAAAATGGTTAATGACCATGATACAGGTGGCGGATGAATCCCATAGCAGGAAATTATACGTCCGAACTGCAATCGGACGTAACTGCACACTACCACGAAAACGCAAGTGCATCTTTACGACAAAAGTTTACGAGCTGCGACAGTCGGCAGTCAGTTTACGATGGCGAGGCAGTAACTGGCAGGATGTTGTTTAATGTGTCCGAGGATTGACGGTGATAGTGCAACATTGTTCATTACGTAACTGTCGGTAATGTAATAACGAAAAATCATAATAGTACATAGAAAGAAAGAGTGCCATTAGAACAGCAGTAACGACAGTTTTGTATGCAAAGATACACGAGTAAATAATTATTACAACTACATAAAAATTAAGGGTTACTATCTTAAATGGTTCAAATGCATTTCGTATATTTGTGGGGTTAAGATGCTTGGCAAGACTAGCCCCTGTTATGGTTTTGTTCGCTTATCTCCGTCTTATTTCATATTAGAAGTCGTCATATTACGTTTGAAAGGCAATCCTTAGTAGTAGTACAAAAATTCGCAAAATTAGTTATATTTGTATGCCATTCGGACGGCCAGATTTTTCTGCGTCGTTTGGTATATATCATCTCATTTTATAATTAATTGTCACTTAGTAAGGATTGCCATAAATAAATAGCCACTGGACCTCTTGTATTAAAGGTCATTTTGCTTTAAGACCTGCCCTAGATTTCTGAAATTGTAAAGCATCTCTCCGACTCTATCGACAAACTATTCCCGAATCCCATTTTCCGAATCTCAACATTACAATGTAACCTTTATCACATTTCAATCCAATCTTTATGCTCCAACCCCGATCTGATAGTGTACATAAAGTCCCAGCGTAGTACCAAACGGCACCACAGGGGTCTCTGGCGTATTAACGCGTTTTATGACGCTCGTAAACACGTACTGATGACATTTTTGCAATTTTATCTTGTATTTGTTTTGTTTGGATTGAAACTGGGTTTGAAATGCGGGTATTTTAGCGACCCCTATATTCTCGTCGCAAACACAACTACTGTAATATGATAATAGATGTCGTGGGCATACACACCATACGATTCTGAATCACGATAGAAGTGTTGGGCGAACTTTACTATATATATACAAAATCCCAAGTCAACATTTTAGCCGCCTCGGCCTAGCCGCTAGAGTTGCCCTGCAAATATACCCATTTCCGCTAAAATATTAACAATAATAAAATGGGGTTCTGTGGGTAACTGTGTTAACTCATAAAGATGTACATTTTCCAACAAAATGACATCGACGAAGCGAGCAAATTCTGATGAGTGCACATAAATTCAAACTTTCTGTACATTAATTTAGACTATATTAAAAAAAGTCAAGTTTATTGAAATAAAACTATTTTATGGATTTTATCGTTTATTTATTATTTTATTTTCCCGACGTTTCGGCTGCTTTACAGCAACCATGGTCACGGGGGGACTGAGGTGTTAGACGTCCTGATGTCATAGTTAATAACTGGGTACCCTCATATTAAGTTGTTGTTTGCGGTCCGATCCACGCAGAAAGTGCTCACATTGTCTTGAGGTCTTGCAATGGTATGCTTGGTTTTGGATTTAATCATATTAATTACTGGATCCCAAGTTGGTGGTAGCACCCAGCCATCTTCCCTATTGAAATTAGAATGTTTTTTAATTTCAATGGCCTCACGTATCATCCTTGGTCGGAGTCGGTGTTCTTTTGCGAGGATATGCGGTTTATCAAATCTGATATAATGGCGGGTGCGGTCCTGTACATGTTCACAGATTGCAGACTTCGTGTAGCGTCTAAAAATAGTTTTATTTCAATGTCTATTCGCGTAAATATAAGAAAACAAAATGTCAAGTTTATTCTCTGGCGCCAGTGAGTACAGGGAAGTAAGTATTGTCTGACGATAAAAACGAAACATATAAGAATATATAAAATATCCCGAACATATTCTGACGGAACTATTCAAACATTCATCATGCATTTACACCAGTCTCCCATCACCCCCACCCGCGCTGGGAGGAGGTTTACGACCATCATAAAACTGGATAATATACTTAGTCCGAGGGTTCGGGCACGTGATCGACATACCGCGGCCTGTATTGACTATTTATTTTGTACCAAGATAGCTGCCAAATGAAAAGACTAGAGATCTCAGGGTGGTCTGAAAGTTGGAGGTCAATAAATTGGAACATTATAGGTACGTCCTAAAATAGCGACTATAAGCTCGTCAGCTCGCCTTTTTGAAAATGTACCCTGTATCAATACACATAAAGGACGAATTTCTGTGTCAAAAATAGTGTGACCACGCGTTTACAAAATTAAAAAATGTGCTTCTTGTATGAGTTAATAAAGTCGGTTTTTGTGTTGGCAAAAAAATGGTCAGGCGCGCTTTAACGCACTTGTGGGCACAGGGTATATTGGTCTGGCATACCCTAATCATTAGGGTACCTTAGGGTCATTAGGGTCACCTATATTTTAATTGCGTTAGGGTCTAATGCAATTAAACCATAGGTATGCAGCAATCTATATATAATGCAGCAATCAATATACATACATACATACATACATACATACATACATACATACATACATACATACATACATACATACATACATACATACATACATACATACATACATACATACATACATACATACATACATACATACATACATACATACATACATACATACAATACATACATACATACAAATAAATAAAATTGGAGTGTCTGTTTGTAATATCAAAATAACACTTTTTTACCAAATGCGTATGAAAGTATATACGATACCTATAACGAAAACGCAATTTTAAATTTTTTTGTCTGTCTGTCTGTCTGTCTGTTTGTTTGAGGTAAACTTCTAAACGGCTGAACCGATTTCAATGGGACTTTCACTGACAGATAGCTGACGTTCCAAGGCGTAACTTAGGCTACTTTAATTTTAGAAAAAGCATTAGGGTTCCGCGGGAAAAACATAATACCCATATTTCCGGGTAATCTCCCTAAAGTCCACGCGGGCGAAGTCGCGGGCACAGCTAGTGTTAAATAAAACTTTTTTTTTTTAGATTTCCTTTCAAAACATTTTTTAATACATTTATATACAAATCAATCTTTTACAGAATACAACCAAATATTATTTCGTAAAAGAATATTGAAACAAGATATCCGTTAATATAACATAACCTAGGAACGCGTCTCTTGATCACGTACAGTACTGCCGTTTTATTTCTATCTATTTTTATTTACAAAACTTCACTAGGAGCTATTCAACCGTCCAACCGCCGCCGCGGTGGCGAAACACACAATCACTCGGGTCGATCCGACCCCAGGATTAAATTGACCAATTCATCGTATGAATAGCGAAATCAAGACGGTTAATATAACCTTTATTTATTTAGGCAATACATGCCGGAATTAAAATAATTATGTATAGCAGTAGGTATGTATATAACGTGATCCAGAATTAGTATGACAAGCCATATAAAAACAAAATAGATTGCTCTCAGCTACTGCAAAAATTTAACTTATATGTACCTTCTAGATACCCCCGACACAATATAAGGCTACTCGCGCCACCATTTCGTAGAACAGTTCTGGGTGCAAATTCACCAGTACCTCGCCTGTGTAGGCTTCTAAATAAAAATATTACACTGGACGTTTTTAGTCAATCCCTGGCTAATTTTAGAAACTGTGTATTGGAGGAAGGCAGTTAGTTTATATTACATAATAGGTATAAATACAATATTATTAGTTGATAGACTTAAGTGAGTGGGTTAGCTCAAAAATTAAGACTTTTTTGTTCCTGTACTAAAATAACTGTAGGTTTAATTATTTTTTAATTTTTCTTTCTTAATTATAGTTGGCACGACAGACGACGACACAGCACGACTTTAAATTACATGTTGTGTTTACCTATTATTAGCTGTGCATTAGACATAAGACAAATAATTTATATATGTAATACTTGTAAGAATGTAACAACTGTTGATAAACCTAATAAAATAAAGCCTTCGTCAGGTATAGGAAAACATTTTATAAAAACAGTCGTCGTTGCGAAATGAACTTTTTCCATGAGTTAATAAAGTCTATTTTGGTATTCGCAAACATTTAGACGCGCGGTTTTCGACGCCTCATTGTTCTTAAAGCTTCTCGCACACTGTGGCGTCGACCTTCTCTCAATTTTTTACTACACCAAAACGAACTGTATTGACTAATAATAAAAATTAATGATAAAAAAACTTTTAAAAAACAAGCTTTTATTTAATTGCCCACAGTTTTCGTGTTCTCCTCAGCAAGCCTTTTATTTTGATACCCATACTGTGGTAGTGCATAAAAAGTAACCATTCCGCCATCTTGGATGATCCACCATATTAGAATTAGAATGACGTCACATAGCTAAGCATGCATTGTTATCCAAAATAAGCATGTAGGTATACCAAATTTCAGCTCAATCGGTTAAAGATAACTGATTTAAAATTCAGTTGCAAGATTCCACCCGAACATACATTGCAAGTTAATATAAAGCTTGTAATAATAAAATAAAATAACTTGTAACAAATTGAAATAAAAGTATTTTACGGATTTTATCGCGTTTATTTACTATTTTATTTTCCCGACGTTTCGGCTGCTTCACAGCAACCATGGTCACGGGGGGACTGAGGTGTTAGACGTCCTGATGTCATAGTTAATAACTGGGTACCCTCATATTTAGTTGTTGTTTGCGGTCTAATCCACGCAGAAAGTGCTTACGGTGTCTAACACCTCAGTCCCCCCGTGACCATGGTTGCTGTAAAGCAGCCGAAACGTCGGGAAAATAAAATAGTAAATAAACGCGATAAAATCCGTAAAATAGTTTTATTTCAATGTATAGTATTCGCGTAAATATAAGAAAACAATATGTGAACTTGTAACAAAGTTCATTCTTCATCTAATTGATACTGGCATCGCGAGCGAATTCTGACTCGTAGACGCGTGGATTGTATCACAGAAATTCAATCTTTATGCACATTGTCACAGAGTTGGTTTTGGTATTGGTGAATATTCTGTCGCGCGGTTTTTGACGCCCTAGTGTGTTTAATACAAGCCAAGTAACATTTTATTCAAGTTACATTTAATTCGAATGACATTCGCGTCGTTCCCCAACTTGTTTTCCGTTGTTTATTGGATTACGTTGTTTATCGAGTTACGCCATAATTAGTTTACGCTGACATTTTTATTGTACCAAGCTGTCCTCTCATCGAATTATCTTCATCGCTCACACTCGTATCACAGCTGTGAGTACAGTTTCGCCAACGAAAGCTGTGCACCATTTTTTTTTAAACTTTAGCATGGCAACTATTCCTGATTGTCAAAACTGTCCTATACGCTGAAGAAATACGTTGTTCATGTTCTTAATGTGGAAAGTCAAAGGATCGTATTTTTGAAAATTAGCTTGAGATGTTTTTTTTTAAATTGAGACATACTTTTCTTAAAGAAATAAAGTAAAGCAAAGAAGCACAGTTTTTTATTTCACTTGAATCCTATTTATTAATATTAACATGTGTTTTTAAATTATAACTTATGTATGTACTAGTATCAAATCGATTTATGCGGAGTATAGCCGGTGTTGACAGCTTCAGATTTTTTAAAATTGCCGCCTTTTTTAATGGTCACCTTTCGTTGGCCAGACTCTAGCATCGACCTGCCAATGTGACAATCACAAAAAAAGACAATAAATAAAAAATATATAAATATGCAGTGGTAGCCTCGCGGGCAAGAACGCCCGCCTTGAACGTAAGGGGTGCAAGTTCAAATCCCAGGCCCGCACCTCTGAGATAATTTTCATGTGCGAATGTCATTTTCAACAATGATTACCACTTGCTGAACGGTGAAGGAACATCGTGAGGAAACCTGCACGTCTGTAGAAAGGCGTGTGAAGTTCACCAACCCGCACTGGGCCAGCGTGGTGGACTATGGCCCAAATCTCCCTCGTATTAAGGGGGAATGTGCCCGGTATAATGGCAATAGGCTCGCCCCCTATTACATTGGGACCAAAATATATCGGCGAAGTGTGTGTGCACTACAGTGCACCTCTGCCTACCCCTTCGGGGAATACAGACGTGATGATGTATGATTATATTATGATGTATTATTAAATATCGAGTGGTGAAAGACCATTTGACTTAAGCGACACTTTGAGCGATATTGACTTATATACATATTTGGAATCAGCTAATTTGTCTGCGTCGAATGAGTATGCTCCCCTGTAAAATTAAAAAAATGTCACTTAAGTTAAATAGCCTATCACTCCTCGATATACTCGTATTCATCGTATGTACCAAATGGTTGTACTATGAAAAAGCTAAACCCCTTTGTATACTCCAATACAATTGAGAGGTGTTAAATAAATCGAGAGCAAATACTTTTTAATTTTTTTAAATCTAGGTATTTATAGAACAAAACGCAGGTATTTGAAGAGACAAGTCATAAAAAATAACAATAAATAAACAGATTTCAGTACTTCTTTTCATAAGTTTTAAGTTTTCATTGTATGTGTCAATTCCTGCTCCAAAAATGTCAAATAATAATAATGTGTATCCATGGAGTTTGTTCATGTTCACGATGACTTAGGTGTATAAACAATAATAAGGTCACATTTTATCAAAATCTGTTCAGTCGTTTTTGGGTGAAAAAGTAACAAACATCCATCCATACATCCTCACAAACTTTTAGTATTAGTAGGGATTTGATACACCATATATAATCGAGTATACAGTGTACAGGGCGTGTCGCTGAATCAGCGATGTAACAAGGTTACGAAGCTGATTCGCGCCGCCGCTGAGGCACTCGGATTTGATTATTATATTGATTGATATTGAAAGCGGAAGGGTGTTGACAGGAGGGGTACCTCGCCAGGGATTTGAGCGCCGAGGTGGGAGAGGAAGCGGATACGGACACAGAAGCGATTTGACTTATAATTTAAAAAAAAACGAAATTTAAAATTATTTTATACCGATCAGTTTACCCCATATTTTCTAACATCCTTTACACGGAATGATATTAAAATCAAATAAAATAAAGATTTGTCACGATGATGACGTCACTTCGAGCTTTTTCTACTGGACTTGGCTTCGGCGTGACGTCATTGTCTCGTCAAAGCTGACAGTTGAAAGAGATAAAACTTATGTTTAGACGGTCATGTTAAGCGTACAGCCCCATTACGACCAACTGTCTTGCATCGATGTTTTTATTATTACTTTCAGTTGTAGCGACATCTACCTCGCCGCATACGAACTAATCCTGCATCGCGATATTAAAGTGATCCGAGCGATTGCACATATATACAAGAACCCGACAACAACCTATGGGCAGTAGCCCACCAGACACAACATCCGTCTGGTCGGAGGACCCTCCCTTTTCCGCCAGACAGTTATTGACAGTTAACTACAAAAGCTTCCAAAAAATTTTAGTTAAGGCCCCAAACCGTCGATTACTTGCGCCCCGTCTTTTGAAAAGCACAGCTTTATTAAAAGAGATAGCGCACGTCATAATTTATCGCGCAACCCGTCCGATGTCGGAGGGATATTTTCGTGAAAGCCGCACTCCATACTGTTCTCTTAGTTCTTCAAGCGTTTCATTGATTCGCGTCGACGGTAAGCCGATTCAGGAGGGGCATCACGAAAAGTGGAATAGGGTACTTAGTTGCTTTACGAATGATTAATGTTTTATTGATACGTTGTGAGCTTTTTACGTAAGTCCTTTATTGGTATTTATTGTTCTAGCGGTTTCGATATTCACGTTATTCGTAAGTTCTTAAAGATTTTACGCGATCTAAGTACTTTTATAACAGACTTCAAAAAAAGAAGGCGGTTACAAAGCTCAAAATAATATACAAATTTTGGATTCACTATTGAATTGTAGATAATCGTTTAAAATTCGTAATATTTTTTTTTAATTTCCTTGGCCGCTAAGTCTTTTGATAATCGAGTCCAAAGTACTTATTTTCTGGTACTATGATTGTTGCATTTCTCCACAACACAAGTTCTTAACTCAGAAACTGATATTTCCATATATTCTGTCATCAATAGCATGTACGTCTTATAATATTATGTACCTACTGAACTGCATTCATTGTTATCATAAAAAAGCTAGAAAAAAAAGTAATACCTAGGTATTATTTTACATTGTTTTTCTCCATTGTAGTATATAAGCTCTATAGCTGTATGTAACGTACACGTAAAAACGTTCGAAATTCAAACATTTTAGAAATGAAACAAGACAAAAAGTGATCAACATAAATCTTATTTTTGTGGCGAGATAATAAAACATTATGTACATAAAAGCGTGCGATAAATGCGAAATTAGCGTGGTCTGTTAAAATTAATGGGGCGAGTGTGCCGACAGCGCCATCTATCTGGATAATGAGTGGTCCGGGTGACCCCGGAGCGGCGGGGGGTTAGATACAGAGAGCGAACGAAAAAAATGTTTCCTCTCGTTTTAATAGCGAAGCTTTGTATATAAGTCTTAATTAGGTGGATATTTTCGCTTTCTGCGTAATTAAATAAATACACATAAGGTAAACACTCATAATATACGGGATGTATCAGAAGTCTGAAATAATATTTCAGGTACATACACGGTAGCTAATATCGCATCTTTAAAAGTATAGAGGCCTAACTAAAAAATAATGTTGTTGAAAAATGGTCGTTAGACCCTTAACGATTTATAGTATATACATATATATAGTATATATATGAACTATGATATTTAGGTAGGTAACTTTAGGTATATCTAACTATCATAGTTCCTTAGTTACAGACATTTGATTATTTGTCACAGGTACCGTGTTGTGGCCTTAGGGCACACCCTTAACCCTATTTAACAGTTTAAATCAGAGCTACGAGAGGCTATTAATATTCATAAAATATAACTTTTCAACGGTGAAGGAAAACATCGTGAGGAAACCTGCACGTTTATAGAAAGGCGTGTGAAATTCACCAACCCGCACTGGGCCAGCGTGGTGGATTATGGTCCAAAATCTCCCTCGTATTGAGGGGGAATGTGTCCGGTATAATAGCAATAGGCTCGCCCACTATTACACTGGGACCAAAATACATCGGCGAAGTGTGGTCGCACTGCAATGCACCTCTGCCTACCCCTTCGGGAAATACAGGCGTGATGGTGTATAATAACTTTTAAATATCGCATAGGAGTCGGAATACAGAAAGAGATTTCAAAATTAGCGGCAAGATAAATCTAAAATTCATGTTCGAATTTCGATGAAATATTTATACTATTTAGTTTTATACCCGTCACCAATTCAAACGGTAAAGTATTGTTTCGGACTTCTGATATATCCTATATATACCTGTAAGTACCCACATCCACTATTATGATATAATTTGTGCGTATTTTTGTGGCCATTACTTGTTTTCTTAAATAGTTTTGGAATATTTTTTTTTGTCTATGACTATCCTATATGGCCAAAAGGCCTCCCTTTTTCCCTTCCACATCACTCTGTCTGAGGCAACCTTTAGTCATGATTTTTACAAGAAGTACTGTTCTCGTCTCATCAACACCTCGGTCGAACTCAAGGCAATGGAGCGAAAGCTATTACTTGCATTCTATTTAAATTTTCGAATGAGTTCAATTTTTTTCATAAATCGCATTTGTTTTTACAAGCTTGCAATCTATGTCCGGGTGGAATCTTGTAACTGAATTTTAAATCAGTTATCTTTAACCGATTGAGCTGAGTTTCGGTATACACGCTTATTTTGGATGACAAGGCATGCTTAGTTATGTGACGTCATTCTAATTCCAATATGGCGGATCATCCAAGATGGCTGAATAGTTTTTTTTTCTACACTGCCACGGTATCAAATAAAAGGGCTTGCTGAGGAGAACACAAAAACTAAGGGCAAAAGCTTGTTTTTAAAAAGGTGTTTTTTTAAATTAATTTTATAAACAAACTCCTTTGTTCAAAATTTAATAACCCCCTCCTAGTCGATGTTCTATTAATAGTATTTAATCAAGTTTATTACGAATATAGAATTTCAATTAAGTTTTGGGCAAGTCGATCTTACTGTACCTCATTTCACCTGTGTCAGGGATCAAACAGACCTTAAAGGTTATGCAGGGTTATATTAATATACTTTGGACCGCGGTCTTGTGCTTTCATATACTGAATTTAGATTGGAATTTGTGAGTAATCTTTTAATTATCAACCCACATAATTATGGAACTATAAATTTATCTACAAACAAATATAGATAGAGTTACAAAGCTTTTATAATCTACACGAAACTTAAAAATAAATCTTATTGTATTTTATTTATTAGGGAAATTTAACAGCAGAACAATGTATTGAAAAACATTGGTAAAGAAGCGTATAAATAAAGTCAAAATCGAAAAGTTTTACAAATTTTAATGGTATCAGAATCGTTTTTTATTTATTTTATTTCTTGCTTGACAACACAGACGCATTGGCTCTACATACTAAAAACCGGCCAAGTTCGAGTCGGATTCGCGCACGAAGAGTTCCGTACCATTATCTATCAAAACGAGCAAAAAATCACGTTTGTTGTATGGGAGCCCCCTTAAATATTTGATTATTTAAGGGGCCCCCTTATTTTATTCTGATTTTTATTATTTGTTGTTATAGCGGCAACAGAAATACCTACATCATCTGTGAAAATTTTAACTCTCTAACTATCACGGTTCATGAGATACAGCCTGGTGACAGACGGGCGGGCGGACGGACGGACGGACAGCGAAGTCTCAGTAATAGGGTTCCCGTTCTACCCTTTGGGTACAGAACCCTAAAAATCACTTGCGATATACAGTGGACTAGGGGCAATTCCAGTTAAATCCGGACCAAAGCAAATTCTAAACAGAGGACTTACCAACTCTTAAAGCATTGTGGTGTGAATAATAACTGTACATTTTTGACATATTTCGTACTGATAACAACGGAAAGTGGCAGATAATTATCAAAATATTCCACTGACTGGAATCAAATCCGCAACGACCTAATGCAGTAAGCTGTGCGTCCTCCGTTCAAACCACTAAACAACTCATCAAAGTACTCAAGTTCAAGCTAGAGATATACGATGTAAGTTAGTGCGTATTATCTCCAAATTTACTGCAAATCATCTCCACGCATCAATCTTGGCGGCTGAGGCGCGGATCATTCAGTTAGACAAATTGGACGGCCTATTCTTTACAGAAATTGCCGTAATACTAAGTTATCTATCTTCCTTTTGTTATTATCACTATTAAAATATAAGTTAAGAATTCACCAACCCGCACTGGGCCAGCGTGGTGGACTATGGCCCAAATCTCCCTCGTATTGAGGGGGAATATGCCCGGTATAATGGCAATAGGCTCGCCCCCTATTACATTGGGACCAAAATAATTTAAAACCAGTAGTAGCCTAGTTACTGCAATGTCCGCCTGGAACGTACGTAGGGGCTGCAAGTTCAAACCCTGGGCTGGCACTTCTCAGATTTTCGAATTTATCTCGATTTCTAAAAAAAAACATTCGGTGAAATGTGAGTGCACTTCACCTCTGTTTATCTATTTGGAGACTACGGGCGTGAAGACGACTGCACGGACTAGATGTCTGTGTGTAGACGGCTCGGCTCATTACACTAGCCACTTTGGAATAGGCCCTGTAGGCTTATGTAGGCATAAGTTATATATCTTTCAACTGCCAGATTTTTCGAGAAAATGACGCTTTTTGTACTAGAGATGGTTCAGTGTGACGTCATTTTCTCGACAAATCTGACAGTTGAAAGAGATACAATTTATTTGCACGCGGTCATACTAAGCCTACTGGTCTAGTTGTAACTGGGATCGCCCCCAGTACATTGTATTGTACAATATTTTTTTATTTATTTTTTTAATGTGGCCACTTTCCTTCTGACATGATCAGAAACCTTGTTTTATTTTTTATATTGTCCTAATTATTGTTATTTTGAAAATTGAATTTCTTGAATATTTAATAAGTTTGTTAATTTTAAATATATGCTATCAATATTACAAGCTTTTCTTTGATATTTTCATAGAGTATGTGTTGTTTGGCGATGAGATGCAGGCGATTTAGGTGTATAAAGTAAAAAGATATATCGCATCTTTAAAAATATAGAGACCCATTTTGAAATTTTATGATTTCGACTATAAATCTTAGAGGGTCGTTTTAAAGACCATTTTTCAACAACATTATTTTTGAGTTAGGTCTCTATACTTTTAAAGATGCGATATTACAGCCAAGTTTATTGTAACAGTTTAGAAGATGAATGGAACGCAATCATGATTTGTTGAGCCAATCGCCGTCTGACAGATCCGGCCGTTTCACGCCTCATCCGTTCGGAGGGTAATCTCAGATAATAGATCAAGTTATGAAGGATAATGTAGAGATGTCGACACAAATTTATTTTTTACCAGCTTCTACTCGCGACTTCGTCTGCGCAGACTTCAATTGTTCGATTTCGTTATAAATTATAGTATATATGTTATTCTGATGTATAATCAATAATACTGTAAAGTTTTATCAAAATCCGTTCAGTAGTTTTTGCGTGAAAGAGTAACAAACATCCATTCATCATCACAAATATTCACATTTATAATACTAACAATTTTTTTTCTATTTATTCACAACCCACCCAACGTTATTAAAACCAGGGTAGACTAAATACTTTCATATTATAAAAATATTACATTTTCATATTGTTTTCTTACATTTACGCGAATACTATACATTGAAATAAAACTATTTTACGGATTTTATCGCGTTTATTTAAATTCTCATTTTCATCTGAGATTATCACTTGCTAAGAAACAGTGACGGAAAACATCGTGAGGAAACCTGTGTGCCCGGTATAATGGCAATAGGCTCGCCCCCTTTACATTGGGACCAAAATACATCGGCGAAGTGTGGGCGCACTGCAGTGCACCTCTGCCTACCCCTTCGGGGAATACAGGCGTGATGATGTATTATTATTATTTAAATTCGGGAAAATAAAATAGTAAATAAACGCGATAAAATTCATAAAATAGTTTTATTTCAATATTACATTTTCAATTAAAACTATTTATTAGTAAACATGCTGCGTGCTTTAGTTATCCGACTTGGGGGGGAAGGGGGGGGGTTTAAAATGGAACCATCTGGATGAATGGCGTTCCAGTACAGTGCGATTTACCAGGAATTTTCTCCCTCGCACCACCAAACTGTGGAATGAACTTCCTGCAGCGGTGTTCCCGGACCGATGCGACAAAGGTATCTTCAAGAAACGAGCCTACTCATTCCTTAAAGGCCGGCAACGCACTTGCGATGCCCCTGGTGTTGCAAGTGTCCATGGTCGGCGTTGATCACTTACCATCAGGTGATACGTCTGCTCGTTTGCCTCCCTATCTCATAAAAAAAAAATATATGTCGAAACAGAAAGGTCGTTTTGTTTCGACAAGTGTCGAATTAGAGATAATGTCAATCATGTGAGTATCGCCCCCTGCTTCCTTACCACCGCCTGTCTTGCAATTTTAATATTACTTTCAATGTTGGACAGTTAACTCAGTATTAAATCTGTCAAAAATTGTCAGTTACTATTGAAAGAGACTTTAAGAGTTGGCGATAAGGTCCCATAGTGCAAGTTTTGCTTTGGGATCATACGATGAGTATGGATTTGTTTGTGTAGCTTTATTCATATCATAACACCATCACTACGGGCTAAATTTTAAAGAACTTTCAGCTAGTGCGTTTGAGCCAAACCTGAACTCTTTTACAGAGCGTACGCACCAGCGTTAAGTCAACCTTGAGGCAGTTTCGGCCTCAAGCCGCAGTGAAGGTGTTATACAACAAACAACAACATCATGAGCTACAAAAATCGCTTACAAAATTGTTACTATTAAAGTAAATCTCTTGATATTATTCGCGATGGTATCGCCCGAAACGGCTATTTCCTTACCGAGCGCTCACAATGGGAGTTAGGCGGTAAAAAATAGCTCTATTTACTCTTGTGTCGCTTTACACCGAAGCGAACGAGATTTCAGTACATTATCACAGAACTGGAGTGTAGAGTGACCATGAATATAGATAAGTTTTTGAGATAACATAATTTCTAAAAAAAAATTGACAAAGAAATTTCATTAAATAATCTGGAGAATTTCGTGTCGCCTACAATTTATTTTCTATGTACCTATAATTTTTAAAAACTTCACCAAAGTATACAAAATAATCTAATCGATCAAGCCGTTCTTGAGTTTAAGCGAGACTTACGAACAGCAATTGATATTTACATAATAGTATAGATACATAATAATAATATTTGGCTCGCGAGCCGTTGCCGAGAACATAGTTTCATTCCTCACTAGCTTAGGCTTAGCAAGTAAAGCTTACCCACATAATAAGTAAATTCACAGTCAAAAACTTAAAATATGGAACAAATGAGAGGTGTCAAGGGACACCCGGATGGAACAAAGTTCCTTTTGAAATAAAACAATCGAAATTACACACACATTTACAAAAGTGTCTGTCGACACTTTTAGTCTTAATTTTTTCCGTCTAGCCCCCTTTCGCAACGCGCCATAAGGAACTACGTTCCAAAAAATATTTTTTTACTGGTAGGTAAGAGCACTTTTGATATATTCAAAGATGCTCTGATAAAGAGTTACCTGTTAATAAAACACCTATAACTAATTACATAGATATGTTATGTCAATGAACTCACAGAATCCCTGCTCGTTTTCTTACGTCTAGACTCAATTTCTCTAAAATTTTATCGTTCTGTTTACATACGAGTACTGTAAACATATGCAGTCATTATCCTATAATAAAAATATATCCCCAGATTCGAAATGTTTAACTTATAGTCTTGGCAAAGCTGCAAAATTTCAGTTGCTGTTATGATTTATTATGAGGGTTGCGTACCCAAAATGTAAATCGGGAACCCTATTACTAAGACTTCGCTGTCCGTCCGTCCGTCCGTCCGTCCATCCGTCCGTCCGTCTGTCACCAGGCTACAGCCTGGTGACTCTAACTATTACGGTTCATGAGATACATCTCTTGAACCGTAATAGTTAGAGAGTTGAAATTTTCAAAGATGATGTATTTCTATTGCCGCTATAACAACAAATACTAAAAATCTGAATAAAATAAATATTTAAGGGGGCTCCCATACAAAAAACGTGATTCTTTTGCCGTTTTTATAGATAATGGTATGGAACCCTTCGTGCGCGAGTCCAACTCGCACTTGGCCGGTTTTTGAAACAGACAATCTGGGCCTCAGTTAAACAAACACCAACGTTGTGGAGTTGTGGAGTTTAAATGCGCCTATGTGAGCAGACCTTAACAGCCCTAACAATATTTTATCTACTAAGCAATGATTATTCCTACTCTAATTAAAAAATTAAAATTCGCTTGACATTGTCATTGATATTGTTGTATTTGTTTACTTCAACTGTAAGTATTTGAGCTGTTTTGTTTATGTATGTATTTGTTTGTGTATGTATGTAGGATATTATATTATACTTTATGTATGTAGGATGTTATATTGTATGTGTTTTGTAACGGCAATTTGTTAAGTTCAAATTCATATTTAGCGCCAAATCCATCCGGATTGGAAATGCTGAAAATATAGATTTTCGTTTCAATCCACCGGCTAGTCCTCATTTTGGAGGAGTATGGGAGATTCAAATTAAAGCTGTAAAATCGCATTTGTATCGCATCGTTGGCGAACAAACCCTCACGTTCGAAGAACTGCATACACTTTTCGTTCAAATTGAGGCCATGCTTAATTCAAGGCCACTTTGTCCCTTAAGCTCTGACCCTAACGATTTAAATGTCCTAACCCCGGGTCATTTCTTAACTCTCGAGCCACTAACGACCGTTCCCGATGAAGACTTAACGTCCATTAACATTCACCGTCTTGGTCGTTGGCAACTCATCCAGCGCTTTCAACAAGACTTTTGGAAACGTTGGCGCCAAGAATATCTGCAAACACTGACTCAGCGGGCCAAATGGACAAAGGATTCAAAACCGTTAAGCATAGGATCCGTCCGTTAAAAGTGACAATACTGTTCCTTTGCATTGGCCTCTCGCGCGAGTGGAAGAGCTTCATCCCAGCCCAGACGGAGTTGTGCGTATCGCTACGATTCGTACCGTCGATGGTTCTCGTTTATCGAGACCTTTGATTAAACTTTGTCCCTTACCAAACCAGATCAACTAATGCGTTATTCGTTCTTTTTTTTTTAATTTAGTTAATTTATAAATCCATTCAAGTAATATTATTATATAAGTATTATTATTAATTAATCTCAATATTATTTAAGTTTAAAAATACACCAGTGTATTTTGGTGGGCGGAATGTTTTGTAACGGCAATTTGTTAAGTTCAAATTCATATTTGGCGCCAAATCCATCCGGATTGGAAACAGTTGCAACATTTGGGGTCTTCCTTCATAATTCGGAATGTAAACCAATAGCGAGCGCCGATTGAACCGCTCATACGTTCCGTCCAATCGTCTGCTTCGTATTGTGGGGCTCTGCGTCACCGTGAAGTGTCAGTTGACAGACTTTTATCGCTGGTACAACGCATACGTGTTTTTTGAAACTCTTATCGAAAAGGGGGAACTATCCTTCGTTTATCTCGCGTGTGAGTAGTGTTCGACCCTTTGCAGCCTACCTGTGTAGCCAAGGGTTAAAAACTGTTCATCTGGAGGTGAAGTGGCAATTGTAATCGTGATACCACGGTCCGAACGGACTTTGGACTTCTGTACACCCCGGATCCTGAAGCCTGAAATATCATCAAGGACGAACGTACGTGCCTAAAGGTGAGAATTCCTGTATTAAGGGGGCAGAATTCTTGAGCGTTGCGGCTGTTTCTTTAATCCGGTGGCCGCTCCCAAGTGTGTGTGGTGCGATCTGCGCACAGTATGTATGTATTTATGTGTACTTTTTGAAATTATTTACTGTTAATATCCATTATTAAGTACTCCCCCGCCTTAATCAATCAATTCCCGAGATCCACTCCATCCTAAGGTTGCCTGGTAGAGATCGCTTTTAGTGATAAGGCCGCCCATTGTGACACTTTGTGTAAACTGTGTGTAATATAAATACTTTTTGCGGTGGAACAATAAAGAGTTATCTATCTTTAATAGTAACTACTTATTGTTTCATTTGGATTTACAAGAAACTGATATTTGAGAAATGTTTCACTGTGTTTAACCGACTTCAAAAAGGAGGAGGTTCTCAAGTCGACGCGTATGTTTTTGTATTTTTTTTTTATCTCATGCTACATGGTCACCCTACAGTCGAGCCTATCTCCTGTAATTGGGGCGGTTCAAATATCGTGCCATGATTAAAATCAACCCTCCACTGGTCGGTTTGGGGTTAACGCGTCTCTCAGCGCTGTATATTTGACTTGTTAAATGGGTGTAAGCAGAGGACCGTGATAATCCGTATTATGTATTCGGTATTATATACTTAGGTAATACTGTGTGTCCCTGCGACTTAGTCTGCGTATGTAGCGTATGTAACTCATTGCCACATCAGCTATCTGTCAGTTAAAGTCCCGTCGAGATCGATCCAGTCGTTTGGGAGTTCACCTCAAACAAAACAGGAAAAAATAAATTTTCTATATAGGTAGCGTAAGTACTTTCATATGCATTTACAAATTTTTTAAATTTACAAATAGACACTTAAATTATATTTTTTTATATTCATTCCTTTTGGAGTCGAAACCCTAGGTCCATGGGGTCCAAGCACCCAAAATTTAATGAACATATTAGGCAAAAAATTGGTCAACACAACCGACGACCCAAGAGCATGCCATTTTCTCGCTCAACGAGTGGCTCTAGCTATTCAGCGAGGGAATACAGCCAGCGTCTTGGGTACGCTTCCGCATGAGCCAATTTTTTTACAAATTTTATAAATATATATTTTCTTATTAGTTTTAACTTATTTTGTTTTGCATTGTAAATATTTTGTAAATAGTTGTTCAATAAATTATAACTTTATCATCTTTTTTTATACATTATTATTACATAAGATGCTGCAGTCGAATTTATTTGCTTATTTACCCCATAATACGTATCGTAAGTAATATAGTCCGTATAGCAATGACGTAACATTGCCAATCAGTCCAGAAATTCGAGGCGCAGTAGAGCAAGGCGTATATTGGATGGCATATACAAGGTAAGCCAGGAGTCCGAAATAATATTTTACGAGTAGATAAATATACGGTAATTGATAAAATCAGGCGTAATATTGCGGAAGTCCATTGTTAGGTTTCCATGCAAATTTATTTGGGATACTGACAATTCCGAGGGTGAGTGATGGGTCCCTTTCTCCACAATTGTTAAATACATATACGGTAGCTACATGTAGATGCATAGTGAAGACAGTCTCCTAAATATCACAGTTTCGGAGTTACAGATATTTAGAAATAAAATAGATTTATTAGAACATACTGAAATTTATTAGACATTTGAATATTAGTCGCACGTCTTACGGCACACACATAACACACTTGAAAATGTTAATTATATCTGCGACTATAGTATTCACAAAAGAAAACGGGAAAATATTGTAAACGACCTTATAGTAGGTATAACAAGTATAACATATAAGTTATAAAAAGATTTTGGAACGTGCGGCGAAAAAAAAAATGTTCGTTAAGTATGATTCGAACATAATATTTATACCATTCCATAATATACCCTGAAGTGTAAAGTATTATTTCGGACTTCTAATGCATCCTGTATCTGTGTACACACGTCGTACAACCTGTATATGCTATTCGACTGACCGACTGTGTTGCAATTAGTGGACTCCCCTTACATCCTATTGAGACATGTTTCATTGAAATACAAAGCTATATCTATACATACAAATAAATAAAATTGGATTGTCTGTTTGTAATATAAAAAAATAAACATACGGGTCGAATTGAGAACCCCTCTTTTTTGAAGTCGGTTAAAAATAACATCTTACCAGATGCATATGAGAGTATATACGATAACAATAAAGAAAATGCAATTTTTGTCTGTCTGTCTGTCTGTTTGTTTGGCGTATATGGCGTAATATTTAAAGGCGTAACTTAGGCTACTTTTATTTTAGAAAAAGCGTTAGGTTTCCGCGGGATGAACATAAAACCATTTTTCCGGGTAATCTACCTAAAGTCCACGCGGGCAAAGTCGCGGGCACTGCTAGTATGATATAAATTGGGTACAGATTGCACTAGTAGTTGGAGCGCAAGCCACTAGGGTCAGTACACCAGATAGTTAGAGTTTAGATTCCAGTAAGCCAGACCATTTTGGTATTACTAGACGAGGTAACTCTGATAGCTATATCGAGAGGAGAAAGGCTATTTCACTTCAGCGAAGTTTCGCCTAAAGTTTTATCCGATTTTTTTTTTTATTTAATCTATGAAACGGTGAAGGAAAACATCGTGAGGAAACCTGCACGTATGAGGGAACTTGTCTAGTTCTCGATAGATGTGTGAAGTCTGCCAACCCGCACTGGGCCAGCGTGGTGGAGTATGGCCTGAATCCCCCTCGCATTGAGGGGAGGCCCGTGCCCAGCAGTGGGACGTTAAAAGGGCTGTAGTAGTAGTAGTGTGTATCAATTAGAACGGCAATACAATTACACTAATGACACAGTAATACAATAGGTAAGACAGATAGACCTTTCACTCTTTCATCTCACACATCTTCACACTTTCTGTCACTATCGTGATATTGACTTTCTAACATATTTGTAATCAGCGAATTTTCTACGTCGAATGTGTATGCTCTCCAGTAAAGTTAACAAAATGGCGCTTAAGCCAAACAGCCTTTCACCCCTCGATATGTTCCGTTAGAAATCAAAACACATGGCAAATTTTCAATACATTTTGACAACTGTTTTAATTGAAGATGATTGGAATTCATTTGTAACATAATTTTGTAATCCCCCTGCTGATAGTACAAGCCTTGCTTCATTTGGGATCATAAATGGGCATAAGATATCTGTAGATTTAAAAAAAATATCACATAAATTAACACTTTAATTGCGGCAAATATATCATAAACTTTCATCTGTTTCGGCGGCGGGTCGAAATGCGCCCCCAACGAGCTTTCCGCCAGTTAGTTTTGACCGTGCACACCAACCGTAAGCACTGTGGCGGGCCGATATGAGCCTGTTCCGCAGTAAAGGTGTTAAATTCAATAAAAACTTATTTTCTGACTAAAGACCTCATTCGCAGTCCATAGTAAACTATTCTTTACCTTTGGAAAACTAAAACTTAGAAAATATTCTGAACCATAACTACTAGTTTCAATGTTTCCCCCTTTTGTCTTTGGTAATAGTTTTTCGAACCATTAAAAGTTTGAACAAGCTTCGCTATTGTGGAGGTGTACTTTTAGGGTTCCGTGGATAACGAACCTTTGATAGCGAGTTAAACTTTCAAATTTACTTTATTTCATTCAGCAATTAAGATCAGTTTAACGATAGATAAAGGTATCAAGGACAGAACTAGGCAAATACCATATAAACAAGAGAAAAATAAAAAAAAACCAAAATTCCGGATATTTCAGTGACAACTCATATTATATTATATCAAAGAAAATATACTCATAGACGAAAACATTTTTTTTTTGTTGCATACAAATAAAATAAACATATTATTTATTACCTACATAATTGCAGTTTTTACATAAATCTACGTCGCTAAGATAGTAGGTAGTTTTAGAAACAGAAGATTTTTTTTTGTTGGGTTTAATTTATTAGACTTACACAAAGAACCCAGACTTCTAAGCCCTATTACGCACTTACCATTTTTTTGTTTCCATAACAGGGCTTTGTCTTTCGAATCGATTCCTTTGTGTAAACGTTTTTTTATATTATTTACTGGCTGTATGAGCTATAAAAATGTATCAATGTATTATATACAAAAGAAATAAGTATTTTCTGAAGTTGAACACATATTTTTTGTGATATCTCCTGCAAGAAGGGCGTGTGAAATTCACCAACCCGCTCCAGCGTGGTGGACTATGGCCCAAATCTCCCTCATATTGAGGGGAATGTGCCCGGTATAATGGCAATTGGCTCACCCGCTATTACATTGGGACCAAAGTACATCGGCGAAGTGTTGGTGCACTGTAGTACTCCTCTGCCTATCCACATCGGGGAATACGGGCGTGATGATGTATGTATGATGCATGAATATCCTGCAATAATCTTACGAATTCCTGTATATTCATACCAAATGGTTATTTAACCATGGTTTAGCAAAACGAACGAAATGAACGAAAAAAATGAACGAACAAGTTCATTAATTTTGAATGACTTGTAGCGCTCCATATTATTATTATTATTTTTGGTTATTGGCAATTCATAAGTAGTTAATTGTATTGGCAAACCTAAATAAAAAACTTCTCGTATTCATTCATAATTTATTTTGAAATCCTACTAATATTATCAATGTGAAAGTTTGTGAGGATGGATGGATGGATCTTAATGAAACTTAACATTATTATGGTTTATACATTCGAATAATATATACATCATCACGCCTGTATTCCCAGAAGGGGTAGTCAGAGGTGCCCACACTTCGCCGATGTATTTTGGTCCCAATGTAATAGGGGGCGAGCCTATTGCCATTATACCGGGCACATGCCCCTCAATACGAGGGAGATTTGGGCCATAGTCCACCACGCTGGCCCAGTGCGGGTTGGTGGACTTCACACGCCTAGACGTGCAGGTTTCCCCACGATGTTTTCCTTCACCGTTCAGCAAGTGGTAATCATTGTTGAAAATGACGTTCGCACATGAAAATTATCTCAGAGGTGCGGGCCGGGGATTTGAACTTGCACCCCTTACGTTCAAGGCGGGCGTTCTTGCCCACGAGGCTACCACTGCTTTTATGAATAATATATAGAGTATAATTTATAACGATAACGATATTTAATAGTCATATATATCAGAATCTAGTCATATATAAATAGACAATCAACTAATCAGTGTATAACATATTTATTTCTGTATAAATCCTCATTAGTTTATCATTTCCGGCAAATTAATAGCATTAAAATGTACACAAAATTGAAACACTGTTAATCTCATTAGTCCCGAATCCCGATGCAACCATTTTCGTTAACGGACCGATTTAATTAATGCAATCAAAATATATGTAGGTCCCGGACGAATTATAATTTAATATTATAAATTAGGATAATTGTACCAGAGGATTACGTAGCAAATGTTGATTGATTCTTTTAGTACGTATATCGATTTGAAATTTAAGTGTTGTAATATCAAAATAACACTTTTCTGTTAAATGCATACGGTCTGTGTCTGTATCAGCTGTTAAAACCACGGGCTCGCAGCCCTTTTCGGATTACCTAATGATTGCCGCTTGCTGAAGATGAAGACAAATATCGTGAGGAAATCTGCACGTCTAAAGAATGACGTGTGAAGTCCACCAACCCGCACTACGCTAGCGTGGTGGACTGTGGTCCAAATCTCCCTCGTATTGTCAATTGTGCCTCGTATAATCACAATAGGCTCACCCATTATTAAATTTGGACCAAAATACATCGGGAAAGTGTGGACGTATTGCTATGTACCTTTGTAGAATGAGCGCCAAGACTAGACTTGTCAGAGAATATGTGGATTATATCTCTTTCTCTCGTATGAAATAAGACAGAGAGTGACCGAGCCAATCCGTGACAGAGGTCTTGTCTTGACTTGCGTACCACTGCCTGCCCTTTCGGGCAATACATCCTACTACAGCCCTTTTATCGTCCCACTGGTGGGCACGGGCCTCCTCTCAATGCGATCTGGATTCGGGTCATAGTCCACCTCACTGGCTCAGTGAGGGTTGGCAGACTTTACACATCTATCGAAAACTAGTCAAGTTCCCTACGATAGACGTGCAGGTTTCCTCACGATGTTTTCCTTCACCGTTTTATAGCAAGTGATAGTCTCGGATGAAAATGTTATTCGCACATAAATCCTAGAGGTGCGAGCCAGGGTTTGAACCTGCACACTTCGATTGCAAGGCGTGCGTTTTACCACTCGGCTACCACTGCTATAGGCAATATAGCGTGTATTCTTAAACACAGTATGTTGAAACCTACCCATCTCTGAAGCCTTATCAATTATTTCAGACCCCCAAAACTATTCCGTATTTGCATTTGCGGATCCGAATCGTGATCCTTACTAAATTGATATTGTTAACGGACGGAATTCGGTGGTACCGCCGCGTAACTAGTTTGGGATTTTGCATGTTTACATTTCAATTTGGCCGTGTTGTGCCATTAATCCTCCCCAGTGAACGGGTCGGTGTGAGTGCCCGCGCCACTGATAAATTATTAATTAATGTTTCGTATGTAAATAATTTTATTGTTTACCTGGATTATGTTGGTTATGAGATAGTTTTGTGTTTAAATATATGTGATAATATATCGAGGGATGAAATGTTATTTGTATTAAGCAATACCAAAACGGACTCTATGTCAATATGCATAAAGATTAAATTTGGGTAATAGAAGCCACGCCACCACGCGTCGAAATTCTCTCGTGCTGTCAATGTCATTTCGTTGTAGAATGAACTTTTTTGATGTGTCAATACAGTTCGTTTTGCTATGGCAAAAAAAAATACGCGTGAGGGTAGACGCCTCAGTGTGGAGGAGGCCGTATGTGTAAAGGGCAAGCTAATAAAGTCAAAAAATATTTTTTTAATAACCAATAACTGAAGTCGTTTATTTATTTAATGCTTATTACATCATAGCGTTTATCCCTGCGCAAAGACACGCTGAAACAATTGCCAATATGAACTGTATTGCCACGCAGTAAAAGTGCATTTTCCAACAAACAATCGAATACGCAAGTCATTTTAGTCGCGTGCTTCGGCCACAGTTATTTTATCCTTATGTACATTGGCACAGAGTACATTTTCAAAGAAATACTAGTGAATTCGCTAGCCGCAGTGTTTTCAAGGGGTTTCATCTCGGTTTTATGGTTAACTTTTATACTGGCGTCAATAAAATGGATAAAAAATGTACTAGTATCATTAAACCTATTGCAGCTTTATTTATATTTAAACTCACGTTGTGGTTTAATGTCCGATTCCTACATTCAACTAACGTCCCGTAAAATTTTCAACGAAATATTAGTCAAAGACAGTTCCTACCAAACAAAGTTTATTAAATAAAGCTCTCGGGTTAAGGGTGTCAAAAGTCATCAGGCATCTTTTGCCAATACTAAAATGAACTGTATTAACTCAAACAAGAAGAAAATTTTTCAACGACATGACACGCGAGTCAATTTTTTCGCTTGTATTTTGCCACAGAAATTCAGTCTACATGTATATAAGCACAGGGTACATTTTCAAATAAAGTCATGTGAATTTACTGGTTCGAGAATGTATGAGGCTTAAGCTTCGAATAAATAAGTAAGAAAAATGCGTAGATTGAATCATAAAATCCATTTTCCAATTTTCATTGTGAGCAATTCCGACGACTTTGAACTTTATATACTGGCAATAAACATCATAATGTTATTACGCAATATTTTTTATTTCTCCGAACGATACAATTTTATATTGCCGTTATCAAAATGAAATGTCACACAATTTTGGTTTTTATTTGTAGGTCAACAAAGGGTGCTGTATTTCTATTAATATTAAATTAGATGCAATATTCATTCATTCAAGACAAAGAAGTCACGAGACGTATTGAAAATGCCTGGAAGAGCTTCTGGTCCTTGGGGGCTATAATGAAGGGTAATTCATTAATAATTTGGTTGTTGTGTAACTTTCCAAGAGTTGATCCCTGAAGAAGCGGAGGAGAAGTTTAAATCCCTGACCCTCACCTCGCAATCCCGCAACTCTGAGATTTTAATGTGCTAATGTAATTTTCTGTAATGTTTACCACTTGCTGAACGGTGAAGAAAAGATTGTGAGGAAACATGTACGTCTATAGAAAAGGCGTGTGAAGTTCACCAACCCGCGATGTGCTAGAGTTGTGAATTATGGGTTTTACCCTTTGGGTATGGAACTTTTAAAATAAAAATAATGAAACCTCATGAAAACTGTTCGAAAAGGCCGTTGAAAATAATTCCTATAAATAAAATGAACTAGTTAGGTAACGCAGGTTACTCTGACATAACCTGGGTTAGGCAACGGCTAGATTACGTCCCTACGCCACGACGACCATTTACGTAACGTCTGATAAGCTTCGAGACACACGGACAGATAGGACGGACGATTTCACAATCACTTGAAGACGCCTTAAAATTATGCCTAAATAGTATTTAGTTTGGCACTAGCTGAGTCCACGTCTTCGCCTGCGTGAGGCGTAGGAAAGAAAACCGGCAAAGTGCGAGTTGGGCTCGCGTACAAAGGGTTCCGTACCATTATCTATAAAAACGGCAAAAAAATCACGTTTGTTGTATGGGAGCCCCTTTAAATATTTATTTTATTCTGTATTTTAGTATTTGTTGTTATAGCGGCAACAGAAATACATCATCTGTGAAAATTTCAACTCTCTAGCTATCACGGTTCATGAGATACAGCCTGGTGACAGACGGACGGACGGACGGACAGAGAAGTCTCAGTAATAGGGTTCCCGTTTTCCCTTTGGGTACGGAACCCTAAAAAATAACCAAGTCCTTGTCCTTTTACTTGTTTTTTAAATTACGTTTTCGTTACTGGGAGCGTAATATTTTCTTTCTTAAGCAAGAAACTGTCATTGACTCATAACAAAGAGCACTTCAATTTTATATAAATTGCATGCATGCATGCAATTCATTTATTACCAAAAGAAACCATATTGGTTTTCTTATCTTAGGTTTTTGCACTAGGCTTGCAGGCCTGTGTCGCACAGACAGTAATAAAAAGAGATGGGGAAACAGTTAAAATGATTTGTTTGTGTGTGTTTGTGCGTGAGCGATAGTGTGTGTGTATGTGGTGTGTTGAGTATCTGAAAATGTAGTCTTCAGATAAATAAATTTAATTAGAAATGTCTACTATCTATCTATCAGCCAGGGACGTCCACTGCTGGACATAGGCCTCCCCCATAGATCGCCACAAATTACGTTCTTGGGCTTTATGCGCCCATCGACTCCCGGCCACCCTGGTGAGGTCGTCCGTCCATCTGGTCGAATATCTTCAGTTTATTGATAATTTAGATTCAGCAACCATTCTTTTATTTTTAACCGAATTCAAAAAGGAGGAGGAGGGTCTCAATTCGACCCGCATGTTTTTTTTTTAACTTAGCAAGATAATTAGGTGACTTTTCGATATCCGAGATTTTATAATAACTCTTGTGATAATGCAGCTTAAGTTCGCCAATCGTGATTCCCGTGAGGGTCACAGGAAACTCGATGAGCTTTATATAACCGCTGTACCGGTGGTTACCCAACGCCCCGCCCACTCTTGTCGATAACCAGGAACCAGTCCGCAACCTGTTCTATGTAAATCAGACTAGACACACCATGGCAAACAATCCAATACTTTCCCTTTGTTACTTAATTCTAGATTTAGTAGTAACACACTATAATGCAATATGATTACTACTACTACTACAGCCCTTTTAACGTCCCACTGCTGGGCGCGGGACTCCCCACAATGCGAGGAGGATTCAGGCCATAGTCCACTACGCTGGCCCAGTGCGGGTTGACTTCACACATCTATCGAGAACTAGTCAAGTTCCCTCAGACGTGCAGGTTTCTTTACGATGTTTTCCTTCACCGTTTCATAGCAACTGATAATCTCGGATAAAAATGAGATTCACACATAAACCCAGAGGTGCGAGCCGGGGTTTGAACCTGGACGCGTTGATTGCAAGGCGTGCGTTCGACCACTCGGCTACTACTGCTATAGCAATATGATTCGAATATGATTCGAAATACATATATAGGTAATTCAGCTTAATGTATTATTTGAAATGTAATTAGATGCTATTCTTGAGAAGCAGTGGTAGTCTCGTTGGTTGAACGCCCGCCTTGAACGTAAAGGGCGTAAGGTCGAATCCCGGGCTCGCACCTTTGAGATTTTTATGTGGGAATATAAATTTCCATAATGATCACCACCTGCTAAACGGTGAAGGCAAACATCCTGCGGAAGCCTGTCTATAGAATTGTGTGTGAAGTTCACCTACCCGCAATTTTGACAGGTTTCTCGATACTTTTAATTAGCGAAACGTTAGCAAAACTTCTAACGTACATAGGTGTTCTGGCCGTCGAAACTTGGTCTAATTAAACCTGAGTAGGTCCTCAAGTTGAGCAGTCAGTTTGCATCTTGGTTCGTACTTCGAGCAAGCCTTAGAGTAATTAAAAGTGGAATGGACTGCAACTCACCTACAGCTCACTGTCGTCTACTCACGTTGAACGAATCCTATTCCAATGAACATGTAATAAAAAAAAAATCACAACAGATATTTGACTATGGTCCTGCCCCCTTTCCACCGCCCGCACCTATTGCAGCAATTCTTTTAAAATTACTTTCAGTTTTTGACAATTAACTCAGAACAAAATCTGTCAAACTTTGACAGTAACTATTGAAACAATAATACTATAAGAGGTGGCGTTAAGGCCCCTATTTAAGCTGATTTATATGCCTACTTACCAGTGCTAGTAGACGCACCTTAATGTACTAGCTTCCTAAGCGTAAAGACTATATTTGTATTTAATATTAAACTGCCGTGAGTATAATTCTTCTTTAGTATTGTGGCAAAGGTGCTGTCTGCTCTCAAGGCATTGCTGCTCCTGAGAATGTATTACTCGCAATTATCATTTTGAAAAGAGTAACCATTGAGTTTCTTACCGGCTCTCTCAGTGGAAGCAGCATTCCGAACCGGTGGTAGAATCTGACTATTTAGTGCTTCTTGGCCTACACGAATAAAAAAAAATGATTTTGATTTTGCTACCTGTGCTACCTGTGCTGTGTCTTTAAAGGAACTTGTCATTATACAGGGTGTATCAGAAGTCCGAAATAATAATTGAACCTGTATATCGCTATAAGGAGTGGAGCTATATGGCCCAGACATTAAGTTAAAATTCTTAACTTTATTCTTTCATACAAATCTAGGAAATTCATTTTTTAAACAATTTGCGGTCGGCCCTTCGCAAAACGTGAACCAGCTGTTTATTTAAAGGTCAATGCTCCACACCCATTGTGACAAACCCCGCCCACAGCGGGTACTAGTACTCTTAACACACGAGCCGCGCGGGGGTGGGGTACAGGGGTGAAGCGGCGGCGGCACGCGGCCGGCCGGCGCGCGGCGGCGCGGTGTCTTTGAGCGGCTTTGATTGTGTCGGTCGCCCGTTGCCAACTCGCCTACAGCGGTCTCTTTCGCACTCGCGCCTCTCTTTCGCACTCGTCGGTCATTGTAATTGACAGTAATTTTGATATTCCTAGGTAGGTATGAGAATGACCAAAACATTGGTAATGAAATTACTGTAAAATTTAACCGCCGAGAACCAAGCTTCCTTTAATGAAGGTAATTATGTAATTAGGTAAGTATCGAGACACCTTTTGTAAAACGCATTCATACATTTTATTTTTTGTTGCTAAATAGCAAACATTATTAAATCTTTTGTGGTTTGGTAGGTAGCTTTCTATCAAAATGAACCTGGTAGCTGTTTTATTTTTGATAATGACTACGCTGTTGGCCGTGAGCGGCAGCTTTACCGTAGGGGGTTTGTGCTATTGAAACTTGGGTTAGTGTGTAGGTATCTATCTAGGATCCCAGACGGCCTACCTACCTTACAAACACTATTTAGGTACTAGTGAATAAGATGTATGACTTCTTTTTACAACAGGTGTCTAGGTATCTACCTAATTACATAACTACGTTCTTAAGAAGTAGGTTGGTTGGTAAGGTTATTAAAATTGTAAATTTGAAGGTACCTACGTAAGTTTTCATTTAACAGATTTTCTTCACTAACAGTAATAGTAAGTAGGTATCTGGGTAGCGACTAGCGACCATAACGAAGTTTTTAGTTGGTAGGTAGGTACGTAAGTTTTCGTTTAACAGATTTTCTTCACTAATTGTAATAGTAAGTAGGTATCTGGGTAACCACTTACTTAATTAAAGGACCCAATCGTCCGAGTAAAAACTGCTATAAAGATAATAATAGTAGGTAAGTATTTACCCGTGGCCATGTGTGCAGTGTATCAATCCGTGGGTTTAATTGGAATTTATTCACTTCTCACATATCACAAAGAGCTAGGTAGGTACCTACCCACCTGCACACTTGAGTAAATATTACTTTCACGTTTTTAGAGGACATAAAAGAAATCACAAAACTGTTACCGGTATTCCCTTTAGTCGCACCAATGCACAAAATCATCTCATAGTTTTCCGAGTTTGAAAACACTTCACTATTACGCGGAGAACGAGACATTTTTCGGAACACAAGTAACCGCCTTGACGGATTGCAAGGAACTAAATAAATATTTTGATTTACGTTATTTTTATTAAATAAAAATATCAAAGGACCGCTCCGACATTGCACGAAGGCACAGTGTTTTACCGCGCTGCAACGCTGGGCCAATCACCGCTAATGCAATATGGCCGATGATTTGTCATTGGACGAAAATTGTCCTTCTGTGTGATATCTCCGCCCGCTAATGTTCACTACATTGAGATATTCGCGGCCATGATTATTAGAGTAATCAAAGATTAAAGTCTTTCAGATATGCCAGACCAATTCTAATAATTGTCTACATCATTAGGTACCTACTTGTATTCTGAGAATTGTAGTGATTATGATAAAGACAAATAATAATAATAAAATAATATTTTTTTTCTTTTAATCAACTCTCACTATGTTTCAGTTTAAAAATAAATCCGTTCACGAAAACTAAAACGAAAATGGATTATTTGCCTGTGTAGAAGTTTTACTTTACATCGATTTAAAAGAAGTATGATTTGTTGTCATAGTTAGGTAACTACAGTGACCGATTTTTATTTCTGTATTGAACTATGCTCGTAGGTAAAAACCTTGTGTCATATCTATCACTCCCTCATCATTTTAAAGCGAGTTCATTCGCCTCATCAGCTGATTTTTAGGGTCGCGGTGCGTAAGTTTTGACACCAACTTTGGACACAAATTGCTCAGAAACTAAATTAGTTACGTATATTTTGCTTGAACGTGTTGATTGCTTATCATCTGTCCTATATGGCCCCCAAGTATTATTTCGGACTTCTGATACGATCTGTATACACAGCACTGGTAGCACAGGTAAGTTTTTCAACCCGCGATATGTAGATGCATAGTGCGGGAAGCTTATACCTACCTACTTATCTCCAACCTACGTATCAATCTACCTAAATAATTAACACTGTATTTCAACTAACTAATTAAACGCTTCAAGGGACACGTTCACGGTTCAACCCTGAATAGGATTGGTAGTGAGATGATAAGCCGCTACTGACATCGATATGCTATTAACTGAAACATATGGAAAGGCTAAAGGCTAAAGCAGTGGTAGCCGAGTGGTCGAACGCACGCCATGCAATTTAAGTGTGCAGGTTCAAACCCCGGCTCGCACCTCTAGGATTTATGTGCGAATCTCATTTTCATCCGAGATTATTACTTGCTATGAAACGGTAAAGGAAAACATCGTGAGGAAACCTGCACGTCTAAGGGAACTTGACTAGTTTTCGATAGATGTGTGAAGTCTGCCAACCCGCACTGGGCCAGCGTGGTGGACTATAGCCCGAATCCCCCTCGCATTGAGGGGAGGCCCGTGCCCAGCAGTGGGACGTTAAAAAGGGATATACTATGCTACTACTAGACAGCACATACTCATCGTATGATCCTAAACTAAGCAAAGCTTGTACTATGGATACCATACGATGGAATAGGGACGATCCCAGTTACACCAAGACCAAACACTGAAAAGGATATTTCCGAAATCAGTCGCAGACGGGAATTGAACTCACAACCTACCGGTGCAGTCAACCACCCATCCAATTCCAACGTCTGTAATGTGTAGCTTCACCTCGTTACTTGGTGATGTTATTGCAAATGCAGAGAGAAGTTTAAGCTCAGTAATTACAGAAGCAAATAAGGCCGGGGACTGAGTAGCGCCGAACTTTCATTATTAATGTACAATGACGCGACTGCCGGCTTTACTTGCTGTGAAACTAAATGTTACTTGTAATAGTGCCATTACACATATTTGATAAAATGTCTAGATTTACGAGTATTTATTACTCATAAATGTTCTGTTAAAGCTATCTAAGACGTTGGTGACAATTTGTTATCAAAAATATTTGTCCTTATCATGGGAAAATCTTTTCCTGAAGTTTAACAACACATAAACCAATACACGTAGCTACTTATGAATCGACTAAACAACAAATTATAATCGAATACTCTAGAAACACACACAAACGTACAAATAATCTAGATATCTACCGTTCATTCCGTATAAGCATTTCCTATGAAGAAAATGGGTAGGAAACTCAATGATTACTGGGCTCCTGTGGAGTTGCTACGACTTAATTTTTATCAACACACCCATACACAACAACACCTTTTATCAATGGTAGCTAAAATATTACTAGTCTAATAATGCCTTCAAGGTGACAATTTCTAAAACAGGTCATATTAGCTACCATTGAAAAAGGTGTTGTTTTACATACCTTAATTTTTTTTGTCATAGCAACAATAGTGCTAAGAGACTTGGGGCCCCGGTAACTTGACTTTAATTACATTTAGATAATAGGTAGACATCACGGCCAACATATGTAAATGTTATTTAGTAACTAATTAACGTTTTCATAATTTACTTTAAATTGAAAATATTCATTGAAATAAATTTATATTAAATCAAAGAGATTTTTCTAATATATGAGACGTCACACGTGCAATGTTGTGTGTGACTTTCTCTGTTTAAGTCTACGTATAAAACAAGACGCCTAAGACATTAACAAGACCGATTTCGATCTAAAATTTTTTGACGTCTTTTCGGCACGTGTAGGTATCTATACTTTCTAATATCATTGTAGCTAGTAATGCCTGCAGCATAGACATTTGTTTTAAAGTTTACGGAGGCCCCGACACATGTGGCATGAGGTCGGAGTTTATTAAATGCCACTGGCTGTGTTTAAATTGTTTGTACAACAACAAAACTACGCGTAAACAAAAATAATACATACATAACATAACATACATTAGTTAAGAATTATACACACAATGTGTAATTAAAATGCGAGGTGTAGAAGCAGCCCGTGATTAATTTTTGCACAAAAAACATAAGGGGTGCAAGTTCAAATCCCAGGCCCGCACCTCTGAGATAATTTGCATGTGCTAATGTAATTTTCAACAATGATTACCACTTACTGAAAGGTGAAGGAAAACATCGTGAGGAAACCTGCACGTCTATAAAAAGGCGTAAATTAATTTGTAATCCAAATTGTAAATTGAAAACTCTTGAATTAAGTCTATACTTTGATTATTTATTTACCTAACTACATTAATTTTAAAATGAAAGATACTGTTTCCAATATCAGCGCTCAGTGGTGAGAGCTCCTCTCGTGGGGGCATCTGAAATTGCAACAGACAACAATATAACAGTAATTTAATAAGTTCAGACGGCGGGTTGCAATAAGCCTCGCACCGCCAATGAGAACCACTGAGCGGCAAAGCAATCTAGTGTCAGCGACAAGCGGGTTTATTGAAAAACAATTCTGTTATGTATATTCGTTTGACAGCGCAGGGTATTAAGCTGCCTTGCATTGCCAATGAGAGCTAGTCAGCGACTTAGCGGTCTAGTTTAAGCGACAAGCGGGTTTATTGAAAAACAATTATGTATATTCGCTTGACAGCGCAGGGTATTAAGCTGCCTTGCATTGCCAATGAGAGCTAGTCAGCGACTTAGCAGTCTAGTTTAAGCGACAAGCGGGTTTATTGAAAAACAATTATGTATATTCGCTTGACAGCGCAGGGTATTAAGCTGCCTTGCATTGCCAATGAGAGCTAGTCAGCGACTTAGCAGTCTAGTTTAAGCGACAAGCCGGTTTATTGAAAAACAATTATGTGTATTCGCTTGACAGCGCAGGGTATTAAGCTGCCTTGCATTGCCAATGAGAGCTAGTCAGCGACTTAGCAGTCTAGTTTAAGCGACAAGCGGGTTTATTGAAAAACAATTATGTATATTCGCTTGACAGCGCAGGGTATTAAGCTGCCTTGCATTGCCAATGAGAGCTAGTCAGCGACGTAGCAGTCTAGTTTAAGCGACAAGCGGGTTTATTGAAAAACAATTATGTATATTCGCTTGACAGCGCAGGGTATTAAGATGCCTTGCATTGCCAATGAGAGCTAGTCAGCGACTTAGCAGTCTAGTGTAAGCGACAAGCGGGTTTATTGAAAAAAAATATGTTATGTATATTCGCTTGATAGCGCAGGGTATTAAGCTGCCTTGCATTGCCAATGAGAGCTAGTCAGCGACGTAGCAGTCTAGTGTAAGCGACAAGCGGGTTTATTAAACACTATTCTGTTATGTATATTCGCTTCCAAACGGGCAAATTCCGAAAAGACTATAGGTATTCAAAATATCTCTACGGGAATCAAACCCATAACCGCCATGCCGAGCGGCCTAAGTTCAAACCACTAGACGACTAGATTAAAACAATACTGCTAAGGTGAGCATAAGAAGGCAGGTATTTTCTACCAAATTATGAATATTTTCCTCCCTCATTGGCACCCGACCTCATTTTACAACTTCAATATTTCAACAAGATGCAAGCGAAGTTAAAAAAGGAAATAGCTCTATGGCTCGAGCGCAGCGCTAATATTCAACGGAAAAGGGTTTTCGGTAAGCATTTTACAATTTTCAGCTTTACATGACTGGATTGGAAGCTTTTAAGTTGATGTGGTTATATTAGGTTTAAGTAAATTCTTACTCATCTGCGTGTTTTTCAGAAAATTTCTGAACTTTTCATTTTTAATAAGGGGCGAGCCTATTGTCATTATCCCCCTTAATGAAAAAAAAAATGAAAATATTTTTTATTCAGAATTTGGTACACACCATTTTTGGTGCCTGAGCTCCCACATTAGGTTGCCCTGTGTCGTGGGAGTCGCGTGACTCCCACGACACAGGGCCCACAACCGGCCCCAATTGAATGGGAAGTGCATAAAAATCACTCGTTTACCCCCATCTACCCCCCGAACTTCAATTTACTATAGCTACTTGCTAAGTAAACATTATTAAACGTCCGTACGGTACAAGTCACAAGCTTTGCAAATACTACAGTCTCTTTTCAAATCTTAAGTCTACCAAAGTAAGTACCTATTAGACTATGGATATTTTAGAATGGACTAAGGCAGTTATAATTACATCCAATCATAGCGCATACGTGTTTAGTTCTTTTCTTCGTTATAAATTTCAGAGTAGGGTCTCAAATGTATATATCTTTAGATATAAAACGCGATTATTGTTTCTACCTACGTCCGTTATATACTTTGAAACCATCCAACCGAGGTTCCCCAAAACGCTTTCATTAGAAAAGCAATAATGTGAAGATGGTTTTAGACCACTAAAATACAAAAGATTTTTTTTGTTGTTGGAAAAACATAAATTCCCAACATTTAGAATACGTACAATGTGGATAACAAATTAATACGATTCGGGCAATAGTCCACCACGCTGGTCCAGTGTGGGTTGGTGAACTTCACACAATTTTTAAAGACGTGACGTGACGTCAACCACTTCCTAAAGTATTGCTGGTTTAATAGTAACTGTATTTTTTTTACAGATTTTGTACTGAGTTAACTGTTGAAAACTGAAAGTATTATTAAAAACATTGGTGGAAGTAGCAGTGGTAGCCGAGTGGTCGAACGCACGCTTTGCAATCAAAGTGCGCAGGTTCTATCCCCGGCTCGCACCTCTGGGTTCCATGTGCGAATCTCATTTTCATCTGAGATTATCACTTGCTAAGAAACGGTGACGCAAAACATCGTGAGGAAACCTGTGTGCCCGGTATAATGGCAATAGGCTCGCCCCCTATTACATTGGGACCAAAATACATCGGCGAAGTGTGGGCGCACTGCAGTGCACCTCTGCCTACCCCTTCGGGGAATACAGGCGTGATGATGTATTATTATTATTATGATGTGGTGGAAGACCGGTGGTGAAAAGCCGGCAGGTCCATTTCAGTGTTCAGCAAGTTGTAATCATGATTGAAAACCGGCCAAATGCGAGTCGGACTCGCGCACGAAGAGTTATCTATGAAAACGAGCAAAAAATCACGTTTGTTGTATGGGAGCCCCCTTAAATATTTATTCTATTCTGTTTTTTAGTATTTGTTGTTATAGCGGCAACAGAAATACATAATCTGTGTAAATTTCAACCCTCTAACTATCACGGTTCATGAGATACAGCCTGGTGACAGACGGACGGACGGACAGCGAAGTCTTAGTAATAGGGTTCCTGTTTTATCCTTTGGGTACGGAACCCTAAAAATGAAATTCACACATGAAAATCTCAGAGGTGCACGCCCGGGATTTGAACTTGCACCCCTTACGTTCAACGCGGACTTTAAACCATCTCGACCGTTAGCTACCGTTGCTTTTTCTTCTAATCCGAAAAATCCCTACTTTCTGGAATCACGTTGCTAACACGTTGATTAATCCGACGTATTACGATAATCCCAGATAAACCGGATGCTCGATCAAAGTTCTATGCAACCGGCCCCAATTGACCCCAACTCGTCCCAACTAAAACCAGCTGCTCGCAACTTCTAAGATTGTTTTGTCTACAACTATGGACGAAGTATTATACAGGACTGAACACTCCCAAAAGTGATTTACAGATCTTCAACTATTATAAAAAATCTCTAAAAGTTTATCTGTCTATTTACAAAGCTGTCGTAAAGACTTTTTACTATATATATCTATATTGTTTAATTAATGTAAGGTATTAATAATCCTATAGGTTAAAGTTTTGTACGGTAAGTGATAATTAGTTTACTATATTCAATTATATCAGATATTATACATACCTAAATGTGTTAAAAAGACTTCAAAAACAATAAACTGCGATTAGTGTCATTAATTCTTCGGCCGCCTAATCATATACGTCTTGACATAGACAATCTAAAATACAAAGACGTCATTATCACATACAAAATTGTGCGCGCGAAACTATCTAATGTTAGAAAATGCTCTCTCTGATATAATAAATCAAGTACCATAACAAATTAGTTCAAATACCTAATTTGCAACGCCTAAATAAAATTACGAAATAATCAAGATTATGAAAGCAATTATACTCTATCTCACTCACACAGTATTATTGATTCAACAGTCTCGTTAAATTACCTCGTCCAGGATATACATCCTAATAGATCCGTCGGTGTGGTAATATGAGACCACTTAACGGAAATTAATTCGACCACAACATTATAACACATGAAGCTCTGAATACACTTCTCGACTGAATTCACTTGACTGTTATTCAAAAATGAACTCTATTTTAATATGTACAGGATGTATCAGAAGTCCGAAATAATATTTTAGATATATATCTGGTAGATCATATGTGCCGTAATTAGTGAAAGCACCTAATACCTAACCAACATATTTTTTTTTAGTATTTGACACAGGTATCGTGTCGGGGCCTTAGGTCACACCCATGACACTATTTAACAGTGCAAACTACATAAATGAGAGGCGACTACTGATACTTACAAAACAGAATTCTAAAAATTTGCATAGGCACGGTAATAATATATTAAATGTTTGTTCTTTTTTTTTAAAAAGAAACGTGATTCGAGTATTTTTTTATACCATTCGGTGGTATACCCGATACTGATGCAACGATCAAATTATTATTTCTGACTTCTGAAACACGCTGTACGTATTATTAGTGGCAAAAGGAGCTTGGCATTTTGACCACGCGACTAAATTCGCTCGCATCTATGACATTTCGTTGAAAAATTTTCTTTTTAACCGACTTCAAAAAGCCCCTCCTTTTCTCCCCTCCGTTCTCAATTCGACGCGTATGCTTTTAATTGAAGATATAAAGGGCACACACTAGAGCGTCGACCTTTGCGCGTCAAAATGTTTTCCCATACCAAAACGAACTGTATTGACTGATATAAAAAGTATATTCCACAACGAAATTTACTGACAGCGTGGGCGAATTTCAACGCGTGAGGCGTGGCTCTTACGACTGAAATTCAACCATAAAGGTTGCGTATTGATATTATTTATTTTTGGTTTTGACGGGTCTACTTGCGCAGGATTTAAATTATGTATGACTTTCTACAGAAGTTCTAAGGTTACGAGCGAGTGATGTGAGGTAAGAGTTTGTAAGTCGTGGTCATATTATATTATGTTTAAATGCGATATAACCACACTCTTCCTTAAACTTGGTTCGAGGAATAATCTTACGCACGTGGGGAATTCGTGAGTAACTTCGGGAAAGTTGATTAATAATGCCTTGTCTACCACACATTATGGTACAGTGGTTGCAAGAGAAGAATCGAAATCGAAATTAGAGATGAAACGGATATCCAGTAACTATCTGGTATCCGACCTATCCGGCCTTGTTTTCATTAGCCAGCCGGATACCGGATAGTAATTCAGTGTCCGGCCGGATACCGGATAGTAATTCAGTATCCGGCCGGATATCGGATAGTACCTAATTCAGTATCCGGCCGGATACCGGATAGTATCTCATTATTTTTAACCGACTTCAAAAAGGAGGAAGTTCTCAATTCGACCCGTATGTTTTTATACAAGGCAAATCAAACCACAATAGGTTATGGACACCGTTTATTTTTAAAATCACACGTCAAAAATATTTGTTTTATTAATTATTTTGGTACTCAAAATTAACAATTGGCAATTTGTGGTGAATGAATAGAAAATTTTCCGCATTTGTTGTTAAAGGCGACTCCGCTAGGCGTATACTAGACCAGCTTCTGAAAATCCATACCGCCAGGTGCTGAAATTTAAATTCTAGCAAACCTTGACAACTGCGGGTACTGATGCAAATTAACTGACCACCATATGTACCTATGGGTCGTGATTGCGATCGAATCGAGATGTCTTTAAGAAGCGTCATGTAATGCGATGAAGGGCCGGATATCCGGCGCTCCGGCCTGGTAGCTTGCCGAATATCCGTTCGAAGTCCAAGTCGAAGTCGAATGATATTCGCACATAAAATTACAATATGCGAGCCGAAGTTTGAACATGTATCTACACTCCGACTGTAAAGCGGCCACCACTTACTGTCTACAGGCGGTAAAAATATATCAAAACCAATGGGAAGTGCATAAAAATCACTCGTCTATGCCCATCTACCCCGCGAACTTCAAGTTACTATAGCTACTTGTTAAGTAAACATTATTAAACGTCCGTACGGTACAAGTCACAAGCTTTGCAACAGTCTCTTTTCAAATCTTAAGTCTACCAAAGTAAGTAACTATTAGACTATGGACTAGTAGACTAGAGACTAGTAGACTATGGATATTTTAGAATGGAATAAGGCAGTTATGATTACATCCAATCATGGCGCATACGTGTTTAGTTCTTTTCTTCGTTATAAATGTCAGAGTAGGGTCTCAAATGTATATATCTTTAGATATAAAACGCGATTATTGTTTCTACCTACGTCCGTTATATACTTTGAAACCATCCAACCGAGGTTCCCCAAAACGGTTTCATCAAATCAAATCAATTTCATTTTTTTGTTGGGAACAGAAATTCCCAACAAACAACAAACAAGATATATGAAAAGGTTTAAAACCCAAAAAAAATAGAATAATATTGGCTTATTTATATTTTAATGTTGTTTTAATTAAGTCGCTTAATCGTAACAGAACTAGAAACCTTTAGCTTCGGCAAAAAGTTTAGTTATTTTTGACTTAAGTCGAATGTTTGACCAAAGGTAGATTTTTTGGCTGAAAATGGCTGAAGTCTTAGGTTCGTAAGGACACTATTCATTTTAAAGTCTTGTCTTTCAGTCCGCTATTACTTCTCATCTCGCACCATCTTAAGTAACGAAGCTTCCCCGAGGCACGCTCCTTGAATGTTTAATTTTATTGAATTCCGATCGACCCCGCTCTCCCCGCCAGATGGTCGATAAGTGCCAACTTAGCCCTTCCTACCCACAAACGAAAAAAGAGTAGCAGACCGACATTAAAACAAAGTGCAGTGCCAATTACCCTGCATATCCCATGATATCACTTTTTATCACAGTACGTATTCCCCGAAGGGGTAGGCAGAGGTGCATCTACACGCTGCCGATGTATTTTGGTCCCAATATGTGGTGAAGAAAATGTTGATATTTGGAGGGTTTCTTTATAGCGAATATTATTATTATTTTAACTATTTATACGATAAAGGCGAAAATGACTCGACTTTCAATATTTAAGTTCCAACTCTATTTGACCGACTTCAAAAAAGGAAAACGTTGTTTTGTATGTTTCTTACGCAACTTTCTTTTTTATCTACATATATTTTACTCATAAGAAATTCGAAGGATGATACAAAAATATAGAATACCGCTAATTAATAGATGTGCTCTATTAACGTCAATTTATTATTTATTTATATCGGAATACAGATAATTCATAATTAAAAACTGGAATGTCAGACATTCGACAAACGATCTTGACATTTAAATAAGTATTAATGAAATGTCAAAAGTATTATTACTGTAAAGGTCTCTCTACCATGGGACTGGGCGTTCACTATGGATCAACCGACATGTTTATCACCCTCATTACCGATATTTATTTATGATGTGTATTTATTGAATTTTTCCTCGCTATTAATTAATTAACATTGGCAGAATACCCGCTAAGCCATTTCTAATCTTATTTCGTACAAAAAAAAGAAGTTCACTATGAGTCAAACGAATTTTTCCGCTTGGCTTGTGCCACAGAAATTCAATCTGTATGCATATTGCCATAGAGTTAGTTTTGGTATTGGCAAAAAATTCTACGCGCGTTTTGACGCCCCAATGTAAGGCATTTCATACAAGGCAATTTGACTCGAGCGACATTTTTACCCGATATTGAATTGACTTGTATATTGAAATTAAACTATTTTACGGATTTTATCGCGTTTATTTACTATTTTATTTTCCCGACGTTTCGGCTGCTTTACAGCAACCATGGTCACGGGGGGACTGAGATGTTAGACGTCCTGATGTCATAGTTAATAACTGGGTACCCTCATATTTAGTTCTTGTTTGCGGTCCGATCCACGCAGAAAGTGCTTACGGTGTCCTGAGGTCTTGCAATGGTACACTTGGTTTTGGATTTAATCATATTGATTACTGGATCCCAAGTTGGTGGTAGCACCCAGCCATCTTCCCTATTGAAATTAGGATGTTTTTTAATTTCAATGGCCTCACGTATCATCCTTGGTCGGAGTCGGTGTTCTTTTGCGAGGATATGCGGTTTATCAAATCTGATATAATGGCGGGTGCGGTCCTGTACATGTTCACAGATTGCAGACTTCGTGGAGCGTCGGTGTTTCACGTCAGCTATATGTTCTTTTACGCGGGAATTTTTGACTTTGACTTGTACACATATTTAGAATCAGCGATTTCTTCTGCGTCGAATGAGTATGGTCCCCTGAAAAGATAAATAGCCTTTCGCCCCTCCATATTATTTAAACAATGATGACGTCATCACGAGTGATTCGCGTCAAACGATGCGAATATTCATTTCCGGTCTGAAATGGGCCTCTGATTGCGCAACCATTTTACCTCGTGACGATTTTCTACCCTTTATTTTACGAACTCCGAGGTACAGAATGAATTGGGAATTTCGGAATCAATTCGGAAGTGACGTAAATGTATTGGACGCGTGGATTTTTGCGAATCGCAAATGAGAACCATTTTAATCTCTTCGTAATGATCCGACTAATATTATAAATGTGAATATTTGTGAGAATGGATGGATGTTTGTTATTATTTCACGCAAAAATTACTGAACGGATTTTGATGAAACTTTACAGTTTTATTGTTTTTACATCAGACAACATATATGTTATAATTTATAACGATATTGATTCATGGAAGTCTGCGCGTACGAAGTCACGGGTAGAAGCTAGATATCTATACTTGGTGTGGTATTAGTTTTTTAGGGTTCCGTACCCAAAGGGTAAAATGGGAACCCTATTACTGAGACTTCGCTGTCCGTCCGTCCATCCGTCCGTCTGTCACCAGGCTGTATCTCATGAACCGTGATAGATAGAGAGTTGAAATTTTCACAGATGATGTATTTCTGTTGCCACTATAACAACAAATACTAAAAAAACAGAATAAAATCAATATTTCAGGTGGCTCCCATACAACAAACGTGATTTTTTTGCCTTTTTTATAGATAATGGTACGTAACCCTTCGTGCGCGAGTCCGACTCGCACTTGGGCGGTTTTTTTTTAATGATTTTCTGTAGTTAAAATCAAAATATTTTTTTTTTAATCGTGTAGGCCAAAAAGCACTTACAAATAGTCAGATTCTACCACCGGTACGGAAAGCTGCTTCCACTGAAAAGATCCGGGAAGAAACTCAATGGTTACTCTTTTCAAAATGGTAATTGCACATATGGGACATAGTATGTCCAGTCAGCGCTCAACTTTTCCAATATTAGGCACACTAGAGCGTCAAAACTCGCTCGTCAAAAGGTTTGCTTATAACGAACGAACTGTATATAAATAAAATAAAAATATAAATAATATAAATAAAACGAACTGTATGTCAATATACATAAAGATTCAATTTGAGTGGTGATCGCCCGTCACCACGCGACAAAATTCGTTCGCGCCGTCAATGTCATCTCATTGAAAAATTATTTTTTTCTCTGGATTCGTCATCTTTATCATGTTTATCACCCGTTTTTAACCGATGAAAAAGAAACGCACGAGGTTCTCAATTCGACGCCGTGAAACATATAATATATTGGCTGGTGTCGTGGCTGATAATTTCCAATATAAAACACACAACACTTTTGAGCACTTGAATTAGTTTATGTTACAAAAGTTATAAATTATAATATAGTAACACAACCGACCCGTTCGGCGGACGCAGCGAGAGAGAGAGAGAGCCAGTTGCCAGCACAATAAATTGTATATTAAAATTATAAACTAAATGTTGTGTTGCCAACAATCATGTTCGTGTTTAACCGATGAAAAAAAACGCACGAGGTTCTCAATTCGACGCATGTATTTTGTTGTATAATGTGTATTTGAAAAAAGCAACCATGGAGTTTCTTGCCCATTCTTCTCCATAGGAAATGCATTCCGAATGGGTGGTAGAGCTACTATTTTTACTATTTATTGACGATTCATAAGGGCCTGCATTCGTTTATATGAATAAAAAATATTCTGATTCTGTATTTATTGAATTTGTCCTTGCTATTAATTGCTCGATATTGGCATAAATACCCGCTAATCGCAGATGCAGCCATTTGTGCCATCTTATTCCATTAAAATTCCATAATTTCGTAAACTACAACTACAACAGCTCTTTTTAACGTCCCACTGCTGGGCACGGGCCTCCCCTCAATGCGAGGGGGATTCAGGCCATAGTCCACTACGCTGGCCCGGTGCGGGTTGGCAGACTTCACACATCTATAGAGAACTAGTCAAACTCCCTCAGACGTGCCGGTTTCCTCAACGTTTCTTAGCAAGTGATAATCTCGGATGAAAATAAGTCTCGAAAATACGAAATGAATCTCGAATGATTTATTTCGTAAAACAGAATATTTTTTTCTCTGAGTCAAAACAGTTTGTTTTGGTACCGGCTAACATTATTATTGACGCCGCAGTATGTGCAGGGCTTTATAAAATATTGTGCGGCATTTTAATGAACAATGTCGACGTTTCGTTCATAAATCGCAAATTAATAAATACTTGTATTTACTGACAGATTATTATTTATTTTCAGGTAATTACAGCTTCCAGTTGACTGCGATCACCGAGCGTAAGTCAATACATTATGAACTCATTTAATTCATACGTTTCATTGAATTTTCCTGTAACATTTTGTACACAAATTTTGTACTTTCATCTAATACATATCAATTAAATTTACATTTATATCGATCAAACTAGCTATGCTAGGGACTTCGCCTGTTTAGAATTTGAAAAAAGAAAAAGACAGCCAAACAAAAATTAATCCTTTTCTTTTTAGGTGGCGTGTATACTTTCATTTATTAAAAAGCAATTACTTTGACTTTACAAACAGACGCTTTAATGTTATTTATTTCTAGAGATGATTTACCAAATGATTCATCCGCCATCTTTTTTATATCTTTATACATATTTCTACTGTGTATGTCACTGAATTCCTGTTAAATTGATTTTTTTGTATGCGTTTGGGTGGTGCCCTGGATGGTTTAGATTCACAATTGACCCCGGTAGGTGGCGCTGCTTTCGTATATCTAAGACGGTACGAAGTTTGCCAGGACAGCCAGTATAATGTATAATGAGTTTGCTCTTGCTGTTAATTACTTGACACTGGCTGAAATACCCGCTAAACGCAGGTGGAGACATTCCTCTTATTCCATTACATAACATTAAAGGTCTCTGCCCACTACACAGTATCATACTATGACCGTGCTATGAACGTGTCAGGCAAAAAAAAATTCTCTGTATTAAAAAGTATGAGACCATGCCCACTAGCCCGTTCCGTTACCGACCAGCACGGTAGCGTGCCATGCACGGAGCGGCAAGTATTGTCGGCGAGAATATTTTGCCGGTGGCGATACGCTCTATGCATGACGCTCCGGTCATTAAAGCCGATACATACGACTTTGATACGTAATTGATACGCTCTAGTGGGCATAGTAGAGCGTATCGTGTTGCTTGTCGTGTCTGATACGTTCATAGCACCGTCATGGTATGATACGTTGTAGTGGGTAGAGTCCTTAAGTCGTAAAAATAATAATTATCTACCTTTGGTATTGGAAGGAAAATTTACGTGCGCGTTTTGACGTCTCAATTTCAAAGTATTATTTCGGACTGCTGATACACCCTGTATAGTAAACAAGACAATGGTTACGCAACCTTTCACTTTTGCCCATTCCGCGGTTGCCATATGGCCCTGCAACCTACACATTACCACCGCACACATAACTCTGCACCCCTTAAACCGATCCAACCACTTTATTGCCCACAACTTAAAGCATAAATTACAGAGATAGTGATTTTCTTAATCGTAAATTTAAAGTTGTTTGCGTTATACTGCACAAGCTTTATGTGTATTGAAATAAAGTTCAGTTTAAGTATGGTGGTAAGCAGTGTTTACTTGCGGCTGTAAAGCTATATGTTAACTGGAGTGTAACGTGTGTTCCCATTTGTTAGCCGTTCGTTCGTAACAACCATTTCCGTTTCTGTTCTAATAAAATGTTATCAGTTAACTACATATCCACAATTGATAGTAAATTGTTACAACATTATGTATGTAGTAAATTGTTTATTGTTTTCTTATATTTACGCGAATACTATACATAGAAATTAAACTATTTTACGGATTTTATCGCGTTTATTTACTATTTTATTTTCCGGACGTTTCGGCTGCTTTACAGCAACCATGGTCACGGGGGGACTGAGGTGTTAGACGTCCTGATGTCATAGTTAATAACTGGGTACCCTCATATTTAGTTGTTGTTTGCGGTCCGATCCGACCATGGTTGCTGTAAAGCAGCCGAAACGTCGGGAAAATAAAATAGTAAATAAACGCGATAAAATCCGTAAAATAGTTTAATTTCATAGTAAATTGTTTTCAAATACTCACTAAAAACATTTTTTTTATGCGTATGAAACGTATATACAGGTTGTTTCAGAAGTCTGAAATAATACTTTGACGTTTGGATCAGTATCGGGTATACAATTCAAACATGTTTTTTCAAAGTTTTTTTCGTCATCAATTTCTATAACACATAATATCTCGAGTCCTATGTAAAATTTGCATGTTCTGTTTTGTGAATATTGGTAGCCGCCCCTCATAAGTGTAGTTTACACTGCTGAATAGGCTAAGGGCTAGAACAGGATACCTGTGACAAATATTCAAACGTCCATTACTCAGAAACTATGATAGTTAGGTATAATCTGTCTTTACTAAGCATCCACTTATATGCTTCCGTACCCAAAGTATTATTTTGGACTTCTGATACACCTTGTAATAGAAGCAGGACTTCGCTCGCAACGAAAGTGAAGCAATTGTCTTTCCTTATCTGGGCAAAATAGAGGTCGTTAGTCGCTTCGATATTCTATTTTTGAATGTATTTTGAAACCCTTTCTAGGCTTCTATATTTTAATATTTCAAGTGCTAAGCTATAGTAGTTTCTCACGGGTACTTGTGTAACTCAATACCTACAGCATGCCGTACGGTAGACTGGAATCTCGCCTCAATGAATCGACTGACGTAATTAGGTATGCAAACTATTTCTTGTGATTTCATACTTCGTTCTGCATTAACATATAAAGGAAAATCACGTTTATGAGAGTTTATATCAAGTCAAATTCGCGTGAACTAAATTTAAAAAAACACAAAAAGCAAGGTTAGGAATAGTATTCAAATTTAAATATAGAACGTACACTAAAAAAATAAACAACTAACCAAAAAGTTTTCGACTAGTTAACCAAAACTCTTTTTTAAAAAGATAGATAATGGCTACATCAATAGCATAAAAGTAACAAGTTAACATTACAGGCCAGTCAGAATCAGAAGTCGAAAGAACCCTCCATCTAGTGTACTCAACTTCGCTCTCACTTAAACACTTACCGGTGTGAAACTAAGTACTGTAACCCACGTGATGTCGACTCGGTTTTACTTTAAGGAATTTAAAAAGAATATTAATAAAAAAAAATATCTACACTTGAGACTGAATAATTAGATCGCACTTTTCAGAAAAAAAGTGCTTTTTGTTTCAATGATTGCCTTAATTACATAATAAGCATAGAAAAAAAAGATTTTCTTTGATTTTAAACCGTAATTCGATTCGTATCTGTGTTGTTCTTTTTACTGTTTTAATTAATTACTAGCAATAGTATACACGAACTTGTCTAGTTCTCGATAGATGTGTGAAGTCTGCCAACCCGCACTGGGCCAGCGTGGTGGACTATGGCCTGAATCCCCCTCGCATTGAGGGGAGGCTGTAGTGGAATTGTATACAGGATGTATCACAAGGAGAGAAAGAGATATAATCCACATATTCTGTGACATAAGTCTAGTCTTGGCGCTCATGATACACCTACTCGAGTCATTTGCCTATTCCTAAGTTATGTATTCACTAATTTAGTTATGTATAGTCATTCCATTTTTTGTTCAACAACATTTTTGACCGGTTACATTTAACGTTTTTATCTCCAATATTTTCCTTGTTAGCTTACGTAACATAGAAATGACTCGCGCTGATTTTTATCTGTTTGAAATTAAGCGAGATATCTTAAAATGTACATAAGATTATTTTTTTCAAACGATTTTGGGTCTTACCGCCACCTCTTAAAGTATTGTTGTTTTGATAGTAATTGTAAATTATTGACAGATTTTGAGTTAACTGTCAAAAACTGAAAGTAATATTAAAAAGATTCACTGTCATTATCCATTTTTATTTATAATGTGTATTTATTTAATTTGTCCTTGCTATTAATTACTTGACATTGGCGAAATACTCGCGCTAGTCGCAGGTGATGCCATTCCTCATCTTATTCCAATAAATATCATCATTTCGCTCATTTCGTTAAAAAAAAAAAAAAAAAAGATTGCTGCATTCATCCGCCATCTTTATCACTGTCATTATCAATTTTTATATAAAATGTGTATTTATTGAATTTGTCCTTGCTATTAATTACTTGATATTGACGAAATACCCGCGCTAGTCGCAGGTGAAGCCATTCCTCATCTTATTCCATTAAATTCCATCATTTCACTCATTTCGTTAAAAAAAGATTGCTGCAAGACAGGTGGTATCGGTGGTATTGACTCATAAAAAAAGGTTATTATTCAACGGAGTTTTAACGCGTGGCGGCGTGGCTTAAAAGCTGAAGTATCAAACCACAGAAGTTATATTTTTATAAAAAATTACAGATTCTTTTTGGCATATACAGGGTATATCAGAAGTCCAAAATAATACTTTGGGTACATATACCGTAGCTCATATGTGGATGCTTAGTGAAGACACTTTATACCTAACTATCATAGTTTCTGAGTTAAAGACCTTTGAATATTTGTCACAAGTATCATGTTCTGGCCTTTGGGTACATCCATCATCAAATCAAGGGGTGTAAATCATCAAACCATTTACAAAGGGCGGCTACCAATATTAACAAAACTGAACATGAAAATTTTACATAGGACTCGAGGTATTATAAGAATTCGGCGACGAAAAAAAAGTTGGAAAAACAAGGCCGAATTTTGACAAAATTTTTATACCATTCGGTTATACAACCGGGTATACACCCGGTACTCATCCTAATGGCCAAGTATTATTTCGGGCTTCTGAAACATTCTGTATATGATATTGACGCGCTACTTTGACGCCCCAGTGTGCAGGCATTTACTATAACATAAAAAAAAGTAAAAGTCACGTTCCCACGCGTCAAAATTCGCTCGCGCCGTCAGCATTATTTAGTTGAAGAAAGAACTTTTTCTATGAAACATACAGTTTGTTTTTGTATGGCAAAAAATAATGCGTGCGCGTTTTACCAACATGCATCCTATCCTACTCCAGTAGGAATAGGATAATAAGTTTGTAAGGATGGATAGATGAATGGATGGATGTTTGTTACTCTTTCACGCAAAAAACTACTGAATGGATTTTGATAAAACTTTACAGTATTATTGTTTATACATCAGAATAACATTCCTATTCCTTATTAATTAAAGTTTGCTGTAACACCTTTATTAATTGCACATTTAGTTTTACCTTATTTGTATGTTATACTAACGGCTCGTACTGGTTTCGGGTTTATAATATAGCCTATGTTACTCAGTGATAATGTAGCTTTCTAACGGCTAAAGAATTTTTTAAATTGGTCCAGTAGTTTTTAAGTTAATTCATTACATACAAAAATACAAATGTTTCCTCTTTATAATATAAGTATAGATTTATATGTTACTAACGCAACAATTAATAAATAAAAAAACATATAGATTATAAAACGATATGGAATAATTGAAGTCTGTGTAGACTATGTCGCGGGTAGAAGCTAGTAATCCATAAAGGTCATATTCCAACGCCCTCATGCACTATTATAATAATGGAAAATTACAATACATTTTATATAATAATTTCGCACGAAGCAATTTTTCATGAGTTCCTTCAACTATGACTCGGTGTCATCGGCGTGACCTTCCGCGTCCGCTGACCCCGTGACGTCACTCGACAGCCGCGCTCGCTTCCGCCACGATTGTTTGCAGTAGAATTATATGGAATAGTTAAATTATACCTAATATGTTGTACGTGACTCTTAACTCTACATCGTTCTAGCGCACAGCACATATTTTTTAAATTAATAACTAGTTTCTACCCGTGACTTCGTCCGCGCAGACTTATATTGTTAGATATCATTATAAGTTGTTTCATCAAAATCCGTGAAGTAGTTTTTGCGTGATAGAGTTACAAACATCCATCCTCACAAACTTTCACATGTTTTATGTTAAGTAGGATTAGTATGATGTACTCTATGCAAATATACAATAACGTATTTTTATGTAACGTCAAATTTCGATCATATACTACTACTACTACTACAGCCCTTTTAACGTCCCACTGCTGGGCACGGGCCTCCCCTCAATGCGAGGGGGATTCGGGCCATAGTCCAACACGCTGGCCCAGTGCGGGTTGGCAGACTTCACACATCTATCGAGAACTAGACAAGTTTCCTCAGACGCGCAGGTTTCCTCACGATGTTTTCCTTCACCGTTTCATAGCAAGTGGTAATCTCGGATGTAAATGAGATTCGCACATGAAACCCAGAGGTACGAGCCGGGGTTTGAACCTGCACACTTTAATTTGCAAGACGTGCGTTCGACCACTCGGCTACCACTGCTATATTGCTATATTCGGTCATATATAAATTCTATTTTATATTTTTTTTCATGTGATAGAAATAAGGATAATTATTAATATGTAAGTGCTCCCATGTGCCCCAAACGGAAAAACTTTCATACTTGTATCATCACGCCTGTATTCCGCGAAGAGGTTGGCAGATGCGCACTACGTTGTACCCACACCTTGCCCGTGTATTTTTGCCTTTAGGTAATAGGGGGCGAGCCTTTACATCACATCGGGCACATTCCCCCTCAATGCGAGATGTACCGTACAATAAACTAGTTGCGATCCCACTTGGATCAATCTCAGACCAGGGCAAATTCTTGACAGACAGACGGACATATATTTTTTTTTTTAATGGACTGCACTGCTGGCCGTGAGTTGGCCTTTACAGCTTTATCGGAGGAATGGCTAGCGCAGAGTGCACTCCAACCAAGGCCTTAAGGGTGGAAAAGGGTGGCAACTAGCTCAAGGGCGCCACAGAGGGCACGACCTTGCCTTGGGCAGTTACCGTGAGGGAAAGGTAGTGACTCCTAGGTGCAAAGATGCACCTACAAGTGGAAGAGGGGGTTCCTCGACCTCGCCGGCGAGATCGGTGTCTGTTTGAGGCTGGTGTAGGTGTGTTGAAGTGTTTTCGAATTGAGAAGAGGCCAAAGTCGGGATGGGCAGACGGACAACAAAGGTCCTATGAATTATAATCTTATAAAGGTTCCTTTTTAGGCACGGAACTCTTAACAACTCTATAACGATAGTACTCGTATTAGTAAGACTTGAGTCCTTGAGGCCCTGGTCGACTTGTTTTAAGTCACGTGGCACCAACAACCTTCAAGATCAAGTCGTCGACGCGTGTTCAACAATAATAGCGACCAATTTAGTCAGTGCATTGAACTGAAAATTATTTCCGCGTTGGTTCGCGAACGGAAAACTGCGAAGCGTAACTTTGTTCAATAAAAAAAAAACTCGTCAGGTGTTGATGACCTGGCTGTGTAATTGCGCGTCAAACTAATGTCCGAAGGTTACAGTCTTCCCCCTAGCAGAGATGACAATAGATAGATAGATAGAGATAAAGTACTCTTTATTGCACTAACCAAACAAAGAAAATAATACAACATTATTAGTTCTAAGCGATACTATATTTTACTTCTTTTTATGGCCTATACACTCAGGGCTCCAATTCTCGCAAGCTCAACATTATCCCTAACTCGATATATATCAAAACTAAACACCAAATTGATCGGTTTCTTTTTTGTAATTATTTATGATGACGATCATGCGAGACTTGCCCCCCACACCAGCCCCCTTACCATCGCCTGTCTTGCGGCAATGTTTTTGATATTGCTTTCAGTTTTTGACAGTTACAGTACAAAATAGTTAGAGTTATAAGAGGTGACGGTAAGGCCCCTGAACAAATTACGTAAAAGCCATTTCCGAAATTTCCATTCCCGCTGTCCGGATTCGAACCCGCAACCATCCGGTACAGTAAGCCGAGCGACCTACGCTGGAACTAATAAACTAAGCCGTCGTCTCCTCATGTAGAGACCTATTGGATGATTCATCCGCCATATTTATCACTGTCATCATCCATTTTTATTTCATACATCATCACGCCTGTATTCCCCGAAAGGTCTACCCCAGAGGTGCAATATAGTGCGCCCACACTTCGCCGATGTATTTTGGTCCCAATGTAATAGGGGGCGAGCCTATTGCCATTATACCGGGCACATTCCCCCTCATTACGAAGGAGATTTGGGCCATTTTCCACCACGCTGGCCTAGTACAGGTTGGTGAACTTCACACGCCTTTCTATAGACGTCCAGTTTTCTTCACGATGTTTTCCTTCACCATGCAGCAAGTGGTGATCATTCTTGAAAATGACATTCACACATGAAAATTATCTGAGATGTGCGGGCCCGGGATTTGAACTTGCACCTTACGTTCTTGCCCACGAGGCTACCACAGCATTACCATTTTTTATTTGTAATGTGTATTTATTGAATTTGTCCTTGCTATTATGCCATAAATACCACTAATCGCAGGTGCAGGCATACATCATCTTATCCATTAAAATATCATCCTTTCACTCATTTCGTACAAAACGAAGTAGACCTATTGAATGATGGTCGGGTGAAATGCCACAAGCCACGTCTATGACCTTTACTCAGACACCAGCCGATCATCAGAATAAAACAATATGAATTATCCAATTATTTGCAGTTCGTTGATCTCCCGTTGAGAGTTAAGACTCAAAACAAATAACCTTGATGAGGTCATTCGCTTGATACGTTTTTATTGTATTTTAATTTAAGATTATGTATATAACTAATTATTAAAGGAAAAAATACTTCTTCCAATCTTCAGTTTTTTTTTTAAGAATTTCTTTTCCTGTGTTTCACTAATACTAGGAGATGCCTTGTAAAGCCTCTCTTATTAAATTAAATTAAAGTTTATTCTTGACACTGACAACGCGCACGAATTTGGACATGTAGAGGCGAAGGATTGTACCTAAGAAATTCAAGCTTTATGCATATTAACACAGGGTTCGTTTTCACTAGCGTTGACGCCCCAATATGTGATGATTCTTAAAGCAGTTAATAGTTGCAGTGTATTCATATTTAGTTGTTACATTAAGACTTTTCCTAGGGTTTCATATTGTTGTTATAACAGCAATGTGACATATACAACAAAGTTACAACAACATAATCATTAGGGAAAATATATTTTGTATTTTCGAACAGGTTACAAAAATTACAAGTATTTATGTGCCTTAAATACATCGGCCATAGGAATGATATCTGTCTTGTATAATAATGAATCCTATTGTCGCGTGTCTCGGGGAGAAGAATTATTTGTTTCGCTCCCAGTTCACTCCTCAGCTAAGCCGACAATGGAGGGCAAAAACTATTAAAGACGTTAGATAATGCAAGGTAGGGTGCCAGTACGACAGACAACTGAGTCGAAGTCGAAGTCAAATAATTTATTTTTTATAGGGGGCACTTAGTAATTGTCAACTTAACTTTTTTTCTTATATACTACTACCGGATCGAAACGCGACCTCAATAGAGAAGATCCGGCAAGAAACTCAGTGTGCTGATTTTTTTTTAATCGCCAAAATTTATTTCAAATACCGGCAATACGCTTCGTTTATTTTTGTTAAGTTTGTTGCCAACAGAATATATGTTACTCCATACTTTTATTTAACCTTTTTTCTATATTGTTAGACATTTTTTGTAGATAGAATATACATTCAATAAGAAACACATAAAAAAATTCAACCAAATAAAACAGAAAAACGGATCAAAAGATTAGAATTAAAGAAGAATGACAGTGACAGCGGAATTGTTTAATTATTACAGATTATATCATCTAAAGTGTTAGTGGAATGGTATACTAACGCTACCAAACATTCCATTTACTAGAAAAATTATAAACTATAATAGTCCTATATGGTGTCAAAGCAAACCAACGATATAAATTATTAAATGTTTGGTTTTTGTCGCTCACACTTGCACCGCGCCCGATAAAAGCGAGAAAAATAACTCCCCGGTCTCACCTAGGGGGCCTTATCTCTCCTCAGGGCTGACACTCGTCGCTTTCAGTTCTTTTGATTTGTGACCACGGAGCTAGGGGCGCTGGCTGGCGGGGAAAATTATTAATAACTTTGGAAGTTACGTTTAGTTCTGTATTAGGTTACTTTGGGGACTGAGAATATAATTTATAACTAACTTTTGTGTTACGTGCATGGTATATAGGTATTAAATGGTGGATCTTTAAGTTGGTTTTAAAATTACATGGTTCAACGAATATAAATAAACAAATATCGCCAGACAACACATAGGTACTCATCGTTTGATCCCAAACTAAGCAAAACTTTTACTATGGATACGATACAATGGAATGGGGGCAATCCCAGTTACACCCAGAAAAGGGCAAATTCCGAAGAGATCACTTCCGAGAATACCATTTCCAAAAAGGCCATTTCCGAAATTTGCCACTAGCGGGAATCGAACTCGCAACTTCCTGGTGCAGTGAGCCATGTGGCCTACCATCAAACCACTAGCCTAAACCATCACTTATGAATGCTAAGTTGATCAGGAAAAATTGTATTTTTGTATGTAACGAATTAACTTAAAAACTACTGGACCGATTTCAAAAATTCTTTTGCCGTTACAAAGCTACATTATCACTGAGTAACTTAGGCTATATTAACCCGTGCGAAGCCGGGATGGGCCGCTAGTATTAAACAATCAGAATCAGATTTTTTTTTCATGTAAACCAATACAGGCACTTATAAATTGTCAATAAATAATAATAATAGTATCTCTACCACCCATTCGGAATGCATTTTCTATGGAGAAGAATAGGAAAGAAATTGCATAATAAATGTAAAAAAACGGCCAAGTGCGAGTCGGACTCGTGCGCGTAACATTATCAATAAAACGGCAAGCAAATCACGTTTGTTGTATGGGAGCCCCCTTAAATATTGATATTATTCTGTTTTTTCGTATTTGTTGTTATAGCGGCCACAGAAATACAATGTCAGTGAAAATTTCAACTGTGTATGTACAGCCTGGTGGCAGATGGACGGACAACGAAGTCTTAGTAATAGGGTTCCTATTTTACCCTTTGGGTACGAGACCCTAAATAATGTTAAAAAACTTTTTAAAAACAAGCTTTTATTTAATTGCCTCAAGTTTTCTCCTCAGCAAGCCCTTTCATTTGATACCCATATTGTGGTGGTGCAGAAAAAATAACTATTTCGCCATCTTGGATGATCCGCTAAGCATGCATTGTCATCCAAAATAAGCGTGCACACCAAATTTTAGCTCAATCGGTTAAAGATAACTGATCTAAAATTCAGTTGCAAGATTCCACCCGGACATACATTGCAAGTTAAAATATAAAGCTTGTAAAAATAACTTACTTTATTTCCATAAAAAGTAAAACTAACGATAGTAAACCTTTCAAACCGTACACACAGATATGAGCTATGACCTATTTCGTAATTATTTGCAACATCCATAACAATAAATTAATGGTAAAAAACTTTTTAAAAACAAGCTTTTATTTAATTCCCTTAGTTTTCGTGTTCTCCTCAGCGAGCCCTTTCATTTGATACCAATACTGTGGTAGTGCAGAAAGAATGACTAGTCCGCCATCTTGGATGATCCGCCATATTGGAATTAGAATGACGTCACATAGCTAAGCATGCTAGGTCATCCAAAATAAACGTGTATACCAAATTTCAGCTCAATCGCTTAACGATAACTGATTTAAAATTCAGTTGCAAGATTCCACCCGGACATACATTGCAAGTTAATATAAAGTTGGTAATAAAAAAATAAGTAACCGTCACCCCTGTGTCAAGTGCTTATTCCTTAAATACCTCGATTTGCGAACGATATTAAGTATGGTAAGTGGTATTAAATATCGTAAAACGATTTTTGTACCATTATCGTAACGATAATGCGTATTCGAAGCGTAGAGTTCGTGTCGAAGGGATATAACGACTAAAGGGCGCCCGAGATTAGGGAATACTGAAATGTATTTTTTTTTAAATATTGTCAGTATTTTTTATGGATATTGTATGCGTAAAGGATTGGAAGCTAGCTTAACCGACTTCCAAAAGGAGGAGGTTCTCAATTCGATTGGTTTTTTTTTATGTATGTACACCGATTACTCTGAGATTTATGATCAGGTTTACGTGATCTTCTTTTGTTTGATGCCATTTGGTCCCATTTTCAAAATATAATCAGAAATTAACCCCCTTAGCGTGAAATGGGGGGTCGCACAATTTCAGAAATATTTTTAGATCGACTTAAAACTTTGTATATTTTACATAAAAAATAAAGAAACACGTATTTAAGGAATTTTGAAAACAATGTAGGGGTGAAAAGAAGGTTAAATCCGGACTAGCATATCTCCGGCGTTAGTAAACCGATTTCGAAAAATCTTTTTTTTATGCAGATTGTTAACAATAATCGAAACCCACCCCCAAAGAGGTGGAAAAGGGGGGAGCGGAGATAATACTTGCACATTTTCAACGAATATTGACAAAAAGCGTGAAAAAAAAAAAAAACATACACTGACTTCATAAAACTTAGGTGCACTAAAAAGATAAAAATAACCCTATAATTCATTACATTTGAAGTCGGTGCCAATTCATGTGTGTATTTGCCTAGTCTGACGTAGATTGGCACCTACTCCATATGTAATTAATTAAAAGGTTATTTTTATCTTTTTAGTGCACCTAGATTTTTTAAGTCGGTTTTTTACTTTAAGAGACAAAATGAGCAAAGCCCAATTATTATAATGTTTTTTTTTTCAAGGCATAACAAGAAAAAAGTTAAGAAAACTGTTACCCGACTACGGAATTACAATGTAAAATCGACTCTTTGTATAGTAGAAATAAGTTAGAATGTAGCCTAGGTATGTTACCCGGGCCATAATAACGAATAGACTGACACCTTATTCATCAAAATCGGATAAACACTTTAGGCGCTACGGAGGAACATACGTAAATACAAACATACAAAGACTACTAAAAACATAGCTCTTCCTTTTAACTTCGCCGCAGTCAGGTAAAAAGGACTCTTACGAATATTCCAAGCACATAATCAAGTAAAGTGAACCCATAAATCGGATGTTTTCATAACTGCAACATAATTCACTAGAGTAAATTAATATCCAACTCCCCTTGTGTCGTATGAGTAACATGACGTTTCCTTACTTTTTAGGGTTCCGTACCTAAAAAGGAAAAAAAAGCACCCTTATAGCATCACTCTGCTGTCCGTCTGTCTGACTGTCAAGACCCTTTTAAGGGTTCCGCACCCAAAGGGTAAAATGGGAACCCCATTACTGAGACTTCGCTGTCCGTCCGTCCGTCCGTCCGTCTGTCACCAGGCTGTATCTCATGCACCGTGATAGCTAGAGAGTTGAAATTTTCACAGATGATGTATTTCTGTTGCCGCTATAACAACAAATACTAAAATACAGAATAAAATAAATATTTAAGAGGCTCCCATACAACAAATGTGCTTTTTGCCATTTTTATAGATAATGGTACGGAACCCTTTGTGCGCGAGTCCGACTCGCACTTGTCTTTGGAACGCGTGGAGGTATCAAGTTGAAATTTATAACAATGACTCATGCCTACAGTCCTTTGGAGCTGTAAAAATATCAAACTTCTAAGCTAACGCAATCAAAAGATACAGCGGTTTATTTTGTGTATTTAGTACATTTTCAAGGGAATCAAAAACTTATAGGGCATTTCCCGTTGATCTAGGAACATGAAATTTGGCAAGAAGCAAGGTTTTATAGCATAAGTTAAGAAAAAAATCTGAAAACACTACATTTATAGTTACAACAAATAGAAAATGTAATTTTTGCGATTTCAAACTTATTGGCAGCTAAGTTAAGTTTGTCTCTCCGTCCAGTTAACACGTTCGCTACGTAAGAATTTTTAGTGTACTTTTAGCTGGTGCGTCATGAGGTTATATTGACTCATAGAGGTACTAACTTTGTGAGCGCCTGCGCACTGGATGAAAGATCGCCATGGACCAATATGACCTCACAACGCAGTGAACGTGTTAATGTTTGAGTAAGAGCAATGTTCGGTGTTTTCATAGTTTAGGTATGGAGGCCTCGGTGCGCGAGTCCAGCTCGCACTTGGCCGGTTTTTTTTCCGTATGTCGGAAATAGGTCTCTTACGGTATTCCGAGCACGTGCGCCCCTGTTGGTTATACCGAACACTCGCTAATGTAGTCTGTAACAATGAGGTAATATTTTGACTGTTGCGTAAATTGATGTTGCTCTGTAATTTGTTTCTTGATTGCAACTTAAGTATTATTTTGTAACGTTAAAATGTTGTGCTTATATTAATGTTATTGAGATCTTAACATATAAGTGTATGTAGATAGTTTAACACGTTCGCTGCGTAAGAATATTTAGTGTACTTTCAGCTGGTGCGTCATGAGGTCATATTGCCTCATAGAGGTATTAACTTTGTGAGCGCTGCGCACTGGATGTAAGATGGCCATGAGCCAATATGACCTCACAACGCAGTGAACATGTTAAAATTATATTCTTCTATATTAATGTTATAAAGAGGAAAAATTTGTATTTTTAACGTACTTAAAAACTACTGTACCGATTTCAAAAAATATTTTACCGTTAGAAAGCTGTATTATCACTGAGTAACATAGGCTATATTAGAAACCCATGCGAAGCCGGGATGGGCCGCTTGTACGTAACGGCAAAATATTTTTTGAAATCGGTTCAGTAGTTTTTAAGTTTATTCGTTACATACAAAAATACAAATCGTTCTTATTTATAATAATAACTATTATTAATAATTATTATTAAAGTACATAAAGTATAGATGTGAAAGTTGGATGGATGGATGGGTGTTTGTTATTATTTCACGCAAAAACTACTTAACGGATTTTGATGAAACTTTACAAAATTATTGTTTATACATCGGAATAACATACAGGCTATAATTTAAAACGATATTAATCAACCAAGTCTCGGGTAGAAGCTATAAGTTTTATAATTGCAAGATTGTACAAAGTCATTTCAATACTGGGCTTCGGTTGAAGTCTACTCCGTGATAACAAGTTAACTTATTTTATTAATTTCGCAGCTTTAGTATTGAAATACTAACCAGTGGGTACAACCTTCGTCAAATCTTGGCTTTCTACAAATCCTAAGACCTCAAATACTTAATCCTATAACTTATACACATTAACCCAACGGTTAACCCTTCAACGGATTTCATTAGACAACCCGCACCGTGCTAGTGACTAGACCCATCTAGCGGTGACTTAAAGCAACAGGTTACATCGATATTAGGAGCTGAGTTTGATTAAGCACGGATTAAAGTGTCGAAATTTGGAAACCTTTATAAGCATAAGTGGATTAAAACACGGATTTATTGACCAAATACATGAATAACGTAATAGATTACTTGTATAGTACATACTTCATCACGCCTGTATTCCCTGAAGGGGTAGGCAGAGGTGCATTGCAGCGCGCCCACACTTCGCCGATGTATTTTGGTCCCAATGTAATAGGGGGCGAGCTTATTGCCATTATACCGAGCACATTCACCCTCAATATGAGGTAGATTGGGGCCACAGTCCACCACGCGGGTGCGAGTTGGTGAACTTCACACGCCTTTCTATGGACAAGTGGTAATCATTGTTTAAAATTACATTCGCACATGAAAATTATCTCAGAGGTGCGGGCCCGGGATTTGAACTAGCACCGCTTACGTTTCACATCACTTTTATCTGTTTCAACTGTCAATTTATCGATAAAATGACATCACTCCGAGCCATGTCCAGTAGAAAAAGCTCGAAGTGACATCATTTTCTCGATAAATCTGACGGCTGAAAGAGATAAAACTTATGTCTACACTGTCATGCCAAGCCTACTGCAAGGTTTAAGTTGTCGGAAGACATACTGTCGGTAAAGTATTATGTTACGCGTGCTGGAAAATAACGTGAGGTTACCTATATTCGTTATAGAATCTGAAAATAAAGCAGAGTCAGTAAAATCCGCACGGATGAGTTTTATAGGCGTTAGAGGTCGCGTCGTTACTTTTTATTGTAACTGATGCTACCCAAATAATGATAGGGTTATGTCAACTATGATCTGTTATTGTCATGTTCTTGCTTGCAATGTAACCATGAAATGGCTGTAAATGTCTAACCTTTGTCTGTACTTATGATAACGTCCTTTATTACGAATGAACTTATTTCAATACAGATCATCATCATTTGCCTTACCTTATCCCATCATTTGGGGTCGGCACAGAATGTCCTTTTCTTCCATTCATCTCGCTTTTCCGTCATACCGACATCCACTCCGATCTCATTCATATCACTTTTTACACAATCCATCCATCTTTTCTTTGGTCTTCCTCTCGCTCTGTATGTGGATGATAATGTGGATGGCACATTCATACTCATCACTCTTTTAGTCACATGCTTCTCATCTCTTCTCATCGCATGCCCAAACCATTCTAGTCCCTTACTTCTCACTTTACAGATGTTTGATAAATATGATATCGTAAAGATGATTTGCGGAGTTATTGGTATACCTATTAAGTTACGTCGGATTTAAGAGTATTTAATTTAATTTCAATGTATGCTACTGCGGTTTTAGCACAGGGGCCCAATTTTTGCATGATCTCTTTTTCTAGATATGTCGAAACTAAACGCCAAATCGGTCTTATTCTTAGTTTAGTTTCGACATAAATGTCGAATTATAGATAATGTCGATCATGCAATGTATACATATGTATGGTCATATGATCATAATGTATGATCATGTATACACCGTTTTCATTATGAGACAGTTTCATTAAGTTCACCGATATGGCTGTGGTCTTGATTACCGTGTTAGGCAGGATCGTGTTATGTCCACATGATGGCTACGTGAGCGGGTTCAGTATACGACTGTGAGCAGGACGAATGCTAATCTAGGGACTGTGTGTAAAGAATACGAATTTCGGGGTACAATTTGGTGAATACCTGCTGATTACATGGGCCAGGTAGATATAGAAACTCACTTGGTTGATAAATGTCACCTTCGCTGTGATTACAGGTAAAATAATCAATGATATTCACAAAAAAATATAATTTCGTAATATGCATATTAGGAGTGAAAGGCTATTTGACTTGAACGTTTTTTTTTTTACTTTACAAAAACTACTGAACGGATTTTGATGGAACTTCACATTATTATTGTTTATACATCAGGATAACATATAGGCTCTAATTTATAGCGATATTGAATTATCAAAGTCTGCGCTGACGAAGTCACTGGTAGAAGCTACTAGTTCAATATATTTGTTTCAGGAAAAACATGCGTTAGAAGGTATTTATAAAAAAAAATCTAATACCATTGCTACAGCTAGCATTCTAGATTACCTACTTGCACTTAAGATAAACATAAAGTACCTACCTATATCTTATTTCACTTCTGACCCACTAAAACATTCTCGCTCTTTTATAAATATTAGAGCAGTGAGCTGACACTGCTGTTGCCCAGTGGACTTACAATGATTAGTGTACATTTTCCATTCTGTAAAATCCATGGGGGCCAGGTTAGTATGGTTACCAAGGTCACGTAACACCGCATTAGGGAGACCAAGTCTTAGAGACGTTTTAATGCGGATTTAGCGATCCTTTTTTATTAGAGCTCCGTATCCAAAGGGTAAAACGGGAACCCTATTATTAAGACTTCGCAGTCCGCCGTCCGTCCGTCCGTCCGTGTGTCACCAGGCTGTATCTCTTAAACCGTGAAAGTTAGACAGTTGATATTTTCACAGATGATGTACATCTGTTGCCGCTATAACAACAAATACTAAAAAACAGAATAAAATAAATATTTAAGGGGGCTCCTATACAACAAACGTGATTTTTTTGCCTTTTTAATGTACGGAACCCATCGTGCGCGAGTCTGACTCGCACTTGGCTGGTTTTTTTAGTGTTTTTTTAAGAACTTGATTACGCTTATAGCGTTATACGAGACTCGAAATGGGAGCTAATGTTTTTGAAATAAATTAAATTCAGAGCAAACGTGGTACCTACTATTCTGTAAGCTTACTGTATTTCGTGGGTGACATAATAATGAGGACGGGTTTAGCTGTTGTCAATTTATTAAATACCTTTATTTATTGGGTACCTCTTTTTGTCTTATTATTTTTGACATAGGAAATATCGTGGCTTTTGTCGTGTCGAATCTTGACGTCACACTTAATGTCAGAAAGAACGACAGTGAAAACTATGTCACTTAGAGTAAGATTCTGCACGAGATTTATCCGCCATCTTTATCGCTGTCATCACCCTTTATATTTATAATTATTTGTTAAATTTGTCCTTGCATTTTAATTACTCAACATTGATATACCGTATTCCATTAAAAAATCACAATTTCATTCATTTCGTAAGAAGTGAAGAAGAGTGAAGAAAAGATAAGAAGAAGATTCTACACAAAAGATGTCAGAATATATCGATTTTAGATTGTAAATCCCCCGGAATACTCCCGTGTCGTATAATTCCTAAATTAACTTTGAAACTGCAAATATTTTCACCACAAGAACAGTCCTAGTTAATTCAGTGGCGTGGTCCCCCATCTTAAAGTCACAAGAGTATCGTGCGCACGCCTCGCCGTCGTCACAGAACGTTTAAGTTTTCATTGCAGCCGCCGGAACTTAACCGGACTCGTGTCCCGGGAATTCCTGACAAATGTTCACAACACTCGGGCTATTCGAGAATTTTAACTTTGACAAATTTTCAACGTTTGTTGTGGAGTTGGATGATCAAATTGTGTCGAAATTTAAAGTTAAATAATAACCTAACCTAAACTTTTGATTTCCTACGTCATGTGCTATGTAAATCGATGACAGCTTGGTCTAGTGGTCTGAGCGTAGGCTCACTGCACCTGGTCGCTGCGGGTTCGATTCCCGCCAGCAGAAAATTTCGGAAGTGATAATTTTTCCGTAATTTGTAATGTCATCGCTTGACAATTTTTTTATTTATTGTATCGAACAATTCTTATAATTAAAACACATTATTATTATTTTTTGGGACTAAGCCCGCCACACATTTCCTCCACTGTTATTTCTGTAAGCCAGGATCGACAGCGGTGTACATTGAAGACACCGAGGTTTGACCCTCGGCGAGTCCCCGGGAAAAAGCTAAATTGTCTTGGAACCCGCACGTTTGTTAACACATTAGTTACCTAAATCATAAGCATCGTTAAAAAATAATAGGATTAATTGCGCATGAAATTTCGATGTAACAAAACAAATCACATACGCACCTACCTCGGTTTAAATTGTCGTTATCAATTAACTTAATGCGAGCACTTACTCGGTAATTAGTGAAACATCTCAAAGCCGCCGACTTCATTACCGTCGCCGTGTAAATCATTAGTTGTAAAGGCCCTCGCACACTGGGGTGTCAAAATGTTTGCCACCTAAACAATATGTAGTGTGGCTGTTGTGTTGTTAGTATTTTAATTGAAAGTCTTCATATATATATTTTTATTTATGTTAATAATACACTGCCTCCAGATACATGTCCGTGCTATCTCTCTCTAGTCTTGCCACAGATTAAACTATAAAATCATCTGACAGCTGTCACAGTCACATGACAGCTGTCAGTGTCACATTACGTTCACTACAGTGGCCCAGTTAGTAGAACGCCGCCTTAAATGTAAGTTGTGCAAGGTCAAACCCCGGGCTCGCACTTTTGAGATTTTCATGTGAGAATGTCATTTTCAATAATTATCACCACTTGCTGAACGTTATAGGAAAACAGGTGAGGAAACCTGCACGTCTATAGAAAGGCGTGTGAAGTTCACTTACTCGCACTGGGCTAGTGTGGTGGACTATGGCCCAAATCTACCTCGTATTGAGGGGGAACGTACCCGGTATAGTGGGCCTGCCCCCTATTACATTGAGACCGAAATAAATGCGCGAAGTGACCCCATGCACTGTGCCTACAGCTTCGAGGAATACAGGCGTGATGGTGATGATGATGTACTAAAAATATTTAGTCTATAGTTATTATCATGATGAATACATACAAAAAAGTAAATAATATTAATATTGTAGCCTATGCATTTCCTGAGTTGTCATCTCAAATGGCAAGCTTAACATGTTCTCTACGTTGTGAGGTCATATTGGCTCATGGCGAACTTTCATCCAATGCGCAGCGCTTACAAATTAGTACATCTATGAGTCAATATAACCTCATGACGCATCAGCTGAAAGCACTGTAAAAATCCTTACGCAGCGAACGTGTTATAGAAAACCAAACAAAACAGTAATATTTTTTTTATAAAAAAACTAATTCCTTTTCGTTGACCCTATATTTAGTTGGTAATGTGAACGGATCTTAACGTCGTATATACAGGAACTCCTGAAGTCATTACACACGCTATTAAAGTCTAATGCATGGTAATTACTTTGACGGGATGGCAATGAAAGGAAATATTACTTACTATTTGGAGGGATATTGGGACAGAAGTAAGTAGCTATTGCCTATTCATTGAGCCTTTATAGCTGATCACTCTTTTGGTGACCGGCTAGGTATAGTCTACGGCGTGGGATCGGTACCCTTTAGCGATATAATCTATACAAATAAATAAAATTGAAGTGTCTGTTTGTAATATCAAAATAGCACCTTTTTACGAATTGCATATGAAAGTATACACGATACCTATAACGAAAATGCAATTTAAAAAATTTTTGTCTGTCTGTCTGTTTGTTTGAGGTAAACTTCAAAACGGCTGAATAGATTTCGACGGGACTTTCACAAGAAGAAAGCTAATATTCCAAGGCGTAACTTAGGCTACTTTATTTTTTGAAAAAGCATTAGGGTTCCGCGAAATGAACATAAAACCCACTTTTCCGGGTGATCCCCCAACCGGCTTAACCGATTTCGACAGGACTTTCACTGATAGATGGCTGATGTTACAAGGAGTAACTTAGAGTACTATATTTTTTTGTTTAAACATTAGGATTCCGCTGAAATAACGTAAAACCCATTTATCTTCTATACAATCTATACAAATAAATAAAATTGAAGTGTCTGTTTGTAATATCAAAATAGCACCTTTTTACGAATTGCATATGAAAGTATACACGATACCTATAACGAAAATGCAATTTAAAAAATTTTTGTCTGTCTGTCTGTTTGTTTGAGGTAAACTTCAAAACGGCTGAATAGATTTCGACGGGACTTTCACAAGAAGAAAGCTAATATTCCAAGGCGTAACTTAGGCTACTTTATTTTTTGAAAAAGCATTAGGGTTTCGCGAAATGAACATAAAACCCATTTTTCCGGGTGATCCCCCAACCGGCTTAACCGATTTCGACAGGACTTTCACTGATAGATGGCTGATGTTACAAGGAGTAACTTAGAGTACTATATTTTTTTGTTTAAACATTAGGATTCCGCTGAAATAACGTAAAACCCATTTATCTATACATCTATACAAATAAATAAAATTGAAGTGTCTGTTTGTAATATCAAAATAGCACCTTTTTACGAATTGCATATGAAAGTATACACGATACCTATAACGAAAATGCAATTTAAAAAATTTTTGTCTGTCTGTCTGTCTGTCTGTTTGTTTGAGGTAAACTTCAAAACGGCTGAATAGATTTCGACGGGACTTTCACTAGAAGATAGCTAATATTCCAAGGCGTAACCTAGGTTACATTTATTTTAGAAAAAGCATTAGGGTTCCGCGGGATGAACATAAAACCACTATTTCCGCGTAATCTCCCTAAAGTCCACGCGGGCGAAGTCGCGGGCACAGCTAGTCAGTAATATAATTTCAGAAATTATTTTTGCGAAATTCGCCCTGTAACAAATATTCACTGAAAAACTGAAAACATTCGCTTGAAGATTACATGGATATGTTTTAATGACGTGGAAATGATAGGTATTTGAATTAAAATAATTATTCCGATCGCTTTCAAAATAATAACTATTAATTAGTCAGTTTCTATATAATATTGTTAAACTATGTCATTATCACGCTAATAAAAATGTTGACTCTCTATTTTTTTACATAAATTATACTTTTACGTAAAATGAAAGTGAGACTTTCAAGCCTTACTCAAATAGGATCGTTAAAATGGGCGCATGGTTGCGCCTATTTTTAACCAAAAGTCATAGAAGATGGACAATTTACAACGGAATATAATTAATAATACGAGCGAATTTATTCACGTCGCTTTTGCTACGGACATTCAACCCTTATTCATATTAAAGCAGAGTACATTTTCAAATATATTCAAGTGAATTCATTCGCCCCAGTAGGTTCAGAGCGTTATTCTATACATTGTATTAATTATGCTTGGAAACAGTCGTTAACTTGAGATACGAACAATAATTGCCAACACAGAATAGTTATCTATAACTAATGACGTTGGGAGCGTAATGAAGTTTACGTCTTCGAGAACGCGTGGTAACTCTCAGGGGTGAATAGGTACTGATGATGACAAGAGGTAGAGATACTTATAATAATGTAAGGTGTATAAACTTGAATATTTTTATAAATACATCAATACATCATCACGCCTGTATTCCCCGAAGGCAGAAGGGGTGCACTGTAGTGCGCCCACACTTCGCCGATGTATTTTGGTCCCAATGTAGTAGGGGGCGAACCTATTGCACATTCCCCCTCAATACGGGGGAGTTTTGGGCCATAGTCCACCACGCTAGCCCAGTGTGGGTTGGTTAACTTACACGCCTTTCTATACACGTGCAGGTTTCCTCACGATGTTTTCCTGTTCACCATTCTGCTAGTGGCATTCATTGTTGAAAATTACATTCGTACATGAAACCCAGATGTGCGAGTCAGGGTTCAAACCTGCGCACTTTGATTGCAAGGCGTGCGTTCGACCACTCGGCTACCACTGCTTTTATCTTAAGTAGGCCCGAAATAAAGCTAAGCTAACCAAACGATAAAGAAGTTTGGTCCAATCTTGAGCTGAATAACAACAGTTGGGCGACTTATCTAAATTATGTAACTTACGCCGCTATCTCGAAGTTTGGTCTTCAAAATAATGGGTAATAAGAATAATTATTCAGGTCAGGCTTTCAGGATTACTAGAGCGTTGTTTATTAACGTTTATGTGATCTTGTGACGTGATATTTACGTTCGTATAATACTCACTGTGGCTTCAACACTCGTCAAAGTATTTGCCTAAACAAAAACGAACTCTGTATCAATATTCATAAAGATGAAATTTCTGTAGTATAAGTCACGCTCACACGGGTCAAAATTCGCTCGCGTTGTCACTGTCATTTTGTTGTAGAATCAATTTTTACAAGTGTGAATACAGTTCATTTTGCTATGGCAAAAAAAATTACGCGCGAGCGTTCACGCCCCAGTATATGGGAGACGAGACTTACATTCTTTCGTCTTGAAGGGTACACGGTAGTGTCAAAAGTCGTGCATTGTTTTGCCAATATCAAAACGATCTCTGTGTCCATAAGACTGAAAGTAGTAGAAGCCACGCCGCCCTACGTATGACAATTCGTTTATATAAGGAATCACCCTCATTCCATTGCATGATACACGTATTGCAGGCGTTGCTTAGATTGCGATCAAACGATGAGTTTGTGTTGTCTGGTGATATTTTTTCATGTTTTACAATGGCTAAGGCAGCCAATTTTGGTATTTCGACAATACGGGCTGTCTCATTTACCCGACCGTTTCCATAATTACCCAGATTAAAATGTGTAAATTAAATGACTGGGTGATTTACGCGACCTTGCGCGTGAGTTTTACGCTTGTAATTGTCTAATTTATTAGCCGACCACTGTTCGCGCCGTATTACTATAATGAGATTTAATAACATTTTAACTCCTGTAAAAAAGTTGCCGTCGCGGGACGGCTGATGTGAAACATTATGTTATTTAGAGTACAGAGAGAGGAGCTTTTTTTTTTTGAATGACTTACACTGTTGGCCGTGAGGTGGCCGTTACAGCTTTACCGGAGAAGTGGCGAGCGCAGAATGCACTCCAACCAAGGCCTTAAGGGCGGGAAGGGGTGGCAACTAGCTCAAGGGCGCCACAGAGGGCACGACCTCGGCTTGGGCAGTTACCGTGAGGGGAGAGGTAGTGACTGCGCTCCTAGGTGCAAAGATGCACCTACGAGCGGAAGAGGGGGTTCCTCGACCTCGCCGGCGAGATCGGTGTCTGTTTGAGGCTGGTGTAGGTGTGTTGGTGGCCCTCTCAACGCCCGGGTCGAGGAGGGCGGTGATCGTGTCGGGAGGATCAATCAACACGTGCCGCGGACAGCGGCGACGAGTTGATGATGTGTGCGCGGGGTCTGGCTCGTAATTGCCGGCGGCGACAATTAGAGGATTTTAATGTGACACAGAGAGAGGAGCGTCGTAGCGGCGAGTGAGTAAAGTCAGCCGGTGGGCACAGTATAAGCGGCGGAAAGAACCGAGTAGCCACGGAGTTGCTCGAAGTTTTTGCATCACGGCATCAACAGTTGCTTTCACTCCCCAAGCGCGCCATTAGATGTTTCCCATTAATAAAATCCGGGTCATATCAAAAACCTCATCCTTTTTGAAGTCGGTTAAGCACAAATTAGTTTGTTTATAAACATGATACCCGCAAGCAGTGGTATGCAAGTCGAACGCGCGCTTTGCTCTGTGATTTTATAATGTCAATCTCATTTAAATCGTAGATCACTTGCTAGAACGTTGAAGAAAAACATGAAGAAACCTAGTTCCTTATACATAGGCGTAATTAATTCATGAAGGGATAATCCCCTGATTCTCTCCGGGGCCCTCCCCAATTCCCTTAACGCTATCGTTGTCGAATTTTTTTAAGGCCTAAAAACAAAATCTCTTATCAATGGTAGCTAGAATATTACAAGTCTGATGGCTTCGAGGGGACAATCTCTAATGTCTACTCTGGGCATATTTTATCAATGATCAAATATGTTATTTATTTGCCTTGGACAATGAAATCATAGCAACTCCACAACAGACTAAGAAGAGACTTAGGGTCCTGATATAAACTGAATTTCCTGGCATTAAGAGGAGACCCGTACGCAGTAATGTGTTTAAAAAGAATATTATAAGAACTTAACGCCCTGAATACATAAGGGTGAGCGAATACACTTTTTCTTTTGAAGTACTCTGTGTATACAATTCATGAAGATTTATTATCTGTGGCAAATAAAAACCATATAAGCACGTTACTAAATTCGGTCGAGTCGGTGGAATGTCGTTGACAAAAGTGCGTTTTTTTTTTCAGTTTACAAACACGTTCGCTGCGTAAGGACTTTTAGTGTACTTTCAGCTGGTGCGTCATGAGGTTATATTGACTCATAGAGGACCTAACATTGTGAGCGTTGCACACTGGATGATAGTTCGCCATGAGCCAATATGACCTCACAACGCGGCAAACGTGTTAATTTCAGCGTAAGATTCTACTCTCTTTCTATTATTAATAATAAATCGAATTGTGGTACAGTTTAGGGGCAACCATATTACAATATCAATATTATACGATGTAAAATCTCATCAAGAAGCTCTCTGGTCTAACATATTAGTTGTTTCAAACACACATAGTACCTAATAACGTCGAGATAACGGCGTAATCTTGAAACTATTAGCAGTTTCTGAGAGGAAACGCAGTAACTCAGCCGACATCCGCCGTTACCGCGATACCGAAGCGATGAGTTTCAACTTGCCTCACAAGTCGTAATAAAGCCTCCCGCTCACTTGGGCGTTCGACGATCGCGCTTATTTTTTTAACAATAACAAAACGCACTGTATTTTTCTTTTGTTAACGAAATGAAAATTAACGAAATCAAATCTTGCCTGGTTTGGGTGTAACTGGGATCACCCCCTACCCATTGTATGGTAGCCATAGTGCAAGCTTTGCTTAGTTGAGTATGTGCTGTCTGGCGGTATTTAAATTTATTTATGAAAAGGTAGTAGTTGACCATTAACACGTTGGCTGCGTAAGAGTTTTGAGTATACGTTCAGCTGATGCGTTATGAGGTTATATTGACTCATAGGGGTCCTAACTTGTGAGTGCTGCACATATGGTGAAAGTTCGCCATGAGCCAATACGACCTCATAACGCAGCTAACGTGTTAAAAACTCTGTTTTATTTTTTGTTAAAGCTACTAATATTATACTACCTATGTTACCGTCTACTCAACAACATACGCTCTCGACGCGTCATTGTAAACTAGTAATCTAATTACTTTTCATAAGCCATAATTTCGAACGCAGAACTTCCATGCAGAAGCGACGCTGAGATCACTAATTCAAAACTTAACGTGACTTTATAAACTATTGTTGAAAGGTTTACACATTATATTACTCTGATAATCATAGTTCAACGCCTTTACACACTGGGACAAGCGAATTGACTTGACTTTGTTTGAAAACGTACTCTGTATCAATCAAATCAAATTTATTTGTTCAAACATGAGTTTACATACACACAAGTGAGTGCATGCCAGCCCCCGTAGCATGACCGCGTAGACATAAGTTATATCTATTTCAACTGTCGATAGAATGACGTCACCGAGGCCATGTTCAATACAAACTGCTCGAAGTGACGTCATTTTCTCGACAGTTGAAATAGATAAAACTTATGTCTATGCGGTCATGCTACGGGGGCAGGTGTTAAGTTTATACAGATGTTCTCGTCATGTTTGCCACATATATGGCGTACAAATATTAGGTTTTTTTTTTTTTTAAAGTAGCTAATTAAAAATAATAAAAGTAACAAAAAAAACTATTGATAAAACAAAGTAATTAAAATTATATATAAATAATTTGTTAGGTAATTAATTATATAACAATAATAATTATTTATTAATAATATATCAATTAAAAAGTCTGCAACATTGTAGTATGCCTTATCAGAGAGGACGGTTTTAAGTTTTCTTTTAAATGAAATATTATTAGCTTAGTAATGAAATTATAAATTTCATTACTAAGCTCTTTCCAACTCTTAGGCAACTTATTGAATATAATTGGAGCCATGCAAAAGACACTCTTACGCATAAGTGCAGTCTTAGATGAATGCAAACAGAGCTGTATAGCAATATAAATAAAGATTATATTTCCGTGTAAAAAGCCACGCGACACCTGGACTAAATTTGCTCGCGACATTGATGACGTTTTGTAAAAATATGTGCTTTATCATTATAGGTATCCTAAAAAGATCGATACAATGATATTAGAATATATAGGTACCTAAATGTATCAAAATTTGTCTTATTGATACTACGGACACCCGGGGGCGGCTGTCTAGTCTTGCACGTCTTGACACAGGCAATCTAACGTACATAGACGTCAAAGTCAAGGTGTTAAACTGTCAATTGTCAATAAAAGCTTCCTCTTTGATATAATAACTCGTTGGTTTGACATATCTTTGTAAAGTAGGCACCTTTAACATTGCTAAGTTCAAGATTTAATATCAAGTTTGGGGTGTCGATAATGTACCAAGTTTATATTTAATATTTGCCGAGTTTATGGTCATACATTCTGAGAGTCTGCGGGTTGCTCCCGTTTAATAGAGGAAATGTTAGAATTTCTGCGTGGTACTAATTGAAATCGGGATGATACGCGTCGATTATGTACTTAGTTTCAGTAGTTAGTATTACATAGAAATTGACGACAAGAAAAAATGGGAAAGACAAGGTTGAATTTCGATAGATTTTTTATACCATTCAGTTGTATACCCGATACTGATGACAACGTCAAAGTATTATTTTGGAATTCTGAAAAACCCTTTATACATAAAAAAAGAATTCTTATGTATACATGTGTTCTATTTCCCTTGGATACGCTATAACTTGAGAACGACTCCACCGAATTCAAGCATCAGTTTTCTTATACTTTATTGAAAGTTCTAAAATAAAACAATAGACAATTAAAAATAGTTAGGGTTCGACGGAATTCCGCACCAACGTGTCCATACTCCGGGAGCTCGGCATCACGCAGCGTCTGTTGGCTGTAATACATTCGCGCATTCTACGATACTTTAGGCATGTCTCTAGACGAAATGGCGACTCCATAGAGCGGCTGGTAGTAAAGGGAAAGGTAGAAGGAACCAGATCGCGCGGCAGGTCACGTACGCGTTGGACTGACCAAGTGAAGTCCGCAGTAGGTAACCGTGTGTCTGACTGCGCGAGACAGTCTGCTAACAAACAGCGATGGCGCGAGATCATTCGGAGAGCTGTGTCCGCCCCTGCCACCGACGTGGATGCCTCGACGTGACCACGACCGCTCTGTCAAGAGCGAAACGAATGAGAAGAAGAGGGTTCCTAAATATCGAGTGTACTAAGTTGCAAACTCTGTATCCTTCATCGCTAGTACAAGCCTACTAGCGTTCAATCCTTATTAATTGTAGATTCCTGCAAAAAATACTGAAAATTGATAGCTCGCTAAGAGCCGTCCACTGAAAGCCTTTTCGGTTCGTCCTGTAATACATGGAACATGACACGTCACCGAATAGATCCACTTTATTCAAACGTTTACTATGCGATACAAATTAGAATAGGATCGACTTTGCGCCATATTGTGACGTCATAGCTGTCAATTCTAACTAGTTTAGTAGGGTAAGCTAAACAAGATATTTTTTAAATATTTTTTTTGCAAAGCTTGAGTGAAAAAATGCACTCAGTCGCACGACGAAGCACACTAACAACGACAAAATGGCGACTAGCGTCCTTATTTTCTTTTCTTTGATAATTTTGCCATGGCTTCTGGGCCTTTGCGCCAAAAATTAAATAGAAAAGGTTAAAGGTATGGTTTTAAAAAACGAATTATGACTTTAAATAATTAGATATATTATTAAGACAATTTACTACTAATTTACCCTTTTTATTTAAATTTGATGTAATACTATTATTATTGATATGCAAATAAAAGTTCTTTTGCAAACCATACTTTTCACAACATTTGACAGATAGAGGTTATTGACATTCCTATTCTTATTTGGATCGCATTGTATCCAACTCTTGATGGACATTAGGCAGACAATGTCATCGACAACAAACTCACAGGAGCCGGTATTACATGGTAATGAAGACATAACCACGAGATTACATGTTCGCCCCACTAAATAGTCCCTATTGACCCCTAATGTCCCACCTAATGTAGGACATACCAGGCCGTTTGTTTTTATGTGATCGTATTTAGCCGGTGGAGGGTTAAACTATCGAGTTATCACAAACTATGCTGTGGCTTTTAGGCCTACCCCACACTGCGGCGTTAACGCTCGCGCGACAAATTGTTCGCCATAGCAAAACGAATTGTATTAAATTTTTACATCTTTTTGTGTGTTAAAAGTGCATTCTACAATGATATGACACTGATAGCGCGAATGAATTTTGACACGTGGGTACGTGGCTTTTGCCACAGTAATTTAAGCTTTATGTGTATCTGTAAAGAGTTCGTTTTGGTATTGGCAAATATTTTGACGGGGGAGTGATCAATGGAGAAGTCTACCGATCATGTCATGGGTTTGATTCTTCGGTCTTAACAAAATTGACTCTTGTAGAAAGTAAATTATCATATTTAGCGTCACTAGCCTAGTAGCGAGACAAGCCTTCCATTCGGGTTCCATCCCCACCTTGACCTAATGGGTCGAGATGGGGACCTCGGCAGCACCAGTATTTAGCTTAGCTGCAGGAGCTAACAGGACTACTAGTGATGTAAAAACATTACACTGCAAGTTATTTTGCAAAAAAAAATATTTTTGTCAAATACCAAATTGATTGTTTAAAAAAATGGACTATGACCTGAAGCCCTCTCGCATTGAGGGGAGGCCCGTGTCCAGTATTGGGACGTTAAAGGGACTTCAGCAGTAATTAAAAAATATTTTAGTGAATTACTTAAATACGAAAGATACCTACTTTAAAAATAAATCAGGTCAGAGTATTATACCATAGATTGACAGCATAGAAAATGTATTTGCCAGTTATTAAACAATTTGATAGTTCTCAAAATAATTTGATATGTTTAGTAGCTACGGCACAAAGACATTAACTCCACCGCTATCCGCGTTATTTCAGTATTAAAAATACAAGGAGTGGTCCCTTCATCATCCCGAATAACTTCACACGTAAAAGCTCGTCCCATAACAACAAATTAAACCGGGCTTAACCTGTAAAGTAACGATAATTAACGTCCCACTTTATCGTAATGCGCATGTTTTAAACTTAATGCCGCGTTTTAGGGTTAACGGCCGCTCCTAGGGCCGTGTACGGTGATTTTATAAAGCCCTGCCCACACTGAGACGTCAAAAGTCGCGCATCAAAGTAATTTCTATAGACGTGCAGGTTTCCTCACGATGTTTTCCTTCACCGTTTCTAGTGTGATAATCTTCTATCTTCTAGTGTGTCAAGTGATAATCTCGGAAAAGATATTTGCACATGAAACCCAGAGGTGCAAGCCGGGGTTTGAACTTGTGCACTTTGATTGCAAAGCGTGCATTCGACCACTCGGCTACCACTGCTTTTAAAAGTGGAGTAATCAAGGACAAATTTAATAAATTCACATTATATACAAAAATGGGTGATAAACGTGATAAATATGGCGGTTGAACCCAACTGTGGTGTCAGCACGCATGTCAAGACAAGACCTCTGTCACGGATTGGCTCGGTCGCTCTCTGTCTAATTTCATACGAGTGAAAGAGACAACATCAAGACATTTCGTGACATACGTCTAATCTTGGCGCTCATACTACAAGTGCTGAGCTAGTTTGGTATTACGTAGTCATTGATAAAACATAATCAAGACATCCAAATAACTAGTTCCGTCGCCTTGCCGCGGCCTCGCTTGCTTTCTCGTTTCGGCCTCGTCTGAGCCACTCTCACTCTCGCACGCCCTCATTATCGTGGCCTCGTCATTGTCACTTGACCGAGTGTACGCGGAACCTATTACTTCGAAGGTCCAATCGGTTCGGAGTCAATGTCGTCAATTATGTTGTCTGCAAATTACATTTGAACTAAAATGTTAAGCAATTAAACTAAAACAAACATGTCTCCCCACTACCTCGTTTCATTCTATGAATACTGTACTAAGGGCAGTGGTAGCCTAATTGGTAGAAGACCTGCCTTCAACGCAAGAGTCAAACCTGCTCGCCTATAGAAAGGCATGTAAAGTTCACCCGCACTGAGCCTAGCGTGGTGGATTATGGCCAGCCTGATGATAAATTTTAAAAAAGTTGCCTAAATGATTAGGGTTTTTGCCATAGGGACGAAGTCTTGGGCACACAGCCAGTATATTCTAAAATAGCAGGTAGGTATATATTATTATCTGGAATAAAACAAAATGTTCTATAAAGCGGATTACTTGTATTCCCACAAGACGTAATTTTATTTTTTATTGACGTAAGAACATTATCCAGATAGACCCTTATTTGCGAGCCCTCTTCAACTGAGCCGATCGTATTTTGGGTTCCTTGAGCAATCACAAGAAAACCCTTTTTTTTCATTTAGATGAATTTAAATGTTGAGAGGAATCTTTTATCATGAATGAACCTAACTTAGGCGGATGCCTGCTTTGTTCACTACATCGGTTTGTTACGGGTTCGAATTTCACAATTTGCCCTGGTACTGAGTCCAACTGTGATCGCCCCAATCCATTGTATGGTAGCCTCAGAACAAGTTGCTTAGTTTGGATGCATACGATGAGGTGGTCGTTATTATTTTACATCTAACCAAGCAGTGGTAGCCGAGTGGACGCTTTGCAATCGAAGTTTGCAGATTCAAACCTCAGCTTACGCCTCTGGATTCTATGTACTAATCTTTATAATCCGTAATTATCACTTGCTAAAACGGTGAAGGAAAACGTCGTGAGGGAACCTGCATGTCCGAGGACCTAACTAGTTCTCGATGGACGTGTGAAGTCTGCTAACCTGCACTGGGCCAGCGTAGTGAACTATGGCCTAAATTTCTCTTACAGTGAGGGTTGGCCCTTACCCAGGGGCCTCATAAAGTATTCTTGTTTCAATATTAGACAATCAATTATAGAGAGATTTTGTACATATTTTTTACTTATTGGAAAAAAGCAACCATGGAGTTTCTTGCCCATTCTTCTCCATACGAAATGCAATTCGAATGGGTGGTAGAAATAATATTATTATTATTTATTGACGATTCATGAGTGCCTGTATTGGAACACATGAATAAAAAATTCTGACTCTGATTCTGAGTTACATGACAAATGCTGAAAGTAATAAACATTGCTGCAAGAAAGTGGTCGTGAAGGGGCAGTAGTGGGGCGTTAAACGGGTGTTATAATAAAAAAACTCTTTTAACTACTGAACACGCTGAAAGAAAACAAAAATCACCCATTTCCTTATTTTTTACCGAAGAAAAACTAATTATTTCACGCTTCCCCACCATTCGTTTCCATTCCGTCTCGTTGCGCTGTTTCGCTCAGCGGCTTTTTCTTGTAAAACACTTCTTATTGTTCACAATATTCGTTTCGAGTGTCGTTCCAATTGTTTTGGACTGAACGAAAAGGTTTATTGATTATATTCCGCTTAAAAAAAGTGGGTGGGTAAGTATTTACTTAGTAATTGTGTGTTCTTAATTTTCTTTGTGCTTAGGTCAGCTTTAAATGACAATTTGATTAGATAATTTTTCTAGATATTTTCACAAAAAAACATGTTATTGGGTACAATAGGCAGACAAGTTTCAATGCAAATAAAATGCTTTGAATTTACTTTGCACCAAACATGACATTTATTCCTCCCGACACGATCACCGACCTCCTCGACCCGGGCGTCGAGAGGACCACCAACACATCTACACCAGCCTTAAACAGACACCGATCTCGCCGGCGAGGTCGAAGAACCCCCTCTTCCTCTCGTAGGTGCATCTTTGCACCTAGGAGCACAGTCAGTACCTCTCCCCTCACGGTAACTGCCCAAGCCGAGGTCGTGCCCTCTGTGGCGCCCTTGAGCTAGTTGCCACCCTTTTCCGCCCTTAAGGCCTTGGTTGGAGTGCACTCTGCGCTCGCCACTCCTCCGGTAAAGCTGTAAAGGCCACCTCACGGCCAACAGCGTAGACCATTAAAAAAAAAACCGACCAAGTGCGAGTCGGACTCGCACACGAAGGGTTCCGTACCATTATCTATAAAAACAGCAAAAAAATCACTTTTGTTTTATGGGAGCCCCCTTAAATATTTATTTTATTCTGTTTTTTGGTATTTGTTGTTATAGCGGCAACAGAAATACATCATCTGTGAAAATTTCAACTCTCTAACTATCACGGTTCATGAGATACAGCCTGGTGACAGACGGACGGACGGACGGACGGACAGCGAAGTCTTAGTAATAGGGTTCCGATTTTACCCTTTGGATACGGAACCCTAAAAACATGGCATTTATTATGTCAAAATATAGGACCTTACCACCACCGTCTTAAAGTATTGTTGTTTAAATAACAACTGTCATTTTCTGTCAATGTTTGTACTGAGTATACAGTACAGTAAATATTACATAAATTACTTAAAGTAATATTAAAAACATTGCTGGATACATCCGCCATCTTTATCACTGTCATCATCCAATTTTAGGGTTCCGTACCCAAAGGAAACGGGAACCCTATTACTGAGACTTCGCTGTCCATCCGTCCGTCCGTCTGCCACCAGGCTGTATCTCATGAACCGTGATAGTTAGAGAGTTGAAATTTTCACAGATGATGTATTTCTGTTGCCGCTATAACAACAAATAATAAAAAACAGAATATAATAATTATTTAAGGGGGCTTCAATACAACAAACGTGATTTTTTTGCCGTTTTTATAGATAATGGTACGGAACCCTTCGTGCGCGAGTCCGTCTCGCACTTGGCCGGTTTTTATTTTTAATGTGTATTTATTGAATTTGCCCTTGCTATTATTTACTTGACACTGGCTGAAACACCCGCCAAACGCAGGTGGGGCCATTCCTCATCTTATTTCATTCAATATTATCATTTAATTCATTTCGTAAAGAAAGAAGAAAAACATTATATACCTGGTGGTAAGGGCTCTATTATGTTGATTTGTTTCAGAAGGGAGGCTATTAATGTGTTCGGATGCTTAAATGCAAGCTATTTCATACTTATTGCTGTTCTACCGCCTTCTGCGTCTCCGTCCGAAGAAAAGTGGTAACCACAAAAAATTAAGTAACATCATCCAATTAAGTCTGAAATCACCGTCTTCGCTCACCGCGACAGAATCTAGTTTCATTTGCTAATTCCTGAGCGAGGTTAATAAAAGTCAGCAGGGCGGGAGCATTAAAAATACTGCCGAGTGATAAAACACTTCTCACTGATTACACTCTCACTAGATGTGCCATGAGCCTAATAAAGTTGTCAAATTTGAGCCCCTATCCGAGGAAAGTTACTAGTTAGATGTTCATAACAAAAATATTCAAAATGTTTTCTCTGTCCATATCTCTGTCTGCCTGTCTATATGTTTCAGCAATTCTCCGGAACGGATGGTCCGGTTTTGACGGCATATACCTGACTAGCTTCTACCCGCGACTTCGTCCGCACAGACTTCGATGATTCAGTATCGTTATAAATTATTAATAACTACAGCCCTTTTTAATGTCCCACTGCTGGGCACGGGCCTCCCCTCAATGCGAGGGGGATTCAGGCCATAGTCCACCACGCTGGCCCGGTGCGGGTTGGCAGACTTCACACATCTATCGAGAACTAGTCAAGTTCCCTTAGACGTGCAGGTTTCCTCACGATGTTTTCCTTCACCGTTTCATAGCAAGTGGTAATCTCGGATGTAAATGAGATTCGCACATGAAACCCAGAGGTGCGAGCCGGGGTTTGATCCTGTACACTTTGATTTGCAAGGCGTGCATTCGACCACTCGGCTACCATTGCTATACTCGGCTACCACTGCACCATAAATTATTGTCATTCTGATATACAAACAATAATACTGTAAAGTGTCATCAGAAACCGTTTAGTAGTTTTAGCTTGAAACAGTAACAAACATCCATCCATCCTCATAAATTTTCACATCTATAATATTAGTGGGAAGTAGGATGTTATAAGTACTAAATTTCGCTCCTTTTGACTCTAAATTCCACGCTAAGTTTCAGGTACCAACCAGTATGGTATTTATATTTTAACTATGTAAGATTCATCTTTCAGTGAACTTTAATCAAAGTCAAATCATTTATTATGTATAGGTCCATTACACATTGTCAAGTTTTTTTTTCTCATATACTACTACTGGATCGAAACGCGACCTCAACTGAGAAGATCCGGCAAGAAACTTCGTGGACTGATATTTTTTAAAATTGCCAAAACTTATTTCAAATACACAGGTACATTTAGCTCCAGTGGAGCCTTTCCTAATCTAGTGACCATAGATCTATGTGAAACTCATAAACCTGAGACACTATAGGCTATACTGCTGAAGTGGCTGTTAACCTCCTAATGGTTAATAGCGTAATGGTTACAACCGCACTAAGATATCTACTAAATATCCTGAATGATGAACTAGCTAGATTATGGAAAATTATATTCAATCATGGAATTTTAAGGGACTGTTTCGTTTATTTTAAAAAACCAAGTGCGAGACGGACCCACGCACGAAGGGTTCCGTACCATTATCTATTAAAACGGCAAAAAATCACGTTTGTTGTATGTATCCCTTAAATATTTATTTTATTCTGTTTTTTAATACACTTGTTGTTATAGCGGCAACAGAAATACATCATCAAATTTCAACTACCTAAATATCACGGTTCATGAGTTACAGCCTGGTGACCGACAGACGGGCGGACGGACGGACGGACAGCGAAGTCTTAGTAATAGGGTACCCGTTTTACTCTTTGGGTACGGAACCCTAAAAAGTGAGAGCTATTTTTATATATTCATAACTTTCTGAAAGGGACAATTATAGAATTGACTGCTGATGGGAATTGAACCCTCAACGAGGCAGAGCAGTGAGCCGAGCGGCCTACGTTGGAACCACTAGAGCAAACTCTCGCCAATGTGTTTTTGGAATAGAGAATTCTTGTCTGTCTGAGTATTTCTCTAAAACTACTCAACCGGTTTTACAGACTTAAAATATTATGTACAAATGATCACAATATAAATATAAATCGAGTTACAGAGGAATATGGGTATACTATTTCTTGACGGATTTTCATAACATGTTTGTTGGTATTATATTTATTTGTATAGATAGCGCGAAGTCTTTGAATGTTTTTTGCAGTCGACTTACAAAATTTTAATTCAATTTTTTTATGCATTAATGTACATATCAAGGGGAGAGAGGCTATTTGACTTAAGAGACATTTTTGTAACTTTACAGGAGAGCATACTCATTCGACGCAGAAATAATGACTGATTCCAGATATGTATATAAGTCAATATTGCACAAAAGTGTCGTTTAAGTCAACACCCTTCACCCTTCGATATTATTTTTTGGTAACAAAGTTTTTAAGACCGATCGAAATTATGTAGTACACCCCCGAGTGTCTAATAATGAAGAAATATACTATCCAGCGCCATTTTTCACTGAAATGCACTCGCCAAATAGACAGAATACAGCTGGCCAGGGCTGCCAACACACAGACATGATTGATTATGATTGAGGGCGAACTGTATCTGTTTACCTACAAAGTTTAATCAACAGAACCCCATTTTGTTATATTTAGAAAGGTGGTAAATAAATAATCTATATATATATATATATATATATATAATATATCTACGCTTGAAAGGCAATCCTTACTTAGCAACAGAAAATCGTAAAATGAGTTAAATACACCAAACGACGCAGAAAAATCTGGCCGTACGAATGGTATATATAACTCTTTTTACGATTTTTGTTGCTTAGTAAGTATTGCTTTTCTAGCGTCGATATAATAAATATCGTCAGACAATACATCGCACCTTACTACTACTACTACAGCCCTTTTAACGTCCCACTGCTGAGCACGGGCCTCCCCGCAATGCGAGGGGGATTCAGGCCATAGTCCACCACGCTGGCCCAGTGCGGGTTGGCAGACTTCACACATCTATCGAGAACTAGTCAAGTTCCCTCAGACGTGCAGGTTTCCTCACGATGTTTTCCTTCACCGTTTTATAGCAAGTGGTAATCTCGGATGTAAATGAGATTCGCACATGAAACCCAGAGGTGCGAGTCGCGGTTTGAACCTGCACACTTTGATTTGCAAGGCGTGCGTTCGACCACTCGGCTACCACTGCTTCTTCACATCGCACCTTAAGATATTTTTTTTATTAACTAACCTATAATAGTGTCCCACTCCTGGGCAAAGACCTCCCCGTTCCTCTTCCACACTTCTCTGTCCTTGGCAACCTCCGGCTAAACCTTAAGATTTATAGGGTTTTATTTTGAAAACTTAGATTTCTGATTTTAAATCATAAACGGACCAGGAACGCCCATTTTACAATATATATATATATTGTTTTCTTATATTTACGCGAATACAATACATTGAAATAAAACTATTTTACGGATTTTATCGCGTGTATTTACTATTTTATTTTCCCGACGTTTCGGCTGCTTTACAGCAACCATGGTCACGGGGAGACTGATGTGTTAGACGTCCTGATGTCATAGTTAATAACTGGGTACCCTCATATTTAGTTGTTGTTTGCGGTCCGATAAAGCAGCCGAAACGTCGGGAAAATAAAATAGTAAATACACGCGATAAAATCCGTAAAATAGTTTAATTTCAAAATATATATATTTTAGTTAGGTCTCTATAATTCTAAAGGTGCGATATAATTATCGTATCACCCCAAACTAAGCAAAACTTCTACTATGGGCACCATACAATGAACTGTGGACAATACCAGTTATACTTCGACCAGAGCCAATTCCGAAAAGGTCTGAGATCTGCCGCCAACGGGAATGAACCCGTGTAGGCAGAAATGCACTGAAGCCTCAATGTAATTGGGTGTGAGCCTATTGCCATTATGCCGGGCACATTCCCCTTAATACGAGGGAGATTTGGGCCATAGTCCACCATGCTGTTGCCCAGTGCATGTTTGTGAACTTCAGACGCCTTTCAACATGTTCAAAATATAAAATCCTAGTAGAGATCCTTTCAAACTAGAACAGTTTTTAGGGTTCCGTACCCAAAGGGTAGAAAGGAAACCCCATTACCAAGACTTCGCTGTCCGTCCGTCCGTCTGTCACCAGGCTGTATCGTATCTCATGAACCGTGACCGTTGAAATTTTCACAGATTACAGATTTTCACAGAATAAAATATTTAAGGGGGCTCCCATACAACAAACGTGTTTTTTTTCTTGTTTTTATAGATAATGGTACGGAACCCTTCGTGCGCGAGTTCGACTCGCACTTGGCCGGTTTTTAAAATACCGCAAAATAATCTCTGTTTCAGAATTTCCGACATATGAGACAAGTGCTGTAATGGAATTAAAACGAACAATTCATTTGCCTGCGGCAACAGAGAGATACAACTCTACATAGTGGCTCTAGCAAAGATTGTGTATACAGAATGCTACGCTTTGTAAACTCTGCAACGTGGTAAAAATTACTGAAGGAAAATTTCTGAAAACAACCATTTCGATGAATACACAATTTTGTGACTTATTAGTGTCGATTCCGTTCATCGGTTGCAAAATGAGCTTTTTCGTTGAGTTAATACTGTTCATTTTGGAATTAGCAAAAAAATGCCGCGTTTTGAAGCAGTGCTTAATTCGTACGGTCAGCAGCGTTTAAAAGTTAATTATAAAATAAATCACGAAAAAGGTTGATAATACTTTTATGCCGTCAGGTGATCGTTGAGTGGAGCGTTTTGAATTTGGAATGCAAATTAAAGTTTTCGTATGCGAAGAAAATCGGATGCAGTAATTTTTTTTTTGTGGATTTTCGTTTTTATTTTAATAGGGCTGTATTTTTTTATGTTGTTGAGAACATATTCGGGGGTGGTGTCTTAATAAAATATAAATAAACTGAAGTATTAGTGAGTAACGCGTTGCACCCACTGGGACCAGCGCATTTACTTGACTATTATGAAATTGTACTATATATCAATATGCATAAAGATTTAAAATCTTTGGCGAAATCCTGGAGTCCACGCGAATTAATTTGTTCGCATCATCGATGTCGTTTCGTTTAAAAATGTGTTCCTTCTATAAGGCGATACAGTCCACTTTAGTATTGGCAAAAAACCGGCCAAGTGCGAGTCGGACTCGTGCACGAAGGGTTCCGTCCCATTATCTATAAAAACGTCAAAAAAATTACGTCTGTTGTATGGGAGTCCCCTTAAATATTTATTTTATTCATTTTTTTTGTATTTGTTGTTATGGCGGCAGTAGAAATACATCATCTGTGCCGATTTCAACTCTCTAACTATCACGGTTCATGAGATACAGCCTGGTGGCAGACGGACGGACGGAAGGACAGCGAAGTCTTAGTAATAGGGTTCCCGTTTTACCCTTTGGTTACGGAACCCTAAAAAGCTCCTGTTTGCACAGATTTTTCACTAAAGTTTTGTAAAAACGTTCATTTAAAGTCATCTAACGAGGGTTGACTAAGGTTCGAAGCCCGGGAGTTAAATAAGTCTATAAATAAATACAACACTATTCTCTTTTCTACCTATACGCAATAAAGAAAATAGTAAAAAGTCGTTAGCGTTCCTCGTGAGCCCGCGGTTCACTGCAATGAAGACATATAGGATCGTTACCAGAACGGCTACCCACATCCTCTGGTTAGTAGCGAAAACCTTCTAAGCACCTTGATTGTAGTTTTAAGTTATACGACTTAAATATAGTATACTACACAGACCAAAGTCTGTGCAGTATAAGTCAAAACTTAAAGTGACAACAACTCTTAAAACTCAATTAGGTACTATTAATAGTAGCAAGAAAAAAATACCAAGCCTTGAATAAGTATGATGCGAAATTTCAAAGGAGTCCACAGTTACATTTATAAACGGAAATATTTATATTAGAATTTTAAAAAATAAATGTAAGGCATCCTTATGACGCTATAACATTTTGTGAAGACATTCCTCTTCTTATTTAATTACAAATTCATAATTTCATAAAAAATAAGTATTTAAAAACATCAGAAAATCGGAAAGTATAACTAAAAGTTAGTCGTTCTGCGTATTAAGTGAAAACTCATGTAAAGTATTGAATACAGTAAAGCATAGTCCATTATATTAAACTATAATTCAGCTCGAAGGTAATAAATTAAATTTACAAAACATATAACATTCTATGACAACTTGTAGCGACGTTTGCAATAAATTTAATTACTTTACTTTAAAGAATGGAGCATTCAGGAACTTTAGTAAATCCTTATTAAGTGCAAATGCACTTAATAATCCACTACGGAGCACACTGCGCATATTTCTAATCCGATTTTCCCGTTCATTCGGACGCAAACATGACATTATTTTTTTCATGCAATTTTACTTCAATTTTAACATACAAAATTGAACTCTACACTGAAGTAAGAAAATTCTTTTTGCCAAGTTCATGTATTATTGAGACGTGTCAAATGTCGTCATATTACTCGTTATTATCACAACGTCCTATATTTGGTAATGCGATACGAAATGTCATTTTGCCCGCCAAAATAGTTTGAACCCTTGTTTGATCTAGGTTGTTTGAGGATTAAAATGTGGGGCAGAATATTGAGGGGTCATTGTTGTGTGGTCACTATGACGGACAGAAATGGACGGTTTGACCGATTGCGACCCGGTTTTCGGATCGTAGTGGCTCGTATTTGTCATTTGATTGCAGCGGTCCGGCCTGGATCGTTAGGCCGACCGATAGAGGCTATTGAATTGATATTTGCTATATTTCTTCATTAAGTCCTCACTTTCAAGCTTTGAACCGTTCAAAAATGGACGTTGCGTGTTCGATTTGGGTCGCCAATCGCTAACCGAAAAAAAATAAGCCTCAATTCGACCTAGCATACGTTTTAAACAAATTTCTAATGTCCGTTACTGCATTTTCATAGCTTTCGTTTTATCAACTTAACTATACTTACTACTACAGCCCTTTTAACGTCCCACTGCTGGGCACGGGCCTCCCCTCAATGCGAGGGGGATTCAGGCCATAGTCCACCACGCTGGCCCGGTGCAGGTTGGCAGACTTCACACATCTATCGAGAACTAGTCAAGTTCCCTCAGACGTGCAGGTTTCCTCACAATGTTTTTCTTCACCGTTTCATAGCAAGTGATAATCTCGGTTGAAAATGAGATTCGCACATAAATCCCAGAGGTGCGTGCCGGGGTTTGAACCTGCACACTTTGATTGCAAGGCGTGCGTTCGACCACTCGGCTACCACTGCTATGTAACTATATCTGTAATACAATAATAGCGGGAACGCACGGTTACTACTCTGGGTGACTGCAAGTTCGATTCCCGTCACCCGAAAATATCGATAAGGGCGTTTTCACACTTTATCCTAGTCTGGATGTTACTGGTATCGCCTTTCTCGCTTTATAGTATCCGTTAGTTTGCACAACTTTGCTTAGTTTGGTACCATATTATTATGATAAGTGTTGTACTCTTATCGATAATAAAATAATGAATTATTTTTTAAACTAGCGTCGACTGAGCGTACATTTTTAGTAACAATAAAAATGAAAACTAAACTTAAAACATAATATTTATCTTACGTAAGTCTGGACAAAATAACTAAAACTTAAAAACGTGAACAGATAATCCATGTTACAAAAACTCCCGATGCTTCGAGAGAACTTGATCTGTATAACATATCACTACTAACACAAGGATTACTGGGCTATTAACTTAACTTAACTTAGCTCAACTTAGCCTGGCTTCAGCTTGCTTGGAGAGGGGATTGGCACGTGTTCACAAATGTGCATTTTCAAAGGGATTAAGTTCATGCAATTTATAACGATAGGTACACTAGAGCAGGGATTACCAAACTGGGTTCCGCGGAACATAGGTGTTCCGTAGAATAGTCATCAGGGTTCCGGCAAAATTATTTATTATTTGCTATAGTTAATAATACCACGGTAATAATAACACATAAAAAAATGTTCTTATATATATTTCAGTGTTTACTTGTAATCATTTGATATGGGGTTCCATAAAATAAAAGGTATTTGGTTAGTATTCCGTAATCTTTAAAGTTTAGGAACCCCTGCTCTTGAGTTCAGTTTGTTTATGATTCGATGAATCTAAGTAATCGATGGTTTAACTTAGTTTCAGTGATAATCATCAGACATATTTCGAGTTCTTAAGAATTAAGTTTTATTTTTGGTACAAGAACACAATAAATATATTAACTTACTTACTAACTTACTAACAATGACTATAAATAGAAATGACATACAAAAAAGTTTTTAATGAATTACACTGGTCTTCAGTGGTTTTGTTGCCCTAGATATGAAAATGATTTTGGGTCTATTTATGCACACAATTCATGAAACTATTAATGATTTTGTAAGATTTGCTCTGATTTTTTTTTAATCTTTATTTTCTTTTTCCATTACGAAAATCAAAAAACGAGAAACAAAATAACAGATATATTTCAATATTGTCAAATAACTGAGATCTCAGCTGTACTGTGGAGCAAGGGGTCTGAGAGTGGGGATCACGTGATGTTTGTATGCGTTTGTATGCTTAAAAAGTTGCGCAGAAGCCTAATCATGACTTATATTTTTAAATAAGCCGTTCATTGTTCAAAATATAAGATATGCAAAAATCATAAAAAAATATGAGCACATTGAGAACTTTCATGAATATATTCGTAATCTGGGCACTTGAAAACGTCAAAATTTGCAATGATATCCAGGGCAACAAAAAAAATATTGTAGAGCTGTGTTATTCTTTAGTTTCGCAAATGATGAAACAAGAAAAAAGTATTTATCTACAAATTATTACATGATGCTTCATTGAACCCCGCAATGAACCCACAACCAATTTGTCGAATAATAACATTATAAAAAGAATTCAAACGAACCATTTTCCATTAAAAGGGGCAAAAGAAATGTGGGGCAAAGTAAAAAATAAACAATTTGCGATATTCAACAGACATTCACAATAAAATTGCTATATTTTCTTTGTATTGTAAGGACAAAGGAATTAACTGAGAGAGTCCTTTTTGTTGCGAAGTTACCCCCCTCCATGTGCCGTGGGGGAGAGAGAAATCTTTTGATGGATAAAAGGTAGGCCGTAATAATGTTACAGAGTTCGGTTACCAGTTGGTAATAGTTTTCTTTATGAAAGAAATGTTATTACATCTGTGATGATATAAAAATAAACTTCTATCTAACTTGAGACTAACTTTATAAATACATGATCATAAAAACATCATCACGCCTGTATTCCCCGAAGAGGTAGGCAGAGGTGCACTGCAGTGCGCCCACACTTCGCCGATGTATTTTGGTCCCAATGTAATAGGGGGCGAGCCTATTGCCATTATACCGGGCACACAGGTTTCCTCACGATGTTTTCCGTCACCGTTTCTTAGCAAGTGATAATCTCAGATGATAATGAGATTCGCACATGGAACCCAGAGGTGCGAGCCGGAGATAGAACCTGCGCACTTTGATTGCAAAGCGTGCGTTCGACCACTCGGCTACCACTGCTTTCTTTATGTAACTAACACTAACTTTATGTAATTCTAAATAGTCGTGACAATGTTTATCGACATTTTAGTCGAAATCTAAGCAAAGACACTAGATAGATAGATAAATAAATCTTTATTGTTCCACCTCTTTACGGAATACATATACGATAAAAAATATCACTAAAAGGCCTTATCACTAAAATTGATCTCTACTAGGCAACCTGCACGTTGTCTAGTTCTCGATAGATGTGTGAAGTCTGCCAACCCGCACTGGGCCAGCGTGGTGTACTATGGCCTGAATCCCCCTCGCATAGAGGGGAGGCCCGTGCCCAGCAGTGGGACGTTACAAGGGCTGTAGTAGTAGTAACCATATAATGACTCCCTTGCAGGAAATAGGAGTAGAAATGTGTAAGGAATTATCTTCACGAAGTGCTCATGATGTATGGGAGTTTCAATCTATATCATGTTACTGCACATGTTATTGCACCCATGTTATTGCTGAATGGTAGGTAGAGGAAACTTCATGGTCATAAGTATCTCATTAGTTCTCTAAAAAGGTAGAACTGAGTCACTGTTGGGGCGAATTTCCGTCACTCCAGTAGCTCCAGGATGTACGACCAATGTTCAGTATGTAAGGTGTAACCTCATAACTACATATTAATGGCGCCTTTATACCATCTACACAGGCGGGCAATATTAAGAATATTGCTCGGCGCTGGCTGCAACCCCTCGCGAACTGACGCTATTACGTAATAGAAGCTACATTTTATAGAAGTGTCAGAATATACCATACAAAACTGTGGAATGAACTTCCTGCAGTGTTCCCGGACCGATGCGACAAAGGTATCTTCAAGCTACGAGCCTACTCATTCCTTAAAGGCCGGCAACGCACTTGCGATGCCCCTGGTGTTGCAGGTGTCCATGGGCGGCGTTGATCACTTTCCATCAGGTGAAACGTCTGCTCGTATGCCTCCCTATCTCATAAAAAAAAAAAAACAAAATTATCTGTTTTATAATTTACTAGCTTCTACATACATAGCTACTGTATTTAGACCAAAGAATGTTTATTTATTGTTTTGTGTAAAATAAAGAGTATTCTACGCAGACTTCGATTATCCAATATCGGTATATATTATAGCCTATATGTTATTCTGTTTTTTTTAGGGTTCCGTACCCAAAGAGTAAAACGGGAACCCTATTACTAAGACTTCGCTGTCCGTCCGTCTGTCACCAGGCTGTATCTCATAAACCGTGATAGTTAGACAGTTGTTGCCGCTATAACAACAAATACTAAAAAACATAATAAAATAAATATTTAAGGCGGCTGCCGTGACTGACGTGATTTTTTTGTCGTTTTTATAGATGGTACGGAACCCTTCGTGCGCGAGTCCGACTCGCACTTGGCCGGGATTTTTTTAAATTCTAGTTTCACAAACATAGTGGTACGTAGACCGCTCGGTGAACCGGGTGTTTGTGGGTTTGATTTCTGCCAGTAACAAATTTCGAAAATGCCCTTTTTGGAATTTTCCCTGGTCTGCGTGTATCTGGGCTCGCCCCCAGTCTATTGCACGGTACCCATAGTACAAGCTTTGCGTAGTTTGGGATCATACGATGAGTATGTGTTGTCTGGCGATATTTGTTTATACAAATACAAGTACCAGGAGAGCATACCTGTCGAAGAGGTTGATAGCGTTGATGTGTAACTGGGATCGCCCCCAGTCTATTGTACGGTACCCATAGTACAAGCTTTGCGTAGTTTGGGATCATACGATGAGTATGGTATTGTTTGGCAATACTTATGAGATAAATGTCACATCTAGTGTGTAATAGCTCCGTGTTACAGCCATGTAATTAGCATGCAGCTTTAGATATTACCCGGCGGCACTAGCGCGGGCCTAATTGATTCGCAGCCAAGCCTTGCTTAATGCAGATTTGCACGTTCTAAAAGCACTGTACGCTCTCAAAGATGTGTGTTTAAAACTTATAAGTTGTGACATGATAAAAGTGTACAACTTGAAAGCTGTGAAAAGATTAATTAAAAGTGACCTAAAAGCAATGAAAAAATTAATGTTTATAAGTAACTTGTAAGCCGTGAGAAGATGAAAGATTATAGTTATGGAAAGACTAGAGGATTGTAACTTTAAATATGTGAAAAAATAACAACGTGAAACGGCGATAGTTATATACTGTGTGTTTTTATTATAAAGAGTTCTTATATTTTTGGGCAAAGTTCAAAGAAAAAAACATAAATGCATGGTCGCTACCGGGCATTAAACCTACACCATCGAATAGCAAGCAGAGCTTTGATGAAAATTATTCATTCAAATTATCACACAACCTATATGTTAGGCGCCGATCGGGTCACAATCAATTGTTTTAATTATTTTAAACCCGAAGTACATTAGCAAAGTAATTACATTTAAACAACGAATAAATTTAAATACAAAATACATAAAACAAGTTGTAAACGGTCACTATATAACAAAGGAAATAAACAGTAAAATGAATTTGCATGAAAAAGGGAGCGCGATCGCTCGTTTGTGTATCAAACAATATCGTGTACATATTAACAAACGGATTGTACATTATTTTAACGAATTTACAGAATAAAATGTTTTGTCAAAATCGGTTAAATGTAGTACGTGTAAACCTTTGCCTATTCCATCGTAGAAATGCAAGCGTGATGGTATTTTCTTAACATGATTACATGATTTGTTTAAGAGATCGCAAAAAAAACGTTTTATGTTTAGAGTGCTGAAATTAATAAAATTTCAACCCTTCCCTTTTTAAAACAAATGTGTTTAGTATTACCATTGTCAATAGATCTCAAATATCTCTAGGAATGGGGGATAATCTAGATTTTTTAGAATTATAGAAAACATTCATCCATCTACCAAAAATTTTTTAGCATAACAGTGTTCTACAACACCTTTCTAAGTGGCACGTAAATAACCATATTTGATTTAAGTGACATTTTTTCAACTTTACAGGAGAGCAAACTCATTCGACGCAGAAAAGGTCGCTGATTCCAAATATGTTTAGAAGTCAATATCGCCCAAAAGTGTCGCTTTAGTGAGGCAAATAGCCTTTCACACCTCAAAATATATACTACTACTACAGCCCTTTTAACGTCCCACTGTTGGGCACGGGCCTCCCCTTAAAATGAGGAGGATTTCAGGCCATAGTCCACCACGCTGGCCCAGTGCGGGTTGGCAGACTTCACACATGCAGACGTGCAGGTTTCCTCACGATGTTTTCTTCACCGTTTTATAGCAAGTGATAATCTCGGATGAAAATGAGATTCGCACATAAATCCCAGAGGTGCGAGCCGAGGTTTGAACCTGCACACTTTGATTTGCAAAGCGTGCGTTCGACCACTCGGCTACCCTGGATAACTATTATACATATAGTTATGTTTATAGAGTATTTACCTAACTTTAGGTATCACAAAAAGCGCAGTTCATCAACTTCCAACTGAAATGAGCTCTAAAAATTCCTCCGGGCGCTTCGCTAACTAACTTGGTTGAATTTATAAAGCATATCTTAACTTTGTGCATTACATCGTTAAGCTATCGTCAAACAGGGATTTATAATATGATACTTTGTAATGCTGGAGATATTAGGGTAAGTAGGTACCTATGTCCAGGTTTATTATAATAGATTAATAAATAAATATTTTATAAATAGTTGTGATTTGAAATAAGTATAATAATATACCTATAAATAGGTTACCTACACATAAAAAAATAGAATAGGGTAAAATAAAAAAAAGAGCTTTTCCAAAATTTGCTGCCCACGGAATTCAAACCTACGAGCACTTGCTTCCGTGAGATAAAACATACTCATAGATTACTAGACTATAGCATCACCCGTTTTTCAGGATTCATAAACAAAATGCTTTTTAAAAGAATATTGAAGATTACTACGGGCAGAGTGTTATAATCTACTTTAAAAAATCAGATAAGCCTTGAGTCTCGACGCCTACGCGGCTACGACGTAGCGTGTCGTAGCAGTAGCTACGCGTAGACACTACGCTATCTTCCTAAACATTGACTTAGTAATAAAAAGCCATACGACAAAATTCATTGCGTTATCAAATGATATTTCGTTTAAAAGTGTGCTTCGTCTATGAGTTAATAAAGTTCATTTTAGTATTGGCAAAAAATTGGTCGCGTGCGTCCGGACGCGCCTATTGGCGCAGGTCTGTACAGAATGATTTATTTCCTCAAATGTTACGTGAAGACACCACGTGTTACTGAATAGCTTCTATGGAATGTAGGTCACGAAGATGGTTGCTACTTTTTGCGTGACACAAATAGATGGATCATGGGAAAATAGTGTTTAATGACATTCGGATGTTGTGATATAAATGCCTTAATAGCTTGTCTGGTTATCATATCATATAGCAGCTTATTTTTTCCATAAAATATAAAATGTGATTAAGAATAGTTAGAATAATCTTCAACCCTTTGCCATGGACAGTGTATGAAATAAATTTTGTTTTCCTCAAAATTAGAACATTAATCTATTTATATGCTTGGACAAGGCATTGTTACTGAGGTCACCTGTACCTTCTGTTAGATCATCGGTAAATTATTTTAATAAATATAGGCCACAACACGATACCCGTGACATATATTCAAAGGGATGTAACTCAGAAACTATGATAGGTGTACACTGACTTTACATTTAAGACAGGCGTCCACATGTTCGCATCGTAAGTATCGGACGCATCGCATCCAACGGATCGTAGTATTCTTTGTACAGGAAGTCATACAAATACGATCCGTACGATGCGAATCAGTGTACGCACTTTTTTTCGAAAAATGCGTTACGCATCCCCCGCTGACTCGGGGGAGTCGGAGGGGGTATGTGGGACTCCCGGCAGAGTGCCGTGTACCCACTAAAAACACTTCGTCTTGCAAGGGGGCGTCACGGGTTCCCAAATATTGCACCGTGCCAACATATGGCCGCCTACCTTTATATATTAGCTGCCGTATATGTGCCTAAAATTTTATTAAGTTTTCTGATACACTCTGTATAAACTACAAGAACGAGAGTATTTGTATATAGCTCTACAACTCAATACAATTTCAGTAACCTATCAAATAAACTTATTTTAAACGTATAAGACCCATTTTTCTTTTACGCGTGTATCCTCCGAATTGCCTTCATGAGATGTTATAAACATATTTTACGATAAAAATAAATTGACCTCTCTGGCTCGCTGACATTATCTGACCTTGACCTTGGGGAGAAAGACCCTTCGCAGGCCCAATATGTTTTCAACACATTTTCGCGAATAATTCCAACCTCTGAAAGCTAAGCAGTCCTAAAAGGGTGGCGTTACATTTGAATTGACTGTTTTTTTAGTATTAGTTGTAGTTGAGTTAGTAGAACCCCTGCCTTGAACGCAACGGGTGTAAGTACAAATCCAAACTTCTGAGATTTTCATGTGTCATAGGATCATTAGTAATTTGGAAAGTTCAAACTTATAATTGATAACGTTTTCAATTATCTGAGATATTTCTAACGAAATTATTAATTAGCTATTAAGGCGATAGTTACCTATGTGACCTTGACGTTTGATATTTAACGGCGATTTAGGCGAAATACTTATTGATTCTGGTTGGTACTTAGCTGCTAGGGTTGACAGTTTCATTAAACGATTATATCAATTTTTATTTAAAGCGTCAGTACCAATGTATGTGTCTCCTAAGAGTGTATTTATTTTATTTTTTAATTTTATTTCTTAATATTATCCACTAGATTGAGCAAAGCGTAATTAATTAGGAAATTTTCAAGTATATTCACAAAAAAATGAAATAGGATAGGAAAGAAAATAGGATACATTTAGTCGCTATTAAGACCCGCTTATGTAGTTAATTTGATATATGAATACTTTTTTGTTTATTTTTTTAGTAATAAGCCATTAATTTTGGTATTAACATAATCCTGGTAATAGGTTTAAGCACGTATTAAAATATGTATCGGACAAGTGTGTGTTTACTACTGTGCACCACTGTTTATCCTGGCGTACAATGGTGTATATACGCCCCTACCAATTAAGTCAAAATATCTACTCGTTACTGAGATTCGCATCTCTCAAACCTCACGCATAACACAGGACTGCGGACTACGACCCAATTTTTTTATTTTATTTGTTCGCAGTCCGAAGGGGCAACCCTAGATATAAAGTCAAATTGATGACTCGTTATCGGGTGATTGATTGCCAGATTAAATTATTTGATTCGCGATAAAATTTAACAGCGTCGATCGTTAAAGGCGACTAGTTTACGAGGGGATGATTAAGTCACACTGGTAAGTATACTTTACTTAAAGAAAAATTAAAGCAAGTAGCTAATAAGCATAAGATCATAAATCTGAAATTGTTCATATTTGCATAAGCAGTGGTAACCTCGTGGGCAAGAACGCCCGCCTTGAACGTAAGGCCCGCCTTGCACCAAGTTCAAATCCCAGGCCCGCACCTCTGAGATAATTTTCATGTGCGAATGTCATTTTCAACAATGATTCCCACTTGCTGAACGGTGAAGGAAAACATCGTGAGGAAACCTGCACGTCTGTAGAAAGGCGTGTGAAGTTCACCAACCCACACTGGGCCAGAGTGGTGGACTAGGGCCCAAATCCCTCGTATTGAGGGGGAATGTGCCCGGTATAATAGCAATAGGCTCGCCCCCTATTACATTGGGACCAAAATACATCGGCGAAGTGTGGGTGCACTACAGTGCACCTCTGCCTACCCCTTCGGGGAATACAGGCGTAATGATGTATATTTGTGTATTTGATGATGTTCATATTTAAAATTGTTGAAAAATATTTTCGTAGGAAATCGCCTCGTTTTTCCAAGTTACTGGGACTTTAATATCAATATGACAAAGGTTTAGATTTTTTTTTTTTTTGAAGGACTTACACTGTTGGCCGTGAGGTGGCCTTTACAGCTTTACCGGAGGAGTGGCAAGCGCAGAATGCACTCCAACCAAGGCCTTAAGGGCGAAAAGGGGTGGCAACTAGCTCAAGGGCGCCACAGAGGGCACGACCTCGGCTTGGGCAGTTACCGTGAGGGGAGAGGTAGTGACTGCGCTCCTAGGTGCAAAGATGCACCTACGAGCGGAAGAGGGGGTTCCTCGACCTCGCCGACGAGATCGGTGTCTGTTTGAGGCTGGTGTAGGTGTGTTGGTGGCCCTCTCAACGCCCGGGTCGAGGAGGGCGGTGATCGTGTCGGGAGGATCAATCAACACGTGCCGCGGACGGCGGCGACGAGTTGATGATGTGTGCGCGGGGTCTGGCTCGTAATTGCCGGCGGCGACAATTAGAGGATTTAAATGCGACGCGGCTTTTTTAAAATAGCGTTCGGACGCTATTTTTAAGTGTTTTCGAATTGAGAAGAGGCCAAGGTCGGAATGAGACAAAGGTTTAGATATCATACCACATATTGTTCCTAGGAATGTATACACTGTATTGTCTGTGGTATAATCTAACTTTTTTTTATTTTTAAAAGGGTTTAATTAAGTTTCTTACCGATTCTTCTCAATGAAAGCATCATTCCCAATTATACGACATAGACTTACCGTCTTAATTGCTTTCATAGCCTATATAAAAGGAAAAAATATTGATGGCTAAACGATTAAAATTTAGAGCCAACAGTAAAAAAACTTTCCGACTCATGATTCGAAATTCAATTATCTGAAAAAAACTGTTTATTCTCAACAAACTTATTACGCAACGCAAACAGCAATCGATCGTCTCGTAGCTCGCAAGCAAGTTGCAAACTAAAATTAATTACTATCTCATCGTTCAAATACTTGACTGTCGACGTCACAGACCAACTATTTACCTAACTAGGCGCTATATTTATATCATTATTGTGCTTTTCTCCCGTCTGGTAAATAACTACATAATATTCATTAGAGAAAAATACTGAAAACTAAACCATTATATTCTTTTTTTCTGAAGTTTGAAGTAATAATTGCACGTATTACCTTGACTCTTGACCTATACGAAATAAATTCTTTGACTTTGACTTTAGAATGTTATCTCAGCACACTGACCTTTTAAGAACAATATCGGAGTATTCTTTTTATTCAGTAGCCAAAACTGCGTTCCAAAGTGTTCCAAATACACACGAGGTCATCCGTAACAAATTCCTCTCAGACAACTTACATAACTTGGCAGCCGCGCCACCCGTCCAAGTTTTCAAGTAACCCCAAGTAACTTGACCTTCAAGTGAGACTCATCTCGTTTAAACCACTGCTAGTTGAGAGTGGCGTAATACGTTTTATTTTCATGATAAGCTGGTTGTTAAAACTAAACGCACAATAGAACTGTAGGTACCTAATCTTATTTCATTATGTTTCATCATGTTTATGTAATTTCGTAAAAGGAGACTATTATTGTTATTTAGAATAATATTCTAAATTTAAATTTGATAGAATTTAAATATCGAAAATCATTGGTTCATATAAATGCGTTCGTAAAATAATAATTGTCATTGTTTTTTATCAGTGATTGAAGCTATTATTTTTAAAATGGAATGGTGTTGCATTAATACACATTTCTTACTTTAACCCGGTAATAATAGCTACCTAGGATCTGCGCAGCCATCTAATATAATACACTCACCTAAACGTTAAAAACTGTGTCACTGGCCATTAATAAATTAATAGATTAGCTGATATTCCTTCTATTTTCGAAAATCTGAAGTTCTGTTATGGTTTTAGCCCCAGATTTTCTAATTTTTATAACAAAGGAGATCCATTTACCTCTTTATTATATTGATACTTACTAGCTATAAACATTTATGTTTCAAAAAATATTACACTACAATTCCTAATTCAAATTCGCCAGTAGCTAATGTTCACTTTCACACTCCCAAATTTCCACGAAGAAAATTCACTTTTTTTTTTCACTTAAGTTAAAAATTAAGCGGTGAGGCGACTTAATGAGTTCCCGGCAACCAAATGAGGTCGGTGCCTCCCCCTGCGACCTTCGACAACCTCCGACCCTCCGGTAGGGTTGACACGTGTATTCTAGTCAAATAAACATAAACAAATACACGTTTGTAGATTCTTTTTAATTTTTTTTTTAAATTTCGCATTACTTATTTAAAAATAAGTTCTTTATTGAGAAGGTTTAGCAAATTAACGCGTAGAGTTGTATTATTATTCGGAGTAACCGACTGAGATGTCAATCTATGACCGGTTTTACAAAACGTAGGGTAATATGTATTTTCTTTGTAACTATCTACATATTTGCAAACAATATGCCAATTGTGTATTTGGTATTAAATGATTGTTTATGACCAGCGTAGGGCTACATTTAATTGCAGGGACAATTAAAGATTATGAATTAATTCATTGTTAATTGCGACCATAACAACTAACAATTAGTTAATTGTAATTGTAAAAAATCACGATTACCCACTGATCAATTGTTAATTGCTAATACTGCAACCAACAATTAGTCAATGGTTATATGCTACAATTAACGACTAATTAACTTTTAATTGTATTAACGAATTTCATTAAAACCTAACAATTAAAAGTGTTATTATGTGAATTTAATATTTTATTAAAATTACTTAGTTTGTGTAACTGAACAAATGAACTCATTTCAAAGTTTTACAGGGCCTACGAGCGAAACCCAATTTTACATAATTTATAAACATGTCATAAACAACTCTTTCGTGATAGTGACAGCCCTACAAACCAGATTTTCGTAAATAAAACTAGATCTAGGGGAAGAACAATTTGGGAGTAATTTCGTGTAGTAGATTTCATTTTGAAATATTAAATATATTTCGGACTCTCCGCCTGAGCGATATTAAACTTGATGAACGTTTAATTAGCAGTAGCCCAGTTGGTACAACGTCTGCCTTCAACGCAAAGGGTTGCAGGTTCCAATCCCGAGCATTCTGGGATATTTCATTTGCGAATGCAATTTCTTATTCTTAATAAAACCACATGCTGAACGGTAAATGCAAACATCGTGAGGAAACCTGCACGTCTATAAAATGCGTGTGAAGTTCGTCAAAGTTGTTGTCTCGCTCAAACATTCCGGCAGAGAGAAGGATGGCGATACACTTACTTTAGAGTCAATAGAATTAGCACTAATATTTTATTATATTGTACTAGCTGACCGGTCGAACTTCGTACCGCCTTAGAATGAGTGACATACGAAAGCAGCGCCACCTACCGGGTCCAAACGCATAAAAAAAATCATTCAAATCGGTCCAGCCGTTTAGGAGGAGTTAGCTTACAACGAAAAGTGGCATTGATTTTTATATATATTGATAAGAAAATTGAATGTACTAAATCTATTTGGAACACCTCTGACCCCCCTTCGGAGCTTACAGTCGTGAAGTACGATCATGATTGTTCTAGACTCGAGTATGTATAAGTACTCTAGCCTCCAGGGCAGTGTTATTTGTTATACATTGTGCATCAGAAGTCCGAAATAATATTTTAAATACGGTAGCTTATTTGTCGCGTAGTGAAGACAGACTATACCTAACAATCATAGTTTCTGAGTTAGTTATTTCTGAGTTAAAGTTAGTCAGTATAAATGTAAACGGATACAGAGCGAGAGGAAGGCCCAAGAAAAGATGGATGGACTGTATAAATGGTGATATGAATGAGATCGAAGTGGATGTCAGTATGACGGAAAAGCGAGACAAATAGAAGTAAAAGACATACTGCGGACCCCAGATAATGGGACAAGGTAAGGCAAATGGTGATGATAGTGTCTGAGTTACAGACCTTTGAGTATTTGACATAAGTATTGTATTCTGGCCTTAAGGCAAACTATTACCTATTTAACTGTGTAAAATAAATCTAAAAGGGGCACCTACTAATTCAAAAAAACAGAACCACAAATCCCGCATAAAACTCAAGAGTTACCAACTATTTTAAAAATGGCGGCGAAAATAATAATAATAACCATGTTCCAATTTCGATCCAATTTCTATCGTAATCCATTCAGTTGTTTACCCGATACTCATGCAACCGTCAAAATATTATTTCGGATTTCCGATATGCCATGTATATAAACACTTATTTTCTAAATACATTAGGGCAGTGGTAGCCTCGTGGGCTAGAACGCCCGCCTTGAACGTAAGGGGTGCAAGTTCAAATCCCGGGCCCGCACCTCTGAGATAAATTTCATGTGCGAATGTCATTTTCAATCATGATTACCACTTGCTGAACGGTGAAGGAAAACATCGTGTGGAAACCTGCACCTCTATAGAAGGGCGTGTGAAGTTCACCAACCCGCACTGGGCCAGCGTGTTGGACTATGGTCCAAAGTCTCCCTCGTATTGAGGGAGAATGTGCCCGGTATAATGGCAATAGGCTTGCCCCCTATTAGGTACATTGGGACCAAAATACATCGGCGAAGTGTGGGCGCACTGCAGTGCACCTCTGCCTACCCCTTCGGGGAATACAGGCGTGATGATGTATTTATTTTGTATTATGTGTGGTGTAATCGTATTATGTTTCTTTCGTTAGCTAGCCATGAAAATACACAGTACGTACTTATTGACATATCCAATTAATGTAATCTGCTTTGTTTCAGGTACCTGAAGAAAAAACTGACTGTTAATATTAGATGTTGTCGTGTAAGTATGGATAATGTTACAAGTTCCTATTTGTAATTATATTGAGATGAGGCTTCCCCTTTAGTTAGATGCAGTTGTGCTTATCAAGCGTACACGTCTTTTGACATAAGTGTAACCTTTGTAGCTGTTTGATGGTATCAAAATTATATCGGATGCCCTATTGAGTAGAATGTGGTTATCGCCTTATAGCTTGCAATGTCATGATAAATATACTTTCACGCTCTCCGCCTACTGGTGAGTCAAAATAAACCGTATTACCCCATAAAAGAAGCACATTTTTCAACGAAATGTGATCGAGGAAGCGAGCGAAATTTGACGTAAGATCGCTCTAGGCACCAAAGAAATTAAATCATTATGTATGTTGAATCTGAGTGCATTTTCAAAAAGTCAAGTCAATTCACTCGCCACAGTAGATGCAGAGCGTAACTGGTTTACCAGTGGACTGTAAACTAATGGTCTAAAAAACAGTCTAACAAAACTGTTCGTTAATTCAACGCTCACCGCTGTTTAGCATAACTACGGTCTAAGCACCTCGTTGCCCACAGACCGAATTTCCAAAACAATTTTGTTCCTTTTCTATGAATTTTAAAAACAACCTTGCAACACTCCCAACTTCGTACCGAGAAACTGTATAAAATAATAACCTACTGATTATCATATTCCATTTTTATCTCTCGAGAACTCTCAAGATAAGCTGTCTTCGAAGTATTCTGTACATGCAGAAGCCAATGGGCTATATAATTATGTACATGACTTTAAAGTTAGCGCGCAAATGCGCAGACGAGGCGTGTTTTGTTGGCGATTTCAGCACAACTATGTGTGCCAAGTCACGACTTCTATCACTGATAGCTGTTGATTTGAAACATTTTCATGATCTACGCAACAAATAAACTCACAATTAATTCGAAAACTAACTACAGCCCTTTTAACGTCTCACTGCTGGGCACGAGCTTCCCCTCAATGCGAGGGGGATTCAGGCCATAGTCCACCACGCTGGCCCAGTGCGGGTTGGCAGACTTCACACATCTATCGAAAACTAGTCAAGTTCCCTCAGTCGTGCAGGTTTCCTCACGATGTTTTCCTTCACCGTTTCATAGCAAGTGATAATCTCGGATGAAAATGAGATTCGCACATAAACATAGAGGTGCGAGCTGGGCTTTGAACTTGCACACTTTGATTGTAAGGCGAGCGTTCGATCACTCGGCTACCACTGCTTCTTTATCACTATTAATTTGATTTATAATATTTAAATAAAGTATAGTAGACTCCTACGTAAGAGTGTCTGTTAACTTTCTCGAAACTGAAAACATTTCTCATGAATATTTTATTCCTATTTTCAGGTATTCTGAGTTCACTGAAAGTTTTTCAGGTTGGGTGTGTTCATAGGAATTGTGTTAGTCATTTATTATTCAGGGCTGAATTGAGAACGCTTTTCGGATCATATTTTCAGGGTTGCTTCTCTAAAAATAGTCCATCAAAGTTTTTTATATCTATACGTTATAATAGGGCCAGTTCAAACGTGTTTTAATGTCATTGTAAATCGTTTATCTTTTTTTTGTAAAAGCTGGTTTCTCAAACTAGTGTCAGTTACTAATTGTCTTGCTAAGTTTCAACCCTACAGTATAAATCTGAACTCAATCTAGTCCCCGAGTACCGTATTTCCTAGACTAGAACAAATTTCAGCCGTTTCGCATCTCTCATCAAATATACTGAAATAGGTAAAGGGAGCTTTGTGGCAACCGGCTTATGTGTTGTGGGGTCACAATTGCAGCGGGAAATCTATACAAATAAATAAAATTTGAGTTTCTGTTTGTAATATCAAAATAACACGTTTTTACCAAATGCGTATGAAAGTATATACGATACCTATAACGAAAACGCAATTTTAAATTTTTTTGTCTGTCTGTCTGTCTGTTTGTTTGAGGTAAACTTCTAAACGGCTGAACCGATTTCAATGGGACTTTCACTGACAGATAGCTGACGTTCCAAAGCGTAACTTAGGCTACTTTAATTTTAGAAAAAGCATTAGGGTTCCGCGGGAAAAACATAATACCCATATTTACGGGTAATCTCCCTAAAGTCCTACAGTCCTAGGGCACAGCTAGTAATAAATATACATACATTACCATCACGCCTGTATTCGCCGAAGGGTAGTCAGAGGTTTACTGCAGTGCACACAAACTTGACCATTGTATTTTTGGTTCCAATGTATTAGAGAGCGGTCTATTGATATTATTTTATCTTTCGTCAGTATTTTTTTATACTTACGGAAAACGTCTTGGTCTGGTAGCTTGAGCATAGGCCACTCTACTCATTGCACCTAGTGGTTGGGTTCGATCCCGGGCAGTGGCAAATTTCAGATGTGGTCTTTTCTAAAATTATCCTGGTCGGTCAAGTATACATGGTATATTGCATGGTATCAATAATACAAGCGTTGCTTAGTTTGGGACCATACAATGTAAATCTTTGTTGAAAAATCGTAAAATCCATACAAATAAATAAAATTGGAGTGTCTGTTTTCCTCCATACATACATATACATACATACATACATACATACATACATACATATACATACAAATAAATAAAATTGGAGTGTCTGTTTGTAATATCAAAATAACACTTTTTTACCAAATGCGTATGAAAGTATATACGATACCTATAACGAAAACGCAATTTTAAAATGTTTTGTCTGTCTGTCTGTCTGTCTGTCTGTTTGTTTGAGGTAAACTTCTAAACGGCTGAACCGATTTCAATGGGACTTTCACTGACAGATAGCTGACGTTCCAAGGCGTAACTTAGGCTACTTTAATTTTAGAAAACATAATACCCATATTTCCGGGTAATCTCCCTAAAGTCCACGCGGGCGAAGTCGCGGGCACAGCTAGTTATTTATATATACCAAACGACGCAGAACAATCTAGCTGTTCGAATGGTATATATAACTCATTTTACGATTTGTTGTCGATTAGTAAGGATTACCTTTCAAAAGTCGATGTGTTGTCTGGCGATAATCCCGCTATCAATAACTCCCCAACTCAATCCAGCAGTATGTTGGTTAGGCTTCTGTTCAATGCTCGCTTAGATTTACTCGTAACTTTTCAAAACAGAAGTCGCTTTAGTTCACCCCAGCAATATGGTATGCCGGCTTTGTAACTGTGAAAGCATATAGACCAGCTATACTCCACCTGGGGCCCGACAGGATTCTGTTGTTGCCACGTCTGGTGTTACATTATTTTAAACCATTTTGAGTTTCGCAAAATGACAAAAAAAAAACAATTAAAATACATCATATACATCATCACGCCTGTATTCCCCGAAGGGGTAGGCAGAGGTACACTGTAGTGCGCCCACACTTCGCCGATGTATTTTGGTCCCAATGTAATAGGGGGCGAGCCTATTGCCATTATACCGGGCACATTCTCCCTCAATACGCGGGAGATTTGGGCCATAGTCCACCACGCTGGCCCAGTGCGGGTTGGTCAACTTCACACGCCTTTCTATAGACGTGCAGGTTTCCTCACGATGTTTTCTTTTACCGTTCAGCAAGTGGTAATCATTGTTGGAAATGACATTCGCACATGAAAATTATCTCAGAGGTGCGGGCCTGGGATTTGAACTTGCACCCCTTACGTTCAAGGCGGGCATTCTTGCCCGCGAGCCTACCAAAAACAACAATTAAAATACATAAATATTGCCAAGAATCCATTCATAGTTCTTTAATTTCAGTTTCGTTCATCAATTTGTATCATGGTACATGGTACTCGGTACCATAAAATTTACTGGAGGCCATCCCAGTTACACCCAGACCAGGGGCCCGATTTTCGTTTGATAGACATCAATCTCTATTAGAGATATGTCGAAACAAAAATAAAAATAACACCATTTTGACGTTTCGTTTCGACATATCTCTAGTAGAGACTGATGTCTATCAAATGAAAATCGGGCTCCAGAGCAGATTCCAATTATGTAATTTCTGGAATGTATCGCTGTCGCGAATCGAACAAGCCACCACCCGACACTAGATCAAACCATCAATGTTATATTGCAAAAGTACATTACTCGCAGCGAAAGAAATCTCAATACTACTATAACAAAGTAAATGGAAACAAAATTGCTTTGTGCAACTTTTCCAAATGGCCATCCCCTTGTACTGAGTACAAAGAGATCGCACGGCCAACTTAGAATCTGTTAAGTAATTGAACCCCCTCTTTGTGAGGATAAGTATGCGATTAGCCACTGAAAGTCCATAGATGTAAGGTATTTATTCCTTTGTTAGAAAGTATTGATGATTAAGGAGCTTTATCTTCAAAGGAACTAACTGAAGGACATGGAAAATGAAATGAATAGGTTTACGGATACAATGTTAATCCTTAAATTTATTGAATTTTTTGACCTATTTACAGAGACATTGCAGAAAATGACTGAATATGCACTGAAAATGTAATTATAATCTGTATACATTTGGAAGTTAATGTATTATACTTAACTAGAATACTCCTCTCTCTTAAGGGGTGTGCCCGTAGTATAATGTCAATAGATACGCCGCTATATGGTTCGCTGCAGGTACACATCTGTCTACCCCTTCCAGGACTACAAGCGTGATGATAAATGATTATTTTTATTGTTAACAATGCTGTTACAAAACTTCACTAAGCGTATTTCCGTCCTTCTCACGGCTCAAATTGTTTGTCAAATTTAGTTAGTTGCAGTTTATGTTCAGCAAAATCGACACCATTCTTTATTTATGACTGATATTATTATCGTATCGTTAGAATTAAGATTTTAAAAAAAAATCGTGTAAAATTTGAAACCGCGATTTAGCCATAAGTAATTCAACACACAAACTATAAAACTTCAACATTAATTCACTAGATGTCGTTAACTTCAGTTTGTATCAACTTCATAACTTAAAAGGATAATAAAGCCTCCTACTTATGCCTTCATAAAAAAGTATTCGCATTTTATTACAGCTTATCTCTTTTGTAAGTTCATAAATAAATTACTGGGAGACTCGCGTTTCTCTTTCACGCAATTGCGTCCGTGTCTCTCTTATCGTATGTATCTCAACAAAGGACTGTCGACACCGTGTTTCGAATTTGTGCTCTGTGTCGCCTTTTTAAAGTCTATAATAGACAACTTAGTAAATTAGAGCGCGAATAGGGCGTCGTTTTTGGTTATGCTTCACTCATTTTTACTTTTTTATACTTCGTGAGATGTAATTTGATTGTGTGTCCGAATGTGAGTTTATTATGCTTGAAGTGTATGTCAATTCCAATATATTTCTTTTCAATACTGGATGAAAAGTAACTACCTATATTAATATTATTAGTTTATCAGATAAACGGGAACACACCTGTATTCCTAAAAGGGGTAGGTAGAGGTGCACTACAGCGCACCCACAATTCGCTGATGTATTTTTGGTCTCAATATAATGGGGGCAAATCAATTTTTTTATAAAATTGAATAGTACGATGTTAGCCGTATGACTCTCGGAAGCGGTATGAAGCGCGGAATGGGGGCGGGCCCGCTTATATGATAGTCTATCACATAAGCTTGGCGAACGCGGGGGTCGCCATTGCGAGGTATATGGTATCTGGTATGTGGGAGCGGCCCTAAGGAGCCCGAACTGCGGTAAATTTCCGCCATATTAGAATTTGATTGTTTATATTGTTTGACACTTACGTACTTACTTGATCTTAATTCTAAGATGGCGGATCTCATAACCATTATTGCCAACCTTAAAAAAAATCGCCGCAGAGCATTACGAAGAGTTTAGTTCTTATGTCAACTCTATCTACTCTGAGCAGATAACTCATAACAAAATCTGTCAAAATTGACAGTTAATATTAAAAAACAATAATTTAGGAGCTGATAGTAAGGCCCCTGTATTGACTAAAGCTGATTCTCTTACGAAATGTCATTGACAGCCGGAGCTACTTTTATCACGTGGTCCCCTAGCTTGCACCACACAAATTGAATCTATATGTATATTGCCAAAGAGTTCGTTTTGGTACTCGTAAAATATGTTGACGCGTGCGTGAAGCATAGTACGATATAGTGTTCATTATGTATAGTTCAGACGTTTCCTTATAAATAATGCGAGGCAGGTACTTTCTGGGGATCGTTATGCGGTCGACGACATACAGTGACGTCATCATCACGTCATCGGCTTAGGTCACATAATTTGTCGGCTAATAATTAGGAAGAATGGGACGGGAGATATGCAGTGGAATGCATATTAATTTAGTAGTTATCTACTAATGCTCGTTTTCACTAACACGTGACGCCTAAATTTCATATTAGTACACTATAACTATCTATCTATCTATCAGCCAAGGACGTCCCCTGATGGACCTAGGCCTCTCCCATAGATCGCCACAAATTACGGTCTTGGGCCTTATGCGCCCACCGACTCCCGGCGACCCTGATGAGGTCGTCCGTCCACCGTCGGGGGTCGTCGCACGTTTCGCTTCCCGTTCGTGGCCGCCACTCCAGGACCTTGATGCCCCAACGGCCATCCGTTCTCCGGGCAATGTGTCCGGCCCATTGCCACTTCAAACGTGCAACCCTGCGAGCTATGTCTGTTACCTTGGTTCTACTGTGGATGTATACTATAACTGACATCTATTTAATATTTAGGAATCGTGTTAAGGCGTCATCACCTAGTGCTCTAGAAAACAGGTTAAGAAATAAATAGCAATTTTGACACGCACTGGGTGGTCACGCTCGCGTATTAAAATTTACCAAAATCAAAACGAACTCTGTGTCTATATGCATAAAGATTGAATTTCTGTGGTAAACCCCACGCCGCCCGTCGGTGTAATTTCGTTGTAGAATGACGACTTTAGACGCCCCAGTATACGGGGTGCTTAAGCTGTCCGTACAAATACATCATCTTTTGTACAAATATGTTAGCTGTGTTATAAATCCTGTATATTTATATAAATCTGAACTATTTCAAGTCGGAGGTCGAGTCGAGTCGAGTCCACTTGTCCAAGTTACATCCTTCACTTAATGACCGAGTAGCATTGAACTTGAACGCAGCACTCGTTCCAGTTAAGTTGAGGAGGCCGTACGATTACTGTGGATATGACTTAAGTTTTTTTTACAGCAGTCGTAGCCTAATTGATACAACGTCCGCCTTGTAAGCAAAGGTTGCAAGTTCAAATCCTCTGGGACTTTGGAATTTCAAGCGCGAATGTAATTTTCATTTGTGATTACTTACCACTTGTTGCACGGTGAAGGCAAACATCGTGAAGAAACCTGCACGTCTATAAAAAGGCTTGTGAAGTTCACCAATCCAATGGCCCAAATCTCCCTCGCATTGAGGGAAAATGAGCTCGTTATAAGGGAAATAGACTTGCCCTCGACCAAAATACATCGGCGAAATGTTGGTGCACTGTAGTGCACCTCTGACTGCCCCTTCGAGAAATACAGGCGTGGTAATGTTTTTTTTTTATTGGCACAGTATTTACATAGTGGATATAATGACTCTGCTGAAACTTCTTCATAATCTCTTCGACTCCCCCGAGATGAAGTCCCCTTCGTTGGATACCTATCCATAATTACTCTTTTAATGTTAAAACATGAAAAAATATTGACACGTGTATACATTGGCTTACATCAATTATCTTTGTACCTATTATTAGTCTATCAGTCCTTGATAAAAGATAAACTCACACATGCAAATGTTGAGGGAACAGACAATTATATTCACCCTCACATTACACAATTTAGGTTACCGCTGTTAGTTTAGTTAGAAATGCTTTTGATTTAGTGTCAACAAAATCGACATTATCATAAACATCAATGTGTCTTATCCTCTGTAAGGTGAAGGATGTCGTAAGCGACCAGGCTACGTGTCCGAAGCGCCAACCGACCGCGACGCTCCCTATGCCATTAATTTCACACGCGCCGGCATGGAACCGTGGCCCTTACAGAATCGACTCGATCCGCTCCGTGGACACTGATGTTATTAATTATTATGTCACACAGAAGAGACATTGTTGGGGAAATTGTGACGTATTACGTTTTACGAATGACCTGCCTATTAATTGTTGTCGCGGTCTGAAGTACTCGTACAGTATCACAAACGGAATATTTTTAGTTACATAAAACAAGACGCCAACAAATACGGGCGCCCGAGAAGGACCTTTCACGACCAGATTAACGGTCTCTTCAAGGTCAAGTCCGTAGCACCCTCAACCGACGGCAGTGCATGAAAAGATGTATGACTGTGGATGAAGCGAAAGAGGTAGGTATGTCAGGATCGTAGCATGTGGCAAACGGTAGTCTCTGCCTACCTCTCAATCTTTGCTAATTAATTGATCACAAGTGCATGTATAAGTTACACTTGCTTAGCGTCTATATAAATAATTGAAAATTAAATATCATCTGACAACACATACTCCTTCCTTAAAGGGCGGCAACGCACTTGCGATGCCCCTGGTGTTGCGGGTGTCCATGGGCGGCGCTGATCACTTACCATCAGGTGAAACGTCTGCTCGTTGGCCTCCCTATAACTTACTACAGCCCCTTAGCCCTTTTAACGTCCCACTGCTGGGCACGGGCCTCCCCTCAATGCGTGGGGGATTCAGGCCATAGTCCACCACGCTGGCCCAGTGCGGGTTGGCAGACTTCACACATCTATCGAGAATTAGTCAAGTTCCCTCAGACGTGCAGGTTTCCTCACGATGTTTTCCTTCACCGTTTCATAGCAAGTGATATCATCCCAGAAATGCGAGCCGGGGTTTGAACCTGCACTCTTTGATTGCAAGGCGAGCTTTCGACCACTCGGCTACCACTGCTATCTCCCTATAACAAAAAAAAGTCATATGATCCGTAACTAAGCAAAGCTACCATACTATGATGGGTACCATCCAATTGAGTGGGAGCGATCATAGGGATTCTAGGAGTAGGAGCGCCCTGTGCAGTGAGCTGAATGGCTTGGGCCCGAACCATTAGACCAATCAGTCATCTCTTGACGTTTTTTTTTATGTTACACTTCCATTTTTTTTTTTGCAAAATCGGACAGTTTTTTTTTATTTGACTTAAGGTAAGTCTTATTACTTAACTCAACCATGTGATAACGACCTTTTACGAACTACGAAGTTGGTAGGTACCTCAGTAATTTGCTTTATCTTAAATCTTATTTACGTCAAACTTTTTTATTGGTATACCTACTTTGATAAACGACAAAAAGATTAAGTAACAAGTTTTTGTTTACTTAAAGTTATGAACTAAGCGGCGCGGCGTTTTTGTTGGACACAAAAACCTTTATCGTGTTAACTGTCAGATTAATACCTTTTTTATTGCTTTTTTATATAAGCAAGTAACTAGATCATTTAATCCGTTTTTTAAAGAATGAACTTTAGTTATATACGCGTAGGTAGGTAGTTACCTACCTGCCATTGATCTAAACAGAATAGACCAGTAACAACTCCCAATGATATAACATTATCACGCCTGTATTCCTCGAAGGCATAGGCAGAAGTGTTCTGCAGTGTTGCCGATGTATTTTGGTCCCAATGTTATAGAGAGCGTGCTTATTGTCATTGTACCGGGCACACTCCCCTCTCAATGCGAGTGAGATTAGGGCCACAGTCGACCACGCTGGCCTATTGCGGATTGGTGAACTTGACACGTCTTTTTATAGACTTACAAGTTTTCTCACGATGTTTTCCTTCACCGTTCAGCAAGTGGGAATCATTATTAGTTTCATCATAATCACTTATAATAATTACAGTGGTTATCATAATAGTAATCGCTAATTTAATTATAGGGTACTCTTGCTAGTAAGATATACTGCTTCTATCTATCTATGGGTTTATCTATCTATCTATCTATCTTTCTAATATGTAAAGATATCAAGAACTAGGTACTACAACTCATTAGTTTTTATCGTGTCTGGTTCTTTATAATAAGTTGAAGACTAGTACACTCCCTATCTATTGAGATAGATATCTAATCTAACTGTCTACATATCTATGTATTCTTGATTCAAATTGAAAGAATTTATAAATAGTTTAGTCCTACGAGGACCCATCATCATGTCACTTTAATGATTGGACCCAACAGACAAAAAAAAACTAATTTCCTTCTGGCATTGGTCACGCTACGCGCAGAGCCCTGATGACTATACAAAATGGCCGACATTATCATGTTCCATATTAAGCTCACGCTAGGTCAGTTACCGTTATTTTGATTATGCAAATTATTTAATATTCGAACGTCATCGTGTATTTTGAATATTTTACATACTTTACTTAATTTAATTTAACTGATCAATTATGTTAAAGTGAAAAGAGTTCTAAGGATTTAAAAATAAAGTTCGGTTTTCATTATTTGCAAAATAGAATAGTTGCGTTTTTATTTACTAAGCCAAAACCGACCAGTACGTAGATAATAAGGTAAGCACATATTTATACAATGATTAAGAATAGTGTACCAAATAATTTGTAGTAAATAGAGATAAGAAATCGATAGCTATATAAAAATAAAACAGAACAGAGGAGCCTAACTATTCATGCCTAGTTTTTTCATAACATATTAATTAATTAATATTTTAAGTTATTTATAATAGTTAAATTGACTTGTAGAAATTGTGTCTTTTTAATAAATGAATATGTCGAAAAATAATAAGCTATAAAAATCCTAGTAAATTACTGCGTTCACCGACGATCCTCGCGATCAAGGCTCAATGCACTTGCATCGAGGCTCGGCCGGCCGGACGGAACGCGCCCGTCCGGCTCAGCTGGCGCGCGCTTTGTTCAAACCTTTGTTTATTTTTTTTCACGTTCGATGTTCAAATTTTTCGAACGTACTTCCAATTCGGAATTTAAAAATAGACTTCATAAACAAAACTTTTTTTCGATATGTATAATAATTATTAGATTAATGATATTATACAATACTTAATCGAGTGTGTTGGTAAGAAAAGTGATCGTTTACGTTGTACACAAATTACTTCTAAACTATTATTTGACAACACTAAAAATACTTTCATCTTATTCTTTCATTACGAACGTGAGAAAGACAGCAAGACAGATTTCATTTAGTTTGGTGCAAAGTAAATGGACACCGTTGACTAAAATAAATGAGTCGGGGCACCGTGTTAAACATTATCATTAAAATAATTTTAAGGCGTCTCACACGTGCAACGCGAAGATCGAATCGACCCATTCAAAAAGTGTGCGAGATGCCCCATACCTCAGATAACATTCTTGTAGATATTTGTGTTGTTTTTTTTATGCATCAACCGTTATCGTGAGACTATGAAGGTTCATTGAATATTTTTTGTGTTCTCATGGTTACTTGCTTCCTGCTCACCGGAGGGGCTGTAATACTTGTGTTTTTATGCGGGCACCATAATGGGGGTATTGTTTCGTCCCCGATATCGAGTAGGGTTAATAGCTTACATGTTTGGGCAAGCGCGATCCACTTTGTAGTAAGTAAAAAAGTAATTATTGTTATATTATAACAAAAGATAGCTGTCAGTGGTTTTAGTAATCAAAATGTTACGTTATCTTTAATAAATTAATTATTTTATACAAGTTGTAAACGTGCAAATACTTACCTATATATACAATATTATTACTCTTGATAAAATAATTGTATAGTTTAATAAATAAACTTGTCTGAGCCCGTAAATCTGTCAAATGAGAAAAGGATCGACTTATACTATACTATACGACTATAGCTGTCAATTCTAACCAGTTAGGTTGGATGAGCAAAACAAGATATTTTTTAAATAAAAATTATTTGCAAAGGTTGAATGAAAAATGCACTCAGTCGCAAGACGAAGCACACTAATAACGATAAAATGGCGATCGGGGTCCTTATTTTATTTTCTTTAATAATTTTGGCATGGCTTCTGGGCCTTTGCGCCAAAAATGAAAATAAAAAAGGTTAGGTTATGGTTTTAAAAAACTAATTATGACTTTAAATAATTAAATAATATAATAAGACAATTTACTACTAATCTAACCTTTTTATTTAAATTTAATGTAAGACTGTTATTATTGATATGCATTTTTTTTTGCAAACCATACTTTTCAGGTGGCATTTGACAGAAAGAGGTTATTGGCATTCCTATTCTTATTTGAATCTCATAGTACTTATTAGATTTGTGTGGTAAAAGCCACGCGCTCACGCATCAAAATATGCTCGCGTCTTTCATTTTTGTTTGGAGTTAATTCAGTGCGTATTATTGGTATTGGCCAAAAAAATATGTCAGGGAATAAGTTAATATCGTCTCTTATAAAAAAAAGACAGTGAGTGAGAGAGTCACTGTGACAAAACCCGTGACACAGGTATTGTCTCGTCATGCGTGCTGACTCTACAGTCTTAGAAGACAGAAGTATACAGTGTTTGGTATATTTATATTTTTATGCGGGCCACTACCAGTCGCATTGCTTAGCTCCCGGGGGAGTTAATTGCTTCCGACGGGCCAGTGATGGGAAACAATATCGATATTGGTTACTATATCGACATCCCGATTTTCTGTTAGCCAGAAATTAGATTGGCGCGCTTATAGCTTAATTAAAACCGTTATCAACGTAGCCTTTTAATTATAAAGTGATTTTCGTAACTAGATATTTAGTAAAATGTTAATAAATTGTAAATATTATCGTTCTTTTATTTTTTTGTTAAATATAGTTAAAGTTTAAGTTATGAAACATTTTAATGAACATTCAGCGTTTTGCATTCAATTATTAAATTTGGTTCGAATTATAAGCTTATTTTTTTAGGAAACTTATTTTAACTTATTGAAACCTATTTATCTGGACAAATTATAAAGATTTTTCCAGATAAATAGGTTCTTTCTTAAAGTGAAATTTATTCAAAAAACGGCTTTCTTATATCAAGAAAAGATTATATACTCTGTACTCTTTGTATCGGACCACACAGCATTTATCAAAGGTTATGTAAATATTCTTCTCAATGAATGCTTTAACATCTGAACCATTTTGTATCATCAGAACACTTTTGAACAGTATTCAAGATGATCCCAATCTACCTTCCATCCATTTTACCTTCGAGTTGGCTCACGTCTAGATTTAACGATTTCGTCAATTGTCTTACAGCGACTTTTACTGAACATAAACCCGGGAATACGCGGCTAATGACGCAGGGTAGGCTGCTTTTACAATGTACCTTAGGCCTTATAAAAATTTACAGGAAAAGAAGCTTATACTCCAAAGAGGTACAAATCCATAATGCGTTAATTTTATTGGTTTACCCCGACTTCAGAATCAGAATATTTTTTATTCATATAAACCAATACAGGCACTTATGAATCGTCAATAAATAATAAAAATAGTAGCTCTACCACTTCGTCTTCGTCCGCATACTTCTATTATTCAATATCGTTTAAATATATCTATCGTATATATTTAAATGATTTTTGATTATTATAAATATATCATATATATATCGTAAATTATAGCCTTTAAGTTATCCTGATATATAACCAATAATACTGTAAAGTTTCATTAAAATCCATTGAATAGATTTTGCCTGAAAGAGTAACGGTAACAAACCTCCATCCATCCATCCATCCTCAACAACTTTCACATATATAATATTAGTAGGATTGTGTATTTATAAAAGGATAATCGAGTTTTTAGGGTTCCGTACACAAAGGGTAAAACGGGAACCCTATTACTGAGACTTCGCTGTCCGTCCGTCCGTCCGTCCGTCCGTCTGTCACCAGGCTGTATCTGATGAAACGTGATTTAGTGAGTTAGAGAGTTGAAATTTTCACAGATGATGTATTTCTGTTGCCGCTATAACAACAAATACTAAAAAACAGAATAAAATAATTGTTTAATTTAACTATAGTTATCTAGCTGACATAGCGAAGTCTTACGACAGTTATTTTTGTTAGAATTTGAAAATGGAACACCACTATCGATATATCGATAAATACAATCACATCACTATAACTATCACTTAACGGCGAAGTAAACGAAGTCTGGGATACGCGACAGATGTTGTTAAGCCCCTCGCATACTGCACAATATCACGACCAAAACAATCTCATGAACCCAGCTCGCGAATAATTGGGTAAACATAGAACTAAATGCCAATAGAAACTGTACTGTAAATAACCTTCAAGCCATTTTAACTTTATTGTAATTATAATGTAAGCTTGTTATAAGAATAAACTTTATAAGAAAGCTTAATTTTACTTGATTCAATTTTTTTTGTCGTCAAATATGAAACAACAATTTCTTGTATAATTTCAAACCACCTTACAATGGACTGAGGGCGATCCAATTTTCACGTAGACGGGCTTTTTCAAAATTTATTGTAGACGGGAATCGAACCCGCAATCGAACCACTAGACTAAGCTATCGACATTAAGCATTTGTTTGAGCTAATTAGCATATTTCAAAGCAATTTTTTTTATTTGCTGTGTATTGATTTTTTTTGTTTTATTTAATTTGAATTTCCTACATTTTACGAGCTTTATAAGACTTGATTACTTATTTAGATAAGTAGGTAATCAAATCTCATAAAGCTCGTAAAACTAGTAAGTGCCATACAAGCAATTTTGAAGTAATCCTTTTGAATAGGTATTACGGTTCGGGAAATGATCAAAGATAAATTATACAGATTTGACTTTTGATAGTTGTTCAGTAATTATAATACCTACCTATTTCGATTGCAGTATTCCAAATTCAAAATGCGATGCACACATGCACATATGCCACTACACAGAGAAGCGTGTGTAAAAACAAATATAGACATGATCATTGTGTAAGTATGTATTTAAATGTAAGTATCTTGCAAGGAAAATATTTATTCATTTTAGACAACTCTCGCGTAATACCGTGTTCGTAGACCATTTAAAAGCATCTACTGAGTACTACACCAAACATTGTATACGATTCGGTTTAAATTTAATACTCGCGTTTGAAAATGGAAATTAAACTGCATACTAAAACTGGAAATTTAGTTATTAGTTGTGTATAACGCTTTAATAAAGTCCAAATAGTCTGTTTTGTTGCCTTGTCGGGTTTTATTTAAGCACCTAGTTCATGTTTAAGCTGAGTTAGTTCACTGGAAATTAATTAGTTAATTTAGTTTCGGTTATTTTACGAAGTATTTTTAAAACTATTACGATTCGTCAAAGAATATGTATGTTTCATGAAATTTTCAAGTCATGAACTAAACTAAGTAAATTGTCGTCCTTGTCAGAGCAGTATTTTACAAGCGAGATAGCAATATTCTTAGTGCTATCCTATCAAATTTAGTTTTATCTTAGTTTGGTGCCACAGAATCATAAAATGAAATATCGCACATACAAGACATACTCATCGTATGATCCCAAACTAAGGTAAGCTTGTACTATGGTTACCGTACAATGGACTACTATATCTATAACAGGGCAAATTCCGAAAGGTCGTTTCTGAAGTTTTTTACCGCGGGCGGGAATCAAACCCGCAACCAACCGATGCAGTGAACCCAACGGCCTTAGCTCAAACAACCCGACTAAGTCGTCCAATCAGCACCATTATTCCACTTACTTCCATTAAAATACCATCAAATAATAATATAGAGTAGTAATCTACCGTGACAAAGAATAAAAAATTATATTCAGAGTGGTTAAAACATTCGTGACTGGCTGACATGTCCAACAAATGGTCGCATACCCGAACTTTATTAGCATATTGAGATGAGCTTCACGGAGCGAGATGTGACTCACACGCGCAATGAAATAGCTGTAATTGATTGATTTAATTTATTCTTACTACGGGTATAAACGGTATCCGCTGTAATAAATAAGTTGTAGGTAATAATTAATACCTACCTTATTAGCTTTTCTGATTTGGGGTTAAAAAAAAAACTTATGACTACCTTTTCCTATTGTAACTTACCCAATCACTTAACTGAAATTAATATACTTACCTTTTGAATAACTTACCTTATTAAAGGGTTTAATCAATTAAAATAAAAAAGCGGTTATTTGCAAATGCGGTTTCCAAAGAGTGTTTTACAACTGGGAAATATTTTAAATTTGAAAGATATCAATAATCCTGTATCTTCACGTGTATCCGATATCTTATTACCAATTTCACACGATTCGTTTGAGAAATGACTACTACCGTATATTGTTATCCTATTCTTATCCGACTTCAAAAAGGAGGAGGTTCTCAATTCGACCCGTATGTTTTTTTTCAGCTAGCCATATCTTTTATCTGTGAAATATATTAATTTAAATTTAAAATACAAATAGCAACATACATAAACCTAAAAACTTTTTAAGCAATAATCAGTAATACTTAGAAGCTAACTTTTTTATATAAACTTTGTGGTCCGTGTGAGTCTACTCTTAAGTCGTTTATGTTCCTAACTAAAATGTATTCACACTATATCATTCACATCAAATTATCAAACCAACACGAAGGATGGGCAGGATACTGAGCTGTTCACAATAATTCATTTCTATAAATATTAATCTTTTTGAACGGCCATTTAACGGTAAACTTAAGCAGATCTATTTAAGGTATTAATGGTATACATACTTGGTCAATAAGTACCAAATTCGTGTGAGAGAAACTAACAAGAAGTAACGGTCAGGTACATATTGTTTTCTTATATTAACGCGAATACTATACATTGAAATAAAACTATTTACTATTTTATTTTCCCTACGTTTCGGTTGCTTTAAAGCAACCATGGTCACGGGGGGACTGAGGTGTTAGACGTCCTGATGTCATAGTTAATAACTGGGTACCCTCATATTTAAATGTTGTTTGCGGTCCGATCCACGCAGAAAGTGCTCACAGTGTCTTGAGGTCTTGCAATGATACGCTTGGTTTTGGCTTTAATCATATTAATTACTGGATCCCAAGTTGGTGGTAGCACCCAGCCATCTTCCCTTTTGAAATTAGGATAATAATAATAATTTAAATGGCCTCACGTATCATCCTTGGTCGGAGTCGGTGTTCTTTTGCGAGGTCAGGAAACTAATAATTACGTTAAAATGACCTTTAGGCATTCGGTATATGGAGGTCTGATGTGATCGATCGCTCTTGGACCCGCTTGTCCGATAAAACTCGTCAATGCACACATGAATTTATAAAGCGGCGAAGTTGTTATATGGCGAGTGGGTCTGAGACATTTCTATTTGTGGGTGTGCCTATAGATAGATCCAAATATTGTCACACTTCAATGGAATTATATCTTTTTAAGTATACCTACAACCAGTTCCAATTGTGGGGCTACTTATGCCAAAATGTCAAGTTCATTAAAACATGATACGCTGGCAGTGAGTAGGTACATAATTGTCCATATTGAAATAGGATCTTGAGTCACAGACAGTCATACATCATAATTAAGTAGGCGTTTATGTTCTTGGAAGTATTTAAAACACGGCCGACGACACTGAGACTGTGAACCACGCTGTGACTCTTGTTAGCAATGAATACATAGAGATTTGAACCTTATATTTGCTGGTAAGTAGGTTATACATTGATTGAAATAGCGAAGCAGTGGTAGCCTAGATAGTAAAACGCCCGCTATAAACGTAAGGGGTGCACGTTCAAACCCCAGGCTCGCACCTCTGAGATTATCATGTGCGAATGTTATTTTCAATAATGATTACTACTTGCTGAACGGTGTAGGAAAACATCGGGAAAAAACCTGTACCTCTATAGAAAGGCGTGTGAACTTCACTAACTCGTACTGGCCCAGTAGGGTGTAGTGAACTTCACCCCTCGTATTGAGGGGAATGTGCCCGGTATAATGGCAATAGGCTTGCGCCCTTTTACATTAGGACCAAAATACATCGCCCGAGAATGGGTGCACCGCATTGCACCTCTGCCAGCCCCTTGACTAGAAGGGTGGTGATATATGTACTTACCTATGCTTATTTCACACAAAACGATACAGTACATGAGTGTTATATCTACTACTTAACTGTTCTAGGTTCAAAAATTTCGTCTAGGGACCACGTTTTGTAGTCAACCCTTAAAACCCCGCCAAGGGCCAAGTACAAAGGGCACCTCCTACACCTAGCGACCCTACCAGACGGCGAGACAGGGGTTACAGTATACGCTTAATGAAACCAACACATGACTATGTTTATACGTATTCTGATATTGTACCTACGCGAAGTTACTGTCTTAAATTATTATTATTTTGAACGCTTCCTGCCACGTATTAACTTCAAACCTTCATAATAAGATTAGATATATTTTACCGGATAAAACACCTGGGCGGACTGAGGCGTCAATGCGCGTGAATGAAAATGTTTGCCAAAAACAAAACGAGCTCTGTGTTAATATACATAAAGATTGAATTTCTGTGGTAAACGCGACGCGTCTACATGTCAAATTTCGCTCTCGCTGCCAATAACATTTTGTTGAAGAATTATAATTTTCTATGAGTCAATACAAATTAGACGCGCGCGTGTTGACGTTCTAGTGTGCGTGGGGCTTAAGCCCGGACTTTTACGTAGTCGTGAAGGTTTCAGCAGTGCAGTGGAAGCCTCGGCTAATGGGTCCAAATGTAAGTATCTTGCAATGAAAAAGTACTGGTAAACGAGTTGTCGAACGCACGCTTTGCAATTAAAGTACGCAGGTTCAAACCCCGGCTCGCACCTCTGGGTTTCATGTGCGAATCTCATTGTGATCCGAGATTGTCACTTGCTAAGAAACGGTGAAGGAAAAAATCGTGAGGAAATCTGCACGTCTGAGGGAGCTTGACTAGTTCTCGATAGATGTGTGCAGTCTGCCAACCCGCGCGGGGCCAGCGTGGTGGACTGTGACCTGAATCCCCCTCGCATTGAGGGGAGGCCCGTGCCCAGCAGTGGGATGTTAAAAGGGGCTGTAGTAGTAAATTTGGCAGGCAGCCTATGTGTAAATAGATAGGTATCTACCTATGGTCTACGGTCGTCCTAATCAATCGATCCAACGCGGTAGCAACTACCCCTAGATACCTATATAGTAGATAGGTTTATTATGTACCAGACGGCTAGACGTCGGGACAGGGTGGTCAGACATCGGTTAATGAAATCACCACCCCATACAACTTATAGTGTCAATGAGATAGGTACAGCGTAGCCCCCTGTACACATTGGGACGAGCAATTTGAAATGTACTCTGTATTAATATGAATAGAGATTGAATTTCTGTGATAAAAGACCACGCGACTAAATTTGCTCGGGTCATCGATGACATTCAAAAATGTGCTTCATGATTTAGTTGATAAAGTACTGTTTGGTGTTGGCGCAGGGATTAATGTTGGCTAAGCTTGTGGCCAAGGTTGGCAGTTGGCGCTATTGTTGAAAGCCTGGCTTAACGGATTGTCCCAATATCAGTGCAGATCGTTATTTATTTTATTAACGTGGAAATTAATTTGATATTTTGTGGATATAAGTTAACTATTATGAGTACTTGTGTGCAATAAGTTATATTATTAAAGAGGGACCCGTTCGTAAAATTTGACAATAACATAAGTCCAATTTTGTGTGTAGCTTTGAACATATATAAGACTAGACAGCCGTGGCATCAATTAGACCAATTTCGGTCTATATTTAGATACTTTCAAATTGCATGTGTGCATAAAAAGTTTTGCCTAAGTGCCTGCCACCTGGGTGGCAATTCCCTCATGTTAAACATTATCTATAATTCGACATATGTCGAAATAAAACGCCAAATTGAATGTATTTCTTCGTTTTGTTTCGACATACCTATGTCGAATTAGAGATAATGTCGATCATGCGAGAATTGACACCTGGTTACAAAACCCTTTTTTTTAGATGAAATGACTTTGATTGGGTCTTTAACTTGTAAGTGCTCACTTTTAATATTAGTTTTATTGCTTATAAAACTTTTGATTTAATAAGTTATCGAAAACTATGTAAGTTCACAAAGAGTTGCAAATTAATAATTGAATAGGTACCTAGGCTCGTTTCTTAAAACAAACTTAGCTTAACTTAGCAGATTTTTTTACCTGACAGTCAATGTATAGGTAGCCATTTTTATTTAATTTTAAATTAGTTTATGTAAACTACCAGAGATGGCGTGTTAAGAAATATTTGTAACAAAGAAGGTTCCGTTTCAGACAAATTAAAAAGTAACTTTGGCTATTCCCTGGCTTGAACACGATAATACCATTAGCTTAATTATCTTTATTTGGGTAACATTTTTTGATGTAAACAGACCTTGTCACCTTGCCATAGCTATAAAATACCCAAAAATTGTTGAAAACATTACGACAAATAAGTGCCTGTTCGTCGATTAACCACCTCTGCTATTTTAGACCACTCGGCTACCACTGCTATACTTATTACAGTTATTACAATGCTACCATTGCTATACATATTACAGTTATTACAATGCTACCACTGCTATACTTATTACAGTTATTACAATGCTACCACTGCTATACTTATTACAGTTATTACAATGCTACCACTGCTATACTTATTACAGTTATTACAATGCTACCATTGCTATACATATTACAGTTATTACAATGCTACCACTGCTATACTTATTACAGTTATTACAATGCTACCACTGCTATACTTATTACAGTTATTACAATGCTACCACTGCTATACTTATTACAGTTATTACAATGCTACCATTGCTATACATATTACAGTTATTACAATGCTACCACTGCTATACTTATTACAGTTATTACAATGCTACCACTGCTATACTTATTACAGTTATTACAATGCTACCACTGCTATACTTATTACAGTTATTACAATGCTACCACTGCTATACTTATTACAGTTATTATAAAGTACAGATACCTAAATATGTCTAAAAGACGTCAATAAATAGACCCTATGGAGGTATTGATGCCATGGCCATCTTCATATACGTCCTGACATAAATTATCCAACTAATATTATAAATGGGAAAGTATATGAGGATGGATGGATGGATGTCTGTTTGTTACTTTTTCGCGCCAAAACAACTCAACGGATTTTGATGAAACTTTACAGTACCATCAAAATCCGTTGAGTAGTTAGCTAGCTCGGCTAGCTAGCCGAGTGGTAGAACGCACGCCTTGCAAATCAAAGTGTGCAGGTTCAAACCCCTGCTCGCACCTCTGGGATTTAAGTGCGAATCTCATTTTCATCCGAGATTATCACTTGCTATGAAACGTTGAAGGAAAACATCGTGAAGAAACCTGCACGTCTGAGGGAACTTGACTAGTTTTCGATAGATGTGTGAAGTCTGCCAACCCGTACTGGGCCAGCGTGGTGGACTATGGCCCGAATCCCCCTCGCAAAATAACATATAGGCTTTAATTTATAATGATGTTGAATAATCGAAGTTGTAGAAGCTAGTCTGACATAGACGCTAAGTGTCAAATGTTAGAAAGCTCCCTCTTTAACTTATTACTTTAGTACTATACTTCGGTATAGACGTGGCCGGAAATAAAAATCAGGATAGGGATCGGTGGCGGGAGAGAGGTGAGGCCCTTGCCCAGGAGTGGGACACAAATAGGCTATAAACAAAAACACCGGCCAAGTGCGAGTCAGACTCGCGGACGAAGGGTTCCGTACCAATATCTATAAAAATGGCAAAAATAATTACACGTTTGTTGTATGGGAGCCCCCTTAAATATTTATTTTATTCTGTTTTTTAGTATTTGTTGTTACAGCGGCAACAGAAATACGTCATCTGTGAAAATTTCAACTCTCTAACTATCATGGTTCATGAGATACAGCCTGGTGACAGACGGACGGACGGACGGACGGACGGACAGCGAAGTCTCAGTAATAGGGTTCCCGTTTCACCCTTTGGGTACGGAACCCTAAAGAGTATACGTCTTTTTACAAAATGTCAAAATGTTAATAGAATAAGATGTGGAATGGGCTGCGTCCGCGATTAGCTTATATTCTTCCAAATTATTTTATTTTTAACTACAAAGATTTGTGTGAAATCCATACCCCATTTAGCATACCTAGATTCAATTTTAAAACCAATCAGATAGAAAACGTGTAGCGACCCGTTCATTTTCCTCGCGAACTTAGATTACTTGGAAAAGTTTAAGTAAATATACAGAAATGCGAGCCCTCGAGTTGCGCTACTGCTTGAGTTAACCCCACCTGCACACTGGGGCGTCAAGCCACGCGCGTCAAAATGTTAACCAATACCAATACCAAAACCAACTCTGTGTCAATATACATAAAGATTAAATTTCTGTCGTACAAACCACGTCCCCACGCGTCGATATTCGCTCGCGCTGTGTCAGTTCGTTGTAGAATGAACTTTTTCTGTGTGTCAATACAGTTTGATTTGCTATGGCAAAGCTTTTGACGCGTGAGTGTTGACGTCCCAGTGTGCGGAAGGTCTTACTTTGATCGAGCTAGGAATCTAAGAATCAGTTGCACGGGGGCTAGACAACTTGAATGGAACAGATACTTAGGTAGTTAAATACTTATTTGAGTTTCTTCTTGTTATTTTCTTTGAGACGTCTTATGGCACATTTAGGTATCTGTACTTTCAAATATCATTGTCTTAATTTCTAATACATCAATACATCATCACGCCTGTATTCCCGAAGGGGTAGGCAGAGGTGCACTGTAGTGCACCCACACTTCACCGATGTATTTTGGTCCCAATGTAATAGGGGGCGAGCCTATTGCCATTATACCGGGCACATTCCCCCTCAATACGAGGGAGATTTGGGCCATAGTCCACCACGCTGGCCCAGTGCGGGTTGGTGAACTTCACACGCCTTTCTACAGACGTGCAGGTTTCCTCACGATGTGTGTGTGTTTTTCCTTCACCGTTCACCAAGTGGTAATCATTGTTGAAAATGACATTCGCACATGAAAATTATCTCAGAGGTGCGGGCCTGGGATTTGAACTTGCACCCTTTACGTTCAAGGCGGGCGTTCTTGCCCGCGAGGCTACCACTTAATTTCTGCCTAACTTAATTGACTTAGTAATGCATCTGGAAAAATATCATATCGTTATTAATTATAAGTTATTAAGTACAAACAATAATACTGTAAAGTTTTATCAAAATTTGTTCAGTAGTTTTTGCTTGAACGAGTAACAAACATCCATACATCCATCCGCACAAACTTTCATATTTATAATATTAGTAGAATAGTAAGATTAGTAGGATAGAATTTTCCCGGCTGTGTAGAAGCTGTTTCGTTCAAATTACCTATGTCTTTTGCTAGAATGTCCTTTATAAGTTTTTGGACGAAAATAACAATGAAAAAGTTCCTTGTTGTAAATTTAAATAGAGGCGAGGGTGGGTGGGTGGTTGGTGGAGTATGGCTATTTACGTTTGTGTAGGTAGGTTTAACTACCTACTCACACAAACGAAATATTAAAATCAAGTATGGAGTAAGCAAATAAGATACAAATAGATAGGGGCACAATTCTCGCATGGTCGATCGACATCATCTCTAATTCGACATATGTCGTAACAAAAAAAAAATACGACTAATTTGGCATTTTGTTTCGACATAATGTCGAATTAGAGATAATGTCGAGCATGCGAGAATTGCCCCCCAGTTATATAGGTAGGTATATAGGTACTGAATAGGTGTTTAACACGCCAAAATATTTGAACCTGAATAGTAGAGTTACATATTCAAGAACGATTAAAATGATCTTCTAAAAGATCTAAAAAGCTATTAAACAAATGCTACAATTTCTGGTAGCCTACAATTTCGGTAATTCAGACACATTGGCGCGATTCACGCGCCATTTCATTTTATTAGATTATTATAAATTGCCAAAAATCTAAAAAATATTTTCTTGCGAAACTGCTGAGTGGCAATTTTAGGCCCCCTGAACAAAGACCACAGACGACATAGAAAAACAGACATAACACATTTACGCAGGTGCCAGATTTAGTTAACAATAACATAGTGAGATACCTATCTATTATAAAAATTGTAAAGTAACAGAAGAACATAACATGCGACGCGTTATTGTGACGTGAATATTTTTATATTGACGCCTGTGGCAATGACCGCCGCCGTGGATCGGTTCACGGTCGTTTAAAAAAAGAAGCGTATGTATTAAAAACGCTTTATCCTTGTACGTAGTGGGTCGCAGGCGGCGGGCGAGCCGGCGCGCGGCTCCGATGCATAGCATGCATGCTTTGATGATGAATGCACCATTTTTGTGCACCCCACAGTCCAAAATAAATAAACCGTGGCGTCGCGAGCGGCATGGGGCGCAGAGGGCGGCACCCTCGCGACCACCGACACGCACGCACACACGCGCGCGCGCGACGCAGCGCCGCCGAGATGGCGCTACCGTCGTTCAGTCTCGCGCCGACCACTAAACGGGCCGGACGTTTGTCGCTCCGTGCGATGCGATCGGAAAAATAAACTAGTTTTGTTCCGGTACGACATACCGCCTCCTGTGCGCTGTTAAATTTTACGTGCTTGTGGACATACTGTGAACGTGATTTTTATCTAACGCGAACGGTTGGTATAAACCTTTTGAAGTTCGGATATTTTTTGTAGCCGCCCGTCTTGTCTGCACATGTTCATTGTTTACGTCTGTAGTTATAGGCATGGTGTTTGGTTTTTTTCCTTCTAACCCTTGTGGTAATGATTTTATTAATAAACGGGTAGTTCACCGTGCCCTGTGATTCATAATGCGGTATACCCACATTGAATAAGTCGTTTCTATTTCCAGATAAACTGTTGGGATTGATTGGGAGCCGTTGACTTGTGTTGTAACAAAGGTTTACATTGTCGGAAGGTGAACGTTCTTCATTCGACTCGCTACAGGTATGTGTTTGAACAAGAAATTCATTTATGGTACACACCACGCCTACGGCAAGCTTGTTAACATTTTTTTTTTCAAATTCAAAATTCGAACGTCCGCCTCTACTAAGTTAATATCACATCAGTTAATTTTTGTAACCGTCAAATTTCGTAATTCGAATGACGGAATCGAATATTTATGTTTTTTGAATAAAGAGTTCACAGATTATGTAGTAGTGGCCTCCTACCCGCATGACTAATTAACAATTTGAAATGCCTACAACGTGCCCGGCGCACGGAAATGAAACGTAATCCGTTTTTGTGTCATTGACCTCATTGTCTAAGCTTAAGTAGGCAAGAAGTTATTTTTTGCACAAATTGCGTGCCACTTATGTAACGTTTATCCGTGTGCTCGTAGTCGTATGTAATTAAACTATTGTTGTTGCATGTCAAAGCACGGATTCGAGGCTTTATACACGCCTTATATAATGCATAACCTTTTGTATGACATTTGATGTCGAAGCCTTTCAAATCGCGGAGCTAGTGAATAAATCTGTTACTTGTTGCTTCCATTCGTCGGCGTAGTGTTGTTGAGTAGGTAACATATTTTGGTCGGTCTGGTTTCAAACAAACTATTTTGGGTACGGACGGCGCAGTTCATAGATCAGAAATAATCCGATAGAAGTTCCAGAATGGCGCGTTGATAAATTAGGGTGAACGGCCCAAAAGTCGGCCGCTCAAGGTTATATCTCAAGTTTGATAATCCAAAGAAATGTTTATTCTTTAAGCGTCGACCTACCAACAATGATGATTTATTATGTTTCTTAAGAATGATTTATTCTTCGACTGCGTAGGTACCTTCGAATTCATAATAGTCTTGTCTATTTACAATTCAATGTCCATGATAAATTTAGGAGCATTTTTTTAGTATTTTGGTAAGTAGATACATAGTTAGGTAATTCCTTATGCATTCACCTACTACCTATGTCGTAAAACCCATACTAAAGTTACGGTTCACCAAGTCATGGTTACTCTACCCACGTAAGAAGTCACCCACTCCTATTTCGACATGACGACTTTTACTTGGGTTAGTAAGTACCTATCTACCTATATTGTTTTCTTATATTTACGCGAATACTACACATTGAAATAAAACTATTTTACAGATTATATCGCGTTGATTTACTTTTTTATGTTCAGTCCCCCGCGACCATGATTGCTGTAACTCGGCTGAAACGTCGTCGGGAACATAAAATAGTAAATAAACGCGACAGAATCCGTAAAATAGTTTTATTTCAATACCTATCTACCTATTTACAATTTTGTTGTATATATGTAGTTATAAATTATGTGAAGGTATCCCTATTCTATTGTTAAACATTACATTTAGGTACTAGGTAGGTATGTAAGGGCATACTATACATGCATATTGAAAACTACTACACTCTAAACTACTTACGTACTAACTACTACATTCAAAAATGTTAGTTAGCTAGGTATCTATGTAATACGGTCCTTACTCAAAGAATACAGGTAAAGCTGTACTTACATAAAATTTATTTATGTACCTATCTATCTCATATTTCCCAGCTATTGATCAAATATAAAATGCTTTGAAAGGGGTTTATCCGTTTGTTTGTCTAAACATACAAAATAAATTGAAGTTTAAGTAGATAATAAAATAAAATATTTTGTGTCCAGTTATTGGCAACTTCACCCTGCCTCCACTCCCTTGTAGAAAACAAAATAACTACAAACGGAAGTTTAATCAAGTAGGTTTGTGTAGGTAGGTATGTACTTCCTTGTCCATTTCACATAATAATATTAACAGATTCGTATCGTAAGTAATTAACCTATATACTTATAAACCTATATCGTTAGTCGGAACCCGTTATGTAAAATGCGCAGCTGAATAAAGACAAAGGTTTCAATAAATGAGGGTACAGTCAGTAACAAAAGTTACAGACGAATTTATTCATCTATACATGTCTGTTTGAAATTTCGTTATTTCTACTAAATGCATATATGCATATATTTCATATATAAAAGTATATAAGATCATAAATGTATTATCATTAAGAATACAAGTCCAGTTTTCTATGGTAACAAACTTAAAAAAAAAAAAAAAAAACGATTTGTAAGTACCCCCCTTGGGCCTATCCAGAATAAATGTTTTGACTTTGAATATTGTAGATACAAAAAAAACATACGTGTTGAATTGAGAATGCTATGATCCTACGGCTATTATACCGGACACACTTTCTTAAATATGAGATATACAATATTATTCTACAAAACTGTTATTCCACTGTTCGGGGGCTGTACCACTAACTCTTAAATCATTATTGTTTTAATATTACTTTGATTTTATTGACAACTTGTATTCAATAAAAACTATCAGAAAATCAAAGTAATGTTAAAAAGGTTGCCTAAGACGTGGTGGTAGATGCCTGGGGGGCTGGATGGCTACATACGTCGAATTAGAGATAATGTCGATCATACGATAATTCCTCCCCTGATTTGTTAGACAAGGCTGTGTCTGTAAAATAGTACAATAGTATAATACAATTTTGGGGTAAATAATTTTATGGCGTTTTCCTCAAGTAACTTTGAGCTCAACTGTACCTACACTACATACCTAATTACAACCGACTATATACTAATCATTATCAGCTGTTACGTAACGTATGTAAAAATATATTCTATGTTTTAAAGTATAGTGTTCATAATTGTTTAATATTGATTTAGGTGAGAATTTTAAATAAAAAGCAATGTTATCGTCATTAAAAGGAAGGTGTTAGTGAGTTTTTCTCAATATTCGTGCGACTAGTTTTATACCCAGGCGAAAAAGAACTGTGCTAATATACGTAAAGGCCACTCCACGCGTCAGACCTCGCACGGTCCATGTCATTTCGTTTAAGAATGAACTTTTTCTGTGAGTCAATACAGTGCATTTTGGTATTGAACAAGACGGCAATATTTTTAGTATTGTCTAATATAATTTAGTTGCATTTTCTGTACAAATGAATTAACATTAATACGAACATTATTTGTTTGCGGACACGCCAGAGTTTTTCAGTTATGACCTCATTTTTTACATGTCTGCAATGAATAGGTACAAAATATTTGTTTAACAATTTTATTCGGTTATTATAGCGAAAATTACTTGCACGTAAAAAAATAAATTAACCTACGGAGACCTCTAGACATTTGCACAGAACGCCAGACTGGTATCAATATAGTACCTACCTACCTGCCTTTTTGACATTGCCCGAGGCATAATTTATACCGACTACGATTGGGTTATTCTTGTAAATTAGTCCGCTACATAAACTTCTATTTTTACGAAATGATGAACACTGCAAAACTAACTTTATTGACACGTAGAAATAAATCATTCTCCAACGAAAGGACACTGAGAGCACGAATTTTGACGCGTGGGGGCGCTTTGAATATTGAAATTTAATCGTTATGTATATTGACATAGAGTTCGCCTTAGTATGCGGGGGGCTTTAGATGAGAAATGACTGCACCTGGGATGAGCGGGTTTTTCAGCCAGTGTCAAGTAATTAATAGCAAGAGCAAATTCATTAAATATCTTTATATATAATTCTACTGTACGTGTGTATGTCACTGAACTCCTAAACGGCTGGTCCGATTTGAATGTTTTTTTTGTATGCGTTTGGGTGGCGCCCTGTATGGTTTAGATTCACAATTGAATCAAAATCAATGTTTTTTTATTCGTAAACAAATAGTCAGATTCTACCACCGGTTCGGAATGCTGCTTCCACTGAGAAGAGCCGGTAAGAAACTCAATGGTTACTCTTTTTAAAATGATAATTGCGAGTAATACATTCTCAGGAGCAGCAATGCCATGAGAGCAGACAGCACCTTTGCCACAATACTAGAGAAGAATTATACTCATGGCAGTCTAATATTAAATGCAAATATAGTCTTTACGCTTAGGAAGCTGGTACAGTAAGGTGCGTCTTGGACCCGTTAGGTGGCGCTGCTTACGCATGTCACTAATTCTAAGGCGCCCGGTCAGCTAGTACATTATAAATATATCGTGAAAGGCTATTTGACTTTTAAGTGACATTTTTTTTAGTTTACAGGATAGTTCTCTCATTCGACGCAGGAAAATGAGCTGATTCTAAATGTGTTTATAACTCAATATTGCCCAAAACTGTCGCTTAAATCAAATAGCCAAATATGTATATAACGGCCATCCGTTCTCCGGGCAATGTGTCCGGCCCATTGCCCGGAGGACGGATGGCCGTTGGGGCATCATAGTCCTAGAGTGGCGGCCTAGAACAGGGAAGCGGAATGTGAGACGACCTCATCAGGGTCGCCGGGAGTCGATGGGCGCATAAAGCCCAAGACCGTAATTTGTGGCGATCTATGAGGCAGGCCTGCAGGACATATCCAGCAGTGGACGTCCCTGGCTGATAGATAGACAATAGATAGATGTATATATATATACATAACATTCACTGTCCCAACTTCCGTTCATAGAACTCAATTGACCGGACCATTATTTTTTTCAAAAACAATAAAATCGAACCCCACCCTTCACAGTTGAGTGGACATGGCAACCCAACGTCCCATTATTTTCCCTTTTAAATTACTGCATGTGGCCGTTAAACCACATCCTCGGTACTTTAGTAAAAGGTCTGGGAGAGCGTACGTACTGCAATTAAAGGCAATCATTCAATTAGTCCATACGTTGGGGTGGCGGCTACGACCGTATCGCACCCGTAGACAGCAACTTTTTTTTTTTCATTTTACGCGGCAACTCCAAATGACAGCTGTCATAAATCTAAATTAAGTTTCATTGTGCGTGCCAAATGTAGTCGAAGCTTGCGCTTTAAACCCCGCGCATACTGGAGCGTCGAAAGACGCGCGCCGAAATTTTCGTCAATACCAAAACGACTGAGTTAAAGATCATTCTTCAACGAAATGTCTTTGACGCCAGGTCTTCTTACCACAGAAATCAAATCTTTATGAATACACAGAGTTCGTTTTGGTATTGTGGTAGTATTTGGCAAATTGGAGTGCCTTGACGCCCGTGTGCGCGGAGCTTGAAAGTTACACAGCATTATTTTAAAAGATAAGACAATCTCTTTTGTGGGTCATATTACTAGAACTTTTACGTAACCAAAGAGCATGCAGAAGTAGATTAATGAATGTAGACTGTACGAAGCAGTTATTTTTTGTCGTCCTGCGTTACCACGTAATGGGTTATGTGAACATTGCATTACTAAATTAAGAAGTAGCAATCAACAAAATAGAACTCTACGAAACGGCGATTTATCCTCGATGCTTCCGAAAAACGTCGAACATTCAAGCTCAACTCGCTGGCGATGGCAATTGCGGACTGATCGCTTTTAACAGACATGGGAATCAGAGGCATCATCAGTCACCCAACTTTTTTTCTAACACACCTTCCCTTTATATTTATCAGCCAGGTTACCGAGATCTCGGAGCTTTCGTTTTCTTTTCTATTTTTATATGCTTTTCGAGCGTGTAGAGAGAGACGGGGCGTGTCCGTTAACGCTGGGTGGATTCAAATTCTCAAGAGTTTATAGTGTAGTCGTGGGCCATGTTTAAACATCCCCTTTTTCTTTGTTCAAGAAGCGTAACGCCACGCAAGTCGGTTCTCAGGCTTGAGCTGAGTTGTGGCAACTCGGAACCGAATTAGTACTAACCAGCTGAGTCATGTTTAGTGAGTAAAATTAGTCATACGTCTCTTTGTTGATTCTCTTCGCGATGCCTCCAACAGAGTGCACTAACGTGTCGTTTTAATTTGAGCTTTATAAATACATCTCACGCCTATATTTCCCTATGGGATAAACAGAGGTGCACTGCAGTGCACTCACACTTCGCCGATGCCTTTTGTTCCCAATGTAATAGTAGGCAAGCCTATTGCCATTATACTGGGCACATTCCCCCTCAATACGGGGAAGATTTGGGCCATACTCCAACACGCTGGCCCAGTGAGAGTTGGTGAACTTAACACGCCTTTCTATAGGCTTGCAGGTTTCCTAACGATGATTTCCATCACCGTTCAGGAAATGGTCATCATTACTGAAAATAACATTCTAATGAAAATTTTAGACGTGTGGGCTCGGGATTTGAACTAACACGCATTAAGTTCTATTAACTAGTCTACCGCTGCTTTCAATATCTTGTATCGTGTATTTGGTTTGATATCGACGGCGGCGGCGGTAGTATTTAGAAAGAATTGATAAAACCGTTCCGAGAATTTCTCGCTATGGAATAGATAAGAACGTCGAATGCTGTTTCTAAAATTAAATTGCGTTTCCCTATACGACATTTGATTTCGGGATGTTTATTAATATGAGATATTTCATCCAGATACTGATGCCAATTTTTTGGTGTGCCAAGTGCGTAAATGCGTATTTTATTAAAGTTGTACGAAATACCCTTCCCAACTGACGCGGTGGCCGTTATAAACAAATTCCAGGCACGTACCTCTTTCTAGAATCTACCGAACAAAGATGCGATCTTCCAAAGAGCGTTGACTCCATTTGTGACCCCACAGTACAATTGTTTTTGGGCCTAGCGTGACGGATCGTACTCGAGTCATATTGTCGCGTCACGTCGTCGTCATATAAATCACACGCTTTTATTCCAGCGTCCGAACGCTTAAAAGGTTCAGTCGAGTTATCGTTTAAACAGTCCAAACGGAGCTTGCAGTTGAGAAATATTTCTCAACTATCCGAGCCACCTTCGCCGGTAACCTTGTTGATATTATAGCGTTGTACGCTTTGAGTTTCCTTATAAATGCTTCCGCAAACATTTATGGCCTTTCTCGGTATCTATAGGCCATATTGTTAGTCGCGGACGATTTGCAAGTGGTCTACACACTTTGTAGTTAAATCCGTCGCTAATGGTCGCCATGTACCGATAGTTAATGTTGAGTCGTGTGTGGTCGAAGCAGTCGTTAATAATGCCCCAGACGTAGGTCATCTTAAGTGTGATCACGTGGCCTTTTCGTAACAAAACTCGAATGAAAAAGTGTCTGAGATAAATGGTCCGAATCGAGCTCTAAATGTCTGTCTATTACGACTTAAAAAGAGTCTTTTATTCCAAGTTTTTTTTATTTAGATAACGAACACAATTCCAGTGTAAAATTACACACTCAAGAACATTCTCGCACCAAAAGTAGTGATACCAAAAGTTGTGGCAATCAAAAGTAATGAAATATTATTTACCTTCTCTCTCTGGTCGTCAGTTAACTAGCAAGCAAATACCATTCATACCACAAAAGACATTAAACTTATTTTTTTTTGAATAAATAATTATATCCATTGTTATAAAGACTGGAAAGATTTTTTGTTTCATTATCATAGTTCAGATAGATTTACATCAAACACCAGTCATTTCCTGCCTCAAAATTCCATTCCGGCTGACAAACCCACCAACTTACACCACAATAATGATTCCTTAAGTATACCTTACATTTAACAACACCGTAATGACCATCACTAGAGATATTTAACATTTTGTGAGCAACGTTTTTCTACGCCCGAGAGTAACAAACGAAACGTTCTTTATCTTTATTTCTCCACCTGTGTGTACACTAGCGCGAAAGAGACGGAAGGTCGTTTGGCTAGTGAAAACGCAGCGTAAGGTAATGTACCGACTCGACTCACACGCGGAGTTGATGACCGCGAGCGAAGGCCGTGCAATCGGTCAGACAACCAAATGTCACGGCCGTACGCAGCCGGCGACAGGAAAAACTGCGTCACAGACGAAAAAAACGTGACTCACAAACACGTAGTACCGGCCGAATTAGCGAGTACTGCCATCTTGTTGCCGTGTGTTAAACAAGGACAGTTGGTATTGTTCAATTAGTAGTTTTTGCAATTGACGGATTTAGAATACGCGCCGTAGCGATAACCTTGCGAAGAGAATGGCAATGACATTGGCTCGAAGTCAACGCGGAAAACGGAAGACTGCGTCGCCCAGTGGCACAAATCGCGCTCACCCTGGACTTCATAACATTTTTAAATATTTCCATAATTCTTCCTTCATTCCTGCCTCGTATTGTAATATTCCGTCTCGTAAACCTATATAATAACTGCGGGATCGACGTTGTGCTTTACGACTGTCAAAACCGTATTTCTAATAATAAAATGTCTCAATTTAGAGAGGGCAATGTTTTATCGCGGATATAAAGAGGCGGTATTAAATGTTATATTTCTTTATGTTTTGTTCGTGTATCGTTGTCCGATGGGGTGTCTCGATTGTGTTCGAGCTCTCGGAATACATTTTTTTGACGTTGGTTCACATGTTTTAAGTGGAAACGTGAGCACGTAATAATAATTCATCTTATCTAACCGGGAGGCGCGACGGACGTGGCAGTCAAGACGGGCCTCGCCGCCAGTTATTAGATGTGCATTATAAAATAAATAAAATATACTGACAGACAACGCATACTCGTCGTATGCTCCCAAACTAATCGACTGTACTGTGGGTATCATACAATGGACTGAGGGCGATCCCAGGTACACACAGACCAGGGCAAATTCCGAAAAGATTATTTCCGAAATTTGCCACTGGCAAGAATCGAACCTACGGCCTACGCTCAAACAATTAGACCAAGCCATCGACAAAAAAAACTAATATTATTTTGTTTGTCCACGGGTCATCGCACTTCTTCTCACTGTGTGGTTTTGCAATAAAAGAAAATTGTTAAATACTTTCAATGAGCCTTTGCAATATCAACACGAACTGGATTAAGCCCTGGGCACGCTGGAGCGTCAAATCATTTGCCACATTGGCAATTGGCGCATTGGCAAATAATTTGGCAATTCCAAAAGGAACCATGTGTTAATATACATAAACATTGAATTTCGGTGGTTAAAGCTACGCGACCACGCGTCACAGTTCGCTCGCTCTGTCATTGAAATTTCGATAATGGATGGAGCTTTTATTTGAGTTCTTTTTAATATTCCAGAATGGTTCCGTATTGCATTTTTTTTATGAGATAGGGAGTCAAACGAGCTGACGTTTCACCTGATGGTAAGTGATCAACGCCGCCCATGGACACCTGCAACACCAGGGGCATCGCAAGTGCGCTGCCGGCCTTTGAGGAATGAGTAGGCTCGTTTCTTGAAGATACCTTTGTCGCATCGGTCCGGGAACACCGCTGCAGGAAGTTAATTAGTTATAATACTAAAAAAAAACTATTTATAAACTGACTAACCCAAGTTTTATTCCACATTTAAATATGTAGGTACATGACATGCCTTGTTTAAGTAGGTACATGAGTAACAACCAGTTATCATAGGGAAATCCTTTTAGTGCATGCTCTGTATGCCTTTTAAGTTGAACATTTTCCTAATGACAATTAATGACGCTTACATCTGTATAAAACGTGGCGGTCGAAGGTCTATGACCAACTCTGTAGTACTTATTACTAGCGATTTGTTTGTTAATTTATACTGTGTCTAGATTTTTTCTTTGTCTATGTTTAACAGCTGATACTTGATGTCGCCTCATCTCTTTATTAGCAGTCAAAATACACGTTTTTTAAACTCGTTTTCAATGACACAAAATAACCATAAAAAGTCACCAATATATTTTTGATACCAGCTTCTTTCTTGAGCACTATTGTTTTAATATTATTTCGAATCGAATAGTATAATATAGTGTTTAAAAAACCTCACAAGAAAGTATTGTTAAAGTAATATTAAATTAATATTTCAAACGAAGAAATAATACAAAATGGTTTTATTTACGTTTCCAATCTTCCAAAACCTACACTTTAAAGGTAACAATTAATAGTAAGTAAACTGAAAAAAAAAAGATATGAGTTGGCACATTATTATTTATTGCACAATATTAAACGACATTACTGTGCTGACAAACAATAAAAGGCTGGATTAAATCGAAAAAACAAATCTCTAAAAATGTTATTTATATATACCTACATATAGTCATCACATTCGCGGGTAAAGGTGTCAAATCTACGTGACCCTAATCGCGTGTTGCGTTCAATGAGACAATCGCGACCTTTCGTAACTTTTCCGCGCGAAAAAATGACGCCGTGCAATCGCCTATTTATTTGGCTCTGTTTTCCTGGTACCTATTCTCAGGATTATTTAGGCTTTCGGTGACATGCATGACCCACAAAAGAGCAGATTTAAGAAGATACGTGAAGGAGTAAGGAGGAGTCTTGCTCAAAAGTTGGACACTGACTTTAAAAAAGTATTGCGGAAATACCATAGATATTTTTACCAACTGTATTAACTCATGAAGAAACACGTTCTCCAACGAAATTTCATCAATGATATAGTCGCGTGGCTTTTACCACAGACATTTAGTCTTTAAGTATATTGGCAATGAGTTCATTTTCAAAAGTCATGTGTGTTCGCTCTCCCCAGAGAGCTCAAGACATTACACAGGCAACGGTCCCATCTATTCTAACTACAGCCCTTTTAACGTCCCACTTCTAGGTACGGGCCTCCCCTCAATGCGAGGGGGATTCAGGCCATAGTCCACCACGCTGGCCCAGTGCGGGTTGGCAGACATCACACAACTAGTCAAGTTCGAGAGGTGCGAGCCGGGGTTTGAACTTGCACACTTTGATTGCAAGGCGTGCGTTCGACCACTCGGCTACCACGGCCATCTATTCTAAAAGTAGTTTATTTTTCAGCAAACATACAATTTCCGATAGTTTATTATTGATTGAGGTATCTAAATCCGTCCATATCTATGTAGGTCAACATTATCGCGAAACCATTTCAATAAAATTAGGCAAATAATTTAAAATAGAGGAACCATTTTGTGACTAAACTTAATTCACAGTCAAAAGAAGATAAAAATCTAAAATAAGTTTAAAATACGTTATCATATAAAAAGGTAAATTTCAAAACGATAACAGAAAGGGTAAAAGTAAAATACATTATTGGTAATTAGCAAATTGCATACATGTCTAATTAATTTTTGGTTCTCATGCACTGACTTAACTATTTGATGTGAGTGACATCATTATATTATTTAGCAATTTTAGTAAACATTGCGATATTAGATTATCTTATCTTTTTAATCGGACAACGCTATCCGTACAGCCAGACTGACTGTATTCCTTAACTAATGCTTTGTCGTGTCTAATATGATTTGGTAATGGTACTTTGTTAACACTATACTGAGTTAAACAGCACTTACAGACGGACAGAAGGACGGCAAAACACGTGTAGTTAAGATTAAGTCTGCAATCTGAATCTGGCGTGAGATTGAACTCATTCAACTGTATTTTTGCTAGGCCACAAAACTATTGTACAGTCTCAAACTTATCAAGCAAAGTATGAGAATGGACTAGGGGCATTTCCAAATGGACATTTAAATAATTCCCACAGACCCGCAATCGTCGATTCACCTTTTATGGCCTCAAAATTATCAAGCAACGTATGTAAATGGACTAGGGGGCATTTCTTTTTCCAAAATGACATTTAAATAATTCCCCGCAGACAGCGATTCAGAGAACCACACAGCCAACTTTGAATCACGAAACCGTTGTCAAAATTTCGAATATATATGTTAATACATAATAAGATCTATGTAATCTGATGGCGGCGCGTGGTCCCTTTGGAGGAAAAAAAAAACACAATATCTCTGGATAAATTGAATGAGAGTCATGATTGCCCGCTCGGGAGGCTCCCGGGTCTGATCTAACATCGAATTTTGCTACCCGCTAACACATTGTGAATTGAGGTTACAAGGCAATAAAAATACATATACTTGTAGGGCGTCAACGATCGCGCGTCAATTATTTTGCCATCGCAAAACGAACTGTATTGAAACATAGAAAAAGTTGATTATACAACGAAATGATATTGGCAGCGCGAGCGAATCGAATCTTGACGCGTGCAGGCGTAGCTGCAGAAATTTATGTACTTTGACACAGAGTTCGTTTTGGTATTGGAAAATATTTTGATCCGCGAGCGTTGACGTCCTAGTATGTGCAGGGCTTAACGATTCCCTATCTATCAAGTCAAGGTTAAGCCAAAATAAACTTCTTTCTGCGAAACTGAAACGGCAAAAAGTGTTCATTGATTTGACCCATGTTAGCACAGAACTAAATAAAACTTTCAACGCGCTATCTGAGTATTCTAAGAAACACGTATTATGAGATGGTTTTTTCATCTCCCACGCAAGTCTACGGATTTTACACTAACAAGTCACGAGAGACATGAGAGGCATGAGAGTAGGGTAAATGCAGTGGAAATGCGTTCCTTACGGAGTATGTGTGGTGTCACCATTGCTGACCGGTTGAGGATTAGCAAGATACGAGATGAATGTAAGCTGAAGGATGATGTGGTGACTAAGATTGAGAAAAGTATGTTGAGGTGGTTTGGCCATGTAGAGAGGATGAATGAAAGTAGACTGACGAAAGAAATATACCAGGCAAACGTGAGTGGAAATGTCGGAAGAGGGCGCCCGAGGAGGACCTTTCACGACCAGATTAACGGTCTCTTCCAGAAAGGTCAAGTCCGTAGCACCCTAAACCGACGAAAGTGTATGAAAAGATGTATGACTGTGGATGAAGCGAAAGAGGTTTGTCGGGATCGTAGCGTGTGGCAAACGGTAGTCTCTGCCTACCCCCATAGGATACAGGCGTGAGTATATGTATGTATGTTTGTATGTAAGTCACGAGAAACGTAAGCAAATGCTATCATAAAATTAGCAAAAGTCACTAAAGTAAATAGTCGTAGGAACTAAAAATTGGGAATTTTATAAGTAAAAATATTAAAGTACTGACTTACTTACCTACTGTTTAAACTTATTTTGAATCACAGTCGTCGAACTTTAAAAATGACTACACAAGTTCAGACAGAACATAAAAAGTAATTTCACCTTATACGATAAGTAACATCAATGTTGCCAACTAATAAAATAAAAAAAATCGTCGCTTATTAATAATGGCCACTTCGTGGGCCATCATGTGTCAATAATTTACAGTCCTGAAGTAAACAGGTATGTTTGATGCGGTCAACAAACTCGCGTGCGTTTATGGTACAATAACAAAGAGGCGCGGTTGGGGGATCGCGGGTCGTTCACACCAGCTGTTTCGCACGGAAATTGTTTATGGAAATCCGTCATATTCGCGCGTTGCGTAATTGGGTTTAAAATAGTTAAGATCTCACGTTAGCAGGCACTGTAAAGAAACTCATGGAATACTTCAACGCAGTTTGGGGACATAATATATTCTCAAATCGATCAATCAATCGATTCAATATGGCGGAGACATTCGTGAGCAATGCCATTAGCGAAACAAATGAATGTTCGAACATTCCAATTTAAAAAAAGTCAGAAATTTGTTTTTTTTAATTGTCTATTATCTCGAATGTGTCTACACAAATAAAAATAATCACTAAGAAGCTATGTTGTAAAAAAGAGTGTAAATCAAACTTATATAAATGTATGATATTTTCCCAACTTTTAAGGATGTTTTAGTGATTGGCAAGCTGTGACGCAACAAATAAACACATTACCACATCCCTAATAATAGTGTTGTACATTCGAAGGCGGTGATTGGAGTGCGATGAAAGACACCTTTGATCCATCTTCCATGCCGACCGGAAATACTTATTTCTAAACAAATACCCACGTAAAAGCACGCGTACACGTGTTGTCGTATCAGTGTTGTTATTAATAGATTAGAGTTTGGCAACACACGCCAGAAATTTTGTCTCAATGAATGAAATAGTCGTTGACATTCATTGAACAGAATTTCAGTTTATTTATACATGATAGTAGATTGTTAATAATATTGTGCTATGTTTAGGAACGCCTAGCTAGATGTTACTATGATTATCTCATAGAGCGCTTTCGTACGAGCGTTTCTTTTACGAGTTATGGTCGTTTCAGTTTACGCTAGGACTGTTGATAAAGTATCAATATATCGAAATTATTACTTAGAAATATCGATATTTATTACTAATACTTTTTTGGACGATAGTTCGATATTGAAATGTAGATATCGACACTCGATATTTTCTTTAAATAAGTATTTATTTTTTATTTATTCTCGCCAATTATTTAAACTACAACATCGTCGTAAACTTAATCTACTGTACTATATTTACTCTATTTTACTTTTCTCTCTTTTAATTTATTTATTATATTATCCTAAAATGAAATGTAATTTTGTATAAAAAAATACTATAATCAGATAGCTAGTATCTACTTTACCCACTGTTGTTGTTAGTTATCACTTGTCACTGTCATTAGCTTTAGCATCTCTACTTCTAAATTATTCTTGAGCCACTTAAGATTGTTTTTTTAAACAAAAGCCAATAAAATAAAATCGAAAAAAAATATTGTTTTTTTTTTTCGATATATCAAACTCTGATATTGATATATTAAAAAATATCGATATATCGAGAATCCGATATTTTAAAAAATATCAACAGCCCTAGTTTACGCGCTTACAAACGCGCATCAAGAAGACGAACGCGCGTTCACGGGCTTATTCCAGCGTGTACGCTTGATTGGGTGGTGGCGAGTGAGTGAATAACGCAGCTCGCTCTTATTATACTGATATTATAAAGAGGAAAGTTTTGTAGAAAGCTACATTATCACTCAGTAACATATATTATTTATCCCAAAATGTTAAAATAAAATGTCCATCGTGCGAAGTCGGGACGGGCTGCTTTGAGCTCATAAGCGCGTCGATGCTTGTACGAGTCGCGAGTGTGGCCAAAGCCGAGCCTATGTCTACACGCACTTCGAAAAACGAGCTATTAAACGCTCTTGTAAAACTCTAATACGAAAAGGCTCTTAGCGGTGTTTCCAAATAATAATTACGTGTACTATTTAGATCTGGAAGCACAATATATGCACGTGGTGTTTTTGCGATCATTCGGACTGAACAATTATTGATATTTAACTTTTAAATACTAGCCGAATCCGCGACTTCGTACGCGTGTAATTTAGGAACCCTAATTACCCGGAACAAATGGGTTTATGTTTTTCTCGCGGAACCCTATATTATTTCTAAATAAAAGTTAATCTTTGTAACATCAGCTATCTGCCAGTGAAAGTCACGTCAAAATCGGTCCAGCTGTTTGAAAAAAAAATCGTTATAGATAACGTACAATACCTACTTATTGACTTGTTTCCAATGGTTACAGAAAGAAGTACCTAATACCCAAACATATTGACGTCTATTCCTACATCAAGTTGTTCGTAGTAAGGCCGAGCCGTCCAATAAGATAAAACCCAATTACGTCACAATAACCGTTTAACCAAAAGTAATAAGACACATTTCAACGTGAGTATAACAAAGAAAAACTACACGTCTCGACGATTAGATATTCATAGAATACGGCCGGTTCTTACAACCTAATTTACAAGAGGGTGCGAGGGAGACGACGATAGCGCTCAGTAGTCCGTCTCCCTCACTACCTGTTCTTTTTTTATGAGGTCTACTCTACCTGCGTAGCATCCCTGTGGCAGGCTGGCGGGGTGAATCATTGTGGTCGGCGGTATGCTCGCGCGGGCAAGTGGTTCCAATTTATTATGTTCAACAGGTTCGGCATTTGTTTTTTTATAACGTCTCGTATTAAATCCTTTGTTATCAAGAGCCAATGTATCGCCGGTGTCATAAGTTTTTTAACGCGTACCTATATAAAAAAAATTGCGGGAAATATAACTTAGACCGACTATGTGTGTACTTAAAATATTGAAAACATTTTGTAGAAGGTTTTTTTTTTAAATATCGAAGACTGTCAGATAAAGTTTTATTGGTATGTAAACTAATATGATCTTAAGTGTTAACGCTTAAAGATTAAAATCAATTATCTAAATAATGTGTGTGTAGTAATTAATTATTTGCTGGGTAGATCAAACGAAATGACATAAGTCCGGGTGTCATAACTTTGCCGTGCCGACTCACTCGTTCCTTCTATCATTGACGCGACTAGTGTCACGATATACTGATTATCGATTTTCAGAGTAGTCGCCTTTGTTTATCCACGATTCTCGTCATGCCTGTAATGTGTCGACTTCCGGATACGTATTCTGGAGTCTTATTAGTTGTTAGTATACATATTAATAGTGTGGTCTCTGCTAAACTCGACAGATATCTGATTCAAGATTCGTTTCCTCATGAAGACGTGACCGGCCATATTGATATGAAACTAAATCGACGATTCTCAATGACCTTACGTCTCCTACCATCAAATCTTGGTATCGCATAGTTACATTTTATATTATGGTCACAATAGTTATGATGAATTGAATAAAGTAGGTACGTTGTTTTACTTATCGTAAGCTTTATCTACTCCGGATGGTTGATGGACAAGGTATTAGTTTTTTTTCAGTAATTCCCAACAACATTTTTTTTATGTATACACCCAAGATAACACAAAATGATGTTGATATTTTCCTGTTCATCTTGGATTTCATTTCTTTTTTATAAATAAATTCGTATATAATAACGGTTTTATGCAACAAGTGTTCATCATTTAAATTTTATAACTTTTTTTAAAATATAAGAACGTAACCTTTTAAAATTTTTTTTGTTGTTGTACTAACAGGTATGGATATTCGAAGACCTAAGTACTTGAGCACATACCTGTACTATTAAGGTAATGTAAAAATGTGGGTGTTTTGACCTCACCGCGGGTGAACGGATAAATTATGCCGTATCGATATGCGAAGCGTTTGCTAAGAACGAAATAAAACTAAAAGAGCGACCGTCCTCTCAGGTACTCGGGTGATTGACCGAAAAAATGCCTACCCCTCTTATGTGTCGAATAATGTTTGAGGAAATTCCACGTTTTGATGGTCCACGATTTATCATCTCATCATTTTTAGGGTTCCGTACCCAAAGGGTAAAACGGGAACCCTATTACTGAAACTTCGCTGTCCGTCCGTCCGTCTGTTACCAGGCTGTATCTCATGAACCGTGATAGCTAGATACCATAGCTAGACCCATACAACAAACGTGATTTTTTTGCCGTTTTTATAGATAACGGTACGGAACCCTTCGTGCGCGAGTCCGACTCGCATTTGGCCGGTTTTTTTTTATAATGGCATATCTTTTGATATCCAACGGAATATGTCCTTAATATCTCGGGAAACCAATTAATTTGAATAACCTATCGTTCTCAGTTTCCGAGATATTGACGATGATTTTGTTAGCACCTTATTAAAGTATATTGCCGTCTCTCTCGCGGCTAAACGACAATATTAGAAGCGCAGTGGGCTTAGCACTCATGTCAAGACTAGACTTCTGTCTTATTTCATACGACAGAAAGTGACAAAATCAACTTATTCCGAGACATACGTCTTGTCTTGACGCACATGCTGCAACTACTGGTATAACAAAATTGGAGTCAGGTAGGCTATTATGTAACTGCTGTTAATGTTCGTTAGAAACCAAACAACATGGCTGATTTTTTATACATTTCGCAGCAGTTTTGACAGATTGTGATTGAAAATTGTTTACAATTTTATTACGTAATCACCCTGTCGTACTGAACCGAAAACTAAAAGTGACTAACCATAAACCCTTGTATAATTTTACTGTGGGGACTCTACTGTGTTCCAAAGGACTTAGGAAAGGGATAAAGCATCCCGTTTTTTTTGCCATACCACACAAATACAATCTTTATTAGTATTGACACAGTGTTCGTTTTGGTATTGGCAAAAAATCGACGCGGCGAGCATCGACGCTCCAGTGCGTGAGCTTTAATAAGCCCAGCATCTCCGTCATCTCTGTAACTAAGTTATTTACGCTGCGAGTTGTTTCGACATCATACATTGTGATAGTAGATGCGACTGTGGCCCAGATACATTTATTCCTTTCGCGTTCAGTACATCGAGGACTGACGTTCATGTGACGTCATAGTGCACGCAAAAACAGAGTCTTTACCATCACCTTATAGCATTGTTGTTTTAATATAACTGTAAATTTTTGACAGGTATTGTACCGAGTTAACTTGTTAAAAACTGAAAGTATAACATTATACACATTGCTGAAACACTGGTGGTGATAAGGGGGCAGATAATAAACTTCTTTTTTTACGAAATGAAAGCATTTTGATAGAATTAGATTAGAAATTGCTGTATTTATGATTAATGGCTTGCAAAAATTCAATAAATTAAAAAATAAAATTGGTGATTAACGTGTTAAAACCGCCCCCGTACTCTGAGGCGTCAAAAGTCAGAATTCGCGTCAAAATTCGCTCGCGCTGTCAGTGTCAGGTTGTTGTTTTTTGTGTGTCAGTTTGTTCCGGTTTTGACAAAAAAATTACGCGCGGTCGTTGACGCCCCAGTGTGCTGGGGGTGTGTGAGGCTTGAAGATCGCGGGCGGGGATCGGTATCCAATTGATAAATTATAAAATGATTGATTTGTTATGATTTTTTTTAAACTGTATTACTGACGTTTTTATAATATTATCTTCTATTTGATTTATTTGACAAGAAATACATGTTTACTATCAAAAATAATTTTATATTATTAATTGGCTAGGTATGTTATTATATGTTACTCGTATCAATTAAGAATTGCGTTATTGTGAACAAAAACAATCACAATTATGTAATCATCGAATATACCTACTCAAATTTACACAATAAATCTACAGAAAGGAAAAATTAAGCAATTATTAAATATCCAATTAGTTGAAAACATATTTTAATTTTCCTTCAATTTAACGTGTATTTTTTCCTGAAACCTATGCACTTGTTACGCGAACATATCCAGTATCCACCTCATAATCAAAAACAAACATTGTCTTATGAAATATTAAATTTGAAATTGTCTTGAATTTTCGCGTTATTGTTTGAACGTTACACAATATCCGGGCGGTGCCGGGTGCCCGGGCGATTTATTCGCATAGCAGGCGCCCGGCCCGGTACATTTTATCCGGATAGTAAATCAAACAGCAAGCACTTAAGGTTTTCTCAAGGTAAATTTATTTAAAGTGCTATTTAAAATAACTTAGCTAGATTGTATCATAATGATATTGTGCTGCGATAAATTTTATACCGTTCAGAATATTGTATTACATGGTGCGCTTACTTAGCTTCTAGTAAATTAGAACTAAACGTACCGCTTAAAATTATACTACCATATTTGTGTAAAGTAACACCCATGGTAGGCACACAGCTCACACTGAGCTCTTTTCCTTTTTTTTTGTATCTATTTTTAAGTTTTGTATTCTCTGTGTTCTTTGTGTCTGTGCTGAATAAATGTTTTCTTTCTTTCTTTCTTTATAATGACTTGCACCTGAGCATTTGAAGTTGAATAAATTTCTGCCCCGTTTCATGGCGTTTATTTAAAATAAAATAGTAAATAAACGCGATAAAATCCGTAAAAAAGTTTTATTTCAATGTATAGTATTTGCGTAAATATAAGAAAACAATATTATTTTATATTTATCTGTATTCAAGTTGTCTGCTTATTATGAATGTTGTGCATATTTGTAATTGGCGTAGCACATGCCCTATGTTTAGGAAAGCAATATGTAATGTTTGTGTTCACTCTGTAAATATGTCTTAAATAAATAAATAAATAAATATATCTATCAATGTAATTTTAAATGATTATACCATGTAAAGTGGCGGTTATGACTTTCGGTTCACGTGAGCGACAACGGGGGTAGCGCAGATACTGAAGCTGTTCAAACATCTTGTATGCATCTTGTATTTACTACCACCGACGGTGTCAATAATAACTGTAATTTTTTAGGGTTTCGTACCCAAAGGGTAAAACGGGAACCCTATTACTGAGACTTCGCTGTCCGTCTGTCCGGCCATCCGTCCATCCGTCCGTCCGTCCGTCTGTCACCAGGCTGTATCTCATAAATCGTGATAGTTAGAGAGTTGAAATTTTCACAGACGATTTATTTCTGTTGCCGCTATAACAACAAATACTAAAAAACAGAATAAAATAAGTATTCAAGAGGGCTCCCATACAACAAACGTGATTATTTTGGCTTTTTTTATAGATAAAGGTACGGAACCCTTCGTGCGCGAGTCCGACTCGCACTTGGCCGGTTTTTATCAATAAGCTTATGAGTGATGCCATTTTCGCAGTCAAACATCACTCTACCATCACATAACTGGTTTCTTCATACAAAAATTAACCATCCGAAACCATAAATTCATAGCATCCCAAAAAATAAAAGAAGACGCCATCATTCCGATCAAAGGGAGCAACGTCGCGCCCAAACGGAAGGGGTAATAAAATGCGTGGGCGAGTAAACTTGGACGGTTCAATTTATTTTAACTAACCAAAATAACTCGGTGTTTCCGTTGCACAGCTTCTGGGGTTAAGGGCATGGCGGCATACGGCACCGGTTGCTGCGGGCTACAACTAAGTTTTACTGCGGGTTTGGTGAAGATCGTGTTTGTAATTGTACTGTATTTGGTCCTTAGACACAAGATACGTACAAATATTTGTGTCGATTTTCTCAGGACTGAAAGACACTCAACTAACTGTATTGCCATCCTCCTCATGGTCCTAATGTATGAGTGAGACAGCAATAACGTCACTAAATATAGTGCTTTCAAATTTAGTGTAGTCTTCGTTTGTGTGCTACACAATTGTGGACGTTATCTCAAAGGTATATACTTCATTTCATATCTTAATCTTGTACATATCTATCTGTCTGGCAATTAATTCCTGAAATTGAAGATCTTATGATCAGTTTGTTGAGTGAATTTGAGAAATTGCCTTACGGTTTCCGTTATGACTAACAGCATAATGTTGAGTGACTTCTTCCGTGTAATATCAAGATGCATTACAGAAGACTGAGAAGATGATTTAACAGTACAATAAGTAATATCCGAAGCGCCTAGAGCTCGTCTCGTTAAGCTTTTTAATCTAAAACACATGACACCATCCAATTTCCGAGAAGCACGGTCTAAATATGGATTATGATCGGTCTCCGCCACCGCGCGGCAGCGGGCATCGATCTTGGAGGTACATTAGTGGCGTTAATGCTTCGTCACGGCTGCACTCCAGTTACCTGCATCTGTTGTAGAAAAAAACGGTCGTAGAATGTCGATCGAACGATCGATACGGGTTGGGGGCAACTTAATTTGTCGTGCGGAGAATGATTACGTAGGACGACGTAATAAAATAGATTTGTTTGATAATGATTGATTGAATTATTAGGTGAGCAATTTGTGCATAGTGCCATCCATTTTAGTGTTCGAATTTTGATTTAATATGTAATTAACCTTTTTTTAAAAAAATAAAACTGCGTTCGGAATTCGTTTATAATTTAAAATGTCAATATACCAAGTAGGTAGTATTCAACGTAAAATTATTTTGTATCCAACTACAAACAAACATGGGTATTTATAATCTGCCGTGTTTTAACCCCTTTGTCCGCGGTTCATGTTTTCAAACACGTACCCGGCTTTCACGGAATTAATATTAAATCTTTAAACACGCTGGTTTATTAATATTTCTTGTAAAAAAGAAATAAACGCTGATGCACACGTGTCAACTTCTGTCAAAATATACAATCTCGGCGAACAATGGTAGGGGTTGCAAAGTTAACGCTGCGTTACGGGTAAACTAAAGTGGGATTTATTCCTTCAGTGCTAAGAGTTATGGAGGCGGTTTATTAATTTTGTATAAATGAGTCGACAAGCAGTTGTGTATTATTTGGTTTTATTGTAATTAAGGATGTGCAGTTAGATATCGATGGTTGCTGACGAATTAATTATTTTTTTAATGTTCTTAATTAATTTTCATTTAAAATTATATTATTATGTTACAAAAATATAAAATGATATATTCCTTTTGGATGAGAGTAACCATGAGTTTCTTGAACATTCTTCTTAATAAGAGATGTATTCCGAATGGAACGAAAGAACTCTACCAGTTCTATATTAATTTTCATAATTACATTGTAAACATGAATAATACATTCAGATATCTCATTAATTAAAGTAAAAATACTTACAATTTACTTACAAGTTCTATTACCCAACTATTAAAACTGATACATCAGTCATTTCTTCATTTTCAATTAAGGAATAAACTTTTCGATTGTGTATAAACCCATTCAAGTGTATATGCTTATTTATAGTTCATTGAGAACACTTTTGAATAATCCAATTCACTTGTATTTTATGCAAACTTGAGAAATATTCAAAATACATCGATATTGTGTGCAATAAAAAAAGATTCGACGAACGTCAAGCGCAGGTCGCTTCGGATTTCGCATGCAAAAAAAAAAGAAAAAAATAAGTCCCCAACCAGACTGGGGCCGTCTGCGGCGGAATATTTAAATAACGTCTGGGTCTGGCCTCAAACAATGGCCGGTGACAACCAGCCTCCTTCTTTGTTATGGTAAAATTAGGGATGAGAAAGATTTTGTCGATTTTATGCGGTTTTATTTGTTTGTAGTCTTTACTATGTAGATAGAGTTTTGAAATTGGCATGTATTTATATGTGATTATGAAATTTACGATATTATACAAGTTTCTCGATATGTTTGGCGATTTGTAGGGCAACTTGTTGACGTCACGAATTACATAGTAGCTTCATCATTAGCCGAAAGACTTTCTTCAAGCCTTCTCCCTCAAACATAATATCTCCTACACATTACAGCCTTTATACTCTCATCTTCCTAATAAGATATACGTTGTTTTAATGATAATACTTGCCTCATAATAGACGTAAGAGGATAACATAGTCCTTACGTAAACATCCCAATTTCCATCGTTAGTAATCTACACGGATTCCGTGTAGTTATTAATCATAGCGTTAATAATTAAACGCGTGTACGCATAGCTTGGCAACTTGGCGTAGTGATGTGAAGTGTTTAGTCTTGATCCCGGTATTGGATAAGAGTCTTGAAATTTCCGATTGGCGTTGCTGCTCCTGAGAATGTATTACTCATAAAGTTGCATTTTATTATTTTGAGGAGAGCAGCTATTGAGTTTCTTTCCGGCTCTTCTCAGTGTAAGCAGCTTTCCAAACCGGTGGTAGAACCTGATTATTTGGAAGTGCTTTATAGAGTTCACCAATAGTTTTCTTTTTTATATTGAGCTGTTTCTAGTAGACCCCACATGTCGCACGGTAATGACTCCCAGCGTCGTCGCCGGTGCTGTCGAGCCAGTGCCGTTGGTTTCGGGTCGGCAAGCCCCGTCTTATCGCCATACGGCTAAATGTAGATGTGTCGCATAATTATTTGATACGTGACGCGGTGTTAGAGGACACGATTTGTTTTTGTCATTCGTTTCTGACGCTAAGTATTCCAGCAATGGTAATGTCGTGCGAACTAGTAAAATAACTAACGTTTATTGATGTGTAGCAAATTTTCAAAATTTATAATAACGACCGGTTCTGACATAGCTATTAGTCTTGGTGAAAACCGAGATCAAGACCGATTTGGGCAACACTAACTTAACGTTTCTTACCTACGTTATATTTCAGTATTGTCCTTGAAGATACTTAGGCATAGTTATTTCGGGGAGATTAGTAAGTGGGTTGCCCGAAGGCGGTTGCCGGCATCGTGGCAGACCAAGGAGAAGATGGTGCGACGATTTGGTCACCTTTGCGGGAGAAACGTGGCCACAACAGGCCCAGGATAGGGACATGTGGAGACGAAAGGGGGAGGCCTTTGCCCAGCAGTGGGACATATACTAGGCTATTAAAAAAAAAAAAAAAGTAGGTGGGAAGGAGTGGGATAATGTTGTCATCTTCATTTTCCCCAACAATGTTTCTTCTTAAAAACATATCCCATTCAAGAACAACGATGGCCTTGTTGATTGAATCTAGCTAGAATTATTTTCGTAGATTTTTCCACCCAAGGGATTCAAAGGGTGATGTGTTGACGTTGTCATAAAGAAACGATTAATGTAGAGTCTAAGATTGTTCAATACTCATATCGATATTTTATTTAACTAGTAATGTTTTATTGTCAACACTATTTTTTTACATAAACAATAACTTTAGTAGGTTACAACAAATTTTGGTCGTCTGTGTTCCATGAAGGCGATCGTTTCACTTGTCTGCTCACCCCCCGTGCGATAATCCCCTCAGAGCCGACGTGTTATATCTTGGTCGTGACCGCCTCGCCCGAATTTCTTGTCACACAGAAGCGTAAACATAGGTAGTGCGCTTAGAACATGAACAGAGGATTATGTCTGACAGCGGGCTTTGAAAACGGCGAGTTGGTAGAAGGAAGCGGAAACGAAGGCGGACTACATATCTATTCGATATTGGGTATATTTGTACGACCGATAATTGTTGTTTTAATATTGATAAATAACAAGTGTTTAATAGTTTTTATAAATCAGAAAATAAACTGAGATTTAAATTCATACTCTGTTTAATAACTTTGTTATGTTGCATTTTTTACTTATTTTGAAAAAAGCTAAAAAATAGTTCACTTTTGCCTAATGCATATGGGGATTAAAGTTATCGCAAATAGTCACCCCTATCGCCTCCTAACCGGAATATATCGCTTGAGTCTATTCGCCTTTAACCGTTGATACTGAGAAACTGTTTGCCGGTACTAGTTGTCATAAATTTTAGTACATGTATTTAAGTAGATTCATTATATTATATTTCATTAGTGTATGAATACTTTTTGTACCAGATGAGTTGGACTCGCACAAAAGAGACTGACCTATACTAGGAAAGACACAAGGTTGGGGAAGGGAGGTTGCGCAGCAGTAGGACTATAGGCTTAAGAAGATAAAATACTTTATGCGAGTTATTTTTGTGTAACTAAACGAATGCGGTTGTAATGCTTCGCCTGACAGAAAATTTTGTTTCCTAGACGCCATATTGTTGAACAGCTTTTAATGAACTCTGGTTTCATGACCCCACTCTCAGAGCATGTGTACGCCGCTAAAGGACTACACTGTGTGTGTTTAGGGCTCCCACTGACTTGTTAATCTTTGTGATCGCCGGTTTTTGTTCTTGTGACGAAATGCGGGAGGCCCGTGTGTGGTCGGCTTTATGTTTGCTCTGTTTTTTACGCGATAAGGGTTATTGAAGGATGTAGTAGGACAAGATATGGTTATTGAAATTGGTTTTGTGGGGTCTTATAAAAAATGCTGATTATGGCATGTTCTGGGTAAGAATGTTCCTTATGCCAATATCTACCATACCAGCCCACTTACCACCACTTGTCTTGCAGCAATATTTTTAATATGTTTGTACAAGCTTTATATTAGCTTGCAACGTATGTCCGGGTGGAATCTTGCAACTGAATTTTAAATCAGTTATCTTTAACCGATTGAGCTGAAATTTGGTATACACGCTTACTTTGGATGACAATGCATGCTTAGCTATGTGACGTCATTCTAATTCCAATATGGCGGATCATCCAAGATGGCGGAATAGTTATTTTTTCTGCACTACCATGTACTACTATGGGTATCAAATGAAAGGGTTTGCTGTGGAGAACGCTAAAATTAAGGGCAAAATAAAAGCTTGTTTTTAAAAAAGTATCTTTTTACCATTAATTTTTAATAATATTTTCGGATTCATCCGCCATCTTTTATTTATAATGTGTATTTATTGAATTTGTCCTTACTATACTATAATTGCTCGACATTGCCATAAATACCGCTAATCGCAGGTGCAGGAATTCCTCATCTTATTCCATCAAAATATCATTTCACTCATTTCGTAAAAAAGAAGAAGAATATTATTTTCAGATTTTGACAGTTAAAATGACAAATATGTACAGTGCAAAATCTGTCAAAAATTGACAGTTACTATTAAAACAACAATACTTTGAGGGGGATTCATCCGCCATCTTTATCACTGTCATCATCAATTTTTATTTATAATGTGTATTTATTGAATTTGTCCTTGCTATTAATTACTTGACATTGGCGAAATACCCGCGCTAGTCGCAGGTGAAGCCATTCCTCATCTTATTCCATTAAATTTCATCATTTCACTCATTTCGTAAAAAAGTAAAGTAAGGACTTTGAGGTGGTGGTTAGGCCCAAGTTCTGCAAATTAAGACGCCGTGATCTGTTTGATACATTTATGAAGACACTTGAGTATCGGATGTCTTGTTTCTCGGTATAGTGACGTCCCTGTCTGGTATCAGATGACGTCTGTAGAACATTTATATTGCTTTGCAAACTGTTTTCACGCTTATAAAGTTTAAATAAAGTATTTTAACAATAAATTCTTATATTACTTTCTTTCGTTTTCAGGTAATTAATACATCATCACGCCTGTATTCCCCGAAGGGGTAGGCAGAGGTGCACTCTAGTGCGCCCACACTTCGCCGATGTATTTTAGTCCCAATGTAATAGGGGGCGAGCCTATTGCCATTATACCGGACACATTCCCCCTCAATACGAGGGAGATTTGGGCCATAGTCCACCACGTTGGCCCAGTGCGGGTTGGTGAACTTCACACGTCTTTCTATAGACGTGCAGGTTTCCTCACGATGTTTTCCTTCACCGTTCAGCAAGTGGTAATCATTGTGGAAAATGACATTCGCACATGAAAATTATCTCAGAGGTGCGGGCCTGGGATTTGAACTTGCACCCCTTACATTCAAGGCGGGCGTTCTTGCCCGCGAGGGTACCACTGCTTATTAGGTAATTATTTAAAGTATTATGAAGATATGAATGTTTGGTGCCGTTGGAATTATACATTTTTGGGTAAGTATTACGGAATTAAACTACCATTATATCGAGGATTGAAAGTCTATTTGACTTAAGCGACATGTTTGGGCGATATTGACTACATATTTGGAATCGGCTAACTTTTCTGCGTCGAACGAGTATGCTCTCCTGTAAAGTTAAAAAAATATCGCTTAAGTCAAATAGGCTTTCAACCCTCGATAATATCTAGTACATTTCTTTGGCGACTTGCTGAGCCCGCAACTTCGCCCGCACGGAGTTTAGGATCCCTTAAAAAGTTACTCCTTATCTCAAATCGGTCTCATCGTTTCGAAGATTACCCGACTATAAACAGACATGCAGACTGACTGACAGTCTGTTTTTAAAACTGTGTTTAAACTCGTACACTAGTAAAAATAATTATTTTGACATTATATACATACACTTCAGTTTTATTTATGTGTATAGATTCAGTTCCCATTCATTATTGGCCAGCCCAGCACTGCCCACGTTGTCTCCTATCTGCAAACATACAATTCTAAGGATGGCATATAAAATTGTATTTTACTCTTGTTATGTCTGTAATTTTATATTTTATTTAGCAGTGGTAGCCGAGTGGTCGAACGCACGCTTTATAAATCAAAGGTTCAAACCCCGGGCCGCATCTCTGGGATTTATGTGCGAATCTCATTTTCATCCGAGATTATCATTTGCTATGAAACGGTGAAGGAAAACATCGTGAGGAAACCTGCACGACTGAGGGAACTTGTATAGTTCTCGATAGATGTGTGAAGTCTGCCAACCCGCACCGGGCTAGCGTGGTGGACAATGGCCTGAAATCCCCCTCGCATTGAGGGGAGGCCCGTGCCCAACAGCGGGACGTTAAAAGGGCTGTAGTAGTAGTAGTATGTCTGCAATTTACTTTAGTGTTTATTTCCTACGTGCTTTCGGGACTTCGCGTTCCCTACTGGGACGGTGCGGATGAAGCGGGTCATGAGTATTCGTCTGTTAGGTATTTAAGCTGTACATACATTTTAATTGTTCCATATCGAAAAGGGTGCCACACAAGTTTCGTATTTTTACGATAGTGTCGAAATGGGAGTCTCTAAAGGGACCCAAATATTACAACCAAGGGAGTGCAGACTTAACTCTTTGTTATAAATTTCAACTTGATACCTCCACGCGTTCCTGAGAAAAAGGGGCTTGGCAGACAGACAGACGGACAACAAAGTGATCATATAAGGGTTCCCTTTTAGGTACCCAACCCTAAAAAGGTCATATTAATAATATGGATGGTGCACGTTATGGGTTTTCGTCTTAAAACACATTTGCATAACATCGTGACATGCATACCCACAAAACCGCTGACACCTATCCTACTTTCAACTGGCATGACGTCATAATTCGTCAGCAATATTAATCAGTACATTTCCTACCGTGTCACGTGTTAGTTGCGTAACGATAAAACAATGGTGTTTTGCAAACCGCCCGCGATTGTTGCTACAGCAGGTGGTTACTGGGCTCTGTGATAACAGTCATGTCTGGTAATTCTTCCTTGTGTCGGAGGGAGACATGCGGACAACAAGACGTTGCACTTTTCATATCACTTGACAACACAATCATCGTATGATTCCAAACTAAGCAGAATGGACCGGGAAAGATCTCAGATACAGAGCAAGTGTCGATAATAGCATTTACGAAATTTGTCCCTGACGCAAAATCGACTTTAGAAGCATTCGGTGCAGTCAGCCGAGCGGTCTACGCTCGAAGAGCTGACCTGACCAGGTTTTTAGATTATAAAGTAAGTAAGGGTTACGTCTATATCTGTCCCTACCCTATCTCTCTTACCTTAAGAAACCTCTTTAAAAAAACTAAACCATTGAATAAAAATTGCGGTTTCTTATCCTTTATCTTAATATCTTAGCCCCGACGAAAGCGTCAATCGACTAGATGTTAGAGCGTCCGCCTTCGAGAAGTTGCGGATTCTGTCCCTACCCTAGCCATTTAACTGTTGGCATACCAGTGTAGCTAAAGGGACAAATTAATCATAAAGAACATGACCTTAACATTATTGCTAGCTCATTCTACAAAAGCAGTATTTTAAATGACTTTCTTTACACCCCCATCTTCCTCTGCTAATTCTTCAGATTCTTGGTAGATGAATCTACTGATACATTCTTGTATAATTATAAATCTGAATAAATAATCGTTGATTAGTATTGATTATATTGTTATTAATCGATTCGTGTAATATCCGAGTATTACGTGTAACGATTAATTATGTAATTTACGCTTGCAAATCAAATGGTGGTTTCTGAGGACAGTTTAAGGAAAAGGGAATTTTTAATTAGGTCACTGTGCCGAATGGACGACTAATGGAAGGTCTACTGCGACAAATTAAATACAATAAGTAGCTTAGTCAGTATATTTATCTAGAACAAAGAGCGGTGTGTAAATATAAACAGCCTGTGCATGTTAAAACCTAGTCCTCTCTTTGCATCTCCGTGGAGCAGTACTTTGCAGAGGGTTCTTATTTACAAATATCGTCAGACAACACATACTCATCGTATGATCCCAAAGTAAGCAAAACTTGTACTATGGACATGTCATGACATGACTTGTACCTACCATAGGACAAGTTTTACAGTCCCAGTTGCATCCAGACTACGGCAAACTTCTAAAAGGCCATTTCTCAAATATTGCCGCTAGCGGGAATCAAACCCGCAAACTCCCGGTGCAGCTGAGCGGTCTCCGCTCGAACCACTAGACCAAGCGACGGCTCGTCATTTCTTCTGGGCACTGCTAAAGTCAAACTTGCTCTGTATCTGCTGAGGAGTTTGATTTTACACCAATAGTCGAAGGCCGCGAATAGACCATTCCAGTAAGATTTTACATTAAGGTGCTTATTATATTACCTACTACTTGTGCGACTTACTATAACGCTTTGATACATATTACAAATTCCTTAACAATATACAGATAAGGGATGAGCCATAACATCACGTTGAATGTCGCATGCTGATCAAATTTCAAGTGTTAACCCATACAACTGCCGTCCCCGACACCGTCGACATAAAGACTAAATTCCCATGAAAGGTACATAAAGTTATTATGACATGAATACGGCGCGGTAATAAATATTGAAATTTCATATTTATTTATGTACATTGCTCGACGACCTTTGATACTTGTAACCGTTAGAAGTAATGGTATTGCATCTATTGGTCAATAAATGTTGATAGTTTGTGTGTCTTTCGATTATAATCGCTGTAACTTTAATATTACCAAATATTCAAATCGTGTCAAGCTTATCGTCACTTGCATTTGATTAATTCTCTCGATGCAATTTCAGTTACCTACTGAAATTTAGGCTTATTGCATCAGTATTGTTGACAACTAATCAAGTCTAGCCTACAGTCCAAATCGTGTTGGTCAGATGGTAGCCGTTGTATGGCTTGCATGCAAGCTAAGACAAGACTTATTTCATTAATTATATTGCACCGAGTTGCTTCCTCCCAAAACAAAATCGATGATAAATCGATTTATCTAGTGTCTTATCTTATCATGGTCGGCTGCGCTAGGCCTGCGTATAAATGAAATATCGAACGGTAATCCACCATTTGAGGGTTGAAGGTTGCGCGAATGTAGGATAGGGCTGGGAAAAGAGATATTGGAGTTAAGATTTTATATTTTGTACTCCCAAGGTGCCCAGCTAAGGCTATCCTTCGTTTGTTGCTGAATCAACTCACGCCCGACCTTCGATCTATCAACATTACTCGTATGATGGATGAGGAGTGTGTCCTCATACATTCCTGCCTACCCTGCATTGAATTCAGCGTGAAGATGTGTATCTAACTAATACTATAGAGAATGCGACCGCCCACGTGCGCTCGACCGTATTTTTTATGTCCTGAACGCATCCTTTCTTCGGTCGCCATATTGAAATTCCTCGCCCTAGTTACCCACATTCAACTACAAGCCTTCGTCTCAAGTGATAAAGTTCAAAATTAATAATAGAATTGGCATTAAGAGCTGTAAAATGAACTTTATGATCATCGGAATAAAGGTCTTTTTGATAATTTGATTTGACAAAAATTCTGAATAGAACCTGATTCGGGGTCTGGATGATGTGACGTATGCCTTTTTATTTATTTTTAAACCTGTCACAGGAATACCGCGGGCTATTAATCAAAAGAGAGCCAGGATTGTTTTCGTTGAGACACATTTGAATAGGATTTAGAAAATCAGAATGCGCAAATCCTTGGTCCCTTTTAAAATTTAATATTTTTTACCAACAGCATTAACTGTATATACAATATATATATACTGTACATAAAATATCTCCAAACCTCGAAATTGTTTTTAAGCAAAATTGTTTTCCTTGTTTCTTTAAATCGGAGTAATCGGAAAATACACATTGAAAATCATAACCTGTCAATAACAGCATAATTCATTCTTCTTAAGTACCTTTTTGTACAAAAGACTCCCGTTTTTTCTACGCATACAAAAGACTTCAATTTATTTACTCTACACTCAAATCTTTGTATATTAAATGGTTATTATTTTCAAATTGGGCCGCTCTCGTGTTTAATATTAAAACCTCTTTAGGATTTGCCGGCTTTAGTGGTGGAACTCAAGAATTCATAAAATGATTTTAAATACCCTCTTTAATTATTCAGCGGTTTCTTTGAAGATTAGCCTGATAGGTAGGCGAATTTGCACAAGGTTACATAAGATTATAGCTCGATAGAAGCTAGGAAGACGCAGAACGATTTTAAAGAGATATTCAATAACACGAATTAACCTGATTACTGACCTAGCTTTTCATACTGCCGTGTGTCTGAATAGAACCTCTAAATAAAAAATGCTAGTAATATAAGATATCTGGCCAAATCAAACAATGCTAACCATACTTAGTAATCACCCATATAGAAGTCTGTACTTTTAATTATATTTACACTGTGCTAAATTATCCTGTAAATATCCCGTATCCGTGTTTTCAAGCTCCCAAACCCAGCTACTACGGCCTACTAGGAGTACATAAATCAGCCAGGGTAATAAAGAGATACCGTTAATGTTCTGTAAAATTTTCTTTGCTGCCTGTTTCCTCAACCTTGCTACTTCCTTTAGCCTTGTATTACTTTACCAGTACCTCGCCCCTGTTCAAACCTTTGTCTTTCTGCATCCTCATTAGACACTGTGTCATTTGACCTTCGCTATGTTCAGCCAGTCTTTGTTTGTCGTTGTACTTTTATAACACTTTTTTCTTCAACGTTTAAATGTGAAATGGAATTATACTGTAAATTGATTTTGTTCAAATATTTGCAGTAATAAAGTCATCGCAAAACGAAAAATTTAACCGTTCTCCGTTTTGGGCATGACCAAGTGTCGTATTTCCGTCCTAACTACACACAAGTTTCCAGAAAACCATTGTACCAAATAACAATTTCCGTCCATTGAATCATCCTGTGTATGTTAATGCACCATTTTGTTATCTTTTTTTTCGATTTCATTCCGAGATCTCACTTGCCTCGCATATTAAACGAACTACCCGATGTTTTGGCAGTTTCAAACCAGCATTTCGACGCCTCCGACGTCCGTTGCTCGTTAAATTCTAAGTTATCCAAATGAATTCCGTCTCTGCCCAGCACTGTATGCAGTATACACAGATGTTTCCGAGTTTTTGGTGGGGGTCCCGTCCAGACACCGTAACGAACGCAGATGACTCATTTGTGTATGTAAATTATGTTAAAATTCAAAACCCTAGGCTTAACTTTGAGTTTTTGAAATTCAAATTCGTGTCTCCTGGACCCCTGAATGACGGCAGGTTATAACTACAGCCCTTTTTAATGTCCCACTGCTGGGCACGGGCCTCCCCTCAATGCGAGGGGGATTCAGGCCATAGTCCACCACGCTGGCCCGGTGCGGGTTGGCAGACTTCACACATCTATCGAGAACTAGTCAAGTTCCCTCAGACGTGCAGGTTTCCTCACGATGTTTTCCTTCACCGTTTCATAGCAAGTGGTAATCTCGGATGTAAATGAGATTCGCACATGAAACCCAGAGGTGCGAGCCGGGGTTTGAACCTGCACACTTTGATTTGCAAGGCGTGCGTTCGACCACTCGGCTACCACTGCTATTGGGTACGGACGGACGGCAGGTTGGGTATGCTTAATTGTTTTTTTTTTCTAGAGGGTCTTTACTCTTGAATAAGGTTATTTAGGATAGCATTTTGTGACTTTGAAATAAATGGGGGTCATTATATAAGGTTTTACTAAATATGACCTTTTTTCTGGGTATAAATTAAGTTTTAATGGATTTGAACTAATTCAGTTCACCTTAAAAACTATTCAGCATTTGCAACAAAATTGTCTTTACATAATTTTGGTTGCTAGTTTACAGAATCATTCCTTAGTGCGCATTTTGTAAGACGTTATTATTATAGAACACGTTTCAAAGACTGTTAAATGAAGAGATATTAATATAACTTATTTCGTATACCTCCAGAAAACATAAATATGAAACACAACTACAAATTGATTGATTTCCTCTTAAATGTTTACGACATTGACTTAATCTCTAATATCCATCTATATCGGTATTTTCGATTTCCGAGAAAGTCCTCTCAAATTACGATTATTCGCGTCGTATTTTCCTTTCCTAGAAATTTCTTATTGAATAGAAGTAGTATATTTTCCACGAATCTACCGTTGTCGAGGTAGTTCAGTTATAAATTGGAAAACCTCCAAGTGCCTTGCGTTAGTGTAACATGCAATTTTTCACTTAGTTTGTCATATTTGCTTGTAGCTATTATAACTTGATGTGTTTTTATCTCTCGTAAAGATGATATTATAATCTCTTAAATATTTATTTTGTAATTATGGAGTGCAAGAAGTTGTATTGAACAGCTTTCTGACCAATCTTCCTTTGCCATATTATTTACACAATGATAGATTGATACTCTGAGTCTTAACACTGGTGATATACTAAGCTTTAGTAACTTAGGCTCTTCCATATCCCATTACACATTTCTTCTTAATGTCTTCTTTATTTAATCCAGTTTTCTAGCAATAAATATCTCATCTCTCTGTCTTACTATTCTATGTAATAAGAACTCTGTAAACCTCTTCAACACCTAACAGTAGCTGCTTTACAGACTTATGGTATGTTCAAGATGCTATTGATATTTATATATTTTATTATAAGTTACAAAGTCGTTGCAGAGACCAGACATTTTCGACGTCTCTATATAAAAATACCGAACGAAAACTTAATTATACGTAATTGTGCATAATCGTTGGTCTATTTTCGATCCGGTCGAGTCCAAGGTTCGAGCGCCAGTCGTGAACCTTTATGTAATTAAGAAACTAGTTTCAATGCGATAAATAAGGAGGACGGTATGGTATTCTATAAAGGATATATATGGGTTTTTATATCTTGCTGTAGTTGTGCAAAAACGTTTTTAAATTGCGATTATAGAGCTATGATCTCATGGATGCCTGAATGGAATGCTAGATTTGTTTTAACTATACAAGTGAATAAAATTGAAGTGTCTGTAATATCGAAATGACGGGTGTTTTTACTTTATGTATATGCAAGTATATATAGTAAGGTAGGTACCTGATTTATAAGAAGTAACTTAAGATACTTAACGGAACTAAACTCCACGCGAAAGGAGTCGCGGGCGCAGCTTGTTAGATACAAAATTGCTGACGGCAATAAAAAATATCATACCCTTTCGCGTGTCTATCTTTGGCTGAACATAATATGGTTAAAGGGTAAGATAAAAAAAATCTGGTACCTTGATAAGCACAAAGTTCTATGCCTAGAATATGTACCTACTTACCTAAGAATTTTGATTTTAGAAGTTGGTCCTTAGTTAGTGGTTTGCTTTTTATTCTACGCCAAAACCTCCGATGTCATACTCCTAAATCGTATGTTGGTATTTTCCGCAAAAACTCTTAATCCGAAGAGTTTCTTATCCGTTAGGGTTATTTTCTATGACATTTAAAACATTCATATTGTTATCCTTGCTAGCTGTATCAAATGTCATAATTGTGACTTTGTACTAACTTTATCTTGAGCCTGTTTGCCTGTTTACAAACCTTGGCTGAAATAATGAGTGCTGCCAACATTTTATACAAAATTGCATTCTATTGTTCGAGGTGCCTACATTTTAAACGTAGCCGAAACATTTTAATGTCTATATTTACGCTAAACGCCGTCGTCTCAGATTACGGGGTAAATGACATCTCACCCCGAAACTCGTGTTAAACTACCCCTAAAAATGCCTCATTTCCTTCATTATAAATCAGGGCCCGACACCTTAAGGTTAATTTCGTGAGCCCATAAATCCGTCTTGGTGACGTCACGGGTGCTTCGGATCGACGTAGGTAGCTTTCCTGGCGTTTATGTACTTACCTACTTAGTGGGGTAGCAGAGGTGATCCCATAATTGGTATTTGGAGCTTACGTTGCGTATAGTCTCATTCATAGCAAGCGTACCCCGGCTTTGAATAATGCCATTTTCAGTAGTATTCATTTCGTAAAGAAATATAAATTTGAAGTACAGATTATTTTCACTCAATGTTTATTATCATCACTTCGATCACTGCATGTCTTGTATTGTCTTTTTTCATACTTACTTATCGGAATCGTAAAATTATCTAGGTATGGTATATCAAAAATACTGTAGGTACATTCTCTTAATACGTGTTTTGTTTTTTGTTGATTATTAGGTACAAATTACCAACATAAACGTCTCTGTAGGCAAAAATTCCGATTAATATTGAACATTATCATACTTTATTAATTAAAGGTCTCATTCCAATTCTATCGATTTTTAAATTCCGACAAGACTTGTCTTGATCTCATAAATCGAGTAACAACCTCTTGACGTCATCAGCGGAGGCTACGCCGGCTTCATGTACCTATTATTCTCGGCCCTGTTCACTGACCACAAGAGACCTTTCCTTGGGGTGACTGTCCCGCCAGCACACCCAGACCCCTCGCTCCAAATACCTTTAAGCGAACCGAAGGTCTTCTTTATAAGTCATGGGTATCACTCGGCCAGCTTACATTGACCCCTTACAGCCCCTGGCGTTCTTATTTTAAAACGTGTAATGAAGGAAGTCGGCTGGTCGCCGGAGGTCGAGCTCCGGTGGCCGTATTCGCTCTTCAATGTTACTGGTTTATTTTTTCAACCATATGTTTTCTGGTCGTTTTGTTGGCCTTGAAAGAATGTCTGGTTAGTGCACCGCGGGTGGATGTCTCTGTATTTATAGATGCCAAGTTTTTCTTCACTACAAATAGGTAGTAGGGGTTTTACCGCCTTTAACCGTGTTTAGTATGAAAGTCTCATTAGATAAATCCATTGCAACTAAAGCTCCCGAGCCTAGGTGACTATCTTCAAGTGTTTGTACGTAAAATGTTACACTAAAATGCACGAAAATGACACTAGCTGATAATTAGTAGATCTCGTGACGTATATCATTCCCGCATATTCGATGTTTCCATGTAAAGTGTTTCTGTGGTATATTGTAAGATAGTCAGGGAGCGTAGCACTTACACGATTTTTCAATACAATTTCCCGTATATGCCAGGGTTTGGAAATCGTAGAAAAATTAGAAACCTTATAGACTAGCTGAGCTTTGTGAAACGTTGTAAATATTTAGTAAAAAATATAAGTAACATGATGTAACTGGCAGCATCGGGGGCGTTACAAACGAAACATAATTTCTACAAATTTCTTTATGAATAGAACTTCGTATGTATTTCTTCAGTACTTGTGTGACTACATCTGAAGCCATTTCAAACTGATATTAAAGGGGATTAGTTACAAATGAATAATGAAACTAATGACTAAGCCAAGCCTTACACCATGAGACCCCAACATTGCACCACACATTCAACTTTTTACGAAACATCTCACGGTTTTGTGGTCTCACCAATGTCAAACTTACATCACCAAAACTAAGCTAGTCGTAACAGTAACCACATAAATTCCTAAAGAAATCGAAATGTTCTTAAATCATAGCTCAATAAACGCTACGAGATCTTTGCGAACTGATATTTACGTCAATGTATATCTTATATCTTACGGAATAAGGGTGTACGCGTTGAATTTTGAATGTAAACGTTACGTTTGTCGGGATGTGGGCCCAGAAAAGTGGTCCAAAGTCGTCGGACTGGTCTCGGGCGGGTTCGACCTGTTCCGTCCCGTTCGTCTTGTCTTATTTTTGTTTTGCGCGAGGCACTGACCACCACAACAAAGGTCCGTGGGCTGAACTTGTTTTTTTTATCGAAGGAGCGTTGCCTATAAGATGCCTTTTCTTTTGAAGTGTTGTGTTACTGAATTTTGCTAAGAGTCTGATTATTTAACTTAAGTGACTCAGTTTTCAACTCTACAACAATTACAGTGTCAGAGCTGTTCAAAATACGTTTTCTTCTTATTACCAGTCAGAATAAATAAGTTTCGCACACCCGATGCCACCTTCCATCTACTCCTAAGGCAATAACTCCATGTTATCTAGTGATTTGGGTCTCGCCCTCAGAGGCAGATGTCATTTTGACCGCTGTCAATAGCATGGACTAGGGACTGGATTCTTGGGATCCATTGGTCTTATCTAATTAACTGTCGCCAAAGCATAATTGTTGAGGTTCTAAAACCCTTTATAAAGAAATAGTAGTAGTAGTGCTGATAACAAATAATAATATATAATTGTCAGTGTTATACCTACATAGATAATATTACAGTAAACAGATAGCTTGTTTGAGCTTAATAAGTTTCATTTGAACTGGACTTGCTTTACGAATTGAAGTATTCCAATTTGAAACGGGGACTTAAGAAACACAGTTTATCTTTGCCAAGCCTATTTCTCTGTTATTGTACATCAATCAAATGTGAATTAACAATACTATTTATGACCTAATGAATTCTATTGACATTTTTTTTTTCAAGAACTACTTAAAGTTCATCTTACAACCTTTGATATGTCTCTAAGTATCTATCATCAGCACACTTTGGCGAATCTTTTTGGAATGCATTTAGCTAGTTCATCTCGCTAGCATTCTATGAGGCACATCTTAAGGTGTAGCCGTTGTTCATATCTCTGGATCAACTTTAGAGTCGGGACTGTTGTTAGCAACTGACGCATGAAATTCCGACGTTTCACGACGTAAATACAAAACATTTCCCCTCCCTTGAACCGTAAAAAAAACACCAACAGCACAAACAGGCCGCGTATAGTTTATTTATCTATTTATAGTCCGGGCCAAGTGTTCGGTTCATTACTTGTGAACATATTGGTGTGTTTACGCTGTGTATTTCTGGAGCTAGCCGTGTGTTCCCCCACGTGTGGCCGTGTCTGCCACTGCACTGGCTGTATGACGGCATGTCAGGACCCTTGATTTGTAAAAAAAGTTACAATTTTAATCTCTCTTTTATAGCAATCGAAATTTAAATTCGAAATATAAATAAATACATCATCACGCCTGTATTCCCCGAAGGGGTAGGCAGAGGTGCACTGTAGTGCGCCCACACTTCGCCGATGTATTTTTGGTCCCAATGTAATAGGGGGCGAGCCTATTGCCATTATACCGGGCACATTCTCCCTCAATATGAGGGAGATTTTTGGGCTATAGTTCACCACGCTGGCCCAGTGCGGGTTGGTGAACTTCACACGCCTTTCTATAGACGTGCAGGTTTCCTCACGATGTTTTCCTTCACCGTTTCATAGCTAGTGGTAATCTCGGATGTAAATGAGATTCGCACATAAACCCAGAGGTGCGAGCCGGGGTTTGAACCTGCACACTTGCAAGGCGTGCGTTCGACCACTCGGCTACTACTGCTTCAACTAAATGTTTTCGCAATTTTGAAATGTGTTTGGGGCATCCGCCATCTTTTTTACTGTCATGAGGTACCTATGTTTATGTATAAAGTGTATTTATTGAAGTTGCCCTTTCTATTAATTACTCGATATTGGCATAAATACCGCTAAACGCAGGTGCAGCCATTCCTCATCTTATTGCAATACAATTTCATCATTTCGTAAAGAAACGAACAAGTAAGTTTTTTAGAGACTTTGGACATACATAAGACTATATTTGACAAATCTAAAAATTATTGCCGTCTGGTTCACACAATATGACCACGATGGCGGTATAATTAGTTAATGTATTTAAATTCAGTGCTAACCAAATCAGCACCATTGTACTTAAACATATTTGTTAGTTGACTTGTGCTCATTTCCACGTTTTATTTTTGTAAACCCAATGACAAAAATAAGGCTTTTAAGCTCCATTCTGAAAGGACTGTCGCCGAGTCAATTTATTTTCTTTCTAGACGTCAATAGAGATAAATTGAAGCTATTCCTTTTAAGGATCAGACCTATTTCTTACTTCGAAATAATATTAACTAGCAAAGAGTGGAAGAATACCGAATTACACGTGTTGCTTCGAATGATGTATTTTTGGATTAAAAGGTTTTAATGTGTACATTTTTAGACTGGCTGGATTTTGTGCGTATTTTAAAGCGAGATTTGGTTTTAGGGCCGATTAGTCTCCGTTTAGCCCAAATCACCCTCATCAGCTAGATTTGTTTTAAGATATCGAGGTCGTAATTTTGTTATCTGCCAAACGTGGGTAGATTAGTCTGATGTTACAGACTTAATGTAGCTACCGATAAAGTGTTTGTATTTTTAACCGAAGAAATGTTTTCATTTTAAAAATTCAAGTTTCATGATCTTGATCCGACATTCAGTCGCTTCTTAAATTATGTAAAACTGAAACAAAAAATACCTTCTTCAGCTAACATTACTCGCGATTTAACAATATTTTCAGTGTATAAGAGGATTTCTCTTAAAAATGCAACATAGTACCGACTTAGATGTTGGATAAGATAAAAGTACTAGGATTACATAAATCTGAGCTTGTGCTACGTCGCATGGGAACATTGTAAGCTGTGCGCTTTGTGGATATAGGTTTACTTTGCTGAGACAGTGATCTTGAGACCTCCTTGAAGTTATGCGCCCCTAGTAGGTCGTTATATATTTTTATCTCTTTGTATAAATGTGATAAGTTATCCTAATTCAAGCCATATACGGCCCAATACAGCTCTTGATAAAATTTACGTTGTGCCAAGAATTCTTGGCAAGAAATTTGTCCATAGATAAAGGTTGCAAGACGATGAAAGCATGTTCACACCATGTGTTCTCGACGACAATGCACAGTGAATCAAAAACTGCACCCTCCCAGACAGAAAAAATAGTGTTACGGAATTATTGAAAATTAAATCTCGTGACCTAATTTATGATTTCCATTTTCCAGGTAACTACAGAAACACGGGTACGAGTGAGTGAATACATTCGCATGTTTATTCTGGTCAGTGTTTACCTTTGCCTACCTCGCCGGCCGGGATACAAATAAGTGTGGTCTCTTTAGTGATGTAAATTGACGATATTAGCCCGATGTTGCTTTGAAAACGCCTCTCACGTTTGAGGCCGAAATATAACTTTTGATGAATTGGCTGTGTGTTTTCATTATAAATGGAATATAAATTTCGACTCATTCCGACTTGCCGATTATGTTTTCCCATGTTCTTTGAATGGAAAATTGTATTAGAAGCTATGAGTTTCGGTGATTTAATGATTTGACTTTGCTTTGTTTAGGTTTTTTTTTATAGCAAATACATTTATATTTTATGGAATCGTCGAATTTTTTTATTTTTTTAGATACATAACAGCTTTTCTACATTTCTTACTTTGGAGGGATGATCTGCTTCTGTAGGCTCTAATTGGATAAAGTAATTGCGTAAATTGTATTAGGTACCTACGCAAATGATACATAGCGAGCGAGGTAATGAGATTTTTCAATGAGCTACACAGGGAATTTCGTGCCGGCTCCGGCTATAATTATTAACTTGGGTCTACAGAGACATACCAAATATTTGCCCGCGTCAAGATTACCGCGGAAGCAGATGGTATAAGTCAAATTTTGATGAAAAAATTCCGACGCCGCTGTTTACTTTATCCCCGAGCCGGTAATGAACGCCATCCCTGTTCCCTTAAAGCATAAAAACGTTAGATGAGTTATTTTTACGTGCTTCTCTGTGTTAGTTTGTCGATGTGTCGCATACGTTCCACGCCGTTTATTTTTTTTCCATACCAAAATCGGTACTTTCAACTTTTTGTCCAAATAATTTAACGAGGGTTCGCTGTGTTCCATCGGCTGTTAAATAATAAATACCCAGACATCGGGCTATATATTTTGATCCAAAAAATAAGTCACAAAAATGGTTTATGAGGTCTGCGCCCACGGACTGACTAAATTAGCGTCGGTTCAACATCTGAGAGTTTACTCCGGACATTCTTACCTGCCTTCCGTCGAAAAGGTTATTTTTTATCAGACCCCGATAGCGTGTTCCCTAAAACCATCAGGAAATTCTACACCGGAATTCATTCAAGTTGGCAACTCAAAAAGTAAGTTGAAAGCCCACCGCAAAAACTCAGTTTTATCTACTTTCAGAAGGCGACTTAAATTTTATTTATGGGCATTGTGTAGTGTGCTCAGAGACGAGTGGAAAAGTAATCTGTTTTAGACCATTTCTACCCCACAGATAAATCGAAACAATAGATTGCGGAACTTACTTAATGTACTGAGGTGCGTTGTTATTATTTTCATTTTCCGTTTAAGTAATTATGAAACTTACTAAGTTTTTAATATGGATAGCGATCGAATATCGTTAAATAAAGTATTGTTTTTCCATTTTCTTGAATAGAATTGTGTTATAAAATATTGTATGAGTTAATAAAATTTAACTGATCAAGTCATACTGTTGAAAAGTCACGAACTGTGTAAAATGTACCACGTTTATTACGTAAAACTCGTAAACACTACCAAAGAGTAGAGCACCTTTAAAACTAAGTCCACCCCTGTGTATCTATATAAAACACGGTCGATTGTGTCGTAAAATACATTTCAGATCCCACCACCAACTTGGGGGATTACAAATGAATTATTAATGTGAGTATACACATAAAACCTGGGCCTTTTTTATACTTTTCGCCATTATTTCGTTTCTTAGTTGCTGAGTTCGCCCGGGGTTGGTCTTATTTATGGGTAGAGAATTACCACATGTTGCACTTTTAAGGAGGTGGAAGGAACGGAACTAAAGAACGATTTCTCATGTGTGATTTTTTTTACATAATTTGTTTTTCAAAGACTTTTGTGTCCAAATGAACGTTCGTTCAAGCCTGAGATTCGTAGTTAATTAATAATTGATTTATTCAAGTATAATTACCAACAGTAGTGTTAGGAAAATAAAAAGCCCTCCGTTGTAGACGTAGACGCAAATCTATTTTTAATGACCACTTGAGTTGTGTTATTTCGTGGTTCGGAAGCAGTTAATTGAATATGACAAGAAATATGTTTTTTGATTTAATGTTGTTCAATACTGCGGTAAAAATATTGAATTTTACCCCCTTAGTACTACTTACTTAGTTGTTTTTTTTGTACAAATTAAGTAAATATTTTGCATAAAATAGGAATGTGTATAAAAAATATTATTAGACTATTACAAAAGTTAAAAAAAAGTCTATACGCTCAGTCTGAAATGAGTTTTTAAGCTATAGGTAGATGTCATTTATGAGTTCCTAAAACCCGCGTGTTTACGTAACAAATAATTCATTTTAATTAATGCGATGCCAAGTGAACCCATATTTTTCAACTTGATCCCAACATTTCCTCAACTGCAGGGCCCGTAGACCTCGCCAGAGAAAAAATTAACACCCAAAGCCTCACGACGTGACCCTTTATTTTCATAATGAACACTCATTCGAGATTGCCCATCTTTATCACAGTGCCATCTGTTGATTTTCTTTGTGAAACTCCACCCTTTGTTCCGCAACGGCATCATTCAACTTCGAGACTTATTACTTTATAGATAAGGTCTGTTGTTGTACTTGAATAGTTTGCATAATGAAGGCATTGTTCCGTATAGAGGGCGCCCGTATCGTCTCACATGTGCACTACTCGTTAGGGCTTCATAAGCACTTTTGTACCCGTATGTCCGTGCCAAGTTAATTTAGCACGTTTGATGGCTGAGAATTTTTCAATTTTGAGCTTTAACGCTCAGTAATAGAGGTTAGAAGTGATGTTTATGAAATCATTACATTAGAAGTAGATTGCGAATTGGTTGGATTATGTAAATGTGGCTTAGTAAACTTTTAATGAGGGTGTATATCTAATTAATTGTCGATTATTTTGAATAAAATGTCTGGTTTTTATTTATTTCTAAAGTTTTGACAACAATAATGACTAATTTGCTTACTTTACTCACCTCAGGTACACCTTCAGTGGACCTTTAGCGAGGCTGACGTGATGTTTCTTAAAGAATGTAGGATAATTATAAAAAAATAAGCTTTGTTTTAACGACGCGACGGCTTAGTGCAGTGGCTTGAACATATGCCGCTCGGCTTAGATTGCGGGTTAGTTTCCCGGCAGTGGCAAATTTAGGAAATGGCTTTTTCGGAATATTCCCGTGTGTAACTAAGTTCCCCCAGGACATTATATGATACCCATAGTAAAAGCTTTGCTTAATTTGGGATCGTACATTGAGTATGTGTTGTCTGAATTGAATTTGAAAAAAGCAACCATGGAGTTTCTTGCCCATTCTTCTCCATAGGAAATGCATTCCGAATGGGCGGTAGAGCTACTATTTTTATTATTTACCGACGATTCATAAGTGCCTGTATTGGTTTATATGAATAAAAAATATTCTGATTATGGCGATATAAAAAAACATTTTTTTTAAGCTTCTACAAGAGTAGCTTTGCTTTTTGTAAGTGGGATTAATAACGCAAGTTTAACATGGAAATACAAAACAAGAAGAAAACCAAGATAAGTATCACTCAAAAATTGCTACATCGAAAACCCGCATCTGCCGAGCGCGATGGAAAACCGAAAATCGTTAAACTTTCAATTAAAATCCATTATATTTGAGAGCCGACGTAATAAAAGGCGTAATGGCGTCTTCATTTCGTTAAATTAATTTAGAACTTGGATGAAGAGATTTGGAATTATAAAATTACAGGTTATTTATAGGTTACAGTGATATTTCGAGATGGAATTTATGTAAGAATTTACTTTAATGTTATATATATTGAAACCGCTGCTTTCACAGACACTAGACATCGTCATCTCACTAAATCAGCTGGTTGCTCTTGATTGAAAATAGCTCTATGGTGGTATGATAAATTTAATATTTATATTAATTAAGCTAGGGCACAAAAGGAAAATATCCTCCATTTCCATTCAGTAGTGACAGGCTTTTACATTGACATGTATTGGTCTATTTTTTATTTCGATTTGGTGTAGAGAAATCCAATCGGCGTATCGTGTGTCGAGCTGATGAAAGCTTGTTGCTTTAACATCGGAGAGTACAAGAGGTTCCAACCTGATGGATTCCTGTGAATGCCCCGATTATATGAAACTCTTGCTGCAAAACGTCTATAAGCTAAACAGTTATCAAAATAATTAATATTCTTAGTAAGTCTAACGTAAATTAGCCAGAGAGCTTCTAAAATCTAGTAAAATTATTTAAATCAATGACACCATGACACATTTATAAAAAATATTCTCAAGATATAAAAATGTACCACATCACTTTTGTTAATGGATCATGATTTTGCATAAAATACCTACTGAGTTTATTTAGGATTCCATGTACGTGTCATTGAAAAGGCGACCATAGGTCATGACAAAGCGTTACAGATCCCATCGTACTTTAAAATTCCATTGTAATTGGCTGGTAATAAGATTGGAATTTCCTTAAATTTGAAGGAAAATCTGTATTAGTATCATGGAATTAATGGGTTTTGCCACATTCAGTCACCATTTCAGGACGAACAGTAACGAAAGTCTCCCGGTTCAGGATAAAGTCGTCCCAACAAAATATTCCAGTCGACGTCCCAATTTACATTGCCATATGTAAATACATACATTTATTATGTATCCGTATGTTCGGTACGTGTTGCCACATCTGACTTGTTTATTTAGGCTCCAGGGCTGTATGGCTGTATTCTTTATATGGGATCGATATCTTGATAGGCACTTTGTATGTATGTTTTATGTTACGATACGATATAGGACTGTTAAAGGGGTGGTTTTGTGTAAAATTTCAATTTATATTGCATTTTGGTTCTGGTCGGCAGTTTTTCTGAGATAATGTCATCTCAAGGACACTGCAGTTCGTCGCCACTCGCGTCTGTGGGCTTCCTGCGACGCGCATAAGGTCATTGGTCTACCTTGGGGTCATTTCACACTACGCCTTTAGCCACGTCGCCATTTCAGAACCTTTCGCTCCAACGGTCGTCGGTTCTGCGGGATATTCTGACACGGTAACAATGATGATTGGTTGCAAATTGTTAATCTGTTGTGTTGTGATGTTGTTAGTGTCACAACTAAGAGTTTAACCAGGTTTTGTCGCAGAGCCTACACGTGACTATAAATAAGGTTTATAATGGTATCCTAATTGACGTACCCTAAACAAAACGTAATGTCAACCCAACCATTACTTCGCTACCCTATTCGATTGTGCGTACCAGCAGACATCAAAGCACGAGCTACGTAACAAGACCTTTTCTGAGCCAATTATATTCATAGATGGTTGATCACGAATACCTACGGACACATTTTAAGTCTCCCGTCTCGGGCTAATGACTGTTACGAAAGTCTTTTAATAAAGTCTCGACATCCGAGGATCAAGGTCTTTGGGGACGGAACATTTTAAGTCTGCATTAATAAAGGACGTCTTGTTATGGAGACGACGACACCGGAATAAATATTGGTCTTTTTAAGGATAACTGCGGCTGAATTTTCCAGGAGGTGGGGAGGTAAAGTTTATTAGTAATTAGTGATTTATATGGGCTTTTTGAGTCTTTTTGGGCTTATTGAAGAATATTTTGTTATTGTTATCATCAATGTAAGCGACCTCAGTAGGAGAACTGAAATCATGTATCTATCATCTAATCAGCATCCATAATAAATCACAAGTAATGTGATCCATTTATATCAACATACGTCTCAAGTGATCTGCCACTCACATAAAAAATTACACACATCGATATCGTTATAGTTAATTCAATAGATGATAGAAACCCACTTGATGTTCGATATCGTTCGTCGAGATAGCCTCATCGACTCTATCTGCTTTGATATATCCCTAATGCTCTATGAGCTGTTTAAGGAAGTGTCTAATAAGAGTGTAAATTAGACAGAATTAGAACCGAACTTTATGTAAGTTTTTCTAAAACAACAAATTCTTGATAAAGAGATCTGTTTAGTGGATAAGGTGTGCTAGTGGCAAAATGGTTAGGAAAATCTGGATGTTAGGAGAATAAGACCCAATAATAGAGGAGACATTCTCCAGCAATATGCTGATGAGATCGACGAATCAACATTTTTACATTTGTTTTTTTCTAAGACGAACATATTGTCAGTCTTAGCGAAATTATGTTCAAACTATTGACTGTCAATATATTAAGATAGTCACATTCTTTTCTGATATCCTTTGTTATTAACATCTGTTTTATCCGATGATGCTTCTGCTCTTCACCCATTACTAAAACCGTTTCACCAACAATACCCCACTTGAATAAATATAAAACATTCCGCCATTAGGCCCTCGAAAACTTATATGCTCCGAGAGCCCTTTGAACAAAATTACACTATGTTTGTGTTGGGTTTCTCCATTCCTATAGTTCGGTACACTTTGCATCGATGAATAAATAAATGTTTTCTCTTTAGATATCTTTTTGTTGACGCGTGAACAAAGGAAACGGCTTGTTAAAGAGGTCGTCTGGGACGTAGCCGTATAAAATAAAGATGATTTGAATTAAGAGTTCTCAGATGTAGCATACATTAATAGTCTATGTCGATCATTCTTGGAAATTGTTTCGAATTAAACATTTGATTCATGCAAGTATTTTGTCTGGATCTATAGATGCTTGTTACGTGTTCTAAATCTAATTTAAAGGCTCCCTGTTGTCAAAGATCTTGTGAGACGGCATAGAATTATCAAGATCCAATAAGCTTCTGTCTGGTATTGTCGAATAATTTCTCAAAGTTATTTAATTTTTCCACAAGCTATCTTATCTCGGCCTACTCTTTTTAAATTAACAAAGTTCTGGGCTCCCTAATTTTGGATGTATCTTCAAAATCTATTGTTTTTATCCGAAACAATATCGTTGATTGTTGAATTTATACCCACTTCCTAACTCCGCTGTCTGCCGAAAACTTAGTTCAAACTTCAACTGAATTTAATGGATGTCGGAAAAGTTCGCTCGCTTTTATCATTAATTTGGCTTTTATAATACGATTACACGATGGGACGAGATCTGTTTGTGTATTATCCGTTGTACTTTTGATTTTAATAATAACGTTAGGTACTTACCCCCATTGTTTAACTTTAAACTTTTGAACTCTGATTAGGGGATCGAGGGTTGAGCGAGATAAGTATTTTTAATATTCGTTAAAATTATCTTTTGTACTCGTATTTCGGTCCGAGTGCTACTTAACTCCTTAAGTGGTTTTTATATCACAACAATCGATGATTTTCATTTCAATTAATGTTGCATTTTGTTTGTATTTGATTTATCTTCTGTCAAAATAAATATATGTCATTTTCTTTTTACTATTCAAGATACATAATCGCCTGCATTAATTAATACCTTAATACCTTTACTATACTGAAAATAGAAATATTCAAAATTCCCATGTTATAACTTTAAAATCTTGTGTATCTACAAATGTTTTAGGTACAAATGGTATTAGATAAGAAGTGTTGTAAACCATAAGTCTCCACTTAGTACACAAATCAATGTAACATGATATATTAAATTTCATCCATCCGATCTAATAATGATGAAAATGGTATTACAAATAATTAAAAGTCGTCCTTCTTTTGACACTCTCAAAAGTATCTACTGCGTTCTAGTTTTCAGTCTCGTCTCAGATCACGCGTACATCATCATACAACCACTTTTTTTTGCAAGGGGAATGCATTTACGCATCCCCGTTTGCTCAAGTCAAGTTCAGCAACAAGAGTTGCCACTACCGACCAAAAACCCCATGGTACTCCGCCTTCCTCGGCTAGTGACGGGGGGCGTGGGACCGCTCGCACTTTCTCCGCACAACCATCCCTACATAAGTCATTACTAAGGAAGGAAGTCGACCCAAATTCGAGCCCAATTTTAAATGCCCGGTAATATTTTAATGTATTGCAACAATAACTTAATTCGAACAATACACGTACGGTGGCAGTTTCCAAAATTAATTGCCTTACCTTTTGTCGTGGGTTAATTTAAAATTTATTTCGACGTGTGCCACTCGCGACTCGCGTACCCGGACTAATTATGTTCTCGTATAAAATATTCGTAATTAAAAGATTTTGACGATTTCTAAAAGTGAAGCACGAGTCTTGGTCTTAGTACAACCGATTATCTACTTCCAATAAAACTGTTATATGAAATAGCATTGTTTTTTTTGTCTCATCGAATAAACTTTTTTTAACTAGCATGAGAACAGAGGAGGTTCTCTATTTGACTTCTTTTTTGGAACCAAATTTCATCAATGACATTACTTCACTATTGATTTTAGTCGCGTGGTCGCATGGTTTTATCCAGTAACCAACGAGTTATTTTATCAAAGAGGGACCATTTCCGAACATTCGACAATTTCACACGTACGTGTACGTGAACATGCCAGTGTCTAGACGGCCGTGGCATCAATGAAAAAAATCTTTATCACTGTCATCATCCATTTTTATTTATAATGTGTATTTAAATATCATCATTTCATTCATTTCGTAAAGAAGAAGAAGGTTGAATTTGCTCTTACTATTAATTACTTGACACTGGCTAAAATAGCCGCTAAACGCATGTGGAGCCATTCCTCATCTTATTCCATTAAAATATAATTAATTCATTCATTTTTAAAAAAAAGAAGAAAATAAATGAACCGAAAATGTCGGTCCAATTTTATTTGGACGCGTTTATTACACATTTAAGTATCTATATTTTCTAATATCATTGTCACAGACAATCAATCTTCATGTATATTGTCATTGAATTCGCTCGTTTCAGTGTGTTCAGGCAATTGAAGCTATATCCTACCTAGAGTACTTTCAGAACAATTTCAATTCATTAATCGGCCGCGCAAGTTAAAGTGAATCACAGTATATTATGTTGACTATGCGTGCTACGGAACTGTTCTATTAGTATGTTTACTTGGCTTTATCTCAGCGCTCGCAACGAGGAGGGGGATAACTTTGAGATGTCACACACAAGTCGCCTACAAGCTTTCGTATAATCCGGCACGGATCTATGGCTTTTGAGAGGCGTTTAAAAGGAGCTGTTAAGCCCCTCGCACACTGGGGCGTCAAAACCCGCGCGTTATAATTTCTGCCAAAAGCTCTTGTGTGAATATACAAAAAAGAAATCTATGGTAATAGCCACGCCCTCACACGCCGAAATTCGCTTGCACTGTCAATGTCAAGTTGTTGAAGAATGAACTTTTTCTATATGTGAATACAGTTCGATTTGGTTGTGGCAAAAATTTTGACGCGTGGAAAGGTCTAAGTTCGTTTGGGGATTGGCAAAGAATTGTTCACGTGCCTTTTGACGCGCCTGCAGACGCAGAGCTGCAGACGAGAATTTTGACGCATGGGGGCCTGGCTTCTACCACAGAAATTCAAACTTTATGCATATTGACACAGAGTTCGTTTTAGTATGGGAAAATATTTGGCGCGTGAGCGTGTTGCGCCAGTGTGCCGAGGGATTAATAAGAGTGGAAGCATTTAGTATACAGCCGATGTAATGAAACTATGAAGTAAATATAGGCGGACCCTTGTCACCGCCCACAGGACTCGAGTTGTACACTAACTTGTGTTCCTAATGAACTATATTACTAAAATTGTTGGCTCAATGTCTTGGGTTTATTGTGACAGTCGGTGACGAGTTTCAGAAGTGAGTTCGAAGGTCGGACGTCGTGTAACATCTGGGTCTGCTAACAAGCGTTTATCTTTTTTAGGGTTCCGTACGCAAAGGGTAATACGGGAACCCTATTACTAAGTCTTCGCTGTCCGTCCGTCTGTCACCAGACTGTATCTCATAAACCGTGAAGCGGGTTTTAGACAACGCTATAATTCTATAATATACAGGATGTTTCAGAAGTCCGAAATAATACTTTGACGTTTGCATCAGTATCAGGTACACAACAGAATGGTATAAAAAAAGGATCGAAATTCGATCATGTTTTTACAACTTTTTTTTTCGTCGTCAATTTCTATAACTTGTAATATCTCGAACCCTATGTACAATTTGCATGTTCTGTTTGTGAATATTGATAGTTGCCCCTTATTCGTGTAGTATACAATGCTAAATAGGGTTATGGATTTACCCAAAGGCCAGAAAACGATACTTGCGACAAATATTCAAAGGTCTATAACTCAGAAACTATGATAGTTAGGTATAAACTGTCCTCAGTAAGCATCCACATATGAGCTACCGTATATGTACCTAAAGTGTTATTTCGGACTTCTGATACACCCTGTATAGCACAACAATATCGCGCACCATACAAAGCCAATAATATATAGTACAGTACAGTGTTAACGTGTCCATAACAATGTATGGTGCGCGATATTGTTGTGCTATGAGCTTTATACTATATGCTATTATATTATAGCGTAGTCTGAAACCCGCTTGATAGTTAGAGAGTTAGATAGTTGACGTTCACAGATGATGTATTTCTCTTGCCGCTATAACAACAAATACTTACAAACAGAATAAAATAAATATTTAGGGCGGCTCCTATACAACAAACGTGATTTTTTGCCGGTTTTATAAATAATGGTACGGAACCCTTCGTGCGCGAGTCCGACTCGCACTTGGCCGGGTTTTTCCCGGTTTTATAGATAATGGTATGGAACCCTACGAGCGCGAGTCCGACTCGCACTTGGCTAGTTTTTTCTAGCCCGTCGATACCAATCCCAAAACAAACTGTATTATGTATAATTCATAGAAAAAGCACATTTCTTAGCGAAAACACATTGATGACGCGGGAAATACAATCTAACACCTACTACACGGGGCTTTGCCAATACCAAAACAAACCTTGTGTTAATATGCATCAAGACTAAATTTCTGTGGTAAAAGACGCACACCCCGCGCATCAATAGTCACTCGCGCTGTCAGTGTTATTGGAACGTAGTTCCTTATCGCGTTTTGCGAAAGGGGGCTAGACGGAAAAAATTAAGACTGTAACGACACTTTTTGTAACGACATTTTGTGTTTCATTTTTATCGTACGACACTTTTACATATGTGTGTGTGATTTTTATTGTATACATTTATGTAACGATTCCGATTTCGATGTGTGTTATGTATATGTACAGTTTTTTTGCTTTTTTTTTATTTCAAAAGGAACTTCGTTCCATCCGGGTGTCCCTTGACACCTCTCAATTTTTTTTTAGTTTAAGAATGTTTTTTATGTATGAGTCAATACGGTTTGTTTTGGTATGGCAAAACATTTGATGGGCTAGTGTCGCGCGTTGTCGCCCCACTGCGCGGGGCTTAATTTGCTCAGTGCCTATTCGAAATAAATATTCTTTATTAACGTTCGCATAGTTTTTATAATTAAATATTTAATAAAATCCCAGGTGTGCGAAGTTAAGATACAAATATTTTAGCTATTTTCTAATAAAAGTTTAATCTTAAACTTGATTTATATGACAGCTGCTAAATATATTTATACGGAGGCTGTTACTGAACCAAATCAGATGTGGACCGAAGCAAAACTAACACTAATGTAACTTAAATCCATTACAGTTCACTTTTAATATTAATAAAATAAATAAATATCGTCATACAATACATACTCCCGTATGATTGTAAAGTACCTTGTAAAGTTAAGTATTTTGTACTATGGGCAACTTTGAAAATGGCATTTCTAAAATATGCCGCTGTAAGATATGTCGGAATCGAACCTGATGCAGACCTTTTTTTTATAGTCGGAAAATCCTGTATGGATACCCTGCCACCCTGGGGAAGGTAGCAGGTTTATATGGGAGTCCTGGCAGAAGGCCGTATAGCCACTAAAACCGACGGTGTACCATCCTCCGCTTATATCGGGTCGCCACGGGATCGCTTAGACCAAGACGACCTCAAATCGCTGAATTAATTATTTTATTACTCCCCCAATTATAGTGTATGAAATTTTTTTTCACGTGTTTCGCTGTTAGTCACGTTGGTCCAACAACGTCATGGTTATACAATCCGTTAACAAAACAAAAATTGTAATTTGTTTTCCACTTCGCGAAACAGAGGTCGTCCCTTGTTCAGTTCCCTTGTAACTTTCCCTCAGAAACTCTTTTCACGTCAATTTGTTAACGAAGAAACCATAATTACGGGTTGATTGCGTATACTAAAAAGCCCTAGAAATGGAAACTTCGAGAATTATTCACGGATCACGTAACGGTTGCTACCTGAACGCTTTTATACGTGTTTTTATAAAGGAGTATTCGCCATCAAGGCCAGTCTGGTTATAATGAACGCAACGGACGTGCCTCGTGGCATCGCCAACGGGATAACGAATAATAATTTATAACTATTATGAATAATACGTTATTTCTAACGTTTTTCATTACGTCCGTTTAACGGTTCTCAATGGACTACGGAGAAACTCTTACCTGTGTGGACTATACGCATGCCGGTCTTATTATATACTACCTATTAACCTATATTGTTTTATTGCATTGATTTTTACTAACATCATAAATAATAAATAAAAAATCATAAATAAAAAAATCCTAGCAAAGGTCATGGTAAGTACGAGTTTCACAAACTATTCTCGCTAGCGTCTGTATGGAGAAGATCGCTACTCCTAACTAATGTTTTAACGAATACACCGAATTGATATAAGTACCTATAGAAGCGTATTATGAGTACATATATATTGTGTACATATATTTTACATTTTTATCCTCAAACTCAAAGAAATTATAAGCCAAGCCATGTTCCGTGGCTTTTTTCGTATTCTATATTTTGCGTATTGCACATTTTGTTCTAAAACGATGTTTTTCACTTGTTTCAGATCTGAAGCACTGAGAGACGAGGCGCCGTGGCCGCCAAACATGAATTAGATATCGCTCCCAACGATATCGAAACGTAAGTATTTCGAACAATATATATATACCTTACCTTATATATAGGATGTTTCAGAAGTCCGAAATAATACTTCGACGTTTGCATCAGTTTTGGGTATACCTACAACTGAATGGTATACAAATTTGATCGAAATTTGACCATGATTTTCCAACTTTTTTTGCGTCGACAATATCTGTAACTCGTAATATCTGGAATTCTATGTAAAATTTTCATGTTTTGATTTCTGAATTTTAATAGCCGTCTCTTGTACCTATAGTTTACATTCTTATATAGTGTTACAGATGTGCCCTAAAGCCAGAACACGATACCTGCGACAAATATTCAAAGGTCTATAACTCAGAAACTATGATAGATATAAACTGTTTTCACTAGGCATTCTCATATGAGTTACCGTATATGTACCCAAAGTATTATTTCGGACTTCTGATACACCTTGTATACCTAAAAAAAACAGGATGCTTCAGAGGTTCGTCAAAATATTAAAGTTAGTATATGGTGAATATGTTGATGCTTAGTAAAGTTAAAACTTTATCTATGATAGTTTCCGAGATACTGATTCTTGACTGATCACAACTCTATTGTGCTCTTAACAATGATAAGCGGCCACTATTCTTAAAAATTAACGTCATGATCATGAGATTTCATGAAAAAAATATTTGGCCATTTTTCGATACATTATTCTTCCGCGTCGTATCGGGGTCATACATCATATATGAGAAGTCCTGAATTAAGCAGATTAGAAGGATCAAAATAGAATCGCAACATCTTTAGCTTACAAGGCAGTTAAACATGTATAATTTGTGTTATTTCTCCTCCAGACCTCCTGCCTACATGGCAGGCACGTTCAATTTTAATTTGTCTACATTCACTACAGATATCATGTTCCCTTCGTCAACTTCTCTCGACTTGTTTTAAGAGCGAAAAGCGACTTTTTGGGATTTGGATATTTATCCAGATTTTTTTGTTCTTTAAAAAATTGACGACGTAAAAGGCCATATTGAATCTTTAGATATGATTACATATTATTTGTTCTAAAAGCAGCCTTAGTTTGCTTATACGGTAGCAATCGTAACGACACAAGACGACGTAACTACTATTATAGAAGTATTTCTTATTACAGATATTTATATCTATTGAATTAAATTTGACCACTATAATCCAAAATATGACGCAAGTAAACCACATACCTATTTACTTACTGACGTATACTTACTAATTATAATGAAAGAGATTGCGAGTAGGTACGAAGATAACCTATTTTTTTTTACTAGCCTTTACGTGTCCCACTCCTGGGCAAAAGCCTCCCCTTTACTTCTCCACACATCTCGGTCTTGGGCTATTTCCTGCCACGATGTCCCCGCAAAGGTGTTCAAATCATCTCGCCACCTCTTCCTCGGTCGACCTCTTCGTCGGCGACCGTCAACAGGTATCCAATTGGTAGCGATGTTTGCCCACCTTTGCGGGCTCATGCGGGCTACATGGCCGGCCCACTCCCACTTCAGCCTAGCAGTCTTATACCTATAAATTACATAAAAAAAACACACGGGTCGAATTAAGAATCTCCTCCTTTTATGAAGTTGGTTTATAAATCTGCTATGAATAGCCTTTATTTTCGGATTATCAGATGATATCAAAAGTGTACTTACATAAATTTAGTTCGGCTTTTTTTTATTGTCAAATATTATTAACCATTTCACTCGTGGCTTGTGCCACTCTAAGATTACATTCGAAACAGAATTTTACCACGCAGTTAATTAGATTTAATTTACAGAACAAGAATTTTCCATTCGCTACTCCCGTTGTTTAGGATAATTCAAACATACATATATAATAATTATTCAAACAAATCCGTCGGTCTGATGTTTGTACGGGCCCTGATTGTGCCGACTAATGAATGGAGCACACAATTTCCGCATTCTCGACTTAAGCAATGTTGTTTTAAGGTATATATTGGTGTTGTACGTTTTAATATAATACAAAGGTAATTTTTAGTATGAGTTTTAAAAAGTGACGGGATTAGCGCTATTTTATTAACCGACTTCCAAAAGGAGGTGGTTGCTCAATTCAACCGTATATTTTTTATAACTACTTTTATTTCAAACCCCGGCTCGCACCTCTAGGTTCTATGACTTCAATGTGCGTATCTCATTTTCATCCGAGATTATAACTTGCAAAGAAGCGGTGAAGGAAAACATCGTTAGGAAACCTGCACGTCTGAGTAAACTTGACTAGTTCTCGATACATGTGTGAAGTCTGCCAACCCGCAACGGGCCAGTGTGGTGGTCTATGGCCTGAATCCCTCTCGCATTGAGGAAAGGCCCGTGCCCAGCAATGGGACGTTAAAAGGGGCTATAGTAGTAGTAGTAAAAAATATCATAATCTAAATAGAAAAAAAAACCGGCCAAGTGCGAGTCGGACTCGCGCACGAGGGGTCCCGTACCATTATCTATAAAAATTGCAAAAAAAACACGTTTGTTGTATACGAGCCCCCTTCAATATTTATTTTATTCTGATTATTAGTATTTGTTGTTATAACGGCAAAAGAAAACATCATCTGTGAAAATGTCAACTCTCTAGCTATCACGGTTTATGAGATACAGCCTGGTGACAGACGGACGGACGGCCAGCGTAGTCTTAGTAATAGGGTTTCCGTTTTACCCTTTGGGTACGGAACCCTAAAAATATTAAAATCACAGCAACTTTAGCTTATAATTAACTTTTATGAAGTGTCTTTTAGGTTGTAAGTTATCTTTCCTTGACTAATAAAGGTAACATAAGATAGGTATCTTTACCCATTATATCTATCATAAATAACTTGCGAATATTAAAGTTACCGCTGTGCTCACCCACTCTAAAATTCACCATATTACAGATTATGCAAACTTCTAACGCTAAAGTACCGCGTAATTTAAATATTCATATTATCTGTGAAAACTGAATTTGATACAAATCTTATGTAGGGACACCATATTGTGTGAAAAACTGAAGACAAACTCGAAAAGTTATGCTTATTTTATGTGCACATGAGCTAGATTAAATTGATTGAAAAAAAAACTTACGAATCGAATTGACAATCGTCTCTTTTTTTAAATCGATTACAAATGTCTTAAATATTTTCTATGATATCATGATCAAGGCTCATTCTAGTTACATATCTAAATATGTGTGTTTTATTTTGATTGCAATAAAGTAAAGTGGCGATGAGCCAAGAGTTAAATCGGACTTCTTGTGATAGCAAAAAGAACCCTGCGTTTTTTGCGTTTTGAGTCAATTCTTAGTATTCAATACCCCGCGCACGATATAAAATAAAGTTTCAATGAAATTACATTGACAGCGCGAGCGATTTTTACGTGAGCTTTTATTACAGAAATTCAATCTTTATGTATTTAGACATAGCTCTGCCGCGCGAGTTTTGACCCCACAGTGTGCCCGGGGTTTAATAGTTATGCAGAAATACAGGACTTGTCCCACATAAATCTAGGCACAAGTCCACCCCAATCTTAAGTCATCTGAACCAACTTTGCAACTCGAATGCCTCCCGCTCCCGGGAGATTAATTTTTAATAAGTTCTCTTGTCTTCGCTCATTACAGCTATGCTGTAGTATTTCAGCGTTATCCTCGCCACCAAGCCTCCAGGGAGACTTATAGATTGCCGGGTCGAAGGTTGGATAAGTTCAGAGTTGCCCGACAGCCTTAAAGAAATCTTGGCTGACTTTAGAAAAATAAACATTGCCGGAGAACACATTCTCATCGTATGATCCCAAACTAAGTAAAGCTTGTGTTGGGGTACCTCACAATGGACTGGGGTGATCCCAGTTACACCCAGACCAGTAGGCTTAGTATGATAGCATAGACATAACTTTGATGTCTTTCAACTGTCAGATTTGTCGAGATTTGTCATTCTAAGCCTACAGGGTCATTTGCCATTGACTGGAATCGAACTCACAACTACCCGGTTCAGTGAGCCCAAACGGCCTACGCTCAAACCTCCAGACCAAGCCGTCGTCAAATATTTCAAGTCCTGTTTTGCGAACTTTAGTAGTCGCCTCTCGTTGGATGCATTTTCCTTCCAACTCCTGCGGTTTCAAGACAATTTAGCTTGTTCCTCGGAACTCGCCGAAGGTAAAACCTCGGTGTCTTCAATGGACACCGCTGTCGATCCTGGATAACAGGAGTAACAGTGGTGGGAATGTGTGGCGGGTATAGTCCCAATAAAGGGGCTCCTTTATTGGGACTATACCCGCCGAGAGGCTTCTCGTTGATGTAGGCTATTGATGTGCTCTAAGACCACAACACGATACCTGAAGCAAATACTGAATGGTCTGTAACTTAGAATCTACAATATTTAGACATGGACTACTTTCACTATGCAATATGCATCTACATATAGCTACCGTGTATGCACCTAAAATATTATTTCCGACTTCTGATACACTCTGTATAATAACTGAATCTAATTCTAATTTCTTACAGCAATCTTAATGGTTCTAATGCCTTTCACCTGTCGCGCGGTCACAACCTCTGCAACCACTGGGGCGAGCGAATAACTTTTATTGTAAATGGACTCCGGTTCAATATACGTAAAGATTTAATTTCTTTGTCAGCCACGCGACAAATTTGCCCGCGTCATCGCTAGCGTATAACCGTGAATCTGTCGAAAATGAACTCTGTTTCAATATGTATAAAGATGGAATTTCTTTGGTAACAGTCACGCGACCAAGCGCCGAAATGCACTCGCGGGTCGCGGCATCGGAGTCCTTTAGTTGAAATATGTGCTTCTTCTATTAGGTGATAGAGTTCGTTTTGGTATAGGCAAAACAATTTTGAGCCGTCACGTCCCGTGACGGCCTGGCAGATGTGAAACATTGAAATTATTTTGTACAAGTACCTAATAATATGCATAAAATAACAGATTATGCATCAACTAATTATGTGGCTTAATGAAAAAAATAAATATTACTAATTATTTACTGAAAATGATGACTGTTTATTTAAAAATAATTTATTTTTATTTAATATAAAAATTTGTAAAAACCATTTGCGAATTGTTTTAATTAGTGACTGCAGTAATAGTATATTCGGTTCGCCACACCCCGTGCACACTACTGTATATATTAAATTGTATATGTATACTATCGCATAGCGTGGCGACGCGCCGCCACGGCATGCGTCGCCACGCCAACAATCGGTGTTACCCGCGACTATAGACGTTCCACATCAAAAAAATTGTCGCACGCGTCTCGAGCTCGTTTTGACGCGCGTGTGAACGGAGGGCGCTATTCACATTCGTCATGGCACCCATAGCTCGAGTTAATTTCGGGTTAATTACGCTGTCGAGTTTGTTCAGCTTTTGTTCGTCGATGTTTTCAGCATTGTACAATTGAGACTTTTTGTGAATATATCTCCCATTATGTTGTCATTATGTTTTGGATTTAATTTCAAGCTTTCTTGTGGTGTGCAAGCTTTACTGGGTTAGGTTAATTTATATTGTAATTATTATTTTAGAATTTTTCAAAGTCATTTAATTTGATGTAGGTGTGATCAAGCACTGCATTTATTTCGCTAAACAGAAACACAGCTACCTCACACTAATTAAATACGAAAATTTTCGATATCGACACGTTTTCCAACAAGTCGACCAACATATTGTCCAACTGATCGCTACATGAACCTAACTTGCCAGTTTAATTACATGGCCGTCGTCTGTCGAATTGGTTATTTGCAGCGGTCCGGGATATATTTGACGTACAACACGAGAGTTCATTTCAACTTGTTCATCGTTAACGAGATTGGTTTAACGAGAATAACAACGATTTTGATTATGGAACATGCATTATACCAACCTTATAATATTGAAAAATAAATAAATAATGAATCTATTTCGAAATATGTTCTATAATTATATGAGATTGGTTTTATAACGAGACTTAAATTACAACATTGGACAAAACATGTAGGTATATTTAAGGTCTTAAGACCATATTTATGACTGATATTGAAAACCTATTCATTTTATTTGGCCCTGTAACTTAAAATATCATACCATTTGGCCCGAAAGAAATACATAACAGCTTATATGTACGTAGAATATTTATTCGAAATACATGAACATCCTGTATTTCGGAAGACAAGTGTTCGAGATGTTTCATTTACAAATATCACCCCCGTTTAGCACTGAGCGCACGGAACTGGATACCCCTTTGTGACCAAGTAACTGGAGGACCGTTTGGAAACAATTCCAGAAATTCCAATTTCTATTTTCAATTGTAAAGGAAGTGCTGTTACGAAACTTCCATTTTGTTCCACACTTTCGACGTATTTCAGTTTAGGAAACGTTTGATGGAATTATTGGCTTTCATTTTAGTTTTACGGGAACTTTTAGTCCTACTCTGGATTTTGTTATTTACTAAAGCATGGTAACATTATATTTTTACGTTGCAAACTTTTGTGTAGATAAAACTCATATTTAGTCTATAATAATAAAAATGTAAAATAAAATCATATGAGTTGGTTAAAAAACAATAAAATGATAATCATTCGAAATTCGAATGCCGCAAAAAGTTCGAGTCACACGGGGCGATTCTCGCGAATCCGTTTTCATTCGCCGGAATTTCTACGTTTAATTTCCATTTCGGCCGAAACCTCAGTCAGGCCAGTGCGGTCGAGTGGGACGCGTCATAGAAAACCGCGGGAACAGTTCGGTTGCTGGGAATGACGTTCGTTCGGTATTTGAAATGTTATTTTATACGCAATCCGTTTTTGAAGTGCATTCTTTTTTAAAATTTAAATACAATTTTTTGACAAATTACAACGTCTGTTTTATTCGTACTATTGTTGGATTTAAAGCTTGGGTTCGGTTTATTTTTATTCTCAACCTAGTTTTCTTTATTTAAATATTCCCAAGAAATTGTATGAAACCTTCAAAAATTATAACTTGGTGGGTCGGAGATGAGATTTTTTTTACAGTAGGGTTGTTTTAATTTAGATATTACACAATTTTCCTTTGTAATATTAAAATTGTGAGCCGCAATTTTCCGCCAAATGAACAAATAAATTAAGTTCACCCCGCTGTTAGTAATACCTATTAATTTGTAACGACACAAATATATGTTATTAAAGTCGACGTGATACTCATGACTTTGGTTTTAAAATTACACCCCGAAGACCTCTGCCCGTTACCACCACCTCTTTGGCAGTATTGTTTTATTATTACTTACCAAAACTGTCCTGGTATCTAAGTAATGTTAAAAAAAAAAAGCAGTGGGTACTACTGCTGTTAATGGTTTCGTATGGTTCAGCCCAAAGGTTAACTATCTAACTATATCTTAGTTGTTCAACATATTATATGAAGGCATTATTTAAATCTGAAATACAAATTAATTTCAAAATAAATATTATTTGCTCGGTAATGACTGAAAGTAGAATATTAGTAAATTACTTACCTGTTTTTGAGTTATAGCAATTAGTATCAGTGAGTGATGCTATACTAGCTTAACCAATCTACCATGCAGAACTACTCCATTCAATGGATTTCGTATTTTTTACTGTTTCTGAAAAAAAAGTAAAAAAAAAACCGCTCTTGTCTGCCCAACATTTCCTTTGACATGCCGCGAGAAATATATTCCATTTATAAAATAACCTCTTGTAAGTTCCGAAGTCGATTTGTTCGTACGAAAAAACAAACACTTGATAAAACAGTCGCCGTATCCTTTCAAGTAGCGTATTCTAAAGAATACAAAAACATGTCGTTTTGCGCTCGAGTGTACTCATTTTTTTACACACTCCAACGAGTTCGATAGTAAACAGATGGTTAGACGTCGTTATATTGCGTTTCGTTGTTTTCAAGTGCTCACTTGGTATGTTTTATTGCGTTTTGTTTATGCTATGGGATACCCCGCAACGGGTATGGCCGACTTATTTTTTTTCTTGGCCGTTGACCCGACGTTTGAAGACTAGTAAAAGGCATACTGAAACGTCAAAAGCTGCACGTCATAATTTCTGCCAGAACCAAATCGAACTTTATTGACTCATAGAATAAGTTCATTCTTCAACGAAATTACATTGACAGCACGAGCGAATTTTGTCGCGTGTCCCACACACGCGACAAAATTCGCGGCTTTTCCACCGAAATTGTATTCTCGCTATATCTCTATATCTTTCAAAATTGTGATCAATAGACATTCTATTTTAATTGTCAAACATTGTAAATTAAAAATCATATCGAGGGGTGAAAGGCTATTTGACTTAAGCGACACTTTTGGGCGATATTGACTTGTATACATATTTGGAATCACCAATTTTTTTTTGCGATTTGCGACCCCTCGATAGGAAAATCGGGAAACATGATTAAAACATCGTCTTGCACTTGTATTGATCACGTGTGCCAGAATACTGACAGAATCTGGATGTTACTGCTCATTTCCCGTGGTATTAATTACGCCGGTGACACGCCGGCATTAACTCGTTCAGTAACGAGCATCATCGTTGAATAATTTGAAGCAATTCGTGCGCCGCCGCCATGTCACGTCGCGACAGCTGTCAAAATGTACACTGTACGCGGCAATCTGAGTGATGTACTCACTAACTATGAGTGTAATTACTGATTACGCACTTGTTAATTTGTATTAACTCAATATCATCATTGCCCCTTTACCGCCACATATCTTGCAGCAATGTTTTTAAAATTACTTTCCTCTTTTGACTCTTAAACCTGTACAAAATGTGGCAAAAAATTACAGTTAATATTGATACAATAATCTATACATCTATACAAATAAATAAAATTGGAGTGTCTGTTTGTAATATCAAAATAACACTTTTTCACCAAATGCGTATGAAAGTATAATACCTATAACGAAAACGCAATTTTTTTTTTGTCTGTCTGTCTGTCTGTCTGTTTGTTTGAGGTAAACTTCTAAACGGCTGAACCGATTTCAATGGAACTTTAACTGACAGATAGCTGACGTTCCAAGGCGTAACTTAGGCTACTTTAATTTAAGAAAAAGCATTAGGGTTCCGCGGGAAAAACATAATACCCATATTTCCGGGTAATCTCCCTAAAGTCCATGCGGGCGAAGTCGCGGGCACAGCTATACTTTATAATAGGTGTGGTAAGGCCTCTCAACTCTATAGAGCTTTAAATGGTAATTTCGTCTCTGTTGATCAGGGGTGTCAATCTCAATTTTGCAGAGGGCCATATATTAAATTAAGAATGTGTAGGCGGGCCAGATTGAAATAAAAAATAAATGCACTGAATTATTATAATATGTTGCTAAGAGATGGCGTTACTGTCTACCTCTCTCGCTTGTAAGGCACGCGCTGCCCTTGAAATTATATAGAAATGTATTGTGCGCATTTTAAACTTCTGTAGAGGAATCGAGGGAAGTCATGATTCATCTTTCTGTGACACATTGCGATCGCGGGCCGTATCTTTGACATCCCTGCTGTAGATGACACAATGGTGACGATTTTATTGACATCAAACTAGAAGCGTATTGCCGTCCTACTTAAAATAATAATGTAAATATATATAAACATAGTTTAGTTGTTTGTGTGCAACAGATTTGACGCCATTATGCATTTGCCATCAAATCTGACATTCCGAACTGAACCAAAGATCTTCTCTGTTATAATATCCTGTTCGAATATTCTTAGTTCCGTATATCTACGCCATCACGATTCCTCTTTCTTGTTATCACTCGGTCAGCAAGTTTTCTACCAACTCGCACAATAGTTTAGACTTTATAATTGGCAACACGTAGCATGCAAATCACCCACCCTGAGTCTGAACTGCAAATGTAATTAATTAACATCCCTAATTGAGATTCGCGTAGTGTGTACGCACATTTACATATAACCAGCCACTTGCGACGTTGACGGAGCTGTGACGTCATCCGTTTGGGACGAATTTGCGAAATGTTTAGAATCACGCCTGGAGCCACGAACAAGCGAATTAACTTTACTTTTATTCGGAAATGTACCTTGTCCTAATAAATATAAAGATGTATATTCTTCGGTGAAAGTGTCGCGAGCACGCGTGTAAATCCGCTCGCACCATGGATGACATTTCAACGATAATTTCCTCGAAAATCCCGTTATGAACTTAATATCACATGAAGGGTTCCGTTTACTTCAACTAGATGGCGTTACTGATAATAGTTTAAGTAGATAACTTGAAATACAGTTACGCCATCTAGTTTCAAATAAGGAAACATTATATCGACCAAATGCATTGAATTAATTCAAAATCTCTCTCTTTATTGTTAACTTAGATTTTAATGCCATTTATTTCCTATCTTATTTAAACAACCCTTAAAATGTTAAACCATTTTGGTAAAACCAAGCGATTTTATCGTTGGGTCTAATCGTACCCAAACTTGTACTCCCCGGTCCTTTCGGCCGCCTATTGTTCAAAGCCTTTTGTTCCAGCTTACCCGTTTTTGTTTCAATTTTAGCTCAAATTATTGTTAAGGGTTCAGATAATTAAAATGTAATTTATCGATTGTCTTTTTTTTTGTTTTAGGTAAGTGTTGATAGCTGATGCATGATAAACGGGACATTATGTAAGTTTGTTTGCACGCAATTAGCGGGTTTAACTACAACAATTTCAATAAATACATACATATTATTAAGCGCCCCCGCACACTGGCGCGTCTGGAACTCTGGACGCACGCGTCGAATTTCTTCCCAATACCAAAACGATCCGTATTGAGTTACAGAAAAAGTATATTCTTCAACAAAATTGTCGAGGGTTTTTAGTTTTCACCAAATAAATCCAATCTTTATTTATATGTATGTAGAGTTCGTTGTGGTATTGGCAAAATTCGGACGCATTAAATCTAAAAAGGTGATAAAGAGGGCGGATGAATAATTCTATGCGTTATAGGTAGATCTAAAATTAAAAATAACCCGTGTATTTCGATTCTAAATCTATACCAAGAGGAAAGATTTGTATTTTTGTTTTTTTTTTGTATGTAACGAATTAACTTAAAAACTGCTGGACCGATTACAAAAAATCTTTTGCCGTTAGTAAGCTATATTATCACTGAGTAACATAGGCTATATTAAAAACCTGTGCGAAGCCGGGACGGGCCGCTAGTAATGAAATACAATGACATCAGCGTTAATATTCCACATCTGTCCATTCGGACTTAAACCACCCTTGTAATGACAATGCGCACCCCTCATCAACTCCCATGGACTCTATTCTGTCCAGACACCATCCCCAGGAGAAAAGACTAATTATCCCGGCTTAAATAATTGGCAGTCGCTTCGTAATAAACAATTTAAAACGCCCGCCGACGGATCGACAGTGTTGAGGTCAAAACATTTTTGTGATGTGAAGTTTGTACAGGAAAGCAATTCATATTTATTTGGAGTCATCCACCATCTTTATCACTGTTATCACCCATTTTTATTTATGATGTGTGTTTATTGAATTGGCTCTTGCTATTATTTACTTGACATTGGCTGAAATACCTCATACATCACTTCATTAATTTCGTAAAAAAACATTTATTTAGTTTGATGCTATTATACCCTTTTTACTGTTTTCGTAGTCTGTCGTTTAAGACTAGACTTTATTTTGATGGACATTAGTTTTGATGCGAAACATTTATTCTTATTTAACTGTATACTGCAGTTGCGTCCGCTTAAATTTCAAACCCCTAGACATTAGGGGATATTTTTTATGTATATATTGCGACCAATTCTCGACATAGGATTCCCCAAATAACGTTCATATAACTCTCAACCGGTTCCCAACGACGTGTGCTAATACCAACTCATCATACGTATACCAATAAGATTCAAATAGGTACTTAAAACAAACGAAGAATATTGGAAAAGTATAAGTTTCGGAAACTTCTTACCCGCAATCTCGCTCTGGTATTGTTCTTGTAACTTTTAGTAGAACCTGCCATTAGATTCTCTTGAGCAAACATCTTAGACTTCTAACGACCTGCACAAAATGGAACGAGCGAATTAACTGTTTTTTTTTTCAAAATGTGCTCTCTATTTCAATTTACATACCCATTGAATTTCTTTGTCAAAAGCCATGCAACTATGCGATTATATAACCTGGACTCGTCGTTGATATTTCATTGATTAAATACAGCTCGTTTTGCTATAGACAAACAAATGATCGCACGCGTTTTGTCGAGCCTGTGAGTGCAGGGCGTAAGTTTTTAAATTGCGATGGTATACATCAAAATAAATATAAATGAGTATTTTGACACTAAGGGCTCGTTAACTTCAAGGGCACAAGTCCCCTAATACTATCATTGTGGAGATTGCTTTAACTTTATTTTTTAAGGCATGAAAATAACATTTTTTTTATCAATGGTACGGAAAATATTACCAGTGTAGACATAGGACATTATTACCTTGAAGCCATTAGACTATTTATATTCTTGCTACCACTGATGGAAGACGTTGTTTTCATGCCTTAAAACTGAAGTCATAGCAACTCCAACATGATAGATTAGGGGACTTTAGGCCCGAAATGTTTACTTAAAGCCCGTGAAATTATTCTCGATGACATCACCAAGAAGTCAGATATTACACCGAAATGGAACCACAATTCTTAGCGTCTCCCTACGACATTCACACATTAGTATGCGCAAACGGACCAAACTTGACATACCTTACAATACCTCACTGTGGTGGCACAAAGCCTGCTGCGGACAGCGGCGGGCGGGGGCGTCCCCCACGGGGCGGAAGTGACGAAACTCCCGCCGGTCGCCATGGCAACCGCCATGTTTACGCCGCCATATCGATCGGCTGCGTCCCGCTGTTTACTCACCGGTGCAACGGGGTTCAAATTTGATTCCTTGTCAAATCACATAATCAAGTTATAGCTTGACTGAAGCTTCAGCGAATGTGCCTAGAATGTTTTATTTTGTTTTGCTTCTAATTTTGAATGCAACATAAATAAATGTGCTTGTTGAGGTTTATTAGGCTTAAATGTATGGCGGTATTATAAGGACTTGTCTGGATAAGGTTTATTCTATTATCGAGAACCTTATTTTGTTTATAATATTGGAAATTGAGAATTCCAATGCTGAGTTGTCTGTCTCTATAATTATTTTTATTGCGTATTTAATACTAGGGTTACTGACAGCCTCTAGCATAATATTTAATGAGAGTACTGCGTGTAAGATTTCCTTGATCTAGTTATCAGTCATTTTTAGCCACCAGTCGACATTGTACTTGATCTTCGTTGCTTATGATGCAACCATAAACAAGTATTTAGTCATTTACTCGTGGGTTGGTTAAATCATAACTACGCACTTTCAATATTTCGTAAGTTACTAAGAAATTACTCATAAAATACATATGCCGTTGGCAAATACCTAATAACAGTAATCTCTTTAGGTGTTGAGCTAAGAAATAAAGAGTTTCATCTTGAACACCAAGTAAAGAAACTGATATGATAGGGGATGCCTCCAAGAAACTTCTCGGAATTAATGGCGGCATGTCATTATGTAAATCATATTTGCTACACTTATTAGGATTTTTCTGGAATGGTACTTTCGTGATCAAGCCTACACTATGACTGGAGTTAGTTTTAATGGGAAATTTAACCATGTGCTCTTTACTTTTAATATGAGGCCCCCTCATGCACTGGAGTATCAAGACGCGCGCGTTTGCCAGAACTAAACCGACGACGAAACTGTATTTACTTATGTCATAGAAAAAAAAACCTTTTTCAACGAAATTACTTTGACGACACAACCAATTATTTACGCATCTTTATGTACATTCATACAGAGCTCGTTTTGGCAAACATTCACACGCGCGACTTCTTACGCCCCAGTGTGCCCCAGACATTAAAAAAACTTATTTAATTCGAAATCATCTGAAAGTCAAATCAATAAATAAGTAATAGTCTTCTCCTTCAACTGCACTCTAGTCTATCCAGTCCACTTTTAGACCTCGAGCCAGCACCTGCAACTGACACCTAATGACGCAACAGCGGCGTTGCGTTACCGACACAGATCCTATGCGGTGTGTAAGACGAGACCTAACGGAAGGACTGCGCGGACCACCGGTCGCTTGTGTATTCGCAATATTTTATTTAAAATCTGTTGTAAGACTTCTCAAAAATTTGTAGCAAAGACGACTTTTACACCCTACACACCCACAAGCCGAGAAAATTGGTGATGAACAAATATTAATAAAAATGAAACCCACATAATCTATAATCAATACATAGTATAAAACAAAGTCGCTTCCCGCTGTCCCTATGTACGGTTAAATATTTAAAACTACGCAACGGATTTTGATGCGGTTTTTTTAATCAATCAAAAGAGTGATTCAAGAGGAAGGTTATATGTATAATAGATGCATAATATAGTAGAGAAACACTGATAATTTTAGGTGGCGCTGCTTTCGTATGTCACTAATTCTAAGGTGGTACGAAGTTCGCCGGGTTTGCTAGTAATATTATAAAAGGGAATGATTTGTATTTTTGTATGTAACGAATAAACATAAAAATACTACTGGACCGATTTCATAAATTATTTTGCCGTTAGTAAGCTAAATTATCACTGAGTAACAAAGGCTATATTTATTTATCCCAAAAGGTTTAAAAATATATCCACCCGTGTGAAGCCGGAACGGGCCGCTAGTGTTACAAACCGACAATAATACAAATCTTGTTAAATTTAGATCATAGTCGACTTGCTAACAATTGTCTAGATAAATACAGAGTAAAGTGAAGGTAGATTTTAAAACGAATTCCGAGAGATCCGAAACTTCTAAAAGATGCCGTTTCAGATTGATCGATGCATCTGCCCCACAAGTACAGTCGGCCGCAAAAACTAAGAGGCAGGTTATACTACGAACAATTTTTTTTTTCATGTAGCTTTACGTACATTTTTTATTTGTCGCAAAAATATAGTAATCATTTTTTTTTCTTGCCTATTTCATTTCGATCTCGTTTGATAGGTCACGTATAGCAGCTTAAAAAGGTATCTGTTGGGAAAGTGTACTGACAATGTTATTTAAACAAAAAAATAACTTGTTCCTCTCACGTTCGTTCCCATTTCAGCCTGAAAATAGATAATTAAATTTTTTGTTGGTTTGAACTATAATTATGTTCTATAATAATTCCTATCGGAAAAATCACGAAACTGAACATAATTAATTAACATTATTGTTTGAATTCCTTCTGGATGTATACTATACATAGAAAATATAATGAATCTTTAAATGATATCTACTAACTTGTATAATTAGTCATGAGATACTATTACTATTGAGAAGAATAAAGTAAGTATCTGCTGTTGAATTTATAAAAAAAAACAAGGGACTGCAGACCTGAGTATTTGATATTAGTTTCTGAGACAAAGGTTCTTGACAGACAGACAGATGGACGGACAACGAGGTGATCCTATACGAATTCCTTTTTTTTTCATTTGGAGGTACGGAACCCTACAAATGTCACTATAAACACTTTGTATCGACATATTTTCCAAGCTGACTGTACCATCAGCAACTCTATTTCCTCGCTACATTGGGAAAACGTACGAATTTCCTGGTGGCAGACATCTAGCGAGGTACCGAGGTCTTGGTACCGCTTGGTTTGTGTCGAGATCGTTCTAAGACATAGACAAACTGCTCTAGAACGGTAGTAGATTTTGGTTCAATAGTACGAAGCACGTAGCTTTTCCGATAAGGTTTTGAACGAAAGTTGTGGAATTCTGTGGTAAAAGCCATGAGATTGCGCGTCATTGATGGCACCGTTGAAAAAATAGCTTTTTTTATAAGTGTGCACGCTGCTCCGGTTTAAATTAAACGCACACATTTGAGATAAGTGGACTATATTTAGGATAAATTAATAAAAAGTAAACTACAATGTTAAACGCGTGGTGAAGCTGCTACGATGTAAAAGTGACTGACAATAGAGCCTTAAACTAGTGATGAGCTACAAAAACATAGATTATAAAACTATTTGTTTGGCAACAAACATAAGTTAATGCAGTTCGTTTACAAAATACGACCAATTTTGTCGATCATGCGAGAATTGCACCCCTGGGCCTTAATCTGTGGTTGGTAAGTCGTGCAGACATAAAGGTCACCTTAATTTCGATGGAACCCACAATCTTCGTCAGACTGCTACCCAAATTAAGATTTTTCCTGTCTGACGCATCATTTGATTGGTACAAAAAGCGCACCCTATTAAATTACATATAAACCCCTCTATCAATCATAATCATTGAAACCTAACATTTGCTAAAACACTGTAATGCGATAGTGTTCTTTTTGTGCATTTATTTAAAAAAAAAAAACCGGCCAAGTGCGAGTCGGACTCGCGCACGAAGGGTTCCGTACCTTTATCTATAAAAACTGCAAAAAAAACACGTTTGTTGTATGGGAATGTTTAAATGTTTATTTTATTCTGTGTTATATCGGCAACAGAAATACATCATCTGTGAAAATTTCAACTCTCTAACTATCACGGTTCATGAGATACAGCCTGGTGACACACGGACGGACGGACGGACGTATGGAATGACGGACGGACGGATAGCGAAGTCTCAGTAATAGGGTTCCCGTTGTACCCTTTGGGTACGGAATCCTAAAAAACAAAAGAGCCTTGCCTACAGACGGGTCGAAACGCAATACAAATTTTTTAGAGGCACATTTTTCATCAAAATGCCATCGATGACGCGAGTGAATTTTGACGCGTGATTGCTGCCACAGAAATTCGATCTTAATGCACACTCATACAGAGTACATAATAGTTTTATTCACTCTACGTTACAGATGTAGTGGTCTGACTGAAAATTTTAAACTTTAACGTGTGTTCTTAAAAAAAAAGTTGGCAATCTGACACCGCGTCGCGAGCGGTTATTCATTGGGTCAACATTTCGTATACATATAATATTTAAGGCATGAATCATGTGACTTGGTAAAAAAATAAGAATGGCAGCAGGAGTCATCTGGTGAGGTTGTTAACCGGGCCGTTGACCTTACCCGTGGGGGATCTACTTGACCTTATTTTTTTTTTTATGAGAATGATTAATTTTTATAAATTTATTGCCGATGGGGTGTTTAAAATAAGTATATTCTATTCAAATTTTCAATTAAGAAGAGGAAGTCTATAATCAATGTGTTTTTGACAATTATTACCACTTGCACTTGACTGGTGAAGGAAAACATTGTGCGGAAATCTACACGTTTATAGAAAGATAGTGTAAAGTTCACCAACTCGGACTGGGCCATGGTAGTGGAGTATGGCCCAAATCTCCCTCGTATTGAGAGGAAATATGCCCGGTATAATGGCATTAGGCTCGCCCCCTATTACATTGAGACCAAAATACATCGGCGAAGTGAGGGCGCACTGCAGTGCACCTCTGCCTACCTCTTCGAGGAACACTGGCATGATGATGTGTTAATTTTTATTTATGATACAGTACTAAAAAAAATTCATAGCTAGCCGTAATATTTGCGCTGACCATTTACATCAAGTATTTTTACATTACACCTGGTACTAACATCTTATTTGTATACACATTATGTACCTTCATACCACGCAATCAAGCTCCACCAATCTGAATGACCATATGCTAGTCATCTGTCGGGGTCATTCACCCGACCGTTGACCCCCACCTAGTGCATCCGGCCTACCCCAACATAATGTTCGTATGCGTTTTATATGCCACGTACGCTGCTTGCATGCTAGGTGGTACATTGTTCCCGCTTATTGACAATGAAATTTATACTTTATCCTATAGTAATAAAGGTGAAATTAGATTAGATAGTGATGCCATGTGAATGAAACTGGCTGGATATCTTTCAATCGCATTGTATTCCTTTTTTGAATTTCAAAATAAAATATTTTTTTCTTTCAATTTTTGTTTATGACGGTATGATTATAAAAAAAAAATACTGCTCGAATTGAGAACCTCCTCCTTTTTGAATTTGGTTAAAAAATGTGACTAAATGTCATCCACTGTCACAATAGGCATCGACATTTCATATTAGTGATACATAAACTTACCGAGATGATTTTTATCGGTTTTTTTCGATGAAATCATAAGTTTTCTTGCGTACCTATTCACACCCTTACTCATCTTTCCTGAAAATGAGGTGACTCAAAATCTCGTGAATTAAACGATAAAACGTCTTCGCAAGAGTACAATTTTAGTGTACATATAATATTAAATAGATTTAGATTAGTTACATTCATGTTGGCACAATCTTGCAACTCTATTAGAATGAATTGTTTGAAGTTTTAGTTTCACAAGTATAAAAATAAAAATAAATGAGTTCTCTAAACATTTGATTATGCATAATGAACCTACTTATTCAGCTATAAATTCTATCTAACGTACCGTTGCCAAAATAAATAAATAAACAGAAGTTCGTTAGTTGAACAAAAAAAAATCAATTAATATCCCCGAGGAGAAATCAATATATTATTCGCTTCACCCCTGCCGCACGCACACATGGCGATTCACGCGTGCCACACGCACACACTCAAACTATGCGTACGCGCTAGGGTTGCTAGTGTCGCTATCCCTACAGTAATTCGCCAGGTCTTTGTTCTTTATTGTAAAAGTATTATGTCTTTTTAAAATATCCTAACCATAACTTATATGTTAGTATAAGTTGGTTAATAAATAAATAAAGTAATAATAATATGTATAGTGAATTACTTACCAAATATTTCCTCTATAAATATTACTAGGACTGTTACAAGTAAATGAAAATAACACGGTAATCGGGATAAAAACCTGGGTACCTAACAGATATTGACAGATTATTTACTTATTATAAAATTAAGGTCATAAAGTTGAATTGCTATACAAAATACTAAGTCGTGTTTAATCATATCTGTAGTCATAACTAAAAGTGGGTTATATTAATGACAGTTAATTTCTATAAAAGTTTTAACCCGATTTCTACTAAGTATATTTTTAAAGCTTGATGCTGGCAACCCTAGTGAACACACACTTCACAGGGACGGCAGCTGCACAACTCGAATACACCCGCCTGTGACTATCAAACTTTTATTATTAACTACCGCGGCGCCCCGGTGTCGCTTGCGGATTAGTTCGTTTGAATTAATGACTCGTTATTATGCTTTTGTTGTGAATTCTGAACGTTCACATACCTATTTTGTATGAATACAGAGGCTTAGGTTGCAACTGCATAGTTAATGTTGCTAATGTTATTTGTATGTAGGTGATTCCAAATTGTACGGAATACGTTGAGCACTAAGCGGTATGTATACGTCCCATGACACTATAAAATCAATTATTTAAATTATGCATGTCTTTATAGCTTTAGTATTATGGGTTTTAGTAATAAAAATATAGTCCACTGATCCAAGAAAAAACTTGCACATTAAATCCCTGCGTCTCTAAGTACGCACGTCAAAATTGGCGCGACCGATTTTTTCCCATATCAAAACTAACCGTATTAACGAAAGATACAAGATCATTTTTCGGCGAAATATCATCGATGAGGCGAATGAATTTTGACGCGTGGTAGCGCGGATTTTGACACAGAAATTTAATCTGTATGTATATCGGATACTGAGTTTGATTTGGTATTAGCGAAACATTTGAAACCTCCTTGATGCCCAAATGTGCCTAATAGCCATAAATCTTTGATTACCTACCTTGCAAAAATGGAAGACAAATCATACATATGTTTGCTAGAAAACGAGTTATTTTTTTTGGTGTTTTTATAAATACTTATAATTTTTATATCGACAGTGTAATAAAGTTTGAGTACAATGAACGGAGCCAGATCGCCTTGAAAACTTGTTCAAGAGCGGTTGAAAAACTAAAATAAAAATAAGTGTACCTACTTACCGAGAAATAAAATGTTTAAACCCTCAATAGCAGACATCAAACGTTATAAATGTTTTGATACACAATAAATACGCTTAATTTCATTTTATAAATCATAAAAATTTGTTAATTATGACTCCTTGTATTTTTTAAACAGAGTTAACTAAACAAAACAAAACAAAGTTTGAGAAACCACCTTTGCGACCGATACTATTTAGGGTTCCTTTTTGTTGTAATGATCTCGTCCGTAACGTATGGGTGCCTGCCTGCCTTTGGCTGCATGCAGCTCAACTTTTTTATTTCCGAAAACTTGACCCTCGCATTCAGTTATGATTCGGCAGCCGACGCGAGCGGTCGTGTCCCCGCTACATTTTTGAATTCTAGTCATTGTGTCCAAAATTATTTTAGTTTTTACAACTTGTGACTCTGAACATAGCGTATAAGCGTGTTAGATTTAAAATATTAGCAGTTAACGGTTGTGTGTGTTTTAAAAAGTAATTTAGTATTTTATTTTATGTTCGATTTGTATGTAACGAAGACTTTTTAATGAACGGATTTGGATTGCTTTGGTGAGTCAATAATGTTATAAAGTATTATATTAATATGATAATAACTCTGTTAATTATTAGGTATAAATGTGATCATTATTTCACCGTGAATAGCTGCGTCTTTATTTAAACAAATTAATATTCGTCTCAATTTATAGTTCATATACTCAGCAAACATTGATATTCAATAAATACATACAATGCGGTCGTTATTACTTATATAACCGGCAGTTGGTCGCACATGCTGTTTTTTTGTTGTTGAAAACATGAACCAACTTTTGAAAGGAACGCTACGCATATAAATTTTATTCATGTAAAAAAATGGATTTACTTGTTACCTACCTACTTCGTTTTTATCAGTCAAGGTCTGATGATGACGTCACCGTACCATTTCAATTGGTGGTCTATTAAACGTCACGGAAACCCGCGACGCGACGTTTTTATAACCCGCATAAATTGAAAAGAGATATATTACCCAATTAACTGGTTTATCATCCGTGGCCAACTTGATTTAATAGTATTATACTGGGTTGTATGATTTAATCAGATGTTTGTTGACGTCGACGCAGACCGGTAGACATGAATAACAAAGTTTTATTAGAAAAGGTATAAATCATCAAAGTAAAGGAAAGGAATTTGTTAAAAAAATGTCTTTTCATTCTTAAGATGAGTTGAGACGAATGATCATTTATAAATAGGTGATAATATGATTCATCTTCAGTCCATTTGCATCGAGGATATCCGCGGGTCACAACCCAGTGCGCCGATATTTGCCTAAACCATTAATCAAACTAGGCCGAACGCCTAACTGAAATCTGAATAGCAAATCTTGAGCGAATGGGGTTATGCACTACTTCGATCGAAGCAAATGCTGCTAACACAGGAGAGGTAGTCTAAGAAATTCTTTACTCTTCACATAAATAAATAATAAATATCGCCAGTCAAAACATACTCATGGTATGATCCCAAACTAAGTAAAACAAGTACAATGCGTAAAATACACTCAGCTTCTCTTCTCATTGCCACAAAAGCCCAAAATCTCTTCGTGTTATTAATCCAAACAATTCCTTTCAAGATGTTTAACAGAGATCAATCTATAGTCCTAGCTGAGACTACAGCACTTCAAAAACATTATCTCTGCTTTAGTGTCTTCATTTTCAGACTAAATTAAAATCATACTAGTTATCAAAGCAGTAACGATTAAAACTACCCGTGACGGGGTTTTGAGAGCCCTCGGGGTTTGTGCTCCAACCGCACTGTCCGGAGCGTGTTTATTCTAATGCCATTTTGCTAATTGAAAAGTGCTGTAGTGTTTTGTTATCCGTATTGTTTGAAAGGTTTTATTGGAACAAAGAGATCAGTATTGTGAATTTACTCTATTGTGTCAATATGAAATTAGCTGGAATTTGTAGACTTTCGTCAGCAGTTATTGCCAGTGGCTATCATCAAATTACCTGCTGTATGGCTACTTGTTTTGATATCTATTTTATTTTTATTTTATCCGTGTTTTGGTTTTATTTTCTGCTGATCATATCAACATTCGTACAGATTCATGGGTTGCAGTTTAACATCACACATTTCACTCTAAATTTCACCCCCATTTTTGATCTGATCCGCCAATTCCAAACATTATTGTCACTGTAAATGTTTTTGTATCGGTATAAAATTTTGTATCAGAAAATGTAATCACAGAAAATTGTTCAAAACCTAACCGCTCATAGTACCACAGCTGTGACCCTAACCAAATCTGTGCCTTTAAGCATTTACGTAAAAACATGTCACAAAGGGGATTGAATTTATTTTTCACAAGCCACGCTTTGATGCTTGATCTATCAAAGGAGTGTTGTTTACTATGTTCCGGTGCCCGCGGCCGTCTGACCTGTTGCCTGTTCACTTACTTGGCGCCCGTTCTAAGGCTGTTCACTTTTTCTTTACAAGTCATCCGGTTAGCAACTTTTTATCAGCATTTCTAACTAGGAGGGTGTCAGCTGTTATAATTCTATAACACATCCAAGGAACGACCAAGAGTGACATCGGTGCATTTTTACCAACTAAACTACGTTTTATCATTAATAAGTTAATATTACTGACTTTACATATTCGTTTATAATAGGCTAGTGAACTTATTGTAACTTGTCGCTAGTTTAATCGCTTTAGTTGGTACTCACATAAGAGCTATTCCATATAAATCATGTTCCGTCAAATTGGTGTTAACGTCCAACAAATAGCTCCTTTGTTGGTCTAATAATGGCCTCCTAAATTCATGCGAAAGGATATTGAACTGGCGATTTACAGCGAAGCAGTATTGTTTACACAAAAGAGATTATGTGAACCGAAAGGGGCCATCGTTAATCAACAGATATACGTCACGCCTGTATTCCTCGAAGGGATAAGCAGAGGTGAAATGCAACTTACACTTCGCCGTTTTGGCCTCATTGTAATAGAGGGCGTGCCTATTGCCATTGTACCGAAAGTATGCCCTCTCTTAAAGAGGGTGATTTGGGCCATAGTCCACCACGCTGCGATGGCCAGTAATATTGGTGAACTTCACACCTAATTTAAAACATTGGCAACACAACACGATAACGGATCATTTTGATCTTTACTACAGAGACAAGAAATGCATTGGTAGCCTCATGGGCAAGAACGCCCGCCTTTAACGTAAGGGGTGCTAGTTCAAATCCCAGGCCCGCACCTCTGAGATAATTTTCATGTGCGAATGTCATTTTCAACAATGATGACCACTTGCTGAACGGTGAAGAAAAACATCGTGAGGAAACCTGCACGTCTAGGCGTGTGAAGTTCACCAACCCGCACTTGGCCAGCGTGGTGGACTATGGCCCAAATCTCTCGTGTTGAGGGGAAATGTGCCCGGTATAGTGGCAATAGGCTCGCCCCCTATTACATTGGGACCAAAATACATCGGCGAAGTGTGGGCGCACTGCAGTGCATCTCTGCCTACCCCTTCGGGGAATACAGGCGTGATGATGATGTATTTTATATGACAAGAAAATTCTGAAATTTGTTTTGAATAATTTGACAACTTCCATTTACATTTCAATAAAACTGTAGCCATGAAGTAACTTTTTGTCATTATTTGCGTTACCTTTTCCCATTATATGGGGTCGGCGCTGTATGTCTTTAACTTTTTGTGTAGCAACTGAAATTAATATTGGGATATACACCATAAGCATTAAGAAGGCTTTCCACAGCCAGACCATAGATCACGGCTGAAGAAAAAAGGCCAGTGTCTGCCATTAGTCATCGCTGGTATGCTTCGAAGACGCCATTCGGGATTAATCAAATTAATTACGTTCATTTCCTCGCGTAAAACTGTACTCTGTATCAGTCACGAGATGTAGCGGACGCGAGTTTAGTTATAATTGCGGGGTGCGTGTTTGATTGCGTCAGTAGCAAATATGAGAGAATCCCTTTCAGAATTTGCAAGGTCTGGGTGTTACTGGTATGTACTGGTCTGGGTGTTACTGGGAGTATCATACGATGAGTATGTGTGTTCTGGTAATAAAAAAGGGGCTTGACTTAACAGCATCAATTATTGCGGCAATAACCTAGTGGTTACACGGGCCGCCTTTGTAACCACCAGTTTCGGGTTCAATCCCCACCCTGGCCTTCATAAGCGCCATTCTTTCTCAGCAGTGCATACCCACTGACGTTAAATCTCGATTGTATGTTAGAAAAGAACGTGAGTGTACAGTACAACCGCTAATGAGATTATTTATTCCACACCGCTCGTAAATTTTGTTTTGAACCAAAAGAAAAAATACGAAGCCTCGACTATCTACACCGAATTAGGTTCGTTTGTGGGCATTTAATTTTATTCCTGACGCCTCGCCCACCATATCGATTTTATAAAACCGGCCAAGTGCGAGTCGGACTCGCGCACGAAGGGTACCATTATCTATAAAAACGGCAAAAAAAACACGTTTATTGTATCGGAGCCCCCTTAAATATTTATTTTATTCTGTTTTTTAGTTTTTGTTGTTATAGCGGCAACAGAAATACATCATCTGTGAAGATTTCAACTCTGTAATTATTACGGTTCATGAGTTGGTGTCAGACGGACGGACAGTGAAGACTTAGCGGGACTATTACGCTTTTGATACGGAACCCTAAAAACGACGTAAAAGTGAACGTCTCGCCATAATTATTTACAGGATTTTTTTTACTACGGCTTGGTTTAGTGGTTAGAGCGTAGGTCGCTTAACTCACTGAATCCCGGGGTTCGATTCCCGCTAGCGGCAAATTTTGGAATTGAACCTGGTCTGGGTTTAACTGAGATCGTACCCAGTCCATTTTATAGTACACATAACAAACTAGGTTGACTGACCTTTTTTTCAGTGGGCATTTTTTTAACTAACCCGTTCTAGCCGTTTGTTGAGTTTTAAGGAGACTAGCGATTGATTTTAATGTTTAAAGATAGGTAATTAATTGTAGCAGTGGTCGAACGCACGCCTTGCAATCGAAGTGTGCAGGTTAAAACCCCGGCTCGCACCTCTGGGATTTATGTGCGAATCTCATTTTCATCCGAAATTATCACTTGCTTTGAAACGGTGAAAGAAAACATCGTGAGGAAACCAGCACGTCTGAGGGAACTTGACAAGTTTTCGATAGATGTGTGGAGTCTGTCAACCCGCACTGGGCCAGCGTGGTGGACTATGGCCTGAAATCCCCCTCGCATTGAGGGGAGGCCCGTACCCAGCAGTGGGACGTTAAAAGGGCTGTAGTAGGTAATTAATTATGGCTTCCAAACTTATATCGATTACCGTTTTAAACTCGATAACCGCATCGATTTATTAAATATCGCACTTAGAACTCCAATATTTCAACTTCGGCCTACAGGCTAACAACTTGCGAACAGCTATAGATTAATCTGATTTCTGCGTATTTGCTTCGGCAACGCGCCGTAACGTGATTATCGAGCAACTTCGTTAAATATATGAAGCGTATGACGTAGAGGGGCAAAACGAATTACTGGGCAATATAGCGGGGTTTATGTAATGTCGTGGTTACCGGACATTTTTTTTCTTAGAGGACACCTTTACCGTTTTTGTTTTTATTTATTTATTACAAGGTACAACAAACAGCTACACTTACATAGTTATAAAAAAACAAGGTATCGTAAATACATTATGCTATAAATGCAGCCAACCCCGTTGTACACATATTAATTTGAAGACATATTGGGGCGGATCGAAGTTTAACTAAAAGGTTATAAAGTGTAAAACCGTTAGTAGGTACAAAGCTATCAGAATTGTTTTATTCGCGTAAACCAATAACAAGTGCTTATGAATCGTCAAAAAAACCGGCCAAGTGCGAGTCGGACTCGCGCACGAAGGGTTCCGTAGCATTATCTATAAAAACGGCAAAAAATCACGTTTGTTGTATGGCAGCCCCCTTAAATATTTATTTTATTCTGTTTTTTACTATTTGTTGTTATAGCGCCAACAGAAATACATAACCTGTGGAAATTTCAACTCTCTAACTATCACGGTTCATGAGATACAGCCTGGTGACAGACGGACGGACGGACGGACAGCGAAGACTCAGTAATATGGTTCCCGTTTTACCCTTTGGGTACGGAACCCTAAAAAAAATGTGTCTCTACCACACATTCGGAATGCATTTCCTATGGAAAAGACTAGGCAAGAAACTCCATTGAAAACAGTCAAAAAGTCATAGTAATATCAAAACAATACTTTTAGGGCGATAGTGGTAATGTACATGTTGTATGACACATATCTGACAGATAAACAAAAATAGTATTTGCGCAAGTTAACTTGAAGGCGATACTGAAACTTCAAATATACTAAATTATTGGTTCTTCTGTTGGCATTTAATACCCCCTCGATATTATAATTACAATGATATCTACTATTATGATATTATAATTACAATAATATCTACTATATTTATGACATTAGAAAAAAAACAACAAATATTAGATTTAATAGCATTATGGTTGACCGTTATAATGCTCGTAAAAAATATTCTCACGAAATTTCAAATTTGGAATCGCACTCACAAATTAGTTTATAACAATAAAAAACGCAGTAAACGTAAAATCCGAGGAGAATATATTAAATAGAGAACGTGAATTCAACAGGGGTCGCTCGACTGCAGGGATCTTGACTATTCTCCCATTATTTTAACCCTCAGCTATTTTCTATGAGTTTCTCACGATCAGGTGTCTATTTAACAATGTCTCGGGGTCTCTGAGACCTGTCTCCAAGATGGCGGTGTAACGGTTTCTTTTGTGTAACTTTCATGACCTTTTGTATGACTTTGTGTTGCTTTGTGCTTTTTTATTTTTGGGGACATGATTGTCGTATGAGAAATTGATTGAATTGAATATGATATAGCCACAGATAAATGTTCTCACTTGCACCCTTAGCATGGCCGTGTAGACATAAGTTTTATCTATTTCAACTGTCAGATTCGTCGAGAAAATGACGTCACAACGAGCCATGTTCAGTACAAAAAGCTCGAAATTTTATCGACAAATCTGACAGTTGAGAGAGATAAAACTTATGTCAACGCGGGCATGCTACAGGGCTTGGATAAAGTTAATAATATCTAGGATTTATGGTTTGAATTTTATTGCTACTTTTTCTTGTATGTCCTACGTTTTGTAAACGAACCAAATGGTCAAAGTCAAATCATTTACTTTGTATAGGCCTATGGGGGCACTTATAAATTGTCAAGTTTATTTTTTTTTCTTATATACTATATAGTAGTAGCAAATCGGTGTCCAATCGATACCATACCATACCATAGTGGATTTGCATGTACTTTATAAAATAAATTAATATAATTGACGTTGATATCGATATCTTTATTCAATAGTTTTTCAATTTAAAGACTAAGTAGGTAATCTGTATCGATTCTGAGATCAAGATTTTTGTCAAAAGCTTATGATTGTGTATCATATTTTTTGCTATTCGAATATATAAATAACGTATGAAAACAAAAGTGAATCGAGTTGAAAACGTAACGCAGAACACTGGCACATTAAAATACGTGAAAAGAAAAATAAAACATTCCAAATTCAAATCAGGAAACGTACGGCTTTACTACTGCGAATATATATCATAGTATTATAAAGGAAATGCGTGAGCGAACCGCGCCGGGCCGTCATCTAGCACCCCATAAGGCGCAACTTCCCCATAAATAATGCCGGATTTAACAATATCACGCTCACGTGTTTGGGAGTTGTAAAATTAAGTTGACGAACAACCCACGAACGGGTAACCGAAATGGATGCTTACCGAGCCTTCATATTAGCACGGGAGTTGGATTATTATGATCGCGGCTTTCATTTTCAAAATATTCACTTCTGTAAATCGCGTATTGATAAAACAAACAAATTACTCTAAATACTTATTACAAAGATAGGCAATGACCTATATTATTGAAAAAAAGAGTATTTCCCTTGACCCGAATTCTATGAAAGTGTTTACAAAATTAACAATATGACGTCAATTCGGTTGCCCAATAAAAATGAACGCCTCGAAAAAGGATTGAAACTTATTAACGTTTTGATAAGTTTATTCTTTTACGTAAGTATGCTCAAACTCCGGTCCGTTCGTTGGCTTCCCATCTGCGCAATATTATCGTTCCCCTCATAAACATAATGAAGTAAAGCCTCTGGCACATTGGAGCGTCGGTCGCGCTTTACATTTTTTCTACCAAAACGAACTATATAGACACATAAAAAATATTATATTTCAAGACACTGACAGCGCGATCTAATTTTGACGGGGCGTGGATTTTAGCACAGAAATTAAATCTTTATGCATATTGACACAGAGTTCGTTTTGGTATTAGCAAAAAAATACACGCGAGGGTTGACGCCACAGTGTGTGGGCTTATACTCGAGTGGGGGCGAAAAATAATCCCAAGTACCCTTGCTCCCGTAGTACCATGAAAGTCATTCTAATTCTAATCTAAATGTAGATGAATTTTCGTAAACTCGCGTTCAATATCGCCGGTGCAAGGCCGCACGCTTGGTTTTCGTTTTAATTGGATTCTGGCTAGGTAAGTCAAAAGTTAGAATACAAACTTTGAAATATCAGCTGATACTATATTTTCATATTTTGTTGTAAGTCTGCTTTAAATTTATGAAATCTACATAATAAAGTCTCAACTAATTTATATTTAGTTTAACAGAAGTTGAGTTTAAAATCTACATATGAAATTGAATTCGTTATTATTTCACAAAATTTAAATTTCAACTTTACCAAATTAGTCTTGGCATAAACTTATGTTGAAATAGTGTACCGACATAATTTAATTTAATCTTAAACTTTACCATATACTGTGATTTCCTGACCGGATGTGGCGCGGAACTTAGTCCATTAGCCGTTTGGAAACGTTTTTAATTTAGTCGAAACCCTCTTTGGATTAATGGAGTGGTACCGTGACAAGACGTGATAATAGCCTTTTTAAAAAACTTCGTTCCAAATTTGAAACCTTTAATTACGAGTTTTTTTTGTAGGTTGGTCAGCCCCCTCGTAACAGTACTGGCAACTTTTATAAACAAATTTTAGATAGCCTTTAAATATTTAGGCTAAGTTATTAGGATTGTCTAATAATACAATTTGTACTTTATTGTATATGTAGTACTTACATCCAAAATCTGAAACCGCGTTTGCCAAAGAAAACTCCCTACGAGCACAATATCATCGAGAACTTATCTATGTGGGTGCACAAACAGTGTACCTCTGCCAACTCCAGGACATGCACGAGTGATAGTAGATTTTATTAACGTATTAAAATAGGTTTTATTGACCATACATTTACCTCTTAACACATAATATATATAATGACAGTAGCATTACAAAGCAAATTTTTTACTAGAAATTAGAAATTAGAGGTGCACTGCAGTACGCCCACACTTTGCCGATGTATTTTGGTCTCAATGTAATAGGGGGCGAGCCTGTTACCATTATATTGGGCACATTCTCCCTTAATACGAGGGAGATATTTGGGCTATAGGCCACAACGCTGGCCCAATGCGGGTTGGTTAACTTCACACGCCTTTCTATAGACATGCAGGTTTCCTCACGGTGTTTTCCTTCACTGTTTCTTAGCAAGTGATAATCTCGGATGAAAATGATATTCGCACATGAGACCCAGAGGTGCGACCCGGAGTTTGAACCTGCGCACTCTGATTGCAAAAGCACTACTTGTTGCTAGAAATTGTCGATGTAAATGATTTGTAGATGAATGAAAATGGATAAACGTTTGGGGCGTTCATCCTCCTTCAAGGTCATATCAGTTTACAAGTCAACATTACCATAAACTTAATACCCGCCATTATAACTTGGAATGCTTTCAAAATTTCGATGGAAAATGTATTTAATCACAGAGTAAAATGTCGTTAAATGTGATCTATTGGAGTCAAACTTACGACTGCAGACTTTCGAATGCTAAGAAGCTATCCAACTTTATCGAAATTTCTACTTAATTGTAATTTGATAAGGATTAAAATGAAAGTTTTGGAATTGTCTAGACATTCATGTATACTCATCTATATTATGGATGAGGTACTTATGGACGTAGTTGATATACTATTATAATGTTGGCGCTCCTGTTTGCTTACCCGAGTTATGCCAACATTAAAAATCGCCTGACAATTAACTTTAGCCAATAGATTCTTGATTTAAAACCTTGTCAAATATCTAAAATTTAAAAAAAAACACAAATATCAAAAACCTTATAAGTAACAAATGTATTTTACAAGCTTTATATATGTAACTTCCTTTAGAACGTCAAACTGAACCAATCGCATCAATAAATTGGACAGTTACGTCATCGCCTTTCAAAAAACATACATTCACTGAAGAAAGAGGTACTCACATGAGTTTATCGTGTGGCGCTTACAACTAAATAAAATGTTTATTATTTATCTTCTACCTTGTTTAATTAAGTGCATTTACGCAAAGGAATCTACTAAATAACATTCAATTGAACTTGTGTCCTTTTATTGTTTTCTTATATTTACGTGAATACTATACATTGAAATAAAACTATTTTACGGATTTAATCATATTAATCCAATCAATCCAGTAATTAATATGATTAAATCCAAAACCAAGCGTACCATTGCAAGACCTCAAGATACTGTGAGCACTTTCTGCGTGGATCGGACCGCAAACAACAACTAAATATGAGGGTACCCAGTTATTAATGACATCAGGACGTCTAACACCTCAGTCCCCCCGTGACCATGGTTGCTGTAAAGCAGCCGAAACGTCGGGAAAATAAAATAGTAAATAAACGCGATAAAATCCGTAAAATAGTTTTATTTTTATATCCTTTTTCCATTTCACTAGGAATTGCCTTAACGAGATGCCTACATATTGCCAGTTTGCAGTAGTATTAATGCTTCGAGAAAAGGATGGTACGGCCGTGGCGCTTTTTTGCTCGACTTGGCGGGGGCACTGCCGTGCCTCCAGATATTTAGATATTATCATGTTAGAGCGTCTCCTCGTATTAATGAAAACCAATTAATATAAGTTTTCATTAATACTGTTGTCATAACTCTTAGCTAAAGAACCTACTTGACACATTTTATTTACGTAAATTAAAAGGCCACGTGCGGAATGTCGCTTTTTTACAGCCTTTGATGTCCCACTCCTGGGCAAAAACCCCCCCTTACTTCGCCACACATCTTGGTTTTAAAGTTTTGGTCGCATACAAATGTTCTTCTTTTCTTATGATATCTTCTCTATCTTTTCAGGTAAGTTGCTGTTGAATAGTTACTTTGGACTGTAAAGAAGTTTTAAGCATCCGTTTGAGTAAGTACTTAAGTAGTTACTGCAAATCACCTTCAGAGGCTCCTTACATTAATAACCAAAACACTAATTTGTAAAATTAATGCTAAATGAAGTAAAAAATATAATTCAATTTAATAAGTAGGTACACAAAAATATACAGATCCCAAAATATTTTACACTTTTATAAATAAGAGAAAATTGAACGTTATTTTAAGTATTATAGAGTGCGTTTTATTGTTTTTATGTGATAGGTAAAGGTGTGTGCATATTTAAAGCAAAATCCAAGCATATATTTCGTATTGGCCTAATCGGAACACAACGACCGAAACATGACAGACTTGTCTAATTTTTTAATAGTAATTATCTCTGTTCTATTTTATGACATCATTAATTAGGCTATGACAGTTCAATACTTAAAAAAAAAGAAAGTTGTTTTGGCTCCAATAATTGAAATATAAAATATGATTACTTAGAGTCTAACAAACTAAGTACAATTTACATAAATGTAACCTAAAACTTAAAACATTATAGCAAAATGTCGCCTAGTTGTCCCGTCACGTTGCAGATGGCAGATAAAACATGGCGACGCTGCTGTATTTAAATCATGCCCCGTAAACGGACGCCGCGACTTCCCTCCCGGTCGCCAATTTAACTTGAACTGCCACTACAGCGCTAGTAGTTACGTAATTTAACAATTTTTATACGCGACCGTTTACGTTCCTCATCTATCCGCGGGTGTTTTTATAATGGTTGCCAGCGGAGCGTTTATGGAGTTCATTAATTACTTTTTTAAAGTTTCACAGGAAAGAGGGTGGTTATGTGGTTTGTACGGCTGAGGGAATGTATTTTTTTATGTTGTTTAGTAGGTAGGATATTTTCCTTTTTAGGACCCCGAGCTAATCTTAGATGATTTACGAGTTCCTGTACCGGTTTGATTACGTTTGTGATTAATTGTGAGTGTTTTGATGAGGAAGCGGTTTGTGTGCGGCTGCGTAACCACTATTTATGATAAGGATTAAACACTTAAACGCGCGCAACGATTTTTTTGCCACTATCAAAACCTACTATATTAACTCGTAGGAAAAGCATATTTTTCCATGAGCAAATTTTGACGCGTGGGTTTTACTACAGAAATATAATCCTTATACATATTTATACAGAGTACATTTTCCAAATAAGTCAAACTAGTTCACACACCCTAGTGGGATGTAATTCTTAAAAGTAATAGATTGTCTATTCTTAATAACTTTGATTATGTCCAAAAAGTTTCCTATTATATGTGGACGGCGTAGTGCCTTTTTCTTATATTTCTCTCACCCACATCAACTAAAATCTCCTCATATCACCCTTAACACACTCAAAAAATTGTACCGGTATAAACTTTGCGTGCAAAATTTCGATTTCCCGAAACCACACTTTTTTGCTCGTAAACCGAAACCTATCCGCCGTTCATATTGAACTTGGTTTTAATGAAAACACGAACTATGTTCGCTGTCGTGTTTATTTTACATTTAATAAACACATGCGAAATAATGTTTTTCTTTTCATGTGACATTTTCGTGTTTAAATTATATCTATGAATATCATTTGACATATAGAATTGGAATATATCATCGAGCAACCTTTGAAAATGCAAGGACTACCTGGTAGACGGAGGTTCACTGTTGTACACCCACATTTTATATCACTGCACGGGCGACACGCGCGGAGGAGTAAAGGAGCTTTCAAGTTAGCATCGAGTTAGCATTTTGTTTAATTTCTGTTTTTAAAAATAATAGGTGCGAAAGAGCATCACTCTATGGTATCTTTCTAAACTTCAACAATTTGTTCTTGTTTTTTAAAAAGGATATATGTGTTGTCTATATTTATGAAAAAAGGAGAATATGTGTTGACTGATTTATAATATTTTTTAAATGCCTTTAATTTATAATAGTTCTCGTTTAAATCACCAACCAACCGATATTAATTAGTACCCCTTCTAGCAGAGTTCATTATAATCGCGTTCTTCAACGCCACTTAATATAGCCAAGTAGGAATGTGTCAATGTTACTTTGATTATTGAAAGAATATCTACAAAAGTAATATTAAAACAATATTGCTGGAGATATGCGAGGGAGCAGAATTTAGGAATTTAAACGCTTAACATTTTCCAATCGCCATTCGACCACAATTCGCACTGGTCGGTTGTGTGGAAACATAATTCAAATTCGGAAACACGCAATTTAACGTTAAAGCCGAATTATTCGAGCGAACTTGTTCGAAATTTGAAAATTCGCACGAAACGATATTTCAAAGTTACGCTCGATATAAGTTTTTCAATTCGACATTAGGATTATGTGATAACTCGGGCGTTGAGCCGCGCTTCGTACACATCGAGCTAGGGCTGTACCGTACACTATTCAAACACATTTAATTAGATCAGGGGCTTACCACCACCTCTTAACGTTGTTTCAATAGTAACTGTCAATTATTGACCGATTTTGTACTGAGTTAACTGTCAAAAACTGAAAGTACCTACGTAATATTAACAAGAAAAAAGTTTTAAAACTGTAACCCGACGTCAATAACAGAGGGATAACGGCAGCGTAGGTATCTATTGTAAACGCTAGACTCTCCTCCGGTGAAGCTGTAAAGGCCACCTAACGGCCAACACCGTAGTCCTTTAAAAAAAATACGCTAGGCACTAAAGTGTGGCATATTTTTTTTTACGAATAAGGTAGTTTTTGTTTTTTTTTTAAGATTACTACTAAGATTGGGTAGTCCAAAAATAGTATTTCGTATAATACAATCAGATAAAGGTATCATCAATAAATCAATCAAGTTAGTACATAAATAATTAAGACACCAATAAAATAAAACGTCCCCAACCCTACTACATATATTATTGGGTTGGGCCGTTTTCTACACCATTTGGCGTCTCAGCATCGATTTTAATTTGTACTCGCATATCGAGATATCGGGCCGCTTTATTCGGAATCGTGCATTGTAACGCCCCAATTCGCACGGCGGTGGCGCGGCGCTTTACATTCGATAATTATTCGAATCCGTTCATGTTTAATTTTATTTTAATAAAGCAATTACTTATTCTCGCTTTTGCTAAGTACGCAAAGAACCCGAATTAAAGTCTTGTATTCACTAACGTTTCCTCCGTGGCCTGTCATTCGCTTTGTAAAAGTTTGGTTTATAATTGATTAATAAGTTCGATTGATTGATTAGTAGGCAACTAGATTGATTAAATGTGTGACACTTCAGAAGTTTTTATTTCCTTACTATCAATTCATTTAATTTTTACTGTAAATATAGTGTATGTATTGTGTAGATGTCATTACGGTCCTAATATTTCTTTTTCTTTTTATCAGCTATGATATAACCATGTATTTTATATGTATAATGTATTTTAATGATTTTTTAAAACCATTTAGAACGTTTAAGTACAGGATCCAAAAAAATATCACTTTTATAATTTACGGGTGATGATGATCAGAAAACTGCTACTTTTTTTAAATCTTGTTAAACTGTGTATAAAGATGCTGCTTGATAGGTTATATAACTATTATTACTTATGTATCTTTGACTTCCCCTCCTGACCTTTCGACAAGCAAAAGCTTGAAAATATTTACCACCTACCCAAAATCCTTTTTATCCGTATAACACAGATAACGCCCGCGCCTATTATAAAAATACCTCTTATCAGACACTCTCGATCCAGTACGCGAATAAATCCTACTATTTATAAAACCCAGTACACACTGTAACAAATAGGCCACATCTATAAATAGCTGTATAGCAACAAGTTGCACTCATAGGGTTGGCACTCTAACAATGTAATTCAAAATATGTAAACTAACCCTTAAAATATGGATTATCTAACTTATTTTATACGAATATTTAAGTATCGTTTTTAATAAGACTTAACGATGGCTAGTGGTGTGAGAATAGGCCGCTCGGTTCACTAAACCGGGTGTTAGCAGGTTCGATTCCCGCCAGTGGCAAATATCGGAATTTACCCAGTAGGCTTAACATAACCGTGTAGACGTAAGGTTTATCTCTTTCAACTGTAAGATTTGTCGAGAAAATGATGTCACACCGAGCCATGTCCAGTACAAAAAGCTCGAAGTGACGTCATTTTCTCGACAATACTGACAGTTGAAAGAGATATATCTTATGTCTACACGGCCATGCTAAGGTCTACTGGTCTGGGTGTAACTGGGATCGTCCCCAGTTCCTTGCAGGGCCGCAGCTAGGGGGGGCATTGTTTGGCAATGCCCTTCCTTGAAATCACAATGCCCTACCTTCAAAATACCATAAACTAAGATAAATTATTATAATTAAATTGTATGTTCATAGTTTAAGATAAAAGAAAATGTAATTTTTACTTGTAACGCCGCCGCCCTACCTGTAACCAATGCTGCCCTACCTCAAGTTTGACTCTAGCTACAGCCCTGGTTATGGGGTACCATAGTGCAAGCTATGCTTAGTTTGGGATAACACCATGTGTATATGTTGTCTGGCGATATTTTATAATTATTAACGTGTCAGTCAAGTTTTTATTAGGAATTACTAGCGTCCTAACTGCCTATGCCTAGTTTTATTAAGGCATGCTATATCTATATTGACATAGCTTACACGATTAAAAGCCGTGTTACTTTTTTCTTTTTTAAAGTCGTCAACCCTACGCCTGGCCCCCGCAGTTGTTTAGGCAAGGCGCGCCATATTCGGTCGAAAGAATGACTCACTGATATTTTAGTTGATAAACGTTGTAACTGTCGCATTATAAAGTGACGTCTTGTGACATTGTCTATTTCTGACAATTGCCAGTTGCTTCTAATCTTATTCCATTAAATTTCATTTTCTTATTCCATTAAATATCATCATTTCGCTCATTTCGTTAAAAAAAAAAAAACATTTGTTTCGTAAAATAAGAAAGAGATCTAAGGAGTTAAAGACACCATATTTTAGACTCCAGTGTTTACTACCTATAATAGTAGAATTTGTTTTAATGGTAACAACTGTATTTTTAAACAATACTGCTTAAGTGGCAAGGAAAAAGGAGGAAATTCAGACTGTATTCATAATACCCTGGATAAATATAAGAGTTCCCTATTCAGAAACATAGTTCAACAGAGTCTTGTCTATAACTCCTATGAACTAGGTTGATGGACTTAACGAACCGAAATATTCTGATAAAAAGTCAATGATTGTCTGGGGACTTCTCAAGGAATTTTAGTAGATGAAAAGTAGTTGATAAGTATTTTATTTACAGAAGAAAAATATTTAGCATGACAAAAAAAATGTTACCAACCGCCATAGAATCGCGCGATAATCTTTCAACGGTCGAAAGACTAAACAATAAATTGTCTAGATATTTTTTTAAAAGCTCTATTTAGGATCTAGGTCACGTGTGAAAATTCAACAGGTGCGGCCATGTCACGGACTCCTGTCTACCTAGCCCCTTTGTTTTGTTAAAAACTCGTTCAATATGCCTGAGCGTAGGTAAATAGAATTTCGCCGTTGACTAGCTTGTGCTTGCAACGAACGGTGGGAGTGACACTAAAAATATGGACGACACGTTGGAAATTTGATTTTCTTGCATTCTAAAATATTCTAAGGATTTTCTTAAGCCGTTGTCACGATCAGATGTGGCGTTTGCTGTATCTGCAAAGATCCTGCTTCGCAAATATGGGGTTTAAAAAAACAAAGTCATTTTCGCAATTAGATCAATTTCTCAATGTTGACTACTAAAATGTTACTTTAGCGGTGTGCAGATTTAATGTCCTCAACCGGTAACAACCGACGTTATTACAAGGTTCAAACATTCATGTTATTTCATTTCAAACAATAGTTTTCTATAACCCAACCCCCAAGACCTTTGACGCAGAAATATCGCTGTACATTTTCAATGGAACCCGGTGAGACGGCACAATTTGTCGACGGAACAAACCAGTCAGTTTCCCGCCGGATCGCAGGTCTTTGTTAGACTCTGTGAAGTAACAGTAACTACGTTCTGGTTTCCCGATCTTTGCTGCAAACGATAAAAAGGTTGTATTAATGGGAGACTTACCGAGCGCACTGTTCTTTGTTATATAAATAGAGTTTTTCGTGTAATTTGGAAGATTTCACTTCCTTAATACATTGATTTAAATGTAATAGGTGCAATACAAATTCAGTGGAGTACATTTAAAATAGAAGTTACACCGTTGTTTTGTTATTGTTAAACGTTTCAGTTTACAAACTGCAATTCACACAAAGTTGTGGAATATTTTGTTCAAAATGTATGGTTTCACAAAAATCTCAAATTTAAATTAATGTAGAAACCATTTATGATGTCATTTTTCAGCGCAACAGTGTCCTACAGTGCCACTGAAAATGGATCAAGAATTTGAGATAAGGAATCATGCCGTTTTGAAATGGATTTAAATCTATTCGCGATTTAACACTTAAGATGACATAATATGTTGTTGACATTTGTATTGTTCACCTTTCTACCCATAACTGCAGCCATTCCAAACACCTTTGATGTACCGTAAACAACAAAATAAATGTGTTGCCATCTGGTCCTGCAAAAAATCCCCCGCGCACAAAAAAATCTTTTTCTCAAATGTCACACTATTTATCTCCGCAGCCGTATCGAATTTTATCCCTTACCCCCAAACAAAGGGCCGTAATTCTGCTTACGTAAAACCTCTAAACCGTCAATATCGTTTTTCGTTGTCCAATTGGGCACTATTTGACGGCGCGTACTTGTTTGCAAGCTTTCAAGTTAGTGCCCTTGTTTAAATATTTGTTACGGTCAAGGTCGGAAAAGTTTATTATGTCTGAAATGTGTCTTGTCTGTTGAAATGTTTTTTGTGAAATTTAATATAAATTGATGAAGGATCGTTGTAGACAAAGTAAGGGACATCGATGATAATTTGACTTCTCATATATAATAAACATTTGTGAATAGCATTTTGATAAATAACCTGCCCAGTAGTGGAACGTTGAAGGGGCTAATTATTATTTTTCATTATTACATGCAAGTAAGGTCCATTTAGAACATTTTCGTTTTTTATATCATTGTATTATAATATTAAATATACAGAGTTTATTGTTTTTTCTAGTTGATCTTTAAAAGCTAGTTTAGCGACAAAGGCTTCCTCTATAGATTGTTTATAATGTTACATTGTAAATGGGCTATGAGATATCCAGGTGCACTAGATTATTCAATTTCAACTGTACAATCCAAGAATACTCTTAAATCATTATGGAAATGAACCTCACAATTTCTTGGAATCACGAGAAAATCCGCGCGAATTCAAACATCCAAGTTTATTTACATCAGTAATTCTCCTTTGATCCGTCCATCGGAGCTCGCGAAGTGTAAAATAGGTACTTTTGTTTGTTTCCATAGTCACGTTTCCGAAATGAAAGCACAACACTAACTTCAGTGGGTCCAAATTGAACACTTGATCCGAATTGGGAATCCCCTGGAGCCATGTCGCGAATCGATCCTATTTCGATACCATTATTCCAGGGTTTTGGGGCACAAAGCGGCCCCTTTACGCCGGGAGCAATAGAATTTCCAGCGTTCACTTAGTTTCACCTTTTCTTTTAAGTGCAAAAGGAAGCAGTGTTCTGGAGTGCCGCCAGAAAGATTTCCGTCGTATTATGCCAATTTCAAATGATGAAGGAATCAATTACTGGAGTTGGGGTTTCATTGTTTCACAATCGATACTTTGTTCTCATTCGTTGATTATTTTTTTCCGACTTTTTGACTACTGAAAAATTAATCAACGATTTGAATGGTTCGCTTTTCTTTGTTAGTATATAAAGATCTGAAACTTAATTCTTTTTGCAAATGGTGTGGTTACGTAGATTTTTGACTTGACTGCAAACTATAATTTTGATGGAGTACCAAATCTGAATTAGCAGTGCGGTAGAGAAAATACACGAATGTGTTTGGCCAATTTCTGGAACGTTCCGTGCCACTATAAGTAACCTTACAGACACTATAATTATGGCATTGTGGGTAGGATTGGCGTGCACATCAGGCAGGTGATATAAAAATATATGAACGAAGTATTCGTAACTCAAATAGCACTTTTAAAATTGCCATCGGGGCGAGGTCGCCAGCTGGTAATAGGAATTCTTAGGAAACTTATTATTTTTTCCACAAATAAATTTAGAACGAACAGAATGTTTTATTAATTTTCTATTTGTCTTGCTCTTACGTATTGGTTCAAGCTTTGAGGGAACGCACGAGGTCTACTTAATTGAAATTCCTTCTACTGCTCGTATCCGTGAATGGAAAAATGGCGTTCATGAGATATAATTTAATTAATCATTTCATTCTTACTTCTATTCGCAGATATATCAATTTATCCAAAGGTTTGATATATCTGCGATTTTATAAACTGTAATTTTTTTAATTCTTATTTCGTATTCTTCTATCATACATATATTTTATTTTTTACAGGTAAGTAGCTGATCAGAAAATTCTAAGCGACGTAATTGGAATCGTATGTAGATCTCTTTATATTACATTACTATTTAATATCTTTACCAAATTATTGCTCTTAAAAATTTAAAGGGGTCAAATTTCCAAGGCATGTGACGCTTTATGTAATGTTACATGATATATTCATTAAATGAATTGGAAATTTACGACCTTAACATACCGAATTTAAGGTCGTAACTTATATAACGAAATACCAACTGTACATTAATGTATAAAATATCCAGTAAAAATATGGCTTTTATGGAGTTGCACAGGGCTTCAACCGATGCGACGTCCCCAAAGAAGCCCCGTTTGGAAATATTAAAATGAGATAAGGTATTATGTTACGTAATCTTGACAGGATCCTACCGAATTAAAAATAATGCATATCTTCATCCCTACTCTACCAACTTGCAAGATTCTGTTTTTTATTAAAAATTAAAGTTCCATCGGGACATTTCGTTATGAATTTAATAATAATAAATATTTTCAACTTTTAGCGCGCTATTTATTCAATTACCTATGTCCATTAAATTTTATCATTTCGTACAAGGAGAACGATTGCTTGTCAATAAAATATGACTGTCTTATTTTTGTAATTCATCCGTTTAAAAATAAACGAGAATCGCTGTTTGCAAGTATTTTAATTATCCATCAATTTCATTTTAAATTAAGTGAATTGTTTATAAAGTTGGGTGAATTCTTTCAATATTGCTTCGGAGGCGTTTAGCACGAAGTTTGGGATCTCGTTTTCGGGAGTTGTAAATACCAACGCTCGTATTATTGATTTATACTCAAATACGAGTTTAATTTTGGAACCATTAATTACATGCGATCGTTAATAAATATATAACGAGGCGTATCAATGTCTACTATACTAAGGTAAAGCTCTATTTCCGCGGGATGTCAAAAGTGAAACCAAAAACCATCTTAAGTTAAATCGTTATAATACATCATCACGCCTGTATTCCCCGAAGGGGTATGCAGAGGTACACTACAGTGCGCCGGCACCGTATCGTTTCTATCGTCGTTTTTGGAGTTTTACCCGCGGAATTAGAATTTGTAATAGTTAAAGAATTTGGAAATTATTAAATAATGGTCCATTTATATTCAAATCGTTACATAAAAATCGTCCCTCATTCGTCTAAATTACAATGATGACTCTAGTTAATGTGAAAATACAGCGGGCGGCTACGGGCTCTTTACCTCATAATATTGTCCAACTACCCATAAAATCTTATATACTTCCAAAATTCTTAAATCGAACGTAGACCTTAAAACGTGTGCTCCTTTACGGTACGTAGCTTACTCCTAAAAAAGACGAGTACCTATCTAATAATTCCTATTTTTTCACGAATATCCCCCAAGATTCAATATGTTAAAGACAAGTTAAGCGTAAAAGGTATCTCGCAAATCCTCCTCTACGGACTCAGTCGTGACAGGTGGCGGAATACGGTGTCCTTTGCCTGGTACAAGCCATAAACTTTAATTAAGGAAATGCCTACCTCCATTTTTTTTTAAATTTCATAATGTTCTACTTCTTATAATATGATACTGGCCAATCAACTGTATAGTGTCATCGAGCTCATTATTCAAATTTAGAATCTTTATGACAAGTTTAAAAAAATACGTACCTACTGCATCTTTGAATTGATTTTTTTACGCTTAGATACTTTTTAGATTGTACTCCACAGACTGTTCAAAAAATGAATCATACTAAAAACTGCTCGCCTCTTATGCCTCACACAGCGTAGCAATTTAAGTAGGCAGAAAATTAATGTCCCTTTCGATACCAGCCGAGCGGAATCTATTTCATCCTTTCTATTCTCGCTTTGAGCGCTTTTTTTATTTATGGCCACGGAGCTTATATTAAATCCTATTGGAACTAAATGGAAAAAAGGTGATGTGAGTATGCGACACTGACAGATAGATATTATCGAATAAGTTATGTCTATTCGATTATCGGATTGTCTGCATAGATTATCCAGTTGTAGTAGGTACATACTGTTAATTCTACTCTGTAGAATTAATGTGATGCGTGTAAAAAGGTGTAAGTGCCACATCATTAGAGTATATCGTGGGGTGAAAGGCTATTTGACTTAAGCGACATTTTGTTAACTTTACAGGAGAGCATACTTATTCGACGCAGAAAATTTCTCTGATTTCATATATGTATATAAAAATTCGCTGATTTCATATATGCATATAGTCAATATTGCCCAAGTGTCGCTTAAGTGAAATAGCCTGTCACCCCTTGATATTGTTGTAGTTTATAAAATGGCGTAAGCGACACATTATTAAAGCACTTTGTACGGTTCGACGTAAATGTAATTTCCTAACGCAACACCGCCAGTTGCACTATCACTGTCGTTTATCAATTTCAATTGTGTTTAATTATAACTGATGGTACTTACACAGCATTTCTTTACTTATAGTCGTGTTATGTCGTAACCAATTAGATAAACATTCCACAAAGAACTAGAATAAGTTAAATAATAAGATTAAAATTTAGAGTTATATGAGTTAAATTAAAAACTTATTAGTATTCGGGTTTCGTGTCTTCTAATTACATTTGTTGAGATCTTAGAGGCCTGTTATGACAATAAAATGTAACTTAGCACGAAATCGAGCAAAATAATAAAAAATTACTTACAATATTTTTGGGTTAAAAACACTAAATTTAGGAACACCATATTGTGACACAAAAATCGTAAAATGAGTTATATATAATATCATTCGAACGGCCAGATTTTTTTGGGTTATTTGGTATATATAACTATTTTTACGATTTTTTGTCGCTTAGTAAGAATTGCCTTTCAAGCGTCGCTACGTATTTTTCTCTTCCAAAAACGTAGTAAGTACCTACTAAATGTATAACTAATCATACGTAGATCGATATCGGGCCCCGAAAACTTTTAGGACCCCACCGTGGGTCGTAACATCACTTTCACAATGGGACAAATAAACTACCCCTTGATCCCTAGGGACTGCCCGCACGTGACCGACCGTTGATTAAATACGATGATTATCTACTGGCGCATAAGGGATGCTGACGTGGGACCGACTATCGAGTAAATATGCACTGAATATAGGTACTAGTTCAATTTTATAAATATTGAATTTTCTCTAATCTGCAACGATAAGATAAAGTGAAAAAAACTTACTAATACAATGGAAACAATGTACTTGTCTCATATAGACGGGATAGCTTTTCAAAATTGAAGGCGAATTGACTCAAGCGCCATTTTGGTAACTTTGGCACGAAACACAGTTCAAAAGACGGAGAAAAATTCGTTGATTTCATTTATTTATATAACTCAATATCGCCGAACATGGCGCTTAAGTCAATAACGCCCTGAACTTAGGCGCGAGAAAATTCATTTGATTGCACTTGTATTTTGTGTCAATAGGTAGGTACAGAGAGTATGTGTGGTGTCACCATTGCTGTCCGGTTGAGGAATAGCAAGATGCGAGATGAATGTAAGCTGAAGGATGATGTGGTGACTAAGATTGAGAAAAGTATGTTGAGGTGGTTTGGCCATGTAGAGAGGATGAATGAAAGTAGACTGACGTAAGAAAACCAGGCAAACGTGAGTGGAAATATCGGAAGGGGGCGCCCGAGGAGGACCGTTGCACGACCAGATTAACGGTCTTTTCCAGAAAGGTCAAGTCCGTAGCACCCTAAACCGACGGAAGTGCATAAAAAGATGTATGACTGTGGATGAAGCGAAAGAGGTATGTCGGGATCGTAGCGTGTGGCAAACGGTAGTCTCTGCCTACCGCCATGGGATACAGGCGTGAGTATATGTATGTAGGTAGGTACATAAAGATTGAATGCCTGAGTTCAAGCCACTCGACCACGCGACTAAATTCGCGTATATTATCAATGACATTTCTTTGAAAAATTAGACCAAACATAAAACCACATGTAACATTTACTATCAATATTTGACAGCTAACCTAGTAACCTACAAACGAAAAATGAATATCTGAAAAGCTTTCATGCCGTTAACATATCAAATCCATTGCGTGTAATATAACACGTTGTGAAAAAAGTCCAATTTTATTACGTAAAAATACACGCAAAAATAATGTTAATAATAATATAGAAATTAAACCACCCAACCAAACAGAATGCAGCTTAGGCAAACACCCCTTTTTCTAAATCATCCCCTAAAGCGGCCACGTGTCATACAAAACAGGGGTGCCACTGAGGGGGTGTCTAGCGAAACCAATTTGCCTTTTATATTCTGTAAGCTTAATACATCTCTCTCATTCACACTCATAGTAATACCCGCAAGTGCGAAGGGAACAACCACATTAATCCGGAATTCCATGAGGGTTGGAAAGTAATAAAGATGTCCAACGTTTGTGTTGGGAAAAAAGTTATTAGACGCTTTAAATGTATTGTTGTTAGGCTCGTTTTACGATGATATTCAGTAAGGAAATATAACAGTTTTATTTAATCTCATATTTTTCAGCTTTTCGCATAGTAAGTACGTATATAAAAACGCTATGAACCTATTTGTAATGTCCTAATGGTCACAAAAAAAATCAGTTTACAACATACGTTCATTCACACACCCTGTACAGCTTAATGGGTGACTAAGCACAAAACGGACGCTGTAGCGAATTGCAATTCTCCTGTGTAACAAAGTGTCGTTACAACTTGTTCACCCATTCATTTCGTTCGTTCAATGTTTCAATTAAAACATTCCACACAAACACTTTCAAATTCGGAACGCTAATTGGTCGTCAAAATGCGCGCCAAAAGTGACAGCTCGGAATCCAAAATGGCCGCTCTGAACGTTATTTAAACGGTTTAATTTGTGCCATTTAATCTCACCCCAGCGAGTTCCAAATTGAATAATTGGTAGATAGAATGCAATGTCATTTTCCTTCCAGTATAATGTGTACCTACCCACAAAAGAAAAAAATAGGGTATAATAAGCCATTGTTAGTCGTCTGCCGTTTCGTTTATATAACGTAATTTCTCTAGAAAAAGCAATCACGTTGTATTTTTCTTAATTTCAGCAAATACATCGTTTATTAGAAATAACAAGGCGTTTTAAAACATAACAATGTAATACAATGAGGGTATTATGAGCTTTTTCGCTGGTATATGCAAATTGGGGCGGTTTCGAGACGTTTTTCATTACTTTTTGCTGACGTGTTCATGTAATTATGCGCTCACCGGGCGAAATGTGAGCGCCGCTTTTTAAGACAGCTTTCGTTGAAGCATTGCCTTAATTTATTAATTTTTGCATGGAGCTGCAAGAGTGCACTTTGCAACGAATATTGTAGAAATTCAGTTTTATAACGTCTGCATGTGAGATCCGGTTGATTAATCTGTCCAGTAGGAATGTTTACTACGGCGGCGCTGGTTCGTATGAATGGAGTTTAATTAAATGTTTGATGACTATTTTTAATTCCACTTCTTCTATAGCAATCGGCAACAGCTATAAGGATTATGCCAGTAGTATCGAGTACTCCATTGAAGTTTTTATTTAACCCTTATTATGAAGAAAAATAAAAATAAATAACTGTAAAAAGCGAAAATTATTTTGATGTATTTATTGCATTGTATCCAAAATATTATTCAGAGTAACTTTAAACATTCATAAATCAACATATTCACAAAACAAAAAGAGCTTATAACTGAATTATAATATCAGAAACACATGCGAAGCTGAGGCTGTGCTCTAGTCATGAATAATTTAATGGTACAAAAACTTCACTCGACGGCTTATGCAGTCTACGAAGTTTCAATGAATTCATCTGCGGCGATCCATTCTTCTGGTCTTTGGCATAAAGCTTTCCGAACGGGTTTCAACAAAAGCTCGTGTAACAAAATTATGAAAACTTTGAATAGGTAACAAAATCATGAATTCCTTTGTCCGAATTTTTGCAATTACTTTCATAGCTACAATTATGTACAACCCTGATAGCATAGCAGTATGTAGACCTTTGATATGTAGAGCTGGAGTTATCTTACGTGCATTTGAGTTATAAATTATTCTTGTAGCTCCCTCTTTGATCTAATAAGTCGTTGCTCCGAGGGTATAACTTATGACGCATGTGTTTCTTGAATATACCCCTAGTTTTGGGTTGGATATTAGACATTTCTAAATATCCATCATGGCTAAAGATCATGTTTAAACGCAGTCAGGGAGATAATACCAAGTCGAACTCCATGTAAAAAGTTTCATAACAGTAACAAATTTTCCATTACACACATCACATCGTACTGGGGCGTTGTCCATGAATCTACTAAGGGGGGGAAGTCCCCTGTATATCGATTGTAACGTGATCATTAGGGTGCGCCTACCCACTTTGAGCATTTTTGTTTACACCGGCCGACACGAATTCTGACCCGACCTCGCTTGGTTTATAGAGTACCGAGTGGTTTTATGAAGCTTTGTTTATTTGGCATTGCTGTTTCCATTTTCGGGGCGTTCTCGCGGTGTATTTGTGTTTTGCAGTTGTGAAATTGTAATTGAAATCGGTACGTGTATTTGCCTCCCATTTACGATCGCTGGTTCTCTCAGATATTATTGGGACTTAATTTGACGAAAATTCAATAGAAAATTGCAATTCCCATGTATTGATGTAGATCTTTTTGTTTGCAAACTACAACTAAACTGTATTTGACTGCACGAAAATATTGAAGTCTTGCTCGTACTTACAGGCCGTAACATCCCTGTTACGGCCTGTAAGTAAGCAACGGTAATGGGCATAATTTCGTTTGTCGCAGTGTCTGTAAATTCTTACATATACAATACAATTAGTCTTATATGTTGATATATTTTATTATATTATTTTAAGTATATTCATCAATTCATGTGGCTTTTAAATAGTAAGAATAAATGTGTCATCAAAAGCAGAGAGTCTAAGAACGCCACTTGTAAGTCCGCACAATATAAAATGTTTACGAAAAAGCTTTGCCGCTATTACAAGTTAGTGGGAAAAAATGGCGTCACTCCATCACACCAAGGACCTTTACGAATGGACTCTGTATATACAAGTTAATAACTTACAATATATTATGATATACGACCGACATGTCCGCGCACTCACGGCAAAATGATATTTTCCTTTACGTAACATAAAACTTGCGAACACCGCCATCTATGTGTAGGCGTAGTAATTTTTCACGTGTACACTGAAAGACTTAGCGTTAATTTTAGACAGAGATAGACGCATGAGAAGGTGTAAGATAAAATGAACACATTAAGTTAATTTATGTCTTTTGGGAATGTATTTTGGTGCTTAGAAGCCGGTAGGGAATTACGGTCCGTATTGTTGCAGTAAAGTAATAATAATAATAGAGGGTGTATTTATTTACCCGCTTCTACTTTTAGTTAACCTATAAAGCTCATTGGATGAACCTACTGTATTCAAACTGTACCTTTCATTGATGCAAAAACACGAAAATATATACTAATGACAGTCAGGATCAGATAAAGATGACCGCGTCTTAGGTTGTAAAAAATTTTAGGTAGAAATACTTTCTACCCACATTAAGCGCTCAGATTAATATATTATTAAAAGAGCTATATGTCTTACCATTCCTGTTTTTATTAAAGCTCGATAGATGACTGAAAGATGCTTGTCAAAATGTACTATGTCCAATGCACTGAATCAAACACGACCCCAAAGGTTTTAAAGAAGATTAATTGAATTGTGTTATTGTTAACAGCTCAGTGGTGATAGCAGTCGCGCCTAGACAGGACTTATGTCATTAATTGTGTCGCTGTTGTCACTTCCCTCCTATGAATCAAGAAAGTAAGCGATCGACTCAGCGCGACAAAATCTGTGACATGTTTTGTCTTGGCACGCCCGCTAGCCCTGATTCGTCAACACAACCTGTAGCTTTGTCTCACAATAGAACAGAGCCATGTCAACCTCGCGTCGCCAACAATGGCTGCATAGCAACTGCAACAGAAACAAAATAAACAATCGCTTAATAATAAGTTTAAAAATCGACTGTAATAATAATGCATAATTACGTGAAAGCGTGCCGTATTATAATACAGTGCTACAGCTTATAGGGGGAAATGTCGACAGCTGCGTGTGAAATGTACATCTGCCAGCCCTAACTTGCACATTGATGACTCGCACACGAGCACCCCTCGTGCCGACACGGTATAACACACACTGTGTTGCCAGCTCTGTCATTCCATGCCGGACGGTAGATGATCTGTAAATAGGACAGTTTTCAATAATTCGCTACCGAAAAATTGGGAAAAGTGATGTAGTTATTTTTTTAAATTGAGGCTTTAAAACAAGATGATTACAAGTTATCGCCAAATTTATAGAAATATACAAACAAAAAATGTTGTCAATGTAAAAGTACGATGTAATGATCAATACTTTCCCGAATTAGCGAGGGAATATTTGGCAAAGTATAATTTTTCTGCAACGAATAGGATTTTACTAAATGGTCGCTAATCCAAAATATTCTGCAAACAATCCTAAATAGCAATCATTATAGTATGTGCTAATAACAAAGTGGGATCTGATGTAGGACAGTACTATACGAATTCTGAGGATTAATTTAACTACTTTACCTAAAGCTTTGTCTCACGGGTGTCAAGCCAAGTCATTTGTAGCTGGCAACATTGCTTACAAATGTTGAACGACTCGCACACACTCGCACGCACCTTGCCGCGCGTTGGTAGGGGTGCTACTTTATTGTGTGACACTGCTTTCGGGACTCGGCCGATAACATTTTGTTTTTACTTGTTGAATGTTTGATGGATGATGCCGATGATGGATTGAGTTCTTTCGGAGTTGCGCTCGATTGTAATAGATTTCACGATTTGACGGGTTGCCGACGCTCTTTGTGTCCAAGCTTTTGAATATGTTGGTAAATGTTATGTATGTATGCAGAACAATTAATTTTATTTAAACAAGCCGAATGTTTATTTCTCTCTGCTGTGATAAATTCGACCTGTTTGTAAGAGCTCTGACGTTTGTGTGTGGTTCGGCTACAGTGACATGTCCTCACGACTATTTACGATCTTGCCTTTCCTCTTTTCTGCATCACAATTTCTTAAAGCGGTATGTGAGAACTTATCATGTTAAAGAGCAAGATTATCGTCTTACGATCCTGCCGTTTGGGTTCCACTTTTCGGCCCAAATTATCGATGCGATCCGTCCTACACATAATCCCTTTGGGGTTGCATGTCCATTGTCCAAACAACAACGGAATCCGTACCCTCAGTTCAGTAGGCATTTACATAACTTGTGGGGATCCCAGTTGCAATTTAATCAGTTAATGTGTGCCTTGTGGCCCTCGGGTTTTATGGCCTGCAATAGTTATATTTAAAACGTCGCCTGATTGCCCGAGTGTTGGTGACTTGTATGAACTTTATTTCGTACATGGGTTTTATTATGGTGCTTTTTCGGACAGAATAATTGGGACAAACTGTAGGATCACTTTGGATGGTGAAATGGCAACGTTTAAGGATGTCAGTCATGAAAGTTACTGTCTATATGGATTGCCTCAATAAATAGACTGAGTCTTTCTTCATCCTGGTTTCAGAAATCTTTTCGTAATGATCAGTATGCCTTAGAAATGGTATCCTATAGCAATTGCGAAAAAAAATCCTACATGTAGTAAACTCAATCCATCTACAATGGTATTTTTCAAAACAACAGATATCTACAATGCCACTGTAAACAGATCATATTTTTTTATAAACAGAGTTTAATATACGAGGTGTCTCAGAAGTCCGAAATAATACTTGGCCGTTTGCATCAGTATCGGGTATACAACTGAATGGTATAAAAATTCGATTGAAATACGTCCATGTTTTTCCAAATTTTTTGTCTTCAATTTCTATTCTCGAGTCCTATGTAAAATTTGAATGTTCTGTTTAGTAAATATTGGTCGTCGCCCCTAATAAGTGTAATTAACACTGCTGAAGAGGGTTATGGATGTACCCAAAGGCCAGAATACGATACCTGTGAAAAATATTCAAAGGTATATAACTCAGAAACATATGCGCTATTGAATATGTACCCAAAGTATTATTTCGGACTTCTGATACTGTATAAGTAATAAGTATCCAATAAAGATGAAGACAATTGTGGGTGTTGGGCTAAAAATCTCATCAGCTTTGATAGTATTTTTTTCCCAAAAATCATTTCCGTATAAAAACTTGGTCATATCAAATGCCCATCAGATGGGCGAACGCAATTCTGTAAGTGGTATTGTCTGTGTCCTTATACAATTTTATTGGCTTCTGTTGCTATAAAACTTTGGACCAAAGGGATTCCTACTGACAATCCCGGAGGCGGGTTTCCTCGAATTTCTCGATACGATATACGGAGTGTAATTCTTTGTGTTATTTTTTATTGTACCGTCTTTTCTTGTTCGTTGCGGTTTCACGTTTCCGTCCCTTTTATCTTAGTACTTATTAGATAAGTTGGTTTAGGATTATCTACGGCGAATGTTGTTTTCTGATTTTAAGGGAAACGTAAGTTTCTGAAATGTTTTCTTTTCTTAGGTCTTGCGACATCTGTCGTCTAATGATGACAACATTTCTTTTTTTATTCCATTTAGGTATATATTGTTATCGCGATGTCTCGTAGGAAGTTTTGAAGCAATCTTATAATTATACTGGGTATTTATTTTTTGGACATTTTATACTCAGTAGAAATGCCTTCTACACAGATCTCTTCCCTAATTCAATGTAAATTTTAACAAAAATCTCATCCTTAACGAATCATTAAAACATTTTTAATGTGTGTTTATGCATTTAAACTTTGACCATCAAAAAAGTAGATGCGACCCACTTTAATAAATAAGGAGCAATCAAGTTTTAATCAATTAAAATGTCCTATTAATCTTGTAAGGCAAGGTGGACGGACTAACGCTAATGAAAGAGGATTTTTCTAATCCAAAGAACCAATATTGAACAAAAACAAGCGATTTTCGATCGTTAACGAAGAACTTTCTATAATAAATAGATTAATCTGAAGACCGTGTTGACTTCTGAGAGCAACATAATAATGTTTTTAAAGCACTCGCGACATTTCTTATTAAATCTAGTACTATTTATTGTCCAAATTAGTTCCGCTTACCCCTCAAAGTTAAAGGGAGAAATACTGGTGTCTATGGTTCAGAGAGCAATGTACCCAACCCTAGTAAGGGGTGTATAACCTAATGGTGCAGTCGTAGAGTAGGGTAAAATGTGCACTTGTAAAGTGGGGTACCCATCTGCTCTCGCTCACGTACGCTCTACGTGCTCTATTTGAATTAAATTGACAGTTGTTTATAATGAGTTTAGGTATAAGTAGATAAGAATACTTGAGCGAAATAATCCTGTTAAATAATTCGGTTTTGACCTTAAGATGACGGTTGACTTATTCTCCTTGTGTTCGTTTTGTGTATCTTGTTTGTTTGCGTGCAGTCTGCATTGTTAGCTCAGCCGGTTGTGACAAGACTAAATATATGTTCAAGATGACAATTTTTGTCTCGTTCTCTGTAATGAATTTCGAAAGTGAGAGAGCGAGTCGAAGCAACATAAGCGTGACATAGAAGTCTTCGTGTCTTGGCTCACGAAATATCCGTGTTGATTGAGTAATTAAACGCAAAACTACCTTAAAATTTGTGTTTTAGAAAACGTGAAAATAACTAGTCAACTTTATATGCATCCAAAACATTGCTGTTAATAAAAAAAAACCAATAATGAAGTAAATAGGTTGTTATATAAGTGTAGACAAGTCCGACACTTGAATTCCAACAAAAAGTTTTCAAAGTAAAAATGTTCGTAATGTTTCGGTTAATAGTGGAGGGTAAAACGCGATCGCCATAACCCGGTGGTTAACTCTAGCATTGAATGTAGAGTCTGCAGCCGAACAAGTTAAATTGCACCCTGGGATTTCATGAAAAAAAGTTGCTGTTATCTATACTAATACTACTATCATAAAGAGGAAAGATTAGTTTTTTTGTATGTAAGAATAAACTTAAAAACTACTGGACCGATTTTAAAAAATATTTGCCGTTAGAAAGCTACATTATCACTGAGTAGCAGACTATATTTATTTATCCCAAAATGTTTAAAAGAATATGTCCACCCGTGCGTAGCCGGGACGGGCCGCTAGTGTAAAATAACTTAGTAAAATGTATCATATCAAAAATTATGTTCATTACGGCATAAAGCCCAAGAACGTAATTTGTGGCGATCTATAGGGGAGGCCTATGTCCAGCAGTGGATGTCCCTGGTTGATAGATAGATAGATTTTATATCATCATTTCATTCATTTCGTAAATATTAAGAAGAAGGAAACCACAATACATTACAAGGTAGTTAAGGCCCTAGAAGATCTATAGTATTCATCTAGTTAGGTTCTCCTAGGACGGTATAAATTCTATACCATCAACAAACCCATAACATTTTGTGAATAAATAGTCCCAATTCATAAAATATCATAGACAATCTATAACCTCTAATCTAATCGCTACTATAAGGTTTCGAAAAATGTAGTTCTATTTAACTTTCGTTGCTGACTGTGACAAGTAAGTGGTGCTGGACACGTATTGTCGCTTGGGTAAACTTCTGGAATTAAACTTTAGCTTGATAGTTTCGACAACAGCAGAAAAACAACAGTTAATGTTGACTTTACTGTGGTTTTAGAAGGTTCGCTGTCGTTTCACTCCGGTTTCGCTGTGAAAACTAAATTGACTGATTTAATTTTATAAAAGCTGTTTTCAACTTAGCTGGCTTAGCTCAGTTGCGACTGGGCTTTAAGAACTATGCTTTTTTCGGATATTTTAAATGTCCACTGCTGGGAAAAAGCCTCTCTCTTACTACTCCACTGGCCAAGACGTTCAAATCATCTCGCAATCCCTTCTCACAAAATCTTTCGTGTCTTGTCATGTCTTGTCTTATAATTTACATTTATCGATCGACTCTAATTAGTTAGAATTCCATCCGACCCATGCTTACTTAATGTTGTTAATTAATAAACAAAAACGAATGAGGTGAAACGTAACAAATCGTTCGTTACATTACAGTAGGTGGGCATCTAATTCATAACCACCCACGCTATTATGTGTCTCGAAATCAACGTTAGATCTAATCACGTATCCACCATAAATAATACCATCGACTTGGGACTATAAATCAGTACTATTATCGACATGGCGGAGGTGTTTAATGTCGCAGATGTTTCGTGACATTTGCACGACGACGCTCCAAAGGGGCGGGAGGGAAACGACAGTTGAAACGCTTTAGATCCTAGTGCATTTAATAACAGCAGTGACAGTAATGGCTATTGTGACAAGACATAATGTGAGAAACGTCAATTTTGTCTCAAGCTCGTATGAATTACTAAAATCACAGAGCGGATCGTGAGCGCAAGCAAATTTATTTTAATTTTTTGAAAATGTGTCAATACATAAAGATTTGTGTGGAAAATAGCTATGCGACCTAACTTTAAAATTTGCTCGCGTCCTCGATGACGGTTCGTTGGAAAATGTGCTTCTTCCATGAGTTAATAAAGTTCGTTTTTATGTTGGCAAAATATAACGAAACTTTTGTCTTGGCGCTCTTTTTGATGGATAGATAGATAACTCTATATTGTTCCATCGTTTAAAGTTATACAAATGTATACGATATAAATTTAAAGAGTTCCAATAGCTTACCACTAAAGGTGATCTCTACCAGGCAAAAATACATCGGCAAAGTGTTGCACTGCAGTGCGCCTCTGCCTACCTCTTTGAGGAATACAGGCGCCATGATATATAAATTAGAGGGTATGACCGCTATATTTAAACTGTTTCTTTAAGATTGTTTGTTCAGTTAGTCCGATAAGAAAGAACGTTAGTAAAACGTCAGATATAATCTTTCCTCTTTACTCTTGCTTTTTTTTTTTTTTTTTAACTAAATTTGGAACAATCACATATACATGTGCAGTTACAAACGATACAATATTGTGTTTCTTTGGAAAACACGAATGTACCTCATTATCGTTATTCATGGTAATTCCTCTCGCGATTCTCTTTGTGGCGGCTTGTTCGATTATTTCGTTTGAAATGACAAAAAGGGGTTTTTGATATTTTATATACTTTGATGTAATCGATTGTTCATGAAATAAATTTATTGAGATTTATTTTCAGTTGTTAAACAACTTTCAATACGTCTCTAAGAATCCTTTCTTTATTAGGTTTAATAATTTTGTTTTTGTTACATACAATTAGGCGTTTGTCTAATTAGACTTACCACAATTATGAGCTATCCCTTATTATCAAAAGCCTTGCACACAAATCTGCTTTCAAGAATATTTTAATGCACTTATAATAGATTCACAAATCACTTTTGTTCAGAAAAATCTTTGTAATGAGATTGTGGATAAGAACGCAATTGTTATTAGTAGGAGGTTTAAAAAGCATTGTAATTTAAAACAACATAACGAATGCTGGTCATTTATGGGAAATAAGTCCATAACTATTACAGAAAGCAGTTGTAAGCTAATAATCATGGTTTTAAAGTTACACCGCAATGCAGCTACATAGAAACCCCATGGGGACACGAGGTAATGGCGGCATATAGTTCAACATAGCACACTTAATTATGTACATTACTAAACTGGTTAAACTTTAATCGCTCGGTTACGAGTTTCGTGGTGTTTTTGGTGGTGTTAGTGTTTTTGTATTAATTAGAGGGAATCCCACCGGTGACGGAATTATAAGCGAGTGTACATGAAAACTGTAAAGCTCCGCGCGCTCGTCAAAAGTTTTACCAATACCTAAATAGGTAGTTTCTAATCGACTTAGTTTTTAAGATAAAATATTGGTAAGTTATGATTGTGTTGGGTTTTTAAAATGGATTCCAAAAGTACAAGTTTTTTCCTACCTAGTCCTGTATATTATGTATCTTATGACGTTATAGAATGTTCTGTATAAGTAATTTAAAACTGTACATTACACAATAGGGGCGTGATTGTGAAAACTGCAGTAAATAGTCCAATTTCTCTCGCAAACTATAAAATACCGTCACGAAGTTTGAAATACGCCATTTTAGAAATTCACATTCGCCAAAACGAAGGAATCCTTTTAGCGAAACCTTATGCGCATGAATTTTCATATGCCCGAGTAGAGTCATGTAGAGTGCACCACCTATTGCTACATACTTTATGTTTTACAAGGGAAGGTAGAGCCTTACGTAGTATATCATTCTTTTTAGATCCAACTGAAGTGTTAATTCTTTGTTTTGGGTTTCCTTTTTAATGACAAGTCAATAAACTTGAATAGTTTGAGTTAAGTTGGCAACCTTTATAATTACCTTTAAAACATTGTGATGGATCAAACTTGAGTTAGCAACCACGTCAAATAACTTTAATAGATTAACAAGCATTAGTGATACTTTATGACACCTCCGTGTTAATTAATTAATTTAACAAACGTTAAAATATACCTGTATTATGTGACACCACGACACAGAAGCGCTTTGTGTAAGTTAAACCCTACAATGAAGCAATACACGCGATGTAGAGCCCGAGTTAAATTTGCCATCACACCCACCTTTATGTCGATGCAATAAATCATATTTTAGCGACGACCGACTGTACCTGGGTCGCTCTGATGGCATGCCCATGAAATATTCAGTTATCTTATACATAATGTCAACTGTAATTTGTCAATCCATTTACTTGTGCTTTTGATATGGAAATTGCATTACTTTGACAAGGCTTTTGTTCAAATTGTTGTGACTTCAAATAATGGTACTTTAGTTCCCTTACTGAGTAAGATTGGAACAGTTTTGTTTTTTGTAAGAAAGAAGCCTGGACGTCAATATTAGTACAGCATACAATTTTACGTATTGCGTTGCCGGCACGGCTGCGTGGCAAGAATCGAATCGAACTAGTTGGAGAGAGAGAGATATTAGAAGTCCGTCAAGTATGTCTGAATTCCCAGTTACATATTGTGTGGATGTCCAAAGACTTTTCTGAATTAGAGTTTATTTGTTTAATAATAATACTTTTCAATATTATTAGTAAAACACAAATAAAATTAATAAGCCAATCGTTTCATATTTTAAGTCTTACAACCCTTTGTATTGCATATTCCGAATAAATCTGAAAACCGAGAGACTCCACAATATTAAATAATATACATTTCGTAAATGTTGTTGTGTAACTGCAGGTAAATAGAAACGTTATCATAAGGTAATAAAGAACGATATCGCATGGGGTACACCTGGTACAGTATGGGGGTTTTAAATGAGAAGTTCTGACGGCCGGTACAGACGCTTGTGAAGTTGCTTTTAATATTTAACGGACAAATTGTTCGGTAATGAATTGATTTATACACCGGTTATGCAAACAATGGCGTTGTTTTACCTGATTTATGAGTTTTCCGGTTTCCGGAGGCGTTTAAGGATTTATATTTGCTCTCTAAGCACAAACAGTGATGTCATACTGTCGTTAAAATTAGGAAAAGGATGAGGCGCGGTCTATTCTATGACTAAATATGAAACATTGGGTTATTTTAAAAAGAAACTTGTCGTGGATTTGCGCCGTTCATAAATATGAAAAAAAAAAAATATCGTCGCAGTATTACTTTAGTCTATGGTTCAGTATTTTTTGTTAAAATAATAATTATAGTCAACGGAATACAATGTAACTAATTAAATGTATGTAACTAAGTAAAAGATAGCGAGACGAGGTGGACTCGCACAAAAGATGCTTGTCCATACTAGAAAGGAACCGGGAGGAGTGGAAGAAGGTAGGGAAGGGTTGCCCAGCAGTGGGACGACACAGGTTTAAAAAAAAACATGCATTGTATAAACACCTACCGTCACCTCTCAATCAGTACTTACTGTTTAGATTATTTGATCGACTTTGAACTACAAAACTGCAAACAAAATAGTAATAAAACAATACTGCTATAATGGAAAACTAACTAGAACTGTTATCCAGTTTTTCCCGAAAACATTTTCATTAACCAGCTACTAGCTACATTGTTCATACTCCCTTTAATTTCTGAGAAGCCTCATGTTACGTTCTCACATTTGATAATAACTTTTATTTATAGACAATTAAGCCGCCCAGCAATTCGAGGAACCGTATTACTGTTACCATCTGCTAGGAAAATGCAATTAAATTAATAAATAGTTACTTGGAAAATTAATTATTTATCTATTGTACCTAATTAAATTAAGACCCGAGCTTTAGGTAGCCGAGTGGTAGAACGCACGCCTTGCAAATCAACGTGTTCAAACCCCGGCTCGCACCTCTGGGATTTATGTGCGAATCTCATTTTCATCCGAGATTATCACTTGCTATGAACCGGTGAAGGAAAACATCGTGAGGAAACCTGCATGTCTGAGGGAATTTGTCTAGTTCTCGATAGATGTGTGAAGTCTGCCAACCCGCACTGGGCCAGCGTGGTGGACTATGGCCTGAATCCCCCGCGCATTGAGGGGAGGCCCGTGCCCAGCAGTGGGACGTTAAAAGGGCTGTAGTAGTAGTTTAGGTGCTAAGTCTGGTAGTCAGATGGATTTTAAAATACGGTAAATATTATTACGGAGAAGTCAAACATCGTGATGAAACCTGCACGTCTATAGAAAAACATGTGAAGTTTACCAACTTGCAATGGGCCAGCTCCTGGACTATGGACCAAATCTCACTCGTATTGAGGAGGAATGTACTCGGTATCATGGTAATAGGCTCGCCCCCTATTACATTGTGGCCAAAATACATCTGCCTACCCTTTCGGGGGAATAAAGGCGTGATGATGTATACGATGGTAAGGCGAGTATCTTCTCACGTTGAAACTGTTTAGCCAACATTAGATTACGTTTTGCAAACGGTCTACTTAATCGCAATGTGTAATATATAAGGGAACTGGCAGTTTGTAACATTCCATTAAATAATTTTGAATTTTAAAATTCGAACGTCCGCATTCGAATCGCGTGTTGCCAACTGCCAACGGCTATTGGAGTTGCACTGCTTTTCGAGTCTAAAATCACGCAAATCGGTGAAAATTATTAACTTAACGTACCTTTTGATGTTTAAATGTCTGTTTAAACTGAAGCAGGAAACAGTGCCAGCGCCACGACACCACAGGGTGGTACCAAGCTCAGGACGAATTAATATTTAACTGTTGTAATGACTTAGATAGTAGATGACTATATCTGAACCGACCTTAATTTTCCAGCGAGCAATTTTTGTTTGCAAACACGACATCAGTTCGGCTTGATTACTTCATTAAAACTGTGGGACGATCGAACCGGGTCGTTCGGGTCACATGAGGTCGTAACTCAGTTTATCGATCAATTTGACGAAATAAATTGAATAGGTAACCTTATTTACATTTTGATTTATGACTTGATCAACGAATGTTGTTAGACATTGTGAGAACGCAACAATAAAGTAAACTAAACGCATCCGAAAACGTTCTCACGTTTTCCCCGGGTGTGATATTCTCTGTGCTTTTGAGTGGTTGATAAAAATAAACACTTGTTTAATTAAATACAGCAGGCAGAAAAGTTATGAAAGTTACAAAGTCGGAACATAATCTGACGGTTTCGGGTGTGTCTAGCGCTATTTGGGTATTCTAAATTCAAAAATATCAATTACCATAATTTTTTTTTCTACGTAATGCTTTTACGGATACGAATTTTGCAGGTATTGCGCCAGTATCAGGTAATTAATAACAATAATAAAAAAATACACATTATAAATAGAAATGGGTGATAATGATGGCGGAAGAGTCTATTGTGCCCGGTTATCGCCAAACTACATCCAATTTAGATAACCAAATAAGTGTGTAACCTTTAATGTCTCATTCATGTAAGTTAAGGACCGTGATAGAGATAGCGTGTCACGTGCGAAAGAGATGGCAAGGGTCTCTAACAGCCAATATCCGGTCGATCAGCTGTGCAACGGAAACAGCTGGCAACTTGAGTGAGCGTCATTCATTCTCAACGATTTTTTTCGAATGACTAACGATTTTCCGACGGTAACGAATTCGAGCGAGCGTTCTTTTTTCAAAGTACCCACCCACCTACGTGTGTGTTCCAAAAAATCGGCGTCAGCTGATGGAATTGCCGTTACAAAAATGTTTTTCGATTTGTTTTCGCGACGCGCGCTTCATTGGCCCGTTCTCACCTGGCGTTTGATGGATTGGTAGACCTGACCGATTTATTCGATTGTTTTTTTTTTGTGTATAATCCTTTTTAATGTAACTTTTTTTCTTTGCAATGGGCTTTTATAACCAGCATTCATTTCTCTTACACGAGACCTTATTGTCGAAGTAATAAAGGTTAATCTGTATTCCGCGTAACTGTAATTAAAACTTCGTGAACTATCCCCAAGACTCTTCCCCTGATTAATATGTTAATGTACTAAGTTATAGTGTATTTATGCGGATTCTCTTCTAGTTTCGACGTGTCTGTATAATGTGTACTAATGACTATCTTTACATTGAAGAGTGAACAAAACTTAGGCACATACGCACCAACCTAAAATACTAATAAATTATTAGCAGAAAAACCACCTTTAGGATAAAGTTATTTGACTACAAATTTATATAATTGTCAAATAATAGGAAAGACCACTCATATCTCAGGTACGTGGATCATTCGTCCGTCCGTCCGTATTTGGTATGTCCCTCCTTTATCTGATGATAAAAAATGGCCCTGTATGGTTTGATTTTAAAAAAAAATCAATCCCTTCATTTTGCTTCTAATTTTGAAAATATTTTATCACCAGCCAGCAACACCTGTTATTTGTTCGTCCATGTCCAAATTCTAAATATCCCTCGCGCATTCGATTCGGATCGTGACAGTTATCAACGTTTATTCCCGCCATCTGTTGTCCGAAACAAAAGTAATCACACAGAACGTAGCTCGTTATACACTTCTCGATGTCGCTTTGCAAATGACACGTCCGAACGTTTAGAACGTTCGTGATTTTAATTTCGTTTTAACCGTCGGCAACTGGGTGGGCAAAGTTTTTGTTATCCGATCGATTTTAGCCATAGACATTTTGCGTTCGAATAGATTTTCTTTTTAAATTTCATCAATTTTAAAAGGAGGTTAAATTTGAAATGTATATTATCTTTATTTGATTAGACTACTTGTGATGTGTCCATACAGTATGCTTCCGTAGGTAGGTACTATTGTGCTATTGCACTTTAGTGACGTAAAAATCCCACAATATTTTTCACAAACAAACATTATTTGATTTTCCTTTCAACTAAAGGTGTTACAGGAATTGCATTGCCTCGCAAACAGACGTCAAACAAACCTGTCAAATATATCCAATTCTCAATCTTATCTTCGTATTACTAAAGGCGATTTCAAATCGCCACCTTAAATATTGTCACAAAGTTTCGTCTCATCGAATTCCCAAGGCGAACTAACACGTAGGATTCAAGGAAAAGTCTTGTAACTCACATTAACGAGTATAGACGAAGTTTGGGTGACTCGGGACTGGTCTGCGGTATCTTCGGTGAAAATATATATCTTTGTTTTTCACATCACTAGTTCATCTGATTATAAAAGTTCGACCATAAGGGCGTACATCGTACACTGGGGCGACAACGCTCCGCGTCAAATTTTCATAGCAAAACGAACTGTATTGACACGAAGAAAAATTTCATTCTACAACGAAGTGACAGCGCGAGCGAATTTTGACGTGTGAGGGCATGGCTTATCCGACAGCAATTCAATCTTTATGTATATTGGTACAGAGTTCCTTCTAGTACTGGCAAGCGGCTTAATGGTTGGCTATCGTGTACTCCGCTGTGTAATTTTTATTTCAAACCATTTTTTATTATTACAAGCTTTATATTAACTTGCAATTTATGTCCGGGTGGAATCTTGCAACTGAATTTTAAATCAGTTATCTTAAACCTATTGAGCTGAAATTTGGTATACACGCTTACTTTGGATGACAATGCATGCTTAGCTATGTGACGTCATTCTAATTCAAATATGGCGGATCATCCAAGATGGCGGAATAGTTATTTATTCTGTACTCCCACAGTATGGGTATCAAATGAAAGGGCTTGCTGATGAGAACACGAAAACTAAGGGCAATTAAATAAAAGCTTGTTTTTAAAAAGTTTTTTAATTTTTGTCTCATTTATAGAATATTTTTATCTTTAATTAAGAATAGTTTGGTAGATCTTGTTGTCTGTTCCATCTTAACTGATTCACATTGTAACATTTCTTCTTATATGCAAAATTAATGAAATAAGATGAGAAACGGCTTCACCTGCAATAAGCTGTTATTTTGCCAAAATTAAATATTTAAATAGCACGAATAAATGAGGATAATATATATAGGTATGGATGGCGGATCGTGATTCTATGAGAACATTATATCGGAAATTTTATTAGTTAGGAATTGGGTCATCGAATTTAAATTATTACGAGGCCGAGACTGGGTATCACTAGGTTCATCAATAAAAACTCAAAGCCAAAATCCGAGACGCATTTCTTGTAATAAAAAAAGCCTAATTAGGCTATTCGGCTTAATTAAACGGAAATTTATTCGGTATCCTCTCGGAATTTTAATTTAGCACTTAAAATAAAACCTTCGCGGCTTTATTACTAAACTTACTTTGTTTTATAGCTCAATACTGAACCATAAAATGACAGTTTTGTGTGAACGGTCATTCATCTGTAGAAACTTGTTCGAGTTTATAATAATTTATTAATCTACACACAGATATGGAAATTAAAATTGATAATTTGTCACTTAGTTAAAGTACCTAGTACTTTACAGGCTATGGCTTGAAGGGCTGTTAAATCCAAACAAGGTTTTATAAATAATAAAACCTTTCGCACCTTTCTAAAACAGTAGCCTAGTTGGTAGAACACCCGCCTTGAACGTAAGTGGTGCAAGTTTGAATCCCGGGCGCGAAACCTCTGCGTGTATCATGTCCGAATGTAATTTTCATTTGCTGAACGGTAAAGGATACCTGCACATTAAAGACCTTTTAACTGTGGAATGCCCTCTTCGAAGTGCTACTACTACAGCCCTTTTAACGTCCCACGGCTGGGCACGGTCCTCCCCTCAATACGAGGGGGATTCAGGCCATAGTCCACCACGCTGGCCCAGTGCGGATTGGCAGACTTCACACATCTATCGAGAACTAGACAAGTTCCCTCAGACGTTCCCTCAGTTCCCTCAGTTCCCTCTAGGTTGCCTCACGATGTTTTCCTTCATCGTTTCATAGCAAGTGATAATCTCGGATATAAATCTCGTGATAAATCCCAGAGGTGCGAGCCGGGGTTTGAACTTGCACACTTTGATTTGCAAAGCGTGCGTTCGACCACTCGGCTAAGTGTGCGCGTTACTTATAAATATTTTTCTCTTTTTCAGGTAAGTATCTCATTCAAGATTGGGATTAATCAGAAGAGCACGTGGAGTGTACAGTGTACGATCTACACTTAATCGTGAATGCTACTTGCCGAGAGGAGGGTCTTGAGTAAGTATGAGAATGTGGGTTTATCTACCTTAATTACCATTTTCTCTCTCGGGATTTGAGTTTAAAATTTTACCTTAAATAGTAGCTGAATAATTTACTTAAATATCAATGATTTTAACACAATTTTCGCATGAAACACAATAATTTAGGCAGACGAAGACATGTTAATGTTTACAATTATCCAATTAGCGGCTGTTTGTTAGTTACGTAAATAACTAAACGCTATTAGGCTTTGATTAAAGATGTTTATGCAAACGAAACGCTTTTAGTTTTCATCAAAGTTTAGTTATTAATGTTTATGATTGTCGCTAGTTTCGTGTTTATTCGGCATGAAAGCGATGTCGTCTAATTTGTCAAATTCTATATTGTATAATAATCAAATATTGTGTATGGTGTTTTGCATAAATTATGACGGTATTTTAAAAGTATATGAAAAATACAGTGGGTAAATCACATTCAGTACATACTGGGACGAACGATATGACATGCCTAGTCTTTTAATTTTTTTTAATAAAAATAGTTATAAGTTTATGGCTAATAAAAAAAGGTTTTAGGTCTGCGTGGGAAGGTGGCAAGAACGTTAGCTGCATTTGCGCATTTCCAGCTTTTAATTGTACTCTGATATTAAATATAAATAACAACTGAATTTCCTGTGATTAAAGTCACGCGACTAAATTCTTTCCCGTCATCATTTCGTTGAATTGATAACATTGATGACATTTCATTGAAAAATGTGCTTCTGTTACCAGTTAATAAAGTTGGTTTTGATATTGGCAAAAAAAAATGTGCGCGCTTTTTGACGCGACTGCATAGGCAGGGATTCGCGTGTTTAGGCTGAGGCGTCTATTATACTATTCGTATGACGGCATACATTTAAATAAAATTATCTTCGTCAGTTAAAAATATAAATATACAGGGTGTATCAGAAGTCCGAAATAATACGTAGCTAATATATGGATGCTTAGTGAAGACAGTATATACCTAACTGTCATAGTAACTGTCTGAGTATAGACCTTTGAATATTTGTCATAGGTATTGTGTTCTAGCCTTTGGGTACATCCATAACCCTATCCAGCAGTGTAGGCTACACTAATGAGGGGCGACTACGAATATTCACAAAACAGAACATGCAAATTTTACATAGCACTCGAGATATTAGGAGTTATAGAAATTGACGACGAAGAAAAAGTTGATAAATCTTGTTCGAATTTCGATAAAATTTTTATACCATTCAGTTGTATATCCGATGCTGATGCAAACGTCAAAGTATTAGTTCGGATTTCTGAAACACCCTGTATACAAATAAATAAAATTTAAGTGTCTGTTTATAATGCCAAAATAACAGCTATTTACTATACGCATATTAAAGTACCTATATACGCCGCCTAAAAGTAAACGCATTTTCGTCTTTATATCTGCCTGTTTGAGGTAAACTCCCAAACGGCTGGACCAATTTTGTCGGGATTTTCACTACTTTTTTTTTAGGAAAATAATAAGGTTCTATTTGTTCTAGGTAATTAGAGTACCTAAAAGTCACGGGCAACAGCTAGTATACGAAAGATATTATTAAATAAGTATTACGCATTAAAGTCCATAAACAACCATTTAACTTATCTTTGAAACTTCTCATCGCCTTTAAGGATTGTAATCTAACTAAGCGCCTAACTGCAAATTGATATGTAAATCAGATAATTTTGATTGCGAACCATCACAACTCGAATTAACATCTATATTTATTAGGGGCGGGTGCGAGCGAGACAACTATACGTCATTACAATGTACTTCAAATTCAATTTGCAGGGAGCGCGCTTAGATTCATTACCTACCTACAATTTCGTATTTTAGATCTCCGTTGAATTTTAATGGTGGCAATTTGGGATGGCGTGTGACGTTATCAGTTATGTCGTAATCACCTTACTTATGGAAATGATTGGATAATATTTAAGGTGGTGGATAGAACAGAGCCTTTTTGTATCATGATACTTTATTAAAAAAATACATTTTTAGGGTTCCGTACCCAAAGGGTAAAACGGGAACCCTACTAAGACTTCGCTGCCTGTCCGTCCGTCTGTCACCAGGCTGCATCTTTTGAACTGTGATAGTTAGACAGTTGAAGTGTTCACAGATTATGTATTTCTGTTGCCGCTATAACAACAAATACTAAAAAACAGAATAAAATAAATATTTAAGGGGGCTCCCATGCAACAAATTTTTCTTGCTCGTTTTTATAGATAATGGTACGGAACCCTTCCTACGCGAGTCCGACTCGCACTTAGCCGGTTTTTTATCAATGACTAGAGGTGATCTGACCAACTTCGTTTCACAATGAAGTTTTTTTTTCAAACCATTCCTACATTAGAGCGGACCAATGAAAAATAAAACCAGTGCGAGTCGGACTCGCGCACGACGGATTCCGTACCATTAACTATAAAAGCGTCTACCTGTCGCCGTTATCAATATCGAGCAAAAAATCACGTTTTTTGTATGGGAGCCCCCGTAAATATTTATTTTATTCTGTTTTTTAGTACCTATTTGTTGATAAAGCAGCAACGGAAATATCATCTAGAGAATTTCAACTGTCTAGTTATACTGTCTGTCTAACTATGTCTAACGAAAAAAATCCTATAGATATATATATATAGAAAACACTCGGAATAGTAAAATGGTGAATGAATAGTCGGCCTGAAACCGCCGACAGGTCTGTGGCGGCCAATGATTGATGACGAGATTTCAATCATGACAACTCGCGACTTAATCCTGTTTGTTGATGGAATCGTGGTTACTGCCGTCATATGTCAAATGCTGAATAATAAATGTCATTGTTACGCTTAATGCTACATCGATAATATTAATTATGCAGATAGTAATTTAAGACGGAATTAAGCTCTGCTCAAATAGGCCCTTCAAAACGCGCGCTGTTTTTTATACTTATAGGGCCCTAGCCGAGTGGTCGAACGCACGCCTTGCAATCAAAGTGTGCAGGTTCAAACCCCGGCTCGCACCTCTGGGTTTATGTGCGAATCTCATTTTCATCCGAGATAATCACTTGCTATGAAACGTTGAAGGAAAACATCGTGAGGAAACCTGTACGTCTGAGGGAACTTGACTAGTTATCGATAGATGTGTGAAGTCTGCCAACCCGCACTGGGCCAGGGTGGTGAAGTATGGCCTGAATCCCCCTCGCATTTAGGGGAGGCCCGTGCCCAGCAGTGGGACGTTAAAAAGGACTGTAGTTACAGAAGAAACAAATTTGGAAAATAAATGTCTTCGATGACGCGTGTAACTTTTGCCACAGAAATTTAATGGTTGTAAATATTGCTCCAGGGTACATTTTCAAAAAAATAAAGTAAGTTTATTTGCACGCCCAGTGTTTCAGATTCCTCTGATTATAGTATTTATACCTACCGAAGTAAAAAAATTGCATGCATATCAATATTAACTTGAATTCGAACGAAATCGAAGTGTTCTTTAAGCAAAGAACAATGAGTAAAAAACACATTCTATTTAGGCAGTTTCTTCATTTGGCTGTAAAGTCAATACGACTTTTTCATTGTAAAACTGTAGGTATGTTTACTTAAGTCACTTTGGGATAGCCGCAAGGTTTCCGCTCTCATGTAAATAATTAATCTTACTTTTACCGCAACGATAAAATATTTACCAGGAAACGTCCCAAATAAAACCAATACCACGGTCAACGTAACCTTAGCCTTTATTTTACACGTTCGCATTTTAACGTGAGTAGACCTTTCTTTGTCTTGATTAGATCACGTCAAATAATAAACGCAAGTGTCTCCTCTTACTATGTATCTCATACATTATTTATTATCAGAGGATAAGGGATTTGCATTTCTCGAGGGTTTATTGAACAACTTTTGTGTGTTGCGATTCAATATTAAAGATTAAGGGATGTCTGGGGTATATTTTTAGATTTCTTGTTAAAATTAAGCCATATTGTGAAAGTTGTATCAAAGATATAAGTAATTTTGTGGAAGATTATTTCATGATTTTTAGCTTATGTCGACATTTTACCTTTTTCAAATAGTAAATAGGTGCGTAGATATTTTAAGTACAATTTTACATAAACGACGGCTCCGTCTCATGGTTTGGGTGTATGCTGCTTAGGTCCATGGGCTTTTCGGAATTTCCCCTGGTGTGGGTGTAACTGGGATCGCCCCAGTCCATTGTATGATACCTATAGTATAAGTATAACATAGTTTAGGATCATGTATGTGTTGAGTTACGATATTTATATTTTATTTATTTACTTTAAAAGTTGTGAAGTACGTAAGCATCTATTACAAAATAAAATGTGTTCACGAAAACTCATTGAAATTCACTCCGACTTTTTTTTTATTTAAAAATCTGCACGACGATTTTTTATTTACATTTACAGAAAAAAACCGTACTCCCATGCGTGCATTAACGTAATACGTGACGTCATAAAAGCAGGGTTGCCACCAACGCTGACAGGGACGACGTATACTGGTTATCACTATACGCCGCTCATGAATTTTAAGCTTTACAAGCGAGCGGGATGTTTTGAATAATGCTTATGCGGCAACCCTAGATCGCTCGATGAACTATTTTCAACGCCTGTTTGATCTTATCCGAGAGTATATTAAGCGATTTTTTCGATTAAAATTCATGATGCATAGTGATTTTGAATCTTTTACTATGATCAAAATACCGAAACACATTTTAAGGTATTAATATTTTACCGTAAAACCCCAAGACGGAGGTAAAAATCTTTTTTTGCGCAAACAATCGCACACTGGCAATTTGTCTTCTCATAAAAAAATATTGCGCCTATTTCTGATACAGTAACGTTCTCACCACTCCGCGATACAAGAAAACAAACACCATTCTCTCCCAATAGTGTCGTAAATCACATAAATTCAAATCATAAACAACGTAACCGCTAACATAGTTCTGCAATAAAGAAAAATGGCCGCCGCAATACCTTTGTGCGGTCCATTAATATAATAAACCCGCGTAACTCGTGAAAGTCGCTCCCGTTTTAGGGTTCCGTACCCAAAGGATAAAACGGGAACCCTATTACTAAGACTTCGCTGTCCGTCCGTCCGTCTGTCACCAGGCTGTATCTCATAAACCGTGATAGTTAGACAGTTGATATTTTCACAGATGATGTATTTCTGTTGCCGCTATAACAACAAATACTGAAAAACAGAATAAAATGAATATTTAAGGGGGCTCCCATACAACAAACGTGTTTTTTTTGCTCGTTTTTGCTCGATATTGATAACGGCAACAGGTGGACGCTTGAAATATTCACAGAAGTTATATATTCACTTTAAACATAAATAATCAAATTAAAATAAAATAATGGTACGGAACCCTTCGTGCGCGAGTCCGACTCGCACTTGGCCGGTTTTTTTTGTTGCTTAAGATTTCACGATACAAAGTTTCGGGACAGAGTATAATATATTGACTTTGAGACAGCATTATCACAAACAGGCAATTATACAAAACATAATTCTACTATTTTAGTAGAATATTAAGTAATTTGACACAATTATAAACTTTTACCGGTTTATAAAAATAAGTTTTTAACACGGGAAATATTATTCCGGTAAACCTCAGATCTATGGCCACCCTATTGCCGCACCTTTCTTACTTCTAAGAAAGAACCAGGATAAATGCGTAGTATTCCAGGGATACACAGCACTAAATTTATCCTCACGCGGAGAAATATCATTCAAACTATGTTAATTTTACCAGACGCGATGACAAAATAGAGTTGTGAAAAGTTAATTACTCTTTGAAATAGACTCTGGATATTCTTGACACGTAGTTTGGTGAGATTTTGCTTGGGGCTCAGATATTGTGATGAGACCTTGTGCCGTTGGATATGTCCTTAGTAAGAAAGATTTTGTTTGAAAACATTGTCCATATAAATACAGAGGAGCAGTACAACAAACAACAACATAGTATATACACTATACTAGCTTCTACCCGCGAGTTCGTCCGCGTAGACTTTGATTATTAAATATCGTTATTAATTATACCTGTTATTCAGATGTATAAACAATAATGCTGTAAAATTTTATCAAAATCCGTTCAGTACTTTTTCAGTGAAAGAGTAAAAAACATCGTCCATCCTCACAAACTTTCACATATATTAGTAGCTACTACAGCCCTTTTAACGTCCCACTGCTGGGCACGGGCCTCCCCTCAATGCGAGGGGGATTTCAGGCCATAGTCCACCACGCTGGCCCAGTGCGGGTTGGCAGACTTCACACATCTATCGAGAACTAGACAAATTCCCTCAGACGTGCAGGTTTCCTCACGGTCTTATCCTTCACCGTTTCATAGCAAGTGATAATCTCTGATGAAAATGAGATTCGCACATGAAACCCAGATGTGCGAGCCGGGGCTTGAACCTGCACACTTTGATTTGCAAGACGTGCGTTCGACTACTCGGTTAGTAGAATTTATACCTATGTTCCGTTCGTTATCTTTTTTATATGGCTAAATACGAAAGTTCGACACTAATCAGCTTCTTACCGCAAACCAGTAACCTTTCACAATTGGTTACATATTTCGTAGCGCCCTCAACAATGCCCGAAATTAGTACATGTTACCCTTAAATAACAGTCCTTACCTTACGTCTGCCGTACAGCCACAACTCCTGCGAGTACCCCACCCTCATGTTGCAATTGTATAACCGGCCACGAAGAATTTTGTACTCTATTTACGAAGTTGTTAAGTCTAGTCTTGGGTGTTCGGAATTGTGATTTACGGCAGTTTGGAAAGCCTTTTGGGTTCGGTAATCTGCTTCGACCCAATAGCAATTAATGGGGTCCCTGGCAAGCGATGTTCTTCGACAAGAACGTAATTGAACTGGACGTGTCCTCTTTCGGGACAATTGACACTATTTTCGCCTTATCACGCCTTCGATCGGGATAGTAGCAAAGTTGTTAATAAAACTCTGAAAATTCTTCACGAAGTACTAACGATGATGTGACAATATAATACAAGTGAAGAATCTGTTTGATTCCCTCTATCACGGATCGGCTCTCTGTTTTATTTCATTCGAGAGAAAGAGACAAAATCAACAACATATTCCGTGACATAAGTCTTGCCACACTTGAGGAAATGAGAAACTAAGTCTAATAGTATATTTATTAAATCTTGTAATACTCAAACAACACTTGTCGATTTTGGTAGTAATAAAAGAATCGTAATCATTGGGTAAAAAGGGGGTAATTTTTGTAATCTTTTTTGATACACTGTAAATAACAACCTTTTTTGTCGAGACCTAAATGGTCCAAAAATACCATATTGCTGGTTTTCTTTGCTGGGATATTTTCCTATCAACCCTATCTTAAATTTTCTGATTAATTCTGATGCAATACTTTTTTCGATCAGTCTATTATCTGTTTACAATGATATTACAAAATGGTTTATGGATAGTTTGGATGTTATTCATTAACTTTTGGCTAAGTTGATTCCTGATGATTTCGATTCCTTTAGGTACATAATTTGAATAAAACAAATATACCCAAGCAATATACTCAAGTAACACATAAAATATAAACAGCTTACCTAAGATTTACACAAAATATGTGTTTTCTCAATCTTATCTGGCAACTATAAACCCGCGTCCAACCGAGGGACCACTCTCCCCAGAGATTTGCCTGCGCGAGCACAATTTCCAACTATTGTACCCACACTAGCAGTTTGTCGATACAAATCTTAACTTTAAATTAAGCTTCCTTTGCTTAATTTAACCGTATCTACACCCGAAACCATAATTGATAAATTTAAGTTGCCATTTCGAGAATTGAGCCGTTAGTAACGTTTCTGTAGGACCTTTTCTTCTTCTTCTATTGCGATATTTTGAAATTGGGTATGGATAGATTCTCTCAATATTTGTAGGTATTTTGTCAGTGTCTAGTAAATAAAGAACAAATATTACCAAGAAATAAAGTGAATGATTTGAAATATATTTTGTTGTAAAACAATTCATACCCATATTTTACAGTGTCAGATATGAAAATCGTTCCATAATATCGCTTCAAAATCACGTCAATGTCTGACCACGTCGTTATGCAAAGCTTCTATTGGTCACTTAGTGTTGGCAATACAGCGTTAATGCATAACAAAGCGCTGATGCACAGCACAGTATCAATGAACCTATAATTGCGACCGCTGCCAAACGCAATCACAAACGCGGCGTGCAGCGCTGACTACGCTGTTTGTACGCCAACGTCCGTTGGGTAGATTGAATTTTGATACACAGACAGTAATACGCAATAAGGTTAATGAAAAATGATTTATTAATTCTATTTGACACACACTAACGGTATAGTTTTAGGTTAGTTCAGGTTAGTACAGTTATCGTTAAATATTGTGCTTTCAAATACTAATAGATTTGTTTTGTCATAAAATCTATTTCTATTTATTGCATTTTTAATAATCTACAGACTACGTCTAAATCTTGAATCCCAGTTCACAATAGATATTAATAATTAAAATCCCCCAGAGATAAAAATTTATCGCTGTGCCGCGCTTCGCTTCGTCTTAATTTAGTGCCTTGATTCGAAGGAATAAAGGTGAAAATAATGTCTAAATGTAATTCTCCTTTATTGGCCACTACGGATCCTATGAAACGGGTCTGATTTATTGATGTTCTAGCTGTGAATTAGTTGGATTTTTTTTTAATTGAAATATACTTTTAGTGGGCTGAAATATTTCAATTAATTTCCCTTTTACTTACCACAAAATTTGATTTTGCGTCTGTATGATAAAATATCATCTACAAAAAAAAAAAACAAAACAGATTCGTTACGCAAAGAAAATATCCTTTGAAAATATGTTCTTAATCACTCATTATCTCATTCGTTACTGTATGGTACTGTAAAAGCAGTGGTAGCCTCGTGGGGAAGAACGCCCGCCTTGAACGTAAGGGGTGCAAATTCAAATCCCAGGCCCGCACCTCTGAGATAATTTTCAAGTGCGAATATCATTTTCAACAATGATTACCACTTGCTGAACGGTGAAGGAAAACATCGTGAGGAAACCTGCACGTCTATAGAAAGGCGTGTGAAGTTCACCAACCCGCACTGGGCCAGCGTGGTGGACTATGGCCCAAATCTCCCTCGTATGGAGGGGGAATGTGCCCGGTCTAATGGCAATAGGCTCGCTCCCTATTACATTGGGACCAAAATACATCGGCGAAGTGTGGGCGCACTACAGTGCACCTCTGCCTACCGTAATACAGGCGTGATGATGTATTATTATTAGATTCGTTACGCAAAGAAAATATCCTTTGAAAATATGTTCTTAATCACTCATTATCTCATTAGTTACTGTATAATCGGTAATTTTGAAAGCTGCCCATGCAATTAATAGCTATATTTACAGAATTACAGTTTTAAATTCGTCTCATTTATCTCCGTAAAAGCCTCAAATATGCGCGTCAAAACGACCAATTTTTTGCCATTACCAAAATAAATAAACTCAAAGATTAACCTTATTTTCAACGAAATGTCGCGAGTGAAATTCGACGAGTGGTCGCGTGCCTCTTTATGTTTATTATACAATTTCAAACAATATGTGGTTAATTCCCTCGCCCCAGTGGATGCAAGTCGTAATAGTGTCACAAACTGATCAATGTTTTCATCAATCCCAAAGCACTGCAGCGACGCATCGGCCATGCAAGCCCGTCCAGACTACACCCCGCTCGTAATGTATTGCCTGCACATCACGCATGCTAAATACGGGCTAGATAACACCGGGCTACGTGCAAATTGTGGTATCCCAGTAGAATAGCATTTCAAATGGCTATTTGAGATTAAATGTTCGGAAACAGAATATGCACTGGGAGAGACGTATCATTTCTACTCAACATTTTTTAGTTTAACTATATCAACACTGGAGTAGCCATGGCCTCACACTTAAGTTTTACCATTTTCTTCTATCCTTCTTTCGTATTTTCTCAATGAAATTTAGGTATCATACATTTTACCAGTAAGGGATTATCTAAAGACTATCGATTTATAAAACACATGTTAACTCATGGTAGAGTCAATAGGCTAACGGTTTCTAATAACTTGCATCTGCCACAAAAATATATTACAAGTAACTTCACTCAGCTTCCACCCACTTCCATCTAACAAATTTCTATACATCAAGAGTCACGTTTGCCAAATCTGGCAGGCCCGGATCCAACCGTCCGAGCCAACCTCGTGACGTATCACGAATTAGACCGGCCGGCTTCCAGTGATCTATTGTAAAGGGTACGTCGGCCTACGTGGAGTGAATATCCGGACATATTCCCACATATACGTGGACACGTCCGCTCCGAAACGGCATGAAAGAGCGGACGTGACGTTTGAGATTCTGGGAATCCGTATTAGGAGAAAGAAAAATCACCTCGTAATGAAACTACACTCACCATCCCACGCCAATTACAGATAAACGTAATGGCTCTAATTGAACTCAAAGTTCAAAAGTTATTGAAACAACAAGTCAATATTAAATATTTTACTGTTTCAACTCTCCTTACCCCTGAAATCGCGTTCAAATTGGAGCTTATTTGCAAGTTGATATACTTTTATTTAGACATAGAATATACTTCTAAAACCACAGAATTTCACCGTATCCCACGTAATATCTGCTATCATTACAGTCCAAATCCACACGTTTTTGTTTAATATGGCTCTAAAATTTTAACACCCCGTCCAAGATTAATAGCTTGCAGACCGCGGTTTTCATCTCATCGGCGAGTATTTTAATTAAAATCTAAATAAACGTGCAACGGGGGTCATATTTTACAAAGTTTCGCACCAAAAGCTCGGATTAGGTACATTACCATTCAAAATTTGCAACTGAATTGCAGCTCTAAAAATAGATATTAGGGTATACTTACCAACTGCTACCAAGGCCATTCACCTTATATCTCCCCTTAGGTAAAATGAGGGAGTCGAAAATATTCCACCCTCTAATTCGGGAGCGATTCCCCTCATTGTACGCCCTCCGCGTTACCATGGTAACCCCCGCCCTTGGGAAGTGCATCTGATGTAAACATTCGTGGGAGGCTCCCTGCATTCTCCACGCCGTTATTGATGTTTTTGCCACACCACTCGCCTCACCTCGGTGTTGCGCTCGACTGCTCGTAAATTTCCTAAAATATCGAATAAAGCTTCTCTATTTATCACGTTTATAGCGCGTCTTCCCTGTATCTCGGTCAGGACTTCGGTAGAAAATGCATTTACGTAATACCAACCGTTCATAATGGAATTTTTCTAGATCATGGACATTATAAAATAATGCCTGTGTGAGAGATATTAAATACTTATTGGATAGTCGTAAAAGTATAACAGATAGATTTATGTTTTCTAGATTATTTATTGAATAGTACACAAATTGTCATTGTTCTAATTTTTCGCTCTTTCTTGTTCCAGGGATGCCGGTTTCCTGAAGATGGCCTCACGCACCCCGTCCCTTGAGTCGCTGCCTGGTGCCAACTCAATAGGTTCGCTTGAGCGTGGCTCTTTATCACCTCTGACACTCAGTGGATCCTCGCCCCCAGCGAGTGACTCCGCCGTATGTGACCTACGCGAGTTCGACGGACTCGACACCACCTGCGCAATCTGCCGAGAGACGTTCGTCGACCCTAAAGTACTTAACTGCTTCCACACTTTCTGCCGGAGCTGCCTAGAAAGGGAGCAAACTCATCCCGAGAAAGTCACCTGCGTCACCTGCCGCGTGGACAGCCACCTGCCCTCGGCCGGAGTACCCGGACTGCTCACAAACCTCGTGATAGCCGCGGCAGTTGAACAAGACGCGGACCTCCTACCGTCCGCCCGCCAGACCAACTCACCCTCGGCCCGCTGCACGGGCTGCAAATCCAAGGAGTCCGACGCTGTCGCGCGTTGCGTAGATTGCGCCAACTTCCTTTGTCCCAACTGCGTGATGGCGCACCAATTCATGCATTGCTTCGAGGGCCACCGCGTCTTAGCGTTTACGGACCTAAAAGACGACAAGGGTATGCTCGGGTCTACCCTTATGACGAGCGGTGACAAGACCGCATTCTGCCCGAGACACAAGAACGACATACTGAAATACTTCTGCCGCACTTGCTCCGTGCCCGTATGTAAGGAATGCACGATCATCGAGCACCCGGCGGCTCTGCACGACTGCGAGCACCTCTCTGACGCCGGACCTAAACAGCTCGAGTTGATGCAGCAGGCTGTCAACGAAGCCAAGACTCGCGCTACTGAAATAAGGCACGTCGTCAAGACTGTCGAACACGCCGCTGGAAAACTACAAGTCCAGTACCACAAAGCTCAAAATGAAATAAACGACACGTTCCAATTCTACCGCTCTATGCTTGAAGAGCGCAAACAAGAGTTACTTAAGGAACTCGAAAGCGTGTTTTCCACTAAACAAATCGCCCTCACCGTCGTGGGGCAGAAAGCTCAAGAAACAGTCGATAAGATTTATCAGACATGTGACTTCGTTGAACGGCTGACCAAGTGTGCCAACTTAGCCGAAATACTGATGTTCAGGAAACTGTTAGACACGAAGTTGCAATCCTTGATGAGTTCCAACCCGGAACAGACCGTGCAGACGGCCTGCGAACTCGAATTCGTATCGAACTACCAAGCTATACAAGTTGGCGTCAGAAACACTTTTGGATACGTGCGCTCTAGCTCAGAAGCGAATGTTGGCCCCACTAAACAGCCGCCTATTGCTCGCCCTACAAACGGCTCTCTTCTGAACGGTGGCTTGTCCTCGAGCAGCAGCAGCGTCAATGGAAGCTCGGGCAGTCTGAACGGAGGCATCCACCTCCCGACTGGACTTAACGGCGTACTGGACCGCCCATACACGAACGGCCTCCTTGGACCCACCAGCCAGTCCACATCGCCCTTCGAGTCCAACATTATCTCGAAACGATTCAACAGTGCCAATAGCCTCGGCCCGTTCTCTTCGGCCTTAGGAGATATTAACCTAAATGGAATCAATCCATACGAGAAATGGTCCAACGGTGGTTGCGACTCGCTGTTCCCACCCACAACAACCGACCCATATTCACTGAGCTCTTCCGCGCATGCGGACCCAATCTTAGATCTGACGAACAAGCTCATTTCTACAGCAATTTTCCCGCCGAAATCTCAGATCAAACGACAAAAGATGATTTACCACTGCAAATTCGGCGAATTCGGTGTGATGGAGGGTCAATTCACAGAGCCTAGTGGTGTCGCTGTGAATGCACAAAACGATATAATAGTAGCGGACACCAACAACCACCGCATCCAAATATTCGACAAGGAAGGCCGCTTCAAATTCCAGTTCGGCGAGTGTGGGAAACGCGACGGCCAACTTCTATACCCGAACAGAGTAGCCGTCGTGCGTACGTCCGGGGACATCATCGTGACTGAGAGGTCGCCCACGCACCAAATACAGATCTACAACCAATATGGCCAATTCGTGCGCAAGTTCGGCGCCAATATTCTCCAGCACCCACGCGGCGTCACCGTCGACAACAAGGGACGCATCGTCGTCGTAGAATGCAAAGTCATGCGCGTCATCATCTTCGACCAGATCGGCAACGTGCTCCAGAAATTCGGCTGCTCGAAACACCTAGAGTTCCCCAACGGCGTGGTGGTCAACGACAAACAGGAGATCTTCATAAGCGACAACCGCGCGCACTGCGTCAAAGTTTTCAACTACGAAGGGATTTACTTGCGTCAAATCGGCGGCGAGGGCGTCACGAACTACCCGATCGGCGTCGGCATCAACGCCGCCGGCGAGATCCTGATCGCCGATAACCATAACAACTTCAACTTGACGATATTCACGCAAGACGGACAGCTGGTGTCGGCTTTGGAGAGCAAAGTGAAGCACGCTCAATGCTTCGACGTGGCGCTGATGGACGACGGGTCCGTGGTGCTCGCGAGCAAAGACTACCGACTGTACATCTATCGCTACGTGCAAGTCCCGCCCATTGGGATGTGAACCGTTCGCCCCGATCACAGGAGATACGAATGACTGACGGACTATAAGCCAAAAATCGACACTCTACGACGCTAACTGGATGTGCACTCGTTCGGCGATGCGTGTCAATTTTTGTACTGTTGTGACAATTTGAAGGGACCCGCCAGTGGTCTCCCTGTGATCATCGGGAAGCGATGGGTGTGCTCTACTGTTCGCCGTGAGATCTCTTTATGAATTATTTCTAAACGAAACTGTAATGAGATTAGTTATAGTATTGACATTGTTATTCGAGTACCTATTGGTGGTTGAGGGCTTAATCCCGTCGTCGGAGCGCTCTGCGAGTGCGCGCGGACGGTGTTCTCGGACCCCTTTCATTTTTTGATCTATTGAATAATATTTTTTCATATCCCACATCGTTAAATTAGGGATGAATATTACGGGCATTTGTATTATTTAGCCCATTTGTTGGACCAATATTTTAACTATTATTACTTAACAAATTGTTAGATGTTAAGCGTGTGATTTTATCGTAATTAAGAGAGTATCGAGCGGTATTGTTGTTAGTCATAAGATTATTTCTACGGCACATTAGCACTTCCTGTTTTTAATTAGCACTTATTCTGTGTCGATGGAAACTATGGAATATAAAAAAAATTAAGTAAGGAGTTGTTACATTATTAATTAGGTAAGTGTTAAATTGATTGAGCTGAAATGGACAATCTTTAGTTACTACCCTACTTATGTAGTTACTAAATTTTAGGAAAATAATGATGTTAGGGGTTTTATCAATGACAAAGTTGACTGCGGCATTTGGGCAGAAGAAAAACAATGACCTCTTCTGGAATTTTCATCTTATTATAATAAGGACATCACAATGTGGCGATCAAGAATGTTTTATACGCCTCAATCTGTTCGAAGATTCTGATCGAGTCTGCTCACCGACACCGCTTGCGTTGAGAATTATAGAACATTTTTAGATAACGGCCAATTTTCCCTAGTTTCCTGTCGGAATATTTCCATGCAGTAGTTTTACGTCGATACCGCCTAGTCACTGAGAACCCACTGACCCTCTTCCGATGTTGTTTTAATAACATTCGGTTGATAATATTGTTTTTATGCATTGATTGTATGTTTTAGCAATTGGACAAGGTAGTAACTAGTAGAGCAGTTAGGGAATGGTCGTTTCGCTAGCATTTTTTTTTGAGATTTTAGTGGGCTTCCGGCAGACCTAACGTGGTTTTTTACTCGTACGACATAGTAAAAAACGAGTCAGAGCGCCTCTAGCGGTGAGGTAATAAAACAAGTAAAAACGTCACTCCAGCTCAGCCGGTCGCGCCGCGCGGTCGCGTTTCTACTTACTGGGAGTATTAAACAGCTCGGTATACAAAATAATTATACAATTTGTTATTCTGGTAAGATATTTTTTTATATGGAAAACAACTTTATTTTTGTAGTAGTAGTTTATACGGTGCATGTGTAAGCGTATATACATTATCTTTTTGTACTATTATGATTATTGCGCTATTATTATTATTTTTTTACTTCATTACAGTGTGTTTGAGTGTGTTAGCAGAATTTAGTTTGATTATTTGATTAGAACTTTTTTTGGTTTTCTTAGTAAATAATGTTTTTTTTAGTATTTTTTCTCGCTGAATCAATGACAATAGAGAGATCTGATCCGGTGTGTAGATCGGCATCGTAATTTGATCTGCGTTAGGTTTAGGTTACGCGTTTCCAGTTTTGGTGATATTTCTTAAATATATGATTGATTGAAGACGCGTCGGCAGGCGACGCGCGCGCACCGCGGTGACCTGTTTATCATGTGCCATAAGATCATGTTGTGATTTAAGAAGTGATATTTAGTATTGTTTGTAAATATGTACCATATTCCCATAAAAACTAATCGTAAGGATATCTGATTGAATTACTTGAATGATTTTCATTATCATTCTTTTAGTGCAAATTGTGGACGAATGAAATATATACAGAATTATGATTGCCAAAATAAATAAGTACAGTTTGAAAAGTGTTCTGGTAACAAAATAATTATTAAAATTAAAGTTCACTGCCATATATGAAACTCCCCTTATCATACCACCTATACGTAATTTTACCAATGAATTAATAATTACCATATTTGCACTAAATCTGGATTGTATTGAGAACAACTTGATTTCTTCTCGCGTTATTCTGTATCGTTGCCGACCGCCGCGTGCGCAGCGCCGTCGCCGCCTTGACGCGTCTTCGATCCAATAGTTAAAATGTCCACTGGATTAGTTGAAACAACAATTATCCCGCCGTCTTGGTGTCCAAAATTCAGTGATTTTTCACCAATGATTTTATTATAGACTGCCCTGTTCCTATATCCTGAGACAGACGCGATGTTGTGTTTCATTTAATCCACTGCGTACTGAACATTGAATTAAGTCGACAGGTTAGTCCGTTGCTGCTTTGCCTCAGTTTGTTTTGTCGAGTTCACCGTCGCATGATTTATATTACACCAATGATTTTAATTCGCAACTCGTCTCAATCAACTGAGTTGATGCAAGATATTTGATTATACTATTATTTTAGTCTACGTACGGGTTTATTTGTGAAAATTACGACAATTTTTGTGTCATATGACAAGTGTTGTAATTTTCATGAAATAAGTTCGTTTTTTGGTAACAATATACGCTTCTACTTAATTGAGATCATTTCATCGTATTATATTTATCTTAAGTATAGTATAGTGTATCGAAATTCTATAAAATAAGATTTGCAAATTATGACAACTTCACTATTGCGTCTAGTAAAGCTGTGTAAGTAAGTAATCCGATTTTAATGATTTTCTGTTTTTAACATTCGACCGCTAGTTATTTTTTATTTTATTTTTTTAACCAGTAAATGGTAATTTAAGTTTCATTTATGGAAAAGAATACGTAGAATCCTTTAATTTTTTGTGTTCTTGCATAATAATTTTAGTGAAAAAAAAAAACAAGAAATGATTTTCTGTATAAGAAACATTTTCATTCTTTAAATTGCATTTCTAAAGATCGTGGACTGAATTTGAAACATGTTTTGTCTTTAAATATATTTTGTCGATGTTTGTTGTTATAATTATTATATTTTTTTAATTATTTGTATAAACAATTGTTCTTTAAATTAATGTACATCGTTTTGTTTTGAATTATTTTTGTTGTAATTGCTTTTTATAATAATACCAGTTCATTGCAGTTATACTGTGTGTTTTATTTTGATTTCTTTTTTTTCGCCCGACATGTAGCGCTTTACCAGCTTTATATATTCGTTGTAATTATTACATTGATTGAATAGTTGCAGCTGACACATATTTGTGCTAATTAATCACAACAAGTACCAGATTACTGAAATAGGTCACTCATAAATACAGGTTTACAGTGAATATAACCAAACACAATTAATTTCATGTACCTACATTTTTTTTTAATCTAGTCATTATTACAATCATCATCATTTGCCTTACCTTGTCCCATTATTTGGGGTCGGCGCAGTATGTCCTTTTCTTCCATTCGTCACGCTTTTCCGTCATACCGACATCCACTCCGATCTCATTCATATAAATTTTTTACACACTCCATCCATCTTTTCTTTAGTCTTCCTCTCGCTCTGTATCCATCCACATTCATACTCATCACTCTTTTAGTCACATGCTTCTCATCACATGCCCAAACCATTCTAGTCTCTTACTTCTCACTTTTTCTGTTATGGGCGCTACTTTTATACTACCTCTAATATACACATTCCTTACCTTATCCATTCGCGTCACTCCACACATCCATCTCAACATTCGCATCTCGGCAGAGTGGAGACGTTTAATTATAAGGGTAGGTATCGAAACGAAACACAAGTAATCATTCTCAAATACATATCTGAAGTAAAAAAAAACTTAAAATAGGTTTTATGATTTTTTAGCACAAATGTCAAAATTGGTGGTAGGTACGCGTGTGTGTGTTTTGTGTGCATTACTAGACTATTTGATACAGTTGGTGCTGGGAACAAATGTTGGCATGGATCGTAAGTATTTGCTTTAGTGTTTGGTAAGTATCACTTTATTATTGTGTGGGTTATTCCAACTGTAAAAAAAGAGATTTAAAAAAAGAAAGATTTTTCTGATTAGTGATTTAATATCGCGGAAGAAAAAATAATAGGTTTATCCAGTTTTTTCCTTAAGCAACACGTAAGAATTAATGAAATTAAAGTTTTACAAGATTTTGCGATCTTACGCAGAGGCATCCATTAGTTATTAAATTAAATAGTTAGAGTAACCCACTTCACACTTGAACATATAGCATATAATGGATGAAGTTGAATTAGATGTTTATAAATTGGATACCACCGTACTTACTGCATATAAGTTAAAAAAACATCCATATTCTAATCCAATTTTCAATCAGTTAAATTTCTAAAACACATTGAATTTAAAATTACCGAAATTTCGGTAATTCTAAATTCAAAGACAGTTTAAAATGTTGTATTTTTTTTAAATTTCAACCTCCTAGCTGTCACGAATACTTTAATTATCTGTGAAAGACTTGTAGAATCGACTGTAATTTCACAACGACATTTCACGTTTTATTCGTGAATATAGTTTTATATGTCCAAGTCTTCGAGACTATAGGCGCACTCTTCTCAGTGTATAGGCGGTACGATCACTAAGGCACAATAAAATAATCAACATAAAAACAACATATTCTTATGAATGTAGGCTATAAATCTTCGTGTGTAAGTATTTTTATTCTAACGTAAGAACCTTATATCCCAACTAAGCTTTACTTTTCTACGAAATCGTAGCTATTAATACCCGTTTAAGACTCCGTTCCCCTCACCCAACAGCACCGCTTCGAGAGCGAATATTTCCAAGTCTCAAGTCAATTACCCTAGGGAACATTTTACTACTAACTTAGCACCTACCTACTAGTAAAGTAAGCACAAGCTAGGCTTACAAGAATGTTTATAATTTTATACTCAGCAGATTTTCTTAAGATTAAAATTAAGATCGAAAATAATTTCATTTCTAACTTAACTCTTCAAAATTCTAATTCTAGTCATTGAAATATAATTCCATTGCTGCCGTTTTCTATTATACTTAAAAACTAACGCTTGTCATTGTAGAGAAGAGACTTAATCATTGATGAAATTTCAAGCTTCCAGCCTCTCATCCTGTTTTATTTCAATGCCATTTTTTAACCACATCCAGGAAGTGTGTAGAGATGTAATGTAAATAGAATTGTATTGTAACCTTGTTGGTAGTATTATCTAATAGCCATAAGGAATGTCGGGATCTGTACAAGACGAGGAAGACAGGAGCGAGGGTATGAAAAAGTGTGTATTTTTATAAAATCTGAATTAAGATACGAGATATTTGTAGCATGTTGTTTAGATAACTGGCGTTTGTTAGGTAGGAGAGATCGTAGGGGCGGTGCGGGGAGTGACGCTGAAACCGTTAGGGAAAGACATTCGAATTCGACAGGATATGATAAGGGTTTTGCATTTACCATATCGATAGATGTATTGTAATCTAAGTGACGATTGTTTGAAATAATTTTGTGACGGTTAAAATTCACCTGTTAATGTATTCATCAAGGTAGATTATAATGTTTAAATGTTAGCTTGTCATATTGTATGTGGTTAACGATGTGGTCACCTATTATTACTAGTAGTGCGTCGTTGAATTTTATAAGTTCGTTGAGCCATGCGAGGTTTGTATATACAATATTCGCACCTTCGCTCGGCTCTCGTCGGGCCGGCTATACCTCACATGCGCCGCCAATTGCTCAGGAATTGTATTCATTTCATATACAATATGATGATTTTTGTCTGTCATCGCTTCAATGTATACTTAGCGATGTGATATTGTTGAATTAATTCGCTATCGATGTGAATTTCTAGTGAATCGCACAGAACGTTGGTATTTCACTTGATTTTTTATGGATGTACTCGAATGAGAAATTGTATTCGATGATTTATAGTATTCACGACTGAAGTTGAGTTTAATGATGATTGTAAAATTCGTTGTAACTTGTAGTGCTCTGACGAGTCTCTTGTCTTTGACCGAGGACGTGTCTGGCAACATTCGTGAGAGCACTTAATTAAAAATGTGATTGTTTGTAATGTTAGGTTAAGTATCGAAGCACATATAACTAAGCACAAACAATCCATCCTCGAAAGAAAGAATTACTACGCTGTATGTTTTGAAAATTACTCACGTTTGAATTTATGATGTACATTTTATTGTGGAAAATGCTAAATATTTAAGTATCGCTTAAGTTAGTTGTGACGTTTGCATAATAATAGTATTTATTTTCACAATGAGGACGATTTTTTTACTGTCAAAGTCCGAGGACTTTTGTAAATGTTTATACGATATTGATTCTTATTATATTGTAGGTTAAGTGATCATGTATTTATTGTTCTATGCATTTATTTGCTCCTTCGTGTACCATAGGGCTCGATGTCGCTGTAACAATTTTTATCGAAATGCGGCCTGTATTTATCTGGCTATCTTCATCTCGCTCTATCTCATATATATACCGAGCGATGAAAAAAGATGAAACAAATACAGTGACCGTTTCATTTACTTCAAGTGTGTTAGGTAATTTTAATGTAAGGTGTGTGATTTTTAGTTATAAATATTTTTACACGGAAAGATTCCAAATGACGGGTTGGAAGGTGGTATAGCAAATGACATATCATGTAATGTTTTTAATTATACGAGAGGTGGTTTGGCGGGAATGGTTAGTGAAAAAAAATGGAGAGTTTGGGAGTTTATTAATGAATTCTGTTTGTAATTTGACAATACTGATGGATTATTCGGATGTTGAACTAATGAAATATTTAATAGGAAATTGTGAGGTATACGCGACATATCTACCACTTAGTGGTGACATAGATCAAGAGATAAAACGTTACATTAGATCAGTCGCGAGGAAGTAGCCAGCGTTGGACCGCAGATGAACGGGACGGAAGACAATTTGGAATCTTTCTAAACGATGCTAGTCGCTAAAAGAAAATCGCTTTTAGATAAATGTTATCGTAATTATGTACGCACGTAAGTTTAACCTATACTAGTTATACGAAGCTTGAATTGTCCACACACAAATCGATTTTACACACTCAACGCCATCCTGCCAGTTTGTAAGGAGAACACATGCTTATGATGAACTAAATTTAAATATCCTATATTAGCGTACGGAGTAGGCCTGTATTTTTAGATATCGCGTTGTCTATGTTAGGTTAGTGGGTAAGCACATCTTGAGCTTTGAACAGTAAATCTGTCACCAATATTTTTTACGATTGTAGTGATGTTAAGTGTGTCTACATACAGTGATTTCCTTGATAAGTAGGCATATAGTAGGCTTATGCATGCACGTTTCCTTTCTCTGTGTCAGCTTCATGAGCGCACGCGTCGCGCGACGCGTCGTTACAGCACGTATGTAAATACCTATGGCCCATAATATTAGATGTAAAATATGTAATTCCTCTAACTATTAAAAAATACTGAAACACCATATTGCGCCGTGGCCTTAAATTTGAGGGAATGTGTTGAACCTTTGATAAAAGTTGCAAAAAAAACGATCTTTTAAAAAAAATTGACTTAAGATCCTCTGTATTTCATTCGATCAGTGTGTCACTACCTGTTTTTTTTAATGTAGGTAAGCGCTAATTAATCTTATTACATTGTACGGAACCGTATAGGTTAGGTGTTTATGGTAGTGTACCTAAGTAGGATCGCTTTACTTCGTCCTTGCGAAACGATTGTTGATTTCAATATTTCAATTCGTGCATATCCCCATTTTAATGAAGTAATTGTTACCTACTCATTAGTTACTTTGAGACTGTTCAAAATGTACTATCGAGTATTTTTCACTAAGGGAAAGGGCTGTTCTAGCAGATATTTTTGATACTGAGGTTAATCGAAGGGAAACAAGAGAGGTAGGCGGGCGGCGCGCGGGCAGTGGCGGCGGGCGGGCGGGCGGCGACAGGCCAGTCGCCTCGCGAATGCGATTATTAAATGTTACTGTAACGCGAAGACGTTGTTCTTATATGAAAACGCGATGGTTTTCGATGGCGACTTGTTGTTTTTCATATATTCAATAATATTTCCTTTATTTTTTGTACTCTTTTAGTATTAAGATAATATTAAATAAACTATTCAATGTTGATTACTCTAAAAACCAATAATGTATGTGTTAAGGATTGTGTGTAATAGTTTCCCCGAGAGCCTTACTAGTTGAGACACCTTTTCCTTAGACGTATACCTACCCTTCTATTCATATACTTAATGTCGATACAGTAAACGCGATTACCTTTAAGAGTTTCTCGTCGAATACTTCTTGCATCCCCTTCTAATACCTACTTCCACTAAATTACAATAATTAAACTCTCTCGCCGCAAAATTCCGATGTCAGATCTGGCCTAGGTATTATTAATAAGGGTTCATGATTTCTTATTTAGATGGTATGACTCAATTTTAAGACTGATGACAGTAAAGAGATGAAAAATAATAAAAAACACTTTTTATTAGTTTTAATCATTCTTATGGCTCCTACATACTATGCCGGCGGGCATGCCGCAAACAAGCCCGGCGGGTTTAGAGACAGACTTGCTGCATACACGAGCCGCCAGCATCACCAGCATGCCAGCGTCAGTTTGCTACTACACGGCTGTCACAACTGCAAATTATGCTCTACGGCTTTGTGCCAGTTTGTGAGGCAAGTGCCGGCGGCAAAAACAGCCGGGCTGTGCCGCCGGCATGTGTGTAGGAGCCAATATATTCGAGATGGCGCGAGTTGACAGGCGTGTTATGGATAGTTGTAGCGAACAATGATAGCCAAATTGTAGTATGAATGGTGAAACACGCACCGTCAACTAGCGCCAGTGATGTGACACTGTCGACTCATCTTCTATCGATACTTTTCTACGTCTTCTATATTTAAAGACGATAATGATGAACGATCGGAATCGATATACCATGGTAATGTTGACGTTACTGTTGAATTGATGGATAATGTGGAAAAAAAAATGAAAATACTATTTGTTGCCAAAGTGTTGTTAGGGATAATCGTGTAGTTATAAAATCGGTTGTCACATGCATTAATTAAGTTGTTCTTGGGCGGTTTGAAATTAAGGAGAGAAGTTGAAAAATATTTCCAATGATATATTTTTTCATAATGAACTTGAATGCTAAATACTTAAGGTTTATATCTGTGTAGGAATTTAAACTTAACGTGTGGTAATAAAGTGTCGTTGCCACGATTTAAATTGTCCTCTTGTAGATGCTGAAAATTACCTGAGTAATAACTTGAATTGATAGGACTAACGTGCCTATTCAGTCTGTAATTGTATTTTATCAAGTTTGATCAGGAGAGATCATTTATTTTTGACATTGCGAGTTATTACTTTTAAATATAATCTGTTTCGGTAAAAGGTAAAGAATAATTAGAGCATATCTTTATAATATAATCCTGCAATAACAGTTGAATCGTGGCAATCCATTTAGTTGTATAGTGTTCATGTTACAGTAGATTGTATTCAGCAGTTCTGATCTCTCAATCGGTAGATACACCTGTTTCCACGTTTTATGCACATCCTGTTTAATATCGATACATCAACCCATTGCTATGATATTTCCCAGCACTAATGTTGATTTTATGCACAATAATTTATATATCTAATGAACACGATTGATTGAATCAATTAAAAATAACCTGTGAAATTTAATATACCTACCAGGAGGAAGGAAGAATCAACTTTAAACTAGTGTTATCTCTCTGGAATCACATGAATGTGACAAAGATAGATGCATTAAGGATGTTAACACGCTCATGAGCCCAACAAGACGATTTGTCAGGCCGCTGGGATTTGGGGTATTTGTGCAGATACATAATTTTCACGTCGAATGTTATTCCTGAAACGAATAACACCATTTTTGTTCACGTAGAACAGTTAAATCAATCGTGTTCAATAAATCTGCAGAAATCGAAGGATTAATTTGTCAATTACTTGAGTTACGAGTCAATATACTTTAATTTGAAGTCTTCTCCAAAAGATATCTAGAATCACCTATTAAAAGAACCTCCTCCTTTAAATTGACTGCGTTAATTTTTAGCTGTTAACGAAAATATTTTTTTTTTAGCTAATATAAAAGTGGTAGCCGAGTGGTCGAACGCACGCCTTGCAAATCAAAGTGTGCAGGTTCAAACCCCGGCTCGCACCTCTGGGATTTATGTGCGAATCTCATTTTCATCCGAGATTATCACTTGCTATGAAACGGTGACGGAAAACATCGTGAGGAAACCTGCAGGTCTGAGGGAACTTGTCTAGTTCTCGATAGATGTGTGAAGTCTGCCAACCCGCACTGGGCCAGCGTGGTGGACTATGGCCTGAATCCCCCTCGCATTGAGGGGAGGCCCGTGCCCAGCAGTGGGACGTTAAAAGGGCTGTAGTAGAATATAAAAAAAAACTGAATTTATTTAAAATCACAAAATTAGTTAAAACCATTTAAATATATTTGTGCCATATCTGAAAACGTGAGGAGTAGGTTTCTTGTCTTGTCTAAGGAAGGGACGAATAAGCAAAGAATCAAATAATTATTCAAAAGAGAAGGCTCCTAATTTGATCCGTGTTTGTTTTTATCAATTTATGCCACAAAAATAGCCTATGAATTCTGATTACCTACATAGTTGGGTCCTGGTTGAAAAAGAGTCGTGAACTTTTAAAATGTATCCTTCAATTTCCGCAGATCACAGGTTTTGACATTGAACCAATCAGGGGGCAAATGATGATGACGCGATACGAACTTAGCCAATCAAAGTTCAGAGACAAGTTGATCCGTCAACCGGCTTGCAGGCCGATAGATAAACAATACACCGAGTTTGGATTAAACGTGATTACACGCAAAAGTTAATTACTTGATTAACAATATCTGAGTGAAATGGCAATCTATTTTGAAGGCGTCTTATAACAATATTCATTATTGCAAATTAATTTTCCAATTTGAAATTGTTGACATTGGTAAATATTCTATTATTGGTGTAGGCCCGATTTAAAACAAAAACTCAAGTCTCTTTATAAAGCTTTAAAGACATAATTTTCGCGGATCAGATTGCAAAAGGTTTCGATCATAACAATCCCTTGATCGGTTTTCTGTCAAACTATTCACCCTTTATATCACCAAAATATATATTCTATTGTTAAAAAAAACTTTAATTTATTAATATTTATTGGTAATATTATTAATTTATTTAATTTATTAACGGTTCCGCCGACACTAGTCACGTTTCGATTAGGTTAGAACCTAGGTTTTACGCAGTTTGTGCGATTTAAGTTAAAATAAGTTAGTAATATCCCTTCTACTTATAAGTAATGGTGTTTAAGTAATTTCGTTTTACAATTTGGTTCGATAAGTTATAATTATTTTCTAGTCACGATAATCAAACGAATTTGTTGGGTATATGGAATTTCTGGACATGGAATGTAATAACAAGACAAAGTATAAAGGCATCGATTCATAGTACATCACAAACCCTTTCATGATCTAGCAACGTCTTCAATAAATGACTGGCAATCCAAAAAGCAAATAACCTGGATAAGTTGATGATAAACTCCACAAATGTCGAACAATTGCTCGATATAACAGAAGCTCTGGCTTGAAAGGCGATTCTTCAAACTCAAAGAAGTTTTGATGCGTTATCTCTATGTGGAGGTGTTTTTTTTTAAACCGGCAGACTCTTGAAAATGATTTGACATAACCTGACAAGTCTCGGCAGTTTTTTTTAGCCTCGTCAGTGCTAAATGCTTTGCTGGAAGTGGTTTCTGACAATAGTGAGTATAAATGCAAGCCAGCAGTCTAATTACGTAATTCTGTCGCAAACGAATTTCAATCACTTGTCAAAATGTATTGAAAATCCACCATGTTGTTTGGTTTCTAACACATTTAAAGGGTTAAAAGTTACACAATCGCCTTGCAGATATCATATTTTAAATTTACTCTGGCTTCACACTATATTATTTAATGTTCAGATATTTTCCTTAGCATGTAGTTTCTTCGCTTTATCCAAGCTGTAACCTTTCAGTACCTATAGGTAATAATAATGTATGGAAAATTAGCATGTGTAATATTTATTGAATAATTTTGTATTATTAGTTGAAAAATAGTTGGATTTACTGTTACAGTCTGTCTTGAAATTAAAATGAGATTTTTGTTTTTGTTCCCTTTTGCGCCATTTTGTGACGAAATAATTAATGTGAGTTGCACGGTAAGAAGTTATATTATTTTGTTTTACCGTTGTTAACATTATGATCAATAGTTAACACGTTCAGTTTTGACGCTTTAACGGTACTTAAGTAATGTATTTTTTTATTATAATATAGCTGCGAGATGCTGCTGCCATCTCCAAAAGCTATTTACCGCCAAAACAAATGTCAAATGTCACCAAAATGGCGCACCGCGAAATGTCATCTTCCATTTTTTTTAGTTATCGTAAAGAATTTGCGTGTTTTTGTGTTTATGAGCAGTGCATTTTTAAAAAAAGCTTTTATTGGAATTGATACCTTTTTAATATACTCAACATTCCATTGAAGGTTTTGAAAAAGAAGTTTGTTAGTTTGTTTATTTATGACTTAACTGTGTGTGGGTTGAACATTTTATCCCGAACGATTGTCGATACATATCGATACTAATTCTGTGTGTCGGTTAATCGATATGAATACTCATACCTACCTACTTGTTATTCAGATCTTAGTTAAGGTAGAACTTAAGAATTGATAAAATAATATCCGAGGATAATTTACTTGTATGTTGTATTAAAATGATGAACACGAAATAAAGAAACTGGTTTGAAAATTATTTGTGTTTTATTCCAACAACCTAGCCGGTTTCCCTTTAAAAGATAACCACATCATTTATTTGATATGCAGAGTTCTTCTTCGGAATTAATGTAATGATGTAATTTAACGAAATAAGATGAGGAATGACCACACTTACGATAAGCAGGTATTATGCCAGTGTCATGTAATTTATAGCATCAATAAACCAATAAATACACATCTATACAAATAAATAAAATTGGAGTGTCTGTTTGTAATATCGAAATAACATTATTTTAACAAATGCATATGGAAGTATACAAGACACCTATAACGAAAATGCAATATTTAAAAATTTTGTCTGTCTGTTTGGTCCGGGTAAACTTCCAAAGGGCTGAACAGATTTCGACGGCACTTTCACTGGCAGATAGCTGTTGTACCAAGGCGTAACTTAGGCTACTTTACAATAAGCAGGATGAACATAAAACCAATCCGGGTAATCTTCCTAAAATACACGCGGGCGAAGTCGCGAGCACAGCTAGTAGGTTAATAAAAATGGGTGATAATGATAGTATATGAAAAATCTGTTCTCATATATTTAAAAACCATACAGTTAACAGCAGACGGTGATTGTATGGTATTTAGGCAGAACAAAAAACTTTACTTTGGGTACCAGTTTCATCACGGTCATATCCCTGTGCTCTCAGGCGCTTCAAAACGCGCGTAATTTTTTTCCAATACCAAAACGAAGTGTTTCGATATTACTAGTGTAGACATGAGACATTGCCACCTTGAAGCTATAAGACTAGGCATATTCTAGTTACCATTGATATAAGATGCTGTTTTTATGCCTTAAAAATGAAGTCTTAGCAGCTCCACAACGAAAGTGTTAGGGGCCTTGGAGTTCTCCATTGAACGGTACCTATAGTACAAGCACAGCATAAATATCTACAGTAATGGGACTCGGCCGTGTCCTTGAAAAATATACCTACAGCCTCGCGGTACGTAAACACGCGATAGGGCTGCCCGCCTACAGTATTTTAATTTCATCTACTTGAATTTCTTTCTAGTTTATGATTGTATTATGAATTGTATATTGAATGTATTTATTATTTAAAAAAATGAAATTCGTTGTGAATGAAATAGGCAGTGTTCAATAAAATTACAATTTGTGTTTTTTTTTATTAGTAGATTTAATAAATATTACCACCCTTACAAATTTGAGACTGAAAAATATTTTCGCCTCGACTGAGACGTACGTAAAGCTTTATTGTCCAATTAAATAGCATAAAAAATCCGCATTTGGATAAAAAGTTTCATTAAAAATACTTATACAATTGTACAATTACAATACAATTGTACTTATTTAAGAATCAAATATTCATAAATCGCACGCTAACTGCTCACACCGTGCGTTCGTCACTGCGGCACAGTCGCGACTGATTGGGTACCAAGTGGGTACCAACATCGAGGCGCGTAGTTATTATAAATCGCGTTCCGACCGTTTGTATGAAGTTAAAATACTGTAGATATTTATGCTGTGTTACGAGGGATGTTTTGTTTGGGATCATACGATGAGTATGTGTCTGGCCGTTTTTACACGGGGGTTGAAGAGCCATCAATTTCGATAGGTACCTACTACAGACTTTGCTAACTCAAAAGCCCGGAACATTGAGTTCGATGCATAGGATGCCCAATTATTATACAATATCTAAATATTAAAATATATATTTATATGACAAAAAATAACAAAATTATAAAAGTATTTTTGTCGCGCTTAAGAATTGACACCTAACAATTCAATTTCAATTTTCAATTTCAATTTATTCAATAAATAACTAATGTAATACAATACAATATACGCCGGGTAACTAATATAGAAATAAATAAATATCGCCAGACAACCAAATACTTATTATATAATCCCAAACTAAGCAAAGATTGTACTATGGATACCATACAATGATTTGGGGCTGACGTCACAAATACCGTTATAATAAATACCTTAGAGACTAGCATACATAATTATAGTTACACGGGATTACTTATTTGACACGTAGAGTCGGTGACGTGTCGCTCGTGGTGCTCGGTAGCCGGCCTCTGTATCGCCGGAACACCACACCCTTCGGCCAAAACTCTTCCTTCATATACGTTATACCTATTGTGGTTTTATTTACATGAACAGGGAGGGGGGCAGGCTGACTTTCGCACCCCGGCACCGAATATTCTTAAGACGGCCCTGCTGGCTATACAGGGTGTATCAGAAGTCCGAAATAATAGTTTGGGTACATATAAGGTAGCTCAAATGTGGATGCTTAGTGAAGACAATTTATACCTAACTATCATGGCTTCTGGGTTATAGACCTTTGTGATATTTGTGATAGGTATCGTGGACCTTTGGACGATTACTTTATTAAGCAGTGTAAACAACACTTATGACGGGCAAACGGGTAGTTACCAAAATTCACAAAACTGAACATGCAAATTTTACATAGGACTCAAGATATTACGCGTGATAGTAATTGACAACGAAAAAAATATTTAAAAAGAATGGTCGAATTTCGATAAAACAATTATACCATTCAGTTGATACTGATGCAAACGGCCAAGTATTATTTCGGACTTCTGAAACATCCTGTAGTTATTTATTGAGTACATGTTCGATAAAAATCTAGTTAATTCGTTCATCTCAGTGCAGGCGTAACAGCTCGTGACCATCTCCATTGGGCCGCAAACACGCCTCACTCACTGTCATCTGTCCGTAACAGGCATTCAATGTGATGGTGATTTCAAAGGTTACACAGTGGGGTAGCGAATAAATTTAAACTCAAAATTACGTAACGTTAACGCTAAAATTGTGATTTTGAATGATGATAAATGGAAATGGAAGCAGATGGAATTAAAATTAGGACGTAAGTAATTTTATGAAATATGCAACACTTATATGTCAGTAATCTTTAAGTTTCTCAGTTTTTCCAATTACCTACCTGGTCAAAACCTGTATAATATTAGATAATAAATAGGTACAAAGTTACATTCCCTAAAATTACTTCGATCAGCGAGAAACAGAAAGAAATTGTGATATCCTCAGATTATTATGAAAGATACACTTTTCATGAAAAATATATTTGAAAGCATCTTGAAAATCACACGACTACGCTCTCGGTTCGTAGCAATGATGCGCTACGCCGTAGTGATGTAAATGTCTCGACAGAATTATCAATTTAAAAATACCTACTAAAACATCATTACGAAAATCGTAATTCTTCATCTTTTAATTTATCTATTCAAAATTGACATTAGGTACCTAAGTCTAATTTTATTAGTAACTACCCACAATTCATTTTATTATTTAAAAAGTGGTTGCATAGTTTGTCGCTAGAGAGGTATCGTACTTGGTGATTTGGTTATAATTAATGACATTATTTTGTGGTGCAATATCGATTCTGATCGATACAATTTTATGGAGACATTGACATCACTAGATTGCGTATCGTCGTGTATCGTAGCGTGTTGTGCTCCGTCCGAAGTTCATGAGTTTCATGATTCCTTTGAAGTTACTCATGTAGTGCTTTTAAATGAATGTTTGCGAAGTTTGACTTTCGCCAATAGATGTTATGTGAACCAATAAATGTTCAGAGTAAGTCTTTACAAAATTCCCCGAAGGGGTAGGCAGTGATGCACTGCAGTGCACCCACTCTTCGCCGATGTATTTTGGTCTCAATAGGAGCGAGTCTATAGCCATTATACTGGACACGATGCCCCTCAATACGAGGGAGATTTAGGTCATAGTCCTCCACGCTGGCACAGTGTGGGTTGGTGAACTTCACACGGCTTTCACGCAGGGCGTGGACGCGGTAGCGCGTCAATTCTATTGCCATACTAAACAAACTGTACTGACTCATAGAGAAGTTTGTTCTTCAACCAAATGACACTGAGAGCGCGAGCTATTTTTGTGGCTTACACCACAGAAATTCAATCTTTAAGCATATTGAAGCAGTGGGCAAGAACGCCCGCCTTGAACGTAAGAGGTGCAATTTCAAATCCCAGGCCCGCACCTCTCAGATAATTTTCATGTGCGAATGTCATTTTCAACAATGATTACCACTTGCTGAACGGTGAAGAAAAACATCGTGAGGAAACCTGCACGTCTAGGCGTGTGAAGTTCACCAACCCGCACTTGGCCAGCGTGGTGGACTATGGCCCAAATCTCTCTCGTATTGAGGGGGAATGTGCCCGGTATAGTGGCAATAGGCTCGCCCCCTATTACATTGGTACCAAAATACATCGGCGAAGTGTGGGCGCACTACAGTGCACCTCTGCCTACCCCTTCGGGGAATACAGGCGTGATGATGATGATGATGATGTAAGCATATTGACACAGAGTTATTTTTGGTATTGGCAAACATTTTTAAGTGCGAGTCTCAACGGCCCAGTGTGGGAAACCTAATCAAATTCTCACACTCTTAAAGCTTGAGTCGGGTTCAAGCATGACACTCGTCGGTACAGTCAGGTAAAAAAAAATCTGTGAAAGCCTTCGGGACCCTAATTCTTATTTGAGAGGTGGCCTGCGTTTGTCAGATGTAGGATTTAACTTATACCAACGTGTAACACGACGACCTAATGTGAGGCACTTACTAACGTAAGTGTAAGTTAAAATGGCGCTATACAATTTTAACTAATATATTCGAAAGCAGTGGTAGCCGAGTGGTCGAATGCACGCCTTCAAATCAAAGTGTGCAGGTTCAAACCCCGGCTCGCACCTCTGGGTTTTATGTGCGAATCTCATTTACATCCGTGATTATCCCTTGTTATGAAACGGTGAAGGAAAACATCGTGAGGAAACCTGCACGTTTGAGGGAACTTGACTAGTTCTCGATGTGTGAAGTCTGCCAACCCGCACTGGGCCAGCGTGGTGGACTATGGCCTGAATCCCCTTCGCATTGAAGGGAGGCCCGTGCCCAGCAGTGGGACGTTAAAAGGGCTGTAGTTAGTTTTTTTTCATATTCGAAAACCTCGTTATTAGTCGCTTTAGTGTCTTAAATAGATACAATTCAAGTGTCTATTTGTGATATCAAAAAAACATCTCTTTCTAAAAGGATATGATATTTATAACAATACAACACTTATTAAAAGTTTTGTCTGTCTGATTGTTCCGAGTGATTACTCGGAACGGCTTGACCGATTTCATCGGGACTTATACTGGCATGTAGGTTGATGTTATAAGGAGAAACTATTAGCTACTTATTTTCCTCTGGGTCACTTAGTTACAACTCAGTTAAACTCAGTTACAACCAGACCAGTGAAAATTCTGCAAATATCGGCTTAATCTCGATGAGCGAGTGCTCTAGATAAAGTGGTAATGTTACAGTTCAGTCCATTCATCCCGATCATTCGTCCCACGCCCGGGGCAAAAGTCTCCGTGGTCTTTATATACTCACGAATAAAAATTCATAACCTATATAAATCTGAATCATATATCGTACTAAATGTATGGGTAGATTATTAGGAAATATGTTTTTTTGCCAAACAAATCGTTTTTAATCTATATTTTCTAATAAATCGCTAGTATTTACAGTTTTACTTAGTTTGGCACCATACGCTGAGTTTGTGTTGTCTGGCAATACAGTTTTAATAAAAAATGGTATGCGCTCAGACATGGTCAGTGACCTAATCTCAAAAGTCCAAACTGCCAACGAGCCATGGAGACTCGCATTGCAGACGTGGTTGAAAAGTCCGCTCTGCTGAAGTGAAAGAATGGGTGACACGCGGTGGGCTAAAATTTGTACCGACTGCATCCAGAGCATAGCAAAAGGTGGTGTGATGACCTAGACCGTTATCTCTAGGGTCATCCCTACTGACCTGGCAGGAGATAGAGATGTGTGGAGGAGAATGGTGGTGACCTTTATCGAGCAGTAGGACAATATAGGTAAAAAAGTTAATTTTAATCGATTTATACTATCGCAGACGAAAGGGAAAATAAAAGTAAAAACATTTTCTTTGGATACCTAACTACAGACTCTGTATCCAGTCTAGAAACAAAGGACTATCTTTTGTTGTGTAAAAAGCCTTTTGAAGTCACTAATGAGTTATCGTTGTATCTCCATCGTACCTAGATCTAATTATTTAACTTAAATAGATGTCTCTGTAATGAATGAATCGTTTAGAAATACCTACATATTATCTCTTGTAGACAAAATACACCATTTAGGCAGTCTTGCGTCAATTTAATTTAGAATTACATCTAAATAGGTCTTGAGGAATCTCGTGACATAGAGAACTTAGCCTATACAATGTGTTTCCGAAGGGTATAAGAAGCTTTTTCGTTATGTACAGTATGTGAAATCATTATATCGAGGTTTGAAAGGCCATTTGACTTGAGCGACACTTTTGGGCTATATTTATTTATATACATATTTGGAATCATCGATTTTTTTCTCATCGAGTGAGTGTGCACTAGAGATGAAACGGATATCCGGTAACTATCCGGTATCCTGCCTATCCGGCCTTGTTTTCAGTATCCACCCGGATGCCGGATACTAAAATTTTAAAAAATACTCATTATTTTACACAAGGCAAATCATACCACAATAGGTTATCGATAACGTTTATTTTTTATAATCGCACGTCAAAAATATTTGTTTTATTAATTAGTTTAGTACCTACTCAAAAATTACAATTGGCAAATTGTGGTGAATGAATATCAAATTTTCCGCATTTTTTGGTAAGAGGCGACTGCGCTTGGTTTCGTATACCAGACCAACTTAAGAAAATAGCCTTGCGCGGTAAACGCTACTGGTGCTTAAAGATATATTCTAGCAAACCTTGACAACTGCGGATACTGATGCAAATTAACTGACCACCATATGTGGTCAGTTAATTGGGTCGTGATGGCGATCGATTCGAGATTCTTTAAGAAATGTCATGTAACGCGATAAAGGGCCGTATATCCGCTGGCCAAATATCCTTTATCCGGTATCCGGCCAAACCACTATCCGTTTCATCTCTAGTGTGCACCCCTGTAAAGTTAATTATGTGTCGTTTAAGTCAAATGAAGACAAAATATCAATTTTATTTTCTACCACCAAATTAAGTCATTAAATTATTTATATATTTTGACGTCAGATAATTTATGTCAAGACTTGATGGCCAGCAGTTGTATGTCACGAAATACGTTGATGTTGTCTCTTTCTCTCGTATGAAATAAGACAGGAAGCGAGCAAACGAATCCGTGACAGAGGCCTTGTCTTCCAATGCGTGCTAACCGCATAGGGCGTCAATTTACGTCAATTTTCTTTTGGATGTCTTTTTGGTACAATTAGGTATCTGTACTTTTTAATATCATTGGGAAAACATTTTGTTTCTAGAATACAGGTAGGATCTGCCCTAACATTTTAATTCAAATTATTTAAAATCATATAAATAAGATATATTTTCACAAGTTATAAACAGAGTTCGGAAAACATGAATTATTTTTTGTATAAAGTTTATCAAATATGAAATATATTTGTTATTGAAGGAATCATTATGATGTTTACAATGTGGACTACCTAGTCCCCACACTAGGATTCCCTGTGTCGTGGGGGCTAGTATTGTTAATGTGACATATATTAAGCATCCTTAACTACATGAAATTAAGCATGTAGCATTTGAGAATAAACTAAAGTAAATGTGTAAAAATAAAGTAGCGTTAAAAAGTAAGTATCTATCTATACTCCATTTGTTATAACATTAGAAATAAGAGGCTCGTAGAAGCAGGAGTGCAAAACATTTTATTTCAAAAACAAAACAATAAGAATGGAAAATCAGTAACAAATAACAACAAAATTACTAAAATTCGGTAATAACAACAAACAAGGCGTAGCATTCAGAAGTATTCACATGTGTATGACAATCACAGAACATTGTTTACGTCAATTTGACTGCCAACATAAACCGGCAAAATAAGAAAGATCCTGTTGTCACAACGGATGAACGGATTAGGTAACATTATAGATTTGGTAGGATTATAGTGAAACGAAAAACTTTCACGGTATTATTCATCCCTGCTCATTTAGGTTTTTTGTATCGACACTGTTATTTTAAATTGGAAAAATATATATATATCTAAATGAAAGCCATTTAATTTAATAAGATAAATAGTGAAAATGGTTAGTTACAGTGAGACTGCTGGTTTACAAATATATTATAATAAATTGGTCGTCAATCGTAACTGTAATATGTTAATTGTTACTTTTGTTACAAACTGTACATTAAAAAGAACCTTTTTAACTTCTTTCTAATGCTATAACAAATGGAGTATAGTTTACACGCGTTTTACGAAGCAATGATGTTACAAATCCTTAATTCATAAGCTAGAGTAGTACCAGGATAACATAACACGAGTGCAGTTCACACTTATCAAAGCCGAGTGCGCAGTTACGCGCCGCAACAAGATATAACCATGATAGAAACACGCGGGATGTAACGTGAACGGACATTTGGGTTCCGTGGTAAAAGATATAATAAAATTTAGTATATTTTCGCTGAGTAAGCGTATATTTGTCACAATAACAAGGGTAACATGACCGTGCAGACATTATGCTTTATCACTTGCAAGTGTAAGAAATGTCAAACGAATGACGTCACATCGAGCTTTTTCTAAGGAACTTAGCTCGATGTGATGTCGATTGCTCGACAAATCTGACAGTTGGAACAGATACTGTAGTTGTAGCATGTGTCTCTTTCTCGATAATGAAATAAGACAGAGAGCGAGCGAGCGAATCCGTAAAAGAGGTATAATCTTAACATGCGTGCTAACACCAGTAGTGATGTGAAATAAAAATAATTCTAGCAATTTAAATTTGTATCTATTGTTTACGTAATTTTTATTATTCTGAGAGATGGCACAATAGAGTTATACAGGGTGTATCAGAAGTCCGAAATTATACTTTGGGTACATATACGGTAACTCATATGTAGATGCTTAGTGAAGACAGTTTATATCTAACTATCATAGTTTCTGAGATATAGACCTTTGAATATTTGTCGTAGGTAACGTGTTCTGGCTTTGGGGCACATCAGTAACCCTATTTAAGAATGTTAACTATAGGTATACGAGACGGCTATTAATATTCAGAAAACAAAACATGGAAATTTTACATAGAACTCCAGATATTACGAGTTACAGAAATTGTCGACGCAAAAAAAGTTGGATAATCATGGTCAAATTTCGATCAAATTTGTATACCATTCAGTTGTATACCCGATACTGGTGAAAACGTCGAAGTATTATTTCGGACTTCTGAAACACCCTGTATATATATGAAACTATTCTACCTCTTATAGATTTTGTACAACTAAAACTTTCAAATAAATTAAATTCAGTTAACATTTAGTTGAATTGAATTTTAGTACATATTAGTGATGCAATATTTAAAATCGCTTTCATTGTACCATATTTTTTGTTGTTTTAGATATTATCTACTATTTATTAAACATTACTTATTATAAAATGCTTACTTATTATAAAAGGAAACGGTGGCGCGTTGATCTAGACGTCTTTGCGGTGAAGACGTGGCCGGAAATGGCTCAGGATCGGGATCGGTGGAGCGAGAGAGGAGAGGCCTTTGCCCAGGAGTGGGACACAAAATAGGCTAAAAAAATAAATAATAATAATTATTATAAAAGCACTCATTCATAATCACACATAGTTAGAGACAGACTCCACGACTTTACCCGCTAAATATGTATGCCGAACCCGCAAAGCTTGACCACCGTTCGCACTTGGTCCCATAACAACCCTAACACGCCATTAGGGTCGCTCCGCGTGAGTTTGTGAGTCCGATCGATAGTTTTCCCCGCGGGAACCCCCCCACTAATCAATATTGTGTGGTACCTACTAGAAAAAAGACTGGGATTTTCCATTTACACCAAATAGTCGAGTCACTTAAGGTTTATGGAATTTATTTATACTACACTAGCAGCCCGACCCGGCTTCGCACGGGTTTCTTATATAGCCTATGTTACTCAGTGATAATACAGCTTTCTAACGGCAAAAGAATTTTCGAAATCGGTCCAGTAGTTTTTAAGTTACTTTGTTAAAAAAGACGCAACTATAAAAACATGATCGACCATTTTATTAAATAAATAATTTGATTCATTTTTGGTCACGGCCGTAGGTAAATAGGTTGTGTTGTGGCCTGCAAATATTTAAATTTGATTAACTAACGTACGTTTAAATTATGTAAATCAGTGTTTGTACAGGTCTCCGCGCCGCCCATAAAAGGGCTTAATCCCATTTGATCCACGTAATAAGGTGTAAACAATGTCTTTCAATGTTAATATTTAACGAAAAGGTGAAATATGTTTTTATTTAAAAATATGTGAAACGAAAATGTACCCTCTTAAAAGTACTACGTACCTAAGTTAAAATAATTTTCAAGAGCCTACTATGAATAAGCCGACTGTGGAAAAAAGAAATGAAATCAGTTAAAATTGGGTTTTAAAGGGTAAAATCGACTCCTTCTATTGTAAAAATGTAGCCTATGTTACCCGGGCCATAACAAAGAATCGATTGAGGCCTTATTCGTCCAAATCTGATGGATAGTTTAGGCGCTACGGATTAACATACTTATACATACATGCATGGAACGCTAAAATCATAACCCTGCCTTTTGGTTTCTCCGTAGTCGGGTAAGGAACACGATTTGAATTTAGAACGTCATCAGTGCTTGGAGTTAATAAAAAAAAAATGTATTGCCAGCAAAAAAGGTTCAATCTCGTGAGGTTACATATTTTATTATGTAAACAGCTTCCGCTATGTGAACGCATGGATAGGTTGATAGGATCTGACAGGAGACCGAGGCGATTGGCCGAACCCAGCCCTAAGTTATCCAATCATAAAGGAAAATCAAAACACGATAAGAAAAATGAGCCCCCGCATACCGGCGCGTCAAGACACGCATCGTAACATATATGTCAATACCAAAACATACTGTATTCACTCAGTGAAAAAGCTCATTATTCAACGAAGCGTCATAGACGCATAGTCGCGTGGCTTTTACCCTACGAATTCAATCTTTATGGATATTGGCACAGAGCTCGTTTTGTATTTGACAAACATTTTGCAACTCGTTTCTTGTCGCACCAATGCGTCGTGTGTCGTTTTAAAGGATTACAAAATTATGGAAAATTTTAACTGAGATTGCACTTAAGTAGATATTTGTATATAGTTACTTTAAATAGTTTTGTTTATAAGGTACGCTAGCAAATTATTTTTATAACATTATGCTGCACATTGTGTTATAAAAAAGTGTAAAACAAAATATGTAAACCTGTAATTCTTTAAAGTTCTAAGCGCCCGGAGGAGTGTAGTGTCTCCCGGGAAATCAGGGTAACCGCGGTTAGTTCCTGTCTTAGGATGAAACTAACATAGCTCAGTGTCTGTCCTACACGACAATCATATAAGCACAGACATACCTGCTGTCTGATTTGAAGTATTTTTTTCGATATACTTATGTCGAATGATAGATGATGTCGATCTTGCTAGAATTGGGTCCCTGGGGCCATACCACCAGCTCTTAAAGTATGCCTGTATATTAAGTAAGCCTGTCAAAGTGTAGTGTGTGTTGCCTTACTAACGTAACCTACTATTACATTTTTAAATATAAGTATAAAAAATACATTTAAAAATATAAAAAATAATTCCCCACCGGCATCTGGATCAGGGTCCTAGTTACCAGTGGTTAGGGCTCCAGAGAGAGGAACTTCCTCACAATGCGCGCCGTCTCCAGAAGTACTGCCTTCTGGATCTGTACCTTGATCCATCTTATCTTATCATCTATTATTAAAAGCAGCTCTAAAGGCAACACACTGGAGCTATATGTGCCTATGTATATGAAGTAAGTTCTAGCGATACAAAAAACATTATCAGCCCACTGAGTTTCTTGCCGGATCTTCTCAGTTGAGGTCGCGTTTTGATCCGGTAGTAGCATGTAAGAAACAAATTGTACATTTGACAATTTTTAAATGCCCCCCGCACATAATAAAAGATTTGACTTTGACTTATCTATTGACTATACCAAGCCGAAAGCATACAAATAAATAAACCACGAGTATTCACGAGATATTCCATCAAATTTCAAGGTCTAGTGACTGCGTTCATGTTTCACGTAGCTTTATGTATATCATATCAGGGTGTCTGTCTGTCCCGCGTCGCATTCGGTGCACTGCAAAATCGATAGCCTTCTCCCCATCATACCTACCCCACGGTAACAGCGTTGGGGTCGACGGTGTTATAATGGTTGATAGTTACGCGTATACATAATCCTTACAGCAACGTTAACAATGCATCCGGTACACCAAAATGAACCTTAAAGCTAAGTCACAGGGGTGACATGTGCGCGTTGAATTTTTATTCAATACCAAAACGAACTCATAGAAAAATGTTTTCTTTAATGAAATTTTAATGGAATAACATGAGGAATGGCTGCACCTACGATTAGCAGGTATTTACGCCAGTGTCAAGTAATTACCTAATAGCAAGGTAAAATTTAATCCATACACATTATAAAGCAATGGCAAGCAGTGGTAGCCGAGTGGCCGAACGCACGCTTTGCAAATCAAAGTGTGCAGGTTCAAACCCTGGCTCGCACCTCTGGGATTTATGTGCGAATCTAATTTTCATCCGAGATTATCACTTGCTATGATACGGTGAAGGAAAACATCGTGAGGAAACCTGCACGTCTGAGGGACTATGGATTGAAATCCTCCTCACATTGAGGGGAGGCCCGTGCCCAGCAGTGGGACGTTAAAAGGGCTGTAGTAGTAGTAGTAGTACACATTATAAACATTATAAAACACATTATTGTACTGACCATGTCTCTGTTATTTTTAAAGAGATCAACTGTCAGATTTGTCGAGAAAATGACGTCACACAGAAAAAACACCATGCCCAGTACGAAATGCTCGAAGTGACGCCATTATTAATATTGACTTGTAGCATGACGTATCTCTACAAAACATGTCTATGCGGTCATGCGGAGCCCACTGAGTGTGTCCATATTTTTTGAATTTTACTGTTGGTATTATCTTGTCTCTTCCGATCCCCATGATAGGCACTTACTTAATTAATTAGCGTAATTACAATCGGGAACGTAATACTTTGATAAACAAGATACTGAAACCTTCCGTATAACAGTGGAGTTTTATATAAATTATTTAATTAGCCGTGTGTACAATAGATGTTCGTTCAGATCGATCGACAACCAACTGAGCTGGCAACGAGACACCCTTCTTGATTGGTATTGTCTGCTTGGGGCCGCATTAATTGCGACTGATAATGGTTTAAATTTGTTTAATTGAATACTAGCTAAGTCTGTTACTTCGTACGCGGGTTAGGTACTCTAATTACCCGAAATAAATGGGTTTATTTTTTCCTCGCGAACACTAAATCCTTCTCTAAAATAAAATTAGTCCAAGTTATTGTTTGTAACGTCAGCTATCGGTCAGTGAAAGTCCACATTAAGATATTAATTTGAACCAATTCGGGTGTTATTGTATTCTAGCAAATATTAACCCATGGCTTTAGTTTGCGTCTGCACATTTTTTTTAAATTAATTCTTCGTATTTTTTAAAATGAAATGGAAGTATACAAGAAGACCCAATTAGAATAAACTATTCAAACACCGCAGCGGTTTTAATTAAAGCATTTTCTTTGGAACGCTTCTTCCTACATACTTGTGATCATTAAGCCCTGCTGCTGCAGGCGCCTTAAATCGCTCGCGATATTTTTGGCAACACAAAAACTAACTGTGTTAACGTATAGAAGAAGCACATTTTTCAACGAAATGCTTAATTGCGTGGCTTTCACCGCAGAAATGTAATATTTGTATATATTAACAAAAAGTTTGTTTTGGAACATGAATAAACGTAGGTCATTTTGTTTATTCATTTGTTTATAGTATAAAAACAACTTAAAATAGCATCTATGTATATTGAAATAAGTAATGTATTCTAACAACATGACATGTTATGTGATGGAATACAGAATCTTATTACAGGTAGCCGAGTGGTCGAACGCACGCCTTGCAATCAAAGTGTGCTGGTTCAAAGCCTGGCTCGCACCTTTGGGATTTATGTGCGAATCTCATTTTCATCCGAGATTATCACTTGCTATGAAACGGTGAAGGAAAACATCGTGAGGAAACCTGCACGTCTGAGGGAACGTGACTAGTTCTCGATGGATGTGTGAAGTCTGCCAACCCGCACTGGGCCAGCTTGGTGGACCATGGCCTGAATCCCCCTCGCATTGAGGGGAGGCCCGTGCCCAGCAGTGGGACGTTAAAAGGGCTGTAGTAGTATTACAGGTATAATTGTACAGTCATAGTTATTATTTTGAGCAATACATTTCAGATGATTTCATCGTTTTGTTTGGTAATTAATATCTTAGATGCTTGAGGCCTTCAACACACTGGAGCGTCGACTCTCGCGTTGCCAATATCAAAACGAACTGTATTGACACAGAGAAAAAGTTCATTCTACAATTAAAAGACACTGCCAGTGCGAGCGAATTTAAACGCGTAGGGAAGTGGTTTTTTTTACGATAGGAATTCAAACTTGAAAATATTGAAACAGAATTTTTTTTTATGAGATAGGGAGGCAAACGAGCAGACGTTTCACCTGATGGTAAGTGATCAACGCCGCCCACGGACACCTGCAACACCAGGGGCATCGCAAGTGCGTTGCCGTCCTTTAAGGAATGAGTATGCTCGTTTCTTAAAGACACCTAGTAGTCCTAGATACCTAGTAGATAGTCCATTTGGTAGTGGCAAAGTTTTGATGCGCGTCTTTTAACGCCCCAGGGTGTGGAGGAATTTATCGTATGTTGACACGTTTATCAGTTCTTGACAGGTTATTAAGAAACTGTCAAACTTCAATCCCACACAGATTATACCGCATTTATGGTAAAGTCACGTAGTATAGATACCTATTGTTCAATACTAATGTCAATTACATTAAGCCACGGCACACTGGGGAATCGACACTCGCGCGTTAATATATCTTCCAATACCAAAACAGTCTCTATGTCAATATGCATAATGATTGAATTTCAGTGGTAGAAGCCAAGCCACCACGCGTCAAAATTCGCTCGAGCTGTCCGTGACATTTAGTTGAAGAATGAACTTTTTCAATGAGTCAATACAGTTTGTTTTGGTATGGCAAAAAAAATACGTGCGAGGGAGGCCTTATCATCAAAATGACAATCGTTACTTGCTGCCAAAACAGCGAAATTCACCTTTATTAACACCCTATTATTGACGATAATACCATTAAATTAACTGCAAATAAAACTTTGTACAGATCTATCGACGTATTTGGTTGTTATGCAAACTTATTTGTACAGTTCTGAAACTAGATGTCACACGAAATTGAGCTGTAATGCTGGCATATTAAGGTTTTTATGATATATATTTGTGTGTACGTTTGTTGCGCGTGAAACGGCGTTACTACTGGCCACTCGTCCGTCCAATTACAGCATCAAGAGGTATGAATATTCACGATATCGTGAATACAGATTCGATTATAGAATAATTCAATGGGCTGGCTGGATTCGTCTCGAAACCTGCTCGTATTATACTCGTAAAATAGGATCTAGTACACAGTAACAGGAACGAATATCAGTGACTCGTACCTAGTATTTTGTAGCACTATTAAAAATAATTTCAACCTACGGCATCATAAATTACACAGAAATTAAAAAGTTGTTTTAATCTACACTTTTTATTAAATTAGCAAAGCTTTGGATACCATACAATGGACTGGGGACGATCCCAGTTATACCCAGGGCAAATTCCGAAAAGGCCATCTTCGTAATTTTCCGCTGGTGCGCCGAGGGGCCTACTTTTAGACCACTAAATCAATATCTCTATGAACACGAGAAAATTTTGATTTAATGATCCGTTGACGACTATTCTTCGAATATTTAAACTTCCATCTACTTAAATTGGCTTCACGAATTACTTTAGTACTGAAAACATACAAGTTCAATACATTGAAATATCAATAAAATCCCGTATAAAACTAGGAAGATATTTATTTACATAAATAAGACTTATGCCTTACGTTATTTACTTACAACCATTTTTAATCTTCAGTTATATAATACCGATACCTAGTACATATCAGGGGCCTTACCACTACCTCTTAAAGAATTTTTCTTTCAATATTATTTGTAAATTTTTGACAGATTTTGTACGGAATTACTGTACAAAAACCATAGATATAGTATAGTAATAAGGAGCCCGAGCTGCGGTAAATTATCTGCCATATTAGAATTAGACACTTACGTACTTACTTAATCTTAAGACTAAGATGGCGGATCTCATATAAACCATTATGGCCAACTTTTATAAAAATCGCCGCAGAGCATTACGAAGAGTGGGGTCTTTATGGGTGCTCTATCAAAACTTAAAGTAATATTAAACATTGCTACAAGCAAGACAGGCGATGGTAGGCGACTGGCAATATTTCAAGGGTACCCCGTCCAAAACAAACCCCTGTCATTCATTCACATCACATCTCACCGCCATTTATATTTAATAACATCCCCAATAACTATGGGGCGAGGAGTGAACACAAAAATCAATACCTCCGTCTGGGAGGGTCGGGCCCTCCGGAGCCTGCCCTAGGTTCATGCATTCACGTCAAAATATCTGCATTTGAATCGTTCCAATTGCATGGGGGTGTTTATGGATAGATACTCCATCTCTTTCTATGTTACTGGATACTAACAGGTACTGCAGGGGTATGATTTTAGGTACTTAAAGCGGTTTTCAGACTATGCTATAATATATAGCACAACAATATCGCGCACCATACAAAGCCAATAATATATGTCGCCGCGAGGGCGCTTCGGTCTTCAAATCAAGATAATCCTATTCTAAAATTGAAGACATAATTATTTGATGTAAATTCGTTACATAATTTACTATAACTGTTTGCTTTAGCTAACGTTCAAAATAATGTTTATTTCATTAATTTGCAATGATTTGATTATAATGTGAAGTGTTTAGCTATTCTAATAACAAAGTAAGTTTACCTATTTACAATGTTAGCTACTTTTGCTATGTAAAATCGTTTTAAATTCTTTTGTGAATTTTGACAAATTAGTTAATCGCTTTAAAGGCTTTGTATATTTGTTAATTATAAAAGTCATTCAATTTATTGTTACGTGTAGTTGTGAAAAAAATATTATGGTGGAACCGAACAAATAAAATAAGGGGGCAAACGGTGCCTCGCTCTCTTTTGCTTCAGAAATTTCGCTAGAAAGGTCGTAAGCTATTGACATTACTATTTACTGTGCTACCTGCTTTAAATATTGTTATCTTCCTATTGTCTAAAAGATTCAAAACTAGATGCCTTTGTTCTGATTGTGTTAAACTATATTGACTACCCACTTTTCTAGATATTGTGTTAAAATTAATTCATGCTGTTGTAGTGAAATAATAATGTTCAAATTGGTGTTTCATGTTTCCTTTAATAATCTCTTATTCTAATGGATAGATTCAATGACAGAACCTTTGAACCAAACGAGGTCAACGGTTCTGCCCTTTTTAAAAATGCCAGTAATCCCGATTTTCCGATATATATATTATTGGCTTTGTATGGTGCGCGATATTGTTGTGCTATGAGCTATATATACGATATGCTATTATATTATAGCGTAGTCTGAAACCCGCTTAATGATGCTGATTCTATCGCCACCAAACTCAATTCAGTGTATTGCGTTCCTTATCACGCCGATACACGCATCGTAAGCGAGATGATAATATTTTTAATGTAGTCGATTGTTTTGTATACAAACTGCAAATAACATTATTTCACAGCACATAAAATATTGCTATCGTTTCGGGATTTCTAATCTATAAAATAAAATATAATATAAACAAAATTGAAACGTTTGTTTGTAATATCAAAATTACACCTTTTTACTAAATGTATGGATATACGATACAAATAACGAAAACGCAATTTTTTAAAAATTTTGTCTGTCTGTTTGTTCCGGGTTAACCCTCAAACGGCTGAACCGATACTGGACTTTCACTGGTAGATCGCTGATGTTCTAAGGGTCATTTAGATTCCTTTATTTAAAAAAAAAACGTTAGGGTTCCGCAGTAAGGATTTTTTTTTGTATGTTTAGAGTTCCTAAATTCCGCGCGTATTCATTTTAATACTCGCTAAATTCCAAATTGAAAATTTCCAATTGCCCGCCAAAACATCGGGACACAGATAATTTATATTCATCAACATGTGTCAATATGTACAGATTTAAAAAATCGAGCACAGATTAAAATCCCGCCAACAGCAACGCCGCCGCGGAGTCGCTGCGCGGCGCTAGCGGGCGGTGTAAGTGCAAATTAGCGAAGCACTCGACGCGAAATGTGATTTACCCTCGAACAGCATATTGGAGGCAAATTCGATAGGCGAGTTTTTAATTTTACTTCAAGTAGGTATTAAGAGCAGGTTCTTTTAGGGCTCTCCTTCACTTCTACACTCCATAACCTCATGTAAGTCGATTTTGACTGCAAAAGTAACTCCGCGAATATTCTATCTAACCAACTCTTACTAATAAATTTGTCGCGATAAGCGCCAATAAATCAGGTGGAGACTTTCGAACGATATATTAACTTGAATCAGTGTTGCCAGCTCATATATTTTGAATTCTAAAATACTGGTGTAATAAAAACAGATAAAAAAACGTTTTGAAATTAACAATTCATTATCAAGTCAACATGATACAGCAACCAGTCTCAACAAGTCTGACAGTTGAAAGAGATAAAACTTATGTCCACCTACGCGGTCATGCTAAGCCTACAGGTCCATAGATAATCATTCAAGTTCCTATCGATAACAAAAATAACATCCGTGTCTTTTTAAGTAATGCAGACGTTACCTTTGTGTAAATATTTTTATACTTTCTACCAATGGAGCTAGCAACACCACGTAGTAGTCTCGTAAGCGGAGTACCTATTATGTTGGCTTTAAAATTTGCATATAAATAGCCCGCCCGAAGACTCGTCGCGACAGTAGAGTAGGAGACGTACGGAATATGATGAATAGGTGCGAATGCTAATTTATTTTTAGAATATGGCTCTAAATAAGTAGGTAACAGTAACAGGGTTATTACAATCATTTGCAGGGTGAATATATAATTAAATTGCAAACAAGTTTCAATCGCCTTCTGTCAAAATAGCTGTCAAAATGTACCCAAAATCCGCTGTTGTTTGGTTTGTAACGATTAGCAATAATAGTTACATAATAGCTCAGCAAGAACAGCTTACGCAGACATATTACTACTACTACTAGTATAGCCCTTTTAACGTCCCACTGCTGGGCACGGGCCTTCACACATCTATCGAGAACTAGTAAAGTTCCCTCAGACGTGCAGGTTTCCTCACGATGTTTTCCTTCACCGTTTAATAGCAAGTGATAATATCAGATGAAAATGAGATTCGCACATAAACCCAGAGGTGCGAGCCGGGGTTTGAACCTGCACACTTTGATTGCAAGGCGTGCGTTCGACCACTCGGCTGCCATTCACAAGGGCTTCAAAATCTTTGTCAATACTAAAACGAACTCTATTGATACTTAGAAAAATTTCGATTTTCAACTAAATAACACTGACAGCGCGAGCGAATTTGACGCGTCAGAGCGTGGCTTTTACCACAGAAATTGAATCTTTATTCATATTGATACAGAGTTCGTTTTGGTAGCGGCAAAAACGTGACGCCCTGCGTTCACTGGTACGAGTAATTATCTTGACTTTTCATGAAATTGTACTCTATTTCAATATATATAAAGATTTAATTTCTGTACTAAAAGCAACGCGACCACACATTAATATTGGCACCTATATTTAAATTAAATTAAAAAACCGGTCAAGTGCGAGTCGGACTCGCGCACGAAGGGTTCCGTACCAATAACTATAAAAACGGCATAAAAATCACGTTTGTTGTATGGGAGCCCCCTTAAATATTTATTTTATTCTATGTTTTAGTATTTTTTGTTATAGCGGCAACAGAAATACATCATCTGTGAAAATTTCAACTCTCTAACTATCACGGTTCATGAGATACAGCCTGGTGACAGACGGACGGACGGACGGACGGACAGCGAAGTCTCAGTAATAGGGTTCTCGTTTTACCCTTTAGGTACAGAACCCTAAAAACAGTCTCGAAAAATAATAGGTACACATTCTTTTGTCCCACAGATAAAGTAATTTCACTCGTAAGAATTTTAAGGCTACAAGTATTCTCGATCCAAAGACAATAAAACCCTTTGGCGAAATAATTTATCTACGCACATAAACGCCTACCACTTATTTAGGGCCCTTTGTTACACTCCCGGCGTAATAAAATACCCGAGCTAAATACTTCAGCAAATTAACAGGCGATGTTATTTATACGCCTTGAGACATATACGGAAACGATGTACAGGATTTTAATGAGAATAGCAATGATATTAAAAAGATACAGATACCTAAATATGACAAAAATAACCCAAAAAAAACGGCCAAGTGCGATTCGGACTCGCGCACGGAGGGTTCCGTATCATTATCTATAAAAACGGCAAAAAAAACACGTCTGTTGTATGGCAGCCCCCTTAAATATTCATTGTATTTTGTTTTTTAGTATTTGTTGTTATAGTGGCTAGGTGTAGCTATCACGGTTCATGAGATACAGCCTGGTGACAGACGGACGGACGGACGGACGGACGGACGGCGAAGTCTCAGTAATAGGGTTCCCGTTTTACCCTTGGGTACGGAACCCTAAAAAGCTTGACCTAATGGGTGTATTAATGGGCGTCTTGACATATACAAGTTGTATCAGAAGTCCGAAATAATACTTTGGGTACATATCCGTATCTGATATGTGGATGCTTAGTGAAGATAGTTTATACCTAACTTTTGTACTTTCTGAGTAATAGACTGTTGAATATTTGTCACACCATTTTCAGCAGTGTAAGCTACACTTACGAGGGAATCCTACCAATGTTCACAAAAAGGAACAAGTAAATTTTTACATAGGACTCGAGAAACATGGTCGAATTTCGATCAATTTTTTATACCATTCAGTGGTGTCCTCACGTATGTCAAGACAAGAGCCAAGAGTCACGGATTGGCTCGGTCGCTCTTTGTCCAATTGCATACGAGTGAAAGAGACAACATCAAGATATTTCGTGACATACGTCTAATCTTGGCGCTCATGCTACAAGTGCAGTTGTACTTATACCCGATATTGATGCAACGCCAAAGTATTATTACAGACTTCTGAAACTTTCTGTATTATCTGACCTATGAAGACATCAAAGTCACACGCAAAATTGGACGTGTTAAACGGCCAAATGTTAGGATGTTTCTTGTAAAGAAAAAAACATTGTTTATAAGAATATTATGTGCAAATAGATGTAAATAATATTTAATACAATTAGTAGGCTATTAATTACCTAAAATTTAAAACAAAAAAAGACGAGAAAATTTTCTTATATTTTTATAACGAATTTCGTAGCATTATCGTAGCGGTGACCTACGAAATTGCTACGACCGCTACAAAATATCTCTTGAGACGCTACGCTAAGCGCATTCTGTACTTTATCATTTATGATACACGCAATTATCTATTCTGTGATGCCTACAAAAGGTATAAAGTTCCTAAATCCCGTCAACATATTAAATAAGTCTACGTTATGTAACCACGTATCGTCACCTCTTCTCGTAACCATGTTAGTTTTACTACGCCCGCTGTGTGCTCGTAGTACAACCTGGACTCTGTATACAGCATGTTTAACTTTACTATGTACATGTGGAAAAACGTCAATGTATGGCCCGGGAATGACCAAATACATTGACGTTTTTCCCGCTGAAATTTATATAAGTTGAGGATTGAACACCAGTGTGTGTTAACTGATAAACTTCCGCCTGCAGATGTTCCCCGACGGATGCGACAAAAGTAACTTCAAGAAACGAGCATACTCATTCCTTAAAGGCCGGCAACGCACTTGCGATGCCCCTGGTGTTTCAGGTGTCCATGGGCGGCGTTGATCAATTACCTTCAGGTGAAACGTCTGCTCGTTTGCCTCCCTATATCATAAAAAAAAAGTTAACCCTACACCATTTTTTAGCCAAAATTAAAACGAACCGTTTATATAACGGTGAAGGAAAACATCGTGAGGAAACCTGCATGTCTGAGGGAACTTGACTAGTTCTCGATAGATGTGTGAAGTCTGCCAACCCGCACTGGGCCAGCGTGGTGGACTATGGCCTGAATCCCCCTCGCATTGAGGGGAGGCCCGTGCCCAGCAGTGGGACGTTAAAAGGGCTGTAGTAGTAAGTATAAATAACCGATGATGCGAGCGAATTTCGATGATTGGTCGCCTGTCGTTTACCACAGAAATTGCATCTTTATACATGTTGTTACATAGTGCATTTTCTAAGTCACCCGGCATTTATATCACCTGTTTGGGGCACATCGATTGGATGGTTTGAAAGTCTATAACATACGTAGGTAGAAATGTTTATTTTGTGTTTTAAACAGAAGAAGAGTCATTGAGTAACTAGCGAACCCATATCGACTTCACCTTGCGTATGGCTCTGAGGCACTCTTTTTGACGTTTATCTGACATCTGCCATTGTAGTTACCTGTAGGTAGGTTCCTGTAGTATATTGTTTGACACCTTAGGTAGCGGAGTCCGTTTTACTCGATGAGAAGAGTACATTATAAAAAGACGTAACTATCTCTCAAATAGGTGTCCATGTTGTATTGTTGAGTGGTTACCATGGCAACGCTAATGGCGGCAAGACACTGCCAAGAATAACATTCTCGTCCCATAAAGGGTTCAAGGTCGGTTTAGGGGCCCGCAGTTAGTGCTGCTCGCCTCTTTGGGAAATAGGCGAAAGCATTTGTACGAACGAAATGGCCTATAGAGTAAGGAGCCACGAAATTAGCGGCCATTTACAATTAAGCTATCTTCAATCAACGCACTATAGACAAAATTATTCAATAGAAACAGAATAATACCTACGTGGATTCGCGAAGTTTTTCTACGATGTCAGTTGCCCCCGTCTCAACCGCCCCCTCCAGCAACTGCCCCCGTTTTAAAACATAACAGTCGTCATTTTTAATTCGAACACAAGTAGCAGCAAGAATTAAATGACTATTATAGCTAAATAATACTGGAACTGTTCACACAGAACGAAAGGCATTAACAAAATATATCGCCAGACAACACACACTCATCGTATGATCCTTACAGTCCACCCATATTATCTATGATATATCACATTCTTTTTTAATGTGATAAGGACTCAAAAAAGCTTGAAATATGGGTAACATCCACCGGACTGAGGGCAATCCAGTTACACACAGACCAGTGCAAACTCTGAAAAGACCATTTCAGAAATTCGCCGCTGACCAGAATGCAACCCTCAACCATCCGCTCAGACCAAGCCGTCGTCAATAAATACGACGCGGGGTGGTGAATAAATCGCCTTCGCTAAAGCTTTTACTGTCTTGCTTTTCATGGCTCATCAATTATATGCTGTCCAATCGAGGAGAAGATGCCTATCCCGTGCTTAATCACCGCGACCGTCATAACGTGTTTTTTATTCTTTTCACCCCCTTAATAGGTGGTAGAAGCAACTATAGTCCTTTCAATGATTCTTCTAATGTTGTAGGTAAAAATAAACACTATCACGCTCATATATACGTGACGGGGTGCATTGCACCCATATTATAGAAATATAGATTAACTATATTGCGATTTGTGTAGCTCACTTCTCAGACTGTTGTTAAAATACATACGTCGCGCTGCATGGAAATCAAACTCAGAACATTATAATCGATCAGTGTCAATTGCCCCTGAGGTCGCTCAACCTAGTCTCAAATGCCCCCGGTACCCCTTTTGCATAATACCGGTCATTGTGTTGCATTTAGTAGTAACGCAATAAAATGCAGACAGCCGACCATAGAACGTAAACTTTCACGTCAATCTATGACTTTATAATGCAAGCTTTTTTACTATGTATTTGGTAACAGACAAAGCGAGACACAGTTATACGGAAAAACGGGACAAAACGACAAAAGCTGTTTCTGTTTCTTTGTAATTAACGAAAGACGATTCTGTTGTGAAAAAAAAACTACAACTAAAAATTTTATCTTCTCGCTCACACATTACGGGCGTGAGAAAGACGGCAATACCCTTAGATAACTTGATGACAACACAATCGATACCATTGTCAGAGATATTAGGAAAAAGGAAGTCATTGGAAAGGTATTTATTGCCCTTTTTGTAGATACTGTATGTTTGATGATTACCCTTTCAAGTGTTTTATCTGTCATTCGGGTCATTCCCCTGTGGGGTGTTAGATTATCTGTATACACACGGCAAGGCCGGCTGCAAGATAATTGCGAGTTTAACGATAATGTATAGTAGTGGCTGTACATTTTTTATGGAAGCGTTAACATTGAACTATCAGTTCGTGAAGCCATAATTGAAGCCCGTTTTACCGTGGGAATAAAGCCTTGGTCGAATGCGAACAATTTAAGTGGGTAGATTACGTTGATAGTGATAAATAGGGTTACGAAATTTAAGTTACAAGTGGTATATTGTGTAATAGGAAAGGATCGAAAATCGAAAATTTTTGTTAAACTTTGTTAATTTTGTGTTAAGTTTGTTAATTTTAACCTACGGTGCCCAAGTGCGGGGAATTGCATTTTTTTTTTGTCTATGGCAAAATCCTTGAAACCACACACAATTTTATTCGCTTGCTAAATACTGTTAATAATTAATACTGGTAAAATTAATACTGTTTGTTTTAGAAACGTCTGATTGAAACTATTTAGCCCCACACTGTCAGCCTTCGGGGAACATTGCGAGCGACAGTAGCTTGGCAAAAAGTTTTTTTAGTAAATAGGTATGTATATTATTTTGTTTGTTTGCAGCATAAGTTTTGTCTTATTTTGTAGGTAAAACGGGGCCCTATTACTAAGACTCCGTTTTCCGTCCGTCTGTCACCAGGCTGTATCTCTTCTTCTTTTTTTTACGAAATGAGTGAAATGATGGTATTTTGATGGAATAAGATGAGGAATGCCTGCACCTGCGTGATAGTTAGACAATTGACATTTCACAGATGATGTATTTCTGTTACTAAAAAACAGAATAAAATAAATATTGAAGGGGAGACACATACAACAAATGTGATTTTTTTGCTTTTTTTTAGATAATGGTACGGAACTTTTTGTGCGCGTGTCCGACTTAGCCAGTTTTTAAACGCACATTTGTATATTGTAAATAGTGGTTATGTCAGTAGTCATGTCTTTGATATATTTTATCAAAGACATGGCGAGACTTACTTGCTTTATTCTACATGCTTTATTCTAAATATTTTCGAGTGGTGTAAGGTTACGTGGTATAGCACAGGGAAGTCTGCCGCCACAAAGACTGCCACAGGTGTCGATCGATGCGACGCGACGGTCCGGCCGACGAACTACGCTACTCCCACTCTACTATACGCAGTACGCACTAATATCGCACGCGGACTGTACCTATACGGAAATGAATGAAGCGGGTTTCAGACTACGCTATAATATTAAAGCATATCGTATATAGCTCATAGCACAACAATATCGCGCACCATACATTGTTATGGCCACGTTCACACTGTACTGTACTATATATTATTGGCTTACTATACGCTATAAATTGGTGCGATGCGCTAAGTTCATGCTATGCTGTATCGCGCGCCGCCATTTTCCTTCTCTCTCACCCCCGGCCGTCCCGTCAACTGAGCTTGCTATATATATACTATAAATGCTTGCGAAAATATCGCGTAATGTGAACGCCATGCTATGCTATACTATATAGCATCCTTCTTTGCTATACTATATAGCACAATAGTATAGCGTAGTCTGAAACCTGTAAAATATCGCACGCGGACTGTAGCTATACGGAATTGAATGAATAATCGGACATGTACTGTACTTTTTGTGCTATTCAAGTTAGCATGGATTATCTTGACCATTCTTCTCCATGGGAAATGCATTCCAAATGGGTGGTAGAGATACTATTATTACTTTTTGTCTTGATAATTCATAAGTGCCTGTATTGGTTTATTTAAATAAAAAAATCTGATTCTGACACCACGAAGAAATGACTAGGAATAAGTTATACCACGGCGCCTTAGGTGAAAGATTTTATTAGTGCGTTATGTTTGAATAGAGTAGGAAATCACCATATAAACCAGATAATATACCTAAATATACCTAAAGCATATGTTTCAAGTGGTCATGATTATATTGTACAATCTTTATTAAATATGTTATGGCTTAGTCTGCGCAGACATATTCCTCGTGGGCATAAGCTAGCTTATTAATATTAACGGAACCCCAAAAACTAATACGCTCTACCTACAGTATCAAATTCAAAAAATATTGTGGATTTTTTTTAACAAAATATAGGTAATTATGTAAAGTCAGCATAAGAATATCGGGACGACACCAATTCCAGAAATATCAGAATAACTAAGAAAAAATAACTTTAACACAATGGGACAAAATTCTTTTCAGAATAATAGCTACCGTGTACTTTGCGCATTCTGAAACAACCCTTATGCCATTGAGCTATGGTTGGACACTTCAAATGGTCCGAGTAAACGTATGGAAAGGTAGTTGCCCCTGAACTTGGCTGGCAAGGTGCCGATCGCAGGGTCCCCTTCCACGTCGCTATACCGCCGCGCGAAACTTCGCCAATTTAGATTTTGTCTGAGCGAGAGCTTGGAAATATATCCAGTCGATTTTTCAAGCTGGGTTATCAGATAATAATGCTGATTCTCTTGGCACCGAAGGAATTGGACTAAACTAAGTGTATTGACGTCCTTTTCGAGCTCGTATTGTGTGAAAGTGATGTCATTATCCGTCATCTTTATTACACTCATTACCTTTCTATATTTATTTCTAACTTAATAATTAACGTATTATATCTGACTCCTCCATTGTTGTTTTCTCATGGGTATAGTTGCCGTCTACTACAGGTACACGATATAACAAAAATGGTGGAATAAACGCCGCAAAGCTATACGAAGATTGGAGTCCTCTAGGGGTACTGTAGATACTCTATGGGTTTTTCCCAACATTTTACAGAAACTGTCCAATTTTGTGCGTGACATGGACGTAGAGTCTGAGTTTCCTTTGAATATTTGTCACAGGTATTGTGAGCTGGCCTTTGGATACATCCATAACCCTATTAAGCTGTAAAAATTACACTTATGACGGGCGACTAGCAAACTCACAATACAGAACATACAAATTTTACGTAGGACTCGAGATAATTATTACGAGTTATAGAAATTGACGACGAAAAAAAGGTGGGAAAACATGGCCGAATTTCGATCAAATTATATAGTATACCCGATACTGATGCAAACGTCAGAGTATTATTTCGGGGTTCTGGAACACCCTGTATATATAAAACACAAAAATTGTTTCTACCTTTGTCCGTTATAGACTTTGAAACCATCTAACCAATATGCCCCAAACCAGTTTCATTAAATACGAAGAATTAAAGAATTAATAACAAACAAAATGTATTTATTTTTTAGCGTAGTAGCACACGCCAGGCAACCGCTGGTAATTTTAATAAAGGTAAAAAGATGCAATACGTAGACATTGGATCACACATCAACGGAAAGAGGTCATCAAAAAGTAGGTAAAAATCTTCAAAAAATCTCATAATAAGTGCATTCCGGTCATCGATCGAACGCACACAAACACTAGCTGCGTCGAGACCGGGCAAATAAAACAAAATGCACCCCCATCCCCTGCAGTCTAGTCACTAGACAACAAAGGGTGGCCACACAAACTTATTAACGACGTATATTCAAACGAAAACGAACTTTATTTTATAGTGTCCAAGGTGGGCATGATATGAAGTAATTAGCATGGTGTGGTGCAGGAAGCGATGTGTTCAGAGAAGTTTAGACTTAATGGCGTTACAGATTTTACGGTAGAAATGTTGGAAGTGCCGCTTTGAACTTAGGTGCCATTTTTCTATGTTGTATTTAATTATTAATGCAATAACACAACTTTCTAACATAATTTTAAATGTTGAAATTGAGTAAGTAGATATAGAATACGTCATGCCAGTGGTTTTAAGCGTAAAATTAACGTAAGGGGCTTTTGCCTCGACTCAAGTGATACATTTCATAAAATAAAACTAGTGTTATCATGATAATATAGATAGACCTACTTGCTACATACAATTGAACCGCTTGGATAGTTAATATTATTCATTTTCTGATTCATCCGCCATCTTAATCACCCAATTTAATTTATAAGTAAGTGGAATGACCCGACGAACTTCGTATCAACTACAATTTTTTTTTTAAACCCTGTTCTAAAGCGAATAATACAAAAAAACACGTCGGGACGTATAATATAATAATATAATATCGCCAGACAACACATACTCATCGTATGATCCCAAACTAAGCACAGCTTGTACTATGGGTACCATACAATGGACTGGGGGCGATCCCAGTTACACCCAGACCAGGGCAAATTTCGAAAAGGCCATTTCCGAAATTTGACGCTGGCGGGAATCGAACCCGCAACCACTAAGTTCAGTGAGTCAAGCGGCCTACGCTTAAACCACTGTACCAAACCGTCGTCATATATATCTAAAAGACTATTCGGCCATCAATGATACCAATTCTAGTCCAATTATTTGTGTACGTCTATTTGACTAATTTAAGTATAGCTACCTATACTCTGTGATATCATTGGTCTACACGAATAAAATATTTTTTGATTTTGATAATACTACGTTTAAGTTCGACTACTATAATCCCCCCCCCCCAAATTATCTGTGTCAATAGATTGGATAACTAAACAAATAGCAGACTCTTAATTAGTTAGTTTAACCTGCAAACGAGGGAAATACTCTTACAATAACCACTCGTTCAATCCAATGTTGGAAACTGCGCCGGCTCCAGAACATTGGACTAATTAAACAGAATGAACTTTGTTCGTTAAAAAACCGGTCGAGTGCACTGAAATATTAAGTTTTTCTTGGAAATTGAATTACGTCGGAAGATAGAAACTGCTTCCGATGAAGACAAGTCCAGATGGAGTAGGTATAACTACAGCCCTTTTAACGTCCCACTGCTGGGCACGGGCCTCCCCTCAATGCGAGGGGGATTCAGGCCATAGTCCACCACGCTGGCCCAGTGCGGGTTGGCAGACTTCACACATCTATCGAGAACTAGTCAAGTTCCCTCAGACGTGCAGGTTTCCTCACGATGTTTTACTTCACCGTTTCATAGCAAGTGATAATCTCGGATGAAAATGAGATTCGCACATAAAACCAGAGGTGCGAGCCGGGGTTTGAACTTGCACACTTTGATTGCAAGGCGTGCGTTCGACCACTCGGCTACCACTGCAGCTGCGGTATTACCTGCTTTTCCTAACATTTCCACCTCACAAAACGAAGATCCGCTGATAGGTTTTAGCTGGTAGGAGTTCAGTACAACCCACATGTCTCCCTCGGGACGTACAGGTTATTCAAGCCCCAAATAGGCTGGGGCGTCATACACGCATTAGGTACTATTGTTTTTCCAATACCAAAACAAGATATGTGTGCTAACGCTGTAGATTTATTTTTCTTAAGTATTCCCAGATTCTCATTTCTCACAATCAGATTTTTTTATTCATATAAACCAATACAGGCACATATGAATCGTCATTAACAAAAATAATAAGGGGCACTCGCTCAAGGCCAGTGAAGGTAGGTACTAGACAAGAATTAGTTCAATCAAAAATCGGTCCACACACGCCAGAGATATCGGAATTGGAATCGGAATCTAAAAAATCACACACACATATGTAAAAGTGTCGTTACAAAATTTCGTTACAGTCTTCATTTTTTTCCGTCTAGCCCCCTTTCGCAACGCGCGATAAGGAACTACTTTCCAAAAAATACCGTTCGAAGTGTGAACCTCCTCCTTTTATAAGTCAGTTAATAAAACAATATCCGATTTTTTTACACCTACGCTTACTTACAATTACGACTTTACAATTTAACTAGTAATTTAATTAACCAATATAACAAATTGGGTTTATTTTGTTAGTACCTCGTCTTCACATAAAAAAGAGACCATTGACGCATACAACGATGCGTATTGAGCTTTTATATAGATCTTATATATGCCAGTGAAAGTCCCGTCTAAATCGTTTCAGCCGTTTGGAAGTATACCCGGAACAAATAGACATACATTTTTTTTAAATTCGATTTAGGTGTCGTATACACGTTCATAATGCATTTGTTAAAAATATGTTATTTTGATGTTTCGAACAGACACTTAAATTGTATTTAGTTGTGTAGATGTATATTAAGATGTGGTTAGTTCATGGAGATATTATAATGGAGATGGCATATCGAGCCTGCGATGCGGTAAATTTTATGGATTATCTGACTCCGCCATTGTTTTATTCCCATGTAGTTGTCGTATACTACAGGTAAATGAGATAACAATGCAGCAAGCGGAAAAATCGCCGCAGAGCTATACGAAGAGTGGAGTCGGTTATGGGTACTCTAGTTACTCTATGGGTAGGTACTCTAGTTACTCTATGGGTTACCTACAAAGCTGACAGTCTTTTTTTTTGCTAAATTGTCTGTCTAAATATCCTCCTCCTGCTCCATCCCTGTCGGCGCCAGACTCGCTTCGGTGTATCTTCCCCAAGTTGGTAATTAAAAATCTTGAAAGTCAATTTAAACTTGGCCACGGCCGAGCGGGCATCTTATTGAAATCGTAATGAATCCAGAAATATCAAGCTTAAAATGGTGCTGGCTCTACTTATCCTGCCTGACTACTAAAAAACGTTTACTTTAATCTTTAAATTGATTTTGTTGAATAATACAAGTTACAACAATACTATCATGTCCCAAAAATAGACAGGTTCAGTTTCAAATGTATCCAAGTAACGTTCATTCCTTGAAGAGAGTTTCTGCTTAACCTTACAGAGCTCGCGGTCGCCTCCTCCGGTAAAGCTGTAAAGGCCACCTCACGGCCAACAGTGTAAGTCCTTCAAAAAAAAAAAAAAAAGGCTTGCGGTTGTCGTGATGTTACGTTATACATAATATATTGATAGTTGGGGTGCTTGATATTAACGCCTCGCTATGGATTTTTGCGAACTTATTTGTATGAAAATACGCGTAAATTAAAATATTGTTGCAGTTTCAAAACCATTTTCAACTCATTTTTGTTTACTCTAGTATTTCAATAGATGGCGATAAGATCGCTTTTGTATTCTTATTTGCCACTAGATGGCAATATCATAGCAGGTCACAAATAACTAGGCTTTATAATAATACAATAATCTCGAAACTATGAAAGTAGGTACATTTTATTCTGAAATTTAAACAAAAGTACAGCCCACAATACTTCCGTGTCTTCTAAAACCGGCTTCGACCCGAACATTTCCTGTAAACAGCATCTTCTGGAGCCCTTTTGGCATAGATACAGGTGGTCCCCTATATCGGTACCCAGAAGACGGGTATTTGGTCACCACAAAAGGAATTCGGATGTTGACAGGTGTAGCCTTAAAAATCATTTTACACGAATTATGAAGGTGTCCACCAGATGCCAAATGATTCATTTTTGCAAGAGAGTATCAGGATTCTGTGGAATTACTACAATAAGCAGCAGTTATAGTTATTACTTGATCAATTAATAAGTGGTGAATAATTTCTTCTTCTTTTACGCAATGTAATGCAGTATTTAAATTATGCGCCTTTCTCTGTCATTGTATGACAAGAAGATAAATAACACAGATCACTACTTTAAATAACAAAAGAGGACACACATAGTATTTTAGCAAACCTATGTCGATTTCTTAGACCCTATAGATATGCCAGGATAATTGGTTCATGGTTTTTGTAAGTCAAGCCCTCTGATAATGCATGCGCTCAATATGCTGCTGCATGTAAAATTGATTCGTGGGATGATAATGTATTATATAAAATAATACTATAAATCCAATAAGTTCGATGTGACGGTACGTAAAACGAATCGTACTAATTGTCTCATTTTTACATGATACGTCATCTCTTTCTTTCTTCTGTCTTGTCATGGCTGAAGTTGACTGTCAACGTCATTCATGGTCATTGTAAAATGTCAAAAGACCAACGTACGAATTACAGAAGCGACTTTTCTTGTTGCATTGGATTGCTTCGCTTGAATTGAATATCTCGCAAAACTGTTTTAGCTTTCTGATTTTTGTGTGAAAAACAATTAAACTAATTAATAATCGAATATGTCGTTTTCATTTGGCACTCCTTCGAGTGCCCCAGCTACATCGCTAACTGGTGGCTTTAATTTTGGTCCTAACAAGTGAGTACACACAGTTAGTATGTTTAAAACCTCTTTTGAATGTTCAAAACTTTTGGGGTTTTATCACTTGACGTACCGTATATAAATTAAAAAACAAAATTTTCCCTCCAAAAACTTAAACGCTATTTGAAGAAAGAATCAATTACATTCTAACCTAACTTATTTAAGTTAGTAAGTCAATACATGAAATTTATTGAATTTTAGGCCAGCTACACCTGGATTTGGGTTAACAGCGACATCGCAACCTTCCACGGGGTTGTTTGGAAGCACTCCTGCATCCTCGGCGCCAGCTTTCGGTGCACCAAGCTTTGGGACTACCACGCCGGCTTTCGGTGCCGCAACCTCCGCCCCAGCGTTTGGGACGACAACCCCAGCATTTGGGGCGAGCACTCCGGCATTTGGGGCAGCCAAGCCTGCTTTTGGAGCCACTGCCACACCATCCTTTGGTATGTTAAATTGCAACTAACATGACTAAAACAATAATTTAATTGTTTCTTGTAACATTCAATTACCATCAAATAAATATCTATTGTTATTCTTATGTCTCAGTCTTGATCCGTGTCTGCCATTAAATATCTATAACAAATATTGATGGGTTGCAAAATTATCTATGGAAAAGTAATGTGTCCGATCTGCTCAGTGTTTTCTGTCGCCTTAAAGCCCCAAATAATTATTCTCGTGGCAAGTAAGTGTATCTTAGTTATTTGCAATCCCTGCTTGACAATATAAGATAATTAATAAAAAAAAATATACATGGAAAAACATCTTTTATTTTCATATTGTATTCTGCATAGACTGCATACTGTGGTTATCGTTTTAATGACTGCTCAAAGATGTGATAATAAAAAGCAGTCAATGCTAGAATTCCAGTGAAAGGCCCAATACAATACAATATTTTTATGGTCTTAATTTTAAAAAATATTAGGCTCAGTATAAATATTATACTGTGGATGAAGTGAAAGAGATATGTCAGGATTGTCATAGCATGTGGCAAACGGTAGTCTCTGCCTACCCCCGTTGGATACAGGCTACTTATGTATGTATGTATTATACTCAGTACAAAGTATTCATAAGAGGAACACTGTAATTCTTGGAATATTTAACAATGTTGTCTATTGCATCTTTTCAATAGAGTATTTTCTATTATTAGGAGCAACAACTGCAACAGGGTTTGGGTCAACAGCTGCCCCAGCATTTGGGGCCACCACAACCCCGGCATTTGGGTCAACTGCAACCCCAGCATTTGGCGCCACAGGTGCAGGAGGCCTTAGCTTTGGTACTGGCACTAACACAACTGGCACAGGTAAAAAATATTTGGATCTTTTTTACAAACTAAAACAAAATAGGATGTGTATAGGTTTCCATGACTCAAAATAAGGCACCCTTATAGGGATAATGTCTGTTTGTTTTTCAAGATTACTTTGTTCAAGGAAACATGGAGATATTAAGTTAAAATTAATATCAAATCAGGTCTGCAAACCCTTGGAGCGGTTAGACATACTCCCAACTTCTAAATCAACACAATTAAAATATATAGTTGTTTATGCTGCATATTTGAGACTTGTAAGGGAATAAAAACATTTATAATATAGTACTTTCTGCCAACATAAAATCATGAGATTTGTCAAGATGCAACATCTTATGGCTCAAGTAAAAGGAAAAGTATAAATGAATAGTTACATCAGAAACTTTTTTTTCTTTTGTGATCAAACATTAAGTTTGTATGGAACTCTACTTGATCTAGTCTGACCCACCATTTTATAGAGTAATGTTTTTATAGGGCTATCGTTTGGAACACCGGCCGCCGCTACAACCAGTGCGGGGCTCGGTGGGCTGGGAGGGTTTGGCTTTGGGGCTGCAACGACTGCCACCCCGAGCACAGGCTTCGGTATCTTCGGCGCAACCGGCACTGCCACCACTTCCAATAGTCTCTTTGGTAAATATCCCCAGTCAACACATACTCATCATATGATCCCAAACTAAGCAACACTTGTACTATGGGTACCATACAATGGATTGGGGGCGAGAACCAGTTATAATCAGGGCAAATCCTGAAAAGTCCATTACCCATTACCCACATTTACCGCTGATAGTACCCAAATCCACAACCACCAAGCAAGGGTGCAGGCACAAAGCCTGGGCTTGCACCTTTGAGAGTTTCATATTTGATGAATGATTACCACTTGGTGAACGGTGAAAGCAAACATCATGAGGAAACCCGCACGTCTATAAAAAGCGTGTGAAGTGCACCACCACGCCATGGGCTGGCGTGGTGGACTGCGGCCCAAATCTGCCTCGTGACCAGTTTAGTGACAAATATAAGCTCGCCCCATATTATATGGGGACAAAAATACATTGGCGAAGTTTGGGTGCTTTGTAGTGCACCTCTGCTTACACCAAGGACGAATACAGGCGTAGTGATGTATTATTATTAGTATCCTCTCCTTTCCAGTTCCATTCCAATGTTCCCACACCCAAGCTCTCCGTTCAACGCCATACCTGTCACCCAGACCTTCCAAATGTTGACTCCGACCCCTATGACGTCAGTATGCATGCCTCATTGTAACTTGAGCCCCATGAGGTTCGACCAGGACTCTGTATATCAAGTGAAAAGCGCTACAAGGGACCGTTATCGTGTTATGACACCATCTGTTGGTGAGATTTTATAATAAAAAAAGAATTTTATAATAATAATACAGGAAGTTTCAGAAGTAAGAAATAATACTTTGATGTTTGCATCAGTATCGGGTATACAACTGAATGGTAAAAAAATGATGTAAATTCGACCACGTTTCTCCAACTTTTTTTTCGTCGTCAATTTTTATAACTCGTAATATCTCGAGTCCTATATAAAATTTGGATGTTTTGTTTTGTGAATATTAGTAGTAGCCTCTCGTAAGTGTAGTTTACACTGCTAAATTTATAGATGTACCCAAACGCCAGAACACGGTACCTGTGACAAATATTCAAAGGTATATAACTCAGAAACTATGATAGTTAGGTATCACTAAGTATCCCCATATGAGCTAATGTATATGTACCCAAAGTATTATTTCGGTCTTCCGATACACCCTGTTTTCAGTGTAACCAATTAAGGATGTCTACTGTAAGACAACTTCTAACTAATGACTTCCGATTGCATTTTTGATGTTTTATGTTTATGTTTCCTGGCAATTTGGAAAACGGCCAAATGTGTTAAAATTTAGAGTCGCCTAAGCTTACGCGCGGTCTAATCGGTGTCGTAACTTTAAGCGGCTCCTAGAATCCTTAGTAGTCGATGAAAGGATTTATTGCGCTATGTAGTATCACATTGAGTCGCTTTCTTGTGTTAATTAAAACACAGTTTGTTGAAGGCGACATTAAGTATGAGCTTTCTGAAACTCGTAAACTATAGTATATTTAAAAGGAATTACACTTTATTGTTACATGTCAGGCAAGTTTTTCCAATAGCAAAACAAACTGTATTAACTCATAGAAAGAACTCATTTTTAGGGTTACGTACCCGAAGGGTAACACGGGAACCCTATAACTAAGACTTCGCTGTCCCTATAACTGTCCCTATAACCCTATAAATGACAATTTAATTCACTCGTCCCAGGAGATGTTAATTAAATACTTGTCTTTTATAATATCGCGTGTTATTGTTTTAGGTGCTAAATTGGGTACCACTAGCGTCACCGCCACACAACCTTCAACTATAGGTATGTTGATCATAAGGCGTATTTTCGTTTGACAGAAACCAAGTTGACAAAGTCAATTTATATTGTTTTCTTATATTTACGCGAATACTATACATTAAAATTAAACTATTTTACGGATTTTATCGCGTTTATTTACTATTTTATTTTCCCGACGTTTCGGCTGCTTTACAGCAACCATGGTCACGGGGGGACTGTGGTGTTAGACGTCCTGATGTCATAGTTAATAACTGGGTGCCCTCATATTTAGATGTTGTTTGCGGTCCGATCCACGCAGAAAGTGCTTACGGTGTCCTGAGGTCTTGCAATGGTACACTTGGTTTTGGATTTAATCATATTGATTACTGGATCCCAAGTTGGTGGTAGCACCCAGCCATCTTCCCTATTGAAATTAGGATGTTTTTTAATTCCAATGGCCTCACGTATCATCCTTGGTCGGAGTCGGTGTTCTTTTGCGAGGATATGCGGTTTATGGTTGCTGTAAAGCAGCCGAAACGTCGGGAAAATAAAATAGTAAATAAACGCGATAAAATCCGTAAAATAGTTTAATTTCAATGTAAAGTCAATTTATTTAGACAGTCAGGCATAGGCCCCATTTTTGTTGTCCCCAACCTATAACTGAGGTCGTCAGCGCGAAAGTGGCCTAAGCTTGAGACATACCGCATGAAATATAGGGTTTAGACAATTTAGTAGCAAGTGTTCAGTTAAGTAGTGTAGTTAAGTAAGAACATGAAAAGTTGTGGATTAGGCCACTTTTGCGTTGACGGCCTCAACTAAGATATTGATTTCTTGCTCATACATCGCGACCAGTCGAGCAAATCTCGCATGATCGATATCATCTCGATCGATTAATATCGATTATGCGAGAATTGGGACCCATTGGGTTGCCGTACATTTACAGGGTGCAAGCAAAAACAAAAAAAAACATAAGAGGTGTCAAGGGACACCCGGATAGAACGAAGTTCCTTTTGAAGTAAAAAAAACAAAAACATTGTACACACACACACACACACACACACACACACACACACACACACACACATCGAAATCGGAATCGAAATCGCAATCTTATTTTATTGTATACAATAAAAATCACACACATATGTAAAAGTGTCGTACAATAAAAATCACACACACATGTGTACAAGTGTCGTTACAAAATTTCGTGACAGTCTTAATTTTTTCCGTCTAGTAGACAGGAATTGTCAGTAGAAAACGGCATACCAGTCGTGAAGGCGGGGAAATGGCGATATTTTAGAAAATCGTTTATACTCTAAGACTAGGTCCATTATCTTTTTACCAAATGTGCGCTCTTATATTCTCACATTAACAAAACTTATTTTTGAAGATATTTCCTTATGTTATTACTATAATCTAATTTTAAATAAGAATAAAAACCTATTTTCTTTAGTAAAGATACGATTCCTCGAGAAAATTTAGTAAAGTGCTCAAAGTCAGGGATTTTTTTTCATTTAGAGTGGTGGACACCCTGGGGCCCGATTTTCGTTTGATGGACATCAATCTCTATTAGAGATATGTCGAAACAAAAGAAAAAAATACGACCAATTTGACGTCTCGTTTCGACATATCTCTAATAGAGATTGATGTCTAACTGGTTCCAACAAAATAAGGACCATATTTATTATATCTCCTAACAGCTACTTCAAGCTTTGGACTGGGCGGTGGAAATACAATCACAGGGATCGGCGCTGCGAACACTACAACCGACTCCAAAGGTGCGTACAATAATCATTACCCTTGTATCCCCGAAGGGGTAGACAGGTGCACTGAAGTGAATAAACATATCTACTACTACTACAGCCCTTTTAACGTCCCACTGCTGGGCACGGGCCTCCCCTCAATGCGAGGGGGATTCAGGCCATAGTCCACCACGCTGGCCCAGTGCGGGTTGACAGACTTCACACATCTATCGAAAACTAGTCATGTTCCCTCAAAGGTGCAGGTTTCCTCACGATGTTTTCCTTCACCGCTTCTTAGCAAGTGGTAATCTCGGATGAAAATGAGATTCGCACATAAATCCCAGAGGTGCGAGCCGGGTTTTGAACCTGCACATTTTGATTGCAAGGCGTGCGTTCGACCACTCGGCTACCACTGGTAATAAAATAAATAAACATATCGCCTTGGTGCAATTCAATCTTTATGTATATTGGCACAGAGTTCGTTTTGGTATTATATTACCCCTATTTCGTTAAATATAACTATTATTATTATTCTCCAGGTGAACCACCGAAACAGACCAAATTGCCGAACGAAATATCAACTACGGTGGATTCGTTCAAGGAGTTTGTGAAGAAACAGAAGGCGGCCAGCTCCGAAGTGATGCGCGTCTCTATCAAACCCTTACACACGGTCAGAATTAATTGAATATTCAACCTCATTTCGATGGCTTAGAATTCAATTTAAAAAAAAAATACCAATCGAATTGAGAACCTCCTCCTTTTGGAAGTCGGTAAAAACATACACGTTTTTAGGGTTCCGTACCCAAAGGGTAAAACGGGAACCCTATTACTGAGACTTCACTGTCCGTCCGTCCGTCCGTCCGTCCGTCTGTCACCAGGCTGTATCTCATGAACCGTGATAGCTAGAGAGTTGAAATTTTCACAGATGATGTATTTCTGTTGCCGCTGTAACAACAAATACTAAAAAACAAAATACAATGAATATTTAAGGGGTCTCCCATACAACAGACGTGATTTTTTGCCGTTTTTATAGATAATGGTACGGAACCCTCCGTGCGCGAGTCCGACTCGCACTTGGCCGGTTTTCATCAACGTGAATTATTATTATTTTATTAGTAAAACATCTCATAGATGCTTTTGAAGAATACTACTAATGTGAGGTTATTATTGCAGTGCGAATTTTGGCATCCTATGTATCTGAAGCTTTATCTTTAAAAAAAATGTGTAAAGCTCCACGCCATAGAGTAAAAGAAGCCCTATCGACTTTGCCCTGCGGCAAACTTTTTGACATCCGCCATTGTAGTTGCCGGATCAAGTAAATCAAACAATATAAACAAGCTGTGTATTTATTAAAATTTTACCGTAAAACTGGTATTTAAACGTATTTTCAAATTTCAATTCAATTCAATTTCAATTTATTTAATAAATAACTTATGTAATACAATACAATATACGCCGGGTAACTATATAGGAATAAATAAATAAATATCGCCAGACAAACAAATACTTATCGTATGATCCCAAATTAAGCAAAACTTGTACTATGGGTACCATACAATGATTTGGGTCTGACGTCACAAATACTGTTATAATAAATACCTTAGAGACTAGCATACATAATTATAGTTACACGGAACTACTTATTTGACACGTAGAGTCGGTGACGCGTCGCTCGTGGTGCTCGGTAGTCGGCCTCTGTATCGCCGGAACACCACACCCTTCGGCCAAAACTCTTCGTTCATGAAGGCCGACAGCTGTTCGGTCGGCACTCTCGCCACAAAGGAATTAAAATTCACCCTGTGGCGGGACTCCAACCGTGAGGTTTCACTTTGAGGGCCGAACGGTCCAACCGGTCTTCCCTCGCACGTACTCTACAATCCCCTCGACCTTGTAGTGTAGTGCAGTCGGGACACATACAACAGCAACAAATGGTACTTTTTATACTGTTAAACACCTTAGGTACTCACTTGATACGGCAACTACGATGGCGGATGTCAGATAAACGTAAAAAAAAATTGCCGCAGGGTAGAGTCGATATGGCTTTTCTGTTTACTCTATGTCCCACGCACACCGGGGCGTCTAAAGCGGCCCGTTAGAATATTGGCAGATACAAAATAGTAACGGATAGCATAGTGAAGGCATCACACTAAAGCAATTATTTCTATAGCCACTTGTGATTTAGAATAATCCTTATACTGTTAGCGGCACCTTATACTAGCTTCCTAAGCGTAATGCCAAAATTTTATGAAATGAAATGAAAAATATTTAATCAGCACAGCAGTACATACATAAGAAAAGAACAGCACATCATTATAAAATAAGTAAAATAGAGACATAAGGTAAGAAAGCTGCATTTCCTACAGTGTGAGCTGTACCGAAAGGCATCTAGTATTGGTCTGCGTGAGTATAATTCTTCTCTGGTATTGAGACAAAGGTGCTGCTTGCTCTCATGGCGTTGCCGCTCCTGAGAATGTATTACTCATAATTCTTACTAGGTATTTATCATTTTAAAAAGAGCAACCATTGAGGTTCTTACCGGCTCTTCTCAGTGGAAGCAGCATTCCGAACCGGTGGTATAGTCTGACTATTTGTAAGTGCTTTTTGGCCTACACGAAAAAAAAACCGACTTTGATTGAGTGACCTATGTGCGCGGTGTGTGCAGGTGTCGCGGTCGGCGGAGTGCCGGCTGCGCGAGGCGGGCGCGCTGCGCGGCGCGGCGGGCGCGGCGCGCGCGCAGGCCCGGCGCCTGCGGGCCGCCGCCGCCGCCGCGCTGGCCGCCGCCGAGCCCGCCGCCAGGGACCTGCCCGCCTTCGGTTCGTCTACACCCATCTCCCCATCTCCTCACTTCCCACTAGGATTCACGATTTCTCGAGCTTTTCAATTTCTCGGGTCTCGAGAATTCTCGAGGCTAATTTCTCGAGGCTTCTCGGGTTGTCGAGAAATTTACCTTTACGTACGTTTTCTCACATTCACATTCAAATTCTGTGGTTTCCTCTCAAATAAAAGTATCAAATTAATTATAAAACTTTTGTTGATTATATTCAAAAACCTTAATCTTATGAATAAGCTAATCAACTTTTAAAAAATTACAGAAATAATATCATTCAGACTCGAAATTATTTGGTTATTAATTAGAAATCTGGTTATTTAGAACTTATAAACAAAAGTAGCTTCTATTAAACTAGACAAAAATCAACATGAAAGAAAACGTTAATATCTTAACTTACCTATAATTCAATTACAATCACAGCACCATTTTTAGCTGGTTATTTAGAAAAAAAAATCTGTATAGGTAAATGATTTCTCGTGTTCTCGACTTTTCTCGAGCTTGATTTCCCGGGAACAAAGCCCAACGATTTCCCGGGAATGAACCCTATGCCGGATATTAATCATATCCGGCCGAATAATTAATTCAGTTACTATCCGGTATCCGGACGGATACTGAATTACTATCCGGTATCCGGCCGGATACTGAATTACTATCCGTTATCCGGCCGGATACTGAATTACTATCCGGTATCCGGCCGGATACTGAATTACTATCCGGTATTCGGCCGGATAGTGAAAACAACACCGGATAGGCCGGATAGTTACCGGATATCCGTTTCATGTCTAATTTTGAATTTTGACTTGAATTTTAAATTTTGAATCTTGAATTTTACTATCCAGTATCCGGCCGGATACCGGATAGTAATTTAATATCCGGCCGGATACGGGTTACTAATTCAGTATCCGGCCGGATACCGGATAGTTGTTCAGTATCCGGCCGGATACCGGATAGTAATTCAGTATCCGACCGGATACTGGATAGTTAATTCAGTATCCGGCCGGATACCGGATAGTAACTCAGTATCTGGCCGAATACCGGATAGTACCTTCAAAATTCAAAATTAGAGATGAAACGGATATCCGGTAACTATCCCATATCCAGCCTATCCGGTGTTGTTTTCACTATCCGGCCGAATACCGGATAGTAATTCTGTAACCCGCCTGACACCGGATAGTTATTCAGTATGCGGCCGGATACCGGATTAGGGATCATGATTTCTCGAGCTTTTCAATTTCTCGAGTCTTGAGAATTCTCGAGGTTAATTTCTCGAGGCTTCTCGGGTTGTCGAGAAATGTACATTTACTTACGTTTTCTTATATTATTTGATTCCAATAACGTCAACAAATTCAATGGTTTTCCTCTCAAATAAAAGTATCAAATTAATTATTTAACTTATTGATTATATTCAAAAACCTATATCTTATGAATAAGCTAATTAACTTTTTAAAAAATACAGAAATAATATTATTCAGACTCATAATTACAACGACAGCACCATTTTTGGCTGGTTATTTAGACATGAATTCTCGAGTTCTCGACTTCTCGAGCTTGATTTCCCGGGAACAAAGCCAAACGATTTCAAATGAACCCTACGTCCCATCACTTTATCTCCTCACTTCCCACCTCCCAACTTTCCCACCTCCCAACTTTCCCACCTGCCCATCTCCCCACTTTCCCACCTGCCCGACTCCACACTTTCGACCTGGGGTTTCAACTTGCACCCCTCACGTTCGATGCGGGCGTTATACCATCTAGGCTACTACTGCTACCGCTTCTCACTAATATAATACTACCACCAGGGTCCGAATTGGAAGGCTCCGCGCCACCGCAGTACATCAAAGACTTGATCTCCGAACTAGAACAACACCTGATTACATTCAGACGGCAAATGGACATCGCCGACAAACACATGCAGTCCTCACCCAAACTGCTCACTGAGCAAGGTACGTAACATTTAAAAAATACTATTTCGTCGCGACGAATTATAGTCAGCTTCGCGACGCCTTAAGCGTCGGGCACTCTGGAATACTGTACTCCAGTATTCCAGGCGCGAATAAATCCGCGTGACGCGGGCGATTAGGTTTGCCTGCGGCGATTTTATTTAAGAAAATTTTGAATTAGAGAGTTGAAATTACAGATGATGTATTTCTGTTGCCGCTGTAACAACAAATACTAAAAAACAGAATAAAATAAATATTTAAGGGGGCTCCCATACAACAAACGTGATTTTTTTCCGTTTTTTTATAGATAATGGTACGGAACCCTTCGTGCGCGAGTCCGACTCGCACTTGGCCGGTTTTTTAATCAATTAACATCTTGATTGCAAAATCAATTGAAATTAATGAATGATGCCCAACGCTGCCCGATACTAACGCAACCGTCAAAGTATTTTTTCTTACTTCTAAAACAACCTGTATAGTGTGCGTTACAAGTAGTTTGTGCGGTCTATAGAGCTGACGCTGGGCATGCGGCGCATGCACTCGTCGCTGGTGGCGCTGGCCGCGCGCCTGCAGGCGGCGCACGCGCAGGTGCAGGCGCAGCGCGACCAGTACCGCAACCTGCGCAAGTACATACTCAAGGACAACAGCGACGTCTTCGACGACACGCACGGTCTGTACTGTACAATATTCTTATTACTTAAATACCATCAGCACGCCTGTATTCCCCGGAGGGGTAGGTTGAGCCGTACTGCAGTACGCCCACACTTCGATGTAATTGGTCTGTAATGGGAGGCGAGCCTATTGCCATTATACCGGGCGCATTCTATCTCAATACGAGGGAGATTTTGGGCCATAGTCCACCACCCAGGCCCAGTGCGGGTTGCTGAACTTCACTTGCCTTGCAGATTTCCTCACGATCTTTTCTTTCACCGTGCAGTAAGTGGTAACCGTAATTGAAAATAACAGTTGCACATGAAAATCTCAGAGGTGCCTGAGATTTGAACTTGCACCCCTTCAAAGCCGAAGTTCTATCGACGAGGCTACCACTGGTCCTTATCTTACCTATCTATAAGCCGTCCACAAACCATCTACAATGGCCACGTCACAGTACGACGGCTTGGTCTAGTGGTTTGGACGTAGGCCCTTCGGCTCACTGTACCAGGCGGTTGCGGGTTCGATTCCCGCTAGTGGTACATATCAGAAATGTTAGCGCAAGGTGGACCCATCGCGCATCGTCAGCGAGACAGTGGAGCACATCTTGCTTCATTGCCCTGTGTTTGCGCGCCGAAGGCATAATGTTGAGATGACCTTAGGCGTAGCCTTAGTTTTATCCAGCCTAAGTAAGCTCGTCATGGACAAGGATAGAAGTGATACCCTACTAGGCTATTGCGTGGAGGTGGCGACCAGAGTCATTGATAGAAACAAGACCTGAAGCAGAAAGAGGCCAGCTGTCAACTTATTTGTCACTAAGCGACCAACAGCCGCCTTTATTTGAATAAAAATAATCCAGGCTGGAAAAAATATTTTACACACACTAAACATAAGGCTAATTTTAAGTTCTCTGACCCTCACATCAGAGGTGAGCACGGGGGCCGGACCGATAGAGGTCCGTATAAAAAAAATAAAACACAAATGTTATTTTAGGAATTTGACCTGATGTCGGTGTAAATGGGATCACCCCCAGTCCATTGTATGGTGCTCATAGTACAAGCCTTACTTAGTTTGGGATCACACGATGAGTATTTGTTGTTGTCTGGCGATATTTATTTATATTTTCATTGCTCACTATGGGTATTTTTTTGGGATTCACTGATGTTTTATTACGCCTTATTTGTATTGCAGCCAGTACCAGTCTTGATCAATTATTGAGAGATGCAGACAGCAGCAAGAAGAAGATGAAAACTGGGCTGGCCGACATGAATCAGAGCAGTGCCGTGTTGACCGACCCTAGAGCGGCATTAGGTAATGTTTCCTCATAGAAAAGGAAATTTATATATATATTGTTAAACAACTACACTGGCACACACTGAATCACTCACACCCACGCATGTAACTAACTCACTCACACGCGCTCCAACACACATACACTCACGCGCTCACCCACACTCACTCACGTCCACGCATGTGACGTGAGTGAGTGTAAAACTACGCATGAACTCACTCAATCACATACCACTTACACACACCCATACGCACACACTCCAGACGTGTCTGTAATCATCATTGACACATTTCAATCCATGCAATCAATTGCATGGATTGAAATGTGTCAAACACGTAATCAATCAATCAATCAATCATTTATTGTGGAATACATAGGTATTTGTAAGGTGTTACATCAGATAAATTTCGCTATGTCCCGCCATAGTAGGCATATAATATACATAATGTTATAACAAAATGCAATATCAACACTTAATTAAATTACAATTATATTAATGAGTGTTCCAATAAAATGTCAACAATACAGTAAAATTATTAAAATAGAACAGAATTATGTCAAAGGCTTATCATTGTGTGTTGTCATCAAGGACTTCTTTTAGTGAATAATAGCAATTATTACCTAATAATTTCGTTTTCAAGATGTCAATCTGTGTCATTAAACTGGTACAAAAGTGTTCTTCAATGCTTCTGTAAATGGATCAGCAGGGCTAGCTAACATGCGTCGTATGACAAGATTTATTACACAGTTGCCTATTCTCTTTCTTAATTCGTGGGCGAAGAATAGTTAGTCATTAGTCTTGTATTGGATTAAGACATTGAAAATAAGCGACCCGATTATTGTGTTTTAGTTATTTACTTGGGCGAGCATCTTATACCTGGCTTTATTTTGATAATGTACTCTGGGACTTAAAATCCCGCCTAATATACATTAGGATGTAATATCTGACATTCACATTGCATTGAAAAATGGGCTTTGTCTATCAGTTGATTCAAATCATTTTGTTTTAACGCACCTATTATTTGAGCAGGGTTCAACGCGTTTATAAAATTTTATATGACTTATGTTGCAGGTAACATACAACAGCTGGCTGGGCCGACGCCTTTCGGTTACACGAGCACCATGCTATCCTCTTTCCCCGCGGTTGACAACACAAGTGAGTGACAAGGACGCATATATGTCGCTCCATACAAACTAATACACACTCATTCCGGATGTCATTTCTATGGAGTTATGTCAAAGTGAAACCAATATTTTTATTTTTTTAATGGAATGGCTCCAACTGCGGTTTGCGGGTATTTCATCATTTCATTTTTGACGTGCAATCATAACCTATTGTGTATGATTTACCTTGTGTAAAATAGTTAGGTTTTTTTTAATTTTACTATCCGGTATCCTTCCGGATAGTGAAAACAAGGCCGGATAAGCCGGATACCGGATAGTTACCGGATATCCGTTTCATCTCTACTCTAGATACTATACCTACATATTAAAAATGTCATATGTCATACTTAACTGTGTGTGTAAGGTATCAAACCTAGAACCCGTTACGAGATCGATCCGTCTATCCGCTGAACTACTGCACATTACTAGTAAGGCTTTCAAACTAAGCGAAATGCTCGTTCTAGGAGTAGGCTCTCATCACTACTTTAACAGTGTCGAGTATCGAACCCGAAACCTCGCGGTAACAAAGGCGTCCCGTCTAACCGCTGAGTTATAACGCATATTTTTGTCAGCAGGTGTGTCGTGGCAGCCGCCGCCGGCAGCCGACAGCTCCGGCTTGCAGCTGCAGAGGCCGGCGGGCAAGCGCGGCAAGCAGTGACGCCGCGCGCGCTAGCCGCACACCCATCCGCCGCCGACAACAACCCTCTACCAACGCGTGAAGCACACTTTGCATCAAATGTATCGCGCGATGAGACGTTTAAACTAGTGCGGTGAACACTGGACGATTGTAATTAAAATAAATCTACGCTTTGTTTGTTGTACAATTTGTTAGCCAATACCGAAATGAAAGGTAGTAACTCATAAGTGCATCTTGCAACGAAACGACGCGTGCGAATATTGACGCGTGGTCGCGCGGCTTTTACCACAGACAATGTTTATGTATCATATAGTGTCTAGAGTACAGTACCCATAACGACTCCACTCTTCGTATAGCGCTGCGGCGATTTTTCCTCCATTTTTGTTATCTCATTTATATGGCAACTATATGGGAAAACAACAATGGCGGAGTCAGGTAAACCAGGAAAATTTACCGCAGCGCACGCTCGATATGCCATCTCCGTTATAATATCTCAATGTTATGTGTATTTACACAGAGTACAATTTAGAAATGGTGTGTTAAACCGCTCGCAGCAGTGGCTGCAGTTTCTCGATTCTAATGGTGATTAAAACACTAGACACGGACATCGTGTGTGTATTTATAGTAACTGAATAGTAATTTGGCAATAGGCTCGCCCCCTATTACATTGGGGCCAAAATAAATATGCGAAGTGTGGGCGCACTGCATTGCACCTCTGCCTACCCCTTCGGGGAATACAGGCGTGTTGATGTATAATAAAATATAATAATTTTGTTTCAATTTCCAAATTAGTGTTATTTTGGTACACTTTAAACCAGCGATATGTACATAGAACTAGAAATTCGTCGTATTTTTAGGGTTCCGTATCTAAAAAGGAAAAAACCGAACCCTTATAGGATCACTTTGTTGTCCGTCTATCTGTCTGTCGGTCTGCCAAGACCCTTTTTCTCAGACACGCGTGAAGGTATCAAGTTGAAATTTATAACAGAGACTTATGTCTGCGGTCCCTTGGTGCCCTAAAATAATCAAACTGCTAGGTTAACGTAATCAAAAGATACGGCGGTTTATGTTGCATTTTCAGTACATTTGCATGGGAATCAAAAACCTATAGGGTACTTCCCAGTGACCTAGAATCATGAAATACAATATAATGGTACGGAACCCTTCGTGCGCAAGTCCAACTCGCACTTGGCTGGTTTTTATTAATTTTACTTTACATATTTTACAGTTCACTCAGTACATAATTAAAGACAAAAATGTACAGTGACCATTGCAACAACAATACCTACTTCAAGAGGTGGTGGCAACGCATCGACAAACCTTTGATAGATAAATTATATTTTGTACTAGCTGTGCCCGCGACTTCGCCCGCGTGGACTTTAGGGAGATTACCCGGAAATATGGGTATTATGTTTTACCCGCGGAACCCTAATGCTTTTTCTAAAATTAAAGTAGCCTAAGTTACGCCTTGGAACGTCAGCTATCTGTCAGTGAAAGTCCCATTGAAATCGGTTCAGCCGTTTAGAAGTTTACCCCAAACAAACAGACAGACAGACAGACAAAAAAATTTAAAATTGCGTTTTCGTTATAGGTATCGTATATACTTTCATACGCATTTGGTAAAAAAGTGTTATTTTGATATTACAAACAGACACTCCAATTTTATTTATTTGTATAGATTATTATGTTATGAAATATGAATCGTTGTGTCATTTTCATTGGGGATTATCACATGCTAAGTTAGTGAAGTAACAAACATCGCGAGGTAACTTAACCAGTTCTAGATAGACGTGTGAAGTTTGCTCACCCGCACTCGGGGGCAATTCTCGTATGCTCGACATTATCTCCAATTCGATATACGTGGAAACAAAACAAAACGTCAATTTTTGTGGTACTGCCCCGAGAGAATTGCCCCCCTGGGTCTGCGCGGTGGAAGTTCCACGCGGACCGAGTCGCGGGTAACAACTAGTAATAATATAAAACTGATGTAATTCCATAAATGAGCTATGTCTATAGATACATTTGAAAGAGTATTGTAAAAAAATATTCAAAGGTAAATAATAAATCTATATTTTGAACATTAGTTTGTTTATTTAGTACTATTTAAAACACGATAATGTCAAGACTAGACCTCTATCATGTACTCGCTCGCTCTCTGTCTTATTTCATACGAGAAAGAGACAATATATTCCGTGATATAAGTCTAGTCTTGGCGCACATGCTAAAACTACTTGAAGATTACTAGTGGTGTCTTATTTGTATGACACAATGTCAATAAATGTTCTATAGGTACCTACTAGTCTCCATGAGCGCGATAGGATATGGCTCGTAACTTTATAAATTTTGTTCGCCGCATAATGGTCGAATAATAAATTTAATTATCATTCGTGGCTGGCCCACGCAAGTAAAACTTAATTCTTATTTTTATTTTTTTCGTTACTTTTAAATTTAGAAACTAATGTTGTATTTGAAAGGTAATGTTATGAAAAATAAGTAACATTAAATTAATAACGTCGTTATATGATATTACTTTAGCAGGATTTTACTGTAGTCTTTGGCGTCAAGAGGAATGTACATTTTAGAACACAATTCAAACCATAAAGTGATGTTAAATTAAACAAATATACCAATACTTGAACTAGTTCAGCTGTATATCATTCGATAATCGGTTCCTCATCCTCCTAATGTACAATTTAAAAATATTTCTCGATGTTTTCTTGCAGAATACAAACGCAGTGTGTAATATTACTCGTAATGACATAGTAATTAACTGTATCTCCAAATCATATTCATTGTACCCTACATAATCTATATAATAGTACACCATTACATGGGCTATGTCAAAGGTGTCGCACATGACCGCCACGCCGAGCAGCGCCAGCACATGTGTCATGTTCCTGCGCGACCTCTCCGCTCCGCAACACCACAGCACTGAGATTATTATTCTCACGAACAACAACAACACTAGCGCCGATATCATAACGGGAATGAAATCTATTACTAAAGAAATATATAAATAGTAGTCTTCTAACAGCACTGAGGCAATGTACGTATTCGCTTGGATCCTAAACACCATGCCGTATGTGAGGACACAGGCGAGTCTCTTCTCCCCGCTTATCCTGTGTCGGTGGAGCAGCACCAGCTTCATGTAAGCGTACACCGTGGCGAACAGGGACCAGCATGACATGGACACACGCGAGACATGCTGTATGATTAGTATTTGATCGCCATATATTTTGGATTTAATGGCTATCCATTCAATATCATATGCTAAATATACTAGCAGTATATAATGTATGCAGATCCACACGGTGCCGTTCAGTATCTGGTTGATACTGATGAGGTTGTGCAGCGTGCGCCAGCGCGGCAGGAACACCCACGCCGCCACCACCGCCGACAGACACACCGCGCATGCGGCGAATAAAATTGAAAACACAATAAACAGAATATTCTGAAGATCATGTGGATAATCACCAATGTCTGCCATTATAAAAATTCAAACCAAACTTTTTTTAAATGTACAACCAACATTTGTGATGTGTCCCGGTATAAATAAAACAATTGAAATGGCGTTCGATTTTAAATTGTTTAATTAAGGGACTAGGTACACGGCGCTTATCGGTTATATCAACGGTAGATGCTCATTATAAATATAATAATTATATTTTTAATGATCTAATTGAATTTGTGGCGCACCCTATATCTCGCCACGAAACAGAACTTCCGCCAGTCGCTACTAGATGGCGCGACTGTAGACATATCGCAATCCTATGCATACAAGAAATTATCCGCCATTCTATGAAAATCCTAGCTCGCGGTAGCGAAGTTCTCGACGATCTGAACTATATAATACTAATTCCCCAACACTATCAGCGGGGGTGAGTAGCGGACCCCGCCTGGCGGGAAGATCTTCCCTTTTCCGCCAAAAAATATTTAAAAATCTGCTAAGTGCGCGAAGGGCTCGACTTATTATGAAAGATGAATGGAATTTCGTTCAATCGCGTGCTGCGGGGGGAGCGCTAACACAATGCAAACTTTTACACTATACCTATTACACAAGAGATTTCTATGTTCATGATTTACTCGCACATCGAGTTTATATTTAGTGACATAGTGTTATTTTTTACATTTTTTTTGTATAATGTCCTCTTTCCATTGAGTCAGGCCCAATGTGATTCTGCCAATGTCAACGTAATGGCGAAGATATTAGTGAAATGAATTATGGAATAAGATGAGGAATGGCTTCACCTGCCACTAGAGGGGGTATTTCGCCACAAGTAATTATAAGCATAGACAAATTCAATAAATAAGTACACATAATAAATAAAAATGGGTGATGAACGTGATAAAGATGGCCGCGCAGTGATATATTGTTAATCTACTCTCGCAAGGAGCGTTGTCACTGTCACAATGCCAAAACTAAGATAACTGCTTTAAACGATATAGAATGGTAGAAGGTCATCCGCCATCTTTATCACTGTCATTATCCATTTTTATTTAATATGTGTATTTATTGAATTTGTCCTTGCTATTAATTACTTGACATTGGCGAAATACTCGCGCTAGTCGCAGGTGATGCCATTCCTCATCTTATTCCATTAAATATCATCATTTCGCTCATTTCGTTAAAAAAAAAAAAAAAAAAACTGCTTTAAACACACAGGAGCAAAGAGTGTAAAGTCCCCAGCACACTTAGGCGTCAACGCTCAGGCGTCAAGATATTTGCCAACTGTGTCAATAGGCATAAAGATAAAATATCTGTCGTAAAAGCCACGCCCCCACGCATCAAAATTCGCTTTCGCTGTCAGTATCATTTCGTTGTAGAATAAACATTTTCTACGTATCAATACAGTTCGTTTGGCTATGCCAAAAAATTTGACGCGCGATCGTTGATATTATGAGTTCTCGCGTGAATGTTCTGCGCTCCTGAGACCGACAACGTTTTGGGGTGACGGGTTTGTATTGGTTTCGATTTCGGTTTGTTATGTATAATTATAATAGTATCAAAATTCACTTTTTAAATAGTCAAACAGAAAATAATAAAGCTGTATATCATTTGAATAGCGGTTTCTCATTCGCCGAATGTACAATTTCAAAAGATCTCTGTTTTCTTGCAAAATACAAAAATAGTGTGTAATATTACTCTGAGCGACATCAAAATACACGTTATGAAATCAATATAATACTGTAAATAGGATTCCAATCCCCCGCCATATTCCGTATAATTGTAAAATAAAATATTACATGTGCTATGTCAAAGGTGTCGCACATGACCGCCACGCCGAAGAGCGCCAGCACATGTGTCATGTTCCTGCGCGACCTCGCCGCTCCGCAACACCACAGCACAGAGATGATTATTCTCACGAACAACAACAACACTAGCGCCCATATCACAATAGGAATGACTTCTATTACAAATAAATAAAAGTTATAATAGTCGTCTCCTAACAGTACTGTGGCAATGTACGTATTCGCTAGGATCACAAACACGATGCCGTATGTGAGGACGCAGGCCAGTCTCTTCTCCCCGCTTATCCTGTGTCGGTGCAGCAGCACCAGCTTTATGTAAGCGTACCCCGTGGCGAACAGGGACCAGCATGACATGGACACACGCGAGACATGCTGTATAAATACTATTTCATTGTAATAACTGTTGTATATAATGTCTATCCAATCAATATCGTATGTAAAATAAAGTACCATTGTATAATGTATGCAGATCCACACGGTGCCGTTCAGTATATGCTTTTTTTTTCCGGGCCTCTATCGACCCGGCCCGCGTGCTCACCCCTGATGTGGGGGTCAGAGTACTTAAAATTAGCCTTAAGTTTAATGTGTGTAAAATATTTTTTCCAGCCTGGATTGTTTTATTAAAATAAAAGTCAATAAATTTTATTAAATATTTGTAAAGGTCAAAGTAAAAACATAATAAAAAAGTAAACCCGTCTAAAAAATAACAATGTAAAAAAAGACAATAAAGTAGCAAAAGGCTATGGACAAGGATAATATACAGCATATAAAACATGATAAAAATTGAAATGACAGTGTTTCCCTACTATCCATTGCGCGAATCCGGCAACCAGAGCCATGATGCGCAGTGTGGTGTAGGCGGCTGTTGGTCGCTTATTACCAAATAAGATGGCAGCTGGCCTCTTTCTGCTTTGGTCTTATTTCTATCAATGACTCTGGTCGCCACCTCCACGCAATAGCCTAGTAGGGTATCACGTCTATCCTTGTCCATGACGAGCTTACTTTACGATCACCGCCCTCCTCGACCCGGGCGTCGAGAGGGCTAACACACCTACACCAGCCTCAAACAGACACCGACCTCGCCGGCGAGGTCGAGGAACCCCCTCTTCTGCTCGTAGGGCATCTTTGCACCTACGAGCGCAGTCATTACCTCTCCCCTCACGGCAACTGCCCAAGCCAAGGTCGTGCCCCATGTGGCGCCCTTGAGCTAGTTGCCCTCCTCTTCCGCCCTTAAGGCTTTGGTTGGAGTCGCAGTCTGCACTCCTCCGGTGAAGCTGTAAAGGCCAACTCACGGCCAACAGCGTAGTCCATTCATAAAAAAAAAAATGGACGATTGTAATTATAATAAATCTACGCTTTGTTTGTTGTACAATTTGTTAGCCAATACCGAAATGAAAGGTAGTAACTCATAAGTGCATCTTGCAATGAAACGACGCGAGCGAATATTGACGCGTAGTCGCGCGACTTTTACCACAGATATTCAATCTTTATGTATATTGACACAGAGTACAATTTGGAAAAATTGCATTTTTCGGTTCTAATGTTGATTGAAATACTATACACAGACATCGTGTGTGTATGTATAGTAACTGAATAGTAATTTTGTTTCAATTTCCAAATTTGTGTTATTTTGGTAGAACTTGCCTTAAAAGTGTAATGTTGGTATTACGATGTACGGTTGGCAACCCGTCATCTCTGTCACTCGCCCGTCGCGCCATTAAATGTTTTACCACGGAATGCAGTGTTATCATTATAAAGTATAATACCCCGACGGATCAGTGGCGACGAGGATAGAAAATCAAACGCCGGTTCGTGTGCATATCGTACAATGTCTAAGAAGATGGCTGTGGGAAAAATATCAGAGTTTGATATTCACAAAGACGATTGGAGGTTATATATTGAACGCATGGAGCAATACTTCGTGGTTAATGAAACGCAGGAAGCCTTGCAGGTTCCGACGTTAATAACAGTCATGGGAACTGAAAGCTACGGATTATTGGTAAATGAGTGTACACCGGTGAAGCCTAAAGATAAAACGTTCCAACAAATAGTGGAGGTTATGGAAAAGCACCTGCAGCCGAAGCCGAGCGAAATCGCCGAAAGATTTAAATTTCGTCGTAGGGTACAGAAGAAGGAGGAGACGATTGGCGAATATGTAGCTACATAAAAAAAATGTCTAAAACCTGCGGATTTGATACCTGGTTGGAGGAAAGTCTGCGAGACCAATTAGTTTGCGGTATAAGCAGTGAAATAATACGCCAACGGTTATTCGCTGAAGTGAAACTCGATTTTGCCAAAGCGTTTAGTATAGCTGCCAGCATGGAAGCGGCAGAGAAAGACGCGGCTGCAGTGGAGGGGTTTGAAAAGACATCAACCAAAGCAGTGGTGCAGTATCAGTCGACGGCAGCAAGTCAGGGAAAGAGCTGGAAAGCGCAGGCGGGGACGAGAGCGGAGCGTGATTTTGGCGGAGCGGCGCGGGAGGCCGCCCCACAGCGAGTGCAGCAGCGTGATGCGCGTGCGTCAACTGGAGCCAGAGCACCAGGCAGGGGAGATACACGGAGACAGCAGTGCCGTGTGTGCGGCGGGTCGCATGATGATTCAACTTGTAAATTCTCCCGTTATGTGTGCCGCGTATGTAACAAGACTGGGCATTTAAAACGCAAGTGTCCGCAACAGTTAGAGGATCAACACTTGTGTGTTGCTGTTAGGGAGGAATACGAAGATGATAGTGATGAGGTAATCTTTATCAGTTTTAATGCTTTAGCCATGGATAAATACCAGCCTATCTTTATTCCATTAAACATTGACGGGAGATTAGTGAAAATGGAGTGTGACACGGGCAGTGGGGTGTCCTGTATAAGTCTGGAAATGTATAAAGAACACTTTGGTGAGTTAGAAATAAAAAAATGTAAACTTCAGTTAAGATACTATACGGGTGAACTAATACAACCGTGCGGTGTAATAAGACCACATGTCACATATAAGGATATTACCAAACCGTTAGAGCTATATGTAATTAATAATGGGAAGACTGCACTTTTGGGTAGACAATGGCTAGCTGAGTTAGAAATTCAAGTACCTAAATTTCAGTTTAGTTCACTGAATATGTTAGATAGTGAAACAATATTGTCGGATTTCTGTTCCAGATATTATTAGAAATTGACCATTACCCACTACCTAGAGTAGAGGATTTGTTAGTACGTTTACATGGGGGACAGCGCTTCAGTAAAATTGATATTTCGCAGGCCTATGCCCAATTCGTATTGGATGACACGAAAAAGTATACGGTTGTGAATACGCACAAGGGACTATTTGTTTATAATCGTTTAGTTTATGGGTTAGCTTCGAGTCCAGGTATATTCCAGCGTCGTTTAGAGGAAATGTTTGCAGACCTACCAATAGTTGGAGTGTTTTTAGACGATATTATAATTACGGGTAGGACGAACGAAGAACATTTAAGCAATTTACATAGGATGTTTGAAAGATTACAAAAATATGGACTGCGTGTCAAAAAAGAGAAATGCGAGTTTTTGACAGAGTCCATTAGTTACCTAGGACATAGGATTAGTAAGAATGGTATCCACACTTGTTCCAATAAAATAAAGGCTATTTCAGATACACCCGCACCGTCTAATGTGTCTGAACTCCGGTCGTTTATAGGCATGGTAATGTACTATGCGAAATTTGTACCCAATATTAGCACGATATTAGCACCATTATATGATTTGCTCAAAATAGGATCAAAATATGAATGGTGTAATAGGTGTCAAAGAGCTTTTGACAAATTAAAAGCGAAATTAATGAGTAGTGAGGTTCTAATACATTATACGCCGTCTTTGCCATTGGTGTTGACAGCGGACGCGAGCGCAGTGGGGGTGGGCGCAGTGCTGGCGCACCTGACGCCGACCGGGGAGCGCCCGGTGGCGTACGCGTCGCGCTCGCTGACGGCAGTCGAACGGCACTACTCACAAATAGACAGGGAAGCCCTTCCTATCGTGTTCGGTGTTCGTAAATTTTGGTTTGGGATGGTATTAAAGCAATTACACGCCAGCCATATGGGCATCGTAAAAACTAAAGGGTGGGCTAGGAGTTACGTGTGGTGGCCGCAAATCGACTGCGACGTGGAAGCCCTGTGCCGCGAGTGCGAGACGTGTGCGCTGGAGAGCGATGCGCCACCGCGCGCCGCGCCGCGGCCCTGGCCTTACACCTCGCAGGCGTGGACGCGAGTACACATTGATTTTTTGCGACCGTATAGGGGCTATTCCTATTTAGTTCTGATTGATTCTAGTTCCACGTGGATCGAAGTTTTTGATGTAAAATTAAAGACTGCAGCGAGTGTTATACAGATACTTCGACCCACTTTCGCGAGGTTCGGGTTACCAGTAGAACTCATATCGGATCAGGGTCCACCGTTTACCAGCTTAGAATTTAAGAACTTCCTTAATAATAATGGTATTAGACAGGGATTTTCTCCAGTTTATCACCCTGCCTCGAACGGCGCTGCGGAGAACGCGGTGAAATTGTACGGGCAATTAAAAAAGCGTTACGTGATAACCTCGATGTTGATACCGCTCTTCAAACGTTTTTATTAACGTATCGGAATACGGTACAGAGTACCACGGGGGAGACGCCCGCCATGCTATTGCAGAAACGAGCGCTACGTTCGCGATTAGATCTTCTTCGTAATAATACAGCAGTAGAGGATCGAGTGCGAATAGCTCAAGAAAAGCAGGTACAACTAGCTAGAGGAGGACAGCATAGTCTGGAACAGGGTGATACTGTGTGGGCGAGGGATATGGGACACAGGATAAGTGGATTAAGGGAGAAATTTTGACGACTGAAGGGTCACGTAGGTATGTAGTAGATAGTGGTGACGGTCAAGTATTTAAGAGGCATATTGATCAGATTCGGCGTAGGTCCCGGTTATCTGATGTGTCATACCCGGAAGTAACGGTGGAGAGAGCTGAAGATAGGGCAGGGGATGTCGTTTCGACAGAAGGTGAGGTGTTGAATGAGGGCCAGGCTGGTATGTCCATAGGCGAGTGTAGCGAACAAGCTAAATTAATATCAGCAACGGTAATGGCGGAACCCAGTGCATCTCATTCACCACAGCAACTTGAGGTCCGTCCCAAGAGAAATCGAAAACCAGTTGTCAGATGGGGTTTCGAAATTGATTGATTAATTACATATATATGCGAGGGATGTCATGTGATTACCGATCATAATTAAGAGTGTTGATTGTTAGATTTAAGGTTCAGTAACATTGTCATAATATTTAATTGTAGAGTTATTATAATAGTGGCGGAGGTGTAATGTTGGTATTACGATGTACGGTTGGCAACCCGTCAGCTCTATCACTCGCCAGTCGCGCCATTAAATGTTTTACCATGGAATGCAGTGTTATCATTATAAAGTATAATAAATACCCCGACGGATCAATAAGCATATTTTATTATGACTCCAACAAAACTCGTCTTCAGAAACCTAGGTTCACTAAAAAACTACAAATAACCTTATAAATTCAGTACATTTGGAGTAGGTGCCAATCTACGTCAGACTAGGCAAATACACAAATGAATTGACACCGACTCCAAATGTACTGAATTATAAGGTTATTTGTAGCTTTTTAATGCACCTAGGATTTTGAAGTCGGTTCTCGTTAAAATACAATTTTATTCACGATTTTTAGTGTCAATCATAGTTGAAAATATGCAAGTATTATCACTTCAGCAAACAGCCCTAAAAAAGTAAATATTTACGTTTATGTTCGACATAATCTCATAAGTAAAATTAAAAATAAATCTCCAATTCGTTATATGTCGAAACGAAACGTCAAATTTTGTGGTATTGCCCCGAGAGAATTGCCCCCCTGGGTCTGGGTGGAGGAAGCTAATAGTAATATAAAACTGATGTAAACTATGAACGAGCTATGTACCTACATTTAAAATGGTTTTGTAAAAAAAATCGTTAGATAAAAATAAACTATAAAAATAAACACGTGAATGTTGTTTCATACAAGTGTTGTTTCATACAAGAGACACAAACAAAATCATTATATTCCGTGATATAAGTGTAGTGTTAGCACGCATGCCAAGACCCCTCTGTGACTGTCATGTAGTCGCTTGCTCGCTCTCTGTCATGTTTCATACGAGAGAGAAAGAAACAAAATCATTATATTCATATACGAAAAACATCCTAACTGCGGGCCGTTTTTTCGACTAATCCACGCAAAAGGACAATAATATTGTCGTAATATTCCTTTTATTTTCAAACTTATATACAATATGTTTTAAACAATTGTTTTACTTAGTTGCTAACGTAATGTTAATGTTATAAAAAGTAACTAACATATTATATTATGATACCGTTTTGTGATTTTATTGTATTTGGTATCAAGGAATGAACCTCCTAAATCACTATTCAAACCATAAAGTAATGTTAAATTAAATAAATATTCCAATACTTGAACTAGTTCAATTGTATATCATTCGATAATCGGTTCCTCATTCTCCTAAAGTATAACTTCAAAAGATCTCTCGATGTTTTCTTAAAGAATACAAATATAGTGTGTAATATTATTCTTAATGATATAGTGATGATCTTTATCACATAATTATATTCGCTGTACCCTACATTATCAATATAATTGTAAGACAGTACATGGGCTATGTCAAAGGTGTCGCACATGACAGCCACGCCGAGCAGCGCCAGCACATGTGTCATGTTCCTGCGCGACCTTGCCGCTCCGCAACACCACAGCACTGAGATTATTATTCTCACGAACAACAACAACACTAGGGCCGATATCACAATAGGAATTACTTCCATTAAAAATAAATAATGGTCGATTTTTAACAGTACTGTGGCAATATATGTATTAGCTAGGATCACAAACACCATGCCGTATGTGAGGACGCAGGCCAGTCTCTTCTCCCCGCTTATCCTGTGTCGGTGGAGCAGCACCAGCTTCATGTAAGCGTACACCGTGGCGAACAGGGACCAGCACGACATGGACACACGCGAGGCATGCTGTATGAATAGTATTTGAATGCCACATCTTTTGTATATACTAGCTATCCATTCAATATTATATAAAAAATAAACTATAGCGGAATAATATATGCAGAGCCACACGGTGCCGTTCAGTATCTGGTTGATACTGATGAGATTGTGCAGCGTGCGCCAGCGCGGCAGGAACACCCACGCCGCCACCACCGCCGGCAGACACACCGCGCATGCGACGAATAACATTGAAAACACAATAAATAAAATATTCTCAAGATACTGTTGATATTGAAAATCATCAATGTCTGCCATTATTAAAATTTAAACCAAACTTTTTTTGTGCAACTAGCACTACTTGTGATGTGTGCTGGTATAAATGAAACAGTTTCAAATGTCGTTCGATTTTCAATGTACAATTAAGGACTAGGTACACGGCGCTTATCAAACTATCGGTGATATCAATAGTCGGTGCTCATTAAAAATATAATAATTCTTTTTTTAATAAATATATTAAATATATTTTTAATGATCTAATTATTGAATCATTTAAAATTCTGTCAAGTGCACAGGGTTCACGCATGAATGTATAACCAAAAGGATTCGAAAAATATTCTGAAAAAGAAGAAGAGTGCTGCGGCACTAACACAATGATACACACTATAGAGATTTTTATTTTCATGATTTGCACGCACACCGAGTTTTTATTTATTTTGTTATTTTTTACGAAATTAGTGAAGTGATGAAATTTTATGGAATAAGATGAGAAATGGCTTCACCTGCGACTAGAGTGAGTATTTTGAGAATATCGAGTAATTAATACCAAGGAAACATTGAATAAATACACATAATACATAAAAATGGGTGATGGACGTGATAAAGATGGCCGCGCAGTGATATATTGTTAATTTACTCTCACATGGAGCGTTGTCACTATCGATCCGGTCGAGAGGGCCCCCAACACACCTACACCAGCCTCAAACAGACACCGACCTCGCCGGCGAGGTCGAGGAACCCCCTCTTCTGCTCGTAGGTGCATCTTTGCACCTACGAGCGCAGTCATTACCTCTCCCCTCACGGCAACTGCCCAAGCCGAGGTCGTGCCCCATGTGGCGCCCTTGAGCTAGTTGCCCTCCTCTTCCGCCCTTCCGGCTTTGGTTGGAGTCGCACTCTGCACTCGCCACTCCTCCGGTGAAGCTGTAAAGGCCAACTCACGGCCAACAGCGTAGTCCAATCAAAAAAAAAATGGTTTGTTTTGTATAATCAGTGGTGGCCCTAGCGCTAGCACGACATGGACACACGGGAGACATGCTGTGTTAATACATACTATTTAAATTGTAATAGGTATCTGTTGTATATAATATCGTATGTAAAACAAAGTATGCAGATAATGTATGCAGATCCCCACGGTGACGTTCAGTATCTGGTTGTACTGATGAGGTTGTGCAGCGTGCGGCGTGTAGGTACGTGGCCTATGTGAAAATATTATTTTGGAAATTTAGATTCCTATACCTACATTTCTTAATTAATATAAGGGGTTCAGTGGGATGAACCCGCGTCCCAAGGAGTTATTACCCTATTGGTTGAGAGGTGAAATAGGGTGAAGGGTATAATGCTACCTTCGTCTGCCGATCTATGTGTTACAACTCGGTTCAATGTGGAGGAACGATAAAACATTAAACGACCGTCTTCTTTTTTTACGAAATGATGAAATTATAATGGAAAAAATTAATGGTAAAAAAACTTTTTAAAAACAAGCTTTTATTTAATTGCCGTTTAGCCGAATTAGATTTCGTGTTCTCCTCAGCAAGCCCTTTCATTTGATACCCATACTGTGGTAGTGCAGAAAAAATAACTATTCCGCCATCTTGGATGATCCGCCATATTGGAATTAGAATGACGTCCCATGGCTAAGCATGCATTGTCATCCAAAAAAAAAAATATTTTTAACAAAAAACAAAAACCGACTTCAAAAACCTAGCTGCACTAAAAAGCTACAAATAACCTTACAATTCATGTTTACATTGCAAATATTATCACCTTATAACAGCCCTACAAAAGTAAAAATTTACAGCCAAATAAAAAAATCGGATTTTTCGAAATCGGTTCACTAACGCCGGAGATATGTTGTAGTCCGGATTGGAACCGAATTTCACCCCCTACATATTCTTTCTTTCAAAATTCCTGAAAGACGTGTTTCTTTATTTTGTATGTAAAATACATATACAAAGTTTCAAGTAGATCAAAAATATTTTTGAAATTATGTGACCTTCAACCCCCCATTTCACCCCCAAGGGGTTAGATTTCTGATAATATTTTGAAAATGGGACCAACCTTGAAGAATTCCCTAGCAAACCTCAAAATTTTTTTCGAAATCAGTCGACAGACGCCGGAGATATGCGGTAACATACATAAAAAAACATAGGGGTCGAATTGAGAACCTTCTCCTTTTTGAAGTCGGTTAATAAGGGTGTATACCAAATTCTAGCTAAATTGGTTAAAGATAACTGATTTAAAATTCAGTTGCAAGATTCCACCCGGACATAAATTGCAAGTTAATATAAAGCTTGTAATAAGATGAGGAATGGCCGCACCTGCGATTAACGGTATGTATACCGATGTCGAGTAATTAATAGCAAGGACAAATTCCATTAATGCACAGAAGCAAAATGGGTGATGATCGTGATAAAGACGGCGGATGACTCCCTTAAATGACTTTAAAAACCTATAGGTAGTTGCACAAAAACGGAAAAAATAGGTAACATGCCTAGTAATTTATTTAATTTAGATTCAGATACCGATAGACTAAATGTTCACAACAAACAAACAACGGGTAGTTGTACCTTAGGTAGGTAACTTAACTATTTCTTTGAACTTTTTTTTAGTTGATACCTCTGCATAAAGCTTGTGCTATGGGTCCCACTCCACAATGGTTTGGGGGCGATACCAGTTACACCCAGTACAGTTCCAAAAAGGCCATATCCTAAACCCCCCCCCCCCCCCCCTTGAATTTAAGGTCAGGTCTGGGCCACCACTGTACGTATAAAACAGTAAGTAAAGTTTAAAAAGCAGACGAAGAAAAAACGTATCACGTTACGTGTACCGCGCTATACCAAGGCCTTCGACCTTCAAGGTCGTCTGCCCTTAGGGCCGAGTGCAGGGTCAATCGCTTCGCTCGAACAATCGCTTTGTAACTCGTTCGTTAAGCCGTTGCTACTTTATTTTTCAATCTTAAACTCTACCAATTCGATTGGTAGAGTTTTTCATTGGTTGGGTTCAATACAACATAGCGAGTGTCTGCGCGAAAAAAATGTCTGGTTGGAAAAAAGTCATTTAAAGGTAGAGTTATAAGAATTACTAAAGCTTGAAACTTACGGTGTTAGGGGTAATGTGCTAAAACTTTTACAGTCTTATCTTCAAAACCGAAAACAATTTACAGAAGTAAATAGAATAAACCCTACTACAAAGCGTGAAGAGATTTTTAGGTCAAGAGAACGTCATGTTATCTATGGTGTTCCACAAGGGAGCGTCCCGGGGCCATTACTCTTTAATATTTACATTAATGACATACCTAGCTCAACCAAACATCCCATGACGCTTTTTGCAGATGACTGTACGGTAATAATAACAAGTAAAAATAATAATGTTTATGAGAATGACATTAATAATACACTAATTAATATAATAGAATGGCTCGACACAAATAATTTAAAATTAAATATTAATAAGACCAAAATAATGCATTTCAGCCAACGTGGACTGACATTTAATACTCTTGACATAAAATATAATAATAACACTATTAACACAGTCTCCACTACAAAATTTCTAGGATTAACGATAGACAGAAAATTAAACTGAAAAGCACATATTGAGACCGTCTGTAAAAAAGCAAGTACAGCAGCTTATGCTTTATACACATTGTCGCGAGTACTGGACGTAGATGCGCTACTCACTGCCTATTATGGCCTAGCTGACTCAATATTAAGATATGGCATTATTTTTTGGGAAAATTCAGCAGATAAGGATGCTGCTTTTAAATCTCAAAAAAGATGCATCAGGTCAATGTTTAATCTAAAAACTACAGACACCTGCCAACCTTTCTTTAAACAATTTAAAATATTGACGTTACCTTCTATCTACATTTTAGAAATTGCAATGTTCGTGAAAATTAATAAAAAATTGTTTCCTAGTCTATCAGATGTAGCTCCTCGTAGTAGACGTGACGACAGCCAGCTCTGTTTGCATTCATCTAAGACTGCACTTATGCGTAAGAGTGTCTTTTGCATGGCTCCAATTATATTTAATAAGTTGCCTAAGAATTGGAAAGAGCTTAGTAATGAAGCATTTAAAAGAAAACTTAAAACCGTCCTATCTGATAAGGCATACTACAATATTGCAGACTTTTTAATTGATATATTATAAATAAATAATTATTATTGTTATATAATTAATTACCTAACAAATAATTTTGTTCTGTTGTTTGAATGTTTTATAATTTTAATTACTTTGTTTTGTCAATATTTTTTTTGTTACTTTTATTATTTTTAATTAGCTACTTTTTTTAAAACAAAAACCTTATATTTGTACGCCATATATGTGGCAAACATGACGAGACCATCTGTAGAAACTTAACATCTTGCATGCACTCACTTGTTTGTATGTACACTCATGTTTAAACAAATAAATTTGATTTGATTTGATTTGATTTGAAAGCTAGTTACTTGTTTATTCGTTAGGCATTAAGCCCCACGCAAACTCATGCGCCAAAACTCGTATTTTCCAATACCAAAACGAACTGTACCTATTGACTCATATGAAAAAGTTAATTCGTCGTCGAAATTACAATAACAGCGCGAAAAAAAAAATAGCATGGTTGGTATTACCATAAATTTAGCCGCGCGAATTTTGACGCTCCTGTATAGGGCTTTAGGCTCAATTTACGACGAAGCTGTTATTACAGATTATGAGGGGTTTAACGGGAACATTTAGTATGGAAACGTTCACAAGAGCAGGGCTCCAGGACGATAGTGTTAGCAGACTTGGGGCCCTGTTGGGTTAGGTTAGTAGACTAGACTCCCGTAAACTGGAAGTCCAGCGTGCCGCTGTCTCTTCACAATGGTTGCCGTTAAACTCATAATTGTCTGGCAGCTGACTTTCTCATGGAATTTACGTCAACATTACGAATCTAATAATAGATATTAAAAATTGAATAACCATTATATAAACTTATGAAGACCAAATGTAATGTAATATTTATGACATTTCACGCTAGCAAAGTTAAATAATACTGTGTCTACCTAACAACCTGATTTTATTATTGTACACGCGATCATCCAGGTTTTCTACCTTATGACCTAGTAGATAAGGTCTGAATTTATCTATTTCGAACGCATCTTTGATACCTACTTAGTCACCTTCTCACTAACTTGTTCAACAGAACCATTGACGGGAAATTGAAATGTTCAAGTGAATAATGCATTATGCAGTCATAAAGGTTCACATCTCGTCCGAGACCGATAACATTCCACCTATCACATAACCTGACAAAATCTAAAACGCGGATTCAACTGGAGACAGTTACGCGCCAGACATCCGCTCACATTTGGGCGAATAACCCCTGCCTGTCAAGCCTCCAATGCCTCCAAAGTGAATGCAAAGTAACGATCACAACCGAAAATTTACGAACCGCTTCGGCTCACGAAGGTTATAAATAGACCGCGCTCGGAAAATAAGTCTTCAGTTCCATTCAGTGCGCGGCGGAGGAGAACGCTTTTCGCAATTCAGCGAACCGCAAACAAAAACATTGCAAGTTGATAAGTGAATAGATCGCTTCAATCAAAACAGTGAAATGCCTACCGACGTTATGCCCACCACATGCCGCGGGGAGCACTTCGGGCAGGGTCACACGAAGAAAACCGGTGAAACCGAGGTTAAGTCTGGTTTCCTGGTGCTGTTGGGGCCTGGTGGGATGCGGCAGGACGTGAGGGTTGTCGTGTACCGTACATCCTTGGAGCACTTCGCCGTGATCTACCCGAGGAAGAGGGTGTCGAAGCCCATCGGCGTGGTGAACCTGAGGAATACGGCCGTGGAGCGCGTGGAGGCGAAGAACGGGTTCGTAGTTCGCCAGAAAGGGTACGACAACACGATCTCCGCCAAGTTCGTGTGCTCCGAGCGTGAAGTGGAGTCTTGGACGACGGCGTTCACGACGCGAGTGTCGCCGCACTGCGCGCACGCCAGCCTGCCGGTCCTCGTCGAGACGGAGGAGAGTTAGGAGCGTACAGTATCTAACCGCTAAACGGTCGGAGGTTCATGATTTTGACGCGCCACGTTGAACGAGGTTATGTTTGTATTGCGATGGGATGCGAAAGTGAAAGTGAGTTTTTTGCAACCGCACGAAAGTGTTTCTCAAGCGGTGCTCAATAAAAAACAAGTGGTGCCGACGACGGCGGTCTTCTGTGACTCATTTAGGTTACACCATGTTATTGTCTGGCTCTGAGAAGGCGGGCTCTCATTCCGTTTGCAAATTACGATTGTGTACGGTTGCGTCGGATAAGGAAGGAATAATTTTGTAGGTTGTTCACCTTGCGTAGGTAGTCTTATTCCCGATTTGCAACAACTCGTATAAAATGCTCAATATTCCAGTAGGGACGTACTATTCCAGCGGCAAAAAAGAATAAACAAGGCACTCTTTCATGAAAGTTTACAACATAATGGAAAGTTGCAGCGCTTCACAAGCAACTAAATGCAATTAACAATGTATCTGCCACAAGACATAGTCCTGTTTATTTATTTTTAACCGACTTAAAAAAAGGAGGAGGATCTCAATTCGATTGTTTTTTAATATCCCAGAAGCTCTTGCATTACTTCATTATCATCCCATAACTTAATTTCCATCTATGTTCACGAGTTATTCATTTATATAACCTAATAATACAGTTAAATACTAAATACTCAGAAATTTCTAATTACGTATGGCCACCAAAACATTACGGAAGTTTAAAGATATGATCTCGCGTTCAATGTGAAAGGCCAATGTCCACCGGATATTCACAGCCCACCAGTTGAATTTAATCTAAACTAACCAACACTACCTGCATACAATCACTTGATATAATCAAGCCATGTAACCTGAACGTATTATCTAATAAACAATAGAATTCGCGTGGAAGTTAACCTTGTGAATTTCAACAAAAGTTTTCATGTACGCCCTAATATAATTAAGGAACAAAGCCTTTGTTCACCCAAATTTTGTTCCAGTGTTCCAGAAGCGAGACACAGTAGCTTACAATCAAAACCCACTTTGGATCAAAAACACAATTAGACTCTTAAAGTCCATTAAATAATATTTTGACGGTAACGATTGCTGTCAGGCCTATCGTTTACCAAAATCTCTCACACATTAATTCTGAGTCGCAAAAATTAAGAAGACAGACAATTTTATCCTTAGTTAGGAAATCCCACAGATTAGGTTTCCACTGTTAAAACTAACGGGTTATATTATCATGATCCTAGTTCAGCATTTTACAATTACTCCCTAGCAATGTGCGGGACGCTTAATGCTGAATATGTGATTCTGAAAGGTACCCATTCTAACACTTAACCCTTTAACATTCTAACCCTTATTACATTGGGACCATAATACATCGGCGACGTGTGGGCGCACTGCAGTGCACCTCTGCCTACCCCTTCGGGGAATACAGGCGTGATGATGTGTACCCATTCTAAAATTTAATTCCAAGAACCACTTTCTCGGAGTTGCTGGAAAGTTGTTTGACGATTTCCACCGAACCCGGCCATATTGGGACGTTGCATTTTCAAGGATTAATGCAAATCACACCACATTCACTACAACTTACATTAATATTAGCATTTCCTTAATTAAAAATCACTCACATTCTTCAAACTGCCGCCGAACAGACCCCTTACTGAACTGAGACTCCTCATTTGTAGTTTGTTTGCAACAGAATCGCTGTCATCATATCTTTCCTACATGTGAACAAATAGTTACATAAGTATTAAAACCGCCCTAATGCGAGCTAGACTATTGTAATTTCAGTATTATTTATTAACTGACTTGTGACAATGTGTATGTCGGGAATAAGATATAATTAGATATTATGATAACACATTGAGCTTACCTGTTACCCTGTAACCAATTAGGTAAGTAGGTATATTATGATTGTTTGTAAATTTGAGGTTTTTGCTAAACCTTAGTTTAAAATGTAAATATTTATCTATCTTTTAATGACGGATCTTGTTGGTGACACTTCTTGTTTTAAAAACACGAAATAGGTAACGGTTTTTCGATTATACCCGCGATTAATTAAACTAAACCTACTGACTTAATTTAAAGGTTTGTATTTTTATAAGAAATAAATAAAAGTACTTCGATTAAGATTCTAGTAAGCTTCGATTTTTGGCCGAAGAATAGGATACTAAATTTAAAAGTACCCTATTTATTTTATTTCTCTCCAACTATTCAAGGAGTTTCATTTATTTATACAGAATTAAAGTACATAGGCCAGTTTCGTTATTATATATGATGATCGAAAGGTGTTTTAGTACCTAATTAGAGTGTGCTTTTACAGCAAAGTGAAATCTATGGTCATTCGTTTTGGTTTTTATCTAATAACAATGTGAGTTTATCTATCCACATGGCTATGTACGTAGGTACTATTCGTTTGGGATTAAACGTAAACCCCAAATTTAAAGTAAATTTTGTATGTAACTATGTGCCAATGTAAATATATAGGTAGGTATTTTTGTATACCGAAATAAGCCATCAATAAGGAAACAAAAAACAAAAACCGACTTCAAAAACCTAGGTGCACTAAAAAGCTACAAATAACCTTACAATTCATTACATTTGGAGTAGGTGCCAATCAACGTCGGACAAGGCAAATACACACATGAATTGGCACCGACTCCAAATGTAATGAATTGTAAGGTTATTTGTAGCTTTTTAGTGCACCTAGGTTTTTGAAGTCGGTTTTTGTGTTTTTGTTAAAAATAATTTTTTTTCACGATTTTTAGTGTCAATAATCGTTGAAAAGTTGCAAATATTATCACCTTATAACAGCCCTAAAAAAGTAAAAATTTACAGCCAAAAAAAAAATCACCCCCCCTCACCCCCCCTTTCCACCCCTTTGGGGGTGGGTTTCGATCTTTGTTAACAATCCGTATTAAACAAAAAAAGATTTTTCGAAATCGGTTCACTAACGCCGGAGATATGCTGTATTCCGGATTGGACCACCATTTCATCCCCTACAAATTTTTTCTTTCAAAATTCCTAAAAGACGTGTTTTTTTATTTTGTATGTTAAATATATATACAAAGTTTCAAGTCGTTCAAAAAATATTTTTGAAATTATGTGACCTTCAACCCCCCATTTCACCCCCAAGGGGTTAGATTTCTGATAATATTTTGGAAATGGGACCAACCTTGAAGAATTCCCTAGCAAACCTAAAAAAAAATTTCGAAATCGGTCGACAGACGACGGAGATATGCGGTAACATACATAAAAAAAAAAAAAAAAAAAAAAAAAAACATACGGGTCGAATTGAGAACCTCCTCCTTTTTGAAGTCGGTTAAAAATAGACGTAAATACTCATACGAAATTTATGTAAAAATTTGGTGAAGGTGTATAAATTTAAAATACGGTACGTGTGCAAATTTACATAAACGTAATGTGTGAGGCGTTTACAACAAGTGGAGGACATTGGTAGGTACCTATTATGTTGGCAAAATATCTAGTGTCGTCGTAATGTAGAGACTAAATGTCAATATTGACAAATAAAAATATTTTTAGTGCTATCAAATTTAGTTCAATTGTGGTTTGTTGCCAACAAAATAAGCACCGTTGAGTAACAAAAACGGAGAAACTAAACACTAACGATACAGCCCACACTTAGATCGACACATTCGTAGAATACTTGCACTTTCCAAATGAGATGAATCCTTCATTAGAAAAAATCCCATCGATTTCCGTAGACACAGTTTTAAAACAATTGGATCAGTCAGACGATTACGTTTGAAAACCTAATAACATGGCGGCTTTTCCATACGTTTTGACAGCTCTTTTGATAGAATGTGAGTGAAATAGTTTGGCGAGAAATTTACGGAATCCTGCTATTAAAAGGATTAATTTACATGAAAATGAAATTAAATTACATGATGTTCTATTTGAAACTGTCATCATAAATACAGATTGTTATAAAGGAAACATGGCGTAAGAGAAATTCAGCCTTAATTACCGTTATAGTAGGTAGGTATTGTTTCGTAAAAATTAGCATTATGGGTATCTAAATGTATGGATGGTACCTACTTCCCGCCCAAAATATAGAAGTTACCTACAGTTAACTTTATTCTCGTAATATGTCCCAATAATTGGTACCTACTTCATTTAGAACTTAATGAGTAGATATAGAGTATATTTTGGCATAACATCAAGGAGTCCATAATAGCGGCTGACTTATTCCAGGCGTCGATATATACCCGTGTCGACACCAGCGCCATTGTGTAAGGTTTTTGAACTATTATTTAATGCATTTCGACGGACACTTTTTTCAATTTTTTTCCCCAAAGGGGACTGTTCTCCTTTACTCCATACTCAGTACCTACAAAATCTGTCAAAGATTGACAGATACTGTGGAAATAATACTTTAAGTCTTACCATGGTAAGACTCCAATTCTGCAGTAGGTAGCATGGAATATAATATGTAAAGCCCTTTGCCTAGGTACCTGCGTACCTGTAAGTCCCATAATAATGGAAAATTAATGGTTTTACTTATGCAGAGCTCGACTGGTTAACCAAACGTTAACCGAACGAATAGTTTGACACTCTCGTTAACGATCTCTAACAATTATTTAATTAAAGTCTGTCGAACGACAGCCATTTTATTTTCTATTGTAAATAAATAGAAAACATTAATGTGATACGTAAAAGTGTGATTGTATTATAGTATTATTATATAATTATTACTTACTTAACATTGTATGTGCCCCCTACTTTTGATTTATAAAGTTGTTTAATAAACATTTTGTATGTTTTATTTTATTGCGTATTTATTACGCCCTGTACCTTAAAAAAAAAAGTTAATTCGCACGCTCCAATGGGTACTGGAGCGTGCGAATTAACTTTTTTTAAATATCTACTCTGTGTCAATATACATAAAGATTGAATTTCTGTGATCTTTGAATTTGATTGAAATTGAACATGATTTTTCAACTTTTTTGTCGACACCAATTTTAAAAACTTTTTAGATCTCGAGTCCTATGCAAAATTTTCAAGTTGTCTTTTGTAAATATTAGTAGTCGCCCTTGGTTAATATTGTCAGTGTTAAATAGTGTTTGGGTGTGCCCTAAAGCCACAACAGAATACCTATGACAAAGTATTCAAACGTTTTAACTCTTAAACTCTAAAACACCCTGTTTAAATAGGTAACTGAGTAGGTATACAGTTATATGCAATTAGATTGCTCAAGAGAGAATTCGTAAGTGGATAAATAACTTTAAATTAGGTTAAATTCATTAGCATTCGCGTTTTTACTACCTACGGTCCAGCGAGTTCACGCATGCAAAATATATAACATAGTTACCTGTTTGAACATCACGTGCCTACTTATAATATAGCAATACCAGCAAAACACAAATATATTTAGGTATACAGTGGTAGCCGAGTGGTCGAACGCACGCCTTGCAATCAAAGTGTGCAGGGTCAAGCCCCGGCTCGCACCTCTGGGCTTATGTGCGAATCTCATTTTTATCCGAGATTACCACTTGCTATGAAACGGTGAAGGAAAACATCGTGAGGAAACCTCCACGTCTATAGAAAGGTGTGTAAAGTTCACCAACCCGCACTGGGCCCGCGTGGTGGCTTATACTACAGAAAAAAATATCTCCCTCGTATTGAGGGAGAATGTGCCCGGTATAATGGAAATAGGCTCGCCCCCTATTACATTGGGACCAAAATACATCGGCGAAGTGTGGAAGCACAGCAGGGCACCTCTGCCTACCCCTTCGGGGAATACAGGCGTGGTGATGATGATGATGATTTATATATTTATTTAGGTAACTAGTATGAAGTAGTATGTGTTCGATAGGTAGGTATATAATATTTCTACACGCGTAGACGCATAACGCATAACTCCAGGTAAGTACGTTCCACAGAGTAAAACGGAGAACCCCTAACGACTCCGCCCTGCGGAAACGTACCGAGAGATTTCGGGTTCAATCTCCATCCTGACCATTAATCTTAGGACAAGCATTTTGCTAAGTAAAAGAAAATAACTAGTAGGTAATGAGATAACGTTGTTCCGTGTCATCACTAGCAATGTACCTAGTGATCTATGGTTAAATTATTATATTCTGTGTAAGCTACTTGATTGAGAAATGTAAGCTGATTAAATAAGTCTGGAGTAATTGTGAGTTTAATTGTATAATTGTTTAATAAATTGTTACTGAACATGGCGCAGTCGTTAACAATGGGAAAAGGAAAAAAAGAGAAAGTAAATAAATACGTGCCAAATATAAACCTTAAGTTATCAAGGAAGAAAAAAAAAACAACATGGCAGCGAAGAAGTTACGAAGTCAATAATTAAAATAACAAGAAGTAAGACACATAAGTTTAAATGTGCATAAGACGCAAGTATTTAAGACACATAAATTTAAATGTGCATAAGGCGCAAGTGTATAAGACACTTAAGTTTAAATGTGCATAAGACGCAAGTATATAAGACACATAAATTTAAATGTGCATAAGACGCAAGTATATAAGACACATAAGTTTAAATGTGCATAAGACGCAAGTTTATAAGACACATAAGTTTAAATGTGCATAAGACGCAAGTTTATAAGACACATAAGTTTAAATGTGCATAAGACGCAAGTTTATAAGACACATAAGTTTAAATGTGCATAAGACGCAAGTTTATAAGACACATAAGTTTAAATGTGCATAAGACGCAAGTTTATAAGACACATAAGTTTAAATGTGCATAAGACGCAAGTTTATAAGACACATAAGTTTAAATGTGCATAAGACGCAAGTTTATAAGACACATAAGTTTAAATGTGCATAAGACGCAAGTTTATAAGACACATAAGTTTAAATGTGCATAAGACGCAAGTGTATAAGACACATAAGTTTAAATGTGCTTATGGTGCAAATAATTAAGACACATAAATTTAAATGTGCATATAAAGGGCAAGTAAATAAGAAACATAAATCTAAATGTGCATGAGGTTCAAGTAAAATAAATATATGGAAGAGGCCCTAGTAAACAAGTATTGGAAAATATGGATGAGACCTAAGTGTATAAGAAATAAAAACGTATGCATAAAGCCCAAGTAAATAAATAAATATATAGAAGACGACGAGTAAATAAGAAATAAATATATGGATAATGCTGAAGTATACAAGAAATAAATAAATGCATGACACCCAAGTAAATAAGAAGTAATAAATAAATATATGGACAAGGTCCAGGTGGTGAAGTAAAGATGTGTTCCTTTTGCAATGTAAATTTGATAATAGAAAATTTAAGTAAAAAGTATATTGTTAATTTAATAACTGGTTAACGGTGAAGTAAAGAAGTGTTCCTTTTGCAATGTAAATTTGATAATAGGAAAGTTAAGTAAAAATAATATTGTTAATTTAATAACTGGTTAACGGTGAAGTAAAGAAGTGTTCCTTTTGCAATGTAAATTTGATAATAGAAAATTAAAGAAAAATAATAAATGTTAATAAATGATGTCAGAGAGGAAATAGTTATAAAGAGAAAATTGGAAGTAAAGCTAAAGTAGATAGTAAAGTTTGTATTAGAAGAATTGTTTAAGATTTATAATGTAGCTTAATAATATTGGTCAAAATTTAATTGTACTTAGTCTTAAGGGGAAGGTGTTCCGTGTCATCACTAGCAATGTACCTAGTGATCTATGGTTAAATTATTATATTCTGTGTAAGCTACTTGATTGAGAAATGTAAGCTGATTAAATAAGTCTGGAGTAATTGTGAGTTTAATTGTATAATTGTTTAATAAATTGTTACTGAACAAACGTTAGTTTATTTGTACGTATATGTAACTCTTTAAAAATAGAGATCACAAATATTTCTTCGTGCTGATTCTGTTTTCCAAATAGTGTCTCGCTCTCACATAACGGCAATGAGAAGGACGGTAATATGTTTAGTTTAGTTCTGAGTCAGCGTTTGATTAGTTATAACAATCGACGATAATAAAACCTAATACACAGTAGCTAAGTCGAATGTTTATCAATAACTAGTGTAAAACACTGATTGCCACTAAAATAGTGCTATAGTTAATAGTTTACACGTCAGCCTCGCCTCGTTGTAACGACCAATTAGAAAAACCATGCCCAGTTGAAGACCAGAATCAGAGGCGTACGGTACAATGGACACATTCACAAACCTTGTATCAACTATCCTATTTTTATTATTCGCCACCGCCTTCTACCTAACCATATCCTTCGATCCGTTAACAAAGGACGAACAGATCGAAAGGTTCAACAAAATGACAGCAGACGTCGAACCATTCAGAAAAAATCTCACCGAGTGCGCGCGCCAAGTCAAAGCGTCCAAAATGGACGTGGAAAATTTCCTTAAAAGAATACCACAGTCTTCCATGGAGGGGAAATGTTTCGTAGCGTGCATCCTGAAGCGAAACTCGATTATAAAGAATAATAAAATCAGTAATGAGCAGTTGTTGGAGTCTAATAGGGCGGTGTACGGCGAAGACAGCGAGGTGATGACGAGGTTGAAAGCCGCAATAGTCGAATGTTCCAAGGTCGTGGAGGGTATATTTGAGATCTGTGAGTTTGCGTCAGTGTTTAATGACTGCATGCATATGAGGATGGAACATATTTTGGATAAGATGACGATGGAGCGACGCATGGAGGCCCTCGGACAGATGACCTCAAACACAGAGGAGTGGGGCGCGGAAGAAGACGAAATGTTAATGTTGGTGAAAGATGAACTTTAAACAATAACTTATTAAGTCTAAAATATAAAGTACTTGTTTAAGTGTCAGGCCTTAAAACAGTCCTTTATTTATGCTAGTTGTCGCCAATTAATGGTCATTGTCTGGTCTGTGTGTCAAAGGCATGGTGGTGTGCGTAATTTTTCTAATTTAACGTATTTCTTATGAATATTATGTATATCAAAATGTTAGCTTTCCGCACTCTTTCTCTATATAATATCTTAATAATCCTCTGTCCGCGTAATTTTCGTAAAAAAGGGTAGGACCCAAGGTTTTCCTACACATATTAATATAATGATTATGTGTAGATCTTATACGACATATATTTATTGAAATTGGTATTACTTGACACTGGCAAAATACCTGGGATTTGCGGGTCCAGCTATTTCTCATCTTATTCCATTGAATTTCAGCATTTCATTACCTTAAAGATGAGGTAATGATAGGTATATGAGTCTATGTTATTCAATCATATACTGTACTAGAAAATATAAATATCAGAATTAGAATTTTTATTCATGTAAACCAATACAGGCACTTATGAATCGTCAATAAATAATAGTAATAGTATCTCTATCACCCATTCGGAATGAAATTCCTATGGAGAAGAATGGGCAAGAACTTCATGGTTGCTTTTTTCCAAAAAGGATTTACATTTTTGTCTGTTTTTGTGATTGTGGTGTTTAAAAAAAAGACAGTAATTTATTACGAAGAAACTTTATTCATTTCGAAATCACCTAAATACAACTTCGATATGGTTCCGTTAAGATGTATTTATATACTAAAAGCGACTGTTACACAAAAACAAAGTATAACCGGACACTCAATAATCTTAGATTTCATTGGGGAATAAATAATGGATGACATTTTTTAATAGTAAACCTTATCTGTAAAGTATTCAAACATTTATTGCTTTATAGTTTCTAAACTTTGAACTTTGTTTTAATAGTAATAGTCACAATTTAAGTAAAAGAATAATTTAAAAATTTCGTTGTTGTATATTACATACAGAAGGTGAAAACCCTAATCTGTGTCTAAAAAATACAGGTTAAAAATAAATACTACATTAAAAAATCAGTTCTTTCACTACACAAAGAGTTTCATAAATATTATGAATTTTCATTTTGAGTCCTGATACAGGTTATTATAGGGACGTGAATAGGCAAGATTTGAATATTGAGACGCAACATGTTCGTCCCCGATTGCTCAACACTCTGCATAACGGTACCGATTTGAAACTACACCAAACTAAGTGGATCGCTGTCCTTCTCGTGGTCGTAATATGTGAGCAAGACAGCAATATATTTTGTGTTGTCCAATCGTAGTTTGTGTACCTACGTGCCGGCGTAAAGCCAATTGGACTTCAAAAGTCACACGTCAAATTATGTGCCAATACCAAAACGAACTCTGCCCCAATATAAATAAAGATTGAATTTCTGTCGTAAAAGCCACGCCTACACGAGTCAATATTCGCTCGCGCTATCATTGTAGAATGAACTTTTTCTATGTGTCAATACAGTTCGTTTTGGCATTGGAAAAAAGTAATTACGATCGAGATTCGGAAGTCCAGGTTCCCTTCGTCACCATTTTGTAGTTTTTTTTTACATAATTTTTAATTACAACCCAGCACCCTTAGCATGGCCGCGTAGACATAAGTTTTATCTCTTTCAACTGTCAGATTCGTCGAGAGAATTACGTCACTTCGAGGTTTTTGTACTGGACATGGCTCGGTGTGACGTCAATTTTTCGACTAATCTGACAGTTGAAACAGACAAAACTTATGTCTACGCGGTCATGCCGCAGTGCCTGGCGGTGTCGCGCGATTTCAGAACGAACGAACGCTTATCTCGTATTTCCAATTTATACAACATATAAAATACATAGAATAATGTACAATTAAATTCTAGTTTGTATTTAAAAAAAAAGACTATTAGGTACTAAGTCTTATTATTATCGATTGGATATTTGAGCTGTCACTTTATATGGCAGCTAATAAAATATAGATTAACGTCAACTCTAACCACTGTACATAACCTCCAAATTTATACTTAGAGCTTCAGAATAGGTATACTAACCCATAAAATATAAATCCTCTAGCTTAGGGCTGTCCAAACTACAATACCTTCGCGGGCCAATTAATTTTACTACAAACGAATATCGATATCAACGTCAACATTCGTTGTTGCCAGACGCATTGCATGAAGAAATAACTTAACTGGCAGTGAAGATCTATACTTAAATAAATATTATAAAATTCATTGTTGAATACGCACTTTCACATAAATAAGTCAGTGAGTAATAGATCCCATTTTCAAGGCAAAATTTGTTATCTTATGATTAAAAAATTCGTCGCGGGCCGCATGAAGACAATCCGCGGGCCGCGTGCGGCTCGCGGGCCGTTGTTTGGACAGCCCTGCTCTAGCTTATTGTAAACAATTTTGTGTATTCAGAAATACATTTTTATTGTTTTATTATAAGTTTTTTAATTTATTAAGTTTTCCATAATACGCAGCAGAGCCCTAAAATCGGCTGCGGTGTTAGCACGTATGTCAAGACAAGACCTCTTTCACGGATCGGCTCGGTCGCTCGCTGTCTTATTTCATACGAGAGAAAGAGATATTATCAACATAGTCTGTGACATAAGTCTAGTCTTGGCGCTGTCATGCTACAACTACAGTTATTACTAAATGTCATCGCTAGCTCGTAAAACTGTGTTTTGTTCGCTTAAAAAATCATTAATAGACATCTGTTAATAATACTGATGTATCCGAATATTATTTATCGATGCAGGCACACAAATACTTCTTCGCTGGGACTTCCACATAATCCCTTCATCTCCCCCAAGATGAAGGGGTATCCATAAAGGATTTTCCCATGTTAAAAAAAAAGGTACACAAATACTTACAAAGGGGTTTTGAAGTACAGTAGTGTCCTGCAAGATCAGAATGGATATATGTAATATATAAATTTGAGAATATTAATGTACAATGGCTAGACAGTCACGTGTGTAGGTAAGACAAAATATAAAACAGATAAATAAAGACAGTTGTGTGTGGTTCAACTACGAGCCGATTTTTCAATAAATATTTATAATATATCTATACATCTATACAAATAAATAAAATTGGAGTGTCTGTTTGTAATATCAAAATAACACTTTTTTACCAAATGCGTATGAAAGTACCTATAACGAAAACGCATTTTTTTTTTGTCTGTCTGTCTGTCCGTTTGTTTGAGGTAAAATTCTAAACGGCTGAACCGATTTCAATGGGACTTTCACTGACAGATAGCTGACGTTCCAAGGCGTAACTTAGGCTACTTTAATTTTAGAAAAAGCATTAGGGTTCCGCGGCACAGTGTATTATAAACCCCATTTTTGTTGCATGCTGTTTTTATTATAGAAATAGATAGTTCTTATCATTTTAAGCATTAGAGTAAAACTCCGGAGTCGATACGACAAGTAGTTTATTTTATAAAAATTGCCAAAGTTCACCATAATCCGGGTCCTAAAAATCACAAAAAAAAAATTAAAAAAAAACTAAACTGCCTATGTAAGTTTTGATTGCAGACAATAATTACACACATAATATTACATATTTACACAAGTTTTCGTTCATTTACCTTGAGTAATTAAAAAGATATAATTTATTATTCAAGTTTTCTTCATCATTTTTTTACTCCGTCATAATGGCGAATTAGATTATGATTTCTAGACTAAAAAAATACTTAAATATACCTTTATCGGTGCTATTTAAATCAAATTTTTATTCCGCGTTATCTCAAAGTTATAACTGATTTAAGTTTTATCCGGATTTTTAAGGCCTAGGGTTGTCACCTTTACTGAAAATATTAATTTCAATTTTAATTATAAAAAAATTACCTAAACAGTGAATTAAAAACTTTTGTTCTATCTAGAAGTCATAAACTATTGTTTTAAAATTTTTAGGGTTCCATCAATAGTAAAAACGAATCCATTTAGTTTCCTTGTTATGAATAAATGAATGTGGACCGACTAGAACACCAACTGTATGGACCTAAAAAAATTATAAAAATTAATAGTATCCGGATATACGAAAGTGACAACCCTGACCGAAACAAGATAATCACCGATAATTTTGAAATAACGCGGATTTAGAACGTGATTTAAATACCAATAATAAAAACAAATTTAAGCAATCGTTTGATGTAAAAATCATAATCTAATTCGCCATTATGACGGAGTAAAAAAATGATGAAGAAAACTTGAATAATAAATTATATCTTTTTAATTACTCAAGGTAAATAAACGAAAACTTGTGTAAATATGTAATATTATGTGTGTAATTATTGTCTTCAATCAAAACTTACATAGGTAGTTTAGTTTTTTTATTATTATTTTTTTTGTGATTTTTAGGACCCGGATTATGGTGAACTTTGGCAATTTTTATAAAATAAACTACTTGTCGTATCGACTCCGGAGTTTTACTCTAATGCTTAAAATGATAAGAACTATCTATTTCTATAATAAAAACAGCATGCAACAAAAATGGGGTTTATAATACACTGTGCGCGGGCAAAACATAATACCCATATTTCCGGGTAATCTCCCTAAAGTCCACGCGGGCGAAGTCGCGGGCACAGCTAGTACACAAATAAATAACACATATAATATGATTTATCAATCGTCCGGTAAGCTTTACTTGACGGATAATGCGACTACCATATTGACATACAAACAAATAACCAAACAACTTTATTATTTAGTTAGTAGTCTGACAACTTTTTCTGAGTATTGGAAAATCGGCATCGTTTTGCGTTTAAATAACACTGCGTACAGAAACCATTGCAGTTTCAGAGATTGCACTTAAGTTCGTACAATAATATGGATCACAACAAAATAAAACAAAAAAAAATCTCTTAACGATATTGCTAATCTATGAATTAGTTTAAAATCAATCTACAAGTGATAATTGCGCTGATTCTGTTGGTACCAAATTACAGCTAAACTAAATTTAACAACACTAAACGTATTGCCATCTCGCTTATACATTACCGCCGTGTTAAGGACGACAATGCATTTAATTTAGTACAAATTTATTTGGTGCCAACAGGTCCAAAACCAATAGTTGCGCCCTGCACCCATTAACTCTATTTGAAAATGTACTCTGTAACAATATAAATAAAGATTAAATTGGTGTGGTGTAAGCCACGCGACTATCATCTATGACATTTCTTTGGAAAAATTGCTTTAGCCATGAGTAAATACGGTTCATTATGTAATGACAAAGAAAAATATCGCGTGCTTGGGCGCAGGACTCTGCAGTTACGATATCTTAGCGCATAAATCCGAATTCAAATAATCACTACAATATAACTATATACAATCTTAGATATATTTTTTTTCTAATTTAAAATCCAAATACAAAGTTATCGAACGGTTTATATAAATTATTACATATAAAGGTACCGTATAAATAATCTTAACTAACAATTTGTATTACCTAAGTATGATCATCAACACTCATCTAAGTAAAGAAAAAAACTATTCAGTTTCAAAGTTATACTTACAGTTACAATATCATTATAAAGAAATTCAGTGTTACCTTGTAAAAAATAGTTATATGGCAGTATCTTAAAAAATAAAAAAGGTTAAACGATTACTTTTAAAAATATTAAGCGTACATTGAAACCTATTAGGTAAATAGTTTTAATTATAAAAGTAATGTAAACTAACTTTTAATAAATTTGCCTACACTACTTTAGTTATAATATGTTACACTTGCTTGCAATAAAACTGCATCATTTTATAAGGTTCTAATATATTTAGATTAAAATATTATGTTATCAATACGCAGCAATAAGTCACGCTCGATGTGCTGGGTATTCTACATTCAAAAATTATCGATTTATTCTATCAGTTTTTTTTTTTTAACTAGAGACATCGTGTAAATTGAATTGATTTTGTGGGCACTTTTAATAAATAATATTGCCAGACACATACTTATCGCAAGATCCCAACCTAAACAAAGCTTGTACTATACGTACCATAAAATAGACTGGGGGCGATCCCAGTTACACAGTTAATAGATTGAAAATCGAACCATTTAGTATCATTTTGTACTAGTTAGGCTTCCGTACCCATAGGGTAAAACGGGAACCCTATTACTGAGACTTCGCTGTCCGTCCGTCCGTCCGTCTGTCACCAGGCTGTATCTCATGAACCGTGATAGTTAGAGAGTTGAAATTTTCACAGATTATGTATTTCTGTTGCCGCAATAACAACAAATACTAAAAAAACAGAATAAAATAAATATTTAAGGGGGCTCCCATACAACAAACGTGTTTTTTTTGTCGTATTTATAGATAATTGTACGGAACCATTCGTGCGCGAGTCTGACTCGCACTTGGCCGGTTTTTAGCAGCTATGGCGAAAATTTGGGGCACTGAGAGGAATATAAAGATACTCTTTGATATAAAAGTAGTTGTAACAGTTAAATGTATAGAAAATTTCATATTTATTCAAAAACTTACTCAAGTTCACCACTGGTATTAAGTAAAATACTATGGCTCGAAATAATATCGTGGGGGCGAAAGGCAATTTGACTTAAGCGACTCTTTTGGGCGATATTGACATAAATACATATTTGGAATCAGCTAACGGTTCTGCGTCGCACGAGTATGCTCTCTAGTAAAGTTAAAAAAATGTCGCTTAGGTCAAATATATATTTACGTAGCATTACGATAACGTAAGCTTGTTGCGGCTCCCGCACGTCACCGATTCCATCAAATAAGTGTTACTTGCGTACTATAACTTTACAAGATTCGTTATCACGGGTCTCTAGTTAAAAATAAGTTATATTTAACGCTAAATTAACCGTTATATATATATAAAACAACGACGAAATATACAAAACACTATCAAAGTGTTAATTTAGTACCTACTATAAAAATACTTTTATATAATGTTTTTTAAAGTTGTGGACACTTTTATTTGGCCCGCATTGTTTATAGTAAAATTACTGAAGGTCGAATAATGTTTGGGTACACGAGAGATTCAGCCACAACGATTAAGTTAATCTAGATCCAGACCAAATACGTATTTATCTAGATGACAATGAAATCTAACCTGCAATCGACGGAAGACTCAACTACATAATAATAAAAAAAAACATACCGGCCGAATTGAGAACCTCCTCCTTTATGGAAGTCGGTTAAAAATGAAATTAAATCCACCTACAAATCACCTACCAGGGCATATTTATTTATTATTAAATAGTGTTCTTAGATGTTATTGTAAATCGTTTATAATTTTCTCTATAAATTGTAGAGCAACAATTTAATAAGATTTTCATTATTACCAATAAATAAATAAATACATATCGTCTGACAACTCATACACATAGCAAAGCTTGTACCATAGACCATACAATGAACTGGGGGCGGTCCCCAGACCAGGGCAAATTCCGAAAAGACCATTTCCAAAATTTGCCAGTGACGGGAGTCGATCCACCAACCGGCTGGTGCAGTGATCCGAACAGCCTACGCATATACCATTAGACCGGGCCGTCGAAACCAAACTCGACATGTTGCGTTATTTCAAATAGATATCAACTTTCGTTGCCAATCATAAAATATTATATCATTTCACAGAAAAAACTCACTAAGTACAATAAATAGGAAAGGTGTATTTTCACACTAAGTCTAAGTAACTACAGTGGAATCCGTTTTTAATGACATCGAAGGGAAATGACAAACATTCATTTATTTATTTATTTATTTTCACAAGCACAACTTTTACAGAGCGAAACTCCAATACAGTAGTGCTGCCGATGACCACTTAAACAATTTTAAATTAGAAATGTATCCTACTACACATATACATACATATGTGTTACTACCTATAACATATGACCACACCAGACATTCGGGTGAATTCACTCAACGTACAGTGGAACACATCTAATTCCGTATTGATTTGGTTAAGGGTGCGGATAGCGCGGGTCAGTGACGCTTCTTTCAGTAGGTCATACTAAGCGGACGTCATATATAGCATTTTGTAGAAAATAAACAACTTCCTGTTTATACGTAATAAGTATGATAAATATTGTATGTACACATACATTTTATCGTGTGTTTCCGAGTGGTCGAACGCACGCCTTGCAAATCAAAGTGTGCAGGTTCAAACCCCGGCTCGCACCTCTGGGTTTCATGTGCGAATCTCATTTACATCCGAGATTACCACTTGCTATGAAACGGTGAAGGAAAACATCGTGAGGAAACCTGCACGTCTGAGGGAACTTGACTAGTTCTCGATAGATGTGTGAAGTCTGCCAACCCGCACCGGGCCAGCGTGGTGGACTATGGCCTGAATCCCCCTCGCATTGAGGGGAGGCCCGTGCCCAGCAGTGGGACATTAAAAAGGGCTGTAGTTATATTATATTATTATACATTTTTTTACATAAGATATCGATATTTATTCTGTTCTTTTCTTTTTTCCATTTAAATGTAATAACAGTCTCTAATACTACTGTGCATAGAGGACACTATAACCTGACATAATTTATTAAAAATGAGTCATAATAAGCGACATGTCACTATAGCGAAGTCATTATATCCGACTTTGTTATAAAGAATTTTATATGATAACCGAGCTTCGTTGTGTAATTACGTCATATTAAGCGGTTGGTCAACATAGGCGGAGTCATAATAAACGGATTCTACTGTACATTAAAATATCAGCCAAGTGGTAGCCGAGTGGTCGAACGCACGCCTTGCAAATCAAAGTGTGCAGGTTCAAACCCCGGCTCGCACCTCTGGGTTTATGTGCGAATCTCATTTTCATCCGAGATTACCACATGCTATGAATCGGTGAGGGAAAACATCGTGAGGAAACCTGCACGTCTATAGAAAGGCGTGTGAAGTTCACCAACCCGCACTGGGCTAGCGTGGTGAACTATAGCCCAAAAATCTCCCTCGGATTGAGGGAGAATGTGCCCGGTATAATGGCAATAGTCTCGCCCCCTATTTCATTGGGACCAAAAATACATCGGCGAAGAGTGGGCGCCCTACGGTGAACCTCTGCCTACCCCTTCCGGGAATACAGGCGTGATGATGTATTTATTTGTATTTATTTCAAATATCAGCAACTATCCCAGGAAAAGTCATCATATCCATAGGTGCATTACTTTACAGAAGTCCAAGAAGCAACCTATGGATGTTGATGACTTTTCCTGGGAAAGTTGCTGATATTATAAGGTACTTCGTGTAAAAATACACCTTTCATATTTTTTGGTCTTAGTGATTCTTTTTAGGGTTCCGTACCCAAAGGGTAAAACGGGAACCCTATTGCTGAGACTTCACTGTCCGTCCGTCCGTCCGTCTGTCACCAGGCTGTATCTCATGAACCGTGATAGTTAGAGAGTTGAAATTTTGCTTATTCTGGATGACGTGGGAGTAGGGGAGTCTAGATGATGATTACGTCATCGGTAGTTATTTACTTTTTTACACGAATGGCAACCCTCACATTGTCTATGCTTGAAAACGAAACGCATTTTCGGGGATAAAATTATAATTATAATATTTAAAAAAAAAATACATTTTTAATTGAAAAATGTTTACGTAAGCGTGGGGGGAGGGGGTAAGAGCTTTGCTTACTTTTGCTGACAAGGGGGATGGAGAGGTAAATAATTGTAATAAATCTGCTTACGTACTATTTGAACGGGCCCTTTGATCTAAAGATTAACACAACAGGAGATACATGCGACCGAATTGACAATGCCTGTGGGGTTAGCACGCATGTCAAGACCAGACCTTTGTTACGGATTCGCTCGCTCGCTCTCTTTCTAATTTCATACGAGAGAAAGAGACAACATCAAGATATTCCGTGACATAAGTGTAGTCTTGGCGCATATGCTACAACCTCTGGGCTTGTCAATTAACTTGCTTCTGAACGAACAAAGAATATTGTACCGTCTGCAACATGTAATGGAGTCTAGAATAGCGTGGCGAATCTGTCGGGTGTGAGATACCGTCAGTCGGGTCCAGGAGGGCAGCTCTGGACGAAGGAGGCTGGGAAGAGTCCGCTGCGGCCGGTGCGCTGCAGCGTGCCTTTGTACCACCCGTCGCCACGCTTGCGGGACACCATGACGATATCGTCCACCTTCAACTCCAGCTCGTACTCCGAGTTCGGCGGGTATGGGACTATGCACCGGAATCTGGGAATGGTAACACACAGGTTTTAAACCGAGACACGCGCGTAGATTTTTTTACCAATAATACCAAAACGATCGATGAAAAAACCGGCCAAGTGCCGTAACGAGCGAATGACGCGTGGGGGCGTGGCTTTTACCACAGAAATTTAAGCTTTATGTATTTTGGCACAGAGTTCGTTTTGTTATTGGAAATAATTCTGACGCGCGGTTTTTGACGCCTCAGTGTACTTCTTTTGTATTGAAAGAGTAATTCACTCATTTTTCAGATGACTGGTTAGATCCCCATGGACGTGAAGGTTCTCGCAGACTGATAAAGGGTTGCTCAAATAGGCGCCCAACAATTTTTTGCATCAATACCAAAACCAAGTATCACCGTAGCTCATAGAGAACCACATTTTTCAGCGTAACTTAATCGATGCCGCGAGCAAAAGTAGTAATGTACTTTTGCTACAGAAATTCAATCTTTATCTTTATTGTTGGAGAGTACATAATAATAATACATCATCACGCCTGTATTCCCTGAAAGGGTAAGGAGAGGTGCACTACGTAGCGCCCACACTTCGCCGATGTATTTTGGTCCCAATGTAATAGGGAGCCATTGCCATTATACCGGGCACATTCTCCCCCAAAACGAGGGAGATTTTTGGGCCATAGTTCACCACGCTGGCCCAGTGCGGGTTGGTGTGCTTCACACGCTTTTCTATAGACGTGCCGGTTTCCTCACGATGTTTTTCCTTCACCGTCTCTTAGCAAGTGATAATCTCGGATGACAATGAGACGATTTTCAAAAACACGTCAATTCACTCTACGCTTGTATATTCAGTGGTATATTAGTTAGTTACCTGTTTGGTTGGAATGCACTCTGCGCTCGCCACTCCTCCGGTAAAGCTGTAAAGGCCACATAACGGCCAACAGCGTAGTCCATTAAAAAAAAAAGTTAGTTACCTCTCCTTGACGGCCTGCGAGTGGTGCCTGTCCCGCCGCGCGGCGGTCACGTCCAGCGACTGCGACTTGCGGTGCTGGCTCTGCCACGGGTTCTCATTCGTAGCTCTAACATAACAAACACTTCGACATTGAAATTATTGCATAGGTCTAACAAAAAGATAGTCGGTGACATTGTAAATAAGACTCTATTTTTAAGAGCACCAAGAGTCATATTTGCATACTGGTATCGCTTAGTGCTTGATATATAGATGGACATATGCAAATAATCTCACACAACTCAAGATAAGTGGTTACTTTTGAACTCTCATTCACACGAGACCTAACTGACCATACCAAGTGTTGAAAAGCAAGATTTTTTTATTATCATCATCATCACGCCTGTATTCCCCGAAGGGGTAGGCAGAGGTGCACTGTAGTGCGCCCATACTTCGCCGATGTATTTTGGTCCCAATGTAATAGGGGGCGAGCCTATTGCCATTACACCGGGCACATTCCCCCTCAATACGGGGGAGATTTGGGCCATAGTCCACCACGCTGGCCCAGTGCGGGTTGGTGAACTTCACACGGCTTTCTATAGACGTGCAGGTTTCCTCACGATGTTTTCCTTCACCGTTCAGCAAGTGGTAATCATTTGTTGAAAATGACATTCGCACATGAAAATTATCTCAGAGGTGCGGGCCTGGGATTTGAACTTGCACCCCTTACGTTCAAGGCGGGCGTTCTTGCCCGCGAGGCTACCACTGCTTTTTTTATTATAAATTAACTAATCGAAATTCTTACTCCAGCTCTATAAAATGATTTACGATAAATGACGTAGGGTTATAAGCTAGTTATGTGATGCACTGACAAGATTCTAAATATTGCAAGGTCTGCAGTGCATGCGAAAGCGATCCCGTGGCGCCCCGATATAAGCGGAAGATGGTACACCGTCGTTGTTTAGTGGGTATACGGCCTTCTGCCGGGACTCCCACATAACCCTGTTACTTCCCCCGAAGTGGCTGGGTATCCATGAAGGATTTTCCGACGTTAAAAAAATAAAAAATAGGTCTGCAATGGTAAATACAAAACCTGTAGAAGACCTATCATCATAATAACAGTTGAATATTACTTTTAAATTGTAAAACCAGCCTTTAGAAGCCTATTATGTTTTCATTCGTGAGTATTTCCAAAACTTAGTACTAACCCATTAAACACAAATATTGGGAACATTTTGGGACGACCCATTATTGCAATTTCATTAGCTTATTTTTTTTTATGTGTTTCTTATTGTGTATATTCTTAAAAAAATATGTCTGACAATATAGAAAAAAGTTGACTAGCAGTGGTAGCCGATTGGTCGAACGCACGCCTTGCAAATCAAAGTGTGCAGGTTCGAACCCCGGCTCGCACCTCTGGGATTTATGTGCGAATCTCATTTTCATCCGATATTATCACTTGCTATGAAACGGTGAAGGAAAACATCGTGAGGAAACCTGCACGTCTGAGGGAACTTGTCTTGTTCTCGATAGATGTGTGAAGTCTGCCAACCCGCACTGGGGCCAGCGTGGTGGACTATGGCCTGAATCATCGCATTGAGGGGAGGCCCGTGCCCAGCAGTGGGACGTTAAAAGGGCTGTAGTAGTATAGAAAAAAGTTAGGACTTAATGGGTTAGTTATAAGATAAAAGATCCAATTATTACATATCGGCGCTTGAAAGGCAATCTTTATTAAACGACAAAAATCGTAAAATGAGTTTTATATACCCAACGACGCAGGAAAATCTGGCCGTTCGAATGGTACATATTATTATGGTACGTATTGTTATTTAAACGGTTGTTTGACATTTAGTAAGAATTGCCTAGCAAGGATCGATATCCATACACGTATCTAGGGTCCATAATTTTTAATACATTATATGAGGCAGGCAGTGGTAGCCGAGTGGTCGAACGCACGCTTTGCAATTAAAGTGCGCAGGTTCAAACCCCGGCTCGCACCTCTGGGTTTCATGTGCGAAACTCATTTTCATCCGAGATTATCACTTGCTAAGAAACGGTGAAGGAAACCTGCACGTCTATAGAGAGCCGTGTGAAGTTCACCAACGGGGCCAGCGTGGTGGACTATGCGTTCACCAACTGGGCCAGCGTAGTGGACTATGGCCTGAATCCCCCTCGCATTGAGGGGAGGCCCGTGCCTAGCAGTGGGACGTTAAAAAGGGTTGTAGTAGTTAGTATGTTAGTATTCTTTATGACTTGTTTTATAGATTAATGGGTGATAATTGAGTGATAAGCGACACCATACACCATGCTCAAAAACGATTATGCACACAAAAATATATGTGGTCAAACATTTAACGGCCTTATATCAGGGTATAACAAAGATATTACATACATTTATCAATTAAAATTATCATAAAATAAATGCTTACTATATTTATGTTGTGATAATTATAATTAATTAATTTAATATAAACAAAAAAAAACAAAAGGTATGGGATAAGCGTGGACGAAACAAATTTATTACAAATTATCGATGACACGGAATAAATAAATGTATAACGATCGTTTTAAAGTTCAAAATCGCATCGATAGGGCTCCGATAACCGCTGCGTTCATGCAATTTTATACTGTAAATCTATTGCAATAAGGTTGGTTATAGTGTCATCGAAAATGTCTCAAGCAGTAAGCTCGGTCTGAATCTGAATAGATGAATTTAATGTAAGATCAAAACCAAGACTACAGTGTTAGCAACGTGTTCGACATTTTTAAGTTTTGTATGTAAGTACCATAAGCCACGTAAAAAAAAAAATCTCAACATGGGTCATTGGGCAACTGCTCAAAAAATTAAAGCAAAAAAAAATTAAAACAACTTTTTTAAATCAAACCTTTTTTTTTTTAATTAATGGTAAAAAAAACTTTTTAAAAATAAGCTTTTATTTATTTGCCCTTAGTTTTCGTGTTCTCCTCAGCAAGCCCTTTCATTTGATACCCATACTGTGATAGTGCAGAAAAAAAAACCATTCCGCCATCTTGGATGATCCGCCATATTGGAATTAGAATGACGTCACATAGCTAAGTATGCATTGTCATCCAAAATAAGCGTGTATACCAAATTTCGGCTCAATCGGTTAAAGATAACTGATGTAAAATTCAGTTGCAAGATTTCACCCGTACACACATAGCAAGTTAATATAAAGCTTGTTATGTAATAATAATAATAAAAAAAGGTCGAACAAATCGCCAACAACTACGTTTATGGACAACACTATATTGTGAAGTGCGTGCTTTAGCGTACAACCTGTGCGAGTGATGTTGGTCGTGGACGGCGAGGGCGGTTGCCCGGTCCCGGTGGCGCTGCGGCCCGGCCTGCCCCGACGGCCCGCCCGCCCCGGCCTGCCCCGCCCCGGCCTGCCCCGCCCCGGCCTGCCCCGCCCCGGCCTGCCCCGCCCCGGCCTGCCCCGCCACAGGCAGCGTCCGCAGCAGCTGCGACGGACACGAGCCCGACCTGCGCGTCCCCGTACGCACACGTCACACGGACGAACCGACCCGAACGTACATGGTACGCTTTCCACCATTTATCCAAATCAATTCAGTTTTCGACAAAATATGGGTTATCATCTGACAGTTTCGTGTGTGACTTTGTCGTCTAAACACGTCAGATTGTCTATGTCACGACGTATAAGAATAAACGTTCATGGCAAGTATGACAACAAATTTCTGTTATTTTTTCTTATTCTTGACGGGTTTTAACACTTTTAGGTTTGTATAATTTCTGGGATCATTGGGTTTATGTTTGTGATCCACATTTAATGCTCCCGATAGAAGCTTCTACGGTACTTAAAAAAAAAAGAGCCCGCAGATGCGTCTACGCACGACCAGTAATTTGGCAATACAAAAACGAACTGTATTAACACATAAAAGGAGCACATTTTTCAACGAACTATCATCAATAAAGCGCGCGAATTCTGAAATGTAACCACATGGCTTTTAGTATAGAAATTGAAACTCTATACATATCAACACAGAGTACATTTTCGGTTTAACGGTTCGGGTCGGCTTGTCACCATTTTAACACAGCGTGTAACAAACAAATGCATAAATGTGACAATGGGTGCTATATTAACACAAACGGTTCTCTAAACAAACCATGCTCTGAAATTGCACAACAAGCGAACAAACATATTACATCAAGTACAGACCGGACCGAGACGTAAATATATCATCACGCCTGTATTCCCTGAAGGGGTGGGCAGTGGTGCACTGCATTGCACCAACACTTGACCAATGTATTTCGGTCCCAATGTAATAGAGGGCGAGCCTTTTACCATTATACCGGGCATATTTACCCTCAATATTAGGGAGATTTGGGCCATAGTGCACGATGGTGCAGAAGTTCACCATCTCGCACTATAGCCCAAATCTCCGCGTGTAGACGCGCCCATCTATATACAGGGGACGGAAAGTTTCTTTTATTTAAGTCCGTAAGCATACCACTGCTCACCACCAATTCGAGGATACGCACTTGACAAAATGTTGAAGGATACCATTGTGAGGAAACCTACACGCCTGATCGTCCATCGACAGACCCACGCTCATTGTGGGCGTCGAACCGATAACGTAATTTAATTTGCCATACCAAAACATACTCTACAGACCCGTAGAAAAAGTTCAATCTTTAACTTAATGACACTGACAGCGCAAGCGAATTTCGACACATGCGAGCGTGGCATATACCACAGAAATTGAGTCTTTATGCATATTGACACAGAGTTATTTTTTGGTATTGGTAAAAATTATGACGCGCTGGCTGCGACGGCTTAAAAGAGAGCGACATCATTGTCGGTGCGGTCTGTACCCAGCATTAAACACACGGACATGCAAATACATTTTATGGATGGGGTTGTACGACATCGCGCCGAGTCCCGGATGTCCCGGATGTCCTGGACTTGACTCGGTGTAACGAGACTCCACATGAATTAAGACACAAAATCGAACTATTACTTAGCTGCAGTAAATTACAGATCAAATTGTTATAGTAAAGTTATCAACATTGATCGTTTGTTATATGGAGGGAAGAATTAAAGGAGGGCAATCTACTATGGGCAAAAAAAATTAAAAGTGTCCGTCGATATGCATAATTAGTAGTTCAAAAACCTTCCACAAAGGCGCTGGTGTCGATAAATGACATATCGACGCCCCCCGGGAATAAACCGGTATCCTGGCACAACAGCAAAAAGTCCATAATGGCACAACCGATTTATTCCAGGGGGGCGTTGATATGTCATTTATCGACACCAGCGCCTTTGTGGAAGGTTTTTGTACTACTAATTATGCATTTCAATACCTAGATGTCACACTACCCTCCATAGTTTGTTAAAGCGTGGTCAAATTGGTTGCTAATACCAAAACCAACTATATTAGCTCATTGATGAAGTATATTTTTCAACGAAATGACGCCAGCTATTTTAGTCGCGTATGGTGGAGTGGCTGTTGCCATAGCAATATAATAATTTTTAAAGAATATTTTTGTTCAAAAACTTACAGCACAAGCTGTCAGTTCACTGCAGCTTGTTAATAGTTCGACTTTCAGTGTTAAGTCACTTAAGCTGCGTGTAAAACTATACATACAATGTCTCAGCAGTTATGTTATGTTCTATTTTTTTCTTTGTTTCAAACAAGTTTTTTTTCGTCTATGCTTCTAATACACTACTTATGATACAGTGATATCAACGCCAAAGCATTTATTTCGTATAGGCCTACGGGGGAACTTACAAATTGTCAAGTCACATAATTTTCTTTACATGATACTATTATCGGGTTATTATATTAAACCAGGAGAGCTTTTCCTAGCATTTGACAATTTGACGCGTCCAATTTTGTGAATAACTTTGACATCAGATTATTTAAGACTAGACAGCGGTAGCATCAATGAGACTAATTTCGGTCCATTTTTGAAACATTTAGTTATCTGTACTTTCAAATATCATTAGCTGCTAATGCTCTACTGGATCGGAATGCGACCTCGGCTGAGAAGATCCGGCAGACTTGGTTGGCTTGTATTTTTTTCTATCCTGTGTTCATGTTCCTACCTGACGTGCACGGGCTGGTGGTGGGCCGGCAGGGCGAGCACGAGCGACGAGCCAGGCCCGGGCCCGTCCTCGAACACGGGGTTGTCCATGCTGTACCCCGCTGGCGGCGGCGGCGACTTGCACTTCTTCATCGCGGCCAACCGCTTCATCAAACTCACGCCGCTCGATATCGACTTCTCCGCTTTCGACTTCTCCTTCGACTGTAGAACAAACAATGTAAAGCTTTCGTATGCCCACCCGCAGCAGTGGTAGTCTCGTCACAGAAAGCCCACTTTGAACGTAAGGGGTGCAAGTTCAAATCCAGGGCTCGCACTTCTGAGATGATCTTTATGTGCGTTTCAATCTTGATTACCACTTGCTGACTGAATGGTAAAGGAAAACATCGTAAGGAAACCTGTACTACTATGGAAAGGTGTGTGAAGTTCACCAACCCGTACTGGGCCAGTGTAGTAGACTATGCCCCAAATGCCCCGCGCATTGAGTGAGTGGAAACATGCCCGGTATAATGGCAATTACATTGGGACCAAAATACATCGCCAAATTGTGGATGCACTGCAATGCACCAATGCCTACCCTTTTCGGGAAATACAGGCGTGATGATATTCATATATTAGTATAAGTAGAGGAAATATTTACCTATATTTGAGTGTGCGTATAACTTACTTTCTCAGTTCTAGGCGTTGTTTGTTGTGGTTGACCCAGGGAACTCCAGGGGTATGTCATCGGTTGGGCTGCAATAAAAAAATTACAGGGTAAATTACAAGTCCGAAATAATATTTTAACGATCCAATTTTTCTTCTTTGGTGGTTTTAGAGTTTTACATTAAATACATACTGCGCCGACCCCAAATAATTTGGTAACGTAAGGCAAATGATGATGATGGTGGTTTTAGAGTTTTTGCCACAAGTATCATGGTGTGACCTTGTATCATGGTTGAACCCTTAACCCTTTTTAACAGGAGAAACTAATACGAGGGGTGGAAACTATAATTAACAAAACAGAACTTAACAATTTCACATAGGCCTCGAAAATATTAAAAGTACATATTAAGAAAAAGCGGCCAAGTGCGAGTCGGACTCGCGCACGATGGGTTCCGTACCATTATCTATAAAAAAGGCAAAAAAATCACGTTTGTTGTATGGGAGCCCTCTTAAATATTTATTTTATTCTGTATTTTAGTATTTGTTGCTATAGCGGCAACAGAAATACATAATCTGTGAAAATTTCATGAGATACAGTCTGGTGACGGACGGACGGACGGACGGACGGACGGACGGACCGACAGCGAAGTCTCAGTAATAGGGTTCCCATTTTACCCTTTGGGTACGGAACCCTAAAATTGAAAAAAATCAAAGTCAACGTTCAAAGACAAAGTTCACGTCAACGAAAAATATATTTCAAAATCATGTTCAAATTTCGATATTTTTTTTATATCATTCAGTGGCGTACCCGATGCTCAATTTTATTAACAAGCTGTGAGTAACATGTGTTTAAGGTAATCCAGCAGGCTCAGCATGACCGCGCAAGCATACATTTTTACCCTTTAAACTGTCGGATTTGTCGAGCAAATGACGTTGTGGCGAACCCAATAACTCGCCACTTCCACCAGTCGCTACTAGATGGCGCGACTGTAGACACATCGCAATTCTACGCGTTCAAGAAATTATCCGCAATACAAAGTACTATGAAAATCCTAGCTCGCGGTACTGGTGTGTTCGACGATCTGAACTATATATACAAATTCCCCGACAATATCACTGGGGGGCGTAGCGGACCCCGCCAGGCATACCACCCGCCTGGCAGGAAGATCTTCCCTTTACCGCCAAAACGTCACATCGAGCTATGTCTAGTAGAAAAATCTCTTTGAGATCATCAGCACGACAAATCGATAGTTGGAAGCGATAACACCTTTATCTACGCGTTCATGCTGGGCATGTTGACAAAGGGCGAACACCTTCAATTCCCAGTGGTGTAAGAACACATGTCAAGACCTCTGTCACGAATTGGCTCGGTCGCTCTCTGTCTTATTTCATACGAGAGAAAGAGATAAAGTCAAAGTCAAATCATTTATTTTGTATAGGCCTATGGGGGCACTTACAAATTGTCAAATATATTTTTTTTCTTATATACTACTATACTACCACCGGATCGAAAAGCGACCTCAACTGAGAAGATCCGGCAAGAAACTTAGTGGGCTGATCATTTTTTTAAATCGCCTAAACTTATTACAAATACACAGGTACATATAGCTCCAGTGTGTTGCCTTTAGAGCTGCTTTTAATAATAAACATAGAATAATAATACGTTAGTAAGGCAACACACGCTACACATAATCAACATATTCTGTGACATAAGTCTAGTCTTGGCGCTCATGCTACAACTGCTGTCCATGATAGGTCGGGCATACTAATTAACCTCGTGACATACCTACTCCAAACATAGGTACTATGTATGATTATTTTAAATTAATCTAATTATATCAGCAATAAAATAAAAGCTGACGAACATTTTTTAATAAGGGCGATAGTATGATGATTGATAAGCCATGTGTACTTAATGGTGTGAAATACAAATGCATCTACCATTTAGATGTGTTACTTTCACAAGTGAACAAAAACTTGAGCATATTTATTCAGAAATATTCGACTTTTTAAATTTATTAACGATGAGTGGTTTTTATAGTGACGGTAGTCGTATTCTGTTTATTGTGTTGTCTGTGTTATTCGTCGCATGCGCGTTGTGTCTGTCGGCGGTGGTGGCGGCGTGGGTGCTCCTGCCGCGCTGGCGCACGCTGCACAATCTCATCAGTATCAACCAGATACTGAACGGCACCGTGTGGACCTACATACATTATTTAGCGATAGTTTATTCCACATATGGAAGTGAATGGATATATATCATATTCTACAAAAGTTATTACGATGAAATAGTATTTATACAGCATGTCTCGCGTGTGTCCATGTCATGCTGGTCCCTGTTCGCCACGGGGTACGCTTACATAAAGCTGGTGCTGCTGCACCGACACAGGATAAGCGGGGAGAAGAGACTGGCCTGCGTCCTCACATACGGCATCGTGTTTGTGATCCTAGCGAATACGTACATTGCCTCAGTGCTGTTAGAAGACTACTATTTAGATATTTATTTAGTAATAGATTTCATTCCTATTGTGATATCGGCGCTAGTGTTGTTGTTGTTCGTGAGAATAATAATCTCAGTGCTGTGGTGTTGCGGAGCGGCGAGGTCGCGCAGGAACATGACACATGTGCTGGCGCTGCTCGGCGTGGCGGTCATGTGCGACACCTTTGACATAGCCCATGTACTGTCTTACAATTATGTGTATTATATAGAGTCCACCCAATATGATTTGGAGATAAATATGGTTACTATGTCATTAAGAGTAATATTCCACACTATTTTTGTATTCTTTAAGAAAAGCTCGAGAGATCTTTTGAAGTTATACTTTAGGAGAAATCAAATGATATACAGCTGACCTAGTCCCAGGATAGAAACATTGTTTATTCAACACCATTTTATATTTGTATTTAGGATATCGTATAGTTTTAATTTAATGTAATAATATTGTATACAATAAAATTGTTTACATTACGTGATTTTCTTTTACTCAAGGATAAAGATTACCTACAACCTACCTACAACAGCCCTTTCAACGTCCCACTGCTGGGCACGGGCCTCCCCTCAATGCGAGGGGGATTCAGGCCATAGTCCACCACGCTGGCCCAGTGCGGGTTGGCAAACTTCACACATCTATCGAGAACTAGACAAGTTCCCTCAGACGTGCAGGTTTCCTCACGATGTTTTCCTTCACCGTTTCATAGCAAGTGATAATCTCGGATGAAAATGAGATTCGCACATAAATCTCAGAGGTGCGAGCCGGGGTTTGAACCTGCACACTTTGATTTAGAAGGCGTGCGTTCGACCACTCGGCTACCACTGCTTTTTTAAAGATTACATGAACTAATATTTACCCAAACTATGTCCCCGAGAACTCTGTTGCCGACATTCAAACGTGAATGGCATGTTCTTTCTAATCAGTGCATTTGTCTCACTAAGGATAAAATTGCCTGTCTCCTCAATTTTTGCGTCCCAACTTTTAATTTAGTTTTCCTTTTACCAAGGATATGGCTGACAGAGCAATTGTCCCAACATACTATCCCGATGACATTATGGTTATCTATCTATCTTTATTTAAATAACAATCATAATTCTTTGTTCATACTTATGAATGAGTATTATTTCACTAATGAAGACAATGATAGAGGGAAAGTTAGAAGGCAACAGAGGATGAGGAAAACCAAGAAGTTATTTTGACCAAATAAAAAATGTCAAAACGTACCAGGAGGTAAAAAAGCAAGCAGAAAGCAGAGATGAATGGATAAACTCTACCCACAAGAGCGTAGCTCTTAAGAATAAGAAGAAGAATTATTTGTTATTACTAATTCTATTTATTTCAATATTATCATCATACACCGATTATTGCACCTTATGTTGACATACCAATTAACTAAGCCCGCCGTACTGTCCCACCACTGCTACTCCTGGAGACCAGGATCTATAGCGGTATCCAATGAAGACAACGAGATTAGAGTTAGACCCTCGTCTAGTCCCGAGGAAAAGCTAATAAATTGTCTTGGAATCCGCACGAATTTAACCGATAAAAGCAAAGCGGGAGACAAAAAAATAACTTTACAGGCTAAATTGCTACATAAATGAAGAAGGCACCGCGGATGCTATCCAACCTACCCTAACAATTTGAGCGGCAATATACTTGATTCCAGTGATATGTACGTTGGCATACCAATGTTGGCAACTTTTAAAAAGGACAACGTTTACTTCAAAGTGGTTACATTTGCATTTCAAACATTCGGTTACATGTCTTTTCGTACGCGTCTTTTCTACTGCAGACGTCTAGTTGAGATTTATTCCCGTTTTGTTGTGAGAAAAAAGAAAAATATGAACCAGTGTCCAGTCTTATATTTGACGAACTGTCCATGAACACATAAAAGTATATTAAAACATTAAAAAGGTGTTGAACAAACAATGTTTCGATACTGCAACTAGTTCAGCTGTATATCGTTAGAAAAATGATTCCTCATCCTCCTAATGTACAATTTAAATAAATCTCTCGATGTTTTCTTACAGAATACGAACACAGTGTGTAATATTACTCTCAACGACATGGTTAAACCTTCTAAGTTTAAATAACGATATAGTGGATACCAATGAGATACCCCAAAATGTGCTGTACAGTAGTACAATATTGCATAAGCTATGTCGAAGGTGTCGCACATGACCGCCACCCCGAGCAGCGCCAGCACATGTGTCATGTTCCTGCGCGACCTCGCCGCTCCGCAACACCACAGCACAGAGACGATTATTCTCACGAACAACAACAACACTAGCGCCGATATCACAATAGGAATGAAATCTATTAAATAGTACAAACAATGTTCTTTTAACAGCACTGAGACAATGTACATATTCGCTCGGATCCCAAACACCATGCCGTATGTGAGAACGCAGGCCAGTCTCTTCTCCCCGCTTATCCTGTGTCGGTGGAGCAGCACCAGCTTCATGTAAGCGTACACCGTAGCGAACAGAGACCAGCATGACATGGACACACGCGAGACATGCTGTATAAATTTAATTTTAGTGTAATATCTGCTGTATATAATATCTATCCATGCGATATTATATACAAAAAAGAGATCACTTGTATAATGTATGCAGATCCACACGGTGCCGTTAAATATCTGGTTGATACTGATGAGGTTGTGCAGCGTGCGCCAGCGCGGCAGGAGCACCCACGCCGCCACCACCGCCGACAGACACACCGCGCATGCGACGACTAACATCGAATCCGCAACTAACTTAATCCGCATTTCAAAAGCGCCCATAATTAATTAGTTTTATGAATATGGAAAAAACTGCGGTAAAATGTTTACTGGTGAAAGTAACACATGTAAATGGCTGTACCATTTGAGTATCTCACTATCAAGTACTCGCTGCTTATCAATTATCACACTATCGCCCTTATTAAAAACGTTCATTAGGATTTAGATCATTATAGTAAAATTATAATTAGCCCAATTAAAAAATATATGTATGGTGTTGTAGGTAGAGTCTGGCCAACGAAAGCTGACCATTAAAAAAGGCGGCAATTTTAAAAACTCTGAAGCTGTCAACACTGGCTATACTCTGCATAAATCGATTTGATACTAGTAAGTTATAATTTTAAAAAAACACGTTAATATTAATAAATAGGATTCAAGTGAAATAAAAAACTGTGCTTCTTTGCTTTACTTTATTTCTGTAAGAAAAGTATGTCTCAATTTAAAAAAAAACTTCTCAAGCTCATTTTAAAAAATACGGTCCTTTGATTTTCCACATTAAGAACATGATCAACGTATTTCATCAGCGTATAGCACAGTTTTGACAATCAGGAATAGTTGCCATGCTAAAGTTTAAAAAAAATATCGTGCACAGCTTTCGTTGGCCAAAGTCTATGTCACGAGGTCAGGGGTTTTACTACCGCCTCTTATAGTAATATTGTTAACATAGTAACTGTCAATATCTGTCAGATTTTGTTATGTATATAAGTCAATATCGCCTAAATGAGTCGCTTAAGTTCGCTCCCAGTGAAAGTCCCATCAAATTCGGCTTAGCCGTTTAGAAGTTTACCCGTAATAAACAGATAGACACACAACCATTTCAAAAGTTGCATTTCCTTATAGGTATTGCATATACTTCCATATGCATTTATTAAAAAGGTTGATATTACAAACAGACATTCCAATTTTATTTACTTCTATTTTATTTATACTAACCAAAAATAAGACAAAATCATACGGCCGGATAGTGACAAACTATCCGGTATCCGGTCGGATAGTGACAAACTATCCGGTATCCAGCCGGATAGTGAAAAACTATCCGGTAACCGGCCGGATACTGTAAAACTATCCGGTATCCGGCCGGATAGTGAAAAACTATCCGGTATCCGGCCGAATAATGAAAACCTATCCGGTATCCGGCCGGATACTGAAAAGCTATCCGGTATCCGGCCGGATAATAAAAACCTATCCGGTATTCGGCCGGATAGCGACAAACTATCCGGTATCCGGTATTATAGGGTAGAGATTTAAAGGTAAACATGAAAATTTCTTACCATTTCAAATTTCGAACTCTACGTCCCTATGAGGCTGTGTCCTAAGAGTGCATAACCTCTTTAAGCTTAGAAACCTTCACGAGGTACTAATATAGTACGGTGACTTTCGAGACATTCAAATTTTAACGAGTATTTGCTTATGTTTTTACGTGAGTTCAACCTTTTTTTAATAAAATCGGATTGAGTTTTCAACCATGTGTCAAAATAAAAAGTAATTTAAATCAAAAGCACTAAGGAGTATTCATATCAACTTCGAAGCAAATCACCGCCAAATTTACTTTCTACCCCGTGAGGGGGGAGAATTTTAATAAAATACGAAACACATCTTCCTTCAATTCTGTTAAAAAAGGTTTATGCAAAATTTGCAGTAGATTGAATCAAGGAATCACGTTGTCCCATACAATTTTCACCCCCTTAGGGAATTTCGGAAAATCCGTTCTTAGTGGATGCCTACGTCATACAAAGAACACGCCCTCCAAGTTTCAGGTCCTTACGATCAGGGGTTTAGGCTGTGCGTTGTTCCGTCAGTCATTCAGGACAAAGCCTTTTATTAGGGTTCCCGTACCCAAAGGGTAAAACGGGAACCCTATTACTAAGACTTCGCTGTCCGTCCGTCCGTCCGTCCGTCTGTCGCCAGGCTGTATCTCATGAACCGTGATAGTTAGAGTTAGTTCGTGCGCGAGTCCGATTGGCCGGTTTATATATAGATTATCACAATATGCTGCTTACAAGAAAAATTGATCTATTAGGCAACATTCATTACTCAAAGTATACCATGAGATTAATACATATATGGGTAGGTACATTAGTGCTTGTTAAGAGATCTAGATGCCGCTTCAATGTTGAACTTGCAGCGTTTTTAGGAAAAAAAAATACTGAACTAGGTGAATTTGAAGTAATTCTAGTTACCTGCTGGCTGGTGGTAGGGCTGATGGGACTGGTGGGGCAGGTGGTGCGGCGGGGAGGCGGCGCGGGGCGGAGCGTCGGGCGCGGGCGCGGGCTGCGGCGTCACCTGCGGAGAACCACTGCGTTATCACGCGCAACTCACAAACCTAGACCTTACATTATTTAATACTAGCTGATGCCCGCGGCTTCACCCGCGTGGACGTCGGTTATCGCGACCAAAAGTAACCATGATATTTTGATCCCGTTCCCGCAACCCATGGGAACCTATTCCAGGGATATCTTTATAATAGCTTTCCAATGAAGCCTTATAATTGCCCATTTTCATAAGTATTATAATGGATATAGTATGTTATCCTTAAGAGCCATGGCGAACTTTTCTGTAGACCTATATAAGATTAGCTTGAACCAGCCATCGCGGCACCGCTCCGTCACCTTGTACACCGCTGTTAGTAGGATGTACCTTCTCTATCGCTGGGCTGGGCGCGGGCGCTACATAGTTCCCGGGGAAGACGCCGGCGCGCTCGCGCGGCCCGCGGCCCTTGAACCAGCCGTCGCGGCACCGCTCCGTCACCGTGTACACCGCTGCCAGCGACAACACAACACACACAGCTTCACTACCAGTAACACTGCACCCATTGAACCACTCAATTTTAAGCCATACCAAAACAAACTCTATTGGCTCGTAGAAAAAGTTCATTCTTCAACCAAGTGACACGGACAGCGGGAGCGAAATTAAACCCGTGAGGGCGTGGCTTTCACCACAGAAATTTAATCTTTATGCATATTGACACAACTCGTTTTGGTATTAACAAAGATTTTGACGCTCTAGTGTGCGCGAGGCGTAGTTCAGTCATTAACTCCTCGTCAAAAACGATTCCATACTTAAATATCGTGGCGTAGAATCGTAAGTCTAAAGCCCATAATACCAAAATGAACCGTATTAACTCGTAGAATAAGTACATTTTTCTTATCTTTCTTGATCTAACCTCGACGTCTTACGATATCGCCGTGAATCCTACCTTACAGGAGTTACAATGGTTGGAAAGTGTAACAGACAACAAAAAAAACCGGCCAAGTGCGAGCTGGACTCGCGCACCGAGGCTTCCGTACCTTAACTATGAAAGCCCCGAACATTGCTCTAACGAACTAAACTTAACTTTGCAGTTGGTATACTTGTGTCTCCATATAAACTAACTACAACATAAGTTTGTAATCGCAAAAAAACATTTTCTAATAATAAATTTACAGTTTTCGGATTTTTTCCTGTACTTGTGCTATAAGACCTTGCATCTTGCCAAATTTCATGATTCTAGGTCAACGGGAAGTACCCTATAGGTTTTTGATTCCCGTGCAAATGTACTGAAAATGCAACATAAACCGCAGTATCTTTTGATTGCGTTAACATAGAAGTTTAATTTTTTTAGGGCACCAAGGGACCGCAGACATAAGTCTCTGTTATAAATTTCAACTTGATACCTCTACGCGTTTCTGAGAAAAGGGTCTTGACAGACAGACGGACAACAAAGTGATCCTATAATCCGTTCTTTCCTTTTTAGGTACGGAACCCTAAAAATAGAGTTGGTAGCAAAGGGTGGAATGGACTGACCTCCCTTCTTGAGTTCAAGCTCGTCAGGTTTTTGAGGGCGGTACGGGTAGAGCGCCACGTAGGCAGCGGGCAGCGGCCGCTCTGCGCTGCGCTCTCGCCGCCGCCGCCGCTCGCTTCGCTCCACCCGCTCACCCCGCTCCACCCGCTCGCTCTCCACTCCGCTTATAGCGCTCGGCAAGATCTCCGCGGAGTGCCTGCCCACGTTATCAATATAACAACCTCCCAAGCCCGACCCAGATCACCTGAAGTCTACAGCGTGTAGCAGAAGTTCGAAAAAGTAACGTTGGTAGCCGATATGATGCTTAGTGATGGCAAACTATTTGTTAGTATCATAGTTTCTGAGTTGAGGACCTTTAAATATTTGTCACAAGTATCGTTTTTTGACTTAGGGCTGACCCGTAATCGGGCGACTACTAACATCCGCAAATGACTGGAGATATAACAAGTCAAGTATTATTATGCATTTTTTGAAACACTATACAGGGTGTATCAGAAATCCGAAATAATACTTTGGGTACATAATGGTAACTCATATGTGGATGCTTAGTGAAGACAGTTTATATCTAACTATCATAGATCTGAGTTATAGACCTCTAAATATTTGTCACAGGTATCGTGTTCTGGCTTTTGGGTACATCCATAACACTATCCAGCAGTGTAAACGGTGGGGACTACCTACCAATACTCACAATATAGAACATTTTACATAGGACTCTAAATATTACGAGTTATATAAATTGACGCGAAAAATATGTTGGAAAAACATGGTCGAATTTCGATGAAATTTTTATACCATTCAGTTGTATACCCGATACTGATGCAAACGTCAAAGTATTATTTCGGACTTCTGAAACATCCTGTATATGTTAATGTAAGTATTTACCTATAATAACAATAATGTATCAATAATTGATAATGCTTACCTATTCGGCGGCGTGTGAGTGGCGTGTAGCTGCGAGTTGGGCGTCAAGCTGTGTCTCTTGTCCCGATCGCGGTGGTCCCTGAGCGCGCGCGGTGCCGGCTGCCCCCCCGGTGCCAGCTGCCCCCCCGCCCCGCGGCTGGTCCCCGGCCCCTCCGGCCCCGAAGGCTCACTATCGCATCCGCCCTCCGGCGTCTCCGCTTGAACCTGCGAGGATTCGCTCCCACCCGACGTATTCAATTTCGGACTCTCGGACGGCGGGAGACTCACGTTCAGCGATGTATTCGTGGCCGTTGAACTCTCGTTTAAACTCAGTACGCCCATCGACGTATCGATCGACTCGTGGTTGTTCGTCTCCTGTTGATTTTGAATCGTGACGCGAGGGACTACGGTCGCGTTTCGCTCGGTGTCGTTGTCGGGCGAGCCGGGCAGGCTCGGCTCGGCGCTCTCGCACGTGCTCGTGTCGGAACTCGTGTTGGGGGTCGTCGTCGAGCTGACCCCCACCGACGGGGTGTTCACACTCGAACTGGAGTCCGAACTGGCGTTGTTCGCGTTGAAATTGGCGATCGAGACGGGGAAATGTTCGTGGGGTCGCACGTTCTGATACGCTGTATCGACTCTGTGTACGGGGGTCGAATTGTAGCTATCGTATTTGACGGTTCGGACTCTGTCTTGGTTCTCGGCTATCCGAGACGCGCTCTGTAGACCCATGGTGCCTTGGTAGGATTTGTTGTGCATATTAGTGAATTGTATCAGGTCCAGCGAGTGTTTCGTTTGCGTGGGGTCAATGATGTTTCTCGGGACGGCGGTAGTGGTGACCAAACCGCCGTGGGATATCGTCGTCATTGCGTGCTGGTTGATAGGTTGCGGTGCCAATATTTGCGGCTGTTGGGCCAACATCGGTTGGTAGTTCGGGTGGGATTGGCTCATGGTGGCCATGTTTTGGTAGTTATTGTGTAAAGTGGTGGGTGTAGACATCGACATAGGCTGATACCGGTGGGAATGCTGGAAAGATTTCAAAGTGATTGTTGAGGATAGAAATCAGTGATGTAGACGAAAATCCTGAATAATATCTTCATCATGACTTCTCTACCTCTCAACGGTGTTTGAATAAGGATCCATAGATAATTGATAATATTATATTACGTCATTATGTAAATAAAAAATAAAATAAAAAAACCAAATTGAGCAAAGCTCACAATGCGCAATGTACTCTACAATGGATTGGGGGAAATGCCAGTTACACCTAGACCAAGAGAAAGTCCAAAAAGCTAATTTAATTTAAGCTGGCGAGAATCGACCCCCAATCATGAAACTCTGCAATTTCAACCATAACTGGAGTTGAAATAATATAAACAAAAAAAAATATAAACTCAAAAGTCTGTTGAATTTTGTATACTGACACTTGAAAGGCAAACCTTCCTAAGCGACAAAATATCGTAAATTATTGTTACTGTGTAGTAGCGTGATGTTATATACCTTCCCCGGTAAATGGACTATTCAACACAAAAATATTTTTTCTATTCGAACCAGTAGTTCCTAAGATTAGCGCGTTCAACCAAAGAAACAAACTCTTCAGCTTTATAATATTAGTATCAATGATATTATAGTAAACAGATATGTTATAAACACACAAAACAACTGCAAAAAGTGTTCCGCGTAACAGCGGCAGCACAAATACACACTTTTCATTCATTTTACATTTCACAACAAGTAGAAATGTGCAAAAGAGATGGCTTGATAAAACCAACGAGAAAAAAAGAGATAGCTAGTGTTGTCACTTGCGCTTATATGTGATGTAACATTCATCTGTCAACCAATCCGCATGTTGGTATCAAATATACGTCCTGATTAGGACGTATTCGAGTCTTCACTAGTGCGCGCTCATAACATATCTGTTTACTAGAATATCATTGATTAGTATAGATTACCTGTGCATGATGCCTGTGGTCGGAGTGCGAGGGGCGGGCGGCGTCGGGCGGCGGCGGGGCGGCGCGCGCCAGCGGAGAGCTGTGACCGAACACAACCATCAAAGCGACTAAACAACACTACAGTACATACGTGAAACCCTGCACGTGCGACCAATTCTTTGCCAATACCAAAACGAACTGTCTTTCTTTCTTTTGCCTGGCCCTTTCTCATTTTATTTGGGGTCGGACCTCCCTGTCATGCGTCTCCAGGTAACTCGGTCCTGGGTCGTGTCTTTGTTAGCTCAGTGTCCGTACTACAGCAGACGGCTCTCCTGTAATTTATCTGGAATAGGTCTCACTTTGAAGATGCCTCTTATGTGTGATTCTGATATGGTCCAGCCTAGTTACACCACGCGCCCACCTGAGCATCTTCATCTCTGCGCAGTGTAATAGATTTTCATGCTGCTTTTTGAGTGGCCAGCATTCGGCTCCGTATGTCATGGCCGGTCGGACGGCTGCTTTGTACACTCGACCCTTTAAACGCACGGGCATTCGGCTGTCGCATAGCATCCACCCGGTATTTATGCGATGGGTGACATCAGTGTCTATTGACCCATCTTTACTGATGACTGACCCTACCCCACGTCATGTAGAGGCTAAGTAAAGGCCGAGTATACGTCACTATCAGTTTTGGAGTTATAGACCTTTTAATATGTCACAGTAATCGTGTTGCGGCCTAAGGGTACACCGCCAATGCTAGATTTAACATTGTAAACTAAATATACAAGGGATGGCTGCTAATATTCACAATATACAGAGTGTATCAAAAGTCCGAAATAATACTTTGGGTACATATGCGGCAGGTCATATCTCGATGCTCAGTGAAGACAGTTTATACCTAACTATCATAGTTTCTGAGTTATAAACCTTTGAATATTTGTCACAGATATCGGGTTCTGGCCTTTGGATTCAACCATAACCCTATTCTGCAGTGTAAACTACACCTATGACGGGCGACTACCAATATGCACAAAACAGAACCTGCAAATTTTACATAGGTTTCGAGATATTAGATATAGAAATTGAAGACGAAAAAAAGTTGGAAAAACCTGGTCCAAATTTCGATGAAATTGTTATGCCATTCAGTTGTATACCCGATACTGATGCAAACGCTAAAGTATTATTTCGGACTTCTGAAACATCCTGTATATTGATACAGAGTAAATAAATAAAAAAAGTTCAATCTCTCGCCCAAGTGGTGCAGCGCGTATTACTTAAATCTCCGCTCGGGGTACTGATAATTACTGATAGAACTGATAATTTGTCCATACAAGTATTGCTTAGCAAACAATATACAATAACAATGTAAACAATAATCCCTGTACCACGTGATCAACTGGGGACTCTGGTTTTCATACAGAACTATCTTTACCGCCGTTCTGATGTTATTTTTATTCTATGCATAGTCGCTGGCATGGGGTCATTGCAGCACTACCTGTTCATGAGCAGACGGGCGGGCTGGTTGAGCTCGACGAAGGCGATGGGGAAGATGCCGACGCGCTGCTCCAGCCGGCCCTCGGCCCAGTTCTCGTCCACCCGCCGGTGCACCGTTATTATAGCACCTGACACAAACCACACAATACTTAGGGTGAGCTTACGATACGTTGCTTCACTTTCCACGCGAATGGCGCTAAGCTCTTCCTTATTATATATCTATACTTTTATCATTTTTTTTACCGTGCGTTAGAGAGCGCTACATATAACGTAGATTACCGATAATAAATCTTAAGTATAGTATTCGTAAGTAAATTTAATTTCTATAATATGAATGAAGATGGATAATGTACCTTAGGCAGTTGCAATAAGGTTACCTACCTTTGTCGAACGCCAAACAGCCCTCCTCGTCCGGCGCCGACATACGGAAGTCGTACAGTGCTTTACACAACGCTGTAGGTGTGGGTAGAGGAATTACTACCTAGAACAAGACAGAGACAAAACATGTAGTATATTTTATCTATACAACGTTTCTAAAGTTCGGAATAATATTAGCACATAGAAAGTACAAAAACGGTGTGGGTTACGCGAACGATCCGCAATTTTTTTTTTCTGTCTTCTGTGGTGTGAGGTTTTCTCGCACAGTAGCAAGAATAGCACGTGCGCCAAGACTAGACTTACTTCACGGATGACGCAGCAATAAGTTATTTTCTTACCATCGTCATTTATATGAGAGGAACGAGACAGAATTGACATAATATATCTCTCATTGGGGCTTGTGTCAAGTACCTGTTATGTTTAGTATTACTAACGTTTATGCGAATATTTTTCCCGTGAAACGCGCACTACACCACAAACAAAAACCGCACACAGATTAAGAATCAGAATCAGAATCAGAATCCGGTTTATCAATGGATTTGCCTAACGACGGTTACATTACAACCAAACAATAAAAATATTTTTCAAATTTCGAACATGTTATTTCTTAACATATGTATTTACAACTGAATGATATAAAAATTTGCTTCAATCTCGAACCTCTTTTTAACCGACTTCCAAAAAGGAGGAGGTTCTATGTGCGTCTGTATGTTTTTTTTTCTTTAAAATAAAAATATTTGCAACCGATTAGTGTAAAAACCGGCCAAGTGCGAGTCGGACTCGTGCACAAAGGGTTCCGTACCTTAAATATTTATTTTATTCTGTATATTAGTATTTGTTGTTATAGCGGCAACAGAAATACATCATCTGTGAAAATTTCAACTCTCTAGCTATCACGGTTCATGAGATACAGCCTGGTGACAGACGGACGGACGGACAGCCAAGTCTCAGTGATAGGGTTCCCGTTTTACCCTTTGGGTACGGAACCCTAAAAATTGTTTGGAATTCGAACCTCTTTACTCTTAAATATTTGAAACCGAATTTTATAAAAATTGGTTCGAAATTCCAACCTTATTTAAACCGACTTCATCTTTTAAATCATTACAATTGGTATAAAAAAAATTGTTCGATATAAGATTTTCTCTTAAATATTATATTAATTACTTACATATTATGTATGTTTATCTAGTTATGTATTATAAAGGGTATGTACCTGTACATAGGTGATAGGGAACATGCCGGTCCGGCCGGCGCATTCGCCTTGAAACCAGAACGGGTCCAATTTCTTATGTAGAATTATCGTGTCACCTTTCTTAAACGATAGATCCCTGGGAACGATACAGACGGAAGTGTGTTAAAAATATAGCCAGACAACACACACTCATCGTATAATCCCAAACTAAGCACAGCTTGTACTACGAGTACCGTACAATGGACTGGAGGCTTTACTCCTCTGGTGAAGCTGTAAAGGACAACTCACGGCCAACAGCGTAGTCCATTAAAAAAAAAAAAGGACTGGAGGCAATGGACAGTTCCATCCATACCAGGGCCAATTCCAAAAAGGCCATTTCCGTAATTTACCACTGACGGGAATCGAACCCGCATTCAATATCGTAATAAATTATAGCCTCTATGTTATTTTGACGTAAAAACAATAATACTGTGAAATTTCATCAAAATCCGTTCAGTAGTTTTTGCGTGAAAGAGTAACAAACATCCATCCTCAAAAACTTTCACATTTATAGTATCAGTAGGATTTGGTCAATACTTCTTAACATTTTTCTTGCCGCTACATCCAGTAAACGACACAATATGGAAGTCCACTCACCCTGACTCTTTAGACACGTAGTCGTACATGGCTCGCCCTTGAGGCAACGGCTGCTTCCCATCTCGAATGCCTTGAATGCCCTGTAGGACCTGTGTTAAATGATACCAAAATTTAAATAGGTATTAGGTACATTTTCAACTAGCATCGCGGCTAGCTCACGCCCTTAGTCAGGGGTTATGTCGAAACAGGTCGCTCTCTCACTTCCGTGAGCCATGCGAGAGAACGGGACAAAATATGTCTTGACACGATCTTGACGCAAAGTAAGGAGGCGACTTAGCACGTGACAGCCATGTGCAAAGAAGCGCACCATTTTACCAAAGCGAACTCTATTAACTCGTAGAAAAAGCACATTCTTCAACAAAATGTCATCGATGACACGAATGAATTAAGTCGCGTGGTAATATACAGATACATAGACAGAAACAAGATTCTATAAGGGTTCCTCTTTTCCCTTGTTGGTTACGGAACCCTAAAAAATGGTCCATGTCAGTTGGACTAGACTTATGTAGGTTTGAAGTTAGAAGCTATTTCAAACCTGTGAGTGGGAAGCCCTCTGCGACCTTTGGCCGGTGATAGCTTTCCTGGGTGCAGAGTTCTTCATGCCCTCCAAGATCCTCATGAGGAGCACGTTCGGAGGCAGCTCCTCCACCTTCGCCTCCACCAGGATCCTGCATTCTGGACACCGGAGCTCCTTGTGCGACTCAATTATCACCTGCAGAACCATACGCAACTTGTTCCATGTCATAATAGATAAGTCTGCGACTTTGTACGCGCGGAATTTAGGAACCCTAATTATTTTCCCAGAATTATACATCAGCTATCTGCCAGTGAAATTCTCGTCAAAATCGGACCAGCCGTTTGGGAGTTTACCTCACAACGGATGGACATGCAAACATTCTTTTAATTTAGTTTTCGTTATAGGTAACGTATTTGTACTCTCACATGCATATACATACATAGTTAAAAGCTGTTCTTTTGACATTAGAAAGAGATACTTTTATTTATTTGTATAGATTTTATATGTATTATCTTTCCGCAAAATAAATAAAAAACTTAGTTTTATAACAATATTATGTTTCATATTAATTTTAAGTGGCATTTTAAAAACACTTTAGTATTTCGTCGGGTGAAAGGAAAAACTCAATAAGTAACAAAAAAAAAACAATGCAGTAATTTGATTTTTAAAAGTTTTTTGAAGTGATTTAGTAATTTTTGCTTCTTGGAATTCTGTAAAGTAATGCACTTATGGATATGATGACTTTTTCCTGGGAAAGTTGTTAATATTTAAAGGTACTTCGTGTAAAAAACAACTTTCCTATTATTTTTTGTACCTAATGAGTTTTTCCTGTCACCTGACGATTTAAAATGTCATTGCTTGCGCATCGATTTCTATTACGATAATATATTAAGGAGGATTATAATCGCCAAAACAGCTAACAAGCAGTGCAACATTTTTAGGGTTCCGTACCCAAAGGGTAAAACGGGAACCCTATTACTAAGACTTCGCTGTTCGTCCGTCCGTCTGTCACCAGGCTTTATCTCATGAACCGTTATAGTCAGCGAGTTGAAATTTTCACAGATTATGTATTTCTGATGCCGCTATAACAACAAATACTAAAAAACAGAATAAAATAAATATTTAAAGGGGCTCCCATACAACAAACGTGATTTTTTTGATCGTATTTATAGATAATGGTACGGAACCCTTCGTGCGCGAGTCCAACACGTACTTGGCCGGTTTTTTAAATGTATAGAGACTGAAAACTGAAAATAAATGGTAGCACATCGACAACTTAATGCATGCACATAAAAATTATAACATTTATACTAGAGTTTATATTATGACAAATGAAATATCATGAAACAATGAATGTGTATTAATAAAACATTAGTAACGGCAGATAAGAGATGGCAAAGGGAACGTGATGTCAATTGTTTTTTTTGCAAACGACATACTCTACATACCTACATGCTATAAGTTAAATTATGAAGCTTCGACGAATCAAGGCGCGTGCGAAGAATTTTTTGTCAATACGAAAACGGGCCGTATTCATTCACTAAAGAAGTACATTTCGCAACAAAACTTAATCGACAACGCGAGAGAGTATATTCGCTTTCGCTACAGATACTTTTTTATGTATTTTGGGATAGAGTACACATATTCAACATTCAACATATTCACAAAAGCCTAGTATAGGCAAAGCGTGATTCTTGTAGAAAAATGACAATCTCACAATCTTGTAGGTCAGAAAAATATTCTTAAAAAACATTTTTAGTCCCTAGTAGTTTAGATTCATTATTCACATCACATCATAAGCTATTTAAAAGTTTCACGTTACCGTGCCAAGAACATATCGAGGGGTGAAAGGCAATTTGACGTAAGCGACATTTTTCTTTCGCCGCAGAAAAATTAGCTAATTCCAAATAAATACATACATAAGTCAATATCGCTCAAAAGTCTCGCTTTAGTCAAATCGCCTTTCACCCCTCGATATTCAAACATTGAAAACTATAGATTTTCGAGTCGACTTTCCGCTGTTTAACCAGTCTTACGAATCGGTGGAAGATTATATTCTACGATACCAAGCTTGCTTCATTTGGCCTCCCAAACAAATTACTACGAATATGACGTGAGATTTATATACCAAGTGCTATAGTCGTACCCATTGCGGCTTTAATTATAATATATAGCAGGACGTGGACTCTGACTCAATCAGATAATCTGTGACCAGTTGGTCTACCCACCCACTGGTGCTAGCGAAGGAACAGGCCTATTTGTTGAAAATACATTTGTACAATATACGTAGAGACTGAATTACTTCGATAAATCCAAGGAGTTAAAACCATCGATGAAATTACTAATAATATAATACATCATCACGCCTGTATTCCCCGAAGGGGTAGGCAGAGGTGCACTGCAGTGCGCCAACACTTCACCGATGTATTTTGGTCCCAATGTAATAGGGGGCGAGCCTATTGCCATTATACCGGGCACATTATCCCTCAATACGTCGGAGATTTGAGCCATAGTCCACCACGCTGGCCCAGTGCTGGTTGGTGAACTTCACACGCCTTTCATTAGACGCGCGTTGTAATTGACATTTCGTTGAAATATGTGCTTTTTCTATGAGTTAATACAGTTCGTTTTAGTATTTGCAAAAATATTCACGTCCCAGTAAGCGCGGTGCTTTATACTAGACCAGTTGAGATCCCCTCCGCGAGTTCAAGTGATGACTCACTGAAAAATACAGTCAGTAGCTTCCCTCTATTACATTGATTGGTCACTTCGTGAACGAGACTGTAGACTGTGTCTAGGATACAGGGTGTATCAGAAGTCCGGAATCATATTTCAGATAGTAGCATATCGTCATCGTATTAATCATCACAACAATTTTAACATTATTGATGGGGGACAAGAGGTGACAAGAGGGCTGGGACCCAATTCTCGCACGATGGACGTCATCTCTAATTGGACATAAATTATTTTTTCGTCGTATTTTTTAATTTTGTTTCGACATGTCGATCTTGCGAGATTCCCGATTTCCCCCTGGCACTTTTCTCATTCAACGAATCTAGACTGATTCGTTGAATGAGAAAACAGCCAGTCAACGAGGAAATGCAGCCAGCGTTCTCTCCAACATCGCTTTTTTTTTATAAACTTAATTATGTAATTATTTTCATATTTAGTTTTTCTAAAAAAATATGAATTTTCCTCCGATGTAATTTACATAATGACGTCAACCAAACAAACATTTATTTAAAAAGAAATGTAAATACGCGGAAAGCAATCTACAATTGCTATCTAATCGATATTATTATCGATAAGTTTTAGTAAGTCAAGGTGGGTTTATTGCATATTAGGTATCGAACTGGGATATACAAATATAAAGGAATCAATCGGAACAGTAATAATAAATCTACATTATTGTAACACTTGCTGCACAGTAAAGGAAACCTGCAAGTCTGTAGAATCGTGTGGAGTTCACCAACCCGCACAGTGCCGGCTTGGTGGAACCCAACCCAAATCTCGTATTGAGAAGAATCGGAGTGTAATAATAGCATTTAAAGCTATAATAAAATATTTCTGACGTCATGTATCGTTTAGAATTATCTAGAAAACATATTAGCATTAGTATACACGTATGAACTGTTGGAAAAGGTATATACTCGCCAGGCGCATTAACTGAATAACTATGCAAACAAATTAGATGCCTATATTATTAAGCTCTATGTATGTCAAAAAATACATTATTATTATTAAACCCACTTTGAATCACACACTGTGAAATTACTCGACAATTTCATAGTACGTCATCTGCCCCTTTGGGATGAACTTCGTCCGCGTTATCTGAGGACATGCAATTACTGTGCACTTCTTAATTGCTTCGTAGCTTCTGATCGAGTGCCAAAGGGGTCGCCGGACCACAAACCGCAAACGTCAGACCAATTGGTCTGACGTCCAATTGGACGTCGTCAAACAAAAAGCAAATATTTGAGAAATGGCAGCTTGAAGTTTGATAAATAATCGTGTATTAATTTTTTTCTCTCTATACAGGGTGTATCAGAAGTCCGAAATAATAATTGAACCTGTATATCGCTATAAGGAGTGGAGCTATATGGCCCAGACATTAAGTTAAAATTCTTAACTTTATTCTTTCATACAAAACTAGGAAATTCATTTTTTAAACAATTTTCGGTCGGCCCTTCGCAAAACGTGAACCAGCTGTTTATTTAAAGGTCAATGCTTCACACCCATTGTGACAAACCCCGCCCACAGCGGGTACTAGTACTCTAACACACGAGCCGCGCGGGGGTGGGGTACAGGGGTGAAGCGGCGGCGGCACACGGCCGGCCGGCGCGCGGCGGCGCGGTGTCTTTGAGCGGCTTTGATTGTGTCGGTCGCCCGTTGCCAACTCGCCCACAGCGGTCTCCTTCGCACTCGCGCCTCTCTTTCGCACTCGTCGGTCATTGTAATTGACAGAAATTTTGATATTCCTAGGTAGGTATGAGAATGACCAAAGCATTGGTAATGAAATTACTGTAAAATTTAACCGCCGAGAACCAAGCTTCCTTTAATGAAGGTAAATAAGTAAGTAGGTAGGTATCGAGACACTTTTTGTAAAACGCATTCATACATTTTATTTTTGTTGCTAAATAGTAAACATTATTAAATCTTTTGTGGTTTGGTAGGTAGCTTTCTATCAAAATGTACCTGGTAGCTGTTTTATTTTTGATAATGACTACGCTGTTGGCCGTGAGCGGCCTTTACAGCTTTACCGTACGGGGTTTGTGCTATTGAAACTTGGGTTAGTGTGTAGGTATCTATCTAGGATCCCAGACGGCCTACCTACCATACAAACACTATTTAGGTACTAATGAATAAGATGTATGACTTCTTTTTACAACAGTTGTCTAGGTATCTACCTAATTACATAACTACCTTCTTAAGAAGTAGGTTGGTAAGGTTATTAAAATTGTAAATTAGAAGGTACCTACGTAAGTTTTCATTTAACAGATTTTCTTCACTAATTGTAATAGTAAGTAGGTATCTGGGTAGCGACTAGCGACCTTATCGAAGTTTTTAGTTGGTAGGTAGGTACGTAAGTTTTCATTTAACAGATTTTCTTCACTAATTTTAATAGTAAGTAGGTATCTGGGTAACCACTTACTTAATTAAATGACCTAATCGTCCGACTAAAAACTGCTATGAAATAAAGATAATAATAGTAGGTAAGTATTTACCCGTGGCCATGTGTGCAGTGTATCAATCCATGGGTTTAATTGGAATTTATTCACTTCTCACATATCACAAAGAGCTAGGTAGGTACCTACCCACCTGCACACTTGAGTAAATATTACTTTCACGTTTTTTAGAGGACACAAAAGAAATCACAAAACTGTTACCGGCATTCCCTTTAGTCGCACCAATGCACAAAATCATCTCACAGTTTTCCGAGTTTGAAAACACTTCACTATTACGCGGAGAGCGAGACATTTTTCGGAACACAAGTTAACGCCTTGACGGATTGCAAGGAACTAAATATTTTGATTTACGTTATTATTACTGAATAAAAATATCAAAGGACCGCTCCGACATTGCACGAAGGCACAGTGTTTTACCGCGCTGCAACGCTGGGCCAATCACCGCTGATGCAATATGGCCGATGATTTGTCATTGGATAAAAATTGTCCTTGTGTGTGATATCTCCGCCCGCTAATGTTCACTACATTGACATATTCGCGGCCATGATTATTAGAGTAATCATAGATTAAAGTCTTTCAGATATGCCAGACCAATTCTAATAATTGTCTACATCATTAGGTACCTACTTGTAGTGATGTAGTGATGGTTCTAAGAATTGTAGTGATTATGATAAAGACAAACAATAATAATAAAATAATTTTTTTTTTCTTTTAATCAACACTCACTAAGTTTCAGTTTAAAAAGAAATCCGTTCACGAAAACTAAAACGAAAATGGATTATTTGCTCGTGTAGAAGTTTTACTTTACATCGATTTAAATGAAGTATGATTTTTTGTCATAGTTAGGTAACTACAGTGACCGATTTTTATTTCTGTATTGAACTATGCTCGTAGGTAAAAACCTTGTGTCATATCTATCACTCCCTCATCATTTTAAAGCGAGTTCATTCGCCTTATCAGCTGATTTTTAGGGTCGCAGTGCGTAAGTTTTGACACCAACTTTGGACACAAATTGCTCAGAAACTAAATTAGTTACGTATATTTTGCTTGAGCGTGTTGATTGCTTATCATCTGTCCTATATGGCCCCCAAGTATTATTTCGGACTTCTGATACACGCTGTATATATTTGGTATACAAAAAAGTACTTCATCTATCTACCTGTGAGATATGTGGGATGGTAACCTGGGTGGTACAAATGATATTTGGGATACGATGAGATCTGTTTGATTGAAAAGGCCTCAGTGAACTTAACTCATTTGAATCAATTTTGTGGATTGAATCATTTTTGCTTAGCTGCTTCCAATTAAAAGTCATTGCAACTAATCTATTTCGGAGAATTGTACTATATAATGCACTGAGAATTGTGCTATATTGTTAGCACGTATTCCAGACTAGACCTTAGTCACGAATTCTCTCGCTCGCTCTGTCTTATTTCATACGAAAGAAAGAGAACATCAACATATTCCGTGACGTAATTGTCTTGGCGCAAATGATGACGAGTAGATACAAAACTAAAGGCGATTTATCTAACATGTCTTCTAATTACGCAATAGTCTCGCCCCCTATTTCATTAGGACCAAAATAAATTGGCGAAGTGTGAGTGAACTACGTGCAGTAGGCACACCTCTGCCTATCCCTACGGGGAATAAAGGTGTGATATTTATGTATTATTATTCTAATTTCAAGACAATTTTAGTAATAACTAGCTGTCACCTGTGACTTAAAGTATAATAAATGTTGTTTTGTATTAACAGACACTAAGCAGAAATTTAAGATACACTGAGTACGCGTAGAGTACTTCCGCCCGAATCCCCCTTGTACTGACGGGAAGTAGGTATGTCCGGTATAAAAAAACCGGCCCGGTGAGTCGGACTCGCGCATGGAAGGTTCCGTACACACTTGTAGATATATAAATAGGTCATCCATCACGGGAATCTAGTCCCAATATTTTTTTTGTTTATGTATCTATAAATTTACGGGTTTGGAATTTATCTCTTTACTTGAACTATAAGACATTGCTTCTTGCCAAAATTTTATTATTTGAGATCAAAGGGAAGAACAATATAGGATTTCAAAAAAAAATGTGTGTGAAAAGCTGTTATTTTGATATTACAAAGAGACCTTTGTAATATCAAAATAACAGCTTTTGACTAAATGCATATAAAAGTATACATGATACTTATAACAGAGTAACAATTTTGTCTGTCCATTTATCTGTATGTCTGACATGTTTGTCCGCCTTGTTTGTTCCGGGTAATCTTCGGAACGGCTGGACAGATATTGACGTCACTCTCAGTCGCAGCTGGCTGATGTTTTAAGGAGTAACTTAGGCTACTTTTCCTTTATTTTACTAAATTATTATTATTATTAATAAAGTATTTTTGTTTCAATAGTTATTGTAAATATTTGACGGATTTTGGAGTGAGTTAACTGTCATAAACTGAATATAATATTAAAACATTGATGCTAGACTGGTGGTGGTAATGTGGCAGGTAGTCAATAATAAAGGTATCGTCAAACCAACAAATTTAGTCTCACCCTATCAAAACATTGAGTAGAGCACCCCCTGTCGGCACTTCATCGGGCATACATCCACAACGGTTTCGGAGTTTGTCGGAAAATATATAAATAAACAATCACGACCCTCGAAATTACATACCTGATTTTTGGCGTGGCGAGATTTGCCGACGCTTCGCCACAACAAAATGAAATCAACCTACATAATGCATAAAGTATAGTTGTAGATGTCGCGACGCTTAGCTACGATATGCGATGGTATCAAACAAAATGAAATCAACATTTTATGTTTCACATCTGCCAGTCGTCCCGCGACGGTATTTTTTTTTTTTTAAATGTACTCTGTGTTGAATAACTATTCAACTATATTTAGTTGACTATAAAAATTTCTTTGAAAAACTTTTTAACAAAAAATTAAACCGCCGAAAATTTTAAAAAGCAAAAAATAATATACCTTTTTTATTTAACCTTAATAACAAAGTTCTTAAACTAATGTAAGTATACCTAAGTCATTTTGAGTCGGCGCCGACGCCGAAGATATGCTATAGTCCAGAATGCAAACTTTATCAGCCCATTTCCTAAATATTTTTTTTTTCAAATTTCCTAAAACACGTGTTTCTTTATTTTGTATGTAAAATACATATACAAAGTTTCAGGTTGATCAAAAAATATTTTTGAAATTGTGTGACCTTCAACCCCCCATTTCACCCCTAAGGGGGTTGATTTCTGATAATGTTTTGAAAATGGGACCACCCTCGAAGAATTCCTTAGCAAACGTCATAGAAAAAATCGAAATCGGTTTAGTGACGCCAGAGATATGCGTGATCATACATAAAAAAGAATGCAAACTTTATCACCCCATTTCACACCCTATACATTTTTTTTTTCAAAATTCCTAAAACACGTATTTCTTTAATTTATATGTAAAATACATATACAAAGTTTCAAGTAGATCATAAAATAATTTTTAAATTATGTGACCTTCAACCCCTCATTTCACCCCCAAGGGGGTTAATTTCTGATAATATTTTGAAAATGGGACCACCCTCGAAGAATTCCTTAGCAAACGTCATAAAAAAATTCGAAATCGGTTTAGTGACGCCGGAGATATGCGTGATCATACATAAAAAAAAATAAAAAAAATAAAAATAAAATATACGCGTCGAATTGAGAACCTCCTCCTTTTTTTTTCGTCGGTTAAAAAATGGGCTTGTTCTGTGTTTTAATACAAGGGGGCGATTCTCGGATGATCGTCATTATCTCTAATTCGACATATGTCGAAACAAAATACGACCAAGTTTTATCTCGACATATATCGAATTAGAGATATTGTCGATCATGCGATAATGCCCCCCCGCCCTGTTCCTTTTGGATTGTCAAAATTTTGTTCGCGCGCGGTTCGACGCGCTTGCGAGCGCAGGGCCCTAATGTACGGCGGGGACAAAGGCCGCCTATTTATACCCCGGCCCCGATACGTTGCACGAAGTTGGACGGCCCAGTGACGGACATCAGTAAGCGGAACATTTAAAGATCGATACCATTATCTATAACAAACAAATCCCGGCCTCACTCGTCGCGTCAAGACGCGTGCGTCAACATTTTTGCCAATACCTAATCAAACCCTATGTCAATATGCATACAGAATTAATTTCTTTGGTAAAAGCCAGGCGACAAAATTCCATCGCGCTGTCAGTGTCATTTCGTTGTAGAATGAACCTTTTTTTGTATCAATACAGCGCCCCGGGGCAATTCTCGCATGAATAACATTGTCTCTAATTCGACTATGTCGAAACAAAACGTCAAATTGGTCGTATTTTAAGAAGCTTTATATTAGCTTGCAACGTATGATGTTCGGGTGGAATCTTGTGACTGAATTTTAAATCAGTTATCTTTAACCGATTGAGCTGAAATTTGGTATACACGCTTACTTTGGATGACAATGCATGCTTAGCTATGTGACGTCATTCTAATTCCAATATGGCCGATAATCCAAGATGGCGGATTAGTTATTTTTTCTGCACTACCACAGTATGGGTATCAAATGAAAGGGTTTGCTGAGGAGAACACGAAAATTAAGGGCAATTAAATGAAACCTTGTTTTTAAAAAGGTTTTTTACCATTATTTTTTCCTTTTGTCTCGACATATTATGTCCTATTAGAGATGATGTCGAGCTTGCGAGAATTGGGACCCAACTAATTTTGCTATTGGTAAAAGATTTGACGCGCGACAGTTAACGCCTCAGTGTGAGGCAGGCCTTATGAACATCAAATAAAACAAAACAAACACTCAAAAAGTTGAAAATATTATAAAAAGCGTGAATTCCAAACATCACATTACGTTTTTTACACAAATTGAGCTGGACGCGAGAGCGTTACCGGAGATAAAGCCAAATCCGGTTATTGAATGTAATAATAATAACGCATGGTCCTTATTCACATTACCATAAAATAAACATGTATAATATCAATTTTACTACATATATTTAAACCCCATATCTTGCAGTATTTTTTTAATAATGCTTTGTTTTTAAAATCACTTTTTTTTTTAAATTTACTCTATGCTAATATACATAGATTGAATGTGTGTGGCAAAAACCACGCGACCACACGACTAAATTCGCTCTCTTAATCGATGACGTTTCGTTGAAAAATATGCTTCTTTCGCGAGTTAATACAGTACATTTTTGTTTGGCAAAATTGTGCAAGGCTTATAACAATGTAACAAGTAAATAAACAGTGCCAAAATATTTCGTACACTTGGTACTATGTACTTTGTGCCTATACCCTGACATTGACAAGTCATACTGTTCCTGAATTATCCCAATTACATGTCAAGAGCAGTCTATTGTGTAATGCGGAAGCAAACGAGCTCAATAACTTCGCTGTTAGATGACACACAACGGAGAATGACCTATAGCGTCAAAGTGAGGACTGACCCTGACATATCTACAATGTATCTAACCGACTTCTAAGAAGTTCCTAAATCCAACCCGAAACTTTTTTTGGCTTGTTGTACTAGCTTCTACCCGCGACTTCGTCCGCGAAAATAACTCTGAGATGGCAGCATTTTTTTCATATTACTTGACACTAATTGGTATAATGTAGCCATTTCACTAAATATCATAACAAATGATAGCCTTTATGTTATTCTGATATATGAGCAATAAAACTGTAAAGTTTCATCAAAATCCGTTCAGTAGCTTTTGCGTGAAATAGTAACAAACATCCATTCATCCATCTATCTATCCTCACAAACTTTCACATTTATAGTATTAGTAGGATAGTAGGAAGTAGGATTAGGAGTCGGAGTCAGTAGATTGGGTTTTCTATCTAAAGCACTTTCAGCTCTATCCAGAATACAACATTAATACAGTTGTCTCTAAATTGGACCAATTAAGAACGCGAAAAGACAATCGTCTGATAATGTTCATACGTAAACAGACTCGTTCGTTTGTCTCAATAGTTCCGGGAATCATATAGTCATCATCACTACACATTATATACCACTATCTTTGTCAAAATAGGAAGTAGGTTGTTAAACAAAAAGGATCAAAGCCACTTTTAGATGAAGAAGCTAATAAAGTATTACATACGGGACATGTGAGATGGTAACCTAGGTGGTAAAATGCTATTTACTCTTATTTTTCGATGTGGTCTTTTGGACGTTTGGTATACTTAACAATTTTCTGTCAATCTTGTGGATTGGGTCCTTTTTGCTTAACTACATCCAATTATTGACTGAATGGTACCATGCGCTATGTTTAGTTAAGGAAGCTATTATATTTAGATCGTTCCATTAAATCATTAATGAAACTTTAATAATTGAAATCGATTGTTCAACATAAGTAGTAGACGACGGCTTGTTCAAGTGCTTTGAGCGTATGCCGCTCGACCTACTGCACCAGGCCCTATAGCATGACAGCGTAGACATAAGTTTTATCTCTTTCAACTGTCAGATTCGTCGAGAAAATGACGTCACACCGAGCCATGTCCAGTAGGTACAAAAAGCTCGAAGTGATGTCATTTTCTCGATAAATCTGACAGTTGAAAGAGATAAAACTTTGTCTACACGGTCATGCTAAGGGTGCAGGTGGTTGAGGGTTCGATTCCCGTGAGCGGCAAATTTCGAAAATGGTCCTTTCCAAATTCGCCCTGGTGTAGGTCAAACTGGGATCGCTCCTAATCCAGAATGGTACCCGTCTATAGAACAAGTATTGCTTAGTTTGGGGTCCATACGATGAGTATGGTGTTGTCTGGCGATATTTATTATTTATTTTTATTGACTGAAAAATTTTATCGTGCACTCAGGCATTTTAAGACAGAATAAGATTACGAGTGAAAGCGAAATAGCACTTACAAGCAATATATTGATCAAGACAGTATAAAATCAGATGGATGATGTGAGAGTTTAATATCTTAGGAAAATACTTGCACGAATCCATAACAATTCGTTAATTATACAGCGTAAAAATGTAGAGAATAATCATAGATTGAAACTATTGAAAGTGCTTAGCTTACATAAAATAAGATATAAATAAATATATATAAAATATATTGTTTTCTTATATTTACGCGAATACTATACATTGAAATAAAACTATGTTACGGATTTGATCGCGTTTATTTAATATTTTATTCGTCTAACACGTCTAACACCTCAGTCCCCCCGTGACCATGGTTGCTGTAAAGCAGCCGAAACGTCGGGAAAATAAAATAGTTAATAAACGCGATAAAATCCGTAAAATAGTTTTATTTAAATATATATAAAATATATAAATAAAAAAAAATATAAATAAGAATAAAGATAAATTTAAACAGATAAAAATCTTACAAACAAAATTCAATCCGTTTTCAAAATACCTACATTAGCAATTTACAGCGCTGAAGGCAAGCATCGTAAGGAAATCGTAAATAGAGAGGCGTGTGAAGTTAACCAATACGCACTGGGCCAGCGTGGTGGACTATGGCCCAAATCTTCTTCGTATTGACGGGGAACGTGCCCGGTATAATGGCAATAGTCTCGTCCCATCTTGCCCTCGACCAAAACTACATCGGCGAAAAGTGTGTGCACTGCAGTGCACCTCTGCCTACTCCTTCGAGGAATACGGGCGTGATGATGTATTTATTTATAAGTATTCTATTGTTATTAATAATATCACGCCACTAATGCGAGCGTACGGTGTCAGAACCATACCAAAACGAACTTTAAGATCAATATACTTAATGATGATTAAATTTCTATGGTAATAGCCACGTATCATTACGTTGAAGAATGAACTTTTTTGATAAGTCAATACAGTTCATTTTGTTAATGGCAAAAAATTCGACGCGCGTGTTTTGGATTGTCGTGGTGTGCCCGGAGCTTTGTATTGTATCACTTTCAATAAATATAGCCTATACAAGACTAAAATCCGAGAATGAGACAATTATACAAGAACAATAGCATTTCGAATCACCAGATATGGATCCCTGACGACGCATGAGTGAGACAGCGGTACAATTACGTGTACGTAGGCGCCATACCAATTGCTTCTTAAGGTCATTTCGCCTCGGCAAAATTACTCCTATTATTAAAGCAGTGCTACCCTAGTTGGTAGAACGAGCGAATTGAACACAAGTGGCGCAAGTTCAAATGCAGGGGTCGCACGTCTGAAATTTTCTAATTTCAGGTGCAAATGTAATTTTCAATATCGATTACCACTAGGGTTGCCAACTTTTTTTGACAAAAAAAACGTATAAAATGGTTTGGATAGGATAAAATAAAGTATTTAGAAAAAAAAAAAAAAGGATTTTTCAAATTTTATGTTTTGATTGCCTTAAAAACGTATAATTGTGTGCTTTTAGCACACGCTAACATTTTTTTGCTATCTTTAAATGTTCCAAAGCTTGTTTGACAATCAAAATCACCACCACACACCACACCACATCTGAGTGTGTGTGTGTGTGTGTGTGTTTAGTAATTGTAAATAGTTTCCATTCCAATAATAAAGTATGGTTGGCAACCCTAATTACCACTCGCTGAATGGTGAAGGTGTTATGGGCGCATAAAGCCCAAGAACGTAATTTGTGGCGATCTATGGGGGAGGCCTATGTCCAGCAGTGGACGTTCCTGGCTGATAGATAGATAAATAGAATGGTGAAGGCTTAGTTAGTTGGGCTAAGCAAGTAGAGAAGATTATCCTACATTTAGCATGGATAGATCACATGGTAAACAAACAATATTTAGCAAACTTATTAAGATGTCGATGTTAAAAAAAATATTTTTTTTATTCGTGTAAGCCAAAAAGCACTTACAAATAGTCAGATTCTACCACCGGTTCGGAATGCTGCTTCCACTGAGAAGAGCCGGTAAGAAACTCAATGGTTACTCTTTTCAAAATCATAATTGCGAGTAATACATTCTCAGAAGCAGCAACGCCATTAGAGCAGACAGCACCTTCGCCACAATACTAGAGAAGAATTATACTCACGGCAGTCTAATATTAAATACAAATATAGTCATTACGCTTACGAAGCTAGTACAGTAAGGTACGTCTACTCCAATTTACAATGAAGGGATTATCCTAAACCACAGATGGTTATATAAATAATTGCTTTGCTATGATGCCTTCAACGCAGTATGGGAGAGTAGATGATAAGTCATTAAGAGGAAAATGGAAAATGGTTGGACCAGTCCTCGCAAGTAGCACCCGTACACGAGCATGACTTGAGGAGCAGCCATCACTCTCCTCAACCATATTCGAGGGAAGAGGGTGACCCGCCTCCCAGAGCCACCACAGGCAAGAACATTTAGGTGAGCATGAGCAATCCATCACCGTAAGAGGAAAAAAAAAAGGGACAAACTGTTATAATTTCGGGGGAATACCTGTAGCCTAATTCTCGTATTTACAAATAGTCCAAGCATCGCCGCAGTTCCGACCCCGCTCTATCGTAGATCTATCCAAAATTGGTATTCTCGTAATATCAAAACAATGTCTTTTGCACTAAATATCGTGATTTTCGTCGATAAAATTAAATAAATTACACTTAAAATCATTAAAATAAATATAAAATATAAATAGAAATTCAAAAAGCACTATTTGTCATGATTAGGCAGAAAGATGCTAAATGGATGCTAAATTGATTCTCGTTTAATGTATAAATTAGATATAAGTGTAAGCCTAGTTGGTAAAACGCTCGCCTCGAACGTATAGTTGCAAGTTCATACCCCGGGCCCGCACTTATTTTATTTTTATTTCTTTATTTTGTTTTTTTTTTACAATTTCCCTTAAAAAAACATTCTTTTTATTTTTATTTATTTGTCACCTCTACTAATAGATGTCCTTTAAGAGTTTGTTTGCATAAAATAATAATAGATGGCGGTATAGTTCGTAACATAATTTAATTGAAGTTTTAAAATTTTCCTAACGTATTTTAGGACTCGGAGATCTTTTTAGGCTCCGAGTCTTCGAAATCGTCAAAATAGCTTAATTATATTTTTCACGAGAACAATACATGTAATCGCCGCAAATAACCTACGAGTGTTCAACGGCATTTTGATTGCGAAATTTGACAGATTCCCGCTAGAAAGTAATTTTGTTGAGCTATGAGAATACCATCATGTCAACGTGGTGGAACGATTAGAAGACGATCAACGTTTTTGCGAACAAATTCAACGACACTTCGACGAAAGTACTAAAAAATCGGTGCCGTTCAAGCTCGATAGACGGATGAGAATACCAAAAGGGCTTGAACGACTAATTCGCTACGATATCGCTACGATTTTTATTACGAGAATCAGGGCACTGTTCTAAATATTAATAGCCTTGACCATTATTGCTACATTAAAAATACCTAGTTATAACCTACGTATATGTCGAGGGGTAAAAGGCTTTTTGACTTTAGCGACATTTTTTTTAACTTTATAGGAGAGCATACACTCATTCCACGCAGAAAAATGAGCTGATTCCAAATATGTATATACCTAAGTCAACATCGCCCAAAAGTGTCGCTTAAGACAAATAGCCTTTCACCCCTCGATATATTTCTAAACATCGAATGCGACATTCAAATAGGAATATACTAGGCAGCGGCGGCCTTAAGCTGGTTTCAGACTACGCTATAATATAATAGCATAGTACATAGCTCTTAGCACAACAATATCGCGCACCATACATTGTTATGGACACGTTCACACTGTACTGTATATTATTGGCTTTGTATGGTGCGCGATATTGTTGTGCTATATATTATAGCGTAGTCTGAAAGCCGCTTTAGGGGGTGGCGAACAGGGCAATCGCCCGAGGCCTCGCTCTCGCAGGGGCCTCGCGTCAAGCTAATTTTAAAAAAATACAGATTTTTTAACTTTAGATTTTAATTCTTAACTATTTATTAAGGTTATAACATAACGGTAAATTAAAATAAAGTTAGTTAACTAATTCATTCATTCAAATCATAATCATAATAATTGATAAAAAAGCGCCTCGAAACACTTAAAGATCAATTTTTAAACCCATAGCACTCGGGACTAGTATAGTATTATAATATAATAAATAAATGGGTTTAAAAATAGTCTATGACCCGGGAGGCGGGTCATAATGTTCTGCTCATCTATCGCTAGGGGAATCCCCGTTGCTAGATGCCCCGTTTATCTTGTTTCATTTCGTTCGTCAGTTTTTGTCACCTTGGAATTATTTTGCTTGCAGTATGAGTTACAAAATCGAATTACTATCCGGTATCCGGCCGGATACTGAATTACTATCCGGTATCCGGCCGGATACAGAATTATTATTCGGTTTCTGCCGGATACAGAATTATTATTCGGTATCCGACCGGATACTGATTTACTATCCGGTATCCGGCCGGATACTGAATTACTATCTGGTATCCGGCCGGATAGTGAAAACAAGGCCGGATACCGGATAGTTAGCGGATATCCGTTTCATCTCTAGTTTCAAGTATAGCCGCCGCTGAAACTAGGCACGCAGTTTCCTAAAAAAAATCTAGCTAAAAAAATCTATAATAAACATCGAATAAATAATAAATATAATAAATCTCAATTGAATATGCGAAACATATGATAATTTTATTGAGATAGAGCGCCTTTAGAGTTCATTTTTCCACGACGTGTCTAAGTAGCTATTAGTATGTCCATTATTCTCAATTCAATGGATACAGATCGCTATGTTTGCATTGTTTTATAAACATGTCGTGTAGCATTGAGTAAAGCACTCCACTATTTTTGCCAATACCAAAACGAACTATATTAATTCAAACAAGAAGCTCATTCTTCAACAAAGTGTCATTATAAGGCGAATGAAATTTTCACCGTGGACGCTAGGATTTTAGGACAGAAATTCAATATTTTTTAGAGACCATTTTCAAAAAGAGTAAAGTTACTTCCAAGTGGTAAAATCAATGACTGTGTATGAGACCACTGCATTAATCACAGTGGCTTGAACTCAGTTCTCTGCACTGTATTCGCGAGTTTCATTCTAAAGATAAATTTCAAAAACAATTGTTTACAAACTTTAATCTTGGGTTACTTGTTGGATTACGTTTTTCATATTGTTAGATGCTGAAAAGAGCAACCATGGAGTTTCTTGTCTATACTTCTCCATAGGAAATGCATTCCGAATGGGTGGTAGAGATACTATTATTACTGTTTGTATATTGACTATTCATACTTATATAGGCACTTGCCTGTATTGGATTATTTGTTTTTTTTTTTTTTTTAAAGGACTACGCGAGCTGTTCGTTCGCCGTTAGGTGGCTTTTACAGCTTAACTGGAGGAGTGGCGAACGCAGAGTGCACTTGTCCCCGGCTTTGTCGTATACGCGTCAAAATAAGCTCGCATCATCATTGACATACCAGTGAAAAATAAGCTTATTCTATGAGTTAAAACAGTTCATTTTGGTATTGGCAAAATCCTGGTGCGTTCTGGCACAGTGTTTCATTCATGGATATTTTGTCTCACCTTTAGACATTTGAGGCAGAATGTGTGTTGGCACGGCAGAACTCGCGATGAGGTGTCGAGTCGCTCCAGGCACACGGAGCACTCCAACAGATCATTCAGCAGGACCTCATCCATGCCGCCCGGCCCACTTGAAACACAAGAAATTGTATCATATTTCATCACTAGCAAGGTTGATATTATTTTGAAGTTATTTTCATGTCAATAGATAACACTTTTATTTTTATAACACACATTTTTATTTGAAGAACATTATATTGATCATTGATCTAGAACAGGGCTTCCCTAACTGTGTGTCGCGACGCCCTGGGGCGCCGTGGTATTATCTCAGGAGCGTCGTGAGGCGATCCAAATAGGTTGGATGTCTGTGTCGATGCGACCGAGTCGAGAAACTATGCTCAGAAAAGCGAGCACATCCTTCTCATTAATACTAATCGAAAAGAGATCTAAGAGTGTGCTTGCATTTTATCTTTTATATGCTTTCATTTTTGTTTTGTTCTTTATTTTCTAGTAAAAAATTAAGATGCTAAAATTTGACAACTTCACAAGGGTGTCACAGTTAAAATAAGTTTGGGAAGCCCTGATATAGAGTATAAACAGAGTATAAAATATACATATTCTAGCAGATACCCGGCATGAGCTACTATGGTAAAGAAATAAATACCCACATGTTGTTTATTACTTGGAAAAAAGGCTAATATTGTTTATCTATTTTTTATAGCCTATTGTATGTCCCACTGCTGTGCAAAGGCCACCCACTCCCGTCACCACAGGCCCCTGTCCTGGGCTTGTTGTGGCCATGTTTCTCCCCCAAAAGTGACCAAATTGTTGCACCATCTTCTCCTTGGTCTGCCAACTGTTTTAATGTAATGGTCTAAAACCATCTACACATTATTGCCTTCCTAATCAAACCTGTTGGGGCACACCGGTTGGATGGTTAAAGTTGATAATAGACATACATAGAAACAATTTTTGTGTTTGTATAAATAGATAATAAGCCTTACTTAATTACTTACACTGCTAAAAAGAAGTTAGTTACCTAGGTTGGTTTGATTATTAGTAAGTAGGGTAAAATATATTTCATATTTACACAGGTACCTACCTTATTAATTACCTAAATTAATAGTACAATAACAGGGAAATTATTTTCATAATAAGCATTACATATGCCTTCAAATTTATATAAATGTTTATGTATTTACAATAGGATTTAAGTATGTTGTGATGTCATTGTAATTCCTATATATAGCATAATATTTATGTAGCTTATTATATTAGTAGGTCATTCCACTATCATCATTCTTATAAATAGATTGCATCAACCAGAGAGAATCGATGTATTCAAACCTTTATAGCTTATATATCCACGAAATGACTCAAGCACAAATTTGGTAACTTTGAATGAAACCCAGCTCAAAAGATGAAGAAAAAATTGCTGATTCCAACAATATATTTTTTTACAGATTGCAGGATTGTTAATAAAAAAAGAACCCTAATGAATAACTCATTATTTTATATTACTGACAATGTAAAAAATTGCATACATAATATGTTATTGGTATCTTGATAGCATTTGATAAGTTTGATAGGTAACTGATTATAAGGGTTTTACTTATTGGATAGATGATAAACTTATACCTTAGTAGTCACAATACTAGCCCCCAGTTATCTTGTGTTTGGAATCTGTACCACAAAACACCTGTTTAATAGTGGACATGTCAAAATGTATTATAACATTCAGATATCACTAAAGTCCAAAAGTACCAGGACAGCTATGCGAAGAGTTCAAGTTTCGATTTTATTACTCAAAATAGAAAGACTTTGTTGTGTATTTTCAGTGTTCGCATATCTCAGAGCGTTGGATACACGGAAGTGTCGGAAAAACAAAATATGTTTGATTATAAATAGCCCGACAACACGATACCGAATACGACATCGCTACAATGCAAGTTTTGTAGATATTTTTAGATCGACATGCACATTCCTGTCACTTTTACAGATATGTATCCACAGTAAGGACTCAAAATGATGATGACTCACCGAATGTTTTAAATTCCAACGATGTTAGCGGGAAGTCTGACCATGCATTGCCACAACGAACCGAAATCCACGGGATACCTACCACCCCGAGCCAGTCACACAAACATTTTTCGTCACAAAATCTTTATAACTATAGAGAACACATATTACAACACTTTGTAATTTACACAAATACCTTCTTAATATTATCGACGGTTAAACTTATTAACTGTGAGAAATATGCACTTATTCACTTAAAAAACCCGATATAATTTCACGCACAAATGCCAGTCTGCCCCTCTCTCGCCGTTGTTTTTTTTTCTCGGTCGGCTTGATCGGTCACAGATTATGAAACCATTTCGTATAAAATGCTCAGTGTCGTCGTTCTTCGGTACCGAGCAAAAAATCGATTAATACGATCAGCATCGTGTATGTAAAAGTGTATAATACGAGATTTATTTCAGAATTGTGAGGCATGAAACAAAAGAACGTAAACGTTGTCTACTCTTGAGGGAATCTATTTGAAGTGTAAATATTTCTAAAGCTAATTTACAGGATGAAAGTACGTAGCCATGAAGGAAGAAGCGGGTATTAATTTGCAAGCGTTTGAGAATCATTTCTATACCAATGCGATGTGACAGAAAAATACTATAAATTTTTGGTAAAACATATTATATCGATTATTAAAAGACAGCACTACTACCAAGTAACGTTATGGGAGGACAACCCAAACGAGAAACGAGGGAGGAGTCATATTTAAAACCAAATGAACTAAAATCTATGGTCAGAAAATGAATTGTCTTTTCTATATTGTCAAAAAAATCGATATGGAGTAAGAAATGTACATATTATTATTGTCGTTTCTTATTGTCGAAAGTAAGAAAATTGTAGCGGTTGTAACTTGAAATAATCAAGGAAATTTAAAAATTTACAATAGTTTATTTAATATTTCCATCTTGCATACGTGCACACACATATTTTACAAATAAATTTATCTTTATCTTTAATAGTGTATGAATAACTTTGTCTATGTTGAAAAACCATAGAGCAAGTTTAGTTGGATCTGTCATTCAAATTGACTGACAGTAGTGTAGTGACAGTGTCAAAACAATGTGACTCGATTTTTATTTACAGTATATTATTTATTGCGTTTTTCCTACAATGTCGCGAGATAAAAGCGTTTGGTTCGCCGAAGAAATATTATTGAATGCCAAATTGATCAATTTTCGTCTAGAGACAGGAGAATGGGACGCTGTAGAGGAAATGTTGCGTGCGGAAGCTCAACTTTCAAAGGATGCTGAGACCGGTCGATTGCGCCCGTGAATATTGCTGAATACTGTATAAATAACCTGCTTCTGATAACATATAAATAAACTGCTTGGCTTTTACGTATTCAATTTAATTTATAAAACAGTTTAAATTACTTTATTTACAGCAAAAAAGCGTCGGAATACACGTTACGGCTTATAGCAGAAGTCTTACATATAATGAGGTTGGACGTTGAACAAGGTTCATACAATACCAGCACACTGGCTGTCGCCGAGCAGTGCCTGCGTCTTGTCCGGTCCTGCGCCGCGGCCGGTACAAAAATGCAGACATACATTTCCAAGGAGTTGTCTATACTGGACTCAATGCTAATCTTGGCGACGGAGTATCAACACCCGAGCGTGTCTCTTACTGAAGACTTGCAAAAGAGATTCGAGTCCTGCATGACGGTTCTCATGCAGACCTTAGGAAACTTGGTAGTGAATAACCCATTCAATCAAATTATGATTTGGAATAAATTCAATGCAATCATCCTTAATGCTTTAGTGGGGCAAAACGATAAGATTGCAACGGCGGCCGCAATGATCGTTTACAACATACTGCTTGGTCAACCTAATGTATTGCCAGATGATGTTACATTACTAAATTCTCTGGCATACATGCATACAAATGGCAACACTGAATACCCACATTTGATTATAGAATACTTGATAGGTGTTGAGAATACCTACATAGAGAAATTATATTCGAAATTGGAACCGGAATGTCGAATGCTTGTTTTAAATATGGCGTACAATATATTGATGTCAACAGAATCTCAAGATATTAACGTTTCTGTGAACTTTGTGAAATTTATGGCGCATGAGTTTAAGAGTAAATCTGATTTTATATTGAAAACGGTGGACAAGTATGTGAACTCGATCGAGCCTCAGGAGGTGGTGTTTCTGCTTGAGATTGTTGCCACAGCATCTAGTATGGATGCTTATATGGACTGTTTGCAGAGTGATACTTCTTTGTTCATTAATTGTGCTTGTAAGTATTAATAATAATCTCTATATCTAAAAATGAATCCCTATTTCCCTTGGTCATCGCATCATGAGTGAACAGATGTAACAATTTTGCTAAATCTTTTTTTGTTGCGTTTAATATTGTAAGGAGAAGGTTCTTATGAAAGAAGTTACGTGGGAAATTAGAAAATTTAAGAATACTTAACATCAATATTAATTTTACTTAACTATCAGTTGTTTGAAATAACTGTCAAATAAGACGGGACAACGTTTGTCAGGTCAGCTAGTAGATAGATAAAAATGTATTGTTCCAACTCATAATGTAATACAAATTATGTATATGATACAAATTTAAAGTCGTATAATAATGAGTGGCTTTACCACTAAAATAATGGCAGTCAACACCTACTTATTGCATCACCAAACTATACAATGCTTATAGGTAGTAGGTATTTACAAAAGACTTGGGGCAAACCCAGTTACACCCAGACCAAGTCAAATAACCCAATTCCACATTCAAAATTTATTGCTGGCCCTGTAGCATGACTCCATAGACATATGTTTTACCTCTTTCAATTGTCAGATTCATCGAGAAAATGACGTCACACCAAGCTATGTCCAGTACAAAAAGCTCGAAGTGACGTCATTTTCTCGACAAATCTGCACTTGTAGCATGAGCGCCAAGATTAGACGTATGTCACGAAATATCTTGATCTTGTCTCTTTCACTCGTATGAAATAAGACAGAGAGCGACCGAGCACATCCGTGACAGAGGTCTTGTCTTGACATGCGTGCTGACACCACTGACAGTAAAAAGAGATAAAAGTTATATCTATATGGTCATGCTAACGGGCTGGTGGGTATCAAACTCGCAACCGTCTAGTGCAGAGAACTGAGCGGTCTATGCTTAGACCACTTGTCCAATCCATTGTCATGTTTGACACGGTGTATCAGAAGTCCGAAATAATACTTTATGTACATATACGGTAGGTCATATGGAAACGCTTAGTGAAAACAATTTATACCTAACTGTCATAATTTCCGAGTTATAGACCATTAAATATTTGTCATAAGTATTGTGTTCTGGCCCTTGGGTACATGCATAACCCTATTTAGCAGTGTAAGCTACACCTATGAGGGGCGACTACTACCAATATTCACAAAACAGAAAACGCAAATTTTACATAGGACGCGAGATATTACGAATTATAGAAATTGTCGATGAAAAAAAGATTGGAAAAACAGTCGAATTTCGATAAAAAATTATTACTGATGCACACTTTAAAGTATTATTTCGGACTTCTGAAACACTCTGTATATAAGTAATGGTAACAAGTGTATTTTTTTTATTCCATAGATCTACTTCGCGCCATCCATAAGCTGGGCAAGGAGAGCAGCAATTTCTTCTCGTCACTCAACAAGTTGTACGCGGCGACGGGTAAACAACTTATCGATGACGAGAGTACACCCTCAGGCAACAATGGTGGCGAGAGTGAGTACAACTTTTACACTATGGAGGGTAGATGGGAAGGAGTGACATCTCGGTATTGAAAAAGTGTCGAAACTAATAATTTTTGCATTTCGACGGACACTTTTTAGGGTTCCGTACCATAAGGGTAAAATGGGAACCCTATTACTGAGACTTCGCTGTCCGTCCGTCCGTCCGTCCGTCCGTCTGTCACCAGGCTGTATCTCATGAACCGTGAAAGTTAGAGAGTTGAAATTTTCACAGATGATGTATTTCTGTTGCCGCTATAACAACAAATACAAAAAAATAGAATAACATAATTATTTAAGGGGGCTCCCATACAACAAACGTGATTTTTTTGCCGTTTTTATAGATAATGGTACGGAACCCTTCGTGCGCGAGTCCGACTCGCACTTGGCCGGTTTTATTCAGATTATTCCCATAGGAGATTGCACTCTTTTACACATAATGGTACCAATTTATTTTGTTCTCATTGCATGATATCTGTGTCAGTCCCGTTTAATATTCCAATAACAAAAAAAAAATTTTTTAATTCGAACCCGTATGTTTATTATGGACTTCATTATATAAGTAGACAGAAATAATGTTTAATGCTCAGCTGCTAAACTTAAGTGGAACTGGGCAGGTCACATCTGCCGCATGCCGGATACGTTTTGGGCAAAATCAACCACGCAATGGCTCCCCAACCACGGGAAACGGCAACGCGGCAGGCCCAAAAAGAGATGGCAGGATGAGCTAGACTCTTACTTACCGGAGTGGCCCCGGTTGGCTATGGACCGCAACCAGTGGAAAAAGGGAGGGGAGGCCTTTGCCCTGCAGTGGGACAGTCAAGTCAGTAATGTTTGTGTGGTGAATGCAACGCGACCACGCATCCAAGTTTGCTCGGTCTGTCAATGACATTTCGTTGAAGAGTGAGCTTTACCTATGAGTCAATAAGGTTCGTTTGATTATTGGCAAAAATTACGCCGTGTGTTTTGACGCCCCAATGTGTCCGGATCTTAAGTCTACGTACGTCTTTGGTCTACTGATTAGCATGTAAAATCTAACTACGAGATATGGGCATAACTTTTGACACTTTGCTGACACTTTTTTTTGGTTTCTTCCTTCTTTGGGTTTGCGAAGATAACCTATTATTTTATTTATAAATAAACCTGTGGTGTTAGCACGCATGTCAAGACAAGACCTCTGTCACGGATTGGCTCCGTCGCTCTGTGTCTTATTTCATACGAGAGGAAGAGATATAATCAGCATATTCTGTGACATAAGTCTAGTCTTAGCGCTCATGCTACAACTACTGTAATGAACCCTATAAACAGTTTAATACATTAGTATTATCCGAAGCCATCAAGTAACCTTTCATAATTAATTAAAATATATTTGAAGGCACTCTCATAACACCCGTGAAATACGATTAAAACAAAATGTTCCGAAGAATGTATGATTTTATGTTTAAACAATCAATAGTGCCGGCATGAAATCGCAAATCGTCGGAACGACTTTGCGTCTAATCGCCATTGAGTACGCCCTAAACATACACGAGCGAGCGAATACACTTTTTCTTTGAAAATGTACCCTATGCGAATATACTAACTACAACCCTTTTAACGTCCCGCTGCTGGGCACGGGCCTCCCTCAATGCGAGGGTGATTCAGGGCATTGTCCACCACGCTGGCCCAGTTCGGGTTGGCAGACTTCACACATCTATCGAGAACTAGTCGAGTTCCCTCAGACGTGCAGGTTTCCTCACGATGTTTTCCTTCACCGTTGAAGTCATAATCTCGTATGAAACGCACATAAACCCAGAGGTGCGAGCCGGGGTTTGAACTTGCACACTTTGATAGCAAGGCGACCACTCTGCTACCACTGCTGCTGCTATAATGATTATATCGAGGGGTGAAAGGCTATTTCACTTAAGCGACACTTGGTCGATATTAACTTACATACATATTTGGAATTAGCGATTTTTTCTGCGTCTAAAGAGTATGCTCTCCTGTAAAGTTAAAAAAATATCGCTTAAGTGAAAGCCTTCCACCTTTCACCTATAGCCACGCGTCCACGCCAATTAATACATTCGCGTCATTGATGACATTTCATTGAAAAATGTGCTTTTTCCATGAGTTAATACAGTACGTTTTGTTATTGGATAATGATTGGTGGAGCGCGTTTTGACCGTCCCCAGTTCACGCAGACACAAGTCCTTTAAAATAGTCATTTGCAGCTTTGTCCAGCAGCGGTAAATTAAAAACGACGTATTTCAGATCCCCTCACCAAGAACGACTCGGCTGACAATATGCTATCGTGCAACGAGACCACTTCGGAGTGTACAGAGTCTGAGAGTAGCGAACAATACTTCGAATGTATCGATAACCCTCCTTACGTGGACAAACTGGACACACTTGAGAACATCCAACCACCGTTAAAATTCACAGACTCAATCCCTGACGTTAAAAACTCACGCAGTAATTCCAACGTTAAAATAGAAGCGGATTTATCCAAAGTCGCGTACAAAAGAAGCAGTTCCGTTCCGAAATGCGAGGATCGAGTCCCGTTGCCGACGAGGCGGATAAGTCTTGAACACAAAATCGATATTGGGGACGACACTGAGCCCCCTCTGATTATAGACTCGGCCTCTCCAAGCGCTAGCATGAACACGATAGCCGAAGTCATACCCGTAGCATTACAACCCAGGCTAGAGCTTCAACCCTCGAGCCGAACTGACTCCCAAGACAGCTCCCCGAACGATCCTCCAACGGAAATACATTTAACCAAAGACGAATTCAAATCGGAAGTGAAAGAGTCCCCCAGTGAAATATCGCCGCCACTATCGGAGAATCCGGACACGGAATCCCAGAAACAATCGCCGGATACGCCAAAGGAAGTGAAGAAGAGTCAGAATCTGTCGACCGATTTCGATCTTAGTGAGCAGTTGCAGAAAATTTTAGGTATATCGTCGGAGAAGACGCGCGGTGATAACGCTGGTGTTGAGAAGAAGAGCGAGCCCGCCAAGGAGGTGAAGATTGACGATAATGTCGGAAACAAAGTGCCCACCGTGAAGATAGACTCGCCTGACGGTCAGAAAACCAGGTATGTGAATATTTACATGAATAAAAAAATATGTTTATACACATCGAGAGATGAAAGGCTTAACCGATTTTTTTCAACTCTACAGGAGAGCATAGGTATTTATTCGACGCAGAAAAATTGTTTCAAATATGTTATAAATATCGTCCAAAAGTGTCGCTTAAGTCAAATAGACTTTCACCCCTCGATATCGAGGTCGTGCCCTCTGTGGCGCCCTTGAGCTAGTTGCCACCCCTTTTCCGCCCTTAAGGCCTTGGTTGGAGTGCACTCTGCGCTCGCCAGTACTCCGGTAAAGCTGTAAAGGCCACCTCACGGCCAACAGCGTAGTCCATTCAAAAAAAAAACCCCTCGATATGCTTGTCCTCCGTGCGTTTCTTTATGTGTCCATTGTAAATGGCTCGAAAATACATTATACACGCCTGTATTCCCAGAGTGGTTCACTGTAGTCCAATCATACTTCGCCGGTGTATTTTAGACCCAATTTAATAGGGGGCGAGCCTAATGCCATTATACCCGGCACATTCCCACTCAATACGAGATAGATTTGGGTCATAGTCCACCACGCTAGCCTAGGGCGGGTTGGTGGAGTACACACGCCTTTCTATAAACGTTCAAGTTTCCTCACCGTTCAGCAAGTTCGAAAATGACTATAAATGTAAGCATTATTGTTCAATGATGTCTCTTTTGGCGTAGGCTTGGCGCAATTGATATGACTACGCCCAAGAAGGCTGTGACCAGCGTGGAGACGGTCGAGCGGCACGTAGCGTTCGGCTTCAAGGCGACCCTGGTGCGCACCCTCGCCAACTTGTGCTGGAAAAACCAGGAGAACAAGAAAATGGTAAAACCATTACACCATAGAATTTAAGAATACGATTAGAATTACCGTAACGAGAATTTTGTATGAAAACTATGTGTACCCATTCGTCGCATTTATTACTAGAGTAAATGGCATAAATGCCTTTTGTAACCTTTGTTACAGTCCACATTATAGAGCAACATGGGTTTCTTATGCAACCAATAAATACAGGTGACATCCGCCAGACATAGACAAAAAACTTCAAATATCGATATACGAAATTTGGCGACTAACTTTATTACACAGATGTGTTCTTAAACGCATTGATCTTACCCGTTAATCGTAGGTGCAGCTATTTCACATCCTTTTCCATTGAATTTCATCATTTCATTAATTTCGAAATAAATATCTTCTCACAGAGAGATATATAGGTTGTATCAGAAGTTAGGGACGGATACTTATCGTCTTTTGTTTTACATCATCATCACGCCTGTATTCCCCGAAGGGGTAGGCAGAGGTGCACTGTAGTGCGCCCACACTTCGCCGATGTATTTTTGGTCCCAATGTAATAGGGGGCGAGCCTATTGCCATTATACCGGGCACATTCTCTTTTGTTTTATTTTTTAAAATAAAAACGCTGTAGCGTGCTCCAAGCATAGCTCCAATATAAATATTCTGTCACTTATTACAATTGTATGTAATTACTGCTGTATACTCGGCGTTAGGACTCGACAGTAATGAAATATTAATTAATACGAACTTGCAGGTTCGCGAACTAGAAGTGATTCCGGTGCTGCTGGACTGCTGTAACATTGATGCGAGAAATCCACGTATCCTTTTATTTAATCCAAAAAGCTAACATTTTTGCAAAATGTTAGCTTTATTTTGAACTACTAACGCCATCTATATTTGATGCTATGAAAAAATAAGCAGTTAACGACGACGTTGTCAGGAACGTATTTGAATAGTTGTAGTATTCGCTAATAGATGTCGCCTAAAATATAAGGCGGTGTCCTCGCGTGGTACAAAAAATTTGAGACTATATAAATTATTTAGTAAAAATCAAACAAAAATTTCGAAAAATATGAGTACATTTTTATTTCAGTTATAACAGAGCTATTCGAACAATGAATTTTGTAGGTACTAAAAATACAAATGGGGTTCATGGGCCGCCCCTTCGGGCCGTAGTAACTGCGATCGAACGCTCAAATCCCAAGAGAGGAGGGTTATTTATAAATATTGTTGCCACATGTATAGTGAAAATAAATGGACTGGTTACCAAATAATAAATTATCTAATAGTCATATGAAAACATGAATACGATAAAAATATTTATAAAAGCTAAAATTTACATGACTGCATCAAGCTGCATTGTTTTTAAAGATTCAAAATTATTTCGCTACGTAATGGATTATAACTAAATACATTTTGGTGATGGCGAAGTAATAGATCATCAATTCACAGTCGTAGGTATTGTAAATCTCTTTTGTATTAAAAAATCCCACTGTAAACGGTTCGTAGACGAATTAAAGTTGCTATAAATTTGGTCGTAAAATTGTGTTGAAACGGTTAATCCAAAAATCGGGACGATCCCGCTAAGGTGGTGAATATGGTCACCCTAACAATGACCTGCGCAACGCGTCCCTAGCTGCGCCGCGCCCCGCGCAGCCGGCAGTCTCGCGTCCGCCATACTGCATTCATGACGTGACGTCACGCGCCTAAGAACAACATAACCTCGTTATTTTTTATAATAACAAGATTGCTACCCCATTCATGGCAACTGTTTACATATACCCGGCCAAGGTTAAATACAGTAAAATTACCGGTTCACAACAAAGATCTCGTCGAAAGTGTTGATTGAAGCGTATAAATATGACTACAATACAAGAAGTGAAAAATTTCTTTGAGAATGGATTCGGCATCAATACGGGCGTCATCAAAAGCTTGGAATTCAACTCTCCGGATAACTTCACTGCCGATTTGAGATGTAAGATATCTGAAGAGTTCGGCGCCTTGACTATGGATGACTACAAGGAGTACATCAAGTCTTTCATACAAAAGTTTTCAGAACTTACCATGACGAATTGGTTGTTCAGAAAAAGCTATCCAGCGGTAAGCCACCGCCTTTACAGAAAGATTTATGTATGCCAACAGGCGTCGTTCAGAAAGGGGAAGTATACGCGATCGAAGAATGACAATTGCGAGGCGAAAATTAATGTTTCAATAAAAATAACGAATGAAAACACCATCGTTGATCCCCTCCTGCAGGATGGATATGACATTTATGTGACAATACACAATATACACACACACGTGATTCACGAACCCAACGTTGTTAAAGTAGATGCTGCTTTGGATGAGAAGTTTATCGAGTTCTTCGAGAACGGCATGACGCCGGCTGTGTGCCGGCGGTTCCACCAAATCAAACTGATGGAAGAACACCAGAACAATATCATTAAAATATTATCCAATCCGTTGTTAAATCCAACAGACAGACATGTACAGTATCTGTACACCAAATGGCGGGAGAGCCGAATGGATCAAGCCGGTAAAAGTCTCGAAGAATTTCTCGAAGAGATGAAGATTAAGTACGACGAGCATACATTCATTTACCAAACGGATTCCGTGTTTGTAGTCATAATAACTCAGCTCATGGAACGTGCCGCTAAGGTCGCGGATTTCAATACGCTATACATTGATACCAGCAGCCCTGGTAACCAGAAAGGGTCATATGTTACGTTTATATACACTCATAGTAACATAGGCGCCTTACCCGTAGCCAGCGTGCTCCACACTGAGCAGACAGACCACAATTACACTGTCATTTTCACTGCCGTAAAGAATGCTTTAAAAAAAATAAGTTCCAATTTTAAATCAGATCCAACCAACATATTTATGGATGACGGATTATCTGCGAAGAAAGCTGCAAGGAAGGTTTTTCCGGAATCCCGTCTCTTGATCTGCTCGTTTCACCTATGCCAGGCGCTATGGCGGATGCTCTGCGATCCAAAGCACAAGATCGACTCTGAAAAACGGCAATGCATCATGGTGGAATTCAAAAAAATTGTTGTCGCCGAAGATACAGCGACCGCGCAGACAGTTTACGAGGAATTAATCAAAAACGACACACTCTGTTCACTGCAGCCTCAGACAGTACTCGAACATTTGATCGGATTATGGAAGAAACGCAAAGATTGGGTAGCCGCTTATTACAAGAACGATCAACTACCCGAGGGTTACAGTCCGTTGAATTTTACAGAAACAACGATCAGAATATTCAGAGACATCGTCCAACAGAAATGTAAAGCGTTTAATATGGTGCCGATGACGGAATTCATATGTTCGATCTACGAGAATTACCACACTAAACGCTTGATGTCGTATGTAAGGGAATCGCAAAATGTGCCGTACGATTACACGCGATTGTTGTGCGTAGACGAAGACATCGCTAACATTTATAGAATCAACAAGAACGAGTTCAAAGTAGAGTCTGATTGCAGACAAGATTGCCATTACACAGTGCGATTGGATCTCGGCTTTTGCGATTGTACAAACGGCAAATATGGTTCGTTTTGCAAGCATTTATGTTACATAGAAGAAAAATATGGTGTAACATTGAAAACCACTTTTGATCTGACGGAGAGTGATCGCGTTGCCTTGGCCAAAATAGCAATGGGTGATGATGTGGACATGGACTTAATAAACGAGGAAATAAAAACAAATGAACACGCTATAGAAGAGAATGGCGTAATGCTTAGCACTACAAAACAGGAGTTTGACAGTATGACGGAATCATACGATCTGGGAGCATCTATATATCGTCCTGATGAGGCTGAAGCTGCGTCTATGTCATGCGACGATGACTCTGATGATATTGATGACGCCGGAACATCTTCATCATCTACCCGTACACGGAAACCGCCTATTGTTATAAGTGAAACCCTAGATCCTAAGGAATTTGAGGACTCAATATCCGATTTCAACAAGGAATTTACGCGTATAAGTAATTTATTTAAAGATAATCCCACCACGTTTAATTTGAAAGCTGTACAGAAGTTAACGTGTCGCTTGAAAAATATCACCACGCCGGCGGATGCGCAGAAATTTATCTTTCAAGATATCAAGTTTAATGGAAAGAATTTTAAATACTCGCTCAGTAGACGACCCCCGCCAAAGGGCGTTAGTAAACCAACAAGCCGCGTTCAAAGGACTAAGAAAGAAAAATAAATGCCATATTAAAAACGCACAATTGTGTGAAATTATCTACCAGTCAGCTAGTCGCTTAAGTCAGTTTTGCAATAAAACATATTCTTCAGCATCCGACTTTTATTTAAATACCTCACTGTATACAACTGCGTATTTGATGATGGCTGGTGTAATGGTTTGAGCGAAGGCCGTACGGCTCACTAAACCAGGTTGTTGAGGGTTCGATTCCCGCAAGTGGCAAATTTCAGAAATAGCCTTTTCGGATATTGCCATGGTCTGGGTTTAACTGGAATCGGTTCCAGTCCATTGTATGATGCCCAAGCTTTCCTCAGTTTGGTTCCATACGATACAAGTATTTTACTGTCACTAAGAATATTATTCCTTATAATAGAAACAGTCATTATGCAATGGGTGATATTTGCAGTCCGCAACTTATGCGAAAATTGTCCAGAGAATCAGGTAATCAGTAAATACATTCATAACCTTTGTATATATTAATAGCTTTGTGAATTATAGGCACGCCTTTGACCTCTAAGGTAAGTAGATTCGCACTGTATTGTGAGTAGAATTATTATGGGGTGGGTTATTGATTCCAGTAGAATAGAGTAGATGGCGAAAAGCCTAGCTCACTCTAGTCAATTATATCACCTCAGTAGTTGTAGCATGAGCGCCAAGACTAGACTTATGTCACAGATTATGTTGATTTTATGTCTTTATCTCGTACGAAATAAGTCAAGAGAGCGACCGAGCCAATCCGTGACAGAGGTCTTGTCTTGTCATTGCGTGCCAAGCCACTGGCTGGCAACATCGATTAAAGAAAATGTCGCATTTTTTTGAAAAACGAACACTTTTTTTACGAAATGATGAAATTGTAATGGAGTAGCGGTTATTCTGCCAATGGCAAGTTATTAAAAACAAGGACAAATTCAATAAATACCTACACATTAATGAAAATTACTACCTAATTAAGGTGATATAAAAATGGCGGATGACTCCATAGTCAATAACTTTTTTAATTGTTGTACAGGAGGTTATATCAAAAATTACACTCCAAGGGCCGGTAGACAACGAGGTGCTGCAGGAGATGGGGCTCACCCTCCACACGGATGCTCAAGGCAACAGCATCAAAGTCGCGCCGCTGCCACGCTAGGCTGTCTTTAATATTTATGCATATTTTCCTTTACATGCTATCAATTGTATATATATTAATTAATTTATGATTGTATCCTCTCGTATGATAAAAATAAATGGAAGGAGTTGCTTCCGTAAAATAACTTGTGTTACAATTTTCCCTACCTATGTAGGTCCTTGGTTATTACAGCAGCGCGCTGCGATATAGCTTACACAAAATGCATGAAAATTCATTTTTTATACGAAAGGAGATGTAATTAAGTAAAATGGTTTAACATTAATTATGGTGCCGCAGATGATCTGCCAATGTGAAGTAAGTAGCAATATTCAGTCACATGATATGTAAACCAATGCTCTTATCATATTTGTAGCCATAACTTGGCAAAATGATCTACAACGCTGGTTCTATGAAAATAAAAAGTATATTGACTTTGTCTGACATTGACACTTGTGGAATTTGTTGACGTTTTTGCGTCAGCTGTTTGCTGCCCCCGTTTGTTTGTGCTCTGAAATCTTAAAAAACAAACTCAAATCATCTCTAAATATGGTTAAAATCGCTCTCCAAATCAAAGCGACGTTGGAATGTGTCGAAAGGTTGTACACAAACCACCCATATTACCAATGGTTCTTGAAACTTAAATGCGGCAGCTGTGGAGAGGTTACCGACAAGTTCCACGATCTCACGGAGGCCGAGAAAGTGCCGCAGAAGCACAACAGGTCGGAAACCAACCTGCTGATCAAGTGTAAACTATGCTCCAGGGAGAACAGTATCGATGTTATTGAAGGGAGTAATGGTATGTACTTATAACCTGTAAGTTATCAATTTCAATTATATGTACTTAATGTTAAAGGATGTATTGAATACTCTTGTTTCTTTATTGGAATTTCTAACTTACGCTATTGCCAGACCTCAGTAGTCATTGCCCATCGACATATCCCAAGAGGTAAGTCATAATTGATAAACTGGCGACATTGAAAATACAACTTTGTTTCCCCAAGACTCATATTTGTAAGCAGGTATCCATGCAGTAATATCATTTTTTCTTGCTACTTATAGGCTTAGTTTAGAAAACAACAAAGATAGTGTATTTTCATAATTTCAGGTGTATTCACAAACGATGATGCAAATAAATTCAAGACACTTGTGATATTTGACTGCCGAGGGGTTGAGCCGGTGGACTTTGAGCCTAAGTCTGGTTGGATTGCAGTGGCTGAAGATAATGGTAAGTCTTTGTAGTCATATTCATTTGGGGCCTGATTCTTAAGACAAACTAAGTTCAAGCTCGTCCGGTTGTCACTTGTGACAAGACAAAATTGTTCATATTTGTCTCTCGGTCTCATATGAATGAATTACGAAAGTATAAGTGTATTGAACACAATTGTATGACATTTTATCTCTTCCGATTTAACGAGAAATAGATGTCACATTGAGCTGTCTTCTAGAAATATCTCAATGTGATGCATAGAGTATCTAGAGTACCCATAACGACTCCACTCTTCGTTTAGCTAACTATATGGGAAAACAAAGATGGCAGAGTCCGATAAACCAGAAAAAATTACCACAGCGGGGGTCAAAATGCCATCTCCGTTATAACATCTCCATGATGAGATGTCATCAGCTTCTCAGTCTGACAGTTGGAAAACATAAAATGCATGTTAAGCCTACAAATTTAATTACACAATGGTATGTCACTTTCAACATTAAATCCTCCATACATATTTATTTCAGGTAAAACATTTGAGGATGTAGATCTGACAGAGAAGGAGTGGGTAGATTATGATGAGAAGAATCAAACCTCAGTTGGTGTTTACGAACTGGAATGGCAGTTTATTAAAGTCAAATAATATTAATATTTATGTACTTATGTGTTTATGTTGAGTGATGTACTGAAAAACTGTAAGTACCCAGAATATATTTATGAAGGACAAATACGAATACCCAAAGTTGATCAGAGTTACTCCAAATGTTGTTTACCGAAGTACTTCTGTTAAAAGTGAGTTCTTGACTCCTGATAATGCCGTGATGCGTGTAATTTGACGTTTAAAAATATTTTAGAAAGCGTCATAATTTTAAAAAAATAATTAAACTTAACTTATTCTAAAGCATGGTTTCATTTTATAGGATTACTAGCTGTCCCGGCGAACTTCGTACCGCTTTAGACCTAGATACAGACTGCAGCGCCACCTACCGGGTCCAATTGTGAATGTAAACTTTACAGGGCGCCACCCAAAAGCATAAAAAAATAATTCAAATCGGTCCAGCCGTTTAGGAGTTCAGTGACATACACACACGTAGGTTCAGTAGAATTATATATGTATATACATAAGATGTGCCCAAAACAGTATAATTACGTAATTCGACTGCAAATCTGTTTCAATCACACAATGTCAAAACAGCTGTCAAATGTATAAAAAGCCGCCATGTTTTGTGGAGTCAAACGGAAACTGTTGTTTGAAATTAAAGTCACTCTAAATTATTACATTGATATTTTAAACCATGTTTCGGTGCATGTTCAGTAAATTCAGGAAGACAGCGATATGATTCACAAACACACACAACCTTTGTACCTACATGGTTAAGTATTTTTTTATTACAGTTCTATTGGTTCCGTTTCACTCAATATACTTCCCAAATGCGTCCCATCACGCGATAACCATTGTTCCGTAAACCAAACAGAGTAGGTACGTACAGGAAGAAAGTTCAAATACTTACTTATTACTGTAAAATACACGCAATCACAAGTCATGTCATACGGTTATTGTTTTTTTTTTAATGTGTCATCATTAGTAGGCGTAGTGTTGTCCTTCTTACGATTGTTATGTATGAACGAGATGGCAGTATTTTATGTGCTGACAAGAATAGTTTAGTTATAGTTGGTGTACAACAGAATCTACATATATATTAATTATCAATCTTAACTAATTAAGTTCTCTTTAATATAAGTATCTTGCATACCTACTTTCAACTCTACAACTTGTCTCCAGACGACACAAACTCGTTACTCGGAGGGTTGGAATGTATATCAATTTGCCATTAGGTATAATTAGGTTTTATTAATCCCCTGCTTTATGGAAAAGTTACAATACATTGAAATCGCCATCACAAATAAATTTAATTCTGAAAAGTTGCATGGTTTGCAGACGGATTGAATTGGCTACAAATTTGGAGATTATTTTAGTCGTGCTCCGAGCGACTCGAACGAAATATCTGAATCACCTATAATAAGTCAGCTCGGAGTCATCCGCCATCTTTATCACTCATTATCCATTTTTATTTATAATGTGTATTTATTGAATTTGTCCTTGCTATTATTTACTTGACATTGGCGAAATACTCGCGCTAGTCGCAGGTGATGCCATTCCTCATCTTATTCCATTAAATATCATCATTTCGCTCATTTCGTTAAAAAAAAAAAAGTCAGCTCGATTCTGCTTAAACACATCAATATTAAGTCGATCGCACGCATTGGCCAATTTAATCAAACTAAGATCGGAACCTTGCTTCGGCGCGGAGACCTCCTTTTAGGATGTAACATTATTTTTTTGCCCAGTTCTATAACAGTATAAAAGGTATATAAGTAATGATGTTGTACCCACCTATTGTATTCCCGCGCCAACTCGACTGTGACTTCACTTTCGATGAATGCTTTTCACTTCCTATTCCGTGATTAATTACCAACGATGTTTTAATTACGTTAGATGTTTACTCAACTAAGTAAATGCGTACACTGTTCACCGCCTACCCTACTTATAAAGTTTTTAAATAAATCTCTGTAGGTAGGTAGGTACGTAGGTAGTTTGTATTTAGTCAAGATTAGTTTTAATTTGGATTTTTTAAAATCTGCACTTTTTTTAAAAATACAGCTCAATTTAAATTTTCTACTTAATTTATATAACATATTCTGTGATATCAAAACAATTTTGGTAAGTTATATTATCTGTAACATGATGAGATCATCCGCCATTTTTATCACCTTCATTAATTACCCAATTTTATTTATAATTAGTATTTATTGAATTTCTCCCCGCTACCAATTAATAGTAAGGAGAAATTTAAGTAATTACTTGAAATTGGCAGAATACCTACCCGCTAATCGCAGGTACAGTCATTTCCATTTTCATATTTTTTTATGATATAATTCGTGCTTTAAGAGGTAATATAAAAGGTTATGTTAAACTTTTTTAGGTAAGGACAAGCATTATTATTATTGTCAAATTAGAAATCGGTAGCCAGAAAAGTTGTGACGAATTTTCCAACGAATTTTACTATAATTTTATTATGGGTACCTATTCATTAGTCTCGTTCGTTAACTCGTTCCAAGGTTGGTAGTCGCGGCGGGTGAGTGACATTACTAACTAATAATTTCGCGCTAGCTCTGATACGGCCGATGCACTTATCATTGAACTTCAGTGAACATCTAATGATCGCATAACATCACACATACCTTTTACGGTTGTCACTTTTTACTAGCATATTTGGTATTGTACATAAGAAAGATATCTATTAGCAATGTAATGTACATGCTAAGACGTTTACAAAAAAAATATCAATACAAAAGGAACCTAAATAATGATTTTTTGTGGTAAAATCTAAGCGACCACGCGCCAAAATTCAGTTGCGCTGTCTATTTAATTTCGTTGAAGAATCAACCTTATTTTATGAGTACAGTTCGTTTTGGTGTTCGTAAAAATTTTGTTGCGTGCGTTATGCCCCAACCTGCCTACGGCTTTATGCTACTCCCTATTTAGTACACTAGTAAGGTGATTAGGTACCTAAACAAGTTTCAATTACCTTCTGTCAAAATGTATTCAAAATCCGCCATGTTGTTTTATTTCTAACGAAAATTGATAGCAATAAGAGTTATATAATAGCCTAGTCGTTGAAGGTTTTATAATTTAGTAAAAACAATACACGTTATATCACAGCATCCATTTACTCGATAATGAACATTTATCTCACATCTCGCACCACACTCTCGCGCACCGTAATAACTTATTTGACTAAATTAAGGTACAACACATAAAGCTTCTAATCGAATCGTATTCGAAAGCAATACTGGATAAATAACAAGTCCATAAATTACTTAACTCTCCGGTGTCGTTGGTGCTATTGTGGTCGTATCCAGCTGGTCGGATCGGTCTTGGAAGCCAGAGAATCCGTTGAACCCGTGAACTGTGACAGTGTGTACAGAAGTAGTTAACTCAGTACCGGGTGTCACCGATACAACATTGCTGCTCTCATACTGATAGTCCTGATTACCAGGCTGATTATTATTGTTGTACACTGGATAAGGGTGATGGAAATGCACCGGAACCTCCACGGGAACTTGTACTTTGACCGGATACGGAACTTTAACGGGATACGGGACTCGCTTCTCGACCGGATACGGCTTCGGTATGTATACGGGCACACGCTTCTCAACTTCCACCCTCTGAGGGACGAACACTTGTACCGGGACTTTCTTTTCAACTTCCACGGGATAAGGCACCCTCTTCTCAACGTGCACCGGCACCGGATGTGGGACTTTGACTTCGTACGGTTGCGGGTACGGCACTCTGATCGGCACGTGCTTAATCACCTCAAACGGCTCCTTCACTTTGACCTCAACCGGGTAAGGCACCTTAGTTTCCACGGGATACGGTTGCGGCACGAGAACTCGCACGGGAACCGGGTAAGGAACTTGTTTCTCCACCTGCACGGGAACCGGAACAGGTCTGTCTACCGGCACCTTCACTTCAACCCGATAAGGCACTTTCTTCTCCACGTGCTTCACCACAGGCACGTGGTGAATTATCGGATACGGTTTCGGTACATATTCCTTCTCGACCACTTTGTACGGCACCGGCACTCTGATCCCGATCGGGTAAGGGATCTTCTTCTCCACTTGCACCGGATACGGCATTGGCTTCTCGACCACCTTTATCTTCTCGACCGGCACCTTCTTCTCCACATGGACCGGATAAGGTTTCGGCACTTCCACTTTGTACGGCACTTTGATAGGTTTCTCAACTGTTTTAATGTATCTGTGATGGTGGTGATGATGGTGATGTTTGATTTTGGTGACGACGCGTGGATGACTGTGGCTCCCATCTGTATCAAGGTCCCCGTATGTGTGTGTCCGCGTCTGCGGCCGCCCCGGCCTTGGACTGTAACCAGAATAATAGGGATTCAATTGACGTTTCCGTTTAAGGAATACCATCTTTTTTCTGGCCATAGCCGGTGTGGGATTTGGATTTTTAACAGGGATAAGCCCGAAGGATTGCAAGTAGAGGTTATCGGGGGCCGCTTTACGATGGATCTTGTATTTATCTGAGCGTTTATTTATCGGAGTGGGTGCTGGTTTCTTCAAGCGGGGATAGTGCGAGGGATAGATGGGTACCCAGTCATTGTATTCGAGTCGTGTGAAGTTGATGGGTGATAGAGTAGTGGTTGTAGCTGTTTTTACTTTGGTTGTGGCTGTTTTTGCTTTGGATGTTCTAGTGACGGGATGGTAGCGGCGCGTGGTGGATGCTAGCGGCGGCGGGGCGGTCGTCAGATCTGCGGTAGCGTTCCTATACACATATCTAACGCGCTGCTGGCTCTCGGAGGTGTCACGATCTCTGTCATCAGCGATGCTAATCTTAGTCATATTGAATCTGGTCGAGTTGCTTCCTTGCGTCAATGAGCTGTTGTCTTTAGTCGTCGAGTTATCATTCGCTGTCGTATTGTCTGTTATTATATCTGGCTTCGAAAAAGTTGTCTCAGGGGCACGCGTCGGCCATATTCTCTTTGTCCTCAGTACTTTTGTTGTGGTCGTGGTGGTCGCTTCTGTGGTGGTAGTAGTGGTAGATGTAGTTGTGGTGTTAACGAATTTCGGTGGCTTCACGAATTCCGTGCGAATGCCGTTCACCACTTGCGCGGGGAGACTGAATTTTGGACTTTTCGCAAACGAGGGTTTGCCGATCGACGCGGCGTGTGCTATCGGTCTCGATTTGTAGTAATAGTGTTTTCTATATTGCGGCGGCAACGGGATTACTCGCGGATACTTGTAGAGGGAGTTAGGTGTGTATGGGTGCGGTATCAGTTTCTTGGGATAGACTCGAGGTGGAGGGATTTTTTGTATGTGTCCGTGATGTGGTCGGAAGGTGTCGACGCGGTACTGTTTCGGTGTTTTGATGGGAACGATGGGCGGCTTGCTCGGCGGCCTCGAGTCCGGCTTGTGAGTTTGTGAGTCGGTTTTCGCCGTACTGCTTTTGGGTGTTGGGTGCGTTACGTACTTTGGCCTGGTAATAATAGTAACAGCTCTATGTTTCGACTCTAGGGCGAACGGGTCATCGTAGCGATCATCTTGTGCCGTCACGCCACTTCGATAGACGACGATCACTAACGGAATGATCAGGAATGCCGTCTGAAAAATAAATAATCGACACTGTAGGACATACACTTCTCAAGTCGTCATTGTTGGCTGAAACATGATATCATCAAAAGACTAGAAAATCTACACTTTTGACTAAAGGCAATGTACGCTTTACAAGCAGTAAGACTGCATCTATTTTAACCGACTTCATAAAGGAGGAGGTTCTCAATTCGACCTGTATGCTTTAAAAAATCATTTATCTGAGAGGTGCACAGCGGGAAATACGATTCTGCGCCGGCCATTAAACTATCGATATAAAAATAAATTGTGGTCTATTTGAATTCATTGATCTTATAATAATTCAGCAAACGTGAATGCGGATCTAATATGAACAACAAAAAATCAAATTCAATAGACGTGTTTTGTTTCAGATAAAATTTCAAATATATTGACTTAGTTTTTATAAGAGTATTTTTTACTGGCAACGTTTACTATCTGTGACCAGTGCGTGTGGGGCCCCCACACGCGATGCATAATTCCGTGTTCTTCCAATTCAGGCGTCTAATATGAACTAGTGAGAGCAAAACACTGAGAACTTTTACTCATTCATGGATAATGTGGGAAGGAAGCTATAATTAAAACAAACGGATCATTATCTGATGAGTTATCGTTGCAGTCTTCCAGATAGTTATTGCAGTGAACATTTTCAAATAAAAGTTCATTCGAATTTACATTAATTTCTTACAGAAATGTATACATTTCAATTTATAGTTAGGTAATTTAGGTCACAAGTAATATAATAATTTATTTTGTTTTGAATCTTACAAATCTTCATTAGAGTTTCTCGTGCATATTTTTTAGTCAGTTTTCATATCGTTGCTAAGTAAGACATTAATAAACAAGTTCTTTTTTTTTAGTTATAAGCTATACCTATGCATCTACGCAATTTCAAATAACAAAAATATATCCAGCACTGTACAACTTAAGAGTCTAATTTTTCACTCACACTCTTGCAATGTTACTTAAACTGGTGTTTTATAACTTAATTGTTTATAAACTGTGATTAAACTGAACTAAGCTCGACGTCACTGAAATATTATTATACAGGTTTCCATAATCACACACACAACACAGGCAAAATTATGTTTGGTCAGCACAAAACATACTTATTTCCAAAAAAAAAAACGATGATAACACAGATCACATTTTATTCCTATTCACATCACTATTTCGATTTCCCGCTACGAATTTTCGCGCACTTTTTATAACGTTTAGTTTTTGCACCGAAAAATGTATTTATAAACTTTTTTTTTAATTTATTAACGTTTAATTGTCGTTTTTGTCGTAAAGTACATACCGATAAGTGTTGCATATTGCGATGCGTACGGCCGAGTGCAGTGTACGTATTGCTCGATGTGAGGAAGCGGCACCTTCTTATATAGCATTCGAGTGATGGGTGGGTGACTTTCGGGATTACTTTCTCTGTCACTGCCATTTTTCTGGATCATTCGTATCCAGAACAAATATCGAAACAGGAACATTTTTATCCTTACTTATTCTATCCTCTTGTGGGTATAATAAATGCACGGAGCCATGTAATGTAAGCAGATTATTACTGATCTATACAAACGTTTTGCTATTTGGTCCCTAGGGGCCCTGATAGTCATACATTTTACCAACAAATGATTCCCGTTATAGTTAAAGTTGCACTGCACACACACAGTTGAACCTTTTGCTATTATACCGAACACACTCCAGGTGGTACAGCGCACAGCCCAAAGTCGGCTACGCTGGCCAGGTTAGATGTATTATGCTCTTTGCAGGTTTGCAAGTACTAAGTTAAGTAGGTTCCACTTACGATTGAAATGAAATTTAGGTACATTTTAAGAGACAAGAACAACTTTATGATTCGCGAAACACAAGTAAAACAACAGTGCCTGTAGCACAAAGTTATGTCTAGCTTATATTATACAATACGACACTGAGAAGGATGGCAATACATTTAGTTTAGGTTTAGTGTTAAGAAAACGAGCACCTTTGCGCAGATTCTATTGGACATTGTATTGCTATCCCGCTCCTACATGATAGCCGTGAGAGAGATGGCAATACACTTATGGTGCTAACAGAATGTCCTTCTTAATTATTAATTACTTATATTCTGCTCGAGTAAATGAATTTAAGTCATCAAACGAATATCTAGGAATAGTCTAATATTAGCTGTGGTAAATCCACAATTTATCAACTCTGAAAAGAGTATCAAAGAGAAGTAAGAGTTTCTTACCGGCTCTTCTCAGTGGAAGCAGCATTCCGAACCGGTGGTAGAATCTGACTATTTGTACTATGCGAATAAGAATAGGAATGTCAATAAAACATGAAAAGTATGGTTTGTAAAAAACTTATTTGCATACAATAATAATAGTACCTACATCAAATATAAATAAAAAGGTTAAATTAGTGGTAAATTGTCTAGAATATTTCATTATTTAAAGTGATAATTCGTTTTTTCACGTCACAATATGGCGCAAAGTCGATCCCATTCTCATTTGAATCGCATACTAGGCCACTACACGAATAAAAAAAATATTGATTTTGATTTGAAAAATTACGTTTTACCTAAAGCGTTACGAATTGTAACTTTTTTTAAACATGTTATACAACAAATAGCAGTTGTGTAAACTACATTAGATATTATGTTCCTGCTTCCGTTTTCCCGCACGCGAAACTGGGTAAACAACACATAAATATAATTGTTAATGAGCCACGCAAATACTTTTAATAGTCATTCGATATTCCATTTGGACTACAATTATTGCACATACATTCCAACAAATATGTTTATGCTGATAGCTTGCCATGACAGCATATTTAAATAATTAAATATCGCCAGAAAAGACATACTCATTGTATGATGCCAAACTAAGCAATATAATGTGTATGTACAGGTATATAAAAATTATCAGCATTAATCATTGTATTTCTTTCAGTATTTTCAGTCTGTATTTGTCGTCTGGGAACCTCATCTTCACGACCTGCCGCACCTCCTCGCAGGAGTACCCCTCGAACTGATCTCGCTGGTTGTTCCACAAATCTGATATCTCTAACAGCTGCGCTCGGAGTAGACGCGGTAACTTCGTGAATTTCGACCAAACATTTATTTTCTCTTCAAATATGATTGGCTCCTGTAAAAATAAATGACAGTGGGGTTAGCATGCATGTCAAGAATAGACCTCTGGCACGGATTCACTCGCTCGCTCTGTCTTATTTGATACGAGAGAAAGAGACAAAATCAACATATTTCGTGACATAAGTCTAGTCTTGGCTCATGTGACAACAACAAGTGTAGTAACAAATATAAGAAATAATATTTCGTGTCTCGCCTCCACGCAACAATATTCTGTGTCATAGAATGAACTTTTTGTATGTGTTAATATAGTTAGTTTTTTATTGGCAAAAAAAATTACAAGTGTGGGCCGACGCGCTTCCATGGTAGCCAACGGCGCTTTACGTAAAACGTTTAAAACAATAGTGGCCACTGAAACATCTGACTATTAGAAGATATACCTCAAACAGTGTGCCAACTTCGCCAACAGTGTCGTCGACGCGCATGGCCAACATATGCACCACCTCCTCGCTGATCGGCTTGCAGTCGGCCAACAGTCTGTCCAACACGGCTTGGCAGAGCGCATGTACCAGCGTACACACCGCCAACACGTACATGCGGGGAGGCAAGATGCCGTGCCAGCAACACTTCAAGTCCTTCATCAGGGAGACTGCGTTGTTTATAGCGCCGTCGAACTGTTCGTAGGTATCGTGGGTCCATGGAGTCAGTTCTGTAATTATAATCATAATGAACCTTCGAAAAGATTCTTCATCTTTTTAACCGACTTCAAAAAGGAGGAGGTTCTCAATTCGACCCGTATGTTTTTTTTTTTTTTTTTTTTTATGTATGTTACCGCATATCTCCGGCGTCTGTCGACCGATTTCGAAATTTTTTTTTAGGTTTGCTAGGGAATTCTTCAAGGTTGGTCCCATTTCCAGAATATTATCAGAAATTTAACCCCTTGGGGGTGAAATGGGGGGTTGAAGGTCACATAATTTCAAAAATATTTTTTGAACGACTTGAAACTTTGTATATATATTTAACATACAAAATAAAAAAACACGTCTTACAGGAATTTTGAAAGAAAAAATATGTAGGGGGTGAAATGGGGGTCCAATCCGGACTACAGCATATCTCCGGCGTTAGTGAACCGATTTCGAAAAATCTTTTTTTGTTTAATACGGATTGTTAACGAAGATCGAAACCCACCCCCAAAGGGGTGGAAAGGGGGGGGGGGGGTGATTTTTTTTTGGCTGTAAATTTTTACTTTTTTAGGGCTGTTATAAGGTGATAATATTTGCAAATTTTCAACGATTATTGACACTAAAAATCGTGAAAAAAAATTATTTTTAACAAAAAACAAAAACCGACTTCAAAAACCTAGGTGCACTAAAAAGCTACAAATAACCTTACAATTCATTACATTTGGAGTCGGTGCCAATTCATGTGTGTATTTGCCTTGTCTGACGTTGATTGGCACCTACTCCAAATGTAATGAATTGTAAGGTTATTTGTAGCTTTTTAGTGCACCTAGGTTTTTGAAGTCGGTTTTTGTTTTTTGTTAAAAATAATTTTACGAAATATAATGGAATAAGAAGAGGAATGGCTGTTTTTTTATACATTTAGGCCGCGTTTCCACTGACGCGGAGCTGGGCGGAGAGGAGCGGTGAAGAGCGGTGAAAAGTGATCAGTTTTCCACTGAAGCGGAGCTGGGCGGAGAGGAGCGGTGAAAATTGGTGTGTTTTCACTAAAGTCCTCCGCACAGCACCGGCCCGCTGTCCTCCGCTCTGCAATGCTCGTTGTTCTCCGCACCGCATAGCCTCGCTATATTTTTATGAATATCCGCTCAGCTCTGCTCCACCCCGCTCGTGCTGTTTCCATTGAAGCGGAGCGGAGATTTCGAGCATAGTAATTGGTCAATTCGTGCACCGCTAAGCTCCTCTCCGCCCCGCTCCGCGTCAGTGGAAACGCGGCCTTATACAGCTGTTTTAATGCAAGGTGATTGAAATAGGTTTATAACAAATCGGGAATTACGTGAGTTACGTATTCAATAGTAAGAAAAAAATCGTATGCAAGAATGTTTGCCATTCAATAAATCGACAATGGAATTTTTAAGTGCAATGGTTCTACAATGCCTGTGCAAATAGATTAACTATCTATAAATCTAGGAGTAGGATTCATTTGGGGTAGGGTAGTTTAGATACTTGAATACACACCACTGGACTCAATGCTCTGCACAATACTGTTCTTCTGATTCTGTAAATACAGTGAGATTTTTTCGAGGCCGAGCACTCTTAGGTCCTGGATGCACTCCAGCAGAACTAAGGTGAGCTGGTCAGCCAGGTTCGTGGGCAGCGTGGTGCACCATGGCGGGCCAAGCAGACCGTGCGCGAGGTAGAAGCAGTTGTTAAAGAATAGTGCTGGGAAAGGAAAAGAAAAATATTAATTATAATTCCAACATAAAAAAATTGTCAATGCCAAATGAACTCTATAAAGATTGAATTTCTGTGTTAAAAGCCACGCGAACAAATCTGTCAATACATTTTCTTTCTGTCAATACAGTTGGTTTTGCTATTGGCAAACATTATGCAGGGCGGGTCTTCACCTCAGGAGGTAACAGAGTTCTATGATTAATTTAATTATTGGAATTCCGTCCTTTTTTTTTTAACGTCGGAAAATTCTTTATGGATACTCTGCCACCTCAGGGGAAGTAGCAGGGTTATGTGGAAGTCCTGGCAGAACAGAAGGCCGTTTACCCACTAAAAACCGATGGTGTACCCACTTCCGCTTATACAAGGCGCCACGGGATCGGTTTGGCATGTACCGCGACATTGGAATGGAATTAGATCTAAACCTAGGTTTGTAGGTATTTAGATTATATTCTGCATTATAATTTTATTACAAGTTTTGTTAACTTTTGTGATACAGAACTGATCTCTCATAGATTTAATAATGATTATTATTTGATGTAGGTCTTACCAATATCAGAAGGACAGAACTCCAGATTAACTTTGAACTTCCTCGGTACCAAACTCTGGTACATCACAGCTATATCTTTGACGTAACCAACCAGTTGCCTGCTGTACTTCTCTGGCAGCTTGGCACTCTCCTCCAAATGCTCAACGATTAACGACATAACAGCTTTTACGTTCTGAGATATCACACATCTTGGTAAAAATAGTGGTTTGTTAATGTCCCAAGAAACATAGTTATCTGTTACATCTAGAATTGAATCATTCTCGTTGTGAGGATGCGAGCCAACAACAATAGTACCGTTTGAGAGGCTATCGTTCAACATTCTACGTACATCAGACAGAAGTTTATCACACTTTTTGTTGTATAGGACACACTCTGTGTCGTCGATGTACTTGTTTAATGGAGATTCATCAGGTTTAACAAACTTTAAGTCTATTAGAAACTTGTTAAAGCAATCCAACTCTACAACTATGTTCTTGTAATTCTGGTAGCTACTGTCACACGACGGTAAATTCATTCTTATGCAGTCCTCAATGATTTTGTTGAAGAACTTCTGTCTTATCATCTCGGCAAACACTTCAATAAATGTTTTATCACAATGAAACTGTGAACCGAGTGTTGTATGAATAAATTCAAATATAGCTGTGAGATTATTGAAAATTGTTTGATAATTTGGCTTCTGCATATCATTTAAGTTGATTTTTATATTAAATACAATAGCACCAATGTGATCTTCGGTGAATATATCACAGTTGTGTCGTATGACGTTATGGAGAAGATTGTTCATGAAGAAGTTTGAGAACAACCCTAGCTCGGCGTATAATCTGTCAGTAACATACAATGTTTTTACCATTTTCTGGAGAAGTATAGGATCACTCTGTTGTACAGATAGAGAATATGTTGAATATTTCAAACCTTTCTTCTCCGACCATGAGAACATATCTTCCCATTCCACACTCAGCTGTGCTGTGTACAAAGCCAATTGATTCTCGGCCTGTTCGTTTACGTTTACTAATGCTTTCGCCATATTGCCTTCAAACTTCAACTTTTTCAATTCGATTTTTAAATTTTGAACAGCTAAGATCGCTTCGCTGTAATTAAATCTGCCGAATTCATGATTGGCCTGTTCTAAAACCCTTTTACCTTCAGCGACAGTGCATAAATCTTCGAAAGTAGCGAAGGATTTTAACAACTTATCGTAATGGTTGTTGAATTCTTCATCGTCTATATCAAATTGTTCACTCAATGATTTTATACTGTCTGTGTAATTTGTGTAATCGGTAATGATGTTACCTTTTCTGTTCTTGTAATTAAGTTGTTCAAGACTCTTCGTTACGGTGAAATTGATGAAAGTGTCCGTAATATTCTGTTGTACCGCCCAGGATAAAAGTTGTAGGCGCTCGGTAAGATCTTTTACCTTAGGTAAGAGCTCGTCGCGATGTTTCTTCAAGTTTACCGTGTTTGCTTTGTTTGCTTCTTGTAATACTGCATTTAATAAACTCATTTTAATAGTAAATTGAAGTTAATTAGTTCAATTTATATTCGGTTTTAAAAATAATATTCTACGCGAGCACAGTAAACAGTTCGAAATTTGAATGTTTGTTTCGACTTTTGTTTGACAATTAAAAGTAACGTTCAGAAACGTACGCAAAATTTTATTAAATTCATTCCTAAATTTTCTGCACTTATACAATGTTCTATAAATAGTGTATACTGTTATTTGTCATAGTTTGCAATAGGTAGTCACATTGCAATACAAAAAGAAATTCAGGAAATAGGGTCAACTACAGCTTCATTCAATGAATGATGCAAATAACAAAAGATTTGCATAGATTTTAGGTAATTGGATATGCTGTTCTTTGTAATTTCCTTATTGTTAGATAGCTCGTTCGTTGCTAACGTTGCGGTATGTTAAATCAATAAATCGAATCTCAAGGACACCACTGTATCAATCCTTAAAAATTGAAACAATAAATAATTTAAAATAATCAGTTTAGGCATTTGCCGTAATGAACGACAGTGAAATTGAATGTCTGAAAACCGAATTGGAGCATGAAAAGACTTGTAGGTGAGTAGGTAATAGTTTAGTTCAAGGAATAACTTAAAGGAGTCTTAAAAATAACTTAATTTTTATAAATATCTACTTGTTCGTTACTTTTAGTAAGATATAATCTTTAGGCAAACATAAAGCCATACCACACCACATCGTTTTAGTTGAAAAATCTTATCTATAACTACTTACCTGACAGTATAGCTTCTAGCAAATTTAATTAGATACAATAATTATTAATTTTTACTTAGAGATTCGGCGGCATGGCAGAATGGAGAGTTGGAAAAACAAATTATGCACATGCAAGAGGAGCTCCGCAGAAGTGATTACACCTGGGACCATGATGACAACCTGCACCGGGAGAGTTCTAAGCACAAGCTGCTTCTCGAAGCCATCGACGCCCTTAAAGAACAGCTACCTATTCTGAGGGAGAAGATTAAAAGCGCTAAGATTTGCGGGGCTGGTAAGAATTTCTTTGTTTATAGCTGCTCAGGGAATATAAGTTGATAATAAATAACATTTTTATATTAATAAAGTAAGCTAAAATACCGCTTCTTTTCAGATTGCAAGCTGAAACACGATGATCTAAACATAAACTTGGACATTCTTACTCCTGTAAGTTAACACAGCACAGTTTTCTGTTTTTGTATAGCGTCTGGCATTATATATGTATTAGCAAGTCATTATATATTAGCGTTAGAAATTTCAAGGGAACACCGTCCACCGATATCTAGCTTGAAATAACGATCCTAAAATACTTTTACAGGCAGAGCTGCTCCGTACAGTTAAGAGATTCGAGCGCCTCAAAACTGACTTGATAAGCACGCTACGAAGCAAGGAATGGCGCCTAGACTCGGAGTCGAAGGTATGACAACTTCTTTTGTCTAGATTTTGTTAATTATAGAAATGGCCTTTTCAGAACTTATAGTACTAGGGATCCCAGTACATTGAATTTGTATGGTAACAGCTGTTTAGTTTGGGACCAGAACAGTGCGTTTTCTAGCGATATTTAGCGTTAATTCCATGTACTTAATAAAGCTTAATTAATTATAGTTGTTCGTACGAGTGAACGACCAAAGAACTTACCTGCAGAACGAACTGTTGATCTGCCACAACAACATTATGCGTCTGCAGAAGAATGTCAGCTATTGGCAGTAAGTATTTACCACCTATTGTTGATTGGATAAGTACAGTAGGTACATAGTTGGCAGTAAAAAGCAGGATTTAAGATTTTTTTTTTAAACATTTAAGAAATTTAAGATTGCCATATTACTAGCACTCCCTTCCCGTTCTAGCTATTCGATGTGTGCGAAAAATTGTATATTTCAGGACGAGCGGCCAGGGCATGAAAGGGGCGCGACCAATTTCCTCCCAATACCAAAATGAACTATATCGACTCATAGATAAAGCACATTTTTCAAGAAAATGTCATCACTGACACGAGCGAATTTAGTCACGACGTTTTTGCCACAGTATTTCAATCTTTATATATTTTAACACAAGAGTTAATTTTCGAAATCCGTCAAGTGGACTCGCTAATTTTATTGGCGTTTTTCGGTGATCAATTATATAACTTAGTGTCGGATGATTAAGGTTTATTTTTCCTTATTACTACCGATCTTAGAATAATTACACATAGAAACCAAGTCCGCGCGCCAATTTTGAAGCACCTTAATTGGAGCCATAAATGGCTCCAAACGCCGGGCCGCTCCGTAGTGTTCAATGTCAATGCACGCCGAACGTGTCTCGCGAAAAAAAAAATATTATGACGATTTGTGCAGTTAAATTGTGTCACAACACATCTGAAAAACAAAAGAAATGTGATAACATCACTTTTCACAGGTAAGCTTTCAGTATTTCATAGTATCTTGTAGTTAATTAAGTCAAAATAGAACAAAATAGAAACGTTTTAATTCAATGCACAGTGTTGCCCGATTGTTAAAATATTTTCCCATTTTAACTGAATTTATTGCTCCGAATAATTAATTTTAAAACATTTGCTACTGTTACTTACTGTTGTTGTTCTTTAATGTAGGTGTTTGTGTGATTTAACGATATCTATACGATTTCTATACGAACGATATTTTATAGGTTTCTAAACTGATTATTTTTTAATAATTATTTTTTATTTTTCATAATATGAAGACTATTCGATTAGAAATATTTGTTGACTTGATTGGTTTACTTTAGTTACACAGTATAAAAATTCATAATTGTATACAATAATTAAAATATATATATTTTTACGTGTTGTTGTTTTCTTTTATTCGTTTCATAAAAATAAACATTCCCGTATTATAACAACATTACATTACCATATCCACACTTTACCACACATAGCTATTTATGCATGATTGCCAAAAACAAATGGTTATCAGCGGCCGAGTCATTACCCCACTTTCGGAAAACTGGACCTTCACTGGCAACATTACCCAAGTGTATGTGTGCGTGTCGCCGGGCGTAAGCACGTAATCGGCACGCCTGTGTGAACCGGTTTAGTGCTTCAATTTTGACAGAGCGCTTGTATGAAGACTATCTTTCTATGTGTAATTATTCTAAGCTACCGATGTTATGTTCCAGGAATGTTCCCAGAAGGAACGACGAGAGAGTTCTGGACCCAAAGCGAGGACCTATAAAGAAGATGATAGGGAATGAACGACTACCGCCCATCGCTACATAGATTATTACACCACACTTGCAAGAGTAGGAAGAATGTTAAACACGTAATTGAGTGGACTATTTTGGACCTTATAGTTGTTATAACGTTCAGATTATCATTCTCAAGAAGTATAGTTGGTAGGAATATATAGTTTATTATGTACCTAAAACACTATTTAATAATATACTATGGATTTAAATTATTGTTGTTTAACACATATATAAAGCATTATTATTATTATTATCATATTATTTTGAAAACACAAATTATATTTAAAGATAAATATTATAATTAAAAATATTAATTTAAATGACAAAGAGAGATATAATTATATATAACGAATAATCACACTGTATTTTAGATAAGAGCAAATAAAAATAAATAATTCAATTAACGAAGAACATTTTATTGACATTATTATTCTAAGGATCTCACATTTTTTGGTCATCCACCATCGTTTTTTTTACCAATTGACATTGCTGTTAATTAATTGACACTGGCAAAATACCTACCTGCTAAATGTATGCGGCAGCTATAAATATCTTAATACATTATATTTTATCATTTAATTTTAATTTCTTAAAAGAAGAATAGTTACTTTGTCGTAATAAAACAATGTAGCAAGAAGCAATATGTAAACAAAAAAACATACATGTTCAATTGATAACCTTCTCTTTTTTTGAAATCGGTTACAAGCCAGTGAGATTAGGAAAATAGGGAGTCGTTTAAAAGGAATACCGGGTATTGCTATTATTACATTATCATGTATTAAATAAAATAAACAATAAAATACAGTTGTTGCTGAACTCAGGTGTTCCTAATCGGTTTGTTATACCTGGTAGGGAAATCTACAGTCGTACTAATGTATTCACCGGTCTCGAATTCTCCATATGGCCTTCTGTACAGTGCAGCTGAAACACACAACAGTATTTATAGAAGAAAGCAATGATAGCCTCGTCGGTAGAAAGCCCGCCTTGGACGTAAGGGGTGCAAGTTCAAATCCCGGACACCTCTGAGATTTTCATGTGCGAATGTCATTTTCAAAAATGATTACACTTGCTGAAAGGTGAAGGTTTACTGTCGTGAAGAAACCTGTACGTCTATAGAAAGGCGTGTGAAGTTCACCAACCCGCACTGGGCCAGCGTGATGGACGGTGGCCCAAAATCTTCCTCGTATTGAGGGAGTAGGTGCCAGGTATAGTGGCAAAAGGTTCGCCCCCTATTACATTGGAAGCAAAATACATCGGTGGAGTTGCGGGCCCACTACTGTGCACCTCTGCCTACCCCTTCGAGAAATACAGGCGTGATGATGACGATGTATATTTGTATAGGGACCCAATTCTCGATTATCGACATCATCTCTATTCGACATTATGTCCGAAAAATTACGACCAATTTGACGTTTTGTTTTGACATATGTCAAATTATAGATGACGTCGTTCTGGTGAGAATTGCCAGCTTGGTTTTGGTATTGGCAAAAATATTGACGCTCTAAATTTGACGCTACAGTATGCTTAATTAGTCAGTTGTATGTAGGTATGTGCTGGATGGTTAAAAATGTATATCCGCGGATACAGATATTTGGTGCCACGATTCGCGGATACGGATACGGATATCCGGCACATCACTAGTTGTATGTAACGTACGTATGACGCAGTGGTGCCGGTCGAGATGCAGCCGCAGATGTCTCGGGCAGGCGCAGACGTACCCGCCGGCGGTGTTCACGCACGAGTACTCGCACCCGTCCAGCTCCTGCTCGCACTCGTTGATATCTACCATACATAGAAAGAGACGACTATACTTTACTGTAGTACGTCATGAATCTAACGACCAGTTACCAATTTCCTTTATTGTACATTTGTAGTAAAACATTAATGTATTTGATAATAATAGAGAATTTATTGTTTTAATTATGCGCACCGCGACACGTTAAAGTCATACAAAGATGAAAAAAAAACTTGTTCAATCAAATGAATGATGATTAGCGTATAGCGACAGCGTACTATAGTGTAGAATAGCGTAGTATAGCGTAGTAAGTGTAGTAGTGTAGTATAGTGCAGTATAACGTGCTATAGTGTAGTATAGCGCAGTATAGCGTAGTAAGTGTAGTAGTGTAGTATAGTGCAGTATAACGTACTATAGTGTAGTATAACGTACTATAATGTAGTATACCGCAGTATAGTGTAGTATAGCGCAGTGAATTGTAGTAGTGTAGTACAGCGCAGTATAGCGTAGTAAGTGTAGTAGTGTAGTATAACGCAGTGTAGTGTAGTATACCGCAGTATAGTTTAGTAGAGTGCAGTATAGCGTACAATAGTCTACTATAGTGTAGTATAGCGTACTATAGCGCAGTATAGTGCAGCAGACTCACCCAGACAGCGCTGCCCTGCACCAAGCGCGAGGTATCCGGGCGGGCAGGTGCAGCGGTACGCGCCGGCCGTGTTCACACACACCTGCGTCGAGTGGCAGTGGTTGTTCTCTATCAAACACTCGTCTATATCTACAAACAAACACATTTAACTATCTGAGATAATAATCCTTACTAATATTATAAATGCGAAAGTAACTCTGTGTGTGCGTAACGCAATCGCGCCTAAACTACTGAACCGATTTAACTGAAATTTGGTGCAGAGATAGTCTAGAGCCTGGACATAATAATAATGGTTTATTTCAGACTTTGTTTAAACAGTAACATAGGCTGTTACTGTTTAAGCGACTTCCAAAAAGGAGGAGGTTTCTCAATTCGACTTAGGCTATATAATATCACGCTACGAGACGGTAACAATAAGCGTGGGTGAACCGCGGGCCCAAACAGACAGACTTGGGGCCCAGGAATTATGTCAATGCAAAATGAACTTTCTTTTAATGCAAAATAAGGTTCTAAATTACCATCGCACGTGTGGAGTGTAGTGTTGTAAGTGTAACCGGGGTCGCAGCGCCCTCTGTAGCTGCGGTCCAAGTTCTCCGTCACGTTCACGTCAAAGAACACCGTCGGCGGCTGCGAGCCTGCGCGACAAATCATTTTCAACCTTAATTGTCTACACTTAGAATCTTAATCAGTCCATTAACAATATTTAAATGGATGGTGTAATTTAGTAATGTGAGTATCAGGCAACAAGTCTCACAAAGTCTTTTCAAGACACTCTCTGTGATACATACTCAGTCACATAAAAATAAAATACATAATCACGCCTGTATTCCCCGAAAGGGTAGGCAGAGGTGCACTGCAGTGCGCCCACACTTCGCCGATGTATTTCAGTCTCAATGTAATAGGGGGCGAGCCTATTGCCATTATACCGGGCACATTTTCTCTCAATACGAGAAAGATGTCGGTAGACAACACATACTCATCGTATGATCCCAAACTAAGCAAGGCTTGTACTATGGGCACCATACAAAGGAGTGGATCCCATTTACACTCAGACCAGGGTAATTCCGAAAAGGTAATTTTCGAAATTTGTCGCTGACGGATATCGAACCTGCAAACACCCGCCCGAGCGACCTACACTCAAACCAGCCAGACCAAGCCTTCATCAATTGCAATACACTGTATAGCAGTGCTTTTCAACCTGATAAACCAGAAAAAAATCCTTTTGCTATTTTATTGTCTTTTTTTTACATTGTTATTTTTAGACGGGTTTGCTTTTTATTATCATGTATTTTCTTTGACATTTACACATTTTTAATAAAATTTAGTTGACTTTTATTTTTAATAAAACAATCCAGGCTGGAAAAAATATTTTACACACACTAAACTTAAGGCTAATTTTAAGTACTCTGACCCCCACATCAGAAGTGAGCACGCGGGCCGGGTCGATAGAGGCCCGGATAAAAAAAAAAAAAAACAGAAAAAATTACCGCAGCGCGGGCTCTAAATGCCATCTCCATTATATCTCCATGGTATTACCTGATACGCTGTAAAACTCTTCAATGTCACTCGAGTAATGAGAATTGACTATTTCAGGCTGCGTTTCGAATGTCACTTCTGGTAGATATGAGTTCTGCAAAAAAGTAATTATGTATCAGACCCACGGGAGAGTCCCCAATTCGACTTTCGAGAGTGCGTAAGAGAGTTCAGCAAAATCGTTTGAAAGAAATGTTACCGGATTGATCGTGCGAGCATCTGCAGTTTTTATCGATTCAATGGGTTCGTTCATACTAACAACATCGCTCGTGTCCTCCTTGGAGTCGTACACCTCGTTGTCTGAAGGCGGCAACGGCTCGCATCTTGGAAGGCCGGGACACTTTCGAATCTATATAGTAGGTACAAAAACCAAAAATTTACGTGTATGTTTGATATGTCAAACGTACATAATACGAAAATATTAATTGTTGCCTGCGCCCCTTTGAATACAAAATTGGAATATACAAACCGAATAATACTAATATAAGATCATGGATGCGTGCGACCCTTAAGGCTCATCTTTGACGCCTCAAAGAATAGCGTCGCGACGCTAACTATGATGGGGACTGAGGTGTTAGACGTCTTGATGTCATAGTTAATAACTGGGTACCCTCATATTTAGTTGTTGTTTGCGGTCCGATCCACGCAGAAAGTGCTCATAGTGTCATTTATTTATTATATATTTATACCAACAATTAATTATTTAACCCCTAAATATGAGTAGGATTAAAATACTTATAGAGCTTGTAGGCGATTAGGGTACAATAAATAATTAGATACGCAATTAGGGTTTTACTTTAGGTATAATATTGCGATATAATTTTTTTTACAACTTTTATGTAATGCACGCGTGGAGACCACGTCGCGTCCCGTTTAGGAGTAGTATAGTAGTGATCTGTGTTTAGGAGTGTTCGGGCGGACGATGCCGTGCGCCGGCGACCCGTCGCCCGCACCGCCGCCTCACCCCTCGTATCCTTGTCGTAGACAAGCTAGAGTAACTACCTAGTTACGTGCGAAACATACCTGCACGTTGTCTCCCTGGCACGGGGCGCGCGTGCGGCAGTGTCTCGTGCGCGCCTGCGTGCCCGCGCCGCAAGAGCGCGAGCACGCCGCCCAGCGCGACCACGCCGACCAGCGCGGCTTCCACTCCATCTACACACACCAAAACCTTACCACTAAGAAACGCGTATACCATGGGTACCACACAATGGTTTTTTTTTGGACTACGCTGTTGGCCGTGAGGTGGCCTTTACAGCTTTACCGGAGGAGTGGCGAGCGTAGAGTGCACTCCAACCAAGGCCTTAAGGGCGGTAAAGAGTGGCAACTAGCTCAAGGGCGCCACAGAGGGCACGACCTCGGCTTGGGCAGTTACCGTGAGGGGAGAGGTAGTGACTGCGCTCCTAGGTGCAAAGATGCACCTACGAGCGGAAGAGGGATTTTGTTTGACCATACAATGGACTGGGGGCGATCCCAGTTTACACACCCAGACCGGGGCAAATTCCGAAAAGGTCATTTCCGAAATCTGCAGCCATCTGCACCTGCGCCCTTATCATGGCCGTGTCGACATAAGTTTCATCTCTTTCAACTGAGAGATTTATCAATAAAATGACGTCTCTTCGAACTTTTTGTACTGGTCATGGTCATGTTACAGGGTCTGGTTCAGTTAGCCGAGCCGCCTACGCTCGAACTACTAAGCCTGAGCCGTCGTCGACGTCAAAAATATTACCTTACTAATGCACTTTGCCCTGCAGTGGGATAGTCAAGGCTTGATATGATATGAATGCACTTACATTTGAAGACGCCTTTGAGCAGAGCTAAGCGCCTTTTGCGAATCTAACACTGTGGTAAACGTCATCATAGCCTATTTCTGCTATCCTAGTCCTTTCTTCATTATGACTTGTGTCTGTGCCGTATCTATTTATTTTCTTTCTTTCTTTCCTTCACGTGATGATTAAGCAGTAGTTGTAGCATGAGCGCTAAGACTAAACTTATGTCACAGAATATGTTGATTATATCTCTTTCTCTCTTATGAAATAAGACAGAGAGCGACCGAGCCAATCCGTGACAGAGGTATTGTCTTGACATGCATGCTAACACCACAGTTGTCGGTGGTAGATATAAAAAATTTTACATCACGATAAGGCGTCTCTTTATATTCATGAAAGTCAGCATAAGCGTTAGACTAAGAAAGTTTTACGTAATATTGATTATCATCATACGGCAGGCTCACGTAATCAAGAACGATCCGTTTCGCTAACCCATAGTGAAATGCTCTACGAGGCGTTAGCTGATACCATATCGTATGTCCTCCCATAGAAAATAAACTTACATCACACGAAGGCATGTGGCATTTCCTTCTATCAACCGTCGGACCTTTGCATGCGGACTCATCCAATATAATCCTGTCTGATTTCGTGGTATTATCTGGAGAAAAAAAACATAAGCGTCAAATTAAGGACCTCCTTATTTTAAGTCGGTTAAAATAAAAATGCACATTTCAACTGAGATAACACAAGCGGGCTCGCACTACTGATTTTGTTTTGGATTTCATGTGCATTTTAAATAATCATTACCACTTGCCAAATCTACTGCGGACTACTGCCCCCTTACCGCCTGTCTTGCAGCTATGTTTTCTTTTTTTTTTTTACGAAATGAGTGAATTTGAATGATATTTTGATGGAATAAGATGAGGAATGCGATATGCGGTATTTATGACAATGTCGAGTAATTATAGCAAGGACAAACTCAATCAATACACGTTTTAATAAAAATCCAGCTATGTTTTATTTATTTTTTACGAAATGTGTGAAATGATGAAATTTAATGGAATAAGATGAGGAATGGCTTCACCTGCGACTAGCGCGGGTATTTCGCCAATGTCAAGTAATTAATAGCAAGGACAAATTCAATAAATACACGTAATAAATAAAAATGAATGATGACAGTGATAAAGATCCAGCTATGTTTTGCATATTGCTTTCAGTTTTTGACAGTTAACTCAGTTTAAAATCTGTCAAAAAATTTCAGTCACTATTAAAACAACAATACTTTAAGAGGTGGTGGTAAAGCCCCAGCAATTGTAGCATGTGCGCCAAGACTAAACTTGTGTGTAACTTTTGTCTCTTTCTCTCGTATCAAATAAGACAGAGAGTGAGCGAAAACGTGACATAGAACTAATCTTGACATATGATTATCTACATATCAATAGATGAATGTGTGAAGTTCACCAACTCATACTGGATACAGCGTAATTAACTACGACCCAAAACTTCCTCACATTGAAGGGGGAGTGTGTCCGGTATAATGTCAATATGCTCGCCCTCTACTGTACCGAAATCACATCAACGTAATGTGGGTGCACTATAGAGCACCTCTGCTTACTATTTCGGGGAATAAATGCGTAATGGTATATACTTATTTCAACGTGTACACAAGTATTATGAATATAATAATAATAAGACTTACTACAATTACTTACCAATAGTATTATTATCGTTGTCGATGTATTGACACACCCTGGATCTGAACTGGTATCCCAAACCACAGGTGACGTTACACGAAGTCCACGAGGCCCAAGTACTCCATTTACCAGGTACTGAGATGATACAAATTATTCCCGACAGTTCTAGTTTGATTGAATACAATATTTTCGCCAGACAACACATACTCATCGTATGATCCCAAACTAAGCCTAACTCTGAGTATCATAAAATGGACTGGAGGCGAGGTGTTTATAACAACAAATTCCAATAGGGCCAGTTAAAAAAAAATGGAAAAAAAACTTTTTAAGAACAAGCTTATAATAAATTGCTCTTAGGTTTCGTGTTCTCCTCGGTAAGCCCTTTCATTTGATACCCATACTGTGGTAGTGCAGAAAAATTAACTATTCTGCCATCTTGCATGATCCGCCATATTGGAATTATAATGACGTCACATAGCTATGCAATGCATGCATTGTCATCCAAAATAAGCGTGTATACCAAATTTCAGTTCAATCGGTAAAGATAACTGATTTAAAATTCAGTTGCAAGATTCCACCCCGACATACATTGCAAGTTAATATAAAAGCTTGTAAAATCCGTTTTTGTAAGCACGTAAAAGTGGTGTAAGCACGCATGTCAAGACAAGACCTCTGTCACGGATTGGCTTGCACGCTCGCTGTCTTATTTCACATGAGAGAAAGAGATATAATCAACATATTTTGTGACATAAGTCTAGTCTTGGCGCACATGCTGGAACTACAGTAGATACTGTGAGTCGAGCGGCTTACGTATGGCTGGCGTATACTAAACTAAGCTGTCGTTGCTGTGTTTTTTTTATGTGAAACTTCGAGCAGCTTCGTGGCTCCTCGATTCTTTCCGCCGCTTAGACTCCGCCCATCGGTTGACTACGCTCACTTGCTCATTCACCGCTAAAACTACTTTGTTTTATGTTTCACATCTGCCAGGTGTCCCGCATAGGATCAGTTTTTGTAAAGCACTCTTTGCCACAATACAGATATAAATAGATATGGAAATAACACAAGAAAATATTTTAAAGGATAACATTAACGAGTGAATAATTCATGAAAAAAATGTTTTTAATGGGCCGACTTTTATACATTAAAATGATTTCCAAAAATTTAGGGCTTTTTCCTGTCTTCTCGACGGACCTGACGTTTTTCCCTGACAATCCGTGACCACCTTCTGTTTCCCTGACTTTCCAGAAGGTGGACACACAGGAAGTTGTTTTATAAATAGGTAATTGTTGGACGATAAACATTCCTTACGAGTGAGTAGTAGGTGTTACCTTGCACGGCGATGTTGTACCGCCGGTGCGCGGTGCCGGCGACGTTGTCGGCGCGGCAGATGTACTGGCCGGCGTCGCGAACGGCGGCGCGCCACACCGCCACCACGCTGCTGCCGTTCACGCCGTGCACGCTCACCGCGCCTGCGCTCGCGCCCAGCCGCTGAGTATCCTTTTACCACATGGAGATATTATAATGGAGATGGCATTTCGAGCACGCGCTGCGGTACATTTTCTGATTCCGCCATCTTTGTTTTCCCATATAGTTGCCGAATACTACAGGTACATGAAATAACAAAAATGGCGGAAAAAATCGCCGCAGAGCTATACGAAGAGTGGAGTTGTTATGGGTACTCTAGATACTCTATGCCTTGTACGAACACAACTACTTATCCAGCCTGTTACTCAAGTACCAAATAATACTATAAAGCCTGTACCAAAACGAACTCTGTGTCAATATGCTTAAAGATTAAATTTCCATGGTACAAGCCACACGATCCCACGCGTCATAATACGCACACGCTGTCAGTGTCACTTAGTTGTAAATGAACTTTTTCCATCAGTTAATAAAGTTCGATTTGGTATGGCAAACATTTTGCTAGAGTCGACCCGTCGTCAAAGTTACCTTTAACCAATGAATCTTGGGCATGGGATGTCCGTCCACCTCGCATTTCAGTACGATGCTCCTGCGCAGCTGCACCACGTGACCCTCCACTATATTATTACCGACGTTACCAGCGATGGTCGGCGGCTTCTCCACAGTGAGTTCAAACACTACTTCAGTAGTTCCGACCTTGTTCGTCATGATACAGGAGTATTTACCGCTATCAGGTACTTGTGTGTTATTAATAATCTATAACAAATAAGAAGCAAGCGTTGGTAGCCCAGTTGGTTAAACGTAAGAAGTAGGCATGTGACTTGTAGGGGAAAAAACGAAATAAATAATCGATTTTTCTCTCATTGAAATAAAAAAAAAATTACAGATTCTATCGCGTTTATTTACTATTTTATTTTCCCGACGTTTGATGCTTTACAGCAACCAAAAGACGCGATATAAATAAACGCAATAGAATCCGTAAAAAAGTTTTATTTCAATGTTTGGTATTCGCGTAAATATGAGAAGATTTTTCTCTTTAAAATAAATCAATTTGTTAAAAATCGATTTTTAGTCTTTGGAGAATCGATTATTAAAAATCGATTAAGAGAAAAAAATAATCGATTATTATAAAAATCGATTATTTTTTCACATCCCTAGTAAGAAGTGCAGTTTCAAAGCTCACACGTCTGAGATGTACGGATTTCATGTGAGAATGTAATTTTTAATAATGAACGGTGAAGGAAAACCACCTTCACATGTATAGAAAGACGTGTGAAGTTCACCAACCCACATTAGGCCACCGTGGTGGGCAATGGTCAAAATCTCCCTCGTATTGAGGGATAATGTGCCCGGTATAATAGCATTGCGTTCCCTCTATTACATTGGAACCAAAATACATCGAGAATGTGTTGGTGCACAACAATGCACCCCTACCTACTTGTCTACTTTCCTTACCATTGCATAACCGTCATCAGATAGTATGAACCTGGTACTATTCTCGTTGATCTCAGTGTACGGATGTTTGATCCACATCACCATAGGTAGAGGACTGCCTTCAACTGGACAAGTCAGGTTGACCGGTCTGCCATAATGTGCTGCTACCTTTTTTGATGTCTCTTTGGGTGTTGGAGGTGGTACTAAAATTGAAATCAGTAGATAGATAAACCAAACCTCTATGCATTGTTTTGCCAATACAAAAACGAACTATATACCATAGAGTATCTAGAGTACCCATAACGACTCCACTCTTCGCATAGCTCTGACAACAATTGCGATTTTTCCGCCATTGTTATCTCATGTACCTATAGTATATGGCAACTATATGGGAAAACAACGATGGCGGAGTCAGATAAACCAGAAAAGAATTACCGCAGCGCAGGCTCGAAATGCCATCTCCGTTATAATATCTCCATGGTATTACCTCGCCATAGAAGCACATTTTTCAATGTAATGACATCGACGCCGCGAGCGAGTTTAGTCGCGACGACGTCGCGTGGCTTTTCTCACAGCAATTTAATCTTTATGTTATTGGCACAGAGTACATTTAAAAGAAAGCTTAGTGAATTATCTCGCACCAGTATTTTCGAGGCATAAAACGTTTAACGACACCTATGACACTTGGAGTTTTTTTAAATTATGTACTAGCTTCTACCCGCGACTTCTTTCATGATTCCGTTCAGTGGTTTTTGAGTGAAACAGTAACAAACACCCATCCATCCTTCCAAACATTCACATTTATAACATTAGTAGGATAAACGATTCGGAACGCGATCTCTATTGAGAAGATCCAGCAAGAAACACAGAGAACTGGTTTTTTTAAACGCTTAAAAAAAAAAGTCGTTAAGTCAATAAACAGTGTTGCCAATAAAAATTTCAGATTCAATAACATACCCAAAACATCAACCAAGTAAACCACACTGGTATTTCCAACTTTATTTCTGGCAACACACGTATAATTCCCAGATTGTTCTTCAATCGCGTTCTTCACCATAATAACTTCTCCAAAATCGTGAGAGACCATCGTATCATCGAAGAGTTTTAATGGCACGTCGTCTCTGAACCAGTACACCTCGGGCAGGGGGTTCCCGTACGGGTGGCAGTGAAGGTAAAACGCTTGGCCGGAGATCACCTCGAGATTAATCTCGTTTGAACTATCATTCGTGTTTTGGAAAAGCGTTCGAAAAATTTTCGGTGGTTCTGTAAAATAAACTCGGAATATATAGAAACTTCATTCTAAAGTATTGTAGTAATTCAACAATTACTTTTTTCAGTAGGAAAATGCTATCATCTAGGTCTTAGGCAATTAATAAATACTCAAATGCGATTTTATGTGCGAATGTCATTTTCAATACACTAAACACTCGCTGAACGATGAAGGCAAAAATCGTGAGGAAACCTGATCGTCTACAGATAAGCGTGTAAAGTTCACCAACCCGTACTGGACCAGCATAGTGGACTATGGTCCAAATCTCCTTCGTATTGAGCGGGAATGAGCCCGGTATAATGCCAAAGGTTTGCCTTCTATTACATTGAAACCAAAATACATGGGCGTCTTGTGAGGGCAATGCAGTACACCTCTTCCTACCCCTTTGAGGAATACAGACGTGATGATGTATTCATTTACGTAAAAGGATCCAATCACATAAAGTCAGTTTTGAGATATGGCAGCTTGAAGTTTGATACTGTATTACATGTGGGATGGTAACCTAGGTGTTAAAAATGTTTGCTCTCATTTTTCGATGGGATCTTTTTTGTTGTCCGAAAAGGCTTAAATTAGGAACCGTTTGGTATACTTAACTAGTTTTCGACAATTTTGTGGATTATTTTTTGTATATTTTATAGCAGTGGTAGCCGTGTGGTAGAACGCACGCCTTGCAAATCAAAGTGTTTAGGTTCAAACCCCGGCTCGCACCTCTGGGATTTATATGCGAATCTCATTTTCATCCGAGATTATCACTTGCTATGAAACGGTGAAGGAAAACATCGTGAGGAAACCTGCACGTCTGAGGGAACTTGACTAGTTTTCGATAGATGTGTGAAGTCTGCCAACCCGCACCGGCCCAGCGTGGCGGACTATGGCCCGAATCCCCCTCGCATTGAGGGGAGGCCCGTGCCCAGCAGTGGGACTTTAAAAAGGGCTGTAGTAGTAGTAGTAGTTGTGGATTGGATCCTTTTTGCTTAAATACGTGAAATTGTATGGGGGATTGGAATTCAGTGAAACTTACCCAAAACATCGATTTTAACCTTCCTCTCGCTGCTGCCGCCCTCGTTGGTCGCAAGACAGGTGTAGACGCCAGCGTGCGCGCTCTGAACGTCGTTGAGCGTAAGATCTGCGTAGTTGATATCGTATGCGTTTTCGCTAACTAAGCGGCCATGTTTGATCCACTGTATTCCAGGTATAGGGTTGCCAGCCGCCGAGCACGCTATACGACTGTTAGAACCTTGCTGAAATATAAAGTACAACAAAATATAAATGTGACAAAGCAATTATTCCTATAACCATCTGTGGTTTAGAATAATCCCTTCATTGTAAATGGGAGTAGACGCACCTTACTATACTAGCTTCCTAAGCGTAAAGACTATATTTGTATTTAATATTAGACTGCCGTGAGTATAATTCTTCTCTAGTATTGTGGCAAAGGTGCGGTCTGCTCTCATGGCATTGCTGCTCCTGAGAATGTATTACTCGCAATTATCATTTTGAAAAGAGTAACCATTGAGTTTCTTACCGGCTCTTCTCAGTGGAAGCAGCATTCCGAACCGGTGGTAGAATCTGACTATTTGTAAGTGCTTTTTGGTCTACACGAATATTTTTTTTTTTGTGAGGATTGATGGATGTTTGTTACTCTTTCAAGCAAGAACTACTCTACCGATTTTTATGAATTTTATGAATTAGGCTATAATTTATAACGATAATAAATAATTGCGGATGAAGTCGCGGGTAGAAGCTAGTACAACAATATATACAGCGTGTCGAGGGCTTAGGTTAGGATGTGACCATCCTAAATAATAAGCAGTCGCCAAGTAAACGAAATCGACTAAGGATCCTAGAGCTGCCTAAAGCTACGACATCAATTTGGCGACACGTAAGCTTAGGCAACTCTACATTTTAATATCTACATATTATGGTCATCGCAATATCTACATACTACTACTACTACAGCCCTTTTAACGTCCCACTGCTGGGCACGGGCCTCCCCACAATGAGAGGGGGATTCAGGCCATAGTCCACCACGCTGGCCCAGTGCGGGTTGGCAGACTTCACACATCTATCGAGAACTAGTCAAGTTCCCTAAGACGTGCAGGTTTCCTCACGATGTTTTCCTTCACCGTTTCATAGCAAGTGGTAATCTCGGATGAAAATGAGATTCGCACATAAATCCCAGAGGTGCGAGCCGGGGTTTGAACCTGCACACTTTGATTGCAAGGCGTGCGTTCCACCACTCGGCTACCACTGCTAACTACCATTATAGTAATACGTCTATTGAATATAAACCTGCCCCCTTACCACCCCCCGGCTTGCAGCGATGTTTTAATATTACCTTATGTTTTTGACAGTTGTAGTAGTTTGACAGTGACTCAGTACAAAATCTGTCAAAAATTGACGGTTACTACTAAAACAACAATACTTGAAGAGGTGGTGATAAATCCTCTGAGCATATACTTGACAGTGACCAATGATATTCTAGTAAACAGATATGTTATGAGCACGCACTAGTGAAGACTCGAATAAATCCTAATTAGGACGTATATTTGATACCAACATGCGGATTGGTTGACAGATGAATGTTAAATCACATAAAAGCGCAAGTGACAACACTAGCTATCTCTTTTTTTCTCGTTGGTTTTATCAAGGCATCTCTTTTGCACATTTTTACGTGTTGTGAAATGTAAAATGAATGAAAAGTGTGTATGTGTGCTGCCACTGTCACGCGGAACACTTTTTTCGATTGTTTTGTGCGTGGATAATATATCTGTTTACTAGAATATCATTGACAGTGACAGAAGAAGCTTACCACGAGTTCGACGACCTTGGCCACAACCTCCCCCTTCCCCACCCCGGTGCGGTACACCACGAGGTCAGTGACCCCGGCGGGGGCGACGACCCCCACGCGGTATACAATGTGTGCGGCCCCTGCTTCGTTCACGGCATCACAGCGATATAAACCTTCCGATGAAGTTGATATGTTCACGCTTGTTAAACTCGTATTTTGTTGCACCCACTTTGTATTGCTATAAATTAATTATCATTAGCCATCTTTAATTCTACAGTGTGTATCAGAAGTCCGAAAATAATAGTTTGGTTACATATACGGTAGCTCATATGTGGATGCTTAGTGAACACAGATTATACCTAACTATCATAGTTACCGAGATATGGACCTTTCAATATTTGTCACAGGTATCATGTTCTGGCTTTTGGGTACATCCATAACCCTATTCAGCAGTGTAAGTTACGCTTATGAGAGGCGAATACCAATATTCCCAAACAGAACATGCAAATTTTACATAGGACTCGAGATATTATAAGTTATAGAAATTGACGACGAAAAATAAGTTGAAAGAACATGGTTGAATTTCGACCAAATTTTTACACCATTCAGTTGTATACCCGATACTGATCCAAACGTCAAAGTATTGTTCGGAATCCTATTTGGCTCCCGACCTCCCCTTAATACAAGGGATACTGCTGCTAATTACAAGAGAAGATTACAGAGGATTACAAGACCATGTTCAGCGTATAATTAGACGATTAGACAAATCTATGAATTGTAAAAAAGAAATATTACATGCAATTATAATTATAAAAAACGATAATCACTTGATTCAGTGAAATAAACATTCATATATTTCAAATACAGGTACTATTTCGGCCTTATGATACACCCTGTAAAGTGCAATAGGCGCCGAAATGCTAACATACTTAAATGTCCATGTCACGGTCGGCGCAGGAGTTCCTTTTGCATTACATTCTAGAGTCGCGTTCACTCCTTCTTTTAATTGCACATCGAGCATATCAAACTCCGATATAAATGGAGGCACTGGAAAATTGATTTTCAACATTATAATATCGTGCAGTGGTAGCCGAGTGGGTAGCAGTGGTAGCCGAGTGGTCGAACGCACGCCTTGCAATCAAAATGTGCAGGTTCAAACCCCAGCTATGCTATAAAACGGTGAAGGAAAACATCGTGAGGAAACCTGCACGCCTAAAGAAAGGCGTGTGAAGTTCACCAACCCGCACTGAACCAGCGTGGTGGACTATAGCCCAAAAATCTCCCTCGTATTGAGGGAGAATGTGCCCGGTATAATGGCAATAGGCTCGCCCCTTATTACATTGGGACCAAAATACATCGGCGAAGAGTGGGCGCACTGCAGTGCACCTCTGCCTACTCCTTCAGGGAATACAGGCGTGATGATGTATTTTTTATTTATTTTTTATAATATCGTACTAATCTTACTTCCTAACATTAATGTTAAAGTTTGTAAAGAAGTACAGTAAATACAGTTGTGGACCTCTGCCTGCTTCTTCGGGGAATAAAGGCGTGATGATGACAATGAAAAATTACGTACCTAAAGTATTTAAAGTAAATGCCCTGAAGACAGTTCCGTGCACGTTACTGACAACGCATTTGTATGTGCCGGCGTTGTGTTGCTGCACGTTGATCAGCTTCAGCCGGCTCTTGTCCTCGAATACCAAGGGTTTGGAGTTGAAGAACCATTTTGTCTGTAAAAAAATTAACTTCAAAAAAGCTTTGAAGACCGATTTTTTACGAGAAATGATTGAAGAGTTTCTGTTCAAAGCGTTTACATAATCTATTTTGGTTTACATAATCTGCCCTTTTGTTATGCGTTGTTTTTGGTTAATTTATTGTATTACATAGAAAAAATATTAATCATTAGTTAGCTATAATTATAAGGGGTTCCAATGATTTTACAGAGTGTTCTTTCTTTTTTCGTGAGTTACAATGCTTTTTAACCGACTTCCAAAAAGGAGGAGGTTCTCAATTCGGTCTGTATGTTATTTTTTTATGTATGTACACCGATTACGCTGCGAGTTATGATCCGATGTTGTTAGATGCTATTTGGTCCCATAAAAATTTAAAATTGTACGGTCTTGCAGTTTTCATTTAATGAACATTTTAATGTTTAGATCATTATTTACGTGGATGATGTAGTTGTATACGGCTTTTAAGGAGTTTACATTTAGGTTGATTATTAGTTTTGGTTTAATACGGATTGTTAATAAACATCGAAACTTACCCCCAAAGGAGTGGAAAGGGGGGGGGGAGTGGGGGGTTTTTTAGGGTTGTTATGAGGTGATAATAATTGCCTATTTTCATTCATTACATTTGGAGTAGGTGCCAATCTACGTCAGACTAGGCAAATACACTTACGAATTTGCACCGACTTCAAATGTAATGAATTTTATGGTTATTTCTAGCTTTTTAGTGCACCTAGGTTTTTGAAGTCGGTTTTTGTGTTTTGTTATAAATTGTGTTACTTTTATAAATCCGAAACGAAAAGGCGTAGAGTTACGATGATTAGGTATACAGAAAAAAATAATTACATAGATATAGAAAAGCAGTGGTAACCTCGTGGGCAAGAACGCCCGCCTTGAACTGAGATACTTTTCATGTGCGAATGTCATTTTCGACAATGATTATCACATGCTGAACGGTGAAGGAAAACAACGTGAGGAAACCTGCATGTCTATAGAATGTATAATGGCAATAGACTCGCCCCTAATACATTGGGATCAAAATACATCGGCGAAGCGTGGGCGCACCTCTGCCTACCCCTTCGGGGAATACAGGCGTGATGGTGTGATTTATAAATTACTTAGATGCAGCATTGTAAGTCAATTTGTTGAAAAAATGAGTTACAATGTTTATCTTTTGTTTTTTTTTTGTGACTGCTTTATGTACAGTCTGCCACTGTCCTTCTGATATAATCAGAAATCTTGTTTGCGTTTATTTTTAGGGTTCCGTACCCAAAGGGTAAAACGGGAACCCTATTACAATTTGCTGTCCGTCCGTCCGTCCGTCTGTTACCAGGCTGTATCTCATGAACCGTGATAGCTAGAGAGTTGACATTTTCACAGATGATGTATTTCTGTTGCCGCTATATATAACAACAAATACTAAAAAACAGAATACAATGAATATTTAAGGGGGCTCCCATACAACAGACGTGTTTTTTTTGCCGTTTTTATAGATAATGGTACGGAACCCTCCGTGCGCGAGTCCGACTCGCACTTGGCCGGTTTTTTTCTAACATTTGTGTTTTACTTTTGTTTTAGGTTATGATATTATTTTGTTGAATTTTGTCTAATTTGTTATGTTGTCTCAAGATTATTTGTATTATTGTTAAATTTAAAAGAGTAAACGGATAATTAATGTTAAGTTATAATTCTTGATGGTTTTTTGTCCAGGATATTATGATTATTATACTTATTAGCCAGGATTATTTGTAACCATATTGAGTTTTGCGAAGTGGCACTTTGTTAGGATTCATTGAAACCAAAGATTTTTGGTAATATTAGTCATAAGTTTAAAAAAAAAAACGTTTGTGAATTGTTAAATTATCTAATACTACAGCCCTTTTAACCTCCCACTGCTGGGCACGGCCTCTCCTCAATGCGAGGGGGATTCAGGCCATAGTCCACCACGCTGGCCCAGTGCGGGTTGGCAGACTTCACACATCTATCGAAAACTAGGTTGATTAAATTGTATAGATTGTATATAAATAGGTTACGATGATATTGCGTGGGGGTGTTGATTTATTTATAGGTACCTTAGGTGTGGGCTTGGCGTCGGCGTCGCAGTCGAGGTACACGTCGGTGCCGGTGACGGCTTGTCGTGCTGCGGCGGGCGGCAGGCGCGGGGCCCACTGCACCCCCAGCACGACGGGGGAGTAGGCCGACCCGACCATATTGCTCACCACGCACGAATACGACGACGCATTCTCACGCGATACGTTCGGAAATTGGAGGATACCCGTTGATATCAGCTTTGCATTCTGGAATTATTTTTTTTCGTTTTTTTTATAAATGTAAATACATATATTGTATTATATTATAATTAACTAACAGACCCGGCGAACTTCTTGCCGTCTTAGAATTAATGAATGTTAATATGTGACATACGAAAGCAGCGCCACTTACCGGGTCCAATTATGTTTTCAAACCATCCAGGAACCCATTGAAATATACACACAAAATTTCATACAAATCGGTCCAGCCGTTTGAGAGGAGTTAGGTTACACGCGTACAGAAGAATTATATATATAAAGAAGATAAACATTAGAGTTTTCACGTTATCAAAGTATGTAAAATTTTTCGTATCTTTATCGACGGAACTCGAAAGGCAATCCTTACTAAGCGACAAAAAATTATAAAATGAGTCATGTTTACCAAACGACTAAGAAAATACATCAGAAATACATAATCTGTGAAAATTTCAACTGTCTAACTATCACGGTTCATGAGATACAGCCTGGTGAGTGGTGACAGACGGATAGACGGATGGACAGCGAAGTCTTAGTAATAGGATTCCCGTTTTACCCTTTGGGTACGGAAGCCTAAAAATGGGTGATGAACGTGATAAAGATGGCGGATGATTTGTTTTATATGTTAACATCGGACCTTATACCATTTGACTGTATCAGCGGGGGATGCGGGAACGGGACACACGACGCTCGCTCTCGCTCCCTCCACCAGCGTTACTGTACTCAGAGACTCTTCGGATTGAACTCGGGTAGGCAAAGCTGGAATACGAATATTCGAATTTCGACTCTAATTCATAAGCAATAAAGGTCAATTTGCTTGTTTATTATCAGAAATCAAATGTAAGGTTGTATCATACATACATCATCACGCCTGTATTCCCCGAAGGGCTAGACAGAGGCGCAATGCAATCCAAACTTAGCCAAATGTATTTTGGTCCCAATGTAATAAGGGGCGAGCTTATTGCCATTATACCAGACACTTTACCCTCAATGCAAGGGAGATTTAGACCATAGTTCACGCTGACCCAATGTAAGAACTTTTATGAACTTTGAAATTAAACTATTTTACGGATTTTATCGCGTTTATTTACTATTTTATTATTGGACCGCAAACAACAACTAAATATGAGGGTACCCAGTTATTAACTATGACATCAGGACGTCTAACACCTCAGTCCCCCCGTGACCATGGTTGCTGTAAAGCAGCCGAAACGTCGGGAAAATAAAATAGTAAATAAACGCGATAAAATCCATAAAATAGTTTAATTTCAATGCATAGTATTCGCGTAAATATAAGAAAACAATATTTTATGAACTTTTACTTAATATGGACTTCGCACGCTTTTTTATAGAACTGCTCCAGCACGCTGGCCCAGTGCGAGTTGGTAAACTTCACACGCTTTTCAATAGGCGGGCAGGATACCTCACGATGTATGCCTTCACCGTTCAGCAAGTGGTAATCGTGATTGAAAATGACTTTCGCACATGACAGCTGAAAATATCACAGGAACAAGCTCGGAGTTTGAACCTGCACCTATTGCGTTAAATGTGGACGTTTTATCTACTAGGCTACAGTTTATTCGAGGTACTCACAGTATATTTCAACTGGAACCGTTTTGTTGATAGCTCCGACTTCGTTCTTCGCCGTACAAGTGTAGTTTCCACTCATATCTTCAGATGGAGACTTAATTGTCAAAGTTCCATCCATATCTATAGCGTAACGAGGATCTGCAATCATCAATCAATAATTTATTGTGGAATAGATAGGTATTTGTAAGGTGTTACATCTATATTTCTATATCTATACTAATATTATAAAGAGGAAAGATTTGTATTTTTGTATGTAACGAATAAACTTAAAAACTACTGGACCGATTTCAAAAATTCTTTTGTTGTTAGAAAGCTACATTATCACTGATTAACCTAGGATATATTATAAACCCTTGCAAAGCCGGGACGGGCCGCTAACAGTTATAAATAAATTTCGCTATGTCTCGTATATGTCAACATTTAAATATACCTATTATGGTTTACATCACACTGAGGCGTCAATAGCCGCGCGTCAGAATGTTTGAATCTCTTTTAACTGTCAGATTTGTCGAGAAAATGACGTCACTTCGTGCTTTTTGTACTGGACATGGCTCGGTATGGCGTCATTTTCTCGACAAATCTGACAGTTGAAATAGATAAAACTTATGTAGGTATACTCGGTCATGATAAGCCTAATGTATCAATATAGATAAAGACTGAATTACTGTGGTGAAAGCCACGCAAATACGAGTCAAAATTCGCACACTCTCTCAATTTAATGTTATTGAACAATGAACTTTTTTTATGAGTCAACACAGTTCGTTTTGCTACTGGCAAACATTTTGAAGCACTGCTTTTGACGTGATGAAATGATGTCAATGAAATTATTTGTTTTCGAATACTCAGAAGTCTGTTACCTGGAAACTATGATTTTAAGGTGTAGTCTGCTTCCACTAAGCATTGACTTATTAAGTAATGTCTAAGGTAAGGCGATTTTATAGCCGCAGTTATCACTAGATATATATTAACATACCTTTGTCCAAATAAAACTCGTCCTTAGACCAATTGAAGTAAGGCTTAGGTTTGCCCGTCGCTCGGCAGGCGACAGTTAAAACCGAATCCATGTTTGACGCCAAATACGATCCAGTGTAATTGTCCTCTAGTATCTTTGGTGGTTCTAAAAAAATATTTTAAACATTCAAAAATCATCTTAAAGCCTCCCAATACCAAAACAAACTCTGTGCCAATATACATAAAGACTGAATTTCTATGGTTAAATCCACACCCAACGCGTCATAATACGCTCGCAATGTTATTGTAGAATGAACTTCTACTAAGTGTAAATACAGTTCGTTTTGCTATACGACAAAAAATTACACGCGAGCGTTAACGCCCCAGTGTGCGCGGGGAGTAAAAACTTTCTTATTCATATTTCAGTATTCACACGAGATTATCATATTAGTAGTAGTCCCGTGAGCCAATTAAACTAAGCTATTTAGCTTGTGCTAGAGATCAGCTAACATGTAGTTTAATTGCCAGTATCATATTCGAAATCGGGACCTCTCGGTGCCCGTCTAACCACTACGATACCGTCGCGATTGAAATCATATTTAATTGCTTCTCATAATACTGACCATTAACTTTCAAGTATATAGATTTCTTCGCAATCCCCGCAACGTTCTCAGCGACACACGAATATACACCTTCGTGCTTTGACATAGCACCCTTTATGCTTATTTCACCATTACTGTTATAACTGTAACAATGATTATATTAAAAATTCTACTCCGGTAAAGCTGTAAAGGCCACCTCACGGCCAACAGCGTAGTCCATTAAAAAAAAATATATATAGCCAGACAAGACCCTGGTGATTGCGGGTTCGATTCCACCGGTGGCAAATTTTAGTAATGGCCATTTCGGAAATTGCTCTAGTCTGGGTTTAACTGGGATCGCCCCCAGTCCGATATACGATACCCATAGTACAAGCTTTGCTTATTTTGGGATCATACGATAAGTATGTGTTGTCTGGTGATATTTATTTTTATTGGTGTCTGGTAATATTGTACTAACCATGGCTCAAATCTCCCTCGCATTGAGGGGCAATGTGCCCTCCAATTGAAGGACCAAAGTACTATGCGATTCAAATAAGAATTAAAATTGAACTAAAACTATTTTACGGATTTTATCGCGTTTATAAAATAGTAAATAAACGCGATAAAATCCGTAAAATAGTTTTATTTCAATGTATAGTATTTGCGTAAACATGAGAAAACAATAAGAATTAAAATGTCAATAACCTCTACCTGTCAAATGTCACTTGAAAAGTATGGTTTGCAAAAAACTTATTTGCATATCAATAATAATAGTCTTACATCAAATTTAAATAAAAAGGTTAAATTAGTAGTAAATTGTCTTAGTATCATATTTAATTATTTAAAGTCATAATTCGTTTTTAAAACCATACCATAACCTTTTTTATTTTCATTTTTGGCCCAAAGGCCCAGAAGCCATGCCAAAATTATTAAAGAAGAGAAAATAAGGACGCCAGTCGCCATGTTGTCGTTGTTAGTGTGGTTCGTCGTACGACAGAGTGCATTTTACACTCAACCTTTGCAAATAAATTTTATTTTAAAAATATCTTGTTTTGCTCACCCTAAATGGTTAGAATTGACAGCTATAATCAATCACAAATCATTCACAATACATAATCAATCACAATATGGCGCAAAGTCGATCCTATTCTCATTTGAATCGCATAGTAATAACATTGGTACAAAAATACGTCTGCGAAGTGAGGGTGCACTGTCCCTTCGGAGACTGTACTGAGTAGTTCATACCTTACATCATCGGTGTTCACTTCAATCAGCTGTTCGTTGAACTCCCACTGTACTGTAGGTATTGGATACCCAATGACGTCACAACTCATCGAAACATTCGCTCCCAACAACACCTCTTTTATACTCTCTAAGGGAGGCTCTATGTATGGCGGAACTAAAACAAAATATTTACAGTATACACTTGCCTAACATTTAATACATTTATTTAAAGAACTAGCTGTGCCCGCGACTTTGTCCGCGTGGACTTTAGGTAGATTACCCGGAAAAAATGGTTTTATGTTCATCCCGCGGGAAACTAATGCTTTTTCTAAAATAAAAGTAGCCTAAGTTACGCCTTGCAACAATAACTATCTGCCAGTGAAAGTCCCGTCGAAATCGGTTCAACCGTTTAGAAGTTTACCCCAAACAAACAGACAGACAGACAGACAAAATTTTTAAAAATTGCATTTTCTTTATAGGTATTATACATACTCTCATATGCATTAGGTAAAAAGATGTTATTTTGATATTACAAACAGACACTCCAATTTTATTTATTTGTATAGATAAATACGATCAATGGCATCTTTACAAATTCCTTTTTTTTCACTATTTTAATTATATTTTAATCCACACCTGTATTAGAACAAACGAATATTTGGCCCAAGCGGTTATCTACTACGCTAGCTGCGTATGACTTAATTCTATCGCTAAATAGCTAAAGTCACTTGTTGGGGGGGGGGGGGGGGGGGGGGGAATATATATATATTTTTTTTTTTAATCACTTTATAACGTCACTACACAATAAACGTTTTGTGTAAAGGAACACTTACCCCAAACGTACAAAGAGTATTTTATTGTTGTGTTGCCATACGCATTCTGAGCTGTACACACATATTCACCGAAGTCCGTTAAGTTTGCGACGAATCTAAAAATAAATTACCTTTTACAACTTACATAAATATAAATATTTGGCACCAAACTAACTAAACTAAATTTAAATTACTACATTTGGGACCACACTAACTAAACTAAATATAAATTACAACAATTGGGACCACACTTACTAAACTAAATATAAATTAATACATTTGGGACCAAACTAAACTAAACATAAATTAGTACATTTGGCACAAAAATAAATGACTACACTGCGTTATTATAGCTGAAACTAAATTGTTAACTAAAGCAAATGACAAACCATGTCATTGCTCTAAATCCACCCAAAGGCCTTCGAAATAGATTAACAACTGTAATAACCATGACTGACTTAAAACGTCAGTTTATATACCTCAGTCCATGATCGTCAGTGTATTTCCTTGTATCGTTGAGCGCTTGTCCGTCTCTGGTCCATTGCACCAGTGGAGCGGGCAGGCCGCGCGCGGCACACGGCATCTCGACAAGCTGGCCTTCTACTATCTCCAGGTTTGGCCCTGGGTCTTCGGACGGTATGGACGGCGGCTCTACCAAAAAACAGAGGTAATGTTGCCAGCCTATGTAACGTTTTTTGATATCAATTTTCGTTAGAAACCAAACGGATTTTCAATACATTTTGAGAAAAGCTGATTGAAATTTGTTTGCAATAGAGTTATGTAATCGCCCAACAAGTGCTTTGATGATTACTTAGGTCGGTTTACTGCACTGTCTGTCTTCATTCAAAATAGGAGAAGTTTAAATATTAAGAGGGTTTGGCTGAAAATCAGTGCTGGGGGAAGCTATGCCCCTCCAGCATGTGCTGAGCCACTACCTTTTCGGCACAGTTCACACTGAGCTCTTTTCCTTTTTTGTATCTATTTTTGAGTTTTGTATTCTCTGTGTTCTTTGTGTCTGTGCTGAATAAATGTTTTTTCTTTCTATTAAGCAGTTCTAGAGCAAAATTTATTACACCAACCATAAGGCGATTGAGGATAGAAGCCGAGTAAACGGCCAGAAGCGGTTCTTAGGCAACTCTAAATTTAGACAAAATAGACGGTCATGCGCGTTGCGAAGTAACATGAAAATATCCAGGGGCAAACCGCCACCTCTTAAAGTATGGTTCTTCCAATTTTAACTGTCAAAAACTGAAATTAATATTAAAACCGTTGATGCAAGAAAAGACAGGTGGTGGTAGGGGCTGAAAGGCTGAATGAAACGCGGAAAACACAAATCGACATCTGTAATTGTAGCATGTGCGTCGAGACTAGACTTATGTAACATCATATCATATCATATCAAGCCTTGGCTGTCCACCGCAGGGCAAAGGCCTCCCCTCCCTTTTTCCACTTGTTGCAAATTTGAAATCATACATAAGGATAGAACTAAAATGTTTAACCATTTAGATTAATATAAGATTTTATAATATTTACCTATTCCTACTATATATACAATAAAAAAAAAACTTTTAGATTTTTTTTTTTTCTGTCGCCCCCGGAGGTGAAGTGTATGTAATAGTATAGTGTAGTATGTAGATATAATATGTAATTGTACTGTATTTTATTGAGACAGTAATAATCAGTATATATATATATATAGTATATATGTATTTAATCAGTTGAGGTCGCGTTTCGATCCGGTGGTAGTATAGTAGTATATAAGAAAAAAATGTAAACTTGACAATTTGTAAGTGCCTCCATAGGCCTATACAAAATAAATGATTTGACTTTGACTTTGACTATAAAGCAGAGACGTATAAGAACCGACGTGTTTATGTTTATTACGCCCGACACCTCAGGTCCATAGCCAACCGGGGCCACTCCGGTAAGTAAGAGTCTAGCTCATCCTGCCTTCTCTTTCTGGGCCTGCCGCGTTGCCGTTTCCCGTGGTTGGGGAGCCATTGCGTGGTTGATTTATGTCACAGAATATGTTGATTATATCTCTTACTCTCGTATGAAATAAGACAGAGAGCGAGCGAGCCAATCCGTGACAGAGGTCTTGGTCTTGACATGCGTGCTAACACCACTGAATATAGAAACAAACTTTCAAATATAGTAGTCTACATAAGATGTTACTTAATTAGGTATCGGGTCGTGAATGAAAACGAGTATAAGTGGTTATGGACTATGTAATAAGGTAGAGAAATGGTCGCAATATTTTAGTGTAGTAAAGTGTATTTACCGTATACTATCAGTGTGAAGTTCCTTTGCACGGCTCCTAGCGAGCTGGTCGCGTTACAGGCGTACATCCCCGCATCATACTCCGACACCTTGGATACCACCAGATGACTCGCTTCACTCACGAATCTACAGATGTTTCACAACTCAGAAATTTAGGACACAACTCATTTTAGGAACAAATCGAGGGGTGAAAGGCTTGACTTCAGCGACATTATGGCCGATATTTACTTAAATACATATTTAGAATCACTGCATTTTTCTGCGTCGAATGAGTAGGTATACTACTACAGCCCTTTTAATGTCCCACTGCTGGGCACGGGTCTGCCCTCTATGCGAGGGGGATTCAGGCCATAGTCCACTACGCTGGTCCAGTGCGGGTTGGCAGACTTCACACATCTATCGAGAACTAGTCAAGTTCCCTCAGACGTGCAGGTTTCCTCACGATGTTTTCCTGCACCGTTTCATGGCAAGTGATAATCTCGGATGAAAATGAGATTCGCACATAAATCCCAGAGGTGCGAGCCGCGGTTTGAACCTGCACACTTTGATTTGCAAGGCGTGCGTTCGACCACTCGGCTACCACTGGTTCAATGAGTTTAACAAAATGTCGAGAGCCTTTCACCCCTCGATATAGAAATAGTTCAACAAAAAGGATCAGAATCAGACTTATTTTATTATTAGTCATCATGAAAGAAGTAGATACTGTTCTTGTAAGCCTTTTCGCAATAAGCTTAATTAAATATGACTTACACATTCTTGGAGTAGACAATAGGCTTCATATCTTTGGTCCAGACAATGATGGGTAGTGGCAGACCAATGACATCACATGAGAACATCACTTTATCCCCCATCTTCACTTCCTGAGGTTGTTCTATGTCTTCCAGTGTTTCATTCGATGGAGACAGTCGCGGGGGATCTGTGAATTGACAAATAAGGTACACATCCATTTTCAGTTGTTAAATATTTTTATTTTAAAACTTATCGTGATGTAGATATTTGAATAATATACATCATCACGCCTGTATTCCCCGAAGGGGAAGGCAGAGGCGCAATGCAGTGCACCCACACTTCGCCGATGTATTTTTGGTTTAAATGTAATAGGGGGCGAGCCTATTGTATAATATATTCTTTTATTAAATTATAAGCTTCATTATCCGGGATATTTCAAAGTTCAAAATAATACTCTCACACTTCATAATGATTTTTATCTCTATACACGTGAAATACTTACATGTTTCATTAATTTAAATAGTAAGTAATTAGTTTTTTTTTTATTTAAATTTTTGGCTCGCATATCCTACTAGTAACTAATAGGTATTATAAATATTAAAGTTTGTGAGGATGGATGTATGGATAGATGTTTGTTACTCTTTCACGCAATAACTACTCGGTTATGATAAATCTTCACAGTATGATTTTTTATGAACTTATGAACGTATCCATGGGCGGTTAGGATTTTTTTGTGAATGGTCTAACTCACAGTGCACCACCAGCTCCACATCGTGGTAGTCCCGCCCCAGCACATTGTCTGCCGTGCAGCGGTACACCCCCCCATGGGCTACCGACACGTTGGATATCACCAGACCACTCTTATCATTGTCCACGACCACGCCTGGAGGTGGGTTAGCGAACAGCTCAGCGGACCTGTTCTTGTATTGCCAGGATGTCAGCGGCAAAGGATTGCCTTCTAGTACTCTGTAGAACATATTATCGAGGATTGAAAAGCTATTTGACTTAGCGATATTTTTTTTTTACTTCACAGGAAAGGATACTCTTTCGACGCAGAAAAAATCGCTGATTCCAAATATGTATATAAGTTAATATCGCCCGAAATTGTCGCTTGAGTCAAATAGCCTTTCACCCCTCGTTATGTTATAGAATCTACGTTTACATTTTTTGAAAATTACATTCACATATGAAAATCTCAGAGATGCTTCTAAGTCACTTTCATTAATGACTGAACGTTAAAAAGTCTATAAAAAGGCGTGTGAAGTTCAAGCCAAATCGATTATTTCTGCGACAATTTTATTAAGTTATACCAATTTTAAACGTGTGTTAAGGGTATAGAACTGCATTTCAATCGCTTATTCGCAGCGTCTAATGCTCCTAAATCCTATAATTGCACGTTATTAAAAGTAAATAGTAATCTCACCTACATGTGATTATTGTGGATTGTCCAGTCCGCGCCACCACTCGCGTTGTCTCCTTCGACAGCACTGGATACGCTAAAATATGCAGATACAATATAAAGCAACAAAAGTCGTCGACTAACGGTTGGTGATAAAAGGAATTACAAACATTACAAAGGATTACAAACTGACTATTAAATTTGATAGTATTTTAAAGATGCCAACACAAGCAAAAACTCACCCAAACCGTGTACACTTAAAGTCCCATTTACTTTGACACCCTCGAAACCATTATCGGCTTCGCAGATATACGAGCCTAGATCGTCAAAATTAACCCTTTTCAAGTAGACAGTTGTGTTGTCTTCGTTGATATTGACGTTCTCGTGAGTCGTTAGTTCGGTCCCGTTGTGGTACCAGCGTATTCGCGGAGGAGGGTAGGAATCCACTTGGCATTCCAATTCCACTTGATAGTATAATTCCACTGATAGATCTGGGAATAGTTGTAGTAGTATATAAGAAAAAAAATATGTAAACTTGACAATTTGTAAGTGCCCCCATAGGCTTATACAGAATAAATGATCCCATCAAAAACATACATGTAAATGATAGCCAAATTTCAATATAATGATATTACACACGGTGCTGCAGTCAGCTTTATTTGACTGGACGCACTGACGTGCGTCTAGATTTGACTTTGAAATTTTTTACTCATCGTATGAGCATACTATTGTATCATATCATACATCATACTCATGATCCAAAACTAAGTAAAGCTTGTACTATGGGTAACGGACCATAGGCTGGAGGTGATCTCTGTTGCCAGTGCCGGCCCGGCCCGCTTGCTAACCTCAGATGAGGAGGTCAGCGTCCTTAAATTAGCGTAATCCTAATGTGTGTGCAATGATTTCTTCCCAGTATTTTTATTTAAAACAAAAGTCAAAATAATGATTAGGTACACAAATTTTAAAAATTCTTAAATACACAATAATCTTATAGGAACTTACTAGTGAATCCGTTAAGTACAGTCATCTTCCTTCTAACATTAACAGTCACATTGTCCTGGTGTATTCCCTCAGAGTTCTCTCCGAAACAGAAGTATGTGCCTGCTATGTTTTCCGCACTACTGTTTAGTGTCAAAACACTCTTATACACATTGGGGCTAAGTTCTGTTATCTGTAACATAAAGTACAAAATATTACTAACGCCACAAGTCAACATCTGACTATGCAAACAGCCAGGCGATTACGTAACTATAATTGCAAACACTTATCGATTGAAACCACTAAACATGGCGATTTTTCCATACATTATGACAGCAGTTTTGACACAAGATAATGGAAGTGTGTTTGCAATAGAATAACGACATCACCCTGCTGGACTTGCATGTCACAAACCTTCTCCTCTGTCTAATCTATTAATATAATACCGTCAGAGAAAAAATTATCTGTCTCTTTCCTTTTGTTTGTATCCAAAATTCAAACAGGATTCATCCGCCGTCTTTATCACTGTCATCATTCATTTTTATTTATTACGTGTATTTATTGAATTTGTCCTTGCAATTAATTATAAATATATATACATCATCACGCCTGTATTCCCCGAAGGGGTAGGCAGAGGTGCACTGCAGTGCGCCCACACTTCGCCGATGTATTTTGGTCCCAATGTAATAGGGGGCGAGCCTATTGCCATTATACCGGGCACACAGGTTTCCTCACGATGTTTTCCGTCACCGTTTCTTAGCAAGTGATAATCTCAGATGAAAATGAGATTCGCACATGGAACCCAGAGGTGCGAGCCGGGGATAGAACCTGCGCACTTTGATTGCAAAGCGTGCGTTCGACCACTCGGCTACCACTGCTTATTAATTACTTGACATTGGCGAAATACCCGCGCTAGTCGCAGGTGAAGCCATTCCTCATCTTATTCCATTAAATTTCATCATTTCACTCATTTCGTAAAAAAAAAATACCTTCAGACTATAACAGGACTAATGGTTTGGGCATGTAATGAGACGACATGAGAATGATGTGACTAAAAGAGTGCTGAGCATGAATGTGGATGAATACAGAGCGAGTGGAAGACCACAGAAAAGATGGATGGAGTGTGTAACGAGTGATGAATGAGATCAGAATGGATGTCAGTGTGACGGAAAAGCGAGATGAATGGAAGAAAAGGACGTACTACGCCGACCTCAAACTGAAGGGATAAGGTAATGCAAATGATGATGAGACTATAGCAGGAGGTCTACGTGGTCCAGTAGTTCAAGCGTAGGCAACTCAGCTCACTGCACGGTTGGTTGCGGGTTATATTCCCATCAGCGGGAAATTTTGGAATTCGCCCTAGTCTGGGTATAACTGGGTTCGTCCCCAGCCCATTGAATACCTATAGTATGAGCGGTGCTTTGTTATGTGTTATCAGACGATAATTTAGTATGTACTTACAGTATGATTCAGGAATTTCTCCGTCTCCCTGTGCCAGAGTATCCTGGGAGCTGGTTTGGCTGTGACCTGGCATACCACCTCGTGAACTGTGCCGTTGAGGACGGTGATATTCTTAGGTCCTATCACAGTGACGTTGGGCTTCATTACAACCGTCACGTGGACGGAATCCGATCCTGAAATATAGGAGAATTATTAGGAAATTCGTGATTAGTGTAGCATGAAAGTTTTGAATATTGCTGAATATAATCAATGATAGATTAAGACATTTTGTCGATGACATGAGATATCTACTTTAAGAACAATTATTGCACTTACATCAACTATCGAAAAAAATGCGGCCCGCGCTCGCGGAAAACGGAGAGACTATGTTTTTTAACAAACTTAACAAATGTTATAAACACGAGTTTCAGAAAAAGCAAATATTGTTATTTTCTAATTATAAGATGTTCTGAATAAAATAATCACAAATATCTGAACAGATGGGAATGTTTTTAGTGCCGTCACATATAGTTTAAACGTAATCTACATTTTTATTTGTTAAAAAAATGCATACAACTAACCACAGATGAGCGCGTAAACGCCTTATCTAAGTCTAAATCCTAGAAACCTATAAAAAATATCAAAACATACCATTCCTAGATCCCCTTATGGCCGTGCACTTCCAAGTGTCATCCTCCGTCACGTTGTGAACCTCGAGCACGTCGGTGGCAGTCCCACCAGCCCCCGCCCGCCGGGCGAGCGTGCCAGCCGCCCCGCGCCACTCCACGGCCGCGGCGCGCTCCACCGCACACACGAGCTGCACGCTCGTCTTCACCAGCCTTGATACTTCATGCGGCCCTATTATTTGCGCTGTTGGATCTTTCATTACTGTTACTATTGTTGATAAGTTGGTCTTGCCACCTGGAAATTTAGAACCAGTTTTTTTTTAAATTTAATTTACCTGGTCATAATTTACAATGTACAAATATACATTTATTTTCAATAATAAAAAACTGAGCCGTCGCGGGACGCCTGGCAGATAATTCTAATAAAACATAGTAGTCTAAGCGGCGAGTGAGCGGAGTCAGCCGGTGGGCGAAGTCTAAGCGGCGGAAAGAACCGAGGAGTACGAAGCGTGGCAACAACTAAATATGAGGGTACCCAGTTATTAACTATGACATCAGGACGTCTAACACCTCAGTCCCCCCGTGACCATGGTTGCTGTAAAGCAGCCGAAACGTCGTGAAAATAAAATAGTAAATAAACGCGATAAAATCCGTAAAATATCTTTATTTCAATGTATAGTATTCGCGTAAATATAAGAAAACAATATTATTTCTTTAGTTTTTAATCGTAATTAAAATGAATAAATAAACCTTACCCCTATTTACTGCAATACACGAATACAATCCAGAATCTATCTCCTTAATCTGTATAGTTATATTATATTTATAGAATCCATCTATGTTAGGCTTCAGATTAAAATCAACAGCTGCAAAACCGAAAAACAATATTAAGTAATCATAATGTTATGGCGCAATTGCGATATTTCTGTTCAGGTTTCTGTTATTAAAGATCGAAATTGTTTGTTTATTTCCGTCGCCCTTATTTTCTATGGCATAAGACTCACCGTAGTGCCTCCCCGTGCCGTTGAATACCAGCTGGCTTTTTAGGACTAGTACTTCACTGTTTACCAAACACGATATGGTGACGTTCTCGCCTATATCAACTGTAGTATTATTCTCTGGAGTTATTCTCACTTGCGGCCGCTCGACTAAAAAACAAAACCAAGTTTTTTTTTAAATAAAAAATACCTATTATACAGGTTGTATCAGAAGTCTACGTCTAGTCTAGATTAGTCTAGAAAAAAACTGAATGGTGTCGTGGGACACCAGGTAGGAACGAAGTTCCTTCGGCTAATGTAGAATTAATGAAAAGAAAGAGAAAGGTATTATACACTACTCGCTTGTGTATGCGACTGTCGCGCCTGCGCACGTCTCATTTAACGGTTTTATTCCACGCACTTTTTTCCACGCACTTTTTTCCACGGATTTTTTCTTACGGTTTTACTATCACATTTTTTTCAGTTCGGTCGCGTAGCTAACTTCGTTCCAATAAAGTAATCATATATATTAGTGCCGTATTGAAATACTGTAACATCAAAATAAGTAGATGAAATGTAAATATAAATTTACTCACTAGTTATAAGAATAGTGTAGATACTTTATTTTGTTAATGAGAGGTTTATATTCGTGTATAGACTTGTGAAAGCAAAATAACATGAAATTTAAAAAAACAAAAAAGGTCCATAACGACCCGGAGTTCTATGTATTTTAATAGTTCAACGACTGTCCCACAGATGGCAGTATACTCAATGTATTTAATATGTGTGTATTATTATTAGTATATAAAATAAAAACTATAGCAAAACCTAAAAAAAAACAACAAAATATAAAAGTAATAAAATAAAAAAGTAATAAAATAAAAAAACATCGTAATTCAAATTATCAACTAAAGTCGTCTCATTTAACGATTTGATTCCACGCACTATTTTCCACGGATTTTTTCTTACGGTTTTACTATCACATTTTTTTCAGTTCGGTCGCCTAGCAAAATCCCTATTCCCTCCAAGCCTGCCGTAAGGAACTTCGTTCCAATAAATTAGAAAATATACGATTCGCCTGTATTCCGAGAAGGGGTAGGTAGAGGTGCACTGCAAAGCAACCGTTAGTCCCAATGTACTAGACTACTAGTAATAAGGTTTCGAGTCCATTGCCATTATACCGGGCACATTCCCCCTCAATACGAGGTAGATTTGGACTATACTATAGTCCGCCTCACTGGTCCAGTGCGGGTTGGTGAACTTTACACGCCTTACTAAAGATGTGCAGATTTCCTCACTATGTTTTCCATTACGATTCAGCAAGTGGTATTCATTATGGAGAATGACGTCTTGAGTTATCTTGTTCAATAATTAACTCAAAATTAAAAAAAACTAAATTGTTTACTAACATAGTGGTTTACTGCGCTCCCAAACTAGGCGTGAGCCTGTTTTATGGGTTAGAATTGTATTGTAACTAAAATAGGATTGTAGCCAATAATCATAGAAACCAAAACCTACCCAGCAGCACCACGTCAGTATCAGCAGAGCTGTTACCAGCGATGTTCTGCGCGATACACTGATACTTTCCTACGTGGCCTTCACTCATATTCTCAATAACATACTCCACTGAGGTCGTTTGTCTGAAATTATAACATCCTTTATAAGCCTACGGGCTCGGCATTACCTTGTAGATATGCATTGTATCCCTTTCATAGAGCAAAAGGAGAAGCCCTATCGACCCCGCCCATGAAGATATTACAACGGAGATAGCATTTCGAGCCCGCGCTGCTGCGGTAAATTTTTCTGGTTTATCTGACTCCGCCATTGTTGTTTTCCCATATATAGTTGCCGTATACTACAGGTACATGAGATAACAACAATGGCGTAAAAATCGCCGCCGACCTATACGAAGAGTGGAATCGTTATGGATACTCTAGATACTCTATGACTCCGCCCTACAGCAATTTTTTTGACGTTTATCAGACATTTGCCGCATTGCCATACGGAGGGCGGAGTCGATATGGCTTCTCTGTTTACTCTATGATCCCTTCCAACTGTCAGATTATCAAATTTCTCTAGTAAATTGCGTCACGTCGCGCTATGGTAGTAGAAAAGCTCATAATATCGGCCATAACCAACTCGGCGGGTTAGTTAGTATTTAAAGATATATAAATTATCGTTATCGCTGGACTTCACCATGGCGTGGTCAAGTTGCTCGAGCGTAAGCCACTCGGGTCACTGCACCGGGTTCGATACCCGCCAGCGACAAAAGAATTGCTCCCGTTCTATGTGTATCTGGGTTCGCCCCTAGTCTATTCTACGGTACACATAGTACAAGCTTTGCTTAGTTTGGGATCAGCCGATGACTATGTTCATCATCACTACACCAATGCACGAGGAAGGCGGCCATCAGAGAGGAGTGGCGGCGTGTTGTGAAGCTTGCCACCAACACCTGAAGTGATGACCACGACCACTCTGACAAGAGTGATACCGACAAAGAAAAAGAAGATGAGTGTGTGTTGTCTGGGGTTTGTTATTGATATATTTACTACTTACAAACTGGATATTTGTGGCTGGATATCTTTGGAGTCTTTCGTCCAGCCAGCGGTGACCGGCACGAGACTCTCCACGTTACACGTAAGTACTATACGCGAATGGGAATGCGCCTCCAACTAAAACACAAACATTAATATCATATCGAGGGGTGAGAGGCTTTATATTAACCTGCTTTAGGCAGGAAAGACAAGCTTTGCAACGTATGTCCGGGTGGAATCTTGCAACTGAATTTTAAATCAGTTATCATTAACCGATTGAGCTAAAATTTGGTATACACGCTTATTTTGGATGACAATGCATGCTCAGCTATGTGACGTCATTCTAATTCCAATATGGCGGTGGATCATCCAAGATGGCGGAATAGTAATTTTTTTTGCACTACCACAATATGGGTATCAAATGAAAGGGCTTGCTGAGGAGAACACGAAAACTGAGAACAATTATATAAAAGCTTGTTTTTAAAAAGTTTTTTTTATTAAATTTTCCAGGAGAACATTCGGCACCGACGCAATCTCTGATTCCAAATATGTATTTAAGTCAATATCGCCCAAAAGTGTCGCTTAAGTCAAATAGCCATTTCATCCCTCATTATACGTAAAGTTTGTATTATACTTTAAGTGGTGGGACTACTACTATACTAACTACAGCCCTTTTAACGTCCCACTGCTGGGCACGAGCCTCCCCTCAGGCCTCCCCTCGTGCAGGTTTCCTCACGATGTTTTCCTTCACCGTTTCTTAAGCAAGTGATAATCTCGGGTGAAAATGTGATTCGCACATGAAATCCAGAGGTGCGAGCCGGGGTTTGAACCTGCACACTTTGATTGCAAAGCGTGCGTTCGACCACTCGGCTACCACTGCCAAGGGACAATAAAGAGTTATCTATCAATCTATTAATTAATACTATTCCATACAGTAGTTGTAGAAGGTGAGCCAAGACATGACATATGTCACAGAGTTGATTTTGTCTCTTTCTCTCGTTTGAAATTAAACAGAGAGCGAGCAAATTTTTATAATAATAATAATGCAATTAATCATCTTTGTATTTTTGTATTAGTTTATTCTACCTTACCATTTGGGATGTAGTTAAATATGGAACATCTGTAAATAAAAAAAAAGTTAGTTCACTGTGTATTTATCTACTTACATAATTATTTATTTAAAAAAACCGGCCAAGTGCGAGTCGGACTCGCGCACGAAGGGTTCCGTACCATTATCTATAAAAACGGCAAAAAAACTAGCCCCCTTAAATATTTATTTTGTTCTGTTTTTATTTGTATTTGTATTGTATTTGTAGTTGTAGCGGCAACAAAAATACATAATCTGTGAAAATTTCAACTGTCTAACTATCACGGTTCATGAGATACAGCCTGGTGACAGACGGACGGACGGACGGACAGCGAAGTCTTAGTAATAGGGTTCCCGTTTCACCCTTTAGGTACGGAACCCTAAAATTATTTCACAACAGCTAGATGTAGTAATTTTAAGCGTAGGTCGCTCGACTCACTACACCAGGAACTTGCGGGTTCAATTCTCGGCAAATTTCTTGAAAATGAAAATTCATTGGAAATAGTATTTTTGTAATTAGCCCTGTAGTTGTAGCATGTGTGCCAAGACTAGGCTTGTGTCACAGAATATGTTGATGTTGTCTCTTTTACTAGTATGAAATAAGACAGAGACCGAGCAAATGAATCCGTGACAGCGATCTAGTGTTGACAGGCGATCTAGTCTGGGTATAACTGGGATCACCCTTAGTCCATTGTACGAGCTCTGCTTAGTTTGGGATCATACGATGAGTATTCTCTTGCGATTTTTATTTATTTATTTGTATTGTTACCTGGTAATTTTGGTTGTATTGCCGTAGCTCCTATCCTCCTCAATTCCTGGCCATATTGATCACGACCGTTGATCTACAAGACAATAACACGACAACAACATAACAATGACACAACAATAGCATAACAATAACATCACATGAACATGCCTGACAACGGGTACACAACTAAGCACGTCTGTGGTGTTAGCACGCATGTCAAGACAAGACCTCTGTCACGGATTGGCTCGCTCGCTCTCTGTCTAATTTCATACGAGAGAAAGAGACAACGTCAAGATATTCCGTGAATGTCACGGAATATCTTGTGTCACGGAATATCTAATGTGACTAGACGTATGACGTCTAGTCTTAGCACTCATGCTACAACTTCTGTTCGCGTTTAGGAGTGCTGCGCTCACAAGCTATACCAAAATGAACTGTATTAACTTATATCAAAAGTTCATTTTGCAATGAAATGTCATCGATAATGTGAGCGAATTTAGACACGTGCCTATTAACCAATTCAATGTTATCTTTATGTATATTAGCACAGAGTACGTTTTTAGAAAACGTCAAGTTAATTGGCTAGCAGTGAGCGGGTTAAGCCTCCCGCACACTTTTCCATACTAAAACAAACTGTATTGACTCAGACAAAAAGTTCATTCTTCAACTAAATGACACTGACAGTGCGAGTGAATTTTAACACGCGATCGCGTGGCTTTAACACAGCAATTCAATCTTTATGCATATTGACACAGAGTTCGTTTTCGTATATTCGAAAATTCTGACGTATACTTACAGCTATATAAAAGAAGTCATCGGGTGGTATGAACGGGTTCGCCAAGTATACTTTCTGTAGTGCGTCTATTTCCTTTAGTTGCACTTCGAACAGCGTGTTCCCTGCCAGGTCTAGAACTGACGCGTACTCTACGATCGCGGACACGTTGTTCTGCGTGAGACTTAGAAGCATGTAATTGTAGGCGCCTGGCGAACGAGATTATGTATTAGAAAAACATAAAAAAAGATATATATACAGGGTGTTTCAGAAGTCCGAAATAATACTTTGGGTACATATACGGCACCTCATATGTGGATGCTTAGTGAAGACAGTTTATACCTAACTATCATAGTTTCTGAGTTACAGACCCTTGAATATTTGTCACAGGTATCGTGGCCTTTGGGTACATCCATAACCCTATTCAGCAGTGTAAAATACACTAAAGAGAGGCGGCTACGAATATTCACAAAACAGAACATGTACATTTTACATAGGACTCGAGATATTACGAGTTATAGAAATTGACGACGAGAAAATTTTTTGAAAAACATGGTCGAATTTCAATCAAATTTTTATAGCATTCAGTTGTATACCCGATACTGATGCAAACGTCAAAGTATTATTTCGGACTTCTGCAACACTCTGTATATATAAACGGTCGAATTGAGAAACCTCCTCCGTTTTTTCGTCGGTTAAAAATAGTATACAGGGTGCATCAATATAAAATACATCATCACGCCTGTATTCCCCGAGGTAGGCAGAGGTGCGCCCACACTTCTCCGATGTATATTAGTCCCAATGTAATAGGGGGCGAGCCTATTGCGATTATACCAGGCACAATCTCCCTCAATACGAGGGAGATTTTTAGGCTATAGTCCACCACGCTGGCCCAGTGCGGGTTGGTGAACTTTACACTCCTTTCTATAGACGTGCAGGTTTCCTCACGATATTTTCCTTAACCGTTTCATAGCAAGTGATGAAAATAAGAGTCGCACATGAAACCCACAGGAGCGACGACGTGTAGCTTTCCTCACAATGTTTTCCTTCACTGTACATCAATTGATTAACATTATTGAACGTGACATTCGCACATACAACTTGAAAATTCTATAGGTGCAGGCAGGTAAAATTAATACACGTGATATCTTACTACACCCTCCCCCCCCTTGTGGTATTTCGTGATTTTTGCCAATCCCCCCTCCTCCCCTTTCGAGCCTCACGTGATTAATGGACGCCCCGTTAGATGTATACAGGCGTGACAGTGATACCTCTCAAAGGGCGATAGCTGGTCTCGGCCATGGTCGCCGGCTTCTGCACCGAGAAGCCGTGATTGAAGGTCAGGTTGGACAGCCCCACCACCTTCACGGAGTAATTCTTCTCGCTGCCAACTGTTATCGTCCAGTTGCCTGGCTCTGGTTGCATCACCTTTACTACCTACGTAATAAGGGTGGAATTTAAACCACATACACAAAAGCGGGCGTCGATTTTTTTGCCAATACCAAATTGAACCGTATTGGCTGATACACAAAGTTGATTTTTCAACGAAATTACATTGACACCGCGAGCGAATTTTACCACAGAAATTTAATCTTTATGTATATTAACACAGAGTGCGGTTTTGGTATTAGTAAATATTTTGACGTCACAGTGTGTGTGTTGGTGAAGCATCGACGTATCGAGGCGTGAAAGGCTATTCAACTTAAGCGACACTTTGAGCGGTATTGATTTATATACATATTTGGGATCAGCGATTTTTTCTGCGTCGAACGAGTATGCTCTCCTGTAAAGTTAAAAAAAATGTCGCTTAGGTCAAATAGCCCTCGATGTGTAAAGTTAGTAAGTCAAATGAGCGTCTGACATCATATGTGAGGGGATTGATGGCCATCTAGCATGGTATCCCATCTAGGCTTATACTTCTTGGCATATCTGACGCAGTGTTTTTCAACGTGTTGGTCACGACACCCTGGGTGATCGCAAACCTCTTTAGGAGGGTCGCGAAATATTTCTTCATACTAAAGGGACCGTGTCATAAAAAAGGTTGTAAACACTAATCTGACGTATTTAAACTTCAAAGTCACATACAAAATTGGACGTGTAAAACTATCAAATATTACGAAAAGCTCCCTCTTTGATATATTAACTCGTTGGTACTGACCATAATCTCAGATAGGTCAAGCGTGGTGATCAGCTTGGGCGGTCCAGTCAGCTTTTCACCCACTGGGTTGACCACGGTAATCTGCGGCTTCGAACCTGACACCGACACCGTCACTTCCCCGAGCGTGCTGTCCACCGGGATCTATGCATAAAAAAGTTATTATTAAAAAAACATTGACGAAAATATCATACATCATCACGCCTGTATTCTGAAGGGGTAGGCAGAGGCGCACTGCAATGCACCCACACTTCGCCGATGTATTTAGGTTTTTTTTTTTTTTTAAGGACTTACACTGTTGGCCGTGAGGTGGCCTTTACAGCTTTACCGGAGGAGTAGCGAGCGCAGAGTGCACTCCAACCAAGGCCTGAAGGGCGGAAAGGGGTGGCAACTAGCTCAAGGGCGCCACAGAGGGCACGGCCTCGGCTTGGGCAGTTACCGTGAGGGGAGAGGTAGTGACTGCGCTCCTAGGTGCAAAGATGCACCTACGAGCGGAAGAGGGGGTTCCTCGACCTCGCCGGCGAGATCGGTGTCTGTTTGAGGCTGGTGTAGGTGTGTTGGTGGCCCTCTCAACGCCCGGGTCTAGGAGGGCGGTAATCGTGTCGGGAGGATCAATCAACACGTGCCGCGGACGGCGGCGACGAGTTGATGATGTGTGCGCGGGGTCTGGCTCGTAATTGCCGGCGGCGACAATTAGAGGATTTAAATGCGACGCGGCTTTTTTAAAATAGCGTTCGGACGCTATTTTTAAGTGTTTTCGAATTGAGAAGAGGCCAAGGTCGGAATGAAGATCTACGTTCCGTATGTACCACGGGGCACCTACGGCCCTACGGAGAAACCGGGACTGATTGTAATTAGGTCCCAATGGGGCGAGCCTATTGCCATTATACCGGGCACATTCCCCCTCATTATAAGGGAGATTTGGGGCATAGTCACGCTGGCCCAGTTCGGGTTGGTGAACTTCACACGCCTTCCTTCCCTACGATGTTTTCCTTCACCTTTCAGCAAGTCGCATAAATCTATACATATACATAAAAAAAATTCTATTTGTGAAATGAAGTGTCTATTTGTTAAACTATCAGATTTTTACTAAATGCATATGAAAGTACATACGTTATCTATAAGGAAAACGTAATTTCTCTGTTTGTTTGAGGTAAACTCCCAAAGAGCGGGACGGATTTTGACGGGACTTTCACTGGCGTATAGATGTACATGGAGTAACTTATGCTAACTAGTTTTAATTTATAAAAAAAGTTTTTTTTCTTTGATTTACAAGTAGGTACCTGTATTGGTAGGGACATAAATAAATAAAAACGCACTCTATTTATGTTGATTTAAAACAAATAATCGTTTGATATCCCTTACCTCTTGCGTGTGATTGTACCCGGCCGGGTTGGATGCAGATGCCAGGTTCACGGTACGTCCTTTTATCGAACTCCTTACGAATTCCAACACCTTAAAACAACACACAATCAAGTTACAATAGCAGGTCGTTGAGTACAATTATTTCCTTAATAGACCAAACAAAATCATCTTTTTTATCGTACATAATACAATTAATAAAAATAAAAATACATCATAACCCTCGCATTCCCCAAAGGGATAAGTAGAAGTCCACCCACACATCGCACATGTATTTTGGTTCCAATGTAATAGGGGGCGAGCCTATAGCTAATAAACCGGGCACATTCCAGTCCACCGAACTGATCCAGTATGGCTTGGTGAAATTCATACGCCTTTCTATAGACGTGCAGGATATGCTTGAAGAAATCCGTGCGATGGATTTATCTCACCTTATGCACGTTACTCTTCTTCAAATTGAACACTTGGCCGGAGCTGGCTGCGGCAATCTGTTGGTACACTGTGTACGAGGGTTGAGTGAGGTCATTACAATGTCCTGTTAGGACGAACACCACCTGTGGAGAACCGTAAAGGTTTCTTCAGTCAACTTTTGTAATACTGAAGTACTTTTATTTATACTATTCAACTTTTTTAATTCTGTGCCAAAATTTAGTTGCCTTAAATTTCTCGTTGCTGAATCGGCGTGGTAACTTTGGGAGACTCTTGGTTCCTTATTCCTTGCTAAGGGTTGAGATAATTTTTGTTTGCGCAAGGCAACAGTTGGTATAATATGTTAGCACCACATCCCCGGGCACAACGGGGGTTTAAAACACGAGCGTCAAAATGTTAAAATGCACTGTATATACTCGTCGAAAAAGCTCACTTTTCAACGAAATATCGAGTTATAACGCGTGATCGTGTGACCTTTACCACCAATTCAATTTTTATTTATGTTCTAAGTACGTTCTGGTATTGGCAAAAACTTTAAGGCTTACAGTGATAGTAAAAATGGAATTAGAACCATATACTAATAGAAATAAAGCACGCATTGCATTAACTAACACAAATAAAGGCCCACCTGACTCTGCTGCCTCTGCACCGCATCCAACACCTTACCGACCAGCCTGTGATCCCCGGCCGACGCATCCGTAAACACGTATATGAAAGACTTCGGTCTGCTGATCTTTAGGGCGAGTTGTATAGCAGTTAAGGACTTCTCGGGGCAATCGCCGCCTCCGTGCACGCGAACTATGTTCAATGCAGTTTTGAAGGTGTGTATATTACGAGTCACTGTTGCTGGGCCTACCGCTGTTGAGGAAACGGAATTTGAGTTTGATAGAGTCGAATTTACATCAATAAACAAATCATAGTATTCTGGAACATTGTACTTTAATTAAGTCTGTAAAATCCCATTGCTGGGTAAAGACCTCCCTCTCCTTTCTCCATTAAGCCCCGCGCACATCGGAGCGTCAAAAGCGGCGCGTCAGAATATTCGCCAATACCAAAACGAACTCCGACTCAATATGCATAAAGATTAAATTTCTGTGTTAAAACCACTCCCCACGTGTAAAAATCGCTCGCATTGTCAATGTACTTTCGTTGAAGAATTAACTTTTCTATGAGTCAATACAGTTAGTTTTCGGATTGACAAGCATTTTGAAGCGCGACTCTTGATGCCCCAGTATGAGGGAGGCTTTACGTTGTGTAAAATTCATAATAATTTCCCGGAGCATAACTAGCATGTCCAGTGGTGATAGCACGCAAGACAAGACAAGGCCTCTGTCACGGATTCGCTCGCTGGCTCTCTGTCTTATTTCATACGAGGGAAAGAGACAACATCAACATTATGCCGTGACATAAGTCTAGTCTTGGCACACATGCTAGTACTTTAATTCCTCTCCATCCAAAGGGATCACTTTTAGTGATAAGCAGCCCGCCCATTGTTGCTCTTAATTTTTTTTTAACGTACATGTATAGTTTGTATTTCTCTAAGAGGTAGAACAATAAAGACTAAAGAGTTTTCTATCTCTCTATCTACAGCTGCTTTAGTGGGTACTATGGACAACAAAAACCCATGGAACTAGGAACTGGTAGCATAAAAGATACTTACTAGGATCATGAAAAGGCACAAACACAAAATCGGAAATAACATCACTCTCATCAAGCGCCGTTTTCAGTATCATCTCCGCTTCCTCCTTCAACTGCTTCAAGTCATTATGCATGGACCCCGTGGTGTCGAACACAAAGACCAAACTGCTTTTACCATCATCCCTATCGCTGGACGGCCTTTTGAAATTTCGCAGTTTCCCATTAGTAACACTTAACGCACAAATTAAAAGCAACACGCGCTTTACTTCTAACATTTTGACTACTAAAACATGGTGTTATTTTAAAATACAGTTATTCCTAATTTTGTAAATCGGTCCGCACTTATCTGTAACCTCTGACCAAGTAATCAATGTGGGTTGTGTCCCGAGGAAACGACGCTCTTGGACGTATTTACATTAAGCTCAGTTCTACACGAGTGGATACAGATAATGTTTTAATAATCTAATAACTTTGTAATTACTTATTAAAGTGTCGGTCTGAATATTGACCCTTTATCGACGGTTAAAAGACGAATTTACTAAAGCGCCATTTTGGTAACTTTGCACGAAACTTAGCTCATAAGACAGTGAAACATTTGCTGATTGCAACGATATATATATCGAGGGGCGAAAGGCTATTTGACTTAAACGACACTTTTGACCAATATTGACTTATATACCTATTTGGAATCAGCTTTTTTTCTGTGTCAAATGTGTATGCTCTCCTGTAAAGTTAAAAAAATGTTGCTTTAGTCAATAGCCTTTCACCCCTCGATATAACTCAACATCACCCAACATGGTATTTGCGTCACTTCGCGTAGTACCCGTTAATATTTAAAATGAATTCCTTTAATTTGCACGAATATTATTAGATTCATAGTATTCATCACAACTTAAATCATCGAATAAATATCGCCAGATATTTATCGTATGATCCCAAACTAAGCAGAGTTCTGTAGTTATAGCATGTGCGCCAAGGCTAGACGTATGTCACGGAATATCTTGATGTTGTCTCTTTCTCTCGTATGAAATTAGACAGAGAGCGAGCGAGCAAATCCGTGACGAAGGTCTTGTCTTGTCATGCGTGCTAACCACACTGTAGGTATCATACAATGGACTGGGGGTGATCAAAGTTACACCCAGAGATAAGGACAAATTCTGAAAATATTATTATTTTAATTTGCCACTGGCGGGATTCGAACCCACAGCCACCTGGTGCAGTGAGCCGAAGGACCTACCGCCGTCTAATGGTTGAACCTTTAAATAAATTACACTAAGCCGTCGTCAAATGGTTGAACCTTTAAATAAATTACACTAAGGGAAATGTCGGATTGGGTGAATTTCTTCAAAATCTATTAAATTACCCGTGTTCACATCGAGGGGTGGATTGCTATTTGACCTAAGCGACACTTATATGCAATATATTATATAGGAATTTTCTCCCTCGCACCACCAAATTTTGGAATGAACTTCCTGCAGCGGTGTTCCCGAACCGATGCGACAAAGGTATCTTCAAGAAACGAGCATACTCATTCCTTAAAGGCCGGCAACGCAATTGCGATGCCCCTGGTGTTGCAGGTGTCCATGGGCGGCGTTGATCACTTACCATCAGGTGAAACGTCTGCTCGTTTGCCTCCCTATCTCATAAAAAAATATATATATACATATTTGGAATCAGCTATTTTTTCTGTGTCGAGTGAGCATGCTCTCCAGTAAAGGTCAAAAAATATCGCTTAAAATAAATACCCTTTCACCGCTCGACATATTTCCGTGGTACGCTAGTATGCATCAGACTTAATGATATCACTTGGTGTATTATAATCTTGCTCTTGTCTAATGACGAACCGCGAGTTTATCTCTATACCGTATGTAATGTGGAAATTGCGAATAGTTATTAATATACTGGGTCACATTGTATGATATACCTATCACAAACACACAAAACAATTGGCAGATTCGTAACAATATTACTTATATCTCTCAACAAATTGAATTTATTATTATAATATTATATGTAGGTATATATGTATGTATGACATATTATATGTAGGTATATATGTATGTATGATATAGGTATATTACTATAATTACGTAGGTATATTATTTATATATTGATATTTAAGTATACAAAATTTAAATTTACATACACATATTTATTTTTCTAATCTTTTTTTTTTCTCGACTACTTTTCTCTCTTTGCATTCTTTGCATGTCTTTTATTTCTTGCACCCACTTAATTTGTTTTTTTTTTTCCTCTCTCTCTACATCACTCTAAGGTTGGCTGGTAGAAAATGCCCACGGCATTAAGCTTACCTTTGTACATATTTTTTTACTTATGTAGAATTGTGCAAATAAATAAATAAATATCACAGTATTACTCGTACAAAGGTTAAAAAATAATAATAAGTATTTATTTATTTATTTTGCATTAACAATAGCATTACGACACTTTTGTTCTGATTTATATTGCAAAGCTACTGTAAATAGACAATATTTTCTATGAAATTTGGTGTTTTAAAATACCTACTCAAATTTTGCAACTATTACTTTTTTGTTAATAACTAATAAAATCATACCTATAAACATTTCCTTATTGTTCTGATTTCAAATACAGTGTATAGGTACTTCTCTGTAACGGCCCACCGGCGAGCAAAATTTCGCGCAAAAAATGACTTGCTCATACCAAAACCAACGGAATTGACACACAGAAAAAGCTTATTCTTCAACGAAATGTCACTGCGATTGCTTTGACCACAGAAATCCAATCTTTATGTATACTGACATAAATTTGGTTTCCGTATTGACAAAAAGATTACGCGCGCGTCTTGACAATCCAGTGGGCCTGCAGCTTTATTCTAACACACATATCACGCAACTAGATAACAATAATAAAATATCTTATATTAAAAATAAAATCTTTATTTAAAATTCACACTCATCTGTATAGAAGACATTCTGTTCTTAAACACGAAAAACAACTATCCACCTATAAACGTTGCTCAAAATTTTTATTTCGTTTCGATAGATTTTGTTGCGTTGTGTGCAAGCTATTGATAACAACGTCACTGGTCGAATTGAGAACCTTATCTTTGGAAGTCGGTTGAAAATCTACAGTCGTTGAAGTATAAGAGGTCTGAATCTGTAAATTTGCCTTATTGATTATAAAATTACGTACTATCTCCATTTTCCGTCCCAACATTCATGTAAGTTTACCTTATCCCAAGGATAGGCCTGACAGAACAATCGCCCAAATATTATTATGATGATATATGAAACTTCTAACTTACACCAGTTCGCTAATTATCGCTTAACTCTGTCAAAAAAAAACGACCTTATGAGATTTCAAAAGTTAAATTGAACACTATTATTAACTAGGGAAGACACAATTTTAAAGAATCCGTATGTAGGATTCCATATTTTGGCACATAGACTACAATTTGATCCCTATCTGTGTAAAAAAGTCTATCATACAAATTGTACGTTCTACTTTAAGTACTACCTCCGACGTTACTGTTTTAACATATTTTAGGACAGAAGCAGATCATAATATAGTAGCTCCACACAACACAACATATACAATTGTCCGACATTATTGGCGCATAAGTTTTATAACTCCTAAACCAGTATCAAATATAGCACTCTGTAAATTAGATACTTTATATATATTCTTGAAACACTATTATTTGATTACTTATAACAATGTTTTGCTAACAAATTCGTAAATTTGTAACATGAAAGTCACTCAAGATTCGAAGAGAGTTGTTCACGTCTCGCTCTTACTTACGATTTGACAATAAGCGAGAATAAGATGAACATATCCAGGAACGCGAGCCCATGTTTTAGTTTCTACAAAACATAATCAAAGTAATCGAAACAGCTACATGTTTTAATTTTTTAACAAGAACAAGGAGATCTTAAAATACTTGTCTTTAGATTTTGAGCGACACTAAACTACATAATAACCTATTTACGAATAATTACAATAAAACAAAATTCTTAAAAAATATTGCAAATTAAATCAATAGAAAATTATAATAAATCTAAATAATCCAATTGATAAAACCGTATTACAATTATGAACATTCTTCAAGCATGAATTAGATAGTTCTTCTTCTATACATATAGCATAGCGTTTTAACGGGACAGCTTATTAGTACTAGTAAGTAATTAATTCGTTCAATTAATCAATTTAAATTTTCAGAATATGTATTTATAAAAATTTTAGCTGCAAGCAATCAAAATATTATCTATGTTTGGATATTATGTTTCGCGCAAATAACACCTAACAAACCCATAAACTTTTATTTTTCAATAATTCTGCAGTTTTATCTCGAAATTCATTATACATTACGTCGCATCTTTCCTTTAAGCTTGTATTACACGCTTCAATAAGACGATATGGCCGATTTCTGTTGCTTTGTATAGATAAAACTGTGTATACAACCGACTATAGCCCGATCAATCCACGAAGACGTGATTCACCCTTTCTCAATCCTTTTTTGTTGTGCTAATGGCCTCTTTACATTGAGTCAGGCTCTCAATCCTTCACTTGCGTTATAATGAATGACATAAGAACTGTTGGGACGTTTAATTGTGGATTAAACGGGCTATATTTACGCGCAGCAGGCTCAGCATGACCGCGTAGACATAAGTTTATCTGTCACACTTGTCGAGCAACTGACGTTACATCTAGCTTTGTCTAGCATAAAAACTAGATGTGACGTGATTTGCTCAAAAAGTCTGTCGGTTGGAAGAGATAAAATGTATGTCTTTGCTATAATAGTCAGCCTGCGTCTTCGGTCGCTTCGGGGCGGAGTGAATTTATACGATTTATCTCACTTAAAAACGACAAAAGCTCTTAATACTATAATGATGTCTCCTCGGTGGTAGCAATGACGCATCTCAGATAGGAATTAAACATAAACAATTGCAAGAAATACAACAGCCCGACATCTAGTGAAAGCTGTAGATTGACACAGCATTTCACAATCCAAAATCATCTTAATTATGAATACGTTAAAGTTAAATTTACCTACACATATTATTTTTTAAAAATTATTATATGAAGTTCTTCTATATTTATTAAAGTTTTAACTTAGAATAAAATATGTGTCTAACCATCGATAATTTTCAGTGATTTTTCATTTTGATTACAAAAAAAATGCCATTGTCTGTGGATTTCAATTTCTATCAATTTTTTTAGTTCTTTAAGGCCTTGTCATTAGTTAATAATATTTAATTATTGTCGTTATTGTATTATATAGGACTAAGTTCGACCTGTGAATCCATATAGACATAATAATTTACGATACATTAAATGCAGTCCGGCTAAAATGATACAAACAATTCAATTAATACAATATAAAAAAAAAACATACGGGTCGAATTGAGAACCTCCTCCTTTTTGAAGTCGGTTAAAAATGGTTTAAATTACGAGGTAAACAAATAGGCAGAGGTCGGCAACACATTTTAATATCTGACAATAATTTTCATACACAATACATATATTCTTAGAGAAATGCAAAAATAAAATATGTATCTAAATCCCCAGAATACAAGGGCTTCAAAAGTTGCGCGTCAAAATTTATGCCAACACAAAAACGAACTCTATTTAAATATCCCCAAAGATTGAATTACTGTTGAAATTAAACTATTTTACGGATTTTATCGCGTTTATTTACTATTTTATTTTCCCGACGTTTCGGCTGCTTTACAGCAACCATGGTCACGGGGGGACTGAGGTGTTAGACGTCCTGATGTCATAGTTAATAACTGGGTACCCTCATATTTAGTTATTGTTTGCGGTCCGATTGATGAATTACTGTGGTAAAAGCCACAACATCATGCGTTATAATTCGCTCGCGCCTTCACTGTCAATTCGTTAAAAAATTGTTTCTTTTTTTTTTATGGACTACGCTGTTGGCCGTGAGTTGGCCTTTACAGCTTCACCGGAGGAGTGGACTGTTGAAAAATTGACTTCTTTATGTGTCATAACAAAGTCCATTCTTCAAGTTACTGTTCGTTTTCATTCGTAGTAATTCTTAAGCTGGCTTCCCACGGTGCGCGATTCTACAGATCATCACGCATAGCCGACGACCAGACAGGGGTCTTCCCGCGGAACGTGATACATTATTTTTCACTTTTTCACAGCAACTTTCAAGTGACCGCCTCGACGAGACCCTTCCCACGATGTGTCGTGCGAGCTGGTCCGCGTCCGTCCGCGATATCAGGGACCGTGGGAAGCTAGCTTTTTGTTCGTTTTGGCATTGGACATTTTATTTACGCGCGAGCGTCGACGCAAATGAGCGCGAGGCTTAATGGTAGTGAAAAATACATATAGGATTTCTTAAATTTATATAAAATGTCTGCAATGTCGGGCCAAGCAGTATATGCTTGGCACGACTTATTGTTATTAGTTATAAGTAACTTTGGCAAGCAAACTATATAAACATGATCACTATTTTGTACTTGCATTCAGCAAATCAGTCATGGATAGAGTAAATATACGGATAATGGGATATATATACTATTATATAGATTTATTATTTATCTAGTATTGTTTCATACACGCACACACGCACAACATTATAACGATTGAGGTTTAAAGGCTTACAGCGAAATATATGGCCTTTTAATTTTGATATGACCCCAAAATAAATGTAATTTAAATGTAACTAATAATTGTCAGTGTTTGTAGGGAGTAATAACAGGAATTACTGATTCAATTCTGATAATTATTTTATTGATACAAACCTACAAATAAGGATGTGATTTAAATGCGAGTGTTACCCCGAAGGTTAGGTTGTATTTAAATAATAAAAAATCTATTGTTTTTTTAATATGGCAGTTTTAAATAATAATTTAGATTATGGTGCCTTTATTTGTTTTTATTTTGTAGTCATATCATTTGGTTGGTCAAATAATACTTATTATATAACTTGTAGATTTCACTATAAGTATACTAATGTTTAAGAAAAAATGCAGTTTATAAAAAATGTGTTATATAAAAAGTAAATGAGACAGAAATACACGATACGGAACATGAATGATGAAAATGCAATCTATTAATTGTAAGTTTGTATATCATTAGGAATTATATATATTTATCTACTAATTCGAACACATTTGTTATGAAGAAAAAATCCTCATAGAGCCGATAATTAATTAATTTTAAATTACTACCATATTCCAAATTAATAATAGCCAAATAATAATTAATTCGAGTCAAAAATAAAATAAAAATTAAATTGCCAATGTCGAAATCGAAATAAGCTTCGCAATGCAATGTTGCAAGGTCAAAAAAATTATAATAATTTGTTAATCAGCGGCACAGATAGTACATGAATTATCTTACTCTCTTTAAGAAATAATTCACGCTCTACCTGCGCCAATATTGATACACTATTATAGCTTCTATTTGTATGTGCACAAAAAACTATAATCGCGTACAAGCTGCAACTGTATAAGGTCTCATGTTTACTAACATGAACACGTTGGCACAGTCTCGTTCGGTAGGAGTGTCGTTATACTACCTCGTCGTTCGGATGACGCGGCTTGCTCTCCACTTTTCTGTACACCAATACTCTCTCTCCAACTTCTCCTTCGGGGAACTGTGAATATAAATTGGACCTTAAGTCTGGTTCTTAAGTCTCAATTCAATTCAATATATACAATAAATAACTTATGTAATACAAGTCTTACTGTGTTCTGTAGGCTTAGGCATGACTGCGTAGACATTAGTTTAATCGCTTTCAACTGTCCGATTCGTCGAGAGAGTGACATCACATCGTGCCATGTCCAGTACAAAAAACTCGAAGTGACGTCATTTTCTCGACATATTTGACAGTTAATAGAGATAAAACTTATATCTATACGGTCAAGCCTACTGGAGATAATCCACAATAGACACTTTATTCGCGACTTAAAGCTAAATTATTTTTTTACAAGCGAATGTGAACAATATTTTGTATTTATTGATGGATTTTTTGTTTACATATGAGAAGTCTGAAATAATACTTCACATGTTCATTATGTATGCATGCATATCGCACGTTAAACTACACAAGCTTCGTCGGCCTTTAGTTGTGTTCTTAAATAGAAACAAGAAAGCTGTTACATTCTAAAACTATAATAATAACGTATAATAATGTCTTGTCTTCATTAGTAATATACATATTATAGGCATATAACCTTAAAGATATACTGCATATAAGCTTAAAGAATCATATCCGATTAAGTGTGACGCCAAAAAGAAAACCGCGCAAATTTCTAAATAGAGGCCTAGCCAATAGTGAAGATTTTTTTTCTAATTTTCTTATTGTAGTTAAATGCGTGTAGTGTTGTACCGGTGGTAAAAGTGTGATGAGTATGAATGTGGATGGATACAGAGCGAGAGGAAGAACAAAGAAAAGATGGATGGAGTATATGTATCTTATGTGTAAAAAGTGATATGAATAAGAACGGAGTGGATGTCAGTTTGACGGAAAAGTGAGCCGGACTAAAGAAAAGGACATACTGCACCGACCTAAAATAATGGGAAAATGGTAAGGCAAATGATGAGAGTATTGTATCAGTCATTATGTATGTTCGTTGTTAGGAAAAGGAAAATAAATGTAACCTGCGTGTGTGGCAGGTCGTATATCTGCGTGTAGCCAGCCAGCTGGGTCTCGAGGCGGCCCTTGAGGCGGTCGAAGAGCAGGAGCAGCACGGGCGGCTGGCGCGCGCTGTGCTCGGCGCGCCACCAGCGCTGCGGGTTGTTGAAGAACGCCTCCGCCTCCGACACGGCGCCGCTCTTGTTCAGCGGCGGCGAGCAGTCCAGGTACCGGGTCGTTATGTTCATGTGTAGGTGGCTGGAACCAACATTATCTCTCCAATATGCTGCGGCGATATTAGCTACAAGCTGTATTCTCATACCGTTTCAAAGTTTGACATAAACTACTAGAAACAGTCAACTAATCTGTGGGAATGAAAACAAAATCGACACGTTTGACGGAAATTTTCGTGAATACGTCCCCATGTAGTTGTAGCATATATATACCAAGACTAGACAAATGCCACGGGATATGTTGATTTGTCTCTTTCACAGCTCACTAATTAAAAAAGCATGCGACTGACTGGCATAGTCGGCAAAATGGACTGTGGACTATAAACTGAAAATCGTTTTTCTAGTATGTTTAATAAAATTATTTTGTTTTTATAAGAGTCGTTTGGCGATATCCTACACATATTAATATTAGGAGGAGGTAAGGCTTGTTTTTTTCAGGATAATTATCACCAAAACAATAACAATTCACAGATAAAAACCTGTAATATTCCTAAGTGTGTGTGTATGTACCTGTAGAGAGGTGTGGAGTGGCACGGCATCAGGAAGGTGATGGAGGATCTGTTGTTGGACACGGCCTCCCGCAGCAGCGGCATGACCTGCAGCGTGGCTCGCTGGTGGACTACGCCGAAGTAGGTGGCCGGCACCGCGTTGCCGACCAGTAACGCGCCCGCCACCAGGTACAGTTGCCAACTGAGGACAAGCTCGTGAAATTACTCCGATTCTGTTGCACATAAACTGTATTTGGTCATAGTTAAGCAAAAAGGATCCAATACAAAAACGAGTTTGTGGCGACATCTATCTCGCCACATACTAACTAAATCCTGCATCGCGATACGGGCCTCCCCTCAATGCGAGGGGGATCCAGACCATAGTCCACCACACTGGCACAGTGCGGGTTGGCAGACTTCACACATCTATCGAGAACTAGTCAAGTTCCCTAAGACGTGCAGGTTTCCTCACGATGTTTTCCTTCACCGTTTCATAGCAAGTGATAATCTCGGATAAAAATGAGATTCGCACATAAATCCCAGAGGTGCCAGCCGGGGTTTGAACCGGCACACTTTGATTGCAAGGCGTATGTTCGACCACTCGGCTACTACTGCTATATACTTGACATTAATTAAAAAAAAAGAAAATATTTGAAAATGGATACTCACTTTTTAGCCTTCCTACTCCATGGCACGATGACGTCCTGGGCCAAGTACAAGAAGATCGGCAGAAGCGGCGCCACGAATCTGAACTCCTTATGTGGGATAGCGCTACAACCAGCACAATAACACATCAAATCAATTTGAACCTTAACAAATAGTAATAGTCGCTAGCCGCTGATCGCTAATCCTAAATAGTTTTAACACTTTGTCTTAGTTCAACTGAGTAAAACCAACATAACATCTAGAGCAGGGGTCACCAAATGGCGGACCGCCGCCGACCCATTTAGAGCAGCCCGCGAGAACACAGCAACTTGCACCACATAGTACGAAATTTAATAAAAACGTATCCCCCGCATTATCTTTGTTGACGTCAATTCGAAAACGGCCGGGCGAAGTAACCAGCTAATAAGCTAGAAAGAGTTCGCGGATTGCGAAAGCCGCAAAAATACCTTTATTATTTCCGTAATTACATTTTTTAATCAATATTTTTTTCTATAAAATGTTGTGCGGACGGCGATGGTCATTTCACTTCTTTAAACAGACCCCGAGCGAAACTAATTGGTGACCCCTGATCTAGAGTATACCATTGTTACAATTGTATCATCCATTAGAAAATCAACTTTATAAGTATAGATTAATGGTAGAAATTACCTAAAGACACCAACATGTTACATTCTCCTGACACTAACATACGAAACTCAACCTTATTTGTACAAAGTAAGATTATAAATTACCTATGCACAGCGACATATAACGCTACGGCCACCAGCAGAAGCGTTCCAATCTTGTTCTCCTTGGGTCGTCGCAGTATTTTGCCGATAGCCCACAGCACTGGCAGTAGGTTGATACCCAGTATCGCTGGCAGACCTTGTGTGAGGTACCAGTACCTAGAACACATAGGTAAAATGAGGTTCATGTAAGCAGTATCAGTTACCAGCTACTGATACTTTTTATCTGCCTTATCGACCAAATGATTTAACATAGGGATTTTTGTATTCAACGTAGAGTTCAAGTAGAATAACCGGCAAATCTGACAGTTGAGACACAAAATTTACATCATGTTGAGTCTGAAGATGAGCAGATATTTTCTTAACTTCATGGGGTTTTTTAGAAGGGAATGAAATCACCCTATCTACGTTTCCTGCATGACAATTTGGGTTTAGATTTTGGATTAAGTGTATACTATTGTATAAAAAAATGGGTAGACCACAAATTTTTTTTTTTCATAATTTAATGTTTTATTTTATGTCGGCCTACAAATACACATTATTTCATTTTGTTTTATCTACTACGGAATTGCAATGAGTCCTCGACTTAGAAGATCTGGCAAAGAATCCAAAGGGCTTTTCTTGTTCTCACGCCAATTTTTTTTTTTTTGGCATAGAAAAAGTTAAAGTGACAAGTAAAATGTTGAATCTAAATTTACCATGGGTGTTCTCCGTAAAAGGAGGCGATGTCATACAGGACATTATGCTTGAAGAACTCCCACGGCGTTACCACCAGCTGTCCATAGTAGTAAGAATCCAAGGCGACCAGGGCTCCACCGGCTATCAACCTGAAAAAAATAATTTAGTAACATTATTTCGTTTACAAAGTAGTATGGAACATCTGGCTTAAGAGAGAGGTTCAAAAGTGACTTACGATGTTAATCTTTCTTGAATTTTATATTACTGAACTTAAATTTGTATTCCTTTATAAGACCAATATGTACTCAACATTGAGCGTCACCTATTATATTAAAATAATAAATCATTTTAATAAACTGTGATATTTGACAACAGTTAGGATTCTGATAGTTACTACGATCCTTTATCATTCAGTTTGACAAACAAAAGCTCATGCCTTATGAAATTGTTAAACCCTGGGCACACAGACATGGGCTTAAATTTTTCTGCCAATACCAAAACCAACTAAACTTAGACATATTACAGTTCAGAGATAAAAATCCTCGTGCTCACTGGGGCGTCGAAACGCGTGAGTCAGAATATTTGTCCATACTAAAAGTGTCTGTATTGACTCATAGAAAAAGCTCATATTTCTACGTAATTTCATTGATACGTACAAGCGAAGTTTGACGCGTGGTCGCGTTGTTTTTACCACAAATTCAAGCTCTGCGTGACAATATTGTACATACGCGCTGTCAATGAAATTACGTTGAAGAATGAGCTTTTTCTATGAATCAATACAGACAGTTTTAGTATGGACAAATATTCGGACTCGCGCGTTTCAACGCCCCACTGAGCACGAGGATTTATTATCTCTGAGCTTCGGAGTCGTTATTACGCTAGTAAATTGTTATATCCGATATTAATCTCACCCGATAGGCACGTAGGTTCGCACGAGCAACCGCAGCCGACTCTGGTTGGTGTGGAGCAGGTGGTAGGCGCCGAGCACGGCCCACAGCGGCGCCGACGTCGGCCGCAGGAACACGCACACCACCGCCACCCAGATCCAACGCGGACTCTCCGCTGATGACGGAAACTTTCATTATTTTTATGATCCCTAATTTCCTTACATTGCCTGAATCCCCCTCACATTGAAGGGAGGCCCGTGCCTAGCAGTGGGACGTTAAAAGGGCTATAAAAATTATATTCCTTACTGAATACTCAGCAAAGCCAATGATTAATAATTACGTTTATATGAGGACAATCTTGAAAGGGAGAAGCAGAACTGTCCACCAAGTTCTTTATTTATTAAGTAAAGTATTGGAACTTAGTTCCTTATCGCGCGTTGCGAAAGAGGGCTAGACTGAAAAAATTATGACTGTAACAACATTACTATGTAAGATACTTTTACGTATGTGTGTGTGATTTTTAATGTATACATATATATGTAATGATTTCGATGTGTGTGTGTGTATGTATATGTACAATTTTTTTGTTTTTTTTATATCCAAAGGAACTTCGTTCCAGCCGGGTGTCCCTTGACACCTCTTAAGTTTTTTATTTATATTTTTAGTTTATTAAGTAAACACTTTTATATTTAACTAATTTGTTAAATGAATAATCTTGATTTGTGAGCTTAAAAACGCATTTCCTCTCTGCAAATGGATACAGACGTCCACCGACGGCTCAGTCTAGTGATTTGAGTGTGGGCCCTTTAGCTCACTGAACCGGGTGTTTGCGGGTTTGATTCCCGCCAGTGGCAAATTACGACAATTTGCCTTTTCAGAATTTGCCCTCTTCATGATTTTCAAGATTTGCTTACTTCGGGACTAAACAATGAGTATGTTTTATCTAGTTGTAGAGTAGAGTAGTAGAGTTTTATCTAGAGTAGAGGGGTGAAAGGCTATACAGGAGAACATATTCATTCGACGCAGTAATATTCGCTAAATCCAAATACGTATATGATGCAATATATCCCAAAGTGTCGCCCTCGATATATTCTTTATTAGACTTCACAAACCATTGTTGTAATATCCTCCATTGAACGGATATATGGATAGGGCGATGGCAATGAGAGACGTCTCAACAGTCTGTAGTAACGTTCTGCTGGCAATGTAGAACCAGAACCAGGAGGTGAGCACCAGGAACAAAGCCCACTTGCGTCCACCGGTCCATTTGTAGAAGCTGTAGTCAGCCGCCGTACTCAGGAGGGCTTGCAGGATGCGAGGTAGGAGAGTCTATATGGAAAATAAAGACAAGTTATACTTGGTCAGCCAAGAATGGTATCAGTAGTTAGATTCAGAGAATCTCAGTTTTTTAGTCATTCAATGAAACAACTTTCCCGTAACATATTGACGGCAGGAAGCAGAAATGTCTCTCTTCAGAAAACTATTTCAAGATGAATTCTTACTTAAACTAGAAAAAAATTCAATGCTGTATCATTTTTTTTTCATCATAGGTAGACAAGACATGGACCATTATATATTAACATACTTATATTTATCGTACATTTATATACCTTCAAAATTTTCAAGATACAATATTTCCTCTTTCTTTTATAGATATGTTATACGAAATTTATGGCAGTATATAAAAACCATTATTGAGAGGCCAGACAATAGTATAATAAAACTTCTCTGTACAATCTTAATAGGTGTAAAGAAGAACCATTATAATAAGCAACACCACTACTGGCCAAATGCCAATGACTGAGTGATAAAAAATGGTAACACATTAAAAATTCAATCTTTTGCCTGGATGATAAGATTCAAAATGGCAATTTTTTGTTAGTACAAACAAAAAAAAACAATCTCATAAATGATCTACCACACTAAATTGCTTGTAGATCAACACTATAGGTAACAGTAAATCAATCTAAAAAGTCTATTGTCCACTTTTTTTTTACTGTCCAATGAGTCAAAACTTAGTTCTTACTAATAAATGCAAAGTACTTCTAAGTTTGACTCACACAAAAATGGCTAGAATTATTTATATATAATTTTGTAACAAAGTTGGTTTACTATTCAGGATGCAGATAAAGTAAAAGATTGTAGTACAATAATATTTAAATATAAACATACCAATGCTTCAGGATAGTCCAATCCGGTGTATTTGAGCACAGTGTAGAGAGCAGCCACCACGCTCGGGTACAGGTAACTCCTGATTCCACTCCGCCACTCCCACGTCAGGGCTCCATACCCAAACACCTCCTTGTGTGCCACCTCCAAGGTCTGCCAGTACTCGTCCGGCACGTACCACGTCTGCACCACGAACACCGACAGAATCCGCACGAACAATATCACCAATACCACCTGAAGTGGCCTCAGGCCCTTTGCCAACACCATTCTCCCGCCTAAAACGAAAAGAGGTTACACGAATCGTCTATAAATAGATGCTAAAAATGTGCTCTATATCCACTGGAAAACTAATAGAATTCATCGCAGAATGTCTTTTAACACCATTTACATCCGAAATTATAGATTCCAATTAGATTGTCTTTCGCTTGATCAAAATTAAACAAACTTATGTTGCGATAGAAAATGTCAACTAACGCGTCCTTATAAATAACGGTTTATATGAATGAATGGTTTACTAAAAATTGGTTTTGATTATGTAACTTAACTTTACAGATGTGTCTGAAACTATTATAGTGGCTGATATGGCTAAAAATAAACATAAAAACAATTTTTTCGTCAATATTTCACTAACCTCAACAAAACCCGCCGCCACCGCTAAGTAGTGATGTACCGGTTAATTAGGTTGGCAATGGCATCAATCATACATAACGGTCTTATTATTATATTACCTATTAGTGCAAGTAAATTCAAATAGTTGCTAAGTATACAGTGATGTCATTGGGCTTATGCAAATATAAATAGGTTTTTGAATCAAGAAGACAATTACGCTACATTTGCCATTTAGCGGAAGTTTTTGGCAGTTGACCTAAGTATAGAATCGACTTATACAATTACGCTAAATAGCGTCGTTCCTACAACCCTAATAGGCGTTCTGAAACTACGAAATGGTAAGGACGATTATAAGATAAATACATACGGAATTACTTTCTTATACACATTATAATACAAAAGTGCAAAAAATATTAAATGGTGTGATTTTCCAGTATTTTAAAGTAATGAGAAAAGAAAAGAAAAATAACCAGAACAAAATAACATTTCGGATTTTGCTGTTTTGTTTGTTTCAAGGTTCAAAACGTTAATTTACGAATGTTGATTTTTGTGTAAAATTGTTTCGATTTCATTTCGAAAAATAAATAAATGATGTTGTAAAATATTGAAAATGGGTAAGTGCAGTACTTTAAATAATATATACGTGAGTAAGGAATTTTATTGAATTATTATTTCAACACAGATGAGACCAAGAACGAAACTGTGGATCTTTCAAGGCGTGGGTTGAAGAAAATAGAGAAAGCGCCTGTAGAAGAATCTAAGACGATTATTAATTTGATTCTAGACCAGAATGAGTTGCACCGGCTCGATAATATCGACACATACAGCCGTATTGAAAGCGTAAGAAACATTCCTTGATTTGATGATCATACCACATCATTAAGTATGATATCATTATTTATTTTCGGTTTTATTAAAATTGACTCTATTATCTCATGGTACGACCGGCTAATCCTGCTGAAGCTAAAGATGACTTAGCTCCGTAAATAATACAATTTAAAATCGATCATTGTCTTATTTAAATAGTATTTACTGGATCAGGGTAATAATTTATTTATATTGGTGTCCAGTTATCGCTATGTAACAACTTCCTGATGCGGATGCATGGTGTGTCCCGCCTGACCAACATCCGGATCCTGTCGCTGAACAACAATGGGATCCTGCAAATAGAAGGGCTGAAAGATCTCATCTATCTTAAAATTCTAAAGTTGGCTGGTAAGTTATCTTAACTTGCCCGAGAGTGTGCAGCCCTTTATAATGCTGATCCACCATTTCCATGTCCTTTGGAATTCAAAAAGAATCTAAAGATACTAAGTAAATTTTGTGTTATTATGGAATAGCCCTATGACAAAAAAAAATCTCTTGTTTAAATTATGCAAAGTTTTATTATTTAAATGCCATATTTGGTATGTCTTGTACAGCCCTGTATTTTCTACAATTTAAGCCTTAAAATAAATTTTGTTCTAATTTTGAATACATAATATATGTATACCTATGTTGTTTAAATAACTTGTAACTAACATGCCACAAAGTCCACATAGACTTAATAATAGTGTTGTATTTAATCAAGATTTGTTCCAGGCAACAATATAAAATCAATAGAGCATTTGAACAACAATATGCACTTAGAACATCTGGATCTGTCTAAGAATCAGATCTCATTCATTGCTGACATATCATACTTGAAGAATCTCAAGGTAAATATTGTTTAACACATTAATTAATTGACAGAATTCAATTAGATGTGACTCTCTGAACCCACTGGAAGTACTTGACTTAAAAAAAATGTTCTCTGTCAAGCTATACATAAAGATTAGAAACATTAGACAAAAGCCATGTGACATTACATTGAAAAATATACTTTTGTATGAGTTAATACTGTTTGTTTTCATATACACTCCTTGAGAAAATAAATAACAGAATAAATAACTCTTTCATGGGGCAAAGTATACGCTTTTTCAATAAACTTCCAAAAGAAATCAGAGATTTGCTCATTAATATATTTCAAATTGCAATCAAATCCAAATTGTATCAAAAGGGCTATTATAAAATCTCGGATTATTTAGATGATAAATCAGCTTGGGATTGTACAGCTCATGGGATTGTCAAAACAAAAATCAAATATTGCCCGTCATGTCAAAGTGTAGCGTGTGTTGCCTTACTAACATATTATTATTTTATCTTTATTATTAAAAGCAGCTCTAAAGGCAACACACAGGAGCTATATGTACCTGTGTATTCGTAATAAGTTTTTGCGATTTAAAAAAATGATCAGCCCACTGAGTTTCTTGCTGGATCTTCTCAGTTGAGGTCGCGTTTCGATCCGGTGGTAGTATATAAGAAAAAAATGTAAACATGACAATTTGTAAGTGCCCCCATAGGCCTATACAAAATAAATGATTTGACTTTGACTTAGAAAGCCATCTATTTAATGTCTATGAAATTAAATTGTATTAATATTCCATATTAATTAATGAATTTCAAATGTTTCAGCATTTGAGCCTTGAAAGGAATCGTATAATGGACTTGCGGCAGTGTGATCGCTATTTACCACCTCATCTGGAGCATCTTGGATTGGCCCACAACAACATCCAAGACCTGAATGAGATCAGTCATTTGGTGCACCTGAACAAGCTGGACAGCTTCACGATACAGGGCAATCCTTGTGTCTCCATGGCTGGCAAAGACAAATTGTATCCTTTTGAGAGTATAAAGTAATGTTTGATCATCAACTGCACATACTTAATACTACAAGGCCAAATTTATTAAGTATAAAGAAAGTGCTGTGACTATTTTTTTGCTAATACCAAAACGAACTGTATTAACTTATAGATGAAGCACATTTTTCAACGAAAGGTTGTCGATGACGCGAGGTCACGTGTCTACCACAGAAATTAAAGTATATTTCCACTATTTGTTTCATTACTCATGTGACAATATATGTTTGTTGCCAAACAAATAGTTTGCTTTTTAATCTATAATTTTGTAGCTCATCACTAGTTTAAGGCTCTATTGTCAGTCACTTTTACATCGTAGCAACTTCACCACGCGTTTAACATTGTAGTTTACTTTATATTAATTTATCCTAAATACAGTCCACTTAAACTCAAATGTGTGCGTTTAATTTAAACCGGACCAGCGTGCACAATATACTTAAACATTTAATTTCTGTTATAGATCTTAGAGTAGAGCTTAGTGATCATCATTCAGTTTTTGACAACATTTTCTGACTTTCTTCGATGCTGGTCACGCGGTTTTAAGTATTTAGATACATACTTAAAAAAAAAAAAACATCATCACGCCTGTATTCCCCGAAGGGGTAGGCAGAGGTGCACTGTAGTGCGCCCACATTTCGCCGATGTATTTTGGTCCCAATGTAATAGGGGGCGTGCCTATTGCCATTATACCGGGCACATTCCCCCTCAATACGAGGGAGATTTGGGCCATAGTCCACCACGCTGGCCCAGTGCGGGTTGGTGAACTTCACACGTCTAGACGTGCAGGTTTCCTCACGATGTTTTCCTTCACCGTTCAGCAAGTGGTAATCATTGTTGAAAATGACATTCGCACATGAAAATTATCTCAGAGGTGCGGGCCTGGGATTTGAACTTGCACCCCTTCCGTTCAAGGCGGGCATTCTTGCCAACGAGGCTACCACTGCTTGCTACTTTAAAAAAAGTATATATAGATATTTAGTCATTAAGGGCAATACCTAATTATTGGTTACCGTAATATTAAATTAATGCATGTTGTGACACCTTCAAAAACTGTACATTTAATTTACTTTTGGAATACATTATTCTATATATGTTTTCAATGTAACAGTTACTGGTTTGTCCTATATAAATAAATAAATAGTTAACTTGTGTTAACTATTTATTTATTTATATATGGGAATAAATTGAGTATATCATGAAAAATTATAAAAGTTGCTTTAATTACAACTCTGTTAAATTGCAATATTGACTAAAGAGTTGATTTTAACTAGAAATATATATAAAGTTTAGTATTATATGGATTATAAACATTTTGTGGTGTTGAAATGATTTTCGTTAACACAGTTTACTTACAGTGGTTTCGACTACCGTCCATTTGTTCTCAATTGGATTATGAGTGTCAAATCGATTGACGGATTCGTCGTCAGCGCTATAGAGAGGTGAGACCATAAATTGTTTGTTCTCACATATCGATCGGTGGGCGATTTTGACTTATATACATATTTGGGGTTGGTGAGATTTTCTGCGTCCTTTGAGTATGCTCTTCTGTGAAGTAAAAAAAATAGCTTTTCACTTTTCAAAATGACGATTGTTTTTTTTTAACAAAAAAAAATTTTTTTTTTCTTGATTCAATGCAAAGTTTCATTCTATTGTCAAAATTAGCTTACCAAACGGGTCTTAGACCTCCACGACTAAGCAACTGTGAATATCGAAATTCAAATTTAAAAAATGTACTAAATTAGTTATCATTTCTTTTTTTCTCAGTTTAAAAGCTGAATGGTTGTACAGCCAAGGTAAAGGGCGACATTACCACGCGGGACAACATCAAGAATTGTGCGAATATTTAGCGTCCACTTGCCCGTTGACTGCTGACGCTTTGGAGACGGAAGATCAGAGGAAACTACGCCTTATCCTGAGCAAGGTACCTACAGGTTACATTACATAGTACACTTGCCCGTTGACTGCTGACTCCCTGGAGATGGAGATTTAATAGAAACTACGCCTTATTCTGAGAAAATAGAGCTTATATTACTTCAAAGTATATAGCTTCCATTTGCTCATTGACTGCTAACACGTAGGACAAGGAGATCAGAGGAAACTACCCCTTATTCTCAGCTGGGTAGAGCTTATAATACATACTTGCAAAAAATGTAAACATATTTTAGTTGAGCTTGGGAAAGTATGTCCTATTTAGTTATCTAAAAAGGATATTATCGATTATCATATTGTTTGATACAGGCGCAACACCATCAACAACAGCTGAAAGATCAAAACCACAGTCCATTGAAGCCTAAACTACAATCCCCGCGAATGCAATGTAAGTTTTGTGCTAGGTACACACACATATAAGTAGTTACAACGTTATTATTATTCCTAGAGACAAAACGAAATATTGAAAATATGGGAGTTATTTTGAAATACATATTTCGGTAGGTATTTTTTTGCCAGATTGTGTTCCACTGCTGGCAAATGCCTTCCTTTCCTTCCTTCACTCCGAGGTATTTATAAAATATATATTTACTAGCGCGTATATCGGGGCGTCACATGGGCCGATCGCCGGACCGGCTGTCGTCGTCCTTCCACTCGGCGCTGGCCAAGACCAGCTCGCCCTCCCACCACATGACCAGCTCCTGTTCCGGAGACATCCCGCCCGCGCCACACGCCATGACCATGAGCTTCGACTCTTCGGGACTCTTCGCTGAGAGGCGAGACATCAGGGACCGGGAGAAAATACACGGTATGCGTGTCCAATCTTACCCAAATATACAAGGACTTGAATTGAACCGGGATCCTCTCGGTTACGAGAGCTGTCCGTCCAACCACTAAGCTATAGACGCTTTTCTTGTAGGTTTCTTATGTCAATCATGATCTCTTGGGCTGTTCAGGTATTAATAACTTGTTGGTAACCCTGAACAATAACTTAAATTAGTTACAAAATCCTTCTTACCTATATGTAATTATCTATTTTATTTGGCAGAGCAACCACAGACAAAACCAGTGAACCATTCACTAGAAGCAGCCTCAAAGATGGTCCCCGTACCAGAGTCGTTAATGAGTCCGGACTACCAAGATCCAATCTATGATATCCAAAGATCAATACCAAAACCAAACTCGGTCCACAGCATTTCAAACACATCCTCCCAATCCAGCAACAGCAGCATACAGGATGAGAAACGACCCAAAAATCTAAAAGGATCACCAAAATTACCAAAGAGTGCCACCTCATCACCCAAATTGAGAGCTAAATTGGACCAAAGAAAGGGAAGTTTAACCAAACTCGACGTGAAGAATGACGAGAGGAAGTTGAACGGTGTGACGGATCAGGGAACTGAAATAATGAAGTTGGCTTCCAATCAAAGGAGGCAGAAGAAAATGAGTGTGGAGGCTATGGCCGCTGTGACAATACAGAAGATGTGGCGAGGATATAGAAGCAGGAACCTCAATAAGGATACCTTGAGGATACTACACGCGATCCAAGCTGCCAGGGCGAGGCAGCATATTCAGTAAGCTTTTTTTGAACTTAGACAAAAAATACATTATAATCACATGAGTGCGACATTAATGCCTGTTTTTGTAGTAATAGTATGCTCGTCAAAATGTTTGCGAATTCCAAAACGAACTCTGTGCCAATATACATAAAGATTGAATTTCTGTGGTAAAAGCCACACCTCCACATAAATAAAATAAATACGTCAGTGTAGGCTGTCGTGCCCACACTTCGCCGCTGTATTTTGGTCACAATGTAATAGAGGGCGAACTATTGCCACTATACAGGCCACATTCCCTCAATATGAGGGAGATTTTTGGGTCATAATCCACCACGCTGGCCAATTTCACACGCAATTCTATAGACTTGCAGTAGTTGAAGCATGTGCGCCAAGACTAGACTTACGTCACAGAATATGTTGATTATACTCTTTCTCTCGTATGAAATAAGACAGATCGACCGAGCCAATCCTTGATAGACGTCTTGTCTTGACATGCGTGCTGCTCACGATGTTTTCCTTAACCGTTACTAGCGATCGCTACTTCACTACTAAAGATTTGTGAACATTTCTTTGAGCTAAAATTGCTTAATATTTAGGCATATCCTTGTGTGAGTGATAACGTGTCAATGTATTTGTTTGAACAGGAGGCTGACGTGTGATATGGAGGCTACGAAGGCGGCGCTGGAGAGCGAGCGCAAGATACAGCAGCTGCAGATGCAAGCCATCAACGCGCTTTGGAAGAAGGTCTCCACCCTGCAGGCGGCTGGTAATATATACAATAATACATCATCACACCTGTATTCCCGGGGTAGGCAGAGGTGCACTGCAGTGCACCCACACTTCGCCAATGTATTTTGGTCCCAATGTAATATTGGGCGAGCCTATTGCCATTATACCGGGCACATTCCCCCTCAATGCGAGGGAGATTTGGGCCTTAGTCCACCACACTGGCCCAGTGCATGTTGGTGAACTTCACACGCCTTTCTATAGACATGCAGGTTTGCTCACGATTTTTTCCTTCACCGTGTCATAGCAAGTGGTAATCTCGGATGAAAATTAGATTCGCACATGAAACCCAGAGGTGCGAGCCGGGGTTTGAACCTGCACACTTTGCAAGGCTTGCGTTTGACCACTCGGCTTAACATTTAAATTTCCTTATTATGTTAACTAACAGGTTTTTAATAAATGCGTACCAAAGTATGTTTGCGCCGATTACTCCGTCGCGGCTAGATTGGTTTTTATGGAACTTTACCTGGCGGATAGACTTACAAGGAGTAATTTAGAATGCTATTATTTTCTATGAATCGTCCTATTTTTAAACTATTAGTCAGGTGTGCACTAAAGGGTCTATATTTTACAGATAACCAAAAGCATCGAATGTCAGAGTCTGAGGACAACACCGACGTGCTCCGACAGTTGACCGACACTTGCTTCAGTCTGCAAGCGCAGGTACCCCGTGGCTTATGAAATTGTACTCTGCGCTAAAATATACAGGAAGTATCAGAAGTCCGAAATAATATTTCAGGTACAAATACGGTAGTTTAGATGCATAGTGAAGGCCTTAGGGCATATTCATAACCCTATTTAATAGTGAAAACTACATCAAAGAGAGGCGACTACTAATATTCAGAACCCAGATCTTAAAGAAATAGCTTAGGACTTATTTTAAGTTTTTCATAATTCCAGCCGAAAAAAATTTTTAAAATCATGATCGATAGTAAATAAATACATCATCACGCCTGTATTCCCCGGCAGAGGTACACTGTAGTGCGCCCACACTTCGGCGATGTATTCACCTTTCTATAGGCGTGCAGGTTTCCTCACGATGTTTTCCTTCACCGTTTCATAGCAAGTGGTAATCTCGAGTGTAAATGAGATCGAATTTTTTAATAATAAATTTAAAAAAAAACTTGAGAGGTGTCAAGGGACACCCGGATGGAACGAAGTTCCTTTAAATAAAAAAAGCAAACAAATTGTACATAATACATACACACACACACGCATCGAAATCGAAATTGTTACATAAATGTGTACAATAAAATACACACACACATATGTAAAAGTACAATAAAAATCACACACAAAATGTCGTTACAGTTTTATGTATTTCCGTCTAGCCCCCTTTCGTATCGCGCGATAAGGAACTACGTTCCAAAAAGATCGAATTTCGATCATTTTATTAAACCATTCATTTCTATGCCCGATACTGATGCAAACGGCCAAGTATTATCTCTGACTTCTTATACACCCTGTATAAAGGTCAAATGTGTTTGACCAGAGTAGCGCGGAATAGATCGATCACGTCCTCGTGGGCATTAAGGCCTGACACTGGGGTATAGACACTCGCGCGTCACATTTATTGCCATATCAAAATGAACTGTATTGAGAGACATGGATGGATAGATGGACAGTATGCATCCTTTCCCAAAGTGGGCGATAACGCACCCTTGTGGGCGCTGCAGGCCTAAAGGGGAGCGGTAAGAGACCCAGAAAAAAATGGTGGTGTTGTGTAGAGGCTTGGGGTCAGACCTCAAACCTACTGCGCTTAGGTCTCAAGTTAACTCATGCGGGCTATAGTAAGTCTCGTTTAGAATGTATGTTTTAAGTAGGTGAAAAAATGGGGGCGCTAAAAAATAATATATTCTCAAAGTGGGCAGTATGCAAAATAAGTTTGGGAACCACTGGTATAAAGGGTCATATGAATGAGATTGGCGTGAATGTCAGTATGACGGAAAAGCGAGATGAATGGAGGGAAAAGACTTACTGCACCGACCCCAATGAATGGGAAAAGGTAAGATAAATGATGATTGATTTCTTGTATATAGGTGGTGGAACTCCAAGGTTGTATGCAGGAGGTGCTGAAGGCGGTGTCTACCAAGAATCACATGGAACCCGTCGCCACGCAGACGGACATCACTGCGCTTATCACGCCGCAGGTACATAGATAACATATAACTAAAACTACAGCCCTTTTTTTTAATGTCCCACTGCTGGGCACGGGCCTCCCCTCAATGCGAGGGGGATTCGGGCCATAGTCCACCACGCTGGCCCAGTGCGGGTTGGCAGACTTCACACATCTATCGAGAACTAGTCAAGTTCCCTCAGACGTGCAGGTTTCCTCACGATGTTTTCCTTCACCGTTTCATAGCAGGTGGTAATCTCGGATGTAAATGAGATTCGCACATGAAACCCAGAGGTGCGAGCCGGGGTTTGAACCTGCACACTTTGATTTGCAAGGCGTGCGTTCGACCACTCGGCTACCACTGCATAACATAATTTAAAAAAACGTAAGGTCATTTTTTAATGTGCCTTTTGTCACACGCGCAACTCGTACAAGCAGCGTTAACGCGCATATGAGCTCGAGAATCATGGAGATATAATAACGGAGATGGTATTTCGACTGAACCTGCATTTACCGCACTGCGGTAAATTGTTCTGGTTTATCTCACTCCGCCATCTTTGGTTTACCATATAGTTGCCGTATACTACAGGTAAATGAGAAAACAAAAATGGCGAATAAAAATCGCCGCAGAGCTATACGAAGAGTGAAGTCGTTATGGGTAATCTAGATACTCTATGGCGAGACGCGATGTTTCAATTGTTTCTTCGACGGGATCCATATTGCTACTAACACTCGCACCAGAGCAAAATCCGAAATTTACCGCTGACGGCAATCGCTGGGCAGACTGCACGGGATGCAGTCTGTATAGTGCAAGCGTTGCTTAGTTTGGGATCCTGCGATGAGTATGTGCAGTCTGGAGATATATTATATTGTTATGTGTTGTGCAGGAGGAGAGATGTGGCTGGTTGCGGCGGCCGCAGTCGCTGCCGCTGGCGCCGGCCGCGCCCGCTCTACCGCAGCGCGAACACCACTCACCAGCAGAGTATGTATTTAAAGTGGGTTTCAGACTACGCTGTAATATAATAGCATATCGTATATAGCTCATAGCACAACAATATCGCGCACCATACATTGTTATGGACACGTTCACGCTGTGCTATACTATACAGGGTGTTTCAGAAGTCCGAAATAATACTTGGACGGTAGCATCAGTATCGTGTATACAACTGAATGGTATAAAAATTTGATTGAAATCAGACCATGTTTTTCCAACTTTTTTTTCGTTGTCAATATCTGTAACTCGTAATATCACGCGTCCTATGTAATATTTGCATGTTCTGTTTTGTTAATATTGGTAGTCGCCCCTCATAAGTGTAGTTTACACTGCTGAATAGGGTTATGGATGTACCCAAAGGCCAGAACATGATACCTGTGACAAATATTCAAAGGTCTGCAACTCAGTATCTATGATAGTTGGGTATAAACTGTCTTCACTAAGCATCCACTTATGAGCTACCGTATATGTACCCAAAGTATTATTTCGGACCTCTGATACACCCTGTATATCATTGGCTTTGCATGGTGCGCGATATTGTTGTGCTATATATTTTAGCGTAGTCTGAAACCCGCTTAACTCTCCTCCGGTAAAGCTATAAAGGCCAACTCACGGCCAACAGCGTCCTTAAAAAAAATTAAAAACATATTGTACTCAATTTAAATTGAGTACAAACATACCCTATTACCATTTTTTTTAATACCTTTCCGCATGCTGCTGTTATTTTGACATTACATACAGTCACTTCAAATTTTATTTCTCTGACGTTATACGGTTATGTACTTCAAACAAAATAATGTGTTTAATAAAAAAAAAAAAAAACATACCCCTCTGTGGATTCTTCTAATGTTGCCTTCTTTTCTATGAAATGAAGTATAGCTTCACCCATAAGCGGGTATTTTGTCAATATCAAACAATTAATAGCATTTATCATCCAATAACATCAAAATGGATGATGAAAGTGGTAATTTTCATAAAAACACAAGTCAAAACCAACCATAAAATTATTAGCATTAAAGTGTATTTTTGCAGTGAGAAATCCATCGAAACGGCCGCTCTTGGCATAGAGCGCACCGAGTCGGTTATAGAGGAGACATCTTCTGAGCAGGAGGCGGATGATGACACCAACCGTGAAGTTATCGTCGAATGATAACACACGAACCGCTTACCACCCTTTTTGACACAGAGAACCATCTAAGTTCCCTAAAAAAAACTCGAATATGTTAGGCAAAAATTTTATTTCAATACAAAGGAGACAGCATATAATAATAATAATATGTGCACCCAACATTGCGAGGCGACTTTACTAAATACGGCAGACAACACAAACTCATTGTATGGTGCCAAACTTAGCAACGCTTGTACTGACGCGATCCGAGTTATACCTGGACTGGTGTATTCCATTACAGTCCTTTTGCGTGAGGCTCGATAAAGGATGACGGGTTTGGCAAAAAATCACGAAATATCACAAGGGGGGACGGGGGGGTGTAGTAAAATATCACGTGTATTTATTTTTTCGTCAAACGCGCGATTTCTAAACTGACAAGCGGCGTGTAGTGTGACCTTGACTCGCCGTTAACAGCCAACCTCCTTAATTCCAGAATAAAATTAGAAAAAAAAAAAAAAAATTTGCTGGTACTAAAAATGCACGTGATTTTAGGTGGGGGGTTAGTCTAAAACCTCACCACCTAACCAAGGGGGGAGGGGGAATAAAAATGGTAAAAAAAATCATTACGTATACAACCAGTAACTACAGTTCTTCAAATAGCCTTTACATGACAGAACCCATTAATTGTATCTCTATGCAAAATTAACTCTGTCTTAATCTATACATCTATACAAATAAATAAAATTGGAGTGTCTGTTTGTAATATCAAAATAACACCTTTTTACCAAATGCGTATAAAAGTATATACGATATCTATAATGAAAACGCAATTTTTAAATTTTTTGTCTGTCTGTCTGTTTGTTTGAGGTAAACTTCTAAACGGCTGAACCGATTTCAATGGGACTTTCACTGACAGATAGTTGACGTTCCAAGGCGTAACTTAGGCTACTTTAATTTTAGAAAAAGCATTAGGGTTCCGCGGGAAAAACATAATACCCATATTTCCGGGTAATCTCCCTAAAGTCCACGCGGGTGAAGTCGCGGGCACAGCTAGTATACTTTAAGATTTAATTTCTGTAGCAAAAGTCACGTATCCACGCGCCTCAAATCACTTGCGTTATCGATATCGCGCGATTCGTTGATAAATGCACTCTTTCCCTATGTTAATATGGTTCGTTATAGCAAAATAATAAAGTAGGAGTCGCGTCGCAATGACCAAAGTACTAATTTACTTACCAAAGTCAACGCTGTCTCTTTTGTATTACGAGCGTTATCCAATATTTTTAGGATAACGAATAATGTGGTATTTAGGGAAGACCCCGGGTAAGATAAATTGAAACTATTTATATTAGACATAAGGTTCATATTTGTGGTACGCTAAAGCAAAGCTTAGGTCTGTAATGTGGGCTTGTATTAGTATTTAAGTAACTTGGAAATATATAAGTAGATTATCACTTGGTAAAATTTATGTATAGATGGATACAGAAGTGAGAAACACTGCACTGTTGTCTATTAATTATTTATTATGCAAAAAAATATATATCATCCCGCCTATATTCCCGAAGGTGTAGGCAGAGGTGCGCTGCAGTGCGTCGATACTTCGCCAATGCATTTTGGTCCCGATGTAATAGGGAGCGAGCCTATGTCCATTACTCCAGGCAAGTTCCCCCTTAATGCGAGGGAGATTTAGGCCATAGTCCACCATGCTGGCCCATGGCGAGTTGGTAAACTTCACACGTTTTCTTATAGACGGTAAGTTTACTCTCGATGTTTGACTTCACCGTTTAGCAAGTGGTAATCATTATTGAAAATGACATTTGCACATTAAATCCGTAAATCCCAGAGGTGCGAGCCCGGGATTTGAACTTGCACCCCTTGCGTTAAAGGCGGGCGTTCTACCGCCTACGCTACCAATGCTTTATTTATTATGCACTCTAGTTTTATCGTATTAATTTATTATTAAGGTAACTGATCTTGCACTTCTGTACCTGACTGTACTAAGATACTATTTAAAAGGAGATTAACATTATAAAGACATTACAAAGAAAGAAACCGACTGGTAAAAAAATGACAATTTGATGGACAATTTTAGACTTTAAGTATATCGTGGTAAGCGTTAATTTGTTATACATGTTTTGCCTGAGCTTGGCCAGTTTCGCACTTGCCAAATAAAACTAGCAGATACGGGAAACGTTTGGAATTTTTAGTCGTCACATTTTTTTGGAATATTAATAGACTTGTCAAGCTATCTTACTATTGGCTTCGTCTCAATACAAAAGCCTTAATTCTATTTTACTTTGCACGTTTTTAGATGTTACATGAACGTTAGTTGTAGGTTTAAAAAGTTGTTGTTAGTAAGTAAATGAACCCTGTTTTAATGTTTTGAATATTACATTCGAAATACAGAAACCCCTCATTCTCCATTATACAATTAAAACAGGGTTATAATGTATGTATCTTTTTTTTAATGTGTATGATATCGTGGTTGTTAATTATGAAACGAAATATTTAATAATGACGACTTGAAATCAACACTCTTCACGTGAGAAACATTAACATTTGAGCCAGGGAAAAAAGAGGGCTAGTAGAGACAGTATTAGTTATAAACATTAATTAATCATCATTTTTATCATTATTATTTTACAATTAAATAACATAAAAAGTGTAGACCAAATGCTATGTTCAATGAAATGATAATAGCGATTCTGTTGGTACTAAACTAAGCGTATAGCCGTTTCTTAGACGTGGGTCGTAACGTTACGAAACCTGTTACTTGGTCTGCGTCACCTGTTTCAAAACCTTGATTTTTGTAACTTTTTATATTTTTATTTAGCTACTGTGATTGTTTGCATAAATAACTCCACTAACTAAGTGTTTTTAGCTATACAGTTAAATCAATCAATTAAGTGACGTCTCTCGCTCACAGTTACTGTTAACAGAAATAACGCAGTTACAAAAATCAATACTTGTAATATGACTTGAAACGGTTGATTCGGTTACATGCCGCGTAGCTAGTTATTGTAACTAGTGACGTAAAATAACCCACGTATAGCGTTTCTTCTTATGGCTGTAATGTATGAACTAATTACATACCGTTAAGTAGTTTTATTTTCAACAGAATCAGTATGTCGGCTATGAAAGATGCAAAAAAGTGCGATCTAAGACAAAGATTTTTTAAATAAGCCATTTTGATTAATTTTACAAAGTGAATTGTACTCTTTGTTAGAAAACTGAGGTTTTTTGTAACGGAGACACGGGGGGGGGGGGGGGGGGGTAATTCTCGCATGATCGACATTATGTCTAATTAGACATAGCTAATAGCAGTGGTAGCCGAGTGGTCGAACGCACGTCTTGCAAGTCAAAGTGTGCAGGGCTGTAGTAGTAGACATAGCTCGGAACAAAACGACAAATTTAGTTGTATTTTGTCGTTTTCTTTCGACATATGTCGAATTAGAGATAATATAGATTATGCGAGAATTGCCCCCAGATAATTGGTTTTACATTTTCATAATAAACTGAGGCTATTACACTAAAGATTACTCTTAACTTGGAATAACCAAGTTTCGTAGTAAGCTATTACATCTAAATAAACAAATATCTACAATGTTTTTGACGTAAAAAACTTTAGGGATACATGTAATTACTATAAATATTGCCAGACATCACACTCATTAAATAGTCCCAAATTAAGTAGCGCTTTTAATATGGGTACCAATAATGAACTGGGAGCGTTCCCAGTTACACCCAGACCAGGGTAAATACATAAAATGTCGTTTTCGAATTTGCCGCTGACGAGAATCGAACCCGCAATGATCCGGTGCTGTGATCCGTGCGGTCTACGCTCGAACTACTTCACCTAGCTATCGTATTATATATTTAAATATATATATTCCGTTGTTGTAAAAAAGTACATTAGGATAATATGTTTGTGAAGTAATTTTTAATTTACTATAAATGTTGTAACGAACAAGATGCCTTGTGTACGGAGCTTTATTTTTTTAAATATTTTTTTTTAGTTTTCTACAATATTTTTTTTGCTGTGTGTACCTAGTTATCGAATCTCTGAGCTCGACTTATTGATAACATGTATTTTATATTATATAGTTTTATTATGGAATTGTGATTATTTGAATTCAATCATAAGTTGGTCAAATATTATATAAAGTTTAAAGGAGACGGGGATCTCTGGGCCCAATTGTAATAAGTTGAGATATGGTTTAAAAAAAGCGGTATTTTTTTCTGTTGCAAAATAAAAAAAAATCAGCTCAATTCACAATCTGGGAGACGGAATCATAAAAAGAAGTTTATTTCACTGAAGAAATAGAGTATTGAGTACAATAATCGATTACTGTGAATGATTTAAACAATTGAACATTAAATACTTGATTGATTCAATCAAAATGAATAAATACATTGTAATAATTAACTATAAAAAACTACAATTAATATAGTATATAACGTGTGGCGTCCGCGTTTCCGAACGCTCCACAAAATGTCGACGGACGAGTTTCCGAACGCCCGCGCGCCCCAGACAGAGTGAGCACGTTCGGTAGCTCAAAAACAAATTGTGTTATTATTGATTAAGCACATAATTGTATTCATTTTAATATATTAATATACACTAAAGTGGTTGAATTAACACCAAAACTGTATATTCAAACAAAATAACAATCACAGTTCAAAAATCAGCTGTTTAGTATCTAGGTTGTTGTCACTTTGTTGAATAACCACACTTTTACTAAATCGCTTATAATTTTGCTCTCAGATTGCCAAGATCAGCAAATTTTTCGGAGATGGTTTGATAATATACAGGGTGTATCAGAAGTCCGAAATAATACTTTGGGTACATATACAGTAGCTAATATATGTATGCTTAGTGAAGACAGTATATACCTAACTGTCATAGTTTCTGAGTTATAGACCTTTGAATATTTGTCATAGGTATTGTGTTCTAGCCTTTGGGTACATCCATAACCCTATTCAGCAATGTAGGCTACACTAATGAGGGGCGACTACGAATATTCACAAAACAGAGCATGCAAATTTTACATAATACTTGAGATATTACGAGTTATAAAAATTGACGTCCGAAAAAAAGTTAATAAATCATGTTCGAATTTCGATCAAATTTTTATACCATTCAGTTGTATATCCGATACTGATTCAAACGTCAAAGTATTATTTTGGACTTCTGAAACACCCTGTATATGCTCTTAATTGACACCACTCTCATATTTTTACAACTGGGCCCAAGAATGTATGAAAGCGTATCCGTCTCCTTTATGTCAGAATATTTCTTTTCACTTTTTTTTGAGGGAAAATCAGTGTCCCATAGACTAGAGATGGTGATCAGTAGACAATTAAGATATCTTACAACAACCGATCCGACAAGAAGCCAAATAATTTATACCAAACAGTTCTAAAATTTACATACAAGGTGTATCCGAAATCCGTAATAATACCTACTCTACGCATAAGTTACGGGTAGTAAAAAGTTACCGGATGTGCCCTAAAGCCACAACACGAGACTTGTGACTCAGAAACTATACTACTACTACAGCCCTTTTAACGTCCCACTTCTGGGCACGGGCCTCCCCTCAATGCGAGGGGGATTCAGGCCATAGTCCACCGCGCTGGCCCAGTGCGGGTTGGCAGACTTCACACATCTATCGAGAACTAGTCAAGTTCCCTCAGACATGCAGGTTTCCTCACGATGTTTTCCTTCACCGTTTGATAGCAAGTGATAATCTCGGATGAAAATGAGATTCGCACATAAATCCCAGAGGTGCGAGCCGGGGTTTGAACCTGCACACTTTTGATTTGCAAGGCGTGCGTTCGACCACTCGGCTACCACTGCTCCCAGAAACTATGATCAGTAGGTATAGTCTGAGTGAACACGTACCTAAAATATTATTCCGGACTTGTGATAAATCTTGTATTTTTGTCGAAGACGCTGTACCAATACACTTAAATTGTTTCATAAATTCGAATAGTCACAAATCTAAAGGGCGCTCTAATAATAACTAAGTACTAGTCATTTTTTAACAATGCATTGTCATCTCATATACAGCGGTCAGTGCAATTAATAATAGCTTCGTTTACATGACACTGAAATGTGTTCACATTAAATGTAATGTTTGTTTTTAATATATTAAATTAGGCGTCAAAAAGTTGCGTTTTCTCTGTTATTCATAACGAGGGGTGAAAGGCTATATTTGACTTAAGCGACATCTTATTAACTTTACAGGAGAGCATACTCATTCGACGCCGAAAAAATAGGTGATTCTAAATATGTAGGTATATAAGTCAATGTAGCCCAAAAGTGTCGCTTAAGTCAATATAGCCAAAAGTGTCGCTTAAGTCAAATAGCCTTTCACCCATCGATAATATTTAATTTGTGAATAATTACTGTTGTGTTGTAGGCCGGTGGGATACGGCAGCACCGCTTTACGATTCAAAGGTCCGGGCAACGAGTTATCATAGACTATAGATGAAAAGCTCCCTCTATGTCATAGAGGGAGCTTTTTGGAACATCTGATAGTTCCACACGACAAGACTACTGTGGGATAAATGAGACCAATTTATATACCTATATTCTTAAAACATTGGATACTGGGAAAAAAATTGAAGCAACCACGCACCTTTGGGTTTTTCAATTGAAAAAAAAAACACGCTTAAAGCTCTTACCCACTAAATACTCTTTTATTACGTAGATGTCTAAATTATCTATGTCCAACAAGTTGGGAGTATTATCAGAGAAAACGTGATTTGGAACGAACATAAATGAATGACGTTGTATTTTTTAACTTTTTAACCGTATTAATATAATGCGATTTCTAATCTGTTGCAATCTTCACATGGATCTTTATTAAATATAATAATAATTATCTACCTCTAATGTCCGTTTTCATTACAGCCTTCCCCCGCACGCTGGAGCGTCAATTTTATTTGTCAATACCAAAATGATCTGTAAGAATCATCATAAATAAATCAGATAAATCTAGACATCGGTTCTTGCAAATTGTGCTTTATCTCTTCTGTTATTGAGTTTATAATTAAATGTTATAATGAGCATTTGTTTAGGCAGCTTATTATGTCATATCTGGATCCGTGTGAAGCACGCAAGGGGTACCAAAGACACCAGCCGTCCTGTGAACTTTATTTGTATCGCGTACCCACCTTGTTTGTTGTCCATTACGTTATAGCCTGTATTTATTATGTTTTATAAAACAATTTTTAAATTGACCATATTTGTTTTATTTTTATAGTACGTACCTTACCGGCAGACTTAGCACTACGCGTAGACATAAATTTTATCTCTTCAAACTGTCAGAGTTCTATATAGGTAGTTTGGGGACATAACCAATTGAAACGGCTGCAGACAGTGAGAAAATAAGAAAACAGTACACATTCACTAAAACCGTTTATTAAGTGGTAATGTATATTCCCGTACAAAACTATGTCAGCGGTAAAATCAGTTACATGACAACATATTACACTCACCTTTTACCGTTAAATACAGGGGCGGGCCTAGCATTTTTTTGGAAGGAGGCGCTCCTTTAAAAAAATACCCAAATATATTCATGCACGACCTTTTTTGTAGTATTCACAAATGATTTTTTTAATATTACCCGCCAATTCAATACGCTGCGGTGGTCGCCTTTCAGTTGATTATGGCGCCCCCCTCCCCCTCCCTACCGGCAGACCCGGTGCGCTCGCACCACCCTAGGGCCGCCACTGGTTACATATACCTACTAATTAAAGCTATCAACAATAATAAGTTCCGCTAAATTTCATAATCATACAATCACATTAAAATACATTTTTCTTAGATGATTTTTAAAAGGATAATGTCTATAACTTTTGATGTATATAATACCGACAGTTAAAAGGCGAATTGACTCAAGTGCCATTTTAGTAACTGCACGTAATCCAGCTCAAAAGACGGAGAAACATTCCCACGATATATATAACTCAATTTCGCCTAAAATGGCGCCTGAGTCACTTCGTTTTTTACCCCTCGATATGTAAATGTATAAGTTCCATAATCAAATAATATCAATGCTGATTAAAAACAAAATTATTGCAATTAATAATAAAAAAATACATTTATATATTATATTCTATGTTTCTTCGTATCAAGTACGAGCATAATATTTATTGATACACGGTCAGCCAAAGCTATATACACTAGAAAATAGCCCTATAATGTTAATTTTATTAATGAACAATTGAATTTGAACACTCTTCGTCAAGATGTGATACTGTAGTAGTATCTTGTCATACCTAAACACACTGGAGTGCCACATTTTTAACAATACCAGTGGTGTCAACACGCATGTCAAGACGTGACCTCTGTCACGGATTGGCTCGGTCGCTCTCTGTCTAATTTCATACGAGTGAAAGAGACAACATCAAGATATTCCGTGACATACGTCTAGTCTTGGCGCTCATGCTACAAGTGCAGTGGGGTTAGCACGCATAATCAAGACAAGACCTTTGTCACGTATTTGCTCGCTCGCTCTCCGTCTAATTTCATACGAGAGAATGAGACAACATCTAGATATTCCGTGACATACGTCTAGTCTTGGCGCACATGCTACAACTACAGCTCTTTATAAATATAAAGATTGAATATCTGTGATAAAATGCACGCCCCTCACACGTCAAAATCCACTCGCGCTGTCAATGTCATTACGTTGAAGAATTAACTTTTTTCTGCGGATTCATCCGCCATCTTTATTTATTTATTTACGAACGACACACCAATAGTATACCTATTAACAATTGGGTAAATAAAAACTGGTCTGATAGGTACACCAATGACAGGCGTGTACAACTTTCACCGACGTGATACTTAAACATTTAAAAAAGAAACAAATAAAGTTGAAACTAAACTAAAAATTAAGTTAAATAATAGTAAGTTAAGTTATCACTGTCATCATCCATTTTTATTCATAAAGTGTATTTATTGAATTTGTCCTTGCTATTAATTATTCGAAATTGCCATAAATACCGCTTATAGCAGGTGGAGGCATTCCTCATCTTATTCCATTAAAATATCATCATTTTAATTATTTCGTAAAAAAGAAGAAGACCTTTTTCTTTATCAATACAGTCCATTTTGTTATTGGCAAAAATATCGACGCGCGCGGTTTGACGCGCCAGTGTGCGGGGGGCTTTAAAGCGGGTTTCAGACTACGCTATAATATTATAGCATATAGTATAAAGCTCATAGCACAACAATATCACGCACCATACATTGTTATGGCCACGTTCACACTGTACTGTACTATACAGGGTGTTTCAGAAGTCCGAAATAATACTTCGACGTTTGCATCAGTATCGGGTATACAACCCAATTGTATAACAATTTCATTGAAATTCGACAATGTTTTTTCAACTTTTTTTCGTCGTCATTTTCTATATCTCGTAATATCCCGATTCCTATGTAAAATTTTCATGTTTTCTTTTGTGAATATTGGTAGTCGCCCCTCATAAGTGTAGTTTACATGTCTGAATAAGGTTATGGCTGGACCCAAAGGCCAGAACACGATACTACAACAAATATTCAAAGGGGCATAATTCAGAAACTATGGTAGTTAGGTATAAACTGTCTTCGCTAAGCATCCACATAAGAGCTATGTACCCAATATGTACCCAAAGTATTATTTCGGTATATTTGTACAATGAACTCGTACAGCGCCTCGAGCGACGAGTTAATGAACTACGATTCCGTTAAATTTTGCGTTATCGCGGCGACGCGTTTCGACGTTAAAAAGGCCATTAAGACGGCGCTCGCGATTGCATTGAGAACGCAGTCCATTATGATTTGAGTCCCCCGTACTAGGGGTAAACACACGCCTCCCCTCCATAGTAAACCACTATTATATACTAATATCATTCCGAAATATTGAATCACTCTCACAATACTTCGACACTGAAGAATATACATTAAATTGCATAATCCAAAACTATAATACTTAATACTATTTGGCAGTGTAAAATTTGGAATACCTCCTAGCTAATTGTCTAAATACTTATTAGGTACTTATTAACATAATATTGGGACCGCATATAAATCTGACATCTACGCACATATCTATAAAGTTCAAAATTGTACTTAATACAATTTGTATCGCTTAAAATGTTGCGATTCGAGATTCAAATATATTAAGTAACCAATAAATTTATAGAGTTATGATCCATTAAAGGTCTGAGCCATAAGAGACGTCCAGACTTGCCCTGCAATAAAATTTGCCAAAACCCTAATGAACTCTATGCCAACATACATAAAGATTGAATTTATATAGTAAAGCCACGCGATAACTCTGCACAACTCGCTCGAGTACTCGATGACATTTCGTTGAAGAATCAACTTTTTTTATGAGTCAATCACTGTATTGTATACATTTCGGTATTTCCAAACAATTTGTGCTCTCGGAGCTTTACACTGGCATGGCATTGTAGAACGCGTTTGTACTAAAGAAAATGCAATTCTAAATAGTTTGTATTCGTAGATGGATCGAAAATTCTCTAAATTTTATGTTAAGACGTTCTTTAAAAACTGGGAAGTTTGAGTACCTACTTACCTATGTTAATATTACTTGTACAGAGTACTTATATATTAATAACTAACATATTAGTAATTAACATAAAGGTTAATTAATATATTTTATATTTATGAAAAACTAAATAAAATAATTATTAATATATATATTCCTTGATTTGCATCAGCGGCAAACAATGTACTTACTTAATATTTATCTTAGAAATCATTCTAAAATATTTATATATATATTTTTAATATTTTGGTCTGAAATCTCCGACACCAGAGTTGGCAACACTAGCTCACACTAGCAAAAAAAAAAGATGAGGTTTTATTTTCATAAGACCTAATGAGATACCATTAAATTATACCTAAATGGACAATACAGGACACCCAGACACAGCTAAACTGTCGTTTTGAACACAATTCATTGATTTAAAACAAAATCTAAATACTTGGAAAGGCAGTGATTGCAACTTTAACAGCTAAAACAGCCATATCTCATGTAAATATTAACAAGTAAATACTAATATCAAATCTCATCACTTACAGTTAAGTTCTTCCATCATTACTTTACTTTACTTGTTACAATCATTTTCTTTATTATTTCAATACATGCAAAATATAAATATGGTTACTATCATTTATTAGATAATTACACGTCACACGAACATCTAGTAGACTTGCAGTATTTTGGTGAACATTCGGCTCAAACTGTCTTTGTGTCAAAATAAATAGGTAACATTTAGAAATACAAGGAATAGTTAATCCAAAATATTTCACACAAAAATGGCAAGACGACTTGTGAAAACGGAAGACCATTATAAATTAGAACAACAGTACAATATTATTCTGGGACTTATTATTATTTTGGTATTAACTTAAATATTATATTAACCCAAATAACGATGTAACCCACACTCCTAGCATTTGAAGGGGTTAGTAATGTTTTAACCTCATATTACTCGTAATCATAATAAAGGGGTTAGTCAATTATACAATAACCACAAAGTTATGAGCCCACCCAATGCTCATGTCACATCTTTAAAAGTACAGATACCCATTTTGAAATTTTAGGATTTCGACTATAAATCTTAAAGTGTCGTCCTAACGACCATTTTTCAACAACATTATTTTTGAGTTAGGTGTCTATACTTTGAAAGATGCGATGTGGTGGTGATGTATATATATTTTTTCGTACCTAAATGAGCTAAGAGTTTGATATTTGAGTACGTAAAACTTGGACAAGTTAATTTAAATTGTCTAGAGGGAAACGCGACTAAAATAAACACGATCTCCGAAACTCGATCATCAAACAAATGTCAACGGAAAAAGTGACACAAAAGACAAAAAAGGTTTTTACAACTTTGAGTATTAATGACTCTCAACCTTAATTATGTTGAAATACCGTAGAAATTTACTGGTATGACGAAAATATTAACAGATTTCGGTAATTTTTTCGATAGATTTTGTCATAAGTGGTTTGGTTTTCTTATGAGTGACAATTCTTTCATTCCGTGCTGGTTTGTTTTATTTTAAGCTCACGTTCTTCAACACTGCTCATAGAGATAACATTCGATACCAATGGATTGCTTCCAAAGATTTTATTGCCAGTATTGAAATTTAACCTAACATTTTAACGCTAAAAATAAAACCATCACATCGATCACGCGATTACTTGTCATTTTTAAGAAAAAATCTTGGAGTCAATAGTTTTTCAATAAACATATGTTTACGGAGTAACTTAAACGCGATTTTGTTAAATCATATTAAATCTAACGAATAGACGAGACCAATTTGTTAAAACTTAACCCTGATATTCCATACACTATGTTGTACATCAGTCATCACACTATGTTGTATAATAATGCCCAATATATAGAACACGACCGAACACCGTCGCATAACTGATTGGTGTTGCCAGCGCAGAAAGCTATACCTACTAATTAAAAAAACATGGCCACCCCAAAATCCAAATTAAAAGTAAAATTACAATTAAATTTTGAGAATAGTGTTTTTTTTTAAATATTCATATTATACGTAATGTCACAAGGCATTTAAAGTGACTTGTACATCATTTACCATAAATTTCGTCGAATATTCTGGAATAGCAACACCAATCCCCATCCAAATAACCCCGCAGATATTGACTACATCAACCTATGTATAACTACTCTCAGTCTTAGTTCAGTTATTTGCGATTTCGACGCATTCCTCTTTTTGGTCACGAAAAAATTTTGACAACCTCTGTTTTTGCATATCATTATAGTTCTTATTGGATAGTCTCACTTCCTCCAGAAGTTTGTGGACCGCCTTATTGCTGGGAGATACCCGGTCGGCCTGCTTCAGATCCATGAGCGCGCCGTCGTAGTTCTTTAGGGCGAAATTCGCTTGGCCGCGTCGGTATAACGCCTTTTCATTTCTTGGATCTAATTCTAATACCTAAAATAGTTATGGAAATGCATAAGTACTACTACGCTGGCCCAGTGCGGGTTGGCAGACTACACACATCTATCAAAAACTAGTCAAGTTCCCTCAGACGTGCAGGTTACCTCACGATGTTTTCCTTCACCGATTCATAGCAAGTGATAATCTCGGATGAATCTCACACATTTAGGCATGAAATAATAAATAATGACGATGATGAATAATAATAAATGAAATGACGTTAAGTAATAATAATAATCATGTGGGACATTGATGCGGCAATCATTGTACCGATAGTCGTTTCCGCCCATGGCTTATTAGCCAAGAGCCTCGACAAACACCTAAAGAGGCTCGCGTTAGGCAGCTGGATCAACGGACAGATTCAGAAGGCGGTACTTCTGGAGACGGCGCGCATTGTGAGGAAGTTTCTCTCTCTGGAGCCCTAACCACTGGTCACTAGGACCCTGTTCCAGATGGGGAACTGTTTTTTATATTTTTAAATGTAATTTATAAGAAAGATAAGAAATAAAGAAAATAATAATACGTTACATACTTTCTAATATAATTATCTATAGCGTTATTATATTTAGTCGGGGTATTTTAAAGTGGTTATACCCTTACCTCGGTGCAGTACTTTACGCAGGACCTATAGTCCTCCAACTTGGTGTAGCACGCCGCTAAGTTCAAGTTGCATTGTATAGTGAAGGTGCTCGCGATCTCTTGCACTGCAATTAGTATTAAACACATTGATTATATAAACTGGACTTGCCGTTTACACACTTTCCCCTCTATGCAAATTTTTCTATTGATATATTTGATATTTATTTAAACTTGGTACCTCTACGCGTACATGTGAAAACGAGCCAAAAACCTCGACAGACAGACGGGCCAAGGAGTCAAAACTCGTGCGTCTATATTTTTGTCATTACCAAAATGGACTGTATTGCCGCATTGCAAAAGTTAATTCTTCAACGAAATAACATTGATATCGCGAGCTTTACCACAGAAAATCAATCTTATTCTTGATGTATATTGGACACAGACTCCGTTTTGGTATTGGCTAACATAAAAGGTCATAGCTCATTAGAGCCACGCAGCACCCGACCAGCACCGCCTTGTCGTTCGGCGTCAACTCGTTGTCGACAGGTGGTACACGGGTGGACGACGCGTTGTTACTTGTGAACGTCGCGAGATCAACCAGCGAACCTCGCGTGGTCAACGAGTGAACGTCGCGTGGTCAACGAGTGGACATCGCTTGGTCCACGAATTTTCAAGTAGTCTCTTACCGTCGTCCTCGCGTGAATCATTCGCGGGCAGCGCGTGGCTCACGCGCGGCAAGCGTGCGAGCAGCGACTTGTCACCCAGTTGTCCGCCCGTTGCCCGCGCGTGGCCAGCATGCGAGCGAGGAAATCCGGTGACGATACGGCCTTGATGTGATGAGCGCGTATATATAGAAGTCCATATAAAGAATACTGACCACTCAACGCGAGGTGGTGCTGGTCGGGTGCCGGGTGGGTGTAATGAGCTATGACCTTTACACGCCCCAGTGGGCGGGGCTCGAGTGTTTGTATAAATAAACGATTGTAATACCACTCACGGTTGTCTTTGAGATCGGCATCGTTCAGCTCGTCGATGGCATGGTTGGCGCGGTCCAGGTACCGCAGACACTTGAGGTACTTCCTGGCGGCGGCACGGTGCCGCGACTGACCGAAATGCATGTTCCCACTATGCTTCACCTCCTTTATACTAGATATCAACTGTTCCGCCTAATAAATAAATATAGCAGTGGTAGCTTAGTTGGTAAAAAGGCTGCCTTAAACGTAAAGGGTGCAAGTTCAAACCCTGAGCTTGCACCTCTGAGATTTTCATGTGCGAATGTAATTTTCAATAATGATTACCACTTGCTGAACGGTGAAGGAAAACATCGTGAGGAAACCTGCGCGTCTATAGGAAGGCTTGTGAAGTTCACCAACCGGCAATGGGCCAGCGTGGTGGACTATGTCCCAAAATCTTTCTCGTATTTAGGGTAGAATGCGCCTGGTATACATACTGGCAATAGGCTCGCCTTCTATTACATTGGGACCAAAATACATCGAAGTGTGGGCGCACTGCAGTGCACCTCTGGGACTTCACCCCTTCGGGGAATACAGACTATATATAAATATAATATATATAAAAAAAAAACTGAGCCGTCGCGGGACGCCTGGCAGATGTGAAACATAAAAGATAAACGTCGTAGCGGCGAGTGAGTTAGCCGGTGGGCGGAGTCTAAGCGGCGGAAAGAACCGAGGAGCCACGAAGCTGCTCGAAGTTTTGGGATCACGGCATCGCGGCATCAACAGTCGCTGTCACTCGCCAAGCGCGCCATTAGATGTTTCACATTAAAAGGTCTGTATGTAGCTCACCGTAACGTCGTCCGTATAATCGGCGGGGTACTCCGGCAGCCGGTCGCTGGTGCCGTCCCGGCAACACACGTCCCACTCGCTCGTAGTGATCTCACCGCACTCTTCTATCACACAATCCTGGGAACACAGATTATAAAGTTATTTTTAGCATAAAACAAAAACCGTCTTGAAAAACCTAGGTGCACTAAAAAGCTAAAAATAACCCCATAATTAATTATATTTGGAGTAGGTGCCAAACTACGTCAGACTAGGGAAATACACACATAAATTGGCACCGACTCCAATTTAAATAATAATTGATAATAATGTTGACTAAAAAATAACTGGTCTCTTAGAAATTAAAATCATTTTCAAAAATATACCAATCGAATTGACAACCTCCTCCTTTTGGAAGTCGGTTAAAATATCGGGTTTTCGCTGACTTCTCGAGTGACCCGACTTTTTATCCTCACTATACCTGACTAGTGACTACCTTTTGCTTGCCTGACTTTTCCCTGACCTTCCAGAAAGTGGACACCCTGTCTGTGGACATCCTGTAGTATAACGCATATAACTAAGTTTGTACCAAATGGAATAGTGAAAGGATGTTTACCAACATACCACCGTCGGTTTGCATTCGTCGCCGGCGCCGTACCGCTGCATCTCCGTGACGAGGCCGAGGCCGGCGACCACCGCGCCGAACACCACGTTGGTGCCGTCCAGGTGCGGGCACGGGACAGTCGTGATGCAGAACTGTGAGCCGTTCGTGTTAGCCGTCCCACGGTTCGCCATGCTTAGCACACCCGATTTATGCTACAAAAGATTATTATTTCTATAGCTATACCAAAGCATTTATTTCTATAGCCATCTGTTGTTTAGAATAATCCCTACATTGTAAATGGGAGTAGAAGCACTTTACTGTACTAGCTTCCTTAGAGTAATGACAATATTTGTATTTATTATTAGACTGCCGTGTGTATAATTCTTATCTAGTATTGTGTCCAAGGTGCTGTCTGCTATCATGGCGTTGCTGCTCCTGAGAATGTATTACTCGCAATCCTTACTATTTATCATTTTGAAAAGAGTAACCATTGAGTTTCTTACCGGCTCTTTTCAGTGGAAGCAGCATTCCGAACCGGTGGTAGAATCTGACTATTTGTAAGTGATTTTTGATCTACACAAATAATTTTTATTTTTATTTTGATTATTTATTACAAACATTACAGACCTATTCGACTGCCCTACTGTTGCAGGCTCAGCATAACCTGTATCCATTCACAGGATTAAAAGTTTAAAATGAAACATATATTTGAGCGAGCGCTATCGCTGCCAATAATTAACAAAAAAATCGGTGTTTGAACTTTAGGCGGCCATAATCGCCAATATTCTGTAATGACTTTTTGCGCTAAGCTCCTGGTTAATATTTAGGCATGAAATTAAGGCGAGAAGCCTTAGCATAGTGTTAGGTGAAAACGGTCATTAGTCTAAAAGAGATAAGATTAAATTAAATTAGATTAGTAAATTAAATCTCCCACTCTCTCACACAAGGCAAATTCCAAAAAGGTCGTTTCCTATATTTCCCGCTGATGACGTTGAACCCGCAGTTAATGCTGCATTGTCTTTGTTTTGAAACCGTTAAGTCCCAGTTTCGCATGAATATTTTTTGTCGCAACCGACCTTACCTTTAATTTGAAATTCTCGTCTTCGAACAATGGACCGTATATGCTCTCGCCGCCGGTGCCATCGCCGTTAATTATGTCGCCGCCTTGCACCATGAATTGTGAGATAGCTACAAAAAAAAAAGGATTATCATGATTTAAAAAAAAATAAAAAATGATTTCAAATGTATCGGTATTTCGTTTAATACTCGTTGGTATCAATATTATTCTATTTAAAATTGGCAACACTATCGTGACACGTCGTGTCATAGGAGGGGGAAAATGCCGAAGGAGCGCCAGACAGTCAGTCGAATCGGCATTCAAGAACGAGACTTTGAGGTGGAAGCATCCCCATTTATTAAGTGTACCTAACCAACTTGTATTATAATCTAAAAATAAGATATATAAGCAAATGGATGTTTAACTAAAATAAGTGAATGTCTGCAGTTGTTTAAATTCTTAAAAGGATTAAATAAATATCGCCAAACAACACATAATCATCGTATGATCCCAAACTAAGCAAAGCTTGTACTATATGGGCAACATGCTATAGACTAGCGGCGATCCCAGTTACACCTAGAGGCCAGGGAAAATTCAAACCAAAAAAACTCAAACCCGCAACCACTCGGTGCAACCTACCTTCAAACCACTAGACCAGTGGTTCCCAAACTTATTTTGTATACTGCCCACTTTGAGAGTACATTATTTTTTCACCTACTTAAAAACCACTATAACGTCAAATTAAATTAATTGATACAACGCCCCCATTTTTTTTCTGGGTCTCTTACCGCCCCCCTTTAGGCATGCAGCGCCCACAACGGGGCGTTATCGCCCACTTTGGGAAAGGATGCACTAGACAAAGGGGGCAATTCTCGCATGATCAACATTATCTCTAATTCGAATTCGAATCTAAATCGAATCATGCTAATTGCCTCCCAAGCCGTCGTCGACCATTTGTTCAAAGACATGAGAAAATAAGAGAAAACTGTCTTCCGTCTCATTCATTTAAAGACCTCTCTCCCTCTTTATGAGTCTACTATCAACGTACCTTTGTGAAACCGAATGCCTTTATAATGTAAAGGTTTGCCATTAACGCCGACCCCCTTCTCGCCTGTGCATAAAGCTCTAAAGTTCTCAGCTGTCCTGGGCACTATGTCACTCTTCAGTTCAATAACTATACGGCCCGCTGTAACAATAAAAAATCAGATAATGTACATTGCCTTATCTGCAGTATTTATTTTTTATCAAAGACGATCATTTAAAAAAAATATTCTTCACCCTCTGCTCATGTGTTAAATATTAAACATGTATTTTTGGAACGTAGTTCCATATGTGTGTGATTTTTAATGTACGACACTTTTACATATGTGTGTGTGATTTTTATTGTATACATTTATGTAACGATTTCGATGTGTGTGTACAATTTTTTTGCTTTTATATTTCAAAAGGAACTTCGTTCCATCCGGGTGTCCCTTGACATTTCTCAAGTTTTTTTTTTAAGTATTAATCTAATTTGAATGAGAATTTCCCGCATACTGCGGTTTCGACAATCGGGCGTCAATTTTTGTTCCAATACCATAACGAACTCTATGTCAATATGCATAAGATTGAATTTCTGTAGTAAAAACCACGCGTCAAAATTCAATGTCAATCTCATTTGGTTGAAGAATGAACTTTTTTACGAGGCAATACAGTTTGTTTTGGTATAGCAGCAAATATACCGCGCGAGTGTCGAGGCCCCAGTGCATGGGGGAGGTTTTATACTTAACTTCTTTTATGTTGGTATTACCATGCTATTAAAAGTAATGGATATTAATATTATTTTGTTCTGATTTCTTGAAATGCAATAAGAAAAAATAAAAATAATTTGTTTTTAAATTAGTGCTGCAGTTAAGCATCTTGCTGAATAGTAACCTTGATACAAAAATATACAGTACTAGCTTCTACCCGCCACTTCATCCGCGCAGACTTCGGCTATTTAATATCGTTATAAATTATAGCCTAATGTGTTATTCTGATGTATAAACAATAATACTGTAAAGTTTCATCAAAATCTGTTCAGTAGTTTTTGCATTAAAGAGTTATAAACATCCATCCACCCATCCTCACAAACTATCACATTTATAATATTAGTAGGAAGTAGGATAGGATAGTTCCAAGTTGTTTATTACAGAGATCAGTATTAATATACATTCATAGTGTTTCATGAATGAAAGAGTAAAAAACCCCAAGGTGAACAGCAGTGAGTTGACATAGTTATGTATGTATTCAAAATTGCAACTTACAACCAATTTTTTTTTGAAATCGTACTCTGTGTCTATACAAATAAACATTGAATTTCCCCTACAAAATCTATTACATAATCTATTACAGTTCATTGTAAAATGTGCTTTTTCTATGAGTTAATACAGTTGGTGTTAGCTTAAAATTTTGTTGCAGGCGGTTCGACGCTACTATGTAGCTTCAGGGGTGACCTTGTTCCACTGCGGTGATATGTATTGATGAATATATTATCATCCTGTATGCACCTGTGTCACATGCTCAATTATGTTTATAAATGAACAGTTCGAGGCGAAATAGAGAACAGGGGGCCACTACACTTTGCATGCACGCTTACTATAATTTGTGCAGTCAATGTTGACAGTTGACACCAACAGATTATATCGTGGTGTTATTACATTGCAACTGCCAGGATGAAGAATAAAATCTTTATCACTGTCATCATCCATTTTTATTTATAATGTGTATTTATTGTTTTCTTATATTTACGTGAATACTATACATTGAAATAACACTATTTTACGTTGGAAATAAAAGTATTTAACGTCGGGAAAATAAAATAGTAAATAAATGCGATAGAATCCATAAAATAGTTTTATTTCAATTTATTGAATTTGCCGAAATACCCGCTAAACGCAGGTGGAGCCATTCCTCATCTTATTCCATTAATTATGATCATTTCATTAATTTCGTAAAAATTGCCAGGACATATTTTTTTAAGAAGGGTGTTGAGTTGTTTGTTTTTGCCCAGCAGTAGGACACAAATGGTTACAAAAAAAATGGAGTCACCATAGACTTTTATTACAGTTTTACTTAGTTAAACCAGCATCACTAGTCTGTTGTAATTTTCCAAGATTATTTACACTTTCTGATTAGTGAAGGAAAATATTATGAGGAAACCTGCAGGTTTCCTCATAATATGCAGGGGGAATGAGCCTGTTATAATGGCAATTGACTTGTCTCCTATTAAATTGGGATCAAAGACTTCAGCAAAGTATGGGTGCACTGTAGTGCAACCCTATCCATCCCTTCTGAGAATGCAAGCATGATAATGTATACTTGTAAATTCTGACTGCTAGTAAACTATCCTTATAAAAAAAACATGTAAATGTGAATACTAGAATGCTCCTTACCAGCTGTCTGCATTACCATATGAATAGTGGTTGCATTAGCCCCTCCAGTTAACCCAAATATGTTTGCACTACAATGTACCAATACCTCTCTCAAGCATTACAATGTTTGTTATATTTAACTTATATAAAGGTTCATAGTAGAACTTATTCAGCTGCCTTCTCATGACAATAGACTATTAGTCTTTACTTGTTTGAATATTACGATGTAATAAATTGCATTGAATAAGTAAACAGATATGCAGTTACAACTAAACTCTAAGGACGGTGTTGAAATGTGGGCTTTATTTCTGCTTCCAAAATATACAAGTCCCAGAAATCCCAATTTATCTACGTTCAGACCATCAGACCATGTGGTCAAGTACCTATTTCGTTTAAATGAGAATTTATATGCACATAATGAAAAAAACATTATTATTAATAATTCAAAGTCTATGATTATATTTAAATTTAAAATTAGAACTGTATGCATGATAAACAAAAATTAAGTGCATAACCGATGCATCGTTGCACCGATGCACACGCCCTGTTCTCTTACACATTTTTATCTTTACAGCCAAGGGTAACCTTCAAGTAGTTAGGTCGTTGAGTTAGTTAGTTAGGTCGTTGAGTTAGTTAGTTATTTGTTTCCGAAAATAGAAACACAGTTTATATTTTAGTAATTGTTATCTATCGAACCACGTCCAATATATTTAATCGACCGCACTCACCTTGCTCACCATCAATTGCAATATCCAAATAAACTAGAGGATTTCTTTGTGTCCGAGGAAACGAATTCATTTTTTCAATCAACATGGAACACTCGGGTATAACCACCGAAAATGATTTGTTGTAAACACTAACTAGCTATTTTTAATTTATTACAAGCGCTTTTTCTATTAATTGAGCATTAAATTTAAATTAATCCGAGATAAACACAACGAAAAGCGTCCGCGTCTGTAAAGTCGATCGGTCAGCGGCGGCTGACTGATGATATGATTGATTAGATTGGATATGACAGATCCAAGTGTCAAAACCTATGGACAAAACTCGATGGTCAACATTCAACAATAGTGTGGTTAAAATACCGATGATAAATACTACAACGGTGCCTGACGAGACGACTGTGCCAGTATTTCCTTTATGGACAGTTGCTATACTCTTTGGTCTCACCTACCTATCTGTCAGTCAGTAAGTGTCATCTTGTCATTTTTATCGCTTGCTCTTGTGTCGGGTCGGAAGAAAACGCAAGCGAAATTTATTTCACACGTATTGCTAGAGATAATGTAGATATTTTGTGCAAATATCTTTAAGAATACGTAAGTAGCATAATTTGTTTAAACTTACCGTAATTGTGTTATAAAATTCAACTTCAGTCCAATATTTCAGGCTTTTTACACCACTTAAAACTGGTTGTGACGATCTAGTTTGTAGTACACTCTGTTTGCCTTATTTCAGCTACTTGCAACATGTCTTCATCGGGGCTATACATACTCGATGTGAAGGGTAAAGTCCTCATATCGAGGAACTACCGGGGTGATGTCGACTTGGGCATTATTGATAAATTCATGCCCCTACTCATGGAAAAAGAGGAAGAGGGTATGCTTACACCACTCCTGCAGACTAGCGAATGCACATTCGCCTATATCAAGACCAACAACCTGTACATTGTCTCCACAACCAAGAAAAATGCGAATATTGCATTGATTTTCGTATTCCTGTACAAAATTGTTGAAGTGATGACTGAATACTTCAAGGAACTGGAGGAAGAGAGTATTCGGGACAACTTTGTCGTCATTTACGAGTTGCTGGACGAGCTGATAGACTTTGGTTACCCTCAAACAACTGATAGCAAGATCTTGCAGGAGTACATAACCCAGGAGGGACATAAGCTTGAAATGCAACCACGGATACCCATGGCTGTTACTAACGCAGTATCCTGGCGATCTGAAGGCATCAAGTACAGGAAGAATGAGGTCTTCTTAGATGTTATTGAGTCTGTTAACCTGTTGGCTAATTCTAATGGGAATGTATTAAGGAGTGAGATAGTAGGAGCTATTAAAATGAGGGTGTATCTGTCTGGTATGCCAGAGTTACGTCTTGGGTTGAATGATAAGGTCCTGTTTGAGAGCACTGGCAGGGGGAAGTCCAAGTCTGTTGAGTTGGAGGATGTGAAGTTCCATCAGTGCGTGAGACTATCTCGTTTTGAAAATGATAGGACAATATCCTTCATACCGCCTGATGGAGAGTTTGAATTGATGTCGTATAGACTGAACACTCATGTCAAGCCATTGATTTGGATTGAATCGGTCATTGAACGTCATGCCCACTCCCGTGTGGAGTACATGATCAAGGCTAAGTCCCAATTCAAGAGGCGATCAACTGCAAACAATGTTGAAATCATCATTCCCGTCCCCGCCGATGCAGATTCACCAAAATTTAAAACTACTATTGGCAGTGTCAAGTACACTCCTGAACAAAACGCCATCACATGGTCGATTAAATCCTTCCCGGGAGGCAAGGAGTACTTAATGAGAGCTCACTTTGGTTTACCATCTGTGGAATGCGAGGAGGTGGACGGAAAGCCTCCAATCCAGGTCAAGTTTGAAATTCCATACTTTACAACATCGGGAATTCAAGTGAGATATTTGAAGATTATTGAGAAGAGTGGCTACCAAGCATTACCATGGGTGAGGTATATCACGCAGAATGGAGACTACCAGCTAAGAACTAATTGAAAAGCTTGAAGCTAGGTATTCACAGTGTGAGTGTGCTTGGCTAACTACTCCGATTTTTGGAGACATCTGAAAATGGTTGATTACATTTCAAGCCAGTGCCCAGCTGAGGGGATTGGGACGGCTCTTATAAGCTGACTAGAGCGTACATAGTTGGTCCAATCACACTTGCATAGTGAAATCCTAGCTGTAAGCTACATTCCATAGATGTAAGAAACACCATAATTATTATTATTAACAAGTTGTCTATTTTGCATCATTTAACTATTTTATAGGTATTATGAAAGTAATTATGTATTAGTAGGTAATAATGTACTTGTTTTGACGCTGTAATAAACTATACTATTCACAAATGCTGTTTGATTTTATGAATGAACCATAACACAGGTAATTATCTCTATATATACATCATCATCACGCCTGTATTCCCCGAAGGGGTAGGCAGAGGTGCACTGCAGTGCGCCCACACTTCGCCGATGTATTTTGGTCCCAATGTAATAGGGGGCGAGCCTATTGCCATTATACCGGGCACACAGGTTTCCTCACGATGTTTTCCGTCACCGTTTCTTAGCAAGTGATAATCTCAGATGTAAATGAGATTCGCACATGGAACCCAGAGGTGCGAGCCGGGGATAGAACCTGCGCACTTTGATTGCAAAGCGTGCGTTCGACCACTCGGCTACCACTGCTTTCTTGATTGATTGATTATCTTGATTATCTCTATCTTGATGTAATTCTCAAATTATTCGTCATGGATGGCACAATCAGCATTATTTATTGTTTAGTCCTAAATTCTATTGTCACCATTCATATCAACATACCTTAACTTAGCATATCTATTTAACTTATTGCATCACAAAACAAACAGATTTCAATGGATTGCAGTTTTTAAAAAGCCATATTATTTTTTGCAGTTTCAGAACGTGCAACAACATGTCAAAATACTAGAAGTGAGCCCGCGAATTTGTAATGTTTTGCAATGAAGAATTCTAAAGTAATTTGTTTTAAGTTATTCAGACCTCAATATATTTTTCAAAGACGTTACTGTGATGTGTTCCCTTCTAGTGAAGTTAAAATAATTAAAAAAAAGCGGTCGAACAAACAAGATAACCTCAAAGTTGTTGAAGAGTTACAAACAATAACAAATAATGAAAAACAAGATCCCATTAATTCTAAAGAATTTAGAGCGAACGAGGTCAATATACAGATGATATCTAAGAACATTTATGAGCAGCTGTTCAGAGGTAGGAGCCAAACAATCGACCCAAATATTATTAAAAAGTAAGTACTTGCCTTAAATAATATCAATTTATTTAGGTGCCTGGCTTATATATATAATCAATGCTGTTGGTTTTTAGGGTTCCGTACCTAAAGGGTAAAACGGGAACCCTATTACTGAGACTTCGCTGTCCGTCCGTCCATCCGTCTGTCTGTCACCAGGCTGTATCTCATGAACCATGATAGTTAGACAGTTGATAGTTAAACAATTTCATGTTCCTCCGACCAAAATGTTTTATTACTCTAAGGAAACCTGTAATTGGCTAATGTTAAGTTTAATTTCTCCCTTGTAACTCTGTAAGTGTAATTTGCTGTTGGTTTTCTAATAAATAAATAAAATATTTTCACAGATGATGTATTTCTGTTGCCGCTATAACAACAAATACTAAAAACGGAATAAAATAAATATTTAAGGGGGCTCCCATACAACAAAAATGATTTTTTTGCTTGTTTTTATAGATAATGGTACGGAACCCTTCGTGTGCGAGTCTGACTCACACTTGGCCGGGTTTTTTAAATTAAAATTTGTTGTCATAGGCCATCCTTTATAAAGGCTAACTACATATTAAAGGCACTAAAATAGTGTAAAAAATGTATAAGTAGTTATTCTATCAACCACCATCAGTATCATTGATTTAAATAAATTATACAATTTAGTTACATTTGTTTCTTTATTGTTTCATCCCAAAAGTATTATAATCGATTAGAGATGTGACCCTCACTCATGAGTTGACTCATTTGTGGCCCTCATGTTTGCAAATTGAATGAATTACTTGAATTTCAACTATGAACCACCTCATTCATTCTCTCACTCCTCAAATCCCATGGAAATGTAACAGAGTAAAATTTAAATTGTATCAGAAGTGAGTGAGTAAGGGAATACATGCTCAAGCGATGCCTCACCACAAATGAGGGTTACCTCATCAAAACCTCGTGAAGTGAAATGAGGAACTCTCATCTGGAAATAGAATAGATAAGTTACCCATCACTACTATGGATGTATCACTAAAAATGATGCCTCTATAATACTATGCTACTGTAGTTAAAAAAAGGTTTGTTTATTCTAGTAGTGGTAGCCTCTAAGGGGTGCAAGTTCAAATCCCAGGCTCGCACCTCTGAGATAATTTTCATGTGCGAATATCATTTTCAACAATGATTACCACTTGCTGAACGGTGAAGGAATACATCGTGAGGAAACCTGCACGTCTATAGAAAGGCGTGTGAAGTTCACCAACCCGCACCGGGCCAGCATGATTGACTATGGCCCAAATCTCCCTCGTATTGAGGGGGAATGTGCTCGCCCCCTATTACATTGGGACCAAAATACATCGGCGAAGTGTGGGCGCACTACAGTGCACCTCTGCCTACCACTTCGGGGAATACAGGCATGATGATGTATTATTTTTATTGTTTATTCTAGCTGCCAGGAAAATCTCCTAAAACATGGTATAGACTATAAAAAAATCAGTCACATGCCAGATGTAGAGTTAAAGCTACCAAAACTTGAAGGCAAAGATATTGTTGAGCATTTCTACAATATCGGGGAGAGACAGGCAGCACCTTACAGGAATCTGCTACACAAGCTTGCTGGCTGCACTCTACCACCTGTGCCTAAGGTAAAAGATATAATTGTCAATATTTATTACAAACTAGCTGTGCCCAGTGTGCATTGCAATGACACAAAAGTAATTAATTTTTATTTAGATGATGGCTTGGTTTAAGGGTAGGCCACTTAAGCTGTAAAGGCCAACTCACGGTCAACAGCTTAGACATATCAAAAAAAAAAAAAAGGTAGGCCACTTGAACCTCTGAATGGGTGGTTGTGGGTTCGATTCCCGTTAGCCGCAATTTCCGGCAATGGTCTTTTCGAAATGTGGCCTGGTCTGGATGTAAATTGCCTCCAGTTTATTGTATGGTACCCATAGTACCAGCTTTGCTTCGTATGGGGTTATACAATGAGTATGTGTTGTCTGGCAATATTTATTTACCTGTATGAATTTTTTGGGGTAGAACGAGGGGTCGTCAGCTTCATCGTCGTCTTCGTAAGAACCTGCCAGAGTTTCATTATGATCTGATCAAAGATTTAGGAATGAAATTAATGATATTGTTATAATTAGTGTAACTGTATTATAGGAGTGGTCCAAAGCCCCTGGCTGGAGTAAATACATAGGTGGCAAATGCGTACCGGTGCCGTGCCCGCCCGATGACGTCATGATCTTTGATGTGGAAGTCCTGATGGCGGCCGGCAAGAGGCCCACACTGGCGTGTGCCGTGTCTACAGAAGCCTGGTTAGTAAGTATTCATATTTAACCCATCATAAATTGATCCCAAACTAAAAGAAACTTGTACTTTGGGTACCAGGACGAATTTCGAATGGGACGTTTCCGAAATTTGTCGCTGATGAGAGTCGAACCTTTACCCATAATGCAGGGAGTCGAGCTTACGTTTAAAATACTAGACCAAACCGTCATTAATATTTATTGTCACATTTAAAATTCCTTAGCTTGAAAATCAACCTTTAATAAAGAGATCTTACCAGTTACAATGTTACTCTCTTAAGATTGAAAAAAATAGAGATGGTAAATCGGCGCAATATTTATTGTACCATACGCCTCGTTTTGTCCCATCAAGCCTCCCGCACACTGGAGCGTCGACTCTCGCGCGTCAATATTTTTGCCAAGCACAAAACAAACTTTCTGTTAATATGCATAAAGATTGAATTTCTGTGGTAAAAGTTTTTTTTTTTTGTTTTAATGGCCTCTTTTCATTGAGTCAGGCCCAATGTGATTCTGCCAATGTCAACGTAGTAGAGGAGACACGATGGAGATTGATTGAACAATCGACGTTTATACCAAAGTGGACTTTTTATTGGGATTGGCCGGTTAATTCTGTCTGAACAACACAAAATAAAACATAAAAAAGGGAATAGACGTCACAATAAGCAAATACTATAATATACTACTAAAATGTTACAATCTAATGTTATGGGATGTTATATATTTCATTAAAATAATAATAAAGGGAGTATCTACAAGCATGAGTAGAGATTGGAAGTTGATAGGACGGGGAATTTCTGGAGGAAGGATATCATACAGAGATATAGAATATTTGGGACAGGAAAAGAAAATGTGGTCTACAGAGCCTTCATCATATCCACACTCGCAGATGGAATGATCTCTTACTCTAGTGGTAAAAGTTACGCACCCACACGTGAAAAGTGGCTCGCGCTGTCAGTGTCATGTAGTTGTACAATGAACTTTTTTAAGAGTCAATACAGTTTGTTTTCGTATGGTACCTTACTGTGTTGTAATAATGAATTCTAGGTACGGCTGGGTCAGTGATCCTTTAGCCAATGGCGCAGAACATCAACGCCACGAGAATGTGAACTACGAGGATCTGATTCCGATGGAGACGGATGGTGAGACTCCATGCGGGGATCTCAGCAGGCACAGAATCATCGTTGGGCACAATGTGTCGTTCGACAGAGCTAAGATAAAAGAACAGTACTGGTTACAAAGGACGGGTAAGGAATGTAATAATATTTAATCCCATTCACCCCTATGAAGTTGTCTTTCTATAATACTGGCCATTTAAAATAATTTCAGGGTTCTGTACCTCAAAAAAAAAAAGGATTCCTTATAGGGATCACTTTGTTGTCCATCTGTCTGTCAAGACCCTTTTTTTCGTGAATGCCTAAAGTTATATTTTAAATAATATCAAATACGAGTACTAAGAATTCTAATTTCAAAATAATTTTAAGAAAAATAAAAAACGTAGCCGTCGCGAGACGCCTGGCAGATGTGAAACATTATGTTATTTAGAGTAGAGAGAGAGAGAAGCGTCGTAGCGGCGAAAGAGCGGAGTCAGCCGGTGGGCGGAGTCTGAGCGGCGGAGAGAACCGTGGAGCCACGGAGCTGCTCGAAGTTTTCGCATCACCACAGCATCGCGGCATCAACAGTTGCTCTCACTTGCCAAGCGCGCCATTAGATGTTTCACATTAAAAAAAGAAATGGCTGAAAACAATTTATAGTGATGTCACAGCTCGTGTGTTTGTGGTCAGGCATGCGGTTCATGGATACCATGTCGATGCACACGTGTGTGAGCGGCGTGACCAGCTACCAGCGCACTGTGCTCAAAGCGAAGAACAAGGAGCCTCATCCTAGCGACGACGACTGGATCGAGATCAGCTCACTGAACAACCTCAGCGAGGTAAGATGACAGGCACTTGTGGATCGTCAATAAATAATAAAAGTATCTCTAGCAGGTTAAATATGTCTCAAGCTAGAACAATGACATATATTTCTAATTCTTATATTCAAGTAACGCTCCGTTTCTCTAACCAACCGTAAAATAATCGACAAGTAATTGAAGATATTTTGATATATTTAAAATTTATTTACCACAAGCTGAGCCTCCGACTTCGTACGCGCGGAATTTAGGATCCCTAATTATCCAGAACAATTGGGTTTTATTCTATTCCCGCGGAACCCTATTTATTATAAGTAAAAGTAGCATTAGTCAGTGAAAGCCCCGTTGAAATCGGTTCAGCCATTTGGGAGTTTACCTCAAACAAACATGACAGACGGACAAAAGAGCTGTTGTCTAGACATTAGAAACTGACACTTTCATTTATTTGTATAGGTGTTGTATTTGGTCCCAGGTTCACAAACTGTACTGTGGCTCGCCGATCGACAAGGCGACGCGCGACATCTTCACGGAAGGCACCATGCAGGATGTGCACGACAACTTCCAGCTGCTGATGTCGTACTGCGCCAGCGACGTGACCGCCACGCACGCCGTGCTGCGCCAGCTGCTGCCGCTGTTCCTGGAGAGGTTCCCGCACCCCGTCACCCTGGCCGGCATGCTGGAGCTGGGTGAGTGCCTTCCACCATCAGGCATCAGGCTGTCATATGAAAGTATAAGTCATAAATATTGCCAGATATTTGTCTTCCCTTCATCGCTGCATTTTGTCCTTTTTGAAATGAAATGAAATGAATGGTAGCATCTACGATCAGCGGGTATTCTGCCAATTTCAAGTAATTAATAGCAAGGACTGATTAAATAAATACACATAAAAAAGGGGTGATGATAGTCATAAAGATGACACTAATCACTAATTCACCTTGACAAAGATCTACGTGATGGGTTCACATTTAATGCAATTATTAAAATTTCGTAGGTACCGCATACCTGCCAGTTAACTCCAATTGGCTGCAGTACATCGACTCGGCTGAAGCGATATTTGAGGATCTAAAGTTAGAATCTCGACAACTGCTCTCCTTAAAAGCAGACGAGGCCTGTCACATGATGGCAAAGGAAACATACAAAAAAGACTTGTGGATGTGGGACCAAGACTGGTCGGTACAAACATTGAAATTAAAAAAGCAAACTGTTAAAAAGAAAAAGGACAATTCGAAAATCGAATCGAAATCACATTATGAAAATGGAACTAATAAACCGGCCAGTAACAATACTTTTGAAATTTTAAACGAAGATTACATAAGGAGCATAGATTATAATAATGCTGTAGATATTGAGACCATGAAGGATTTGGACAAAAAGTTTGAACATCTTAACGAGTTGGGTGTCCTATTGCCGGTGAAGAGGCCGTACCTAGCCGGTTATCCGGCGTGGTACAGGAAGCTGTGTGACAAGCCGGGAAAAGACCCAGATTGGGCGCCCGGAGCCAATAACATTACTACAAGTATGCAGGTATAGTAAACCTTTAAGTCTGATCTAATTGTACAAACGAATGTAATATTAATAATTTTATTGTAAACGAAAATTATACGATTCTGTCACACTACAGGGGGCTTACTACAACCTATTAAAGTATTGTTGTTTAGATAACTGTAAATGTTTGACAGATTTAATACTGAGTTAACTGTCAAAAACTGGTAAAATTATAAACATCAAAATATTTTCCAGTACCAAAACTAACTGTGTGTGAATATATATATAAAGGTTTTTATTTCTGTGGTTGATGACGGTGGTGTTTGACGCATGGGGGCGTGGCTTTCACCACAGAAATTCAATCTTCATGCATATTGATACAGAGTTTATTTTGGTATAGCCAAAAAAAAATCTTCACGCCCCATTTGCCTGGGGTGTTATAAGGGCAGTAAAACGCTTAGTGTAGTGTAATTAACTTGGATGCCAACAGAATTGACGCTATTGAAATTTCAGATCACACCTAAACTTCTCAATTTATCCTGGGAGGGCTACCCCCTTCATCATCTCCAGTCCGAAGGGTGGGGGTTCCTGGTACCGTTCAGCCGACGTCGGGGGGAAGATATAGAAGGCCCTTTGATACCTTTAGAAGAGTTATTAGCCGCATGTCCTTTGACCAACTGCAAGGAGGGCGGGTTTGAAGCAGATGTGTATAGATTACCGAAGAATGTTGAGGTATGAACTGACGACCGCTTGGTTAGAGTGTTGGCCGCTCGACTCGCTGCACAGTGTGGTTCCGGTTTCGATTCCCACCAGTTGCAAATTTCGCAAATGGCATTTTTTAATCTTTCGCTATTCTGTGTGTAATTGGTATATTGTATTGTATAGTGCCCATAGTACAAGCTTAGTATGTGTTGTCTGACGATTTATCTTCTTTATACAGGATGTTTCACATGTCCAAAATAATACTTTGCCATTAGCATCAGCGGCCTCAGTACGCCTGCCAAGATGTTTTCTCACAAGTCCCAAAAACATCTTGTCAACTTGCGTTCCCGTATCTTATTTGCTAACATGGCTTCCAAGATGTTTAAAATTAGACAGCCTGCTAAAATTTTCTCACAGTTTACGATCTTTCGTTCATTCGTTCATTGAAATGACAAATAGAGCGAGACGGAGCTTTACAAAGAAAAAAGATGCTGCATACACATCATAGAATATATTAGATTATTTATGCACAGATTAAAAATATCTTTGGGCATAGATTCTTTTTTATTATGCCGGAAGCTTTACGTATTATCATTTGGTCGGTGGTATTATGCTTAAAATTTATTTCTTGGGCACTATACTATTTTTATTTGCCAATTTAAATAACTTTACATTGTAAAACGGCAAAAAGCACGCAAAGTATGATGCCAAACAAAATCTAACCTCAAACCTACAGATTTTTTGTAAAATATGGATTTTAAATCACGTGGAATAGGATTATGTGGATTTTCGGAAGAAAATAAAACAGATAGAAATGTCTCTACACTTTTTTGTTGTTGTTTGTCGAACACGAAAATAAATTTACGTGTTCGTTTTCGGAAGAATTTTGCATGTAGTCCGCTTGATATTGGCGAAGGATAGAGTAAAATAAGTATTATTTGTTATAATAGTGTATACAATGCTATATTTATGTACTTCTTACAGCCTAATTATTTTCTCATCACCGGCCTTTGACCGTGAGAAATTTCTTTACGTTGACCTGTCAAATTCGTGTCTCTATGGTACATTTTGGTAACCCATGCTAGCACTTAAGATATAACATCTTATCCATACGTCAAACACGTTTTATTTAACTGTCAAACCCATTTTATATTTACGCCATGCTAGCAAATAAGACGTAACGATTTTGCCACAAAAATGACGTCACGATGCGTGAGAAAATGTCTTATCTTGGCAGGCGTACTGAGGCCGCAGTATTGGGTATACAACTGAAAGGTATAAAAATTGGGTCGAAATTCGACCATGTTTTTTCAACTTTTTTTTCGTCGTCAATTTCTATAACTCGTAATATCTCGAGTCCTATGTAAAATTTCCATGGTTTGTTTTGTGAATATTGTTAGCCGCCTCTCATATGTGTAGTTTACACTGCTGAATAGGGTTATGGATGTACCCAAAGGCCAGAACACGATGCCTGTGACAAATATTCAATGGTCTATAACTCAGAAACTATGATAGTTAGGTATAAACTGTCTTCACTGAGCATCCACATATCAGCTACAGTATATGTACCCAAAGTATTATTTCGGCCACACTGTATATTATATAATTCTACTGTATGTGTGTATGTCACTGAACTCCTCTTAAACGGCTGGACCGATTAAATGATTTGTTTTGTATGCGTTTGGGTGGTGCCCTGGATGGTTTAGATTCACAATTGGACCCGGTAGGTGGCGCTGCTTTCGTATGTCACTCATTCCAAGGTACGAAGTTCGCCCGGTCAGCTAGTTAATTTATACTTTCCTACAAGCCTTTGGGTAAAAAACAATCTTTTTATGTACGTTTCGTTAACATAATCGTGTTTTGATTTTTTTTTGCTACAAGGTTTGGGGTGCGGGTGCGGGTTCAAACTCCCACCACTGGGAGTGGTGGGAGTTTGAACCCGCACCCGTTGCATTGAGTGCAGGATTCTACCAACCAAGCTACTACTGTAGAATTATGAGAGTTATTTTATGAGTACAATGAAACTAGGCTTCTGTAGAACGAGCTATACATTAATTTCGAGATGGAGAGTGTTGTATGTGTTTTGTATGTGGTAGGAGGACCTGGGTCGGCGAGCGTATTACGCAAGGAAGAGAGTGGACGAACAAGCAGCCGCCAACCAGTACCACGGCCTAGGGGTCTGGTGCGGTATTCAACTCCAAGGTAACGCAATAAGGTGGTATTTTGAATAGCACAAAATCATCCTCCTAGTCCCTACATTAAACTAACTATAGCCCTTTTAACGTCCCACTGCTGGGCACGAGCCTTCGCTCAATGCGAGGGGGATTCGGACCATAGTCCACCACGCTGGCCTAGTGCGGGTTGGCAGACTTAACACATCTATCGAGAACTAGTCAAGTTCCCTCTTACGTGCAGGTTTTCTCACGATGTTTTCCTTCGCCGTTTCATAGCAAGTGGTAATCTCGGATGAAAATGAGATTCGCACATAAATCCCTAGGTGCGAGCCGGGGTTTGAACCTGCACTCTTTGATTGCAAGGCGTGCGTTCGACCACTCGGCTACCACTGCTTTTTTAGTCCCTACATTATTAGAATATTATGATTCGAAGACGGTTTAGTCTATTGGTGGCTCTCTGCACTGGGTGATTGCGGGTTCGAATCTTTGTTGATTCATAAACGTTCTCCATCCCTGTACTAGACCAAGCCATCGTTATTATGATATTAAAACATATATCATCACGCCTGTATTCCGGAAGGTGTAGGCAGAGGTGCACTGCAGTGCACTCACACTTCGCCAATGTATTTTGCTCCCAATGTAATATGGACGAGCCTATTGCCATTATACCGGGCACATTCCCCTTCAATACGAGGGAGATTTGAGCTATAGTCCACCACACGCCCTAATATAGACGTGCAGGTTTCCTCACGATGTTTAGCAGTGGTGGTGGTATGAATATTAGATTATTTTACGATTGAAACAGTGTGCGGCTTATAATTTTAATGTATTATCTACAGGTTGTTGTCATTTTCTACGGTTGCCGCACAAGGATGGGCCGAAGTATAAAGTTGGTAATCCGCTGGCCAAAGACTTTCTGGATATGTTCAGTCAGAACGTGCTCTCGGCGCAGGGCAACGAGGCCGAGAAGGTAACACATATTTTGAAGTGTACATTGTAACACTTTAAAATATCGTACTAGCTTCTACTTCGTCCGCGTAGATTTAGATTATTCTATGTCGTTATAAATTATAGCCTTTATGTTTAAACTAGATAGATAGATAAAGCTATTATTATCACTTGCTATGAAACGGTGAAGGAAAACATCGTGAGGAAACCTGCACGTCTGAGGGAACTTGACGAGTTCTCGATCTGTGACGTCTGCCAAACCGCACTGGGCCAGCGTGGTGGACTATGGCCTGAAATCCTCCTCACATTGAGGGGAGACCCGTGCCCAGCAGTGGGACGTTACAAGGGCTGTAGTAGTAAGTGTAATCTAAATAAAGTTCTAAAACAAGTATTATTTTCAGCAACCAGTTATTTTGTCAGGTTGTCCTTCGACATAGGTCTCCCCTAATTCCTTCCAGTCTTTTCTTTCGCGACACAATCTTCTCCATTCTTCGGGTAAATCATCTTCCCATCTCTTTGTTTGACGTCCCTTTTTTCTTTTTCCGTTTCTAGGATACCGTTCCATGATGTCTTTCGTCTATTTTTCTCTGTTTGTTCGCATACTGTATCCAGTCCAGTCAGATGTATAAACTATAATACTGTAAAGTTTCATAAAAATTCGTTTAGTAATTTTTGCGTGAAAGAGTATCTAACAAACATTCATCCATCCATCCTCACAAACTTTCACATTTATAATATTATTAGGAATTATGATTAGGATATGTAGTTTGTATTAGAGGTGGAACAATAAAGAGTTATAAATCTATCTATATTTCATATTCCAATTTAAGAGCGACTCAAAAGTATATCTCTGACCGCTATTGTCGTGTATAGAGGCGTGATGATGATGTGTTTACCCCAGGTGGTTTTTTTTATGTGACTGTGCTTTATGCCCAGTCTGCCATTGTCCTTCTGACATAATGAGCAACCTTGATTATGTTGCCTTGTTCTAACTTGTGTGTTTTAATTTTGTTTTAATATATGATGTTTGGTCTAATTTGTTATGTTTTCTAAAGTTTATCTGTATTATTGTTAAAGTGTTAAAGTGAACCTCACAAAGTCAACCTCACAAACAGATAACATAATGAATACACCATAGGAAGTAGGAATCAGTAACTGTTATAAACCAATTTTAAATAAGTTAAGAAAAAACGATTCTCCCCCAAGCCGACTGGTCATCGTGGGGGATGTAGACTACCACCCTCCTGAGTCAAATTTAACAAACATGACAGAAGTTTCAAAAATACAAAGTAATGAAAAAACCAAGTACAAGATGAGAAGATACATACTAAACATTGCAACATTTAATGTGAGAACATTAAAAGACCCAGAACGGCTGATAGAACTCGAAAAAGCCATTGAAGATATACAATGGGATATTATAGGCTTATGTGAACTAAGAAGAATGGGAGAAAATATAGAAGAATACCAAAATCACAGTTTACTTTATAAAGGCGAAACATTAGGAGCCCATGGTGTAGGATTTTTGGTTAAAAAAGAAATATCGAAAGGAATCATAGAATTCAAAGGTGTCTCTGAACGAATTGCTGTTCTAAATATAAGACTACCGAATCATAAAGATCCATGGACAATAGTCCAAATTTATGCGCCAACTGAAAAATCAAATGAGGCTCAAGTAATTAAATTTTATATGGATTTGAATAATGTTACACAAGACACACACAAAAACTTGATAGTAATGGGCGATTTTAATGGAAGAATTGGTGCTAGAAGAATAGGAGAAGAAAAAATAATTGGAAAATATAGTTACGGAGAAAGAAGCGAAAATGGGGAAAAGATAGTAACATATGCATTAGAAAATAAACTAGCGATTATCAACAGTTTCTATAACAAAAGACATTCTCGGAAATGGACTTGGCAGCACCCCAACGGTCACCACTTTAACGAAGTAGATTTTATCTTGTCGAATAAACTAAACCAAATCAATAACATTAATGTACTAAATAACTTGAATTTCTCTTCCGATCACAGAATAGTCAGACTTAAAATCATGGGGAACACCCTACAACAAAAATCCAGAAAAAAATATTCCAATAATAAGATCCAAGCTACTCAGCTATGTAAGTCAGATAATTTAATGAAAATATTAAAAGAATCATTTAATCACTCACAAGAACTACCTAATTCGGTCCAAGAAAATTACAATATATTTATTAAAACACTAGAAGAAGCTGTCCAAAAAATACCAAAAAGCTATCTGATGAAGCACTTCAACTAATAGAGGAAAGAAAGCTTCTATTACAATTTAGACATGACAAAAAATATAATACACAGATAGCAGCAATCAGTAAGAAAATTACAGAACAACTAAGAAAAGACAGAAAACAAAAACGGCTTGATGTATTCAAAAAACACATAGAAAAAACAGGGGGAGTAAAGAAAGCCATGAAAGAACTACAAGAAGGGAAGACTTGGATACCATGTTTACAAAATAAGAAAAAACCTACCAGGAAAAGACCCGAAATTATCCAAATCGCGACTGAGTTCTACAAAGACCTATATACATCTCATAAAGACAAAACAAGTGAAAATATACTTATTGCTACAATCGATGAAGAAGAGGAAATACCAAAAATTACGTTAAGAGAAACAGAAAAAGCTATATTAAGTCAAAAAAATGGAAAATCACCGGGAGAAGATGGAATAACAAATGAATTGTTGAAATCTTTCATGTCTGTTATAGCCCCCAGGCTGACTCAACTATTTAATTTCATTTTGGAGACTGAAGAAATCCCTAAGCAATGGACGGAGTCCGTTATAACATTACTACATAAGAAAGGAGATAGAAACTGCATCAATAATTATAGACCAATTAGTCTGATGAGCAATCTCTACAAAGTATTTTCTAAGGTGCTCCTAAATCGTATGACTAGAATATTAGACGAAAATCAGCCTAAAGAACAAGCTGGGTTTAGAAGTAATTATTGTACTCTCGATAATATCCATGTAATAAAACAAATAATAGAAAAATACAAGGAGTATAATCAAATCTATTACTTCTGTTTTGTAGACTATTGTAAAGCTTTCGACTCTCTAGAACATGCGTCTATATGGCAAGCGTTACTGACCCAAGGTATAGAAAAGAAATACATAAGAATACTCCGAAACATCTATTCTCAAAGCTCAGCAAAAGTTAAACTTGAGAGAATTGGAGAATCATTCGCAGTAGGGAGAGGCGTTAGACAGGGGGATCCTATCTCCCCAAAACTGTTCACTGCAGTATTAGAACAAATATTTCGTCAAATGGACTGGACTAAGTATGGGCTAACCATAAATGGAGAGCAACTAACACATCTGCGATTTGCTGATGACGTGGTACTGCTTGCTAACAATACGGAAGACCTACAAAACATGCTTCAAGAACTAGCTGATGTAAGCAAGAGATCAGGATTATCCGTTAATAATTCAAAAACCAATGTTCTTACAAACAGTAGACGTGTAAACATAGCACTTGATGGAACACTTATTGATTATGTGAATGAATATATTTACCTGGGTCAGATAATTTCAGACGTCGACGACACTAATAAAGAGATTGATAGAAGGATCGCCAATACGTGGAAAAGGTATTGGTCGTTAAAAGAAATTATGAAAAATATAAAAATACCAATGAAGGAGAAAAAAAGAGTATTTGAAACATGTATATTACCCTGTTTAACATATGGATGCCAGACATGGCCCTTCACCGAAAAAAGTATTAACAAGTTGAAAGTTTGTCAGAACAGTATAGAAAGAAGTATATTGGGAATAAAAGTGAAAGACTAAGTAAAAATGATAGAAAGAAATGAAAAAAACAAATTTCGAAATGTAATAAACACAGTAAAGAAACTTAAGTGGTCATGGGCAGGACATATCATACGTGACAGATCACAGAAGTGGACAGCTACTGTTACAGATTGGTATCCTAGAACAGGAAAAAGGAAACGGGGCAGACCCATGAAACGCTGGGTTACCGATATAAAAGCAGTAGCCGGCACACTCTGGACCAGACTCGCTAAAGACAGAACACACTGGAAGACTCTGGAGGAGGCCTTTGTCTTAGGACAAGCTAGGAGACATTACGGAACAGTTACTGATCCTAATTAAAATATTATAGTTTATAAGCTGTATTGTAAATATTTAATTTCTGTTTCTGTATCATGTATCATCTTCTAGAATAAAGGCTTTTATTATTATTCCTTTATTTCTCATTTTTCTTATTTAGTACATTTTTAAATATAAATATAAAAAATACATTTAAAATATAAAAAACAGTTCCCCACCGGCATCTGGAACAGGGTCCTAGTTACCAGTGGTTAGGGCTCCAGAGAGAGGAACTTCCTCACAATGCGCGCCGCCTCCAGAAGTACCGCCTTCTGAATCTGTCCCTTGATCCAGCTGCCTAACGCGAGCCTCTTTAGGTGTTTGTCGAGGCTCTTGGCTAATAAGCCATGGGCGGAAACGACTATCGGTACAATGATTGCCGCATCAATGTCCCACATGTCGACAACGTCGTGAGCCAGATCAAGATACTTGCTTTCTTTATCTTTCTCTGCTTTCACGAGATTCTCGTCATGGGGGACAGTGATATCGATAATCATTGCACGGCGCTCTTGGCGATCTATCAGCACAATATCAGGCTTATTGGCTACAATAGTCCTGTCTGTGATGATAGACCGGTCCCAATACAATGTGATATGACCCTCTTCGAGAACTGGTTGTGGCTCATACCTGTAGTACGGTACCTCGGATGTCACAAGGCGATATTTAAGGGCAAGTTGCTGGTGGACAATCCTGGCTACTTGGTTGTGTCTGTGTAAATATTGACCATTTGCGAGACGCGAACAACCGGAGATGATATGCCTCAGGGATTCACCAGGGCGATGACATGCCCGACAAATGTCAATGGTGTCATCCCTAAGAATATATCTCCGGTAGTTGTTCGTCATCACAACTTCGTCCATAATTGCACAGACAAAACCTTCGGTTTCCCCAAAGAGGTCGCCGAATCGTAGCCAGGCCACGGAGGCCGCAAGATCTACATCGGGCCCATGAAGGGCCCGAAATACCTTCCATGTAGCTCCTTACCCTGCCATACCACCCTACGATCATCCGTTGTCAGTACCACAGGTTTGCGCCAGTTCTCTTTTGCCAACGATAGAGGGGTGAGTCCATTATCTACTGTCACTACATCCACATGCATTTCCCCATCGGCACTGGGAAAATATTCTCTGAGACTACATATCTCTCGGTTATGCAAAGTCTTGACGTTTAAAAAGCCACGACCTCCACATTTCCGAGGGATATATAGTCTCATTACCGATGAACGTGGGTGATGCATGCGGTATGCAGTGAGCGTAGCACGAACTGTTCTATCCATGGTGTCCAATTCGGTCTGAGTCCACTTGAGTATGCCAAAGGAGTACATCAAGACTGGCATGACCCAGCCGTTGTAGGCTCGCACCTTGTTTCCGCCTGATAAAAGACTTTTCAGTACTTTTTTCAGGCGCCCCAAGAAGCGATCCCGCAACAGCTGTTTCATGTCAGTCTCACTGATGCCTAACCCCTGTGACATACCCAAGTATTTGTAGGTCTCGGTTGCGGCGAGTGATCTCAGTTGGATGGAATCTGAAAGTTGGATGCCTTCAGACTCCACCATCCTCCCCTGCTTTGCATGCATGACCGCACATTTATCCACACCAAACTCCATCCTGATAGAATTACTAAAGGTTTCTGTAACCTTCAGTAAGCCCGACAGTTGGAGTGCAGTGGGGGCAAACAGTTTAAGGTCATCCATGTAAAGCAGGTGAGATATTACCTGACCTCCTCGTCGCAACCGAAAGCCAAACCCTGACTCCTCCAAAAGTGTGCTCAGAGGGTTCAGGGCCAGGCAAAACCATAATGGACTCAGACTATCACCCTGGAAGTTACCTCGCTCTATCCTTATAGGCTCGCCATTCCCAAGGATCTATCGAGAGCCTGTTTGGTCTAATTTGTTATGTTTTCTAAAGTTTATCTGTATTATTGTTAAATGGTTGTGGTAGCCGAGTGGCCGAACGCACGCCTTGCAATCGAAGTGTGCAGGTTCAAACTCCGGCTCGCACCTCTGGGATTTATTTGCGAATCTCATTTTCATCCGATATTATCACTTGCTATGAAACGGTGAAGGAAAACATCGTGAGGAAACCTACACGTCTGAGGGAACTTGACTAGTTTTCGATAGATCGATAGAAGTCTGCCAACCCGCACCGGGGCAGCGTGATGGACTATGGTCCGAATCCCCCTCGCATTAAGGGGAGGCTCGTGCCCAGCAGTGGGACATTAAAAGGGCTGAAGTAGTATTATTTTGTTGAGTTTTGTCTAATTTGTTATGTTTTCTAAAGTTTATTTGTGTTATTGAACAATAATAGTAAACGGATAATGAATGACCCCAGGTGCTGTCGTTCGGTCGCATGATGTCGTACTGGCGGAACAACCGCGAGCGTATCGCGGGCCAGCAGGCCGTGTGGCTGCCGGCCGCGGGCGGCGGCTCCGGCGGCGCGCCCTCCGCCCGTGTCCGCCGGCTCGGCGCCATCCTCCCGCAGGTGGTCGTCTGTGGAACCCTCACGAGACGGTGAGAACCTACCATTTTTTATGCCTTGTAACTATATGTACTGTTTACAGATTATTTCAGTTACTTGTGCTATAAGACCTTGCTTCTTGACCAATTTCATGATTCTAAGTCAGCGGGATGTACCCTTCAGGTTTTTGATTCTCTTGAGAATGTACTAAATACGCAACTTAAACCGCCGCCGTATCTTTTGATTGCGTTAACTCAGAAGTTTGATTATTTTACAGTTCCAAGCGACCGCAGACTAGACTCTTTGTTATCAATTTCAACAACGCGTTTCTGTGTAAAAGGGTTTCGACAGACAGACAGATTGACAACAGAGCGATCCTATAAGGGTTCCTTTTTTTATAAAATAATATTTAAAAAAATAACCCCATAAGTAATTGCCTCCACAGGTGACAAGAGGGCTGGCTCTTTCCTCAATCAACAAATAGGACTTGCTATTCAACGAGGAAATGCAGTCAGCGTTATTGTCACCATCCCACGGGGATAAAGTCTTTTTTAATTCATAATTATTTATATCCAGCAGTGGTAGCCGAGTGGTCGAACGCACGCCTTGCAAATCAAAGTGTGCAGGTTCAAACCCCGGCTCGCACCTCTGGGTTTATGTGCGAATCTCATTTTCATCCGAGATTACCACTAGCTATGAAACGGTGAAGGAAAACATCGTGAGGAAACCTGCACGTCTATAGAAAGGCGTGTGAAGTTCACCAACCCGCACTGGGCCAGCGTGGTGAACTATAGCCCAAAAATCTCCCTCGTATTGAGGGAGAATGTGCCCGGTATAATGGCAATAGGCTCGCCCCCTATTACATTGGGACCAAAAATACATCGGCGAAGTGTGGGCGCACTACGGTGCACCTCTGCCTACCCCTTCGGGGAATACAGGCGTGATGATGATGATGATGATGTATTATATTTGATGCTTTTTTTTAGACATTAATGTCAAAATTTTAAATTTCAATTCCTACATTATTGTATATACCTTAAAAAAGCATTTGATTATATTTATTTGTACACACTCTTGGGCGTGTGTGATAATGTTGTTGTGTGGTGTCGGTGTCGGCGCGCGTCAGGGCGAGCGAGCCGACGTGGATGACGGCCAGCAACGCGCACCGCGAGCGCGTGGGCTCCGAGCTGCGCGCGCTGGTGCAGGCCCCGCCCGGCTTCCGCTTCGTCGGGGCCGACGTCGACTCGCAGGTAACACCGTCCTCTAACGTGTTCGTATCGAATGCGAGAGATCACAGTATCATTATCGTTATTTTTACGGCTTGGACTAGTGGTTTGAGCGTAGACCGGTCGAGTGAGTGAACCAGACGACGTGTACCGCAGGAGCTGTGGATAGCGGCGCTGCTGGGCGACAGCGCGGGCGGCGTGTGCGGCGGCAGCGCGTTCGGCTGGGCCGTGCTGGCCGGCGACAAGGCGCGCCGCACCGACCTGCACTCGCTCACGGCCGCCGCCGCCAGCGTCTGTCGCGACCACGCCAAGGTCATCAACTACGCCAGGATATACGGTCAGGGGAACACTCACACTATCTCGTTTGCTTTTCCTACTAATATTATAAATATGTAAAAGTTTGTGAGGATGGATGGATCTCTGTTTGGTTTCGACTTCGATTTTTCAATATCCGTTTCAATAATTTAATTCTGATGCATCAACAATAATACTTATAAAGTCTCATCAAAATCCTTTCAGCTGTTTTTGCGAGAAAGAGTAACAAACATCCATCAAAGTCAAATCATTTTTTCCGTATAGGCACTTACAAATTGTCAAGTAAATTTTTTTTTTCTTATATACCACTATACTACTACCGGATCGAAAAGCGACCTCTACTGAGAAAATCCGGCAAGAAACTCGGTGGGCTGATCATTTTTTTAAATCGCCAAATCTTATTACAAATACACAGGTACATATAGCTCCAGTGTGTTTGCGTTTAGAGCTGCTTTTAATAATACTGATAAGATAATAATACGTTAGTAAGGCAACACACGCTACACTTTGACATGACGGGCAATATTTAGATTTTTATTTTGAACCTGAGCTGTACAATCCCAAGCTGATTTATCATCCAAATAATCCGAGATTAAATTAAGAAATATTTTTTTTTTATTTTACTGCAGTTTTAAATTTATTAATGGGCAACTCTCTGATTTATTTTGGAAGTTTATTGAAAAATCCATCCATCCTCAACAAAATCTTTTTTTTTCAAGATTTTAATATATAAAACAGGCGCCGGACAGAACTTCGCCGAGAGACTTCTGAAGCAGTTTAATCCGACGATGACGATATCCGAAGCCAAGAGTAAGGCCGCCAAGATGTTCACCAGCACTAAAGGCAAGAGGGTCTACACACTGAAGAAGCAGTACATGGAGGGCTTCATGGACGAAGACTTGGACGACCAGGTATAGTAAAAATAATCATATTTTTAGTGAACGGATTGACCAAATTGCGTACTGTGAAGTGCAATGACGACATATCGTTTTAAAATCGCCTGATTTCGGTGTAAGCAGTGGTAGTCCAGTTGGTAATACGCCTGGCTTGAACGTAAAGGGTGCAAGATCAAATCCCGGGCCCGCACCTCTGAGATTTTCCTGTGCGAATGTCATTTTCAATAATTACCACTTGCTGCATGATGAAGAAATACATCGTGAGGAAACCTGCACGTCTATAGAAAGGCGTGTGAAGTTTACCAACTAGCACTGGGCCAGCGTGGTAGACTATGGCACAAAATCACCCTCGTATTGAGGCAGAGTGTGCCCGGTATAATGGCAATAGGCTTGCCACCTATTACATTGGGGCAATAATACATCGGCAAAGTGTCGGTGCTCTGGAATGCACCTCTCCCTACCCCTTCGGGGAATACATGCGTGGTGATTTATTTATTTATATGTATAGGTGGTTGAAATGGCTGGATACCAGGCGACGCGGCTGGCCAAGTTGAGCGGCAAGCGAGTTGAAGACATGTTCGAGCGGCCGCGCTGGGTCGGCGGCACCGAGTCTGAAATGTTCAACAAGCTGGAACAAATCGCAGGTGAGCACCCCATAAAATAATAGTCTTTCAGAAGTCCGTGTAGGGTATTTAGATAATAAGCTATGATTATTGTATGGTGGTATGTCTCGATATGTATGACAAGCTAGTGAAGAGGGTTGGCTGAAAATCAGCGCTGGGGAGATTAGTTCCCCCCCAGCACGTGCTGAGCCAATACCTTTTCGGCACAGTTCGCACTGAGCTCTTTTTCTTTCCTTTTCTGTGTATTGTATAAGTTTCATATTCTCTGTGTGCTTTGTTTGCTTTGTTTTGTCTGTGCCGAATAAATATTTTTTCTTTCTTTCTTTATATGCAATAAATCAGTCAGCCATAACCGCCGTCTCATTGGCGACGAGGTATTTATTTCGAATCCAGTGCGTGTAATCCATATTTAAAATGCCAATCGGGAGTCTTGAAGCGTTTAACATCCATTCTAAGCAGTGGCCGGCGCATATACGTTGCGTTAAACAATATATTTTATTGAATGAGATTAAGGACGAATTGCGCGTACCGTTATTAATTACGGTAGTGGGCGAAGCAACATATTCGCTGATGTGATCTTGGTGCTCCTACAAATTCCTAAAACAAGACCTTCGACGTATTTACAAAGTTGGTGTCGGATCATTTGGAACCACAAAGATCGGAAATTGCCGAACGGCACGTATTCCGCTTACGTAGGCAACGTGCAGGTGAAAACACGACGCAGTATCTCCAAGATTTAAAACATCTCGCCACAACGTGCAACTTTGGTGGAACACTCGAAGAGAATTTACGCGATCAGTTCGTGTCTGGGCTATCGAACATTGCAATGCGGTCGCGATTTTTTGCCGAGAAGAATATCAAATACAAGGAGGCTGTGGAGCTGGCTATGGCGCTGGAGGCTGCAGAGAGGGACGCGGAGGTGAGCGCGGCAACGACCGCAGCCACGACCTTGGGTGTGGGCATCGACGCAGGGGAAGGCCTGCATAAGAAGAGCGGAGGAGCGGTGTTGTCGTTGCGGCAAGGCGCATCGGCCGGACAAGTGCCGATTTTCAAATTACAATTGTGACGAGTGTAATAGGCGCGGTCACCTAAAGGTGTGTACTAGGTAATTGTAAAAAACTACTTCAACTGCAACTGACTGACTCAGAACCGGTTTACGTACGAGCGATCCGTGCCGCTGGCCCTCCGCTCGCGAAGCGAGCGGGAGCTAGAACGGCTTGAAAATGAAGGAACCAGTTATCGGGTTGAACATTCGGATTACGGGACGCCGATCGTACCGGTTATTAAAAAGAACGGTGTTATCCGAATCTGCGGCGATTATAAGGTTACTATTAATCGGTAACTTAAGCGCCAATTTTATCCGCTCCCCCGCATAGAGGAGTTGTTTGCCACTCTAAGTGGGGGTAAGGAGTTCTCTAAAATCGACTTGACACATGCGTATCTTCAGACCAAGTTGACAGAGGACTCACAATCGTGTACTGCCATAACTACACACATCGGTACATTTGTGCATCGCCGTACTCCATTTGGCTTATCTTGCGTACCCGAAAAGTTCCAAAAATTAATGGAAGAAACCCTACGGGGAGTGCCAGACACGGTAGTTTTTATTGATGACATCTGTGTCACCGGGCCTTAAGAACTTTTAGCCACGGCACGGCCAGTTAGTTTCGTTTCGCGGACGCTCAACGACGCGGAACGACAACGACATTATAGCTAAATCGACAAAGAGGCTCTGGCGATATTTTACGGGGTAACGAGGCACCATCAATATCTCTTTGGCAGAAAATTTTAATTACGAACGATAAGCCGTTAAATATTTGGAGAAAAAATGGGTATACCTCAAACGGCCGCTAGTCGTTTACACAAACACGCTACTACGGGCGTGCCACCGGCAGTACTACTAACGGGGCGCCGTACGCGCACTCGGCTGGACGCCCTGCGGCCGGAGGTCGCTTTGGTGGCAAAAGCGGCTCAGCAGCGGCAAGTGGCTGCTGCGGGGGGCACGCCCAGACCCCCTATCCAAATGGGTGAATCGGTACTTGCACGGAACTATACTGCTAGTCCACACAAATGGTCGACGGGAACGGTGACTAATATAACGGGGCCGTTATCATACCGTATTGATATGGGTAAGGGTGTCGAGTGGCGGAGACATCTAGACCAAATGTTACCAGTACGTAATACATCCCGTTTGTCCTTGTCCCGTACAAATTTGGGAGTTAAAAATGGGGAGAAAAGTGGTAGCGATGTGGATGATTCGTTCGAAGACGCCTCCGAAGCATCCGGCGGCGGGGAGAAAAGTGGTGCGAGCCCGGTGTCACCGCCGCTGGTCCCGGGACCAGGGTGCTCCACGATCCCCCAATTTATTATCCCTCTTTATCGGTAAAGTTATCTCATGCCTTGTTAGCTTAGATACCTATTTGTGCATTGTAGTTAAGGGGGGAAAGATGTAGGGTAGTTAGATAATAAGCTATGTTATTGTATGTGGGTATGTCTCGATATGCAATAAACCAGTCAGCCATAACCTCCGTCTTTGATTGCCGTCTCAGTCCGAAATACTTTACTTTGCACGAGTATCAGGTGGTACAATTGAATCATATAAAAATTTGATCCAAATTTGAATTGATGCAAACGTCAAAGTACTATTTCGGACTTCTGGAACAGCTTGTAGAAGAAGTATCGGTGTGTTCGGTAGACTCGTCTCGGCCGGCGACGGCGTTCCTGTCGGGGCGGCTGTCGCGCGCGCTGGAGCGGGCGGGCGGGCGCTGGCCCGGCACCAGGCTCAACTGGGCCGTGCAGAGCGCCGCCGCAGACTTCCTGCATCTCATGCTGGCCAGCATGACGCAGCTCGCGCCGCACGCCAGGTCATCTAAGACACACTGTCGCCACCTAACTAAACTACCCTAAGCCGAACCCCGAGTCCCCTAACCCCATTGTGGAGTTGCTACGACTTCATGTTTAGGGTTCCGTACCTAAAAAGGAAATAAGGAACCCTTATAGGATCACTTTGTTATCCGTCTACATGTCTGTATTTCAAGACAATTTTTATCTAGAACGCTGAAATTAATAACAAAGAATCCCTTGGGGCTGTAAAAAAATCTAACTTCTATCAAAAGTTACGGCGCGGGCGGTATAAGTTGCATATTTAATACATTCTCAAGGTAATCAAATACCTATAGGTTGACTTAGAATAATTAAATTTGGCAAGATGCAATGTCTTATAAGCACTAGTAAAGGGGAAAATCAGAAAACGGTAAATTGATGGTTAGAATGCATAAGAAATGTTTTTTTTTCAATTGGACATAAATATATAATAAGGTGTCAACAAATTATTGATGGAAGTCACAGTGGAAGTCAAGATAATTTTAAAACTATATATACATACACGATAATGTACATAAATACTAATTTTTATGTACGAATTTTATATATATATCCATTTATTCTGATAAAATATATAATATTTTGTCAACGATGGACAGTTTTACAGTGTTGTCAGGCAATTAACATATTTTTTATTATTTATTGACAGATTTAAAGTAATAAGTGCTCTTTGATTAACTTGTAATAATATTATTGACAGGTTTTGCCTCAGCTTTCACGACGAAGTGCGGTACCTAGTCCCAGATGAACACAAGTACGAGACTGCATTAGCTCTGCAGATCACAAACTTGCTTACAAGAGCGTTTTGTTCACAGAGGTGAGTTATAACATAAATGTGATGTGGAACATGGTAAATAATAATGTTCATGAAATAAACTAGTAGTGAGAATTACAACGAATTCCAGAACAAACGTGTGGTCAAACAATATCAAATCTATTATATTTAAAAAATGTTACAATCAATCTACAGTGGCGTTGTAAGATACTTTTGTACTAAAAATGCTATTATAGTTTGTAAAAAGATGAATCCCAAAAAAAAATACCCCAATCTCAGTCAGATTACAGAGTCTTTTAGGAAAATATATTACTACTGTAATAAAAATAAAACTGTTTTAAATTGCCATTCTAAACAGAAAATTACCCATAGACTTCAGGTTTCAAGTATAAAAAAAAAATAGTAGAACTCCAGTCTCCCGACTTATATTTAGTTGTATATTAATATATATTTAACCGTCTAATTCATTGTTGATTTCAGAGTGGGCATTAACGATTTACCGATGTCCGTAGCTTTCTTTACTTCCGTGGAAGTTGATCAAGTGCTGCGGAAGGAATCAAATTTGAGTTGCACTACGCCGTCCAATCCGCACGGCCTGGAGAAAGGCTATGGAATACCGAACGGAGAATCTTTAAATATATTTGATGTACTAAATAAGTGTAAATTAAATAAACAGAAATAGTTTACAATCATTAATAATTTTTAGGACAAAGTATTATATATTTTTTAACAAATTGATGGAATATTACGTTATTACATGAGGTATAGCTTCGCCCGCAATTATCAGATATTTCATCAGTGTATTTTAATTTAATAGGAATAACCAAATATTCAATACATATTATTGGATATGAAAGGGAAAAAGTTAACACAGATAACAACTGTAGTGGATGAATCCCCTGCGAACGGTATTATAATAACTCCTATTTTTAAAAAAATAAATAAAATCATGAAATTTTAATGTAATATGATGAGGCTAACGTTATCGTTAGCCTCATGCGGGTATTTATACCAATGTCAAGAAATTAATAGCAAGGATAAATACACATAGATAAAAATGGGTGATGAACGTGATAAAAATGGCGATGACCTCATCCAATATTGTTGTGAACGGTATTAGGTATTCAAAAATGTTCACTGGCAGCCTTTTTTACGCTGTCAATGTCATTCATGTGACTGACTGACAGAATGACGCTGACAGCGTGACAGTTTAGTAACCTCAAAATCTAAAAAGTCGCGTCTCCTTACGTATTTATTTTGTTAGCTTATAATGTTAAAACAAATTTCATTGCTTTGATTTACCTAACAGACATTACTCGAGTTAATTATAATTTACAAACATGTCAAAGGTGAATAAAAGAAAACATGTAATGAACGAGGCTCTATGGGACGATTATGAGTTGCCGAAACAAAATCAAAGTATCGTGAAAGTTTTGAAGAGCAAAGGGAATAATTTACATGAGGTGGGTAAGAAATTTATCTAAAACCTTTCATTCAATCCATTGATTAATTAAGTATTACTAAGAAGTCTGTGCTATACTCCCACAGAATATCTGTGCTTAGTAATTATCTAAGTTCATTCTGGAATTGTGCCCGTGGGGCTAGCATGTAGGCCAAGTCTAGTCTTGTGTCGCACTGAGTCCCTCGCTTACTCTTACCATAGGATAGGAGGACACATTCAAGACATCCTGTGACTCAAGTGTAGTCTTGGCGCAATTGCTAGCTGTCTAGGTCTGGGTGTAAATTGCTCCCAGTCAATGTGGTAAGGTACCTATAGTGCAAGTGTAGCATGATTTGAGATCAAACAATGAGTGTTGGCCTGGCCTGGCGATATTTATTAGTATGCCCTTAATTTGGTGTCCTATGAATATTTACATGGCCAAGTAACTTCTACTGTCTAACAATGAATAAAATAAATTACATGAAATATGTAGTTTTCGTTGAAATTTATATTTTCAGATCACCACACCGTCCGGTGAAGAATATTTAGTATCAATGCCAACAAAGTTTAGGAAAAATATATGGGTTAAACGCGGTGACTACATCCTCGTGGAGCCAATACTGGAGGGTGACAAAGTGAAAGCGGAAATTGTTAAAATTATGAACAGAGACTCCATAAAGTTTTACAAAGAAAATGATTTGTGGCCTCCAGAATTTGAGGACGGTAAAAGAGAAGAGAATGCGTATGATGACGATATGTTTGTGAACACAAACAGGAAACCTGTGATATCTTATGATAGTAATAGTGACTCTGATAGTGATAGTAATAGTGGGAGTGATGCAGATAGCGTCAAATAAAAAAATACATAATTTTTATAGAAATTATTTTTATTAACATCCAAAATGTCTTTAATGTACCTAAGTAGGTACATAGTTATCATTAAAAAAATATGTATGGAACTAAATATTTATTTATTACTAGTTAGTTACCAACTTAAATATAGTATTGCAAAGTGCTAAATTCTTGGACTTATTACAATCAGAAACAAAGGATACCAATAGTAATTACTTATTACTAATATAAAATCAATTTAACTGGGTATGGATAATCACAAAACCACAAAGCCTTCCTTTTTAAAATTAGCAAATTTATTTCCTTTAACAGTCGAGACTGGTCTAGCTAATGATGCTGCATTCAGATTGTTTTACTATAGATAGATCATTCTCTATTATTCCACCTCTTAAAGTAATACAAACTAAGTATATATTGAAAGTCTTGACTGTGTACACAAGTTTTAACTCTTTCAACTGTCAGATTGTCGAGAAAATGACGTCACTGAGCTTTTTGTACTGGACATGGCTCGGTGTGTCATCATTTTCTCTACAAATCTGACAGTTGGACGACAGATATAACTTATGTTTATGCAGTTCAAGATGAGCCAACTAGAATTACAATACTCAGTTTTAGAACAGTAAGAAACTATTTGTTGATACACTATTTTTTATTATAAGTTATTAAAGTCATGGACCATTAACAAATAGGCCATTAATTTAAATTATCTTAATAGTGCACAATAATGAGAATTTCAATGCCTTTGAGTGAGTGTAGGTTACATATAGATTATAGTCCGGTTAATTTAGACATCCAAGGTTACATTAATTCGCAGCCAGCTGAAAATTGGTAGGATTGTTCAAAACACCATTAAAAATTTCAAAAGTCCCCATCGATCCGAATCCTGGAAAAAAGTTACCCGGGGTCAAAGGTCACAAAAACGAGTTTTTCGCGATTTTCAGCAAAAACCGATCTTTTGGTTTAGAACTTAATTAGGGTATTAAGGAGTATATTTTAACTCTACTACAACGCCATCTACACTTGGGAAGTAGAAATACAGTAACAAACGCCAAAAATTTAAACCCTTTTTGTATTGATCTAAATCATAAAAAATCATCTATACAAATAAATAAAATTGGAGTGTCTGTTTGTAATATCAAAATAACACTTTTTTACCAAATGCGTATGAAAGTATATACGATAGCTATAACGAAAACGCAATTTTAATTTTTTTTGTCTGTCTGTCTGTTTGTTTGAGGTAAACTTCTAAACGGCTGAACCGATTTCAATGGGACTTTCACGGACAGATAGCTGACGTTCCAAGGCGTAACTTAGGCTACTTTAATTTTAGAAAAAGCATTAGGGTTCCGCGGGTAAAACATAATACCCATATTTCCGGGTAATCTCCCTAAAGTCCACGCGGGCGAAGTCGCGGGCACAGCTAGTTTGATATATATCATGATATACATATCCATTGATATATATCCTCGAACCCTGTTTGTTTTCATTCAAAAGAGCTCCATACAGCTGATATCTATACATACAAATAAATAAAATTGGAGTGTCTGTTTGTAATATCAAAATAACACTTTTTTACCAATTGCATATGAAAGTATACACGATACCGATAACGAAAATGCAATTTTAATTTTTTTTGTCTGTCTGTTTGTTTGTTTGAGGTAAACTTCCAAACGGCTGAACAGATTTTGACGGGACTTTCACGGAAAGATAGCTAATATTCCAAGGCGTAACTTAGGCTACTTTATTTTTTGAAAAAGCGTTAGGGTTCCGCGGAATGAACATAAAACCAATTTTTCCGGGTGATCCCCCAAATGGCTTAAACGATTTCGACGGGACTTTCATTGGTAGATGGCTGATGTTACAAGAAGTAACTTACGGCTTTACCTATTTTGACTGGCACTGGCAGATAGCTGATATTATAACGAGTTTCAATTTTTTTGAACATTAGAGTTCCGCGGAAAGAACATAACACCCATTTATTCTTCCAAACGGCTGTACCTATTTTGATGAGACTTTCACTGGCCGATAGCTAATGTTAAAAGGAGTTAGTTAGGGTACTTTCATTTTAAAAAAACCATTACCATTCCGCGGGAAGAATATACATCCCATTTATTCCAAGTGTTCTCTAAAACGGCTGTACCTATTTTGACGAGACTTTCACTGGCAGACACCTAATTTTACAAGGTATAACTTGGCATACTATCATTTTAAAAAAGCGTTACTTTTCCGCGGGAATAACATAACTACCATTTATTCTGAGTGATTTTCCAAACAGCTGTAGGTAGGTATCTATTTTAATGAAACTTTCACTGGAAGATAGCTGATGTTACAAGGAGTAACTGAGTGTATTTTCATTTTAGAAAGAGCATTAGAGTTCCGCGGAAGGATCATAACTCCCATTTATTACGAGTGATCTCCCAAACGGCTAAACCTATGTCGACGGGACTCTCACTGGCAGATAGCTAATGTTACAAGGTGTAACTTGGCATACTATCAAATTTTAAAGGTACTTTCAGTTTTAAGAGCATTAAGGTTCTGCGATAAGAACATAAGTCACACGTATTCCGAGTGATCCCCCAAATAGTTGAATCTATTTTGACAGAACTTTCACTGGAAGATAGCTGATGTTACAAGAAGTAACTTAGGGTACCTTAATTTTGTAGAAAACTATTAGGGTTACATTCCACGCGTACAAAGTCGCGGGTACAGCTAGTTAATTAATAATACCGTGATCCTTTTAAAGTAGGAACCTAATGTAAAAACATATCCCCTGTGCAGTAGCAAGGGATGAGCTGCTAATAAAAAAAACTTATGAGCTATTATATATACAAATGCTTGATACCGAAGGAAGTCTTATATAGAATGCATCCTCATGTACAAATCTAAAGTGGAATTGTTTAAGTAGTATGTTTCACATCACAATATTTTATTTCTTAAGCCTTATCTATAATTATTTCTTCAAATATCATCTTCATTAATTTGACACAGTTAAATTGCGCCCAACTATCGGTTTTTATTATCAAGCCCGCTTGGTTCTTTATGAATTCAATTGCAAATTGCTTAAGTTTTTCAGCAGAGTGCAAATCTGCCAACTGCAAAAGTTGTATAGCATTATCAACTGCCAATTTCTTATGTAATGCATCTTCACATAGAGACTTCAGCCGGGTGAGCTGATAAAAATCAGCAGCAGGCAGTATTTTATCTGGTATTTCATGCAGTCTTGGAGCCACATCACTATATACATAGATCAAAACTTGACTTAGAACTTCAGACTCAAACACACTTTTCATTATATGAGTCTCACATTCTGTGGTGTTGTGCTCAAAGTGAGCTTTCATAACGGGACTCCGGCTGGCCAAAACAGCCTTGTGTGCTTTATACTTAATGTGTTCGGATGACAGAATGCTCATATCAGAAAACGTCTCATCATTTAATAAACATTTAAAATCGTTACACAATGTTCCATCCACCTTCTCGCTGACTATGTAGGTGTGCAATTTTAATTTTATAAATAAGTTCGGATTTATTTTATACATGTTGTAAAAATCTCCTTTCTTAAATTTTTTTAAATGATGCCAGTTGTAGGGTTCTAAGATATGGTGTGCTTTGTTATATATGGAATAATAATCCTCCTGTAAACCGTAATTGGTATTTTTAGTGTACTTCAACAGCACACTGGTCATCACGACCACGGGATCGAGAGATTGATAATATATATCCATTACATTGTTGCATCTTCGGAAATTGAACTTTAAAAGCATCCTTAACTCCGCGGTACTTTCTGGTACCACATAAGAAAATTGGCCTTTTGTTTCAAACTCATGATTGGTATTGTCATCAAAAAATTTAATATAATTTGGTATTTGCACATCAAAGGTGTACAATTTCAACAAACCACGTTTAGTTATTCTACATAAGAAGGGTATGTCAGTCATTTTAATTAGGTACCTACCTATGTAATAGATGAATGGTTAATAATGCGCAGAGATCTACTTGGTAGGTAGCAGCTATACAGCTAAATGAATGAAGACTCAGCGATTGACTTGAGCTTTTGTTGCTTTTGGTAAACCTGTGAAAAGAAAACCTTCGTAAATACCTTTACGATTTGGCGAGTTGTAAAATAGGTATTATTTCTATAATAGGTACTAAATAAGTCAATAATACTAACGTCTATTTACATAGGTACATACTTTTAAGTAACTAGCTGACCCGGCGAACTTCGTACCGCCTTAGAATTATTGGATGTTAAATGTTCCACCTACCGGGTCCAATTGTATTTCCAAACCATCCAGGAAACCATTGAAATATACACAAAAAATGTCATCCAAATCGGTTCAGCCGGGTGAGTGAGTTAGGTGACAAACACACGTACAGAAGAATTATATATATTAAGAAGATTTAGTAGATTAGGTGCGATGCCTGACTCGTTGACGCGATGTTCTTTAATTATCCCTTTCCAGGAGATAAACTAAGCAGTAAGTACCTACCTATTTTAACTATACATATGCGAAGAGTAGGTATTGTAAGTACAGTGATAATAACTAAAAAATATACCATAGAGGACTATTATAATTATAATGTGCGTTACTTACCTCTTACAGAGAAGCCGTGCCGCCGCCACTTCGTTCGGTCGGTAGTGTCGGTCGTGTCGGTAATTTGATTTCATGTCGGTAATTTGATTTCATGTGATACCTTCTTATTCTTAGTACTCAACTCACTGAGTTAGTAGAATGATGAATGATACTTTACTGCTAATGGCGTTATTGCAAACATCGTTTCAACAAAAAGTTCCTACTTAATTATAAAGTAGGTATTTTATTCTAAATGTAGGTACCTTTTTATTTTCGGAAAGGAATTAAATTGTGTTCTTTTTTTATGAAATAACATAAGGTATGACTGCACCTGCGATTAGCGGGTATTCTGCCAATGTAAAGTACTAATAACAAGGATAAATTCAATGAATATACATTATAAATAAACATAGGTAGGTAATGAACGTGATAAAGATCTTGAACATAGGTATGATATTTTTATGGTCAGCTTAGTAACAATGCCGGTTGAATTAAATCACACCCAACTTAGAGTTCTGAAGCCATTTTATCGGCAGTAAAAAAAACTACGCCTTTCATTACGAAAAGCGAAGTGAACAATCAAAACAATGTCCACTTAAATATACAAAACAATAACTCCCGTCTCGACTAACACTAGAAGACGTCTAAACGTTGTGGCGCACCCTATATCTCGCCACGAAACACAACTACCGCCAGTCGCTGCTAGATGGCGCTACTGTAGACACATCGCAATTCTTCGCGTTCAAGAAATTATTCGCCATACAAAGTACTATGAAAGTCCTAGCTCGCGGTACTGGTGTGTTCAACGATCTGAACTATATATACAATTTCCCCGACAACATCACTAGGGCGTAGCGGACCCCGCCAGGCATGCCACCCGCCTGGCAGGAAGATCTGAAGGAGCAGAAGATCATAAAGAAGTGATAAAATTCATTTTCTAGAACAAAAACTCCGTAAGAATCGTTTTAATCTGACACGAAATATATATGGAGAACACGACCGACGCCTTCACCTTAAAACGTGAAGCCTAAATATTAAAGCAGTTGTCAGTTGCAGTGCATTAATATAAAGGTTGAGTGGAGTTTTGAAAATAAATTACATTTTAATTTAAACAAGTGTTCTGTGTTATTGTTTGGTCGAGCGCGCAACCCAAGCCTTTATCAATACCACATCGACGGTACGCCACTGCAGCGTGTTTTTGAGGTAAAGGACTTGGGAGTGCGCTTCACTAGCGACATCAATTTTCGAAGACATATTACTGAAGTCTGCAAAAAAGCATACCGCAACTTAGGAATGGTCTTGCGGCTGGCAAACCAATTCACGAACATCAGTGCTCTGAAATCATTGTATGAAACGCTTGTAAAAAGTCATTTAGAATGTAATGCTATCGTTTGGTCCCCTCATGAATTAAAATATAAATTAATGTTAGAACGTATACAGAACAAATTTGTTCGATTTTTGTATTTGAAACAGTTTGGTGTGTACCCAGGATATCCGTTGTTGTATCCTACACTATTCATACTAGGCATGGTAGGTTATTACAAATTAGAATTAAGAGGGGAAGTAGCGCTCGCCACTTATTTATTAAAAGTGTTTCGGGGTAAAATACACAACCCGGGAGTCCTAGAGACAGTTTGGTTGTGTGTCAATGACGAGTACGTGGGGCGACGGCGACGGCCGCCGCTGCTATCGGTGCCGCGCGCGCGCACCAACCTCCAGCAACACGCGCCGCTAGCGCGCGCGCTGCGTGCGCTCAACGCGGTGTCCTTACACATTGATTTGTTTGGCTGTACACTGGGTGAATTCACAAAGGTCGCATATCGTGTGCTGTTGCATGATGTTTGATGGATGGGATAAGTTAACTAATTTGACTCATCCTATCTATTAAGAGTTCTGTATGTTTACAATTTACAATTTTATTATACTACACTATTGAATTAGGTTAGCCTGTAATGATAGATGTAGGTAAGTGATGAATAAATAAATAAATAAAATAAATAAAGGTAGTGAAAATGGACATATAGGAATAAGTAATTACTGCAATTTATATTTAGGCATCATGTCAAGACGTCCGTAGAGTTTATGAAAACGGATACTTGTTTTTGAACAAGGAGCCCTATTTTGTCAATTTAATTCGTGCGTGACCCTATAAAATAAGAAAACGTTAATTCTGAAAAGAACAAAAAAGATAAAATAGGCTAAAAAAAACTTAACCTGCTCATAGGAATTTGCGAAATCGTGACTCAAGGAAGACTTTAAGACAGAAAACTTGATAAATTTAATTATTTGTTACTTAGTCAAAATGTAACAAAACTGTTACATTTTGACAACAAGAAATCCTTAATTCCAATATTTAATAAATGTTTGCATCACTACTGGTGTAATGAAGAATGAGAGAGAATGAATGAGGACTTTAGGGGACTCTCCGACTATAGATGAAAACAACCGATCGAAAACTTTTTAAATAAAATGTTGCCATTCTAAACCCCCAAATAAATCGTTTCAAACGGTAGAAAACTTGCCTACAAAAATATAAGAACTGTGTTTTATATTGTTTTCTTATATTTACGCGAATACTATACATTGAAATAAAACTATTTTACGGATTTTATCGCGTTTATTTACTAATTTATTTTCCCGACGTTTCGGCTGCTTTACAGCAACCATGGTCCCACCGTGACCATGGTTGCTGTAAAGCAGCCGAAACGAAATATAAAATAATTTATGACTGCTACTAAATTACCTTCTAATTGCAGGGGAAGCTGATTTGATTTATAAAATTATTTTTTAGTTATTATTTAGTTAGTTAGAATTTAATATTAGTAGGTATTATGCGATCCAAATACGAATAGGACTTTGAAGAATAGGACTGTCAATAACCTCTATCTGTCAAATGTTACTTGGAAAATATGGTTTGCAAAAAAACTTATTTGCATATCAATAATAATAGCACAGCCTGTGATAATAGTCTTACATTTAATTTAAATAAAAAGGATAAATTAGTAGGGAGTTGTTCTAATATAATATTTAATTATTTAAAGTGATAATTAGTTTTTAAAAACCACAATATGGCGCAAAGTCGATCCTATTCTCATTTGAATAGCATAGTATAATAAGACACCTACACGCTCTAAATTTTTCTCTTTGAGCAATAGGACAAGACCATGGCAAGACTGAATTAATCTGTCAATCTCACTTGGCTTGACCCTTCCACTTACGGAGCGTAGAGTAAAGGAGTGACATCTAGGTATTGAACAAGTGTCCGTCGAAATGCATAATTAGTAGCTCAAAAACCTTCCACAATGGCGCGGCTGTGGTAGGTTTTTGAACTAGAGTCTGGCCAACGAAAGCTGACCATGAAAACAGGCGGCAATTTTAAAAAAATAAGCTCTCCATACTTCCACAAGTTCCACAGTGGTTCCACATATTACACTAATTAATATAATATTAAGCTCTGTTCGATTGACGATTTTTGAGAATTAAAAAATAATTGTGTCGACATATATTTTTTATTTCTCAAAAATCTTCCCATACGCGCAAAATATTTTTTCCATTAATTCCGGCAACAATTCTTCACGCACACTAGCATCTTTGCAAATTGTCTTACACACATAAACACACTACAATAACTATTATAGTTGCCGCATTCACGGAGCCTTTTTTTTTAATGAGTGCGAAGTGCGACCAATAATTTATCTATGGTAGTCATACATATTAAGGGGAACACAACAAATCTTAAAATCGCTTTTTCTCCGAAATAATGAATTTTACGGAAAAAAAGTGTGAGGACATTTTTTGTAGATAATTGCATGATCTACAATTTTTGCTGGAGCAATTTTATTATAAAACTAACGGTTTCGCAAAAAAATCCGAAAACCCATTTTTTCTAACATTGAATAAAAAAAATTGCACAAATGGGATCGATGGGGACTTTTTACAATTTCATCATAATGGTATCCCTAACGTTCATGTAAATTTTCATTTTCAGCTTCTTGGGTATTATGCTTAAATTATGCAAGGGCGAATGTCTATTAAGACCGGACTAAAATACAAAAACGAGTCTGGCAGATGCAAAAAAGTTTTATTAATGTTTTAACAAGTTTTACTAATAGAAACTATAATCCATTTATTTATCTTTATATTCAGGAATATAATAAATATAGGTACATGTGACAAGATTAAACTACATCTACTTAAAAATAGATTAATAAAAATCTATCTGGGTTGAATCCCCATACATGAGGTGAGACCAGTGCCCAGTATACATTTAATATAGTTGAAACTGAATATTATGACAATGTTTATAACCATGGATTGGTATAAACAATTAATTACTTGTGTTGGTATATTGCTTATAACAATTATCAAACATAACGTCTGAAGTTATATGGTCTCTATGTCGTTTCATGTCATTATATCCAGCTTTGACTGTAGAAGTCTACTTAATGTCAGCCTCTAAATCATCTGCCATTATATATTCATAGATCCTCTTGATCAGTTCCACTGATTTTACTTGGGCCCACCCTTCTGTTTTAGTTATCAACCTTGCCTGACCGTCCTTGATAAATTCCAATGTCAATTGTTTTAATGTGTTTGCCGAGTGCAAATCAGCCAGCTGTAATGTCTCTATAGCATTGTCAACCGTCAATTTCTTGTGCAGGGCTTCCTCACATAGACTCTTCAGCCGGCCGAGCTGGTAATAGTCAGCCGCCGCTAGTAGTTTCTCCGGTATCTCATCCACACGTGGAGCTTTGTCGCTATATACATATGTCAACACCTCTCTTAGAACTTCAGACTCTAACGGTGATTCTACTACATTAGTCAAACACTCTGTTGTGTTGTGCTCAAAGTGAGCTTTCAACACTGCACTGCGGCTGGCCAAAATGGCTTTGTGGACTTTGTACTCAATTTGTTCAGCAGATTTCATTGTGACATCAGAAAATAACCCATTATTGAGTAAGTTCTCGAAATCATTGCTCAACTGCGTCTCTGGCACGTTGGTGCGATCCACTTTTATATCGTTGCTGACCATAAATTGGAATTTCAACCGAAGACTGCCATCACTGAGCAAAAATATTTCTCTGCCTTCGTAACTAGCAATATCCCGTTTAAACAATGTCGCCAAGTATTGCCACTTGTTCGCCTGAACGGTGTGGTATTCCTTTATAACGATAGACCGCTCTTCGAAACGTTTCAAACATATGGTCAGGATGGACTTCAGGAAAACTGGATTCGGCGATAGAAAAGAAATTTCTATTATATCGTTGTCTCTACCTTGCAACTGCATTTTTAATTGAAATTTCGAGTCCACCGCCTCGTTTGTGGCATCTTTGAATTTTTCTGTACGAAACTCGCGGGCTGTTTTGTTTTCCAACAGAGTTATAAAATTTGGTACTGTCCATATTATGGTGTTTATTTTTGTCTGCCCTTCGGTACGCGTTGTGTAATTTAGGTACGAACTATTAGAAGACATTGCAAAATACCGTTATTTATTTTTTTACTTCCACAGATCACTGTGTATTTCTGTAAATCGATTATCGAAATTCAATTGGTAAACACAAAACCACGGATCACTACACAAAACTACAGAGATCACAAAACAGCACAAAACATAGAGCTACCATCATAGAGGTAGTATATTACTATACTCTTTGGATAGTAGCAAATATAATAGTATAAGTATTTATAGTCATAATGCTGAATTGCGCAAGTGATGGACATAGGACTCAACTAGATCGACTAAATACTATTGACTACCTAGTTTAAAGCATAGAAACTTAGAGAATTTACCACGAATTTACTAAGTTGGATTTGGACTTATGGCTGTTATAAAATTATACTATATTATGCGTTGGCTTCAATTATTAAGAAGTTTTATTTCATTGAAATTTTGTAACAAAAATATAGCATTAACCTTTTGTACACATGAAAGTAAGTTTTTAACCGACTTCCAAAAAGGAGGAGGTTCTCAATTCGATCGGTATTTTTTTTATGTATGTACACCGATTACGCTGCGAGTTATGATCCGATTTACGTGATTCTTTTTTTGTTTGATGCGGAATAGATTCCATTTGGTCCCATAAAAATTTAAAATTGTACGGCAAGCAAAATGAAAACCATTTTATGAATATTTTTATGTTTATTATGATCATTATTTACGTGGATGATGTAGTTGTATACGGCTTTTTAAGGAGTTTTCATTTAGGTTGATTATTAGTTTTTGTTTAATACGGATTGTTTACAAACATCGAAACTTACCCCCAAAGGAGTGGAAAGGGGACCCCCCCCTTTCAACTCTGTCAATGGGGGTCCAACCGGACTACAGCATATCTCCGGCGTTAGTGAACCGATTTCGAAAAATCTTTTTTTGTTTAAGACGGATTGTTAACAAAAATCGAAACCCACCCCCGAAGGGGTGGAAAAGGGGGTGAGGGGGGGATTCTTTTTTTGCTTTAAATATTTACTTTTTTTAGGGTCGCGGTTTTTTATCGCGTTTATTTACTATTTTATTTTCCCGACGTTTTGGCTGCTTTACAGCAACCATGGTCACGGGGGGACTGTGGTGTTAGACGTCCTGATGTCATAGTTAATAACTGGGTACCCTCATATTTAAATTAAATAAACGCGATAAAGTCCGTAAAATAGTTTTATTTCAATGTATAGTATTCGCGTAAATATAAGAAAACAATATTTTTTAGGGTTGTTATGAGGAGATAATGGCCCATTCATTCGCAGCACCGCGTTTTCATAAAAAAAATGTTATTATTTATGTAATTCTTTTTCTTTTTTGATGGCGGCACAAGGCTAAAGTAGCCATAAAATTAATATTCTCTTTGTGTAAATGACTCCAAAGACTACTATTGTATACGGGAAAAATGACTCTTTGTAAACAGACGCGTAGACGGCATCTCATTTTGTTACCACAGAGAAAATAATCATTATTATTACGTTTATTTTGTGACTGTGAAGTGTGAAGGAAGTTCGCTCATCGCTCGACGTCGATATTTTTCGCTTTCATGTTTTCTGTTACTTGTTTTGATTTGATTGTTAAGATTTCATTATCTAATCTTTAATGTACGTGTGATCGTGAAATAATCGCGTTGATAAAATTATATATCAGTGGCTTAACGTAATGTAACGAAAACGTTCGAATTCGTGCATAACAGAGGCTTATATTAATTAGCAACATTTCACAAATTTCTTTTTATTTTTGCGACAAATGTGATTTCGTGTTTGCAGAGATTTCTTGATATGGAGGATTATAAGTTTTTGTTCAAAGTCGTATTAGTGGGTAATGCGGGGGTGGGTAAAACATGTTTGGTGCGTCGTTTTACCCAAGGTTTGTTCCCACCGGGCCAAGGTGCCACAATAGGTGTTGATTTTATGATCAAGACTGTGGAAGTTGATGGTGAGAAAGTGAAGGTGAGTACATTTAACGCATTAACATTATTTGTATGCTACTATTGCATCACATCAGTCTGAAAACTGGTTATGGACTGTACAGTATGTAATGTTGACCAATTTGCTTGCAAATATTTCGTTTAATCTATTAAACGAAATATTTGCAAGCAAATTGGTCAAAAGTCGGTTAAGAAATCGAAATTTCGTATGTAAAATTAAACCTACTAAAAAAATAAATAATAATAATAATTGTTATTTATAAATGTATATACCTTCTATATTATATTACTCATTGATGTATATTTTCTCGAAACTTTTACTAATTAAAATTCAGTATGATTAAAAGTTCAATTGGATGTAAGTTCTATAAAATATGTAAGTATCTATAAAATTGTCAAGAATGAGTTAATTATACCAAACGGTTCTAAGAGGAGTTTACCAAACCAAACGGTTTTTAATCAACAAAAAAGATCCCATCAAAAAATAAAAGCAAAAAGTATTTTACCCCCTCATTTACCATCTCACATGCCCCCCAACTTCAAGCTGCCATATCTCAAAACTCAGATATGGATCGAATCCTTTTTGTTTAAAATTGATCTTGGAACTATTAATATTATTTATTACAGTTGCAAATATGGGACACAGCTGGTCAAGAGAGGTTCCGTTCCATAACTCAGAGCTACTACCGGTCAGCGCATGCTTTAATCTTAGTGTATGACATATCTTGCCAACCCACCTTTGATTGCCTGCCGGACTGGCTCCGGGAAATTGAAGAGTATGCCAATAACAAGGTGCTTAGGATATTAGTTGGTAAGTATGATATTCAGTATCAAGAATAATTAAATTATTCAAAATAAAAATATTTATCAATATTTCATGTAATGATAGAAATAAAATAATAGTAAAAAAGTAGCATACAATAACAAATTTAATTGTACAGAATACTATTTTTTATTTACCAAAAAAGTGGTTCCATTATATAACTTAGTAGGTAATAATACTTTTTTGTAGACATGTCTCATGGGTAATATTAACAAGAATGTTTTATACTTCTTGCTAGGAAACTATGCTTTGATACCTAATTATTATTATTTTTATGAATTTCTAGACCATTTATGGCTGACGACACAAATGGAACAATTGTTTTGCTTGTTTTTTGTTATTTCATAGAAAAATATTAGTTTTCTTTCATCTCTTTCAATAGTGTGCCAACTGATGCCGTACAATCACATGTTGTCTTCCAATCATGATGGCTGGAAACTGAGTTCTATGTCATCATCATCATTTGCCTTACCTTGTCCCATTATTTGGGGTCGGCGCAGTATGTCTTTTTCTTCCATTCATCTCGCTTTTCCGTCATACTGACATCCACTCCGATCTCATTCATATCGCCCTTTATACAGTCCATCCATCTTTTCTTGGGCCTTCCTCTCGCTCTATATCCGTCCACATTTATACTCATCACTCTTTTAGTCACATGATTCTCATCTCTTCTCATCACATGTCCAAACCATTCTAATCTCCTACTTCTTACTTTTTCTGTTATGGGCGCCACTTTTATACTACCTCTGATATACACATTTCTCACCTTATCCATTCGCGTCACTCCACACATCCATCTCAACATTCGCATCTCGGCAGAGTGGAGACGTTTCTCTTCACGCACTTTAGCCGCCCAGCCTTCTGAGCCGTACATAATCACCGGTCTTATAACCGATTTGTAGATTCGGCCCTTTACTTTTAACGGCAAACTGAGTTCTATGTATAGTTATTAAAAGTACCATTCTTCAAAACACATTTTTGTAGATTTATGTTTTGGTGTTATATGTTCCAATGACTTTACGGTAGCAGTTCTTATGTTATGACTGAGATATATTGTTTGTTGTTTGTAGGTAATAAAACGGACAGAGAAGATAGAGAGATCCCAAGGCACATCGGGGAAGACTTTGCGCAGCGGCATAGCATGTATTTCCTAGAGACCTCCGCCAAAGAGGCAGAGAATGTGGAGAGGTTGTTTATGGAAATAGCTGTCGAACTTATGGAGGTAAAAAAATTGTCATATTTCTTAATTAATAAAAAAAACCGGCCAAGTGCGAGTCCGACTCGCGCACGAAGAGTTCCGTACCATTATCTATAAAAACGGCAAAATAAACACGTTTGTTGTATGGGAGCCTTAAATATTTATTTTATTCTGTTTTTAGTAGGTATTTGTTGTTATAGCGGCAACAGAAATACATCATCTGTGAAAATTTCAACTCTCTAACTATCACGGTTCATGAGATACAGCCTGGTGACAGACGGACGGACGGACGGACGGACGAACAACAAAGTCTCAGTAATAGGGTTCCCGTTTTACCCTTTGGGTACGGAACTCTAAAAAAAAAATACAACATATCGACGTCAGAAAGCGGAAATGTATCTCAAAAAATCTAATTTCACATCAGAGCGAAAAAACTATTCAAAACTGTCTTAACTCCTTAATTAAACTAGAAAAAAATCGACGCTGTATCATAATTTTTTTCTGTCGAGACACACGAGTCGAGACATGGACGATTCGCAGCGCCTTTTTTTCTGATCAATGAATTCTATACCAATAGGTAATATAGGACAATTTTCTAGAGAAGACATTCTCCCTTTACTCTCTCGGTAGGTATGTTTGGAATACTTTTTTGTTTTAATCAACGCTAGGTTATCTAAACAATACAGTTAAATAAACACAAGTCTGCTGTAACATTGAAATGAAATAATATTGTGTGTACATGTGTATTACATAATATGTCATGCAATCACCTGTTACTCATACGAGCCACCTTGAACTAAATAAGGACTGTTCGGCCGCGATTTAAATGTTAAATGTAGTTGGCGTATTAGTGTCAGAGGTGACATCAGACGATGCCAAGGACGCGGGGGCGAGAATATTAAAGGAAAGGTTTCGGCGTAACAAAAAACCGGCCAAGTGCGAGCTGGACTCGCGCACCGAGGCTTCCGTATCTAAACTATGAAAGTCAACAGCAGTGTAACCTTGTATTCTTACCGTTATTATATCTGGTCCAGTCTTACCCAGTCTCAGTAAACTTGTCATGGACAAGAATGGGCGTGATACCATTAGTTACAAAATTGAACAGTCAAAATATAAATACAACTGTGTTATGGTTAGTAGCCGACCTTGGTTGAGTTAAGCCTTTTTTTTTTTTTGTACCGGGCGCTTTGATGCCCCGGCCCGCGATCTATACCTCTAACGTAATCAGAGTCCTTAGTTATCCATTGTATGGAATAGGCAGGGGTCTCTTTATTTATTCTGTCCCTACTTAGTACTTTTCTTTACATACTAGCCCTACATTTATATACCTTATTTCTATTTATTTCTATATGGTTATACATTGCTATTACATATCTAGTTTATTGCTAGAGTTATATTTTTACTTACTGTTACAATTGTTTTGTACATTGTTTTCTTTCTACATGCATTAGTTTGTATACCCTTCACCAATTTTATGTTTCTACTTGCGTTTTTATGTCTTATGCTACATTTTAATACATTTATTTATTTTAATTGAGTTAAGCCTAAGCCAAATTGAAGTATCAATTCCCGCCTTTCTGTTTGGTTATGGTTGATATTGGCTTTAATTCACCATAACATGTTCTCAATTATTTTGCTATAATCAGAATTGCGCAAGAATAAATGCAGTAACTATTTTTTTTTTTAAACCGACTTCAAAAAGGAGGAGGTTTCTCAATTCCACCGTATTTATTTGCTCATCACTTATTATGTTAATGTGACAGTTTTTTTTTGTTCAAATATTAATAAAATAAAAAAGACACGAATATAGGAACTTACCGCTGCATAAAGATACTTGACATAATTTTTATTTATAGCCTAAAAAAGCAGTGGGAGCCGAGTGGTCGAACGCACGCCTTCCAATCGAAGTGTGCAGGTTCAAACCCCGGCTCGCACCTATGGGATTTATGTGCGAATCTCATTTTCATCGGAGATTATCATTTGGCTATAAAACGGTGAAGGAAAACATCGTGAGGAAACCTGCACGTCTGAGGGAACTTGACTAGTTTTCGATAGATGTGTGAAGTCTGCCAAGCCGCACTGGGTCAGCGTGGTGGACTATGGCCCGAATCCCCCTCGCATTGAGGGGAGGCCCGTGCGCAGTAGTGGGACGTTAAAAGGGCTGTAGTAGCCTAAAATAAAACAAAAATATAAAAATGAAGATACATCTGCCGATATTAATAGAAATTTCAACTCAACTATAAATTACCTGCGTAGCCATGTTTTGGTAGTAAAGAAATATTTTACGATGCCACTTTACATAGATTATAATTATGTAAATGTTTATTAATTGTTTTTTTTTTTCATTTTCAGCAAGCTAAATGCAAGGAGTTGCCTAAATACGACGGCAGCTTAGGGCCCATCAACGGAAAGACGACGTCAGTAGGTGACAATTCCTGTTGTCTACGCTAGTATATATAACGAATTTATCTCATTGATATTACTAGTTGTTATTTGTAATGCGGTGGTTTTGTGGGGACTTTTATTTTTATTAATTTTAAATGGTAAGCGTTCGCTTGCTATATTGCACGGTGGTAAAACATTAGAAAACACTGCTAGGTTAAAATCCAATAAAATTTAACGGTCTGTTTGTAACGTCATAATAACAGCTTTTATTACTAAATGCGTATGAATTTATAAACGGTACATAAAGCAAACACGCAAATCTTGAAAATATAAATCTGTCTGAACGGCTGGACCGATTCTAACGGGACTTTCATTGGCAGATAGCTGATGTTACAAGGAGTAACTTAGGCTACTTTTATTTTATAAAATTAATAGGGGTCCGTGGGAAAAATTAAACCCATTTGTTTCGGGTAAATAGGGTTCCTAAATTCGAAGTCGCGGGTTCAGTACTTCTTATTCTTCTTCTTCTACAGCCCTTTTAACGTCCCACTGCTGGGCACGGGCCTCCCCTCAATGCGAAGGGGATTGTAGTACTAGTACCTACACGTAGTACTTACTGAAATTAAATGGACGCATGACTTGAGTCATGTGGTGTAAACGTTTACTTTCTCTACAAAAACACTACATTCATGGATCTATTTCGTAGTACAGAGGTCATTCCACTCGCTTTAAGTGCTTCGTCGTTGTCGCAATGTCATGACGACTTCATTCGTCGTCATTGCATTTTCGCTCATGTCAATTCGTAGATATTAGTGTGACGGTACTATTATACGGGGTGTATCAGATGTTCGAAATAATACCTTGGGTACATATAGGGTAGCTCATATTATGTGGATGCTTAGTGAAGACAGTTTATACCAAACTGTCATAGTTTGAACACACAGAACATGCAAATTTTACATAGGACTCGAGATATTACGAGTTATATAAATTAACAACGAAAATAAGTTGGAAAGACATGGTCGAATTTTGATCAAGCGTACCATTCAGATGCATACTGATGCAAACCTAAAAGTATTATTTCGGACTTCTGAAACACCCTGCATTGCATATCAAGTATGTAAAATAAGACGAAGTATCAAAATGTATTTAATTTCAATGCAGTTATATGTACTATAGTCTAATATTGATAGTGAAGGCGGATTAATTATTTATTTAACAATATTTTATTTTTTTGGTATTTTTAGATTTTTATGTGTCCCATACAAGTTGCTATACAGAGTGTAAGTATCAAAAATTCGAAATAATATTTGAACGTCTGCACGAGTATCGGTTAAACAACTGAATGGTATACAATTTTAATGATAATTTAAAAAAAAATGTCATATCTCAAATCCGTTACGAAATGTTCAAGTTCTATTTACATAATTATAATACCTACCTGTAATGTTAGTTCGGACTTCTGATGCACCCTGGTCAGGTAAAATACGCGTCACCCAAGCGAAAAGGTAATTTAAAAGTTAGCCCGATGCGGTACCTACGTATTGTCGATAGAATAAGTGGATGTATAAAAGAAAAACATTATAGAAAAACTTTTTGTTGTCTCTGCACTTCGCGTGATTAAAATCCGTGCCATAGAACGCACTTACAAGTATTTACAAGTCAATTAACACATTCATCGGTAATTTAATGTTAGCAGGCAAACACGCGTCTCATTCTATCATTTAATACAGTGGTTCCAAAACTTATTTTGTATACTGCCCACTTTGAGAATAAATTATTTTTAGCGCCCCTATTTTTTCACCCACTTAAATGGTTTTAAGTAGGTGAAAAAATAGGGGCGCTAAAAAATTATATAGTTATTTATCGAGAATACATTATAGTGGTCTATAACGTCAAATTAAATTAATTGATTATTCTGAGCTATATTAGCGGAGATTAAACATTCATTCTAAACGAGACTTACTATAGCCCGCAAGAGTTAACTTGAGACCTAAGCGCAGTAGGTAGTACACAACGGCGCTGAGGTCTCTGCCCAAGCCTACACAACGCCCCCATGTTTATTGTGGGTATCTTACCGCCCCCCTTTAGGCCTGCAGCGCCCACAACGGGGCGTTATCGTCTACTTTGGGGAAGGATGATCTAATACATTATATTGGTAGTCGTGACATTGGTACAACGCCATTAAGGGGGAAGTTCTCGCAAGATCGGCATCATCTCTGAAACACACGAAAAAATACGACAACTTTGACGTTTTGCTTCGACATATTCTGTCGAATTAGAGATGAGGTCGATTTTGCGAGAATCGGGTCCCACGGGAGCAAGCATGATCGTCATTATTCTAGTTCTACGTATCGACAGTGACACAAGTGCAAATTCGTAAAAATTACACTACATCAGTTTTTTTTTTTTTTCATAGCACTACTCTGAAGTTTGTTATCTTTTCTTACAGTTAAGGTCTATCTCTAGCCGGCGTTTTTTGAACTTACAAATGTGGCGATTATACTCATAACGTCAAAGTTTGGCATTGTTTTGCAGTTGTCATTGTCGCTCCAAATGCTCATTTGGATATGTCAAAACAAAACGACAAATTTGGTCCTATCGTTTTGACATTATGTCGAATTAGATATAATGTCTTCATGTGAGAATTACCGCCTGTGTTAAACAATTTTGCCGTTTACGATTTTAGTTATAATTATAAAACTAGGTCTATCTAGCCTTTGTTGTACAGTGAAAATATTATAAACGATGGTTTATTTGAAGTAAGTGTCTATTTAATTGCAAATTATTACTAATATAATATGTTAAGCTTGATATTCAGATTTTAATTTATCATAGTAATGTTATTCTTTGTATTAAGGAGACATACCAGAGCGGAGCAACGAATTTTCATTTTTTTTTATTTATAAAAACTTTACTACTACAACTACAGCCCTTTTATCGTCCCACTGCTGGACACGGGCCTCCCCTCAATGCGAGGGGGATTCAGGCCATAGTCCACCACACTGGCCCAGTGCGGGTTGGCAGACTTCACACATCTACCGAGATCTCAGATGTGCAGGTTTACTCACGATGTTTTCCTTCACCGTTTCATAGCAAGTGATAATCTCGGATGAAAATGAGATTCGCACATAAATCCCAGAGGTGCGAGCCGGGGTTTAAACCTGCACATTTTGATTGCAAAGCGTGCGTTCGACCACTCGGCTACCACTACTTTAATTTATAAAAATCGGAATATGATTCTAATAAAATTCGCCGTTTCGCTCATGTGTGCTCCACCATGAGAACTAATTTAATAACACAATATACGGAAATATTATTGTTTTCAATTTTTTTTCTCATAATATAATAAAAAGCGGCCATCTTAGGTCCAACTTAATATCTACTTAACATATTAAAGTAGGTTCATAAATTACATACAGTAGTTGTAGCATGATCGTCAAGACAAGACTTATGTCACAAAATATGTGGATTATATCTCTTTCTCTCGTATGAAATAAGACAGAGAGCGACCGAGCCAATCCGTGGCAGAGGTCTTGTCTTGACATGCGTGCTAACACCACTGAAATACTATTTTGTAGTCGATTGATCAGGCTTATCTTACATTAAATAAAGTTATTAATTTCTTAGTTTTAAATGTATTGTATCATGGAATTTATAGTAACGATTATCGTGTCGAACAGTGAAATAGAACTACTTACATTACTAAGTGGATAAAAACATCTCGACTAATTTCACATAAGTATAAGAAAATAATTAAAAAAAATATATAAGTTGGAGGTTTTACTTTCAATTCAGCAAAATATAATATTTATAAAAATGCAAGTAGGTACATAACATGAACATATCGAAGGGAGAAAGGCTATTTGACTTTAACAAGCCTACTCATTCCTTAAAGGCCGGCAACGCACTTGCGGCGTTGATCGCTTACCATCAGGTGAAACGTCTGCTCGTTTGCCTCCCTATCTCATAAAAAAAAAAAAGTGAATATCGCTCAAAAGTGTTGCTTAAGTCTAATCGCCTTTCACTCCTCGATATAATTATACTTTATTATAATTGCATAAATTAATTTATACTTAATAAATATTACTAGTTTGTTGAAGGTTGTATTTGTGTTACTTACAATGTTTAATTGCTTAAACATAGTATTTTGTATTTGGGTACATTGTTATTTTTAAATGATGTAAAATAGTGATATTTATTGTTGTCTTAGGTGCCTATTTTAAAAAATACGGTTTTTAACTAAATCAACATCACAATAACTTTGAAAATGTACTTTATGAGAATTGTTTTTATTCGATTAATATTTTAATACATTATACTATTATGGTTGTAATGTGCAATAAATTTATATTTCTTAATTTGGCCACACTTGCCATAAATTTATAGGAAAGTAGGTGCTTACTGTATTACGGTAAGTAGGTACCCGTCTAAGTGACTGTTTTAATAATGTTATTAGAAAGTTTCAAATTATTTGTTTAGTGTTTTATTAGCGCTATATAAATGTTATTTTATAATTGTTCGTGGTTGCAGTATTGGCGATATTAAACAATGTCGTGTGGCTGGTGGCACAGTTATTGGATCTGAAATTCTTCCTGAACGTTTCCCCATATTATATTGATATTAAAATTATATAAGCAGTAATATTGAAATTAATAATAATCACCAAAGAAATAGAATTATTGTAATACTCGGATTATAATAAATTATCACTTTGGATGTTATATTATTTATTAAATATATATCGCCTGACAACTTAAACTCATCGTACACTCCCAAATTAAACAACCCTTATACCATGGTATAAATATATGGTGGGTTCCTTACAATGGACTGGGGGCGATTAGTAGTTGTAGCATGAGTACCAAGACTAGACTTGTCTCAGATTTTTTTTTTATAAGAGAGGCCAACGAGCAGACGTTTCACCTGATGGTAAGTGATTAACGCCGCCCATGGACACCTGCAACACCACAACACATATGACCATTATATCTCTTTCACTCGTATGAAAGAAGACGGAGGGCGACCGAGCCAATCCGTGACAGAGGTCTTATCTTGACATGCGTGCTGATACAACAGTTATACCCAGCCAGACCAAAGAAAACTGAAAAGGGCATTTCCGAATTTTACTGCCGACGGGAATCGAATCCGCGGCAACCCGGTACAGTGAGCCGGAACAGCCTACGAATGACTGAACCGTATTTTACCTGATCATAGATTAAAAATAACTGAAATTGCATATATCAAGCCTTTGCAAGGCGAGTGTATAACTCTTCAAGATCTTAGATGGGCAGCTAGTTACTTAGTCAAATACTATGTACGAGTTAGTGAAGACGGTAGAATGATAAATTTTGGAATATCGGCCCACTTACCACTACCTCTTCTCTCGTGCAGTAACGTTTTTAGGGTTCCTTACCCAAAGGGTAAAACGGGAACCCTATTACTGCGACTTCGCTGTCCGTCCGTCCATCTGTCACCAGGCTGTATCTCATGAATCGTGATAGTTAAGAGTTGAAATTTTCACAGATGATGTATTTCTGTTGCCGCTATAACAACAAATGCTAAAAATTAATATAAATAAATATTTAATTATGGGATACAACAAACTTGTTTTTTTTGCCATTTTTGTAGACAATGGTACGGAACCCTTCGTGCGCGAGTCCGATTCGCACTTGGCCGGTTTTAATATTGCTTTCTTTTGACAGTTAACTTAGTACAATATATGTCTACTGATATACGGTTAGGTTCTTCACATTTATTTCCTTAATATGAAAATTGAATTTATAGAAAATTGATAACTCGACTATATTAAATCTTTCTAGGAAATGTCATCGGATGAAGCCGACTAAAGTATTTTATCGATCCACTACACTGCTCTATTGTTGCTGGCTGTCGTAGACTGTCGCTTGAAATGGCCGACGTTTAGGGGGAGTGTCTAGCGGAAATTGAATTTCTGAGTATTTTTACCAGATAAGGTAAGATATATACACGTTATTTACGGATTATAGTGATAAATAACACATAAATACTATAATATTATAGTTATTACCAATACCGTCTATAAATTCGATTCGTTTCCGGTACACAGCCGGCCAAGTTATTCAAAACAAAAGGTGTACTTGCATATTTACAGAGTTTCTGTATTTTTCCACAAACTTAACGATCATATATGGCCTAAAGAAACTAATAATAAAGTTGATCATAACTGAATTGCTTTCTCTGTGTTACTTATTGTTTTTCAGTCATATTTCTCGTTATCGAATTTAGACCCAATCGTTGCCTAATTAGATATGCAATTGGTTTATGTGCAATATTGTTAAAATTACCGTAATCTGTGTGCTTGAACTTCCCAAGTTAGATATTCATTTCATGGACAATGCGAATACTTTTTTATGAATTGTTGCAGAGCAAGCCACTACTCCCTGGCATCATACATTCCAAATTCAAAGACTGAAACTTTTTTTTTAAATATAAAAAGTGGCTCAACATGGCGTGGCGCTTCAAAGCCTCCAAATATAAAAATGCGGCACCTATTGTGCCTAAACCTGAGGCTTGTATTAGAGATGTATGCGTTGGTTCATATCAGACTTATGGAAACAATATTTGTGCGTCGGCCGCCTTCATGGCATTCAATTGGGAGCATGTTGGGTCAAGTATGGCTGTGTTGCCGCTCGATGACTGTGGCAGAAAGAGTAAGACAATGCCGTTGCTCCACGCACATTCAGACACTATAACTGATATGGAATTCTCACCATTCCACGATGGATTGTTGTTGACTGGATCACAGGATTCTCTGGTGAGTTGTTGACATTGTTTATTCTTAACTAAATTTATTTAATATGTAGAATATAAGTTTCTTTCAATCAGTAGTAGTAGCATGAGTGCCAAGACTAGACTTACGTCACAGAATATGTTGATTATATCTCTTTCTCTCTCTGATTTGAGTAACTATAATAAGATGCATCATCATGAATATTGTCATATCTGTATTATCCACGGTGAACCCACATTTCATCTATATTTTTGTATCTGTTATCCATCATTACCAGGCATAATTCCTCTCAGTGAGTGAATCCAAAAACACTATACTATAACGGCTATACAATTGAATAAAATGGAAGGTTCTGTTTGTAATGTCAAAATATGAAAATATATACAAATACTTAAAACAAAAATAAAATGCCTCTCTGCCTGCCTGTCCTGTCTAATCTCCGAAAAGATGGGAATGATTTTGATGGTAGTTTAACTGGTAGATAGCTGATGTTATAAGGAGTTACTAAGACTACTTTTGTGTATAGAAAATGAATTATGTTTCCTGAACTACATGCAATAAGAGCAGCAGGCATAGCTAGTTTTAGCTACAGGTGAAATTCAAAGTGACTTAAGCGCCATGTTGGGCAATATTGAACTATATATATTGTTAGAATCAATGATATTTTCTCTGTTTTGAGCTGGTTTTTATGCAGTTACCAAAATGGTGCTTGAGTCAATTTGCCTTTCCACCATCAATATAAATTACTTTTTAAGTACATTTGGTACAGCTCTGGCTCTCTGGTAACAGCGGCTAACACATTAAGCCCCCGGCACACTGGGGCGTCAACGCTCATGAGTCAAAATATTTTCCAATACCAAAACGGACCAATATGCGTAAAGATTGAATTTCTGTGGTAGAAAAATTGAGCTAGTATATACTAACGTGTGGCCCTAAGGAGCCCAAACTGCGGTAAATTTGCGCCATATTAGAATTTGATTGTTTATATTGTTTGATACTTACATACTTACTTGATCTTAATTCTTCCTTCCTTCAAAAACCTTCAAAAATCTCCGCAGAGCATTACGAAGAGTTAAGTTCTTATGTCAACTCGTATCTATTCTGAGGGTGGAAGCCACGCCCCCACGCGTCAAGATTCGCTCGCGCTTTTAGTGTCATTTAGTTGAAGAATTAACTTAGTCAGTCAATACAGTTTGTTTTGGTATGGCAAAAACTATGACGCGCAAGGGTTGACGCCCCAGTATGTGAGTGGGAGGCCTTAATTTTGCAAACTATGTGATAAAACACTTTATTGTCCAATTTGCACACATTACTCTTGACCTTGATAGCCATTGGTCTGTGCAAACTAGATTTTGACTTTCCACATGCACCTGTAGAGAATTTTGCTATGATTGATCTCAAGATAACATGCTATCTGGTAGCGTGGTAGGAAATTGTAAATAAATACATCATACCTGTATTCCCTGAAGGGGTAGGCAGAACTGTGCCAATATATTTTGGTCCCAATTTAAATAGGTGCCATTGTACCGGCGATATTCCCCATCAATATAAAGGAGATTAGGGCCATAGTATGCTGGTCCAGTGCATGTTGGTGAACTTCAACCGCCTTTCTATAGATGTGCAGGATTCCCCACGATGTTTTCCTTCACCATTCAGCAAGTGATTGTTTTAGTCTATTGAACTATTTATCAATATAAATACAATTTATAAGTTGTCACATAAACTGACAGTGGTCTCCTTCTTTGTTTAAAGAATAAATGAAATAGTTAAATTTTAATAGAATAAGATGAGAAATGGTTGCACCTATGATTAAGAGGTATTTGGCCAATGTCAAGTATCTAATTAATAGAAAGGATACATACAATATGTACATACAATTATAAAATAATAATGACCATAGTCATCAAGGAAATTGCCCCATATGGTAATTTAATAAACAATTGCCATTCCATGGGTTTTTCTTTGATCAAACAAATTTAAAATAAAATTTGAGCTTTTTACAAAGACATTATCCACTTATTTATAAAAGTTACAATTGTCAGCAGCATTACAAATAATTTCTAGTACTGAATAATGCCACTGCAGGGCTAGCATGCGTGCCAATACTAGACTGTGTCATGCATTGTGTCACACCAAGTGTCACTCAATGTCGTATTTAATTTCTTTCTCTCATATAAAATACATGAGAAAAAGAGATTAAATTTACAGATTCCGCGATAATATTGACGCTCATGCTATCCATGCTGTACATGTTTTCTTTCACCAAATTTGTTTATCTTGTAAGATATGGTTTATTTTCTGTTTTATTACATGAGTATACATAGATGTAGTAGATTGGTATAAAGAAATGAATTTAATATTAAGTCAACATACCACAATACATAACTAATGCAAAATAATAATTAGTGGTGTGAGAATAACAGGAAAATTAATTTATTACAGTAATCCACGATAAATATTACACACTAGCGGCCTGTCCCGGCTTCGCACGGGTGGACATTTTTATTTTGTCATATTTTTACCTTAAAGCTTCACTTTACACTATGTTGGCAGTTGTATTTGTAGATGGCAGCAAAACCATATTGATTTTCAGGAGATCCTACTCACGAAAGAGCAACATACAATTGCCCATGAGAAAAGCACTCTTTCCTTACGCAAAACCCTCTCCCGCACTTCGGTGACCGGTCTGTCGCCGCGTTGGTCGCTGCGCTTCGTGGACCTTCTGACGCGTCGTCCGCGGCGGCGTGTATTTTTTGTTTCTAATGACATTTTTAATTTAATATCTTTTGAATGGAATGACCGATTTCAATAATTCAAAAAGTAATCGACAGGTATTGAAACAGTCTTGAATACGAAATTTTTTTTTTGGATAAGAATTAATACAAAGGTATGGATAACACGGTCTGATTTTGAACGGCATTTCTATCAGCTTTTAAAATGTAAAAAAGTAGTTATAGTGACAAAACTGCAAAAGTTGGACATATGGTCTCGCGGACTTTTTTATAGATATTGATGTGTTCTATAATATTGTAGAACATTTTTTTGTTCTATCATCAATACTTTCCGCAGCGTATGCGATGTAAGACATTTTACGGCTAAATTTTTTACACCTTGGGTTGGTTTTAGTAAAGATTTCTAAGGATCTCTAATTTTTCTAGTAATAAATATAGCCTATGTTACTCAGTGATAATGTAACTTTCTAACGGTAAAAGAATTTTGGAAATCGGTCCAGTAGTTTTTATGTTTATTCGTAACATACAAAAATACAAATCTTTCCTCTTTATAATATTAGTATAGATTATACTTCAGCGAGAGTTAAAACCCCGAGCCCACACGCACGTCTAAATTCGCGCGAACCAAAACAAACTGTCATAACTCATAGAAAAACTAATTATTCAATGATATTACCATCAACATCGCGAACTAATATAAACACGGGGTCTCGTGGCTTTTACCACAGGAATTGCATCTTTAAATGAATTGGCATTGAGTACAATTTCATATTTACGCGTTCCAATTGTTGATGCTCAATTCTTAATACCAGGTGAAAATATGGCACATACCTCCTGAGGGTTTGAGGGAGTCCCTGTCCACGCCCGAGTGCACCCTCTCCCAGAAGCAGAGACGCGTAGAGAACGTGGGCTTCCATCCGGTAGCAGATGGCCTGATCCACGTGGCATCAGGCCATGACCTCGCCCTGTGGGACTTGACCAAGCAAATCGAGGCTTTCGGTGAGTGTTATAGGGTATATTTCTTATTTTTGTTTAGCTATTTGTTGCGACGGAACAGAATTATATCTTAGTTACGATCTGAAAATGCATTTATTACCAAAAATGTTACTAAATTGTATTTGGTACGTTTGATACGCACTAGGCTCACAGGCCTGTGTCACAAACATCTGTCTCAGGCAGCAAAGAAATACTAAATAGACTTTACAATAACATTCAAAAGAAATTAATTACAAAAAATATCTGTTTGTGAACTAAGCATTGCTTTATTGGTATCATATCCACTCAAATCCTAGTTCTGACAGTCAATTTCATATTAGAGGAGACCTCTGTTTAGGAGTAGGACTAATTATTATCAGCATAATTTTTAGTATGGACTAAATTTGTATAGAGACTTTATTGACCATAATTTACCATACCAATGGGTCACCCTGAGGATCGCGACATCTCCGGTTCGAGTCTTACTCTGAGGACTAAACTGTTTTAAGCAAATAGACTTCCATCCTAGCAATCTATAAAGTCACCCCATCTGTATTTTTTTTTTGTTAGCTTATTTTTGTGTCCCACTCCTGAGCAAAGAAGACTTCTTGTACTTATTCAAAGTCAATATTCCCAAACTTTTTTTGGCAAGAGATCCCTCTTCTAAAATGAACTGATGACTCAGACTCTCATAGCCAAATTACTTAAAAAACCGGCCAAGTACGAGTCGGACTCGCGCACGAAGGGTTCCGTACCATTATCTAAAAAAATCACGTTTGTTGTATGGGAGCCCCCCTTAAATATTTACTTTATTCTGTTTTTTAGTATTTGTTGTTATAGCGGCAACAGAAATACATAATCTGTGAAAATTTCAATTTTCTAACTATCTCGGTTCATGAGATACAGCCTGGTGACAGACGGACGGACGGACGGACGGACAGTGGAGTCTCAGTAATAGGGTTCCCGTTTTACCCTTTGGGTACGGAACCCTAAAAATCATTTCTCTAGTTTTTTCCTATTGATACAAAATACTTCCGAATTTTAAAAACTTTGCGATTTGTTAAGTGACCAACCGTAAAATGATCGACCCAATTGTGAATCCCTGATTTAAGGCAATGTACTTATTTTGTGTTGCATAGTGAACAAGGACCATACGGAGGTGATTCAGTCGACATCGTGGAAGAAGGACGGGAGGTTGCTGGCCACGTCGTGCAAGGACAAGAAGGTCCGTATCGTGGACCCGCGGGCGCCCACCGCGGTGCTCCACGTCGCCAACAGCCACCAGAACATCAAGGACAGCAGGATCGTGTGGCTCGGAGATCAGGACAGAATACTTACTACTGGTCAGTTAATATACAGGGTGTTAGTAGCTTCAAAAACTGATACCATAGATTTAACGCATGCTTTGGAAGACACTTTGGAATTGTATGCATTATTTTCAGCACTCACACAGTGGTAGCACAGTCGGCTGTGACAAGACAAAATATTATATAATGTTACTTTGTCTCTTTCTATGAGAGAGTGACTGAGTTCGACATAATCTGAGATATAAGCTGTGTCTTGGTGCACTCGCTAGCTGTGCAGGTGTACCCATTGGTGCATGTACCCCATAGAAATTTAAGCTTCACATTCACGCTTTTATATTGAAAATATACTCTTTGAAAATATACACACGCATCGAATTTCTTTGGCAAAAGCGCTAAAGTCCCGTGGCTAAAGCGATTAAATTCGCTCGCGTAATCGTTGAAACTTCATTGCAAAATGTGCTTCCTGTATAAATGATTACGGCTGTAAGGCTTAAGGCTTAAGGCTGTAAGTCCTTAATCCTCGTTTCCATCGAGTAATAGCATACAAGAAAAAAAAATGTAAACTTGATAATTTGTAAGTGCCCCTGTGGGTCTGTACAAAATAAAATTATTTTAACTTTGCGATATTAATTTGAAATATATCTTCGCAGGATTCGACTCCGCTCGCCTTAGGCAGATAATGATTCGCGACATCCGGAACCTCTCCCAGGCGCAGAAGACCCTCGAGCTGGACTGCTCCACCGGGATCCTGATGCCACTCTTCGACCCTGACACCAACATGCTGTTCCTGGCAGGGAAAGGCGACACCACCATACTCTACATGGAGCTGACCGATCGGGAGCCTTATCTCATTGAGGGCTTGAGGCATTCTGGTGAGTTGTATGACCTTGGAGGAGTTAAAATGGTTTTGATATCGCGATCAATCCAGCAACCATAGAGTAACTAGAGAACCCATATGGATTCCGCCCTTTTTTTTTTAGCGTCGGAAAATCCTTTATGGATACCCTGCCACCTCGGGGGAAGTAGCAGGGTTATGTGGGAGTCCCGGCAGAAGGCCGTATACCCACTAAAAACCGCTGGTGCACCATTTTCCGCTTATATCGGGGCGCCACGGGATCGCTTTGGCATGCACCGCGACGATATGGATTCCGCCCTGCGTATGGCTCTGCGGCAATTTTTTTGATGTTTATTTGACACCCGCCATTGTAGTTACATTACATTGTCACTTAAGTCAAATAGCCATTGACCCCTCGATATATTGTGTAGGTGAGCAGACGAAGGGCGCGTGCCTGGTGCCGAAGCGCGCGCTGCGCGTGATGGAGGGCGAGGTGAACCGCGTGCTGCAGCTCGCCGGCTCCACGCTCGTGCCCATCATGTACCAGGTGCCCAGGAAGGTATGCTTACCATTTCCAACTGAAAAAACTTACGAATTATAGAAATTGGAAGTGAATTAATTCGGTCTGTTTGTCTGGTTGCCTGCGTATCGATCCGCCTGTTTGATTGTTCCACCGAATCGCAGAAACGACTGGACCGATTTTGATAGGACTTGAAAAATATCCATTGAATCAAGTCTCGCTCCAATCGGGTCCATAATGAATGGTAGAAATATTCATCGATTAGACATTGCTAGTCTAGTGCTCTAAGCGTCGACGTTTCTTCTCACTGCATTCGGCGGCCCCGTATTTGATTTCAATCGGAATAAAAATAAATTCTCTATGTTAAATTTCGTTCAAACCCCGGCTCGCACATCTGGTTTTATTTGCGAATCTCATTTTCATCCGAGATTACCACTTGCTATGAAGCGGTGAAGAAACACATCGTGAGGAAACCTGCACTTCCATAGAAAAGGCGTCTGAAGTTCACCAACCCGCACTGGGCCAGTGTGGTGGACTATAGCCCGGTATAATGGCAATAGGCTCGCCCCCTATTATATTGGGACCAAAAATACATGGGCGAAATGCGGGTGCACTGCAGTGCAACTCTGCCTACCCCTTCGGGGAATATAGGCGTGATAATGTATTATTATTAAATTTCGCCATTAAAAAAAATTTATTAAACTTACTACGTCATCAGAGCTACCGCGAGTATCACGCGGACTTGTACCCGGACACGGCCGGCCCGGTGACGTACCTGAACGCGCCGATGTGGCTCGACAACCAACACCAGCCCGTGCCCAACATATCGCTGCATCCACAAGCCAACAACGGCGTACAGGTAATAATCACAGGCAGTGTTGGGCAAAATTAAATTGCAGGGACAGTTAAAGATTAACGAATTAATCAATTGTTAATCAATTTTTGTAACAACTAAGAATTGATTAGTTGTAATTGTGAAAACAGCGATTCCAAACAAACGAAAATTCGTGTCGGTAATTCTCGCAAGATCAACATCATGTCTAATTCGACATATTATGTCGAAACAAAACGAAAAAATACAACCAATTTGACATTTTGTTTCGACATATCGCTTAAGTTATTACACCGCGGAAGTCATATTTTGACCAAAATACGTTTCGTATATATTTCGATAGGGAATCGCAAGACGCATCGTTTGGACAAATGGTGAGACGTTATTAAAAAAAGAAAAACACCGTGTGTATCAGTGATGTAAAGAAAGTAAAATGGTTTGTTTGTTCCCCAAAGTTGCATATTTTGACATCCGCGGTGTTAGAACTTAAGCGACGACATATCAAATTGGAGATTATGACGATCTTGCGAGAATTGGGTCCCAAAAGGCACGAGAGTAGGCGTACATTTTATTTCCATCAACTGTCAGATTTATCGAGCAATTGACGTCACATCGAGCTTTCAATTTGAAACAATCACATTTGAATCTGATCGCCAACAATCAGAGATAACTATTTCGTTAGTAGACAGTGTAGGGGGTAATAAAAGCGTAGTATATTAAAATTTACTATATACTAACTTGGTATAAAGAAAATGCATGCTATATTGATGATTAGTATACTGAGTTTTTTTTTATTTGTCAATAGACACTGGACTTTTTTTCGTATATCGCTGTCAAAATCAGCTGGTTAAAATAACCGATCGCAATAAATTGAATATATCTAGATATTTGTCAATATTTTTTATATTTTGTGAATTTGGAATCGTCTATTTGGGTGATGTGGTATGCTGGTTCCTAGCTTGAAGTGGTTATCTAGATATATTTATATTTTAATTTATAACGAATGACTGGGTTGGTCAGCTAGGCGATTACGTAACTGTTATTGCTACAAGCATGCGTTTGAAACCCAACAACATAGCGGATTTTCAATACAATATAATTTGCAATATAACTACGTAATCTACATGCTGGCGTATTTTTATTTGGGTTACATTTGGTTTTATATATCGGACAATTACGGTTAATTTAATAGTGATGCAAGTAAATACTGAACAGAAAATACAGTTTAAAAACTACGCTCGTTTGGCTAGATACTAGTTCAGTTTGTGCCAGCATGTGTCTACGCAGTGTCTAAAGCGTTACCCTGATCATAAAACCCTGTACCCATCGGGTGGTACTACAGAAATTCCATCTTTATGTATTTTTAAATAGGGTACATTTACATAAAAAGTCAAGTAAATTAGCTCGCCTTAGTGGGTCCAGGGTGTAACTTAATATTTTTTTAGTTTTCATACATGTTATACACCAAAATATTTTTTTTGTTGTATAGCCTAAGCTTGTGGTTTATATATAGTGTTTTAGTGTTATTATTTATGTTTTTTTTTAGTTATGTGTGGTGCTTTGTAGTTTAATATAATAACAGTTTATGGGTGTCAAGTATTGGGTGTACGTAAGTAGTTATTATTTTTGTTTGCATTTTTTTTCTTTTAAATTTTGCGCAGTCTCTTTCACAAATAAATCCTCTTTATAGATCCATCGCGGCAATTTGCAAGAAATGGTAAAAGCTATACTAGCTATGCCGTCTTTAAAGAAGGTGGACACAAAAAAACCCGGTCCGGTTCAGGCTGAAGAACCTATAAAGCTTACACCAAAACCTCAATTAGAATTGGAAGCAAAAGACGAAGACCGCATCGACTTTGTGAATGTAAAAGACCTTATCAAGGGCATGGAGAAGCAAAAGACGAAAGAAACTAAACCTGTCGATCAGAAGGATACCAATGGTTTCCATAAGAAAATAATTGACAATGGTCATGATCAAAAGACCGACGATTTAGAACTTGAAAAGAACGATCCGGACGTCGTGCCCACGAAGAAAATGGATAAATTAACCGAAAAGACTGCTGAAAATAATGATAAATCCGCTGGGATTAACGAAAATACCAACGAAAAAAACGTTGAAAACAACGAAAAGACTGTTGAAAAGAAGGAAAAGACGGACAGTTCGGAGTCTACAGAGTCTTCCCTGTCTAGAAGTAACAGTTTGATTAACGGTATGCAAGTCCCGAAGCCCATGCCACGGTCTTCTATCTCGGAAGCTGGGTCCCTGGAAGACCATTCCGAAGTCCCAAAGCCTAAACCTAGGACCACTACTGTACCCATATCTGGTTATAAGGTATTTATTATAATTCGTGTGTTTGGATTTTTTAGTTATTGCATTTATTCATATTGATTCATATTGATTTTATGATACTACTAGCTGTGCCCGCGACTTCGCCCGCGTGGACTTTAGGGAGATTACCCGGAAATATGGGTATTATGTTTTTCCCGCGGAACCCTAATGCTTTTTCTAAAATTAAAGTAGCCTAAGTTACGCCTTGGAACGTCAGCTATCTGTCAGTGAAAGTCCCATTGAAATCGGTTCAGCCGTTTAGAAGTTTACCTCAAACAAACAGACAGACAGACAGACAGACAAAAAAAAATAAAATTGCGTTTTCGTTATAGGTATCGTATATACTTTCATACGCATTTGGTAAAAAAGTGTTATTTTGATATTACAAACAGACACTCTAAAATTATTTATTTGTATAGAAGATTTATTTCGCATGGGTAACCTATTTGTAAAAGGGAATGGATATTAAATTAAATATTTTTTTTTAAATTTATCAATATTATTTATTTTGTTTTGTATTTTTATGATTATTTTATTTTCTATTCAAAGCGTGTGATGTTTCGTAGTAATTTAAGTATTTTTAATAAACTTATAGAATACTTTGACATACATTGGTGTCGTTAACTCAACTACACGAAACTAAATGTATTGTCGTCCTTCTCACGGCTGTAATCTATGAGCAAGATGGCAATATTTTTGGTGCGGTCAAATATAGTTTTTGTGTACAACAAAATATACATGATGGGTCTTGTGATATAAAAATCACAATTGGACCCGGTAGGTGGCGGTGCTTTCGTATGTCACTCATTCTAAGGCCGTACGAAGTTCGCCCGGTCAGCTAGTTATTTATGTTTTTTTGTTTTTTTTATTAAATCACTAAATAAAATGGCATTCGATTCACGGTCTTATTTCTCGTAAGTTTACTTAAATACTTGTTATTTATTCTTTGAGACGTCGCATCGTGAATGTACATTTTTGCAATCTCAATAGTAAGTACGTACTTAAATTTGAACGAACTCCGAGTGGCAGACTTCGCTTTGCTTTAGAGCAATATTTGGTGCTTGAAGCCTAGCATTTAAGCGGTTTTTTTAATGCTACCCAATTGTTAATTTTGTACCACTCTGTTTATCCGCCAATATTTAATTATATATTGTGTCTACTTACGAATTGAAAGAAGATAAAACTAATAAGAAAAAAATACACATTTTTTTTACCTACTTTGTATTTCTTTCATTTGTCATTGTTGTCAGTAGAAATATTATAGATGATTTTTGTAATCTATTGTTTTATTTTTAAGAGTTTTGTAGGTTTAGGTTGTTTCAGAGATGGTGTTGTTGTTGATATTCTATTTATATTGGACGGTGTCTATCTGTACGCAGCCTCGTCTCGGCCCGAAGCCGTTCTCAGCTTCTCAAGGCTCGGATGACTTCTCCTTCGACAGGGTGTTCTCAGTGCCCGCTGTGCCTGGCTTGCCTAAATCTGATTCAGGTAAATATTGTATTTGATGAAAAGAAAAAAAAAACTTTTATTCTATGCAGATATACGAAGTAGGTAATTAGTGAGACAGCGAAAATGCGTATACTAACCCTTAGAATATAGGCAATCTGGCTTATTCTTAACGAATAGGTGAATTCAGATATATTTTATTATAGTTTTAAATAATTTTGACGTGTCTAGCACACTGGGGCGTAGACGCGCGCTCGTAAATTTGTTGGCATTCCAAAACAAACTGTATTAACTGATAGAAAAAGTTCATTCTTCAACTAAACAACACTGACCGTGCGAGCGAAATTTGACGTGTGAGGGCGTGGCTTTTACCACTGAAATTCAATCTTTATGATTAGACACAGAGTCCGTTTTGGTATTGGCATCCATTTCGAAACACGAGATTCGACGCCCCAGAGTGCTAGAGTCATGTATCTTTTTATCCGCGTGTAAAATATCGAGGGGTGAACGGCTATTTGACTTAAGCGATAGTTTTATAACTTTACAGGTGAACAAACTTATTCGACGCAGAAAAAATCGCTGATTCCAAATACATCATCATCACGCCTGTATTCCCCGAAGGGGTAGGCAGAGGTGCACTGCAGTGCGCCCACACTTCGCCGATGTATTTTGGTCCCAATGTAATAGGGGGCGAGCCTATTGCCATTATACCGGGCACACAGGTTTCCTCACGATGTTTTCCGTCACCGTTTCTTAGCAAGTGATAATCTCAGATGAAAATGAGATTCGCACATGGAACCCAGAGGTGCGAGCCGGGGATAGAACCTGCGCACTTTGATTGCAAAGCGTGCGTTCGACCACTCGGCTACCACTGCTACATGCTGATTCCAAATATGTATATAAGTCAATATCGCCCAAAAGTGTCGTTTGCGTCAAATAGTCTTTCACCCCTCGATATTATTTCAGACTTGTGATAGATCCCGTGGCAAAATGTAATTGTTTTGTTAGAAAAATTAATTATAATTTCTTAAACGTTTTTGTTTTCGTTTAATGAATCAGAATCTGAATCAGATTTTTTTTATACAGACACTTATGAATCGTCAGTAAAAAATATATAATATTAATATTATCTCTACCACCCATTCGGAATGTATTTCCTATGGAGAAGAATGGGCAAGAAACTCCATGGTTGCATTTTTCCAATAAGGATATACATGTTATTTGCATTACAATGTGTTTTTCTTAATTAACAATTATACAATATAAAGTTAATGAGGCTATACATTCTCAAAACACAAAATTAATCAGGAATACAAATTACAAAGCTGTGTCGGAGATTTAAAGGTAGGAAGGAGGAGGAAAACGGGACAAATAGCAAACATCCCTCAAATGAGTTCCTGTGGAGCCAGACCAGCGCCTGACCAAGCGTGTTTATCCTCTAGATAATTCTCTATTGTGTAATATGCTCGCTTGCATAGTGTTTATCTAATGCAAGTTTTAAATTTGGTTTCATTGAGGTTAATGACATTATCTTATTATGATGAATAAAAGAGTCACTAATTATTGTCTCTCTATAGCGTCGTCGCCCGTGTCCGGCCCGCCGGCGACAACTCCAGTGGCGTCGGCTCCCGTCGCGAAAGACGGTAGCGAAGAAAAGGACAAGTCTCTCTCTCCAACCAGCGACGTTGAGAACGCACCCAGCAAAGGTACAGTATAAATTAAAAGAAATAGCAGTGATAGCCGAGTGGTCGAACGCACGCTTTGCAATCAAAGTGTGCAGGTTCAAACCCCGGCTCGCACCTCTGGTATTTATGTGCGAATCTCATTTTCATCCGAGATTATCACTTGCTATAAAACGGTGAAGGAAAACATCGTGAGGAAACCTGCACGTCTGAGGGAACTTGTCTAGTTCCCGATAGATGTGTGAAGTCTGCCAACCCGCACTGGGCCAGCGTGGTGGACTATGGCCTGAATCCCCCTCGCATTAAGGGGAGGCCCGTGCCCAGCAGTGGGACGTTGAAAGGGCTGTAGTAGTAGTATAAACATGAGTATACATACAAGAACAGTGCATGTTTCAATTCCACGCCAATGGAGTCGCGGGTACAACTAGTAGTAACTATATATCGAGGCGGAGTAACTATACATCTATGCTATTTGACATAAGCAACATTTTTTTTATTACAAGCTTTATATTAACTTGCAATGTATGTCCGGGTGGAATCTTGCAACTGTTAAATCAGTTACCTTTAACCGATTGAGCTGAAATTTGGTATACACGCTTATTTTGGATGACAACGCATGCTTAGCTATGTGACGTCATTCTAATTCCAATATGGCGGATCATTAAAGATGGCGGAATAGTTATTTTTTCTGCACTACCACAGTATGGGTATCAAATGAAAGGGCTTGCCGAGGAGAACACGAAAACCAAGGGCAATTCAATAAAAGCTTGTTTTTAAAAAGTTTTTTTACCATTAATTACTTTAAAGGAGAGCAAACTCATTCGACTCAAAAAAGATCGCTGATTCCGTATGAGTCAATATCGCCCAAAAGTGCCGCTTAAATCTTCCTTCCACCCCTCGATATAATTGTTAACTAGCTGAAGCCGCGACTTCGGCCGCGTGAATTTTTTTCTATACTATCGGCCTGTGACCTTTAAATCAGTTCAGCTATTTCAGAGAATATTCGGAATGAAAAGACAGACAATCTTTCTAAAAATTGTGTTTCCGTTATTTAAGACTATCTGCATTTACCCTTTATTTTAATATTTGTATAGAAGATACTTGTTTGTCAGCAGAAGAGTACACGAACGGCAAGTCTGATACAAGTCTGGAGGAGGAGGTCAGCTCGTCGGACTCCGGGTACAGGCCGAAGACGCCCGGCACCGCCGAGCGCAGGAAAATGTTCGAGAACACCGAGTAAGTACGCATCCCTACGCGAGTACCATCTTCTAACGTGTTCGTATCGTCTTCGAGAAATCACGATGTCACCTGCATTTTTATTTTTGAAATCTGCGGTGTGAGCGGACGTCACATCATTTATTTCGTGTTGCCTTACGATGCCTTCCGATGGCTAAAAGGCCGTTAAGTGACATTTGGTTGATATGAGTAATATTTACTACATCTAAGCGAAACATTTTCGCCATCGGCCAGTGTTGGTTTAATTTTTCTAACATTTATAGTTATTAAGTTACATACAAACAAATCTGAACATGTCCATAATATCTACCACTACTATTACAGCCCTTTTAATCTCCCACTGTTGTGCACGGGCCCTCCCTCAATGAGAAAGGGAATTTTTAATACCCCATAATATCTAGCGAGCTACATTTTCCTTGTAGTTCAAAATTGAGTTTACTGGCTTAAAGGACTTTTAGCTATCGCCCTGCTGTACGGGGGCTATTAAAATTTATATCTATGTAACTGAGAACGTGCTTTAAACTCTGCGTACACTGGGGCAGCAAATTGCGCGCGACCAATTTGCAAATATTTTGGTTATAATATTTTTTTTATTAGTATACTCTGAATCAAGTGGTATTATGAGCTTTAAAACCTTGCGCGTACATGTGCCCCCAGCACACTGGGGCGTCAATCCTCGCGCGTCAAGTATTTTCCAATACTAAAACCTCGCGGGCAAGAACGCCCGCCTTGAACGTGAGGGGTGCAAGTTCAAATCCCAGGCTCGCACCTCTGAGATAATTTTCATGTGTGAATGTCAAGTTTCACAATGCATGCATCGATGAATGCATGAAACTTGACGTTTACACTGTGAAACTATTGATGAAACTAATGTCGTGAAACTACTTTCACGCCACTAGTTTCGTAATGTAAATAGGGCTTAATTGTATAAATTGGTCGATAGTGGCAGTCAATCGATAGCGGATCGTCGTCGTGCTTACGAATCGCGCTCCGTCAGCGTCGCCGTCGAATCTGAAACACCGCCGTCGCCGGCGCCGCTCAGGTAAGCCGCGCACTGCGAGGTCAAATATCAAAACGGATTCTGTGTAAATCCTACTAATATTATAAATGTGAAAGTTTGTGAGGATGCATAGATAGACGGATGTTTGTTACTCTTTCGCGCAAAAACCACTGAAGGGATTTTCTTGAAACATTCTAAGTAGTATTATTGTTTATACCTCAGAATAAGATATATCCTATCATTTATATCAATATTGAATAATAGAAGTCTGAGCGGTCAAAGACGCCGGTAGAGAAGCTAGTCCATACAGGGTGTATCAGAAGTCCGAAATAGTACTTTGGGTACAAATACGGTAGCTCATGTGTACAGTAGCTCGTATGTACATTTTTTTTTGTAATTCAATTCTAGCATTCACTTTAGGTATCTAAATCATTGTGGATTATAAATACATATGTTTTACTACAGACGGCGTGATTCGCTGAAAGCGCGGAAGAGTCCTGAACGCGAAGACAAACGTGCTTCCGTACCGAACGTCACTACGAAAAGGACGTCCACTGTATTTGGTGAGTGTCTTGTTTATAAAACAAACCATATTTCTATAGGGTCGTAAGATGACAATTTTCTAATCGCTTTTTAGCAATTAATAAATAAAACAAAAACTTCTGTACTCCATTTGTAAAATCAAATCATTTATTAACGTATAGTAATTCTAACATATTCTTTCTTATAAACTAAAACCGGATTAGTTACGTAACTATGACTGAGAAGACCGGCAAGAAACAAATTTTCTAATTTACAAAGCGCCAGTTTCTAATATAGTAATTTAGTTTACAATGATGCTGAATCCTTTGACACGAAATGAAATTAAAATGGATATGTAATACAGCAATAAAAATGAATTTATTCGTAGATTTGGACAACATAATCGAAGCCATTATTAAAATCTTATCACTTTGGTTAAGTATTTGGAGGTTGTGTTTAACTGAATCAGATTATTTTTATTCATGTAAACTAATACAGGCACTTATGAATCTTCAATAACAAAAAAATTGTAACAGTATTTCTACCACCCATTCGGAATGTATTTCCTTTGGAGCATGTATATGCATTTCCTATTTCCAAATCTTATTTGTATAGGGATCTTATAGGGTTAATGGTATGGTAGTGTTACCAGCAGTGGTAGTCGAGTGGTCGAACGCACTCCTTGCAATCGAAGTGCACAGAATCAGAATCAGAATATTTTTTATTCATATAAACCAATACAGGCACTTATGAATCTTCAATAACAAAAAAATTGTAACAGTATTTCTACCACCCATTCGGAATGTATTTCCTTTGGAGCATGTATATGCATTTCCTATTTCCAAATCTTATTTGTATAGGGATCTTATAGGGTTAATGGTATGGTAGTGTTACCAGCAGTGGTAGTCGAGTGGTCGAACGCACTCCTTGCAATCGAAGTGCACAGAATCAGAATCAGAATATTTTTTATTCATATAAACCAATACAGGCACTTATGAATCGTCAATAAATAGTAGTAATAGTAGCTCTACCACCCATTCGGAATGCATTTCCTATGGAGAAGAATGGGCAAGAAACTCCATGGTTGCTTTTTTCAAATAAGGTTAAAACCCCAGCTCCCACCTCTGGGATTTATGTGCAAACCTCATTTTCAGCCGAGATTATCACTTGCTATGAAACGGTGAAGGAAAATATCGTGAGGAAACCTGCACGTCTGAGGGAACTTGACTAGTTTTCGATAGATGTGTGAAGTCTGCCAACCCGCACTCGGCCAGCGTAGTGGACTATGGCCCGAATCGAAGTGGGACGTTAAAAGGGCTGTAGTAGTAGTAGTGTTGTTATAATCGTCGGTATGGTCGCAGGCAAGGTGTCCAAGTTCCGCCATTTGAAAGGCACGCCCGGCCACAAGTCCACCCAGGTGGAGAACATCAAAAACATCAGCAGACAGATCTCTGGCGAATGCAACGGATTCTATGGTGAGTCAAAGTTATAACTATTATCGTCTTTAATTTTTCTGTTCCTACTAATGTTATAAATGTGAAAGTTTGTTGTAGGATGGATGGATGGATGGATGGATGGATGTATGTATGGATCTTTGTTACTCTTTCACACAAAAACTTTTGAACGGATTTTGATTATTTTTTTACAGTATTATTTGTTTATACATCAGAATGTACAGGTGTTTCAGGAGTCAGAAATAATACCATGGGTACATATACGGTAGCCGATATGTGGATGCTTAGTGAAGACAGTTCATACCTAACTATCATAGTTTCCGAGTTATTGACCTTTGAATATTTGTCCCAGGTATCGTGTTCTCGTCTTTGGGTTCATCCATAACACTATTCAGCAGTGTAAACTACACTTATGAGGGGCGACTACCAATATTCAGAAAACAGAACATGCAAATTTTAAGTAGGTCTCGAGATATTACGAGTTAGAGAAATCAACGACGAAAAAAAGTTGGAAGGACATGGTTGAATTTCGATAAAATTTGTATACCTTTCAATTGTGTAGCCAATACTGATGAAAACGTCGAAGTATTATTTCGGACTTCTGAAACACCCTGTATGAACTCTAACTTATAACGAGATTGAATAATCGAAGTCTGTTAATAGAATCTAGTACTTTTATGAGTTTGTGATTGTGGGTATTCGAGTTTTCCGCCCAAAGGCCAGCTGTTTAGTTTGATATTGGTTTGTGATGGATTATGTTAAAATGTAAAACAGTTTCTCTTTGGACTATATTGCTGTTTCCTTCTAATTGACATTTCATTGGATAATGATTATATTACGGCGTCACGATGCCTTTTAGTGAGCGTCGCGACGCTGTACAGTCAGCATCGCGACGCCTTATTATAAGCGACGCGACGCCTCATAGTGAGCATCGCCACGCCTTATTATGAGCGTCGCCACGCCTTATTATGAGCGTCGCCACGCCTTATATTGAGCGTCGCCACGCCTTATATTGAGCGTCGCCACGCCTCATATTGAGCGTCGCCACGCCTCATATTGAGCGTCGCCACGCCTCATATTGAGCGTCGCTACGCCTCATATTGAGCGTCGCTACGCCTCATATTGAGCGTCGCTACGCCTCATATTGAGCGTCGCTACGCCTCATATTGAGCGTCGCTACGCCTTATATTGAGCGTCGCTACGCCTTATATTGAGCGTCGCTACGCCTTATAGTGAGCGTTATAGCCACATAGCCATGTTGACACATAATTTGCATGATTTGTTTTGGTGTTGTCAAAAAGAATAGCAGCATTACATTATACACGTTTCCTAGGATAAGACACTTTCATAAAATATCTGTTAGGGATTTGGAGATGGATTTAAAGTTCTGTAAATTTTGGTCAGTAAAGTCAGTATTTTTGATCATACCATCTGTTTCGACCCCTGACTGGGGTGCCGCGGGCAAGTGAGGGTAGCCACTAATTTAGATTTGCATATTGTCCTTGCGTTTAGCCAACGGCGTTCGCTGTGCCGTCCCGCTGAGCGGCGGCGGCGGGCGCGTGGGTATCGTGGAGCTGCCTCTGGGCGCCACCAGCGTGTCGAGCGCCCCGCACTGCCACCCCAGCGACACGCGCGTGCTGGCCCTGCTGCACCCCGCGCCGCTGCAGGACTGGGCGTGGGACCCCTTCCGCAGCGACCGCCTGCTCGTCGCCTGCGACGACGGCCTCGTGCGCGAGTGGATCATACCGGAGGGCGGTGAGTACACTAGTGCTGGCTAGTGCTGTGCTACTGCTCCCTACAGACACTGCTGCACCCATATAGACTCCTAGACCGAGAAATGTCGGATGGCTGGATCTAGCTGTTTGAGCGCAGGCCGCTCGTCTCACTAAACCGGGTGGTTGCGGGTTTGATTGCCGCCTAAGGCAATTGGCTTTTTTCAGGACTTGCCATCGTCCGGGTGTAATTTGGATCGCCCCCACTGCATTTTATGGTACCCATAGTACAAGCTTTGCTTTGTTTGGGGTCATACGACGAGTCTGTCTCGTAGCGATATTTATTTAGCGATACCTACCTTGAAACGAGTGGTGCGACATAAACGTTGAAAATTGTCGCAGGCCTCCAAGAGTCGACGAACGAGCCGAACCGCACGTTTTCCGCGCACCCCGACAAGATCTACATCGTCCGCTTCCACCCGACCGCGGCGGACCTGCTCACCACGGCCGCGCACGACCTCAGCGTGAAGATATGGGACCTGTCCGCCTCGCCGCCGACAGCCGCCATCACGCTGTCCGGTCACACCGACCAGATATTCGCGCTCGACTGGTCGCCCTGCGGGGAGTACCTCGCCACCGTCTGCAGGGATGGACTCATCAGGGTTACTATAAAAGACTTCTATCTGAGCTTCAAGTCTACGAACATTATCCTAGTGTAGATAGTTTATCCTACTAATATTATAAATGTGAAAGTTTGTTGTAGGATGGATAAATGGATGGATGGGTGGATGGATGGATGGATGGATGTTTGTTACTCTTTCACGCAAAAACTACTGAACGGATTTTAATGAAACTTTACAGTATTATTGCTTATGCATCAGAATAACATATATGCTATAATTTATAACGAATTGAATAATCGAAGTCTGCGCGGACGAAGTCGCGGGTAGAAGTTAGTATTGCATAAAAAAACCATCAATGATTGCTAGAATATGACTTGTGTACTTGTAGATATAACACCTAGGCTACAAGTCCCCTAACACTATGGTTGTAGGATTGGCTATGACTTAATCTTTTTAAGGCATTTTGTCGATAGTAGCTAAAATATGATCTGAATCTATCTAAGCTCTATAAGCTAGCTAACATGTTTTATCATGCCTTAAAAAATTAGGCCATAGTCATATACTATAACGATTGTGTTAGTAGATTTGGGTTCCTGATCGATTTCCTATAGTTGTTTACCAACGAGTTAATATATCAAAGAGAGAGCATTACCTAACATTTGACAGATTCAGACATCCAAATTGGTGTTAAACATGGTTGTGGCAACAATGGACACCAATTCTAATCTTTTTTAGGCTTCCTTTGGGTCATCCGCCATTATTGTCACGTGCATCACCCATTTTATTCGTAGTTTGTATTTATTGAATTTGTCATTGCTGTTACTTACTTGACATTGGCATAATTATCCGCTAATCGCAGGTGCAGCCATTTTTAGTTTAATCCCATTAAAATTTCATTAATTTCATAAAAATGGTAGATAAATAAGGCGTATTTACATTACGAAACTAGTGGCGTGAAAGTTGTTTCGTGACGTTAGTTTCATCAAAAGTTTCACGTGTAAACGTAAAGATTCACGATGCATGCATTGTGGAACTGTTGATGTAACTACTTTCACGCAACTAGTGTCGTTATGTAAATACGGCTTAAGACTTATTTTTCACACATTTAGGTATCTTTAATCTCTGATATGATTGTCCTGTACCTTTTATAGATGTGTTGTAATACTGTTGTAAAGCTATTGTAACGTTGTGCAGGTGTACAAGCCGCGCGCGTCGAGCTCGCCGCTGCACAGCGGGCCCGGCCCGGCCGGCAGTCGCGGCGCGCGGCTCGTGTGGGCGCTCAGCGGCACGCATCTGCTCGTCACCGGCTTCGACAAGTCAGTATACTGCAGCAGGGGGGTAGGCAGAGGTCTACTGCAGAGTACCGTCCGTGTATTTTGGTCCTAATGTAATTGGGGCTGAATGGTGAAGGAAAACATCGCGAGGAAACCTGCACCTCTTAGGGACCTTTACTTCTGTAAGCCAGGATAGCGATATCCATTGAAGACACAGAGGTTTGATCCTTGGCGAGTCCTTGGGAGAAAGCTAAATCTTAGGGCCAATCTGCACTGGGCTAGGGTGGTGGACTAGCCTGAATGCCCCTTATTGAAAGGAGGACCGTGCCCAGTAGTGGGATGTTAAAAGGGCTATAATTATTATAGTAATTATAAAAAAGGAAATAGTGGAATAGAGAGCAATCCAAAGACAGGACAAATTACCTCTCAATACGGGGAGATTAGGACATTTGACTCATTGCGAGTTGGTGAACTTCACACGCCTTCTTTACAGGAAATCTTAGTAGGTGCGAGCCCGGGGTTTGAACCAGCACCCCCTCGCTTTAGACCACTAGGCCACCTGCGGCTCGCAAGGGCTGTGAGTACCGTTACATCGTGTTCGTCTCCCCGCAGGGTGTCGGAGCGGCAGATCCTGCTGTACAAGGTGTGGGAGCTGTCGGCGCCGGTGTGCACGGTGGGGCTGGACGTGTCGCCCGCCATCCTGCTCACGCACATCGACCACGACTCCGGCACGCTCTTCCTCACCGGACGGGTAACTAAAACACGTATATACTATGCGATCCAAATAAGAATAGGAATGTCAAAAAGCGCCATCTGTCAAATGTCACATGAATTACGACTTTAAATAACTAAATATTCTATTTACTAATAATAATAATTTACTATTAATTTAACCTTTTTATTTATATTTGATGTAGGTACTATTATTATTGATATGCAAATATGTTTTTTGCCAACCATACTTTTCATGTGACATTTGACAGATAGAGCTTATTGACATTCCTATTCTTATATGGATCACATAGTACATTACAGGCGAAAAAAAAAATGAAAAATCACGATCGTGTTTTGTTGATATTTTTATACCATTCGTTTGTATATCAGATACTCGTGCAACCGGCCAAGTATTATTTCGGACTTCTGAAACACTGTATAACTGAATGGTATACAAATTTTATCGAAATCAACTTTTTTTTCGTTGTCAGTATCTATAACTCGTAATATCTCGAGTCCTATGTAAAATTTGCACGTTTTGTTTTGTGAATATTGTTAACCGCCCCTCACATGTGTAGTTTACACTGCCGAATATGGTTACGGATGTACCAAAAGGTTAGACCACTACACCTATCGACATATATTCAAAGGTCTATAACTCGGAAACTATGATAGATAGGTATAAACTGTCTTTACTAAGCATCCACATATGAGCTACCGTATATGTACCCCAAAGTATTATTTCGGACTTCCGATACATCCTGTAGAATCACACATCTGTCAGTGTAAGTCTCGGCAAAATCGATCCAACCGTTTTAGAGATTAGTCGGAACGAACAGACACGGAGAAACACTTTAAAAATTAATTGCGATGCAAAAATTGAGAAGATAGACAATATCTTGTAAGGATAGAACAGGTTTTTTTTTTTTTTTTTTTTTTTTCATCCGGGCCTCTATCGACCCGGCCCGCGTGCTCACCTCTGATGTGGGGGTCAGAGTACTTAAAATTAGCCTTAAGTTTAGTGTGTGTAAAATATTTTTTCCAGCCTGGTTTGTTTTATTAAAAATGAAAGTCAAATAAATTTTATTAAAAATGTGTAAATGTCAAAAAAATACATGATAATAAAAAAAAAAGCAAACCCGTCTACAAATAACAATGTAAAAAAAGACAATAAAATAGCAAAAGGCTATGGACAAGGATAATATACAGCATATAAAACATGATAAAGATTAAAATGACAGAGTTTCCCTACTATCCATTGCGCGGGATAGCACAGGATAGCGGGATAGAACAGGTTACCGCTGTTAGTGAAATGGTGTGTGAGTGTGGTCGTTGGTTGCAGGGCGACTCCACGATCTACTGCTACGAGGTGAGCAGCGAAGCGCCGTTCCTGTGCGCGCTGTCGCACCACCGCGCGGGCTCGCTGCATCAGGGCATCGCCTATTTGCACAAGAACCTCGTCGCCGTCGACAAGGTACGTCCACCGCCATCAACACCACTTATTTCATCTTTAAAAGATAGATAGATAGATAACTCTTTATTGTTCCTCCGCAAAAAGTATTAATATTACACACAGTTTACACAGAGTGTCACAATGGGCGGCCTTATCACTAAAAGCGATCTCTTCCAGGCAACCTTAGGATGGAGTGGATCTAGGGAATTGATTAAGGCGGGGGAGTACTTAATAATGGATATTAATAGTAAATAGTTTAAAAAAGTACACATATATATATAAATACATACATACAACGTCCTACATACATACAATATAATATTATATCCTACATACATACATAAACAAAACAGCTCAAGTACTTACAGTTAAAGTAAACAAATACAAGTTAGACAGTGAGGTAAAACTTCTTTACCCGATCTTTGAAAATGTGTGAAGAGGTGGATTGTCTGATCAATACCGGCAGTGAGTACCATAAGCGGACAGCTTCAACAGTGTAGGAACCATCATAAAAGCTGCTGGTATGAGAGGGCATTTTGAGGGAGAGGTTTTCTGATGACCTTAAAGTGTACAAATTGGAACTATGAAGAAACTCAAAACGTTCCTAGAGATAGCGCGGGGAAGAAGGATAAATAATATTTTGTAAAGAAGAGAAAGAATGAGAGTATTCCGGCGAAGTCGTATGGGAAGCCACTGGAGCTTAGCACGAAATTGAGAAACGTGATCATATTTGCGCAAGCCATATATGAATCGTATACATAAGTTTTGGAGACGCTCAAGTTTATTTAGCTGGTTCTCTGTGAGGTCTGGATAGCAGGCGTCAGCATAGTCAAGAATGGGAAGTAGGAGAGATTGAGCTAGCGCAATTTTAGTGGTAGTAGGAAGAAAGTTGCGTAGTCTTCTTAACGAAGCCGCTGCAGCATATAATTTGCGACTGGTGGTTTGTAACTGTGGAGCCCAACTCATACAACGGTCCATTATCACCCCCAAGTTTTTCACGGATTCACTGTAGGGAATCGATACTCCGTCAAAATGTACCTGAGGGAGGACTGACCAATCTATCCTTGTGATTAGGCGCGAGCTTCCAATAATTATAGCTTGTGTCTTGGCGGGATTAACTTTAAGGCCAAATTTGTTGCTCCACGCTGTTATACGGACCAAGTCAGAATAATAGCTTCTAAATTAAACTTATAAATTATAGCCTACTAGCTGACCGGCCGAACTTCGTATCGCCTTAGAATGAGTGACATAAGAAAGCAGCGCCACCTACCGGGTCCAATTGTGAATCTAAACCATCCAGGGCGCCACCCAAAGGCTTACAAAAAAAAACAAAAATTAAATCGGTCCATCTGTTTAGGAGTTAGCTTAAAACGAAAAGTGGCATTGATTTTTATATTATTGATATGTTATATGATACTGTAAAGTTTCATCGAAATACGTTTAGTAGTTTTTGCGTGAAAGAGTTATAAACTTTCAACCATCCAGCTTTAGAAACTTGTTGTACACTTTCTGGAAAGTTGGAGAAACAAAAGGTGGTCATGGATTGACAGGTAAAAACGTCAGGGCAGTCAAGAAGTCAGCGAAAAGGCGATATTTTTGAAAATATTTTAAAATCTAAGATTAGGGTCTCAGAACCCTCACCGGGCCAGCGTGCTGGACTATGGCCCGAATCCCCCTCGCATTGAGGGAAGGCCAATGCCCAGGGCTGTAGTAGTAGTAGGGTCTTATAACAAATTTTATTCTTGTTCACTATCTAGTTTTAAATGGGGTCAGGAAATGTCTGGTTTTTTCTTTTTGCCATTTAGACACACCGATAAGTATATAATAAAAATAATGATTTCCGAAAACATCTTGCTAATTACAACAATGGTATCCGTCCGGAACTCTCGTTACTAAGTCGTTAAACGTATTATGACTGTCGAGTCTCAGGCACAAGAATGTTTTACAATAACCAAAACGAACTCTGTATTAATGTACATAATGATTGATGATGATTTCTGTGGTAAAAGACTTGAGCTCGCTGCAAAGTTCGCTGTCAGTTTTGTTGCGTTGAAGAATGAGTTGTTTCTACGAGGCAATACAGTTCGTTTTGGTCTGCAGCGCGCGTCTTGACGCCTCAGTCTGTCTGGGACTTTAAACGGTTGAACGGAACACCTAATATTCGCCTCTGAAATTAAATCTTTGTATCTGTTAGGTGGAGTTCGCGCGAGCGCTTCGTTTGACCAACGGCACCATTGAACCTCTGTCGTTTACCGTTCCCAGGATAAAGGTATGAACGCATGAAACTACAAGCATTAATCCTTGTACATTATGACTATATACTTACAACGTGTACATGTATCGTCCCAGAGCGAGTTGTTCCAAGACGACCTGTTCCCGCCCACGCTGGTGACGTGGCAGGCGTGGCAGGGCGGGCGGGACTGGCTGGCCGGACACGTCGCGCCGCCCAAGATTGTCAGTCTGCAGCCGCCTGGCATGGAACCACGTTAGTATTTTTTTTTTAAATAAAAATAGTTACCCTAGTTGTTTTTCCAGTGTTTGATAACTGAATTAATCGTAGACCATCCAATAAGACCGGCATGTTTACGCCGATGGAGCCATGGCCGCTATATTTGGTCGTCCCCAGTCCATTGTATGGTAACCATAGTACAAGCTTTGCTCAGTTAAGATCGTACGATGAGTATTTGTTGTTTCCTGCTTTGGTGACTTCTTTAAATCTTTATTGTACATGTGTGATTAGTTTTGACGGAAACAGTGTAGGAAAACATCGTGAGGAAACCTGCACGTCGATAGAAAGGCGTGTGAAGTTCACCAACTCGCAATGGGTCATCGTGTCGGACTATAGCCCAAAAATCTCCTTCGTATTGAGGGAGAATGTGCCCGGTATAATGGCAATAGGCTCGCCCCCTATTACATTGGGACCAAAATACATCGGCGACGTGTGGGCGCACTGCAGTGCACCTCTCCCTACCCCTTCGGGGAATACAGGTCAGGTCGGGGAATACAGTGATGATGTATGTCTGTATGTATGTAAAACGTAAATAATAATTAAATATACGTGACAGTGTCGGCGCACTCGGGGGCGTCGCCGGCGTCTCGCGATAAGCCGCAACAGCAACAGCAGCAGCCGCAGCAACAACAGAAGCCGAAACCAGACCTCATCAAGTCGCACGTGCCCGCTGACACTAAAGACAAACAAGATAGCGTGAGTTAATTATTGTGTCGAGCCTTTCTATTCTGTTATGGGACGTATACGTCCCATCCGGAATTAAACGTATAAAGCCACTGCGTCTTAATACGGGGTTAGTTTACTCTATATTGATAATATAAAGCTCTTTTTCTCTGCAATAAATATTAAGTAATTTACATATTTGAAACATGTAATATAAATATTTGGTCTCTTTAAAATACATCCGCGAGGGGGACACCACTAATTAATAATTCCATAACAGAATCTGGGCATTTAGCATCACTTGTTTTTTTTTTTAAAGTAGCGGCGAAAAAAATATTTTTGAATTTCCATGTAATTTTTATACCTATTATTTATATACTCATGCAAACGGTAACGTATTATTTCGGACTTATGACACGTCCTGTACTAGAAGGTTTATTAAGTTTAATTTTGACCTTTCGTGTGTCACAGATAATGAAATCCATGAGCGCCAAAGTTCAAATGAACCTGAAACTGGAACAGGACAACATGGAGGGCGTCGACGAGTCCGAGTGGGAACAGTGAGCGTGCTACCCGACCGAATCAAGTGCAATCCCGCGCCCCTAGCTTGTAGTGCTGCCTAGAGGCTCTCTAACATGGTCGGTTAGGTGCTGTGACACGGTGAGACTGATTATCAGTTGGTTGATTGTATGACGGTAATTTTGACAATGTTTTTGATGACAATTGCTACAAACTAAGTCTATTGCTGTCCTTTTTACGGCCGCAATAAATGAGCGTGATGGCAATATTTTTTGTGCTTATTTATAGTGTAAACCAAATCTACGTCAATATCTGTTAAACACCCAGAAATTTATAAAAATGTTTGGCACATTAATAATTACTCAACAACTCTCGTTAAATATATGTCTCAATAAAGCCCTCGTTGCGCGAGCATCTGGTTCTTTTGAAGACTAAAATAGCGGTGTTGCCAACACAAAATGTATTTTTTACAGATTCAAAATATTAATGTTTATGGTATAAACAATAACAGAGAGGTTATTTAAATTCACGCCAAGTAATGTCGACTTCACTCGCCTTAAAACATTTAATAATAATACAATAATGTAAATTGTCAAGTTTAACATTCTCATAGTTATCGTCGAACAGCGAATATTGGATTTAAACGAAATGGGCGTACTCCGGATTCAAGGAGTATTTTATAGAAGTTTTTTCCCGTTGATACATACATTTGTAATCTTAAATTTTTAGACACAAGCTATAAGCTCCTTCATGACTCTTACAAGGACATTTAATCTTTATTTGTATTGGCACAGAGTACATTTTCAAGAGAAGTCTTGCCCCAGTAATTTCAGCACCCGTAGCATGACCGTGCAGTCATAAGTTTTATCTCATTCGGCTGTCAGATTTGTTGAGAAAATGAGCGTCGAGCATTTCATACTGTGGTGTTAGCACGCATGTCAAGACAAGACCTCTGTCACGGATTGGCTCTGTCGCTCTCTGTCTAATTTGATACGAGAGAAAGATATAATCAACATATTCTGTGACATAAGTCTAGTCTTGGCGCTCATGCTGCTAAGGTGTGACGTAAATTTTTCGACGAATCTGAGAGTTGAAAGGGATAAAGCTTATGTCTACATGACCTGGGTATCAGTCAACAGATTTTAAACTAACCTCCTTTATTCATAGTTAGTTGAAAAATCATAGCGGTACGATTGATCTATAAAAAGACGCTGTAAATCGTTTATAGATGGATTAATGTGTAGTTCATTTGAAGGTAAAATTGTATAATCTTTTGTTCTTTCAAAGGTGAATATGGAACTTATAGCTTGTGTGTATCTTAATAATATAGATTAGACTAATATTTATACGGTATTCTCGCATAAGTTTTATATTAAATGCTGAAGAATTTAGCTTAATTAATAATCAACACTTGGTCTAAAGGATTAGAGTTTTGGAATGCGATTGACCTACGTTAATGTGTAAATTAAAGCTCTCCTTGCTCAATATTATAAATGACAATCGGTAATTTAAAAATCGACTAATAGAGAGAAATGTCTATTATTTATGCATACCCGTATATAAAAGGCACGATGAAATTATATTTTATTTATATTATAACACAATGAAAAGCCATCCACTATGGCGTGGCTGGCTGGTACAGTATTGTACGCACAATTTATGTAAGCTGTTCGATAACCAGGGTGTCCACTCTCTAGAAACTCAGGGAAGCAAAAAGTGGCCAGGGAAAGTCATTCTAGTCCAGAAGTTGGGAAAACTCCGATTTATTTTTTAATTTGTAAGACTAGGAATAATATACTTTTCTAAAATTTGCGTTCGTTAAAATCTCAAGGAAAATATAATTGAACCGACTGTGTTATGTTTTGTCCATAATCAAGTTTAAAAACAACATTATTTTTTCTTCAGAAAAAATATTATTGATTGTAGAAATTGAGTGAAAGTGGCCAGGGAAATGTCAGGGATTTATTTTGCCATTTAGAATGGACACTCTGATAACAATCGATATAAAAGCTTACTTTGTTTTACCACATCTCATGTTTTGCCAAAACCTTCGCGTGGAGTTTCACTACGATCTCAAAGTATTGACCAAATCAAAGGCCGGCCGCACACACGCGTCCGTAGCCTACCGTGTTCGTGCTCACGCAATGCTCACGCAATGCTCACTACAATACGCCTCCCTTGAACACAGACTGAAGATTTGTTTGTAAAAGAAACAATTCAAAACATTATTAAACACTTTAAAAAATGATTTTTTTAAATAATAATTCAAGTTTTTGTTATTAGACACGGTCTTATTCAGCACAACATTCCTATATTTTTTGCCATGATAAAATGCATTTATTTTTGCGTATACTCGTATTTATAATACACGTAATTATATGATATAATTAATCTATACAAATAAATAAAATTGCAATGTCTGTTTGTAATTTCAATGAATTAAAGTATATACGCTATCTATAACGAAAACGCAATTTTAACTGTCCGTTTGTTTGAGGTAAACTCCTTTGACCGATTTTGACGGGACATACACTGGCAGATAGCTGAAGTCACAAGGAGTAACTTTGGCCGCTGTTTTCCAAATAACGACGCGAGCGAAGTCGCGTGCATAGCTAGTTATATATTTAGATAACGGAAACAATCAAATATACCTACTTAAGATTCGTATGTTATAGTTTGTATGTAAGGATGTGTAGGGTACTCATTAATTAGGGTATTGACGATATATTTAACCGATATTAAGCTAATAACTATAGTCATTTTATATTATTGCTAGATTCACTAGAGACTTAAAAGCAATGCAGATATTTTATCTAGACGATGTTATGAGGTACTTGCTTTTAATAACCACCGCTGAAAATATTATCGAGGGGTGAAAGTCAATTTGATATAAGCGACACTTTTGGACGATATTGACTTATATACATATTTGGAATCAGCGAATTTTTCTGTGCCGAATAAGTACTCTCCTGTAAAGTAAAAAAAAATGTCGCTTAAATTAAATGGCCTTTCACACCATTCTACACAAAATTTGCCTATTAAATATCGAATGAAATAAAAAAAAAAATGTTATCCATTTTTAAAAGTTTAATTTGGTCGTGGTGTCGATTCTGGTATTCAACTACACTAAACTGAGCGTATTGCTGTCCTTCTCTCCGCCGCTTTGTACGAGATAGACGGGAATATTAATTCATATCGCATATTTAAAAGTATAGAGACATAACTCATAAATAATGTTGAAAAATGGTCGTTAGAATGAGTCCCTTTAAGATTTATAGTCGAAATCTTAAAATTTCAAAATGGGTCTATACTTTTAAAGATGCTATATATCAAATATAGTTGAGATCATTATATAGTTTGATCTCTTCCAAACAGTATGAACAACAGTACTTCCAACAGTATTGGATGTCATTAAGTACTAATGATGATTTACAATTTTAATTTCGTCATACAAACGTCTAGATAAAAGCTTTGCATTCGTTCATTTGTATAATAGATATGCATCGAAGATTTGGAGATAAGTTCTTGCTATAAACGAAGGCAACTCTTGCGATTACCGAATGAAAATACAAAAAAAAAAAAACATACGGGTCGAATTGAAAACCAACTTTTTGAAGTCTGTTAAGAAATATGTTCGACCGTAATGAATCGAGTAGGCAAAGGTTTATACTACAGTGCACCCTTCGCCGATGTATTTTGGTCCCAATGTAATAGGGGGCGAGCTATTGCCATTATACCGGGCACATTCCTTTTTAATACGAGGGAGATGGAACGTAGTCCACCACGCCGGCCCATTGCGGTTGGGGAAATAATAAATGGTTACTTATTTATTGTCTGTGGTCACGTGCGAATCTCCAACCTTGTTGCATTACTATACGTAGTCTTTGTATATTAAAAAAAATCTGTAATAATATGTAAGCGCGACTTAGTACCGCTAGTTGATGCCATAAACACATCACGTTTTGCTCAAAACGCCAAAGACTATTTTGTTTTTTTTTTCCTTGATACCATGCAAAAAAATATGTAAATTATATACTTTGATCGCTTCCATGTCGATGCTTTCCTCTTATGTAATGTTTAATGATAAGATTAAGTATTTTCCAAGGAATCTCACGACTAAATTTTGTATTAAATTTTTTGTATTAAATCCCATTCTAAATTAAACCTTGTATGAGTTTAAGGTTCTTCTGTCAACTGTTCAACTGAAAAATTAGCGTCGGGAAAAATCTCCAAATTTAGGAATAATCGAATATCAATTGAATACCAAAATGATCGATTATTCTTATGATTAGTCAGCTATATGGTAAAGATGGGTTAGTATTGGTTGTTCAATCTTATCGCCTTTCAATTGAGATGTTTACCGACGACGCGTCTTTGAATTTGTGCAGTATTCTATTATTGTTAGCAGAAGACAGACACCAGGGGGGTGGGGCGATTCTCTCATGGTTGACATAATTTCTAACTAAACATATGTTAACAAAATGTCTAATTTGACAAGAAAATTACGTCACAACGAGCCATGTCCAGTACAAAAATCTCGATGTGACGACAGCTCGATAAATCTGACAGTTGAAAGAGATAAAACTTATGTCTACGAGGTCATGCTAAGTGGCCAGGTCGTATTTATTCGTTTTTAGAGATAATGTCGACCATGCTAGAATTGTCCCCCAGAAAGTCATTAGGCGTTCGTAAATTTACTTTATGCGTATGTTAATAATTATATTCACTAGTCAAAAGTATATAACTTAATGGGAGGAATCTTAAAGAAAAAAAATATATTCAAACGTATTACTTTACGATTAAGATTTTGTTTATGTATATTTTAGTTAAGTTTTTCGAGTTGCCTCTAGTGTTGTCCGTGCAATTCTGTAAAATTTTTGGTATTGGTTAACGCCGCGCAATTCTGTAAAATGTTTGGCTTGGCCTGGTGGTTGCAGGTTCGATTCTCGTCAGTGGCAAATTTCCGAGACGGCCTTTTTGGGAATTTTCTTTACGCAATTTGGTCTGGGTGTAACTGGGATCGCCCCCAGTCCATCGTATGGTACCCATAGTACAAGCGTTGCTTAGTTTGGGATCATACGATGAGTATGTGTTGTCTAATGATTAATATTAAGCCAGGCTCGGTGACTAATTTTGATGATTTTATAAAAAATGTATTTTCTTGTTGTTGATACAAAGTCAAAATTGCATTGGCAACATGCGCAGCTCGCTGTATACCACTGTATTGCACTCTTATTCATATCAAATAAAATTATGAAATCACTATAATCTTTAAAATAACAATTAATTACGCACCTTCGGTAAGATAAATATGTAGTATGTCCCTCTAGCCAAGGCTATTTTCGAGTGATGGTTTTTCTGGGAATTATATACGACACCTGATCTAGTTACGTCAACTATGATAACTAAAGCGGATTGATTTTTTGCAGATACCAAAATGAACTGTATTAACTTCTAGGAAAAGCACATGTTTCAACGAAACGCGATCGAATTTAGACGCGTGGATTTAGCCACAGACATTCAAACTTTATGTATATTCACACAGAGTACATTTTAAAAATGTCATGTAAACTCACTAGCCACAGTATGTTCGCTTGTAAGATGGCCTTGGCTGGGGAGTTGCGAGTGTCGGCAATAAGTTTTAGTTTGATTAGAACGAGTATAGCCCCATGCTGGATTTTACATATCGATAGTTAAAAGGTGAATTGACACGAGCGCTATTTTGGTAACGGGAACCAGTTCAAAAGACGAAGAACAATTCGCCGATTACATGGTGTGATTACAGGGTGTATCTTAGTGAAGAAAGTTTATACCTAACTATCATAGTTTCAGAGTTATAGACCTTTGAATATTTGTCACAGGTACCATGTTCCGGCCTTTGGGTACATACATAACCCTTTTCAGTAGTGTAGACTACAGTCACGAGAGGCGACTAACATATTAAAAAAACAGAACATGCAAATCTTACATAGGACTCAATATATGACGATTTATAGAAATTGCCAACGAAAAATAAAATCAAAAAACATGGTCGAAATTTAATCAAATTTTTATACCATTCTGTTGTATACCCGGTTCTGATGCAAACGTCAAAGTATTATTTTGAACTTCTGAAACACCCTGTATGACTCAATATAGTTCAATATGGCGCTTGAGTCACTTCGCCTTTTCCCGTTGATGTGTAAACGAGTAACGTTTAGGTATTTTTGCGAAGTTTATTGGTATTTTTCAGTACCGACACGACCACTGCACTAGGACCAAGACTTGTTTATTCCAAGTTGCACCATTTTTCAGCCTTAATGAAATATAATCACGCATAAATCAATCATCATTTTCTAGCGACAAAAACATGCAATATAATTTTTGATATATTTGTTTTGTCTACGCACGGTATGAAATCGTTTCAGAAATTTATTAATGTATGCACATAATATTCAAATTCCAACCGAAAGCTGAATAATGTTTTTCGTACCAAATTTGTGAATTGACAATAAAATTTGATTTCGTAACGAGATACCTTCCGAATTGATTGATTTCGCCGAATTTAATTTCGTCCAAGATGTTATGCATTTAATACGTAAAATTGCTACAATATTAGAAATCGAGTGCCAATGTTTTTAAATGAGATTATCAAGTTATTGGCGTTCGTTTCACTTTTCCCTAATTCTTAATCGATACAACTTGTTCAGTAGACAACAGATGACTTAATCGGTTAGTTTTATCGAAGAAGTTTAGATGTATAGATAACATACGGTACCCATATTGTTCGAGTGTGTGTAATGATTGTATTTTTGGATGTTGTGAACCTACAGATATCCTAGCGTTAAGGCTCAATATTTGGAGATATTTTTATTATTTTGCATTTTTTTATTAAACTCTTGCTAAATTTTGTAGTGTTTTATTTGTTATTTACCGCCCTTATACCCACCTAAAAAAAATAAGTGCACGTTATCTTGCATGATCCTACAAATAGGTAGGTAGGTACGTTCACTATCAATCGTCGCGACGCTCACTAAAAGGCGTCGTGACGCTCACTAAAAGGCGTCGTGACGCTCTATCAGTCGTCGCGAAACTCACTATCAGTCGTCGCGACGTTCACTATCAGGCGTCACGACGCACAGTATCAGTCGTCACGACGCTCACTATCGCCCGATAGTGAGCGTCGTGTCTTGTCATTTTTTTTTTCTCTTTTATGATAAAACAACAAGGGTGTAATTAAATCTGTTGAGAATACTTTTATAATGCAAAAACAATGTTGGTGGTTTGAAGAAGAAGAATTTAACATTTCGAAAGAGGATGTACAAGGGAAATAGATTTCGGGTTAAGGGCGTAGACTCTCCCACCCTCATTACGGGGCCCGGAATATATGCTTATAGCTCTGTATATTTATAATAGGTAGATCCAGTGTGAACAAACAGACAACACCCTTGACACGTGAGCTGGAGGCTATTACAGAATGCCCACTAATCCTATATAATCACTTGAGCCGGCGTCGAGTGATGCGTACGGCTGTTATTCAACAAGTTCATGCGGTCACTATCAGACCGTGTAAATCTTAATACACACTACAAAATACTCGTAGATGGATAATTTTTATCCGAGTGTCCAATCAAAACGGCAAAAAATATTTTTCCTGACTTTCCCTGACCACTATTAAAATTCTTGAACAATAATATCTTTTCTGGACCAAAAATTATATATTTTCATGAGTTTAAGCTAGATTATGGAAATAACGAAAATATCTTGGGGCTTAAAATGTATTATTGTGAGATTATAAAGAGCACAAATTTTGAAAAAAAGGCACTACTCTTACATATTAAAGTGATTATCCGAAACATCGGTTTTCCCTGACAACCCTGACTTGTGTACACCTCGTTTCCCTGACTTCCTATCCTACTAAAGGAAAAAACTGAACCCTTATAGGATCACTTTTGTTGTCCGTCTGTCTGTCAAGACCCTTTTTCTCAGAAACGCGTGACAGTATCAAGTTGAAAATTATTTTTGGAGTGTCCCGTTTGCCATCGGCCGTCATCAATGGGGTTTCTCAGCCAATTAGCGGCGAGCGGCATCGTTTGTGTTGTACGCGCGGTGGACGCAGACCGGAGCGGTCAGCATCCGTAATGATATCGACCTTGTCACCACTCACATTGATCAAACGCGCGTCACGGAGTAAACGGTTCAATTGAACTTGTTGTAGGTAGGAAGATAAATCATCTTCGTTAAGAGTTTTACAAAGAAATATAGGTGAAAAATACATAAAAAATTAGCCCGAAATGGGTATTATTCATGCAATAATTTTTGTCTCACAACTTCTATTCCTTTTGAGATTATATTCGTGCGGGTTCCAAGACTACTTTACTTTATCGCGGGACTAGCCAAGAGTCAAACCTCGGTGTCTTCTATGAATACCGCTGTCGATCCTGGCTTACAGGATTAAAAGTGGTGGGAATGTGTGGAGGACTTAGTCCTACATAAAAACATAAAAAAAAATGTAACAGCCAATTATCTGGGAGCCGACTTTACCTGTGTTATGTTGCCTTACCTGTCAGGTAACGGATCTAAAATATCATAATATCAGTTTAAAGTTAATTACCAAAATTGCATACCCAAATAATGACTATTTCCGGCTACGTATATAGTCGGGAGTTAAAAGGGTCAGTCGACCATCCCTCCTGAAAATGCCATTAATAAAATCCTTTTTGTATAACCCCATAGTTGATAGGATCATCCAACGATAATGGCGGTTCGATCCCATTCGGGACCTGAACTGAAAAATGGCAGGTCGATCAACCGACACCCTGAGACCGCGTGCAACAAATCACTCTCATCCATCAAAATAGTTGCTTAGATTCTCTTCTTAAATCTTACTGCGTTTTTAAACAATAATTTAAGAAGATAATAGATAACAAAAAAATTACCGGCCGAGTGCGAGTCGGACTCGCGCACGAAGGGTTCCGAACCATTATCTATAAAAACCGGCCAAGTGCGAGTCGGACTCTCGCACGAAGGGTTCCGTACCATTATCTATAAAAATGGCAAAAAAACACGTTTTTTGTATGGGAGCCCCCTTAAATATTTATTTTATTCTGTATTTTAGTTTGTTGTTATAGCGGCAACAGAAATACATCATCTGTGAAAATTTCAACTCTCTAGCTATCACGGTTCATGAGATACAGCCTGATGACAGACAGACGGACGGATGGACGGACAGTGAAGTCTCAGTAATAGGGTTCCCGTTTTACCCTTTGGGTACGGAACCCTAAAAACGGAATATTATAAAATGTTATGAGTAAAAATAACATTTAAGCCAGCTAGGTGATAATGTAACTATCATTGAAAACCGCAAAACATGGCGGATTTTCCATACATTTTGGCAGAGCTGTTGTTTGAAATGGGTTTTCAATCGAATTGCGGTTTGAAAGTAACAAGTGTTCTTTCATAATAATCTGTACATAGATAACTATACCAAATGAAATACATATTTTTTTTATAAAATGAATACTTAACATTTAAAGTAAATAATACATTCTACTCATTGGTAAGTACTATCTGATTTGGTAAAGAAAAAGACGTTAACTCGCAATTGGTAGGCAATTTGGTTGGAAAGTAGGTAGGTACTAAGTAGACTTGGGTAGATACAAGTAAATGTTAAAATTGGTCTTTACATAATGGGGTTACATGTAGCTTTTATGACCAAAATTAGCTGCCTTCTATAGACCCCTCCAAATAAGAATTCACATAACCGTATAATCCCAATGTTTTCATATCACGGAATAACTTATAACAAACAAAATTTCCTGAACAAATAACATGAATCCCGGAAGGTACCGGCCCTAGGTCTACTTATTTCACGTTATGGGACAGATATCGCCAGGCCGATCCAACTTATTTAATCTAAGAAAACGTTGATGTTGTCGACAATGTATTACCTACGTGCGTGAATGAAAATGGCTTCATTAACATAGGGTCAAAATATCTTGAGATTCTATTACAGATTCCGTGACCAAAATTAATAGAATTCTAAATAAATCTATAGGCACCAACAATAACACATCTCAGTAGGTTAAAAAATGTTCTACAATGCAACTGTAGGTGATTTATAACTTTCTACAGATTCGGTGATAAAACTTCTTATAAAATTTCAATAGGCATTCTAAGGATCAGGTTTAGCGGAAGCTTTTGTTGGTTTATGGACTGAATATGAAGATATCAATTCTTAGTTTGACTAACTAAAATTAAAAAGAAACTACCTAAGTATCTTTAGACAAAAAAATACTTCCAAAGTTAGCTAGTTGTCTTGTAATTTATTTCCATTTGTGCAACTTTATTCAGTTTGCTTTCCCAACATAACCTCCCTGATGTCAAAATACCGTTGCATCTTCCATCTTCAAAAGGACTCACGCTTATCATCTTTTGAAGTAAAAAATAAAACTAAATTAACACCAACCAACATACACGCCATAGCGTAATCTTTGAGAACGCATACGCCCCACAGAGATGAGGCGCGATGAAAAATGCAAAATTCTTGGAAGTAGGTCGCGCGCGCACATCAAAAGAGAGCTTAAATGGCCTACCAGAGGCGACACCTTCGGTTTACGACGGGGGGCCACGAAGCAAGCGATTAGCTATAATTTACCGAACTACTTTATCTTCGGGCGGTATTAAATTTGTACAACATTTTATTTTACATCAGGTTTCACACTAATGTTCGTTTCTAATAGCACATTGAGAAGCCTTGACGTGATCCATAAATATGATGCAGTGGCAAGTTGCAGTGTAGTAATACCTATTTGGTATCACATCCCATCTCCTAGTATTAGTGAAAGCGCACTAAGGCGCCAATTTTTTTGCTAATACCTAATCATTGACTGTATTGATACGAATACTGTATTGACTCTCAGCAAAAGTTCTTCTTTTCTTTTTTTACGAAACGTACTTTTTTTTACTTTTTTTACGAAGTATTTCAGCCAGTGTCAAGTAACTAATAGCAAGGGCAAAATCAATAAATAGGTACACATTATAAATAAAAATGGTTGATGACAGTGATAACGATGGCGGATGAATCTCAACAAAAGTTAATTCTTCAACGAAAAGTCATTGACAGAGTGAGCGAATTCTGACGTGTGGGGGCGTGGCTTTTACAATAGAAATTCAATCTTTATTTATATTGACACAGAGTTCGTTTTGCAACTAATTACGTTAATTAATTAAAAAAATAATTTGCAACTTTTTACCTAGGGTGCGAGAGGCTTAACTCCTATATTTAGAGATCAGTATTTAGTAGTTGGGTCACCACTGCCAAACGCGTGGCGATTCTCGCAAAATCGACATCATCTCTGATTCGACATATTTTAAAACAAAACGAAAAAATACATTCTTTTTTATGTGCTTCTTTTATGAGGCAATTCGTTTTGTTTTTTAATATTATTATTAGCGATGAAACGGATATCCGGTAACTATCCAGTATCCGGCCTATCCGGGCTTGATTTAAATAGCCTTTCGCTGTAAACGCTACTGCCAGGTGCTGAAAGATAAATTCTAGTAAACCTTGACAACTGCGGGTATTGATGCAAATTAACTGACCAGCATATGTACGGGTCGTGATTGCGATCGATTCGATGTCTATATATAGAGTCATGTAACGCGATAAAGCAGGCCGGAGCGCCGGATATCCGGATCTCCGGCCAAACCACTATCCGTTTCATCTCTAATTGTTTTATAGCCACACAGACAGTCGTTATTCATTATGCGCGTGTTTCGTGGAACAAGATGTTATTTTGTAATTAGAAAAAGCAGTTAATTCGATTTAATTATTCTTAATTTAGCATTAAGGCAATCCACTAAGTGTTCCTGTGCATTATCGCAGAGTTTCTCATTTAAGTTAGCTATTTGGTCGCTGCCATCTGTTTCCTAACTACTTAAATTTTCATGGAGATTACAATATAAGCTACGTCTCAAAATCTACACATCTATACAATTAAAGGGATGTTAACGGAATAAATAAACCATAGGCCATTCATCCAGGTGGATACAAGTTCGATGTCCACGAGTGTCAAATTTTGGATAAGATCTTTTCGGAATTTGCCCTGATCTGGGTCTAGGATCGTCACCAGTCCATTGTATGGTACCCATAGTACAAGCTTTGCGTAGTTTGGGATCATTTGCCCATAGGGGACTGGGGGTGATCCCAATGACACCCTGAATAAGGCAAATTCCGAAGATTGCCGCCGAAGTATATAAGAATTCTATAGTAATTAGAAAGTTTTGGGTATAGTTTGTATATATTACCTATGTGTGTAAAATAAATATGTCACCACAACAATTGTTTAACTTGTTTGAGCGTGCTCAGTCGCCGTGGCGTTCCATTATTTGTGCCCACGTGCTGCGTCCGAGTGTCACTACTGCACTTCAGAAATGTATGGAGTCGCCATTAGGTCTGCAATTTTATATTTTGTCTGCCTTTATCACAAATGTATCTTACCGGTTCTATTAAATGAAAGCAGCATTCTGAATCGATGGTAGAATCTGACCTTTTTAAATAGTTTGCGCTACACAAATAAAAAAAAAAACTTATTACGATTTTGATTAAGGTACAGGCGCGCGATCCTCTAGATATTTTTTATGTATTGAATATGTCACCGCGAGGGCGCTTTGGTCTTCAAATCAAGATAATCCTATTCTAAAATTGAAGACATAATTATTTGATGTAAATTCGTTACATAATTTACTATAACTGTTTGCTTTAGCTAACGTTCAAAATAATGTTTATTTAATTAATTTGCAATGATTTGATTATAATGTAAAGTGTTTAGCTATTCTAATAAAAAAGTAAGTTTACCTATTTACAATGTTAGCTTTTTTTGCTATGTAAAGTCATTTTAAATTCTTTTGTGAATTTTGGCAAATTAGTTAATCGCTTTAAAGGCTTTGCATATTTGGTAATTATAAAACGTCATTCAATTTATTGTTACGTTGAGTGTAGTTGTGAAAAAAATATTATGGTGGAACCGAACAAATAAAAGAAGGGGGGCAAACGGTGCCTCGCTCTCTTTTGCTTCAGAAATTTCGCTGGAAAGGTCGTAAGCTATTGACATTACTTTTTACTGCTATTTACTGTGCTACCTGCTTTAAATATTGTTATCTTCCTAATGTCTAAAAAGATTCATAACTAGATGCCTTTGTTCTCATTGTGTTAAACTATATTGACTACCCACTTTTCTAGATATCGTGTTAAAATTAATTCATTCTGTTGTAGTGAAATAAAAATGATCAAATTGGTGTTTCGCGTTGCCTTTAATAATCTCTTATTCTAATGGATAAATTCAATGACAGAACCGTTGAACCAAACGAGGTCAACGGTTCTGCCGTTTTTAAAAATGCCAGCGATCCCGATTTTCTGATAAATATATTGATTTTTCTTGTATGAAATATAATGAAATAAGATGGGGACAGGCTACATCTGCGTATAGCGAGTAATTAGAAACAACTATTAAAATCAAGCGCTTTTTAATAAAAAAACCGAGCCCTCGCGGGACGCCTGGCAGATTTGAAACATAAACTCCCTAGCGGCGAGTGAGCGAGTGAGCGGAGTCAGCCGGTAGGCGGGGTCTAAGCGGTGGAAAGAACCGAAGAGCCACGAAGCTGCTCGCAGTTTTTGGGATCACGGCATCGCGGCATCAACCGTCGCTGTCACTCGCCAAGCGCGCCATTAGATGTTTCACATCAATAATCAATAAAACCAACCAGTTAACCCAATTACTTCACAGTTATGTCGATTTTGCTTTACACCAACTGCGATAAACTGTATATGACAGTGAAAGAGTTACTATATCAAATAGGGAACTGTTAACATTTTGACAGTTCACTCTTCCTATTTTGTTTGTGACATTGACGTCTACGCACGTTACATTGTACGTTACATCAATTATACCAATTTCGGTGCATTTATTTATTTTTTTAGGTATCTATACTGTTTAATATCATTGATGATAGTACCAAAAACATTTCTGTCTTTGTTACACATTACGACTACTACTACAGCCCTTTTAACGTCCCACTGCTGGGCACCGGCCTCCCCTCAATGCGAGGGGGATTCAGGCCATAGTCCACCACACTGGCCCAGTGTGGGTTGGCAGACTTCACACATCTATCGAAAACTAGTCAAGTTCCCTCAGACGTGCAGGTTACCTCAACCATGAAAATAATGGCAAAACATTTGGTTTAGTTTGGTGCTAATATAATCAGCACTATATGCCATAGCTATCTCCCACATAATAAACATAAAAAAGCTTCATTTCGTTAATAAAATAAAAAATCACAATCCGCTCCATGGCACATTCAGTGTGGAATAATAATCTAATAATTTGGTATTTAAAGGTAACGCTCGACCGCTGGCAACATTGCGTCCGCCGATTGTATAAAGCGTTGGTCGTTTTCTATTTCTTTTTCAACAATATAAACGTCTGAATTTAAAAAATAAGTGTTCGAAAATGGAACGTTTTATTTTTTAATCTGTGTAGCTTTAAGCTGGTGGTGTACAATTTAAAAAAAGAAGGAAATGTCTTCATCTTTTGAGATTACGTATCAAAGCAGTATACGTTGAAACCAGTCGAAGGTAAGACCGAGCACTTTAAAGAATATCAATTTATTTTGAATGGGGTTAAGTTTTTAATGAGCTCCAATAAATGTACCTACTGTGGTTTGTGATTTTATCGATCCAAATACTACACAAGTGTGCCCTAGTTACTAGTTTCACACAAGCTTTCCGGCCAGCCACTACCCGTATTTAATATAAAAGTTTTTTAACATAACTTTTTAACGGGTACAGAACATGGATTTTTTTTTTTAAATATGTTTTTTAATTGTATGTCGATGAACCTTTTCGATTAATGCTAATATTATCACGTTCGATTAAGCGGAAAACTTTATGTACATATACTTATTTTCACTCGTTACAACCGTCGTGTGAAGACCTAAATCAACAATTTTATTTTTTTAAATTAAATGATAATTTAACACCTCAAAAAAGAATAATTATTCAGTTTATTTTATAGAAATGATCGGTCTCAGGATACAAGCGTATACTTTAGAAGAACTGTGTTAAATTTAAATACCGAATATATAAAATAATATTTTTCTTAAATTAGTTCAGTTAGCCCAACTAGGGTTTTAAAAAATATCAGCAGAGATAATTGTAAAGTATTTCAACTATTGTTACAGATTAAAAAATGATTCTTTTAATATTGTTGGGGGTCAGTGCAATCTCGACCGGTGGGTCCAGCACTGCAGTGTGTCCTACATGTGTCCTCGTGAACGCTACCTGCTACAACTCTACATATCTCTTCGACCTCGAAGCACCCTTCAGAGAAAACGTCGTAATCCATAAATTAGGTCTCCTCAGATCCAGAAACATTCTATTTTTCAGTTTCGAACCGATAATTGAAGATATCGAATACTATAAAATAGGGTTCGTCAATTTGGACAATACAAATATAACGGGAATCATTTCTAACAATCGGATACTTAATTTCGGTGCGTTCGACATAGATCAAGATAATAATATGGTATACTTCGGCGGGAGCGATGGCATTTTCGTTTTGGATATGAATAACAATAAAATGTCCTCATTCAGCAGTCGGGGAGATGAAATTACGAATTTATTTTACAAGAACAACGTGTATTTCACTAGATTCAACATGAAAGGCATTACACGTAAGATAGGTGACAATTTTAAAAGGTTAATCGAAGATGTGCCAGTTAAGAAGTTTGTTGTAAACAAAATGGGTGTGCTGGTGTATTTGAATAATACTGGTTTGTTTGTGGGGAGAAACCACTCGGTCAAAAGGTTGTCGACTAATGCTTTTTTTCGAGGTATAGCCATAGATCTAGATGACACCGTGTACGCATGGTGGATCGATGGTTTATATAGAATTATTATAAAGGAGGAATTGCATAAGTCTAAAATAGTTAAAGTGGCTGAATTGCCTGGTATAGGAGGATTGGCTTTTGATAATAATAATAACATGTTAATTGTTCATGATATAGGTTTATATAGATTATCGCCGACGGATCATGGTTGCTGAATAAAAATACCCATAGAATAGGCATAGTACAGACAAAGAATAGGCATAGACACCTATATTCTGTCTAATCTGTGGTTTGCTTAACTTTTGATTGGAGTGTCTGTTCTCTTTAAGTTTACCTTTTACCAAGGATAGGGCTGACAGAGCAATCTTCTTCTTTTTTACGAAATGAATGAAATTATGACTATTAATTGGATGAGATGAGGAATGACTCCATCTGCGATTAGCGGGTTTTTCAGCCAGTGTCAAGTAAATAGAAAGCGCAAATAAACTAAATACACATAATACATAAAAATGGGTGACGACAGTATTAAATGGTGGCTGAACCCTAATGTTGTTTTGATAACAACTGACATTTTGGTTATTCATAGAAACCTTAACTTAAGTGTATAACTTAAGTGTGTAGGCCTTAACTATACTTAAGTGTATTGCTGTCCCTCTCTCAGCCGCAATGGATGAGCGAGACAGAAACATTTTTAGTAGTTTTCCTAGTTTGGTGTTTATAGAATCGGCAATAATACCTATTAGGTGCTTATCGGAAAAGTTTATGTTATATTCCCAAATATTTTTTTTTTACTATAAGTTAATCAATAACAATAGAATTTTACGCATTTAGGTATTTGTGTGTGTTGACAGAGAGGTCTTACACACATTTTATTTAATAACAACAATGATTATTAGGTATAGATAGTACTTTAATAACAACAATGATTATTAGGTATAGATAGTACTTTAAGTTGATAATAAAAAGTTTTTAACATATTATTGTGTATTTCAATCTTCTTGAGAGATACTTTCGGCCCTTCACACTGTACAGAAGAAGAACAAAATAGTTTTATTACAATCTAGGGCCCGATTTTCGACATCATCTCCTTTCGAGATTGTCGAAAAAAATACGACCAATATCTTCAATATAGATTGATATCTATCAAACGCAAATCGGGCCCCAAGTCTTCTATGGTTTCGTTGCGTTGAAGTAAACTTACTAGTTATAAAAGATTAATTTAGTTGAACTCATAGCACTGTATCTATTTCTATCTGGACCTTGGCATTGTCTTAACGAACGCTAATTGTTCCGCGCTGATAAAGCACATTGACGCCATCACTCTATATAAACACAATACTTCACCCTGACCTAGCTGCGATGTAGGGTTGCTACTTACCATTGACATACTATATGTATAACATCACGCTTTTATTTCCCTAAGGAGTAGCAGACGTGGCGTTTAGTGAGCCTACATTTCGCAGGTGGTATGATGTAAATACATAAATTAATATCGCGACAACACATATTTTCATCCCTAAGAAAAGCTATGGGTACCATACAATGAACGGGGGCGATCCCAGTGGGGTCAGCAAACAAGACCTTTGTCACAAATTCACTCGCTCGCTCTCTGTCTAATTTCATACGAGAGAAAGAGACAACATCAAGAAATTCCGTGACATAAGTGTAGTCTTGGTGCACATCCTACAACTACAGCTTTACCCAGACCAGAAAAAAAATTGTAAAGGCTATTCCAAAATTAGTCGCTGTTGGGAACTAGCAACCATCTGGCTTAATGATACAGCGGCCTACGCTTAAACAACTAGACCACGCAATATCTATACATACATACAATACATATACATACATACAAATAAATAAAATTGGAGTGTCTGTTTGTAATATCAAAATAACATTTTTTTACCAAATGCGTATGAAAGTATATACGATACCTATAACGAAAACTCAATTTTAAAATTTTTAGTCTGTCTGTCTGTTTGTTTGAGGTAAACTTCTAAACGGCTGAACCGATTTCAATGGGACTTTCACTGACAGATAGCTGACGTTCCAAGGCGTAACTTAGGCTACTTTAATTTTAGAAAAAGCATAAGGGTTCCGCGGGAAAAACATAATACCCATATTTCCGGGTAATCTCCCTAAAGTCCACGCGGGCGAAGTCGCGGGCACAGCTAGTTGACATATAAAATCACGTCTTTATTTCTCTAAAGGGGAAGAAGATGTGCCCTGCAGTGCCCCCCCATTTCGCAGGTGGTATGATGTCTGATATATTCATAAGATGGCAAGGCTCACTTCCACTCAAAGCTAGGTTTGGCTAAAGTCCACTACACTAGACTAGTGCGGGATGGTGAAGGTTTAAACTGTAGGTTTACTCGTGATGGTTACCTTCACCGTTCAGCAAGAGACAATCCAATCGTAGGCATTGTGTACATATTCGTCTATAAATAGTTTTTTTTATGTCTCGTTTGCCACCACAGCTTATCGCGGACATACTTACTGTCAGACAGTCATGAGTCTTAACAGAAAATAGGTGCATAAAGTATCAATGCTTAATTGAGTTTTAAAATAACATAGTTTGAGTACATAAACGAGGATTCATCCGATATCTTTTATACGATATCTTTTTTACCCGTTTTTAACCGACTTCTTATATATAATGTGTATTCATTGAATTTGCCCTTGATATTAAGTACTTGACACTGGCTGAAATACCCGCTAAACGCAGGTGGAGCCATTCCTCATCTCGTTCCATGAAATATTATAATTTAATTTATTTTGTAAAAAAGAGGAGTATTTATTCGATATAGTTACAACCCTAGGTGTCCACGGAAAGAAACAATTCTAGAAATTAGTCGCATCGTACTAGACGTGAAGGTACCTACTCGGTCGCTGTCATCATTTCTATGTAAGAATTCAAAAATAGATATAATGTAATTCTGACATAGATTTTTTTTAACGTCTGTTAATAAATCAGGATCCCAAAATCGACACCTCTCTAATTCGACATGTCGATACAAAACGTCAAATTAGTCGTATTTTTTCGTTCTGTTTCGACATATGTTGAATTAGAGATATTGTCGATCTTTGCGAGTAATGCGCCACTGTAAATACGCGTTAATTTTAATATAATATTTTTGCTGATACCAAAATGAACTGTATTAACACATGGATAAAGCACATTTTTCAACGCAATGTCAATGATAACTCTAGCGTATTTTGTTCCGTAGGCTTACTGTACCGGATGGTTGAGTGTTCGATTCCGAAATTACATTTTCCGAATATGCCCTGTAGGCTAAGCATGACCGTGTAGACCTAAGTTTTATCTCTTCCAACTGTCAAATTTGTCGAGAAAATGACGTTACTTCGAGCTTTTTGTACTGGACATGGTTCGGTGTGACGGCATTTTCTCGACGAATCTGACAGTTGAAAGAGATAAAACTCATGATCTGGGTTGGTAACTGAGATCTTGCCCACTCCATTGTATGGTACCCATAGTACAAGCTTTGCTTAGTTTGGGATCATACGATGAGTACTTATGAGTTGTCTGGAGAAATTTATTTAAATGTTATCGATAGGTACACACTCCGAAAAAATATACCTACTAAATCTAGAAGGCTTATTCTATTAATATTAAACTATTTCACATGAATAATTTATTAAAACGATCCCGTTTATACTCTAAGCAGTTAATCCTTGAAAGTTTTACCAAACTTTGATAAGAAACGATTAGATATTTCGCTTTGAAGAAATAAATACAAGATTAAGTTATTCAGTTTTCAGTCTTATAGTGATTCATTAATTGTATAAAAGGCGTTCAGTGGAATACCTTTTTCTTTTGTGCCCGTATCGACATTGTAGGTTTCTTTAATTATAATCGTAACAAAGGATCTGATTAATTATATGGCTTTAATACAATTTGTAATGAATTAAGCCTCTCTTCACGACACGCTTCATAAATGTACCTTATACTATACTTATAAACTTGTTATAATGGCGTATTTGAAGCCTCGTGCAATAAAAAGTAAGGAATAATGGAATCATATTCAGAATCAGAATTGTTTTATTCATGTAAACCAATACAGGCACTTATGAATCGTCAGTAGTAAATAAATAATATTAATAGTATTAATATTAATTAATACCATTAACATTTTAGATATTAAATTAACAAGTTTTTTAAATTATATCATTACGCCTATATTCCCGGAAGGGGTAGGCAGAGGTGCACTGCAGTATTTTAGTCCCAATGTAATAGGGGGCGAGCCTATTACCATTATACCGGGCACATTCTCCGTCAATACGAGGGAGATTTTTTAGGGCTATAGTCCACCACGCTGGCCCAGTGCGGGTTGGTGAACTTTACACGCCTTTTCAGAGTTCCTCACGATGTTTTTCTTCATCGTTTCATAGCAATTGGTAATCTTGGGTGAAAATAAGATTCGCACATAAACCCAGAAGTGCGAGCCGGGATTTGAACCTGCACAATTTGATTGTAAGGCGTACGTTCGACCACTCGGCTACCACTGTTATATTTATATACTTTTTGTTTTTAATTATTTAATATAACCCCCACACCTCAATTATACTGTTATAGTCCAATAAAACAAATAACCCAAACACCCAAACGAACCTGCAAACCCAAACATCAACACCCAATACAATCTAGCTAATAACGAACGAATAGCTTTAGATTACAGAATTTTATATTCGTTGAACGGAGGTAGAGTTCGCGGAAATTTGCGCATTATTATAGGTACGTTTAAGAGTGAAAATCCCATGGGGTGCGTGCACCACGGCACACAATACACTGTTAAGGGCCCAAGTTCACATTGTAGAGCACGACAATAGCGTATTTGGTCGGTTCATGCGAATCACGCGCGGCTGAGAAAGGAATTCATTTGTAACGAAAAAGTTGCGACGTTCAACGGTAGAGGCACGCGGAGGCACGGAACCGAGCTGTGTAGAGTTCGTGGACGTTTAAATCAAAATTAGGCGATGTTTTTCAAGAAAGTTTTGCAATATGAATTATTTTTTCGTGACGCTACTTTTGTAGAGACTGAATGTTGGAGCGTAGAGTCGATTCAAAGTTTCTTCCACAAATGATTTACTAAGGTTATACAATTTTGAAACACGCACTTAAAATAACTGTTTTCACGTGATACTCTTATAGTAGATAAGTATCACTATTAATGCAGAGTTCCTATTAAAACGGATCTTTATTTGAAAAAGCCAATTAATTAATTACAGGTTATGAAAAATGGGCGATGAATGCGATAAAGATGGCGGATCACGTATTTTCTTAAAACGGGCCCAGTTTTGGCATGATCAACACTAATTCGAAGTAGTAAAGACACTAATTCGAAAAGTAATAGTGATGACATCAATTAGAAACATGTCGAAACAAAACGTTAAATTGGTCGTAAATTTTGTTTCGACATAATATGTCGAATTAGAGATAATGTCGATTTTGCGAGAATTGCCCCCCTCCGAGTAAGAATATTGCATGATCGCCATCTTCCTGAAACTACTGGGTACAGCTACTACACACAATAGCAAAACGAACTCTACGTCAATATACATAAAGATCGAACTTCTGTGGTAAAAGCCACGTCCCGTCGCGTCAAAGTGCGCTGAATTCATTTAGTTGAAGAATGAACTTTTTGTATGAGTTAATACAGTTTGTTTTGGTATGGCAAAAAAAAACGCGAGCATCGACGCCCGGGCCCCAGTGTGCGGGTTAATCATACTCCCCTTGCTAACCCTTCAATGTCTAACCGTCACAAACCACAACCCAATATGCACGAAAATATAATAAATTCCATTCAAACCGATGAACTCCAAAAGTTTGTAACTCTAAAAAGTAACTTTTTCAATGCGACAGCGACAGACTTTGAAGGCTGCGTATTCATATAAAGCGGTGCGAGTATCAAAACTAAGCGAGGAAAAAAATGGGATTTACTGAGCTAAGCTTTGCTGTACTGCCTAGCACCGCTTGTCAGTTATTATGGGTAGCATGGATCCATTAATATACTTATTTAAAGATTAGAGATTCACCATTAACGTGGACTAGGAATAATATGACAGAAAACTTCATTACTGATGAGTGATAAATAACTAAAATAAAATATCACCAGACAAGACATAGTCATTGTATGATCCCAAACTAATCAAAGCTTGTACTATGGGTACCATTATATGGACTGCGATTCCTAGTCTGCAAATCCGCACCGGGCCAGCGTGGTGGGGTATGTCCTAATTCCCCCTCGCATTGAAGGGAGGTACGTGTCCAGCAGTGGGACGTTAAAAGGGCTATCGTAGTGTTGGAGTAGGAACACATCTTTTATTTTTAGGCAAAGTGGGGATGGAATAAATGGAACCCAAAACTATAACGGTTAGTCAAACCGTTTCAATCACAAGTCAACTTTTAATCAAATCACGCTATGCTAGCTCATAAGACAACAGTTTTCTCACAAAAATTACGTTACTATTCGTGAAAAATCTGTTATCTTGACCGATGTGCTGAAACCGCAGGTCGTATGGCCGGCACTATTAGATTATTGACACACTCCTGTACGAAACATTGCGTTTTATTGTTTGTTATTTTTTTCTCACCCTTTATTCCTCGCCTAGCTTTGCTGGGTATGCCTACCCCATCGCTCAGCGCTTTCCTTGGTTTCCTTAACTTTTATGAATGTTTCAGTACTTTTTGTGCGGGCCAACGAAGGTGGAAGTAGGAGTACGCGTGGTTTGATGTGAAATATATGGAATTTCGTAATCTTTCTGATGTCAATGACAAATGACAGTTGTTGTTTTGAATCTGAATAAAACTTCCTGGTTATTTATCCGCCATCTTTATCACATTGATTATTATCCATTTTTGTTTTTAACTAGCTTCTACACGCGACTTCGTCCGTTTAGACTTTGATTATTCGATATCGTTATACATTATAGCCATCCACCACATTATAACCATTGAGTTTCTTACCGGCTCTTCTCAGTAGAAGCAGCATTCCGAACAGGTGGTACAATCTGACTATTTGTAAGTGCTTTTTGTTCTACACGAATAAAAAAAAAATGATTTTGATTTTTTGAGCCTATATGTTATTCTGATGTATAAACAATAATACTATAAAGTTTCACTAAAATCCATCCAGTAGTATTTTGCGTGAAAGAGTAGCAAACGTTCATCCATCCAGAGAACCTCACAAATTTTCACAATTATATTATTAGCTGAAAGTAGAATAGGATAATGTATTAATTGAGTTTGTCCTCACTAATAATTATTTGACATTAGCAGAATACCTGCTAATCACATGTGTAGCCATTCCTCCTAGGTTGAGGGTACCAGGCCACGAGGAAGATCGCCTATGAGGTGGACTGACCAAATAAAAGCGGCGGTAAATGATTCATCATCACTACACCAATGCACGAGGAAGGCGGCCATCAGAGAGGAGTGGCGGCGTGTTGTGAAGCTTGCCACCAACACCTGAAGTGATGACCACGACCACTCTGACAAGAGTGATACCGACAAAGAAGAAGAAGCCATTCCTCATCTTATTCCATTAAAATGTCATTATTTTCCCAAAAAAAGAAGAATCTCTACCATGTATCACAAAATGAAAGCAAAAATATTTCTTTTACCGAAACAATCTTCATGTGGTAAAAGCAACTCAGCAAATTACCTAAATAAACACGGTAAGCTCCACTGAAGAAATCTAGAATAATAAATGACGACTATAGACTTTAAGTAATTGCTTTCACTAGATGTAATTTTCAAGACACTTTAGCTGTAAGCACTTTGGAATGACAATGAAATAATGTAAGGGGGTGCAGCTTCTAAGAAAATGGAAGACAACTTGAAATTTAGACCTAGGGACTTATTATTATTTTTACGAAATGAGCGAAATGATGATATTTAATGGAATAAGATGAGGAATGGCTTCACCTGCGACTAGCGCTGGTATTTCGCCAATGTCAAGTAATTAATAGCAAGGACAAATTCAATAAATACACGTAATATTATATATGTATATTATAGTTATGCTTCTATAGGTAGCCGGTAACTTAATAAGGTATGTCAAACTACTAAAGAGGGTTGGCTGAAAATCAGCGCTGGGGGAGACTAGTTCCCCCCCAGCACGTGCTGAGCCAATACCTTTTCGGCACAGTTCGCACTGAGCTTTTCTTTCCTTTTCTGTGTATCGTATAAGTTTCATATTCTCTGTGTGCTTTGTTTTGTCTGTGTCGAATAAATGTTTTTTCTTTCTTTCTTTCTTTCTAATAAATAAAAATGAATGATGACAGTGATAAAGATGGCGGATACTAATCAATACTTTTTTTTTTTTTTTTTTAACGAAATGAGCGAAATGATGATATTTAATGGAATAAGATGAGGAATGGCATCACCTGCGACTAGCGCGAGTATTTCGCCAATGTCAAGTAATTAATAGCAAGGACAAATTCAATAAATACACATTATAAATAAAAATGGATAATGACAGTGATAAAGATGGCGGATGACTCCAATCAATAATAGAAGAATTTTTTTTAACGAAATGTCATTGATGACATAAGCAAATTATTGGCAAATTATTTCACATAGCCAATTTTAATCTTTATGTTTATTTTCATAGAGTACATTTTCAGAAAAAGCCTAGTTTATTCATTAGCCTCAGTCGGCGCTGGTGGTTATTTATGAAAATATGATTTAGAATGGGTATAACTACGAGTAACCTTAAAATAAATGTTCTCTAGTTTATTAGAAAAGATTACGTCAAGTCAGAATAAGTTTATATGTTAAGTTTTCCTTAACTCTCTTGTGTAACCATAATTTCCCCAAAACAAAAGTTCTGGAAAGCTGGGAAAAGCCGACAACGTTCAAACAGCTGGCAACACTACTACTATTGGGTGAAAAATAAATGCAATGAAAATACCTAAATAGCAATATTGGAGTTGCCATTTGTCTAAATTAGCTTTGTTTATTGGAATTATGGGTCTCGAGGGCCGTCTCGGGATTTATTGTTGTTTAATTCGATAATACTTATCTGCTGGATTTTCGTGGTATTTAGTTTTATTATAAAATTAGCCTCATGTGACTATAGCTCTTAAATAATTGTGTAACAAAGCAAGTACCTAGCAAGGAGGTACATACCTCTGAAATTAGTTAATTGTATGTTAAAAGAAAGTATTTCCTAAGACGAACGTTATGGTAACAAGCCGTAAGAAACAGGCAACTCACTATGGCGATATGATTAACGCTATTTTCTTCAAATGTACTCTGTATCAATATACATAAAGTTTGAATTCCTTTGGTAAATGCCACATGACCACGGGCCAAAATTCGCTCGCCTTATCGATTACATTTCGTTGAAAAATGACCTTGTCCCAAGAGTTAATAGAGTACGTTTTGCAAAAAATCGGTCTCACGGATACAAGGCTCTTCTGCAACCATATTTCGTTTAGTTAAGATTTGTGTAGGATGGAATATGAGCGTTCGAAGTTTAAACGAGATGAAAGAGTGAAGGATTGACAGGAGAGTGTGCAAGCTATAGTGTTAGATTGACGTGTTTTAAGAGATTATTTTATTTTTCCGAATATACAGGGTGTTTCAGAAGTCCCAAATAATACTTTGGCGTTTGCCGGGTCGTCGGTATCGGGTATACAACTGAATGGTAAAAAAATTTGATCGAAATTCGACTATGTTCTTCCAACTTTTTTCGACATCAATTTCTGTAACTCATAATAATTCGATTCCTATGTAGAAATTGCATGTCCAGAACATTTTGAATATTGGTATCCGCCCCACATAAGTGTAGTTTACACTGATGAATAGGGTTATGGATGTAACCAAAGGCCAGTACACGATACCTGTGACCAATATTCAAAGGTCTTCAACTCAGAAACAATGATAGTTAGGTATAAACTGTCTTCACTAAGCATCTACGTATGAGCTACCGTATATGTTATCAAAGTATAATTTCGGACTTCTGATACACCCTGAATAACAAGATTGATTTTTAATGAAGAGCTTTGTTTGATACAACATTTCCGCCCACATTTATAGAAATAAATTACGAATAATATGTCTGTATTTTGCTTTAATTACACAGCTAATCATTTTTGCAGACACGACATAATTAATTTAGCTCTTGTATGAAATGACAAATGGCGTCGCAGGCCGCGTTCATTACACACTAATAATGATGTAAGGCAGTCACACTTGACAAATTAGCGCTATTGTTTACACAAACGAATTAATTAAGCACCCATACAGTCGCGCGTCAAAGAATTTGACACTACAAAAAGTAACTCTGTGTCAATATGCAAAAAGATTGAATTGTGATGCGTGGGCTTTTTTTTTAACCTATATTGTCCCACTGCTGGGCAATGTTCTCCCCCATTTTCCTCCACACACATCTATCTCCTGTAAGATCAGTCCATCCCTCCAGATAACGGTCTAGGTCATCGCACCACCTTTTCCTGGGTCGACCACAGCGGCATTGTCCGTTATCTGGGATCCAGTCGGTACAAATTTTGCGCTTCAACCACAGAAATTCAATCTTTATGCATATTGACACAGACTTCATTTTTGTATTGGCAAAATTATTGGCACGCGTCTTGACACCCTAGTGTGTGCGGAGCTTAAACTGGCAGCTCGCGAACGCTTCCATAGACAATGTTCTGCTACTGTACTTAAACCGGATGTACGGGATTATCAGGAAGACTGTTTTATCATATGGGTAAAATTAATTTGAGATATAATTGAGTTAAAGTTATAACTTAAATACCTAACATCCTACTAATATTATAAATATGAAACTCTGTGAATATGAATGGATGTAACTAACCTCATAATTTAGTCCAGGGGCGGCCCTAGCCTTTTTTTTGGGTGGAGCGATATCTCAAAGTGGCGCTCCTCTGAATCCAAAATTCGAATCGAATAAGTAAGATCGTGGATGTGACACTCGTTGTAAGGCTCTTTCTCATTGAATAGTGTCGCGGCGCTAACTATGAGGTGTCAGGACGCTTAGTGATGGTCGTCTTTCTGTTGATTCCCCCCCCTATGATAGCGCCCGGCGTGTTCGCACCGCTCGCACCGCCCTAGGGCCGCCGCTGATAATGTCTACACTGGTCAGTCATATTTGAGGTACCATTGGTAAAACATGTTTTTTTCATGCCTTAAAAATGAAGTCATGGTAACTCCACAACACGGACTTAGGGCCCGATTCAAATGACTTATTATTAACGCTCGTGACCATCGAGATATATAACGGAGATGCCCTATGTAGTTGCAGTATACTTATCGTATATCGTATACTACAGGATTTTCCGACGTTAAAAATAAGGTAACTACAATGGCGGATGTCAGATAAACGTCAAAAAATTTGCCACAGAGCCATACACAAGGCGGAGTACTCTATGCTCTCGACTAACAACCGGTATTACCAACATTCTAATAACACATAACGTATTCAAAACATAAATCATACGAGGGCAAAAAGCGTGGAATACATAAATAATAAAAATACGCCATAATATTTTGTGTCCCGGGCGCGGGGTGAATATATCAAGGTGAATTGAATGAAATGACGCGCCCGGGGTTTGGTCCTCTACTAATGACGTTTTTAAATGTAAATAGGAGCACGGATTAGGCCCTTCACACACTGAGGCGTTGATACGCTTTTTTTTTTATTACATGGACTACGCTGTTGGCCGTGAGGTGGCCTTTACAGCTTTACCAGAGGAGTGGCGTGCGCAGAGTGCACTCCAACCAAGGCCTTAAGGGCGGAAAAGGGTGTCAACTAGCTCAAGGGCGCCACAGAGGGCACGACCTCGGCTTGGGCAGTTACCGTGAGGGGAGAGGTAGTGACTGCGCTCCTAGGTGCAAAGATGCACCTACGAGCGGAAGAGGGGGTGCCTCGACCTCGCCGAGGACTCCAATAAACTACTAAAAGGTACTCTGTGTACATATCGACGCTTGAAAGGCAATCCTTACTAATCTTTAATTTTTTTCACAAAGACGTGTAAGACTAGACGGTTGTGGCATTTATGAGACCAATTGCGGTCCATTTTTTGTCGATTTTTTTGATGTGAAACATCTAAGGCGAGTGGTAAACCTGATGTTTGGCGTGGCGAGATTTGCCGATGCTTCGCCACAACAAAATGAAATCAACTTTATTACTTAATGCACAAAGTATAGTTTTAAATGCGGCCACACTTCGTACTCCTCGGCTCCTCGGTTCTTTCCGCCGCTTAGACTCCGCCCACTGACTGACTCTCACTCGCCGCTACGACGTTTATGTTTTATGTTTCACATCTGCCAGGCGTCCCGCGGTGACTTAGTTTTTTTAGCATATTTACTTACGTCTAATTGAGTAAATGTATGTTCGCGCGCGTTTTGTCACGTCTGTGGACGAAAGTCATTATCATAATAAAAACAGTCTGTACAACTATAAAATTCATTTATTAAGTGAGCAATGGTTGCAGCAACGCCATTTGTAACAATAAAGCGTAACTCAGTACCTAGCTCAGGTAAATAGTACTGCGCAGCGCGCCGCCGCATAGCGGCACATTAAAATCGCATTTAACGTCGATACCTCGCCATCGATATTTATTACAACACTATTTCGAGTCTATTAATCTCCGTTCACATGGAGACCGAAGCTCTGCGCAAATAGGCGCGTCAAGAAGCGCTTGACAATTTATTGACTAGAATAGTTTGGGCATGTCATGAGAAGAGATGAGAAGCATGTGACTAAAAGAGTGATGAGGATGGATACAGAGCGAGAGGAAGACCAAAGAAAAGATGGAGTGTGTAAAAAATGATATGAATGATATCGGAGTGGATGTCGGTCTGACGGAAAAGCGAGATGAACGGAAGAAAAGAACATACTGCTCTGACCCCAAATAATAGGATAAGGTAAGGAAAATGATGACTAGGGTCGTAAAGGTAACATCTCAAGGACTAAGTCATCCTCACCTGCACGTGGTACCTGCTAAACAAATCTGCGGCTGTGGCAACCCGCCAACCCGCATTGGATTAGGCGGGTATATATATGTCTAAACCATGAGAGAATGGGGAAACTTTTGCCCAGCAGTGGGACAATATAACTTAAATAGTAGTAGTGTGGTAACTAAAATGAACTGTAATAATTCGTCGAAGAAGCTCATTGTCATCGATAAGGCAAGCAAATTTAGATGTATGGTCGCGTCGCTTATGCCACACAAATACAAACTTTATGAATATATATTGTTTTCTTATATTTACGCGAATACTATACATTGAAATTAAACTATTTTACGGATTTTATCGTATTTATTTACTATTTTATTTATATATACAAACTCGATTGTGAATGTGGACAAACTAAAAGTTCAATAAAAACCCGCGTAAAAGAACATATAGCTGACGTGAAACACCGACGTTCCACGAAGTTTGCAATCTGTGAACATGTACAGGACCGCACCCGCCATTATATCAGACTTGATAAACCGCATATCCTCGCAAAAGAACACCGACTCCGACCAAGGATGATACGTGAGGCCATTGAAATTAAAAAACATCCTAATTTCAATAGGGAAGATGGCTGGGTGCTACCACCAACTTGGGATCCAGTAATTAATATGATTAAATCCAAAACCAAGTGTACCATTGCAAGACTTCAAGACACCGTAAGCACTTTTTGCGTGGATCGGACCGCAAACAACAACTAAATATGAGGGTACCCAGTTATTAACTATGACATCAGGACGTCTACACCTCAGTTCCCCCGTGACCATGGTTGCTGTAAAGCAGCCGAAACGTCGGGAAAATAAAATAGTAAATAAACGCGATAAAATCCGTAAAATAGTTTAATTTCAATTTATGAATATATTTAAAAAAAAAACAAGTTAATTAGTTCGACCCAGCATGTTCAGTGCGTTATACGGTAATGTTGTGCACCGCGAATGCAAGTAATAAAGTTATTATCGATAAGTAGAGATTACGAAACAAATTCGACCTTTATATACCACGAGTAGAACAATATTTTTTATGTTTTTTTAATAACATCTCAAAAGGGGTACATGGTTATAAGGTTCGTCTAGTCTGTGATTATAAAAAAATACATCTGGGCCAATAATATAGTCAAAAAGACTGATCTGACTGAAAATATTGATCCTAGGAATGACTAAGTTACACACAAAATTGGACGTGTAAAACTGTCAAATGATATGAAAAGCTCCCTTCTATATAATAAAACTCGTTGGTTGAGTTGCATGATTTATGCAAAAACAGGACTCTGCCACACCAGGTTTAATATCGATTAATTATTATCGATATATCGATACCCGCACATCACTACGACATTACACCGCGTATGTTCATTTGATACAGTAACATTTCCACTTTTATAGTGCAGTCCCGATCACAGGCGCCGCGAACAATATAAAACTACATTTTAACATTTATTTTCGTTGGCCATGCACGTTGCAAATGTTATTTTAAACGAACCAAATGGACGCATTGAAATCGGTTTTAAATATTGTATAATTTTACCAACATACTATCTCACGACGAAGCAGTAGTAGCCGAGTGGTCGAACGCACGCCTTGCAAATCAAAGTGTGCAGGTTCCAACCCTATCTCGCACCTCTGGGATTTATGTGGGAATCTCATTTTCATCCGAGATTATCACTTGCTATGAAACGGCGAAGGAAAAAATCGTGAGAAAACCTGCACATCTGAGGGAATCTGTCTAGTTCTCGATAGATGTGTGAAGCCTGCCAACCCGCACTAGGCCAGCGTGGTGGGCTATGGCCTGAAATCCTCCTCACATTGAGGGGAAGCCCGTGCCCAGCAGTGGGACGTTAAAAGGGCTGCAGTTGTAGTACTATCAAAGAGTGGGTCCATTTGATCATATTCACCACGCACGTTTAATTATAACTAGCTGTGCTCGCCAAAGCGCCCGCATGGACTATAGGGAAATTACTCGGAAAATTACTATTGTGTTTTTCCGCGGAACCATAATTATTTTACTCAAATAAAATAAACATAACGCGTAACTTAGGCGTAAATCAGCCAGTGAAAGTCCCGTCCAAATACGTTCAGCCGTTTGGGAGATTACCCGGAACAAACAGACGGACAGATGGTCAGCCAAAAATTGCATAGCAAAACGACTGTATCTTTTTTTTGAAAGGACTTACACTGTTGGCCGTGAGGTGGCCTTTACAGCTTTACCGGAGGAGTGTCGAGCGCGGAGTGCACTCCAACCAAGGGCTTAAGGGCGGAAAGGGGTGGCAACTAGCTCAAGGGCGCCACAGAGGGCACGACCTCGGCTTGGGCAGTTACCGTGAGGGGAGAGGTAGTGACTGCGCTCCTAGGTGCAAAGATGCACCTACGAGCGGAAGAGGGGGTGCCTCGACCTCGCCGGCGAGATCGGTGTCTGTTTGAGGCTGGTGTAGGTGTGTTGGTGGCGCTCTCAACGCCCGGGTCGAGGAGGGCGGTGATCGTTTCGGGAGGATCAATCAACACGTGCCGCGGACGGCGGCGACGAGTTGATGATGTGTGCGCGGGGTCTGGCTCGTAATTGCCAGCGGCGACAATTAGAGGATTTAAATGCGACGCGGCTTTTGGTCGGAATGAAGATCTACATTCCGTATGTACCACGGGGCACCTACGGCCCTACGGAGAAACCGGGACTGCACTACTTGCAGGCGGTTGATGTGTGTCTTCGCCGCGTGAGCGAAAACCACTCTGGCATATGACATAATGGGGAGGATGCATGTTTTGTAAAGTGTCACCTTATTTCTAAGGGACATTTTACTCCGCTTGCAGATCAAATAGTGAAGGCGACCGAGCACAAAAGCTGCTCGGTTGCTCACCGTTCTAATGTGGGAACCGAAAGTAAGGGACTTGTCAAGAGTGACACCTAGATATTTGACGCGGTTTGCCCAAGGGATGCTTTGGTCGAACAGAGAGATGGTCCCCAGACTGAACCAGGGAGCTCGGGGACGCGGTGGGGTTCCCCTGGTAAAGAGCACAGCGGCGCTCTTTTCCGGGTTCACCTCAATGCGCCATTTCCGAAACCAACGACTGTATCTTTCAATATACGACAGAAATTTAATGTTTATGCATATTGACACAGAGTTCATTTTATTATTGGCTAAAGTCTGAACGATTACATTTTGCTTCAATTAACGTATTTGGTTCACGTTTGGTGTAGGCTCATTTGACCGATCATCTCTGATCACCCCTTTGGGTATTGCTAGCATGGTTACATTGTGTATCACATAACGTATAGCCGCCGCCGTTAACGGGCTTAAAATAAACGGAGTAAGCTCAAATCTGTGCTTAGAGGCATCCCGCGCGGTGCCACCGTCTATCCCCGCAAATTTGCACCCATTATCTGCAGCTAGAGTCACCATGGTCTATGTCTTCAATGAACTTGTCCTGACCCAGATTAATTTACTCAAGTAATCAAAATAACATTTAATAGTTTCACGCGTTCAATTTTGTGTGTCGTGGCATCAATGCGGCCAATTTTGGAATTAACGTCCCTTTGAGCAATTCTGTTATCTATGCTAGCTATCTAATATAATTGGTTTTTTAGTTAGTTTGTGTATGATTTTTTTTTCTTTAAAAGGTATTGGATTCCTGTGAGATTTGCATTTAGTAAACACATGCTAAATACTAAATTACTATAAGTAAAGTACTGTAAGTCTTCCATGTGCAGGAGATCAGATAAGAGGATGAATGGCTGGCGTTTATCTTCAAATAATTTGGTTAGAATTAAGTATGCAGTTGAGACTTTTTATACGTAGAACAGTTCAAAGTCAAAGTAATTTATTTGCGAATACAGGTTATTCTAAGGTGACATAGGTATCAGTGTTATACCTTTCACAATGAATTCTGATACTTTAAGATAGAGAAGTTCGAGAATTTCAAGAGCATAATACGCTGGGATTTAGAACAAAAAAACAGTAGCCGTCGCGGGACGCCTGACAGATGTGAAACATTATGTTATTTAGAGTAGAGAGAGAGAAGCATCGTAGCGGCGAGTGAGTGGTGTCAGCCGGTGGGCGGAGTCTAATCGGCGGAAAGAACCGAGGAGCCACGGAGCTGCTCGAAGTTTTCGCATCTCGTTACTCTCTCTCGCCAAGCGCGCCATTAGATGTTTCACTTCAAAAACGTTGCATGTAGTCACCCTATCTAAATCGCGGGTTTGCGCCGATTGTAAATCCTCCTATTTTGGGGGATTCAGGCACAACAAATCCTTTTGATGACACGTCTTAATATCTGTGTTGTTCATTTTAAAACGTCAAACAAACACAAGATGGCGTGCATAATTAACGTATGGAAATGCGTGTGAAGTTCACCAACCCGTATTGGGACAGTGTGGTGGCCTATGACCCGAATCTCCCTCGCATTGAGGGGAATGTGCCCGGTTTTACGGCAATAGGATCGCCGCCTATGAAATTGGGACCAAATTACATTATCGAAGTGTGTCTACCCCTTCGAGAAATACAGGCGTGATAGTGTATTTATATTTATTTACTTGGAACATCAGACGTTCATCGCGCGTGCTGAATATTAGCATATTACATCACAGAACTTTCTTCCGATAAGTTGGTAGGAACGTGAATTATTAATAGACTTTATAATTATTGGAATTGAAGTTTTAATTGATTCGCCGGCAGATACCAACTTTCGGAATACGAAACATAGGTAAGGAGGAATATTAATTTTATCGAACGAATAATTTATGAGTTGTGCGGTGAAAAGTGTCTCGGCCACACCGCGGCGTCGGGAGGTGTGCGTCAACAATTTTGACAATACCAAAATGAACTTTATTTAGTCATAAAAAAGGTAATTTTTCAACGATGTGTCATTGACAGCAGAAATTTTGCCGCGTCGTCGCGTGGCTTTTCAGCACACAAATTCAATCTATAAATAAATTAACACAGAGTTCGTTTTGTATTGGAAAAAAAATAGACGCACGCGTCTTGACGCCTCGTTAACTATGTCAACTGAGCATATTAAAAAAAAGTTCTAAATATAAATTTTAAAGAGAACAAAAGAAACTCAGAATTTCAAAAAGCCAAGCTTTAACCTTCTTGGCGGCATAAATAAAAAAAAGCGGCGGTAAATTGCAACATAAATTAGGCGAAGGAATCAGTAATACAGCCGGCGTCGGCTAGAGGTGAGCCGTTAATCACAATTAGAGGCGGATGTTTGCGAAAAAACCCAACAAATATTCGCGAGAGCGTGTCGCTTGAGAGTGTGGTAACTGCCTCAGATTGTATCCTGTTTATCATGACTATTGTACGAATAGTATAAAGCCCTGGACATAAGGCTACGACTAATGTACGAATAGTATAAAGCCATGGACACAAGGCTACGAATATAGTACGAATAGTATAAAGCCCTGGCCACAAGGCTACGTCTATTGTACGAATAGTATAAAGCCCTGGCCACAAGGCTAAGACTATTGTACGAATAGTATAAAGCTCTGGCCACAAGGCTACGACTATTGTACGAATAGTATAAAGCCCTGGACACAAGGCTACGACTATTGTACGAATAGTATAAAGCCCTGGCCACAAGGCTACGACTATTGTACGAATAGTATAAAGCCCTGGCCACAAGGCTACGACTATTGTACGAATAGTATAAAGCCCTGGCCACAAGTCTACGACTATTGTACGAATAGTATAAAGCCCTGGCAACAAGGCTACGACTATTGTACGAATAGTATAAAGGCCTGGCAACAAGGCTACGACTATTGTGTGAATAGTATAAAGCCCTGGGGCGTCAAGACGCGCGCGGCATTTTTTTTGCCAATACCAAAACGAACTAACGACTAATAGAAAAAGTTCATTATTCAACAGCATGGTATTGACAGCGAGAGTGAATTTTAGCGCGTGGTCGCGTTGCTTTTACCTCAGAAATTCAATCCTAATGTATATCACCTCAAAATTATTTTTGGTATAGGCAAAAACATTGACGGACGACTTTTGACGTCCCAGTGTGTCCGGGGCTTAATACGTACCAGTACGCTTAGCATGACCGCGTAGGCATAAGTTTTATCTCTTTCAACTGTCAGATTTATCGAGAAAATGACGTCACACCAAGCTCGTTGTGATGTCATTTTCTCGACAAATCTGACATTTGAAAGAGATAAAACTTATGTGCAAGCAAGCAACTTAAGCAGTGGTAGCTGAGTGGTCGAACGCACGCCTTGCAAATCAAAGTGTGCCGGTTCAAACCCCGGCTCGCACCTCTGGGTTTATGTGCGAATCTCATTTTCATCCGAGATTACCACTAGCTATGAAACGGTGAAGGAAAACATCGTGAGGAAACCTGCACGTCTATAGAAAGGCGTGTGAAGTTCACCAACCTGCACTGGGCCAGCGTGGTGAACTATAGCCCAAAAATCTCCCTCGTATTGAGGGAGAATGTGCCCGGTATAATGGCAATAGGCTCGCCCCCTATTACATTCTGACCAAAAATACATCGGCGAAGTGTGGGCGCACTACAGTGCACCTCTGCCTACCCCTTCGGGGAATACAGGCGTGATGATGTATTATTATTTAAAACTTATGTCTACGCGACCATGCTAAGCCTACTGCTTTTTTGAAGTCGGTAAAATAGAGACATGTAAATCGCCGCCGTTGCATAGGGATGCGCCACATTCTGGGCAATTAATAAAACGGTTCCGTATAGTCGGATTCTCCTCCTCGCCTGGGGGACTCAATTTATCGGCACAAGTTCCGAACTGAACCCGATTCGGAGCGTAACGTTAAGGCTGTTTAGAAAATTGGGATATTCATCGCTTAGCTATGTGTCAATTTAGGATGAAATTCAAAAATTATTATCTATGCCCACGAAGTTGCCCGCATTGAATTTAGGGACCCTAATTATTTCCCAATAAAAAAACAGAAGCCTTAGTAACTCCGTTACATCGTCCGTCAATATTGGTCTAGCTGATCCGGAGATTATCAAGATTAAACAGACAGAAAAATGTATTTCCGTTTAAGGTATCATGTATACTACTCGTAGCACTAATAGCAGTGGTAATTTTACCAACATACTATCTCACGACGAAGCAGTAGTAGCCGAGTGGTCGAACGCACGCCTTGTAATCAAAGTGTGCAGTTTCAAACCCCGGCTCGCACCTCTGGGATTTATGTGCGAATCTCATTTTCATCCGAGATTATCACTTGCTATGAAACGGTGAAGGAAAACATCGTGAGGAAACCTGCACGGCTGAGGGAACTTGACTAGTTCTCGACAGATGTGTGAAAACCTGCCAACCCGCACTGGACCAGTGTGGTGGACTATGGCCTGAATCCCCCTCGCATTGAGGGGAGGCCCGTGCCCAGCAGTGGGACGTTAAAAGGGCTGTAGTATACTACTAATATTATTTAGTAAAAATCTGTTATTTTGATATTAAAAATAGACACTTCAATTAAGTTCATTTCTATAGATCACTCGCTTAGCTCTACAGGGGTCTTACTACTACTTATTAAAGTATTGTTGTTTCAATAATACCTATCAATATTTGGCACTGTACTGGGTTAACTGACAAAAACTGTTAGTAATATTAATAATGGTAAAAAAAACCTTTTTAAAAACAAGCATTTATTTAATTGCCCTTAGTTTTCGTGTTCTCCCCAGCAAGCCCTTTCATTGGATACCCATACTGTGGTAGTGCAGAAAAAATTAACTATTCCGCCATTTTGGATAATCCACCATATTGGAATCAGAATGAAGTCACACAGCTAAGCATGCATTGTCATCCAAAATAAGCGTGTATACCAAATTTCGGCTCATACGGTTAAAGATAACCGATTTAAAATTCAGTTGTAAGATTCCACTCGGACATACATTGCGAGTTAATATAAAGCTTGTAATAATAATAAAAAAAAACATTGCTGTGATGGTGGTAAGGGGGCATTATATAAAGCTCGCTCATCTTTCAATATGACCTCACCTTTACACCTGCATGTGTGTCGTATCCAGCACTAAGGCCGTCGATACATTTACGACAAAATCTCAGCAGGATATAAATCTTAACTTTGTTACGAGCCAATTTTTGTAGCCGTAGTAAAAGTCCTACTGCGGGGAAATACAATTTCAAATCACTATTACTTATGTCTGAGCGATTTAAATACCACTACGATTCACTCAATTTACAACCTTATTCGTAGTCCGCGTAGGTGTATTTAGTTAAACAATTAAAAAAGTCATGGGTGTTATTCTGTTGGCATCAAACTAAGTATATTTCCGTCCTTCTCATAGCCGAAATATATGAGTGAGACAGCAATATTTTTAGTACTGTACGTGTGAAAATGCGAGCGAACAGATATTTGTCAATACCAAAACCGACTCTATTAACACGATGAAAATACACATTCTTTCAATGAAATTTCATTGATCATGCGAGCGAATTAAATCGCGTGAACGCTTGGAGCTTGCCAAAGAAATTCAATCTCTATACATAATGGTACAGAGTACATTTTCAATAAAAATAAAAGTGAATTCACTCGTTACAGTATGTACAAAGCGTAACAACCATAATAAATGGTGTAAGGTTAAAAATGTGGAACACTTAACGACCGCCGGTATCGGAAAGGCGAGTGCTCTACAAATTACAAGACTTTCTGCACCCGCAAATGTAATGAATAGAAAAGGAAAATGCTTAGCTCACCGTATAGGCGAGTGTACTTATTTGTTTAGTATCAAAGTTGCTTTAAGAGAGTTAAATCAGGTGTCCAATCAAAATGTAAACACAAAATCCTTACAATTTTCTGACTTTTCTGACCAATGTACTAAATTTCCTCGACCAATAATATCTTTACTGGGGAAAAAATATCTTATTTTTCAAACTAGATAACGGAGATGACATAAGAACATACCTTCAAGAATAACATTTATTAATGTGACATTTAAAAACGCAAATTTTGAAAAAAATGGGGCGAATCTTAGAAATTCAATAGGTTTTCAAAATTATTGTCTTTTCCTGACTTCTCGACTGTACTGATGTTTTTCCCGGACAATGCCTGACTATGTCTGACTGCCTATTCCTTACTAACTATTATGTACCTGACTTTCCAGTTTGGTAACGTAAGCAAATTTTAGTCGCATGGTCGCGTGGTGTTTGCCACAGCCATTCATTCTTTATGTATATCGATACAGAGTCCATTTTCAATAGAAATCAAGTGAATTAAATCGCCCCAATATTTTCAGAGAGTTACACAAACTACGGAATTGAGTCTCGACACATCTTCACTCTAAATAACATACATTCATCATCACGCCTGTATTCCCCGAAGGGGCAGGCAGATGTGCACTGCAGTGCGCCTATTGCCATTATACCGGGATATCACTTACCACTCTAAATAAACACTTAATAATACATTTATTTTAGGAAAACCAACCGGTCTTCTTTAGATTATCTCTGGAATATATATCACCTAAGGTCCAGTAAGGTGTGTTCATTTGACAGCGCTTGTGGCGGGATTATTTATGCCCGCCTCGCCACCTTTAAGCTAAGTGAGAATGCCTAGACAGACCTGAGAGTGATTGATGTATTAGTTATATCATAAAGGTACATAAGAATATGTAATATAAACTAAAATCATGCTAGGATAACAATATTAATAGATCATCCTGCCATATAAATACATTCACCCTCAAAACGAGGGAGATTTTGGCCATAGCCTACCTCGTTGGCCCAGTGGGGATTGGTGAACTTCACACGCCTTTCTATAGATGTGCAGACTTCCTAATGATCTTTGATTTCGGAAAACCTGCTTATTGCTAGTGCAGCCGTTCCTCATCTTATTTCATTATAAATAATTAGTAAATAACTCGGAGACTAAGGAGAATAATTGTAAATGCATCAATAGTTATATAATAGATCAAATAAAACATGAGGATTGTCACATATCTTTTCCCATTAGGTCATTATACTATTATATTAGGAAAAGATATGTGACAATCCTTATGTTTTATTTGATCTATTATATAACTATTGATGCATTTACAATTATTCTCCTTAGTCTCCGAGTTATTTACTAATTATTTATAATGAAATAAGATGAGGAACGGCTGCACTAGCAATAAGCAGGTTTTCCGAAATCAAAGATCATTAGGAAGTCTGCACATCTATAGAAAGGCGTGTGAAGTTCACCAATCCCCACTGGGCCAACGAGGTAGGCTATGGCTATCTCTTTGTAAATGGATCTTAAAATGACTGCAAAATCCTTTATGAATTGACTTGTTTCATTTCATTGCACCTGCATACAAACTCCATGTTAACATACTAAGATCAACAACAGAATCTAGCTCGCTATCCGTGGTCCCTAGCGTATTAGCTCGCCTTAGCTCCGCCGGCTAACAGATGGAAATTGCGGATCGGCAATGAGCCGATTCTCGCGGGCATTGCGGCGGCGCGGCCCGCATTATTTGCTCCAAGCCGATATGTGTGCAAACTGCCTAATAACACCATAAGTTAAGACTATTTTGGAAATTTTACCATTAAGCCGAGATTTACTGGTTGTCTGGAAGAAATTGCTTTTAGCGATAAGACCGCCCATTGTACATAGCTACTGTATTTAGAAATACGAATGTTGTATTATTTTCCTTTGTTTGGTGTGTGCAATAAAGAGTACTCTATCTATCTATCTATGATTATTTTCGTATCACACTGTAGAAAAAAAAAATTAAAACAACTTTTAATTATTTTATCATTGACTAGCTGATCTCCCGACTTTTTACACGCGGAATTAAGGAATGCTAATGCACAAATACGTAATTCAGGTTCAAATTCATTAAATTAGAATTAATCAATACAACGACTGTTGAAATGCGGATTGATTTAAGCGCCATTTTGGTATCTTTGCACGAAAATTCGCTGATTTCAACGATATATATATAACTCAACTCATGTTTGCCTACATGATTATTATGACTCACCCACTATTTCATTCACATTTATTTAACGTGCAGATAATACTTTTGTACATGTATAACGGCTTCCGAGAGTTGGAGACCTGGTGACCTGTAATACAGGTTTTATACCTACCACAAGCACCAGCGATCCACAACCCAAATATGCTAAATTTGTATTTTCAAATTTTAAGATCTGTTAATTCTTTGGTTTGTGGTGAGAAATAAACGATTTTTTCATTTCATTTCATTTCAAATAACAGACCGGGCGAACTTCGTACCGCCTTAGAATTAAGTGATATACGAAAGCAGCCCAATTGTTAATCTAAACCATCCAGGAACCCATTGAAATATACACACAAAATGTCATTCAAATCGGTCCAGCCGTTTAGGAGGAGTTGAGTGACATACACACGTACAGTAGAATTATATATAAAGATATCGCCCCACTTGGCGCTAGAGTCACTTCGCTTTTTACCCGTCAATAGATGACAGATTTTTCCATAAGCTAGATAAATAGTGGAAAACACGTTCTGTCTCTATTTGTTGGAACAAAAAATATCTCTGTGTTGCTCACACAATACATGTTATGTAGGAACCTTATCGTATATCGTGTCCGGATCAAAAAATCCAGCCAACTTACAAATGTTAAGGTAATTTGATTAATTAATATCCTTGTTAATTATTACAGGTGAGTGAGTTTGCTCGAGGTTCTGTACGAGATACGGAGGGGTCTGTTTGTTTACTTCAAGGGCCTACTACCCTGGAGCTTGCTCGTTAGCGGTGAGATCAATCAAGCGATTGTACACTGTGATATTAAACTTGAGAGGCGGTTTTCAGGTCTACTGCATTATTAGAAATATTTTAGGCATCAGTGATACGTATTCTAGTTAGGGGAATGTGTCTGGTATAATGGTTACAGGTTTATCCCTATAATATACCCCTATTGATGTATATCATCATCATCACACTTATCTTATCAGAAGGGGTAGGCGGAGGTTTACTACAGTGCACCCACACTTCGCTGATATAGTCCCAATATAATAGCGGGCGAGCCTATTGCCATTATACGACCAATTATTTTCCAATTGTATTAAATGACATAAATTACGCGACCCAGCCTATCCGCGTGGTCAAGTCGCTCTTACCATAGACAATCAATCTTTATTTATGTAAACACAGAGTACATTTTCAATAAAACGTTTATACATTTTTTTTACTAATTGTACATTACTGCAGATCATAACGCAAATGGATAGTAGCACAGCCGAGTGTGACAAGACAAAATGTGAGATATTTATATTTCGTCTTTTTCATTCGCATGCATTACGACTGAGAGAGAGAGTGACTCAGTGCGACATACCCTTGTCCAGGACAGTCTTGTTATGTCACGGGACATGGTTACAGTAGCGATGCACATTGCAGATGTTCGGATCTATTCGCGCGGATAAAACATTTAAATGTACGGACGCGTGCGCACCGCCGCCCCGAGTGGCCAATGATAAATCCCCGCGAGATCTAACTAGTCTGCGAGATACTTATTAGCCCACTCTTATACGTTCGCTGCGTTAAAACTTTTAGTGTACTTTCAGCTAATGCGTCATGAGGTTATATTGACTCATAAAGGTACTAACTTTGTGAGCGCTGCGCACTGAATGAAAGTTCCCCATGAGTGACTATGACCTCACAACGCAGCGAAGGACTCGAAGAGGGGTTGGTCTAGTGGTTTAAGCGAGCCGCTTGGTTCACTGAACCGGGTAGTTTTGGGTTCGATTACCGCCTTTTCGGAATTTTCCCTGGTCTGGGTGTAACTGGGATCACCCCGAGTCCATTGTATGGTACAGTACAAGCTTTGCTTAGTTTGGGATCATACGATGAGTATGTGTTGTCTGGCGATATTTATTTAAACGCAACTGCTTAAAAAGGTATTGATCTGTTGAAATTCTTTGTTTATGTGTGCTGATACAAAAATAGAGAGTGTACAATAGAGCATGTCTATCCACTCCTCCGAGATATAGTCACGTAACGAAATTTTTATGGTTTACGTAAAATAACGATCAACTGTATAAATTGTAAACTGGTCTTTACAAAAAAGTCAAATACAAATTTATAAAAAAGTTATCAAATATCAATAGCAAAAGGTTCGCCCCCTATTCGGCGAATAGAAGGCACACTACAGTGCACCACTGCCTATCACTTCAGCGAATACAGGCGTACATATATTAAGTATCGCTTGATATAAAAAATGCGATCCTAGGTGGTTTATTTAGAGGAAATTACAAAAAAAATTAAGGATTTTGAACTCTATGTTGTATTTACGGATTTAATACTTCCTCGTAAGTATTCAATCCGTCGCCGCATGACAGAAACACGCGCGTGACAGACGGGGCGGCGTCACGGATATTGAAGATCCCGTGATATTACCTTCCCCCTAAATAAATTCCTGTCTTGTATCTCATAACTCTAGAAATTTCCTATTTGTGCAGTCGCTAGAGGATACATCCAGACTTTGCTAGCGGAAAATGATACCTTTAGGATATTTTGGATATTTTGTGAGCTCTATCGAGATTTGATGATATATTGAACTGGGTTGTTGTGGGTGGCGATCGGAGATAAAACTAGGTGTAAATTTCGTCTGTCATGTCAAAGTGTAGCGTGTGTTGCCTTACTAACGTATTATTATCTTATCATTATTATTAAAAGCAGCTCTAAATGCATACACTGGAGCTATATGTCCCTGTGTACTTAAAATAAGTTTTGGCGATTCCAAAAAAAATATCAGCCTACTGAGTTTCTTGCCGAATCTTCTCAGTTGAGGTCGCGTTTCGATCTGGTAGTAGTATATAAGAAAAAAAAATGAAAACTAGACAATTTCTAAGAATAAACAGACTAAACAATTTGACTTTGACTTTGAACTGTGTGTAAGTTTCAAAACTATAACAAGTTATTTTGAGTTTAAAGCTAAAGGATCCTCAAATGTTGGCTTTTGTGAATTATAACGAAATTATACATGGTTTGTTCAACTATCTCATTCAGATTTTTACCTGAAAGTCAGACAATGTCATAGTTAATGTGTTACCCAACTTTCGTATCAAATAACAGTAACTTTCCCCTAATAACATTTTGCATATCTTGCTCTCGGGTATTGTAACAAGAAATAGCCAGGTTATCAACCAATTACACAGCAAAACAGGTCTCAAAGTGATTGAAAGTCGTCCCGGGCAATTTGGGCTCAGTTTTGGCACCTAGCTGGGTGTCTCAAGGTTATTCTACCTTTTTTTCTGGAATTATTTTGGAGGCACTATTTACAGGAAAACTAGTTACACTTTGAAGGAGAATGTGCCCTGCAGTGCACCCCTGCTTACCTCATCAGGGTATACAGGCGTGATGATGTTGTATTTAGTTACACTTGTTTTCACATATTGCATCGCATTTAGTAGAGATTCAAGTGCTGCTTTTAATAAGAGTTTCATACTTTACCTTTTCGCATCGGGACCAAAATGTCAACGATGAAACAGTGTACCTCTGCCCTCTCTTCACGACATTTTATGCGTGATGGTATTTCTATAGCAGTAATAAGTATGCTATCAGACTAATTCATTAAAGACGTATAGTATATTATAGGTAAACAGAAACGTCGCGTTCTTATAATTGAACGATAAAACTGTGAGCCGCCATTAAAATGAAAGCCAATAAAATTTGCCTGGCCCCGATCCCGCCAAGATTGACGTGTTTCACAATCCTATATGGCGCTATTGTACCTTCGATAAACCAATTTTTTTTTAGTATGATACAAAAAAAAAAAAATTGTAAGACACGACACATATTACAAGATATGGGGCTCCCCTTGTGCATGTGATAATTAACTTTATCGCCAATAGATGGAGTTAGCGTAATTTTAAATCGCGATATTATTGTCGTCTAAACCATATTATATTTACAAGAAGTTGAATATTTAAGTATTCTGAGTTTTTTTCAGTGGACCTGGGTGGGATTAAGATTTGATAAGCTCCAACTACTAATTGCTTTATAGGCATCACTTTAAGTTAAGGCGTCTACTAGTGTTAGTGAAAACGGGAAATAGGAAAAATGTATGTAGATCCAGTTACCGTCTCTTATGAGGCCTAACTGTCTAACTGCAAGGATTTATGAGTAACCACTTATTTCGTTTAGCAGTCATTTAGATATTATTTTTAACTAAACGAAAACGTCACCAAAGTGGGGAGTTTTGGAATGATTTGCGCCTTACGGCTTTTATAGAATGCATATGGCGATTGTTTGAAGCGGAAATTTAAAAGAAGTCTAGATCGTTTCATTATTCCAGAATACCGCCGCGCCACGCATCTTGCAATAAAACGACTATTAATGATTGTTTTAGAGTCACTCGTAAAATCCACTGTTTCAGAGTGCGTCGAGCGTGTAGTCGACACGCGGATGGGGGGGGGGGGGGGGGGGAAGATTTATTTTATTGAGGCCATACTTTGCCTGTTATAATTGCTTCTGAGATTAGCTTTATACGGGCCAAGGTATATCGTAATTTCTTATCCTCTTACGCTAAGTGCGTATTATTATCTTATGAAGAACTAAAAAGTGTATTTTATAATAGAAAATAAAGGCCACGAGTGCGTTACAATTTTTGCCTTTATTATACCAAATCGAGCTCTGCGATCGTAAATATAATGATTGCATTTCTGTGTTAAAACCAACGCGACCACGCTACAAAATTTGCCCGCACCCTCAATGACATTTCGTTAAAAAATCTTTTTGTATGGGACAATAGAGTTCGAACTAAATATTAAAATATTATAACATATTTATTATTATTTCAAAAAGGTTTTGTTCGTGTAGGATGGTACATGTACGATAAAAAATAAAAAAAAATAGGTGCAACAATATCACAAGTGATCTCTATCAGACAACCTCTGGATGCAGAGGAATTGAAGTAGTATGTAAACAAATAACATAGACTAAAATATATACGATAACATAAACTAAATTAATATACGAAAATATACTAATTTAGCTTCGAACGACTAATTGTGTAACACAAATAACCGTCCATAATTCAGTGAATAAACTATATATCGGTAAAAAATAAATATGAAGTGATAACTACGAGACAACGAAGCAGAAATTGCAGGAAATCATTACTACTACTACTACAGCCCTTTTAACGTCCCACTGCTGGGCACGGGCCTCCCCTCAATGCGAGGGTGATTCGGGATAGGAAATCATTGCGTCAGAATATATTTCTTGACCAGGTATTTGAAAGAGTGCAAGAAAGGTGCATGTCTAACCGATGCAGGTAGGGTGTTCCATAAACGAACAGCTTCAACTGTGAAAGAACCATCATAGTATGAGCTGGTATGTGATGGCATTGTGAGAGAGAGGTTTTTTGATGATCTGAAGGAAAGTGTATCGGAACGGTGAAGGATTAAATGTATAATAACTATTACCGAACAATTATCACCTATAACCCGCATTAAATATTCCGGAATCTCATACACCCATAATTTGGGAACCCCCTCCAGCCGCTATTTCCACCGGTAGCGAGTGGCTCTTAAACGAATTCCCTCCTGTATAATTGTTTATTTTTAATTAAATTCCTTTCAGCAGGCACTGTCATAAATGTCTGTTCGCATAAGCCGAGGGGAGGGGACGTGTTCCGCTTTTGGACCAACATTTACATGTATTTGCGATGTAAGTACATGGCGAATAACGTGTTCTTATTAAAACACGTGCGAAAAATTATTGGGTACTTTATTTTAAAGATTACTACACCCCTCTTAACATCTCGCTTCAGGGGACAGGCCTTCCTTCAATGCGAGGGAGATTCAGACCATAGCCCACCACGCTGGCCCGGTGCGGGTTGGCAGACTTCACACATCTATCGAAAACTGGTCAAGTTCAAGACGTGCAAGTTTCCTCACGATGTTTCCTTTACCGTTCCTTAGCAAGAATTCATTCAGAGATATTCATAAATAGATAATTTGTTACTTTTTTCATAAAATAATAAATTAAATTTAACAAGCATAATCTCAAAAAGGCGTGTATCCTGTTCCTTTATAAAACCGAGAAATTCTCTCTCAACCCCGAAACACATCCTCCAGGGGATACATTATACAGCGGGCGCGTTATCTGCCGAAATACAGGATGGGTTAATTTATTTGCTACGGGCGCTACGGCGTAGACGGTCTACGGAGATACGTAGTCGCTACGATGTGCTACGATGCGTGAAGGTTTACCCGTGGTGGAGTTTACGGTTGGATATTTGCCGATATGGGGTTGAATAAGTTCAGTGTATTTACTACATAATAGTGGGTACTAGTGAAATTTACATGAATTAAATAGATGATAAGTAAAACCAGCCAAGTGCGGGTCGGACTCGCGCACGAAGGGTTCCGTACCATTATCTATAAAAACGGCAAAAAAATCACGTTTGTTGTATGGGAGCCCCCTTAAATAATTATTTTATTCTGTTTTTTAGTATTTGTTGTTATAGCGGCAACAGAAATACAACATGAAAATTTGAACTCTCTAACTATCACGGTTCATGAGATACAGCCTGGTGACAGACGGACGGACGGACGGACGGACGGACGGACAGCGAAGTCTCAGTAATAGGGCTCCCGTTTTACCCTTTGGGTACGGAACCCTAATATTGGAAGCAGTGGTAGCTGAGTGATCGAACCCACGCCTTCCAATTAAAGTGTCCAGGTTCAAACCCCGGCTCGCTCGCTTGAGTTGTATGAGCAAATCTCATTTTCATCCGAGATTATAACTTACTTACTTACAACTTACTTATAACAGTGAAGGAAAATATCATGAGGTAACCTGCACGTCTGAGGGATTTTCACTAGTTCTCCATAGATGTGTGAAGTCTGCTAAATCGCAACGGGCCAGCGTGGTGGACTATGGCCTGAATGCCTCTTGCATTGAGGGGAGGCCCGTGCTCAGCAGTGGGACGTTAAAAGGGACGTCCATAATTAAGTAGGCCCTGTCTCTTCTTCTTTTTAGGGTTCCGTACCCAAAGTGTAAAACGGGAAACCTATTACTGAGACTTCGCTGTCCGTCCGTGCGTCTGTCCGTCTGTCTGTCACCAGGCTGTATCTCATGAACCGTGATAGCTAGAGACTTGAAATTTTCACAGATGATGTATTTCTGTTGCCTCTATAACAACAAATGCAAAAAAAAAAAAACAGAATAAAATAAATATTTAAGGGGGCTCCCATACAATAAACGTGTTTTTTTTGCCGTTTTTATAGATAATGGTACGGAACCCTTCGTGTGCGAGTCCGACTCGCACTTGGCCGGATTTTAGAAAAACAACACCATTTATTATAATCAGAATGTATTTTAAATGTAAACTAGACTAGTTATCATAATAATTAATGAAATGAAAACGCCCTCCATTTAAAATGAAAAATGAATTTAGAACATGAAAAATAGTGTTCTTGAAAAATTGAATTAAACCTGCGACTGGGTCTGTCTTCCTTCAGGTGTTACCAGGAGCGGTTAATTACTTTGAAAATTACCACCCTCTCCCCCTTCCCCTTGTTTTAGAGAGGGGTTGGGGATATAGGCTTCAATTTCGTTACTCTCTCGAAACGTCTAATATTTTAGACAATCAACGTCGTTGGGGGATGTGATGAGTGATAGAACTAAAATTTGGTTAAAGTTCAATTAATTTAGTTTTAGTTTGATTATGAATTTATCAACTACTTTAGTACTTAGCCACTTTATATAAAAAATGATTTTTTTTTACAGAAACCTAAATCGGAAAAACATATTGGTTGAATTGAGAACCTTCTTTTTGGAGTCGGTTAAATAATTTATTTTGTGTACACCTACACTTACAAATAGTCACCTTTAATTTTTTTATACGCTACAACCGGATCGGAACGCGACCTCAACTGAGATCTGACAAACTCTGTTTAATTTTATTTATTACTTAAATTTTTTTTTGTAGTTATCAAAAAAAATTAATCTTAAAACTCAAATGCAAATGATCGTGACAAAACTTATGTTTTGTAAAAAAAAACATAAAAATAAAATTCTCATTGTATTCATCGTAGATGCAGGTTTTACTCTGTAGAGTAAATAAAACAGATTATAAATGTAACTGCAATCCTTCCTACTAATATTATAAATGTAAATAATTGTGGGGACTAATTAATGGATGTTTGTTTACTCTTTTACGTAAAAAACTACTATTTATATATCAGAATAACATATTGGTTATAACTTTTAACGAAATTGATAATCGCAGTCTGCGCAGCCGAAGTCGCGGGTAGAAGCTAGTGGAAAACATAAATACTACGAAAAAAGCACGAGGGCTATCAAAAATTCATTTTCCGTGTAATTTAATCTTGCAATGTGTGCTTAAGACTTATTACACGCAGTGAAACCACACCTCATTTGGTACTTTTATCAGATTTTTTATATTGAATTAAGATTTCGTCCGTGCCGCTTTAATCTTTGTAATTAACGATGATTTTTAATCTCAGCTTCCTCGTTTGGTGTCTTTTAATCAAGAGATTGTGATTGGTATCAAAAATATAGATTATTACCACGCCTGTACTTTCCTAAAAGACAGGCAGTGATACTTATCAGTGTCATCACACTACGTCGCTGTATTTTGGTCCCAATGTAATAGGGGGTGAGCCTACTGTCATTGTACCGGGCACGTTCCCCTTAATATGGGGAGATTCGGGCTATAGTTTACCACGCAGGCCTAGTGCAGGTTGGTGAACTTCACATGCCTTTAGATAGACATGCAGGTTTCCTTAAGATGTTTTCGTAAGCGTATTGAAGTATTTTTACGGCCGTAATGTCTAAAAAAATTGGTAATAGTTTTAGGACGGTAAAATATAGTATTTTTCTACTTTGTGTACATCAAAATAGACATCATTAGATTGCTTAAGTTTATCAAAAAATGCAATGACAGAATTACGTCCAAGAAGCCTAGCTGGCGGCCGGGCGGCCCTCTGGTAGATATCAAAATTGTTTCATTAAAACCGTCCCCTTGACCTTAATATGCAAATTAACTTTTATTAATTGTAGTCCGTAGCTAAACATTATTCTCCTTAATTAAATGTAGTTGTGGCCCTTTGTGTTTTAATGGCGCCTACTTTAAAGCTGGGAAACGCGATCTGTAATTTTAATATGAAGCCGGATATTTTGTGGAACGATATTTTTTTAATATCCTATCAATAAAAAAAAAAATGTCTATGACAATACATATGCAACCACGTAGCTGTATACGCTTGCATCACCGGTGACATTGTAAAATGTGCTTCTAGAAGTTAATACGGTTCCATTTTAATAAAAAAAATCTTAAATCAAAGAAGATTTTCTTAACACGACAATTTTTGTGTGTGACTTTGACGTGTACATACGTCAGATTATCTATGTCATGTATAAGACTAGACGGGGTCATCCGCCATCTTTATCACTGTCATTATCCATTTTTATTTATAATGTGTATTTATTGAATTTGTCCTTGCTATTAATTACTTGACATTGGCGAAATACTCGCGCTAGTCGCAGGTGATGCCATTCCTCATCTTATTCCATTAAATATCACCATTTCGCTCATTTCGTTAAAAAAAAAAAAAAAAGACTAGACGGCTCAGTTCGGTACACATTTTGGTACCTATCTTCTCTTTTTAATATCATAGATTTTTATGTAGATACATTTTAAATATATCTTTTAAATATGAAAAATGGTTCCGAGCGTTTCGACGTGTCTGTGAGCAGGGTTTAATGTAGGGGTGAAAGGCCATTTGACTTAAGCGACCTTTTGTCAACTTTACAGGAGAGCATACTCATTCGACGCAGAAAAATTAGCTGATTCCAAATATGTGTATAAGTGTTGTAGCAGTGGTAGCCGAGTGGTCGAAGTGTGCAGGTTCAAACCCCGACTCGCACCTCTGGGATTTATGTGCGAATCTCATTTACATCCGAGATTTACATATCACTTGCTATGAAACGGTGAAGGAAAACATCGTAAGGAAACCTGCACATCCGAGGGAACTTGACTAGTTTTCGATTGCAGTATGTAAGCACGTACGGCCTAACTGATTAAGTATTAGATACTGAGAACATGATTAAATGTTAGATACCCAATAGATAGACAAAGTATATGATTGGAACGAACTCCCCATTCGATATGATAAGTAATTGTATCAAGATAACTAGTATATAAGATACTAATATTGTAAAGTAGGGTTAGAGATACGGTAGCGGGATAAGATAGTAGTAAGAAGAACAGTGTGTTGAAGATGTGGAGACTGAATAAACAGGTATAAACCAACATGCTTTTACCTACCTACCCTGCCTAAGAACACCTATATTGCACGATAGATGTGTGAAGTCTGCCAACCCGCACTGGGCCAGCGTGGTGGACTATGGCCTGAATCCCCCTCGCATTGAGGAGAGGCCCGTGCCTCAAGTATAGCATTCTGTCCAACCAAAGATAAATATTACGAACTTTTTAAAGTCTTTAGCGGAATTCATGTACATTTCAGCAGAGGGCACACAGCAAACCATCTCGCGAGCGATCCGAAGGCTTATCACGGATAAACTAATTTCGAGCGGATTTTTCCGCTTATTTCGTCTCAAAACACTTACTGAAGGATGAGAAGTTAATTTGTTACAAATACATTTCGTATTTTCCATCGGTTTTGTGGAAATTCGCTATGGTATCACTACACCACAACTATATAATTAAACCTTCTTTTGGCAACACATGTCTGGTTTTAATTGTTGTGTTGCCATTGTTATAATAAAAGATCCTACTAATATTATATATGTGAAAGTTTGTGCGGATGGATGGATGGATGGAGGTTTGTTACTCTTTCACGCAAAAACTACTAAACTTAAAAAAGTGTAAACTCTTTTATACTTAGAAATACAACTGTAGGTGATATGTAGATGATAACATTTTGCGTGTGGATTTTACTAATTATTAATATTCAATCTTTATCAAAATAAAAATGTGAGAAAAAAAACCGGCCACGTGCGAGTCGGACTCGCAAACGAAGGGTTCCGTACCATTATCTATAAAAACGAGCAAATAAAACACGTTTTTTGTATGGAAGCCCTCTTAAATATTTATTTTATTCTGTTTTATAGTATTTGTTGTTATAGCGGCAATAGAAATACATAAACTGTGAAAATTTCAACTGTTTAACTATCACCGTTCATGAGATACAGCCTGGTGACAGACAGACGGACGGACGAACGGACGGACAGTGAAGTCTTAGTAATAGGGTTCCCGTTTTACCATTTGGGTATGAAACCCTAATGAGGTCCAAGGCTCAGTGCGCTCTGGGCTTTACGCGGGTAAAGTCAGAGAGTAAGCTAGTGCTGTAAAACGTAATACAGCAGAAAGTAGGAATCCATCGTGTCGCGTAATGCCCCCCATTACGTCGCTACGTGTTCAATATTTCAGAGAGACTGTGCGATCCTCTCGCGGGCGCCCGCTCTTTATTTCGCTTTCCTCTCACAGATAAAACAACTCGCCCGTATGTTTGAGAAAACGAAAATGGTCGGTTTCATTTTTAAGCTGAACGATGACGCTTATATCATTTGACATTTGTGGAGAGTGCTACTAAACTTAATTTGGATTTATTTTTATTATGTGTATTAATTGAATTTGAACCTTGCTAGTAATCACTTGGCACTGGCTGAAATAACAGTTTCTTGTTTAAAAAAAAGAAGAAAAAGTATTGCTGGTCAGCAGAAACATCCTATATATCACCCGCACCTGTATTGCACTGCTTTGCTCGTTGTTTACTTTGATAAAGTCTTAAGATACAGTTATTATGTATCGTCGCCTCGTAGTATCAGCTACGACGTAGCGTCCGCTACGCTCGTAGTTAAGTAGACGTAGCTGGCTGAGTTCTTCCGTCTACGTTCTTATCATGCGTAAATAAAAACATGAAACGTGCCGTTTTAATGCCTGCCCCTTCCTTCGTCTCTCGACTATAATGTCCATTAGTGATGTAAAAGAAATATATCGATAAAAAAAAAATTGGTACATTCATATTATGAACATTTTTTCATATGAAAGTGTAATACATACAGCAGACAACACATACTCATTGTATAATCTGAAACTAAGCAACGCATGTACTATGGGTACCACGTAATGGACTGACTGGGGGCGATCCATTAGTAACCACTAACATGTATTTCACTATGTATTAAGCAATTAGGTGCGAGATTTTAAATTTAAATCGATCTAGACTTAAGATTCGAATTTAATTTCTAAAGCATCGACATCCCTCCCAAACGCGTGTCTCATCTCTAGTCCCCGACACAAAATAAGCAATTTATGTTTGAGCAGATATGGTTTAATAAAAACAACTCTATTGGGTGTACACATTTCACGGTTTATCCTGTGATCAGAATTTTTTAATTCTCTCTGTACAGTTAAATTAAAACGCTAAATCCATTCTAGGAGATTTTTTTTACGTTTTCTGTACTTAATAAATGAGCAAAAACAAATGAACATCGTTGTCAATCTATACATACATACAAATAAATAAAATTGGAGTGTCTGTTTGTAATATCAAAATAACACTTTTTTACCAAATGCGTATGAAAGTATATACGATACCTATAACGAAAACGCAATTTTGAATTTTTTTGTCTGTCTGTCTGTCTGTCTGTCTGTCTGTTTGTTTGAGGTAAACTTCTAAACGGCTGAACCGATTTCAATGGAACTTTCACTGACAGATAGCTGACGTTCCAAGGCGTAACTTAGGCTACTTTAATTTTAGAAAAAGCATCAGGGTTCCGCGGGAAAAACATAATACCCCTATTTCCGGGTAATCTCCCTAAAGTCCACGCGGGCGAAGTCGCGGGCACAGCTAGTGTTAAAATATGTATATCAAAATAATTTGAATAAATAAATAAAGCATATTAAATACTACTTACGGCATCTAGTGGTAGAAATGTGTACTATTCAAGTATTGTATTACATCTTTATTAAAAACTAGCCGTGCCCGCGACTTCGCCCGCGTGGACTTTAGGGAGATTACCCGGAAATATGGGTATTATGTTTTTCCCGCGGAACCCTAATGCTTTTTCTAAAATTAAAGTAGCCTAAGTTACGCCTTGGAACGTCAGCTATCTGTCAGTGAAAGTCCCATTTGAAATCGGTTCAGCCGTTTAGAAGTTTACCTCAAACAAACAGACAGACAGACAAAAAAAATTAAAATTGCGTTTTCGTTATAGGTATCGTATATACTTTCATAAGCATTTGGTTAAAAAGTGTTATTTTGATATTACAAACAGCGATCCAATTTTATTTATTTGTATGTATGTATGTATGTATGTATGTATGTATGTATAGATAGATAAGTCTGTTTGCAACCGTTATACTGTGTTTTTTATCAGTCAAAAGGAAGATGGGTATAGCAGTATTCACAAGCAGTTTGGTCTCCTGTTGTTTCCTGTGAAATATGGGTAAGGATTTGATTATGATATGATTATGGTTCAAGTGTAGGCTGCTTGACCTACTGCAACGGGTGGTAGCGGGTTCAATTCCTATAAGCGATAGGTTTTAGAAATGGACTTTATGGCTACTTTTATCTTAGAAAATGAATTAGGGTTAGGGATAGTACGGAAAAAATTAACTTATTCTTATGACCGAATAATTAGGGTTCCTAAATTCCGTGGGTTCAGCTGCTAGTAAATAATACAAATTATGCGATTCTCTAAATAAATTAAATATATAAAGAAAAAAGTTTGTGGTCAATAGATTTTCAATAAAACAGATTATTCAGCGCTCCAGAACTTCCAATACCGTACAAAAGAAATCATAAACAACGCGAACCATTAATTAATCTTGAGTCATTATAAAAAAAAAAACTTTGCCAAGTATTGAATGGCGCTTTTGTGAGAAGTTCGCTCAATGGGGGGTTCTTGTGGCGTTTTACAGCGGAAAGCACTTTTGCTTGAAGCGCTTTGTTGCTATAGATACTGACGGGGTGAATGAAGGTTGGAATTATCGATTGATTTTTTATTTTGTAAAATAAATAAGATGCTGAAACTAAGTGAAAAGCAGTGGTAGCCGAGTGGTCGAACGCACGCCTTGCAAATTAAAGTGTGCAGGTTCAAACCCCGGCCTGCAACTCTGGGTTTATGTGCGAATCTCATTTTCATCCGAGATTACCACTTGCTATGAAACGGTGATGGAAAACATCGTGAGAAAACCTGCACGTCTATAGAAAGGCGTGTGAAGTTCACCAACCCGCACTGGGCCAGCGCGGTGGACTATAGCCCAAAAATTCTCCCTCGTATTGAGGGAGAATGTGCCCGGTATAATGGCAATAGTCTCGCCCCCTATTACATTGGGACCAAAAATACATCGGCGAAGTGTGGGCGCACTGCAGTGCACCTCTGCCTACCCCTTCGGGGAATAAAGGCGTGATGATGTATTTATTTGATGTATAACTAAGTGAAATGAAATTCAAGTATTGGCAAAAAATTCTACATACTTAAAATCTTGTCATCACTTGAGCGTGCCTTTATAGGTGGAGCTGATTCCAATCGTCAGTGATGTAAATGGTTATTGAAAGTAAGAAAAAGCTTTTGAAGCCAGTAAACTGAGGCGTCAAAAGCCACGCGTCTTAATTTTTTGCTATACCAAAACGAACTCTGTTTGAATATTCATAAAGATTGAATTTCTGACCCTCAAACTCCGATCTCGCCGGCGAGGTCGAGGAACCCCCTCTTCCGCTCGTAGGTGCATCTTTGCACCTAGGAGCGCAGTCACTACCTCTCCCCTCACGGTAACTGCCCAAGTCGAGGTAGTGTCCTCTGTGGCGCCCTTGAGCTAGTTGCCACCCCTTTCCGCCCTCAAGGCGTTGGTTGGAGTGCACTCTGCGCTCGCCACTCCTCCGGTAAAGCTGTAAAGGCTAACGGCCAACAGTGTAAGTCCTTCAAAAAAAGTATTTCTGTCGCTCGAGCTCTCAACGTCATTTCGTTGTGGAATAAACCTTTTCCTGTGTGAATTTTGGTATTGGTAAATGTTGGCGAGCAGCTTTTGACGCCCCAGTGTGTGAAGGGCTTTATCTGGAGTACGCGGCGGCGTCGTAACTCTTAAAGCGCACATTTAAAAACAGTTTGTCGTCGGTTAAGAAATGGCTCGATAAGATAAATATGGGCATTGATGGTGCGACAAATAGTCGCAAGATAGACGCCAAACGCAACGATTTTAAAATATCTTTCAGCCTTTTAATGAGTTTGTGTGGAAGTTAGAGAAATGGAAAAAAAAACATTCAAACAAAATTTCATAATCACACAAGAATGACAAGAATGTTGAAATTACTTGAAACCTCATCTGTTAATTTTGCTTGTCAGGTTTTTTTAAATATTAAATATTTAAAAGAAACCGGACAAAACCAGAAACATATATTTGTCTTAGAGTCGTGCCCCATATGAAAAAATATTTTATTTCATACTAGCTGATCCGGCGAACTTCGTACCGACTAACAGTCGGTTCTTTAATTATTATATTTTAAATACTTTTAGTTGTTTTTTTCTGCCCGGAACTCCCTCTCCACTCATACTTAAACTTTATCGTATGGTATTATAGTTCGAATTTACTTTTAAGTATTATTACGAATCTTTTGTATGGGAGTATAGAATAGTGTTGTTTTTGTGACTTTTTTTAAGCATTTTTTTAATATTTCTCTCCGTAATAATCATCCTCGTACTTCAAGGAATATTCTACAAAAAGAATTAGCGAAATCGGTTCAGCTGCTCTCGAGATTTGCGCTTAGCAATTCATTAGTTAGATTTCCCCGCTTAGCACATTTCGATTCATTTTTATATTTCTTTGTATTTATTTGAACTCAGCTTTATTTCCTTTTTTATTTTAGTTTATGTAAGTGTCATGTCGTATGTGGCGGTGAAGAAGGCTGCAATGGATCGACCCAGATGGCGGAGACGTCATCAGATGCACCGACAAAGGAAGCCTTTAAATTAGAAGAAGAAGTATTGTTGCCGATCATGTCTTAAGATTTAATCTAAATACTTTTTTTTAATGAATGTTAGTTTTATATTAGTCGTGTATTGAATGGTGAGCTTTATTGAAAGTCTTGAAAAACAGGTTTCCCTCAATGAATGTCTGCGAGTGGTTGATGTATATTTATTGCCCTCAGTGAGTGAGTGAATGAATGAGATGAGAGTATTGAAAAAGAGAATGAGCGAGAGTGAGTAACGGAGCTGAACCTTTGCTGACGAATAATCGATTTATATATTCGTATATTGTATTAATTAAAGTTAGTTTGAAAAAACTTCAAGCAAAGGTAGAAATAGTAGGCAGTTGAAGTCTAAAAATACGACTAGGAAACTACCATAGATCTATCCTACATAGTACTTAATCACGCCTGTATTCCCCGAAGGAGTAGGCAGAGGTACACTGCAGTGCACCCACACTTCGCCGATGTATTTTAGTCCCAATGTGATAGATAGGGGGCGAGCCTATCCTCTATATTCATAAGCCGTATTTTTTAAATAAAATCGAATTGAATCCGAAATCTTCGTGATTTCAACGATCGGTGCAAATATCTATTATTGGTCATATTCGCTCGTTAGTTTATTTATGTCTATGTAGGTGGGCAGGTACCCTTATGGAGTGGACCGTGCAATAAATTTCGTAAAAGGGTACCGCAAGGTCCCAATAGGGCGCCACAACGACCTGCTTGTTGCCAGAAATTGATAAATTATCGAATAAAATGGTAGGTATAATATTTTCTTTCACATTTTTGCAGTGTTTTTTTGTAAATTTGTTTTAGGGTTTCCGTACCTCAAAAGGAAAAATGTAACCTTATAGGATCACTTCGTTGTCCATCTGTCTGTAAATACCATTTTTCAACAGGGGCGCTTGGAAGTATCAAGTTGAAATTAATATCAAATACCTAGGTCTTCAATCCTTTTCGTGGTGTAAAAATATTTAACTTCTAAGTCAACGCAATCAAAAGATACAACTGTTTATGTGGCATATTTTGACACGCAAGGGAATCAAAACCTATGGGGTACTTCCCATTGACATAGAATCATGAAATTTGGGAACAAGAAATATCTTATAGAACAAGTAAAGGGAATAATTCGAAAACTTTAAATTTGTAGTAAAAAAAAAATCACAAAAAAATCGAAGCTCGTTTCCTGTGATGGCCATAGGGACCATAATACATAGGCAAATTGTGGGTGCCTTGCAGTGCACTTTTGACAACTCCTTCTGTGAATACAGGCGTGATACTGTATAAAATAAAATAGAACATTAAAACATTTTTTCTTGTTAATTTCGGGGAAATCTAACTTGGAGTGTAGCAACATTGGATGTATAAATATTAAAGAGTTTGTAAATGAGATGACCGGTGCCTGGAACCCTGGTTTCAATGTCATCTAATGAATACCAAAGTGTTATACATTATGAAATATTCCTTACCGTCAGCTATGTGGTGGTCTTCTAAGGACGATTTCTTTATTAGTTACACTGCATTACATACCTGTCTTTTCAAAAGTCACGCGTAATATTGAAAGCCAATACCAAACCAAACCCTGTAACCAAATACATACTTATTAGTTTAGCCCACATCAGCGAAGAAGTACCCCATCCTAAATGACGCGAGGCGCACCTCTACCTGTTCCCGCTACCTACAGAAGGTCACGTGTCCATAATTATGAATTCCAGGACTAATATTCCCGGGGATTTACAATTCCCGCGCTCCGTATTGTTTGCCTAGTGCGGGATTGTACGAACCCTTGTCAGGATCTTACGTGACGCGTTCGTGTACTTCGGCTTAAGGGTACTGTGCAATTGTTTTGTGAAACGCCGCGAATTGCTTTGACAATAGATTGTGAATGTAGGAGTCTCTGGATTTAATCAATACTCAAGGGTGTATAGGTTTCGTAGATTTCAAAGCTTTAGCCACCACATTAAATAAAATTAATTTCCATACACGTTTGGATTTCGGCGCTATGAAATATGGTTTAGTAAGACTAAAATTTGATATTTATTTGGAGTTTGTCTTTGATAAAGTTGGTTGTTAATATCCTATCAAAAATTAGAGTCTGGTAAAACGTTTTCTGGGCGAATTTACATTTATAATATTAGTAGGATTAGAATATCTTTCTTAAACATTTTTGAAGTGAGTTTACCTTAAATTTCGAGTCAACATAGCTCTAAATTCGGCTGTTACTTCTAAGTCCCTTTGAAGAAGGAACAAGCGACCAACTGACCATGTCTAGGCTTAAAGCACAGAAATCAATTAATGTTTTAATTATTTGGGAGAAAAAAGAAATGAGTTATCGAAATTTTATTTGTTATACCCATTCTGAATAAAATTGTTTAAAGCTTAAATATTAAAACTGCTTCGGCAAGTGTACCCAGGCCCTATTAATAGCACTTAAATTAAATTTATTTATGCAGAATTTCGCGGAAAGCGTTCAGTAAAGGGGCGGTCGGTAAGTCCGGGGGCTTTTTAACGTGGGATTACCGACGCCAAACGGGAATTGTTACGGGCTACGGCGCTTTAATGAATACATGGTTTTCGAACGACCTTGACAAATTGGTCTAGCGGTTTGAGTGTAGCGCCGTATGATTGCGGGTTCGACTCCAGCGACAAATGTCGGAAATGAGATTTCCGGAATTTGCTCTATATACAGGGTGTATCAGAAGCTTGGATTAATAATTTTCCGTTCGCATAAGCATCGGCTACACAACTGAATGATATAAATTCTTTATCAAAATTCAAATATGAGTTTTCAATTTTATTTTCGCCGCAAATGATAAGATCAAGTAGTTTGAAATATTGTCAAGTTCTATTCTGTAAATATTGACAGACAGACAGACAGACAGTCACGCTTCAAAGATGTAGTTTATATGTAGCCTATAGTGATAATAATATAGCTTTCTAACGGCAAAAGATTTTTTGAAATCGGTCCATTAGTTTTTAAGTTAATTCATTACATACAAAAATATAAATCTTTCCTCTTTAACATATTAGTGGGTTTTGGGTGTCCCCTATCCGCAATACTTGTGCCCAGTGCTCAGACAAGACAATAGTTAGGTTTAGTTTGTCTTTACTTAAATATTATTTTGGACGTCTGATACAGCCTGTTTAAATAACTCCATTTTCTTATCAAAAAACATCTCTAGCAAACAATAAATTATAAACATGCTCCCCCAAGTCCGGTAGCTCTAATGTGAAGATTTACGAGTTGTGTCAAGCGGCAGGAAAAGTTTAATTCTGGTAGTATTGTACACCATTTAACTTAGTCCTAACTTGATGGTCTGGTAATACTAGGCGGGGGCTGATTACATGTCGCTCGACATTTTTAATAAAGTAAAAAAAAATGCGTACGATGTCTTTAGGGACGCTGGTAGTTACATAACGTAGATAGATAAATAAATATCGCCAGACAACACATACCTACTAATCGTGCTGCTATGGATAACCTGAAAGGTTTAAGTTTTTTTTTTATATCTTTACAAAACTGTGTTCCATAAATAAAGATATTTTAAATTAGTTATTTAATACCTTGAAATTAAACTATTTTACGGATTTTATCGCGTTTATTTACTATTTTATTTTCCCGACGTTTCGGCTGCTTTACAGCAACCATGGTCACGGGGGGACTGAGGTGTTAGACGTCCTGATGTCATAGTTAATAACTGGGTACCCTCATATTTAGTTGTTGTTTGCGGTCCGATCCACGCAGAAAGTGCTTACGGTGTCCTGAGGTCTTGCAATGGTACACTTGGTTTTGGATTTAATCATATTGATTACTGGATCCCAAGTTTAATTTCAATGTATAGTATTCGCGTAAATATAAGAAAACAATATATTTAATACCTTTCAGCAGTTTATTTTATCGAGGGCGCGACTTGGTATAGTATGATCCTAGGCCGCTGGGCTCACTGCACCAGGTTGATGCGGGTTCGATTCCCGTAGCGGAAATTTTCAGAATGTGGCCTAGAAAACGAAAAAGTACGACCAATTTGACGTTTTGTTTTGTCGACGAGATTTGTCGAATAATATAGATTGATGTTTCTCAAGCGCAAATCGGGCTGAGGTGTAACTGGGCTCGTCCCCAGTCCATTGTAATTTGTATGGTACCCATAGTACAAGCTTTGCTTAGTTTGGGATCATACGATGAGTATGTGTTGTCTGCAATAACGTCTTTACCATAATACTGGGCACACGGGGCCCGTGCTCAGGCCCCCCATTCTCAGGGGGCCCCGAAGGACCGACAATTTCTCTCACACATTTATTCTCCAAACATTTTTGTCGGGCACATTACACTTTTTCACAAATCAGTAATCTTATCAGAAGGTATTTAAATACCCTTGATTTAAAACAACTAAGTAAAAAATGTTATTATAATTCGCTTTTTTTACTTTTCAAAAGGGCCCCAAATTCTTGTGTGCCCAAGGACACCAGCCTAGTTTAAGACGGCCCTGGTTGTCTGGCTATAATAATTAATTTACGGATAAAGCAATAGACCTAATCTGACTTACAAATAATTCAGGTTGAAAGAAACGACTTTAAATTCACAGTAACATAAATAAAATTTATTCTATCTTTGTTATAAAAGAAATGAGGGATATTTTCTTTGAGCTACGCTAAGGCTAATAATTTTTTTTTTTGTAAAAAAATAAATATAACAAAAGAATCTGTTACCCTTTGGTTCATATTTTCAGGCGGATTATTTGTTTGAATATTTTCCTTATAGCTTCATCAGACCGAACTAAGTACACTTATGATTTTCTTTCGCAATATAAAAATGTTTATTAGCTATTCACAAGCGAGTTCCAGGTATTTCCCGGTGCCTACCACGGAGATAGGTGCCTACAATCATAAAATATCAGTTGAAAGGATAACCTTTATACAATTTGTTATGTTGTTGTTTAGAAATAAATACACCTACCAGAGACCTACCGCTATCTTTCAAATTTTGTTGTTTCATATACTAATTGTATTTTTTTTTACAGTTTTCAGGGTTCAAGGTTCAGGGTAAAACGGGAACCCTATGACTACTCTGCTACCAGGCTGTATCTCATGAACTGTGATAGTTAGACAGTTGAAATTTTCACAGATGATGTATTTCTGTTGCCGCTTTAACAACAACTTCTACAAAACAGAATAAAATAAATATTTAAGGGGGCTCATATTACAAACATAATTTTTTCGATCGTTTTTATAGGTAATGTGCGCGAGTCCGACTCGCACTTGTTTACTTAGTTAACAGCCAAAACGGATAGATATAATAAAAACAATGCAGTTGGACAAATCATATCACGCGTGGTAACTAACGCAAGGGTAGGCACCTCTAGTTTTATTAATCAATGAATTTAACAGATTTGAAACACGTTAAACTAACAGATATTTTAAATTACAATAAATAACTTTTATAATCGGTCATCAATTATTATTTATATTGTGTATTTCTTAAATTTGCCCTTGCTATTAATATCTTGACATTGCTTGAATATCCGCTAATCGCAGCCGTTTTTCATCTTATAAAATTAAATTTCATTTATTACGTAACATGAAGAACTTTTGCACGATTCATTTAAAATTGTAATATGAAACGTATGTCTTGTAAAGTTACCGATCATTGAATATACGTAATATACGTAAGTAAAATAAAATTTGTAAGAAATCGACAATTGTATTGCGAATGAAAGTTTGTTTACAAGATTTTTAGGTAGGTACTTTTGATTGAAACAAAGTATAGATGATAGACAAGTACAGTATCCATACTAATGCCGAAAGGAAACAGTTATCGTCGAAAATTAATTTATTTGGTCGACATAAGGCGACACGCGCGAATAAACCCCCTCCGCTAACGAATTCAACTCACGTGGTAATATAGTTAATTGAAATTGTGAGTGAGACCGGGAGACGCAACAAGTACGTAAATTAAGGCGTACAACGCTTATCTGTTACGTTACAGTGTACATAGAGCCTTAGGCTAATTATTTTAAAGCACTTAACAGCTTGTAATAGATTTGTAAATCCTTACAATTCGAAAATTAGGTTACGAACCAAGAGCCAGACTTGAGCAGTGGTAGCCGAGTGTTGGAACGCACGCCTTGCAATCAAAGTGGGCAGGTTCAAACCCCGGCTTGCGCCTCTGGGTTTATGTGTGAATCTCATTTTCATCCAAGATTACCACTTGCTATGAAACGGTGAAGGAAATCATCGTGAGGAAACCTGCCAGAGGAAACCTCATTGCTGTAAGCAAAACAAACATTTTATAATAAATTAAAAAAAGGCGTGTGAAGTTCACCAACCCACACGGGGCCAGCGTGGTGGACTATGGCCCAAAAATTGAGGGAGAATGTACCCGGTATAACAGCAATAGGCTCGCCCCCTATTAAATTGGGGCCAAAATACATCGACGAACTGCAGTGCACCTCTGCCTACCCCTTCGGCGGCAGAGTCAGCACCAAACTAAGTTAAGTGTATTGGCATCAGGGCCTCAAGTCCACTAACAGTGGAAATCTATATTCTATCTAATCTGTGGATTTGCCAAGGATAAAATTGCTTATATTTTCTATTTTTACGTCCCGACCCATTTTAGTATTGACAAACATTTTCGGGACTCAAATTCATTAGCCCGATGAAGTATAGTGATTTTTTAAAGCCACCTCGCCATGATTGGCCCGAAACCATAAATATGCGGCTTTCACTTTTCTCGTAACGCTATAATTAATCTTGTTTGAGAAATGGCCCCCGAGATGCAAGCCGATACTTTGATAAATAGATTTTTGCTTCTTACCAACTCGTTCGGATCTTTGTCACAGATATAAATATGGGTTCGCGTTTTACTGGATGTGGTTTGATATTCTTGATGCCGCGACGCCGTGACGCGAAAACTTCGAGCACCTCCGTGGCTCCTCGGTTCTTTCCGCCGCTTAGACTCCGCCCACCGGCTGACTCCGCTCACTCGCCGCTACGACGCTTTTTAGGCGGTATGATTAACTCGTACATATACTTTAAAAAACCGACTTCTGAAACTTAGGTGCACTAAAAAGCTAGAATTTACCTCATAATTCATTATATTTGGAGTCGGTGCCAATCTACGTCAGACTATACAAATACACACATGGATTGGTGCCGACTTTAAATATAATGAATTATGAGGTTATTTCTAGCTTTTTAGTGCACCTAGGTTTTTAAAGTCGGTTATTGTTTTTTGTTATAAATATTTTTTTTTCACGATTTTTAGTGTCACTAATCGTTGAAAATATGCAAGTATTATCAGCTCATAACAACCCTAAAAACTAAATATTTAAAGCTAACCAGACGACGGTCGACAGACGACGGACAAAATATACGGTCGAATTGAGAAACCTCCTCCTTTTTGGAAGTCGGTTAAAAATAATAATTAAATGTTACTAAAAGTGATCGCTACCAGGCAACCTTTGGATGGAGAGGAATTAAAATACTAATAAGCGTAGTAAACAAATAATAACTCCAAAAAATGGCACTTCCTACATATTACCCTATATCGGTGTGTTTTCCAATTTCGTTGTTAAGCATGCGGCCCGCCAAAAAAGAGCAAAGGCCAATTCCTTTGAATGATTACACGTTATCCTGCCTCAGCTAGGCCAGCGAGCCAATATCAGCACTCTGCAGAGCATTGACAAGTTGTAAATGTGTTTATTCATTCATAGAGTTAGATTTTATTCGTTTTAACTAAGAAAGTTGAAATTACATTAAAAACTTTTCTTACGTAACTGCTTTGTTTATAATTGCAAACTAAATACATGATTCGTAATCTTCAAATTTATAGAAAACCAATACATATACAAACTATCTATAGTAGCCTGTAAAAATAAAACCAAAAAAAGGTTTAGTTATTGAAGTGGAAATATAGAAATGTAAATTTTAAATGGTCGTGGTGATTATACTTAACGATGGAGCAGAGAGATATTCATGTTATATGTCTTCCGCCACAGCTACATAATGCCGACAGATAGCGCTGAACATTACGTACTATACAAACTATGATTCTATGTACAATCCTAAATCGCGATGTAAGAGTTTTCAAACGACTTTACTATATATAAAAGATTCCGACATTAACTGTAGGGACGTAGCGGCCGACCATGCTTGGAAAACTTTGACACCTGCCTGGGGGCCAACTCCCCTAAGACTATTGTTGTGCAGTTGCTAAGACTATTTTTTTAAGACTAATGTGTAATGTCAATGTCTAATGTTTACACTGGTCATATTTTAGCTACCTTTGATTTTAAAAAAGATTTTGTGCCTTAAAAAATGAAGTCATAGCAACTCCACATGAACATTGAACTTAAGGTACCTAGGTACCTTTTCGATCGGCTAGACCCTCTGGCGTTGCGTAGAGATGTAGGCTCTCTCTGCATTTTCTACCGTTTTTATCATGGAGAGTGTTCCGAGGAATTGTTCGGTATTATACCTGCCGCTGAATTCCACCATCGCACGGCTCGTCACAGACTGCATTACCATCCTCACCATCTGGATGAATGGCGTTCCAGTACCAGTACAGTGCGATTTACCAGGAATTTTCTCCCTCGCACCACCAAACTGTGGAATGAACTTCCTGCAGCGGTGTTCCCGGACCGATGCGACAAAGGTATCTTCAAGTAACGAGCCTACTCATTCCTTAAAGGCCGGCAACGCACTTGCGATGCCCCTGGTGTTGCAGGTGTCCATGGGCGGCGTTGATCACTTTCCATCAGGTGAAACGTCTGCTCATTTGCCTCCCTATCTCATAAAAAAAAAGGTAACAGGTAAAGGGAGGTCTCCCAGTTAGGCAATGTATGCTTGAGGGGTCGGCCTCTACGTCCTTGGGTACTTTTGGTACCAATAAACCCTGTACAAATCTCATCGGCGTTTTGTACCCTCGGGTCGGATCGACCGAAGGCCATTGAGCGACAAATCCGCGGAGCTTAAGCAAGTTAAATCGTCTATGCCAATTCAATTCACACGAAATAATGGCGCTCATTGTTAACCCTTCGAGGCGGCGACCTTTCATCGGGGACAATTCGTACCCCATCGGTTGACTGATACTTGGAATTTATTTTAATGGATATCCGAACGTTTTTATTATAACAATAACAAAAGGAGGGTTATGTTTTCAATTCAAAAGTTTTCAAAAACGGAATCTCTCTTATGGGTTAATTTATTTTTTATATGGACAAATAAAATTCGTACAAAATAGTTTAAATTTTAGTTCAAAACCAGCGTTGCCCGCGACTATCTCTGTATGGACTGTAGGAAGATTACCCAAAAAAATGGGTGTATGTCTTTAATTATTTTTCTAATTTGTCTCTAATTCTTTTTCTATATTAAAAGTAGCCTAGTTTAGTTCTTATTACAACAGCTATCTGCTAGTGAAAGTCCCGCCGAAATTGATTTCGCCGTTTGGAAATTTACTCGGAACAAACAGACAGACAGAAAGATAAATAAAAAAAAAGCGTTTCCCTTATAGGTATCGTAAATACTTTCATATGCATTTGATAAAAAGGTGTGATTTTGATATTACAAATAAACACTTCAATTTTATTTATTCGTATTGATTACACAATTAAAAGATCAAACCATTAGTCCAAACATGTCCCAAAAAAATTATGACTTTCTTCCTATTATTAATAGTACAACTGAACTCAACACTCCGTTACTAATTAATCCGGACGGCAAACGGACGCGAAAAGTGGACAAACATCTTATTTGCATGTAAATGCATCCTGGGCGTTGCATTACAAGCGTTGTAGGCTACCATTCCTGCAGGGTGATTTTAAAACACTCGGAATCGAATTCGGAAACGGAATCGGATCTTTCCGTCACGGATTCCAGCCATCGCTATTTTGATTTCCGTACCCGACGATTTTTGACATTTCTCGTCGGATAAACCCATCCGAATCGACGGAAAGTTTCCGACACCTTTTTCCTCGCGGAAAGCTTCCGAAATTGAACAAAAACATAAATAAAATACCAAATTTAAGTGTTATCTAAATACTTGCATAATATTTAAGGTAAGTCAGTACTAAAGAGTGTTTAAAATAAACCCATTAACGTTGTTTTATGGCCCTTTACATTATTGTGAAAATTATTCCCTTCAACCTTCGATAGGATGGAATATTATCTTAGAGGAGACAACATAGGGCGGCTGCTGTGCAGCGCCGGCAAACAATCGTGCTGCATTATTAACTTCGTGGTTGTGTTTTTATTTACCGAAATACAGCGCCATGCGCCATCTATGACGTAGCTCTGAAACTTCATGGTTGCAAAGGCGTGATGTTACCCTTCACTTTCACTTTGACGTATCAGTAAAAATTTTCGAGGTTCGTTATAACCAAAAATAATGAAGGAGAGTAAGTTTTAAATCGATAATCTAAATAAGTAATCAATTTCCAATTTTATAATTATGATAAGTGTGTTTATATAAGACTTTTTGGCCAAAAAAATTTGTATTAATAACTGTTTTGTAATCGAATTTTATTTCTACCATTTCTACCATTATTAAACGTTCTTTGTAAACGCACACAATCTTTCCGACGTCGGAACTTTCCAATTGGCCCTTCCGTCCGCTATTCAAAATCGCGTTTTGACATACCGTCGGAAACGGAATCGACAACTCGAAGTTTTCGATTCCGTTTCCGAATTCGATTCCGAGTGTTTTAAAATCACCCTACTGGACACAACCGCCACATAAACCTTTTGCTGGAAGGAAAAAAGCTTAACTTTATTAAACATCCTCGCCCTGATCTAATAATAAAAATAATTCCCTTTTTAATACATAAGTAAGAGGTATTCCCTAGTAGCGGAACAACTAAATGGCTGATATAAAAAAATTAAATGTTGTTTTTAAAGAAAAATATACAAAACAGATCGTCAGACAACACATACTCATCGTATGATATTAACAATGGACTGGGGGTGATGGTAGTTACTAGGCAATAAATTATTTTACACAATGGGATTTGGACTTTGCGATGGAAGGTCACATAATGTATTCTTCAGATTGATGTTCCAATTCTTTAATTAATTAATCATATTCGTATATTTCAATAAATATACTTAAAAACCTCAAATCAAGACCATTTAGAGCTCAAAATCCGTCGTAAAATAACCCTTCACTTTACAGTGACGCTTTGTACTGAGAGTTTAAATTGGATTGACAGACAAAGAGGTTCAATATTCACGGAGGGCTGTCCACCGCAGACTGCCTTTGTGCGTGACACCCACACGTCGATGTATGACACAATGGAAATTGGTTTGAACTGATGTTCGTTACGTCAACTTCAGACACGTTTCTGACAGTCCGTTCGTAGTATTGGTTTGTTCGCACAAGCGATCATAGAAGCTGCTTTGTAGTGGATAGGGATAATTTGTAATCGAATTGTTTAATCGATAGAGCATCTCTAGTTGAGAATCGATAGAACGTTAGCCTATCTCTAGTTCGAGATAAATATAGTAATAGATAAAAGCATTGTTATATAACTGATTATCAATAAAGGCTCTAATAGTAGAATGTATTTGCAAGTGATGTATGCCGATAATTTGAACTGAGGGGTTAATAATAAAAAATTATAAAACCGGCCAAGTGCGAGTCGGACTCGCGCACGAAGGGTTCCGTACCATTATCTATAAAAACGAGCAAAAAAATAACGTTTGTTTTATGGGAGCCCCCTTAAATATTTATTTTATTCTGATTTTTAGTATTTGTTGTTATAGCGGCAACAGAAATACATAATCTGTGAAAATTTCAACTCTCTAACTATCACGGTTCATGAGATACAGCCTGGTGACAGACGGACGGACGGACGGATGGACAGCAAAGTCTCAGTAATAGGGTTCCCGTTTTACCCTTTGGGTACGGAACCCTAAAAATATCTATAGTTAAACTCACTTAATAAATTTACTTGTTGTTTGGTTTTTATGATACGACCTTAATCTTCACATACCGTAACAAAACTTTGTTTTTCATGATATTACTACTACAGCCCCTTCACCGTCCCACTGCTGGGCACGGGCCTCCCGTCAATGCGAGGGGGATTCAGGCCATAGTCCACCACGCTGGTCCAGTGCGGGTTGACAGACTTCACACATCTATCGAGAACTAGACAAGTTCCCTCAGACGTGCAGGTTTCCTCACGATGTTTTCCTTCACCGTTTCATTGCAAGTGATAATCTCGGATGAAAATGAGATTCGCACATAAATCCCAGAGGTGCGAGCCGGGGTTTGAACCTGCACACTTTGATTTGCAAGGCGTGCGTTCGACCACTCGGCTACCACTGCTGTCATGATATTACATTATTAATATCCTTAATGCCAAAAAAAAATGTTGCCAGCCTTCTGGGAACATTGCCTAATGATAGCACAAGCTTGGCACAAGGATATTTATGTAAATACCTATATATTGTATTTTATACCTATATATTATATTTTTTAATATTTTTTTTTTTGTATTATGTTATGTAAATAAAGATGTTTATTACGAAACAATTTAAAAGTACTTAATTGAAGTACATCACATCATCATCATCACGCCTGTATTCCCCGAAGGGGTAGGCAGAGGTGCACTGTAGTGCGCCCACATTTCGCCAATGTATTTTGGTCCCAATGTAATAGGGAGCGAGCCTATTGCCATTATACCGGGTACATTCCCCCTCAATACGAGGGAGATTTGGGCCATAGTCCACCACGCTGGCCCAGTGCGGGTTGGTGAACTTCACACGCCTTGCTATAGACGTGCAGGTTTCCTCACGATGTTTTCCTTCACCGTTTAATTGAAGTGTTAATTTATCTATTCCTTTTGATTAGCCCCATCTAGCATTTTAATTCTATATCAAGTGCATAGTTATGTTAATGCCTACGATGCGCAGTGCGGAGAAATAATTTGATTTTCATGAGCCCAGTGCGCGTTCGGACATACTTAGCGGAATGGGCTCTACTTACCGACGACATGGCGGTAGGCCTGGATAATGTGGCAAGCGGACATTATGTGGATATACGCTAATTTGGTCGTTGAGGTAAATAGGGAGAGATTATGTCGTCTCATTCTCCTGCGTTGTTAAAGTCCACGGAACGATATACTGAAAGTGACAATAATATATTTCCCAACCAAGTATTTGCTGCGGCCTCAGTACGCCTGCCAAGATGTTTTCTCACAAGTCCCAAAAACATCTTGTCAACTTGCGTTCCCGTATCTTATTTGCTAACATGGCTTCCAAGATGTTTAAAATTAGACAGCCTGCTAAAATTTTCTCACAGTTTACGATCTTTCGTTCATTCGTTCATTGAAATGACAAATAGAGCGAGACGGAGCTTTACAAAGAAAAAAGATGCTGCATACACATCATAGAATATATTAGATTATTTATGCACAGATTAAAAATATCTTTGGGCATAGATTCTTTTTTATTATGCCGGAAGCTTTACGTATTATCATTTGGTCGGTGGTATTATGCTTAAAATTTATTTCTTGGGCACTATACTATTTTTATTTGCCAATTTAAATAACTTTACATTGTAAAACGGCAAAAAGCACGCAAAGTATGATGCCAAACAAAATCTAACCTCAAACCTACAGATTTTTTGTAAAATATGGATTTTAAATCACGTGGAATAGGATTATGTGGATTTTCGGAAGAAAATAAAACAGATAGAAATGTCTCTACACTTTTTTGTTGTTGTCTGTCGAACACGAAAATAAATTTACGTGTTCGTTTTCGGAAGAATTTTGCATGTAGTCTGCTTGATATTGGCGAAGGATAGAGTAAAATAAGTATTATTTGTTATAATAGTGTATAAAATGCATATTTATGTACTTCTTACAGCCTAATTATTTTCTCATCACCGGCCTTTGACCGTGAGAAATTTCTTTACGTTGACCTGTCAAATTCGTGTCTCTATGGTACATTTTGGTAACCCATGCTAGCACTTAAGATATAACATCTTATCCATACGTCAAACACGTTTTATTTAACTGTCAAACCCATTTTATATTTACGCCATGCTAGCAAATAAGACGTAACGATTTTGCCACAAAAATGACGTCACGATGCGTGAGAAAATGTTTTATCTTGGCAGGCGTACTGAGGCCGCTGGTCAATATAAAAAAATAATATCGTCAGACAACACATAATCATCATAATTCGAGGGGTGAAAGGCTATTTGTCTTAAGCGACATTTTTAGGGTTCCGTACCCAAAGGGTAAAATAGTAGGCAAGGTCAAAGTGTCTTTATGTATATTGCCACAGAGTTGGTTTTGGTATTGGCAAAATACAGAAGAATAAATTAATGGTAAAAAAAACTTTGGAAAAACAAGCTTTTATATAATTCAATTTAATTTTCGCGTTCTCCTCAGCAAACCCTTTCATTGGATACCCATACTGTGGTAGTGCAGAAAAAATACTTATTCCGCCATCTTGGATGATCCGCCATATTGCAATTAGAATGACGTCATATTGCATGCATTGTCATCCAAAATAAGCGTGTATACCAAATTTCAGCTCAATCGGTTATAGATAACTGATTTAAAATTCAGTTGCAAGATTCCACCCGGACATACATTGCAAGTTAATATAAAGCTTGTAAAAAGAGCGTCGTCAAGTCGATGCCTTTCACGTGATAAATCACGATCACAAAGAGCCACCGAAAGAAAGGAAATTTAAAAGGAAGTTTGAAAATAGAATGATTCTTAAAATGAACTCGTGACAAGTAGAAAGTAAAATGTTAGCGTAAAACACACAACGGCGTCAAACGCGCACGTCGACTTCTTTGCTGATACCAAAACGACCTCTGTGTCAATATACATAACGATTGAATTTCAACGGTAAAAGCCGCGCTCGCGCTCTCAATGTAATTTCGTTAATTAATGAACTTTTTCTATGAGTCAACACAGTTCGTCGTGGAATTGCCAAAAAAAATGTGCGAGTCGTTCTCGCGCACGAAGGGTTCCGTACCATAATCTATAAAAACGGCAAAAATATCACGTTTGTTGTATTGGAGCCCTCTTAAATATTTTATTTTGTTTTTAGTATTTGTTGATTGTTGTTATAGCGGCAACAGAAATACATCATCTGTAAAAATTTCAACTCTCTAACTATCACGGTTCATGAGATACAGCCTGGTGATAGACGGACGGACGGACGGACGGACCAGCGAAGTCTCAGTAATAGGGTTGGGTACGGAACCCTAAAAACCGTTCTTCAATAGACAGTGCGAGCGAATTCTGACGTGCGGGGACATGGTTCTTGCCATAGAAACTCAATGTTTACATCGAGGGATGAAATGCTATTTGAATCAAGCGACATATTTTTAACAGGAGAGCATACTCATTCGACGCAGAAATCTTCGCCTATTTCAAATATGTATAGGTCCCAGGTTTTTCATAAAAATTAGGTTTTTGATCAAAAACCTAGGTGTTTGATGAAAAACCGTAAGATGACACATTTTAAACTCTATTTCATCATAAACCTGAACTAGTTTGGGTTTATGATAAAGTTTGATGGCTAGGTTAGGTTATGATTTTTTATCATAAACCCAAACTAGTTCAGGTTTTTGATCAAAAACCTAATTTTATGAAAAACCTGCGACATATATAAGTCAATATTGCCCAAACTTGTCGTTTAAATCAAATAGCCTTTCAACCCTCGATGTAATTTGTCATACAGTTTGTTAAGGTAGTTTGTCAATCATTATGCCGCGCGAGTTTTGACGCTCTAGTATGTGCGAGCTTAAGGAGCGGTGCTCGGGATCCCTGTTATCGCAGTGGTGGTTAGTTTTTATCGTTGTAGACACTCGTTAGTTGCGACAACGGTAGCAATGACATACAGACTAGATAATATGCGCGATCCCGGAACGATTCTTGCCTAAACACATGCCAACATAAGTATAGATTCATTAACAATGCGTATTTAAAACAGATTTGCTTTTACGGTGCTTTTCAATCCAATTATTAACGGTGAGTAAACTTGAGTACCTGTTTAAGTATAGAGGAAATAGGTCCCAAGTTAGGGTTAAGTCTCAAGTAAAGTATGATGTTGTGGCGCAACCTATATCTCGCCACGAAACACAACTACCGCCAGTCGCTACTAGATGGCGCGACTGTAGACACATCGCAATTCTACGCGTTCAAGAAATTATCCGCCATACAAAGTACTATGAAAATCCTAGCTCGCGGTACTGGTGTGTTCGACGATCTGAACTATATATACAAATTCCCCGACTACATCACCGGGGTGTAGCGGACCCCGCCAGACATACCACCCGCCTGGCTAGAAGATCTTCCCTTTACCGTTAAAATGTAATTTACTAAATATGATTTACCAATTCCTTTTGCGTTCTTAAATCCAGTAAACTAAGCGTAAGTAGAAAAAAGTAATATCGTAAGTAATAAGATTTACTGTTGTCTTCCAAACTAGGTTCAGCCTCTATAGATCATTAATTTGTATGTTTTTGTGGATTAGCGTTTATTTATATAATGCAAGTCCGTATGTTTCCACGAAGGGACTGACGACGCAGTTGTCAAAATATTTAGCAGCAATATTACAGCCTTAACACAACTGCTCGGCGATTTGAATATAAATAGACACATTTGTAGTTTCTAAGTCTAGACTTTTTCGCCCAAATTAAGTCATTGAACTTGACGATAAAGTCCCGTGCATACTGAGGCGTCAGGTATGAGCGAGACAGCTATACTTTTAGTACTGTAAAATATAGATTTTATCAAGCGCCATTATCAGATACCAGACCGCAACTTAGTTCACATATAATTTAGGTACCCCAACTACCCGGAACAAATGGGTTTTATTTTTCCCGCAGGACTTCCCCTTCCAGGCTTCCCCTAATTCTCTTAAATAAAAGTAGCCTACGTTACTCCTTGTAAGAGCTATATGCCAGTGAAAGTCCTGTCAAAATCGATCCTACTGTTTGGAAGCTTAATTTTTTTACCAAGTAACAGGCAGATAGACAAAAAAATAAAATTGCGTTTTCGTTATTAGTAGAGTATGTACTTTCGTATGTATTAAATAATAAGCTGTTATTTTGAAATTATAAGTAAACAATTCAATTTCATTTATTTGTATAGATATAGGCAAAGCGTGGTCGATTGTTCTGAAAAGGAATTACTAACACCATGCCAAATAATAAATCAGGGCCATTGAATAACATTAATTTACACTACAATCCCGTAATCCAAACATCTCAATAGTAAGTTTGCGTAAACACAATGGAGTGCGCAGCCGGCGGCCATTTTACCGGAAGTGCGGTCCGGACGGCGGACCACATCCGCTCCGTCTTTTGTCCGCGGCTAAGACTCGGCTTAAGAAGTTACGCAAGTCTCTGAGATACTCCTACACAAACACTGTTCTTTACCCATGTGCTGGTATGGTAATCCACTCTCAAAGCAAATAAAATCCTATTATCTACACAATAAGATACTAAACCGTTAGCTCCTTCTGTGTAGTTCAGAGACATACATATACGTTGAGCATCTCAGTAAAAATACTCAAAACATCAAGAAATAGTAACAATTAATAATTTCAGAGAAAACTACTTAAAGTATTGATTAAATATGAGTTATTTGCTAATAATTTTAACACTGAACGGTGAAGGTAAACATCGTGAGGAAACCTGCACGTCTATAGCTATCTATAGCGTGTGAAGTTCACCAACCCGCACTGGGCCAGCGTGGTGAACTATGGCCCAAATCTCCCTCGTATTGAGGGGGAATGTGCCCGGTATAATGGCAATAGGCTCGCCCCCTATTACATTGGGACCAAAATACATCGGCGAAGTTTGGGCGCACTACAGTGCACCTCTGCCTACCCCTTCTGGGAATACAGGCGTGATGATGATGATGTATATATAATTTTCAATAATGATTACCACTTGCTGAACGGTGAAGGAAAAGATAGCGAGGAAACCTGCGTGTCTATAAAAAGGCGTGTGGAGTTTATCAATCCACACTCGGATAGAGAGGTGCAGGTGAAATCTCCCTCTCATTTAGGGGGAATGTGTCCGTTATTATGGCAACAGGCTCGCTCTCTGTTATATTAAAACCAAAATACATCGGCGAAGTGAGGGTACACGGCAGTGCCTACCCCTTCGGAGAATATAGGCATAATGTCGCTGATGTATAATTGGTTAGTATCGTGACCTACTCGTAACCAAAGTAATAAAAAATATTTAGGAACAAAACCAAAGGGCGTATGTGTATGTAGAAACAAAATTAAAAAAAAAATGTCGTGTCTCGTCTTGACTTGCCAATATCTGTGAGCTAAAGATAGATATGATTCATATTAATATCTTGAAATTACACTTAAACATAAAAACACTCAAACATGAATTACCAAATGAAGATTTACAATTAGTTACGACTAAACGAGAGACGTAAGCTTAAAATGATCAGCCATTTGGCTCTGTTGTTTACTTTGTCCACGATAAATTATGCCTTGGTTAAACTGTTAACCAAGCATTCTGGTAAATTCAGGATAGCTGGTTATTTAATCAGTTAGCAAATTACTTAGAATAACCCTTTGCAAACTCCGTAGTTCTCGCCGCTGGTATGAAACCAAGACCTAGATAGTCTATTAATATTCCTTTTGTAAATGAGCGATATAAACTCTAATTCACTGAAACTAACCGTGATAGTTTACTGAGCGGCTTTCAGACTACGCTATAATATATAGCACCACAATATCGTGCACCATACAATTGCAATAATATATAGTACAGTACAGTGTGAACGTGTCCATAACAATGTATGGTGCGCGATATTGTTGTGCTATGAGCTATATACTATATGCTATTAAATTATAGCGTAGTCTAAAACCCGCTTTATTGGGCAGTTATCTCTGAAACGGATATACCCATTCTGACTTTCACATGTTATAAGGAGTAACTCAGGATATTTTCGTTTGGGAAAATAATTGGGGTCTCGAAATTCGATAACTAAGTACGGTAACTAAATAAGTTTTTAAATACCTTGATTCTTAGAAAGCGTATGCTAAAATTGTTTTGACACTGATTAAGAATATATGGATTAAGAAACTTTTTTAAAAGCTAGCCCACTTGTGATTTCCTTTGATTATAACACCTTCAATGCGGAACAGGCACATATCAGCCCGCTGCAGTGCTTACGGTTGGTGTGGACGGTTAAAACTATAACTGACGGAAAGGTCGTTGGGGGCGCATTTCGACCCGCCGCCGCATCAGAGAAAATTTATGATTTATTTGCGTCCGCTAACGTGTTAATAGAAATCAATGCATTAAAAAAAAAAAAAAAAAACATACGGGTCGAATTGAGAACCTCCTCCTTTTTGAAGTCGGTTAAAAATCAAATGACATTACAAGTGGGTATGAAAAATGTTATCTAAATATCAATTGCAAACTTTATATTTTATATCGCTGTACCACACATACTCGTCGTATGATTCAAAACTTGTACTATGTGTACTATAACTTGTACTTGTACTAAATGTACAACTTGTACTTGTACCCATACAATGGACCCAATTACACCTAGAACAGGACAAATTCACCGCTGACGGGAAACAAACCCGCAACCATCCGGTGCAGAGAGCGCGACACAGTATACGCTTACTACTACTACACCAAGACGTCTTGGCACTTAAAATAAAACGGATCTTGAAACTCAACAATAAATTATGATCGACAAACCCGCTTTGAATTGCTACAACTGTTTCAACCCCCCAAACGCCAACCTGTTACATTAATAGAAAAAAAGTGAAATTATAGCAACAGTAGAGGTCTTTTCGACCGCAATTTATCATAGCAACTGTCGAAAATATCATCGTGCGAGCTCTCCTTAGTGGTTGGGAGGGGTTCAAAGATTTATGTCGTGGCCCTCTAAGGGGTCCTGTAGACATATAACCCTCCCATGGGTGGAGTGACGTATTTATTGGTCCTACGGGTTGATTCAATTATAAGTTGGAGCTTGGAATTCCGCGATATGCAATCAATACTGGGTGAAGAGGTTTAACGGCTTTTTATTTATTTGAATTTGGAACGATTTTGAAGTTTACGAGCTAAATATAACTTTCTTATGATGAAGCTCTTTGCACACTAGGGAGTCATAATCCGCGCGTCAAAATGTTTGCCAATACAATAAGGAACTCTGTGTTAATATACGTAAAGATTAAATTACGAAACTGCTGTACTACTACGCTGCTACGCTCCCTCGCTTTAAAATTCGCTGACTGTCAATATATTACAGTTCGTTTTGATATTATATTGAAAATATTGTGCGGGCGGCCCAATTCTCCATGATCGACTTGCTCTCGACACATGTCGAAACGATTCGACATAATCAAAACGTCAAATTGGTCATTTTTTTTCGTTTTGCTTCAAGATATGTCAAATTAGAGATGTGTCGATCTTGCCAGAATTGTTCCCCTGCTGGCTGCATTCTAACATAGAAAAATATCAAGTTATTTGTTTATGTTTGTGTATATTTCTGTGACATTTAGTTTGATACATTGTTTTGGGAGAAACGGAGCATATTCAATATCAATTTGGCATGGAGACCGCGTCATCTGGTGCGCCGTCGCCGCGTCACAGTTGTAAATCAACTATGTTATTTATCTTTTAAGGGCGCCGCCGCAGGAAATGTGCGGTATAAGTTTTCTTGTTTTTTTTTTCTAACCGTTTGTGTCCCACTGCTGGGCAAAGGTCTCCCCCACCTCCTTCCTTTCATCCCGGTTATTCACTCTCTCTCACACACGGTATTAAGTACAAGAGGTTATTTTATATGTTAGCTTCTACTCACGACTTCGTCCGCGCAAACTTCGATTAATCAATATTGTTATAATAATACATCATCACGCCTGTATTCCCCGAAGGGGTAGGCAGAGGTGCACTGCAGTGCGCCCACACTTCGCCGATGTATTTTGGTCCCAATGTAATAGGGGGCGAGCCTATTGCCATTATACCGGGCACACAGGTTTCCTCACGATGTTTTCCGTCACCGTTTCTTAGCAAGTGATAATCTCAGATGCAAATGAGATTCGCACATGGAACCCAGAGGTGCGAGCCGGGGATAGAACCTGCGCACTTTGATTGCAAAGCGTCTATTATAGTCTATATGTTATTCTGATGTATAAACAATAATACTGTACAGTTTCATCAAAATCCGTTCAGTAGTTTTCGCGTGAAAGAGTAACATCCATCCATTAATCCTCACAAACATTCTCATCTATAAAATTAGTAGGAAGTACCATGGAGTTATTATACCAAAGAGGGAGCTCTTCCTGACATTTGGCAGATTCACACGTCCAACGTTGTGTATGACTTTTGAGAACGTAGGATTGTCTATGTCAAGGCGTATGAGACTATACGGCCGAGTCATTAATGAGACCAATTTTGGTCTAATTTGGCGATGACGGCTTAGTCTAGTGGGCTGAGCGTAGACCGCTCGGTTCACTGCACCAGCGGCAAATGTCAGAAATGGCCTTTTCGGAATTTGCCCTGTCCTGGGATCGCCCCCAGTCCATTGTATGGTACCCACAGTACAAGCTTTGCTTGTTTGGGATCATGCGATGAGTATGTGTTGTCTGGCGATATTTTTTTTTCCTGTAAATTAGCGTTTTCAAGTATTAAATTTGCATAAGTCAACCACACTCGCTCGCATTTCATAGCTCGCGCCACGCCACGAAGGGACGAAACACCTAAATCTTCCGGACAATAATGTTTCAAGATAAAAACGGCCGCTGATAACAAGTGTTATACGAGCCCTCTAATGTACACCGGAGCCCGACATACAGACAATTTGTTTATATACAGGGGGCATCAGTAGTCATTATTGACGATTCGTAAGTGCCTGTAGGTATTGGTTTTTATGAATAAACGAATCTGATTTTGATTCTGATTCCTTTTTTTTGTTGACTACGCTGTTGGCCGTGAGTTGGCCTTTACAGCTTCATCGAAGGAAATTCCGATTCCGTATCCGGCCTATGCGGATATCTGGACTTGCTTTCACTATCCGGCCGGATACCGAATTGTCATTTAGTATCCGGCGCTTCGGCCTGGTAGCTTGCCGATTATCCGGTATCATGGCAAAACCAAACCGGATATCCGGACTTGTTTTCACTATCCGGCCGGATACCGGATAGCAAAATTTAATATCCCGCCTGGTAGCTTGCCGAATATCCGGTATCCGGTATCAGACTAAACCACTATGTGCTTAATCTCTATTTCAATTTGGATTTGGGCTTCGGTTTTGGTTTCGATTAGAGAGGAAACCGATATCCGGTAACTATCCGGTATCCGGCCTATCCGGCCTTATTTTCACTATCCGGCCGGATAGTTTTTGGAATGGGTTTGCATCATGGAGATATTATAACGGAGATGACATTTCGAGCCTGCGCTGCAGTAAATTTTTCTTGTTTATCTGACTCCACTATCTTCGTTTTCCCATAAAGTTGCCGTATACTACAGGAGATAACAACAAGAGAGTGAAGTCGTTATAGGTACTCTATGGTTCGCACTACGGTTAGAATTAGGTAATCGCCTTGCAGGTATATCTGACAGTCCCCTCGTGAGACTACTTGAAGTTACAACACTAATACAATTCGGCAGAGGATTGATACGTCTCTCCCTGTACATTTAGTACAACGTAATGCTCTGATTGGTCGCACATCCCCGTGGGAAATCAAACGTAACATACTTTAGTGTATATGAATTTGCATTAAATGATAGTAAATAGACTCTACCACCATGCAATATTTTTTTTACAAATTGACTCACAATGCTGCATCTATGTTTTTTTTTTATGTACAATCATCGTAACTCAACGCCTTTACGTTTTTGAGCTATAGAAGTAACAAAAGCATTGTAACTCATCCAAAAAGCAAGAAGATCCTGCAAAAATATTGTAACTCCTTATTACTATAACTAACAAATGATTGATAGCAGTGGTAGCCGAGTGGTCAAACGCACGCCTTGCAATCAAAGTGTGCAGGTTACTGGAATTTATGTGCGAATCTCATTATCATCCGAGATTATCACTTGCTATGAAACGGTGAAGGAAAACATCGTCTGGAAACCTGCACGTCTGAGGGAACATGACTTGTTCTCGATAGATGTGTGAAGTCTGCCAACCCGCACTGCGCCAGCGTGGTGGACTATGGCCTGAATCCCCCTGGCATTGAGAGGAGGCCCGTGCCCAGCAGTGGGACGTTAAAAGGGCTGCAGTAGTGACAAATGATTAATATTTTTTCAACGAAATACAATAAGATACCTAGAAACAACGGATTACAACTCTTAAGAATATTGTAAGGATCAACCTTGAGATGATACAATTTTTTAAACTTAATTTTTGCTCTCACCAAAAATTAAGAAAAATTAATGAAAATGTTATTGCATGGAGGTGTCGATATGATCCCACTCTATCTATGGGATTTAATGTCAATTGGGCAGGATTCTGGAATACCTACAGTTCAAAGTAGAGTCCTATAAGTGTTTAACGATTTATACCTAATGGTTTAATAAATAAATAAATAAATATCTTTGATTTCCAAACTATGTCGTTATCTTCTATACATCTATACAAATAAATAAAATTGGAGTGTCTGTTTGTAATATCAAAATAACACTTTTTTAGCAAATGCGTATGAAAGTATATACGATACCTATAACGAAAACGCAATTATTATTTTTTTGTCTGTCTGTCTGTCTGTTTGTTTGAGGTAAACTTCTAAACGGCTGAACTGATTTCAATGGGACTTTCACTGACAGATAGCTGACGTTCCAAGGCGTAACTTAAGCTACTTTAATTTTAGAAAAAGCTTTAGGGTTCCGCGGGAGTAACATAATACTCATATTTCCGGGTAATCTCCCTAAAGTCCACGCGGGCGAAGTCGCGGGCACAGCTAGTAGATAAATAAAAGTGAACTGTCTGTTTGTATTGTCAAAATAACAGCTTTTCAACAAATTTATATCGAGGGAGAAAGGCTAATTGACTTAAACGACATTTTTTTCACTTTACAGGAGAGTACACTCATTCTACGCTGAAAAAATCGCTGATACCTAATATGTGTATAAGTCAATATCGCCTGAAAGTGGCACTTAAGTCAAATAGCCTTTCACTCCACGATATGAAAGTACGATAACTATAAAGAAAACGGAATTTAAAATTTTCTTGTCCACCTGTCTGTGTGTTTGTTTGAGGTAAAGTCCGACTAGAAAGATTTTGACGGGACTTTGACTGGCAGACAGCTGATGTTATAAAGAGTAACTACAGCTATAATATTTAAATAAAAATAAGGTTCCACGGGTATAAAGTAAAACGTTTTTGTTCCTGGAGATCCTAATTTCCATCGATACGAGTCAGAAAGCCTGATGTTGTAATATATTATTACTGGGATATTGAGTGATTTTTATTACTAAGACTTCACTGTCCGACCGTCCGTCCGTCCGTCCTTCCGTCCGTCCGTCCGTCCGTCCGTCCGACTCCGTTCCGTCTGCCACCAGGCTGTATCTCATGAACCGTGATAGTTAGAGAGTTGAAATTTTCACAGATGATGTATTTCTGTTGCCGCTATAACAACAAATACTAAACAACAGAATAAAATAAATATTTAAGGAGGCTTCCATACAACAAACGTGATTTTGCCGTTTTTATAGATAATGGTACGGAACCCTTCGTGCGCGAGTCCGACTCGCACTTGGCCGGTTTTTTAACATAGAATTTTATTTAAATTACCAAGACACATCATTATGCGGTTCAAACGCTTCCAATAAAAGCAATGATAACAGAAACATACAATGCCAATAGCGTTCAGTGCGATGACGACGCGTGAGTGGTTCAGAGAAAATATTCTCATGTAACTCACATTAGTTGGAAACACACGGGAGCATAGTTGACGCGGGATCGCTTTTTATACTATATGATACTATTATATCTGTACTAAATATATATAATATAATAATAATATTATAAAGAAGAAAGATTTGTATTTTTGTATTTAACTTAAAAACTAACAGACCGATTTCAAAAATTATATTGCCGTTAGAAAACTGCATTATCACTGAGTGACATAGGCTATATTATAAACCCGTGCGAAGCTGGGACGGGTCGCTAGTCCGAAATAATTAGAAATCTAAGAATCCGAAATAACTAACTATAGCAACTAGTTTCACATTTTAAATACATGAAATGATTTAAACGAAAATTGTTTTCATAAAAAAAACATATCTTCGACAACTTAAGTATATATAGCGATATAGTAATATTAGTAATTATTTTTTAAATTCGTTTAGAGCTTTGGCATCTATTTAATTAAAATATAATTTTTGTAACTGTATCTAAATAATTTGTAAATAGGTATTTTGTTTACGATGAGTTGATTCTACAGAAAAAACAGTGCTTCAACAAAATTCATTCATTCAAATTCTTGTGAAAGGCTCTTTTTCTAACGAGCGAGAAGTAACCTCGCATCACAGCTCGGTTATTCACGCAGCAAGCTATCTCGGGCGAGGCATTAAATTAAAAGCGATCATCTAACTCGCGAATACCTATTGACGAGTCAGTACGTACAAACATAAGCGTATGTATACAGACTCAGTAGACATCTGTTCATTATAATGCACTGAAACGATTGTGTCCTGAACGTTGCAGGAGCTACGTTATTTCAGAGTTTAATGGAAGTGCTTCTTGATACTGTCCAGTGTTTTACAGTACTAATGGCGTGTGCTATGGCCACTGAAATCACCTGCACATTAGTATTGTAGACTTAACTAACGTTGCAAGATATTGTTTTGGCTGGCTGGCAAAAGTATTCCTTTGCTTATACAGGGGTATCAGAAGTCTGAAATAATATTTTAGGTACATATATGGTAGCTCATCAGAGAAACATCTCCACTCTGCCGAGATGCGAATGTTGAGATGGATGTGTGGAGTGACGCGAATGGATAAGGTGAGGAATGTGTATATTAGAGGTAGTATAAAAGTAGCGCCCATAACGGAAAAAGTGAGAAGTAAGAGACTAGAATGGTTTGGGCATGTTATGAGAAGAGATGAGAAGCATGTGACTAAAAGAGTGATGAGTATGAATGTGGATGGATACAGAGCGAGAGGAAGACCAAAGAAAAGATGGATGGATTGTGTAAAAAGTGATATGAATGAGATCGGAGTGGATGTCGGTATGACGGAAAAGCGAGATGAATGGAAGTAAAGGACATACTGCGCCGACCCCAAATAATGGGATAAGGTAAGGCAAATGATGATGATATATGGGCTCATATGTACCATATTTAGTAAAAACTTTGAGTATTTGTCATAAGTATCGTATTATTGGCCTAAGGGTACACCCATAACCCTAATCAACAATGTAAACTACATCTACGTGAGGCGACTATTCATATTTACACAAACAAAACTTGAAAATTTCGCATAGGTCTCGAGATATACCAAGATTTGAAAATTGGCGGCGAAAGAAACATTAAAAAAAACAGCAAAAAATCACGTTTGTTGTATGGGAGCCCCATAAATATTTATTTTATTTTGTTTTTTAGTATTTGTTGTTATAGCGGCAACAGAAATACATCATCTGTGAAAATTGCAACTCTCTAACTATCACGGTTCATGAGATACAGCCTGGTGACAGACGGACGGACGGACGGGACGATAGTTGAAATTTTCACAGATGATGTATTTCGGTTGCCGCTATAACAACAAATACTAAAAAACAGTATAAAATAAATATTTAAGGGGGCTCCCATGCAACAAACGTGTTTTTTTTTGCCGTTTTTATTGATAATGGTACGGAACCCTACGTGCGCGAGTCCGACTCGCACTTGGCCGGTTTTTTTATACCATTTAGTTGTATACCTGATACCCATGCAAACGTCAAAGTATTATTTCTGACTTATGAACCATCCTGTAGAGTAATTTAACACCAATACTATCTTCGTAAGGAAAAAAGCTGTGTACAAAGAAAGTATAAGCAAGTGACACCTAAACAAGCTTACTCCTGCGGCAAATTGAAAAATATAAGAAGCGTCGTAGCCGCGGTGCATTCGTTATTAATATAAACAGCTCTGGCGGCAGCCCTCGAAGCCTCTCCTCGCTTTAATATCGGGAAAACGAGCTTTTCGCTTCCCGCAAACGATTTTAGCATAAAAACTTTTCTCAGATGACGCGGTGTTTTTCCAGCTTCCACTTATTGTAATTGATTGGAATGTAGATGCCATTTGCATTACAAACAGCGTAGATTACTTATGCTGCAAATAAATCGTTGCAACTAGTTTCAACGATCCGTTTTTGATAACCAGTAACGACTCGTAACATAACATAACATAATCACTTTGAAAAAGAGTAACCATGGAGTTTCTTCTTCATACGAAATACATTCCGAATGGGTGGTAGAGACCTATATAATATTTTTTTTTGGGACCATTCGTATATTTATAATGCAGGTATGTACCTATTGGTTTATATCTTTACTAATATTATAAAGCTTGAAGAGTTTGTTTATTTGGTTGATAGGCTCTGGAACTAGGAGTCCTATTTAAAAAATATTTTTGCACTGTATAGCCTATTTGTTATAGACTTTATAACATCACGCTACGACACAGTAGCCATAAATACGGTTGAAACCACGGGCACAGCTAGTGAAAAATAAAACCATTCTGAGTAGCAACGAAATTGGGAGCAAAATTGACGAAACATTTTTTATAAGAAACTGATTATTGCCTACTGGTTATCAGGAACAGTGGTAGCCGAGTGTAGCAGTGGTAGCCGAGTGGTCGAACGCACGCCTTCGAATCGAAGTGTGCAGGTTCAAACCCCGGCTCGCACCTCTGGGATTTATGTGCGAATCTCATTTACATCCGAGATTATCACTTGCTCTGAAACGGTGAAGGAAAACATCGTGAGGAAACCTGCACGTCTGAGGGAACTTGACTAGTCTGCCAACCCGCACTGGGCCAGCGTGGTGGACTATGGCCTGAATCCCCCTCGCATTGAGGAGAGGCCCGTGCCCAGCAGTGGGACGTTAAAAGGGCTGTAGTAGTATCAGGAACATGGCGTTTGCTGGTTATACGAATTGATAATTAGCCGTGGCACGACAAATATTAAATTCCACTCAGTGCTACTAGACCACGCTGTCCTGAGTTTGTTATGACTATGTTAAACTAGCAAATATCCCATTTAAAAGTAGTAAAACCACAGACACTTGCATCTAGGATTAAATAAAACATCGTCGGTTTAAAAATTCCATTCGAATTTAATATCAGTGAAACGACAGTTTTTCGCATTGCAAACGTTTTCTCAGATGACTCAAAGTGCTTTTTCCCCGTTTTGAACCACGATTACGTGAGACGGGGTCGCAATTTATTTCACCAGTCGAAACAAGTGGTTTTTATTTTTAGGACTTAGTAGAGTATGTTCTTGCCATTTAAGCGTTATTTACAGTGAACTTAAGACCAGAAAATGAGAAAAATAACTGATTTAGAATATACAAACGTCACTGCTCGTTAATCAAGATGATGGCTTGGTCTAGTGGCTTCAGCGTAGGCTGCTTGGTCTAGTGGCTTCAGCGTAGGCTGCTTGATTCTCTGCACCAAGTAGTTTCTGGTTCAATTCCCGTCATCGGAAATGGTCTTTCAGAATTCGTCCTGGTCCTGGGATCGCCCCCAGTCTATTGTACCCATTGTACAAGTATTGCTTGGTTTGGGATCATACGGTGAGTATGTGTTGTCTGGCGAAATAAATAAAATAAGTATTGTTATTTGCATTTCATATAATCTATGTAATTTTTTACAGAGTATTTCAGAAGTCCAAAATAATACTTTAATAACATATGCATGTGTATCGGATGTACAACAAAATGAAAAATTAAATCGAATTTCGCCAAAGTACTCAGTCGCGTGGCTTCTGCCATTGATATTCAATCTTTATCTACGTTAAAACAGAGTACATTTTCAAAAAAAAACAGTAATGTTGCTCTTGTCAGTGTGTTAAGATAGTTAATCGTTCGGAGCTACAGATGAAAGTAAGATTAGCTGGATAGTAAGCCTGAGCGAGTGTCTAATGAAATATTAACCGCTTAATGTGCGATACTACATCGCAGACAGAACACATTAAATACGATCCAGCTTGTAGTGACTGTGGGCAAAATACGGCTAGATTTAAGCTGATACTAGGAATCTTTTATTACGTCTTTACCTGCGACTACGTCCGCGTGGAATTTGGGAAAATGAAAAAGTAGCCTAAGTTACTCCTTATAACATCAGCTATCTGCCACTGAGATTCCCGTCAAAATCAGACCAGCAATTTAAGAAATTCCCAAAAAAGACATGCAGGCAGATGGACAAAATGTAAAACGTTCTGTTTTTGTTATACAATACAATATACGTACTTTCACAATATACGCATTATGTAACCAGCTGTTATTTTGTTATTGCAAATTCTGTTTTCAAAGAAAATGTTATTTATTTATAAATACCAGTATTTCGCTACATACAAGTAACTAGTATAAAAGTTATAAATATGAACATCGTCGGACGTCACAAACTCTTCATATCGAGGGGTGAAAGGCTTTTTAACTTAAGCGATATTTTTTTTACTTTACAGGAGAGCATACTTTACAGGAGAGGACTCCAAATAGGTATGTATTTAAGTAAATAGAAACCTTAGGTCCATGGGGGCCGGGTGCCCACCGGATGTTTCAAGACATTGCGAAACGTCTGATCGAAACATCCGGTGATCAGAACGATGGAATCTATTTTGCACAGCACATCAGCATTGCCATTCAACGTGGCAATGCTGCCAGCGTTCTGGGCACCCTACCGCCTGACAATGATGGGGACGGTGGGGTATTTATTTTTTATTATTATTTGTAAATTGTTGATTATGTAAATATTTTGTTTTTAATGTAAATAAATGTATACCCTTCTATATAATTAGAGCAGTAAATATCCAAAAGTCTTTTACCACTCGATATGATTCTAATAAAACTCAGCATCGCTTGTACTATGCGAATCATACAATGTAAAGGGGTGATCCCAGTTACATTCTGATCAGGTTACATTCTGAAAAAACTATTTCTGAAATGACTCGAATCCAAATTTCAAGAAAACTAAATCGAATCTATAGACATATCTACACAGTTCAGTGCTCAATTCAAAATCATTTAGGCCTATTTTCAAACACTCGTTTCAACTCAAGCGAAACATTCTCCAGTAAATAAAAGCAAGAATAACTGTTAACTAAAGTCCCCCACACACAGGGGCGTCAAAAGTCGCGCGTTAATTTTAGTAAATACCATAACGAACTCTGTATCAATATACATAAAGATTGAATTTCGATAGGAACGCGTCGAAATTCGTTTGGTCCTGATTGTGTTCCCTTAGTGTCTATCCCTTGAAGAATGAACTTTTTATGTGATAATGCAGCTCATTTAGGCATTGGCAAAAAAAATATGATTAATTAGCCATCTTTACCTCTATCATCACCCATTTTTAGGGTTCCGTACCCAAAGGGTAAAACTGGAACCCTATTACTGAGACTTCGCTGTCCGTCCGTCCGTCCGTCCGTCTGTCACCAGGCTGTATCTCATGAACCGTGATAGCTAGACAGCTGAAATTTTTACAGATGATGTATTTCTGTTGCCGCTATAACAACAAATACTAAAATACAGAATAAAATAAAAATAATGGTACGGAACCCTTTGTGCGCGAGCCCGACTCGCACTTGCCCGGTTTTATATTTAAAAAGTGTATTTATTGGATTTGTCCTTGCTATTAATAACCCAACAGTGGCATAAATACCGTTTAATCACAGATGCACCCATACCTCATGTTATTCCATTAAAAAAATATCAATTCGTAAAAAAGGAAGAAAATTTAGGACGCGCGAATGTACACGCCTCAGTGTGCGGGGGCCTAAAGCTAATGACTTGTTTGTGGCGTAGTGTCGCTCGTTTGTTTCGGAAATGGATCGCGTCGAGTCTTGCTTATTCTTGCCGTTTCTTGCTCGGCAATTTCTTGCGTCTTTTGTTCGGTGTGTTCGCGAGACGTGTTAGAAAATCCGCTTATTATGCTGCTTGTTTGCGGTAAAGGCATTGTTTGTTACCTAAACAATGGAGTTCCTTTCGTTTAATTTGGAACCACATGCAGCTGTATAAAAAAAGCTGACTATTATTAAGATTACGGACAAAGGAATTGCGTATATAGAGTAGAGTTGCAGTTGGGGTTCACTTGAGAACGTTTAGAAAACTTTAGCAACTAAGTTTTAAGCCCTGTGCAGACTGGGGCGTCAACACGCGCGCTTAGAATGGAGCGTGTGTATATAAGAAAACAATCAATTAGAGTCGCCCAGTGAAACAAAAGTTATTGCTTAGAAGTCTCCTTACATTAGTCCTCTCTTAATTAATCGTCACTTGTCAAATAAACCAAAAAACAAATACCAGAGAATTGAATTTCATTTGTAAACTAACATCCTATTCACAGAAGACCACCTTCTTACAAGTTTCTTGTTTTACAAAGCAATATGATACAACAAACGAATTCTCGGCGGCTTCAGATGTCAAGATTCTGTGAAATTATTTCAATGGGAGCCGCTGAGCGGTGATGTTGAGAGATATAATCCACTCGAGGCGCTGAGGGCGGAACGGCGCCGCGGGGAGTATTACTTATTGTAATACTTATTGTCGTATGAATTCAAATTAACATGGTAGCTGCTACTAGGTTTAAAAAGCCTTGTGAGTATCTTCCATCATCAAAATACTCCCACTGGGTCTAATCAACCCGGCTGCGAACAGTTTGAAAGTGCATGAAAACTGGCCTAGCAGCCAACGAGTTATAGAGATTTAAATCCCAAACAATGGCTTTTCGAAATTCGCCCTTGTCTGGATGTAACTGAGATCTGAGTACATTATATGATACCCATAGTATACAAAATTTGCTTGGTTTGGAATCATACGACGAGTATGTGCTTTCTGGCGATATAAAAAAACACGCGATAAATATATAACAATAAATGAGTGTTTAAAGACGTAAACATGTTTAAACATGTATTTTGAGAGTATCGTAAAATCAACGCCAAACCTCGACGAATTTCGGATAGGCAAATCGATTCTCATAATCGATTATGCAATATCACATTCCAACACCGAACTAATGTCCGCTTCGATCACAGTTCCACACACACGACTGAATCGATACCTATTCAATTCGAATAGCGTGAGAATCGATTTGTTCCAACCGTCGAGATTGTTTTGAAGTAATCTGATGATGTTTGCAATTTTGTGGAAGCAATATCATAGCAGTGGTAGCTGAGTGCACGCTTTGCATTCAAAGTGTGTAGGTTCAAACCTATGCTCGCAACTTGGAGTTTTATGTGCGAATTTCTTTTTCATCTGACATTATCACTTGGTAAAAATGGGGAAGAAAACGATCGCGAGGACAGGCAAGGAAAGGATATTTCCAAAATTTGCAAATTTGAAATATGTAGCCAAACGGCTTACGCTGGTCCAAGCAGTCATCAAGCTAACACTAATATTATTAGTATTTAAAGGAATTCCTATAAATCTTACTGTATCTACGGTACAAATTTGCTGTGTAAATAATAAGTAAAATACAAATACATAAAGTAAAAGCTACAACGTTCATAACCACGGTTCATATTTGCTTTTACTTATTTCTCAAGGAAATGTAAACATTTACAAAGAAAAACTTGTCCAAACGAACCGAATAAACTTCAGCTACGCCTTAGTTGCTACGGGAGTACGCCGTAGTATCATGCGCTACGATATTATAAACTCCAACTTGCGTAGCTAAATTAAGTATTTGTTGAAGTAGTTTTATTGTTGTTTATATTTTAATTTTACCATTTTTATACTGACTGCATTTTGTAAAACTATGCCTTGTTTTTTCTACAATGTCAATTACTTATTCAAACAAAATTAAAACTTATCCTCATGTAAATAAAGCCCGTAACCACCAAATTCAATTGACCTATGTTCGAGTCATCTAACACTCCACCATCACGTATTTGAAATATCAAACATATTTTTTCTAAGAATGATCACGAAAGCACAGATAAATAAATTAATGGTAAAAAACCTTTTTAAAAACAAGCATTTATTTAATTGCACTTAGTTTTCGTGTTCTCCTTAGCAAGCCCTTTCATTTGATACCCATACTGTGGTAGTGCAAAAAAATAACTATTCCGCCATCTTGGATGATCCGCCATATTAGAATTAGAATGACGTCACATAGCTAAGCATGCATTGTTATCCAAAGTGAGCGTGTATACCAAATTTCAGCTCAATCGGTTAAAGATAACTGATTTAAAATTCAGTTGGAAGATTCCACCCGGACATACATTGCAAGTTATTATAAAGCTTGTAATAATAAAAAATATATAGAATCTTTTTCGATGTCGACTCTCCATTGTTACCAATTACCTACTTCCGAAGCACAAATTTACCCTTGATCGGGTCTTGTCAAACAATTACTGACTCATCTATTTAATCTTGATTAATTAAACTTAGATCACATACGCTTTGACGTATCAAGTAATGATTAACTCGGTGCGGTAGGTACCTATAGTCAAACTAGTCAAACGTTGAGGCATTTCTGGCTTGATATATACCTACATATACTCACGCTTTAACTTCACCTAGGTAGGCAGAGACTACTGATTGCCACATATCTTTTACGTTTCATCAACATCCATACATATTTTCAGACATTTCATAGAGATGTAGTGTTGACGTCTCTGGAAAGACCTATAGACTCAAGTACGAAAGGGGTGCAAGTTCAAATCCTAGGCTTACATTTCAGGAATTTTCGGATGTCATGTGCCATGGCATTTTCAATAATGATTATCACTTGCTGAACGGTGAAGGCAAACATTGTAAAGAAACCTGCACGTCTATTAAAACGCATGTCAAGTTCACCAATCCGCACTGGGCAAAGGCATGAATCTCCTTGCTATTGAGGGGGGATGTGGCAGTGTAATGGCAATAGACTCTTATTACATCTGGAGCAAAATACATCGGAGAAGGCACTGCAGTGCTCCTCTGTCTATCTTTTAGTGATATACAGTCGTGATGATGTTTGTGTATTTTAATTTTATTTTATGAACGTATAATTATACGTAATTATTGCGGCACGGGTTGAATTAAATAGCCATAACAATAAAATATGTATATTGACGTACCACACGTTAGAAAGATTTTTGTTAAGACTTGGCGCGCATTTTAGACTCGGTTCATAAAACGACTGTTTTTGAATGATATAATTTAAGGCCGATTTATCCATTCATAGACAAAATACTCTAATACAGACACTTTAAATTGCATCTTCCTCCTCTTTTACGAAATTAATTAAATGATGAAATTTAATGGAGAACGATGAGAAACGGCTCCATTTGCGATTAGCGGGTATATCACCAATGTCTAGTTATTAATAGTATACGCTAATTTAATGATACATCATCATATATATACATCATCACGCCTGTATTTCCCCGGAGGGGTAGGCAGAGGTGCACTCTAGTGCGTCCACACTTCGCCGATGTATTTTGGTCGCAATGTAATAGGGGGCGAGCCTATTGCCATTATACCGGGCAGCTTCCCCCTCAATACGAGGGATATTTGGGCCAAATTTAATATATACACAGTATATATGGGTAATGAGGGTGATAAAGATGGCGGATGATTGAATTACATTGTATACATTTCATTCGAGTTATCTGTTACATAAAGACTTATCTGAAAACTGAAAAATCGGCCCATAGTAAAGGTTTACTATAATAATTAATAAAAATTAAAAGATAGACTTTTTTGTAATTTTTATGGTGCCATGTAGAATTGTTTTAAGTAACGAAATACAAATATGTAGATTGCTAAAATAAAATAATAAATACATACTTTATTAATCGACTTCAAAAAGGATAAGGTTATCAATGTGTCCCGTTTGTATTTTTAAAAATAAATGCACAATTGACTTACAAAAATGTATTTGCTTTATACAGAAATATTTATTTTTTGGCTACATTTATCACGACTAGTCTAAAATGTACGCTGTACTTTATATTTAACACGCGGACTGTAAACCTATAATTTTTTCGTAGGACATCTTACACAATTAATATTTCCTTATATCGCGTATATTTTTTGGGGTTCCGCAAAATGCAAAAACTTTACCGTCAGCCAATATTCTATAAGTGCCTGGGAACAAAATGATATCCCTACAACCTTGTACTTGCAAAAAAGATTTCGTGAACATCAAATCCCTCACCGCTATAATTAAAGATATACCATATCGAGGGTTGAAAGGCTATTTGGCTTAAGCGACACTGTTGGGCGATGTTGACTTATATATCTACATATTTGGAATCAGCGAATTTATCTGCGTCGAATGAGTATCTACTGGTACTAGATTTATTTTATTTTATCCACTGCTGGGCACGGGCCTCCCCTCATTGCGAGGGGGATTCAGGCCATAGTCCACCACGCTGGCCCAGTGCGGGTTGGCAGACTTCACACAGCTTTCGAGAACTAGCGAAGTTCCCTCAGACGTGCAGGTTTCCTCACGATGTTTTCCTTCACCGTTTCATAGTATGTGATAATCTCGGATGAAAATGAGATTCGCACATAAATCCCAGAGGTGCGAGCCGAGGTTTGAACCTGCACAGTTTGATTTGCAAGGCGTGCGTTCGACCACTCGGCTACCACTGCTATTAGCTGCCTAAACTTCTTAGTAAATGAAATTTTCTCTGAGGCTATTTTTCTTAGATTGTGCTAAATTCGTTGATTATGACGACATTAAGTTAATGTTACTATTTCAAACTTTACTTTAAATTCTACATAAAGTGTATATTTATATTGTTCAGACAGAAAAACCCTGAAGCCTTAAGTTGAGTCCTTTCAATGTAACTTAAAAGAGATATATAAGAATATTTTGAATACTTTTGAAAATTTAGGAAGTATGGGCATGCTCTAAGCTTGCTATGATTAAGGCAAATCTAGTCAATTGCCATATAAATACAGGGTGTTTCAGAAGTCCGAAATAATAGTTTAGGTACATATACGTTGGCAAATATATAAAGATGCATAGTGAAGGTAGAACATAACTAACTATAATAGTTTTCGTGATAGCAGTGGTAGCCGAGTGGTCGAACGCACGCCTTGCAAATCAAAGTGTGAAGGTTCAAACCCCGGCTCGCACCTCTGGGTTTCATGTGCGAATCTCATTTACATCCGAGATTACCACTTGCTATGAAACGGTGAAGGAAAACATCGTGAGGAAACCTGCACGTCTGAGGGAACTTGACTAGTTCTCGATAGATGTATGAAGTCTGCCAACCCGCACCGGGCCAGCGTGGTGGACTATGGCCTGAATCCCCCTCGCATTGAGGGGAGGCCCGTGCCCAGCAGTGGGACATTAAAAAGGGCTGTAGTTATAATAGTTTTCGAGTTACAGACCTTGAAAGATTTGTCACAGATATTGTGTTGTGGCTATAAGGCACATCTAGAAGCCTATTCGACAGTGCAAAATTCATCAACGAGAGGCGACTACTAATATTCATAAAACAGAACTTGAAAATTTCGCAAAGGACTCGATATATTAAACATTTTTAAAATTGGAGACGAAACAAAAGTTCCAATGTCATGTTCTAATTTAGATGGAATTTTTACCAGATACTCGTGCAAACGGCGAAGTATTATTTAGGACTTCTAAAACACGTATATAGGTACGGAACCAAATTTAAACTCGACATGGGCGGCATTTTCATACCACTAATTAAAACAAAAGCGGTATACAAGAAAGGGAAATAACTAAAAAAGTATTATTACTGCACTTAGGGACAACATGGCGACACTGGTGAAAAGATTTTTTATTAAAAAACATAAAACCCCAAGAAATGGAAGACAGGTATCTTATGAACTAACTTAAAGATACTGAATGATAAATTAAGTGCAAAAATAACGTTAAATGATATTATTGAATTGAGAAATAAAAAATAATGATGTCCCAACTTGACTATGGGCCGATTCTTTAAACCTATTACAGTGGGGTTATTCGTCAAATACAATTGCAAAATAGTCCCTTAGAAGAATCTGAGTGCTTTTACTATTATTTTTTTATTTGAAATGTGATACTATTAAAACTAATTACCAAAAACTAAAAATAAACATTGAATTTAATACAGGTATATAATGCTGCAGATTACGATGAAACGTATGTCGTACCAAAGAAACTATTGCGTATTACCGGCATTCAAATGGTTGATAACGTTTCTACGTTTTTCAGGTAATAAAGAAGGATCTGGACGTAGGCCTCTCCCAAGATGCGCCACTGAGCCCGATCTTCGGCTCTTCTTTTCCAGTCATTGCCCACCGCTTTGCGCATATCGTCGGGAGAGGCCTACGTCCAGCAGTGGACTGACACCGGCTGATGATGATGATGATGATAGAAGGATCGGACAAACATAAGATAACACACGGACTAAAAGCTAACATGACTTTAAGCAAATCTGAAGTAGATAGCTTCGCCATAATTTTGTGAGATGCATCAATTTGCCATTGCTTTACCACCCAAGGCATCCGTGATTGAAGCAAATAATTTTCTGTTGTTGTGGGTCATAGTTGTTCAAATTAGGGTTTAATAAGTTAATATAATCTAAAGTGCTTAACAAATTAATTATCCCACTTTCTAACTAAACATTGAAGATTATAAGAAAACGTTTTCTAAATGATGGACGATTTTGAAATAAAACTATTTTACGGATTGTATCGCGTTTATTTACTTTTTTATGTTCCCGATGTTTCGGCTGCTTTACATGGCTATTTACATGGTCACGGGGGGACTGAGGTGTTAGACGTCCTGATGTCATTGTTAATAACTGGGTACTTTCATATTTAGTTGTTGTTTGCGGTCCGATCCACGCAGAAAGTGCTCGTGATAGAATCCGTAAAATAGTTGTATTTCAATGTGTAGTATTCGCGTAAATATAAGAAAACAATATATTTAGATTTTTAAAAATATTATGCATTTCCTCAGTTTCTGCTTAGATGTGTTCTACTGGTTTGAGTTCGCGAACTTATTTTGGGTGGTACCTAGTGAGTTCTTCGGTATAGTGACGGCGGCTTCGAATGCAGGCTCTTTCAACGAAGCAATTGGCGTATTCCGTATGATACCATGCTTCGGATCTTCAATTTTGGGTAAGTAAAATCAGCTGGTTGAACCAGCGACACTGAAATTAATATAATTTATTTGTATACTACTGCAAAGTCCTCAAAGTCGTATGATTAGGTTTTCATCTTGATTTCTAAAGTGCACGTCATGCCTTTATCCAAAGAGCTTTTTAACAAATTCAAATAATCTGAATAAAAATCTAGAAACCCGAGTTTAGTATGGCAAAGATGCTGCCTACTATCGTTCCGTTGCTTATCCTTAGAATCTGTACTATTGAAAAACTTTTAAATATTATTTTTCAAATTAGTTTCTTCACTTTTATTGAGTTTCTTACAGGCTCTTCTCAGTGAAAGGAGCATTCTGGATATTCCAAACCGGTTGTAAGCCTCCGTTTGAAACATGTTAGATTTAATAGGGAAATAAATTGATCAGAAGATTTTATTGTTCAGCTTTGTTCAAATCGTTCAAAATGGTGTATAATCGCGCTGTGTATGAGAATCTAGTGATGGAACTGCGAAGCATGTGGCCGCGGGGATCGGTGACTGAGGGTGAACACAAAATCATACAGGAAGCGCTCAGGCAGCTAAATATTATCGTTAAAGGTACGTATATCAAAAAACCTTAATGCAGTACTTGGTACTGAATTTGGCAGTACTTTGCAGTACTACATGACTCTTATTTGGCTTGTGTCGGCAAAAAAAATATCTGCACGTAAGGAGTTTGCAAGATGACTGAAAGATATGTGAAACATATAATAAAACTCTATAACAAAGCCACGAGCGTAAAGTTCATACGTGCTTTACTTTAACATAAATACTCATTACAAATATGAAAAAAGATTGAAAATCTGTAACAAAAACCGCACCACCACACACATAAATTTGCTCCCTTGATTGATGACACTAAATAGTAAGAATAAAATTTTAACAAAAAACAAAAACCAACATCAAAAACCTAGGTGAACTAAAAAGCTAAAAATAACCTTATAATTCATTACGTAGATGCCAATCTACGTCAGACTAGGCAAGTACTCACATAAATTGGCACATACATAAAAAAAAAACCAATTGAATTGAGAACCTCCTCCTTTTGGAAGTGGGAAAAAATGTGCTTTGTCTATCAAGTAAAATAGTTAATTTTGGTATTGGAAAATATTTGTCGCGATTTAATTGCAATAAATTGATTAATCGAATCAGTCAAGCAATAATGATCCAAGTATTCAGATTCATAATGTACAAATTTAAATGGGATTTTTCTAGGATATTTCTGGTGCAACAATGTGCTACTAATCAGTTTCCTAGCACCCCCGTTCTTCATGACTGTAGGCCGATACTTGGGGTACGATGGTCCAATGAACCTGCACTTTCTGTACTGGCTGCCTTTTGATCCTATGCAACCTGTTTACTATGAGGTCATGTTGGTTTTGCAGACCTGGCACGGTAAGTCCTATTGTCAACGTTTAAATGCTTAATACAAAGACCTATACACAGTATGGTTTCAATTCAGTACACCTCTGCCTACCCCTTCGGGGAATACAGATGTGATGATGTTTTATTATTAATCACAATGATACATCATCATCACGCCTGTATTCCCCGAAGGGGTAGGCAGAGGTGCACTGCAGTGCGCCCACACTTCGCCGATGTATTTTGGTCCCAATGTAATAAGGGGCGAGCCTATTGCCATTATACCGGGCACACAGGTTTCCTCACGATGTTTTTCGTCACCGTTTCTTAGCAAGTGATAATCTCAGATGAAAATGAGATTCGCACATGGAACCCAGAGGTGCGAGCCGGGGATAGAACCTGCGCACTTTGATTGCAAAGCGTGCGTTCGACCACTCGGCTACCACTGCTTTTAATGTAATCTAATGCTAATCACAGTGAATTTCTCAAGATCAGTGAAAATGTATGTTAAAACGTTCAAACTAAATTTGATAGCACTACAATATTGCTGTCTCCTACATACATTACGGGCGTGAGGAAGACGGCAATACGCTCTGTTTATTTTAGTTTGGTGTCTCCAGATCAGATTGAATAATTTTCAGCGTTAATAGTGATTTATTGGAATGTCTCCTGGGATATGATGTTTTGTACGTTCATCTGTCACATCACAATACAGTTTGATCTTTTGGCGCTGAGGATCCAGAGATTATTCCACGTTGAGGTGGACAGGCCACTCCCGGAATACTATCCCCTAGGTGAGCTGAATATACTTGTATCTTGTATCACTGTATATACCAGTGGTTTCCAAACCTATTTTGTATACTGCCCACTTTGAGAATAAATTATTTTTTTGCGCCCCCATTTTTTCACCTACTAAAAACATTCATTCTAAACGAGACTTACTATAGCCCGCATGAGTTAACTTGAGACCTAAGCGCAGTAGGTAGTACACAACGGCACTGAGGTCTCACCCCAAGCCTCTACACAACGACCCCATTTTTTTTGGGTCTCTTACCACCCCCCTTTAGGCCTGAAGTGCCCAATAGGGACTTTTTTAAAGTTATTTATATTTTCATTTGCAGCTTCTATCAGTAGGGGATTAAGAACCAATGGGAACATAGTAATGTGTGATGACAAAAATGAAGAAAACTTGAAAATCAAAGAGAAAGAACTTGCTGATATTATATTGAGACATCATGCTTTGATTAGGTAATCGACTTGCTCTCAAATTTGTAAAGTACTTTTCAGAACAAACTTTTTGATGTCACCCTGACAGCAGTGGTAGCCTACCTTGCATACAAAGGATGTGCTGTGTAGTCTGGAACATCTGTACTTTTCAGATTTTATGTGCAAATGTCATTTTCAACGAATACCACTTGCTGAACGGTGAAGGCAAACATTGTCGAAACCTGCATGTTTATATAAAAGCGTGTGAAGTTCACCAGCCCGCACTGGGCCAGGGTGGTGGACTATAGCCCAAATCTCTCACGTATTGAGGTATAATAGTAATCGGTGGAGTGTGGGTGTACTACAGTACACTAAGCCTACTGTCTTGGCGTGATACTTTATTTATATTTACGAAAGGCTCAAGATTTTCTTTCTTTTAATTTAAGGCTCAAGATTTTTAATTGAACTCTTTCAGGGTTCAATTTTTACCAAGGTATGTGGTTTTTTATAAGTTCCTAAAAATCTCTATTATTATGTGCAGACTATCTGGGGACGTAGAAGCAATGTTCAGTTTGGCGCTACTGATAAACTTCATGAATGGCTCGGTAATAATATGCTTCTGTGGATTCTGTTCAGTCGTAAGTATTGACCGCCCAATTGTACATAGCTACTGTATTTAGACCTAAGAATGTTGTATTTTTTTCATTATAATATACAATAAAAATCTATCTCTATCTTTATATCAAAGGATAAAACGCCATTTGACTTAGGCAAATTTTTTTAAATTTCCATACTCATTCGACGCAGAAAAAATAGCTGATTCCAAATATGTACATTAGTCAATATCGCCCAAAAGTGTCGTTTAAATCAAATTGCCTTTTAACCTTCAAATATAATACCCTGAACATACTGGGGCGAGCACTTTGACTTGAAAGTTCGTGGCAAAAGATACGCACATTCGATTTTGAACCATGAGGTAACTGACCGACGGTGTTTAATCGACATATTGCAAACGATATAACATTGATTGGCCGATAGGTTTTATTTTTCGAAAACGCAGGAAAATATAACTTTATACGTTGCGTAGTTATTTGTTAAGATAAGGCAGATTTTTAAATAAGTTTTTACTGGAAAAAACTCTTCTTTTTTTACGAAATGAATTAATTTATGAAATTTAATACAATAAGATGAGGAATGGCTCCACCTGCGATTAGTAATTTATACATCACTCGTGTCCCTACAATTGCTATAGTTAAAGTTGCACGCCTGTAGATCCTAACAATAAAGTTTATTTTTTTCGGCAGCTTGTAGAGAAGTGGAACGACGTAGCTTACAAGTCTTTCCTACTGACCACACTATCGCAGACATGGCTTCTCTGTTTGCATGGACAGAAGCTGGTGGATTCAGTAAGTCTATTCAAATCATATTTCCTTCCGCTAATAGCATAATAAATAAATATAGCCAGACAATACATACTCATCGCGTGATCCCAAACTAAAAAAAAGTGTACTATGGGTATAATATATTGGATTGGGGGCGATCCCAGTCACAGTTAAGGTATTTGTCAAATAAAGGCCTTTCTAATAACACAAAAACTAGACCTTAAGAGTAGTTATTTTATTTCAGAGTTTAGGCGTTTCACAAGCTCTCTACAACTCCGGGTGGTACAAAGCGTCTATAAAAATAAGGAAATCAATATTAATTATGCTGCACAGGTAAATTCTATTAATTAAGTACTAGATGCACAAAAAAACATGGTAAATCCTATATTCATGTATATTTGTACTTGAACTTAATACTCGTCTATTATAGAATAAAAGACAAGTATTCAGTTTGATATCATTAATTTTTATGTACTTGGTATGTAACTAGAAAATAAACTTGTAACTGTATTCCAAATTAATAGAACTGACATGTACATCATCATCATCACGCCTGTATTCTCCGAAGGGGTAGGCAGAAGTGCACTGTAGTGCGCCCACACTTCGCCGATGTATTTTGGTCCCAATATAATAGGGGGCGAGCCTATTGCCATTATACCGGGCACATTCGCCCTCAATACGAGGGAGATTTGGGCCATGGTCCACCACAGTGGCCCAGTGCGGGTTGGTGAACTTCACACGCCTTTCTATAGACGTGCAGGTTTCCTCACGATGTTTTCCTTCACCGTTCAGCAAGTGGTAATCATTGTTGAAAATGACATTCGCACATGAAAATTATCTCAGAGGTGCGGGCCCGGGATTTGAACTTGCACCCCTTACGTTCAAGACGGGCGTTCTTGCCCACGAGGCTACCACTGCTTGAACTGACAAATAAATTAATATTTACCAAAATAAATGCATATGAATATGAGTACGTTTTAGAATTGGCATATAATGCAGCGTCTTGCCACCACTGTGTGCTTGGGGCTTTTACGGGCACTTAGAGTTTTGTAGTTACTTTTTCGTTTTTAAAATTTATCTAGGCAAGACAAGCTGAATATATTTTTCCTTTCAGGGCTCAAAAGAGTGTTCACGTCACCACGTATGGATTTTCTGCTATATCATTAGCGAGTTTCAGTACGGTATGTCGGCTCTAGGTATTGCAATTAACTTTTTTATTTTATTTAATGGCCTCTTTGAAGCAGAGGAGGCAGTGGTAGTCGAGTGGTCGAACGCACGCTTTGCAATCAAAGTGCGCAGATTCGAATCTCATTTTATCCAAGATTATCACTGGCTATGAAACGGTGAAGGAAAACATTGTGAGGAAACCTGCACTTCTGAGAGAACTAGACTAGATCGCGATAGATAATATATTAGCTTTTATACTATACAATATCGCTATAAAAATTATAGCATACATGTCTATCTGATGATAAACGAGATGCTGTAAAGTTTCATCAAAATCCGTTCAGTCGTTTTTGCGTGAAAGAGTAACAAACATCCTTCTATCCATCCTCACATCCATAACTGAGGCCTCCCGCACACTGGGGCACACCGCACAATTTTTTTGCCATACCAAAACAAACTGTATTGACTCATTGAAAAAGTTCATTCTTCAACTAACTGACACTGACAGCTCGAGCGAATTTTGACGCGTAGGAGCGTGGCTTCTACCACACAAATTAAATCTTTATGCACATTGACACAGAGTTTGTTTTGGTATTTGAAAATAAATTGACATTAAACGTATTACATTACCTTCACATTTATAAAACGGTTATTTTTTTTCTATTTTCAGATAGTGAAAACATCGTGGTCATACTTCACGCTGATTTTGAACGCATACGAGAAATGAAATCATCGTATAAGTAGTTGCTTTTAGGAGGTGCACCCAAATAGTGTAGTGACATACACAATTTAGTAAGAAATACAATATTTAAGACAATACAATGTAGTAAATAAATTGTATACTGAACAAAAATTACATCGAATTTAAAAAAATATACATCATCACGACTGTTTTCCCCGGAGGGGTAGGCAGAGGTGCACTGTAGTGCGCCCATACTTCGCCGATGTATTTTGGTCCCAATGTAATAGGGGGCGAGCCTATTGCCATTATACCGGGCACATTCCCCCTCAATACGAGGGAGATTTGGGCCATAGTCCACCACGCTGGCTCAGTGCGGGTTGGTGAACTTCACACGCCTTTCTATAGACGTGCAGGTTTCCTCACGACGATTTTCCTTCACCGTTCAGCAAGTGGTCATCATTAGTTAAAATGACATTCGCACATGAAAATTAACTCAGAGGTGCGAGTCCGGGATTCGAACTTGCATCCCTTACGTTCAAGGCGGGCGTTCTGGCCCGCGAGGCTACCACTGCATCAGATTTGAATTTAAAAAAAAAAACTAACTGTTATGGTGGGCACACTGATGCAGAAACACGTTACAAAATATTTGACAATACTAAAATTTACTTTGTATAACTAAAAATAAAGATTGAATTCCTGTGGCCACGCGACCACGTTGCAAAATACTCGCTTCAACGATGAAATGTCGTTGAAGAATGAATATTACTTCTCCATCTTAATTAAGATGCTAATTTAAGGCCAGATTTTTCTAACTCCAGAACAAAATGTCAAATGAGTATGTCGAATAAAGTTATTTGGCGCTATCTTCCGATAAAGCATATCTGGCTATTTAAAAATGAAATTGTTTGCTATTTATCGCATAAACACGGTCTTTTAATATGACAATTATAAAACCGACCCTAAGACAAACACCTAAAGGTCTCATTTTATAATACAGGAAGGTAAGGTTACTTGAAATATCAAATTAGATTTACCATTTTATTCCCATTACTCTTACCGCACATAAAATCTCTTAATGAGCCCTTAAAAAGATTGTTTCTTTGGTACATTACTGCTTTATAAATCATGTTGGTCAAGGCCGCTTTTATTCCGGCTTTTAGGGGCTAAGGGATGGGAAAATACCGACTTCGAAGTGGTCGATTTATAAGATATCTCGACTATAATGAAAATTATTCTACGCGTTTACCATCATCAATCTTGTATCGATGTACATATCTATCAAATACGTCAATGTGTTATTCGTAACGATTCTTCTTGAGAACGAGAACTCTCTCCGGGACTAATTGTTGATTGAGTAATATAAAACTACTGGGACACGTAAAAAAAACATTTTAAGTCTGTTATGTTCTTCAGATTCATTATTGCAAATAGAAAATTTTACCGTAATATAAAAAATACCTTTTTCTTTCAAATTGCTCAGTTTACTTTAACGTTATTCTATTATCGGAACCATAAAAATATAGAAAAAGAAGACATAATAAACAGAGACCCAATTCTCGCAAAATCAACTCCATCTCTAATACGAAATATGTCAAAACAAAACGTCAAATTGGTCGTAATTTTCGACATATGTCGAATTAGAGATAATGTCGAACTTGCCAGAATTGTCCCGCAGAGGCTTTACCTCTTCAAGTATTGTTGTTTCAATAGTAAGTATTAATTTTTGGTAGATTTTGTACCGTCGAAAATTGAAAAGTTATATTAAAAACATTGCTGCAAGGCATGTGGTGGGGCAGTATTCCACATTTAAAATTATAACAATCAAAAGTTTTTTACATGGAAATTCGAATCACTTCTACTTGACTGTAAGTGGTAAGCACATCACTAATAGGAACTGAGCATTTTAAGTGAATTGCCGTCCCCGAGGGAATAATTGAACGATGTTTTTGTACTATTCGAAAGGGACTCGATTTACGATCGCATTAGAATTGCTTTAGTGATATAACTTGATTAACTGCACGTACTAGGTGGGCGTTTAAAGTGCGGTTTTTACGGTCCAACTTCTGTTAGAGCAAACTGACTCAATAACAAGCTCCAAGTTTATTGCATTTACACCATGAACACACTGGAGCTGGCAAATTCACTTGAATTTTAGTGAAAATGTACACTGTGTCACTATATTTATTAGGTTGAATGTTTATCGGCAAGAGCCATGCGACAATGTTACTAAATTGGCTAACAAAGTCGATGACATTTCGTTGTAAAACGATCTACTTCCATGAGTTGATACATGGAGATATATAACGGAGATGGCATATCGAACCCGCGCTGCGGTATTTTTTCTAGTTTGTTTGACTCCGCCATTGTTGTTTTCCCATATATTTGCCGTATGCTACAGGTACATGAGATAACAACAATGGCGGAATAATTACCGCAGAGCTATACGAAGAGTAGAGTCGTTATGGGTATTCTTGTCACTCTATGGTTGATACAGGTCGTTATTATATGCAAATAATTGGTCGCATTTTGTCGAGCCTATTTTTGCAGTAGTTGCAGCATGAGGGCCAAGACTAGACTTGTGTCACAGAATATGTTGATTATATCTCTTTATCTTTTATGAAATAAGGCAGAGAGCGACCGAGCCAATCCGTGACAGACGTATTGTCTTGACTTGCGTGCCAACACCGCAGGGCTATATAAAAAATAAGCTTCGCAACGACCTGCATATGACTTGATATATCCCTGTGAATTGTGTGTGTAGCTGTTAGTCCTAATAAATAAATAAATTAATCAGACAACACATATTCATCGTATGATTGACAAACACAAAAGCTTGTACTATGGATACTATACAATGGACTGGAGGTGATCCCAGTTACACCAAAACCAGAGTAACTTCAATGTTCTTATTAATAATTGTAAATCCTGCTAATCCTACTTTCTTCCTACAGATCTTCTTACTAATATGTGTTATAAATGTGAACGTTTGTAAGCATGGATGAACGGATGGTTGAATGTTTGTTACTTTTTCACGGAAAAAGAACTGAACGGATTTTGATGTAACTTTACATTAATATTGATTAAACATCAGAATAACATATAGGCTATAATGATACTGAATAAAATGAGTCTGCGCGGACGCAATCGCGGGTAGAAGCTAGTACAAAATAAATGGTACTTCGATATAATTTAAAAAAGAGACAATTATTATTTTCGACAAAAAAGGAGTTGCTAAATATAATGTTAGCCATGCATTTTATTATTATGTACCACAGGATGGACATAAAAACTAAGTGGCCATATTACGAGCGTATCGACGCCCGTAAAGGCCATATTCGGACGGAAGAGGACGATTTATAAAAGGGCCCGCGTGATACAAGGGAGCGTTATAGCCTTTGGACGTTAAGAGATATGTAAGGAGAGTGCTTGTGTTACGTAGGTGGACACATTTAGCCACCCAAATTGGTCGACATTACGGGTAGATTGTTATTGGTTTGGAAGAAATACCTACAAGCTGTATACAGGCTATATTAGAAGTCCGAAATACTTTGCCGTTTCATGAGTATCAAGTTTACAACAATTTATTTTCTTAGAGACCTAGTCTTACCTGCCGTACCTTCCACTGCCTTGCGCATCCAGGGGAGTCATAATGTAGTACACAAACTCTAATACATTTTGACCAACAATACAGAGGGGAAGTGCACTGCAGTGCACCGCTACCCATCCCTTCGGGACAAAATTCGCCGTGATGTGATGTATTTTAATACTGAACAATGTAGAGCACTTACTAAGGTCCTCAATTAAACCAGTCGGTCGACATACATCATCACGCCTGTATTCCCCGAAGGGGTAGGCAGAGATGCACTGCAGTGCGCCCACACTTCGCCGATGTATTTTGGTCCCAATGTAATAGGGGGCGAGCCTAGTGCCATTATACCGGGTACACTCCCCCTCAATACGAGGGAGAATTTTTGGACTTTATTCCACCACGCTGGCCCAGTGCGGGTTGATGAACTTCACGCGCCTTTCTATTGACGTGCAGGTTTCCTCACGATGTTTTCCTTCACCGTTTCATAGCAAGTGATAATCTCGGATGTAAATGAGATTCGCACGCACATGAAACCCAGAGGTGCGAGCCGGGGTTTGAACCTGCACACTTTGATTGCAAGGCGTGCGTTCAACCACTCGGCTACTACTGCTTATACGTGGTCTATACACGACATATATAGTGATAATTCTGTACAAAGTATCTTAAAGCCGATTGGTATGTAAACAAGGTCTCCCCAACTCTGTTTTATTAACGAAATCGACTTCTCAAACTAACCTAGCGACATCTATCGTAGATAGGTACAAAAATCTTAAACAAATCTACAATTGGACGTACAATAATTTAACAATTTAAACTTAACAGTTACATAACTGGCTTCGTTAAACTGTTACGCACGGCTCAATGTATGCTGATTGCGCGAAGTTTGAGACGAGACGCAGAACTAAGTTTTAAATGGATTAACACAACGATTGACTGTTAAGTAATTACCGCTTACAGAATATAAACTAATTTAATACTTAACATTAACAGCTCAAGATTTAAAATCGATGTTTAATAGTATATTGTTATAATGTTAGAGTACCGCCGGCTAATGCAACATTTTAAATTATTATTTTGTAGTCACAGCTATTTACAATTCAAAGTAAAAATAAAATAAATATGTAAAATAATGGTCCTTGCGTACCCAAGACGCTGGCTGCATTCCATCGCTGAATGGCTAGAGCCACTCGTTGAACGAGGAAATGGCCTGTTTTTAATTAAAATATATTTTTATGTCGCCAAAATAAGCAACGCTTGTACTATGAGTACCATTCAATGTACTCAGTTACACCCAGACAAGGGCAATTTCCGAAAGTGCCATTTCCGAAATTGGCGCTGACGGGAATCGACATTGCGACCACCTGCGGGGCAATTCTCGCGATATCGACGACATCATCACTATCTTAGATATGTCGAAACAAAACGTCAAATTGGTCGTATTTTTTTTTCGTTTTTTACGACATATCTCGAATAGAGATGATGTCGACCATGCGAGAATTGGGTCCCTGGTGCAGTGAGTCGAGCGTCCTTCATTCGGATCACTTGACTAAGCTATCAGCAGTCGACACAGCAAGAATACTAAAGAAAGGTGCATATACATACTAAGAGCGATGAAAAGCACCATGATTGAAAGAAAATAATTTACTACGCGTACACCAAATAGTGGAATAAGGTAAGGCAGACGATAAATGCTTTTGTATATATATACATCATCATCACGCCTGTGTTCCCCGAAGGGGTAGGCAGAGGTGCACTGTAGTGCGCCCACACTTCGCCGATGTATTTTTAGGGTTCCGTACCCAAAGGGTAAAACGGGAACCCTATTACTGAGACTTCGCTGTCCGTCCGTCCGTCCGTCCGTCTGTCACCAGGCTGTATCTCATGAACCGTGGATAGTTAGAGAGTTGAAATTTTCACAGATGATGTATTTATTTTGCTGCTATAACAACAAATACTAAAAAACAGAATAAAATAAATATTTAAGGGGGCTCCCATACAAGAAACGTGATTTTTTTGCCGTTTTTATAGATAATGGTACGGAACCCTTCGTGCGCGAGTCCGACTCGCACTTGGCCGGTTTTTTTAAATGCTTTTGTAACATAAATTGATTATTTAACTTTCAAATCGAACATTATAATCGCTCTTAGGCTCTATATATTAACTTGAGACTTAAAAACACAAAATATTAATGCATAAAAATGTCTTTCGTGTTGGATTTTTTTTTACGAAATGAATGGAATTATGAAATTTAATTTATGTATTTTAATTAATTAATTAATTTATGTCTTATGTTTTCACTGTTCCTATTTTAGCTGCGATTGATAAAATATGTTGTTTTAATGCCTTAAAATGAATTCATAGAAACTCCACAACGAAAGTATTGGGGGACTTGAGTCTCAAGTAAGTCAGGTCAAACAGAAATTACCCCTAAACATAATTACATTGTAATTAACTTGAATAATTAGTGAGCTATCATATTTTTCGTAAATATAATAACCCGTTATTATGATTTATAGTATACTATTAGTAAGTACCTTCAGTGGAAGACATGTTGGATCTGTTGTAACATGATGTCGTTCCTCAGAACACTTCTTATAAAAGCTCCGAAAGATAACATCGAGAATGTGAGTAAAAATTTAAACAAAATATATGACATATAAGTGTGGTGCACTACAGTGCGACCACACTTCGCCGATGTATTTTGATCCCAATGTAATAGGGGGAGAGCCTATTGCCATTATACCGGGCACATTCTCCCTTTATAGTCCACCACGCTGGACCGGTGCGGGTTGGTGAACTTCACATGCCTTTCTTTAGACGTGCAGGTTTCCTCATGACGTTTCACTTCACCGTTTCATAGCTAGTAATAATCTCGGATGAAAATTAGATTCGCACATGAAACCCAGAGGTATGAGCTGGCGTTTGAACCTGCACACTTTGATTGCAAGGCGTGCGTTAGACCACTCGGCTACCACTGCTATGATACGATAATGATTACCACTTTATTGATGGTTATGGCAAACTTAGTGAAGATATCAGCACGTAAATATAATAAATATAGCCAGACAACATTGTATAACCCTAAACAGATCAAAGCTTGTAATATGGGAACCACACATAATGGACTGGGGGCAATCCCAGATACACCCAGACTAGGGTAAATTAAGAAAACACCATTTCCGAAAATCTACGTTCGGGAATCAAACTCGCAACCACTAGCCGAGCGGCCTCTGCTCAAACAACTAGACCAAGCCATCGGCAAACCGTCTATAGAAAGGCGTGTGCTGTTTACCAACCCGCACTGGGGCCTAAGCACAAACCATTAGACCAAGCCGTCGGAAAACCGTCTATAGAAAGGCGTGTGCTGTTTACCAACCCGTACTGGGGTCTACGCACAAACCATTAGACCGAGCTGTCGAAAAACCGTCTATATTAACGCGTGTGCTGTTTACCAACCCGCACTGGGGCCTACGCACAAACCATTAGACCAAGCCATCGGCAAACCGTCTATAGAAATGCGTGTGCTGTTTAGAACCCCACTGGGGCCTACGCACAAACCATTAGACCAAGCCATCGGCAAACCGTCTATAGAAATGCGTGTGCTATTTAGAACCCCACTGGGGCCTACGCACAAACCATTAGACCAAGCCATCGGAAAAACGTCTATAGAAATGCGTGTGCTGTTTAGAACCCCACTGGGGCCTACGCACAAACCATTAGACCAAGCCATCGGCAAACCGTCTATAGAAAGGCGTGTGCTGTTTATCAACCCGTACTGGATCCTACGCACAAACCATTAGACCAAGCCATTGGCAAACCGTCTATAGAAAGGCGTGTGCTGTTTACCAACCCGCACTGGATCCTACGCACTAACCGTTAGGCCAAGCCATCGGCAAACCGTCTATAGACATGCGTGTGCTGTTTAAAACCCCACTGAGGCCTACGCACAAACCATTAGACCAACCCATCGGAAAACCGTCTATAGAAAGGCGTATGCTGTTTACAACCCCACTGTGGCCTACGCACAAAACATTAGAACAAGTCATCGGCAAACCGTCTATAGAAAGGCGTGTGCTGTTTACCAACCCGTACTGGATCCTACGCACAAACCATTAGACCAAGCCATCGGCAAACCGTCTATAGAAAGGCGTGTACTGTTTACCAACCCGCACTGGATCCTACGCACTAACCATTAGACCAAGCCATCGGCAAACCGTCTATAGAAAGGCGTGTGCTGTTTACCAACCTGCACTGGATCCTACGCACAAACCATTAGACCAAGCCATCGGCAAACAGTCTATAGAAAGGCGTGTGCTGTTTACCAACCCGCACTGGGGCCTACTTACAAACCATTAGACCAAGCCGTCGGAAAACCGTCTATAGAAAGGCGTGTGCTGTTTACCAACCCGCACTAGACTAAGGTGGTGGACTATCGTTTCAATTAGCTTTCTATACTTACTTACATCATTGGTTGGCAGGTTTACAATGCAGACCATTACGACAAATCGTTTGCATTACCTATGAAATTGTTGAAGTGGACCAGCATACCGATCATGCAAGCTGACAGGACTATCACAAGTGCCAAGTAAAACATTCAATTATTCATCTCCAATACCTTTTAGGGGGGCCATCGAATTATTACCATGGCGGATTAACAGTCGTAAATCAAATATCTTATCATAGCCTCTTACCTAATATTCTCATTTTCATCTTCTCATTTTCATCCGAGATTATCACTTGCTATGAAACGGTGAAGGAAGACACAGGGAGCTTGACTAGTTTTCGATAGATGTGTGAAGTCTGCAAACCCGCACTGGGCCTGCGTGGTGGACTATGGCCCTAATCCCCCTCGCATTGAGGGGAGGCCCGTGCCTAGCAGTGGGACGTTAAATGGGCTATAGTAGTAGTAGTATCCACTTATCTATATCGACGCTTGCAAGGCAATACTTACTAAGCAACAAAAAATCCTTGAATTAGTTGTATATGCCATTCGAACGGCCAATTTTTCTGCGCCGTTTGGTATGTATAACAAATTTTACGATTTTTTGTCGCTTAGTATGGACTGCCTTTCAAGGGTTGATATACTTACCGGAGTTTGAATCATATTTCTCGCCAGTGCAAACCAAATGCGTTAAATCTTTAACATTATATTTTCTATTAAGCAATATCAGTTCAATTCAAAATTAATTGTGTTTTAAATTAGTTTCAGTATCTTCTGGGACATCTACTATTGGTTTGAATTTTTGAATCTAGTGATATTCGCTCCGAGCGAGTTTATTGGGGTCGTAATAACCGCGTGGGAAGCTCAGTCCTTGGATGATTATAATCAAGTGTTACGGATGGTACCATGCTTTGGTTCTACTATTTTATGTAAGTTTGAAGTCCTGCACATTTTTGCCCATACCAAAAGGGACTGTATTTACTCAAAGACAAAGTCCATTCTTCAATGAAATGTCATCGATGATGCGAGAAACTTTTGCAGCGAGGTCACAAAAATGTAGGTAATCTTTATGTATAATGACACAGAGATCGATTTGTATTTGCAACAATTTAGGAGCATTCGCCTTGACGCTTCTGTTTGTCCGAGGATGTAAGGTACTATGTTTTTTTTTTGTTGACGGGGAGGAAATCTTCAGAAAGATTCCCAGTGTTCTGTGTGGGAGAAGACTGGGATATGTGGGATTCTTACCCACTAAAACCTCCCCGGTGGCCGTCTTCGACACGTTAGAGGAACTCCGGGATCTCCTACCAGAACGCACCGGTGTCCCTCTGTGCCTCGCTCCCGAGCTTTTTGCCCAGGAGCTCGTCGCGGGGGGAGCAGATGTTCGCTCCCCCTACACCCTCGCAGTGCATACGGCGGCGAGAGCCACCCCTCGCCGCCGTCCTCCTCAGGGTCGTCGTCTACTTAAGAGCGTCCGGGGCCCACACCCCAGACGCTCACGACCCCAAGGGAAGGTACTATGATTTGGTACAACATGTAATATCTCTAGATAACATATCGAGGGGTAAATTTGAGCGATATTGACTTATGTACATATTTGGAATCAGCGATTTTTTCTATGCGAATGAGTATGCGCTCCTGTAAAGTAAAAAAAATGTCGCTTAAGTTAAATAGCCTTTCACCCCTCGATATTATTATACTTTAAGTATTATCCCAAACCAAAAAACTCTTGTACTATAAGTACCTTTTAATGAACATTGACATAACCCAGTTGCATGCACACCAGGGCATAGTTTTGTAGCGACATCTACCTCGCCGCATGCGAACTAACCCTGCATCGCGATATTAAAGCAATCGGAGCGATTGCACATTTTTTTTTTTTAATGAGACAGGGAGGCAAACGAGCAGACGTTTCACCTGAAGGTAAGTGATCAACGCCGCCCATGGACACCTGCAACACCAGGGGAATCGCAAGTGCGTTGCCGGCCTTTAAGGAATGAGTAGGCTCGTTTCTTGAAGATACCTTTATCACATCGGTCCGGTAACACCGCTGCAGGAAGTTCATTCCACAACTTGGTGGTGCGAGGGAACTTCCTGGTAAATCGCACTTTACTGGAACGCCATTCATCCAGATGGTGAGGAGGATATATACAAGAACCCGATAACAACCGTCGGGCAGTAGCCCACCAGACATAACACCCGTCTGGTCGAAAGATACTCTCTTTTCCGCCAACTGTTGCAAAATTTTGTAGTACTCCTATATATGTGGATTAGTATTGCCTGGCGATATTGTAAAGAAAATATATTTATAAAAATAATTACAAACCAATTTGTAGTCACTGTGGAACTCAACCTAGGCCTAGCGTGTACTTAAGGTTATATTACTATATACTTTCAGCTTTATTCAAATCCTTTACGTTAGTATACAATCGCTCTGTGTACGAAAATCTAGTGAGCGAGCTGCGAGAAATGTGGCCTCGGGGAGCAGTCACTGAGGCAGAGCACAAGATCATCCACAGATCACTGACACAGCTCAACTTTGTAGTGCAGGGTAAGAATTTTAGATTTATATCTTTTTACTTCCAACAACTACAGGCAATAGTCGCAGCCTAGTTGGCAGCACGTTCGCTTTGAAAGTAAGGGGTGCATTTGTAAAACCCTAGCTCGAACCTCGGAGAATTTAAGATTGCACATGTGACTCATTAGCAATAAAGGTTATCCCTACGAGAACAGTGAAGTTAAACATTGTGATTAACCAGCGTGGTAGAAATTTGCCACCTGGTAATGAAGTGCAGCGTGCCGCACAACATAGCAATAGGCTGACGGGGGTTTAGCTAGGCTTGCTCCCTATTACACGTGTGGGATCACTGCACTGCCGCTGCCTGTCCCTTTGGCGAATACAGGCGTGTTAGTGTACTGAACCCATGTTCCACATAGAAAATACAAAATATTAACAAATATCAATCTATATAATATATTGCAGAATTGACATTGATTAAATCTTTCTTTCAGGTTACTTCTGGTGCAACAATCTGCTATTAGTGAGCTTCTTAGCACCCCCATTCTTTATGACCTTGGCTCGGTACATGGGATACGAGTCTCCGAAGGTTTTGCAATTCATCTACTGGTTGCCTTTTGATCCCATCCAGCCTGTTTATTACGAAATTGTATTGGTTCTGCAAACATGGCATGGTAAGTGTATTTTTGTTCCAAACGTCTAGTAGTTTGATGATCAGTCCTCGTGGCCGAGAAGTTCCGACTTCACTACTCACTCTGACCATTGAACTATCAATTTGAGACTGTTTCTAGCACAAGCATTTGTTTGAAGGACTTACTGGACTACTGTTATCTTAAATACTCCTTTAATAAAGACAAGGATTATTGTGCAGATTTTGTCTTATTTATTTAGAAAAGGTGTGTGGTTTAGAAAAACTAACTTGATAGATAGATAGTAAGCTTAGCCAAATTTCCATATATAGTTTACAAAGGAAAAAATGGCTTACTAAAATTAATCTTACCTTGGCAATAATCTTATATAACTTTATCCTTACTAAAATTATTGTTGATTACAGCCCTGATCGTGATCTGGTGGCACGCTGCTTGGGACCTGTTATTTTGCACATTCATATGCCACATTACTACTCAGTTCGATTTACTTGCGATTAGAATAACAAGACTTTTTGTAGTAAACGAATGCCATCAACCCGATAATCAGAGTAAGTAAATTGGTTTTGAGATGCAAAGGTATCGAAGAGATGTTGAATGATTGATGTATGTATAAAGGCACCGTATATTACTCTCAAAGTGTATGTTGCAGGTACAATAGAAGTATATAAAGATACTGATCAAATAAAAGCCTCAAGACGCAATCGTGTGGGAGACAAAAAACAACAAAGAGAGCTTGCTGAGATCATACTGAGACACCGTGTGTTGATTAGGTGAGATGTAAATAGTTACTTAGTTATATAAGAACGCAAAAAAGGATAAAAGCAATATTTTATGACACAAGCATCAATAAGCGCACCATACTTGTTTCACTTAAACTACACACAGAATGATTTTTTTTGGGACTAAGCCCGCTACACATTCCCCTAATTGTTACTCCTGTAAGCCAGGATCGGTGGCTGTATCCATCCACATATCCAAAATGGTATGCATACATGTTATCTATAAACCTATTTGAGAAAACTTAGAATATATGCTTTCACCCTGTATCAAGACCATTCCGACAACCAGTGTGCAATAACTTTTTTATTAACTAATTTATATTCTACCCTTGGGCAAAGGGCAACTCTTTCTTCCACAACCTGTCTCGGTCCTGTGCCATTTCCAGCCATGGCTCCCCGCAACGATTTCCAGATTATGGTACCACCGTTTTCTTGGTATTTCAAGACCTACGGGTCTCCATTTGGTACCTATGCTAGGTCCATACGCACGACGCCGTGGCTTGCCCACTTTCACTTCAGTTTTGCAGACATTCAATCCACATTAGTGAGTCGAGTTGATAAAATACGTACTTTTGTATTTTTACTAGATTATCGAACGATATGGAGTCTATATGCAGTCTAACGTTGTTAGTAAACTTTACGAATGGATCGATTTTGATATGCTTCTGTGGATTCTGTTGTCTAGTAAGTTATAACATTTTTACATTATTCACGACTGCTGCTTAATGTAGAGTTACTGCTTTGGATTGTTTCGGGTTCGGTTCCCGTAAGCAGCAAATTTCGGCAATGGTATTTTTTAACTGGGATCGCCCCCGTTCATTATACGGTATCCATACTAAAATCATTTTTACTTTTAAATTACTTTGGAAACATACGGCAATTATCTGCTGTCCGGCGTTATATAAATAACTTTAGTTTGTTAGAAAAGTAAATAAACTACTTTGTTCAAAGCATATATCTTTCGGTGACTATAAAATGTGATACTCTCTCCTTTTACACACTCTGTCATGGCAAACCACGTGTTCACGATCTGAATGAATCCATACTGTATTTTTTTTTCGCGAAGTGTGGGTGCACTACAGTGCACTTCTGCCTACCTCTTCGGGGAATACAGGCGTGATTATGTATGTATGATGATGATGTATTTTTTAAATTTACATATACCTAACTATATTATTGCTATTCCATTTCTTACACGTCTCAATAGATATGACTTTCCCCAATGTATTGTTGTTAAACTTTCATTATTGAAACTAGATATTTTGGTAAATAGTTGGTCGAGGAATGGAGTGGGGTCGCGTATAAATGTTTTCTACTTACGACTCTGTCTCAGGCGTGGTTGCTCTGCTGGTATGGACAGAAGTTAATAGATTCTGTGAGTACTGACTATATCTACGTTTATATTATATCAGAACATAAACAGTAAACATAGATATTGTTTTCTTATATTTACGCGAATACTATACATTGAAATAAAACTATTTCACGGATTTTATCGCGTTTATTTACTATTTTATTTTCCCGACGTTTCGGCTGCTAAATAGTTTTATTTCAAAGTAAACATTTAATTAACACAAAAGAAGTTATAGTAAGTTAAACTAGGCCTTACCTGTATTTTGGGTTCCGTAAATACAATACATTCATACTCCTGGTATATTGTAAGTACTTTCAGAACCAAAGTTTTAAATTTCATCAAAATGAATGTAAAAAAAAAAATATCCAATTTCTTGTCATATTTTATAAATATCTTTTTTCTTATTAGTTTAAAATTATTTTAACTTTATGTTGCATTGTGAATATTTAGTAAATCATTGTAGTAAATAAATGAAATATATTTTAAAGACAGAAATGTATTTTTCAGAGTCTCGGAATCTCTGATGCCTTGTACAACTGCGGTTGGTATGATACGTCTAGAGAATTCAAGAATTATGTGCTTATTATGTTACACAGGTAAATAACATGTTATCTATACTATTATTTTATATATTTATATATATATATATATATATATATATATATATATATATATATATATATATTATTATATATAATAAATATTATATATTATATATATATATTTATATATATATATATATTATATATTATATATTATATTATAAAGCTAAAGAGTTTGTTTGTTTGTTTGTTTGGTTGAACGCGCTAATCTCAGAAACTACTGGTCCGAATTGAATAATTATTTTTGTGTTAAATAGTTCATTTATCGAGGAAGGTTATAAGCTATATATCATCACGCTACGACCAATAGGAGCGGAGCAGCAACGAATAATGTGGCAAAAACGGGAATATTCCCGAACATGAATCGGGTATTATAGACTTATAATCATAGACTTTATAACATCACTCTACTCTAGTAACTATTAGCGCGGGTGAAACCGCGGGCACAGCTAGTATATTATAATATTGATACTCCGAGAATGGAGCGCAGCATTCTTGGAGTAAAACTTACAGACCGTGTAAGAAACTCAATACTGCGCTCCAGATCAAGAATTGCTGACGGAGGCCACTCAGCTGCTAAACTGAAGTGGAACTGGGCTCACATCTGCCGCATGCAGGATATGCTTTGGAAAACTCAACCACGCAATGGCTACCAAACAACGGAAAACGGAAACGCGGCAAGCTTAAAAAGAGATGGCAGGATGCGCTAGACTCTCTCTTACCGGAGTGGTCCCGGTTGACTGTGGACCGCAACGAGTGGAAAAAGGGAGGGGAGGCCTTTGCCCTGCAGTGGGACAGCCAAGGCTTTATATGATATGATAATATTGATCGCTTAAATTAGATAATATGCTTCTATTTAGACTCGGTATCTCTTATTTATTTTGGCTGACTTTCAGAGCTCAACAAAGCGTTCACGTGACTACGTATGGATTCTCTGTGGTTTCTTTAGCGAGTTTCAGTACGGTAAGATTTAATAACTTAAAAATACAGCAAAAAGTTAAGTTGAACGGAAATTTTACTACAATAATGATTTTGTTTTCTTTTTCAGATTGTTAAAACGTCATGGTCATATTTCACATTGATTTTAAACTTTTATAAAAAGTAGACTAGTTCACGGCAGCGTTATAAGATACTGGACATAATCAATGTTTGATTAATGCAATATTAATAACGATAATACAACAAACTAATGTTTGACGCAATATTTTTTTGTGGTAAATAAAACATGTACCTACAATAAAAAACCGGCCAAGTGCGAGTCTGACTCGCGCACGAAGGGTTCCGTACCATTATCTATAAAAACGGCATGAAAATCACGTTTGTTGTACGGGAGCCCCCTTAAATATTTTATTTTATTCTGTTTTTAGTATTTGTTGCTATAGCAACAGTAATACATCATCTGTGAAAATTTCAACTCTCTAACTATCACGGTTCATGAGTTACAGTCTGGTGATAGACGGACGGACAGCGAAGTCTCAGTAATAGCGTTCCCGTTTTACACTTTGGGTACGGAACCCTAAAAGGGCGGCAAGACGTGCACATTTTTTTTCGAATACTAAAACGAACTGTATTAACGCATAGATTTTGGCGCATGTTTGCGTGGCTTTTGGCAAGAAGTAATGTCATATAACACAAGTAAAGGAAAAAATCGGAAAAGCGTAACTTTATACTAAAAGGAGGTAGTTTAAACTGTTTTTTTTTGCGATTATTAACTTGTTTGTAGTTTGTAAACTGATCGTATCCTATCTCGATATATAGAAACAACAGTTTTCCAACGGCAAAGAGTTTATTGTTTCGTTAGACCAATAAATTAATAATAAAAACGGCAAACATCCAGTTTATTGTTTCGTTAGACCAATATTCGGTGCTTTCATAGTCTATGTACGGAATCCTCAGCCGAGTCCGACTCGCATTTGTTTATTAAAATAAACGCCTACGATTAATTCCTAGTAAACTTTTCGACTTGCGTATATCAAGTGTGTCTCGACAAACAGAATAAAACAGCAATATACAAACGCACAACACTCGCATGCCGTTCAAACAAGCCAAACAGAACTGGCTCGAGTTTGAGTCGAGTTTCACAGCTACATTTACCCACTGGATTGGATATGCATTAACTAGTATGTATTTGAATTTAACTTCCAAGTTCATTTACAAATCTTAACGCCGTACAACTCACTGGGGCAAATAAAAATTTAGACCACTAGTGAAATTATACCCTACTAGCGGATACCCGGCGTGTGCTGCTACGCAAAAAAAAACGTTTATTTAGTGGTCTTAAACCATCTTCACATTAATGCTTTAGAAAATACATCATCATCATCACGCCTGTATTCCCCGAAGGGGTAGGCAGAGGTACACTGTAGTGCGCCCACACTTCGCCGGTGTATTTTGGTCCCAATGTAATAGGGGGCGAGCCTATTGCCATTATACCGGGCACATTCCCCCTCAATATGAGGGAGATTTGGGACATAGTTCACCACGCTGGCCCAGTGCGGGTTGGTGAACTTCACACGCCTTTCTATAGACGTGCAGGTTTCCTCACGATGTTTTCCTTCACCGTTCAGCAAGTGGTAATCATTGTTGAAAATGACATTCGCACATGAAAATCTCAGAGGTGCGGGCCTGGGATTTGAACTTGCACCTCTTACGTTCAAGGCGGGCGTTCTTGCCCGCGAGGCTACCACTGCTAAGTATTGCTTTAATAATATAAAAACAAATCTGTCTGCAAATTAACTTTTTAGTAAATTCACTGTTCCAATATCTAACTCGCTAGCGTTCCTGTAAGAAACTGTATTCGATATCGTATCTTTTTTAAGTGGTTATTTTATTATTGTCTTTTACTGCGAATTACTCGAAAAGAGCTCTACCTAGGTTATGTATTCCGCACATAACGGCGGAGTCCTTAAACCCTTATAACAATTAACACGGTGTCCACTCGGACGATCCCGCCACAAATCCCGGTAATCACAACACGTCTACGTAAATACAGGCAATTCTCGTAACGCTGATATGTGGCCACGAGATGCGGATTTGCGAATTCGCTTCGAGATGAAAGATAATACGAGCGAATAGAGGACAAACCCTTCTGCTGGAAAAGGGAAGACCTTCCACCGAGGCGGGTGGTATGCCTGGTGTATTATACCCTCGACAGTTAATGTATCGGCATCTTGTCTAAATAGTTGAGACGACTGAGAACTCTTCCATCGCGATTTAGTTTTGTATGCAATATATTTATGAGGCGCCATCTATTAGGGAATTGTAGAAGTTCTGTTTGCTGCGAGATACCTACCACCGTACACTAATTAGCGAATCGTCGATGTTTTATCAACATTCGTGGCCCAACCATAAGTACATTCATTTTGAGTTGGACAAACCGCCCGTTTCACTTGTGCGGCCACTTCGTAAGCATCCACGCGTTGTTTTAGTCCGCTGAATCCAGAGTGGGTTGTTCGCTAGTAATTAAATTAATATTTGTTTGGTGGTCTTGCATTGTTAGCCTAATATTGAGATTGTTAAAACACAGAGGTGCACTGGTGAAAATTAAAATGGAATATCTATCTAGTTCGAAATCTTGGAAGAGAGAAAATAAAACTTTACATAAAATATGTTACTAGAATTGCTCTGCTAAATCCAAATGCCCTTAAAAAAACAACAAGAAAATGAATCATAAAGGCCTGAGCTCAAAGGGGTCGTACGCGTAAAATGTTTTGCCAGTATTAAAATAAGCTGCATTAAATCATAGAAAAAGCTTATTCTTCAACGAAATGACATTGACAGCTCGAGCGACTTTTAACGCTTGGCTTTAACTACATAAATTAAATCTTTATGCATATTGATACAGAGTTCTTTTTGGTACTGGCAAAAATAATGACGCACGCTTCTTGACGCCCAGTGTGGTTCACTATATTGAAACATACTGTGTATATAGGAGCAGAGAAGGAAGGAGGCGTTTGCTCATTAGTAGGACGAGACCATAACACGCTCATAATATTCAAGACATAGGTCTCCCACAATCTTAATTTGCCTTCACAAAATATCTCAAGTTATTAAAAACGAACTGTTGTTTACCGATGCCGGCTGGAGCAATCCATCAGGCATGTTGCGATGATTAATTGCCTACACATTATCGACAGTCGGCCGCCTTATTATGGAACGCTTGCGATAAATCTTCACTCACAGCCATCACATTTCGCACCGGACGTGGAAGTTATCACATGGAATAGAGAGGATGTGGGAGTTGACAATCGAATTCTATCCCGTATCACGAGTTATCTCATACTCTTCCTACTTGTTAATTCTGAGCATTTCGAAATAATTCATGGTCAACTACCCGAGAGATTCTAGAGTCTGAAAAGTTCTATAAAAAATCGATAATCAAACAAGTCTGGTCGGAAAGCCAGTGTAAAAAGAGAAATGATTTGCGTAGGGGTAGCGGATTGTGGAATCTGATCACAAACATAAATTCTATAATGTGAAAGACACATTATAGTGTGTGTTGTCTCTCGTATTGTATCGTGTTTCACCCGTTGAGACTACGTAGAAAACTACTGTACTGAAACGTGCCATTGCTAATTGTTTTTAAAGCATTAAAATATCTATAAATTTTGGTGTTATTCAGCTTGTTTCTTTATAATAAAAATGAATGATTACAAAAGTATACAAGTCATTATTTAGGATTTAGGAAAAATAAATTCTTCAGACTGCCTAGTGGTTCCATTTTTCGATCGTCTAACGCTTACGTAATTGGGCTTTTGGCATAGCTATTCAAAACTCCATTAGAGTTTAAGAAGACAGGAGATAGGCTCCTTTGTTTCGCCTCGTATCTTCGCGTATAATGAATCTGTAAGAGGAAGGAGTTTTGTTGGACGATGTAATTATAGATTGAGATCTATGATAGCACGCTGATCCAAAATGATACGAAACATATCACGCCTATATGCCCCGAAAGGATAGGCAGAGCTGCACTTAAATGCACACACACTTCGCTAATCTATTTTTGGTTCTAATGTAATAGAGGGCGAGCCTATTGTCATTGTACCGGACACATTCCTCCTCAATACGAGTGAGATTTGGGCCATAGTCCATTACGCTGGTCGTGTGAGTGTTGGTGAACTTCACACGCCTTTATATAGACGTGCAGGTTTCCTCACGATGTTTCCCTTCACGTTATTAGTGATCTGAATTCTTACAAAATCTTATAGTCATTTATATCAATCAGTCTTATAGTCAGTATAGTCAGTACCTACCTATTTTATAAAGAAGTGTACTCAGATTCAGAGTCACATTTTTATAGTTTGTAAAGGTAGCAGGGCATCGATAAATGTTATTTTCTGCGGGAATGTAGGTATAATAATCTCAAGGATTGAAGGTCAGCTGATTTGTTGGTGAGAAAGAATTATGGTACATTCAATCTCTAGTAGCTCTCAGGTATATCTCTGTTTAAGGGCTATTCTGTAATTGCAAATTAGGAACTCAAAGGTGGTAAGACTGTTTGTATTTTATTACTTTGAGTTTCTAAACGCGTTGTTCGGCAGTTGATCCGAGAAGGAGGACCTATGGTCGAATATGGCTAGTTATTTAAAAAAAATATTTTGATAAAAAAACCACCTGAATATTTACTGCACGCAAATATATAAAAAAGTTAAAAAAAACTGCCTGACTGTGGCAGTTTTTTTTACTTTTTTATAAAAGAGAGAGAAAAGATTGTACCTACTTAGATATATCTTGCAATCGATTAGTAAGATAACGAGCAAATCCTTTGCTATACAACAAATTTAATAATATAAATGAGAAAAAGATAATAAATTCATAAATACTTCAGAAACATCGCACAAAAGAACAAAGAGCAAGAGAATTTAACAATTATGCCAACGTTTTTTCTCCACGGTATTATTTCACCGACAAAATCACAATCGAATAACTGGTAAAAAAATATTATATCAGAGTGCTCCAAAATCGTTCAGAACGATTTCCTTACGTAAGTCATGAATTTTACCATTTCATCTCGAGCTCGATATAACTCGCTGAATTCCTCAAAAGTCATCTGTAAACAAGCCTATTACGTTAATACTTTTGAATATAAAACGTTTCGGAAAAACGAGGGTTTTAGCGGATTGAGTTTTCTTGGAATCATGTTTGGAGGCTTTGAAATGAGCGTATAATTAGCATAATTTAAGTCTTTAACTGCACGTAGGTATATAGTATTAATGTCATAATGGAGAACATAAATATAAGATGTCAAGATGGAGAAGATACCTTGTGTAGCCGTGCTTTAACCGCCCAATCTTTAAAAATAAAATTAGTATTTCTTTTTGTTCTGAAATAAGGCCTTAATTCAATTAGAATTTGTGTAGGAAACTACACAAATTCTTTGGATCCTCCCAGTAAGCTTTATAAGCTGCTTACCAGAGCCATAAAACTACAAGCTCAATCGTCAATGGCTTAATTTTTCAAGGCAACAAAATAATAAAAATAATAATAAAATAATTTATAAATGGTAACTAGAATATTCTAGTTACATCAACAAAATTTTTGGACTAGTCATATGACTAGTCCAAAGATTTCAAGGTAACAATGTCTAATGTCTACACTAGTCCCTGGAGGCCCTGATATAGTTACATATTTTCCCTTGTATAAATACATCATCTCCATCATGCCTGTATAGTAGGTAGAGGTGCACTGCAGTGCGCCGACACTTTGCCGATGTATTTTGGTTCCAATGTAATAGGGGGCCAGCCTATTGTCATTATAACCGGCACATGCCCCCTCAATACGAGGGAGATTTGGGCCAGAGTCCACCACGCTGGTCCAGGGCGGGTTGGTGAACTTCACACGCCTTTCTATAGACGTGCTGGTTTCCTCACAATATTTTCCTTCACCGTTCAGCAAGTGATAATCATTGTTGAAAATTACATTCGTACATGATAATTATCTCAGAGGTGCGGGTCCGGGATTTGAATCTCTCCCTTGCATCCCTTACGTTCAAGGCGGGCGTTCTTGCCTACCACTGCTTATTTTCCCCTGTACTTAAAAATATATGACAGAAGACGACTATTAGTGGATCATATTGCCAGTTTAGTTGTACATGCATTATGGATTTCATGTATTTAACGCTCTGTTGCAGACGAAGTCTATTGTCAACATAGGCTATGGAATTCCCATGATATAATTCCAAAGCACGCTCTCACAAAACGTCTTCATCCCATGGGCCCGCTTACCTCAAGGAAAAACTGGAAGGTTTACAATATAAAAAGGGCAAAATCAACCCTTCCAATCCCTTCAGAAGCTGCAGGTGAATAAAACAGTGGCTTGACGGATCGCCCTTCCGGTCCGTGCCCTTTGAAGGTCCTCCGTATTTAGATAAGGTATTGCAATTTAGATAAGCCGGTGCGAGATCTTCAGTTGATACGATTCTTTATACGAAACATCTCACTAGTGAGGAATCAAATAATTTTGTTAAAATAGAAAATTTCAAAATTCTATGTCAGCACTTTTTAGCATATTAGATATTATTGGTCGATGATAAGATGTTCCTCTCTACCCTACCGAGTTCAGAAAAGACTAGATCAAAGGAGAGTCAATAAAGGATTTTTCCATGAAAAAAGGTCATATTATGATCCTCCAACTTTTTAAGGTTGGTGGAAAAATATCTCTCAAATTGTCAGAAAGGTATAATCCATATAAAGTTGCATTGTAGAACAATTTTTATTTGAAATGCTGTTATTGGACGTACAGCTATAAATGGCATGTATATCGTACTGACCTAAGCAGGCTTTGGAATGCTTTAGAAGATAGGAATGACTTGAAATGATTCAGTGACGTTCGATCGTGTCGGGTGTTGATAAAGATCTTCTAACATTCGGTATTTTATTGCGGGGTGTAAGATTGATATCGTGACGGAATGTCGGATGTGTCGTGTGAGGAGGGAGCAGAGAAGGAGGGGGAGAAAGCGGGGGAAGAGGGGGAGGAAGAAGGGAGTGGGGGAGGGAGTTAGATTACCAGCTAACAGTCGGATGGATCGTTCAGTCATTATCTCACATCTTTATTGCTTGTCAAAATCTGGGAAGGATTTTGATGGCACTTTCGAATGGGACATTACTTGTTCTTTAAGCAATCTGCTGATGTAGAAGCGATGTCAGACTACGCTTTAGGGCTTCATTTAATTGGTATGAGTTAAATTGTATATTCACTTCAAACATGTACATATTTATTCACTCAGTGGATTTGTTAACGTAATCATGTCAAATTGTATGGCCAAAAGATGCATGTGATTTATTTTGAAAAAGTACTCTGTGATGTTAAACATAAAGACTATGAGCAATTTATCAACCAAATTTACCAAAATTTTTAACAATACATCATCATGATGTTGTTTCGTTGCAAAATTGGTTCGCTATGTGTTTATACAGTTCGTATGTTATGTCTTTTTCCAAAAATGCGGCCCCTGGCTATATTCGTCAGCTTATTTGCTCAGCGCTATTTGCTCAAAAATATAATTCTTTACGCATCAACTGCGTCCTACTTCAAAACCTTTTCTGCATAACCTAAAGTTTGACCGTCGAAAAATTAACCTTATTGTACATTATTAAAGTTCTTTTTTACTTTTCAAGTCATGTCATGGTGATAAATGGCATTCTGTGGTGAAAGACAAATTTTATTTCGTGTCTTCGCATCGTTAGCCAAGATTGGGGTCCGAGCCGTAGGAGGCATCTATTTTTAACCGTTAGTATGGCAAACTTGCGTGGAATTATGTCAATATGGTGCCTATTGGAGCGGTATTTGTGTTTTAGGCACATTAGATTTTACTCAAAAATATAAATAAAACGCTCGGCTTTATGGTTGGTAGCAGTTTGTATTTATTTTTAATATCTCGATGTTCCATTTCATTTTGTTTTTTTATAGTTACAATACATACTCATCGTATAACTCCAAAGTAAACAAAGCTTGTAGTTTGGGTACCATACAATAGAATGGGGGCTATCTTAGTTACACAAAGACCAGGTCAAATTCCGAAAAGGCCATTTTCGAAATTTGTCTCTGGCAGGAATCGAATCCACAACTAGTATAGGCCGTAAACCACCCGGTTTAGTGAGCCGAATGGCCTATGCTCAACCCACTAGACCAAACGGTCTCAAAAATTAGTTCGGGGAAACGAAAGTATAGATTTCATACAAAACGCAAACACTTGAAAATAACAAAACTGGAGTAAATTTTTAACAAACCTACATATTATTTGGATATTATCGTAAAGATTTTTCGATAGTACGAATCACACTGCGTAAGATTCATATTTATGTTTATAGGTATTTACCCAATGATAGATGACTTAAAGACTGAGAATTAAACGCCATCAATTTTGCCCAGCAACCCATATTAACCCCACAATCCTGCACGCAGAATGGCCGTATTGTCGGTGACACACGAGGGGACGAGGGACATTTTTCACAGTAAATTCGGGAGAAATTACAATACTCACTCTAGAAACGATGGATTAGTGATGCGATACTGTTCGAAGTTGAGTGATCGATACGTTGATAAGACAATGCCTCAAACTCTGCAAAGTTCTTTGAATGGAAGATACGTATTTGAGGTGTTAGGGGTAGAAACATTAGATCCATGACATTACGAAACCTCTGATTGAAACATCCAGTGATCAGAACGCTGGTAACTATCTTGGACAGCATATCAGCGTTCAGGGCTCCTTACCGTCCGACTGGGATGGGGGACTGTTATAAATATTATATTAATTGTATTTTTAGTGTTATATATTAAAACTTTGTCACTAATAAATTGTATATACGTCTAGTCGTATTTAGGTTTCATAATACAAGTTGCATGACTCTAAGATTTCATAAAATTCATCTAAAACTTAAACAGAAACAACGTAAAATTGCGATAAATTTTATGTGAGCACTTAGTATGAAAAACGAGTTACATATACTTTTAAATCTAAGGATGTTTCTCAAAAATAACGTCCAATCTTAAATCCTAAGACATACGCACTACACTCATATTAATATCTGATGCCCATCACTAGCACATGCCAACAGATTTATAGAGTTGTTCCGAGCGTCGGTACTTGTTACCTCAAGAGGGATTTTCCACTCCGCCAGTTATTGTGGGGTAGAACCTCTATGAAAGTATTGTAGGAGGGCAAAGGGCGGTTCCCACCGGCACCCTACTCTGCGCCTTTTATGGGTAATGTATTGGAGGCATTAGGTCATTGGGTTATTATAAAAATATGGGTGCAAAATGTGTGAGAGGATTTGAAAAATGTTCCGTCAGAATTTCAAAGGCGGAAACAAGGTTCTTGAAAGAAGGGCGTACGAGAAATGCATGGTTCCGAGGATTTTGAGTTGTATAGGATTATTTTTCAAAGCGTTGGAAGGCACTTACGCTTTCGATCCACGTATTAAATAAAAAGTATACTATACATATTCTGTTACACAGATCCATTATTTGCAGTGCTATAAACTACCATTAAATATTATGAACAAATAATGAGGCTGAGACTTAAAAATTCAGGCTTGCATCTGAAATATGGGAGTCTATCTTTTGTGATTTATTTTCACACTTAAAATCGTAGCTTGAGCGAAATGAATTTGCATTTTTCATTTAGCTTACTTTGTAAAATTGCGATGACCGTGAGATCGTACAACTCTTTGTACTAGAAAATTAAAACAACTTGATTGATTATACGAACATTAACAAGAAGGATTATTTTTTGATGTTTCTACACTAAAACCTCTCAAATATAAAACTAGATTTTACTTCAGCTCATTTTTTTATGCGCTCTGTAAAAAGAACTTCTTTTCAATTTTGTTAAAACGTCGAGATATACAAAATAGGTCAGTTATGAGTTTTAAATGTTGGCAACAGTGTTAAAAGTTCGGTATCGCTTCTGGTTCCGCACCACACACTTTTATTGTGCACTTATAACTTTTCCTGCGACAGTTTTAAAGCTAGATGGGGAGAATATATAATGAATAGAACTAAGCAACAATTGTTTTGAGAATAAAGTACTCCGTTTTCTGTAAATAACTGCCTCCTTACCACCACTTGTCTTTCATTGCAGCAATGTTTTAATATGAAGGGTACAGGAACATAACAGGGAATGGCCTAATTAATGAATTTTGAGAAAAAGCAATTTGAAAGTTCAACTATTCTAACAATTTTATAGTTTGGCCATAAACAAAACTGTTTTTTTTGGCGCCATCGGTTAACTTTTTTTAAATTCTTATAGAATACAATTCAAAATACCGTACACAAAATATGATCCTATGAAAAAATGTGACATTCCTTGTTATGTTCCTGTACGCTTCATATTTCAGTTTCATACATACTTTAAATTTTTTATAGTTGTCAAAAAATCTGTCAAAAATTGACAGTTACTATTGAAACAACAATACTTTTGAAGGAATTCATCCGCCATCTTTATCACTGTCATCATTCATTTTTATTTATTACGTGTATTTATTGAATTTGTCCTTGCTATTAATTACTTGACATTGGCGAAATACCCGCGCTAGTCGCAGGTGAAGCCATTCCTCATCTTATTCCATTAAATATCATCATTTCGCTCATTTCGTTAAAATAAAAAAATACTTTTGAAGGTGGTGGTAAGGCCCAGGATTATAAAAAATGTAGATTTTGCTAATTTTAGAACTATAATCATAAGTCAATTATTAACAAACAATATGAAAGAAAAACAAAAATAAAACAATGGAATTAAAGAAAAAAAAACCTATTATTATTATTTAGGAACTTGAATTTTTAGATATAGGCCACTGCCCACCACCCTGGTAGGTATAGTGTGTGTTGGTAAACTTTACTCGCCGTTCTATAGGAAGTGTAGGTTTCCTCACGGTGTTTGCCTTCATCGTTCAGCAAGTGGTAGTAATGATTGAAAATGTATTCGTAAAAGATGTCCGAAAATCCCAATGGTGCGGGCACGGGATTTGAACTTGCACCCCTTGCGTTCAAAGCGGGTGTTCTACTGATTAGGCTATCAATGATACGTGAACGTGGATAATCTAGCAAAATCTATTCAGATCTAGACTCCTACACACAGGAAAGAGATGCGTGTGTATTTACACAGTCTCCGGCCTATAATCACAATACGGTTATGTTATGGAAGCGAGCTGAGCTGCGCTAAGCTAGTAAGCTCCGATATTCATGTTTATTTTTTATTATGTATAATCACGCATCTTTATTGCAAAGGTTCAGGCAGAGGCGTACTGCAGTGCACCCACATTTTCTCAATGTTGATACAAAAATAATAGGGGCGATCGTATTGCGATTATACCGGGCAAACCCCTCCTCAACATGAGAGGGAATCGGGTATAGCTTATGAACCTACATATATAGATAGTCTTTGTGCTTGTCAAGTGTACACGGCCTTCTGCCAAAAGTGTAGCTTTTGTAACCTTTTAATAGCACCAAATAGCATTGACAATCCTATTTACTTTGTGTTCATCGCCTCACAGCCAACAATTACATCTTAAAAAGTCATGGTCATGCCCTGATGTTTTTACTATGTAGTGCTCCATCTAGGATATATCCGTATTCTTTGGTTTCTTTGTAGGCTGTTTTTTGTCGATACTGGCTTACAGGAGTAACAGTGGTGGGACTGTGTAGAGAGCATAGTTCCATAACAAAAATGGTGTGACAAAATCGGTGACATGTCTTAAGCGTAAGTTCTATGCCACGAATGTTTGTAAATGTTATCAATCAACTAATGGAACTAAATCAACCATTGCAACAAGGGAAGCGAGACAGCACAGTTCCATATCAGGACGTAACCTTACGCCCTAGAATCACGTTAGTCACGTCCTATTGGGGTAAGGCAGCCATTTTCAGAGTAATAGGGGCGAACCTATTATTTTTTATGCCTCTGACGTTGGTATAGTCTGGGTTAAGAATTGGTGCGCTCTCTTCGATATTTTGTTGCAAAAACAAATGTTTTAAATGTTCCAACCTTTAACGAAACGAACCAAACGAAGCATTAAGAGGTGAATAATTTGAGAATAAGTTCCACGACCTCCAACAATAAAGTAGTATTTTGATGTTGTTTTGATTTTCTGTCGAAATAACAAAGTAATGCCGAACTACAGATATAAGCTAGGCCTAGTTTGGGTCGATCCCGTTGCATCCCTCCATAGCAGCGGGTGGTACACCGTGGGTTTTTAGTGGGTATACCGGCAATCTGCCGGGGACTCCCACATACCCCTTCCTCCTCCCCCGAGGCTGGAAGGGAATCCATAAAGGATTTTCCCACAAAAAAAAAGTCCTAGTTTGGGTCACTTTGGGTTCCATACACTATAACTTCTATTGTTTTTGGGAAATTTTATTTTATTTTTAATATTATAAGATCACTGCTGAAGAGGTGTTGCCTTTCCACAAACCTCTTTAAGCTGTTTCAAAAGTAACTGTTCATTTTTGACAGATTACGATGACAGATTTGAGTTACTTGTCGAAAATTGAAAGTAATATTTATTATTGCTGTAAGACAAGTCAAGTCGGAAATTAATGATTGCACCGACTTTTGATGTGAAACATCTATAGGCGAGGGGTAAACCTGATTTTTTGCGTGGCGAGATTTGCCGACGCTTCGCCCCAACAAAATGAAATCAACCTTATTACTTAACGCATAAAGTATAGTTTTAAATGCGGCTACGCTCCGTACTCCTCGGCTACTCGGTTCTTTCCGCCGCTTACTCTGCCCACCGGCTGACTCCGCTCACTCGCCGCTACGCTACTAGGTACTATGTTTTATGTTTCACATCTGCCAGGCGTCCCGCAACGGCTCAGTTTATTTTCGTTATTTTTATCTTGCTGAAAACTTTATTTCTTCGTAGACGAACAGCAATTCGTAAAAATCAAACAGCGTGGCTACAGGGGGAGGCCTTCTCCTAACAGTGGGACATACAATAGGCTATGAAAAAAGAACAAAAAAAAACACTATATAACCTATATTAAGTAAGCACTAGACAGCGTGCTGTATCTCTAATAATTTTATATTTATCGCTTTTTGTTCCCCACACAATGTATTGTTCATATCGGCTAACCAGGCAACAGTATCGGCCGGACAATCGCGAACAAATAACGCAATTTGTCTTATTTTTTGTGTGCGCCACTGTACATTGAAATATACCGACGAAATGTTTGAGCAACTTTAGTGCGCTAAGACTAGACTAGATTTTGTCTCTTTCTCTCGTATGAAATAAGATATAGCGAGCGAGTGAATCCGTGACAGAGGTCTAATCTTGCTCCCACTGATTTTAATTTCCATTATACCGGGCACATTCCCCCTCAATGCGAGGGAGATTTGGGCCATAGTTCCACCACGCTGGCCCAGTGCAGGTCGGTAAACTTCACACGCCTTTCTATAGACATGCAGGTTTTCTCACGATGTTCTCCTTAACCGTTCAGTAAGTGGTAATCATTGTTGAAAATTACATTCGCAAATGAAAAGTATCTCAGAGGTGCGGGCTCGGGATTTGAACTTGCACCCCTTACGTTCAAGGCGGGCGTTCTTGCCCACGAGGCTACCACAGCTTCACACAGGCAACAGCTAACAAATCTCCCATCTTTCTCACTCGTGTGTAACCTGTATAGAGCAGGACCAAAACAAAAGATATAAAAAAGGGTGTTTGATTGTCGCAACGCCATGAATATGCATCGATATATATCGAAGGGGGTGCTCACCGTCACTGTGAAGCAGATGAGGCCCGAGAGACGGTCATCAGAGAATTCTAGTGTCCGAAAGCATCCGTGTAGATTGTCGAGTTTTTTGATTGTAGAACTATACTTTCATTTCTATACAAAGAAGTAAACTTGGAGTATTTGCTTGTAATATCACAAAAAACAAAAACCGACTTCAAAAACCTAGGTGCACTAAAAAGCTAGAAATAGTTTAGTGCACCTAGGTTTTTGAAGTCGGCTTTTGTTTCTTGTTAAAAAATTTTTTTCACGCTTTTTAGTGTCATAGCAGTGGTAGCCGAGTGGTCGAACGCACGCTTTGCAATCAAAGTGCGCAGGTTCTATCCCCGGCTCGCACCTCTGGGTTCCATGTGCGAATCTCATTTTCATCTGAGATTATCACTTGCTAAGAAACGGTGACGGAAAACATCGTGAGGAAACCTGTGTGCCCGGTATAATGGCAATAGGCTCGCCCCCTATTACATTGGGACCAAAATACATCGGCGAAGTGTGGGCGCACTGCAGTGCACCTCTGCCTACCCCTTCGGGGAATACAGGCGTGATGATGTATTATTATGATGTATTATTTTTTAGTGTCCATAATCGTTGAAAATATGCAATTATTATCACCATATAACAGCCCTAAAAAGTAAATATTTACAGCCAAAAATAAGCCCCCCCCCACACCCCTCTTTTGGGGGTGAGTTTCGATGTTTGTTAACAATCCGTATTAAACAAAAACTAATAATCAACCTAAATGAAAACTCATTAAAAAGCCGTATACCTACAACTACATCATCCACGTAAATAATGATCATAATAAGTATCTTGATCTGGCTCACGAGGTTGTCGACATGTGGGACATTGATGCGGCAATCATTGTACCGATAGTCGTTTCCGCCCATGGCTTATTAGCCAAGAGCCTCGACAAACACCTAAAGAGGCTCGCGTTAGGCGGCTGGATCAAGGGACAGATTCAGAAGGCGGTACTTCTGGAGACGGCGCGCATTGTGAGGAAGTTCCTCTCTCTGGAGCCCTAACCACTGGTAACTAGGACCCTGTTCCAGATGCCGGTGGGGAACTGTTTTTTATATTTTTAAATGTATTTTTTATATATATATTTAAAAATGTAATTTATAAGAAAGATAAGAAATAAAGATAAAATAAAGAAATAAAGATAAATGAAAACTGCTTGGCCGTACAATTTTAAATTTCTATAGGACCAAATGGCATCTATTCCGCATCAAACAAAAAAAGAATCTCGTAAATCGGATTATAACTCGCAGCGTAATCGGTGTACATACATTAAAAAAAACCGACCGAATTGACAACCTCCACCTTTTTAGAAGTCGGTTAAAAATATATCAAAATATTTTTTTTTACCAAATGCGTATGTAAGTATATACGATACCTATAACAAAAATGCAATTTTTTAAATGTATGTATGTCGAGTAACGTTTCAACGGCTGAACCGATTCAGACGTGACTTTTACTGGCAGATACTTAATAATGCAATTAAGCTACTTTTATTTTACGAAAATAATTAGAGTTGTGCGGGAAAAACCAATACCCAAATTTCCCGGTAATCTCTCTAAAGTCCACGCAGGCGAAGACGCGGGCACAGCTAGTACAAAATATTAATTTCAATAAGGATAAAACGATATACATTTGTTTTTCTTCTCGCTCACACCATATTTGTTATCAATAAGAATGACAGTGACAACATGATTTCTCAAAGCCGTATACGTTAGGAAACTGTAATGTAATGGAGGTGTTGCTAACTCTATCAGCCCCGGAGACGTCTCTACGGGGTTTAAACTCATTTCTAGTGCCTTACATTATCCGGTGAACTAGCACCACTCGAGATACAAACTAGTTCAGTTTCCAGGTTTGTACAAAGTGCACCGATCAATGATCATACATCAACCGAGACGCGAGCAGCATCCTTTTAGCTTATATCTATTTTCAAGGAATATTGAATGTATTTTCGAAAGGACATCGAAGCATAACTAATACATAGCTAATACATAAAGTAAGCTTGATGGGTAGTATGCAAAGATAATACAAAAAATACAGAGCGTCAACTCCCAAAATCGATAATCGATAAATAGTAATATTTGACGTCGTAAGGACGAATTGGTTTAGTGGTCTGAGTGTAGGCCGCTCCCGCTGTACCGGATAGTTGCGGGATTCGTAAGCGGCAAATTTTGAAATTATAATTTCATATAAAATTGGAATTAGTCGAGCACTCTCAAATTATTATTACTGCTGAGAGTTGAACAGACATCATCACCTGATTTACACAATATAACGTTATTTTAAAAAGGTTATTTTAAACAATTTTATACCGTTAAAAGTGTTGGAAATAATACTTCCAGAAGAAGAGAATTACTTTTATTCAAGATAGAGAATCAAAAACTGGTATTTCTTACACGACAATAATAACGAGTGACATATATAAAAAACAACTGACGCTTTCTAAATAGCTACTAATATTATTCAAAATTAGAAATGGTATCTATGATAAAATTCGATTTCCAATAAAAAGTAGCATTTATATTTCTTTTGGAAAATTTGCTAGTAGGTTATTTGCTGCTTCACTGTTCGTCAGTCGTCTCCTCTTGTCCTACTTACCTATTTAATAACTGCATAGTGCAAGTAGTTTCAATCTATGGTCATACATCAAACGGACTGGACGCGCGAACTAAATTCTTTCAGCACTTTATCTATTTCCAACATCGTATATTTATTGGTGAGCAATAAATATTGGAGTGAATTGAACCATTTTAAGTTTAAAAACGTTAATAGAATTGAATGATCTTGTCGGATGTTGCAGCACTGGGACGAACTCATAGACATATATATCTATTTATTTGACCAACTTATACTTACTTAAGAAAGAAAGAAAGAAAAGAAAGAAAAAACATTTATTCGACACAGACAAAACAAAGCAAACAAAGCACACAGAGAATATGAAACTTATACAATACACAGAAAAGGAAAGAAAAAGAGCTCAGTGCGAACTGTGCCGAAAAGGTATTGGCTCAGCACGTGTTTGGGGGGAACTAATCTCCCCCAGCGCTGATTTTCAGCCAACCTTCTTTACTAGTTTGACATACCTACTTATTAAGTTACCGGCTACCTACTGAAGCATAACTATAATATACATATATAATAAAATATTACAAAATAAAATCGTAAAAACATAGAATTCGTAATATATACATAAATAAATTAAATACATTATACTATAAGGAACATAATAGGGCTATAAGTAATAATAAATAAATAAATACAAGAGAATTTTTTTTTAACTTTACGGGAGAGCATTCTCAATCGACGTAAAAAAAATTGCTGATTCCAAATATGTATATCATCGTATATATCGTTCAAAGTGTCGCTTAAGCCAAATAGCGGTCAGTGTGTACCCTTGGGGGCGCTAAGGAAATAACCTAACCTAACCTAACCTTTTTTTTTTTGTTTGCGCTGGGAAATGCATTCCCAGCGCAAACAAAAAAAAAAAATGACCCTAACCTAACCTAACCTAACCTTTTTTTTTTTGTTTGCGCTGGGAAATGCATTCCCAGCGCAAACAAAAAAAAAAAAAAACCCTAACCTAACCTAACCTAACTCCATAGAGCCCCCAAGGATACACCCCAACCTAAATAGCCTTTCGCCCCTCCATAATATACATATTTATAGGTTAATCTTTAGTCATTTTAAATATTATGAATAAGGAATAAATCTCCTATTTGTGGGAAGTAGTAATGGCAATTTTATTACAGATTTACTACCGAAAACCCTTCAATACAAGCAGTTTTGATTTTTAAACATGCATTGTGAAAGCTAAGTTTACCGGACGATACCACAAAAACACAGGTTCAAAGCCGATACCTCTGAGAATTTAGGTGTGCTACCCTACACAAACAATACGCAGGCTACACAAATGAAACTGTCACTGTCACTGCCTAACTACACCGTTAAATAACTTCGTTTTTTTCGCGTTGGAAAAACAATAAAAAATAACCATTTACGTTAGAACAACAAAAACAAAAAGTAACTGTTACCAAACATACTGAGAATAATGGTTTCAATAAAAAAAAAATGAAAAGTTACAGATTCGTGTAATGTTTACACCCACCGTCATTCGGCCGCGATGCTGAATAAATAATCGCGACGTATGAGTACATGCCATAGAGTAAAACGGAGATGCCCTATCGACTCCGCCCTGCGGCAAATTTTTCTGACGTTTATCAACATCTGTCATTGCAGTTGTCCTATGTAGTTGCTGGATCAAGTAAGTACCTAAAGTGTCAAACAATTTAGGTACTACAGTAGTTGTAGCATGAGCGCCAAGACTAGACTTATGTCACATAATATGTTGATTTTAGAGAAATAATTGTCGCAGGGCTGAGTCGATATGGGTTCTCTAGTTACTCTATGGTACATTTCCGCTTTATTCATTCGTGTTACGCGTTTGTTCGGTTTGTGTATTCTTGGTTTGGACTTTTGTTTTGGTTTGCCGAGTTTGCGTTACCATTCTAAATTTAAATTTTATATTTTTCCGCTTTGCTATCGATAACGAACACGCATTGATTAAAAAATACATTTTAACTAGAGATACGGATTCCATATCGTAATGCATACCTCCGGAATTGATAGCAATTTGAATCCAATTATGATGTTGTAAGCATTTTGTATCATTTCTGTTTTAAAAATAATAGAAGGTGTATCAGAGCAACACTCGTGGTCTCTTTATAAACTTCTTGGCAACAATCCGTTCTGGTTTAAAAAAATATGAATATAGGAATAAGTTTTAGATAATTATTATATGCTTTTATTTAAGAATAGTACTTGTTTAAATTGCCAACTGATACTCAACAGTACCCCTACTAGCAGAGTTTATTATAATGTATTAGCCGAGTGGTCGAACGCACGCCTTTCAATCAAAGTGTGCAGGTTCAAGGTTTTATGTGCGAATCTCATTTTCATCCGAGATTATCACTTTTGAAGCAGTGAAGGAAAACATCGAGAAAGAAACTTGCACGTCTGAGGGAACTTAACTAGTTCTCGATAGATGTGTGAATTCTGCCAACTCGCACCGGGCCAGCGTGGTGGACTATGGCCTGAATCCTCTTCGCATTGAAGGGAGGTCCGTGCCCAGCAGTGGCTAGTAAAAGAGCTATAGTTAGTAGTAGTTGTGATGTATTATGTAAAGCCATTTAAATGGAATATAAATTTATATCAATAAGGAGGGACAGTCCTACTTCTTTCAAACGTATTGTAAATAATGTAGTAACGATTGTAAAATACAGACAAATTCCACGTCAGTTCGTGGTTCCTTCAACTAATTTAAAGGCGCTCGTTACGCAAATTACCCGCATTATGGTTTCATCAGGCCATTATTACTTCCGGCTTGATGACATCCCCTCCAGGGAAGTGGAATTATTATATTTTATGTAGGTGTTGCGTGGGAATGCTTTAGATCAGTGGTTCCCAAACTTATTTCCCATTCTTATCCCATTGAGAATAAATTATATTATAGCGCCCCCTTTTTTTCACCTACTTAAAACCACTACGTCAAATTAAATTAATTGATTATTGTGAGCTATATTACTATAGAACATTTAAAATTGCAATCAAATCCAAATTGTATCAAAAGGGCTATTACAAAATCTCGGATTATTTAGATGATAAATCAGCTTGGGATTGTACAGCTCAGGTTCAAAACAAAAATCGAAATATTGCCCGTCATGTCAAAGTGTAGCGTGTGTTGCCTTACTAACGTATTATTATTCTATCTTTATAATTAAACGCAGCTCTAAAGGCAACACACTGGAGCTATATGTACCTGTGTATTTGTAATAAGTTTTGGCGATTTAAAAAAAAAATATCAGCCCACTGAGTTTCTTGCCGGATCTTCTCAGTTGAGGTCGCGTTTCGATCCGGTGGTAGTATAGTAGTATATAAGACAAAAATGTAAACTTGACAATTTGTAAGTGCCCCCATAGGCCTATACAAAATAAATGATTTGACTTTGACTTTGACTTTGACTTTGACTTTGATAGCCCGCAAGAGTTAACCCAAACTAATCATAGCTTATGATTAGTTTGAGGTTCTGCGTGTTGACTGACGATATTGATGCATTGCAGTGCCTCTGTAGGACGAGTAAAACGTTTACAGAATATTCACAACAATTTATCGGTTTATCTTAACCGATTTTTATTGTGGTGTTCGTCCTGGGAGAATTTATGGGCTCGAATAACAAATGAACCATTTATCTTCGAGATTAAAATAATGGCTCCCGTACAAATGGCGCAAACAAAATAGATGTTGCTTTTTTCACGATCAAGGTGAGAACTAAGAGCTTCGGTAAGTTATAGCTACATTACAGGTAGGTACGAGCTTATTCATTTGACTGTGTTGCAAAAATGTACTCTGTGCCAATGTACATAGAGATTGAATTTCTATGGCAACACAAGCACGCGAATCGGTTCGCTCGCGTCATCGGTGATATTATGTCGTTGAAAAATGTGCTTTTTCGTTATGTTAATACAGTTCGTTTTGGTAAACGAGTTATGATATCAAAGAGAGAGTTTTTCCTACAATTAGACAGTTCCACACGTTTTGTGACAATTTGTTTGTGACATTAACGTCAGATGTCAAGACAAAAGACAAGACGACTGTTGCATCAATGAGACAGACTATGGTCCAATTTTTTTGGATGTTATTTTGGCACATCTACAGGATGCATCAGAAGTCTGAAATAATACTTTGGGTACATATACGGTAGCTCATAATATATAGATGCTTAGTGAAGGCAGGTATCATATTCTGGCCTATGGGTACATCCATAACCCTATTCAGTAGTGTAAACAACACTTATGAGGGGCAATATTCACAAAACAGAACATAATTTTTTTGCAAAGGACTCGAGATATTACTAATTATAGAAATTAACTACGAAAAACAACTTTCAAAAACATGGTCGAATTTCGATCATTTTTTATGCCATTGCCCTGTATACCCGATACTGATGCAAACGTGAAAGTATTATTTCGGACTTCTGAAACACCCTGTTAACTTTCAAATATTATTGGTTTTGATGTTGACAAAATACATGGTCGCGAGCGTTTCTACGCGCCAATTTGACAAGGATCGACTTTTAGGTTCGAAAGAAATGAAAGCATCTATGTGGGTTAAATAGTTAAATATGGACAAAAACACATATTTTTCTATCATCAATCATGCGTCTGCGCCAGGTACCCGTGCCCACCTCCAATTGTGAACTCCACGGTGGGCGGAAACTCTAGTCATTACTCAAAATGACGGACTTTTTACGTATAAATCTGCGTCACGGGCATGCTGCACGAGGTGCCGGCCCGGAGTTGCCAGACGCTAGCTCCAAACTTCCCCGTATCTAGTTTGCAGACTGTTTCCGAATTCCTAATTTAGTGCACGGATCGCGATAGAAGGTGTTCGTGAATTGAAACGTTTATATTATCACCGGCACGACAAGACTTATGTCACAACAAGTCGCCCTCTCGTTTTCATAATTCACTTGAGAGAAAGACGCAAAATTGTCACATCTCAAATTTTGTCTTGTCACATCGGGCTGTGTAACAGCGGTTTCCTTCTCTTACTCAATAAGAACTTAACTTAGGTAAGGCTACTATTTCAAGCAGATATGCAGTTTTGTCTTGCAGCTCGTCACGTTTGTTCTGAATATTGAAATTCATGATTGAGGTCAATAAGGAAATAAGGTAAATTATGTAGTCAGCCCATATTTTACTAGGCCCGATTTTTCAAGCTCCAGACAAAATTTCTTATCACTACATGTCAGTAATACATGCGTAAACCAGGGGGCCTTGTTATCGTCGCAGTGCATGCGAAAGCGATCCCGTGGCGCCCCGATATAAGCGGAAGATGGTACACAGTCGGTTTTTAGTGGGTATACGTCCTTCTGCCGGGACTCTAACAAAACCCTCTTACTTCCCCCGAGGTGGCAGGGTATCCATAAAGGATTTTCTGACGTTAAAAAAAGGGGGCCTTTATATTTTGCTAGCACTTGTCAAAAGATTTTTTCCGTTTATCATAAGTACAAAACATCCCTCACAGCATTTGTACCTAACATGATTACGGCGATAATCCTATAACCTGGCAACACTTATTCCCTGATTTATATTTGGCGGGGGTTTTACGTGTACGCAGTAAAAGGAGTCGTGATATGAATAGAGTTATTTATGGCACACTGATCATTACATATTGGCAACTCCGAGAAACCGCTCAACTCGCTTCCGGAAATATGGGGGTAATTTTTTTATAGGTTGCGACATTTCGTTCAAAATATCTGCTAATGTCTGATTCCGCCGCAAATACATTAAACATAATATTGTTTTTAATATATTCAATCCTGTGTAAAAAGTATAAATTGTAGATACATAACAATTTCCATTTTAAGATCAGTAATTGCAATAATAAGTTCCGCATGTTTTTTTCATACCGATAAAAAGCGCCATGTGTGTAGAAATAATAAAAAGCATACAAAATGCACCCGACGCATCAAAGCGTAGACTGGGTTCAAAGCGATCAGATAGCGTTGTTGGCGGTGCGACCTCAACCCGTATCTAATCTAAGGAAAACTCGTGACGTCAGGTGAGTGGGTTGTCACACGCTATCCTTAAGCCTCATTTACATTGCGACACTAAGTTTCATGCATGATGAAATTAGTTTCACGACATTACTTTCACTACCTGTGAAACTAGTTTCATCGAAAATAATAGTGTCGTGACATCCACAGTATGTCTGTGTTCATGGCATCGCCAACATCAGAGCTTTTATTGTATAAAATTAAGAAAAGGTTGTCTCGAAAGTTGATTCGAGAGTGGATTGATAAATGTTATATTTTTATTAGTTGGTTACACATTTAAAATATTTTTTTCGACTACCACGGCCCACTCCACGACTAAAAAACAAATGTCCTATCAGCGCAGGCGGTGTCGCGACACTGGTTTCACGTCGCGTTTACACTATGACATTAGTTGCATGACATTAGTGCCATCCAAAAATCGCGCGCTACACGAAACTAATTTAGTGTCGTGAAATTAATGCATGCATCGATAAATGCATGAAACTGATGATGAAACTAATATCACGAAACTACTTTCACGCCACTAGTGTCGCAATGTAAATAGGGCTTTAATTACAGTTCGTTTTCCTGTCACTTTTTAAATTTCAAATTCACGTAGTTTAAAAAAACTTAGTGATTGAATACATTCAATTAGTAGCTATGAAGTATGAAGATTACATGCAACTTTATATTTTGTGCTACGCCGTACCGACTGATTTAGAACTTGAATTTGGTAGAAAACCCTAATTAATTTAGGTGTCGTAAATACTAGCTTTTTATAAAAACAAGACTTTTTATTAAATTTTATCATTCCAAGCGCTTAACTAAAAAAACTGTTCCCGTAAACAATAAAACTGACGAATTTCAATCTGCTCTTGTTTTCACACGGAACGAAGCGAACATCAAACTTAGGTATTTGTTTTAAGAATTTTCTTGTTTACGACAGGTTTTATGGCGGATATATTTTTTTTATGGTCACCCCGTTGGAGCGGTGTGTGATAACCGGAAGCTCTGGAAATCGTCATCTCTGCTCTATTTTTAAGAACATGAATTCCTCGTTTGCCTTTTACTTAGTATATTTAGTGCAAACGTCCCAATTTAATTTTGATTGCAACTGCAATTTCGGTTATCTATAAAAACTTTTAACTAAGCGAATCGCTACCGGTTTTAACAGCTTGTCTCTGTAAAAAAAAAATTGTTTCGGTATATAGGGTACATAAAAAAAAAATCGCCCCAGTGCGTGCAAGGTGTTAAGAGTATTAATAATGGTCAAAAATCTTTCATTCAGCAAGATCTTTCATTTGATACCCATATTGTGGTAGTGCAGAAAAAATAACTATTCCGCCATCTTGAATGATCCGCCATATTGGAATTAGAATGACGGCACATAGCTAATCATGCATTGTCATCCAAAATAAGCATGTATACCAAATTTCAGCTCAATCGGTTAAAGATAACTGATTTAAAATTCAGTTGCAAGATTCCACCCGGACATACATTGCAAGTTAATATAAAGCTTGTAATAAAAACACCCTTGTGACAATTGAAAAATGCTATGACAGTTGTGGATCATGTTGCATTTCTTAACGGATTTAATAACGACGGCTTAGCGAAAAGGAAAAGCGTTAGTCGATGGTCCGCTAATCGTTAATACTCACTGTAAGCTCAAATTGCGAAGTTATCTCATTAATATTCACACAAAAACAACAGGAGGCTCGTACACTGCCAGCATTCACGAGTCCATTTCATTATAGAATGAACTTAGTCAAAAGTGATGGATTCAAAGAGTACCTAAAGTCAAAGTTGAGTTAAAGTAAGTGAGTTTTCAGTTGGCAAGGGGCGCACTTTAAAAATAGACCAGGTTACATGCGATAGCGAGTACTGTTTTCCGGCCCAGGAAAGTAAAAATGTTTTTTTCTTTCCATCTACTGAATGTTTATGAGCCTTATTAAATATCGCCAGACAACACATGCTCACCTCAAACTAAGTAAAGCTTGTACTGTGGGTGCCTTACAATGGACTGGAGGCGATCTCAGTTACAATCAAATCAAGGGATTTTATATTTGCTTCTGGCGGGATTCAAACCCGCGACCATCCGGTACAGTGAGCCGAGCTGCCTACGCTCTGACCACTAGACCAAGCCGTTATCTCGAAAGGCACCATTCCGAAAAAATAATGCATTTCTTATCAGTATCCTTATTTTTTACAGAGAAGCGTCATACCGCGCGTGACCGATTTTTGTCATTACTAAAATAAGCCTTATTAACTTATATCAGAAGCATATTTTTCAACGAAAGCATGCGTGACGGAAGCGATTTTATTTGCATGGTTGCGTGACTTTTGCTACAGAAATTAAATCCTTATGTATGGTCAGAGTAAGTACATTTTAAAAGAAATCATGAGATTTATTTAATGCCATGATGTTAGGGGTTTTAAGTAAGTACTTGTGTTATGTTAAAACGCCCCCGCTTATAACTTGGTCACGCCGCTTACGACAACCAGAGTTCCTCCTAACAGTGGAATCTGTTTTCCCAACGAACACCAAGTTAAATTAGAAAGCTTAACCCTACTGCGAATCTTACATCTGAGCAAAATTGGCAGTTAATGTGTTTTACTTTAAACGCGTTGTCGATTCCGCCGCGGAACTTCGATTACGAACACGTATACATATTTTACAAAAATGCTGAAATATATCATGTAAATAGCTGAATGGTGTATCTACGAGATTAGTCCATATCAAAGTAATATCGATAATATTTTTTTGTTCCAATGTTGTTAGTTACTTTTTTTGTATATACATTTAAAATGGTGAAGGAAAACGGTGGAGAAAAACATTGTGACGAAACCTGAACGTCTATAGAAAGGCCTGTGTGTGTGTATATGCACGACAAGAATTGAATGAAGCAAAGCTAGGGGTTTCAGTTGAGTTAAATAAAGTCATCAAAAAACATTACCAATTACTTGAACAACCAAATTCCAAAGTTTAAAAATAGAACTGATGCATTTGTTGAACAATCAATCACAATTCCAAGGCTTGGAAGATAATCATTTTTAGGGTCCCGTACCCAAAGGGTAAAACGGGAACCCTATTACTAAGACTTCGCTGTCCGTCCGTCCGTCCGTCCGTCTCTCACCAGGCTGTATCTCATGAACCGTGATAGTTAGACAGTTGAAATTTTCACAGATTATTTATTTCTGTTGCCGCTATAACAATAAATGCTAAAAAATAGAATAACATAAATATTTAAGGGGGCTCCCATACAACAAACGTGATTTTTTTTGCTCGTTTTTATAGATAATGGTACGGAACCCTTCTTGCGCGAGTCCGACTCGCACTTGGCCGGTTTTTTTAATATCAATTCCTATTAACCCAAGTCCACCAATACCTCACCTCAAGACATGTAAACTGGACGAGTTGACACGCATCAGAGCGGCGAAACGTGCCCCTGAAGACGGGAGCGAGATTACGCAGTGTTGACTGAACCCACTGACCGACGGGCATCGAGCACAAATATTGAATTGCAAATCGATTTGATGCTTATCGAGTCACGATTGATATCGATTCCGGGGGAATGTACATAATGCATAAAACATGACGAGGGTGAGGTGGAAACTTACCTAGATGAGTGATCTCTAGATTGATTATTGCAAACATTCGAGGCGTGAAAAGGTATTTGTCTTAAGGTCGATTTACATCAAACGAGCGAATGCTCATTCTATCCCCACTACATCAAATTCTTCTAATGTAAACAGGCGTAGAGCATTCTTTCGTTGTTCTTAGTGCGTTCGCAACGATTCTATAGAATATTCTAAGAATGCTCGTTCGCTTGATGTAAACGGCGCAAGAGCGCGCGAACAGTTGCTTAGAGCGTTCTAGCGTGTTCGGACGTGCTCGCGCCACTGAGCGGTCTCATCAAAGCGTTCTTGTGTTCTCGTATCTTATCGATTAAATTATGGATTGGTCTCAAGAAAAATGTTTATTAATGATAGAAGCCTACCGCAATTTCAGATGTTTGTTGTTTTTTTTTGTTTCAATTTCAATTTCAAGTTTTGGAATTGTCCACTTTCTTCTTGTTTTCGCATATCCGTCATTGTTTCACCTACATTATCCAGTGTCCTTCGATGCATTAAATTTGTAACCCACCAACGTCTCTTCCTTCTTTTATTTTTGAGATTTCGCGACAAAATAATAAATGCAGCACTTGCAATAATGATATCGCTGTCAGAGTCAGACATAACGAAGCACTACCAATACTAACCACAGAATTGACACGAATGAGCAAAGAACATTCGATCTAGCTTTTGTTTACACTAGAAGAGCTCTAGCTCTATGTTCGTTTGATGTAAATCGACCTTTAAGCGACACTTTGGCGCGATATTTACTTGTTTTTTTTTAAGAATCAGCGAATTATTCTGCGTCGAATGAGTATGCTCTTATGTAAAGTAAAAAAAATGACATTTAAGTTAAATGGCCTTTTACCCCTCGATATAATTTATACCAATGTTTACAAACATGGCACACATATAGAGCAAGAGCCCACGCCGGCCAGCCCTTCGTTATTTTATAAAAGCTGAAAGTTTTTCTGTGCATGTCCCCTATACAGTTAAGAACGACCAGCGACTATAGAGTTTGGGTTGTGGTTACTTGGGCAGGTATCAGGTAGTAAAGGTGTATTAAATAGTACCTAAAATTCGTTAAAGTATAAAGCTCAATTTTTTTATATTTACTTCGGGATAAGTTTAGAAATCTCGTCATCCATTGCCGCACACTTATGACAGTTGCTACCCCTTGCCAGACACTCCTAAACTTTAATGAATTAGAATGCTGCAGGGCGGAGTAGATATGGCATCTCCGTTATATATCTCGGTGGAAGAAATATAGTTAATTATGGTATTGGCAAAAAAAAAGCGCCTGTATTCCCCGAAGGGGTAGGCAGAGGTGCACTGTAGTGCGCCCACACTTCGCCGATGTATTTTGGTACCAATGTAATAGGGGGCGAGCCTATTGCCATTATACCGGGCACATTTCCCCTCAATACGAGGGAGATTTGGGCCATAGTCCACCACGCTGGCCCAGTGCGGGTTGGTGAACTTCACACGCCTTTCTATAGACGTGCAGGTTTCCTCACGATGTTTTCCTTCACCGTTCAGCAAGTGGTAATCACTGTTGAAAATGACATTCGCACATAAAAATTATCTCAGAGGTGCGGGCCTGGAATTTGAACTTGCACCCCTTACGTTCAAGGCGGGCGTTCTTGCCCGCGAGGCTACCACTGCTTTCAATACCTAACTATAATTGGATTACATTGTTTTTTTTTTTTTTATGAGATAGGGAGGCAAACGAGCAGACGTTTCACCTGATGGTTTTTTTTTTTTTTTATGAGATAGGGAGACAAACGAGCAGACGTTTCACCTGATGGTAAGTGATCAACGCCGCCCATGGACACCTGCAACACCAGGGGCATCGCAAGTGCGTTGCCGGCCTTTAAGGAACGAGTAGGCTCGTTTCTTGAAGTTACCTTTGATATTATTCTAAATAATATAGAGTTACATTGTTATGTAATTTTATGTACATTTAAATATTACATTCTCCCTCGTATCGGACTAGGATGTGCCCGGTATAATGGCAATAGGCTCGCCCACATTGGGCCAAAAATACATCTGCGACTGTGTGGGCGCACTGCAGTGCAGCTCTGCCTACCCCTTTGGGAAATGCAGGCGTGATGATTTATTTTAATAATTTTATTTATTACGAAATTTTGGCATTAAGTTGCATACACACAACAAACGCTCTTAAATGTAATATGCATTCAGTTTTAATTGGAATAAATTCCATTATACTTATACTTATATTACTTATATACTTATACCTTTACGAATATGGCTAGATAACCGAGCAAAATACTAGCAACATGATATTGTTTCGCCCTAGGCAAACTTGGGAATGACTGCATTTATAAACATGAAATTAAGAAGGTAATAGGTACTGAAAAACAAAGTAATAACCCTCAACTTTGTAGAAATTGCAACCTATCTACAAATGACTAGGTAACAATCCTTCTTTTCAGCAGTTAAGTGCACTACAAAACCATTGTAAAGGATTAATACATTTGGTGGTAATTTTATTAGTAATCCAGTCAGTCTAAAACCTCAAATCCTCTTGATCCAAGTACGATTATTATCTTTAAAGATAACAATAATGTTTTAATATTGTTAAAAAAAGTTAATTGCATTCGTTGAACCACAATTCTGGAATGGTTATGTTGCTTGAGATACCAAACTTTTTTGCATAAAATAATTTAAAAAGCAACAATTCTCAGGCTCTTGCTAGCTTCGCTCGTGTAGCATGCAGCATGTAATCAAGTTTTTTTTTAGTTTTCATCAAATGAATATTGGACTAAACTTAATAATGTTTCAGATTAAATTTCGTCCGCTAAGCTTCGCAGCAACTTACACGATCGCCAAGAAATGTAAGTTCCACGGTTTCGCTGGAAACTTCGTTAAAGATGGTTAAAGTAACTGCGGGGATTTAAACGGTTTAAGTGTTAAAATAATTGCGTTATGAATAAAAAATCCTATAGGTCTAAAAGCGTTTACAAATAGTCAGATTCTACCACCCGTTCAGAATGCTGCTTCCACTGAGAAGAGCCAGTAAGAAACACAATGATTGCTCTTTTCAAAATAATAAATATGCAGTATTGTGGGTAATATAGGTACTCAGGAACAGCGACGCCATGAGAGCAAGCAGCATCTTTGCCACCTTTGCCTCAATACTATAAAATAATTATAGGTGCTCGAGCAGTCTAATATGAGATACAAATTTTAGCATTACGATTAGGAATCCTATAGTGGTGCTTCTGTTTATTATATTAACTTTAAAGAAGCTTTTGTTTATATTATAATTAACTTTATTGTCAATAGATGGAGCTAGGGTTGTGTGAAACTCGATATACTCGTAAATGTCTCGTAAACCTGACATTTATAATTTATAAAATACAGAATATAGAGTTTTCCAGTGGACCTAGGGTATGTGTTTGAAACCCAAACCACCCTCCTCTTCATGCTAATGTAACTGTTTCAATATTTGATCTTCTCCAACGCTTACAACTTGGACACTTTTTAACGCTTGACTGAAGTTAAGAAGTTTAACGCATCATTAGCTTTCGCTATGATAGAAAAGTATTAATGCTTTCCGATTGGTAGGTATTGTCCCTAATAACTTATCATGTGAAATACCGTAAATCTTTGGTATCTGCTGTAAACTGAATTAGGTAAGTATGATTATGTACCTAATACAATTTTTAATTTTGCCACGAAGAAACTGACACAAAACATTTGAAATAAGAATAGCTATGGAATAAAAAAAACAAAGTCCTAAGTCCTTTCTGAAACCAATATTCGATATTTTATACCAAATGGGACACTTTGTTCTTTTTCCAAATTCAAAAACGCATTTTGTTTGTACCCGCTGTGTACTGGCCGCTGCCAATTTTATTTTTCATAAATATCCTTCTATATATCTATAGAGTTTTTTTTGTTGAGCATAGAGTCCACACGTGTCCCACATGCCCTTACCCATCAACACGGTCAACATGTAAAAGCCGCCTTAAAATTATTCAACCGAGCTTTCACCCTGCACCGAACTCGGCAAGATTTATGACAAGCGTTATTTTATCTAAAATCCAAGGCGAATACACACCGGGGCGTTGAAATTCGTGCGTCTATTTTTTAGGGTGCCGTACCCAAAGGGTAAAACGGGAACCCTATTACTAAGACTTCGCTGTCCGTCCGTCCGCCCGTCCGTCTGTCACCAGGCAGTATCTCATGAACCGTGATAGTTAGACATATGAAATCTTCACAGATTATGTATTTCTGTTGCCGCTATAACAACAAATACTAAAAAACAGAATAAAATAAATATTTAAGGGGGCTCCCATACAACAAACGTGATTTTTTTGCTCATTTTTATACATAATGGTACGGAACCCTTCGTGCGCGAGTCGGACTCGCACTTGGCCGGTTTTTTTTTGCCTATAACAAAACAAACTCTGGACACATATACATAAATATTGAATTTCTGTGTTAAAAGCCACGCCCCAAACGCGTCAAAATACTTTTTATTCTATGAGTAAATACAATTCGTGTTGATTTAGGCAAAAAACCGGCCAAGTGCGAGTCAGACTCGCGCACGAAGGGTTCCGTACCATTATCTATAAAAACGGCAAAAAAACACGTTTGTTGTATGGGAGCCCCCTTATATACTTATTTTATTCTATTTTTTAGTATTTGTTATTATAGCGGCAACAGAAATACATCATCAGTGAAAATTTCAACTCTCTAACTATCACGGTTCATGAGATACAGCCTGGTGACAGACGGACGGGCGGACAGTGAAGTCTCAGTAATAGGGTTCCCGTTTTACCCATTGCGTACGGAACCCTAAAAACTTGACGTTTTGACGCCTCAGTGGGGACCTTACCTTATACCTTAAGGGACAATTTATGCAATATATTTCATACCACAGATTATCTAGATTCAGGTGAAATATTCAGGCTTATAGTGAACGCTGCTAAATATTCAGACATTGCCCTGCATATTTTTATAAAGAAAAATGAAATAAAAAATATTTATCGAAGAAGATAAATAGAGGTGGTTAAGATTTCGTTTATGTTCTGTTATTTTTTATAGTAGCAGTGGTAGCCGAGTGGTCGAACGCACGCTTTGCAATCAAAGTGCGCAGGTTCTATCCCCGGCTCGCACCTCTGGGTTCCATGTGCGAATCTCATTTTCATCTGAGATTATCACTTGCTAAGAAACGGTGACGGAAAACATCGTGAGGAAACCTGTGTGCCCGGTATAATGGCAATAGGCTCGCCCCCTATTACATTGGGACCAAAATACATCGGCGAAGTGTGGGCGCACTGCAGTGCACCTCTGCCTACCCCTTCGGGGAATACAGGCGTGATGATGTGATGATGATGATGTATATTTTTTTATTACAAACAGAAGCTTATATTTTATTTGTTTGTATTAAAAGATAAAATACCATGATACCTGTGGTGTTAGCATGTATATCAAGACTAGACCTGTCACGGATTCGCTCGCTCCCTCTCTGTCTTATTCCATACGAGATAAAGAGACAAAATCAATCTATCACGTGACATGAGTCTAGTTTTGGCACCCATGCTACAACTACTGCCGTTTCAAAAGCCCTTTATATGCATCGACAGCTATCAACGAGGGCCCACAAAAGACTCGTTTTAAGGTCTAAGATTAACAATGCCATCCCGGCCGCGGTGAACTCCGCGCGATTGATTACAGTTCACACGTCATTAGGCACCCACCGGCGCGGCGAGGATCGGCAGATACATTGCCTGGACCTATCTCTTTTAAAGAGGGTGCAGAGTGATGTAAAAATGTTAGGATAAGCTTTTACCCCCAGAATTCCCACACTTAGCAGCAGTGGTAGCCTCGTCGGTAAGAACGCCCGCCTTGAACGTAAGGGGTGCAAGTTCAAATACCAATATAATACGAAAACGAACTCTTCATTGGAGATCAAAGTAACATATAGTTGTATGAATAAAGTTACGGGCGCGTGAGATGGACAGCGTAGCTGGCGAACCAGCCTGATATAAGTTTCATGTGCGAATGTAATTTTCATTAATTATGGCTATTTGCTGAACGGTCCTGAGGAAACCTGCACGTCTTTAGAAATGCGTGTGAAGTTCACCGACCCCAACTGGGCCAGCGTGGTGGACTTAAAATTCTGCGTTCTAACAATAAGGCTACGCACTGCTTTTTGTTGTGCATGTATTTTAGTTCTTGTAACATTTCGCGCCTAAATGATGCCATCGTTCTAATGTTAACTCAAATATGTACATGATAGTCGATATGATCGCGTGTCCCGAAAATCTCAGCTATCCAATCACCCCATAAAACACATTAGCCAAGCAGAACCGCCGTTCCCGATACTAACATTATGTTCTACGGTTTCTCGATAGCGATAAAATAAAAATGTGTCGTTTCCATCGCACGTTTAAAGCCCCTGCCCCCTTTGTAAGCTCTCCAGGAAATGCATTGTAATGCCTTCATTAGGCGCATGAGGATATTTCGTATTGTAAGTAGGTTTTTCGTTGTATGTAAAGTCTTGGTTTCGATGCGGAAAGCGAGTTTCAACGATAAAATTTAAAAAAATATGGGTTTCTTTTCCTTGCAATCAAAGTGTGCAAGTTCAAACCCCGGCTCGCACCTCTGGGTTTATGTGCGAATCTCATTTTCATCCGAGATTACCACTTGCTATGAAACGGTGAAGGAAAACATCGTGAGAAACCTGCACGACTAAGGGAACTTGACTAGTTCTCGATAGATGTGTGAAGTCTGCCATCCCGCACTGGGCCAGCGTGGTGGACTATGGTCCGAATCCCCCTCGCATTGAGCGGAGGCCCGTGCCCAGCAGTGGGACTTTAAATGGGCTTGGCCTGTAGTTAGTTAGTTTAGTTACTATGTTAATGAAGAAAATAATATAATAAAAACCGTAATTCAAATCGGCTCTGCACCAAAGGTATGCTTAAAAATAGTCCACAAATTGAACGTTGAATAGAAAATACCATTTTTTGTTAAAATGCTAAAAACTGGGATGAATAAGAGCGTCGGTAAAACGCCACTGTTCATCCCAGCAAGGGTCTGCTATGCTGTAACTGTGTTTTCTAAACATTTGACTATAAAACATACGGCAGTATTACAAGTACGCAAATTAGGTACAGTACATAGACATATATAGGAATGCGAGATGCGCCAAAAAGTATCGTTTAAAACACTAGTCCGAAAATATGTAACGGATTGGACGATGATTATTCCACAAGGGACAAACGATACCAGATGACCCGCACTGATACTTCACTACTCGAAAGTATACCCGGTATAGTAAAGTTAAACTTCTGATTCATTCTTTTGTATTAAGCTATACTATAAAGGTCACCAACCCATGAACATCTGCATTAACGCGAAGTAGGTACGCCCTAAAGATTTTGTTATAAAAACATGTGCTCTAACCCATTATATTACGTTTGAATTTCACAAAAATTGTGAGATTCTAAAGAATTTTATTTTAATTTAAATTTTAAATGAAATGGCCGTTTTGGAGTTACTACGATTTGAGGGTATATTAACTTGTATGTAATGCTATGAATATGTTGAATTAATACGACAATAAAGTTTAAGATATAAACAGTAAGGAATTTCACTCGCATATGTGATACGGAGGAAATAAAATTGAGATATTGATGCTAATTTTGTTGGCACCAGACCAAACTAGGTATGTTGCCGTATTTTTAAAACCGTTAAGTATGAGCGAGGCGGCAATAGTTATGAAGCTGTAAAGGCCAACTCACGGCCAACAGCGTAGTCCATTCAAAAAAAAAAAAAAGTTATAGTACTATTAAATGCCAATAGAATATACAAAAATATCACCTTTAAAAAGTCATTATACCTTAAACAGTGAATGGAGATAATGATCCTCAATGAAAACATGCGCTTAATATTTTAATAATTAATAACTAGCTGTGCCCGCGACTTCGCCCGCGTGGACTTTAGGGAGATTACCCGGAAATATGGGTATTATGTTTTTCCTGCGGAACCCTAATGCTTTTTCTAAAATTAAAGTAGCCTATTTTACGCCTTGGAACGTCAGCTATCTGTCAGTGAAAGACCCATTGAAATCGGTTCAGCCGTTTAGAAGCTTACCTCAAACAAACAGACAGACAGAAAAAAATAATTAAAATTGCGTTTTCGTTATAGATATCGTGTATACTTTCATACGCATTTGGTAAAAAAGTGTTATTTTAATATTACAAACAGACACTCCAATTTTATTTATTTGTATAGATGTATAGATAAAATTAATAATTATTACTCACCATAAGAAGATAAATCGACACAAACTCGAAATATGGTTGCTTGAATAGCCTGAAAAGAAAAGTATAGGATAAGACTTCAATGAAACCTTGAAAATAACAATCGTATAGTCACATTAGTGCAGAGAAAAGTTTGGGGCGTCCAAACTTATGTTTGCCAATACGAAAACGCACTGTATTGTCTCTGAGAAAAAGTTCATTCTTCAACGAACGCGAGAAAAAATTGACGAGTGAACATGTACCACAGAAATTCAATCTTTCAACTTAATAACCCTGGACAAGCGTGGTAAGTTTTACGTCCAAACTCCGTTTATTAATCTCATGAAACTGGCATATACTAGGAAGGAGCCGGGAAAAGTGTGCGAGTTTATGTGCGAAGCTCATTTTCATTCGAGATTATCACTTGCTATGAAACGGAGAAGGAAAACATCGTGAGGAAACCTGCACGTCTGAGGGAACTAGACCAGTTCTCGATAGATGTGTGAAGTCTGCCAACCCGCATTGGGCCAGCGTGGTGGACTATGGTCTGAATCCCCCTCGCATTGAGGGTAGGCCCGTGCCCAGCAGTGGGACGTTAAAATGGCTGTAGTAGTAGTATGTATAAAGTATCTCAAATATTATTTCCGGCTAGTGATACGCCCTGCATTAATGTTATCTAGGAAGCTTTAATGTTATTCTAGAAATGGAATAAAATATGAGAAAATGTCTTAGTGGGATGTAGAGATGTCTTGTACGGAGCCTTTATGAGTGGTGGCACAAGTGACTTTGCGCAATTATGTTCTCATTTGCAACAACACAGACGGAAAAGGGGGAATTTCAGATTAGCAAAATGATATTTATCTCTACCCGCGCATGAGAGTGAGAGATTACATAAAATATACAAATATCACAGGATAGTTTTAAAGCCGACATATTGCTTTGGCGTTTGTTTAAATAAATAGCGGACGAAAACTGAACGGAATTTTTTTTGCCAAATTCAAATATGTTATTTCAACTTGTTTTTCACCAGATCATTTCAAAATAAATCCATAGTTCTATGCTAAATTTTCATGTACTGGTTTATTTGCTACATGCCCACTATCGCGTCAATATCCGCGCGTTAAAAATGTTGCCAAAACCAAAACGAAATGACGACAAATAACGACAGGAAATGTTTTTTTTTATCATGTAAGACAGGGCTGTCCAAACTACATACCTTCGCGGTCTAATTAATTTTAATACAAAAGCGAGACGGCCGCAGAAAATAATATTATCAGTTTTCAAGTAAAAAAAATACAGGGTATTCATTTCTTTATACGTTTAGTAGTTCTTCGTTAATTTATCTTTAACAATCATATCGATATCAACTTCAACATTCGTTGTTGCCGGACGCATTGCATGAAGAAGTGACTTATCTGAGAGTGAAGATCTATCCTCTACGGTCCGCTACGGGGATCTTACACAGATGCGCCAAAACGTCAAACGCCGTTGTTTGGACAGCCCTGATGTAAGGCCATTGAACCCTCACCTGGTTCAGTAAGCCTATGCTCAAACCACTACACCATATCGTCGTATTGAACTAAGTAATATCTTCTAGATACTATAGGTTACTTAAACAAAAGGCAAAGAAACTATTGTAACAAATAAATATTATCAAACAAGTGCACTTATTAAAAGCAACTGACAACTAAAATAAAGAGGAAGGGTTCTTCCGAGGGTTTGGACCACATAACAGTAATTAGGGTTCCACAGCAAAATAATTACAAGGGTCCCGTGATGACCATAGGCTGTTCAAATGAGGCAAGTTGTAACGACTCAAGTTGACAAGTAGCGACACCTGCAGGGATGGTTAAGTTTTGATTGAATATCCTTGGGTGGTAGATTATGATTTAAACTGGAATTTCAGAGGGTTGGAGTTTGCATGAGGCTTTCAAGTCTTTTATGTCAGGATATTAGCAAACAAAGAGTAAAGTTCCACAGTATGTACTAATCGGAAAACATTTCTACAATACAACTAAAGAGGATAATCTTTCAGTTCCATGGGTGTACTTTAGTCAACACTTTTGGTAATAGATCTTTGTTTGTTAACAGTGGAAATCTACATTTTGTCTACTCTTTGGATTTGCCTTAATAAGGATACAATGGGCATCTTCTTCATTTTTGCGTCTCATATGAGTTTTTTTTTTTTTATAACCAACAATTGGGCTGACAAAGCAATCATCCCAATATTATTTTGATGATAACTGACATTTTGATTGACATGAAATCTCAAATTTCAAAGCCAAATCAGTAGATAGATATAATGACTGTGATGTCTTACAGAGGTAGAGAAGATACAGAAAAGACCCATGGAGAAACTACCTTTAGAAAAAAAATATACGGCAGCATTATTTTCCAAATTTAACGGAATTCAATGTGGCACTGGACAACATATTTAATCAATTTACTATAAATATGTATTAGGATGGCTTGATCTTGAAGTCTGAGCATAGGGCGCTCGGTTCATAGCGTGTGGAATCGATTCCGGTATGGGGCAAATTAAAAAAATATCCCTTTCGGAATTTGTCCTGTGCGAGGTGTAACTGGGAAAGCCCCCATTGTGTGGGGTCCATAGTACTAGTTTTGCTTAGTAAATGTAGATAAGTATGTAATGCATGTTATTTATTAAAAAAAAATATCAGTTTGATTTGGTGGTTTACTCAACGAAACGTATTTATTCAAAACATGGCTTCCCTGTTGAAATATTAAGCAAACACACCAACATTTATACACAATATTTGTAGGACGGCAGAAGGAAATAATAACTCTCGGTGCGTTCACATAATTTTTTTATTCAGAAAAACGAAACGAAAGAAATTTTCAGTTTAATGCTTTGGAAAAAATGTGCTCGCTTTTATTTTTTTCCTCGTAAATAAAGTTTATTACAATCTGATTTGGGAATGGTGAGGCACGAAATGTCTGCTAGCTTTATAGCTTGCCTTCGCTCGCTTATAAAAAAGGCTCGAGATTTACAGTACAGAAACACTTAGGGCCTTTTTATTATTAATTTTTTCTCACAAATAATTTATTTTAACAAGGTTATTGATCGGATATTAATAATATAGCTGCTTACATGTTAGAAAAGCACACCAAACTAACTGTAATTTCTACACAGGATTTATTTTTAAAGCTGGTAATTTGTTAATTACGTGGGAAAGCCGGAAACGGAAAACAGTAGCGTTTTCAAGCACAGAGGCAGAGTAGTAGGAAGTGAGCAAATTTATTTGTGAATTGTTAGAGACATATTTAAGGTATGGATATATAACGATAATCAATGTTTAAAAGTTAATTATCAATTCGATGTTCCACAACAGAACTAAGCACATAGATGTAAGGCATAGTTTCAATAGGGAGGCAATAAAACAAATTGTTATTTGATGTCAAGTATTTGCCAACAGCCACTTTACCACTGGCTTGCAGCAATGTTTTGATGTGAAACATCTATAGGCGAGGGGTAAACCTGATTTTTGGCGTGGCGAGATTTGTCGACGCTTCGCCACAACAAAATGAAATCAACCTTATTACTTAATGCATAAAGTACAGTTTTAAATGCGGCCACGCTTCGTACTCCTTGGCTCCTCGGTTCTTTCCGCCGCTTAGACTCCGCCCACCGGCTGACTCCACTCACTCGCTAACTCGCAGCTACGACTACTATGTTTTATGTGAACATCTGCCAGGCGTCGCGCATAGGCTCAGTTTTTTTAATACTACTTTCAGTTTCTGATAGGTGGTGGTAAGGCCCTCAATTTAATGATAGCAAATATCTTGACTAAAACTCTGACAAACGATAAATATTAAAAGTTTGTTAAAACTAGTTTAGTTAGAGTTAGGGTTGTCAATCAAGGTTTATTCTTTAGTTAAGTTTGTTTCTGTACATGTGTTGAAAAATTATGATGTTTCTTGTTTGGAACCTACGTCAGAAATATCTTGTCAATTGGCACATATAAACAAATAGCGGTAAACGAGAGGCTACGGACTACTACTAATAACAAGTATTAGGTTTGTAGATTAATTGATCTGTCTAATTATTTCGAGATGGGACTTGATGACCAAAGTCAAAATCAAATAATTTATTTTGTATAGACCTACGGAGGCACTTACAAATATCTAGTCAAGTATTTTTTTCTCAAATTCTACTACCGGCTCGAAAGACGACCGCAACTGAAAAGATCCGGCAAAAAACTCAGCAGGATAATATTTTTTAAATTTACATTTTCGATTTACTTTGACTTTACGATGGAACTCAAAAATATGGACTTTAAATCATGATTGCCATCAATATGCATCCCACATCTCGTTATAAAGTTATAATAAGTTGAGGCCATACAACATGTAGAGTCCCGAAATGACATTTTCTGGTCTGTTAAACGCTAACCCAATTGGCAGGAACCCTGGGGAAATGTAAGTAGGGCTGGCAATATTTATTTTTTCGTATACATTAACTGATGCAGGTTTCCTAGCGGAACATCATGAGGAGACCTGCACGTCTATAGAAAGGCGTGTGAAGTTCACCAACTCGAACTGAGCCAACGTGGTGGACTATGGCCCAAACCTCCATCGTATTGAGGGGGTATGGGTCCGGTATAATGGCAATAGGCTCACCCCCTATTAGGACCAAAATACATCGTCAAATTGTGGGTGCACTGCAGTGCACCTCTGCATACCCCGCCAGCGTTCAGACGTGATGATGTTTTTATTTTATTAAACGTTAAAAATGACAAAAAATACCATAATTGAAATAAGAAAAAAAAGTTACAAAATTAGACTTGTTTTTTTGTTGAAAACGTTTCTAGGGCATTGAGATAAGCTAGCCAAGTTTAGAACTCACAAGCGAATGTTATCATTGTGTTTACATTGACATAGTTATTTTTTTAAATCCCTACCTAAATCCTGAAATATTCTTACAAATTTATTGATATGATGGTAAGATGAAATTCAGCTCAGCTTGTAATTTTTTTTTTTAAGTTGACAACCCTATCGTCATGAGTTTGACCGTCATCCACGTTCCCACTTAATTTGGCAATTCAATTAACAAAAAATGTGTTAATTCAGTATTAGCAGGTCTTTTTAATGTTATAATCAACACGTTTCGGGAAAATTTTGCATAGCTTTATACTGCGGTGTTTCATTTTATAAACAGTAAAAATACATATTTTTCGGGTTCCGTACCCAAAGGGTAAAACGGGAACCCTATTACTAAGACTTCTTTGTCCGTCCGTCCGTCCGTCTGTCACCAGGCTGTATCTCATGAACCGTGTTAGTTAGAGAGTTGAAATTTTCACAGATGATGTATTTCTGTTGCCGCTATAACAACTAAAAAACAGAATAAATAAATATTTAAGGGGGCTCCCATACAACAAACGTGATTTTTTGCCGTTTTTATAGATAATGGTACGGAACCCTTCGTGCGCGAGTCCGACTCGCAGCTGGCCGGTTTTTTATTAAACTTGCACTTCTCAACGAGTGAATATAACAAAAGCGACCTGAAACTGCAACTAAACAAAACTGTACTGTTTTTTAATTCCAAAATTTTCCGTTTGTCCTTTTGTTCGTGTTATGACCATCCACACACTTGAACAATCGGATTCCATCTCAATTTTTTACCATTTCATCGGAACCGGAAATATTGACGTGCACACGTCAATAGCCCAAAAGGGAAATACGAAAACCTTTCTGTGAAGTAACAAACGCGCCCCAATAGTACAACCAACCCCTTAATAGATTAAAATAGCTGAACGCAGAGGGGGAAAGACAAATGAAATAATCCCGGAGAGAAAAAAATCGCGTCGCCATGGCAACACTCAGCGATAATAAATCCCTCCACCAAGGAAAGTGCATATTAAGCTGTTTACATAATTTTGCGAGTGGGGGGAATGATGGAAATAGAACACTTTTGGGTAAAATGAAAATGGGCAATTTTTTCAGTAAATGAAGTCGTTCGTGTGCAATTTTTCATGGAGTACCCATGAGTAATGTATTGTTATATTTTCTGCGGAGTAAAGTGACACACTGCAGCTATGTTTACATATGCGTGTGTATTTGAAGTAAGTTTTGGCGATAAAAATAAAGTTAGTTCAAAAAATGATTACTGAGTTAATTTTAAAGATTTTATTAAATTAATTAAATGACTGACTAAGACTTGTATTGACTTTGACTATTGTATCGTCCCACAGTGTGTTTCAAATATACGCTTTATGGAGATAGATTACATTCATTTTAATTTGGGGTACAGCTTAGATACAATGATTATCTTTGATATTAATTTTGCTATTATCTCAAGTCAACTTGGCTATTTGATCTGTTTTATAATAGGAATGAATATAAATTAAGTCAAACGGTCACATCAAAGTGTAAAGTATTTTATTTTTAAAACAAACAAGTAACACGAACTAACGTAATTCGTAATGCCAAACTTTCAAACCTAGAGACACTATTTTATAAAATTCTTAGCTAAGTCTGGAGAAGACCTCGCGAGTATCTACCTAACTAACAAGTTTAAAACTTGCAGACTTCTTTAAACTTGTATAAAATTAAGCGACTCGAAGTTTGGTAATAAGCGGTAAAACGTTGGGATGTCTTCTAGAATTTGAAATAGAAGTTACATTACCGGTTAACTTTGAAAAATTCAAACCGATTTGAGGCTAGCCAATCACGAGCATCTTAGTTTTTTGATAGCAAAAACAAAGTTAACATAACAAAAGAAATCAGGTTTTAGGGCTTACACTACGCCTGTATTTCCCAAAGGGGTAGGTAAGGGTGCACTGCAGTGCGTCCACATTTTGCTGATATATTTTGATAACAATGTAAAAGCTACGACCGTATAAGCAGATATTTTTCTTTTCATAATGATATGGAACTCCATACGTCCCTCGATGCAAAATAAATTTGGGGCATAGTCAACCACGCTGGCTTAGTGCTGGTTAGTAAATGATTTTCACTAATGATTATTATGGCTATGATTATTGATGAAAATTACATTCGTACGGATTCCAAACATTCCAAAAGGCACGCACCCTGGCTCTGAACTTGCTCTTGGCTTTCGAGGTAGGCGTTCTAACAACTTGGCTACTACTGGTACAAACTACACTTATATAATATTTTAAATAAATAGCAAATACAGTTTTTACAATATGGACATGGTTTTTTGAACAGGAAATGCTGAAATAATCTCCTATCGAAAGGGAGTTTGCATTGCAATAATTTGGAGTCTTCGCATCTGTTTCAGCCAACCATTCTCATTCCATAACGTCTGCCTCTCTCATAAAAAATAAATACAAGGGCCCACCTCTCAAGCACACCATAAGTATTATAAAAGTCCGGCCGTACTCCGAAATACTTTCATTAGCCAAACACAAAGTATCAAGTAAGGAGGCAGTATTTCACAGCGCAAATTGCCTATAAATTTTTATTATGGCCATTCTTATTTGAGGTACAGAGGTTTTCCAGATAAATAGGTTTGTTTTATTATGTAACAGTGACCATGATTTGTGATGCCGTTAGTTGTGTTTTATGTGGAAAAAAATAATAGGATGTTTTGACGTTCGATTGAGACATATCCTGACAAAATTGTGGCGTAGTTATAACCGTTGAAATTAGTTCGTCGTTTTGGAGATTATATCAACGTCTTTTAGTGTTCTTAACTTTGGAGATTATATCGTGTGATATGTAATTTACAGTGAAATTCTAGGAGAATTTTTCAGATTTTAAATGTGGTAAAATTTTTGAAAAGCCTTTTTACACAGATTATAAAAATACCATAATACATTTTTGCGAAATACAATGACTGTCATTCAATGTTCCCGAATATATTATATTGCTACGTTAAATATTATGAATTTAAACTAAGATATGACTAATTGGTTTGAGACAGCCACAAAAAAAAACTATGAGGGTGTACACTTTACAAAAAAAAAAAAAATGCCTGCGATGAAAATGTAGGCATGTATTCAACCAAGTAAATTCCCAAGAAAGTTTAAACTACTCTTTCAACAGTGATAGCCTCGTGGGCAAGAACGCCCGCCTTGAACGTAAGGGGTGCAAGTTCAAACCCTAGACCCGCACCTCTGTGTGTCATTTTCATTTCATTTTTCATTTTCATGTCATTTTTCATTTTCATGTCATTTTCAACAATGATTACCACTTGCTGAACGGTGAAGGAAAACATCGTGAGAAAACCTGCACATCTATAGAAAGGCGTGTGAAGTTCACCAACCCGCACTGGGCCAGCGTGGTGGACTATGGCCCAAATCTCACTCGTATTGAAGGTGAATGTGCCCGGTATAATGGCATTAGGCTCGCCCTCTATTACATTGGGACGAAAATACATCGGCGAAGTGTGGGCGCACAACAGTGCACCTCAGCCTACCTTTTCGGGGAATACAGGCGTGATGATGTATTTATTTATTCAACAAAAAAACATAAACATGACGCACCCTAGCGTTTTTTTATTATTGACTTGTAAAAAAGTTTATTGCGGCGCGTCTGAAACAAGTCGATTCGATTTTTCGGTCTAACGGAGCAAGTTATTTAATTTATTCCCATCAAACTGTCCATTGCTTTGCTTACGCTTATTTACAGGGAACAATCATTTTGTTGTACGAATACATTTTTGGAGATAAAATGAAATATTATGAATCAGAATCAGAATATTTTTTATTCATATAAACCAATACAGGCACTTATGAATCGTCAATAAATAGTAAAAATAGTAGCTCTACCACCCATTCGGAATGCATTTCCTATGGAGAAGAATGGGCAAGAAACTCCATGGTTGCTTTTTTCAAATAAGGATTTACATTTTTGTGTTTTTCTTAATGAACAATTATACAATATAAAGTTAATGAGGCTATACATTCTCAAAACACAATTAATCATTTCCATGTAAGTTTTGCACGGAAGATGCACAATTGATATTTAGTGTCTTTATTAATAATTAATTATCTGAGTGTATTTATTAATATTTACTGATAGTAGATTCTTTTGTGACAGGAACACATTACTGACAGTAGATTCTTCTTCTTTTTTTACGAAATGAGTGAAATGATGATATTTTGATAGAATAAGATGAGGGATGTCTGCCCCTGCGATATGCGGTATTTATGGCAATGTCGAGTAATTATAGCAAGGGCAAATTCAATAAATACACATTATAAATAAAAATGGATGATGACAGTTATAAAGATGGCGGATGAATCACCAGTCTTTGACAATCAAACACGTCTAATTTTGTACGTGACTTTGACGGCTACGTACCTCAAATTGTCTATGCCAAGACGTATAACGCCCCCAGCACACTGGGGCGTCGACCCTCGCGTGTCAATTTTTTTGCCAACACTAAAACTAACTGTATTGACATAAGAAAATGTTCATTCTACAACGAAATTACATTGACAGCGCTACCAAATTTTGACGCGTGGGGGTGTGGCTTTTACCACAGAAATTTAATGTTTATGCATATTGGCATAGAGTTCGTTTTGGTGTTGCCAAACACTTTCAACCTTAAGACTAAATGGCCGTGGCATTAATCAGACTAATTTAGACCGATTTTTATGGGACATCTTTTGACACATTTAGGTATCTGTACTTTTGAATATCATTGGCTACATAGATATTTTATTTATTAACCGTAGTTTTTGAACGTGTTTTAACATGCTGCAATAAGCAATCCCACTCAGTCGTGCACATAAATCGGAGCAGCACATACCTACCCGCAGCTTGCGAGAGTGCCGCTAAACTCCAAACTTACCTGGACAAGTTACAAAACTTGTTCGTAACCGCTTTGACTTTGAAGTTTCTGATTTGCACCTTCTGTATAGCGTAACGTAGAGTTCATTTTAACTCTTGGAATAAAGCAAATATTTGTATTGAACCAGAGTTCGTAGTATCAAAGCTGTTTCAAATAATATCTAAAGCATCATGCCTGTATTTGCTAAAGGGGAAGGCAGGTGTGCACTGCAGTGCACCCTCACCTTGCTGATGTATTTTGGTCTCAATGTAACGGGGGCGAACGTATTGCCATTATACCGATATTGGGAGGAAGAGATTTGGGCCAGTACCCAGACCCAGAGTGAGTCGATGAACTTCACACACCATTCTATAGACGTGCAGGTTTCCTCACGCTGCTTGCCTTCACCGTTCAGCAAGTGGTCAACATTTGTTAAAATAAAAGAATATCCCAGAGGTGCGGGCCCGGGGTTTGAAGTTGTACCCCTTGCAATCAAGGCCGGCGTTCTGCCAATTCAGATACCACTGTTAGGCAGGCTATTTACACGACTTCCCAAATTTGTAAAGTTGATAATTTCTCGACTTGGTTGGTAGTCATCGACACAATGAAAACAAAGTAACAGAAATCCAGTTCATTCAATCACGTAGAAATATTTTCCAAATAAAACTAAAAGCATTCCGTTTTATTGTTCCCGCTCATACGGCGACTATCGGGAACGGTGACTTTACGCGCTCTAAAAATCACACAAAACTTTACGCCTGAGCCATTAAGCAATGGTTCTAAAGCACTATGTTGCTAGCGTTCCTCGATTGATATTGGATTGATGGAGTACGAGGAGAGATAATACTTCTGGCTGCATGTTTCTAAGTAATGGTAAATCATGATAGTCGTGTTTTCAGGTACAAGTAAAAAAACCATACGAGTCGAATTGAGAACCTCCTCCTTTTTAAGTCGGTTAAGAATGCGAAAGACCAAGGAAACGGTGGCGCGATGATCTAGACATCTTTGCGGGGAAGACGTGGCCGGAAATGGCTCAGGATCGGGATCGGTGGAGGGAGAGAGGGGAGGCCTTTGCCCAGGAGTGGGAAACAAAATAGGCTAAAAAAAAAAAGAAAAAAAAGAATGCGATTTTTGTTTAAAAAAAATAGTAGGAACACCATTTTACGCTTTTTATCAATTTTAATTATTTTTGGCGGCGGCGTATTAAATTGATTATAGACAATGGATCCAAATCTCAATAGTTTTGTCTGTTAAGAGATGTTTTACTATTTTTATAGGTCACTTGTGTGAGAGCTGATATAAGAAATTCCAGTTTAGGAAATAATGTAATTCTCAGCGTACATCATTCATTTCATTCATTCGAATAGCAGTGGAAGCCGAGTGGTCGAACGCACGCAATGCAATCAAAGTGTGCAGGTTCAAACCCCGGCTCGCACCTCTGGGATTTATGTGCGAATCTCATTTTCATCCGAGATTATCACTTGCTATAAAACGGTGAAGGAAAACATCGTGAGGAAACCTGCACGTCTGAGGGAACTTTACTAGTTCTCGGTAGATGTGTAAAGTCTGCCAACCCGCACCGGGCCAGCGTGGTAGACTATGGCCTGAATCCCCCTCGCATTGAGTGGAGGCCCGTGCCCAGCAGTGGGACGTTAAAAAAGGGCTATAGGTGATAGGTGATGTAATTCTCAGTCATAATACCGTAAAATTCCTCCGGGACTTTAAATTTGTTTACGACAGCGCTTGTATTTGGTTTTTTTTTGCGGCGATGCACACGTCGCCGCATACTGCAAGAGTGAAAACGCAGTGGCGAGTATTGAGCGCACACTGTTGGAAGCAACGAGCAGCGGTTCTAAAAAATAGGTACTAAAGAGCCAACTAAGAAATATATACCACAAATGGTCAATAAGGCACCTGAACTCAATAAAACAACGTTTATCACTGATGTGGAAAGTGATGAGTGAGACGTTGCCGTTACTATTTCCACTCTAAGCATCGAAGAGCATAAAGTCTGCATCTGTACTGGGAGTAAACAATTAAAACTAGAAGATGCTCGAGACGAGATGTATATCCAGCTTGATCTGATTGACAAGAAGTTGGAGGCTGATTTGGACGACAAATACAGTCCACACGAAGAAAAACCCGATCTTCTTCTTCTAATTCAAGGGTATAACGGTGTCGGTATCATCGGTCCGATAAAAGAAAGAATAACAAAACAAAATCATAGTAACAGAAGCAGAATTATTGATTGGAACTCAAACTAATCCTCTAATTCATGCATTACCATGATTTGATATTAATCTGCCGGATAAACTACTCGTTAGCCGGATGAGTTACGGTAATGTAATGGAAATTAGCTGTTCCGCACTCAATTTATGTTTGGTGTTGATACATCAAAGAGTGTTAGATATATTGAATGCACGTGTAAACGTTTCGACATTATAATAATTACTTTGATGACATACAATTAAGGTTTAAATCCCATCAGCCAACAGTTGCGTCAACAGGCGCGTGATAAAATTGTTTGCCAAAATGCATTTACTCATAAAAAAACCGGCCAAGTTCGAGTCGAACTCGCACACGAAGGGTTCCGGTCCATTATTTATAAAAACGGCATGAAAATCATGTCTGTTGTATGGAAGCCCCCCTTAAATATTCGTTTTATTTTAATTTAAGTATTTATTTTTAAAGTGAATATATAACAAAATATTCTGTGAATATTTCAAGCGTCTACCTGTTGCCGTAATCAATATCGAGCAAAAACATCACGTTTGTTGTAGGCGAATATTTAAATACATGTTTATTTTATTCCGTTGTTCAGTATTTGTTGTTATAGCGGCCACAGAAATACCTCACCTGTGAACTTTTTAACTATCACGGTACATGAGATACAGCCTGGTGACAGACGGACAACGGAGTCTTAGTAATAGGGTCCCGTTTTACCCTTTGGGTCCGTACCCAAGTAATATGTTATTCCGGTTGAACATTGAGCTTTTTAGGGTTCCGTAACCCTAAAAAGCTCAATGTTCAACTGGAATTACATATAACAGGTAACGCGAGCGAATTTTTACGCGTGGTCGTGACAAAGCCTTGCGCACACCGGGGCGTCAAGACGCAAGCGTCGAAATTAAATGATACATAAATAAATCTCATTCTTAACTGAAATTTCATTGACACCGCAAGCAGATTTTGACACGTGGGGCCTGAGCTCTTGCCACATAAATTGAATATCTATTTATATTGACATAGAGATCTTTCGGTATTGGCAAATATTTTGAAGAATGACTTTCGACGCCGTAGTGTGCGAAGATCATAAACGTCTCTACTACGCGTTTCAAATGAGAATAGGATCGACTTTGCGCCATATTGTGACGTCGTAGCTGTCAATTCTAACCAGTTAGGTAGGGTGAGCAAAACAAGATATTTTTTAAATAAAATTTATTTGGAAAGGTTGAGTGAAAAATGCAAATGCACACAAAATAAAAAAGGTTATGGTATGGTTTAAAAAAAATCTAATTATGACTTTAATTAAGTCAATTTACAACTAAGCAAATTTAATTACTTTTTTTTTATTTGTTTTGCAAATAAGTTTTTATGCAAACCATACTTCTCAAGTGGCATTTAACAGATAGAGGTTATTGACATTCCTATTCTCATTTGAAACATGCATAGTACATTCGCTGCTGTACGCTTAGCATTACAGCGTAGATATATATGCTCGAAGTGACGTCATTTTCTCGACAAATCTGACAGTTGAAAGAGATACAACTTATGTGTACACGGTCATGCTAACGGTGCTGGTATAATCGAATATTATATTTTAGGGCCAAACAAAGTTTCGTCCGAAGCTTTAACACAATAAAATTAAAAAAAAAAATTCAACCCCATAAAACCTTTCACACAATGCAATAAAATGCAAACATATACAAATCATCGAACCATTGTTCTGCATACAACCTTTAACCGACAAACGGGTCCAGCAATTTGAGCCTTATTACCGAGAGGTAGAGTTGTACGCGTTTATGGGTATGTTGTACGTTGAGTATGCTTATTGTTTCGGTGTAATTGAGTGGGGCTTGAGGGCGGTACCCGAGAGCTCATTTCGGGGAGGCATTGTTAAAAACTACGGTCAGATTGTAGAGGCTATTGTTGGGAAATGCGCTTCTTTTTCCGTTTTAAAAGCCACCATATTGTACAGAGGTGACGTCGCCGACTGGGAATGTTGTTTTGTCGTTATTAAAGTCCCATAATTATGTATATTTTTTTATATTTTTTCTTCCTTTTGGAAAGCTTATAACTAGTACATTCATAGTATGTATGAGTGTATTATTAGTAGAAGTTCAATAAATATACGTTGGTAATTTTTTTTTTATATATGTTTTGAATTGAGAACCTCCTCTTTTTTGTGTTTCGTATGCAGGTAAAATGCAATCAACCCCCCTATTACCTGTCTTCCAGCAATATTTTAAAATAATACATCATCACGCCTGTAGTCCCCGAAAGGGTAGGCAGGGGTACACGTACACTGCAGTGCGCCCACACTTCGCCGATTAATTTTTGGTCCCAATGTAATAGGGGGCGAGCCTATTTTTATTATACCGGGCACATTCTCCCTCATTACGAGGGAGATTTTTGGGCTATAGTCCACCACGCTGGCCCAGTGCGGGTTGGTGAACTTCACACGCCTTTCTATAGACGTGCAGGTTTCCTCGCGATGTTTTCCTTCACCGTTTCCAAGCAAGTGGTAATCTCGAATGAAAATGAGATTCGCACATAAGCCCAGAGGTGCGAGCCGGTGTTTGAACATGCACACTTTGATTTGCAAGGCGTGCGTTCGACCACTTGGCTACCACTTATAATTTAATAAAACCAAGTGTACCATTGCAAGACCTCAGGACACCGTAAGCACTTTCTGCGTGGATCGGACAGCAAACAACAACTAAATATGAGGGTACCCAGTTATTAACTATGACATCAGGACGTCTAACACCTCAGTCCCCCCGTGACCATGGTTGCTGTAAAGCAGCCGAAACGTCGGGAAAATAAAATAAAATAGTAAATAAACGCGATAAAATCCGTAAAATAGTTTAATTTCAATGTATAGTATTCGCGTAAATATAAGAAAACAATATTAATAGTATTATTTTTAATAGTGTCTTCTTTCAGTTTTCAACAGTTAACTCAGTATACAATCTATAATAGATAGTTACAATTGAAACAATAATACTTTAATACGTGGTGGTAAGGCTCCTCATACTGTATAAAAACTAACTACAGCCCTTTTAACGTCCCACTGCTGGGCACGGGCCTCCCCTCAATGCGAGGGGGATTCGGGCCATAGTCCACCACGTTGGCCCAGTGCGGGTTGGCTCACTTCACACATCTATCGAAAACTAGTCAAGTTCCCTCAGACGTGCAGGTTTCCTCCCGATGTTTTCCTTCACCGTTTCATTGCAAGTTATAATCTCGGATGTAACTGATATTCGCACATAAATCCAAGAGGTGCGAGCCGGGTTTGAACCTGCACACTTCGATTGCAAGGCGTGCGTTTGACCACTCGGCTACCACTGCTACTCATTCATACTTTATATTCTCATTTAACCGTCTTCAAAAAGGAGGAGGTTCTCAATTCGGTCCGTGTATGTTTTTATAACATATTCCATTTTTAATACCTTGGGCACGTATAGCATTGTTCCCCGCTAAAGGATAAATCGTAAATGAAAAACTTTTTACTTTTAAACTCCTCGCGACTTCAAACGGATACCAAAGGACCAATAAGTATTATTGGAACGTGATGGAATTAGGTCTCGTAGCTACTTCAATTCACAAAGATATATAACGAAATTGTATGCTACTGGTGAGTACCAATAGGTTTCTTTTGGGGAAGTATATTGACTCTAGTTCGTGGTTTAGAGGTTCTAGCGTAGGCCTTTTGGCTCACTACACCGGGTAGTTGCGGTTTTGAATTCGATAGTGGCTTCGATTTGATTTTGGAGATAATCGCCCCCAGTTTTTTATATGGTCCCAAATATTCATATTATAAGCGCTTCTTAGTTTGGGGCCATATCATGAATGTGTGTAGTCCGGTAATATTATTTAATAGTAACAGCGAAATTTCACATTATTATTTGAAAGTAGCACATCCATTAAATCATTGTCATCTAGGCTGCTAAAGTCCTTATAATAATAGCATTAAAGACTAATATCGCACAGAAAATGTCTACTTTTCAATCCTTCTAAGCGTAATTAAACTCATCTTTGACATCAGTTGCTTTTATACGTTTTATATTGTCAATTTTGTACTATTATATGTATTGTTGAATGGTAGTCACTAGGCTACTAAGCCCGCCTCGAATTCAAGGGGTGTCAGTTTTCTTTTTTTTTAACGTCGGAAAATCCTTTATGGATACCCTGCCCCCTCGGGGGAAGTAGCAGGGGTATGTGGGAGTCCCGGCAGAAGGCCGTATACCCACTAAAGACCGACGGTGTACCATCTTCCGCTTATATCGGGGCGCCAAGGAATCGCTTTGGTATTGGAAAATGAATTTTTATCCATCTATTCGAAAAGGATGACTTGGTTCGCCTTTAATTGCGCCCTAAGGTGGTGTTTTCTATATGAAACTTTTAGCGGGCAGTAATGAGTTTTTAATCCTCTTTATAAGTGAGCCGCAATTTACTTTTCCGCGCACTTTTTGAATTTGGAACATCTTAGTGTTCAGCGCCAAAGAAATCAAACGCAAATATTATTCGAATAAAGACTGGCTGGTACGACGGCCCATAGTTGGGCCGCCAGCTGAATAATAAAAAAAGAAATCAAATTCACAACGCGCGAACTACAAGCCGACGTTTTCATCAATTTCCACGTATTGTTAGTAATTCATGGTTTTGTTTAAAGTCTCTCAAATGTAAATATAAGTTTTTTGTTGTTTTATTATTAGAAACCATTTAATTTCAATTTAGTTGTTACTTTATGTCTTATTAAATAACTAGCTGTGCCCGCGACTTCGCCCGCGTGGACTTTAGGGAGATTACCCGGAAATATGAGTATTATGTTTTTCCCGCGGAACCCTAATGCTTTTTCTAAAATTAAAGTAGCCTAAGTTACGCCTTGGAACGTCAGCTATCTGTCAGTGATCGTCCCATTAAATTCGGTTCAGCCGTTTAGAAGTTTACCTCAAACAAACAGACGGACAGACAGACAGACAGACAAAAAAAAATAAAATTGCGTTTTCGTTATAGGTATCGTATATACTTTCAAACGCATTTGGTAAAAAAGTGTTATTTTGATATTACAAACAGACACTCCAATTTTATTTATTTGTATGTATGTATAGAGTATAGATATAGAAAATATTATAATAAAATATGAGGCGCCTGTTATTTTCTCATAGTGGGTGATGAAAAGTAGAGTGTATCTCTCGGGCGCAAAATATATTTTTGGCTCGGGCGACGTACTTTGAATCCCTCGCTACGTTCAGGATTCTACTAAAGAATCCCTCTCTACGCTCGGGATTCTACTCTAGAATTCAAAAACGCGCCCTCGCCGTAAAAATATTATTGTTCTCCCTTGTGATTCAATCTACTATTGAATAACACTTCCAAAGTTAAATTATATTAGTACCTATGTAGAGATCGTCAGTTGTTTTTTATATATGTCACTTGTCATTTTTGTGCTTGGAAGAAATACCAGTTTGATTCTTTATAACGAATAAAAGTAATTTTCTTCATCTGGAAGTATTATTTTTAACATTTGGCATGCACCGCGACGCACCACCGGGTAACGTTCCTCGTATAAAATAATATGACTCAGAACCTACCTCTACCAACATTATTTTACTTAGGCACTTATTGATAACGTTTGATAAGGAGTTTATCAATGCCATTATCTCCATGTACTATAATAATGTATCATAACCAATAGGTTAATGTCGACTCGACTCGTTAAGGTTAAACTCGACTGTCATTTGTGCGACGTGCGTGTTAAAAAATTGGATTTTCGAAAATCAATAAGCATTCCTCTGCTCTGAATTCAAATAAAAAAAAAGTGACAATTGATTACCATGTCGCAAAACAACCTATCGGAAAACAACCAGTCGCAAAACAACACCTGTGACAACAACCTGAGGGTAAACAACCCATGGAGAAACAAACCGTCTGAAAACAGACTGCGGGAAGGCAACCCACCAGAGAACAATCCATGGGGAACCAACGTGTCAGAAAACAGACCATGGGATGGCAACCCATCAGAAAACAATCCATGGGAAACCAACCTGTCAGAAAACAGACCGTGGGATGGCAACCCATCAGAAAACAATCCATGGGTAACAGACTTGGCAGAAAACAGACCGTGGGAAACCAACCTGCCAGAAAACAACCAGTCAGAAACTAACCCATCGGAAATCGACCCGTCAGAATATTATCCCTGGGAAAACAACTCGTTGGAAACGTAAGTACGATGATAATTAAAGCTTTAGATAGTTAAAATTTATTGATAAAATGATGGTCCAACGTAGTTCACGTTTAAGGTTTTTTTAACTAACGTAACGGAACGTATTTATAAACAATGCAATGATCTTTGACATGTGAAAATTATGCGTTACCGATAGTATCGTCATTCAATGGGCCAGTGATTTTCTTTAATTGTATAATGGATCTACGTAATAATTAGTACTTTATATTCTGTTAGGCACGTCTAATTGGGGCGACTGTCTCTTTAACCTACCTGTCTTACTTACCCCTGTTTTGTTTTTCATCCGACATCATATCACTGTCATTATCGATTTTTTTTTATAACGTGTATTTATTGAATTTGCCCTTTCTATTAATTACTTGACACTGGCTGAAATACCCGCTTAACGCTGGTGGAGCCATTCCTTATCTTATTGCATTAAATTTCATAATATCGTTCATTTCTTTAAAAAAGAAGAACCCCCCTTTTATACAATACTGATATTAAGTTCCTTTTTTCTCCGAAATGCGACGCCTAGGTCATTTGAGGAGCAACAGTTCATGACGACAACATGCTGCTTCTGTGTACCATTGAATATTGCCTGTTTCATACTGGGATACTTGACACTGGTATGTTATTCTTATTTTTTTTATGAGACGAATGAAATGTTTACTTTTTAATGGAATGAGATGAAGAATAGCGGCATCTGCGATTATGCCAATGGCGAGTAATTAATAGCAAGGACAAATTCAATAAATACACATTATTAATAATGGGTAGCTGAAGATCTTCTGATAACTATATACGAGTATATATATTATGCTCTTTGTAAGTCAGATTCACTGTTCAAACTAAGGAAAAAGCGAGTTTTGCTCTCTGAAGAGGTGAAAAATACTATTTTTTGCTAATACATAGGTGTTTTAGTAAAAAGTTAAATGCCTGTCTCGACTATTTTTGCGTACCAATATTCATGATAGATAGGACTGACAGGGCAATCGCCCTAATATTATTTTGACGATACTCCTGGTTTCCTTAGTAACGTTTATCTCTGTGAAAAAAAAAATGGTGTCTACCATAACAGTTAGTAACCTATCTTCCTCGTCCACTGATAGTAGATAATATTTCTACGAATTTCTTATCTAATAGAAGCTGCATATTTGGAACGTATGCTATTAATTGGTTGTTCCACAATGTATTGATCGCCATTCTGAAATGGTTCTTTAAAAAAATATTTTTTCCGATATTTATATTTTCATTACAGTTGACGAATCTCTTCAACTCCTTCGTAATAGCCGGTGCACTGATTGTCGATAGTGTGATAAGGGAAGACTTCGAGACAATTCACATGAGGGTCATGGAATCCGGGCAAGAGGTCGAGGTTCTTAATCCTCTTCAGAAAGCCAACGTGTTGAAGGTCACCGGCGTGCTGCTACTGAATATCGTTTGGTTGTGTTGGAACGTGTTCATGATGATTGGCTTACATAAGGTGATACATCATCATACCTGTATTCCCTTAGCGGTAGGTAGAGGTGCTCTGCAGTGCACCTTTGGCGATGTATATCAGTCCGAATTTAATAGGAGGCGAGCCTATTGCCATTGTACCGGGCACATTTCTCTTAATACGAGGAAGATTTGGGCCATAGTTCACCACCGTTTAATGCGCAACATTTCATGAAACCTGTCACATAACACGTTAGTAATAATATTACTCTGCAAAGAGTAAGGATTAGCCTTTACAGCTTCACCGGAGGAGGATGAATGAAGTCATATCTAGGCTAATGGTTTTATATTATCAAGGAAAAATGCCTATTTTTTTTGTTACAGAGACAGCCGGGGCCAATCAAGCTCCACATGACATTCACCTTCATTCGCTTCATACTGTTGTTCATTGCCTTGGTGATAATTATCGGACCCAGCAACAATATCCATTACATTGTCATGTCTTGCACCGAAATCGGTAAGGGCTCAATTACTTTCATCCAATACATCATCACGCCTGTATGCCCCGAAGGAGTAGGCAGAGTTGCCAGAGCATCGACATTTCGCCAATGGTCCGAATGCAGTAGTGGGCGAGCCTATAGCCGTTATACCGGGCAAATTGCCCCTCTTCCCCACCACGCTAACCCACTCCGGGTGGATGAACGTGAAGTTTATCGTATATACTTACATATATATATATATATCATATGCATGCATATCATATGCATTTAGTAAATAAGTCGTTATGTTTGTGAGGACGGACAGATGGATGGGTGAATGTTTGTTTCTTTTTCATGCAAAAAATACTGAACGGATTTTGATGAACGTTTACTGTATTATTGTTCATAAAAAAAAAAAAAACTACTACAGCCCTTTTTAACGTCCCACTGCTGGGCACGGGCCTCCCCTCAATGCGAGGGGGATTCAGGCCATAGTCCACCACGCTGGCCCAGTGCGGGTTGGTAAACTACACACGCCTTTCTATAGACGTGCAGGTCTCCTCACGATTTTTTCCTTCACCGTTTCTTAGCAAGTGATAATCTCGGATGAAAATGAGATTCGTACATGAAACCCAGAGGTGCGAGCCGGGGTTTGAACCTGCGCACTTTGATTGCAAAGTGTGCGTTCGACCACTCGGCTACTACTGCCTGCCTGCCTGCCTGCTAATACATCAGAATAATATATAGCCTATAATTGATAAAGATATTTAATAATCGAAGTCTGATATTTCGTATATTAGACTCCTAAAAAGATTTTTAAATTATTTCAGAAAAAGGTATTCATTTTATTTGCTTTTCAGGCGTTACAGGGTTCTTTCTCATAGTGTACCACGTCCATGGAACTCAACTGGAACGCCAGAATGCCAGAAGCCTTACAATTGAGTCCACAATTCCGCCGGAGACTTAAACCATCGATGTTGAGATCTTAGACAAGCAGCATTTAGTTCAGGAAGAATTATTTGTATTTTGCGACAGCAAAATACTAAGACTTTTCTAGTAAAACCTCTTTTGAGATGATGTCAGTTACCTCATATTTGGATGGATATCCAAATGACTACCTTGACTTGACTACCTAATTATTATAATCTTGTCATAATCAAAGGTGATAAAGATGGCGAATTAAAATAAAAGGACAAGAACTTGGATAGCCAGCTATATCTAGAGATGTTTTTTTCAAATAATATCGATATTCGTATCAACACCTATTAGATATCGTTATTATCGAATATCTTGTATCGGTATAATATATATTTCGTAAATATAGCAACTTTATGAAAATAAAAGGACAAGAACTTGGATAGCCAGCTATATCTAGAGATGTTTTTTTCAAATAATATCGATATTCGTATCAACACCTATTAGATATCGTTATTATCGAATATCTTGTATCGGTATAATATATATTTCGTAAATATAGCAACTTTATGAAAATAAAAGAAACAGGTATATTACCAACTAATCACATCAAAAGAAAAGAAATATCTGATTATGTCATAACATGTAGAATATAGGCACGCACTGTTCAATGTAACAACCTTGCAAACGTGAAAAAAAAACCAGAACGCATGTGAAAATGTATGCCTAGTAAATAAAATTATTAAGATCACATCATGATTCTTAATTTTCTCGATGATACTGACAATATCATACCGATATTGTTATCAAATCGATATAAATATCGTTAATTTTGATTCAATATTATCGATATTATAGTTTTCCAATATATCGTTGCAGCCCTAGCTTATATCATTCAATATTCTTTCACAAAATAATACATAACACGTTCCGTGCCTATTGTTTGTCTATTAAAGCTATCTATCTTTCCATCAATTATTCTTCGCCCACAATCTCCTAGACAGCCATTATGTCCTAGTCAATAGATGAAAGACAACCTAACACAATGCCGGAGGCACGTCAGAGATGATATAATTTTCTTGATAAATGGATTATCCTGAATATTTCTAGATTTGGGGACAAACGCCTTGTTAACTAATTGAAATGACTTTATAACCCTCTTAATTATTTTTATTTACGTACTAAGTGAGCAGTGGTAGCCGAGTGGTCAAACGCACGCCTTGCAATCAAAGTGTGCAAGTTCAAACCCCGGCTTGCACCTCTGGGTTTATGTGCGAATCTCATTTTCATCCGAGATTATCACTTGCTATGAAACGGTGACTGAAAACATCGTGAGGAAACCTGCACGTCTGAGGGAACTTGACTAGTTCTCGATAGATGTGTAAAGTCTGCCAACCCGGGCCACTGGGCCAGCGTGGTAGACTATAGCCTGAATCCCCCTCGCATTGACCAGGCGAACTTTGTATCACCAAAAGTGTTTTTTTTTAAACCTTAATTTTTTTTGGAGCTTACGAAACAAACAAAAAAAATATTAATTCGGTCAAAGTTGTTTTCGAGTTTTAACGAACAGCAATTTGATTTTTATTTATAAGAAGATAAATATTTCAACTACAGCGCACATGCCCGTAGTGGGTCAGAGTGGTATATGGCTCAAATATGAAGGGAAATGTGCCCGGTACATAGGCAGTGGAATCGACTCATATTACATATAATACATCATCACGCATGTATTCCCCGAAGGGATAGGCAGAGGTGCACTGTAGTGCGCCCACACTTCGCCGATGTATTATTGGTCCCAATAATACATCGGCATATGTTGACCAAAAATACATTGGCAAAGTGTGAGTACACTGCTGTGCAACTCTGCTTATCTCTTCGGCGAAAGCAAGCGTAATGATGCATTATTACTATAAAATAACTATAAAGTGCCGCAGAAACAATTCATTCGTCTTTGGTAGATACCTTGTTACAACCTTGACTTTGATAAAAAAACCTTAACATTATCTTCCGAGTGATCCATTAAAAACTTGATTGAGTAGAACGACATTGCACTACAATTGTTTAGGCGCAAAAAATATACCACATTGCCTACTTACGGGCTTGTACCTATTGTAAAATAACGCTGTAGAGAAGGAACTTCAAAAATAATGAGCCTTCATTTCTTATTTGTTCTTTCTTTACGGTATTTAATGGAATAAGATGAGGAATGGTTCCACCTGAGACTATCCGATATTTTGAGCAAGTGTCAAGTTATTCATAGCAAGAGCAAATTCAATAAATACATGAATATATCGAGGGATGTAAGGCTATTTGACTTAAACGACAATTTTTTACTGAGTATGCTTACAGGAGAGCGTGAATCGACGCAGAAAAAATATCTCATTCCAAATATGTACTTAATGTGACATAATTATCAATATCGCCCAAAAGTGTCGCTTAAGTCAAATAGCTTCACTCATGCCGGCTCCTTATTACTATAGTAATCTTCTTACTAAATAATCGTAATATAGAATCCTTATTACTGTACTACGTCTATGGGTTATACACGTTTTTATCGAAATGTCATTGATGACGCGAATAAATTTGTTTGCGTACCTAATCCCCTGGTTTTTGCCAAAGACACTCACTATATATACGATACGAGCTCTGTATGATACAAACCAATTGATTATATACTGTTATGGGACGTATCCGCCCCGCAAAGGTCTAATAAGGACACAGTACATTGCCAAGAACAGTAAAGTAAATTTTCGGTCAGTGTGTACCCTTGGGGGCGCTAACCTAACCTAACCTAACCTAACCTTTTTTTTTTTTGTTTGCGCTGGGAAATGCATTCCCAGCGCAAACAAAAAAAAAAAATAACCCTAACCTAACCTAACCTAACTCCATAGAGCCCCCAAGGATACACCACAACCAAATTTTCCATACTACTTACTTACTTGGAATTTGTGCCCTGGAGGCTGTAGGAACAGCCTTCGTAGTCTGCCATGTTGCACTCGGCATCGTAGTCCATGTATTGTTTTATCACATCCTGAGTAAGAAAATACATATATATAAAATATATCATGACGCCTTCATTCCTCAAAGGGAATGCAGTGCACTCACTTTTCGTATTTTGGTCCCAATGTAGCCTATTGCCATTATACCGGGCACATTCTCCCTCAATACGAGTGAGATTTTTGGGCTATAGTCCGCCATGCTGGACCAGTGCGGGTTGGTGAACTACACACGCCTTTTAGAAAAACGTGCAGGTTTCCTTACGATGTTTCCCTTCACCGTTTCATACCAAGTGGTGATCTCGGATGAAAATGAAATTCGCACATAAACCCAGAGGTGCGAGCTGCGGTTTGAACCTGCACACCTGAGTTCCGTCATAATGTATTATTACTTACATCTGAACTAGTAATACTTAAGACATTAAAACCTTTTTACCCGCAAAAGCAAAGCTACTAACTTATTTAAACTTGGAACACTTGAATAATAACAATAATATTTCGTAGTTCCAGAGATCGGAATAGGTAGACTATATTTTACCTAAACTTCGAGAAAGGAAGTATCATATCATACGTACCTATAATAATAATATTCAATCATTACTTTATACATCACAATACACAATTCAAAATCAAACACATAACTATTATATTTTAAATAACAATTAATAATTTTATAATTAATTTAATTTTATAATTAATCATTTTAAATAACAATTAAAAATAATTCTTTGAATATTTCCTCCAGTACTGACTTTGACAAGATAACTTTTTAATTTTAGGTATAGACTAGGCAATAGCAGTGTTTTACCTGAAATAAAACACATATTAAATACTTACCTTATTTGAAGCTTACTAGATTGAGAGTGGCGCTGGCTTGACTTCCGCTTTATCATCCCTCTCTTTCGCTCTTTCCTGTTCCTTGTGTATATCTATCTCGCTCGCACAATCATTTTTCCACCACCTGGTAGCGCTGTCCGACATTCGATGCCGGCAGCGTTGTGTACCTCATTGAGTCGAAAATCTTCACCAGGTAGAAATAAAATGTAAGCTTCAAATAAGGTAAGTATTTAATATGTGTTTTATTTCAGGTAAAACACTGCTATTAAACACTTGACCGTTATTTGAAGCTTACTAGATTGAGACGTGTCTGTTATCACCTGGTGGAATGGAAAAACGTACGCCAATGTGATGGAGAAAGATATAACTTTTAAAATTTAATGTGCACAGGTTTATTAGGTAGAGGTACCTAACAGGTTTCATGTATATAAAAATTAAACAAGTTTTATTTTAGATTAATTACTGTATTCAATCAATACATAATAATCATAGATTTGTTATCAATTACAAATGAAAGTAAGTACCATGATTTGCAATAAAAATACGACAGGTAACTTAATTTGCTCATAGAGGCAAGTAAACACATAGGTACATTTCTAAGATAAGACAATAGGGAATGATTTAATTTAGTTAATTGGATCAAACATTCTAGTTACATCACAACTAGCAGCGATTGGCATACTAGGCATCACCTCTTTACAATAATATCGAGTGAAGGTGTTTTGAGATTTCCAATTTCCCCTAGAAAGTATCTCATCCAAGGGGCAATTGTTAAACCAGTTTCTAGAGGCCACTGCAGACCGCAGACTGCCAGGTGAAGCTGATACTCCAGCTTCTAATAACAAGGATTTAACCCACCCCGCGATCACTGTGCGAGAGGCCACTTTTGGCTGGCCTTTTATATTAATAAAGAGATGAATAAGGCCGCCTGACTGGCGTTTACCTTGTAATATAGTAATAGATCGTTTTACCCAGAAGACAGGGTCTAAGTTCTTACTGGCCGAATTAGGAGTTAATCGCCAGCCAGACTGTCTATAATCTGCAGCGTCTGTTTTGGAACCAAATAAAGGCCACAAGATCAGACACTCATCATTTTCAACCAAGTGTTTCGAATCAACCGCTAGTAAGGTCAAATCGTGAACTCTTCTGCCTGAACAGATGAGTAACAACGTTGCTGTATGCCGACAAGTAGCAAAAACGTTATTTTCATTTACAGAATAACTTTCTAAAAACGTTACTAATTTGTCTATGTTCCAGATTGCAGGTTGTTGGTTAACTGGCTTTTTCAATGCAATCGATTTTAATATATGAGTAACCAAGACATGAGAGCTTAATTTACCTGAATCATCAGAGTTGCATAATGTGCAAACTACAGACTTATGCAGTAAGATAGTATTATAGGCTAGACCATCTATAATATACAAATCTGCCAAAAAACGAGCTAAAGTCTGACCCGTTGGCTGGAAGGGGTTTAATTTATGCTTTTTACTCCATATTAACCATCTGTTCCATGCTACCCTGTACGTTTTCTTGGTAGACGGACGCCAAGATGACTTTAAGAGCTGTAACTGAGCATCATTCCACTGTCCTAAATTCGGAGACCACCCCCACATTTCCATACTTCCAAAGTCATCTCCTGGACCCTGGGCGGTGGAAGTCCTGTCACGGTGTCTATCAGATTCAGGTGCAATTTCTGAATTGTAAACGGAGGCGCTAACGCTCGTTCCTTCAGGTCTGACCTCCAAAATACTCGCTCCCACCGTGGAACTATTAACAGGAATACTCCCGACGCTGAGTTGAGGTGAGCTAACACCTTCGGTACCAGATAAGGCGGTGGAAACACCCAAGCTAATGGAAAAATCCAGTTTCGGGAGAAGGCATCGTGGTACATCGCATGCGCATCGTTCTGGTCGAGCGATACATAGTTCGTCACTACCTTTGCCCGTTCCGACGCAAATAAGTCTATCATTGGAACTCCGAACTTCCTGAATATTTTCTCTGTACACCGAGGTAAGAGACTCCACTCCGGTGGACAATGGTGGCGCGACAGGTGATCTGCATGGCCGTTGTATTTCCCGGGAATATGGTGGACTTTTAGGTGGATTTCGTACTCGTCTAGGACTTGAAAAACCTTCATCGTTAGTTTCATTAGTGAAACAGACCTGGTTCCGCCCTCGTTTCGCAGAAAAGCAACCACGGTCTTGTTGTCGCACTGAACTAGAGTCGTCGACTGGCGCAATTGTGAACCTTGTTGTTCTAAGGCCTTCAGTATTGCAAGCATCTCCTTTTGATTGCAATGGAGTTGTTGCTCTTGTTTTGACCATGGACCCGACAGTGCGCATCCGTCTAGTAGTGCGCCCCACGCCACATCCGAAGCATCTGTGGTCAGGAAATGTGTCGGTGGTTGATTGTGAATCAACGACGCCTGATAACAATTCGTCAGCCACCACTGTAGCTCCTCTTTCACTTCTAAAGATAAGAGAACATCGACAGCTCCTTCTTTTAAATGTTTGTTTAGCCACATTAGTGTGCTCCGAAAGTGAAGTCTGCCCTTCGGTACTACGAAGCTGGCGAAATTTAAGAGGCCCACTACGCTTTGTAGTGTTTTCAGCGATGTTACGCACTTGTTTAACAGGTCCTGAACCTTCTCGGTTATTCTGGAAATCTTTTCGCGTGGCAGAGATTTCTCGTTTAGCCATAGGTTCCACAGAACACCCAAAAATACTAGGCTTTTGCACGGAGACGTGACTGACTTCTGGTAATTTGTCTGCCAACCCAAAAAATGCAGTCGGTCTAGTACTAGCCGTATATGCACCTGCAACATGTGATAATCTTGGTGAACCACCAAAAAATCGTCTAGATAAACGAGTATCCGAATACCTTCCTGCCTTAATGTCTGTGCAATCCAGTTTGTTAGAGTTGCAAACACCCGTGGTGCAGTGCTGAGACCAAATGGAAGGCAGGTCATTTGCCACAATTTTCCTTTGTATATTAGTCTTAGGAATCGCCTGTGAGACTGGGATATCGGCAGATTGAAATAAGCCTGAGAAAGGTCTACCTTGCATAGCCAGTCCTGCGGCTGAAGAAAGTCCGGTACACGAAACATATTTACGAGCCTGAATGGCTTTGTGTAAACAAATTCGTTCAGATTTTTCAGATTGGAAATGGGCCGATAAGTCCCGTCGGTTTTCGGGACCAAGAAAATCGATGACAGGAAACTTGGAGTGCTCGGAGCCTCCTCTAGCACTTCTTGATTTATCATTTGTAAAATGATAGTTGACATCGCCTTGGATTCCCTTGTTACGAATGGGCTTCGAACATTGGGTATCATAAGAGGCGGCTTTTTGATGAAAGGTATGCGATACCCTTTTATTAATCGAAGGAGAGTGCTTGGTGCTCCCAATGTCTGCCAACGATGGACATATTTTATTAACTGGCCCGCTCGGAAATCCGGCCAGTCAGAACTTACCTCTTTTTCCTGCTGCCTGGTACTCGGGGGCAGAGGTCCGTTTCCTATTACTTCTGTTCGGTTCCGGCTTGTTATAATATCGCTGGTGACTTCCTCGTGAACGAGACGTTCCACGAAAGTTATGATTTGACCCTCTTGGCCCTTTATTGTAACCGCTACCCTGCGAGGGTTGGTTGTTGCCACACCCGTGTGATGGGTGGTTATGTCCGCAGCCCTGTGAGTGCTGGTAAGAAAATGGCATAGCGCAACTCGCTTGATGACCACCCTGCGAGGGTGCACCAAAATGAGTTAACCCCTGCGAGGGGAAACGATTAGGCTTCTTATTCCCCATTTGCGAAACAGGTTTATAGCCATTGGATTTATTTGGAGGTAAAAATGCCTTTTTGACACCTCCACTCTTTTCCAATGCTGACAACAGTAAATCAGACTTAAAAATGTGCTGATTGGAGGGCGGGATTTTACGTAATGCCGTCTTAACAAGCGGATCACGAACAAAATTCGTTATTCCATCTCTACGCATTTGAATGGTCTCTGCGCGATGACCACATATTAGTTGGAGCAGGTCTGACGAGACCTTATTATATTCGCCATCCGACAGTAATTCCGTGATTTTGTCACGCAATTGATTCGGTGCGATACTGCCTATACCGCGAGCCCAGGTCATAAGATCAGTCATACTGCTTTGCAATACCTCACGCTGTTTAAGTGCACAAAATGTTAAAGCACCATATGCCTTATCAGCATAAGCTAAATGTCGAAGAGAATCAAAAGGTTTGATTTCTTCATTAACTTCCAGCTCCGTGAATCCGGGAGTGTGATTGTATAATTTTTGCACTTCCGAGTACCTAACCTCACACCATTCACTTTGATCGAAATGCTGAATACTATTTAAAACCTTAAGATATTCTTCAGGAGCTTTAGGAACAGATGGTTCCTTTAATTTAACTTGTAAATCAAATTTAAAATGGTGAGGTTCCTTCGATTGTTCATTATCCAACTCGCCATCGTACAACGATCTACATTCCTGATTGTCCAAAAGCGAAATTTCGTCATTGCTACAAACCTGCATTTCTGTTACACCCTGAGGTGAACCAGCAGACTGCCTGGGCTCAACATGATAATCACTATAAAACACGTGTTTTCGCAGCTCACTAACTTCATTGGATAATTTATATAATAAATTCTTATGAATACGCTTGTGTCCCCCCCCTTTTTTTTGATAGCGGTATCGATGCCGCTTCTTCCTACGAGGGGAGCTACCTGACGATGAAGTTGAGCTAGACCTGGAGGAGGAACTAGAGGACGAGCTCGTACCTTTTCGTCCGTCACGACGTGAAGCAGTTCCTTTAGATTGGAGACCCGATGGTCCCGGCGTCTCTTCCGCAATATTACGATCATTTGCGTCCTCCATCTTAGATAATGAGATATCCGCTATGTTGAAATTATTTTATTCAAACACGTGGTTATAAACAAAAAATGAAAAATAAAACAGATCAACATAAAAAATAAAAAAGTTTTTTTTTTTTTTTTTTGTAAAACAATCAACGGTGATCATACCAATCACGTAATCAGCATTTTCTTGCAATATTTCCTAGATTTTATGTAATTTTAGCAGATTAGCGTATAATGAGGGTACTAGTGAAAATAATTTTTCACTTTAATAAAATTTACTAAGAGCAAAGTCGAACGGTAACACCGTTATTATCAAATTACTTTGCTCAATATTATATATTCACAATAATTGTAAAATATTACATAAGTAAATACTCACAGAGATTTCTTTTTTTCCGACGGGAGTCACAATCACTAATTCACTTGAAAAAGTTTTCAAATATTATTTTAAACTGTTAGATTACACTATTTAAATGATTATAATATTTAAATTATATTTTATTTTACTATTAAATAATTCGCAATGTTGTTGCACAACGACTGCTCACGGCGGAAAATAAAACGCCAATGAGGTACACAACGCTGCCGGCATCGAATGTCGGACAGCGCTACCAGGTGGTGGAAAAATGATTGTGCGAGCGAGATAGATATACACAAGGAACAGGAAAGAGCGAAAGAGAGGGATGATAAAGCGGAAGTCAAGCCAGCGCCACTCTCAATCTAGTAAGCTTCAAATAACGGTCAAGTGTTTAATGACAAATATTCGATAATAAATGAGGGTAGTGGCTAGAAAAAATGCAAATATAATTTGAATAAAAAAAATTGAAAATCATAATGTAAATTGCATTTGATAAGTAGGTTAATAAAATATCAAGTGATTTTTTTTTTTTATAATATCCATCAAGTGACTTATGAAATCACTTGTTTAATTCAAAACAATGGCAGAGAGATATAATGATCACGCCACCTTAATCTAGATTTCTCCGCCCTCTATGCATATAAATGTTTGACAACTGTTTGAGCAAATGAGAGGCTTAATCCGAACATTGAAATCTAGCTCTATTTTATAAATTAAACTAGCTCTTTGAAAACTAGCTCTATTTTATAAAAAAAAAATTGCTCCTGTGCCAATAAACATCTACCCACAAACTAATTTATTAAGTATCCACTTCATATGAACGCTAGATCATGAATTGTCAATTATTGACAGTATCTCTATGTAATAATGAGTCATTACCTATCTATAGGTAGGTACATAAGTTATACATGGTAAATAACTTGTTTCGTTCACCTCTTGCGTGTGCACACGACAGCACGGGCCGTTCGTTTAGTACTCGTCCGCCATTTGTTCGGAGTGCGCGTCTAAAATTTAAATTTCGAATATCAACAAATATCTCAGTACCAAATTCAATTTTTAAAAAGTGATATCCAACATGTCGGAAAAGAGGCCGATGGAAACGTAAGTGCAGCAACATTTTAGGATTAAAATACTTGAATTATTGATAAAATGAGGATGCGACGTGGACCTTGTTCAAGGTTTTATGTCGAAGCGTATTTATAAACAATGTTATGTTCGTTCTCATGTGAAAGTTGTGCGGCGCTAATGGGAGATAGTCATTTTGCAAATGGCCAGTAATATTTCTATAAGGTGTGTAATTGCCTTATTCTCTTAGTCTATCATTTATGTTCTACTACGCACATCTAATTTAGGCCACAGTTGCCCATTTTTGTTAGAAATAATACTTCCAGTAGAAGATAATTACTTTTATTCGTTATAAAGAATCAAACTGGTAATTCTTACAAGGACAAAAAATGACAAGTGATGTAAATAAAAACGTTCTCTAAATAAAAATTATTTAAACTTGGAACCGCTGTAATAAAATGTATACTCCAATAGTTTTCGCTAGAAACACCTGAGGTAGATATTAAGACACTACAACTGGAAACTGCTTCATATTTAGACATCACGTTTATGCGTTCCTTAGTGTTAATTAAAAAAGGAATTGTCTCTATAACCTATGTATTTATTATCTGTGTTAATTTTCCAAGGAGTTCATAAAAATTAAATCGTTCGATTTATGAAAAATCTTGACGATTTACTAATCTACACCAGAATAACTTCTTAACATAATAAAAAGGCTTGCGTTTTACATACTAGAAGTATTCGTCTATTGACTTTTAAGCATAACTAACATAGGTTCGTTTTACAATAAACAGTTGAGTTATCCAAGAATCTCCTCGGAACTCAAAACACTGGCATGGTTTTTGACAACAACCTTGCATTAAGAGTATATTTACGGAATTCCGTATTACATCAACATAAAAAGCGACAAAGGTTTTTATATAACAACAAAAAATATATATTGAAAGAAGACTTTAAGATTGTGCGCTAAATCAATGAGTCATAAACTTTAGGTGTACTGTAAGGATACTTGGAAAGCAAAATAAAGGTAGTTAGGCCGGTAAGACTGGTTTCATGCCCTGGACTAGAGCGTCAAGACACGCTGCCAAATGCCAATACCAAAATGAACTCAGTCACACTATACATAAAGTTTCAATTTCTGTGGCAAACAAAAATTCGCTCACGTTAATGGCATTCCGTTGAAAAAAGCTTTTTAACCTACGACCGGGCCCCAGTATGTGGGTTAACACGCTTATGGCTATAAACACTACCGCAGCCGGCTCAAGGAAATGAAAGGTGTTGTTCACGAAGATGTGTTCGGGTTTTTCCTCGAGACAGTTGAATAGGGAAAAAGATAAATAAACTAGTTACCTAACTGACCTGTGCTACATTTATCAGATTATTATTTTTTACCATGTCAAGCTGTTTTCCTATTATTATGGGACGAATACGTTCTGCGTGGGACTCAACGGATTGACAGGGTTAGGGAGGAAACGGATTTAACTAACTGCCGCAGAAATCTTAAAAAAAAATAGACGCAATTTTATTCTGAACTTATTTTTTTTTAAACAGTTAACTTGCTCGTATGCAAACAGTCAAGTATAAATTGTGACAGAATGTTACATTAATTTCAATAACATCTGGGCGATTATATTACTTTACAAAAGTAACATAATTGCTAATACATAACGTTTATACTCAACGTATATCCTTTTAATTATGCAATAAAAACCAATAGACTTGGCGGGGTTTTCGATAAAATTTGGTACAACTTTTGGTACAAACATCTTGGTTAGAAACAGAAAAAGCTGAGGTTGACTACAACAGACGTCTCAATGTCACGCCATAACAAAACTTGTCATAGAATGTGTCTATGGTATTTTACTCTACTATACTCAGAAATCGTGAGAAAATACGCGTGACATAATCGCCACAATATTTGTTGTCTTGTCACGCATGCTAACCGTGCAGGCAAGCAGATACAAGCGCGTGAGATGGCATCTGTTGTTTTGTTTATGTCACATATCTACGCACATGTGGCATTTTTATCACAATTGAAGTACGCAATGTTGACAAAACAACACGATAGCATCAATAACTGGGTGACGCGTTTATGCATCATTTGTTTTTGTCTGAATGTTTCCAATTCATGACATATAAGAGACGTTTCAAATAAATGATTTCTTCTTCTTCTTCGAGTACCTCTCCAACTAGTGAAGGTTGGCTATCAACTTCTGGAATTCGGTCCTGTCCTGTGCAAGGCGAAATAATTGGACTGCGTTAGAGATTCCAGTCCACTCCCGTATGTTGCGGAGCCACGATTTCTTCCTGCGACCATCTCGCCTCTTGCCGACGACCTTGCCCATCATAATAAGTTGCAGGAGTTGATATTTTTCGTGCCTGAGCACATGACCGAGATATGATATTTCCGTCTTTTTATGATGGATTAAACAAACTTGGTCATGGAAACCATATTGGTCCCCGAGCCCACGGGGTGTCAAGATACGCGCTACTAAACTTTTGCCAATATCGAAATTAACTGTATTAACTCTATTCTTATTTCTTTTACATAATAAATGAAATTATACACTTTTAATGGAATAAGATTGATATTTTAGTAGCTGCACTCAATGAAATGCAATCGATAATGCGAGCGAATTTTGCTCACAGAAATTCAATCTTTACGTATATTGACACCACCGGCTACCATACGTAATTGCCATATCCTTAAAATAACCTCAATTTCTAAAATACTGATATTAACTTATTCCTTTGTTTAAAGTGCGACGCCAAGGTCTATTGAGGAGCAACAGTTGATAACGTCAAAATGCTGCTTCTGTATACCATTGAAGATCGCCTGCTTCATACTGGGATACCTGACGCTGGTAAGTTTCCTTTATCTTCATTTTCTTAGCAGTTACAACGCGATACTTGTGACAAATATTTAAAGAAACTAAGAAACTATGATAGTTAGGTATAGTTTGCCTTCGATATGCATCTGCCGAGGGTATAGTACTAAAAGTCAGAAAGTATACAATTTGTTCTTTCTAAATATCCAATATTTTAGTTTTATGGACTATTGAAGAGAGCATAAAGAATGCACTAAGATATACCAATAAAACGATTTTTGATTTTTTGGCACTTATTGGGTTTTAGCACTACCACTACAGCCCTTTCTAACGTCCCACTGCTGGGCACGGGCCTCCCCTCAATGCGAGGGGGATTCAGGCCACAGCCATTATTTTTTTTTGCTAATACCAAAACAAACTGTTTTGTCAGAGAAAAAGTTCATTCCCCAATTATATTTTACCAGCTGACGGGGTGAACTTCATACCGCCTTAGAATGAGTGACATACGAAATCAGCGCCACCTACCGTGTCTTAATACATTCAAATCGGTCCAGCCGTTTAGGAGGAGTTAGCTTACAACGAAAAGTGGTATTGATTTTTAAATACAATTGATTGATTATTACAAGCTTTACGAGCTCGTATATTAACTTGCAATGTATGTCCGGGTGGAATCTTGCAACTGATTTTTAAATCAGTTATTTTTAACCGATTGAGCTGAAATCGGGTATACATACACGCTTATTTTGAATGACAATGCATGCTTAGGTATGTGACGTCATTCTAATTCCAATATGGTGGATCATCCAAGATGGTGGAATAGTTTTTTTTCTGCACTACCACAGTATAGGTATCAAATGAAAGGGCTTGCTGAGGAGAAAACTAAGGGCAATTAAATAAAAGCTTGTTTTTAAAAAGTCTTTTTAACATTAATTATTATTTAATTAAATTACACATTGGCACTGAGATGGGCACAGAGTTTGTTTTGGGCTGGGTGGCTTTAAGCTGTTTTGTTTTTTTATTATAGCTAACGAATCTCTTCAATACACTCATGGTAGTCGCTGCTATGGTGGTGTATGGTATGATGACGGAAGGCTTCAAGATGATTCGCACGAGTGTCACGGAGTCGGGACAGGTGGTTGCGGACCTAGATCCAGTTCAGCAGGGCTACATAATGGACTGGCTGATAGTCACTGGCGTGATTATGCTCCTGAATGTCATTTGGTTGTGTTGGAACGTGTACATGATAGTTGGCTTACATAAGGTCAGTAAACACCAACTATTTTTGTCAGAGGTTTTTTTTCAGCCCGGCCCGCGTGCTAACCTCTGATGTGGGGGTCAGAGTCCTTAAATTATGCCTTATAATTAGTGTGTAAAATGAGTTTTTCCAGTCTTTTTGTCAAAGGTTATATCGTCTGCTATATTAATAGCAGCTATTATATTAAAGAGGGTTTGGTTGAAAATCAGCGCTGCGGGAATCAACGCCCCTCCAGCATGTGCTGAGCCAATACCTTTTCGGCACAGTTCGAACTGAGCTCTTTTCTTTTTTGTATCTATTTTTGCGTTTTGTGTTATCTGTGTTCTTTGCATCTGTGTCGAATTTTTTTTTCTTTCTTTCTTTTTCTTTATATATTATTTTAGGCTACTTACTATGAAATTGTTATTGTAGTAAGGCAGTTCCAAGCAGTTGGCTCGACGATTTAAATTGTAATGTACCCGCCGCTCTAACTATCCAACCAAATTAGATTCTGTCAGCGCCCGCAGAGGGCGCTGTCGCTCCATTCTTCGTTCGCTTTAAACGACTTTAGACGACTTTTTATTAATTTCCTGAAATATCTTCATTTCCTTATGAATATACAATTACCGTTATGCTTATAGTTACCTCGCCTTTATCAAAAACGGTGTAGACATTCTAGTTGGGCCACCCGCATAACCGAGAAGTTGTGGGTATGATATTCACCCTATACCTTAAACTAATGACGTGAGTGTCGGGAATACACTTCTAAAACAAGCATTTAGATTTATTAACATACATACAGTAATTGAAATAATAAAATCCAATCAAACATTAAAATTTGGAAAATTTAAAACTATCCACGAAAAATCTGTTACTTTGTTTGAAGTACTTATATTAGTACTTATATTAATGAAGATTAATAGGCACTGGAATAAAATAAAAACTCGTAACCCCCATTCAAAGCATACCGGGCTCACGACGCAGGATAACCTACTACCACGATAAATGTCGGCCATTTTGAATTACTCTGCTGGCGAGTGTCCAGTTCTACGCAGTTACGATTTAGTGTGCTGCAAGCTAGCAGGTTGGAGTTGTAAAACTTATCTAATTAGGTATATAATTAAATTCAGCCTCTGCCGCTCACAGTAATCACTTGCCTTAGCAAGGAAGCTCAACAAAATCCTGTGTGTGAGGCTCAATTTTCCGAACACTACTAGAAGTGCCATTATAGTCCACCAGTTACACCAAGAGTAGAGCAAACTCCGAAATTTGCCACCGACAGCTCAACTACCTAGTACGGTGAGTCGAGCGGCCTAGGGTCAAACAACCAAACCAAGCCGTCGTCACCAGTGCCGTAAATAGACTTTTCTGCGCCTCGTGCGAGCTTCTATAACTGCGCCCTTGTTTTTTTAGATATTAAATAAAAATATTAGGGGCACAGCGGGAACTTATCAGGAGCAAAACTAAAAAATAATAGTCCTACCTGGTCTGGCCATTCTTGCGCCCCCCAGAGTCTACGCCCTGTGCCGGGGCACCGGTGGCACCGCCCTATTTACGGCACTGGTCGTCACCTAATATTTTTTTGTTTACAGAGACGACCGGGCCCAATCAAGCTGCACATGACAATCACCACCACTCGTTTCATACTGCTGGTTCTCGCCCTGTTGATCTGCACCGGACCCGGCCACGACATTATCATATCGGGCACTGAAATCAGTAAGAATTACTTTCATTCCTTATATCGGACACCACGCGTGCGCTACTACGATGAATGGACCGAATGTGTCTAATGCATTGTTTTAGTGGACTAAGATCACTTACTTAGGTGTTAGTTTAAGGCGTTGTATTCCGAGCTCCTAAATTTAGGAGACCTTTTAGCGTTAAAGTGACCCCTAACTGGGTGAAACAGAAATCATCCCATAACGGACCCATAAGTGTACTTAGAGACTCCTTTAAACTTAGGGACTGTTGTTGAAAATAGGCATAAAACCATGTTCACATTATTACCTTTTCAATAAAACCGGTTTGGGACTTATCGGTTAGATGGTTTCAAAGTTTATAACGGACATTGGTAGAATTTTGCATCACGCATATAATTTAATTTGAATGATAATGTAGAACGTGTTTTTTGTTTTCGTATTAATTAATTTAATTTATTTACTCTTCAGGTCTCACAGGATACTTCCTCGTAGTGTACTACGCCTATGCTACCCGGCTGGACCGCAGTCTGAAGGCCAGAATCCTCGCAATTGAGACCACACCTCCACCGGAAATATTAATTACCGATGTCTACTTTGCATATCCTAAGATTTTGGACAAACAGCATTTAGTTGAGAAAGAAAAATATTAGAATAAAATATTTTTTTAAATTTTGTTTTGGTGTCGATTGTAATGTATCTTCTTCGAGTTGCTATGATACCTATCATGTATTTGTAGGGATAGGTGCTGCTCAAAATTTGTGTGTACCTAATTTTTATTACTGGACGAAATAAATTAACTTTTAAAAAATTCTCGAAACTACCCATGTGGAAAATATATCTTGTAAAATAAAAATAAGTACGAGTATAGCAGCTATTTTTCGGTTTTCTATGGCTACAGAGAGGTACACCCTTAAGTTAAGATTTTAAAAATACCGTACCAAATTACTGTTATATCACATTATGAGGTAAGCTATTAATTATAATTTATGTATAAGGATTATTCTTGCCAGTAATTAATTTAACCAATTCCACCATTTTTTATTTTAAGTTCATCAATATTTCATTTGAAACTGTTTAAAAATTTATTAAAATCAGTTTTAAATCTGTAACAGACATTTTATTTAAAACTTTATTTGGTTAGAAATCAAATTTAACACAAAAAGTTTTGTCGATGAAACATCGCTCATTTTTATTTACTCGATAATTTATGTTTTGTAAAACATAGCAAAACAAAGGGTTCCAAGCATTTTGCAGGCATTATGAATCGGATAGTTTATTAGGTGAGAATATAATAATAATTATCTAACAAGGCCAAATATCACTTGGACAGGTTTAAGCTGGCCCGCATCCCCGGATTTGTCTGACGGCGGTGTTATCATGTTACGTGAGGATTATCGGTTTCATAAAGGCGGTTTTATTACCAACATGTCAGTACAAAGTTTTGGTAGCAAAACACATAAATAGGTACGAATTAACGCCTGGAAAAAAAATGTTTTATCCCAGTTTCGGGCAAAATGACAAACTTAAACGATTATCAATGAATTGTTGTCTATTAGTCGATATAATCTATGAAATTAAGTCCGTCCGTCCGTCCGTCCGTCACCAGGCTGTATCGCATGAACCGTGATAGCTAGAGAGTTGAAATTTTCACAGATGATGTATTTCTGTTGCCGCTATATCAACAAATACTAAAATACAGTATAAAATAAATATTTAAGGGGGCTCCCATACAACAAACGTGTTTTTTTTGTCGTTTTTATAGATAATGGTACGGAACCCTTCGTTCGCGAGTCCGACTCACACTTGGCCGGTTTTTTTGACGTTTATCTGATATCCGACTTTGCAGATGCCCTATGTACTTGCCATATACTACAGGTACAATGGCGTATAACAGATAAACGTCAAAAAATTGCCGCAAAGCCAAACGCAGGGTGGAGTCGGTATGGGTTCTCTAGTTAGCCCATATCATAGCAGTGGTGTTAGCACGCATGTCAAGAAAAGACCTCTGTCACAGATTGGCTCGGTCGCTCTCGGTCTTATTTCATACGAGACAAAGAGATATAATCAACATATTCTGTGACATAAGCCTAGTCTTGGCGCTCATGCAACAACTACAGCGCATAACTAAAATAAATGCAATTGATTTTCTATTGTTATAGGAACTAAACATCCCAACACTTTACAAAGCATAAAGATTTTATTATTATTATTATAAACCTTCTGTCAGATATTTCACAATTGATTAGGTTATTTAGTTTGTTTCTTTGGTTGTAATATCTGTGTGCTTTGGCCTCCTCCAACTGGCTCCACTTTTCTCTTTCTCTGGCTAGTGATGTCCAAGTACCGCCCGCCACTACCTTGATTTCGTCTACCCATCGCCTGACTGGTCTGCCTTGTTTTCTTTTCCTGTTGCCTGTGTACCAGTTCATCAATCATTTCGACCACTTGTCTATTCCTCTGATAGTATGGCCTGCCCATTTAAATAGATAACTCTTTATAGTTCTAAATCTTAAAGTAATACAAACTACGTACACGATATAAACTTGTGTTACAATGGGCGACCTTATCACTAAAAGTGATCTCTACCAGCACCCCTAGCATGACCGTATAGAAATGAAGATATGAAGATAAAAGTTATGTCTACGCGGACATGTTACAAGGGCCAACCTTTGGATGGAGAAAATAGAAGTACTGGTTAAGTAATTGAAATGTATGTGAAAGTTTTATGAATATATGTTTTGGTTTTTTTTTTCTGCGGAAGGGGTAAGTATATATGAGTTAAGGACAGGTATATAAGCTTTATATAGCCCAAAAATTGTCAGACTTAAACACAAATATATCCATCTTTTCACTGACCTAAATCTACGTATCGAAGGGTGAAAGGCAAGGTAAGCGACACTTTTGGGCGATACTGATTTATATAAATATTTGGAATCAACGATTTTTACAAGTTACAAGCTTTGTATTAACTTGCAATGTATGTGCGGGTGGAATCTTGCAACTGAATTTTAAATCAGTTATCTTTAACCAAATGAGCCGAAATTTGGTATACACGCTTACTTTGGATGACAATGCATGCTTAGCTATGAGACGTCATTCTAATTCCAATATGGCGGATCATCCAAGATGGTGGAATAGTTATTTTTTCTGCACTACCACGGTATGGGTATCAAATGAAAGGGCTGGCTGAGGAAACACGAAAACTAAGGGCAATTAAATAAAAGCTTGTTTTTAAAAAGTTTTTTTACCATTATTTTTTTCTGCGACAAATGAGTATGCTCTCCTGTCAAGTTTAAAAAATGTCGTTTAAAACAAATAGCCTTTCGCCCGTTGACATATTTAATGATGTAATAAGTATTAGGAATTAGTCTCAGGGGGATGACGGTCTTGTTTAGTTCCTTTCCAATGGGACCAAACCTAGTTCCTTATAAGTAAACCAACATTCAGACTGACTAACACCCAACTACTCGTAACTTTGATTTCTTTTGGTTGCGCTAACTTTAGGTCAGTTCTACACCAAGGTAAAGTTAGTGTTTATGTAAATTCAAAGTCCGTATCATCGATCAAAGTCACTTAGACGGATTAAGTTGTAGAGTCCGGGGGAGTGTTGCAATCTTTGTTGCATGTTCGCGAATACCGGAGAGAATGCACCAGCGTGCGATGTAAGCAGTGCGACATAAAAACGTTATTACAATTACTGATTTCCTTAATGTAGAAATCTTACTTACATTGGAGTAAGCTATACAGCAATATAGTTCAAAGCTTGTTACAGGTTAGGGCATTCATAAATTTACTACTTTTTAAACGATTTCTCTGTTTTTGTAGCGCAAACGTAGCGTCTCTGTAAATTTTCATAAAAATGTTTGAACGTTTGCGCGATTTATGCGCAGATACGTTTATACAATAATAATGAAATAATTTCGTGTCAGCACAATTGCTGAAGTAGCTATTTTAGACCTCCAAAACACGTTTGGTATGGAACATACAACATGGATAAATTGGACCCAGGTTGTACCCTAAAATTTTAGGCGTAGTATTGCATTGTATTCAACTCCACAAGTAAGTTTATTCAGCTATTTTTATAAAATTTGTTGCATCCAAGGCGTACTATCGTAAAAGTTTTGATTCAATAGACGTTTCTTACGACCCATGCTAGGGTTTGATACAATATATTTTTAAACCAATCCGTTGCCAAGCGTGTATAGTCTTGCTTAATAAGAGAAATAACGTTTGCCGGTTCTAAATAGTTCCCGTATGATTCTCGAACGGCCTTCATAGCAGCATAAGCAACATGGGCCGCGGAAACTATTACGGCAAAAGTTAAATCAGTTTTGTTGCTTTGAACTGGTTTCATCTGGTTTCATCCGGTCCATCCCGCCTTTTTGCGCATACAATTCTGTAAGCAGCAGTTCGACCTGGTTCACGGGTGCAAGACAATAAAACTTTAAATGTATACCACTTCTATTCTGTTTGGGCGTGTATTGAAAATGAATTGTCTCTGGTATGGATCAGGAAATCGACAAATAAGTAAATTTATTAAAAACTAAAACTAACTACAGCCCTTTTAACGTCCCACTGCTGGGCACGGGCCTCCCCTCAATCGGGCCATAGTCCACCACGCTGGCCCGGTACGGGTTGGCAGACTTCACACATCGAGAACTAGTCAAGTTCCCTCAAACGTGCAGGTTTCCTCACGATGTTTTTCCTTCACCGTTTCATAGCAAGTGGTAATCTCGGATGTAAATGAGATTCGCACATGAAACCCAGAGGTGCGAGCCGGGGTTTGAACCTGCACACTTTGATTTGCAAGGCGTGCGTTCGACCACTCGGCTACCACTGCTTTTAATTTTATTATAATAACAAAATATTCTTCTATATGAAATCTATGGAGTGAATTATTACCGTTACGTAAGTCTGTGAATAATGTTTCACCAACCTTTAGGCGACGACCAAGATTCCGTATAAAGTTACGACACCGAATCAATGCTTAGGCAACTCTAAATACTGTCTTCTTTATTCGTCTTATTATTCATAATAATAATGAAACTACAAAAACTAAAGTCTAAGTAAGAGTTGCCTACTGAAAAATGAATGGTGAAAATGATGTTATTACTTAAGCCTCGCTTTACATTAGACATTATTTAATTATATTTTTTTTTTGTCGTCAGTGGAAGTGGGCACATAAGCAATAACCTACAGAATTGTTAGTATGACATAAAATAAAGTTACGTACCTACCATATATGTCATAAATAAAAATGCTGTAGTTTAACTTCTTCTTGCAAGGCCAGTTGTGTAAAGAAAATCAAAGCTTGCCATCGTTCCGTAGCATAATGTTGCCATACATCAGCTCTAAACGTTCCTCGCGGTACCATTCGTAAGTTGTATGATAAAATGCCACTTTGCCCGGTCCCCGTGCAACTTTCCCCACAATGGAGGGATATTTCTTGGCGATAATACGGACTTACACCCGAACGGACCAATTCCAAAATCCCTCGTTCCGTGCCCATTTGTAGCTATTACAATTCGATTTGTAGAATGATTTTAAATCCGTTTTTGAGTTGATGTGTGGAGACCAAAGGGTTCCAAGGTCTACAACGTTTGCTGGCAGTATTAGAAAAGAGATTTGTCAACCGCATCCAGATTTATAGTAAACCCCGTACGGCTCCAAGGACGGCTTGCTCTAGTGGTCTGAACGTAGGCCGATCGGCTGCTCACCAGGTGGTTCCCGGTTCGATTTCCGTCAGTAGAAAATTTCGGAAATTACCTTTTCGAAATTCACCCTGATCTGGACGTAAATGGGATCGCCGCCAGTCCATTGTATGGTACAAGCTTTGCTTAGTTTGATCATACGAGGAGTATTTGTTGTCGGGTCTTATCAAGAAACACATAGGCGTCCTGCGGTTGTGACACGTAATAACTACTCCCAATGATATTATAGTGATTTACCCATACATTATTATATCGATAATTCATAATTAATAATTTAGTTCATTATCATATTAATTTGGCGTTGTAAACAATACTTTAAGTTTATTAGTTGGTAATCTGACTTCTTATTAATTTTGTAAAAAAAGCGATTGAGGATTCGTTGAAATAATATAAAACGTACGCTGTCGGAATAAAAAGTATTAATTGATTGAAAGTATTATTTATTGAACTGTTTCATTCCACAAGTGTTCACACGGGCGACATTTTCTAATATTTCTCCAAAATTTGGTTTCTCATAATCACCCTAATAAAATTCGACCCATAATCAAAATTTATTCCATACTATTCCATACTAAATAAATGTATTCCATACTGTATCGGTTTCATAAAATTCAATTTATAACACCATCGGGTTCTTTACCCGGATTACGGTTGAAACCGGTTAAAGATTATACCGTATTTCAATAATCCGGTTATCCGATATTATCAATATTGACGTAGGCACCAACGTACTAAGCATGGGTGATTTTGAATGAATTTGCACTTTACAACTAACATACACAACATATTATGCATGACAAGTAGGCACCTTTTACCTGTATACAGGCTGTTTCAGAAGTCTGAAATAATACTCTGACGTTAGCATCAGTATCGGGTATACAACTGAATGGAAAAAAAAACCGGCCAATTGCGAGTCGGACTCGCGCACAAAGAGTTCCGTACCATTATCTATAAAAACGGCAAAAAAAAAATCACGTTTGTTGTATGGGAGCCCCCTTGAATATTTATTTTATTCTGTATTTTAGTATTTGTTGTTATAGCGGCAACAGAAATACATCATCTGTGAAAATTTCAACTCTCTAGCTATCACGGTTCATGAGATACAGCCTGTTGACAGACGGGCGGACGGACGGACGGACAGCGAAGTCTCAGTAATAGGGTTCCCGTTTTACCCTTTGGGTACGGAACCCTAAAAAGATCAAAATTCGCCCAAGTTTTTTACGAATTTTTTTTCGTCGTCAATTTCTATAACTCATAAATTTTACATTTTAAAATTTGTATGTTCTTTTTTGTGAATATTGGTAGTCGCCCCTCATAAGTGTAGTTTACACTGCTGAATAGAGTTATGGATGTACCCAAACGCCACGATACTTGTGACAAATATTCAAAGGTCTATAACTCAGAAACTATGATAGTAAGGGATAGTTTGCCTTCGATAGGCATCTACATAATCTGTCTTCACTAAGCATCTACATATGAGCTACCGTAAATGTACCCAAAGTATTATTTCGGACTTCTTATTCACCCTTTACATCTATCCAAATAAATAATAGTGTCTGTTTGTAATGTCAAAAGAATAGCTTGTTAGTAGATACATATAAAACTATTGACGGTACCTATAACATGAACAAATAAAAAAAAAAACAAAAAACTGTCTGTTTGTTAATCTCCGAAAAGGCGGGACAGATTTTGACTGGACCTTTAGAGGCTGATTCTTTATCACTGTCATCATCCATTTTTAGGGTTCCGTACCCAAAGGGTAAGACGGGAACCCTATTACTAAGACTTCGCTGTCGGTCCGTCCGTCCGTCTGTCACCAGACTGTATCTCATGAACCGTGATAGTTAGAGAGTTGAAATCTTCACAGATAATGTATTTCTGTTGCCGCTATAACAACAAATACTAAAAACAGAATAAAATAAATATTTAAGGGGGCTCCCATACAACAAACGTGTTTTTTTTGAAGTTTTTATAGATAATGGTACGGAACCCTTCGTGCGTTAGTGCCATTTGAACTTGGCCGGTATTTGTTTACAATGTGTATTTATTGAATTTGCCCTTGCTATTAATTACTTGACACTGGCTCCTCTTCTTATTCCATTAAATATCATCATTTCATTTATTTCGTAAAAAAAGAAGATATAAGGAATAACTAAGGCTACTTTTATTTGCCCAAATTCCACGCGGCCAAAGTCGCTACTACAAAAAAAAACTAAAATATCCTATTTAATACAATTATAACGACGTACTACATTCCACCTTCCAAAAAAAATAGTCCCGCTGAAATCACTGAAACACATTCAGGGCGCGCCGCTGTAGGTACGACTGAAAGAGAATTATAACGAACTTGGCAAGGCCCTTTTCACTTGTACGTACATTACCGGTGAGAAATAATTACTCCCCCCTCCTTCTACTCCTTACCCTCTAGAAAATACAAGGTACAGTACAGGCATACGCACTTAAAAGTAATGTATGTATGTAGACAAATAAATGTATAATAAATATTGTCACACCTTTACTTATTGTATGATACTAAACTAAGTATGGCTTGTACCATGGGTACCATACATCGGACTGGGGTGATCCCAGTTACAACCAGACCAGTGCAAGTTCCGAAAGGACAATGGGCAAAAATTTATGGACTCCGTCCCCACCCACCAACACACATGGAACTGATGCCAATGTGATCCTAAAGTATCCAGTATTTGATTAAAATCCTTTTTTTTTACATAAATCAGTGGGATTATATTACCAAAAAAAAACAATTTGTAATGATTAATTAACGTATATTTTCATTTTACTCTTGTAAATTAGTTTAACATTAGGGTTATATTACAGTACAAAAGATTTAGTAACCAGCACTATTGTCTACAGGTGACAAGAGGGCTGGCTCTTTCGTCGTTCTACGAATAAGCCTAGCTATTCAACGAGGAAATGCAGCCAGCGTTTTTACCACCATCCCACGCGGACTAAACCTTTTTAGTATTATACATTATACTTAGTATATTTAGTTTCTAAATGTTAATTTGTACATTATTGTAAATAGTTGATTTAATTAAATAATAAATAGGTACATTATCTTCCACCATAAAATATGTAGTGGAGAATTAATTGGGGAACGCTGTAAGCACGAAGTAGCGATCCAAACCTATTCAAACAATACATTATTTTAAGTAGTTACATAGTTAGCAGCAAACTTTAAGGTTCCAAAGGACGGTTACAGTGACCCATATCGGGTCACTTGTTTAAGAGGAAACCGGAAAACTTATTTATAGCGACAATGCCTGCACCGCGGCCCTAACGAGGCGAACTGTCAGGGGAAATCAGGGTGGTTTTATTAGCTTATAGTGTAAATTGAGGCCGTTGGAACCAATTAAGTGGAGATCTAAGCGGGATAGATTGTGTGAGAACTTTTAAGATGTAGGCGATTAAATAAATATCCCTATGGGCCTCGCCACAGCTAGAGCGGCGCGAACTGCGTCGCGACGGGAGGCGCGGCGGGACGGCGCGATTTGCGGTGGCTTGCCACAGCTCGGCTAGTTGCGACTGCCGAATACGTCAACCGATGACGCCGCGTGGGTCGCTCTGAGCTGTGGCCGCCTCGATACTCACTAGTACATTTGTTTCACTCGCGCACCGCGCAGCCCGTCGCCGCCGTGTGCCGCGCGTGTCTCTCTGCGCCGCTGGTCGCGTCGCAGTTCGCGTCGCCGGTAGCTGTGACATGCTTCCTATGTTGTCTACCATTTGTTTTTGCCGCTCACCGCTTGCCGCGCCGCAAGTCGCGCCGCTCTTGGCTGTGGCCACCGGGTAAAAGACGTAATTGAATGGTTTATTTTGTTGCAGCAGTAGTCTTTAGTAGCAGTGGTAGCTGAGTTTGTAGAACGTCTGCTCTGAACGCTAGGGGTATAAGTTCAAATACCTGCCCCCACCTCTGACATCATTACGTGCGAATATCATTTTCAATAATGATATTCGCACGTATTATTTGTTTCTACATAACCTGAACCTAAAGATAAATCTATTGAACTCTGAAGAAAAGAGAATTTGATTGAACAGTTAATAGAAATCAATAATCAAGGGAAAGGTAGTAGAAGACAGAAGAAGATAATAATAATTAGGATAGTAATTCTAACACTGGTATTTAAAACTCACGAATTAAACCAAAAAGTATTCTATATATATTAGTAGTATTCTAGAAAAACGAAAAAGTATTCTATATATATAACTGAATATAACATACTTAAGTATCTGCCGTTTGGAATAATGCAATACAGTAGCCACACTGAACCGAGTGGTTACTACTTAAATATACTTAGGTGCTTAATCGCCGATGTAGGGGAAAAAACGCAACCCTTGTGGGGAAACTAAGTCGAAACTACTTAACTATTAACAGTAACGGCTTTGAAGTTAGTAGAGGACTCTCTGACTTGGACGAGTGATTGGTACACGTTGTTGAAAACATTCTAAAACTTTTTCCTAAGCCAGTGGCGGCCCTAGGACGGTGCGAGCGGTGCGACGGCGTCATAGGGGGGCGCCAAAGTGAACGGAAAGGCGACCACCGATAAGCGTCGTGGCTCCACATAATTAGCGTCGCGACGCTATTCAATGTGGCATCAAGGAGGAGCGACACAACGAGAGTCGCGTTCACGATCCTAGTTTTTTGATTCGAATTTTGTATACTTTGAGATCTCGCACCACCCAAAAAAATTTCTAGGGCCGCCCCTGTAGCATTAGGGGATCTTACCAATTTATTTTTTCAGTTTACCGTGCAGCCTAACCTCTAGTCTCTAGAGTCTAGAGCGATAAAGCCCCAGTCACACTGCAGTGTCAAGACGCCCGTATTTTTTTTTGCCAAAACCATAACGACCTATATACATAAAAATTAAATTTAAAATCCTCAAAATTCAGACGCGCTGTCAATGTCATTTCGTTTAATTAACGTATCATAAAAAGGGCTTTGCTCAGGGATCCAATTCTCTCAAGTTCGTCATCACCTCTATTTCGACATTATGTCGAAACAAAACAAAAAAAAACACGTCCAATTCAACGTTTGGTTTCGACAGTTATGTCGAATTAGATATAATTCCATTCATGCGAGAATTGCCTCGCAGCTGTGGGACAGACCTGTAGAAAACTTGTTAAATGTAATTTCATATAACACATAAGAACTTATAAAAAATCTTACAACACGAACTTCGCGCACGAAGGGTTCCGCACCATTATCTATAAAAAGGGTAAAAAAATAACGTTTGTTGTATGGGAGCACCCTTCAATAATTATTTTATTCTATTTTTTAGTATTTGTTGTTATAGCGGCAACAGAAATACATCATCTGTGAAAATTTCAACTCTCTAACTATCACGGTTCATGAGATACAGCCTGGTGACAGACGGATGGACGGACGGACCGACGGACGGACAGCGAAGTCTCAGTAATAGGGTTTCCGTTTTACCCATTGGGTACGAAACCCTAAAAAAAAGTAATAATTTATTCATCCGCAGCTTTCAGCTGTCGTATCGAAGCGAAAAGAATATAACAAAATTCGGATATTATGCGATAAAGTATTCATCGAAGCGTCAATGGGCCGATACTCTACGAACAATATTTTATTTAACGTTCTATGACAAGTGAGTAATTTCCTAACTCAGCATGTAATTTAGTTTTTTTTTTATTTCACTAAATTTCATTATAAACAGATGCATAAGTGCATTACCATTTGATCAATGGCGAAGGCAGACATCCCGAGAAAACCTGCAGGTCTATAGAAAAGCGTGTGAAGTTCACCAACCCGCACTGGTCCAGCGTGGCGGACTATGGCTCAAATCTCCCTCGTATTGAGAATGCGCCCGGTATAATGGCAATACATTAGGAACAAAATACATCGGCGAAGTATGGGTGGACTGCAGTGCACCTCTGTCTACCCCTTGGAAGAAAACAGTCATGATAATTATGTATTATATTAGCATGTCATTTCGTCGTCTCTACTGTTGCTTACGTGATAAGGTCTTCTTTGGATTGAATTCCACAGGTGCCTTGAGCCACTTCCAGCTTCCCCTAAACCTCGTTTATCGGCCCAGATCATTGGTATGCACGCCGCGATCCCCGGACGCCCCTCGACTCCCAACTCACTGCCCATTATTTTACACAAATTGAAATGTCAGACTGATTTCGCTATCGTGTTTTCAATACGTCGATTCCAATTTTTCCTGATTCTGAAAACGGAACTCGGCATCAAGTGGGTCGATGTTTTCTGAGCTACAGTAAGACATCCTAACAATACTGCGCACCTTTAGAATTATAGAGAGCTAATTTTGTTTATTTTTTTGGGTTTCGACTACAATACATTGAAATAAAACTATTTTACGGATTCTATCGCGTACCATTGCAAGACCTCAAGACACTGTGAGCACTTTCTGCGTGAATCGGACCGCAAACAAACACTAAATATGAGCGTACCCAGTTATTAACTATGACATCAGGACGTCTAACACCTCAGTCCCCCTGTGACCATGGTTGCTGTAAAGCAGCCGAAACGTCGGGAAAATCAAATAGTAAATAAACGCGATAGAATCCGTAAAATAGTTTTATTTCAATTTCGACTACAATTTATAAATAGACCTAGATTGACCATTTTCCTCGACTCTTATTAATAGAAAGATCTAAAGTAACTTATAAGACCAACTTATACTTCGATCGTTTTCACTACGTCTCCTCATTAGGTTATACAAACTTTATTCGATGTTTTCAAAAAAAAAATGGTCTTCTTTTTTTACGAAATGAGTGAAATTATGACATTTTGATAGAATAAGATGAGGAATGCCTGCACCTGCGATATGCGGTATTTATGGCAATGTCGAGTAATTATAGCAGGGACAAATTCAATGAATACACATTATAAATCAAAACCAGCCAAGTGCGAGTCGGACTCGCGCACGAAGGGTTCCGTACCATTATCTATAAAAACGGCAAAAAAATCACGTTTGTTGTATGGGAGCCCCCTTAAATAATTATTTTATTCTGTTTTTTAGTATTTGTTGTTATAGCGGCACCAGAAATACATCATCTGTGAAAATTTCAAATGTCTAACTATCACGGTTCATGAGACACAGCCTGGTGACAGACGGGCGGACGGACGGACGTTCCCGTTTTACCCTTTGGGTACGGAACCTTAAAAATGGATGACTCCAGTGATAAAGATGGTGGATGAACCCAAATAATTAGGTCTCTATAATTCTAAAGATGCGACCGGGTCGTACAAATTCACTAGTATTTTGTGAAATTGTACTCTATCAATGTAGGTACAAAGATTTAATTACACTAAGACATCAATAGTCGCACGTCGAATTTTTGGCATATACCAAAACGAACTCTGTGTCAATACGCTTAAAGATGAAATTTCTGTAGTAAAATACAGTCGCCCACGCGTCAAAATTTACTTGTGCTGTCAGTGTCATTACATTGTAGAATGAACTATTAATGTGTCAATAACTACAGTTAGTTTCGGTAATGGCAAAAGAATTGACGCCCTTGCAAGAGGCCTTGTCTCTACGCGACTACTTGACTAAATTCGTTCGCGTCATCGTATACAGGGTCCTTGGTAACTCGACGTATTCCCGTTAGGAGGTCATAGGGGTGACTAAGTTTTAACCCCCATATGCATTATGCAAAAGTGAACCATTTTTGAAATATTGAGTTATAATGTTTTCTACCTCTTTAAAAAAAGTCAAAAATGCAAAATAAAAAATTATTAAAAAAAAAGTATCAATTTATATCTCATTTTTTCTTCTGTTTCATAAAAAAGGGCAAAAAAACACGTTTTTTGTATGGGACCCCCTTAAATATTTATTTTGTTCTGTTTTTTAGTATTTGTTGTTATAGCGGCAACAGAAATACATCATCTGTGAAAATTTCAACTATCACGGTTCATGAGACACAGCCTGGTGACAGACGGACGGACGGACGGACGGACAGCGAAGTCTCAGTAATTGGGTTCCCGTTTTACCCCTTGGGTACGGAACCCTTAAAACGATTAAACACATTTATCAATATCTTAACGACAATTATCGGTCGCGCTTACGTACGCATGGCTTTAGATGCTCAGTGAATGAGACAGGCTTGAGAAACCAAATCAAGAAAACTCCAAATAACAATATGAAAAAACAATAATACACAAACGCAATGTTGCAATGTTTTTATTATTAAATTTCTCTTTGGATTAAAGCGACGGTTTCCGATCAAATACTTACAAGTACATCTAAATTAGATTAATATAAGGTCCAATCTTTGATTTTATAATTTCAAATTACAAATAATACAAAACTTTGGCCGGAAAATGCTTAAGAGACAAAGTCAGGAGCATTTAAAATTCTACAACTATGTAAATCACATAATATTGTGGAGGATAGTACGATCGTACAGAGTGCATCAGAAGTCCGAAATAATATATTCGGTGCATTTACGAAAGGTTAATAAATGCTTTGTGAAGGCAGATTATACCTAACTATCATAGTTTCCGAGTTACAGAGCTTTGCTTGTCATAAGCATCGTATGTGGCCTTAGAGTACACCCATAGCCATGTTTAACAGTACCATTTAAAAAAAGGAACTTGACAATTTCGAATAGGATTCGGAATATTACAAGTTTTTAAAATTGGTAGCGAAAATAAAATGAAATTTATGTTCGAATTTCGATATTTTTTATATCATTCAGTTTTATGTATATGCGATACTCGTCAAAGTATTATTTCGGACTTCTGAATCACTCTGTATAAGGAATACAACCTCATTTAACATTGAAAAACTAAACTTATTGATACCACATTAGTGTACACAAGTAATAAATTGATTGCCTGAAGCGTGAAACACCAACATATAAATTATTTAAATTAACTGCTCCAATAGGGATTAAAAATGAAGATAAACTAAACGTTGACCTTTGAAATAAAACTATTCCGTAAATAGTTTTATTTCAATGTATAGTATTCGCGTAAATATGAAAACGCAACAATATGTAAACCTTGACCTTTTAATTTAATCGGTACAAAATTGATTTTATTCCCTAATAGGCTTTACATCGTATACTTATCTACTTAATTTTCAACTTTATACGCCAAAAACATTAAAAATGGTGGGGTTTCACTTAATATTATATAAAATTGATATGTTATACATTTCAGTAAATTAAACCAATCTCTAGGCCGAATCTTGACACTTTTCTCTCATAGTTCTGGTCCATATTTTTTTGTCACAGCAATTTTAACTAGACAGAAATAATATTGACATAAAACTAACAACAATTATAATATAAAAAGGAAAATAATCGATTTAACCATAATTGTTTAATAAATAGCCTAAATAATTACCAGCAACATGAAAAAAAACCATACATTGGTTGTGCAACTGTAAAAAATCCCTTGGATTGCAATTTCTATAAATTTGGGGGTTAAGTTTTATGCAGACTCAGTTAAGCTACTCCTATAGATCTACCCGTACCTAACTGTCGATACAAAACATTTCAGAGAGCAGTAAATTCAGTAGAAAACGTTGACAAAGGAACAGTCATAGGATCTTTCTCCAAGCTTTTATCATTAGCTCCCGGCAGAGACCAAGTTGAACTGCCAGCAGCGGTAATCCTGGGACCCATATTATCATAGGCAGATTTCAAAAAACATGTTCTACTTCGTCTCGGTAAAGTTGAGCCGCCACCCAAAAGGTCTGGATACTCGTCATTATGACCAGCAACTTGGACAGAAATGAAAATGTTTCCATATGGAGCGGGTAAGGCGAATTCGGCCGGCGGCGGTGGAAAACTGCCCGGAGGACCCTCTATCGTGATCTGTACAGGTTCCAAGCACCTGGTGTCTTCAGATTCCATTGACATGGACCTGTCTAACATTTCAAAGCCATATGATGACCCTAAATCACCGCTAGTTCTGTCACAACTGACCGCTAAAGAAGTATCCAATAACTTCTTTTCCTGATCAGTGAAACTGCGACTTGGTGGCACTCTTCTTCGTTTTGTCTTCCAGCAGATACACGCAGCTATGAAACCCCCTGTAGTCATAGCTAACAAAGACCCGGCTATTAGGAAAAACGTTGAATAATCTGGCGCAATGCGAGCTGTCGCAGTTCTAGCTTTAGGAAGAAATAGGGTGAGGAAAGCACTTGCTTCGCCAACGCTACTCTTGGCACTACATTTCCATTCTCCTGATAAGTCACTCGTCACATTCGTGATGGTCACGTTGACCCACTGGGCACTTTTGTTTAAGAAATCATCATTATACTCGTCAAAATGCTCTACATGATACTTATTGATTATGAAGTCACTGAATTTATTCGTACTGTTGAGTACCTCTTGATGGCGGAATGTCCACTTGACTGTAGGTTTGGGATCACCTTTGACCAAACAACCGAAAGTTATTTCTGCTCCCGTCTCTGTCCTTATAACAGTGGGCATCGTTGCGGCCGATGGTGGGCATACCATATCATCTCTTTTTAGACCACGCCACGACGTTTCTGCTTTCTTTTCTGGGCCATTACATACCACTTCTTCATTCCCGAGATTGCTGTTCAAAAACCAGTCGAGGAATTCCCGCAATCTACAATCGCAATACCAGGGATTATCCGATAAAGTCAAAGTTTTTAATACAGGCAAATTGAACGTATCTTGATGGAGATTTGAAAGTAGATTTTGATGTATATTAACTGTTTCCAACGCTTGGAGGTTCACGAACGCGAACGGGTGCACCGATCGAAGCTTGCACCGAGAAATTTCAAGTTTCTTTAAATGTTTTAAGGGAGGGAATTGTTCTGAAACTAGAATGGTGATAGGGTTGTCGTTAAGGATCAACAACCGCAAACGATCAGCTCCTTTGAACGTGTCCGGTGATAGTTGTAGAAGATTGTTTTGGGACAGGTCCAATTCTATTAATATTCTTAATTCTCTGAAGGCATTTGGGTGCAACACTTCTAGGTTCGTCAAACTCAGATTTATTCGCTGTAAATTGAGTAACTCCATATAAGCGAATGCGTCTTCTCCTAATGATCTTAATGGGTTTCCGTGTAGGTCGAGGACTTGGATTTCCGCTGCCAAATTTGGTAGTTGTTTCAAGCTTGCAGAGACACATGAAGCCGTTTTTTTTCCTGAAGACCATTTGCAGTGGCATTCTGGTATATTTGCACAATTGAGCCAATCGCTCCCAGCTTGCGTTAAGACGAGTAGCAACGGTAAACATCCGCTCCATCGAATCATATCAGTCTGGCTGATGTTTACCTGGAATAGAATTAACGAATTTTAGTTACACAATTTTAAATTGATACCAAATATATGAATGATCTAATAAAGTTTAGTATCCTATTAGAAAGGAAATAAGGTGTAGAAAATGGAACAGTTCCATTTATAGATTCCAAATAATACACTGTAACAGCTACTATTAGTTAAATGAGAATTCTGATGGTAATCTTATAACGTTAATGAAACTGTCTAATGGCCGTTTTTTTGGGAGAGATAAGCGATATTTTGCCAACCACTTGTATAAGTTAGAAGATTATATGACTAACAAAAATGTCAATTGTTATCAAAATAATATTATCTATCAGCCCTAACCTTGGTAAAAGATAAACTCACATAATATAGGCATTTCAGTCAGTATGATAGGTAATTTTATTCTAGTAAGACCAATCTATTTTTTTTTTTATTATGGACTACGCTGTTGGCCGTGAGTTGGCCTTTACAGCTTCACCGGAGGAGTGGCGAGTGCAGAGTGCGACTCCAGCCAAAGCCTTAAGGGCGGAAGAGGAGGGCAACTAGCTCAAGGGCGCCACATGGGACACGACCTCGGCTTGGGCAGTTGCCGTGAGGGGAGAGGTAATGACTACGCTCCTAGGTGCAAAGATGCACCTACGAGCAGAAGAGGGGGTTCCTCGACCTCGCCGGCGAGGTCGGTGTCTGTTTGAGGCTGGTGTAGGTGTGTTGGGGGCCCTCTCGACGCCCGGGTCGAGGAGGGCGGTGATCGTGTCAGGAGGATCTATCAACACATGCCGTGGACGGCGGCGTTGTGCTGTTGTGTGCGCGGGGTTTGGCTCATAATTGCCGGCGGCGACAATTAGAGAGTTTGAATGCGACGCGGCTTTTTTAAAATAGCGTTCGGACGCTATTTTGAAATGTTTTCGAATGGAGACGAGGCCAAGATCGGAATGTGAATCAAGATCGGAATGTAATCTATAGATTTGAGGGAATATAGGTATGATGTAAGTTAATTCCACTCAATTGTGTACAGGTGTTTGTTGCATATAATATTTGTGACAATCTAGCTGTATGTATGTTGTAAACTTATTTAATCAGAGAGGTTTGCTTGTGCAATATCAAACAAGTCGACCAACTGAAACAAATATTTCCACATTCACAAACTAATCAACACAATACCCTGTTTATGGTACTAGCCTCGTTATATTATTTAAATTTATTTCGAAACTCATAATTTGATCAGAATTGCATTGGTCAATGTTGATGCTGATTCTTCAGACTACTAAACTAGATTTAACAGTACTAAAACAATACTGTCGTGGCAAAGACGGTATTACACTCAGTTTAATAGGTATATATCTCACGATATTACTATTCTATCAAACAGATGACGTTTGATGTCGACGATGATCTGGAGGCATTTCTTTGTATGTGACTTGTTTTTGTGTTTTTATTATTATTATAAATTTAAAACACCCATTCAAACTTTTACATTTATAATTATGAGCACAGAGTGTAAAAGTTAAAGTATGTTACAAAGTTAAACTATAACTCGCTTCGCATATTATATATCTACATTAGCGAGCCAGCCACAAACGAATTTAGTTAACGTCATCGCAAACTAGAAATTTTGCTAAAACTGCATTAGCTAAGCGCTGAGCTCACAGGCCCTCCAAAACGCGCGCGACCTTGCCAATACCAAAATGAACTGTACTAACTCACTGAAAAGAGCAAATTTTTCAACGAAAAATAATTTTGACGTGACGCCACCATCTTTAAGTGTATTGATACAGAGATCATTTTCAAAAAATAGTCAAGTTAATTCGCTCGTCTCAGTGGATGCACGGCGTTAATTACAATGCACAACTCTCCGCTGAGTGACTATTAAAAACTAAAACTAGTTATTGTTTAGTCTAGACACTGATGGGGCTCATGAATATTTAGTCCCTAGCTAGTTTGTATCGGACATTATTAGACTAGATAATTAAATTATAGTTGCAAAATTTAATGAACATCATAAATATTCAAGCAGCTTGACGCTGCTAAATTAAAGCGAAGCAAGTTATCAGAAACGCTTGTAACCTAGGGTGTACCTAATTCATTTATTTTATGAAAAAACTTGTAGGTATTGGAAACGATAAAGCGGCAACGACTAACGCTCTGCTGTCGTTCCATCCATGAAAACACAATTGTCCTAGTCCTTATCTACAAACATATAAGAGCTACGAGAAATATAAATACCGTCAAAGCCTGGCGAGAATTATTACTAATGGAATAGAACTCCCAAGCAGATATATGTACAACATCAAACATGTTGTGAACAAAGCTTTTTGATTCGATTCACATAGCAAGCAAAGCGCCAATAAGATAGATTCTACAACCGGTTCCGAATGATGTTTTCACTGAGACGAGTCAGTAAGAAACTAAATGGTTATTATTTTTAAAACAAAATATGTTATTGAGTAATTATATTTTATAGGAATGGCAACGGATATCAAACAGGTTGTACCTATGTCACAATACTAGAAAAAATACTAAGATATAGACCATTTACCCTCAAAATATATACCCTCAAACTCCTTATAAAATCATAGGCTGTACAGGATTGCAAGCCACGTAGATATAAAAGTGCTGCCGGCTAATTGGATAGACGACGCCGTTAATTTCGCCCCTAATGTCATTACCGCCGCATCTGCCAGCGCTGGCGTTTGTAAGGATTTCATTATAAAACTAAACAGTACGTGCGAATAAGCGAATCTTTTTTTTTCTAATGGGCAATTTATCTTGTCTGTTATTTTAAATAGGGAATATGACCTTCCCTATAATAGTTGTTAATTTCAAATGGTACCAATTTATGTCTTTTGGAAGCTACGTTAGTCTTTTTAAAAGCCTTTCAAAAGATTACTCAGCTAAGAAGGTTCAACTGTGTAAAATTTTAACTATGTTTCCAGAAATGACGAAAACTTATGACGTCATCAATGTATTAAAGTCGTCAATATAAAGTATATAGTGCAATGCATGGCGTAAATCAGTAAAATTTATAAAATTAAGAGGTGAACACCGTGCGTATTTACTTTGGTCAGCATCCTATGAGACTACAATTTTGATTATAAGTACAATCAACCTAAATTCTGTCAAATGTGTGAATTTGCCGTGCTAAGGATAAAATTCCCTATCATATTCTATGTTTGCCTAACATTCATGTGAGTTTACCTTTACATAAGCTGCCAGGGCTATCCTTTTTACGAAATGAGTGAAATTATGAAATTATGAAATTATGAAATTTAATGGAATAAGATGAGGAATGGCTTCACCTGCGACTAGCGCGGGTATTTCGCCAATGTCAAGTAATTAATAGCAAGGACAAATTCAATAAATACACATTATAAATAAAAACTGATAATGACAGTGATAAAGATGGCGGATGAATCGCCAGGGCTATCGTCCCAATGTTATTTAGATGACAACTAACATTTTGGTTATGCATATAAACTTCTAACTTACACTACCAGTTTGCCAACTGTCGCTTATCTTTGCAAACAAATATTTTTGGCCATAAAACACCTGAGACTGTGGCCCAGGCGACTGCTAATAAAACGTGGCTCTAGACTTTTCTCTTTCATCGCAATGCCAAAACGAACTGTATTGAAACATAGAAAAAGTCTATTTTATAACGAAATAACGTAGACAGCGCGAGTGAATTTTGACAGGGTTCAATGTGGTATAGATTTTCTGTGTAGTGAACGTGATTCCAGTAGATCGCTACAAAAAATATTTCTAAAAATTGTATCAAGCATTCTTATCACGTGCGCGGTACAAGCCAATGGAGCGTTGGAGCAGCGTCTAAAACAATATTAACGGGCAGGGAAGCTGGCCAGATGCCAGCAACAGTCGCAGCGTTTCTGCCGAGCGAAGCAGAAGCAGCGATTAGCTGGAAATTAACTTAGTTCTGATTATGTTCAATTGTTGTGTTTATTCAAGGGCCTTGCTTTAAGTGACAAAGAACTTCTTGTGAAAAGACAAGGGTGAGAAACTTGGATGTCAGAGTATCGCAAGACTGAATTGTCACAAGATTTTACAAAATAGAAGTTGTGGTTGAAAGTTGTTATGCGTGATAAGATAAAATATGTTTAATAACTAAATAATGTGGTTTATGATTTGAAATCTTACAAAAAAAAACTTAAGAACTACGTACTACATCGACAATCGACATTCATAAGAATATAGACGCGACCCTTTACCACTTTTTGCCACTGATTTGGCCCCTCTAGCGACCTCACCCCGGAGGAAATACCATTTGCCTAACTGCAAATAAGGATGTGAAAAAATAATCGATTTCATAATAGTTTCAATCGATTTACCATTTTAATATATTACAATGAACGTTAAAAGCGTTTATTCATCAAGCAACTTATTTTTTTTTTTTTTCATTCCTTTTTTTTATTTTTTTATGAGATAGGGAGGCAAACGAGCAGACGTATCACCTGAAGGTAAGTGATCAACGCCGCCCATGGACACTTGCAACACCAGGGGCATCGCAAGTGCGTTGCCGGCCTTTAAGGAATTAGTATGCTCGTTTCTTGAAGATACCTTTGTCGCATCGGTACCTTTATTCCTAAATATTATTAGTACATACTCGTATATAAAGTTTCATTGTTCTAAAAAAGTATGCATAAAAATATCGATTATTTATTCTAGTTTTTATAAATCGATTTATATTGAAAAAAAAAAAAATCAATGACTAATTAATCAATTGTTTTCACTAAATCTCACATTACTGTATAATTCCTTTACCTATGTAGATAAACGTTACATTATTGCCTTGATAGAATTGAAACTGCATGATAACATTTGAGAAAATCCATATCACAATCATCATTGCCCTATGGAAAAACCGATAATTGTAAATTTCTGCCTACCTCTTAAGTTAGGTTAGGCTCTAAAATAAAGTTCTCAAGCATTCTTAACACGAGTCCAAAACAAAATTAATGGCTGCGGCACTCTGGCTTTCCGCCAGCGCCGCCGCCGCCTTTTTATTTCAACCAAACGAAGCGGAATCGAAACCGAGTACCGAGAAATATCGACTTGATATCGAGGGTGTTTTAATTTCAAACGAATATCGGTATACAGAGGGTATAAGAAGTCCGAAATTATATAAGGTACATATACCGTAGCTGATATGTAAATACTTGACATGTAAACCTTTGGGTGTTTGTCACTTGAAGTAGACTACATCTACGAGTAGCTATTAATAATATTAACTAAACAAAACTTGAAAATTTCGCACACTATGCGAACAATGATTATAACAAGGTTTTAAAATTGGCTGCAAACAAAAAACATAAAAATCATGTTCGAATTACGATCAAATTTGTATACCCGGTACTTATACAAACGGTAAAGTATTATTTCGGACTTCTGACACGTACTGTTTAGAAGAATATACACGAATATCGATACTAGTCGACATTTTCGCCATGACCTACATACTTGTTTCTATAAACGCCTTTTATACAACGGCAAAAGGATTAAGAGCGTTGTACACTAATGCTTATTTTTGTTACGACAAAGAGACATCTTAAGGGAATACCTAAATATGGAAAAGTTGACAGTGTATTAACATTAAGTCATCACGTTTAGGCGTATCCTAGTGTAAGTGAGAACGGCATTATCTAACTCTTCTAACAATATATCTCCAAACACAGAAAATAACTAATTAGTACCCCAAGGCACCCATTCAACAGAAACTCAATAGGAGGTACATGTAATGGGCTGCCGTCCGATTTCTAAAAGGCAGTTAAGTAACATCTTGTCTAATTTGAGTTATGTATGCTACATGAAAGCCAAACATTTTCTCCATCCTTAAACATACACCGATCTCGCCGGCGAGGTCGAGGAACCCCCTCTTCCGCTCGTAGGTGCATCTTTGCACCTACGAGCACAGTCACTACCTCTCCCCTCACAGTAACTGCCCAAGCCGAGGTCGTGCCCTCTGTGGCGCCCTTGAGCTAGTTGCCACCCTTTTCCTTAAGGCCCTGGTTGGAGTGCACTCTGCGCTCGCCACTACTCCCGTAAAGCTGTAAAGGCCACTTCACGGCCAACAGCGTAGTCCATTGAAAATAAAATAAAAACATGTTTTCCATCGGCCAGTGTTCGTTTTATAATTCTTACATTTATATAGTTATCAAGATACGTGGAGACAAATCTCTACGCCTTCACAATTTCTATAACCATCACTGTCTGCATATTCGCTTGTATCTAAACATTGGGTACACTCACATAAAAAGCTTCTTAGTAGTCAGAAAACGAAACGTTCTATCTATGAGCCAATCTTGGTCTCGTTGTATTAACAGTTATAGTTATTGAGATAAATGGAAAAAAATCTGTGTGTCTTCATAAGTTCTAGCGAGATTAATTTTAGCTTGTAACTCGAAATAAGGTTTTCTCAGTTAACGGCTTTTTAGGAATCGGGCGGCAGTGGGTAGGTAGTTACCTAATAAAGTAGGTGTGAACTCTTTTCAACGTGCTTCGTTACCGGTTTCACCAATTAAGCCACAGCCAACGGCTAATGAAAACATGATCCACAGTACGTTTGGAAAAAGGCTTACTTAATTTGTGTACTCCACAAAGTTTAGAGCTCCTAAAAAAGATCTGTGTTGCTCTGAAATTTGATCACTGGTATTTTTAAGAAGCGCGAATAATTGTGTTTGCCAATATCAAAAGAAACTCTGTGACTGATATATATGAAGATCAAAATAAAATTTCTTTGGAAATTTTTCATTTTGAATGTCCTAATAGTTTATGTACTACCCCGGTGAACAAGGACTAATTCGTTATGTCACTGTTTCCAAGAATTCCAATATTGAATATTGTCGATTTTATGATTGAATACCAATAAACAAATAATAACTTTCAAATTAAACAATAAGTACAAAAGTCCGATGAAAGCTTGCCAGTTCTAATAAAAATACTTTCTTAAGACTATTTTCTTAAGACTATTACGTGAATGAAACCATACTGTTATCTCAAACTACTCTAGCGACATCTATTGCAATAAAAAAACGAAATTATATATCTAAGATTGTACACAAAGAAAACATTAGTAGGTAAAGGCTGAACTAAAACGTTACACAAAATCCGGAACATTTTACAAAAATAGAGCTACAATTTTTTTTATTTATTGACGATTCATAAGTGCCTGTATTGGTTTATATGAAGAAAAAAATATTCTGATTCTGATTTAATGTGATAGTTTTATTGATAACATAGTTTCAAATTAACTTGAATTTCTATTACATATTGACGACGACGTACTGAACGAGCGAATTATATAAAGTAACTAGCTGTGCCCGCGGTTTCACCTGCGCTTATGATTACTGTGTCGTAGCGTGATGTTTTATTGTCAATAACCTTCCCCAATAAATAGGATAAACAGTGCAATTTTTTTTTTATATTGGACTGGTAGTTCCAGAGGTTAATGCTTTCAACCAAACATACAAACTATTCAGAATTATAATATAAAAAAAAAACTTTCACTTTTATTGATGTCAGTTAAGGAAGAAACTCAAACTAGTCACATATAAAACTGGTAGTTGCCGGGAGTCGCCGGGAGTCGATGGGCGCATAAAGCCCAAGAACGTAATTTGTGGCGATCTATGACCAGCAGTGGACGTCTCTGGCTGATAGATAGATATTTGCCAATCATCAAAGTCATTGGGAGAGATACTTTACTATTTTAATTTAATCGATAGTTCCATGATTGAACACTACGAGTGTTTTTTTCATTACTTTTCAATGTGTTTTATAATTTTACACTTCGAATTTTACATACGAGTATAAATTATTAAATAAAGTTAACCATTGAAGAATTTTTGAAAAAAAAGGGGTCATGACATTTTACAAAGTTTATTTTGGGTATATAAGTTCCTAGAACGCGAACGGTACTTTCCCTGTGACCTTTCATTTAGAGTTTTTGAGCTCAAAAACAAAGTTTTAATTAAAGAGATACTAAGATGTAAGTCAAGTAGCTTTTTGATGGCGATACGCCTTCCAATCGACTTTTAAAAGCGAGACAAGACGATGAGACTGCTGAACTTTACTTTTAACTACAGTAAAGTACATGGGTATTTTTTAAGAGCTGATGAACCTAACGAATAGTCATTTGGCTGCTTATCTATCTGTCCATACACGGCAAACTCAATGCCTAATCATTCATTTCGTATTGGCCTACGAGAACACTTACAAATTGCAAAATTTTCAATATTTTTTTCTTATATGATAATTGAGAAAATCCAGCAAAAAATTCGAAAGTCCTGTATTTTTAGGCTTCCATACCCAAAGGGTAAAACGGGAACCCTATTACTGAGACTTCGCTGTCCGTCCGTCCGTCCGTCCGTCTGTCACCAGGCTGTAACTCATGAACCGTGATAGCTAGAGAGTTGAAATTTTCACAGATGATGTATTTCTGTTGCCGCTATAACAACAAATACTAAAAAACAGAATACGATGAATATTTAAGGGGGCTCCCATACAACAGACGTGATTTTTTTGCCGTTTTTATAGATAATGGTACGGAACCCTCCGTGCGCGAGTCCGACTCGCACTTGGCCGGTTTTTTTTGAAACAAACTTATTTATAATACACAGGTATATATAACACACAATATTTATAATACAACAAAGATATCTGTCAGTCTATTTAACGATTGAACAATCTATCCGAAGTTAACTTTCAGTTCTTTCTAACATATTCACTATCGACTTTAAATGGAGATGTTTACTTTATTTTCATCGTCAATTAATTCAAACATAAGTTGCTGTGTCAAACCAAGAACGTATCATACCTACACAGAAAACGCAAATAGTCATGCAAAGTCAGCTTTACAAGCATAACATAAAGCAGCATGCTAAGCTAACTTGATCAAAGACCCGGGACTAGTAAACAAAACTAATAACGTTGTCAAACATCGCCCAGACAAAAGAATTTACATAATTCCCACCGAGCGGTGTACGTATGGAGACGAGAGGGTTGTTTTCTAATATACATATTAGGTATATTCGTATATAAATCCCAGACTACGAGTTTTTGGGGCGTCATATGAAGAACGTGAATAATGCTGATTCAAATGACAAAGTAAAAAACCGGCCAAGTGCGAGTCGGACTCGCACACGAAGGGTTCCGTGCCATTATCTATAAAAACGAGCAAAAAAATCACGTGTGTTGTACGGGAGCCCCCTTAAGTATTTATTTCATTCTGTTTTTTAGTATTTGTTGTTAAAGCGGCAACAGAAATACATAATCTGTGAAAATTTCACACGGATACAAATTTGGACGGACGTACGAACGAACAGTGAAGTCTCAGTAATAGGGTTCCCGTTTTACCCTTTGTGTACGGAATCGTCTCTACAAGTATTAGGTTTGAACATAAAAGCAAAGACAGATGTCTAGTTAACACCTGACGGACTTGTGTTGGACTCATCGTATGATCCCAAACTAGGAAATAGCTATTAGCGATAAGACCGCCCAATTGTACATAGCTATTGGGCCTAGAGTCCCCTAACATTATATTTTTCGAGTTGCTATGAATTAATTTTTAATGCATAAAAATAACATATTTTATCGATGTTCAACATAACCAGTGTAGACATAAGACATTCCCTTGAAGCCATTAGACTAGTGATATTCTAGCTACCATTGATAAAATATGTTGTTTTCATGCCTTAAAAAATGAAGTTATATCAACTCCACAACAACAGTCTTAGGGGACATGGGCCGTGTATTTAGATCTGAAATGTTGCATTATTTTTATTATTTTTGGTGTACAATAATGTTTTTATTATTTATTTATTTATTTTATGTCAAAAAACATGATTTATATATACATCATCACGCCTGTATTCCCCGAAGGGGTAGGCAGAGGTGCACTGTAGTGCGCCCACATTCGCCAATGTATTTTGGTCCCAATGTAACAGGGGGCGAACCTATTGCCATCATACCGGGCACATTCCCCCTCAATACGAGGGAGATTTGGGCCATAGTCCACCACGCTGGCCCAGTGCGGGTCGGTGAACTTTACAGGCCTTTCTATAGACGTGCAGGTTTCCTCACGATGTTTTCCTTCACCGTTCAGCAAGTGGTAATCATTGTTGAAAATGACATTCGCACATGAAAATTATCTCAGAGGTGCGGGCCTGGGGTTTGAACTTGCACCCCTTACGTTCAAGTCGGGCGTTCTTGCCCGCGAGGCTACCACTGCTTCATCCATTACAACATAATATCTAATCCTTGCTTCATTACAGAATATCGAAACAAGCTAGAATGAATTAAGTTACAATCTTCGTTGGCCCATAGATCAAACAGGCAATAGACTTCAAATCTGTTACACCAGGGTCCAGGGTATGGGCAATTCTGATAGCAAATAGACCCCTAATAGCCAAAGTGTCTTGCACGGGTGAGCGCACACGGCGGACACCGTTAGTTAGTGTCTGACACCAAGATAAATCGACGGCGGTCTCAGGACCGAATGCACGTGCCAGGAAATCTATTATTTATTCCATTTGATTTATTATATACGTAGGTATGTCGAGCTAATACGCGCAACCATTTAAAAGGTAATAAATGCAATCGTTTGAGACTTCGCTAATGTCTTATAATTTATCAAATTACTCAGTCTTTTTAGCCTTCATTTATAGAAATCGTAAATCTTCGTCCAAAATGCTCCTAATACATGGAGTCAATCTGACTTTTTTTCAATCGGTCAAAGTCAAAGTCGAATCATTTATTCAGTATGGGCCCATGGGGGCGGGCACTAACAAATTGTCAAGTTTTCATTTTGTTTTCTTTTAAACTACTACCGGATCGAAACGCGACCACAACTGAGAAGATCCGGCAAGGAACTCAGGGGGCTGATATTTTTTTTTAATCGCCAAAACTTATTTCAAATACAGAGGCACAGCTCCAGTGTCGGTAATGTTTACGTTAACGTTATATAATCAGCAGATACTACAAACAGTGGATAATAACTTTGGTCCTAGATCTAGCGAAATTGCTTCAACTATAACAATCATAATAATTTATGAAGATAATTTCAATTAAAACACAGGTTTGCAATGTGTCTTATAGGGTACATGTAGGGCGGGCGCGACCTCTGCCTCCAACATATTGATAAATAACACATTCGAAAAACAAGCCTCAGGGGAGACCAACAATTAATTTATTTGCTAGTTGACTAAATGGCTCAATTTCGGGATTGTTCATAAAATCTAACGTAGAAATATTTTCGGCTTTTGACAATATTTGAGTTTCATAACAACGCAATGGTGCACATATTGTTTTCTTATATTTACGCGAATACTATACATTGAAGTAAATCTATTTTACGGATTTTATCGCGTTTATAAACGCGATAAAATAAATAGTAAATAAACGCGATAAAATCCGTAAAATAGTTTTATTTCAACGCAATGGTGTTTTAATTTCTTTATTGGTTTATTTCTTTAGTGATATTTATCCCAAAGCATGGTGATTCTGTTTTGGAAGTTTCCTGACCACAACGTCTGACTATAGTTGACTACTTATTTACTTTTAAAAAAATATTATGTCTATATTTAAATCGACGAAACAATTATAAAAACCAAAAAGGATGCAAACATATTATAGTCTTAAGATCTTGTAAGATACAATATTCCTTCTGTTTTCTAAAAAAAAATTCTTTTTTTTCAATATAATCAGATGTGGTGTTAAAATAAAACTATTTTACGGATTTTATCGCGTGTATTTACTATTTTATTTTCCCGACGTTTCGGCTGCTTTACAGCAACCATGGTCACGGGGGGACTGAGGTGTTAGACGTCCTGATGTCATAGTTAATAACTGGGTACCCTCATATTTAGTTGTTGTTTGCGGTCCGATTACGGATTTGCATTTGGTGAAATTGCAGTGCAAAATTTGTATTAGGTGAAATATTAAAATAAGCCTGTACTCACAATTATTAGTTCTGAGTAAAATCACAACAGCAGGTAGCACATGTCACCAACACGATCACAAATGAATGGCGGTAGAAACCCGCCTGTACATTAAAGACAGTCACAGACTGTACGTCGACGGTGACGCGACGCGAGCGATCCCGACGCGAGATCGCGTCCATCTGACGCGAAGCGGCGAAATGGCGCGACCATGCTACAATAGGTGAGACTATACCATTGATTCTACATACCCAACGTTTTCACAATAACTTAGATTTAATATTGAAAAAATAACTATGTGCGGAAAAGTATGCAATGGTTACACAGAAAAAAAATCTTTTAACTACGTCCTGTTACTACGCTTGGTAGTTTTTTCAAATTTTATATTTTAACTTGAGGCTTAGTGATTTGCATTTCGTGTGCTGTTAAAAACATGCTTGAAATGTTATTGCTTAGTCTGATAAGTCAATCTTACACATTATGAGAGTAGGCACGTATAGAGTTCCTGAATAGTGTCAAGTTAATATTGACAAACTTGGATTACATTCTTCTTCTTCTTCGAGTGCCTCTCCAACTAGTGAAGGTTGGCTATCAACTTCTGAAGTTCGGTCCTGTCCTGTGCAAGGCGAAATATTTGGGTTGCGTTGGAGATTCCAGTCCACTCCCGTATGTTGCGGAGCCATGATTTCTTCCTGCGACCAACTCGCCTCTTGCCGATGACCTTGCCCATCATAATAAGTTGCAGGAGTTGATATGTTGGATTACATAGACGATGTTTAATATATAATTTTCTACAGCTGTACCATTAACTGAAAGCTGCAAGTATAATAAGAATTCATTATGCTTCTCAAGGCATGAAACAGACACGTCTAAACATCCACGTCAAACGCTTTCAAGTTTGGTACTAAAGAAGATCTACCTACCTACTAATGTATTTCACAAAATGTCGTTTATCCAAAATTAAACGCAGTTTAGGAGCGCGCGTTAATGAGTTCGCGGGATAATATACATTTAATCGAGTGAATACGTTCCTATGCTTTGAGTAATTAAATTCACTTTGAAAATGGAATCACAGCGAAAATTCAGAAAGTTTTCTCCATTTGAATTATTGAGTCCAAAAATGTTTCATGCCTCTTTATTTAAAAAAAGCGATAGTTTTTTGTTTGGAACTTAAACAGAGTTAAACTATTGGTATAACAAAATTATTTGCGCTACCAAGTACCAAGAATTTTACGTGTTTTTCTCGCGCAACTTGATATTGCGACGATTAATCTTCAGAATATCATCGGCTTTTGAAATAAAATCAGGGCCACTTCAAGTCATTCATAATGTAGTTTTGCTGCCGACCGCCCATGTAAAGCAGGTGCTGGTTACTCCAAACACTATAAACATTCGACCCCTTTCATGTACTTCGTTAGTAAACTTTTTGGAGTGCACAAGATCCTGCCGTTTGTAAACACTTCAGCTGAGACGCATGTGAAGTTATTTTTGGATTATAACGGTAAGTACTTACAGTTACGTATTATAAATATAAATTTCAGTTTCTAGACAAGAAGATTACAAAGAATAAAATCTTCAAATAGTTGGCTAATGGGCAAATTTATTTGATCCGTAACTTTAAGTCAATTGGACTAGTGGGTATACGTAAAAATTAGACATAATAAAATCTCCATATCTAGCCAGATATTGTAAGACGTTAAGACGTTTTGCGTAAATAGGTTGACCACATAAAGACCTGCCTATACTACGAACACTTTGGCGCAGGAAAGTTCTGGATATAATGGTTTATTAAAATAAATACGCCACGATTTTATTATACTTGTATCTCAAAGAGGCAATTTCATGCATGCAGTGGTGAATAAAAATATACTCAAGTAAACCAAACTAAAACTAAGAATGGATACAAAATATTCTTATCACAGAATAATACTGCTACCCCAGACTTTAAAACGGCTTCACTTAAATAAAGCTTACAACAACAAGAAGCCATTTTGAAAATGGCGTCTCAACAAAATATCAGACTTGATCGCTGGAAAGTCTAGCCATTCCGATTGTAAACACAATGAAAGTCTACTAGGAGCGGACAAAGCACCAAGCGATTGCCGCTGCTCCAACTGGAAAGCTGGAAACTGTTTTCTGGAATCTGGAGTTCTGGACTTGTTATATATGTCCATTTCCATTCTGGTGTGTGCAAGAACTTGAAGTAAAAGTTTCCTCCTACAAGGAAAATCGAAGGATCTATAGAAAATTTCTCCTGTTAATATAACAAAAACATTCAGAATCAGAATCAGAATCAGAATATTTTTTATTCATATAAACCAATACAGGCACTTATGAATCGTCAATAAATAATAATAGTAGTATCTCTACCACCCATTCGGAATGCATTTCCTATGGAGAAGAATGGGCAAGAAACTCCATGGTTGCTTTTTTCAAATAAGGATTTACATTTTTGTGTTTTTCTTAATTAACAATTATACAATATAAAGTTAATGAGGCTATACATTCTCAAAACACAATTAAATCACTAAACAATGAACACCATATCTCAAAAATATAGGTCTGCTAAATCTACTACAGCCCTTTTTAACGTCCCACTGCTGGGCACGGGCCTCCCCTCAATGCGAGGGGGATTCTGGCCATAGTCCACCACGCTGGCCCAGTGCGGGTTGGCAGACTTCACACATCTATCGAAAACTAGTCAAGTTCCCTCAAACGTGCAGGTTTCCTCACGATGTTTTCCTTCACCGTTTCATAGCAAGTGATAATCTCGGTTGAAAATGAGATTCGTACATAAATCCCAGAGGTGCGAGCCGGGGTTAGAACCTGCACACTTCGATTCCGAGGCGTGCGTTCGACCACTCGACTACCACTGCTATCTGCTAAATACTTTTGTTGATTTTTGATTAGTTAATTGATAAGAAAAAGAATAAGATTTTTGATTGTGGTAATTAGGCCAGGGCACCAAGTCTCGGCTTGCTGGAATATTTGTTTGTAAACATTGGCAATTAGCCGAAGGCAATATTTATCGGACTGTATTTACCAATAATCGAGGTTATTTACATAGACAGTCAACAACAAGACAAATTTGTATTTCTGTCTAGAAATTAATACGGACTTGCGAAAACAATAGCAATAACAAAAAACAAAAACCGACTTCAAAAACCTAGGTGCACTAAAAATCTACAAATAACCTTACAATTCATTACATTTGGAGTAGGTGCCAATCAACGTCGGACAAGGCAAATTCACACATGAATTGGCACCGACTCCAAATGTAATGAATTGTAAGGTTATTTGTAGCTTCTTAGTGCACCTAGGTTTTTGAAGTCGGTTTTTGTTTTTTGTTAAAAATAATTTTTTTTCACGAAATTCCTGAAAAACGTGTTTTTTTTATTTTGTATGTTAAATACATATACAAAGTTTCAAGTCGTTCAAAAAATATTTTTGAAATTATGCGACCTTCAACCCCCCATTTCACCCCCAAGGGGTTAGATTTCTGATAATATTTTTGAAATGGGACCAACCTTGAAGAATTTCCTAGCAAACCTCAAAAAAAATTTCGAAATCGGTCGACAGACGCCGGAGATATGCGGTAACATACATAAAAAAAAAAAAAAAACATAAAAAAAAAAAACATACGGGTCGAATTGAGAACCTCCTCCTTTTTGAAGTCGGTTAAAAAGTTAAGATATTATACACATTAAAATAGTTATACCTATAATTAAATAGGGACATTAGCATGATGTCCTACACCAGTGCCTATTTATTTATGGAAAAATGAGTGATAGTTTTATGTTTTTTTTTTTAACATCTATCATAAATTGATTCAATTTTGTACGACAACCAAAACATATTCCCATCACGGCATACTACGTGTCAGGGGCGGCAATAAAGTCTTTGCAACTATTTTTCCACTCTCTAACTATTGTTTGCGAAGAAAATGTATTTTTAAGAGAGCTTTTATAGGCTCTAAGAGGTCCGTAAAAATTGTATTACCTTTTCATTCGCTCGCCTTGTTGGTTTAAGTTGCTCAAATATGTTAGCGATACTGTACCGAAAGATAACTGAAAATACGTTTTTAAACGCTTTATAAATGTGGTACAAAATCAAATTCAGCAATTGCATATTCCAGTAACTAATTAAGATAGAGCTCAATAAATTCTCACTTTTTTCTTCGAAAGCTAAATTTAAATGCTAATTTCCGGGATCCCACCGGCTGCAAGGAGAAGCAATTAATGTTCAGATAATAAGTTAAGTAGGAAAACATTAGCGAAATTTATAAGACGAGATTCATAAGCCTTCAACAACGCTGCTCATAATAGGGCAATTTTTTATGGAAATTAGGAGGCCACTCGAATATTCTTGGTTAAATTGAAAGGGGGAGCAATTGAATTCTAGGGGCACTTAACAGTTGCATTTTCATTTTACTAAAATTGAATAGAATCCATTAAAACAGCTTTTTCTTTGATATAAGGGTAACGAATTTGATAATACCTAATTACCACAGGAGACATGGGAAGAATGTACAGATAATTTTAAAAGTATAAGCTTAGTAATAGGTAAGTGGGTGGTGTATTTATCATTTTCAGGAAAAAAAGCGATTAACGATGGCGCTACTAAGTGCGAAGTTTGCGTCGTTGAGAGGGAAAAATGAAAACTTTTTGGTCCCAAGTAGAGTGACTTGGATGTATTCTACTGATTTACGGGAGTGGTAAAAGGTACTATACGGAAAATATCTTCCTTAACAGCTTATAGAAAAAAATAAACATGCAGGGCTCCTTAAATTGCTTTAGCTGATTAGACACGATACGTTTTTTTCTGTCCCAAAATCTTAGATGATTGAGTCCATGACGAAGCCTTTTCTGAATGTATAAGAGAACTTTATGGCTTTAAGCCACACAATGTTTTGTACTGAAAATGAAATTTATAAAAAATATGAGTGATACGGTATTTTAGCTGGTAGAATGCCCGCCTTGAAAGTAAGGGATAAAGGTTCCAATCCTGGTTTCACACATCTGGGGTTCTTGAGTATCATATGCGATTCCATTTTCTTCCAAGATCATCACTTGCTAAGACGGTGAAGGAATACTTCGCGAGGATGCACGTCCGAGGGAACCTAATTAGTTCTTGATTGGCGAGTGTAGTCTGTCAAGCCTTACTAAGCAAGCATCGTGGTGGGGTATACCGCGAATCCCTCACGCATCGAGGAGAGACTCTTACCCAGTAGTGAGACTTTAAAAGGGTTATTTATTTTTCTTTTTTTTTTGGGACTAAGTCCTCCACAATTTCCCACCACTGATAATCCTGTTATTTCTAAGATTAACTGAAATATTCCATATTTCAAACCAATAGGACAGTATAACGCCGATTTCAAAAGATCCAAATTAATATGACATGGAAAGCAATTGACTACGAAAAGTAAACTTCACTGACATACATTACGTTGTAAGGCAAAATACACGAATATTCACATGAAAAGTACAGCGATTTGAAAATTTCGTCGAGTCTGGCAATTTAGCGCTAATGGGCGTTGGTAAAAGTGGAACTTTATCATAATAAATGTTAAGAGCCGCGCACCTGAGCCCGTCGGATGTCCCACTAACTTCATTTACAATTTGCCCGTAGATCGTGGGGTATTCTGTGATACAAAGTTTATGAGATCGACTACGATTGTAAGGGGAACGAAGTGTCCTCTTATAATGTTGTTTGGAGTGCATTTCAACTTGGTTGGCGAGTGAACAATAAGTTTTGAAATGTAATTTTAAAATGGCTTTGTATTGTGTTCTAAGTACATTATGTGATATATTCTTCTTGTAAATAAAAACCACTGGTAGTCTCGTGGGCAAGATCGCCCGCCTTGAACGTAAGGGTGCACCACGTGCAAGCTCAAATCCCGGGCCCGCACCTCTGAGATAATTTTCATGTGCGACTATCAAATTCAAGTATGATTACCACTTCCGGAACGATAAAGGAAATTGAAGGATTGAAATGCCATCGGTAGCTGGAACTCGTATGTTCAAACTGCCATCAAAGGCAGTCGACAGTTATGATTGACAAAGTGCCAGTAGCCTGGCGATCGCTTGTATGCCTAGAATCACTTGGTAACCAATCCATAAACTTAGAAATACTTACTATAATGACATCGTTGCAATGATTTAAAGAATATGTCGATTTCTAAAGCATAGATTGACTGCGGTAACAGAACAACGGAGAATACAAAAAAAAACAATTTTATAATAATAACCAAATCGTTGGTGACAAAATAGGAATAAGAACTAATATTTCAATAGTTAAAGAAATCGGTGTTTTATTAACAAATTATTTAATAAATAATTTCAATGATTTTTCAGTCCGTTTTGTTCTAGTCCACGGTTAAAAACTATCTATATTGTGTTGACATAAATCGAAGCGATACTGGGCAAAAATGTCTCTCCATTCCCTGCCACACGTCTCAATCTTCCGCTACTTCTGTCTATACCTCAAACCTAAACATAATTCTAAGTTTGTATAAAACACGATTCTTCATTACACAAGAAGCAGTCCTCACAATGACAATATAGAGACAATGCACTAAACTTTAGCTCTTTTGCTCCATCGATAAAGCATTATCTGTCAACAAACCACCCGTTCGATCCAATTCATGCCTAAACCCAACGGCATAAGTGTCAATTTACGTCGCATTGCATTTGAAAAATAATTTTCTATCTCGATCCTTTTGTACGGGCCACGGGTATTGTTATCAAAAGAATTTGATCATCTGTCTCAGTTGGCTTTTGCTTTCGATGAAATTCTTCAAGAGTTCTCAAAGTATCAAGATGTGTTAAGTTTTTTTTGTATACAAGGAATATTGCAGAATTCTTGCTTAGTATATTTTGCGTAGTCTTCAAATGCCAGAAGTTGTAGCAGCCTGAAAACATATTTTAATCCAGGCGTTGCAAAACAGAAACAAAATTAGTCCAACATTCTTGCAAGTTCGAAAAACTAATCCAAGTTTCTTCCCACATAACAACTTGTACATAACATTTCGATTAACCGTCTAGGGTTCCTCGTGTCTGTAACATTCTCAGAATTTCTGATCCCTTCTGATCCCGCCGACACTCGACTCTCGTTATTTTAACGACGTGCCAATCGCAGAGTATCGCTCATTGGTTCAGAAACTTGACTGACAGACACATAAGAGTTCCATGAAAAACATTTTAACACAATAAATACTGTCCTTCACAGTTAAAATACTGCATTATATGGAAAACTAAACAACTGAGAGAAATCTTGTTGCGTGTTGTTATTCACACGCGCTACTTTGTTTGTTTGCCATTGCATGTAACATATATTTCAGCTCTCCTTTTCCCCCTTACCACTTAAAACTAAGTTTGTTTTAAATACCATAGGGCATCCATAACATTGTCCAGGGCAGGGTCAATGGTAACAGACCTCGCGGACGTAGCCCCATGCGATGGACTAACCAAATTAAAGCGCTGACTAAGACCCCTCTTAATGAATGCGTCCGCCAGACATCGGTTCGGGATCGGTGGAGGAGGACCATCAAATCTATCGTCGATTGCACATGACCACGACTGCTCTGCCAAGAGTACATCGACCAAGAAGAAGATCCATAACATAATATATTATAACATTTTGGTCAATTAAAAAATATTAGTATATTGGTCTCTTGCATTCCTTTTTTACTAAGTCAAGCGCTTAGTTGACTTTATAAAATTAAATTTTCAAAAGTACATTGAGACATATGCCCGCATTTAATTGGCAATTTCTGATTCGCAAAATTATTTCAATTCAAAACGAGAATGACAGTGAAACGGCATGAGAGCTTAGCGTCAACAAATCAATGTTTAGCACGACATCTGTACAATTTATGTATGTCCAATCACGGGCACATGAGACCTAAATTACGACCTAAATGGAACCACCCATTTCAATTTGACGAATGAGTTTTGACGGACGACGGGGAATCTGAAACATACGTAAATGAAAATTGACAATCTAATAACAACTCACTATTCTCCGGTTCCTATATTTAAGAAACGCTTCGTTTCTTTAACGGTCCGTAAATTTAGAAATTTGTCAAATTTTTCGTAAAAAAATATGTATTACCAATGATTGTTGCTCTTACCGATTACGATTCGTTTATTCAGGAACCCAAATTAAATGTATATTTGCATCAGAATCAGAAATGTGTTATTTATACAAAACGTTACAGTGCTTATGAATTGTCCAATCCTACTTGCGACGACTGGTCCAACCATTTTCCTCTTAATGACTTACTTTATTTATTTATTTATTTGCACAATTCTACATAAGTAAAAAAATGTACAAAGGTAAGCTTAATGGGATGTAGACAGAGGAAAAAACAAACTAAGTGGGTGCAAGAAACAAAAGACGTGAATGCAAAGAGAGAAAATTGGTTGAGAAAAAAAAAATAGAAAAAAAAAAATTTATGTGTAAATGTAAATTTTATGTATTTAAATATCAATATATAATTAATATACCTACCATCTTCTCTCCCATACTGCGTTGAAGGTATCATACCAAAGTAATTATTTCTATAACCATCTGTGGTTTAGAATAATAGACAACACATACTCATCGTGTAACCCCAAACTATGCAACACTTGTACTATATGTACCGTACAATGAACTGGAAGCGATCCCAGTTATCTACACCTACACCCAAATCCCTGTAGCGACATCTATCTCGCCACATACGAACTAAATGCTGCATCGCGATATTAAAGCGATCCGAGCGATTGCACATATATACAAGAACCCGACAACAACCGTCGGGCAGTAGCCCACCAGACATAACACCTGTCTGGTCGTAGGATCCTCCCTTTTCCGCCAAACTGGTGACCCCGAGCATGAACGGCAGCGCAGCCTTAGCAAAGCTACGTCATTGTGACGTCATCATCACTTCCTCAAGCATTCGAGCAGCGAGTCATACAGCCAGCCAGCATCCACGGCTACTACGGGTATCCTGACCACCAGCATGCAGCGGACGCGCATTCCTGGTCATCACCCCCAGCCATCTCAGCGACCTTGGCACAGCACACTGCACTTCGGCCGGTCAGCAAGCAGAGACGCACTTCTCTCCTGGTCGACGCAGCAGCCAGCCACTACGCAGCACTGCACCACTCCGACTCACTGGAGCATTTGCAGCATCACCCCGGCTCACTGGAGCATCACCGCAGACAGTTCCGACTCACCGTGAACTACATCTGGTTCCGACTCACTGGAACATTCCACTGGCCCGGCAAGCATCACAAGATGTATGGACGACTCAGCCTGCTATCGACCTCCGGTCTCGGAGGGGAGTGATGTAGCGACATCTATCTCGCCACATACGAACTAAATCCTGCATCGCGATATTAAAGCGATCCGAGCGATTGCACATATATACAAGAACCCGACAACAACCGTTGGGCAGTAGCCCACCAGACACAACACCTGTCTAGTCAGAGGATCCTCCCTTTTCAATGGAGGATGAGGAACTTTACACCCTGTTCCTCTCACCACCAAATCCCTAAAAGGCAATTTCCGAAATTTACCACTCACGAAAATCGAACCCGCAGCTTACTTTCTACCGGCCTACGTTCAAACCATTAGACCAAGTCGATGATAGAATATCCCTACAAAATCACGCAAGCATTCATCGCTAAGCGGGTTTCAGACTACGCGATACTATTGTGCTATATAGTATAGCAAAGAAGGATGCTTTATAGTATAGCATAGCATGGCGTTCACATTACGCAATATTATCGCAAGCATTTATAGTATATAGCAAGTTCAGTTGACGGGACGGCCGGGGGTGAGGAAGGAGGAAAATGGTGGCGCGCGATATAGCATAGCATGAAGTCAGCGCATCGCACCAATTTATAGCGTATAGTAAGCCAAAAATATATAGTACAGTGCAGTGTGAACGTGTCCATAACAATGTATGGTGCGCGATATTGTTGTGCTATGAGCTATATACTATATGCTAATAGATTAACGGTCTTTTCCAGAAAGGTCAAGTCCGTAGCACCCTAAACCGATGGAAGTGCATGAAAAGATGTATGACTGTGGATGAAGCGAAAGAGGTATGTCGGGATCGTAGCGTGTGGCAAACGGTAGTCTCTGCCTACCCCCATGGGATACAGGCGTGAGTATATGTATGTATGTATGTATTATATTATAGCGTACTCTGAAACCCGCTTTATTCTGCGGTATAGCAAACAAAATATCCAACCCATTATAACAACTCCGATCCGCAACCTCTATTGATCAATACTAGTTTTCTGCGCTTCAACGAACTATTGGATCCAATTTAAAGTTTACAACGAAACCTTAACGAGAAGAATTCCGAACAATCGTATTGAGCTGTACTAATAAAGTTATGTTAACTAGATCGCGCAGTTGGTACCGTGCGCCTAGAATACTGCATGCTTGCAACTAGGGATGTTATTGATATGGAATTTTGGATCTGGATTCGGATATATTAACAATATTATACTGGCTTCGGATACGGTTACAAAAATGAAGTTATTTCGGGTTATCCGCTAGTTGGTGGTTACGGATGTTAGATTTTTAAATAATATAAGTGTAAAATACAAAGAGCAGGATGTGACTTTATTTCTAGACTAGCTTCTGCCCGCGACTTCGTCTCCGCAGACTTCTATTATTCAATATCGTTATAAATTAAAGCCTATGTGGTATTCTGATGTATAAACAATAATACTGTAAAGTTTCTTCAAAATCCGTTCAGTAATTTTTGCGTGAAAGAGTAACAAACATCCATCCATACTCACAAACTTTCACATTTATAATATTAGTAGGATTATCATTTCGTTTTACAATCTGTCATATAAGTAATTATTTTGCCTACTTTAACTGTTAAGGTACTTAGAAAAACAATTCATAAATCTCATCACATGTATCATTTAGACTCCGCCACTATCCGAAATTATTGGAAATAAAAGTTTCCAATAATTTCGGATTCGGTTTCGGTTTTGGTTTCAGTTACGGTTCCGAATCCCCATAACATCCCTACTTGCAACAGCCGATGTAGGTATGTACAACCCTCATGTAGTTCTCTGTGGTGGTTATCTGGTGAAACGCCTGCTCTTTTGCCTCAGAATCTCATAAAAAAAAGTTTGTTTGATTGGAAAGCCAGGTGAATATGCTTTTAATTGTTTAATTACTTTATTAGTTGTGATCATTCATTCGTATACCAACAGTTCAAGATATTAAAGCTTAATCACCCCACGTAGTTCATCTACATGTCAAATGAGTCAGAAAACTGCACTTAACCTTTTCTTCTATACAAATAATAAAATTGAAGTTGTCGATTCTAACTGATGATATGAACTTTGTTAGCTTCAAATAGGTTAAAAGGGTGTTAACAGCTTTTACTAAATGCGAATGAAAGTAAACACGGTACCTATAACTTAAATAAAAACTGTCGGAGTTTGTGTCAGGTAAACTCCCAAACGGATGAGCCGATTTAAAGGAAACTTTCACTGGCATACAGCTGATGTTACATCAAGTAACTCAGGCTATTTTTTAAGCTTTGGTGTTTACCTGCAAGCTATAAAAAAACAATTAAATATAGTACATGGCCGGGAATCAAACCTTCAGTTTTCTAAATCAAACACCTTACAAGTAGGTAAACACTTCACTATAAAATCGATAACCAAGTATCCACACTATTCTGTTCTCTATCGAACGATGCACGTTCCTGGAAGTCTGTAAAGTCATTCAGGCTTCTTCAGGAGGTGAACGCAAGTGACAGTGTCAGCAGAACGTGTCATGTGACTGCTACGTGCCGTCCGCGCTACCACTCAGCGTCCTTACCACGCCTGTTAGTAAGGCACTTGCCAACAGGTTAAGTCGACAGGAATGAGTATTATGAGTCCTGACTTTATCTTTTACTCATCAAGTTAACCTATAAGATGTGTGATATAACCGGCCAAATGCGAGTTGAACTCGCGCACCGAGGTTTCCGTACATAAACTATGAAAACACCGAACATTTGTCTAACCAAAAGATAAACCGTATTGAGGGATGAAGTTAACTTTGATGTTGAAAACTGTTGTCCCCATACGTCAAGGTAGACCGCGATCAATTTACCAACTGTAAAAAAGTTTATATTCGAAAAACAAACATTTTACATGCAAATTTTATGTTTACGAATTGATTTGTATAAATTTAAAAGTTTTCCCTTTACTTGTGTTTGCTAAGACATTGTTCCTTGCTAGATTTTAAGATTCTAGGTCAGCGGGTAGTTTATGAATCCCTTGCTTCCATAAAAATGTAAATAAACCGCCGTATATTTTGAATGCGTTAATTTAGAAGTTTGTTTTCTTAAGGCTTCAAGTAATTGCAGACTTTAGTCTTTGTTATCATTTTCAACTTAATAACTCCACGATTTCTTATTAAAAAGGATATTGACAGTCAGAGAGACGGACAACAAAGTGAGATCACTAAACCTTATAGGATTATAATGAAACCCTAAACTAATTGCAATATTTATTAGCGTTGTTGAGATTGGCTTCGACAACGAATCGCCCAATGAAAGGCCACTGCACTTTGTTATGCTGATTTCCCATGAGATAGGATTAATTTTCGTCGACCAAGATTTGGATAACATGCCCAGGGTTGACCCAAACCGCTCATCGATCAAACAAGGTGTTGATACTCCCCATAGCCATCTTGTAGTCAGGTTTATACGTCGCATCAAACTCTCGGAATTCTTAAACGCATCAAAAAATAGACGCATCTTCGCGTTCTCAGATGTTGATGCAGCAGGACCACTAAAGCAGCGTCGAACTCATAATAATCAGCGATTATCTCGGTTTACTAAAGTTCGGCCAAAGGAACGCGGTTATAAATTTATCAATGGCAGCTAGAATATGACTAGTCTAATGACTTCAAGGTGACAATATCTGTTGTCTACACTGGTCATATTTTAGCTACCATTGATAAAAAAAACTGAGCCGTCGCGGGACGCCTGGCAGATCTGAAACATAAACGTCGTAGCGGCGAATGAGCGAGTGAGCGGAGTCAGCTGGGGAGCCACGAAGCTGCTCGAAGTTTTGGGATCACGGCATCGCGGCATCAACACTCGCTGCCATTCATATCAAAAATTGTTTAAATGCTTTAAAAAATTAAGTCATAGCAACTCCACAAAAATAGTATTAGGGGACTTGGGTCCCAGTTCATTGAGCCGAGCGGCCTTATGCTCAAACCTCTAGACCGAGCACGTCATCGCCAATTAGAATACGCAACCCAATAATTTTCAAACATTTCGCAGAGATAAATCACTATTTCATACCTCAGTCTAGAGAATTTACCAAGGCGTTAACTGTCTAGGACTAAACGCTCTTTAATTAAATCCACAAAATTGATTCATTCCATGACACAATAGATAAACACTGTCGATATTAAACCGAGGCTGTTCAGCATCACAACATATTTGGGTCGAGTTCTACAAGATATTGTTAGAATACTGATTCACCCGTTACGCTGGACGAACACACTGGACGAACAAATTCACGTTTTTTATGTTGAATATGTAGGTACTCTATGCCTAATCATATCAGAAATGTAACCGAAATTGGTGATGTTGTAACCGTTTAGTCCATAGAGTAATTTTTCCGCCATTTTTGTTATCTCATGTACCTGTAGTATACGGCAACTATATGGGAAAACAACAATCATGGAGTCAGATAAACAATGTGCCCGGTATAATGGCAATAGGCTCGCCCCCTATTACATGGCACCGAAATACATCAGCGAAGTGTGGAGGCACTGCAGTGCACCTCTGCCTACCCCTTCGTGGAATACAGGCGTGATGATGTATTATTTTATCTTATAAATGTTGGGGTAAGAATATGTATGTTGGATATATATCCAACATCCATATGGATATCTGAACTAGAATCCTGCTCGTTTAGTATTCAAACATGTTGGGCGTGATTGGCTACACATAAATCCTACGCATGTCGTGCTAAACGTTGATTTGTTGACGCGTAACTGACAAGTGTTATTAACGCCGCTCCCTGGAAATGACACAGACCGTGCCGAACATGACAGTTTATATGTATTACGTTTTTTGTAAGCTCTAGTTGTACCTATGCTATGCTGTAATGTAATATATATTGCGATACCCCTCACTTAATATGTTCTATCCCCATTTATGTACGATATAAATTTAAATACAATCGTCTTTCAATTCCTTTCATTCGTTCATTTATATAAAGACATTTTTAGGGTTCCGTACCCAAAGGGTAAAATCGGAACCCTATTACTAAGACTTCGCTGTCCGTCCGTCCGTCTGTCCATCACCAAGCTGTATCTCATGAACCGTGATAGTTAGAGAGTTGAAATTTTCACACATAATGTATTTATGTTGCCGCTATAACAACAAATACTAAAAGACTGAATAAAATCAATATTTAAGGGGGCTCCCATACAACAAACGTGATTTTTTTTGCTGTTTTTATATATAATGGTAGGGAACCCTTCGTGCGCGAGTCCGACTCGCACTTGGCCCGTTTTTATGCTAATATGATTTATGAAAATAGAAAGTATAGCATGATAAAAAGGAATTCACTAATTTTGTTGGTTACTACAACTTACGTGGAAGGTATCAAAGTAATTAATAAGCAATAAGTTAGTAAGTTGTAGTAGGTACGGCTTAATTTGTATTTGCGGTTTAAATGTCAATGTGTAATAAGGAATAGAGTTGAATTTGGCCATGGTCTTATGATCCTTAAGAAGGAATACTACGGATTATTCACCAAAGAGTAACAATATTTTATGACGACTATTTTTTTTGTGGAAGCCTCATTTCGAACCTGTGCATGAATCTGACAAAGTATCCAGAAATAGAATATTTACGTATTAATTCTAAATTGTAGTTTATCGTTATGTATGATTAACGATGAGGCAAGACCAAAGTTAACGAATAACTTCTATTAAAATACAGATTTTAATAATGTGGTTATTCAATATCACAAAATCGATTCATTATTTTATATTTTTAGCGTAATCTATTAAAATCCGGTCACGTACAGATCAAAATTTGACACTATTCAAATAAAAATGTATCCGACAACAGTTGGATGCGCTGGAAGGGCACACGTACGAAACGGGAAAATAACTGAAACACCGATTAAAATGAAGCAATCAATCCGGACAGTTTCACGTTACAACGAACGCCAAATAAAATATTATATTTTCATATGAAACAAGCACTCCTGAATATTTTTAACCGACGAAAAAAAAAAAAGGAGGAGGTTCTCAATTCGACGCGTATATTTTATTTTTATTTTTTATGTATGATCACGCATATCTCCGGCGTCACTAAACCGATTTCGATTTTTTTCTATGACGTTTGCTAAGGAATTCTTTGAGTGTGGTCCCATTTTCAAAACATTATCTGAATTCAACCCCCTTTGGGGTGAAATGGGGGGTTGAATGGTCACACAATTTAAAAAACATTTTTTGATCAACCTGAAACTTTGTATATATATTTTACATACAAAATAAAGAAACACGTATTTTAGGAAATTTGGAAAAAATAATATGTAGGGGGTGAAATGGGGTGATAAAGTTTGCATTCTGGACTATAGCATATCTTCGGCGTTAGTGAGCCGATTTCGAAAAATCTTTTTTTGTTAAATACGGATAGTTAACAAATATCGAAACTATGGGATAATTAGTAGATTTTAGCCACAAAAAATTGGCGCTGACTCAATATGACTTAGGTATACTTACATTAGTTTAAAAACTTTGTTATTAAGGTTAAATAAAAAAGGTATATTATTTTTTGCTTTTTAAAATTTTCGGAGGTTTAATTTTTTGTTAAAAAGTTTTTTTATGTGGCTACTCAAATTTTATATCAATCAGCAAATGAAAACAAAATGTATTTACCATATGTACAACATCGTCACTTTGTTAACGATTATTCAAGATATAACAATGTACTTTTTATTTTAAAGTTATTGTAAAAAAATAAAAAATCGGCCAAGTGCGAGTTGGACTCGCGCACGAAGGGTTCCGTACCATTTTCTATAAAAACGGCACAAAAATCACGTTTGTTGTATGGGAGCCCCCTTAAATATTTATAGTATTTGTTGCTATAGCGGCAATAGAAATACATCATCTGTGAGACTTTCAACTCTCTAACTATCACGGTTCATGAGATACAGCCTGGTGACAGACGGACAGACGGACGGACAGACGGACAGCGAAGTCTTAGTAATAGGGTTCCCGTTTTACCCTATGGATACGGAACCCTAAAAACATCATTTTCATTTTCAATAATTATTGAACGGTGAAGGAAATCATCGTGAGGAAACCTGCACGTCTAAAGAAAGGCGTGTGAAGTAGGTACACCAACCCGAACTGGGCCAGCGTGGTGGACTATGGCCCAATCTCCCTCGTATTGAGGGGTAATGTGCCCGGTATAATGGCAATAGGCTCGCCGCCTATTACATTGGGACCAAAATACATCGACGAAGTGTGCACTGCAATGCACCTCTGCCAACCCCTTCGGGGAATACAGGCGTAGTAACGTTTTTTTTTTTATTACGCGTTCGGTTGCTGCCAGTTTCCTTTTCGGAATATACCCTGGACTGGATGCAAGTAGGATCGCTCCTAGACCATTGTATGGTACCAGCATTGCTAAGTTTGGGATCAAACGATGAGTATGTGTTGTCTGGCGATATTTTTATACTATGCGATTCAAATGAGAATAGGATCGACTTCGCGCCATATTGTGACGAACGAAAACTAATTATGACTTTAAATAATTAAATATTATATTAAGACAATTTACTACTAATTTAACCTTTTTATTTAAATTTGATGTAAGACTATTATTATTGATATGCAGATAAGTTTTATTGCAAACCATACTTTTCACGTGATATTTGACAGATAGAGGTTATTGACATTCCTATTCTTATTTGTATCGCATAGTATAATACAGTGCACTTAAAAACTCAAATGAAACTCTATGGTAAGGTATTGAAACGGTAACTCTATAACATTGAAAATAATTGTAACAGTTAGGAGTATGAAACCTCAGGCACACTGGGGCGACAAAACGAAAGCGTATTTTTTTTTTAAATTACCAAAACGAACTCTGTGCTTATATACATTAAGATTAAATTTCTGTTGTTAAAGCTACGCATCAAGGTTCGCTCGCAATGAATATTTTAAAGAATAAGCTTTTACTATTAGTCAATACAGTTCGTTTTGGTATTACACAAAAATAATCGCGCGCGAGTTGACGCGCCTGTACAAACAGGACTTGATGACGACATTAAACGTAAATAAATTCTGTAGCATCAAAAATAGCCGGGCTATCAAATTTTAATGACCACCAAAGAGATCCTGGCAATCAATTTGCGGAACGAAGGGCGCCCGGTTCGACTGTAGCGAAACCAAATTAAATTTTAGGTTTTAATTAAATTTAAAGGCGAATAAAAACCTCCGCACACAGAAGCGTTAAAAGGCACACGACAAATTTATAACCAATACCAAAATAAAGTGTATTGACTTATAGAAACAGTTATTTTTATTATTATTTTACAAGTTTTACAAGCTTTATATTAACTTGCAATGTATGTCCGGGTGGAACCTTGCAACTGAATATTAAATCAGTTATCTTTAACCGATTGAGCTGAAATTTGGTACATACGCTTATTTTGGATGACAATGCATGCTTAGCTATGTAACGTCATTCTAATTCTAATACGACGGATCATTCAAGATGTCGGAATAGTTATTTTTTCTGCACTACCACAGTATGGGTATCAAATGAAAGGATTTGCTGAGGAGAACACGAAAAATAAGAGCAATTAAATAAAAGATTATTTTTAAAAAGTTTTTTTACCATTAATTTATTTACGAAATGAATGACACGGTGAAATTTTAATGTAATAAAATAAGGAATGCCTGCGACTGTGATTAGCGGTATTTAGGACAATGTCGACTAATTATCTAATAGCAGGGACAAATTTAATGAATACACATTATAAATAACAAGTGCGAGCCGGACTCGCGCACGAAGGGTTCCGTACCATTATCTATTAAAACGGCAAAAAAATCACGTTTGTTGTATGGGAGCCCCCTTAAATATTAATTTTATTCAAATTTTTAGTATTTGTTGTTATAGCGGCAATAGAAATACATCATCTGTGAAAATTTCAACTCTCTAACTATCACGGTTCATGTGACTGGTGACAGACGGACGGACGGACGGACGGACGGACGGACGGATGGACGGACAGACGGACGGACAGACGGACGGACAGACGGACGGACGGACGGACGAACGGACAGCGAAGTCTTAGTAATAGGGTTCCCGTTTTACCCTTTGGATACGGAACCCTAAAAATGGGTGACAGTAATAAAGATGGCGGATGAATCTAGAAAGAGTTCATTCAACGAAATGACATTGACAGCGCGAGCGAATCAAGACGCGTGAAATGTAGCTTTAACCAAAAAATTCTAATCTATATGTACATTAATTGACACAGAATTCGTTTTGTCATTTTCAATTACGATTACCATTTGCTGAGCGGTGAAGTAACACATCGTGAGGAAACCTGCAAGTCTATCGAAAAGCGTGTGTAGTTCACCAACTGGCACTGAGCCAGCTTAGTGGACTATGGCCCGAATCGTATTGGGGGGGAATGTGCCCGGTATACTGGCAATAGGCTCACCCCTAATAGATTGGGACTTAAATGCATTGGCGAAGTGTTGGTGCTCCTATAGGTACCTCTTCGGGAAATAAGGCGTGATGATGTATATGAGTAGCAGTGGAAGCCGAGTGGTCGAACGCACGCCTTGCAATCGGAGTGTGCAGGTTCAAACCCCGGCTCGCACCTCTGGGATTTATGTGCGAGATTATCACTTGCTATGAAACTGTGAAGGAAAACATCGTGAGGAAACCTGCACGTCTGAGGGAACTTGACTAGTTTTCAATAGATGTGTGAAGTCTGTCAACCCGCACTAGGCCAGCGCGGTGGACTATGGCCCGAATCCCCCTCGCATTGAGGGGAGGTCCGTACCCAGCAGTGGGACGTTAAAAGGGCTGTGGTAGTAGTGTGTATTTGTATTCGTTTCGGTATTGGCAAACACTGACGCGCGGCGTTTGACGCCATGGTGTGCGGGACGCTTAAATGGGTCGCAGTCGTTTCGGCAGATAGCGGTGAATTTGATCCGATGATTCACGCTCGCGTTTAATATTAATTCATTCTATTGGTTCTATTCTAGTGCCGAAGTCGGCGGAAAGTTGGAGAACGCCCCGACTGGAATTATCACTCAGATCCAAATCGACGAGCCTGAACAAACTTTTTATTGAATTGTATTTATTGGTATACTTTCAAAATATTTAAGCCTGCCTTTAAATCGACAGTAATTTTGCCTATGTCTTATTTGACGTAGTCCCTAACGTAAACGTTTTTTTACTTTAGGGTTATTCTTCTTCTTACACCATGATAACATGGCATCTTCAGTTCATGTTGTCACTTGGAAGTAAATGAGTATTAAAACAAAAAATATCGCCAAACTATATACACAAAACAAGCAAACTCATCGTATGACTCCCCCCCACACGCCCCCTTTCCACCCCTTTGGGGGTAAGTTTCGATTTCTGTTAACAATCCGTATTAAACAAAAACTAAAAATCAACCTAAATGAAAACTTCTAAAAAAGCCGTACACAAACTATACAATTACATCATCCACGTAAACAAAAATGTTCATAATAAATATATAAAAATGTTCATAAAATGAGAACTGCTTGGCCATACTGTGTTCAATTTTTATGGGACCAAATGGCATCTATTCCACATCAAAATAAAAAAGAATCACGTAAATCGGATCATAAATCGCAGCGTAATCGGTGTACATACATAAACAAACTCGTCGTATGACTCCAAACTAAGGGAAGCTTGTAATATGGGTACCATATCGAGGGGTGAAAGGCTATTTAACTTATAGGAGATCATACTCACAAAAAAATTGCTGCGTCCAAAAAAAAAACAAAATCAATTTTTTTTTATTCGTGTAGGCCAAAAGCACTTACAAATAGACAGATTCTACCACCGGTTCGGAATGCTGCTTCCACTGAGAAGAGCCGGTAAGAAACTCAATGGTTACTCTTTTCAAAATGATAATTGCGAGTAATACATCCTCAGGAGCAGCAATGCCTTGAGAGCAGACAGCACCTTTGCCACAATACTAGAGAAGAATTATACTCACGGCAAATACAAATATAGTCTTCGTCCAAATATGTATATTAGTCTATATCGCTCAAAAGTGTCGCTTAAAACAAATAGCCTTTCATCCCTCGATATGGACTGAGAGCGATACTAGTTAAGGCCAGACTAGGGCAAATTCCGAAAAGGCTATTTTTGAAATTTGCTGCTAACTGGATTCTAATTCTCAAACCTTGGTGTAGTAAGCCGTCATCAAACACAACCAATTTTTTTTCCAAGTAGTGGTAGCCGAGTAATCAAATGCACGCCTTGCAATCAAAGTGAGCAGGTTCAAACCCCGGTTCGCACCTCTGGGTTTATGTGCGAATCTCACTTTCATCCAAGATTACCACTTGCAATGAAACGGCGAAGGAAAACATCGTGAGGAAACCTGCACGTCTATAGTCAGGCATGTGACGATCACCAACCCACAGTGGGCCAGCGTGATGGACTTATAGCCCAGAAATCTACCTCGTATTGAGGGGGAATGTGCCCGGTATAATGGCAATAGGCTCGCTCCTTTGGGACCAAAATACATCGGCTATGTCTGGGCGCACTGCAGTGCACCTCTGCCTACCCCTTCGGGGAATACAAGTGGCGTGATGGTGTATATATTTTGTATTTTTTTCCTCAAGGTATAATTTTAGACCTCAACTTCAACTTTCAATCTTCCACCTCAGTTTGTTTCTGAAGCTCTTCCAACGTCATAATCACTTACTGCTTACTAACCCCATGTTATGGGTTATAGTAGGTATGTCGTCTATTGAGGACTTTGGTTTGATCTCAAAATCCCCTTCTTCATGTTAACTCTTGTATACTACTAAGGAAAAGCTATCCGAGACGGAAGATCAAATTCTTTTGATAACAATACGTAGCTCGCACAAAGGGGTTACGATAGAAAATTATTTCCGAACCGAATACGACGTAAATTGACTTTTAAAGCTTGGAGAGTAGAAATCAAATTGGATCGGGCGGGCAGTGTGTTGACAGAGATAATGCCTTATCGACGGAACAGAGAGCTGAAGTTCAGTGCATTGTCTTTGTATTGTTTCTGTGAGGATTACGTCTAGTGTGGTGAAGAGTCGTGTTTGTAAGCAAACTTTGACAACAAAAGCTTAAGGCGTCCACAAAAAAATAAAATAAAGAGCGAATGAATTGCTTATTTGATCTCAACTATACCTATACAGGATGTATCAGAAGTCCCATATAATATTTGGGTACATATTATGGCAGCTCATAGCATAGTGAATACAGATTATATATAACTATCATAGTTTCTAAGTTATAGACCTTTGAATATTTGTCACAGGTACCGTGTTCTGACCTTTGGGTACATCCACAACCCTATTCAACAGTGTAGATTACACTTATATGAGGGGAGACTATCATATCGATTGCGCAATACCCAAAAAGGGATGCAAATAGAATAAAACATATGTTTTTCCAACCCCGCTCCCGTGGTAACACGCACGATCGCCGTAGTACGGATTGATTAAACTTTTTCAATCATAACTGTCGGCCGCCGACGCGGTATCTGCACTGCGCTCACAGGCGCGTTAAAACGCGCGTCCAATATCATGCCAATACCAAAATGAACTATATCTACTACTACTACTACTACAGCCCTTTTAACGTCCCACTGCTGGGCACGGGCCTCCCCTCAATGCGAGGGGGATTCAGGCCATAGTCCACCACGCTGGCCCAGTGCGGGTTGGCGGACTTCACACGCCTTTCTATAGACGTGCAGGTTTCCTCACGATGTTTTCCTTCACAGTTCAGAGAAAGGTATTAAAGGTAAAAATAATGATTCATTATTTTTACGAAAAAAATGAAATGATGATATTTAATGGAATAAGATGAGGAGTGGCTCCACCTGCGTTTAGCGGGTATTTGAGCCAGTGTCAAGTAATTAATAGCAATAGACCGGTTAAATCACTAACTCGCGAAATCTCCCGAGTGGAATTTAGGCAAATTAAAAAAATTATATAGGGAATTACATTTACATCCGAGATTACCACTTGCTATGAAACGGTGAAGGAAAACATCGTGAGGAAACCTGCACGTCTGAGGGAACTTGACTAGTTCTCGATAGATGTGTGAAGTCTGCCAACCCGCACCGGGCCAGCGTGGTGGACTATGGCCTGAATCCCCCTCGCATTGAGGGGAGGCCCGTGCCCAGCAGTGGGACATTAAAAAGGGCTGTAGTTATAGGTAATTACTTCTTATAACATCAGCTATCTGCGAGTGGAAGACCCGTTATAATAAAACAAACAGGTCGACAAACATTTATAAAATTGCGTGTTCTTTCTAAGTAGTATGTTTACTTTCATATTATGCATTGACTATTGTGACATTACAGACACTTAAATGTTATATACATCATCACACCTGTATTCCCCGAAGGGGTAGGCAGAGGTGCACTGCAGTGCACCCACACTTCGCCGATGTATTTTAGTCCCAATGTAATAGGGGGCGAGCGTATTGCCATTATACCAAACACTTTCCCCCTCAATACGAGGGATATTTGGGCCATAGTCCACCACGCTGGCCAAGTGCGAGTTGGTGAACTTGACACGCCTTTCTATAGACGTACAAGTTACTTCACGATGTTTTCCTTCACAGTTCAGAAAGTGGTATTACATCATCATCAATACATCATCACGCCTGTATTCCCCGAAGGGGTAGGCAGAGGTGCACTGTAGTGCGCCCACACTTGGCCGATGTATTTTGGTCCCAATGTAATAGGGGGCGAGCCTATTGCCATTATACCGGGCACATTCCCCTCAATACGCGGAAGATTTGGGCCATAGTCCACCACGCTGGCCAAGTGCGGGTTGGTGAACTTGACACGCCTTACTATAGACGTGCAGGTTTCCTCATGATGTTTTTCTTCACAGATCAGAAAGTAGTAATCATTATTGAAAATTACATTCGCACATGAAAATTATCTCAGTGGTGCAGGCCCGGGATTTGAACTTGCACCCCTTACGTTCAAGGTGGGCGTTAATACCCACTGCAATTTTATTTATTTGTATAGTATTATACACTAGATGGTACAAAAGTTGCTTATGATCTGGGAAGACAGATGCTTGACTACTCTGCATTTAATCATTATTTTAATTAAACAAAAAATGTCACAAATGACGGAAGCCTGGTAACGCAAGTCATTCAGGTACAGTGGCCACAATGAACCGATGGCACGCTGAGCCGTATAACCGGCCCACCGCGGCCGGCCCGGGTAAGCTTAATTACGGCCCCGGGATTATGGCCGGGACATATTTGCGTTGCTTGCGCAGAATTAGGGCACGCTAGGGGTTTCTTATTTAATTTATTCGCGCCCGTGAAGAATGTCGGTGCGACGTCAGGGAACGCGGGAAAGAATTGACCTTTTATGTAAATTCCTGTTAAAATAAATATTGTTTGCTGAAATGGCTAATATTCTGTAATGAAGTGCTTAAATAAAACCAGTAAGCCAACGACACTCATATAAATGATATATTTTCAGAGCAATATGAACAATGAAAACATCAATTCATTGATTTGACGATGATGGTGTTAGAAAGTAGATAAATAATACTACTTTGTTTGGTCAGAGATATTGATCTAGCTCTTTGCCTATAAATAAATGTCGACAGACAACACATACTAATAGTATGCTCTGAAACTAAGCAAACCTTGTCTTATGGGTACCAATACAATGAACTGGGAGCGATTTCAATTAAATCCAGACAATGCACATTCTGACAAGACCATTTTAGAAATTTGCCACTGGCTGAAATCGACCTCGCAATCACACGGTTTAGTGAGACGAGCGGGCTACGCTCAAACCGCAAACTAGACCAGGTCGTCGTTAGTACAATGAAAACGTCATCCGTTCCATGATTTGATGATGATGGTGTTAGAAAGTAAACAAAAACTACTTTCTTTGGTCCTAGATATTGGTCCAGCTCTTTGACTATTAGACGATTGTATCATATTTTTCAAAACATACTCTCAGTTCTCACAGTTACAATATCCTGGTGAGTTGTTCTGCATAGTGCTGCAAAAACTGTTGTTTTATTATTATGTCCTCCTGTGTATGTGAGGATCTCCCTCCATTCCGCTCTATTTCAAACTAAGATAGGTCACTCTTTTTGATAGGAGTCCTGTTTATCCTGTTTACTTCTGGGTCTGCCGCGATGTCGTCTTGCATTACCAGGGATACGGATCCACTCCTTGGTAATTTTTGCCCAGTTCTTCTGACATTGGCTATAACAAAAAAATAATTGCTAGGTCCAATAATAATTTATATTCCGCGCTGTACTTTGGTTCGGAGTTTCTGTTCATATCATTATAACAAGTCACCGAGACGGCCTCGCTGACCGTCTCGCATTATTTTATTCAAATTAATCCTGCCCCATCACAAAGTTTTATTACGATAAAGTTTGTTTCGTTTTTCGCGCCTCGTTTTCATGAGATTAGGGGGAGTAAGTATATTCTTTTGGGCAAGTAAAATCATAATAGTGTTATTAGGTGAACTCTGTCTTGGGTTATTTTCAGTCGTAATAGGACTTAAAATATGGTTGCAACTTGAGAATTAACGTTTCAAAAGACGTTTCAACTACAAAAAGTTAAGTTATTAATCAATCAGCTCAATTGCAAGTCGTCAACTGGAGTAGAGTTAACATTAAACGAAAATTTACTTAAGTCCCGCGCACATCGGGGCGTCGTTTTTTTTGCCAAATTAAAACAAACTCAGTATCAATATACATAAAGATTTTATTTCTATATTAAAAGCCACGCGTCCACGCCCAAAATTCACTCGCGGTGTCAATTGAAGAATAAGTCTTATCTATTAGTGAATACAGTACGATTTAGTATGAGCAACATTTCGACGCGCGTATCTTGAAGCTCCAGTATCCGTGGGGCTTCAAGAGTAAAAATAACTTTAATCAATAATTATTACCACCTGCCGATTGGACCTACGACATATTATTTTTCGTCTATTTTCGTCCAAATTTAAATATAGCCACTTCACAGCTACGCACCCAGAAGTTTCAAACTTTTCTATACAGCTCTTACTTAATTAACTTCCTTAATGACGCAACTTGGGAATGATTTCGTTTCCCCCTCTGTTACGGTCTGTCAGATGTTTTATGTTTTCTTTTATTGAAACGTTTTCGTGCTTTTGTTTAGAACTTTTGTTCTTATATATATGTTTTTTTGTTGTTGTAGAGACTCTCCGGCGCCGAGAGTGGATGCAATTTCCCTTTGGCACGTATAAAATGTTGATGGGATTTGTCATCGTAATTTTTGCAATGTGATTTTTTGTGACTGAATGGAAACATAATGTGTCTAAAAAATTATCACAAGAAACACAGGTACGATTCGTGGTTACCGATACATTATTAGGACCAACAATTTAAAATTGTCGCAATGTATTATAAACATTATGGACTACTGGCAAAATGAATGCAGCTATAGTCTTCTATATAGTCGTTTTAACATTTGATACTTTCTTTGGTTATAAACCTTACTTTATAACCTTCTTAATAACCTTTGAATATTTTGCATCTTTAAAAGTATAGAGACCTAACTCAAAAATAATGTTGTTGAAAAATGGTCGTTAAAACGACCCTTTAAGATTTATAGTCGAAATCCTAAAATTTCAAAATCTCTATACTTTTAAAGATGCGATTTGTTATCGTGTCCTGAATTTTGGGTACAATCATAATATTCAGCAGTGTAAACTACACTTATGAGAGGCAACTACCAATATTAACAAAACAGAACATGCAAATTTTACATAGAACTCACGATATGACTAGTTATAGAAAGTAACGACGAAAAAAAGTTGAAAAAACATGGTCGAATTTCAATCAAAATTTTGTACCATTCAGTTGTATATCCGATAGGTACCGATGCAAACGTCAAAGTATTATTTATAATTTTTTTATAAAATTCCCATTTATTTTCTGTTTACTCTACATTTAGTTACATAAAGAAATACTGAATTTATTTAAAATTGAGTATTTATTTGTTTAACGTTATGTAATACGATTAATCTGATTATGTCGGCTGCGGCTTCTGAAACAGTTTAACTTCGTCCGCTACTCTCTGAGCTTGATTACTTGGCGGTTTTTGGGGGTTGCCAGACTAAATATTCGCTCTATAATGTTTACCATCTAATTTAACGACCCATTAGTCCTTACCTACTACTACCTAGGTAAGACAATATATAGATAAACTAGCTGTGCCCGCGACTTCGCCCGCGTGGACTTTAGGGAGATTACCCGGAAATATGGGTATTATTTTTTCCCGCGGAACCCTAATGCTTTTTCTAAAATTAAAGTAGCCTAAGTTACGCCTTGGAACGTCAGCTATCTGTCAGTGAAAGTCCGATTGAAATCGGTTCAGCCGTTTAGAAGTTTACCTCAAACAAACAGACAGACAGACAGACAAAATTTTTTAAAATTGCGTTTTCGTTATAGGTATCGTATATACTTTCATACGCATTTGGTAAAAAAGTGTTATTTTGATATTACAAACAGACACTCCAATTTTATTTATTTGTATGTATAGATAGATTTATTGTACATCACTAGTTAGAGAAAATATTAATATTAGCATAATGTTAACTTTACTTGCAGATTCTACCACATTTGCCAGTTATTCATTTAATTACTTATGTGTTTAAAGATCAAACGGACTGTGATCGGTGGACCTCCAAGTCAAACTGTATGAATTTTATAAATTTAAATTTTCAATTAAATCTAAGCAAACCATTAATGCAGTAGCCGAGTGGTCGAACGCACGCCTTGCAATCAAAGTGTGCCAGTTCAAACCGCGTCTCACACCTCTGGGTTTATGTGCGAATCTCAATTTCATCCGAGATTATCACTTGCTATGAAACGGTGAAGGAAAACATCGTGAGGGAACTTGACTAGTTCTCGATAGATGTGTGAAGTCTGCCAACCCGCACTGGACCAGCGTGGTGGACTATGGCCTGACTCCCCCTCGCATTGAGGGGAGGCCCGTGCCCAGCAGTGGGACGTTAAAAGGGCCGTAGTTAGTTTTTTTAGTTTTATACCATTAATGAACGTCGATCTCAAACTTAGCTAAGTTTTTGCTACAGATACCATACAATCGACTCGTGGAAATTGCAGTAACACCCAGATTAGGGCACATTCGGAAAAGGCCATTTCCGAATTTTGTTGCGAATCGACCCAGGAGCACCAAACGACCTAACTACACTCGAACCATTAGACCCAACAAAGAAGTCTGTGAAGACTGTTCAACATCATAATATTATGACACATATAGGTCGAGTTAAAATTTACTAAACATTGTTTACGTTGCTATATTTTCGCTTGCGGTAATTCGGTCAATAGGTCGGAATAAACACAGACAATAGCGGGCCGACCACTGCCATTATTTCCCGCTGCAATTAAAATCTTGACAGTTCGTACGTCAGTGGTTTTGCTCTAACAAAAGAGAACGACAGTATCAAAACTTCTTTGACGGAAAAAGGGAAGATCTCCCAGCCTCTGTATCAGTATCAGGTTGAAGTATAACTCAGGCTATTTCTATTTTTTTACCACGATACTCACCACATCAGTAAGAAGCCCTATCAGTCTGATAGTTGGTAAAAAAACCGGCCAAGTGCGAGTCGGACTCGCGCACGAAGGGTTCCGTACCATTATCTATAAAAACGGCAAAAAAATCACGTTTGTTGTATGGGAGCCCCCTTAAATAATTATTTTATTCTGTTTTTTAGTATTTGTTGTTATAGCGGCAACAGAAATACATCATATATTATGTGAAAATTTCAACTCTAACTATCATGGTTCATGAGATACAGCCTGGTGACAGACGGACGGACAGCGAAGTCTCAGTAATAGGGTTCCCGTTTTACCCTTTGGGTACGGACCCCTAAAAAAGTTAAATAAATAAATATAAAAAAAAAACAATTTAGTTTTCATTTTCATCTTCGTATTAAAAAAATCCTGATCAGATGTACATTTTAGCTATCAGTGGTTGGTATGGCAATAGGCTTATTACCTATTACATTGGGACCAAAATACATCGGCGAATTTTAGGAGCTCAGCGGAACACTTCTACCTAGCCCATATGGGAATACAAGCGTGATGATGAATGATGCATTGGGTTGGTTGCTTGTTGTTTTCAAAATTAGCCTTATAAATTAGACACACAAAGCAAGAAATGTTAAAACTGTCAGCACCAAAATTCACTCATCATTAAGTTGACATTAGGTATACAATGTCAGCTAATAATGTCTATAACTCGAGGATTAAGGACCGATTTGTCAATTGTCAGATTGTGATAAATAATTCGACAACAATTCGACATGAATTGTCAGTGTTCGACATTTGTCTGGTGATTGAAAATCGACCTTTAATAACATTAAATTAACAAGATAAATACGGGTACTGGAACCCGCGATTGTCAATCATGCTCTTCATTTTAATTAATTGGACCAATGAGAAGGTACTTCACAGTTGCGAAAAGCGCCCTGTCGACAAAACTTTTCTACTTACATTTCCAATTACAATAACAATTTTGTTATATTAAAATTAATTAAAAATTGATTTTTTTTAAGCAACATAGATCCAATACACAAAATTGAAAAACATGAGTTAAGTATACCAAACGGTTCCTAAAGGAGGCCTTTTCAATCAACCAAAAAGTTTCCATCGAAAAATAAAGGCAAGTAGCACATAGGATTTCATCCCACATGGAATACATTAACATACTAGAAGCTGTCATCTCGCAAAACTGACTTGACGTGAATTGAATGCTTTTCGTTTGATTAGTACCAAGTAGCATCTCGGCGCTGTAACCTAACTTCCCGTCTTGCGACAATTTTGAAGCATTGGAGTTTCGTAAATCCAATTACCATTTAACGCCAGCCCGCTGTAATTATATTTGTGAAGGTCATGTTTCAATTAAGAATATAAGCGGCTTGCTAAATGGCCCGAGCGAAAAGTTTTTGATAGTAACACAATATCATGATAATATCGATTTACAAATTTCGCATAATGATTACCACTTGCTGAACGGTGAAGGAAAACATCGTGAGTAAACCTGCACCCCTAAAGAAAGGCGTATGAAATACACAAACCCGCACTATGTATCTCCCTCATATTGATGGGGAATGTGTCCGGTATAATGGCAATAGGCTCGTCCCTATTACATTGGAACCAAAATACATCGGGAAGTGTGGGCGCACTGCAGTGCACCTCTGCCTACCCCTTCAGGGAATACATGCGTGATGAGGTATTATTATTATTATAAGTTTCGGCTAGTCCGATTTTGACGGTACATCCATAGCTAGCTGATGTTACAAGGAGTAACTAAGGCTAATTTTGTTCGAGTGAAATTCGGGGGCAATTTTATCGTAAGGGAATAAGAATAAAACAAACTCAATAATAGCGCATCATGAACTAACAAGACTGCTCCTTATTATAAACAACATTTAATCTGTTGTTAATAGCCCGAGGGTCTACTGATACAGGAAGGAGTCGTAACGAGGCATCCGGACAGTATTGTTAGAATACACATAGCCTGCAGCTGAACATGGTTAAATACAATAGTCATTTCAAAATTGTTGAGGAAAATCGTTCTAGTTTTCTATTTAGAAAGAACTCACCTTAAGAAATAACTGATAGTACCTACTACCTCCCACCTCTTTTTCTTCTCCATTATCTTCCCAACCTTTTAATAAGCCTAAAGGTACTAAAATGCATCATTATCATCATCACGCCTGTATTCCCCGAAGGGGTAGGCAGAGGTGCACTGTAGTGCGCCCACACTTCGCCGATGTATTTTGGTCCCAATGTAATAGTGGGCGAGCCTATTGCCATTATACCGGGCACATTCTCCCTCAATACGAGGGAGATTTGGGCCATAGTCCACCACGCTGGCCCACTGCGGGTTGGTGAACTTCACACGCCTTTCTATAGACGTGCAGGTTTCCTCACGATGTTTTCCTTCACCGTTCAGCAAGTGGTAATCACTGTTGAAAATTATATTCGCACATGAAAATTATCTCAGAGGTGCGGGCCTGGGATTTGAACTTGCACCCCTTACGTTCAAGGCGGGCGTTCTTGCCTGCGAGGCTACCACTGCTAACACAAAACTACAGCCCTTTTACACAGCTAAAGATACTACTACAGCCCTTTCAACGTCCCACTGCTGGGCACGGTCCTCCCCTCAATGTGAGGAGGATTTCAGGCCATAGTCCACCACGCTGGCCCAGTGCGGGTTGGCAGACTTCACACATCTATCGAGAACTAGACAAGTTCCCTCAGACGTGCAGGTTTCCTCACGATGTTTTCCTTCACCGTTTCATAGCAAGTGATAATCTCGGATGAAAATGAGATAGCTTCTAGTTAAATGTTTTAACACTACACTGTGTGTCTAAACTTTTGCCAATACTAAAACGAGCTCTGTGTCAATAAGCATAAAGATTGAATTTCAGTGGTACAAGCCACGACCCCATGTGCTCGCGCTTTCAGTGTCAGTTGAAAAATAACTTTTGTATGTGTCAATAAAGTTAATTTTGGTATTGGCAAAATATTTAATACGCGAGCGTCAACGCCCCAGTGTGCGGAAGACCTGATACAGACGTTTATTACATGTTCTAAAGTATCAGATTCCTGTGATTAATATTACGATTCATAAGAGGTGGAAAAAACCGATCAAGTGCGAGTGAGACTCGCGCACGAAGGGTTCCGTACCATTAAGTATAAAAACGGCAAAAAAATCACGTTTGTATGGGAGCCCCTTTAAAAATTTATTTTATTCTGTTTTTTAATATTTGTTGTTATAGCGGCAATAGAAATACATCATCTGTAAAAATTTCAACTCTCTAACCATCACGGTTCAAGAGATATAGCCTAGTGACAGACGGACGGACGGACGGCCGGACAGCGAAGTCTTAGTAATAGGGTTCCTGTTTTACCCTTTGGGTACGGAACCCTAAAAACGATGCCGACATCTCAATGTAACAATGAATCATTCCGAAGAAAAAGTGGTATTCACACAGAATCTAAATGCGAAACCTAAAAAGGTTAGCAAATACAGAAACACATGTCTATCAGTTAAGCGGACATCGGTCGGACATAAGCCCAGCCTAGTCCCTAGCACGGATGAAGTAACAAAATTACAAGGCAATTCACAAAAAGACACGAGAGTTTCTCATCCTACAGCGCTAAGGTTTAGGGTCGAGGCTTCAAACAATGTGTAAAATTTCACGCTTACTTAAATTTGAACAATACATCATCACGCCTGTATATCCCAAAGGGATAGGCGGAAGTGCACTACAGTGCACCCACACTTCGCGAATATCTTTTGGTCGCAATGTAATAGAGGGCGAGCCTATTGTCATTATACCTAGCACTTCTCCCCTCAATACGAGGGCGATTTGGGCCATAGTGCTCCACGCTGGCCCAGTGTGGACTGGTGAACTTAACACGCCTTTCTATAGACGATCAGGTTTCGTCACGATGTTTTCCGTCACAGTTGATTAAATATAATAAATATGAAATAAAATAGCGCCAGACAACACATACCCGTCTTATGATCCCAAACCAAACAAAACTTGCACTATGGGTACCATACGATTGACTGGGGGTGATCCCAGGATCCACCCAGCATATGTTACGAAATTTGTCACAGATGGAGATCAAACACGCAACTACCGGATACAGTAAGCCAAGCGGCCTACGCTCAAACTACTAGACCAGACCGTTAATGTTTATTCCTAAAAAATCTTCTGAGCAAAAAAACTTATGCAATGTTTTTGCCAAAAAAACACGTGAAAAAAATCGATTATAAAGTTACAACAAGAACGAAAAAATAAGTCAAACTAAATGCCATTTTTGTGATGAGTTTTCCACCTTATTTGTTTTTTTTTAATACTCAGATAAAGACACCAATTAATAGCATATCATTATTCTTAAGTATTTATAAAGCAGTGGTAGCCGAGTCGTCGAATGCACGCCTTGCAATCAAAGTGTGCAAGTTCAAACCCCGGCTCGTACCTCTGGGTTTATGTGCGAATCTCATTTTCATCCGAGATTATCACTTGCTGTGAAACGGAGAAGGAAAACATCGTGAGGAAACCTGCACGTCTGAGGGAACTTGACTAGTTCTCGATAGTTGTGTGAAGTCTGCCAACCCGCACCGGGCCAGCGTGGTGGACTATGGCCTGAATCCCCCTCGCATTGAGGGGAGGCCCGTGCCCAGCAGTGAGACGTTAAAAGGGCTGTAGTTAGTAGTTTATAAAATTATTAAAAAATTCCAAAGCAGCACATTCTTCACAAAGTAATTTTCCAGTGGAAAAACTAGCAAGAAACAATACTGGCTCGCGATTGGCGCCTTTGTGCCGCGAGCAGCAATACGAGAACAATGTGCCGCTAATGGACGCTCCTTTTGCTTCAGGTACCCGACAGAAAAATCTAGTAAAATTGTCGGAAAGTAAAAGAAAATGCATTCAATATCCATGTTTTATTACCTCATTTATCTCATTATCTTATACCACTTAATTGACAAATATACCTTTGATCTGGTGATTGGGCTATCTTATCTCACGGTAGATGTTGATTTTGTCTCTTTCTTTTGTATGAAATAAGATAGAAAACGAGAATCTATCTAGTCTTGAACTGCGTGCTAACCCCACTACTGAATCTTTACTGAAACCGCCAAATAGCAATCTTTGTTTCCTCAACGCAAACAAAGTGTATTACAGGACAATACTCTGTGCTGCGTTCAGACAGAAATATTAAAAAATCTTACTCATTATATTCCCTGAAGTGTAAGGCAACAACGTGATCGTTACTTTTACATTTTTAGGAATATAATTTCTTTAGCAAGGTGGAAAGGGCCAATTGGCAAAAGAAGGGTAGGGAGACCGAAAAGACGATGGGCTGACGATATAACCGATATAACCGCATTAATAGGAAAGGACTGGCGAACTATCGGCAAGGATAGAGATGAGTGGAAAGGACTGGAGGAGGCCTTCACCCGAGGAGGGGTCCATATCCAAAAGCAAAAACTAACTCTTACTAACATTTAGACAATAAGCAAAACATTCAAAACTAACCAAACACTAACAAACAAATACCAGCATTTGAAATGTAATTTAAGGATACGGAAATACAGGCTTTTTTATTTTATTTATTTTTTAATTTCTTTAGCAATAAAAGCAGCAGCTCCACAGCAAAATTATTTTAATGATCATATTCTTTCAAAATTACATGTAAAATTGACATGAGATATATCACCTCCTTTATAGAAAAAAAAATACAAATGGGTCATAAATTAATTGAAAATATAATCTATAAATGTGGGGAATATTGTTTTACATTAATCAATCAGTTTTAATTGTCTCGAAATTTACAAATACCTAAATACAATATTTCCAACCAGAAAAATAACTTATTAAATAATTTCAAGAAATATACTCTACAAGGTATCCCGTTTAATGAATATTAAATTGGTCTAGACCAAACAGCCCAGTCGTGAGCACACTCCAAACTATACCAGACAGTAGCCAAATTGAAACGTTGCATCGCCGTTCGTGTAATTAAGCTAAATTAATAACTTGGAGACGTTACTACCTGGGGAACGGCATAATAAATGTACAATATCATACTTCTACACATTTATAACTAAAGTTTAGACTTGAATAGAATTAAAAGTAGCCTTCGTTGGTTGCTTAAATACGTGTTGTTTTTATAAAATTACAAGAAAAATTAATGGTAAAAAACTTTTTAAAAACAAGCTTTTATTTAATTGTCCTTAGTTTTCGTGTTCTCCTCAGCAAGCCCTTTCATTTGATACCCATACTGTGGTAGTGCAGAAAAAATAACTAATCCGCCATCTTGGATGATCCACCATATTGGAATTAGAATGACGTCATAAACCTAAGCATGCATTGTCATCCATAATAAGCGTGTATACCAAATTTCAGCTCAATCGGTTAAAGATAACTGATTTAAAATTCAGTTGCAAGATTCCACCCGGACATACATTGCAAGTTAATATAAAGCTTGTAATGTAATAATAATAACAGATATAATATATTTATATTAATTGTAATTCCATTATACACAGATTTCACACAATAAAAAACAGTTTTTTTTTATTAATACTGTTTTTTTGTAAGTTTTCCATTTGTGTAGGGTTATTTTCCATTTACAGATATAACATTTTTTTATGATTTTTTTTAATCATTTGGTAACGAGCCAATGTTGTGAAACCAATATACTAATATTGTATAATCAGAATCGCAAAAGTTTAATGTCAAAAAATATAACAGGTACTTACTTATGAATCGTCAAACAAAAACACCAATTATGGAACTCTATCAGTGTTGTACTGTACTCAAGTGGCTATACCAATGCCAACACAGCATAGATCTTTGGCTTACCGTAAAAACCCCATTCAATGGGCCCAAATAACATCATGCCTTACTTTTATGGTAGTATTAATTCTTTTTACGCATTTTCTCAGAGACGACAATGGTTTTACGGTTATTCTCGGAATGTTTTCATGTTCTACGAGAGTTTGACAAGGAAATAGATTAAAAGAATTCCATTTCAAGCGTAACTAAGTAATGATTTCTTTCTATGCATTTCTAAAAACGATAGAAACTAAAAATGATATAAAAGACATTTTATACTGAAGGCATTTGAGGGTCTAAAAACTCCGATAATAGGAATAACATGTCACCAGATATGAAATACAAAATATCAATTATTTGAGAGTTATTAATGTGGTTTGATAAGCAGTGTGTGTTCTAAACAGAGAACAGAACTTGTCAAAAATGTAGCGCTACGAATATCTATGCTACGAACACCGTAGCACTCAAAGCCTCATCATCAAACTGTGAAAATGTAATAAGACCAAATAGAACAAGTAGCGATTATAATGTAGTTTTTTTTTTATGAGATAGGGAGGCAAACGAGTAGACGTTTCACCTGATGGTAAGTGATCAAGGCCGCCCATGAACACCTGCAACACCAGGGGCATTGCAAGTGCGTTGCCGGCCACAACAGTTAAATACTAAAATTTGCATCCACAATTTGTACAAAAAAAGAACAAAATGAACGTAGCAAAGGGTCTTTTATCATTTACTACCTACATCGCTGTCCACAAAACTAATTTCGAAATAATCCTATTTAAATTAAGTAATGTCACAGTGCCCTCTCTAATTCCTACATTATCTTTTATATGTAAATTCAGGAGGCATGACGACTCCAACATGACTAATTCAGTCAGATGCCGTACGCTACGGGTTAGAAGCGACTTGAAACTCAAAACAGATTTAATTTTGATAATTCCCATATCTACTTACGTATTCATAATAAGCTTCAAATGATTTTACGAAAACAACAAATTGATAACGTTAATCACTGGTCTTTACATAAGAGAGCCATTTATTGCGAGCTGAGTTGAGTAAATAATTTAAATGAAATTTTGTCAATTATATTGACTAAACCTTTTTTAAATACATCATCACGCATGTATTCCCCGGAGGGGTAGGCAGAGGTGCACTGTAGTGCTCCCACACTTCGCCCAATGTAATAGGGGGCGAGCCTATTGCCATTGTACCGGGCACATTCCCGCTCAATACGAGAGAGATTTGGGCCATAGTCCACCACGCTGGCCCACTGCGGGTTGGTGAACTTCACACGCCTTTCTATAGACGTGCAGGTTTCCTCACGATGTTTTTCCTTCACCGTTCAGCAAGTGGTCATCATTATTGAAAATTACATTCGCACATGAAAATTAACTCAGAGGTGCGAGCCTGGGATTTCAACTTGCACCCCTTACGTTCAAGGCGGGCGTTCTTTCCGCGAAGCTACCACTGCTACCACTGCACCTTTTTTAATAGTCATAAATTTGTATTTATTCTTAATATTATTTTAAATGTTTAAGAATCATAAGAAATATAGGACTTTGCTTTCAGCTCTCCTAGGAAATAAGCTCAAACATTGATAATAAATCTTTAATAATAAAAAAAAAAGCATCATTTGCTATTCAGCAGCAGACAGCACAATGCATTAAGTACCGAATACGAAACTAAAAGCATAATAAAACAAGTAAAAACAATGTTTGCATCCCACAACTAGCATCAGCGTAGAATAGAGATAATCAAATCCAAATAATACTAGGCAGTAGTTCCGGAAAATCGGCGGATACCCCACGACCCACGAATTTGTAATCTTTACGAGCGTACAAAAGGTAAATGGGCCAATGTCATTTTGAGAGTATGCAATGACGTCATCACGCCGCGTCGGTCCACGTCTTCGACCCTTGTACTCTGTACATAGCGGTGTGACTCCTCTTTATTTTACACTTGGAACACTTTGGTGGGATTCATCCATTAACTTTTTTCTGCGGGAGTGTCCGAACGCTAGGGATTAAACGCCAGCGGATTTGCATTAGAAAGCATTCGCATTAGAAAGAAAGACTGAAGGTATTAGAATTGTACGTGGATCTTAAATGTGTGACAAAGATATGTAACTGTTGACGACGTGCATATTTGTTCTGTGGTAACCTATTGCCACGAGATCGCCGGTCGGCTGACATCCTGGACCCATCTCATCTCTCAGGGGGTCAGTAGGTGACCCTAGACTGGTCTTAAAGGTATGCGGGCATCTTTCTACTTGCATAAGGTGTTATTCAGAGCATTGGTAAAGGTTTTAGTCAATCTCGGGTGTTAGCATGGATGTTAGCATCCTACATTCCATACGCAAGTACAACTGACGGATGCTATTTACACGCTATATTTTGGAAATCGTCGGAAATCTCATATTATTTCTCTCCTATATTAGTTTTCTATTTTTAGTTTTCTTCTTTAGTCCTATACTATTTTAGTTTTCTTCCTCACACTATCTCAAGGAACATTTTGAATTTCTGTTTGCATTCCTTAAGATGATCGGAAGACAATAACTTAAAAAAAAAAGAGTGTTAGAACGAAAATAATCAATTCAAAATCAATTACTCTCGTCATATAAAATTGAAACAAGAAAGCATATCGACTCGTAATACAATGCGTAACTTGATGGAAAATATGACAGAGCATGTTTGACCCGATCCATCTGTGGCCAGTCTAATTTAGTACAAAAACAATGACGAGAACATAGGTCGCGGAATGGTAAACATATTTCCCTTGGACTCTATCTGGCCAGCTGCCAGGAGATATTGATTTTACTATGAGAGCACAACGGAGATTGTGACATCTTTAGAGTTGTGAAAAGAATTGAATGAGTAGACATCATGGAATTGTTATGAAACTATGAATTTTGCAGATCAAAGAAAATGTAGAGCTTTGGTCAAAGGCTAACTTACCCTGTGGCGTTTTAGTGGTTCAGAGAATTGTAAGGGTAAAATTGATAGAAGTCTTGTGAGTCTAGGTGGCAGTTATGCTCTAAAAATACCCTGGCCATCTTAAGATGTATTAATACTACAGCCCCCTGGATGTACCAGGATTATCGATGTACCGAATATATAGAATGATTTTTATCACTCTTTTTATTTGTTACTAGCTGTGCCCGCGGTTTCACCCGCGCTAATAGTTACTTTGGCGTAGAGTGATGTTATAAAGTCTATGATTATAAGTCTATAATACCCGATTCATGTTCGGGAATCTTCCCGTTTTTGCCACACTATTCGTTGCTGCTCCGCTCCTAATGGTCGTAGCGTGATGATATATAGCTTATAACCTTCCTCGATAAATGAAATATTTAACACAAAAATAATTATTCAATTCGGACCAGTAGTTCCTGAGATTAGCGCGTCCAACCAAACAAACAAACTCTTTAGCTTTATAATATTAATAATAATTAATAATAATATATAATATAATATATAGTATACATGGGAAATAGCGTCTTACTAACCATTTTATTGAAGGATGCCACTTTAAATAAATCGCATTTTGCAAAATGTTTTTAAGAGGCTGGTCGATGCAACCAGTGACCAGAGGGCTTGTTCATATCTCGCATAGATAATCAGCATTGCCATTAAACGTGGCAATGCTGCCAGCCTTCTGGGATCATGTCGAGCGACAGAGCCGGTTGGCACAAGTTTTTTTTTTATGAATATGTATGTTTTTTTTCGTTTTGTTATTTGTATTAGTTTTATCTGATTTTTACGCAAATATTTATGTTAATGTAAATATTGTGTTATACCGAGCGCTATTAAGTAAAGTGCTGACGCGGACCATGCGCCCGGCGCGTGCGCATCGCCACATAGAAACAGCAAGGTAGGGAAATGTGCTGACTCCAACCACGAGGCTCCACGGACCTGCCTGCGTGACCGCTCCACGTTACTTAGATACATACATCGATCGAGTCAATATCTTAAGCTCTCTAATTGTAATTTCATTTGTAATAAATTTTATTTTATAATTAATCGTTTTTTTTTAGTCCTCCGGCCGCAGCTTTCGTAATTATTGTGTAAACAAAAACAGAATAAAACTTAATCAGGCAGTAGTTAGGTATCAGAAAGCTCGTAACCTCATTCATTTTAACTAAAAGATGATTCCTCTGTCGTAATTGATGGAACATGGTCTGGAGATCTTAAGACAATTAAGACCTATTAAATTTGTCTTGTTGTACTGTGAGACAAGGAATGAGGTTTCATTTTAGAATATATTTGTCATCATATTTCACCGATAGCAGATATTATCTGAAATGTATCTCATTAGTAGGTCTAGCTTCGGTTGTGACTATTGGAAATACATTCCTCCTATACACCTCACAATGTGGTGTTTCTAGGTAAAGTCCATATTCAATTATATTTTACATTATAAAACGCGAACCGACGAAGGCGGGCGAGGCAATTTATCTTAATAAGCACCCAGTCGAGATTAATTGAGCGGGATGCATTAATCGCGGGTTTTAATCCCGGGGGCAAATTAAAAGTGCAATTATTTTTTTATTGGAAGCATTTTCAAACCCTTTCATTGGGTGTTTGAGAAATATGTTTTCATTGACTAGAAATGTTAATTATTGCATTGTTCTATCCTATTTGTAGAAACGTTGTTACGGTAATAGATTTCAAATAACATTTTCAATTTTATTTATCTTCAAAGAAAATTTAACTTTGAAATTAAACTATTTTACGGATTTTATCGCGTTTATTTACTATTTTATTTTCCCGACGTTTCGGCTGCTTTACAGCAACCATGGTCACGGGGGGACTGAGGTGTTAGACGTCCTGATGTCATAGTTAATAACTGGGTAAATTTAACTTTTCAAAAACTAGTAGATGGTCAGGACAATATGCGGATACCTTTATAAAATTTCAATAGATTGTTTGATTTTTTCTTGTCGCTCAAGCGCTAAGATAAATTTTCTGCCACAAAAAATGTCTATTTTGTCTATTTTCTCCTATGGAATAACACCGCGAGCGACTTCATGCGACAGAATCCGTGGTACTCATCTAGTTTTTAACATACCTGGCTGTCCTACTGCATTTGTTCTTCATACTTTGTCAGTACCTACTTACTGGCAACTACAAAACAAAGTGATATTTACACGATAATTATAATAAACATAGTATGTAGGTACATAGATATCTGATTATGTGGCGGTTACATATCGACACTTGAAACACAAGCCTTACAAAGCGACTAAAAACGTAAAAAGAGTTATATATAACTACCAAACGACGCAGAAGAATCCCGCCGCTCGAATGGAATATATATGTAACAAATTTTTCTTTTTTTTGTTGTTTAGTAAGGATTGAAGCAGTAAGGAGTGAACATTGAAGCAGTGGTAGCCGAGTGGTCGAACGCACGCTTTGCAATCAAAGTCCGCAAGGTCAAACCCCGGCTCGCACCTCTGGGTTCCATCTGCGAATCTCATTTTCATCCGAGATTATCACTTGCTAAGAAACGGTAAAGGAAATCATCGTGAGGAAACCTGCACGTCTGAGGGAGCTTGACTAGTTCTCGATAGATGTGTGAAGTCTGCCAACCCGCACCGGGCCAGAGCGGTGGACTATGGCCTGAATCTCCCTCGCATTGACTGGAGGCCCGTGCCTAGCATTGGGACGTTAAAAAGGGCTGTAGTAGTAGTAGTAAGGATTGCCTTTCAAACGTCGATATTAAGCGAAGTTATTGCTTGAAATGTAACGAAACGTGTTTAATGTATGTTTTTGGAATACGTATTCATCAAACACGTCGCTCATTAACGAGGGCAATGTAACGCGACCCCACACAATTAGTCTATCGAGACCAATATCATGTAACTCACACCACACCCGTGTTCGAGCCGCTGTATTGACCTTTCCTCGACATTCCCGAAATAAAAGGTAAATAAAAGTGTAACATAATACATAGGATGAAAAGAAAATCTACTTACACTTTTCCCTTGCATGCGGCGAGTTTTTTAGGCGCAGGAAACCAGCGCGTTTAACACGTTGGCTGCTATGCCAGTTATCATGTCCTTTCAAACTATGCGCAGCCAGTACCAGACCAGTAGGAAATAGCACGATTTCGGCGCACACGTAGGCAGATGCTTACAAGGCTTTTAAATCCTGATGTAGCAGCTAACGTGTTAACTAACACGTCGACCGCGCTGTAAGTATTGTCTTTTGTGACAAATTAAAAAAATGATATAATGTTTATAGATAAGCAAAATTATGTTTTAAAAACGTGGTTATCATTGCCCAGCCTCTAAAGCCATTGTAACTACAATTTATGCGTTTAAGATAGATGAAGGAGCAGGTATTGATAACAATGCAATACAAAGTACGAAATTCCAAAATTCGATCCAACAAATTCCATAAAATATTCATAAGCAACATTTTTAATGATCAAAACATAACATTCAGCCGTTGGCGGCGGGTATAAAAAGTCTTCAGTACCCAACAAATTTTATGCTACCCGTTATGACCCCAAGTGTACTTGTGTATATTTTTTACGCTCTGGTGTGACCATTAAAGCGGGTATTGTGGGACAATCGGGTACCGCACGACACGTGAATTGCCTTTTGAATATTTTCAAAGGAAACGTTGGAAATTGGGTCAAGTAACTAACCCAACGAGGTAAAGGGAAATTAAATACATTTTTTTGTCATAGTGACTTCTACCAAACGAAAATACACACGGAACCTAAAATACAATACATGCCTAGTTTGGGTTTCACGGTAAGTATAATTGGTCTCTTAATTATTTTGGTGAATAAAAATTACTTTAATTTAACTACAAACATATTTTGACTAAGTCGTTTTACAAGATTACACTTAGTATTGTTTGACTATTTTTTTGACATATACAACCAATACTTAGAAAACAGGTACTATACTTTAGCACTTTCTATTGATAACCAATACTCCAGTCATCATCAAAATAATATTAAGGTTTTTTCGATATTATAGTCAAAATAAGGTGAAAAAAAAATAATTCTAAATCAGAAAAATTACAGTGTATTTGGGACATAAAAAGGTAGGTTTTCACCAAATTTCGTGAAAAAATCTTAATTTTTGTATAAGATAAAAATAAAAAACCAAAAACTTGGTTATTGGGATTTTTCACAAAAATGTTGTGAAAAAAGTGTAAATACGAAAGTTGTAGATCTTTTTATTACCTACAACTTTGTCATTCATTTTTTTCCATAGGACTTGTAGTTTTGCCGGAAATCGAGACCACCTCAGATCGCCCGTAAATTATTTTTCCTATTTTTTTTGTTATATTCTCTTCCTTTGTCAAAAAAGAATTAAAGAAAATTGCTTAATCTGCTGGTAAGAAGGTAGGCAAAAGTAGAGTTGAAAGGTATCCATTGTAAACATTGTGAAACAATGAAATTCTACGGGACTACTACAATATGTTTGCAACTTGAGAACAGTCTCCAATATAACCATTGAGTTAAACGCTCCCCTTGGAAGTTTCAAACTTCAACGGCCCGAAGTGCTGAAGCCACTTTACCACTGTGCTTCTACTTAATAAGGATTGCAACCATGATATTATTATGAAAAATACTTAAGTTGAACATTTTTTATTTTTTTAGTCCATTTCGCGTCTCCTTGGCAAAGGCCTCCCCTCTCCCCCGCCACCGGTCCCGATCTTGGGCCATTTCCGACCAGTTGTATGACCCCAAACTAAGCAAAGCTTGTACGATGGAACCATAGGTACAATGGACTGGACTCAGACCAAAGAAAATTTCGAAAAGGCCATTTCCTAAATTACCCGCTGGCGGGAATCGAAGCCGCAACCACCCAGTTCAGTGATTCAAGCATCCTACACTTAAACCATTAGATCAAGCTAGAATCAAGACCATTGATAAGGGGGATCTTATGATAAACAATGGAACTAAAGATTACGACAGGGCGATCAGAATTGTAACAATAGAAGTATTATATCAAGAAGATTAGAATTATTAATACTTCATACTATTGTCCTCACTACAGGGCCCCACGTCCACTAACACTATCGTCGTGGAGTTGCTATGAATCCATTTTTTAAGGCATGAAAACAACATATTTTTTCAATGGTATAATCCTTGATGCAATTTAACTAGTCATAGGCCGTTTGTCCATCGCGCCGTCACCGGACCGTCACCGAGAACGAGATTATTTCGGGCCGAGTTTAAGATGACGTGACGGCGATCGTGTGTCCACCGCGCCGATATCGGTGGCTCAGTCCCAAAAACTGGGCGAACGGCACGGTGCGACGGTAGTGTGTGTTTTGTACGTGTTTTGTATTGCCGGCACATAGGCCCGTCATAAAATCGTGCCGTTCTAGCGGTCACGCCGATCTACTCGAAACGACGACGTGCGGTGGAAACGCGGTTATAGTAGTCCATGTATCGCTACTTCGGCGCCGTCATCTCGTTCTCGTTGACGGTCCAGTGACGGCGGCAGTAGACAAACGGCCATATTCTAGTTACCATTGATACAAGATGTTGTTTTCATGCCTTAAAAATGGAGTCATGGAGAACAACTCCACGACAATAGTGTTAGCAGACTCGGGACCCAGTTTGCATCGACTGAATGTTCCTATGAGAGCACAAAGATATCATTAGAGAATGAAATTCGGAGATCCAGTGAGCCTGGCATTTATTAGAGTGACGACAAATTTGCAATTTAGGTCAGTGGTCGAAATTAAAACTGTATCCATTACCTAACATACTATGCGAGCTCTCAGAATGACAATTAAGCAAATTTCCAGCCTTTAATCTCAATACCTTCCATCTAAATGGATAAAAAACAAGAATGGAAATCAAGTGTCCCATTCAGAAGTTTAACACTCAATGTTGCCAGCTTCAAGGCAGGAAATTGATTTTACTCGGCACGGTTCAACGGATTTACACTAAATATTGAGCGAAATGGCGCATTTGTAATGCGAATTTCATTTTGTATGCGGGCAATGATTTATTGATGGAGTAAAATGGTATTAAACGATAGGTTTTAACTACGCTTGCCTGGGTTTTAAAATTGCCAGAGAGGGGTCGAATACTTTGGTGTCGCGTGGGTTGATCTAACTTAATAAGTTAGTAAAAGCATTTTATCACGACCAATACTTTCACCGCTGAAATTAAAGTAGTTTGTAATATAACAACGGAAAATGTTATTTATCCTTAGACATATTAGCTATTGTCACATTGTTTTACAGAATCCAGTAGAATATTAACACCCCCATGCTATTTCATAAAAAATACTTGATATTTCATTGTACTATTTTTTTGACAAATTATCTTACAATGCTTGATCTGTGTTTTTTTTTCTGTATTATCATCGTAACTCTACGCCTGCTCGTTTTTCAGTTATAAAAAAAACAACAGCATTGCAACTCACCCAAAAAAAAAACAACTTTCTGCAAAAACATTGTAACCCCTTAATACTATAACTAACTAATAATTAATATATTTTCAGTTAGATTAAGTAATATACCTAGAAACAACGAATAACAACACTTAAGAATAGTGTAGGGATCCTTGACATGATACAATTTTTAAACTTTATTTTTGCTCTCACCAAAAAGTAAGAAAAATTAATTACAATGTTATTGCATGGATGTGTCGATATGATCAATAATCCAAATTTAGCGCAATGAGCTCCATAACAAAATGCATTTCATCAAAGCCGTTAGCCAAACTTTCAACATATATTCCGACCAAAATATAACGTGATATATTGGCCGCTTTATTGAATAAAGTAAACTGTGGTTTCACGGCGAAGACTAATGGCCGCGCCAGGCACAGCCCATAATATCGCCAGGTGATACAAAATTGATCTACACAACGTCACGTGGAAATATGATCGTCTTTTATCATAAATAATGAAGGTTCAAGCCTTTTACTTGGAGTCGGTAACGTGATAACTCAAGCGTTGATGTTTTGTGGAGGTTTTTCGACAGCATGCGTGATTATCAACAGTTGCTGCTGAATTGGATATCGGCAGTGAAATTTTGTACGCAAAATCACCTTGAAAGATACAGATGTCGTGTTTTTAAATGTCAAAAATATAATGAAAGCAAATTCCTTACATCTCTAGGATCCCAGCAATATAAATTATTGCAAAGACTGGGAAAATATCCAATAGGTATAGTCGAATACAATACTGACTCATAGTCGAATACTATTAATTTGATGCACAGATCAAAAGTGTCTTAGAATGCCACTTTGATTAATTCATGATGACTTTCTATAACTTTAGGGGTTAACTTTCAAATAAACAAATAATACCAAGTTTTTTAAGATTTATCATTAATTACAGAATGTGCAGTGTTTTTTGCACTAAACACAGGCTTGTGTCATTTGAAACAAGAATCAGATTCTATTCATAATTTTTTTTTTTCTGTATAACAATGATTGATAGGTTTTTGTATTGAGTAAAGTTTAACAAAGGGATGCTAATTCAGTAGGGTGCGAGAAAGGTAAAGGTCTGTCTGAGGAAATTGGAGGACGTGAGATGCATACGGCATTTAAATATTTTTTCAAACAAAGGTATATTTAGTTACGAGAGCTAATTCCATTATAAAGTCTCATCAAAAATCAGGAACCAAGCCTAAAACCGAACCAGTGTAAGTAAAATACGATTCTGTGGAGAATATTCTTAGTTTGCTTAAGATTATCTTTCTTAACATTTAGTCCGTTAGGCTCAACGAAATAGTTGTTTCTGAGTATAAATCTAAAGTACTACACTTTTTTAAGCACTATTTTGACGTGTCTTTAACCGACTTCCAAAAAGGAGGAGGTTCTCAATTCGATGGGTATTTTTTTTATGTATGTACACCGATTATGATCCGATTTACGTGATTCTTTTTTTGTTTGATACGGAATAGATGCCATTAGGTCTCATAAAAATTTAAAGCTGTACGGCCAAGTTTTCATTTTATGAACATTTTTATGTTTATTATGATCATTATTTACGTGGATGATGTAGTTGTATACGGCTTTTTAAGTTTTCATTTCGGTGCCAGTTCATGTGTGTATTTGCCTAGTGTGACGTAGATTGGCATCCACTCCAAATGTAATGAATTATAAGGTTATTTCTAGCTTTTTTAGTGCGACTAGGTTTTTGATGTCGGTTCTTGTTTTTTGTTAAAAAAAGTTTATTATTCAAACCGGCTTACCAAAGTCATGTCTAGCTAATGATATTTCTAGCTGTTAGCGAGTACTTTAGTTTAAGTAATGACTACTTATCTGTCTTAATTTTGAATTCGAAAATAAACGTATCCAACGTTTTGAGTAGACAAGCAACAAATAAATGTCAACATTTTCTTTTACTTGGTAGTTCACCAGCAGTGGTAGCTGAGTGGTCGAACGCACGCCTTGCAATCAAAGTGTGCAAGTTCAAACCCCGGCTTGCACCTCTAACACTTATGTGAGAATCTCATTTCCATCCGAGATTATTACTTGCTATGAAACGCTGAAGGAAACATCGTGAGGAAACCTGCACGTCTGAGGGAACTTGACTAGTTTTCGATAGATGTGTGAAGTCTGCCAACCCGCACTGGGCCAGCGTGATGGACTATGGCCCGAATCCCCCTCGCATTGAGGGGAGGCCCGTGCCCAGCAGTGATACGTTATAGTAGTTTATTTTACTACCTCGATGACGGTTTGGTCTAATGGTCTATGCGAATCGGCTCACTCCACCGGGTGGCGACTTGTACTATTTGTTAGAGAAATAGGTAATCTAAACTACTAATATTTACTACTAAATATTTAAACGCGAGCATGATATGTGACACTCTTCTGTTTTGTTCACTCTGTCACGGCATGTATAACGATAACCAATGTGCTCAAAAGTTTACTATCAATTCGATGTTCCACAGCAGAACTAAGCGCATAGATGAAAGGCATAATAAAACAACATGTTATGGATGTCAAGTATTTGTCAACAGATTTAATGATAGCAGATATCTTGACTCTCTAATTTAAACCTCTAACCACGGATAAATATGAACAGTTTGTTAAAGTTTCATGTTTGTCGAACGAGTAAACTATAAGATATTTTAGTCTATTAAATATATATATTTAATTAAATATATATATATATATATATATTTGTCTATTAAAGTTATTTTTTTGGTTAAGTTAATGTTTCATGTGATAATTTAACATATAGTTATTATTATTATTTTATAGCTATCTAAGGGAGTAAAATCTACTTGCGAGGACTGGTCCAACCATTTTTCTCTTAATGATTTACCATCTTCTCTCCCATACTGCGTTGAACGCATCTTACCAAAGCAATTATTTCTATAACCATCTGTTGTTTAGAATAATCCCTTCATTGTAAATGGGAGTAGACGCACCTTACTGTTCTAGCTTCCTAAGCGTAAAGACTATATTTGTATTTAATATTAGACTGCCGTGAGTATAATTCTTCTCTGGTATTGTGGCAAAGGTGCTGTCTGCTCTCAAGGCATTGCTGCTCCTGAGTCATTTTGAAAAGAGTAACCATTGGGTTTATTACCGGTTTTTCTCAGTGGAAGCAGTATTCCGAACCGGTGGTAGAATTTGACTATTTGTAAGTACTTTTTGGCCTACACGAATAAAAAAAAAATGATTTTGATTTTAAAAGGTATGTTACAATATTTTATGTTATCGCATCGCATTCGGTAGCCTATTAGGGGTATGCACCAGTAATCCTCAGATTTATAGTTTCCAAGTAACACGCTTGGAACGGTGCCATAGTATATAGATTGCCACTTCGGAAATTTTAAAATATGACACGCTAGTTAATAAATCACTGGGTGGAAGTCCACTTGATACATTTGTTTATTGAATTTTGTGGAAAACAACTTTGTTCGTTTACAGTTAAGGATTAGTTTATTATTGGCAACAAATACACTTTCAAAGAGCACCTGGATGTTTTAAACGAAAATGTAAATTAAATTTGCTTTGTATGACCAAATAACAGTTGTTATTAAAATATTATTAGTACGATTGCTCTGTCAGTCATATGTTTAGTAAAAAAATAATCACATCGAGGAGTGAAAGGCTATTTGTCTTAAACGACATTTTTTTAACTTTACATGAGAGCCTACTCATTCGATGCAGAAAAGTTTGCTGATTCCAAATATGTATTAGTCAATATCGTCTAAAAATGTCGCTTATGTCAAATTGCCTTTCACCCCCCGATATGAATATTGGGACGCAAAAATAAGAAGACCGACAATTTATCCTTTGTGAGAAAAATCCACAATTATAAATACATCAAAATACATCATCACGCCTGTATTCCCCGAAGGGGTAGGCGGAGGTGCACTGTAGTGCGCCCACACTTCGCCGATGTATTTTGGTCCCAATGTAATAGAGGACGAGCCTATTACCATTATACCGGGCACATTCCCCTCAATACGAGGAAGATTTGGGCCATAGTCCACCACGCTGGCCCAGTGCGGGTTGGTGAACTTCACACGCCTTTCTATAGACGTGCAGGTTTCCTCACGATGTTTACCTTCACCGTTCAGCAAGTGGTAATCATTGTTGAAAATGACATTCGCACATGAAAATTATCTCAGAGGTGCGGGCCTGGGATTTGAACTTGCACCCCTTACGTTCAAGGCGGGCGTTCTGCCCGCGAGGCTACCACTGCTTCAATCCACAATTAGACAGAATATAAATTTCCTCTGTTAGTGAAAAAGTAGCTAGCAGCTGTTTTACACGAGCATGACTTGAGGGAGGTCTTAAAGGTAGATAAATAGTTTCGATTAGCTGTTTCAGCTTCAACCTAAAGAAGGTCGTTCATCTCACACTCTCCGTAAGATACTTCACAATCGCAAATCATCAAACGTACGCAAACAAAAAGAGAAAAAGTGCCAAGTCGCTAAACCCCGCCACCGTTCTTTAGCAATCGACAAAACAAGAAACAGTGTAGTTACCCCACTGAAGAGGGGGAAACAAAACAGGAGTCGTCGCATTGTCTGTGAAGACAAAACGCAGTAGAGGTCACGACGACGAACAAAGAGTTGCGTCCTAAATAATAGACGAGCAGTTTCACTGACGCGCAACGCTAGACACCATATTCACAAAACTGTTTTATTGGGGTAACGTTTGAAATCTTGAACTTGACTTGTAGCAAACATATTTTAACCAACAGAATCAGAATTAGATTTTATTCATGTAAACCAATACAGGCCCTTATGAATCGTCAGTAAAAAAATAAATACATCATCATATTCACGCCTGTATTCCCTGATGGGGTAGGCAGAGGTGCACTGTAGTGCGCCCACACTTCGCCGATGTATTTTGGTCTCAATGTAATAGGGGGCGAGCCTATTGCCATTATACCGGGCACATTCCCCCTCAATACGAGGGAGATTTGGGCCATAGTCCACCACGCTAGCCCAGTGCGGGTTGGTGAACTTCACACGCCTTTCTATAAACGTGCAGGTTTCCTCACGATGTTTTCCATCACCGTTCAGCAAGTGGTAATCATTGTTGAAAATGACATTCGCAGATGAAAATTGTCTCAGAGGTGCGGGCCTGGATTTGAACTTGCACCCCTTAATTTCAAGGGGGGCGTTCTTGCCCGCGAGGCTACCACTGCTTTTAAAATATAAATAATATTAATAGTATCTCTACCACTAACTACCAAAACTAAATAAATAGTCGTCGATTTACAAATTTATATACTCTATACAAGTAAATAAAATTTAAGTATCTGTGTTGACTGTCAAAATAATTAAATGCATGTGAAAGTATTTATAACAAAGTATATATAAACAATGTTTAAACGTTTAGCCAAACTACCTACCTGTTTGATTTGGATTATCTCTATAACGGCTGAACTGATTTAGACGGGACTTTCACTCGTAGATGGCTGATGTTACATGGATTACTAGCATAGTCAATTTTATTTATATTAATGATATTTTGGTGTCAATTTTGTTGGAAGCAAATTACATTAAAATAAGCTTATTACCGTCCTTTTAATAGTACTAATGAATGACGAAGGCGATAGAAGCGAGATATTTTTTTTTCATAGTGCTATCCATTTTATAGAGCAGTGGTAGCCGAGTGGTCGAACGCACGCCCTGCAATCAAAGTGTGCAAGTCCGAACCCCGGCTCGCACCTCTGCGTTTATGTGCGAATCTCATTTGCATCCGAGATTATCACTTGCTATGAAACGGTGAAGGAAAAAATCGTGAGGAAACCTGCACGACTGAGGGAATTTGACTAGTTCTCGATAGATGTGTGAAGTCTGCCAACCTGCACTGGTGGACTATGGTCTGAATCCCCCTCGCATTGAGTGGAGGCCCGTGCCCAGCAGTGGGACGTTAAATGGGCTGTAGTTAGTGCTGTCCAACTTGTTTTATTTACATTTAGTATAACAGAATTTTCATAATTATCTTATTATAATGTTATTAAGTATGTTATGGTTCCTAATAGAAACGGTGCATTCAATCAAGCTATTTCATCACCATTGATTCCAGTAAAGCCTCCGACACATTGAGGCGTTCACGCTCACGTGTAATATGTTTTGTCGTACCGAAAAAAACTCTATTGAATCATAGATAAAAGTTCATTCTTCAACTAACTGACACTGCGAGCGAATTTTGACGCGTCCCCCACGCGTCAAAATTTGCTTGCAGTGTCAGTTAGTGGCTGTTACCCAGGAAATTCAATCTTTATGCATGTTGTCCATAGAGTAACTAGAGAACCCATATCGACCCCACCCTGCGTATGGCACTGCGGCAATTTTTAGGGTTCCGTACCCAAAGGGTAAAACGGGAACCCTATTACTAAGACTTCGCTGTCCGTCCGTCCGTCTGTCACCAGGCTTTATCTCATGAACCGTGATAGTTAGGAAGTTGAAATGTTCACTGATGATGTATTTCTGTTGCCGGTATAACAACAAATACTAAAAAACAGAATAAAATAAATATTTAAGGGGGCTCCCATACAACAAACGTGATTTTTTGCCGTTTTTGTAGATAATGGTACGGAACCCTTCGGGCGCGAGTCCGACTCGCACTTGGCCGGTTTTTTGACGTTTATCGTACATAGACGTACATAAATGTAGTAACTAATTTATTTGACACCTTAGGTATTTACTTGATTCAGCAACTTCATAGGCCACCTGCAATAGCGGAAGTCAGATAAACGTCAGAAAAAATTGCCGCAGGGCGGAGTCGATAGTCCATCTCCGTTTTACTCTATGATATTGATGCGGAGTTCTTTTTTGACGCCCTAATCTGTGCAGGATTACGAAACCATGGCGTGGTGACAGCCGATCCGCACTGTTATTAATTGTCTAATTTATAACACGCAACGGGCCGTGAACAATGTATCGACATTTGTAGACATATGCGGATGTCGGGCGGAACTCGGCGGATGTGGTGTGCAATTCGGTATACAGAATGTTTTAGAAGACCGAAATAATACTTTGACGTTTGCATCAGTACCTATCGGGTATACAACTGAATGGTATAAATTTTTTATCGAAATTCGACCATGTTTTTCCAACTCTATTACTTTCTATTACTCGTAATATCTCGTGTAATATGTACAATTTGCATGTTCTGTTTTGTGAATATTGGTAGTTAGTTGCCCCTCATAATTGTATTTTATTGATATTGTTTTCTTATATTTACGCGAATACTATACATTGAAATAAAACTATTTTACGGATTTTATCGCGTTTATTTACTATTTTATTTTCCCGACGTTTCGGCTGCTTTACAGCAACCATGGTCACGGGGGGACTGAGGTGTTAGACGTCCTGATGTCATAGTTAATAACTGGGTACCTTCATATTTAGTTGTTGTTTGCGGTCCGATCCACGCAGAAAGTGTTTACGGTGTCTTGAGGTCTTGCAATGGTACACTTGGTTTTGGATTTAATCATATTAATTACTGGATCCCAAGTTGGTGGTAGCACCCAGCCATCTTCCCTATTGAAATTAGGATGTTTGTTAATTTCAATGGCCTCACGTATCATCCTTGGTCGGAGTCGGTGTTCTTTTGCGGGGATATGCGGTTTATCAAATCTGATATAATGGCGGGTGCGGTCCTGTACATGTTCACAGATTTCAGACTTCGTGGAGCATCAGTGTTTCACGTCAGCTATATGTTCTTTTACGCGGGTTTTTATTGATCTTTTAGTTTGTCCTATGTAAGAGAGCCCACATTCACAATCGAGTTTGTATACCCCTGCATCTTGTAGAGGAATGTGACACTTGACAGGTGGTAAAAACTGACTAATCTTCTTCGGTGGCTTGAAGTAAGTTTTGATTGAAGCCCGTTTCAAGATGTTGCCAATCTTGTCTGTGACACCTCTTATGTATGGTAGTACAGCAGGTAGACGCTCAACTGTGGCTGGTTACACTCGGTCACTGTGAAGGCGGCGTGGGACCCGAAGCTTGTTGTCGTGCAATACTTGCTTGACGTAGTGGATCTCGGCAGCCAGGTGTTGCTCATCACAGATCCCTTGTGGTCTCTGAAACAAAGATTTACCCACGGTAGCTAACTGTGTTGGATGGTGGTGAGATTCACCGTTTAAGTACCTACCGTTTAAGTACCTATCGGTACCTACCAGTTATTAACTATGACATCAGGACGTCTAACACCTCAGTCTCCCCGTGACCATGGTTGCTGTAAAGCAGCCGAAACGTCGGGAAAATAAAATAGTAAATAAACGCGATAAAATCCGTAAAATAGTTTTATTTCAACGTATTTTATTGAGTTACGTATGTTACACTGCTGAATAGGGTTATGTGTGTACCCAAATGTGTGTCTATAACTCAGAAACGATGATATTTAGGTATGATCTGTCTTCGTTAAGCATCCATATGTGAGCTACCGTATATTTACCCAAAGTATTATTTCTGACTCCTGATATATCCTGTGTAACCGTTGGGTATGGTTGGTGCATGGAATTATTTCTGTGGTTGGCTTTCCATATAGCTGCTATGCCACATGCGGACATTTTAGTTTAGTTACGGCCGATTTTTCAATCAATACATTTCAGTAGAGTTACTTGTCTTAAAAAGGCGAGTTCACAAGCCAATTCATATTTGAATATAAATTTTTTTTAGATTATTTTTCGGCAAGTGAAATATTGTATCTTGGAACATAAAAAAAAATACCGATCGAATTGAGAACCTCTTCCTTTTTGGAAGTCGGTTAAAAAATGTTAACCCGAAATTACAGTTGTTCATCTTCAAACCCCTTAAAGTATAATTTTTAAAAGTGTTTTGTAACACCACTGTAAAAGGATAAAAAGTCTTTATAAATGTGCCTAAATACTCCTGGGTTTTCACAAACTTGTGATCAGTACTTCATAATTAAGAAGCGGCATAGCAAATGCCAAGTCATTTTAATGTCTAGAAGGGACAGAATGATATGAGATTATTTTTCTATGCCTTTTAAATGTCGCACTGCTGGACAAAACTTCCTTCCAATTATATTATATGCTAAAAAGACGTCCAAATACGCTGAAATGGGTCAAATTGATGCCATAAGGCAATCTTGTCTGATACGTCTTGACGTAGACCTCAAAGTTACGTACGAAATTGGACTTGTAAAACTGTCAAATATTAGGAAAAGCTTCCCTCTTGATATTGATGTTGCTTCCCTCTTCTCCATACATGTCCGTACTTTTTTGTGTTTTTTTTTAATAAAATCTCCACTTGTAACATGATACTTAAAAAAAAAAAACTATATACTCCGTTCGACAGCGAATAACCAGAATTTTAATCAACGGACAACTGAAAAATCGTTCCTGTGGGATTGGTGAAAGCGAAATATTAATAACCGGTACCAAACTACAGAGGCGAGTTTTACACGCACGGGTTATCCGGACACATAAATATAAATAGGAAATAAAGGGTACGAATTTTGATATTCGGATATTACAAACTCAACAACTCTACTGCACTATCCGTCTACGTAAATACATAGTTAGAAAAAGAAACAATTTAAATTTACCAGGATCTTCACTTTATTTTTATTAAAAGTCACATGCTGTGTAAATATTACTAAATAGATAGCTAATGTCTTTACGAAGAAAAAATATGATACTGCCCAGTCGTCTAAGAACTACAGTGATACATTTCCGGATGATTCGGACAAAGGAATATAGGACACCGATTTCGATCTCCGGATGTTGTTCAACGTTTACTGACACACGGATTTTTGTTGTATCCTGCTTATATCCGGGCCAGTAGTTGGCGTGCTGAAATTCATGACCATTTAACACGTTTACCTGAGCTAATAGAGGAACCGGATAAAATGAACGGAGTTTTGGTGTTTCCAATATGGTGGAAAGCGATGTTATTATTAAATATATTTGATATTATCTTGATTGTACAACTTTGTCATACATTGATTTCAAAATTTTTATTTATAATATTAAAATAAATGCATGTTTCAGGACCATATTTAGCTTTTCAAGGCCACTGTTAATGAATGATAAGTTTCTTAAATAAATTTGAAGGTTGGTGAGTTCAAAATCTTATTTTGTCTATTGTGCGTTAATTCTCATTCAGGGTTACCCGGAGAAAAACTCTAGACACTAAGGCCTGTTTTTATTCTCTGAACAATACTTTACTAGGGAAACAATATAAAAATAATTATCTCACAGAAACCAAGAACAAAGCAGAAGAATACAAATAGGTAGGCATGATTATTTTAGGAGTCTAATTTAGAGCCTTTGTTAATTGAACAGTGGGCGTTCCATTATAATTTTCACGTTAGTACATTTTCAGGCATTTTGATTTGTGATTCAAAGATGCTCTACAAATAAATTAGTTTTATAGAAATATAATATCGAGGGGTGAAAGACTATTTGACCTAAGCGACATTGACTTACATACATATTTGAAATCAGCTATTTCTTTTGCGACGAATACTACCATACCTCCTGTAAAGTTGAAAAAAATGTCGCTTAAAACGGGTTACAGACTACGCTATAATATAATAGCATATCGTATATAGCTCATAGCACAACAATATCGCGCACCATACATTGACGTGGCCACGTTCACACTGTACTGTACTATATATTATTGGCTTTGTATGGTGCGCGATATTGTTGTGCTATATAGGTAATATACAGCATTTTCCCTCGATATGATGTTATTATTTAGTGGTGTTATGAAATTTAACACCATGAAGGACTCACAAATTTGTAGTCTTTAAACCGAAGCTGAAGTATTGCCATTGGCAACGGTCCATAATTGAAGAAGTGCATCCGGAGCCTAAAGGGTTTGCCAAATTCCACCCATGGGATGTTAATGTATTGCCAAAAATATCTCTCCCATGACTTCGAAGGATATCAGTATATTTATAACGATACAACATATTTGGAATATCAGTTTTTTGTTTGTTTTTTATATCTTAGTGCTTTCTAATTATTAGTACAAATCTTGTCGCAGTGCATGTTAGCGCAATTATTTACAGCTGCAAGGGATTACAGACTTGAGTATTTGATATTAATTTCAAATGAATACCTCCACAGGTTTCTAAAAACGGGTCTTAACAGACAGACAGACAACGAAATGATCATAATATGAGTTCCTTTTTTCCTTTTCAAGGTACAGAACCTTAGAAAGTGGCAGTACTAGTGTCTACGTAGATTCCTCTTCTTCCTTTTTACAAGCTTTATATTAACTTGCAATGTATGTCCGGGTGGAATCTAGCAACAGAATTTTAAATCAGTTATCTTTAACCGATTGAGCTGAAATTTGGTACATACGCTTATTTTGGATGACAATGCATGCTTAGCTATGTGACGTCATTCTAATTCTAATATGGCGGATCATCCAAGATTTCGGAATAGTTATTTTTTCTGCACTACCACAGTATCGGTATCCAATGTAAGGGCTTGCTGAGGAGAACATGAAAACTAAGGGCAATTAAATAAAAGCTTGTTTTAAAAAAAAGTTTTTTTAATGGTGCCTAATGAAACAAAATGGTCTGTGGGTAATGATGATAGAATAAGATGAGGAATAGCTGCACCTGCGATATTTATACCAATGTCGAGGAATTAATAACAAGGACAAATTTAATGAATGCCCATTATAAATAAAAATGGGTGAAGTCAGTGATAAAGATTGTGGATGAATCCTACTACTACTACAGCCCTTTTTAACGTCCCACTGCTGGGCACCTGCCTGCCCTCAATGCGAGGGGGATTCAGGCCATAGTCCACCCACGCTGGCCCAGTGCGGTTGGTGAACTTCACACGCCGTTCTATAGACGTGCAGGTTTCCTCACGATGTTTTCCTTCACCGTTTCTTAGCAAGTGATAATCTCGGATGAAACTGAGATTCACACATGAAACCCAGAGGTGCGAGCCGGTTTGAACCTGCGCACTTTGATTGCTAAGCGTGCGTTCGACCACTCGGCTACCACTGCCTACTAGGATGAATCCTACGCAGAACCATTCAAACGCCTCATTGGTTGGCGTTTCACAGAACACAGACTTTGATGAATGTCGCCGTTGGATAGAGCAATTGTTGCCAATTTGTTAGTGGTACGATCCATATTACATTGTTTAGTGAATTAATGGCAGCAACAAAGCCGCCGAAACCTGTACCGGACGGTGGAAATGATTTAATGGAAGCGGCTCGCTGGCGTTTGTGAAACGACAAATCATTTTAATAGTTGGCAATATTGATGAGTTTTATAATACTACTACCATAGCCTCTTTAAGCCCAATAAGTATTAATGTAAATAGACGATATTCGATAAATTATTATTGTATACTTACGAGTAGGTAGTTGAATATATCTTTGTACCTCAGTCTGCAATAAACGGTTACAACGAACATACGTAGTTCTTATTCGCATACATTACAGGCACGGGTCTCCTTAAATGCAAGCGGATTCAGGCCATAGTCCACTACGCTGGTCCAGTACAGGGTGGCAGACTTCACACATCTATCAATAACTACGAGTTATATAATAACGCAACTTAAATGTGTGTCTCTTGTCTTCAATGACGCTTATAATCTATCCAGACATCATGTCCATACAATACATCGTAGTACATCATCACGCCTTTATTATCCAAAGAGGAAGGCAGAGGTGCACTCCAGCGCACCCACAGTTTGGCGTTGTAATTCGGTCCCAATTTTATGGGGAGCTGGCCTATTGCCATTATATCTGGCACATTGCCCTTCAATGAGCTTTGGGCCAAAGTCCACTATCATGGCCCAGTGCCCGTTGATGAACTATACGCGCTTTTCTATAGACGTGCAGTTATCAAAGTGAATGAAATTAGTTTTTCCATTTGACTAAAGTATTGTAAATTTCCACCATACCCAAGAACATTCTTGAAAAATCAACGACGAAATGACTAAATTAGTTAAAAGCAGGAAATCTTACTTTGAAATCACTTACACAAGCCATTACGTATAATAGTTTCAAACCATTAAAATGATACGAAACGGCCCAAACAAATTAACCCAAAATAATATCAAAACATTGACCAACATCCGTTGTTTCAGCTTATTATGAACATTCATAAAATAACTAAAATTATAGGTCGGTCGTAACGCGAAACCCTCATTACGTACAATTATGTACATATCATTATTTCCGCAGCGATGACAGCCACTGGCATAATGCACGCCGAGTATTAACCGTCGTAATTATATAAGATAGGATTAATTTATAGTTTGGGCACTGTCCAAGGGACAGTACGTTGCGGATGCGTCTTTAAACTTCTAACTGCCGCATAAGGAGGGTTATTTCGAAATATAATTTTTGATCTCTTTTTGCAGTGGTAGCCTAGTGGGCAAGAACGCCCGCTTTGAACGTAAGGGGTGCAAGTTCAAACCCCGGGCCCGCACCTCTGAGATAATTTTCATGTGCGAATGTCATTTTCAACAATGATTACCACTTGCTGAACGGTGAAGGAAAACATCATGAGGAAACCTACACGTCTACAGAAAGGCGTGTGAAATTCACCAATCTGCACTGGGCCAGCGTGGTGGACTATGGCCCAAATCGCCCTCGTATTGAGGGGGAATGTGCCCGGTATAATGGCAATAGGCTCGCCCCCTATTACATTGGGACCAAAATACATCGGCAAAGTGTGGGCGCACTACATTGCACCTCTGCCTACCCCTTCGGGGAATACAGGCGTGATGATGTATTTATATTTTAGATTGTTTCCGTCAAAATAAATAAATATCGCCAGCATATACTCATCGTATAATACCAAACTAAGCAAAGGATGTGTTATGGGTACCATAAAATGGACTTGGTGCTATCCCATTTACACTCAGACCAGGGCAAACTTAGTAAAGGTCATTTCTGATATAAGCCGCTTGCGGGATTCAAGCCCGATGCAGTTAGCCGAGCGGGCCACCCTTAAACCAAGCTGTCGTTTCACAGATAATAGACATTATTTATCTTCTTTTCTTATAATTTTTCTTTATACAGTTGCTGACTTACCTTTTGACGTCTCATAATTGTAAATAATTTTGCGCTGTTCGGCAGTATTATCGACTTCAAAATGTATCAATATTCAGAATTGCCCAAGTTTCCACGTATATGTCATAATCGTAACTTTAGCTGGTTCCTGAGATCCTTAGTCATCGACTAACAAATGATGAGACGAGTTATTGACAACAGATAGTTTTTTTATATTGCGTATTCGTTATAAGTAGTATATCCATATCGAGAGGTGAAAGCCTCTTTGACTCAAACGATATTTTTTCAACTTTACAGGAGAGCATACTCATTCGACGCAAAACCATTAGCTGATTCCAAATATGTATATAAGTTAATATCGCCCAAAAGTGTCGCTTAAGTCAAACAGCCTTTCAGCCCTCGATATGCATTTAGTAAACAGCTGTTATTTGGACATCACAAACAGGCATATACATTTGTATATATATAGATGGTTTACCTATCTCGAAATGTATTGGCTTTACAAACTACTAATTTTAGTAGTTTGTAAAGCCATCCTAATTTAAAACATAACACATCCTAATTTCAATAGGGAAGATGGCTGGGTGCTACCACCAACTTGGTATCCAGTAAATTATATGATTAAATCCAAAACCAAGCGTACGATTGCAAGACCTCAAGACACTGTGAGCACTTTCTCCGTGGATCGGACCGCAAACAACAACTAAATATGAGGGTACCCAGTTATTAACTATGACATCAGGACGTCTAACACCTCAGTCCCCCTGTAACCATGGTTGCTGTAAAGCAGCCGAAAAGTCGGGAAAATAAAATAGTAAACGGTAAGGAAACTGTGAAAACCGGGTAAATTTGGTGAAACCACAAATAAATCGGATATTGTTGTATCATTTGCTTGCAATTGAGTCGCTTACAACATACGTCTAAACGGAAAAAAGTTACGCCATGACCCCACATAAAAGTGTTTCTGATGCTGCCCATCGATTCATGAAATCGCGCGGCCGGAAAGATATTATCTGTAGCACAGTGCGGTTCGACGCCGGGAAATTACGCCCCTCATTATTTCGGCGCCATTTTATTCGGACAGTCGCGGAAAATGTACCAGCTGCACAGAGTTATAGTTTCGCTGTATGTGCTGCTCGCATATAATGCGGTCGCTCAACACGACAAGGGTGAGTTTTTAATCAAACGCAACGTTTTAAAATTCGAACCATTTTAAAACACAAAATTTTAAAATTCGAACCATTTCAAAACACATCTTTTAAAAATCTAACCATTTCAAAACATCTTTTAAAACAAACCTACTCGAAATATTTCTTGGGATTTTGAAACTTCAAAAATGCGAGAAGTCGCTTTGAAAGCGTGGACAAAAACCACTCAGTGGAGTGTCCACTCACAGGTCCTAGTCCCCTCAAAATCTTGTAAAATGGGATATTGTAACTAAAAAACCATGGCCAACTCCACGTGACATTTCATTACAAGAACTTACTTTTTTAATTCCACTCCTTGCGTGTTAGACGTTCTTATTTATTTGACGTTTTGCATACGCACGATCTGTATTTTCTGTCTCAATTTACCAACAATATTAATAATAAAATTCAATTGCACGATTCCCGGACATACATTGCAAGTTAATATTGAATGAAGAACAAGCTGGTGTCGTATCTAACATAAAATGATTGGGTCCAATTTAAGACTTAAGATTTTTACAGAAAACTCCTTCACCGACATAGTTCGGAGAACACTTATAGCAACTGCTCACTCCTGCATGGACCACGTCAACGCAACTGTCAGCGACTTGGAACACCTAAGAGGTGAACCTCCGTATCCTGAGAAGGCGGCTTGCATCATCAAATGTTTGTTAGAAAAGGTGAGAACATCTAGAAATATTACATTAAAAAATGGGACAATGGGTTTTGATCCGTTCCTTTGTGAATAAAAAAAATATAGTAGATAAAAATGATTTGGGATGATGCTATTGGGAAATAGTTATTTGTACCAACCAAACCACATACATGCCCTTGGGCATTATAAACATTAGATGGTTTATAAATGAAATAATTACAATAGCAGAAAAAAGACCAATCCTTTTCAGTGGGGTAAGCACACCTCTGACACAGATACGCTCTCCCACTCTTATTTCATCCGACAGAAAGAAAGACAAGATCAACATATTCCGTGACATAAGTCATAAGTCTAGTCTTGGCGCACATGCTACATCAACAATAATAATTATTGACAGATCGGCGTAGTCAAGGGCAACAAATATTCCAAAATCGGTTTCATGACGTCTGTCACGCCTCTCGTGTTCACAAACAAGAAGAAATTGGAACACATGAAGAGAGTATCCGAGAGTTGTGAGAGAGAGGTAACTATGTTAAACAAGGTAGTATGCCAGCCGAGGTAAAAGTATTGATTTCATATTATTTTGACTTTTTTAACAGAATTTGTTTCAAAAAAGCCGTCAACAAATAAAAGTAGTACTAATAATTCCACTGCCGAAAACGACCTCCTCACCGGTAGGTACTTACTATCAGAAAAGAACAGCCCAGGGGGGCAATTCTCGCAAGATCGACATCATTCGACGTATGTAAAATTATAGATTATGTCGATTGGGTGAGAATTCAATTACATTCAAAACTGAGAAGGTCCCAGATTAGAGGTAGGCATGTCCTGGAAATGCCAACCATCTAGTTGGCATTGCGACCTCATTAGACCGTGAAGAAAACGAGCCACACACCTCTGCCCACGCCTTCGAGGAGTACAAGCGTGATATTTGCTACTACAGTATTATTAGCAGTGGTAGCCTCGCGGGCAAGAACGCCCGCCTTGAACGTAAGGGGTGCAAGTTCAAATCCCAGGCCCGCACCTCTGAGATAATTTTCATGTGCGAATGTCATTTTCAACAATGATTACCACTTGCTGAACGGTGAAGGAAAACATCGTGAGGAAACCTGCACGTCTATAGAAAGGCGTGTGAACTTCACCAACCCGCACTGGGCCAGCGTGTAGGACTATGGCCCTAATCTCCCTCGTATTGAGGGGGAATGTACCTGGTATAATGGCAATAGGCTCGCCCCCTGTTACATTGGGACCAAAATACATCGGCGAAGTGTGGGCGCACTACAGTGCACCTCTGCCTACCCCTTCGGGGAATACAGGCGTGATGATGTATTTATATAGTATTATTATAATTCACAAATTACAGATGTTATACTTAATTATATAGTAGGCATGGAATTATGAGTAGAAGACAATTTCGTTCCATTTTATTTATAGATGTAGAAATTATTGTAAGGTAAAGAAACACAAGTGGGTTCCGAAATAGGTAGATCAAATAACACCTAGATATTAACTTAGCCCAACTACATCATTCAAAAGTGACATTAATAACGCCTTCTGTCAGAGAACTTGAAATCGGCGGACGAAATTCCTGGAGAAATTCCTTTCACCAAATAATTGTTATATGAATTGGTTGTAATAATAATATTTACTCCTCCTGTTGGTTATGAACAGAAAATTACTTAAGAAAATAGATATGAGAAAGACAGGACCGACGGACGATGGAAATTTTGGTATAGTGATGACTCCAAACCCTTTTTTTTTTCATAGTTCACTATATATGTTTTATTTTTCTTCTACGACGGCTTGATCTTGAGGTTTGAGCGTAAGCTGCTTGGCTCACTGAACTAGGTGGTCACAGGTTCGATTTCCGACAGTGACCTATTCCAAAAATGCCGAATTTGCTGTGGTCTGAGTGAAACTGGGATAGACCCCAATCCATTGTACGGTACCCATTTATTTATCGAACATCGCAAAGCTAAATTAACGATAACTTAGTGGATAAGCGAGCCCTGTTAGTAACCAAGATTTTCAGCGTTCGATCCCTACTCTGACCGTGAGCTCTAGCATAAGAATCGACCTTAGTTTGAGGGGCTAATGGATATACTAGAAATATTACCTCATAAATTATTAGTAATCCTATAAAAATAATAATTATGGAACTCTTTACAGGTGAACCATAGTCACACGACTCCCTGTCAACTTGGCAACGAAGTGACGACTTGCATCTTTAAATACGCACCAGAGCTACATTTCAAGTCTTAATAATAAATAAACAAAATATTCTTTGTAGGCATGTGTTAAAAGCGAGTTAAATAAATACTACCTAGTAAATACTGTTTGTTTCGACGTGGTATGCTAAATTTGACTTCCTTGAAGACTGATCCGCCATCTTTATCCCTGCAATCGTCCATTTTAATTTATAATGTGTTTGTTTGCCCTTGCTATTAATTACTTGATACTGGCTGAAATACACGTTAAACGAGGGTAGAGCCATTCCTCATGTTATTCCATTCAATATCATGATTTAATTCATTTCGTAAAAGAAGAAAGAAGAAGAAATCGTTTACCTCCCTCATGTACATCTACAAGTCTGGAAACGATTACGAATGCAAACTAAACTAAACACATACCTTTAGAAAATCTTATTACTTGTCTGTTATTCTTTTTTTTTTTAACGAAATGATGATATGTAATGGAATAAGATGAGGAATGGCATCACCTGCGACTAGCGCGAGTATTTCGCCAATGTCAAGTAATTAATAGCAAGGACAAATTCAATAAATACACATTATAAATAAAAATGGATAATGACAGTGATAAAGATGGCGGATGAATCCGTCTGTTATTTTTTTTTTTTTAACGAAATGAGCGAAATGATGATATTTAATGGAATAAGATGAGGAATGGCACCACCTGCGACTAGCGCGAGTATTTCGCCAATGTCAAGTAATTAATAGCAAGGACAAATTCAATAAATACACATTATAAATAAAAATGGATAATGACAGTGCGTGACGATGGTTGCAAACAGAAAACATCTCTGTTATTCTTACAAATAATATTTTTTTTTATGATTGATGAAGGACGTTTCGTTTTCCGACACATTCCTATCATCGCGTCAGAAAAATTGTCACTCAAATAAAACAAATTAACAGCAGTTCGAAATTTGGATGTCGCGTTTCATTATTAAAAGTAAAATATGCAAAAAGTTTTTAATATAAAGTAATTGCTTTATTTAGCCTACAACCTTCTTTTTTACGAAATGATGATAATTACGAAATAGGAGTGTTATATTATTTTATTTGTTTGGTGTGTACAATAAGTACAAGTAGCAGTGGTAGCCGAGTGGTCGAACGCACGTCTTGCTGATCAAAGTGAGCGGGTTCAAAACCCGGCTCGCACCTCTGGGATTTATGTGCGAATCTCATTTTCATCTGAGATTATCACTTGCTATGAAACGGTGAAGGAAAACATCGTGAGGAAACCTGCATGTCTGAGGGAACTTGTCTAGTTCTTGATAGATGTTGTGAAGTCTGCCAACCCGCACTGGGCCAGCGTGGTGGACTATGGCCTGAATCCCCCTCGCATTGAGGGGAGGCCCGTGCCCAGTAGTGGGACGTTAAAAGGGCTGTAGTAGTAGTAGTGTACAATAAAGAGGACTCTATCTATTTATCTGTTTAATGGAATAAGATGAGGAATGCCCGCGATTAGCGGTATTTATGGCAATGTCGAGAAATTTGCAAGACAAATTCAATAAAAACACTAACTAACTAAACTAACTAACAACAGCCCTTTTAACGTCCCACTGCTGGGCACGGGCCTCCCCTCAATGCGAGGGGTATTCAGGCCATAGTCCACCACGCTGGCCCAGTGCGGGTTGGCAGACTTCACACATCTATCGAGAACTAGACAAGTTCCCTCAGACGTGTAGGTTTCCTCACGATGTTTTCCTTCACCGTTTCATAGCAAGTGATATTCTCGGATGAAAATGAGATTCGCACATAAATTCCAGAGGTGCGAGCCGGGGTTTGAACCTGCACACTTTGATTTGCAAGGCGTGCGTTCGACCACTCGGCTACCACTGCTTAATATATTATAATAATAAAAACACATTAGTTAAAAATAAAAACGAGCAAAAAAATCACGTTTGTTGTATGGGAGCCCCTTAAATATTTATTTTATTCTGTTTTTTAGTATTTGTTGTTATAGCGGCAACTGAAATACATAATCTGTAAAAATTTCAACAGTCTAACTATCACGGTTAATGAGATACAGCCTGGTGATAGACGGACGGTCGGACGGACGGACAGCGAAGTCTCAGTAATAGGGTTTCCGTTTTACCCTTTGGGTACGGAACCCTAAAAGTGGACAATGGATGAATGGGTGATAAAGTTATCACCCCTATTGCGTATTAATTTCATATAGTGTATTTATTGCATGTTTTTATTACTTGAGTGTATTTATTGCATGTTTTATTGCTTGGACGGTATTACCGCTAATCACATATGAAGAGATTCCTCATCTTATTCCATTAAATTTCATTCGCTTCATAAAAAAAACCGTTATGTATGCCGAAATCTCATGCAGAATAATGCTCTAGATCGGCCTTACCATAAACCGGGATACCAATATTTGGGAGCAATAAAAACAACACAACGATAAACATGTGTTTTATAATGCCATTTTTCATTTATTATTACTTGGTACGCGCAATGCAGAATCTGTGGGTGGCGTGACAAGCCATGGGGATACTATGGAAACTCGTAAGAATATATCGAGGGGTGAAAGGCGATTTGACTTAAGGGACACTTTTGGGCGATATAGACATATAGGCAATAACGACTTTTAACGTTGGAGGACTTTTTACGACCCGATTAACGGTCTTCTCCAAAAAGGTCAAGTTCGTAGTACCCTCAACCGACGGAAGTGCATGAAAAGATGTATGACTGTGGATGAAGCGAAAGAGGTATGTCAGGATCGTAGCATGTGGCAAACGGTAGTCTCTGCCTACCCCCATGGGATACAGGCGTGAGTATATGTATGTATGTATGTATGAACGAGTATGCTCTCCTGTAAAGTTTTAAAAATGTTGCTCATGTAGCCTTTCACCCCTCGATATATTTTTTATTGGTCATCATTGTCACGCCTGTACTCCCCGAAGGGTTAGGCAGGTGTGCACTGCATTGCACCAACACTTCAACGATGTGGAGACGAGGTTATTGCTATTATATCGAGCATATTTCCCCTCAATACGAGTGAGATTTTGGTCATAGTCCACCAAGCTGGCCCAGTGCGGGTTGGTGAATTTTACACGCCTTATAATCGTCGAAGTTTCCTTACGATGTTTTCCTTTCACACATGACATCTAAAAAACTAAGAGTTTGATAGTAATACTATTTTCTTTGGCGAATTTACAACAACCTATCGTTCCCAAGGGCTAAAATTAAACGTCTAATATTCCTAGCCACATCAAACATAGTTCTGTATATAATAAATGTATCTTTGGAAACGTAAGCTATCGCAGTACAAATTATGGTTTGTCCGTTTAGGGAACGATGTCACAGAAATATAGGCCTTTCGTTATCATACCAATAGTATCCCTTTTCCCTCGGCCGCAGGAAAAACAAAGCTGTAATACGGGAATACGAATTGAATATTTGAATGTTCGGACCTCCTTTGTAAGCGAATTAACCTTAGCCCTAGGTCATATCGTTGTGTCGACTATACGGACCTTATTACGGCTTTTAATACGAATAATAAGATAATCCTGAAATACTTTGAGGAATATTAGTTAGATTTTTTAGGAAGTACGTATAAACTCTGGTACAGCTCTGGCATAAATAGGTTGAAAGATTGGGTAGCGGTTACGTGGCCCAAGTAGTGAAGATTGAATCAAATTGATCAAATCGATTGAACCAAAATACATCGGCGAAGTGTGGGCGCACTGCAATACACCTCTACCTACACCTGCGGGGAATACAGGCGTGATGATGATGTATGTTAGATTTCAACTTACATTACTGTTAAGAAAAAAATCTGCATCCTCTTTGCGCTCAATATAGGAGTATAGGTAGATATATCGAAAGGCATTTGACTTAAGCGATACTTTAGTACGTAAATATCTTAAAAGGTTTGTATAGGATCCTGACATAAAAGGATGAGTGATAACGCATAATAAACCCCATCAGATATTTATTTCAAATCAAGCGACTTATATCAAGTAGTACGCTAAAATTGGCGTGCATCATATAAAATAAACATAATTCCAATATGGCATTCGTACCCCGATATAAATTTCATGAACAGTGCAATTTCCCAAAAGGGGATAGAGTCACTACATCATGCTTGGGTGGAGTGGGGATCACTCGACAACATATTGCCGGTGTCACTTACTCACTCTAAGACGTTTTTGGGAACACCCCCGAGGAAAGAAAAGGTTAGCGTTGCGGCCAACATTCACTTACACCTGTCGGAATGATGCATAATCCAAATTGAACTTTAAATCACAGTGTTACAGGTGTGCAAGGGATTTTGGTGGTTGTAAAATATTGTTTGGTTTGCAGTTTCTTCATGTGTACGCCTCTCATTTATGAATTGCAATCATGACACTGGCTACGGATTCTCAAAGGATTACTGGTATATTTTGGAAGGGAAAATATAAAATTTGTAAAAAGATTTTCTTACAAATGCCTGTGTCTATGTTTGCTGGTATTTTTTTTTTAATAAAGACGACAGTGTGACAATGCCATACGAAATTTGAAAAGGTGTACAAAAGATAAACCTAAAACAAAAGGCTGTGTCACACTTGAACGGCAAGGAGCACAGCGGCAGCTCCCTCAGCTCAAACTGCATCACTCGTCCCTGTTCCAAATTGATTCCGGTAAAAAAGCATAAGGAAGCAAAATTCGAGTAATATTTGATATATATCTGTAAAACCTTACAGCAGAATACGATCCAAAGATCTCTTAAATTTTGCTATGTGTGACTATATATAAAGCTCGCATTTCAATGCTTAACTTTTTATATCGCTACGGTTCGTTTAAATCATCACTGCGATTTTATTAGTTTTGGTCAAGGCATTACATCAGTTGAGTTGACCAACTTGGGCTGACACTTAAGTCCAATTTCTCACTTCTCTTATATAATCCCAAAGGCAGTTTGTACCTATATTAATTTACGGAGCTCTAAGATTGGGTTCTACAAAATTCTTCACAAGCAGCATTATAAAGTAAACACAAGGATTCGCCGCGCATACTTCTAAGTTACGCAATGCAGGGACCACCATATGCTGCCTGTTTACTATTCCATGTGGACAAAGCGAGAAAGCTGTAGCGAGTTTCTTGTCTTTTTGTGGCTAGACAGAAAGCTGAAATCTCAAGGTTTCAATTTATTTTTCGGTTTAAATAATGGTATCAATAATAGGCTCGTCAGACATTTCATCTAAGCTAAATGCTTGTGCTAATACACTGTACATTACACTACATTACAATACATTCAATAGTTTAATTCAGGCCGGGGATTGAACCAAAACCACTAGGCCTGACATAACAATACAGATCCTCTAACGTTGATTATTTTTTCATCAAATATTTTAACGCCCATGATAGTCATTGTGTTTCACGTTATTGATTTAGCAGTTTGCAAACGTTTCAGTGTGCTGAAGCAATGGACCCCCTTGTTGCTTTAGCTGTTTTATCTCAATCCCTTCAAAGTTATCTACTCAAAGGCAACAAACCAAAAACCTTTTTGTTCTTAGATGGTGTAATTTTGCAGAAAAATCATTATTTAGATTTCGAAATGATACAACACCAGAAAATATTCTCATAAAGACGCAGCTTCTTAAAAAAAAAATGGAGCAGACATGTCATGTTTTACGTCTCGCCATAAATTACATACAAAATACGTACATTACATGCTGGCATAACAAAAGTATGAAAGGAAATTATTATTGTGCCAAATATAGTCCGACAGATAAAGCTGGGACGATTCAGATTGCCAATTTTATGTCTAGCCCAGTTCACAGGGTTGGAATAATACCAGACTTTGGAAATTTATCTTAGAAGATATGAATTGCTTTTATTTATTGCAATTCAACACTAAAATGCGACTAGTCTGAACCTTTGCTATCGACGACCAACGATCTGGAGGGCATTTGAGGCCGTCAGCGCGAAAGTGGCCTAACCCACAATTTTTCATATTCTTACATAAATTGCGGAGTAAGACAAAGTGGCTTGAGCTCTCCTAAGTTGTTCAACTTGTATGTGAATCAGCTGATGGTTGAGCTCAGCGACACCAAGGTCGGATGCTCAGTTGATAATGTTTGTATGAACAACTTCAGCTACGCGGACGACATGGTGCTGCTGTGCCCAAGTATTAATGCTTTGAGGAGACTGTTGGCCATTTGTGAGCGTTATGCTGACAATCATGGGCTCATCTATAATTGTACGAAAAGTGAGTACTTGGTTTTCAAGGCCCCAGGTAAGTGTCCGTCTACTGTGCCACCTATTTTCCTCAAAGGAGTTGAACTAAAGAGAGTGCAACAGTTTAAGTACCTCGGGCACTATGTTACCGATGACCTTGACGACCAAGTGGACATTGAAAGAGAGCGCAGGGCAATGGCGATAAGGAGTAACATGCTGGCCCGTAGGTTTGCTCGTTGTAGTAAAGACGTCAAAATTACATTATTTAAATCGTACTGTCAGGTATTCTACACGAGCAGCCTGTGGGTTAAGTACACTCAGAGGTCTTATAATGTGCTGCGCGTCCAATATAATAATGGCTTTAGGATGCTATTAGGGCTGCCTCGTTTTTGCAGTGCCTCGGGCATGTTTGTGGAGGCCAGAGTAGATGGCTTCCATGCCATCATTCGAAAAAGAGTTGCCTCACTGCTAAATCGAATAAGGAACAGCACTAATAGCATCTTAAAGGTAATTGCTGATAAGTTTGACTCTGGCCTGATGAAGGGGTTTCTTGCAGTGTTGGTCGGGTGAGTCACCGCAAGCTGTGAACACTAAGTTGCAGCTCGTGGTGATACATTCGAACATGCACTGTAGTGTTTTTCCTTTTTATATTTTACCTCTATGTTTAGTTTTTAAGTAATTCTGTTTTTATGGACCTGGTCTGAAATAAAGTTTATTATTATTATTATAACTACAAAAAATTGTCTAAAACCTAAATTCATAATACAACCCCTACTATTTTCATACCGTGTCTCAAGCATAAGCCACTTTTGCGCTGACGGCCTTCTTTGTAAACTTAATTAATTTTGGAGAAGTTAAAAAATATATTTTTCTTAACTTTAAAAAAGATTATGTAAGTATTTGTATGAGTATTTATATTTTTAATAAAAGTAAATTCTACTTAGTACCTAGTCTTTTCACAAACATGTTGGAAGTCTAGATGTATCTTATGGTAAGGTGTAAATGTCCAGACTTTGAACTATCTAAGGGCAAACTTAAAACGAACTCAAGTACAAGAAATACAAATCTTTCACATGCTTTAAAAATTACTTCAACCTGATCCCTTTTAACGTAATTCATAACGATCAGTCTAAAAAACAGAGAAACTTAGATACAGTCGTCGTCGCCTATACTTCTAAAGTCTGCAAAAATCTCGTTTTGAGGTCATTAAAGGGCTCTCGTCTTATTAAAACGCTTGCTTTTCAGTCTGTAATCCTGCCTAGAATAACTTGAGTCTGCACCTTTTTTTATTCTCGTAATAAATGGCAGGTAAGTAAAGTGACTAATGAAACTTCAAGCGTTGAAACGTTGGGATAAATATGGCTGAGTTTCACAATTAATTGTTATTTAGTATTAGCTTGTAGACTTCTGGCAACACACACATCATCACGCTTGTATTCCCTAAATGGTTAGGCAGAGGTGCACTGCAGTGCACCCACACTTCAAAAATGTATTTTGGTCCTAATAACTAAATAAGATGCAACTCAAATAAAATTGAAATTCAAAAGTCTTAGAGGTTTGAACCTGTATCCCTTGCGTTTTACCAACTGGGCTACCACTGCTTGTACTTCCAAATACATAACATTACTCATTTGTTCGTGAATACCTCATCCCAACATAACATACCTACATCTGCCAACATAACACTCCTACAAAACACGCAAGCCGAATGGTGGCGTAGCTTCATAAATCGCCCCATTTAGGGGAATCAACGGCCGTTTTCCGGTAATGATTTCAATTATATAGGAAGTTTAGGCTTACGATCCCATTCGGGATGGGATTGAAATGATTTTTTTGCAACTGATAAAGATGGAACACCGTCATATGTGTATTTAAGTCAATGTTTTAAAAACGTTGACATACTCTGATTCTATCTACCTACACAATAATTTACCTGTAGAGCTACGCATAATTGAATCAATGATTTTCTATTTTCACGGGACGAATACGCTCCGCGCGGGGCTCAACGTATTGATCATGATTTAAGTGTATGCAAACTGGAAGACTGGCAAGTGTGAAATTCGTAGGGACTATTACTTGAATGACATACAATTAAGAACATTAGTATCTTGAAAATTGTAGTAAAATAAAGCTTACTTACTATGAAATAGTAGTTAGTCGGCACAAGTAACCATGATCTCATAATAGTGTATGTTGAAGGTAATTGCTTTAAATCCACAACATATTTAAGCAATTCTTTAGGTCATTATTTTAATGTATTTAATTTCATTATTGAGCTTAGAAACTGAACAAAAATCAATGTTAATTAACTTGAACAAGGTCTAAATAAACAAAACACTTCTAAATCTGAGCAGCAAACTCGCGAATTGTTAAATGGATCGTTTTGAAAATAAATGCTCAGTGCTCGGTTGGGAGTAACGACCAAACAATTTGTTTAGCGTGCTATCTTGTTTGACCTATTTCCGATTTAGGGGCTAATCAATTTGTTTAATTAATTAATATCCCGCTTGAGCACAACAAAAGATTCTGAATTGTTAAGCCCTGCTTTGTTCCATTATCATTAATTCGTAGATCTCAAGAAATCTTACTTATTGGATAACGTAGAAATACTATGTAGATAATTGCCCTTTCTGAATTAAAATTAAAAGAGACAGAGGTTTTTTGTATAGACCTCGATCTTGCTTATCTATTATTAAGTTTTTTATCTCTTTAACAAATCCACTTATGTTAATAATGGTGTAAATTCTATTGGAAGCTTACTACGATCAATTGAGCCTGTTGCCATCCTCATTACGGCCGTAACGTATGAGCAAGTTGGCAATATTTTTAGTGCTGTCAAATATAAACTATATTTGTGAAGTGTTTGTAAAGTGTTTGACATATGATATATGATATGTTACCGCTTGCTGACCGGTGAAGGAAAACATCATGAGGAAACCTGCACGTCTATGGAAAGGTGTGAAGTTCACTAATCTGCAAAGGGCCAGCGTGGTGGACTATGGCGCAAAAATCTCCCTCGTATTGAGGGAGAATGTGCCCGGTATAATGGCAATAGGCTCGCCCCCAATTACATTGGCACCAAAAGACATCTTCGAAGTGTTGGCGCACTGCAGTGCACCTCTGCCTACCCCTTCGGGGAATACAGGCGTGATGATGATGTATATAAATTTTAATATGGAGTGCGTATGGAGTGCTCTACCTTTTTACTTCCTGTTAAGTATTCCCTTTGGTACCTACTTGTAATGAAGAAACAATTAATTTCGCACAGTATCCGTTTGACCTATTTCCGATTTGGGGGCAATCAATTTGTTTAATTAATTAATACCCCTTTGTTTTCCTTTTGTTGTCTTTAATCGTTAATCCTTGCTTGTTTGTATCTGTTCAGTTATATCAATCAGATGTTTAATCGCGATACTTACTTAGAGTTTATATAGCTGAAGTTTATGAAACTTTTGAGACAATGGAATCACCTTACTTCTGAATTCATAGAAAGTTATGATTTATTTATGTTGGCATTGTTACAAAAATTTGAATCGACAAATACCACTGGAAGTTTCTTATACGAGACACTAACTATCACTGTGTTATTTTTCCTATTTTACCAAATGCATGAAATTGTGTTATTTTAACGTAATGGAGTAAGTTGAGGAATTGCTGCGACTACCGGATATTCTTCCAGCAACAAAAAAATTATTAAATAAACATTATAAATAAGAATGTACATATGAATATAGCGGATGACACCCAATGCGTTCTGTATATTTTCCAACGAACTTTGGAAATGATTACCTCTCAAAAAGAGGTCCCAAAAAATTTGCACTGAAAATCGGTTTCAAAAGTCAGCCGTCTAGTCTTATACGTCTGACGTACGTAAACGTCAAAGTCACACACAAAGTTATACTTGTGACACTGAAAAGGAAAAGCTCCCTTTTTGATATAATAACTCTTTGCTCTATATATGAATCTGTCACTTTCTGTGGACCAATCGAAACCAACAAATTTTGAACATGTGTTACCGTTCCATTCAAACTACTCATGTAATTATATAGTTACATATAAATTATATTATATGAGCAATATACCCTCGCACATCGCCCTATATGGTCCTTACGGGAAATACCCAACGTTGCGACCACATTCCACCCCATAGTAATATCTCGCACCATGGATTTCCTGTACGCTTATGTGTGGAATATGTGACATAAAAGTAATTCAAAGCGTTTGCTTGTTTCGCCATCTTGGAATCGTGAAACAAAACCTTAGGATGTGTAACCACTTTCTCCACAATCATAGAAATAAAAAATAAATGAAGTCAGTTAAAATAAGAAAAGATATAGCCAGGTGTTTGTTGTACAGCCATGTCTTTCTTTTAATCGAGACATACGAAGAGTTTATTTGTCATCTACAAAACCACCTATAATCAGGTTTTATGTTCATATCATAATTACTACTACAGTAACGATCTCGAAAAACGTAAAAAATCTGTTTTATGAATATTGGTAGCCACCCCCCATACGTGTAGTTCACACTACTGAATAGGGTTACGGATGTACCCAAAGGCCGTAACTTGATACATGTGACAAATATTTGAAGGTATAACTCAGAAACAATGATAGTTACGTATGAACTGTCTTCACTAAGCATTTACATATGAGCTACCTTATATGTACCCAAAGTATTATTTCGGAATTCTGAAACACCCTGTATAGTCGAGGTATATAATATTATTTTCAGGTTATATATCTCAAATAATGATAAGTTTGCAAAGTCACTTAATCAACTAACTAATTGGATAGCTTTTATCATAATTTTGAGTGATAAACTCCATCTCTCAACAGGTCATTAAAGTTGGTTGCATTACTAAAGGCACGCCACGGCGAGCTACATTAGAGGCTGGTTTAATTATAAATTAGAGCAACTCGGGCGTGCTATTAGCGCATCATACCAATTTATTATTCCCTTGGCAAGACTAAACTATTACGGGTACAAAGTAGTGGGGTGACTTAGTTTAGTGTTGGTCTTGTTCGTAAATTCTTACACTTATTCAGAATCTTTTGCATTCCCCTTTTATCATGCAAATTACAATGTACATCATTATAAAAAAAACTTCGGTAGTTACATAGTTATAATGTTTTTTTTTAATAACTTGAAAGCATTAGAGTTTGCAGCTCCAAATGTTCTTTTTCCAAATTTGATTATTTCGGCTTGATCAAAATTAAAAAGAAAAAATGAACGTATCATTTAGTTGACCAAAGCACTAAACTGACCAATAGTCAAACCCAACAAAACAAAATATTATTATCAATTTACAGGGACCTTGTAGAATTTGAGTAGAGAAAATGCCACTATAGGTTTTTAGAAATATTGAAATTTCAATCAAATTGGGCGTAAAGTTACCACGATTAGGAATGTTCATAAAAACATTTAAGGCAAATAACTTATCTGTTGAGGTATGAAAACTTAGTTAACCTACTAATACATACAGAACAGAGAGGTAATGTAGGAATCAAAAGCTCGACATAAAACAATATAAGCTTAAAACAAAGACATACTGGACCCACCATAATGGATCATAAAAGCACCCATTCCGATAGATCCAACACAAATGAAACGACGTCATTTTACGTGATCGGTTTATTTTCCTTTACATTAGATAGCTTTCAGAGGGAAAAGAAAGTTCAGAAGCTATTGACTAGGTAGAGTTTACAGCATAACGTTTAAGTTATAAATAGGTGAAAAACAAGAGAAAAGGGTCAGTCTTATGTTTGGGAAGTTTGTATAATAAACAATATTTACAATTTTTTTTTTGCTTGTTGGACCAGACGGACATCTAAGCATTTTTGAATAAATAACCGTTCGATTACAGAATTTATTACATTGAGAAAGAAATTAAACATGATTGAAACGCAAATTACCAAGAAAAATAACAAAAAGTTTGATATTTAGGAAAGACAATGAAATATGACTTTACAGTTAACATGCATAAAAAATAATTTATAATCAAGGTAACCTTAAAATTTTAAATCAGAACTGTCCATCTGATCCAACAATGGGAAGACTTACTTGAAGTAATGAAAGAAACATCTAGGGAACAAAATAAGATAAATTAAACGCACTCACTTCAATAACCAACGTATTAACGAATCCACTTTAAATGCAATATTACAATTTTATAATGATAACAATCTTACGTATTTACCTCACGAGATGTCACACATCGTCCGCAACTTAGCCGTAACTATTTACATTTAAATTAATAATCACGTCAAAATTATCATAAAGTACAATAAAATTGGGGAATAGTCTAATTGACTGTCAGGTTGTGGGTACCAGGTCACCTCAGTGCTGAGGCGTCCAGTACCAGGGGCCGGGGCTACAGGGAGACAAATTCCGGCGGAGGTGGTGGTAAAGTCAACACGGGAGTCTCTGAAACTCCCACGTTCTCTGTACTAGCTCCTGGTAATGACCAAGTAGAACTCCCAGTAGCCGTCACTCTAGGGCCCATGTTGTCGTATGCGGGTGTTCCACAACAAGTCCGACTCCGACGAGGCAGAGTCGCTCCACCGCTCAACAAATCAGGATACTTCCCCGGCTCCCCTCTTCCGGCTACTTGAACAGATATGAAGATATTTCCATACGGTACGGGTACGGCAAATTCTGCGGGCGGTGGAGGAAAAGCGCCCGGAGTACCCTCTATTGTAATATGAACTGGATCAAATCCACATCCTCTAGGTTGGTCCTCTGACATCCTTTCAGTAAGTTCAAAGTCGCACGGAGATGCCATGTCACCAATAGATCGGTCGCAACTAACAACTACCGAGGCATCTATTAATCGTTTCTCTTGATCAGTGAAACTTCTACTAGGGGGAACACTCCGTCTCCTTAAATGCCAACAAGCAACGGCAGCAATGAAACCCAGACTTGCTAGTATACCTAGCGCCCCGAATACAACTCCTAATAAATGAGGGATACCGGGAGCTGTTCGAGCAGTTGCCGTTTGAGATCTGGGCAATACGAGACTAATTATAGCCCTCGCTTCACCTGCTACACTCGTAGCCACACAAGTCCATTCTCCTGCAGCACTCGACGTCACATTCAAAAGGGTTACGTTCACCCATCTAACACTACCCGGCACTCTATCGCCTGAATCATTGTCATTTACCGTTTCCGTTTCTTCCATATCGCAGTCTACTGAGCTATTGTGGACATTAACTCCATCAAAAAGCCATGTCACCTGGGGTTTTGGTACTCCATGCACCCAACATCCGAACGTTGTCGGCATTCCAATCTCTGCTCTAACAACTAGTGTACTCGATTTCACTTCAGGTGGACACGACATGCTCTCGCTGGGTACGTGCCTCCACTTGTTTCCCGCTTGCGTTGAAGGCTCCACGCAAAGTAAGTCTTCGGTTCCCAATTTACTTTCTAAAAACCAATCCTTGAATTCTCTCAATCTACAATCGCATCGCCATGGATTACCAGACAGGGATACCGTCTTCAGAGCTGGCAAGGAAAACGTGATCAATCGAAGGAATGTAAGCTGGTTTCTACGCAAATCTATCGTCTCTAAAGATTTTAGGTTCCGCAAAGCGTTGGTGTGTATATTCCTTAATCTGCAGCCGTCTAATAATAGTATTCGGAAATGCGGTAGCGGCGGGAATTGGTCTGCAATTAACGTTGTCAGGGGATTGTTACTAAGCACTACTAATCGTAATCTTTCGTTGCCTCTGAATATGTCCCTCGGTAAATGGGACAGATCGTTGTCACCTAAATCGACTTCAATCAAGATCCTTAGTTCCAAGAACGCATCTGCGTTTATCGATCTTAAGTTTGTCGCTCGGAGGTTCAATCGTTGCAAATTGAGAAGACCAATATCGGCGAAGACCTCTTGTGGCAGATTTCGGAGTGGGTTGTCGTGTAGATCGAGCACTTGGATGTCGGATGAGAGAGCGGGTGGGCGGCGCAGGTCACTGGAGGCGCAAGTAGCCGTTTTCTTGCCTGAGGACCATTTGCACCTGCAGGTGGCGATGTGGGCGCAATCTAGCCAGTCGCTAGCGGTCCTCGCGGCGCACGTCGTGAATATAACGATCCAGTACCACCTGGCCCACGCCACACGCATGCTCATCTCATTCCGACTTTGTGTTTACGTCGGTGGACTGCCTGGAACAACAAACGGATGCGTTAATCAAACTAGATTAGTTAAACAATGGCGGGGGCTGAAATACAATGGTGGTGCGATCGGGTTACGAAATCATATTTGTGTTTTGCAAACAGGTGGCTCGCGTTGAACTGGATATAAAGCTTTGTATAAAGTAATTTCGGTCAAGGGTACGCGATCGTAAATTCTATGAATTCTGGACGAGGCGAATGATGGTGAGTGATGTCGTAAAACACAGGCTTACTTAATATCCATGGGAAGACCTCGTAAAAATATTTTGGACATTTGTAAAACACGTTGCATAAAGTGGATAAATTATTCCATAAATAATTTTCTGCGTGAAAATATTTAATAACCCAGCTGGCATTATAAAAAGTGTAAATTATGGAATTATTTGCTTAGGGCAAAATATTTATATCTTGTACAAACTAAATCTACTCAAAGAAAGGCTGTAGAAAAACTAAATTATATTTTGGTTGCAATCCAAAGGCATAAAGTAGTTTCCGAACAGCTAAATACCTTTCAATTCAACATACATAACCATAAACATGGCCCCGTAATTTTCCAAATGTGGCGACCGAGCCTCGGGTGAAACTCATCTCGGAAACTACCTGAAGTGATTAATCCAGGTGTAATTAAATTAGTTGGGCATACACACGGCCACTTCATACCAGGGACCGTAAACACAGCAGCGCTTCCGACGGCAGGCGACTCGAGTGAAGCCGGTGAATTAATTATACATACAAACGAAGGTGAAGAGATGACGTTTACTTTCAATATGTTGATGGCCTAAAGTAAGTCACATTCAGTAAGTAGGTCGTAAAGGGTACTCTAGATTATAAAAAAATCGAAATAACATTGACAGCGCGAGCGAATTCTGACGCGTGGGGACGTATCTTTGGCTTTTACTACTGAAATTCAAGCTTTATGCATATTGACATAGAATTCGTATTGGTGTTGGCAAAAATATTGATACGCGGCCTTTGACGCTCTAGTGTGCTTTGCATTGGGTATATAACTGAATGGTATTATAATTTCACCAAGAGTAAAACTTTTTTTTTTTATGTCATTTCAATAAACTTTGATATCTCGAGTCATATGCTAAATTTTCGTGTTCTGTTTTGTTAATATTAGTAGCCACCATATGTAAATATAGTTTGCACTGTTTAAAAGAGTTATGAATATGTTCCAAGGCCACTATACAATACTTGTGAGAAATATTTTAAAATTTGTTACTATGAAACTATTATAATTAGGTACCTATAGTTTGCCTTCACTAAGCGTCTACCTATCACCTAGCGCATATAAATAAATATTACCAGACAACACATACTCATCGTATAATTCCAAACTAAGCAAAGCTTGTACTATGGGTACAATGGGCGATTGTCGTTACACCCAGACCGGGGCAAATTCCGAAAAGGCTGTTTCCGAAATTTACCACTGGCGGGAATCAAACCCTGAACAACCTGTTTCAGTGAGCCGAGCGGCCTACGCTCAAATTACTAAAGCAAACCGTCGTCAAATACCGTCCCTAAATTTGTATTTCGGTCTTTTGTTACGCTCTGTATATCTTCCACTTGGTCCCGTTTATCTTCTTCATCACTTAACCCTCACAGCATTCGGACCTTCACCTATTACGGGACTCGTACATTCATGCCGGCCCAATTTAATTTATTTGCGCAAATAAAATCCCCAATACCGCCATTCTATTTTCGATAGTAAACACTCATTACCAATGTGCATGCATAAAACGGCGGATCTACATAATAGAAGAAAGGGAGACGACCCATAAAACTGCCTCGAGTCTTCTAATAACAAGTCCGTTTTGTTTTGTTTCGTCGGCTTTTATTTTTACACGCTGCGCGTCCATCAGTTGTGTAAGAGAGGGAGGAAAATCAACAAATAGGAACGCTTTAGAATCACGTCATTTCCCTATCACGGCATAATGAAGTGATCTTATTGGTTGACATTTTGCATAAGTGACAATCATATTTTGGGAATGTAGTTTGGGGGATAAGGTTCTAAAAGCAAAGATGGCTTACAATATATCTTACGCCAAAAACAATAATACACAAAAAGTTTTATCCTTCGAAAAGAGCATTCATGGAGTTTATTTCCCATTCTTATCCATAGGAAATGTATTCCGAAAGGGTGATAAAGATACCTACTATTATATTTTTTTGTTTATTGACGATTCATACTTGCCTGGATTGTATTTTTTTTAATCCGATTCTGATTCTTAATTTCTTCCTGTCTGCCATTGATACCTCTACCAATTAATTGCTTTCATGGTAGCGACATGAATTTTTTAGCTTATAACCATCCGTCTATATACCTCTTGCAACCCTCTCGTAGAGAGTTTAACAAAAATGATAAAATAATCGTATTTATTTATTTAACAGGACATCCAAAAACTGTAGCATTAATAATACATTAATATAAAATACAAATAAGGGAAAACTAAATGCACAGTTAACAAAGGTGCCACAACATAACAAGTAAGAGGAATAACATAAAAGGAACATTGATAATAAATGAAAAATAAGAATGATACAATAAAAATTAAATTAAATTAAATGAAATGTGACATAAACTCATAAAGAAACCAGTTATTCCATTTATATTAAGAAACTGTTATGTTTTCTGTATTCATAAGTATTCAAGTGGTTCTTATATGAAATATTCAAGTCTATCCTTTGCGATATTTATTTGGACGATAATATGCTTTCTGGTTTTCTTAAAGATTTGTTATTAGTATTTGGGGATTATGTCGTGAGATCTGGTTGTGAGTATTGTCAAACTTATAATTTCTTTAATGGTATCTTCTAGTCCACTCAAAAGTGTAGATATCATCAACAATGAACTAAATCCCTATACTAGCAACTATTTATACAACTTACTGTTTGCAAAACTATCTTTGTTTTTCATACCGTTAGTGATGTAGTTTTCTTTTGTTTTTCTCACTTAATATATATATAATTTAAAATTAATCAAACCTTGAATTAACTCTTTCCTCTTTCACAGCACAAAAACAATGATATTCTCATATCATTAACCAAACACAACTCGGAATCAGGGCGTCGGCGTAAGATTTTGATAAATACGTTCACAGCACCGTCTATATAACTCCCCGGAGGTTTTCTGTCAAGATTAGAAGGATTAATGGTACTGAGTAGGATATTTGTCTTGTCCGGTGCGTTCCGGCCTCCTCAATGGACGGAGGCTGGAGTGGCGAGCCGGAATGATTCATGAGAGTCGCTAGAAGAAAGAGAACTGAAGGATTTTTTGCCACCATCCCAATGAATGGAAATTGTCACATGTCTATCAGATGGGTCCAATTTCGTGTATTGGGGTGGGGGTAATTAGTGGATTGGGGTGTCCCATTTCGTTTACTGAGTTTCTTGCCAAGTTTAAATAGACATTCATAAATTATTATGACACAATAATAATGGCATGATAATATTAGTATTGGCATTTCTTTGTATATAATTTATTTGATTTTACTTCAAGTTGAGAAAATATTCAATTAATAACATGTGTAATGCCACAACTCAGATTAAATTGCACTAATATATTTAAAAAAGTACTTGAATTATTATTTTTTGTCAATTCTGTTACAAATGTATTAACTGTCTACAAAATTATAATCAATCAATTATTAAACGCATAAATGATGGATGGCTTAATATCCTACAAATACAACCCTAAAGTCAATATATAAGATTTCGAGTCAAAATATTTTTTTCAGTTAGGGGTCCGGTCCACCTTAGGGAACACCCGTGAAGTGTCGATTTAAATAGGATATGAGGATCTGTGGGCGTCGTTGCGTGAAATAGATAACACAATTTTGCTACTCAATATCCCCTTATAAATGTGGACAGGTAATGTCTAAATTTTCTCCATAAACTATATCATTGCTTAGTCTAAGGGCTTGTTGAAAACTTAATGAGGTCATAAACAGAAGTGTTTATGACCTCATTAAGAATGTACTTAGACAAGCATATAGTTTACCAATTGTAATGGCAAGGGTATACAGGGTGTTTCAGAAGTCCGAAATAATACTTTGACGTTTGCATCAGTATCGGGTATACAACTGAATGGTATAAAAAAGTTATCGAAATTCGACCATGATTTTCCAACTTTTTTTCCGTCGTCAATTTCTATAACTCGTAATATCTCGAGTCCTATGTAAAATTTGCATGTTCTGTTTTCTGAATATTAGTAGTCGCCTCTCATAATTGTAGTTTACACTGCTGAATAGGGTTATGGATGTGCCCAAAGGCCAGAACACGATACCTGTGACAAATATTCAAAGGTCTACAACCCAGAAACTATGATAGTTAAGTATAAACTGTCTTCACTAAGCATTCACATATGAGCTACCATATATGCACCCAAAGTATTATTTCGGACTTCTGATACACCCTGTATAAGTAGTAAAACAATGAACAGAACAACTCACTTTTCCCGATTTTCAAGTTTTTATTTTAAACGTATTTTACAATTTATTGTTCGTAACTCTTGTTGTTTTTCAAATGCATCACGCATTTGGATTACCAGCTTTGGTTAATACTTTTCAGGTTTTATTTTCAGATACTAAAGAGATGGTCAGTTAGCGATTATCATAGTTTTTCATTTAACATTTTGTGGGTAACTGAGTTTTAAAAAAAGGTAAAATTTCACATACGTATATCCTTAAAATCACGAAGCAGTATCTATTGATTTATCAATGTGTTGCCCTTATAACAATAATGTCATGCAATTCAATGAAGCAATTCTTCGCAACAAGTTATTTAAAACTCAAATCTTTGCAGCAAAAACAGGATCTGGAATAAAATCTCAAACTCCGCAGTGTATTTGCTTCGGATCTTGAGCAAATGACGCAAAGATTCCAGACTTCAGAACTCACTCGTGCAATTTCGAGTTCACAGCATCTTAGAGTTTACTTTCGAAAAGAAAGAAGTACTATGAATTCTTTTTCTATGTATCTTTAGTCGAGCAAACAATCTGGAATGATAACTAAAATTCTTCTATAAAAGCGACTCCGATAAATACAACGAAGGTAGATACGATGTAAAGCGAGTTATGTACTACTACTATTATTACAGCCCTTTTTAAGGTCCCACTGCTGAGCACGGGCCTCCCCTCAATACAAGGGGGATTCAGGCCATAGTCCACCACGCTGGCCCGGTGCGGGTTGGCAGACTTCACACATCTATCGAGAACTAGTCAAGTTCCCTCAAACGTGCAGGTTTCCTCACGATGTTTTCCTTCACCGTTTCAAAGCAAGTGATAATCCCGAATGAAAATAAGATTCGCACATGAAACCCAGAGGTGCGAGCCGGGGTTTGAACCTGCACACTTTGATTGCAAGGCGTGCGTTCGACCACTCGGCTACCATTGCCTGAGTTATGTACAATATGATGCTATGATAGTTACATCGACGAAAGCTCGGTCTAGGCTGGTCGGCTCACTGAACCAGGTTCGATTCCAGTCAGTGCCAAATTTCGGAAATGGCCATTTCAGGTTTTCCCTGGTCTGAGTGTAACTGATATTGCGCCCAGCCCATTATACCCATATTAAAAGCTTGGCTTGGTTTGGGATCATACGATAAGTATGTGTTATCTGGCAATATTTATTTATATATATGTATCCCGTTATAATTATATAAGGATTATTGACGAAGGTGATCATAAGAATACTAGTGGAAGCGAGCATATTGTTTCTGTCCCTTGAAATGTAACTTTCAATCATGGAGATATTATAACGGCAAATCGAGCCCGCGCTGCGGTAATTTTTTCTGGTTTATCTGACTCCGCCATTGTTGCTTTCCCATATAGTTGACGTATACTACAGGTACATGAGATAACAACAATGGCGGAATAATTACCGCAGAGCCATGCGAAGAGTGGAGTCGTTATGGGTACTCTAGTTACTCTATGCTTTCAATGCTGAACGCGTATGAAATTAAGGCTATATTGTTTGCATTTTTTTATATTTACCCTAAATTTGCAGAAAGAAAAATACAATTTATTCTTAAGTGAACAGGTATGGCTCTGTAAATACATCAAGCAAATGGCACGCAAGGCATATCACTGTTATTTTCTTAGGAAAGTTATTAAATAACGTCTGAGGGAAATAGGTTACTACGTTGTTTGTCGACGTCGGGACACGTAAACACTATAATTTGAGCGTAAACAGCTCATCTCGATTCTGTTCGATGTCTAACTGATTATATTACGTAGCTTATTTGAATAACAAGACTATTTATTCAAGTGCTCTTAAGACAACGTATTCAGGCTATTAAGTTCGTGTTCCAGTTGATATTACATTTTTGGAATCAGGGCTTTACTATGGAGTGTTGACGTCACTCAATTTAGGATCGTAGCATGTGGGAAACTGTAGTTTCTGCCTACCCCCATGGGATACAGGCGTGAGTATATGTAAGTGTGTATGGTCAACATGAGTAGAATCATAATTCTACCTGCTCCATCAAGTAAATACACCATAAAAAGTATAAACACTTACAAAACAAAAATATAATAAGGAAAGGGGGAAATGTCGGGTGAATAAGCTTCAATATTACCCGGAGGACACTTCTGAATACTTTTTCCCATTAATGAAACGGGACTCAACAACGGCTCAAACAAATAAAACATTTAATAAACAACAATGAAAACTTTTCAGAAGTGCTCGGGAGTGGCGTCGAGTTGCGCTCATTTTGGGTCATTAAGTCGCTTTTTATTTCAGTCTTATTTAAAATCTGCATTAAAGGTGATCGTGTTATGAGAGACACTACCATTTGGAAGACTACAGCTTCCTTGGGCATAATACGATTAGGGCGTTTGGACTAAATGTGACCCTGATTAGAGTATTTTTTTATTTTTTTCGCTCTGACACGGATGTGGTTTAAAAACATGAGAATATAATTTATACATGATACGAAGATCGCTGGGTCATCTTGCTGCAGTCACTCCACATTTCGTTATAATATAGGGATAAAATCGATACAAATAAATATCCATAAAATCACTGTTTGTAATGAAAGAATTAAAACAGCTTTTTATTAAATTTATTATGAAAGCATACACAAAATCGAAAACACAGTTATAATTTTTTGTCTGTCTGGGTGTCTGTTTGTTTCTTGTAATCTCCAAAAGGGTTAAACCGATTTTGACGGTACTTTCACTAGCAGATAGTTGTTTCAAGGAGTAACTAAGTCTACTTTTATTTTAGCAAAATAATTCCCTAATTGCAAAGTTCCACGCGCAGCAGTCGCTGGCAACAGTTAGTAATAAAACAAATATACCATTGAAATAAAAAAAAAAATTACGGATTCTATCGCGTTTATTTACTATTTTATTTTCCTGACTTTTCGGCTGTTTACAGCAACCATGGTCACTGGGGGACTGAGGTGTTAGACGTCCTGATGTCATAGTTAATAACTGGGTACCCTCATATTTAGTTGTTGATTGCGGTCCGATCCACGCAGAAAGAGCTCACAGTGTCTTGAGGTCTTGCAATGGTACGCTTCGTTTTGGATTTAATCATATTCATAACTGGATCCCAAGTTGGTGGTAACCCAGCCATCTTCCCTATTGAAATTAGGATGTTTTTTAATTTCAATAGCCTCACGTATCATCCTTGGTCGGAATCGGTGTTCTTTTGCGAGGATATGCGGTTTAATCCGTAAAATAGTTTTATTTCAATGTATAGTATTCGCGTAAATATATGAAAACAATACAAATATACCAAGTTTTTTTAAACGAGTGTAAATTGAGCATTGAATCACAAAGAAGATCAGGTAATTTTGCATTGCAATATTCCATTTCACACCGCAAAGTGAGACGGAAATTGGCCGCACAATGGCATTCAGGGCTCCGGAACGTGGAGATGAATGCAATAATGCGAGCAGGTTATGTAGCGGTGATTTCTATACTATTCTATTGAGATGTTAAGTTGGCTATGTGGTAGCTATAATCATCTATCTATATTATATATAAAGCACACAAAAATGTTTCTACCTACGTCCGTTATAGACTTTGAAACCATCTAATCCATGTGCCCCAACCGGTTTCATTAACAAGGGTTGCTAATACGTATACATAAAGATTTTTTTTTATATTCTCTTAAATCGCCCGCTCTTCTGAAGAAAGATGGCCTAAACGAGTAACGACATGGACAGGTCCGGGAGGCAAAAGAAAAAAGGGCAGACCAAAAGCTCGGTGGATAGACGACATACTTCAATCGGCAGGAATAGACTGGATGAAAACAGCTAACGACAGGGAAAAATGGGGGCAACTGGAGGAGGCCTATACCCGGAAGGGGCCATGACATGAAATACCTACATAGTTTTTATTTTTTTTAGTTTTTCATATATATTTTTTTGTAATGTCATGGAAAATAAAAGGCTTATTATTATCTCCTTTATTTCTTATCTTTCTTATAAATTACATTTTTAAATATATATATAAAAAATACATTTAAAAATATAAAAAACAGTTCCCCACCGGCATCTGGAACAGGGTCCTAGTTACCAGTGGTTAGGGCTCCAGAGAGAGGAACTTCCTCACAATGCGCGCCGTCTCCAGAAGTCTTATTATTATTATTATTATTCTCTTAAATATAATGAAACTTTATAAAATGCGAAGCGACAGTAAGAGTTGTTTTGTGTCACAAAACTATATATTTTGTCGTATTGTCACAGTAAATAATGCAAATGGCAGATTATGATTTTATTGTAGTTTGTACATACATACATGTAGTTTGTAATAACAGATTATAATGTAATTTGTACCTTTATAAAGAGAATGGTTAGTTATTATAAGCATATTATTCCATTGATAAACATGAGTTGTCGTTATAACAGCTCTATTTGCTTTATTCCCTTCAAGTATTTCAGCTTGCTTCCATAAAAAATCCTATTTACTTCTGATTAAATTGCATCTGAATAGAAGTTTCGAGAAATCGCCACGGTACGCCGTTTTCACATTATTGCATTCTAGTCCGCGCGCGAAAGAATCTCAAATACCCTTGTGTGACCAATTTCCCTATTTCTCCGTCACTATTGGCTGGAAGACTTGTTAGAAAACTTTGGAATCCATGTTACGTAGATCCTTTTCTATTCTATTTCAAACTGTGCAAAATTATTGTTATTTTTTTACATAGATATAAGAGTATTGCGCAAAACGATTAATACATTCCTTGGATATATTAAAGCCCATAGGATTTACGAAGTCTTAATAAAAAAACAGAATAATTTCATGATTGCCGTAGATTATCTTTCAATTGCGCGTGCACCCACTAAAATCTGACCAAACGGAAAAATAATTTTGAAGCAAATTTATTTAAAAGTACAACGTCCAAAAAAACTGCCGTAATGGGTCACATTGATGCTTTAGTCTTATAAGCCTTGATGTAGGCAATATGACATATGTAGACGACATAGTCACGCCCAAATTTGTACGTGTCAATGTTAGAAATATGACACTTAAAATACTAACTAGTTGCTTTGAAGTCACGTCATTTACTTTTCATTACCCAGCACATCTTAATGAGACTCGAGTGAATGTCGGTATGACGGTAAAGCGAGATGAAAGGATAAAAAATAACATACTGCGCCGACCCTAAATAATGGGACAAGGTAATTAAGGTAAGGTAAGGTAAGGACAACAAATGATAATGACCCAATCTTAACTGCATAACCACATGTTTTGATGGAGACGCTGGCAAAGTGTAATGTAAACTGATAAACAATAAGCTCAAGTATAAACAATACGTCATTAGTCGTCTTAGCGCAAACCGCAATTAATTACATCAGTATATGGCTGGAGCTTGCGGGCTCGTTAGTTGGTCGGACCCTTGGCAAAAACAAACTGCTCGCTCGACTGACTGGCTACAAGTCTAGTTTAGATAGCGCTAGTGTTTGCTGAGTAAACAACGTTATTTGACTTTTGGAGCAAAATAATTCTAGTCATGCACGTCTCAAGATGAATCCAAATACTGTTTGCAGATGGTCAGACGTCTTGCAAGCCTTTTTTTCAAGAATAATGTTCTAAAGCTAAATTCGAAGCCGAATTCTTATGAAAAAAGTGGGCGTACAATCAATACTTTTATGGCCAGCGATCAAACGGTTATGTCTGTTACTGAGGGTGATGGCTTTAAACAAAATATACTTACTTCATTGACCGAATTATCTACATTTCCCAAGTAATATCAATACAAATACTTTTGGTTTGTAATCAAATAACTAAAATAACTTTTCAAGTGGCTAAAACTGGTGCTAGGGAATGTTTTTTTTAACCTTAAAGAACTCCCTTTTTAACCCAAATAAAGGTAAAACAATAAGCCGGGTTGATTTATCCTACTATTTGAATTTATTTTGAAATTATCTCTTTGGAATATAATTTAATCACAATATGCTACGTAAGCTCTTATCCGTAAAATTCATATAGTAGTTTTAATATCCACATAACTATACCGACAACGCTCAAATAAACGCTATATTACTAGAGAAACATGTTACTTTGAGCTTTACAGCTCTTCGAGAAGGCTATAAAGACCGAACTAGAGTAAGTTTGTCAGTCGTAACTCGCCGGCCAGCGTTTACTGCCTGCGAAGAAAGTTGGGAGGAAATATGGAATAGCATCAAATCAACCAACCCCATATATATTTATTTTTACTAAATAGAATTTTGAACCTTAAATACAATATGAAACATGACTCCTTGTGCTAACATTAATATATTTGAATGAATTTAAAGGAAGGATATCTTCATTTCCTTACTTTTGGTTCATAGTATCTGATAAACTCCTCATCTTTGGCAATTTCACCTAACTAGGTGCGTACTCAGACAATGATTCATAATTTTTCTTAGGAAATCGGAATGTTAGTTGGTATTACGAATTTGAAATATCTATACCTAATATAATGTGGCATGAACTCGAATTTTTGTTTGGTAAGTAAATTAACGGTTCCTTATTTTTATTAACTCTTTTACTATTCTTTTTTTTTTACTAGCTTTTACATGTCCCACTCCTGGGCAAAAGCCTCCCCTTTACTTCTTGAACTTGAACTTAACATTATTCAACGAAACTTAACTTAACATTATTCAACGAAAAAATCTTTGAAATTATTTTTATATATTTTTATTTAAAGGCAGTGTAACTTTCTATAAAAGCTGGGATTCATTCAGACTAAAATTTTATCGCATACTTTTTTAAAATAAATGTATGCGCTATTAATTAGAAATCTTTTACAAACAATTGCATATATTAAAAAGGACTAATGAAGCATTACTAATTAAAAAACGCTTGCTCAAACCCTCGTGCAAAATCAGTTTTTAGCTAAAATCCATACTTGCTATTCTAAATTTTAAAAAAACAGAACAGCCAAAATCTTATGTACATATCAAAAAATTATACAGGACAAACCGAAACACGAGATTTTCTTTCCTCCACACAAAACCCCAACCGCACATAAAGAAGAAAACTCGCCTCATCATCTGGCTGAATGCCCCAATCTCAGCTCGTTCAGAAATTTAGGCCCCTGACCTTTATCTACACGACCTAGCTTGTACAAACAACCCGACGAGAGTGTTTACTATCTTGCATCGACTCTTATAAAGTGTTGTAAGAAAGAGTAAATAAAACGGGCGTGCGTTGAAATTCAGTAGATAATTTGACCATGAAATGTTTAAGAGTTTCAACAATGACGTAGAGAGTAGGATTATTAAGGTTCTACAAAATTTCTGAAATAGTGGCTACAAACTCGATAATGTAGAACCAAAATGGACTGCGCCTACAGGTGTATACGATTACATAATTTGTTTGTCATTACGTAAATGAACTGTATTAACTCATTGAAGTAGTAGATTTTTCAACGAAATGTCATTGATGACACGAACAAATTTTGACGTCCGTTTATGTTGCTTTTACCACAGACATCAAATCTATATCTTTACACAGGGTACACTTATAAAAAGGTAAGTTAATTTGCCTGTCCCAATGGAGGTAGGGCAAATACCCGCTTACAGTAGCAACACGACTTCAACAGTATTATTATAATAATAAAACAATTCTGATAGACAGTGGAAAGACCCTTTTTCAGCTGCAACCTATATTTTTGTATAATTTTATTATCATATTTTACTTCGTACCTTCGTACCGAAAACCAAAGAAATAATTCTGATGTGTTGGTACCGTTAAGTGTACAATATCATATAATTGTAGCGATTATGCAACATTGTAGCGAGGTACCTAATAAGTACTAGTAAATACCTCAAACCACCAAAACACTCTAAGTTTAAGGACATTAAAAAGATTGAATCATATTGTTTTCTTATATTTACGCGAATACTATACATTGAAATAAAACTATTTTACGGATTTTATCGCGTGTAAAACATCCTAATTTCAATAGGGAAGATGGCTGGGTGCTACCACCAACTTGGGATCCAGTAATTAATATGGTTAAATCCAAAACCAAGTGTGCCATTGCAAGACCTCAAGACACCGTAAGCACTTTCTGCGTGGATCGGACCGCAAACAACAACTAAATATGAGGGTACCCAGTTATTAACTATGACATCAGGACGTCTAACACCTCAGTCCCCCCGTGACCATGGTTGCTGTAAAGCAGCCGAAACGTCGGGAAAATAAAATAGTAAATACACGCGATAAAATCCGTAAAATAGTTTTATTTCAAGATTGAATCATTAAGAAGATCGCCTTTTAAATACCTCTTATAAACATGCCATACATTTTAACTCTTTGTAGTTACAATTAATGTTAAATCAAAGTATTTATTAAGTATTTATATTAGTTAATAAAATTGTTTTCCAATGGAATCCAATCAATTTCCATTTGAATGGATTTAATATGAGATACTCCTGCCAATCGCCAGTTTTCAAAGAGCCTTTATTTTCATGAAATTTTAGTATTTTTGGCTGCTATCAAGTGGTTATTAAAGAATCAATGTAATGCGATACCTTGCTGATGAGTGTTGTTACAGACTGAATTGTAAAATTATATTATTTATCTTTTTATTACAAACATTTACAAAGTATAATGATAGCCCCCAATCTGTCAGAATAAATTCTTAGGGTTAAATTCCAGACCAATCTTGCAGGACCCAATCTTACAGGATAAAAACCTTGGTACCTGCAAACGAGTTATCATGACTTGTATTCTTGAATAATACAAGAGAGCTAAATCAGGTTAAAAATGACAATATTTTATTCAATCAAGAATATCAGAATCTATTAATTAAATACAACACTTAAGCTACCAACGTTCGTTACCTAATCTGATTATATAAAATGAAAAATCTCGCTCAATTTCTAAAGGTTAACTTTATTACATTTAAGTAGAACATGCTATAAAATATAACTTTGAAGTTACATATTTTATAAAATACTAGCTGTGCCCGCGACTTCGCCCGCGTGGACTTTAGGGAGATTACCCGGAAATATGGGTATTATGTTTTTCCCGCGGAACCCTAATGCTTTTTCTAAAATTAAAGTAGCCTAAGTTACGCCTTGGAACGTCAGCTATCTGTCAGTGAAAGTCCCATTGAAATCGGTTCAGCCGTTTAGAAGTTTACCTCAAACAAACAGACAGACAGACAGACAAAAAAATTTAAAATTGCGTTTTCGTTATAGGTATCGTATATACTTTCATACGCATTTGGTAAAAAAGTGTTATTTTGATATTACAAACAGACACTCCAATTTTATTTATTTGTATAGATATAGATTATATTCCATGTATGCTTTATTCAATGTATCTAGTCTATACACTTGGGAGAATGCATGTGTTGTATAGTTTGCTTTTAATAGTCATGGACATGGTTTTGTTTTTGACCATAAGATTTTAAAAAATTAACAATGTTAGGTATTAGTGTGATTTATTAATATACAAAATGTATAAAAAATATTATACAACACATGCCAAAACTTGTTTGTTATTTATCCATTCTGATTTATATGGATAGTAGTTTTGATAAATGTTTTGACAAATTTATGTGTCAAAACGTACCAGGATAATACATAAATAAATGTGATGTTACCTAACATAATAATAGCATTTCAATTCAGCTAAAAGAGTTAAACATTTTTCTAATTTTAGTCCCATATTTTATAATAGCACAAAAACGATATAAAGGCGTGATAAATTTGACACATGTTCGACCGATAATCCCGTTATGTAATACATAATACAGAACTGACAACCCTAATCTCAGCCCTGGAGCTGTCGCTCAGGGTCAACTAAATTATGTTTATTTAGGAGCTGAACCCAAAAACCCCGATATAACCGCAACCACTGACTTTTTAATACAACCTTTTTCGCTTGCGCAAAAATATCTAGATTTTTTGCAGGGGTTCCTTTGAAGTTTGCAAAATGTGTTCCAGACGGTAGAATTATGTGAAAAGTGGAATACTTGTGCGGTTGTAATAAGGTTTAATATTGGCTGAAATAAATGAAAAACTTCACAGATAAAACCTGTGAGGTATGTTCTGAATTATACACTATATGTAAGATTATTTTGGAGACCCTAAATGTTTAACTTTTCAGCACACCATACATACTTACCAAAATATGTTGGCTGTAAATCTGTTTTTTTTTAAGGACTTACACTGTTGGCCGTGAGGTGGCCTTTACAGCTTTACCGGAGGAGTGGCGAGCGCAGAGTGCACTCCAACCAAGGCCTTAACGGCGGAAAAAAGGGCAACTAGCTCAAGGGCGCCACAGAGGGCACGACCTCGGCTTGGGCAGTTACCGTGAAGGGAGAGGTAGTGACTGCGCTCCTAGGTGCAAAGATGCACCTACGAGCGAAAGAGGGGGTTCCTCGACCTCGCCGGCGAGATCTGTGTCTGTTTGAGGCTGGTGTAGGTGTGTTGGTGGCCCTTTCAACGCCCGGATCGAGAAGGGCGGTGATCGTGTCGGGAGGCGTAAATCTGGTTATAAACGTTTACTCTTCTAAACCTAAAGTCAAACGTCAAAATTAAACATTTGGGTATTACTAACTTAAATAATAGATAAACATTATTATGACTGTAAATTCAACTGTCATAATTTATATAAATTTAAAACCATTTCCACTGGCATCATAAAAGCGTCTGGCACAAAAGTGATTCGTAATAAAATTATTAATTTTATCACAGATACCACAATTCGATCTGAAGTCTTTGTAAAAGAATTTATCGTGTACCAATTTGGTTGGAGATTTCCTCTATCTATCTTCCGTATAAGGCTGATCCAGAATCCTTGCCGTTTGACTTATATGTCACAGCGGTGACTGAGCAATATGTCCAGACATCTTAATAATATATTAGGATCCTCAATATAACCTAGACTTAGGTCCTCACATAACCTTTAAGCTTGAAAGGTGTTTCAAGACCGAAAAGTCTAGACTGGAGATAAGTTTCAGGCACATTTTTCACGAAATTCGTAGCTACGCGTAAAATTTCTTTAACAAGGTATGCTTATTTAAGAACTGAAGAATATTTATAAATTTATGTCGTAGAGGTAGTTTTAAATAAAGACCACTAATCTAACTTTACCTTGTTGCTGGAAAATATTTTGATACAACTAATATTTTAAGTCTGTCTCGGCTTCAACTCGCTATTAAGTCTGGTCTTAATACCAGTGGTAGCCGAGTGGTCGAACGCACGCCTTACAATCAAAGTGTGCAGGTTCAAACCCCGGCCCGCACCACGGGGTTTCATCCTATGAAACGGTAAAGAAAACATTGTGAGGAATCCTGCACGTCTATATAAAGGCGTGTGAAGTTCACCAACCCGCACTAGGCCAGCGTGGTGGACTATAGCCAAAAATCTAGTATGTAGAGTAGTGTAGCAGTATACAGTTCTGGATCTAAGCTTTATTACCTCATATTTAAAGTCAAATTTAAGGCTACCAAAATTTATTGCGTCCAGTTATAAGTCATTCCGCATACCACAATTGCGCTTGCGTTGCGCAACTGAATCGCGTAACATCTTCCAGGGTTGGCATGAAGCCATCTTGACGACTATTCCGGGCGTCGACCTCTTTACAATCTGGGAACAATGGTTTTTGTAACGCGTGATATAGACTCGTCTCAATTATGGTTCATGGTTTGTTTGATTTGAATGTGATGGTTTCCGGGTTGAGGTTTTTGTGTAGTTTTCACGCTTTCCGATAGTGTAATAACATTCAATCTTCTGCTTTATTTTGTGTATTTATCAGTATTGGAGTTGTAGAATCATTTGTAATAGAAAAACTTATAACATTTGTTTGTTTAGTATACTTCTGTGACTAGCATTTTCAATCGTTTCATCGAGTAAACATATGTTTTTCAAAATATTTTTCCTGATGTACAGGTTTTTGATTTGTGGTCTTACATATGATTAATTTTGTATCTTTAGCAGTTCTATAATCTTTATTAAGAGTTTTTTTTTTCATATTTCTTTGATTAATAAGGCAATAATCTTTAACATGATTAAAAGTCAAGTCTTTATACTATCTATAGTGAACATTTGAAATGGAATATTGTGTAGGGAATGATTCAGTGGTTAAGACCACAACTACATAGAAAATGAGACCAAATCGACGCTTGAAAGGCATATAAGCGAGAAAAAATCGTAAAATGAGTTATATATACCAAACGACTGGCCGTTTGATTAGTATATATAAGGATTACCTTTCAAACATCGAAACGTATATAAAACTCAATTTAATTATCCATAATATGACCACCGTAAAGCAACTCCCCCAGCGATGTCAGCCGAACCACCCGCACGTTAAATCTTTTTAGCTATTTTTAATCGTTTGATCTTGCTATATGTTCAACTTTGATGTTCTTAGAAAGTAGGGTATGGTATTTCTGGTATCAATAGTGCAGTGTTAATTTGTTAGTTAATCGTTTGAAACTGTCTGGGATGTTAACGCGCGTTTGGAATGGACTGCGAGATAATCAGTGGGAATTGGGAATATAAAACTGTGTTTATGATGACTGGGTGAGAAATGTTATCATACTTTTGTGGAATCTTAAGTCGGATTTAGCTGTTATAGGCAATTTTATCATACCGTATTATATATGACACATCTAACTAACTACAGCACTTTTAACGTCCCACTGCTGGGCACGGGCCTCCCCTCAATGCGAGGGGGATTCAGGCCATAGTCCACCACGCCGGCCCAGTGCGGGTTGGCAGACTTCACACATCTATTGAGAACTAGTCAGTTCCCTCAGACATGCAGGTTTCCTCATGATGTTTTCCTTCACCGTTTCATAGCAAGTGATAATCTCGGATGAAAATGAGATTCGCACATAAACCCAGAGGTGCGAGCCGGGGTTTGAACTTGCACAATTTGATTGCAAGGCGTGCGTTCGACCACTCGGCACACTGCTCGCTGGACTACCACTGCTGACACACCTAAGCTTAACCATTTCACTAATATATAAATTATTAATACAGAGTATAGCTAAGGGCCGAAATAGGGTTACGGGCGTGACTGTGCCCTAAAGCCACAACACGAAAACCAACAACAACACAAAGATAAATACTCAAAGGTCTGTATCAGAAATAAAATGATAGGTATAGTCTGCCTTCACTAAGTATCTAGATAGTAGCGAAAAATGGTAAAGGTTATTGCAAAGAAAATGAAAAAAAAAACGAAATATAACTAATTTCCATATTTTTCAGTCACTTATTATTAATTTAAAGAGGCATCATAGAGTACTTTTGCATTGAACAATTAAATTGTAGATGATTTATAGGTAGATTGGAATGACGACAACATCGGAGGTGTGCGTGCCAGACGTTTGCAATGAGTGAAAACAATCGTATTTCCAATCGAAGGAGAACAAACACATCGGGAATAAACAGCCGTCTCCAAGAATAGGATGTGTCGATCGCGCATCGCGTCACATGTGAATATAGATTTGGAACTTCGACAGCGAGTGTTTCCTGTCCAATTGTTAATAGTGGCTGCATGATACAGATTCTTCATAATACGAGTATACGTAAAACTAGCGGATACCCTACGATGAATGGATCGCATGAGCCTAATACGTTGTTTTAGCGGTCTAAAATCTTCTTCGCATTATTGCCTTTCTAATGAAATCGGTTTGGGGCACATCGGTTGGAGGGATTCAAAGTCTTTAACTGACGAGTGTTTATGATTTAAGTGTTTTATATGTAGGTGAATGTAGGATGACATTGGTACAGGCCCAGGACATGGCGGGATGAACTCGACCCGTACCGATAGGACTGGCCTATCGTACCTTAAAATAGAGAGGAGTGGAGGAAGGGGAGAGAGCACTTTGCTCAGCTGAGCTTCAGCTTAGTTCGATAGTAAACTACCTGCTGACTGAGAATAAAAGTTCGTAAAAACTGAAAACAGATCATAAGTTAGAACTGAGAGAAATATTTTATTAGATAAACTTTGCTCATTATTCCACTTTGTTAGTAGAAGAATGAATGAAACTAGTTCTCTCTCTATTTACTGAATATATCTAAGCTAAAACATAATCGACGAATGTACAGGAAAACGAACTGAAATTAAGTGTATTAATAACAGATCTCATAATAAGCTTCTCGAACCCGACAACGGAGCATTGACATTCGAAGGCCGGTGGGAATCGATTTTGCTAACTGGCGGCCTTGAAGCGCCTTCATAGACTGTGAAATTGTGGGCATCCAGCTGGAATACCCAAACAGGTACAAGATGTTAGGTAAACTGACAGGACCTGGTTCAATATTGTCCATGAAGTATTGTTTGTATCCATAAGATACACTTAGCCTGGGCCCAAGTCGATAAACACAATCGTTATTGAAAGCTAATGACTTCACTTTATAATGCGGTGGGATAACAAGTTTATCAATAACTAGCGGTCCGGCCCGGCTTCGCACGGATTTCTAACCTATGTTACTCAGTGATAATGTAGCTTTCAAACGGTAAAAGAATTTTTGAAATCGGTCCAGTTTTTGAGTTGATTCGTTACATACAAAAATAAATCTTAATCTTAATATTAAATCCTTATTTGAAAAAAGCAACCATGGAGTTTCTTACCCATTCTTCTCCATAGGAAATGCATTCCGAATGGGTGGTACATCTACTATTTTTACTATTTATTGACGATTTATAAGTGCCTGTATTGGTTTATATGAATAAAAAATATTCTGATTCTGATTCTGACAAATCTTTCCTCTTTATAATATTTATAGTTATATTATACTCTTTATATATTATAGTAATAGTATAGTATAGATATAAATAGCTAAATATAGCTATTGTAGACATTAGATATTATCACCTTGAAGACATTAGATTAGTTGGGTTTAACTATCAGTGAAACAATTTGATGTTATAATACTTTAAAAAAAATAAGCAATAGACATTCTACAACGTGTTACTGGTCTTGGGGTCCAGGTGTTTGCAGTTATATGCTGATCTAGTCATGATATAATTGAAAATCATAGATCTAATCCCGAATTCATAAGTTATGGTACATTTACTATGGGTATCACAGACAGCCTTGTAATAAAAAAAGATTTATTACAAGCCGTTTGTAGGCGGATTGTATTTTTAAAAGTGTGTTATATTTTGAGGGCTAACGTAAAATAGCGACATGGCAAGTAACATTGTAAATAGATTCTCAAGCAATCTATATAAAATCAATGCCACTTTTCGTTGTAAGCTAACTCCTCCTAAACGAATGGATAGATTTTAATGATTTTTTTTGTATGCGTTTGGGTGGCACCCTGGATGGTTTAGATTCACAATTGGACCCGGTAGGTGGCGCTGCTTTCGTATGTCACTCATTCTAAGGCGGTACGAAGTTCGCCCGGTCAGCGAGTTATATTTAAAAAATACTAGCTTTGAATTGCCGAATAAATACGAGGAGGTAAAATAATATATACAAATTAATATAACTTACTGGCAGTGTGTTAGAAGCCTAAAATATAAAACCAAACTATTTCATACATTACACACTGATACTGGTGGAAATCCGCGGGGGAAATAAGATTAAGGTATCCTATTTTTTGCCAACATACACGTACCATATTACTAAGAATAAGTATACTGTGGTATACCTAATTTATATCCTGGTTTTTTCACTAAACTCGTAAAGCCACCGATAAAAGCTATTTTAACCGACAAAATATCACGCAAAATTTAGCTCAGGCTTTTTCCCAAGTGAGGAGACAAAAAAGGTGACATATTAAGTGCCTAGCCGAAGTACATTCGCCCCCACAACGCCAAGCGTTCGTACATAATATATTGCAGTTTCTGACACCTTAAGCCGAGAACACACTAGATGTCGACACTAAAAGTTTGGTGACTGATTGACGGGCGAAAAATTACTGAATGCTAGAAAAAACAACAATTAAATAATGCAATGGGGCCTTACTGCCACCTCTTAAAGTATTATTGTATCAATAGTAACTGTCAATTTTTGACAGATTTTGTACTGAGTTTACTGTTGAAAACTGAAAGTACATAATATTTAAAACATTGCTACAAGACTGTTGGTGGTAAGGGGGTTGTTTATTGGCCTTACGCAATACTGCAGCCATCTCGCACTCGCCACAGATTTTTTATATAATAATGACAGTGACAGCATGCTTTCTCAGTGACGCTAAAAATACGTAAGGAGATCTAAGGGTAGGTTTGGCACTATTTTGTAAATACAAAATGAATGATAAGACTCACATAGACTTATTTTATTGGCTATCGTCGGTAAAACTGTAGTGCTTTTTTCTTTGAAATATTGAGATTAATGTAAAGAACACTTACCGCGCAGATATTTAAAGTTTATTTCCTATAAATACCAAGCCGTTGAGTATATAATGACACATCCAACTTGTAGCTCTGACAGTCGGTGATCAAAATAGAACATGAATGGTGTTCGTCCCACGTCCTATACTTCACCGCACGCGGTGCATGAATCACCGACAAGTCGGTCTCGTTAATGAACACTCAACTCAAGTGTAAGAGAAAGCTTCCGTGTTTGATATAATATGTGTATGCAACCTTGAGCCTTCTACCATAGAAAACTGTTTAAAAATTTATAAAAATTCTCTGACTTGCTTGCTAGCATTTTTGGGGAGGTTGATAAAACTATACGCATAAAACATATCGAGAGATGCAAGGCTAATTGATTTAAGCGACATTTTCTAAACGTTACAGGAGAGCATACTCATTCGATGCTGAAAAATTTTTTTTAAATAGCTTCTCATACCTTGATATAACTACATGAAATCTGATCTTTAACTCTCAGAGTTTGTCAGGGCCTAAAATATTTATTTATTTAACGGAAGACCAACAGCTATGGTATCAGGTATAAATAGCAGAGTAAAATTACTGAGAGCCAATTACAGGTATCCACGTATAGCAATAGAACATAGAAATTTAAAACTAAGGTATGAACATAATTAATAATATAAAACTAAAACATAGTAAGGCTCGACGAGCACAGCAGAGTAAAGAACATAGTATGTCTATTAGGTCCTAATTGAAGAAGTCAAGGCTTAGGCACCGCTTAATCAAGTTGGCACTACAAGTGAAAATATCCAGATCATGCTGCTGACACTTTTCATTAATGAATCTACTTGCTCGCACAATTTTGCCTATAGTTCGTAGAGGCGTGGGGAATAAAATAAATACATAAATATCACCAGACAACACATACTCAGCGTATGGTACCCAAACTTAGCAAAGCTTGTAACTAGAGGTACGTACAGTACAATGGACTAGGGGCGATCCAAGTTATACCCAGTTACCCAGCCCAGGGCATATTACGAAAAGGACAGTTTTCGTAATAAGCCACTGGCGGGAATCGAACCTGCAACCATGGTTTCATGAGCCGATCGGCCTTCGCTCAAAACACTGGACCAAGTGGTTGTCTAAAGGAAACATCTCATTTAGAAATGAAGTTCGTACATACTTTTTCAGTTGACTTGGTTACAGTATTAATAAATTAATAAAAATGCTATCGAATTTATCACACTATGTAGTTAAATATTTCAGAGATGTCCACAAGTAAAATAAATAGAACTATTTATCTTTATCAGGGTTCTGTACGACGCTATGGATACAATATTTTCAAGCTTTCAATATTCTCATGAAAATTATTTCAGATAGAAAAAAAGGGATAATGTAAGGAATAAGGAGAGTTTTACAATGAAAGTTGTGAATTTCCCCGTAATCCCGCCCACCTCGCGAGCGGTCGGTATAAGTGAAAACAAACAGGATTTCACTTGTAACAAAATAATTTTGGGATATATATATCTCTTTGCTTGTAGAAACATGTTAATATTTTTTTTCAATGTTTGAACTTATATGAGAAATCAAATTAAATAAAACGGACTAGGTTGGAAATCTCTTTTGTATATAGCAATAACTATTATCTATAAGGATTTATTCAAACACGACTATTAACAAAATACACACAATTTAGACTAAAATTAAAAGAAGATAAAACTAATAAAAAAATCGTAAATACGAAAAAAAATTGGCCCATCTAGAAACAATGAAAAAGCTAAAATGAAATGAAAAACAAAAAATGAAAAAGCTAGCCGCGGCACTGTAAGTACTTAATGCACTATATTTTTAAAAATAATACCTATGTAGTCTCGGAGTAACTCGGACCGCCTCGGATCATTTCATGATACCCAGCGTTGATTAGTTTGGGACCACACAACGACTGACAATTAAAAATAACACATTCTCGCCGTCGTTTTACAGAAGTATAAAAACTCATTTATTACGTCCATTTATTTAGAACTTTTAGTATTCAGTGTATTTCAAAATTAATGAACATCAAACAAAGTCCGCAACATCCTTTGAAATCCCGTGGTACTAGGTATTTCGTCATCCATTTTGCCTATCTCATCGCGTACGTACAAAACCTCACTCAGTTTGTCCAACTCATCGTTACTCAGTAAAAAGCGAGATTATTTATAGTTATAGTGAGGGTTACCATCACATTTTATAAAATAGGATACGTCCTAGTACATAATAATAATAATAAATAATAAAGCCCGTTTATCTCCAATCCACAATAAAAATTGTTATTACATGCGATTTAATAAATATTAACATTAGGTATTTGATTTTTACTCGCCAGCGTTACTTTCTTCAGTACCATTGATCGGAACCCCTTCTCGGGTAAAGGCCTCCTCCAGCTTCTTCCAAACCTCTCTGTCCATGGCTTTATTTTTTCAATCGCTTCCTACTATGGCTTTTATATAATCTATCCACCTTTTTCTAGGGCGCCCTCTTCTTCTTCTTCCTTTTGGCCCTTTCCATATAGTTGTCTGTAATGTCCATCTTTTGTCTGTGCGTCTTGATATATGTCCCGTCCACTGCCACTTCTGTTTTAGGGCATATTGCAAGGCATCTATAATTTTGGTTTTGTCCTAGTACATATCACATTAAAAATGTGTTACCAGATTTACCTGACTCAGGCACTTAATGAATTGGCTGGTGAGTCTTAGCCGTTCTCTAAGTATATTATTCTTCTTATGTTACACATTATGGACCCTACTGTCGTATTAAAATAGCATGTAATGACAGTCTTGTGTTTGTAGGAATAATAAATAACAATATATCTTAATAATATGTATATTTTTTCTGTACGTGTGTTTGAAACCTAACTCCTCCTAAACGACTGGACCGATTTGGATAAAATTTTGTCAGTCTATTTCAATGGGTTCCAATTGGACTCGGTACGTGGCGAAAAAGTAAAACAAGAACAATAATAGAGAAAAAAAAGAAGTTAATACACTTCTCATCAAAAAAATCGAAACACTTTCGTTTTTATTGTTTTTGTCCTAATTTTTAAAATTACTCATCATACAAAATACGAAACCTATGAAGACTTAATTTGAATTTAGAACATTAACATTAGGATTTATAAACCTCATACTACTCACTATTAAATGACATTTTACATTTATTCCTAAATATACAGATTTTTCTGATAATCCTTATCAAATCATAAACTGCGAGGTGTTTCGATTTTTTTGATGAGAAGTGTATAACTCTGCAAATAACTAAACACAACATTTATTAATTCTAAGGCGGTACGAAGTGCGCCCGGTCTGCTAGTAAATACATAAATAAATAAAAAAAATAACGTCAAAGCTTTACGCAACCAAGCAGATATTCGTTTTTCATATGAAGCATGTTTAGGATTTCGCTAACCACAAACTTTCACTTGTCGCTCCTGTATTTTAAAATTATCATGGTTATCAATGCTACGAATATCACGGTACGAAAAATAGCCTCCTCCGGTAAAGCTGTAGAGGCCACCTCACGGCCAACAGCGTAGTCCATTAAAAAAAACGAAAAGCAGAGTAGGTAATTTAAAGGAGGTATTCCTTTATACATCAGTATTAAAGTTTATTATTTGTAATCTTGTGTGTACAAACAAGTTGTCCGTAAAAAACAGTATAGTTTTCCAACCTTTTATTGTAGTATTTTTGTCGGCCCCTTATATTTTATTGTCCGTTTTTCTATTCATTCATTGTCTCTATCCTCGAGATAATAAGTTTTCATTAACTACTAAAAGCTAAGTGATAAGTTTTTTATTTATACGACTAAGTATGAAAGCTCAAATGACTGTCTAGGTGCTTAATAACTAATTTATTTGAGTTTTTTTATAGGTGCTATATTTTAACAAATGCTTATTTTGTTATTTGGCAACCAACCTCTGTTTTATTTTTGAATAGAGCAAAGATATAAAATATCGGCAAATAAACTTACTATGTTTATGGTTTCACAACAAGACTTGACATAATGGGATCCATATTGCTTACCAAGATTTTAATTTAGTCACAAACTCAAATATCACTTGCTGTTATTTTTTTTTTCATAGACACTCTTTAAAGATTTTTTTTAAATAATCGGTGAAGTCAGTTGAAGAGTCTGACTACAAAAAAATAATTAAATCCATCTTTCAAAATCACGTCTTTATAAACACATGATTAAGTACTAAAATTGACGCAATTTAAACTAACATAACGAAAACAATTAACCCGATTATGCCAAACAGGATTCCAACTTTGTTTCAGCCTTACGATTGACCCCTGGGGATAAGGCCTCGTGTATTGTATAACGATACATTGGCTACAGCCGCCGGGACCAACTAAGGGCTCTGTACGGCTGTGGAGCAATTATTCTGAATATTCCTCCTTTTTCTCCCAGCAGCTATAGCCATCATGTATAAACATGAAGGTTAATAAAAGTAACTGAATTATCTTAATATGGAACTCCTTACTTTATATGTGAAGACACAGTCTTACCTCAATAATATTAAGGTTGTTATTATTAACATTGAAATAAAACTATTTTACGGATTCTATCGCGTTTATTTACTATTTTATTTTCCCGACGTTTCGGCTGCTTTACAGCAACCCCCGTGACCATGGTTAAATAGTTTTATTTCAATGTATAAGTATTCGCGCAAATATGAGAAAACAATATGTTATTATTAACGTTTAGATGACCGTTTCAACTCGATTTTTTTAAATCACTCCTGCAGTAGAGCGAACAAAATAAATACAACATTATATCGGCTAAGTAATTTTTTGGTTGTAGCGAGACTAACGAACAGTAATCGATTAAAATATACAGGGTGTATCAGAAAACCGGAATAATACTTTGGCTACATATACGGTAGCTCATATGTGGATGCTTAGTGAAGACAGTTTATACCTAACTATCATAGTTTATGAATGAATATTTGTCACAGGTATCGCGTTCTGGGATTAGGTAACCAACCTTCTGTACTGTACATCTGTAACTATAGCTACAGGGGACGACTATTAATATTCAGAAAACAGAACTTGCAAATTTTACATAGGTCGCGAGATATTACGCGTTATAGAAATTGACGAGGAAAAAAAGTTAGAAAACATGGTCGAATTTCGATCAAATTTTTATACCATTCAGTTGTATACCCGATACTGATGCAAACGTTAAAATCATTATTTCGGACTTCTGATACACGCTGTATTAGATTTCTCATGGTTTTTAAAAACACAGAAAAGTACCTACTCCGATCAAATTATGGATTACATTACGTATGAAAGCCTATTAAAAACTATAATTAGCCATACGCAGTAGAACATCAAACTCTGTGGAGTCATATAAAGTTGACAGGTCTTTATTTAGACTATTTAATGAACTTTACAAATAACTCGAAGAAGCTGAAAACTGAAGATGACGTTCAATTTAATGAGGAAGTCATCGAACTGTGCCAGAGAGAATCGTCGGTGCATTTACTAGGAAATAACTATTTTAAGTTCGGTAATGCAGGCGATTCCAAATCCAACCAACTAGTTGATATTAAATTACCGTCTCTTCGGGTACAGTTAATTTATTTTTGTTTACAGTAGCGCCAATGTTTATAACTAATTTAAAATTCAACGGTTCATTATATTTTGTTTATCAAACACTTAAATAGGCACACTATTCATAAATACACGAAAATAGAGTTCCCTTTAATCGCTAAGTTAATAGAAACAATCTGAAACGAAGTCATAATAAAGTATACCTACTCATATCTACGCCTCAAGAGAACCGCAATGTCAGAACACAAATTTAGACCTCAGTAAATAAAATTTCACATTCACATTGCTCGTAAAAAAACCAACACAAGCTCGGGTAAAGTTTTTGCACGCTGAAGTTTTTTAACTGCTGATATTAAATTTGAGGTGGCGAAAGGGAGATTTCTTCAAGTTTACGATGACGACAAATTTGCAGTTACATATATACAAAAATACTGGAAGTGAAGGTCATCCGCTTCCTATTGAACACTGAAAACTAATTTTCTTAGGTAGATGGGGTTATGGGTATAGAATAAGAATCAAACATATGATTTATGAATCTCATTTTCATCCGAGATTACCACTTGCTTTGAAACGGTGAAGGAAAACATCGTGAGGAAACCTGCACGTCTATAGAAAGGCGTGTGAAGTTCACCAACCCGCACTGGGCCAGCGTGGTGGACTATAGCCCAAAAATCTCCCCTGTAATAAGGGAGAATGTGCCCGGTATAATGGCAATAGGCTCGCCCCCTATTACATTGGGACCAAAAATACATCGGCGAAGTTTCGGCGCACTGCAGTGCACCTCTGCCTACCCCTTCGGGGAATACAGGCGTGATGATGTATTTTTTTTATCATTTGATTTATTCATGTTAACTGTTTTATGTTAAGACAAAACATATTAAGACCTCAAATTAAAACCCATGCGGAATGCAGTTTCTATGAAGAAGTATTCCAGCGTTATCTACTATTTCCAACATAATTGCGAGTCAAATGAGGATTAAACAAGCATGCAAACAAAGGCACCCTATGTAATGACCTAATGTCCAAATAGTACAACTCATAATAACAACAACAGATTCTGAAGGTAGTAGATCTAGAGTCGGCGCGCACTGCGAGGAAGTTCTTCTCTCTGGAGCCCTAACCACTGCTAACTAGGACCCTGCTCCAGATGCCGGTGGGGAACTGTTTTTTTTATATATATTTATTTTTATATGTCTATTTAAAAATTTAATTTTCAAGAATAATGGGCGATATACAACACTAAAAAGCATATGGTAACACCTGTATTCATTTATTAAATTCCCAATGCACCAAACCAAAATAGCCTCATTTCTGGTAAAACGAGGGTAACGGAACAAAGCTCAGTTAATGGGTGAATCGTGTGAGGAAGATAAAGAGGATTTTGCTGTCAGCCTGATTGCAGTACGTGCGGCCTTGAGACACATACGGAATAAGACAATTAAACGTTGAGCAAGACGTATTCAATATTCACCTGCTTGGCTGGAGGATGTATACATTCGAAAAGTTATGTTTTCGAAAAAGGATTAGGATGATTTTTTAGAGGGCTTATATAAATCACTAGCGGCCCGTTCCAGCTTAGCACGAGTGGACATATTTTTTTAAACATCTTGGGATAAATAAATATAGCCTATGTTGCTCAGAGATAAGCTTTCAAGGTATGGTAAGTTTTTAAGTTTATTTGTTACATACAGAAATACAAATCTTTTCTCTTTATAATATTAGTATGGAGTATATTTTAAAGATAAATACTATACAGGTTTCAGATCTAGCATTAAGGGATATTTACAATTCCGTCGTCTCCTGGGGCTTTTCCATTTTTGAGCTGCCTAAGGGCCATCACGATCTCGTCTTGGTCAATGCATGGCTAGCTAAATGACGTCATTCTAATTTCAATATGGCGGATCATCCAAGATGGCGTAATAAACATTTTTCTTGCACTACCAGAGTATGGGTATCAAATGAAAGGGCTTGCTGAGGAGAACACGAAAACTAAACAAAAGCTTGTTTTTAAAAAGGTTTTTTTACGATTAATTTATTCTGATTAGAGACATCAGAATAACAATGACAAGACATATCTTTAAAGGTTCTCAGAAAAATATTCTGCCATTTTTCTTATTTCTAGATTTGGGAAAAAAATAGAAGAAATTTATTTAGTCCTTATTTAATTTCGACAAAATCCAGAAAAAAGGCCGTTAATCAAAACCAGACGACCTACGAACGGTCAAGTTCAAACAGTCCAAAACGACCATCCCTTATTGGTGGTGTTCGTTAATCTCGTGAAAGTTTCCTTAGCGCAACTACGTGATCCAATTATATTATCCAAATGAAAACCACCAAGACAATGTAAAATAGAATGAAATCATAAACCATATTTTTATTTAGTGTGTTCATGTTCGAAACCATTTCTTTAAAAAAGTGCGTTGAAATCTGTGCGTTAGTTTGGCAGTTTTAAAGCGACATACTAACTAACATACGGCTGAATCTAATGCCATACCTTTGTACGTTAGAAGTTCAGTCAAATTAGGAGTGTAAAAAAGCTGAAATATTTATAAAATTGAATGCTTGAAAGCAGTGGTAGCCTCGTGGGCAAGAACGAACGTAAAGGGTGCAAGTTCACATCCCGGGCCCGCGTCTCTGAGATAATTTTCATGTGCGCATGTCATTTTCAACAATGATTACCACTTGCTGAACAGTGAAGTAAAACATCGTGAGGAAACCTGCACGTCTATAGAAAGGCGTGTGAAGTTCACCAACCCGCACTGGGCCAGCGTGGTGGACTATGGCCCAAATCTCCCTCGTATTGAGGGAGAATGTGCCCGGTATAATGGCAATAGGCTCGCTCCCTATTACATTGGGACCAAAATACATCGGCGAAGTGTGGGCGCACTACAGTGCACCTCTGCCTACCCCTTTGGGGAATACAGGCGTGATGATGATGAATGCTTATAAGCGTAAAAACCCTGCATTTGTCCTGACACATCAGTATATGGAACGTGTCAGTTACTTCTTCAAGTTTATAGTCTTCTTTGGCGATCCCTTCAACAGTATACGATTTCTGCATAGGTGATAGTTGGTAAAAAGCTTTGTCAGGAAGGCAGCCCTGGTAAAAAAGGTCACGGCTGTAAACATTTCTGCAATGTCATTGGATTTATTTGTCGAGGGCCCTGATCTTGACTGAGGCGAGGTTCGTTCATTATCCACACGATCTTGAAGAGTTATTGACGTTCAATTATCAGTGTCCGTCCCTTTGTAAATGGTGCTAGAAAAATATTTGAAGCGTTAATTTGTTTCAAGAGAGCTCACAGAGAATATTGTATTTGACACAATGTGACGTTGATTGTAATAATTAATAAAAATAAGTAAAAGTACTGATTCTGATCCTCGGCTATGCTTCTGTTAAAATTATGGTATTTAGAATAACAATTTATTCATCTCACAACTATTTACAATTTAAATTAGAAATAATTATAAAATATCTAGAAAATTTTGCCCATACGGAAGCGTACCCGAGACGCTAGTTGAATTCCCTCACTGAATCGCTAGTGCCACTAGAGTTCCTAGATGATAAGTAAACTTACAAAATTAAATCCATGACTCTTAAACCAAAATTATTATGACAAGTTTGTGGTCTAATATTACTTTTAAGTGCCCCGGGGTATATTTTTAAACTGAAATAGCAATGCTTGTTAAAGCCATTTTAGCTGAGATTCAGTTCATAAAGGCACAAAGTTATAATTACTCATGTGTTGAGACATAACTATATTTAGAGAATTTCCATTTTAAAATATACTTTAAGTTAAATGGATTGTTAAAAGGTTTTGTATTGCCTGTTTAATTATGTCTAGACTGCTTAGAGTTTCCAACTTGAAAGTGTAGTTTATGGAAAATTGAAGAACCGAATATAAAAAAAAATACATACTACAATTTCTAAGTTTTTTAATTTATTAGTCCAAAAAAACAGTAACTAAGAAATATGATAAAAATATTTCATTTGTGTTTACGCATTTATATTACTACCAGCAGCATATATAGCATAAATAGCAGTGGTAGCCGAGTGGTCGAACGCACGCCTTGTAAATCAAAGTGTGCAGGTTCAAACCCCGGCTCGCACCTCTGGGTTTCATGTGCGAATCTCATTTACATCCGAGATTACCACTTGCTATGAAACGGTGAAGGAAAACATCGTGAGGAAACCTGCACGTCTGAGGGAACTTGACTAGTTCTCGATAGATGTGTGAAATCTGCCAACCCGCACCGGGCCAGCGTGGTGGACTATGGCCTGAATCCCCCTCGCATTGAGGGGAGGCCCGTGCCCAGCAGTGGGACATAAAAAAGGGCTGTAGTTTTTATTACTACCACAATAACATGGAAGCTGCTCAATCATTAATAAACTTTATTACTAATTAAATAATAATGAAAACGGAGTACAAAATAAAAACACGGCAAAAAAGTCAAACGAACAATATTGCGGCGGTAATTTGAAACCAAATATAGTTGGCTAAAATGGCACATTACAACGAAGATTTGATTCAAATTTCCATTAAGTGCTCCAAAAAGGACTCCGCAAAAAGCGATAACGTTGTTCTAATATTGCCAACAAAAACATAGTGACGAAAAACAAAATTACATTTAACGTTAATTTAAATCAGTGTTCAAATACAGGACGCTGAAACAATTTAGTGTTTGATAGTTAAGAAAGGTCTTGCTAATTAAATGTTGTTTATAATAAGGAGCAGTCTTGTTAGTTCATGATGCGCTATTATTGAGTTTGTTTTAAAAGAAATACAATTACAAGAATCGCTTTGATCATAGGATAATGTAACTAGAGTATTTTGATTTTATTTCTAATTTGAATTCCTCTCCAGCTTTGTTTAATAATGAATTGGTGCTGATCTTGTTGACACCAAACTAAATTAAACTTAATTATGTACATTGTCCACCTTGTCAAGAGACTGGCCCATGATAGGTAGGAACCGGGGGGAGTGGAGGAATAGAAGGAGGCCTTTGCCCAATGGGAAGACATAGGCTGAAAAAAAAAATATTGTCACCTTTGAATGTACACATTATTGATAGTGTACAAGCGAGACAGCAATACTTTGATTGAGGGTAGAAATTTTTGGGTCCGAGTGTATTTCATACTTTTAAAATCACACTTTTTGGTAAGAATAGTGAATACATTTATTTTAAGATTCAAGGCAAGCATACTAATAGCCAGGCTATCTCTCCCTATAATGTTACATGAATTGAAATTCCTATTAATACCACTGTTCGACCAAATTTTAACAATGGGTATCAATTAATCATAGTTTAGCATTCAAGACAAAGGGTCGATTTTGAGTGTCAAACTTTTAAAGGGTTATAAATGAAAGCTGTCAGCAAAAGTATTCACACCTTTCCTTTTTTTTCTTCTTTGTACCTAGTTTAAGTTTTATATCATCTGTGTGCTGCGTTGAATATTTTTTTTCTTTCTTTCTTTCACCTCAAAAAAAATTCTGGACTCGACGAGGAGTGCCAAAGATTAAGGATTATTAATACTATTAAATTTAACAATAAAGCTTTTTGTACGTCTCAGACGACGCGAAAATATTTTTCAGTCTCAAATTCATAAAGGTGGTATTTTTTATTAAATATACTAATAAACACAATATGTATTTTTACTGAACATTTCCTAGGTAGATGAAATTAAAATACTGTATGTGGGCAGCCCTATAGCGTGTTCACGTACAGCGCGGCTTTAGGTAACTTTTTCAAGGGCAGGGCCGAGTCACAATACTGGTAGATAATATTGCCGTGACGTATGTATAATCTTCATGCTTAATGGCGGAAATCTAAAATATGTTCTGTCTAATCTGTAAATTTTCTTTAATATAAAATTGCCTATCTTCTCTATTTTTGCTCCCCATTCGAGTGAGTTTACCATTTGCCAAGGATAGGGCTGACAGAGCAATCATCTCAATCAATGAGTCCTTCCGCACAATTTCTTGGCATAGAAAAACTAATTGTATTGACACATAATAAAGGTGCAGCAAGCAGTGGTAGCCTAGTGGGCAAGAACGCCCGCCTTGAACGTAAGGGGTGCAAGTTCAAATCCCAGGCCCGCACCTCTGAGACAATTTTCATGTGCGAATGTAATTTTCAACAATGATTACCACTTGCTGAACGGTGAAGGAAAACATCGTGAGAAAACCTGCACGTCTATAGAAAGGCGTGTGAAGTTCACCAACCCGCACTGGGACAGCGTGGTGGACTATGGCCAAATGTCCCTCGTGTTGAGGGGGAATGTGCCCGGTATAATGGCAATAGGCTCGTGGGACCAAAATACATCGGCGAGGTGTGGGCGCACTACAGTGCACCTCTGCCTACCCCTTCGGGGAACACAGGCGTGATGATGATATAATAAAGGTTCATTCTACAACGGAATGACATTGACAGCGCGAGCGAATTCCAACGCGTAGCTTATCCACTGAAATTCAATCCTTATGTATTTTGATCTAGAGTTCTTTATAGTATTGGCAAACATTTTGGTGCGCGACATTTGATGACCCCGTGCACGAGGGGCTTAAATAGCCTAAGGCTTATATAGCCTAAGCTCTATCGCTCTACAATTTACGTGAGAGCGTTTCACTCAATTACAACTTGCCCCACGGTACAAACGAGGTTAATCCATTATTGGCTCTATAAATCTAACAGCCTAGTGGACTCTACCAATTTAAGGATTATACTATTAGTTTTAAAAATTGACCTACTTAATAATACATCATCACGCCTGTATTCCCCGAAGGGGTAGGCAGTGGTGCACTGCAGTGCGCCCACACTTCGCCGATGTATTTTTGGTCCCAATGTAATAGGGGGCGAGCCTATTGCCATTATACCGGGCACGTTCTCCCTAATTATGAGGGAGATTTTTGGGCTATAGTCCACCACCCTGGCCCAGTGTGGGTTGGTGAACTTCACACGCCTTTCTATAGACGTGCAGGTTTCCTCACAATGTTTTCCTTCACCGTTTCAAAGCAAGTGGTAATCTCGGATGAAAATGAGATTCGCACATAAGCCCAGAGGTGCGAACCGGGGTTCGAACCTGCACACTTTGATTTGCAAGGCGTGCGTTTGACCACTCGGCTACCACCGCTTTGTTATTAGAATAATCGCTTTAGTCTAATGTCTGTGATGCACCTCTACCTATCCCTTCAGGTAACACAGGCATGATGATGATGTATGTATTGCCCACAGGATGTTTACGTAAATACAAAATTGTTTACTTGCGTGTTTGTTCGTAAAACGTGTTTTTCTTGCTAACGATAGGTAAATGTATTTTTATCGCAGTTTATATTTGCTTCAGAACCGATGTTAGAGTAATGTTGCCGCCGGATATTATTATAAAAAAGATCAATGGATTAATATGAATATCCGAAACTAGTTTGGGTGCGGGAATTATTATAATATCGAGGCTTGGGGCTTCTAAATATAGTTAAAACATAATTTTGTTTGGGTTGCATAATAAACTATAATCCTTATTATTTAAAGAAAGTTTGATCTATTTCTTCTTCTCAGTCGGGCACTCTTGTCAGAGTGGTCGTGGTTGTTGAGATGGTGTGCATGGTAGATCCTCCGTGTCGTCGTTCTCCTTGGTTACCGCTCTGGCAATGCTTCTCCACTTCTGGCGGTTGGTAGCATTGCGAGAACACTGCACTATGGTAGATTGAGTTGCCGTCTTAATTGAATCTATCCAGCGTGTGGGAGATCGGCCGCGTGCTCTCTTTCCCGCTACCTGAGCTTGAACTACAAGTCTCTCCATCGAGTTTTCGTTTCTAGAGATGTGTCCAAAGAACTTTACTTTTTTGAGCTATTTACAATAATTTTAAAAAGCATTTTTGATTTGATAAATTCTTCTTAAAGTCGCTAATTAGTTTTCTCGTCCAAACTGGTTGTCTGGAAGAAATTGCTTTTAGCGATAAGGCCGCCAAATTGTACATAGCTACTGTATTTAGAACTAAGAATGTTGTATTATTTTCTTTGTTTGGTGTGCAATAAAGAGTACTTTATCTATCTATCTAATTAAAAATATAATACCCATACATTTTTGGACATTACTATTTGTTTAGGTGGTTATTTAAAGTTGTGAAATTAAAAACATTTAGAAAACGTCAGTTGACGATCAGCGGTGAAATTCTCGCATGAATGAAGCAATGAAGGCGTATAAATAGTACCTAAAATTAGTTAAAGTATAAAGCTCTTTTTTTTTTCTTGGGGATATCTTTAGTAATCTCGTCATCCATTGCTGGACACTTATGACAGTTGCTAACCCCTGCCAGACGCACCTAAACTTTAATGAATTAGAATATTCATTATATATAATTATACTTTCGTTATAGTATAAAAACTAAATTTTAGATACTATTTTATACCTTTGCTACCTGTTACCTACCCAAGTAACCAAAACCCAAGCTCTATAGTCACTGGTCGTTCTCACCTGTATAGGGGACATGCACAGAAAAGCTATCAGCTTTTTTAAAATAACCAAGTTCTGGCCGTCGTGGGCTCTTGGGGTATAATACATTCCCGCTCCACATCACTATATTACCAAAGGTATTTTGTATATGGATGCGATTAGCCTTACTTACAGTTGCAAAATCGATCTAATGGAGTGGTTTCAGGGGTGATTTAAACGTATAAACACAATTCTCAATCATACTTCCATCTATTGGCAACGCGCCAGCTTACTGGAGCTGTCAAAATAGATGTTATTTCATGCTTTATGAAGACAACTATTTGGTATGATGTGGACACGAATGAAGACTCGTGCGAAATACAGACCATTTAAAATGCGATCCAAATAAGAATAGGTATGTCAATAACCTTTATCTGTCAAATGTCACTCGATAAGTATGGTTTGCAAAAAAACTTTGCATATCAATAATTAAAAGTGTTACATCAAATTTAAATAAAAAGGTTAGTTTAGTAGTAAATTGTGTTAATATAATATTTAATTTATAAAGTCATAATTCATTTTTTAGAACCACAATATGGCGCAAAGTCGATCCTAAAATTCCTAAAAACAATTAATTTCTAAAACATAAGTAGTAAGTTGTCTTAAAATAATATGAGAAACTTAACTAAGATTATCTCCTTGGCCATTCATCCCGGCAGACTGGGGTGTGCAGAAGTGCGTGTCAAAATGTTTGCCAATACCAAAATAAACTCTGTGTCAATGTTATAAAGATTAAATTTCTGTGGTAAAAGCCGTCCCCACGTGCCAAAATTCGCTTTCGATGTAAAAGACATTTCGTAGAAAATTGGGCTTTTTCTAGGAGCTTTAGTATTGGGCAATATCTTGACGCACGCGTCTAAATATCCCAGTGTGGCTGGGTCTTTAATTTACCTACCAGCTAATAATACATCATCCATCATACCTACATACGAAAAACGCTGTTACTATTCCAAATTCAAATAAATTAAAATACGTTTAAAGTTTTATAAAATACTTTTATAAAATACCAATCGAATTGAGAACCTCATCCTTTGGGAAGTCGTTTAAAAATAATTAACTACTTATAAAACAATCTTCTAATTTATAGAAAGTCATGATCTATTTACATTGGCTTTGTAAGACACTTTTCTTCTGAAATACGTACCTCATTACCTAACCTAACCTAACATGCAAATGGCATTTACATGTTACCTATGTACATTTTCAGGTACAATTTTTCCCCAAATTAACAGAAACCTAATGAGGTTTCTACTTATTCATTCATTTCAAAAAAGTATTAAAAACAGTGTTTAAAAAACAAAAAATATCGTTTCATTAAAACATAAGTTTTTAAATTGTTGTCTTTGTAAAACCAATAATATGAAGTCTACCTGTAGAGAGGCGGCATCTCGGCACAGGTAATGAAATATTACGTTCACCAATTATTTTTTCACTGGAACTACAGGCGAACATTCTCGCCATTCCGCCTTTATAAACAAAGGTTTTAAATTACAACGCCTGCCTGCTGTTTTAACAGCCTAATTAAAACTATAATAATTAATAGTTTAATATAAAATTATGTTACTACGCTAAAAAAGGTATGAAATAAAAATATTTTTTTTATGGTTTCATTCCATTATGTAATATTTAAATGTAACATCTTTATGTACTTTTTCTAATTTACTTATTTGCATATTTAAAACTACATATATTGTTTATAGGAAAGCGTTTATGGTTATTTCATTATGTGTTAATGTTTTATGTTTATAAATTTAGTCGTCGAAAAATGTTTTTATATCGCATTCAGATTTTTTTAAAGATTATTAGCTATGTGTATAGCAGTGGTAGCCGAGTGGTCGAACGCACGCCTTGCAATCATAGTGTTCAAATTTCAAACCCCGGCTCGCACCTCTGGGTTCATTTTCGAATCTCATTTTCATCCGAGATTATCACTTGCTATGAAACAGTGAAGGAAAACATCGCGAGGAAACCTCAGACGTGCTCTGAGGGAGCTGACTAGTTCCCGATAAATGTGTGAAGTCTGCAACCCGCACCGGCCCAGCGTGGTGGACCGAATCCCCCTCGCATTGAGGGGAGGCCAGTGCCCAGCAGTGGGACGTTAAAAGGGCTGTAGTTAGTAGTATTAGCAATGTGAGGTTATCACATAAAAGACATCTCTAGCCGATCCAAATACTTGCACTAATAGTATGTTTCCAAGAGGGTCTACCCTACAAACTATCCTAGAATCCGAAATTTGTCAGTTGAGAGGGCGACTCCTCTAACCATTACTGAAATCTTTGTTAAAGCAAATATTTAGAAAAAACGATGGGTTGAAAATTAATTATCTCGCCTACCTATTCTTGTTCATGTCTGCCTTCAGGCAACGGAATTTACCGTTACGATGTAAATAGACGTTCGCAATGTTAATTAACAATCGTTTCTCGTTTGATAAACAATCTTCAGAATCCGGTAATTTTAATATTATACCTACTCATTGTACAAATGTGGTAATGAGAATTACTTATGAAACATGCTCCTTGCCAACATTTTACTAAACTTAGCTTGTATTACAGTAAATGTTTACAAACAACGGAAGATTTTATAACGAAAGCAGGAAAAATTAATGCCGGTTATTTCTTGATTTTCTTGATAGGTGGGGTACAAAGATATGTCAAAACGAATTATATTTTTTCCATATCTATTGACGTTAAGGTGATTGCATCAGTCTCCAGGCAGATTCATAAAAAAACTCCTTATGATGATAAAAACAATTTCAAATATGCAGCTTTTTATTACTATTAATTACATTTTCTTTAAAGATTACGTACTTACGCAGGTAAGTATCTAATCTCTCATTTAAATAAAATACCTAGAGATTAAAAAAGTTAGAAAAAGATGAGCATGTTTATAACTTTAATTATGTTGTGTATAACATTAACTTGATATTGTAAGTTATATACCTAAAACTACTGCTAAAATGAAAAACGATTACTTTGCGAGCCGACCTGAAACTGTCAAATGAACATTAGAAATATACATAAAATTAAATCCAAACTGAAACTTTACAGTACGATTATTAGCATAAAAAGATGATTTAGAACTTTACAAAACGGGTGAAAACGCCGCAAAATATTTCACTTTACAATCTCAAGGAAATATTCGCGCGAACACCGAAAAATAATTACGCCGCGTGGTGTCATAACTGCGTGGCCCTGTCAACATTCATAAACTTCGGTAATTAATCATGGCGTAACCTCAGAAATGGGGATTTTATTACCACATTATTTTATTCGTGCGTAAAACCTTGTTCCGTTACACGACACGATGTACGGTATCGTTTATTTCAAATAACGAACGTACAACAATTGTACCGTTTACCCTATAGAAACTTTTTAATTATTTGTTTCTGTCAAAGGCTGATATAATAAATTGCAATTGGAACTCCTTTATGTGTAAAATTTTCGTATTTTTAATATGTTTGACTATGTTCATATTATAAAACTTCGATCTATTTCTTCTCTGAATGGTTATGGTACACTTATTGAAGCTATTAATTTTGAAGGAGAATCTAAAATTAAAATCTAACTTGATTTCTCTTTCAACTCTAGAATACACTCCAGAAGCGATCAATGACAAAAGGATCTATTGCAGTATTGTTTTTAATTTAACTTGCAGTTTTAGACACAACTTTTTTGTAATTTATCTGTCGAGTAGATCGGCAACACTATAAAAGGTGGCCTCTGTACATATGAACCTCATTCCATAGTCGAAGTGTAGGGGAAGTAAGAAAGTATCGTCGGTCAGACATTGTAGGTCAATAAACTTTATCTCTACGAGGCGAGCCTAAAACGTGTACTATGAAAAGCCCGACAAACTCCTACAAAAAATCTTCTCAAATACCTTCGTTCAAATTACTAACATAGACGGTAGTGTCTATAAGCGCGCGCCTTATTTATGCCCATACCAAAACGAACTGTATTATCTAATCGAAGAAGCACATTTTTCAACACAGTATCATGGAAATCGCGAATCATTTACGGCACTCGGTGGCGTGATTTTTACCACAGAATTTTGAATCTTTATTTTATACTGGCACAGAGTACATTTTCAAATAAACTTGCTCGCCCCAATTGGTGCAGGACGTTATTAAACCGATAAAAGTATCTTGCAAAATTTCCATGAGGTATAAAAAGAGGAAAATTTCTGGGGAAAATATTTTCAGTTTACACGGATTAATAATACACCACAATTACGGCCCTTTATCCCCTAATCAAGTTATTGTTTGTTAGGTAGGTCGTAAAAATGAAAAATCTACCAAGATAACGGCCCAAAGGAAGCACTGGCATAATCTTCGACGTAAACAATGTTTCGCGTAATAGAATTAAAAGATGAATGGGTTACAGGTTGAAGCGTGATGACCTTATTTTACACAAAAGACAGGTAAGTAAAAACAAGGTAGTTTTTTTATGAAATGAAATGAAAGATACTGAAATATACCTCATGTTATTCGCATCACTCCTATAATTAGCAGCAATATCAAATTTAAGATCAGCAAATATCTAAGATTAAGAAGTACGTTAAGGTGGTATGAATATACATAGGTATGCACTTACCTCATTTTATTAAAACAACTCAATCAAACAACTTCTGAAATTAGTTTTTAATAAACAGGTAAACCCCAAAGTTGTTGACTAGGAAACGTCAGTTATGACGCACCCCGCAGCAAGTTGCTATATTTGAAAGGGTTGTAACAAAGGGAAACCCGTTCACTTAATGTAGGTACAATAATAAATTTGTAGGAAGATGGGGTTTAGGACAACCGCGGATCGTTGGCGGTTGGTTATTAATTATTACCCAACCACTGAAACAGAACTCAAAAAGTTCAGGGACTTTTTAAGTTCTTCTCTTGTTAACTGTCTCCTACCTGTCCTCTCTCAGCTTTTTTTTTCTCTACGTTTTGACATTATCCCCATTTCGACATAATGGGGAAACAAAAACGATAAATTGTTCGTATTTTGTCATTTTGTATCGACATAATATGTCGAATTAGATTTAATGTAGATCATGCGGGAATTGACCCCCAGGTTGGTTTTGGAATGGGCAAACAAGACTTTTGACGTCCTAGTCTGTGGGCTTTATACCCCGGTCAAATTAGCCCGAAAAATAATAAATAAATACATCATCACGCCTGTATTCCCCGAAGGGGTAGGCAGATGTGCACTGTAATGCGTCCACACTTCGCCGATGTATTTTGGTCCCAATGTAATAGGGGGCGAGCCTATTGCCATTATACCGGGCACATTCCCCCTCAATACGAGGCAGATTTGGGCCATAGTCCACCATGCTGGCCCAGTGCGGGTTGGTGAACTTCACACGCCTTTCTATAGACGTGCAGGTTTCCTCACGATGTTTTCCTTCACCGTTCAGCAAGTGGTAATCATTGTTGAAAACGACATTCGCACATGAAAATTATCCCAGAGGTGCGGGCCTGGGATTTGAACTTGCACCCCCTACGTTCAAGGCGGGCGTTCTTGCCCGCGAGGCTACCACTGCATTGCCCGGTAAAATAGAGACTTCACAATTTCATTATAATGGTATCCCTAACGTTCATGTAAATTTTCAGCTTCTAGGGAATTTATGTAAGGGTGAATGTCTATTTTGACTATACTATTAAGGAATATCAACGGTTTTCACAATACGTCAATTACAAAAACGAACGAGCGTGTTGTTGTTATGTATTATCCTTAATATCTTTAGAAAACAAAAAGCCTCCAAATATTTACTCGTGTCCTCGCTTAAAGGAGGTTTTGTGAAACGCCCAATTTACTGGACCCCTCTTAAAATTCCTATACTATATCACCCACTCACAAAAAGCATAGTACATACCTACGATACAATGATGTAAGATAGTACAGACACCTAAATGTAGCAAAATCCGGCCTTGGGCCTCTTATACGTATTGACATAGACAATCTGATTGTATATAAACGTCAAAGTCATACATAAATTTGGAAACTGTCAGATGTTCGGAAAAGCTCCCTCTTTGATATAATTACTAATTTCTACTGTAGCAATTTTTTAATAGTTTTTTAAAGTAATTATAATTATTTTGACGCTTACTTATTGTAGACGTCAATTAGGTAAAAATAACCGGCCAAGTGCGAGTCGGACTCGCGCATGATGGGTTCCGTACCATTCTCTATAAAAACGAGCAAAAAATCTTGTTTGTTGTATGGGAGCCTCCTTAAATATTAATTGTATTCTGTTTTTTTAGTATTTGTTGTTAAAGCGGCAACAGAAATACATCATCTGTAAAAAATTCAGCTGTCTAACTATCACGGTTCATGAGACACAGTCTGGTGACAGACGGACGGACGGACAACGAAGTCTTAGTAATAGGGTTCCCGGTTTACCCTTTGGGTACGGAACCCTAATTATTAAGATATAAGAAAAAAATATAGTAAACTGTTAACTCTTTACTATCCTGTGTAAGCATGTTATAGTGCAAACATGGGTGTCGACTATTTTAATACAAAAACAACTCACTTAAAATCACAGTTAAGATTACCGTCAAAACTAATAGCCGTTTGAAACTATGTCTATAAAATGGCATAAGACTCATCCTGCACTAGGGTTGCCACCTTTTTTGACAAAAAAAAAAGTATAAAATGGTTTTGTTTTACGCATCACAGTAAAGGTTGGAAATAAAGTATTTTCACATACTTTATCGGTATGCAAAAGTATAAAGTAACCAACAATAAAGTAGGATACTTTATTATAAAGTATGGTTGGCAACCCTATCCAGCACATCAGCTCACCCTTTGAGATAATAGAAGCGTAATATTATTTTTATGCAACTTCCCCTTCAAACTCCATCAACATTTCCCATAATAGCGGATATAAAAATCCCGGCAGTTTTAATTCAGTCGGCCGTTTCAAGCACGTTTTCAGGTCAATCGGTGCTCCAATGCCTCGGCCTTACATCGGAGCACCTATTGGTTATCGTTCACCGATTTGCCGCTTCACAAAACGCTCCCATTAACGACGAGCACAAATATTTGCCGAGTTTTATTTTACGTTCCGTATTACGTGAAATCTTCCATGAATATCTGCGTAGATTTTAGAATGTGAACGCTGAGCAATGAGTCATTTTCTGGGGGGCCTTACCGCCCCTTACAGCATTTAAACAATTATATCAGAAATTATAGATATACCTAAACCATTTTATTTTAATTAGCGTGGTTTTGACATAGATAATCTGACGTATAATACGACGTAGATGTCAAAGTCACACAACATTGGACGTATGAAACTGTCAAATATTAGGAAACGCTCTCATTGATTTATTTACTCTTCTTGGAGGTAATCCGCCATCTATATCACGTTCATCACCCATTTTTATTTATAATGTGTATTCATTGAATTTGCCTTTGCTATTAATTACTTGACACTGGCTGTAATACCCACTGACCATTAGGGTCACTCATCTTATTCCATTATTTCACCATTCAGTTCGTAAAAAAAGTACTCTTCTTTTTACGAAATGAATGATATCATGAAATTGTAATGGAATAAGATGGGGAGTGGCTACATGCGATTAGTATAGTATACTATTAGTATTAATGCCAATGTCAAGTAATTATTAGCAAGAACAAATACAATACATAGACATTATAAATAAAAATGGGTGATGAACATGACGTTTTATTCTTTTAAATATTTTATTTTATTAAATATCATAATTTAAATAAGTTCTTATATTGTATTCTAGAGAAAGTAATAAAGACTTAAAGGCATCACATTGTCAAGAGCCCGGCCTTTAATGTAAGTACCTACCCTTTATCGAAGCTATGTTTAGACTAGAATAATTACACCCTATTACGTCGAACTAAAGATGTTAAATTTTGGACTACAATATTGTACCTTATTACTTAGTAATAAGGACACTGCTGCTAGTTACTGGTTTGCGGTATTTACGCCAATCGCGTTTCAGTAATCATTGTCCCAACGACAAGAAATACTTGTGGTTATGATTCTCGGAGATCAAAGGAACATTGTCCGACGGAGCTGTGACGCCATCTGCGGTCCAGTGCCGGTATTACTTAATCCGTGGAAAATACCTTTCAGGAATCGACTCAATGAAAGGAAAGTTAGGTTTTGATGAAATATACATGGTAAATAATCCTTCTTTAACTGATTATTTGAAACTAATTGTAAGGTGTTTCAGCACCACTCGCCTCGGTTTAAGATATTAAATAATTTATCTACAATTTTATTGGATTAATTAACCAAATTCAATTCCAATTTTAAACGAACCGCAAGAAAAGACAATAACAAAATTACCGTTTGCGATTAAGAAAAAAAAAAGAAAAGTACAAATTTTAAATTTAGAATAAACTCACCATCGAAGGAACCGATGATTCCTAATTCAAATTCACAAGCCACAAAATGCATTCCATTTTTAAAATCCACTCGAGTTAAGTTGTTTCGCACCAGCACGCACATAACATTTCACAGATAAGAAAATTTTCAAAACGTGTTTAATTAAATACGTCAGTGACTAGAGCGTTGGCGCGCGGTCGCTCCTCGCGGCATCCGAAGTGCTTATGGCAGCGAGTTTGCGTGGACCGAATCCGACTCCCCCCACCTACTATGGTACCATAATTTCTACCACCATAAAAATTCTTCGTTTTGCGCAATACTTTAATCCTTTGGCGTAATGAAACGTATGTACACAACTATTTTTTTCCGCCATATTTTTTTTATTGTAAAGTTTGTGTTGATGTTATTAATTTTCTTTCGTGAAAAGGAAAAGTGTACTAAAATATTACTGAAAGCTTCTAATAACAAGTGCCTATCTACTTAGCTTTCCGAATCATCTCGTGTTTGAAGGTTAGTATGAAAATTGTGATAACTTTTGGAAATTGTGTTGCGTCTTTCATTTTAAAATTTAAATTTAGAATGTGAGTGAATTCTTTTTCTGATACCCTTGTCCTATAGTTGGAGTATGTGCGCCAAGACTGGACTTATGTACCAGAATATGTTGATTTTTAATCTTTCTTGTCACAACTGCTTTATATTTAGGCATCACGTCACGGCGATTCCTAGTGTTGGTGAAAGTTTAATTGTTGTCATATTTTCAAGTATCTTTCGGTTAAGATTTATCATAAGTCGGAAGGAAAACGGTCTGAACTTCAGACGCCTTTCTATAGACGTGCGGGTTTCTTCACGATGCTTGCCTTCACCGTTTAGCAAATGGTAATAATCATTGAGTACTAGCTTCTACCCGCGTCTTCGTCTGCGCAGAATTCAATGATTCAATATCCTTATAAAGTACCTATAGACTATATGTTATTCTGATGTACAAACAATAATACTGTAGAGTTTCATCAAAATGTGTTCAATAGGGCAGTAGTAGCCGAGTGGTCGAACGCACGCCTTGCAATCAAAGTGTGCAGATTTAAACCCCGGCTCGCACCTCTGGGATTTATTTGCGAATCTCATATTCATCCGAGATTATCACTTGCTATGAAACGGTGAAGGAAAACATCGTGAGGAAACCTGCACGTCTGAGGGAACTTGACTAGTACTCGATAGATGTGTGAAGTCGGCCAACCCGCACCGGGCTAGCGTAGTGGACTATGGCCTGAATCCCCCTTGCATTGAGGGGAGGCCCGTGCCCAGCAGTGGGACGTTAAAAGGGCTGTAGTAGTAGTAGTAGTAGGAAGTAGGATGAGTACGAGTCAATATGGTCTTAGCAAACATTTTGACTTTATTTTATGTGATAGAGAAATAGTTACCAGAATAACTTCGATTAAGTAATTTAGGCTTGACTGACGATAGAAGTAGGATTTTAATTTGGCGTTATTGTTTGTAATAAAATAAAAACTTTGTGTAATTAAAAGGATTGTCGCGTGGGCGTTTAGTAGGACGTGGGAACAATCCTAAATAGGCTGGATCCGCCTGTATTGGATTTCACCCTTATATACGTAGATACCGACTCAGGAATGTAGAAATCTTATTTCTGACTTTTTTATACAAAAGTTTTTTAATTGCTAGTTATAAATTTGCTTTAAAGATTATGTGCCTACTATTTTTTATATCTCAAAATTAAAGTATCTAATCACTGGCGAAAGGAACCTCTTTTTAATACATCATTTATACATATTTTCATGTGTGAATTCGATATTTGAAAGTATAATAAATTAAATCTGACTGAACAGAATGCAAAAAACTATTTTATTTTTTCTAAATTCAAATTTTAAAATATTCATTGAGAAAAACCGTTTCTCGTCTATTACTATAGAGTCGTAAATAAAAGGATACGGGCTGGTCGTTTAACAGTATTTACGTTAAGTTCACTGCCAATTCGCTGAGCGCTCAGCAGCGTGGTGGCGTTGACCTCATGTCTACTACAATTTTATGGAACTGCTTACGTTTGTGCTGTATAAATTGAAGGAATCGCGTGACTTGAAAAAATGGCGTTCGCAAATACCCCTGTTAGCATATTTTATTGCGTTAACTTCTTCTACTATCTTATAATAAACTCAACGTTAGATTTTTCGTTTTCATAGTCTGTCAATGGCGTATTTCATTTTTAACCGACGAAAGAAAGGAGGAGGTTCTCCATTCGACGCGTATATTTTTTATAAATTTGAGCATCTACAAGCAATATCGATATTCGATATATCTTGACATTCGTGACATTTTGTCGCGCCGAGTCCTACTCTCTGACATATTCTTCTTATTTTACAAAATGAGTATTTTTTTAAAGAATACGGTGAGGAATGGCTCTTCTTCTTCTAATTTAAGGGCTCGGCCCTTGTCGGTGCATCTGATGAAGTCCCCGCCATCGGGTTCGATCCAGTGCAGTCTTCTTCACCTCCAAATACGACATGACGCCAACCTTATCTTTTATTTGACTCATGTAACATATTCGCGGTCTACCTCTCCCACGCTAATAAAGGTGTCATGTCGCATGAGATGGCCTATCATCTTTCCTCTTCTGTTCCTTATTGTCTCTAATAATGTTCTTTGTTCTTGCACTCTTTTCAATACATCCTCGTTTGTTATCATTCAATGGCTGTACCTGCGATTAACGGGTATTCTGCCAATAGCAAGGACAAATTAAATAAATACAGATAATAAAAATGGGCATTGAAAGTGATAAAGATGGCAGATGACCCCTCTTGATGACGATGAAGTCATGATTTTTCGTGTCGAATTGTCGTGCATTTGTCATGTTATATCGATTTTTGATTTGTATAGTAACCCCATTATAATTTATTTGAATACATTAATTATTCAACTATAATATTCGGTATACGAAACGTCCAGTAACCTTAGAGATTCGAAAGACGGTATATGCATTTTATTATTGGAAAAATTTCAATCTCATACTGTTTTCAATAAACAGCATTGAAGATTGCAAATATGTCGCCTCGCAACATCCAAATGGGTCGTTCAGACAAAATTTGTGCAAATTGTTTTTGTCTGCCTCTCTTTCAGTATATAGTGAACTGTTTTCTACGCAGTATATGCTCACATAAGTTGTTGTAGCACTAACCTTTGTATTAAAAAACTGCTTTTAAACAAATGAATTTCATGTTTATTAATGCTTGTCACTTGCTGACATGTGAAGGAAACATGGTGAGGTAACCTGTAGGTCCATACAGGGTGTTTCAGAAGTCCGAAATAATACTTTGACGTTTGCATCAGTATCGGGTATACAGTATACAGTATGGTATAAAAATTTTATCGAAATTTGACCATGTTTTTCCACCTTTTTTATCATCAATTTCTATAACTCGTAATATCTCGACTCCTATGTAAAATTTGCATGTTCTGTTTTGTGAATATTGGTAGCCGCCCCTCATAAGTGTAGTTTACACTGGTGAATAGGGATATAGATGTACCCAAAGGCCAGAACACGATACCTGTGACAAATATTCATAGGTATATAACTCAGAAACTATGATAGTAAGGTATAAACTGTTTTCACTAAGCATGTACATGTGAGCTACCGTATATGTACCCAAAGTATTATTTCGGACTGCCCTGTGGAGAGGTGTATAAAGTCAAACAACGCGCACGGGGCCATCGTGGTGGACTATGGCCCAAAGCTATCCTCGTATTGCGGGGGAATGTGTCCTATATATAATGGCAATAGGCTCGCCCCCTATTACATTGTGACTAAAAATATATAGATGTTATGTGAGTACACTTCTGCTTACCCCTTTACTAAACACGTACTTCAAACTATAAAGTATTAACATGAAAACTAATTAAATTCCCTTTGTAATGTCTAGATTATTTTATGTCTATGTATTTAGGTGTATCTATTGTGGCCTCGCAACAAAAATTTCAAATTTCAAAGAATAATTATAGAAAATGCTGTTAAATATACTTTTTGATAAACTAGCTATGGAGAAATTAACTTATCTGTGCTGTTAAATTTCAATTAGCTCATAATCTAAACTGCTTAAATTAAAAAAAAAAACATTTATCTATTTTTGAGTCTATGAACGCTTTGGTATCGTACTATCCAACGACTTATTATCAAAGAGAGCTTTTCTGAACATTTGATAGTTTCACACTTCCAATTTTTTGTATGATTTTGACGTATATAGACGTCAGATTGTCTACGTATGTTAAGCTACAACTAGGAAAGAGGCCATTAACACAAAAAAAAAAAAAAAAGCTACAACTAGGCGGGAGACCAATTTCGTACCAATGTTATAAGACAATTTTTGTTTTTCTGTTAGGCAGCGAAACCTTTGCCCAGTCATGGTACATTCAATAGACTAGGTATGTAAAAAAAAATTACAAATTTCGGTATCTATACTTTCAAATATCATTGGTACTGTCTGCCTGTATTTCACAATACTTTTCATTATGATACTTTTCATTCTATATACCTAATACATTTCAAAATGATCTATACAACAATAGTCCTATTTTTAATGGACTACGCTGTTGGCCGTGAGTTGGCCTTTACAGCTTCACCGGAGGAGTGGCGAGTGCAGAGTGCGACTCCAACCAAAGCCTTAAGGGCGGAAGAGGAGGGCAACTATCTCAAGGGCGCCACATGGGGCACGACCTCGGCTTGGGCAGTTGCCGTGAGGGGAGAGGTAATGACTGCGCTCCTAGGTGCAAAGATGCACCTACGAGCAGAAAACGAGGTCGGTGTCTATTTGAGGCATTAAAAAATAAAATGTATTTTGCAACAATCAAAAGAAAATTGGCAATTATCCAGCGCGCCTTAGCCGCGACCGGACCAAACAGAAAATATTTCCTTTAATAGGCGGACTATAATTGTGCATTCCTTCCGACTGCCCGCCAAAGAATAATACCTCAGATATGACATTAGGCACTCGTAGTTTTTACCTAATTTATACATGATTTTCAAAAAAATGTCAATAACTGTAGTTCTGATAATACAATTTTGGATTCATCCGCCATCTTTATCACTGTCATCATTCATTTTTATTTATTACGTGCGTTTATTGAATTTGTCCTTGCTATTAATTACTTGACATTGGCGAAATACTCGCGCTAGTCGCAGGTGAAGCCACTCCTCATCTTATTCCATTAAATATCATCATTTCGCTCATTTCGTAAAAAAATAATAATAATACAATTTTGTCCACCCACTGAGGAGCAGTTTTTTATACTTGCTTAATATTATTTGTATTTTGTTCCATATTGAGTTTCAATAATAGTACTTGTCTTGCTTATAGATATAGAAAGTTTAATTACAGTTTTCTCAACACGTTGTAGTTTTAAATAAGAGATGGTATAATTAATATTGTCACACAGAAAACATTTGAAACATTTAGTGGTTTTTAAGAGGGTAGTTTGTCAGTGATTGAATGAATTCCACTTACTGCCCGATAGATGCAGACAAGTATAAGGTTACTTTTAAATTTCGAATGATTAAAACCCCGGGCAGCTCGCCCAGTACATTATAGGTACACATTATATTATTACATTACACATTTATTAGTGTGATACAAATGTCATCTGAATGTAAAAGTGACTCTTCTGTTTTGATGACAGGATTACCTCTACTATTCTTTGACGGTATCTGCACAGAGCTGTATGATATAGCTCGCGTTGCGTCGCTCTCTATGTCGTGTGGTTTTATTGCGAGCACTGTTTATGTCTCGTGTTTCTTGTTATTTTCAATGTGCCGTCGGTTTTATGCCGCGAATGTTATACATTGTGTGTTTATTTGCTATGTTCAACAATTAAATGTTTTTATTGTTGGTATAATAGAAATAGACTACCTCGGATGCATTGTAGTTTTAGCAGCATCTATGTTCACCAAGTTCAGTTCGTATAAAACAAAACATTTTTTGCAGTTAAAATTATCTGTACTCTGTGTCTATGCACAGATACAAAATATTGTGCCTATTAGTGTACTCATATTCTGCTAATAATATATAGAGAAAAGCGTCTTTTAAATGAACAAGAAATTAACAAGAAAGTTATATTAATAAAATTTGATAGTTACTCATCTATGCAATTGAAAATAAAAAAATGGCGATGAAATATCGAATTCACTTTAAAAAGATGAGCGTTTGGCCTGCTTTGTAATCAATTTTATTTATTCTAAATATCTTTTATATGAAATATAAGTCAAGTCACGTAAGCATTAAATAAATAGGTCTAAAAAAAGATGTGTCCTTTTTAATAAATACGTTTTTTAACCCTTATAAAGGTGTGGCATCTTTTGGGAACGAAAGTATGCAGACTTTCAGGTTAGTTGGTGAAAAAATTATTGAATAAAAATGATAAATGGACAGAGGTCTGGACGGTCCATTCCATCTAATGGAAATTCCAATAATTTGACGAATTGGCCTGAATAGTCGTAGAGTTTCTATATCAAAATAACAAGCCAATGCAAAAAGTTTTATTTTGTGGTGTGGAAAAATGATTGATATTTTCTCAAATTTGATGATATTGAAATACCTAAACCTTTTTCTCGTATTAATCATGCAAACAAAAATAGACCTTGTTATCTTACAAAGTGCAAATGATATTCGATCTTAGAGAACTAAAATTATTAACTACTTTAGATCGTCTGAATGAAGACTTTATAATCACTAATTCACTATAATTAGACTAACTTATGCCTCTTTTCACCAGCACTACTGGCAACTGATTAATACTTAGGCATCACGTTTCGGCGTCTCCTATTCTTAGTGTAAATGGTCAATAGACCTGATGAAAAAGAATGAACAATTTTTCATTACTTCTCTGAATTTTTGTTATGATTAAACATGAAAACATCACTGTAATTTACCAGATGCTGAATGCTGTAAATGACCGACATTTTGGCCACATCTGTCCCGCCATGCCGACGAAACGAGTGCTGTAATTACCAAGCAATAATTAATAGAGAGTGAGTCTTTGCAGTTATTTTTATCAATGTCGACTGTAAAGTTTTTACTACTTTTTAAACTTTACATTTAAGAGCAATGTTATTGGATATACAGCTTGAGTTTCTTCTGAGATTATTTTAGTTGGCATCAAAGGTGAATATTCGCAATTTCAAATACTATCTGTTTGGTAAATTTCTTGTCATGTCATTATATATTTTTTTTCTCTACATTTTGAATATGGAACTTTTTTAATTGTGGTGATTACTGATTCTCTTTAAAAACCCCTTCAAATAAACTTCGAATCGATCGTGCAACATATCGAGGAGTGAATCACACAACACACACAATACACTTTTGGGACTGATTAGTTTAGTGTAGTCTTGATTAAATTTTATTTACATTAAAAACAAGATATTTGGGTGATATTGACTTATACACACTTGGAATCGGTGATTTTTTCTGCGTCGAATGAGTATGCTCTCCTCCAAAATTAAGAAAAAGGTCGCTTAAGTCAAATAGCTTTTCACCATTCAATATAGGATCCCACAAAATGAAGTTGAAATTTTAAACAACACGGAAAAATCCCTCATTTCTCGCATTCCCGGCTCCGGGATTGATGGGTGTTATCCTCCTCTATAGGCGACGGCTGTGTGACGCATATGTCACGCAACTCCACTGGATCTGTCCTGTGGGACTACACGCAGCATTTTTAAACTCGTGTCTATCCAACGAAATCTGTCAGAACAATAAATCATTGGACCTGCCTACGGACGTCAGAATTTTTGAGGTGTATTAACATTTTTTTTTTCATATTGCTTTTAGTTACTCTTGTCATATGTTTTTTGTTAGGGTCACTCATTCATTAGGCTTTCATTCAGTAGAGTGGCTGTGATACCCAGTTATAGAATAGAATAGAAAACTTTTAATTGTATATGTAGACGTAAGACTATTAATGAAGTTCATAGTAAGTAGAGCTGTTGTTTGGAAAATTTATCTTTAATATCTTAGACTGGTGTATAATAGGAGGGAACTGGAGGAAGGAAAGAGAGGCCTTTGCTGAGAAGTGTGACAAAACAGGTTGTTTAAAATAAAACTTCAACCACGCTCTGCTACCATATTGGTATATGGACAAAGAAAAATCTTTATAGCGTTAAGGAGCGTGCTTAGTTTAAAAAAAGAATATTACCACAGACAATTTTTTAGGGTTCCTTACCCAAAGGGTAAAACGGGACCCTATTGCTAAGACTTTTTTTATCTTGTCAGCATAAATATACAATAGCTTTGTGTGTAGTCAGTAACCTAGTCATAAAGACTGTCTGGTGTGTGTATCCATCTATGGAACTATTTTCCTAGAGTTATTACTACTTGGATTATAACTTATTTTATGTGTAATCCTCTTTTACTGGTTCGTGTAACAAACTTAGTTAGCTTATATTTCTTGTATGTATTTTACAGAATATAATAATGTATAATAAAAATAGTAACAATGTTTAATACCGCTGTTAAAGGTTCGCAACTAGGTATTTATACATAATAATATTATAAATACCTTTGAGTCTCTCCATTTTATACCATCAAAAACCGGCCAAGTGCGAGTTGGACTCGCGCACGAAAGGTTCCTTACCATTATCTATAAAAAATCCTAAAAAATCACGTTTGTTGTATGGGAGCCCCCTTAAAAAAATTATAGTATTCTGTTTTTTAGTATTTGTTATTATAGCGGCAACAGAAATACATCATCTGTGAAAATTTCAACTCTAACTAACACGGTTCATGAGATTCAGCCTGGTGACAGACGGACGGACGGACAGCGAAGTCTCAGGAAAAGGGTTCCCGTTTTACCCTTTGGGTACGGAACCCTAAAAAAGGAAAAGGTTCTCTATTAGCGCAGTTTTTTAAGCTCTCGTCTTTTGAATATTTACGATAAACTGTAGAAGACTCAATTAAACAACTATTGTCAAATAACACATTACAATACTTTTATTTGCATCTCTCAAACCAACGTGTCTCGAGGATAAAAATTGCCTGGCTCCTCCTTAGCATTAAATTAACAAACAACTTTTAATGTAAAGAACTATTGTAGTAAGTAGTTACTTATAGGTTTTGTATTTGAAAGACAACACGCGATAGGCTGATATTATAAATGTTGAGTGATCTTAAATAATTTCAATTACATTTCCAAATTGTTGCTAAAATACATTATCACACCGACAAGCGATTGAAATACTCGAAATTCGGAAATATCAATGACCTGTAAAGTTAGCTTTATACCCTGCACCCATTAGGGCGAGCGAATTCACTTGACTTTTATTGATAATGTACTATATGATGACATACATAACGATTACATTTAACCACGTAAAAACCATTGTAAAAAATTTAACCATTGTAAAAACCACGATTTTTTTTACACAAGGTCGACCAATTGCATCATCAACGTCATTTCCCTAAAAAATATACTTCTTGGAGTCATCCACCATCTTTTCACGATTTATTGATTTCGTCCTTGCTATCAGATGTATGACTGTGGATGAAGCGAAAGAGGTATGTAGGGATCGTAGCGTGTGGCAAACTCACGCCTGTATCCCATGGTGGTAGACAGAGACTACTCTCTGCCTACCCCCATGGGATACAGGCGTGAGTATATGTATGTATGTCCTTGCTATCAATTACTTGACATTGACATAAATACCCGATAATCGCAGATGCAGCCATATCTCACGTTATTCCATTAAATTTCACTCATTTTGTAAAAAAAGAAGGAGAAATATACCTCTTCTATTAGTTAATACAGTCCGTTTTGGTATGGCCATAAAATTGCTCGCGAATTCCGACGCGTCTGTATATGCTGGGCTTTACAAAGCAATCACACAGGATCTGATAACCGCGGCTAGGAACATTCCAGTTAGGAAACTCGTCATACCATGAATTTACAAGTTAATTACGCGTGCCGGTGGAATGGACGAATACTAGCATTTAAGAACCAGAGAATTATACGTACTCTGGTGTATTTAAATGTTGGCTCTACTAAAAACTTGATTTTACAACAGAAATTAAATCTTTATGTATTAGACACAGAATTTATTTTGGTATTGGGAAATTTTTTTTTTTTATTATGCCGGGCCCTTTGATGGCCCGGCCCGCGAGCTAGACCTCTCACATAATCAGAGAACTTATTTACTATGGATAGGGATGCGAGGGTTTTTCATTTATTACTAGTCTAGGATTTGGAGCTGTCCTTATTTCCTATTCTTAATTTATACAATTTTATTTTTGTTTACAGTTTTCTTTCTTACATTACATTGCGTTTAATAACTATCTTCAGGTTTAGGAGTAGGAAGGGATAGGAGTAGGGATGTTTTATTAGGTCTATTTATACTATTTTAGGCGGATGTTACGTATTCCATGGACAGCACGCCGAACCAACATATCCATTCTTAAGGAACTCGGTATAACCACAAGGCTGTCCGCTATCTGCTCCCAACGAATACTTAAATATTTTGGACATGTCGCTCGTAGAAACCCTGACAGCCTAGAGAAGCTAATGGTAATTAGCCAGGTCGACGGGAAAAGAGCACGGGGTCGCTCACCTACACGATGGTCGGATCTAGTAAAGACGCTCACTGGCCTACCAATAACCCAAGCCATTAAAACCGCCGAGGACAGGAACACGTGGAAGACCATAGTACATCAAGGGATCAATACGTCAAACTAGACACGACCTTCAGTAATGAAGATGCCGACTAAGAAGAAGATACCATTTTACATTGCTTATTTAATTTGTTGCTTATTATAGTTATTGTTACATTTATAAGGTCTTATTTCTATTTTGCTCTATAAACACTTTTATTGGCAAACATTATGACGCGTAACTTTTAACGCTTCGATGTGTAATAGGCTTTACAAACTAAAAATGTGGACATTCCTCTCATCATTATTCTAAATAATAAACATTTATAAACAGTTTGATGAGAAATACCTTCGAAATACTTAACATTACGTAGAATATTGTCTTTTCTCAGTTTTAAACTAAGATAATACATCATCACGCCTGTATTCCCCGAAGGGGTAGGCAAAGGTGCACTGTAGTGCGCCCACACTTCGCCAATGTATTTTTGGTCCCAATGTAATAGGGGGCGAGCTTATTGCCATTGTACCGGGCACATTCTCCCTCATTACGAGGGAGATTTTTGGGCTATAGTCGACCACGCTGGCGCCAGTGCGGGTTGGTGAACTTCACACGCCTTTCTATAGACATGCAGGTTTCCTCACGATGTTTTACTCCACCGTTTCAAAGCAAGTGGTAATCTCGGATGAAAATGAGATTCGCACATAAGCCCACAGGTGCGAGCCGGGGTTTGAACCTGCACACTTTGATTTGCAAGGCGTGCGTTCGACCACTCGGCTACCTCTGCTTTCTAAATATTTATTATTTTATTTTATAGTTTATAAACATTTATAAACAGTTTGCTGAGAAATACCTTCGAAATACTTAATATAACGTAGGATATTGTCTTTTCTTTAGTTAAAACGAAGATAACTTTTTAGGTATAAACCTAGCACGTAGGGGGCTACGATGCGGGTTAACCTGGATTTTTCAGGAGCTGTGAAGTAAGTTTCGAGCGCAGATAAGAATGTGCCGTGCATACGAACCGACTTCCCAAAGAAATTCCAACTCGAACCTTCTTTACAATTATAATGTCAGACTTTACTGACTTGGATAAACTTGTTGTAGCCAATATTTGTAATCAGAATTTGTATTCGAGTGGCTTTTGACTCAGCTATTCCATCTTTATGTTTATTAACATAGAGTTCTATTCGATATTGGCAAAATAAATAATACGCATGTGTTGGCGCGTCCGTAGGCCTTTAATTACTAGAATAAACAATGATCAACGTTCATAACGTTATATAAGCACACTGGGGCGTCAAACGCCGCGCGTCAAAATGTTTGTCAATACCAAAACGAACTGCGTGGTATCGTAGAGTATTCCATTCGTCGTAGAACTCTGCGGCGATGTTTCCGCCATTTTTTTTATCGCATGTACCTGTAGTATATGGCAACTATAAGGGAAAACAAAGATGGCGGAGTCAGATACACCAGAATAAAAATCTCGGAAAAAAAAATTACGGCTCGATTTGCCGTCTCAGTTATAATATCTCCATGGTGTGGTAAATATAGATTAAATTTCTGAGATAAATGTTAAGCACTCATGTGTCAAAACTCGCTCGCGCTGTCAGTATTATTTCGTTGAAGAATGAACTTTTTCTATAAGTCAATACAAGATTCACAGAGAAGGTCATCCGCCATCTTTATCACTGTCATTATCCATTTTTATTTATAATGTGTATTTATTGAATTTGTCCTTGCTATTAATTACTTGACATTGGCGAAATACTCGCGCTAGTCGCAGGTGATGCCATTCCTCATCTTATTCCATTAAATATAATCATTTCGCTCATTTCGTTAAAAAAAAAAAAAAAGTCAATACAATTCATATTTCAGTGGACTATAACCTAAACATGATATAAACTAATATTAATTTAAGTTCAACCATAAAATCTTATTTCACTTCAAAAATAGGTTATAGTTTAACCCACGCCGACCTACGACAATTACCAAAGAGTGACGCCCAAAATTGGGACACAGAGCTTCGGCAACCCTCCAAGACAATGGTTCAGCTAACTATCGAAGTTTAAATATTCATCAAATACCTTATATCTGTCGCAAGGATGCTGGAACGGCCGAAGTTTGGCCGGAATCCCGGCAAATGACGTTAAAAGAGACAGCAGACTGGACGCAAATGTTTTAAAAACGCGGTTATAGTGTTGCTTAGTTGGGGTTTTGATTCGCACCATAAAATACCCGTCATTTTGTCACTGATTTTGATGGAACAAATGTATGTGGCCGTCCTCCTGAAAGGGCGGGATATGTGTAAGGGTGAAATATGTGAGCGGGAGAGCAATATTTTATGAACTGTCAAATACTTCCTTTTTTACAACTTTAATTATTTTTTAATAGAATGAGATCAGGTATGTCTGCACTTGCGATTATCGTGTGTTCAGCCAATGTCACTGCCTAGTCTGGGTATAACTGGGATCGCTCCCAGTCCATTGTATGGTGTCCATAGTACAAGCTTTGCTTAGTTTGGGATCATACGATGAGTTTGTGTTGTCTGGCGAAATTTATAATTCTACTAGCAGACCCGGCCACGCGTTGCTGTGATCTAAGCTATCCTATCTCTCAAGTTGGACCAGACTGCTCACGGTGTGCCAATTTAATTTAAAATCGGTTAAGTAGTTTAGGAATCCATCGCGGACAAACATCGTGACAGGATATTTATATATATAAAGATGTGATCGATCAAAATTGTCGCTCAAAAAGTATCTAGTCTGCATCGCGCCATAAGCGACTAGTATAGGGATCCCTGATTTGTAACTCCACTAAAGTAGGCCGGGGATTGGGAATTAATTGTCTTTTAGGCTCGTCCCGGAGACATCGGGTCGTTTCCCGCTGAATTCGGGTTGTTTTGCGAAAATTAATTCTTCAGTTTTCAAGTTCATTGTGACTGTATGTGAGTTATTTTGATTAGGTTACAATGAAATAGTATTTCTATTACAATAGGACAAGCTTGAAAATTCATTGTCACGTCAAAAACTACAATTACATATTTGATATTATTGTATGAATTGAAATACTTCTTTCACTTGCCAAAGGTTAATTATTTATCATAGGTGTGCAATTTAGAATTGAAGTTATTTACTGCACAGAGTTTTTTTTTCGGAGTACAATCACCAGACTATTGTATTTTAAAATTAATTTGTCTCGCCTCTTATAGACTCCATTGGAATTATACCCGAGCGAAAGTCAAATAGTAACTAAAATCGGCCTATAAATAAAAAATGTGTATTGGAAAAAAAATAGTGGAAGTGTAGGAAGAGGGCCCGAGAAGGCCTATGACGACTAAATTAAAATTCCAGTTAGGTCAAGTCCGTAGCACCCTCAACCGACGGAAGTGCATGCAAATATGTGTGACTGTGGCTGAAACGAAAGAGGTTTTGGGGCAAACGGTAGTCTCTGCCTACCCCCATGGGATATAGGCTTGAGTACATGTTTGTATGTCTCGAAAAAATACATCTTTGTAAGATTTAACATACCAAAGTCGCTTCGTGCTTCACTGAAACATCTTGAATCGGAACTCTCCGCTGCGTGCCATAAAGAAAGTTGAGCAATAAAGGACGGACAATTGATTTAGTGCCACCATTACGCTGCGTAATCTCGGTGCTTCGAACTATGAGATGGCCATCTTCGTTATTGTTCGTACCACAACTGGAAACATCTTTTGAATGGATGTATCTAGGGCATTCAGAACATAAGTACTTACGTTACTTTTGACTCAGCTTTTTCTTATATACCTATTAAAACAACATCGACTCGCCTGAACAGAATGGGGAAAATAAACGTTTTTTGAAAATGTATTCGGTACCAATTATATAAAGATAAAATGTGCCAATAATCACACAACCACGCGCGCGACTTAATCCATGACGTATCGTTGACTACATGTTGTAGAATATTCTTTCTTCTTTGAGTTTATACAGTTCGTTTTCATATTGGCCAAAACATCGTTGCATACGCTATATAACGGCGCAGGTCGTTATATAGCGTTGATTTACTATAAAACAGATATACAACAAAAACAAAGATAGTTCTAAAGATGATCTCTAGTCGAACTTACTACACAGGCAATTCATAATATCCGTATATCATGTTGATTCTGTATTTAACTATGATTATTATGATAATATCATAGATTTGCAATGTTGAAATAAACCGAGAACTTCACTACAATCTCAAAGTATGCCTATTTGTTGAGATGTAAAAGAGCAAACAAGCATTCAACATTTCACTTTTATTACCACGGATAAGGAAGTGTGTGTATTCAATAGGTGTTTAGATGTCAGCTCACCCGCAGAACATAAGAAGCGTGATGTTATTACACGTATCTCGACGGGCCATTGAGCTCCACATGAGGCACTTCCCGTTACGTCTTTATATTACTTTACACAACGCGTTAAATCGATATTATTCTACGCGCTTTCGCAAAGATTCAATAATCTTAACAGAAGCAACTATAAACAGAGTTTAACTTTCATTGGCTATTTATAATTCACAGATGATTAAAACTATCTCATCTATTAAGACTTATTTTGAAGCATAACTCTGTATTTTTCTAATAGGCACCTTGTGGTGGGAATATGCAAATGTAATTTTCAATCATGATTACCACTTGCTGAACGGTGACGGGAAGACGTGTGAAGTTCACCATTCCGCACTGATGCAGGTGGACTATAGCCCAAATCTCCTTCGTATTGATGATGAATATGCCCGGTAAAAGGGCAATAAGCTCGCCCGTATTATATGAACTCGTTTGTTTTTTTAATGCATCGAAAGACATAGGTATATTTTAGAATAAACAATATATTGTGAATTCTGACTTTCCGTTACTCTATGACCCTACATTGAGAAAACCATTTCCCCGTGACGTGAATACAGCAAAGAAAATGAACTCTCTACAGATAGAACGCGATATCAGAAACAAATGAGTTTGGTTTAAGCCGAGATCCAACCTAGAGCAGTGACTCTATGTTCCTTCGGTTGAGATTGAGTTACTACATCTAGTACCTATTTAAGGAATGCCTAGATCATATTTTACGATATGAAAGAATCATATTACCTAGTACATACATTACCGAGTTAACATCATTTCGAAAAGCTCCCTCACATTTTCGAAATGACTAAAAGTATGACATTTTTAACATTTGACATTTCACACTTCCAAATGGACTTATCAGATTGCCCATGCCTACGGAGTGAGAGAAGTGAATAATAAGTTTGCTTTTTGGATATGATCTGCCATCTTTATCACGTTCATCACCCATTTCCTATCTTTCATTCCATAAAATCATACAGTTTGTAAAAAAATTGACTAATTCAAATTAATATTGTTTTCTTATATTTACGCGAATACTATACATTGAAATTAAACTATTTTACGGATTTTATCGCGTTTATTTACTATTTTATTTTCCCGACGTTTCGGCTGCTTTACAGCAACCATGGTCACGGGGGGACTGAGGTGTTAGACGTCCTGATGTCATAGTTAATAACTGGGTACCTTCATATTTAGTTGTTGTTTGCGGTCCGATCCACGCAGAAAGTGCTTACGGTGTCTTGAGGTCTTGCAATGGTACACTTGGTTTTGGATTTAATCATATTGATTACTGGATCCCAAGTTGGTGGTAGCACCCAGCCATCTTCCCTATTGAAATTAGGATGTTTTTTAATTTCAATGGCCTCACGTATCATCCTTGGTCGGAGTCGGTGTTCTTTAGCGAGGATATGCGGTTTATCAAATCTGATATAATGGCGGGTGCGGTCCTGTACATGTTCACAGATTGCAGACTTCGTGGAGCGTCGGTGTTTCACGTCAGCTATATGTTCTTTTACGCGGGTTTTAATTGATCTTTTAGTTTGTCCTATGTAAGAGAGCCCACATTCACATGACCATGGCCGTGACCATGGTTGCTGTAAAGCAGCCGAAACGTCGGGAAAATAAAATAGTAAATAAACGCGATAAAATCCGTAAAATAGTTTAATTTCAATAATTCAAATTAATTTCGTATTCTCATATACAGCTCTACAAATAACATTCCAGGTCTCACCGCGATAATATTTCTAGATCAGCAAGGAAATAAATAACTAGGTATTTACTCTATAATGTTATACAGCATCACATACAGAAACTTAGGGTGATTTATCATAAAACGCCGCACACACGTGGAGTGTTCTACTTTGCTAAGCGGTGGGCACAGTTTTAGCGGGAAGCGTATTATCGAAATCTTTTTTATTTCTGATATCACTACTCATCTTATGATCTCAAACTAAGACAAACTCGTACTATGGGTGCCTTACAATGGACTGGGGGTGATACTCCGCCGGTAAAGCTGTAAAGGCCATCTAACGGCCAACAGCGTAGTCCTTTCAAAAGAAGGACTGGGGGTGATCCCAATAACACCCAGACCAGGGCAAATTCCGAAAAGATGATATCCGAAATTTGGTACTAGCGGAAATCGAACCCGCTAAACCTGATTCAGTGTGCCGAGCGACTCTACCGTGCCGTCGTCAAATGCTAGGTTTCTTTAAAAACTAATTGCTGTCGGTAAGAGCAACTATCGGTCTCTTGAGAAACTAGTTACTAGTCGTAATAAGTATCGTGGCCATTACATATGATTTTGTTTTCTAGTAAAAATTTTTGTACGTCTCTTAATAATAATTACGGTCCGTTAACGAAAGGCCGCGTATTTTGTACATAGGAATCGGATGTAAAACGATATTTTTTGTTGTTAACCACTCGTTTTATTAAAAGAGGTTAAGTTGTTGAGGTATGATTTTATTTGCTTAAATACTTTTTAGATTCCATACTGGCCAGTGACTGAAATGTCACTTTTAGTTTAATTTATTGTGTTTTGTTTTATTGTCAAAATCACACGAAAGGAAAATAATTTTTACAATAATAATTAATAATTTGTTCTTATTGCTTTACTGGATCGCCCGGGCGCATGCCTTAGAACGTAAACGGGCGTTGATTATGATTAGGGTATTTTCATTTGTTGAATCAAACCGAAATCCTTTTCTGTAACATATTGTGTTGTTGTACCTCCACGGTGAGTACAAAGGCTGGGTTTTTATCGTCCGGTTTTGGCGTCATCCTTCTTATATCTGTTGTAGTCCAAATGAGTTGTAATTCACGTCTGACGAATTAAAAGTCCACGAGCTTTTATATCAACGAGGGCGTTTTTGTAACATTTGACAGTTCCACATTTTTAATTTTGTGAGTTTGACGTCTCCATACGTCAGTTTGCCTATGTCAAGACATACGAAAATAGTGGTATCTATGAGGCCAATTTCTGTCCAATTTTCCTGGGACGTCGATTTGTCCTATCATCATTGGATGGATGGATCATTGGATTATGCGCAAGGGTCACATATGCTCCGAATTCTTTAATTACAAAAGGTTGAGTGTGTCCGATATACTGGGATTTGCTGTCATTATAGGAACCAAAATTCTTTTGGTAAAGTATGAAGTCACATTGACCTCTCCAGGAAAGGGCCGTCTGGCGATACTGTAAGACTAACTTAGACCATTCATAGTTCCCGCTTATTGCTCGTACTGGAACCTCTCCGTAACTAGGTCATCGATTTAGTGGTTAACGCCTTATAATAATTCACGTATTCACACGCGCGCTGATTGGCTGATTCGCCCTCCTAACATTCTTACGTACCCCGGGAATGATTTAGCGTGAACGCTTAGATATTTCTATGAATAATTTTGTGGATCAACGGCCTGTGTAAGCGTCTGGTTGGTACTGATTGATCTAAACTTCTTGAATAGGTGAGAGTAACGAAGATTCTGCTGCAAAGTATGTGCTAATTATTATTTAAGGTTGTTTTATTATAATATCAAAAAGAGGCTAAAGGCATTGAGATTGTACATAAGGCGAGGATTTATATGTAATAAACGGTTATATTGTGATAGAAAAATATATGTAAATGAAAAAAAAGGAAAGTCAAAAAGATAAGTGACAACCAAATACACTAATGGAGCAGCCAGTATATTGGGACCTATAGTTTATATTTTCCAACAAAATAGCCTCTTTTTTAAACCAACTTCAAAAAAAGGAGAAGGCTCCCAATTCGACCCCTATGTTTTTTTAGTTCCTGTTTTTTCACCTTCTTTAGTTTTGAACCAGTTTCGATAATCATCTTTTTGTTTGATAATAGACTCTTCAAAGTTGGTCCCATTTGAAAAATATTTTGAATAAATTGGCATCAGCTCCAAAAGAGGTGGAGCTGGGGTTTGCTGGTAAATTTAGTTTTTTGCTTTGAACACTAGGTACTTTTTATAGGGGCAAAATAACTTTTTACTCAATTAAAAAAAAAAGCAATACCCGGTTTTTAAACGTAGGCACACTCAAAAGCTTTTCAAAGTATATTTTTGTTTTTAAAGGGAGATAGATATTTTTGTCTGAGAAAGATTTTTTTTTTTTATATAGCATCCCCAACCTTACTAATCCAAGCAAAAATAAGATTCAACATACAGTTAAACACCCTTATTTATACAATAACTGCCACGTCAACCCTACACTGCTGTGACCCGGCTACCGAGATAGGCCCAAAGAATTAGCAAAACGATCATAGCCACGGTACTGAGTAAAAAACAACCCATCTAATGCCCCATTTGGAGCGGAACAAAGCCAAAGAAGGGGTCGGTTCGACCGCAAAATGTCAGATTCGACCATTCCCCTTTCGCGCCATTTAATAATCGCGGCTTCGGGACGGAGTATCAACGCGTTGAACTCGGGGCACACTGGGGCGTCTAGACACGCGCGTCAAAAGTTTTGCAATATTGAATATCAAAACGACCTGTGTACATAAATATTGTATTTCTGTAGTAAAACCCATTCATGCTCGCACATTCGATCGCGCTGTCAATAAAATGTCATTGTAGCTTGCGCTTTTTAGGGTTCCGTACCCAAGGGGTAAAACGGGAACCCTATTGCTGAGACTTCGCTGTCCGTCCGTCCGTCCATCCGTCCGTCCGTCCGTCCAGCCGTCCGTCCGTCCGTCCGTCTGTCACCAGGCTGTATCTCATGAACCGTGATAGTTAGAGAGTTGAAATTTTCACAGATTGTGTATTTCGGTTTTTTTTTTCAGAATCAGAATCAGAATATTTTTTATTCATATAAACCAATACAGGCACTTATGAATCGTCAATAAATAATAATAGTAGTATCTCTACCACCCATTCGGAATGCATTTCCTATGGAGAAGAATGGGCAAGAAACTCCATGGTTGCTTTTTTCAAATAAGGATTTACATTTTTGTGTTTTTCTTAATTAACAATTATACAATATAAAGTTAATGAGGCTATACATTCTCAAAACACAATTAAATCACTAAACAATCTACATGTTGGACAAGATTTAAAGGTAGGAAGGAGGAGGAAAACGGGACAAATAGCTAAAATAAATGTTGCCGCTATAACAACAAATACTAAAAATAGAATAAAATAAATATTTAAGGGGCCCCCATACAACAAACGTGATTTTTTTGCCGTTTTAATAGATAATGGTACGGAACCCTTCGTGCGCGAGTTCAACTCGCACTTGGCCGGTTTTTTTACATTTACAAGCTTTATATTAACTTGCAATCTACCTATGTATGTCCGGGTGGAATCTTGCAACTGAATTTTAAATCACTTATCTATAACCGATTAAGCTGAAATTTGGTATACACGCTTATTTAGGATGACAATGCACTCTTAGCTATGTGATATCATTCTAATTTCAATATGGCGGATTATCCAAGATGGCGGAATAGTATTTTTTTTCTGCCCAACCACATTATGGGTATCAAATGAAAGGGCTTACTGGGGAGAGCACGAAAACTAAGGACAATTAAATAAAAGCTTGTTATTAAAAAGATTTTTTTCTTTAAGTCAGTACAGTTCGTTTTAGTAATGGCAAAAGTATTGAAGCGTGCATCTTGATTTCTTGGTGTGCTCAGGACTTAAGGCCCATATAGACTCGGAGACGTAAAAACGGTTTTTTGGAAAATGGAACTCTTGGAATTTTCTTTGAAGATAGGGTTTTGTGGATACTTTTGGATGTGACCTAATTGGGTCCGGTTCATATGGTAGTAACCTAATCAAGATGGACAGATAGCTAACCCTCAATGCTATCTAAGAAAGGTTAAGTACATCATCACGCAAGTATTCCCATAATTGGTAGGTATAAGTGTTCTGCGTTAACTCACACTTCTTCAAGGTATTTAATAAATAATATTGTGTATCTAAAGAGTCTTGAAAGCACAAAGTTTACTTCTCATGTGTTGATCCCCATTCCATCAATCAAAGTAACTTTTACCTTGATTATGCCTAGGTAACTAAGATAAAACTTTGTTGGGTAGTTTTGGTCGGATTGATGGTCTAGGTAGGTAGCTAGCTGAAGTAATATAAACTACTTTATGGGAGTTGTTAAGTCTGTATCTTGTGATAGAATGATAAACGATACGCTTTGACTATATTTAAACTGTTTAATGTAACTATTTTTTCACACAGTCTTGGAACGTCTACAGGATAATAACGTCTAGAATTCTTACTTGTTTTTAAAAATATGGGTTTAAGATATTTTTGCTTGAGCTCATGTTTCTAATGCAAATGGCACTGCGATTTTGTGTCTCATAATTCGAATTGAAAACATTTCTTTTCACTTGAATTAATCTGTCAAATTCAACTCGACAGTTTAATTAAATGGTGTCATTTCATTCCTTTTGAACGATGGCCAGCTTGGGAAATTAACCGCAACGTTTGGAAAATTCCATTCGGAATAAGGAGGCATGTTTTATTTTAGATCTCTGGACTTAATTATAACTCCGGACTCAAATTTTGCATAAATATTGTATCTTGACTATAATACGTGCATGAGCATGAAACCATAAATAAAGACTGCTGATTAGCTGTTAAGTATAAAATATACGCTGGGCTATTTAATTACTCCCAACATTTATTGCTTATAATAGTGCTTTAATGGTTCCATAAAGTAGAGCATTATGTAAGTAATAAGTGTTAGTTAGCAGCATTAGGCCGTTTGTCCACCGCCGCCGTCACCGGGACGTCAACGAGAACGAGATGACGACGCCGAAGTAGCGGTACATAGACTACTATAGCCGCGTGTCCACCGCACGTCCGTCACCCGAGCACCGTCTCCCGGCCGCCGAAGTTTCGAGTTGATCGGCGTGACCGCTAGAACGGCACGGTTTTATGACGGGCCGATGCGCCGCCAATACAAAACACACACTACCGTCACACCGCGCCGGTCGCCCGGTTTTTTTCTAAGCCACCGATACCGGCACGGTGGACACAGGATCGCCGTCACGTCATCTAATCTCGTTCTCGTTGACGTCCCGGTGACGGCGGCGGTGGACAAACAGCCTTACTAAGCAGTAAGTGCTAGTGTTTCGGTTACTTACATACATAACATAATTTTGTATTATTTAACACAATTTTCACGTCCATAAAATAATATAAGTTTTGCTTGGCAGGCTTCGTATTGTTGTCTATGTTTAATTCCAATTACGCACGTAAGTATTGTTAAATTGCATTCTTATATATCAATAAACCTTCATAATGGTCGTCTAAATATTCAGTGTTAAAGATCCATAGATTCACAGTGGATTTGTCGAACACTTCTGTACAAGGAATATGCTGTAAAACGATTGCAATTAGTATAAGTTTTGGGGGTTATTCTTTGGTATTGGTTACCTAGTTTAGCCCCCTATCCACTACCTCCTTAGCAGTACAACCTCTGAATCTTGTTTCCATACTAACTGTCAATTTCAGACAGATTTTGTACTGAGTTAACTGTGAGAAACTAAAAGTTATATAAAAAAAAATCTGCAAGACATGTGGTGGTAAGGGGGCTGAATCTGTTCAAAATCAAAATCTTTCGAAGAACAAAATCTGTCAAAATCTGACAGTCATTCAAACAAACCTATGTAGGTATAAGATGTGGACTGTGGTGTTAATATTTTAAAATTTATAGACTATTCAGCACTTTTGTTCTGATAAAATGCTTGATAATGTCGTTTTAAATTTTGGCGTTATAATCTAATAAAAAAAAACTACTGGATATTATCTTTGCACAAAACCGTTCGTCAGTTGTCACCCGCGCATTGTCGCCCTCATAATAAGAAAATGAACCCTGAAAGCCTTGGAACCCTTTTCCAAAGTTTTTGTGCGCATTGTCTGTCTGTTCGGAGTTTATTTAACATTTCTACAAAGCCCCGTGTCGTGGAATAATAAAGGTTGACATTCGACTACGGGATGCGATCATTTAAAGCCCACAGCACACTGGGGCGTCAACCCTCGTGCGTCTAAATATTTGCCAATACCAAATAAACTCTGTGTCAATATGCATTATTCCCCCAAGGGCTAGGCAGAGGTGCACTGTAGTGCGCCCACACTTCGCCGGTGTATTTTGATTAAATTTGTGTCGTAAAACTCACGTCACCGCGCGTCAAAATTCGCTCGCACTGTCGTCAGTGTCATTTCGTTGTACAATGAGCTTCATTTATGTGTCAATACAGTTCGTTTTTCTATGCCCAAAAAAATTGACGCTACGTCAGACTATACAAATACACCCATGGATTGGCGCCGACTTCAAATATAATGAATAAGGTTATTTCTAGCTTTTTAGTGCACCTAGGTTTTTGAAGTTGGTTTTTGTTTTTTGTTAAAAATATTTTTTTTTTACGATTTTTAGCTCAGCTCATAACAACCCTAAAAAGTAAATATTTAAAGCTAACTTCAAGTCAATCAAAAAAAAATTTTGAAATTGTGTGACCTTGAACCCCCCCATTTCACCCCCAAGGGGTACCTGTTACCTGTTATCGGTATCTGATAATATTTTCAAAATGGGACCACACTCGGCACATCGCCTTTCCAACAAAAAAATTATCATCATAATCGGTTCATAAACGACGAAGTTCTCCACAAACACACATAAAAAAAAACATATACACGGTCGAATTAAGAAACCTCCTTGCTTTTGGAAGTCGGTTAAAAATAGGGCCCACCGCGAGTTTTTTTACTAATATTGATATTTTTACTACTAAGTAGTAGTTAACGCATAGCGAACTTGAGTATTTAGGTATGCAGTAGACATGTTTATGTACTCTTATCAACATCCAGGAGTAGAAATTTGCACGTTACTTTTGAGTGGGCAGACAAAAAAGCTTAAGCTTAAGTGTTTAGAAATAATTGCATGCATGCAATTTAATTTTCATTGTTTCGAGTTTCGCAACAAGCGCTAGGGCCATCAAACATCTTGTTTAGCTGTTTTATTATGTTCCACCATTAATCTCAATTACTACGCCAGGTTCTCGTTGCCATATGGACTTGGAAACTACTCCAAGGGCGGTTACGTTGCTGCAAGAGGAAGAATCGTTGGGATGTGCTACAAATACAAAACGCACAATACAGGATAGTGTGTATCCGCAAGGTCATCACTACTGTCAAAGTAAATTGACAGTAGTGAGTCTAAGGCACCCACTAGCGCTCTATTCCCTTTATGCATGGGTAGGCGAGGTATACGAGGTCTAAGATGGTTCGGCATGGATCGATACTCCCGAACTACATCCTCCAAAGTACTCCTCAATAAGTCATTGTATTGGGTACTTACATCAATAGGCGCGTTATCCCTATCAACGTCGCTATCGGCGGCAAGCCGTGAAGTAACCGTGGCACTTGCCACAGGCTGGGCCGCCGGCTGCGACGATGCGACAGGAACAACCCGCCTACTCTGCACCTCCGAGCGTAGCCGATCTAGTACGGTATCAGCCAGCATGTTTCCAAGCTGGATGACCCGCACCTGGACCGACAGTCGTTGCGCCGACACGTTGACTGCTGGTTCCAGGGACTGAAACAGAGACAGCATTCGGTCACGGTACGCAGTGAGGTTAGTTCCCCCCTCTGTAGCCTCATAGTAGGCGGGCATGACGTTTTCATTCATGGAAGACGTCCATCGCATGCGCCGGACTACACCACTGGGAACGAGGACCCTGTTCGGAGCCGGTTGCCCCAAAAGCCCCAAGTGTCCCGGTGGCCGGCCTCGTACAGGCCGCCGACGTACAGGTGGTGGCGACGTCGGCGGAAAAAAATACTCGTCGCTCTCGCTCGACGCTACTGCAGTCACCGACGTCCTGATGTTGGATGCCGGCGATGGCGAGGCGGAGCGAGGCGCCTGGTCCGGGGATGTTGGTCGAGCGTTAGGTCTCCTCACGGCACTCCGTTGTCGGCATTGTCTCCTCGGATTTCTCCGAGGAGCATCTGTCATTTATACTTTCAGTACTATAATTGGTGTTTCGGCGGAAATAATTTGAAAACTGTTGTGTATTTGGATATGTATACATTTTCTATTGATTTCATTATATTTGTACAATATTTATACTTATTATTAGATTTTTAACACAATTTTTCAATTTTTGATATTTTTTGATACTGCTTGACAGCGGTAATGATTATTAATTATTTTAATGATTTTTTGGATTATTAATTATTATTACTTAGGATTATTATATTCCTGCTCGTTTACCAAATCTTCTTCATTATATGTGATGTTTTTTCCTCTAGTGCATTTAACAATGCTCGAGCAGCGAATGGAATCAGAAGATATTTGGAAAATTGCTTACGACCATTGTTGCCAAACATCGAAATAACAGGGTCTGAAAATTCTGGTGCACGGTGGAAGAGAACAATCATGGTTTTTATTCTTTCTTTATTCTTTTTTTTATTTTTTCTGCAGTGATGCTCTCTGTCTCTACGCCAGAATTTGTTACGAGATTCCGCAGCCTGTTCAGAGAGCATCCCTACTGGCAGAACATTTGATTTGATAATCTCTTCCCCATGCACTAGAAATTTATGGACAGTTACGGTCATGGGGTGCCAGTTATACCTTGCAACATATTTCTCGGCCACCACTCGGCAAAACGTGCCGAACTTTGGAGCAACAATAGGGAACTCACAAGATATTGTGACTAGTACGATGAATAGATTATCAACTAGCCAGAGTTATATACCTATTATCTCTGCGAATATATGCCGGTTTGGGTCTGACATGGCAGTGCGAGCAGTATTGCCATCATTGGTGGTCCCTACATTAGGCCTCACGACATCCACTAACAACCCCATTTTAGTTGTTATTTTATTCTGGATACGTTTTTTCCTTTGTTCTACTACACAGCTCTCCTTTGAGTTTTGATTAATTCACCACTTCCGAACAGAAATATCGTTTTTATATCCTAGGTGTAATAAAAATTCAAATATACGTATCTAAGCATGCAGCGGACTCAGGCCATGCCGTATAGTCTTTTTAGAGGTAGTTTTTGAATAACATTCCTCTAAATTGTTAAAATTTGCTGTTAACTTACATTATGGACATCGTAATTGTGAATTAGTTCCAGTAATCTTATTGAGAACTTTTCCATTAATAATACTCAAGATTAAGGCACACGGGAATGTTATGATGTGATTCCTTGTAGTTGACACTGTTATAGGGGTTAACATTTTAATCTTGTTAAACCCAAGCTTTTTCGGACTATTGTTTCTTTTTTAAACTGTATATGAACTTGACGACAAAAACGGTAAGATTGTGGCGCTAGCTTGAGCCAGACTATATAATGTTTATCTGCGACTATACGCAAAAGCACAAAATTTGTTGCAAAAAGACTATTTTCGTTAAAAGAAGGATCATCAGAATGAACAAAACTCTTTTTGTAAAATGACTGACCTGTGTGCTGCCCCATCAAATCCCTCAAATACACAAGTCAATTAAGTTGTATTTTTGCAGTCGCAATACTCCATTATCTTCACAGCTTTTAACGATCCTTTTCAGTGTAAGTATGTTCAAATAAACCATGCAAAGAGACATATGATTCCACGTCTGACACATAATATACTTCTTCCTCAGGATAGCAATCTTTCCTCGCATTAAGCACGTGAGAATAAGGTGGTTATACAGGAAAACCTCAGCTTTTAAATCTTGCTGTTGATGTTTATAAGTTTCTACGCTGAACTTTCTATCAATCAAGACTGCCAAGGCTTCTACGGGGGCATAGGGCTAAGTTTGCATAGTTATAGATTTTATGACTTTTGTAGCTCGATTTGGAGAAAGCAAACAAACCTCGACTTTTAAACCTTGCTGTTGATGTTTATAAGTTTCTACGCTGAACTTTCTATCAATCAAGACTGCCAAGGCTTCTACGGGGGTATAGGGCTTAGTTTGCATAGTTATAGATTTTATGGCTTTTGTAGCTCGATTTGGAGAAAGAAAACATGTTTGTACGACGGCGTCATAATCTTTTGTGGTAGTCGGTGCCAGATTTTCTGGCACTAACTAAATCTTTTATAATTTTGTTTGGTGATTCGTCGTTATAAGCCTCAATCAACCGTTTTCTGCATCTTAGTTGTTGTCTATACATCCTAAACTGTTGGATTGAGAAGTGCCCGATTATAATCAATAAAATTTCCTAAACGTGTCAATTTTGCGTATACTAGGTTGTTCATCCTGGATGACTTGGGCATTTAGATACTGCCGCTGTAAGCGCTGTCAGTGAGCATTTTTGGAAAAAGAAGAAGCGAAATATATGGAAAGGACGCACGAGTGCGAAAGGGACGGGATCTGCCGCTGCACATCGATTACGTTTCCTTATTTATTGTATTTATATTATCTACGTAATTCTCGCCTAAACAAGACTAATATATGCAGTGAAGATTTAACAAACTTTCACACGTTACAGGCAGGAGTTGAACTGATTGTTTGACTATTACACTCGAAAATATTCACTTAATTTCAAAGTGTGACACCCAAATGAATAGAACTTTAAATGAATGTTCCACTCACAGTTGTATTTTATGAAATAAAAGGGTTCCATGATGCAACTATAAACTTCGAAACCTACGCGTTGTTCGAAACCTACGCGAAGGCCATAAAATTAGGTATTAGCCATAGGGCTTAGCTTAAGGTATCTTCCTGTCCTAGACGGAGCTTCTACTACCGCCTAGAAATGTCATAAAAATAACCAAAACATCAAAAATCCCGATAAACACGTTAATATCCGCTTTTATATTTAAATAAAAACGGTAAAATATGCGCCTAGAATTGCTTCATAAGCCTATGATAGATTAAACTATCATTTGTGTGCTGTTATTGTATTATAGTTTTTTTTCTCTGTCGCAGAGGTAAAAATCGGTCGGTAAAAGTTTGTTTTTTTTAAAAATCAGGTATTGGAAATTGAGATTCGGGTATTCTACTCTTGCATTTGGTATGATGAGCTCTCGCGATTGAAGCAACAAAACCACGATGTCACTTTTTCGAGTCCAAAAAATCACTGTGCGCTACAATGTATTGTACACTACCCTCATTGCCCCCATGACAACCTGGATGTCATAACGGATTTGCGCTGTCACGCGGCTTGCCTACATGTATTCCTGCTTTATTAGAGGATTTAAACTCCAACCATTGTGTTCGAGTAAAATTCTGCCTCCACAGGCGCGTCCTAATACGCTAGGTCACGTCTGTTTTGCCAACACGAACTGAAAAATCTTATAGAAGAAAAAAAAATCAACGAAGATGCGTGAGAATATTGTAGCGTAGTTTTTTCCACAGAAATTCAATCTTTATGTATATTAAGACAGAGTATCCTTCCATAAGAAAGACAGTAAACTCGCCCCAGTGGGTGTAAGGCGTACAAAGACATTGGTTGTTCGTTTCTTTATGATAGAGTTGAAATGAGTTTTGCTTATTGCGTAAAGGAAAGCGCGCTGTAAATATTGTTAGCTGTTGGGGTTTTGGATATTTTACATAAAAGGGTAAACCAATCTATAGTTATTTGCTTAGAATGACTATCCGTCTTATTCTAAGTTATGTTTTCATAAAGATAAAGTTTAAAACTATAGTTTTACTACTTCCAATGGTTTTCTGGTATAATATCAACAGTATTTTTCCGCTTGGATCTACTTAATCCAAGCCTCGGCTGTATTACGAGGCGGCTCTCATTCATGACTTCCAATATTCCTTGAATTTCAATTCTCTATCGGGGCCGCGTCGTTTCAAAGGGGATTGTGTTTTTTGGCTCCACACAACGGTGCGGGGTTATCTTTATTGAATTTCCGTCTAATTTACCGCGGCTCGGGTTACCAACTGGTAACGATGGCTATGGAATATACTGCATTTTTGTTTGGTTATTTGGAAGATTTTTTTTATATTTTAAGTACTTACTTTGTGTAGTCTCAATGTAGATTTGGTGGTTGGTGGAATTTTGTTTCTCTTTTAGTTTCTTTACAGAATACGTTCATCCCGCAGTTATTTAATTTGCAGGCTATTAAAAGGTATAATTGCTTTGAAATTAAACTATTTTACGGATTTTATCGCGTTTATTTACTATTTTATTTTCCCGACGTTTTGGCTGCTTTACAGCAACCATGGTCACGGGGGGACTGAGGTGTTAGACGTCCTGATGTCATAGTTAATAACTGGGTACCCTCATATTTAGTTGTTGTTTGCGGTCCGAAACGTCGGGAAAATAAAATAGTAAATAAACGCGATAAAATCCGTAAAATAGTTTAATTTCAATGTATAGTATTCGCGTAAATATAAGAAAACAATATGTATAATTGCTTTTCAATAAAATAACTAAAACGAAACAGTGTAAGTTTAATCTCGTACACTTTAATTAATTCCAACGCAAATAACTTTAATATTTATTGGTAACAATACCAAGTATAATTAACTGGTTGTTATATTAAACGCTATGGATAGGGAATTTCACTATCCAGTTTTAAATCAATTCTATTCAATTGAAAATCCTAATTCGATGCTAAAATAAACATCTCTTCGATCTGAAATTCATATATTTAAACTTGGCTAGGATTAAATGCTGAAGCTAAGAAAAAGTATTAAGTTATTTTGTCTTCTAGTGCTTCAAGGTGCTATTGGGATTAATAGTATTGAGTTACATTGTTAGTAATAATAAAAATATCATACCCTAAAGACAACCTCTATTCATATTCTCTTTAAGCAACGCAATGGTCATAATAGTAATTATAGTAAGGTACTGTTAAAATCTAAGTAACGTTAAAATAATACTGTTAAAGAGGGAGTTCGGCTCCAAATTCGTGTAAGAGTAAAAACCCCTTCCTCGTCCACCAAAGAAATGCAAAATTAAATCAATTGCAAGTCTGAATTTTGGAGCAACGCCTGAATTAAGCTTTCAGCTCAGTAATCGCTGTAACGAGCCAACTTCGGGAGAAGTATTTTAGGTGGTTTCAGGGTTCCGCAGACGGATTATGTGGAAGTGTTGCAAGAATGTTTGGTAAACTGTGTGACCTAGATTGGGTCGAATGTATTTATGATCAAGACATACATAAAATCAGGAGGGTAGCCTGAAGAACGTCAGAAACATTACAAATAGTTGAGTACATTTGGAATTTTTAGTTAATAGAATGAAAGACAAGTCTGAACATGAAATCAAATAAATTATGTTTCCACAGAAAATTTCAATTATCATGATTTTCCTTTGACTCTCATAATAGGCTGAGCCTGGCCTGTGGGAAAATGAGGAATATAATTATGAGTCTTAAGGTTCCGCGACATTCGCGTGGCAAAACAATCGTTACGGAACATCTGTTCCTATTGAGATACTTAATTGGAAATTCGTTATTGGTATGCTATCCGTACACGTTACTCGTCTCCACAGAATAAATAACTCTTTCATGGGGCAAAGTATACGCTTTTTCAATAAACTTCCAAAAGAAATCAGAGATTTGCCCATTAATAAATTTAAAACTGCAATAAAATGGAAATAGAGATAAAAAGGGCTATTACAAAATCTCGGATTATTTGGAAGATAAATCAGCTTGGGATTGTACAGCTCAGGTTCAAATCAAAAATAAAAATATTGCCCGTCATGTCAAAGTGTAGCGTGTGTTGCCTTACTAACGTATTATTATCTTATCTTTATTATTAAAAACAGCTCTAAGGCAACACACTGGAGCTATATGTACCTATGTATTTGTAATAAGTTTTGGCGATTTAAAAAATGATCAGCCCACTGAGTTTCTTGCCGGATCTTCTCAGTTGAGGTCGCGTTTCGATCCGGTGGTAGCATAGTAGAATATAAGAAAAAAAATGAAAACTTGACAATTTGTAAGTGCCCCCATAGGCCTATACAGAATAAATGATTTGACTTTGACTTTGACTTTGTTGTTTGGCTTTTTGTTTTGCTCATGCACCCTTAGATGGGTTATGGTAAGTTGAAGTAGTGCCATTTATAACTCGTACTCGTCAACCTTGTCAATAATTAGTTTAATAGGACCCAAACTAAGGAGCACGATCGTCCTTGACCTGTTTAATTTTTTACGACATCGTCCCAATCTGAGAGACCAGCGCGCCTCGTAAAGCCTGATTGCGCAACTAGCGACCTCAGATAATTGTACAATTTGAATTTTAACGATTGCTGACGTTGGTTGTTGTTGAAGTCTTCCACACTAATGTCGGGATGCAAATGTTTTTGTAGAGTTTTTATTCAAGGTGTAAATTTCCTGAGCCATTTTTTGCTGACGTCATCAGTTTTATTCCTGAAGTAGTATTTGCGTAGCTTGAAAATCTGTTTGTTAAGTTAAACAGAATGTATACCATACATACCGTCTAAATTAGGTCAGTTAATATTTTTTTAAAATATTACATATATCTGTAATAATTATACAAAAATATTTACATTTATTTATTTAAACGTTAGGTACGTGTTTTTCATACTTCATGTAGGTATGGGGAAAAGGAACCGAATACGATTATTACCAATTAAGTTTATTCTCCAAAGAGAACGCGCCATCCATTTACAATGCCGGATTATTGAATAAGGGGATAACATTGTTAATACTACATAAAAGTAATATAATACATCAATACATCATCACGCCTGTATTTCCCGAAGGGGTAGGCATAGGTGCACTGTAGTGCGCCCACACTACTCCGATGTATTTTTGGTCCCAATGTAATAGGGGGCGAGCCTATTGCCATTATACCGGGCACATTCTCCCTCAATACGAGGGAGATTTTTGGGCTATAGTCCACCACGCTGGCCCAGTGCGGGTTGGTGAACTTCACACGCCTTTTTATAGACGTGCAGGTTTCCTCACGATGTTTTCCTTCACCGTTTCATAGGAAGTGGTAATGTTGGATGAAAATGAGATTCGCACATAAACCCAGAGGTGCGAGCCGGGGTTTGAACCTGCACACTTTGATTTGCAAGGCGTGCGTTCGACCACTCGGCTACCACTGCTTAAAAGTAAAATCAGCAAAATCCATATCTCCAAGATACCCACACAGAAATCTTTAAAAGCAATTTACCGACACAATTTCCCCGCTTCATGTCAACGTCTTGTAATTACCAGACGCTTAATATTTCGCATTTTGATAAAAGCTCATCGTCTAATAAAGACAATTAGCCTAATTGCCGGTTCTCAACTCGAGCGACTTTTAGGTGCCACTCTCGAAGACGGGAAACGTATACCGTTACAAAAGTATATGGTAAATGGAGAGTACATTAGTTAAATTCTGAGAGCGACGGTTTCGGGAGAGGTGATTTCAAATTGCGAGCGAAATGGGAGGTATGTCGTCTGCAATGTTATTAAGTCTATTGAAACATGAGTTAACATAAGGAAACATTTATTTGAAATTAAGAAGTATTTTAAAGAAATGTTACTATGGAATGATGCTTCCAAATTTAAACAAAGTTATAATTCATTTAACGTGGCATTGCAAAACACTTTTGCACTACATACATATACAATAGGGGTGATTTGTACTTTTTAGGGTTCCGTACCCAAAGGGTAAAACGGGAACCCTGTCTACTAAGACTTCGCTGTCCGTGCGTCCGTCTGTCACCAGCCTGTATCTCTTGAAACGTGATAGTTAGAGAGTTGAAATTTTCGCAGATGATGTATTTCTATTGCCGCTATAACAACAAATACTAAAAATCAGAAATAAAATTAATATTTAAGGGGGCTCCCATACAACAAACGTGATTTTTTTGCCGTTTTTATAGATAACGGATAATGGTTCGTGCGCGAATACGACTTGCACTTAGCGGGTTTTTAAAATTTTGGTATTAGGGTTTAAGCTATCTGGAAAAACATCCCATAGCTAGTATTTTCGCTGTTGTTTGTAGTTAAGGTGTTAAGTCCCCAAATTTTAATTTGCAGTAGCATTGTTAACCTTCTGATTATGGGCCTTAGGAACCACCACTAATTAAAGTATTCTGGTTTAATAGTAACTGTAAACTTTTGGCAGATTTTGAACTGAGCTAACTGTCAAAAACTGAAAGTTATTAAAAACATTCCTGCAAAACAGGTAAGTGGTCTTATCAGATCTATCATATTATTCTGTTCATTCTTCCATTTAATATTCTTCTTTGTACTTATCTGTTATTGTGATATATCATTCGACCTTCAGTATCCTGTCCACCCTGACCCCTTCGTTTCAGATTGCTAATAACCAAGATGAAACTAATATAATAATGAAACTAAATCTTACATAGTGTCGTTACACAATTCTTACGGTGATATAAAAGCTATCCGCCGCGCGTCCATTAGTCATGACGAGCGTGGGCGGCGATATCAAATTACGTATTCACGTCTTCGGGAACATCGAACGAGGTTTAAGAGTAATAAGTAGCGTTTATATATTACGAAGATTATTTAGTACAGCAATATGAACCTTATGAGTATCATTACGGATGTCATTTTGGAAGGGCTCATATGCCAACAAATGGCTTTTAGCCAGTAAAAATCTGGTGCAATTATATTCACAATTATCTCAAGTTTATCATGGTATCTTATTGAAAAATTGCAACCATATAATTGCTTGCCTATTTTTCTTCATAAGAAATTTATTTCGAAACGACGTAAACTTTAATTTTCTATGCTTTTGACTTTTCATGAGTACCAATTTGACTATAAAAGTTATTGGGTTCAAAACGTTTTTGGTTACAAATAGCAGTTTCGACATAAAAATAACTATGACTTAATAATAAAAGTTGTTTTTTAAGTAACTCTACGTAAGTAAGCAAACCCTTTTGTCTCAATATCTGTAGATACTAGCTAAGGTAATAAGTGGTAATTTCTCTTAAAATTTTCTCATGTAAATCCAACATCAACACTTAAGTCCCCGGTTTAATTCATAGTCGAATATAGCTTGTTGTGCCTTCCCACTACAAAGTTGGTCCTTCGACAACCATACTAGTGACACAAGACCTCTCTTTCACAAAACATAAATATAATTAAACCAATGAATACCCGGGCCATATTGTAGGTAAACCCTCTTTCCTACGCTTTTACGTGCGTAACTCTCAGAGGGCTCCCCAGCCTGTCCGGATTATATCCGGCTCTGATAATTGACCGGCCGGATTAACTGGAGGAATGCAGGATATTGGAATTTGGAATAGTAATAATGGCTTGTTTATATGATTCGGGTACAAAATCGTGTGGGTTTTGTTTTATTTGCGGTCGGTTCGTGTGTTCGTATCATTTCGGATTAGGTAGGTTGACTAGCGGTTTTAGATAGGTATGTCTCTTTGGTAGGTATTTATTGAACAAATGCTTGAGTTTTGGTACCTTCTTAACTGTTTGAGTTGTTTCCTGTTGCGTTGAAATGCGGTAGTATTTTAATTTATGTAAATCTGTTCAACTAAGACAAACAAATAATGTGTATTCCCTCATATCTTGAAACTTGGCTCATGGCCTTTTCGGAATTTGCCCTGGTCTGAATGTAATTGTGACCGCCGCCAGTCCATTGTATGGTACATAGTACAAGCATTGGTTAGTTAGGGATCATACGATGAGTATGTGTTGTGTACAATACAGTCATCATATTAAGCAACCCTGCTTAATATGATGACTCCGCACAAATGCAAACTTTAGATAGATAGATACGTAACTCTTTATGGTCCCACCTCACAAAGCGATACGAGTAATGAATGATACACGTAAACGCAGACTTTAACGACGAATAAGTTTTATATAAGTAACAAAAACTACATAAAAATATAGAAATAATTTATAACTGAGAGTGAGTATATACTTAAAAGAATAATCTTCAAGGGTGTTAAAAAAGAAAGTACTCGGCCAAGATTGATGTCGCCGGTCTGTCCTTTTAGTTAATTAACTCTTAAAATTAACGCGGCAATGTTTATTTTTCATGGAATAATTAAATTTTCTCATTATAACCCGTGAATTAATATTTATAAAGATGCTTTTAAGTGATCAGGGTTTATGTTGGCAAAAAGTTAATTATCGTTTTATTTATAAGTGCCTAACATACTATTATATTTACAAAGAATACCTTGACAAGGAATTTGGGAACTTAAATGACTCTGTTGTTACTCCTTATAACATCAGGCCCTGTAGCATAACCGCGTAGACATAAGCTTTATCTCTTTCAATTGTCAGATTCGTCGAGAAAATGACGTCACACCGAGCCATGTCCACTACAAAAAGCTACAAGTGACGTAATTTTCTCGAGAAATTGTCATTGAAAGAGATAAAACTTTTGTCTACACGGTCGCTACGGGTGCTGCTATCTTGGTAGATTGCTGGTGTGCATGGTCCATCAGAATCGGCTCAGCCATTTCGAAGATTACCCGAAACAAACTGACATTTATTTTACAAAATGTGTTCTCGTTATAGGTAGAGTGTATAATTCCATATGCATTTTGTAAATAAATGGTGATTTAATATGCTGAACTGACGCTTAAATTTTATTATTGGTATATAAGATTATGTATTTCTAATGGGCAAGAGCTTTCATTAAAACCAATCTGATAAACATAGTCGTCTTATGCGTTACCTCTTTATGTTCAATATACAGATTTATATCTCTACAATAATAAAAAAATCCACTCTCGCCCATTCCATTAAATACTTATCGGCTCTCCGTGCCAACATTATGCATAGAAGTCCCATCTCGTGCAGACTCTAATATGTCTACCTTTTTATTTCAAATATAGAGTTCTATGCAACCATTTAATATTATCGGCTTTCCATAATACCCACATGCGCTACCCACTGGAATCTTTGCGAGCATAAAATACATAGAATTCAAATAAAAATGTATGATTCTCAATTTTTTTTTTAAATAGATTGTGTCCCACTCTTGGGCAAAGGCCTGCCCTCTCTCCCTCTACCGATCCCGATCCTGAGCCATTTTCGGCCACGTCTTTCCCGCAAAGATGTCTAGATCATCGTTTCTTTGGTCTTGCACGGCGTCTTGTACCTGCGGGACTCCATTTGGTAAGTACCAAATGGCCAACATAAGTATGTTGGCCCATCTCTGCGGGTCCATACGAACGACGTGGCCTGCCCACGCATTAAAAATATTCATGTAAAATTTAATTCACAGCCTTATATTATTTCTTTACAAGTAATAATACTCTCGGGCCATTGACACTAAATCTCCTAATTTACTCCAATTTCAAACTATCTACAAACTACTTTGTGCGATACAAAAGTGCTAAACAATACATTTGTAAACCGATTATAACTTTTCATAAATTGGGGGTTTAGTTATTGTATATGTTAATAAATTGACAAAGCAATTATTGAACAGTAAATAAACATGCAGTACTAATGTAATAATGTTATAATAATGAGATCTAATAATTTGTAAGTAATTGCCTATATTAAATCGTCGGGTGACAGGAAAATCTCACCAAGTACAAAAAGTAGGAAAGATGTTTTTTACACTAAGTGCCTTTAAACATCAACAACTTTCCCAGGAAAAAGTCCTCATGTCCATAAGTGCATCACTTTACAGAATTCCAAGAACCAAAAATCACTAAATAACATAAAAAAAACTGGCCAAGTGCGAGTCGGACTCGCGCACGAAGGGTTCCGTACCATTATCTATAAAAAAGGCAAAAAAATCACGTTTGTTGTATGGGGGCCCTCTTAAATATTGATTTCATTCTGTTTTTTAGTATTTTTTGTTATAGCGGCAACAGAAATACATCATCTGTGAAAATTTCAACTCTCTTACTATCACGGTTATTAAGATATAGCCTGCTGACAGACGGACAGCGAAGTCTCAGTAATAGGGTTCCCGTTTTACCCTTTTTGTACTTCCGTACAAAAGGGGGGTTCCCCCTAAAAACGATTTAAATTCAAATGACTGCATTGTTTTTTTGTTACCTAATGAGTTTTTCGTGTCACCTGACGAAATAAATGTTGTTTGACTATGACTTAAGGAACTGTTTCATATTTATGCACCACGTTCAGCGTATCTTAGTGCTAGTGCAAAAGGACGTTAGTAAATTGATTATTTAAGAATCGTCAGTAAAATGGGCATACTTTAAGGAGTATAACTCCCCAGAGTATGCACGTATTTCAACAATGTGTTTACTCTGTCTGGAACCAATTTTTCTCATCATATAGTTGACGAAACGCCAAACTATTCAGTATCAGTTGAATAAATCTCAAGAAGAATACGCCGAGGGAAGGGTTCCTGATACTTCATACGGCAAGTAGTTGGCTCTGCTTATCTGTAACTGCGGGACTGCCTAAAAGTTTAAGATTCTACCATTGGTTTAAATTCTGACATGAGAAGGCGAGGTTTTTCTTATATTTGTACTAGGTATATGTTTTTTAGGTATTTGTATAAGGTTTTCGGTTTTGCTACTAGCACATGTCACAGGCTGTAGGCACTTACCGGACTACCCCTAAATATACGTATGAAAAACAATAGCTGTTAGTCAGTCTCGCTAAAATTCAAAAACGTCTTGCTTAATTCGAATGTTTTTGTTAGGGAATACAGGGGTGTTTAATAAAAACATTATGTGATACGAAATTGGCCGGGCTTGTCGTGTATTTAATCGTCGACGGCTTTGTCTTGTGGTTTGAGCATGGACCGCTCAGGTCGCTGAACCGGGTCGTTGCGGGTTCGATGACCTCTAGTGGCAAATGTCGAAAATGGCCTTTTGGAATTTGCCCAGGTTGGGTGTAACTGAGTATGCGTCCAGTCTTTTTTCTGGTACCCATAGTACAATTTTTGTTTTGTTTTTATGTTTTCGTACCCAAAGGGTAAAACGGGAACCCTATTATGGTATGGTATCAAAGCAAACGATCGAGGCAAACGGTGACCAATTTCAAGTTCAACAGCTATGCACGAATAGCGTAGCCGGTAAGACTGTGAGGTCGCACCGCGGGACGCGAGTTCTAATCCTCGCTCAATGTGTGTCTTTTTGCGGGTTAATAAAATGTTATGAGCATTGAAGCTCGCATACACATTATACCATCGCCATCGATCATTTAAAATATACCGTGGCGTGAAACAGACGTGTGGAGCGGATCCAATATTATCACAAGTACCGCCATTAAATAAATCCAAAGTAATAATCTTGTACTTAGTGCACAAAGGGGGTAAGTAGTATTAGCAATATTAATTACTTAACAGAACTTAATTCCTTGGCAGCCGTAGAAGTCTCATAGACTATAGTGCTTAACTATGCTCTCCTTTATTTCTTATCTTTCTTATAAATTACATTTTTAAATATTTATATAAAAAATACATTTAAAAATATAAAAAAAACTATGCTTATTGTTATAGCCTACGGAAATGCCCTTTTTGGATGGCACCCAGTACCTCATAGACGCGGTGGAATATAGTCCCTGTTAGCCGTAGTAGCTCATCCCCAGCAGTGGCCTGGTTTTGGCAGAGTTCCTCACTTACGAGTAGATGCAAAAACTCTCCTGGCGTCCAACTTTAGAATTAGTTAGGTTACATGCATGCCCTTATTTCGATATTTAGTTCGTAGTTAGTTGGTAGTACACTCTTTACTAAATACATTAGTTAGTAGTTTGATTATTGTTTTGTTTCTAAATATATGTAAATACGTACTCGCGTATTTAACTGGCAAGGCGATCTTTCAATGATGTGTTGAAAACCCGTAACAACCCTATTACTGAGACTTCGCTGTCCGTCCGTCCGTCCGTCTGTCACCAGGCTGTATCTCATGAACCGTGATAGTTAGAGAGTTGAAATTTTCGCAGATGATGTATTTCTGTTGCCGCTATAACAACAAATACTAAAAAACATAATAAAATCATACAACAAACGTGATTTTTTTGCCATTTTTATAGATAATGGTACGGAACCCGTCGTGCGCGAGTACGACTCGCACTGGCCGGTTTTTTTTAGATGTCAAAGTTTTCTCAGCTACACTTTTAACAAAGTATCGTGAAATTTCTTGAAACGTTAGTAACACAGCAGCTACAGCCAAAACCTTTATCGTTTACTTTATATGCCGGTTTATTTGGCGCCCCTCTGTTGGCGCGGACACTCCTGGCCTCGCTTTTTATCTTAATGTCCCACCGAACTTCTGACAGCTACTTAGCAAAACATTTTGTATACTTACACTAGGCACTCAAAGGGTAAAAATAATGTTTGAAAGTCGAACTTTTTACAGTAAAGTTGAAAAGCTAATGAATATCATCAGTCCTGTATTCCCTAAAGGGGTAGGTAGAGGTCCACTTTTGCTCTCGAATTTCACTAACGATGTAAAGTAAGTTGACATTACTGATAGTGGTAGAACTGAGTAAAAAAAACCCCATTTCTACCAATGGGGTACAGATTGTTACGTCAAACCCCGTTAAATGCGCAAGGTATATTTACCTTGAATCAATATCAATATCTGAATCTTCTTTACCGATTTCTTTCTTTATGCAACCATAGGCACTGACAATATGAGCACTGAAACATCGAACCTTGATCGTATTTTTTTTGCCATACCATTTTTTTTTAAAGCCTATTTTGTGTCCCACTCCTAAGCAAAGGCCTCTCCATTAATCCTCCACACACTGCGTTCTCGTGCTGTTTGTGAGCAAGTATTACCCGCAAAGGTGTCTAGATCGTCTTGCCATCGTCGTTTTGGTCTGCCCCGGCTGCGGTGGCCGTTGCTTGGGGTCCAATTTGTAATGATGTTTGCCCACCTTTGCGGGTCCATACGTTGCCATACCATAACAAAATGTATTGACTCAATATCCATACATCATAATAATAATAATACATCATCACGCCTGTATTCCCCGAAGGGGTAGGCAGAGGTGCACTGCAGTGCGCCCACACTTCGCCGATGTATTTTTGGTCCCAATGTAATAAGGGGCGAGCATATTGCCATTATACCGGGCACATTCTCCCTCATTACGAGGGAGATTTTTGGGCTATAGTCCACCACGCTGGCCCAATGCGGGTTGGTGAACTTCACACGCCTTTCTATAGACGTGCAGGTTTCCTCACGATGTTTTCCTTCACCGTTTCAAAGCAAGTGGTAATCTCGGATGAAAATGAGATTCGCACATAAACCCAGAGGACTCAATATCCATTATTCAACTAAATGACACTGACAACGCGAACGAATTTCTACGCATGGAGACTTTTACCACATAAATTAAATCTTTATGCCTATTGATACAAGATACGTTTTAGTATTTTGAAGCGCGATGGTCGACGCACCAGAGCGCGGCTTTAGAATTTCTTAAAGTTTTCATTTTAAAGTCTATATTTTTTTCATTTTTCAGCAGTGTCTCGGGTATCCAAATGTTGAGGGTGGCGTAAAAAATTTGCGTGCACACATAAACTTTAGCCAACAGCGAAGTTACGGGGGCCATGTTTCAATTTTACTCGCCAGTAAAAGTTTTATATTTGTACAGTAAAAATGTGTGCAGTTGACGTCTGTAAGCAAGAACCATAGATAAAGAAATTTGGAAGAGTATCAAACAACAACGCTAAACATAAGTTTATTCAAATGGAAATATATCAAAGGATTTTAGAGAATTTGCTCATTCATATCAAATTAGATCTGATCTGAACAGTACATTTATCGCACGAAACTATTGCCGTCCTTCTTACGACCGTAATGCATGAACAAGATGGCAATACTTTTAGCGCTGTCAAATTTATTTATGTTAAAGTTAGTGTACATACAACAGCACTTGTAGCATGAGCCGTATGTCACGAAATATCTTGATGTTGTCTCTTTCACTCGTATGAAATAAGACAGAGAGCGACCGAGCCAATCCGTGCCAGAGGTCTTGTCTTGACATGCGTGATGACACCACGGAATCAACATCAATTATTATAATAATACATCATCCCATCTGGGTTCCTCGAAGGGGTAGGCAGAGGTGCACTGTATTGCACCCACACTTCACCGATTTAGACCATAATCCATCACGCTGAACCAGTGCGGGTTGGTGGACTAATGGACTTCACAAGACGTACAGGTTTTTTCACGATATTTGCTTTCACCGTTCAGCTAGTGACTAGTGGTTAGATTCATATATGAAATCTGAAAAAGAGTAGTACGGGCCGAGGATTTTAACTTGCACCTCTTGGTTTCAAGGCGAGATTTCTACCAACGAGGCCAGCACTGTTTAATAAGTATTTGTATATAAAACGCCTGTATTTACTGGAAAGTAATTCGAGCGCATAAATAGTATAGAGAACTGATGAGCCCGCGGCCATGCGAGCTGCGATATCAAGCGTGAACAAAATCATTTTTTGTTGCAATTTTTTACCAAAAAATGATCGTATTTTGAGTCAGTATTACAGGAGTTTTGTAAAATGGTCTTGAGTACGCTTTCTAAGTCTAAAAAATCATGATTTTCCAGTCCCACATTTGATTCCCGTAAATTATATTAGATATGCGGCTGTTTTACAGGGGTTATCTGCTTTATTCCATCTATGGGACATCTATACTCTTATTAAAAATCATTTATATATATTCACAAATAGTTTATTATGCATATAAGCATTCCATTTTGCTTCAACTATAGATTCACTTGGAACGTTTTATTCGAACAAAGAGCATGCACGTTGAATATTTAAGAGGGCTCCGCGGTCTCGTATCGAAATCGAAGGAGAATTAAAAAGTATTTTATTGGGGGCTATTTACAGTAAAAGCACGTGTAACTAATAGTTTTGTGTAGTTTAGAAAAATGTAGAAGAATGGTTTTAGGTTCTAGAAGTTACTATTTTATTTTCCACTCAATAAGAAAATCAGTCCCTTCGTCTAACCGCCAATCATAAAAAAAAGTTTGATTAATAATCCCATCCCTGTCGCCAAAATGTTATATCAGAAGGGCGCCCGAATAACTGATTTAAACCACACATCTTTAAGAATACCATGTTTTATAAACCAAAACATATTCATAAGAATAATTAATAGACACAGATAACACTAGATACTGTTCTTTAAGAGGATGCAGTACGCCACTTACAATAGTAATAATATTTTTCTTATTATAGTCCGTTTAACGTCCCACTGCTGGGCATGGGCCTCCCTTCAATGCAAGGGGGATTCAAAACATAGTCCACCACACTCACCCGGTGCGGGTTGCAGACTTCACACATCTATTGAGACAAGTTCCCTCAGACGTGCAGGTTTCCTCACGATATTTTTCTTCACCGTTTCTTAGCAAGTGATAATCTCGGATGAAAATGAGATTTACACATGAAACCCAGAGGTGCGAGCTGGGATTTGAACCTATTCACCTTGATTGCAAAGCGTATGTTTGACCACTCTCCTACCATTGCTTGTTGACAGACAACCTAAAATGTGAAATTAAACCCAAATCGTTTGATAACTTTGTTTTTTGAGTAATAAATAGTGCTTTCGTATCAACGTGGACGTTAATAACCGTACTGGGTATTACGTAGGAAATGAACGGAACGGTCGTTATAAATAATTGGCGTTCGGACTCCGGAGACATTATTTTCACTTACCGGAAGGGCTTTGAAACTCTAGACTTTCTGTTGAAAGCAAGACGCTGTTTTACGAGTTTTTTTTCATAGCTAGGACTGCTGATAGTAGCTCATGTGTAGTTCGATTCCCACCAGCGTACATTTTCGGAAATAACATTTTCGGTATTTACCCTGGCCTGGGTCTAACTGGGATAGCCCCCAGTCCATTGTATGGTACCCATAGTATAAACATTGTTTAATTTGGGATCACCTGGCACCTGATGGCAATTTGGGACCGCACCAACATGTCCATACTCCGGGAGCTCGGCATCACGCAGCGTCTGTCGGCTGTAGTACAATCGCGCATTCTACAATACTTTGGGCATGTCTCTAGACGAGATGGCGACTCCATAGAGCATAGAGCGGCTTGTAGTACAGGGAAAGGTCGAAGGAACCAGATCGCACGGCAGGTCACCTATGCGCTGGACTGACCAAGTGAAGTCTGCAGTGGGTAACCGTGTGTCTGACTGCGCGAGACAGTCTGCTAACAAACAGCGATGGCGCGAGATCGTTCGGAGAGCTGTGTCCGCCCCTGCCACCGACGTGGAGCCTCGACGTGACCACGACCGCTCTGTCAAGAAGTATTTGGGATCATTTGAGTATATGTTGTGTGGCAATATTTACTTATTTTCCCTGTTCAAAAGTCATTTTTGGAGCAAATCGTCCGTAATAGGTAGTTTGAATACAAAACAATATAAATTTATTTTGTTGGTTGAAATGCGCTTAGTTGACAAAACGTGTGGCGGTGTCTCGACGTTGCGCTGCCTACGGCTTGGGATTGTATTACGTAGTTAGGCGGACTGCACACTGGGGTGCACGGCTGCTGCGGTCTGAGGCCAGGGCTACCACGACGATCAAAGTTATAGCAACTACTTGGTTTTTCGCCTTGAATGTTAACAGTACGGAGGCCTACCTCTTAAAGTGTTGTTGTTTCTGTCTAGTAACTGTCAATTTAGTCAGATATTGTACTGAGTTCACTGTCAAAAACTGAAAGTACAATTAAATACATTTTTGCAAGACATGTGGTGGTATGGGCTGGTCACTGCACCAGTCCTGTATTTGGGATATTAATTAAGAAAACATTATTTATGTAATCGTAGTTTTATTCCTTACTACCTCATGCGCGCGGCTTCACCAGCGTGGTTGTCGGTTAACACGATCAAAAGTAATCATGAAATGTATGCCGACCTCATCATACAAATACCTTCAGCCTCTATTTCATTCATGATGTCCTTTCTCAGGCTCTAGAATATCTCTTTACCAAAGGAGACGGGGATCTCTGGGCCCAATTGTAATAAGTTGAGATATGGTTTAAAAATAGCGGTATTATGTTCTGTTTCAAAATATAAAAAAATCTGCTCAATTCACAATCTGGGAGACGAGAACTCATAAAAATAAGTTTGTTTCACTGAATAAATAGAGTATTGATTACAATAATTAATTACTGTGAATGATTTAAACAATTGAACATAAAATACTTGATTGATTCAATCAAAATGAATAAACACATTGTAATAATTAACAATAAAAAACTACAATTAATATAGTAAATAACTGTGTGGCGTCCGCGTTTCCGAACGCTCCACAAAATGTCGACGGACGAGTTTCCGAACGCCCCAGACAGAGTGAGCACATAATTGTATTTATTTTAATATATTAATATACACTAAAGTGGTTGAATTAACACCAAAACTGTATATTCAAACAAAATAACAATCACAGTTCAAAAATCAGCTGTTTAGTATCTAGGTTGTTGTCACTTTGTTGAATAACCACATTTTTACTAAATCTCTTATAGTTCTGCTCTCAGATTGCCAAGATCAGCAAAATTTTTGGATGTGGTTTGATAATATATAAGCTCTTAATTGACACCACTCTCATATTTTTACAACTGGGCCCAAGAACGTATGAAAGCGTATCCGTCTCCTTTCATTCAAATCGGGACAGTAGTTTAGGTGTGATTACGTAACACACAGACAGAGTTACTTTCGCATTTATAATATTAGTAAGGATAGGCAACTTTTTATAAAAATGTCAAGACACAAACAGAGTAACCATGAAGGCTAGATATACTGCAACCCTCCACCACTATTTATAAAATAACTAAATTATCAATCCTCAAGTGATAAAAATCAACAAAACTTACACTAAGAACTTAACTTTTGTAATTTATCTGTTTCCTTGTCGTTCTTGGGATGTCATCGCTCAAAAAGTGTAACCATGAATATCAGATACACTACAACCAGATTGTTGGTTCAATTCCTGTCTAGTCAAATATCGGTAATGCCCTGCACGATTTTTTATACTTTGGGTATTACTGGTATCAACAGTTTTCCGGTGATTCTGAATACCTGGCAGCCCTGCTCGCAAGCCTAGCTCGCGCTACCTCTGCATTTTCAACCGAATAAATTTATAGTGGAGGCGATTTCTGCTTAAATATGTTTCAATTTGCTTAGGCACTGCGATTATAGATATGTTGTGATCATTTATACTTCTTTAACTCCAATATGTACACAAAATATAACACCTTCAATGTTACCTTTCATGGTTTTCAGTATTTATTTACATTAAGAACTAGATACAATGAAAGTAAAAATACAGTGGTAATTATTATAAATTATTTATAAAGGAATGCCCCCACATCGTCGTCAATGCCGAAAGTTCCCAGCTGGCCACATTTCCGGGCTGGATAGCGATACTTATTCACTGCGCGAAATAAAAGCCAGCCCGCCGGTCACGTGAAGCGATGACAGACGCGCTGCTATTTGTACAGGAGTCGCGCGTTTGGGCCCCACGAACCTAGAGTTTTAACCCCAAACGGCTCAAACTGGTAACTAACTACCTGAGTAAACACTTAAAAATACCGTGCAGAAAGTAATTTTACAAGGATGTAGGTCAATTTTCGAAGCAGAAGAACCATTGATTCAGAATAAATCTGGAACCAATTTAAAGTTTCGTACTATAATCCAATGAATAACAGCAAATTTATAAAGAGTGGATAAACAAGATGCCTAGCAATTTTAAATAAATAAAATGTAGCTAAATGAACTTGTCGGAAATATACCTACCTGAAGAAAGGAGAAGCGAAATTTAAAACGCTGAAAACGTAATGAAATTTAAAAAGTACCTTTCGTTAACTTCCCAAACTTTACGTATTCTAATCAAAGAAAAAAGAACCACTAGACTAATACAACATTAATCCACATTCCTTAATGAAAACGCCAAAAGTTTAAGTAATTTGCATCAGAAAGGACGACTTGCTTGGGGATTGTTGAAAAGTTGCTAAATTAAAATTAAGATTTAACGTGTTTTCCAGTGACGCTTTTTTATTATTTACGAGTGGACGGTGAAAGCGATTTAACTGCGGTTGACGAATCCGTTACTTACTGTCGCCATATGAAAAAAATGCCCAAGTAGTGGCCTATATTAACACTCTAAAAATAGATGGAATTACTAATAGACTATCCCTCTTATGTCTGGAAGTTTTAACCCATCTATAAACTATTTAGTGTCAAACTAAATTGCTTTGTAATGTAGGTTATAACGTGAAACAAGAGAGGTATGCGTATTATTGTATAAAATAATAATTCAAAAATCATTGTTAATCTAATGATTTGTATTCTTAAGGGTGTATATTTACAAAGAATATCATAATATAGTATATAAAGCCAATTTTGGCGTCAGGATTACCCAAGGTAATGAACAATCCAAATATCCTCAAGTCAATAATACTACATGATCAGAAAAGTCACGGGGTAACCTATCGATTGTATGCCGCGCCAAAAACCCCTTTGCCAAAACTTGAGCTGAAAAGTTCTGGGGTGCGCACGTAGGCGTAAGTGGGTTACTACATCCGGTCTTATATTTATCGCTGTAGTTTACAAACTTAGCTAACTATTAGGGACATTTGTATTTGTAACGTTAGTCAAATTAAGAAAATTTCTTAATGTTGAGTTTTTTTTTTACTAATTAAGTATTTTCTTACATTGCCAAGCGACAGAGCTGTTTGGTACGGGTATATTTTTTGTAAATAATTATTGTTTTTTTATGTTTGTATTATAAATATGTAAATACTCGTATTACTGACGTGGGTGGGAAGACGGCGAAGCTGAAGTGGGAGTGGGCCGGTCACGTAGCACGGATGGACCCGCAAAGGTGGACAAATCGTGTCAACACCTGGATGCCCGAAGGCGGTTGCCGGCGTCGTGGCAGACCAAGGAGAAGATGGTGCGACGATTTGGTCACCTTTGCGGGAGCGACGTGGCCACAACAGGCCCAGGATAGGGACATGTGGAGACGAAAGGGGGAGCCCAGCAGTGGGACATATACTAGGCTATTTAAAAAAACTTTTTGTTTAATAATTCCGCATTTTTTACTCAAATTACTTTAATTTTTTACAATTGCCAATTAATTAAAATAATAAAAAGTGCATGAGATTTTTTCTTACATAAAATATAAAAAAATCGTTCATGCTGAAAGCGTTGAATTTTATGAATAAATGTATATTTATAAAAAAGCTAAAATAGTTAAAGCCAAGTACATTAAAAACTGAACTTATATCTACCATTCTTATGTACAAAAGTCTGACTCGATTTTAATTACCTATCATTAGCAAAACCAAATTAAGAATCAGCGAAAAATACCAGCAACTTGAGGGCACACAGTCTATTTATAACGGTAAATTGGGAGGAAAAATGTAAGGTCTCTGGGCGACTCGTTAGAGCCCTGTTCGCGCCTTGAGACTTATACTCTCGAATAAATTTCCATTTTATTAGAACAACGCCGTTGTGCTCGGACCAAACTCTCTTATTAATAGATATTTTATACTCCAAATTAAGCCTGCTGAGGTGAATGCATTCGCTATTGTATTCGGAATTGTTTCTTCTTTTGTTTTTTCAATAATTTCCACACTTGATTGATCATTGAGTCAACCTGGGGCCTTACTAACAACTCTTAAAATATAGTTGATTCCATACTGTCATTTATTGACTAACTTTCTATTAAGTTAACTGTCAGATACTGAAACTAATATTAAATAAATGGTAAAAAAACTTTTTAAAACCAAGCTTTTATTTAATTGTCCATAGTTTTCGTTTCCTCCTCAGCAAGCCCTTTCATTTGATACCCATACTGTGGTAGTGCACAAAAAATAACTATTCCGCCATCTTGGATGACCCGCCATATTGGAATTAGAATGACGTCACATAGCTAAGCATGCATTGTCATCCAAAATAAGCGTGTATACCAAACTTCAGCTCAATCAGTTAACGATAACTGATTTAAAATTCAGTTGCAAGATTGCACCCATACATTGCAAGTTAATATAAAGCTTGTAACTTGTAAAAACATAGCTGCATGACAGGTGATGGTAGGTTTTTTTTTTCAAAAAACACCTTAGACCACTGACATGGCTTAGTAAAGCATTTTTCATCATCTATACATACTACACACTACATACAAATAAATAAAATTGAAATGTCTGTTTGTTATATCAAAATAACATTATTTTAACAAATGCATATGAAAGTATACATGATACCTATAGCGAAAAGACAATTTTTAAATTTTTTGTCTGTCTGTCTGCTCCGGGTAAACTTCCAAATAGCTGAACAGATTTCGACGAGTTTTTCACTGGCAGATAGCTGATGTGCCAAGGCGTAACTTAGGCTACTTTTATTTTAGAAAAAGCATTAGTGTTCCGCGGGATGAATATAAAACCATTATTTCCTGGTAATCTCCCTAAAGTCCACGCGGGCGAAGTCGCAGGCACAGCTAGTCAAAATAATAAAGTAAGCTATTACATCCTTCTAGCTGAAGTTCTCCAATCCCATTATTTTTTCACCCCACTAACTACTACTACTACTACTACTACAGCCCTTTTAACGTCCCACTGCTGGGCACAAGCCTCCCCTCTATGCGAGGGGGATCAGGCCATAGTCCACCACGCTGGCCCAGTGCGGGTTGGCAGACTTCACACATCTATCGAGAACTAGACAAGTTCCCTCAGACGTGCAGGTTTCCTCACGATATTTTCCTTCACCGTTTCATAGAAAGTGATAATCTCGGATGAAAATGAGATTCGCACATAAATCCCAGAGGTGCGTGCCGGGGTTTGAACCTGCACACTTTGATTTGCAAGGCATGCGTTCGACCACTCGGCTACCACTGCGGCTCTAACTAAGCAATATAAAAGAATACACGAAATCACATAAATATATTAGTACCTACGCTACGCATAAACATAAAAGCAGTCAATCCAATGTAAAACAATCAGTTACGACGACGCTACCTTTCGGATTGTGGAAAAAAATTAAGAGCATACTTGCACTACCATAAGTTTGTTCGTTCCTAAGAGTTGATATGACAAGAGAGACATGGTTGATAAGATGTTATAGACAAAAATGAAAATATAATTTTGGTCTTCCAGTAATTTGTATTTATTAGAAATTAAAACGAAGTCATTGAATAGTAGCACAGTGACAATTATTTATTTAACCTTTTTTATAAATGCAATTATCAGAAGATATAAATTTGACTAAGATGACATTTGTTAAAAAAAACCGGCCAAGTGCGAGTCGGACTCGCGCACGAAGGGTTCCGTATCATTATCTATAAAAACGGCAAAAAAATCACGTTTGCTTTATGGGAGCCCCCTTAAATATTGATTTTATTCGGTTTGTTAGTATTTGTTGTTATAGAGGCAACAGAAATACATCATCTGTGAAAATTTCAACTCTCTAACTATCACGGTTCATGAGATACAGCCTGGTGACAGACGGACGGACGGACGGACAGCGAAGTCTCAGTAATAGGGTTCCCGTTTTACCCTTTGGGTACGGAACCCTAAAAATTAACATAATAATTATATTTGTTAGTGTGAGCAAAAGCAAAAGGAAACAAATAAATTTATAATAATAATTTCAAGACATTAAATTTAATAAGTTTATAGGTAGACAATTATGTTTGTCTACGAATACTATTTGTATGGCAAATTTAGTTGTTCCTCAGGTAGAATGGTACACGACGCATAATACGTAACGCTAGTGAATAGTGAGCGTAAAACTTTTGGTAGTCCTACAGTACCTAAGTGATAAGCTACAGTAACTTTACGGGAACGATCCGCCGCCGTAACGTCCCCGTCCCGGCCCCGCACCGCAGCCGCACCGTCTCGAATGTTTCGTGATTTATTCTTATGTGAATTGGACTCGAAAATTCGTTTGTAAAGGTTGGCGTTGGCCTGAGAAACTGTTGAGCAGACGTTTCAAATTTTCATAAATATTTTCTCAAAATAATTAATATTTAGTATGAGTTATTAGTACTTTTTTTATGAGATAGGGAGACAAACGAGCAGACGTTTCACCTGATGTTAAGTGATCAACGCCGCCCATGGACGCATCGCAAGTGCGTTGCCGGCCTTTAAGGAATGAGTATGCTCGTTTCGTGAAGATATCTTAGGTTCTGTTAATCGTTTGTTGCTTCTTAACCTATATAATATATATATTTCTCCATCATTAAAAAGTATGCTAGCACACTTCATTTTACAGGTTTGTATAAGGTCACTATAAGTATTTTTACGGACACTTTAGTAGAAGGTTATGTGGGAGTTCAAAAGAAAAGTAGGCCTGCACTTAAAAGTGGATTTATTCACCTGCTAGCAGAGCGTTTGTACATGTTTTTCTTGTCAGTGTGAGAACAAAAGAATGTTACACCCGATACTCTTATATAATCGGTACGACCAACACCTAGTTTCGTTTACATAATTTGTTAGGTTGTAAAATAAAACGACTGGTGGTTTATAAATTAATTGAGACGTTTATAAATATTTGAGGCTATATTGTAGCGGCATAATACTCAACATTGACGTAAGATGAACTTTTTCAATCTTATTTTCTTTAAAGTCGAACCACATTGAAACCAACCTTTTTCACAATATGCAAATTTAATTTTCCTATACGTTTCAGTCTCCCGTCTGTGTTATAAAAATCTACGATCAGGTAAATCATAAAAAAACGCCAAGATATACAAGGGGAAGTGAAATATAATTTACTGAAAAATATTTTTTTTTCAGTTAACGCACATTATTTTTGGCATTCAATAATTTATTGAAATGAATTTGAAGGATTTTTATGGCATGGGATTTATTGGGATTGATGGAGGGATCTGGGAATATCTCAATTCGCAAATTTATAAAGGTTTTTATTTTTGTTTAGAATAGTCATTTTTGTTTATCAATTCTCAGTATCGTCTGATGCATATTTCATGAATGTGTTTATTTAATGAAAAACGTCCTACTATATATACTCACTTCATTTGGTTTTTCATCTTTTATGCATAGCCTATGCATATTTTATTCTAGTTTTTTTTTTTTTAAACCCGTAGGGAGGTGTCTTTCCACACTCGTCAGCTGAAGGCAACTAAATTTTATTAGCAAAATTAAATTTAACAATTCTTTTGAGTCGCGCATTGGAATCACAAAAGATAGTTTGATATAAATGTTCATTCAACAAAGGGTTCTCTTGCAACCTATTTCGTTCTAAATTATTAATAACTGGCGCATTGTTATAAGGCGCTAAAATTTGAGGATTATCATGTACATCGACACGATATCTAAAAGCGGAAGCGACGCTATTGAACCCGCCACTGGGACAGGTCCACGTACCGATACTTCATTCTGGTCGTTTAGTATGGCGGTTACTATCTGGGCGGTGGAACCGGTTTTCGACTTGGGTGGTGTACCCTCCACAAAACCACGAACTTCCGAAAGCTGGTAATGAATGTAGTTCATGAGCCTCGTGTTTATTGGAATAGTGGGGTTATCCGAGTGGAACGCTTCAGATGTTACGCGTGCATGGCCAAGTGCTAGCATCATCTCTTGGCGCAAACGTTCTCGGGGAGCCCAACCAATACAACGAGCATTGGGCTGTGGTGCAGGTGGGGCATCATCATCCTCTGGGTCCGGTTGATCAATCTCCAACTGCCAGTCATCACCTGGGTCGTTACCTCCGGGTGCGACAGTACGAGCTATATCTTCAACGACACGCTGAGCAAGTACGCCGGGACATACATAAGTGGCGTAGTCGATTGGGTTATCGGATATGGGGCCGATAAATCCTAAAATATTCTCACCGGCTTGCAAATCCGGTTTATCGAAAATAAAGTCACACTCAGTTGAACCTGGTATGGCAGTATTTCCAAAGCCTGCTGTATATTGTTCAGTTAACTTAGTCATTGCGTAATTTCCAACATCCATTTGAGTAATGAAGTCGGATTCATCCGTTGTTACGACAGCTCCGGATTGACGATGAACATCTAGCATGCGGGCATAAACTTGCATTCCAACATAATATGTATGCATAGACTGAGAAACATTCTTCGCATAAATGTGAGAGCGTGCTGTGACTGACTTATAGTCCTCTTCAACAACCTGGGCAAATCCGTAATGCCCTGGGTGAACCTCATTGGCGATAGGCGCCCTTCGCATCTCGGTACCTAGCTCATTCATAAAACTCTCTAAATAGAGCGGATCATTAGTGAGCGGTAAAGATGTCTTCGAAAGGTGTTTGGGTTGTGGAACTCCTGCAGGCGGTGCCTCAGCGGCAGCAGCAGCCGGTCGCTCCTGCGGTATCGGCGGTTGCTGTTGACGAGGGAAACCTCCCCTGCCTCTACCTCCTCTGCCTCTACGCGGCGCTTCCAGATCGGGACGAGGGTTGACATTATAGCCTCCTCTACCCCACTGCGCTCCGCCACGTCCAGCATAGGGACTAGGCATGTAATTTTGTTGGTTATAGTAACCTTGATCTTGATAATAGTTAGACATAATAGTAAATTGCCTCTCCGAGGTCTTACAAAACTATGAATCTACGAAAGCGGAATTAGCTTACATAAGTAAATAGTTTTTAATACTACTTTTTAAGATTTCAAGATAAAGCTAGTAAATATACACTTTAAGAAAATTGCGTCATACATGACTACGTTAAACCTAACCAAATGACCGTGAAAGAGGCCATTTTATTTTTCTAATTTAAAAAAATAAACTAACGTAACTAGGTCTTCGGAGTAAACAGATGGTGCCGGAGACTTAATTTCAAATGAAGGCGTGGAACCCTTTATGATGCTTAGCCAATTGGATTTTTTTTTTATGAGATAGGGAGGCAAACGAGCAGACGTTTCACCTGATGGTAAGTGATCAACGCCGCCCATGGATACCTGCAACACCAGGGGCATCGCAAGTGCGTTGCGTTTAAGGAATGAGTATGCTCGTTTCTTGAAGATACCTTTGTCGCATCGGTCCGGGAACACCGCTGCAGGAAGTTCATTCCACAATTTTGTGGTGCGAGGGAGAAAATTCAAACACAGATTTCATATCAGTGTTTTTCTCTTAGGAGTTGGCTCAAATTCCTCCTCTATTTTGATGGAATACCACGGTAGACAACGTTTTAGAAAACTTATACCTACTTAAGTATAGTCATTTATTGAAATAATAACTATTTTACGGACTTTTTTGGATTTAATCAAGCCAAACCAAGCGTACCATTGCAAGACCTCAAGACACTGTGAGCACTTTCTGCGTGGAACGGACCGCAAACAACAACTAAATATGAGGGTACCCAGTTATTAACTATGACATCAGGACGTCTAACACCTCAGTCCCCCCGTGACCATGGTTGCTGTAAAGCAGCCGAAACGTCGGGAAAATAAAATAGTAAATAAACGCTATAAAATCCGTAAAATAGTTTTATTTCAATGTATAGTATTCGCGTAAATATAAGAAAACAATATAGTCATTTATCTAGAGGACGTTTTAAGGGTTAATATAAAGATAAATTTATGGTAATTTCCACCCATATCAATCCGGCCGACTTATTTTATAAGTAAAGAATCTAAACTACTTCAGATATTTCAAAGTAGATAGAAATGGCAGCCATTTTTAGGTAATGACGAACTTTGTAACCACGTTAAGGAATAAGTGGATTCTGATTCGAGAATCCATTATTCTACTCTATTTAACGTCAAAGATCAGTAAAATATCGTTTTATTAGAATATTCTTTTCGCAGTTATTTTTGAATAAATATTTTCTTTTCTCCTTCTTGAATCCAAATATTTAAATGAGTTCGTAGAATTACGAATGATTTAATATCATTATTACAAGAAATTACAATTACCAAAGAAGAGGTTTTATTTTAAAACAACGTTTCGTTTAGGCTTTATTTATATTATCATAATCGCTGCCATGGTTGACTGCTATTCCGTGCGTTTTGGAAATCGTTTTGCAAATCAAATATGTACCAACATTAGAATGTACCCCTTATTCTGCACTCCACTTTAATAAATATTTCGATTTCCACTGTGGCTATCACGTCTACGCATATACGGGCTATTTTTATATCATCATGGCTGACGCAAAAAAAATCTTTACTTTTAAACCATATGTTGCATTGTATTAAAGTCTAATCGGATATTCTGTAAGTGTACGGATGGAGTTAGGAGTTATTCCCTGAATTATAATATTTGTGTGGGATTTTGACTCTAATTGTAATAGATTATTTTTAAACAAAAATATCTGGTGTTGAATTTTTTTTAATAAAATTAGTTACTCTCTTGTGCTCAATCATTTAAATGTTGCGTATTATTTATGAATCCATTTTATAAGGTCATTACTTAATATTTACCACAAATGTAATTAATTACAATAAAAGGGTTAAAATATAATTTAAATAATAGTAAATTTATGGAACGGAACACCAGAAATAACGTAAAGGATTACTTTTGGGACCTCATAAATTACCGCTTGAAACACGTGAAATTTAGTTCTGTATATCTGGCTGTTTAAACTAAAATATTAATGACCACTATTTCTATGTTAAATGTTGTAAGTATGCGCGAATATTTTAATATCTGCCCTCTTACCACCGTATACCTTCCCTAGTATTGTAGCAAAGATGCTGTCTGCTCTCATGGCATTTGCTGCTCCTGAGAATGTATTGCTCGCAATTATCTTTTTGAAAAGAGTAACCATTGAGTTTCCGGCTCTTCTCAGTGGAAGCAGCATTCCGAACCGGTGGTAAAATCTGACTATTTGTAAGTGCTTTTTGTCCTACACGAATAAAAAAAAATGATTTTGATATATCTTGCAGCAATGTTTTTAACCGACTTCAAAAAGGAGGAGGTTCTCAATTCGACCCGTATGTTTTTTTTAAATGTTACTTTCAGCTTTTGACAGTTAACCCAGTTCAAAATCTAACAAAAATGTGTAGATGATCTGTGGTGGAGTGACTTCGAATTCCGGCTTGTTCTGGAGGCTGCTGATTGTCTAGTGTGCGATTCAGTATAATTTTGATACATAGACTCGATAGCAACCGCGAATCGGCAAACGTAGTGTAGGACGTCCTGTGACTAGGTGGAGCGACGATATACGCAAAGCGGTGGGCAGTGACTGGAAAAGAAGAGCCGAAGATCGGGCTCAGTGGCGCATCTTGGGAGAGGCCTACGTCCAGCAGTGGACTGACACCGGCTGATGATGATAATTTTGATAAAGACTTTGTATAGATGTGATATTAGACTTATCGGTCTATAGTTAGAGATGTCAGCCTTATTACCTTTCTTAAATAAGAGCATACAATATTAGCATGGCACATTTTAGCAGGAAGTTTGCCGGTTTCAGGATTGTATTAAAGATATTGGTTATATACGGCATTAACGTGGAGGAGCCCATTTTTGTTGCCTCGGTTGTAATACCATCCTCTCCGGTGCTTTTACCATAACGTAAGGTTTTAAGGGCTGTTCGTATTTTCTCAGACGTAATTAGACGTTTGGTATACTTAACTCATTTTTGTGGATTGGATCCTTTTTGCTTACTACTACTACTACTACTACTACTACTACTACTACCACAGCCCTTTTAACGTCCCACTGCTGGGCACGGGCCTCCCCTCAATTCGAGGGGGATTCAGGCCATAGTCCACCACGCTGGCCCAGTGCGGGTTGGCAGACTTCACACATCTATCGAGAACTAGACAAGTTCCCTCAGACGTGCAGGTTTCCTCACGATGTTTTCCTTCACCGTTTCATAGCAAGTGATAATCTCGGATGAAAATGAGATTCGCACATAAATCCCAGAGATGCGAGCCGGGGTTTGAACCTGCACACTTTGATTTGCAAGGCGTGCGTTCTACCACTCGGCTACCACTGCTATTATCCTTTTTGCTTAACTACTTCCAACTCAGAGTGTCATCCCAGTTTTAAGTATCCTAGCTTAAATATAGCAATTTTGGAGTTGTATTACTTACCTACTGTTGAACCGTGAAATTCCATATTTCAGATTCTGTCGCTTAGTTGATTTCACTTTGGAGTATTTGTTGAATTCCAACATTGTTACGACAATCCGACTGATAAATCCAAGGCTTACCACCTTCACGCTATATAAAGTCCGATTTAGTATTCAGGTCATAATCCTATGCAAACTCAGACTAAACTATGGCTATGAAGATGAGCGTTTAGGGCCGGGACGCGAAATCATCCCTTTGCCAGGCCTTGGCCTCCAGACGACCAAATAACGTTGGGTTTTGCAGACTAACGACAAAATTCCACAGTTAGGATCGATTCATCTACAAACAATGGTAGTGCTTTTCAACGCAAGTCTGATACCTACTGTCAACGGGATGGAAAGCTTAAGTTTAGATTATGATAAGTGTAAACAATTTTACACCTTATTCTGTGACATGGTTGTCATTATTCATTCAACCTGGGACCCAATTCTCGCATGATTGACATTATGTCTAATTCGACATATTATGTCGAAACAAAACGTCAAATTGGTCAGATAATTTCGATACCTATTGCGAGAATTGAGCCCCAGACATTTGTATTTGGTAGTTAGTAATAGTTTTCTAATTGTGACTTGAGATAAGCTTCATTTAATTTCGTGAAATATTTAAATGAGAAATGGTTACTCGCATTTATTTATATACCACATACATCTATCATCACTGGTGTATTACTGAATACAATATTGTAGTACAAACTTGTACAAACGCTGCTGGATTAAAATGAAAACATATTTCAATCACCGTCTCTCAAAACAGCAGTCAAAATGTATTGGAAATTGGAAATCCGCTATGTTGTTGGGTTTCTAACGAAAATTGATAGCAATTAATTGCATATTAGCCTAGGAGGACAGATTATTACAATTCTGTGATTATTTTATACAATCTGCGATAAAACTAAACTGATACTTCGCGCAAGTCTGCTTTGTGTATACTCTTGGGTCTGTGGGGCAAAAGATTTACATATTTACTGTGCGAGAAAATACCCTGGCGGGAGGAATTCCGTTTTCAGACATGTGTCAATAAATTTAAAATGTTCTGTTATTTTGAACTAAGATTTATTTTATCGTAACTTAATAATCTTGTCTAGACCTTTTTGTCATGTTATTTGTATCCAAGATTTTGCCAAGTTTGGTTCCCAACTCTTGTAATATTTGGACAACCTCATTAATGTTTAACTTTAAATAATAGGTTATGTTGAATCAAATAGCGATACGCGTAAGTGGCCGTCTGATGTGTATCTACTAATTATGCACGTAAATTGACGGGACTCCAACCAAACTGTTCAACGACTAAGTAAATACTTAATTTCACAGAACGGACACATTATAACCATTTGTACCATATGCTTAAAAAATGGTTTGATTATACGCCCACCACAGCTAAAATATATTATTTTATATACCGTACTTAATCATGTTATACCTATATTTTGGGTTTCTTATTCTCTATCTTCTATCTTCTTCTCTATTAACATTTAAAATCGCCAAACATCTATCTTTTTTTTTTTTTTTTACTTATTTGACATTTGAGATGAAAATACGTATTTTAGCTCGCTCCGTAAAAATAATTCAATAATTGTTGTAAAAAGTGTTTCGATTTTATCGTGTATAGTACTGTTTTTAAGCTTGTGAACTGTTCTTTATGTTGGTGCATGTGCCATTAGTAATAAACTTCAGGTTTGTGAGAAAATAGTGAAAACATCCTTTCCTCAAAATAATTGCATACCCGACGTATGACATATGCTTGCATAAGCTCCGTGCAGCGCTACATCGCTTCATGCTACGCACTAACCGCTTGCAATATTTTATTATTCTGGATTGTTTTTTTTTTCTCTTCGCTGCTTTTCTTATGTGACCATTAAATGTCGTCGTCAAATAAATGCGCTGGTTGCAAAAATATTTTGAAAACCAAGGATTTTTTATCTTGTTCCATTTGTGTACATAAATATGATCTGTTATGTGCCAATGTTCCCGAAAAGCGGTTCCACAGTCATATGGACAAGGAACAAAAACGATATTGGAAATGTCCTGAATGTCGCAACAATCAGCCTAAATTAGATAACACGAACACGCCGGCTCGCTCGGCTACCCGGCCTGCTTCACCATTATCTGACACTGAACTGCAGAAGGATTCACCCAGCTCATTTAATGTAACGTTGAGAACCAAACAAAAAAATATCTATGACAGTCAAGATTCAATCATTACCTTAGATAATATTAGAGATGTTATCAAACAGGAGATGATGGCAATAGTAAATGCACAGGTAATTGATGAACTGAAAGCTATTAAGCAGCAAATGTCTAATTACCACGATTCCATGACCTTCATGAGTAAACAGTATGAGGATTTAAAAACTAGTGTTGAGGAGAAATCTGCCACAATACTGAAACTGCAGGCTGATAACGAATCAATGCAGAGTACTGTTAAGGACCTATCTACTAGGCTTAACTTAACAGAACAACATATGCGAGAAAGTAACTTGGAGATTAACGGAATTCCTGAATACCGCTCGGAAAACTTGGTCAATACTGTGATACAACTGACTACAGTTATCAACCAACCGCTGATTGAAGACGACATTTTGATCGCTACTAGAGTTGCGAAGCTGTCAAAGGATAACGACAAACCACGCACAGTGATTGTTAAGTTACGTAGCCAGCGCCATCGTGACACCGTCCTGGCCGCAGTTATCAAGTTCAACAAGAAAAATAATAACGATAAATTAAGTTCTCATCATCTGGGGATTGGAGGCTCGCGTGCACCTATTTTTGTTGCGGAACATCTTACTCCCAACAATAAATCACTGCATGCCATCACGCGCATTAAAGCAAAAGAAAGAGGTTACAAGTTTGTGTGGATTCGAAACGGCCGTATTTACGTGCGAAAGGACGAATCCTCTCAGGCGATATTGGTACGTGATTCCAATAGCCTAGGGCTCATCAATTGATTATTACTTTTTTATTATTTCTTATTCATTGTTTTTCTTCTTTTCTTCTTTGTTTTCTAGTTTATTACTGTACTCATTTGTAACTCTTAAATACTGGATCAAATAAGCATATACTACCAAAACACTCGTGGAATTCGAACCAAAACAAACAGTGTTTATGATAACATTTTACAATGTAACTATGATGTAATTGTCTTCACAGAAACATGGCTTAATTCTAATATCAAAAATAATGAGTTCATAGACTCCAGATATACTACTTACCGTAGAGATCGTGAAAGTACTGATTCTTCCAAAAAAGATGGAGGTGGTGTACTTATTGCTATATCTAACAATATCCCATCTTCTAGAGTGCACAGTTGGGAAAGCCATTGTGAAGATATATGGGTAATTGTTAATACTAATATAAATGATAAGTTAGTGAAATTGGCTCTTCGTGCAGTATATCTACCCCCACCTCTTCGATACGAAACTATAAATATCTATCTTAGCAAAGCTAGTGATGTTATGAATGTAGTTGATGATGTTTTAATTCTCGGAGATTTCAATTTGCCTTTTATGAAATGGTACAAAGACAACTACTATCCTTATATGAATCCTACTAATTACCACAACTCACTGGGTTATGCACTCGTTGATTTCATGTCTATCAATAATCTACGCCAATTAAATCATGTCCATAATAGTGACAACAGAATATTAGACTTAATTCTTAGTAACTTGTCTACCGTGACAGTTGAGGAAACATTGGATGTCATATGTAATTTGGATGCCAAACATCCCGGTTTATCTATTACCATACAATGTGCCAAATCCTCTAATCTTTTATTACCCGTAAATAGTACCAATTTTAATTATTTCAAAGCTGATTACGACATTATTACTTTAGAATTAAAAAATATTGTTTGGCAGGATAAGTTTTCTAAGTGTATTAATGTATATGCAATGGTTTCTGTACTATATAATGTTATCTTACAACTAATTGAAAAGCATGTCCCTAAGCACAAATTGGTTAAATCAAAATTTCCTTCGTGGTTCAGTCATGCCCTGATAAAGAGACTCGCTGAAAAAGATAAAATGAGGCTGAAATATCGCAAATACAAAAATCCCCTAGATCTATTATCCTACGAAGTGCTTCGGGAGCATTGCAATAAAGTCTACCAAACATGTTATACTCAGTACAAGCACAGTATTGAATCTGTTATCTCAAAATCCCCAAAAGCATTTTGGCGATTTATTAAAAATAAAAATAACGCCACTTCTAATATTCCAGACATCATGTACAAGGATGATACTATAGGTAATACTGGTGCCGATATTGCTAATCTTTTCGCTTCCCAATTCTCTTCTGTTTATAATAATGTAAACCTCACAAATGACGATCCATTGAACTGTGATTATCATCCCGCTCTCAACAATTGTCTTAGTAATATCCATTTCACAGAACGCACAGTTCTGAACAAAATTAAAAATCTCAATATTTATAAAGGAGCAGGTCCTGATGGCATACCCACAGTGTTTGTCAAGCGATGTGGCCCAGGCTTGGCACTCCCGTTAACCTTAATTTTTAATCGATCCTTGTCCGATGGTTCCTTTCCGGACGATTGGAAAAAAACACGAATAATACCGCTGTACAAGAAAGGAGATAACAGTTACACAAAGAATTATCGTCCAATTGCCATCTTATCATGTTTTTCTAAACTGTTTGAATCTCTTGTCTGCTCCATTTTAACAAATCATGTTGAAAATTCACTTTCATCTAATCAACACGGATTTCGATCGGGCCGTTCTACTGTAACCAATCTTCACTCATTCCTCTCAGAGTTGTCGAGCGAACTTGACCGTGGTTTTGAAGTTGATACAATATATACAGACTTTGCTAGTGCTTTTGATAAGGTGAATCATGCATTACTCATTAAAAAATTAAAACATTTTGGAATATTGGGCTCCCTTCTGAGCTGGTTTCGATCCTATTTATCAAAAAGACTTCAAATAGTTTCCGTCAGTGGCTATGAGTCGCAACCGTATTATGCTGTATCCGGCGTACCTCAAGGATCTCATCTTGGACCCATTCTCTTTTCAATTTTTATCAATGATATCAGTACAAAAATACAAAAATGCAAGTTTTTATTATTTGCGGATGATTTAAAAATGTATAAAACCGTTAAAACTATGGATGATATAAGGGAGGTTCAGGATGACTTGGATAGAGTTATAACTTGGTGTAATGATAATCTGATGGAGCTAAATATAAATAAATGTTTTCATATGAGATATACTAGGAGAAAGAAACCACTAGATTCATCATACCAAATTGTAGGCGCAGCATTACAGAAGGTAAATGAGATGAGAGATCTAGGTGTGATAATGGATCGTGAGCTTCGATTCTTGCCACACATTGATTCTATAGTTAAAAAGGCTGCTCAGATGTTTGGGTTTATTAAACGTAACACCAAAGGTTTTAAACATGCTCGTACCAGAATTATACTTTACAATGCGTTAGTTCGAAGCCATTTAGAATACGCATGCGTTGTTTGGAATCCGTTTTACAGTGTACATTCACAACGCATTGAAAGTATACAACGTGCTTTTACACGACACTTGGCTTTCGTATCTCCTGGTATATCTCACCGATGTAGTTACGGGCAGCGGTTAGAATTTTTTAAGCTAAAATCATTATCCAGTCGTCGAAAAATGCATGATTTGATATTTCTTTATAAAATAGTCAACAATGTCATCAGCTGCAGTGACATTCTTAACCTTATATCGTTCACTGTACCTCACAATGTTCCTCGGAATCCCATTACAAGATCGTTTTATACGCCATTAGTAAGAACCAATCTGGGTCTCAACTCTCCTGCAGTAAGAATATGTAATGAGTATAACATGTTTAATAGTAACATTATCAACTTAGACATATTCAACAGTTCATTACACGAGTTTAGAAAAATGATACTTAAATCATTGCCATAAATATTTTAATTTTATTTTTACTTTTTCAGTATTCAAATTTTAAATTTTAGCTCTAAATTTAATTTTTAGTTTAGTTTCAACTTTATTTGTTTCTTTTTTTTAAATGTTTAAGTCTCACGTCGGTGAAAGTTGTACACACCTGTCATTGGTGTACCTATCAGCCCAGTTTTTATTTAATATTTTATTTACCCAAGTGTTTAATAGGTATACTGTTGGTGTGTCGTTCTTAAATAAATAAATACTAATATTATAAAGCTGAAGGGTTTGTTTGTTTGTTTGTTTGGCTGAACGCGCTAATCTTAGGAACTACTGGTTCGAATTAAAAAAATATTTTCGTGTTGAATAGTCCATTTACCGGGGAGGGTTATAGGCTATATAACATCACGCTATTACACAGTAGGTAACAATAAGCGCGGGTAATACCGCGGGCACAGCTAATTTAGGTATAAAACCTTTTCATGATATGGTCATCAGTAGGCACAAGACTATTTCACCTACGGAATTATATTCTCAATACAGTTTCAAAAGAAAACTTAAAATAAATTCAGGTTACATTACTTAGGAGTCTTGGTTCGTGCGGAGTATAAAAATTGACAAAGTTGGTCAAGCAGCCTGGCTTTGCGCTCCAAGAATACTAAGTGGAACCAGTAGTTGGTTTTTAAACTGAAGCCGTTAGCTGAAATATGTCCACTACGAAGTTTTAACTTGAACACCATTTTATAATTATTCTGGTGAGTGTTCGTGCTAGCTAGCCTGCTAACTAGCTTTCGAGCTCTCGATGGAATTAGCAGATTACAGTAATGACACTGATAAAAAATTAAGAAAAAAATAAAAAAATATAACTATAGTAGAGTTATAGAAGTGAATGAGTAGCGGTTGAACAAGCAATCACTGTCGCAGCAAGGATCATACAGGAAAACACTAACTCATAAATTTAATAAAAAAATGTAAACCAAATCTACAAATCACAAACAATAAGATTATTTTGCACAAATCCGGTCTTCAATTCCATTGTAAATTGATAATAATAGTATCGCCAGACAACACATACTCATCGTTCGATCCCAAACTAAGCAAAGCTATGGGTACTATGGGTCTTGAATATTTTAAATTCAACAAATACAGTCGTTTTATAATCAAGACATTCAATCTCTCAACTGTTGCAGCTTCAATTCAGTAGGTACATTTATCTAGTGCCTCAAGAGAATTAGTTTACAGAATTGTAAAAATATCCCGAATCCCTTCAGCAATTTTCAAGATTAGCTCCATTATGCACGTTCAGACGGTGTGCTCGAATAGTTACGATTTATTAATAGTTATATGAATTGAAAAGGTAAGGTTATATTTTTTTTATAAAATCTTGTTTGTTACATGCTGGAAAAATATGATAAAAATGCGACTATAAGTTGTTTTTACACGGATTAAGATGTATTTTTTTTTCAGTATTGTGATCAGAGATCAAGCCAATAATGACTAATGATTTTTGTGTTTTTAAACATGTCTTTGATAGTTACTAATGCTTTTTTTATACTAACACTAGGATATGTCTAAACGTTAAAATATTAGTGTTTTTACTTTTGTTTGTACTTTTTAATTTCATTTATTTACAACTACTATTTACAATATATTTACACTTCAAAATAAAGTTTAAAATGGTTAAACTAATAAACAAATATATAATTAAAAAATAGTTACTAAAAGTGGACCATGTACCCAAGATGCTTAATCAAAGCCAAGACGCTGGCTGCATTCCCTCGCTGAATGGCTAGAGCCACTCGTTGAGTGAGGAAATGGCCTGCTCTTGGGTCGCCGGTTGTGTTGACCAATTTTTTTGCCTAATAAAGAAATTAATTTTTGGGCACTTGGACCCCATGGACTAGGGTTTGGACTTCTAATGAAATGTTTACATGTTTAGTAGAAAAACTGGTTTTGGTGGTAAATCATTTGAGTGAGTTAGCATTAGGTTAGTCATTTAAATAATCAAACATAAGTATTGCTAATGGATGCTGTGGAGATAATATAGGAGCTATTCATTATCATCACGTATTTAAATGGCCTGAATCGTTGCTTGAACTCGTTACTCTTTGGTTTTAATACAAATTAATTTTATATTTGGTAGTAGAATCAATCGTAGGCCGACAGTGGCGGTTGCATTTCAGTTAATTATTTTCATAATAAATTATTATTTTGTATTTTAATCTTATCACTATTATCATATTATTTAGTCAAATTTTCGATGAACGAATCATTAATATATCGTTGAGATGGTTAATAAAACAACAAAAATCTAATCGATCAAGCCGTTTTTAATTTTAACATAACTAACGAACAGCGATTGATTTTACTTATAACTTATTAATTAGGTCGAAATATTTGCGACCAATTAGTCGAATATAAAGGAAATATAAATCAAGTCTACCTAATATTGTCACACGTATTTTATCTTACGGTTTCATCTGTTTAATAAAGCTATCTAGATTGCCGTGTAATATTTACTGATAATTAAAAAAGAACACCGTCGGAAACTCAGTGTGAATTTATTCTGAAAAGAGTTGAATGATAAGACGCCCCTTTTAAATTAACTGAAAGGCGAAATAATTTGGTCGTTTTTTTAGCGCGCTTTTTAAGATATAATTCAGGCAGTAAATCAGAAGCGAGGTAACGAGGAGAAATTCTTAATTACTGAGCTTAAAAAGGCACTTAGGCTCGCATCGCGGAATTTAATTTCTACCATGAAGATGCCATGTAGATTTTGGAAGGGTATTACCGAAGTAGGGTGAATATAGTGACCTTAATATTCCCCTCTAGCTGAATTTCTGCGCAAATTTGCGCGTCGAAATGCTCGCGATTTATCTTTTGCCAATACCAAAACGCACTCTATTATGTCATAGAAGGAGTACATTTTTCAATTAATTGTCATCGATGACACGATCGGATTGAATCGTGTTTTTATTTTCACAGACATTCAATCTTTATGTATATTGGCACAGAGAACATTTTCAAAAAGTAGTGGTAGCAGAGTGATCGAAACGCCCGCTTTGTAATCAAATTATGCAGGTTCAAAGCCCGGCTCGCACCTTTGCGTTTTATGTACACATCTCATTTCCATCCGCGATGGAATTCGCCAACTCGCATTGGGCCAGCGTGGTGGACTGTAGTCTGAATTCCTCGAATTGAGGGGAGGCGTATAATTATACATTTAATAAAAATAATTAAGTGTGTTCGCCCAGTGTTTTCAGGTGGTTATTGAGTATCTATTACAAGTATATAAAATATAGTAGGGAGGACATTTTTAGATCCACGCTGTCTGCAATGGAATTGGATCAGGATCCAATCTCCCGCACACAGATCGAGTTACCTGGGTGAAGTGCAACAAGTGGCGGATGGATCTTTTTTATTACGCTCATCTAATTTAGAGACCGAGATACCTGCTCAAAGAAATAACATCTTTTTTTTATAATTGTAAGAACATGCTGCACTGGCTCGGTCACGCACTCATGTTACTCGCTCACGTCTGCTCTCGCTTACTCGCTCTGGCATACTGACGTGGTGCGTAGGAGACAATGTATAGACAAGATAACACATACTTATATACCTTAACTATGTGTGTGTGTGTATTAATGTAGTAAAGTAAAGGTTATGAATGAAACCACATAGATACACTCCAATAATGAACGGAATTGACTGTTTTAGACATTTGGTCTGGAGATTCATAAATCAGCCCTTATTTATTTATTCGTATATATAACGAATGAAACACACTAAAGTATTTTCACTGCGTTTAATAATGCATCACAAACACAATATTAAATTTAAACAATGAGTTATACAGAATCAGACAATAATTAAACAATAATCAACCGACATGACAACAAAACACGACGCGCACGGGCAACTCTCGGAAAACCTCTGCGGGGGGTCCGCGCTTCGGCGTCTCTCGCTGGCGCGATGACGGTCGCCATTATCACGCATGCGCAAAACGGAAAGCCATCGAAGGAGTCAGCATAAACTAGGCTAAGCACCATAAATTCACCACGCACACGTCACATATAATTAGAACGGCCAATTACCCTAATTATTAACACACACACACACAAATTATTTATACACTTTAATAATACTGTACGCTCGTGTCCAGTGGTTCAGCCGCCTTGGTAGTGGTATTGGGATAGGAAAAACTATTTCTTCGCAAAATGTGTATTTTAAAGTATTACAAGAGTATGTACAAAATGTGCCGTCGTTGATGACAAGCCAAAAAGCAAGAGACAGTATCAAAAAGTATAGAGTATGTTGACTATGACATTTGCTATCGTCTATGATATCGTAGCCTGTGTCTATGGTAGGCTGCCATCCATAGACGGTGTACTGTAGTGGCGCCATCCAGTAACAAGTGGCTAACTTAGGCCCTTCATTTGGATTACTAGATGGCGCCGTAACAAATACAACAATCTCATATGAAAAATGAAAGAAAAACACACATACGTAATTTCTCACAAAACTTGACACATGCTAACAAAAACTTCTTCCAAACACATCAACTTTCGGATCAGAATCCTGGAGACCATTGAGTGCTGATAGTGTGCGAGGTGAAGGAGACATAGCGCGGGCCACTGTGCGCGATTTAGGCACAGCGAACAGTTTGTACTTGCGGCTGCGACGATAGTTGTCGGCCTTAGTCTTAGAGACATTAAGTAAAATTAAATAAATATCGTCAATCAATATATACTCATCGTATAATCCCAAACTAAGCAAAGCTTGTACTGTGACTACCATACAATGGACTATAACTGTGTTCACCTCGAGTCCCTTCTATGATACCCCAACTACAAGCTTTGCTTAATGAGGATGACGCATACTAATTTATTAAATATTTTGGTTACATCGTATCAAACGTTATAAGCAAATTGGTCTTATGAAACTATTCATCAAAATTATCTTGGTTTATTTATGAGCAAAACAATTACTTTAACGGACTGGCCGTTACTGGAAACACGCCTAATATCTATGTAAATACATGTAAATTTATTAAAGTAGGATTTTCAGACGAAATTCTAAACTCTATATTAAATTATTTTGACCTAACAACCGAAACCTTTGATTTTGTTAATAATTGATATTAACTAGATGAATGCCTTCTGTATAAATAGTTTAATTATATTTATAAGATTTTTTTATTCAACTTGATATTTTATTTTTTCATTTGCGTTCAAAAAAATCTAATTTGCACATAGAACATTTATTTTTTTATGTCTTCCACAGTTTAAAATTCAACATTTCGCTTCTTTTTTTATATTAAGATATTTTGTATTCTGTGGTTGTTGTAATATCCATGAAAAACAAAAGAATTCGTATATTACACGATAAAAAGCTACACTTTGGCGTCAAGACACGTGCGTAAATTTTTTTGCCAATATCAAAACGACCTGTATTGACTTATAGAAAGAGTTCATTCTACAATGATATTGACAGTGCAAGCGAATTTTGACACGTAGCGGCGTGGCTTTTACCACAGAAATTCAATCTTTGAGTGTGTGGTAGCAGTGGTAGCCGAGTGGTCAAACGCACGCCTTGCAATCGAAGCGTGCAGGTTCAAACCCCGGCTCGCACCTCTCGGACGTATGTGCGTATTTCATTTTCATCCGAGATAATCACTTGCTATGAAACGGTGAAGGAAAAACATCGTGAGGAAACCTGCACGTCTGAGGGAACTTGACTAGTTTTCGATAGATTTGTGAAGTCTGCCAACCCACACCGGGCCTGCGTGGTGGACTATGGCCGAAACCCCCTCGCATTGAGGGGAGGCCCGTGCCCAGCAGTGGGACGTTAAAAAGGCTGTAGTAGTAGTAGTATATTGACACAGATTTCGTTTTGGTATTGTCAAAATTACTGTTAAAAAATACTTTTAAAAAATAAGCTTTTATTTAACTGCCCTTAGTTTTCGTGTTCTCCTCAGCAAGCGCTTTCATTTGATACCCATACTGTGGTAGTGCAGAAAAAATGACTATTCCGCCATCTTGGATGATCCGTCATATTGGAATTAGAATGACGTCACCTAGCTAAGCATGCATTGTCATCCAAAATAGGCGTATATACCAAGTTTCAGCTCAATAGGTTATAGATAACTGATTTAAAATTCAGTTGCAAGATTCCACCCGGACATACATTGCAAGTTAATGTAAAGCTTGTAAAAAAATACGCGTGACTGTGACGATCCAGTATGCCCGGACCTTGTAAAAAAGTTATCCGCCCACTTGTTTCCAACTAAACATTGCGTTGTAATTAACCTCGCCGCGCGGAATGAATAGAGCTTGAAATATTCATTGATAATTAGATCTGCAGCCGGGAGGTGGGTAGAGTTTATGTTTATTACCTTGTGCGGTGAGATTTGCTGAAAGATTTGTAGGCACTTATGTTTTATTTTTGATAATGTAGAGTTGCTCGTTACCAACTCGAACAGGTATCTTATATTACTTTGCCTGTGTAACAATATGGTAGAATCATTTAAAGATGTCCACTGCGTGACATAGTCTCATAAGAACCCTTGCACGTCTTGTACTCTGCTCTCAATGCTCGCTCCACTTTGACATTAAAAATATCAATAGTTATTTAAGCTGAACAACCATCAAGCTGATTTGTCATCCAAATAATCAGAAATTCTATAGTAGCTCTTTTGAGATAATTTTTACTGTAATTTATATTGATGGATGGGCTGTTGTCTTTAAATCAGCACGAAGAAATAGGTCAAAAAGTATCCCAATAATTTCTATAATTGTGATAAGTTAAAAGATATCATAAATACTATAGAATAAAGTAGATTTTTAGGGTTCCGTATCTAAAGGGTAAAACGAGACCTAATTACTAAGACTCCGCTGTCCGTCCGTCCGTCTGTCTGTCACCAGGCTGTATCTCATGATAGTTGGACAGTTGAAATTTTCACAAATGTTGTATTTCTGTTGCCATAGCAGTAACAAATACAAAAAACGGAATAAGATAAATATTTAATGGGGATCCCTTACAACAAACGTATTTTATGCTCGATATTGATAACGGTAACAGGCAGAAGACATGATTTTTTTATAGAAAATGGTACGAAACCCTTCGTGCGCGAGTCCGACTCGCACTTGACCGGTTTTAATAATAAATTTCAGATTCTGACAATATCCTATTCATCACAACCTTTTTGGTTCTAAGTTATGAGACAGTTATCATCCCTTGTTTTTTTCCTTGTTAAACTCCACACTATCTGGGAGTACCCTTGTCACATCGTCCAGTTAATATTTAAGTCCTCCCGGCCGGTTACGATGTAAATCTTACTTACTGTACCCTCGTCCGGGCCGTGATTACACGCTGCTAACTGTCCCTGTATCCTATAAAGTTAGTTGGAAGACGTTTTTCTTGTGTTCTTAGGGTTTATTTATAATCTAGGGCTGAAGAAAGACGCGCTACCTAGAAAATAACGTTATACAATACAAAGGTACTTTCTGGGAATGCGTATGAGAATAACGTTTTTTTGTAGTGTCAAAAGTCGAGTTTTAACAGTTTGCCAATACCAAAACGATCTCTATATAAATATTTATAAAGCATGAATTTCTTTAGCAAAAGTCACGCGACCCGGCATCAAAACCCGCTCGCGTCATTGATGACATATCTTTTAAAAGTGTGCTTAATCTGTGAGTTAATACCGTTCATTTTAGTATTAGCAAAACCAGTAAATCCAATTTTGGTAATGGTTCTCCTTACTTTGAATACTTTTCTAATACCGTAAGCGTTGTACATTATTTGTTCGGCGGTTTTCAACGGGAACGTGAGTATATCAACAAGTCATGTATTATGCTCGAACAATTTCGTTGCGCGGCGAAGTTTATGAAAACGAAGTTTTTTACGAGCGACGCTAGGCTTAGGTAAATGATGTAAGGTGGCTGAAATTCATTTTGTATTTTTTTTAACCCACGAAAAAACGGAAGAGGTTCTTTTTTTTTGTACTACCTATTGCAACTTTTTGCGTATCGTAGGTAGGTACCTAAATTATTTTACCATTAAATTTTGTAAAAAAATGAATATCACGTATAAAAATACTAATAACACTTGTTGCTCAGTACTAATTACGAATTTACCATAAACATACCAACAAAAAAATTATAGTAAAAAACTTTTTAAAACCAAGCTTTTATTAAATTGTTCTCAGTTTTCGTGTTCTCCTCAGCAAGTTCTTTTATTTGATACCCATACTGTGGTAGTGCAGAAAAATAACTATTCCGCCATCTTGGAATCATCCATATGGCGGATTCCAATATGGCGGATCACCGCCATATTGGGATTAGAATGACGTGATATAACTAAGCATGCATTGTCATCCAAAATAAGCATGTATACCAAATTTCAGCTCAATCAGTTAATGATAACTGATTTAAAATTCAGTTGCAAGATTCCACCCGGACATACATTGCAAGTTAATATAAAGCTTGTAAAAAACAGATTGTACAACGGTTCTGCATGTTTATTTTACTATTATATGACAAACATAGAAAAAGTATTCCAGTAAAAACAGAAGTGCGTCTGACAATAGAACGATAAAAACAACTAAAATACAAACTTGTTTCTATCGATTGCGACCAGTTTTATGTATTTACTAAAAAAATATTTACAACTAGATGATCCGGTAAACTTCAAAAGAACTATGTTTTTTAATTTCCAATTTTTTGTATAAGAGCGAACAAAACAAAAAAGACCAATCGGTGATGCCGTTTTTAGTTTTAGCGAGACTAACGAACAGGAATTGGTTTTTATACAGATTTTTTCCTATTTATTTTATTGAAAAACACATTTTTATCCTTTTAATACTCAAGACAAATTCTCAAGCAATAAAATTGTTTCGATAGTGCTTCTACCGAGTCGAGATTTTTTCTGCAGAGCGTAAAACGCGGCAGATATAGAGAGACGGAAAAAAAACAACATTATACCTCGATTCGGCTTTATCTAAAATAAAATCTCACTGAATTCTGGATTGCTGCTATTTTTCTAGGCTTCCTCGTTTTGTGTTGTTGATGCCATCGGAGTACCGTAAATCTCACTTATTCTTACATCCAACTGGTTCTAAGCTCCCTACCAAACAGCATTAGCGTTCCACGTGTTCTATAAAAAACGGCGCAAGTCCTTCTGTTTCAATTTCTTTACGTTTACTTTCATAAACTTGATCTAGTGGTTTGAGAATAGGCTCCTCGGCTCACTGAACCTGGTGGTTGTAGGTTCGATTCCTGTCAGTGGCAAATTTTGGGAATGTACTTTTTGGAATTTTCCCTGGTTGAGTGTAACTGGGATCGCCCCAATCCATTTTACCCATAAGCCAAGCTTTACTAAGTTTGGGATCATACGATGACTATGTGTTGTCTGGCGATATTTTTAATTTTACTTGTAGTGGATGAAGCATCAAGCTAATGGACTCATAAGTATTGATCGAGTTATTCCGATCACAGAATTTGTGAAAGAAATCATGATTCCAAGCGATTTAACGTCAAAAACAAATGCGGTTAACAGCTTGATGAATATGAATGCGAGCTCACTGTTGCGATATATATTTGAGGGGTCTCAAACACGCGGGCCATCCGTACGACCCTCTGACTGGGAACCAGTTACTCTGATTCCATTGAATTCGTACTGAATTAATTTGTGTGGAAATCGTGTAATCTGCAACATTGAATAAGGTAGAGAAGTTTTGTACATGTCTGTCTGATGCAGGGAGTATAGAACGGGTGAACTGACCGTAGCTTGTTATAGTTTGATTGTAAGTTCATGACGGGTTGATGGTCGACAAGTTTGAAACAGTATGCATCAATAATTTTTCATGCAATGGTACAAAATAATATCTAGCTGTTGGTAGTTTTGTGCTTGTAACACTATTCTCTTTTCGTCTTTCTGCTATCATCGCTTTTTATTTTTTAACGAAAAGTAAAACAAATATTGGTCCCAAGTTGAGTTTAATATCATCTAGCCTTCCCTTAAGAAAAAAATAGTTGTCTCTTATATAACACTAAATTAATGCAGATTTAAGAACAGAATGGCTTCAAATCGTTCGTGATCAATTATTTGATAAATTGTAATTAAAAACTTTTTTTCTAAATCTTGAAATGGCTTATTTTTCAATCAAGAGGCCAGTCATATCCCCATACGAAATATTCCAACATACCTATAACGACGTGACGTAATCCCATGCGATTAAACACCAGAAAAGCGACGTGTATATGAAGCCATCAGTATCCACATTCAAGATTCATAGTTACGCGGCGTCCCGTGAGAGCAACACTCGCGCCCCCTGGCGTAAGTCCATGGGCATCAATCAAAGTCATGAACAGCTCGTGGGGACAGGTTGTACATATTGTAAGGAAGATTGACCAATTTATGGAATGTAATTTGAACTTTCGGGTCGTTCCGGACATCAGCATTTTCTTTAGGAGACACCTTAAATTAATGCTTAAATATTAACGCACTTGCGATGCCCCTGGTGTTGCAGGTGTCCATGGGCGGCGTTAATCACTTACCATCAGGTGAAACGTCTGCTCGTTTGCTTCCCTATCTCATAAAAAAACTGCTTGAAATATGGGCAGCCTTAAAGTAATGCTTAAATATTAACGCACTGCAACTGGCAACTCATTCAAATATGGGCAGCACATTGAGGCTTCTAGTGTTCGCACAAACAGGCTTAAGTGTAATGTCAATCTTTAGTGTCTATGGCTCTCTCTGCCAGTGATAGTGCTGTCGTTTGTTCCGGAGATTACCCAGAAGGTACAGACAGATGAATGGACAGACAACAATTTTTACAAATTTTATCTATATCTTATTAGTACTGTATCATTATTTATTTGTCATACCCTTAGATACTAGGTTAAAAACGTCTGCAAAAATCTCATTATTGAAAAAGAACCAAGTAATTAAGTTGTACAAACTAGTGATCAGTGTGTAACTGTTGTAAGCTGCCGGCGGCATTTGCGGCTTCGCACGTGATGAATCTAGGCAAATGTCAGTCATTGTCCGTCCGCGGATTTATCCTGACCCCGAGGCGAATTACATTTGTTCTTTATTTACTTTTTATCTGGGCCTGTTTGGGGAAATAAGGAGACTTTGATAAGTATTCGGATTTTATTTGCTTGTGGTCTTTAAGACAGAATATAATATTATTGCTTTGTAAAAAGAGAAGTAACAACGTGTTTTGTTTGTTTTCTTTTCGTTCAAGAATAAACACAGTTTGATTTTCCATCTGGATACGCTGTATTACGACAAATATTTTATTACTAAAAACTACGCTAACTGGGAAACTAGGAAACTTTCACACTAGGCTAAGTCCGAACGTTTAATTCCTTCTTTTGTTATTTTTACGTTTTTGTTTTCAGAACATCCAATCATTGAAAGCATTCCTTATAATCATGCCTTGGACTAGGCAATAAATTTAGGTGACGAAACCAAATCACATTATGTATTTTCGATTTATTTTGATAGGGGTTAAAACTTGTTTGCATCAGAATTACCCTAGCGATAACCATCCTCCGAAAAAGGCTCAACCATGATTTTAAAGTATAAATCTGGCTATAAAAAGTAGAGGAGCAACTAAACGAACGAGGCAACCAATTCCCGCCTCTCCGTCATTTGTAAAAAGATCAATGTAACGATCTCTGTTCCTTTGTGACGCTTGACGTTTATCGCTGTCGCCCAACGTTTCCTTTACTTTTTATACACTTTGGCTCACCATTTCATTCGAAGCTCTTTTTTGGTGAAAATAGGGGGATATAATCTTATCTTCAGAAATTGATTGATTTAAAGTGTTATTTAAGTGAGTCGCTTTAGTGATTTTTTTGGCCTTCTTGCCAAATCTTATGAGGTTGGTTTGATTTGATTGACAATTTGTTATTTATTATATTTGGCAGCTTTGTTCTTTATTTTAAAATTACATGACTAAAAAGGTTTTACCAAGTAACCAAAAGGCTTAAACTTTTTTTCAACTTTAATGGCTGCTATAATTAAAATGTACCTTACACTGTTATCTAGGACATCCGTGACTGCAGTGTAAACTACATTTACCATTGGGACACCTGCTCCAAGGCCATAAAGTAGTGACTTATATTTAACGACCAGCAGGCTCTTCTTGACATCATAAACATACATTTTACCTCTATCCATTTTCAGTTTTGTCGAGCAAATGACGTCACACCGAGCTGTTTAGTAGAAATAGCTCGATGCTCCTTTGCTCTACAAGTCTGATAGTATGAAGAAATCAAATTTATGTCTACGCGGTCATTACTGGGCCTATAAGATTGTATTTGTGTTTTCACTTAGCATCCAAATATCAGATACATAAATAAATTTATCTATCTAAATAATATTTGACAATTTTGATAACACTCCGTTGAATCTAGCTTCGAATTCATTTCATCTTTGAATTTCTACATCTGATTTTACAACAACATTTCACCGACACCCGTACCTTCCATTCGAAATAACGAATTCCAATCGTGAATTGTTTTATCCACGCCGCTGGCGTTAAATCCGGAGTAAAAATGCTGAGAATAATCTATCACGGTGGCCTCAATGCCCCGTTGTATGCAGATTACCGTCCCGAATAGGAGCACTAGGCGTGAGAAGCGCCGCGTCGTACATTTTGTTGATAGATGGCATGACAGGGCGGAATGGCCACTGTAGAAATTCGCTCAGTTTTCTGGGTCGATGATCAGTTTGCGTACTGGTCTTTGAAGTTTAAAAATGAGGAGATTTGTTTCTGATTGAATTTCATAATGAATATGGTTAGAGACCTTTGATATAAATAGTGAAGGCTCGGTCGCCTTCACTATTTGATCTGCAAGCGGAGTAAATGTCCCTTAGAAATAAGGTGACACTTTACAAAACATGCATCCTCCCCATTATGTCATATGCGTGTGGTTTTCGCTCACGCGGCGAAGACACACATCAACCGCCTGCAAGTAGTGCAGTCCCGGTTTCTTCGTAGGGCCGTAGGTGCCCCGTGGTACATACGGAACGTAGATCTTCATTCCGACCTTGGCCTCTTCTCAATTCGTAAACACTTAAAAATAGCGTCCGAACGCTATTTTAAAAAAGCCGCGTCGCATTTAAATCCTCTAATTGTCGCCACCGGCAATTACGAGCCAGACCCCGCGCACACATCATCAACTCGTCGCCGCCGTCCGCGGCACGTGTTGATTGATCCTCCCGTCACGATCACCGCCCTCCTCGACCCGGGCGTTGAGAGGGCCACCAACACACCTACACCAGCCTCAAACAGACACCGATCTCGCCGGCGAGGTCGAGGAACCCCCTCTTCCGCTCGTAGGTGCATCTTTGCACCTAGGAGCGCAGTCACTACCTCTCCCCTCACGGTAACTGCCCAAGCCGAGGTCGTGCCCTCTGTGGCGCCCTTGAGCTAGTTGCCACCCCTTTCCGCCCTTAAGGCCTTGGTTGGAGTGCACTCTGCGCTCGCCACTCCTCCGGTAAAGCTGTAAAGGCCACCTCACGGCCAACAGTGTAAGTCCTTCAAAAAAAAAAAAAACCTTTGATATATTACGTGGTCTAGATATGATCCCGAAAACATGGACCAAAATTTACTTATTGAGGCCGCCTAGTCTCGAAATCTATTTGACGTATGAGAACGTAAAGTGTCGCGTCAAGTGTCAACGCGAGTGTCGTTACCCTAGTGTCTTGAGACACTAGGGTATCGACACTCGCGTGGCAATTTCTTTCCATACCAAAACAAACTGTATTTTCTCGAAGCTACGCAGTATCAGTTCGTAAAAATTTAATTAAACGGCTTACACTTCTATAATTCTGTAAAGAAGTGAGAATTAATAATGTAAAAATGCTTACTTGTTAAACAGCTGAAGTATAAAAGCATTCCTGATAATAAATTCGCAGTAATAACTACAAGACTTCCTCCAACTCCCTTCTGAATTAATTTTGCAGAAATAACATTAAAATAAAATTAAATGCAAATACTAACTCGCCGCGCGCTCCGGACTGCAACCAACTTTTGATTTAATAACCTCTTGGGAACACAGTTTTCTACTTAAAAAGGTGAATGAAATTATTAATTATAATTAATCTTTATTTGATTTGGACTTGGGAATTTGGTAATTAAGTAATTACTTTACGAGGGACCTTTGTTAATGAAGAAATATTTTTTTATATTTGAGGGCCGAAACGCTCATTGCCACCACGTTTTTTTTAATATAGGTAACCTACTGAAAAATAACCTTGTTCTTTGTTGCAATATATTTAAAATTGGTTTTAGAATACCTTTTCAAACGTGAACACTTGGCTCTCAAGACCCTTAACATATCTTTTGACCATCCAACCATGATGCTTAAAGAACGGTTCTCTGGGTGACGGCATTCACCCTGAAAATCATCCAGATCGGCAATCTACAAACGTTTTGAATACAAGATTATAGTCATAAAGAAACATGTGTACTTTTTATAGCCAATCCATATTCTATTCTATGTTAATGTCTGTAAAGTACATTATAGAATTGGTTGCGTAATGTCGGCTATCGACAGTAGCCACCTTCCAATGCACGTTAATACCTCTGCAGTTCCCGAAATCCAGTGATGTAGGTATGACATACACACAGTATCAAGCACTCTCGATGTTTTACAGAGATCCCCATCAAATATGTATGGAACAATCCTATCCGAGCGATTGCCAGCCGGCCCCATCGCGACGTTGAGGTATTGCGTTCACCAAATTAAAATGTACGTGACTGGTATTCCACAAATTTTTATTTGGATATTGGAAACCCTAAAGTAACAGCTTTATCGAATAAGACTATAAAGAATCATTAAACCTCCCGCTCACTGGGGCGTAGATGCCAAGACCACAACGACGCATATCGTGGAACGTCAATATGCATAAAAATTGAATTTCTGTGGTCAAAGTCAAGCCCCTACGCTTAAAAATTCAATCAAGCTGTCAGTGTCATGGCAAAAATGTTTTTTTTCTATGAGTTCCATTTTGTTTTGGTATGGCAAAAAATTTAAAGTGCAAGCGTTGACGCGGCTTTCAGCTTTGAAAGGCTCATAGTTCTTCTACTGAAACCCTATGTTCATTTTACTTCGTCGGACGTATATTTTTTGTGATGGTGACAGAATGAAGGTTGTTTTTTTATGGAATTACTAGCAACACTGCTAGTAAAACTAAAGTAATTGTATCTAAATGTCTATTCGTCGAGACAACTTAACATCAGATGAATTGTGAGGATGTTATCGATAAATTCTTTATTTTCTAAATACGTCTCCCTGATAAAAGCATAACGCCCTCCACGCACTGAGGCGAGCGAATTCACATCTTTTAATTTCAATTTACATACCTACTCTGTGTCAATATATAAAATACGGTAAGTTAAACGTCGAATACAAGTTGAAATCCTCTAGCGTCATCGATAAAATTTCATTGAAAAATGTACATATGCTATAAGTCAACAGCAGTGGTAGCCTCGCGGGCAAGAACGCCCGCCTTGAACGTAAGGGGTGCAAGTTCAAATCCCAGGCCCGCACCTCTGAGATAATTTTCATGTGCGAATGTCATTTTCAACAATGATTACCACTTGCTGAACGGTGAAGGTAAACATCGTGAGGAAACCTGCACGTCTATAGAAAGGCGTGTGAAGTTCACCAACCCGCACTGGGCCAGCGTGGTGGACTATGACCCAAATCTCCCTCGTATTGCGGGGGAATGTGCCCAGTATAATGGCAATAGGCTCGCCCCCTATTACATTGGGACCAAAATACATCGGCGAAGTGTGAGCGCACTACAGTGCACCTCTGCCTACCCCTTCGGGGAATACAGGCGTGACGATGTATTTATTTATTAATTTTATAAGTCAATACAGTTCGTTTTGTATTGGCCAAAAATTTATCGCTTGCGCTTTGACGCTCTTATGGGTGCAGGGTTGTACACGTGACGTCATCGGCGTCACTCCCAAGATTGTGTCAGTACGGCCCCCCGGAGCATTCCCGATGTGTCGAGATAAGATGAGATTATTTGCTGTACACTTCAATTGTACATCCCTTTCGGAGAATTTATTGTCACTTTGGATTGCTTTATGTTATCTCCGTCTGAAAGTTTAAGGAAAATAAAGCCCCGCACACACAAAGCGTACGTCAGTTTTTGCCAACAATAAAACGAACTGTATACCCCATTGAAAAAGATAATTCTTTAACAAAATGTCGTTGACAAAATGTCGTTGCGAACGAGTTTGGAAGCGTGATCGGGTGGCTTTTACCGCAGAAATTTAAGCTTTATGTATATAGCTTATGTATAAAGCTTTGTGTACACAGAGTTTGTTTTGGTCCAGGCAACAAATTTGACGCGAGTGTTGACAGCAGAAGACTTGATAGTAGACAGACTATAAAAGGTACTTATAGGATACTCTATGACCTATTTGCTACACTAAGTACACTAAGTATGACGCGTTTGACACACACAGATATGTATGACATATGCCATTTTGATATGTATACTATTTTGTTTATGATTATTATCTATGGAGGCGGTATAGTCTTTGGCAATAGAACCTTTATAAAGCTCAAGGATTATGGTCGAATCTCGACCAATGGGCGACCAGTCACCACCAGTGCAGCAGTGTTATCAATTTCATCACTTTATGTTATCAATTCCCTAAGTATATTTACTTGTTCGCAATACCAATACCCAATAACCGTTTATTCTTTATTGCGATGTTCAACATTTAAACAGATCCGGATAATACGGTAAAAGCCGGATAAAGTCGTGCACGTCAATAATTGTCGTTGGAAATCGGTTTGGGGGACTCGTTGATATCCGGGTGTATCCGGAATTGCTATGTCGGGTGATAGAAATTGCCCGGACTGGGATCCGATGCGATCTTGCAAATGGAGTGATACTCTATTTTGATATTAGGGTTCCGTAGACAGTACACCACTAAATGTTGACCTCGGAACATTGTTATTGGCGCGTTATAGAAACTAGCATTGATCATTTCTGCACCACAATCTTTCGGATATCGATAGGAAAATTGCGATTTGGATTCAGGATCAGAGTTTTATTCACATAAACCAATACAAGCACTTATATGCATTTTCTATGGAGAAGAATGAGCATGAAGAATCATGGTAACTCTTTTTCAATAAGGATATAAATTGTTGTGTATTTTTCTTATTTAAACAATTATACAATATAGAGTATAACATTAATAAAACTATATAATTTCTTCAAATACAATAATATTTATTCATGGAACCCTACTTTATTGTGTTCCAATATATGTGAATGCGCGTGTCCAAAATGCCTCGACTATTTATTCAGACACGAAATAATGTTTCTATAAAATAAGCCGCAAGTTTAGTATTTTGTGACAAGATGCCGAGCTTGTACCGTCGTGTACCTTGCTAACTTTCACTCGACTCTGTAACTTTAGTAAAACAGCTCAACTTTAGTGAAACAAGGTGTTCACTTGTCGGCAAAATGGCGCATTTGCTTTACGCTGTGGACTTTATGGTTGTATATCTAAATTTAAGAAGCATACTGTACTATGCCAATGATGCACTAGTTTATGGGAGAAGTCAAAAATCATGAGGTCTTTTAATATCTAGACACTAAGTATAAGAAATCTATATAAATGAAAATCAATTGCCACGCGTATGATGGAGCAACACGAAAAGTGCCACTGATTTGGCTGATTTATCTTAATATAAGTAGTGTTCTTAATTGACAGGGTAAGGTTTGTATGAAAGTATTTTTTCGTAAAATTGCCGATAAAAGGCTGCACTTGAATGTATTTTTGTATAAATTGATAGAACAATTGGATTGATCAGCTAGTAGTATATATGTTCCAACTTCCAACACCTTAGCTGTGTAGAGAACGAGTAAATAGAGCCTGGCATGAAATGCACCTATATTTCAATGCATTATGTCCAAATGCACTTGGTCTAAATAAATCAGATGATTTCCAAAGTCTGGACCCAGACTTTGGAGATAAACTATAATAGTCCAAACATTCACAGGAAAAACAACTCCGCTCTCCGCAAGTTATATGCACTAAAACTACGAAGAAACTATTCAACCGCAAGTGAGTTGCCTACTATGTTATTTGCCCCACTTTATTCCTCATAACAATAGACTAGAGGTCGAAGGACGAAGGTGGATTACGTGAACTTCGTTACAATATTACTGATGTGGCGACGCGCGCTTAAGATAAGTCCGTTCCCGCCGTAATAAAACCCTTTTGGAATATTTGAGATCCGGCGCTGGCTACTTTGTGGGGCCACGTGTTGCCCTTTGATGTTTTAGGGAAGTAATTTCAGTTTAACTTGGTGAATTAAGTTAGACTCACTCATTAAGCAGTAAAGAGAGTTTTGGAAGAATATTCCCGTAACATTTAGCTAATGAAGAGTGTTTTCGTTTAGATAAATATTATGAGAGGACCTACGTCCAGCACGGATAGCAAGTGTGCCAAGACAAGACTTACAACTCAGGTTATGTCGCAGCAAGTGACTTCCTCACTTTCGTAATTCCTTTAATAGAGCATACAAAATTAAACTCTCAAATTGTGTCGTATCACAAATGGATGGGCTATGAATGCAAGAGTTAAGGGAATGGATTATAATAAGAACACCTAACTACATCCATTTAAGTAATAGCTGAACCAATTTTCATTAAACTGAATTTGGCACGAATTTTAGTGAGCGCGCTAGAGGGACCACTTTTGCTTTTTTTGCAACATTCAACCCCAGAGTTTCCAAAGCGCTAATCGGATTTATGTCTCCTATTGTCCGGCTTAGTAGTGTACCCACGTTATAAATAAGTTAAAGGACAATAAAGTCAAAAATATATTTATATTTGAATAAAATTTATGACCAACAACTTTTAGTTTTACTGTATAGTATTTATTTAATTAAGACAACCAGCATGGTTATATCATTATAGAATGGTCAAAGAACCATAGTAAAATTAACTGGTATGTGATGGCATTGTGAAAGACAGGTTTCCTGATTATCTTAAGGCAAGTGTATTGGAACGGTGAAGAAATACAAACCGTTCTTTGAGATAATGTGGACACGAAGGGTTAAAAAGTATATAAAAGAGAAAGGATATGAGATTTCCAACGAAGACAAGATGAATAGGGAGCCACTTGAGCCTAGAAAGAAATTAAGAAATGTGATCATATTCATGGTACATATTGGAAATTTTCTGAACAATGGTTTGGTATTAGTAGTGATGACACTGAGTGAGTAGCGGTTGAATAAGCAATAATTGTCGCAGCAAGCATGAGAATGCCAGTTTCCGATACTTATAAAGTGTATCAATAAATAAATCCACTTCCTTACCGATTGAGTTAAAGGTTGTTGACAGTCTTGACATTATGAAGAACTGTTTTAAACTAGTTCTCGCGGATGGTTTATGTAAAAGACTAATAGTATTAGGGACGATTTGGATATTCAAATCATTTCGTAACTTACCTATTTATTCAAACATAATTGTCATGTATTTGAGATGTTTAAATAAGAAAACGAAACTCTTGAAATCGTAGTTTATTCCATCTTGACAAGCTCATTCGAAATCGAACGTCAAATCTTGTGATTTCGCAACAGTACATGATGGCCAGATAGATACACAATAATAGCAGAAGGAATGTATAAAATGCCTGTATTATCTTCTGAAAACCCACGACACTAATCCCACCACGCACAATCGAATGTCCACCCTGCGAAAAATCAACCGGAAGAGATTACGGTTTATTTTCATCGAGAGAGGAACTCTGCCGTTTCCGGATACTTTGCTCTATTGATTTAACGCCTCCAAACATATTTACTGTAAGTACCTGGCTTTTAAACCTCTTTTGGGAAAGGTTATACTCAAGTCAAGCCAAAGGAAATCACTGTCTAATTGTGATTCAAAATTATTTGATATTGACCACTACTGTTAACCTCTCTGCTAAAAAGTATACTCACTGCAGTAGTTAATTTAGTTAGTCAGTGCCTCCGTATACGAGAGTAAATATGCGTTTGTATCTTTACACCAGCCTACAGACCTACTGCACTCCGTAGATGTGAGTCGGGGAGAGGGTTCTTAGGGTCTCAAAAATACTGCGTACATTTCAGTCTGAACACATTAAAGATTATAATGGCCCAGTGCGGGTTGGTGAACTTCACACGCCTTTTCTGTGGACGTGCAGGTTTCCTCACGATGTTTTCCTTCACCGTTTCGTAGCAAGAGGTAATCTCGGATGAAAATGAGATTCGCACATAAACCCAGAGGTGCGAGCCGGGATTTGAACCTTTTTTTTTAACATGGGAAAATCCTTTATGGATAGTTCTTCATCTGAACCTGCACACTTCGATTGCAAGGCGTATGTTCGACCACTTGGCTATCACTGCTTATACTACGAATATTATTTAATCTACCTAATCGTATTATTAACTCGCCAATAAATATCTCTGGCGACATTTACCGAGCATAAATCTTTTATTATCACTACATTTAGGAAATCTCTTCATCAAACAAAATAATAAAAATATCTCTCTGGTTTATCCTTTATCCGGTGAAGTCCGGATGAAACCGGATTATACAACTCCAATATCTCTTTGTTTATGATGAGCGAAAAAAAAACGATGATTCTCAAGACAAATAGCAGTGTAAATTGACTCTTTTTCCGAGAATACGGATAAAGATCCCGAAAAGGAAACTGATTTATTTGAATAGGTAATCACACATAAATATAATATTTTGTTTCTTTGCAACAGTCCGACAGTCATAACCGGGTAACATCGGCAGATAACATTTTTAAAATTGGTTAAAATTGATATACAACTTGGGATTTATTGAACCCGCTATACACCCCACATCATATCTTACCCCAAGCATTCAAAAAGCAGATCATATTTTTATTGTATTTGTACACTTTGCTTTCAATCCATTCCAAAATTGAAATAATTAATTGTAACTTTATAACCCTTCATCGGTTTCACCGGTTTTCCAATTAAAAATCCCATACATCGCCGTGTGCCTCGGTGCTTCCCACACGTACCGATGGCCCAATTAAATACGCTATTCACCGGAGGGTTAATTAGGAAGAAAATTATCTCCTCAAACAGTAGGCAGGCGTGACGCCAGAAAGGGTTTAAGTGACAAACTAAGGGACTTTTTTTAGCCCTAGACAAGTTCTTATGTAAAGTGTATGCAATTTTACTAAATGACACTTTATTATTATCAAATAATAATAGTTTATTAACATTACAAAACCCCTTTTCTTACTGTCTCAGTGGAGAAGGCAGACCATAAAAGGGAAATAAAATATAAACTTAAAAAAAAAGATCTCGTGCCTCTTAAACTAGGCGTAATGATGCATGTTGAAGGTCCAGAATCATGAATACAACTCTAATGACTCAATCTAATCAGTGCAAACTAGCTGATGTTCTGACTATAATCCGGTTTGAATGTCTGTCTATGTTATCAATATAACTATCTTTATCTGAAGCATGAAGTAGGTACTCGTGCTTCCTAGTGGTACTAGTGTAGCCAAGTCGCCTTCGTCTTATAACTTGGCCATCAAAAACGGAACGACCCCTTGAAGGTGAAATATGAGTGAAATTCCAACGGAGAAATGCCTACTCTTACTGAATTATAGCTAATGAGACGAATATTCAAGGAATTGATGGCTTCCCATACGTTTTGTTTTTTTTTTAATCAAGGAAAGCGGGAGCAGCAATGGGGCATCGATTTCCTTCTTTTCTTTGAAATGGAATGTCTGGATGGAATGTTGTGTTAAAGGCTTTCCGAACGATTGTTTAGTATACGAGGTAAATTTAAAAGGTTTTAATGTTTTCTTCTCAGTGGACTAATTTGAGATTGTAAAATATATTTAAATAAAATAAAATTTATTATTCACCAATACAGTTACAAAACTAATTACTGTGAAACCCAAACTACGCGTTGCCTGTATTTTGGTTTCATGTGTTAAAATTATTTGGGAAGTGAATTAAATAAATGTATAGAAAATTAATTATTGAAATATTAGATAAAATATAAATAGTGTGTGCATGTATTGTGTGTGTGTGTGTGTGTGTAATTAAGTATCTATACACACACTGATTTCGAAGGGATATGACTACACTCTGACTTCAGCAGAATTATCAATATTTTAGAAATTAATGAGCTATCGTATCCAAACATACGCAACATTAAAAAAGGTTGTTTTCAAAATTTCCAAGTGCTATAATAAGGATACTAGTAAACTTTATTTTCAGACTAGATCCATACATAAAACAAAAAACAAAATTAATTACAAACTAAGACACCACTATTTAAAAATAAACAAAGATAGTTGTGCAAGTCAGATGCATCACCACGAGCTGTTACTTAGTGTTTACAGCCCGCAGTGATTCACCCGACCAGCACACGTACGAACCCCTTCATAAGGCTGGAGTCGTACTTATCAGCTATTACCTTTAGGATGTTGTAATTTTACTATGGGGAAGAATTGGAATTATTTCCATAAACACACGTAGGGGGCAAAATAATTCAGATTAACGGTGTTCAGAGAGACGCCACTTTCGTGATACAAACAAGAGAAAAATATGAAATTAACATTCTGACTATCAATACAGGACACCTTATTCTTAGAAGACGGTCGTTTGCATATTAGTTCTTCTATTGCATCTAGTTTATAAGGTGTTCAAAATATATATTATGTCCAAGATACCCTTTAAAACAGTTTTCAGGTCGACAACAAAGTACGAGTATATACTAAGGAAGGTAATCAAAGCGACTTATACTCCATTTGTTATAACATTAGAAATAAGAGGCTCGTAGAAGCAGGAGTGTAAAACATTTTATTTCAAAAACAAAACAATAACAATGCAAAAACAGTAACAAATAACAACAAAATTACTAAAATTCGGTAATAACAACAAACAAGGCGTAGCATTCAGAAGTATTCACATGTGAATGACAATCACAGAACATTGTTTACGTCAATTTGACTGCCAACATAAACCGGCAAAATAAGAAAGATCCTGTTGTCACAACGGATGAAGGGATTAGGTAACATTTTAGATTTGGTAGGATTATAGTGAAACGAAAAACGTTCCCGGTATTATTCACCCCTGCTTATTTAGGTTTTTTGTATCGACACTGTTATTTTAAGTTGGAAAAAATATATATATCTAAATGAAAGCCACTTAATGTAATAAGATGCATAGTGAAAATGATTAGTTACTGTGAGACTGCTGGTTTAAAAATATATTCTAATAAATTGGGCGTCAATCGTAACTGTAATTTGTTAATTGTTACTTTTGTCACAAAGTGTACATTAAAAATAACCTTTTTTAACTTCTTTCTAATGCTATAACAAATGGAGTATAGATAACCGTAGTGCACCGATAATGCTGTGTCAGCGATATGCCAGTGATGTCTTTGAGAAGGAGCCACAAGGGACGCGGATTCCTTTAATACAAATATAACTGACGTGACCCAAGTTTTTTTTAAATAATTAATAACCTCCAAAGTAGTTTAACTGCAAATTTTTAATTTTAGATTTATAGCAATGTCTCTAAGTCTATATAACTATTAGTTCCGCTATGTCCTATTGTGTATGGTAGTATGGTAATTAGTTTGTAACTCAATACAAGTCTTTTTGCTTAACCACCAAAACAGCAATTACTTGAAGGCCCTTGCTTTTGTAAAAGCGTAACAGAACAGCTCAAACTTTATGACTGTAATCATCCCCACTTCAATTCAACGGATAAGACAAATTCTACCCTTCAATCCCCAAAACTACTGTCGTCCATAGATTGTGGCATCCCAACCGGCCCGGCCAATAAAACTTAATTCCACCAAAACTCGTTATTACGGCATTAAGAGGTCATTAATCGGCATCTTTATGGCCCCACAGTACGCCCACTCTAGCGGGAATTTCCATGGTCAGCTTTCCTCGGAGATGTCCCGATTAATGAGCTCTTCAATATACCTTAAGAGAGCTATCATGGGCATTAATATCCTATAGGATGGACACATGGCTGTTTAGAGTAGCGGACTTGTTGGTAGCTATAAGGTTCTTACGACTAACACTAACCAAAAAAACGTCTTGCTGTAAAAATATTATTTTCGTAGTTTTATGTGAGCCTCACGGAAAATAGTTTCTTTTTTTCATTTATATATAAGAAATAAGACATGTGGAGGCGTGTAGGCTCCACCAGATGTACTTGCATATTATAGATTTGTGAATTCTGACTGTGAACGCGGTTTCGTGAAGATATTTTAAATAATTTAAAATGTGAAATACCAACATTATTTATTCATCAATTAGAAAAGCAACACCAATTATAGCAATTATAAACATGATATATAACCAAAAATCACACACGAAAAATCATTGAAAGGAAAAACGTACACAAGTACATAATTTCTTACAAAACATCAAACATACTGAAAAAGTATCTTCCAGCCTTCAGCTTCCACACATCAGCAAACACATACCTACACATTCGTATCAGAATCCAGGTGATCGTCTTAAATATAATCATAAAAGCTGGCCATGTTTCTTAGCAGTGTGTCCACCCCGCTAAGCGTAGCACGCGAAAATTTCCCGATAAAATTATCATAATGATGCCAGCAACGAGTGCCCTGGGAGTGACGGGATAATCTCCCGGAGGTACCCTCGATACGTGAGATAATACACTTTAAAGTTTTATTTCTTATATCAGCACTCTTAAGCTAGTCAAATATTCCATGAATATTGTATCTTAAAACTAGTAACTTTAAAAAGTAATAGGAACAGACAAAATAACATCCCAATTCAAACCAATTTCTTAAGGCTTATGTCCTTGGGACTAGCGTTGGATCGCAAAGGAATTAGCAGCTTATTTCGTATTGCGCACTTTGCTAAGCGAGCGAAATGAAAACATATATGTCAAAATTGACGAGTAAATTTATTTGCCGATTCCAAAACGAATTTTGTGTTAATAAACATAAAGATTTAATTTCTTTGATAAAACCAACGCCTCCACGTCGACTTTATGCTAGAAAAAAAAATATACCCAGCATCCTCAGTTCATTCTAAGAGGAGGCGTGGAGTCTACAATAGAGCATTCTTCAGCTGTCCGCGGCGTCGGTAATGGTGGATGCGTCAGCATCATTAGTTCATTACGCCTGTGGTTACGCACTGACAGCCAGCGGGTGTGGATATAATGGCTTAGAGAGCGGATAAGACTAAAATCATAGGTAAAAAATGGTCAATCTGGGCTAAACATTTATTTATTACATTTATTTACCTGGGTACCAAGTCCCCTAACACTATCGTTTTTGATTAATGCATCCTCATTTTTGCAGGCATGAAAACTTTTATCAATGGTATCTAGAATTTGACTAGTCTCGTTGCTTCAAGGTGACATTGTCCAATATCTACAACGATAATGATGTTGAAGTATGTTGTTTTCACGCCTTAAAAAAGTAAGTAGTCTGGTTTACTATCTAACAGAATCTATTGGTAAGAAAATAATGACAAAAGGTATATTTTTTAAATATGTTTAACACTTAATAAGTACTTAATAAGCGGGCAGGAAATACATATTTGGGCTATGGTTATTAAGTCTATAATCCTCTGCCACTCGACACACTACACTTGTCCTAACAAGTTAATGGTGGCTGTTCATCTGAGATAGGCCGCGGCGGTCCGAGTGGGATGGAAGACCCGCTCACTGTGACTGCGCCACAATACGCAATTCGCTAAGCCAAGCTATTTGTTATATAACATCCGTACATTATCGTGGTTAGCAGTTGCGACTTTGAAGCTCTGCGCAATTAGCATCACAACTGCCAATAATCACTACCAAAACAAACTGTATTAACTCACGGAATAAGCTCATTTTTCTACAAAAATTACATCATTGTGGAAGTGAATATCGTCGCGGTCGTCGCGTGGCTATTGCCATATACGAGTATATTGCATCTTTATAGATATTGACACAGAGTACATTCTCAAACTGAGTTAAGTGGTCCAGTCAATTTGCAAGACCATGTTTTGAAAACACATGAAGGTTGGAATATTGTGTTAGCCAAATTGTTGGTTAATTCAAACAGTTAACTACTTTAAAACCCTAATTAGGCCAACATTTCTTAAAAGTAGACTTTGAAATTACTGGTACTTGGCCATTGCAAGTGACTTTGTCTTCTAATACCTCTATAAGATCAATAAAATCTAAACCTGGCACCACCAGTTTTGAATAGAAGAATAATTTTCCCCAATTTTATGGAAAATTAGGATCCATATATACATCGATTCTGTGGTATACAAAACTTAGTGATACGCTTAGTTCAGTGGTTTTGTTATTTGGGGGTTTAAATCCACTTCCATGCTTTAATACCTCATCAAGTTCTATAGAACACAAATACGAATCATTGATACATCCGATATCCTTAAAAACGTATCAATGAAGTGTGAAATACGGCAGTACGACACGTATCGTACCAATCTCGATGCTGTGTGACTGGCGTACTGATTGGCGTATCGGCTGGCGTAGTCACTGTTAAAATAGTGCTGGGATTTTACACGGGATCCGGAATTTCAGTTTATAAAGGCTTCTGCAATGAGACATTGTGATCTAAATTATAGGAAAAGGTTTTATTTATTTCCATTTCTTAAGGAAGGCTAAGATATTACAGTCTTACAAGAACAGTTATTAGCCCTTTTAAGTAGTAGTGAGGACTGAATATGGTCTTCACTGATAACTACTTGTATCATCTCGTTAATACTAGATTCAAGTTTTCTTTATAAATTATTGTGTATTTCATTTAGATTTTTGCCGCGATCTAATTTTTTGTTTACCTGTTGAGTAGATAAGATTGTTCTGTTAAATACAATACTTCCCGCACTAGCTATTAGCGGCGAACGACGACGTTATTCACGATGCAAACGAGCCAGGATTTAAATTTTTACCCCTAATTGGCAAACTGTATACAATATTGGATGTTTTGATAAGTTTCCATGGTACCCATTTGTTATGTTTCCGATGTGGATCAGGTTCATGGATAGATATGAATTTGTTTAAGTCACATCATGTATAAGTATACAGATTGATTTAAGAATTAAACCTCATTACATTATTGCTTTTTTTTCTATCCTGTAATAAGTTTAAAAATAAACTAAAACTATGGATTACTTTTACCAATCTCTCTAAGAACGATCAACAGATATTAAATCAAGCGAAATTAATAAGAAACTCTAACAATAGCAATACCTTTGTGCTTTTGTCCAAATTGCCTTGGCTGAGGTAACGTTTAGTATTCTGTGACCGAGGTAACAAAAGTTTGTCAGTAAACTTGAGAGATACCTCCCCATAACAGGGGCTGAGCTGGTCGCCGTTACAGCTGTCCCATATTTTTGCCGCGGGTTCAATAAGCGACGGCACGGCCAAGTTTGCCAACATCTTCTAATTAATTTCTACTCCGTGCCGGTAAAGTGGAAACTTAGAGTGTGGAGTGGATGATAAGCTTACATTTTGGCATTCTCATATTTACTTGCATATTTTTCTGTTTCTTTAAGGAATACTAGCAATGTATTACATGAGTAGCAGTTACTACTAAGCTACATCCTTGTGCTAGGGGTACAATCAAAGATAGGACAGAAAGATACGAGATATCTAAGTGGTATACCGAATTGGTGTCAATTTTGGAATTATGAAATTTGTGCACGAATGTTGGATTTTTTTAAATAAAATGCAGCAGACTTTCTTTTTGGGTCTATTTTATTTATTTTGAATATCATACCGTAGTTTCAGACAATAGATGTTTCTATAGAATACACAAAACCTTCTTAGAAATGATTCAAGAATTCAGGTCCCTTTTGAATTGTAAAAAGGACACTATGAAGAACTTACAGATGTCTTGACATAGCTGTTCTTGAAAAATGTCATGTTTATTTCATCCACTATCCTCTTCTCCCTCGCACCACACACCCGTGGTACTTTACACCGGTGATAGTGCAACTTTACTGTGCGCGGAATTGGTGAGATTAATTCTGTAACAAAAGCGTTTGATCTGAGACAGTGCCACTCGAGATCAGGATGGTTTTGGGTGTTACGAGTTTGGGTACTACACTGTTATTGCTAGTTACGAGTTTGGGTACAACGTCTTAATTGGTGAGAGTAAGGGATTAATTCACTTTGTACATCTGAGTGATAACCCGTGGGTGAACAGTTGAACATGGAAGGCACTGTTATTCATCTACGAGTTATTCTACCGGGAAGATATCAAAGTATGCAAATATGGAAATATTCGGTTGCTTTTTTCAACTTTAGTTGATGTCTGATGTCATCAAGGTATACAGAATCAATGATATCAGAAATTATAAATACCAAAATTTGACAAAAAGATTTTTTTTATCGAAATTGGTGTCGTTGTTGTTAGGACCGTTTATAATACGACCGTAGTTGGTTTTTTGCGGATTGGACTTGCCTTATAAAACATTGATTCTTGTACCAAGGGGCATTCCGTATCAGATCGTCGTCACGATAACAAGTGTACTTATCGAACGCACATACTATTAATATAAAAGACTGTTACTTTAAGATAAAAGATGTTACTTCAAGATAAAAGTGGATGTTCAAGAAATACATCATTGTTTTGGATATAAATCGTTTCAATTCCACCTGACCTCTTACATTAGTTGGAATAAAATTAAATTTGTTTCCCAAAACAATTAAAAAATCAGTTATAGTGACTATAGAACTAGTAGGCCTAGCCTGAATCTTGGCGTCCGTTACATATTGAATTGCCAAAAGTATTGCTTTATTGTAGAAATATAAGTAAGGGAGAATTGAGAATATTTTTAAAAGTGCCCCATTTTCCAATAACAATGACCATCAGATAATTAAAACTAAAACTAACTACAGCCCTTTTTAACATCCCACTGCTGGGCACGGGCCTCCGCTCAATGCGAGGGGGATTCAGGCCATATTCCACCACGCTGGCCCAGTGCGGGTTGGCAGAATTCACACATCTATCGAGAACTAGTCAAGTTCCCTCAGACGTGCAGGTTTCCTCACGATGTTTTCCTTCACCGTTTCATAGCAAGTGATTATCTCAGATGAAAATGAGATTCGCACATAAACCCAGAGGTGCGAGCCGGGGTTTGAACTTGCACACTTTGATTGCAAGGCGTGCGTTGGACCACTCGGCTACCACGCAAATTAAAAGACTTTTAATTTGTTTACAACAATATATACTTAATAAGCTTTATGTTAAGCATTGCATTAAATTTAACCGTCTCTCCCAAGATGGCGGGGCGGTAACCGCAAAAATATCAGCAAATTGTGGCGAGACAGTGCCAAAACTCTTCGACGGCTCGCAACTTCGTACGATAAGTCCGAGGCTCGCCGCAACGCCATTTTGAGTTTCAATTTTCTTATGCAACGCAGAATTATTAACAGCGATGTGAGTGGGTTTATTTATTCATTATTTATAGATAGATAGATAATTCTTTATTGTTCCACTTCTCAATGTTATATAAACTACGTATACGATGTAAATTTCCAGTGTTACAATGGGCGGCCTTACTTAAAGACCAGGCAACCATTATTTATGTATCCAAAAAGAAAGAAAGAAATTAGAAATTAAAAGCAGTGGTAGCCTCGTGGGCAAGAACGGGCGTTCTTGCCCACGAGCCTTGAACGTAAGGGGTGCAAGTTCGAATACCGGGCCCGAACCTCTGAGATATTTTTCATGTGCGAATGTCATTTTCAACAATGATTACTCTTGCTAAACAGTGAAGGAAATCATCGTGAGGAAACCAGCACTTCTATAGAAAAGGCGTGTGAAGTTCACCAACTGGAACAGAGTGGTGGACTATGGCCCAAATCTCCCTCGTATTCAGGTGCCCGGTATAATGGCAATCGGCTCGCCCCTATTACATTGGGACCAAAATACATAGTCGAAGTGCGGGCGCACTGCAGTGCACCTCTGCCCTATCCCTTCGGGGAATACAGGCGTGATGATGTGATTAATGTGATGTGAAGGGAAATTACTATACGACGATTTTTTTATTCAGATAGTAGATAACTAATTCTTCATTATTTTGCTATCAACAGATTTTCAATAAAAAATAGTTACTTCCGAATCAAATTTCCACAATTTTACAAACTGAAAACAAATCTTTCAATCGAAACAATCGGTATTATGATGGAAATTGTTTTTTTTTTATAAATAAGTAATAACTTGAACGCCCGCCTTGAACGTAAGGGTTGTAAGTTCAAATCCCAGGCCCGCACCTCTGAGATAATTTTCATGTGCGAATGTCATTTTCAACAATGATTACCACTTGCTGAACGGTGAAGGTAAACATCGTGAGGAAACCTGCACGTCTATAGCTTTCTATAGCGTGTGAAGTTCACCAACTGCGTTCATGACTGCGTCCACCATAAAATACTCATCAGGAAATTACACCACTATGGTATAAGGAACATGGCTCTCAATCTTTTGACTTCCTATTTAAACAATAGAATTCAGAAGGTTGATATTAATGGTAAGATATCGCCCGGTTCTGTAGTCTCGATGGGCGTTCCACAGGGTTCGATACTAGGACCATTCTTGTTTTTAGTCTATATTAATGACTTACCTTTCTATGTGGGTAATCATCACGAGATTGTGTTGTTTGCAGATGATACTTCGCTATTATTTAAAATTAAACGACAGCTCTTGCTTTATGACGATGTAAACAACGCTCTTGCTAAAGTTGTTGATTGGTTCAATAAGAACAACCTGCTTTTGAATGAGCAAAAAACTAAATGTATTAAGTTCTCGACGCCAAACGTGCGAGAAATAGGGACCAGTCTTCATCTAAATGGAACGGGATTGGACCCTGTGGAGTCAACTGTCTTTTTAGGTATCACAATAGATTCCAAATTACAATGGGGTCCCCACATTAAAAAATTGTCAGGTAGGCTTAGTTCGGCGGCTTTTGCTGTTAAAAAATTAGACTCCTAACGGATGTGGAAACAGCTAGAATAGTTTATTTCAGTTATTTCCATAGCGTTATGTCTTATGGCATATTGCTATGGGGATGCTCTGTCGACCTTAATTCTATTTTCATACTCCAGAAGAGGGCTATACGAGCCATTTACAACTTGGCTCCGAGAGATTCCCTTAGAGAAAAGTTTAAGGAGATAAATATTCTAACTGTCATATCCCAATTCATATTTGAAAATTTAATGTATGTTAAGAAAAATATAAGCAATTTTGAAAAAAGAAGCGATGTTCACTCCTTAAATACACGGAATAAGCATATGCTATCCGTACACTCCACATAATAAATAACTCTTTCATGGGGCAAAGTATACGCTTTTTCAATAAACTTCCAAAAGAAATCAGAGATTTGCCCATTAACACATTTAAAATTGCAATCAAATCCAAATTGTATCAAAAGGGATATTACAAAATCTCGGATTATTTAGATGATAAATCAGCTTGGGATTGTACAGCTCAGGTTCAAAACAAAAATCGAAATATTGCCCGTCATGTCAAAGTGTAGCGTGTGTTGCCTTACTAACGTATTATTATTCTATCTTTATTATTAAACGCAGCTCTAAAGGCAACACACTGGAGCTATATGTACCTGTGTATTTGTAATAAGTTTTGGCGATTTAAAAAAATTATCAGCCCACTGAGTTTCTTGCCGGATCTTCTCAGTTGAGGTCGCGTTTCGATCCGGTGGTAGTATAGTAGTTTATAAGAAAAAAATGTAAACTTGACAATTTGTAAGTGCCCCCATAGGCCTAAACAAAATAAATGATTTGACTTTGACTTTGACTTTGACCAACCCGCACTGGGCCAGCGTGGTGGACTATGGCCCAAATCTCCCTCGTATAGAGGGGGAATGTGCCCGGTATAATGGCAATAGGCTCGCCACCTATTACATTGGGACCAAAATACATCGGCGAAGTGTGGGCGCATTACAGTGCACCTCTGCCTACCCCTTCGGAGAATACAGGCGTGATGATGTATGTATGTACTTAAAGTAAGTTTTGCCCGCGCGGAATGGTGGGAAGAACGCTGCCAACATTTTCTCTTCGATTCGTTGAACGAGAAAGGGGTATAACGATAATTATTTTAGTAGGTTCGGTTGCCTGCCTTTAACCAACGCCAAAAAAGGAACAAATAACAAGTCAAAGCATGTAACTTACTAAGTACTATGCGTTTCAAATGAGAATAGGATCGACTTTGCGCCATATTGTGACGTCATAGCTGTCAATTCTAACCTGTTAGGTAGGGTGAGCCAAAATAAGATATTTTTTAAATAAAATTTAATGCACTCAGTCGCAAGACGAAGCACACTAACAACGACAAAATGGTGACTGGCGTCCTTATTTTCTTTTCTTTATTAATTTGGACATGGCTTCTGGGCCTTTGCGCCAAAAATGAAAATAAAAAAGGTTATAATATGGTTTTAAAGAACGAATTATGACTCCAAATAATTAAATATTATATTAAGATAATTTACTACTAAGCAAAATAATTCATATATTTATTTTTTTTATTTGGTTTGCAAATAAGTTTTTTTGCAAACCATACCTTTCAAGTGACATTTGATGGATAGAGGTTGTTGACATTCCTATTCTCATTTGAAGCGCATAGTACCTACCTACTAAATCAAAATCAGAATCAGATTTTTTTATTCATATAAACCAATACAGACAATTATGAATTGTCAATAACAAAAAATAATAATAGTACCCCTGCCACTCAAGAAAAAAATTGAAAGAGACACTCAAGTTAAAATCGATAACCTTTAAAACGTGTGTGTATACAATTAGTACAAATTAATTTCAAACGGTATTACGAAGCTCTATTGAAGGTACCTTAAAAAATATTTACAAGATGTTGTATGATGATGTGTGCAGTGGTAGCCGAGTGGTCGAACGCACGCTTTGCAAAATCAAAAGTGTGCAGGTCCAAACCCCGGCTCGCACCTCTGGGATTTATGTGCGAATCTCATTTTCATCCGAGATTATCACTTGCTATGAAACGGTGAATGAAAACATCGTGAGGAAACCTGCACGTCTGAGGGTCCTTGACTAGTTCTCAATAGATGTGTGAAGTCTGCCAACCCGCACTGGGCCAGCGTGGTGGACTATGGCCTGAATCCCCCTCGCATTGAGGGGAGGCCCGTGCCCAGCAGTGGGACGTTAAAAGGGCTGTAGTATTAGTAGTAGTAGTAGTTGTACACGTCTAAAGTTGTCTATAACTTTGAGGGTACATTTCAACCACGATTAAACATAGATTAATCCAACATAAACTCGGTCACGCAATTTAACTCAGTGAACCAACTAACATTAATTCTCGCATGCATCGGGGACGCGATAATGTTAATAATTGGACCCTTTTCACCGACTGTCGGGTTCCGTACTAATTCTAGTTAGAACAATTGTTTCATTAGTCGAATTAATTTAAAGGGATGTTGTTTACGGGGTGGTAGGTACATTCAAACCACAACCATGAGCATATACTTTACGTAACACGTGACCAATCTTAGTTTTTTTATTGTATTCGTTTGCAATAGATGTCGCTAGGGTAGTTTTAAAAGTCACTATGGTTTCGTTCACTCAAAAGCGTTAAAATAGATGTTGTATTGTTCGTTAATTTAAATTTAAAGGATAATAACACAAAAATAAACATAAATATCAACAGCAATAAATAATAACATTAAACATTAAAGGCTTTCACAGTCCTTTTAAGTTTAAGTATCGCTCCCTCCGCTCTCTCTTGTGATTTTTATTTGATTAAGTTAGTTCGTTCGTACTGATTGTCCAGAGGGTCTGTTCTGGTGGTCAAATGTCGGGGTCAGTTTGATTGTTGTCTCTGCTTTTCGTTTTGGTAATGAATATGATATGTTGCTCATTCTTCTCTCCTTCTTCCTTAGGAAAAATGCATACAATGTGTTGTAAATTGTAGTTTGTAAATCGTTATCGTTGGTCTTTCTGGTTGTTGACGATTGAAACAAGGTATTGGTTGAAAATGTTTAAATTAATAAAAAGATTCTCAGGCAATTTTTAAAATCAATCTTTGATAAAAGGTGAGACTAGCGACCAATTTAGCCAATAACAAATTAACAACCAATGAACTGTCATCGTTGACCTGTGTGGAAATTACTCACGGCCTTTGGAAATACTCTTTTGAGAACCTTGGAAGGCTAGTTGAATGCAAATTAACACAAACAAAGCATTATAGTGTTGATAAACTTGAACATTCCTTTTACTAACACTAAATTAATGACAAGAAACAACATCAAGTACTTTAGTTGTACATTCAGAGTTTTAATACAAATGACACCGCAAAAGTATGAATAACAACAAATCATCAATGCTGCAACGATTGTGTTCGGCATTCGCGGTGGGTAACGAGCATCCAATGGCTGCTGGCCGGGGTGCCATGAAACGGTAGTTAGGGTTCAATCAAAACTGTATTTCGGTTTAAAAATATGAATTGGGATGACAATAATGTTTCAAATTCAGAATCAGATTTATTATATTAATGTCAATAAAAGATGTATGTAATCATGTATTTATCGATTATCAATAAACCAAAAAAATAATATCTACCACCCATTCGGAATGCATTTCCTTTGGAAAATAATAGACATGAACTTTCGTGGTTACTCGTTTCCAAAATTACTTAAGAATGTATTTATACCGCGTACATTGGAATAGTTTAGAGTGATCTATTGCAACACCCAATCCAAATGTAATTTGCAATTATTGTCACTTTCTGATCGGTGAAGGAAATCTGCACGTCTCAAGAAATAATTAAAAGTTCCTCAACCCACGCTGTGCCAAGGGGATGGATTATGGTCCAAGTCGCACTTACAATAAGGGGGATGTTCATAGTAGTAGGCTCGCTACTCCATATAACCAAAATACATAGTCAAAGTGTGATAGTAGTTCAAGCCTATTGATGTATTGAATTTCAGTCAATTTCTACACATCACCAACAATACTATTAAATAGATCACCTACAAATTGAGTGCTATGAAGAGATACACTGACTGATCCGCACTATTAATTTCTGTAGAGGATCTCCAGTACCCTGTCTTAGTCAGTTTTAAATGATTAAGTTAATATTGTCACAAATCCTTCCATAATACGACAAGTCCCAAACCCTTCTGTCCACAGCAACACACGCATTGAGTTAATGACCTATAAACTCTCCACCCTTAATGTATTTTTAATGGTCTACACTTTGCTATTGAACTGTCATTTAATATGGCTAACAGAATTTACGAGTGCCCATGCCTGGTATTGTTAATATTTGAACGCACGAGTTTATGGTATCGTTAATGGACACGATTTCATATTTATGGTTTTAATTTTGCTTGATTAGTGTTGTGCGTTTAAGTGCTCAGACATCTACTTATCAGTTGGTGAACCTTAGACCAATGGCCGCGGCTTTTAAATTGAATAGCGTTCTTACAAAAAAGTTAAAATACCTAGCAGAATGTGTGCAACTTAAGAGTGTCGTCAGTTTAAGTAATGTCTTGTCATATTCTTAACAGGCTTCTAAAAGGAAGAGGCCAATTCGACCCGCATGTTCCTTATTTTTAATATTCGGTCGTTTTGAACTTATAACATTCTGCACAAGAACAGTAATACGTTTTCTTTGATAATATGGCAAAGATAACTAGACCTCATGGTTTGATAAAAATTCCTAATTTTAAACTAAAGTGGATGCGTTATGTAATATTTGGAGCAGGCAGTCCTTTTCTTATGAATCTATCTTTATTCATGAATCTACAACATTTTTATTGCTGATTTCACTTGTCTTCATACGTAAATCAGCCTGAATTTTATTTCGTTGTGATGAATGATACCTTGTTGGTAATGCGAGTATCGTGTGAATGACAATGAGTAAATCTGTGATTTCCATTGACCTTTATACAAATTTCGGCTGCTATTTTTGTTCCCAATATAAAGAAGTAGCCCAAATCAAAATGTCAATTACAGCTCTGAGAATATGGACGTGACAAAATTGACGATATCAATTCGTGACGACGAACAGCTACTATTCTTATTTGTTGTTCTATTTCAAGACGTCTTTTTTTTCCTCGATTAATATTTGCGAGGGAATGGAATGTTTTAAAAAGAGAATGTACTACGTCGACATTGGCAGAATCACATTGGGCCTGACTCAATGGAAAGAGGCCATTAACACAAAAAAAAAATGTCAATCCGAACATAATTAAATAAGACGATTGTATATTGTTTTCTTATATTTACGCGAATACTATACATTGAAATTAAACTATTTTACGGATTTTATCGCGTTTATTTACTATTTTATTTTCCCGACGTTTCGGCTGCTTTACAGTTATACACTTTTGATGGATGAAAATATGTAATAAATCAATTTAAAGTTTACTTAACACATACCATTAATTTTGTTTAATAGTCGTTTGGAAAAAAAAACAATTACTAGCCTCTCTATATGTGATGAAAGCAAAACATGTCCAAGATTATTTAAACTAAGTTCTTAACACGTTAAACGTTGCTCCTAACTAAATCAAAGGTCAACAGAATTCACGAGAAATGTAAATCAGCCCTACAGAATATAAATTCAGTCCCGGAAGTGTTCTAACAAGACGTGGAGTGAACTCCTCGCGCTGAATAACTCGGCCAGAGTCGGCCAGTAATAAATCTTCACCGTTTGTTCTTGGGTGAAAAGATGAGGAAAAATTGTAACGAGGAGAATGTATTCAGTGCAACGATGCGGCTTTTGGAATCGTGGAAACTGCTTGAGGGTTATTTTTGAAGTGGTTCTTGGTACAGTACTTAGCGAGCGGTTCCAGAACACAAGAAGTATTTGGGAAAGGTGTCACTATCAGGGAGTCAAGAGAAATCATCCTCTTGCAATTTTTATTTATTACAATTTGTTACAATAATCTTTTATCTATCGAGAACCTTGAACCATCAAGGCATTGCAATGATGACGACTTTGTTTTTAAAATCTTTGGAGAATTCAATTTTAACCATCGCTGCTCTCAATGCCACAAGTGTAAAATCAGGGATGTAATATGATTTATTGCTATTATTTTCTTGAAACAACATATTTCCCGGTCATTTTTTAGGGTTCCGTACCCAAAGGGTAAAACGGGAACCCTATTACTGAGACTACGCTGTCCGTCCGTCCGTCGGTCCGTCCGTGATAGTTAGGGAGTTGAAATTTTCACCGATGATGTATTTCTGTTGCCGCTATAACAACAAATACTAAAAAACAGAATAAAATATATATTTAAGGGGGCTCCTACACAACAAACGTGATTTTTTTGCCGTTTTTATAGATAATGGTACGGAACCCTTCGTGCGCGAGTCCCACTCGCACTTGGCCGGTTTTTATCTTACAGGGTTACACAATAGCAAATAGTTAAAATCAATCTACATATATAGGCACTTAGTATAAATATCACTTAGATAGATAAACATATTACCAAAAACTTAGATTAGTTTTCAACTTTTAGGTCTCAAAACCAATTTAAAGTCTAGACATCTTCTAAACACTTAAAAGATGGTGTATTTTATTTGAAAGAATCATGAAATCATCGCAAAACCGGTTTATAATTTGACTTCATAAGGGTTCATTGCACCCAAGGTGATATTAAAGCCGCGTCAATAACATTCTCATAGAATTATTTTGCGAAGACTACAGTATTAATCATAAGGGGTACGTTTGTTTATAAATAGTAAAACATGTTGTTTTCGTGCCTTAAAATATGAATTCATAGCAAAACCACAACTAGTGTTTACAGACTGCCACCCCTGATAGCTGGTCTGTGTAGCGACATCATATGTCGGAAAGTTTGTTAGATTGTTAGATAATAATTCAGTGGTCAAGTAAAAATAAAAACTGGCTACGGCAAGCAGAGACAAGTAGCCTTAAATTAGACATAAGTATCGGCTCACATAGTCGCCTAGCCCACAGACTCTGTTACCTGATTGGAGTGCTTCACTATAGATCATCATCATCATCATCAGCCGGTGGCAGTCCACTGCTGGACGTAGGCCTCTCCCAAGATGCGCCACTGAGCCCGATCTTCGGCTCTTCTTCTCCAGTCACTGCCCACCGCTTTGCGTATATCGTCGCTCCACCTAGTCACAGGACGTCCTACACTACGTTTGCCGATTCGCGGTCTCCACTCTAGGACGAGTCTACCCCAACGGTTGTCAGTCCTGCGGCAGATATGACCGGCCCACTGCCACTTCAGTTTGCTAATCCGTTGAGCTATGTCGATAACTTTAGTTCTCTGGCGAATTACTTCGTTCCGGATTTGATCCCGCAGAGAAACACCGAGCATAGCTCTCTCCATAGCTCGCTGAGCGACTTTAAATTGATGGACCAGTCTAACTGCTTCAGCTTCACTATAGATACAGTATTATTTTCAACAAATGCTTTTTACTTCCACATCCTTGTCTAATTTACATTCCTACCTTCTTCAGCTACCTTGACATTATAGTCACAGTTAAGCCCGCCGCACACTGGGGCGTTGACATACGCGGCGCTGTCAGTTTCATTTAGTTTTAGATTATGTTTTTCCTATGATCCGCCATCTTTATCACTGTCATCATCATTTTTCATATATAATGTATATTTATTGGATTCGTCCTTGCTATTAATTACTCGAAATTGCCATAAATACCGCTTAAGGCAGGTGCAGGCATTCCACATCTTATTCCATTAAAATATTATTATTTTACTCATTTCGTAAAAAAGAAGACTAAGAACTTTTTCTATGTGTAAATATAGTTCGTTTTGATATTGGCAAAGAATTTTACGCGCATGCGTTGACGCTCCGAGTTAGTAGCTTATGCCCCCAGTATCAGTTCGCCTCGTATCAGTTGCCCACAGTTTCAGTTGCCCACGATAAATTTTATTACATAAAATACCTATTAGAAAGTACTGTTGGAAACAAAAATGGTGTTGCCAGTATGGGACTTTATCGGACGTAAACTCCGTACTAATGACGTAATTGATTTATCATCGTGTCACAGAGATGGGACAAAGCCGCGCCCGTTAACTTTTACGTTGTCTATTAAAAGGGATAATTGTGAGTGGTAATGAACTCGTCTGTACCCCTGTTGTTGGGAATATTGTGAGGGAGTCAAGTTTAAATGAGGTAGCTTTAATATGTATAGCGAGGTTGTTATAAATGAGGTGTTGGTCTCGCTAAAGTACGTTCAACTCGACCTTCAACAATAATTATACGCTTGTATTTTCCGAAGGGGTTAACAGAGATATCACACTCATTAAATCCTGAAAATGCTTCGTAAATTAACTGAAAACATAATAATGTCACTTAACAGTGAAATATTAACAGCACACCTCTACACGCTCCTTTAGAGAATAAAGACGTGATTTTTTTATGTATTAGAAGTGTGAATACAGTATTTTAGTCACAAGGAATACTTTACTTGAGACAGTAATCGAGTACACAACTTTGTTACCAGCAGACATAGAAAGAAAGAGAAATAGTAGACCAACAGGTTCCAAAGTTTTATGCGTATTCGACAAAACTGAAAGTTATTTGTACCCAGCTGAGCTGACTCACTGTTACGCTAGTGTAAAAACTCGGGTTAAATATGACAGTCATTTATCGTGTAACCGTGCTTACATAATTTTCATGTGTTATTTCCCATTTAAAATGACGAAACAAAGAATTTTCTGCAAACAAGGTTATTAACGCAACATTTCTAAGATATTTTTTACTATTAGTGAGCAATCACAATACCTTGTAAGATCCAAGTATCTACTCGTAGCATTCATTAATATAACATCTCAAATCAGATAATAATTTATCTCTCAACAAAAACTCATTTTTTATCTTCAAATTAAGACAAATCTTACTCCGCTCTACAGTAGAACTTCGGAATGGCAAATTTCAATTGAAATATGAATAATTCATATTTTTTACCTTTCGCTTACTTCTTTTCAATTTTTCTTGTTGAATAAAAACATCTTTGAACTGTACTGTATCACGTAAACTTGGGCTTACGTATTTTTTTATGTTGTAGGTACTTTTTTATTCGCGTATCGTATCGCGTTCGAACCACGTATCGTATCACATCGTATCGAACTACGTTCCAAAACGCCCACGTCTAAAAAACATTGGTCGTTTAGGAATGCGGTGGGAACCGCTTTTGGGGCGAAACGCCTCAGTACCCAATAGTAGTTTTCGCAAAATAATCTATTTGTAACATAAATGCAAACTTTGACATCAATATTTAACAAATCCATCCTATTATTACTTATTTTTGTGATATTACTAATATGAAATCACATTCTTACCGTTTATCAAAGTTTTTGTTACATTTTCACAAGAAAACATATTGCGAGAAATGGTTGGTATTACGATGTTTTTCAAGTCAATGTCATACAAAACTGTGTATTTCATTTTGGACTAGCTGTGCCCGCGACTTCGCCCGCGTGGACTTTAAGGAGATTACCCGGAAATATGGGTATTATGGGGAAATCAAAGTAGCCTAAGTTACGCCTTGGAACGTCAGCTATCTGTCAGTGAAAGTCCCATTGAAATCGGTTCAGCCGTTTAGAAGTTTACCTCAAACAAACAGACAGACAGACATATAGACAGACAGACAAAAAATTGTAAAATCGCGTTTTCGTTATAGGTATCGTATATAATTTCATACGCATTTGGTAAAAAAGTGTTATTTTGATATTACAAACAGACACTCCAATTTTATTTATTTGTATTGTATGTATTGTATTATGGATAGATGTATAGATATCTGACTTCTTGCAGTTGTATTTTCATGACATTGCTTATAATGTCCACTGCAAGATACTACTCTTACTGAATCTACCTTCCCGTTACATTACTCATTTTATACTCTACTTCATTTAAATAGTATGTGAAAAGATGTAGTTATAGTTTTCAATTTAGTATATAGTCAGTAGCAGTGGTAGCCGAGTGGTCGAACGCACGCCTTGCAATCAAAGTGTGCAGGTTCAAACCCCGGCTCGCACCTCTGGGGTTATGTGCGAATCTCATTTACATCCGAGATATCACTTGCTATGAAACGGTGAAAGAAAACATTGTGAGGAAACCTGCACGTCTGAGGCAACTTGACTAGTTTTCGATAGATGTGTGAAGTCTGCCAACCCGCACTGGGCCAGCGTGGTGGACTATGGCCTGAATCCCCCTCGCATTGAGAGGAGGCCCGTGCCCAGAAGTAGGAGGTTAAAAGGGCTGTAGTAGTAGTAGTATACAGTCAGTATCAATAATATCTGTACAAACGGACCATTTAAAACTTGAGTCACTCATAATTTGAATTATGTTGCATAGCGGCCCGTTCCGGCTTTGTACGGGTGGACATTTTTTTTAAAACATATTGGGATAGTTATTTATAGTCTTTGTTTCTCAGTGATAATGTAGCTTTCTAACAGCAAAATAATTTTTGAAATTGGTCCAGTAGTTTTTATGTTTATTCGTTAGAAACAAAAGTAGAAATCTTTCCTCTTTAAAATATTAGTAAAGTTGAACCAATTTAATTTATTCGTTGTAACACATTTAGACCCGAATTGGAAGTGTATACCCTTTACAAACGATTGTCCTATAAAGTTCAATTTTAAAGGTACAATCTGTATCCATTTTGCTAGATGACTAGTACCTACACTAAGTGATTTCAAACCTCACCGATAGTGAAATGAATAGTTCGAATCAAGTAAATTGAGCGCGTAATATAATATATATATATAATATATATCGAGGGATGAAAGGCTATTTGACTTAAAATACACTTTTGGGCGATAATGTTTCAAAAACAAGGCTCGGCTACTGACGACTCTACACATCAACGGAAGCAATAACCTAACTAGTAGAATATTTATTTATGCATGTCTAGGGATTAGTCACTTTATTTAGTATTATTAATTTGTATAATCGAGTATATTATAAACTAGTCGATTAATTTATTATATATCAATATTTCATGTTGGCAACACCAATCGATGTGAGGATATAAAAGTACATGTAAAGCCCTTCTGGGTTCTCTTTTTCTGTTTGGAGCGGACAAGTAAAGTCAATACACAACGCACGTCGTTATTATTGCTGAACCTACGCCCTGCTTCAACGAAACCCTCGCCACGGTCGCATTCTTTCTGTCCCTTCGTAACAATATTGACTTAGCGATTTTTTCTGCGCCGAATGAGCATGCTTTCCTGTAAAGTTGAATAAATGTCGCTTAGGTCAAATAACCCCTTAATGTTTAATTTAGGTTAGCTACGGTAATGGACAATTGTCTAATAATGTGAGGACCATAGCTCGTAATTAGAAACCGCAGCGTAATTGAGATGTTCAGCGATGTGCTTAGTACCATAAGCGGAAGCGATGATACTATCAAACGTTATGTTACATCATCACGCCTATATTCCTCGAAGGAGTAGGCAGAAGTGCTGTAGTGCACCCACACCCCGCCGATGATTTTGGTCCCTATGTAATAGGGGGTAAGCCTATTGATATTATACCGAACACATTCTCCTTAATACGAGGGAAATTTGGTGACTACGTCTTTAAATACAGTTACTTATTCGATAAACACATCTTTACGTTAACTTACGTATGTTTATGTGGGCGGAAATGTTGTATCAAATAAAACTCTTCATTAAAATTCAATCTTGTATAATCGGAAAAATAAAATAAACTCTTATTTAAAACACGTCGTGCATCAACTGCCTTCAATCTTACACTGGCTTTCAAACTCTCCTGTCAATCCTTCATTCTTTCGTCTCATTTTTCATCCTCCACTTATATTGAAGTAACATTAAAATTTTTGACAAACTGAAAAATCGATAACTATAAAAATTGGTAAACGTTGGCAATCAAATCAAATCAAATTTATTTGTTCAAACATGAGTGTACATACATACAAACAAGTGAGTGCATGCAAGATGTTAAGTTTATACAGATGTTCTCGTCATGTTTGCCACATATATGGCGTACAATCAATATTAATTTTCATTAAGCTTTTCCTGGTTTCAAATAATATTATTAATCGCTCCACTTAACACTACCCGTGCTATCACTGGTCGATTCGACCGCAAGCGAATGCCTGTCCGACAGTGTAATCTGGTATGTGCCCGCAGTAGGCCGAGCAGCGTGTTTTGGTCACTCAATGGAGAAATCATCCGGAAGATGTTATATTCAGGTTAATGGTTAGGGTCACTGGGACCAGTCCAATCTAGATTACATTGTGAAGTTTTGGGTTAGGTCTGAAACTAAGCCTGTGGAAGTTACTAATGGGCTACCATAAACCGTTGCGTGATGTAAATGACTAGGTATATTTTTACGACAAATTTGAAGGTTTTTTTTTTGTTACTGTGTTTAAGAATGTTTTGCTGTAATATAAGAAATTTTGTTGAATCTATCACACTATATCTGCTCGTTTGCCTCCCTATCTCATAAAAAAAAATCTCTATTAATATATACCACGTATATTTATATTGATATGATTGCACTATGAATCGGGTTTTTTTTGTGGCATGACTGGCAAAACTTAACGATTTTGGTTTTTTTAGAGCACCAGGAGCTAATTCGTTTTTAGGGTTCCGTACCCACATGGTAAAACGGGAAACCTATTACTGAGACTTCGCTGTCCGTCCGTCCGTCCGTCTGTCACCAGGCTGTATCTCATGAACTGTTATAGTTAGAGAGTTGAAATTTCCACAGATTATGCATTTCTGTGGCCAATATAACAACAAATACTAAAACTGTTAAAACTGTTAATCATCTGGAATAGGGTCCTAGTTACCAGTGGTTGAGGCTCCAAAGAGAGGAATTTCCTCACAATGCGCGTCGTCTCCAGAAGTACCGCCTTTTGAATCTGTCTCTTGATCCAGCTGCCTGATTATTTATTTATTTATTAGGACAGCCAAAAATTCATGCATGAATAACATATAAATATAGCATACAAATAAGGTAACACTAAACGCACAATTAATAAAGGTGTCACAACGTGCATAATGATGTAGTACGAAATAGGAATAACATAATACATTGGTGACAAATGAAAAATTTGAAAACGATAACAAAAATGAAATGGTAGAGATTTAGACATGCAATCATTATCGCAGCAAAGATGGCAAGGCCAGTTTCCAAAACTTGCAGTATATCATTAAATAAATCCACTTCATTACCGATTGAGTTTAAGGTTGATGACAGTCTTGACAATAGGGAGAACTGTTTTAGATTCGTTCTGGCGGGTGCTTTATGTAAAAGGCTAATAGCACGAGTTGACCGGATTGGCAACCTACGAGGTATATTTATTTAGTAAAATGACATCAGCAACGTAGGAATATTGTATGTTAACAACAAAAAACCGGCCAAGTGCGAGTCGGACTCGCGCACGAAGGGTTCCGTACCATTATCTATTTAAACGGCAAAAAAATCACGTTTGTTGTATGTGAGCCCCTTAAATATTAATTTTATTCTGTTTTTTAGTATTTGTGGTTATAGCGGCAACCGAAATACATCATCTGTGAAAATTTCAACTCTCTAACTATCACGGTTCATGAGATACAGCTTGGTGACAGACGGACGGACGGACGGACAGCGAAGTCTCAGCAATAGGGTTCCCGTTTTACCCTTTGGGTACGGAACCCTAAAAAAACACATCAATCAACAGGCAATTGAAAAAGGTAAAAAAAATAAACTCAAAAGTAAACTCGTTCATATAGCTTACAAACTTATAAAATATAAGCAGTATTTATCCTGCTGTCTTTTGACCACTATCGTTTAACGTCAAATTTTAGACAATCAAGGCTTATCAATAGCGCAAAAGAAAAAAAAAACTAGTTTATTTTAATAGAATATTACAGAAACGAAATACGTAAAATGTAGCTGTCACCTTCACTCTCTGCGCAAACGCAAATAAAAAATCACCCAAATTTATCTTAAGCATTCGGAATAAAGGCGTAATAATGCACAATAAAAAGAGATAGCCTATTCCCATTAACGATCGCCCGTAATCTCGCATACATATCATTAAACCTTTAATACAACTCTGCATGCAAAAATATTTGTCCCACAACAATGCGAAGGGTCCAAGTGACCCATCAAGATTCCGTAATCACAACGGGAATGTACCACGAATGTGACCCGGTCATTGGCGGGTTGGGTAATTGAAAACAGGTGGAGAGAAATTTGTGAATGCTTTGTTTTTAGTACGGGTTGTTTTTATCCCCGCTATAAGATGAGATGGAATTACGATATAACTTTGTAGGGTTAATATGGTAGTTGTAGCATTTGTTAGATAATATTTAAAACTAGAGGCACCTGCGAATCTAAAACGATTTTGGTTTTTTTAAAGCACCAGGAGCTAATTCGTTTTTAGGGTTCCGTACCCACATGGTAAAACGGGAACCCTATTACTGAGACTTCGCTGTCCGTCCGTCCGTCCGTCCGTCTGTCACCAGGCTGTATCTCATGAACTGTTATAGTTAAAGAGTTGAAATTTCCACAGATTATGCATTTCTGTGGCCACTATAACAACAAATACTAAAAAACAGAATAAAATAAATATTTAAGGGGGCTCCCATACAAGAAACGTGATTTTTTGCTCGTTTTTAGTTTTCAGGGTTCTAAATTTTTATAAAGTGTTTTTATTTTTATCTTTTTCAAATTCTAAATTGACCATTGATACAGTGCATAAATAATTTTCATTAATTGGAACAAAAATTTTGGTGTATATACAAATTAGAAACTTTTATCTTAAACTGAACTCACTCGTAACTTGAAAAGCGACTTTGTCACCTTGGTTTTTTTATAGATAATGGTACGGAACCCTTCGTGCGCGAGTCCGACTCGCACTTGGCCGGTTTTCTACAGTAAATATTAGGTGTCCTAAATATCTTGGACGCTGTTTTCATGCTGAATATCATAGTGTCATCTGTTTAATATTTTTTTGGTTGTGTGCGTTCTGAGAGATATGCCAACCCAACGTTCATAATAAATTATTATCTATTTCTAATGAACATTAGGACATTTTTAAACTGAAAAATGCAATTTTTGGTGGTACGTAAATTAATTAAGATTATTAAAAGGTTTGAATTAAAAAAATATATTAATAAACGTCACGTTTGCGCTTCGACGGCCTTAATAAATAAAGAAGGCATATTTTTAATATTATGGATCAACACTTCAAGTTTAGCCTTCTACTTATCAAGTACAAGTAATCTAAATCAACTGACAGCTACTTGCAAACACAATTACTAATACTAACGTTCGGTATGCAAATGGCATGCTAAATAGTGTTCCATCTGTATAACAATGCAAGTTAGTTACTACAAGCTGATGTTGCACAACTAGTTGACCCCGGTACATTGCTATAGATATGGAAAAATAAAGAAGACTGCATTTTTTAAAATGTCTTTTGACGACATCACATTGTCAGCTCTTTATTTATTTATTAATGATATAATTAGAACGGTCAATTAATTACCATTTAAAGATTATTTATAAAAATAAAGAAGTTTTAACATATGTGTCTACGGTCTTCCAATACCAAAACCAGACTGTAATCCCATCTCCACTGCCCGTCATGCATCAGTGAACTAGGTGGCTTTACAGCACGTCATGGCAAAGGATTTCGGTGAAATGCGTTTATGCCGAGATGGATCGCTAAAAAAGTGCCATCGATTTTTGATTAGAAGTAAACAATTATGACATAATTACACCTTGTATTGTAGGTAACAAATTTTCCTCATTTCTCAATGTTTTTGATCCGAAAAAATATGTTGTGCCTTCAAAAAAAGAATTGAATCAGGAAATTAATATCAACAGGCACCCCTCCGAGCAATTACGTGTATAATTACCGTCCTTTGTAATTTTGTAGTTATTAACTCCCCCCCCCCCTCCCCCCCCTATCTGCTCATCCTCTAATTACAGCTTAGGGGTACGTTTATTTAGTCATCTCACGTATGTTTGGGAAAAATGTTGGGACCTGATTCCGTTGTTTCATATATTTTGGCGCGTGGCCCTATCGTTACACTGGTCAGTGAAGATGTCTGGTCTTTTTATTTTCAATCATCACAATCAAGTTCCATAAATATATAAAAACAAAAATACATGTTTTTGTAAATAAAATGTTCATACATTTAATGGTAATAATGGTTTATATGAGACTCTTTATTTGAAGGTAATATACTCACTACATTATTTCATCTACAAAATATGACCATTGTCCTACATTATTAAATTCTCTTAGTTAGCAAGCGAGTCTTCTCAAGGTATTGTTTGATAAAGAATGTGGTTTTCAACATTGAGGTAGAAAATCAGAACTGTATTTTTTTTGTCTCCTATTAAAAATGAGACCATAGCCTATAGCCATAAACTTTTAAATAAACGTATAAATGAGGTAATAATAACTAGATGCAATTGGTCGTAGATCCCTGCTGACTTCCGTGATAGATAGGGATCCGAAATAGCCAGTTGGGGAGCCATACCGATGACATTTTTATTTCTTCACATATTTGTGGCCTTGTTTTCCTCATGTTACGTTTTATTGCCCTAATAAGTCGGCGGGGATATGTGCATGCCTTGGGAGGTATTAACCCCATGAACCAATAAAATCTTAGCTGTGAATACCTATAAATTATTAAAGAGGTCTAGAAAAATAAGTCATTAAAGCCAAGTGTTAGGTATATCTTGCCGACGCACTATCGCGCACTTAGAGTCATTTGATGCGCAAAAGGTTTTGATTAAGTATTTACCTCATAAAAAATAACCATTTTTAGCTTATAATGTAGTGTTTAAGTAATTATTTTACACTAAATTAAGTTTGATGACGCATGTAAAATATAAAACCGGCCAAGTGCGTGTCGGACTCGCGCACGAAAGGTTCCGTACCATTATCTATAAAAAAACCAAGGTGTCAAAGTCGCTTTTCAAGTTACGAGTGTGTTTTCAGTTTGTGTTAAAAGCTTCTAATTTGTATATATGTTACGGCTAAAACCCGAAGTGCGGCTACACCTAGTTTTAACCGGTTAGAACTAGGTGTAGTCACTTACTCTTGGTTAAATCTAGTACGAGCCGATTGATTTCGGGTAAAACTAGGTCTATCCTTCATCATGCCAGCTACAACTAGGTCCAGCCATTCCCTGTTGGATAAAACTAGATCTATCCGATATCATTCCGGCTAGAACTAGGTCTAGACAATCCCTGTTGGATAAAACTAGATGCAAACAAGTTCATACAAGTAACAGGCGCCTTCGTTACTCTCATCATCAACTAACTCTCTAAGAATTTTCTCAAGATCTTCCTCACTTTCTATATTTGCAAGGACTTCAGGTGGCAAATCAGATGATTTCAGCCCGACCTTTACATCAGAACCGAACATTGCCTGGCACGGCGATCTTTTAATTCTGTGATGGTAAGCTCTATTTTTCATTAGCTGAATAAATCGTAAGCCTTCTAACCATTTTTGGCTATTCTCGTCAGCCATCCAAGTCATAAGCATTTTTTCTGTCTTGATTGGCTCGTTCAACACTACCTTGTGACTGGCTGTGTCGTGGTTTCCCATGTACAATCTTCAAACCTGGCCACATCTGAGTCAAACTTTCCACAACTCGATTAGCGAACTCTCTGCCATTGTCGGATTGAAGTATTGAGGGTGATCCAAAGATACAAAATATATCAAGTAATTTCTTTGATACTTCTTCCGCAGTTTTCCTTTGTAACGGATGAAGTTGTACGAATTTCGTGAGGTGGTCCTGATAAACTAGTATGAACTTGTAGTCACCATCTAGGTTTGTCTGCATGTCTATTAAATCTACTTGGCAACGGCTGTTTAGCTCGCTGGATAATATAGGCTTTACAACAAGGCCTTTTTTGGTAGATTTTTGTTTCATTTGACATGGCTTACATAAACGAAGATACAAAAGAATCGCCTCCTGAGTAATATTTGCATACTTCTTTTTAGCTTCAGCAACCATTCTGTTTCTTCCGCCGTGCCCAACGCACAGATGTATTTCATGAAGAACATCAAACAAGTCTTCATTCTTGACGTAATGTTTGATATTTTCGGAATGTTCGGTGCTCGACACAGGAGAAATCAACTTTTCGATGTCGCCAATACAACAAACATCGAAGCGCTTCAAACGGTGATATTGTAACTTAGAACGTTTTGTGGATATTTTGGCAGCTTTAACGTCTTCTATAAACTTGGAATACTGCACATCCTTCATGTAGCTTTGATTTTCACCATATTTTGTGGCTAATAAACACTGAAACTGTTCCAAAAAACTTGACTTCATAGTCTGTAGGTCTTCATTCACAGCCATTTTGAATTCGATTGTATAAGTGCGCAAAAACAAGAAAGTACGTCTGTTTTGTACAACGGCACAAACGGCACAAACTCAAAGCGCAAGGGCAAACGCGGGTGTACGGGTGGCGGGCGGCAGGGGCGCGCGACTCGCGTGAGCCAGGCGCCTGTTACTTGTATGAACTTGTTTGCATCTAGTTTTATCCAACAGGGATTGTCTGGACCTAGTTCTAGCCGGAATGATATCGGATAGACCTAGTTTTATCCAACAGGGAATGGCTGGACCTAGTTGTAGCCGGCATGATGAAGGATAGACCTAGTTTTACCCGAAATCAATCGGCTCGTACTAGATTTAACCAAGAGTAAGTGACTACACGTAGTTCTAACCGGTTAAAACTAGGTGTAGCCGCACTTCGGGTTTTAGCCGTAACATATACACCAAAATTTTAGTCCCAATTTATGAAAATTATTTATGCACTGTATCAATGGTCAATTTAGAATTTGAAAAAGATAAAAATAAAAACACTTTATAAAAATTTTGAACCCTGAAAACTAAAAACGAGCAAAAAATCACGTTTCTTGTATGGGAGCCCCCTTAAATATTTATTTTATTCTGTTTTTTAGTATTTGTTGTTATAGCGGCCACAGAAATACATAATCTGTGAAAATTTCAACTCTGTAACTATAACAGTTCATGAGATACAAGCCTGTTGACAGACGGACGGACGGACGGACAGCGAAGTCTCAGTAATAGGGTTCCCGTTTTACCCTTTGGGTACGGAACCCTAAAAATTTAACTAGAAGGAATTCAATCAATATAAGAGTATTTATGTACAGTTGTATCTGTAGGAGTAACATGTTGTGTGCTATGTACGAGTAGGTACATCGCTGTACACTATACTTTAACTAGTAACTATTCGTTATTGATTTTAAAAACACCTACTTTTCGATGGGATTTTGCCCATTTACTATAATATTAAAATAGCGAAAGGTACATAACAAAGGTTTTATATCTCCAGTCTCATGATTAGATTTTTTTCTAAGTTTCAAATTTTTTGTTAAATTGTTTCACCTCAATCTCTTTGAGGATATTAAACTGCTGGAATATTGACAAAATGAGACGATCGGTAGCTGTTTCTGAAATAATAAAAATAAATTAATATAATAATTATTTTAAACGGTAAACGCAAAAATCTGTTTTTGATTGATATTAAAGCAAGCAAGGAAATAAAACAATTGCTAAAGAAATAACCCTTAAGGATAGCTTTTTTATTGATGTTGCTAGCAAAAAGGCTATAAGAGCGACATTAAGGGCCCAGATTAGCAATTCTCGGGGTTACACCAATTAGAGGCAGGCGGTGGATTATAACTGCACCGAGTTGTAACTCGCCCACTTTATGGCCGCCACTCGCTTCAGACCTCGTAGTAAAGCGTTAATGTTGGCTTTTTACGCATTTGGTTGTTTTCATGTTCCATCAAAATATAAAAGTGTTTGTTCGAATAATTTATTTTTGTTCCTTTATTTTTGTATTTACTTACTAACTTATTTATGATCTTTCATAAAGCCGCATCACTGCTGTGGCTGATTTCAGTAAAACTCTTTAATGATCTCATCTATATTTATTAAATAACAAGAACGTTATATGTTTAACGAAGCTATGGAAGCTAGTGGAAAATGGAGAAATGCGTAAGAAAAATGGAGGGAGTCTTTTCCTACACAATTAAAATACGTCTTTACTTGAGAGACACATAAAACGTACCGAATACGTGAATGTTATTCTTTCTCACATGCTAATTTTTCTTACGAGACTTATAAACAAACACTTTTATCTTTGTTGAAACACTTGTAGATTTATGTCTTGTCTTGACTTGAGAGTCAGACGTCGAGTGCCTTGATATCCGTAAGCGGCTTTAGAAGTCGCATGTCTATTTACGTGTGCCGAGTTTACAAGTGTCATGTAATACGAACCGAATCCACAAGTGCTTGTAAAAGTAAATTTAATTCCACATTAAGTTTAAGCGGCAATGCTTTGGGCAGTTGAACATTCCGCGGCTTGCGTTCCTCGCGCCGTTGGCTACCAGCCTTTAAACCTCGTGAACTATGGCAGAGTATGTACCAAGAAGTAACATGATACTTACAAACAAGGGCATTTAATAGTCAGTTTACGTATGTAACTTAGTCAAACCAGCAGCGAGTTTGATTCCGTCCTAATAAAAGGTTATTCAATTCAATTCAATAAATTTATTTCAGATAATTACATCCATATGTGTTAGTAACAATTTTTATTTAAGATTATGTTAGTAGATGACAAAGGACAATTTACAAAATACAGTTTAGCCAATTTATATTTTCAATTGATAATTCTTATTTTATTATTTATTTAAATCTATAATAACATTGAATAATATTTTACTGGGACATAATTTCTGATATTTTTTTTTTGAATTATTGCCATTAATGTGATGTGTGTTTGTTAAGCTAATAAATACTAGCTAATAATACAAAATAAATTTTCATCAGACTAACAAAAGTTTAGAGTAGTGACGGAACCCTAAACATTTTAGAAGGAATTCGGAGGAATAAAAAGGTCTAAATTTTTTATACTCTCGCAAACATTTCAATTTACTAAAATAATATAATTTATTGGCCTCGGAACTGTGATGAGCATTTTATCAAATACTTACAGTTATTTGCGGAATATTTGCTAGACGTTCATGAGAAAAATCTATGTAAAATTTTACGTCAATAAGTTTTTTACATATTTCATGTCGTTGCTATTTCAGCGTCAAAGGAACGAGCACTCAAAGAAACCATAAATCCAGCCAAAGAATCTCCGTTTAGGCATTTGAATGCAGTGATGTGGTGTGTATGATAAGATTATGCGAATAAGTTTGCACTCTCTAAAATATGGATTTCGAATCAAAAGGATTTAAGTAAAAATGTCTAAACACCCTAATAGCAAAATGACCTATATAAGCAAAGTAGTCCCATTAGCACAAATATATACCACATAGATTTTTTTGTTTATCTTGTGTAAAGTCTTGTAAGCTTGAACATGGAATCTCTATCAGAATAGTTATGATAAACTGTTAATCTATTCATTCTAATAATAGACGAAATTCATAGTTTAGTTTTATTTCTTTGAACTCTCCGTGAACGTAAAATCAGTAGGACCGCTCATGTCAGACAATGTCAAGCTCTACACATAGATATTAATCCATATATAGCCTTATTATAGGTTTATAAAGATAACATAAACAGCACTATATTATTATTATTTGAAATTAAGATATAACTTATTTATTTACATAACGTTCACATCTTTTATGTTCAGATAACGCCAATCTTGGATAAACTGTGAGAAGAAAAGTTAAAGATCTTAATATTATTTTGCGTATAAATTTACTATAATGTCTTAGTTCCGCTATCTCTTTTAACTTGTGTCACAGAATGACATTCGAAATCGTTCTCGCTGTGATTCGAGTGACTCGGAGCGATATTTTTGTCTCCAAGCACATTATGCGGTTATAAAATTCAAAATTCCCTCATATTGTCCTTACAATTGACAACAATACGTAGCGTACTCCATCCTATAGAATTCCTTTCTCTTAAAATACAGTTTTGCTCCCCCATAAGGTCACAAAGTTTCTGAAAACAAATAAACAACAGATAACACTAAGTATGTAACATTTTTGTTTTTTACATGTGGAAGATGCATTTACGCATCCCTGCTCGCTAAGCTGCTCGCACATCTACTAACTACTTACTATGTTACAAACAACTCAATGTGTGCACAACCTAACTAGTGTTTGGCCTACCTGCTAGTTGATTACTTATTTACTTTGAGTAGCTCGTTCTGTAATGCTTGTGACTGCAGGAAGTCATGCCTCGTTACTGATTTGGGCGTAGTGTGGCACTTACGATGACGGTGGCGTGTAGGCCCACGAGTTTGGAAAGCAGACAGCAAGATATTTTCATTGGGGGAGTGCATAGGAAAGATACAAGTGGAGGTATTAAAGGAATTAGGTACATTTGGAAAGGAAAAATTAAGGGAGGACTCCGAGGGAGGGACACAAAATGAGGGAGGGGGTAAAGTATTAGTAAGTAGAGGGGGTATTTAAAACAAGGAAGAGGAGAAACCTGTAGCAGGTTATGCGTTAGCATGGATGATGTAAGAAATTAAAGATTATTAGTATATCAAAGTTACATGTTTATTGTAACAGGAATAAAAGCAGAAGACAATATAACAAAGAACGTGGATACCGTTACTATGTATATTTAAAAATAAAACCAGCCAGGTACATATTTATTACTAAAAAGTACCTATACTCAACACGCTCCCTTAAATTGTACCGCGCTACCATTGTAAACCGGGTCAAAACATAAACACGTAAACTAGACAACAAGGTATATAACAAAACAACACATTAAACAAAACTACATAACTCCTAAACCTTCCATACAGAAATTATGTTTCTGCTTAGGCAGCGGTTTTGTTAATATATCACCAATCATTTCCTCTGTTGGGATATAATGTATTACAATATCGCTATTTAATTTCAAAGTTTCCCTTAAAAAGTTATATTTAATACTTATGTGTTTGCTGCGGGAATGAAACACAGGATCCCTCGACAAAGCAATGGCTCCTTGATTGTCCGCATGCAATACGACCTTGTTAAAGTTTACTAACCCGATTTCAGTTAACAAACTATTCAAGTACATAGCCTCCTTCATACTCGAGGCTAAGCTAACGTACTCCGCCTCACAAGTTGAAGTCGCAACACATCTCTGTTTCTGGGATTTCCACGAGATTGCTGCATCAGCTAATTTAAACGCATAGCCCGAATAACTTCGCCTATCTATAATACAATTACCCCAATCGCTATCCGAATAACCTACTATACAGTTACCGGTTTTCCTATACACAAGACCACGGTCACAGGTCCTCTTAAGATAGCGGAGTATTCTTAACGCTGCCTTCCAGCATCTTTCGTCCGCTTTGTCTACGAACTGGCCCAATTTCGCCACCGCGTGAGAAATATCCGGTCGGGTACCTACGGATAGATAAAGCAGAGAACCGATTAATTCTCTATACGGCAAATTGCGGTCTCCGTTTTTATCCGTATTTTCCAATTTGAAACTCACCTCCATCGGCGTCGATTTCGTTTCTTTGCAATTTTCTAGACGAAAATGTTTTAATAATTTTTCGACGTATTGTCGCTGTGACAACTTAATGGCGTTGTCAGTTCTGACAAAATCTATGCCCAAAATAAATTTGGCAATACCAAAGTCTTTCAATTCAAACTCTTTTGCTAGTTCAATTTTAAAGTCGACAATACAACCTCTATTCTGACTCGCGATCAAAATATCGTCCGTGTAGACACAAACAAAGAGTTTCGTTCCGCGGTCATCTACATCTTTGAAATAAAAACATGGTTCGTTCAAAGACTGCTTGAAATGCATCTTCTTCAGCTTTTCGTCCAGCCTTATGTTCCACTGGCGTCCAGCTTGCTTTAAACCATATAGACTTGCGTAAACTGCATACATTACCGCCAGCTTTTAAATCGTCTAACATTTTCATGGCCTGCTTTCGCACCGAAACATCTTGTTCTGTTTCCACCAACTTGACTAGACTCTCTTCTAAAAGCTCTGGTATCTTCATGTACACCTCTTCTTCCAGGTATCCATTCAAATAAGCCGTATTGATGTCTATTTGATGAACCTCCATGTCTAACTCCACAGCTACAGCGGCTAGTAGTCTGACCGTATCAAGCCTCATCACTGGAGCAAAAGTCTCGCGATAGTCAACTCCGTAACGCTGACTATAGCCCTTCGCAACCAGTCTGGCTTTCTTCTTCTCAGACTTATCCACGTTTAGCTTCGTAGTGAGAACAAAACGACATCCCACTACATCACGGTTCCGAGGTTTCTTTACTATGTCCCATGTTTGATTTTTAACGAGGCTCCTTATCTCTGACTTAATGGCATCCTCCCACAGATTTCGCTCATTACTCGAAAGTGCCTCCCGCAATGAAGTTTCTTCTGCAGCACCTACGAAGTCTTCGCAATCAGCGAACTCCTCCGGTCCAACAGCAGGTTCAGCTGGTTCATTTCTACCATTCCCACCCATACATGGTCTCTCTTCCATTTCACTTGGCTCTCGCTCCCTACACGGTACGCTTACCGTCCTGTAAATCTTCTTCGGTCTACCAACTTGGCCTCTTTGAAGTTTTGGCCTTCCAGGAGCCCTTCTTACCTCTATTACCGATGGTAACTCTTCTTCATCAGCATTGTTTGCTAATGGTTCCGGTTGAGCCAACACACCTGGCATTGAAGCACGTTCGTGTGTCGAGGAAGATGGTAGATCAAACTCCAGCTCCACATATCTTGGTTCTGCATCCTGTGACCTTTCATTCGTCACCTCAAACGGATCTATACATTCCTCATTTTCAGAACACTCTTTTTCTAGGAATCTGACATCCCTCGCGACTATCAGTTTGTGATCATCTAGCAACCATACTCGATATCCTTTATGATCTCTCGGGTAACCTACGAAAATTCCTTTCTTACCTCTAGGTGCGAACTTGTCCTTATTTGTGTCCTTATCAAGAACGTACACCTTCGTTCCAAAAGGTCGCAAATAATGGACACTCACTGGTCTACCAAATAATTTTTCGAATGGTATTTCACCACCAATCGCACTGGACGGGCATCTATTCCTAATATGACATGCAGTGACGACTGCATCCGCCCAAAAACCTTTCGACAGTCCCGATGAAAATAAAATACATCTCGCCATTTCCAATAGAGTTTTATTCATCCTTTCTGCTACACCATTTGATTGGGGGCACTGAGGAATTGTTTTTCTTCTACTGATCCCTTCCTTCTTCAAGAAATCATCAAACTCCCTGCTACAATATTCGCCACCATTATCAGTATGCAAGTATTTTATCTTTTTACCAGTCACGTTCTCTACGTACTGCTTGTATACTTTAAAAACCGTAAAAACCATGCTCTTTTTACTCAATAAGTATACCTCGCACCACCTCGTAGAATCGTCGATAAACGTAACAAAATATTTTGCGCCACCTAGAGCAGTATTTTGCATCGGCCCTACCACATCAGAATAAACTATTTTTAGCATCTCATTGCATGGCCCACTAGAGCTTGAAAAAGGTAGCGAACTCATTTTACCACGGATGCATATTTCGCAGTTACGCAACTTATTTACGTTCGTCAAATCAGTCTTTGACCCTAAATTGCAGTGGTTGATGAGTTTTACTAAGTCCTTGGCATTTAGATGACCTAAACGCTCATGCCACTCTTGGATATCAACCCTGTTCGTTGAAACCGCAGAGGCCTGAGCACACTGTTCCTGAACATAATATAAATTACCCTTACGATATGCAACTAAATTAACTTCACCTTTGCAATCAGTCACTAGAGCCCTATCGTTCCTAAAAGTGACCTGATAACCCTTATCGGTAATCTTAGCAACTGAAATCAAGTTAGCACGTAAATCTGGAACATATAGCGTGTTCGGTAATTGAACTACTGTTTTAGAGTCATCATAACATGCGGACAACCTTACCGTACCTTTACCTTGTACAAGAGCACTTTTATCGGTAGCTAAATTCAATTTTCCATAAGATGGTAGTAATGTATCTTCGAATAAAGCTTTACTGTTACACAAGTGGCTAGTACAGCCACTGTCAATGATCCAGTTTCCATTCTCACAGCTCGCAACATTACAATCATCTGAAAAACAATTATATGTTACAAAACCAGAACAATTTACAAGATCCGTCTTGAATTTTTCACATTCTGATGCCTTATGACCTACTCTATGGCATTTAAAACATTTATATACAAATTTAGAATTCGTGCTGCTACTATCGACTGACTGTACAGGAGTTTTCTTCTTGAATTTTCTACTGCTCTTCACTATCAGAGCATTATCACTGCCAGTACGTCTAGAGTTACTCTCCTCAAGAATTTTAATCTTTAGGATCTCTGGATCCGGAAATGCATCTCGAGATTCGATCGCACACCTAAAATTCTCGTAACTCGCTGGCAAGCTATACAGTAACATAATAGACGCTAAGTCGTTATGTATATCTATATTCATATCGTGCAACTTATCTTTGGCCTCGAAGAATCTGGCTAGATGTTCGTGAACGTCATCACCTTCGCTCATCTTGCATAACGTGAGCTGCTTTAACAAGGTAGCCTTCCTGGCTGGTCCTTTTGAAGCATGCACCAACTCCAACTTCATCCAAACGTCCTTAGATGTCTTGCACCCTCGTACATGACGTAACTCACTTGAGCTCATCGCCAAGATAAGCTCAGCCCTCGCCTTCGAATCGTAAGACTCCCACACGACAGCCTCTGGTAGTTCAGCTGGCCTCGGCTTGGAACCGTCAACGTACTCCCACAGATCATTCTTGATCAGGATCGCCTGTGCTTGCACTGACCAGGAATCATAATTATTCCTATCAAGAGCTTGAATCCTTACTGTACTCATGGTGCTGCCCTTCTCGCTGCTCCACCCACAGGTAAGATCTCTTTCGCACTTTTAAACGACGATCACACGTAACTTTTATAACGTTACTCTAAATAGGTTAATTTCTTACATCCAAGCTGGGTTCTGGGCCCATAACCATTGTAGCAGGTTATGCGTTAGCATGGATGATGTAAGAAATTAAAGATTATTAGTATATCAAAGATACATGTTTATTGTAACAGGAATAAAAGCAGAAGACAATATAACAAAGAACGTGGATACCGTTACTATGTATATTTAAAAATAAAACCAGCCAGGTACATATTTATTACTAAAAAGTACCTATACTCAACAAAACCTGCATACCAAATTATCAAAATGTTTTTACATAGTCTAATAATAACTTACATATCCTATTCTTGACTCAGCAGTACCAATACCAGTCGAACATTCATGCCCAATTGTGTCTAAGACCTTCATATTGTTCTCAAATACAATTGGAAGAATGTTCTGTTTCCAGTTTTGGCCCTGCTTGTGTTTGCATCGGCGTTCTCCTTCGTTGCCTTATTTATAATATCCCGCCATGTCTGTAAGAATTATTAAAAGACCTTCATAGTGTTCTTAGATACAATTGGAAGAATCTGCTATTTCCAGTTTTGGCCCGACTTGTTTGCATCGGCGTTCTCCTTCCTTGCCTTCCTTTTAATATCCGTAAGAATTATTAAAAGACCTTCATAGTGGTCTCAGATACAATTGGAAGAATCTGCTATTTCCAGTTTTGGCCCGACTTGTTTGCATCGGCGTTCTCCTTCGTTGCCTTTCTTTTAATATCCCGTCATGTCTGTAAGAATTATGAAAAGACCTTCATAGTGGTCTCAGATACAATTGGAAGAATCTGCTATTTCCAGTTTTAGCCCGACTTGTTTGCATCGGCGTTCTCCTTCGTTGCCTTTCTTTTAATATCCCGCCATGTCTGTAAGAATTATTAAAAGACCTTCATAGTGGTCTCAGATACAATTGGAAGAATCTGCTATTTCCAGTTTTGGCCCGACTTGTTTGCATCGGCGTTCTCCTTCCTTGCCTTCCTTTTAATATTCCGCCATGTCTGCAAGAATTATTAAAAGACCTTCATAGTTTTCTCAAATACAATTGAACAAATGTGCTGTTTCCAGTTTTGGCCCTGATCGTGTTTGCATCGACGTTTTCCTTCCTTGCCTTTCTTTTAATAACCCGCCATGCTGTCTGTAAGAATTATTAAAAGACCTTCATAGTTTTCTCAAATACAATTGAAAAAATGTGCTGTTTCCAGTTTTGGCCCTGATTGTGTTTGCATCGACGTTCTTCTTCCTTGCCTTTCTTTTAATATCCCGCCATGTTGTCTGTAAGAATTACTAAAAGACCTTCATAGTGTTCTCAAATACAATTGGAAAAATGTGCTGTTTCCAGTTTCGGCCCTGCTTGTGTTTGCATCGCCGTTCTCTTTCCTTGCCTTTCTGTCAATATCCCGCCATGTCTACCCGAGGTCCATTTGTTGGTACAATGTAGGTAAGTATTTTCCTGCTTCCACTGTTGTTCCCACTTTTCAGAGATTTTGCGAGCCCTATCGGCCCTGTATTTTCGCCGTTAGTAAACATTACATGGAGAGACATATAGTACACCAATAACTTTAGTTGCACTTTTGTGCTTCTTAGCACTGAGAAAGTATATACATGAAGATTAAATACCAGTACAGATTACATATAAGTACCGATTAAATTAAGTTATTAAATGAATATTTGAATAGTACTTACACTTTTTTACTCTCCATTATTTTGTTTACACCGTTGAGGTTGGATCATAAACAATTTTTCTCGTATTATCCTAATAATCATAAACTACTCACTTCTTTTTAATTTTATCTATGAAAATAGAAGCATTTGCATGCAGCATCTTTTTTCGTTATATAGCTCTGTTCCACTCTACTCGACATTACGTTGGATGGTGTGTGCCCTTAATGAACAGAAGATTTATTGATAATATGTTATCTGTATTGGTTCATTTGAACTGTGGTACAATTGTATCGGCATGCGTGCTGTCACTACTGGACCTTGGGTACAGTACAGGCAAATTCATTCATAAATCGAAAATTTCATGCTGTAAAATTCTCGTGGCTTTTAATAAAAACTTTGTTTAAGCTTTGTATGTATACTCGCACATTAGGGAGTGCTCTGTAGTTTCACCGTATTCAATTGTTTTAAATCGTGTACATAAAATATGTATTTTTATCTAGGTACGCACAGTTATTTCAAGTTGACAGACACAATAATAGGGTCTACAATCGTCTGCATCCATAAATATCTTGAATAAAACAATGCCATAGTTAATGCTCCGTGAAGTAGCCCCCTGGGACCACTGTCCCGGTTGACCCTACGTTCTTAAACAAACGCTACCTGCGTCGAGTGCTTGCTTTTCATTAAACTTTCCACTTCATTACAACCTTCGCTCCGTCCATTTCACGTGTGGTATTTAGTTTTGCTCGTGTTGATTTAAGAACATTGAGCTGTAGAGTCGTAGCTAAGGTGGCTTTGCTTAAGTTTCTTTTTGATAACTAAATACAATGGCATCAGAGTTAAGTTTATTAAAAGATTAATCTAAAGAATGTAATTATTTATTATCCTAACCTGAACAAAGTTAGAAGCATGTCTTATGTACAAAATTACAAAGTATTAATTATCTGTTAAATGCAATTATCTAGGCTTCACAAATGCACTGGTTTTTATTTTATTGGAATAGCAGAAAATAATACATCCATATACTGAGCTCTAGCAGATTTATCCTCTGATGAGATATCATTGAATTTATCCACGAAACAAGGGTTACATTTCAGGAAGTTCATAAGGAGTTTTAAATCACGATTCAATATATAAATTAATACTTCAGCCCTAAACTCCATATCAGTTAATTTTCATAGGAGCGCCCTCAGCTTTGGTAGCTGTTATAGTCAAATTAGTATGAGCGTCAATTCTGACACTAGCTAACTCATTTTTAAAGATGGATTTAGGAATCAGAGTTCGTTTTCTAGGAAGCGAAGATTGTGCAGGCCCTGAGGATATGGTAGTTGATGATGCCTTGATCGTCACCTGTTCATGGTATTTTGGTTAGCTCATTTCAAGGAGTTTTAACGTCATTCATTAGTGTCCCCATGCTGGACGGGAGGGAATTCCATTTTCAGGCCAAATCTTCCAAGTAAGTCTTCTGTATTTCTATCTATCTACCTTGCCTCATAGAGTATCCTTTCAAATTATGTACAATGTCATATAATTTTTCGGTTAATTTAAAAGTTTGTTTCGCTAATATATGTTCGTTTAGTGCTTTATCGGTGCTTAGAAATTATGTGAACCCTTCATTTGACGACATTGATAACATTAAATCAATTTCCTAACCAGCCGTCCCCAATAAATTAAGACTATGTCTTAAACACATTGAAGAGCTTATTAGGTTGGTCATCCCATATTGTTGAAATTTGCTCACCAATAAGTGCAGTAGAAGTTTTTTATTATTATTTAATCCTTATATGGGCGGAAATGTTGTATGAAATAAAAATCTTCAGTACAAATAAATCTTCTTATATAACTTATAGAAATAACATAAAATAATCAAACAGTTAAAATACGTCTTTCTTCGTCCATTGTCAATCTCACACTGGATTTCACTCTCCTTTCATTCCTTCGCTCTTTCGTCTCATTTAAGCTTCGAACTCACATATACTATCCTACACTTATATTCTTAAATTGTATAAACCTTATATTTTAATTTTTGATTGTTTGATTTCATGAATATTCCCTTTATTCGCGTTGATGGACATACGAGCCCACGGATCTTTGAGTAAACGTGTCTTAGGAGCTCACGACAATAGTGTCAAGAGTAAGTTTTGCACATAAGCATATCTGTTGTGAGCAACATTCCATCAGTAATTTTACATACATATTAAGTCTACGACGGCTCACAATAAAATTACTAGCGTAGTGGACGAGCTTGAACGAGCATTGGTATTTGAAACGAAATAAACCACTCCAATCTAAATGCATCAGTATTTCACAATGCATGGGCGAATTTGACGGATATCGTTCAAAAATGTTTTGTTTCCCCGCGTCATAGGCTCGCCGGAGCCCGGTATCATTCGGTGTAATCCGGTTTTGTTCGAGCCATCCAAGCGAGTGCAGCAACCTATACCGCTGTTTTGCTATTCCATCAGTTTCAGTCTTCGTATATGGTATCAACCTTACTGCTTTATCAACTTTAGATTTCTTTTCATTTCTTATATATGGTCCCAGTTTAAATATCATTTTTGCAGAGAACTCTAATGCTTTAGATTGAGTGTTTTCTTGTTAATCATTATTAAAGTCTGTAAAAGTTGTATTTAACTCTTCGTAGTTAAATTCTGCAGATGAATAATTCTTTGCAAAGTCATCAGGAGTCAGTTATTGTCTTTTTCATATCAACTGCTATCAATGATTTTGGGACAACTCTAGATAGCCTAATTTCACCCCTAACTTGATAATTTTCAGTTAATGATAGGCTGTTGAGCACATCCAGATGTTAAATTCTCTGCCATGTCTTTCTCTTATTTACCTTTTAGCACTATGTATCTGTGTTATAATCCTCTGTCAACTTGTTTTCAAGACTAATAATATGAATATCAGCCCCACTATCCCTTTCTACAGATATCTATCGGATATAATATCTATCTACGGGTAGCTGCAGATTTTTCTCATGCCACCGTTTCGATATTTGCAAGTCCTCGAAAATTTTTGGGCGTGCATCTCTAATTTAGGAATTCGGCACATTGCACAGTTTGCGTGTTATTTGAAATTTAAGCTTACGTAACACTAAAATCTATGCTATTACGGGTGTTATAAGATTCATGGATGATGTTACAATCTAATTTTAAATAGAGATATGTTAATTTATCTCCAAGGATTGATTTTTTTTAATTTTATTCACGTAACCAAATCGAAACTACAATTCCAAAATGACGTTTCTATAGAAAAGACAGACCACGCATGAGATTGACTTCTATGTTCTGATTGGGAAATTACTTGGAGCTAGTAGGAATTCTACCACACCAACATGAATTTGGCAAAACATGGAGATTTTTTTTAATTTACTAATAAAGAGAGGCTTTGTCGCTTTGTATTAACAATTGAGGAATAAGATGACGTAGAACAAAAATGACTATAGTTTATTAAAATTCAAACTGATACCTACCAAGGAGCCAAAACATTATCAACTTTGAAATTTAGAACCAATTAGCATACTTGCCACTAAAATAATAATTTCTAACAAGGTGCTGTGCTGTGCTTTAGTCCAAGTATATAAACTTGAAAAAGTTTTTATCTGTTGACTTGGTCCCAATTACATCTTCACAGAATATCACAGGTTCTTCCCATGCTATCAATCACGGGGGCTCAGGAGTGTCGTTCTCGATTTGTTGTGGACGCTTGCACCGAATAAGCCCCGTTTATTTGTTCTTCGGGCATCACGCCAGATATATTATTTTGTTAACAACTATAAATACATACACGTATTTGAAAATGTATTGACGGCATAGTCTAGCGGTTTGAACGTAGGCCGCTTGGCTCACTGAACCGAATGGTTGCGGGTCAGTAACAATATCTACAAAATAAGTTCTCATAATTTATTGTAACACAAAATTTAAAATAGTACCCAAAGTTAAATGTAACCTAAAATAAGTTTTTATAATTTTAATACAAATGTAAAATAGTATTTAAAAAAAAAAAAACAGTACAAATGTAAACAATAAGTCCCATACCTCTAGTAAAAATAAGAAATTAGCACCTAGTATAAAATAAACATATTAGAATAAATGTAACCTAGCATAAGACACTAAAATTAGTATATAAAGTAGTCCGTAAAAATATAAAGAAACAACCCCCTGAAGAAATTAAAAAATCTAGTAGCATAATAAAGGTCTCCGATCCATGTCGGAGGAGTTGGATCGCGGGCCGGGCCAGTATAGCGCCCGGACAGAAAAAAAAATAAAAAAAAAAATGGTTGCGGGTTTGATTTCGGAAATGACTTTTTCGGATATTGCTCTGATCTGGGGTGTAACTGTGTTAACTCCTAGTCCATTGTATGATACCCATACCTAATACAAGCTTTGCTTGATTTGGGAACATATGATGAGTATGTATATGGTCTGATATTATTTGTATTAATTAAAATTATTAAGTACTCCCCCGCCTTAATCAATTCCCTAGATCCACTCCATCCTAAGGTTGCCTGGTAGAGATCGCTTTTAGTGATAAGGCCGCCCATTGTGACACTCTGTGTAAACTGTGTGTAATATCAATACTTTTTGCGGTGGAACAATAAAGAGTTATCTATCTATCTATAATTAAAAAAATTAATAAAAAAAAAAAACTATGGGTGTAGGGAATAGTGCTATAAAATCGTACCTATGGATATTTTTTGATCATTCAGCTAACTCTGAACGTATCAAAATAATATTATTTACAACTCTTAATCAATTTATTAAGCTTCTACGAGTATCTACTACTGACTAATATAATGGAAGATGAGATTAAGTCGACCATTAGGATTAAGACTGCGCTGACGTCGCATTTATTGAGAACACCCGATACAGACAAACTGATGATAGCTTATTAAGCAAAAAGGTTTTATAGGCCACATATGTAACACTATCTTTAGAAGCTATTCCATAAATGCTATCTCGTTATTTATTTCTTATGGGAATGGTAAATAAGCCCAAAAGCTTATTTAGATCGCAACATAGACGCAGCACATTCATACTTAATCTTACTGTCGCACTTTTTTTGCAACCTTATAATTTGAAATGATAGATAAGTTGATCTAGTGTTTACTGCAATAGTGCCTAGATACTAGAACGGTTACATCCTGAATTCAACTCTCAATTTCAAACTCTATTAATAAATACCTAAGATGCAAATTATAATGTTAATTTCCGAAGGTTTAATATTCTACTTCCGTAACTAAATGCATTACGTCGTTTGAAGTCAAATCGTGTTAGCCGTCATGTCTGTCAAACCGTCGAGGAAATTAAGCGGAGACTTAACTGATGGGATTAGCGACAGACCAGCTGTGACGAGGGTCCAAGATGCACCTGGGACGTGGGACGAGGATATAAGGAATGGACCAGAAGAGACTAATTAGAAATCGGTAAATTTCGTGTCTGCGAATGTCGTTTTAGTAATGCTGAAAGTTAATGCCGAACATCGTGATAAAACCCGGGACTCAACTACCATAATCGATTTATCGTGTATTTGTCGCAATACTACTCTTTAACATCGTTGTCAAGGTAATTTCTCCTGACATCCTTTTTTTTATTAGGACAGCCAAAAATTGTCGCATTAATGACATATAAATATTAACATATAAATAAGGTAAAACTAAGCACAATTAATAAAGGTGTCACAACATGCATAATTAGTAAGAAATAGGAATAACCGTTTGATAATGACGCATTAGCTATTAATTACTTATCTCATTACGAGATAATGTGTACTTTCGGTCACTGCTTTGGTATTCCCAATTTACCATGTTAGCAGTAATTGCAGTACGTGCCTTCTATATACTACACAGCTCACGACTGAACTATGAAAGAGAGGTATGGAACTTTTTACAACATATTAATTTTATAAGGAGAACGGTAAAGAACAGTTTTTTATTGTAGTATTCTCAGTTTTCGTATGATTATTTTTTGTATTTTGATATATTTTTAAATAAAACTGTGTGCATTTTCATTGGACAACTCTAATGTCTGTTCCGCCATGATATTTTAAAGAAATTTATAAAACTTGAGCAGTCTCTTCCAGTAATTAAGTTTTTCCTCATCGTTGAAAAGTAAATATAGTAATATGCTTGAGCTATATTTTCACATTGCAAATCAGTTTAGAACTTGCTCACGTTTTCGACTTTTGTTGTTTTTATTTCCAATATTTTATTTGTTTGCTTGGACGTATTTGGTTGAAAGACAAGGTGGTATTAGACCAACTCATAGGGGAAAAGGTAGTTCAATAAGCTAGTGAAAAAAATGAGGAAGATTATGCGTAAGAAGATAATTCATAAAAAAATTGTGTCTTAAAAACAGATTGTAACGCGTTATATATTTTCCGTGTTTGAACTCTGATTTGTAATGTTTTATGAGGTGGCACAATAAAAAAATATGTTCCTATCATTGAATAAATTCTTAGTTCTTAGTTAGTTTATAAATTCTTCGAACTGAAGAATCAATTCTTAGTTAACTTTCTTCGTACTAATAATACCATGAACGTGCTTTCAACAATCTTAAAAGCTATTAACGTCGGATAGCTGCCTTTATCGAATGCTTGCTAATTGAATAATCTGTTCTGTTTGATATTTTGTTTGTTTAATTGGCTGATGATATTTGTAAAGTGATCTTGACTTCTCTACTTCTTCTGTCTGTTGTTACATAAATATAATTTATTTATATACTTGTGACTAATGAAAGTGGATTTTCGGGAACATTCCTCACGAAGGTAATTTATGTGAACATAAAAATTATTGTTGTTTTTCGGCTCGTAGGACCAATATTAGCAGCACCGTCGCAAGAAAAGCGTTTTTTTAAATAATTTGAAGAATAATTTAAAATCAGGCAAATGTATGTATCTGTCACAAACATTCATTTTATAACTAAAACACGTTATTTTTCTAAAAACATACATTTGACCACCTTAGTACAAATCAAAACGATCTAACGCGCTTCCTCAGGTCCAATCTATGACTCTTCAGAGTCACTGTCTAAATCTAAGTGATTCCGTTTCGCACTGAAAACTACTAGGCGCAGCATATGACGATCATACGCACTGTGTAACGATTTTGATGCAAGTTTTGGTTCTCTCAATGATATCTAATATTGTGTGCAATTTTACAAATAATACCTGCCTTTTATGTAGGTACCTATTGAAAAGTGTCGCCGAACCAACGTATCAATTCTTAAGGAACTCGGTATAACCGCAAGGCTGTCCGCTATCTGCTCCCAACGAATACTCAAATATTTTGGACATGTCGCTCGTAGAAACCCTGACAGCCTAGAGAAGCTAATGGTAGTTGGCCAGGTCGACGGGAAAAGAGCACGGGGTCGCTCACCTACACGATGGTCAGACCTAGTAAAGACGCTCACTGGCCTACCAATAACCTACGCCATTAAACCGCCGAGGACAGGAACACGTGGAAGACCATAGTACATAAAGGGATCAATACATCAGACTAGACACGACCTTCAGTAATGAAGATGCCGACTAAGAAGAAGATTGAAAAGTGTAGAAAATGATTGTTTCACTAAAGCAGCAGCTGTTGGAATACTTAACGTTTTATAACTATTGCTCCTAATTTAGTTTTGCCCTATAATAAGGTTTTTTTTAGCCGTTTCCCACCAGAACTTCACTCTAAGTCGGATACTTCTTGGAAGTCCTTGCACTAATATGCTTTGGCTTTCTGCCAAGTTAATCACAAATTCTCATCTGTTTATGTTTGTGTTTACGGTTTTGGTTATACCAAAATTTTGTGGGTCCAATAGGACTGCAGCTCAGTGCAAAGGTTTCAGAACGCTTGAACTTGAGAGAACGATTCACAAAGTTCTCGATCCGAGAAATTTCTCGCGCGGAGGACATTCTCCCGGCCCATCACTACTCAAGATCAAGATCATGTCTTGGTTTATCGGAAGATACAAGTATCTCATAGAAAATTGCCTCCTGATAAAAAATACATGAATTCTTCTTAAGACAAAATGAAATCTATAACTTAGCAAAAACTTAAGCATAAAAAAACAATAAATAGCTCTTGGAACAGATCGATAGCCTAATTGTTTAAAAAAATTCTCGGTGTGTTCATTTACACATATTAAATTTTAAAAAAGGTGAGCTAGTGCGCTCGACTCAGTAAAACTTTTGTAGGGCATATGCTTGGGGCATAAGTAATGATTTGATGAAATATGGATATCTAACAGTTGACGGTGACTAACCACCCTTTTGAGCATTACAATCGTGTTGTATCTCTATGATAATCTCTATTGACACGCACGTATGAATAATTTACAACCCCGTGTTTGTCAACGCCGTGCCCGTGTGTGGCAAACATAAACACACTTCAAAAAGCAGTAAAGGGCGAGTGCAAATATGATGAAATAATAATTTTGCGTTGGCAGTCGCGACACGTAGAGAACGTCAAGTAAATTCAATCTATCAACGAGTTTACAACGTCTAGACATGCTCGATACAAGAGCGTGTCACCTGTGAATAGTGAGGGTGTGTTTTTAGATATCGGGAATGATGACATTTTCAGATCAATTTTTATGTCGGAGTATGCGCTGTTGTGTTATAAAAATGTTCTATATACCGTATTGTCTGTACTTAGGAATTGTCTTATATTTAGGAAGTTTTTTTGTTATACTAATCTGTGATAGATGTCGCTAGGTTAGTTTCAGGAGGCGGTACCGTTTCATTCACAAGAAAGACATATCCAACGTCATTGTTTTGTAGATTTGACAGGATAATGGATTATAATATTTTTCTGATTGTGATCAATACATTATTTCTCTTATTAGGATTATATTTTGTTCATGTATTTGCAAGACATCCAAGTGTCTTCTCTCTCAATTTATACCATGGTTACGGGTTTAGTTTATTGGAACGCTTGTATTTAATCGTCGAACATCGATCCTTTTATTAAAGGAAGAAGGTTTCTCAATTCGACCGTTTTTATTTTATATGTGCCTCCGCGGATAACTCCGTCGTCTATGAACAGTTTTGATGATTATTTTCAGAATAATAGACGCAGTATGGGTGTTTATGGTAACCCTACCCTAACAGTTTATTTTTAACCGACGAAAAAAAAAAAAAAAGGAGGGGGTTCTCAATTGGACGCGTATATTTTTTTTTTATTTTTTTTTATGTATGATCACGCATATCTCCGGCGTCACTAAACCGATTTCGAATTTTTTTATGACGTTTGCTAAGGAATTCTTCGAGGGTGGTCCCATTTTCAAAATATTATCAGAAATTAACCCCCTTGGGGGTGAAATGAGGGGTTGAAGGTCACATAATTTAAAAATTATTTTTTGATCGACTTGAAACTTTGTATATGTATTTTTCATATAAAATAAAGAAATACGTGTTTTAGGAAATTTGAAAAAAATAATGTATAGGGTGTGAAATTGGGTGATAAAGTTTGCACTTTTTTTTTTGCACAACTTTTTTTGTTTAATACGGATAGTTAACAAATATCGAAACGATGGGATGGAAAGGGTGGTGAGGGGTGAATTACTTTTTTGGGCTGTTATGAGGTGCTAATACAAGTATTATCAAGATGCAAGCATCTTTTCACGAAATAGATGATAAATTCGCCTTCAAAAATCTAGGTACACTAAAAAGTTACAAATAAGCTTATAATTCATTACATTTGTATTCGGTGCCAATTCATTTGTGTATTTGCCTAGTCTGATGTAGATTGGCACCTACACCATGATATACCTACGCCCGCATGGACTTTACTTGGAATTATACCCATTTTTAACCAACGAAGAAGACAGAAGAGGTTCACAATTCGACACGTATTGGTTAGGGTATAACTTCGAAGTTGGTCCTATATAAATTAGGAATAAAAATCCTACCCGAAAGGTGGGAAAATAGGGAGAGATTTATTGTTCATTCCCAAATTTTAATGCTGAGTTGTGTATTACAAAAAAAATAAGCAGTAGATTCAGATTAAGTAGTAGATTTTAGCCACAAAAAATTATAAAATAAAAACTTTTTAACAAAAAATTAAACCGCCGAAAATTTTAAAAAGCAAAAAATAATATACCTTTTTTATTTAACCTTAATAACAAAGTTCTTAAACTAATGTTAGTATACCTAAGTCATTTTGAGTCGGCGCCAAACAATCAATGGTCAATAAATTTAAAGAAATAACTAAATTTAATTTTAAAAAATGCAACGTGAAATCTTCAGCGACAAACATTAACATTCCAAAAATTGTGCTCTCCGTATGAATACTCGCACAAGTGCACTCACGTGTTGCTGTCTCCCTGACATTAAGTCGGTGAACGCTCTGCATTTTCCGGCGAAGGGACATGTCGCGCCGCGCCGCTGCCGAGCATCACACTTTACTTAATTAATTAATTTGCTTGTTTGGCGCCGACCCAAAATGACTTAGGTATACTTACATTAGTTTAAGAACTTTGTTATTAAGGTTAAATAAAAAAGGTATATTATTTTTTGCTTTTTAAAATTTTCGGCGGTTTAATTTTTTGTTAAAAAGTTTTTATTGAATGTACGTTATAAAATTACTGTTTTGACAAGAATGTTGGTAACTTAATTTTTTCACTTACAATTTGAAGCCAATTTTATAGGAAATCGCTGCTCAAGGTACGTGTTTTATTAAGCTCATTAACTTTTGAAGTATTTTAAGCGAGGGCGCTCAGCTTCGGAGACCGTGTTTCATTGAAAAAAAAAGATTGCCTACTACGTACTATATTATATTTTTTGTAGCTTTTGCTTGTTCTTTTCTTTATATTATCTCCTTTTTGTGTAGATGAAGTTGAATTACTAATAAGAAAATAGGAAATATTAATATACATGTTATTAGCAAGGAGATTATGATAATACTAGCAGACCCGGCGAACTTCGTACCGTCTTAGAATTAGAGACATACGAAAGCAGCGCCACCTAAAATTATCAGTGTTTCTCTACTATATTATGCATGTATTATATATATAAACCTTCCTCTTGAATCACTCTATCGATTTAAAAAAACTGCATCAAAATCTGTTGCGTAGTTTTAAAGATTTAAGCGTACATAGGGACAGCGGGAAGCGGCTTTGTTTTATACTATTTATTGATGGCGTGCCGTGATAGAGTGTGAGAACCAAAGAGGTGAAATGCGCGAACGCATAGCAACTTGATTAGTGCTTCAATACATCGTACCACAGGCAATGTCAAATATCATTTGATCTTTCAGCACTAAATGATAGCAAACGGAGAAGGTCGAGAAGAAGTCATAGTAGCTTGAAACTTAACTGGCTTGCAATAAGATTATTTGCTAAAAGTTGGTGGTTACCCCCCTGTAACAGGTTTTAAATGGGGCCGCATAATATATCTCCGGCATCCGAGCCTTCGCGTGTAATAAAAGTAGTAAATTGTTTGCCCCGGGTGCATTTAGACGCCTAATTGCGTGCACTACTCATCCAGTTAAGAGGAAACTGTTGTGAGTGGGGTGGCTACTATTCATTACAGAGTTTTTGTTACTCCTGTAGTTGTAGCATGTGCACTAATACTAGATTTATACCATGGCATATGTTTATTTTCTTTTCTTTTCTTTTCTTTTTTAGTACCACACTCTCGCAGAAGACCGGTCGTCTGAGTGGCGGCTTTTATCGTCGCGCTTCGCCTGGTTAGCGAGAGTGCCGGAGCCCATTCCCCACCCCCACCCCAAGTATGACAGCGGCAATTAGAATTAAAGGCCGGCAACGCACTTGCGATGCCCCTGGTGTTGCAGGTGTTCATGGGCGGCGTTGATCACTTACCATCAGGTGAAACGTTTGCTCGTTTGTCTCCCTATCTCATAAAAAAAAATACTAGCCTTTAATGTCCCAATCCTGGGCAAAAGCCTCCCCTTTCCTTCTCCACACATCTCGGTCTTGGGCTATTTCCTGCCACGATGTCCCCGCAAAGATGTTCAAATCGTCTCGCCACCTCTTCCTCGGTCGACCTCTTCGTCGGCGACCGTCAACAGGTATCCAATTGGTAGCGATGTTTGCCCACAGCCCACCTTTGCGGCCTCATGCGGTCTACATGGCCGGCCCACTCCCACTTCAGCCTCGCAGTCTTTTCTCCTACATCTTTTATTTGAGTTATGGAGCGCAAGATGGTATTTTTAACTCTTTCGGTTCGTTTGACATTGAGAATGCTGCGCTCCATTGCAATTAATTCCATTGCATTTATTTTCTATTATTTTCTTTATCTCGTATAAAAAACGGCAGAGAGCGAGCGAGCGAATCCGTAACAGAGGATTAATCTTGACATGCATGATAATAAAATGATCCCAATTAACATTATTTGTTTGTTTGTTTGTAAATATTGAATATGTATAAATTTGATTTAACCCTTGGGCACACTGGAACGTCAAAATACACGCGTCTATTTCTTTGCTAATACCAAAATGAACTGTATAGGCTCATGGAAGATGCGCATTTTTAACAAAACTTAATCGATTACCCAAGCGAATTAAGTCGCGTGGTCGGGTAGGTTTTACACGGTAATTCGAGCTTCATGTATATTGTTAGAGAGTAAATTTTAAAAAGTAAGCAAATTCACTGGCCCAGTGGGTGCAGAGCGTTATACATAGATTACTCACGCAAGCGACTAAGCGACCATTAACATCATGCCTCTAGAGAATGTTATTCCTGCTAAAAGGAAAAATATTTTTTTTTACATAAATTCTTCACCTTTCTATGGTTGCCTGGTAGCTTACAATGATTAAACCGACTATTGTTACACAAATTTTATTGTAACGTTAAAAGACGGCTTGGTCTGCTGGTTTCAGCATAGACCGCTCAGCTCACTGATACGGGTGGTAGCGGGTTCAATTCCCGCGCGCGACAAATTACGAATATGGACTTTTTGGAATTTTTCCTGGATGTAACTAGGATTTTCCCCAGTCCATAGTATGGTACCCATAGTACAAGCTTTGCTCAGTTTCGAGTATGTGTTTTCTGGCGATATTTATATTGCTTCATGTCGTGATAAAGTAAACGAATATCAATTTTAATATCTCAGTGTTCAGAATGTTTTTGCTGACGAGCGCGTGATCAAATCGCTCGGTTGCTCGCTTCATTGTAGATTTCTTATTTATTCAAAGAATTCTAGCTAAAAATAATGTATTTGATTATTCAGTTGCATTCCAAGAAAGTTGTACTATGTTTTATTATATTTATGAAATTCAGTGTTTCGTGGTAACTTCCCATTAAGTGCAGTGACGTCGGCGCATATAAACAAGGTCTATCTCGCCGCAGCGGCAGTACTAACCCCTTAATTAAGAGTGGGAGGCGGGACCTGCGCCACGCTCACTAACACATTATTATTACTGGTGCTTGTACTACAATCCTTTTAGAGCTTGTTTTATGATGAAGTTAAGGCTTAAGTTATTACATCGAATATGCTATAATACCACGATTGTAAAGAGAAAAGCACGGCTAGCATGTGACTCAGGACTAGGGTAAAGGCCAGCGTATTGCATAGAGCTGCAGGGCACTGCACTTTGCCGATGTGTTTTCCAGCCTATTTCTGTTATACCGGGCACATTCTCCTTCAATACGAGGGAGATTTGGGTCATAGTCCGCTACGCTGGCTCAAAGCGGCTTGGTGAACTTCACACGTCTTTCTATAGACGTGCACGTTTACCTCATAGGCGTTGCCTTCACCGTTCAGCAAGCGGTAATCATGGTTGAAAATTACATTTCCCGTTAAAACTAAAAATCCCAGTGGTGGGGGCTCGGGATTTAACGTGCACCCCTCGCGTTCAAGGCTGACGTTTTACTAACTACGCTACTACTGCTTTTGCTGCCACTGCTTACTATTACGAAATGAATGTTATTTACATATAAAAGAAGTATATCTTTTTATTCGAGTATGTACAACCAACTAGAATAGTGACAGAGAACAAAATGGAAGAGTTTAACACTGGATTGTCTGATCTTATCATTTACAGCCAGTATCTACACAAGTAGTTTACTTTCTATCAGCATAGTCCAACTCTATCTATGAAGCGAGCGAATATAGTCGCGTGACTTCTAAAACATTAGATTTGTATATATTTTATTACAGACTACATTCTCAGAAAGATTCAAGTGAATTCACTCGCCCTTATGCGTTCAGGGACCCAATTCTCAAATGATCGATATCATCTCTATTCGACACATGTCAAAAAAAAACGCAAAAATACTACCAATTTGATGTTTTGTTTCGACATAGGTTGAATTAGAAATAATGTCGATCTTGCGAGAATTGCCCCGCAGAAGGTTATCCATTCAGTCAACTTATATTATGAATGTATAAACAATACAATGTGGTATCATGCAATCTCTGAGACATTTTGATGACGTTGCATTAGGTGTGTGTGCTAAAATTCGATAAAATAATATTTACTTTAAAAATAATTACTTTAACATAATATCACCAAATAGGTCAGAAATACCAAAATACTACAGAGAATAAATAGCCTTACTATCATGTTCCACAAATTACGGTCCCATAAGTGCCTTTTGCGTCGCGTTACTCCAATTTTATTATCCCAGATCGTAAAATTTACTCTTCCTGCGAATATTACCTAAACCTGAGGTCAGCCTTAATGTTTCCAGCCCAATTAGATTTAGTTTTAATAGCTCCGATTGGTAGTTACCTAGAAACAGCTATCCATAACCGTAACTTCGAGTAATTTCTGGTCATTATATTGAGGTAGATAATAGAGTAGTTAAATGGATAGCGCAAAGCTTCCCCCACACACAGGGGCAAGTCAAGACACACGCGTTGGATTTTTTGGCAATACCAAAACGGACTGTATTGAATTATGGAAAAAGATCATTGTTCAACGAAATTACATTAACAGGGCGAGCGAAATTGATGCGCAGTGGCGTGGCTTTTTCCACAGAAAATAATCTTTATTTATATTGACACAGAGTTCACACTGATATTGACAAAAATGATGTCGCGCGTCTATTGACGCCTCATTGTAACCGGGTCTTAAATAAAACTAAAATCGATACTGATTGTATGTATATCCTAACATTTGCCTTGTGGAATCCTACTCTCAGTGATATAGTTTTCACTCCCGCTGCTTCTAATCACCCCCATTATCCATCAGTATTTATATTGTGTTATTCTTGAATATACTATTTATTATTGAAATTGGCAGAATTTCTGCTAATCGCAGGTGCAGTCATTCCTCATCTTATTCCATAAGTTTCATCATTTCATTCAATTAAGGAAATGCATCAGAAACACCACCCTACGCTCCATTACTCGTATTACTGACGTGAGCAGGAAGATGGCAAAGCTGAAGTGGGAGTGGGCTGGTCACGTAGCATGAATGGACCCGCAAAGGTGGACAAATCGTGTTAACACCTGGACGCGCGAAGGTAGTTTCCGGCGTCGTGGCAGACCAAGAATATGGTGCGACGATTTAGTCACTATTGCGGGAGAAACGTGGCCAGAACTAGCCCAGAACAGGGACATGTGGAGACAGGAGGGGGAGGCGTTTGCCCAGCAGGTGTTACATACAACAGGCTTTATAGATAAGTAAATAAGAAGAAAATTATATTTTACGAATAGGATTCACCACGCCAAATTCATTTATGACCACTTAGCGACCACTTATATCTACCGAACTTTTCAGATAAAAGCTAGTAATGAAAGTATCTCGAGAGCTTTTATTTTTAATTCTCATTACTTTCCGTCTCCTGAAACTGCGGCACGTTAATTAACTAATTACAAGCATCGAGACCACAACATGAACTCAGTCGAGTTACTTATTTCCCAAATTAAAAAGTTTCACCAAACTCTCCGCAAAGAAATTGGAATCAAAGAATAAGACTTTCTCTAACGAAAGTGGGAATAATGAAGCAAATTTAAATTAGCCCACGGAACTCGGTAAAAGTCCCTTCAAAGGGCAATAATTAGCCCTTTGTCTGGGCGTTCAGGTTAACTTTCGACTCGGCCCGTAAATCATTGATGATAAAGCTGCCCTTTCTGCTGTTATGATTTGTTACTTAAGAGATTATGGGGGATTTGGTCACGTCTCAGATTGAGGCATTACGCGGATTTGTGTTCCTGGCAATCTTCTTGTGAGATAATTCATTATTTAACAAACTAGAACAAATTCGTTTGTATTGAGGAGACAGCATTTACTATCGACTAACATCATATAACATTAGGTCCTAACCTACTTGCCGTCTTGTACAAAAAAAAAGTTTTTTATTAAAAGTATTCACCCAATTTATAGATACATCTTTGCCAGCGCAGTGGTACTGTATCATTGATAAGGCATTGGGCCTTCTTGAAGAAGTCAGCTATTCAGGAGGCATTACATTCTTCAAATGTATTTTGTACTGCTTCTCGGGTATAATTTTAAAATTGTTCAAATTCCGAAAAAGTTGGAAGTCTGTGGGCGGAATGTCTGTATCAAAATAATAGATAACAAGCTGACCGTCTATCCTTTGACTAAACTTACTGGCGAGGACACAACACACATCAAACAGAAAGTATCTGGTATTACACCATTTAACAAAAGAGTATAGCATAGTAGATGTTTTCTAAAAGCATTATCCTCTTTCTGAGGCTTTCGGGTAGAACTAAACCAATTTTGTAAGTTTGAATATTTATGAAGATTGTTTGACTACAGCATGTTCAAGAAACTCATGATAGCCACATGGTGTTCTTGAAAACGTTACCCTAATTTGCTTTCTTTAACCATTTTTTCACACATGCGTCACTCAAAGTCGAAGTGATGATACATTGCCTATTATAATGCAAATTTTGCCTCCATTTGAACAACCATCCATCAAATGAAGTGTTCTATATGCGTAATTACTTCTTTTTATATATTTCTCGGGAGCATTTGTTATCCTTCAAACATATTTTTAATCATCTCAAGTTCAAGATACTTGTTTCAATTGTTTTAAATTCTCCGCAATATTCCTATTCATGCTGGGTTTGAAACGAATCGTCATTTGTAGATGATCGGTTCTTACGAAACTATTATATAGGGTCAATTTTGATTTACGTCACGTTGATCGTACGTTAGCGAAATGGTACTCTTAAATAAAGTGTCAGATATCGACGCAATTAGGTACATGTGCGCCATTAGACACTAAAGTATGTCTGATTCCATGTTTAAAGGACCGGACACTGGAGGTATATCTACACCTATGTATTTGAAGTAAGTTTTGGCGATTTAAAAAATGATTAGCCCACTGAGTTTCTTGCCGGATCTTCACAAATGATGTCGCACTTGTAAAAAAAAGTGTTAAATAGGGAACGCCCTCGGCGTATATAAAATAAATGATTTGACGTAGACTTCGTTAGATTTTTAATGAGGCTCAATTGTTAGCTGTTCTGTCTTTAAAAAAAATTGCAAGTAATGCTCCCGATGCTAGTTTTACGCGTTGGAAAAACTAATAATTGATCTTACCAATAACAATTAATTTAATACAGGGTACCCAGCATGAATGACACGAAACAATAAGCCAACACAGCAGCAATACGAGTATCATTCCGGGCGAAATCCGCGCGTACCTACACAACGGAAATTATAAATTCAAGATCCGCATCCAACTAACAAGCTGCCAAACAGCTGTTAGCATACATTGCCTTTGTAAATCGAGGCAATGATTTTAAACAGTGTTTCTGATTTGCAAATTGTGTGTGACATATTGCGTGTGTTTCATGTTTGAATTGAACGCGTGTGTGCGGTAAGGATCATTGATTTATGAAAATTGATGTGAACAATGACACAGCCGATGGTAGCACACTAACACAATTAGAAACTGTACAACCGCCGAAGTATGGTAGTATGCCCAAGGGCTCTATTACAAATTATTATGTTAATTCTTATTGAATGTAGGCAGGCAGTGGTAGCCGAGTGGTCGAACGCACGCTTTGCAATCAAAGTGCGCAGGTTCAAACCCCGGCTCGCACCTCTGGGTTTCATGTGCGAATCTCATTTTCACTTGCGAATAAACGGTAAAGGAAAACATCGTGAGGAAACCTGCACGTCTATAGGAAGGCGTGTGAAGTTCACCAACCCGCACTGGGCCAGCGTGGTGGACTATGGCCTGAATCCCCCTCGCATTGAGGGGAGGCCCGTGCCCTGCAGTGGGACGTTAAAAAGGGGTGTAGTACTGTAGTAGTTGTTATTGAATGTAGCGTAATGGCGGGACGATTTTAGTCAAATCATTTATTTCGTATTGACCTACGGGGGCACTTACAAATTTTCTTGTTTAAATTTTTCGTGGGCCAGAACGCGAACTCGATTGAGAAGATTCGTAAAATGACACAGCCGAGCTTGTATTTTTATCAAGCAAATTATAATTTTTTTCTTTTCAAATCGCCAAGCTCATATCTATAACATGAGTGTAAAGTCAAAATAAAAATAGCTCTTGCGTGTTGCCTTTGAAGATGTAAAACTATGAAATTAATTAAATAACACATGGTATCATCATTGATGTTGGGTATTTAAGTAAACACTAGGGGACCTATACACAGGAATATATGGAAGGATTTGCTTACTCCATCGGTATTTGATCCTGTCCTATCTTATATTAAGCCTTACCAGACAAAGCCAGTGAAGTCATTACTCGCATAAGTCCAGATAGACTAACCCTTTAGCCAGATGAGAGGAAAACAGGTGTCAACGACAAGGGTGTCCCGCACTTAAACACATCCTAATTGTTATGGAGATAGAGAGAGAGTTTAGAAAACATCTTGCGCTTCAATACGACCTTAAGTTTTAAGGAATTAGGTGTTATTTCGTTTGATCGAAGAGAATTCCAAATTTGTAATCTGGATATCTTTTTAAAGGGCATCGTCGGTGACGTGGGACCGAAAATTTTGTATTAAAAATGTTTCGGTTTTATCTTTACGTGTGAAATGTTTTGAATGTTTTTTTTTTTGTGTTCGTCACACTTGGTCTGCGGTAATGGGTTAAAGTTTAATGAGATAAATTTTTATTAAAATATTACTAATGACCGTTTTCGCTGTCAACATATTGCCTATCATGTCAAAGTGTAGCGTGTGTGGCCTTACTAACGTAATATTATTTTATCATTATTATTAAAATCAGCTCAAGGCAACACACTGGAACTATGTGCCTAATGTTCCTATTTCTATTTGAAGAATTTTTTGGCGATTTAAAAGAATGATCAGCTGAATTTCTAGCCGGATCTTCGCAGTTGAGGTCCCGTTTCTATCCGGTAGTAGCATATAAGAAAAAAAATAAACTTGACAATTTTTAAGTACCCCCCATTACAAAATTAATGATTTGACCTTGACTTTGACTAGGTGATGGCTTCATGTGATGTCTTAAGCAGTTACCTATTGCAAAACATAGTTACGTCAAGCCTTTTTAAAATATTTTTGGCCATAGTAAAACAAACTGTATTAACTCATAGAAAAAGTTCATTCTTCATCTAAATGACACTGACAGCGCGAGGGAATTTTGACGCGTAGGGGCGTGACTGTTTCCACAGAAATTAAATCTTTATGCACATTGACTCAGAGTTCGTTTTGGTATTGGCAAAAATTGATCTAATTTAAATGGAATAGGTGCGCAATGTTATTAGCGGAGTTTGAATTTTATTTTATGTGTAACTGTTATCGTTCTCAGTAAATGTTCACATTAAAGCATAACTCGGAGACGTTTTAATATAACGCCACTCACAATTTGCGGTGGGTTGCAGATATTAAAAATTCCTAGCTACCTATCCGACGAGCGTTATGTCCTGTGTCCGAAGTTGAACAGAAATTATGACAATGTCTTCTTTTCTTGTATCAATGCATCTTCACGCCCTTATTCCCCGAAAGAGTAGACGGAGGTGCAATGCAGTGCACCCACACTTCGCCGTTGTATTTTGGTTCCAATGTAATAATAGGGACAAGCCTATTTAACAAGTTAAAAATGGGACAACTATTTACAAAATATTTACAATGCAAAATAAAATAAGTTAAGACTAATAAGACAATATTTATAAAATATGTAAAAATTTGGCCCATGCGGAAGCGTACCCAAGAAGCTGGCTGCATACAAGCCTATTTGTTTTAGGTACACCGGTCACATTTCCCCTTAATGCTGGGGAGATTTGGGCCACAGTCCACCATGCTAGTCCAGTCGTGTTGGTGAACTTCACACGTCTTCTTATAGACGTGCAGGTTTCCTTACGATGTTTTTCTTCACAGATTTAACAAGGGTTAATTGAAAATTACAGTAAAAAATACAGAACTTCGTTCACACAAAGAAAATTTTCAGAGCAATATAGTTGTAATAGCAGTATAGTGATATTAAATTTTACTTCAAACAGAAAGAGTCTACAAACACTTTGTTTTTTAGACGTTGCACCAGTCTTAACCGAACCGTTAAACGCCACAGGTAACCTAAACTAAGATCTAACACTACAAGAGGTTATAACAAGAACATTGTTAACTAAAGATACAACGTTTATACGGTAGACTAAAATTTCCCTGAACCGGCCCCTTAGCTAAGCCATTTGCATAAATATTGCACGAAGCTAGGTCTTGAATGGGTATTTAATTCTCATTCAGGCTGCAGCTCGGACCCTCAAACCAACAATAGTTTTGCATCTTCAAAACAATGAAAACTTCATTTTGTACACGACACAAAATACACAATTGCTTGGCAACTATTTTGAACACTGCATTAGTAATTTTGTCGTCTTGTTCAAAGCAGTTTTCTCTTTGCAGCTTGTTAACCAGAAAGACTCTTTTGTGTGTTGTATTCAAATGCTACTAAAGTTCAAATTTCTGTGTGCTTTGTTTTGAGGAATGTAGTGTTATCTTGGTAGTCTTATTGTGCTCAAAAGACGGACACAAATAGTGGATAGTGATAGTGTGGTAGAGCAAGATTGCAATGCGCTTCGAGTCAAGTTTATTTTGAATCAATTTACATATTGAATCGAAGGGATTACCTAACAGTTTGGTCCTGAATTTCTGAATAACAGCAGGATCAGGGAACAGGAAGTGTTTGAACAATAGTTTTGGAATGTATTTGCAGTTGATATGTTTCCTATCTCAAGGGGTTTATGTTTTGATGGGGATGAAATAGATTTTACCTGTTATATATATAACCACAGGCGATATGTGAAGATTATGTACTACCCTTGGTTCTAAACGGACTTCATCTATCTCTATACAAATAAATATAATAGAAGTCTGTAAAACTAAAATGGGAGTGGGCAGGCCACGTCGTTCGTATGGACCCGCAGAGGTGGGCCACCATAAGTACCAAATGGAGTCCCGCAGGTACAAGACGCCGTGGAAGACCAAGGAAACGGTGGCGCGATGATCTAGACGTCTTTGCGGGGAAGACGTGGCCGGAAATGGCTCAGGATCGGGATCGGTGGAGTGAGAGAGGGGAGGCCTTTGCCCAGGAGTGGGACACAAAATAGGCTAAAAAAAAAAGAAAAAAAGAAGTCTGTATGACAACATGTCAAAATAACTCATTTTTTAAGAAATGCATATGAAAGTATACACAATACCTATAAAGAAAACGCAATACTTAAATCTTGTGTCTGTCTGTTTGTTCCGCTTATACTCCAAACGACTGATACGATTTTAACGGGACTTTCACTAACAGATATGATATTACAAGGAGTAACATAAGCAACTTTTATTTTAAAAGTATTTAGGGCTCTGCCAGAAGAATGTCGGACACATTTATCCGGGTATTCTCCGAAACGGCTACACTGATTTTGACTGGACTCCCTCTGGCAGATAGCTGATGAAAAAGTAACTAAAGCTACTTTATTTTTGTAAAAATAAATAGGTTGCGTAAATTACGTACATACGAAATCGCGGCACAGCAAATAAAATAAAGAACTATGATCTACTATGGTAGTCCAAGTTTTGCTTCAAATGAGGTTTATTGATTGTTTATGACACATAAGCAGTAATATCAATATCTAATATACGTCAGTTTTCACACATCCCCTCGTTTTATTTACTGGAACGCAACCTAATGATGATGATTCCACTAAAACAATTACGTTCAACTGAAATCGTACTCATTACGTAGACAAATAATCGTCGAAAACGGCCGGTAATGAGCGTGTCGCGGTTACGTATGCATCTTGCTAATACTGCACGCCAGTGTAATTGCAACATTTACAGTGTCGTGCACATGGTACAATGGTTCCGTTCGGTTGCGGGCTGCGTCAGCTGTGCCTACTACACTCGGTGTAAATGAAAATGGACCAATTTCAGTTTTCGTTTCGAATTCGTTCGTACATTGTAGTGGTTTAGCATTTGTGGACTTTGAGGTATATTATTTTGTCACATTATTTATGGATACGTGCACATTATATGATTGACTAGCTGTGCCCGCCGCCGTGGAATTAAGGAAACCCAGAAAAATGGGTTTATTTATTTACCCGCGGAACTATTAGAACTATACTTTTTTCCGAAAGTAAAGTAGCATAAGTTACTTCTGTGAATATCAGCTATCGGCCACGGAATGTCCTGTCAAAATCAGCTCAGCCATTTAGGAGTTTACCCGAAACAAACAGAGAGACAATTGCATTTTCGTTATAGGTGTCGTATATAATGTCATATGTATTAAGTAATATCTATTGATTTGTATAGATTGTCGAATCCTGTCATTTATTAAGCTGATCATAAATCAAAGACATGAAAAAATCCTCATTCTTATTCCTTCAACGGAACCGTCAAGTCAGTATTCCTTTGAACTCCCTTAAGATGTCAAGTCCCGATCCAAAAATATGTCAAGTGCATTCATAAGATCGAGTGCTGAGCGTGCGATCGCTAACGGCGGGCTTAGCGCAGCGCGAGGGCTCTCCGCCTCGCGGAGAGGCGATAACACGAGGCACACCGCACAAGCCTCGGGCCGCCTCTAGAGCGAATGGAGAGGCTTATGCGGAGGCCGCACCGGTTATAACTGGTTTCAGGTGGATTGGAGTAGTTGGGTTCACTTTTTAAAAATTTTGTTCTTCCTTGATTGTTTGTCTTACAACATAATTCTCGGCCAAGTGCGAGTCAGACTCGCGCACGAAGGGTTCCGTACCATTATCTATAAAAACAATCACGTTTGTTGTATGGGAGCCCCCTTAAATATTTATTTTATTCTGTGTTTTAGTATTTGTTGATATTAGTATTTGTTGTTATCAACAAATACTAAAACACAGTCAACAAAAATACATCATCTGTGAAAATTTCAACTGTCTAACTATGACGGTTCATGAGATACAGCCTGGTGACAAATGGACGGACAGCGAAGTCTTAGTAATAGGGTTCCCGTTTTACCCTTTGGGTACGGAACCCTAAAAACCTCATATGCACAACGGTTTCTAAATCACAAAAAAAATAACCCATGTATACAATGAAAGATGATTTAATGATTATTGCAATTAAAACAAATAACGAAAACCAAGGGCAAGGATGAAAGACATTTTAAATTAAACACCTACAACAACGCCCTATAAATCAGTTCATGCGAACTTTCATCAATTTTTAATTAAACCACCATCTTCACCGCACGGGCCAACATGGCGCTTGCTATAAATTTGTACATAAGAGCCTTCCAGTTAATATTGCAGAGCTTGCCAACTATATACATGTATAGTAAGGTGTATTTGATGTATATTTCATCTTGTAGATTAACTGCAAAGTGTATTTAGGTTAGAGTCATCACGATTATTAATTCATCTCCACCGTAGGATTCGGAGATAACTAATTAGTTTTAAAGTCCATTTAAGTAGTTATTGTTAATTATGTTTTTGGAATATGTACTTTTCTCACGCCATACGAATGAATGAAGCGTTAAAAGCCGCGAATCAAAATTAAAATCTATTTTAAGGGTGCAGGCAAATAACAGGGTATGTCCCAATTAATGAATTTTGAGAAAAAACAATTTGAAAGTTCAACTATTCTAACAATTCTATAGTTTGGCCATAAACAAAACTACATTTTTGGCGCCATCTGTTTCAACTTTTTTTTAATTCTATTGATTAGAATTCTAAAAACCTGACACACAATATGTAAAAAAAAAATTAAAAAAAATGTGACATTTCCTGTTATTTGCCTGTACCCTTCATTTTTATGTACACACATTTCATTTCCCACACACCGGGGCGTCAATGCACATGCGTCAATTTTCTTCCCATTAGAAAAACGAACTGTATTGACACATGGAAAAAGATTATTCTACCACTAAATGACACTGAAAGCGTAAACGAATTTTGACGCGTAGGGGGCGTGGCTTTTACGACAAAAATTCAATATGCATCCCAAAATGTCATTTTTTTTTTAATTTTCTTTTATAAAAACCTCAAATCTACCTGAAACCAGTTATAACCGGTGCGACGTCCGCATAAGCCTCTCCATTCACTGTAGAGGCGGCTCGAGGCTCGCGCGGAGTGCCTCGTGTTATCGCCTCTCGGCGAGGCGGAGGGCCCTCACGCCGCGCTAAGCCCGCCATTAGCGATCGCACGCTCAGCACTCGATCTTATGAATGTACTTGACATATTTTTGGACCGTATCTTGAGACGAGCACGGGTCTTCAAAGGATGTCACATTTTTAAGTAACAGATTGAGGTGAAAGCGATATTTTTGGACTGTTATGACTCAATGTGTTTTTAATTATTTTGATTTATATTTAGCCCCTTTTCTGTTGTTGTCATAATTATGATTGGTTTATTTTGTGTATAATACATGTATTATAAGGAATAATTTGTTGAAAATAATAATGAATTCGACGTTATTTTTTAGGGTTCCGTACCCAAAGGATAAAACGGGAACCCTATTACTGAGACTTTGCTGTCCGTCCGTCCGTCCGTCCGTCTGTCACCAGGCTATATCTCATGAACCGTGATAGCTAGAGAGTTGAAATTTTCACAGATGATGTATTTCTGTTGCCGCTATAACAACAAATACTAAAAAACTTAATACAATGAATATTTAAGGGGGCATACAACAGACGTGATTTTTTTGCCGTTTTTATAGATAATGGTACGGAACCCTCCGTGCGCGAGTCCGACTCGCACTTGGCCGGTTTTTATTGTTGCTTGTATTATAAATAAGGGATTAGTATATTTACATTTCGGATCATGGTTTAATATACACATATATTTATTGCTCCTTACAGTTAGTATATATAAACAAATATATATGTTTATACCATATATTTTGTAAATTAATAGGTAATATGATCAGTTTTGAATTAATACGAATCAGTTTTTTTTTATAAATGCACCAAACAAACAAAAATAAATAAATATAGAAATCCATCACACATTCTGAATGCATTTTCTATGGAGAAGAATGGACAAGAAACTCTTTTCCAAAAAAATATTTAAAACCAGCCAATTCAAGCTGAAGTGAAAAAACTAATGGCCTATTTCCAACCGCTACAAAAGTTTTCACACTCTACATCCTATTTACACGTAGAGGTACTCTTACGAAAAGCCCGCATCTCTCATTACGGCCCGTCCAAAGAACTAGTTAATTTTTAAAGCCCGCATATCCCATTTAGTGGTGGAATAGGCTGCCGCTACACTTGATACTGTTTACAACACTCGCTCGCGCAAAAATGCTCTACTACTAGCTTTTTTTAGATATATAAAACTGCGTGTTTACTGCAATGCAGCGGAGATGTTATTTATTTTATTAGTATCATAATTTTTCGACACTATAAGCGAGATACTTACTTTTGTTTTTTTTCTAACCATTTGCTTGGCAAAGGTCTCCCCCTCCTTACAAATCTTAAACTTACAAATCTTAAAAATCTTGTAGATTCAAAATAAATAAATATCGCCAGACAACACATACTCATCGTATGAACTCAAAGTAAGCAAAGTATCTACTAGGGGTAATCAGTCAATAGAAATGAATCAAGATTACCTTGGTTAGGAGGTTTGGTCTTGACAAAAATATTCAAAACACATTCCGGGTGGCTGGCTCGCAATGTGAATGTTTTTCATTCATCCCGGAAGCACACACAAAACAAATTAGCGTTACATACGTTACATACCTACTTAAAATTATAGAAGGTGTATCAGAAGTCCGAAATATTATTTTAGATACATATACGGTGGCCAATATGTAGATGCATAGTGAAGGTATACGAGTATATAACTGTCATGGTTTTTGAGTTACAGAACTTTGTATATTTGTCACAGGTATCGTGTTCAGCAGTGGTAGCCGAGTGGTCGAACGCACGCTTTGCAAATCAAAGTGTGCAGGTTCAAACCCCGGCTCGCACCTCTGGGATTTATGTGCGAATCTCATTTTCATCCGACATTATCACTTGCTATGAAACGGTGAAGGAAAACATCGTGAGGAAACCTGCACGTCTGAGGGAACTTGCCTAGTTGTCGATAGATGTGTGAAGTCTGTCAAACCCGCACTGGGCCAGCGTGGTGGACTATGGCCTGAAATCCTCCTCACATTGAGGAGAGGCCCGTGCCCAGCAGTGGGACGTTAAAAGGGCTGCAGTAGTAGTAGTATCGTGTTTTAGCCTTAGGGTACAACCAGTAGCCAATAAACAGTGCAAAATTCACTAGAGGCGACTAATAATATTCACAAAACAGAACTTGAAAATTTCGTATAGGCCTCGATTTATTTAAATCATATTATCTATAAAAACGAGCAAAAAAATCACGTTTGTTGTATGGGAGCCCCGTTAAATATTTATTTTGTTCTGTTTTTTATTTGTTGTTACAGCGGCAACAGAAATACATAATCTGTGAAAATTTCAACTGTCTAACTATCACGGTTCATGAGATACAGCCTGGTGACAGACGGACGGACGGACGGACGGATGGACGGACGGACGGACGGACGGACGGACAGACGGACGGACATCGAAGTCTTAGTAATAGGGTTCCCGTTTTACCCATTGGGTACGGAACCCTAAAAAGAAAAGTCATGATTGAATTTCGATGATTTTATTACACGATAGGTACTCGTGCAAACGGCGAAGTAGTATTTCGGACTTCTGAAACACCTTCGCTTCGCCACAACCCATTCGCTGTTAAACAACAAAGGCTGAAGAGTCAGGTTTTATTTGCACGATAAAGCCGGTTATTTGATCATTGTGTTTTTTTTTCAATATAATATCGTTTGGCAACCCCTACTCATTATATAATCTCAAACTATCTGCCAATGAAAGCCTTGCCGGAATCGGTTTGCCATTTGGGAGTTTATCTCAAATAGACAGACAGACACATATTTTAAAAATAGAGTATCTTTCTCTATTTTGTGTACAATAAAGAGATCTCTATAGTTATTCTGCTACTACATATAGGTTCCTTTTAAGTCCGTAATGATTGAGAAGCAGCTCTTATCGTGTGAATGAAGCCTCAGTGGCAAGTTATTTTTACTCTGAAGAGCCGCAAATTGGGGTAAAATTTTAATCGACTTTGCGCTAAAAACACAAGAATTTACTCTTGGGCCGCACACTTGAGTACTAGGCGGTGCGGGTTCTGGGAGGAAATTGCTTTTGAATTTTTAACGTAACTCTGTTTTTATACATAATCTTAATTTATCAGATAGGTATACCTATACTAGAGGTCAACGTGTAAACATTTGGCCAAGTCCAGCGAATTCAAGTTAGAAATAATACTTCCAGTAGAAAATAATTACTTTTATTCGTTATAAAGTAGTGGTAGCCTCGCGGGCAAGAACGCCCGCCTTGAACGTAAGGGGTGCAAGTTCAAATCCCAGGCCCGCACCTCTGACATAATTTTCATGTGGGAATGTAATTTTCAACAATGATTACCACTTGCGGAACGGTGAAGGAAAACATCGTGAGGAAACCTGCACGTCTATAGGCGTGTGAAGTTCACCAACCAGCACTGTGCCAGCGTGGTGGACTATGGCCCAAATCCCCCTCGTATTGAGGGGTAATCTGCCCGGTATAATGGCAATAGGCTCGCCCCCTATTACATTGGGACCAAAATACATCGGCGAAGTGTGGGCGCACTACAGTAAACCTCTGCCTACCCCTTCGGGAAATACAGGCGTGGTGATGTGTGTGTAAACTGGTATTTCTTACAAGGACAAAAATGACAAGTGTCCTATCTTTTTCTTTTATTTTACTGATTTCATTTAAAATAATATTTTGATGATGTGATACATGAAACGGCAATCTATTTTGTTTTCCAATTGAACAAGCTTTACATCACTTTCCAACACATTCCTTTAACAAATCACACTTAATCATATTCTTAATTTCTGCCACGTTTACGTGTTCTAGGCGTTCATGCCATTGTTCTACCGAACACTTAGATGTTTACTCTAAGATGTTTCTACTAAATAGCAATCATTGCTTATCACCTCCATATCAATACACAATAAATTATTCGAATTCAACTCTGCACGAAGCACAAGTTCATTTTTTTTGAAAATTATATCATGACTATTCTTCTTCGTAATTTCAATCATAATTGCACCTTTTAAAAATAGATTTCTTCTCAATTCAGGAACATTCGTTACAAAATTCCTCACTACGTCCATTAAAACATTATCTTAATATTATTGTTCCAATTCCTTCGATGTCCAATAGTTGTTGATTTCCCAATTTGACAGCTCTACAACTGTTATCATATAATTTCAAATCTTTGAAAAACATTTTTCGGCTTGTCATATGAGCTGATGCTGCACTATCAAGTAACCATGAATCTTCATTGAATTGATGTTTTGTGCCTTAAAATTATTACATTCAGGCTTTCTAGATGAAATGCCAATCTTTAATTCTGGTTCTGACCGTTAATATGAGACCTTCTTGGTGCACGACATTCTTTAGACAAATGTCCTCTCTTACCACAATTGTAGCAGCTAAATCGATGACGACTGCTATAATTATTCATATCATTTTCTTTACTGTTCTCCGGGTACCGAGAATTTTCTGGTCCGACTGTCAACAACGCTGTTTAATTTTCTTCTTCACAAGTTAAACTTGTCTCCTTGTCAAATAATGAATTGTCTGTTGCTTACTATCCAATGACATCCAAGCCTGCCTGAGACATCTGCACTTACTAGGCGAATTACTCAACATTTTCGTTATTAAAGCTGTCTCACTTATATAATCTCAACATTCTTACAACTGTTGCGCAAGACTTTCCACCTTCTGCGCTATCCTTTTGCTCGTATTCATTTTGTACTGATATAAACGCTCATGTACCATCATTTTACTGAGCTCGGATTTCTGTTCATAAATACAACAACAAAGTTTTAAACTTGCACAAATTTCTACGTTTTTTATTGTATGCGATATTAAAAATTATAGATACCTAGCCAAGCCTATATACCAGAAAGTCGGTAAAAAAAATGCCCGATATGGGTCACAATGATGCCATTGCCGTCTTTTACGCTTTGATATAGACAATCTGGTCATGGATAGACCATCAAGTGCAGTGGTAGCCGAATGGTCGAACGCACGCCTTGCAATCAAAGAGTGCAGGTTCAAACCCCGGCTCGCACCTCTAGACTTTATGTGCGAATCTCATTTTCATCTGAGATTATCACTTGCTTTGAAACGGTGAAGGAAAACATCGTGTGGAAACCTGCACGTCCGAGGGAACTTGACTAGTTCTCGTTAGATATGTGAAGTCTGCCAACCCGCACCGGGCCAGCGTGGTGGACTATGGCTTAAATCCCCCTCGCATTGACGGGAGAGGCCCGTGCCAAGCAGTGGGGCGTTAAAAGGGCTGTAGTATTATTATTATATTATTATAGACAATCCGACAAAGACGTCAAAGTCACGCACATAAAGCCCCCGGCACAGTGGGGCGTCAAGGCTCGCGGGTCGAAATATTTGCCAATACCAAACGAACTCTGTGTCAATATCTATAAAGTTTAATTTCTGTTGTAAAAGCCACGCCACCATGTGTCAAAATTCGCTCGCGCTGTCAGTGTCATTTCGTTGTAGAATTAACTTTACCTATGTGACATTAAAGTTCGTTTTGCTATGGCAAAAAAATTCACGTGCGAGCGTTGACGCCGCAGAGTGCGGGAGACTTAATTGGACGTCTAAAACTGTCTAATGATACGAAAAGCTTGTCTCTTTGATATACAATCTCGTCGGTCAAAAAGCTATATTCCATCGCTTTACGGTTTTACATTTTCGTTAAATAAACGACAAACATTGTCGCTATCTGAAGAACTTCCCTCGTTCCCCAAGGTCTCAGCCTCCCAAGACGCTGGGAAAATCCCCATAATTTTTATCGAGTGATTGTAAATGAAGCCAACACTCCATGAAAGCCTTTGTAATCGAAACCGAAAGCTGAAAATTGGAAAGATATTTCAAAAGGAAAGATACTTATTCTGTATACAAAAAAATAAGGTTTTCGACCTGTTTATTGGATTTTGTTAATTTATTTTGACACAATAATGTTGGAGTATATTGATACCTTCATGTGTTCACAATACATTCAAAAATATTGGATCGAAATTGGTGTCATTGATTCCAACAACTTCGGACTTAAATGCATACTCGTAGTTGTTTATTTTAGCAATTTTCTTGTTTTTTGACGAAATTAATGTAATGTAATTCAATGGAATAAGATGGCGAATAGCTCCACCTGCGATTAGCGGGTGTATTAGCCAGTAATTAATAGCAAGAGCAAACTCAATAGTTACACATTATAAATAAACATGGGTGATGTGATAAAGATGGTGGATTTTTTTCGACAGCAAAACAAGCGCATTTGGCAATAGACCGATAATAAAAAGTAAAATATAATAATCGCCTACACTACCTTCTGAACTAATTTAGAATGATGGATGTAAAAATATACGTTTGTTATTTGTACCATAATATTCTCAAGAACAAAGGCAATCCGAAACGCAAAGGTAACGCTGTAATCCCTTTACAAAGCTAAGACTAAAAAAATATGCCTTCATAGAAACCAAGGGACGGCAGGAATTAAAAGTGCTTACATAAAACATAGTTTTAAAAAGTAGTGTCCAATTAAAGCGAGCACAGAGAAAGGTCGGCGCAATTTTATGCGGCGGATCGTGGGCTCCAACCGCACGCGCATGGAACTACGAACGGAACGGAGAGGGCTAACCTAGCATTATAATAATACATCATCATCACGCCTGTATTCCCCAAAGGGGTAGGTAGGCATATCTGAACTGCAGCACACCTACACTTCGCCGATATATTTTGTCTCCAATGTAATAGGGGGTGAGCCTATTGCCATTCTACTGGGCACATTCCCCTCAATACGGGCGAGATTTGGGCCATAATCCAGTGCAAGTTGATGCATATTTTACGCCCTTCTAGCAGGTTTCCCGACGCTGTATGCCTTCACCGTTCAGCAAGTGATAATTATTATTGAAAATTACATTCACACGCAAATCCGCAAATCGGTGCGGGGTCGAGGTTTGAATTTGCACCCCTTTGTTTAAGGCAGGTGTTCTACCAACTAGGCTGCCTACTACTACTACTACTACAGCACTTTTAACGTCTCCCCTCAATGCGAAGGGGATTGGGGCCATAGTCCCATAGGGCCAGTGCGGGTTGGCAGACTTCATACATCTATCGAAAACTAGCCAAGTTCCCTCAGACGTGCTGGTTTCCTTACGATGTTTTCCTTCACCGTTTCATAGCAAGTGATAATCTCGGATGAAAATGAGATTCGCACATAAATCCCAGAGGTGCGAGCCGGGGTTTGAACTTGCACACTTCAATTGCAAGACGTGCGTTTGAACACTCGGCTACCACTGCTTTAAAAATAATCTACAAAAAATACACTCCTAAAAAAATATATTTTCTAGTCCTTCATCTATTATTATACCTTCTCCATCGCCTCCTAGTCCTTCACCATAGTACATCAAAGTAGCCATTACAGGGAGTTCTCACGGGGAAATTGCTTTCTTACGCGCACTTCATTTCAACGCAAATTTTATTTTTTACCCATTGACGCTCTATCCCATTTGTTTACACTATAAAGTGCTATTTACATTCCGTTATACTAGTAAAGGGTTTGTGATGATGTGGATTAGACCAATAATATTGTTGTAGATATCAGCGGGGTGATTCTCGCAAAATCGACATTATCTTCTAATTCGACATATCTGTGTGTGCGAAACCGACATTAGTGCCAAAATCCAATAAGTTTCAAAAAATCCAAAATAGTTTTATTGGTCCATCTTAGTGCATTTTTGGTGCTCTTTTTTGGCGTAATCCACGTTTACTACCCACAACATACTTATTATAATGATAATATTTAAATAACATAGATATTTGGTGACCTTTGCCCAGCAGTGGGACAATATAGGTTAAAAAAAAAGATATTTGGTTTTCAAAACTAAAATATTGGATATTTCGAAAGTTTTAATTATATGCTTATAGCACTATACCCTGGATATGTCGATACAAAACGTCAAATTGCTCGTATTTTTTCGTTTTGTTAGGTCTCAACGGCCTTACCACTATCTCTTATTAATTTTTGACAAATTTTGTACGTCTGAGTCTGTCAAAAATTGAAAGTAATATTAAAAACATTGCTGCAAGATATCCGGTGGTAAGCGTGCTTGTCGTTCCCAAATAAATAAAACCGGAACCGGAACCGGAGCCGGAGCCGGAATCGGAACCGGAACCAGAACCCGAACCGAAACCGAAACCGGAACCGAAACCGACACTGAAATCGAAATCACACACACATTTACAAAAGTGTCGTTACAACTTTTACTCTCACACACACATTTACAAAAGTGTCGGTCAACACTTTTAGTCTTATTTTTTTCCGTTTAACCCTCTTTCGCAACGCTCCATCCATAAGGAACTACGTTCCAAAAAACTTGGCAAAATATGAATACTTTTATGCAGCGGCCGTTTTAATAGTCACCTAAAAAAATATGAACATAAAAAAGCCTCCCACACACATCTATCTGAAAAAAGTCAGGACCTATGAAGTAAGCATGAAAAGCACTATCACTCACACTATATACAGGGTGTAGCAAAAGTCCGAAATAATACTTTAACATTATGGTTATACAACTGAATGGTATACATAGAAATTTTATTGAAATTCGAACACGTTATTGCAATTGTTTTTCACTGTCAATTTTAAAATCTTGATATATCTCGAGTCCTATGCGAAATGAGCCATAAGCAGTGGTAGCCGAGTGGTCAAACGCACGCCTTGCAATCAGTGTGCAGGTTCAAACCCCGGCTCACACCTCTAGGATTTATGTGCGAATCTCATTTTCATCTGAGATTATCACTTGCTATAAAACGGTGAAAGAAAACATCGTGAGGAAACCTGTACGTCTGAGGGAACTTGACTAGTATTCGATACCTAGATGTGTGAAGTCTGCCAACCCGCACTGGGCCGGCGTGGTGGACTATGGCCCGAATCCCCCTTGCATTGAGGGGAGGCCCGTGCCCAGCAGTGGTATTAAAAAGGGCTGTAGTAGTATGCGAAATGAACATGTTCTATTTTATGAATATCTAGTTGTAGGGTCCTTGATTTTAGTAACTATATGATCGTGTCTAGACATACCGGGATAAAGGTTACTAGTGTAAAAAACATATTACAGCACATCGTTTACCGCGTAAACATACCGCGGGCAAATTACGCATTTTTTGCTCAAAACTTTTAATGGAATAACATAGCGTGCTCGAGTTTTGGCGCGTACGTACAAGTTTCATTGCGCGACGAGCCGCATCAAATTGTTTGATTACAGAGTGCCTTGTAGATAGAGTCCCAAGTTCAGTCTAGTTTTTGCTGCTGAAACTTTAATAGACATCCTATTTCAGTTTACTTTTTAACTAGTTCGGAACTTGAAACTACTTATATTCATGCCAACCCCGTGTACTTATTCTGCCAACCTATTTGCTACTGGTTAGCACCATCCGTAAAATATGTTCAATCCTAGAGGTCTGAGCACTGGGGCCCGATTTTAGTTTGATAGGCATCATCTCAATTCGAGATATGTCAAAAAAATATGTCAGTAGTAAGGCGTGTGACGTTCACCAACTCGCACTGGGCCAGCGCTATGGCCTAAATACGAGGGAGTCGCATTGAGGGAGAATATGCCCAGTATAATGGCAATAGGCTCGACCCCTATTCCTTTAGGACCGAAATACATAGGCGAAGTGTTGGTGCACTGCGGTGCACCTCTCCCTTCATAGTCCGGGAATACAAGCGTGAAGATGTACTTATATTTATAGTACCTATCTACTAGAATATATGAGTGTTGCCGGAGCGTAATTAAAAGTCGTAAATAACGCGTGTTTTTGTAACGGAGAGGGCTGTATCGTCCTGTTCGAACAACAGGGACAAATGGAAGGCGAGCCTCCCCACAAAAATCAGCTTACGAGGTGTGTCCTCATTGACGATGCTCAACAACGGTGCGTATGGCTAGAAGTGACGCAAATCTTTATTAATCTACGTACAAAATTTTAATTAAATAGACACCTTAAAAGTTACTCTGGGTGTCGAATTTATGTCTACTTCTTTTATAAACTAAAATATTTCTGGTAACATTGACATTACCCTCAAGCTTTGCGCTCAGAGATTAGTCGACTAAATATATTCTGTATTTCCTATATCTATTCTTTATTATTATTAATATTATAAGGAGGAAAGATTTGTATGTAACGAATAAACTTAAAAACTACTGGACTGATTTCAAAAAAAAATTGCCGTTAGAAAGCTATGTTATCACTCTGTAACATAGGCTATATTTATTTAAAATGTTAAATAAACATGTCCACCCGTGCGAAGCCGGGACGGGCCGCTGGTTACTCATAAAGATAAAAGAAAAGAGTTACCATAACAGAGGATTATGTTACTGTAATAAAACCCAGTGTAATAAAAGCAGTGGTAGCCGAGTGGTCGAATGCACGCCTTGCAATCAAAGTGTGCAGGTTCAAACCCCGGCTCGCACCTCTGGGCTTATGTGCGAATCTCATTTTCATCCGAGGTTACCACTTGTTATAAAACGGTGAAGGAAAACATCGTGAGGAAACCTGCACGTCTATAGAAAGGCGTGTGAAGTTCACCAACCCGCACTAGGCCAGCGTGTTGGACTGTAGCCCAAAAATCTCCCTCGTAATGAGGGAGAATGTGCCCGGTATAATAGCAATAGGCTCGCCCCATATTACATTGGGACCAAAAATACCTACATCGGCGAAGTGTGGGCGCACTGCAGTGTACCTCTGCCTACCCCTTCGGGGAATATAGGCGTGATGATGTATTTAATAAAACCCATTGCAAATGTGAGGCACTGTAAATATATGTGGTTTTTTTTTTACAATTTCACCAGCGTCGCGGTCATCTCAATACTATCGACAGTTTTCTAGGTGATTTGTGAAAGTCTACTTGAAGTATTTTTGAGAAAAAATGAACTTAATAGTCACATCCAGCCGCTATGATCTCTGTCAGTGGTTATTCTAATGAACTTTTTAAATTAAAAAAGGTCGCGGATAACATATTATTCGGTCCCACGCACAACTCAGGCGGGGGCGACTGCAATTTAAAGACTTCCACACATTGGGGCGTCCACACACGTGTTCAATTTTCTTTGCCAATACCATAAAAACTGTATTGACACATAGAAAAAGTTCAGTATCCAACAAAATGACACTTACAGCGCGAGCAAAATTTGACGCGTATAGGCATAGCGAAGAAATTTAATCTATAAGCATATTGCCACAGAGTTCGTTTTAGTATTGGCAAGATTTAACGCTCGAGGGTCTACACACACAGTGTGTATGCATTCCAGGATACATTCTGTCACCCAACCCTCCCCCGCGGGTCGCACGTGGCTTTTCAACGGGTCTCTTTGGCCAAACCAGGCATATCCTTGGTTTGGGTAAATGAGGATTAACTTTTTGGGTCCGACTTGCTTTTTGGGGCTTGGGATGCCTTCATTATAATTCATAAGATACCCTAGGTCGGTTATTTTATTCCACTATTGTTGTTGCTACATTTTTAAGTCAAATTAAAATCGCTTGAACACACATAGCCTTCGTAAGATCTCAAACTAAGCAACTTTTGTACAATGCGTTCCCTGCAGAGGGCTGGAGACAATCCCAATTATATCCAAACGGGAGCAAATTCCGAAAAATTCATTTCCGTAATTTGCCGCTGACTGAAATCGAACGTTTTCGATTGTACCTGGTGAAGTGTATTTATGACTATGTCTTCATTTTTCAAGACATAAATCATCTTCTATCAATAGCACCTAGAATAGGACTATTCAAATTACCTCAAGGTGACATTCTAGCTGTATTATTGATAGTGTTTTTTGACAGATTATAAAATGAAACCATTGCGATACTACAGCGGTAATTTAACAAACGAAATCTATATTTTTTTGACAAAGACAAGTGATAGTTAGTTAGCTGGTAGTATATGCGGTAGTAATCTATTTGAATCCGTCTCTTTAGAACTGATTGTCTATTGTTACAGCTTACAGTATAGTAGCCCAGATACATTTTTATCATTCGTAGCCTGCTTTCCTAAAGAGGAGGGGCAACTTTACTGTACCAAAATAAGAAGACTGATTATCTAAATAGTCTCACAACAATGAACCTAATGATAATAATCATTACCTACTAGTATGTGTATATACTATATCTTCATAGCTGTATTTCGAGTCCACTAAACGATCATACATTCTTGGCTAAGGACATTAAATATTTTTCATATTTAACCAACATTAAGTAGCTGTGCGAATAACGAGATAGCTTCAAGGCGACGCGACGCCCTGGGGATAGGGCGGGATGAAAATGCTCGAGAGATAAGTTGAAGAAGGTTCCGTAGATACTACATGACTAATTTATATTACTAACATTCCAAATATTTATAGAATACTAGCTGTCCCGGCGAACTTCGTACCGCCTTAGAATTACATACGAAAGCAGCGTCACGTACCGGGTCTAATTGTGAATCTAAACCATCCAGGGCGCCACAAAACGCATACAAAAAAAATCATTCAAATCGGTCCAGCCGTGTGTCCGGGGTTTTATGTTTAAACTACAACAAAATTTTGAAAATGTAAGAAAACATTTTTTTTTCTATTTTCTACAAGCAGTGCATGGCAATAGTCTCGTGGGCAAGAACGCCCGCCTTGAACGTGCCTTGGGGTGCAAGTTCAAACCCCAGGCCCGCACCTCTGAGATAATTCTCATGTGCGAATGTCATTTTCAACAATGATTACCACTAGCTGAACGGTGAAAGAAAACATCGTGAGGAAACCTACACGTCTATAGAAAGGCGTGTGAAGTTCACCCGCATTGGGCCAGCGTGGTGGAATATGGCCCAAATCTCCCTCTTATTGAGGGGGAATGTGCCCGGTATAATGGCAATAGGCTCGCCCCCTATTACATTGGGACCAAAATACATTGGCGAAGTGCGGGCGCACTACAGTGCACCTCTGCCTACCCCTTCGGGGAATACAGGCGTGATGATGTATTTTTTTATTTTCTATTTTCTCCATTTAACTCCATAAAACTGTACGGTTTGTGAACGGGCCCCTAAAAATGTAGAATGCACGAGAAATTTATGCGTCGTATCGCAGCGCGGAAGCGACCTCGCAGAATTGTAGTCTTTTGAATTGTGATAGTGTTGTCTGGCAAACGCCGCCGTGGGAAAGACCTCGTGTATTTGATGAGGAACCCATTTTGTACGGAACTTTGTGAGCGGGGCGGGCTTTTTGATGTGAAACGGTATGCTGTAGGTACTTTTCATTGAGTTTATTGGCGCTAGCTTTGAGTGATATAATATCAAAAGGACACGAACAATTTAAACGTACCAACCCAATTCTCGTGACACATCTCTAATTCGTGAAACAAAACGTCAAATTGTTCGTGTCCTTTCGATATATCACTCAAAGCTAGCGTCAATTAACTCAATGAAAAGTACCTACCAGCCGTAACGGATGTGTGCGAAAGCGTTCCCGTGACCCCTCCGTTATGGCTGGTGATTGGATCACCATGGGTTTTTAGTGGATATACGGCTTCGCTGGGACTTCCACATAATCCCTTCATCTCCCCCAAGATGAAGGGGTATCTATAAAGGATTTTCCCATGTTAAAAAAAAAAAAGGGCCGTACCAGCCACCTCTGAAAGTATTATATTAGTATGTAATATGCTTTTAATAGCAACTGTCAATTTTTGACAGATTTTATACTGAGTTAACTGTCAAAAACTGAAGGTAATATTAAAAACAGACAGGTGGTGCAAGACAGGTGGTGGTAAGGATAAAGATACTTACATAAATATGTCAAAAAGACGTCCCAAAAATATACTGAAATTAGAGTAGACGTCAAAGTCACACATATAAATTGGACGTGTGAAACTGTCAAATGGTAGGAAAAGCGCCCTCTGTGATATAATAATTCGTTGGAAAAGCATTTTTTGTAAATAATATATACATAAACGTTACACTGAACTAACAACTCTAGCGTGGAAGACTAGCCTAAAGCTCCCTCGTATTGACTGGGAATGTCCCCGGTAAAATGTCAATAGGCTCGCCCTCGAGACCAAAATGCATCGGCTAAGAGTGGGTGCACTACAGTGTACCCTTTCCTATCACAAGAATATAGGCGTGATGATGTATTTATACCAACAAAGGAGAGTTTAAGGAGTCAATAACGCAAGAATTCATAGTCAGGACCTTGCTCTTCTACAACTCGTTCAACCGAACTTGACTATGAATAGGTATCAAGTATTTGCCCGTCTAAGATAGTACTGCTCACCTTAAGTCGGAAGGTATTCGTTATTGCAGTTCAGAAACTACAGTATTAGCAAAACTTAATCACATTCACGTATAATGTAGGGCAACTTTGCGCAACGGCCATGCCAGCACATAGTACAGCCGTTAAAACACCCCGCATACAGGGGCGTCAAAAATTTGCCAATACTGAAACGAACCTTGTGTCAATATGCATAAAGATTGAATTTCAGTGATAAAAGCCACGTCTCCATGCGTCGAAATTCAGTCGCGCTGTCAGTGTAATTTGATTTATATGAATTATATACATCATCACGCCTGTATTCCCCGAAGGGGTAGGCAGTGGTGCACTGTAGTGCGCCCACACTTCGCCGATGTATTTTTGGTCCCAATGTAATAGGGGGCGAGCCTATTGCCATTATACCGGGCACATTCTCCCTCAATACGAGGGAGATTTCTGGGCTATAGTTCACCACCCTGGCCCAGAGCGGGTTGGTGAACTTCACATGCCTTTCTATAGACGTCCAGGTTTCCTCACGATGTTTTCCTTCACCGTTTCATAGCTAGTGGTAATCTCGGATGAAAATGAGATTCGCACATAAACCCAGAGGTGCGAGCCGAGGTTTGAACCTGCACACTTTGATTTGCAAGGCGTGCGTTCGACCACTCGGCTACCACTGCTTTTATGCATATGAATTCTTCTTTTTTTTACGAAATATAATGATGTTTAATGGAATAAGATGAGGAATGGCTCCACCTGCCTTTAGCGGGTATTTCAGCCAGTGTCAAGTAATTAATAGCAAGGGCAAATTCATACACATTATAAATAAAATTGGATGATGACAGTGATAAAGATGGCGGATGAATTTCGAATTCTTCTTCATTATTCATATTCGATGAATTTATCTGCCATCTTTATCATGCCCATTTTTATTGTATTTATTAAATTTGTTTTTGCTATTAATTACTCGACATTGGCACAAATACCTGCTAATCGCAGCCATTTCTCATCTTATTAAATTTTCATCACTTCGTAAAAAATAACTTTTTCTACGCGGCAACACCAAAACGAGTTCGTTTTATTATTGACATAAAAAAATCGCGCTAGTGTTAACACCCTAGTGTGTGACGTGCCTAATAGTTGCAGGCCTCGTTTCGGCAGTTGAGCGTTAAATCTGCAAGCCAAGTGCGCAAACTTACTCGGCGGATGCAAGGAATAGGTAAACTGGAATGGCTTCGAATAGAAAATAACTATTAGGATTTTTTTTTAAAGTGTTTAGATTGTATTTAGATCCGTACGTTTCGTTACGATAACAGTGGTAGCCGAGTGGTCGAACGCACGTCTTGCAATCGAAGTGTGCAGGTTCAAACCCCGGCTGGCACCTCTGGGATTTATGTGCGAATATCATTTTCATCCGAGATTATCACTTGCTATGAAACGGTGAAGGAAAACATCGTGAAGATACCTGCACGTCTGAGAGAACTAGACTAGTTTTGGATAGATGTGTGAAGTCTGCCAACCCGCACTGGGACTGGGTGGTGGACTATGGCCCGAATTCCCCTCGCATTGAGGGGAGGCCCGTACCCAGCAGTCGGACGTTAAAAAGGCTGTAGTAGTTGTAGTTTCTAGGATAACATAAATTCGAAGTATCGCTCGCGTTGTTAGTTGAAGAATGAACTTTTTTGTGAGTTAATACAGTTTATTATAGAATGGCAAAAAATGGACCCGGAACCATCGACGCCGCAGTAAAAGGGAAGCTTTACTAACATATTTGACACTTCATGTTACTAGTGTATGTTGGTTAGTTCAGAGCCTGTTCGGTAGACTGATGCCAAGTTAGGACATGTGTGTTTTGGTCCTATTCAAACGGGTATGTAGGGTAGGCTTAGGGTTGCCAACCATACTTTATAATAAAGTATCCTACTTTATTATTGGTAATTATACTTTTGCATACCAATAAAGTATGTGAAAATACTTTATTTCCAACCTTTACTGTGATGCGTAAAACAAAACACTCATTATGGGTACATAACTATTTAACGGTAACACATAGTGAAAACGGACGATGGAAACTATTTATAATTACTAAACACACACACACACACACACACTCAGATGTGGTGTGGTGTGTGGTGGTGATTTTGACCGTCAAACATGCTTTGAAACTTTTAAAGATAGCAAAAAAATGTTAGCATGCGCTAAAACCACACAAAAAAAAAAAACAAAATTTGAAAAATACTTTTTTTTTCTTGTAAATACTTTATTTTTTTCCTAAACAAACCATTCTATACGTTTTTATTCGTAAAAGACAGTCCATCAGCGTTTTTATCTACAGATAGAGCACCCATTGAAATAAAATTGATTAAATGTTTAATAAATGTTTGATGTGATGATGTATTGCCCGAAGGGGTAGGCAGAGATGCACTGCAGTGCGCCTGCACTTCTGTGTTTTGGTACCAATCTAATAGGAGGCGAGCCTATTGTCATTGTACCGGGCACATCCCCGCTCAAAACGAGGGAGATTTGGGCCATAGTCCACCACGCTGGCCCAGTGCGGGTTGATGAACTTCACACAACTTTCTATAGACGTGCAGGTTTCCTCACGATGTTTTCCTTCAACGTTTTGTATTTTGATTTGTAAATAGATACAAATTTCAATAAATTTAAAAAAACATAATAAATGCCCAACCATTTTTTATTCATTGTATCGCACCGTCATAGAAAGTTATAAAAACATGTTTTATAACATCAACACAGATTTGATAACCTGATTGTTTTCGCAAAGATCGTTATTGGTCGCGCAAACACCATAAAACCACGATAATTCCCAATTCGTACAATATTTAATTTCGACTGTGTACTCACGAATTCGGGGGTGATGGCGGATTATTCGCGGATATTTTGTGGCCGCTACGAGTGTAGCTTGTATCGCGTGACCGCGTTGGGCCAAGAAATAAGCGGAATAAAAACTAATATTATTTCTACCAATTATTATATTGAACGGCATGGTTGAACAAATTAATAATATGGATGCTCTCGATGCAGGCCATATCCAGACATAAAATATTTATTGCCAGATATTTTCAACCTTACATAGGTACAAAAGTAGTATTAATTTTGAAAAAAATCTATTGTCAAACGCAATTATGCAAAAATAAGAACATTCGCGTCCAATTCAGAACCACCTTTTTTGTAGTCTTTTAATAATTACAAGAATACCTTGCGGGGGGTAAATCGACACAGAGACCAAATCATTCGAAAATAAATCTGTCATTTCTAAATAACCCTTCCATTTTTATTTATCTGAAGAATTTCCTAGCCATCAACTGAAAAATGAGCGCAAATATTTGCTTATATCTTTCCCATTTTGCAGCCAACGTTAAAGTGACACGAGACAGGATTTCAAGGCAGATATTAAAAAAAATCCCTTCGAAAAATGTTTGTTGTCCGTGGTTTTTCAGTGTAAACCGTCGCCAACAAGCTGTTAAAAGTACAATAAGGCTTGCAAACAATGCTGGCTCGTTAATCATCGAATATTTGACAACCTGTCAACATTTTGGGCCCACGAATAATATTAATGGTGCCTGATCCTGGGACCTTTTTAATTTTTACGTTTTGCAAGTTCTGTGGGCGTCTTTGAAAGATTTTGGGAAGTCGCTTCTTTAAGTTTGTTATTAGGCTCTTTGAAATGTTTAGAGTTTTATCAAATTTTTGCTATTCTTTTGGAAAGTAGTTTTAGTATTGGTGCTAAAAACAAAATACAAAAAAGTTTAGGATTGTTTAAAAAAACGCGACAAGAATTCGCAGGGTCAAACTTATTGTTTCAATAATAAGCTGACATTAAACTATTTATTTTTTGTCATTTACTTCTATTACAACAGTAAATAATAGTGGTTTTTCTGGAAATTTTATTATACTACGCGGGTTGTGGGTACTCAGAGTGCCATATAGATTGTGAATAATTTCGGTTACCGACCCAGACCGAGGCAATTATGAAAAGACAATTTCAGATTTTTTCCGATGACGGTAATAGAACCTGCATCCACCCGGTGATCAAGTGTTTGAACCACTAAACCAAGCCATGGTCGATAAGGTACATAATGGAGGTCACATATTATTTAACTGGCTACCGAGGCATGCATAATGAAATAATTGATTTTATATTTTATACGACGTTTGTTTTCAAGCCCCGCGTGGGACTGAACGTATTAAAAAGACCATTACTTATGACTAGGCGTCCCCGCGAATTCGCCCTCTTGGAATTTAGGAAAAAAGTTGCATTTGTTATCACTTATAACAGCTATCAGTAAATGAAAACCCCGTCCAAATCGGTCAAACCGTTTGAGAGTTTACCTTAAACAAACTGGCAGACAAAACTTAAAAAATAGTGTTTTCGTTATATGTACCTAGCTGTAGTCCAAAGCTTGGTTTTTGTCATTACAAACAGACACTTCCTCTTTATTTATTTTATTAGAAACAGTTTACAAGGTTATCAAGACAACCCTTGTCCCCAGCTAATCATAGGGCTACAATTATAAATAAATTAAACTTTTCCTCTCAGCTCATCACGGCTGTCCCAACGGCTGGTGAACTTTTGAATTAAAAACACGCTTAATAAACCATTTCGCTTGGGAGCTGACCCTGTGGTATAAACGATTACAGTTTGGCTATTTAGTTAAATTATTAACATCGCATGCACTTGACCTGGCTAATGTCAAGGTTGAAATGTTTTCATAACAGTCCTCCGTAATCCTGGGTTAAATAAAACCAAAACTAACCGTACATTTAAAAATATATGTTACTAGAGGCCTGTCTCGGCTTCGCACGGGTGAATATTTTTTTTTACATTTTGGGATAAATAAATATAGCGTATGTTCTTCAGTGATAATGTAGCCTTCAAACGGCAAAATAAGTCTAAATGGGTCCAGTGTTTTTAAGTTTATTCGTTACATACAAAAGTACAAATCTTTCCTCTTTATAATATTATTATTATAGTAGATATAGATGGCGTACACTAGCTTGCGATGAGTGGTTTAAGCGTAGGCCGCTAAATCAGGTGGTCGCGGGTTCGGCAAACTTCGGAAATGGCTTTTCGATATTTTGTCTGATCTGAGTGGAACTGGAATCACCCCCAATTCATGGTATGATACTCATAGTACAAGCTTTGCTTAGGGTATGTGTTGTCTGGCGATATTTATTTAAAAACGACACACCAACAGTATACCTATGAACACGTGGGTAGGTGAAATATTAAAGAAAAACTGGTCTGATAGGTACACCAATGACAGGCGTGTACAACTTTCACCAACGTGAAAAATAAACATTTTAAACGTTATTTTTCAAAGAGATGCAAGGCAAGACTTTGGATTATTTGTTAAGCTTATTAGAATAGACGGTTACTTCTAGGTAAAACACACAGCAGAGCACAAATGTTTTGTACAATGTCCTGTGTAATACATAACACACAATATGCGTAGCCGGCATGTGCGCCGCTAATGTATCCCGCCATTAATCAGTCGTAGGTACCAACATGACGGCGGTAATTGCCGCCATCGTTACTGAAATACCACTTTGATTAGATGTAATTGATGGCAAGATGTATTTGATGAAATTATAATCAAAATTCACAGGTGATAGGTAATCTGGAATGTTGATCTGTTCTCTAAAGGAGTATAGAGGTGTGCTTATCTAAGTTATGCCAACGGTATTAAGTCTTAAAATCAGCCAGATCCCTTTGAAAGAGTTCTACGGTAAAAAATATTTTACACGGAAATTGAAAAATCTAGAAAATCGCCGAGAGAGTCCACACATTTTTTGAACATCTAGTAATGTAATTTTCATGATATTTGCGACAAAGTATGTGTTAGTACAAAATATATTGTAAACGTATCCAGAAGTGTACAGTTGATCAAACCAAAAGTAAGGGTTGTCTCAGATTTTCCGAGTAGAGGCTGATAACTGATGGTTAATAAAATCAAATAATACTTTCGGATTCGGAATTTTAATTCAAGTTTTGCTAAGACCAACTAGCCTTGAGTATTTCGCAAAACCAAACAGTTCCATCCCTGAAAATAATAATCAATGTCCACCATAAAAACATTTTTATGTGGCGTCATCAATAACATCTTAAGTCTTCCGCATTACAAATGGCACCAATTCATAATAATCGTAGTTCAATTGTCCCCGACTTGCGGAAGACAAAGTGGTGGCCATTTTGTGACCACCTCTGAACGGGACTGACAAATTGGGATATTATAAGAGTCATAATTGTTTAAGATTGCTTCCGGGTTAAGATTGAATGTCCCCCACATTGAATGCAGTTTGTGATTGAGGGGGTTTGAAGATGGTTTTGTGATGGGGGATTTTGGATAACCTATTGTTGGATTTTTATTGGCTTACATCATAATTTAAGTGTGATTAGGCTATATTAGCAATTATGCAGCGTGGCACAAGGTGATTAGATCACAGTACAATATTCATATGAAGATAAGAATGATGCAAGACTATCAAATAAAGTTCCTAGAAGTTTCAATGTACCCAAGCAATGAACACTCACTAAAGAACCCGTTATATCATAAGGAACGGAAACAAGTAACCATAAAAGAATAAAAGCATCAAGATAAAGTGGCGACTAGAGAGATGAAAATTGTTCAATGTTCAGCTGAGAACTGAGTAACTGCAAAAAAACACCCCATCACGATTTAATGAGCGCGCTGTGTAAACCAACAACAGCCATTTTTAAGAGAGTTTGCAATTTAAAAATATCTTTAAAGAAAGCATAAAATTAGCTGGACTATTTAAAATGCCGCGCGACAACGAGAGGCGACGTAAAGACTAAAAATGGTGGAAATAAAGTAAAAAAAAAGTTATTACTGCATTTCTGCCTCGACTTAGTTTACTAGAAGTGGTAGATAATTAAACAATATGGTCTTTTAATCTGTTCCTCGGTGCTTAAACGCCAATAGAACAGCCAATAGGCATAGATCTATCAGAATAGATCTAGAATCGGTAGAATAGATCTAGATCGGAAAGTCTCTTGCGCCAACGGTTTTTTTTTATATATATTTCAACTCTTTAAAAACTCAATCCATTAAAATTTACCATCAACATTCATCCATAATTCAAAGACACACAAAAAGTCATTAAAAAACCGGCCAAGTGCGAGTCGGACTCGCGCACGAAGGGTTCCGTACCATTATCTATAAAAACGCCAAAAAATTCACGTTTGTTGTATAGAAGCCCCCTTAAATATTTATGTTATTCTGTTTATTAGTATTTTTTGTTATAGTGGCAACAGAAATACATCATCTGTGAAAATTTCAACTGTCTAACTATCACGGTTCATGAGATACAGCCTGGTGACAGACGGACGGACGGACGGACGGACGGACGGACAGCGAAGTCTCAGTAATAGGGTTCCCGTTTTACCCTTTGGGTACGGAACCCTTAAAAAATTAAAAGTGGTTTATGATGGCTCTTAATAAAACAAGAAGCATAAGAAAATTAAGATTTATTGGGTACGCTTGATAATCATACAACATCTAGGTCTTCTATACCGGTGTCAGTTCCAGCAGTCAAAGTTTTTCAAGAGGCTTTTTAAGCATTCTTCACCAATGCCCGGGAGGGTGGATGCACAAAGTTAACACTTGCAATTTTCGCGTCTCGCCCCGACCAACTTTTTCGTCTACAATTTACTTTTCCAAAGTTGTAGGGACAAAGGTTGTTTACGAAACGGTACCGCGTATGTAGTATTTTTATATGGTCTTCTGATGTTGTTTTCTATTGCAAGTAGGCAACACACTGGAGCTATATATTTGTATATAATATGTATTTAAAGTAACTTTTGGCGATTTAAAAATTATAAGCCCCTGAGGTTCTTCCCGGATCTTCTCAGTCGAGGCCGCGTTTTGATCCGGGAGTAGCATACAATAACAAAATGTAACCTTCACAATTAGTAAGTATCCCCTAAGCTTGTGAAAATAAATGGTTTGACTATGACTTAGTATGTTTTAATTTTACAGGAAACGTTGATTTTGAATTGCATTGTAACCTTTTTTCTATCAGCCTATGTCGTCCCACTGCTGAGCAAAGGCCTCCCTTCCCTTTCTGCAATCCTCCCGGTTCCTCCCTAGTATGGGTAAGTATCTTTTGTACGAGTCTAACTCGCCTCACCATTTATAACATTAGAAAATTAATGCAATAGGAGATGTTAGTATTATGAACCCCTGTACCAAGGAATATATAAGCTAGTAAAGAGAGGTCGCTCTCAACATGACATATTCATTTAAATTGTGCATCATCTACTCTCCCATCTAGCGTTGAAGGCATCACACCAAAGCAATTATTTCTATAGCCACTTGTGATTGAGAATAATCCTTTTACTGTAAGTGGGAGTAGGCGCACCTTAGACTAGCTTCCTAAGCGTAATGCCAAATTTTGTATCTACTATTAGACTGCGTGAGTATAATTCTTCTCTGGTATTTAGATAAAGGTGCTTCCTGCTCTCATGGCGTTGCTGCTCCTGAGAATGTATTACTCATAATCCTTACTATTTATCATTTTAAAAAGAATAACCATTGAGTTTCTTACCGGCTCTTCTCAGTGGAAGCAGCATTCCGAACCGGTGGTAGAATCTGACTATTTGTAAGTGCTTTTTGGCCAACACGAATAAAAAAAATTGATTTGATATGCACTGTTTCATGTTTTGTTTTTACGCTTCCTATGATGGTACTAAAGTAACTGCCTTCTAAGCTATATGTATATTTATTTATATTATTTTAATATAACTATGATAATCTGGTAGTGGTAGCCTCGTGGGCAAGAACGCCCGCCTTGAACGTAAGGGGTGCAAGTTCAAATCCCGGGCCCGCACCTCTGAGATAAATTTCATGTGCGAATGTCATTTTCAATAATGTTTACCACTTGCTGAACGGTGAAGGAAAACATCGTGAGGAAGCCTGCACGTCTATAGAAGGGCGTATGAAGTTCACCAACCCGCACTGGGCCAGCGTGGTGGACTATGGTCCAAAATCTCCCTCGTATTGAGGGAGAATGTGCCCGGTATAATGGCAATAGACTCGCCCTCTATTACATTGGGACCAAAATACATCGGCGAAGTGTGGGCGCACTGCAGTGCACCTCTGCCTACCCCTTCGGGGAATAAAGGCGTGATGATGTATTGTATTGATACTATGATAATCTTGACAGCTTTAATACAATGAAATGTGTCAAGCAATCAGAGCAATATTATTCACAATACTCCTAACAGCATGGTGGGAATAGGGTAGTTAAATGATCACAAACCAACTCTTATGCCGTAAATTTGCATAGTTGTTTTAGGGGCACGTGGCGACATTGCCGTGGTTAAGTACAGGGTGTCAACACCAGTGCCGGGTTAAGGTAACTTGATGCCCTAAGCAATCTTCCCCTGTGGGCCCCCCTATGAAGTGAACTACAAAGACTTAATTGAAAAAAAAGTTAATACGTATCGTAGGTAGAATATGAAAGTGATGTTCCTTCTGCCCTGAGAGGTCTGCACGACATGATTTCACATGTTGTCCTAAGATTTTAAAATTGCTTGAACTTTCGTGTGCCCGTTTTTAGGGTTCCGTACCTAAAAAGGAAAAATGGAACCCTTATAGGATCACTTTGTTGTCCGTCTGTCTGTTTGTCTGTCTAGACATTTTTTCTCAGAAACGCATGAAAATATCAAGTATAAAATTTACAGGGGTCAAAACTAGAGATGAAACGGATATCCGGTAACTATCCGGTATCCGGCCTATTCGGCCTTGTTTTCACTATCCGGCCGGATACCGGATAGGAATTCAGTATCCGGCCGGTTACCGGGTTGTAATTCAGTATCCGGCCGGATACAGGATAGTAATTCAGTATCCGGCCGGATACCGAATAGTAACTCAGTATCCGGCTAGATAGAGGATAGTAACCCAGTATCCGGCTGGATACCGGATAGTAACTTAGTATCCGGCTGGATAGTAAAATAAAATAAAAACTCATTATTTTACACAAGGCAAATCATATATTTACACCGTTTATTTTTATAATCGCACGACAAAAATTATTGTTTTATTAATTAGTTTAGTACCTACTCAAAATGTTCCGCATTTGTTGGTAAGAGGCGACTTCGCTTAGCTTCCTATGCCAGACCAGCTTCTGAACTGACTAGCCTTTCGCTGTAAACGTTACTGCCAGGTGCTGAAAGTTATATTCTAGCAAACCTTGACAACTGCGGGTACTGATGCAAATTAAATAACCACCAAATGTATGGGTCGTGATTGCGATCGATTCGAGTTGACTTTAAGAAAAAGTCAATATCGTTGTCAGCTATTGGATTTTGTTTTTCTTGATCGCGACAATCACTGCTATTATCCTTTGCCACTTCATTGAAACAGTTCCAGAAAGTATCATAAGCTTCACGTGTAAAGTTGGATCCAGTTTCTTCTTCTTTTATTCGTTTAGCAGGTGTTGAAAACGGCGATGATCTGTTACCGTCAGAAGGAGATTCGTCAAAAGAGTTTTATATATACTCTATCATGATTTTCTATCGGGCTTTTTCAGTTTCAAGAACTCCTAAATAACCTTGGGTCTAAAAATGTAGCGATTTGCCGGATATCCGGTGTCCGGCCAAACTATTTTTACACAATTTTTTTTAATTTTTTTTTAACTTGGGAAAATCCTTTATGGATACCCCTTCATCTTGGGGGAGATGAAGGGATTATGTGGAAGTCCCAGCGAAGCTGACCTAACAAACCCCAAAATTTACAGAACTTTAAATCCATCTCCAAATCCCTAACAGATAATTTATAGAAAAAAAAACCCCACACACACAGGGGCGTCTAGACACATATATTTATTTTGCCAATGCCAAAACAAATTCTGTATATTCATGTATTCCCCGAAGGGGTAGGCAGAGGTGCACTGTAGTGTGCCCATACTTCGCCGATGTATTTTGGTCCCAATGCAATAGAGGGCTAGCCTATTGCCATTATACCGGGCACATTCCTCCTCAATACGAGGGAGATTTGGGCCATAGTCCACCACGCTGGCCCAGTGCGGGTTGGTGAACCCCATACGCCTTTCTATATACGTGCAGGTTTCCTCAGGATTTTTTCCTTCAACGTTTCTTACCAAGTGATGATCTCGGATGAAAATGAGATTCGCACATGAAACCCAAAGGTGCGAGCCGGGGTTTGATCTGCGCGTTCGACCACTCGGCTACCATTGCCTTTTTTACCTAAATATTATCGGAAAATATTTTTTATTTCGTGGCTTTAATATACTAAATTAATAAACACTCACAAATATAATGGTTTTAACAACAAAGTATTTATGAAAAATTATTCACAGTTTTTTTAAAGTAAAAGATTCCAAATCTCTTCTATAAACTAAGGAATCGACTAAATACGTATTGTTTCCAATTTGTAATTAGGGCTACGCGTAATTCGAATAAATAATATTTAACAGAATACCTTTTTCATTAATGTATTTACCTAAATTAATTTATTCCTCAAACGAAACATGAATAGGAAAACTTGTTAATCCAATCCAGAACTTGGCCAATATAGCGCACTGAACGACTGAGCTGAACTGAAACTGAGCCAGTCTCCGAAACGGCACTGATCAAATTGGCAGACCACCACCGGTCTGGGAATTAAATTCTAATTCTAACATATTACAGCTGCATTTACACCGAACTATTTACGATATTATAAAAATCTCAGACAAATTAACTAGTAGACCTTGTTTTAATAGACGTAACCCAAATCCAAAAGTCATTAAGTGATTGTGATACAAAACATCTATCAAGCGTCACTTCGTGAAAAAATAATTCCTTGATTGCAGGAAGATATTAGCTTTATGTCTTGAACACACACCAGTACCTTCCTAATCCAAATAGCCTTTTTATCCGGAACTGTTTTGTGGTTGTTACTTTAAAGAATGTCTCTTAGTTCAGTGTGCCTGTTGGTAAAGGCCTCCTCTAGCAGCTTCCACTGTGTTCTGTCTTTGGCAACCCTTCTCCATTTGGGCCCCGCTATTAGTTTAAGTTCGTCCTCCCATATTTTGTTATGCCTTCCTCTACTTCCTTTTCCGACTCTGGGGTACCAGTCAGTGACAATTTTACTCCACTTTTCTTGGCCACTTCTCATTGTATGTCCGATCAATCGCTATTACCTAAAATGACAGTAAAACATATCACGGGATTGGGTTATCAAATTCTTACTTACTCTTCTGAAAAGTTATCTTAATATGCAAACTCAAGCAAATCATAAAAAAGCAAAAGATTCTTCAATGGTATTTGAAATTACAACCTCAGGTGAAGTAAACCTAGCGCTAAAACTGCTTAACAAAACGGTTGACACATAGCACTAAATCTTGAGAGCTTCCAACTTAAAGTCTATCTAGCGGGTCTGGGTAGACTTTAGGTCGTTTTACAAAGAATTTACGTTTTCTTCCAACTTTATGAATGCAAGAAATAACTTCGCGGTTCCAGCACCAACCTACCCCACAAATAATACATCGCTTTTAATTTCGTTTCCTGAATTTGAGTTTGTTTGACACAGTTTCTCTGTGAGCTATACATTGCGGTAACGTTGCAAAGTTGACTGTAAGATTGGATTGGAGTGGCTTTTTACTCTGATTTCAAAGTTTTTTAAACCGACTTCAAAAATGAGGTTTCTCATTTAAAGAATATATAAGTTTTTATTGTGAAAGTAATGTAAACCTTGTTCATTATAACATCTCACCTTCAGTTCATAAAATTAAACATTATTAAAACAAATATTAGAACGGCAACACTGATCGTATGTGATTTACTATCTGTCAAAAATGAAAAAAAATTACAATAAAAAGATTATTAATATATTTTGTGTCTGTAATGAATATAAAAATAGATACACTCTCTAATATATGTTTTATAAGTTTGCATTTAGCCATTACACGGAAATAAGAAAATACAAACATAATCGCAATGAAATTTGAAGCATAGCCTATGTTGGCATTCAGTATAAAACAGTTATGAGATCTAGCAATTTCATCAGCTATTTTATTACAATGCGGTGTAACATTCAGCCGATGTAGCGAGTATTTCTATATTATAATACCTACTCCCGATGTTCAATATTACCCGTACAGACAAACTCTGCAGTTTATACGTAAATAAAATGGACATCCTGGTGTCGAACTTCTTGAGTTCGTTAACACTGTTTTAGAATATAGTTTAGTTATTTGAAACAGCAATATAATATGATTAGAAATCTAAATAACCATCCAACTACGCAGATGATTTTAACCTACTCATCGTCATTTGCAATTTAGTACAGGTAGCACAGTCAGTTGTGAGAAGACTAAATGTTGAGATAGGTCCTGTTTTTCTCGTATGATTAACATGTTTGTCAAAGCGTCTCGGTACGACATAATCCGTGAAATAATGTTTTCCTTGGTGCTCGTGCGACCCGTACAGCAAAGGTGTTCGCTGAGGCCGAAATAAAATGTCGCCAAATGAGAACTATGAGAATAAAAATATTATACATAGATAACTTATTTGTTTCCAAAATTGCATTTCCTAATTTTTAGTTTGCATAGGTTGGTCGTCTCATTAGTCACTGATGTGACTTGTTAAGTATTGAGTCGTCATCTTCTCTAATGAACTTGTCTGTGGGTCTGCCGCCCAAAGTAAGTATGACAAGACTTCCAGGTGTCCCCGATCTCACGTAGTGATTCTTTTATATCTAATAGACTCTTCAACCAGTATCAATCCATCAAGGTTCAATAGTAAATATAATGACCTGTAGTATTACAATGGAACATTATAATAACTTTAGAATACTTATATTGTCATTTGTCAGACAGACTATCTACGTATAGTTCTACTACTACTACTACTACTACTACTACTACTACTACAGCCTTTTTAACGTCCCACTGCTGGGCACCGGCCTCCCTTCAATGCGAGGGGGATTCGGGTCAGTGTGTACCCTTGGGGGCGCTAAGGAAAATAGGACTTAGAAAAATTCAACCAAAAACAACCATAGTCAACCACGCTGGCCCAGTGCGTATTGGCGACTTCACACATCTATCGAAAACTAGTCAAGTTCCCTCAGACGTGCAGGTTTCCTCACGATGTTTTCCTTCACCGTTTCATAGCAAGTGATAATCTCAGATGAAAATGAGATTCGCACATAAATCCCAGAAGTGCAAGCCGGGGTTTGGACCTGCACACTTCAGTTGCAAGGCGTGCGTTCGACCACTCGGCTACTGCTACTTTTGATTGTATAGCTTGCTTGAATAGTTCTAATAATCAGGAACCTAGAAATCTTATTTATTCTACAGAATTCCTAGTCTTAGTCATTCTGTTATGATCTTGGTGTGTTTCCCCATCAATGCTAGAGAACGCGGTATCGCACATTTACATCTAATTGCGTATGAAGCTCCTTTAATCCCATTTACTCACGGCAGTAATAATATCAAATACTGTGCTTATTTCCTGGGAGAGCTGGAATCCTACGAATGGAATCTTTCTAGACCCCAAGCCTCTAATTGCCTCAATGACGTTGTTAACCTCCATCCATCAATTTTAAATATCATTTCTTCCTTTGCTTTGCAAGGAGGTCGTAATTAAATACTAAAACATGTGTTTACAGAGATTTCATATAAAATATATGTTATTAATAATGAAATGCTTTTATTTGTGAACGTAACGGACGTATTACGGATCGTTACAGTACATTACGTGTTTAAAATGCCATCTCCGTTGCCTAATAGTTCTGTATTGCAATCTAATTAACATCTAATGGAATTCCTGCGACCAAATATTAAACCTGCTGCGTCATTAATCTTTGTAAACATACCTTAACAATCTTCAAGTTAGAAAGTCAAGGATCGATTACGTCTCATCGTGAGCTTATTAAACTCGTTACCCTGTTCCACTTGCCACTCAGTCTTTTCATTGTGATAAACTTCACTAAATTCAAACGTCAATTAGGAATGTTTATCAGGGTTTACCATAAGAACTTGTATAAAGATCTCCGGTTAGACGGTTAGATCTCAGCTAGGCCTATTGTCAGGTGTAAAACTATTAAAAAAATTACTTATTCTTTATATTACTTATTAATGTTATTATAAAGTAAGAAGTTATTTGGGTTCCTTAATTTATTTTTTTATTTGAAGAGATAAATAACTTTCAATACTCTAAAATAAAAGCTGAAAATATTATTTATGTTAAGCTATATTGATGATGTTATTCCTAAATATAGATAGAAGGGAACTGGTGTCAAACTCAAAAGTTTTCAAAACGCAAATACTTATTTCAAAAGAGACAAAAAGCCAAAACCAGCTGTAGTAAGCCACCATCAATCTTCGTAAAGAGACTACCATTAAGACAAAAGCCGAGTTCCGAAGTTCAGGATTAATTGCACCCCGTTGCGGGTTTAAAACACTTTAATTTAAAACAAGCCAAGTATTTGTTTAAGTGATTTCTAGCGATACAGGAAATGAGTAATTGTAATTAAATATTGCGGGTGAAGAATTTTCTCAAGACCTTGAAATCCTAAGGCTACCGAAAACCTACAACCTAGTACAAAACCTAGTGTGCACTAAAAACATTATATAAGGGCTATTTCACTCTAGAACATCAGTGGCGGTGCAACTAGTCGCACCAACAACAAAATGTATACAGCTGTGTGGAGGGCACCTGGTGTCTGCTGGGCTGGTGTCCTAGTAAGATATAGCCATAATAGTCATGCCAATGGTGGTTGCCATGAATGGAATACTGCAATATACAACATCTATAGACCATTGTTTTTTTTTTTTTTTTGAAGGACTTACACTGTTGGCCGTGAGGTGGCCTTTACAGCTTTACCGGAGGAGTGGCGAGCGCAGAGTGCACTCCAACCAAGGCCTGAAGGGCGGAAAGGGGTGGCAACTAGCTCAAGGGCGCCACAGAGGGCACGACCTCGGCTTGGGCAGGTACCGTGAGGGGAGAGGTAGTGACTGCGCTCCTAGGTGCAAAGATGCACCTACGAGCGGAAGAGGGGGTTCCTCGACCTCGCCGGCGAGATCGGTGTCTGTTTGAGGCTGGTGTAGGTGTGTTGGTGGCCCTCTCAACGCCCGGGTCGAGGAGGGCGGTGATCGTGTCGGGAGGATCAATCAACACGTGCCGCGGACGGCGGCGACGAGTTGATGATGTGTGCGCGGGGTCTGGCTCGTAATTGCCGGCGGCGACAGACCATTGTACTGTATCATACAAACGAAGGAGTTGAAAAATTTTGGGCTAGTGTGCTCCAAAGTGAAGTAAACGATGTTAGGTAAAGCTATAGATCGGTGATATTTTTAGTGGCACGCCTACTAATTATACATATCTAGCTAGATAACGTATGAAATTTTCTAAATTAACTCTGTTATTAAAAAAAACTGAGACCATCAAGAAAATCTTTATCCAACATTCACACATTTGATTCAACGTCCGTCTTCCATGTCATAGAAAAAATAGTAAACACAATAACTCGGGCTGTGTGTGCGTCATTCAATTTGTTGCGCGCAATCCGTTGCCGATTGCCCTGTCATGTGGCTGACTGATGGCGTTTGTGTAAAACGTCTCAGATTAGCACCGCGCGCACTAGGTGTGGGAGAGGAAGGATTTACGCAACGATTTATGATGGCATCGTGTGTTTGCGGGTTCGATTTCCATCCAAGTCCAATTTCAGAAATGGTTTTTAGGGTTCCTTTCCCAAAGGGTAAAACGGGAACCCTATTACTAAGACTTCGCTGTCCGTCCGTCCGTCTGTCACCAGTCGTTTCATGTCCGTGATAGTTAGAGAGCTGAAATTTTCACTGATGATGTATTTCTGTTGCCGCTATAACAACAAATACTATAAAATAGAATAACATATATTGAAGGGGGCTCTCATGCAACAAACGTGTTTTTTTTGCCGTTTTTATAAATAATGGTACGGAACCCTTCGTGCGCGAGTCCGACTCGTACTTCTCCGGTTTTTTTTCGGATTTTTTCCTGGTCTAAATGTAACTGGGATCACCCCAGTTCATTGTATGGTACGTGTAGTACAAGCTTTGCTAAATTGTCATCATACGATGGAGTTTGTGTTGTCTGGCGATTTTTAATTTATTACAGCAGTAGTTATTTGAGCCATTCGTCCATAGATGAACCAAAAAATCTTGCCTACAAAAGTTAATTGTATTTTAGCGCCAGACTTATAGAAATTTGAACCCAGTTGCTGTGTCGTTACGGGGAATTTTACTTTACAAATAATCATGTTATGAACTTTCTATAAATGGGGAGGGGCAGTTTACTTTATTGGTTTTATTAATATTTTATTTAATGCTTTTTCAAGACTGTCCTTTCGTAGTACTATGTCATGTATCAAAGCAGTCTTATTAGCCAGAAAACATTCATTATATCGCTTTACAGATGATTCATTCCATCATGGAATATTTTTCATTTCACGGAACTCAAATGAGAGTGCATTTTGGTTTATTTACATGGCTCTGATTGAAGCGGGATCCTGATTACCATTCACTGTGAGTTGCATCACAAATTGCTAATTAGTATGTGATATGCGGGTTCCGAGACTAATGACGTAAAGTCTTTAATTAAATGTGTAACTTCTTTTTTTAATAAGGAATGGAACCTTAGGTATAGTCCAACGTAATAATATACCAAAAGGGAGCTCTACCTCGGATAATCTATGTCAAGATGTATAAGAGTAAATGGAATGCTTGCAAACCGTGTACTTGACTGTCAAAAAATTGTATAGGACTTCAACTGGGAATATAAATAAATACATCATCACGCTTATATTCCCGAAGGGGTAGGCAGAGGTGCACTGCAGTGCGCCTACTCTTGGCCGATGTATTTTGGTCCCAATGTAATAGGGGGCAAGCCTATTCCCATTACACCGGGCACATTCTCCCTCAAAACGAGGGAAATTTTGGGGCCATAGTCCACACTGGCCCAGTGCGGGTTAGTGAACTTCACACGCCTTTCTATAGACGTGCAGGTTTCTGAATGATGTTTTTCTTCACCATTTAGCAAGTGGTCATCATTATCGAAAATTACATTCGCACATGAAAGATATTTCAAAGGTGCGGCCCCGGTATTGAACTAGCACCCCTTACGTTCAAGGCGGGTATTCGTACCGACGTGGCTACCACTGCTACAACAGTAATACTACTGTATATATTACTTGATCGCTTTAAGTTTGCATAGATAATTATATTTGTTCACGCAGTTTTGTTCAATATCTATATTTTTATATACTTTATATTTATCTTCTTGTAATATCTTCGAGCAGATTTATTGGATTAGTGATTATATTGTCAGAAACATGTTATTTCTGTTAGATTAAGCAGATCAGAATTAGATCATATTCATTGTAAAGTGTGATTAAAAATTGTGACCCCAGGGGTGAGTTATTGGGAAAGAAATTAAAAAAAAAGAGTAGAAATTAATGTATAAATTCGGAACAAAACGCTTACGTGTTTCGAACTCAGTGCGTGTACCCCACACTGGGGCGTGATCCGTCTTACATACGAGGATAGAAATCGTCTACAGTGCAAACAATAATAAGTATAAATAAATATTTGGTGCGTTTATTGAAACTATACCTTTCATTCTTTGTTGCTAGAGCACGATGACGGAAATTTTCCTCAGTCTTGTTTATCTTGTTGAATTGAAATAAAATTGTTTACGGAAGTTCCGTACATATACATCGTATGATCCCAAACTCAGCAAAGCTTTGAAATAAAACTATTTTACGGATTTTATCGCGTGTATTTACTATTTTATTTCCCGACGTTTCGGCTGCTTTACAGCAACCATGGTCACGGGGGGACAAGGTTGCTGTAAAGCAGCCGAAACGTCGGGAAAATAAAATAGTAAATACACGCGATAAAATCCGTAAAATAGTTTTATTTCAATGTATAGTATTCGCGTAAATATAAGAAAACAATAAAAGACCAAATAACTCAATTCTAGAATACTAAACTTAAGTGAACAGCAAACGCGGCGTAACCAAGCTTCAATTAAAATCTAAGTAAACAAATATATCTCTCGACTAAAGTACTTATTGCTACCAACACTACAGGAGTGAGTTAACATGGCACATTTCTCTGAAATGTATCAACTATTCCCGGTGCGGGCCGGAGTAGTTACACAGTAGACAATGAAGGTGATTCCAGCCTTGGATTAATTAATTCAGAGTCGCGCCACGGATAAATAGATGACAGGCGTATTCATAGTACATCTACAGTTTAGCTTATTTACAACTTTAACTGTTTTTTTTTTCTTTCAATTTGTGTATCATTGCTGGGCAAAGGTCTTCCCCACCCTCTTCAATTCATCCCGGTCTTTCGCACATTTGTGAAATTATAAATAAAATTACTAGCGGCCCGTCCCGGCTTCGCACGGGTGGGGGTAACATTTTGGGACACATAAATATAGCTATGTTACTCAGAGATAATGTAGCTTTCTGATGGCAAAATAATTTTTGATCTCGGTCCAGTAGTTTTTAAGTTTATTCGTTACATACAAAAATACAAATCATTCCTCTTTATAATTACACAAAGAGTTTTTCAGAACAATACCTTATTGATAATTCCCATGTTTTTCTATTAACCAAAGGTCGCATCCAAACTATGAATAGGGCTCCAAGATGCGTTCGTTTCTACGGGATTAAGTAAATTTTCCCTAACACAGCGTCGCCAGCTTAGCGAGAGACGTAACGGGCTGCGAATATAACATCCGAGGGCTCTATCGCGCTCTATAATCCTGCGGTGTAAGCAGTACTGGGGGCGTTACTTACATTTTGTTTTACTAAGCAAGTTTAACAAACAACATTCGTTTGATACGAAATCGATGTTACATAGTTGAGTAGTCATGGGTCGAAGGTCATTTTTGTTTCACGCTTTGCAATGGGGGAAAATGGATGTATAGTTCAAACTCTTTCTGAACAACACTAGGTTTTGGGGCCTAAAATAAATAACGTCGGGGATCGAACCCACTACCAACTGGTTCAGTGAGCCTACGTCGTCAAGTCTTAGTTCCAAAAAAACTTTATAAATACGTTTGTATGTGAATATCTGTTAGTACAGTTATAGAGTTATTTTCTCACGTATCGCCGTGGTTATTCGAACCCTTTTATTTGGTCACGATCTATCCAATATGAAAAAAATTTACAAAATATAATACACGGTGCAATTTCCGTGCATATTTGAACTATGAAATTGAGTCGCACTCACTGTTTGCTGTGTGTCACGCCAGTGTACATTGCTTTGTAGATACTACGCTGATGTAAAATACAGCACGTGCAGAGAGAACTGGTTTCACTATTATTTGGATAGCTGGAATTGTTCCTGGAATCTCTTTTGAAGCAGTTCATATCTTCAAATTTATCATACACTAGCGGCTCGTCCCGGCTTCGCATGGGTGGACCTTTTTTTTTAAACATTTTGTGATAAGTAAATAAAGCCTTACTCAGTGATAATAATTCTCCTCTAGTATTGTGGCAAAGGTGCTGTCTGCTCTCAAGGCATTGCTGCTCCCGAGAATGTATTACTCGCAATTATCATTTTGAAACGAGTAACCATTGAGATTCTTACCGGCTCTGCTCAGTGGAAGCAGCATTCCGAACCGGTGGTACAATCTGACTATTTGTAAGTGCTTTTTTGGCCTACACGAATAAAAAAAAATTGATTTTGATTTTGATAATGTAGGGAAAATAATGTTTGCAATAGATCCAGTAGTTTTTAGATTATTCGTTATATACAAAAATACAAATCTTCCCTCTTTATAATATTTGAATAGACTAGCGACCTCGTCCGCGAAGATTCAGTTATTAAATATCGTTATAAATTATAGCCTTTATGTTATTCTGATGTTTAAACAATAATACTGTAAAGTTACATCAGAATTCGTTCAGTAGTTTTTGCGTGAAAGAGTGACAAACATCCATCCATCCTCACAAACTATCACATTATTAATGTTAGTAGGAATAGTAGAAAGATGTATCCCTATTCTAGATGCTAATGCCAAGGATATCCATGGCATTAAAAAAAGGTTCAGTATCGGTTATTGTGTAAGAATCGTCAGTGCGGCAAATCGGCCCGTGGCCACATAACGGAACGAGCCCGCGTTTCCTAACGGCACATTTTCGTATGCATATTCTTTGAAGGGCTCCGGCATTGGTATTACTACCATGATGTTTGTAATTTTACGGACAGTTATTTTAGATTTAAGAGGATGGAAGAAAATACATCAATTCGGCACAGACACAAATTACATGCATATAGGTAGAAACTATACAAGAAATAAAATAGCAGAAATAGGCTGTGATGATGTTTACTCAGTGTGCTCGGGGGCTTTAAATAATTTCATCAAAATGTGAAGTATCAATAGCTTTTGAATAATTCTTATTAATACTACTACAGCCCTTTTAACGTCCCACTGCTGGGCACGGGCCTCCCCTCAATGCGAGGGGGATTCGGGCCACATTCCACCCTTCAAGCAACTTCAAATGTGCCTGTAAACCGTGCTAAAATAACGTAGGGGAGACCGAGGGGATTTGAAACAAAGGTGATTTGAAACAGAACCGATTTCTTGGAACTTAAAACCGTTAGCGAGTTGGTAACGTCGCTTTTCAACCACTTTCCTCCGTCCGCTGACGTGTCAGTTCGCGTCGGTGGCGTAAGTCGCGCGGTTGTGGAGTTCTGTATGTCATGTGACAAAAATCGTCAAAAGTAAGTTTTTAACCTTTATTTACGATGCCTATATTTTGATAACAGTTTTGTATTTTGGTCCAAGTTATATATTTTTCGAAAGTTCAGTAACTAAACATTTATTAGGTGTATTTAGTACAATTGATTTATGTGTATTTGCTTCTTGATTGTGGATTTAATAAAAAATAGGAGGTTTTTTCTTACTGAGGAGATTTGAAACAGGCTGTTTCAACTATCCTCGTCTTAAATTGTATGACAGCGCTCAATAAATAACAGGCACAAATAATGTTTTTTTTTGTAAATTTAATGTTTCAGAATACCTACTGATTATATAAGAAAGACTGACAGAGGTATGGCGAGTGGCGAAATATATGATCTCACAGAAGAAGTAACTTTGTGACATTCAAATAGCAGAGCCAAAGAAAAATGGGTGCAATGTCTGCCACAACTATGTTTGCCACAACTGCTTGTCAGATTGAAGTTTTTTATTTTCACAATATTTTTATTTTTGACATTTGTGAGTTTTCTCATCTGTAAATAGTCACCTCAAAATTTAATATCTTATTGTTTTGTAAAGTCTCACCAAGTGTTTTTACATACTCTGTTGTTGGCATAATCATCGCCTAATACGATGGAGGCCATATCTTTTTAAAAAGTGAAGTGAAGTGAAGTGACATTTGTGAGATCTTGTAACATAAAATATTTGAAGAAATATTGATCAAGACTGATTGTAATAAGAACCTAAGAAACGACTGAAAGTTAATAATAATTTTATGTTAAAGATTTAGATTATTTTTTTGTTTTTTTGACTGTCATAAAATGACAGTCAAAAACTAAAACAAAGACTAATGTTACGAATAGGGCTTTATTGTACTTTTAACTACTTTAGAAGTTGATTACTTGTTTTAGACCTGTAGTTACCTACTTAACTGATATATCAGTACTAAATATTAATAAAAAAGTTTGTTTCGTACTTGAAAAGTTTTAAGTCTTAATACTTCTCAAAAATCATATGTTTCAACTCTCCTCGACCACTGTTTCATCTCACCTTGGTATGAGGGGATTTGAAACAAGTTGACTTGTTCCGGTTAAATCGATTTTTCACCATAATATTTAACGCTTACAATTTCTTTAAGTTAGTAATTTGCAAGTGTAAAGAATGAGTTATCGATTGGTACTTATATCATACGATTTCTGTCTATATTATTCGGTGTATAAAATAAAATGTGAAAATGGTTTCAATTCCCCTCGGTCTCCCCTACCTTTAGTTCACTCAATCCCAATAAGTGTATTTAGATTTTAGCAAACTTAGTGTGGAAAATAAATAAACTTTATTATTTTTTATTATTATTATGCTGGCCCAGTGCGGGTTGGCAGACTTCACACATCGATAACTAGTCAAGTTCCGTCAGACGTGCAGGTTTCCTCACGATGTTTTCCTTCACCGCTTCATAGCAAGTGATAATCGCGGATGAAAATGAAATGGATGGCACTCGGCTTCCACTGATTGCAGTGGTAGCCGAGTGATCGAACGTGGCAGGTTCCAACCCCGGCTCGCACCCCTGGGATTAATGTGCGAATCTCATTTTCATCTTATTAATAATTTTCGAGAGAATTTACTAAAACCATGGTAACACGCACTCTTCGGTTACGTTACAAGCCGTCTCTTCCTTCAGGAAGTGGGGCCTTAAAACCGGTCCCTTCTGAGAGGAAATGTGGAGGGCGTGTGAGCACCGTGAGTGGGCGTAACGACAGCCCGGGGGTGAACGGACTCTAGCTTAGGGCTGTGTTGGACTCTATATGGGCTGACGACCTTAATTGGACAAATAGCTTCTATCCACGACTTCGTGAGTGCAACATTCGATTATTCAATATCTTCAATATATTCTATATCTTCAATATATTCCTTACGTCAATGCGATATTCTGCTCTGTTTGCAATTAAATGTTTGTACGTGACGAAACTTTTTTATAGCCCGGAGTTGTACAAAATTCAATATGGATTGTCGCTATTAATCCTACTAATAAGATAATTGTAAATGTTTTGTGGATAGGTGAGTGGATGGATATTTGTTACTCTTTCACGCAAAAACTACTCAATGGATTTTGATGAAACGTCGCTTTTACGATAGAAATTTAATCTTTAGGCATATTGACACAGAGTTCGTTTTGGTACTAGCAAATGTTTTGCACACGGGCGCGTTGACGTGCCAATGTGTGGAGGTATTCAAGCTTGTTATTTACAATACATCTTGTGATATCAAACAAATTATCATCACCAGCGGCCTCAGTACGCCTGCCAAGATGTTTTCTCACAAGTCCCAAAAACATCTTGTCAACTTGCGTTCCCGTATCTTATTTGCTAACATGGCTTCCAAGATGTTTAAAATTAGACAGCCTGCTAAAATTTTCTCACAGTTTACGATCTTTCGTTCATTCGTTCATTGAAATGACAAATAGAGCGAGACGGAGCTTTACAAAGAAAAAAGATGCTGCATACACATCATAGAATATATTAGATTATTTATGCACAGATTAAAAATATCTTTGGGCATAGATTCTTTTTTATTATGCCGGAAGCTTTACGTATTATCATTTGGTCGGTGGTATTATGCTTATAATTTATTTCTTGGGCACTATACTATTTTTATTTGCCAATTTAAATAACTTTACATTGTAAAACGGCAAAAAGCACGCAAAGTATGATGCCAAACAAAATCTAACCTCAAACCTACAGATTTTTTGTAAAATATGGATTTTAAATCACGTGGAATAGGATTATGTGGATTTTCGGAAGAAAATAAAACAGATAGAAATGTCTCTACACATTTTTGTTGTTGTTTGTCGAACACGAAAATAAATTTACGTGTTCGTTTTCGGAAGAATTTTGCATGTAGTCCGCTTGATATTGGCGAAGGATAGAGTAAAATAAGTATTATTTGTTATAATAGTGTATAAAATGCTATATTTATGTACTTCTTACAGCCTAATTATTTTCTCATCACCGGCCTTTGACCGTGAGAAATTTCTTTACGTTGACCTGTCAAATTCGTGTCTCTATGGTACATTTTGGTAACCCATGCTAGCACTTAAGATATAACATCTTATCCATACGTCAAACACGTTTTATTTAACTGTCAAACCCATTTTATATTTCGCCATGCTAGCAAATAAGACGTAACGATTTTGCCACAAAAATGACGTCACGATGCGTGAGAAAATGTCTTATCTTGGCAGGCGTACTGAAGCCGCAGGGGCCTTACCACTACCTCTTAAAGTATTCTAGTTTCAATAGGAACTGTAAATTTTTGACAGATTTTGTACTCAATTAAGTCTCAAAAACTGGAAGTAATATTAAAAAGATTGCTGGAAGTCAGGTGGTAAAGAGGCTGCTCTACGTAGTTACCTATTTTAAAGGGTACGTGCCCTTCCCGTACCGTTGTCTCGGAAAATTGCATTCTCACAAGCAACTATTAATTTACTTCATCTACATGAACGGGAGCTTAATAAACGCCAGCGCATCTGACATTTAGCTCGTTATACGAAGCTCATTTTAATCACCCATCTTATGCTTGAGACTACATTTAATTTTCATTTATAGTTATTGCTTTTATCGGTATATTAACCTTGTATTCTACAGTTTATAGAAATAAAAAGTAATTGGTTAGACAATGTCTACTCATCGTATAAAGCCACCGGCACATTGGGGCGTCAACGGAGAGCGAGCGAGCGAATCCGCGATAGAGGCATTCTCTTCCTTAAGCTCTTCTCTTCTCGAATCCCACTGACCAAGCTAGACAAGTTTAAATCAAATTGGCTCATGCATTAGATGTGCAAGTTCAAATCCCTGGCCCGCGCCTATGAGATAATTTTCATGTGCGAATGACGTTTTCAACAATGATTTCCACTTGCTGAACGGTGAAGGAAAACATCGTGAGGAAACCGGCACGTCTATAGAAAGGTGTGTGAATTTCACCAACCCACACTGGGCCAGCGTGGTGACTATGGCCCAAATCTCCCTCGTATTAAGGGGGAATGTGCCCACTATAATGGCAATAGGCTCGCCCCCGCTAACATTGGGACCAAAATACATCGGCGAAGTGTGGGCGCACTACAGTGCACGTCTGCCTACCCCTTCGGGGAACACAGGCGTGATGATGTATTTTATATTTAGGATGAAGCATTAACTTTTATGAACATGTAGCACGTGAAGTTTAATTATAATAAGATACAGAGGTTCAATATAACTGTAGAGGGTGCAATGAACTGTTGACGTCAGTAATTTGACGGTGACGCTTCGTGTGCATAAGTTATGATAAGGTTTAATAAAAACTGCTTGGATTTGATGAAGGTCGCATTCACCAGTATTCACCACAGACAAAGCAGAAACTAATTAACTAGTAAGTAGGTACCTACCTAAGTAAGTCATTCATGTAGAAATATTTTATACAAAAAATGCAAAAATGGATAAGTCAAATTTCAATCAAGTTTCTGAGTAGTTAGTTTTTTTGTATCGGATCGTCTCGGTACTTGACTATTAAAACTATTAACTCGACTATTAAAACGAGTTCTTAACATGCAAACTATTTTACTCATTTATTTATTCTTCAAAATCGTAATTTCTACATTTTTTTGGGATGTCTAGTAGTATAGTCGAATTATTTTTTAAGACAATCGATTCGTCTCAATACTTTCGAAGCTTATTTATACATAACTATGAAACTAATAAGTAGTAGCAACCTGTAGGCTTAGCATGACGGCGTAGACATGTTTTATCTATTTCAACTGTCAGATTCGTCGTCACACCGAGTCATGTCCAGTGCAAATAGTTATAATAAAATAAAAAAATGTTTTCAGATATAGGTTACAGTGACATTTATTAAATAATTATAAAGTAATATTAAATTAACCTAAAAAGTGCGATCATTCCAGGGGCTCCCAAACTAGGCACAGCCTGTGTTTTAGGAAGCCAATTTTATATTAAAACTAAGAAAATAGGTAATAAAAACAATATCAAAAACGTACTAATTACAATTAAGACAATGGTAAAAATAAAATATAAAATAAAATACAGTAGGTAGATCATTAGTATGTAGGGAATGTGGAACTGTGTGTGAATTTAACCATACAAATAAGAATATAAAGTCTAAAGTGAAATGCGAATGAAAATGTGAGTCAGTGAGTGAAAAGTAAGTGTAACGCGAATTAGTGAGATGTAAATAAAATGAGTTCTGTTGTATCGTAGTAGTTCGAAGTGACGTCATTTCCTCGACAAATCTGACAGTTGAAAGAGATAAAACCCTATGTCTATACGGTCATGCTAAGCCTACAGCATCTGCCCCCTTACCTTCACCTGTCTTGCAGCCATTTTTATTAATATTACTTTCAGTTTTTCACAGTTATTTTAGTACAGAATCTGTCAAAAATTTACAGTAAATATGGAAACGACAAGGCAATAAGAGGTGGTAGAGTAAGGTCCCACACCTTAGAAACTGTGTCTTAATTAGCAAACAACTTTGCAAAGAGCAATAATTTTGTAAGTACACCTATTCGCCATAACACGTCTGTCGTAAAATACAATATTTTCCGCACATATGGAAAAGTGGGGTGTATTAATGTTCCCCGGGTACAATAATAAAATCGATATTGACTATAAATGTTGTTATGTGCGCGCTCATTAAAGCGAAGCGTACGGTTTACGAGCCGTATTGTTTAGTTTACGTTTTATTTTATTGGTTTTATTTCAAATATACGCGCATATAACGTGTTTGCATATTACTTACCTAACTCCGTTATGCTATTATATGACTTGATAGATTATATAAGACTTCGTCTGCGCAGACTTCAGTATCGTTATAAATTATAGCCCATATGTTATTGTGATATATCAACAATAATACTGTAAAGTTTCATCAAAATCTGTTCAGTAGCTTTTACGCGAAAGAGTCATAAACATCCATCCCCTTATTTATCCATCCTCACAAACTTTTACGAATCAAATCAAATAAAAAAAAAACTATTCGTGTAGGCCAAAAAGCACTTACAAATAGTCAGATTCTACCACCGGTTCGGAATGCTGCTTCCACTGAGAAGAGCCGGTAAGAAACTCAATGGTTACTCTTTTCAAAATGATAATTGCGAGTAATACATTCTCAGGAGCAGCAATGCCATGAGAGCAGACCGCACCTCTGCCAAAATAGAGAAGAATTATACTCACTGCAGTCTAATACAAATATAGTATTTACGCTAAGGAAGCTAGTACAGTAAGGTGCGTCTACTCCCAGTTACAATGAAGGGATTTCTAAACCACAGATGGTTATAGAAATAATTGCTTTGGTATTATATTCATAATATTAGTAGGATGAGCCTAAATTCAGACGAAAATTTACTTTTGATGTCATTTATTTTGCGTATTCGATACAGAATCACACTTTAAAGTGTTATTTCGGACCTCTGAAACACGTTGGATGACCATCTGAATAGTATTAACTTTATTAATGCATACGTGGATGACATGCAACAAGTGCCAACATGTCCAATTTAAGATTCCATTTGTTAAATTTGAAATATTCCTTACGTAAATTTCCGTTTTTGAGAACATCATGTGAAACTAGGCCTTCGTATATTGAAACACGACCGGCCGGCTATGAAATATTGCAGACGCCAAATGATTTATACCCCTAACAGATTGAGCGCGATATTCTCATTCCCGCCATTGACGATCCAATATTATGTCCGTTTAGCTGAACGCGGCTAAATTATTCCTTTCCCCTTTGTCCATTTCAACTTTGATTTTTTTCGCCAGATTTTTTGTGACGTCATTACGTGACTGTACCTAATTGGCCGCGTGGGCACTAAATACCAACACCGATAATATTGAAATTGTAATCATATTACAAAGTATTTTTGCTGTGGTGGTACTTGCTAATTGGTAGAATTCCCGCTTTGAATGCAAGGGATGCAAATCAAATCCCGAGCCCGCATCTCTGAGATTGTTGTATCAGCTCCCTGATCCAAGTAATTAATGAATACTTAACATTTTCAAGAATATATATTTTATTATTCAAAGCACATACATAAGAATCAGAATCACCACAGATAACACAATCTTCCTATGTAGTTTTACTAAAAAGTATACAGTATGCAGTTAGGGTTGTTGTAAATTCGTCACAAAGTAAATTTGCCACAGAAAAAAGTATGTGTGAATTCGCCACAATTCTTTATTTTTAAGAAAATTACTTACCCAATTTTGATTATTGTAAATTCGTCACATTATTTTTGTTCGTACAGACAGCAGAAAAATCAGTCACTACACAGTACTGTGTTGTTATCCGATACGGCTTGTAATAAATTTTCGAGCGCTAGAAACGATTAGCTTTGTCAGCTACCGGTACTCTAAGCAAAAATAATGTAAAAAGAAGACCTGTGACGAATTTACAATAACTCTTATCTACTTGTGACAAATTAACATATATTTTTAATGGATGTGGCAAATTTACTTTAAATGTATGGAGTTTAAAAAATGTGACGAATGTACAACAACCTACACAACTAACAACTATCATAAGTACAAATACTTATGTAATTAATATTAAACTAAACAGTATTGGTATTCGGAGATATAACAATTTTCATGAGCAATTATCATAGGGGCGAAATTATTGAGGTGCACTGCAGTGCGTCCACATTTCGCCGATGTACTTTGGTCCCTTTATAATGTCCCGTCTAAGCAAGCGTGCTAGCCCTGCTGTGTTAAGTTATTCAAACTAATAATAAACATGATTAATAGTTTAGTTTTATTCCCGTGAACTATCCGTGAAACGTAAAAACAGTACAACGGCTCTGATAGAAAACGTCAAGATCTGCACAGAGATAAATAATACATAGATGGCCTTTATACGGATAAACATATCTTCGCCAATGCCTTCTGTAATTTCTTTTCGTCATTACATTTATCAGGCGATGTGATATAAATCGATATAAATCGTCGTGCATAAGTATCATCTTCATCACAAATTTCCAATTACTATAATCTTCGATCCCTTTTTTTTTTTTTATTGGGATTGCCATTTGAATCGATGATGAAGACATGGTGAAAAACAACGTAAAAAACAAAATGGATTCCGCTCAGTGAGCTTACCGGCCGCCGTTACACTTCCAATTTTATGAAAAGTGATTTTACTGAACTTAAGGATTGTACATATTGCAGGATGCAGCTAACAAACCTGGGCCCATAACCTGTTAAGTTATTCAAACCAATAATAAACAGGATTAATACTTTAGTTTTATTACCGTGAACTATCCTATGAAGGAAAACATCGTAAGGAAACCTGCACGTCTGAGGGAACTTGTCTAGTTCTCGATAGATGTGTGAAGTCTGCCCACCCGCACTGGGCCAGCATGGTGGACTATGGCCTGAATCCCCCTCGCACAGAGGGGAGGCCCGTGCCCAGCAGTGGGACGTTAAAAGGGCTGTAGTAGTAGTAGAACAATCCGTGAAACGTAAAAACAAAACAGTACAACCACTCTGACAGACAACGTCAAGATCTGCACAGATATAAATAAGACATAGATGGCCTAAGTTTATAAAGACAACATGCTGTACCCCGATTCGGGTAGCACGTTTCATTCTAATTGATTTATCGCTTTTTGGTGTAAGATATTGACTCAGACCCGTATTTCTTTCACGAGAACACACCCAATATTGGCAGGCCGATATAAAACAGTGTCGCAGTGGAATACACGGAATAATAAAGCCCCACGCACACTGGGGCGTCAAAGCTCGTGCGTCTAAATGTTTGTCAATATCAAAATGTACTCAACATGCGTAAAAAACTTTATGTAATAAATGCCGGGTCAAAATTCGCTCGCGCTGTCAAAAATATTTCGGTGAAGGATGAGCTTTACTGAGGATTTTTTCATCCTCCATCTTTATCACTGTCATCATCCATTTTTTGGGATTCGTACCCATAGGGTAAAACGGGAAGTCCTTGCTATAATTACTCGACATAAATACCGCATATCGCAGGTGCAGGCATTCCTCATCTTATTCCATAAAAATGTCAGCATTTCACTCATTTCGTCAAAAGAAGAAGTAGAGCTTTACTGAGTCAAAACCCGCGTGCGTTGACGCCACAGTCTGCTTAAATATCTAGACAGAGTTATAAACCTCCTACACTGTATGGCGTCAAAAGTAGCGCGTCTAAATGTTTGCCAAATTCAACCCTGTTGACAACCAACCTCCGAGGATAAAAGGACCCTTTATAAGTCAATTTTGTTGAAGCGCTATGCGATTGCCAAAGATAATGATAGAATTCGGGTACTTTTTTACCCGACTACGTTGAAGAGACGTGTGGAGGACACGTGGAGGAGAATGGGGGAGACCTTTGTCCAGCAGTGGGACAATATAGATAAAAAACGTTGAAGCTAAAAGGAAGGGTTATGATTTTAGCAGTTTATGTATGTTGTTTGTATTTATGTATGTTCCTCCGTGGCGCTTAAACTATTCATCCGATTTTGATGAATAAGATGTCAATCGATTCGTTATTGTAGCCCGGGTAACATAGGGTACAATTTAACAGACTTCAACTATTGGAGGAGTCGATTTTACCATGTAAACCCCGATTTTAACCGATTATATGAATCAAGTACAATTTATTTTTGTTTAATTATTTCCGTAGTTTTGATAACTTTTTAAAAAGGTAATCGTAATTACTTTTTTTTCAATTTGTGTCAATAGAGCTCACCCGTCCGCTGAGTTGAAAGCATTACGAATATCAACCTTCAGAAGGATTTCGCTATTCCTGTTTGTGGTAAAAGTCTCAGAGGTATGTAAGGCACCCTCACAATCACCTTTCGAACCGAAGTCAATCTGGAATCGTGTCTGCGTTGGTTAGGAACCATCCAGTTTTGTGTCAAAGACGGCAAAAAAGGAATGTTAATTGGATGAAGAATAAATCAGGGAGAAAATCATGTAGGGAGACAGTTATACTTTGACAGGAAAAAATAAATGTTCTATGGTACTGTCATCTAGACCACACTTGCTAAGATTACCGGAGAGCAGTCCAATCCTATTCGTAGCCTAATAATGACAGATGCAGCCATTGATATTTTTCTGCTTCCAAAAGCAAGGGTACGTAGGAATTTTGGGTCGAATAGAGCAGGAGAATGTACCCTTACTCTGCCTGGTTGATTGCCATAGAGGGCACTAGTCATTATTTTTTAAATAATTGTTATGTAGGATATGACAATTAACACATTGAAAATACGTCGTCGTAGTTAAACTTCAATTCAATTTATTCAATAAATAACTTATGTAGTACAATACAATATACGCCGGGTAACCAGACAGACAGACAACCAAATACTTATCGTATGATCCCAAACTAAGCAAAGCTTGTACTATGGACACCATACAATGATTTGGGCCTGACGTTACAAATATGTTATAATAAATACCTTAGAGACTAGCATACATAATTATAGTTACAAACTGCTTGTATGTTAAATGTTTAATGGTTAGGTATAGTCTCCATCTTAAATTTGAAAACAATGTGTTCATAACCTTATTCGAGGGAACAAAAGAAGATTACACCCGCACAATCGCAACTTATTTTTTAGATAGCAGCTTCCGAAACATATTTATCCAACTTGTAAAAGTTACAATAGAGAAAAAAGAACAACAATCAACCTCCTTGACGAAGTTTGACTAAAAAAGTTTCGCTTACGGAGACAAGAGGGGGGATTCCAGGGAGGGGAGGAGACAAGAAAATAAAGCAATCAGTTATCCGTAAGGTTTGTTTTTTGATAAAAACGTTGACTTTGCAATCTTGCCACTGAAATTAAATGTGATGCGGTTTACAGATTGGGGATACCTTCGTGACTAGCTCTCAGGTGAACATTAGTGACATTTTTTACACCTTACTCGACCTGACAAGACTCATGTCGTACTGAGTCTCAGTTTCGCTTTCGTAACAAAATTGACTTATTTTATTTATCTGGCATTTTCGCTCTAAAAAACTGGGGCGAGCGAATTCACTTTACTATTTTTGAAAATGTATTCTGTGCCAATCAATTTACATGAATATTGAATTATATGGCAAGCGCCACGCGACCTTTTGTTGGAAAAGGGGCTTTTTTAACGAATGTGTTCTTTTTGGTATTGGAAACATTATGGTCGGGAGCTAATTTAATGTAGGGCTTTTTTCTGGTCAAAACCTGCTAGTAAGCTACCAATGCATGCAACCGACAAGATAAAAATGGGATATTTCAATTTTGGTATCTTTCTCTCTTATTAATTATGAAAGTGACAGAGCTACTCGGTGTGATATAAATTGATACATAAGCCTTGCCTAGGTGATTATGCTTTTCATACAGGGAATATAATGATGTCATTATATTATATGACAAGCATATGTATGTGACAATGTGTAAAGAAGTGTTTTTTATATAGGATATTTTAGGATATAAAATTTGATCGAAATTCGATCATGATTTATCAATTATTTTTCGACGCTAATTTTAAAATCTTAAAATATCTCTTGTCCGAAGCGAAGTTTTTAAGTTATGTTTTCTGAATATTAGTAGTAGCCTTTCGTTGAAGTAGATTGGACAGTTGAATAGGACTATGGATGTGCCATTAGGCCACAAACCGATACTTGTGGTGAATATTCAAAGGTCTGTAACATGGTAACTATAATAGTTAGGTATAGTCTGTCTTCACTAAGCATCATAAGAGCTCCCGTATATGCACCTAAAATATTATTTCGGTCTTCTGATACACCTTGTGAATATTAGTCAGGTAAGCTAAATACTAAAGCCAAGTTAAAGTATCATTTCGTGTGCCCCGCTAAATAGGTCTTCAAACAAGCAGAAAAGAAAATTTACATTTTAATTTTGTCCTTAAGCCGGTTGAGTTTGTCGAGATACGGCCGGCGCCATTGCCTGCTGACGTAAATACAAACTTAACTTTCTGTTTTACTTTTCCACGTAATTGATTACCTGTGGTAACTTCTGGATGAGGTGTCAAATCTACCGTTTGCCTACACCACAGAATTCGGATATTACCATAGAAGTAGCATGTATAAATGTCACCGTTTCAGGTACACTTTCAAGACGTATTTTTTGACAGTAAGGTGATAACCACAGAGTATGTATATCTTCATTCTTAACGTCTTGATAGCGTACGTCAAATTGTGATGTATTTAATGTGTACTACCATGGTAATATGCGTATTCTTGTGAGTCATCCGCCATCTTTACATATCTATTTATTACTTGACACTGGCTGAAATACCCGGTATTCCCATTCCTCATCTTATTCTATAAAATTTCATTAATAACGTAATGAAATAAGATTATGATAATTGTTAATAATGAGTGGATACTGCCCCCCTTACCACCACCCGCCTTGCAGCAATGTTATAATATCACTTAAAATTTTCTACAGTGAACTCAGTACAAAATCTGTCAAAAATTGACAGCTACCTGTGAAACAACAATCCGCCATCTTTATAACTGTCATCATCCATTTTTATATATGTATTTATTAAATTTGCCCTTGCTATTAATTACTTGACACTGGCTGAAATAACCGCTAAATGCAGGTGGAGGCTTATTCCATTTATCATCTTCTTCTTATTCTTAAGAGCTAGGCTCTTATCGGTGGAATTTTTTGCATTCATCCCTGTTTTCTGCTTTCCTTATTACCTCCTGGTATGTTTTGGCATTCTATATTTGGGACAGTTGTGCGGTGGTTTCCCACTTGCCTTCCGCGTAAAAAAAGAAGAAGAATACTTTAAAGCCTCTGTTTTATTTTTAACATCAATACCTACTCTCAAACCTATTTACGTTATTTTCCATCTGAATCAAGCCATCCGTGCAGAAATAACATTAAACTGTACTGATACTGAACCCATTCGCTCTAGTATTTTTCAATTCGCCATAACATGCCCAGTAACATCTTGACGTGGAACAGCTCGCGAGCTTAGACGCTTTAGTTTATACCGAAATGCAATATACATGAAATGAAAATTACATTTGAAAATAGATGAGGTATTTGTGGAATAAGTGGAGGCGCATATCTTTATGTTTTTATTTACGAAATTATGAAATTTCATGGTATAACATGAGCAATGACTGCACCTGAGGTGAGCGAGTATTTCAGCCAGTATCGTGTAATTGATGGCAACAATGATTGCATTAGAATGTCAAATTGCACAACTTTTCTCGAGTACACTTCTAACTTAAAGTTTTAATGTAATTATGGAACCTCAGATTTACGAGCCTTTAAATATGTGGATCTTGGGACTCCCAAATACACGTAAACGACATTCTGTCAAAAGTGTAGTTTTAAATCCTTTTGATGATACAAATTTATAGTGCCCACTCGATTAGGTGATTGATTTTTGCCTTTCAACCAACAATGCCGTTTTGAAAAGTGTACGTCATATATGACGCAGTACTTTTACGGGAATATCCGAATTTTTGATTGGGGATTTTGTTTCATATAAAACTTGTTACGGCAATGGAATTTGAAGACCAAAAATTTCGACGTAAAACTTAAATACCTCATAGTTTCAAAATAATTCTAATAAAATGTGCCACATCCATTGCCTCCTATATTCGCTTGACACCCGAGCTCGCACCCAGTCGCCCAGCGTTGTAACCTTTATGGAATAAATTGAACCGCGCCCCCGGGTACTCGATCGACTCGATCCTGTACAGAAAATTACCAGAACATGTAATATCAAAATAAATAAGAAAATATAAATAAAATGTCGCCAGATAAATACACTGCCTACATCATGATGTCTACGAACTTGATAATACTTCATTCCACATGGGCTATTCGTTGGAAGGCTTGTGTGGGGAAATGGGTCTAACACAACAATCTTGCGACAGCTTGGATGCAATGTAAGGCACTGCTAGGGTCAACGGCTGCCCATAATATGACATTCACTGCGACTTGGTTCCAAATGATGGAAGGTGTATTGCAAAATCGTGGAAAGAAAAAGCCGACTCGAGTATACGTTATTCCGGCTTGTAGGTTTGAATCGGTGATTGCGAGTACCACTGGCAATATGGATTCCAACGAAGAAACAATTAAAACATTGCTTGCGGTTATACGAGCTTATAAGCCCGTCAACGCTTGTACGCGTTGCGCGTGTGGCTAGTTTGAAGACAGCTAGTGGCAAGTTATAAGATATGCTTATTCCATTGCGACCGAAGAAAAATATTCAGTCCCAAAAGACTGAAATCTGAAAGTGTTGGGTAGAATTATATTAGATGGTGGGCTATATGTTTTGCATGCGCGATGCATAATGTTGCATAATATGGCCATAAAGATACCCTCGAGTGGCCTTTGCTGCCTCTTGGGGGATGCAGTCACACCGTATTGTAACACTATTTGACTGTCTTGCGGGCGAACAGGGCCCCAAGTACCCTAACACTTTAGTAGTGGAGTTGCTATACCTTATTTTTTTTTAAACATGAAAACAACGTCTTTTATCCATGGTAGCTAGAATATGACTAGTCTAATAGCTTCAAGGTGACAATGTCTAATGTCTACACTGGTCATTTTGCTTGCTCATTCTATTTGAGCGAAGGCTACTTGACTCATTGCACCGGGTGCTTGCAGGTCCTATTCCCGCTAGCGGCAAATTTCGGTAATGTCATTTACGGAATTCGCCCTAGTATGAAGTAGTATGAAGATGTGTGAGATGAAAGAGTGAAAGGTCTATGTATCTTATCTATTGTATTGTCTTACCGTGTACTTATTGTGTCTCTGTGTCATTAGTGAAAGTGGCAATTGTATTGCTGTTCTAATTGAAATAAATAAATTAATGGTATGGTGGTACACATTACAAGCTAAGCTTTGTTCCTGATTATACGATGAGAATTCGTCGTGTAGCGATTTTCTAATTTTCTTACAGATTCTACTTGTATATACATTGCATCTACGATTTGCAACAGTATATCAGAGCTCTGCTTTTTCAACAAGGCGAGACTTTACCATTTTCAAACCGAAGAAATGTATATTAAGTCAATAAATTATAGTACAGTGTAATATAAAACCAGTAGTTCCAGTTAAGAGTTCACGAGCGGCGGCCTAAATGTGTAGTGGGGCCAACGTCGAGGTAACGACTTCCCCCAAATTATTTCACAGCGCCCTATATCTCCGCCGGGCTTGCTGACTAAATATTACCTAGGGTGTCATTAACATTGGTATTATATTAACATATTCGTCTTTTACTCGGTATGTATAAGGCATAATTATAATTTCTTTACGAAATTATAGCAAGGACGACACTGCTCAAAAACGATGAGAGAACATTTAGTGATAACGGTCAAAAACGAAACAAATATAAAGTACATAATGAAGAAACTAGAAAGCAACTAAATTTGACATATAAACTTTTATAAAGATTTGAAGGAGGAAACAACAGACAGAGTCAACAGAAAAGGAAGATTTACGGGCCGAGGGATATCGATTAAAAGAAGTTCATATGTGAAAACGAAATTTGGCGAATTAAAAAAAATCCAGAGAACCTTCGAGACCACACCACAGCTACGAACTCATTTTTTTAATACTGGTTTGCAAACGTGACCGGAACAGTGGCGAATAATTACAGAAGTAATCCACACAACATATTTTACTAATTTAAAAACCATACCATGGTTTACAAGGGATGTTAAACTGTAATAAGCCATAGGATTTGCCCTTGGTCTGACGAGATAACTGCCTGAGATTATTCCATGTGGTATCATTCTTGTTCTAGCAGACAAGCGAGTGACTAACTGAAATAGGGATTGGTTTTTTATAATGTATACGTAGATTAGCTGTTACAGTACACAAATCGTTAAACTAAAAATAAATAGCTAAGTTCCCGTCTTAGCTATCATTTTGATCATACATATTTTTGCTAACTACCCGTGTTCAGAATTCCTTTGAAGCGGTATAATCAAGTATTTCCATACCGGGCAAGTATATCAGCAGTATTATTAGATTTTACGTGTCTTTGTATCATTACTGAGAGATGTTAGATATGCTTGAGATATTTTTCCAATACGTCGAAGTGGATCAAAGGTTTTCTATTCTGATGACATTATTGAATTTACTAATAAATAGTTTTAAGAATACATTGATTCAGTATGAATGTGAGCATAATAGCGTGAGTATCTACAGCTTAGTAGTTAGACGGATTGCTCTGGTTAATGACAGGGTCCGTGTTTGATACTCACCCTGGCAATTAAACTTTAACGGGGGCTCTCTCCTAGCAAAAGCATATAGTTCAGTGGGTGAGTATAATTAATTTAAGATTCACATTTCTAGAAGTCGCATGTGGACGGCTTATTCTAGGGGTTTGAGCGTAGGCTGTTCGGCTCAATGAACCAGGTAGGTGCGGTTCAATTCCCGCTAGAGGAAAATTTCGGAAATGGATTTTCGAAATGTGCCCCGGTCTGGGTGTTACTGGGATCGCCCATAGTCTATTTTATGGTGCCCATAGTAAATGCTTTGCTTAGTTTGGGATCATACGATGAGTATGTTGTCCGGCGATATTTCATTATTTTATACAAATGGGACTACTAGTAATGTAAATCGTAATAAAACAGACAGATAGACAGACCGACAAACAACAAACTGATCGTATTAGAGGTCCTTTTTTGGTACGCAACCCTAAAAAGGAATTTGTTTATTGGTCTTTTCACTTTTACAGCGTTACATTCGACATATGTAGAGACAAAGCGACAAAATTTGACCTTTTTTCGACACATGTCGAATTAGAGATAATATCGATCATGCGAGAATTGCTCCTCAAGTAGAAGCGTTTCACCGCCGCGGGGCAGACACATTTAATACACCCAATTCCAATAATCAATTGTATTAACACATCCAATTACCCGGTAACACGGTCACATGTGCCCGGGCCGGGTGGTACCGTAACGCCCGGATCTAAACACCCGGTAATGGTCCGGTTAATCGGGTTAAGGTGTATTTATCGCTCGATTTCGTATATACTATCCTATTGTGAGGTATATCATATTGTTTGGTACAATGGGACGCAAGACAAGGACAGCTATGAATTATATGCAGTCGGGGTACCTGTCCCTTGGAACACCTATGAACTATCGCCGACGTTATTGCTTGGTCGCCATTAGGACTATTTTCGCGTAGTGATACATAGCTGATGCAACCTTTGACTCTTCCCTATGTGTGTACTCTTCAGCCAAAAAAATGTATTAGTAACAGGGAATAATATGCTGTATTGTGCAGAAGATTTCCTAGCAGGAGGTACTGTAATATGTTGTTGAGTATAAAGGCAAGTAAGTCGTGCCTTTCAAGCACAAGGGTGAAGGTTTAAACCTGAGCTAGCATCTCCAAGATTCTTCTGGATTTCATGTTATTATCATCTGAACGTAATCAACAATGGTTAGGTTACACGCTATATGGTATAAATGATCATTTTGAGGACCCTCGTGAGACCTATTAAATGTTGCCACTTTAATAAGTAAACTACGATCCAACGACGACTGTACATAGTAGGAATTTTGATGTAGTAATAATGTCTTTTTTTTAAGAAGTACCTATATAGCAATTTGATATTAGCACACTAGCCACTCCAACTAGCCTTAATGCTTGAGCAAGAATTTGACTCACATCGATAGTTTGGAGGTGCGGAACAAACCAAGAATCTCTCAACTGGCTTTTTTAATATTGAGCTATCGACGCTTTGCACAGCAACTTAAGAGGAAATGTTAATGTGAATTAATAACGATTACTGAGACAAAAGTACGTGCTCGCTTACCTATGGAAATTAACATGAATTTATGTCGCAGGCATTACGTTAAATTATTCATAGACCTTTAAAATAGGAAACAATGTGTTGAATGTAAAGCGGGATCTACAATAACCACTTTTCACATGTAAATTGCGAATCGTACAAATTGCCTAGAATATATTAATTGTCATTAGATATTAAAGCCCCCCACAAACTGGGGAGTCAAAATCCGCGCGTCAAAACTCATGCTAATACCAAAAATAACTTATTTTTTATTAGAGCAAAATGAGGAATGGCTCCACCTGCGATTAGCGGGTATTACAGCCAGTGTCAAGTAATTAATAAGCAAGAGCAAATGTAATGAATACACATGATAAATAAAAATGGGTGATGAACATGATAAAGATGGCGGATGACCCAAAATGAATTTTATTGACTTGTAGAGAAAGTTCATTCTTCAACGACATTGACAGCGCGAGCGAACATGAGATGTGGCTTTTACCACAGCAATTCAATATTTATATATGATCACACCAAAGCAATTATTTCTATAGCCACTTGTGATTGAGAATAATCCTTATACGGTAAATGGGAGTAGGCGCACCTTATACTAGCTTCCTAAGCGTAATGCCAAAATCTGTATCTAATATTAGACTGCGTGAGTATAATTCTTCTCTGGTATTGAGACAAAGGTGCTTCCTGCTCTCATGGCGTTGCTGCTCCTGAGAATGTATTACTCATAATCCTTACTATTTAGTATTTTAAAAAGAGTAACCATTGAGTTTCTTACTGGCTATTCTCAGTGGAAGCAACATTCCGAACCGGTGGTAGAATCTGACTATTTGTGAGTGCTTTTTGGCCTACACGAATAAAAAAAAAAGATTTTGATTTTGATAAAGTTTGTTTTGGTGTTGGCAATAACTTTGACGCGCGGTCTTTGACGCCCCAGTGTACAGAAGGCTTAATTCAGGTTAGGCGAATTGTTTCTTAAGCTTTTGTTGCGTCTCTCTTTGTGGGATCATAGGTGCTTTTAAACCGGTCGTTGAAGTTGTTCCATATAGGCACTTTACAAAAAAGTCTGTCATGATTATCATTCAGTCTTCATTGTTAACAAAATACAGGGAGGTGAAATGGCCACCTCTGTCCGTGATACGAGTCTATGGGACGCCCAGTCAACGCGATCTTCTTTTTCTTTCCATCTATAAAAAAAAAACATTTAAAAAAATGCATACGAAAAGGTTTGCCTGCCTACATGTGCTGCCTTCATAGCTCATCAGAGTTCACTGTGAAACATGTAAAGCATGTTTCCTGGTAGATTATGTACTGTAGATTATGTATAAATAATCCTTATGGTGTTATTTTAAACTAAAACTCATAAATTTTAATAAATAATGATGCATCGCAAACATAAAGCACCGACGTAAAACGAAGTGAGGGCTTGGCACACATAAAATTTAAATTAAAACGACCTAACGTCTGGGATAAATGTTTAATGTGTGCAATTACAATTTATTATTGAATAAATAAATACTTTATTACGCCTGTATTCCCGGAAGGAGTAAGCAGAGGTGAACTGCGGTGCACCTCACATCACCGATGTACTTCAGTCCCAAGTATTGCCATTATACCGGTCACATCCCTTCTCAATACGACTAAGATTTAGGCAACGCTGACCCAGTGCGGGTTGGTGAAATTCACACGCCTTTCTATAGACGTGCAGGTGATGATCTTCATCGTTCAGCAAGTAATAATTATTACTGAAAATTACAGTCGCACATGGAATCAGAAAATCTCAAGTTGCGGGTTTTGAACTGGCACCCCTTACGTTCAAGGCGAGCGTTCTACTAATTAAGCTACCACTGCTAGGTTAGCAGCTTATCAGCAGCTAGCTGCTGATAGGTTGTAGTTTTTTTTTTTTTTTAATGATAGCTTCCAGGTAAACTGACATAGAAAATATGGATATCCTCCATCAAAAGCAGCACGAAGCGCTGTAACCATGAATCAGAACTCTCCCAAAAAACAGCCGCAATTGCGGAATATTCGTTGACACACAACATTAATGTTTTATGGGCTCACGCTGAAGAAGGCTTTATTACCTCAACACGTTGGTTGTTCTCACAAAATTCACCTGCTCTCATTAATATTAGAAGCACTTGTGGGGATTAAATTAATTATTCGAATTTATACTGCGCGAATTCCTAAATAGACCTATGGTAGTGTTTTTTGGTAGATTGTTTCTGTGTTTCGTATAAAACTATCTACCAAATTGGTAGAAATGTACACCTACAATGTAACTTTTCAGTACACGTATTTTGGTACTCGAACCAGTACACTAGGTCTAGTAAGTACAGTAACCTACAGACATCTAGGCCAAATGATCGTCTATAAGGATTTTTAACTAATATTTCTAAGGCAGCTCTTCGACTTTTATCAGAAAGTAGATATCAAAAGCCTAGGTGGGTACTCGGCGCCCAGTAAATCATTACCTAGCCGTAATATCAGATTCTGGTACATTTTACAAGAGACTTGCGAGACTAGATAAGATTAGACTTGGTAAAAATCATAAATGTCGTATCCAATATTAAACTGCGAAACTATTTAAAAAATCATACATACTACACTTACCATCAGGTGAAACGTCTGCTCGTTTGTCTCCCTATCTCATACAAAAAAAAAAAAACCTAAATAATGAATAAAACTAGAAAAATGTCAATGCTGTGTCTTTTTCTTTTTCATCGTAGGTTATCGAGACATAGACCATTCGACGTGATTTTTTTTTTTATAATACCTACTAATTAATAAGTGAAACCTTCGAGCGACATTTGTAAGTGCTTTGTAAGTGCCCCCATAGGCCTATACAAAATAAATGATTTGACTTTGACTTGACTTTGACTTTCTGGTGTAAATGTATAAATGCAAAATCTAGCGCTCTTCGTTGATCTCAAAACGCCTTAACCGATTTGAATTTTTTTTTTTAATAGTAAAAACTTATTTATTTACATTAAAAACTAGATACAATAAAAGTAATATAATACTGTGGTAAAAATAATAATATATTTACAAAGATATGCCTCCACATCGTCGTCGATGCCGAAAATTCCTAGCAGGCTTGTCGCATTTCCACGATAGCGATACTAATACAGGAGTGGCATAAAAAAAGTGATACGGAACTTTGCTAAGTCTTCTAGTTGCAAGACCACCACTATTTTAATAGGTACTTATGGTTATTAAGTAAAAAACTGTTCAGAAAATACGTACCAGAGTTGATAATATATTTTTATTATTTTCATATACTCCGAGTTACAAAATACATAGGGATTAAGTAGAAGCAATCAAATTCGTCTGTAACTTGCACCATACTACTAAATACCGTAGTTTAATGTCCCGGAATCATTAATCAATCTATAGGAATAGAGGCTCACTTTTAAGAATCCATTATTCAATGTAAAAACATTTTCTTTATTCGGGCTTCACGTGAATTTATTAACGACGAGCTTTGATTGAGATATATAATAAAACATAGAGTGCTTTCTGATAAAGTTTTTATAGCAATTTATTTAGTAACAAAAAAACATAAGGGGTACTAAAAAGCTTGAAATAACTTTATAATTAATTCCATATGGAGATGTGCCAATTGAACAAATACTGAAAAAACATACGAGTTGATTTGGAACCTCCTCCCTTATAAAATGAGTCTGTTATAAAGAAAATAAATACCTACATCATCACGCCTGTATTCCCCGAAGGGGTAGGCACTGCAGTGCTTGGTGCAATTCGCCGATAGTTTAGCCCCAATGTAATATCTCACATTTTGTCTTGTCACAACTAGCTGTGCTACCAATGCTGACGTATCGTACAAAAGACGAAGCCAAGTTGCGCGCCTGTACCTATGGTTGTAAATCATACATTTTACTATCAATTTCTTACCCCGTTCGAAAATGCTCTCATAACTTCAACTTATTTGAACCGACCATTTCCCATTCTCCCTGGGCCCGAATCTCAGGCGAACTCAGGTCATAAGTCGTACAAATTAGGATCCTTCCTTGGGCGGCCATTATTCACGGGGCTCGCCCCGACGGCTGATAGGTACTGCAAAGTGATATAAATTGGTCACTTCGGTAAATTTAAAGCGATAGTTTAAAGAGCTATCGCGATTTATGAAAGTGTTGAAAAGTGTACTTCATCTACGAGTTAATACAGTTTGTTTTCGTTTATCTGTGGGTGCAGGGCTTCACTATCAACCTGCTCACTCCTAACGCATCATGTGACCAATGCTTAGTCAAAGCTTTTATATTTAAAGGCCTGTATAGAAATAAAAATACAGTGTAAACTCCATGTAACGTCAACTCCCTAAAGCGTCGAAATCACTTGGCTCTAGTTAGTTTAGCTTGCCTTCCATATATTATATCAATTTGCCAATTTTTTTATAACCAAAATGCCTCAATATCGTAACATATGAATAAAATAATTTAAAAAATACAAAAAAATTATGATGCAGCAATAGACGTCAGACAAAAATAACAGATTATACGCAGTAGCGTTAAAATAAGATTGTTTTCTAGATAACTGCTTACACTAGCTTGAAAGAAACTTTTTTTCTCTAATTCAGATTGTTCTTCTCTCCATTTAACGACAACTCTCTATAACGCCATAAAATGCACAGTCCCTTCAGTTTCGTTATAGAGTTTACACTGTATTTATTTGCGTATATTGGGATGCTATTAAACTAAGATATTTATTTATATTTTTTGCGGGCAAGAACGCCCGCCTTGAACGTAAGGGGTGCAAGTTCAAATCCCAGGCCCGCACCTCTGAGATAATTTTCATGTGCGAATGTCATTTTCAACAATGATTACCACTTGCTGAACGGCGAAGGAAAACATCGTGAGGAAACCTGCACGTCTGTAGAACGGCTTGTGAAGTTCACCTACCCGCACTGGGCCAGCGTGGTGGACTATGGCCCAAATCTCCCTCGTATTGAGGAGGAATGTGCCCGGTATCATCGTAATAGGCTCACACTTATTACCTTGGGACCAAAATACATCGGCGAAGTGTTGGCGCACTGCAGTGCACCTCTGCCTACCCCTTCGGGGAATACAGGCATGATGATGTATTATTATTCATCACTGGATCACCTGTCTGTATGCAGCTTTATTCAACAATACATAGCACACTTCGCTAAGTAGGTTAAGCCCCCGCAAGAACCTAAGAATTCATAAATCCTCAAAGCTTCGATCGTCTTTGAAACTCTACAGATTTTGTACAATGTAGAGTATTGTAGAGCACGAGGAATACAGGTGTGAATTTCAGTGGGGCTTAAAAATCTTTGAAGGGATTTGTTGGGTTTGTGAAATGAAATGCACCGTTACCATGTAGAGAGCGTTAAGATACTATATCTACCTTATATCGTAGCGACGATTTTTCTATCACCAGACAATAATGTCAGGGGCCCGATTTTAGTTTAATAGACATCATTCTCTATTTGAGATATGTCGAAATAAAACGTCAATTTGATCGTATTTTTAATTTTGTTCCGACATATCTCTAATAGAGATTGATGACTATCAAACGAAAATCGGGCCCCAGATAATTACCTGACAAAAAAGTTATTTTACGAAATTGATATGTTTATCTATCTATCAATTTAATTTAGGTAGGTCAATGGGTTAGCAGGCACGCCGAGACTAGACTAATGTCTTGGACACACTGAGGCGTCTAACTGCCCAAGCCGAGGTCGTGCCCTCTGTGGCGCCCTTGAGCTGGTTTCCACCCTTTTCCGCCCTTAAGACCTTGGTTGGAGTGCACTCTGCGCTTGCCACTCGTCCGGTAAAGGCCACTTCACGGCCAACAGCATAGACCATTAAAAAAAGCGTCTAGACGCTAGCGTCGAAATTCTTGCCAATGTCAAAGTCAAAGTCAAATCATTTATTCTGTATAGGCCTATGGGGGCACTTACAAATTGTAAAGTTTACATTTTTGTTTCTTATATTCTACTATACTACCACCGGATCGAAACGCGACCTCAACTGAGAAGATCCGGTAAGAAACTCAGTGGGCTGATCATTTTTTAAATCGCCAAAACTTATTACAAATACACAGGTACATATAGCTCCAGTGTGTTGCCTTAGAGCTGTTTTTAATAATAAAGATAAGATAATAATACGTTAGTAAGGCAACACACGCTACACTTTGACATGACGGGCAATATTTTTATTTTTGATTTGAACCTGAGCTGTACAATCCCAAGCTGATTTATCTTCCAAATAATCCGAGATTTTGTAATAGCCCTTTTGATACAATTTACATTTTATTGCAGTTTTAAATTTATTAATGGGCAAATCTCTGATTTCTTTTGGAAGTTTATTGAAAAAGCTTATACTAAAACGAACTCTGTATCTTTGCAAAAATATGGAGTAGTAAGAGTCATGTGACCACGCGTCAAAATTAGCTCGGCTTTCAGTGACCTTTCGTTGAAGGATAGTTTTTTTCTGAGTCAATACAGTTCGTTTTAGTATTGGCAATAAAAAATACGCATGGTAGAGCGGCGTCTCTATGTTTATGACCACACAATGGTGAGTTGTCTGGCATTAAACAAAAGTTGTTTGTTTTACAGCTTGTTTCAGAAGTCAGAAATAATACTTGTTAGCATAGTATTCAACTCAATGGTATAAAGATTTGATTGAAATTCGAACATGTTTCAAAAGTTATTTCGTCGCCTATTTCTGAAACTTGTAATATCTCGAGGCTGCGAAATTGTCAACTTCTGTTTTGTGAATATTAGTAGTTGCCTCTCATTCATATAGTTTACACTGTTAAACAGGGTTAAGGATGTGCTCTAAGGCTACAACATATCTGTGGCAATTATCAGAATTGAAATGTCTAACTCAGTAACTATGATAGTTAAGATACTACCTGCACTATGTATCTACATATCACACACTGAATAATTTCCTGAAATATTATTTCGGATTTGCAAAATGTTTCATTACCTACCCGGCTATAGTATCCCAATGTGCTGGGGACCATTTCAATACTTGCTTGTTTAAATGATCAGTATGTGTGTAGAAAGGCAGGTGGCGAGCGCGCGTCCGCATTGCGTCAACTCCTTTTGTCCTGCAGCCTGGAACGTACGATATTACTGCGTAAATTGTACCAAATTTATTATATTCAGCATACCAGACTTGGTTTTAATCAACATTTCCTTGTAAAAGGAGCGAATCGTCAATTTATTACATAACAAACTTACAGAAATCATATTATGTAATTACTAATTTATGAAATAAATATAAAAATAATAACATATTTTAAAATTATTATAGAAAGGTTTTGTCTGTGTGGGATGATGGCAAAAACGCTGGCTGCATTTCCTTGTTGAATATCTAGGCTGATTTGTTGAACCAGGAAAGAGCCAGACGTCTTGTTACCTGTTTTTTTGGTAAAAGCAAACATCATGAAGATGCCTGGAAGGCTATAAAAAGGCGTGTTAAATTCACTAACCCGCACTGGGCCATTTTTTTTTAAAGTGGACTACGCTGTTAGCCGTGAGGTGACCTTTACAGCTTTACCGGAGGAGTGGCGAGCGCACTGGGCCAGCGTGGTGAACTATGGCCCAAATTTCCCTCGTATTGAGGGGGCAATAAGCTCACCCTTTATTACTTTGGGATCAAAATACATCGAATAAGTGGGGTTGCGCTGTCGTGTACCCCTGCTTACCACCTCGGGGAATAAAGTAGCGATAATTTATTATAATATACTCAATAAAATTCATGAATCTTGCAAGTGTTGTTCAAGTATCTACTACAAGGCTGTACCCTCTTAACGTCCCACTGCTGGGCACGGGCCTCCCCTCAATGCGAGGGGGGATTCAGACCATAGTCCACCACGCTGGCCCAGTGCGAGTTGGCAGACATGGGTTGGGTTGGGTTGTTCAAGTATAAAACTATTTATTTTCTTTTCCGTGCAAACATTTGCGGTGTCTCCGCGCCGGTTATTTTCATGTCCCCCATTAATTTAGTGGAGCACAAAGGCGGACAGCGATTGGCAAAGTTAGCCTTTTGATCAAACTTTTCATATTAATACCGCGGCGTGTAGTGTCTGGGTCGAGAACAAGTATTAAACTACTTATTATAACAATTGTAATTACTGTAAATTTTGTGATGTATACTTAGACTTAGAGAGACTTAAAGTCTTCGTTCGACCCTCGTGGTTCGCGATTAACTTAGTACGTATTAATGTTGCGAAAATAAAACATTACACCATTGTGTTGTTAACTTTCTTTCTTTTCTTTTTTTACGAAATAATATTCCAAAATATATAGCTATCGTTAAAAGAATAACAGAGATGGGTGTTATCATCGATATAGCTGTCTCTTACGTTATTGGCGAGCTAATGTCGCGGAAACTATGGCCATTGGGATCGTCTATTGCACAAGATGGCGACATAATAACTTGTAAAGTATGTGTTTATCTGCATTGTTTTGGTATTTTGTTGTTAGAGGCTTTATACGATTTGTTTTTATGAGTTTCACGTTTTCCTTACTTTTGATTCCATAGATAGGTCAACTAAATAATTAAGCGTGTGGTTGGTGAATATGAGGGAGTTTATATATCGAGGGGTAGCTATTTTACTTAAGCAACACTTTTCGGCGATATTGACCAATATACATATTTGGAATCAGCTCATTTTTCTGCGTCGAATAAGTATGATCTCTTATGAGGCAAAAGTAATGTCGCTTGGGTCAAATAGCCTCTCACCCCTCGATATAATAATGTATCTTTAATATAATATCGCCAAACAAAAATTGTTCATCCAATAACCCCAAACTAAGCAATGCTTGTACTTTTATATAGAAACTCTATGTCCCACTCCTGGGCAAAAGCCTCGCCTTTACTTCTCCACACATCTCGGCCTTGGGCTATTTCCTGCCACGATGTCCCCGCAAAGGTGTTCAAATCATCTCGCCACCTCTTCCTCGGTCGACCTCTTCGTCGGCGACCGTCAACAGGTATCCAATTGGTAGCGATGTTTGCCCACCTTTTACCATGGGTACCATATTATAATGGACTAAGGGCTATTGGCTCTGGCTACTGGCGCTTCTCAGTCAAAGCAGCATTCTGAATCGGTGGTAAAATCTGACAAAATATAATTGCTTTTAGCCTACACAAATGAAAAAAAAAATGTTTTACTCTGGCATATTAAGAGACTTGAGAATTGAGTTGAAATTATGCAGAAAAAGATCTTACTAAGCAAGCGGTGTCTCCTTTCTAGCATTGAACGGTAATCCGGCTCGAATCCGGGTATATATAACCGAGTCAGGCATGTTCAATTTGCACTTCTATGCACCTGCAACTAGGCACAGAGCGTTGAAAATTCAGAGGGTGTACGCTGTAGAAAGTCCTGCCTCTAGTGGTAAATAAAAGTACTACCTGCCAAACTTCGATGCATCTAAAAGTGTTTTACAATACCATCGTAAAAGGATTATAAATTTCAATCAATTCAAAGTTAAGGCGAATAGGCGCTTACAATAAACATATAATTATACCAGACAAACACATAATTATCGTATGATTCCAAACTAAGAAACGCTTGTGGTATACCGTACTATGGACTGGAGCGACTGGGCTGGCATTAGGTACGCATCGCCTAAACGTTATTGATTGAGAAGAAATCAGCAATGACGGTATGCGTAGTTGTCCTATTAAAATGAGTTATAGGTATTTATAGTTATATATTCAAAATCGATAAAATCATCAGCAGGCGAGATTTCTCAAAATTGTCAGGGGATATGCTAAAATTGGGTAATCAACTTTACTTGCCGCCGACGCCGCCGTCCGGCCGCAGCCGCGGCATATCCCCTTGAGATATTTAATTAAATAATTGGAGTTCTTAATCTTATTAAAGCCTACATCTTATTTCTGGCGGCAGTTACCTACCCTGCTAGAAAAAGCAGGGATTTTTATTTGTAAAGTTATCTAAAAAATAAGCCTTTCCGGCCCCTAATCAATTGTACGGTACCTACAGTGGCCATAGTACAAGCATGGCTTAGTTTGGGATCATACGATGAGTATGTGTTATCTGGCAATATTTATTTATTGCGGAGTTAACTCTGTTTGCAAGCTACTCTACATGCACGTAGCAGAGACTATCTGGAATAAGCATATGATTTTCTACGGCGCCTCATCTTCAAATAAAAATATTGCGCGAATGAAATCGACCAGAGTCGTGACTGAAATTATAAGGAAATAGTTCATAATACCCATAAGCAGTGGTAGTCTAGTTGGTACAGGTTCAAATCCCGGGCTCGCATGAGCAAGATGGCAATAGTTTTAGTACTGACAAATATTGAGTTTATGTACAGCAGAATCGATATAATTGTTTATATTTGTATTAAAATTAAGTTTTGTCAATAAGAACACGCACTAAATAGACTGAGTTTCCTGTCGGATCTTCTTAGACGAGGTCGCGTTCCAATCAGTTGCAGCATAGGTATAAGACAAGCATATTAGAAGCTCAGCATCCAATTTATATTTCAACACACGTAATGTTGTTAGCAAAACAGTTATATAATCACGTAGGTAACCTTTTATATCTTCATTTCGCGATAGAACCAAAATATATTTTTAGGAATTTCTTGCATGTTTCTATTTATTTTTACTGAAACGATTGGTGTCACCATTGCTGACCGGTTAAGGAATAGCAAGATACGAGATGAATGTAAGCTGAAGGATGATGTGGTGACTAAGATTGAGAAAAGTATGTAGAGGTGGTTTGGCCATGTAGAGAGGATGCATTAAAGTAAACTGACGAAAGAAATATACCAGGCAAACGTGAGTGGAAATGTCCGAAGAGGGCGCCCGAGGTGGACCTTTCACGACCAGATTAACGGTCTCTTCCAGAAAGGTCAAGTCCGTAGCACCCTCAACCGACGGAAGTGCATGAAAAGATGTATGACTGTGGATGTAGCGAAAAAGGTATGTCAGGATCGTAGCATATGGCAAACTGTAGTCTCTGTCTACCCCCATGGGATACAGGCGTGAGTATATGTATGTACGATTGAAATACGTTTGCAACAGAATAACGAAACCGCCCGGCCGTAGGGCCGGGCGGTTTCTACTATTATTTTCCGATCTTTCATATCCAATTTTGCAATACACTCACGACGTCGCGTCGGTTCCCGACTGATAAAATTCCAAAGTATCTTTTCTAAATAAAACCATACCTATATAGGTATAGGTGAACTTATCCAATGGCTAGCATCCCGGTCCAACTAGATTGAACTGGGTATCGATGCAAATACCTCCGGTGTTCTTCGTAAATAGGTAGATAGATGCGGTATTGGTTACCGCGGAGAAGGACAGAATGGAGAAGGTAGTATGTTACATATTTTTAGGTAGGTGATAATTTTATTTTTAAATAGATCAACTGCGATTAATTTTAATTCTTTTATATAAAATAGATAGTAGTGATGGGTAACTTGTCTATTTTATTTCAGGATGAGGGACTCATTTTACCTCGGAGCTCACAAGGTACACCTCATTTGAGGTGAGGCATCGTTGGAGCACGTATTCACTTTACGACACGATTTGAGGCACTCGGTATAGAAAAGACATCTCTACCAAACACGCCATTTTCATTCAATCACTCCCTTTTTTTTTTTTAATGGACTACGCTGTTGGCCGTGAGTTGCTTTTAGCAACTTTTACATGGGACGTGAGGAGGAAATGATAGAGTGGTTCAATGTTGCAATTCAAGAAACTCGTTCAATTGGCCATACATGCTTTTATTTTAATTATATTTTTGCATTGTCGATAACATCGCCGCAAAATTGCAAAGATTCTGTTACTCGAACTGAATCCCTCGTCTGCGGGAACTTGACTAGTTTTCGATAGATGTGTGAAGTCTGCCAACCCGCACTGGGCCAGCGTGGTGGACTATGGCCCAAATCCCCCTCGCATTGAGGGGAGGCCCGTGCCCAGCAGTGGGACGTTAAAAGGGCTGTAGTAGTAGTTACTCGAAGCCGAACACACGAAAACTAAGTTGTAGCTGTTGCCACCTCCATTCTGCATCTTTTCTTAGATGCAGAGTAATTTTGAAGTGAGAGAAAGGGTGAAATTTGAGTCACGCGCAACTAAGGGTAGGTAGATCTCATAAATATTGTAATCGAACGGCAACTGTATTACTATAGTGAAATAGGAATACCATAAATATTCTGAAAAAGTGGACAGGTCTTTTTAAAGTCACAGGTCCAGTATTATTCATTTTATTTAGACCTATATGGTGGCAAGAATGTCTGCATTTCCTCACTGAATAGCGAGTCCTATTCGTATTTTTTATTTATAATGTGTATTTATTGAATTTTTCCTTGTTATTAATAACTTGACACTAGCTGAAATACCGCTAATCGCAGGTGCAGCCTTGCCATTTTTTTATCGCAGGAAAATGCGTAACGCTTCCCCCTCTGACTCGGGGTAGTCAAAGAGGGTATGTCGGACTCCTGGGAGAGTGCCGTATACCGACTAAAACTCACGGTGAACCTTCTCCCGCCTAGTGATGAAGCCACAGGAACGCTTGCGCACATATCCGCCACCCCATCAGCGGCTGATCGCATTGAGCGGACACCAGGTGCATTCATGTCTCACCCAAGTTCATAAAATTTCATGATTTCATTCATTTCGTGAAAATGTAAGAAGAAATCACAGTATAATTTTTTTTTCTTGAATGTTTCCTCCGTGTTACTGTGTCTGATATCTGAATGCAACAGGACTTGTCCTGAGAAAATATACTAATTGGTAACCACATAGCGAAATTTATTTAAATAAGCCCACTTGCGTATGCGTGGTTTTTTTTTCTAAGGCCTATGTGTTGATGAGTATTGGCGCTCATGTTGGAATCTCATTTGAATGAAGATGGGCCGGAAGAATAAAGAGAAGACCTATCTACCTGTACACAGGTCATAAGAAACGTTTAAGTATTTACTGAACTGTTTTCAGTAGTTCTTTATGTTTATGTTCTTACTTATCTAAGTTGTAAGTAGCAGGTATTTAAGAGACAATGCATAGGGTTACCTATGCAAAAAATAAATTTATGTTTTAATTTTGTTTATTTGGAAATATTCTTATTGGTAATCTGTCGTCGTAAACTGATTCAATATACCATAACGAAGGCTTGCTGGCTTAGTGTATCTCAAACTCAGTGGCGGCCCTAAGGCGGTGCTAACGGTGCGACCGCACCAGGCGCCGTCATAGGGAGGGGCGCCGAAAACAACCGAAAGGTGACCACCGATAAGCGCCGTGACACCTCATAGTTAGCGTCGCGACGCTATTAATTGAGGCGTCAAGAAAGGGCCTTACACGATCTTAGTTTTGTTCGATTTGAATATTAGAATGTTTTGTTTCAGAGGTTGAGATCTTTGAGGTCACTTTGAGATCTTGCACCACCCAAAAAAATTGCTAGGGCCGCCCCTCTAACTGAATGACATTGTTTAATAAGGCTTATAGGATTGAGACATTTTAATTAAGAACAGGCTGTTCTAAGTATTGTACAATATTATAGAATCAGAATCAGATTTTTTTGTTCATGTAAACCAATACAGGCACTTATAGATCTTCAGTAAAAAATAAATAATAATAATAGCATCTCTACCACCCATTCGAAATGAATTTCCTATGGAGATGAATGGGCAAGAAACTCCATGGTTGCTTTATTTCCAATAAGGATTTACATTTTTTAGTGTGTGTTTCTTAATTGACAAAAGTTACTGGGGCTATACATTCTCAAAACACAAAATTAATCAGCTACACAAATTACAAGCTGTGTCAGTGTAAGATTTAAAGGTCCTACCTAAAAGGGGGAGGAAAACGGGACAAATAGCAAACATCCCTCAAATGAGTCCCTGTGGAGCTGGACCAACACCTGACCAGGCGTGTTTATCCTCTAAATAATTGTCTATAGAGGTACCTATTTGGGTACATATTGTTTAAAACAACTTATGGCAACAACAAAAAATTTAATAGTAAATATAAGCGATAAGATCCGTAAAATATTGTTTTCTTATATTTACGCGAATACTATACATTGAAATAAAACTATTTTACGGATTTTATCGCGTTTATTACCCAGTTATTAACTATGACATCAGGACGTCTAACACCTCAGTCCCCCCGTGACCATGGTTGCTGTAAAGCAGCCGGAACGTCGGGAAAATAAAATAGTAAATAAACGCGATAAAATCCGTAAAATAGTTTTATTTCAATTTATTTCAACTTATGTCATCAAAAAAACTTCAAATATTTTACAAAAATATATATTTACCCAAAGCGCCTACGTATTTATGTGAAATTTTTGTTCCATTTAAATTCCATTGACCCCGACACCCCACGACCCCACGCAATCAGACTTTAGACACTGGAGCGTCAAGATGCGTTAAATTTTGCCAATACTAAAATGAACTGTATTGACTTGTAAAAACAGCTCATTCTTCAACGAAATGGCATTGACGGTGCGAGTTAATTTTGATTCGTAGTGGCTTTTACCAGAAAAATTCAATCTTCATGTATATTTACACAAGGGTCCTTATTGTTACAAATACAAGGCTCGGCTACTGATGACTCTACACATCACGGAAGCAATAGCCTAACTAGTAGAATATTTAATTATGTACGTCTTGGGATTAGTCACTTTATTTAGAATTATTAATTTGTGTATAAACTAGTCGATTAATCTTTAATTAAAAGCAGTGGTAGCCGAGTGGTCGAACGCACGCCTTGCAAATCAAAGTGTGCAGGTTCAAACCCCGGGTCGCACCTCTGGGTTTATGTGCGAATCATTTTCATGCGAGATTACCACTTGCTTGAAACGGTGCAGGAAAACATCGTGAGGAAACCTGCACGTCTATAGAAAGGCGTGTGAAGTTCACCAACCCGCACTGGGCCAATGTGGTGGACTATAGCCCAAAAATCCCCCTCGTATTGAGGGAGAATGTGCCCGGTATAATGGCAATAGGCTCGCCCCCTATTACATTGGGACCAAAAATGCATCGGCGAAGTGTGGGCGCACTGCAGTGCATGATTTATTTATTTATATATCAATATTTCATGTTGGCAACACCAATCGATGAGAGGATATAAAAGTACATGTAAAGCCCTTCTGGGTTCTCTTTTGCTGTTCGGTTGGAGCGGACAAGTAAAGTCAATACACAACGCACGTCGTTATTATTGCTCAATCTACGCCCTGCTTCAACGAAACCCTCGCCACGGTCGCATTCTTTCTGTCCCTTCGTAACAATATGCTATTGGCAAATATTTTATCGCGCTTGTCTTAACGCCCCCGTGTGTCCGGGGCTTAAGAAGTCAGAAATATACGTAGGTAGGTACTTGTAAATGTAGGCCGACCATCTCGGTCAAAATTTCATTTTCTCTAATGAAGAATATCCGCGAAATGCGGTCATATATCTTGGGATCCGTGAAATAATATCTATCTTGTGCTCTGTTTAGTTGTTATTAGTGGGTTAGTCAAGTGGTTTTGTTGCAAGTAAAAAAATGCAAATAGATTATTGATATAGGAGAGTGTTTATGTAACGTTCTTGCAAATACAATAAATTAAGTAAGTGAAACATCTTTTATAAATGGTAGTTAGTAGACTAGTCTAATGGTGACAATTCCTTATATCTATATTAGGTAGTCTTCTAGTAGTCATATTCTTGCTAACACAGGTAAAAAATGTTTTTACGCATTATTAAAGCGAAGCCACTGCCATACTACAACAATAATATTAGTTGACTTGGGACCCAATTTTTTTTATTACATAAATAACTAAAAATTAACGTAAGGGGTACAAGTACAAATCCCGGGCCCGCACCTCTGAGATAATTTTCTTGTGCCGATTTCATTATCAACAATGATTACCACTTGCTGAACGGTGAAGCAAAACATCGTGAGGAAACATGCACGTCTATAGAAAGGCGTGTGAAGGCCCAGTGCGCACTGGGCCAGCGTGGTGGACTATGGCCCAAATCTCCCTCGTATTGAGGGGGAATGTGCCCGGTATAATAGCAATAGGCTCGCCCTCTATTACATTGGGACCAAAATACACCGGCGAAGTGTGGGCGCACTACAGTGCACCTATGCCTTCGGGGAATACAGGCGTGATGATGATGATGTATTAACTCAAATTACTAAGGTTGTCCAAATACTCCTTGAATTAAATAAATACTTTATCTGATAACATAATCTACCTATAACGAGTAAGTAAGAATAATAAGGGCGCCCACTCCTATGTAAAGGAAGCTATTCGCACATGTATGTAGGTAGTAGATACATTTAAAAAAATACAAAAGTCTTTAACCAGTGCGACCTGCCCGTGATGACATACGGAGCCGAGACGTGGACACTCACAGTTAGACTGGTCCACCAATTTAAAGTCGCCCAGCGAGCTATGGTGAGAGCTATGCTCGGTGTTTCTCTGCGGGACCGAATCCGGAACGAAGTAATTCGCCAGAGCACTAAAGTTATCGACATAGCTCAACGGATTAGCAAACTGAAGTGGCAGTGGGCCGGTCATATCTGCCGCAGGACTGACTGCCGTTGGGGTAGACTTGTCCAAGAGTGGAGACCGTGAACCGGCAAACGTAGTGTAGGACGTCCTGCGACCAGGTGGAGTGACGACATACGTAAAGCGGTGGGCAGTGGTTGGAAAAGAAGAGCCGAAGATCGGGCTCAGTGGCGCATCTTGGGAGAGGCCTACGTCCAGCAGTGGACTGACACCGGCTGATGATGATGATGATGACACATACTCATCATGTGATCCGTAAGCAAAGCTTGTACTATGGGTAGGTACTGTACAATGAGAGCGATACCAATTAAACCCAGAGCAGGGAAAATTTCGTAAAGGCTATTTCTGAAATATGACATTAGCGGGAATCGAACCCGCAGCGACTAGGTTTTAGTTAGCCAAGCGGCCTACGCAAACCACTGGACCAAGCCCTCGTTTAATATTTGTATTAGGCAAGCACTTGCCGTAGAGGAACGAGGCCCAAAAGACACTAATGTTCCGTATCTTAATAGGAATCTCGGTCTCATAATGTCCAAGTCATCAGCGTTTTTCGAATCCAACCATTTTAAGAACCGTCCAGGACCCCGTTTTTGTGATGATGTCTCATTTTTTTAATAACTTCGTTCAGCATTTCGATTTGAGTCACTGTAATTCGGTGAGAGTCAGACGAATTTAAATGGTTAAGTTACTTTTTTTTACTTTGAATTTAGATTTTATCTATGCACCGTTTCTCTCCTTGATAAAACCGTAGGTAGAGTATAAAACGGCAACATTGGATTCGGAATGATTTTTAATAAAATACATCATCACGCTTGTATTTCCTGAAGGGGTAGGCAGAGGTGCACTGCAGTGCGTCCATACTTCGCTGATGTATTTTGGTCCTAATGTAATAGAGCACCGAGCACATTCTCCCTCAATACCAGGGAGATTTTCAGCCATAGTCCACTACGCTGGGCCAATGCGGGTTGGTGAACTTCACACGTCTTTCTTTGGTTATAATATCTTACAAATATTAAAAATATTCATATATATAATATCTATATTTAGGACTTCTCTACAATTTCTGTAAACGGGTACGCGTTTTAATTTGTATCTTTACGTGCTTTACTCAAGGTACTAATTCTGATAGCAACAAATTAAGTAGTTAAGTACTTATGTAACTATTTAGGAAAAAAATAAAATTTTGATTTTGAGTTTGGCGCTATCAAGATTTTATTAAATATGGCCTACTCATACCTACATACAAAAGTTTGTTCTTTCTACATTTACATAAGTTAGGTAATTAGTTATTAATTATGCAGTTCATAAAGCCAATATCGTAGGCTATGCCTATTTGTTGGCATAGCCTACGATATTCGCTTATTTACTTAAATACATGTTTTAATACATAAATACATCATCACGCCTGTATTCCCCGAAGGGGTAGGCAGAGGTGCACTGCAGTGCGCCCACACTTCGCCGATGTATTTTGATCCCAATGTAATAGGGGCGAGCCTATTGCCATTATACCGGGCACATTCCCCCTCAATACGAGGGAGATTTGGGCCATAGTCCACCACGCTGGCCCAGTGCGGGTTGGTGAACTTCACACGCTATAGAAAGCTATAGACGTGCAGGTTTCCTCACGATGTTTACCTTCACCGTTCAGCAAGTGGTAATCATTGTTGAAAATGATATTCGCACATGAAAATTATCTCAGAGGTGCGGGCCTGGGATTTGAACTTGCACCCCTTACGTTCAAGGCGGGCGTTCTTGCCCGCGAGGCTACCACTGCTGTTATATTTTAATATGCTATTGTATTCAACTTTTCAGAACAATACCTACGTGAATGACACTCAAATTTAAATTAACATCATCCACATATTTATCAACCGCAATTAACCAACTACAATGCTTCATTTTATTTCAACAGAAAATAAAGAAAGAAGGATTCAATTCAACTTTTGATTATTTCACGTTTCCTTTTCCCGCAAAAATACAGGTGTCTGTCTTCTTACATATTATATTTATCTATGACATTTGTAGATGTCGCTACTTATTCGAAATCCATTCAATTTGCAACATATTAATTTGTAAAATATGCAAATGAGCTTATAAAACATAAATATTATTTGTGATAATGAATTGCCTAAATAATTTATAAAATTTTATATCATCAAATTAACTTTGGTAGCAGTAATACGCAGTTTATTATCTGTGAAAATCGGTAAAGCAGTCACTTTCTGAAATTAATCCCTGTAAACGACACCTAGCGGAAATGTTTGTTGGCGAGCCTGTCTCTTCACGTGCCATGTGGAAATAGAAAGAATTTAGTTCAATTTTGTTACTGATTATCTCATTATTACAAATTTAAACAATAAAAATGTTATTTACATACTATAAAACGTTGACAGATGTATTTCAAACCTGTTTACGATTTAATTTATCAAAATAATATACACTTAATGGTGCATCCTAGTGACATCTCGTGGAATTTCTGCTAAAACAGTACTGCCGTCTGGTCAGAAATGTTACCGACTTTATTGTAGTTCACGTACCATCCGTGGCGCTCACGACCCAAACAATGAATACCAACATGGTGGCAATGTGCTACACAGTTTGAAAATGCAGGTCGTGTCATGCTTTGAAAAAAATCATTTTCTACTTGAATTTGGTGGAAAATGTCGGACCCTAAACGTGCTACTCTTATAACAGTGGGTGCTCCAAAAAGTGCAAAGAATAATGTGAACAAAACAGTGAGATTAACTATAAATTTGGATGAAAGCAACGAAAGTAAATATCCGGAGCTGAATTACAAGGAACTAGTCATTGCAGAAGAGGTAAGTTATAACAGAAAATCATAGCAATTTACGCAACCATACTGATTATCCAGCTCTTTGTAGTGCAGAGAATGTGCTAAATAAAATTCGTAGCGAATGGATTGATAGGTGATCATCTGGAGACAGTTTTATGAAGCCTTGTGTAGATCGTTTTAGGATATTTTTTTGCTTACGTTTCACAGTTTTGTATTAGGATTGTGACATGAATTTGCGTCCACGGGCTGGCCGAGAAGCTCAGATAGCGGTCGCCATGTTTGCAACAATCATAGAACTTCGTTTTCGACATAGAACATCACTTTACCGGACAATGTTTTGATTGCAAACACCTCAGGGTTATAGTTGTTTTTGTACGAATATTCATTATTTTTATATCAATATGCATTATAAATATCGTCTACAATGAATGCTAATTATGTCACTTTACGTGCTATATCAATATTACGTTCGAAAGTCTTGATTTCAATGACCTAGGATAACCCTACCAACTGCATCGGATCCGGTAACAGTACCTATAGAATTTTAGGTTACATTTTACTAATAAATTCAATTACATTATAAATGAAAGTTGCAGCATATGTCTGCAATATCGTGCACATAATGTGGTGCTTATATATAGGTATGTTTATCGTATATAATGAGATATGTACTACTTGTAGTAGGTAACAGATATACAACATTTTATATCGTTGTGCTGTTCTAACACGTTATTTGGATTATACGGAATAATTTTAGCGAATTGAAAGGGTTATTTCGAATGGATTTAGGGCATTTGTGCAGTGTTTGGTTATGTATATGTATTGGAAGTTGATCTGCAATGTTGCCAAGTTGGTCCCGTTTGCGAACTGCATTTGTTGGCAGATTATATTGCAACCTTTGCTGTCCATTGAGCTTTTTTAATTTTTTTTGCGTCTATTCTCAATCGATATCCGATAAAAAGAATATAATGTACGCCGGGCTATGTATAGCGAGAGTACTATGTAGTGATGTTGTATTTTGCGTGTGTGCGTGTGTATTGGAGGTGTCTTAGTGTTGTTTTTAGAACGTTTTAATGTATTTTAGCATAGTGTGGGACGCATTAAGTAGGTATAAGTGGTCGTTTTATTTGGTGTTCAGTTTCAGGTTATTTTTTTTAATCTATGTGCCATTGTTATTTATAGTTGGCACTAAATTTACGTGTTACGAGAAACGTGGTCTATGGGCATAGGTGTATTTTGCGGATTGGGTATCTAGGTACCTACTTTAGTTTTTGAACTTTTTGCGTGCGTGAGTTCATCAACGCGGGCTCCCGTGTTAGATTATCGCGCGCTTTTATCTACTTTATGTCAACGTAATTGGGTCTATTGTTGTATGATTATATTCGATGTGCTTATTATTTATTGGCTTTGGATTTTTTTTTTGCGGGCGTGCGTAGTAATTGCAATGAGCGTATTATCTATTTGTTCTGCGGGTTTATCGCTTTTAAGGCAGTGGAATAGAGTTAATTATTGGTTGATTAATATTAACAGCTGTTTTAATTGTGATTATTATGTCTTAATATTTTTAATGGTTATGTAGATGAGGTTCGTGGTGAGATTGGGTTTTAGCGGGAAATGTTTTCCGTAGAAGATTGTTTTATTAGAATAGATAGGTAGATATGATAAGATATTTTGGGTTAGATTATTGACAAAATACCTATAATAGGTAGGTAGTAGGTAGGTAGGTACATTAACTTACTTATCTGTAACACCATTTAGGTATTTGGGTATTTATTTATTATGATGACGTCAACGCTATAAATGTATGAGTCATACTATGTACCTAAATACTGAGATAGGTAATTAAGTATAAGTGTCAAGATATTTCATGCAATATTTTTTATTATCTACTACGAGTTACTATGCGATTCAAATGAGAATAGGATCGATTTGGCGCCATATTGTGACGAGAAAAAACTAATTATGACTTTAAATAATTAAAAATATTATATTAAGATAATTTACTACTAATTCAACCTTTTTATTTAAATTTGATGTTAGACTATTATTATTTATATGCAAATATGTTTTGAAATAAAACTATTTTACGGATTTTATCGCGTTTATTTACTATTATATTTTCCCGACGTTTCGGCTGCTTTACAGCAACCACGGTCACGTAGTTTTATTTCAATGTATAGTATTCGCGTAATTATAAGAAAACAATATGCTAATATGTTTTTTGCAAACCATACTTTTCAAGTGACATTTGACAGATAGAGGTTAAAGACATTCCTATTCTTATTTTGTTCGCATAGTAGGTAGATTTGATGACTGGGTGCGCGATTAGTCGCTCAACTTATCGCTTGATTTTTTTGTATCCCGGTTTAAGCGTAGGGCGTCAAACCTCGCGCGTCTAATAGTTTGCCACTACCGAAACGAAATGTACTGATGCAAACAAAAAATTCATCCTTCAACTAAATAACATTGACGGCTTCCTCTGGTGAAGCTGTAAAGGCCAACGCACGGCCAACAGTCCATTAAAAAAAAAACATTGACGGAGCGCGCGAGTTTTGACGCGTGGGGGTGTGGCTCTTATAACATTTCATGCAAATTCAGTCTTTATATTGATTGAGACAGACTTCGTTTTGGTTTTGGCAAAAATTTTATCGCACGACTTTTGACCCCCCTGTGTGTGGAGGGCTAAAAGTCTGTATTCTTTCATTGTTGGTATGTCGTGCTACTTGTTGCCCATCATAGTGTACCACTTCTCTGTTATACGTTTTGCAACTCAATATTTTATCGCATGTGTGTTGCGCAACTTGTTGCCCAACTTATTTTGCCACTTTAATATTAGGAAATATGTACAACTAAATGTGGCACTTGGCGGTTGTCATGGCAACAATGTGGGGCAACAAGTTGCTCAATCTTTTTTTTGTGACCCAGTGCTGGGAAAAGTCTCCCCACCTCATTCCATTCATCCCGGTATTTCGCTCTCTTACACCATCCGTCCCAATAAGAAGCGTCTAGATCTTTTTATTTAAATACCTATGAATTGCTTTGTTTCCTTATAGATAAGTAGGTACTTAAGTAGGTAGGTATTATCCTTGAGTTGTGTCTGACTCAGTAATTATTAGCAGACATTAGGACAGGACCAATTTTTTTTTTGTTGAAACGACCATATCTAGAAGACATACTTACCTACCTGTTAAGATAACGTTATGCAACTTAGTACCATAGTAAGTTAGTAACTAAGCAGCTGAGCATACCTGCTTTACCTACAAAGTTATCCTTACAGGTGCCTATCTGGGCTGTACAATATAACCTACCTACTATAGTCATTTATGTTAGCTACTATAAAGCTAGATAGATTCTTGATAAGCAATTTTGATCTTGGATACTTATACATATAATACATCACCACGCCTGTATACCCCGAAGGGGTAGGCTGAGGTGCACTGCAGCGCGCCCACACTTCGCCGATGTATTTTGGTCACAACGTAATAGGTGGCCTATTGCCATTATACCGGGCACATTCCCACTCAATACGAGGGAGATTTGGGCCATAGTCCACCACGCTGGCCCCGTCCGGGTTGGTAAATTCACACGCCTTTCTATAGACGTGCAGGTTTCCTCACGATCTTTTCCTTCACCGTTTCAAAGCAAGTGGTAATCTCGGATGAAAATGAGATTTGCACATAAACCCAGAGGTGCGAGCCGGGGTTTGAACCTGCACACTTTGATTTGCAAGGCGTGCGTTCGACCACTCGGCTACCACTGCTTATAACCTACCTACTATAGTCATTTATGTTAGCTACTATAAAGCTAGATAGATTCTTGATAAGCAATTTTGATCTCGGATACATATACATATAATACATCACCACGCCTGTATACCCCGAAGGGATAGGCAGAGGTGCACTGCAGTGCGCTCACACTTCGCCGATGTATTTTGGTCCCAACGTAATAGGTGGCCTATTGCTATTATACCGGGCACATTCCCACTCAATACGAGGGAGATTTGGGCCATAGTCCACCACGCTGGCCCCGTCCGGGTTGAACTTCACGCGCCTTTCTCTAGACGTGCAGGTTACCTCACGATGTTTTCCTTCACCGTTTCATAGCAAGTGGTAATCTCGGATACCTATCTGATAAATAGTTTATTCCAACACAGTCATTGTGTGAATAGTCTGAATTTAACATCTGCTTAGAATACTCCTTCTAATGAGACGAGTAGACAAGAATCTCTATGGTTAAGTAATCTTTTTGAAAGTGTTTGAGTTTGTAAATACAGTGGTGTTAGCATGCATGCCAAGACAAGACCTATGTCACAGATTTGCTCGCTCGCTCTCTGTCTAATTTCATATGAGAGAAAGAGACAACATCAAGATCAAAGACTAGCAGCCTGTCCCGGCTTCGCACAGGTGGTCATTTGTTATATACATGTTGGGATAAATAAGTATAGCCTATGTTACTCACTGAATGTAGCTTTCTAACGGCAAAATAATTTTTGAAACATGGTCCTGTAGTTTGTAAGTTTATTTGTTACATACAAAAATACAAAATTCACAGATCTTTCCTCTTTATAGGTAATATTAGTATAGAAAAACAATGCATTGTCACGATACTGAAGCATTTCAAATTATGTTTTCAACACTCATATACAAGTTTTGTTCCATAAGTTTAAATACCTTTGAGGCAGATTTTAAAATTAAAATTTATATAAAATAAAAATTGTTACATATTAATATATTATACTATAGGTACTGTTGTATTGATAAATAAATATTATACATAATACCCTCTCCAGAATTTGATCAGTCTGATAGGTATTGTCAATCATCTTATTGGGTAAAATTAATTAGGTAACACACAGTATTTATTATTTACAATAATAATTTTATTACAGTGTATAGTGTCTTCAAAAAATCTATGTTTTTTTATTTTTTGCTGTACACTAAACATGGACACAATTTTAGTTTCAGAGAAAGAAGAAAGTGGAGAATGGTAAAACACCAGGACTGGATCCGTTTTCAGACAATGATGATGATGTGGAACGAGTAGCTAGAAAATTTGAACAAAAATATGTACGTATTCCTTTTTTACCCTCATCAAATTAGTCAAAAATCCAGTATAGTTGATTTATTTGGTTAAATTATAAAGTTGCATAGTTTTGTGTTGCAAAAGGTAAATCTGAATCATGATTGCCACCTGCATCTCTTCGACAATTACTAAATTTAACTCTGATGATGGTAGAGTTTATTTATTGACTTGCTAACTTTTGAACATTATCTTTAATTTAAAAAAAAAAGTTATGAAAACGTCTTGTCCTCTTTGCTTTAATACGCATCTTGTGTAGTCCACGAGTGTCTTTTATCTATTTCTAAGCTAGAAATGATGTGCCTATACATGGAACTCAAGATACAGGTTAAACCTGGTTTGAGATCCTTAGACTACTGTTGTAAAAAAATTGAAAAATATATTTATTTTGGAATTTATTTCAATTTCAACTATACTAAATAAAATATTGACAATTTAAAGTAAAATAAAAAAAAAGATTAAATAAAAAAAAGGTGTATATAGGGAAAATATTTTTCTCATGTGGAAATGTACCCAAGATGCTGGTTGCTGACCCTTGCTCAATGGCTAGTTCATTTACTGTCCAAGAACCTTTTTAGAACAAAAACTAAATTGAAATTTAGTCTGCTATGGCAAGGATTTAGCTCAGATGTCCAGTTATAGAACTAATGTTTTTATTTGAACATGTTCCAGGGCGGTAAGAGCTCATACGGCAAGAAGGGACGATCGAAACACGACGAATTCGCCGACATCGGCGCCGGATACGACGAGAACGACTCCTTCATTGACAACACACATGGCGTTAGTACCATAAAACATTATTTCACAGTGTAAACAATTTATTAGAAGTACTTTTTGGAATAGTGTTCCTATTTGTGGTTTTGCTGTGGTAAGTTTTAAAATAAAATCGTATGTTGCCAATAATGATGAAACGGTGAACGAAAACATCGTGAGGAAACCTGCACGTTTGAGGGAGCTTGACTAGTTCTCGATAGATGTGTGTCCCACTACTGGGCACGGGCCTCCCCTCAATGCGAGGGGGATTCAGGCCATAGTCCACCATGCTGGCTCAGTGCGGGTTGACAGACTTCACACATCTATCGAGAACTATTCAAGTTCCCTCAGACGTGCAGGTTTCCTCACGATGTTTTCCTTCACCGTTACCACTTACTTTTACTTCCTAGTTTAAAGGAATTTAAATATTTTGACAATGTATTTTCATAGACGTTTCCTCTCATTAACAATGGGTTATAGTTTATAAATCATTCTGAAGTATTTCTTTGTTGTGCCCCAGTACGATGAGATGATCCCGCCGGAGTGTGACACGCTGTACGGCGGGTTCTACATCAACTGCGGCTCATTGGAGTTTAAGAACGTGAAGGAGAACCAGGCGGCCATATCTGATGCGGAACCCAACGGGAACAGGAGGAATAAGGTCAGTCAGTACTAATAACGTTATGCTACAATAATAGAATTAAACCAACAATGCGGAACGATTAAATAACGATCAACATAACGAACAGAACAATGGTATAAGAAACTATAGTTAGCTAAATGTGTCAAAAAGAACGAAATTGTTAACGTTGATGTCACGGCTAGTCTCGTTCAACATAGACAATACGACGTACGTCTCCTCCGGTAAAGCTGTAAAGGCCACCTCAAAGGGCAACAGCGTAAGTCCTTTGAAAAAAAAAGCGTCCGTCAAAGTAACGAAAATGGACGAGTCAAACTGTCCAATGTTAGGAACAGCTCTAACCTCCCTCTTTGATATAATAATTTGTTGTACCAGACACTCGATATAATAAAATCGCTAGATATCACCTACTCTTTGTATGATCCCTAACTAAGCAAAGATTCTACTGTGTATACCACACAATGGACTGAGGACGATCCCAGTTACACTCAGTGCAAGACTAATCCCGAAAAATCCATTAACGAAATTGGACGCTGCCGGGAATTGAATCTGAAACCACCCGGTGCCATGAGTCAATACAATTTAAGGTTAAACCACGACAGTACTGTGCACTCAATATTGTCTGTAATGTTTATATTTTTCTTCAAAAGTGTTTTGTGGTGCCACTCCCAAACGGTTGCTGCTGTGGGTTTGGAGTTTTGTTTGCTAGCTAGTAAACCGTGGGTAATGGCGTTGGTTATGTAATAAGATAATAGTATGGATTTAGATTAATCAACGTAATGTATATTATATACCTGTGTGTTGCCCCAAATAAAATGAAATAAATAAAATACCGTAGAGGCGGATCTCGTCGAGTAGCAGCGAAGAAGAGTCGTCGGAGAGCTCGTCCGAGTCGGAGAGCCAGGAGGACAAGGAGCCGCGACCAGACCCGCTGCACCACCATCACAACCAGCACAGGAAGAAGGTACAGACCTACTAATACTATCGCCGGACAACACATACTTATATGATCCCAAATTTAGCAATGCTTGTCCTATGGGTACCGTATGATGGAGTATGGGCGATCCCAATAACATCCAGACCAGGGCCCCAAGTCAACACTATCGTCGTGGAGTTGCTGTCTCCATTTTTTAAAGCATAAAAATTACATCTTTTTTTTATTTTTTTTATTTATTCAAAACTCATTTACAATATCCTTACAGATTTATCCAATGCGATATTGCAAGCTAAAATGATAATTAATGTATAGGTATTCTTACATTACAAATAATCTTTACCCATTAAACAAATGGAACAAATGAGAAAAAATAAAAAACTAATAATAACAAAATAATAATAATGGCTTATTAGCCAAGAGCCTCGAAAAACACCTAAAGAGGCTCGCGTTAGGCAGCTGGATCAAGGGACAGATTCAGAAGGCAGTACTTCTGGAGACGGCGCGCATTGTGAGGAAGTTTCTCTCTCTGGAGCCCTAACCACTGGTAACTAGGACCCTGTTCCAGATGCCGGTGGGGAACTGTTTTTTATATTTTTAAATGTCTTTTTTATATATATATTTAAAAATGTAATTTATAAGAAAGATAAGAAATAAAGGACAAAATCAATGGTAACTAGAATATGACTAGTTAAATTGCATCAAGGTGACATTGTCTACACTGCTCATATTCTAGGTACTATTGCAAAAATATGTTGTTTTCATGCCTTAAAAAATGGAGTCTTAGCAACTCCACGACGATAGATTTAATAGACTTGGGGCCCTGTGCAAATTCCAATAAGGTAACTGACTCTTGTACTCTCTGACACTACTTATTAAATAATAATATGTATTCATAATTTGTTACAGAAAAACAAAAAGATTGACAAGAAGAAAGCGAAGAAGATACGTAGGACTGATTCTTCGGCAGCCACGTCCGGGAAACAGACCTCCGATGGTAAGTACCTGTACTGTAGGCTAAAGTTTCTTTCATTTTTGACGGACACAACAATAAAGCCTCTCAGCATCAGAATCAGATTTTTTTTATGTCGCCTGTAAAAAAAATTGCTAATACCAAAATGAACCATATTGATTCCTAGATAATGTTCATTCTAGAGAGAGAAGTTTGACGCGTATAGGCGTGGCTTTTAACGCAGAAATTAAATCTTTATGCATATTAACACAGAGTTCTCTTTGGGATTGGCAAACATTTTGACGCCCCAATGTGCAACAATTTAATCGAATAAAGCGCATCTTAAAAAGTATAGAGACCGAACTCCAAAATAATGCCGATGAAAAATGGTCGTTAGAACGACCCCTTAAGATTTATATTCGAAATCCTAAAATTTAAATATGGGTCTCTATACTTTTAAAAATGCGAGGTGTAAAAGGATGATGCGATAATAAATACTGGGTGTATCAGAAGTCCGAAATAATACTTTGGGTACACACACGGTAGCTCATATGTGGATGTTTAGTGAAGATAGTTTATACCTAACTATCATAGTTTCCCAGTTGTAGTCCTTTGAATATTTGTCACAGGTATCGTGTTCTGGCCTTTAGGTACATCCATAACCCTATTCAGCAGTGTAAACTACACTTATGAGGGGCGACAACCAATATTCACATAACAGATCATGAAAATTTAACATAGGTCTCGAGATATTACGAGTTATAGAAATTGGCGACGAAAAAAGTGGGAAAAACATGGTCGAATTTCAATCAAATTTTTATACCATTCAGTTGTATACCCGATACTGATGCAAACGTCAAAGTATTATTTCGGACTTCTGAAACACCCTGTAGATAACTCTTTATTGTTCCATCGCTTAATAAACATACACGAAAAACAAATTAAGTGTAACAATAAGCGCCCTTATTACTAAAAGTGATCTCTACAAGTATGCTTAGCATGACCGTAAGACATAAGTTTTATCTCTTTCAACTGTCAGATTTGTCGAGAAAATGCCGTCACTTTGAGTATTTTGTACTGGACGTGGTTCGGTGTGACGTAATTTTATCGACTAATCTGACAGTTGAAATAGACAATTAATGTCTAAGCGGTCATGCTAAGGCTACAGAAAACCTCCGGATGGAGAGGAATTAAAATGATATATTTTCAGACGGTCAGTGTGAAGGCGAGAGCGCGGACTCGCGGACCTCTCACTCTGACTCGCTGACGTCCAAGCCGGCGCCGAGCTCAGAGAACGCCGTCACGTCCGACAGCTGCTCCAGGTAATGTTTAATTGAGGAGTGTCTGTTCAAAGGGAGATATTTCTACCATAACAAAAAAGTAGTAGTAATAAATAACTAGTAGTTGAAATCCCAGGCTCTGATATAATTTTCATGTGCAAATGTCATTTTCAATAATGATTATCACTTGCTGAACGGTGAAGGAAAACATCGTGAGGAAATCTACACGTCTTTAGAGATGCGTGTGATGTTCACCAAACCGCACTGGGCCAGTGTGGTGGACTATGGCCCAAAATCTTCTTGGTATTGAGGTAGTATGTGCCCGGTATAATGACAATAGGCTCGCCCCCTATTACATTAGGACTGAAATACATTGGCAAAGTGTGGGCGCACTGCAGTGCACCTCTGTCTACCCCTTCGAGGAATACAGGCATGATGTTGTAATTTCGTAAAAAAAGTGAATTTATTATGTTGTACAGGGATGTGGAGATCAAAGTGGATGTGAAGTTGCCATCGCAAGTGGTGACGCTGTTGGAGTCGCTGGAGGCGGCGGCCGGCAAGTACCTGGCCGACAACCCTGGCGCCAAGGACGTACTAGCCAAGACTGACGAACACGTCGCCAGGTAAGGTCCAAAGAAAGTTTTTATTAAGTCGGCTTCTATAGACAATTTGTACTACTACTACTACAGCCCTTTTTAACTTCCCACTGCTGGGCACGGGCCTCCTCTCAATGCGAGGGGGATTCAGGCCATAGTCCACCACGCTGGCCCAGTGCGGGTTGGCGGACTTCACACATCTATCGAGAATTAGTCTAGCTCCCTTAGACGTGCAGGTATCCTCGCGATGTTTTCCCTCACTGTTTCTTAACAAGTGATAATCTCGGATGAAAATGAGATTCGCACATGGAACCCAGAGGTGCAAGCCGGGGTTTGAACCTGCGCACTTTGATTGCAAAGCGTGCGTTCGACCACTCGGCTACCACTACTATTACAGACAATTTATAATGATTTTTATTTACAGGTTTCGAGAGTTCTTATTCCTATGATATTTTTCAGTATGATATGTACATTATTGTCCATTTTATAGTAGTTGGAGATAGCATGGCGTTTTTATATCATCAGTTTATAATGAAGGAACGATAGTAGTTATACGTTATTCAACCATGAACAGGGTGTCCACTTTCTGGGTATTCGGGGAAAAGAGAGGGAAGTAAAAGGTGTTCGGACATAATTGGAGATTGTCATAGTTAAATGTCAGGACAGTTGATAAGTTGATAGCCGATATTATTGAAAATCGTTTAAACTTCTAAGAGTAGGTTCATTTATCTTGCATTTATCATTATTCATGTGTTACTTCCATAATCTATTTTGGAAAATAAAAGGTGTATTTTTTTCTTCTGAAAAGATATTTGAGGAGGAAACTCAGGGTCACACTCTGATTTAGGGAAACTGTCCTCCAGGTTTTGGGTATGTATTGTGTGGTGCCGACTGCAAAGTTACTATTGGGAAGGGTCTACAAGAAGAGCTAAGTGTTGCCATAGCAAAGAGACAGTTTGATATGTGTTGGGTTGCCAACAGGCCGTTTGAATTCTACATCTGGTGCGCCTGTTTAGTGTGTGAGATGGCAGCCAGCCCCGCCGGCGCTGGCCGGGCTCGCCCGCGCGGAGGCAGCCGGTAAGCGCAGGCACTGCCGGCTCACAGGACGTGATCAGCTGTCCTTTCTGCCACCCGGTCCCTTCTGCCACCTGGTCCCTTCTGCCACCTGGTCCCTTCTGCCACCTGGTCCCTTCTGCCACCTGGTCCCTTCTGACCCCTGGTCCCTTCTGCCACCCGGTCCCTTCTGCCACCCGGTCCCTTCTGCCACCCGGTCCCTTCTGACCCCTGGTCCCTTCTGCCACCCGGTCCCTTCTGCCACCTGGTCCTTTCTGACCCCTGGTCCCTTCTGCCACCTGGTCCCTTCTGACCCCTGGTCCCTTCTGACCCCTGGTCCCTTCTGCCACCTGGTTCCTTCTGACCTCTGGTCCCTTCTGCCACCCGGTCCATTCTGCCACCTGGTCCCTTCTGCCACCTGGTCCCTTCTGACCCCTGGTCCCTTCTGCCACCTGGTCCCTTCTGACCCCTGGTCCCTTCTGCCACCTGCATCGGCTGTGCCGTAACTAGCCTCCACCTCTTATGCCCGCTTCCACCGACACCAGTAGGCTTAGCAGGGCCGCGTCGACACAAGTTTTATCACTTTCAACTGTCAGATTTGTCGAGAAAATTACGTCACACTGTTGAGGCAACACCGGGCGCTTGCGTCGACAGGTGGCGCCACAAACGTCCGCGCCGCCATTATTACTCACGAACGAACGATTTTTTGTACACATTTCAGTTTATATTACAATTTACATTTACGAAAAGCAACAAGCGGTTTTTTTTTTGATATAATTGCCGTAAACACACCGAGCCATGTTAAGCTAGACGTAAGAAGTAAGCTGACAGTTGAAAGAGATTAAACTCATGTCTACACGGCCATGCCAAGTCTACAGGGGACGGACGCGTAAATATGAAGCAGTTGGTTTCATACGTTTGATGAACCGTTAGATCACGACTAGGGATCTTAGTAGCCGTTTGAAGCGGGGACTCAACATTTTGACCCATTTGGCAGTTTCAAAGTCATTGCATCGGATTGTAAAGAGTTCGATTCCCGTCAGCGGACATTTTCAGTATTTTAAGTAAGCTATTATTTTGATATTACACACGGACACTTCAATTTTATTCATTTAAACGGTAAATTAATTTTTGAAATCATACATTAGTTTTGAAGTTAATCGATACAAACAAAAATACAAATCTTTCCTCTTTATAATATTAGTATAGATAATGTTGTCCCAACCGCAGGAAGCTCTGTAGAAGTCGTCTTATGAAAAGCTAACGATAAAACGCATGGTGTTGGCTAGGTTTCACCTTACGCGCCGCCTTAGGTGTCGCCTTGTGTATTATAAACGGGTATAAGTCAGGTTTACGGGCAAGGTAACTTTTTGTTTTGAAACATAAAGTCCCAGGCGACTCACGCGTCGAAATGTCAAAAGAAACTCTGTGTTCATATACATAAAGATTGAATTTCTTTGGTACAAGCCACACATGTCATTTCGTTGAAGAATGAACTTTGTCTCTTGAGTCTAAACCAGTGGTGGGCAAACTTTCTTAATGGGTTCCGAAGGTTCAAGAGGTTTCAGAGGAGGGCCAGAATGTACGTTCAGAAAGACTGTGCTATTATGAAATAGTGGGGTCCCTCACTAAGAAGAAATTCTTAGAATTTTAGCCCCGTGTTGGGAATTAAGGTCACAGCACACATATCAACTTGGAAAGGGATCGTCACCGTATCGCCTTTCGCCGTCAACCAGGCGTCAACCTAACGTATGCACGTAACCAAAGCGTTTCAGCAGCTCCTGTACGTCAACTCGGCTACGGCTAGGCGACACCGCGCTTACGGCTCGCCGACCGCTCGCGCGGTGGCTCGCGGGAGGGGACAGGGGCAAGGGTGGACGAGGAGACGTGAGCTCGGGAACTGCAAGTTGACCACGCACCGCATCGCGGTTCGGAGCCTGTTCCGAGGCGAGGCGATTACGTTACGATTCCGATTAGTGTGCGTATGCGTATGCAGTATGGAGTTTAATACAAACAATACTGAACGGCTCGAGGCGATACAATGACGATACCTTTCCGAGTTGATATGTGTGTTACCTTTATAGGGAGGGAGCGCTGTACCAAGTACAATCTACTTTATACTTCTGAACCGTTAAAATATAATTATCGCGAGCCATATACTATTCATGTCGAAGGACTGTCGGCGGGCCGGATTAAATGCTTTCGCGGGCCGTACTTTGCCCATCACTGGTCTTAGACGGTTAGTTTTGGTATTGTCAAACAAGTCGACGCGCCTTTTTCGTCGGCTCTGTGTGCGAGGCGTTTAATTAAATAGACGCTATTATTAGCTGGACCTATTTACGGCACTGCTCGGGAGGCTATATTTGGTATCCAAAGTGTCTATCAGCTGCCATGCACTGTCAGTGCGCTCATTGCCTTTACTATAAGCAAGACGAAGATCTACTCATCCATAGATTTGGAGATATTGTGATGGACTGTCATGAAATCATACCTCTGTCCTGTAATTAAATCATGCCTTGTTTCACTGTTATTAGGAAACACCTAACGGTGTTCCTAGTGTTAGTGAAAATGGGATTTAGTTGCCCTCTCTATTATAAGATGTCTTTTGAAACAGTCTTCAACCCCTTTAAGTCATAGGAGATTCTTTCAAGAGGGTGATCTTTTTCACGCTGCGTAAGCGTGTCCCATCTCATTCACACCAAAGATTTAATCGAGGTGAAAGCAATTTTTCTTAAGCGATGCTTTTGGGCGATATTGACTTAATACATATTTGGAATCAGCAATTTTTTATGGGTCGAATGAGTCTGCTCTCATGTAAAGTTAAAAACAAACTTGAGAGGTGTCAAGGGACACCCGGATGGAAAGTTCCTTTTGAAATAAAAAAAAGCAAAAAAAATGCACATATACATACACACACACACACACATCGAAATCGGAATCGATTTCGAAATCTAAATCGAAACCGTTACATAAATGTATACAATAAAAATCACACACACATATGTAAAAGTGTCGTTAAAGCCTTATTTTTTTCCGTCGTAGTTCGTAGTTCCTAACGCAACGCGCGATAAGGAACTTACGTTCCAAAAAATGTCGCTTAAGACACCTTTCACCGCCCTTCACCGCTCGCTATAAATACGAATGACAGTGACAGTATGATTTCTCAAAGCCTATACGGAAACGCCAGAAGATGCTGATCTACGTACGTACGTTTATTGCGTGATTTCGTGTCGCCAGTAAGCGGGCTAGAATACGTTGCTATATTAAAGATACAAGGCTATTACCAGAGCCGTCTTAAGCATATTCGTCGCCGGGGTGCGAAAGTCAGCCTGCGAGCTCATGTTCACAAAAAAACAATTCCACTAGCTCTGCCCGTGGCTCCGCTCGTGGCCTCAGTGTAGTATACCTATCGAATTTTATGTCGGTCGGCTTGCGCCCCATAGGACTCTGCGCCCGGGTGCACCCCATCCCTTAAACCCCCGGGTAAAGACGGCCCTGGCCCGGGTAAAGACGGACGCCGTATTACGCCTGCCTATATCTTTGCTCTCCAAAGTAATTAGTTTTGAATTTTCTTTGCTTTCTAACAAATTAATCGCGCCTATATTACTTGAACTATTCTTTCGCCGAAACACATGTGAAAATGTATAGAAACGACGCCATGTTTTTGTTTGTTTCTATCGTAAAATGATAGTAAAGCTAGGTGTAACGTAAGTATCGGACGCGTCGTATTAAACGGATCGTAGTATTCTTTGTATAGGAAGTCATACAAGTACGATCCGTACGACGCGGATCAGAGGCCCGATATTCATTTGATAGATATCAATCTCTATTCGAGATATGTCGAAGAAAAACGTAAAAATACGACCAATTTGACGTTGTGTTTCGACATATCGAATAAAGATTGACGTCGATCTCACAAAAATTGCCCCGCAGCAGTGGACACACTTGTAAAGAATACTACGATCCGTTTGGTGCGAAGCGTGCGATACTTACGATGCGAATATGTGGACGCGTACCTTAAATCTCCGCGTACACATGAGCGTCAAAAGTCGCGGCCAAATTTTTGCCAATACAAAAGGGCTTTAGTGGCAATATACATAACGATTGAATTCATGTGGTCAAAGCATGATGATAATTACCTGTAGCACGAAGGCTTGTCACTGGCGTGTACACCTACACTTCAAGCTGCTTTCAGACTACGCTATAATATATAGCACAACAATATCGTGCACCATACAAAGCCAATAATATATAGTACAGTACAGTGTGAACGTGTCCATAAAAATGTATGGTGCGCGATATGGTTGTGCTATGAGCTTTATACTATTTGCTATTTATTATATTATAGCGTAGTCTGAAACCCGCTTTAAGCGAAAAGTACCTTTTTTCACGCTTACCATCTACTTGCTTCATTTTGGTCTTCATTTGTATAGAAATTAGAGTCTAAATTTGAATTGCTGCTTTTTATAGCCCGTTTACGAGACCATTTCCATGTGTTGTCCATCAGCTGACGATTGATGACGGCCTGGTGGTTGCAGGTTCGATTCCCGCCAGTGGCAAATTCGGGTATTTGCCCAGGGGGGCTTTCTTGCATAATCGACATAATTGTCGGTTATGCGACACTGTCCCCGTGGTCTGGTTGTAACTGAGATCGCCCCAGTCCATTGTATGGTGCCCACAGTACAAGCTTTGCTTAGTTTGGGATCATACGATGGGTATGTGTTGTCTGGCGAGATATATATTCATAAATATCAAAGTTTTCATCAGCTGTTGGACGTACACGATGGATATACCTTAACACATCACGGTCCCACAACTGCTACTTTCGTTAATTTTATATGGTGACTAGCGCCTCCGTAGCGGAATTTAATTACCCCTTACGAACTTAACAAGTATGTGGACTATAAAGTGTAAGGTTTTTTTCTAAACATGGATAACTCATGGCTCAAATATCAGCTTTATTTTCAAGCATATCTTTCTTACATAAGCGTGTCCCTTCCCACTCGCGCTAGAGTTTTAACAGCGCCAGCGTGATTGCACGAAGGAGATACGAACACGTTACAAGGTGATGATCCAGGGGCCATTCATGGCGGTTGACTCGTTCATTATGCCACTGGGCCGTCAAAAGTATACCAAAACGCACTCTATGTTAGTATACGTAGAGATTGAATTTCTGTGGTAAAGCCACACCAGCACGCGTCGAAATTCCCTCGCGCTGTCAATGTCATTTCGTTGGAGAATGTACTTTTCCTAGTAGTCAATACAGTTTTGGTAAAATATTCGATGTTTGCCAATACCAAAAGGAACTCTGTGTTAATATACATAAAGATTGAATTTCTGTCCTTTTCAATCGAAGGTGCAGTAAAATACGTGACAGAAGTCTTGTCTTGATGCAATGCAAATGCTCACCAGGCCGGTCGGTCAAAGTTTGGAGGTGTTATTTTCTATTCTCATAGTGTTGGTTTTTTATAGGTTGGAGCGTGGTATATCGTCGTGCGCGTGCGAGCCGCGCGTGCAGCGCGCCGCGTGGGGCCGTGCGGCGCGTGCGCTGCACACGTCGCGCGCCAAGCTGCTGCAGCGCGCCAAGGCGAGGCTGCACACCATATTGGAAAACCATACTGAACCCCGTAAGTTTGCATACACAGTTCGCATCCCTACACCTATACTCATAGATTCACTTTTCAATTATCTTTGTTAATGGTTTGAACATAAATAGTAAGTTTTATGATACATTCGTGTGTGAACTGCAAATAAAACACATTTGTATTTAAATTTATAGAAAGACTAGATGACCCTGCAACTTTCACAACTTTTTTAGACCATACCTGCAATAGGGCGAACAAAAAATTAACGGGTCGCTATAGTTGTCTCAGTACGTCGACAGAGAAAAACGAGACGAAAAAAAATATATTTTTTGTGACATGCCAGAATCAACCACGACATCGGTAGCTGAACCCAGTGGTACCAACGCGACGCCGCTGACGGTGACGTCCATGGGCGTGACGCCAGCGACGGTGACGCCCCCTGTCGTGCACCACGCCAAGAGGAAATCTGACGACGGTCTGGACGAATTTGATCCTAACCATCTGACCAACGAGGAGAGAGAAGCTAAGATTTTGGAGACGTTGCACAGGTAAAATAACGTAAATATACAAATTGCAAAGGAAAAATGTAACCATAGTGCCCATTCTTCTCCATAGGAAATGCATCTGAATCGGTGGTAGAGATATTATTTTTATGTTTAGTGTATTAGTTTATATATAAGTAATGTTTGTTTATTTATTTCTAATATAATATTTTTTGTTGCAGGTTAAAAGCGTTGATCGATGAGAAGAAGCCCGGCATGATTTCAAGCTACAATGCCGAGTGCGAGAGAGTGCAAGAGGAGAGGTAAGAATTTAGACTTATTTACGGAAGCCATTATATTCGGCTGTCGTCTCTCGACCTTCGCCTATCGTCATTCGACCTTTGCTTATCGTTATTCGGCCATCGTTTATCAGCTTTCGGCCCGCGGCCGGCCTTTGACCATTAGTCTTCGTCGTTCGGCTTTTAGTCTTAGTCATACGGCTTTTAATCCTCGTCATTTGGCCTTTAGTCCACTCCATTAGGCCTTAAGTCTTCGTCATTCGGCCTTTAGTCTTCGTCATTTGGCATTTGTCTATCGGCCTTCGTCCATCCATCTCCATATACATATTTCGGGTTTCGTCATTCGGTGGTGGTGAATCAGTGAAGAGTGTGTCGCGGGCGGTGTTCCAGGAAGAAGATCCAGATAGCGTCAGCGGCGGAGGGCGCGCCGCACGTCGAGAAGCGTCTCCCCAAGCGGCGCTTCCCGTGGTGCCCGCGGGCGCGCGCGCTGCTGCACCGCCTCGCGCGGCTCGCGCCGCCCGGGGACGACGCGGCTGTCATGCTGCTCGCCAAGCGGGCGCTGCCGCTCTTCCCCAACGGATTCGTCAGGATGCCCACGCTGCTGAGACAGGCCGAGTGAGTATTTTTATATATAGAAGGGTTATAGTAGCAGTGGTAGCCGAGTGGTCGAACGCACGCCTTGCAAATCAAAACCCTAGTTCGCACCACTGGGATTTATGTGCGAATCTCATTTTCATTCGAGATTATCACTTGCTATGAGACGGTGAAGGAAAACATCGTGAGGAAACCTGGCACGTCTGAAGTAACTTGTCCAGTTCTCGATAGATGTGTGAAGTCTGCCAACCCGCACTGGGCCAGCGTGGTGGACTATGGCCTGAATCCCGCTCGCATAGAGGGGAGGCCCGTGCCCAGCAGTGGGACGTTAAAAGGGCTGTAGTAGTAGTAGTAGTAATAGTAAGGGTTATAGGCTATTTGACTGCAGTATGGCAGAAGTGAAGACAAGTTACCAGCACTACTTGTGACCCCAAAATGCCTATAAAGGTGAAAGGAAAAATTTACAAATCAATTATAAGACCAGTGATTATGTACGGTTCGGAATGCTGAGCGGCTAAAGTGCGTGAAGAGAAACGTCTCCACTCTGCCGAGATGCGAATGTTGAGGTGGATGTGTGGAGTGACGCGAATGGATAAGGTGAGGAATGTGTATATTAGAGGTAGTATAAAAGTAGCGCCCATAACGGAAAAAGTGAGAAGTGAGAGACTAGAATGGTTTGGGCTTGTGATGAGAAGAGATGAGAAGCATGTGACTAAAAGAGTGATGAGTATGAATACAGAGCGAGAGGAAGACCAAAGAAAAGATGGATTGAGTGTGTAAAATGTGATAGGAATGAGATCGAAGTGGATGTCGGTATGACGGAAAAGCGAGATGAATGGAAGAAAAGGACGTACTGCGCCGACCCCAAATAATGGGATAAGGTAAAGCAAATGAATGAGGAGAGCATACTCGTTCGACGCAGAATAATTACGATACTGACTTATATACGTATAAGTCAGTACCTGCGACCATTGTGTTTCTTACCGGCTCTTTTCAGTGGAAGCAGCATTCCGAACCGGTGGTAGAATCTGACTATTTTTAAGTGCTATTTGTAAGGCGTACACGAATAAAAAAAAATGATTTTGATTTTTGAGTATCCCTCAAAAGCGTCGCGTTACTGAAATAACCTTCCACCCCTCGATATTTGATAAAAATAGGTTACAAAATGTTGAGATAATTGTCTCTCTTGATAATAATACTTACAAAGTTGTTAGTTCACAGTACATTCCAACGCTAAATTGCTAGAAATCTACTACGTCTTGACGACTTTTTTCGCTATGTCACATTAGATTTATGGAGAGTGTTGTAGAAACAAAGCGACTTATTACTAGAACATGAGGGAAATAGTATGTAATTGTTGATGATTTTTTTATTTTTGTGTAGTAGATTGTCATCTAGAACAATATAACCCTGCTAGTTCCCACAAGGTGGCAGGGGCTATCCATAAATAATTTAAGGCGTTAAAAAAAGTTGTCAGTAGTAGTTTTATTTTGATTAAATACTTATTTTAGGGAGAGTCTTGAAAGCATATACTAGATAATAATATTTTTTTAGTGCTTTGCATATTGATGCTGGACTTGGCATTATAATGATTGATGTATATTTTAAACACTGTGATATACGCCTTATAATTATTTTCACAAAAAATGTGTCCCTATCACTATTGAAATAAAAAAGTCAACTAGAATTGATCATTTTGTAATTTCAGTCTCAGCAAGGAGCTGAAGGTGTCGGACGTGAAGCGGCCGCGGCTCGGCTCGTCGTCGCAGCCGCCCGCGCCGCCCGCGCAGTTCGCGGAACCCATCCAATTCCCGAGCTCGCTCACCGTCACAACCACTCACAAGCAATCCCCCGACAAGACCGAAGTCCCCGTGACAAGCGAACCGTACAAGACCAACACCGTGTTTGGGACGATATTGAACTCGTTTTCAATGAACAAGGATTTAGTCGTCGATAAACCGGATAAACGAGACAACGACAAGCTCAAAGAGGACTTATACATTCCCCCGAACAATATAGGCAGCATCACCATAACACCGGTCACGGCTAACCCTCCCAAGCAAGACAAAAAACTGAACAACAACGTCACAGTGTCCACAGAAAAGCAGGCCGGCTTCATCCGAGTCAAATCCCCCGCCGCGTTGAACGAAATGGTGAAAAAGGACAAAATTAAAAAGCCGGAAAAGAATTCGATCAAAGACAAGAGGATAGATTCGCCGCTGCACGTCGACACCAGCTATCAGCCGAGTAAAAAGGACCCTAGTCCGAAGAAGAAGGATGAAATTCCTCAGAAACAGATAGAGAGTATGCGTGTTACGGAGAATAATATTCCGAGACCGGCTTTGATACCAGTTCACCATTCACCGACATTTGCGAAACCTGATAAACGACCTCCGGAGGTGAAGAAGAAGAAGGAGATACTTATAATGTCCGATGTGGACCCTCTGGCGGTAGACTCTCAGGAGCCCGTGGCCGTCGACGACAGCAGCAGTGACGTAGAAGTGGTAGAAGACAGTAGAACTGATAAAAGTGAAACTAAACGTGATAAGTGTGAGACAGTGCCTTCCAAGGACCGTGCGGACGTTGAGAACAACAAGAGAGTGAATAAAGTGAAGTGTAAAAGTGGGAAAGAGAGGGAGAAGAGGAAGAGCGAGGGAGAGGAGGCGACGGAGGAGGAAATTGATATATTGTTGAAGAATATTAGAGAAATGGAGGTGAGGTTACGTTTTTACTAGCTATCTTCCGTAACTTGGAGTATATTGAGCCATATGTTAGCCCCCAAACTAGTATTTAGCTATAAACTATCTACATTGGGGTTGTAGAACACTTATTTAAAATATGTATGATGTATGTGTGTAAGATTGAGTTAGGAGAATGTTTTTTTTTTTACGAAATGAGCGAAATGATGATATTTAATGGAATAAGATGAGGAATGGCATCACCTGCGACTAGCGCGAGTATTTCGCCAATGTCAAATAATTCATAGCAAGGACAAATTCAATAAATACACGTAATAAATAAAAATGAATGATGACAGTGATAAAGATGGCGGATGAATCCTAGGAGAATGTTATGTAGTTATAAAGATTTGATGATATGTCAGTCAGTGACAATTCATCTATCAAGCGAAAATCGGGCCTCATTTCTAATAACACTTGTTATAGAATATCAATAACAATGGCTTGACCTTAAAACTACTTTTTCTATCAATGATTGCTGTAATATGTCCAGTGTAGACACTTTGAAGCCGTTAGAACAACTTTATTCTAGTTACCATTGATATAAAATTAGGATTTTACAGATTAAAAAATAAAACCATAGCTGTACGACAACTATTTTGTTAGTAGATTTCTTGTGTGCTTGAATAGATCTACAAACACATTTTATTGCATTTTCCAGCATTCACAAGAGCCTAAAAAATACAACAGTAATTCCTACGGTGGAGTTATAACTAGTGGTGAGTATGTTTTTTTACATATTCTCTAAGAGCGCCCTCAGACTAGCGTTTTTCAGATTGTCGTTGCGGCATACGCGCCTCAAAAAGCCGCGTACAGTGCGATCCAAATAAGAATGGGAATGTCAAATAACCTATATCTGTCAAATGACACTTGAAAAGTATGCTTTGCAAAAAAACTTATTTGCATAACGATAATAATAGTCTTACATCAAATTTAAATAAAAAGGTTAAATTCGTTAGTAAATTGTCTTAGTGTAATATTTAATTATTTAAAGTCATAATTCGTTTTCGTTCGTGACAATATGGCGCAGAGTCGATCCTATTCTCATTTGAATCGCATAGTACACTGGCTTATTCCGACGTATACGCTCGAACCGGTGGTGGCGAGTGACAGTGGCGTGTCTCATACAACGCTTGTACCAGTCGCGAGTGTTGCAAAATGCGCGCCTAGACTCACTTGAAAAGGAGTTTATATTATATAACACTAGTCTGAACAGGCAGTAAAAGTTTGGTGTTCTGTCCCCGTAATATGATTAATTTTAATAATCCAACACATATTACAATCAATAATGGTTATGGGAAACTTTTGTCTATGGTAATCTCTCATTCTTTTCTAGCATTATGGCACAGCATTTTCTCAATTAAACATTGTTTTTATACTTGTAAATAGTTTTGACAAAATGTATATATACTTTGTGTTAAGAAAATATTTTGAGTTTATTGTTATATTAAAAGAAAAAATATCTATGAAATAAAATCGTAATAAACAAATACATATCTATGGTTTAAACACAGTTTTTGCCTATAATCTCAAGCACTGGGAAAACTAATTAAACCCCAGTGATGAGTGCTGCAAGTTTTTATAAAATGACCAAATTGAATTGATATATGATTGATTACTTACAAGATTTTCAAATTAGATGTTAAAAATGTCTTTAATAAACCAATGAATTTCGTCTCATAAGCCAGGGGAGTTTTTCTACTCAAAGAGCTCTTTTATTGGTAATGGTTTGCACGTTTTTTTGTTGTTGTCTATTGCGTCCAGTATTTTTATATCAATGACAGATAGTGTCACTTCTACTCGCTATGTTAAATAGCGTAACATGGACGCTTAAAAAATGAAGGACTTTTCAAGCCGAAAGCGAAGCAACATTTATCTTTGAACGTTAGGCCCTACGACGAAAGTGTGTACAAGTCAGCCGGCCTGCTATGGGTACTTCACTTTTTGTTAATCGAGACTCCATCCGTACATTTTTATACGTCCATGCGCAGTACATATAATTTATTTGAATCAGCTAAACACGAGAAGTCTTCCAACGTGTACCAGCGCGGCGCCGTATACGGCGGTTCGCGCGCCGACACAGACAAGCTGTAAGTGCACGGACACGGAACGAACCTGTACGAACTCGCATTCATGTGTCTAACCTTGTGCACTTATGATCTGTTGTTTTTTTTTTTTTGCGCCAAATTAGTGACACCATTTTCGAATTCTTTATTTAAATTCGCTATTCGCGTTCGAACATGTTCGCGAGTGCGCTTGCCGCTTCGTAGACTTTCAGCTTTGTTATACTTAATTCTTTTTTTTTATTATTATAATTATGTAATGCCGTCGAATGTTCGAAATTCAAACTGTGAATTTTTTCATTACTTCGATCATTAATCGTGATTCAATTTTTTTTTCTATGTGAAACTATAACACCCATGTGATTGACCACACATAAAATGACGCGCACGCCATGTGATCATATCGGTGAAGGTTTATGTTCCCATACTATGCACTTTCACTTAAGCCGTATTTTTTTTTATTAATTCACTTGTTATCTATCACCATAGTTTCCTTCGCCATTGTTGTTTTCCCATATAGTTGCCGTATACATGAGATAACAACAATGGCGGAAAATTTGCCGCAGAACTATATAAAGAGTGCAGTCGTTATGGGTACTCTATATACTCTATGATCACACCCATTAGCCTCCCCCAACATAGATACTAGTTTCTAATACATTTAGCTAACGCATTTTGCTTACTTGTTTGGTTTCTCGTGACTTGATTACCATGGTGGTGATAAAACCCTGAACCCCTTAGTTACGACGGTAGCCTTGATAACCACTATTGACGCTTATTTCATATTTAACTGTTTTCATATGATTGGATTACAAGGCCTCACTATAAGGCGTCGCGAAGCTCACTATAAGGCGTCGCGTCTATCGATATAAGGCGTCGCGACATTCATTACAAGGCGTCGCGACGTTCATTGCATGGCGTCGCGACGCCTTATATCGATAGCGATATAAGGCGTCGCGACGTTCATTACAAGGTGTTGCGACTAACGATATAAGGCGTCGCGACATTCATTACAAGGCGTCGCAACGTTCATTGCAAGGCGTCGCGACTATCGATATAAGGCGTCGCGATGCTCACTTTAAGGCGTCGCGACGCTCTCTATTAGGCGACGTGGCGCTCTTATTGATCGTCTTCTTTAGCGATCTACATAATAGCAATTGTGCATGTGCCTTAAGTCTTATTATTTCGTACTTATGAGACATCCTGTATTGTATTCTTATTCTAAGTACTCTGCATCATTATGTATTGATAACAAGATGACTGTGTGTACAATGTTAACTATGTGATATACTAGTAGTCTATAGCGGAATCATTTGTTTCAGCACAGAACGAACTTCTTTGAACAAAATGGATGGATGTAACGCCACCGTCACAGGTCCGTGTCCAGTTTGATCATTTCTTATTTCAAGTAGCCGAGTGGTCGAACGCACGCCTTGCAATCGAAGTGTGCAGGTTCAAACCCCGACTCGCACCTCTGGGATTTATGTGCGAATCTCATTTTCATACGAGATTATCACTTGCTATGAAACGGTGAAGGAAAACATCGTAAGGAAACCTGCACGTCTATAGAAGTTCATCAAATCGCACCGGACCAGCGGTCTCAGTACGCCTGCCAAGATAAGACATTTTCTCACGGATCGTGACGTCATTTTTGTGGCAAAATCGTTACGTCTTATTAGCTAGCATGGCGTGCTGGATAAAATTATAAAATTAGTTTGACAGTTAAATAGAACGTGGTTGACGTATGAATAAGGTGTTTTATCTTAAGTGCTAGCATGGGTTACCAAAATGTACCATAGAGACACGAATTTGACAGGTCAACGTAAAGAAATTTGTCACGGTCGAAGGCCGGTGATTAGAAAACAATTAGGCTGTAAGAAGTACATAAATATAGCATTTTATACACTGTTATTACGAATAATACTTATTTTACTCCATCCTTCGCCAATATCCAGCGGACTACATGCAAAATTCTGCCGAAAACGAACACGTAAATTTACTTTCGTGTTCGACAAACAACAACAAAAAAGTGTTGAGATATTTCTATCTGTTTTATTTTTTTCCGAAAATCCTCATAATCCTTTTCTACATGATTTAAAATCCATATTATACAAAAAATCAGTATGTTAGAGGTTAGGTTTTGTTTGGCATCAAACTTTGCGTGCTTTTTGCCGTTTTACAATGTAAAGTTATTCCAATCTATACTCTATACAAATATATAAAATTGGAGTGTCTGTTTGTAATATCAAAATAACACTTTTTTACCAAATGTGTATGAAAGTATATACGATACCTATAACGAAAACGCAATTTTAAAATTTTTTGTCTGTCTGTCTGTCTGTCTGTTTGTTTGAGGTAAACTTCTAAACGGCTGAACCGATTTCAGTGGGACTTTCACTGACAGATAGCTGACGTTCCAAGGCGTAACTTAGGCTACTTTATTTTTAGAAAAGGGTTCCGCGGGAAAAACATAATACCCATATTTCCGGGTAATCTCCCTAAATTCCACGCGGGTGAAGTCGCGGGCACAGCTAGTTGGCAAATAAAAATAGTATAGTGCCCAAGAAATTAATTTTAAGCATAATATCACCGACCAAATGATAATACGTAAAGCTTCCGGCATAATAAAAAAGAAGCAATGCACAAATATATTTTTTATCTGTGCATAAACAATCTAACATAATCTATGATGTGTATGCGACATCTTACTTCTTTGTAAAGCTCCGTCTCACTCTATTTGTCATTTCAATGAACGAATGAACGAACGGTCTTAAAATGTGAGAAAATTTTAGCCAGCTGTCTAATTTTAAACATCTTGGAAGCCATATATGCAAATAAGATACGGGAACGCAAGTTGACAAGATGTTTTTGGGACTCGTGAGAAAACATCTTGGCAGGCGTACTGACACTCCAGAGTGGTGGACTATATCCCAAAAATCTCCCTCGTATTGATGGGGAATGTGCCCGGTGTAATGGCAATAGGCACGCCTCCTATTACATTGGAGCCAAGTAATGTAATGTATGTATTTATATCAGATTTTAATTGTCATTTTCAGGTTAGAACTGCAGTGGTGATCGTCCGGACCTTGACAGCTAGAAGACCAGACAACTTACAATTCGTTTTCTAAACAATCTTGGAATGGCTCCGTTTACTCTAACATTATTTATCAAAGTCGATATCCTTTATCCGGATTACATAATCCGTTCTTAATTTGAAGACAGCCAAACCCTACTGTGGCGACGACACTAGCGTATCAAATTTTTTCCAATTTCAAAACGAGCTCTGTGACAATACGCATAACAGACTATTTGGTTAGTAAAGTCGGCTTAAAATTAATGTTAAGCCGTTTTAGAGATAGCATATGTAAGCCGCCAAGCCCGGTAACCAGCTAACTACTAGGCGGCTTAGCCAAAACTCGCAAAATTTTGTATTTCAACCTAAAATAACCATCAGTATGACTTCCATTGTTCGCTATAAGCTTCAGATATTTTCCGCTTGCGTTTACCCTATTATTAACGGGCGTTAAAAAAGGAGGAGATCCTCAATTTTCACATCACATCAAAACCTTTTTAATATTACAGAAGGTTTTACACCAAAATTATTAGCTTCAAATCAACTTAGGTCGTTTAAAAACTTTTCCTTAAGAATAGTAAGGGTGAGCTACACATACATACTTCAACAACTAGCATGTGCGAAAATACAAGACTTCTGTCATGGATTATATCTTGACTTATGTCACATTTTATTTTGTCCCAACCTGCACGGTTGACACGTGTGTGAAGGCTATCTGTGTCATGGATGTGTTGCACCGAGTCGCTTGTATGTTGTCTTATTTCATAGCAGATGCTGGTGTGCTACCTATTGGGTGAGTTGAGTATGTGTGTGTAGACACCCAAAAGTGTACTAATGTTGTCTGCCCCCAAACTAAACTAATTATCATATTAACAGAAGACAAAGAATTTCCCGTGGTATTGGATGACACTTACACTGAGAAATGGCACTTTGTAAAGTGATTGAAATTTCTATATATATGGAGGAAACTGTATTGCCGTCCTTCTCGTGGCAGTAATGTATGAGTGAAACAGCGTTATTTTTATTGTATTTATCACCCCGCACACTGAGGCGTCTAATTTTTTGCCAATTGTTAAAGGAACTCTGCATTGCAATACGAACAATCAGCTATGCGTTATTTGATATATCTGTGGTGTTAGCACGCATGTCAAGACAAGATCTTTGTCGCAGATTTGCTCGTTCGCTCTCTGTCTAATTTCATACGAGAGAAAGAGACAACATCAAGATATTCCGTGACATACGTCTAGTCTTGGCGCACATGCTACATCTATTGAATCGTATTTAAAAAAACAAACTACGATTTTATGGGCAGCGTAAATTATGTTGTTTATTCCCTAATTTATTTTTCAAGAAATAGTTGCTTTCTATTGAAAGTGGCCATGATTTTGTCTTACGTTTATACTATATTTAATAATGGCATCCTGCTCTTACATTACGGCCATGATAAGGACGGAAATACGCTTTCTTTGTTGCTTTAAGAATCGCCACAAATAATTGAACAAAATTTTATTAATTATCAAATCCTTCTAAATAAAATGTGTTGTTATTTACAAAAATATACGTATTCAGTTTTAAATAGGTACCTATGCACATTGTAAAATCCAGCGGCCTTTCCACCACCTCTACTACTACTACTACAGCCCTTTTTAACGTCCCACTGCTGGGCACGGGCCTCCCCTCAATGCGAGGGGGATTCAGGCCATAGTCCACCACGCTGGCCCAGTGCGGGATGGTGAACTTCACACGCCTTTCTATAGACGTGCCGGTTTCCTCACGATGTTTTCCTTCACCGTTTCTTAGCAAGTGATAATCTCGGATGAAAATGAGATTCGCACATGAAACCCAGAGGTGCGAGCCGGGGTTTGAACCTGCGCACTTTGATTGCAAAGCGTGCGTTCGACCACTCGGCTGCCACTGCCATGCCACCACCTCTCACAGTATTGCTATTTCAATATTAACTGTAATTTTTTGACAGATTTTGTATTGAGCCAACTGTGAAAGAAAGTACCTAGTATTAAAAACATTTCTGCAAGAGAGTTGGTAAGGAGGCTGTATATTTTTTTCTGGGCCCTCTACGACACATAAATGTTTATTACGAGAATATTTTTAATTTTTATAGATCTCTAGATTTATATCTCTAGATTTGTATAGAAACATGTATTTTGTATAGAAAAAAAGCTATTAGTTTTTAAAGACAATTGTAACGCCTACTGTCCTGTAGCGTGTGTACCAAGACTAGACTCACGTCACGGATGTCGCACTGAGTAGCGACTCGCTTTCTTAATCCATATGAGAAAGACAGAATCTCCATATTCGCTGATATCAGACATGTCGTGGCGCGCATGCTAACCCTGCCGCTCCACTGTTGTGCTACATGTCGTACGCAAAATACCTATATCAGATTTATAGAATACGAAATTTGTACTTTAACACAATAACAATAAATACGAAAATCGCTTAAAGTCTAATGTTATGTTCAGTGTTCAATGTTTATAAAATAGACTTCAATAATTATTCTGTAAACACGAATACAAATTTCGCTAGTATTCTAAGCAGCTCTTAATAAATCCATCGGCCTTTTGATTTTACAAAAAAGATCTTTATTGTCGTAATGCTAAAGTTGAAATCAAATTAATACTGGATATACCATGTTGATTGTGTGAATTATGCTTATTTTATTGTTATTTTACGCAAATTATCACATTTTAATGTTACATTAAAGATTTTGTGAGTAATTAAAATTGTGAGTATTCGGATAAAGCGGCTGGCCGCGTATACTAGGGGGCAATTCTCGCATGAACGACATCATCTCTCATTCGACATATTTCGAAACTTAACGACCAATTTTTAACCGACTTCCAAAAAGGAGGTTTCTCAATTCGACCGTATATGTGTTTTTTTATGTGTGTTCGCGGATAGCTTCGTCGTTTATGAACCGATTTTCATGATTATTATTTTTTTTGGAAAGGAGATATCCCGTGTGTGGTCCCATTTTAAAAATATTATTAGATATCAACCCCCTTGGGGGTGTAATGGGGGGTTGAAGGTCACACAATTAAAAAAAAAATTTGATCGATTGAAAGTTTATGTATATATTTTACATACAAAATAAAGAAACACGTGTTTAAGGAATTTTGAAAAAAAAAAAATTAATCCGAAATACAGCACATCCCCGCCGTTAGTGAACCGATTTCGAAAAAACTTTTTTTGTTTAGGTGGAAAGGGCGGTGGGGGGGGGGGGGGGGTATTAGCTGTAAATATTTACTTTTTTAGAGTTGTTATGTCGTTTCGAGATATGTCGAATTAGAGATGATGTCGATCATGCGGGAATAACCTCCTTGTTCGTAATGTTTCTGAGTGCATGTTGAAACTATCTGTACCTACTCCAAGGATATTCTCTTGAATGCCTGGCTAGCTCATTATTTCTAAATGGTAGTGCCTGTAACATGAGTATAATGTTATAATAATAAGGATGTAGTAAGTACAGGTGATTGTTAATCCGCCCTTAAGGCCTTGGTTGGAGTGCACTCTGCGCTCGCCACTCCTCCGGTAAAGCTGTAAAGGCCACCTCACGGTCAACAGTGTAAGTCATTAAAAAAAAAAAGTGATTGTTAATTTTAACAAAAAATAAGTTGGATGTGCTTGCTGACCAATCAGATTCCAATATGTAACATTGGCGACATCACATTGGCCCAACAATGCCAAATAACATAGTAATTTGATCATAAGGTATACAGGGCGCTACGAAAACAAGATCGAATTACTCTTATCCTGTGTTGTTAGCACGCATGTTAAGACAAGACCTCTGTCACGGGTTTTCTCGCTCGCTCTCTGTCTTATTTCGAATACGAGAGAAAGAGATATAATCAACATATTTTGTGACATAAGTCTAGTCTTGGCGCTCATGCTATAACTACTGGCATAATTATCCTCAAGACGGGTGCGTCGATTTTTTTTTATCAATACCAAAACTGGGTCTGAAAAAGTTCATTCTCCAACGAAATGACATTGACAGTGCGAGAGATTTTAGACCTTAGACGCGTGATGGAGTGGCCACTGAAATCCAATCTTTATGAGTATTGCCACTACGGTTGCCAACTACTTTTTTTTAAAATAGTATTTTCCAGCCAGAGTCGTAAAATATATAGTACATTGCTCAAAAATATAGTACAATCATAAAAATCCTACAAAAAAGTGTGAGTCAGTCCAAAAAAAAAAGTCTAAACAATACGGCACCTCTTTAAGCGGTACCGCGGTACGTAAAGAACGTACTTTTGTTTGTGAAAACGTCTTTCACTTGACAGTAGTTGACAGTGACAGTTTCGTTTAGTTGTCGCTCCGTTCCGAAATACGCGCAAATCTCCATGCAATTCACAAAAATATAGTACTTTGGCGTAATATATATTTTTTCAACAGTATATAGTACGCAGTACAAATAATATTTGTATACTATAACTACAACAAAAATTGAATATGTAAAATGTATTGTATAATTATTAGGTGTGAAATAAAAGGCTTTTTTATTTATTTTATTATATAGTACGCAGAGCTAAAATATTGTACAATGCTATATTTTATAGTGCGGTTGGCAACCCTAATGGCCACAGAGTCCGTTTTTGGTATTGCTAAACATTTTATCACGACTCTGTTGTGTCTGCTGACTAAAACTTTTTTTTATTACTTAATATTGTCGTCGCGCTCATATTTTGCGTGCGTGATAAGGATAGGAACACCACTGTTTGCTCACAACTCAATTGAATTGGTCAGGGGCCTTACCACTACCTTTTGAAGTATTGTTGTTTGAATAGTTACTGTCAAAAACGGGTGGTGGTAAGGGGACAAGTTTTGTCGCACTGATATCAGTGACAATTGTCTAAAATGATAATATCTCATGGCCAATAGCTAGATAAAAAAATTGTTTGTAAATAAGAATCCATTACGAAATCACAGTGATATAAATATGGCATTAATGAACGGACGGATCGTGGAGCAGTAAAATATTTTTACAAAGAATTAGCAGGAACCTGTTATAGGTAGATTTATTTGAGATAGAAAAAAAACTAGCGGAATAATTTGAGAGAGAAGTCCAAAATTCCAAATTATGCCCAATGTAATAATAATTATGAATAAATATTTATAATAAATAGAATATTTTGTTGTTTTATTAAATTAAATACTATATGTAGGTCTATAGAGCAACAGTCTGCAATATTTATTTTATTATTCATTTTCCAAAAAAATTGTGTTGATTTTATTGTTGCAAAATTATTTCGAAACCTCTATTATCTTAATAACGGTACATCGTAGCTCAAAAATAACGTTAGTTTAACCCCCCCCCCCCCCCCCCCCCTCTTTATGAAACCCTGTTCAAATTTAATTATGATCTGATTTTCTGAAGTTAATTTGTTGTTTTTTTATGTTTTGCCGAAAAACTGTGTTGATTAAATTGTTGCAAAATTAATTTCGATCTAAAATTATTAACCCTCTATTAACTTTAAAACGGTACGTCGTAGCTCAAAAATAACGTAAATTTACCCTCCCCCCCCTTTATGAAACCCCCGTCCAAATTTAATTATGTCTGATTATATCTAATTATATCTGATTTTCTTAACTTAAATTGTTTTTTTTTTTAGAAAACTTGTGTTGATTAAATTGTTGCAAAATTAATTTCGATCTAAAATCACAAAACCTCTATTATCTTAACGTAGCTCGAAAATAACGTAATTTAACCCCCCTTTATAAAACCCCCGTCCAAATTTAATTATGATCTGATTTATTTAAGTAATTTATTTGTTTTTTTTTAGAAAACTTGTGTTGATTAAATTGTTGCAAAATTATTTCGATCTAAAATCACAAAACCTCTATCATAATAACAGTACATCGTAGGTCAAAAATAACGTATTTTTATCCCCCCGTTCAAATTTAATTATGATATTATTTTCTGAAGTTCATTTGTTGTTTTTTTTTATTTTTCCGAAAACTTGTGTTGATTAAATTGTTGCAAATTTAATTTCGATCTGAAATCACAAAACCTCTATTAACTTTAAAACGGTAAGTCGTAGCTCAAAAATAATGTAATTGTACCACCCCTTTAAGAAACCTGTCCAAATTTAATTATGGTCTGATTTTCATAATTTGCTGTTTTTAGGGTTCCGTACCTAAAAAGGACACTTCGCCGTTTTTTTTCTTTGTTTCGACATATCTCTAATAGACATTGATGTCTTTCAGACGAAAATCGGGCCCCATCACTCTTAATATGACCGCGTAGACATAATTTATCTCTTTCAACTAACAGATTTTTTGGCAAAATGACGTTGCACCGAGTCATGTCCAGTACAAAAAGCTTGTAGTTACGTCATTTTCTCGACAAATCTGACAGTTGAAATAGATAAAACTGATGTCTACACGGTCATGTTATGGGTGCTGGCTAAATTAAAAAAGGTAAGTGTATAAGACAAACGTTTTCAATGCCATCTAGTGGACAATAGCTCAAACAATATTTCGAACTAATTACATTGTCTGGATATATTATTATGTTTTACAAGACACAATTAAACAGAGTTAATATTTCTGAATATTTTTTTATTAATTTCACAAAAGTTTTCATCAAAAGCCACAGTTGAAGGCTTTTAAGCTGTCGAAGCGATGTCTGTATATAACATTGTTATTTATTCTCCGTTGTTTATAGTCAACAGTGAGCCTAGAACACATTAATTCACAAGCTATCTAATAAAACTACATCGTAAACGTTTTATTTTATAGAAAATATTGACATACTTCATCCGATAAAAGGCAGTCGAAGCTTGCATTGTCACACCTATTGCAACTATATAAGGGATACATTCGCGCAACGTTTGTGGCGTTCCAAACGCCAGCACATGAACGCATCCATTTAAATATCAATTTATATTTTTTTTGTATAAATAATGACTCTTATTACCTTAGCGTTAAAGTGTGAATTACACTATCTTTACGTATCATAGAACAGCACAGTGTATCGTTATTTTATATACGTGTGAAGCGACACAGATTTCTAACATTTTAAAATATATTTTTGAAGCTATTTTGTGATATTCTACCTCGAGCTTTAATCTATATTGTGAGATGAGAATGATTAGCTGAACTAAAATCTCTGAAACTAAGATAATATTTAGCCAAGTTGAAATATTCAAGACTATGATTTTTAACGATCAAATCTAATGAAGACTTGTCAATCATCCAAGTCTTTGTCCATGAATTGTTAAATTTGGACTTGACAATTAAAACCAAAACACATTAAGCATCATTCTCTCTCATATTCATCATATTTATTTACCTTTATTATTGATGTAGTACAGACACAAAAACACTTTAAAATACTTACTTAATACAATACTTTCGAGTAATCATTGTACCTACATGTTTGAGAGTTCAAGGAATAGTCAAAATATTTTGCTTTTACTTGAACTGTCAAAAACAAATGAAAATATAATAAAATGTTTTACATGGGTCCCAATTTCCCCCTTCCTTATACCAATGAATTTACGAATCACTAAGTACTTACTTACACATTGACCGTATTTATGTAATATATAGGTTCAAAATAAGCGCAGATTTGGATATTACGTATAAATATATTAATATTGAAAGCTCAATGTGTTCCTAACACCCTTGTTACAATGAGGTTCATAATTTCAATCGAAATAAAAGGGTAAAAAATCTCAAACAACCCGTTTTAGTTATAAAGTCAATATTTGACTTTATAAACTAGACCGGAAATTGCAAAATTAAATATATAACTAACGCCAAAAAGCCTACATTATATAAATATTACAAACACCCAATGTGATGATTATACAAAAAATATTGATCTTTAGCAATCGAAACTCTCAATATCTTAAAGCTTAAGCAAAAATAAACTCTTTGTATGTACTCGTAGAGTCCTATATTGACTACGAATGAGTTTGAAATCAACCACTTATTATCTAGGTACATACCGTGCTCAACAATGCTTTTCCATACACACCGAACGTTATACACCTATTAAAAGTTTGCGACACGAATGACTATCCATACTTAGCGTGCTTCTAACGCGACAGCCCTGACCGAATCTTGCCCCGAAACTAACCATTTTCTACCTTATAATAAACCATATTAAGTTTAGAATTATATACAGTGTAGACTCGCCATCTCCAGACGAGCCTTTAATCAATCTTAAACTTTTACACAACAACCTATTTTAACATCGATAGTGTCCCGTGACGGAAATATCGTCACAGAAATCGCTATTAATTTACAAAATCATAACATACCTACTACTATGGACTAGGAATTTATTAGGTAACCATAATTAAAGAGACCAAGAACTTAACCTAACAAACGACAAAGTTAAGTCTCAGTTTGTAGAAGACTTGTCAAATTTGAGACTTGGTTGAGTCTCAGTTTGTCAATGCCTTGTCAAAATTGAGACTTGAATTTGACATTAAATTACATAATAGCCCTTAATAATTATCTTGATAATTATATCAATCGCGCTGAATTATTTTATTATTAACTTATTTTCTACTTAACAACTAGATTACTTAAGTTTAAAAAAATCACCCAACACTTCTTCTAAAGAGTTTGTATTACAAACTTGTAGAAAACTGCGGTGACGCAAATTATAGTTCCAATTAAGAGTTAACAAGTGCTTACATCAAACGAATATAGGCTTTTTACATCTGGACATAGTAACTATTATTGTATGTATTTTATAAAGCAAGAAAGTTACTGTAACATTGCTTAGCTTTCAATTAAGCTGTAATAGATATCTTCAAACCTGATTAATGTTAAGTGTTTACACGATGTACTCGTGTACTTATTTCACTCTACAAATTCTTGCTTTCTGTTTCCATCAGCGTCGATTTGGTTTTCGTTACGACAGATAGCCTCAAGCCTCGGGCATACTGGGGCGACTAAACGCGCGCATCATACATTTTGCGAATTCCAAAATGAACTCTGTGTCAAAGTAGGTAAAGATTATATTTCTGTAGTAAAAGTCACACGATCACGCGTCAAAATTAGGTTGCATTGTCAAGGACAATTCGTTGCAGAATGAAACACAATAAAAACAAACTTGTACTTTTACAATGGCCGGGACTCAAACCGGCGAAGTTTGGCAAAAATCTTGAAGCCCCAGTGTGCTCTGAGCTTCAGTGTCTATCAGTTTCCGTCACACGGAACTCGTGTCATGGAAATATTTCCGTCAAAGTTCTTCGGAAACCTATTTATGAATACTGTTAATTTATTTCATCGTACATTTCCGAAATACTTAAATTACGGATACTTCAGTTGGTGAAGGCTGTATAATATAGTTCTTATTGTATAGAGATAGGTACCAACCTATATTAATTCAGCCCTAGCATGACCGTGTAGACATAAGTTTTATCTCTTTCAACTGTCACATTTATCGAGAAAATGACGTCACTTCGAGCTTTTTGTACTGGACATATCACACTCCCCCCTCGACCCGGGCGTCGAGAGGGCCACCAACACACCTACACCAGCCTCAAACAGACACCGATCTCGCCGGCGAGGTCGAGGAACCCCCTCTTCCACTCGTAGGTGCATCTTTGCACCTAGGAGCGCAGTCACTACCTCTCCCCTCACGGTAACTGCCCAAGCCGAGGTCGTGCTCTCTGTGGCGTCCTTGAGCTAGTTGCTACCCTTTTCCGCCCTTAAGGCCTTGGTTGGAGTGCACTCTGCGCTCGCCACTTCTCCGGTAAAGCTGTAAAGGTCACCTCACGGCCAACAGTGTAAGTCCTTCAAAAAAAAAATCTGGACCTGGCTCCGTGTGATGTCATTTTCTTGACGAATCTGACAGTTAAAAAAGATAAAACTTATGTCTGCGCTATCATGCTGCAGGGCCTGAACATCTATTGATAATCTACAGAAAGCCATATCGAGGGGTTCAGCAATTTTTTTTAACTTTACAGGAAAGCACTGGGTACAGTTGACGCAGCAAAAAATGCTGATTCCAAATATGTATATAAGACAATATTGCCCAAAAGTGTCGCTTAAGTCAAATAGCCTTTCAGAACTATATTTATTTACAGATTCAATTTATTTGTATTTTATTTAAAAAAAAACCTATAATAGAATTTTAAGTGAACAAAACGAAGTTATTTTCTATTTTAGCAGGGTATACAAATACTTGCAATTAAACTCAAACTTAGTCAATTACCTATTTAGCGTAAAAATAACTAATAGATATGTTTTGATGCAGTCGATTTTTTTTGTCAAATTTATGTGAAGCATGATTTTAATCGTTAATATTTCTGGACATTACCTACAGTCATAAATACATGCAAAAATAATGGAACGACAGTTTTCGACAATCGGTTGTCTAAAACCGCCGTTCCAATATTTTTGATACTGACTGTACAAATTTATTTTTCATACCGAAGCAAAATTATGTTTTTTTTTTCCTTTCTGTATCGATTTTACACAAACCAATCACCCAGACTCCTATTTATCTTATATCTGAAATTAATTAAACTGTGATTATTTATCTAAATACACCTAAAAAGGTAGAGGTACCAATTGGTGAAGTTTTTGCGAATTGAAAAAAAAAGTTATTTCCATCAATATTTTTTTCGACATATACATAATATATTACACACGGTGCAGCTCGCCAGCTTGAACTTGGCTTGACACGCTACCGCGTGTCTAGATATTATTATGTCTAATGAACTTCTATTTCACATAGTGCATTTACTAAACCACTTTCCCATAGTCCGTTGTCGAGTGCAGACGCCTCTTAAATACTACGCAATCCATCGTTTAAGCCCTTCCCACACTGGTGCGTCAAAACTCACGTCCGCCGATACCAAAACGAACTGTATTGACTCTGAGAAAAAGTTCATTCTTCAGCGAGCGATTTTCGTCGCACATAAATACATTACGATGATGATGATGATGATGTATATAAATACACACTATAACGTCAAAACGATTGCGTTGAATTGTTTGCCACTACCAAACCGAACTTCTTCTTTTTTTACGAAATGAGTGAAATGATGATATTTAATGGAATAAGATGAGAAATGGCTCCACCTGCATTTAACGGGTATTTCAGCCAGTGTCAAGTAATTAACAGCAAGGGCAAATTCAATAAATACACATTATAAATAAAAATGGATGATGACAGCGATAAAGATGGCGGATGAATACCAAACCGAACTGTATTGGCGCATAGAAAAAGTTCTTCTTTTCTTTTTTTCGAAATAAGTGAAATGATGATATTTTGATGGAATAAGATGAGGAATGCCTGCACCTGCGATTAGCGGTATTTATGGCAACGAATTGACATTGACAGAGCGACTGAATTTTGATGCGTGGGTACGCGGCCTTTACTACAGTAATGACATCTATAAGTATTTTAAATCTAGAGTGCGTTTAGGTGTAGGAATACATGTTGTCGCGCGAATTTGGACGCCCCAATGTGCCTGGGGTTTGACTGTACGCCTGCATGTCCTAGTAAATCGATACAGAAGCGGTAATACTGTCGAGTTGTGTGGGAAGCGGGAGTGCGTTACTGCGCCGGCGCAGGCTCAGCGCCACACTCCTCGCCGCCCGGAAGCGCTGATGGTGGACTGTCTGAAATTCAACGAAGTGATTGCGTAAGTCCACTGAAAACCTATTTCAATCACCTCCCGTCTAGACAACTGTCACGATGAAAATCCGCCATGTTGTTTGGTTTGTAACGAAAATTGATGGCAACAAGAGTTACATTATTGCTGTAAGGTTTAAATTACATCACGACATGTCATCTTATAATGGCGGTCTAGCGGGTTTTACCATGACTGCGTAGACATTTTATCTCTTACACCTGTTTTACTTGTCGGGCTACTAGACATATCGTCGGGAGACAGGAAAAACTCACTAAATACAAAAAATAGGAAAGATGTTTTTTACACTAAGTACCTTAAAATATCAACAACTTTCCCAGGAAAAAGACATCATATCCATAAGTGCATTACTTTACAGAATTCCAAGGAGCAAAAATCACATTTCAAAAAAGTATTAAAATTCAAATTACTGCATTTTTTGTTTTGTTACATAATGAGTTTTTACTGTCACCCGACGATATCTCGACAATTTTGACAGTTGAACTAGATAACATGCAGCCGGTAAGTGTAGTGTGTTTATATACCTGCGGAGTGTGGAGTTCAGGAGGGTCTGCGGCCCGTGAGCGAGCCCACGAGCGACTTGAGCGCGGCGCCCAGCGAGCCGCGGCCCGCCTCCCCGGCGCCGCTGCCGCCCGCCAGCCCCGCGCCGCCGTGCGCGTCCAGGCACTTCTGGTAGCGCAGCTGGGGACACCGATTCACAACCTTATTGCCTGCTGCACACGATCCGAATTACATCCTGGACTGTGCTCTTACTCCACTTATCATTGAGGACAAGGGTTCCCGCTTTATTGGTATATGGGAAAAGGAAAGATCGTCAAGGCAAGACGATCCGCTGCGCCCCTGAGACACCGTCGGGATCTCGTATATATAGTTAAAATGGTCGATAACTCTATCGCGGTTCAGGATTGCATTTAAACTTTTGTGCGCCATCTATTGGCGCGTCCTAGAAGTTCGGTTTTGTGTCGAGATATAGGGGCTTGCCACAATGGCAATAGACTTGGTACCGACATTGGGACTAATGAACCCGAAACCAATTTCTTTACAGAGGTAAGCGACAGGAAACCGGTAGTTAGTAATTTCCATGGATAACCCAGATGTCCGTAGTGTCCTTATGTCCTTTTTAAAAGGTAAATTCCCATGAACGGAGGATGTAAAATAGAGAAGATCCATTATATCCTTAGTAAGATATTAGGGATAATACACCGATGGGTAAAAGGCGAATCACTCAAGCGCCATGTTGGGAAATATTGAGTTATATCGTTGGAATCAGTGAATTTCTCTGCATCGAATAAGATGGGTTCCGTGCAAAGTTATCAAAATGGCGCTTCAATTCCCCTTATAACCGCCGGATTAAGGCAACTTGATGCCCTCAGCAATCTTTCTCTGTGAAACCACCCCCCCCCCCCCCCCTAACCTATTAAGAATTAAATGAAAAAAAAAAAGAGAATACGTATCGTAGGTACAATATGTATGTGTTGATGTTGTCGTAAGATTTTAAAATTTCTTTAACTTTCGTGTGCACGTTTTTTTTCTCGGTCGTCTCTGGTGCCCCCCTAGACAGGATGCCCTAAGCAATTGCTTAAATAGCCCTTAGGTTAGCCTGGATTAATCCAGGACTGCCGTCGATATGGTTCCGCTTTTCGAGACTATGGGTGTAATGTGGAGTCACTACAGCAGGGTTACCTTGCAGGCGGCTTCGATAGTCTTGCAGAGCGCCCCCGAGGATGGCTCGGCGTGGAAGGCGTGCGCCACGAACAGGTCCTGCGCCGTGTGCACGATGAAGGCGCAGCGCCGCACGTCGCGCCCGATGCCCAGGAACGACAGGTAGCGCACGCGGCACTCCACCGTCGGCGTCGTCTCCTTCAAATAAGACAATAAGTCTACATGAGTTATATGCTCCCTCATATCTTCTAAATTACGTATCAAAATTTGATAGATGAGCGTCGCGTTTAAGCGTCGCTACGCCTTATGGTAAACGTCGCGACGCTGTATAGTGAACGTCGCGACGCCGTATAGTGAACGTCGCGACGCCGTATAGTGAACGTCGCGACGCTTTATGGTGAGCGTCGCGACGCCGTATAGTGAGCGTTGCGATGCCTTATAATGAACGTCGCGACGACTCATAGGGAGCGTCGCGACGCCTTTTGGTGAGCGTCACGACGCTTTATAGTGAGCGTCGCGACGCCTTATAGTGAGCGTTGCGAAACGTTATAGTGAGTGTCGCGACGCCTTATGGTAAGCATCGCGTCGCTTTATGGCGACACCTACACCCCCTTTAGACTCGGCGCCCGGGTGCACTGCACCCCTTGAACTCGGGTAAGACGGCCCTGGTCACGTGGTCGGATGTGTGTGTGATCGTCTCACCCCCTCCTCGGTGATGGTGATCATGGAGGGCGCGACGGCGACGTTGACGGCGCGCCAGGCGGAGGGCGGGCGCGCGGCGGCGAGGCGCTCGAGCGCGTCGTTGAGCGTGCGCATGCCGGTCGCGCGCGCCACCTCCGCGCTGCCCAGGTACAGCGCGCGCACCGTCTTGCGCGGCTCTTCCATCGGCGTCGGGAACGCCGCGCCGACTGACACACGGATACAATTAACACCACTCTCGAAACTTATGTACCAACTAAAAACGTAGAATTGCGATGTGTCGGTAGGCGCGCCATCTATTAGCGAGTAGTGGAAGTTATGCTTTGTGGCGAGATATAGGGTCGCGCGGTTGTTGACGGGCAACAAATCTTCAGAAAGACTCCCACAAAGAAGACTGGGATATGTGGGATTCTTACCCACTAAAACCCTTCCGATGGCTGCCTTCGGCTCGTTAGAAAGACTCCGAATCGCATCCTACAGAAATGCGTCGGGTAAGTACCTACTAGTCCTACACATAAGGATGCCAACCTCTTGGCAGGCAGGTCTGCAGCGAGCGCTCGATCATGATGCGCTTGCAGGTGTACTGACCGGAGAGCGGTCGGGGCCGCCTGGTGGCGGGCAGGTCGGTGGGGCGCGGCGGGGGCTGCAGCGAGCGCTCGATCATGATGCGCTTGCAGGTGTACTGACCGGAGAGCGGTCGGGGCCGCCTGGTGGCGGGCAGGTCGGTGGGGCGCGGCGGCGGCTGCAGCGAGCGCTCGATCATGATGCGCTTGCAGGTGTACTGACCGGAGAGCGGTCGGGGCCGCCTGGTGGCGGGCAGGTCGGTGGGGCGCGGCGGGGGCTGCAGCGAGCGCTCGATCATGATGCGCTTGCAGGTGTACTGACCGGAGAGCGGTCGGGGCCGCCTGGTGGCGGGCAGGTCGGTGGGGCGCGGCGGCGGCTGCAGCGAGCGCTCGATCATGATGCGCTTGCAGGTGTACTGACCGGAGAGCGGTCGGGGCCGCCTGGTGGCGGGCAGGTCGGTGGGGCGCGGCGGGGGCTGCAGCGAGCGCTCGATCATGATGCGCTTGCAGGTGTACTGACCGGAGAGCGGTCGGGGCCGCCTGGTGGCGGGCAGGTCGGTGGGGCGCGGCGGGGGCTGCAGCGAGCGCTCGATCATGATGCGCTTGCAGATGTCTCGCAGCGCGTTGGCGATGCTGCGCGCGGGCGCCTCGCACCGGAACACATGGCACATGTGCTTGCGCGTCGCGCGGTCGCGGGCCACGTACGCGAAGTCCCTGATCATCACGTATTACAAACACTACTTAAAGATAGACGCTTAGAGCCTTCTGCGCACTGGGGCGTCGAAGCTCGTGCGTAAAATGTTTTGCGATACTAAAACAAACTCAAAAGTTCTACTTCAACTAAATGGCACTGTCAGCGCGAGCGAATTTTGACGCGTGGGAGTGTGGCTTCTATCACAGAAATTCAATATTTATGAATTACACAGAGTTCGTTTTGGAATAGGCAAAACTTTTGAGCGCGAGCGTTGAAGTACCAATGTCCTAAACTTAAAGTCAAAGTCAAATCATTTATTATGTATAGGCCCATAGGGGCGCTTACATGTTGTCAAGTTTACATAATTTCTTTCTTATAACTTATGCCCCTGTCCTGCAGCACTATTTTTAATATAAATTTCAGTTTTTGACAGTCGACTTCATTCAAAATCTGTCAAAAATTGACAGTAAGTATGGAAACAACAATACTTTCCGCCATCTTTATCACTGTCATTATCAATTTTTATTTATAATGTGTATTTATTGAATTTGTCCTTGCTATTAATTACTTGACATTGGCGAAATACCCGCGCTATTCGTAGGTGAAGCCATTCCTCATCTTATTCCATTAAATTTCATCATTTCGCTCATTTCGTAAAAATAATAATACTTTAAGAGGTGGTGGTAAGTCCCCTGGCAAAACATTAGGATACGGGTAACTAGGTACCTACAGATTCTGGGCTAGTTAACTTTTTTAACCATCCTTGGTAGACAAAGAGGTTGAATGCGGTGTATCTACAAAGCCAATAAAAACTGCTACCCTATGAAAAACTAAAACGATCCTACAAAACATATTTATATTTCGTTGTCATGAATTGAAAAGCCTAGATATACAAACCTAAGATTTCAAGCAATGTAATTTTCGAGTGGTGGTTAAATAAACAAACGAGTTAAACGACTATTTAGAAGAATGAAAAAATAATCCAATATGTCCAATAACACCCTGAATGCTTGTAAAATTGTTAAAACTACAGAGATAAAGCAAAGGAATAAAGACGTATGAAGTTCACCAACTCGCACTAGACGAGCGTGGTTGACTATCCCCCAAATCACCCTCGTATTGAGGCGGAACGTGCCCGGTATAATGGCAATAGTTTCGCCCCCTATTACATTGCGACTAAAAAACATCTGCGAAGTGTGGATGCAGTGCTCCTCTGCCGACCCCATCGGGAATACATGCATGATGATGTATTTAGATAAAGCAAAACCATGATCGATCCTTAATTATATCCCATACCTCTCACTAATCCAAGAAAGCGAACAGGAACAAAAAGGGATTTTAGTTTCATTGTCACAGTACAGTTGGATATAAAGTAATGTGTGTGTTAACTCACCGGCCGTTGTCTCTGCCGACCCCCCAGACGCGTATGGTGTGAATGGGCTGTGTGTGAAGGGTGTTGAGGCTTTCAGGGTCTATCAGTTTGAGGGCACCGTCGTCAAGGTCCATGAAGAGGTCTTTGCCCTATAAAAATGATAAATGTTTTACATTTGCGTTGTCATGTGACTTCTGACATTAGGGCGACCGAATTCACTTGACTTTGTTTAAAAATGTACTTTGTGTTAACATAATTATGGTTTGAATGTCTGTGGCAAAAACCATGCGACCTCACGACTAAAATCGTTCACATCACCAAATGAAATTCATCAATAAATGTGCATCTTATATGAGTTGATATAGTTGGTTTCATCTATTTCTGTATATTTAATCTCTTTAAAACCAGTCTAATGAAACTACTATTTATATTTTAATACATTAATTCATTCATCATCATTTGCCTTACCTTTTCTCATTATTTGAGGTACGTTACGCTTTTCCGTCATACTGAAATTACCTCCAATCTTATTAATATCACCCTTCAAATGTCCATCCATATTTCTTGTGTCTTTCTTTCACTCTGTATGGATCCACATTCATACTCACCACTTTTTTATCATATTGTTCTCATCTTTTCTGATCACATGTCCAAACCTTTTTAATGTCCTACTTCTTACTTTTTCTATTATGAGCGTTACTTTGTCATGGGTCAATCCTTCCTCTAGGGATTTCATACGTCTTCTTCAATGTCTTGCTTGACACTGCTTAAATCCTCTAAAAGTTAATTACTCACATCACCCCAACGTCCAACTTGGTCGAGCAGATCATTGCGGCCCAAGCTGAGGTCCACGATGCACTTGTTGACCGCCCGGCTGGAGCGCTCGGGGGTTAGGTCTGATTCAGAGATCTCCACCCACCCCAGCGAGCGGACGAAGAAACGGACCGCACGACCGTTGTCCTGCTCGGGACGGGCTGGGAAGCTGCGACGTCTAAGGCAGATGGTCAATAATTACTTAAGAAAGACCATCAATTCGCTAAGTGTTAGATAATATCTTCTACTTTCACAAAATAATGAAATAAAATGGAAGAGATTTATTTTTTGTGATAAAAACCTGATGATCACGCGCCAAAATTCTCTCGCACTGTCAATGACATTACGTTGAAGAATGAACTTTTTCTATGAGGCAATACAGTTAATTTTAGTATTGGCAAAAATTCTGACACGAGTGTCTTGATGCCCCAGTGTGCCTGCCTATATGGACCTAACCTAGACTAAACTTACTTATACGACATCTCCTCTTTCCGTTTCCTCTCCGCTTCCTGGGCCTCATAGTCCAGGGCTCCGCTGGTGGTGCTTCTAGTCACCGATGATGTCATCACGGCGCCCTCGTACTTGCCGACTTCAGACAGGTTGGAGCAGTCCCTGACCATGGATATGCGGGACTCCTTCGCCTCGATAGGAGGCATTTTAGGGATCTCCCTTTGAATCGTTCCGCTTTTTATATGCCAATAGTATGGGCCGTCGTTGTCTGTAAGTACAAGAAGATGTTTGGATGAAAATTGCGCTGATTATCTTGACATTGAACTAAACTACACTAAACTAACTGTATTGTAGTCCTCTTCATGATCGTATTTTGATGTTATCTTAGTCGTAGTTTGATGTCAAGAAAACCAGTGCCATAATATTTTTTTATTTAACCTATATTGTCCCACTGCTGGGCAAAGGACTCGTCCATTCATCTCCACAAACACACTCCGAATTGGTTTATCTTTTAATTGTTTTTGCGTTTTTCTTTAATTTCTTTCACCTAGGTACATTCATTCACTCGTTTGTTGCATACAATTTTATAACGCACATGAGAGCTTCATATTGCAGCTTACAAAGAGCGACTTTTAACAATTTCTTTAATGTTATATTAGTATCTAGGTACCTCACACGATTTTGGTAGGGAGCCTCCCAATCTCATAAAATAAGATGAACCTAGGAAAAGTTCCAACTAACCCTCATGTTTCTCCCAGCCGGGGGGCAGTTGCGGCTCTTTCTTCGGTCGTAGTTTCACTGGTATCGCGTACAGGTCGTCGTTTGGCCCCTCCGCGGAGTGCGGGACTGACCCCGAGTGGCTCTTCTCCGAGTCCTCGCGGTCCGCCCTCTCCTTTTCCGGAGGGGGGGACTCCTCGCCCCCATTCTGTTGTGGCGGTGTGATGAGACTAGTTTTGTCACTGTGAACAAAGAGTACCTATCGTAAGTCATTACCTATGACTATTTGTGTAAAAATATTAAATTTCTTGAAAATATCATATCACAATCTTATTAGTATGGAGATAACCGGCGGTTTGTTGAAATAAACAGTGCGTAATAATTATCTATCTGCATAACGATCAAAATGATTGAAATTCCAATCCTATACAAACCTTTTATAAACAAAAGTTTTTTTGTAATGCCTACCTAAATGAATAAAATTCTTTAAATTTTGGGGTTAGAGTAATTTACTACTGTTATGACCTATTTTTAAAGGTTCTTCTCTAGGATCCGATTGTTGTGAGTCGTATCTTATTATTATATCCGATAGTTTTGGGACATCCTCTATAAACTTCTTACCCCATAACCGAGATGTTCCAGGTTTGACCTCAAGTTGTCCACGAAACTATAGATGGTGAGCACAAGCGTTACCTTGGAGGGGCTAATGAGACTACTAGTAATTTAAAGTAGGAGCTCGTATGAACTAATATAGCGACGAATATAATAAATAAAAACGTGACAAGTTGGCAAGCCCATTTTGCGAATAGGTATTTCAACGAAATTCCTAGGTCTAGATACAAAATTATAGTGAATTCCTTTACGTCATCCACACAAAGGTATGTAGAAGTGCTATGGGTGATCACCCATCGGGACCACTCACGCGACCTTTGACCTAACCTGATCCCGAAAATCTGAATGTTTCACTCTGATCCGTCTACAGTCACGAAAGGTTAATTTACCTTAGCTGGCAACATTGTTTACGAGTTAATAAAAAAATAAACAAAGCGTTACGTGACCGCCCACGGGCTGCGTCACCCGCGCAATATGAATCATAGACAGATTCAGCTGCCGACACAGTGAGGGACCAAGCGGAACATAAAGCACACTAGGACATACTGGCGCGTCAAAATATGTGTCATTACCAAACCGAACTCTATGTCAATATGCATAAAGATTACATTTCTGTCGTAAAAGCCATGAAACCCCCCCGAACTTTTTTTTTAAGTGCTTACGCTGATGGCCATGAGTTGTGGCCTTTACAGCTTTACCGGAGGAGTGACGAGCGCAGAGTGCACTCCAACCAAGGCCTTAAGGGTGGAAAAGGGTGGCAACTAGCTCAAGGGCGCCACAGAGGGGACGTATTGACTCATAGATCATTGTCCAACAAAATTAGCGTGAGCCACTCACTGAACAGGGTGGTTTTGGGTTCGATTCTCGTCAAAGGCAAATTTCGAAAATATATTTTTCGGAATTGTCCCTGGTCTATGTGCAAATGTGATCATCCCTGGTCCATTGTATGATAGTTATATAGTACAAGCTTTGCTTAGTTTAGGACCATACAATGAGTACCTATATGTTTTCTGCATATAGTAACTAGAGAACCCATATCGTCTCTGCCCTGCGTATGGCTCTGCAGCTACATAGGTCAACCGCAATCAGATAAACGACAGAAAAAAATTGCCGCAGGGCGGAGTCGGATAGAACTCCGTTATATGTATAGCTCGATGTTTGTCTGGCGATATTATTGACTTTGACTTTGATAGGAGACTTCGCTGGCGCTCAACAATATGCGATCATTATGAGCAAGGTCGGCGCATGCGCGGACGAGTTGCGTGTGACCAGTGGCTCGATCGCTTTTACTTGGATACACATAACATGTGTTAACTGAGTGAGTTACCAAACACTCTTGTTAGCGGATGCACTGTTTGTACACCCATATTTTGCTTATACACCTCATAGATAGCAGAATAATCTGAAGACTGGTCATATGCCAAAAAAAAAATCATTCGTAAAATAATAAGTAAATAAATATCGCCAGACAACATACCTGCTATGCGATTGAAATGAGAATAGGACCGACTTTTCGACTTTTCGACGAAAACGAATTATTACTTTAAATAATAAAATAATATATTAAGACAATTTACTACTAATTTAACCTTTTTATTTAAATTAGATGTAAGACTATTATTATTGATATGCAAATAAGTTTTTTGCAAACCATACTTTTCAGGTGACATTTGGCAGATAGAGGTTATTGACATTCCTATTCTTATTTGGATCGCATTTTACTTATCGTATGAACCCAAACTAAGCAAAGCTTGTACTATGGGTTCCGTGCAATGATCTGGAGGCGATCCAAGACCAGGGCAAATTCTGAAAAGAACATTTCCGAAATTTCCTTTTAGCGGGAATCGAACACTTTGACCACTAGACCAAACCGAAGTAAAAAAAAAAACTTAGATGTAGGTAGATACATTAATAAAATGAAAACAAACCCAATAAAGTAATATCTCCTTTTTCTCATATGCATTTCATATACGTACAGTACACTCTCACTTTGTGATATTATGGGTTTTAATTGACGTTATAACTAATTAAATATCAGGCACAAATAAACGAAACACTGAAAGTATTTAGAATAGATACTTGATTCTCGCAAGTTGAAAAAAACACATTTTGACATTGCGCGAGATTCGATCATTCGAATGTAATCCAATTTACAGACTGTTTAAAAATAGAACAACAAAGTTAAATGAGCAGATTTTTAAATAGTATTTAAAAGTGGAACGTTTTTTTTTACCACGCACAGGTATAAACAGCCAGTACGGCCGGCCGTAAAAATAACCAAATCATAACTAAACAATCGTGTTACTGAAACGATTACTCGTTTTTAAATTATAATCGAAACGCGATTGGATGGTAAGACATAACGTAATAATTACATGTAATTAAGAGCTGGTTTAATAGCTGTACGGTCGCGTTGTTGCGAAACATCTTGTTGGTTTACGGACATCGAATAAATAAATAAAACTTTGTGCTGTTCTCTGCGCATGCAAGTTAAACGAGCTGTTAAAATCGATCTTAAAATCGTTACATTAGAGTCTAGTTCTGTACTATTTGGGTATTGTTTAGTTGGCCTTATTTTCGTTAAGTAAAGTCATATAATAGTTGTACTATTTTCTTAGTATATGTTTTTTAATGACAGCAACAATAGTCAAATCAACTAAGTTTTTTTTATCGATTTTGATTGAGGTCATCCGTCATCTATAACACGTTCATCACCCATTTTTATTTATAATGACGTGTACTTATTGTCCTTGCTATTAATTACTCGCCATTGGCATAAATACTCGTTAATCGCAGGTGCAGTTACTAATCTTATTCCATTAAAATTACATCACTTCATAAGTACATTTCGTAAAAAAACCGGCCAAGTGCGAGTCGGACTCGCGCACAAAGGGTTCCGTACCATTATCTATAAAACCGGCCAAGTGCGAGTCGGACTCGCGCATGGAGGGTTCCGTACCATTATCTATAAAAACGGCAAAAAAATCATGTCTGTTGTATGGGAGCCCCCTTAAATATTCATTGTATTTTGTTTTTTAGTATTTGTTGTTATAGCGGCAACAGAAATACATCATCTGTGAAAATTTCAACTCTCTAGCTGTCACGGTTCATGAGATACAGCCTGGTGACAGACGGACGGACAGCAAAGTCTCAGTAATAGGGTTCCCGTTTTACCCTTTGGGTACGGAACCCTAAAAAAGGATTCCACTTGACACATAGATATTGCAAAATACTTCATACAACACGGAATGTATATATATTTTTGTTCTGTGGTTATCCTATACTAAATTGATTTAGTTAGGTATGTACTAGGTATAATTGGGACACAGAGGGTGCACCAATGTAGTACCTTTTTTTTGAATACCAAATAATCATCTAATACTAATACTAAAGTATCATCACGTGACATCATGACCATAGACATAGTATAGTACTACTTTACTGGTACCTACTTATAGTATACTTACATAGTTATTTTTTTGTAAAAAAACTACTTAACAAGATACCTTGTTTCATCATGTAATGTCAAAAAAGCATAAATTATCATAAAGTTTGTTTTTTTTTATTTAAAAAAAATGGTTTACCTTGACTTTGTTACGGGCGAGGAAGCCTCATCTTCGACTCTGCAAGCAAAAATAACAAGCCCCGATTAGTTTCTTAATTAGCTAGTTAATCTTGATACAAAGCAACTAATTTCAAGCAGATTTGACCGCAAGATGTTACTAAGACATCAACAGGATGTATAAAAAATCTATAATAATATTTTAGTAACCTACACGGTAAATAATTTTGCGCACTGGGCCAGCTTGATGGACTATTGTCCAACATCTCGCTCGTATTGAAGGGGAATGTGCCCGGTATAATGGCAATAGGCTCGCCACCTATTACATTGGGACCAAAATACATCGGCGAAGTGTGGGTGCACCATTGCCTACCCCTTCGGGGAATATTTGCGTGATGATGTAGAAGTAGTATCATAATTATTAAAGCCAACGTTACTTGAAATCAAGTTTATAAAATAAAACAAGAGCGTACAAAAATAATTATAAATCTTATCATAGAGAAAGTAATTGGCCTAGTTTTTTTTTAATAAGTAGAGTAGCGCTGAAGGTGAAATTGTGAATTAATATTAAATGCATTTACCGTTATGAAATACTTGTGCGCGAGTCAAAAAAAAAAACTTTCATTAATCGGGGCCATAGATTTTTTTGTCTCTGAACAATTCTACCTTCTGTAGGTAGGTACGTATATAAAAACAGTACATCTAGCTGTACACTCCAATTATAAAAAATAACAGCCAGACAGCACATACTCATCGTATGAGCCCAAACTAAGCAAAGCTTGCACTATGGGTTTCATAGAATGAATTGATAGCGATCCCACGTAGGTACATCTAGACCCCGCTCTGCAAAAAAATCTAAAGCATTTAGCGGTAAAGGGAAGATCTTCCTGCCAGGCGGGTGGTATGCCTGGCGGGGTTCGCTACGCCCCGCTGATATTGTTAGGAACATTGTATATATAGTTCAGATCGTCATAAAGCCCTTCTACCGCGAGCTAAGATTTCCATAGTAATTCGTATGGTGGTTCAATTTCATGTACGCGTAGAATTGCGATGTGTCGGTATCACGCCATCTAGTAGCGATTGGCGGAAGTTCTATTTCGTGGGGAGATATAGGGTGCACCACAACTCATTTCTAAAATTTGCCACTGACGAGAATCGAACTCGCAACCACCCAGTGATGGAAATCTGAGCGGCATACTCTCAAACCACTAAACCAAGCCGTCTTCAATTAAAATTACTAATCCAATTACAATCGCGCTCCAAAAATATTAAGTTTCAAAAAACCCCGATCATTTCCGTTTCATGTTCGTAAACTTGGCAAAGTACTTGACGTAGAGTTGGCAAGTGCTTGGCGGCTCGAAACTTGGCCGTTACCACTCAATCCCGGGACGGGTCGAATCCCCTCCCTGAATTAGGTGTAATGGGGCGTCCGAAACATTAATGACGCCAAGTTTCTGTGGGCTGGCTTTTTTAGTTTCCTATTTGAAATTCTGTGGATGTAATGTTAGGAAATTTTGAGGTCTGCAGATATTATTACAAGCTTTATATTAACTTGCAATGTATGTCCGGGTGGAATCTTGCAACTGAATTTTAAATCAGTTATCTTTAACCGATCGAGCTGAAATTTGGTATACACGATTACTTTGGATGACAATGCATGCTTAGCTATGTGACGTCATTCTAATTCCAATATGGCGGATTATCTAATATGGCGGAATAGTTATTTATTCTGCACTACCACTGTATGCGTATCAAATGAAAGGGCTTGCTTAGGAGAACACGAAAACTAAGGGGAATTAAATAAAAGCATGTTTTTAAAAAGTTTTTTTTTACCATTAATTTCTTTTGAATGATGAAACAGACTTTATTTGAAATTTAAGTCATCATTGGTAACATCAAACAGTGTTACCACTATATCGAGGGCATCTTAGGTATCATTTTTTTAACTTTAAAGGAGAGCATACTCATTCGACGCAGAAAAACTAGCTGATTGTATATTGTATAAATATATTGCCCAAAAGTACGGCTTAAATTGCATTTCACCTCTCGATATTAAAAGCCCAACATTGCGAGGAAACCTACACGGGTATAGAAAGTCGTGTGAAGTTCACCAAAACTCAATGGGCTAACGTGGATGTCCCAAATCTCCCTCGTAGATCAGGGCAAGTTCCGAAAAGGCCACTCCTGAAATTTGCCGCTGATGGCAATGGAAGTGTAGTAAGCCAAGTTCGAAGGCTACGTTCAAACCACTGGAGCAAGTCATCGTCGTCGTTTTAAAACTAAGGAACATTTGAAGTGCAGACAGCATGTAGATTTCTCAGACTGAGGTCCACAGGGAATGCTACACAACTTTTATGTGCTACGTTTGCATACCCATTGCACGATACAATATGTTTAGTGAACTTCTTACAATGTCAATATTGTGAATATTATTCGCAAGCTTCAGTTCACATTAAGTTGAGTATTTGGGCAAACATTATTAGTTATGAAAGGAGAGAAAACCACGAAAGCGATAATAGCCCAGACGTTACATTGGACGCCTTATAGGTCCAAGAGGTTCCGAGTTCAATCCCCACGCCGGTAAATATACTATTGACGTGAGAGCACTCCTAGGACAAGCTGATAGCTTAGATGAAAGAGCTAAAGGGACTACTAATAGTGTTATAAAAACACACAAAATAGTAGATACCTACATATTAACTACCGTATATGTACCTTACATATTATTTCGGACTTCTGATACACCCGGTATTTACCAGCACAAAAAATACTGCCATCTTGCTCAAACATTACGGCCGTAACAAGGACGGCCCTTTTAGTGTAGTTTAGGACGATATCAAACTACTACTACTACTGTGTATACAGTGAAGGTAGATTAAACCTAACTATCATATTTTCTGTTTATGGACCTTTGAATATTTACCACAGGGATCGTGTTGTGGCTTCAGGGCACATCCATAACCCTATTTAACACTGCAAACTGCATGAACGAGAGGGGCCTACTAATATTCAGAAAACAGAACTTGAAAATTTCGCTTAGGACTAGAGATATTTTAAGTTTTTCATATTGGCATCGATATAAAAATTTATCAATCATGATTAAATTTCGATCAATTTTTTATACCATTCGGTTGTATACTCGATGCTCATGCAAACGGCCAAGTATTATTTCGGATTTCTGAAACACCCTGTATATTCTTCAACAACAGAAATATTTATTTGAAATTATTGACTATACTCATAGAGTTAACAAAAGTTGAATACATTCTGATACTGGAAATGTAATTAAAGCAAAAACAAACTGTTCGGTTAAAGGAAAGTCATTCCTATTTTAGGGTATCAAGGTGTCAAGTCCTGTGGCAATAAAATGCAATTTGGATGGTTGGGGGGACACGTGCGAGGGAGGATGCATTCTGAAATTGAAGCGAGACGTGATCAAAATCAAAATGGCGGCGGGTGTGACTTTATTATCTAATATTCTGCAGCTTTTATTATTTTAGAGAAGATGGGGTGATATGCAATGTTCATCCCGATGCGAGTTTTATATTCGGTATCTTCTCACATATACGTAGATATATACGTAAATAAAAATCTTTCACTTACAAAAATCCATAACTACATTAGAATATTGACAGTTCTGCAAAAAGCAGCTGTTACTTTGTAACTCTCTCTCTGATCTAAAGATAAACACGATAGAAGGGACGAACTCACCGACCATGCTTAGGGTTGTCAAACCATGGAAATAACTCAACCCTTCACACTGGGCGTCAAGTATTGCGACTAAATTTTTGGTATGGTATTGGACCTTGCGGTGGCTGAAGTATTTGACAGAACAAAAAATATTGCCTTCTCGCTCGGACATTACAGCCGTAAGGACGATAATACGCAGCGACGCCATATATCTACCATAATAATCTTATTAATTAACGGAAATTAACGTATTAGATATGCCCACGACTCCGTCGTGAGCATATCTAATACGTTATCAATAAATAATAACATAAGGATGTCACCAAACAATTAAATGAAAAGCTCTAGGTAGATACGTGCGTATATATATGATTACATTTAAAAGTACTTAATTAATTAACATTTTCACCATAAACCAACACACCATGATCCAAAAATAAGCTTCGCCAAAAAACAACAAAGTTGTGGTTGAGTTTTTACTACGATTTTGCGCGGGACCGGGGCACGGGACTGGGCGTCGTAACAACACAAAATATAATGTTGTTTGTTGGAAACATCGAAGTTTAGGGTTGTTTATGATTGAATTTATTTTTGATTATAGCTAGGGACATACAAATCTGTACAATGTTATAGAAAAAAATCTATTTTCAAATATATCTGCCATCTTTATCACTGTAATCACCCAATGTTATTTATAATGTGTATTTATTGAATTTGCCCTTGCTATTAATTACTTGACACTGGCTGAAATACCCGCTAAACGCAGGTGGAGCCATTCCTCATCTTATTCCATTAAATATCATCATTTCATTCATTTCGTAAAACAAGAAGAAGAGGAACAAAAATATCAAAATAGAGGGTATAGTCCTTACCACTAACCCTAATGGAAATAAAAAAAATATTGTAACAGTCAAAAAGTAATGTTATAAACATCACTGCAAAAGGGATGATGGTGCCTAATCATTATGACGATAGCAGCTATAAAAAACCGGACAGGTGCGAGTCGGACTCGCGCACGATGGGTTCCGTACGATTATCTATAAAAATGGCAAAAAGATCACGTTTGTTGTATGGCAGCCCCCTTAAATAATTATTTTATTCGGTTTTTTAGTATTTGTTGCTATAGCGGCAACAGAAATACATCATCTGTGAAAATTTCAACTATCACGGTTCATGAGATACAGCCTGGTGGCAGCCGGACGGACGGACGGACGGACGGACGGACAGCGAAGTCTCAGTAATAGGGTTTCCGTTTTACCCTTTGGGTACGGAACCCTAAAAAATAACAAAACCGTCGCGCGCGAATATTTTGCCAGTAACAAAACGAACTGTATTACTTCAAGTGAGAGGTCATGTCATCAGTGCGAGCGAATTTTGTCGATGTTCGGGTACGAATACCCAAAAAACTCTGTTCACTATTAGGTACCTTAGGATAGCGAGGTGCGTTCAATGTAACTAGTAGAGTTGTAGAGCAATCATTAGTAACAACGTAACTGGTGTTTGTATCTCATCAGCTAAAGGCATCCGTCAATACTCTACGTGGATGCACTGGAAATGGATCGATGCACGGCGCACGCGCAGTCGTGGGGTCGATGCACCCGTCATCTGGCGCCCGTGACGTCACGCCCTTATCAAGCACCATTCCGTTGCACTTAAGCCTCCCACACGGTACGGCGTCAAGACTCGCGCGTCAAATGAACTCTGTGTCGATATGCTTAAAGATAAAATTTCTGTGGTAAAAGCCACTCCACCGCGCGTCAAAATTCACTCGCGCTGTCAATGTCATATCGCTGTAGAATGATTTTTTATATTTGTCAACTAGCTGTGCCTGCGACTTCGCCCATCATTTATGTTCATCCCGCGGAACACTAATGCTTTTTCTAAAATAAAAGTAGCCTAAAATAGGCCTTGGAACACCAGCTATCTGACAGTGAAAGTCCCGTCCAAATCGGTTCAGCCGTTTGGAAGTTTACCCGGAACAAACAGACAGATAAAAATTTTAAAAGTGCATTTTCGTGATTGCTGTCGTGTATAATAATATGCATTTGTTAAAATAATGTTATTTTGATATTACAAACAGACACTTCAATTTTATTTATTTGTATGTAGTATGTATGTATGTATAGATATAGTTCGTTTAGCTATTGCAAAAAAAAAATAAGAGCGAGTGTTGACGCACCAGTATGCAGGAGACCTTATGCGTGAATGTTGAACTAGGTTCCCGACTCAAAGCTCGAGGGCACTTGGCACACTTTTGAGTAGAGAGAGCATTTTGCTGCCATAGACATTTTCAACACAATATGATTCATAATGGGTATACTGACCCTTAAAATATAGGTTCTCTAGCTTATTCTATACTAGCGGTCCGTCCCGGCTTCGCACGGGTGATCATTTTTTTTATAAATTTCGAGATAAATAAGTATAGTGTGATGGTGATAATGTAGCTTTCTAGCGGCAAAAGAATTTTTGAAGACGGTCCAGTAGTTACATACAAAAATACAAATCTTTCCTCTTTATAATATTAGTATGGATGAATATGTTTAATTAGAAACTTTTTATTATAGTTTTTGATAAGATTTTGACGTGTTCACTTTGCCTTAGTGTTGAGTACACGTGGTGTGCTTAATTTTAGATCAAAGAGAGTTAGAAGTCTATACATATACAGGGTGTTTCAGAAGTACGAAATAATACTTTGACGTTTGCATCAGTATCGGGTATACAACGGAATAGTATAAAAATTTAATCGAAATTCGACCATGTTTTACCAACTTTTTTACCCCGTAAATTTTTATAACTCGTAATATCTCGAGTCCTATGTACAATTTGCATGTTCTGTTTTGTAAATATTGGTAGCCGCCCCTCATAAGTGCAGTGTACACTGCTGAATAGGGTCAGGTATGTACCCAAAGGCCAGAATACGATACCTGTGACAAATATTCAACGGTCTATAACTCAGAAACTATGATAGTTAGGTATAAACTGTCTACTGAAGACATCTACATATGAGCTACCGTATATGTACCTAAAATATTATTTCGGACTTCTGAAACACCCTGTACTCACGGCTGTGTCCTCCGGGGCTGGGCAAAACTACAGTTTGCCACATGCTATCGATATCCATCTTGATCGACTCTACCTCTTCCACGTAAAAGTTAAGTAAGTTTGCCCACATGCTATTATCTTGATATACCTTTTCCACGTAAAAGTAAGTACGTAAGTTTACTAAAACGAACTAAAAGCTGATTTAGAGCTGCGTTGCTTCGAATTTTGAAGTAAACCAAACACGTCTAAAATCTTACTGATTTCTTATATTTGTTTCTAACTACAGCCCTTTTAACGTCCCACTGCTGGGCACGGGCCTCCCCTCAATGCGAGGGGGATTCAGGCCATAGTCCACCACGCTGGTCCAGTGCGGGTTGGCAGACTTCACACATCGAGAACTAGTCAAGTTCCCTCAAACGTGCAGGTTTCCTCACGATGTTTTCCTTCACCGTTTCGTAGCAAGTGGTAATCTCGGATGTAAATGAGATTCGCACATGAAACCCAGAGGTGCGAGCCGGGGTTTCAACCTGCACACTTTGATTTGCAAGGCGTGCGTTCGACCACTCGGCTACCACTGCTGCTATCACATATTTGTTTAGACACACACATAATATTTTGTAACTGAAAAACCGAGTACGAGTTAAGTATCCAACAAAATAGGTAACGATTTGACGTTAACTAAACCAGGTTATACCGGATGCGTTAGTTCATCTCGACTATATCTCATGATGTAACTCTCAATGCATTTCATATGAATGGGGTCACTGAGCGTCGCTTTCCGCATCACATACTCCGTTCTATGTGCTCTGGATACCATGCTATTCAAACCATTTTAATTCCTTTAACATGTTGAAAAATGATTTAAAAATATACCTTACCTATGTGGAATTATGATCGAATTTTGTGAGAGGATGCTCAAATCAGAGGTGCACTGCAATACACCAACGTTTCGCCGATGTATTTTGATCCTAATGTAAATAGAGGGTGTGCTATTGCTATTATACGAGCACATTCCCCCTCAATACGTCCACCACGCTGGCTCAGGGTGTGTTGGTGAACACCACACGCCTTTCTATAGACATGCAAGTTTTCCCCCGATGTCTGCCTTTACCGTTCAGCGACTGGTAATCATTACTGAAAATGTCATTCGCACGCAAAATTCAAGATGTGCGGGCCTGGGATTTGAACTTGCTCCCCCTGCGTTTAAGGTGGGCTTTCTACCAACTAGGCTACTACTACTTACCTCCTGTTATCTAGATAATTGTCGTCATACTCGTCGGGCGTGTTCTTGTCGTCGTGCATGTCGTATAGGTCGCTATAGATGGCTGACTCTAGCCGGGACGGATCCATGTGGTAGTTCGGGTTCTCGTATGAGAGAAGACCATTCTCTGTGAACAAGAGGTTAACTAAGCTTTAAAATATGTCACATTTGTTGACTCGACCTTGCAGAGGCATTGTTGCTACTCCAGATATACAACATTATTAAGTGAAATTAGAACTATTTAAAATATAAAACCACTTAAGACTAGTTAAGATATTATAAAATGAAGAAAATTGGAATCATGAGCCTTTTGGCTACAATAAGTAGTTATAACACTCAATCAGATACGTTTAGACGGGCAGATATAGTATTTTTAGATGATATAATATCTTTGGGACTTGGAAAGGTGTTTTTTTTACTACATTAGGACCAATATACTTCTAGTGTGGGTGCTCTATATTACTCGTCTGCCTACTCCTTCATGGTAAACAGCCATGATGATGAATTTATAATAATATTCACGTATTTTGCGAAGGTGATAATTTCAGTACAGTAGTGTTAGAGCGCGACCATGTCCCACTTTTGTGGTATCCCCTCGTAATCGAAGCTGAAGCCGTAATGTTGCTGACAATTTAGATGCGCCTATAATACAGTGCTCTACATACAAATAATAACTATTTATCACCACGCCCGTATCATCCGAAATAGTAGGCAGATGTACTGCAATTCAGCCGCATATCTGAATGTGTCCAAGTGCCAATTTATTAAAAAAAACTGTATCTTAATTGATAGCTTCCGCTCTAATACAAGTGTGGTTTAAAAATATATAAATAGAGAAATTAAAATACATTGCAGGTGATAAGAACTTCGCCGGGTCATCCAGCGCTAATAAAAATAGCAGACACGTTTGAAATTCTAAAAAAACTGTGAGTGTTAGTAGTTTAACACAATACAGGGAAACTAAATATGTGGAAACCAAAGGGTATGTTCGCATAGTCATTGTTCTTTTTTACCAAATGAACGAAATGATGATGTTTATAGAATAAGATTAGGAATGGCTGCATCTGCAATTAGCGGGTATTTCAGCCAGTGTAATTAATTCCCGTTGTTACCTATTAAATATTAGTCGCTACATTCCATAACATATACCATAGACACGTGTGGACAGGAGACGAGGCTGCTGTGACACTAAACCTAACGGTATTCACATCCACTTCCGGTACGTAATACCATACTCGACATTGTCGACGGTTTGGTGTAGTGTTATGAGCGTCGGCCGCTTGGCTCACTGAACCAGGTAGTTACAGGTTCGATTCCCGCCAGAGGCAAATTTCAGAAATAACCTTTTCGGAATTTGGTCTGGGGTGATTGTAACTGGGATCGCCTCCAGTCCATTGTACGATTTGCTGAGTTTGGCATCATACAATGATAATGTGTTGTCTGGCAATATTTATTTATTTATATTTATACACCAACAGAGGAATTAGAATACATAAACAAAACATATTCTGTCTAATCTGTGATTTGCCTACTAAAAATGAGAGTTGCCTATTCCAGATGCCGGAGGGGAACTGTTTTTTATACATTTTTATTTTATATTTATATTTAAAAATTGGGGGTTATATTTAAAGGCAGTGGTAGCCTCGTGGGCAAGAACGCCCGCTTTGAACATAAGGGGTGCAAGTTCAAATCCCAGGCCCGCACCTCTGAGATAATTTTCATGTGCGAATGTCATTTTCAACAATGATTACCATTTGCTGAATGGTGAAGGAAAACATCGTGAGGAAACCTGCGCGTCTGCAGAAAGGTGTGTGAAGTTAACCAACCCGCACTGGGCCAGGGTGGTGGACTATGGCCCAAATCTCCCTCGTATTGAGGGGGAATGTGCCCAGTATAATGGCAATAGCCTCGCCCCATATTACATTGGGACCAAAATACATCGGCGAAGTCTGGGTACACTACAGTGCACCTCTGCCTACCCCTTCGGAGAATACAGGCGTGATGATGTATTAAAAATTTAATTTACATGGAAAATTAGAAATTAAGGAGATAATGAGTTGCCTATCTTCACTATTTTTGTGTCCCAAAATTCATGTAAGAGTTTTTACTAAGGACTAGCTGTGCCCGCAACTTCGCCCGCGTGGACTTTAGGGAGATTACCCGGAAATATGGGTATTATGTTTTTCCCGCGGAACCCTAATGCTTTTTCTAAAATTAAAGTAGCCTAAGTTACGCCTTGGAACGTCAGCTATCTGTCAGTGAAAGTCCCATTGAAATCGGTTCAGCCGTTTAGAAGTTTACCTCAAACAAACAGACAGACAGACAGACAGACAAAAAATTTTAAAATTGCGTTTTCGTTATAGGTATCGTATATACTTTCATACGCATTTGGTAAAAAAGTGTTATTTTGATATTACAAACAGACACTCCAATTTTATTTATTTGTATGTATGTATGTATAGTATGTATGTATTGTATGTATAGATAGGACTGACAGAGCGATCGTCCTAATATTGATGATGACTAGCATTTTAGTTATCCATACAAACATCTAACTTTACTACTGGTTTGCTAACTATTGCATATCGATGTCAAAAAGAAATTGGTTTCAACCATAAAATAATCACTAGTTTCAGTAATATAAGGTTGGACACATGTCATTGCTTTTCGGTAATAAATGTATGTAGGAATTTGATTGTGTTCGTAATTGTAGTGTATCGCACAAACACAACATAGCGAATTCACCTGACTATATTTGAAAATCCACTCTGTGCATATATTATAAAGATTGAATTTCTGTAGCAAAAGACGCGCAATCACGCGTATGTATTTGGTAACAGCAGACTCTGCACCATTGTTTTTTTTTTACTAAACTGTAACTGTATTAACCCTTAAAACAAACTCATTTTAAACAAAATGTCATCGATGACTTAAGAGTTTAGTCGCGTGGTTTTTGCCAGAGAAATTTAGTCTTTATGTATATAAAAACAGAGTAACATTCTTAAAATAAATCAGCCCAAGTATGTTCAACGCGCTGCAAAATGTTTGCCAACACAAAAAAAAAACCGGCCAAGTGCGAGTCGGACTCGCGCACGAAGGGTTCCGTACCATTATCTATAAAAACGGCAAAAAAAATCACGTTTGTTGTATTGGAGCCCCATTAAATATTTATTTTATTCTATTTTTTAGTATTTGTTATAGCGGCAATAGAAATACATCATCTGTGAAAATTTCAGATCTCTAACTATCACGGTTCATGAGTGACCGACGGATTCATAATGCCTGGTGACAGACGGACGGACGGACGGACGGACGAACAGCGAAGTCTTAGTAATAGGGTTCCCGTTTTACTCTTTGGGTACGGAACCCTAACAAACTCTGTATACATACATACATACAGATTGTATTTGGTGGTAGATGCTACACCACTCTACGAATGTTATAGAAGAATCGTAATCGTTCCTTGAAGAATAAACTTTCTCCATGTGTCAATACAGTTCATTTTGGTATCGGCAAACGCTTAGACATGTGGCTTTTTACGCTCCAGTGTGCTTAATCTAATGTAAAAAACTTGTCATACAAACAAAGCATGACGTGCTGTATGCTATAAAATGTATCTGGTATGCAGTTTAACCGCACGATGGTTTGACTATGTGACATTTAACTGAGTCACCGTGGTCAAGGCCGTACGGTGTCGGCCATGCCATTGAGACGAGAGGACAAAAACCTTAATAGCTAGTGGTCCACTTCCGTTATTTTCTGCTGGTATGTAGGTTGGTACTATCGTTAATGTCTATAACCATCGTGACAACTGCTTGGCGGCTACTGGTCTGAGTATCGGCTGCTCAGGTTACTGCCCGGGTGAATTTTGCCTTTCCAGAATTCACCCTGCGTCAAATTGGTCGTATTTTTTCGACATATCTCGGATAGATATGATATAGATAAAACGAAAATTGGGGTCCTGGTCTTGATGTAACTGAGATTCCTTTGTATGGTCCCATAGTACAAGCTTTGCTTAGTTTGGGAACATACTATGAATATGTGTTGTCGGGAGATATTGTTATTAGTGGGATAGCACTAGCGTATGGCAGGGTTAAAAGAAACGATTACTTTTTCTGAGAGACGAGTAGCCTAAGTTACTTCTTGCACCGGCTCTGCCAGTGATATTCCCGTCAGAATCGGTTCAGCCGTTTGGGAGTATACCCGGTACAAACAGACAGACAGAAAAACAAAAAAAAATGCGTTTTCGTACTCTATATACTTTCAGATCGACGGTTAAACGGCGAAATGACTCAAGCGACATTTTGGGCGATATTGAGTTATATATCGTAGGAATCAGCGAATTTTTCTCCGTCTTTTGATTCGAGTTTCGTGCAAAGTTATCAAAATGGGGCTTGAGGCGATTCGCCTTTAACCATCGATAAACATTTACTAAAATCCTATTATTTTTGTATTACAGATAGACACTTTAATTTTATTTATTTGTATAGATACCTCCTCTCTATACTTCCCCCTCTCTCGCCACGTACACGTAGACACAAGTATCCAGACGTCACAGTGTGGCGGTCCTATCGATTTCCCGCCGACCTTCAGACAGCCTCAGCCCCGACTCTACTAGCAATATGCTTATAAAAGTTCCAAGAAAGTATCTAATTGAGGCTTTTCGGATTACAAGCGGTTATCCTTGCAAAGTCGAAACTGAGGTAGAATAAAATCTGAATTATATTACAAAACTTTTATAGATTTGGAAACGATAAATCATGGAGTTTCTTGCTCATTCTTCGTAATAGGAAATGCATTCCGAATGGATGGTAGAGCTCTATTTATTATTATTTTTTTACCTACTAACGACTACCTTCTACCTGCGACTTCATCCGCGCAGACTTCGATTCAATATTGTTATAAAGTATAGACTATATGTTATTCTGATGTACAAACAATAATACTGAGAAGTTTCATCAAAATCCGTTTAGACATTTTTGCGTGAAAGAGTAACAAACAACCATCCATCCTCACAAACATTCACATTTATAATATTAGTAGCAAATCGGATTTGGACTTGTATAAGTTACATTAATCAAAATAACTGATTCTGATACCAGTATGAGCAGATATAACTGATTCGGGGCTCACTCACAGGATTATCAATTTGAAACTGTTAGACATAATTTCCCTTTTTGGATGACTACCAATGTGTTACCATATGACAAGTCTAACAATTCGTTGAGAAACACGTAGACGTAGACAGTCATAATTAGGACGCGCGTCTAGACAAGCTTTTGTCACGAAGTATGTCACACCGAGTTATTCTCTCACTTTCGCATTGCGTACGAGAGGAGAGGCAAAATGGTTGTATCTCACATTTTGTCTTGCCACAACCCGCTGTGTCACCGAAGCTAATCAGAGTGAGAGTTAAACCCTGCGCCCACAAGCGCGTCAAAATACGCGCAAAACATTTTTTGCAAATACCAAAATGAACTGTATTAACTTATAGTAGAAGTACATTTTTGACAAATCATTTTCCAAAAAAGTAAAGCTAAGCCCTATCCCTCATAAAGGGGCATCAAATGTTTTACCAAAATGAACCCTGTGTAAACATACATAAAGATTGAATTTCTATAATAAATGCCACGCGCCCATGCGCCAAGCTTGGTCCGCGCTGTCAATGTCATTTCGATGAAGAATAATCTTTCTCTACGAGTCTTTCTATCAATACAGTTCGTTTTGGTAATGGCAAATTTTTTGACGCGCAACCTGGTCGAACGCACGCCTTGCAATCAAAGTGTGCAGGTTCAAACCCCGGGTCGCACCTCTGGCATATTTTTTTTTTTTTTTTTGAAGGATTTACACTGTTGGCCGTGAGGTGGCCTTTACAGCTTTACCGGAGGAGTGGCGAGCGCAGAGTGCACTCCAACCAAGGCCTTAAGGGCGGAAAGGGGTGGCAACTAGCTCAAGGGCGCCACAGAGGGCACGACCTCGGGTTGGGCAGTTACCGTGAGAGGAGAGGTAGTGACTGCGCTCCTAGGTGCAAAGATGCACCTACGAGCGGAAGAGGGGGTTCCTCGACCTCGCCGGCGAGATCGGTGTCTGTTTGAGGCTGGTGTAGGTGTGTTGGTGGCCCTCTCAACGCCCGGGTCGAGGAGGGCGGTGATCGTGTCGGGAGGATCAATTAACACGTGCCGCGGACGGCGGCGACTAGTTGATGATGTCTGCGCGGGGTCTGGCTCGTAATTGCCGGAGGCGAACTCTGGCATTTATGTGCGAATCTCATTTTCATCAGAGATTATCACTTGTGGATACATTCATCAGAGATTATGAAACGGTGAAGGAAAACATTGTGAGGAAACCTGCACGTTTGAGGGAACTTGACTAGTTCTCGATAGATGTGTGAAGTCTGCCAACCCGCACCGGGCCAGCGTGGTGGACTATGGCCTGAATCCCCCTCGCATTGAGGGGAGGCTCGTGCCCAGCAGTGGGACGTTAAATAGGGCCTTAATAGTAATAGTAGTAGTAACCTTTGACGCCCCATACAGTGCAGGGCATCAACAATTTGTCGCGATGACATCGCACATTCGTGGAGATATTCCATTCATTATGCATCGCGTTGCGTCGCCTTGCATTTCATGTGAAATCACGTGAAACTCCGCGAAAGTACCAACCAATACGTATTTAAATTTAACGTAGGTAAGTATTGCGCGTTTGTTTATCGTTCGCGTAAACTGATGTAACAAGAACGTGTTAGAGTTCCTTGGAAATATAAAAAAATATTGCCAGACTAATACTCATCGCATGATCCCAAACTAAGCAATGCTTGTACTATGGGTAACATACAATGGACTGGGGGCGATCCCAGTTACACCCAGACTGGGGCAAATTTCAAAAAGTGGAATTTAGGAACCCTAATTATTTTCCCAAAATTAAAGTATCCTAAGTTGCTTCTTATAACATCAACCTGTCGAAATCGGTTCAGCCGTTTGGGAGATTTTGGCGGGTGAGAGGAATAGGGTGTGAAGTTCCTCATCCGCCATTGAAAAGGGAGGATCCTCCGACCAGATGGGTGTTGTGTCTGGTGGGCTACTGGCCGACGGTTGTTGTCGGGTTCTTGTATATATGTTCCATCGCTCGGATAACTTTAATATCGCGATGCAGGATTTAGTTCGTATGTGGCGAGATAGATGTCGCCACAAGATTACCGAGAAAACTAAGTTTTAGGCTCTTCCAAAGGAACCCTAAATATTTTTCTAAAATAAAAGTAGCCTATATTACTCCTTGTAACATCAGTTACCTGCCAGTGAAAATTCCGTCAAAATCGGTTAAGCCGTTTGGGTGTTTACCTCAAACAAATACATAGACAGATTAAAGCTGCGTTGTCGTTATTGGTTATACAATTTCGATATTTTTATGCATTTAGTCAAAGTTGTTATTAAATAAATGACTTATAAATTCGTATACGGAACCATGTTAACAAATAAAGCATTACAAACACGAGATTACAAAATACAACGTGTTTTAATTAAAATGTCATCGGATAGTTGTTTACGAAATGACTCTTGAATATTGATACATTTCACTTTTTTTTTTTTTTTAAATTGGACTACGCCGTTGGCCGTGAGGTGGCCTTTACAGCTTTACCGGAGTAGGGGCGAGTTTAGAGTGCACTCCAACCAAGGCCTTAAGGGCGGAAAAGGATGGCAACTAGCTCAAGGGCGCCACAGAGGGCACGACCTCGGCTTGGGCAGTTACCGTGAGGGAGAGGTAGTGACTGTGCTCCTAGGTGCAAAGATGCACCTACGTGCGGAAGAGGGTGTTCCACTACCTCGCCGGCGAGATCGGTGTCTGTTTAAGGCTGGTGTAGGTGTGTTGGTGACCCTCTCCACGCCCGGGTCGAGGAGGGCGGTGATCTTGTCGGGAGGAGATACATTTCACAAGATATATATAATTAAACACACAAATAGTGTCTGTATGTCTTTGCACGTATCGTGCGAGAATTGCTGAACAGATTCGAATGAATGTCCAATGTCACTACAGTTTTGTGTAACTTTGTTTTTATAGCCTATTGTCTGTCCCACTGCTGGGCAAAGGCCTCCCCCTCTCGTCTCCACATGTCCCTATCGTGGGCTTGTTGTGGCCATGTTTGTTTTATTATTGGCATTAATTTAGACGCGCGTTTTGTCGCTCTATGCGCGGTGCTTTAGGCTCAATTCAACAATATTGTTACGGGTATGTATACATCAGAAGTAATTGGGTTTGTTCACGCAAACTGGAGGCAATTTGTGACTCATAGGGTAATTCATATGATTTATGTTCGAATTAGCTACGCATTCATACATTTTGTGTGTAGAATTGCACATGTTTTCATCCGACGTCTAACAACACACACTGAAATGACCAAATGAACGTATGAATGAATGAGTGAAGAGAATGAGTGAGTAAAGACTGAAGTTCCGATAAATAGATGTCTACTTATCTAAGTAAGGCTACTTATAACGATCTAAGATAAATTACTCCCTGTCACAAAGAGACTTTTTTTTGCAAGGTGAATGAAATGATGAGGATGGATATGATGAGGAATGGTTCCACCTGTGTTTAGTGAGTATTTCAGCCATCTTTATCACTGTCATCACCCATTTTTATTAATAATGTTTATTAATTTTTTAATTACGTCATTTCAATGACAATTCGATTCTTCATAAAAATCAGTATGGTTTCACAAGAAATCGCTCTACTGTAGACGCTGGTATTGAGCTAATTAAAAATGTTTTCAGTGCCTGGGAGAATTCGCAGGATGCCTTGGGTATATTCTGTGACTTGTCCAAGGCCTTCGACTGCGTCCACCATAAAATACTCATCAGGAAATTACACCACTATGGTATAAGGAACATGGCTCTCAATCTTTTGACTTCCTATTTAAACAATAGAATTCAGAAGGTTGATATTAATGGTAAGATATCGCCCGGTTCTGTAGTCTCGATTGGCGTTCCACAGGGTTCGATACTAGGACCATTCTTGTTTTTAGTCTATATTAATGACTTACCTTTCTATGTGGGTAATCATCACGAGATTGTGTTGTTTGCAGATGATACTTCGCTATTATTTAAAATTAAACGACAGCTCTTGCTTTATGACGATGTAAACAACGCTCTTGCTAAAGTTGTTGATTGGTTCAATAAGAACAACCTGCTTTTGAATGAGCAAAAAACTAAATGTATTAAGTTCTCGACGCCAAACGTGCGAGAAATAGGGACCAGTCTTCATCTAAATGGAACGGGATTGGACCCTGTGGAGTCAACTGTCTTTTTAGGTATCACAATAGATTCTAAATTACAATGGGGTCCCCACATTAAAAAATTGTCAGGTAGGCTTAGTTCGGCGGCTTTTGCTGTTAAAAAAATTAGACTCCTAACGGATGTGGAAACAGCTAGAATAGTTTATTTCAGTTATTTCCATAGCGTTATGTCTTATGGCATATTGCTCTGGGGATGCTCTGTCGACCTTAATTCTATTTTCATACTCCAGAAGAGGGCTATACGAGCCATTTACAACTTGGCTCCGAGAGATTCCCTTAGAGAAAAGTTTAAGGAGATAAATATTCTAACTGTCATATCCCAATTCATATTTGAAAATTTAATGTATGTTAAGAAAAATATAAGCAATTTTGAAAAAAGAAGCGATGTTCACTCCTTAAATACACGGAATAAGCATATGCTATCCGTACACGTTACTCGTCTCCACAGAATAAATAACTCTTTCATGGGGCAAAGTATACGCTTTTTCAATAAACTTCCAAAAGAAATCAGAGATTTGCCCATTAACACATTTAAAATTGCAATCAAATCCAAATTGTATCAAAAGGGATATTACAAAATCTCGGATTATTTAGATGATAAATCAGCTTGGGATTGTACAGCTCAGGTTCAAAACAAAAATCGAAATATTGCCCGTCATGTCAAAGTGTAGCGTGTGTTGCCTTACTAACGTATTATTATTCTATCTTTATTATTAAACGCAGCTCTAAAGGCAACACACTGGAGCTATATGTACCTGTGTATTTGTAATAAGTTTTGGCGATTTAAAAAAAATATCAGCCCACTGAGTTTCTTGCCGGATCTTCTCAGTTGAGGTCGCGTTTCGATCCGGTGGTAGTATAGTAGTTTATAAGAAAAAAATGTAAACTTGACAATTTGTAAGTGCCCCATACAAAATAAATGATTTGACTTTGACTTTGACTTTATTGATTTTTTCCTTGCTATTAATTACTCGACATTGCCATAAATACCTAATTCCATTAAAATTTCATTCGTTTCGTAAAAAGAAGAAGAAGAAATATGTTGACGGATTCATTCAAAGTTTTGACGCGCGCGTCTCGACTCCCCAGTGTGTCTAGGGCTATACAGCAAACATGTAAGCCGAAGCATTAGCAGTATATCACGATCGTACTAAAAATCGTACGTCCAATGTAAACAATATCTAAGTTTAGGACCGTTTTAGAACGCGTTACTGGCTTTCCAATCTCATACATTGAAGTTGTCTATTGGACTTGTTTACCAACTTGTTGGGCAACATGTTGGGCAACACTCGCGCGTCAAAATGTTTGCCAATACCGAAACGAACTTTATGTCAATATACATAAAGATTAATTTTCTGTCGTTACAGCCAAGCTCCTACTCGTCAAAATTCTTTGGCGCTGACTGTGTCATTTCGTTGTAGAATAAACTTTCTTTCTGTGTCAATACAGTTAGTATTGCTGTGGCAAAAAAAATACGCGTGGGCGTTGACGCCGTAGTGAGCGACAGGGTCTTTAGTTATAGTAATTGTGATTTTGCTCTTGACAATATTGTTCAATAATAATAACCAAGAAACGGCCCGTAAGATTTTTAACGAGTCGTCAAACAAAAATTTTCTATAAACAAATAACTGCGGGTTACGGCTCCCGTTGCAACCAAATGTTTGCAGCCAAGGATTATTTTTTTTTTAATCAAAAATCAAAATCAAAATATTTTTATTCGTGTATGTCAAATAGCACTTACAAATAGTCAGATTCTACCACCGGTTCGGAATGCTGCTTCCACTGAGAAGAGCCGGTAAGAAACTCAATGGTTACTCTTTTCAAAATGATAATTGCGAGTAATACATTCTCAGGAGCAGCAATGCCATTAGAGCAGACCGCACCTTTGCCACAATACTAGAGAAGAATTATACTCACGGCAGTCTAATATTAAATACAAATATAGTCTTTACGCTTATGAAGCTAGTACAGTAAGGTGCGTCTACTCCCATTTACAATGAAGGGATTATTCTAAACCACAGATGGTTAAAAAATGAATTTCCTAGATTTGTATGAAAGAATAAAGTTAAGAATTCTAACTTAATGTCTGGGCCATATAGCTCCACTCCTTATAGCGATATACAGGTTCAATTATTATTTCGGACTTCTGATACACCCTGTATAAATAATTGCTTTGGTACGATGCCTTCAACGCACTATGAGAGAGTAGATGGTAAGTCATTAAGAGGAAAATGGTTGGATAGGAATAAGGAATAAGTAATTTATCTAGCGTAGAAGGCATCGTACCAAAGCAATCATTTTCTTATCTACCTATTGTAGGTTCAAGTTCCAAATAAAATTATTTTGTCAATAAGTAAACTTATAATTTAATACTTACTGCCCCGTTTATGCAGCCCCATGTTTCCGAGATGTCCGCTAACAGACGAACTGACACATCACACACTTTCTATTGCATCACTATTGGTACATCACTATTCAGAGCTCGTTCACTAGTGAGAGTTGAACTAAGGACACACGAGGTTGTAATGTTAAGACATAAACCAGTTCAGACTAACAATTCGCTTAATTTTATTTGTGCTCTTTTAAAAATACGAGTTAGATCTTAATTTAAGAAAAACATTTTTTTTAATTCCATTTCGAGGAGTGAAAGGCTATTTAAGCGACATCTTTTAACCTTACAGGAGAACGCAGAGTAAAATGCTGATTCCAAATATGTATTTGGGTCAATATCACCCAAAATTGTCGCTTAAGACAAATTGCCTTTTACTACTCGATTTAGATTCATGGATTTCTAGATTGTAGGTAACTACAGGTGCGTGAAGAGTCGTTTCATTTAAATTAAAGCTATTATTTATTTATAAATATGCCATTAATTAAAGTTTGTAGGTTGGTAGCGAGATACTATTTATTGTCCACCTCTTCAAGTAATAAAAAACTAATACCTTAGAGTTGATTGATTTGTTTACTAATCCTAACCAAACATTGTAGTCCTTTTGGAAAAGAGTAACCATAGAATTTCTCGCCGATTCTTGTTCAGAATCAGAAGATCAGATCAGAATCTTCTTTCTTCTTCTTCCTGTATTTTCTGATACATTAGTAAAATAGATCACATTATTTGAAAACTCCGATTCTAATTCTTTATACTTTAGTATCATTTGATACAAATAATAATACTTTAATATATACCAACTTTATGTACTCGATCTGAAGTATAATTAGGATTAATATATCAACCTAGAATGGTATAATTTACATTATCAATGGAAAATGTGGCCTAAAAAGATCTATTTTTTAGGGTTCCGTACATAAAAAGGAAAAAGGAACCCTTATAGGATCACTTCGTTGTCCGTCTGCCTGTCTCTCAATAACCTTTTTCTCATGAACGCGTGGAGGTATCAAGTTAAAATTTATAACAAAGACTGTAGACTGCGGTTCCTTGAAGTCTCGGTGCGCGCGTCCAGCTCGCATTTGTCCGGTTTTTAAGGTTCCGTACCCAAAGGGTAAAACGGGAACCCTATTACTAAAACTTCGCTGTCCGTCCGTCTGTCACCGGGCTATATCTCATGAACCGTGATAGTTAGACAGTTGAAATTTTCACAGATTATGTATTTCTGTTGCCGCTATAATTTAAATACATATATTAACCTCTACTAACAGGTCTCTACTATGTTTCTACTAGTCCCATTGTGTTGTTAGTTAATAATCTAACGAGGGGTTGTTAATGACCACTTGTGACGAGAATTAGCCGTTTGACGTCATAACAACGCGGCCTAATTAAACATACATAGATTTATGTAATTTCTCACAAACAATTATTTAAAGCGTATTATGCTTTGTTATCCAAATTGTAACTTGCAATTAACTGTGTACCATTCCCAACAATAAAAGTGTGGGAACTTCATTGAATGAGATTAGAAAATGAAAGTGTCTGCATCATTCATTCTCTTTTAGAAATTTTTTTTGCCAAACGTATCCATTGTCTGCGTAGAAGAAAACGGAGATAGCGCCCTATTGACTCCACCCTGCGGCAATTTTTTCTGATGTTTATCTGACATCCGCGGTCCGCCATTGCAGTTGGCCTATGTAGGTATTTGCCGCTCAGAGTAGATAGAGTTGACATAAGAACTTGATAAGTTAAGTAAGTAAGTTAAGTAAGAGTAATGCTCTGCGGCGATTTTTTTGAAGGTTGGCAATAATGGTTTATATGAGATCCGCACTCTTAGAATTAAGATCAAGTATCAAACGTCGTAAGTGTCAAACAATATAACACAATCAAATTCTAATATGGCGGAAATTTACCGCATTTCGGGCTCCATAGGGCCGCTCCTTAGTATATACGTACAAGCTCGATGATTTGCCGGATCAAGTAAGTACCTAAGGTGTAAAAAATATACTGCAGGTGACTACAATGGCGGATATCAGATAAAGGTTATAAAAATTGCCGCAGAGTCAATATTGGTTCTCTAGTTACTCTATGATTGTCTGACGTATTTAACTCATGAATTATTTTAGACGCCATGACAGCAGTGGTTAGATGCCCGCCTTAAAGGTAAAGGGTGCAAGTAATTGTACAATAATTAACGCATTTGGAAAGAATATTAATTAATATTTCATCATCATTAGCCGGTGTCAGTCCACTGCTGGACGTAGGCCTCTCCCAAGATGCGCCACTGAGCCCGATCTTTAGTAATAAGTCCCCGTTTTTATCTACATTACAAATATAATACATCATCACGCCTGTATTCCCCGAAGGGGTAGGCAGAGGTGCACTGCAGTGCGCCCACACTTCGCCGATGTATTTTGGTCCCAATGTAATAGGGGGCGAGCCTATTGCCATTATACCGGGCACACAGGTTTCCTCACGATGTTTTCCGTCACCGTTTCTTAGCAAGTGATAATCTCAGATGAAAATGAGATTCGCACATTATTGCAATTATACCGGGCACATTCTCCCTCAATACGAGGCAAATTTTTGGGCTATACACAACGCTGGCCCAGTGCGGGTTGGTGAACTTCACACGCCCTTCTATAGACGTGCAGGTTTCCTCACGATGTTATTCCTTCACCATTCAGCAAATATGACTGTAGTTAATGTGAAAACACGGCGATTACGGGGCTCCTTACCTTACCATATAGTAAGTTAGTAGATTTATAAAAATAAATGAATAATTACACTGTTACATTATTGTTAATGCTTGTTATTATAATGTTCGCGTGATGCACGCCAAATTAAAGGATGACCAATTGCTACTACATAACTAAACATAAATACTTATTTATCGCGTAACCTCGTTTATGTAACGCAATTGTATTTCAAAGGAAATGATACATTACCAACCCACACTGGGCCAATGTGATGGAATATGGCCCAAATCTCCCTCATATTGAGGGAATCAGAATCAGATATTTTTTATTCATATAAATACAGCAAAACAGGAACTTATGAATCGTCAATAAACACATAACAACCAGTGCCGGATTAGCCATATAGCAAGAGTTAGCAAATGCTACGGGCCCGCGAATTAGGGGGCCCCGCACTCCAACCGCGGCTGTCTGACCGTAAAAAAAAAATATTTAAATAGGATAAATAGGAGTGTAAAAATATTTTGAGCATGATTTGCTTAAAGAAGTCAATATTGAAAGTGTTATCTCTAAATTTTGTCCATATTAAATCTAGAAAAGCTCATTTGTAAAAGTTTTGTTTCGAATATCAAGGGCCCCTTGACAGAATTTGCTACGTGCCCCGCGCTGGGTTAATCCGGCACTGATAACAACCAATTCGGAATGACTTTCTTATGGAGAAGAATGAGGGAATTTCTTTACTTATACTTAACAAACAGCGACGAAATGTGGGTCCACTACATACGATGCACATTTGGCTAGCCTCATGTAAATTGAAAGTAATAATAATACATCATCAGCATCATCACGCCTGTATTCCCCGAAGGGGTAGGCAGAAGAATACTGCAGTGCGCCCACACTGCGCTGACGTATTTTGGTCTCAATGTAACAGGGGGCGAACCTATTGCAATTATTCCGGGCACATTCTCCCTCAATACGAGGCAAATTTTTGGGCTATCCACAACGCTGGCCCAGTGCGGGTTGGTGAACTTCACACGCCCTTCTATAGACGTGCAGGTTTCCTCACGATGTTATTCCTTCACTATTCAGCAAGTGGTAATCATTATTGAAAATGATATTCACACATAAAAATTATAGCAGCTTGGAAAATATATTTCAAAATAAGTAGCTGCATTGTTCTCTTTCCCTAGTTGAGTCTGCAACCATAAAAAGACTAGCAGTACTATATGATGGATGATGTATTACGCAAAAAAGAGCTACAAATAGACAAAGGACGTGTCTCGTGTTCTTATTACTAACACAAAGGACATTTGGGTCAAAATAGACTAAGATTCGCTCAAGGTTATTCGCTAGATTAGATAGAATAGCGAGATAGTTTGTTGCGATAAATAAAAAATAAATACCATAGAAAAGGTGTGTGTGACAAAATGAACATGACTTTAGTGTCGTTTGATATTTTTATGCACACTGACGCGTCAAAATTCGCGCGTAATTTTTTTCAGCCAAATAAAGTCAATGTCTGTGGTCATCCGCCATCTTTATCGCTGTCATCATCCATTTTTATGTGTTTCTATTGAATTTGCCCTTGCTATTAATTACGTGACGCTGGCTGAAATACCCGCTAAACGCAGGTGGTGCCATTCCTCATCTTATTCCATTAAATATCATCATTTCGTAAAAAAAGAAGAAGAACGAAAGTCAATGTCAGTCACATTATTTATACAGGAGCACGTACATATTGTCAAGTTTACATTTATCTTCTTTTATGCTACTTAATGCTACTACTGGATCGAAATGCGACCTCAACTCAGAAGATCTGACAAGACATTCAGTGGGCTAATCATTCTTGAATTTACTTTTTTTATATCGCCACAACCAAAACGATAAACGATTAAATTTCTGTAATAAAAGCAAGACGACGACGCGTCAAAATCGATTGCGCTGTCAATGACATTTCATTGAAGAATAAGCTTTTCTATGAGTCCATACACTTAGTTTTAGTATTGACAAAAATGATTACGCGGGGGCCTTGACGCTCCAGTGACGCAGGGCTTAATGCGGTAGGTATAAGTTGATATTTAGAAGGCCAAAGACGAAGTGAAACTGTTTGTTTAGTTCAACAGCTAGCCGTTCAGCATTTAAATCAATGTCAATGATAACTATTGTTCGATTAATAAAATAAACAAATGAATGAGTTATCCACCATCTTGTTTACATATTTTTTTGTTATATTTACGCGAATACTATACATCGAAATAAAACTATTTTACGGATTTTATCGCGTTTGCTGTAAAGCAGCCGAAACGTCGGGAAAATAAAATAGTAAATAAACGCGATAAAATCCGTAAAATAGTTTTATTTCGACACCATCTTGTTTCCTTCATCAACCATTTTATTTATATGTATTCATTGAATTTGCCCTTGCTTGATTACTTGATTCTGGCCGATATATCCGCTAATCGCAGGTGGAGCCATTCCTTATCTTATTCCATTAAATTTCTTTCATTTCGTTCAAAAAATAAAAGTTGATGGAGAAGCCATAAAGAAAAATATTTAAAAAAAAACTAAATCGATATTTAAAATGATCATGATCAATTCGAAGACGTTTCATTATGTTTGTGTGAAGTCATAAATATTTTTAGAATGAATTAATTGACCTTTTTAAAGATTTCTAATAATAAAGATTTGTTACTATTAATAAAATTGATATTCCCAGTTGAGCTAGTGTTAATTAATATTACATCTCTATAACCCGGATACTATCATTCATACTTATTAAACTAAACAGCTTTTATGAAAAAAAAAACGGCCAAGTGCGAGTCGGACTCGCGCACGAAGGGTTCCATTATTAGATACAATTTATAAAAACGGCAAAAAAATCACATTTGTTGTATGGGAGCCCCGCTAAATATTTGTTTTATTCTGTTTTTTAGTATTTTTGTTATAGCGGCAATAGAAATACATCATCTGTGAAAATGTCAACTCTCTATCACGGTTCATGAGATACAGCCTGGTGACAGACGGAGGGACGGACGGACATCGAAGTCTTAGTAATAGGGCTCCCGTATTACCCTTTGGGTAAAAAGTTACGTAAGGTACTCGGAGATTACCTACCCGAAAAAATGATTAAAATCTTAGATATGCGTCCCAGGATTTGAACTTGCACCCCTTACGTTCAAGGCGGGCTTTTTACCAACGAACCTTCCTCTGCATACAGCAATAACAGTCCTTGTATTATACAAAGAATCGTTCGTATTTTCTTATGAGTTTCATAACCCCTACCCATGTTGGGGGTATTCAAATGGACATGATACTAGGTAGAGCGTATGCTTTTATGTTATTGTTTCGGGTTCAACGTCCTGAGACTACCATATTGTCCTATTTTATGTAGTTTATAGTCTTGCGAGGTTCCCGACGACTTTATTAGGGGTAGCAAATAACCATAACACAATTACTTGAATATTAAAATTAAAGAGCCTAATTTAGGTAATTGTCATAAATACATCATCATCATCATCACGCCTGTATTACCCGAAGGGGTAGGCAGAGATGCACTGTAGTGCATTCACTCTTCGCCGATGTATTTTGGTCCCAATATAATAGGGACCAACCCTATTGCCATTATACCGGGCGTTTGCAATTGCAATCAACTTCATAGTCTTATTTCCGACTCGTACGTCCAAAAGGGTGCCGTGCTGGTAACGTAATGGCTTCTTTATGGCAATGGTGACATTTGGAACACTGTTTATCGATGGTAGGTAGAATCCATAGAGTATCTAGAGTACCCATAACGACTCCACTCTTCGTATAGCTCTGCGGTGATTTTACCGCCATTTTTGCTATCTCATGTACTTGTGGTTTACGGCAACTATATGGGAAAACAGAGATGGCGGCAGAAAAATTTACCGCAGCGCGGGCTAGAAATGCCATCTCCGTTATAATATCTCCATGGTAGAATCTAACCAGCATCGACATAAAATCCGCCTATGGCAAGACAAAATGCGTGCGCACTATAATGGTGGCTCATTGTTTTTATTATATTTTTAACATCTTTGACTTTTTAACCGACTTCCAAAAAGGAGGAGGTTATTCAATTCGACCGTATAATATTTTTTTTACTTTTTCTTATTTCGGGTGCGGCGTCCGTGGGGCATTAGCGTTCGTTCTGGAAACCAGTGTTGAAGCCTTCTCTATTAACGAATAGGTGAGATTCGAATCACCTATTTATATATTTTTCATGTTCCTTGCTGTCTATATGTATAGTTAAATAGTTTTCCTTATGTATTATGTGTAGTTAGTCCTAATAAATGTATTTTACTTTCTTTCTTAAAATGTGCGATGTATCAATTTTGTCTCTTATTCTTGCATTAATTAAAAAAGTGAGACATAATTCATCACATAAGTCTTACAATGGTAGCCAATAGTCATTAGCGAGGCATCGACAATCGTTCTTTTTTTTCAGAATTGACTTTCGTATAATCTGTGGCCTATTATTTATGTATTTATTTATTACATCTTAGGAAGACTATCAGCTACATATATAAAACATAGAAAATTTGTATAGTGATCAGAGAGCCATTTAAAAGTCTCCACAGGTTCTATTAGAAATTTTAATACTCGCCACTGGTGTTCAATTCTTAATGATTATACATGCGGGAAAGATCGTGAGTGGATAGCACAATGAACTTACTATGAGTCCATTAAACATGTAGCCATTGTCATTTCAAAGCGACTACGTTAATAGACTCGGAGTGTACCCCTGATAAATTCGTACCTGCCACCAAAAGTACGTTCTATAATAAGCGCATTTAGCACTGGGGGCAACGCACTGCATTCCCCACGTATTCAGGCCGACCGTACGCGATCAATCACGAACAGCCATTTGGAGTTTCAACCACCGCGTGTAGTGATCAATCATTGCAACCCCCCTTTTTTATGTAGGTTAAGTAAAATAAGGTGACGCGACAATTTTTTTGTTTACTGAATAACTTATTTTCAGGAAAATTCATTTATAATGAAGGCAAATTCTGATTCCAGATTCGTATCTGGTGGGATACAGTCCTATTATATCCCATAAACCTTAGTCCCATAGTCCCATAAACCTTTTTGGAGTGTTCATACTACTACAGCCCTTTTAACGTCCCACTGCCGGGCACGGGCCTCCCCTCAATGCGAGGGGGATTCAGGCCATAGTCCACCACGCTGGCCCAGTGCGGGTTGGCACACTTCACACATCTATCAAGAACTAGACAACTTCCCTCAGACGTGCAGGTTTCCTCACGATGTTTTCCTTCACCGTTTCATAGCAAGTGATAATCTCGGATGAAAATGAGATTCGCACATAAATCCCAGAGGTGCGAGCCGGGGTTTGAACCTGCACACTTTGATTTGCAAGGCGTGCGTTCGACCACTCGGCTACCACTGCCTTTTGGAGTGTTCATACACTCCAAAAAGGTTTAAGCAAATAACGACTGGGACCGTATCACACTTTTAACATTATTTTTATGGTCTCAAACAAATTTAAAACTTAAAATAAGTTTATAGATACGTAAGAATATTTAATGTATAAATAAATTACTCCTAGCTAGTATAGGTCAAACTATTCCCAACTCATCGCGGTTTTACCTCACCGAATTTAGTTGAGATCTTATTACTTACTTAAAAGGTTCATAAGCTAGAACTTAATCCAGTCTCAGCCTATTAATTTAAATACATTGGTAGACTAGTTTCTAGAAGTCCGATTTGAACTTGATTTATGAGGTGCAAGTTCAAATCCCAGGCCCACACTTCTGAGATTTTAATATGTTGTTGCAGTTCTCAATAATCATTACCACTTGCTGAACGGTGAAGAAAAACAACGTGGGGAAACCTACATGTCTATAGAAAGGTGTGAGAAGTTCACCAATCCGCACAGGTCTAGCGTGGTGGACTATGGCCCAAATCAACCTTCATGTTGAGGAGGACTATGCTCGGTATAATAACAAAAGGCCCACTCCCTATTATATTGGCACAAAAACATACATCGATGAAGTGAGGGTGCACTGCAGTGCACCTCTGACAACCCTTTCCTGGGAATACAGGCGTAATGATGTTTTTATGATGCAAATTTATATTTATTAAAATAATTACCAACCTAATATTTTATTACTGAAAGTAGGTAAGAACACGGAATATATAATCAAATACTAAAAGGTAGCTATTTAATAGCATTATTTTTATAACCAGTTATCTGGGTAGGTCTAGGCCGATATAAAAAAGGCTAGATCGATAAACACACTGGTGACAATTGCATAAGAGACAAAAAAATCTATGCTAAATACTAACCTAACCTTGAAGGCAATTGCCTTGGTGGAGTGTAAAAACTGAATTTGTAATTAAAATACTAATTATCTTCATTGCCCTAAAGGGGTAAGCAGCATTGGGATGGACTCTACATTCCGCTTATAGTACTTTTTTTTTCAATGGTCCTACATTGTATGCACTAAAAATTATTATTTTTTATGGCTATAATATATAATTGTTTTGAACTATAAGAAGTGTCTATATATATACAAATGTCTATGTTTTTCTCAAAGTATGTGAATAATGTTGTAAAAAAGTTTACTACCAACATTTAAAAGCTAACAATTTGATATTAATTATAAACAAAATAAGTAATAAATTGAAATTAAATAGCATTGTTAAACCTCGTGTGAACTTAATAACACGAAAAACTAATTCACTTCAGCACCTGTCCAATAAATCCTTGTGCCGAACCCGCGCGTTATTAATTACACGTTACAATTTACGTAGTGACTATAATTTAAAAAAAAAACAAATATCACCTTTTTTAACGTAAAAAGGAATGATAAACTAGCAAATGTCACAATTTTGAATTTCGAACGCACTTCACTGTCAATTTTTATTTTAATGCGACGCTATGGCAGCACGTCTCACGCGTTCGGCCTCCGATACGGGCAGTTGCAGACTGAGGGCGGGTGCCGTGGGGGGGCGCCCGCCCTAGTGTTTAAGGCCGTGTACATACTTTATTGACCACAAGCACGCCACATAAAATATCGTATTTTTATAGCTATCGATGTTCGAATGATGTTAGTTTAATTTTTAATGCGTGTAGTCACAAAAAAAACTTTGAGCTGCTTGACTTTGAAATGTCTTATGTAACCTCAGAACGAATATAAGAAAGTTGAGTATCAAGCCTTACGCACACAAGAGCGTCAAAAGCGGCGTTTCAGAATATTCATCAATACCGAAATCAACTATGTGCCTATATGTATAAAGATTGAATTTACTTAGTAAAAGCCACTGTCAATTACCTTGAAAAATGAACTTTTTGGACGAGTTAATACAGTATGTTTTGGTATGGCAAAATACTTGCGAGGATCGACGCCGCAGTGAGCGTGCAGGCTTTAGCACGAAGAGACGCTACTCTATCTCTATATATCTATTTTGCCATACCAAAACATACTGTATTAACTCGTCGTAAAAGTTCATTTTTCAACTTAATTGACACTGACAACGCGAGTGCATTTTGAAGCGTGGGGCCGCCGTGGCTTTTACGAAGTGAATTCACTCTTTATGCATATAGGCACAGAGTTCGTAAAGCATACTTTAGTAATATAGTATGCTTTCAATTTATATTCTGTGGAATTGAAACCCATTTCAGCAAAGCTGCTCTAGTGTTTATATGACTACGCAAAATTTTCAATTAAGTATTTTACATATCACTTTGAATACCAGTAGTGGTAGGAGAGTGTTCAAACGCACGACTTGCAATCAAAGTATGCAGGTTAAAACCCCGGCTTGCACCTCTGGGTTTACGTGCAAATCTCATTTTCATCCAAGAATGCCACTTGCTATAAAACGGTGAAGAAAAACATCGCGAGGAAACCTGCACGTCTATAGAAAGGCGTGTGAAGTTCACCAGCCCGCACTGGGCTAGCGTGGTGGATTAAAGCCCTAAAAACTCCCTTGTATTAGAAATAGGCTCGCCACCTATTATATTGGGACCAAGATACATCGGCGAAGTGTGGATGCAGTGCAGTCCATATATATCTACTACTACAGCCCTTTTAACGTCCCACTGCTGGGTACGGTCCTCCCCTTAATGTGAGGAGGATTTCAGGCCATAGTCGACCACGCTGGCCTAGTACGGGTTGGCAGACTTCACATATCTATCGAGAACTAGACAAGTTCCCTCAGACGTGCAGGTTTCCTCACGATGTTTTGCTTCACCGTTTCATAGCAAGTCATAATCTCGGATGAAAATAAGATTCGCACGTAAATCCCAGAGGTGCGAGCTGGGGTTTGAACCTGCACACTTTGATTTGCAAAGCGTGCGTTCAACCACTCGGCTACCATTGCTTCTATATATCTACCCCTTCCGGGAATATAGGCTTGATGATGTGTTATTTACTAACTATCTACATGAGTAGGATAGGTTTTGATAGGGCACTGGTACTGCAGTCCAATGCGCAAGTATGTAGATCACTTACATCGATGGCTATTAGAGCATAGCATCGAGATTACACAATACAGCACACAATGGATTGCGTCATGAGCTGGCGGGTTTATTTGAAGGCACAGAACTGCGCTCACAGACGCGTCTGACCATGCACTATAGAGTAAATAGAAAACCCGTGTCGACTTCACCCTGCGTAGGGCTCTGCACCAATTTCTTTGACGTTTATCTAACATCCGCCGTTGTAGTTACCTGTAATACGATGAGTATATGGCGACTGCAATGGCGGATGTCAGATAAACGTGAGAAAAAAATGCCGCAGGGCGGCGTCGATAGGGCATCTCCGTTATATATCTCTATGGCATGCACATCCATTTTTAGGGTTCCGTACCCAAAGGGTAAAACGTGAACCCTATTACTGAGACTTCGCTGTCCGTCCGTCCGTCCGTCTGTCACCAGGCTGTATCTCATGAACCGTGATAGCTGAAGAGAGTTGAAATTTTCACAGATGACGTATTTCTGTTGCCGCTATAACAATAAATACTAAAAAATAGAATAAAATAAATGATGGCTCCCATACAACAAACGTGATTTTTTTGCCGTTTTTATAGATAACGGTACGGAACCCTTTGTGCGCGAGTCCGACTCGCACTTGGCCGGTTTTTTGTCAAACCACCGCCTTTAAGTATTGTTGTTACAATAATCATTGTCAATTTTTGACATTTTGTATATTCAGTTAACTGTCTAAAAATTGAAAGTAATATTTAAAATATTTAAAAACATTACGACGAGTCATCCGCCATCTTTATCACTGTCATTATCCATTTTTATTTATAATGTGTATTTATTGAATTTGTCCTTGCTATTAATTACTTGACATTGGCGAAATACTCGCGCTAGTCGCAGGTGATGCCATTCCTCATCTTATTCCATTAAATATCATCATTTCGCTCATTTCGTTAAAAAAAAAAAAAAACATTACTGAATTGATCCGCCATCTTTATCACTGTCATCGCCCATTTTTATTTATAATGTGAATTTATTGAATTTGTGACACTGGCTGAAATGTCCGTTAAACGCAGGTGGCATTCTTCATCTTATTCCATTAAATATCATCGGCCGGCCTTCGCTCGGAACACTAGCCCAAGCCGTCGTGAAATGAACGGTATACGTCTCGTTATAACTTTATATGACTTATATTTATGAAAAAGGCTCCGTTGTGACGCATGTTATTATATTACTAATGGAAAATCAATGGAGTACACAATAGAATGGATTGGTTATAAAAATACCTACTATATTACCTACATCACATAATAACTTATGATAGCCTAGTACTTAAAGGTTCGTACTGAGGACAAAATAGGCCAGACAACACATACGCATCGTATCATCCCAAACTAAGCAAAATCAGAAATATTTTTTTATTCAAATAAACGAATACAGACACTTATGATTAGTCAATATACACAAGGTAATAATAGTATCTCTACCCCCCATTTGGAATTCATTTCTCTTTATAAATAATGGGCAAATTCCAGGTTCAAGCAACAATTGCACTATGGAAACCATACAATGGACTGGAATCGAACACACTAGGGATGGGACACTGAGCAACTAATACCTGACAGGTATATTCTATCGACTAAATATTAATTAGAAAAATAATCGATTGGGTATGACGTCATCACGTCTATTTATATACTACCCACGCGATGGAGCTCGAATCATTTTGTACCTAGAAAACTAGGTACAAACATACTTACTACTAAAAGGTTTCTTCATAACGTAAGTCCACAAACCCGATATAATGAATAAGCGACACATCACAAGGTCATAGCACCTATTACACGCGAAACCGCCTACGAATTATAAAAAAATACGCGAGCACTCACTCGCAAACATGAATGGACTGAACGCTATTCCCCGGAAAACTCGTCCTTACCACCATGAAAAGTGTCCTGAAAATCTCAAGTTTTATTTGCCAATTTATAAAGTCCATTTTGGTCTGAACGTCTCGCGAGTTGCGTCGTTGTTTTATTTTAAAGGTTGCGGCGTCGGGAAATCCGTTGTTGTGAGTCATAACTGAAACGCTGAAAGTGGGAGGGGGAGGAGGAGGGTGGAGAGAGGGGGGTGGGGGTTTCTGGCGCCATTTAACATGTGCATTAGTTATTTATTAATCAGGTGTGGAAAGCGAAGAGCGAGGACCAAGGGTAATATTTTTTCTCGGAGCTTTTTTATGGGATTGTTGTAATAGGTATATTACAGGTATGTATGGCTTACAATATATTGTTTTATTTAACTCATCATTGCTTTGTACTAAAGTTGTAGTAATTTATTCCATAATTTAAGGGTTATATGGGATTCTAATAAAACACTAATACGAATGTTTTAAAACAATATGATCCACGTACAGTGACTGGCATATTAGAACACTTGTGTACCGAAAAATGGCACTGATGATTACCCCAAAGTACAAACAGAATAAAATAAATATTTAAGGGATACGTTTGTTGTATGGGAGCCATACAACAAACGTGAGTTTTAGAGTTCCGTATCCAAAGGGTAAAACGGGAACCCTATTGCTGAGACTTCGCTGTCCGTCCGTCCGTCTGTCACCAGGCTGTATCTCATGAACCGTGTTAATTAGAGAGTTGAAATTTTCACAGATGATGTATTTCGGTTGCCGCTATAACAACAAATACTAAAAAACAGAATAAAATAAATATTTAAGGGGGCTCCCATACAACAAAAGTGATTTTTTTGCCGTTTTAATAGATAATGGTACGGAACCCTTCGTGCGCGAGTCACTTGGCCGGTTTTTTTGCTCGTTTTTAGTTTTTAGGGTTCTAAATATTTATAAAGTGTGTTTTTATTTTTATCTTTTTCAAATTCTAAATTGACCATTGATACAGTGCATAAATAATTTTCTAAATTGGGACTAAAATTTTGGTGCATATACAAACTAGAAGCTTTTAACTCAAACCGAAAACACACTCGTAACTTGAAAAGCGACTTTGACACCTTGGTTTTTCACGGGCAGTGCTTGGGTGGATCCTGAAGGGTGGACCCCCTTAAACGACCTAGTGTGGTAGCAGAAGTTGGTTTGATCCCGGTTTCTGGAAGATACAGAATTTTTAAATCTCCAGAAACCAACCAACAACTGCCGCCATTTAGCGTATGTGGGGAAAAAATCCGCATATCGAGTTGCTTCAAAATCCAGGACACCCAGGGAATATAGATTTCCGGATGAGGCACGCTAACTTTACGGGGGCATCAACCCCACGGCGTAAACATGCCCCGGGCGTCCCCGTACGCCCCCTGCTGGCCACAATTACTACTGAACATATTGCGTAACATATTTTAGCCGACTAGAGCAAAACCAAAACGAAGGGTTTTCATTTTAGTAGTCTATAATGTTTTATTTACGTATGTTGTGCCAATCGATTCGTTATTATGACTCGTGTATCATAGGCTACATTTTAACCGACTTCAACAATAGGAGGAGTCGATTTTACCTAAGAAGAATTAGCCTTCTCCAATTTCAGAGTCTCAACTAAATAAAATACCTTGAAAGAAAATAGGTACGTTAGGTGCCTATAATGTACCTAGTTGTACTATTGTACTATTTCAGTCGCAACAGTAGTTGTAGCATGTGCGCCAAGACTAGACGAATGTCACGAAATGTCTTGATGTTGTCTCTTTCTCTCGTATCCAATTAGACAAAGAGCGAGCGAGTGAATCCGTGACAAAGATCTTGTCGCGACATGCATTCTAACCCCACTGAGGTGGGTACATGTACACATTTTAGTAATAACAATAAATAATCGCAACCCATGGCATCGCTCCATAAATGAAACGTGCGAAGTATTAAACAACTCATTAATCATGAACTAACAATCGATACTAGTAATCGATTACAATTACAATGAACACTCGAAATAATCGAATCGTGACCCGCATGAGTATTGTCGCGGCGCCTGTGATTCTATAATCAGCATAATAATATAACGTCACCAATTCATCATCATGGAAACTGTGCGATCGACTCTCTTTACTGATTTTACTTATTCAGTCTCGTGTACCACTCTAAGGAGCCCAAGTTAATGGGTACAGTCTCTAACCCTCTGGCCTTTCACTGTTTTGTTCCTCCACTCTATGTTAAGGAGCCCAAGTTAATGGGTACAGATCCCAACCCTACGGTCGTTCACTGTTTTGTTCCTCCTAACATAACCTGAACACCACTGCGGTCCCTACGGACCCTCAATTGAGCCTCCACACACTCCCCTACAGCTCTACCCTGCCACCAGGTACTACTAGGTGTTCAGGTCTCTAGGTACTGTGCCCCGTTCGTATACTAGCTACGAAGGCAGCTGCCCCTTGCGCATACTCGCTACGCAAGGCGGCCTACTCAAATCTCTAACCATAGCCCCTCTAGAAAAGACTATAGCTCGAGTACAAACTCAATCGCACATTTACCGTAATGACGAGTCCGTGCTCGTATTACTATTTAATAATCTCAAATAATCTTTGTCGTAATAATAGTAATGGGACTCACCCCGATACTCTAGGTAGCATTGCCTCGTGCATCGTGACTCCACGCCTTGCACGCAATTACTTACTTTGTACTTACACGCTCTCTGTACCTACTGCATTACTACCTCCATCGTAGCAATGCATAACTTACAACCATTTGTCGGTCTTCACTCCATGAAGACTACGCTCACGTTTCTTGTTAACCACTGTAGGTAGATGTGGAACCATTTTACCACGCTTTGCTCTTAATACAACCACCCACATATCGTAGCGTTCCCACGCCTACGCCCTTTTTCTATCTAAACGCGCTCGCGCACTGTCAAAAACTAATGACATTGACACTCACCTTGTCACATGACAATAACAGGTAATAAATCGCGATGAAATCCGCGACACTCCCCAACCACAGGAAAAGTCACAGAAGCATCAACAGGTGTCTACTCAGCCATTTCTGTCTGGCTACGGAGCAGGTCACCTCTTAAACATTCTTTGTACACTATTTTACATGGACTTACATCTGCTTCTACTTCAACTGAGTCTTTCAGACTTTCACCTAAAGTTAGATAATTACTGTCTGGACCAATCAGACCTGAGGAATAACTTCTTTATGTAGACTCTCTCCATCTATAAACAATAAGATATCCTACCGAACATTAAATTCTGTCTCATCTGCTTTCAATAATGATACACGATATACACCATCAGCTCCATTCACCAATCTTAGCAAGTTTTCACTGATTTCTGCTCTTAGTTTCACACTTTCTTTATATCACCAACATATGGCAATATTATGATAGCTAGTTACTGTAGGTTGTATAAGCCTCCAGCTGTAACTCTGAAACTTTACATATATCAAAATAATAAACATTATTCAAAAACTGATTCATTAGGTATACATACCTACTACATATACATACACTTTACCAGCTTTTTAAGAACTTTTCTGTTAAAATTTCAATTCTGCTAGATGATCATGCTCTATTAAGTCTGGACTGTCCGTCATGACATCCTGACCCTCCTCAATCAAACAGAAAGTCTTGTCTTCGCATATCTATCTAAGCGGGCAAATTTTCTTTCAAAGTAAAAAATCTAAATAAAAATTGGGCTATCAAATCAAAGATGTGGATCCCACCGTCATGCTCTGCCCGAGCATTTACTGTTGTCTCGGGTCTGTCACCCGAAGGTATACTTCAATCGCCATATGCATTTTTCCACAGCATCAACAAAATAATACAATACATACCCTCCTGTCATGTCCAGCCCTAGCATTTACTGTTGTCTCGGGTCTGTCACCCGAAGGTATACTTCACTTCAGCGCCATATGCATTTTTCCGCAGCATCAACAAAATAATGCAATACATACCCCCCCCCAGACAATATTTCCCATGCTGCGGCATCTCTACTACTTCTGCAGTCAGAAAATCGCATTTGTAACATCAAGTTCTGGACTTATCAATTCTTGTCCATTCAACTTCAACTGCTATTAATAAAAAAAATATTTTCTAGCTGAAAATTTCTCATTTAAGCAATTTAAAAATGATCAATACTTATTTAAACCAGTCATTACTTCCTTTTTGCCATGGAATCACTTTATACTGGGCACCGGTGTGCTACACACAACATTAACATGAATATCCCTTCTGACATCTATAAAAGAACAGGGATTCGAGTTTTCTTGTAGCTCCCTCTGGACCAAAGGAAAATATTATAACTCTTCATTATATAGATCATATCATTACATCGGCGAAGTGTGGGCGCACTACAGTGCACCTCTGCCTACCCCTTCGGGGAATACAGGCGTGATGATGATGATGTATTATATAGATACCTACTAACTCATGTACTTTAGCCTTTTTAAAACATAAACCACTATGTAGGTAACTATTAACATAGTATAGCTGGGTTGGCAACCACTATAAAGTAAGAGTAAATTTCCTCATTGTCCTTTACTTTAATATCAATGAAAACGCAGTTGTCCTTATCTGCAAAATTCTTTGAGACACAACACTATTATGATTACCCTTGCAATGATAACATTCCTCTTTAGCTAGAAATTTCTAAAATACTGCATAGATGTCATCTTGCTCCCAGTAAATTATTTCTTGTATTTAGGCAGATATTTCATACATAAATAATTAAGATGTTGTCCTTCACAAGACAGGCAACTAGATAGGTAGGTACTTTCAGTGTTTACAACCTCTTTCAAGTGTTTTATAATCAAGCTTTAAACTTCTTGCATACTTTAATTTCTTGGCCTAACCGATGTTTTCATTTACACATAACATCAGAAGTAGATACTTCATTAAACTATTTTAGTGAATAAACCCTCTAAAATAAACACAGTCTGCGACAACTCTATTCATAGCTGCTATGATCAGTTTATTCTATTATAGCCCCAACTGAATCAATATATTGTTATTTCTAAATTAACCTTCCGTCCACAACAATTTTGTAATTCTGTGCAATAGTACCCAAGCCACGGACAACCTCTAGCGCAGTATCTGGCAAGGATAATATAGGATATGCAAGCCTATCATCTCTTGGTAGGGCTTGCTTGCTCACACTTGCTTCTAACTGCCACTTTAATATGTTCCCATTTAATGTGGGAAGGATAGCTAAGGCAACTTTGTATGGATATTGTCACAACCAGAATTAGCAATAATTTACTGTCAAGGTTGATACTTACGACTTCCACCTCAAACTGAAAGTTCTTACTCTCCTTCACTATATCTTGAGACCACTCAGGGCCTTGTTAGCCAGGGCCATGTATACATATGTATTCCTTCTTGCAAGCCCTTCGTACAAATGTTTAATTGCCCATTGTTCGCATTAAATCCTCTGAAGCCATGCTCTGGCATGGCTTGGCAAAGTTATATCTGTACAACTCGCTCAAATAATTCTGCAATTAACCGCATCATTAAGTCTTGTCAAAAGGTGCCTTGCTCATCGTCATCCTGGAATTATTATAAGGTATCATTAACAATGAGCTCTTACATTATGAGCTACTAGCAAGTAGCACTGACCGACTTATTTCTTAATGATATGGATAAATTTACTTGTTCCATGTTCCATACTCAATACACTAGAACATAATTTCCTTCAACATTCTGTGAATACGTTTGTAAATGTATACTTTTAAACAATACACTTTACACCACTTTCAACACAGACCATGCTGTTTGATAATAATATGCCTTCATAGCACCTTATAATATAATTACGCAAAGTAAGACGCTTTTGAAAAAGTAACTTCAAAATAGTAAACAATACAGAATGACACCATTTCGACACGTAAACAATAATCATAACATTTCATACTTGTCGCAGTACTCTATAACATGGCAGCCTAATACCATTGCAGCCAACACAACAAATGACAGGCAGTGATGGTAACGAGTAAGGAGTAACACACTTTAAGACGAACATAGACATTAAAAATACATCACATGGGTTTCTCTTTCCAGGGAAACCATAGATATTACCATAACTAAATAAATATTCGGATACCTCTGGATTAAATTAAATAGATGCATAAAACATAAGGCACCCATTCATGGTATCTAAAACACAAAGAGAAGTTTACCAAATAAAAACCATAGATTATACACGTTTAGTTATAGTACAAACAAATGTAAAAATATGGAGGTAAAATAAAACAAACAATTTATTTAATCATAAGTTTATAAATAAAACCACAAATGTTGTAAATACGTTTATTTAGCCGAAAACCTATATACAAGAGGTTTTCGATGTAGGACAAATCATTGTCCCATGAATACTCATGATGTTGAATCACATCCTCTAAAAGATGTATGATTAGAATAAATAGTTCTAACCAACTTGTCTATTTAAGAAAGCATAGGTCATAGCCACCCCAGGTCATCCCTTACTAGTAAAACAACTTACAACAGGTTCTCCCAACGGATTGGGACCAACCTCCTTTATAGTCTCTAATAGTGGCACTCTTTGCTTGTCTGCACTTAGGAACCAGCCTCCCTGAACGAATCGGGGCCAGACTGTCCACAACTCTATATAGCACTCTGTCCCACAGACAGAGTCACCAGTTTGTGTACCTCTCTATTGCCACTCTGCCAATCTATATAACTTGACTACAGCCTCCCTGAACGGATCGGGGCCAGACTGTTTACTGCTCAACAACAACTTTGTCTATCAGACAGACTTACCAGTAAGCTCTGTCTATGAAGGGACCCTGAGATAGCAGACCTCCCGAACTTAAAGAAAAAAAAGAAAAAAAAATGTACCCGGACGGGCACACATTAAAATTAAAAATAAGTATAGTAAATCTCATCTTATACTGCTCAAAACTCATTATCTGATTAGACCGAGCACCTCCACCATAATGTCGCGGCGCCTGTGATTCTATAATCAGCATAATAATATAACGTCACCAATTCATCATCATGGAAACTGTGCGACCGACTCTCTTTACTGATTTTACTTATTCAGTCTCGTGTACCACTCTAAGGAGCCCAAGTTAATGGGTACAGTCTCTAACCCTCTGGCCTTTCACTGTTTTGTTCCTCCACTCTATGTTAAGGAGCCCAAGTTAATGGGTACAGATCCCAACCCTACGGTCGTTCACTGTTTTGTTCCTCCTAACATAACCTGAACACCACTGCGGTCCCTACGGACCCTCAATTGAGCCTCCACACACTCCCCTACAGCTCTACCCTGCCACCAGGTACTACTAGGTGTTCAGGTCTCTAGGTACTGTGCCCCGTTCGTATACTAGCTACGAAGGCAGCTGCCCCTTGCGCATACTCGCTACGCAAGGCGGCCTACTCAAATCTCTAACCATAGCCCCTCTAGAAAAGACTATAGCTCGAGTACAAACTCAATCGCACATTTACCGTAATGACGAGTCCGTGCTCGTATTACTATTTAATAATCTCAAATAATCTTTGTCGTAATAATAGTAATGGGACTCACCCCGATACTCTAGGTAGCATTGCCTCGTGCATCGTGACTCCACGCCTTGCACGCAATTACTTACTTTGTACTTACACGCTCTCTGTACCTACTGCATTACTACCTCCATCGTAGCAATGCATAACTTACAACCATTTGTCGGTCTTCACTCCATGAAGACTACGCTCACGTTTCTTGTTAACCACTGTAGGTAGATGTGGAACCATTTTACCACGCTTTGCTCTTAATACAACCACCCACATATCGTAGCGTTCCCACGCCTACGCCCTTTTTCTATCTAAACGCGCTCGCGCACTGTCAAAAACTAATGACATTGACACTCACCTTGTCACATGACAATAACAGGTAATAAATCGCGATGAAATCCGCGACAAGTATTGCGCAGGCCTTGGGAATTACGCACTGCCCTACATACGAGCAAGATGGTCGAGATTAACTGAGATTATTGTTTCCCTCCCATTAAATGCGTAATGGCGGCTCTCATCGGAATGTACTAGAAATTATTCCCACCAATACTAAACGAAATATAAGGTTCACTATGGATCTAGAAATAGGCAATCGTGTTCTTTCTTTCGTAATGCTCTGTCTACTCTGACAGGTATGTAACTCATTTAAGGGCGTGGGCACATTGGTAAGAAACCGACGCATTAAAATCCGTTGTAGACCCGTCTTTAAGTCTAATGACTCCACTTTGTATTGAGATGCCACATCCTATTTGCTCGTCTAGCATGTACGATTAGACTAGATTTATGTCATGGATTATGTCGCACTGAGTCGTTACGTTGTGCCAAGTCACAACTGCCTGTGCTGCCTATGCTGGCTTCTTTCTGCCTAATCAGTTTAAAGACACTTCAATTTTGGAAGATTGTAAAGCAGTGCATGAACTGTCTTAAAATAAACTCAAGTGCTGATCAAGATCATGTTACAAGGAAAACATCACGAAGAAACATGCATGAGAAGTTTTGAAAGGCATTAATTCCGTCATCTGATTCATTAATCTCGTCTGATTCACCTTTGCCTTGAGTTTAAACCTCGAAAAAAAACAGGTAAATAAGCGACCTACGAGATATACGCTCTATAATTACAATATTATATTTACGAGTATATCACATCGTTTAAAATAGGTAATGAACGACTGGGTATCTACATGCGTTTGTTCTACTTCATTTTTTACGAAATGAATGAGATGATGAAATTTAATGGTATTAGATGAGGAGGATGAGGCTGCACCTGCGATTAGCGGGTATTTATGCCAATATTGAGTAGCGTAGTAGAATAAATAGCGAGGACAAACCCTATAAATACACAATATAAATAAAAAAAAACGGCCAAGTGCGAGTCCGACGCGCGCACGAAGGGTTCCGTACCATTATCTACAAAAACGGCAAAAAAATCACGTTTGTTGTATGGGAGCCCCCTTAAATATTTATTTTATTCTGTTTTTTAGTCTCTGTTGTTATAGCGGCAACAGAAATACATCATCTGTGAAAATTTCAAATCCCTAACTATCACGGTTCATGAGATACAGCCTGGTGACAGACGGACGGACGGACAGACAGCGAAGTCTCAGTAATAGGTTTCCGTTTCACCCTTTGGGTACGGAACCCTAAAAATGGATAATGTAGATGCCAAAGATGGCGGATGACGATCAACATTAAGATTTAATAGTTTTATTAAGTTAGTTAAAAAAATAAGAAAATTATAACTTTGACTTCCGTTCAAAGAACACGTAAAAGCTACATTTTACAGCAAATTCTATTGCTCGCCTAATTTCTAATATGTGGTTATCGCCTTCCAACCAATAATGACGACAAGTATAGATACGTCATACAGTGATGTTTTTAGTAAGTAGTGCTCCTTCTAAGTATTATCCGAATTCTTTGGTTTGACCCCATTGGCTCCCACGCAATCAAATAACCCCGTAATAAACGAAAGAGACGAAAACAATTTCATGCAGAGTGACTAACATTACAAATTACCAGGAGACCATAACCTAGTAGGCAGTAAACGGAATCTATGAATCTACAATGCACCAAGGCTGCGACGGACGATGGAAACGAGGCAAATGGGCAGTGGGGGGGACGGGGAAGCCGGCGCCAAGATGTCTGCCGATAGGGTTGGCTCGCGTGACTCCAACTATTTCAGCTGAAATACTAACAGGGTTGCCAGTTATTGGTATTTAGTTGGGTATAAATTACTATTGGCTGGGAATTCTGCGTGGGACTGATCAATAGTGTAGGTAATATTAGTTTGGTATTGGCTTTCTGCTTTCTATGAAAAGTTCCTTAAGTGATAGTGTACCTAGACTTGAAAGTTAATAGTTCTTATCGTTATGTGGGGTGGTGACGTCATTGCGGTGTTTGGTTTTACCTTTGTCTATTGATTGGCTGGCTTGAATCACAGTTCATAGCTGCATAAGATATAAAACTAGTGTTAGAAAGTATTTCAGCTAGTTTTAAAGCTAGTAATGTTTTTCCGTTAAATTTCACCATTTCGTTCATTTCGTAAAATAGAAGAAGATAAAAGCTAGTGTTTTCATAAATTAAGATTGAATAGGTTTACATAATCACATGACTGATTGTAAATTCTATAGACATAGATTAGATAGTCTTAAATTCTACTTATATTTTGAGCTGAATCACTTGAGAGAATGCAAGGTATAATAAGCAAGTACCTATTATCATATTGAATAGGATCGCATATTTGGTAAGAGCCTATTGCCAAGCCTAAAATTTATCCTTTGGGATAATTTTATTATGCCACATTCAGCAAAATAGGGTAGTAAGGATTAGGATGTAAATCCTTATTTGAAAAAAGCAACCATGGAGTTTCTTGCCCATTCTTCTCCATAGGAAATGCATTCCGAATGGGTGGTAGAGCTATTTTTACTATTTATTGACGATTCATAAGTGCCTGTATTGGTTTATATGAATAAAAAATATTCTGATTCTGATTCTGATGGACTCAGATCAGAAGGTCACAAGAGCTTAATAACAAGTCAACAGCTGTATTTTGAAATAGAAACGGCATCCCCAGTGATAAAATAATTAAATTAAAAATACGTAGAGTGCAACTCTCATTCCATAATATCCAATGACAGAATAAGTAAAGAAATGGATAAAAATAATGCCACAACACAAAAAAAGCTTTCTCATGATAATAGACCGGCGACACAACAAATCTAACACAATGGACTCTAATTCGACCGTTGGCATCAGCTGATAGCCCAGACGGTCTACTGCAAATGACTAGACCAGACAATTGGATGTATCAGCACTTTATCTAACTATGATCAAGAAAATTTAGCCTTGGGTGGATGAAATTCAAATAATTTCATGGTATTTATAAACTCTAAGGCTTGTTGACTTGATTCTAAAATAACTAAATCAGTCCCCGTATTAATTACAGTTCTTATAGATCTACGTATATTTTTATTGGCAATATAATTCAGTTTTAACGTAATTAGATTCAAATTTTTATAATTAGGTACTTTTAAAAGGATGGTAGCAGCCATGGTAGCATGGTAGCATTTGCAGTGGCAGCCTCGTGGGCAAGCACGCCCGCCTTGAACGTAAGGGGTGCAAGTTCAAATCCCAGGCCTGCACCTCTGAGATAATTTTCAGAATGATGAAGGAAAACATCGTGAGGAAACCTGCACGTCTATAGAAAGGCGTGTGAAGTTCACCAACCCGCACTGGACACTGGACTGGACTAGTGGTGGAGTATGGCCCAAATCTCCCTCGTATCGAGGGGGAATGTGCCCGGCATAATGGCAATAGGGTCGCCCTCTATTACATTTGGACCAAAATACATCGGCGAAGTGTGGGCGCACTACAGTGCACCTCTGCCTACCCCTTTGGGGATACAGGCGTGATGATGATGTATTTTAAAAGGAGGGACTTTAAAAGTTTGAATTAAATAACGATTTATGAGTATATTAGATGATTGTGAAATGTTTTGTAAATCTACCCACAAATTCTTAAATAGGTAAGGTGACCCCATTAAAATGTTTTCAAATTTCAATATTAGAAACAAGGACGAAGCAAAAGAATATTCCAGTAGGACTATTGTATGTTAGAACATACCTACCTAAGTAAAAAAATATTCCTTTAATCCTTTTTTGAAATCGGCATTTTAATAAGATCCATGAACTCAAATTAATTCAATAATCACATAGAAAAATAAAATTGCAGTCATCATACTCTAGATTTTTACAACGCAGTGTGTACTGAATAGGGCGTTGACACCAGATTCGAGGGTGATAATACTCTTATCGGAACATCTGAACCCTTAGAGCCAGACAAACCCTTAGTATACCTTTATCAGCAGATCACGTGTGTGACCCTTCATTAACAGTTTAAAGCGAATTTGGTAATGGGCGTAAGGGCTAGGGTCTTTTTAAAGGTGCCTTAGTAAATTTCCAAAAATATTTGCTCCTAATCCTTTTGTTGTTTTTGGTAAGAAATCTTCAAACGCAATGCAGTTTTGAAACTACCAACTATAATTAAACGTAAAAAATATAAGATATTATTAGGTACTGTAAGATTGTCAAAGGAAAACGCGTTCTTTCCTGATGGTATTCCTAATACTTGACTCACTATTAATAAATCAAAGTCAAATCATTTATTTCGTGTACACTCACAAATTGTCAAGTTTACTTTTTTTTTATCTGCTACTATCCACCAGATCGGAGCGCGACCTCAAGTGAAAAGATCTCACCAGAAACTTAGTGAGTTAATCATTTTTTGAATTGCCATAACTTAGTTCAATTAGATAGATGTAGCTCCAGCATAGATATTGCTCCAGCCAGTGTAATTAAAAGTATTCGTATACGGAATGATACAAGGGTAAATTCTGGACCTGTAGCATGATTGCGTAGACATAAGTTTGATCTCTTTTAACTGTCAAATTCGTCGAGAAAATGATGTCACACCAAGCCGTGTTCAGAACAAAAAGCTCGAAGTGACGACATTTTCTCGACAAATCTGACAGTTGAAAAAGATAACTAAAGACTTATGTCTACACGGTCATGTTAAGCGTGCTGGGTCGTATATGGAGTATTGACATACCTATGAAGCTGGAGTCATCGTCGTCGCGGCGGAGTGCGTGCATGACGAGTGCTGCGAGGAGCGCTGGCCGCGCGGCGGGCAGGCCAGGCGCCAGTCCGCGCAGGGACACCGGCGCTGCGCTCAAGATCGCGCCGCTGAGCATCTAGCGGACAATACTGAGCATCACTTGCTCGTTCGCACTGCTGACAAAATACACACATTTTAACATCTATATACTTCTATATCTACGTCTCTACTCCTATATACTTATACTATATATAAAGCTAATATACTAATATTATAAAGAGGAAAGATATGTATTTTTGTATGTAACGCATCAACTTAAAAACTACTGGCCGATTTCAAAAAATATTTTACCGTTAGAAAGCTACATTATAACTGAGTAACATAGGCTATATTATAAACCCATGCGACGCCGGGACGGACCGCTAGTATAAAATAAAGAGCGAGATTCGAATGCAATTAACACAATTATAAATCAAACAAGTTTATGGATGATAGAAGAAGCCCACGTGACCGAACTCCCTGTTATTCAAGACTTGGTCTGTCACAACGAATAATTGTAGCAAAGAGGGAGCTTTTCCTAATATTTGACAGTTTCATACGTATTTGTGTGTGATTATGACGATTCGTGTTGTAAGACAGATGATTATTGATGTGTTTTATTGCCCTTGTCATAAATACAGGGGTGGTTTAAAAAAAAATCACGAATCTCGCCGCGTCATCCAATACTTTTATGGAGTGTAGAAGTAAAGGAGAACAATCGCCTATGGGAAAAAAATTGAAAGTGTTCGTCGCAATGCAATAAATAATAGTTCAAAAACCTTTCACAATTGCGCTGGTGCCGACAAAGGGTATCGGTATCTGGTATCGACGCCCCCCTGGAATAAGTCGGTATGCGCTATTATGGACTTTTTGGTGTTATGCCAGATTCGGAATCAGCGATTTTTCCGATTATCGGTTTATACCCGGGGGGCGTCGATATATGTTTTAACTAAAATTGCTATATTCATACCATACCCTTTGTCGACACCAACGCCATTGTGAAAGGTTTTTGAACTATTATCTAATGCATTTCGACGGACACTTTTTCAATACACAGATGACTCTTCTTTACTTCTACACTCCATAAATACATTAAAAAAGTTTTTGACGTAGTCGTTATAAGAGTTTACAACCAGTTGGCGTCCTACTTTTTAGCATTTTATTAAGAACCAAACCTTATTAAAATACCAAGAATTCATCCAAAAATTGTTGACTATTTCAGCAAACGCTTTTGTCGAATCTTGACCTAGAAGCTGGGAACACTTAAGCCTCTAACACACTGGGGCGTTGACACTCGCGCGTCTATTTTTTACCAATACCAAAACGAATTCTATGACAATATGCTTAAAGATTGAATTGCTGTAGTAAAAGCCACGCCCTCAAGCGTTTAAAGTCGTTTGCGCAGTCACTGTTATTCTGTTGAAGAATTAACTTTGACTATGAGACAATACAGTTTTTTTTACGGATGCCGACGCCCCTGTGTGCGGAAGGCTTCATTGTTTAGCGGTACGAACAAAAGATTGAGTTGCGAAGCTCTAATTAAGACGCTTGACATTTTGGTATTGTCCCCTTGTAGCTACCAGCCTCCTTTGAAGATTCTATCTAGATTCAATGCCGATAAGAGTGCTATTTGGACGTGGGATGTTATTAAAATACATCATGAGAGCAATTATGGTATCAGTTGTGTAACAGTAGGGTTAGTAGCTAATGTGCGTCGCGGTGCATGCGAAAGCGATCCCGTGGCGCCCCGATATAAGCGGAAGATGGTACACCGTCGGTTTTTAGTGGGTATACGGCCTTCTGCCGGGACTCCCACATAACCCTGTTACTTCCCTTGAGGTGGCAGGGTATCCATAAAGGATTTTCCGACGTTAAAAAAAAAAAAGGGTTAGTAGCTTATGCCCTCAGTATCAGTTCCCCTCGTATCAGTTGCCCACGTTAATTTTTATGACATAGAATACCTATTAGAAAGTACTGTTGGAAACAAAAATGGTATAGCCAAATTATAATACTAATTTAAAATACCAACTTATTTTGCATTGTAAATATTTTGTAAATAGTTGTTCAATAAATGATTTAATAATGAAAAAAAAGTATGCCAATTTGTTACCATGATAATAAGGATGAATAAATAAATAAATGATCTCAGGTAAAAAAAAAATTGATGTATTTATTTATGATCTAGAAAAGAATTTGGGTAAGTAGTACTTAAGTAGGTATATCGAAGGATGAAAGGCTATTCGACTTTAGCGACCCTGAAATAAAACTATTTTACGGATTTTATCGCGTTTATTTACTATTTTATTTTCCCGACGTTTCGGCTGCTTTACAGCAACCATGGTCACGGGGGGACTGAGGTGTTAGACGTCCTGATGTCATAGTTAATAACTGGGTACCCTCATATTTAGTTGTTGTTTACGGTCCCATCCACGCAGAAAGTGCTTACGGTGTCTTACGTCGGGAAAATAAAATAGTAAATAAACGCGATAAAATCCGTAAAATAGTTTAATTTCAACACTTGTCTTTTATGAAAAATTACTCTATGTGGTATACAAGGAGAGTAGGTACCTATTGGTTGGAAAAAAAATCGAGATGTGAAGTCTATTTGACTTAAGCAACATTTTTGTAACTTTACAGGAGAGCATACTCGTTCGATGCTGAAAAAATCGCTATACCCAAATATGTGAAAAAATAATAGTCAATATCGCCTGAAAGTGTCGCTAAATCGATCGGACCGCAAACAACAACTAAATATGAGGGTACCCAGTTATTAACTATGACATCAGGACGTCTAACACCTCAGTCCCCCCGTGACCATGGTTGCTGTAAAGCAGCCGAAACGTCGGGAAAATAAAATAGTAAATAAACGCGATATAATCCGTAAAATAGTTTAATTTCAATGTGTAGTATTCGCGTAAATATAAGAAAACAATAAAAGACAAGTGTATTTTCAAAAAAAATTGTGTTAGTTTTAATTCAACATGTTAAAAATCTTATTAGAAACGACAATAAAATATTTCTGAATACACATATTTGTTTGGAAAAGTCTACAGAACTTATATTTTTAGGGGTAGTAGATATTTTTATTTAAATTTATCTTTTCAACTTCAATTTATTTATTAAATTCATTTTATAAATAACATTATTTGACGGGTAAACTAATGTATATAAATAAAAAACACCAGATACCCAAATACTTCTCGTTTTTTTTTAATGTTCTGCGCTGTTGGCCGTGGGGGGGCCTTTACAGCTTTAATACTTATCGTATGATTCCAAACTAAGCATAGCTTGTACTATGGATATTTTTTATTAGTTTTTAAAGTACATTGTATACACATAAAGATTGAATGTCTGCGGCATAACCCACGCAACCACTCGTCAAAATTTGCTCGTAAAAATCGAAACATTTCGCCCAAGAATTAGCTTTTTCTATATCTTAATACAGTTAGTTTTGGTATGACCGTATATTTGTAAGCAATGGCAGCCTCGTGGGCAAGAACGCCCGCATTGAACGTAAGGGGTGCAAGTTCAAATCCCGGGCCTGCACCTCTGAGAAAATTTTCATGTGCGAATGTAATTTTAAACAATGATTACCACTTGCTGAACGGTGTAGGAAGACATCGTGAGGAAACCATATTGCACATCTATAGAAAGGCGTGTGAAGTTCACCAGCGTGGTGGACTATGGCCCAAATCACCCTCGTATTGAGGGGGAATTTGCCCGGTATAATGGCAATAGGCTCGCCCTCTATTACATCGGACCGAAATACATCGGCGAAGTGTGGGCGCACTGCAGTGCACCTCTGCCTACCCCTTCAGAGAATTCAGGCGTGATGATGTAACGTAACGCATGTTCGTACGAATCCTGACACGTGCCTCAGCAGGCTTTATACATAGCAGTTTTTTTTGTTTCAAGTACGGTCTGTTTAAATTGAACAGTGAGAGACAAAGTTAATCTATCAGAGATGTAAAGAAATTCCACTTCTATATTGGATAAAAAAAACTGTTCGTTTCACGTAGGCTCGAGGCCGTCACGCGCCGAAGAGTCGCTCCTCCCGCGAGGCGCGAGAAATTCCCCTCTTTATTGTGTTCCGACGAGCTACGTGCAAATCTTAACACATTTTATATTGCGTCAATATTTATTATGCTCCAATTTTGGTTAAGCGTATTGTTCTATTTGGAACTAATATAATAATATGTGTTGGAGACACCCGGATGAATGATGATGATGACACACACAAGAATGGATGACACCCGGTGGGCTAAAATTTGTACCGACTGGATTCCAGATAACGGACACCGGCGCGCCGCCGTGGTCGACCCAGCAAAAGGTGCGATGACCTAGATCGTTATCTGGAGGCATGGAGTGATCTGGCAGGAGATAGAGATCTTTGGCCAGCAGTGGGACAGTATAGTTTAAAAAAAAAATTGCAGAAGAGTCTTGGGCACCAAGGCCCCTTCATTTTTAAAGGCATGAAAACAATATGTTTAATCAAGGGTACCGAGAAAATGACCAGTGTAGACATCAGGCATTGTCACCTTGAAGCCATTAGACTAGTTATATTCTACGTATCATTGAGAAAAGTTATTGTTTCATGTTTTTTTTTTTTTGAATGGATAACGCTGTTGGCCGTGAGTTGGCCTTTACACCTTCACCGGAGGAGGGTTTTCATGTCATGCAAAATTAAGTCATAGCAAGTCCACAGCAATTGTGTTAGGTGACTTGGGGCCCTGCTGTTTACCAGCGAGGTTAACCAATACAAATGGTCTTTTAATATCGAAAACTCTGTAAATTGCATGCTATCATTGATAAGTAATTATAGAGGTCAGCTGATGTATAGAGTGTATTATTGGACAATTAAGACCCCTTTCTTAAATCCATAGACAAAATGACATTTTGTTTGCACGGTTCGCTGCAGTCCTACCCCTACCTCGGGGAAGACAGATGTAAATTCTGGCACAATTTAATACAAATAGTCATCTTTAAGTCATTCCTAACTAAACAGTGCTTTATAATAAATTATCTTTCTATCTGTCTAATTGAACTAAAACCCAAGCAAGTTAGGCTAGTTCGTCACCGCACTATTTATATGGGTGGCGTGCACAGGGCGGGCGGAAACCGCAACACCCTTGTTTTACGGGCTCCTGTCGAGTGCGAGGTTAGTAATTCATTACTTTATGGGACCATATAATGCCTCTCAGGGCCTCAATTTTACTATAACTATCTATGTAGTTCGACAATGGCTTTATAATGCGTAAAAACAACTATTGTTAGTTATAGCTAGAATATAACCACTGTAGATCAAGGAATATGTACCTATTTCACCCAATTTATGTTGTATTGTCCGCATAGAAGAATCCCATACAATTTGGCACGTAGGTTGAAGAAATAAAGGATGTGAGCACGGACCAACAATGTTATATCTTAACGGCCTAGTCAAACTGGGTCGGGCCAATTGACTTTTCGTGAAAATGTTCACTACAAATTAAGTGTTAAACATTATTGAAAATTACATTCACACATTATATTGAATTTCCGTGGTAAAAACCACGCGACAACGCATCAAAGTTTGCTCGCGTTGTCGATGACTATTCGTTGAAGATTGAACTTTTACTATGAGTTAATACAGTTCGTTTTGGTATGGACATGATAATTAGTCAGCTGTGCCTATCGCAAGTAGGTAGTACCCAGGGTAGCTACCCTATAACTTTTCAGAACACCACCTGAATTTCCAACGAACGTCTAACAAACTTCGATAAATTCGTATAAGTAAAGACAAAAATGATTATTGATGGGTCCCGTTATGCAAATAGGGCCGCGTCCGCGCTAAGTAATGCCCAAGTTCGGGCCAACTTTGGAAATGAAGTCAACGTTAATAACTGTTCACTTCTGTTCAAAGTTTATTAAGGACCGCTCGTAACCTACAGCCTATTTATTCTATATACATCATCACGCCTGTATTCCCCGAGGGGATAGGCAGAGGGGCACTGCAGTACATCTACACCTTGACAATGTATTTTGGTCCCAATGTAATTGGGGCCTATTGCCATTATACCGGGCATATTCTACCTCAATGCTAGGGAGATTCGGGCCATAATCCACCTCGCTGGCCCAGTGCGGGTTGGCGAACTTCACATGCCTTTATACAGACGTGCAGGTTTCCTCACGATGTTTTCCTTCACCGTTCAGCAAGTGGTAATCATTGTTGAAAATGATATTCGCCCATGATAATTATCTCAAAGGTGCGGGCCCGGGATTTGAACTTGCACCCCTTACGTTCAAGGAGGGCGTTTTTGCCCACGAGGCTACCACTGCTTTTTCCAACATTTAGGTACATATCTGTAATTTTTTATAAGTATCATTGGTTGGGGCTTTGACTGACGATACAAAAATACAGCTGTCCAATTCTTTGAAACAAAACACACATGTTTGAACATAATTGTAATAGTAAAATGGGTCACCCACGATACGACCGTTGCCTGTAATTTACCGCCACCGTTAATATTGATTGGATTGTTTGGTGTTTTGTAATTAGGACAGGGGGGAAAGAAACGATGTTTGGTTGCGTAGTACCTTACCAATAGAATTGAAAGCTTAGCATTGCTCTGGTACCTGTGTTTCATTATTGCTGTTCTCGTAGGGATTTCGATTGCTTTTTCAAATAAAATATAGCCTATGTTTCATTCTGACGTATAAACAATAACACTGTAAAGTTTTATCAAAATCCGTTCAGTAGTTTTTGCGTGAAAGAGTACCAAATATCCATCCATCCTCACAAACTTTCACGTTTATAATATTTGTAGGATGGTAGCTAAAATAAGACCTGTGTAGACGTTAGACATTGTCACTTTGAAGCAATTAGACAAGTCATATTCAAGCTACCATTGATAAAAAATGTTATTCTGATGCATTTAAAAATTATGTTATAGTACTCCACAACGATAGTGTTAGAGCACTTGGGGAACAGGTCACAGATAAGATTAAGTTAAATTTGGTCATAGTTTACTTATTAAGTTTTTCAGTTTTAACGAAACCATGTCAGTTTTTATTATTTGTGTGTAGTCTTGGGGTCCAGTTTGTATAAAATGTACAGAACCCTCTTTGATATAAAATAAGTACCTACTTAATATGTACATAGGACCCAATTTCGAGTACAAAAATCTGTTTGTATTGGTACTAGAGGTAATAGCGCATATCATATTGATCACAATAGGCACAGCGTGTGTACCCGGCGTCGTTCCAACACCCTGCACACACTCAGACGGGAGAATAATCTTGAAAAATATTGAAAATGTATTCTGTATATATCTACCAACATAAAACTTGAATGTGTGTGGTGAGAACTATTGAAAATCGGTTCTTAAACGTCGGAGATATGCGATAAGGAACATAAAAAAATATACGGATCGAATTGAGAATCTCCTCCTTTTTGAAGTCGGTTAAAAAGCCACGTGACGTATTCTTATTTTTCCGATTTTAAGTTTCAATTTTCGTCAGATTTTTGTACTGAATTAGTAGCTGTCAAAAACTAAAAGCAATATTAAAAACGACACTGCAAAAGAGGCGATGGTGCTAAGGGGCAGAAGCCAGATTTTCGTTTGATACACATCAATCTCTATTAGAGATATGTCGAAACGAAACGTCAAATTGGTCGTATTTTTTTCGACATATCTCTAATAGAGATTGATGTCTATCAAACAAAAATACGGCCCCAGTTCGTTTGTGTATAGGCAAATAAGTACCGTGTGTACTTGCTTATGTGTTTAATAAAACTAGGTCGCACGCGCTTTGACGCGCCTGTGAGTACAGGGCTTAAGGGCGAGTATTGCTTCCGTTTGATAACGCAGCGGTCGGGGAGGAACGACGCATAATATAAGAACATACCTACAAACGTTTTGTAAGCTATAGGTAGTATTTTTATTTAACAATCACCTGCCTCCCACACTACCTCTTAAGCAGTAATATTATAATTAATATTACTTAAGTAGTACTAGTAGTATTATTCCCGTAGTACAAAAAACCGGCCAAGTGCGAGTCGGACTCGCGCACGAAGGGTTCCGTTCCATTATCTATAAAAACGGCGAAAAATCACGTTTGTTGTATGGGAGCCCCCTTAAATATTTATTTTATTTTGTTTTTTAGTTTGTTTATTTTTTGTTATAGCGGCAACAGAAATGCATCATCTGTGAAAATTTCAACTCTCTAACTATCACGGTTCATGAGATACAGCCTGGTGACAGACGGACGGACGGACGGACGGACAGCGAAGTCTTAGTAATAGGGTTCCAGTTTTACCCTTTGGGTACGGAACCCTGAAAATGACATTACATTATAGGTAATATTAAAACATTATTACGTAGTTACTATAGAGGTGTTCGTAAAACTCTCTTTCCAAGTATACCCACAAAATGGCTGCATCAACAAAATAATCAGTGGCAAGTAAAAGTCATTTATTCTCTTTGACTTTATAAACCAGACTTGCCTTTCACATACCTTCTGCTCTAAAAAAATACATAATCATCATCACGCCTGAATTTCCCGAAGGGGTAGGCAGAGGCTTACTACAGTGTATCCACACTTTGCCAATGTATTTAGGTCCCAATGTAATAGGGGGCGAGCCTATTGCCATTATACCGGGCACATTCCCCCTCAATACGAGGGAGATTTGGGCCATAGTCCACCACCCTGGATGTTCACCGAAATTGATCTTATTGATGCCAAGGCCGGCTAGTCTTGTAAAGCTTCCCACACACCTTGGTGTCAAAAGCCACGAGTGGATTTTTTTTACAAATACCAAAATGAACTCTATTGAATCACAGAAAGTGTTCTTTCTTCAACGAAATTACATTGACACCGCGAGCGAATTTTGACGCGTGGGGGTGTGACTCTCATCACAGAAATTTCAACTTTATTTATATTAATACAGAGTTCGTTTTGGTTTTTATAATAATTTAGAGGCCCCGGTATGCGACTTAAGTCTTGATATACACAAATTGATGTTCGTATTCGTGGAGTTCACACACAAAATTGGATGTGTGAAACTTTACCGTCAATTGTTCGGAACAGCTCCTTGTCTATTAACTCGTTGTACCTACCTGTATTACGCTATAGAAGACGTCAAAGATTGAAACGAATCAATACCAACATGAGGTATACGGATTTGTTTTTAGAGATAGCCGTGTCTACTGGAACCTTCATATTTTTATAATAATTATCACTATTATGTATTCGTAGTTAACAAACATGATAAATTAATCTTCAGTTTACTTAACTATTTACCTACATAAACCTAGTGCTTAGGTATAACTACCTAATTAACTTTCGTAAATCTGAACGTATTCTCAACTCCATCGTGTTTTGATAAGCACCTACTTTACCGTTTTATACAGTGTAGAGGTTACCTTTCATGTAATCTTAATAAATAACAAATTGCAATTTCTTTTTTACGACTCGAGCTCTCTTTACAAGAAGGTCATATTGACATTGTTTTGTCCCGTATCACATTGTAGTACCTATTGAATTAGTTAGAAAGTTCAAATATAATTGAAGAATCTTGTCTATGAATTAAGAATTATTTATCTGTATAAATGAATGAAAACTCACCGTATCACCTTATCGAAATTTTCACAATCTTGATAAATAAAAAAAAAAATTACGTAAGCACACCCTTGTTCGAATTGTCTATTCAAATTTGAATTTGGAATGTCACTTTGGAACGTCTCACTATATTTTTAAATGTTCCTATAGTTGTTTTGGTGGCGATTTAAATTGTATTTTTCAAGGGATATACGATATAAATGGAAATAAAATGGAGGCGAACGCTTTGTCGTATTAGGGTTAGCAAGTTAGTGATTGTACCGCGCATGCGTGAGCCAACCCTCACACTCGCTACCCCTGCGATTCGACTGCGTTCCAAAATATCTATACCTACGTTTAGGGGAAGTTTTTTTTTAAGGTACCGACTATGAAAAATATTATTTTTTTACATTAGACAATAGAAATATTAACGTCTACCCCAAAATTTATAAAGTGACAATTTACAAAGGCAAAGCCGACCTATGCCTTTGTAAATTGTCACTTTGTAATACTGAAAAAAAAAATGTTGAAACCAAACTACATCTTGTCTAAATTTGACAGCGTTCTAAATATTCCCGTCTCGTTCTTACATTACAGCAGGGGGAAGGTTATCATAGGAATTTGCTATGCTGACTAGAAATAAAGAACTAGTACAATTCAATTGTAACGTTTACTTATTGAATACCTAATCAAAATTACAAAATTAAGCAATTGGATTTTTAGGGTTCCGTACCCAAAGGGTAAAACGGGAACCCTATTACTGAGACTTCTCTGTCCGTCCGTCCGTCCGTCTGTCACCAGGCTGTATCTCATGAACCGTGATAGTTAGAAAGTTGAAATTTTCACAGAAGATGTATTTCAATTGCCGCTATAACAACAAATACTAAAAACAGAATAAAATTTTTAAGGGGGCTCCCATACAACAAACATGATTTTTTGCCGTTTTTTATAGATAAATGTACGGAACCCTTCGTGCGCGAGTCTGACTCGCACTTGGCCGGTTTTTTTTAATATCACAAGTATTTTTAGTTACTACCTATGAAGCGAAAACGAAACATGACGACAGGTGACCAAAAATTGCCCTTATTGTAGTGTAAAGAACGGATCTTTTATTTTTGTAGGCGAGTTTCCAACCGTTTAAAACGATTTAATTGGGGTTTAAAACGGCAACATTTTATTTAAATTTTAAAATCGGTTGTTTTACATTTACAGTACCGTACAATGGACTGGGGGCGATCCCATTACACTCAAAGCAGGGCAAATTCTGAAATTCGCTGTTGACGGAAATCGAACCCGCATTTACCGGATGCAGTGAACTGAGCGTAGCTCAAACCAGGATCCGGTTCTTCAACATTTCTTTCCTTGAAGGCTGGTTTAGTCTAGTGACCTAACCCGTCTTCAAAAAAAAAAAGTTTTTGCAATAGGGATGGGATAAAAGAAATAAAACAACTCTAAAACTAAATGAATAAAATTTGTATTCACATCATCATGTTAAATACAATAATAGTGTGTGTTTTTTTTGTATTAATAAAATAGAAACTATGAGCTATAGATATAACACTCGAAAATACATCACCTTAACGTCAGATAAACTATTGAATCAATATCATTTCGTGATAACATTCGATTAGTCGATAAGAATGTTCTAAACTACAATTATGTATAAACTAACATTACTTTATATATATGTATACTCTATGTATTACGACTTCCTTCAGCGTACTTCCCGTCGTCCTGTCAAAAAAAAATATCATTAATATTTATCTGGGAATCGTTCGCAGGCCATTGGTATGGTACCCATAGTACAAGCTTTGTTTGGGATCATACGATGAGTATGTGTTGTCTGGCGCTATTATACGGGGTGTATCAGAAGTCCGATATAATACTTTGGGTACATATACAGTAGCTTATATGTGGATGCTTAGTGAAGACAGTTTATGCCTAACTATCAACTATGATAGTTAGGCATAAACGAAAAAAATGAAACTATTCAGAGTTATAGACTTTTGAAAATTTGTCACAGGTATCGTGTTCTGGCCTTTGGGTATGGGGCCATCCATAATCTTATTCAGCAGTGTAAACTACACATAAGAGGGGCGACCACCAATATCCACAAAACAGAACATGAAACTTTACATAGGATTCGAGGTATTACGAGTTATAGAAATTGCCAGCGAAAAAAAGTTGGAAAAACATGGTCGTATTTCGATATTTTTTTAATACCATTCAGTGATATACCCGATACTGATACAAATGCCAAAGTATTATTTCGGACTTCTGAAACACCCTGTTTATTATTATATTATCATAATGACGAGGTTTTATAGCGGCTTGGTGTTCTGGTTTAGACTGGTCGGTTCAGTGCACCGGGCGTATTGCGGGTTTGGTTTTTTTTTGGAATTTGCCTATTAGGTGTAGAATGCCTAACTTGAAACTGGCTCCTGCTTAATATTTAGGCGTCTCCTAGTTGACGCATCTTTAAAAGTATGGAGATCCATTTTGAAATTTTAGGATTTCGACTATAAATCTTAAAGGGTCGTTAGATGTTATTGAAAAATTTCAACAACATTATTTTTGCGTTAGGTCTCTATGCATTTAAAGATGCGTGTTGTTGAAGAAGCATACAAGTTTCATACCTTGTACCTAGCACCAGAGTTTATTTGGTCATGCCCTGTTTGGCCCGTCTCTCCCATTCCGCGCGCATCTGCAGTATCCCCTTGAACTGCGGCGCCGCCACCGCATCCGCTCCCTCCTTCTCCCTCCCACTTTCATCCTTCTCTATATCCCCATCTCTTTCTATCACAGCACTCTCCCTCCTCTCCTTATCCGCCGACTGTCTGTATTTATCGTCACTCTTCTGCCAATTCCTCTTCGATAGCGTATCAGCTTTGTAAGCCATGGCTTCGCATTTTATGTTCTTGATGTCTTCTCTATCGTTCGAGGGGTCCGGAAATGTTCTGTTTCTGAGTCTCTTTTCTGGAGTCGAGTCTGACACTTCCTTCTTGTACTTGTTCACTTCGCTTCTGTAAACTGGTGCGCTTTCTCTTTTAGGGTTTGATACGCTGTTGATGCTAGCACTCCTCTGATAATGAGCTCCGAATTGACTTACGCGCGCGGCGATATCAACCAACCTTTTCTCCTCATCTTTCGCTGAATCTTCGTTCTCTTTATCACTGTCTCTTGATTTAATCGAAGCGTTGAATTCATTCTTCAGACTCTTACTTCGTGTAGCAGTTGCGTCGCCGTCTTCTCTGCTGGCAGCTATGTCTTGAGCGATACTGTCCGCCTCAGAATCCTTGATTTTCAGAGATCTACGCGCGAACACTTTCATTAGTTCCGGCTCGTCGTCATTTCTTCTCTCGCTGCGAAGTTCTCTCGTCAAAATGACAGGTTTCTTTCGGTACACTACTGACTCGTCATGCCTGTCGGATCGTATGTCGTTAGAGTCGGTACTCTGTATGGAACTCTTGCTTCCGAAACTCGAATGGGACTTCCGATCAATAGATATATTGTCGTATATTTTCTCTGTACTCCCATCGGTGCTTATGGAGTTGGTTCTTGGTTTTTCAGGCCGATCTTGCAGTTCGACACTGGCAGCTTTCCTTTTGAAAAATGCTTTAGGAGTTGATGGACTTTGTGGAGTTACAGGTTGGACAGATTTCCTAGTCATCATTGGTGAGCTTTTGTCTTCAATTTGAGCAGCTTCTGCGACGTTTTCAACGGATTTGTTCGTAATAGAGTTTTGTCTGATAGGTGTGTTTTGAGTTTTAGTTTCTACGATCTGTAAACTGTCCAAATATTGCTCTTTTTCGACTGTCGGACTATCAAGTTTCTTTGGCGTTACGTTGGCAGTCAATACTATGTTTGTAGACGGTTTAGCGTCGACTTTATTGAGTTGTATATTCAGAAACTCTGGTACACCGGATTTGGTACCAGATTTTAGTGTTCGCTCTTCACTTTTAGCTTTCACAGTATCAGCAGTTTTGACAGGCGTCTGTTCTCTATTGATCTGAGTTACGGATATAAAACCTTCAGTTTCTGGTTTAAAATCCTTTTGAGCGTTGCTTTTGTTGCTCAAACTGCTTTCAACAGAAATGGTTTTCCTCCTATCCTCAATAGGTTTCTCTGGGCTACTCTTAACACTATCTAAAGAATTAGATTTGAGTATTGGAGCAATGAAAGGCTTGGGCGAGCTGATTATATCATCTATTTTAGCCTCTATTTGAGAGATGTCACTGTCTCGCTTATTTTGCATTGTAATTTGAATGCTATTAGTGAAAAGCTTCCTATCATCGTTGGTGTCAGTTTTGAGGCTATCCATGTAACTGCTATCAGTGCTTGGCAGGCTGTCATAATTAGTCTCGGCACTACCTTGCGTAATGTTGTAGTTTCTGGCTGATATTCTCTTGGAGAAGTCGTCTCTTTCGCTCACGTTCCGCCTGTAGTTTACCTCCCAGCTTTCGAGAAGCGGTTCGGAAATACCAACTATGGCTGGTAAGCTAGGCATCTGGTTTTCTTGAGAACTAATCGAGGCACTCTCGGAAGCGTAGCGGAAACTATGCGACTTGCCGATACTGCTCCTAGTTTCAACATACTCGTCACCTAGAGATCTCAATGCAGTCGTTACGTATGATTCTTCTGTTTTTGTTGCATGGCGGATGGAATCTCGTTTACATTCGATTACCTTCTCGCTGAAGTCTGATACGTGCTCGGAAGATCTATGCTTTATATTGTCCGAGCTTTGATGTCTCACAGTTTTGGGGGGAGATGTGGACAGCGTCATGCTTGGGTTGAAATAAGGTAGGTTTTTGGGCATGCTGCCGCTGTTGAACACGTTGTAATCGGGTTGAGTTTTCTTGATGCGCATCGCTCTGATCGGCGGCTCGTCGTCCGATATCGCGGCGGAATCCTCGTGATTTCTACTCAGTACTTCACTGCTAATAAATGCTTTAGCGGAGAATGGGTCCACTGGCCGCTGCGTAGACGCCGGCCGCTTTCCTTTATCGATGTTCAAATTAAACGAATCCCTCTTATCCTCAAAGGTTTCTTTGGATGACGTACGTTTGGTTCTTTCGATTTTTTCTGTGAACTCGTCGCGTCTGCTGAAGCGACTCTTCATTTCTAAATTCAACATTTTATCAGTTTCTTCGGCAATTTTGAGATCAGTAATATTGTATTCCGCACCACTCACTTTGGCAGCGCTGTACACGTCTTTGTACGCGCTGTCTTGAACGTAAGCACCCTTGTTGTCCAACCTTTTGTGCATTTGGTTGGAGAACACCTTTTGTCCGACGCTTTTGTGGGTCCTCTCGGCGGGCACTGGCTTGTGCCCTTGTCCTTCATAAAAGCTCCTCTCAGTATCCACAGTTTTGTACTGCGCTGACACTGCCTTCTCAGTTTTGGATTTCTTGACCTCCTGTTGACCGTCGCCATCGGTCTGATCTTTTTTGGACTTCTTGCCACTCTTCCTCAGGAGCAGTCTGCTGAAAAACGATTCTTCCTTCTTCGATGACCGTATAGCTTCGTTTTCCGACTTCTTGTCTGACTTGGTTTTTTTTTCGAGGCAAGTCTCTTCACTTTTCTTCTCGATACGGTACTTCGTCATTCTGTCTTCAGAGTGGTAGGTCTGTAGTGTTTCCTCGTGGGTCCTGGATGAACTCTCTCTGAGGGCCTGGCCTTGGGAGCTGGACTGGCTTCGCTTGATGGAGGACCTGGGCGTGTTGGCCTCCGCGATGCTGAGCTTGGCCGGGGACTGGCCGATTACGTGGCCCAGGGCCAGCCCCGGGGGCAGCGACGAAGACTTCAGCTTGGTGTCACTCGGGGTCTCCAGAACTCTCTGCAGCTCCCTGTTGACGTGGTGTTGGTGTTCTCTTACGATCATATGATGCTTCGTAGTGGTCGATGAAGAGAATGATTCTGAAATAAAGAAGAGGATTTTATGTAATACCGAATATGAAATAGCAGCGACAAGATTAGCATGCCATTGAAATTCCCAGCATTCTATACTCACCAGTAACTACTTCTGAGGTTTTGTGGGTGACATCAGGAGTAGTGCTTCTTATCATTTCTTCGTTCAATTCGGGCGTTATCGGCAAGGCTGAGGCGGCAATCTGGAGTGGAAACGACAAACCCCATCAGTCAACTATGACTTCATGTTAGCAAAATAATTTCAGCTAGTGTTAGTAAGCTTCAAACGGAAAAAAATATTTAAACACATAAGCATATTGCATTTGATTGAATTCATACAGTTCTTTCTTTTTTTTACGAAATGAGTGAAATGATGATATTTTAATGGAATAAGATGAGGAATGGCTCTACCTGCGTTAAGCGGGTATTTCAGCCAGTCTCAAGTAAATAATAGCTAGGGCAAAAATACACATCTATACAAATACATACAAATACAAATAAATAAAATTGGAGTGTCTGTTTGTAATATCAAAATAACACTTTTTTACCAAATGCGTATGAAAGAATCAGAATCAGAATCAGAATTTTTTTATTCATGTAAACCAATACAGGCACTTATGAATCGTCAGTAAAAAATAAATAGTATTAATAGTATCTCTACCACCCGAAAGTATATACGATACCTATAACGAAAACGCAATTTTAATTTTTTTTGTCTGTCTGTCTGTCTGTTTGTTTGAGGTAAACTTCTAAACGGCTGAACCGATTTCAATGGGACTTTCACTGACAGATGGCTGACGTTCAAAAGCATTAGGGTTCCGCGGGAAAAAAACATAATACCCATATTTCCGGGTAATCTCCCTAAAGTCCACGCGGGCGAAGTCGCGGGCACAGCTAGTTATAAATAAAAATGGATGATTACAGTGATAAAGATCATACACAGTTATATTTACGTCTGTAGATGTAGCATGTGCGCCAAGACTAGACTAATGTTACGGAATATGACGATTTCGTCTCTTTCTCTCGTATGAAGTAAGACAGAGAGTGGGCGAGCGAATACGTGATAGAGGCGTAGTCTTGAAATGCGTGCCTACCCTACTGTACACTATATTTACATAGATACATATAACGCAATTATTGTTATTTTGAAGCAGTTGTGCTGGTTATGTTGGCACCAAGTTAAAACTAAATTTAAATTGACAGCATTAAAATATTCCTATATTCCTCGTATATACAATACAAACAGCAATACACTTAGTTTTATGCCAATGTGACATTACTAGTAGGTATTTCTGTTAGCCTCTCCAGCTAAGCTAAACGCTTGTGATCAGAGTTGGGGGGGTCAGTCAATATAGCCAATGCTGGAAATAGAACCTGGAGCCTCTCGATTACCGCTAATTGTGTATGAGTGTCAAATGATAAGATATATCTTAGATACCTAGGTACCTATATTTTATTTAGTATTAGGTATAAATCTAATGATATGAATAAAACTATGCCAAATTTAGTCAAGGACTAATAAAAAGGATATTTTTTGATCAAAGAACATTTGAAAAACCATGCGTGAGATTTCATGATTTCATGAATTTGGGGCTTACTCTAATGTCTGACGCGTTAAGCACTGCAGAAACAGGCCCTGCAAAACCTAACTGTATTAATTCAGACAAGAAGCACATTTTCCTACATTTCATCGAAGACGTGCGCTAATTTAGGCGTGTCATCGCGTATCTTTGGTCACAGAAATTCTATCTCTACTTACATTGACATACAGTACATTTATAAAAAAAACCCGGCCAAGTGCGATTTGGACTCGCGCACTTAGGCTACCATACATAAAATATGAAATCACCGTACATTGGTCTAATGAAAAAAAAAACCAGATGGAGGGACAACTTAACTTGGAAAACTGTTGTCCCCATACCTATGATATGTCATTCATAAGTACAGGGTGTATCAGAAGTCCGAAATAATACTTGGATGCGATATTATATATATATAATATAATACATTATACGATACATCGGTATCGTGTATACAACTGAATGGTATAAAAATTTGATTGAAATTCGACCATGTTTTTTCAACTTTTTTTTCGTCGTTAATTTCTATAACTCGTAATATCTCGAGTCCTATGTAAAATTTGCATGTTCTGTTTTGTGAATATTGGTAGTCGCCTCTCATTCGTGTAGTTTACACTGCTGAATAGGGTTATGGATGTACCCAAAGGCCCGAACACGATACCTGTGACAAATATTCAAAGGTCCATAACTCTGAAACTATGAAAGTTATTTATAAACTGTCTTCACTAAGCATCCACATATAAGCTACAGTATATGTACCCAAAGTATTATTTCGGACTTCTGAAACACCCTGTATATAACGGCAAAAAACTATGAGTTTTTAAAGGTAAAATCAATTGGCAAGCTCCTCATGCGCCTCCTCTCAACTACGGGTAAGGTCTAGACAATGATATGTAAGCACAATGATATGAACCAAACCGCAGATACCCACTTTAACACTGTTCAATACTAACAGGGTTGGTTTTCTTCCGTCGGGGAGCGCCGTGCGTGCGCCGCGGCCGTACCGCCATCTTGTGTTTAGCGGCCGAGTGCGACAGTGGCGCCACGCCGGACGGGGGCTCCGAGGTATCTGTAGAATGGAGAGAAATATTGCCATTTTACCGGGCACATTCTCCCTCAATACGAGGGAGATTTTTGGGCAACAGTCCACCACACTGGCCTAGTGCGGGTTGGTGTTCGCCACACTTCACACTTTATAGATTATCTTTTTATGTTTATCTTTTACGTTCAGGTTTCCTCACGATGTTTTCCTTCACCGTTTCATTGGAAGTGGTAATCTCGGATGAAAATGAGATAATGAACAGCGGTAGTTGGAACACTCACTGTAGAAGTCGAGCTGGTCGCTCTTGGCGGAGTGGTCGTGCGAGAGCTGGTGGCCGCTGCTGCTGTCTTCATCCATCTCGTATGAGCCCACGCTGAGCAGCGAGCCGTCGCTGCACGAAGAATGCGATATACCCGCATGGTGCCGCTGTGGACAAGATACAAATCAAAAATTAATATAAGGGTCAGAGTCTCAAGGTACGTTCAGAAATGACATTGTCTCTGTCATTTGTATTTATTAAACATGTGGTGTGAGCGAGACAGTTTAGATTACACGTAGAAAATAGTATCAATTTAATTGTAGTTAGGAAAAATCCGATGATAACGAACATAACCTTTGCGTGAATAAGACCTCAATTTTGTTGTACCTTTATATGAGTAAATACCATCGTGCTAGTATATACTAAGGAGCCGCCCTATGGAGCCCGAACTGCGGTAAAATTCCGCCATATTAGAATTTGATTGTTTATATTGTTTGTAACTTACTTGATCTTAATTCTAAGATGGCGGATCTCATATAAACCATTATTGCCAACCTTCAAAAAAATCGCCGCAGAACATTACGAAGAGTTAAGGTCTTATGTCAACTCTATCTACTCTGAGGTTATACCCAGTATGCGGAAGGCATAATGAACTTAGTCTGGACTTGTTTGTCACATAATACATCCAAATAATATAATTAAAGTAAGAAGAAAGTACGAGACATCGTTTCAAGTCTGCGCCAGAGCAGTCTATGTATATACGTCAAACAGTGATACCTAGATAGTAATCTTATCGGAGTTAGACAGGTGTCATGGATGCACGAATAAAGATGGCATCTCCGAACACGCTACAGAATCCTACCTTTTAAGATGTACATCTTTATAGTGCGTTATCTAATACGCGCTTTCTACTTAAAAGGTTACCTTTGTTGTTAAAAAAAAATTGTTTTAAAAATATGCGTTAATCCTTCCCTAATACTGGGATGTCAAATCAAAAGCCACACGTCAAAATGTTAGCCAATACGAAAACGAGCTCTGTCTCAATATACATAGAGATTGAATTTCAGTGATAGCAAGCGGCTACCTGTCAAATAACATTTCATTGGGAATGAGCTTTTTCCGACTCAAAAATGTTCGTTTTGGTGTTTCGGCAGTTTAAACGCCCCAGTGTGTGTGGGGGAGGGGGCGCATACAGTAAAAATGGAGATGCCCTTATCGACTCCACCCTGCGGCAAATTTTTCTAACATATATCTAACATCCGCCATTGCAGTTGCCCTATATAGTTGCCGGATCAAGTAAGTACCTGTCTGAAATACCCGCTAAACGCAGGTGGAGCCATTCCTCATCTTATTCCATTAAATATCATATTTCATTAATTTCGTAAAAAAGAGGAAGAAGTAAGTACCTAAGGTGTCAAACAATATACTACAGGTAACTACAATGGTGAATGTCAGATAAACGTCATAAAAATTGTCGCAGAGCCAAACGCAGGGTCAGTCGATATGGGTTCTCTTACTAGAGTCTAGTTACTCTTTGGGGGAGGGAGGCTTTAATGCGGCATCACGCTACGACGTTCATAAAAAAAAAAGTGGCCTTAGTTAACTACAATGAGTTAAGCTACACTAAATTATATTTTCATTGGAAATTATTCTCGGCCCTATCGAACATCACAAACCTTAATATTAGCACTGATATGTCTCCTCCTCGGCGGCCGCTTGATAGGCACCTCCTCTGCTTTCGTCATATACAACATCATTTTATCGATACTATCGATTACCGATTACATCGACTCACTCACATCACTAGCACATTACGTCAGTATTGTTTATTACAGCCATTATGCATAATTTGTTTTTAATATGAAAAATCATCACACGAACTGAGAATTGAGAATCAAAATAAGTGTGACTTATATCGTTTAGTCATTTCGAGGTACTATCAGCAAGATTGGGGCTATTTCTTTACAACTTGAGATACCTAATCTTTTGCACCTATACTTTCTAGATATATAGGTATATCAACATGCCTGTGTTCCTAGAAGAGATAAGCAGAAGAGCACTGCAATGAACACACACTGCGCTGATGCATTTTGGTCGCAATAGGGAGCCGTTTTCCTCTTCAATACGAAGGAGATTTCAGTCATAGACTACCAGTGCCGGTTGGTGAACGTCACACGCATTCTTATAGACGTGCAAGTTCCTTCACTGTGTTTTCCTTCACAGTTCAGTAAGTGGTAAACATAAAAACCTTACGAGGTGCGGACCCAGGATTACAACTTGCACTTCAAGGCAGGTGTTCTACCGACTAAGCTTGATACCTAACAGAAAACAGTGGTCTGCTTCTAGATATATTTATATTTGAATTGTATGTAAGTATTTTATGTTCCAGATACCTAGATATTACGAAAGAATTAATTGCGCTTCAGTTGTATACTGTTGCAACATTTATTTCAGAATTATTCTTTTCAGAAACATTTTTGTAATAATTTGCGTGTATATGTGGTGTTGCAACATTCATATCTGTATTATAACTCATGCATTTTGTTTCATAATTAAATGAAATTGGCTAAATGCAACCGCTTTTCACGCTTAATCGCGAAACTGCATTATATTTAGAGTGTCCTTGAATGTATTCTATTTATTAGCAGTTTGAAAAGGCATAAACTTTGGTGTCTAACACAGTCATAATTGACAAACATGTAATTATAGCAAATAAGACTTTATTCGTAGAATTCAAAGAGTCATATTTGCAAACTAGTATCGTTACAGATAGAAGAAGCACATTTACGCATCTTTAAAAGTATAGAGACCTAACTCAAAAACAATGTTGTTGAAATATGGTCGTTAGAACGACCTTTTAAGATTTATATTCGAAAACCTAAAAATTTCAAAATGGATCTCTATACTTTTAAAGATGCGTTTTCGTAGTCACGTAGCTTTTGCCACAGAAGTTGACACTTTATGTATATTGGCACAGAGTACATGAAAAAAAGTCACGCTATTCGTATTGAATAGTACCTACGTGGTTAAAATCATGTCGAAACAAAATGCAATCACAAAAATTCCTAGCATTAAATTACCGGATTAATCAAAAATATTTTTTAAAAACTGCATACTTAGATACTTATCTAGGTGATTTACAGATTATAAGGATTGAATGGAGACATATTGGCGTCATTTTGCGCTACATTTGTTATTTATACATACCTACCTATTTGATAAGCCTGTCATTTATAAAGATAACCGTATTACCTACCTATCTATACTATAATAATATTATAAAGCTAAAGAGTTTGTTTGTTTGTTTGTTTGGTTGAACGCGCTAATCTCAGAAACTACTGGTCCGAATTGAATAATTATTTTTGTGTTAAATAGTTCATTTATCGAGGAAGGTTATAAGCTATATATCATCACGCTACGACCAATAGGAGCGGAGCAGCAACGAATAATGTGGCAAAAACGGGAAAATTCCCGAACATGAATCGGGTATTATAGACTTATAATCATAGACTTTATAACATCAATCTACGCCAAAGTAACTATCGCGGGTGAAACCGCGGGCACAGCTAGTTTACCTATATTTATAGTAGGCTACAAATCAAGTATCTATCGTATTATATTCAATATATAAAAAATAATACCTATTCCCTTTACAGACTAGTTAGTAGATTAAATAGTTAGTACATTAAATATTAAGCCTAATTAAGGACTCTGACCCCCACATCAGAGGTAGCACGTGGGCCAGGCCGTATTAGGGCACGGAATAAAAAAAAACCTAGTTGGTAGTACGCCCGCCTTGAACGCAAGGTGTGCAAGTTCAATGCCCGTGCCCGCACCTCTGAGATTTTCATTGCGAATTTATTTTCAATAATTATGACCACTTGCTAAGCGTTGAAGGAAAACATCGTGAGATAACCTGCACGTCTATAGAAAGGCGTGTGAAGTTCACTAACTCGCATTGGGCCATAGTCCACTACAGCCCAAAAACTACTTCGGCGAAGAGTGGGTGCACACCAGGGCACCTCTGTCTACCACTTCGGGGAATACAGGCGTGATTATAACTTGAGAACGTCTTTACTTTTTTCTATTCCTTTGTTTTTACGGTTAAAAAAAAAGAAAATTGTAAATAATTAGGGTTCCTCAATTTCGCGTGTACGAGGTCGCGAGCTCAGTGTGTACTTCGATTAGTGGATTATGAAAATACATTGATACATATTATGTTCTATCGCAATTAGGTAAAGGAGTTTTTTTTTAATTTATTTATATGCCAGTCACAGCTATGATTATGATTTTAGTTCTTATCTATCGACTAAATATTTAGATTTGTGAGTGTGTAATATGGCTCCATGACGTCATTATTATATGGCGGAAGTAAGCAAGGTTTTATCGATAATATTTTTTATTGTTATACAATCCATACAGAATATTAATACAGAGGATACCGTGACTCTACATAGAGCTATCTTGTTGTTGATATTATAATAGTGTAACTCTACTTTGGTCATGCCGTTACTCTACCAAAAAGTACTAACTTTATACATAGTACTATTAGCGCCCTGTGTATCAGTATTTTTTAGTTCATAATGATATTTCCGCATTTATGACTCTACTATCTTCTATCGGCGACTGCGCAGACTTCAATTATTCAATATCTTTAAAAATTATAGCATGTATCATTCTGGTGTATAGACAATAACACTGTAAAGTTTAATCAAAATCCGTTCAGTCGTTTTTGCGTGAACGAGTCAAAGTCAAAGTCAAAGTCAAATCATTTATTTTGTATAGGCCTATGGGGGCACTTACAAATTGTCAAGTTTACATTTTTTTCTTATATACTACTATACTACCACCGGATCGAAACGCGACCTCAACTGAGAAGATCCGGCAAGAAACTCAGTGGGCTGATAATTTTTTTAAATCGCCAAAACTTATTACAAATACACAGGTACATATAGCTCCAGTGTGTTGCCTTTAGAGCTGCGTTTAATAATAAAGATAGAATAATAATACGTTAGTAAGGCAACACACGCTACACTTTGACATGACGGGCAATATTTCGATTTTTGTTTTGAACCTGAGCTGTACAATCCCAAGCTGATTTATCATCTAAATAATCCGAGATTTTGTAATATCCCTTTTGATACAATTTGGATTTGATTGCAATTTTAAATGTGTTAATGGGCAAATCTCTGATTTCTTTTGGAAGTTTATTGAAAAAGCGTATACTTTGCCCCATGAAAGAGTTATTTATTCTGTGGAGACGAGTAACGTGTACGGATAGCATATGCTTATTCCGTGTATTTAAGGAGTGAACATCGCTTCTTTTTTCAAAATTGCTTATATTTTTCTTAACATACATTAAATTTTCAGTAACAAACATCCATCGTCACAAACTTTCACGTTTATAATATTAGTAGGATTTATAGGAAATAGAAATCCAGCTATAGACCCTCGACAATTACATTATTCAGTACAACTGTAAGCTACAAAGCTGTGGCTAATAGATCATAACATTCTGAAGAGTTAAAGGGGTGTACAATTTTTGGGTTTCAAATCGAGGGGTAGGTATAGTCTTTCGGCTATTTGACTTAAGTGGCACTTTTGGGAAATATTGACTCATATACATATTTGGAATGAGCTAATTTTACAAGCTTTATAATAACTTGCAACGTATGTATGTCCGGGTGGAATCTTGCAACTGAATTTTAAATCAGTTATCTTTAACCGATTGAGCAGAAATTTGGTGTACACGCTTATTATGGATGACAATGCATGCTTAGCTATCGTCATTTTAATCCCAATATGGTGGATCATCCAAGATGGAAGAATAGTTATTTTTTATTACAAGCTTTATAATAACTTGCAACGTATGTATGTCCGGGTGGAATCTTGCAACTGAATTTTAAATCAGTTATCTTTAACCGATTGAGCAGAAATTTGGTGTACACGCTTATTATGGATGACAATGCATGCTTAGCTATCGTCATTCTAATTCCAATATGGCGGATCATCCAAGATGGAGGAATAGTAATTTTTTATTACAAGCTTTATATTAACTTGCAATGTATGGCCGGGTGGAATCATGCAACTGAATTTTAAATCAGTTATCTTTAACCGATTGAGCAGAAATTTGGTGTACACGCTTAGGATGACAATGCATGCTTAGCTATCGTCATTCTAATCCCAATATGGTGGATCATCCAAGATGGAAGAATAGTTATTTTTTATTACAAGCTTTATATTAACTTGCAATGTATGTCCGGGTGGAATCTTGCAACTGAATTTTAAATCAGTTATCTTTAACCGATTGAGCAGAAATTTGGTGTACACGCTTATTATGGATGACAATGCATGCTTAGCTATCGTCATTCTAATTCCAATATGGCGGATCATCCAAGATGGAGGAATAGTTATTTTTTATTACAAGCTTTATATTAACTTGCAATGTATGTCCGGGTGGAATCATGCAACTGAATTTTAAATCAGTTATCTTTAACCGATTGAGCAGAAATTTGTTGTACACGCTTATTATGGATGACAATGCATTTCTAATTCCAATATGGCGGATCATCCAAGATGGAGGATTCGTTATTTTTTCTGCACTACCACAGTATGGGTATCAAATGAAAGGGCTTGTCGACTAACTGAAAGCTTGTTTTTTTTTAAAATTACCATTAATTTATTGCTGCGTCGAATGAGTATGCTCTCCGTAAAGTTAAAAAATGTCGCTTAGGTCAAATAGCCCCCCTAGCTTTCACCCCTCGATAAATTTCTTTTTCTAATTTAAATATCGATTGATGGCTATGCATATGGACAAGTAGATGAACGGGACAAATTCGTCTTGAAACCCTAAATTAGGAAAGACCGCGCTCATAAAACACTATCGCAGGCGATAATGCCATGAAGTGCAGGCGGGAACAGATAATCTAAATATCATATACACGTAACAATACCAATGTCGAAATGATAAATAAAAAAATGATAATATATTTCATAATTTTAAGACGAATCGAATGATCGTGCCAATGGATCAATCCCCATCTTTATCACACTCATCAACCATTTTAGGCCTCCGTACCCAAAGGTTAAAACGGGACCCTAATACTAAGACTCCGCTGTCCGTCTGTCTGTCAGTCTGTCCGCCTGTCACCAGGCTGTATCTCATGAACCGTAATAGTTAGACCGTTTAAATTTTCACAGATGATGTATTTCTGTTGCCGCTACAACAACTAAAAAAGAGTATAAAATAAATATTTAAGGGGGTTCCCATACAAGAAACGTGATTTTTTTGCTTAAAATTGATAATGGCAATAGGTAGACGCTTGAAATATTCACAGAATATTTAGTTACATATTCACTTAAAAAATAAATACATAAATAAAAATTAAAGGGGGCTCCTGTACAAACGTGATTTTTTTGCCATTTTTATGGTACGGAACTTCGTGCGCGAGTCCGACTCGCACTTGGCTTTTTATTGATAACGTGTAGGTAATTATTGAATTTAATCTTAATGAAATTATAATATTTAATGGAATGGCTTCAATTACATGATGATGATGATGTAATCTTACTATTAAGTACGCGACACTGGCTAAAATTGAGAACGCAAGTGAAGCCATTCTTTGAAAAATCATTCATTCTTTAAAAAAGAAGAAGATCATACAATGAAAAGAGAAAAGAAGAGTGTTTCTCATCGCTTCTTTTCAGTAAGATCTTCCTTCCTGAGTCGGAGTCCTCATATCTGACGCTCGTGACCTCCTCTAACCAACAATTTGTTTAGAAGATGTGCCATCTTTGTCTGTTACCGGCGACTTTAAAAGCATCGTTTATCAAGGTATCGAGAGTGGTACGAATCTGATCGGACCAACGCCATGGGTTGCGATCTCATGACCTCATGTTTCGAGTTTCAGTAGGATAACCATGCCAAATCAAGGATAATAAGTGTTATGTAGTCTAGGTTATGGTTTGAATTATAAAAATCATTTAAATACATTTATGTCACTTGGAATTTACAAAGACCTGCGGCCAAGGTCCACCAAGGAGTTATTATAACGGAGATGGCATATGGAGCCCGCGCTGCGATAAAATTTTCGGGTTTATCTGACTACGCCATTGTTGTTTTCCCATATAATTTCCGTATACTAAAGATATTTGAGAAAACAACAATGGCGGAATAATTACCGCAGAGCCATACGAAGAGTGGAGTCGTTACGGGTACTCTAGTTACTCTATTTTTTTGCCAATACTAAAACAAACTCTATTAACTCATAAAACAAATACATTTTACAAAAAATAATTATATATGCTTATGAAAGATTAACCGTTTCTAATCTTATCATGTGTTAGACTAAAATAGTATTGTTATTATCGTTTAAACCGGATATCGGCTGGGATGCTAATTATAATATTACATTTGTATCTAGAATTATAAGGGATTTGTAATGATATGTTATGATACGTCAATTGGCTTATCCTAAGCTTCGAATAAATTATTATTTGTCACTCAATAATATGAAAACTACTGAACACAAGCTGATAAATTAAACTTAGGCATACTTTAAAAACCGGCCAAGTGCGGGTCTGACTCGCGCACGAAGGGTTCCATACCATTATCTATAAAAATGGCAAAAACATCACGTTTGTTGTATGGAAGCCCCCTTAAATATTTATTTTATTCTGTTTTTTAGTATTTGTTGTTATAGCGGCAATAGAAATACATCATTTGTGAAAATTTCGGCTCTCTAACTATCCCGGTTCATGAGATACAGCCTGGTGACAGACGGACGGACAGCGAATTCTTAGTAATAGGGTTCCCGTTTTACCCTTTGGGTACGGAATCCTAAAAATCCCTGCCGAGTGGAAGAAAACTGTTTTTTTATCGCCAGACAGCACATACTCATCGTATGATTCCAAACTAAGCAAATCCAGTACTATGGGTACCATACAATGGACTGGGGGCGATCCCAGTTACACCTACACCAGAGCTAATTTCCGCAAAGGTATTTTGCGAAAATTAAATTTCCCATGGAGAAGAATGGGCAAGAAACTTAATGATTACTTTGTCCAAAAAAGTTTTGTAATACTCATAGATACAGTTTTATTAGAGTTAGGTATATTTTTGTATATATGTATTATATGCATGAAATTAAAAAAATTAAACAAAATCTCGTTACGTAAGTCATATGAAAGATCCATTAATGAGATCTCTTAAATCATACATTAACAAAAAAAATTTAACGAAATTATAACATAATTTACGCATGAAAAAGGTAAAATGAATTAGTGGTAATTAAATACACAAATAATTATACGCGTGTCTGGGATTTTTGCGCGAAAATTACACTAGATATGTGGTTGTAACGCGATATTTCTAAAACTAACACGCGTACACTTAAAGCCAGTGAGACCGTATACCAGTGGTTCCCAAACTTATTTTGTATACGGCCCAATTTGAGGATAAATTATTTTTTAACGCCCCCATTTTTTCACCTACACAGTATATTTTTCCCATACAGCCTCTACACAACGCCCCGGATTTTTTTCTGGGTCTCTTACCGCCTTATAATAAAATATTTCTGGAATTTGCCGCTGATGGGAATCGAACCCGCAACCACCCGGTGCAGTGATCAGAGCTGTATACGCTCCAAGTCGTCGTCAAACATAAGTTAAAAAAAAAAACTAAATGGTGTCGTGGGACACCAGGTAGGAACGAAGTTCCTTCGAAGTAGACATATATGATAGGACATTTAAAATACCAGCTTCTACCCGCGACTTCGTCCACGCAGACTTCGTTCCATCCATCCATCCATCCATCCATCCATCCATCCATCCATCCATCCATCCATCCATCCATCCATCCATCCATCCGTCCGTCCGTCCGTCCGTCTGTCCGTCCGTCCGTCCGTCCGTCCGTCCGTCCATCCATCCATCCATCCATCCATCAATCCATCCATCCATCCATCCATCCATCAAACGACACAAATAAAGAGACGTCTCATTTAACGGTTTTTTTTCCACGGATTTTTTCTTACGGTTTTACTATCACATTTTTTTCAGTTCGGTCGCCTAGCAAAATACCTATTCCCTCCAAGCCTGCCGTAAGGAACTTCGTTCCAAAAAGTATGTATAAAAATTACCATATAATTAATTTCAGACAACCTCTAGTAAGAGGAAATTACGATTGATGATCTCTATAATAAAATTGGACGAAGTGATAATATTCGACATTGGACCATGATATCCGCAAAAAAAATCACACCATTAAAAGTATCTTTGATTTAGTGCAAATTAAATTTAGTTTTATACATACTTTAGTGGTACCCCACTTAGTAATATTAATTTATTAGCTTTATATCCCAACAGGATTTCTAATACCTACTATACTACGACACGAATAAAGTTTTTTGACCGTTTATATTTATTTGTCAAATAAGGCGAAGCCAATCCGACGATTATAAAACCACGTTGTATGCTATTTGTGGAACAAACACCGTCTGACAGTCTATCTGACAAGTTGAAAATAGCAAAAGCCAGTAGAAAATGTAATAGCAGTTATATTCTGAACGCTATACTCGTCGGTGGCCGACAGTGTACGGGCGCGGCGAAAGTTAGGGTTGTACCTACGAATAACGCCTATATACGGGTTGCAAAACGTAGTCTGAACTGACAATGACGCAATCTGGGCTTACCCGCGTGTCACGACGCTTATTTCACTAATTATTACGATTTACATTACATTTGATAATTTAAATAGGGTTTCCTATTCTGATTCGTACATTGAAGAATGTGTTGTTAATCAACGGTGAAGGCAAATATCGTGAGGAAACCGGCACGTCTATAGAAAGGCATGTGAGATTCACCAACCCACACTGGGCCATAGTGGTAGACAGTGGCCCAAATCTTCTTCTTGTTGAGGGGGAATGTGCCTGGTATAATGAGAATAGGCTTAACTAAACCCTAGGTCCCTTACATTGGGACCAGAAATACATCAGCGAAGTTGGACGACAACGTTGCTATAACAACGTGGAAATATTCATAATAATAAACTTCTAAAACGCAACTACCAATAAAATGTGAAAATTGTTAATTAGGCATCGCTCAACATTAGACGTAACTTAATTAGTCGATATTAGTAAAAACGTAAATAAATTCAAATTGGGTGGCAGACGCTACACATGAAAACATTATAATGGTACGTAGGTACAATAACAAGGGACAGATGACATCCGGGTCGTGTCCCATCTGATATGTCCCCTCGTCCGGTTTACGTCGCTTACTACAATTGATTGCCACATTATAATGCGCATGCGCCATTAAAATCATGACAATGACGGTTTGATGTTAAAGATGATTATGTGTGATATGGTTTTTTTCATCATTAATGTAAGTACCTAAATAGGTTAGATCAACTGAGTCCGAGACTGCGTACGCGCAGAATTTGGGCACTCAAATTATTGTCCAAAAATTAAAGTAGGGTATGTCCTTATAACATCAGCTATCTTCCTATGAAAGACCCATCACAATCGGGTTAGCCGTTCCCGAGATTCAACGGATTATGTACTGTCGCGTAACCCTATATTATGTTTCATAAATGAAATTAGCTTAAGTTAATACTTTTAACATCAGCCAGTTACCAAACAATCAGTGAAAGTCTGGTCAAAATCAGTCCAGCCGTTATGGAGATTACTCTATACAAACAGACATAATTATTATTTTTAAATTGAAACAATAATTTTAAAAAAATATTATTTTTAAATTATTATTTTTAAATTATTTTTAAATATTAATCTTTATAGGTAGCGAATTTACATTTAGTTAAAAGGTGTTATTTTGACTTAACAAACCAACACTTCATTTTTTTTATTTGTATGGATGACACCTATATAATAGTTGCATTTAACTGTGAAAACAATTGAACCGTGGAAAGTGTATAGAAAGCGTGCGCCGGAGTTCCGACGACCGATAAAATTAGACCTATTATAACTAAGAATACCGATCATGAAAGAGGTCTTTAGAAAATTGTCAGTTATTGTGACTAGTTTAATAAGGTCTCTTGTGCGGTAGGGATTGTTTGGTGAAAGGTCTCTTTGAAATTTTGTTATAATTTTCATAGACAACAAAGTGTAATAAATCAATGAGGTTTATAAGACACGCATCATTGGTTTCGTGGTTAGCGGTGCAACGGTCTTGGGTTTGATTTTATAAGTATTTATTAAATAAAAGTTACGTTCAATTATCTACAGGGTGTATCAGAAGTTCGAAATAATATTTGGACGCTAGCACCGGTATCGTGTATACAACTGAATGGTATAAAAATTTGATTGAAATTCGACCATGTTTTTCCAAATTTTTTCGTCGTCAATTTCTATATCCCGTAATATCTCGAGTCCTATGTAAAATTAGCATGTTCTGTTTCGTGAATATTGGTAGCCGCCTCTCATGAGTGTAGTTTACACTGCTGAATAGGGTTATGGATGTACCCAAAGGCCAGAACACGATACTTGTGACAAATTTTCAAGGGTCTGTAACTCAGAAACTATGATAGTTAGGTATAAACTGTCTTCACTAAGCATCCACATATAAGCTGCCGTATATGTACCCAAAGTATTATTTCGGAGTTCTGAAACACCCTGTATTCTTATTCTTTTTTTACGAAATTAATGAAATAATGAAATTTTAATGTAATAAGATGGGGAATGGCTGCGATTAGCGGTTATTTATTCCAATGTCGAGTAATTAATAGCAAGGACAAATTTAATAAATACACATTTTAATTAATAGAATTTGGGCGATGTACGTGATAAAGATACTTAAAAGTAAATAAAATTAAAGTGTCTGTTTATACTGTTAATTTTTTAGGGTTCCGTACCCAAAGGGTAAAACGGGAACCCTATTACTGAGACTTCTCTGTCCGTCCGTCCGTCCGTCTGTCACCAGGCTGTATCTCATGAACCGTGATAGTTAGAGAGTTGAAATTTTCACAAATCATGTATTTCTGTTGCCGCTATAACAACAAATACTAAAAAACAGAATAAAATAATTATTTAAGGAGGCTCCCGTCCAACAAACGTGATTTTTCGTGCGCGAGTCCGACTCGCACTTGGCGGGTTTTTTACTAAATGCATATGAAAGTAGGTATATACGATACCTATAACGAAAACACAATTTTTTTGTATGTCTGTCTGTTTGTTAAAACTAAAAACAGCAGTTGTATCATGAGCGCCAAGACTAGACTTATGTCACACAATATGTCGATTGGCTCTCTTTCTCTCGCATGAAATAAGATAGAGAGCGAGTGAGCGTAAGCGTGATACAAGTCTTGTCTTGACATGCGTGCTAACCCCACTGATAGGCGGACAGTAAGAAACCGGCCAAGTGCGAGTCGGACTCGAAGGATTCCATTATCTATAGCAACGGCAAAAAAAAACACGTTTGTGGTATGGGAGCCCCCTTAAATATTTGTTTTATTCTGTTTTTTTAGTATTCTTTGTTATAGCGGTAACAGAAATAAATCATCTGTAAAAATTCCAACACTCTAACTATCACGGTTCATGAAATACAGCCTGGTGACAGACGGACGGACGGACGGACGGATGGACAGCGAAGTCTTAGTAATATCGTTCCCGTTTTACCCTTTGGGTATGGTCCCCTAAAAACAAAACAAGTGTATTTTTGTAATAAGTACCGTACTTTGATTTGTATTACGTATATAATAAAACAAAATATTTTGATAATTACAAAATGACAATACAATTTTATTTATTAGTATAGATAAAAATTATACCTGTTGTGAGGTTAGTATTATTACAGCGTTCGTTCACGTTGGGTGGCACGGACCGGATGTACTTCCGAAATAGGGGCGTGCGCTGTCGATGCGAGAATATCGACATATCTTTAAACGCTTTGACGTTTCCATCGAATAATTTCGTGACATCGATGTATTTTTATTAAACTGTAAATTTGCTAAAACAAAGATTTGTAAACATTAATAATAAGTATTGTACCGGTTTATCTACAGAATGATAGCGTTACGATATTGTTATTTATACGGAAGAACCCACTGATAAAGAGGTCAAAGACACAATTATTCCCGAAACAATAATATATAAACTACTGGGTTTTTAAAAGTCTACGTTTATAATGAAAATTCAGTAATATTTTGTTAATGGCAACCTTATTGGTGAATCAAGATAACTGTCTACATAATAACTATACTCTATGCCCACTGTCACTTACAACCATTCTTAATATTTAAATCATTTGACTTAGACATAATACACAAACAAATATAAATATCTCCAGAGAACACATAATCATCGTATAATCCGAAACTAAACACAGCTTGCACTATAGGATTGTACCATACAAATTGATACAGTGGATTGGGGGCAATCTCAGACCAGGGGCCCGATCTTCGTTTGATAGACATCAATCTCTATTTCGAAAACTGAAACGTCAATTTACGAACTGTATTGCGGGTATCGAACCCGCACCCACCCGGTGCAACCGAGTGGCCTATTTTCAAACCAGCTACAAAAATGATTTATTTGCAATAAAAAAATATATAACCTCAAAATGAAAATACAGTCGTAATATGAATCCGATTGCAATCAGTACAATGCTTCGAACAGAAGGAACAAGGTGATTAGTAACGGTGACCACACACAGCCCACAGCCGCAGTGCACCGCGAATGCTGGCATTGACCAAACGCAACACCTCTCTTGTGTAACATACTGTATGTAGGATTCCGTAACAATAATAGGAAATTACCTTTTGATCTATTAAAAAAAAAAAACCAGACAACACATACTCATTGTATGATCCCAAACTAAGCAAAGCTTTTACTATGATTACTATATATAATGTACTGGGGACGACCCAGCGATCAGGGAATAATTTGGAAATAGACATTTTTTAAATTTGCCACTGGCGGGAATTGAACACACGAACATCCGGTTCAGTGATACAAGCGGCCTACGCTTAAACCAATAGACTAAGTCGTTGTAAAATATATTGTAATAAGTATTGAAGATTCAGTTTCTCAGGCACATAGATATCTTTAGATAAAATATATCTGGATGTAGATAACCGGTTACGCCCAGCCGCCTAGCCAGCACCCGTCTTGCAGCTATGTTTTAAAGATTACTTTCAATGTTTGACAGTTTATTTAGTATAAAAGCTGTCAAAAACTAACAGTATGGAACCAACTGGTAACGCACTTGCACTGGGGCGAGTGAAATGAATTGACTTTTGATTGAAAATTCGCTGTTGCATTCGACTTCACCGCGCGGGGCTCCACGTTATCTTTAAAATTTATCGATATCGACATTCACATTATTTGCACCTATAAAATAATAAAATACTATATACTATTTATGTACCCAAAGAGCAGGCTATTTCCTCGCTAAGCGAGTGGCTCTAGCAATACAGCGAGGGAATGCAGCTAGCGTCTCTTCCGCATGGGCCAAATCTTTCACATGTTTTAGAATATTATTTATCTTATTATTAATTTTACTGCGATTTTTTTGTGATTTCAATAAAAAAGTGGAAGCTTATATTTATTCATATTTTGTTACGGAACCCACACCTTTTTATTGTTGTAAAGCAACACTTATCGCTATTTAAGACAACGGGCGCATGGTAATTACACCAATTCGTTTCGAAATTGTTAATTTGCTTTTTTATAAATAAGGCTGGGTCAGGGACGCGGGGGTGGCTAGAGATTTCTCGACGAAAAACAAATGATTAGTTGAGGTTTACAATTCACAAAACGTATATCTACAATTAAAATGCAAAGTGACTCAAGCGCCATTATGGTAACTTTGCACGAAACGCAGCTCAAACGACGGAGAAATTAGCTAATAGAAATTTGAAATGCCACCTGAAGGGGAAGTACCTACTCTTAATACTGTAGATAGAAAATAGTACTCATTGAAAACATTCCTTTGTTTTTGAAAAGAAAGAAAACTGCATTTAAAGATTTTAGAAAAATCGTTTGCCACACCCGGGCATCGAACCGACTAAAATCTGTAAAAATTACACCCTGTACTTTTATTGCATCGATCCTTAGGGTAAGTTATAAAAAAAAATCCGACGATAAAAAAAAGAAGGGTAAATTATAAGGATGAAATCTCTCTCACAAACTTGGTAAATTACCTAATCATCTTACTCATGTGAAATAACCGTGATACAGACTTTTAAAATGATAACTTATCTTTGATTTGCGTGTTACATCATGCATTTTCTTAGGAAAAAGGAAGAGAATTAAAAAAACAAATGTTACGTCATATTGTCTATGTCAATATATAAGATGATAATGGCATCAATGTGAACAATAAAAAAAATCGACATCTTCTTGGCACATTTAGGAAACTATACTTTTTAACATCATTGTAACAGTCTTCGAATTTTGTGGAAAAAAATAATCGTGTTGTAAAGCTTACTATTATTTATGATGTATTTACAAGTCATGTTACATGCTCCCACGTTTTTCCATAGAGCATAGACCATAGAGCATAGATAAATACAACAGTTACTTCTCATTGGCAAACTGTCAAGTTTATACCCTAACTGTTCCCATAACGTCTCTATACGCCTATGAATAGCCGTAACCGAGCCTTGGTGAGAACTTGGGAAAATGCGGAGGTGTAGATATTTTTTTTTTACAAATAACCCAAAAGCTACGTCTTTGACCTTGTCATTTTGACTTTGTCAGACAAATCAGTCTATAAATATGAAAATAAGATTGAGATTAGCGTATATTGATGTATGACATGTAGATATAGAGTTCTTATTATTTTATCGCCGATTCATAAGTATTGGTTTACATAAATAAAAAAAAATGATTCTGATTCTAGATTTTTGTACGTATGATAAGTCAAAAATTTAATAAAACAAGTGTTTTAATAGAAAGTTCTCAAAAGCTCTTGTTAATATCTAATCATAGTTAAGTGGTATGTTAAAGAAATTTAACAATTAGTTAAGCTTTCGAGATACCATGACCGAGTGTTAGATAATAAGACGTGAACTGTGTCCCAAGTCCTGTGGGTACAGCCGCGTCAAAAAACGCGCGATAATTTTTTTGCTAATCCCAAACGAACTTTATTAACTCCTCAAAGAAGTACATTTTCCAATGAGATGTCTTTGTAATGAGAGACATTTTTGAGGCCTAGTCGCGTTTCTTTTATTACAGAAATTTAATCTTTATGTATATTAGCACAGAGTACATTTTCGAAAAATTTCAAGTAAATTCACTCGCCCCAGTGGTAACAGGGCATAATTAAGAGGCACATTTCATGGACATTTGTCAAGTCATCAAGCTTTAGTGATGTCAAAATGTCAAGAATGGAACGGTTCTTGTTAATAAAAACGGTAAAAAAATATTTAAGCGTTTGTAAAACAAACTTGAGACTACGATAGAGTCTTAGGTAGTAACCTAAGACTCCCTAAGACTGAATATTTTTTCTAGATCCTATCTCAACATTTAAGTTTTGCATTATTTGCAATGCCTTGATAATGTAATCATTTCAGAATTACGTTAAATGGCATCCAATAAAAAAACACGATACTCGGATTAAACGGAACTGACAGTTAATTGTTCGTTACAATATCATTCAATATTTTACCAAAAACAACGACCACATCCCATCACCATTTGTCAAAATCCAGTAATGCATATTTAAAGTTATTCGCGTGTGTTTTATTCCAATTGTAAATGCGTGACAAACACAGAAATAAACACTTTTACATATTAAGCTGATTATGTCGACTTGAGTAACGGCATTTTACACACAATAAATCGAATAGTAGGTAAATGCAATATCTCCTGCTTTCCACCGTCAGTTTTTTTTTTACAATGTCAGTAGTTTTTTTGTGCGATTTCTATTTATTGTGCGAGTGTGAAGACGTCTACTGAACATGTGAAATTGTTCGATCAACCCACTACGCAATATTTATTTACTTATTAAAGTATTACGAATGATATTTTTACGAGTACCTGTTCAACACGTTTAAAGATTACCTATTTATTTATTTAATAATCATATTACTTTATTAATAATGGCCGTGACGATAACGATTAAATAGCTCCAATTTTGCTGATCAATAGATACGCATACACTATAAAAATTACCTCAAAATATCAAAACTCAAAACGATGAGTAATTAATAAAAATAAAAAAATATCACTAAAACTTATAACTCAATCAAATCACATCACTATACACAAATGTCACTTTTAAAATTCGAATACACAATTTTTTAAAGTCTTATTACAATAAAATGTGTTCCATTTGCAAAATAATATTAAAACTAAATAAAAAAAAAATTATCAGCGCGCGCGCGACACAAGCTAAAGCCGCGTAGAGACTGTACCGACCGATGTTGTTAGATATTGGAAGCCTTAAATGGTATTGTGACGTAGAGATAGAGGCTCGAGTTCAAACTACATACATGGTAACTCCGATATGCCTGCCATTGCCCGCGTGGGCTGGGATCAGAACGGTCACATTTCCTTTAGGAATCACGGAATGACGTATGGGTTTTTGGGATTTCACGATAATATTATTAACATTACCCTAAATGTTGTTTATAGTTCCATACGAGATAACGCTCAAGTCAATCGCGGTCGCACTAGCGTTTTTCTAACTGCTTATATATAAAAAATAAATGCTGTTCATTGGTCTCGCTAAAACTCGAAAACGGCTTGACCGATTTGAATGTTCTTTTTTTTGTTTATTTGCTCTAACACAGGGGAGGCTTAAAAAAAAGAATTGTAGGTGATACAACATTCACCGGACCATCTTATGAGTTGGTTTTGGTATTAGCAAAAATATTGTCGCGTGCGGTCCGACGCTGGTGGATGCACGGCTATGTCCTATGTCGTTAAATTAAGGATTGTATGACAGAAACGTTAGTCTCCACTAACGTTTCTGTCATACAATCCTTATCCTCCGCTCATTATGCTACTGCTCCACCTGCATTAACGTTAACGTTGATATTAATGTCGCACTACTCGTTATTTAAGGCATTAATAATGTGAGTTGGCAATATTTAGGTAACAACGCCGATAAGAGTAAATTCTGAAATGAGTAACGCGTTAATATACAAAATGGAGGTTGAAGTTAGACACGCAATGGAGATTGTTATAATATAATTTATAACATGCAATTTAATAAAAAAGTACAATTGGATGACACAAATGCAGTTCCCGCCTGAAAACATAGTGCACACGTCGTTGCTCTGCGCGTGCGCCTCGCGAAATGAGACGGCGCTACTGTAGCCAACATCGCTTAGCGTGCTAAGCTACGCGCTAAAACCCTTTGATGTGTCCAAAAAACCGACACCCGAGCTATCGCTTAATTCCATTAATAATGCCGTTTGCAAAATTAACACGTTAAATGTTGGACACATCTACGTAACGCCTTGATTAACGTGCTAATTTACGCGTTAAGAAGCAGGTGGAGCAGTCGCATTAGAAATGGTAGTAAGTATATCACGTGAAAACCACACAGTGTCAGTAATATTTAATGCCAGCACCGGCCCTGGCGGTCAGGGTTTCATTGCGTCACGATGTCAAAGCACTACGATATCGATTTTATTATCCACTTATCCACGAGCGAATTTTATTCGTGTGTTTGAAATACTACAGGTAGATGATTATTGTTAATTTTCCAAAACGAACTCTATTAACTCATAAGAGAGGCACATTTTTCAATGAAATGTCACTGATGAAACGAGCGAATCTATTCACGTGATTTTGACAAAGAAATTCAATCTTTCCTTATTCATTACGTTTTTTTTTAATGTACATACATACATACATATACTCACACCTGTATCCCATGGGGGACCGTTTGCCAATTGCTACGATCCTGAAATACCTCTTCATACATCTTTTCATGCACTTCCGTCGGTTGAGGGTGCTATGGACTTGACCTAAATCTGGTCGTTTTTTAATGTACTATACTAAATTAAACTACGGGTAATGTAGTTTTTGCAGCCGTAGTATATAAGCAAGACGCTAAGGCCTCCCGCAAATTCGGGCGTCAACCCTCGCGCGTAATTTTTTTGCCATACTAAAATAAACCGTATTGACTCATAGAAAAAGTTCATTCTTCATCTAAATGACACTGACAGCGCGAGCGATTTATGACGTCCGAAGTATGAGTCCGTTTTGGTCATCGAGCTAGTATATAATAAGGAGCGGCCCTAAAGGGGGTGATCCATTTGCGAGTAAAACCGTCGGCTCGCCAACGAACTCGCGAGCCAAAAGTCTAGTCCGCCAATGCAGCACTTAAAAGTCTGCGGACTTAAAACCCGTCGGACTTGCTCGCTGGCTCTTTGTGCACGCTTTAAATTCGAAACTCTGTCTGGGAGCACGCCATTACTTCGCCAACGATGAGTATAGACTGTTTGGTACGCAAATGGATCACCCCCTTAAGGAGCCCGAACTGCGGCAAATTTCCGCCATATTAGAATTTGATTGTTTATATTGTTTGACGTACTTACTTGATCATAATTCTAAGATGGCGGATCTCATATAAACCATTATTGCCAACCTTCAAAAAAATCGCCGCAGAGCATTACGAAGAGTTAAGTTCTTATGTCAACTCTATCTTAAAGGTTTTGGTATTTGCAAATATTTTGACGCGCGGTGTTTAACGGTCCAGTGTGCGGAGGGCTTAATTTCGCGCATTGAAATAGGCAAGTGCAAAATAGCAGCCGATAGCTATAAAGTTGAGTATCACCGTTATCGAACGGTACCCGTACAATGGAGTGGGTTCAGAATGTGTCGCGAGTAACCTTGGGATTACGATTGGAGAGATGCATATGGAGAACAATGCATCATCACGCCTGTGTCACCGACTGGGTAGGCAGAGGTGTGCTTTACTCACACGTCACCAAACGGGTAGCGATGGTAATGATTGGAATTTGAAAATTCTTTCCTGAATGCGTGCGCTATAATGCCTAAAGGCTCGTATAGTTGGACGAATAACGGCGAAAAGTGGGTGTACTGGAGAACCCCTTTGATGAATGCAGTACTGTAGTGCACCCACACTTCGCCGATGTATTTTGGTCCCAATGTAATAGGGGGCGAGCCTATTGCCATTATGCCGGGCACATTCCCCTCAATACCAGAGAGATTTGGGCCATAGTCCACCACGCTGGCCCAGTGCTGGTTGGTGAACTTCACACGCCTTTCTATAGACGTGCAGGTTTCCTCACGATGTTTTCCTTCACCGTTCAGCAAGTGGTAATCATTGTTGAAAATGACATTCGCACATGAAAATTATCTCTGAGGTGCGGGTCTGGGATTTGAACTTGCACCCCTTACGTTCAAGGCGGGCGTTCTTGCCCGCGAGGCTACCACTGCTCTTTGATCAGACATAATGCGTAAAAAATATTTTAATCAATGATAGCAAGAATATGAGGTTAGGAATTGGCCATTGTACCCATTCTGAAATTCATATTCTAGCTAAAATTGACAATAGATGTTGTTTTCATGCCTTTAAAAATGAAGCCATAGTTATACTATGGCCTGAATACACCTCGCATTGAGGGGAGGCCCGTGCCCAGCAGTGGGACGTTAAAGGGCTGTAGTAGTTGGTAGTAGTAGTAGTTAAACTATAACGATTATGATAGGACCGGAAACAAATTTTGAGAGAAAAAAGCAGTAGATAGCGAACTACGAACGTAAAGTATAACTTAGAACGTTTATGAGTTACTAAAATCTCAGTTGTCATGAGAATAATATTGAGACGATTGCTTACATGAATAACATGAATTTTGGGATGTAAAAATAGAAATGATAGGTAATTTTATCCCTGGCTAGGCAAATACATGGATTAGACAGAATTAAGACTTCGGCCGGAGGTGGGAGGTCTTGACGCATGGGTCCACGGATTAGTTGTACAACTGATCGGTGTAATGAGCTATGTATACGAGTATATCAGTGCGCTCCACTGATTAACAAAATGCAACGGTGAAAGTGGACTCGAGGTCGATGTGTTGTATTGTATACCTGTATTATCCAATTGGTACCTTCTAAATTTTTTAAGGATTTAGTACATCACCTAAGTACCTAGGAGCGTGACCCGGCATCCTATTTTTACTATTTTACAAGCTTTATATTAACTTGAAATGTATGTCCGGATGGAATCTTGCAACTGAATTTTAAATCAGTTATCTTTAACCGATTGAGCTGAAATTTTGTATACACGCTTATTTTGGATGACAATGCATGCTTAGCTATGTGACGTCTATAATATGGTGGATCATCCAAGATGGCGGAATAGTTATTTTTTCTGCACTACCACATTATGGGTATCAAATGAAAGGGCTTGCTGAGGAGAACACGAAAAATAAGTGCAATTAAATAAAAGTTTGTTTTTAAAAAGTTTTTTTTACCATTAATTTTTGAACTAGATATACTGACAATTAGTATCAATATAAGTACAATTTTAATGGTCGCTTTCACTAACACAAAGGGGCGCCTTAACTCATAAACGTTATGCCTAAATATTACTGTACATCAACTGGCAATTGCTTTATATATTTAGGCATCAAGTCTCCTAATGCCACTGAAAACAGAAATTAATCATTTAAAAAGACGATAGTTACTTGATCTAAATCAGAGATTCCCAAAATGGTCAATATCGACCCGGGGTCTATATCTGTTTCACAGGGGTCGACATGAACGAAAACTGATTTTTGGAGTCAACGAGGTTTAAAAATTAACACAAGTTCTTATTTTAAACTTTCAAGATATTGTATAAGAAGTAAGAAGTAGTAGTTCTACTTATAAAACACTCTACCATTCGCAAAGTTTTTTTTAATTTGGTAAGTATTTTGTATCAATTGGGAAAAAACTAGAGATAGGATTTTTAAAGTAATTTGGCTATGGGGGTCTAAAGTATCAGTTAATTTTGGAAAACCCAGAGACCCCTCTTGAGCAAAATAGTTTGGGAATCCCTGATCTAAGTGATGCCATCTAAAACTTAGGTAGGTTGTAGACTTTAGGTTTTCGTTAAGTCAGCATACGTCATTCTTTGATTTAGCATTACCCATTATAATCACAATTGCTTCGAAAAGGATCAACCATGACTATGAATTGGAAACCTTGCAAATATTTAAATAAGGGATGAAATGTAGGACACAGTACCTACGTACCTACGCATAATATTACGTCAAGTAACGTTAATCGTTACAGCACAGATGAAGATACAAGAAAATGATTCAAGAAGCAGAAAAAAAAATAAGAATAAAAATAAAAGTCATTAGCGCCCTCTAGAAATATTTGTTTAAATCAATTAAAGAAAGTCCCTATCTAGTTCATAGCAAAATAACCACTTCCAAATAAAGGAGACGGATACGCTTTCATACATTCTTGGGCCCAGTTGTAAAAATATGGAAGTGGTGTCAATTAAGAGCTTATATATTATCAAACCATCTCAGAAAATTTAGCTGATCTTGGCAGTCTGAAAGCAGAATTATTAGAGATTTAGTAAAAGTGTGGTTATTCAACAAAGTGACAACAACCTAGATACTAAACAGCTGATTCTTAACTGTGATTGTTATTTTGTTTTAATATACAGTTTTGGTGTTAATTCAACCACTTTGCTGTATTTTAATATATTAAAATGAATACAATTATGTGCTTAATCATTAATAACACAATTTGTTTTTGAGCTACCCAACGTGCTCACTCTGTCTGGGGCGCGCGGGCGTACGGAAACTCGTCCGTCGACATTTTGTGGAGCGTTCGGAAACGCGCACGCCACACAGTTATTTACTATATTAATTGTAGTTTTTTTTTTATTGTTAATTATTACAATGTATTTATTCATTTTGATTGAATCAATCAAGTATTTTATGTTCAATTGTTTAAATCATTCACAGTAATCGATTATTGTAATCGATACTCTATTTCTTCAGTGAAATAAACTTATTTTTATGATTTCTCGTCTCCCGGATAGTGAATTGAGCTGATTTTTTTATATTTTGAATCAGAAAAAAATACCGCTTTTTTTAAACCATATCTCAACTTATTACAATTGGGCCCAGATATCCCCGTCTCCTTTGTGTACATTATAACATAAAATTACTTACCAAATTAATATCAACAGTTTTGTCAATATTAAAGTAGAGTGTAAAATAGCTTGAATATAAATGTCGAAAATAGTACTGCATATTTCTAACAGATGTCACTATACTCAACATACACTTATATTATAAAGTCAATGTTTAAAGTGTATTTTTACATTGATTAACCCTTACCTTGCCAGCCTTGTCTGTGGGTGGTGACGCGGGCGGGCTCTGCGGTAGACCCAGGTCTTCATCATCACTGCCATCACCGCGGCCGCGCCGCCTCACCGCCGCCACTAGCTCCGCCTATCAACAAACAAAGAAACTAAGGTAAAATAATATTTGTATACACATAAGTAGGTATATATACATAGAAGTGTATGTGGGATGGTATAATAAAAATACTGATATTTTGTAAAGCATTGCTCCCTGAAAATGATAACAATAAATTTAAAAAATATTAAGTGAATTCACATTGTATTTCCGCCGCTACTAGTGCTACCCAGCGACAAAAGAGAGAAGCATTGTTTGAAGAAAATAATTACAGATGTCGATGGTAGTGGGTTTCGAAGACACTGTTTTAAATTCAAGATTTTTATTATTACTCAGCAGGCTTAGCATGACCTCTTAGACAAAAGTTTTATCTCGTTCAACTATACGATTTGTCGAGAAAATGACGTAACACCGAGACATGTCCAGTACAAAAAGCACGAAGTGTCGCCATTTTCTCTACAAATGAGATAAAACTTATGTCTTTTCGGGTCTAATTTTAAAAGTTTGTACCTATTTATGCATAATTGTTGACATAAACAACCTTGCATAACTTTTAAGCTTCGTTGCATTATATATTATTGGCGGTCAGCCGGTTATTTACTTGGCATGTCAGGTCGCTTATACCGTCGTTATAACCACTCGTAGGAGTTGCTATAAAACCAACAGCTTTTGTCAATGGTAGCTAAAATATAACCAGGGCCCCAAGTACTCTAACACTATCCTTGTGGGATTGCTGTGACATTATTTTTTTTAGCATAAAAACCAGTAATTTTGTCAGTGGTAGCCGAGTGGTCGAACGCACGCCTTGCAATCTAAGTGTGCAGGTTCAAACCCCGGCTCGCACCTCCGGGATTTATGTGCGAATCTCATGTTCATCCGAGATTATCACTTGCTATGAAACGGTGAAGGAAAACATCGTGAGGAAACCTGCACGTCTGAGGGAACTTGACTAGTTCTCGATAGTCTGCCAACCCGCACTGGGCCAGCGTGGTGGACTATGGCCTGAATCCCCCTCGCATTGAAAGGAGGCCCGTGCCCAGCAGTGGGAAGTTAAAAGGGCTGTAGTAGTAGTAGCTAAAACATGACCAGTGTAGAAATTATCATTTGAAGCCATTTGACTAGTCATATTTTTGATACCATCGATAAAGGATGAGGTTCTCATGTAGGGTTGCCAACTATTTTTTTTCGAAAATATAGTATTTTCCAGCCAGAGTTGTAAAATATATAGTACATTGCTCGAAAATATAGTACATTCATAAAAATCCTACAAAAGTGTCAGTCAGTCCAAAAAAAAAGTCTAAACAATACGGCACCTTTTTAAGCGGTACCGCGGTACTTAAAGAAGACCAGTACTTGACAGTAGTTGACAGTGCCAGACAGTTTCGTTTAGTTGTCGTTCCGTTCCGAAACACGCTATAGTATACGCGCAAATCTCCATGCAAGGCAAAAAAATATGGTACTTTTGCGTACTATTTTATATTTTTCAACAGTAAACAGTACGCAGAGCTAAAATATAGTAGGTACAATACTATATTTTATAGTACGGTTGGCAACCCTATTCTCATGCCTTAAAAAAATAAGTCATAGGAACTCCACAACGATAGCGTTAGCAGACTTGGGGCCAAGTGTAGACGCTAGACATTGTCACCTTGAAGCCATTGGACTATTTATAAATATTCTAGGTACAATTAATAAAATATGTTGTTTTCATAACTTAAATAAATGAAGTCCTCGTTGCCCCCAGTTGCTAGTTTGTAGCGTTCTACAGCTACGGTTTTAAGGGACTTGCTGTTTAGCAAGGTGAGTTAAAAAGTACACTTGCGTCGTGAAGGGAAAACATGTTATGCCGCATTTCTTTTTAATTAAGTAAATAAAATTAATTAATATCTATTTCTGACTTCTGCGCCGCTATGTGACGGAATATGTTGAGTTTTTCTCTTTCTCTCATATGAAATAAGACAGAACGAGCGAGCGAATCCGTGACAGACGTTCTAACCACACATAAAGCACTGAAATATTCCCGGCTTGTTCTGTCATTATAACCGTAAGTAGAATAGCAAATACGCTTAGTTTAGTTTGATTAGTAAGGTTCCGATATAATCGACACCATACATACATACATCTACAGCATTGGATCATAAAGAGGTCATCAAAATTCGCTGTAAAGCTAGCACAAACGGATATACGATAACAACTATCAATGCGCACACGCCGGTTTCCTTTCCATTATCAATGAACAACAATTAACTTTGAAGAGTTTAGTGTTTGATTTATGGGAAATAATTAGATTATGAATAGGTAATTAAGTTTAATATACTTCTTTATCCAAAATATTAGTACGTAACACATTTAAAAAAATCACGATTCGACGTCTCTTTTTCTCATGTGTCAGATCTGTTCGACGACAGCAAGTCTAGAGCGTTTGATTTTGTGCTTTGCTAACTAACGAGATGGTGGAAGTGGATGAGGGTACACGGCAATGCACCCCTTATAGAATTTAGACATGAACATTTATTTCCCAAAATCTGTTTCCGAAATCGTGAAAGTCACCCTGCTCGATAGGTACTATAATAAATACATACCCATAGTTGCGCTAATCTGCCATCTGTTATCCAACAGAACCTCTTCTTCCATCTTCCACTCATGCCAATACTCGACACTAGCACTTACTTAACACTTGGCACTCTACATGAGTGGTAACATCTTACACTTAGCTATATAGGTACACTTTTGTCACGATGAGTTTAGATTCACTTTTATTATCTGTACCATTCAATTTACCCGAGTTTTGTCTAATAGCCTGAGAATTTAATAATATATACAAATAAATAAAATGTAACTGTCTGTTTCTTATGTCAAATAACAGCTTTAATACTAAATGCCTAATGAAAATATGAACACTAGGTATTTATAACGAAAACGCAATTTTTAAAACAAATGTATGTCTGTCTGTCTATCTGTTTGTTCCGGGTAAACTCCCAATCTGCTGGCGTTGGACGGAACTTTTACTGGCAGATGAGAGGCATGATGAGGCAGATGAGCTGATGTTACAAATAGTAACTTAAGGTACGTTATTTTATAAAAAAGAATGAGGGCTCCGCGGGGTAAACATCAATACTACGGTTGATCTCCGAAATGGCTAGACTGATTTTGACGGGGCTTTCACTGGCAGACAATTGATGATAGAAGTAGTAACTTGGGCTACTTTTATTTAAGAATAATAATTAAGGATCCCAAGTTTTACGCGGACAAAATCCCGGGCTCAACTCAGTTATTAAATACATGTATCACTCATTATTATTACAATAAATCAAACTTCTGCAACGATTTACTTATGTACGGAAAACCTATTTCCTTGAGGATAATATTATAATCACATTGTTGATTTCATTTTTAACACATTGATTTCAATATAATAAATTAGGTAGGTATCTATACAAATAAATAAAATTAAACCGTCTGTCTGTAATGTCAAAATAACTTTTTACTGAATACATATGAAACTATGTACGCTACATATAACGAAGACGCAATTGTTTTTGTCTGTCTGCTTGTTCCTTGGTAAACTCTGAAACGGCTTGACCGATTTTAACGGGACTTTCACTGGCAGACAGCCAATGTTCTAAAGAGTAATTCACTTTACTTTTATTTTTAATTTCCATACGAGTTACATGCTTTATAAAGCAAACTTATGATACTCAAACACAGTCACTATTATTTGCATTATTATTGTTCATGTAAGTAGGTACTTTTTCAGGAATTCAACACGTCTCGCTAACAAAGAGCTGAGGTCGACACTAAATTACAATTGGCAGATACTAATATTATATTAGTCATCAATTTACATGTAAATATGTGGAATAATGTGGATGTAACGGGAAAATTAATAAAATGTATTACATTTACCGTGTATCTTTGAATAGGGTGACCAATTTTTGGAAACAATTCCGGATTATCACTGAAAATTTTAATTAAAAAAATGCATATAAAACTCAGCATTTACAAATTAACTATACATGTAATCTAATTTGGCATGTAATCTAATCTAATTTAAAATAACTGATTTGGCAGCGAAACACAAGAAGTAATTTTTTTAATTAAATTGGTCAATATTTGACGTCGGTGGCAATCTGTGGAATTTAGGAATTGCATATTTTCTATGTTTATTTTTTCCAACTTAATAAGTTTTCATATATTTACGCGAATACTATACATTGAAATAAAACTATTTTACGGATTTTATCGCGTTTATTTACTATTTTGTTTTTTAATGATAAAATTTTATAAAATCCGTAAAATAGTTGTTATCATGATCGCGTTTATTTACTATTTTGTTTTTTCGGGAAAACAAAATAGTAAATAAACGCGATAAAATCCGTAAAATAGTTTTATTTCAACTTAATAAGTTTCAATTTGCCACAAGAAGACTAGATACGTGTGAGACCTAATCACTTAAACCTGACTGTATTCAAAGCCTTGTTAACTAATGGGCTAGGATGCCAGGACAAAATGATTTCGATATGTATATATTTTTTTTAAATAGCCTATTGTATGTCCCACTGCTGGGCAAAGGCCTCCCCTATCGTCTCAATGTTTGTATGTCGATATATTTAGCAGCACTAAAATTATTTCCGTCTCGCTCAAACACTGCAGCTGTAAGGATACGCTTAGGTAGTTTAGAATCGACACCAACAAACATTTTTTTAAATACAAGTTCAGGACTTTTTTGAAGATCCCGGAACGGTTGGTCATCCTACATAGTTCAGTAAGTTTAGTAGCAGACAACTCTGATAACGGTTAGCGGTCACTCATCCAGTTTAGGTTAAAACTACGATGTATTAGTAATAGACGGACAAAGCCTCGCTCACACTAGTGCGTCGATGTGCGCGTAATTTTTTTTACCATACCAAAATCAACTGTATTGACACATAGAAAAAGTTCATTCTTCAACTAAACGACATTGACAGCGCGTGCGAATTCTGAAGCGACGGGGCGTGGTTTTTACCACAGAAACTAAATCTTAATGCCTATTGGACAGCGATTGTGTTGGTATTGACAAATATTTTGTCGTACGACGGACGACCCCCGGTGTGCAACGCACAACCAATTTTTTGCTCATACTAAAACGAGTAAGCAGTCGTAGCCGAGTGGTCAAACGCACGCCTTGCAATCAAAATGTGCAAGTCCAAGCCCCGGCTCGCACCTCTGGGTTTATGTGCGAATCTCATTTTCATCCGAGATTATCACTTGCTATGAAACGGTGAAGGAAAACTCCGCGAGGAAACCTGCACGTCTGAGGGAACTTGACTAGTTCTCGATAGATGTGTGAAGTCTGCCAACCCGCACTGGGCCAGCGTGCTGGACTATGGCCCGAATCCCCCTCGCATTGAGGGGAGGCCCGTGCCCAACAGTGGGACGTTAAAAAGGGTTAGTTTGTAGATGAAGCACATTATGTAACGAAATGTCATCGATGGTGCGAGCGACTTGAGTAGCGTGGTCGCGTGGCTCTTGACACAGGGACCCAATCTTTATGTATATGAGATTAGTACATTTAAAGAAAGTCATGTGAATTCGCTCGCCCTAATTACCACAATCACCCTTTGCCATAGCAGTAATAGAACTATGTTGAACACCCCTGAATAAAATAAGCAACTTTCGGGCTTAAATAGTTCTTATTGTGAGTCACTTACGGTCACGTCTCCACTCTGCCGAGATGCGAATGTTGAGATGGATGTGTGGAGTTACGCGAATTCGAATGGATAAGTTGAGGAATGTGTATATTAGAGGTAGTATAAAAGTAGCGCCCATAACGGAAAAAGTGAGAAGTAAGAGACTAGAATGGTTTGGGCATGTGATGAGAAGGGATGAGAAGCATGTGACTAAAAGAGTGATGAGTATGAATGTGGATGGATACAGGGCGAGAGGAAGACCAAAGAAAAGATGGATGTATTGTGTAAAAGGTGATATGAATGAGATCGGAGTGGATGTTGGTATGACGGAAAAGCGAGATGAATTGAAGAAAAAGACATACTGCGCCGACCCCAAATAATGGGATAAGGTAAGGCAAATGATGATTGTGAGTGACTTACGGTCCACCTTAATTTGGCTAATTATTCATCCTAGGTATATTGTATGCGTCGACCTTTTGTCTTTCCATGTAGGTAAGGTAAATATCAATAATTTTATAAATAAGTCTGTGGTGTTAGCACGCGTGTCAAGACAAGATCTTTGTCACAGATTTGCTCGTTTGCTCTCTGTCTAATTTCATACGAGAGAGAGACAACATCTCATGCTACAACTACAGTATTATCAAATTGTATTTTATGTGCTAACAAAACGGAACTCGTGAAGTCGTTTCGTTCACAATACGATTAGGTACATTATGTGTTGCAATTGCTAACATAACATATAACAATGGTTGCTATCGGGCCATCGCATTGTTCCCATCTCACGTTTTCTTTATATTTCGATGTGCTACATCACAGTCTGAAGCTTTAAATTTAAGATCTAGGCTGCGTTTGAATGTCTGGCGTATCTCGTTCAAACGGCTAGACATTTTTAGGGTTCTGTACCCGAAGGGTAAAACGGGAACCCTATTACTAAGACTTCGCTGTCCGTCCGTCCGTCCGTCTGTCACCAGGCTGTATCTCATGAACCGTGATAGTTTAAAGTTGAAATTTTCACAGATGATGTATTTCTGTTGCCGCTATAACAACAGATACTAAAAAACAGAATAAAATAAATATTTAAGGGGGCTCCCGTACAAAAAACGTGATTTTTGGCCGTTTTTATAGATAATGGTACGGAACCCTTCGTGCGCGAGTCCGACTCGCACTTGGCCTGTTTTTATTCATAATAAATCCACCATTGCTGTTACTGATTTAGATATCTAACATAAATCTAACAAGCAAAAAGTTTTAATGTAACCTGACTACGGAAACAAGGAAAAATCGAACTCTCCTATTGTTGAAGTCGGTAAAAATGTAGCCTATGTTACCCGTCATTCAAAATCGGATGAATAGTTTAGGCGCTACGGAGCACATTATAATAAATACATACATAGACTGTTAAAGTCATATCATAACCCTTCCTTTTGGCTTCGCCGTAGTCGGGTAAAATAATTGTTGTTGATTTTGTCTCTTTCTCTCGTATGAAATAAGACAGAGAGCGAGCTAATGAATCCGTGACAGAGGTAGTCTTGTTATACGTCCTAAGCTCACTACCGTTTCGGTAGAAGGCGAACGTGTATTTTCCTCATTGGCACTTAAACACCAAAAAACATTGTGAATCATTAATATATTAGTAATGTACAATGTAAACTTGGAAAATAATTTTGATGTACATTTTCCTTGTGAGTTTACTGTTAGCAAATGCAATGGTCAGGTATCATGTGATGCGCCGGCGCACCGCAACCACAGACAGCCTTGCTTTGCGAGCTAATTAGAGCAAACAGGTAGGTTTAATATTGAACTATTTTAAATATTTTATCCTTCTTACTTACCAAAACGAACTGTCTGTCAATATGCTTATAGATTAAATTTCTGTCCTAAAAGCCAACGCCCACGCGACAAAATTCGCTCGCGCTGTCAGTGTAATTTCGTTGTAGAATGAACTTTTTATGTGTCCATACAGTTCATTTTGCTATGGCAAAATATTTGACGCGCGATCTTTGACGCCCCAGTGTTATCTATTATTTGTGCCGTGACAACTAAATACATTTTTCAACGAAATATCATGGACGATGCGAGCGAATTTAGACATTAAGGCTAGGCGCGCACTAGGCAGCCATGGCTGCGCAGCCAGGCTGCGGCAGCCAGACGAACATATGACGTTGTATGAGAGCCCGCGCACTAGGCAGCTACGAAATCTCGGCTGCGCGCCAATAAAACGCGCCTGTTTGCATGGCAGCCATAGTGTGTGTAGGTGAATGTATGTGGCTTCCGTCAGTCTCCGCGCAATAGTTGTAGCAGCCAGAGATATTTTGGGTTCAAACTTAAAAAAAAATGACTTTCGATACAGAGGATCTTGAATACTCGTGGATTGGCTGCTATAACTGGCTGCGCAAATATTCTGGCTGCCGCAGCCTGCGTAGCCATGGCTGCCTAGTGCGCGCCTAGCCTTATACTGTTAAGTTTCATCACAATCCGTTTAGTAGTTGCGAGAAAGAGTAACAAACCACCCTCACAAAAATTCACATTTATGATATAAGTAGGCTTGGTAGCAAGTAGGGTTTTAAGTAGATGATCCTTAACCTGATATATTAAAAAATAAGTAGAAAAAACCCAAAAATATTCTAATATTGGTCTGTATTTATTGGCACACATTATCAGATAAAGAAATAGCATAGGAATGTCACTTGTCCGCCGCCTACGATTATATTCAAATTGATATATCTACATTGTGAATGGAATTCAACAGATTTGATATGATTTGCTGATCGGAAATATATAGATAAGTCTAATGTTTAATTATTAAAAAAAATTTCTCCGGGGTGCATATACCTACACATTTTTATTTAAAAAGAAAACACAAAAAATTGGCAATATCGTATAAATCATTTTTCCAAATTTCTGATGTTTTTAAATATGTTCGAAAATTGTAAAAAAAGAAGTTTTATATTGCTCTGTTTTCTGATTCTTCAACTTGTAAGTAAGTAGTAGCCGGCATCGTACCCGCTCGCCCCACAAGAACTCGCCCATCTTTTACATGTATGAAGGGGCGTGTTTTTAAGGGGCGACTAGGTCCGAGACCGAGGAGCCTCTGTAACATTGGTTTCAAATACGGACGTAACAAATTAAAATGTAAATGAAGTATTATTACGAAAAGAAAGTGTTGTGGCGAAATTTTATTAATAACTTAGTAATGCGTGGGTGACTGTAGCAACGCCAGTAAAGTCATTTGATTTCAAATATAATTCCTATGATTAAGTAATAAACCAGCAGTGGTAGCCGAGTGGTCGAACGCTCGCTTTGCAATCAAAGTGCGCAGGTTCAAACCCCGGCTTGCACCTCTGGGTTCTATGTGCGAATCTCATTATCATCCGAGATTATCACTTGCTAAGAAACGGTGAAGCAAATCATCGTTGGGAAACCTGCACGTCAGAGAGAGCTTGACTAGTTCTCGATAGATGTGTAAACGTATCTCGTTGTATGGTTTAATAAACCGGCCAAGTGCGAGTCGGACTCGCGCACGAAGGGTTTCGTACCATTATCTATAAAAACGGCAAAAAACACGTTTGTTGTATGGGAGCCCCCTGAAATATTTATTTTATTCTGTTTTTTAGTATTTGTTGTTATAGCGGCAACAGAAATACATCATCTGTGAAAATTTCAACTCTCTAACTATCACGGTTCATGAGATACAGCCTGGTGACAGACGGACGGACGGACAGCGAAGTATTAGTAATAGGGTTCCCGTTTTACCCTTTGGGTACGGAACCCAAAAAACGAAAAAATACTACCAATTTGACGTTTTTATTCGATATATGATATGTCATATAAGTATCAAACGCAAAATCGGGCCATTGGTCTAGTGGCCACTTGGCTCACTACATCGGGTGATTGCGGGTTCGATTCCCGTCACTGGCAAGTCATAGGTACTCCACAACGAGTCTTAGGGGACTTGGGGATCTGGTATGGGTGTAACCGGGATCACCCTCAGTACATTGCATAGTGCCAATAGTACAAGATTTTAATAGTATATTTTCAGTATTGGTTACTTTGGGCCGACTTTACAATCCCCGGGTATGATATCAAATACCAAACGAATAGTTGTTTGGCAGTTTATCTAATAGCCTGTAATAATATATAATAGCATTATCGTATAGCCTATCTGACGATTGAAAAATTATATTATTTGTCGAATAAGAACTGTCAGATTATTTGACAATTTAAATTGTCACTTAGACATCTTCTTATTACCTACATATTGAATAAATATATTTATTTGAATCATGAATGCAGGAAAAATACCTTAATAAATATTGAACGGACTTAACACAATATTAAATATCACTACCGAATACACAATAACAAACTAATTAAATACATACATTAAATTAAAGAGAAGTACATTACCAAAAACACTTTGGTCGCCAACAGCCATGCCAAATTCCAAACATTACGAACAGCATCCGAGAAAGAGCGCTTCATTTTCACGTCACCACAACAATACAAAACATAAATTATCTCACGAGGGTTTCCCGTAGGGACTACGGAACCCTAAAAAAATTAAGTTCGAAATTTAAATGTAAAACTTTTTTTAATGCACAGATCATTCACGAGTTGCGATTTTATAATTAAAAAAAAACATTGCTGACTCGTTGACTCAGATTTCAAAATAAGAATAATGGACAATCAAAATACGCTCACGTCTAAATAAGAATAAGTTCTTACATAAAATATGAACACAAATGAGTGTTTTCTGCAAATAAGTAGTAAAGCGCGATGTCCCGATGGTTATCGTCTCAAGAAATTGTTGCTTCATCTTCGCGTTCGCCATGACTTGGCAAGTGAATTAAGTAACTGACACTAGTCACACTTAGAAAATGTTAATTAGGAAATAATACATAGATTTGATTACTTTTTATAATTTAAGGCAATAGGCTAGGATAAGATATATTTTTTAATGGATTTATTTTCCGTAGCGTATGTAAAGAGTTTTTAAGCTTCAGCTTTTTTAATATTAAGCCTTAATCGGAAAAAGGTTCGCAACTCGAGAATGAAAATTAATAAAAAAAAAACGAAAATTCCAAATTCAAAAATTTAGGGCTGGACAAACTTGGACGTCACTTATTTCGTAATTAAGAACACAATCGCGCGGTGGAAAGCACCAGACACACTGCTGGCAATTGTGAGATGTATAGTTTGAGAGAATTTTTGAAAGTCGGCTCATCGAGCGAAACGGTACGGCGCTGGCGCATTGTAATTAATGTATCGCCAGGTTAGGCCGCGTGCACAAAAGCGAATGACTAATTTATTTTTTTATAGTGGTGTGAAATAACATGATACATAGACAAGTTCCTATGCGGGATAATTATACTATTACATGATCCTTACTTCATAGCTTCACTTATAGCCAGTTTGTTAATTGTCGTTGATCGGATTATATTCGTAGTGTGGCCAGTTTATTATAACTCCTTTTATTATGTAAAATGTTATGTAGAATGAAGTGATGCTTTATCTTATTTTAATCAATGATAATAATAAGTAAATTTGTCATACCGACGTCTAAAAAATTTGACCTAGATGGGTGAGTTATTACCACAGCGATTTATTCTTATACGTCATGACATATCATTATGTGACGTACGAGACGTCAAAGTTACACACAGAATTGGACGAATGAAACTATCAAAGGTAAGGCAAAGCTCTTTGATATAATAACGCATATTACCGTATATTTTTGGAAAGTTTTTGTAATGAGGTAACTGTCAAAAAATGAGAGCAATATTAAAATAATACTGCAGAAGTCTTAAGTGAGCTCATAGATTACACTAGTAGAAACAGTCTGAACAGTCCATTAAAAAAGTTTAAAAATGGAATCATTATATTATTTAAATAATAATTCGAATGCTGTCTTTGGATACGGACGATGATGTCAATTTTGTTGTACATTTCTGTACATAGGTATTTCTCTATGGTTGTACACAAACTCAAACTAAATTAAATTCGACAGCACTTAATTAGGCTATTATACTTGATAATTAAACTAGTAAAAATATATAGAAGGCCCGTAGAGTAACTAGCAAATATTTATTAAGTTTAAGCTTTCCTTCAAATATTTTCATTCCATATGAGAATTCCACATTTTATATATTCGAAATAATCACAGAGTGGATCTCCGGTAATGCAAGAAAACATCGCGGCAGGCCCAGAAGGAGATGGCGGGATGAACTGGACTCCCATCGGAAAGAGTGGCCCATGTTAGAGAAGAATGGAGGAAGGGGAGGGAGGTCTTTGTCCAGCAGTGGGACGGTTTAGACTCATAGTAATAATAATAATATATTTGATAAAAAAGACGTGTTTCAGTTTAATTGCTGTAAATAAATAAATATAGACAACATATCCTTATCGTATTTTACCAAACTAAGCAAAGCTTGTACTATGGGTACCATACAATGGACTGGGGGCGATCCCAAAACAGGGCAAATTTTGAAAAGTACACTTCCGAAATTGACGCTGGCAGGAATCAAACCCGCATCCACCCGGTTCAGTGATTCAAGCTGCCTACGCTTAAACCACAGGACCATCCTATCATCGAACTGTGAACGCAAACATTTTAACATAACTTGTGAATTTAAAGAAATTATAGTGGAGTTTATTTTATATCTAGATTTTTTACTTTTTACTGGCACTACCTAATTAGTATCAAGCCTAATTAAATAATTAATGCTAATAGATTAGCGGTTGTATAAACAGTTGACGGAAACTGACAGATTCGGAAAGTTTCAATGAAATCTTTTGAGTATCCAAACCGTTACCGAATAAGTTTTTACGAAAATAAAGGTTGTTTTCTCAAGAATTTTGACGGAAATGAGAATACGTGTCCTCGGGGACTGTCCTAATGTAGTAATTACAAGATTCGTATCAAGAGTTGCAAAGTTATGATCGAGGTAAGGTTGGTATTAGAACACTTTTATACTGTCATATCGCTGAGCTTATCAAACTTATACCTGTCGGTTCAGTATTTTTCAAGGTCTGTAACTATCTGAACTATCTGAACATCATTGAGGAACCTTTAAAGATATGTTTTCACTCTAGTGATATATAACTCAAGGAAATTATGTGTAACATTTGCTTGAGATTATACTCGTACAGCTTCAGAACCTATACAATGCAGACTAAAGTCATATAGTATACGCTACAGTCTTTGCCCTAAGAGATACGATGGCGTCTAGACTAGCCGAGGGGCTAAGTTATAAATCACGAGTAAGCAAGTTAGGGTTTACGATCTAATTTCCAGCAAGGAAACGTTCCACTTACGACATAGTTTCATCCTGGAAAAAGACGTAAGAATGACTTTTATAGCAGAGATTTGCAGACTATGCTTAGATAGATAAAAGGTTAAGGGTTTTAATACTTATTTTTATAAATAAAATTCTGTATATAGGGATTCAATTGGTTTTTGTTTTGGCAGAATACCCGCTATGCAGCCATTCCTGATCTTCCAAAATTATACTTTAACATTTCTCGTTATGTACCCGATATAATGGCAATAGACCTGTCTCCTATTACATTGGTACTAAAATCGGCAAAGTGTAGGAGCATTGCAGTGAACCTCAGCCTACACCTTCGGGGAATACAGGCATAACGATTTTATCATTTTTATTTACTTCGATTTCATCGCTTGCCCTCCCTTGAATTAAGAAAGTTGGAGAGCGACAAAGCGCAAGAGATTCCGTGACAAGTCTTATCCAGAGAGACGTACGCTAGCCATGCATACGACAAACATACAAGAACCGTTTTTGTTAATGCCATGGAAAATTTGCCTTTAATGACTATTGTATTCGTTCACAGTTCCGTATCAAAAGCTGTTCAAAATGCACAAAGTACTTAAGGACTTATTTCGTGGGCACCACCCACTCGCCTCCCACATCCCTATGCTGTCGCTTACGTGACTCAACCAGAACAACCATTTTAAAACCTATTTTATTTATAACAATAACAACATAAAACCGCAACATGTTTACCGGTCTGTAATCATGACGAATGCTAACAGCTTCGATGAGAATTTATTATGAACTAGCTGTTACCTACTGGAATCTTCGTGCGGAATTTAGGATTTTTTATTTAAGTAGTAGCCTAAGCTACTCCGTATAATTTCAGCTATGTGCCAGTGAAAGGCTCGTTAGAATCGGTCAAGCCGTTCCGAATATTACCTAGAACTAACAGACAGACAGACAGACGGACAGATAAAAAAATATCAAAATTAGATTTACGCTTTGCGAATGATCCTGAATTTTAAAACATTAATTTCTTTCTAAAGACCTTTTTATCTTGAGCTCTATGATTCTTTCACAAGTTTGAAGTTTCAGAACAGATCAAAACATTCAAAACAAAGGAATGACGTAAGTAATTCGAAATTTAAAAAAGCAAACATTCTTTGAATAACGCTCGATCCAATGTCAAACATGCCAGCCAGTATTGATCAGGAGCTAACCGTGACTCAGATACCAAGACCGAACCCAGTCCTGCCTTATTCGATGTAATTGAACGTAAAAACTGACTAATTAACTTGAAATGAGTCTTTTTCCGTATTTAGACTGTAATTGTTTGTGCCCGCCGTAATAAAGTGATGAGTCCAGTGAGATATGACAACAGGATGGCGTCAGACGTCATTTCATATTGAGCTTTTTTGGAGCTTTGAAATTTTATTAGCTATAATAGCGTAAGATATAGTGCAAGATTCAAATAATGTAGAGCTGCTTCTTTTGTATTCCATATCATAAAACTTAATGAGACGCTCTATGCAGTAGGTATAATAAAAACTTTTTAGTCCACAGAAACCAATAAAAACACCACAGAAACACGTCGACCTTGACACTAAATCCTAAACTTCACAGACAACGACCAACATCACATTTAAAAAACGAACACTTTTTGAAATTGGAATAAAATCTTTGAAATTAGAACGCCGCGCGTTCCACCATAGATTGCGCGTGATTCATCCCGTTCGAGGAGAGGAAAATATATAAATATAAGTACCGCCACACACGAACGCGAGATCTGAACTAACGTGGAGCATCGTGGGCACGAGAGCAGAACCGGACAACGGAATCGCGAATGCGCGTGTGTGCGAGATGTATTCGATAGCGTTCGTGTAATGGTTGAATTGGCACGTCCAGTGCTCCTATATGGCTAATGATAGTCTTACGGTTGTATATTTATTTAATTGTAAAAGGTGAACAGGTACTGTTGGAATACGATGAGCGATTGAGACTATACTTTGTATTAAAATAGTTATAGCTTTGTATTAGAATAGTTACATAGTTAAGCTTGGCGGAGCCTATTAACATTATATGTTAATGTTTGTAATCTCAAAATAATAGCTTTTAAATAAAAGTTTTTTTTTATAGTGTCTCTCTGTCTGCCCGACTGTTTTATGTTCCGGGTAATCTCAGAAACGGTTAGGAGTACTTTAAAATATTTTTTTTGTTTATTTAAGCTGCTAAGCAAAGATTGCAACAAAGAGTTATTATATGAAAGAGGGAGCTGTTCCTAATATTTGACAGTTTCAGACGTCCAATTGTTTGTGTTACTTTACCGTCTACGAACGTCAGATTATCTATTTCAAGACGTATAAAACATGTGGCCAAATCAATGAGAACAATTTCAGTAAAAAAATATGGAAGTCTTTTAGAGACATTTAGGTATCTATACTTTCTTATATCATTGACTTGTCTTATAAGTATCATACAATGGACTGAGGGTGAAAACTTTTCTAAAATTTACAATATCTTACTCTTGACTCAAACCATAGAGCAGTATTATTTCGTCACAATTTTTGGTGGGCCATGGAAAAAATCTCGTCACACACCTAGTATTTCCGCATCTCATTGTGGAGTTGTTCAATCATTGAATTTCTATATACGATTGCGCAAGCGTATACAATGACAGTGTTGTATCGGTGGACTTTCTATTAAAGCTGGTTTAAACTCATCCTCGTCCGAGACTCTTCAATTAAACACCTTTATTGCGGCTTGAGGCTGAAAATGCCTTAAGGTTGACTCTACGCTCAACTAAGAGTTCAGGTTTGGGCTGATTTAAACCTCAACCGCACTAGCTGAATGTACTCTTAAATTGGGCCTGCAGTGAAGGTGTTATATATGATCAAAACGATCTGGCCTAGTGGTGCAGGCGTATGCCAATGCACCGGGTGGATCCGGGTTCGAATATCGTCAGCGGCAAATTGCACAGATGCCCTTTCCAAAATGTGGTCCATTTTATGTGGTCTTTGGTCCATTGTATGGTACCTATAGAATTCATGAATTTACCTATTTCTATTTTCTTTTTAGGATTCCGTATCCAAAGGATAAAACTTTACTGTCCGTCCGTCCATCTGTCACCAGGCTGTATCTGTAAACGTGATAGTGAGACGGTTCAAAATTTCATAGATTATGTATTTCTGTTGCCGCTACAACAATAAATACTAAAAAACAGAACAAAATAAATATTCAAGGGGGCTCCCATACAACAAACGTGATTTTTTTGCTCGTTTTTATAGATAACGGTACGGAACCTTAGTGGGAGAGTCCGACTCGCACTTGGCCGTTTTTTTGTACTCCTTTCTGTATCTCAAGCAGTGGTAGCCGAGTGGTCGAACGCACGCTTTGCAATCAAAGTGCGCAGGTTCAAACCCCGGCTCGCACCTCTGGGTTTCATGTGCGAATCTCATTTTCATCCGAGATTATCACTTGCTAAGAAACGGTGAAGGAAAACATCGTGAGGAAACCGGCACGTCTATAGAAAGGCGTGTGAAGTTCACCATCCCGCACTGGGCCAGCGTGGTGGACTATAGCCCAAAAATCTCCCTCGTATTGAGGGAGAATGTGCCCGGTATAATGGCAATAGGCTCGCCCCCTATTACATTGGGACCAAAAATACATCGGCGAAGTGTGGGCGCACTACAGTGCACCTCTGCCTACCCCTTCGGGGAATACAGGCGTGATGATGTATTATTATTATTCTTTCAGTATCTACGGCAAAATGGATTTCCGGCGAGTGATTATATTAGAGAGTTATTATTACCTAATTTTGACAGTTCAGAAGACCAATTTTGTGTGAGACTTTAACGTCTTCATAAGTCCGATATTATTACGTCAATACGTATCAAACTAGGCGCCCGTGGTATCAATGAGACCAAATTCGATCCAATTTTTTTTGCCGTCTTTATGACACGACATTTAGTTATCTATATTTTCTAATATCATTGTGTATTACCTTTGATGTTTTGTGTGTACCTAGTTGTTAGTCCAATATGTTTTTGCTTACTTTCTTTGAAGTACAAGCTTTGCTTAGATTGGAATCTAACGATGAGTCCTGTACTTGTCGTCGAGCGATATTTTTTTTTTTCATTTATTTAGGCATCAAACAGTCATTTTCTTACAAGCTATGTTGATAACATACAATATTTTACAAAGGACCTACAGTGCCGAAAATATAATTTATACAATAATATATGTTAATTTAAGGCCTTGACAAGACAACGTCAGTCGAACAACAAAATAATTTATAAGTAACTAGCTGTGCCCGCGGTTTCACCCGCGCTAATAGTTACTTTGGCGTAGAGTGATGTTATAAAGTCTATGATTATAAGTCTATAATACCCGATTCATGTTCGGGAATATTCCCGTTTTTGCCACATTATTCGTTGCTGCTCCGCTCCTATTGGTCGTAGCGTGATGATATATAGCTTATAACCTTCCTCAATAAATGAACTATTTAACACAAAAATAATTATTCAATTTGGACCAGTAGTTTCTGAGATTAGCGCGTTCAACCAAACAAACAAACAAACTCTTTAGCTTTATAATATTATAATAATATATATAGTATAGATATAGATAATATAAGTAGTAAAGAAAACATAATAATAAGTAAATGAAAAAAGTAAACATTAAAAACAGAGTACAACATAAGGATCAGATATAAGCACATTATAAGGAAAACTTAACTCAGGGCTGAATTTGCTTCAATTTTAATTTTAAGTTGTTAATTGATGTATTAAAAATGTATATATTAGAAAATTCTTTATTGTATGTATTGGTGGAGCGATGTATAAATGAATTACGGGTGTACTCTTTATGAAATAGTGGAGGAGCAAAAAGTGGCAATAAGCGTGAGGAACGCACCGGGAGATGAGCACGTGCTGAGAACCGTATCTTGGCTAGAAGCGTGTACGAATCGACAAGAGAATTAAGAATTTTGAAAAGAAAAGTTATATCAAACATTTTACGTCTATTGTAAAGACTTTTTGACAATTTATGGCTGCGTAGGGCATTTTTTGGAGATAGAAACAATAATTTTGCAGCGAAGATGAAAGTTTCTTGTAATTTCGTAATTGTACAGTCTCTAACATCATATTTCACAAAGTTGTTAAACTCGAGAATTTCCCAGTAAGACCTCGCAACTTATTGGAAGTGTGCCGGCTAATTTATACTCTCCAATAACTGAGCCTTTATTGAACACAAAACGGGTATTTATTATCGCTTTTGTAACAATTTTGTGGAGTTTGAAATTAATAGTAGCCACTGTAACGTCTTCGTCTGGCGAGAAATTCGTAGCCACGTCTGCCACTGTCTACTAACAGCGGAAAAGAACGCACGTTGTCATAAGTTTGTGAGCAGTAAGCAGTGGTAGCCTCGCGGGCAAGAACGCCCGCCTTGAACGTAAGGGGTGCAAGTTCAAATCCCAGGCCCGCACCTCTGAGATAATTTTCATGTGCGAATGTCATTTTCAACAATGATTACCACTTGCTGAACGGTGAAGGAAAACATCGTGAGGAAACCTGCACGTCTATAGAAAGGCGTGTGAAGTTCACCAACCCGCACTGGGCCAGCGTGGTGGACTATGGCCCAAATCTCCCTCGTATTGAGGGGGAATGTGCCCGGTATAAAGGCAATAGGCTTGCCCCCTATTACATTGGGACCAAAATACATCGGCGAAGTGTGGGCGCACTACAGTGCACCTCTGCCTACCCCTTCGGGGAATACAGGTGTGATGATGTATTTTATGATTCTTAAATAAGTACAATTGTATTGTATTGTAATTGTAGAATTTGTTAAGTATTTTTCATTAAACTTTTTGTCCGAATGCGGATTTTTATACTATTAATTATTATTAATATTTTTTTATAATAATAAATCTATTCAATGTATAAAACAAAATAAAATCCAAAACTAGACAGAAACTCAAGTACTTATGAAGATGTGTGAATCAAAATAGTGTAGCCCTATCGCGTGTTTACGTACCGCGCGGCTGTAGGTAACTATTTCAAGGACAGGGCCGAGTTGCAATACTGGTAGATAATATTACCGTGGTTATACTAATGCTTACGTGAATTTATTACTTCGGACTTCTGAAACACCTTTGATGACGTCAAAGTTAATAAGCTTAAGAGACAACACCACGGAGTAGGTGTTTCGTATTCTGTAATCCTGTTACTAGCATACGATTAGAATGTGTCGCTCCAAATCTTATTTGAAGGGAATTCGGGAATTTCTATCCGGTATCCGGCCGGATACTGAATTACTATCCGGTATCCGGCCGGATACTGAATTACTATCCGGTATCCGGCCGGATACTGAATTACCTACTATCCGGTATCCGGCCGGATACTGAATTACTATCCGGTATCCGGCCGGATACTGAATTACTATCCGGTATCCGGCCGGATATTGAATTACCTACTATCCGGTATCCGGCCGAATACTGAATTACTATTCGGTATCCGGCCGGATACTGAATTACTATCCGGTATCCGGCTGGATACTGATTTACTATCCGGTATCCGGCCGGATAGTGAAAACAAGGCCGGATAGGCCGGATACCGGATAGTTACCGGGTATCCGTTACATCTCTAGTTAAGAGTCAATATACCGCCACCTGTCTTGCAGCAATGTTTTTAATATTACCTACTTTCATTTGTTGGAATCCGACCGGAGCTTCGACTTCGGTCGGCCAAACCTTTAACCCAAGGTCTGTAACAGACGCCTTTATTGAACGTACTGTTAGAAATTTGCCAGACCGGATTTAAATTCGTTGCGCAACTCGATCGCGTTCATGTAATTATATATGACAAGTTCAACAACACCACACTCAAAATTACTCAAAAATTATTAATAATTAATTATTAATCTTGAACTTTTTTTTAATGTTATAGGGGGGCAAACGAGCATACGTTTAACCTGATGGTAAGTGATCAGCGCCGCCCATGAACACCCGCAACACCAGGGGCATCGCAAGTGCGTTGCCGGCCTTTAAGGAAGGAGTAGGCCTATAAGAAGGAGTAGGCCTTTAAGAAGGAGTGAACTGAATTTCTTATGGTCATTAAACTCCCGGCTTCGGCCAGAAATCGACCTTTGGTCGGACACTAGTATCTGTCAAATATTGACGGTTTCTATTGATACAACAGTGATTTCAGAGGTGGTGGTACCGCCCAGGGTGTGGTACTTACCCGATGGGAGGTGGCGACGTGCGCGAGTCCGTGCGCAGGAGTCGGCCGCTCGTCGCTCGACTCATCGCCCGACCGCTCGCCGGTGAACACTGAGTCGTGCGACACCGACAGTCCGCTGCCGTACGCGCCCTCTCTGTCAACAAACAATATATTGCTTTCGATTCTGTGGGGTTAGCATGCATAACAAGACGAGATCTCTGTCACGGATTCCCTCGCTCGCTCTGTTTAATTTCATACGAGAGAAAGATACGTACGACATCAACGTATTCCGTGACAGAAGTCTTGACGCACATGCTACAACTAACTGTATTGACAGCACAACAAATTTTGCTCTTTACTGCCGAGGACCTAAGAATAAAGATGTGTTCCTTACTCATAATTCGCATCATTTGCGTAAATGTCATCGTAACGGATTGAGAAACTTCAGTACAGTTACTATTGAATGAAATCTTGCTCAACGTAAGTTACTGAGTTACCACTCAAACCAGTTTTAATAATGTTATAAAAGTGCATTAATCAAATCACAGATGGCGCTATTAAAAATATTATTTTTATTATCTGTACCAAACTAGTAATGATTTAAAATATAAATAAAAGAATAATAAAGAAACACTAAATATCGACAAGCACAAACTATGAATAGGCGATCTATGAATAGGATTCCAACCCGAAAGGAACAACAAAGCCAAAAGGCCATCAAGGAGTAGGTAGTTTAACAATGCGTTACTAATAAATCGTAATTTATTTATTTATTTTTGTACTAACTTTCTCCTGTTATGTCGATCAGCGTCGAGCAGTTCGCTGGTGGAGCTGCTCTTGGGGTCTGGCGAAGCGTCTGCGCGTGCGCCGCTACCACGACGCTTGAACATACGCCGGAGACCGCGCAGAAACCGACCGGTGCGGCCCTCGCCTGAAACATAGGTATCCATGATTAGTCTCAATACTATTACCATCGTTTTCTACGGGACGAGGCAATATAGAATTTTGTCCTAAGATTGAATTAAAAAACCTTTTTAGTTGTAAGTTCTTTGACCAGTAGTAAGTAATCTGCTTATACCTCCAGTTTATCGCTAAAATTACAAAAATAAGACATTGTTCATGGCATGCAGTGGTAGCCCAGTTGGTGGAACGCCCGACTTGAACGCCAGGGGTGCAAGTTCAGAACCTGGGCACGAACCTCTAGGGATTTTCGGATTTCATGTGCCAACGTAATTATCATTTATTTTTTGGTATGTGTGTAAGAGAGTGTATGAGTGACCGACAGAAGGTAGATTTTTAGCCGAAGCCGAATTATTGGCTATCGCCACAACCTTCAATAGCCCTAAGAAATTCAGTTCAAGACTGGACTAAAGTAAATAAAATAAGTTTATTTTTAGGTGACTTCAAAAAAAAAAACTATTGACAGCGATGGTGGCCAGCCGGTTCAATTTCGGCACTTTCTAGACACTCGGCGTCGGCTAAAACTTCGGCCTATTTTGAGAGAAGCCGAAGCTTTTTTTTTTGAAGGACTTACGCTGTTGGCCGTGAGGTGGCCTTTACAGCTTTGCCCGAGGAGTAGCGAGCGCAAAGTGCACTCCAACCAAGAGAAGCCGAAGCTTCGCTGGGAAACTAGTACTGGGTGAGTGGATTCTACTCACCATGGTTGTGTGTGTCGGTGTGCGGCGGTCGGTATGGCGGCTCCAGCGATCCCTCGCGCACACACGACATGAGGCCCGCGCCGCCGCCGCCGCCGCCGCCGCCCGACATCCGCTCCCACACCTGCAACGCAGCACCAACCAAATCACCCAATGAGCTATATCACACCATCAGTAGCATGAGCGCCAAGACTATGTTGATTTGGTCTAGTCTTGACATGCGTGCTAATGCCACTGTCATATCAACATGCGAATTCACGATATCTCATCAAAACCATTTGGAACAGCACAAATTTGTCCATGATCGCTACCAAATAAATATAAAGTTATACATCATTTACAGTCGGTTTGTACAACACTTTTGTACCTTGTGAATAAAGCTGTTGGTATTTCTTTTTACAAACCCAGTCTTGCTTCACTTATAATATTAGACGTTGATCATTGACTTATAATAATTGGCGTACTGAGGCGTTCGAATTAACTTGCTTTTTTTAATGCACTCTGTGTCAATGTACATAAAGATTTATTGTCTACGGCAAAAGACACGCGCCCACGCGTTAATTTTATCAGGGCTAGTACGTAATTAATTATGAAATTGTAAAAAATAGAGAGGCCCCTTCATTCGGACCAATTAATAAAACGTTTAATTAAAATTGTATTAGAACGTAACGCTCAGACACAATTAGAATACCTTTATGTAGTTACATAAAGCGATTATTATAATAATTCAAACATAAAAAGTATGTTCCACGGAGGTAAGTGTAAATAAACAAAGTTATGTATGAGGTAGCAGTTATGTGAAATTGTATAATGGCCGACTATTAACACATTATTCCAATTCAGCTTTCAATAGAATGGTATGACTTGGAATAATATTTCCGCGTTTCACCGTATATCTTCATGCGTCATCATTAGTACAATAATAATTAAATATATGCAACAAATGTAGGCACATCGGCGAAGTGTGACTGTACTGCACCACTGCCTAACCCTTCGGGGAATACAGCCATGATGATGTGTATAAGAAGTAATTAATTTGAAATTAAACTATTTTACGGATTTTATCGCGTTTATTTACTATTTTATTTTCCCGACGTTTCGGCTGCTTTACAGCAACCATGGTCACGGGGGGACTGAGGTGTTAGACGTCCTGATGTCATAGTTAATAACTGGGTACCCTCATATTTAGTTGTTGTTTGCGGTCCGATTCACGCAGAAAGTGCTTACGGTGTCCTGAGGTCTTGCAATGGTACACTTGGTTTTGGATTTAATCATATTGATTACTGGATCCCAAGTTGGTGGTAGCACCCAGCCATCTTCCCTATTAAAATTAGGATGTTTTTTAATTTCACAATATTACCATCTGACAAAATAACAGCATTTCTAAACCATCTTAACTCCATACACTCTAAAATCAAATTTACAATGGAGTTAGAGGCCAACAATACTCTAGCTTTCTCAGATGTTTTAGTAATCCGTAATCCTGATAACACCTTAGGCCACACCGTGTATAGGAAAAAGACCCATACCGATAGGTACTTAAACGGTGAATCTCACCACCATCCAACACAGTTAGCTACCGTGGGTAAATCTTTGTTTCAGAGAGCACAAGGGATCTGTGATGAGCAACACCTGGCTGCCGAGATCCACCATGTCAAGCAAGTATTGCATGACAACAAGCTTCGGGTCCCACGCCGCCATCACAGTGACCGAGTGAAACCAGCCACAGTTGAGCGTCTACCTGCTGTACTACCATACATAAGAGGTGTCACAGACAAGATTGGCTACATCTTGAAACGGGCTTCAATCAAAACTTACTTCAAGCCACCGAAGAAGATTAGTCAGTTTTTACCACCTGTCAAGTGTCACATTCCTCTACAAGATGCAGGGGTATACAAACTCGATTGTGAATGTGGGCTCTCTTACATAGGACAAACTAAAAGATCAATTAAAACCCGCGTAAAAGAACATATAGCTGACGTGAAACACCGACGCTCCACGAAGTCTGCAATCTGTGAACATGTACAGGACCGCACCCGCCATTATATCAGATTTGATAAACCGCATATCCTCGCTAAAGAACACCGACTCCGACCAAGGATGATACGTGAGGCCATTGAAATTAAAAAACATCCTAATTTCAATAGGGAAGATGGCTGGGTGCTACCACCAACTTGGGATCCAGTAATCAATATGATTAAATCCAAAACCAAGTGTACCATTGCAAGACCTCAGGACACCGTAAGCACTTTCTGCGTGGATCGGACCGCAAACAACAACTAAATATGAGGGTACCCAGTTATTAACTATGACATCAGGACGTCTAACACCTCAGTCCCCCCGTGACCATGGTTGCTGTAAAGCAGCCGAAACGTCGGGAAAATAAAATAGTAAATAAACGCGATAAAATCCGTAAAATAGTTTAATTTCAATGTATAGTATTCGCGTAAATATAAGAAAACAATAAGTAATTAATTTATCATTTGCAACCTAATTATAAAGGATGCTTGGTAGAGTTCGCTTTTAGTGATACGGCCGCCCAGTGTAACACTTAAAATTTATATCGTACACGTAGTTTGTGTCACTTTAAGATGTGGAACTTTAAAGAGTGTCAATCTACCCATAAATATGATAATTAAATAAAGTATACATACTTAAGTATTTAAAATAAGTTATGCTCGCGTGGGATGGTGGCAAGAACGCTGGCTGCATTTCCTCGTTGGATAGCCAGACTGATTTGTCGAACGAGGAAAGAGCCAGCCTCTTGACAGCTGTGGAGGCAATTAGTTTTGGCATAATTTCACAATTATTTACACAAATACACTATATACAAGAAATAACTTATTTACATAGATACACATTTGTGCCAAACCGCTGTAGCTCGATAGTGTTGTCTTCTGGACTGGCAGCATTGCCACGTTGAATGGCAGTGTGAGATATGAGCGAACCCCTTTCATATCAAAAGCACATTTTAGCAATATTTAAATATTACCTATATTTAAGACGCCCTAATAGCGTAAGGGTTGGAGAAGGACAGCAATGGACAGGCAAATGTGGAGGGAATTCGAGGAGACACTATCGCAAGACAGCCTGAACTGGTAACTGATATATAAATGTAGTTAAGTAAATAAAGTTATATACATACAGAAAAATAGAGTAGTTAAGTATAGTTTTATGTTTAAGTATATTACAAATTGAGCAAAGGTCATTTATTTAATAGCGTAATGACCTAACAGCAAATAATATCAGAACGTGCCTTCTGGTCACCGGTAGTTGTAGCACGAGACTAGACTTATGTCGCAGAATATGTTGATTATATCTCTTTCTCTCGTCTGAAATAAGACAAAGAGCGATCGAGCTAATCCGAGACAGAGGTCTTGTCTTGGACATGAGTGCTAACACCGCAGATGTTTCTACCAGTCTTTAAAATACGACGAATTAAGTATTAGTACGTAGTACGTCATAACTTCATATTCATTGAGATTTTTGAACCGTTTACAGTGAAATTACAAATCACTTCAGTATTTAAAATATGAATTGTGGTGGTTAATAAATGGTTTGAAATAACTATAAATTTAGGGATAAATTTCAACCTTGACCTCTTAGCAAAAATATTTGTATGATACGAACCTATTCTCCTCCTACACAAGGCTCTAAAGAAAACGGGAATCATAATTTATGAGTACATTAAAACATTGTAGGGCTTCTGCAAATCTATTAGAATGCACAAGGGGGCTTTCTTCACCTCAAAACAATTCTTTCCGCCTATTCGGTATCCCGTCGAAATGAAGGTTTATTGGACAATTGGTTTGTTTGTAGTAAGCACAGAAGGGAAAGTTCCCTTAAGAATATCCTTAATGATTGAGTTACTGATTCGAATGTAATTATTTGGCGACGACTTGGTCTGGTGATCTAAGGGTATACTCGGCTCACTGGTGGTTACGATTTCGATTCTCGTCACAGGCAAAATTCTAAAATTGCTTTTTCGGAAGAGCTGGGTGTAACTGATATCGCTCCTAGTCTATTGTATAGTTGCCATACTACAAGCTTTGCTTAGTTTGGTATGATACGATGAGTATGACGTGTTATCGTAACTTTGCTACATTTACTTGATTTTTTGTACAAATTAAAAATTCCACATGTATCTTTTTTGGTAATGAATACATTTAAACCACTCAATTTTTTTTAATCTTTAATAAATTCACTTCTAATATTAGATGTAGACAACCCTATTAATTAATTATTTCCGTGATACCGAGTTTCCTACCCTTCATCATTCACCCTCCACCAAGGAACACCGACAATAAACCATCCCCGTTTCATGGTACAAGGTTACATTGTACCCGTTCAAGCGAAGGTCAAGGTCGCCGTTCAGATCGATACGGATGCTGCGGGAACTAGATGGAGGTATAAAAAATGGGTGGGTGCGAATGAGAGGGGAACTACGAGAGAAAACTGTGCGGTAGTGTTTTCCTAGTATGCGGTGGATGTCCTTATTCTGATAGCCCGATGATTAGTATTCCCGGGTTAATGAATTGTGAAAATAATGTCAGGATTAAGAAGAATAGATAGTTGATACGTCGCTTGTGAGAAACTAGCCTTTTCAATGACTAAACTAAGTGTATTGTGGTCGTTCTTATGGTCATAATGTTCATTGCGCGTAACAAAAATATTTGTAGGGCTGTCTACTTTAGTCTAGACGATATTTGTGGAGCTACAACCATATTGCTTTAGAATTTTAATAAAAATTAAAATTACATTACTGATAGCTCTAACCATGTTGGTTGGTAAAGGCCATATTATGCTGTAAGGTTCATATTTTATCTATATCGTACTAGGGCAAAGCCTGCACATTATCGTGAGACATGAAAATTTGTTGCGTGCCAAACAATGAAGAATATTTTACAAATAAAACTGCTCTATTGTCTTTATTTACTTACAATATACTTACAGGTATAGGGTAGAGCGAAATGTTAAGATTTTTTAGTTTTGCCTGAAAATATATTTTTCTTCTATGCTGACGATGAAGAAAATATTCTAACAAATATCATAACTATTAATGATTACATTTAATATTGACTCAAAAGGCCTTGGTCCCATGAGATGAAGATTTTATTTTACGAAAATAAACCTTATTTTATGAAATGATGAACATTAATGGATTAAGATGAGTGTGCTAGATAGGTGTATTTACAGGATTAAACTTATCAATTAGGCACAATTAAGCGTCACTAAAAATAAAAAGTCACTGAATACTCTCGTCTCCAAAACCTTATACCAACCCTAACCCTTGCGCCCTGTACAAACTCGGCCGAGCGAATTTACTTGACTGTTTTTTTTTTCAATTTACCCTGTGCATATATATAAATTTCCGAGGCATAAACCACACGAGCATGACACTTAATTCCCTCGTGCTATGGATGAAATTTCGATCTTTTTAAAGAGACCAAGATCATCTCCATTCGATTTTTTTCGACGTATCTCGAATAGAGATGATGTAGATCATGGGAGACTTGAGTCCCTTTGGGTATTGGCTAAAAATTGGTCGCGCAAGATTCAACGAGCCTATTTGTGCAGGGCTATATCCTGGCTCCACCCTTAATCTGAAATGTCAATGTCATTAGCTGAAAATGAACCTGTCGGTAAACTAACGGTCACCATCTGGACCCTCGTGACGGAGGTGTAAAAAGTGATTGATGAGCGTCTAACATCAAAACTATTATGTGGTCGTGGGGAATTATTTTTGGTAAAGATTTCGGAAAAGGTTTTTGTACGTCAGTTTCGGTTAGACGGGAGTTAAAGTCTTTTTGTAAAAAACCTACTAGTTAGTTACCTTAGTTAGAACGGGTTTTGGAGGATATAAAGTATTATGAATCGCAAAAGGGTCTAAGGTCTCGCTTGAAACGAAAGTTCGAGCGGTAATCCATCACCTTGGCATACTTGATAACAAACAAATGTAAGGGTACATACGCCATGACCCTATTCATTACTTGTCCAAAAGAAACTTTTTCGAAATATACACCTAACTGCCTACTCATGAAGTTCGTCAACTAGCACTGGACCAGGATGCAACTATGCCTTGAAAAACTATACCCTCGTATGTCCGTTAAGCGGCATGGCCCGTTATTTTAATGTGACCATAATACAAAAAATAAATGTAGCTGCACTGCAGTTGACCCTTACCAGACTCTTTGGGGACTACAGACATGGGTGATAATGTGAGTACTAAATATAATAAGACCTTTTTAAAGTCAGGCTTTACCTCAATGCGAAGAGAGAATCAGGCTATAGTCTACCATGCAAGAACTGGTTAGGTTCTCTAGGACAAGCGGGTTTCTTCTCGATGTTTTGTTTCACCGTTTGTTTCCTCACCGGTGTGTGAGTAATTCCTAATAGAGTACCCCAAACAATGCGATAACAGTGTCACTGGGCGGCCATTATCAAGTTGCTTCACAGTTCAGACCCTGGGAAGTGGGTTGCGGACGGCCACACGTGGTTACAACATTATTGCCAGTTGTATGGTCATTGTTACATTGAATTCAATGAAAAAGAACGCTGAGCTAAACGATTCAATTCGGACCACTCTACATTAGTGAATATCTACTTGAAGGGAAAGCGGCAACATGCTCTACATGCTATAGAAATTTGGTTCTTCCACTTTTAAAATTGCTTTTTAACGACGCCTTTAGGCATGACACAATCGATGTAGAGCGTTTCGATTTAATTTTAATACAAGACATTTGGGGTAGAATCAGACGTTGTCTTATACAATTGGCTGTAGTCTTAATGCCCGTTTTTACTTACTCTAGCCTAGATATTAAACACTTGGCAGTTTCAGTAGTATTCATATTTAGACGTTACGTTAGTGACCCAACAGAAAGGGACAGAGCTGTAAGAATACTTCTTACAGCATACTTAATACAAAAGCCAAGCATCTTTACTGTTCTTAGTTTTCTCATTCATCCTTCGTTTTTTGTCGTCTTTTTCCGCTGAGAAGTAAATCCAACCGTGTGCAAACTATAAATTCTGTTTGTATTTTATTGAATTTATACAAGCTTTTTGTTTAAAAGTTAGTTACAGGATTGGTACAAAGTGTCCCAAGTTCCACCTCACAATTTAGTCCTGTTTAAAAATTTAAACACCAATGCTATTCGCGGAGATGTTCCAAAAACATTTTGTGGGCGAAAAACCCGGTCTCAGGTGCGCCAAAAGGCGTTGTCTCGCACTCCATCTAGCTCGTAAGCTTAATTTATGGCCCTCGCCGCCGCCGGACTCATTTAAAAAGCTAATAAGTTCAGATAATTGCTTTTCTGGGTTCCGTTGTTTTATTAAATTATGCTTCATTTATTATGATGATGTTACTCTAAGAATAAATGGGAAAATAAATTAAAAGTTTCATTTAGTTCTACGCGTCAGTAAACTGGGGGTGTTCGGATTAATACCTATTTACGTGAACTTACTTATAGCACCAGCATTTAGGTTGGTACACGTATAAGCCCCGATAGACTGGTGGAACAACTTGGTGTGCCTGATTTCAAGTGTGCGTACTTCAGGCTGTTGTACACATTATTCGTCACAATGTTACACTCATAATGCTCACGGGCTCACGGGCCTATTGTTCTCACCGAACCAGGTAAATACGCTTCAAACGCTTGTAGAGCTATAGGGGGTGTAACTATTTCGTGGACAATAATAAAACTTCATTACACGATTGTGTACTCAGCTGGACACGGCATTCGCGTGGCCTCTTTCTGAGTTTTACGCTGTTTGTCAATTTGTTTGCGTTTGGACAACTGCGTCGGGGAGTTGGTCAATCGTATGTATTTGGGCCTTGGGGTATAGTTTTGGACCAACGTTTGTCTATAGGTGCCTGAGGACAGAGTAGGGAAATCAATAACCGATATACCTATCGTTATATATCGTGTTAATTGTGGTGTCAAATCATCAATGTCAGAAGGAACAAGAGTGAAACTTAACGAGAAAAATGACACGATTAGTCTATTTTACATAGTCATCAAAAATTATATTAGGCGTTAAAAGCATTTGATTTTAAGTTCTATCATGATGTGTCATCAGTTCTCTATCCCTTGGACTAGAGTGCGATCATTGGTATAATTAGAGCACATTATGCAATTGTTTCGCTAAATACTTAACTGTACTTACTTAAGTAGGCCCTTGCTGGCTATATACAATATCTATTGACAATAAGACTATTGTGGAATATAAGATAGGTATTAATGTTCGAGTATTTATAACATGATGACCAATTTGAATTATAGAGGATTATTTTATCAACTCAAATAATTTAGTAAACTAACTAGCATAAAACAAGTAAAGATAACAACAGTAAAAGCGCTTGTTTTATGAAGCAGAAAAAAATGCGAGCAGCCTATTAAATTTGCCTAATCGTATACGATCGCGCGCCATTTTGAATTTCAAATCGTGATGACGATGATACCGGGATACCTACCTACTAAAAAGAAACCTTCAGTCGAAGTGAAAATATATTATGCAAATTTTAACGACCGCGATCATCGGTTTATAGTGCAGGATAATATGTAGACTATTTGGTGGATTATTTCAAATAGGAAAAGTATAAAAGTCTTCAAATAATGACAAGTTGAAAGCAAACCCCAGTCCTTATTCATACGCATGAACCAATATGATTCAAGCATAGCTAAAAGCCAGAACATGTTGACAAACGTATGCAAAACTGCGCCGTAGTTAAACCATCCGTTTTGGAGCCACGATGCCGAAACAGACAAAGGGCAGTATACCACCCTTCTTAGCAATGCATAGCAGGTTCAAGCAACCCTCTACGACTTCCGAGTCACCTTAACCCTTGCCCTTTGTATCTAGGTTAGGTCATGCACTCACCCGTTTGTTTCAGGGGTTTGTTTCACTGCCGGTCGCCATGGTAACCGGTGGCCCCATAAAGACCTGTGGACGAAAGGATATAGTTTAGTGTTGCAACGATTTTTAGTTTAGAAGCGTGATGAAGACATTTGGCTTGATAATCAAAGCGAAATTCATCTAATGCCCCTTTTTAATAATACTAGGAGATACCTTCACCTTATGGAGTTTCTTGCCCATTCTTCTCTATAGGAAATGGATTCCGAATGTGTGTTTGAATATTATCAGAATGTCGAAATACTGCCTCATATTTAGGCTAGAAAACGTCTTAACATGAGTCAAGACGTTTCCTAGTGCCCGCAAAATCGAGTATAAGAGGAAGGAATAAAAATAAAATAAAAATTATTTACCAAAGTTATTATAAAAGAAGTTATTATATAATAGAAGATTATGTAAAAGTAGAAAATTATTATATAGTGAATGTAATATATCTTTGCTTAGGTTATCTATGCACCTCAAAAGTTTATATTATAGCACTTACTGTGTGTTGAATTAAGCTATTGGAATCGTACTCTATTCTAACCATGATCAAATGAATGGTTACACATCAAAAAGAAATCATGAGCTAGTTTCCAATCTTCAAAATGTTACATTTGCTTAAATTTACATGAAATTTCAGGGACTTTGTACGATAGTACATAGATCATAGTGGCTCTATTAGGCATTGTTCATAAGACGACTAAGTATATAAAAATCACTAGAAGTTTCACATTAAAAAAGGGGAACGTAATAAAAAACACAATAAACTCGAGGCTTATATCCTACGCCTCACGTATTGCGATAATCTAATGCTTTCGCAGACATAGTCTCATAAAGTGGTATTATGGTCGTATTTACTGCTTCATATTTGTTTTCTCCGTTTATGTAATACATTTCAAGTTATGACATCCTAGTAATGGAACACTGAATATTGGTCTGGGAGCGCAATGTTTTGGCACCATACAATTATTGAAGATATGACTTGTGTAAACACTCGAAGTCAATAATTTTGGAACCATTTAAGTAGAACTATTCTACCTTTCATCAGCAATCATTACCTTCCTCCTACCTCTAAATAAAATGACCCTCTCTCTTCATTATACATTTTATCCCCAAATACTGTCGCTTACATAACAATCTCAAATAGGCATTGCATATTGCGTGCGAAGTTGAAACTAGATCAAGGTCCATCCAGACCAGGGATGCTGTACAATGTACATACACTATTACTAGTTATACGAAGAGTGTAAGTTCAAGGGGACTAGCGATGCATCATGTGGAAAGTAGGCCAAGGTTTATTCCAGACCTCCAGGGATGCTATAACGACGGTACGTGGGTACATTATGCGAGCACTGCGATTAATAGCTATTTTAACCTGCACTTTGTTGGGATGTAAAGTGCACATGCATTAGGTGTCTGATGAACCCTGACAAGAACGGTGATAAACATCATTGGACACTGATTGTTATAGTTTTTTTATGGATATTTTCCTTAAACTGCAAAACTCATATCACAATCTAAACAACAGATCTCAAGAGACTTTACGCCCTGCACCGAGTGGAGCGAGAAAACCAACTTGACTTTTTTGAAAATGTAATCTATGTCAATTAATATAAATATCTGGTAAAAGACACGCAACCACCCATCAAAATTCGCTTCGGTCACTGATGATATTTCGTTGAAAAATGGGCTCCAATGAGTTAATAGTACAGTTCATTTTGGTATGAGTAAGAAATTGGGCAGGCGCAATTCTCAGTCATCTAAGCTTTATGTCGCAAAAGTCTATAAGATACTTCTACCGTGTTTTGGTCACAAGCAAGGATGTTATAGTTCAATTAATATCAAAGATGTTTCGCTTATTATCAGACCCTGAAATAACAATTCCGGAATAACAAAAAATGTTTGAAAAGCACTCCACAAGGTCGTATTGACTTGTATTTCATAAACGAGACGAAATAATTGATGCTTGAATTTCTGATGAGACCCCAAGGGCGGGTATAATGAGGTGGACGACGTACCTGAATGTTGCGAGTGATAGAACATTATAATAATTTTAGGGAGTTTGTTTTGGTTTCTATACAAGTTTGAAATTACAGAGTCGACCTTGTTAATATTTGATTCGAATTCAGATATTTTATTTTCAATGTATTTGAGGAAGCTATCACAATACAATCTCACCTGTATTACCTCATGTGGGTTCATATTTCGTACCAAATGTAATACGGGTTTAGTATTGGTGTTACATGGGCCTTACCTGGCACACTTTTAGCATTAAGGGTATGATGCCCATAGACGACGAATATGGCAAAGGTACGGGTTGGAAAGCTTCGAACAAATTATCACAAAAACAAGAAAAGGCTGAATTAATAAGAATAGATGACGTATACTAATGGAATTTAAACTCAATGAATAAACAATATACCAATATGGGAGAAACATAGTGGCTATGAGAGGCCAAATAGTTTATAGTAGTAGCGCGTCCTATCCTGTCGTTCAATAAATATACACTTACAAAAACTGATCACAGAAAGAAAATGACAAACAAACAAAAAGTCGATCCGCGGCAACAATGCTTCGTTGCAACGAATGCCGTGACGGAACCCACGGCCTATACCAGTTTTTTTCCGAGCCATTGAACTATTTACACAACCGCCTTTCACTTTGCACCAATCTTATCAACTTAACGATAAAGTATAATTTGTCTTGGCGTAACAGCAATATAATTTTGCTGGAGTTATATCAAATTGTATCTGGAGATGCGGTTGCTATGTTCTTTATAGTAAATATGATAAGGTGTGTTTTGGTGTGCGTGGCTTGGTGGCGTTGTCAGTGTTTTATGAAGTTGTCTTGCAAGTTCAAGGTTCCGCAGTGTTTCCGGATGATTACAGTCGACTTGTGGATCGTGAAGGTAAATCACTTTTAATTGTCTGATCTATCTATAGATAGCGTTGTGAATTGGACGCTGAGAAATGTGGTAGCTAAGTAGTTATAAATGGATGAGTACAAGACAATGTGAAAGAGCTTGGAACAATACTTAGAGGAGATAAAATGGAATTGGTAACGCGTACAATGCGCCAACTTTGTGGTAACTTCTCTTTAGTTAAATTGTAGATACTTTTAAAAGAGGGTACGTATCTTTATAACTTCATATTTTTCTTAATAGATTTTTTTGATACTATACTAAACGTTCTTAGCTTAAAACGTAGTCTTGAACACAATAACTCCATCTAATATAAGCAATAAACAATCACACTTCTATTTATTTTTACAAGACATAGTGAACATCATAAAAATAGGGCGATGTGAATATATCTAGCATCAATACGCAATATTTCTAGCCTTAGGTACATTTACTCAGGACGAGCTCGCGATAAAAATATGATATTACAGTAGTGTTGTGAGCGATCCCGGATTTATGAGATGTCCTATAGAAAAACAATCAGATATAATAATAAACTTATAGGCCCTACTAATAGAAAAATATTTGAAATTCTGAATATTATTTCATATGTCTTTAAGAACGAAAATGGTCTAGAAAATCTATGATTGCTCTCTTTCAAGAGATTTTACTGAAGATTTAGATTACAGGATTACATCGAAGGGTGAAAGTTTATTTTACTTGAACGACACTTTTGGGCGATATTGACCTGTATAAATATTTGAAATCAGTTAATTCTTCTGCGTGAAATAAGTATGCCCTCCTGTAAAGTAAAAAAAAATCACTTATCTCAAATTAACTTTCACCCCTCGATATTACTAACTAAACATAGAATTTAAAAAGGCCTTGAAAATTCCCAAAAAAATCAATGGTTGCCTATACACTGACAGACATCTTTGCAACCTTTGTTCTTTGTTGTTTGTTTGTGAAAAGAAATCATACATGTGAGAACCTAATTAGGGGACTCACCACCACCTCGGTATTTTATTAAAATTAACTGTATTTTTTTGGACGAATTTAACTCTCAAAAACCTAAATACATAGCGAAAGTAAAACAAAGACACTGCATGTGAGGCGGGGATAAGGAGCAGGATTAAACATCTAAACCTTATTTTATTTCACGTATTATATTCATCATTCGCATTACATCAATATTGCATCCTAGACGGCATCTCTCGAGGCTGAGAAGCTATTTCCTTGCTAAAATAGAACACACACGTTCCCCGGAGATATGATTTACGGAACAGCTACAAATGGGAAAACAGATACCTTTCCCAAATGGTTACGAGCTACAGAAAGTTATGAGGATATAGTCTAGACTGCCTCATTGGGTTAATACAGCAGACATGATTTGACTCTCAAATGTAAAAGTCGACGCTAGGGACATACGGTATTCTGACTAGCAGGGTTTAATTTCTTAATGCATCTATTGCCAAAGCAGATGAATTTGAAGTTCGAAGTAGATTTTTTAGATTTTCATGCAAAAACCTGAAGCCATATCAATACACATGAATTTACAGACACATTCTACAGAAACACCTTGAACTTATTTTCCTAAAAACAATAAAATTTATCCAAAATTCTTAAGAAAAGACATCATAGTAACGTTATTAATTATTATGTTCAAGGTGTAATCGTTAGCAAGGTGTTACGGCTGTCTGGTTAACTACCATGCACTATTTTTGACGGTTTCGATCGGAGCATCAATAAGTTTTAATGCGGCACTGATCTTATTACCGTGAAAGTCCAGATAACCTTTGATATCCAGTTCGTGAGTGAGCGTCCGCATCTTTTGAAAAGTATCCGAATCGCAAGGCTGCTAGAGACCGTTACAATGGGTTGCATGCAACATACAACGACGTTATGACATCTTTTCGTAATCTTTTTTGAGTACTTTTCATCGTTATGGGAATAAGTTCAAGGTGTTTTATTTCAATATCTGTTTAATCAGGTTTATCGATATGACTTTGAATATAAGAACTTTCAAAAAGACATTTAAGAAACTTTGGATTTCAATAATTGCCAGAAGGCAGACTATAGAGATTATGGATGAGCAGGTTTACCAAGAAGAATAAAGATGGCCAAATTTACCATTTCCCCATCAGATCCACGCCATCAGAAATGATCTTGACAAGGTTTCAAGACATAAATGTATTACCAACCAGCGGGACGTGAGAATCTATTTCACGAATGTCATTTGTTGGAATTCCATCACACAATCCCCGAAGCCATAACTCAATAGGTCGTAACCCAGGTTCAATATCAGAGAAATGGTGAAATTCTGATTGAATATACGAGAAGGCGATATTGAAATCCTATATTATCTTTATGTTTGTCGTATTGCACGCGTTTTCTAGTATGCGTAGGTGTCTATGAAATAGGTTAAGAGGTAAATAAATAACTCCTATTTTCTGTAGCAATTCTTAGTTCCGGCCTTAAACATGACATGTTCAAACCAGCTTGGATAAAATTAATAAAACATCGACAAAAATTGACAATTTCATGCTTATATTTAAATCAAATACCTTTTCGGATATATTCCGAAAATAATTTCAATCAATCGTACTAGAGATTATGATATGTGACGGACGGAAATGGCGTCGATTCCGATCCAATTTCCGTACTGCGAAAATGATCACGTCGTTTGAATATAGGACGGTAGGCTCATGTTCAGTCCCTACAGTACCCTACAGACCACACGTCTCATAAGTAGAATTTATGCCACTGCATAAATCCTTGAGCAAACAGTACATTACTAATATGCTAGATTCCAGTCTCCTAGAGTGGCCCTATTTTTAAGCTAAGCTATAATTCAAAAAGTAAAACTGTATAGTAGTTGAACTCAACGAAATGTAACAATTATTTTTAATACACTGCTGCCGATTTCCTGTTATTCTTCAAGATTAATTTCTATTATTTGCAAATCATATGGAACAACGCTATTTTTATTTTAAGCCCATAGAGAAACGGTGAAAGTCTCAACACCATCATATTTCCTCTTCACATGTTTACACCATGCGTCGCATCACATTCCTGGCACCGCAAATAGATTGAGCCAGACCCCTTCCCCGCGTCCCTTAAATATATTGCTACCAATGATGCTTATTTCTCAAGTTACATCTTACGTTCAGGGTCATGTGTTTTACGAGGAGATCTCGAAGGATATTTAAGTACCCATTGAGGTGACCCGTTACTTTAGTAAGTTTTCTTCTTTCTTGGATTGATATGAGTATTTCTGAGTGCTTCTTTAATAGGTACTAAAAATGTGTTTGGCAAACCTGGAACATTACTCTTTAGTTTGAGGCTATATTATGTGCACTGCAAATTGCAGAGTTTGTGTGAACAGCGCAAATGTATAATCTATTTAAGCCGTTAATGCATTAGGTGAAAACTAAATTTAGGTTCAAATTTTGCTGATTGGACTGGTTTCCGCCTATATGCAGATTTAATTGAAAATTATTATATTCAATTAGCCGTGTTTTATTTTTATTATGAAATTTTGTAAACCCAAGAATATTCAAATAGTAAACGAAGCTGAAGTTTCTTATGATGTGACCATTGACGGTAGACATGCAATATAACAAGATTATCATTTAAATATCCATTTAGCTAGCGAGCAGATCGATAACGGCATCTTAACATTATCAGATGAGACTCGTGACACCTGACCTCAAAGAGGGCACATTAAGATGTCGGCTGCGGATGACGTCATTTAATGAAATATGTCGTGCAGGCACTCTACTACGCGCTACGTGATGGACACTTTGAAGCCAGCGTCCATTAGGGTTATTTTTCCTTTTGTTTTGCTAGCTAACTGGACTTTAAAGAAAATAATATAGGAGACAAAACTCAGAGAGAAGCAAACAACGAACAATGAATACTAAAAGGAATTGAAGCAATTTGAAATGGCAGAATCTTGCCACTGGCCACATCGAGCCTGAGCTCAGATTTCCTTGAATGAATATTTTGAAGCTTAGCTTACATATGGAAGGTACATACATTTTAGAGAACTAATTATTGGTATTTCATGTCCATTATTTTCCTATCGTAGGAATACGTAACTAATTTAAAAATTATATGACAAGATTAACGATTAAAAAAATATTATCACATTACTAGAAGTCCCATTAGCCTTTCCAACTCACGTCAATAGATTCGCTGCCAGGATCGGTATCGAACCCAAATCCTTTTAGTTGCAAAACAAATTGCATAATATCTGCCCTCTGAGATTACATGAATTAAAAATAAATGTTACCGAGTGTCTGTACCACCTTAATTATAGTGAAGTTGAAGCATTATTACATGTCATTAAATAAATTGATTAACTATGGAACATTGTAAAAACCATCATTTAGTACATGCATACACATGTAAAATACCGAAATTTAAAAAAAATACCATTCTCTACTTACACATTCCTACACTACACATTCACAAAAATACACTTCCCCACACATTTACACACTCAACCAACAACTTTATAACAATCTTTGTAGATTGGTACCTTTTTATTTCTTTTGTATACTTTAAGTTTTACTCAAATTCTATTATTAGTAGTGTTATACTTACTGTACCTAGTTAAAATTTTAGTTATTAAGTTTATTTTGGAAACTGTAATTAGTAGTTATGGAAGAGCGGGGCATCCTGGCACAAGTATATTATTTACTTAAAAGGATGTCCCAGCAATACATTATTTTTTGTACCCTTATTTACCAACAAGTAAGTTACTGCTGCCTCATATTTTTATAAGTACTGAGTTTTTTGTACATTTTATGTAATTTCTACTTGACTCAGCAGCCTGGAAGACATTCATACTACAGACTTTATTAAATCAACCTGCAAGTTCTGCATCCATAACAAATTTATCACTGATTGACTGGCTTTTAAGTCCAATTGATGATTCATATGCATTACATTATCTGAACAGCAATCTACGGAATGGTGCTTGATCATTATTCGCTATTTATATCAACAAGGAGCACTGTTCAGCTGTCTCGGAGCTGGTGTTTAATTCCACGTCTGGTTGTGAGTCAGAGATATCTTTGGCATATCAATTATTGATGCATTTCTATAAACTTTAGTTATTCCTATATATTTTAGACGGTAAAGGGGTTCGATCGGGTATGGCTTAGTAAATATGTATACGATTTGGTTTCATACGTAAGATTACATTTTCAAGGATGCTTTCAATTATCACTTGAAATTTTTGCGAACCATATAATTTATGTCATTGTATTAAATAAACATAAAATCAGTAATTGCGGTATTTTTTTGGTATTGTTCCCTTTGCTTTCGCTGGTATACTATGTGCTGAATGTTATACGATAGTAAATAGCCTATAAAAGTTCTATTTATTTTCACTTAGATCCACTTAGGAACGAAGGCACTGAGGTAAAATGAGATAAAACTCCAGATAACTGTGTTATCTCCGCAGTCCGCAATTTTTCTTGCAAATGGACAAGAAATTATAGAAGAATCAGTGCTAAATAAGAATTTGTTACTTCCTTTTCCTTAACAAAACTAAATTAGATTAGATTAAATAATATTAAATGATAGATATTTAAACGAAGATTGGATTACTTGGTACTTTTTATAGTCTAGTTTTATTTATGACAGCTTCAACTTTTCGTCATGAGAATATATTGTATGAATGATGACGATCTCAAATTCAGAATCAGATTTTTTTATTTACATTTTATAAACCAATACAGGCACTTATGAATCGTCAATAAATTATAATAATAGTATATCTACCACCCTTGGCCCCTTCTGCATAGGAAATGCATTCCGAATGCATTTCCTATGGAGAAGAATGGGCAAGAAACTCCATGGTTGCTTCAGCTTCAGTTCAGATTCGGCATACTGTACCATTCAGTATTTCACATTGAAATAAAAACAATCCAGCTATTATGAAAACCGTCATACATTCTTGATGGACAAAAACTCGTCCATTTCACGTCGTCAGTACCAAGAGTCGAAGAAAACATCGCCTGCGTCACGGTGGCTGCCTGTGATAATGGCTCGCCTATTACAAGCCAGTTTGATGACCGAGTGAAACGGAGACTACCGATTCATACGTGTGCGTTTTTTAATGAACAAACAATAGAAGCTGCCACACGACTTGAGGTACGGTTAAAGACCTTTGGGGCGTCTATTGCAGGAAGTGAAGACGTACATGATGATGAGTAGAATCAGACGGATCAGTTCAAATTGAAAACAATACTACTACTACTACATCCATTTTAACGTCTCACTGCTGGTTACGGGCGTCCCCTCAATGCGAGGGGGATTCGAGCCAAAGTACACCACGCTGGCCCGGTGCGGGTTGGCAGACTTCACACATCAATCGAGAACGAGTCAAGTTCCCTCGGACGTGGAGGTTTTCTCGCGATGTTTTTCCTTCACCGTTTCATAGCAAGTGATTATCTCGGATGAAAATGAGATTCGCACATAAATCCCAGAGGTGCCAGCCGGGGTTTGAACCTGTACACTTTGATTGCAAGGCGTGCGTTCGACCACTCGGCTGCCACTGCTACTTAAAACAATATGCTACTTGTAAATCAGCATGGCTATCTCGTGCGCCAAGACTAGACTTATGTCACAGCACATCTCGATTTTGTCTCTTTCTTTTATATGAAATAATTCAGTAAGTGCGCGACTTGGTGTGACATAATCCGCGACACAGGGGCCTTACTACCACTACATAAAGTATTTTCGTTGCATTAGTAACTAAAAATTTTTAGGAGATCTCTCGAAAACTCTCGAAAACTGAAAGGAATATTAAAAACATTCCTGCAGGACAAGTGGACTGGGCGTAAAGGGGCATGTCTGTGGTGTTAGCACACATGTCAAGACAAGATCTCTGTCACGGATTGACTCGGTCACTCTCTGTCTAATTGCATACGAGAGAAGGAGACAACATTAAGATATTCCGTGACATACGTCTAGTGTTGGTACTCATGCTACAACTACTGCTTTTAATATGCGTGCTAATGCGCCTGGTAATAACAAACTAAACCCTGTCACATTCAGTAAGAACAACTTACGTGTCGTGTGTGTAACAGTATTTTGAGCTTAAAGATCACTATTATTGTAAATTATCTTAATTTTTTGCTCTATTCCTAAAACCATCCATTTGAATCACACCGAAAATGTCAAATCCGACGTGCTACCGTGTAGCGTGGTATTACGCGCTGTCTACCGTGAATATTGCTATTGAAATGGGATTTCTGATTCACGGAATTATAACGTAGACTACGTCTAAAACGCCTAGATCTAAGAATATTATGGATTATTGAAGATATTAATATTGAGAGGAGCTAATTCCTAGCTATAGATTTAATACGACGTTAGGGATCATACATATTTTTTAGCTCGAACTTAATTACACCCAAAGTTTTAACCAATCTTAACGCCTGTCCCTCAACAAATACCCAATATTTCGGTTGATTAAACCTCGGAGCGGTCACCGTGACGAATCAGCGCCTCGCTGTCCACGCTTTCCCTCACGGACGGACTGCGGATGAGTTGCCATTTGGAGAAGTAACACCCGTGAGATGGGCTATGGATTAGGAAGTATTCGACATGGAGAATAATGTGTAAGGTAAAACAAACCACTTTTATAAAAGTGACATGTAAAGCAATCTTGATAAAAGGTGGACTATTGCAATAATTATGTTATATGGGTGCCTCAAAAGTAACCAAAACTCCCGCTGAACTAACAAACTGCCAATAGGAAAATGAAGTTTTGTGTGCACTACGCTTAGGTAGGATAAGTGAAAAAGACAAAATAATCATTATTCGTGATATACGTCTAGTCTTGGCGGACATACTACAACTACTTTCTATCGACTGGAAGAAAAGAGATAGCACTAACAGCCCCGTGTGAAACGCCAATAGTATTAGATTCTCTGTATCTTTACTGATGTTTTCAATTAGCGTATCTTAAGTGCCCCGTCCTATGCAATCGGGGATAGTAAAGCATGTTCGCTTTATCTAAACGATGCTTTGAAATGTTGGGGGTTTCATGGTTTATTTGGAATTATTGATAGCAATTAGTAGCATAGCAATATACATGCTTCTTAGGTAAAGGAATAAGGACTAATGAATGATGATGAATTAAAGAGGAGGACAAATCTAAATGCAAGATAAATCATGTGTTTTATTTTCCAACTGTATGTCCATAGATACTAACAAATATATGTAACAACACAGATATTCTAGAAGCACATGAATGTTTTGTTCGACCCATAACATTCGGCTATTGCGTCGTAAATTTCTTATATTTACGAACAATAATGATTTCGGAAAAAGATTTTTTAGCTCCCAATGTACTTATTCGTAACTCTTTTAAACAAAAATAACTCCCACCAAATTCCTTCCAGAACGTCTAATAACAATAACATTACCAGTATTATCTCCAAAACCAATATGCATACAGATAACACACTGAATCATCGCCACACAATGAACAGTCTAATTCCTTAACACACAGTGTAAGAATGTTCTAAGAACCGATACTAATTGTTCCCCTTATCGCTCGTGTTGTTGTTAGCTTACATCTAGACAATTTACGCCGATTCGGTGGAATGACAAATTTCCCAATAAAATATTGGTGTTGTAGCGACATCTTCCTCGCCGCATACGAACTAATCCTGCATCGCGATATTAAAGCGATCCGAGCGATTACACATATATACAAGAACACGACAACAACCGTCGGGCAGTAGCTCACCAGACATAACACCTGTCTGGTCGGAGGATCCTCCCTTTTCCGCCAAAGTGTAAACGGTTGTTGTGATGTATGTTTTCAAAATAAACAAACCCGATATGACTAGAGAAGACACACGTAATTAGAAGACAGAATGACTGTATTAAGAGCGGTGTAAAGGGAATTGGAGTGAACGCCTGAATGCCTGAAAAAGATGAATAGAAGAAACATATACTACGCAGACCGCAGTTAATGGAAAAGATAAGGCAGAAACTAACGTGAGCTAATAATGTCCCTACTTCTATCGCTGTAGACAATAAAGCATCACATGCACCGTGAGTACCGAACCAGTTCCACTCGCCCGAGTTATGGTACAGATAACAGATTTCCACGAACACAATGGCTCAGCAGAATATTTTTTTTCTTCATAATCATTACCTTAATATCTTTTACAGTGTAGTTTAGCTTCTTTTCCGTTTCTTTAGTATTTGTTTCCATTTCGTGGAATTTCAAGAAATTTCAGTTGAATGTTTAGTGATGGTAACTTACACTTTTTTTTAACAGTAACTTTTGGAATCAGTAAAAATCTTTAAGTGCGTTGCGTTTAAAATACTTAGGATACACATGGATTCTAGGATACGACAATAAGAAGAGCTAGAACTTAGATACTTATTCAACATAATCATATAAACACAATAATTTGACACAAATAAATTTATCTTTTTCAAACCAACAAGTATTCTTCTACTAACTACAATGGCGGCTGTCAGATAAACGTAAAAAAAAATGCTGCAGAGCCATACACAGGCGAAGTCGGTATGGGTTTTCTAGTTACTCTTTCTTTCTTTTTGTACGAAATGAATGAAATGATGATATTTAATGGAATAAGATGAGGAATGGCTCCACCTGCGTTTAGCGGGTATTTCAGCCAGTGTCAAGTAATTAATAGCAACGGTAAATGCAATAAATACACATTATAAATAAAAATAGATAATGACAGTGATAAAGATGGCGACTAAAAAACTCTAGTTACTCTATGCAGTTTTGTAAGGATAGTGGCGCCACGCTGTCATCAGCACTGGCATTACAAGAGGCCATTAAACAAAAAAAAAGGTAGAAACTAAATACTAATTCCACAATGAGTGGGAAGCATTACAAGTGCCGGTGAGTCATCGCATTGAACTTGTCGGGTGCAAGTTCACTTATCGATTGTGTAGGGAGGATGAACTATTGATCGCTGGTGTGGTTTATGGTCGGCTTTAATTAATACTAACTTCGAACGATAATTGTGTTCCTTATATAAGTGTAGGATGTGTAGGAGATGAAAAGAGTCAAGGTATGAAGGGAGAGTATGATTGACGACCGGCAAAGTAGGACACATTTTAAGAGATCTATGAATTATATGATTTATTAGGTATTTATTATTACAAGGATATTTGTACCGTAGAAGGATTTTTATAACCATATATCCACCTATACAAATTACGTCGAAATAGTTCTACGCTGAATTTGGGATATGGCCTTTTCGTAACTTGCCTTGAATAGTCCCTAACTTATTATGTTGAGAATTTGACTAGTGACATAACTGTTAACGTCAAGGAACGTCAAGGCCGACTATGATAGTGAACTAAGTTGCAAGCACACTATAATACTTTTATGTGATGCTTCACACATTCACACTATTTAGTTACACCATGGCAGTTTGTAAAGACTGATCTATTCTGTCTACCTGTTCAAAACCTTTTACATACTTTAATACCTGTTACTACTGTGCTCCAGTGTTCTGCGTGTAACTGTTCGCTACTGCGATTTACTTTAGTATTCGTACCAGGTTATATTTATTGAAACCTATAGCTCCATTAGTAACATTTCATTAAACACTACCGGCACACGACGCACGAGTCCAGATAACCTCAATACCTTCCCGTCTGCGTTGGCGTCTCGCCAGACTTTCACTTTGCGTTGCATCAGACCAGCCTACATAATAAACGTTGGGTCTATGTAAACACAAACAATAGGGGAAAAATCGACATGTGTCGCGGACTACGTATTGGCAGTCCGCCAGACCTGGAATGGGGCAAAGGGTTTGGCCTGATTATCATTATACTTATGTATGGTGACTAAGACTCAAAAGAATAGTCTGAGTTATGTGTCTGAGGTCGAGGAATAGTCTAGAGTAGGTAGACACATAACTCAGAATAGTCTGAGTCTGAGGAATAGTCCTCGACTAGCCTCTAGGCTTACCTTGTCCAGGTAGGCAGATATGTAACATCAAGTAACCAATTATAGCTGTGAAATAGGCAAGTTGCATATCTACGCGACACGTCTGATGTTTTCAGCGTAAAACGAGGTTCGTTTTGAATGATCCGCAGCGCTAACATCTTTAGAGGTATTTTTCTCAACTTTCTGGTAGTGTTGTTAAGACAGAATGACACGACCATTTACAGTACGGTGAAATAGGACTAGGAAAGAGGATAAAGGCCTTTTTTTAACGTCGGAAAATCCTTTATAAATACCCTTCCACCTCGGGGGAAGTAACAGGGTTATGAGGAAGCCCCGGCAGAAGGCCTAGGAAAGTAGAAAGGACAAGAGAAGTTCCGCATTTGAAGGAAATTCAACATGTATTATACTTTATTTACTTGAATATTTAAGTCATTTTTGAGAAGCAAATCAAGGTAAAACATACTCACAAATAATATAGAGAGAAATGTTAAAGAATTGATAAAAAAAAACATTATTTATATGTTTAATACGTTCAAAACAGTCGTCACATATATTCCTGTTAAAATTTGGCAGTCAGTAGTCTAGCCAAGAAGTCGTACATTATAATAACACAAGCTTATTTAGCATACGCTATTACATAAACGCCAAATCCTATTATGGCAACGGAATCCCGCTTACGATTGTTGGGAATATAATTCAATTTGGCGAAGCTTAGCAAACGTTTCGAATACGGGGTTAGGGTTTACATGTTATGTAACGACCATGTTATAGTACCTAATAGTATTTTAGCTCATTTTAATAAAGCAATCAATCATTTTGTTCGTTTACCTCGTGAAGTAGGAGAAAATATATTGTCTCCGTTTTAAAGGCTCTATCATGAGGCATGCATGAGTTACGAAATTAATTAAGAATACTAGAGTTACCCTCTACGTACGGGGCAATACTACAGACATTTATAATTTTGTGACTTCGATTGTAGATGGAGTAACGGTTATGTTACAAGCATCAATTAAGCAGAACTCAACACTTATGTCGTAAAATGTGTTTACTGATTATTTTATTTTATTTGGAAAACAAACAGCTTCTTAGTCTATGATACAAAAATATAATTAAATTATATTCAATTACATGTTCTCGCATTCCAAATACTACAAATCCTGTCAGTCCGTATGACCAATTGAGACATATAAAATAATAAATGAAAATATGAAACACCAACACTGGCTACAGTCAAAGAACCGAGTCAAACCAACACTTTGTGAGATTGACCATAATGTTCAAAATTCCCTATTCATTTTAGTTTGATCTCAATTTGGTTCAAAATCCGTAAAATTTTACCCCATTACTCGAGCCCCTTCAAAGTTTAAACTCTCGTGTCTTACAATTGTATGTTGTCTGTCATTAAGTATCCTTATATTCTGCACACGTGCAGATAGCACGAGACGAACAAGCCATAGATAACTCTGCGCTTATATAACAAGTAACAAAGCTATACAATGAATCACGGATCGGCTGCGCCCGCGCACAACTTCCTGCCCATCCCGCAGATAGCCTTGATTGGCATTTGTTTATGTCGATTGTATTATGTCAACGTGGTTGCGAAAACCTAATATCCGAATATAATCAAGGAAGAAAATGCATTGATTAAGTTCCCTGTAGTGAAAAATGTGTTTAAAGATAAGTGTTTTATCGAAGCAGACCCAGAATTCTCTGGGAAAATATCAAAAGTTACCCGATTAAATAAGCACCAAACAGAAATCATCTGTGATATTTTAGTGTCGAAATAAGAAGTGCGCTGCAAACCGAAGAGCTTCCCTAACTTCCTCTTATCTGTAACATACAATAGACAATTAAATTGATAATTTCTCGGCGTTTCCACGAAATATGACCTTTCATGAATGCGATCTGCATGACGCTTCCTTCTATGCATTGTCTACGGGGCCTCACGTTAACCTTTACCGTATTGTGTCTAAGTCTAGATAGATATAAACACAATAGTTACAGCTTCTATCTGGCAGCGAAAAGCCTCTTAAGCCTGGATACTCCCTGTCACGAGCTAAACCTCTTTAATTCCGTTGTATAGCTCTAAAACCAGCGGGGCGTAGAGAAACATTGCTAATATCATGGCCTTTTAAATAACTTTAATAAATGGACGAGGTTCTCAATCCAAACAGATTTTTTTTTAATATACTGATTTATTATTTTGCAATACACATTACATAGATAGACATCTTAAAAGCGTATCATAAATTGAAAAATTTCGTTAACTAGATTTAAATGACGATGTTAAGGCACAATTAGGAAGCATGAAATATGTCAGCAATTCCGATTTTGTTGATAATACTATATTAATTTAACAATTTGAGGTAGTTCAGGTCGAATCAATCAATCACTTCTGCCACCCCAAGTACGTCACTCGGCAACCAGGAACAACGAAGGTAAAATTAATCACAATAACGATTCCCCCGCCGTTTTCACGGCCATACACATCAAGCCGCCTTGACACTGTTGATCTCACTTTAATTGCTTCCGAGCGATTCCAGCTTGATAAAAATCGTCCGCGCTCAACGTTCAGACACTTTCACTTCGGCAAGTGTTTATCAATCGGAGCCGGTAATGCAGTGTCAACAATTTAATACGATCTCGAGGAGGCTGGATTTAAATTAAATTGTTCGAGTGACAGTTATGAGACTGGATATCTAAGAGATAATCTGATATTACTACTACGCTTACTGTTGCTTTTATAAAAAAAAACATTTTTTTACAGTCAATACAATCCTTTAACTATCAAATAATGAAAGTAATGTGAAAAAATACTGCATAAGAGGTGGTGGTGGTAAAGAGTAAGGATGATGCTTTTATATGAGTATACGATGTAGAGTGTGTTGCCTTACTAACGTACTATTATCTTATCATTATTATTAAAAGCAGCTCTAAAGGCAACACACTGGAGCTATATGTACTGTATTTGTAATAAGGTTTGGCGATTAAAAAAAAATATCATCCCACTGAGTTTCTTGCCGGATCTTCTCAATTGAGGTCGCGTTTCGATCCAGTAGTAGTATAGTAGTATATAAGAAAAAAATATTAGGATATATGATGATAAGAAAAAAAACTTGACAATTTGTAAGTGCCCCCATAGGCCTATACAGAGTAAATGATTTGACTTTGACTTTGACTAAAGATTTAAAAAGGATAAGTCAATAAAAGTTATTTATAATGTTTAAATCAGATCATTGTTTAGATCTGAACCATAAATCTGATAAAAGTATTCAGGTAAGAGTAAGTACCGAATAAACAAAAGTGAAAGTTATGTATAATGGCCGAAAAAAGGGGAGAAACTACATATTGGTATAAAATACACAATACAACAATAAACAAATCAACGTATCTGTTATCTTTTCAGATAATAATGAAAGTAGTACATGGATTCTGTTACTATAGTGTGCTTTTATTGTTAATTTAGTTAGTTTACCTATAGTAGGAATATGTTTAGGAATCAGATTCAGAACTTTTTTTTATATGATAATAGTGTCTCTACCACCCATTCGGAATGCATTTCCTACGGAGAAAAATAGGTAAGAAACTCCATGGTTGCTTTTCCAATAAGGATTTACATTTCTGTGTGTGTTTGTTTTCTTAATAAAATTTCCATAATAAGTATCTCAATTGATTATACCACGCCATGTTTCCCTGACAGTATCTAGTTCAAACACAACAAATGACATACACGAGGCTTGGTTAAACATAGATATGTGAATACAGAATTCATCAAGGAGTTTTCCTATATCCTCGTATGTAATGAAGCAATCGCGAACGAAGGCCGTCTGTCTCCATCAATTGACGGATACTTGATTGGCTTCTTATTAACTACGAAACGAAATTCTATTAACGTTTAATCATGCCAATATAATGGAGAAACCTGTAAAGGGTATTAATATGAATAAAGTAACTGCTGGCAGACATTAATATTCATTATATGTTGTGTAAAGCAATAAGATTTTAGAAAATCATTCCTACTTGTAAACTTAATTAGGTACTAAATGATCATGAACATACAATAGTAGAGAAAGGGACCCACCACTCACCCTCGGAATTGTTTAGAATCCCAAATTATAAATCAAATAAATTTGATCGATAATAGAGGAAACCAACAAGACCGAACTCCCCGTAAGTCGAGAGTCAGTATGTCATAAGTCATGGGCCCTAACTATGAGCAATCCTCCGCAGAACAAAGTGGTGGGTCCCTTTCTCTACTATTGTATAAACAATGGATTTCCGCAATATTACGCCTGATTCCATCAATGATCATGAACATTTGAGTATGAGAAATAATTCAATATGTTATGAAGAACTACTTTCAGTCCTACAAGTTGATGTTTTATTCCGTAATATCAGGAAAAACCTTTTTATCATCCGTCCTTTGAGTAATCTGAGCTCAAATTTTCTAGCATCGTGTCAATCCGTGTCGTCTTCGACAATACTTTGATGTGACTATGTCCCAGTAATAGCTTTACCTGAACCTTCTTGTAGACACTTACCTGAAACAAAAGAAAAATCATAAATATTATGTTAGATACATAAAACAAACATTATTGTGTCATCCACTAAAATTTTCCGATGGTCGAATGAGTATATAATATTAGCGGCCCCTCCCGGCTTCGCATGGCTTTATAATATAGCCTATAGTGATAATATAGCTTTCTAACGGCAAAATATTTTTTGAAATCGGTCCATTAGTTTTTAAGCCAATTCTTTACAATACAATTACATACAATCGTTACAATATAAAAAAAACTAATCTTTCCTCTTTATAATATTAGTATATATAGATAATAGGATATGGCAGTTCGTATTATCACGCTACTTTCGTTCACGTATGAAACGATAATTTATTCGTAAATAGAGAACTACCTATTAGGTACTAACAAGGCTTTACCGCACGCTTTCTGTAAAATAAAAATTTTTAACACTCATCAATGTTTATCACTTAGGATGGTTTAGTTGAACGTTAATATTGTTGTGATAATAATCATTGGCCTTAAAAGTGACCCATTTTAAATTACATTGGATTCTACACCGACTAAAATAGCAAAAAAAATTTTTCCTCTAGATGATGACCTCATTTTTATACTGCTCGGTCACAGACATTTTCGCTGTCACCTCGTTTGACCTCATCCGAAACGCTTCAAAGGTACCCGAATAGCGTAGTTGGATGAAAATTATGAGATGTCACGAAACTGCAGTAAGCTCGCACCGCTCCGCGCTAATGACTACAGTTTGCGGCGCGAGAATTTGAAAGCTAGTTTCTGTTAAAGACAAGTGCGAAGCTGTAATTTTGTGGCCTAATGAGGGACCCCGGTCGGAACGGGCTGTGCAAATTCAGGTCATGCATCGTTCTGCATATGTCTTAAACCCCTCTCGACGAGTGAAATTCCAGCAGCAGCTGGCATATTGTGTTCAGCAAAGTTTACAAACTTGAAGTGGAAAAGAAAATTTTAGAGAACATTTCACATACTTTTACTCTTCCATTTATTGCAAAAGCTTTGATATCTTTTTTGTTCGTATCATAAAGATTGTTGATTATGCCAATATCAATGTAAATGTCATTCCTTTCAAACATAATACTTGACACTTGATCTCGAAAAACCCTATCTGTCAGTTGCGAAATACACGATTAAGAAAAACATGTTAAATTTGATTTTAAGACACATATAACATAGCAAAATAACTAAAAACATCCTAGCATCAACAACGATATTTGTGAATTAAAAGAAATGTTGACATTGAACAAATTTGGAACACTAATCCTTGCCAATAAAAAGTCTTGCTGTTGAAGTTTTTTTATTACATTATCCGATACTAACAAGTGTTATATATTTAGATATTTTACTTTCAATCCACCACGGAAGTTATTATTCCATTGGTAACGAGATGGGCATGCTAAATGGCTCGTGCAAGTTACATTAGCACATCGCGTCATAGATATCTAATTTGTGAAGCTGACACAGATATCAAACCAATAATACACACTATGCAGTTCGAACGAGACGAATGTATTACAAAGTCAAGGATAGAACTATTTTGATTGAACATTTTCTAGACTTTCTAAGTAGTATTAGCGGTAGGATCATAGCATGGATGCTTTTGGGGAGGTTTTCCTGAGCAAATAGATGTAGGTATTTAAGTTTGTTCAACCAAACACAAAGACTTACTGATTGTCCTAAATTGAGGGCTGAGACTACCAACGAGGTGCACCCTTGGACTACACTTGGACTAGTGGGTTCACAAATAAAAAACTAAATACATGAAGTACTCATTATTTCCCGATAAAAGTACTATTTAATTAATGTCGGGTAACTCGATGAGTAAATTGAGAATCACTTAGTTACGTACAGGCGCTTTCCATCACCCACGCCCATCAAGTGCGAATTATAAGACACGAGTATACTGAAATATCTACAATTCTGTGAATACCTTTTACTTCAGAACAGAAACCATAAAGTCTAGAGTATTATACACTTTTATAGAATTTACAGCACGTTTAACATGGCAAGTTTCAGTAAGTCAACACAAAGAGATAGTTCCAGCCAAATAGGAACACTACTACATTTATGCGATAAACTAAAATACTTTTGAAACCAACAGTAGGTACTCAAAGTTTGTACACCGGGTGGTATTTTTGTACCTACATAGTCGTATTTTAAGGCGTGGAACAGCTCAAGTCCTCGTAAATGTCGCAATGTTATGAATACCTTCACGTCGTTTTACGTGTTCACGCGTGGTCGGGACGAGAAATTATGGAATTCATTTAAAATGAGCTGTTAAACGGATTATAACGGTTTGAGCGTTACTAAAAATATTTTACTAAATTAAGATACTTCTGAGACACATAGAGGTGTTGAATGAGAATATATAATCTGGTTACGGTAAAGTTCTTGCTAGTTACGTTATGTATAATGACTATGGAACACATAAAAAACATGCAACTTGAAAAAGCAGCATAATTTCAACACCCACTTGAAACACGACATCAAACGATCTATCTCAAAAGATCCCTCGCTTTCAGCTTGCACTGTAATTTAAAAAGTTATCCCAAGTGCCTCTGAAATAAGGCTTACATTTGCATGAGACGCATAAACTAGTTATGATATAATAACGACGGCAAAAAAGATTGTCATGAATATCTTAATATTTCAATTTCCGAAAAAAAAACGGAATTATCTGTGGTTTTATTAAATGAACAAATACTTATTTGAATAACTGACAGAAAATATAAAGTAATATTAAAACAATACTATCTTGGTTTACCACAATTACCGGTTACCCACCTATGATTTGCCATTATAGTTCCTCTTACGCATCGATTTTGAAGCAACGTTTACAGTTTTTGGAACGTAATCCTTATCGCGCGTTGCGAAAGACGCGACACTTTTACATATGTGTGTGTGATTTTTGTTGTATAACTTTACGTAACGATTTCGATTCCGATTCCGATTTCGATTCCGATTTTTATTTTTATTTATTTAACTTCTTCCTTTTATGATGCGGATTCGAATTACATAGTAAGAAGATATATTCTCTGAGATGAGTTAAGTAGTACTTATTTTTGCTAACCGTACATAACTAAATGAGGTTAAGTGCACTCGGCTACAGGTGGCTTATAGCCTTTCACATTTTCCGTGACGAGACGCTGCCCCTAAGTGGCCTGGTTCAAAGCTTGTAAGGAAAACTTGAGCCCTGATTCCGCCTCTTACGAACACGTAGCAGAGGAAGAGCTCTAAAAATACTTTTGGTAAATTTTTGATGCGATAATAGTAGTAAATTAAGAAAACGAAAAGCGTAAAAAATTAAGGTCTTTGATAGAACAATTAAGTAGATACCTTTAACCCTGAAATTTATATAAACTTAAATCCATCTACGAACTATCCACTGATGGAATTTTATCTTTACTTAAGTGTTCTAGAAAATCTAATTTTCTATACATTCGCGAGCAGCGATCCGCTTCCAAAATAACCTGTTGCACTTTTTTGGCAATGCTTGTGGGGTTAGCTTGTCAACACTAGACTTCTGTCACGGATTCGCTCCCTCGCTCTCTGTCTTATTTCATACGTGAGAAAGAGACATTATCAACATATTTCGTTACATAAGTCTAGTCTTGGCGCACACGCTACAACTACACATATCAATAAAAAAATACATTCTTATTTAAATTATAATCTCATATCAAAAATCACGTTCTTATTTGAGCGGCTTTGTTAGGGTTTACCTAAACTTTCCTTCAAATGTCAACCCTTAACAGTATTGTATATTATTGTCATAGCAACATTATGTCTGAAGGGCCGCTGATGTAACCGGCTGACAATGCGAGGGCAAGCCAACCTTCGTAATGACGTCATACGGTACATATAGATGAGATGCATCCACCGACGCACTCCATTGCACATACAAATTGTTAGAAAGGACACTTTTATGCACACGGTTCTTAATGCGTGGGTTTTAATAGAGTTACAAGTAAACCGGTCATTAATGACCGTAATAACAACGGTGGTCGTAATAAATACACATTATATTAATCAACAGGATGCATGGATTGTGTAAAAAGTGATATGAATAAGATCGGAGTGGACGTCGGTATGACGGAAAAGCGAGATGAGTGGAAGAAAAGGACATACTGGGCCGACCCCAAATAATGGGATAAGGTAAGGCAAATGATGATGATGATATTAATCAACACCAAAAAGAAGGAGGACCTCACCTTTTCTTGCAAAAGTGTTTTATAAATTACATACCTCATCTTTGAGCGAAGGAACACTTCGCACATACAATTAGGTAAGATTTGGAATGAGATATAGGTATAGTTAGATGTGAGGGCTCAAAAAACACTTAAACGCTTCGAGAAAAGAAGATTGTTTTATTCGACTTTGTTGAAAGCCCCACCGCGCACCCAGATACATTAAGCGGTCTAAAATATCGTGAATTAGTCCACCTTTGGGGTTAGCACGCATGTCAATACCAGACCTGTGTCACTGATTCGCTCGCTTGCTCTCTATCTAATTTCATACCAGAGAAAGGGACAGAAGCACCATATTCCGTGACATAAGTCTACTCTTGGCGCACATGCTATAACTACAGGAAATTTCGAAATACAGAAGTGGATATCAAAGCCATTCATATCACAATCTAAACTAAACTAAATACTAAGGGAAAGATACATTATTCTAAATCCAAACTTTGTCAACATACATGTACATGCGTTCACATTACTAATTAATTAGTCTAAGTTATGTTTCGCTGCGAACCCCACTAAAACGGTTTCTTCTCTGTCACGCTATGATAAGGATCAAAAAACTTATGCTCATTGATGCGGCGCGTTGCGTGATGTTATGTGCTGAGTCTCGATAAAATCTACGCAAGTAATTCGATTTGAATGTAGCTGTTTTCCATATGCAAAAGTTAATATATACGCCCTTGTTTATTTTGAGTCAGCGATTTCACTTCACTGTTTTTGAAAGTGTTCTCTTTACTCATCTAAATAAAAATTGCATTTAATTTACTCGTATATGTCAATGTTCGTTGAAAAATGTTATTCTTACTACAGTTAATAGTTTCTTTTAGTATTGTCAAAATGTTGGTCACGGCGCGTTTTGCCCATTTGCGTAGGGCTTAATTCTTTTGAGCTACAGGATAATCAGAAAATCTGGTTCTGGGTCTATATCTGTTGAAATTTATGAAACAAGAAAAATAAATTCACTTTCGGAGAGGAACTTTGTAATATTAAATACTTAGTTTTAAATTATTCATCAACAAATGTTATCAGTTCAAGGTGAAAGAGATAGACGCATCTGCTCGAGGCAGAATATAGGAGATATCTTCACGCCAGACAGAAACGGATATAGTTATCGCAGAAGGTAAACATATGCATGAAAGTATACATCATTATCTGCCAGCTGTTGGATGTAAGTCAAAATGTTTAGATAATGAACACTAGACTCGTAAAATGGATGGATGTTTACCTAATTAGGTTACATTACACTCGCATATACGTTCTTAGGCCAAAGTAATAGAAGATGAAATATAATTCCAACAGCCTAGTGGTTAAATGGGCTACCCGAATACAAAGATAACAAATTTTTGATCCACTCTTAAAGTGTACTTACTGAAAAGTTCGGTTATTGATATATATATTTAATAGTAAAAAAAATAGCAGTGGTAGCCGAGTGGTCGAACGCACGCTTTGCAATCAAAGTGCGCAGGTTCTATCCCCGGCTCGCACTTCTGGGTTCCATGTGCGAATCTCATTTTCATCTGAGATTATCACTTGCTAAGAAACGGTGACGGAAAACATCGTGAGGAAACCTGTGTGCCCGGTATAATGGCAATAGGCTCGCCCCCTATTACATTGGGACCAAAATACATCGGCGAAGGGTGGGCGCACTGCAGTGCACCTCTGCCTACCCCTTCGGGGAATACAGGCGTGATGATGATGTATTTAAAAAAAAAATAAAGACACAAATGGTTTATTTCTCAAACCCTCCTACCCCTTGTTTCAGTTAAATTTATGCGGGTTCCGAGACAATTTAGCTTTAACCCTCACCGGGGGTCAAACCTCAACGTCTTCATTGGAAACCTTTGTAAATCCGGGCTTACAGATATAATAGTGGTGGAAATGTGTGGCGGTGGTCAACCCATAAATTACAAAGATACGTCTTGGCTTTCCTTCCAAAAATCCGTTGTATTAGAGTTTACAGATGGCAACCCAGGTTGAACAAACGATGAAGGTCCTCCTCAATAAATACAGCCGGGAGCCATGACTCCTAACTGTACCCCCGACCCTGTGAGAGGTCGCTCAGTTGTCGAGCAACGTCAATTTGCTGAGCGAATCTAGAGGGGTTAGCAGTTAGCACGCATGTCAAGGCTGGACCTTATTCACGGTTTTGCTCGCAAGTTCTCTGTCTTATTTTATACGAGAGAAAGAGACGAAATCAACATATTTTGTGTCATAACTTCAGTATTGGCGCACATGGGTTGTATAACAGAAGTGATTCAACAGAAGAAATTCTTGAGTGAGGTGAATTTTTCTCCAAGTAAATAGAAAAATATAGTAGTATAGGGAAAGTTATGGTTTTTAAATGTTTTGTAGATGTTAATCGGTGATTGAAAAATGATTTGCCTTTTTAAATTGAATACTTATAATTGAATTCTCTTTACATTTTATACTGAGACATTTGATAAAACGTCTTTATCAAAATAATTAATTGCACTCAATAATAATCAAGGTACAAAAGGATTAAAATACTCATTAACGAACAGAGGACCAAGACACTGTAACAAAAACAGGAAATAATAAACATTGTAATGAATACTTTGAAGAAAGGAGTCGAAATGAAAACGATGTCGTCCTTGGGTCCGCGAAGATTGAAAGACCTTCTTGAATGCAAATTGTTTATTTGTGAAGGTTTATTTATGGAACTTGAAATGAGTTTTTAAGATCTTGGTTTTTGGTATAATTAACTTGCTATGAAGTGAGACGTTTGGGGGTAGTGGCATTAATAAACTTGTAAGTAGTCACCCATTTTATGAAAATATCCAATATAATATGGGTAACTGGCCGGGCGAACTTCGTACCGCCTTAGAATGAGTGACATACGAAAGTAGCGCCACCTACCGGGCCCAATTATGAATCTAAACCATCCAGGGTGCCACCCAAACGCATAAAAAAAAAGTTAGCTTACAACGAAAAGTGACATTGATTTTTATATATGTATATTGAATCTAAAAAAAAAAGATTTTTTGATTGGCCGAAACCTTTTTTTTTTTCGACAAAGATAAGCGATAGTTAGCAAACCAGTATAAGCTGGAAGTTTCTATGGATAACCAAAATGTCAGTTGTTATCAAAATAATATTGGGACAACTCTCTGTCGCTCTATCCTTGGTATAAGGTAAACTTGAACGCAATAATAGACAAGATAGTATCCTTAGTTACACAAATCGACTGATTAGACTGAATAAAAGTTACCACCGTAAGAGGAATTGCATAAAGTGGCTATTTTAGACCTACATAAGAATGATTCTTAAGCTGCGGTCCTAAGTGTCTATGAGATTCTTGCGACAGGAAACTATTATGTAAATGTCGCACATTAATTACTAATAAATTTGATAGGTAGGTACCTACTATACTAATCAATTAAACAAGAGTAACATTACAAAACACGTTACACCTTTAAACGTGACTTGAGTATGAGAAATGTCATGTACCTACGAATACCAATACGTAGATGAGCACTGAGGGCATCCTTATGTATTATAGTAACGTGTTCAAATGCTTGTTGCTTAATCAACTCTTGACGTAATAGGTAAGTGCATATTAGAAATTGTTCTCCTTTTACGAAATGAATGTACAAAAACAAATATAGGGTCGAATGGACAACCTCCTCTTTTTTGAAGTCGGTTAAAAATAGGATAAGATGATGTAGTAGTATACGAGTATATTGTAACGGTTCATACCGGGGTCGATGCAAATCTTACTTAAAAACCTATCTTATCAAAACTTAACAACTTGCATCGATTCGCCGACAAGGAAACTGTGAACCAGTCTCAACTGATATTCACACGCTTAAATTTCTTAGAAAATAATGGTAAATAGTGTCCCATAAAAAACTTTAACATAATTGTTTTGCAGAGATAACCAAGGCAGTAAAACATGTGCGTCGGCTATTGAGCAATAAAGATAACACAATACAACGGAACATCATAAACTAACTTCACCTCGGCCATCGGAAAACAATGAGATTTGGAAAAACTTTGAACGCGCAAAATATGAAACTGATAAATGTTTATTGTTTTATGACACCGGAGTCATGTTTGTTAAAGCAATGATGTTGCGTTTTTCCGGATAGGGTGGAATAAGGATCCTAGTTACATATTGTTAAGGGTTAGAATTGCAATTTTACTTATGTTAGGGGCGTTACCTTTACCTTTAAATGTTTATTAATCAGCCAAGGATTGGTTAGTAAAAAATGTGGAGAGGGGTTATTTTTGTGGCTACCGAGGATATATATTAGCGAGCACACGGTTGCTCGAGGACTTTTTTAGAGTTTTCAATCGGTTACGAGGGACCTTTTTGAGAGTTTTCTAGCGGTTACGGAGATCTTTTCCGGGAGGTTTAAAGTTTTCAAAGTTTTAAGATAGCGAAGTGTAGTGAGTGCGATTGATACAGTTAAAGTGTTGCGATATAATCGGGAGTGTTAATTGACTCTGAGGTATAGTGATAGGGAGTGCGGGAGTGACGTTTTGTTTTGTTTTCGCGTGATTAAGGAAGTTTCGTACGGTTTTCTTTATTTACTATAAATTATAACGTCTTATTAGTATAATAATCGGTGCGTTCATGTAAGTTTCGCGTTCTATTGAGGATAGTGATTGTTTACTTTCGGCGAAGGATGCAGACAAGGTATTTCATATTTTATTCTGTTTTTGTAGGTGGATGTGATTGAATGAGAGAATGTGTGATTGAGTGCATTTCTATTTTTTTTTTACATTTTTGTTTTCCATAACCACAGGGTTATTATAATGTTTATTAACTTTCATCTTGCATTGCTCCATGTAGGGAATAAACGTGCTAACCTGGTGAACAGTGGAAGTAATTTTGCTGTGAGCTAGGTTTAGCATAGAAAAGTCTTGTACACACACGCATACACTATTTACACAAGGCTCTCCATCGGGCTGCCATTAGGGTCCCGGGTGAGGAAGGTGAGAGTACGTTACACACTAACTTACAGTCTGATCACAGAAGAGATCGACCTCACTACTACACACACATGTCGTACACACTTCATGGGAAACGGGGAAGTCCGAGATTGCTCTGGTACCACCTATTGTTTAGAAACTTGAGGGCTGTGAAGAAGGGCGCAGGTATACTTCTATGGGTATCACTCCCCCAGGATAATAGTTCTCAAGGCCAGACAGACGATAGATTTGGGGTTCCTTAGCATTAACGGTTTCTTATCGTTGAACATGAAACACTCAATACCAATTAACATAAATTAATGGTTGATGTTGATGTCGCGAGTCAAAATCGACCATTTGGCTCATCAAGCAACACAATAATAGCATATGTAGTTAATTTTCTAAACTTAAATAATTTATCATGTTACGAATATTTACTCGTTATATAAAGTTCTCTATGAACACCGCGACGTATGTTGTAGAATTCTACATTAGGGCTGGTGATGAACGAATGAGTATCTGTTGTTAGATTCCAAGTAGTATAAACTAGAATGATGTAAGAGAGATGATCGGAATGTTGTTCAAGGTGTGTCAACGTTCATTGCTGTGGCTGTGTGATGTGGTTGATCGATGATTTTGCTTAGCTATTAGATGGGTCGATTAGCTTTGATGGATTTGCTGGGGCACGTGGTCTTTGCCATAAGGACTGGTTGCTAGGTTGGAAGGGAGACCAGTTAATTTCTATCGCTAGGAAATAGGTTTCACCATGATTCTATGGTTCCAAATTTATTCGCTATTGCGTCAAATAATAAAACTCGGGCGCGCGGATCGTTCTGCGATAAATAAATATATAAGGCAGTGCGGGTGTCTATAAGTGTGAGTGTACGTGTATATAAGAACATTGGTGGTTGGCGTGGGGTAAGTGCTAGACTAAGATTAGCCAGACTGAGACTTTGTGCGAGGAACTACATCTACGAGTCGTCGTGCGCTTCGATGTTTATTGTGTTTATACGTGTTTTATTTTATAGCATTTACGTCGGCGGTTCATCATTTTGCTTGCATGATCATTTTGTTCTATTATTTCTGTTATTTTCTTATTTTATTGTGTGATGTATTTTTCCATAGGATTATTTCGTAATTTTGATAATTATTTAATTTCCGGATACACGTATGAAACTTTCTTTTAATACTTTCTTAAATACTCTTTTAAATCGATATTATAAACACAACGTAGAGGTCCTTATTAAAAATCGAATATCGCGAGCGCTAGACAGATTCACGAGCCAAAATAATCTTTAGCCGCGATTTAAATAAGTAGGTAAATAACACGTGTTTGATTAGGTATAGGGTAGGCGGGACGTGACCGTTACAATAGCCATCATTAGGTGGTATTTTGTCAGTGACAAGTATTTTAATAGTAATTTCAATCAATACACTGTTGACTATACCAATAAATTAAATTAAAGAGTCTGTTTGTAATAACAAAATAACAGTTTTTTACAACGGTAGCAAAATACACCTAGGAAGTGTGGGTGCACTGCAGTGCACCTCAGCCTATTTCGGCGAAGAATACATGTATGATGACGTAATTATATTCTGAGTGCATTCTGTAGTCGTTCCGAACTTTGTATAGTGTGGAAAATCAGCGTGAAAAGTTAAGCTGCTTTAAAACAAATGAATATGGATCTAAAAAGACGACCTTATAATTAAACATTTTTTGTATTAGGTACTTACCGATAGTCGGTAACTCAGTGACCTAAAACTGTGAACACATTAGCGTCTCGCGCGAGACAAAGGCAGATCATTAGCGGCTGACGACCGGCGACCGAATGTCGCAAGTATTGCGAAACTTGGGTACATGTCGTTGGGGTTGCCCCGTTTCGGCTGTCACTAGATATAAATAAATACATCATCACGCCTGTATTCCTCGAAGGGGTAAGCAGAGGTGCACTGTAGTGCGCGCACACTTCGCCGATATATTTTGGTTGAAAACAGATAGACCCTATTGCCTATTGCCTGAGACTATTGCCTTTATACCGGGCACATTCCCCTCATTGCGAGGGAGATTTGTACCATAGTCCACCAAGCTGGCCTATTGCAAGTTGGTGAACTTCACACGTTTTTCTATAATTGTGCAGGTTTCCTCACGATGTTTTCCTTCACCGTTTAGCATGTGGCAATCATTATAAAAATGACATTCACACATGACATTCTACCAAATTGACTACAACTGTTGCACTGCTCTACAGTATATTTTTTCGAATAAACAGACTTTTAAACTTCTGTATCTGTTATTCCAACTAAAAAAATTACTCTCGTTTGTTTCATAGTCAATTTTCACACAGTCAAAGACGAGTATTACAATACTTTGATTGGAGAAAGTCTCACGATACCGTGTATGGATGGCGGTCCTATCGTTCTTTAGAGGTATCGGGGTCGGTGATGTGCCACAGCAGATGACCTGTTCCACTTGTGCCGCTCCGCAAACCATGGGCCGGGTATGGATGCACAGATGTTATTGGTAGGCACGATCGAACGAAGAAATTACGAAGGAGTGTATTGTTAAGGTATAATAAACTATAATTACCAACTCGTAAAATTCATGCAAAAAGCAGCCAGGACTCGATCGGCTATGAGAAAAAATATGAAATCCAATGGAGACAAGTTCGTACGAGTTCAGCATGACCGCGTAGTCATAAGTATTATCTGTTCTGTTAGATTTATCAAGCAAATAGAGCTTCGAGCTATATCTAGTGGTAAAAATCTCGTTGTGACGACATTTCATGGTGACACTTGTCGCTCGACAAGTCTGGGATCTAAACTGATCTGATACTAACTTCTCCTTAGGAATTGCATTCCGAATGGGTGGTAGAGTTACTTTTTTTTTGGTTTACTGACGATTTATAATTTGGTTTATATGAATAATAAAAATCTGATTCTGAAGCCTACGCGACACATATAGTGGCGTTACGAGTTACCACAAACCCACACATAGGTGTAAACCAAAATCAGTTATAAAAATGCAATTAACTGATGATTCTTCATAAAACCGAGGCCGTTACGAACAGGAATAAGGAAGTGAAACAATGCATTCCGTCAAGATGCATGACCTCACGAATTATCGTCTGTGTTAAGGTGACGAGTAAATACTTAAATATAGACAACAGAGCCGGTTCTGAGATATCTGTCGGCTCTCCGAAATTAGCCAAGTGTTTAGGTCTACCTAGAGGTTATTATTTTTGGGACTAGGTCCGCCGATCATTGCCAGGATCGACAGCGAAATCCAATAGAAACAGTGGTTTGACCCTCGAGGAGTCCCGGGTAAGAGCTAGTGTGTCTTGGAACTCACACGAATTAGCTAGAGGTAGGTATAATAGGAATATTGTACACATAAGCACAGACAAGAGTTTTTTTTTTTTTTTTTTATAACGAAATGAGCGAAATGATGGTATTTAATGGAATAAGATGAGGAATGGCATCACCTGCGACTAGCGCGAGTATTTCGCCAATGTCAAGTAATTAATAGCAAGGAAAAATTCAATAAATACACATTATAAATAAAAATGGATAATGACAGTGGAGTTATTTATACTAATTCAAGACGTCCAATTTTGAGGTGGACATGTGACTTTGACGTTCACGTTCGACAGATTAGAAAAACAAAAAAGGTTTATTCGTGTACACCATTACAAGGCAATTACGTGACACTGGCAAAATACCTGCTAATCGCAGTTGAAGCTGTTTCTCATGTTATTCTCATGTCATTGATTTCGTAAAATAAAAAATGGTAGTATTATCAAAAACTAACTAATTAGAAAACATAAAAATTGGCAACTTCATATTTCAAATGTATAAGAATCAAACCTATGGCAATAAGACTACGGTTGAACGAACCCGAGTTATATTAGTCCAAGGATATCGCGAGGCCGTCTCAATTCATAGTTTTAGCTTTCAGTACGGTCGCTATTAATTTATGGGAGGGCGACAGTTGCTTCCAAACTTGATTCTGGTTACCTATCGTCGTGTTAACTAGAAACCTACTACATTACTATTGGTTCTGTTGTACATTAACTACAAATAAACTTTATTTAACGGCACAATTTTTTTCTTCTTTGCTTATTTTCTTTACCCGACTCCTAAGCAAAGGCCTCTCCTTGAATCCTTCCCACAGTGCGGCGTGGTGCTTTTTGTGACTTGACCAACAACTAACACTTGGTCACTACTAAAAGTAATGCCATCTTATTCATATATTACGGTCGTAAGGACGGAAACACCCTACGATTATAGTAAAGGTTAGTTTGGTGGCCACATAACTGGAACTAGTAGGAAAGACTTCTACGATGCCACTGTAAATGAATCATAAGTATCTATAACGGATGCCGAAGATATATTACACAACCTGTAGTTGTAGTATGAGCGCCAAGACTGGACTTATGTCACAGAGTTTTTGGAACGAAGTTCCTTACGGCAGGCTTGGAGGGGATAGGGATTTTGCTACGCGACCGAACTGAAAAAAATGTGATAGTAAAACCGTAAGAAAAAGTGCGTGGAATCAAACCGTTAAATGAGACGACTTTAGTTGATAATTTGAATTACGATGTTTTTTTATTTTATTACTTTTTTTATTTTATTACTTTTATATTTTGTTGTTTTTTTTTAGGTTTTGCTATAGTTTTTATTTTATATACTAATAATAATACACACATATTAAATACATTGAGTATACTGCCATCTGTGGGACAGTCGTTGAACTATTAAAATACATAGAACTCCGGGTCGCGTCGTTATGGACCTTTTTTGTTTTTTTTTATATACTAATAATAATACACACATATTAAATACATTGAGTATACTGCCATCTGTGGGACAGTCGTTGAACTATTAAAATACATAGAACTCCGGGTCGTTATGGACCTTTTTTGTTTTTTTAAATTTCATGTTATTTTGCTTTCACAAGTCTATACACGAATATAAACCTCTCATTAACAAAAAGTGTATAATACCTTTCTCTTTCTTTTCATTCATTCTACATTAGCCGAAGGAACTTCGTTCCTACCTGGTGTCCCACGACACCATTCAGTTTTTTTTTTTTTTTTTTTGGGACTAAGCCCGCCATACATTCCCACCACTGTTACTCCTGTAAGCCAGGATCGACAGCGGTGTCCATTGAAAACACCGAGGTTTGACCCTCGGCGAGTCCCTTCTCACAGAGTATGTTGATTATATCTCTTTCTCTCGTATAAAATAAGACAGAGAGCGAGCCAATCCGTGACAGAGTTATCTTGACATGCGAGCTAACACCACTGGTTACATTGCAAATAAGACTTTTGTGTGACCTCAAGAGTCATATTTGAAAATTGCTAAATTCGCAGATGAAACTTCGTTCTTCGTATAAGTCGATACTTTAAATTATCACGAGTTTTAAACGTTTAAGTTAAGGGTAGATGATTAATTAGGACATTCTCAAACATGTATGATGATCAATCAGGCCGTCAAATATTTCTGTAAAAAATTCAAGGATTTTTTATATGAAACTTTATTCTCTCGCGTCATCGATGACATTGCGTTGAAAATATGCTTCTTAACTGAGTTATTACAGTCAATTTCGTAGTATTCGCATAAAATTAAATACGTATCAGAAGTCCGGTATAATATTTTTTGTGCATATACGGTAGCTCATATGTGGATGCTTAGTAGAGGCAGATTATACGTAACTATCATAGGTTCTGATTTATGGACCTTTGAATACCCGACCATTCGGTTGTATACCCGATACTGATGCAAACGCCAAAGTTTGATTTCGGACGTCTGATACACCCTGTATACCTACGAAAAGAGTTTAGTATTTTTTACAACAATATCGCCTTTTTTAGCAATTTCTTTTCTATTGAGACGTTATCCCACGAATATCGGTCCCATTCGCCCCTTTACAGGTGATAAAACAGACTTTACGGGCTAGCCGAGACGGGACGAACACAATACGATAGAAGATAAACTGTAACCCTCAACTAACTAAACACTTGTTTTATAAATTTACAATGCCGTTACAAACCGTTTTATGGGGCGGGGCTATGGTTTGTGCATAGATCTTAATTTGTATAAATAGGAGGGTTAAAGTCGACACTATCAGAATTTTATTTGTTATCAAATCTAGGAATGTATTTACGCAAAGCACGCTAATTTTCTTTCTATTTTTTAACGATTATCCAACGTGTCTTTTTTTATTAAAATTAATACATATTTTATATTTGTAATGTGAAATTATGTGTTGTTGTAAAATTTGCTGTCAATTTTCATGATGGTGCCTTACCAGAGTAAAGCTTGACACACAAGGTTGGTAAGTACATTTGGTACTATATTTTTAATTTGGCAGACCCATCATACTTTTTAGGTTCCTTTTGGGATTTGACTCGCTAGACTATCTCTCACAAGTGCGTAAAAAACTGTACCAAGTTTTTACCTATGTGTGTGATATAAAATACTGCTTAGTGTCGTAGAGCTTTAAAATCTCAAAATGTTTCGTCTACTAAATGCAGCGTCCAGGATCGGTAACATAAATTTTATATTAAGCCGATCTAAACATAGTTCGTCGTTCAAGTTATCTTGGCTCGAAACGCGCGAACAAAAGCAGTAAGTGGTATACGCTGCAAGACGTCTGACAACCAACGAGCAACGGTTGAGAATAGTCTCGACTGAATGAATTATAGGAGTCAGAGCTCTTAGAGGGTTAGAAAGACTTGTAACTAGACTTTATTCGCCTTAAGTATCAAAAGGAGATTGTAGCAAAATGACCTAACTGTCAAAGCGCCTTGATAATGTCAAAATGCACACGCTAACCCATTTATAAACCACCTACAGTTGCATTTCTTTGTGCATAAGTGTGTTATCCCAATGTGAACGAATCAGAACTTTCTATACATTTTGTGGGGTTGTCTTCAGATACTTTAAGTTCTCTCTAAAACTATTCAAAAGATGAAAACAAGCACTGTACCAAATTTGTATATATGTACATATTACGTATAATTAAGTAATATTTCTTCTTCATTTACGAAATGAAGAGAAATACAATTAAATCAGATAAAAATACATCTTAAAATAAAAAATATATATTAAATCAGATGAGAATAGCAATAACAAGTCAAATACACATCATAAATAAAATCAGTGATGAAGGTAAAAAAGATGGCGGCAGTATTTGTAAGATAAAGCAATTAATCCTATTTAAAATGTCAGATTGACATTTAAACGTCAAAGTGTATTTAAATGTTAATGTGTCTCTAGCGGCTGTTTATCGTGCGTTGTCATATCACACTGTTTGTCATGTGTTAATTAGTTATACAAGTTAATTAATTACATATTAACATTGCTAGTCTGAGAATGGGCTTGTGTCATGTTTTGGTGTTGGAGTTGATAATTTCAACGACTTTATAAATAACAAATGTTACCAAATGCACTTACCCATATTTATATTCTATCTCTTTTATCTATCTATCTTTCATCTTTCCATATTTATAGCTTGTGTCAAGCTATACTTCGGTAAGGCACCACTATGAAAATAGACAGCAAATTTTACAACAACACAGATAATTTCACATTACAAACATAAAATATGGTATTAATTAATTTGAATAAAAAAGAGACACGTTGGATAATCGTTAGAAAATTATTATAAGCACCACAAACCAAACAGTTAATAAATAATACATCATCATCACAATCATCACGCCCATCAGGCGCGCCTGTATTCCTTAAAGGGGTAGGCAGAGGTGCACTATAGTGCGCCCACACTTCGCCGATGTATTTTGGTCCCAATATAATAGGGGGCGAGCCCATTGCCATTATACCGGGCACATTCCCCTCAATACTTTGGGGGAGATTTGGGCCATAGTCCACCACGCTGGCCCAGTGCGGGTTAATAAATCTATGTATAACTTATTTTATTTCAATCATACGAAATAGCTTACGTCAATTTATTGAAGACAAAAAGTATAAGTAAGTTCTTAGGAGTTTAATTTGCTTTTGAATTTCGACAATTATTATTTATGTTTTTTAAATCGCAAACTTTAATTATTGAAATCCATTCAGAAACCAAAGAGCTATGAACTATCATAAATAATTACACAAAAAACATAAGAGCAGGGGGTAAAGTCTGTAAACACTATCGTTGTGGTTTTGCTATGACTTCATATTTTAAGGCACGAAAACAACATCTTTTATCAAGGGTAGCTAGAATATAACTAGTCCAATGGCTTCAAGGAGACAATGTCTAATGTCACCATTCATAAAACATGTTTTTTTCGTGCCTTAAAATATGAAGTCATAGCAAAACCACAACGATAGTGTTTACAGACTTCCACCCCAGAACTAGGCATATTACTTTTTGAAGTCAACAATTATTGTAATAACTTAATAAGGCGACTGTATTTCGAAAATTGCGTAATCAATATTGAATGCAGTATAAATTATAATATTGTGAAAACATTGATTTTATATTAAGTTATCGGTTTTTTCACAAGGTTTACTTTTAATAAGGTATAGGTGTCAAGTTCAAGTTGAGTTCTGGACGTATGTCAAGATAACCACGCATGAGTCATGTTTACCTAGGGACGCCTAAAGTTACGCCACCGATTTGGCGACGCGTAATTTTGAACACCTTTCACAGTCGTTCGCGTTTAAAAACAAACTATCCACAATGATTAATCTTAAAAATGCAAGTTGACAACTGAATAACGAAAAACTGTTAATATGAGTCGCCTAGTGAAAAACTAATGGTGCAACAGAAGTTATTACTTAGGCGTCGCCTTACATTAAGATATGTCGTTAATGAAAATTGACATAAAAAATACATCATCACGCCTGTTATCCCCGAAGGGGTAGGCAGAAGTGCACTGCAGTGCACCCACTCTTCGTCGATGTATTTTGGTACTCAATGTAATAGGGGGCGAGCCTTATTATACGAGGGATTTTTTGGGCTATAGTCCACCACGCCTACCCAGTGCGGGATGGAGAACTTCACACGCCTTTCTATAGACGTGCAGGTTTCCTCACGATGTTTTCCTTGACCGTTTCATAGTAAGTGGTAATGAAAATGAGATTCGCACATAAACCTAGAGGTGCGAGCCGGGGTTTGAACCTGCACACTTTGATTGCAAGGCGTGCGTTCGACCACTCGGCTGCTATTGGCACATTCTTGAGAAAATGTCTATGCCTAAATGTACCTAGTGTCAATATATGTCAAGATTGAATTTTGTATGAAAACAGCTACGCTATCACGCGATTACGAGAGCTTTCACTTTAAGAAAATACTGTTTGTTTTCGTGTCGGAAAAAATAGGCCGTGTATTTGCCGCGTCTGTAATGCTCAGGGCTTTATTCTCCCAGTTCACCTTGAGGTATTTGAGTGCTATAATGAAGCACAGCTGCCCGGTCAACTGGAAAATCGGACCGATTAGTCGGCTCAGTAAACACATCTAACCCACTTCCATGTAATCGCCTGTTTGCTCTTGATATGTGTAGTATGTAAACAAACACTTTAAACAGTGTGTTTATAATATTTCAAAAAGGTATCTTAAACCTTCCATTTTTACTATGAGCGACAATTTCAAAGTTAAATTATTTATTCCGTAGGCACCTATAGAACTACGGGGGTAATTACAAATTGGCATTATCTTCCGTCTATGCTTTGCCACTATCGGACCGGAGATGACCTCAACTCAGATGATACATACAAAGATTGAATATCTGTGGCGTGGATTACGCGCCAAAATTTGATCGTCTATTATGACATTTTGCTGCAAAATGTGTTTTTTCTGTGAAATAATACAGTTTTTTTGGTATTCCAGAGGTCGTTCCAGAGCGGTCGAAGTCCCATTAGATGGTCTGACCAGATCCGCAAATCTCTGGACACTAATCTCCAAGAAGCTCTCCACGTCGCCAAAGACAGACAGGTGGCGCAAGACAGTCAAGGAGAAAATAATTCCATGGGGGAATCACGACTCTCAGTAATGAGGAGCACGACGCGAGGAGGAGTTTTTGGTATTGTCAAAACGTAGTAAGTATTAGGATACGAGTACATCAGACTACGATATAATTGTCGTATTAACTTGTGTGAAGTTATTTGTTTCGTTTACAGTGTTTATTCTACTTGTCTTCATCTTAATAGAAGGTAGTATGTAACGTTGTAGTGTCATTCAGCAGCCTCTGACTACGGGATAATTGATGTGTGAACGTGTGTCAAGTAATGTCTTACCCTTACAAGTGTCTCCAATTTAGACTTGTCTTAGTAGTAGGTAGTTATTTAAATTAGTAGTAGCAGTCAGCATTTGGTCTCTGACTAAACGACATGATGTATGTTAAATAATGTGTCTTTCTGTCACCGTACAGCATAGGTATCTCTACTTTATCGTGAAATGTTGAGGCGTCAGTCGGCAGTACGAATTCTGACAACTACAACCCTTTTAACGACCCACTGCTGGGCACGGGCCTCCCCTCATTGCGAGGGGGATTCGGGCCATAGTCCACCACGCTGGTCCAGTGCAGGTTGGCAGACTTCACACATCTATCGAAAACTAGTCAAGTTCCCTCAGACGTGCAGGTTTCCTCACGATGTTTTCCTTCACCGTTTCATAGCAAGTAAAAATATCGGATGAAAATGAGATTCGCACATAAATCCCAGAGGTGCGAGCCGGGGTTTGAACCTGCACACTTCGATTGCAAGGCGTGCGTTCGACCACTCGGCTACCACTGCCGACTCTGACCACCGAATTCGAATTCTGACTACCGGATAATAATCATGTGAGTTTGTTTCAAATTATATTATGTTTTACTATGCCTGTTAGATTCATGGAATTCCGCCAGGGTACGATAATATCCGCCATAGAAGCTACATTGAACTAGATGCCCACCGAGGTGTGCGTGCGCCGAGGCTCCTAGAATCGGCAAGGCATTTCCGCCGGCCTTGGCATTCGCTGTTTTAGCTGATTATGACGTTAACATTAATGTGTAAATAGACTAAATACGAGTAGATAGGTGTATATTTAAATATTATAATGATTAAGTATTATTACATGTGAAACAAATAGAAATGCAGTTGTACTTTTGATAATATAATAGTTAGTGAACATATAATTAAGTAAACTAGCTAGATACTTAACTCCATTGTTAAATTGTGTCATTTTAATACTTGTTAACATAATTAAAAATTAATAATCAGTTAATTACGAACCGTATCTTGCCATTACCTGTAACAAAGTAAAAATTACACCAATTATAATACGATTAAAATTAATTTTATAAGCATGCAACATAATAATTACACAAAAATCAATAAGTGAAGAACATTCCACAATACTGCAACAAGCGAGAATAAATAAAGGTATTAAAATCTCACGTAGCTCTTAATTAATGTATATGGATTAGAGGCTATTATCACAGACTAATAAATAAAGTATTGCCATCCTTCTCACGGCCGTCATGTAGGACCGAGACGACAATATTTATATTGTTGTCAAATATAGTTTGGTGCTGATAACTCTTTAAAAAAATGCGTATAACAATTTTACGACAGCAGGGCTGGCACATATGGCAAGACTTGTGCCACGGAATTTGTCGTACCTAGTCACTCCCACACTTTATTATTTTATGGGAATAGAAAAAGTCGACATATTCCGTGATTTGTCTAGTCTTGGCGCACGTGCTCGAGGAGAGTATCGATCGATCGAATAGATTCGATTAACAATGTTTACGAGGTGCTTAATCCACTGACACAGAACGTGATGCGCATACGACGGACGGTATGGAGGTACTATGCACGATGGCGCATTCGAGTCGTGCGCCCGCGCATTGGGCGGCGACGACGCCCTTATTTGGCATAAACATGGCATATTTCAATATTATGGATGTCATAAATTAATACTTAATCATTTAAATATATGGTGTTGTTTTTCTTCATACATACATTATTATATTACTAACACAAAAACCCTTCCAATTTCTACAAAATAAAGTCACCTTCATTACCTATTTTAATTTAATGGCAACCTTACTAACACATTTAAAACCATGTTTTCTCTCTAAGTGACTATATATGTTATCTTTTGAGAAAATAAATCTTTAACCAGATTTATAATAAACATGTTTTGAATTTGTCCTTGCTATTATTAACTTGAAATTGGCAGAATACCCACTTACTGCAGGTGTAACAATTTCTCATCTCTTAAAATGTCATTATTTCATTAATATAGTAAAAGAAGTGATTGCAGTAATAGGTATAATGTCTACACAGGTCATATTCGAGCTGCCATTGACGAATTACATAGTAAAAAGAAGCTTGCATTAAATCAGTGATGGGCAATTATAATTAAATCAGTACGGCCCGCGGGCCAGCCCCGGCCCGCGAAAGCATTTAATCCGGCCCGCCGACGGTCCTTCGACAAGAATAGTAAATGGCCCGCGATAATTATATTTTGTCGCCTTTGTCGGTCCAGAAGTATAAGGTAGATTCTAATTAGTACAGTGCTCTCTCTCTTTACTCGTAATTCCCACTTTTTCATAAGAGCACAGTCTTTCTGAACGTACACAAATATATTTTGTTTGTCGTCGTCTCAGCTCGAACCTGCATTCGAAAGTATTATGGCAAATCAAAAGCAATTTCATATGTCTCACACGCCTACCATGGCAAGGCCTTCGAATAAAAGTTAAAGTATTTTATTTTTACATTAGTGCAAGTGTGTAATGGTGTTATGTTTTTATATGATTAAAAGTTTCAAGACAAAATGCATTTTTGCTATAATTCTGGCCCCCCTCTGAAATTTCTTAAGCTTTCTGGCCCCCCATTAAGAGAGTTTGCCCACCACTCCACTAGATCGACTCAGATGGCAAAACGTTCATCGGATGCACCGACCCTTTAATAAAATGAAACCATTCTACTTTCTATCACTACAACGATAGGTAATTTTCAAAATTGGCCGCAAACCTCTGTAGTTTCTAAATATACCTAACCTTAGTGCTTACTTGTATGTATTGTATCGATACTTGGTGGCTAATGAGACGACACACGACCTTGTGTGACTGGTTATTGCGCGCGACCTTGCTCTTCACTGGGATAATGTTATGTAGACACTTTTTTGTTCAGTTAAACGTGTTGCCGACAGCGTTTTGTTGTATTGTCTGTGGTTATCCTTCCAAATGGAGTTGTTAAGTCTATGTAAATTACTCACCTACCTAACTTTTTGGTGTTTATAATCTTTTGTACAGACATTCTGTGAGTGATAAACCTACTTATTTTATTTGGTTAATATCGAAGTGATCTCAGCGCTGATTGCTAATCAGCAGACTACAAAGCCCTGCAACAACAGGTGCGTCAATACGGGCGCGTTAATTCTTGTCAATACAAAAACGTACTGTATTAACTAATTCACAAAGCTCATTGTTCAACGAAATCACGCGAGCTAATTTTGACACATGGGCACGTGGCTTATACCACATAAATTCAATCTTTATGTACATTGTCAGAGAGTACATTTTTATATAAAGTCAAGTTAACTCGCCTGCCTCACTGGGTTATAGCGAATAAACAGTATTTCACTGAACCCATATACTGCTCTTACAAGATGTTACGCGTGTAACCGGCGTCGCTAACAGCGCAATCAACTCAAATCAACGCATTAACGACGCGTCGTTAACGCAAATTATTACGCCATTTTTACGTTTTTCTGCACGTTACTTTATACAACGCAAAACCTATAAATTTGTTAATTAGTTAAATTAAGGCTACAGAACATTTTTGTATTTTTTTTTTCGTTAAGACCAAATAACTGATAAGACATGGCAGTAGCCAATATAAATTGTGATAGTCTTAGTACCTAGCAGCTATACTTCAGCATCCTGTGATTAATTGTGTGTACGTTAGTTGTTGCCCGGACATTATCCTACTTCCTACTAATATCTGCCGATATTTTGTACATTTAAATAACAAGTCAAGATATTTTGCTAGCCCCAGAGGATGCAGTGGGGGCAAAAAACAATGCAGTTACGCCATACTTTGTTGCATCCCAGTTTAATATCTCCGTTTATGAAACTAGCGCTCAGTGGACCGTGCAATAGATTATTTCTAAAGCTTTTATAAAATAATAACTACAGAGATTGTTTAAGAAATTATTCGAGTAAGCAGTTATTTTTCAGATAAGAGATATAAACTCATTAGGTACTAATCTCTGTGAAAATAAAAGAACCACACTAGTTACACTGTAGTCTTGGCGCAAATGCTGTATAAAGCACACCGCACACTGGGGTGTCCAGACAAGAGAAAATTGTGGCCATTACCAAAACGATCTTCGTGTCATGAATTTCTTTGGTAAAAGCCACGCGACCACACCTCATAATTATCTCGCGCTTTCAAAGTGATTTTGTTGAGAAATGTACTTTTTTATGAGTCAATACAGTTCGTTTTGTATTGGCAAAATCTTTAACGTCTTGACACCCCAGTATACCTACTTAAACTTCCAGGAATCAACCTTTTTTTAAATTTTAGTTTCATCAATATTTCTGATGTAACATTTCAGTTGCGTATCTTATAAACATATCATTTTTTCAACCGTAAATCCGTTTTAAGTCAAACTATTATCCATCTGAACATCTATGTTAATCGCTGTGCTAGCGAGCTAACACTGTTGCGTATAGTATAACGTGGTTACAACACTATTGTTTTGAACGCGTTTGACGCAAACGCAGTGGGTTGCGAATCTGATGTTGCAAATAGCGAAGCATCTTGGATTGCACATGGTTCAAAGATGTGCGTCGGCGTCGCGGAATAATAGATACTAGGTGAAAAAGATTTAACATTACAAGGCTCAAACAAAATACCCCCAAATAAGTTACAGATCCTTTTTTGTCCTGTATAAATGAGTCAAATAGCGATAGATCGTAGTTTCCAAAGACTCTTAAGTCTATAGGATCTTCTACATTCAATACTAATGTCTCATGATTCAGAGTTGATTGATAGACTTTACACATGCTATTTGTAATAGATACAAAACACTAGAGTCCAAATGTTCTCTTAAAATTTCTAGTTTGAAACTTCCATCACCTGCCCATATAGAGAAAGCGATCGGACCTAAGATAAAATTGCTTTTCATCACACCCATAGGCAAAGCATAGAACTTTTCATCACTGTAGACTAGGCGTAAGCTAGGATGAGAAGTTATTTCGACCAGATAAACGTACCGAGAGCAAAAGAGTTAACAGAAAGAAGAGAAGACTGGAAAAACTCCACCGTCAAGACTCTAGCTCTAAAAAATTAAGAAGAACAGAGGCTAGGTCTATACAATTTTCAACAATACAACGTTCTTGCTTTGTATCCAAGCTTACCCTTTTGTGATAAGTTAATGTTGGCAAGCTGGTTCATTTTCAAAGTCTTTGTTGACACCAGATTGTCACAAAGGCTCTCGACACCCATTGTCTAACGGTTTCAACACATCATAAACCCCAATCTGATATCGCTTGCATTTCACAAGAGACAAATTAAATCACTCAGCAAGTTAGCACACACGATTCACTTCCACTGAATTCAGTGAGTGCGCTTTTCAGATAACTTTTAACTTTATGATTTGGATCATACGTAATGTAATGCTTTGGGGAGAAAACTGGGTCAGATTTTCATTTCCACGAAAGCGTTTTTTGATGGCAGGAATTACGCTCACTGCACTTTTAATATTCGCATCAGCGCTGATTGCGTTAGTTTATGTTTTTTTTTTTTGTAATTAACTTGATTTACGTGTTAATTATATGGTAAAGGCTTGTCGCCTATAAGGATAGCAGTTTCTTAAACCTTATTTATGATTTGTTTTCCTCTTTGGAAAGTTGTGAGAATTGTGTCCATTGGGGTTCATTATTCTCCTTCTAAATGTTATAGTTCTATGCGCTGTGCAACGCCACACAAGTTTTGCTTGCATTATACTTGCAATTAAACCATCTTCGTTACTCTTTTATCTCGAGTCCGTCGGTTCTATTTGACCAATAATTTACATTTCGTATCAAGCACATGATCAACCGTTTTAAGTTCAGGCCATTCTTAATCAACTACTTTTGGCTATGAAGCTATACTTTTTTTTAATTCGTGGTCTTATTTTAATTCTAAATTATTCAGAAAATGACAAGTGCCTACGTATACCTTGATTAGCAGCTATGTTAATTCTGTTGAAGCAAGTTCTCCAAAACTTGTTTATTTATAGCTCCTAATACTCCCACATTAGATTGCCACACAAGGATAGGTACTATAAATCCCATTCAAACAAATAGTGTCGTACATTTCGTAAGACACGAATTAAATCGCTGACACACACAATAATTCACTTACTATGATTTCCCACTGCCCATTTTAACTTCACCAACAAAGGATTCTCAACTTTATCACAAGGGAGTAAGTTATCTAACAATGCCACTCTAAATTTTGTTCTTCTGATTACCATAACAATGGATTTGAGACTGACTGTCATGGAAATAAAGTTGAAAATACTGTTGGGTGAATAATAAGGTCAGATTTGCATTAGATTTTGACGACAATTGAGTTACTGCTTGTTGGTGTTAGGTTTGATTGTTAAAACCATGTTTTATTGTTTGATAAAGTTGGTCGGGTCAAGAAGACTTTACTCAACGACATTACGAATTAACTCAAGTTTCTTTCATCTGATGATATCTTGAAAGCTTGGTAATATGACAGTTTGTGAATTTTGTGATGTAAGATTTGGAATTATTATCGTTTCACTTGTAAAACATAATAAATAAGAACGTAATCCCTTGTTTACTTACCAACTTTTTTATTCATCTTTGGAACTTTTGTCACTATACAAAATATGTAAATGCCTACCTGAGCACCTACAATCCACGTGAAATTCAAATAGTAACATGTTTACCACGCTCTGATTATTACAAACAGAGTTAAATCCATGCGAAATTATCGTGAATTTTTATAGTACACAGACCGGGGCAAATACACAATACATAAAATACTGTTTGTGTAAATTCTAGTTTGAAAATGTAAAAGTATTTTTACACACAACAAAGATCTGGCTAATAAACCTTAATCTATGGAATGCCTGCTATTGACTATTCTATAAACAAAATAGTAGTTACATCTTCTTTTTGACAGATACAAATTAGGCGTGATGTTTATAGGTTTTGACATAACCAAATATTTACGGGTATAATAGGTAAGGTATCTCCACCGCCCTTTAAATTTGGTAACCACTATGAATAATAGAGAAGCTATCAGACTTTGACCTTTGTCAAAAACTCTACGCCGCGAAGTGGACATTTTAACATTTTAGAGTTAGAATGGGTTTTGCTTTTTTTGTAACCAAGCATGTCCTCTGTAAACGAATTCAATTTCTGAATTGTTACCAGATCCGATTTCGCTAATTTACCTACTTATTGGTGCAATCCGAACGCATATTAATTTAATCTATTGATGAAATGCGTAATCTGATTCTGTTATTTTTTTTGAAAATGAATAATTTAACGAGAGGATTTGTTTTAAATGGCCATTTGAGACGCTCAGAAGTTAGCTTAGCACTTATCGTTACCAAACGTTCCATCTTTATAGTTATATGCTCGCTCGTAAAACCAGTTCTAAATATTAAAGTATTACAGTTTTAAAATAGAACTAATCCTTGAACTTTATTGCCATACTTCACTTGCAAGGCGCCATAAAAACCTCGTGAGTCATATGTACGTACACATTGCGATGGATTCATGGAATTTTGCTCCCGTAATGACGCATCCTCATCCCGAATAGATTCTTATGGCAATTTGTAGTCATCACAGGTCTATAACCATCTAAATAAGTAAAGACATGAAAAAGATACGAACACTATTTACATACTTGAAGGTATTCTCAGTTGACAGCAACTTTCCATTTCCAACAATTCAAAATCTGGAGGATTCAAAATCTCATAGAAAAAGTCAATTTATCAACAAAATTTCATCGGTGACGCGTGGTCGCGTAGATTTTACCACTGAAATTCGATCTTTATGTCCATTTAAACAGAAAAGATTTTCAAGTAAGTTTATTCGCTCGCGCGCTCGTCGCAGTATTCGCGAGGCTAAGTCGAATCGAACACAATCAACAACTCGATCCTGTCGCGGAAATAAGGTAGGAATAAGATGTACTTACGTACTCAGATATAAATAACTACCGACTTAAGTCTACTAAGTCGGAACCGGAGGCTTGACAATAGTAACAATGGGATATTTAAGTCCTAAATCGTATAGGCATAAAGGAAACATCCTAACAAAGCAGTATTCATATGAAAATGGCGACACCCCTCATATGTAAGCAGGTACTTTTAGATACAAATTATTCATAATACGTTTTAAAAGATATTTGCATGTCTGAAGTGAAATTCTGACTCGCATATTGATGTGCGAAAGACAATAACAAATGCTTGACAATCAATTTTAAATTACCAATCGAAATTGAGACTCTTGGCGGGAGATTTTATATGCATAGGACTGATTGCATTTAACTAATAGCGTTTGTTAGCGTTACGTATACGTACCTCTAAATTTAGATGAGCGTTATGATCCTTACTTTTAAAGTGCCTTTACAGAACACTGTCTGAAAAATATGATTGTTAGTAGGTGGTACGGAGATTGGATTGGAGTGACTAAGTCCGAAATAACACTTTGCATTAGTGTCGGATATACAACAGAATGGTAGGTACATTTTTATCGAAATTCGAACAATATTTTTCGATTTTTTTGCTGTAGCCAATTTTGAAATCTAGCTATATCTCACGTCCTTTGCGACATTTTCATGTTGTTTTTTGAATATGGATAGTCGTCGCTTGTAGCTATAGTTTACATTGTTAAAAAGGGTTACAGATGTGCCAGAATTCGATACTTATGACAAATATTCAAAGATCTGTAACTCAGAAACTATGACAGGTTTGTGCCTTCTACATAACACCTGAGCATATCTACATACCGAATATGTACCTTAAATATTATTTAGGACATATTTGGGTAGTCTTCTATTGCAAGCAATGGTATCGATTCTGTGGGCACCAAAATAAGCGTATTGCTGTCTTCTTCATGATCGTAACGTATGAGCAAGCCGGCAAGATTATTAGGGCTGACAAATACATAACCAACATCATTGTTGGATGACACTACATGTTAGCCACACCAAGGAGCTACTCCAAAAAGTTCGGCTCCGAAATGGGTCCCTATGGAAATATGAGGGTCTAAGGATGTCGCGCAACTTTGACGCCTTCCATTATAATCCTTTAATGTATTAAGTAGGTATGTAGGTCAGTACAATTAACTGCTAAGTACTTAGCTTTTGATTATCAAGATTATATCTCTTAAAATTGTTTCCAATAATTTTGTGTCACAACATGGAAGGCGTCGTCAAAGTTGCTGCGATACGATGAGCAATAGCTCATTGATGTCTACCTTTTTCATAGATAAATAGGATAAGGCACCTACGTTACATGCCTATTTAGACTAACACTAGGAGGAGCCTTAACGTTATACCTAAATATGAAGCAGTAGCCAGTTCCAGAAGTATGAGGTAAATTTTAAACCTCACATTAAAGCAGACGCTTGGGTTAGTAAATGAGTAGGTAATAAAGAATACAATGAGGGAAGCATAAACATTTTTGGGAAAAAATGATATTAAAAAAACCGGCCAAGTGCGAGTCGAACTCTCGTACAAAGGGTACTGTTATCTATAAAAACTAGCAAAAAAATTACGTTTGTTGCATGGGAGCCCCCTTAAATATTTATTTTATTCTGTTTTTTAGTATTTGTATAGCGGCAACAGAAATACATAATCTGTGAAAATTTCAACTGTCTAGCCATCACGGTTCATACAGGCGATACAGCCTGGTGACACACGGACAGACGAACGGACGGACAGCGAAGTCTTAGTAATAGGGTTCCCGTTTTACCCCTTGGGTACAGAACCCTAAAAACAAATTCAAAACGAGAACGAAAAACAAATTAAAAAGCGAACAACCACAAACTTATCGCTAACGGCCATTAACTGTTGTTACTGTAAACGGTGGGGAGCCATTACACTAATCTATTACTCTGTAACCAATTTGGGACTCGAGCGTCAATTTGGTATCGATTGTAGAACAATGGTCCAAGCACCCACACTATTTAATGAGCTATTTGTGAAATAGTCGCATTATCTGGTACTTGGAATGACAACTTATTCACAAAGCACAACATAACTATTTTCTACAGCTCTAAAAATATTGCCGTCTTGCTCATACATTACGGCAGTGAGAATGACGACAATACACTATAGGTGCAGAATTGACATCAGCCAATTGTTGTCCCTTATTTTTATGAAGTCTTGGTAGGTTGGTCCACTTATTCCTTAAGATCACAGCCTCCATAGCCAAAATTACCTTCTACAAGGGACTGACATCAGTTATCGACACGTACATCACGTGTCTTGTAATACGTGTATAATAAACGTGACTAATAATCACTGTGTGGTACATTAACGAAGTTTGTTTTATAAGTTTCGTTTTTTACAATTTATAAAATGACCCAGTTACCCTGTTAATAAGCATTAATTTGTTAAGTATGAAGGCCAAACTGTCTGCCGCTCGAAATTATGTATCTGCGATTTCATTTTTTTTAAATCTTTGTCCTTCATTAAATTTTACGAGGTTTGGCTTTTGGGAACAGGAGTTCAAGACCATTGTATGAGTACCTACTCTATCTATATGACCAGTTCCCATTCGTACTAAGATATAAGTAACAAGAACTACATCACGGCAGCCATTTGTTGGGTTTCAGATCGTCAAAGATGGACTAAGGCACTCTTATCTCTTATTAACGGTGCCTAAATCCACGCACGATCTTACCAAGGTACTAACTGATAATTACACAATAGTATAAAGTCGTAAACATTTATAAATGGTAACAGCAACAATGGTTACAGAACAGCAGATGTTGGGCGCACTCGCGTTATACGCAGCGCAACTAGTGACGACTTTGTTTCGCATCACCATTGTTGGTCGGAACACGCACCGTTACTCCGATTACAAAATAAAGAGAAAGGTCCCATTTGTGATTCTACATATGTATAAATATCGTGAGGAATGTCGTGGGATCCCGAAATGCATTAAAAGTTCTAGGAATGGTATATTTCTGGATGCTATTGGTTTCCAGATTGACTATTTATACGAATTCCAGTCTAGTTTCATAAAAGATGGAGATAATGTTATATTCTTTAAATAAAACACTCAATTAGAATTAAATGAGTTTTTACTGTTTTACTACATAATCAAAGACAAAAACATACAGCGAGATACAGGGGTCGGGCGTCATTCTAGCTAGACGCATTCATATTAAAATACAGAATAAGCGCTCCCTCAGGGAAGAAGTTATGAAACCGAAGGGTCAATAAAACCTTTTACAACTTATCTTTTAGGGACCTCAACGTGCTTGGAGCCCAACGTGAGCTTAGGTACTTTTATTTGAAAGAAAACAACAATATATTTACTTACAAATTTATCATATTTCTTACGTAGGTAAGTTTGTAGGAACATTTGCCATAAAAGCTTTTTGGTAAAGTTGTACTCACTCCAAGCTGGGTCTCCATTTGTTTGAAATGTTTAGAGGTCATCTGTTTAGACGACACGAACTTATATTTTAATAATAATGGACTAAATTATATTATTTTTAACTATAAACTAACAATCAAATAATTAGGGTCTTTGAGATTGTTAGACGTCTCTGTCATAACTCATATCATAGATAAGCTGCAGTTAAATAATAGTTGCTTGCCTGCTGTATTGATTTACTTACATAAATAATAGGTCCCCAATTACACAGAACGCGTGAATAAACTCCAACGTACAAATTTCTAGATCGTATCTTCACTAACTGCCTCACGCAAACCTGAGCTACCGCGAACAACCACGTAATTCCATAGCGCTGTGACTTGAATCAATAAAGATCATTTCTATACCGCGTTAACACTTTCTAAGACATACGTAGAATATAATATTATGGTTATCATAAGTACCGTAACGTATTGTAGGTATAAGGCTTGCAAATATCCTCGTTAAAACATGCGAGACCATTTTTTTGCCAATAACAAAACTTAGAAAGCATATTTTTCAATGATAATGCCAGGGTATTTAATAACGTGGTCGCTTGGATTTTGCTACAGATATTTAACCTTTATGGATATTGATACAGAGTACATGTTCAAAAAAAGTCAAGTGAATTCACCTGCACTTGTGTTCAGGGCGAAATGTATCTGTGAATAGGCGGACGTTAGATCGTTTGTTTAGCGAACTCTCGTAAATGTAAAGAAATGAAAATACTACAAATGTAAAGAAATCATGATAAAAATGCAACATAAAAATCGTAGTAAGGACTTCACTCAATCAATACACACTTCAATTCAATATCTCGAGGGCTCTATAACCAGTACAATAGTCCGGCAAAGTACGTTACCAAGAACGGCGAATGGTAGCCAAAGAGCCCTTGTTTGGTTTGAACAGCTGGAATACCACATCAATGACGGACAGTTCAGTTTCACAGTTCATGAATCAAAGCCATTGTTTCACACCGCACACACATTATGTTGTTAAACATAACTTATATTAGCACAACACCTGTTACTGTACATTTACATGGAAACGCTTTAATGTAGTAACCATTACGTATTAGGAAGTGTGAGGAGTAAATGAGCTTGGTAATTGTGAAGTCATTTTGGAAACAGATCACGTAACTCACGTATTTGTGGTGTGTGGTTTGTGGGTAGTCTGATTGATTATATCTGTTAATGAATAATGTGACGATAAGAATTTGTTTAGGTATGGATTTAACATGGTTGTACTCCATAGTTAACAAGTACCTACGTACTATCATATTTAGGGAACTGTTATCAAAATAGGGTTTTGGGAGTTTTTTTTTTTTGTTGTTTAATGGACTCTTTCTATTGAGTCTGGCCCAATTTGATTCTACCAATGTCAACGTACCTAGTGGCGAAGACACGATGGGGATTGATTAATAATTATATTACCCTAGCTGTGAAAATTAGTCAATCTTTTGCACATAGCAGTAATAAGACAATCACACATCATAAAGATAAATTTCAAAAACAAAATCAACACAAATCAAAAATATACCTACTTTTATCTACAATAATAATGATTATAATAGATCATTTGTTTCATCCTACCTTATTAGGTATTTATCCATTTAAGCCGATTTTAAATCCGTTTTAAGTATTAATACATTTTTGAATTCAACTGGTCTGAGTTTCTCTCTGGTTCTCTTCAGTGAAAAGTAACATACGGAGCCAGTGGTCTCGATTGATTATTCATAAGGTATTGTAAAGTCTAGACAAATAAAAAATGAATATTGATTAATGTAGGGGTGCAGTTCTGCGTGCCGGATAGCAACGGAAGAATAGCCAGTGAAGTCGCAGTGTGGCATCAACAATAGAAATAAGTATCTTATACTGTATGTCATAATTCTATAAATATACCATCAAGTTGGAGTCAAGACAATGATAGCGACAAACGATATTTTAATCCTGAAAAAGACGTAATGCTGACTTTTACAGACTATGTTAAGATGCAGTTAAAGGTTAAGCGATTCATCCGCCACCTTTCTCACCTTCATCACCCATTTTTATTTAACAATGAGTATTTATTGAACTTTCTGTTGCTATTATTAATTAGTTTACACAGGCAGAATACCGGTTTTTTGCAGGTACAGCCATTCGTCATGTTATCCCATTAAACTTAATTAATTCATTCTGTAAAAGAGGAATAAGTAGAAATAGTGGCACCAGGCAAGAGTCCTAATTAGGCTACATTCAAGCATCAAAAGGCAAGTCATCACTATTATCAAAATATCTTAAAGTGGAATTTTCTTCAATTAGAATCCATAAGCTACTCTGAGGAGTCAGACATAGATCAACTGATATATACAGAAAACTGAGGCACCAGACACCTATATCTTACAAACAAATCAGTATACCATCTACAAATTAAGTTTAAAGTGTTTAAACTGAATATTTTCCTGTTAACACCAAAAGAGTTGCATCAACAATCGATAACCCAACTGGGTTAAGATCTAACGCTTTCACCAAAACTAATTTACTATCCTCATCAAGCCGTTCTCATAAACAAGAGTATCTTGGACTATTACACTGTATAGTGTATCGTGTTACCAAAAAAACCCAGCCCGCATCCTGTTCTTAAAATACACGGGATCTTTACGGGCTACTAAAGCTAGTGGGACTATTCTCGGTTCTATTATTTGATTTGAAAATATTTACGTTTCTTTCATGGCTGAAAATAATTGAAAAACATTTGTTCTTTGTAGAATTTCATTAAAAGTACCCATATAGTCTATTTGATAGATATGTTGCCTTTATAATCAAGATGTTTTAGATTCGGTCCCCATTTTGTCCTTAGAGTAATTGATAGGAACCACTTCTAGCACATGCATTTAGCTTAGTTAGGGGAGGTAATGGGACCACCTAAAAGTAATGTGATAACCTGACATTGCCAGCGACAAAAAAAAACGATTGACAAGAAAGGGTTGAGAGGACTAAGAATAAAAAGTTTAAGAGTTTTACAAGTGATCAATATGGGAGGTTAGGTAATGGGACCACCTAAAAGTAATGTGATAACCTGACATTGCCAGCGACAAAAAAAAACTATTGACAAGAAAGTTTAAGAGTTTTACATGTGATCAATATGGGAGGTTACCAAACGCAAATAAATCACACATAATTAATACAAGAAACTAATAAGACACAAGGAAAAATGGACTGCTGCTATCAATATTTATATATTATAATTGAGTCATTAATACGTGACTGACTGTAGAATGACAAATCAAAATCTGATATGCGATAGGCTGCAATCGGGCACCAAGGAAAACGAGTATTTATTTAATTTCATTATAATATAGCGTTAAATAGAGAGATAAGCGTGGGAGGTGGTGTGTGGGAGAAACACAACATCATTAACGAGTTCTCTCAAGTTATGAAGAAACTATATCATTGGTTAGCAATGGGCACCACACATAAGTTAATTTGATTAAACTTTCATGAAAACATTACTAATGATTTCGATTCTGTTGTTAATTAACTGCAACTTAAGTATATTTAACAGCACTAAAGAGGCCGTCCATTAATCACGTAAGACTCAAAAGGGGGGAGGGGGTTTGGCAAAAATCACGAGGGGGGGTATGTAGTAAGATATCACGTATATTTATTTTTTCGTCCAACACGCGCTTTCTAAACCGAAAAGCGACGTGTTTAATGAACGGCCCAAAGACAATACCATCTTGCTCATAGTTTATGACTGTAAGGACGGTAATACGCATAGTTCAGTTTGATGATAACAAATTCGACACCATTTGCAGGTTTCTCTTCTAGTTACGATCTGGGTATTTTTTATTTTGAATATGTCCTGACTGAGTTCGTCATTTTATTCCGAAAATATTTTTAAAACGTATTTTTACTGTCGATTGGGGTATGCCTTGTTTACCTTTAAGTAATGATGGCACTATTTATTGTTATAGTGTAAGTAATTGTTTGTGAACGTAATATTTGTTTTAATAGCCTATTGGATGTCCCACTGCTGGGCAAAGGCCTCCTCTTAAGCTTCCACAGGTCCCTGATCTGGGCTTGTTGTAGCCACGTTTGCGTGAACGTAATAAAATAAATACAATGTTTATATGTATGCCCGATACTTATTTACGCGTTCAAAGCAGTTTTGCTCATTGGAAAGTCCCCATCTATTAATTAAGACTAGTATCGCAATCTTTCTACTTATCGCATGGTTGATTATGTCGCGCAGTAAGTCAGTAACCGTCATTGCGCTGAGCGTTTTAAAATTGAATATATTTACATGTGTTAGCTACAAAAAATGTGTCTCGAGTCTCTGCGTCTCTCGCAGGTGGCTTCAACCAACAAAAAACTATTTGGTCGAGCCCCAAAGCAATATTTAAACTTAGAATAACAAACTTTTTTTTTTTAATGCGGTGGTTTACGCTCTGTATCTACTGGAGCGAGAGTATTTACTTGACTTTTATACAAAATGTACTCTATGCAATGATATTCTACTCTATGTCAATAATATAAAGATAAGGTGCATGTTTTGTCATCAGTTTCATTTATCACCCATTTTATATTATAATGTGTATTTATTTATTGTATTTGTCCTTGCCATTAATTACTCGACATTGGTATAATTATCCGCGGGTGTCGGCCTTGATGCCCGGGGCCCAAAACAACGGGCTACCCTTGGGGTCGTGAGCGTCTGGGGTGTGGGCCCCGGACGCTCTTAAGTAGACGACGACCCTGAGGAGGACGGCGGTGAGAGGTGGTCTCCCACCGCCGTATGCACTGCGAGGGTGCAGGGGGGAGCAAACATATGCTCCCCCCGAGACGAGCTCCTGGGCACTAAAGCTCGGGAGCGAGGCACAGAGGGACACCGGTGCGTTCCGATAGGAGATCCCGGAGTCCCTCTAACGTGTCTAAGACGGCCACCGAGGCCACATATCCCAGTCTTCTCCCACACAGAAGACTGGGAATCTTTGTGAAGATTTCTTCCCCGTCAACAAAAAAAAAAAATCCGCCGGTGCATCCATTCCTCATATTGTTCCATTTGAATTTTATAAAAAAGAAGAAGAATGTTTGTTGTAGGAGCCACGTGACCATTGGTCAAAATTTCGTGTTATCGATGACATTTCGTTGAAAAACTATTTTTTTCTGAATGTCTACCTATCTCATCATTTCTTTCCTCGTAAAAGCAGAAGGGTCAATACAATAGTCAGTTCGCTTCGGTATCCTATCTATTGTCAAAAGTTGGTAGCACGCGTTTAGACGCGACTGTGAGCGCATGGTTTTACACTTTCAATAAAATAAAAGTGCGTTCTCTCATAACATCCATCCAATTTCCAATAGATCTTTGAAATTATTATCAATATTCCGTTATTATTCGATCCAATAATATCGCTATTAAAAAGCAATTAGTGGTCCCATTGTATTTTATGATAGCATCTGCGAATCACATATTAGTTCTCTGTTGGTGGTATAATCAAAAATGATTCGTTTTAATTGCGTAGGTAGGTAGATACCTTGAATGAGTATGTAGGTAGATACCTACTGGTACCTAGTGCACATGTGTAAATGACCGTGATTAGATTCTCCCTAACAATATAATAGGCAAGTAGCATCCACCCTTAGACTATTGGATTTAGCAGACCAATTGCTTTATAACCGCTGTCCTGCTTATGTAGTAGATGTGAGGAATATTCCTCACATGTACCTACTTAATTGATAGATAATTTCGCCAGACAATACATACGTCATTTTATGATCCCAAACTAAGGCCATTCATTGTTACACTTAAAGTTTTTTATCGTATGTATATGTATAGTTTGTATTTCTCTAAACTGTATCACCTTTTCATGAAATACAAACTCTATACTATAGAGTTATCTATCTTTAAAGATCTTGTACTATGGGTACCACACAATGGACTGAGGGCGATCCCAGTTGCACCCAGAATAGGGCAAATTCCGAAAAGATAATTTCGGTAATTTGCAACTAAATTCCGGCTGCGTTTCTTACTCTTTTACTTTATTGGTAAGTAGGTAGGTATCTAACTGCCTTTAATAATAGGGTGCCAACATCGTTTGCTTATCTATCATCGAGAGAAAGTACGGTTAACTTGTTTGTGAGAGATGACGAACGAAATCAATGAACTTAGATCACTGTTGTTGAAAATTGACATCCAGTTTATAAATGACTGGCGGTCCGTCCCAGCTACGCACGGGTGGACATTTTTTTAAGCATTTTGAGATAAATAAATATTGCCTATGTTACACAGTGATAATCTATCTTTATATCGCCGAAATATTTTTTGGAATCGGTCTACTTAAACTACTGAAGTTTATTCGTTACATAGACAAATACAAATCATTCCTCTTTATAATATTATATAGTAGGTGACTAGTGTCGGTGTGAGTGGTGTTACGTCGAAAACTATTAAAAAAGTAGGAAGATACCTATATAGACTTTGATCGCTTCCAGTTATGGTACCACAGACCAAATAGCATCTGTGTATGGTACCTACCCATAGTACAAGCTTTGCTTAGTTTGAGGTCATACGATGAGTATGTGTATACATTAAACTGATAACTGGCAAGTTAAAATAACATGAAAATATAAAATAAAGTTTTAATGGTTTCAAAGGAGACGGATACGCTTTCATACATTCTTGGGCCCAGTTGTAAAAATATGAGAGTGGTGTCAAATAAGAGCTTGTATATTATCAAACCATCTCCGAAAATTTAGCTGATCTTGGCAATCTGAGAGCAGAATTATAAGAAATTTAGTAAAAGTGCGGTTATTCAACAAAGTGACAACAACCTAGATACTAAACAGCTGATTTTTTGACTGTGATTGTTATTTTATTTTATATACAGTTTTGGTGTTAATTCAACCACTTTAGTGTATATTAATATATTAAAATGAATAAAATTATGTGCTTAATCATTAAGAACACAATTTGTTTTTTAGCTACCGAACGTGCTCACTCTGTCTGGGGCGCGCGGGCGTTCGGAAAGTCGTCCGTCGACATTTTGTGGAGCGTTCGGAAACGCGCACGCCACACAGTTATTGACTATATTAATTGTAGTTTTTTATTGTTAATTACTACAATGTATTTATTCATTTTGATTGAATCAATCAAGTAAGTTTGTTAAATAGTTTAAATCATTCACAGCAATCGATTGTTGTAATCGATACTCTATTTCTTCAGTGAAATAAACTTATTTTTATGATTTCTCGTCTCCCAGTTTGTGAATTGAGCTATTTTTTTTATATTTTGAAACAGAAAAAAATACCGCTTTTTTATACCATAACTCAACTTATTACAATTGGGCCCAGAGATCCCCGTCTCCTTTCGTCTTAATTCTACGTTGGTAGGTAGGTGGGTATCTAGGCAAAGTTAAATTATTGATGGCGAATTAATAAAATCATCATCAAAGTCGGCTGCCATTCGTTCTAAGGAAACCGGACACGGAATCGATTTATTACTCAATGTCAGTTAGTAACCTGACATATTTTTTCAGTGAGACGTTGGAAACCGGATCGACGGGGAACGGCGAGTCAACAGGTAGAGTACAGGGCACTGACCTACAGTCGGCGGTGCATGGCATGAATGGCATCGATGTCGTTCAGCTGTGGCCAAAGATTCCTCAATAAACAACTCTTGAGAAATTAAAAAAAAAATATCTATGGTAATGACTAAGTACTCAACGCAATTCCTCGTGAATAGTTGCCAATTTGAGTTGAGGATAAAAAAAAGTATTAAACTGCTGTGAAAACAGCGTTCAAATCATTATTGTTAGTAGTAGCGTAGGCTGTCTAGGTTGGTATATAAAGCGCGTGGTAATAATCTACTGCAACTAAGTAAACTATCTGATATCAAGAGTCAAGAGAAATAACGGCTCATAAAGGTAGGTTGGTAATTATAAAGTGAAATACATAATACTATTTTGTATGCAAAGATGATAAAAAAACTCTCGTAAAAATAACTGTATTTTTGAAGAGCATCTAAGTAGGTAATTCATGCTGCTCACCTTCTCGCAAACTGCAGGCGAAACGTGTCGTTTCGAGCCAGTTGCACGCGCCCGTGTCCTTTTGAACTTAACAAAGTTCTACTTTCACCGACGTCAGCCCCAAGTTTCAACCATATACGGCCCTCTTCGCGACATGCAATTTAGCTTACGCGGTTTTTTTTTATCAAACAAAACAGTAACGTGCCTACAATCGGAACGGTAAATTGAAAATAAAAAAAGCCGCTGACGCACTTCACAAACACTCGTCAAGATTGACCACTTTTATTTCACCGCACTGCTCGTTCGGGAGAAAAAGGTCTTGTGTGATGTGCACGGTTGAAAAAGTTGGGAAACTTTTCGTCTAATTTCGTTTATCGAACGTGCCGGCACGTCCGTCGTGGGGCTATGCCGCCGCGCGAATACTCTGGCACAATGGTGGCATCGCCGCGACCGCGATGAGAACAAAACGAGTCGAGAGAAGCGGAGCGTGCGCGCGCGACAAGACATACACCAAGCATGCGGGTGCGAAAGAGATGCAACATCAGAACCGTTTACCAACCCCCCTAACCCCGCGAGCCAAATTTAAGGGGAAGTAAAACACCTGCATGTAAAATATTACTTTAATGAACATTTCTGCACTGTACCAAAGTGTTAAAACTGATGAATAATTGAAATGTTTGTTTGGTACATAACTGTGTCGATAAATTGGAAGTTTGGAAGCTATATTAGTGGAGTTAACACTTCATTCAAAACAAGAGAAAAAATATTCTTCAGTCAGTCTTATAAATTGATTACTTATGTTATACATAGTTTGATTAGATTTGTTGATTTAACCCCATCATACAGAATAAATAATTCACATTTTAAATAAAGTTAATAGAAAATTATACTAGTGCCTATTTTCACCTCGCAACTCCTAAAGTATCCAAAAGTTAGTTCCTACTACTTAGGGAGAACTAAACAAGACAGACCACTTATATTTAGGAGTCATCTTAAACTAAGCCACACTTAGTAAAAAAATAAGGAATGTTTGGTGGAAATAGGCAGACTTCTATATAATTACTAGGCGAGATAGGTTACTCAAAAAATTATAAAATATATATTACACAAATTATTACCTATAAGATTTAAGGATGAAATCAAATTCAGCAGAATACAATATATAAAATGTCTCTTATATACACATACGTTAGATCATAATTTCGCTTACAAACTAGATACATATGCTATCATTGATTTACAAGTTCTACAGGAACAGTTAGGTCTGGAGTTTCTAACAACGGATTCTTTTTAGGATGAGACCTAGCTTCATATGGATGCTTCACAATAGGTACATTTTTCTTGCGAAAATAAGTTCTTATTGCCAGCACAACTGTGTTAATAAACCCAACAATGACGTAAATACCACCAATTATTGAGAATAATCTCAAAGTGAACTGAAGCATATTCTCTCTTTCTTGGTATACTTTGACCTTTAAAGCAGCCATGTCATACTTGAAGAATACTCCGGGGACCCCGTGAGAGCCTTTGGAATGGCTGATCGGTCTTTCCAATTCTTTCACAGAGTATTGAAAAGTTTTTATTGTCTCAAACGTTGTGTCTACATCGGTGGGTACAACTTCAACAAAATATTGGTACAACATGTTCTCCTCACTTGTTATCTTCTGGTCTCCTTCTAGTGGGTATATGACACCATTTGCCGGACTACCAAAGCTTAAACGGTGTATTCTATGGCTAAAATTCTGGGGAGTGTCATCGAACAGCATGTTTAAGTGTATGTGACCTCGTGGGAGGTGTAGGCTCTTTCCAGCAGTCACATGGAAGTTTCCAGCAACTTTGTTCAAAGTTAGAACGCCGTGCAGTCTGCACGCGTCTGGTCGCCGATTGGGTTTCGTTTTTCTGGCCGGTATCGTCGCTCTGACGGACCCATGTCCTTTCTTCCACAATAATTGCCATATTGAGTGGTACTCCTCGCGGAGATACGAGTTTATGTACTTAATTGCGTCAAATGAGTCTTGTTGCTCTTGGGTGAGTTCGAACCAAGTGTCTTCCTCTTGTAACTCGCCAAAGCCGAATATACTTTGCGAGGTAGAATCCAATATATCAGCTCCTATGTTTGAGCAAGGCATTGCGACAGTCATATCTATATTTATTCGAAGTTTTTCATCCATATCGGTGTCAGGCATGAATTTGAACACTAGATTACTATCTAAATAATACGTTACTTCACTGTATACTAGCCACATAATAATAAAAAATGTGATAACTGAGAATGTGCCGCCTACCGGTGTACTATCCACGTATTCTTCTGGCACTTTAGGAAAAGCGTCCAATTCCTTTACCCTCTCTATAACGTTCTTTTTACCACGATATCTTAACATTTTATTACTATTTTATTCAAACAATTAGCACTAAATATAAAAATTTCGCCAACTTGCAGTTGACGTGTTTTTGACTTTCGGTAACAAATACAAAAATTGTTTGCTACTCTGACACAGACACTGTCATTATGACAGTACACGCTGAGGTTATTCAATATTAGTCTTTCATTTCCTTTAAAAAGGAAGGTTTTACGAGCTACTTGCCGTGGCAAGCAACCATGTCGATTAAGCTACTTCGACACTGTTGATTGGCTGACGAGCGACGAGATCCAATCAAAAGGGGCCAAGTATCAATCAAAACTTTATCCAAGTCTTTTAGATTTGTCGTCCAAGTGGGCTTTCATTTTCCTATTCCAGCTTTAATCAGGTAAGGTTTATGAGCATATCGAATATAACAATAGCCTTGGCCAAAAGTCAAAACTAGCAGTAATCCTTGTAATTATTTATTTTAGCACGGACTAACATTTGTATTTCTGAACGAAATAAAACTATACTGACATTTCATTTGACGTCTTAGGTCTGTCACTGTCATTGTTCATCTGATCTGTCATTCCTGCTTCCTGCCCGAGTTGCGCCTGCTGTGAAATACGGAATTTTCTATTTTTATCCGCATCGGTGGACAATAATACAAACACTTATGCAGTCCGACGACGAAGACAGCGCGCTGCATTCATGCTTCGATTCGCTGAAACACGCAGTCATGGGGTGTTGCTATAGTATTTGCCACAAAGACAACGATCCACAGGTAATTTTAACATGTATTTTATACGTAAATATTACTATAATAGCATTCGTGTATATAATACAAGCTGAGTAATAAGGTGTCAGTGCGATGTTGAGGCTGGAAAGTAGATAAAATAACAATTTGTGGGTGAATTTCATATTTTCTTCCTGTTTGTCGAGCTTGACCGTGGCACTACTTTATTGGCTATCTTTATCAGCTAATTCCTAGTTCAGTGACTTATTTATCTTCATATATTTACTAACAATGGCATTCAATTAACAGGTTTCCATATATAGGCGTAAATAATTGTTTCATTGCTGTTTTGGGTTAGAAATTTGTTATTGTGTAGTTCTTATAATATAGGAATTAATATTGTTATTAAGACCTATGTATCCGATACGGTAATAGGATTTTAAAACAAGTGAAATTCATAACGTGAGTCTGAGTTGGGTTAAAAATAATACATTTTTATGGAACAAGTTGTTACTTTAAAGTAGGTATATGACTTGTTTGATCTTTTCTTTGTCTGTGCCCTTTGTTTGACTCACCATACTCATACGCAAAGCATGAACAATAAGAAAAAGAATTGAATTTTAATACTATTTCACTCACTCACATTATGTAGAAAGAGATGCAAGAAAGTGAATGTTAATACAACATACTTAAATTGTGCAGCCGTCTATAATTTACTGAAATGATTGTGTAAACACATGGTTCAGCTACTAAATATGTCAAATGAAATGCAACCTTAAATACCCTTCCTTAACTTATCTAATAAGTAAGCAGTGGTAGTCTAGTTAGTAGAACATCATACAGGTACTTGTAGGTCTGGGATTTTTGGTGATCATTATTATTAGCTATACAGTGATAGCAGTGGTAGCCAAGTGGTCGAACGCACGCCTTGCAATCAAAGTGTGCAGGCTCAAACCCCGGCTCGCACCTCTGGGATTTATGTGCGAATCTCATTTTCATCCGAGATTATCACTTGCTATGAAACGGTGAAGGAAAACATCGTGAGGAAACCTGCACGTCTGAGGTAACTTGATTAGTTCTCGATAGATGTGTGAAGTCTGCCAACCTGCACCGGGCCAGCATGGTGGACTATGGCCCGAATCCCCCTCGCATTGAGGGGAAGCCCATGCCCAGCAGTGGGATGTTAAAAGGGCTGTAGTAGTAGTATAGAGAAGGCAAACATAGTGAGGAAACCTGCCCCTCTTTAAAAGAGGTGTCACATTCACCAACCTGCACTTGACTAGCGTGGTGGACTGTGGCCCATATCTCCCTTGCATGTAGTAAGAATATGCCAGTATAATGGCAATAGGCTCACCCTCTATTACATTGGGACCCAAAACACTTGAACTGTTACCTGTTTTTAACCACCTTCAAAAAGGAGGAGGCTATAAATTCCATCCATATTACACTTATAAAGTACTATAGACCAGCAAAAATCATCATATTTAGTGTATATTCTGATGGCACCAAACCAAGATTTTTGTTGTCTCTCTCACGGTTACAATGTATGAGCAAGATGACAATATATATATTTTATTTTTTCAAGTATAGTTTAGAAGTTATTTGTGAACAATATAATCATTGTACATAATATTTATTTCATTTGATTGTTATTCACAATAAATAAATAAAATTTGAATAATTATTTAATTTATTTTAATTTTCTTTCACATCACAAATTGATATTCAAGGTAAAGCTACTTATCTAGGCTATATATAATATATATTTATATTTAATATTATAAAGCTAAAGAGTTTGTTTGTTTGGTTGAACGCGTCTGTACTGGTCCAAATTGAATAATTCTTTTTGTGTTAAATAGTTCATTTATCGAGGAAGGTTATAAGCTATATATCATCACGCTACGACCAATAGGAGCGGAGCAGCAACGAATAATGTGGCAAAAACGGGAAAATTCCCGAACATGAATCTGGTATTATTGACTTATAATCATAGACTTTATAACATCACTCTACGCCAAAGTAACTATTAGCGCGGGTGAAACCGCGGGCACAGCTAGTAATAATATATAAATTTTAAATTGTGTTTTAATTTGTGGTAGTGATTTAATTTTCTACTTATTCAGTCTAAAATGTCAAAAGTAATGGTGCTGATTTTGTTTGCACTTATTTAGAGTATTACCATCCTTTTCATACTTGCAATGTGTAAATGGGATAGCACTACATTTAGTAATATTATAATGCTGAGAATTTTCATGTACCAGGAGAACATAGTCAACGAAAGGACACATCTATTAGAAGTGACTGAACAACAGCAGGAGACGCCGGTGCCCGCCGCATCGGCGTCCACGCCCCCCCGCAAGCCAGACGAACAGAGCGCGCTCAATAGGATACTACACGAGACTGCCACGTGAGTTGAGCTTCATTTATAAATACCAGGAGAACATAGCTTACAGTAGTTAGAGGTCAGAAAAAAAAAAAGTTGCTTTCAGAATTTGTAGGTACCAGGACAACAGAACCTGTTGGGAGTTAGATAATATGCAACTATATTTATCAAAGTAATATGCTCTGACTGATTTCATTTTCCACAACATAACTGCGTGTGCTCTGGGCTTAATTGCAAAGAGATAAAGCTCAAAGTCCCTTGGCAGTGATTGAAATGGCGGTGCAATTTCTACGCTGAACACTGACAATGGGTGTTTATGTATAATTGTCGCATTGTTCGTAATTTGATCCTTGTTATTCGGTATAATATGGACATGTGTTGTTTGAAGATACTTGCTAAAGGCATAGCCACAATATCACACAGTTGTTTGATTGATATGGTACACCATATGGTAGTCGATGCTAAATGCGAATGCGAGTGATGTCTTAAGGGGTGCAAGTTCAGACTCCGGGCCTGCACTTCTGGAACTTATGGATTCCATGTGCATTATCGATAAATGATTACCTACCACTTGCCGAACGGTGATCGTTAGAGAACCTGAACGTGTATAGAAAGGTGTGTGAAGTTCAACTCGCACTGGGCCAGGGTGGTGGACTATATCTCAAATTGTAATCGAATTTAAGGGAAATTCTCCCTCTATTACAGGGGTCACTAATTAGTTTAGCTCCGGGTCCGTTTTAAGAAATGAAATGACTATATTATCGGGGTCTGCAGAACATTTTATAATATATAATTTTATAAGAAATATTTAATAAACGAATGTAATTACAGAAATAACAAAGGTATTATTGCGGCTTTCGGATTCCGCGAACTCTTTCTCGCTTGTTAGCTTCGCCCGGTCGTTTTCGAATAGACGTCTACAAAGATAATGCGGGGGATAAGTTTTTATTCAATTAAGTACCTACTCTGTAGTGCAAGTTGCTTTGTTCTCACGGGCCGCACAAAATTGGTCGGCGGTCCAGATGCGGACCGCAGTCCGCCATTTGGCGACCCCTGCCATATTACATTATGACAAAATTACATCAAAGAAGTTTCAGTCTCTGTCTATTCGGGGATGTGTGATCATGTGTATTGAATAATTATGGGGTATATATGTATGTTATAGCAATGTGATCGATGTGGGGGCGTTGGGGCCGTACGCTCTGGAGGCGGGCGCGTACAGCGAGCGCGTGCGCGTGTACAGCGCGCGCGTGGCCACGCTGCCGCCCGCGCCGCCCGCACGCGCGCGCCTGCTGGCCGACGTGCCGCACGCCGAGCGCGCCGCACTACTGCAGCGGGAACCACTCGGGACTAACGATAAGGAATTTGTAAGTATACACCTTTGGCTACTAGGCCAGTTTAGGGATGTGAAAAAATAATCGATTTATATGTTAATCGATTATTTTTTTCTAATAATCTGTTTGGTAACAACTTTTTGCACCGCGGACTTAGAATTTCAAGCATGAACAAAGAGCCAGCGAGCAAGTCCGCCGGTTTTTAAGTCCGCAGACTTAAGTACTCCATTGGCGGTTTAGACCTTTGGCCCGCGAGTTCGTTGGCGAACCGACGGTCTTACTCGCAAATGGATCACCCCCTTTTTATAGTATTGCCATTACAATGTGACGTACGTAGACGTCAAACTCACACACAAAATTTTACTTGTGAATCTCAAATATTTAATAAACTCCGTCTATGATATCGTAACTATTAATATTTTTAATGTAACTGTTTCGTCAGATAACGAATGCTGTGAAGAAGGCGGCGGCGGCGATATCTGAGCTGCGGGTGGAGCACCACGAGGACCTGGTGGTGCCGTTCAGGGTTCCGTAGCGACCGCCCTCCCCCGCCAACTTCCCCTCCCTCCGTGTTTTTCACATTGATTTTCAGACAGTCAAAATTACAAGCCCCACAGTGGACTGTGGCGTTTCAGAAGCGTATGGGTAGAAAGTGTATAATTAGATCTATTCGGTAACTGTATGTCTTATTTGTGTTTATTTTATACCGTCGTAGAGGCTACATGACCTTCTTTAAAATGAGAAAAATGCTATGATGGATGCGATAGACAAGACGCGTATTATTTTTTGCCAATTGCAATACTTAAACGAACTGTATTGACTCACAGAAAGAGTTCATTCTTCAATGAAACGTCTTTGACAGTGCGAGTGAATATAGTCGCGTGGTCGCTTGGGTTTTATCACAGAAATTGAATCTTTATTAATATTGACACAGAGTTTGTTTTGGTGTTGGCAAAAATAATACCGCGCGCGTCTTGGCTTTAGTCATACATTTCCATTGAAGTCACTCAAAGTCAAAGTCTAATAATTTATTCTGTATAGGCCCATGAAGGCACGTACAAATTATCAAGTTTACATTTTTTTTATATACTACTACCGGATCGAAACGCGACCTCAACTGACAAGATCCGGTAAGAAACTCAGTGCGCTGATCAATTTTTTAAATCGCCAAATCTTATGTACACAGCCTCAGTGTACTCCGATATGAAATAATCATATTATGGCTATACAACACATCATCATCATCACGCCTGTAGTCCCCGAAGGGGTAGGCAAACGTGCACTGTAGTGCACCCACACTTCGCCGATGTATTTTGGTCCCAATGTAATAGGGGGCGAGCCTATTGCCATTATATCGGGTACATTCCCCCTCAATACGAGGGAGATTTGGGCCATAGTCCACCACGCTGGCCCAGAGCGGGTTGGTGAACTTCACACGCCTTTCTACAGACGTGCAGGTTTCCTCACGATGTTTTCCTTCACCGTTCAGCAAGTGGTAATCATTGTTGAAAATGACATTCGCACATGAAAATTATCTCAGAGGTGCGGGCCTGGGATTTGAACTTGCACCACTTAAGTTCAAGGCGCCCACGAGGCTACAACACCTATTCATCTTATGATCCCAAACTAAGCAACGCTTGTACTATAGGTACCGTACAACGGATTGCTAGCCATCCCAGTTACACCTTGAACAAATTCTGAAATGGCCATTTCTATAATTTGTCACTGACGGGTATCCAGCTCGCGACTGTAGTCTTATCAAGTACTGTGACTATTGTTGACCTTTAAAAGGGGCTGATCCACACTACTCATATGTCTACCGCAGCGAAACTCAGCCAAGAGGGGGCTGGTTAAAGGACCAGAAGGCCCCGATGCTACCCCCTCATGCCCTAAAGCCATGTTCAAATAGATGCGTGAAAAGGCCAGTGAATAAAGGGCACAGGCAAATAACAGGGAATGTCCTGATTAATAAATTTTACGAAAAAACAATCTGAAAGTTCAAAAGTATAATATTTTTATTGTAACGTCATGGACATTCCCAGTTCTTTTCGGTTTGGCCATAAACAAAAATTCATTTTTGGCGCCATCTTAACAGATGAATAAAGTTAACACTTTTTTTAATTCTAATGATTATAATTCAAAATGTTTATATAATAAAATATAAAATATTAGAATTTGTGACATTCCCTGTTTTTTGCACGTGTCCTTCATAAAATAGTAAATGGCAAAAATGTTTTTCATGTTTGGTTTAATTTGGCTTCAATAGATAATAAGTATAAAATGTAATACCATGAAGGATGTTTTGAATGAGTGTCCCATGATTATTACGCCCTGTACACACTGGGGCGAGCAAATTCACTTGATAGACTCTTAGTATTAAGTTGTGTAACCCAGTAACCAGTATTTTATATCAATATTGCAAAGAAAAATATTGTTTCACCACGGTACAAACACCATCACGCCTGTTTTCCCCGAAGGGGTAGGCAGAGGTGCACGACTGTGCAGACATACCAAAAGATATAAACATTTAAAATGTGATATTAATATTTTTAGAGCGATGTTTGATGAGGAAAATGATATTGAGATATTAGAAATGTCACTTTTAGCTCTGTATGTGGTGAAACATGTATCTTTCTTTAATATCAGCAGCACAGTTATTGTTATCTTCTATTTCTTTGTGTTTTTTTTTTAAATTAAATTGAGGGAAATGTATATTTTAAAAATCATCGTTCTAAAACAATTTTAACGGCGGTAGTTTATATTTCTGTTGAAACCCAACCTTGAAAACAAGGAACGCGATTGAAATTCATATTATTATAAAATTTATAGAAATGTTTGAGCTATTTTTAGTAACATCACAAGACTAAATGGATTAAAATTTCTATAAATGTGTACTTAATCAATAAACAGTAACTATCGCCAAATTTATAGAAGTTATGATCCATTTAGTGTGTATTTGGAGAAAACGCATTTACTGGCGGTTACGTAAAAAAAATCTATAAAAGTTTATTTAAAATTTCTATAAATTTAAAAAAAAATGTAACGAACTCGTTCATTTTGTTTAGTTCAAGTCAGTTTTGAGTTTATGTGAATTGGTAAACTGGAATTTTTGACTTTTAAATATTTACAGAAACAATTTTTTTTTCTATAATTTATATTAATTACAATCTACATGCAAACCATTTAACAACACTTTTCAGGACAAAGGTGTTTTGTCATTTCACTGTAAATTTGATTATGTTTCTATTAACTAACATGGCCATAATCCAGGGCCCCGATGTTCGTGCGATCGAGATATCTCGAAACAAATGAAAAAAATACATACGATTTGACGTTTCGTTTCGAGATATCTCGAATAGAGATGAGTCTCGATTGCTCGAAAATCGGGGCCCTGGTCCTATACCACCATCTCCTACCTTTTAAAACAGTATTTTTTTAATGATGCTTTGAATTTTTAACCGGTTTTACAATCAGATTTTTTTTTTATTAATATATACGAACACAGGCTCTTGTGAATGGTCAATAAACAAAAAATAATATTAGTATCTCTATCACCTATTCGGAATGCATTTCCTATGAAGTAAAATGGGCAAGAAACTCCATGTTATGGTTTATTGGTTAAATATTAAAGTAATGTTAAAACAATACTGCTTCAAAGAAGAAGAAGAAGAAGAAGAAGAGGTGTTAAGGAAGCTGTATGAGGTTAAATATTCTTATTATCCTCTCTGTAATGGAATTATGATGATTCGAAGCAGTTTTTAATAGGTATACAGATAAATATTATATTATATTATTATATTATATTATATTCTGTCGAATATTCGCAAGCTCGGAGAAAGCTGCTAAATTAACCGACTTCAAAAAAGGTGAAGGTTCTCAATTCGACCCGTAAGTTTTTTTAAATGACTTATACGGAAAATTTGGAATATCTGGTAAAACAATATGTATCTTATTTAATTTATTCGAGAAATTCAAGGTATTGACCGATGTCTCAAATGGGACTCAATTTGAGTAGCATTTGAGGGTTGAATGCTTTACCATGTAAATAATATTAAATGTGAGTTAAAATTATAAACCAAGACGACTGACTGAATGAATAGTTAGTTTTATTATATTTAGAAAAATTAAAATTAAAAACCGTTTGAAAATATCTTTGAAACGTTTTCGATAGATATTTTTTTACGATATTTTTTCGGTATATTAGAGTAATTTGCTAAAATGTAAATGAGCTTAAAAATGATTTAAATATTAATTATGATGCCATTTAAAAAAAAATGTATAAATGTGTGGAAATACAAGACGTTTGATACATTTCGACATGTACCAAGAATAAAGTTATATGAGCAACGATACCAGTTTGCAAATATGACTCTTGAGGTTATTTAGAACAAAGTCGGATTTGCAATGTTACCAGTTTGTCAATTATGACTTTGTTTCGTGGGACCCGCCGATTTGTTTGAAGCGATGTAATTTCCGTGTTATGTGTTCACGATGCGACGTTTTTGTAAATATCTTTTATATTACAAAGCTGTTAAAACATTCTCTAAATATGTCATGTTTTAACATACTTATGTGGATCTGTTGCTTATAATTGTATGCATTTGACAAGTAAAATAAAAGAAATTATTACGCCAAAGATAGGAATGAACGAAAAAAATACTTCCATAAATTATGATTACTTTGATAGTATGTAATAGAAGGGACACAGTTGGCGGTAGTACACCAATATGCATAAAATAGCTTTGTACAGACTGCTGTAAAAAGACAAAATTAAATGTCAATTTGGCTCGTTCACTGCCAAGAGCTACAAAAGTGAATATTGTGACATAATCCATGACACAAGTCTTATCTTGGCGCCCGTGCTATCCTTGCTGAACGGTAGAACACATTGTCGGCCTCTTAGAAGCAATCACACAAACTGATTTTTTTTCTTTGATACAGAAAAATAGCAAAAGAAAATTGAAGACAAACCAAATTAATAGCCTTTTAAAACATTTTGTTTTCATTGTGTGTACTACCGTCGACCGTGCCAATTGTACATTTTTCATTCATAAGTCACTGGAAATATGATTCGATTCGGACTTGAATAGAAAAGATATGAAATAGTCGCATCGCATATACTTTTGTGTTGGTCCCACATTGATTAGAAAAACCTTTATGTCTAAGTTATAAGAACTATTTTAACAATGTCATTCGCATAGACTACCCAGTCAACGTATTATAAGCTCTATGTGTCACTACATAAAGGTTTTTTTACTGTAATGTGGGTTAACCCCTAGTCGAGAAGGCGCGGGGCGTGATGGCAAAGATAAGTTATTTAAATATTAATTATTAATCATTATAGAGCATCTGTTATTTTGTTATGCACACCAATACCTAATGTATGATAAAGTGATTATAAATTTATATTAACATTTTGTTTTATTTATTTGCTATTATTTTAAGATTTATGCTGGTTGCTACTTTCTACTCAACGATGTGCAGTCGAATGGATTAGCAATCGAGTCTCTACGTCTCTACCAAGAAATAATAGACAACGACGCGACTTCTAAACTTTTTGGGGTCTCCTTTTTATACGAAATGATGAAATTTAATGGAATAGGATGAGGGCTCCACCTGTGGTTAGCGGGGATTTCAGCTAGTGTCAAGCAAGATATTATATAATAGCAATATCGAATTCTGATGAAACATAGTGATGAAGTTGGTTGGACAAGATGGCGGATGAACTTGACGGATATTCTTTTGCGAAATTAAACATGTATAATGCTCTCGATGGTATAATGGAATAAGATGAGAAATGGATGCACCTGCGGTTAACTCAAAGCTACTACAGGCGCAGCAGCCAATGACTAAACAAAAAAAGCTGCTACGCGCTGGTGCTATTTTTTTTGTGTTAATGGCCTCTTTCCATTGAGTCTGGCCCAATGTGATTCTGCCAATGTCGATGGCTGGTGTTATTGTCAAGAAAGCATTGTCAGTGTCAATTTTTCAACAAACCGTGTGTAATTTTTTTGTTTAAAATTTATAATAAAACACGATGTCGGCGTCCGTTTTCGACGGCGAGATCGAGTTTCAGTCTGTGTACATGGTGGACTATGCTAAGAAGAATAAACCGTAAGAATTTGACTTTACATCTTATTTATTAAGTAATAGGTACTTTAATCATACTTCCTGGCTGCATTCGGCGGGTATACTAAAACAACTGTTATTAAAACATATGTACATGGACCATTCCTTTATGTACACTCATGAAACTTTTATGCATCTAGTAACATTGTATGGTTGTACCTAGTAATATTTTTTATTTTTAAATAAATAAATATGTACCTATATAATATTATTAATTACAACAGTCTTAACAGTTATTAAAGCTTCAGAAACCTTACAAATTGATACATGGTTGCATTCACCTGTAATCTTTATCACCTTAATTTTTATTTGACCTGTTGGTAGATACCTATTTACTGAATTTGTTTTTGCTATAAGTTACTTGACACTGACAGAATACCTGCTGATCGCGGCTGCGGCCATTCCTTAACCTTTCGTAAAAGAGGAAGAGATCTGGTCCTTACGTAACCGGTAGTTCCAATACTTAGATCTCGAGTTCCATAGTAGGTACGCCGACTCACATAGCAGTTGAGATGACACCTTATGGTAACGGGTAAGGTAAATAACACCTAAGAGTAATGGGAAGATCTTCCAAGCTACGGAGACGGTACCTGTGTATACACGGTATCTATTCGACTTGAGCGACATTTTTAACTTTAGGTACAGGAGAACATAGGTGGAATTAGCATTTTTTCAAAAATATGCTAATTCCAAATACCTATGTATCTATGTCAATATCGCCCAAAAATTTCGCTTATGACAAATAGCATTTCAGCCCTCAATATAATGTTGCTTGTGAACTCTGTTATCGCAATAATACAATTTGGTATTTAGCGCCATCTATCAGTGTAATGTCAGAACTATAAATCTTGAAGAAAGAGACATCAATAAAAATACACCATCACGCCTGTATTCCCCGAAGGGGTAGGCAGAGGTGCACTGTAGTGCGCCCACACTTCGCCGATGTATTTTGGTCCCAATGTAATAGGGGGCGAGCCTATTGCCATTATACCGGGCACATTTCCCCTCAATACGAGGGAGATTTGGGTCATAGTCCACTACACTGGCCCAGTGCGGGTTGGTGAACTTCACACGCCTTTCTATAAACGTGCAGGTTTCCTCACGATGTTTTCCTTCACCGTTCAGCAGGTGGTAATCATTGTTGAAAATGACATTCGCACATGAGAATTATCTCAGAGGTGCGGGCCTGGGGTTTGAAGAAAGAGATTTATAATTATGTTCCTCCTTTCTCGCATTTGAAATGTTGAATCCGCAGTAAGAGTCCCCGTCGCAAGGCCGTCGATGATAATTGTCTGATAGTGGGGGTCAGCCGCGACGCGCTCAAAGCGAAGGATGCTCCACGGAAATGTCCCGATGTCCTTTGCCCTATTCAGCACGAGTTCTACAAGGGGGCTGTTGCACGCGTAAGCAATTAAATTTACGAGATAATACCAACGGATGATGCTCTAAAGCCCTATTGACATTACGAAACTAGTGGCGTGAAAGTAGTTTCGTGACATTAGTTTCACCAACAGTTTCACACAACCTTTTCTTAATTTTATACAATAACAGCTTTGATGTTGGCGGAGCCATGAACAAAGACATACTGTGGGTTTCACGACACTATTATTTTCGATGAAACTAGTTTTACATGAAGTTAACGTAATGTCGTGAAACTAATTTCATCATGCATGAAACTTAGTGTCGTAATGTAAATTCAGCTTAATATCTAGTAGTATAGGTTACAATACAGTGAACTGAGAGCGATAACACTCGGATAGGATCAAATTACGTAATACAATACAATGGACAAGGCGGTCTTCGAATTCAATGATCAAACCAGACTAACTAGCAGATTATAAATTCGTAATAACTTGATACACTGACTGAACACACACAGGCTGGCTTTAATCATTGTGCCTATATTCTCAAGATAGTCAGTCAGACCCAGAAGATAAGTGTTGTATATCCTATTAATTACTATAAGGTTTTTTATAGGCGCAGTCAGGATTCTTTTCTAAGGCCAAAAACTCGCAACTTGATGGGCCAGAGCAACAGTCAGGAATATCTAACATATTTTTTTAATGTCAAACCCTAACCGAAAATGTTTAATGCCTTACAAACTTGAAAGTGTATTTGTATCCCGCCTACCCGCCCTAATTGAAATTTATTTCAGTTCGCAGATGACCATCCAAGACTGACAAAGATGTATATGTCGGAAGACATAGATCCAACCCCCATAGACCATGAGATCCAAGACCTGAAGCGGACCGAATACTTGACCAAGTATTGTTCCAGAGGTAAAAAACATTTCAACAGTTTGTTCTAATTTTAAGCGCGCTCTTATAACGAAAAACTTACCAGTATTCCTGGTAATCATTTGAAGAGATACTTTGGGCTATTGTCCCTATATTCTCGTAGTACCATACTAATCAAGTACCTACCACGCAGCTGTTTGCAAGAAGAACAGAACAGACGATGACCCCTGGATTCATTTCTAAGACACGTTTTTCTAAGGCACACCATGCCATTTATACGGGATTCGTTTACACATTAAGAAAAAATTGTGGAACATTCGGTTTAAGAATTAACTTGACGTTTTTAAAATGTTGTTTTTTGTAAACTCATGTTATTTTTTACGAAATTAATAAAATTGGAATAAGATGAGGAATGGCAACGAGTAGTGGTAGAAAATATACCTACTCTTTAAAATATTTATCAAGATTAAATTTCTATAACAAAAACCACGCGAATAATTTTGCTCGGGTAATCGATGAGATTTATTTTAAAAATATGCTTCTATGAGTCAAAAGATATTGGCAAAAATATCGTCACACGAGTATTGACGCGCTTGTGGGGTTCGTTTGTAGGTATATATTTATTAAAATTTTCCATTATTTTCGCAGAGCTGCCTTTCATGTCAGTGAACCTAGCGCGGCGTGCGCGCGCGCTGCAAACTCTACGGCTGCCTGACGATGTCTACATCCCGGACACCAGCCAGCGAGGGTCGTACCGCCACCCGAAACCTGAAAAATATGCCGACCCACCCTCCGCTATGTCCATGAGACCAAAGTTCGATGATTCATTGCAAAGTGAGTTTACTTTTATAGCTTGTACTATGGGTACTATAAAATGGATTGGGGCCGATCTCAGTTACATCCAGACCAGGGCGAATTCCGAAAAGTGTATTTCCGAAATTAGTCGATGACGGGAATCGAACCGGCAACCACCCGGTGCGGTAAACCGAGCGGCCTACGCTCAAATCACTACACCAGTACGGTCGTCGACAATTAAAACTTGTTGTGAGAATTCGAGTAATTAGTTAGTGAAGGTTTTATGTCAATTTTTAGGGTTCTGTACCCAAAGGGTAAAACGGGAACCCTATTACTAAGACTTCGCTGTCCGTCCGTCTGTCACTTGTATGTATCTCATGGACCGTGATAGTTAGACAGTTGAAATATTCACAGCTAATGTATTTCTGTTGCCGTTATAACAAAAAAATACTAAAAAACAGAATAAAATTAATATTTAAGGGGGCTCCTATACAACAAACGTGATATTTTTACTCGTTTTTATAGATACCGATATATGGTACGAAACCCATCGTGTCCGACTCGCACTTGGCCGGTTTTTATTTATACTAGGACATGCCTTAACCTGATGCCTAAATATTAATTCTCTGCAACTTGCAACTGCTTCTGATATCACGTTAAGAGCTCTACTAGGTAGTGTTCGCGACAATGGGCATTAGATTTGTATCTAAGTCCCTATGTGGGGTTTCGCGTTTTATGGCGGTTACGGGAAGATCTTCTTGCCAGGCGGGTGGTATGCCTGGCGGGGTCCGCTACGCCTCCCCGACGGTAATAGTTCGGGAATTGTATATAAAGTTCAGATCATCGAGAACTCATCTTATGCGATTCAGGATTTCTCAGGCTCGCGACATCTATTAGCGAGTGGTGGAAGTTCCGCTTTGTGGCGAGTTATAGGGTCGCCATACGTTTAACTATGTATATCTGACTGATCAATGCCATATATTTGCAGAGGAGCTTCGTCGTATCCTCCGCGTGAACACAGGCGAGACAACATACGGAGCCTGCCACGGCCTGCTCGCCAAAGTGGTTCTCGAGAAGAACCCGTTTGGGCCGCCCCGCAAGGAACCCAAATACGGCCGCTGGCTCACCCCGTTTTCGTACACTTATAGGATAAATTAGAATTATAATTTGATTGTAATTGTTTTTTTTTGTGATACTACATTGGTATTTTAATTTGGATAAAATTTGTTTTATTTCATATAATCCATCGTCCGTAAATTCGTCTAGAATGTAGGCATGTATCTAAATAGGTGGATTAAGCGATTAGTTAATAAAGCGCTAACCTAACCTAACAGATATCTAAGTATCCTTAACAGAATTGCTTCATTAGCTTCATAATTATGAATTCGCTTTTCTTCTTATCAATGCAATATAAATTGGAACTTTATAGGTGTCCCAAATAGGTAGAGTTCCACTTCTGAACCCCACGATACAAACTTGCTTATAAGACTCACTGTAATACGACCCACACGCAAATGTTGACGTAGATTATTGTATGTTATTCAAGTAAGTGCGATACGATTTGAATTTTTTTTTTTTTGTTATGTGAATATACCTATCCTAAACCAGAAATAAACAATCCAACTCCTTATTTACAACTCTATAAACATACCATATGGCGCCACAATTAAAAAAAAATCAAATCTATAAACAAAGATCAATCAAAACAGCCTGACAAATGCAAATTAAAAACGAAATCTAAATTTTCAGAGTAATTATGAGGTAAATTGAGACAAAATCACAAAATTCCCAGTTATTAAGAGATGATAGTGCAAAGGAACTAAAATGGACCATTATCTTACGACGTATAGGAAGGACTACTTATGGCCCAACTTACCAGGAGCCGCCCCCACGCCCGGTGGGGGTGGGGCGGGAATGGCTGAGTAAGTTAAGGATTAGGGACCTGGGTTTTACGAAGTGGTAGCAATAGCAGTGGTAGCCGAGTGGTCGAACGCACACCTTGCAATCAAAGTGTGCAGGTTCAAACCCCGGCCCGCACCTCTGGGATTTATGTGCGAATCTCATTTTCATCTGAGATTATCACTGGCTATGAAACGGTGAAGGAAAACATCGTGAGGAAACCTGCACGTCTGAGGGAACTTGCCTAGTTCTCGATAGATGTGTGAAGTCTGCCAACCCGCACTGGGCCAGCGTGGTGGACTATGGCCTGAACTATGCCCCCCTCGCATTGAGTGGAGGCCCGTGCCCAGCAGTGGGACGTTAAAAAGGGCTGTAGTAGTAGTAGTAGTAGCCTTCATACATTCCTTTGAGTATGGTCTGGATTTCGGTAAAAGGAAAAGGCGTGAATAAACTAAATATACAATCAGTATCAAATGATAATAAAAGCAGAGGTAGCCACGCGGGCAAGAACGCGCACCTTGAACGTAAGGGGTCCAAGTTCAAATCCCGGACCCGCACCTCTGAGATAATTTTCATGTGCGAATGTAATTTTCAACAATAATTACCTTTTGCTGAACGGTGAAGGAAAACATCGTGAGGAAACGTGCACGTCTTTAGAAATGTGTGTGAAATTCACCAACCCGCACCAGGTCAGCGTAGTGGACTATGGCCCAAATCTCCCTCGTCTAGGGGGGGGAATATGCCCGGTATAATGGCAATAGGCTCGCCCCCTATTACATTGGGACTAAAATACATCGGCTAAGTGTGGGCGCACTGCAGTGCACTTCTGCCTACCCCTTCGGGGAATACAGGCGTGATGATGATGATGATGTATTCAAATAATTGTGTCGTTGTGTTGACTGTGGTGTATGTGTGATAAACTGATTAATTATAGGGTAGGAGGACTAAACATGATTGGAATAGTATCATTGAAATTGACAAAAACACAATGAGAGCGCTCCTAGACCATTTTGCTTACTTTGGGATCATAGTTAATCAGTGAAATAATGTTCGCTTGCTATATTTTCATCTTTTGTAGCGTTCCAAAGCTATCAGGCCAGGAGTTGGCCTTCTACCAGGCATGCATGCAGCACTCGCGGCCGCCGGATTGCCGATGCCCGCAGTATTCTGGGGGCGAAATGCCGCAACTGCCCCCAGGCAAAGAGGGCGGTTGGAGCCGGAATGAGGTAAGGGATCCTTCCTACTCATTCACTTTTCAATCATATTATACTCTTTACGTTTATGGAGGGTCGTAGAATAGATAAGATAGATTAAGTCTTAGTGCTGAAAATTACTGCACAATTTGCAACTATGCTAGAAAATAATAGACTTGTCTCACGGAGTGTGTCACACCGAGTCGCTCACTCTTTGTCTTATTTAATAGGAGAGAAGAAGACAAATCAATATATTCCATAGCATAAGTTCTGTCTTGACATTAGAGACCAGTGGTGTAAGCACGCATGACAAGACTTTTGTCACGGGTTTGCTCGCTCCCTCTCTATCTAATTTCATACGAGAGATAGAGACAACATCAAGATATTCCGTGACAAACGTCTAGTCTTGGCGCACATGCTGCAACTACAGATACCTATATCTATGGTCTATGCTTGGCATATATGCTTTTAGTAGTATCTGCGTGTGTTAAACATATATTTCGAATTTGATGTTTGTTAACAAGATTGTTTATACACAAACAAATTGTTCAATACCCGTGTGTGCACGTTTTTTTTATGCAGCTCATGGGACCCATGTTGGATCCAAAATTGTATCCAGCGAGGGTTAGCGCTAGCCCTGAAACGCCTACTTCCAGATACGATCAACCCAACGCATTCTTAGACAAGGTTAGCATGTGGCATTATATTTTGTTTTAAAAAGACAACAGTGAGGGTAGGTAGACAAAAAAAACTTACCTTTGATGATTTTCGAAGATTGTTAACAGCTGCAATTCACTGAGCACTCAAACTTTTATACACGCACTTTGTTTTTTAAATACTCATCAATATAATCAATATTTAAATCACCGTCAACCGTATCATAGAGATAGGACGGACGCGGTTGGGTGGTATGCGCAAGATTGGGCCGTGACTGCTAACGAACTGTCAATGCCTTAAAGATTTCACCGAGTGTGAGTCGTTGACTTTTACGTCAATAATTTCGCTCATGTCATCAATGACATTTCGTTGAAAAGCCTACTACGCGATTCAAATGAGAACAGGATCGACGTGCAAAAACGAATTATGACATTAAATAATGAAATATTCTATTAAGACAATTTACTACTAATTTAACCTTTTTATTTATATTTTATGTAGGTACTATTATTATTGATATACAAATAAGTTTTTTGCAAACCATACTTTTCATGTGACATTTGACAGATAGAGCTTATTGACATTCCTATTCTTATTTGGATCGCATAGTACATCTTTTATAAGTCAATACAGTTCGTTTTGTTTATGGCAAATAATTTTGTAACTGCTTGCTACAGTTGCAGTCCAAGTATCCGATGCTGTATAGCATCTTGCAGAATGAAGCGTCTCCCGAGCTGAAGCAGCGCATCGACAGAGACAGAAACAAGACCACTTACCAGGTCGACTATTGCGAGACTGGTTCGTTTCGCCTACCGATTATGTTTTCTAACAAAGAATGCACGAAAGAAAGGACTTTGACAATCCACATTATCGCAAATTGCTGTAGTAATTTCGTGGTAGACCTCATAGTTAGCGCGGAAATGACTTCGCAACGACACTGAAAATAATGTTAATTGGTAGGTACTGACCTTTGTTTGCTAGGAGCAAAAACTGAATAACAGTCGGAACATGACATAATCCAGTACCTTTCTATAACAAAGCCAGTTTGATAGATAAATTATTATGATAGATATATTACGTTACTCAGATTTGTTAATTCAAACACCTTCGATTTTTATTTGTTACAAGTATCCCCAAAATTTGGATTAATGATGAAATCTCGCAATATGAATAAATTGGCAGAGGGAGCTTTGCCCAGGAATGGGACAGTGCTATGAGCCAGAGAAAAAAATATATTAGGATTATTACTATTCTGCTATGATTATTACTATTACCCTAATTAGAGCGTGGTAAATTGTAGAGCACCAATATTTGGGAGATTTGAGGAACTTATTGCTTGTACCTTATACCAAGCATGACACCAGTTGAATAATTTCATATCATCAGGTCCTGGTGCGAAGTTCGAAGGTCTACAGCGTGCGGCAGACGACAGCGGCACGGGACCGTGCGCGCAGCCGATGCGACTGCCGGGGGATCCGTGTCGCGTTGGACCCAAGCCCACCACTCGGGCCGCGCCCCGGACGATATCCAAGCAAGGCGGAGGCGGCGCCGACCCGAGGGCGAAGTGCGGTGAGACAACTTCTCGTTTGTCTGTGCTAATGAAGTTTCAAGGCGAAGTTCCAAGGTTCTAACCCAGGGTTCTAACCCAAGGTTTGCACACTCTTAAGAAGAGACACAAGGGTTTAGTATAACTGCCACTAGTAATTATCGACCCATCTAGGCATTTATTTGCAACTGGAGCTTTTAATTTGAGCATGTAAGTAGAATATTGGAGCAGGTTTCAAGACGATTGTGCCCGAGCACAATACAATACAATCGTTTATGATTTAAAACCTGTTGAAGATGTTAAAATCCCGTCGCGTTTACTTATAGTTTATACGATAGTTAATCTGAAAAGGAAGAATCTTTAGTCATTAGGCGTTAATATTTATAAGGTTTATTTACTGCGTGTTCCCAGAAACCACGTCAGCGGTCCCACCTCTCGGCAAGACGGAGTACCAGGACGGGGTCTCGAAGCTGGGAGCGATCATTATGCGCGACAAACTGCACAGGAGATAGCGCAACTAGCGAATTATATTATTGTAATCATGTCACATTTGAATCATGGAATAAACTGTTTTGGCGAACATCCTGTATTTTATGTGTTCCTGGTATCTTGCTTCGTGTGTAAAAATACGATAGATTAGTAACTATGAACTCTACAGTATGAGCTTATGCTCTAATTACACTAGCATGGCTAACACGTGCGCTGCGACAAGACATATGTCGCGGATTATGTCACACCGCATCGGTATCTTTGTTGTCCTGTACTAACAGAGCTATAGGTACTTTAAAAGAATATCCTTCTTCAAACAAAATGATAATGAAACCATCTCGAAACTGATAAATATCCGTTTATGTATAAAACATTGTATATAGAGGTGTCACGTGGGGCGCGCGCTCGAGATGAGCTCTCCGCGCTTGTACAGCGTGCCGGGAGTGCCGCTGTTGGCAGTGGTGCTTGTGCCAGTGGGGTTGCCAGCGGGAGTGCCAGTGGGAGTGCCAGCGGCTTCCCTCCTCTCCTCCCTGCGCACGACTGTCTCCTGGCGAGAGGAGCTGCGCGTGCGCACGGTGGTGGTCTCGTCGTGCTGACGAAGCACCACTGCGCGAGCATCAGAAGTATTGCGCTCTCTGAAATAATTCAATTTATATTTAAATCTACAAACTACAACTATACAAATAAAAATGCAGTTTCTATTTGTAATGTCACAATAACACCTTTTTACTGAATGTGTAATATGAAAGTATGCGCGGTGCATATCACGAAAACAATGTCTGTCAGTTTATTTGAGGGAAACTCCCAAATAGCTGAACTGATTTTCAAAGGGCTATCACTCGGGCTAAGTCGCGGGCATAGTCTTAGTAATCTCGAGTATCTCACCTTCCGAGCGCCATCAGGGTATCAATATCCGGCTGCCGCCTCAACTCGGCCGCTGACGTGAGCGTCACTTTGAGAGGCGTCGCGTGCATAGCGTGCGAGGGCGGCGGGACGGAGGGCGGCGGGCTGGCGGGCGGGGAGGACGCGTTGGAGGTGGAGGCGGGGGAGTCGGAGCCGACCGCCGAGTCGCGCTTGGCCGAGGACTCCGAGCCGGACGTGGAGCGGCGGCGGGGGGGCGCCGCCGGCCGCGCGCGCCCGCCCAGCGGCGCCGGGATGTGCAACGACGCCGTTATCACGCAGTTGTCTTCATCGGACCCGCCTAGCGTCTGTAGCCGGAATATGATAAAAAAAAACTTTAATAACCTCGGTGCCCGAGATGCATGAAATGATGAAACTTAATTGAAAAAGATGAGAAATGGCTTCACCCGCAAATATCATGAAAAAATAAACAATAAATAAATAGCAGATAGGTACCCATTATAAATCAAAATGAGTTTTGATAGAGATGACGGATGACCACACCTAATACTTAATTATATTCAAAGTAGGTAGGTATCAATCTAGCCTCACATAACGAGTAGATACACCCTAAAATTGGCTCTGTATGTAATATTTTTTCAATGGGTCTATCTAGGAAATTCCGTACAAACACAGACACATAAACAAATCACTTACGACGGACCCCGACACCCAAACATTTCATGTCGAGATCTTCTGCATATACTTAAGGCTGCGCGGATTCTTAAATCGCGATTCACGATTGCATTATAAAGTCGTAGTTGTGTAACAATGTATTTTTAAGCGCCATCTATTAGTGTACTCTAGAAGTTTTGTTTGTGACGAGACATAGAAGTCGTTACAAACAGATGTTGTTGCATACCTCGTTGTAGTCGCTGGCGGAGTCATTGGAGTCCGGCGCGGAGTCTGTGCGCGCGGCGCTGCTGCACACCACGCCGCTGCTGCCGCACTCTTCACTACTGCGGACCCTGCATCACGAAACATGCCGTAATAGCTTTAGTATTCTCTATCTTCCTACTCCAAAATTATAATAAGGTCGGCGTCAAGTCAGTCCACAATATGGAAATGCCCGTACAAACGCGGCATCGCAATTAACTGCTATTAGAAAATACAAATGTAGTAAATATTTACAATATACTAAATCTATATCTACCTGGTAACTATAGTCATGGCGGACGATAGCGAACCGGAGGAAGTGTCGGACGCTGTCTCTCTCGTCCTCCTGGTGCGCGAGTAACTCTTGTCACTGCGTCTGTTGACAACAGGCAGATCCTTAAGCAGTCTTTAAAGCATGTTTTTTCTCACTTTATTGTCTTAAGTCTCTCTACCACTATAACTCCTATATAATTATTATTAATCAACAATATACAAACATTACATAAATTAATTTTACATAAATAAGACAAATATCTTGACGTTTTAGTAGCTCGAAAGCTGGTAACTCTATCAAAAATGTTTTGAAACCCTACTAATAAAGCATTGATGGTAGTGAAACACAGCATTTAATAAATACAGCAGGTCAATATTTCAAAAAGAAATGAGTCAATGATGACCAGGGCTGGTTCATGTCAAAAACAGACCAGTAATGCCAGAGCGTCCAGTAATGGGCTGGAAGGAAGAGTGGTATGTCCTCTAGAACACCTGATCTGATTCCTTAAGAGACACCAGAAATATGTAAAGTCAGACTTGATTTCTGCATTTCCTCGATCTTAGCTTACAGGAGTAACAGTGGTGGGAAAGTGTGGCGGGATTAGTCCCAAAAACAAAAAATGTCGTCCACTCTAATAGCATTGTCTCTCTCAGTCAGGTATCAGACCAGGTAGTCCCACTAGGTTGTGTTATAAGTGGTGAGTGTTTACCTGGCGGGCGGCACGTCCCCCGGGCCGCCGGTGGCGGCGGCGCCGTGCAAGAACAGCTCGCGCGACCACAGCGCGCCGCGCGGCGCCGCTCCCCCCGCCCCGCCCCCGCCCCCTCCCCCTCCCCCCTCGTCCCCCGCCGCGCCCGCCTCCCCCGTCTCCCCTGCCTCACACCTGCCACCACCGCTCAGCTCATGTACCCTCACTTAACATCCACGTGAGGTGGAATGGGTGATAAGTCTTAGCCCAGAATTTATAGAAATTTATGAAAAAGCTTTTACGAATTTGGAACAAGAGTGTTTTTTTATAAATGTTCTATAAATTTGGGAGTCAATGTGATAGAGTAAAGTAAACAGGGTGTGAATATCTCATAACTTAGTGATTCTGTTGGCACCAATGTATGTTTAAACTATATTTGAACACTACACTTGTTTTAGTGTAGTATAATATGGTGTTAGGACCGTTAGCGGTATCCACTAATTATTCCACGTAAGGAACTCTTCGTTAGTTAACTTTCGCTGTGTCAAGATTTTTAGTGTGGTCTCATATAGGACCTAACTTTGTGGCGCTGCGCACTGAATGAATGGCCATCAGGCAATATGACCTCACAACTCTGCGAACGTGCTAAAACGACTGGCAACTCAGCCTTAGTATCCAATAACCACTTTGTCTCATTTTACTCATATTTCCCGAGTTTTCACCAACACAAGAAGACGCCTTAATGCGTTGCCTAAATGTTTACCAGATATTAATGAAAACGGACATATGAAGACATTTTATTAATGTTCCCTCAGGTTGCATAAAAGTGAGGTGGATTCATGTGATCATGAAATAATGGGACTTTTTGAATTGAAGCTGTACATGGTCGATGAATTTACAGTCATAAGTAACATGGTCTGCAGCACACGAAAATGAACGTATATCACATGTATTTAAGGTCCAAAAACGGCCTTTATGTAGAATAGGGTGGTGTACTCACTCGGCTCTCCTCTGCAGCAAGGAGTCGAGGTGCGCGGGCGCGGTGTGAGCGAGGTGGATATAGGCCTCATGCAGTAGCTCGGCGGGCAGCGTCCACAGCTCGCCCTGCCGCTCCACCAGCTGCCGGACCACGTTGATCACGTCCGTACGGTCTGATAGCTGCTCCACACTGGAATGTAATTTCATACATCATCATCATCAAGCCTATATACCCCGAAGGAATACGCAGAGTTCGCCAATGTATTTTGGTCCCAGCGTAAAAATGGGCGGGCCTATTGCCGTTATACCGCCACATTCTCCCTCAATACTATGCGATTCAAATGAGAATAGTATCGACATTGCGCCATGTTGTAACGTCATAGCTGTTAATTCTACCCAGTCAGATAGGGTGAGCAAAACAAGATATTTTTAAAATAAAATTTATTTGCAAAGGTTGAGTGAAAAATGCATGCAGTCGCACGACAAAGCACACTAACAACGACAAAATGGCGACTGGCGTCCTTATTTTCTTTTCTTTAATAATTTTGGTATGGCTTCTGGGCATTTGCGCCAATAATGAAAGTAAAAAAAGGTGATGGTATGGTTTTAAAAAACTAATTGTAAATAAATAATATTTTTATTTAAATTTGATGTAAGACTATTATTATTGATACACATATAAGTTTTTTGCAAACCATACTTTTCAAGTGACATTTGCCAGATAAAGGTTATTGAAATTCCTATTCTTATTTGAATCGCAAAGTACGACGGAGATTTGGGTCATAGTCCACCACAATGGCCCAGTGCGTGTTGGTGAAGTGTGATCTTTAGACGTGCAGATTTCCTCACGATGTTTAATTTTACCATTTAGCCAGTGTCATTATAGCAAATGACATTCGCACATGAAATTATAAAATCCCAGCGGTCCGGGATTTTAATTTGCACTCCTTAGGTTTTCTATTAACTAGACTACCATTTAGTCAAAGTTTCAAACTCATTTTCTTTTGGTGGTAATAGATTTGTGCTTTATGTTCTACACGCCTAGTTTCTCGTATTTTGCTTGTTTCTGCTAATCTCCCAGACTTTGCTGATATTTTAGGGTTACCTGTGAATGTCTTTTCTACACATTTTATCGAAACTTTTCGTAGAAACTCATTTAAAGTGGACATCTTGATCCATATGGAAGGGGGGACCGAAATTGAGTGCTTACCTAGCAGGTTCATTGGGTTTATTCCTATGCAGTATAGTGGGTGCGAATATGGTTGCAATGTTGGATGCGTCCATCCGGTTGCCGGGCTCGTGCGTGTCCGGCGCGTGCGCAGCCAACTGCGCGAGAAACGAGAGCAGCGCGTTCAGCGTGTCGCGATGCGCGGCCGGCAGCAGCTGCACGATCAGCCGTAAGGCCTCCCATTGGAAATGGTGGTTGTGGATTTCTGAGGTAAAGAAGAATTGTAAATAACAGTATTTTCTCATTTACTGAATAAATCGGAAGAAATGGTTACTGGAACAATCCTTTAATGAGACTGAAAATTTACAACAAATAGTTCATTTACTATGCTAACAATTACTTTCACACAAACAAACTTTTCACACACATTCACGCACACATCCTCACTTTCAGACACTTCATTACACACACATTACACGCACACACTCTTTATATGCTACTACTACTACTACAGCCCTTTTAACGTCCCACTGCTGGGCACGGGCCTCCCCTCAATGCGAGGGGGATTCAGGCCATAGTCCACCACGCTGGGTCAGTGCAGGTTGGCCGACTTCACACATCTATCGAAAACTAGTCAAGTTCCCTCAGACGTGCAGGTTTCCTCACGATGTTATCCTTCACCGTTTTATAGCAAGTGATAATCTCGGATGAAAATGAGATTCGCACATAAATCCCAGAGGTGCGAACCGGGGTTTGAATCTGCACACTTCGATTGCAATGCGTGCGTTCGACCACCCGGCTACCACTGCTTTGCTATCTTACACATTTAATCTTAATTATTATCTTATTTATTTTCCTAACACTCATTTATTTATTAACTTAGCTAATAATTTTAACACATAAAACCCATAATACAGGCAAGGCATAATTTGGGTTCCACAGTAACTCGTTTTTGCATTACGGCGTGTTCATGCAGAAGAAACTGCGGGGCACACGAGGGGTGATCACGTGACGGGCCCCGGGCAGGTGGCAAGTCGTTTTTGGATTTTCGCGAGCAGTTGCGATTTTTTTTTGGATTTTCGCGAGCAGTTGCGATTTTTTTTTGGATTTTCGCGGGCAGTTGCGATTTTTTTTTGGATTTTCGCGTGCAGTTGCGATTTTTTTTTGGATTTTCGCGGGCAGTTGCGATTTTTTTTTAGATTTTCGCGGGCAGTTGCGATTTTTTTTTGGATTTTCGCGGGCTGTTGCGATTTTTTTTTGGATTTTCGCGGGCAGGTCGCGAGCCTTTTTGGAAATCTCTCAGGCAGACATATGAGCGGATATACAAAAGTTATTCCCTATTTTTTCCTTCTTTTATTATTTATTTTCTTTTTAGAATATTAGAGCGAGAGATTGTTATCTGTTATTGTAATTGTTAACTGTACGTATTGACAAGTCTTGGAGTGGATTAGACTATGACAGAAGTAGAGCTCTTACTTTGCGTGTGCAAAAATGCCGAGTATAGGTCTCTGCACAGCAGAGGGTCGGGCAAGTCCCGGAGGAACTCCTTGAGGAGTGTCGCCACGTCGTTGGGGCACACCGCCGAGTCCAGGGCGGATTCCTGACACCGCTCCCATTCCTCACGAAGCTAGAAATAAAAAAAAAACAATTGAAAACTAAAATTAAAAGTTTGTGTTTTTTAAATTGGTTAATCTTATTTATCTACTTTAATAATGCCTTTGTAATTGAATGAAAGAGAAGGCTTTCTTTTAATTTGGGAGTTTTTATAAACTATCACGCCTGTATTCCTCGGAGGGGCAGGCAGTTCTTCTGAATATTGCATCCATATTTCACGTACAGAAGTGTATTGTAGTAGTCTCGTGAATGCAAAAACAAAAACCAGCCAAGTGCGAATCGGACTCGCGCACGAAGGGTTCCGTACCATTATCTATAAAAACGGCAAAAAAATCACGTTTGTTGTATGGGAGCCCCCTAAATATTTATTTTATTCTGTTTTTTAGTATTTGTTGTTATAGCGGCAACAGAAATACATCATCTGTGAAAATTTCAACTCTCTAACTATCACGGTTCATGAGATACAGCCTGGTGACAGACGGACGGACGGACGGACGGACAGCGAAGTCTCAGTAATAAGGTTCCCGTTTTACCCTTTGGGTACGGAACCCTAAATATATGTAAAAGACTATTCTGCAAAGCCACTGTTAACTCATAATGACACAATAACAAGAAAGTAATGACTTTCCATACATTTGTAAGTAAGATTACTGTAAAGTTACCTACTTATTACCAATGTGATTTTCTATAATATGTGTTCATAATTGTTTTTTAAGTAACTACTTATACACGCAACAAAAAAAGAAAAAAAAAGAAGTAGTAACATCTCTATCTTACCTATCCATTACCCATTTATTTGATTACACATCTCGAGAAACAACAGTGAGACAGAAATCATAAATAACAATGATATTTTTTGATCAATTTTCATTTTCAAATTCCGTACTAAAAATACCGGCGGCGGCTCAAAATACGCAAACGAAACAACAGCTGGTTGCGCTTGCGCCCAATGTCTATCTTCGTTCATACAACAATGTACCAGCGGCTCTACCACGAGTTTCACGCGTGTTTACGCTCTGCTATAGGACTTGGGGATTGTGTCTTTTTAAAAAATATAATTAAAATACACGGATTAATTTTAAGACAACCGTCGAGTTTGGAAGATGGATAGAGACAGGCGGAATGGATAGGCGTCTGGGACGCCGTGGCGTGAGAATGCTGACTAAGCAAGAAAATGGGAGTTATTTCACAGTTAGTTATTGTTATTTCCATAGTAACTGCCTACTTTTGTCAGATTTTATGCTGAGTTAACTATCAGAAACTGACAGTAATGTTTGACATTGCTGCAGATTCATCCGCCATCTTTAACACTGTCATCTTCCATTGTTATTTATAATGTGTATTTATTGAATTTGCCCTTGCTATTAATAACTTGACACTGGCTGAAATACCCGCTAAACGCAGGTGGAGCCATTCTCATCTTATTCCATTAAATATCATCATTTAATTCATTTCGTAAAAAAAAAAATATTAGAAAAAGCTTCCTCTTTGACATAATAACTCACAACAACTGCTTCATAGGCAACACGTTAAGACGACCCCTAGTGTTAGTGAAAACCATAGTCTTATGTTTATAAGATAGTTACATTTTACTGAGACGTTAGCGTCTCACGTCTAACGTAGTGTAAGCCCATGGTAGCACTACGAGCCAATCACCAACCACTCATATACTAAGTCGAGTATACTAAAGTATGTAATAAATCGAGTACAGAAGTAAGTAGGTCAACGGTGCTGGTGGATTGCAATGCACGTTTCGTTTTTGAAAACATCTAATTTGGTCGATCGATGTGTTAAGCCTCTAACATGCTAGCGCGCGGGAATGCACTTGGCTTCCATTGAAAAAATACCTAATATTGATAATACATAATGACGTCTATATTATCCGAAACGTTACTTCGCTAATGTATTTTGGTCCTTATATCGACCCTATTGTCAGCCTTTTGTAAATTCAAACGCAAAGATCAAATATTAGTGGAAAACGCGAGGATATATTTGCTATTTGCTCGCCTCTTCGATGGCTCATTGAGAAGTTTGCTTTCTTTATTGGTCAATACAGTTAATTTTTCAATACAATTTCAATTTATTTATTATGTAAGTGAATTATAAGATAAAAAAAACAAAATAACTTCTTCTCTTTTTACAAAATGTTGATATTTAATGGAATAAGATAAGGAATAGCTCCACCTGCATTTAGCGGATATTTCAGCCAGTGTCAAGTAATTAATAGCAAGAGTAAATTCACTAAATGCACATTGTAAATAAAAATGGGTGAGGAACGTGATAAAGATGGCGGATGAATCCCAAACAAAACAACTTTCGAAATGTAATTCAGTTAAGTGTTGGTCGCGCGCGTCTGTTTGTTGGAGCCTTTATTCATGTGAACGTGTTGATTGTTGTCCGATAAACAATTTATCGTTATTAAGTGGTGTTGATTTCTGTCATAACAACTGGAATGTTTCAGTCAATTATACAGCTAAAATAATTAGGCCGTTAACAGGATTCAAAGCCGCGACCGTCCGGTTCAACCACTGGACCTAGTCGTCTCCTACAGTGTAATTCGGAATGGGTTTAACAAGCCAGTAACCCTTCATCACGTACAGCATTTGAAATGATTTTACAAAAAAAAACTAGTTTGTTTCTTCACGCTTTGTCAAGAATCAGAATCAGAATATTTTTTATTCATATAAACCAATAAAGGCACTTATGAATCGTCAATAAATAGTAAAAATAGTAGCTCTACCACCCATTCGGAATGCATTCCTTATGGAGAAGAATGGGCAAGAAACTCCATGGTTGCTTTATTCAAATAAGGATTTACATTTTTGTGTTTATCAAGCCTAGGTATGGTCAATTAGGTCGCTTGTACCTTCTGCTTTGTTAATCATAAGATCATAGGGAGTTAAAAATTATTTTCTGTCCTTACTTTTTATAATTAAAGCCTCTGGAGCACACTGGAGCGTCTAAAGCAGCACCTCAACATTTTTGCTAATAACTAAACATAATTTCGTTGTGGAATTCAGCATCGGTTTTTTTTATTCATGTAAACCAATACAGGAACTTATGAATGGTAAATTTTTATAATATATATATTTCTGAACTCCTCCTAAACGGCTGGACCGATTTGAATTTTTTTTTGTATGCGTTTGGGTGGCACCCTGGATGGTTTAGATTCACAATTGGACCCGGAAGGTGGCGCTGCTTTCGAATGTCACTAATTCTAAGGCGGTACGAAGTTCGTCCGGTCAGCTAGTAAACTATAATAATAATAGTATCTCTACCATTAAATACATACTACAACATTACTAATTTACCTTTTCAATTAGTCAATACAGTTAATTTCGGTATCAGTAAAAATTAGAAAGCTTGATATATGACCCAATACCTATAGAATAGGTCCCTCACTTTTTAGTTTGTATGATGGTGTAATAATAATTAATTGTTTAAAGGTGTCCAACTAGCACCACTGAATTACATACAAAATGATCGTTACTGTCATTCTAACCTTATTCTATGTAGTAACCTGTTTAGGAGTCTGTCTTACCTGTCTGACCCTCTTCTTGGAGGAGGAGACGCGGAACAGGCCAACCTGATGCATGCCGTGCCGCCGCAGGTGCGCCAGGCAGGCTGATACCAGGGCGGGCACGCGCGGCCCGCCGCCGCCCGCCTCCTCCAGTCCCGCCCAGCCCCACTCGCCACTGTCACACGATTCACTCTGCAATTAATATAAACAACAATAAGTAGTGGCAACATTATATTTTGACCAAAACGGCTGTACTGCGCCTTAGGTATGTGTGCGGCGAGATGGGGGGCTACGCAGACCGCTCCGCTCTGTCAGTTCAATTTCTTTCCTCCAGTCCTTCCCTTATCAATCTCTTTCCTTTCCGTGCCCCGCCTCACCACCCTTTCCGTGCCCCGCCTCACCACGCCATCTTAAGGCACGGTACAGCGGTTACTATTTTCTAGAACGCCCGAACTAGTTCTCGATAAACGTGTGAAGTCTGCCATTTACACTAATTATAATAACTATATACATACACACACGAATAACACACATAGAAAAACACACATACGTCATTTCTCACAATACCTCACACATGCTGATAAAAAATTCTTCCAGCCATCCGCAAACACATCAACATTCGGATCAGAATCCAGGAGACCGTTGAATGCTGATAGTGTGCGAGGTGTAGGTGACATAGCACGGGCCACTGTGCGCTATTTTGGCACAGCGAAAAGTTTGTGCTTGCGACCGCGAAGAAGATAGTTGTCGGGGATAAAGAGACGAGACAGTTCATAAAGTAGCTCGGGAGCATCCATCATCCCGCGAAGAATATTACAAGTGGAAGCCATCGGATCAACTCCTCTTCTAACTTCGAGTGAATTATAATTGCACGTTTAGTCGCCCCAATCGGTGTACCTAAAGCGTTTTCCTTCAGCAATAGTAACATTGGTGTCAAAGCCCACTTCGCAAGGTAAGTAACTCCATCGGGTATAATACAAGTTATTTCAGTCCAGGAGTATGTAGCTCCCGCGTCATGCGATAAAATTATCATGGCCTTAATGAAGGCGGGTAAGGCCGGCCAGGTAACCCGACACTTGTGACGTCACCGGCGCGTCAAACGCGACCTATTGACCCTGATTCGCTTTCGGCAAGCCCGCAAGGTCCTTCTCTAGTTAATTACGTTTGACTAAGAAAAAGCATAGTGAAGATTTATTTTAAGATACTAAAGTTTATTTTAAGACCACGCTATCGTTCTTTGAAGTGGTATTCCGGTTGCACTGCGGTGTACCCACATTTTGTTGACAGAATTTCAATTAACCAGTTATTTGAGCACTTATCGTAATATCCAGGTATCTACTATTAATTGTTGAATTATTATTCATTACATATAATGACTAGCGGCCCGTCCCGGCTTCGCACGGGTGGTAATTTTTTTAAACGTTAACTTCAATGAAGCTTTCTAACTGCAAAAGAATTTTTGAAACCGGTTTAGTAGTTTTTAAGTTTATTCATTACATCTATACATCTATACAAATATACATATACATACATACAAATAAATAAAATTGGAGTGTCTGTTTGTAATATCAAAATAACACTTTTTTACCAAATGCGTATGAAAGTATATACGATACCTATAACGAAAACGCAATTTTGAATTTTTTTGTCTGTCTGTCTGTCTGTCTGTCTGTCTGTTTGTTTGAGGTAAACTTCTAAACGGCTGAACCGATTTCAATGGGACTTTCACTGACAGATAGCTGACGTTCCAGGGCGTAACTTAGGCTACTTAAATTTTAGAAAAAGCATTAGGGTTCCGCGGGAAAAACATAATACCCATATTTTCGGGTAATCTCCCTAAAGTCCACGCGGGCGAAGTCGCGGGCACAGCTAGTACAAAAATACAAATCTTTCCTCTTTATAATATTAGTATAGGTATTGACCCAAACACTCTGATCGTTGAATTGACCTTGGCATCTACAAATATGAAAATGATATCACATTCAGCAATGTAAATAACTGAAACATTATCTCAATATATGGTCACAGTTATCTTGTTAACATATTTAAAACTACAAAGTAGAGCCGGAATACGCTCGTTTAATGGGACCAAGCCCGCCACACATTCCTACTACTGTTACTCCTATAAGCCAGGATCTACAGCGGTATCCAATGAATACATCGACTTTTGAACCCTCGGTGAGTCCCGGGGAAAAGCTAAATTGTCTTGGAATCCACACGAAAATAATAAATAATAGGGTTGGAAAAAAATTATCCACCTCCCTCCATTACAAATTGGGAGCCAAAAATAAATAGGCTGAATTGCCACAAATATAAAGGAGGCACCACGTATGTTATTTCACACTAGCTGACCCCGCGACTTCAACCACGTGGAATTGAGGAACCCTAATAATTTATCTGTAATAAAAGTACCCGAAGTTATAACATTAGCTATCCGCCAGTGACAATTCTGTCAATAATCTGAGCGGTTTCGTTAATTACCCGGAACAAACAGTAACGACGACGGACAGACAAAACTTTTAAAAATTGTGTTTTCGTTATTTCATGTTATTGTAATACAGACAAATATATGTAATACGCTTGTATAGAGTCTCATAAATCGTCAAGTCTCCCAATAAAACCGCTCCCACTTGTCCGCAGACAGTCTGAGGTGGTGTTTATCTTCCCGACAGACGTTGGCATGTCTTAATTCATGTTTACTCGTCAATCTTCACATAAAGGCATTTGCATATTGACAGCGAAACGCAGAAACGTTTGATACAGTCAACGGGAGTAATTCTCGTAACGTTTTGTTTCGACATATGTCGAATTAGAAATGATATAGATCTTGCGAGAATTAGGGCCCAACTCTCAAGACACTGAACACTTAAGGAGGGGTTACCTCTCTCTATATATTGCTAATATTTATAATTTAAAAGAAAACTATAAGTATGAGTTGTCGACTGGAAATATGTGTTAAAGGGATCCGGATGGTCATGACATTTGAGACACAACTTTTTGACTCATAATAGAAGACGCATTATTTGTTACCTAATCATGAAGTATTTCCGGGATGCAGTGTATTAATATTTACATATATCGACATATTATCTCATATAACTGATATTCTAGCTGCAAACAATTTATTGAAATTAAACTATTTTACGGATTTTATCGCGTATATTTACTATTTTATTTTCCCGACGTTTCGGCTGCTTTACAGCAACCATGGTCACGGGGGGACTGAGGTGTTAGACGTCCTGATGTCATAGTTAATAACTGGGTACCCTCATATTTAGTTGTTGTTTGCGGTCCGATCCACGCAGAAAGTGCTTATGGTGTCTTGAGGTAAGGTGCTTACGCGATAAAATCCGTAAAATAGTTTAATTTCAATGTATAGTATTAGCGTAAATATAAGAAAACAATATGCAAACAATTTAATTTTAACTCAAATGCTGCAGATACCTAACTTAAGCATTACAATAAGCGCAACGAGTTGTCTATTATCCCGATTTTTTATGCTTTTAACGGAAATATTTAACGATATTTGTAAGAAGTTAAAAAGATGAAGACTAAAGCATGACAATAAGGGTCTTTATCTGTCAGTACCTCATAATATCATTAAAGTCATCTACAAACACAATCTTGATATTTTGTTTATGCACAAGATTAACGCGAATAAAATTGTTTTCTCATAACTTATTTACGCGTTACACTGAAGTGTTTTAATCCACTTAAGTACCTTTGAGTATAACTTTCTAATTCTAATTCCTTTTATGTATTATAGGTACATATCTAAGGGCTAGCGACATTTTTCGAAATCGACTTTAAAAAGATTAGTCGATTTCGCCAAAAATGTCTCTATATCGGCGCTTAGAAGGCAAACCTTACTAAACGACAAACAATCTTAAAATGATTTATATCTATATACCATTTGAATGGCCAGATTTTTCTGCGTCGTTTGATACATAATTCATTTTACGATTTTTAGGGTTCCGTACCCAAAGGGTAAAACGGGAACCCTATTACTAAGACTTCGCTGTCCGTCCGTCCGTTCGTCCGTCCGTCTGTCACCAGGCTGTATCTCATTAACCGTGATAGTTGAAGTTGAAATTTTCACAGATGATGTATATCTGTTGCCGCTATAACAACAAATACTAACAAATAGAATAAAATGAATATTTAAGGGGGCTCCCATACCACAAACGTGATTTTTTGCGCTTTTTATAGATAATGGTACGGAATCCTTCGTGCGCGAGTCCGACTCGCACTTGGCCGGTTTTTTGTCGCTTAGTAAGGATTACCTTTCAAGCGTCGATATATTTTTGGCTGGTAATCGTCAATAAAAAACCTATGGTGCGAGCAGGACGCATCATCGAAACACACCAACCAGTGCGCAAGCGCCTTTAACTCCTGACACCCGTCCCTAAATCATATCCAGACGTTTGTCTGTCATTACGTGGATTTATTGACGCGCGGGTGATTGGCGCTTGTCATATCAACGTGTTTGTTGACCGATGTACAACGCATTAACCGTCTGCGGTACCGTCTGCGCGTTGCCCTTGTATCACGAGACATTGGTTGATTAACCACCAGGCTCAGAATTAGACGTAAATTGTAAACGTTAATTGTATGTCTTCCAAATGTCACATTTGTCGAGCAAAGACGTCATATGGAGCGTCATCTTCTTTTTTACTTAACGTAATGATAGAATTTTAATGGAATGGCTGCACCTACGATTAGCGGGTATCGTGGCAATGTCATGTTATTTATAGCATGGACAAATTTAATAAAAACCGGCCAAGTGCGATTCGGACTCGCGCACGAAGGGTTACGTACCATTATATATAAAAACGAGCAAAAAAAATCACGTTTGTTGTATGGGAGCCCTCTTAAATATTTGTTTTAATCTTTTTTTAGTATTTGTTGTTAGCGGCAACAGAAATACATCATCTGTAAAAAATTCAACTCACTAACTATCACGGTTAATGAGATACAGGCTGGTGACAGACGGACGGACGGACGGACATCGAAGTCTCAGTAATAGGGTTCCCGTTTTACCCTTTGGGTACGGAACCCTAAAAATGGGTAATGAAGGTTCTGAAGATGGCGGAGAACTCGCCGTCAATTTATCACGTATATCTATCCTTTCAATTATTATTGGCTAACTGTTTGTTAGTGATTTGTTAGCCCGCATATTTAAATATTGAAAAATTTTTTTCAGTGGTTATAAATTCAATGAATCTCGCACATTTGTATTTGATATGGAACGCCGCAAACGCAGAATGGGATTGTTAACGAAACTATAACGCTTCTAAATATATAGAACTCGTAAATGTTGTCGCGCCGAAACTAATATACGTAGTACTTATTGCTAATATGTGTAACAAAGTTATGTTCGCGTTTACAACATAGTTTCACGGGTTTTAGTGGGGTTTGTGGCGAAGCGCGGCGCGGTGACCACCGCTCTGCGGAGTTTTGCGGCACGCCGCCCATATTCTGTGCCACTTTTTTACGAAATTTAATGGAATAGACGATTAAAAGCTCCACTTGCGAATAGCGGGTATTTCAGCCAGTGTCCAATCAATTGATCAGTAATTTATTGTGGAACACATAGGTATTTATAAGGTGTTACATCAGTTATAAATAAATTTCGCTATGTCCCGCCATAGTAGGCAGTGCGGGTTAGTGAACTTCACACGCCTTTCTATAGGTAGACGTGCAGATTTTTTTCACGATGTTTTCCTTCACCGTTTCATAGCTAGTGGATGATAATGAGATTCACACATAAACCCGAAGGTGCAAGCCAGGGTTTGTATATGCACACTTCGATTGCAAGGCGTGCGTTCGACCATTCGGCTACCACTGCTGATTACTCTCTAATCTCTATATCATTTATTATAGTGTGCAGTGCATAATGGCTGACGGGCCCAGGTGCACAAGCACGTCATGACACGTCACGTGCCTCCGCCAGAGCACGTGCTATTTCTGATCGCTCAAATGCCGCGTGACAAACACTCGAATACGCACGTAAAAACCTGCGTTAGATGACCCATTGCAACTTCTTCTTTAACCGACTACGGCGAAGCCAAAAGGAAGAGTTATGATTATAGCAGTCTATAATTATATTGACGGTTTAAAAGCGAATTTACTCAAGCGCCATTATGGTAAATTTGCACGATACCCAGCTCAGAAGACGGAAAATAATTCACTAATTCCAACGACACACATAACTCAATATCGCCCAACATAGCGCTTGACTGACGGTCTTTTCCCCGTCGATATGTATGTTTGTATGTTCCTCCGTAGCGCCTAAACTATTCATCCGAGTTTGATGAATAAGGTGTCAATCGATTCATCATTATAGCACGGGTAACATAGGTTGCATTTTAACCGACTTCAACAATAGAAGAAGTCTATCTATATCCCAATTTTATTCCGTTATTTACGGTTACAGTATTTTCCGTAGTTGGGTTACAGTATTTTTCACAGTTGGGTTACAGAATATTTCGTAGTTGGGTTACAGTATTTTCCGTAGTTGGGTTACAGTATTTTCTGTAGTCGGGTAACAGTGTTTTCCGTAGTCGGGTTACAATATTTTCCGTAGACTAGTTACAGTATTTTCCGTAGTCGAGTTACAGTATTTTCCGTAGTCGGGTTGCAGTATTTTCCGCAGTTAGGTTATATTTTTTTCCGTACTCGGGTTACAGTTTTGTAAACTTTTTCTTGTTATATACAGATGAGGAAGAATTTTTAATTAAATGTAAAGGGTTCAAGTAATTCTGGTTGCTGTCAGGCTAGACCGGGTTGCAGTAGAAAATAGACGTCTAACAGCCACCTCCGATTGGTCGAGGGTTTTAATTCATCTGTCTTCTATTGATAGATCCATGTTCTATATCTGTAGATCGCAATTTTAATTAAGCTACTTTGTAAATGTAAATAATCGTGATTGGTCTCGGGAAAACATATCTGCCGTTCGATGGCTGAAAAGCCGTTAAGTGTCATTTTGGCTAGTTTAAGTTATATATTCTACATAACAGCCAAACATGTTCTCTATCGGCCAGTCTTGGTTTTATTTTTCTAACATGTATCGTTATCAAGTTAAGTGGAGAAAACTCTATATGTGCGTCCACAATAACTAGCTTCTTAGCTTAGGCTAATCTTGGTCTTATTTTTTTTTTAATTTATATAGATAGATAGTAAGACAAATCAAAACAAATCTGTGTGTTTTTATAATCGCTAGTGACATCATTCTTCGCATTTTTGCTTGTAGTTCAAAATTGGGTTTACTCACGTAACGGTCTTTTAGCCATCTGACGACAGAAATGTTCTGCCTCTGCACATCCGTTTCTGTTTAAAGCGTAATTATCGACCTCACCATATGGATAGAGCCGTTTTTACAGTGTATTACACTAGTACTCGCATGGTCGAACGCACGCTTTGCAATCAAACGGGTAGGTACAAACCCCACTCGCGCCTCTGGGTTTCATGTGCGTATCTCATTTTCATCACTTGCTAAGAAACGGTGAAGGATAACATCGTGAAAACATAGTTCTCGATATATGCGTGAAGTCTGCAAACCCGCACCGGGCCAGCGTGGTGGACTAAGGTCTGAATCCCCCTCGCATTGAAGGGAGGCCCGTGTCCAGCAGTGGGACGTTAAAAGGGCTAGTATAGAAAGTTCTGTAGTAAGAATAATAATATTTTTTGTTATGATGGTAGTTGGCGTGGGGACAAAAACTGCAAAGTTAAAGTGGGAGTGGGCTGGTCACGAATGGACGAATGGACCCGCAAAGGTGGGCAAACATCATTAAAAATTGGACCCCGAGCAACGGCCACCGCAACCCGGGAAGACCAAAACAACGATGGCAAGACGATCTAGTCTCCTTTGCGTTGGTCACAAACAGCACGAGACCGCAGTGTGTGGAGGATTAAAGGAGAGGCCTTTGCTCAGGAGTGGATGATGGGTTTGGACTTATTCAAAATATGATGGATTTGGACTTATTCAAAAAATGATGGGTTTGGACTTACATCGTCGCCTTTCTCGAGGGCTCCAAGGGAGGCGAGCGAGGCGCGCGAACCACCGTGCTGTCGCCTCAAAGCCCGCTCAGTCTCCACGCACTGCGCGAGCGGCATGCCGAACATGCTGCCCGCAAACTCTGGACAATACACAAATATATCAAATCTCCATCGTGTCTTTGCCATAACGTTGACATTGGCAGAATCATATCGGGCCAGACTCAATGGAAAGAGGCCATTAAAGAAAAAAAAATATCAAAATCATTAATTTTTTCGAATAGTCATCAGTTCGAAATGCTAATAAAACAAATTTCGCGAGACAACACATACACCATGACATGCTTCCAAACTAAGCAAAGATTTTACTATGGGTACCGTACAACGGCCATGCCAATTACACCCAGATCAGCAGTGGTAGCACGAGTGCCAAGACCTATGTCACAGAATATGTTGATGTTGTCTCTTTCTCTCGTATGAACTAAGACAGAGAGCGAGCAAGCGAATTCGTGACAGAGGTCTTGTCTTGACATGCATGCTAACACCACAGGGCAAATTCTCAAAAGGCATTTCCGAAAATTGCCGCTAGTGGAAATCGAACCCGCAACAACCCGGTGCAGTGAGCTGAGCGGCCTATGTTCAGACCATTAGACCAAGCAGTCATCAAACATTATGATGTTTCAGATAACGCGATGGTGCTATGATTTTGCCAATACCAAAACAAACTGTATTAACTTATAAAGAAAGCACATTTTTCAACGAAATGTCATCAATAACGCGTGGTCGCCTGGCTTTTACCACGGATATTCAATCCTTATGTATAATACAAGGTGTTTCAGAAGTACGAAATAATACTTTGACTTTTGTATCAGTATCGGGTATACAACTGATTGGTATAAAAATTTGATCGAAATTCGTCCATGTTTTTCTAACTTTTTTCTCCTCGTCAATATCTATAACTCGTAATATCTCGAGTCCTATGTAAAATTTGCATGATCTGTTTTTTGAATATTGGTAGTCGCCCCTCATAAGTGCAGTTTACACGGCTGAATAGTGTTATGTACGTGCCAGAGTGCAAAGTGCCAGAAAACTAAACCTGTGACAAAATATTCAAAGGTCAGAAACTACGATAGTTAGGTATAATCTGTCTTCACTAAGCATCCACATATGAGCTACTGTATATGTAACCAAAGTATTATTTCGGACTTCTGATACACCCTGTATATTTTCATAAAGCAAATTTGCTCGCGCCAATGTGTGCAGGGTGTCACCGGGAGTGGCTGGGAATAGCACGTCAGAAATAACTGCGACCTTTGCAGATCACAGTTAGCTGTTAACCAGGAACTAACTGTATCGAGCATCGCACTACTAACAATACAAATTTCGAAACTATTACGACTAAAACCTCTGCTATACAATATAATAAGTACATCCCTCATATTTTCTGAGGTAAAAGAATTTCTGAAGTAAAAGCCAAGCCCCCACACGTCAAATCCGCTCGCGGTAACAACTTTTTCTATGAGTCAATACAGATGCCAAATTATCGTATGATCGACATCTCTAATTCGACATATTACGTCGAAACAAAACATCAATTTGGTTGTATTTTTAACCAACTTCAAAAAGGAGGAGGTTCTCAATTCGACCCGTATGTTTTTAGGGTTCCGTACCCAAACTGTAAAACGGAAACCTATTACTAAGACTTCGCTGTCCGTCCGTCTACGCGTCTGTCACTAGGCTGTATCTCATGAACCGTGATAGTTAGAAAGTTGAAATTTTCACAGATGATGTATTTCTGTTGCCGCTATAACAACAAATACTGAAAAACAGAATAAAATAAATATTTAATAATAAATATTTACGGGAGCCCGTACAACAAACGTGATTTTTTTTCCGTTTTTATAGATAATGGTACGGAACCCTCCGTGCGCGAGTCCGACTCGCACTTGGCCGGTTTTTTTTTCGACATAATTTTATGTCGAATTAGTGATGATGTCGATCAAGTGAGAGTCGCCCCGCAGTTAGTTTTGGTATGTCAAAAAATTATGTATAGGTGTAAAATTATGCGCGGGGCATTACTGTAGTAAGCACGTACTGCGATAACTGCGAACAAGGTAAATTGGGAATACCAAAGCAGTAAATAGAGTCCATATTAGCACGTAAAGAGATAAGTAATTATAAGTAGATAACTAATATATAATAAGATGGTAACTCTAGAGTTAGTTACATGCTTACTATACTATACTACACTGTAAACGAAGATCTGTAGCAGTGGCTAAACTTTTGTGCAAAATCCGAATTCAAATGGGATGATCTTCCAGCGCGGGCTGTCTGTTCGTGGGGTCTGCTTCGTCCCAACAGTTAATGTCGGGATTTTGTTAATATAGTTAAATTCGACGAGAACTCCTATACCGCGATTCAGCAGAATCGTGGTTTTTGTTTGCATTGCAATTTCCAGCGCCATCTATGATCTGTTGTAGATAATAGGGGTCGCCACAAACATACGAAAAATCTAGACTAACTAATGTGTCTGCCTACTCAAACATTTATTTTTTCATCGTAGACTTTGTAACTTTTTTGTATCTCTCACCGATGATGGATCGGCGCAAATAATAGGTCAGTGCGTTTGCCCATCATATTTTTTTTTGCGTGTGATGACTAACTTATGCTATTTCGATGCCAAACAATAATAGAGAACTTAGTCATGGAGTATGAGGCAATAGTTTGTTTAAGAAAACCTGTATTTTGCATTTTCGCGATATACGGATCTTTATCGAATGGTTTGATTAACGATCACCCTCAAATAAAGTTTTTTTTACACGGTAAATGATAATTTGAATGCCTATATATATATTTGCAAATAGGTACAAAAAGTAACTGTAATTTAACCATACAAGAACATTTTTCAACAAAATGTCATCAATGGCACTCGACGAGCGAAATGTAATCGTCGTCATTGCATATTTTATTTACCACAGACATCAAATATGAATCTTAAACAGAGTCTATTAAAAAACCCTTTTTTCGTCGCCCGGGTCTAAATAAATCTTCTAATTTAATATAGCTTATGTAAATAAAATATAAGGAAAAATGAACGGCAAAAAGGCAAAAAGGCAAAAAGCAAAGTTCATAGAGATGAGCATCGAATAATTATCAAAACTTGAACGGTCCGAAAAACGTTTTTAAAAATAACGACGCACCTACTATGACTGAAAAGAAAAACAAGTTTCAATGTCAGGTTCAAAAAATAAACAATCGCACACCTTTTTATGCAGAAGCAAACACGGCCTAGTTTCGTGATAAAGGGGAAACCCGCGAAATACTCCAACAAGGGGGTGCTGGCGTTGGTTCAACGTATACATTTTATAATAAACGATAGACGTATTTACGGACGGTTTAAAATAACATTTAATTATGTTACTCTACAATACAACGAGGTCTTAATACGAAGATTAAATAATTAATATTGAGGGTTTATGTAGAGTCAGGGAAATCCTACAAAGATCATTCGGTTTTACATAAAAACGATTTTCATAATAAAATAATAAAAACTTGTAGAATACACCACTATATAGAGATGCGTATTAATTGTGAAACAACAGAAAGATTAACAACCCATTATTTTAAAATGAGTAAGAAACTCCAAGGTTACTGTATATCCTAAGACTGCAATTTCTTTTCTCCTATAAGTGTTCGAGGATTCATAAGTACCTTATAATAGTTTACATGATCATAAACATAACTTCTTAAACACCGATCTCTTTCAAAAAATAATTGAACGCAGAGAATTTCTATTGTTTTAAGAATCATTCCAATATTATCACAGCGACACTGTACCCGCCATAAAAGTCTGAGCTGTTGGAAGATAAACGCGTTTGCTTATAACGCGGGCGTCATGTAAATTCCCATGACTACATAAACATCAGAACTGAACGAAGTTACAGAGTTATAAATCAAAACAAAACCGCCATTACCGCCGACAACAAAAAAAAACCTCAAATATTCGAGGCTTATTCATCGTTTCATGGAACCAGGAAACCCAAAGAAAAATGGCGAAATGGCAATAAAAGCGGGCGGTCGGAACCATCAAATATGTAATGCGCCCGCGCACCGCTCAACAATATATATCGAGGGTGATGACGGACACTTCTCACGAACGAACTCCGCGCGGATTCGGTGGGAACTATTTTTACACGTTTCTGTATACGAGCATTACACTTGCCGGCATCGAAGCGGCGGCGCGAGCGCCACTCATGCCGTTCGCCATTATAATATTAGACAAACCTTCGAACACCTAACATACTCGCGCGAGATCCCTTCTCTAATCTTTTTACCCGACCACGGCGAAGCCAAAAGAAAGGGTTATGATTTTAGCAGTCTATGTATGTTTGTATTTAATTATGTTCATCCGTAGCGCCTAAACGCCCTTCTGATTTTGATGAATAAGGTGTCAATCGATTCGTTATTATGGCCCGGGTAACATAGGCTACATTTTAACCGACTTCAACAATAGGAGGAGGCGATTTTAACTTGGAAGCCCCGATCTTTTTCATTCCTTTTTTTTGGTAGTCGGTATACAGTTTTTAAACTTTTTTCTTGTTGAAATTATAACTTGTGCCACGTTTGAATGACATTCGCAAAATCATGAAAAATTGCAAGCATCATCTCTATAGTTTTTATTGAAAAGTGGACTCTTTATATCAGTCAATGCAGTTAATTCTGGTACTGGAAAAAATTTGAACGCCCGTGTATTTACGCGTCTATGCATTGAACCCATTATCCCGTTATTAGACAGAGCAATGTAGAGAAATAAGGCGCATGCTTACGGGAGCTTTACGCAAACTGTTCACGCCAACTCGAATACTACGTGCCCAAACCCGTTTTTCGATGGTTTACGAATTGAATGTTTAACAGCGCGAATACTCGCCACTTCGAACCTATAGCTCAATCTGTCTTGATTGGGATTAGATTAGATTAGGTTAGGTTAGGTCAGCTCATCGTTATACTTAGCGTGAGATTACCACAAAATTCGACGTCGTCGTCGTGCAGTTCCAAGGGATTGCAGATGTAATAATTTATATCTATGCACTCCTAAGAAAAAGGGTCTTGACAAACAGACGGGCAGACAAAGTGATCCTACCATTATAGGACTTTTTTGTTTTTGTTCAGTAATGTCATGTCATGTAATGTTCATATGTTTTAATGTTCCATATCCAGTACAAAGAGCTCGGTGTGACGTTACTTTCTCGACAAATTTGGCAGTTGAAAGAGATAAAACTTATGGGTAAAGTGTTGGTGATGGTGGCTGCGTGGATTTGTCCCCGCCGCCTTGCAAAGCAAAGGTCACGGTTTCAAATATGGTGGTGCTGTTGTTTCAAGGCCATGTCGGAGGCATTCAAGCGGCCTATAAACTCCGACACGAGAATGTGCTACTAGCCCACTCAAGCAAGAAGAAGCAATATGGCGTTGGAACTCTTCCATTTTTTAAACTACATACGTCATCATCAAACTAAGCGTAACCCAAAGTGCCATAAAACTCGGGGAATCCCACACGAGTTAAAATTAAAATGGCGTCTCTTTGATCATCATGTTCCCATGCGATATAACATTATATTTCTTACGTCTGTCTCGAGAGAAATACGATTTAATATCTAGATTGCAATGGGCACGTCTATATAAAATAGCCAATTATTGGCCATGTCTTTATAAAATAGTAATTATTTCGTAAATGGAACGTTCTAATGTGCCCATAGGTGAATAATTTGCAACATTACAATACCTAACTTCCTCCTTGTTCATGGGATCCTGGTAATTATGAAACTTATACCTGTTTTCATTAACACTAGAAGACGCCTAAAAGACTCGCCTAAACATTAAAACTCCCATCCAGACATCCCTAGTGTCTCGTAATGTTAGTGAATACACGGAAAAACTTTTTTTTTGTACATTAGTGCTGTATGAACTTTAGGCTTTTTAAATGTTTCAGACTGCTAGCAAAAGTTTCTAGCTTAGTTTGTGGTTTGGTGAACTCCACATGCCTTTCTATAGATGTGCAGGTTTCCTCACGATGTTTTCCTTCGCCGTTTCATAGCAAGTGGTAATCTCGGATGTAAATGAGATTCGCACTTGAAACCCAGAGGTGCGAGCCGGGGTTTGAACCTGCACACTTTGATTGCAAGGCGTCCGTTCGACCATTTGGCTACCAATTCAGTACTTACACCTTATAATATATATGTGTAGACAAAATAAACATGAAATCTACTTTTACCAATGGAACCTTGCATGGTGACAGCTTACATTCATGATCAACATCCGGAATCAAGCGGGTTTCAGACTACGCTATACTATTATAGTATAGCAAAGAAGGATGCTATATAGTATAACATAGCATGGCGTTCACATTACGCGATATTATCGGAAGCATTTATAGTATATAGCAAGCTCAGTTGACGGGACGGCCGAGGGTGAGGGAGAAGAAAAATGGCGGCGCGCGATATAGCATAGTATATACTCTGCGCATCGCACCAATTTATAGCGTATAGTAAGCCAATAATTTATAGTACAGTACAGTGTGAACGTGTCCATAACAATGTATGGTGCGCGATATTGTTGTGCTATGAGCTATATACCTACTATATGCTACTATATTATAGCGTAGTCTGAAACCCGCTTCATCATTATCTCAGAAAACAATGTTGTTCCCGTTGGAAATATAAAATAGAATTCATGCGAATTCCCAGAAACAAACAAACGAGTAAAGTCCAAAGAATTTAACTTTCTTAACATCAAATAACAATCGGGAGACCGCAAACGCCACAATATTATTCATAGGTTCGCATGGAACCACTCGCGGCTGCCACCGGCCTTTCATCCCGCCTATTTGTTTACCATTTAATCCCAGAACACACTGGGGCGTCAAAGGCCACGCGTCACAATTTTTGCCAATATCAAGAAGAACTTAATATCACTCGAACTTAATATAACTTTTTTTCCTCTTACGGTGATGGATTGGTCATGCTCACCTAAATGTTCGTGGTGGCTAAGGGAGCTCTCTCTCTCTCGATCGAGAATATGGTTGAGGAGAGTGATGGCTGCTCCTCAAGTCATGTACGGGTGCTACTTGCGAGGACGGGTCCAACCATTTTCCATTTTCCTCATAATGACTTATCATCTACTCTCCCATACTGCGTTGAAGGCATCATACCAAAGCAATTATTTCTATAACCATCTGTGGTTTAGAATAATCCCTTCATTGTAAATGGGAGTAGACGCACCTTACTGTACTAGCTTCCTAAGCGTAAAGACTATATTTGTATTTAATATTAGACTACCGTGAGTAACATTCTTCTCCAGTATTGTGGCAAAGGTGCTGTCTGCTCTCATGGCATTGCTGCTCCTGAGAATGTATTACTCGCAATTATCATTTTGAAAAGAGTAACCATTGAGTTTCTTTCCAGCTCTTCTCAGTGGAAGCAGCATTCCGAACCGGTGGTAGAATCTAACTATTTGTAAAAAGATCAAATTTCTGTGTAATACCGCGGTTTCATCAATCAAAATTCGCTCGCGCTGTCAGTATGATATCGTTGAAGAATTAACTTTATTTATGAGTCAATCCAGTTCATTTTGGTATTAGCAAACAATTTTACGCGTCACTTTTGACGCCCCAGTGTGCGGGAGGTTGTATTCAACTACGAAAAAAACATTACATCGCCTGTTGATGTCATTTTATTCCCATTAAAAATATTAATAGAAAAAAGATGCCAAGTCTCGTCATTAAAAAGATTCGGACATTGGGAAGTAGTTAATTAATTTGATTTATTAATTATTTATTAGACATTAAAGTCACCTTGAGGTTACTTAATACTAAAGCTTAATTGCTAAAGCGTTGATTAAATTAATGAAATTATGAATTTTAATGTAAAAGATAAGGAAGTCATTGTCAACTAATTAATAGCAAGAGCAAAGTCAATAAATACATTATATAAAAAAAATGGGTGGTGAATGTGATAAAGATGACAGATGAAATCTCAAATCCGAAGCGTGATAAGTATATTTTTTTCTTGGATTACTATCCAGGATTCATCCATCATCTCTTTCACCTTCATTACCCATCTCCTTATGATTAATTGCTTGATATTGGCAGAATACCCAGTCCTTATCTTGTTGCATTAATATTTCATCGTGTCATTCATTTCGTAAAAAAATAATAGGAAGAATTCTATGCGTCAACTTCCGTCATCAATGTCAGAAGGAACGACAGTGAAAATTATGTCTCCGATTCGACTAGACAAATATCACGATATTTCCGTTACAAATTTATATTTCTGCTGCACTGTTTAGCAAATTATTCGTTCATGTCAAAGTACTTTGATTGAATATATTTGAAAAAACTTTTATATTTTTAATGTGAAATAAAAAATCCAATAATACTTGTAAAAAATATTACTCTATGTAAACTGGAGGGTAGAAGTCAGTAAATACGAGTACATCATACATTGCAATGAACGGTACACGTGCGTAGTGTTGTTTAGGGAGCTTGGCGGGAGCGCTGCCGTGTGCTTACCAGTGTAAGCTGTGTGATCTAGTCGCGATTCTATTTTCTTGGCATCGCTTCAGGGCATACTCTGAATATTTGGCTCGTCTCCGCCCCCGTATCTCGGCGGTGTGTTTTAAGGAACTTTTTTTGTAAAAATGCTATTTTTTTTTTCGGTAAAGGATGGATTCTCTTGGCTCGGCGTGTTACATGGCGGGAGAACAATGCTGATAGTACCCAGTCGGGATTATCCTCACATATCACGGCTTCTGGCGTCAACCTTTCATATAAGTAAGTTATAGCGATATAAAAAAAATATTAGCCTACTAAGTTTTTTGCGGGATCATCTCAGTCGAGGTCGCGGTATGATCTGGCAGTAGCAAATAAGACTAAAAAAATAAACTTAACAATATGTAAGTTCCCCCGTAGGCCAATACAAAATATATCATTAGACTTACATTAGACTATAGATTTTGTTTTCGTGTTGGCAATAATTTGACGTGCACTTCTTCACGGCTCTGTGTGTCTAGAGCTTTACTATACAGGGTGTATCAGAAGTCCGAAATAACACTTTGGATACAAAAACGGTACCTCATATGTGTTTGCTTAGTGTAGTTTGTACCTAACTATCATAGTTTCTGAGTTATAGGTCTTTGAATATTTGTCACAAGTATCTGACCATTGGGTACATAGGTACATAACCCTTATTCAGCAGTGTAAACTACACTTATGAGGGGCAACTACCAATATTCACAAAACAGAACGTGCAAATTTTACATAGCACTTTAGATACTACGAGTTACAGAAATTGACGACGAAAAGAAGTTGAAAAAAAATGGTCGATTTTTGATCAAATTTTTAAACCATTCATTAGCATACCCGATACTGATGCAAAGGTCAAAGTATTATTTCGGACTTATAAAATATATTATACAACGACATAAACTTGTATCGTACTGGTACATAAATGTCAATAAAACCTACAATGTTCAATCAAATTCACTGGATTTGTGGCTTCATTAATCATAGAGAATTTACAACTGTTTACGTAGAAGCGTGATTCAGGATTTAAAACGTAATTAATTATTGTATCTGCTGTTTTATTTCATGTCAATATAAAAATCAAAAACGTCGTTAACAGTCATCATGATGAGATATAAACGATACCCAATTCATTTACTAATTCCAAAGTCAAAGTAATTTATTTGCGAATTCAGGTTATTCTAAGGTGACATAGGTATCAGTATAGGTAGCGTATGCCGTATTCTACCTTACGGTTTGCAAATATTAAACAACAGTTGCAAATGCTTATAATAATACGTAACTTATGCTATACAAATTAAAAATAAAATAAAAAAGATTACAACTTATCATTAAACTACTCCTGTACACTATAATAACCCTTATCATGTAGCAGTCTCGTAAGATTTTTTTTAAGGAATATAAGCTGTTGGCTTCTTTAATATTGTTCGGCAGTTTATTATATTCCAATTCGTATACCATAGCAAAAATTGTTGAATTTTATTGAAAATGTACTCAAAGCTAATATACATAAAGATTTATTTTCAGTGGTAAAAGTCAATACAATTCGTTTTAGTATCTCGTTCGTCTTGACGCATCAGTGTACTCGGGGTTTAACGTTATAAATTTACTGGAGCGAGCGAATTCACTTTAATTTAATCAAAATGTTATCTGTAACAATATACATAAAGATGGAATGTCTGTGATAAAAGCTACGCGATCAAAACACCGTTGCGTCATCGATGAAATTTCGTTGAAAAATGTGCTTCTTGTATGAGTTAATACAGTTCGTTTTGGAGGCATTTCCAGGGCTTAAGGATCAGTCAACACGCCGCGTACGCCAGACGACATTTGGACCGGGAGTGGTCGCGTCACGCGACTCTCCCACGATACAGACAAATGAGTAATTACAATAATATTTTCTTTTGCACGCCACTCGGAAGACATAAGTAGGCGGGGCGCATCGTTAACTATCTATTGTCATTTCAAACTAGAAAAAGTTTGGAAAACTACACAAATAGTTCTAAACGAAATTCCGAAATGTTTACGCCAATATTTTGGCTTGAGTCGGTAGCAACAGTTGGGAAGATCATGGTATCTAATTAAAGCATATTTTTACTTATATCACTGGTTATCTAAACATACAAGTGATATAAAATCTATCAGATTACCAGCCTACGAACTTGCTACGCCGTAGACGCCTACGTAATGTCTACTTGGACCATCGTAGCTCAGAGGTCCGTAGAACTCGTAGCAAGTGACTACGGATATTTTAGAATCTTAATTTTGTATGTGTTATTTGTGTGCAAATGTGTGTCATTATGTGACAACTCATTATGTGAATACAACGGAAAGTATACCTTATATTGCTGACGTTGATGACGTAATCGGCATACCGCAGTTTGGACTATGAGCAATCCGTTTAAATATAACCCGTGTTTGTGTATAGAAAGTCATTAAGTCGAATTTTTAAAATATTTGCAAGGTTTTAACAAACTCGAATGGACTTTGGAGTGGATTAGAATACACAGCGGAGATGAAAATGTTAACATTTTTATGTATTTTGTTGTTGATTATAACATCGTAAAACTGAATTGAAATATTGAATGAGCAAAATTAAACACCCTCTAATAAAATGTATTTGTTTATGTTTGTTTAGAACATAAAATATGATCACGTGTTCGTTGCAAGCGAGTATTGGTGCCGTTTATGTTGTATGCTAACTACAACTTCACTATAGCACTCAAAATACTGCCATCTCGCTCATTTATTACGGTTGTAAGAAGGACGAACTTACCCTTATCCTTGTCGGCGTCCTTGGTCCGGCTCTGGTCGAACAAGCCGGACGTGGTAAGCGCCTTCCTCGTGAGCAGTTTTGGCCGCCGCTTCGGCTTCGAAGCAGCTACTGCGTTCTCTATCAAAAGCGAGAGAACGCCATGTTAGATTGGTTGTTATAAATCAAAATAGATGAGTTGAAGTTCTAGAGTTTAATGCGTATTAAAATGATAATAGTGATAATATTGATAGGAATATCATTGTATTTTGATTTTCATTGTTACTAATTTTTAATGTAAAATAAATTATTTAATAATATTTTTCATAATTGTACCCGATTTCAGACAAAATAAAAATCCTAAAGGAATTAAAATCAAACTTTATTGAATAAATTAATTAAATTGTTAGGTAATACATGTTCAATTGAGGCAGTCTTTCATCGAGCATACTTATTGCTTTCTTTAATTAAATATTACTAACTATATTTTTATCCTTAAAATAGAGCGTTACTTAAATATAAAAATCGGATATTATTGGTCCAGAAACCTACTATGGAACTAAAGTCACCTTACATAGAACAAAGATGCACGGATATTGAGTTTGTTCTATACAATCTACAAATAAACTTGACACCACTAAAACTATTGTTATCTTGCTCATATATTAATGCTGTAAGCAGGACGTCAATACCCTTAGATATGTGCAGTTTACTTGTATGCCCCCACTATGTATTTTTTTATAATCAGATTTATTTTATAACTAGTTAAATAGACATTTGTTTACCGAGCAGTGATAGCCCTATTGGTAAAACGCCCGCCTTGAACGTAAGGGATGCAAGTTCAAATCCCGGGCCCGCACCACTGGGATAATTTGCATGTGTGAATATAATTTTCAACAATTTTTACACTGAACGGTGAAGGAAAACATCGTGAGGAAACCTACACGTCTATAGAAAGGCGTGTGAAGTTCACCAAACCGCACTGGGCCAGCGCGGTGGACTATGGCCGAAATCTCCCTCGCATTAAGGGAGAATGTGACCGGTATAACGGTGATACTCGTAGTCTCGCCTCCTTTTACATTGGGACCAAAATAGGCAGCGTGGGCGCCCTGCAGTACACCTCTGTCTACCCCTTCGGGGAATACAGGCATGATAATGATGTATTTTGTTTACCGACTTTCCTGTGATCTAGGCACAACTGAAAAGCACTTTGCACAAACAAAACATGACTATTATCACCAAAATACACTTAAACATTGAAATTTTCCAACAGAGACAAACAGTAATTGGAGCTGGCAAGCGGACACCTGTTTTGATAGCCCACTGTGCGCAGACGCCGGTCACAGCCCTCTGGCCATGCCAATTTCTATAATTCTCTAGTACACAATATACGATTACGACTATCACAACTGAAAGGGTGTCCTAAAGGTCATGACGACGACTTGGTCAATTGGTTTGAACGTAGGCTCACTGAACCAGGGTTCGATTCCCGTCGTAGTAGCCAATTTCAGTAATTGCCTTTTCGCAATTTGAGATGGTCTGGGTTCAACCGGGATTACCCCCAGTACCTTTGTATGATACCTATAGTACAAGCTCTGCTTAGTTTGAGATCGTACAATGGGTATGTGTTGTCTCGCGGTATGGTAGGCGCCGCCGTGTGATCACACGCTGCCTCTCGCGGCTGACACTAATGTGCTTCTATAAATACCCGACAGGTATTCCCGGCATGCGCGCGATTGCAAACTGCATTGTCTCCAGCTATTTCCGACTGCGGCCATACCGCGGTGGAATTATGTGAACCATTCTCTATTCTCACTTCATTCACTTATGTTTAAAATAAACAACAAATATATGTATGTAATTTACGAACATAAATATCGCCAGACAATACATAGATACTCATCGCATGATCTCAAACGAGGAAGAGCTTGTATTATGATAGATCCATTAAATGGACTGCGCACAATCACAGTTACAGTTACATCGAAAATTTCAAAAATATGATTTTGGAAATTTGAATCAAATTAAAATCTTAGTCACCACATCATCTTTCAGCTTACATTCATCTCGTATCTTGCTATTTCTCAATCAGTCATCAATGGTGACACTTTTTTAGGGTTTCGTACCCAATGGGTAAAACGGGAACCCTATTACTGAGACTTCGCTGTCCGTCCGTCCGTCTGTCACCAGGCTGTATCTCATGAACGGTTGTAGTTGGACAGTTATTTATTGCCGCTATAACAACAAAAAAACAGAATAAAATAAATATTTAAGGGGGCTTCCATACAACAAACTTGATTTTTTTGCTCGTTTTTATAACTAATGGTACGGAACCCTTCGTGTGCGAGTCCGACTCGCACTTGGCCGGTTTTTTAAATTATATATCTAAAATAAAAGTAACCTATGAAACTTAATAATATTGGGATGATTGCTCTGCTCTGTATGTTGGAACGCAAAATAGATAAGATAAGCAATTTTATCCTTAGTAAAGAAAATCTGCGGATTAGACGCCTACCGAAGTCTACCTTTAGATAACAGGGATTGTAGGTCAGTGTGAAATCCCACGAACATTCACATCAACACATCAAAATGATATATTAACATGAATCTAAACGATGACAGCAACCAAAATGGTTGGCGCGCTGAAATTAATGAATGCCAAATTAATCAAGATTATTTTTACGCTCACCACATGTGAAAATCATAATTAATGGCGCGTGGAATTACTAGGAACATTGTATACGGCGTGTATCAGACGTCCGAATAATACTTTGACGTTTGCACCAGTATCGGGTATACAACTGAGGGTATATAAAAATTGATGAAATTCGATCATGTTTTTTCAACTTTTTTTCGTCGTATTATATAACTTTTAATATCTCGAGTTCTATGTAAAATTTTCACGATGTACCTAAAGGCCAGAACACGATATCTGTGACAAATATTCAAAGGTCTACAACTCAGAAACTATGATAGGTAGGTATAATCTGTCTCCACTAAGCATCCCCATATGAGCTACCGTATTTATACGCAAAGTATTGTTTCGGACTTCTGATACACCCTGTATATAATATATAACACGGCTTGCCGTACGGGCTGCCCACAGAATGCCATCAAAACTAATTATCTACATCCAGTAGAATATTTTGTTTGAAGATGTGCAGAAATAAAAATTACGTGGATTTTAGTGTTCATTCCATTTCGCTGGTGTTAATTTTAGGGGGATTCAGGCTCTATTCGCACGATAAAGCCGGATACCCGATAATTATGGGTTTAAAGATACCGAATGTCCAGTGGCAGAACATTTTCCCTACTAACACAATCGTTAAAATTATGATTAATCTATTGAAACTCCCAGTACAATATGCTAGTGTTATTATTAACTACATATACTTGTTTACTCTTACTTATTCATAATACTATCTTCTTTCTCTTACTTATTTATCCCATCCTCGTCACCATTAATATTTATTCAATAATATTTTTTTTTTTTTTTTTATGTGATAGGGAGGCAAACGAGCAGACGTTTCACCTGATGGTAAGTGATCAACGCCGCCCATGGACACGTGCAACACCAGGGGCATCGCAAGTGAACACCGCTGCAGGAAGTTCATTCCACAGTTTGGTGGTGCGAGGAAGAAAATTCCTGGTAAATCGCACAGTACTGGAACGCCATTCATCCAGATGGTGAGGATGGTAATGCAGTCTGTGGCGAGCCGTGCGATGGTGGAATTCAGCGGCAGGTAATAATATAATATAATACTACAGCCCTTTTAATGTCCCACTGCTGGGCACGGGCCTCCCCTCAATGCGAGGGGGATTCGGGCCATAGTCCACCACGCAGGCCCAGTGCGGGTTGGCAGACTTCACACATCTATCGAGAACTAGTCAAGTTCCCTCAGACGTGCAGGTTTCCTCACGATGTTTTCCTTCACCGTTTCATAGCAAGTAATAATCTCGGATGAAAATGAGATTCGCACATAAATCCCAGAGGTGCGAGCGGGGGTTTGAACCTGCACACATTGATTTGCAAGGCGTCCGTTCTACCACTCGGCTACCACTGCTGCTGCACAAAGCGATCATCCCAATATTATTTTGATGACTACAAACATTTTGATAATCCATAGAAACTTGTAAATTATAGTACCGGTTTCATATCTATCGCACATATCTGTCAAAAACTCTTCACAGCTCCTGGACTTACACGACATGACATGACACGGTGTTCGGTAAGTTTGTAACTTACCGGAGTAATAGGAGCACAGAAAACCAGAATAGTGTACAGTAAGTGTGAATGCGTGATGGACAATGTCCCCATTACATACAAGAAAAATAAGATATAAGATACTAGTGGAGTAACCTCTTCTCCTTGTCACCTCTTACGACAACATACCAGGAGAACATAGATTAAAGCGACTAATATTGAAATCTCCTGTTTTGAGCGTTATAAGACGCTGGCAGGAAAGTAAAAAGACGAGCAATGTCGCCTGTCCAAAACAATTTACAGTATCACACGAAGTGGACCGTACGCGCGGCCTTCGGACTCGGACATCAAAGGCGATGTAAACAAAGATTGAGCTATTACTTTGATGAACTTCGGAAGTGTTGATGTCGGTATAAGATGAGAAAAATTGATTGTCTATAAAACTATAGCAAAAACAGTAATGATTTACATAAATACTAATTTATGACTTGACGGTTTGAAAATGTACTCTATGCTAATAGGCTTACAGATTTAATTTAAAAATTAACTTCTTCTTGAATTCGTTTTGTTGGTAAACCACACCGAAATTCCTAATAATTATCTTATAGGATTAAATTCACAAACAATTTTGCATGGATTTGGATTACGTATGTCTGGTTCTACCCAATAAAAGTTGTAATATGTAGAGTATGAACCAAACGACTTACGCTCTACCAAGTTACTATATCTAAATGTCTTATATAAGACCCATATTATTATTGGAATATAAATGAAAAGTGTAAATATAGAGTCCTTAACGCTACATCTCTGTACATCTCTACAACACCTTCCCACCTCGATCACCTGACTCTATAAAGCGATGCCCACTCCACGTGAGTGCATACCCATTGTCATTCGCGGATGTATTTAAGATCTCTGCTATATTTAGAGCGAACCGAATTGTGTAGTCGATCGTCGCTGACTTGGTTGCTACGCGCGCTCCGGACCGATAAACAAGATGGAGAGTGATGGGTTTTGATAGATGGCACTCCCTTTGGGTACATTCACACGGTAGAACTAGCTGCCAGTTCACGGGTGTCTTGTATTCCAATAGAGACTTGAGTCAACCAACGCTATATTTACGTAAAAGAAATATTTTTATTAGTAATTAGATAATTCGGCAAACCTCGTATGTTATTTATTTACTATGTTATTTGAGATCATACCTGTATTACAGCGTATAAAACAAAAACATATTATTCAAATCGGTTAAGCCATTTATAAGTTTTAGCGAGACTAAAACACCAATTGATTTTTAAATATTTCAAATATATTATTATGGTTTTTGCATTTTATTATTTCCTCAAATATCTTGTAGGTGCAAAAACGTTTTCTCATTTGATAAACATGGATGACATTAGCAGAAACACATTGATTCAGTGCCACACACCTACACTGAAATTCTTAATCAAAAATAATCGTAACAAAGCGACGATGAGAAACATCATGTGACGAGATCGTACGCAGCGCCGCGCCGCCGCGCCGGCGAGCCGCCGCCGCTTGCCAAGTAATCGTACATAATGATACCGAATGATAAGGGCTTTCGTACGTTACGAAGCTCGTACGTACTATGCGATTCAAATGAGAAAAGGATCGACTTTGCGCCATATTGTGACGTAATAGCTGTCACTTCTAACCAGTTAGGTAGGGTGAGCAAAACAAGATATTTTGTTAATAAAAATTATTTGCAAAGGTTGAGCGAAAAATGCACTCAGTCGCACGACGAAGCACACTAACAACGACAAAATGGCGACTGGCCTCCTTATTTTCTTTTCTTTAATAATTTTGGCATGGCATCTGGGCATTTGCACCGAAAATGAAAATAAAATAAAAGGTTAAATAATTAAATATTATATTAAGACAATTTACTACTAATCTAAACTATTTACTTAAATTTGATGTAAGACTATTATAATTGATATGCAAATAAGTTTTTTGCAAACCATACTTTTCAAGTGACATTTGACAGATAAAGGTTATTGACATTTGAATCGCATAGTACTGGGAGGGAGAGAGGGAGTTTAATCTTGAATTCTTATGTAGATATGCCCCGCTTAGCATGCATCACACTACCGACAAAATATGTTATTCGACAACTTAAACCCGACATCATCTCTAATTCGAAATATGTCAAAACAAAACGTCCAATTGGTCGTCGACATATGTCGAATTAGAGATTATGTCGATTTTGCGAGAATTGCCGATTATGTCGATTTTAACGATACCCTTAGCTTGAGATGACTAATGTGCTCATGCTAAGGCCGGTAAAGCTCGATGTGATGTCATTTGCTCAATAAATCTGACAGTTGGAAGGGATAAAGCTTTTGTCTACGGGTCAAGCTAAGCCCGCTAGGAGGAGTACAAGACCAAACTCCCAGTCAGTCGATAATGAACATATTAAGTCAAGACTAAACTCCCTGTCAGTCGATAATATACATATGAATTCAAGACTACTTCCTGTCAGTCGATAGTTTAGTCAATCATTAGTGATAAATTCTTCTTCTTTTAACGAAACGATTAAATATAATTTAATAAGTAATAATAATAATGGTTACGAATAGCGGATATTTTGCCAGAATCGAGTAATTAATAGTAACAACAAATTAATTAAATACTCATTATATATAACTTTATTGTTGCACCTCTTAGAGAAATATATATATACGATAAAAAAAATGGGCGGCCTTATCACTAAAAGTGACCTCTACCAGGCAACCTTTGGATGGAGAGGAATGGAGAGGATAGCCTCCCCTTTACTTCTCCACACATCTCGATCCTGGGCTATTTCCTGCCACGATGTCCCCGCAAAGGTGTTCAAATCATCTCGCCATCTCTTCCTCGGTCGACCTCTTCGTCGGCGACATTATATTAAGCAACAATAATTTAAAAAACTTGCTTTATAAATCCCCGACTCTCCGTTGCGTCTGCGCGTGTGACGTCGCTGCGCGTCACGTTTGCGTAACGGCGCTCGCGCACACGACTTACAACGTATTTATCCCATCCACCATTTTGAAAATAGAACATTATGTCTTGTATGTTGTCAGTGTATAAATAGACAGGCGAATGGGTCACCTGTATCGCCCTGCCCCCACTTGTGCGAGCGAATTACCTTGTCTTTTTTTTGATAATGTACTCTGTGTCAATATGTATATAGATTGAATTTCTGTGGTAAAAACTATCCTCAGCAAAAATCGATCACATCATCGATGGTACTTCGTTGAAAAATGTACTTCTTCTATCAGTTAAAACGGTCCATTTTGGTATTGATAAAATATTAGCGCGTCTAGTCAGGCTTCAACCAATGGTATTAAAAACTACAGATAACTGAAAGTGTCAAAAAGTTGTCAAAAAAAAAACTCTAATAGTTGAATTGATGCAATGGCCATTTGGGGTGGAAGTTTGTAAACACTATCGTTGTGGTTTTGCCATGACTTCATATTTTAAGGCACGAAAACAACATCTTGTTGAACATCACAATTGTGGATAAACTGAAGTATGCCGAGTATACAATTGCTATATTCATACCATACCAATGATCAACACCAGCGCCATTGTGGTAGGTTTTTGAACTAGTAATTATGGCATTTCGACGGACACTTTTTAATTTTTTTCCCTTATGAGATTGCCCTCCTCTTATATACACTCCATAGTATTGTGACGTATGTAGACATCACAAAATTTGACGTGTACACCTGTCAAGGTAAAGCTACCTCTTTGATATAATTACTCGATGTTCAACATTTTTAATTTAATACGCAAAGGTATTTACTTCAGAGCCACTGATGATCGTGGTTGTTGTCCTGTCTCTCAGATTAATGGGTCTGTGTTTTGAAATGTGTACTGTTAAATGGAATACGATGAGTAAATGTGTCATTTATTTAAATATATCGTTAGTCCAAGGCGCCGCCGGGAGGAAACGAGCCAACTTATCTATGTATAACTAAAATGTGTAGTTTTGTTTGTACATTGAAAAAATAGGACTAAACATAGATACATAACGATATTTAAAAAAAAAGATAAATAAAGATTGTGTTTGTGTGTCCACAGCCACACCCTACATGTAAAGACTACAGGAATTGAATTCCAACGAAATGTCACACAATTATTACTTTATCTTGAACATTTATACAGGATAAATATAAGATAACAGTGAAGGAAAACATCGTGAGGAAATCTGCACGTCTTTAGAAAGGCGTGTGAAGTTCACCAACCCGCACTGGGCAAGCGTGGTGGCCCAAATCTGCCACGTATTGAGGGGGAATGTGCCCGGTATAATGGCAATAGGCTCGCCCCCTGTTACATTAGGACCAAAATATATTGGCGAAGTGTGGCCGCACTGCAGTGCACCTCTGCCTACCCTTTCGGTGAATACAGGCGTGACGATGTATCTGTATTTTATTTGTATTTAAATTTTTATCCCGAAAAAATATTTTAGATAACATTTTAAAAAGGAATCCACGCGAGCGGAGTCGCTGTCAAAGATGGTAGTAAATAATTACCGCTACTGGCTTTAGATAAACACTTGGATGTTGCGGCCTTATTTACGACCTTAAAGCCAATGCCAGACGGACTTGTTGACATCACGGTTTCATTGACTGCGAATGTGTAGGATAACTTTATCCGATTCACCCGCCATCTTTATCTCTGTCATCATCCATTTGTATTTTTAATGTATTGTCTATTATTGAATTTGCCCGTTTCTATTAATAACTTGACACTGGCTGAAATACCCGCTAAACGCAGGTGGAGCCATTCTCATCTTATTCCATTAAATATCATCATTTTATTCATTTCGTAAAAAAATAAAAGAAGAATACTTTATACCAAATATATAGATTTCATTCATTTTGAACGGATAATAGTATTGTACAGGAAATTTTCAAACAGTACGAGACCGCAGTGTGAGGAGGATTAACGGAGAGGCCTTTGCTCAGGAGTGGGATACGAAAATAGGCTTAAAAAAGGAAATGTTGATGTTTTTATAGATAGTTACAGTATGAACCCATTTTGGTCAAATTTCTCTGCACACTATTTATTAATAACAGTATTTTCCCTTACCAATGTTTTATAAAGCCGATGTAAATGGATTTTTAAGTTCTATAAATTTGGCAATTTTTCTTAAAAAAAACACTAAATGCTCTCTCGTCGCTATGTAACGTGACAGCCACATAATGACTGCGTTCACAATAAAACTATTTATAACTATTTAATAGCAGTAGCCGAGTGGTCGAACGCACGCCTTGCAATCAAAGTGTGCAGGTTCAAACCCCGGCTCGCACCTCTGCGATTTATGTGCGAATCTCGTTTTCATCCGAGATTATCACTTGCTATGAATCGGTGAGGGAAAACATCGTGAGGAAACCTGCACGTCTGAGGGAACTAACTAGTTTTCGATAGATATGTGAAGTCTGCCAACCCGCTCTGGGCCAGCGTGGTGGACTATGGCCCAAATCCCCCTCGCATTGAGGGCAGGCCCGTGCCCAGCAGTGGGACGCTTAAAGGGCTATAGTAGTAGTAGTATGACATTGTTTTATTTTTAATTTGATCAGTATGACATACACTTTTCAAGACGTCATTGTTATCTGAAGACAAAATCAAAGGGCTATAAAGGCTACACTTAGCGAGCACTAACACTTTAGCTAATTAAATGCTTCGTTCATCTGAGGGACAGTATCATGCAATAGTGTCAAATTTAAAATGCCAATACACGATGTCTAATTATGAAATCATGAGGCAAACATCTCGAAACCCGAGCGCTCTGGGCCGCGGCCGGCTCGCGTTGCAAACTGGTTTGCCGCCAGAACCCTCCACTCTGACATAACACCATCCAATATTGATGACAGATTAGGAAACTACTCGGGACGATACGACGGAGACGTATAAAACCCTGTACACATAGGCACGTCAATAAACGCGCGACTACTATTTTTAACCGACTTCCAAAAGGAGGAGGTTCTCAATTTGATTGTTACTTTTTTATGTATGTACACCGATTATGTCGATAATAAAACGAACTAGGTATATAATTTTTTTATGTTAAATTTGACTGCTATTCTCCGTTATCATTGTAAATAAATTATCATGTAAATATTGTGTCTTATATTAAATAAAGGGCTTATATAATAAAAGAACCTATATGAATTAACAGAAGACGAATTATTTTTTAAACGAAATGTTATTGATTACGCGGGCGATTTAAGAAGCGTGACTTTATGTATTGACGAAGAGTAGGTTCATGTAAAGAAGTCAAGATATATTTAAAAAAAGAGTTATTTACAAGATCATTTACATCCATTCAACTCGTTATTTCAGTCTTCAGTAGTACCTAGGTCGTCTAATAAACACCAGGCTTGAACACAGTTCCCTAATGCTGTGTTTCAATAAAAAAACGACCGTTATCGTTAAAAGTAACGAAAAAAAAACCGAAAGGTTAAAATAACGGTACATTTTTTACTAAGAACGGTTTAGACTAACGCCTCGTTAAGACGGTTCGTAAATGAAACGGAGCGTTTCTTGAATATAGAAGACAGCTGTACACCATCCACTCGAGACGATCGCTCAGACTAACGGCTCGCAATAACACTCATCATTTAGCACTTCATAAAGAGCCACTCACTACAGGTAGCTAGGGATGCGAAGAGAAATCTCTTTTAAATTGGAGTCAAAATTAAAGTCGATTGAAATTATACTTTATGCGACAGATAATTAAGTCTTATATCAATCCGCGCAAATATTATATAATAACATTCACCTAAAGATCATCATATTATGATATCTTCATCGTCATGGCGACTAGCGTTTGAACTTTAATGTGATTTAGTATAGTGTGACATTTGAAAATGGATTAATAATGGCCGAAAATTTTAAAAAGGGTTTACATTGCACTACTATTGAAAGGTTCCCGACATGTAATTAACATTGTAATTGTTAGAGACTGGGCCACAAGTCTTATAACAAAGTGGTTGTAATATGTCTACGATTTTATTTTTCAAGGCATGTAAAACACCATCTTTCATCAATGATATTTAGAATATGACTTGTCTAATGTCTCCTGTATCCGCGTAGACATTAGTTTTATCTCTTTCAACTTCTGATTCGTCGAGAAAATGACGTCACACCAAGCCATGTCCAGTACAAAAAGTTCGAAGTAACGTCATTTTCTAAACAAATCTGATAGTTGAAAGAGATAAAACTTATGTCTACGCGGTCATGCTAAGAGTGCAGATAGCTACAATATGACAAGTGTAGACAATAGACACTGTCACCTTGAAACTATTAGACTAGACATATTCTAGCTTCTATGGATAAAAGCTGTTGTTTTCATGCTTGCATGTTAGGAGACTCGGGGCCCAGTAGTTGTAGCATATCCACCGAGACTTGATTTATGTCACTGAATATTTTGAATTTGTCTCTTTCCCTAGTATGCAATCAGAAATAGGGGGTCACTTATAAATTGTCAAGTTTTTTTTTTTTATATGGGACTACCGGTTGAAACTCAGTGGGTATTTTTAATCGCCTTTAATAATGGTCAAGTGTGTTCAGTAGCTCACCTTCAGGTATCTTGATGCTGGTCCCCAGGTTTATTTGCTGGAGCCTCGCGAGCGCGGCCTGCTGCAGCGCGCGCCGCTCCACCTCGCTGAGGGTGAGCAGAGAGGTGTCGGCCAGCCGCACGCACCGCCCGCTGCCGTCTGCCCAGCAACAGCTGCCCTGCACATGACGCGTGACGTCATCTCACCACACCACGTCATACCATCAACTACACGGTACACGAAAACCATTTTTTTTTAATGGACTATGCTGTTGGCCGTGAGGTGGCCTTTACAGCTTTACCGGAGGAGTGGCGAGCGCAGAGTGCACTCCAACCAAGGCCTTGAGGGCGGAAAAGGGTGGCAACTAGCTCAAGGGCGCCACAGAGGGCAAGACCTCGGCTTGGGCAGTTACCGTGAGGGGAGAGGTAGTGATTGTGCTCTTAGGTGCTAAGATGCACCTACGAGCGGAAGAGGGGGTTCCTCGACCTCGCCGGCGAGATCGGTGTCTGTTTAAGGCTGGTGTAGGTGTGTTGGTGACCCTCACGACGCCCGGGTCGAGGAGGGCGGTGATCGTGCCGGGAGGATCAATCAACACGTGCCGCGGACGGCGGCGACGAGTTGACACGAAAACCAAATCTCCTTACAGCCATAAAGCCTCCTGGCTCTTCAATGCGTGCGCGTATTTTTTTTTTGCCATACCAAAATAAACCGTATACACTCATAGAAAAAATTCACTACGAGTACACTGAGAGCGGGAGCGTATTTTGACACGTTGAGGCGTGGCTTGTTCCACAGAAATTCAATCTTTATGAATATTGACACAGAGTTTGTTTTGGTATTGGCAAAAATTTTTACGTGCGAGTGTCGACGCCACAGTGTGCAGAAGGCTCCATCGTTTAATTGTTACCTTAACTAGAAGCCTCAGGCATGCTGGGAATGGTCAGGATCTTTGTCGATACCAAAACGAACTTTGTATCTATATAAATAAAGATCAAATTTCTATTGTGAAAGCCACGTGACTGCGCGCCAAAATTCAATCGAGCTGTCACTGACATTTCGTTGAAGAATGAGCTTTTTCTGCGAGACAATACAGTTTATTTTGGTATTGATAAAAGTTTTGACGCTTTCGTCTTGACGCCTCACTGAGCCCGGGGCTTTGGTCCTCAACATTCTACGAAAGGTAGACTTCAAGTGCTTCTTAATTAAATTAAATAAAAAAAAAACCGTCCAAGTGCGAGTCAGACTCGCGCACGAAGGGTTCCGTACCATTATCTATAAAAACGGCAAACAAACACGTTTGTTGTATGGGAGGCCCCTTAAATATTTATTATATTCTGTTTTTTAGTATTTGTTGTTATAGCGGCAACAGAAATACATCATCTGTAAAAATTTCAACTCTCTAACTATCACGGTTCATGAGATACAGCCTGGTGACAGACGGACGGACGGACGGACGGACGGACGGACGGACAGCGAAGTCTCAGTAATAGGGTACCCGTTTTACCCTTTGGATGCGGAACCCTAAAAATAATTAAATTATTTATTAGGAACAACAAACAACAGTACATAAAGGTTAAGAATTTAGTATTACGGAAAGTTATGCAAACACAGTACAGTCCACGGCGTTGTCCACGGATTAATTACACAAAGTTACCGCAATATAGACTAATATTATCAATGGTTTATTAACATTATATTCTACATGTAGGTATGATAGGAACTTAAATACTGTTGAAGTACAAACACTTAGTATCCATAAGCATCTAAAGATGTTAAGAGATCTTTCGATTGCTATATTGATGTCATGGAACTTGACCAACACGATAATTCGATGTTAGATACTAATAAATTGCAACCATTCTTCTACGGATTAAGCAAAAAAATGTCATAAATGTAAACATATTTCGGCAAGGACACATTTGATGTAAAAATCAACTAAATAGATATGAAAAGGTGACTGTCTAAAGATTATGTTAATTAGTACCATAAACAAATCATGCTATTTTTTTTTAAAAGATAGAACGTTAAATTAAATTCAAACAAAACACAGTACATTCCAAATTCAAAGACAATTTTGAGTTACCTTGTAAAAAAGTTTATACGAATTAATAATGTTTTTAGCAGTAGATTAGATAAAAATAGACAAATTCGAAAGCAGCCACTTTCAAAATGTTAAAAATATCACATAGATGCAATCACAACAGGAAATTGTGTCTGGTATCCGCGGATTGTTTGCGAAGCTCGCGAGGTAAACACGCCAGACGGCTGACATTATACTCTCACCGGCGCGTGCGCACCGTTTCATCTTATTAGTCAACATTCAATATTGTTAACATTCAGCTTCTATGTCTGGATTGCGCAAGGCAAGCGAACAATGATGTTCAGTTCAAAAGTTACCTACGTATATGATCTAATACAGGGGTAACCAAATGGCGGACGGCGGTCCGCATCCGGACCGCCGACCCATTTTGTGCGGCCCGCGAGGACACAGCAAATTGCACTACAGAGTCCGTAATTTAATAAAAATGCATCCCCGCATTATCTTTGTTGACGTCAATTCAGAAACGGCCGTGCGAAGTAACGAGCTAACAAGCGAGAAAGAGTTCGAGGATTGCGAAAGCCGCCAAAATACCTTTGTTATTTCCGCAATGACCATTGTTTAACAAAATAAAATTCTATAACATGTTGTGCGGACCGCGATGGTCATTTCATTTCTTAAAACGGACCCCGAGCGAAACTAATTGGTGACCCCTGATCTAGTACTTCAAAATATTGTCGAAAGCCCTCCGTTCGATCACCCTTCAAAGGACACAATAAAATCATTTTTTTGTGCATGCCATGTATTAAACTGAACATAAGAGGACAGCAGCATGGCTAGCACGTGTGTCAAGACTAGACATATGCCTCAGAATATATTTATTTTGTAGCTTTATAGCTGTTGAAACAAGATAGTGGTGAAAGCGACTCGGTGCGACTGACATGCGCCCTAGTCTAACATGCTAAGATAATATTTATGTCACGGAATATGTCACGCCGAGTCGATGACTTTTCAATTCATAGAAGAGACAGGATCGCGAAATTCGTTAACATACGTCTCGAGTATTTAATCTTGCGAGTCTTTCTAGTACTGATTAGGTAATGTTACCTACAAAAAAGTTTCATCAAAATCCGTTCAGTAGTTTTTACTTGAAAGAGTAACAAACATCCATCCATTCTCACAAACATTAACATTTATAATATTAGTAGATTAAAAAGATTATCTGGCCACCGTCTGACAGGGATTAAGTAACGTCAGACAACACATACTCATCGCATGATCCCAAACTAAGCAAACCTTAGTAACATTGGGACCAAATGCTTACGAATTGTGGACGCACTGCAATGTACATCTACATACCCCTTCGGAAAGGCAGGCGTAATGATATATTATTATAAGCCTTGTCGTAGTCCTCATACTACATTCTGGTAAATTTTGTACATTGCTAAATCACATATTGTTTTCTTATATTTCCGCGAATACTATACATTGAAATAAAACTATTTTACGGATTTTATCGCGTGTATTTACTATTTTATTTTCCCGACGTTTCGGCTGCTTTACAGCAACCATGGTCACGGGGGGACTGAGGTTTTAGACGTCCTGATGTCATAGTTAATAACTGGGTACCCTCATATTTAGTTGTTGTTTGCGGACCGACATCAGGACGTCTAACACCTCAGTCCCCCCGTGACCATGGTTGCTGTAAAGCAGCCGAAACGTCGGGAAAATTAAATAGTAAATACACGCGATAAAATCCGTAAAATAGTTTTATTTCAATTGCTAAATCACGTAAATAAAAATATTTTAGTTAATTTAATTAACAGCCTTCATGAATACCCATTAACAATAAATAGCAGGAAACTGTGACGATAACGAAGAAACATAAATATTCATTTGGGAGACACTATTTCTTCGCCAAAATGTATTTAGCATAGATAAAATCTCATTAGAAATGTTAATGGTGCAAAAATAGAAATGTGACAAAAATAAAAAATATATAGTTAGGCTACATTCAAACGGTAAAGTCGACTGCCTGATAATTACAAGTTAAATGGAATCGAATGTGCAGGGACAGAGCATTAAAGGCTCGAACACACTGGGGCATCAAGACGATTAGTAGATTAAAAAGTTTATCCGACCACCGTTTGACAGAAACTAAATATCGCCAGAAAAAGGCAAATAACAGGGAATGTCACATTTTTTTTCGTTTTTTTTAAATCATATTTTGTGAATCCTAATCATTAGAATTTAAAAAAAGTTAACAGATAACGCCAAATATGCAGTTTTGTTTATGGCCAAACTATAGAATTGTTAGAATAGTTGAACTTTAAATTTGCGTTTTCTCAAAATTCATTAATTATAATAAAATACATCATCACGCCTGTATTCCCCGAAGGGGTAGGCAGAGGTGCACTGTCGTGCGCCCACACTTCGCCGATGTATTTTGGTCCCAATGTAATAGGGGGCGAGCCTATTGCTATTATACCGGGCACATTCCCCCTCAATACGAGGGAGATTTGGGCCATAGTCCACCACGCTGGCCCAGTGCGGTTTGGTGAACTTCACACGCCGTTCTATAGACGTGCAGGTTTCCTCACGATGTTTTCCTTAGTTTTCCAATTAGGACATTCCCCGTTATTTGCCTGTACCCTTCGTATGATACCAAACTAAGCAAAGCTTATATGGGTACCATACAATGCAATCCAAATAAGAATAGGAATGTCAATAACCACTATCTGTCAAATTCCACTTGAAATGTATGGTTTGCAAAAAACTTATTTGCATTGAATAATAATAGTCTTACATCACATTTAAATATAAAGGTTAAATCACTAATAAATTGTCTAAATATAATATTTAATTATTTAAAGTCATAATTTGTTTTCGTTCGTCACAATATGGCGCAAAGTCGATCCTATTATCATTTGAATCGCATAGTACAATGGACTGGGGGCGATCCCAGTTACACCCAGACTGGGGCAAATTTCGAAAAAACTATTTCGGAAATTTTCCTCTGGCGGGAACCGAACCCGCCTTCACCTGGTTCAGTGAGTCAAGCGGCCTACGCTCAAAACAAAAATGACTATAGCTACTTAACATTGTTTTTATATCTATTGGTATATTAAATAAATTAATGGTAAAATTACTTTATAAAAACAAGCTTTTATTTAAATGCCCTTAGTTTTCGTGTTCTCTTCAGCAAGCCCTTTCATTTGATGCCCATACTGTGGTAGAAAAAAAATGTGTGCAGAAAAAATAACGATTCCGCCATCTTGGATGATCTGCCATATTCGAATTAGAATGACGTCACATAGCTGAGCATTCATTGTCATACAAAGTAAGCGTGTGTACCAAATTTTAGCTCAATCGGTTAAAGATAACTGATTTAAAATTCAGTTGCAAGATTCCACCCGGACATACATACGTTGCAAGCTAATATAAAGCTTGTAAAAAGTCTATCCGACGAACGTCTGACGGAAAGTAGGGAGATTATTAAATCGCCGCGTGAGTTTGTCGACGATTATAAATGTGTTTTGTCTCAGCCGACGCCTACGTGTGAGCGGGACGCGGCTTTGATAATATTCGATTAGAAAAAGTGTAGGTTGAACGAGTGACACAACAAAAAACCCGGTACCGAGCCAAACTGTATTCTTGGTACCTACACGTTTTGAAAACATCCAACTTTTTAATAATCTACGAACATACTACGGCCATACCATCTTTTATCTTCGTATAAAAATGGACAGAAATTAACTAATGGCAATTCAGTAACTTATACGCCCTGAAAAAAGTGGGGCAAGCGAATTTAAATGACTTTATGAAAATACCGGCCAAGTGCGAGTCGGACTCGCGCATGAAGGCTCCGTACAATTATCTATAAAAACGGCAAAAATCACATTTGTTGTATGGGAGCCCCCTTAAATATTTTTTTTTCTGGTTCTTAGTATTTGTTTTTATAGGGGCAACAGAAATACATCATCCGTGAAAATTTCAACTGTCTAACTATCACGGTTCATGAGATGCAGCCTGATGACAGAGGGACGAACAGCGGAGTGTTAGGAATAGGGTCCCGTGTAATGAAGTATTTACTTACGAGTTGTTACATTTCGTTTTGGTATTGGCATAAAAATGCGTTCGTTTGCGCAGGTCGCATCGCGTGCACTTGCGCAGGTCGCATCGCGTGCGTTTGCGCAGGTCGCATCGCGTTCGTTTGCGCAGGTCGCATCGCGTGCGTTTGCGCAGGTCGCATCGCGTGCATTTGCGCAGCTCTTAATGAAAATGATAAGGCTCGTGAACTGACTATAGTTAGATAGTATAATTTCCATTCGTTATAGCGTAAAGTTTTGTGGAATCACCTTAGATAGTTATGCTTGCTCGGGGCATGATATAGAAGTTAGTAATGTAATATCAATAAACCAACTGTATTACCCAATGATATTCTAGTAAACAGATATGTTATACAAGCACAAAACAACCGAAAAAAGTGTTCCGCGTAACAGCGGCAGCACTCATACACACTTTTCATTCATTTTACATTTCACAACACGTAGAAATGTGCAAAAGAGATGGCTTGATTGGCTTCTTTTTTCTCGTTGGTTTTACCAACGAGAAAAAAGAGATAGCTAGTGTTGTCACTTGCGCTTCTTTGTGATGTAACATTCATGTCAACCAATCCGCACGTTGGTATCAAATATACGTCCTAATTAGGATGTATTCGAGTCTTCACTAGTGCGCGCTCATAACATATCTGTTTACTAGAAGATCATTGGTATTACCTTATACAAGAAGCACATTTTTCAACAAAATGTCATTAATGCTGCGATTAGTGACGCGTGGTCGTGTGGCTTTAACCACAAACACAGAAATTGATCTTTACGTATATTGACACACAGTTCGTTTTGATATCAGCAAAATATTTTGACGCGCGGCTTTTAACGCTTCAGTGTGCGGGGGGCTTCGATTCGCTCGCTTCAGTTGGTGCAGGGCGTTACCATTTCACTCGAGCGTAAAACAAAATATAGAAATAGCAATGAACCAGGAAAAATTTACAATGAAAACAATGGCGCAGAAATACAGCTGATTGATGACTAAAATTACTTCTCCGGCCGGGATTTATTTAGAAACGTACATATGCACTATCTGAGTCAGTGAAGATGATTGTGAAAAAATGACAGGTGGAATATCTCGCTTGGCAACCGTCTGGGGTAGCGACTGGCTCTTGAATCTGATGTGGCTGGTTCAAGGAAAAAAATTGCGAAACGTTCAAAGTTTGCATGGAAATGTAAACGAACGCTGAAGGAAAGGTCAAAATATCGCAGCGTTAAAGCTAAAATGTTTAGATAGCATCGTAGGCATGATTAAAACTGGGTAAGCAACAAGCGCGAGTACTGGGCCCCAAGTCTGCTAGCACTATCGTCGTGGAGTTGTTATGATTTCATTTTTAAAAGCATAAAAATTACATCATGTATCAATGGTAACTGATGACAAGGCATGCTTAGCTATATGACGTTATTCTAATTCCAATATGGAGGATCATCCAAGATGGCGGCATAGTTATTTTTTGTGCACTACCACAATATAGGGCTTGCTGAGGAGAACACGAAAACTTAGGGCAAATAAATAAAAGCTTGTATTTAATTTTTCACACAAATTATTGTAATTATGACTCGGCGGACTTCGTAGTAGCAGTGGTAGCCGAGTGGTCGAACACACGCTTTGCAAATCAAAGTGTGCAGGTTCAAACCCCGGCTCACACCTCTGGGATTTATGTGCGAATCTCATTTTCATCCAAGATTATCACTTGCTGTGAAACGGTGAAGAAAAACATCGTGAGGAAACCTGCACGTCTGAGAGAACTTGTCTAGTTCTCGATAGATGTGTGAAGTCTGCCAACCCGCACTAGGCCAGCGTGGTGGACTATGGCCTGAAATCCTCCACACATTGAGGGGAGGGCCGTGCCCAGTATTGGGACGTTAAAAGGGCTGTAGTAGTAGTAGTAGAACTTCGTATCACCTTTAATTTATTTTTATTCCTTTTTATTTTTCTATTTAAAAAATAAAACCACAACTGTATTAGAACGAACCAAACAAAAAGAAAAATATTCAAATCGGTCGAACCATTTTTGAGTATCAGCGAGACTGAGGAAGATAAATTGATGTTTATATAAATACAGATAGAAGAACTAATTATTGAGTTTGTCTTAGCAATTAATTACTTGCCACTTGCATTATATCTGCTAATCGCAGGCATTCCTCATTTTATTCCATTCGTTACGTTAAAAAGAAAAAGAAGAAATCGCTCATGACCTATTTTGTTTTAAACTCACAACAGGAAAATATAGAGAAGATATATATGTAACCCAGTGCCGTTAATAACAATAACAAGATGGAAGGTCACTAGGAAATCAGAGCAGCTATAAGAACGTGATAAATAAGGTGTGGGCAAAGTGGGGCCGCGAGCAGTGACGTCAAGGACCACCTGGTGGGCATAACCTGCCCCACTATTCAGATGATAGTTTCTAGGACACTGGCATACGCGCCCTGGATAAAGAAAAACTTCTTTTTACTACGCCCGTATAAGATACAGAGCCTTCCATGGGTACTTTTTTTATTTACGAAATGAATTAAATGATGGAACTTGATAGAATTTGATGAGAAATGGCTTCACACACTGTTAGCGCGTATTTCGCCAATGTCAAGTGATTAATAGCAGGTACAAATTCAAAAATACCATGACAAATAAACGGGTAATGAGCACCCTCATTAGAATACAATCTGACTATTTGTAAGTGCTTCTTGGTCTACATGTTAAAACGACATTGTTTTTCAGTTCATAGTTTCAGACGTCCAATTTTGAGATGGATGCGACAGTCACAATCGTACGGCAAATTGCGTCAACGAGTCCATTTTAGGTGGAATTATCTTTTGACGTTTTTAGGCAGTATATATACTGTAATATATGTGAGGTAGGCTTCTGTAGGCTTCTCAACTAGGTAACGCTTCTGCGTTACATAGTTTAGAATTATACGATGAGTAGGTGTTATTTGACGATATTTATTCATTATTATTTTAATTATCTATGATTGGGTCAATTAGTGCATTAGTAGCCGAGTGGTCGAACGCACGCCTTGCAAATCAGTGTGCAGGTTCAAACCCCGGCTCGCACCTCTGGGATTTATGTGTGAATCTCATTTTCATCCGAGATTATCACGAATGAAACGGTGAAGGAAAACATCGTGAGGAAACCTGCACGTCTGAGGGAACTTGACTAGTTCTCGATAGATGTGTGAAGTCTGCCAATCCGCACTGGGCCAGCGTGGTGGACTATGGCCTGAATCCCTCTTGCACTGAGGGGAGGCCCGGGCCTCTGATTACAGTAATGTCAAGACGCGTCAAAATGTTTGGCAATACCAAAACAAACTTTGTGTCCATATACACAAAGTTTTAATTTCTGTGGTAAAAGCATCGCGTTTAAATTCGCTCTCACTGTACAATGACATTTCGTTGATGAATGTGCTTTTTAGGGTTCCGTAGCCAAAGGGTAAAACGGGAACCCTATTACTAAGATGTATTTCTGTTGCCGCTATAACAACAAATACTAAAAAACAGAATTAAATAAATATTTAAGGGGGCTCCCATACAACAAACGTGGTTTCTTTGGCGTCTGTACAGATAATGGTAGGGTTCCGCCCTTCGTGCGCAAGTCCAACTCGCACTTGGCCGTTTTTTCTTCATAGAAAAAGCTCATTCATCAAGATACATATCTATATACCTAGTCCGTTTTAGTGTTGGCAAATTTTTGACGCACCCGTTTTGACGTCTTAGGCTGATTTTAGTCTCACGCTGACGGTCGGCGCGTAGCTTGTCAGCGCTGATCTTCAGCTCGTATCGTTCGGCCGTCAGCGCTAAGCGGTCAGCGCGACTCAAAAACGCTACCTGTAACTACATACAAATTGACCCACCAGCGCTGACTGTGCGCGTGCCGTCGGCGTAAGACTAAAACCAGCCTTAGTGTGCCCAAGATCTTACCCTATGAACCGAGGTTTGACTACCTAATGCGGATTATAAAAATCGTTAGATTATTAGATCAAATACGAAACGATTATTGACAATTCGATATTAAGAGAATCGATTAGACGCTCTAAATCGATTGCCCATAACGGAGAAAAAAATATAAGCGAACATAAAAACATCAAAGGAACACACAGAATATAATGCGACTGACCTGAGGTGTCCACGTGGCAGTGACACGCGAAGAACTCCTGCTCCGCGGCCTCTCCCCTCCCCGGTTGCCCCACAGCCGCGTGCGCACGCTCTGCACCACGCTGCTCGAGGACCGGGACTTCTGCATGCCACCTGCCGGGGGAGCCACAGCAGGTGCACTTCGACCCAGTAACGTAGAGAGGAACGAATGCGACTGTGTCGGCGACGCCGGGGAAGGCGGCGAGGTTGGCGTTGACGCGACTGACGCGAATTGCAAATCCCTATACGTTATTATCCACCCGTCCTCCGTCTGACAACCCTTATGGGGCCCGTCGTCATCCACATCACTAGGCATCCGAGGCTTTATGTTCCTCAGATTCTTGTCGTAATTAATACGCTTGAAGCGGTCCGCTTTGTCAGCGTCCACACTCTTCTTTCTCGCCATTCTCAGGTACCGTTTGATCGTGTCACTAACTGATTGTGAGACATCGTCGTGGTCGACGCTCGATCGCCGTCGAGCCGGCTTGAGCTTGTCCGGCGGCGGACCGGTCGGACTCGTCGGAGCCGTAGCCGCCTCCAGCTTCTCTCGGTACGCACGCTCCATCTCCAACAGCACCTCCTCCGGAATAGGAAGGGTCTGGGTGCCGCACTCCACATATTTATCCTCGAGCGATTCGTGGAACACCTCGATGAGTGGAGGTGGGGACATCGGCGGCGACCGCAATGAGTCCTCACCGTCATTGTAATGCGAGCCACCAACAGTCCTACTACGCGGTACACTTCTAGAGTTAGAATTGAGGCTGCTTGCGAATCCACTAGGTCCATAACCACTGGGACCGCCACCACCGCCGCCGCCGCCACTCCTACCGCCTCTATATGGCTTAGTCTTACGCAGATCATGATACAGTCTTTTCAACAGATTCCTATCGGTCAACAGGTCCTGTACTATGTTATCCCTATTCGGATATCGGCCATAGTACCTGCCCAAGTTCTCCAGCAGCGTCCTCTCTCGCGTGGGGTTCGTGTCGGAATCCGCAGGGAGCCGTTCGGATTGCTGTTTAAGATATTTCCTTAAAGAGCGAACCAGCTCATCCGTGTCCGAGAGTCTCGTGGGGCCGGAATCCTCCTCCACTTTCAGGTACTTGCGCAATAAATCAACTAAACAGGACTCCTCTTCCTCGGGCGGCGAGCGACCGCTCGAGTCGTTGGAGGCGCTCCTGTGCTGCGACGTCGACGAGCCGGCCGCGTTGTGCTTGCCGGCTACGATGGTGGGTAGCGGCGACGCGAAGAAGTCCCTCCGGAGCTTGGCAATGTCGAACCTGCCACCGGAGGTGTGTCCGATGTAGAGGTCCGTGGGGCGCGAGGGCGGTGCGGGCGCGTCGTCGGTCGGCGAGCGCGCGCGGACCGAGCCACCGCGGGCGCGCTTCTTGCGTCGCGGGCGTGGCAGCGCGCCTGGGTATGAACTCTTGCGCCACAGCAGGAATCGCGGCTCGCGCGCGCATACCTCCTGGAAGTATGCCTCGAGCCTCGGCACGTCCTCGGCCCGGTTCTGCGCACCCTCCGGGATGAGCCGGCGGCCGGCGTCCGACATGTACTTCCATGTCTTCCGCGTGAGCAGCCATCGCTCGCGAGGCTTCTCGCGGCGGCGCGCGACCTTCGTCATGGGGTCGGAGGTGGAGGTGGGCTCGAGGCGGGTGGAGCGACGGCGGCGCTCCATGGCCGCGGGTCACATGGGGTCGGGCGGGCTCGCGGCACCCTCACGGCATCTCGCGACCTCGGCCCGCGCACCTGCCCGCGCGAAACTGAACACTACTCCGCACCGTTCGGTATATTATGCGCCGAAATAGCCGTCCGGTTATAGAGCGGCCGTGAACTGGATATAGGGTGCGCACACGCAGGGGACCGGCGCTGGCGGCGGGTCGGCGCGGGACTGCCGCCCGCCCGTAAACAAACCGCGCCCGCCCACATGCTGCGGCCCCCGCCGCCCGCCGCGCGCCGCCCGCCCCGCGCCCAGCCACCGCTTCCTTGACCTATGCGGTGACATGCCCTTACATCCGTAATTGACGATGGTCAGGGCTTTACACTTCCGATACACTCCATGTAGATTGTGTTTTAATTTTCTTTAACGCCGTGAAAGCCTCCATTTTCGTATAAAAAATATTGAACTGAAATTTTTCATTGTTTAATTTTATGTTAGAAGTTTGATAACCACAGAATAGAAATAAATTATTTCCATGTTTAATATTATGTATAGGTATGTGTTTATTTCTATCAGGATCATTGATTCCTAACAGATTCAGATCTTTTCATGTCTTTGAGATCATATTTTGTTTGTTTTTATTCTAATAATTTGCAATGTGGACGCATTCATTTCCTCACTATGACAGATAGTGTATACATGTACGCATTCATGATATATAAAAATATAATCTAAGCAAACATATCGAGATACTGATTGACAAAATATTTATTTACGGTTACATATTGAGGTGACTGTTTGATTTATAATTTTCTAAAATTATTTGTAAAATAAATGTTGCAACCAACACGTAAACACTAAGGTTCTGTGGCGCACCCTATATCTCGCCACGAAGCCGAACTTCCACCAATCGCCACTAAATGACTACCGACACATCGCAATTCTACGCGTACAAGAAATTAAACCGCCATACAAAGTACTATGAAAATCCTAGTTCGCGATAGAAGAGTTTTCGACGATCTGAACTATACAGGGTGTTTCAGAAGTCCGAAATAATACATTGACGTTTGCATCAGTATCGGGCATACAACTGAATGGCATAAAAATTTGATGGAATTCGACCATATTTTTCAAACTTTCTTTTCGTCGTCAATTTCTATAACTCGTAATATCTCGAGTCCTATGTAACATTTGCATGTTCTGTTTTGTGAATATTGGTAGTCGCCCCTCATAAGTGTAGTTTACACTGCTGAATAGGGTTTTAGATGTACCCAAAGGCCAGAACACGATACCCGTGGCCAATATTCAACGGTCTATAACTCAGAAACTCTGATAAACTGTCTTCACTAAGCATCCACATATGAGCTACCGTATATGTACTCAAAGTATTATTTCGGACTTCTGATACTGTATATACAAATTCCCCAACAATATCAGCGGGGCGTAGTGGACCCCACCAGGTAGGCATACCACCCGCCTGGCAGGAAGAACTTCCCTTTTCCGCCAAAGTTCTATTCAATACGAACGCATTCATACATTCCTTATCACTGTACATCCATTTCCTTAACATCGTCGGGATTTTGGAACTTTTTGAGTGAAAACAGCGGGATTCTTTCGTCGAAAGCGGGATGTAGTAAAAAAACGTATATAATCAGAAGTTTTCAAATATTTATCTTTTTATTTGAATTAAAATTACGTTTACGTGAAAATAGATAGCAAAAATAGCCATGGAAAATGTATTTCAATAAAAATATGATATTTTAAATCAGATTTACCCTATCTTTTGTATTTCGTGAGGCGATGTTTTCCTAGTTTGACTGCACACTGCGTGCATGGTCGAGTTATCTCCGAAAAGCGGGACTGAGCCTGTCCCGCGCGGAACATTTAATTTTTATGTAAAAATCGGGACGGCCCGCGACGTCTGGCAACGCTGGTTAACACCCTTAACTATCAGGCAGTAGGCTTAACCGTGATAAATAGAGCCAAACCCTGAAAAAACGCCCCGGGATAGAATAACATTTACAAAAGGAACCTACGGGGTATAAAATGACTTCATCGAGGGCTACACTTCGCAACACATGCATTGTTTGCAAATATAAATTTGTAAAACTTGCTTTGAGAAGTAAAACAATAGAAAGTTGTACCTATGTACCTATCTATCCATGGCTGAAACCATTCTGTTTGACATAGATAAGCGATAATAGTGAACCGTTTACAAGTTTCTATAGATAACTAAAATGTCAGTTATCATATCATATCAAAATAATATTGGGACTGTTCATCATCCATTTTTATTTAAAATGCGTATTTATTGTATTTGCCATTGCTATTCGAACCCTTCGTGCGCAAGCCCGACTCCCACTTGGCCGGTCTTGTTATTATTTTTTTACGAAATGAGCGAAATGATGATATTTAATGGAATAAGATGAGGTATGGCTTCACCTGCGACTAGCGCGGGTATTTCGCCAATGTCAAGTAATTAATAGCAAGGACAAATTCAATAAATACACATAATCTTCTTCTTCTTTTTTAAAAAGTGTTTGGCTCAATCAATAAAAATGAATGATGACAGTGATAATTATATTACTTTCAGTCAAAACTTCAAAAGACGTTAACTTAGTACAAAATATGTCAAAAATAGACAGTTACTATCAGAAACAACAATACTTTACACTCACCGACCTACCAAGTGATTTGCATACTCTGTTGTTGGCAAAATCATCGAGTAAATTCGATGGAGCATTGGTAGCCGAGTGGTTGAACACACGCCTTGCAATCAAAGTGTGCAAGTTCAAACCCCGGCTCGCACCTCTGGGTTATGTGCGAATCTCATTTTCATCCGAGATTATCACTTGCTATGAATCGGTGAAGGAAAACAATCGTGAGGAAACCTGCACGTCTGAGGGAACTTGACTAGTTCTCGATAGAAGTGTGAAGTCTGCCAACCCAGCCAGCGTGGTGGACTATGGCCTGAATTCCCCTCGCATTTAGGGGAGGCCCGTGCCCAGTGGGACGTTAAAAGGGCTGTAGGTAGTAAATACGATATCATATCTTTTAAAAAGTAAAGTGTACTTTGAGAGGTGGTGATAAAGCCCCTGTACCTAACTACAGTGAAAGTGACACGGTGTTTTAAAATGTCAGCAACGAGGTAGAGACAATGTTAGCTAATAATAACCGCGTTACATCAGTTATCTGCTGTATTTTGGCCGCACCACGCGCCGCTGGACACTTTAATGCCGCCATCATGGTAAATTATTTCGACATTGATGCGTTACGAGAAAAAAATTGCAGAACGTTTCGTAAAAGATAACTCTGAAATCGTAAAATAGTTCCAAACAATGCTGGATAGCTGCAGATAGCTGTGCGCTCACAGACACGCCAAAATACATGAGACTAATTTGTTATCAAAAACGCGAGCGATTTCAGTCGCATGCTCGCGTGGCTTTTGACACAGAAATTCAATCTTTACGTATATTAGCATAGAGTACATTTTTAAAAACGCCAAATTATATCGTTCGCCACAGTATGTGCAAGGCTAGTAATTTGTAAATGTATGGCCTATCTTAGTCCTACTACTAATTCAATATTAAATAGATTTTTGTTAGAGTAAATTATCAATCAAGAAAGAAATTACATAACTGAATTAAAGTATTTAGTTGTGTAATTATAACAGTATGAAGAATAAATATGTTTGAAATAAAACTATTTTACGGATTCTATCGCGTTTATTTACTATTTTATTTTCCCGACGTTTCAGCTGCTTTACAGCAACCATGGTCACGGGGGGACTGAGGTAGACGTTAAATAGTTTTATTTCAATGTATAGTATTCACGTAAATATAAGAAAACAATAAATAAATATGTTTTTAAATGAATAATTACTTTCTTATTCTAGATATAAGATTAAACAAAAGTACCTATAAAAGTATTATACAATTTGTATTATTATTTTTTAATTAAAATAGGCGGCGAGGCCTTGAAGAAAAAACTGTCAATTTTAAAAATAAATGTAGGTATGTACTCGTACGTGCATCGCTAAGTACTTATAAATTCTTAACAGATAATAAAGAAAAGTTTTATAGCCGTTATGTAAATGCACAAAATTCATAAATTTAATTTAAAAAATGGGTTTGTGTTTCAAAAAGATACTTCGGTTATAAGGTATTATATTCTAAATTATTTTTACTTCTTGCTACACCATTGTTAATATATTTAATACACCAATTAATATACTATTTGCCGTTACTTAAAAACGAAACGGCGACAACCGTTTCCATCGTGAAACTTTCCCCACTGGAAATGATCAAAACATGTGGAAAAATCAGTTTTACTGCCGCTCTGTGATATCAATAAAAATTTTAGCGTAAAGTGTTTGTAGCGTGGAAGAGTCTCGGGATTGCATCGCCAATCGCCACATTCTGCACGCCCCGTGATATACATAACTTCCGAGGCTGCTTATAAAACGCTCCGCTTCAAAAATAAACTAATGACATAAACAAATAATTTGCCCGCGCGAGTTTACACTAGTAGCGCCATCTAGTTCGCGCGCCACGAACGAGGAAAATTGAAAACTTGCCAGATTTTCCCATTCAGGTTCGACTTATGTTTCAGACCAAAAGCTTCATTATTTAACCGCTAGATGTCGGTAGTAGTACATACTTAAAAAAAAATCTGAAACACCTGTTTCAGAAAATTCCTACAAATTAACCACCTTGTATTTAATAAGCCGCATTATATAACATTGTTTATTAAAGAATTTGTATTACAAATGCGACTCACATCGACATATAACATTACAGAAATATCAATGGGCACTATATAAGAATTAACGACGCGATAACAATTAGTTTGTATTGGTGTTTTGGCATGCGCGTGCGCATTGTATCACGCGTTCTAATTTTTGCAATACCATAACGGATATTGTATTGTAATGGCACAATAGCAGCAGTCGGTTGCCAGCCACGATTCGGGGAACATGGACTTGCGTCAATCAGTATTAGTGATGGGTAACTCAATTTTATTTGAGGAGGAGTGAGTGCACCTCATTTCACCTCGCGAGGTGGTCACAAGATACACCTTATTTGAGGTGAGGCATCGCTCGGGCGCGGATTCACTTCGTTCGCTTACTTAGCTTACTCACTCATACAGCTCACTCATTCGCGACACGATTAAAACTTTTCACAGCAACTTTTACATGGGACGTAAGGAGTAAGTGAACGAGTGAGGCGCTTCTATGTTAAAATCTGAGTAGCTCGTTTAATTTGTGCCAACAGGACTTTAAATGAGTTGACTCATGAGTGACGGACACATCTCTAATCAGAATGGAGAACAATGGAGTGACGAGCAGAAAATGTGTCGCAAAATTGGGGCTAAAATTATAAGCATGTACAAATGCGGTTCAAAGAAATGGGAGACCATGTAGGTTCACTTCGGCGTAGCAGAGCCCCAAGTCGTCTAACTAAAGTCGTGAACAAACAATTGTAAAACAACATATTGTATCAATGGAGCTAATATTCTAGCTAATGTGACTAGTCTAATAGCTTCAAGGCGACAAAATGTAATGTCTATACTGCGGAGCAATTCTCGCAAAATCGACAAATCTCTAATTCGAAATATGTCGAAGCAAAACGTCAAATAGGTCGTATTTATTTCACAATGATATACAACTGTTTGCCTTCATATCATTATGACAAAATCCTCTCCATCCAAAGGTTGTCTGAAAGAGATCGCAGCTTGCGATAAGACCGCCCAATGTTCACTTCTATTTGTTCTTGTTTTTGTCAAAAGGTATATGTTGTGTAATTTCCATGTTTCCATGTTTGGTGTACAATAAAGAATTTTCTATCTAACTATCTATCTATTTTTTCATTATTTTTCCGACATATGTCGAACGGAGATGATGTCGGTCATGCGAGCATGGGACCCAATGCTGGTCATACTTTAGCTACTTCAATGTTGTTTTCATGCCTTAAAAATTAAATCATAGCAACTCCACAACGATAGTGTAATAAGACTTGTGCCCTGGCGATTTGAGACGTACTATGCGATTCAAATAAGAATAAAAATGCCATTAAACATTTAAAGTATGGTTTGCAAAAAAACTTATTTGCATATCAATAATAATAGTCTTATAATAAATACAGACTTAAGTCGATCCTATTCTCCTTTGAATCGCATAGTATATTTTATTAATCTCCTAGACGTTGATAAATCTTAATATTATCACGACATACTTCTCGGTAACAGAGAAAGAAGATAATTAAACAGGGAAGACAAATGGCTGTCTCTCGCGCAGTTTCACGGATACAATATTTTTGCGATTTCTGTAAGGAGGTAGTCGACCCCGCGAGTCCGACGACCTTCGCTGAATTATCGCCCCGCACACACAGGAGCGAGTGAATTTACGTGACCGTTTCTTGTGTACTCCATGTCTCTATATCAAAAGATTGAATTTCCGTGACTAAATCACGCGATCACCTATTAAATTTGCTCGTGTCATCGAGGACCTTTAATAAATGTGCGTTTGCAAGAGTTACCAGTTAACACAGTTCGTTTTGGTATTTAAATAAGTATTGGCAGACGTCAAATACTCATCGTATGATCTCAAACTAAGCAATACTTGCAATATTGGGTAGCGTACAATGGACTGGGGGCATACCCAGACCAGTGCAAATTACGAAAAGGCCAGTTTCGAAATTTTCCACGTGCGGGAATCGAACCACCTGGTTCAGTGAGCTGAAGGGCCTACCTGTACGGTGCGGCACAACCGCACATATACAAATCATCAACTGAGCATTTTACGTGACACGATCGGTATCATTTGCAATACAGACCAGTTCGCGAGACCAGCAAGGAACCCGCGCGTGCTCACTTATCACGACCATCAAATCATTAGTTAACTTGCCCAAGGTATACACGCTTGGTCAGGCGCTGGTCCGGCTCCACAGGAACTCATTTAAGGGATTTTAGTTATTTGTCCCGTTTTCCTCCTCCTTCCTACCTTTAAATCTTGTTCAACACGTAGTTTGTGTAGTGATTTAATTGTGTTTTGAGAATGTATAGCCTCATTAACTTTATATTGTATAATTGTTAATTAAGAAAAACACAAAAATGTAAATCCTTATTTGAAAAAAGCAACCATGGAGTTTCTTGCCCATTCTTCTCCATATGAAATGCATTCCGAATGGGTGATAGAGCTACTATTTTTACTATTTATTGACGATTCATAAGTGCCTGTATTGGTTTATATGAATAAAAAATATTCTGATTCTGATTCTGATTCAATATTCTTTTATATACTTTATGTGAGTTTAATTCCGCAAACAAACAAACCTAGCAACAACTCGTAAAATGTCACACATGACTATATTTAAAATGAACGGTAATGATGGTAATGGACGCTCCAATTTCATAAATTACTAGCGTTGAGCCAGTTTTCTGGGTCTATTCATTCATGTTTTAGCAGTTTTGCGAATTGTAATTGTTACTTCTGAATTTTAATGTGGAACAGTGATAATAGCAGTTTTTTTCATGGAAACTACTAGTAGTGAGAGATGCATAGTTTAGTTTTAAAATCGGTATTTATGTCGACACCTATCAAATATAGATAATATCGAATATTTTTATCGATATTTTTTGAGAATTACAACGTTTTAATTTTACAAACATATAAATTGAAAAAAAAAAACAGAAATGTTCGATTATCTGTCATAACATAATTATAGTCTGTAGACTTGCATCGTTCAATGTTACCGCCATATGAAAGCGAAAAAATACCAGAACCCATATGAACTCTATGCCCAATCAATAAAATTGGTAAAATCCCATCGTGGTTGTTCATATTCTCCATCATACCGATATTGTTATCTATACCTACTAATATCTAAAGAAGAAAGATTTGTATTTCTGTATGTAACGAATAAACTTAAAAACTACTGGACCGATTTCAAAAATTCTTTTGCCTTTAGTGATCTACATTATCACGACTAGCACAGGCTATATTTATTCATGGCAAAATGTTTTACAAGAAAATGTCCACCCGTGCAAAGCCGGGGCGAGCCGCTAGTTTATAATATTGATATACAAATCGATATAGATATATGCAATACTATTAGTAGTCGCCAATCTAAATACGTGTGCTAGGAGCTTACGACTACAGTTTTATGGCCAAGGTGGGAAGCGAACCCGGCACCTCTTGATTAAGAGGGCAGTCCGTTTGGCCACCTAAGTTGTCTTCATAATTTTTTCATCTCATTTAAGTACATTTCTCAGAAAGTGTTTCGCGTTCCTCCCAACTTCAGTTTTTATTTTTCATTCCTTTCGCGATTGTAACAGACCACTTCCTGTACAGACGATTCAAAGAATTCAGTTTCAGGAATTCAAAAACGTCTGATTTTATTTGCAAAACGTGTTTGGTATACTTGTTTTAGTGTTTTTTTTCCCTCCTTCATCCTTTCTGTATTTTATTATAATTTGTCACACGTTTCCTGAATAATTTTGTTATCTTTGTAACGAATTCCAAAAAATAATCGTGTTATTACATATACATATGTATATCCAAGATTAAACCAAAAATTAATTAACATAACATAATTAACATAAGTTTTTTATATTTGTTTCAAAATTTTCCGATTACCCGGTTACTGGCACAAGTACCGGTTCTTAAGAAAATGTGTAAAAAAGGGCTTTTAGTGTATGTCCCAAACAAACTTGAAGTTTGTACTAATTAAGACTGAGTTTGAGGTTAAAGTTAAGGGTTTTAGATTTAAAAATGTACAATCTTTCCATTTTTGACATAAAATTAGGGGTTAAAGTCACGGTTTTCTTGTTATTTTAACTTAAGTGGGGGTATGCCAACAGTGGGTATGGTTAGCCTATCTAATAGAGATTAATTTAAGCTCACGAGAATTGCCCGCAGGGCTTTAGAATTTTACTGTTTTTGTCATAAAAAATACTAAATTACCATTCAAATTTCGATCGTGAACATCAAAGTCACCATCTGTCATAAATCACAAAGCTTTGTAATTATGAACAGTTTCTTTCTTCTATTTCATTGACACAGATTCGTGGGTTAATGAACAACCTAAATACCTCACACTTATATCAATCCACGCCAAGGTCTGCTCCATCATAATATTTGGGTCATTAATAATCCGATGTAAACATTTTTGAGAATTTCACATTACATTGATGTTGCTGTCATAACAGTCGCCCTGTAAACGCCGGGACGAGCGATTTCACATGACATTATTCGAAAATGAACTCTTTTCTGATTTACATAAGGATTAAATGTCTTTGGCAAAAGCCAAGCGAAATTTCTCGCGTGACATTTCACGGAACAATGTTCTTTTTTATTAGTTAATAGAGTCCGTTTTTGGTATTGTTAAAAAAATTGCCGCATCTATCTTCTTGAGGCTTATCGTCTCACGCTTGATATATAGGATAAGAAAGCTTTTGTTCACGAGATAAGTTATAATCTTCCTTCATTCTCATATATAATTATGAAGTGCTACCTATAAATATTAAAACCTTGTAGAATACATTATTACTTAATCTTGAATAAAAAATATGTTCGTATGCAAAATCTAACTTTCAAACTCTTCGCTTATTGGTTTGCAGTTTGCAGTAATCTCCTTTCCTCTACGACTCTAGCTGGTTGCTACGCCGCTGTACTTAGCGCTATAACATCTCTATGATCCACAAGGAGAGTCTTAATGTTGGACTTCAGGTCTCTACACACCTTAATTATGTTAACTGGTGTTATCAGATCTTTGCGCTCATAGGAAAGGTATTCATCAAATAACTACCGTTGTTCTCTGTTCACACCCTCAAGTTTGGTTGTAGAATATTATCGCGTAACATCAAACGATTTACTTACGCCTGCTATGGTATATATAAGGCGCCTTTCGGCACAGGTGACACTACGGTAAAGTTCATCACAATCTATGGCTGCTATTTTAGTTCTTGTCTGTTTCTTTCCTTTATGTATGTAACTTGTTGTGTCTGAGCCAAATAAAGGTATGTTCTTTTTTATTTTCCTTTAAATATATTCAGATATATGCTCAGGCAAAGTAAAGGAAAAGTAGGTATACTTTGATAGGTAAATCCAATTGTTAAAACATCATGAACATAATTTCTACTCCATTTCTGTAAATAAAATTTAAGATATCGTAATGTTCCATTTATCCCTGCTATCGGTGCCCGCAGTATGTTTTTGCCGCTCTCAAATGTCACTACACACGTTAACGGGATTCGTAGTTGATCATCCGCCATCTTTAGCACTGTCATCACCCATTTTGATGTACAATGTGTATTTATAAAATTTGTTATTGCTATCAATTACTCGACATTGGCGTAAATAGCGACGTACGATTAGTCGTAGGTGCAGCCATTCCTCATCTTATTCCTTTAAAATTCTTCATTCATTTCGTATAAAGAAGAAGATTCATAGTTCATAAACTCGACACTAGAGGCGTTGTACGAGTTTACTTTACGTTCACGATAACGCAGAAACTTCCAAATTGTGGTAATCTCACACTAGGCTTGTATTGACGTCGATAGTAATTTACACAAACTACATTTGACAGAGCTAAACATATCGCCATCTCGCTCATACGTTAATAACAGAAGAAGGACAGCAATACGATTAGTTTTGTGTAGTTTAGTCCGCCGGAATCGACATATTTGTTAGTTTTTTTGACGTGATAGCGCATTCGGTGCGAAATCGAGTCCAGCGCGCGCGCCTCCCCCGCCGTAACTGAACTAAATTCCTCGAAATTGACGTTCGATACACTTTTAGTCGCATTCGTTCTCTAGGTCGGACACATATGACATTGAACTTACACTAAAATTTAAAATAAAATGATTCTACGGTCACATAAATTAAAGTACATTTTAGAGGACAAGGATGAGTATGTACATTTAACTTATTTGTAAAATAAATTATCTTAGTAAGAGGTATCAAGGTCGGGGACACTTGGGCATTAACTAACGCGTCAAAATATTTGCCAATACCAAAACGGACTCTCTAACAATACACATAAAGATTGAATTTCTGTGGTAAAAGTCACTCGACCACGTGTCAAGATTCGCTTGCGCTGTTCATGACATTTCGTTGAAGAATGATCTTTTTCTATGAGTCAATATAGTTCATTTTAGTATTGGCAAAAAGTTTGTTCGAGGCTTAAATAAACAGGTGTTTCAGAAGTCCGAAATAATACTTGGTCGTTTGCATAAGTAACGGGTATACAACCGAATGGTATATTTTTCACCGCGAATTTCACAAAACTTAAAATATCTCTAGTCCTATATTTTTAATTAGACGAAGTCAACTGACGTTTGCTGTGTTGTCAGTTTTTGATGAAATAAAAATAGTGTTGTGACAAAGTGAATGATTGAAAAAACTCCTGAATGAATGAAATTGTCTTTTATAGTTTTGATTCTCTGATTGAATCGATTGATCTGATTGAACGAGAACTAAACGCATCACTATTACTTTAAATATGGCAACATTATTTTACAAAGTGACATTAGCTACTGTCAGTTGGCTTCGTCTAATTAAAAATACGACTATAAGTGCAGTGCCGTAAATAGGGCGGTGCCACCGGTGCCCAGGCACAGGGCGTAGACTCTGGGGGGCGCAAGAATGGCCAGACCAGGCAGTACTATTATTTTTCGGTTTGCTCCTGATAAGGGCGCAGATATAGAAGCTCGCACAGGGCGCAGATAAGGCTATTTACGGCACTGCCTAAGTGTCTATTTCTGTTTTCTGTATAATAGTAGTCGCCTCTCGTTGATGTAGTTTACCCTGTTAAATAGGGCCAAGGATGTACCCTAAGGTCACAACACGATACCTGTGGTAATTATTCAAAGGTCTGGTACTCAGAAACTATGATAGATATAGTCTGCCTTCACTAAGCATCTACATATTAGCTACCATATATTTATAATGCGATCCAAATAAGAATAGGAATGTCAATAACCTCTATCTGTCAAATGTCACTTGAAAAGTATGGTTTGCAAAAAGTTATATGCATTATCAATAATAATAGTCTTACATCACATTTAAATAAAAAGGTTAAATTAGTAGTAATTAGTGTCTTAATATAATATAAAGTCAAAATTCGTTTATGTTTGTCACAATATGGCGCAAAGTCGATCCTATTCTCATTTGAATCGAATAGTACCTAAAATATTATTTCGGACTTCTGATACACCCTGTATAGTCGTGTTATTTGGCATCGTTGATTTAATTTTTTTGTAATAAAGACGTATTTACGAGCACTCTTGCAAATAAGCAAGCACGTGGTCGTGACGGAAATTTTCTTATAAAAAAAAAACATTTTATTAATGAGGTTGTTCACTTTTCCTCAATTTGCGCCAAAATTTAACGCTTCCAGTTACACTTTTGAATGATTATTTAAAATTTAACTGCCCTTTTATTTAAAAATAATAAGTGTCGGTTTGATAGAGACAAATTTTGTTTTACTACAAACTATCATTCATCCTTGTTCTCTATAGAAATTAAAGGTATAAAAACTCTGACAGAGGCGTTGATTTTTGCGCGAGTATATCTACTTACTTAATTGGTAATATTGCAAATTTTCATGCAAAAATTTATTTATTTTTTCTTAAAAAAAAAGTACGGTCGCGAATTTAAATTCCGAGCGAATGGCACAATTCAAAATTCGAACTAGTTATTTGGAAAAAAAAATATGAAAGTGGTTCGAATTCAAATAGTCGCGACTGTACAGAGTTTAGTTAACTTACATGAATTACTATTGTAATTGACAGTATTCTCCACTTGTATGCCCATGGTGTCGGGTCAGACCATCCCCGAACGTTCAGTATCCAGTGAATGGTCGAACGCTGCGCGCTCGGCACACTCCGCGAGCTCACTTCATCACTTTACATCACCGCACTAGTTACACTTTGCACATCACTAGTATTGAATTTGACATCTTTATACAAACTTTTTGCATTCACATTTATTGTTGGCTGGAAATAATAATGATGGAATTATTTAAATATTATCAAACAAATGTCTATCGTTCGAAATTTAAATAAATAAACCATTAGCTTCTTGTAAACTCTAAAAACAAAAACAGTTTTGTTTTTCAGTATTAAATTTAGTTTGTTCTAAATTCGAATTTTAAATTGAAAAATACTTACATCGTTAGTAAATATATCTCAGAATAGAAAATTAATTGATACTGAAAGTTTTCAATTGAAATGGTATTTATCCAAAGCTTTTATTACTTGATATCTAAACTAAATACTATTCTATAAAGTATCTATCATCAATACTTAATAATTACACACTTATAAGACAGTAACAATTAATATGAATGCAATAAATGAGGATCGCACTTGAGATTTCGCACATGGAATGTGTAGACGATTCAGAGGGCGCGCGCGTAGCTGGCGAGCCGCGGTGCGCGGGCGCATCCCGCCGGTGCACGCATATCACTGCGCGTCTGTAACCAATAGAGAAAAACATATTACTATTTTCATATCGAACGAAAGTAGAGGGCGGAAATTATTTTTCACAAACTAGGTACATAATATATCATTTAGTTAAACCTATTAATTATGCACTTATGGCAAATCTTACTGAAAGTATGCACGTGTTGATAAGAAGAAGAGGTGCATACAATGAGCAGTGGAGAATTAAACCTGTAAAATTAAACCTTTTTTCTTATTTGTGTAGACTAAATAGCACTTACAAATTATAAATAGCACTTACAGCAGTACTGCTAATACTGCTTGTACTGAGAAATCTACCTACAAAAAATTAACATTGTATATCAAACGTTAAATATACCTATATAATTAGAGGCTTTTTTTAAACGTAGTCAAGTGATAAAATATCACCGCTATACACTATCACTATAGATCACTATAGATAGTCTCGACATATGTCGAATTAGACATGATGTCCATTTTGCGAGAATTGGGTCTCTGATCTGTTTATACACCACGGCATACATAGAGCTCTGTAGTAAGCAGAATAATAAAAATAACTCATATCACTCATCAAACACGTTCATTCAATTTACATTCATCTCGCGAATTCATTAATCCCATTCACCAAACAACATAACACAGGTTTTAGGGTTCCGTACCCAAAAGGGTAAAACGGGAACCCTATTACTGAGACTTCGCTGTCCGTTCGTCCGTCCGTCCGTCCGTTCGTCTGTCACCAGGCTGTATCTCATGAACCGTGATAGCTAGAAAGTTGAAATTTTCACAGATGATGTATTTCTGCTGCCGCTATAACAAAAAATAGTAAATTACAGAATAAAATATATATTTAAGGGGCTCCCATACAAGAAACGTGATTTTTTTGCCGTTTTTATAGATACTGGTACGGAACCCTTTGTGCGCGAGTCCGACTTGCACTTGGCCGGTTTATTTTCTATCCAAATATTTATGTAATTAGGGTTAGCTTTCTACTGGAAATATAATTATGTCTGCTATATGTCTTGCATTCATGGAAAACGGTCTAGATTTACCGCTACAAATGGTTGCAAGTGGGCTTTATGTACCTTGTAAGGGTTTTAACCTTTAAATTAAACCCCTAGCTTCATCAAATGATGAAGCTCGTTTTTATTAGATGCATTGTTTCATAAAATAGTACAGAAGTTTCCCCTTGCTTTCTGCACCGCAGTTCGTAGTTTTTATTTAAATCGAAAGTCTGGATAGTCTTTATTTATATAAGCTAAGAAAACGTGCCGATTTTTTCATATTAAATCCACATTTATATCACGAAGGTCACGACAGGAAAACATACCAACAATATAATATTAATGTGTCTACCATTCTGCCGGGAAACAAAATAAAATTGTCATAAAATTTTGACGAGCGGAGATGTGTTACCAGATTATAAACAGGTGACCGTCATTGCCACTTAAAGAAACAACTCCCTGGAAATATAGTTTTTAAAAACGCAATTAAGACCAATCGGATGTAGGGCACTGAGTATTTGAGCACAATTTAATTTACAAATAAAGTTATTTATATTATTAAAAAAACGTCCCAAACGTTGTTTATTGAAGTTTGTTAGTATTGCTTACACTCATTAACGGCTTGATCGATTTGATAAATATTTTTTTTTACAAGCTTTATATTAACTTGCAATGTATGTCCGGGTGGAATCTTGCAACTGAATTTTAAATCAGTTATCTTTAACCGATTGAGCTGGAGTTCGGTGTACAAGCTTATTTTGGATGACAATGCATTCTTACCTATGTGACGTCATTCTAATTCCAATATGGAAGATTATCCAAAATGGCGGAATAGTTATTTTCTCTGCACTACCACAGTATGGGTATCAAATGAAAGGGCTTGCTGAGGAGAACACGAAAACTAAGGGCATTTAAAATATTTTTTACCTTTAATTTTTATTTATTTGAATAGATGAATAAGTTATGAAAGGGATTTTTTGCTCTAGTTAAAAGGAAAAAAAAGTGAAACAAAATTCACCGGGCCATCTAGTAACTGATAAGATCAAAATCAGTTTTATTAATGTTAGTAAGCCAACAAGTCAATTACTAATTATTAAATTTAGAACCTGTTCCGGTAAAAAAATGTTTGTGAGTATGTAATTCACATTTACACAAATTACCTTTAAGGTACAAATTTACAAAATATATTTACCAAATCGTTCAACCCTACCACGGTAATTGAAACCCACTCAGAACAAATTCACGATACTATTAAACTTGTCACCGAGTGCCGTCAGATGGCGTGGTGTTACGCCCTGCACACACAGAGGCGAGCGAATTAAACTGACTTTTTTTTAAAAAATGTGCTCAGGTGTGATATACATAAAAATTGAATTTCTGGTGTAAAAGCCACGAAACTCGATACATCATCATCACGCCTGTATTCCCCGAAGGGGTAGGCAGAGGTGCACTGTAGTGCGCCATCATTTCGCCGATGTATTTTGGTCCCAATGTAATAGGGGGCGAGCCTCTTGCCATATGCCCCGGTATAATGATACCGGGCACATTCTCCCTCAATACGAGGGAGATTTTTGGGCTATAGTCCACCACGCTGGCCCAGTGCGGGTTGGTGAACTTCACACGCCTTTCTATAAACGTGCAGGTTTCCTCACGATATTTTCCTTCACCGTTTCATAGCAAGTGGTTATCTCGGATGAAAATGATATTCACACATGAAACACAGAGGTGCGAGCCGGAGTTTGAACCGGCACACTTGATTGCAAGGAGTGCGTTCGACCACTCGGCTACCACGGCTATTCCACGAAATGCCACGAAACTATTCCTCAAAATTTGTTTGCGTCATCGATGACATATCGTTGGAGAATTCACTTTTTCTAATCGTTATTACAGTTCGTATTGGTATTAGCAAAGGATGTGTCGTTATATTATAATGCGGCCGCGCCTGTGGACGCAGGGTTTTAGAGCACTTAAAGATCTTTTAATAAATGAATATATCATTGATGTTAGTGGAACGGTATTAGTGTCACATGTATTGGCACTAAGTCATAATAAATACAGGCAAAATTGTTTAAAAAATATTATTTTTACATGTCTTTTGATAAACGTTTTAGCTGTCTGGGTCACTATGTAAACTTTCCGACGATTGCAGAAGATAATTACAATGCTTTATCACGATGTTCCTTCATTAACTTCTAAAGGCATAAAAGTCCTATGCAATTCGACAAACGCGTGAGCCGAATTTTTTGCCATCACCAAAGCCATCAGTATTACCTCATAAAAAAGTACACTCTTCATCGTAATAACATTGACAGCGCGTGAGAATTTTGAAATTCAATTCAATGAATTCAAAAATTCAAATTCAATTCAATGAATTCAATGGAATTCATTCAATCTTTACACACAGTTCGTTTCAATGTTGGTCAAAATTTAGACGCACGGTTTTTAACGCACCAGTGAACGAGGTGCTTAAAAGTCCGCGCGCGATGTATTTTGTGCATATACCAAAACGAACTGTATTACCTCATTGATGAAGCCCATTTTTCAACGAAATTTAATCCAAGACCCAAGCGAATTTAGTAGCGTGGTCGCGTGGTTTTTGCCTTAAGACATTCAATGACATTGACACTGAGCCCAAAAAAGTCAAGAGAAATGGTTCGCCTCAATGTGTACAGGGCATATTGTAGCATAGTCAGCCGGTTTAGCTAGGTCGCGCGGACATTGACAAGAGGAAGTTAATTAAATAACATGTTCTAGCTGACATTATGAGTGCACATAATATTGGCTCTAATTATAAAATGAGCTAATTTTAAAGCCACCAGACAAACATATCTAGCCCCCTCATTCACATACAAGCATCTCACATTTTTGAGGCCCGTAAAACCATGATACTGGCATACTACTAATGATAATGGCATAACTTCAGCGTGCCAGAGCACAGTATTTTTTTTTAAACAAACCTTACTAATGGTCCCTGCGTTATTTGTATTGAACATAAAATAACTCACGCACTTTATGGAAATGAGTGCTGATATTGCAAAATAGTTTTTAACTTTCGCAAATATCTACTTTATTATTTTTATTGCAATATATTTTTCATTTTAAGTTCATTAACCAGGGCAATTGAAACCACATCACTTTCAATACCTTGACTACAGGGGACCACCTTACCGCCGCCTCTTAAAGTATTGTACGGTTAAGAATCAATAGTGTCTATCTCACAAAAGTCAACTTTAAAAAAACATGAAAAATTACGCGTTCCTAACATCACCTACGTGGTATTTATTAATATAGCTGGTATTTTTATGACAAATAACTTAGGAAATATGTGAATATTGATATAGCAGCTTGAATAAACTATGCTAAATTTGACTTTATATCCATTGACTTACAAAAAGTAGAAAATGCCTAAAAAATGACTTGATTCTTAACCGTCGTTTGTTCGTGCCCCCATAGGCCTACAGAATAAATGATTTGACTTTGACTTCCAATAGTAAGTGTAACTTTTCCACAGATTTTGTACTCAGTTAACTGACGAGAACTGAAGTAATATTAACAACATTACTGCAACTGTCTAGTTGGTAAGGGGCAGATTGTACGAAATTGTATCATCGAATCAAGATTTTCGCACTATTTTTTATCGGAAATGCTTCGCGTTCCATTGCTCACCAAGCAGTCTGCAATGATTCCACAAAAAACATAAACACAAGTAACGCATCAGATGAGTCGAAGTGATTACTCAGAACACTCGCGTTAATCTACTAAGAATTTTAAAACACGCCCACATAATTCTTTTTAAATTGTCATCACCCTTTCTAACATGTTTTAACTATTCGGACGTTGTGTAAACCAATCCTGAATTTCAGAACTTCCTGCAAGTATTTACCTTAGTCACGAGTTTACTAAAATAATGATTAAGCCTGAACTTCAAACAAATTGACTAATTAAAGTTTATGTAATTGTCGAAATGTCAGAGTAATATTAACATAACACTGCAAGTGGTGATGAGGCAGGTCAACATTCAATTTTATCGTGTATTTGCCCAGATATTCATGAGTTACACAGTGTATGTTAATTTTGTCTCTTTCTGTATGAATTTGGAAAGTACGAGAGCGACTCGTTTCGACATAATCCGTAACAGGAATCAGGTCTTGGCACACGTGATTACCTACGCTGAGATGCACTATATTCTCTTCGTGAGCTAAATCCCCATCGTTTTAGGGGATTCTCATTCACAGCTCCGGATTAAATTTAACGTAAAGGTTCCTTCTTTAGGAGACTCGTATGCCAGCAAACCCCGGCTCGCACCTCTGGGATTTATGTGTGACTCTCATTTTCATCCGAGATTATCACTTGCTATGAAACGGTAAAGGAAAACATCGTGTCGAAAATCTGCACGTCTGAGAGAACTTGACTAGTTCTTGATAGATGTGTGAAGTATTCCAACCCGCACCGGGCCAGCGTGGTGGACTATGCCCCGAATCCCCCTCGCATTGAGGGGAGGCCCGTGCCCACCAGTGGGACGTTAACAATGGCTGTAGTAGTAGTAATAAAATTATGATCTAATGTATCTTGCGACGGTTGATAGCGAGAAAAATAATTAATAATACAGTTCGGGCGAGACAACGCAAATCACACGATATCTCCTAGGTCAAGACGCGTCTAATCGTATTTTTCCCAGCACTTAGAGCGTGTACCCCAATGACGAAACTGCAGAACTAGACTATGTAGTGAGTCATTAACCCATTGATTTTTGTGCGTCGCCATCTCGGAATGTCTGGATTGCAAGCTTCTGTCAGCGACACATTAATATAACTAAGCGTGAATAAACAAAGTGATTCATCATTACCACTCTTACAATTATAGAAAAATACACTAATCTTGAAGATGGAACAAGATGGATCACAGTTAAAAGTTTAGTCCGACCGTATTAGGGATATCAGTTTTGAAAAAAAATATAAAGGATATCGTAAAAGAACCTGAACTCCTGCCTACCTCTATGGGATAGAAGCGAGAATAAATGTGAATATCATATATATAGATACCAGGACAGCATAGAAGATAGGTAGTCGCGTAACAATTGATAACCGTCACCGTCCAAAATCATGGTAGAGTCTAATATGCCGTATTGGGATCAAACCTGATAATGATCATACTTAGACCTCTATTTAAACACTTACACAACAATGACGCATCAGTGTGTAGGAATATGATGCATTATCGTGTAACCTACGACCGTTGGCGGTGGAGCGTCGTATCCGACAAGGCTACTTCCGCATCACCCAAACAAACTGTCCACTGTCTCGCTCCCCGACAGACCCCGCCGCCCGCCAATCACTTGCCAGGGAATTTTGGCACGTCCACGCATCACCGACAGAAATAATTTTTTCACACACCACGCGATCCAACAGTTGTATCGCTATAAAAATCCTGTGGCTTCACGCATATGTGTCAACGGTAACCGCGGACGGGGACGTTGCTACATTGGATGGTTCCGTCATCGGTCAAATCGGTGCGAAATGAATATCTTTCGCTGGATTGGCAGATTGACTTTGTAGTACTTAGTAGCGTGACAACCGTGCAGGCTAGGTACTTTGTCTATACTATTTACCTAGATAGGTGTGATTGACTTTTCACCTTCAGTGATATCAATTACTTTTTTTTGGTTGACGATTCATAAGCATTGTAGTTGTTTACTTACATAAATAAAAATCTATAATATAGATTGAACCAAAATTGCGTATTCTTTCTCATCTGTATATATAAATATTTTTAACAAAAAACAAAAACTGAATTCAAAACCTAGGTGCACTAAAAAGCTACAAATAACCTTACAATTCATAACAATTTAATTCATACAATTTTTTTTCACGATTTTTAGTGTCAATAATCGTTGAAAATTTGCAAATATTATCACCTTATAACAGCCCTAAAAAAGTAAATATTTACAGCCAAAAAAAAATCACCCCCGCCCACCCCCCCCCCCCCCCCCCCCTTTCCACCCCTTTGGGGGTGGTTTTCAATTTTTGTTAACAATCCGTATTAAACAAAAAAAGATTTTTCGAAATCGGTTCACTAACGCCGGAGATATGCTATAGTCCGGATTGGACCCCCATTTCACCCCCTACATATTTTTTTTTTCAAAATTCCTGAACACATACAAAGTTTCAAGTCGATCAAAATTTTTTTTTGTAATTTTGAATTATTTCTGATAATATTTTGGAAATGGGACCAACCCTGAAGAATTCCCTAGCAAACCTCAAAAAAAAATTCGATATCGGTCGATAGACGCCGGAGATATGAGGTAACATACATAAAAAAAAAATCCCTTGGTGACGCATTATCTTGAGAACGACTTTACCGAATTCATCTTCTTAGGGTTCCCTACCCAAAGGGTAATACGGGAACCCTATTACTAAGACTTCGCTGAACGTCCGTCCGTCCGAACGTCCGTCTGTCACCAGGCTGTATATCGTGAACCGTGATAGTTAGAGAGTTGAAATTTTCAAAGACCATGTATTTCTGTTGCCGCTATAACAACAACTACTAAAAAACAGAATAAAATAAATATTTATGGGGGCTCCCATACGACAAACGTGATTTTTTTGCCGTTTTTATAGATAATGGTACGGAACGCTTCGTGCGCGACTCCGACTCACACTTGGCCGTTTTTTTCTATTACTATTCTAAACTATGGGGAAAAAATATAAAATTGAAAATAATTATGGTTCCTAAATAAGGCGCGTACGAAGCGTGTGCTCAGCTAGTAATATTATACAATAAACACGTGCTATTTTATTTTGTTATTAAATGTTCTCCTATAACTAAGTAATCATAATATAATGTAGATTAGTAATGTATTTGTAAACAGCTGCGTTGTTGACAATTATAAATTCAAACATATAACATTGTTTTTATCCGCAAACAACGTTTCATCTTTAAACAGTACGTACGTAAAAGAATAATGGCGCCAAAATCTCAATTTACGGTGATTCGCGTCTGTCATCACTGTGACGTGGATTTCCTCGTCCGCCATCTTGTGTGTCTGTCCGTAAGGGTGTCTCTTTGATGTGGTCACGGCGGATCATGGACACGGACGCCTTTGATTTGTTATAATTAGGTTACGGGACCGAATTTTCCATGGTAGGAAAATCTTAACTAAATATTTATTTATTTATTATTATTTAACTAGAAAGATATTACAATTACACTAGTTCAGTATCTATCTATGAAACATTCATGGAGAATTTTGTTTAGATATTAATTTGAAATAAACATATTGTTTTGTTCAAATCGGTGAGACTTTGAAAATCTGCAGTATACACTGGAAATTAATTCATAGGAAATTTTATTACCTTCATGAAGTAATTTATACATTCCATATCAAACTATGTTATTTGAAAAACATAAGCAGTAATAAAAACATGGACAGAGAATTGAGAATTTCCTCCTTTCTTAAAATCGTTTAAAAAGTGTAACAAAAATAACGAAGAAAAAATAAATAAGGTTATGCACTATAAAAGCCGACATAATCGTATATCACAAGATTATCTATCAGAAAAACTGCAGAAACCTCCCACTGGTAAAAATAAATCACACTTAATCAGGTAACCAATAAAAAACGAATAAAACTACTTTAAATACACGACAGGTCGTAAAGTCCAGTGTAACGTCACAGCCTCAGTCCCAACAGCATCTGACCGCATCCCAGATGTCAATTATCATCGAGAAGGCAATAAACTCACCTTAGGAATATTTCTCCAGAGTCAGGATTACCGGAGTACATTCTTGGCATTAGAATTTAAAGGTGGTAACAGATTGGATCAATTATTTTCAATGCTTTCACCATGTTACCCCTAAGATAAATAAAAAAATCGAATTATACACCACCTACAAAGTCTTTTGAAACATACAAGAGTGCTCTTCAATGATACCTGTATAATGAAAATTAATATTTTTTTTTGTATTAAAATAAATAAATATATATTGGGACGTATATTGGGACGGACTTGAACGTAAGGGGTGCAAGTTCAAATCCCGGGCCCGCACCTCTGAGGTAATTTTCATGTGCGAATGTAATTTTCAACAATGATTACCACTTGCTGAACGGTGAAGGAAAACATCGTGTGGAAACCTGCACGTCTAGGCGTGTGAAGTTCATCAACCCGCACTGGGCCAGCGTGGTGGACTATGGCCCAAATCTCCCTCGTATTGAGGGGGAATGTGCCCGGTATAATGGCAATAGGCTCGCCCCCTATTACATTGGGACCAAAATACATCGGCGAAGTGTGGGCGCACTACAGTGCACCTCTGCCTACCCCTTCGGGGAATACAAGCGTGATGATGTATTTATATGGGACGTATTTTATGTTTATTCCATTCCACCATTATAAAGCACGGTTCATACATTATTCAATAGATAAAAAGATCCAAGCTGATTAAAAATATATCGCATCTTTAAAATTATAGAAACCTCACATTTTTTTTTGTAATACGATAACAACTGAATCGACGGTATGACGAATGTATTTATAATGAGGTCTAAATCTTACAATAATATTTTTAAACCATGACGTCACCACTGTTATCAGTGAGCGAGTCAGTCTGTAAGCACCTTAAGAAAAGAAAATATTGTCATCAGTCTGCCACGTGACGCTACGTGAGCTCGGATTGAAAGCTCTATTTCGCGCTGCGCGTGCGCATAGATTAGAGTGATTTTAAAACATTATTAGTATTATCTATTTTTCTTGGCTACACTGATGGAATAGAAACTTTACTGCGTATTCAAAACTGTAAATCGGTCAGTAGCGGTAGCAGAGTGGTAGAAAGCGCGCTTTGCAGTCAAAGTGTGCAGGTTTAAGCCCCGGCTCGCACATTTAGTACGTTACATAACGTACTACGTATAACTAGTGATAATTTGATATTAAAATAAGATTCGTACATACGAATCTTATTTTAATATCAAATGATCACTAGTTAAAACAGTGACGGAAAATATCTTCAAAGGAACAAATTTGGCATCAGAAATTAATGTAGAGAAAATTAAATTAGTAAGGAATCGATCATTTATTATTTCAGTAATAATTTGTGTGCATTTGTTTACTTTTTAATTAAAACATGAAGTAAATTGCTATTATCTACATTGAATTGTCATATTAAAATGTATCTCTTTCAAAGTGTAAAATATTTTTTTTTCAAATCTAAAATGTTAACAGACACTCATTTAAAAATGTGCATAGTTATTTCGTATGTCATCCGTGTGACGCAGATAATGATATTATTTATGCGAATGAGTTGCGCGTGCGGCGACCGCGTGCACTTGCTGTTATTTATCGGCAATTACGTAATAAAAAAATAAATATTTGTGCATCAGCTGATGACATTTAATTTTTTATCGCCTTAATCTAGAGACGGTAGAATTTCAAAATTTACAATCAAATAGATTAGGACAGTTGAACTTTTTCTAGATGTTTACAAAATCGACTTTACGCTATGTAAACTATAAGAAGAAAATGGTTTGAACGGCACATGGTACATTTGAGTGAAAAAGCGTAGTCCTTTAACTAAATTTGCCATACAAAAATGACCTCAAAGCTGTCCAGACAAATGATTCAATAAAAAATCACAGTATTCATTATTAATTTGTTAACCAAAAAAAACATAAAACATAGGTCACATTGAAAAGTTAATGTTACAAATATATTCTGTCACCCCGTAGTGATGTACTGAGGACGTTCCGAGCTGGTAAACGCGATCATTTATCTGGAAACAAGGTTAAGTACCGGCCCTACGAGACGCCTATAGCCAACAACATACAATCAACATTGCTAGTAGATTTGCCCAGTATAAAAGAAACAAATATGTTTGTTTGTCAAACGAATTTATACGCTAGAAAATAACCGGAATTACTTCAATTCTCACTAAACGCGGAAACCCTGCGATATTTACTCGAAAGAGTAAGCGGAGGTGCATTGAAGTGCACCCACAATACGCCCAGACTACTTTCCAATAGACGTGAAGGTTTAATCGCTATGTTGCCTCTACCGTACAGCAAGTTGTAATCATTTATGACACGAAATGGGAAATCGCCAGAGTCCGGAGTTCTGAACCTGTACCCCTTGCTTTCAAGCTAGGCCTTCTACCACGTAGGCAACAACTGCAATCTAAATTAATAAATACTTAACTTAACACGTTCGCTGCGTTGTGAGGTCATATTGACTCACGGCGAACTTTCATCCAGTTCGCAGCGCACGACGCAGCAGCTGAGAGTACATAAAAAATCTTTACGCAGCGAAAGTGTTCAGGACACAGAATTTATAATACGGTTGCAACGTTCTATATTACAGAATCACTGGTTCTCTTAAAGTCGGTTGCAACAATGTAAGGGCTATTCGTCACTCGTGATTCACGGGCGCGTACGTAATTGCGTGTCGCGTTCGCACCGCCCGCCCATCCGTATCACGCCTTATTTTCGTACAGCAGACATATTGTTAAACACGCCGAGGGATATTCTTTAGTCGGAGACGCGATTCAAGGATTTCGACATATTATTAACAAAATGTTTATTTCACTTAAGATTAATAATATAAACGCTTACGTACATTGTAAAAAAACACTCGTAAAATGTGTAAAGTATTTGTCAAAATTTGCAGATTACATTTTATAGAATTGATTAATAAACTTGTCATTTTGCCCTTCAAATTTATAGAAAGAAATGATCAAATTTGCAAAGAGAAATATCTTTTTGTAAGTGTTTTATTAATAGATGTATTGAAATTTCGATAGATTTGGGGGTAAATTATAATATTTGAACAAAGACCGTTAAATCCTGTGCAAATAGAAATAGGTACCTAATAAAAACGTACGTGACGAATTGCTGTGTCAATACCAAAACGAACTGTATTAACGCATAGGTAAAGCACATTTTTCAACGAAATATCATCGATGATGCGAGTGAATTCAATTGCGTGGCCGCATGACTATTGCCACGGATTTTTAATCTTTATATATATTATAACAGAGAACATTTTCAAAAAAAATCTAGTAACCTCGCTCACCGTAGTTGTTGAGGGCGTTAAACCGGTAATTTAAATAGAGCCTTATATTTTACCAAAGAAAGCACAAATTCGCAACAAGACAAGTGTCTCTGTGTTATGTTATTTTATATGTAGTCATCCCTTCTTGATGACTCCCGGTTATTTATAATCGCGTATCGAGTATCCTACTAACGACTTACTTTTCATACTATAAAGCTCAATTTTCTTTATTATGATATAAATACAGCGGTTTACAAGGAAAACATTAACCCATTTTCAATACGCGTTCACAAATTACGCTTCTTCCGTCAATTAATTAATAACTAACAAGTTTCTGAACGACATCTAACAATTTTTTAACGTCATATCCTATAAAAAAATCACTGGCAACCAGCAAGTTTGACTGCAATATTCTCGCTGGCACCTAATAAAAAGAAAAATAAGTATTCTTTTTTTAAATTTAACTAGAATTCGCGGCAATTTAGAGCGGGCAATGTGATTGATTAATCCATTCAATCATTTCAGCATAAACTATCAGATTTATAGGTCGTGATTCATTGAGACGTGGCTATGTGGCGTAATCTATATCTAAAATAGTAACACGTACAACGGATTTCTTTTTCAAGGTTTCGAGTGTGGGACTAGCCTAGTCTCGATCAAACTTTGACGTAAGGCTTTGATCTAGAAACGTTCTTGGAAACGTTACTGCGTCACTAATTCGATGTAGGATGCACGTTTAAAAAAATGAGTTTTATTAACTATGGTTCTTAATAAAAAAATGCAAATTAAACAAGGAGGTTTTAAAAATAGGAAATCGAAAAGTTTTTACGAGAATGGTGAAACGAACTGATTTCAACCGGCTAAAAGCGTGACTCAAGCGAATGCACAAGCAAACAACGCTTCATGTAAAACATCTTTGTGTATTACTAGAAAAAAATCTCGAAAGCATTGCTATCTATCATTTTTTTATAGAATCATCAAAAAATCCTCAAAAACGGTGATAAATAACCTATATGTCATGCGTCCGAAGCTTTGTAGTGGACATAAAACACCGGCTGGACGCGATCGTAAAGCCCTGCACCAACAGGCGCGTCAAAACGCGCTCGTTAATTTTTATACCAATACCAAAACGAACTGTATTAACTTATACAAGAAGCACATTTTCCAACGAAATCTAGCGAAAAGCTTTTAACAAAGCAAATTTAATCCTTACGTCTATTAATACAGAGTACGTTTTAAAACAAAGTCATGTTTCGCTCGGGTCAGTGGGTGCACGCAAACCCGCGGTTTGGTATCGTGACGTTCCAAGCAGTGACGTTACACCATGCAGTATTGCGTTACTTCCGCGACTTTTACGCGATAGCTTTTCAAATATAGAACGCGATGTTTTATCGATTCGACACTGGCACGTCCTTATTGCTATTTTTTTTGGCGCTGACTGTGACACGTCATGCGAGGTGTCTGTCAATTTTTTTTTCGACGTTTGCGAAATTAGTAAAAAAAATAATTAATGGTGAAATTAAATGGAAAATAAGAAAAAGCGTTTAGAGATTTATCCGCCATCTATTTCATCCATTTTAATTCATAATAAATATATTTAATATACCTATATTTGGTATTAATAAGCGAAATGTCAGCTAGTCGCAGTTAAATTCTTTTCTCATCTTATTCCATTAAGTTTCATATCTTCATTCATTGCGTAGAAGTATAAGAAGAAGAATGAAATGATGGAATAAAGATGAGGAATGGCTGTACTTGCAAAAAGTGGGTATTCAGCCAGTGTCATGTAATTAACAACAACAAAATTCACTTTTGTTTTGCCCTTGACAGGATCGCTAAAACGATTTCCCAAACAAGGTATGTTTTGGGTAGATTCGTCTCAATGATATTAAAAAATACAGATACCTAAATGTACCAAAAGATGTCAAAAATCACGCCGAAATAGATCCGAAATAGCCATGGCCATCTAATCTAATCCGTCTTAACATAGACTATCTGACGCCTGAGTCACGCACACAATTGGACCTGTGAAACTGTCAAAAGTCAAGAAAAGCTACTTCTTGTATAATGGTTGTGTAATGGTAAACACGTTGCTCAGTCTATTATTAAGCGTGGGATGTGTAGAGACACATCCTACGCTCAATATTTACAAGTTATCTTAGATCATAGACTATTACGTAGAGTCTAGAGTTTACTTCTCAATCAATGAAAAACAAACATCCATGTTTATGATTACCAACATCTAAAACAACAGTTTCCAAGCTCAATATCAGTAATCACGCTCCACACCGGAACCCCACAACATATTTACAATAACAACACCCGCAATGACGTCGTTAAACAATAAATATCAATCCTCACGCGTACAATATGCATGTAATTACATTGTGATGTGGCTATAATGTATTGTAATGGTTTAAAAGCTGTGTTAAGACCAAGATGATCTTGTATTTAACTAAGCGACAATGATATTAGAAAGTATAGATACCTCAATGTGCCAAAAGGACATCCAAAAAATACAAATTACAGCCCTTTTTAACGGCCCACTGCTGAGCACGGGACTCCCCTCAATGCGAGGTGGATTCAGGCCATAGTCCACCACGTTGGCCCGTTGTGGGTTGGCAGACTTCACACATCTACCGAGAACTAGTCAAGTTCCCTCAGACGTGCAGGCTTCCTCACGATGTTTTCCTTCACCGTTTCATAGCAAGTGATAATCTCGGATGAAAATGAGATTCGCACATAAATCCCAAACGTGCGAGTCAGGGTTTGAACCTGCACCCTTTGTTTGCAAGGCGTGCGTCCGACCACTCGGCGACCACTTCTATCCAAAAAAAAATATTGGACCAAAATTGATCTCATTGATTTTATTTTATGCTAGGGCCGACTAGTCTTATACGTCTTGACATAGAAAATCTAACGTACATAGACGTAAAGGTCACGCACAAAACTGGACGTGTGAAACTGTCAAATGTCAGGAAAAGCTCCCTCTTGATATAATATCTCGTTGCCTAGTGTATACATTTTTTTATGTTTATTGCTACTCAAAATCTACTCGTCGTATGATCACAAACTAAGCAAAGCTATGGGTACCATACAATGAACTGGGGGCGATCACACGTATACCCAGACCGGATCCAATTCTTATAACGCAATTTCTGTAATTACCGTTGGACGGGAATCCAACCCGGGACCACCCGATGAAGGGAGCCGAGCAGCGTACGCTCAAACCACAAGACTAACACCCGTATGCTAAGACGTTACCTCGAAAATTCCTCGACTCCACTCAACCTCACTCAAGGAAATCGGTATTCTAAGTTGCAAAAAATCTCCTCCACTTGGCGCCACTCGAAATTTTTCCTCAGTCGAGGTGAGGGAACAACTGTCAAACTCAAGGTACGTCGCGATCAACCTTAAGGAATACTCAAGGAAGTTTTGCGGCATTGTTTGCTCTATTCTTTCGCCGACGCTTGTAAACAGACCTGATTATTCAGTTTATAAAGTTTTATAAACAGTGTTTTTAATGGATTTCCAAAGGTTTTTGAACTATCTTTACGATAATCCTTATGATTATCCTGAACGGCGTTATTTACGAGATGCAGAAAACCCTACAGAATTTTACAACAATGTGGAATTCCAAAGACGCTATCGTTTTAGGAAAGAAACTGTTTTAAATATTTTGTTACCGCTAGTGTTCAACAGCGAAACCATGTGCAACAGCAGAGGACTACCCATTCCGCCTTTAATGCAATTGTTAATTGCATTGCGATTTTATGCGACTGGAAATTTTCAGGTACCTAGATAAAATCTTGTCTAAACCCTTTCAATTGTTATGAATGTTCCCAGAAAATAAATACCTATATCGTTTGTTGTTATTTTGCAGATTGTATGTGGAGATTTGCACAAAATCAGTCAATCTACGACATCGAGAATTGTGGCCAAAATATCGGCTCTTGCTCTTAAAATAAGACAATTTATAAAATTCCCGTCATCGCGTGAACAGACAGAAATCAAGCAAAAGTTCCATCGTGTAGCTGGATTTCCAGGAGTGTTAGGGTGCATAGATTGCACCCACATTCCCATCAAGAATCCCGATAGACGACAAGGTGAAGTATTTCGCAATCGCAAAGGATGGTTTTCCATTAACGTGCAATTAATTTGTGGGCCTAGCATGGAAATTTACGACATAGTAGCACGTTGGCCAGGATCAGTACATGACTCCCGCATATTTATGAACAGCAGGTGTCGTATGAGATTTGAGGATGGTGAACTCTCAGGCATATTAATAGGTGACAGTGGATATGCCCAGACATCATATATGTTTACACCTATTTCAAATGTACAGACCCCGCCTGAACTAAGATATAATAAAGCTCACATAAACACGAGAAATATCATCGAAAGACTGAATGGAGTTTTGAAGAGACGGTTTGCATGTTTGAGCAGAAAACTCCAAAACAATTTAGTCAATAGTTGCAACATAATTGTAGCCTGCGCAGTCCTCCACAACATCTGTTTGCAGACTCATGAAGAGAGTGTCACCGAGCCAATTGACGATGTACAAGATGTACCAGATGTAGCACATGTACATGATTCTGAACGAGGTAGCCTATTAAGAGCTGCATTTATAAGAAGACATTTTTAATATATTTTTGATTATTTACATCTATAACATAAAAGTTATTTGGTTTTATTGATTTATTTATTTATTTAATAGGACATCCAAAAACTGTAGCATTAATAACACATTAATATAAAATACAAATAAGGTAAAACTAAATGCACAGTTAATAAAGGTGCCACAACATGCATAAGTAAGTGGAATAACATTGGTAATAAATGAAAAAAAGGAACATTGGAACATTGATATGATGATTATCACCATGAATGACTACGATGAACAGCGCAAAGATCTCCAATAACTTTTATTGATATACAAAACATTAAGCCAACACAGGTTAATCTTAGCATTAGCTTTGTTTATTGAAACAAAATTACTTATAGTTTATTAGTTTTCTCTGCTTCCTCTCTTTTAATAACATTTAAACGCAGCACTTCTTCAGCACTTCTACGCTCAATTTCAGCCGTTTTAAATTTTTCTTGGGCTGTTTTTACCAGCCACTGCTTCTCCTCCACCATTAGCCTGTGCAGCTCTTCCTCCCTCTCTTGCAACCGTATATAATTATGTTTTCTTAAAATGAATTCTTCATGGATAACCTTAGATCGAATGTTTTTCGCTGTTCCTAGAGAAAATAAAGAATTTGTATATAAATTTTGAATATTTGACAATCACATTTAATATTAGGTACAATATATTTGATGAATATAGTAATTTATAGCAGTATTATTACAAAAATAGCATGTTGTGAATGTACTTGAATTAGTAAGGGATAATAACCTGGATTATTATGATAAGTGAAAAATATATATAAACAATTGCCATTTATTCAACTAACTTTTCAAAAAATGTGCATTTGATTCCAAAAATTACTAAAATTCAGGATCACTACATATTGTTGTGTGAAATTATTAATTCTCATATGTAAACCAAAGATGCTTATGTGCAATACTCTGTTAAAACCCACATTTTGAATTTTACAACATGCTCATCATATCAGGCAATCCCATATCACTTTTCCAGTTATTAACCTATTCACATTTAGTGCTGTGGTTGTATGAACTGTTAGTTACCTGGAGTTTGTTGTCCACCTGTACTGTAATCAGTGAGACGAGATCCAGATCGTCCACGGTTTTCTGTTAAATGATAAAAAACACAAGTTATTCATGTACATACTAATTTTCAAACCCTTACATAAATAATAAACTACCATACATACATAGCAATGAATATAATAGTCATAAAATAATAAAAAAAAAATACAATATAATAATATTCATTTTATAGTATTCAAAGATGTATTTTATAAAAACATAAATGCAGATGATATGTGAATCAGAAAATATTATAAACAAAAGGTATCTAGGAATTATTTTACACTTATATATGTGCAAGTTCCTCTCTGAATATTTTAAATAAAATTCTCATTTTTGTGTATACAGCACCCTTTTATTACAGCCTGCTCTCTCAATAATTGGGACAAAATGTTAATCTCACTTCTATATATTATGGTTATATGTATAAAGAAAGGTTATATTATTTAATAAATTACACACCTCTTTCAGATTCTGGTTCTGTTTCTGTCACAATATGTGACGGTGATAGCGGGCCTGGTTCACATTGTGTCTGTGTTAAAAGATTTTGACCAGATGTTTGTGAAGGAATCTCTAGAAACAAAGTATGAAACATGAGTATATTATTCATTGTGTGTAAGTGACTTGGGTTGAATGGTGTAGTAGACTATTAGAAATTTACCTTGAGATACATCTACAGGTAAATTGTCACTATCAATGACATATTGTAGTTCCACATCTGTCTGTTCAACCAGAGCTTCATCAAGAAGCATAGGGTCCTCCTTTGAGGAACCTGGCTTGGGACAGTATCGCCCTCCGCCTGTTCTCATGCGATCTCTTTTTTCCACAGCTAGGAGAGCTTTTTTGCGTGTCTTTAGATTGTCCCAGCATTTCTTTAATTGTGATTCAGTTCTCTAAAATTAGAAAATACGTTTTATTACACTAAAAACATTTCTGGCAATCTAAAATGTGTAAATAAGACCTATCCAGTGTAAACAAAACACCACGCGCAACCGAAACAACCTGCGATTACAAAATTCGTCCTCAAAACGTGGTGCTTTTAATTCATATAACCTACTAAATAAAGTACCTAATGTATAGAAGAATAAATAGATTTACTTACCTTAGAATTAGATTCAATTGAGTTATATTCCTCCACTAAGCGTGCCCAAGCCATTTTTTTTGCTGCAGGATTACCCGCGGGTATGGTTGATGTAGTATTTAATTTGTGTTTAATAATTAATTCTTGGAGACACCACTTCTCCGACTCACTGAATATCTGTCTTCCGGACATTTTGTGATAAATGCGAAATAATAATTTAAAACAATTATTGAATTAAATCAATCGTAAACAAAAACAAAGCCAACAGAGTCGAGTAAAAAACAGATAATAAAACCAGCTATCTGTCAAGTTTTATGAGACCATAGACAAAATTATAATGAAGTTTAGGCTGAATCGATGGTTTCGTGACGTATTGATGACGTTTAACCTCCACTCGTCCTCGACTCAAACCTTACTCGAGGATCCTCGAGATTACCTCAACACAATACCGAGTTACAACTTAGAATACCGATTTCGAGGATTCCTTCAGAAAATCCTCAAGGTAACCTCGATTGAGTCGAGGTTGAGGAAGTTTCGAGGTAGCGTCTTAGCATACGGGTGTAAGCCATCGACAAAAAAAACACATGGGCCACCCATAGACTAGACCTCTGTCACGGATTCACTAACTCGCTTTCCGTCTTATTTCATACGAGCGAAAGAGACAAAATCAACGTATTCCGTGACATAAGTCTAGTCTTGGCGCACAGGCTACAACTACAGGCAAACAAAAGGTAACGAGTTCGATTCCCATACTTGCCATAAAAGTCATTAAAATTACAAGTATTTTATGATAAAATACATCATCACGCCTGTATTCCCCGAAGGGGTAGGTAGAGGTGCACTGCAGTGCGCCCACACTTCGCCGATGTATTTTGGTCCCAATGTAATAGGGGGCGAGCCTATTGTCATTATACCGGATACATGCCCCCTCAAATAAATAAATAAATACGAGGGAGATTTGGGTCATAGTCCACCACGCTGGCCCAGTGCGGGTTGGTGAATTTCACACGCCCTTCTATAGACGTGCAGTTTTCCTCACGAAAATGACATTCGCACATGAAATTAATCTCAGAGTCAGAGGTGCGGGCCTGGGATTTGAACTAGCACCCCTTACGTTCAAGGCGGGCGTTCTTGCCCACGAGGCTACCACTGCTTCTTTATGATATTTCATTAAAATACGTCAATGAGCTCACTCCTAGAGCAAGGATTTAGTTGGAAGCGTACACAGTTTATTTAAATGTGAAACAATCCAACGCAACTTCCTACAGTACATCAATTTTGTTTGATTTGCCGGCGATATCTGTACTCTGTAACATCGACAAACCATCCGTCTTATTCAGGATACGGCGCGTAACCAAACGTAATCATTGATTTACAAAAATAGCACTTATTTATAGAAATGAACGATTTTTTTCCTAAAGTTAGTAACGCGTAAGACTCCGGCTTTCGTTTAGCTGATTATGACATTCTCGGGTACTATACAGCGCGGAGGCCCGTGCCCAGCAGTAGGACGTTAAAAGCTAGTTAACAATTATTTACAAAGACTACGAGAGAAAAAAATGAATTTAAAAATAAGAATTTGATTCATTTGTGTAGATTGGGGTTATATTATTTGCAAGCCTATGTTAGTCTTGTAAGAGTGCGTGCGTGAAGATAACGAAATAAAGTAGGTATCTACCTAAACTACGAACACTTACTAACATCAATCACATTAAATATATAAAAATGTTTAATAACAACCATTTCGTAAAAAATCGAGTTTGCAGTGCACTCAAACTAGGCTCGAGCGTGTTTTATGGGACACAATTTGGACATAAATAAAATTATAGTTTTAAATTAGGTTAAAATCTAGTGTCTCTGTCTAGAGAAAGTACATAAATGTGGAATCAAATCATTGTATAAGTATTCAAGCAATCAAATGTAACTAGCTGTCTTTCAGATAGGATAATTTGTCTTAAGTAGGTTACGCACTACACGTGTATAAAACTCTCACAATACATCAGTGTATCGGACTAACAGACGGAAATAAACAAATCCGCATGAGATTAATACAAACATTCGGTGGCCGTTTATATTTATAGGGTTGTCTTAATGAACAGTACACGCAGACGAAAACGTAGCGTAAAATGAACTGTATTGATTTATAGAAAAAGTTCAGTCTACAATGTAATGTCATTGACAACGCGAGCGAATTTTGCAGCATCGTCGTGTGGCTTTCAGCACATAAATTCAATATCTATGTATATTAGAAGTTAGATAGTAGCCTCGTGGGCAAAAACGCCCGCCTTGAACGTAAGGGATGCAAGTTCAAATCCCGGGCCCGCACCTCTGAGATCATTTTCATGCGCATGTCATTTTCAACAATGATTACCACTTGCTGAACGGTGAAGGAATACATCGTGAGGAAACCTGCACGTCTTTAGAAAGGCGTGTGAAGTTCACGAACCCGCACTGGGCCAGCGTGGTGGACTATGGCCCAAATCTCCCTCGTATTGAGGGGGAATGTGCCCCCTATTACATTGGGACCAAATTACATCGGCGAAGTGTGGGCGCACTACAGGGCACCTCTGCCTACCTATTTAATTCTGCGTATCTAGATATAGGTAGTCTAATTGATCAATACGATAGGTAGTACTATTTGCGGATCTTGTTGGCCATGGGCGTGTTGTCGATGATTCAAGGCGATTCGATAATTACTGATACCATTGGAGTTGTTTATTCTTTATCTTCCTCATGGCAGCCGAGTCCCGGAAGGTGAACGGTGGGAATGTCTGAATGCAATTTCAATTCAACCACTGGTATTCAAAATAAAAATAGCGACTTTTAGCAATTCCTCTGAAGCGGATTCATTTTCTGATTTTTAAAATAAAAGCACCGAGTAGGTGTTAATCCTTTGAAACTGCATATGAATCACACATAAATGCTATGATATCCTAGTATGCTTCCTCGCATAAGAAAACTTAGTAAGATATAAGTACCCGTAAAACCCCTTTTTTTTATTTTTTTATTTTTCGTGGGAGAAGGAAGGGGTATGTGGGAGTCCCCGGCATAGTGCCGGTATACCCACTAAAAACCCATGGTGTACCACCCGCCGCTATGGAGGGATGCCACGAGATCGCCGAGGCATGCACCGCGACACCCCAGCGGCTCGCCCGGCTAAGTCGCCGGGCCCGGCCCAGCTGTTCGCTGGGCCCCTGGGACAGCTTGGTACAACCCCAGCCGTCCCAACGTCCGCCGAAACCGTGTAGTGGGTGGTAGGTTCCCGTAAAACCCCCTACACTAGAACGTCAAGTCGCTCCGTATTTTTTTTTGTCAATACCAAAACAAGCTCTGTGTACAATATTCATAAAGATTAAATTTCTATGGTAAAAGCGACTACGACCTACGCGTCAAATTTCGCTAGCGCAATCAATGATATTTCGTTAAAGAATTATCTTTTTCTATGAGTCAATACTTGACGCCGTGTGTCAATACCATAGAGTCACTAGAGTACCCATAACGACTCTACTCTTCTTATGGCTATGCGGTAATTATTCCGCAATTTTTGTTATCTAATATACCTGTAGTATACGGCAACTATATGGGAAAACAACAATGGCGGAGTCAGATAAACCAGGCAAGTTTACCGCAGCGCGGGCTCGGTATGCCATCTCCGTTATAATATCTCCATGGTCAATACCAGACAAGAGCAGTCTAACAAGTGACAAAAACGTCGAATAAAAAGATTAATACTGGATATCCCGCACGCTGCATCGCTCACGTGTATGATCGCCATAATATAACTAATACACTTTACCCAAAATCTAGTAGCTTTTATGATTAAGATCTTAACTAAACCAATAAATAAGACTCTAGATTAGTTTTTTCTGCTAATATCGATCGATCACTGTCCGCCATGATCGCTTCAATTCGGCGCCGGCTTAAAACAAGATATTATAAGCTTTCAGATCTTGATCGCGATGTTTATTTTGAAAATAAAGTGGTTTACGTGGGGAGAACTGCACATTAGGCTTTAGCCACACGGCAACGGTGGCCGCCCGGAGTTTAACGTGAACAGATATTATAAATGAATGAATCAATTGTGCTCCGGACCCACAAGGGCGTCCAACGCTCGCTGCGATAAATTTGCCAATCAATACCAAAAAGAAACTGTATTAGGTCACTCGTAAAAACAGCTTATCATTCAATGAAATGTCATCGATGACGCGAACTTTGCAGTGTGATCGACTGGCTTTTGCTACAGGAATTTAGTCTTTATGTATATTATTGACAGAGGTCTTTTTGGTATTGGCGAAAAAAAAATTGCGCGTCTCTACACCCCGCTCCAGTGTGCTCGGGGCTTAAATCGTCAGCTCGTCCTATCCGATCCCGTCCAACGCAGTCTAGTAGCCGGCTTTGCCGTTCGAATATAGCCTAATCTGTAAAAAGTCTCGGTTAGAGATTCACATCAACGGATATGTCTTTCTGTCTGTCGCTTGTATAAATGGAACGGAAAAATATCTTTGAAGATTGCTCCAATTATACTTCTCGTGACTTTTCTTTTTTTAAATTAGTAACAAAGTGAACTAAGAAATTTTGACACACTAGCTCCCAAATTAATGGTAAACATAATCGCTCCACAAACCACCTACAATGGCCTTTTGTTTGTAATGATAATGTTTGTAATTTGTAATGACAATGTGGTTTGTGAAAATAGATTTGCCGGATTAAGGTAACTTGAAGCCCTAGGCAATCTTTCCCTGTGGGCCCCCTATCCTGAAGTGAACTACAAATAATTTATCGAAAAAAAGTGAACACGTATCGTAGGTAGAATATGAATGTGATGTTCCTTCTGCCCTGAGAGGTCGGCACGACATGATTTCAGATGTTGTCCTAAGATTTTGAAATAGCTTTAACTTTCGTATGCACGTTTTTAGGGTTCCGTACCTAAAAAGGTAAAACGGAACCCTTATAGGATCACTTTGTTGTCCGCCTGTTTGTTTGTCTGTCAAAACATTTTTTCTCAGAAAGGCGTGAAGATATCAAGTTGAAATTTACAGGGGTCCAAACTAGAGATGAAACGGATATCCGGTGACTATCCGGTATCCGGCCTATTCGGCCTTGTTTTCACTATCCGGCCGGATACCGGATAGTAATTCAGTATCCGACTATGCAATTATTTTGTTTTTAATTTAAATAAACTTTGCGGTAAAGTTTGTGCCTTTATCCAGTTTATCTTTTCGTTAGAGTAATGCTCAGTGTTTTCATCGTTTAGGTACGGAAGCCTCAGTGCGCGAGTCCAGCTCGCACTTGGCCAGTTTTTTTTTTCTCGATCGTCTCTCGTGCCCCCCTAGTCGGCATGCCCTAAGCAATTGCTTATTTAGCTTAAGGGCTAATCCAGGACTGGGTCCTAGGCTAAAATGTCTATGCTAGGAGTAGAAAATTTAAAGTCCGGTACGGGGATGGAACACGGACCTTCTCAGCTACGAGGCTGCTCTAACCACCAAGCTATTGGTGCTTATATTATAAACAGTGCGCGCAGATCTGGGAAGCGGCGAAGGTCCCGCGTCCGCAACACACTCGAAATGGGTTTACGATAGCTAATAAACGTGGCGGGTGTGGTGCCACTGGTAGCTCTGTTACTGTTATCAATCAATCGATCATAGACAAGGTAAAAAAAACAATGGTTTATTAATGGTTCCTAACGGTGGAAACCTATATTGTGTCTTATCTGTGGTATTAATCTTCCTAAGAATTAAAATTGCCTCGCTTTTGCGTTTTACGTTTTTTTGTTCTACGAGTATCATTAATTTGACTGTCTTTTACCAAGGATACGGCTGACATATAATACATTCTAACCGAGAACGTACAAAAAAGGTCGGACGGAGTCACGCCAAACAGTAAGTGTAGTGCCCATAGTAAGCCGAATCGCTTATACATATATTTCTAACTCGCATACACTACGATATCACCGTAGTAAGTCGAACATCGCTATAACACAGCAGTGTTTGTTACTTCACTTTCAATGTTAGTAGTGCTGAGGCTTTCTTTTTTTAATGTCTATGAAGGTCGCTATCATAGTAACCGCGCCCCGTGCATCCTTTGACGTCAGACGCTCCCGTGATCTCATTACTGCGGTGTTTTACAGCTACGGCATGAGTTGTATGCTAGGCATTGTTTTACCAGTCATATAGTGCATTAACAAACAAATTCATAATCATAAAACTTCTATGAAACTTCAATAGATCCACAGCCCTACCATAAGGTACCAGCGCGGGTCACGCTCGCTATTCGTTCGCGTCTACGTAAAATATTTAAATTTCATATACGCTAACGACAAGTTTATCACTCCCTTGGTAAGTTCCCTAATGCTCGGCGTCCTTTAAAAACTATCGTTGTTTTCTTAGGAATCAGTAAAAAAATTGCAATTCGCTCGCTCCTATGTTCAGGGCGACAAGGCTCTATACTGCTATAGAGCCTTGATGCCCTGAACATAGGACACAACACACAACACACACAACTTTTGAGCATATCTGTCGTCATAAAACTCACATTATCGTGTTACCGGTGTTTGGTTTAGTGGACGTGCGATTAATGCACTCTGAGTATTGACGAATGATCCCATCACATATGATTATAATTAACACTAGTTTTAATGCCGCGTTGATATAAGCTTTTGTACTAGTATGTTTTAGTACTAGTATTTAATAGTTACTAGTTTAGTATAGTATTTAGTAGTTTTAGCTCCGTAAGAGATGATTAGTGAGGGGTCACTAATCATCTCTTACTCTGACGGGGGCGTCAGAATGAGTCACATGGCATAGGTACGACAATTATTCATGTTTATTTATTCATCATTTATATTTTTGTAGATCTTTCGAAACTGTCATATGAGATCTACAAAAATCTAATTGCCCGTTTTCACTATTACTAAAAGACATGTTTAAATACTAATACACTACAGCTGGCAAAAATCTGCTTCCTAATTAGGCGTCTGCTAGTATTTGTGAAAGCTTGTGAAAGCCACAATTGTCTTTATATTTTAAAAGTTTTGATGTATTTAGGTATCTACTTGTAGATAAATTGAATACTTTTAAGTAACTTTAAATGCCACTGTAGGCGAGATTGACATTTCCATAAATTCTGAGGTTATGCTTTGAAAACCATAATAGAGTTTTAATGCTAGTGCATTATCATCTTTAATCATAAGTAAAAGGACAATTGATAATTACACCAAGATGTTCCTAATAATCCCTATATGACTTTGGTAATGCAGCTTTACTGTTAGATGTAGCCATTTCATAAGGCCAACAGCAAAAAAATAAATTAAAAATAATCCGAAGGCCGCTCTCTTTTATCGATGCCCTGATAATAATAAGCTATATTTGTCCAAACAAGCGACTCGGCGCCTATAAAAAGATTCTGGGCTATTCTCGTTCGAGGAGTACACATACACGGACGGTTTGGCTGCAACGCAATCAGTGCACGGCCGGCTCTAGCGCACAGTGTACACGAGACCAAGTTCAATATCACCTGACTAACTCGTAGGTCCCAGAAAACCTCTTAATTTTCCACCCACGAAGAGCTCATTCATAGCTGGTTCTGACAGGCCAATGAGATGTGGATTTGAATTTAATGTGCGTGAGGTTATAACATTGGTACTACTTAGTCCCGTTAGGTTTTTAACTAAACTAAATGCTTGTGCTTGAAAATTCACGTCTCTTCGGACCTCTCAGTGACAGTGCCGCTTTACCCTATCATAATATTCTTAAGATGCTCAAACAAAACTAGAAAGGAGAAACTTATATATTATTTATGGAAACTATGAGTTTCCTTGACATTGTTTAATTCTACATACTTTGAGACTGTTGTTTTTTTTTTATGCGAGTAAACTTATTTTAAACAGATGCGTACATGTATCCTCAGCTCTAGTAGAGTGGTGGGCGACACGCCAGAGTTCTGCCACTCGCTAATCGGAACCCGTACATTAGATGCAACTCTATATTTAGCCGCATCAGCCCTTGTTTATGTGGTGTTCACGCTTTGTGTGATAGAGCATTTATATGACGATAATCACGCGAAAACCCTTATTTTTATGTAGTAGCTTAAACTATTCATATTGGGCACTTTCAAGAATAAGATTATATTGTCAAACTAACTCATGATAAATACCTTCGTAAACCTACACATTTGCCTTACCCTACCTACCACCAAACCCAACTGCTACTCCAAAGAGCTCACTAGTTAAAAAACAAGTTTTCTTAAGACAGAGTTTCCATTTTAAGTTATTATCGCCATTTAAATTCTTTAGAACATTAAATTATAAATGAAATATTGAACTTTGTAGACGCTATATGCGACTATACGATTGCTATTGATCTTATAGACTGCAGAAAACGGAAATGTCGTATCATGAAATATTCAATTTACACCAGAGCCGAAAAACTATTTCAAAAATTCATAATATCTTAACAATACTAGAAAAAATTCAATGCTATATTTTTTTTTATCGGGCGTTGGCAGACGAGGGACTATTTCACGCGGCTTTTTTTCTGATCAATTTAGGCCATTTTTCGAGATACGACATTTCCGCTTTCTATCGTCAATTAGTTTTACATTAGTAATGTTAATATTGACTAAAAATAATTTGTCAAGCAACATTCATTTAATATCATATTCAACGTCATGATATTTGTACCTATTTTCATCTCTTCGCGATCTTCGTAAGTATCAAGCTGGTTTGTATATTAGACATTGCACTCTCCCGGTATAAATATGAGGGTACGACAGACTTGTGTGAACAACCGTCAAGTGTACGTCGAACAGAAATAGCGACGCATCATGGCGGCTACAGCGACGCTTGCGGCGACAATTCGCAAGGAAATATGGACAGTAAGTCAAAATAAAATAGTTGGTCTAAGCCTATGTGACTCCTCGTAAACGGCTATAGGGATTAGCGTTGGACTATACGTGGTAAATATCGCCTTTTAACGGCGGCCCAGTAATGGCCTGAACGTAATACGGCGAACGAAAGCACTTGACTTTTAAAAAATGTATTCCTTGCTAATACTTATAAATACTGAATGCCCAGTCACGCGGTTCAACATTAAATTCGCTCGCGTAATCGATGAAATTTAGTTAAAAGGGTTTTAAGAGTTGTTTCAGGTCGTTTTGATATTGGCTTAAAATAATTCGCGAGCATCTTGGCGCTCCTACTTGCGCAGCAGGCCTTTATTATACCCAATGACAGCTAGTTGCTAATAAAGGATAAAAAATATGGATTGCGTAGGATTTCTTGAATCAATTCTTATTGTACGATTTTTGAATTAAATTATAAAGATTGGGGTGATTAAAGGTCCGCTCGCCGTTATATGTCGAAAAATATGTATCAGCAATTAGGTATAGACAACCCAAGTCCTTCTATAAATAACCAAATAACTTGGTCTTCTTATAATCAAATTTTAGTGAAAATTGGATGTCTTACATTGTCAAGGCGCATAATTATCATTGTAGAATAACTCTAGTTTGTCAAAGTATAAAAATAAACAGTAAACAAGAACAACAATGCTGAGTGTGACGTGTCCTGCACGTATTACCGCATTGAAAAGGGATTTGTCATTAGTTAACGTTGAAAGACAAGTTATTTTTTCACACGAAACAATTTCACGGTCGCGTGTTTGCACAAACAGAATGCATAAGTAATTAGAAAATAGCGTAGATATTTTTATAAATAGATTTTCTGTTTTTTTGAGTCGGTAAAGCGTAAGGCTTCATTTAAACGGTAAAGCCGCCTGCCTGATAATTACGGATTTATGAGCAGTGGCAGAATACTTTTGTAGGGAAGCATTTACCTTTAGCTTTCATACAAAATGGTCAGACACTTCACGTCAGTTCCGGTTTTTCCCGTACTTATCTAGCAGTCGGCTTTACCGTGTCTATGGAGTCTAAAAGCAAACAAAAGATATATATGACGGATCGTCAATCTATACCACCTTCAATTACTATTCCAAATATACCACACAATATAGGTATTTTGCTTAAATCATCCCTATTACAGAGAAAAAAATATCTAAATTTTATTCCATATACCTACCCTCTACTTAATAACTTAACCTGTTCATCAATAAACCCTAAGATAAATTTAATAAAATTATATCAACGACAACACAGAATTAAACTACTGAATCGTACTTTTCTGTGTCAATCTTCGTCACTCGTGAGTGTAGAGTCGGTATGTGTCGACAAACGAGAGTTGGCTTGCCACTTGCAGTACAAGGGAATCATCGTCCTACACGAGATAATATCAGATGTAGCTGTGGTTCGGCTTCGATTCCCGTCCCCTAACACGATCGTTGTGTTGTTACTATGACTTCATTTTTAACCGACTCCAAAAAGGAGGAGGTTCTCGATTCGACCCGTATGTTTTTTAAGGCATAAAAACGATATCTTTATCAAACGTAGCTAGAATATGACTTGTCCAATGGTTTCAGGGTGACAATATCTAATGTCTACATTGGTCATAATTTAGCTACCATTGATAAAAGATGAGAATTTCCTATAATCGTCCCCAGTCCCTCGTATGGTACCCCTACAAGTTTTGCTAAGTTTGGGATCATACAATGAATATGTTTTGTCGTGCGATACTTATTTGTTTGTCTAAACAGGATGTATAGACAATAATCGAGATACTATTGATAGTACCTATCTATGTAAAATTTGCATGTTCTCTTTTGTGAATATTGGTAGTCGCGCCTTATAAGTGTATTTTACACTGCTGAATACGGTTATGGATGTACCCAAAGGCCAGAACACGATACCTGTGCCAAATATTCAAAGGTCTATAACTTAGAAACTATGATAGTTAGGTATAAACTGTGTTCACTAAGCATCTAATTACGAGGGATTATAATTATGTCTCCCTAAAGGACAGTCACTGTGGTTCATTTCACGATTATATACATCCGTCCAAGTAAGGCGCGTAAATGAATAGAATAACATACCGCTATTAATCCAAAGTGCGCAGGCGACGGCTAGTGACTTAATGTTATTGAACTATTGCGTAGAATAATATGACTAACTCCCTGTCTTTGCATAACACATAACTTTCTTTGAAGCGCTAATAACCTGACGATTATAATGTCCTCAGTCTGTAATTTTTCAGAGTTCGAATCTGAGGACTACACTAAATTACCTTTGTAATTTTGCAAGTAGGTAATAACAAATATGACCCTTTTTTGAACATATGAGTGTGTCTGATGGCACGGGGTGGAAATAACTTTATTTTTATAAAATTATTATTTTAAGAAATCTGTGATATCATGAAAGTCGGACCGCACTTATATGCTATTTGCAAATACCTGGTATTAATACAACAGACAAACAAAATTTGTAAAAAAAATCATTTTCATTATAGGTCTCGTGTATGCTTTAATGTGCATTTGTTAAAATAATGTTATTTTGATAGACACTCCAAATTTATTTATTTGTATAGATGTGTATTTATTGAATTTATCCTTGCTATAATTACTCGACATTGCCATAAATACCGCATATCGCAGGTGCAGGCATTCTTCATCTTATTCCATCAAAATATCATCATTTCAGTCATTTCGAAAAAAAAGAAGAAGATAACTTTTCTATGAGTTAATACAGTTTGTTTTGCGATGGCAAAGAAAATCACGCTCGAGCGTTGAAGCCCCGTTGTAGTATAAAAAGGTATGTGCCCATATGGTTGTAGAGACCATTTATATCTAGATATAGAACGAATTCAATGAACTGATACCAAGAAAAAATTGGCCCTATTCTCAATGGTCTTTCATTACATGTCACATTAATATTTAGGAGCAGAAAAAAATGTAAAGTTGGCGTTAATACGAATATTAAAACATTAATGTCTATAGTAGATATTTTTTGAATAATAGTTATACACCATCATCTACAATAGACAAATCTCAGATATATTATAATATAGATACCGTCTACCGTACCGATAAACGTCAAAATCTAATTAGACGTTCTTCAGTCGCGACTTTGTTATTTTACGAAATTATGATTTTTTGTGGAATAAGACGATCGGTTAGTCTAATGGACAATCTAACGTAAGTACGTGGGCGTCTAAGTCAATATAATAATATATATCGCCAGACAACACATACTAATCGCATGACCTCAAACAAAGCATATTTGTACTATACAATGGACTGGGAGAGATCCCAGTTACGCCTAAACCAGCGCAAATTCCGAAATGACCATTTCCGAAATATGCCACTGGCGGGAATCGAACTCGCAACCACCCGTTGCAGTGAGCCGAGCGGCACACCCTCAAACCACTAGATCCAGCCGCCAGCAAACAGTCACGCACACACATATTAAAACTCTCGTATTAAACGCTTGCGCGTCAATATATTTTCCAATACCAAAACGAACTTTGTGCCAATATACATAAAGTTTCAATTTCTGTGGTGGGAGCCACGCCCCCACGCGTCAAATTTTGCTCGGTCAGTGTCATTTAGTTGAAGAATTAACTTTTTCCATGGGATCATCCGCCATCTTTATCACTGTCACCATCCATTTTTATTTATAACTAGCTGTGCCCGCGACCTCACCCGCGTGGACTTTAGGAAGATTACCCGGAAATAATGGATTTATATTCACCCCGCGGAACCCTAATTCTTTTTCTAAAATAAAAGTAGCCTTAGTTACGCCTTGGAACATCAGCTATCTGACAGTGAAATTCCCGTCGAAATCTGTTTAGCCGTTTGTAAGTTTACCCGGAACAAACAGACAGACAAACAAAATTTGTGAAAAAATCATTTTCATTATAGGTCTCATGTATGCTTTAATATGCATTTGTTAAAAAAATCACGCTCGAGCGTTGTAGTATACAACGGGGCTTCAACGGTATGTGCCCATATGGTTGTAGAGACCATTTATATCTAGATATAGAACGAATTCAATGAACTGATACCAAGAAAAAATTGGCCCTATTCTCAATGGTCTTCCATTACATGTCACATTAATATCTATTTAGGAGCAGAAAAAAAATTAAAGTTGGCGTTAATACGAATATTAAAATATGTCTTCCTACTCACCGCACCCAACATACCCAATTATACATTATGTCAAACGTTTGACATTGACACCAGCGCGGGATGGCAACGGCCGCCCACCCGGTGCGGGGATAAAAACGAAAATCGTTAATCTACATTAACCGCCGAATGGTTTTCGCAAATCGCGGACGTTGCGGTGGGCATAACCCAGTGGTGTAAAACCAGCGAGGCGAGCGAAATATCTTGACTTTGTAAAGACAATGTACCTTACTGAAGTTACTAAAGACCTACTAATGTGATTGCGTAAGACAATTATACTTGAAAGAATACCTAAATGTGTCTTAGAGACGTTTAACAATAACATTGGCCGAATTTGGAAAGTATCATAGATTAACTAGAGAACCTATATCGAGTCCTCCCTGCGTATGGTCATGCGGCATTTTTTTGACGTTTACCTGCCATCCGCCATTGTAGATACCTGTAGTATACGGCAACTACATAGGGCAACTCCGTTATATATCTCGATGGAACGTATAGTACCTAATTGGTGTAAAAGTGTCTTAAGGACATCTAGATTTTTCTCCCGAAATTGGTCTTATTGATGGCACGGTTGTCTTGTCTTACACAGCTATAAACAATTTGAGGTACGTAAAAAACAACATCACATTTAAAATTGGAGGAGTGACTGTGAAACTGTCAAATGTAAGGAAAAGCTCCCTCTCTTATCGTTGTATAAGATTTAATATATTTAGCGTCAATCTTATCTTTTCCGATAACTAATGAGACTGGAACATAATACGATTTCGTCTCAAGCACATCACTAGCCGGTACATCACGGGCACACAGCTGGAAGTTAATTCGGCATTAGCGTTGTAAACACGCCGCCATTTAGCTGCGAACGCCAACTGTAAACAATGCGCGTGAGTCGGTTTGGACACCGTGACGTCACCAGAACGTGAGTTATTGATCAGAAAAAAAAGTTACAGAATATTAAACTTTTAATACATCATCATCATGATTGGATTCCCCGAAGGGGTAGGCAGAGGTGCACCGCAGCGCATCCACATTTTTTGTCCCGATGTGTTTTTGTTATGTAATAAGGGGTGAGCCTTTTGTCGTTATACCAGGCGCGCACATTTCCCCTACCCACATTTTTATTTACCTAGTCCCTAGTAAGTAGGTACTTAATTATCTAAATATAAAAGAAAATAATTACAATACATAAACCGAGCTATTTCAAATATTTTATACTGATAATACCATTGTGGAGGCGAGTTTTACAGAGATGAGTTACAAACAATTCTCGATTAATTTATAACGAAAAGACAAAACATGGGTTAGGTACTAGGCCTGCCTTTTAAGTTCTGTCGTTTCCATATTTCCCTGCAATTTTGAATTTGTAACTGTTCTATATTCGAATGTGTTTAAATTTAGAATCTCAAAACAGTTAAAAGTATTAGGATTAATGCTATTGTTTAGTCACAGCGTCGATTGGAATCTGTCAGGTTACGTACAAAAATGAACCTTTCTAAGGAAAATGTTCGTGCAATAATTTTCTACAACTTTAGAAGAGGCCTGACACGACTTCAGTGATTTGAAGAGCTAACATCTGTGTTCAGTGATGAAGCCCCATGTCTGCGGACTGTCGAACGCTGGTATTTAGAATTCCAGCGTGGACATACTAGTGTAAGTGACAAATCTCGCGAAGGACGCCCAAAATCCGCCTTCACTGAAGATAACATCATTGCCGTGAGACAACTAATTATCGAAGATCGTCATGTGACATATCGAGAGATAGATGCTCTATTAAGCATCTCAGGGACAACCATTCAGAAGATCTTGCATGAAGCGCTTGGTGTGAGAAAGCTAGTTTGCCGTTGGATACCGCATCTGCTTTCCGACGATCACAAGGCGGCCCGCGTCAGATGGTGTAAGAAAACTCTGCAAAGGTTCAACCGAGGAGAGTCAAATCACATCTACGACATCATAAGTGGTGACGAATCTTGGATCTATGCCTACGATCCTGATTCCAAACAACAATCTACAATCTGGGTCTTTCAAGACGAGCCAAAGCCGACTAGAGTTGTTTGTTCTCGAAGCATTTCAAAGAAGATGGTGGCCACGTTCGTTGGAAAAACCGGCCATGTTGCGACTATTGCACTTGAAGATCGTAGAACGGTTAACGCAGAGTCGTATACCAAAGTTTGTTTACCACAAGTCATCGCCGAACTTCGAAAATCTAGCTCAAAGCGACGCATCATCCTGCACCACGACAACGCAAGCTCACACAGCGCTCGTCAAACGATTGAGTATTTGAAGCAGGAAAATGTAGAAATTCTTGACCATCCTCCATACAGTCCTGACCTAAGCCCTAACGATTTCTTTACATTTCAAAAAATTAAGAAAAGTCTTCGTGGTCAAAGGTTCCAGTCCGGTGAAGAAGCAGTCGACGCTTTCAAGTCAGCCATTTTGAACACCCCCACTTTAGAGTGGAATAAATGTTATAATAACTGGTTTGAGCGAATGGAAAAGTGTATTAAGCTACGTGGTGAATACTTTGAAAAACAATAAAAAGTACTATAAGGTTCTAGTTGTGTTTTTTTCTTCAAACGACAAAACTTAAAAGGCATGCCACGTACGCACGTAGTAATAATAAATACTTAATATATTGTTTTCTTATATTTACGCGAATACTATACATTGAAATAAAACTATTTTACGGATTTTATCGCGTTTATTTACTATTTTATTTTCCCGACGTTTCGGCTGCTTTACAGCAATCATGGTCACAGGGGGACTGAGGTGTTAGACGTCCTGATGTCTGGGTACCCTCATATTTAAATAAAATAGTAAATAAACGCGATAAAATCCGTAAAATAGTTTTATTTCAATATAAATACTTAAATTAACTCTACCTATAATAGTACCAGATAAGTACCAACACCTATCAAAGTATTGTTGTTTCAGTTTTTGACAGAATTAAACGTCAGAAACTGAAAGTAGGTAATATTAAAAACACTGCTGCAAGACAAGTGGTGGTTAGGGGTCTGGTAGAGTTCATTAAAGTATAATCTCTACCTACAGGTAGGTGTGTTGGCTGCCACTTGTGCTCTACGTACACCCATTGCGCTATTTGACACCTGTATTTTGTAAACACTATCGTCCATACCCTGGCTGCAGTTACGACCTGCACTGCTCCAATTATTATAACAATGAAGACAAATCTGTGGCTCTACCACAATTATAATAATTAGATAGATAGAGTACTCTTTATTGCACACACCAAACAAAGAAAAATAATACATCATTCTTATTTCTAAATACAGTGGCTATGTAAAATTGGGCGGTCTTATCGCTAAAAGCAATTTCTTCCTGACAACCAGTTAATCACTACGGCTTGCTCTGAACGTAGCATTCGAGAATGGTTGCGGTTCGAATACTGACAATGGAAAATTTCGGAATGTACCCCGGTCTGGGTATGACTAGGATCACCGCCAGTCTACTGTACAGTACCCATATTATAAACATGAATTAGTTCAGGGATCATACAATTAGTAGTTCTGCTCATTTAAGATCTTATCTTGCTCTTTTTAACGAACGAAAATATCTTACCTAATATATTTCAGGCTTCAGAGTAATAAAACTTTTTAGGGATTCCAAAATCAAAATCATTTTATTATCAACATCGTTTTTTTAATTCAGGTATTTTTTTATTTATAATGTGTATTTATTGAATTTACCCTTGCTATTAATTACTTGACACTGGTTGAAATACCCGCTAAACGCAGGTGGAGCCATTCCTCGTCTTATTCCATTAAATATCATCATTTCATTTATATCGTAAAAAAGAAGAAAAATAAAGCACATACGGTAATAATTGGATTTTTAATTGAAATGGTGATACATTCAAGTGTGGTGTTGTCGTCAATGCGCGGGCGCATGCGACACCACTGTTTTGTAAATAACATGCCATGTCGGTCGTCCGACGACGATGGAGGTACTGACTGACAGAATGTTCATGGGTGACGCATTTGAATTTAAGATTCTAGGTTCAATAACTACCTACCCCCTTAATAACTACCTCTTTTGCAATAAGACTTCAATTTTATGGTAGTTCTATGTTGAAGGGTAGGTTCTATGTTCTATCTATTTAAGCTAGCTGTGCCCGCGACTTCGCCCGCGTGGACTTTAGAAAAAATTGTTTTATGTTCATCCCGCGGAAAGCTAATGCTTTTTCTAAAATTAAAGTACGTTACGCCTTGCCTAAGTTACGCCTTGGAACATTAGCTATCTACCAGTGAAAGTCCCGTCGAAATCGGTTCAGCCGTTTAGAAGTTTACCCCAAACAAACAGACTGTCTGTCTGTCTAGACAGACAGACAAAAATTTTAAAAATTGCATTTTCTTTATAGGTATCGTATATACTCTCATATGCATTGGGTAAAAAGATGTTATTTCGATATTACAAACAGACACTCCAATTTTATTTATTTGTATAGAAGATTTGTTGTTCGTTACTCTTGGTAATACTCTTAAACATTTTGATTTTTGTTTTGTTCATAATAAACACAGGGTATGTTGATAAAAATAAATTGTAGATGATAGGAAGTTCGTCGCGTTATCGAGTGTGGAATAATTAACAATAGAAAATCAATTCATTCAATTATGCAGGACCAGAGATTTTGTTTTTTAAATTAATATAATTTTATTACTGATAAACGAAAATGAAAAATGGGTTGAAAAAAACCGGCCAAGTGCGAGTCGGACTCGCGCATTGACGGTTCCGTACCATTATCTATAAGAACGGCAAAAAAACCACGTCTGTTGTATAGGAGCCCCCTTGAATATTCATTATATTTTGGTTTTTAATTGTTGTTATAGCGACAACTGAAATACATCATCTGTGAAAATTTCAACTCTCTAGCTATCACGGTTCATGAGATACAGCCTGGTGACAGACGGACGGACGGACAGCGAAGTCTCAGTAATAGGGTTCCCGTTTTACCCTTTGGGTACGGAACCCTAAAAAGAAGGAACAACAATTGGGTTCTATACTGCTAATTGGAAACTACAACAAGGTGCCCTCATAGACGCAAACTAAACAAATAAATATACATATTTATGCATATTACTCTGCTTACTACTACTACTACAGCCCTTTTAACGCCGTCCCACTGCTGGGCACGGGCCTCCGCTCAATGCGAGGGGGATTCAGGCCATAGTCCACCACGCTGGCCCAGTGCGGGTTGGCAGACTTCACACATCTATCGAGAACTAGATAAGTTCCCTCAGACGTGCAGGTTTCAAAAAGTTACTCTGCTTATTAGTAAATAATCTGCTGATTTATCTAGACCAAAGGGGTTTTCTGCATGTCTTTACATAAAATATATTATGATAATACTACATCGTGGCTTATAAAGCCATTCCAACGTAAATATACCAATATTTTAAATAAACTTAAATTAGGTACGTTTTAATTCGTCACATTAAAATCTGCAGAAAGGTATTAAAGCAGTGTTGCACCCGTTATGAACACATATCGATAACATCTTTATATCAATGCGCGGGAGTTGGACTCGTAAATCGAGGAGAATCTAGTGAGATCAAAGACGCCGTCGACGCGGCCAGATGTTGGTAGCTGGATTCGTTTGTGTTGTAATGTAACCCATATTTACTTAGATACATACAATAGATAACTCGTGTTACTATAATTTACTTTTTGATAATTTATTTTAGTTTTAATATTTGTATTAATCTACGCACATTTAAATGAGTCCTTTACAAAATTCAATCCTTTTGGAAAAGAGTAATCATGCAGTACCTTACCAATTCTTCTCCATAGAAAATGCATTCTGAATGGATGAGAGCCCAATTTTTTTTATGTTTCATAACTAGGTAGATACCTACCTACCTGTCTACCTACCTGTTATAATGGTTGATACGTAGGTATACAATGATAAAACATTCAATTTCTGATTTTGAGTCTTCTGTACGTCTTGAGAAAATACTTACCCTCAAACACAAATGCAATTTATTCATTATGAACACTTTTACTCTTTAGAATGGTTGCATAAAGGGTTATTGGATTCGACATATTCCACGTGAACTGAACTACAAATATAGATTAGTCAGCGCGGGCAGAAAAGCTCAGTCATCGTTACAACATTAATATTGAATCATATCCATCAATAAATTGTATCAAAATCTCAAGAATTTGCTCCAGCGCCTTGTATTTTTAGATAATCAGTGACAGATGACGAGCGAGCGAGCGAGACGGAAATACACCCCTCTCACTATAATGGGTGTGATTTATAATAACTTCATTTTCTATTTCTTGTATTGGCACAACTCGCATTCGGCAGAAAATCTTGACTCATAAGTTAGCGACCAACCCGTGATGTATACCTCATTTATGAGAGTAATATAGGTAATAATGACATAAAATCTAAAATCAAAATAATTTTTTTTTTATTCATGTAGACCAAAAAGCACTTACAAATAGTCAGATTCTACCACCGGTACGGAATGCTGCTTCCACTGAGAAGAGCCGGTAAGTAACTCAATAGTTACTCTTTTCAAAAATGATAATTACGAGTAATACATTCTCAGGAGCAGCAATGCCTTGAGAGCAGGCAGCACCTTTGCCACAATACTAGAGAGGAATTATACTCACGGTAGTCTAATAATACTAGACGCTCATGGCAGTTTTCACTTCAATAGGAAGCGCCTAAACGTGGTGCCTAAATATTAATAAAACTGACAACTTGACGTCGGCATGGTCTTGTAGTTTGAGCGTGGCCACTGCATCGGGTGGGTGCCGGTTCGTTTCGGAAATAACCTTTTCGGAATTCGCTCTGCTCACGTAGTGTAACTGGGATCGCCCCAGTCCATTGTGTGGTACCCATAGTACAAGCTTGTTACTAGTTCCTTAGTTTCAGATCATACGATGAGTATGTGTTGTCTGTAGATATTTATTTACCTGCTATTTAGGCATTACTTTATGACGACATCAGGAAGCCAGCAAAAATTTACACAGAAAATAATTTTTAGAACTAATAATTATAAATTTGCGAGTAAAAAGCTACGAACACCTCTCAACGGTTACACATCGAAATTGTAGTTCTTTGTGTCGATAATTTTCCAGTGTATTGCTTTTTATTTAATGATGTTAGTAGGTACGTAACTACCAATTGAGAAAAGAAGGGATCGGATACGCCTTCAATTGCCTTTTAATCCCGATTATATCGATATTGTGTTCGTTCATAAGTTTTATCGATTAGTAAAGTATATTATATAGCGAGAGTAGAACAATAAATAAATCTCAGTAATCCTGAATTGAGTGTATGCGCGCAAATCAATCAGTTTTATGTTTCGTTTGTTGCTTATTGTTTATGTATTGTAAAGCGGATCCCATCGATTCCTGGGTTTTTCATGAGAGAAAAAACAAATTGATTTGCTTACATATAAATAAAACTTTTTTATAGTCAAAAATCTGTGAACGATTGCTAAAATGAAGTAACAATAAAGAAGACGAATTTACCGTAGGTAGGCAGGACCGTTCGTAATAAATTTGATTCATAATTGGAGAGTTTCATTTGCGTAATACAGCTAAATGACATCAGAAGAAATTAAATATAATCCGTCAGCAGTGTCAACTGAACCAGAACGGTAATAAAAATATTAATAAACATTAAACATATTATAATTCAGGTAATTGCTGCACTGTCCGCTTTTAAATAAAGTTTTAACTCAAGTCAGACTATAGCTAAATAACAATCTTGTATAAAATAGAAATTACCATCATATCCATGCAAAGTCTTGCGCGAATGAACAAATCGGACACTCGTTAAAGAAATCGATAGATCCAAGTCTCACGATCTATTCGATCACAATAAACTAGAACAACACTAGCCGTATACAGTTATAACACTAATAAAATTTGAAAATCGAACGCGTTTAATCGAAATTTAAATAATGAAATGTCACTCGCGGTCGCTTGGGCGGGAAAACTGTAGGGCGGTCCGGCCAGCGCACGCGCGGTTGCCACTGAAACTGGCGGGTAGGGAGCGCGCCAGTGCCAACCGCCGCCACCGCTACGTCACACGCAAACGTTTGGCACACAGGCCAACTTCCTCAACCGATTTCGATACGTATCATTCTGTTTACATTACCGTTAATAACTGGGTGATGTTTTATTCGGTCGCTTTGGCGGCGCGTCACTCGACCAACGGTGTTTTGGCTTGTGTTAACGGCACATAAAACTGTGTTATTTTGATGTTAGTCTTATAATACGGTTGATATCGACTCCGAACAAAGCTTACGAAGGTTCGCGGGGAATTGGAGTGAGGACGCGCTGTGAGCACTAGACGCGGCGACATGTGTATTTCTGTTGACACGTCCGTCGGTAATTTCTGTGAAATTGTCGCTAAAATAGTAGCGGTATATCTATGTCTGGGTGTTCGCAGACACGGCTAATCACGCCGAGAAAGTGGATCACTAATTATGTACCCGGATTTAGATTGTAACTATGAACTAAACATTGGTCTACAACACCGTAGAGTTGGCTACCCGATATTACTGTCCTATTGGGAACAGATGTGTAGTGAGCATAGAGAAAAACGGAGATGCCCTATCGACACCACCCTGCGGCAAATTTTTCTGACGTTTATCTGACATCCGCCATTGCAGTTGCCCTAGGTAGTTGCCGGATCAAGTGACCTAGGGATTCATCGGCCATCTTTATCACTGTCATCATCCATTTTTATTTATAATGTGTATTTATTGAATTTGCCCTTGCTATTATTCACTTGACACTGGCTGAAATACCCGCTAAACGCAGCCATTCCTCATCTTTTTCCATTAAAATATCATATTTTCACTCATTTCGTAAAAAAGAAGTGACCTAAGGTGTCAAATAATTATACTACAGGTAACTACAATGGCGAATGTCAGATAAATGCCACAAAAATTGCCGCAGAGCCATACGCAGGGCGGAGTCGATATGGGTTCTCTAGTTACTCTATGGTAGTGACAGATAAATGTATGGTAGTTTAAGAGCTGCCGGTTTACGGGAGCCTGCAAACTAACAGAGCCCCAAGTCACAACACTATCGTTGAAAAGTTGCTATAACTTCATTTTTTAAGGCATGACAACAACATCTATTTTCAATGGTAGCTATAATATGACTTGTCTCATGGCTTTAAGGTGACAATGTCTAATGTATACACTGGTCATATAAACTCGATGGAAGCCCAATGTATACACTGGTTTATTATAAATGGTAGTTAAAATCATTGCTGTGACAAAAAAAAAAGGCATGTAAGCAACATTAATATGTTGCTTACATGCCTTAAAAATGTTAGTCATAGCAACACCACAACAATAGTTTTAGGGTACCTACTTGGAACCCTGTTCGAATGATAACTTCCATACATTTTTTCCGGCACTGTACAACCGTTCCCGTGAAGGCCGTAATTAACGGATGGTTAGTTTTTTACGTGTATACGACCCAATACTATTGCTAATATGTATCAAATTGGCACGAATTATAAAGCTGTCTCTTCAAGCTTGAGGTTAAGACCTATAATTAAGAGTAGCTATGCCATGCTATTTTTAACCTAAAAATTGGTAAATAAGAGCACACTTACCTGACATAGCAGTTAGTCCACATAGCAGCCACTGTCGCGACAGATTAAAATTGTTAACACGTGATAAATAATGAAAGTTAAGTAAACAAAAATCGCGTAAATATTCCGCGTCCATATTTCATGTAACTACACGATGACACTAAAAAATATTCTATATTATGAGGGTAGTTCAGTAGAAGTCGGTACGTAAAGAATTTGTATCTAACCAACCCATTATTAGGTAAGTACCTGCTACAGAAACATAGACTGCGTTTCGTGCCTACCTACATTGATATTTTTTCTATTGCTATCATACGTACCACTATCGTGGACTAGGTAATAATCTACCTACTTTAGGCACAGTCGAGCCCAAACGTAAGCCTATACATGTAGCTCCCTTGACCATGTAAAAAATGTCTGAGGGATACACCCTAAGAAATAAGTGAGGCTGGCGTAGTAAGTTGGCTCGCTTGCAGGTAGGTATACTACCTACATCATGGTAAGTCCATCACCGCCGTTACGTGCCACCCATTGGTTGGTAACATAGATAAATTATTGGTCTTCGCCTCGCTCGAGCGAAGACCAATAATGTATCTATGGTTGGTAAGTATGTCTCAATTCACACACACAATTCCGCTAATCTTCCTAAATCAAACAAGCGCGATTAGCTCGAAGATTCAAATAAATGTTTAAAAAAATACAAGTAATTAATTTGTGAGACTTGCCGCAGTGGTCAGATCTACATGTTGTTTAACTTTCGGCGCGGAGTCCTCCTGTTAACCCTGAAATATATTGAGTTATATAAATCACGGTGATGCATGGCCATTCCATCTCCTGCCGGGCTTCGTCCTTTCGCATCAAACGACACTTTGATCATCTTTCGTTGCTCACATGACACATGTTGAAACATTCAACAAACAATGATTTGTAGTTTATTTCGCTCGGTTAAAATAAATCAATTCTTATAACAAAGAGAATCGTTACTTGGTGTAAAACTATACATAAAAAGACAGTTTTAATTATTTTATACAAAAATATACTTAATTACGAACTTAATTCATGATTTCTTAGTTTAGATTGCTAGAAGACTTCAGCAATGTGACATGAAAAAATTTTTTTTAACAAAAAACAAAAACCGACTTGAAAAACCTAGGTGCACTTTTTAGTGCACCTAGGTTTGGTTTAGGTTTAGGTTTGGTTTTTTGTAAGGTTATTTGTGGCTTTTTAGCCACAAATAACCTTACAATTCATTACATTTGCTGGAGTAGGTGCCAATAAACGTCAGACAAGGCAAATACACACATGAATTGGCACCGACTCTAAATGTAATGAATTCTAAGGTTATTTGTAGCTTTTTAGTGCACCTAGGTTTTTGAAGTCGGTTTTTGTTTTTTGTTAAAAATATTTTTATTTCTCGATTTTTAGTGTCAATAATCGTTGAAAATTTGCAAATATTACCTTATAACAGCCATAAACAAGTAAAAATTTACAGCCTCAAGAAATCCGCCATTTCACCCCCAAGGGGTTAGATTTCTGATAATATTTTGGAAATGGGACCAACCTTGAAGAATCAAACCCTAGCAAACCTCAAAAAAAAAATCGAAATCGGTCGACAGGGGGTTTACACTGCTCACGTCCGTAGGGTTTAGCCCTCGATGCCTTACACGTGACCCCTGGGTGGTGCCAAATGAGCAGCAACTTTCATGTGGTAGAGCCTTGCTGCTATCAGCAGCACACATGGGCCGGCTCGACCGGGGTAGTACCACACTCTCGCAGAAGACCGGTCGTCTGAGTGGCGGCTTTTGTCGTCGCGCTTCGCCTGGTTAGCGAGAGAGCCGGAGCCCATTCCCCACCCCCATCCCAAGTATGACAGCGGCAATTAGAAAAGACGTACCCCAGGAGGGTACCAGCACGCTGCGTGCTGGAGAATCCCTCCCTGAGCTTTTACGCTCGGGCTGCCCTGCGTACTCTGGGGTGGGCAAAATTCCGCTCGAAAACTTACGTTCTTCCCGAGGCAAGAGCAGAACCAAGGCGCCCCCTACCGCGCTTAGCGTGGATTTCTGCAACATCAGGGGTTTGCACTCCAACTTGAACGCCGTCCACTATCACCTTGAGGCGGCCAAGCCAGCCTTGCTCTTCCTTACGGAAACGCAAATATCCTCCCCGGCGGATACGTCATACCTTTATTATCCAGGATACAAGTTCGAGCACAATTTTGTGCCTCGTGCTGGAGTATGCGTATACGTTAGGGAGGATATTTGTGTCAGACGTCTGGGAAACCTTGAAGGTAGGGACCTATCTACCATCCTGTTAAGCGTAGATTGCGACGACCATCCCCGCGTCTATGCTTGCATTTATAGGTCCCATAGCGGGAACTCGGAGACTGATCGGCTCATCGAGCATGTGCAGATGGCCGCTGATTCCATACTCGAACGTATTCCATCCGCAGAGATCGTGATACTTGGCGATTTTAATGCCCACCACGCTGAATGGCTTGGTTCGCGTTCCACCGATCATGCGGGTAGGTCTGTTCACGACTTTGCTCTAGCCTATGGTCTGTCGCAGTTGGTATCCTCGCCAACGCGTATCCCAGATGCGGCAGACCATTTACCTTCCCTGTTGGATCTTCTGCTGACCTCTCACCCGGATGGCTATCAGGTAACCGTCGATGCTCCGCTCGGATCGTCGGATCATTGCCTTATCCGGAGCAAAGTGCCATTGTCGCGCCAACTACGGCCCCGTTCAGCGGGCTGCCGCCGAGTCTGGCACTTTAGGTCAGCAGACTGGGACGGGATGCGGTCCTTTTTTGCATCCTACCCATGGGACAAGGTTTGCTTCTCTTCGGAAGATCCTGACACCAGTGCCGAGTCTATCGCTGATGTGGTGCTGCAGGGCATGGAACTTTTTGTTCCATCCTCTGCAATTCCCATTGGTGGTAAGTCAAAGCCTTGGTTTGAGCGCTTCTGCAAAGCGGTTTCACGCCGCAAGCGGGAGTCGTTTCAGGCTTGGGCTGCGGCGATGGCGTCTCAGGATCCTAATTCTTACCGCCTAAAAAAGAAGTACAATCATGCCTCTAGATCCTACAAAAGAGCCCTGGCAGGAGCAAAGAGTGAGTTCATCGGCAGAATTGGCAAGAGACTAATGCGTTACCCCTCGGGTTCCCGCGCGTTCTGGTCTCTTGCCAAAGCTGTCGAAGGGAATTTCTGTCGGCCATCTTTTCCACCACTGCGCAGGGGGGATGACTCGTTGGCCCAGACTGCGAAGGAGAAAGCCGATCTTCTGGGCTCTCTCTTCGCTTCCAACTCCAGAATTGATGACCATGAGATGTCTCCGCCGACTATAGCTCCTTGTGATTACTCCATGCCGGAGATCCGTTTTACACAGAAGTCTGTGCGTAGAGCGCTACTCTCATTGGACATCAATAAATCGAGTGGGCCGGATGGTATCCCCCCAATTGTGCTTAAGACATGTGCTCCTGAGTTGACCCCGTCCTTGACGCGTCTTTTCCGACTCTCTTACTCTAACGGTGTAGTCCCAGTCTCTTGGAGGTCTGCTTTGGTACACCCGATCCCTAAAAAAGGAGATCGCTCCGATCCAGGCAACTACAGACCGATCGCAATCACTCCTTTGCTCTCTAAAATAATGGAGTCCATTATAAACCGCCAGCTCCTTCGGTACTTAGAGGACCACCAGCTGATCAATGACCGACAATACGGTTTCCGTCAGGGTCGATCGGCGGGTGATCTTCTTGCCTACCTGAGTCACCGTTGGGCTGAGGCGGTCGAGAGCAAAGGTGAGGCCTTAGCGGTCAGCCTGGATATAGCGAAGGCCTTTGATCGGGTGTGGCATAAAGCGCTTCTTTCGAAGCTTCCCTCCTACGGGCTGCCTGAGAAATTTTGCAAATGGGTCGCCAGCTTTCTTACGGATCGGAGCATCGTTGTCGTAGTCGACGGATCATGCTCGGACCGCATGTCCGTAAATGCTGGCGTCCCGCAAGGCTGTGTCCTATCCCCAACCCTGTTCCTGCTGCATATCAACGATATGTTGCATCATATCAGCAACTTCCGTTGTTATGCAGATGACAGTACAGGAGATGCTGTTTACACCGGTCGTGCTAATATTTCTCGGGCAAACGTCGATGAGTGTCGGAACAAACTTGTGTCTGAAGTCGAGACTTCTTTACATCTAGTCTCGAACTGGGGCAAACTGAACTTGGTGCAATTCAACCCCAACAAGACACAAATTTGTGCGTTCACCGCCAAAAAGAACCCCTTTGTCGCATCTCCTCGTTTCGAAGACACTATCCTTAATGCCAAGCCTAGTATCGGGATCCTTGGAGTCGACATATCGAACGACGTGCAATTTCGCGGTCATCTGGAAAGTAAGGCCAAGTTGGCCTCCAAAAAGCTGGGTGTGCTCGGTAGGGCGAAGCGGTATTTCACTGCGGCTCATCGCCTGCAACTTTACAAGGCGCAAGTCCGTCCGCACATGGAATACTGCTCTCACCTTTGGGCCGGTGCACCACAGTACCAACTTCTTCCTTTTGACCGCCTGCAACGAAGGGCAGTTCGAATTGTCGATGACAAAAAGCTTACCCATCGGCTAGACCCTCTGGCGTTGCGTAGAGATGTAGGCTCCCTCTGCATTTTCTACCGCTTCTATCATGGAGAGTGTTCCGAGGAATTGTTCGGTATTATACCTGCCGCTGAATTCCACCATCGCACGGCTCGCCACAGACTGCATTACCATCCTCACCATCTGGATGAATGGCGTTCCAGTACAGTGCGATTTACCAGGAATTTTCTCCCTCGCACCACCAAATTGTGGAATGAACTTCCTGCAGCGGTGTTCCCGGACCGATGCGACAAAGGTATCTTCAAGAAACGAGCATACTCATTCCTTAAAGGCCGGCAACGCACTTGCGATGCCCCTGGTGTTGCAGGTGTCCATGGGCGGCGTTGATCACTTACCATCAGGTGAAACGTCTGCTCGTTTGTCTCCCTAACTCATAAAAAAAAAAAAAAAAAAAAAACAGACGCCGGAGATATGCGGTAACATACATAAAAAAAAACATACGGGTCGAATTGAGAACCTCCTCCTTTTTGATGTCGGTTAAAAAAGGGTGTCGCCACTGCGTCAAAACACGTCGAATTTCTTGCCAATATCAAAACGTACTGTATTAGCTCCTAGCATAAGGTCATTGTTCAAAGATATGTCATTGACAGCGCGAGCAAATTTTGATCCCGTAGCTTTTAACACAGAAATTTAAGCTCAATGTATATTTTAACAAAAATCGTTTAGGTATTGGCAAAAATATGTGCACGTCGTAATGCCTCAGTATGCTTCAAGTCCTTATAGTTATGACCACAATGCAAGTTCCATGAAAAGTTGAACGTGAATCAGCTGATTTTCGCAGTCTATTCCATTTGTCGGAATGGACTGCGAAAATCAGCTGATTTGTACATTACTACCTATATATCAATGGCTGAAAATTATTTCTTACATAATGTATAGTGCACGTACCTTGTTTTTCTCTGCATCACCCTAAAGTTGACTGGGAGAGAATGCCTTTGGCATTAAGTCCGCCTTTGTACAACTTTGTGCTAAAGTATAAATAAATAAATACCCATTTCAACCTCTTTCATCGAAAGCATAACTTACTAATTTACAAAAGCATCCACTAGGTGAGTACATTTGTTTCCATGAAGATCTGTTTTATATCGCCGCATTCTAAGAAATCACATAGCACTTAACACTCACTGGCTCACGACAGCTGTTTTGCCTGTTTGAAGTTTTTTGGATATACGTAGGCACCATTTAAGAAATATAGATTCCGCCCCCTTATCAATAGATAACGTAACTACCTCTAAAGCGCAGTATTTTTAGGGTTCCGTACCCAAAGGGTAAAACGGGAACTCTATTACTGAGACTTCGCTGTCCGTCCGTCCGTCTGTCACCAGGCTGTATCTCATGAACCGTTAAAGTTAGATAGTTGAAATTTTCACAGATGATGTATTTCTGTTGCCGCTATAACAACAAATACTAAAAAACAGAATAAAATAAATATTTACGCAGAACCTACCTTCTAAATTATCTTCCCTCGCTCAAGACATGGAAAATTTGTGGGTAGATAGGTGATATTCCAAATATTAGACATTTTTATGATATTCACATAGTTTTATACGTACCTACAAATGTCTTTACAATTCCAACTGTAACTGTAACCGTTGGAGCACTTTTAATACCTGTGAACATTCAAACTGACAAACATTCGAATAGGTGTATTTCAATGTTAGTAAGTATTTTTAAGGTACACGATGATTTGTTACTATATTTCAAGAACTCTGGTGGATAAATCATCGCCTGATTGTCGGGATATATCAGTGTGGGACAAAGGCGCGAAGTCACTGCTTTCGGGAATTGCGTAAGCAACGTTCAAGGAAACGAGTTGTTAAAATGTACATACGGTCATTTCCCCTGAATATTCGAGGTGTGAGTGATTGAGCAGATATATAGGGTGTATCAGAAGTCCGATATAATACTTTGGGTACATATACGGTCGCTCATATGTGGATGCTTAGTGAATATAGTTTATATCTAACTATCATAGTTTCTGAGTTATAGACCTTTGATTATTTGTCATAGGTATCGGCCTTTGGGTACATCCTTAACCCTATTCAGCAGTGTAAATTACACTTAAGAGGGGCGACTACCAATATTCTCAAAACAGAACATACAAATTTTACATAGGACTGGAGATCTTACGAATTATAGAAATTCACGACGAAAAAAAAAGAAAAGCATGGTCGAATTTCGATCAAATTTTTATACCCGATACTGATGCTAACGTTAAAGTATTATTTCGGACTTCTGATACACCCTGTATATCTATCTCTGTTACTGGAATTAAGATGTGCAAAATATGAACAGGCACCATCTACTCAAGAATTTGACTAGGAATCTACCTACACTAGATTTGTAAACTAAATATTTTGTTAACTACCCTACGCTTAACCAGCATCTGATTTTATTCAATTTCCATTAAAACCATTATGGCCCGCCCACTGGTGCATCAAAACTCGCGCAACATTTGTGCTAATACCAAAATCAACCAACAGATTTAATTTATGTAGTAAAAGCATGGAGTTATAACGAAGATAGCATTTCGAACCCGTGCTGCGCTGCGGTATTTATTTCTGGTTTATCTGACTCCGCCATTGTTGTTTTCCCCTAGTTGCGGTATACCTACCTACTACAGGTACATGAGGTAATAACAATGGCGGAAAAATCGCCGCAGAGCTATACGAAGGGTGGAGTCGTTATAGGTACTCTAGTTACTGTATTGGTAAAAGACACGTCACGCGTCAAAATTCACTCTCGCTATCAATGTAAGAACTTGTACTTTTCTCTGAGTCAATACAGTTCCTTTTGGCTAAGACGCCCCTGCTGCCGCCTCCTGGGCTTTATTACATATCATCATTAGGTAGGTTCTTCATAATAAGTCCTTAGATAGATGTTGTAGTTAGTAAGTACATAGAGAATTTTAAATGTAGGTATCTCACAACTGTTGATTAAATAAAATCTTTGAAGAGTCCAACCAAACCAATAAGGTGTCTCAGGTATCAATGATGAGTTAACTTTTAATCAAAATTCAGAAAAAAAATAGTAACAAACAACTCGTTACAAAATGTGGTGTAGACCCCTATATGTATGCCGCAATGCTTTTGACGGATATTTACAACTAGCTTCTGATGCTAGTAGGTACCTATTGTACACAAAGCACATTGGAACTGGTCATAATCTCAAGAGTTGAAAGGAAAACCAACGCGGCAGATGATCCATAATGCTTCTTAGAAATTATTTAATTTAGAAACTCTTCGAACGTTGCGTCACTACATTTCTTACCTTCCTGACTGTACCCCCAAACTGAATCTCACTTTAGGTAAGTACATACAACAGGGTGGTGGGCAATGAATCCCTCCCACTTGCGCTATGAAAGTCTTGACCTGACATCGCGTAACTTACAACAAGTAAAAAATATGAAAGGCAACAGTTTTAACCCGCCTGGCTCAGTAGTAGCAGCATTTGTGCCAAGACTAGACTTGTCACGGGATTTGTTGATTTTATCTCATTCTCTCGTATGAAATACGACAGAGAGCGAAGGCTAGAGCTACTCTTGACATGCGTGTTAACTCCATAGAAAGACGGTTATATTTTTTAAATAAGTAGGTAATTAGATAAATATGAATGCATGACAACACAGAAACATTTTAAGACGTTAGCGGTTTGCGATCGCATCGACATGTTAACGTAGAGCAATTACGTACAGGAATACCTATAACCTATAGATCTGTAGTCCATACTAATATTATACAGAGAAAATATTTGTACTTTTGTATGTAACGAATAAACTTAAAAACTACTAGACCGAAAAATTATTTTGTAGTTAGAAAGCTACATTGTCACTGAGTAACATAGTCTAAGTATATTTATTTATCCCAAAAAAATAAAATGCCCGCCCGTGCGACGACGCCAGGACGGGCCGCTTGTTGTATAAAAAAAATTCAAATGTAAGCTATGAGGTTGCCTTCTATTCGAATCAGATTAGAACTTCAATTTCAGACCACAAGTTCTAAGTAAATAAATAGTTTATTAACCCCAAGCCACGGCTAGTGTGAGTAACAACCTAAATGAGTAACTCACGCGTCTCGGGAAAGCGAACAAAACGCGACAACATTACAATAAGGCGAATGACAGATAACAAAACGAAAACAAAGTGAGAAGCGATCCGTGTCGCGCGCGACAATGGAAATTCATTTGGCATTGTGCCAAAACAATCGGATCGCCTTCTTCCAAGTGGGGTGCATGTCGAGGAGATCTCGGGAAGAACTCCTAAACTATTAAAATCCATAAATATCGCAAGACAACACATACCAAGGCTTATGCTATGGGAACCGTTGAATGGACTGTGGGCGATCCCGGTTACACCCACACCAGAGCAAATTCCGATAAGGCCATTTCCGAAAGTCGCCATTGGCGGGGATCGAACCTGTGGCCATCTGGTCCAGTGAGCCGAGCGACTTACGCTCAAACCACTAGACCAGTAGGTAGGCATGAGTTATAACTTTTTCAACAGTCAGATGAAAAAACTGGCACAAATGGCTGGGTGTGACGTCATTTTCCCGACGAATCCGACAGTTGAAAGAGATAAAACTTATGTCTATGCGGTCATGCTACAGTGCCTGGACATGGCTTAGTGTGACGTCATTTGCTCTTTCACTGTCAAATCTGACAGTTGAAAGAGATCGAACTTATATATATATAAGCGGTCATGCTAAGCCTACAAGGACGTCGTCGTCCGAATCTGGTTGATACGGTGACGTATGCATGTAGATAAGTGGATACAAAATTATTTTTCAAGACTATCGTATCAAGTTAAGAAAAGTGGAATCCACGAAGTCTTCTTTCGTTTTACGGCGAATACGTTCCTATCAGAAAAGGACACCGCATGTCTTCGGGGCATAAAGTAGGTACACACATTGATAAGTAGGTACCTATCCTATACAATGGGCCCGGGCATTGCGAGTACAACGCGTCAAGTGTAAGTTGGAGTGTGGCAAAAAAACGTACTAATTTTTAAATTGTTTAAAATAATTACGAAACATGCCAAATTAGTGCAGAGTGCAGAAGTGCAAAGAAAAACACATTGTTAATTAAGAAAAACACATTGTAATGCAAATAACATGTAAATCCTTATTGAAAAAAAGCAACCATGGAGTTTCTTGCCCATTCTTCTCCATAGGAATTGCATTCCGAATGGGTGGTAGAGATACTATTTATTTTTTACTGACGATTCATAAGTGCCTGTATTGGTTTACATGAATAAAAAAATTCTGATTCTGATTCTGATTCTTGCTGTTAAACGTTTTTGTAAAGAAAAGAAACGTAATAATGCGCCGATTATTCCATTTCAACAAGTGAATGCGCCGATGGAGGCGCCGCCACAGGAACGCCAACTTATACTTGACAGTCTGTAATTGCGACAGCTCTTGACCTACATGTTATAACCCCAATTAACATGTCCCATAGTGTTATTTCCTAATTTCATAGAATCCCTTTAAAGGTTTGGTCATTTTGATCTTAACTTACTTAAATGTTTTTCGGAAAACACGTCGTGTTTTATTAATACAACAAATCATGATGAATAATAACATGATATATATTTTTAACCGACTTCCAAAAGGCGGAGGTTCTCATTTTCATTGGTATGTTTTTTTTTTTTATAAATCATCAAACTTCTGGACTTTGAGTAGGTATAGTTGCCAGGTTGAGTAGGTAAGCAGCTAACGGTAATTTAAGATTACCTTTGGTACCTATAGTATTTACTTAGGCACAATACGAATAGTACCTACCTAATAATCTGTTCCAAAAACAAAAGTAATTGCTAACATGAATTAATTTCAATTGCTATCGACAATTTGTGATTACGGAACTTTACCCTCCCCTATTGCAATCGACAAGTTGCAAAGTGAAGTTGCCGCGAAACGCGGCTAACCCGACCGATTCAAAAAGTACTTTAATGGTACAAATTCAAGTAAGCGTAGCGGTGTTCTTAATCCAGTCGTATTATACGGAGAAATCAGCGCTCACTACGTAAGTGCGACGTATATTCTATTGTGTGTGAAATAATTTATTGAAATCGTACAATGTTTCATATTCTCTTTGTTTGAATGAAATCGTTTATACTCGCAGTGTTATATTATTTTCTTTGTCCACAAGTTTCATTCATTTGTTTGTATCGGCGATCGACGACTCTTTGTTGTCGTTGTTTTTTGAGGTTATGAAATTTCTATTTTGGAAAGTAAGTAGGGAAATATAAAGGTAACCTTTTTGGCGGGTAATGCAAAAGCAATGTTTTCAATTAGTGTATTTTAAAACTTGTGTGCGTTTAAATTATTGTGTAATATTAGTGAAGTTTGAACTATTAAATAGGTACCTACTGATGTGTTTATATTTTTATGTGTGAGTGGGTGTATAGATTATCGAGACAAGGGATAAAAACATTTTTTTTTTGTTCCTGCAACTACATACTTAGGCATATTGGGACTTTTAGATAGGTCCTTATTACTTTAATTAGACTCAAAAATGTATAATTAAAATACCTACTTGACACTGGCATATACACAAAGCGTGACGCCAAAATGAAAAAAAATGAGATAGATTTACTAGTAAATTGTTATTTTATTAGGTATCTATCAAAATACGCTACATCAGGTGCCTATTAAATCCAAAAAATAAGATACAAAGGTCATCTATAAAAATCATAGGTACTACTGCTACGATAAACTTACCTACTTAAAACAACTCTTTTATTCTAGTCATGCCACCCATAAGACAAGTATCGGCTGAGCAGCTCGAGTTGTTAGTAGAGTTTGCCGAATCCAAAAAAAACGTCGGCATCCAAGGCCCCCTCGGCCATCAAGAGTCAGCCAGGGCGTGGAACGAATTAGCCAAAAAGTTGAACTCTATAGGGGAAGGGACCACTAAGAGCCCCATTAAATGGAAGCGAGTAAGCAATGAATCCTACTTTTATTTTTTTCGATAGATGAGTAAGTAAGGAGCTACATAATGTCTATAGAACAAAACTCCTTCTACACGGTCCTGCGACAATGCTCAAGTAGGTATTAAGTGTAGGAGACCAACAGTATAGAAGACCTTTTGCTAGTATGTTAGGTAAGGAATTAATTAATTATTATCTTATTTACGTCTTTTATTTATTTTTACTTTCAAGTACTGGCATCTTTTAAAATGCCGGACCAAAACGAAAGCGGCCGACGTGAGGAGAGATCAAAACGGAACTGAAGATGGATCCTATAGAATAGCTCCACTCTCAGAACTAGAGCAGAGGATAGTGTGGGTTATTGGAGACATAGCGAAGAGGCCAGTTAAAGGTAACAGCATACTATCTACGCTACACAATTAGTAATATCATTAGTTACACTTAAAGTCGGCGGTAGTACAGCAACAGGATCCCTTGTTCCTAATGAAATTTTAATAGAGGTAAACACGTGAACTTGTCGCCACACATGTTACAATAATGAATCACCAGTTCTTAAACCCCGGTCACAACTGTAATATAGGACTGTAAACTGTAATATAGTAATACAGGATGTATCAGAAGTCCGAAATAATACTTTGGGCACATATAAAGTAGCTCATATGTGGAGGCTTAGCGAAGAGTTTATGCCTAACTATCATAGTTTCCGAGTTATAGACCTTTGAATATTTGTCACAGGTATCGTGTTCTGGCCTTTGGGTATATCTGTAACCCTATTCAGCAGTGTAAACTACACTTATGAGGGACGACTACCAACTTTCACAAAACAGAACATGCAAATTTTACATAGGACTCGAGATATTACGAGTTATAGAATTGACGACGAAAATAATGTTGGAAAAACATGCTCGAATTTTGATCAAATGTTTATACCATTCAGTTGTATACCCAATACTGATGCAAAAGTCAAAGTTTATTTCGGACTTTTGAAACAACCTGTATATTATTTTTCTGACAACATAAGTAGAAAAATTACCTGAAAAAAGGCGGACCGACTCGCGCCGCTCAAAGCATTTTGTTTGTTAAGTGTACTACCGCCAACCGTGCTGACTGACGACTGTATCTGTCACTTACCGCGATGACGACGGCTTGGTCTTGTGGTATGCGCGTAGGCTGCTCAACTGACTGCAACAGTTGGTTGTGGATTCCATTCCCGCTAGGTTTCCTAAATGTCCTTTTCAGATTTGCCCTGGTCTGGGTGCCCCCATTCCATTGTATGGTACCCAATACCCATATTACAGGCTTTGGTTAGTTTGTAATCATTAGATGAGTATGTGTTGTCTGGCGATATGTATTTATTATTATTTAACTAGAACAATTTAACGAGACATTAGAATTAATCACACCACAAGGCCCCTATGAGTATTAGGTATATAGCAATCAGTTTTGACTTTTATTGCTCAGTTTATATTCCAGAATCGCCCAAAGTCCAGCGCCCCCGAGTCCGTCCAATAGTTCCTATGCGACCACCGAAAGGTATACCATCTACACCAAGTAAGTATTATTAATTAATTTACCAATAATATTGAGAACAGTATGAGGTGGTTTGGCCATGTAGACATGATGGGTGAAAGTAGACTGACGAAAAATATATACCAGCGGGATTAGCATGACCGCGTAGACATAAGTTTTATCTCTTTCAACTGTCAGATTTGACGAGAAAGTGACGTTACTACGAGCTTTTTATACTGGACATGTCTTGGTGTGACGTCATTTTTCTCGACGAATCTGACAGTTGAAAGAGATAAAAATTATGTCTACGCGGTCATGCTAAGGGTACAATTCGTAGCACCCTCAACCGATGGAACTACATGAAAAGATGTATGACAGAAGATAAAGCGAAATAGGTATGTCAGGATCATAGCATGTAGAATACGGTAGTCTGCCGACACCCATGGGATACAAACGTTACGTTACTGTCTGCTGTTGATCAGCAGTTGTAGCATGAGCGCCAAGACTAGACTTATTACACAGAATATGTTGATTATATCACTTTCTCTCGTATGAAATAAGACAGAGCGACCAAGCCAATCCGTGACAGAGGTCTCGTCTTAACATGCGTGCTAACACCTTGACCATCTTCTTAATAAAATCTTGATCCCTAATAGATTTAACCAACGAAATTACATCTTTATGCATATTGCCACAGAGTTAATTTTGGAGGCTTTATCTTCCTGTATTTTATTAGATGGTGATGGTCATGATGTCCCGCGCTGGTTATGCGACTTGGAGGAGAGGCGGATCACGGCTGAAGAGAAGCTCGCGGAGGCCGCCGTCAGCTTATCCGTAACCAATAAGGAAATACTCTCTAGCTTGAAGCAAATGGCCGATACTCAAGCACAGCTAGTTAACCTTCTCCAAGAACGACTGAACCCTCCGAGTAATCTGTGACGACTGTGCCGCTATCTCTAAACACTCAGTATTGTAATAAGTAGATATTACTATTAGTTGTTATAATAAATATATTTAAGTTCTTGATGAATGTATTCATTGAACCTATCGTTGGTAGGCAGATAAATGGGAACCTCGGAAGAACGATATGCTTAAAGCGAAGCGAGTATATGTTAATTCTTTGATAAGAACGTGGGTATCTACCTACGAAGGTAGGTAAAAAATTAAGACTGTAGCTACACTTTTCCATATGTGTGTGTGATTTTTATTGTATACATTTATGTAACCATTTCGATTCCAATTTCGGTGTGTGTGTGTGTGTGTATGTATATGTAAATTTTTTTGGTTTTTTTATTTCAAAAGGAACTTCGTTCCATCCGGGTGTCCCTTGCCACCTCTCAAGTTTTTTTATACAAAGCGATGTGTAGGTATGTACTTATATCCAGCAGATCTTTATGATAGACAGTCTATCGATATATTATGTACCTACATGTATGTAAATAGCTATCGAGTGTGAGAAATACTCTAAGGTTTGTAACTTTAAAATTATGATAGCTAGGTACGTATAATCTGTCTTCACTGTAATCTACATAATACTAGCTGACCAGGCGAACTTCGTACCGCCGTAGAATGAGTGACATACGAAAGCAGCGCCATCTACCGGGTCCAATTGTGAATCTAATCCATCCAGGGTGCCACCCAAACGCATACAAAAAAAACCATTCAAATAGGTCCAGCCGTTAAGGAGGAGTTAGCTTACAACGAAAAGTGGCATTGATTTTTATATATATTGATGATTAGGTACAGTTCTTATATGAACCTACCTAATACATTATTTCCGTCTTCTGATTCACCGTGTAGGTATGCCAAATGCACCCACGGCTTTGGGGGCTTCGATTGTAGTGTAGCACGTTCTTCGTAGGTAGATCTTCATTAAATGACGGGGAATGGGTAGTCGTGTCTCGTAAGGCATCCCACACACGGGAGCTTAATTTTTTTTGCCATTACTAAAACGAACTGTATTGGCACATAGAAAAAGTTCTTTCTACAACGAAAGACACTGACAGCGCGAGCGTACTTTGACCAATTTTGACGCGTTGGGACGCTTGACGCTTGTACGAGAGAAATTCAATCTTAATGCATGTAGACACAGAGTTCAGTTTCGTTCAGTGTGGGGACGTAGTAAGAATATAATTATTCCCCACCGCAAGCTGGACAAAAAGCGTGTCGTAGAAGGCGATTAAATCCAGCAAAACTACCGTGCATAACGGTAGTTCAAGTGAGGCAGTACTCTTATGGCACACTAGTGGAGGGCTTGCTTGGACTGAGTGTTGTCGGAAGCAGGTTAACACTATGGAATGGCATAACCTTTGGCATCCACAGCCCAAGTTAGCTGGGTTACTGCTCATTCCCAAGAAAGGTTTACGTCTGGTTGGCGGCCGGTCATAAAAAAAGACAATGCCAAATCCTAAGTATGTCGTAGTATGAATTGGAATTTGAGTAGGGATAGGGCGTCCCCCCGAGGCAACGCGCACTTGCAATGACGGAAAAGCGAGATGAATGGAAGAAAAGGACATACTGCGCCGACCCTAAATGATGGAATAAGGTAAGGCAAATGATGATTGACACAGTTTGTTTTGGTATTGGCAGTGTGTGTGTCTAATAGAGCCTCTCGCCGTCGAACGGGGCTCCGTCGAGCTCCGGCTGTCGCTCGCCTTCGGGCGGCAGGCCCCAGCGCGGGCGCCCGCCGTTGTGCGCGTGGTATCGCGGCACGCGGTCGTCGCGGATCATCTCGTACGCGAGCCGCCCGATGCCGTGCTGGTAGTCACTGAGGCCGGTATGCCAGTTGTATGGCCGGGCGTACCCGAGGACTGGAACAGTTAAATTTACATAAGTCCAGGTAACTGAAGGTTTCGTGTACATCATCACGCCTGTAGCCATGTCCAGTACAAAAAGCTCGAAGTAACGTCACTTTCTCGACAAATCTGACAGTTGAATGAGATAAAACTTATGTCTACACGGTCATGCTAAGGCTGCCGTATTACATAGAGATAGGCAGAGGCGCACTGGAATGCGCCCACACTTCGCCGACGTATTTTTGATCCTAATGTAATAGAGGGCGAGCCTATTGCCATTATACCGCGCACTTTCACACTCAACACGAGGGAGATTTGGTCCGTAGTCCACCACGCTAGCGCAGTGCGAGTTGGTGAACTTTACTCGCCTTTCTATAGACGTGCAGGTTTCTTCGCGATGTTTTCCTTCACCGTTCAGCAAGTGGTAAACATTATTGAAAATGCCATTCGCACATGACAATCTCAGAAGTGCGAGCCTGAGATTTGAACTTGCACCCCTTACATTCAAAGCGGGTGTTCTAACAACCAGGCTATCAGTAAAGTAGGTTTTGATTATTTAAATCCGTGCCGGTGTATGGTTCCATAACGTCCCAGAAAATGACTGCAATAAGCGTGTTCAATAAAAACTCGTTCCTCTCAAGGTTTTATACTGGCATCAAGTTATTATGAACTTTATGACTAGGTTGGTATAATTACTTAGATTTCAAGAAAAAGTTAAAAAAACTGTACCCTACTAAGGAAAAAAAATGAAACCGGTAAAATCGACCCCTTGTTGAAGTCTGTTATAATGTAACTTATGTTACCCTGGCCAATCATTTGACGCCTTATTCATCAGAATCGGATGAACACTTTAGGCGCTACGGAGGAACATACGTAAATACAAGCATACATACATAGACTGCTAAAATCACAACCCTTCCGTTTGGTTTCGCCGTAGTCGGGTAAGAAATACTTACTACAATTAAAGTATTTAACATTATATAAGCGATGATTGAAATCTTACCTGCCAAAATCATCGGAAAAAAGTCTCCAATAGCACCAAGTGGCCGCCAAATGAGCATCAAATGAAACAGTTATTTTTAAATCACATGATTTATTTTAAAACACGCCCGGCACATAAATATCGCGAGTCTTTGTCTGCCCAAAATGTGTTTCGTCCAAACACTGAGTACTTACTTATATGCGTTAAACTTAAAAGATACAACCAAAACTTTACAGTTAAGCACTGCACTTACGGTCGCGTCAAAACGCGTGCCACCAACTTGCTGTCAATATCACAACGAACCGACTCAAGAAGCGAGATTCATACGCCTTCTATATCATGTTCATCACCCATTTATAATGTTTATTTATTGAATTTGCGTTTGCAATTAATTATTTGTCACTGGCTGAAATACCCGCTAAACGCAGGTGGAGCCATTCCTTATCTTATTCCATTAAATTTCATTCATTTCATAAAAAGACTCAAAAAGCACAAATTCCAAAGAAATGTCATCGATGAAGCGAGGGAATTTTGACGTGTCTTGTACCACATAAATTTTATATTTCAGTACATTTACAAATCGAGAAACAAAGTTTAAACTATAACACGTCTACGGAAACCAGGTATAATCGACTCCCCCTATAGTTGAAATCGTTTAAAATCTAACCTATGTTTCGGGCCATAATAACGAATCGAATGACACCTTATTTATAAAAATCGGATGAATAGTTTCGGCGCTATGGAGGATCATACGTAAATACAAACATACATACAGACAGCTGAAATCATACCCGCCATAGTCGGGTAACAAATCAAAGTTAACTCGCTCGCCCCTATCTGTGCAGTGAAGAGAACATTTCATTCGCAGAACAAACAAATAGGATCGTAAAGGCATTACACCTATGGAGATGTTTGAATAAATAACTTCCTCCGCGATGGTGCGTGGAGGGAAGACGTGGGTACTCACCGGGCGTCACGACCGGCCAGTTTGCAAAACAAACGGAAGCTTTGTATAACAATGTTAAAAGGGATAGATATAAAACAGTTACTAAACAAGAGGTGTCGAGTTCTATCCCTTAAAGCCCGAAATGAGGCGTCCAAATGTTTACCCATACCAAAACGAAGTCTGTGTCAATATACATAAAGATAAAATTTGTGCCGCGATATCATTGTTATTTCGTCGAAAAATTAACATTTTCTGAGAGTCAATATAGTGCATTTTGGTAGTGGCAGAAACTTCGAGGCACCGATTAATTAAACCTACTTCTAGTAAAATCAAAGGGTTTGATAGGACTACTAATAGTAAAATTTAAAAATAAAAAACTACAATAAAATACATAAACACGTACTTTATATCACTACATACTTAGGTACACATAATTAATATCTATGTAATACGAGTCTTTTGCCAGTTATCACTTACACTAATCGACGCCTAAATTTATAGCAGGTGCAAGTTACATTAAGTAGGTAGGTACTCTTAGTTTAAGTGAAAACGAGTTTTTTTTCTACTAAGATACTATTCTAACATCAATATTCCAAATTGCTTGTGAAGCATATTCAAATAACTTTACCTAACCCTGATTTATGATGACAACAAAAAAAATTAAACTCTAAAAACACTTCGGTAAGAACATATTTCACTTGGATTGCACATTTCCAACTAAGTAATTATCTAAATAAGTTTTATTTTTATACTAAAATAATTAGTGTAATCAACTAACTTCTTAAGTGCGTCGGCAGTGGCTCTAAGGTCGGTTTTCCCAAGTCACTTTCATACAGTTCTTTCGCTATCTTCATCAGCTCGGTGTCCTTCAGTTTGGGACCTTCGCCTAGTTCCACTTCAGAGACGGCCTCTTTATTCTTCTCCGGGCAGGGTTTCTTGGGACGAGGTGTGAAGGGACGGGTTTTGAAATCTGATGAAAGGTATACCAACAAAAGTATTCTTTAATGTCTTGTAAATATCACTCGACAACACATACCTACTCATCGTACGATCATATACTAAGCAACGCTTAGCTATGGGTACCAAAGAATGAACTGGGGACGATCCCAGTTGCACCTAGACCAGGCCCTGTTGCATGATTTGTCGAGAAAATGGCGTCACTACGAGCTTTATGTACTGGACATGGCTCGGTGTGACGTCATTTTATCGAAGAATCTGACAGTTGAAAGAGATAAAACTTATGTCTACATGGTCATGCCAAGAGTGCTGGTCAAATTTTAAAATGGCGGTCTGCGCCCAACCAAACCAATATACCAAGCGGTCATCGTTAATTGATCATAGGCTTCTGTCCTCTAATGGTGACTGGACGTATTACCAGGATAAATAATACTAACAGTACAAAATCCCTCAAAGATTATTGAAGTCAAAGGAGCTGCAGGAGCTTCTTTTATGCAACAACAGAATCGGAGCGCGATCTACACTAACAGCGGAAACTGATATTCTGCGTATTCTACATGCACACACTGTTTATATAATATTTCAATAATTAGTTTCCTATTTTACATTGATTTAATTCACTTCACCAATAATTTAAACACAGGAACCCAAACTACAGGCAACGCCTAGTTTGGGTTTCACAGTAACTCGTTTTGTAACAAATTTTGATGAATAATAAATTTTATTTTTATTTTATCTATGACAAGCAGTGGTAGCCGAGTGGTCGAACGCACGCCTTGCAATCGAAGTGTGCAGGTTCAAACCCCGGCTCGCACCTCTGGGTTTTATGTGCAAATCTCATTTTCATCCGAGATTATCACTTGCTATAAAACGGTGACGGAAAACATCGTCAGGAAACCTGCACGTCTGAGGGAACTTGACTAGTTTTCGATAGATGTGTGAAGTCTGCCAACCCGCACTGGGCCAGCGTGGTGGACTATGGCCCGAATCCCCCTCGCATTGAGGGGAGGCCCGTGCCCAGCAGTGGGACGTTAAAAGGGCTGTAGTAGTAAGGTTTTATCTATGGATTTGCGCTACTAAGGAAGCTTGCTTTTTTTTTATTTTAATAAATGACGTACCAGGGTCCAGATGTGCACAGTAATCATTGTAGTATGTGGACTGTCCTCGCAGGCTTTTCATCGTCTCATCTATGAACTTCTGTATCTCCTCATCCGTCCATGCTTTCTAAAAAGTTTACGAGAATACATTATTCTAAATACACCTTATCATTATGTTGACAAGGTTCACATCACTTTCGTTCATTTTGAGAACAGACAATTGTGATCGTTATTGATTGGTACTCACTTCTTGGGTCCCACCTTTGGGGTCCAACCATTTGCCTTCTAATTTCGCCCATCTGTTCTCTGGTCGACACCTTTAAATTAAAGATTATTAGGATTGTATTGAAACACGTCCCCTTGAGACCTCCGTTACGTTCTCGACATCACCTTCTTATTATTTAATTCAGTAACAGGTAGTAGAAGAATTTAGGATCAACAACTTACATCTGTGTTTTTCTAATGGGATGTTGTCGGAACTCATCGAAGTATTCCGTTAAAAACGACATTTTATTTATACTTTAAAATTTATTTGAGAAATTATTATTAAAATAATAAAAATAATACCGACAATCGCAAGTTTGTTTAGTAAATAAAATAAAAAATGTAACGTCAATCTATGCGCAGCGGAAATCGAAAAAGTTTGATTTAAAATAGTTCCGTTATTATTACAATATTTTACTTTATGTTGTATCATGTGATAGGGTTTGTTATCAACTGAGTGTATAAGCTGAAGGCTTGTAGTAATTTTTCCTTGTAAGTTTCTTTCATAATAAGGGTGGAGTTATTGCGGTTTTGCATGTTGAGCTCAACTTTTTGTGTGGGATCGTCAACATTTTCAGGACATGACAATCAAAAAATCTTTTTCAATAATTGGCAGCCATTTTCTTAAAATAGCAATCGTGCACGTTGACATTTTATTTCTTGTCACTATCTATATACTCACTTTCAAAAGCATTATAGGAAGCACTATACACTTACCCGAGGTAAATCCAACCTGTACTGAAAAACATAAGATGTCTAATTATAGCTGAAACTCATTAAACGATGTACCGACCGACATTTTCAAACAAATAAATATTCCATATACGATATCGTGTAACATCAATAAGTGAAAACAAACTCAATTAAAACTGACTCACTGGAAACCCCACTCACTGATGGCAAACAAACATAAATTTACTCACCACAAACATACGTATCAAAATACTGAATATAAAAACAACCGAAGTTGATAACCCCTGTCCCGGCCGCGACCTTTCATCGTCGAACGATTTTTACGTGCGGCACCCCGCAGACGGCTGGCGTGACCGGCTTGCCTAAATCATCAGATGGCCGTATTTTTAGACGTTGTAGTCGTTAAATTGTATCTGCAAACCGAAGGTCATCATCGATCTGGCTGGATGGATTCCGAGTTTCTAGATACAATTGGTAAACAATAGCTACGAAAGTTACATAAAATATATAGATGTATCAGAAGCCCGAAATAATAAGTACTTGTACGTTTGCATCAGTATCGAGTATACAACTGAATGGTATAAAAATTTGATCGAAATTCAACCATGTTTTTAAACTTCAATCGTCGTCAATTTATAACTGGTAATATCTCGAGTTCTATGTAAATATTGCATGTTATGTTTTGTGAATATTCGTAGCCGCCTCTCATAAATTTTAGTTAAGTTAGTTAACACTGCTGAATAGGGTCATCGATGTACCCAAAGGTCAATCACGATACCTGTGACAAATATTCTAAGGTCTATAACTCTGAAAATATGATAGTTAGATATAAACTGTCTTCACAAGCATCCGCCAAAATCAACAGAGAGGCGACCACCGATAAGCGTCGTGAAACCTCATACCTAGCGTCGCGACGCTATTCAATGAGGCGTCAATGTCCTCCTTGGATAACGAGCGTCGTATCCACGACATTAGTATTATTCGATTTGAATTTTGTATTTAGAGGGGCGCCACTTTGAGATCTCGCACGTACGCGCACCACCCATAAAATTTGCTAGGGCCGTCCCTGTTCATACAAATTGATTCTCTGTTAGTACATCACATTACCTAAATTTGTTGTACTAACGGGATTTTACCTTTAGCGAATACCCCACAACCACATCTTAGAACTCTTAACATAAAACGTTTGGCAAATTAATTAAAGCCTATTTTATACTTGAAACATACTTTATTGTAGCTAGTGTTGAGTGAAAATATTTTGAGAACAAAACGCAACATACCTTAAGACACTTTGGAAATGTTAACAATTTAAAAATCAATGTTCCTTAACCGACTGCGTGTACACTCATTATTATACTAATTATTAATAAAAATGATCTTATTTACTTTATTAAAATAATTCTTAAACTAAAATCAAGTATTGGAGAGTCGTTTATCGGAGTCATACCGCACCGGCGATCACTGACATACAAAATCATGTCAATTAAGATGCACAATTAAAATCATAACGTACAATTAAATTATCTTATATTACCTACTTCTCGGTCAATATTTATTACAATATACTTAGATTTTCGTGTTGTTGGACTTAACCATTAGATATATTACTCTGTTAATGATTTTGTTCTGTTTGCATACAATACTATCCAACAAGTTGAGCGTATGACACAGAACACATTACCTTCAAATTTATATAATTTTTTATCCGTCTATAATCTACCAAAAGTTGCAGTACAAAAGTATTTTGTACCACAGTACTTTTACATCTTAAACGAAATGGGGAATGGCGGCACCCGCAATCAGGGGATATTCTGCCAGTGTCTAGTAATGAATAGCAATCACACATGCAATAAATACACGTTATAAATAAAAATAGGTGATGAAGGTGAAAATGATAGCCGATGAATTGATGATCGAATCTCAATAAATTTGAGGGTGAAGTTGTTTGACGAAAGTGTTATCGCGCTAAGGCTCACGCCTCACAGGCTTGTCAATTTTGTGCCAATACCAAAATGAGCTGTATTAACTCTTATAAAAAGCTCATTTTACAATAATCGAGAGACTTTCTACGCTTAGTCTCAGTGCTTTTACCACAGAAATTTGATATCTACGTATAAATAGACACAGAGTACAAAGTCATGCTGATTCGCTCGCCATAATGTATACAGGTCGTCATTATAGCCCTTAACAACAGACAGTAAATCGTTACTGTCGGCATAGTTGTATTGGTACTTTGGGTGAATGATTTATAATACTAATTGTAGTATGACGATCGTCTTGCGCGTACGCCACTCCCAGCAGTAGCCATTTTAAATTACTTCACACTCGTAACAGATCAAGTCCAATTCTATTCACGTTCAAAACACTGGATGTGATTAAACATGTTATATTCTTCACACCTCCACAATTGGTCTGTCGGCCGTCTCGCTCACCCCCGAGACACATTTCGAATTTGATTATAATTTTAATCACTTGATAGCATTCCATTGTGGCTGTAAATACAAAACCTGCTTACATCTATATTATAAAATCTCCACGATAAAATTAATTGAACTTTAATTATTATTATTGGGATCGGTTTCTGTGACAGCGATGGCTTGATAAGTGATAGTTTAACCGCTTATGGGTCGGCGTAGCTGTGTTTTTTACCCAAAAAAGTGGCATCGTGGTTTTATTGCTTTAATCGAGAGAGCTTATCTATATAGTTCTTTTTCACTGTCGCAGAGGTAAAAGTCGAAAAACGTGGTTACTTAAAAAAAAAAAAACAGGTATTGAAAATTGATATTCGGGTATTCTACTCTTGCATTTGGTATGATTAGCTCTCTCGATTGAAGCCAAAAAACCATGATGACACTTTTTGGGGAAAAAACACTGCGTCAGCTGGCGGAGTGGCAGCGAAGGTACTAATTCGATAACAATTGATGCTGAGTAACTATATAACGAATCAACATCGGTAATATAAAGTCTCATTGAAAATTCTACGGTGCGTTTCTTGAATATATGCATCGCTTATTTGTTATCGTATTAGTAGCTTCATGGTCACTCCGCTGTTCGAAGCAGAGTAGCTGATACAGTTTTTGTATTTGCGCGAATAGAGGAGGGCGGACTTCATTAATAATTACTGCGCGCTCTATACAGACTGACCTCAAAAAGGACAGAGCTATACGAGTAAATACGACAAGTCATCTGACTGTATTGATGCTCAGTCTGTGTTGTCAGGATGTGTGTAGCCGGCATTATAAGATAATGAATGAAGCACACTCCCTACCACTCTACGAAGTTATGTGAAAAACTGTCTCAGTTAAACGTTAGAGATATATTTCATTGAACTAGACTACATAGATACAAATGGCTCCGGCTTTTTAGTGAGTTTTAAATCGCTAAGAAATTGTGGTACCTTGTAGATACTTCGTAACTCGTCAAAATTCGGAAACTTGACCACTTGTGAACGAATTAAATTTAACAATACATTATTTTTGCAGCAAAATCATGTTTCAAAACGCACGTTACTTACAGAGTAGTATTTTTTTAAAGTGATCCAATTTTAGAATTCTGTCAAAGCATTTTCTATTTTATGCTCGCACTGTATCTAATAAAAACAAAGTTAATTACGATATTATATACAGCTTTGTAAGGCCTCATGTTTACACATCATATTTTGTATATTTGGATCGATGTAGCCGTAAATATTGATTCTATAAAATGTTGAAATTATTTCATAAAAAAAGTGAAAATCACAATTTCAAACTTAGATATTTACATATACAGTTCATTATCCCCTGTACACAGAGATGAGCCGCCCATGACAATACTTGCAAACAACAAAATATAAATATTACACATCAAAAAATACAATTGAACATCATTCGTGACGCGACGTCAATGATTTTGGTTACTACTAATTATATTGCGATTCAAAATAGAATCAATATTTTAATTTAATATATATTTCATTGATAGAGTCGAGAGATTAGCAATATAACATTGAATTTCTGAGAAAATACATGAAGTGAGATAAGAACCACTTATTGATTTTTTAAAAACATATATAAATATAGAAGATACGAGAAGAGTTTTCGATAAAACCTCTTCGACGAACACCAGCCCTTTTACTATTGAAGCCATCGGAATTAGAACTACAACTCAAACGACACTAGCATTATTGATAGCACAGACGGACAAAATAATATGTGAGATATTTAAACTTAGTCTCGTTCTCTTGTATGAATTACGAATTTGAAACATGATTAGTGATATAACTCATGGTTTGACAGACGTTCTAGCCCTGCAGCCTCCATTCAACTAAGATGACGAGCAAATGAATAACTCAGACCTATTAAGAAGCTAGAGCAAAATCCCACATTAATATTAAGTTTTAATCCATTTACAGGGGCTTTGTGTAACACCTGTATTGATAAATGCAATTGTAGATGATTTACAAATGGAATTAAATTACGAGGGTTCGTGTTTTGTCGTCCTTTTCATGTCCGTAGTGTATGAACGAGACATTATTATATTGTATGCTGACAAATATCGTTTTAGTACAACAAACTGGGCATTTAATTATGCTAATTTCGTTATAAATGATACAATTGTAGTCATAGCTCCGATCTATTGGAGTTTGCTTCAATAGTACAAGGGCTGGCTAGGGTCTATTAGGTTTCGAAAATATATTACACTATATATTATTCACTCTGAAAGTAAACTCAATTTAGAAACAGCACGAAATCTGACTTTCTATTTGATGAAGATAAGAATGACACGAAAAGAGAGCAGTTCGGGGGTCGTATTGTACAAATGTCTGTTCTAATACTTAATGATGTCTTTCAACGTTGTAATATAACTTAATACACACAGAGACATAACTATTTAATTCGATATCTATGTTCTTTAGTCAAAAATGCACCGGTTTCAGGCTGGATAACTAATTGCTTAAACACAATAGACATTAGGGTGTCACTATACTTAGTTTTGAAGGGTTGTTTACTCGTACGCTTCTACCAATGGGAATGCGTAGTTCAACATTGCAACTTCTGGCACAAGCTTAATATTTAAGACGTCTTCTAGAGTGTGGAAATAAAAAAAACGCTTGGGAAATAAAGCACTCGTATTGACGCGCGTAGTTTAGCATACTCGCACAGTATAGTAGCATCCTAATATCGGCCTGCAACTTGCCAATCAATTTACAACCTTAAGAGTCACATCAGGTTCGAAAGTCGCGATACGACCCACGAACTAGCGGATAAAGTCGACTATGCGAAGAAGAAATATAAGATCAATTCGATGGAACTCGAATCTCGACTCAGTCAACGGTCGATTCACACAGAAACCGGATCCCGAGTGGTCTGCGATCAGAACCTGGCGCGTATGTAGACGGCGGCGACGTCGTGGTTCGCGTAGCCGAGCCGCTTGGCGTGCTTGAAGATCTCGTTGGTGGTCGCCGTCAGCGGCAGCGACTGCTCCAGCGCGTCGCCCAGCCCCAGCGCCAGCTTCAGGTCCTTCTGCATGTGCATCAGCGGCTGGTGCGTCGAGTACATCGACTCGATCATCGCTGCGGACACAGGGATACCTTTATGAGCGAGCTTACTCGTACAGCGAAATCATCATAACACTCTAAATTAAGCAACGCTTGCACTATGGGTACTATACAATGAACTAGCGGCAATACATTCAGACCGGGGTAAATTCTGAAAAGGTGATGTTCAGTTTTGAAAGTACCTTCCAAAATTGGACACATAAATTACCACAGCAATTTAATCCTTATGTATATTAAAACTAAGTACATTTATTTATTAACAAAGTCAAGTTAACCAACTCTGCTCGGAAGTCGGTAGAGCGTATTGTGTAAGATACATCTGAGAAGTGTGGGCCGCACTACAGTGCACCTCCGCCTACCCCTTCGGGGAATACGGGCGTGATGATGTACAGACCGCGTCCCTTGAGTATGAGATGCGGCGAGGCGAGCGGCGTGAGCGCCAGCACGTCGAGCAGGTCGGCCTGGTTGAGGCCGGCGCGGTCGGCCAGCGCCAGCCCCTCCGCCTACCCCTTCGGGGAATACGGGCGTGATGATGTACAGACCGCGTCCCTTGAGTATGAGATGCGGCGAGGCGAGCGGCGTGAGCGCCAGCACGTCGAGCAGGTCGGCCTGGTTGAGGCCGGCGCGGTCGGCCAGCGCCAGCCCCTCCGCGAGCGCGGCCAGCGACACGCCGCCCACCACTTGCAGCACCGAGTTCATCTTCGACGCGTTGCCGATGTCGCCTGACGACACGGAGACGAGGGTGTTCAATAATCACAGTCACTGCGCTCTTATTTATACTGGGACGCATTCGTGTGTTGCCTAAGTATCGAGAGCGGTTGCCTGACGCTAAAAATGGTTTCAACGACAGTTAGGAGAAGTGCTAGAATCTCAGGAGCCCCTTAAAGTTGCGACATCGATTCGGCGACGCGTATTGAAATCAAATCTATACAAATAAAAAGTTTAAGTGTCTGTTTGTAATTTTCAAAATAACAGTTTTTTACTATATGAATGAAGAACACGCAATAAAAAAAATATATATATGTCTGTATTCCATTGTTAGATAGCTGAAATTACAAGGGGTACCCCTTGTAACTAACTAACTTAAGGTACTAATATTTTAGGAAAAATAATTGATGCGAAACCCAGTTGTAGCTGTGGGGTAGCTGAGGTTCCCAAATTCCAAGTGTACAAAGTCGCGGGCTGAGCTAGTATTCACCATCATGTAAGTTCAAAATTGCAATTCGACAATTGAATAAAAACAAATCTTCGGGATACTATCAATAAGAGTCGCGTTACATTAAACATTACTTTTCATTAGAGTAACTTTAACGTATAATAACAAGAGGTTTATCGCAACCGGTCTCACACTTTCTTAATCCTTATGAAAACACGAGACAGAATCGGAATGTCACACATTTTGTATCATTCCAACCAGTTGTGGCAGGCCCGCGGGGCTTTCAATGTGCAGGATTTTCACGATTCAAATAGTCAATAATAAAGGAGTCAAATGGACCAAGCTTACTGTAAGATGTAATAGGTATAATGTAAGCAATGGAAATAAGTTGGTTCCAAAGTAACGATTATATGATACATATGAGTCTCCGTAATGATAATGATTTGAAAGCAAACATTTTATTACAAAACCCGATCAGTTATGAATTCAAGCACTGATTTAATAACCATATACCATTAGTAAAAATGCAGTAGTTGTGATATAAAGCTGACTAATAAATTTAAAATATGTCAAAAAGCTATGAGAGTGGCATCTTATTTTAATAAATGGTGATTTATCATGATTGTGTCGGTCGCTCAGGTTTAAACGTTGACAGTTCACACGCAAATATAAATTTATTAAACATACTAATTAAAAAAACCGGCCAAGTGCGAGTCGGACTCGCGCACGAAGGGTTCCGTACCATTATCTATAAAAACAGCAAAAAAGTCACGTTTATTGTATGGGAGCCCCCTTAAATATTTATTTTATTCTGATTTTTAGTATTTGTTGTTATAGCGGCAACAGAAATACATCATCTGTGAAAATTTCAAGTCTCCATCACGGTTCATGAGATACAGCCTGGTGACAGACGGACGGACGGACGGACGGACAGCGAAGTCTCAGTAATAGGGTTCCCGCAGGTGAACCCATTTCTCATCATAACCCGGAATAATCTGGCTTTTCTCGTATGAAGTCATAGCAACTCCTCAACGATAGTGTCAATCGGGGCCCCAGATCCTTAATCATACTTTGTAATCAAACAAATTTTGTAAAAAAAAAATGTCAACGTCTAAGGTTCTTTGCGCCGGTAACCGGAGCAGCTGACTACTACCGAGGTAAAAGGAGTTCTTGCTCATCGCCTTGAAGCAGGACTGGCAGTCGTCGAACAGTGAGCGGTCGCCCGCCGCCAGGATGATCAGCGTGCCCTCCTCCGCTTGCGTTTTCGACCCTTGGATCTGGACAGTAGAGTTCAAAATTTAATAACACACCATCGTGTGCAGATGCAACGTGATAAAATACATTATGGCCTCTAATCTACATATCGAGGGTTGAAAGGTTAACTTAAGCAACACTTTTAGGCGATATTGATTGATATACATATTTGGAATCAGCAATTCTTTTTGCGTCGAATGAGTATGGTCCCCAGTAAAGTTAAAAAAATGTCACTTAATTGTTTTCTTATATTTATGCGAATACTATACATTTAAATAAAACTATTTTACGGATTCAACAACAACAACTAAATATGAGGGTACCCAGTTATTAACTATGACATCAGAACGTCTAACACCTCACACCCCCCGTGACCATGGTTGCTGTAAAGCAGCCGAAACGTCGGGAAAATAAATAGTAAATAAACGCGATAGAATCCGTAAAATAGTTTTATTTTAATGTCGCTTAAGTCAAATATCCATTCACCCCTCGATATATATAAGATCTTCTAGGGCGTTAAATAACCAAAATATTTAAAAAAATATTTTAAACTGTGTACTATAATAATGGTGGCACACTAAAATTCACTAGATAAGGCGTATTGCTCTCCTTCTTACGCCCGTAATGTAAGAACGAGAAGACAACAATATATTTATTGCTGGCAAATATAGTTGTAGTGTAGCACCACAGAAATTCAATCTTTATGTACATTGACACAGATTTTATTTTGGTATTGGCTTTAGGCGTACATTTTGATCTTTGTTTTAACCTAGACTACTTTATTATGATTGTAAAAAGTATTATATTTCGAGTGTACTGACCTGTGCTTCTAGATATCTGCCTCCCTTCCCGCTGATGGCCTCGACGATATCGTGCGAGGTGTCCGCGTCTATCGACGTCATCTCCACGTACCCCTTGGACTCCAGGGACGGACAGTGCAGCACGCCGCAGTTGCCGAACACCATCTGCATATTTGTAATGTCATTTACAACTCATAACGTTGTCACAATAAATAAAAAACAGCTGTTCAAGGGGTGCAAGTTCAAACACCTGGTCCCCCACCTCTGGGATTAGAGATTTCATGTGCGAATGCCATATTCCACTTGCTGAACGGTGAAGGCAAACATCGTGAGGAAACCAGCATTCCAAAATTCACCAATCCGCAGTGGGCCAGTGTGATGGACCATGGACCATATTTTCCACGTATTGAGGGAGAATGTGTTCGGTATAATGGCAATAGGCTCGGCCTATTACATTGGGACCAAAATATATCGGCGAAGTGTGCCTACTCCATCGGGGAACACAGGCGTGATTTATGGCGTGGAGACAAACCAAAATGTGAGTTATGGATTTTGTTTAAAAATGCACTATCCCGATCATACCATGGTTGTAACCGTATAAGCCCAAGCGTCTCATGGGTAACAGTTGGTGTGTGTATATTACCTCTTTAGCCGCCTGCGGGTCAGCCACACACGAGAAAGTAATATCCGCTTCCTCCACCACGTCGCACGGCGTCACCGCTATCGTCGCACCGACCTTCTCGAAGTCTTTGCACTGTTGACAACCAAATGAGCACATTAAATTTATGGATGGAAGACCTAGTTGATAAATAGATCTATTTTCGTAATACTTGTAGGTGAGGAAACCAGTCCCTTGAACGTTTTAAATTCGCAAAGTGCATTGGGGCAGCGTAGTAGACTCTGTCCCCGATACTTCAATTATATTTGAACTTGGGTATAATATACTCTCGGCGAAATGGGGTGCACTACCGGTGGACCTGTCTACCTCGCTAGGGACACAGGTGTGATGGTATAAATATTATTATAGTAACGGAGGTTGCCAAGGACAGAGAAGTGTGGAAGAGGAAAGGGGAGGCCTTTGCCCAGGAGTGGGACACTATTATAAGTTAAAAAAAAAGTACATTAGGATTGAGTTTGGGGACATAAAAGATTTATCAGAAATAGACGATGATAGCAATATAAGTGCATGTCGTGGAATATATTCATACAGACAATAAATGTTATCAATGTAAGAATATTTCTCCGATACGATTTAGGATAAACACATTTTATTCCATAATGGAGAAAGCAAATCAAATTACATTCTATTTCAACGCCATCTGTGTTCAGCGAACAGTAAAACTAGTTTTCCGATATTGCAACCAGATGGCGCGCTATGTCGTCGTCGCTACCTAAAACGCAATCAATAGCGCGCCACGCAAACAGCCGGGCCGCGTCAACGACCGCGCACTCACAATGGCCGCCGAGCGAGCGTCGCGCCGCCATTTTGATAACGGCGTCTATCTCACCAACGAGCACGGAGGCACACGGGCGACACCGTGGCGAACGTAAAACGAAAGTTCAACCACAGTTCGAAGCGATCGTCGATACACTGTGTCGACTCGATAGTTATTGGAACACGGAGCGTGCCTTTCTAACGAATGCAGTTACTAGGTGATTCGCAGTATTGCAGAAATAATGTTTCGTTGAAAGTATTCGTCGTTGTTCTTAGCTAGCAAAAACGAACGCATAAGAAAAAGACGTTATTTTAGACCTTCCGGAAATATATTTTTTAATTAAAACAAAAATACACAACGTTAGAAAGATGTTTGATACTGTAAATCAGGGGCCCGATTTTCGTTTGATAGACATCAATGTCTATTAGAGATATGATGTCGAAACAAAACGTCAAATTGGTCTTACCTATTTTTTTTATTTTGTTTCTACATATCTCTACCTAATAGAGGTTGATGTCTATATAACGAAAATCGGGCCACAGGTCGCTTAGAGACATGTGTGGGTACTCTAATTCGGAAGCGAAATAACCTTCGATCAATAAACGCTGATGATTTAGTTGAGTAGACAACAAGTAGGTTTATAAAAACTTCCATCATAAGTAGATAGTATCTATTAGACTTAATGAATTATAATGAACTTCCAAGACTGCATTAGTAATATTGTTTTGCCACACATTAACATAGAGTTAATTTAGAGAAACTTGACAATGGGTATTGACAGAAAACCTTTAACACCATTATGTAAAATTCAATTAAAGTCCGTTGTTTACGAATCTGATCAAAGTGGGCTTGTTGATAATAAAAGTTACGTCCGCCACGCGAGCTAGAAGGTCAATATCAATGTTTGCACAGATGCCAACACGGACAAGTCTCGCAAATTCCAGCATAGGAAACAAACGCCCACGCAGTAAAAAAATCTCTTTCGACGTAGTATACAAGCAAATGTACCTATATGTAAAGCAAACCCGACCCGACACTAGACGGAGTGGACGCCTTTGGTCCAATAATAAATATGGCAGATAAAACGAGAGGTCAGAATAGGTCGTGCGGATTTGGTATTTATAGGCGGTGGTGGTGTAAGATTGACGTGAATATTTCTGCAATTTGTTATATAGGCATACGATTGTAGCACAGAGATAAATAAAGGGAATTTACAGAGCCTAGTCAATGAAGTTATAATGATGACGAATAATTTTATCAAGATACTGCCAAGTCTTGAAGAAAGAAGCATAAGTAATAGAATCATGATTTCATATCGGTATAACTGTAAATCGCGCCGACACCGCTTCCCATATTTTAACAACTGCAACGGAAATTAACGGAAATCCAATCAGTATCACCATTCCGCTATCCCCTCGATGCTCACAAAACGCGTTAAACACTCAGTCTGCGATACAATTTAACGATCAGTCCTTGAACTTTATTGCATGGATGCCATTCGCAATTTCAATAGCAGAGCGATATATCAATCGTTGCTACACAACGCGTTTTCAGTCAAGTGTTACACGCTGCACGCATGACGACCTACATCGACTATCGTGTTCGTAATTGCTTCACCAACAATGAAATTAAACTGTCAATGTAGAGTAGATTAGAAGCAATCTGTTGCTTCGCGGAAGTTGTCTCACAATTGAAAAGACAGAGGATGAGACGACGACGGTTTGGTCTGGTGGCTTGAGCATAGACTCGGGCTACTGCACAGGGTTATTGCGGTTTCCATGGTCAACAGTCTGCGTGTAACTGGGAGTAATCCCGGTCCATGGTATGGTACCCTTAGTACAAGCATTGCTTAGTTTGGGATCATGCGATGAGTATGTGTTGTCTGGCGTACCTATGTATTTACTTTTAAATACAATTAATTATAATAGAGGTATTGCATTTTAAGACAGATAGAACAATAGCTCAGTTGCTATGTGTTTAATTTGAACGTTTCTACATTCTATTGAATAGCAATTTTGGCTCGTTAAAATTTACACGTTCTGGTATGACGCCTTCGGTACTGAGAGCCACGTCATAAGTTTTCCTGACAATTAAACCACCCAAGCATAGCTTATTATCATTTTAATTCAAGTATTAATTGTAATTAAGCATTGCAATCTCGATCTGCCCCTTTACCACCACCGGTCTTGCGACCATATTTTTGATATTACTTTTCAGTTTTTTACAGTTAATTCAGTACAAAATCTGTCAAAACTTTACAGTTACTATTGAAAAAACAATACTTTAACAGGTAGTGGTAAGACCCCTTATTGGAGTGCAAATATTTGGATAACACAGTCAACAACCAGAATTGTAGTTGCCACACTTGGAAGATACGGCTCTGCTCCAATGATAAACAAACGGAACGAGCGTCTGCAATGAAAACATTCTTTGTACCGCCCACGCTTTTTATCTGCAGGTATCCATCCGTCCATCCAAGGCCGGCACTTCTAGATCTTTCCACGTTTTTGCAAATTCGCGAGGAAATAAATTGGAATCGTTTCTCACGTTGCGAGACTTGTGAGGGTTTGAGGAAAAATATAAATAGTTTTATTTGCGTCTTTGCGCTTTTGAACTCACGTTATTAAACATATAGTATATTATATCTTACAAAATCAGATTTGTGTGAGAAAAATATAAGTACACTTCTAATTACGTCTGGCCGTGAATATGTTTGAACGATTTAACTACAAGGGCGGCCTTTGTATTAAACGCATAACATTTTATTTCGGTTTTCAAGTTACGAGAAAACGCGCTCTATTACCCGGTGTTACCCTCATTGTTTTTATTTTGATATGTAATTCTACCTTCTATACCCGAAACTCTTAGGGGTCAAACCTCGGCGTATTCATTGTATACTGCTATAGATCCTGGCTTACCGGAGTAACAGTGATAGGAATGGTTGGTGGGCTTATCTTTTAACTGCCTTATTCCAATTACATTACCTTCCACAATATTTTCAAGTATCAGGATCTAGCATTTGATAGATGTAGTATCTAATAGGCAATTGGCACGCACGCAACAGTTTGTGTTCCGTTGTTTTATCACATCCGACTATTTTGCGGTATTGTTCCCAGCTGATATAAAACCTCAGGAACAACGTCGATAATTAAAAGTTGCTTCAAACGTCCGACGACGTAACCGTTTGTTCAATTGTTTTTTGTAGGTCGTACGTGCTCTCTCACTTTTGAATACAGGGTTGCCGAATAACAGTATTTCTTACACAAATAACTGTATGCTCCTAATATAAAATTTCTGTTAAATACTCGTTATTTTTGTTCGTGGAAGTTCATGACAATGCAATGGCATTAACTACTAAATATTAAGTAAACAATTATCCACTTTCGACTTTCTTTGTATCTAAAGATACCTCATTGAACATTTTATTTATTTCCTAAATGCTAAAAACATAGATACACAAAATCACATACCGATGCCCAATCCGACTAGAGTATCTAACGAAAAAGACTTATCCCGGGGTCAGTGATTGAATACCATGACCCCTATGATATTGTCACTCTAAGTCAGGAAGTTTAGAAGGTTCTACTGCACCGTCAAGCACAGACCTTCATTCTTATGTACATTTATTCCAACTTTTTTGAATCGAATGAATTTATAGGCAGTTGTGTTCACCAGAAATAATAATAAAACTAGCATTTGCATATTTGTCATGTTTGTGGTTTTAGAGGTGTCTAGAAAGAAATAAGAAAAATGTTATTCACGTTAACTGTAACAGTTACTAAGAATCAACGAAGTTTTCACAAAAGGCATTAATTCAACCTCAACCTTACCCGCGTACCAAGTAGCGCCTGGTAGTCTTTTTGTTTGTAGATATTGTACCCATTTGGAATGCAGTTCGTATTGAGAAAAATGGGCAAAAACCTTATGGTCACTCCTTGTATTTACACTTTTACCATATTAATAAATTGCCAACTCATTAACTGCATGTGTCATACTTTAACAAGAGTTAAGGATAATAGGCAACATATGTGTTAGTTAGTACAACATGGTAATCCACCACATTAATTTAGGTTTTTTTCGACGAGTCATCTGGACAAGAATTAACGATTACAGCAAATATTCTTATTGTTACTTGTGAGTTAATTCGATTGACGACGTTATTTCGTAACGCGATTAGTGCACTATCACAAAATGTAAGAATGTCCTACATTAGTTATTTGAGACAAAACCAGAATATAAAATGGCGAGAATTAAAATTGCATCCAAGTTTAATAGCTCTAATTCTAATACGCTGTAGACTGATGCGAAGCACACTTGATCATAGAAGACAATAATAGGTCGGATTGTGAGAGACGTAAGAATACAACAAAAAGCATTATTCATATTTCGCAAGTGACACCAAATCCGGCAGCCCTATCTCCGAGGTCGATCGCCAATCACCACGCAAAGGCATAACAATAGAAAGAGGCTGATTATTACAGACGCTATAGAACAAGTTGAGACTAGTTGGTCTTGTTACATCACTCATAACAGTGTGAAGATGTTCATCCGGTTCACTATCATGATCTGCAAGAGACCAAAGTCTAGAATGTTCTACCATATCGCGCTGAGAAACATGTCCGGTATAATGGTAAATAAACTTAACCTTATGACACTCACATTCGAATCTATAAGTCTGGGTAGCTACATGTAATCATAATGATCAGACAACGGTAAGTATGCTCTTCGATAACAATTACATCATCGTATCATTTCGAATTCATTTCACTGAATGTCTGATTTAATTGAGACGGTTAGTTAATATTTAATTAATTCGTTTATTGCTCATTTTCCTAATATATCATTATCATTAATCTCTTTCCAATCAAGCTTCATATTTGGGTAAATTTTCCTTACTTCTAAAATTATCAAGTTTTTGGCAACGCTTTTTCACTTCTGTCTGTGTCTTCGTTAAAACATAGATATTGCATGAAATATAATATTGTTATTATAATTATTCATTAGTATTGTTTTGAGTCAAACAGTCAACCGACGCATTTTATTAAAGCAATAAATTTATGGTTTTGCGTCTAAACACGTGACTAGACGTACGAGCAAAATAATAAACAACCAATAAAATAGGAATACGTCTGCGGGACAACTTTTTTGGCGACAATCCACAGGAAACAATTTCGTTGGCGACAGGTGACACGAAACTAAACACATTTCAACTGGAAATAAAACTCGAGGCAACGAAACTATAACCGACAGTGACATTTTTTGCCGTTAACTAACCCATTGTTATAATACAGAAACAATGGACTTTAAACACTTCGGAGAATGTTTTCTTCCCAGGGGTTAGACGAGTACGATGCTCAACATTTCTAACAGTACACATTAAATGAGAAGCAAATGTTATACCAGACGCGATAGCAAAAATAAATAAGGATATAGTGAAAGTAAACAGGGCACGGAAGACGGGAGTCGTAAACAAGTTCACCCAATTACTTTTCGCGTCCGTTGTAGACTAACTAAAGACGCAATAAAGTACAAAAAAAGGGCGGTCAAATCATCGGGAGACGGCTCGAAGACATTTCAATGAATGAATACAATAACGGCATAATTTTACTGGGATTAAACACCTTTTTTAGTAATAAGGAAGGAACCTAATAGGAGTTTTAGAAGCAGTTATGGACACAAGAGGCAAAAAAAGATAATTTTAATCATATTAGTTAATTTGACTGAACAAATGTAATGTTACTCATTCTACCTTTACTTTAACTAACCTACAAATATAGATCGATAACATACATCATTAGCAATAAGACGTCACGACTCTTACAAGCCTTGAAACATATCGCTAATTGATCCAATTAACAGCTCGCTACAATGTTTTACAAAAAAGAAATCAACGGTGTCTATGATCTTGGCAATATTCCCGCATCCGCGCATCTTCAGTGAGCGTTTCCTAAATAAATCGCCATTGAACATGTAATAATAAGGTTGATAATTTGACATTGATGCGGCAATCATTGTACCGATAGTCGTTTCCGCCCATGGCTTATTAACCAAGAGCCCCGACAAACACTTAAAGAGGCTCGCGTTAGGCAACTGGATCAAGGGACAGATTCAGAAGGCGGTACTTCTGGAGACGGCGCGTATTGTGCGGAAGTTCCTCTCTTTGGAGCCCTAACCACTGGTCACTAGGACCCTGTTCCAGATGCCGGTAGGGAACTGTTTTTTATATTTTTAAATGTATTTTTTTTATATATATTTAAAAATGTAATTCATAAGAAAGATAAGAAATAAAGGTTGATAATAATGTCCTCAATATACGATCAAGGTCGAATACATGCGTGATAAACAAGATATGTTCGGAAACTTGCTTTATTTATAATTCCAAATATTAGTCTTACGTAAGTTGGCCGATTGATAATAATGTTCGGCGATTAAATAATTGGTACCTATCATTGATTCAGATGGAACCAGTTTAATACAACCAGTTAGACAAATATACATTTTGATGGATTAAATGCGAATTTAAGTTTGCAATATTTGACCTACAAATAGTCGGTAACTTGTTTGTACATTAAAGTCAATATATGATGCGTGTCGGACTATTAATACTGAAAACAAACAATAAAACAAGTACTTTAGTAACGAAAAGAAGAAAAATAACGTACCCATTTTATGTCTATCGTCTTTAAATTTTAATAATAAGATAAGTAGGTATAAAATAAGTAGGATATATTAGTAGAATAGTCTACATATTATTCTAGTCGTGGGTGGCAAACGGTCTCGCTTTCAGACGGCCACGTGGTGGAAGTGTGGTTTAAATAAAAAAATAAGTTGGCATGGAGTTGGTACGCTGGAGTCATTTTAGCGTAATATATGATCAAGATTAGAAAAAAGAAGATGGTGAAATTGAAATAAACTTGAAACAATAGAGAACGGCTTCAATGAAGTGTGTAATATTATGAAAGTTTGTATATGGTAAAGACATAACACCTTTTTTACTATTAAGAAATCGTCTAAGGACACAAATAAATCAAAGACTTAACAAAATAAGCGGTTTGAAGAATGATTATGTTAGAGGATTATGATCACTCCGGTGAACAAAAACGTGTTGATAATATCACGTTATCCAAATCAGTGCTATCAATAGCACGAGGTTCTTTTCATAAAATTTTCCTGCATTTAAAGATAAAAAATCGATTGGGCATTGGAAGATTAAGTATATTTAACATAACCTACGACTTAATTTTTGTATCATAACGACAAAAACGATTATCGAACAATCTTATCTCTATCTCTCTTTTCCTACAATTCTTTTGACAATGGATTTCCCGTCTGATTTCACGTTTGATTCCATCAATTATATAATAATGAGATCGCTATATATACATAGTACTGAAAGTTCCATTAGAAGATTGCATTATTTGTTTTGCATCTCTTCTGTTTATGTCAATAATTCAGATAGCATGGCTTTTAAACATTTTTTGGGGCAGTCCCCTCTCTACGTATTATTTTTAAAACATCCTATGAAAACTCGACCCATCTATCAGAAATAGTAATCGATGTCACGGTACCGTACAGCCGGACGAGATAAATATAAATAGGCCACACCTGACTGAAACACCAACAGAGCACACAGTGAGACACCAAGAAGCCAGACTGAATGAACCGCAATCATAATATTAAATGCGCCTGGGAAACTGGAGATGATTTCAAGACATGTGATACTAAGTAAATGACTCACAGTTCTAGTAAAATTTTAGGAGGAAATTCCCCAAAGAACTTATTTCCGCTTCCTATATGCTAAAACGCTACCTTTAGACAAAGAGACATCAAATATTCGAACAACTAAGTAACGCATACAGTTCGTTAGTCGTCACTCTTAGTTTCTTTTTTTTTTTTTTGAATGACTTGGAGGTGGCCTTTACAGCTTTACCGGAGGAGTGGCGAGCGCTGAGTGTACTCCAACCAAGGCCTTAAGGGCGGAAAGGGGTGGCAACTAGCTCAAGGGCGCCACAGAGGGCACGACCTCGGCTTGGGCAGTTACCGTGAAGGGACGTCCCTCTTAGTGATAACGTTTTATTTTATAGGAAGAGTTAGGGACCCTGAATATATCATTAAACTAGTTTATGGCCGTTCTAACTTTATCTGTTATTATATCATCACAAACTCTCATCTGCTTCATATCTAAATCTTCACAAACACCAAAAATGATAAGGAAATTATCAAAGAAGTAAATATAATTACATACAACCAAATACTTATGCAATAACACGTCAACCGCTCGCGAATGCACAGATAGTTTTAATTTCAAATAACTGCAGATAAAGTTCAAAATTCGGTGACGGACGACGTAATATATTTTCAACACTTAATTGCCATTGCTAAAATGTTTAGGCTTAATGGATGTGAGCAGTTTTGCGTCATCGCCGAGTAATTTGCGGCGCGTGCGCACGCCTTTTGTTCTTGACATAATGCTGAACGCTAACGCGCATTGCACACACACCTGGTTGTATCTACTCAATTGATATTTATCTTTCTTGTTTCACGACTAGACTGTTAACATTTATCTGTCCACTGTATCGATTATCATTGATGTTTCTCTTCAACTCATTATAAAAGGATTAAATAAAATTCTAGTATTCAAGATAAAAAGTAATCAGGATTAAAGGATTTTATTGAATCCTGTCGTAATCGCAAGTTCTGCAAACTGAATTGATAATTATCTACATAATAATGTATCAATATTCTTGAGTTTCTAGAACGTGGAATCAAATTCCCAGTACACTTCAATATAAAGCTGTGACTTGTGATGAAACGTCAACAAAATTGTTTGGTTCATGACCTAAATATTGAGAATTGAACGATACACGTCGTACACAGTTCATTTTGATACACATAGCTAATCATACATTACAAATGTATTAAGTAGGTACCGTACACGCAATATCTACAATTGATTTATACCAGAGTATTCAGTTCATTACTTAGCAACTTCGATAGACAATAGTAATAATTAAATTTGAACCTCGCCATCCGTGTCAGCGTACCTACTGCATTGTTTCACTAGCGGCCATAAGTACTTGTAGGCACTAACTTGGATTAGCCAATGCAGTGATTCAGTATCCACTAACTCTGCTAGCCACAGAACCTCAATAAATAGTGACCGATTGCACGAACCGCGACCTTGAGCTGTAGTGACGTTAAATTATGTACAATACTGTGCTTCTTTGGCTTCTTACAAAGCTTCGGGTCGGCGATCGATCAATCTTTCATGTACCTATTTTTTAGGTCAATTCAAATGGGCTGTTCATGATATCTAATTGATAATGGTAATATTTGGTAGTCAAACATGGGCACTAACAGAACACCATAAACTTGAAGTGTGTCAAAACAGAATAGGGAGTGTATAGAATATAAGACTATTAAAAATAAAATTCAAGAACACATGTAAATCCTATACAAGATTAAAATTACGCTCGATGGGAAATATGGTAAGAGAGAAGAGGAATAAATGGACTAAAATAATGAATGGTATCCATGAGACAACAAAAGAAGTAGGGGCAGCCAACTGAAGCGCTGGGAGGGCGAATTTTAACAAGTAGCTGGTCTCAAATGGATCCGCATCGCAAAATAGAGAACAGTGGACATCTATAGATAAGACCTTTGTGGAAAGACAGCACAAGACAAGCAGCTGCTAGAGATCAACCGGTTAGTACAGTATAAAAGTATGAATAATATTATAATAAGTATACATCAACAATTAAGAAAATAAGGCTATTTATTTTATAATAATAGCTAGCAATTTGCTAAAATTACTTGGAATCCTAGGAGTCTTCGTCGGGTAAACTTTACGTCCATTTTCTAATAATTACTTTGGCAATATAGGATTAGTTTAGATCCTCTAGAGTCTAAAGTACTAATTACATAAATCCCAATGGATATAGAAGGATAAAACTTCGGTAAGCCGCCGATACAAATCTATTAACGTATAAGGTGGAGAAACGAACTACATAATTCGTCTCGAGATATCTCGTCTAATACACTATTACGTCCGATATTTTACGATGGCTAGCCCGACCCTAATAGGTTGTTCGTTTTCATTACAATCAAAGCGTGTTCCGGGCTCCACCGCGCCCAAACCAAGGGCCCCAACGTTTTTTTACATTAGTACAATGTAGGTCAGTGACCGGCCACTTCAGTGATCACACCTTGCAGTTTTATCGCGATGGAAGCCTCTTTCCTGATTTTGCATTTTATCAAACTCTAGGTATGTACTATATTATCTTTCAGCCCATACAATTATTTTTTTCTCCCGATTTGCAATGGAGGGAAGTGGATACATTTCTTCTTCCACCTCCCCCTATACCTTTTGTCGATTAAATTCGTGCGGGTTCTAAGACAATTAAACTTTCCCCGCAACTTGGCGAGAGTCAAACCTCGATGTCTTCACTAGATACCGCTGTCGATCCTGGCTAACAGGAGTAACATTAGTGGGAATACAAGGCAGGATTAGTACCATAAAAAATATACTATATAGTTTGCAACTTCGATATCAATAATCATAATGATGGATTTATTTCAGTCACATTAGATTTCAAAGTGGATGTGGACGTATTTATAATACCCCACCTAAAAAAACTGGAAACAAATGCTTATGATGAAATTACAATGGCAACATTTCAATAGCGTAACAATAACATAGTTTATTTGTTAAATGTGATCAGTGTAATAATTTTTAAGATATTGGGGTGGACAGATTCAAACTACGATTCATGAAATAATCAGCATTGTCATAATCGTAAGCCACTTCGGGCCCTGATAGATTACGTAAATACCGCTGACTGTTAACTAAACCAATTACTTATCATCCTTTAGCCGTCTATACGTCGAAGTATCGATTCGGTCGAAATAATTTACACCCTAATTGACGCACATTGTATCGCTACGTGACACGCGCCGTACGAGCTATGTATGTATGTATGTTTTATATCACGGTGTGCAAAAACCAAACGACCTTGGATAAGTTTCACTATGCCGCCAGCCCCAACAGTGTGGGTGTGCGATAAGTAAAGCCGATGATAATACAGGAGCATACTTGGGCGAACAAATTCAATTGTTCTTTTTTTGAAAATGTACTCTGTGTCAACATCTTAAGATTGGATGTCGAATCATCATGCGACCACGCGACAAAATTACTCGCGTCATCGATGACATTTCCTTGGGTGTAGAAAAAAAACATGATCGCTCCTATTTGCGCAGTGCTTTATTGTTCCACGAATACAAATAAAAGTTTGTAAATAATACACATTGAAAGTGTTACAATGGGTGGCCAACAGTGATCTCTACTACTTGATAATATAATACACCATTAGGTTTTTTTTTAAAGGACTACGCTGTTGGTGGCCTTTACAGCTTTACCGGAGGAGTGGTGAGCGCACAGTGCACTCCAACCAAGGCCTCAATTTTTTCGTAATTCTTGTGAACATTATAATGGAGGAATAATAAAAGCGCCATCATATTAAGCTAGTTGTTAGTCAAATGGATGCTAATATTAATCATGGAAATTTAGAGCACGACGGTACAAAGTAAGGGCAAAAGAAACATTAGGAAATTTTGGCAGAAAATTATTCATAACTCTGAAGACGCCACGGAAATTAGCGAGCTATTCTAAATGACAACTGTTAACAAACTGAAGGTCTAAGAGGCATAGAGGCCGACTGTCTATCCTTGCAGGTGATTTTCGTATGGCAATATAGCTTAAGAGTTACGAGTCTTGCAACACCTCACCTTAGCCGTTAAGGGATTTTTTAAGTGAACCGGATATAGCCACTTCCTACAAGATATATATATAAGAACAGTAAACAAACTAATAATTACTTGTAGCCACCGAAATATGCAACACACTAAAGCCGTGCGTCCACAGACGCGTTAGTCACAATGCGCGCGACCAATTTTATTTCCAATACCAAAATCATAATAAAATAAAGCACATTTTACAGAGACAAGTCATCAATGACACAAGCTAATTTTTGCGCGCGGTCGCGTCGGCTTTTACCACAGAAATTCAATCTTTATGTCTTTAGCACGAGAGTACATTTTCAATTAAAAGTTAAGGCCGTTTCGTTCGCTCTAGTGAGGATACAAGTTGTAAATTCTTCACATGAATGTATTCAAAGCCGTTCACAGGAATTTATGAAGATAATACGAGATTAATGTTATCTCCAGACTAGAGCGTCTGAATTCCGTCACAATAGAGATATAACGGCCGGATAAATTACCCGGCCATATGTGGGTTACACGATAAACTCCGATAGCGCCTCGCACTCAACAATACATTTTACAAATTTTATTACTTTACAAAGTTGGGCACGAAACAATTTGCATAATAAATATTATGGTATTATGCTTTACTTCCCCTTATTTTTATTACATGTACCTTTATTACATGGTGCTACGAATATCATTGCGCCTATATTCCTCGAAGGTGTAGGCAAAGATGCACTGAAGTAGGAACATTTCGCCGATATTATGGTTTAATATTTTGGGGGCTTATAGGCATTATTTTCACACTCCTCTTGCATGAAATGTTGACTTACTAAACAGATAAATATCGCCAGACAACACATACCTACTCATCGTATGGTCTCAAACTTAGCAACGCTTCTACTATGGACCATACAATAGACTGGGTGCGATTCCAGTTACACCCAGACGAGGGCAAATTCAGCAACAAATTTCGGAAATGGCCTTTTTCCGAAATTCGTCGCTGGTTCGGGAATCGACCCCGCAACCAACTGTTACAGTGAGCCAAGCCGCCTACACTCAAATCAAGCCGTCGATAGGTTGATCACAGGCTGTTAGAAGACGCTATTTAAAACATAACCCTCCTACTGAGGCAGTCGGGTAACAAAACAATAGACAGAAATAGCGAAACTAATTTAATAAAACAATGCATGTACGAAACCTGTTATATTGGTCGGGTAAGAAGCCCTCCAGGTGGCAAGGCCAAGATCATATCACTAGACTAGCTCACGTGTTGACGTTTGACAGTCTCTTTCTTGCCTCGTTAGAATGAAAGTGATGGAACGATTGCAAATTGATGCTTCCTGTTGATCAAAGCGACTATTGAATATGTTTTCGATTTTCGACATTAAGGTTTGCCACGAATTTCTATATTTCATGGATATATGTACCTATTGGTTTCAAGGCATTGTTAGTCCACGGCTAGTTTAGGAAGTGATTTAGATGTTATTATTAGGTAATAAATTGGTGTAATTCCGGTCATTCTATTTATTTTGGCATTGATTCAAGCACGTTACAAGATTGTTTGAAAATTCTAATAGTTATATGATATTGTATCGCATCGATAATGTTCGAATCTGGGCCAGGGTTTTAGACTAATATTCAGGGGTAGCTCCTGCCCGGTAGTAGGACGTTAAAAAGGCTATAATTATATTACAAGTTATTATTATATATTTTATTTATGACCCGCCAATCACCGACAATTAATTTTCATTACTTTTTATTTCCCTATTTATTTAGCACACCTGGGTTAGACCTAACAAAACAAACAAAAACATGTCTAATCGGTCAAGCAGTTTTCGAGATTTGATGAGACTAACGAACAGCAGCTGATTTTTATATTCGAAGAGGAAAGTCTTGTAAGGAATAAATACTAACGAGGTGTATAATTATAGACACGTTAATGGACAGCTTTCTATCTCTCACGCCTCGATGAGTAGAGATAATGACCACGTGTTTATGGTCAACCGGTTTCCGTTAAAGATTTTTTTTCTATAAACGAAAACCAAACATTGATTTCGATTCTGTTGTACACAAACTACAACTATGTTTGACAACACCACAATATGTCCGCCTTGCACATACGTTACGGTATGAGGCGGTGTAAGAAGGACGGCAATACGCTTAGTTCAGTGTAGTATGGTGCCAACATATTCGACACCATTGGGTTATTTTATTTTAGCGTTGAAACAATTGAAGTGAAAAAGGCTCGCAATGTTAATTAATTCACAAATGGAGTAAGTTTAAACGTGGAGGCACACTTACAGCTCCATGCAGGCTATTCTCGCCTTTAACACAATTAAGTAATAACCAAAACAGCTCACATTGCGCGTAACCGTTCGGCTTCGTGGGTACGATGAATATTTCAAGACATCAACATCATCAAGAATAAAATGGTTATGAATTCGCTGTGGTGTTTGCGAAATATGTTAAAATCTAACTTACACCACATCTTATAGCAATATTATTGTCATTTATGACAGATTTTTTGTCCGAAAACTGACAAAACTTGCTTAGTAATAATACAATACTGCTAAAGAGGTAAAGGGGTAGTTATAGGGAAAATTATACCAGACGGTAACACAACGGCAGAACGCTTCCTGTAGGCATTTCACAATATTAGGTTGACCTCACCGAGTGGCTGCTGCGGCTTTGAAACTGCAGAATGACTGAACATTTCAAAAACTAGCCATTAAGTAACGGCTATTGACTTTGTATTCTAAAGACAGAGCACCCTGTAGTTGTAGCATATGCGCCAAAACTAGACTTATGTCACGGAATGTGTTGATATTGTCGCTTTTTCTCGTATGAAATAAGACAGAGAGCGAGCGAGCAAATCCGTGACAGACAGCGTTCTAGTCTTGACATGCATGCTAACCCGACTGGACCCTTAGGGGGAGCGAATTTACTTGACACTATTAAAAATGTACACTATATCAATAAATTAGGTTCAATAAAGATTTATTTTCTATATGCTAGCTACGCAACCTTACTACAGCCCTTTTAACGACCCAATGCTAGGCACGGGGCCTCCCCTCAATGCGAGGGGAGGCCCAGGAGAGCTCAATTCAGGCCACCACGCTGGCCCAGTGCGGGTTGGCAGACTTCACACATCTATCGAGAACTAGTCAAGTTCCCTCAGACGTGCAGGTTTCCTCACGATGTTTTCCTTCACCGTTTCATAGCAAGTGATAATCTCGGATGAAAATGAGATTCGCACATAAATCCCAGAGGTGCGAGCCGGAGTTTGAACCTGCACACTTTGATTGCAAGGCGTGCGTTCGACCACTCGGCTACCACTACACAACCACGCGACTAAATTCACTCGCGTGATCGATGACAATTTGTTGATAAATTTGTTTTCTCTATTGTGTCAATTACAAGTCAGTTTTGATTTTTGCAAAAAAAATCGCATGCTGTATATTGACTGTAAGCGCACGCGTGCCATAAAAGCAACCTACTCTGATGTTCTTTTTCATAACCTTACCCAAGTCTGCGAACGAAATTTCGCGGTACCTATGACGTCACAACAATATTCCCGAACATTCCTATCGCGTCTTGCATAATTTCTCTACGGCCGACGACGGAATCTTTAAACAGAATATGATCTTACATAGAAATAATAAAAAATTACACGAATAAAGGCTCCAAGAAACAGTGTCAAGACACGAGCGGCCGAAGTCCAATTCTCGCAAAATAGACATCTTCTCTAATTCGACATATTATGTCGATACAAAACGTCGAATTAGTCGTATTTTTTTTCGTTTTGTTCATGTGAGATCATCGATCATGTGAGATTTGCCCCGCAGTACTAAACAGTGTGAAAGCAATGGCCGAATACAACTAGTTTTCACGTCCGAGGAATGACGAAGATAGGAGATATAAATAAGATCGTCATCAGTTTCCTGTTGTCGCTAATGCGATCATTCATATCTTATTTTAAATGTTGGACTTAGTTGCATATCTAGATTTTCTCGGCTCATTGCTCAGGCAATGGTGGTATACGAGTACTCCTTATGCTCAAGATATCACTGTCCGTTTAGTCAAACTTAAGAGTTTATTTTTACACAAATATTTTACAAGCTCCCGTACGAGACTAGCCTAACGAAACTCAAATATCGTCTGTTTGCCTATAATTACATTTTTGTTGTTTCCATGGTAACTGCAAATTTTTGACAGATTTTGTACTGAGTAAGTGTCAAAAACTGTGAGTAATATTAAAAAACATAACTGCAAGACAGGCGATAGTACGGGGAACGGTTTTACCTTTATTAAAAACTTGCTTATCGTGAACAAGCTGACACACGTTTGTTCAATGAGGTTGATGAAACGAGTTGCATCATCAGCCTACGCTATCAAAATGTTGGGGCTTAAGCCTTAAGTACGCAAGATAAGTAGCTAATATCGTCAGATATACAATTAGGATTTCACAGAAGCTTACATAATACCCTTCGCCAAACGACTGTTTGTACGAAACATTTATAACGTAAATGTAAACGTAGTATCTTTACGTATATTATTCTATGTAGGGTTCGCTGAGTTGTCCTAAATTCAACTCACAAATTATGTTGTAAATACAGTTACTAATACATATACGAAATAGGTACAATATGAGGTAAACTGGTACTTACTATAAGTCCGAGAGATATTAATAGCTACAACGCAAATGGAAAATACAAAACCAAGAACCGGAATTGTTGTGGACACAAACGGAGTTAAGCATTATTTTATATAAATAAATATGAAGTAACTACTTACCTATAATAAGACTAAACTGCCAGTTTTTTTCAGTTATCAGCATGGCCAACGCGCCCTCAAGACAAGATTTATATCACGGATTATGTCGAACCGAGTCGTTCTTTCACGAAGAAAGTGAAGAAAGTGTCAAATTTGACATATCTAACATATGTCTTGTTACCACCTACAGCTGAGCTACTAATGCAGACGAATAACTTGACTGAAATTTATTAAACTGACACTAATCGATTATTTATCTGTGGATTCTAAAATCAAATCTATCATAATTATTCACAAGGGTCTTAAATGTGTAACCTACCAAATATAGTGTGTACTACATGCTAAAGGAATAATAAGACGATCTATAAACTAAGACCAACAATTCATTTATTATGTATCTCGTTGTCTTCACGTTCTGCAGACAATCTTAGTAGGAATTAATAATGCAATTCAATCCAAGAGAAATATAAGATCATGTGTCCGAAATTGAGACGGAGTCAGTGTTACGTAGGTAATATCAGATATTATCCAACGAAAGCATATGAAACAGGATAGTATAGAGATGTAAGAAACACGTTTATAGACAATAAGGTACATCTCACTCTACATATAATTTAATTACGTACTTATTATAGTCAGGAACGGTGCCAACGGATAAGACTAGAATAGAAAAAGTCTATTTCATTTATTGGTGTGATTTACTATGGTGTAACATCGTTTAACGATATATTTTATGTCGAATATATAAATGTTTTAGGGGCTATAAATTCTGATAATGTTGCGTGAACGCACGAATGTATGCCCTAACTGTCTACGTTGACGTGGATCATAAGCCCGGCTCAAAAGGGAACAACCAATTTTTGGCCTAACTAAGTACGTAGGTACTTGTTGCCTAAAATATAAAGTCTCTACTTATTTAGTGGTATCTATGGATAATCGTTAGCACAATGAAGGTTAGTTATCTGTGTTTGCTCAGCGAGCTATCTTATCAGCCCATCCATCCAGTTTTCACTACAAGGCCCATATTATGCTGCTATCGTTTTGAATTCGCAGGAACGTTCGTTTGGAAATAAAGCGTAACTAGCTTTATTAGCTTAATTAAATACATTCAAATATTCAGACAGTTAACGCCGTTAACGTTTTATAGTTATTTATTTATTATTATAAGCCTATGGCGTCCCAATGCTGGGCAAATACCTCGGTTCTTCTCTATTTTGAGATAAGATGGGCCACAGCCAAGATGGGAGTCTAGTTCATCCCGCCATCTCCTTCTGGGCCCGTCGCGATGTCTTCTAACATTACTGGGGATCCACTCTGTGGTAATTTTTGCCGTGTTTTTTTCTGTAATTGCGGCAGATCTGTCCAGCCCAGATCCATTATAGCTTGGCAGCTTTTTAACCTACGTCACTAATTTGTGCCTTAGAGAGCAGTACAGTATTCCGGATTATAGGATTTAAAGTTATGAATGCGAAAATTCTCTGTTCCTTAACTATCAGATTGGGATGAAACTTTTGGTAGGTCTTCTTAGGAGTTTCATAAGGATTATAAGTTAAAATGAATTACGTTATGTGTCATTACAACGCATGCTGGGTACCGGTACTCAAACGTCAACACCCCGTAGGTACCCCCCTTATAAGTTACCCAAATGTGCGAATAATACTGCCTTATCATAATTTTCCACTTACAAAAGGACTTCGACCTTGTTTGCCTTTTCAATTGCGATTCAGTTGTGCGGTTTGCTAATCGCCGACGTAAGCAGCAAGGACAAAAGGCCCTTCACCCCGAGTTTTGGCCTGAACTTTTGTACGTAACGTGTTCCGTCGCCGCGGATGAGAATAGAAACAGTAAGCCTCCCGCATACGTAACATAAGACGTCATGTTAACACCATTAAACGTATTTTAGAATCGGTAGAATCGTATTATACTTTTATACAGTTGTATAAAATTACCATAATTAATAGCTACGTTAGGTACCTATTATTTCCTGCTAAAAACTAATTTACTTATAACTGCAGAATTGAATGGTGTGATAACAATTGTGAGGATAAAGTACAAAATTTTATGCTATGTATTTGCAATTTCTACATAAGTACTGCCGCCCCGTCCCACACTGGAGCGTCTAAATTCGCGCGGCAAAAATGTTGTCAATAGCATAACGAACTATATCGTCAAAATTCGCTCCCGCTGTCAATTTCATTTCTTTGATCAATTAACGTTTTCCATAAGTCAATTCGTCACTGTCATCATCCATTTTTATTTATAATGTTTATTGAATTTGCCCTTGCTATTAATTACTTGACACTGGCTGAAATACCCGCTAAACTTAGGTGGAGTCATTCCTCATCTTATTCCATTAAATATCAATCATTTCATTCATTTCGTAAAAAAAGAAGAAGTCAATTCGTTTTGGTATTGGAAATTATGAGTTTTATAGCCCCAGTGTGTCCAGAACTTAAATCTGTTTTACCTCTGACCACTTACCTACTTCCCTATTACCAGTTTTACAAACACGTTTCAAGTTTGCGTCACAATTGCACTTTTACTGCAACTAGCGATATTCGGTATAATTCCCGATATCCGTGCTAGACACAGCCGTATCGTAATAAGCATATCTTATCGCCACAAAGGATCCGTTAAACGGAACATGTGACGACAAATTTGGGAGTCACGGACACGTGTTATGGAACAAAAAACGCGACATTACTATAGTCTTTATTGCTACTATTTAAAGGCTATTGCGGTATGTATGTGGTTTGGCAAACAGCGCAGTCTGGCCCGCGGCCCGCGATGAATGAGTCAGATAAAAAAAAGTTTAAAATAAAAACTGCCTAGTGAACTCTGGCGGATGCGAGCCGAACGCTACTTGACCTTTCGACGCGGGTCATTACAACTACAAGTGACTGCAAAGCAAAGTTACAATTTTTTCTGTAACTTGCATAATGACTACAAATCTACCTATCGATAGTAAAAGAACTTCGAGAATCTCCCTTTTATGATAGTAAAGCGACCGTTACAAAGATTAGCTCCATTTTAATACGCTGTCGTTTATTGTTATCCCGTATACGCATCACTAATGTATAGAATTGGTAGATATACATGTCCCCTCCGGAGCCAAGGAATGGGCGCTAGCAAGAATGCGTCGGTGTTCGGACACACACGGCGCGCTTCCGAAAGCACTTTCGCCTACGTTCGGCGACGTTCGGCAAACTTCGCGGCCGACAGCTGACTGGGGCAACGAGCGAGCGAGACGACCGTGCGCACAAAGTGGGCGCGAGACAAGGAACGCGCGCCGCGCAACTCGGAGCGCCGCCATTTACTCATTTTCAGTGTTCGGCCTCCGTCGTGGTGACAGTGTATTTCATTTATCTATATGCGCAGAGCTTATTCGTTTTAATTGTGCAAATTCATATATAAAATTGTATACAAACGTTTTGAAATGTGTTATAATTTGTGAATGTCGATATGGCACTAAAGTTAGAGAGGTGAAACGAGACAATATAGTGTCGGAGCATGGCTGGCTTCATCGCATCTGTTGTCAACATAAAATAACGTGGATTATGCAAGTCGGAGTAAAATGTGGAGTGTTAGGTGAATAATTTCGTTCATTTATTGTTTGCGAACGCTTCCACGCTCGTATTACATTGAGTTTTAGTTTATAAAAGTGTTATGTTGGAATGTGGTAGCGTCTGGGACTTCGCACCTACCACGGCGGCACAAAGTATGAACAAACCGTACGTAATTGAACATAGATGGGTAGGTAGTGCACACATGCTGGCTATGAGCACGCGGTGCAATAATAATAAAGCATCCTGAATGCTGATAATAAAACTGTGGTAATAGACAAGTAATTCAATAAAAAAAGTGTTCGGCGTGTCAAGGTGTACCTTCCTATATTCACAGCAATAAACTTAATTAAACCGTTCGTACACAACCAATCTATTAGAATTGTAGGTACCTAACTCCTCTTTTTGCATTTAAAAATGAAAGTAGATTTATCAAGCACAATAAACGAATACCCTGGTATTAACTAGTTCTGCCTACTTGATTACTTTGATAAAACCTTGGAATGTAGGTCTAGGCGGTCGACTGGTTACTACAATATCGTTGTAACTGTAGACTACCATTCCGAGCCAGTCTGAAAACCAACTACCTACTTCTAAAGCGATACATTAACAAATACACGAATATTTGAGGACAATATTTATACCATATTATATTTATACATGTCAGTTTTCACGGCAAAGTGAGTGTTCACCACATAACGCCTGAAAGAAAACAATAAAATAAACATTACCATAACAACCGCGTTAACTATAGTCACGTTAGGTCAGTTCCCCTCGCGCTGATAACACTGCGAACACTCTAGAATGAACACACAAGAATAGGTCTATAAGCTTTTCCTATTGTTACAGTAAATAAGACTATGAGGGTTGTAATATAATGCAGCGGCTGCACAAAATATTAGTGCTGGCAATAATTTGCGCAGCAGTGGGGGCGGAGGAGTGCCCCTCCACTTGCACGTGCAACAGCACACACCTGGCGTGTGTCGGCGCCGCCGTGCCCGCCAACCGCCTCGGACACGCCACCTTTCAGCCCTACGGCACGCAGTTGCGCACCATCTCCTGGACCGGCTCGCTAACTACAGCCCTCGACCAAGACCTGTTCAAAGGGCTCATCGAACTAGAACACATCGATCTAAGCGGAAACCAAATAAGAAGGACCGAACACGATCAATTCGCGAGACTCGCCCATCTGAAATATTTAAACATATCCAGAAACCAACTCGAGGACATACCTCGGTTCACGTTCGCCGATTTAGTAAATCTAGAGATCCTAGATGTGTCCCACAACCGGCTCCTCGTCATACCATTCCAGGTCTTTGGACCGATGATCCAACTTCAATATTTGGATATATCGCATAATAGAATAGCAACCTTCTTAGACTACTATTTTAATCCTAATAGACAACTGAAAGCACTGTTCCTAAATAATAATAGCCTAGTCAAAATTACATCTAATGCTCTAGTCAACCTTAAGGAATTGGAAACGCTGGACATCTCCAGCAACAAACTAGATTACATCCCGAAGTCTCTGCTCGACAATTTCGAGCAGCTTCAAGATCTCAACCTGAGTTACAACCAGTTCCAAAACATATCACATGATTCTTTTAAGAACCTGAAAAGCTTAAGGCGGTTAAACATGGGCGGGAACAAGTTGCGAGCGTTGCCGCAGACGCTCTTCCACCATAACGAAAATCTGAAAACGATCTACCTCGATCACACTGAACTACAAGTTATACAAAACACAAACTTCAAAGGCTTAAATAATCTAGAGCAACTATACATAAGAAATAACGAATTTTTACGTGAAATAGAAACATTTGTATTCGAAGATATACCAACTATAACGCATCTGGACCTCAGTTCTAATGCTCTCACAACTTTACCGCAATCCCTGAGGATATTAGATAATCTGCAAGTCCTGAAAATAGGCAACAACCCATGGTCGTGCGACTGCCGCATGGCTTGGTTCGCTAGTTGGGCTGACAGGAGGAAAAATATCATCAAGTCTGATTTGAGTTGTCAACTGACCTATCCCAATGATATGATAAGAATTTTGAACCACACGAACTGCAAACCACCCGAACTAGTAGAGAAGAGCCCGCTCACACTCTACAGACTCCAAGCAGATGCTTTACTGGAATGCAGATTCCAAGGGAATCCCCCTCCATCGATAACCTGGATCACGCCCACCAGGATGGTGTTCCACTGGAACCCGGATCCGTCCGTACCGGATATATTCCACAAGCACGGCGTGGGCCACGACCAATATTATCATCCGATAGACAATTCCAGATCGAGAGTGAGAGTGCTCGAGGACGGATCGCTGCTTATAGGAGACATACACAGAGAAGACTGCGGAACTTACTTATGCTACGCAACGAACCCCTCTGCCAATGTGACAACGGAAATTGTACTGAACATAGACCCGATGACCATGTGGGAGATAAAAATGTATAGCCTATTGTGCGGCGCGATATGCGCGGCCGGCTTCCTGGGGTTAACGCTGATAGTGCAGGCGTTGATATACATATTCCACAGGTTAGTATTTTCAGTGTTCACGTATGTTTAATGAGTTGTTTCACTTTGCGAATGTCTGACGTTGGTAAAATGCGTTTTCCAGGTTCCGTCTCATGGAGACGTGTTGCAGCTGCTGCACCTGCGTCAGCCGCGACGCACCCCGATCCAGACAAATATATAACATGTTAGACAACATCGAACAATACAAGAGACAACAACTAGAGAAATTGCGTGAAAACTACGCGATTCAAGTGAGTTATCTGCGCGAGGCGAACACATTTATAACAAGTCGGCGACGGGAATAAACTGTATTTGTTTTTGCAGGTGCATCGCATAAAAGAAAACTGCACACAGCAAATGGATTGGATACAGGGCAGTTACTCGTCGCAAGCGAGTCATTTGCGCAATATTAGAGACATCGGTAGCAACCACTTGAACGCCATGAAAGACCAGTATTGCGATCAGGTAATAATGAGCTCGAATTTCTACCAAACTCTTTCGTTTAATGTAAACATAGTGTGAATTTCTTATGATAACACTAAATGCAATTCGAATATATCTGATATTGTTTGTACAGGTGAAACGCGTACGTGAGTACTCGACGTGTCAGCTGAACTGGGTGCGAGAGAACTATGTGTTCCAAAGAAACAAAATAAGAAAGTTCAGCGCACACCAGATACTGCGGCTTCGCGAGTCCTACAAGTACCAGCAACAGACCCTGAACAAGGTGCTCGAGAACCTGCCGAGCCTATACTTCGAGAACTGCCGCAGCGGCTCGTGCGGCCGCAGCGACTCTATGGCTTTCGATCCCGACGTCGAGGTCATCGACATGTACCTCAAGACGAAGATCGAAAAGCTCTCAAACCTCCCGAGCCCGGTGTTCGACGAGGAGAGCAAGGTGTCCGTGTACTACACGCCCACCGAGAGGTCGGTCAACTCGCGGCGGAACTCGCCGATCCTGGAGGGGATCCACATCAACATGATAGAGAGGGGCCCGCCGCGGCTGCTCGCCATGATCAAGCCGCTGCAGTCGGAACCGCCGCCGACCGCCGAACTACTGACGCCGCCCGGCTCGCCCTCGCCGACCACCTCCAAGGCGGCCATGGCCGTCAGGCCGAAATACAAAGAGTGCGCCAAAGTGGACTCCGCGAAACCTTTCAGTGAGCCGTTGCTAGGTCGCGATGTGATAAAGTACGAACGCGGTCGTAAAAAGTGTAACATGCCCGCGAGTGTGAGTTCGCCGGACCTGTACGTGGATAGCGAGCGCGAGCGGGAGCGCGTGGCGGCGCACGAGCAGGCGCGCGTGCTGCTCGCCGTGGAGCTGACCAAGCCAGAGTGCCAGGTGCGGCACGCGGCCGGCCAGCTGGTGTGCGGCGAGTGCGTCCAGCTGTGTGAGAAGACGCCCTTGTAGTACAGGCTTCTCACGCGCGTCTTCAAGATCTACGCCGTGTCCGGGCGGACGCTCGCGCGACAGCGCCCGGCCGACATACGACTGTGCGACTACAGCGGCCGGCCGGCACCTTCCTACGTATGATTGTGAGCGATCGCGGAACATATCTCGCCGAGTGTTTCCACATGTCTATGATATGGGTGAGGTTCAGGGCCGGGGTTGTTTTGTCGCCGCGGGACTGCGCTCGTACTTCTAAGTAAGCTGTGATAGTCTAGATTTGAATTAAACATTAGCGGCGATATATTTCTGTCTCTAGTGGTAGACGATAAGGAGTATACTGAAACGGTCGGTTCTATAATCGCTCGTGATAGTGAATCGAATGAACATGTTTTAAATTAAGCATTCTGTGGGTATTAGAACGTGTAAATAACTTATGTTTGTTTCAATTATTTTCCATTTTGATGTATATTAGGGTGAACTCTTAGAAAACGCATTTTATATTTGTTCGACTTAATTAAACCTAAAGTATGGTATAAGGAGTTGTTACTGTCTTGTTGTAATTGTTGCGGATATTGTACTCTGGTGTATCCGGCGCGCGCGCCTCCTGCTCTCAGCCTCGACTGCACACAACCATCCATCTATCTGAGTACACGTAATCCACGCTGTCTACTATTATACGTATAAAATTTTAACTGTCGTTCAAGCTAATACTTACTATATTCATATATTTTGTGACTGTCGTACATAATGTATATGAAATGAGTCTTGCAGCGATATGCCAAACAAAACAATACAGCAATCATTAATTATATAACGTTTCTTATTATAAAAATATACAAATATTGTTGAAAATTTTCTAAATATATAACAAGAGTAAAACCGCTAATCATGGAGAATAAATTATTTTTCAATGTAGACTTTGGTATTTATTTATTTATGTCACGGTTAAACTACAATTCCGTTCATCCTGAAACTTGTCCGACTCACAATAACAAGTATCAAATTACCAGATTACTCCGAAGTATTTATTTTAACAAAATTGAAAAGTAAACTTTACATAACCCAGATAAGAATAGTTAAGATTTATGGTATATCGTCTATTTAATCATATATGATAACTACTCTGTGTCCTTGAATCGTTTTTGTTCAATTCGTAAAAAACTTATTATTTCATTTTCTTGTATAAAATATAATGGACTAAAATGGGGAATGGCTGCACCAGTATTCTGTTAGTGTATTAATAGATACATACAACAATTTTAATAAATACACAAACATTATTTTTGTATAACTGCCAGTCCTTAACATAACGTAGGTAATGACACTGATAGCTCAATCATCTAACTAATATACGAGTTATTTAACTATCCACAATCTTTTTCACTTTCATCATCCATATTATTCGTAATGTGTATATTGAATATGTTATCGCTATTAATTACTTGACACTGGTACAACACCTACTCCATTGCGGATGAAGCCATACCTCGAGTGATTTCAGTAAATTTGATTTTATTTCGCAATATATTATTGCGAAGCAGAACAAAAAAAATTCTGACGATAAATAAATTTGTAAAGAGCATAATCAGTAATTTATTGTACCATGCTAATTTTCTATTAGAATATCGATCAATTGGCGTATTTCAATAATTGACTGTGACATTCATTGATGACGTCTCTCGTGTGAAAATAAAACACTTTCTTTTCAACACATCGTTTATTTGGCTTGGCAAGTCGAGAAGGTATGCATAAAGGGGGGCCCCACACTGGGGCGACAAAACCCGCCCGTCCAATTTTTTGCCAATACTAAAACGGAATCTGGCCCTGTAGCATGTAGTTTTATCTCTTTCAACTGTCAGATTCGACGAGAAAATGTCGTCACACCGAGCCATGTCCAGTACAAAAATCTCGAAGTGACGTAATTTTCTCGACAAAACTGTCAGTTGAGAGAGATAAAAGTTAAGTCTACGCGGTAATGCTAAGGGTGCTGGGTCAATAAATAAAAATGGAATATCGGATCAAAATTCTCTCACGCTGTCAATGTAATTTCGTTGAACAATAAACTTATTCTATGAGACAATACAGTACATTATGGTTTTGGCAAAAAAGTCTACGCGCGCGTCTTAACGCCTCAATGTGCGGGGGGTTATGCAACTCACATGATAAAATACAATCTTATTATAAAGCCCTATTTACATTGCGACACTAGTGGCGTGAAAGTAGTGTCGTGACATTAGTTTCATCAACAGTTTCACAGTATAAACGTCAAGTTTCATGCATTCATCGATGCATGCATTGTGAAACTGTTGATGAAACTAATGTCACGACACTACTTTCACGCCACTAGTGTCGCAATGTAAATTAGACTTAACGTAGCGTACATACCTAAACGAGATATATTCAGACTCCGACTAACATACGCGTAATAATAAAGGGACGTAGGTGTATTACAAGTCCGAAATAATAATTAACCGTTTTCATGAGTAATATAAACAATTTTATTGAAATTGAGAACACGAATTTTCAATTCTTATTTCGACGGCATTTTAATTTTTTTCCAATATGCTTAATGTTCAAGTTTAATGTTAGGTATACTAATAGTCGCTCCACATAAGTGTATTTTACACTGTTAAATAGGGGTTTCTTCGCGTATAAGCAAATCAAGGGGAATCTTCTCTTTCACGCTTACATTCAAATTAGCTGTTGTTCATTACACCTTTAAAAAATTTAACAAAACTTATGTTCCATACCTTACAATATTACTTAAGTAGATATTGGGTGAATATCGAAAGGTTTCTAATAACTTTATCGACACCATAGCGGTTTTTCCTATAACCTAATTGACAGCTGCCGCCTTCTGACGGAAGGCGATTCAAACTGGTTAGCAACAGGGACCCAGAGTCATCCGCCATCTTTATCACTGTCATTATCCATTTTTATTTATAAAGTGTATTTATTGAATTTGTCCTTGCTATTAATTACTTGACATTGGCAAAATACTCGCGCTAGTCGCAGGTGATGCCATTTCTCATCTTATTCCATTAAATATCATCATTTCGCTCATTTCGTTAAAAAAAAAAAAAAACAGGGACCCAATTTTCGCTAAAATTGCCCGCAGAATTACGTAATCCCTTGGCGAGTACTAATGAATACTACAAAAAAAAAATCGCCATTTTGCATTAAAGAGTATAGAGAGGAGGATATAATAACCATGGAGATATTATAACGGAGATAGCATTTCGAACCCGGGTTGCGGTAATTTCTTCTGTATGTAGTATTCTGTTTTCCCATATAGTTGCCGTATACTACAGGTACATGAGATAACAACAATGGCGGAAATTCGCCGCAGAGCTATACGAAGAGTTGAGTCGTTATGGGTACACTAGATACTCTATTTATTTATTCATATATAATTAGAACGGTCAATTACCAATTACTATAACTATTATACAGGGTGTTTCAGAAGTCCGAAATAATACTTTGCCGTTAGAATCAGTATCGGATATACAACAGCATGGTATAAAAATTAGATCGAAATTCGACCATGTTTTTCCAACTTTTTTTTCGTCGTCAATTTCTATAACTCGTAATATCTCGAGTCGTATGTAAAATTTGCATGTTCTGTTTTGTGAATATCGGTAGTCACCCTTTATAAGTGTAGTTTACACTGCTGAATAGGGTTATGGATGTTCCCAAAGGCCAGAACATGATACCTATGACAAATATTCAAAGGTCCATAACTCAGAAACTATGATAGTTAGGTATAAACTATATTCACTTATCATCCACATATAAGCTACCGTTTAGGTACCCAAAGTATTATTTCGGACTTCTGATACACCCTGTATATTTCTATGATTGAAGCATTGATGAAGTTACTCACTCAGGTGACGTCGGTGACATCCATAAAGACCTTCTTTCTTACAATTATTTTAAGAGAGAGAAGATACTATTTTGCATAGAAAAAGAAACTTGTTTCTGTTTACATATTGTTTTCTCATATTTACGCGAATACTATACATTGAAATAAAACTATTTTACGGATTATATCGCGTTTATTTACTATTTGATTTTCCCGACGTTTCGGCTGCTTTACAGCAAACAACAACTAAATATGAGGGTACCCAGTTATTAACTATGACATCAGGACGTCTAACACCTCAGTCCCCCCGTGACCATGGTTGCTGTAAAGCAGCCGAAACGTCGGGAAAATCAAATAGTAAATAAACGCGATAGAATCCGTAAAATACTTTTATTTCATTTGTTTCTGTTTATTTTTTGTACGTTTTGAGTGAAGCGTATTAGCAGTGATAGATATTTATTTAAAAAAACTGTTTTGCATGCTGTGTTCACTTCAATAAGGTCTTGCACTTGACTGTACCTCCTATACCTAAGTTTGTGTGTTTCCTCATAAATCAGTGTAACGACCAGTTTAACCATAACAAAAAAAACTAACTAAAAACTTTTGGTGTATCTTAACACATACAAATACTTTTTTATAAGCGTAAAGGGGCCTGTGTAAGATGACACGCATGGGGCGAGCGCCGCCACACTGTCGTCTCACGTTATTTACACCACACGTCCGCAAACATAATCGCATTACACCCAGTACATACTGACGAATCAACATGTCTTTCTTTGAAAATGTACTCTGACTGCATATACATAAGGATTGAATTCCGGTAATAAAAGCGACACGAATAATTTCACTCGCGTCATCGATGGCATTTAGTTAAAGAATGTGCTTCGTCTGCGTTAGTACAGTTCGTTTTAGTATTGCCAAAAAATTGGTCGCGCGCGTCGACGAGCCTTTGAGGCTTTATTTTGATAACAGTACCTACTAGTGAATACGTGGTCAAATTAAATCTTTGTGTCTATTAACACAGAGCACATTTTCATTTAAACCAAAAGCTAATTCGCACGCCCCAATTAATGGTAAGCGTGAAGAAATCTGTCCAATGCATGATAGACGGTTACATATAACAAAATCCGATTCTGTTAATCTTTAACATTGTGAATTGTACCGTGCTAAAATTTTAATGTGTTCAGTAATTTTTTTTGATCGTGAGAACATCTCAACATAACAATGTTAATCTATTTCAAGCCAATCATAAAAAAATACACGTCGCAACGACTGACGAACAATCTACGCGAATAAGTAACTAGAAGATTCTAAAGTACGAGGATGTAACAAAGTTATTTTTGTGAATAAGGCTTACAGATTTTTAACCAGCATAAACAAAACATCAATGATATTAGAAATTATAGATACCTAAATGTGACAAAAAAACTGAAGCGAGATTGTTGTCAATGTTGCCACGACCGCCCAGTATATAAATCTTGACATAGACAATCGACGTGCGTAGACGTCAATCACACACACAATTGTACGTGTGAAACTGTCAAATGTTAGGAAAAGCTCTCTCTTTTATGTAATAACTCTTTGCAAAATATACTTTTATCCAAGTACTGTGCTGTCAGAACGCATGTCAAGACAACACCTCTGTCACGGATTGGCTCGGTCGCTCTCTGTCTTATTTCATACGAGAGAAAGAGGTATAATCCACATAATCTGTCGCATAAGTCTAGTGTTGGCGCTCATGCTACAACTACTAGGACTGGGATCGAGACGTATAGGTTCGTCTTATAACAATAGAAAATCAATTATGTCGTGTCATAAGTGGTAAGGAATAAAAATCAGTTTAAGAATAACAGATAAGTGGAGACAAGTAATACTTAAAGAATAAAGACAAATGAATCAGTACAAAAAAAACATACGAATCGTATTGAGTATCTACCTCCTCCTTTTTTGAAGTCGGTTAATAAACTAAACAGTCTGTCCATATACTTTCGTACCTATCGCATGAACTCACCTTAAATACCCTATAGATTCAACAATAAATATTACTTTAGATAAAATATAACAGCGAAATGTGGGTGCACTAAGGAGCACATCTGTCTAACCCTAGTGATATAAAGGCGTAATCCTATCGAATCCCCGTAACCCCCTATTTTTAGGGTTCCGCACCCAAAGGGTAAAACGGGAATCCTATTACAGAGACTTCGCTGTCCGTCCGTCCGTCCGTCTGTCACCAGGCTGTATCTCATGAACCGTGATAGTCAGAGAGTTGAAATTTACACAGATGATGTATTTCTGTTGCCGCTATAACAACAAATACTAAAAAATAGAATAAAATAAATATTTAAGGGGGCTCCCATACAACAAACGTGATTTTTTTGCCGTTTAAAGATAATGGTACGGAACCCTTCGTGCACGAGTCCGACTCGCACTTGGCCGGGTTTTAATTTTTTTTTCCGGTCCGGGCGCTATACTGGCCCGGCCCGCGAGCAAACTCCTCTGACATGGTCAGAGACCTTAAACACCCTATTTACAAAGTCCCTTGTGAATTGATCTAAAATATCTAGAAAATCCTTGCACCCCATCTGGAACCAAATCGAGATGCGTATGCTATTTGAGGCATCTTTTAGCTGATTGTATTTGAACCTTCCCTGCGCAGCGATGTTCCATACCCACAAAAATATGGTCTGCTTACACCAGTTAAGATACAAGCAATACGTTATCTCGGTAAAAAAAAAACTTCAACATTGTATGAAGTTGAAATGGTGGTAAAACCGCGCAGATATTTTCGTTAAATTAATCCTGGTATTAACGTTAAATTAATCATGATCCTATGCACACACGCACGTTGGGTTCAATTGCCGCGTGACGGTTGTAAGATTTGGCAGAAGGATACGCCTGTAAAAGGTCAGTCCAATAGTCAATTTGTCAGAGAATGTAAAACATTCACTTACCTTGGCTGCAGTTCTGTTCCACACGAGAACTTTGTGTCCAGAGTTGAGCAGGTTCTTCACGATACCGCTGCCCATGATGCCGAGGCCGAGGAAGCCGAACTTCATCTGACTGGCCTTGATGTTCTTCTCCAGGAGTGTCTCGGAGACGTTCTCCAGGTCCAACGGCGGAGTGTCCTGTGGGGAGATGTCTTGTTAGAGGATGACATGACCTAAGCTTTGGCCATTTAAGGAAAGGGCTGAGGTAAAGTTAACATCAGAGGTAAAATAACTTTAAAAATACTGTAGCTTTGATTGAACTTCTATTGTTATCAATTTTCGTTAGAAAACAAACAATATGGCGGATTTGATATAAATTTAACAGCAGATTGAAACATATTTTGAACAAGACGACGGCAATCCGTCTACTGGTTCAATGGTCGGCCGCCTGATTCACCTCACCAGGCAGTAGCGAGTTCGATTCCCGTCTGCGGCAAATTACGGAAATGGCCTCTTCGGAATTTGGGTGTAACTGGGATCGCCCTTAGTCCATTGTATGATATCCATAGTACATTGTTTAGTTTGGGATCATACGATGAGTATGTGTACAAATACATCATCACGTCTGTATTCCCAGAATGGGTAGACAGAGGTGCACTTCAGTGCGCCCACACTTCGCCGATGTATTTTGGTCCCAATGTCCAATTGGACCAAAATACATCGGCCCAATGGGGGCGAGCCTATAATTTATTTACATAATAACGTGATAACCCTGGTCATAGTACGAAACTTACAGGTCTTAGTATATTGGATGGACGGTTCAGCAGACTGGACTTCTTGGAGAAGGAGTGGTTCAGCATCGAGGGCTTGTCGTTAGCCACGTCGGAGTCCGTGTACGACCTGGACATGCTGGTCTTGGCCTTCTTCCGGGGCGTGGACTTCACCCCGGCGGAGGACGACCGCTTTATAGGCTTTACCTTTGAAATGCCCAAACGTATCTATAAATATTCAGAACGGTCATTGCGGGAAATCGTTGAAAGGGAGTCTAAGAAGTCTGATATCATATCTAAGTCATACTGTAGCCAATATGACTAACGTATCATTATTTTTAAATTACAGGCTTAAAACCCCCGCAGACATTCAGGGCGTCGAAATTTTTGCCAAAACGAACTGTGTTGCGTCATAGAAAAGGTTGATTCTGCAATGAAATGTCATTGAAAGCGAGAGCGAATCATGACGCGTGATTGCGAGGCCTTTAACACAGAAATTTAATCTTTATGCATATTGACATAAAGTGCATTTTGGTATTAGCAAAAAAAAAACGCTCGTAACTAGACAGCCCAGTGTTCGCGGGGTTCTATATCACAACTTTTGTGTTTCTAGTTTTAAAAGGCCTATAAAATAGTGTACACTGCGGTAATGCGACACTACTACAAATACTAAAAAAAACACAACGTACACGTAAATGCAGCATTGAACTCGAGACGACACGTTTCATTAAATTGCCGGCTTTCCATATTATATTACAATATTTTATACCCTTCAGTTGCATACCCGGATATTAGACCATATTGCAAAATAATATCAGACTTCTGTAACACCCTGTATAATTTATCATTTCAAATCTTGTGACACAACATCTCCAAGTCTGTGAATTAAAGATGGTGGAACATACAATTGACATCTGAAAATCACCCTTAAATTAAAATATAGGTAATAAGACCGTATCGAGATCAACTAAGTGCAATAAGAACGTTGAAATAAAACTATTTTACGGATTCTATCGCGTTGATTTACTATTATATTTTCCCGACGTTTCGGCTGCTTTACAGCAAAACCATGGTCACGGGTGGACTGAGGTGTTAGACGTCCTGATGTCATAGTTAATAACAGGGTACCCGTAAAATAGTTTTGTTTCAATGTATAGTATTCGCGTAAATATGAGTAAACAATATTAAATAAGAACGGTCAAGTATCCTCAGCCAATTTGAAAAATTAACAAGACTTATGAAAAAGTAGACTGAGATCATCTCTATATCATAGCTCGACTGACCTTAGGCGTAGAGCTCTTCTTTTTGACGGGTTCAGCGGGAGCCGCCTCCTCCTGTTCCGGCTTCTCCTCCTGATTGCCTTCCCCTTCCTCCCCGTCCTCTTCGAGCACATCTTTCAGCTTGTCGAATTCCTCTTCCGCATTCCGCGTGTGATCGTCCAGATCGCCGAAGTTCTAATAGAACCACATAATTCTATTCTATATTCAGGACAATACTAGTTTGTGGGAATGGGTAAGAAGTTTATACGGAACAAAATTGCCAAACAAAAGGTTTCGATTAGTTTGAAGGAAACTTCAAAACTACACAGCACACGATGCCATAAATGCTACATAGGACATAGTGTATTACATAGAGCCCGCGACTTCTTCTGCGTAATTTAGGGATTTAAAAACAAAGTTGCCTAAGTTACTCCTTATAACATCAGCTATCTACCAACTTCACATCAAAATCGGTTCAGCCGTTTCGGAGATTACCCAAATAAAAACAGACAAAAGTTTTCATATGCCCTCTTACAACCATCCGAGGGAGGCGGGAGGGAACTTGACTAGTTTTCGATAGATGTGTGTGAAGTCTGCCAACCCGCACTGGGTCAGCGTGGTGGACAATGGTCTCAATCCCCTTCGCATTGAGGGGAGGCCCGTGCCCAGCAGTGGGACGTTAAAGGGGCTGTAGTAGTAGATAGATACTTGAATTGTATTATTTGTATAGAATAAGACGAAATAAATGTATTTATTTATTTATTTATAATAAGACGAACTTACCTCTGGATGTTCAATGAAGTCCTCGATCTGGCTGACGGCCTCCTTGAAGGCGATAGTCTTGCAGGACTTGATCAGCTGCTCCTTGTACTCCTGGTACGGCTTGATGTTGTTGTCCTCTATCCACGCGCTGTTGGCAATAACCGCATTGATGGACTACGGCTCAGTCCAGTGGTCTGGGCATAGGCTGCTCGGGTCACTGAACCGGATAGATGCGGATTGGATTCCGCGTCAACGGCAGATTACGGAATTTCACCTATGGGTGTTACTGGGATCGCATTGCATGGTGCCCATAGCTTATCACTTTGCTTAGTTTCCCATTATACGGTGAGTATGTGCTGTCAATTTTTTGGGACTAAAGCGGCTTTCAGATTACGCTTTAATACATTGTTATGGACACGTTCACACTGTACTGTACTATATATTATTGGCGTACGCTACAAAATGCTGCGATGCGCTGAGTTCATGCGATGCTATATCGCGCGCCGCCCTTTTACTCCTCCCTCACCCCCGGCAGTCCCGTCAATTGAGCTTGCTATATACCATAAATGCTTGCGATAATATCGCGTAATTGAACGCCATGCAATGCTATACTATATAGCATCCTTCTTTGCTATACTATATAGCACAATAGTATAGCGTAGTCTGAAACCCGCCACACATTCCCACCACTGTTACTCCTGTAAGCCAGGATCGACAGCGGTGTCGGAGGTTTGACCCATGGGCACATTCACCCTCAATACGAGGGAGATTTTTGGGCCAACACCACGCTAGCCCAGTGCGGGTTGGTGTACTTCGCCACGGCGAGTCCCGGGGAAAAGCTAAACTGTCTTCGAACCCGCACGATATTTATATTTTTTACGTATAGTTTTTGATCTATCAGCTATTCGTTGCACTATTTGCTGCACAGACTTTCCTCGGTGTATGCTACTGGAGATTTATCGTTTCAACTTGTATGGTGGGGTAAGCACACATGTCAAGATTAAGCCTCTCTCACAAGTTCGCTCGCTCGCTCCCTGTCTTATTACATATGAGAGAAAGAGACAACATGTTACAACTACAAGGGCCTTACCACCACCTCTTAAAGTTTTGTTGTTTCTATAATAACTGTCAATATTTTGTACTGAGTCAAAAACTAAAAGTAGTATTGAAAACATTGCTGCAAGGCATGTGGTGGTAAGGCGGGGTTCCTGCACGTAAAAATAACGTTGAGCGACATTGGAGAGGATGAGTCTACGCACAGGTACTATGCAATTCAAATGAGAACAGGATCGACTTTGCGCCATATTGTGACGTCATAGCTGTCAATTTTAACCAGTTAGGTAGGGTGAGCAAAACAAAATATTTTTTAAATAAAATGTATTTGCTATGGTTGAGTGAAAAGTGCACTCAGTCGCACGACGAAACACACTAACAACGACAAAATGGCGACTGGCGTCCTTATTTTCTTTTGTTTAATAATTTTGGCATGGCTTCTGGGCCTTTGCGCCAACAATGAAAATAAAAAAGGTTATGGTATGGTTTTAAAAAACGAATTATGACTTTAAATAATTAAATATTATATTAAGACAATTTACTACTAATTTAACCTTTTTATTTAAATCTGATGTAAGACTATTATTACTGATATGCAAAAAAAATTTTTTGCAAACCATACTTTTCAAGTGACTTTTGACAGACATTTGAATCGCATAGTACATTCGCATCATACTAGGTAATTTACTAGCTACTCAGTACTTTGGAATAATCTGAGGCCGTTAAAACGCTTGCGCAGTTAAACGGCGTTCTTTTACATGGCGAGACGTAAAACAATATTGTTTTAATAATACTTTAAGTATCTATTATGACGTTTTACGTACGTATTCCCAAATAAACTAAGTAACGATTTCATTAGGCAAAGCCCATACCACTCTCGTCACAGGCTAAGGAGTCTACGAAAAACTACGACTATTTCTGAAATTAACTGCGTAGATAATTGAACCCACAGCCGAAGGGGTTGGCTGAAACTCTTGTAGTTCATGTACAACAGAACTGACCATCCTGGCTGTCATTGAAACATCGGCCCTAAATGAGAATATAGTCGTATTTGGTTTGAGGAAAAAAATATAAGCCCATCCGTCATCAATAGTACGTGTAGTCATTGCAAACTACGCTATAGGAGGATTATGTTACGTTAGAGTTAATATAACGTTCATCCAGCCCTTAAAGTTTTGCTTGCAACAGAACTATTAACTAATGGGAATCTGGATGGAAAATAGGTTACTCGGTCATGGCCTATCGATTGGCTAGGTTTAACCAATATTTCCTACCTATATTGTCAGTGCTCTGTTGGAGATTAGACTTTATCTATATATATAAAATAAATAAATCTATTTATATGTATAGGAATTTCTAAAATCCTAATTTAATTTAATGTAAACAAATTCAACTCGATTCATAGCTTCCTCCGACATATATAACAATCAATGGCACTTTTCGTTGTAACTCCTCCTAAACGGCTGGACCGATTTGAATGTTTTTTTTTGTATGCGTTTGGGTGGCACCCTGGATGGTTTAGATTCACAATTGGACCCGGTAGGCGGCACTGCTTTCGTATGTCACTCTTTTTAAGGCGGTACGAAGTTCGCCCGGTCAGTACCTTATAAATTATTATTTATTCGCGTGGTCGAGTGGCTTTTGATACAGCAATTGAATCTAAATATATGTATATGAACACAGTACATTAAAAATATAAGCAGTGTTAGCCTCGTTGGTACAACGCCCGCCTTGAACGTAAGAGGTGCAACTTCAAATCCCGAGCTCGCACCTCTGAGATATTAATGTGCGATTTACATTTTCAATAAAGATAACCACTTGCTGAACGGTGAAGGAAAACATCGTGAGGATACCTGCATGTTTATAGAAAGGTGTGTAAGGTTCACCAACTCGCACTGAGCCAGCTTGGTGGACTATGGCCCAACACTACCTCATATTGACCCGCCCCTTAATATATTGGGACCAAAATACATCGGCGAACTGTAGTGCACCTCTGCTGCCTACCGCTTCGGGGAATACAGGCGTGATGATGTGTATTGTCACTTTTAGTACGGTGTATAAGTTGGCATGTAGCAAAATAGGTGATTTTAAGACTTGCACAAGACCACGATTGGACATCACAAAACGCATTGATAAAACGGGCATCACTTCGTTGACAAATTGAACCGTATAAAGCAATAGGTAGTGGATACTCTATGTATGTATCTACGTAATAAGTTACCAACTGCTCTCGCCCGCATTAAGTCCACTTTAGGTCTGAATGACACTTGTCGCTAGGGGCTACCTCTCACGAGTTGGCAGTTAAAAAGACTAAAAGCAATATGGTCGATTCTTCGTTCAGCTCTATAGTCAAAGCATTAGAGCGCTTAGGACTGTTATTTATTTAAATAAAAGCGGTCTATTGTATTTCAGCACGGCTAACATGTGCGTCAAGACTAGATTTATATCACGGATTATGAACGCATCGAGTCTCTTATTTACTTTCATATGAGAGAAAATTGACACATTTTTTTTGTCTGGTCGTCTCTTTTTGTCTCCAGACAACACATACTCATCGTATGATCCCAAACTAAGCAAAGCGTGTACTATAGGTTAAATACAATAGACTGGGGGCGATCCAAGTTCCACCTAGACCAGAGAAAATTTACAAAATTTGCCGCAAGTGGGAACCCGACCTGGTACCACTAGGATTGACTGTGCTATCAATGCAGTACCCATGTGCACCAAGATTAGATTTACGTCACGAAATATCTCAATTATGTCCCTTTCTCACCTATGAAATAAGACAGTGTGAGCGACTCGGTGTGGTACAATTCCGTGACACAGGTCTAGGGGGCAATTTTCGCATGATCGATATTATCTCTAATTCGACATAATGTCGAGAATGGTCCCTAGTTCTTGGTACACGTGGTCGTCATGCTAGTCGATACAATGTAGGTAGGAAAATCTGTTATAGGTATTATAATATCTAGAAACAAAATTATAATATAACAATAAGAAAATAAAGCTATTTGTGACTGATTCTAACTTGCAAGTACTACTCTCACAGCAAAACCCTTGATTCGTTGCGCTTTGCCCAACATTCGGACTAATATAATCTGTGGTAGGTACACTAGGGACTTAAAACTGCAATAATGCGGGGTTCAATTTGCATTTATTTCGTAGCTGACAATTAGTGACTGTAACTAGCTGCCAATTTAGACCTTATTCCTTAGAAAGAATGGTAATAATTCTGGCATCCTTGCAATTGTTTTAAATAGGCATGTTATAGGTATCTAAATACGTACAGGCGCACACGCAACTGACACTCCACATTTAAAATAATAAAAATATATGCCAACATCTGGCATAACGCCTACAAGCTTCAGCTCTCCACTTAGACGACAACAAATTTTATTCACGAACAATATTACAGTTTTATATTGATCACTAACTTAATAAACGCAAGACTATGAGCAATCATCGTAATCTTCCAAACTAAGCAATGCAAGTGTATGTCTTATTCATACTATGGACTGTGGACGACAAAATGCCATTTTTTAGGGTTCCGTACCCAAAGGGTAAAACGGGAACCCTTTTACCGAGACTTCGCTGTCCGTCCGTCCATCCGTCCGCCTGTCACCAGGCTGTATCTCATGAACCGTGATAGCTAGAGAGTTGAAATTTTCACAGATGATGTATTTCTGTTGCCGCTATAACAACAAATACAGTATACAATGAATATTTAAGGGGGCTATTTTTCTATCGTTTTTATAGATAATGGTACGGAACCCTCCGTGCACGAGTCCGACTCGCACTTGGCCGGTTTTTTAAATCTCTCGCTGACGGAATTCGAACACGCAACCGTTCGGTGGGTATAACGAGCTGCCTACGCTCCAGCAATATATTATTACACGCGAATAATACATCATCATATACAGTATACATCCTCACGTCTGTATTCCCCGAAGGGGTAGGCAGAGGTGCACTGTAGTGCGCCCACACTTCGCCGATGTATTTTTGGTCCCAATGTAATAGGGGGCGAGCCTATTGCCATTATACCGGGCACATTCTCCCTCAATACGAGGGAGATTTTTGGGCTACAGTCCACCACGCTGGCCCAATTCGGGTTGGTGAACTTCACACGCCTTTTCTATGGACGTGCAGGTTTCCGCACGATGTTTTCCTTCACCGTAATCTCGGATGAAAATGAGATTCGCACATAAACCTGCACACTATCCTCAATGTAAAGAAATTTCCATTCCATAAATAAATAAATTCCATTCTAATTTCAGAATAGTACATACTTCAATGCATTTAATATAATTGTGCAGCACTCATTTCTGAGTTGAGGCCACTTGAGGCAGCAAGCTTAGGTCCCTCATATGTTATAGCGACAAGAAAGTGTTCCTTGAATACCTTCTCCCCACTTCCCCACCATTAGTTAACATTCCATGAATGATATCTCTATGAAATGCTATTTGACTCAAGCGACACATAAGGACGATATTGACTTATATATATATTTGGAATCAGCGACTTTTTCTCTGTCGAATGGGTATGCCTTCCTGTAAAGTTAACAAAATGTCGCTTGTCAAATAGCCTTTTTTTTTTACCGGACCCCTATCGGTCCGGCCCGCGTGCTCACCTCTGATGTGGGGGTCAGAGAACTTAAAATTAGCCTTATATTTAGTGTGTGTAAAATAATTTTTCCAGCCTGGATTATTTTTATTCAAATGAAATAACCTTTCACCCATCGTTATTATAATTTCACTGAATAATACATTCTTATAAGATTGTTTTTCGTTAATACATAGTGGTCATTGAGTCTGCAGTATGTACCCATGCATGTCTCATGACACTCTGTTATCTATGGTCTCTACTTTATGGTTATTTAAGTCATTTCCATACTTGGAGGAGACAGACTGGAAATAATAATGCAACGAATCCACCAACATTTTTATAAGGTAATCTGTGGTGCAGGGGATTTACCAACACCTCTTAAGCGGCTTTCGGACTACGCTATAATATATAGCACAACAATATCGCGCACCATACAACGCCAATAATATATAGTAAAGTACAGTGTGATAAAATAGCAGTGGTAGCCGAGTGGTCGAACGCACGCCTTGCAAATCAAAGTGTGCAGGTTCAAACCCCGGCTCGCACCTCTGGGTTTCATGTGCGAATCTCATTTACATCCGAGATTACCACTTGCTATGAAACGGTGAAGGAAAACACCGTGAGGAAACCTGCACGTCTGAGGGAACTTGACTAGTTCTTGATGGATGTGTGAAGTCTGCCAACCCGCGCCGGGCCAGCGTGGTGGACTATGGCCTGAATCCCCCTCGCATTGAGGGGAGGCCCGTGCCCAGCAGTGGGACATTAAAAAGGGCTGTAGTTATTATTATATTATTATTTATACAGTGTGAACGTGGCCGTAACAATGTATGGTGCGCGATATTGTTATGCTATGAGCTATATACTATATGCTATTATAGTGTAGTCTGAAACCCACTTTAAAGTATTGTTGTTTCAATAGTAACTGTTAATTTTTGGCAGAATATACTCACGCCTGTGTATCCCATGGGGGTAGGCAGAGACTACCGTTTGCCACACGCTACGATCCCGACATACCTCTTTCGCTTCATCCACAGTCATACATCTTTTCATGCACTTCCATTGGTTTAGGGTGCTACGGACTTGACCTTTCTGGTCGTTAATCTGGTCGTGAAAGGTCCTCCTCGGGCGCCCTCTTCCGACATTTCCACTCACGTTTGCCTGGTATATTTCTTTCGTCAGTCTACTTTCATTCATCCTCTCTACATGGCCAAACCACCTCAACATACTTTTCTCAATCTTAGTCACCACATCATCCTTCAGCTTAAATTCATCTCGTATCTTGGCAGAATTTGTGCTGAGTTAACTGTCAAAAACTGAAAGTAATATTGAAAACACTGCTGCAAGGTGGTACGGAGGCAGTTCTGGGTAACACAAACATTGAGACATTAACATATATACCCCTCAATCCCCTGTTATTATGGTTAACTTGCAACAAAAACCACAGACAGACAAATAGTATTAGTAACTAGAGAGATTTGATAGGTTTGTACAAGGGAAGTCTAGTTTAAATAGTCAATGATTTCAGTAGTTGTAGCATGAGCACCAAGAGTAGTCTTATGTCACATAATATGTTGATTATACCTCTTTCTCTCGTATGAATAAGACAGATTGTGACCGAGCCAATCAGTGACAGAGGAGCATGCATGTCAAGACAAGAGTCTTGACATGCATGCTAACACCACAGGTATGTTATATCTTACATAGCAAATAGTTATACTACAACTATTGTGCTAGCATTCTTAGTGCCTACATCATTTCATAGCGACCAAAATACTTTGGTGAAATTGGACCAGATTATGGTGCACCCGTCTACTTTGGTAGATATATTTTAACAAATTTGAACCCTCAAATTGAAGCAAGTGCACCCAGTGCAAAGGAAAGAGCCTTGTTCATAATAAATTGAGGTCAAAATACTATCAGCAAAATATGGGTGCACTCCATTACACCTCTATCTAGCTCATTCAAGGCAACAGATGTATCTACCAGACTGTAGAAAGATTTTTAGGTTACCCCAGTAGAAATTAGACACAGCAGATCAAGAAACAAATTCAAAGCAATTCTATAAAACATTTTGTATGAAATTATGTACCACTTTCTAGTTTAGTTTTGTACAAGGCGACTAGCAAGTTCTGTTAACACATGATTTCTAACAGTAAGTAGGTAGGTACTTAGATGATAATCTTAATGCTACATAAAAGTGACTATGTTCTTATAGCTTCTTTGTTTACATTTCAAAGTAGGTACTTACTAATTGTTGGTCCCAAAGAAGTATATGCATTGCACATTCATTGCCTTCTTAGGCGGCCTCAGTTCCGGCGTTGGTATGGCTACCTGAAAACCATTATTAACCATAATTAGGGTTATTATTTTTATAACATTTTATCCATTAATTTTCATTATTTTAGCCACCCTGGCCACTTTTTAACTAAGGTATATTCAGTTATCATGGCTCAGCAGGGGTCAAAGCTCCTTTCTTCAGTTTTTATCTGTGCCCAAACAATTTCTCAAGAATTTTTCCCGCCCTAATTGCATGAACATAATCTGTCAGTAACATCAACAAACATTGTGATATGTGTTTACAATCATGTTTTATGCATTCTAGTAAAAGAAAACAGGTGCTAGACAGTTTTTTAACGTTAATTAGAATAATGATGCGTCTTACCCGGCCGGGCCATGGGCTGAAACCCTTCATTTTAGCCCTGAAACAAACACATAACACGCATTACTGTCACAGAAACTTAATTGACGCAAGGAAACACCAGAGAAAGCCTCGGTTTTCAATACATACCAAACTAGATCACCAAGTTTAAAACTTTCAGTCATGATGCACGTCTGCTCTTTACGAATTTCCACGACGAACTAAACCAAAGAGTAAATACAATTATACTAAAACCTAGAACTATCAAACTTTACCGCGTCTCTGATTGTCTATGAATATTGTTGGAAAATAGAAAACCGTTATTCTCCGAATAATTTAATAATAATAGTCGTAAGTAATTGTTACTTCAAAAAAAATATGCTACAAGTCAATTTTGACATTTGAAATCAATATTTTTTTCAAAGAATTGTCTTTCACTTATAATTTTTCCCATAGCCCATCTATCTAAATTGTGTTTGGCCATGTGTAGCAAGCATTAAACTTGTACACCTTCTATGTTATCTGTGGCAGGAAGTAATATGGAATGAGATAGTACGTCATGATTGATTACTTTCATATCATCATTTCACTCATTTCATAAAAAAATACTTTCATTCGTTCTTATTGTAATTATAAGCTGTCAAAAAGTTGTCTTCGGCCGCCAAAATTAAAACGAAATAATTTAGCAAATTTACCATGAAATTCAATAAATATTAAACTAAAATGTCTAAAAGGTTCATCTTTCACCAACAACAGGGTGATAGGAAAAAGGCCAAACTCGATATAAGTGTATCTGACCACAACTTCCCCTTGAGTCAAAATATTGATTCACACAAAGGTAATTTTACGTTTTCATTTAGTGTTTATAACATTTTATATTTATTTCCTAGTGTATTTTTACATCATTAATTTTTCTTTTAGTCTAAAACAGTTAATGTTGCTAATTTGCATAAAAAAACGTGAAACCAACCTATTTGTTTTGAACAAGTCCCACCCAACTTGTTTACCTTTCAGAAAGCAAGGAATGCGACAACTGGGGTGATGATAACGATGATGAAATACTCCTCTTGGCTAGTCAAGCATGCGAAGACGCTTATCATGATTACAGTCAGATTCCAGACTATAGTTTGTGCATGCAGCCAGCTTCCACAAGCACTCAATTACATTCTCAATCAAGTCCAAGCACTTCCAAAGCAGATTTCACCTTCAAAAAGCCCACCTCGAAACCACCGAGCGCCATATCAACAAATCTAAAAGAAAAATGCAACAGAATATCATCCCCATTGCCTGGTATTTCTTCAAAAGTAATCACTCACACCAATGGGAGAGTTGACTTGTCAGACGATTTTATGTTCAACGACAAAGTATTTAAGAACCAAGATTCTGATTATGTATACCGTCAGTTACTACAGTTTCAAGAGGAGAATGCTAAATTGAAGTCTGAGAATGGGAAATTGTTGGAAAAATGTGTGACGAAGGAAGGTGAAGCTTCAATACTGAGGACACAGTTGAAGACTTGCCAGGTGGCTGTTGACAATGCTCGGCTGGAGAAGATCAAGGCTCAGGAAAAGGTGCAGATGGAGTGGACGGAGAAATTAGCAGTAGCTAAGTCTCAAATGCATGATTTACGGACACAACTAGATTTTAAGGTATCAAAAAGTCTTTTCACGAGAATTAATAGTACTTTAAATTGTTTTCTTTAATATGACAATGACAACAGCTCAGTCTAGTGGTTTGACTGCAGGCATCTTAGGGGCCAGATTTTCGCTTGATAGATATAATATATTTGAGATATGTCAATACAAAACATACAATTCTCTATCAACGTTATCTGTAATTTGACATATGTCAAAACAAAATAAAAAAATATGACCAATTTTGTTGTTTTTTTTAGACATTGTCAAATTAGAAATAATGTTGATCGTGCGACAATTGCCCCGGAAGGTGGTTGCGACTCCAAATTCTCCCAGTTGTAAGTTTCGGAATTTGCCCTGGTCTGGGCATTACAGGGATTGCCCCAGGGGTTCAAATATTACGTAAGCAGATTTATTACAATTATTTACCCCCCCATCCCCCTTGTCAGCAAAAGTAAGCAAAGGTCTTACCCCCTCCCCCCATGCTTATGTAAACATTTTTCAATTAATAATGTATTTTTTTTTATATTATAATTTTATCCCCGAAAATGCGTTTCGTTTTCAAGCATATACAATGTGAGGGTTGCAATTCGTGTATTAAAGTAAATAACTACCGATGACGTAATCATCATCTAGACTCCCCTACCCCCCATGTCAGCCAGAATAAGCAAAACAAAGACCCCCGCACCCCCCAAAGTGCTTACGTAATACTTGAACAGCCCCGAGTCTTAGTACCAGTACAAGCTTTACTTTGTTTGGGATCATACTATGTGTTGTCTGGCAATATATATATATTTATTTTTTTTGTGTATTCTGCATCGTGGCAGTCTGTCTAACAACAATAAGCCAATAACATGGTTGATATTTCTTAACAGACTTTTATGGCAGTAGCTTGGATGGGCACTCTGAAGTTAGGTGCCTCATTTCCTATCAGCAAATCTTTCTGGTAGTGTGGGAACGCTGTGTCTTTATATATTTATACTGCGAATTTTATTTCAGAACCTAGAAATAATAAGTGTAAAGGAGAAATGTAAAAAACTTGAATCAAATAAAATTAAGTTGACTCAAGTCACTGTTGGTGCTAATGACATATCAACTAGGTAAGGATGGTTTTAAATCTTTTATAAATGCACACAATATATACATTATATTGCATACTAGCTGTGCCCGCGACTTCGCCCGCGTGCAATTTAGGGAGATTACCCGGAAATCAGAAGAAGAAGAAGAAGCTAAGGGCAATCAAATTTAAGCTTGCTTTTAAAAAAATAATCTATTAATTTTTTATGAGTATATATGGTTTGTTTTGGTATTGCCAAAAAATGTTGCACCGCATTTCTTGATTCCCTTGACTTAATGGCGTTTTAATTTTAATTACAGTCATAGAAACAATAACAGCATCTCCCAGTACGAACCTCGGAGTACAAGAGTTAAAACACTATCAGCTTCAGCACAAACAGATGACAAGGCCCACATGATACAGTTGAACAAGACATGCAGATCGGGTAATGTTACATAAACTATGACTTTTGCCGTCCTGCTCTTAGTTTTATATTATAAAAAGGACGACAATAAATCCAGTTTAATGTAGCTTTAGCTTGGTTAAATTTCGATAAATGATACTTAAGCCATTGCCATAAATATTTTAATTTTTTTTTTACTTTTTCATTATTCGAATTTTAAATTTTAGCTTTAACTTAATTTTTAGTTTAGTTTCAACTTTATTTGTTTCTTTTTTTAATATTTAAGTCTCACGTCTGTCATTGGTGTACCTCTCAGACCAGTTTTTATTTAATTTTTTACTTACCCAATTGTTAATAGGTATACTGTTGGTGTTGTTTTTAAATAAATAAATAAATTTCTTAGCAAGGGTTAGTGCATTGTGGATGCGTTAAACCACCCATTTTAGTCATATTGGCTACCCATGGAGAGAGATTGGAGTCAGTCTCTTTGTATTGGCTTGTGGTAATGCGATCAGTCTATGGACACAGTCAAAACAGTTACTCTTATATGTTTTTTTTTATTTTTTTTTGTGTATTCTGCATCGTGGCAATCTGTCTGTCTGTAACGACAATAAGCCATTATTATGGTTGATATTTTACATCAGAATTTTATGGGAGTAGCTTAGATGGGCACTGTGAAGTTAGGTGCCTCATTTCCTATCAGCACATCTTTCTGGTAGTGTGGGAACGCTGTGTCTTTTAAGTTTCCTGTACTTTAAATCTCCATCTCCAGACAGTTGGAGCGCCAGTTCATTTTAATGTTGTGAGAGTCTAATTATTAACTACTTTCAATACAATGTTACTACGCATTGACAGCAAATCGTCTATATACTTTAAAATGCCTTTGTTATTAGTTAGAAATTTGTATAAATTAATTCGAGAATTGTTTTTACGCTCGTAAATTTAAAAAAAATTACAACAATTGTGTAACCTTACAGAGACTAAACAATTGGCTTTTGTGCTGCCACTGATCCTGGAACCAACTTCGAACCAGCACCACTCTGTATTGGACTACAATGAGAAACTCCAGAAGCACACAGACGTCCTGCAGAACAAGTGCCGGGTGTACAGCACCTTCCACCGAGTGCCGTCCACTCCGGGGGCCAGGGACACTGCCAACAGCACTATAGCGTTGAGCTCTGTGTATGAAGATCTGACTTGTGTAGCAGTTGTGGACTGCAAAGAGAAGTATTTTAATGTAAATATACTATACTAGCGGCCCGTCCCGGCTTTGCATGGGTTTCTAATATGGGAAAATACATCGGCGAAGTGTGGGCGCACTGCAGTGCACCTCTGCCTACCCCTTCGGGGAACACAGGGATTCGGAATACCTATAACGAAAATGCAATTTTTAAATTTTTTGTCCGTTGGTCTTTTGTTCAGAGTAAACTGCCAAACGGCTAAACAGATTTCGACGGGACTTTCACTGGCAGTTAGCAGATGTTCCAAGGCGTAACTTAGGCTACTTTTAGAAAAAGCATTAGGGTTCCGCGGGATGAACATAAAACCATTATTTCCGGGTAATCTTCCTAAAGTCCACGCGGACGAAGTCGCCGGTACAGCTGGTATAAAACAAAGTCGCTTCCCGCTGCCCTATGTACGCTTAAATCTTTAAAACTACGCAACATATTTTGATGCGGTAGTTTTTAATCGATAAAGTGAAGGAAGGTATGTATAATACGTGAGAAACACTGATAATTTTAGGTGGCGCTCCTTTCGTATGTCACTAATTCTAAGGCGGTACGAAGTTCTCCTAGTTTATTATATATTTCCATCAGCTAAAGTCGGAAACGGCTACCCACTGTGTCGGTATGACTCGGATAGATTCCGTTAAACGTGAATAGTATCAATCAGTCTATGACCCATGTATATTTATTCACAGATCTTCAACGCAATATCATCAGTTCTCAACGAGGTCTATTGCAAGCTGGAGATGGTGTCCCAACGCCTCACCACATCCTTCCAGAAGGAAATGGACGAGAAGTATATTGAGGCCAGTGCGTACTATCTGACGGTTAGCAGAGAAGACTTGTTGAAAGGAAGGTTGGTATAAGGCTATCCGACTGAAAAGCCCTGGGCATACTTGGGCGCCAAATTGCGCGCGTCTAAATGGTTTCACGATACTAAAACTATCTGTATTGACTCAGAAAAATCTCATTCAAATACTTATTTAGCTTGTTTTTCGTAAACAGGATATCAATTTGTTTTGTTGAGGTGGTTTGGCCATGTAGAGAGAATGAGTGAAAGTAGACTGATGAAAGAAATACACCAGGCGAACGTGAGTGGAAATGTCGGAAGAGGGCGCCCGAGGAGGACCTTTCACGACCAGAATAAAGGTCTCTTCCAGAAAGGTCAAGTCCGTAGCACCCTCAACCGACGGAAGTGCATGAAAAGATGTATGACTGTGGATGTAGCGAAAGAGGTATGTCGGGATCGTAGCATGTGGCAAACGGTAGTCTCTGCCTACCCCATTGGATACAGGCGTGAGTATATGTATGTAGGATATAAATTTTCAAGTATATTCTCATCAACTTTATACATGGGGGCGTCGAAAAATAAATAAAAAATGTTGCGATTTAATTATTTTTTAAAATTTCTAAGTGGGGTTTTTTTCTGTTGGGCTTTCTGTTGGTCTATTTGGTGTCTCAATATTTTTAATTTCAATGGTCGATTTGTTTCAGAGCACTATACAAAGAGGAACAAGATATATTAGCAAGAAGAATGGTAGCTACACTATCGTACATTCTAGAAACTTCTAGCAGCTTACATTGGTTTACTAAATACGAGGATAGAGATGGGACACATGGAAATAATACTGAGCAAAGTGCAGGACAGCTGGTTCATAGTATTAACAAGATATGCACTTTATTGGATAGCACTGTAAGTGAATTAATATTGCCAGAACATAGGAAAAAGAAAGAAAGAAAAAAGTTTACATACTCATTGCGTGGAGCCAAACTAAGTAATGCAAGTACTATGGATACCAATTAACGGGTCTGTTTGTCAAATCACAGTAGTTGTAGCATGAGCGCCAAGACTAAACTTATGTCACAAAATATGTAGATTATATCTCTTTCTCTCGTATGAAATAAGACAGCGAGCGACCGAGCCAATTCGTGACAGAGGTCTTGTCTTGACATGCGTGATAACATCACAGGTTTTTACTAAATGCATACGAAAGTAATATATTTTTTAAATCTTTTCTCTGAAGGTCTGTTTATTCCGAGTAATCTCCTAAACGACATGACCTATTTAGATGGGTTTTTCACTAGCAGATAGCTGATGTTATAAATGCTTAACTTTGGCTACTTTTATTTTAGTTACATAATTTTCCTTCCTAATGATTAATATCGCCAAACAAGACATACTCTTTGTATGATCACAAAATTGTATTATAAGGAACATACAAAAAAATTGACACTGATGGGAATAAAACCCTTAACCACCCGATGCGGTGAGACAACCAACATAAATCCTCTAAACATAAATTACTGAATTACTGAAACCGTCTAAACATCAATTACTGAATTTGAAGAGACGCTTATAGTAAATTTTATTTTATTTTTTCACAGTCGTGTGCAACCTTATACAGCGGATTGCTACTATCTATAACCTACCTAATAGACGGACTCGTCACTAGCGAAGCATACAGAAAAAGAATACTAGAGATTATAAAAACAATACTCACATCCCGCCCTATGCCGTTCGTCGTGACACAATTACTGAGTATAGTGAGACAAGGCTCAGTTTGGGAGAGCTTCGTGAAGTCATATTGTCCTGGTACTTCGATGGGAAATCTCAGAACTGATTATGATCAAGGAGTGTTGCTTTATAAGAAAGGTACGTACTAATAGTATATTTTCACGCCTGTAGTCTTCAATAGGATGAACAGAGATGCAATAATGTACACCCACATTTCTTGCAATAATATTTTGCTTAATTTTATTTAAGCGATTACAGGTGGTAATTATAAGGTAGGTATTTTATATCTGTCAGTCAGTAACGTATATATACTTGATGTCGCCAGAAAACACATACAATAAGTATGTATACAATAAGTTTGATACCAAACTAAGCAAAGCTTGTACTATGGGTACCATACAACGGACTAGGGGCGATCCCAGTTACACCAAGACTGGTGCAAATTTCCGAAGTTCTATATATTTATAGGTGATTAGGTAGCAATGAAAAACTGTAAAACTTAATAATAATAATACATCATCACGCCTGTATTCCCCGAAGGGGTAGGCAGAGGTGCACTGCAGTGCGCCCACGCTTCGCCGATGTATTTTGGTCCCAATGTAATAGGGGGCGAGCCTATTGCCATTATACCGGGCACATTCCCCATCAATACGAGGGAGATTTGGGCCATAGTCCAACACGCTGGCCCAGTGCGGGTTGGTGAACTTCACACGCCTTTCTATAGACTTGCAGGTTTCCTCACGATGTTTTCCTTCAAACTTCATTCGGATATTATTTATTTCTTAAAATCTAATCTTTTATATTGCAATCATTTATCGTAGTGAGTCATACCAATATTACATATCTCAAAGGTACTAAATCAACTATCTTTATAATGAGATCAATGACAAATCTTTGTGATAAGCTTATTAAACATTTATTATAGGAAGTTTTATAAAATTGTTAAGATCCGTATCCGCAGATATACATTTTTAACGATCAGGCACATCACTAATGAAGCCATATGATTTTTTCAGATTCATGTTACGTACAAGTGTTGCTGAAACAAATAGAATCGAGTTTAAAATGCATTGAGCGGCAGAATCTTATCAGACGAGCGGTAGAAACGACGCGCCATCTCATAATATTGTACAACAATATCAATGATCATACAAGTTTCGTTCGAGACAAATCTAGGTATGTGAAACACGCCCCTTTTCTGTTTAATACTAGAATACATCGGCATAGGCAGAGGTGAACTGCAGTACACCCACTCTTCGCCCATGTATTTCGATCTCAATGTAATAGGGGACGAGCTTAGCACATTCCCCCTCAACACGAGGGAGATTTGGCCATAGTCCACCACGCTGACCCAGTGCGGGTTGGTGAACTTCACACGCCCTTCTATAAACTTGCATATTGCGTCAATTTACAGTGCGATCCAAATAAGAATAGGAATGTCAATAACCTGTCAAACGTCACTTGAAAAGTATAGTTTGCAAAAAACTTATTTGCATATCAATAATAATAGTTGTACATCAAATTTAAATAAAAAGGTTTAATTAGTAGTAAATTATCATAATATAATATTTAATTATTTAAAGTCATAATTCGTTTTCATTCGTCACAATATGGCGCAAAATGGATCCTATTCTCATTTGAGTCGCATAGTAATTGTCTTGCTTCACGTAATTTTTCTGTACTATATCAACTTTTTCACAATGGTAGACAGATTTCAACTTTAACCTTTACAATATAGAGTTTAAACTCGCACAGCCGATGAACGGGCTTTTTTAATTATTTGTAGATATTACTACAGTAACTTATTATTTTTTGTCACTATTTGTTTTCAGATGCGACTGCCAGCTAATCCTAGTGCGAGTGATGGTCTACGCTCTGAGGATATCCGCAGTGATGTTGGATAATATTAGAAATAGTTATAATGGTAAGTGGCATATAATTTCTACCGACTGTCAGACTTGTCGAACAATTGACCTCGCATCGAGATTTTCCTATTTATACACATAGAGCGTCTCCACGCACTTTGACAAACGAGCCTATCTCGTACAATATGCTGGTTTTAACAGGATCTAAGTACAGGCAGGATAAACGTCGAGGGTTAAAAGGCGAATTGACTCGAGCGCCATTTTGGTAACTGCAAGAAACCCAGCTCAAAAGACGGAAGTTAAATTCGCTGATTCCAACGATATAAATAACTCAATAGCGCCCAACATGGTGCTTGCAGTGGTAGCTGAGTAATCGGACGCACGCCTTGCTATCAAAGTGTGCAGGTTCAAACCCCGGCTCGCACCTCTGGGATTTATGTGCGAATCTCATCTTCATCCGAGATTATCACTAAACGGTGTAGGAAAATATCGTGAGGAGACCTGCACGTCTGAGGGAACTTGACTAGTTCTCGATAGATGTGTGAAGTCTGCCAACCCGCACTGGGCCAGCGTGGTGGACTATGGCCGAAATCTCCTTATTAAGGGGGATCGTGCCCGGTACGATGGCAATAGTCTCGCCTCCAATTATATTGGGGCCAAGTTGCATCGGTGAAGTACACTACAGTGCCCCTCTGCATACCTCTTTGTGGAATACATGCATGATGATGATTTCAGATATTTGTAAGCAAAGTGCAGAGCTGCTGTCGATATGTAGATGCGGTATACAGGAGTTATACCAGTGCGTTGTCCGCGACGTGGAGTTCGTGACGCAGCTGTCACACAACGAAGGTCATCTCATACAGTTCTGCGAGCTGATGCGGGGACTCCAACATTCGGAGGCTCACAGTGCGTACATCTAAGTCAAATCATTTATTTTGTATAGGCCTATGGGGCCACTTACAAATTATAAAGCTGGATGGAAGGATGTCTATACTGGATTACAGGAGTAACAGTTGTTGGAATGTGTGCCGGGCTAGTCCCATATAAAAAAAATATTCAGCTTTATTAGGGTTCCAATGGGTAAAACGGGAACCCTATTACCAAGGCTTCGCTGTCCGTCCGACTGTTCCCAGGCTGTATCTCATGAACCGTGATAGTTAGACAGTTGAAATTTTCACAGATGATGTATTTCTGTTGCCGCTATAACAACAAATACTAAAAAACAAGCAGTGGTAGCCTCGTGGGCAAGAACGCCCGCCTTGAACGTAAGGGGTGCAAGTTCAAATCCTAGGCCCGCACCTCTGAGATAATTTTCATGTGCGAATGTCATTTTCAACAATGATTACCACTTGCTGAACGGTGAAGGAAAACATCGTGAGGAAAACCTGCACGTCTATAGAAAGGCGTGTGAAGTTCACCAACCCGCACTGGGCTAGCGTGGTGGACTATGGCCCAAAATCTCCCTCGTAAGGAGGGGGAATGTGCCCGGTATAATGGCAATAGGCTCGCCCCCTTTTACATTGGGACCAAAATACATCGGCGAAGTGTGGGTGCACTACAGTGCACCTCTGCCTACCCCTTCGGGGAATACAGGCGTGATGATGATGATGTATTATTACTAAAAAACAACGAAATAAATATTTAACGGGGGCATTATAACGACCTATACTGTGCTATTATTTATATAATACAAGGTATATCACAAGTCCGAAATAATACTTCACCGTTTCACGAGTACCTATAACAAGGAACGGACGGTATTCAAATTTAATCGAAATTCGAACGTGTTTTGTTTTTATGCTTCACTTTTTGTTTAGAGTGACCATCCGTCTTTTTTATACGTTCATGCCATAAAACATATTAATTAGTTTTTTATTTTTTAGCAAATATGCTCACGGAATTATCTGGAACGCTGCAGTCGTCGCCGGAGGACATGCCGCCGTCATTCCATAGACAACCCTGGCTGAAGAGCTTCGAGTCATTCACGCTGGCCGACTGAACCCGAATAAAAATGAATTATTTGTATATAGTGTACATAAAATTGATGATTTTGTAAAATATATTTATGATTTTTATATTAAAAAGAAACAAAATTGTTTCATTTCAAAACATTTTATTAAATACGAGTAATCAGGAATGTGAAGAGAATTCACAAAAAAAAAATCAGAATTCACAAAGATGTATCAGGTGTTCCAAAGAAGCCACTGTGCAATTCCTTATAAACAAATTATTTACCCGAATTTTTAGAACGATTTTCGTAAAATCGTCACACGTTTGCGCGATTCACGCGCCGATTCATATTCGATATCATAGATTCAGTAAATGAATTCGCTCAACGGGAATTGCTCAAAGCGGCCATTTTAGAACCTAGTTTTTACTAAACCTCAACATGAGCACTAATTATTTTATAATCAACAATTAAATTAATTATACTTAATATAGAAATAAAATAGGTTATCAATTGCATTTTACATCAAAAACACATTATCACGTCCCTTGACCAATAAACATACATAATTTAACATCACACTTCACAGGACCATTGTACTCTAAATATACTTAACATGAAAAAAGCCAACAATTAAAAAATACTATAGAAGTAAATACACTATGGCATATTAATAACTAGCTGTGCCCGCAACTCCGTTACCGTGGATAATAAAAGTAGCCTAGGTTACTCCTGGTAACACCAGCTATCTACCAGTTCCGTAAAAATCGGTCCAGCCGTTGCAGAGACTATCAAGAACATACAGACAAGCAGTCAGATACACACACATATTTAATAAATTGTATTTTTTTCATCAACACCGAACCTAGTATACTTTCATATGCATTCAGTAAAATACAGTTATTTTGACATTATAAACAGACACTCCCATTTTATTTATTTGTATGTATATAGATAACCGTATCATATCAGATCACGGATTTACCGTAGTGGGAATTACAACAGGTATATCAGTGCTTGGTCTGTGAAAGAAATATAACATGAAGCCGGCAGCTAACAAGAAATGGAACGTTAAAATTGATCCGACCAGAATTAGAAAGTATTTGGATTTCCTTAGAGCCGGCATGAGCCAGAATATAAGAACCGCGCCTGATACGAATGCGGCCATTAAAACGAAGAGCCACTGCAGCCAGAACACCTGGATGGTCCAGAATACAGCCACGGGGATGTATATTGATAGGGAGTAGCCGTAGAGACAGAATAACGACATCATAGTCGGCGATGTGGCATCCTGGAAGCAGAAATTACATTATAGACAGTGCTGATTAAGGCAACTTGATGCCCTAAGCAATCTTTCCCTGTGACACCCCCCCCCCATCCTTAAGTGAACTACAAATAATTAGTCATTGAAAAAAAGTATGTGAAATGTGAATACGTATCGTCGGTAAAATATGTCAATATGTATGTGTCGTTCCTTCTGCCCTTATTCCATGCTAGGTGGGGTTGGAATATCATATGTTGGCCTAAGATTTTGAAATTGCTGTAACTTTCGTGTGCCCGTTTTTTTTTCTCGGTCGTCTCTGGTGCCTCCCCTATACGGGATGCCCTAAGCAATTGCTTAAATAGCCCTTAGACTAATCCAAGACTCATTATTGATAGATTCCCGTCAGCACAAATTCTGGAAAGGTCCCTTTCGGAATTCGCCCCAGTCTGGGCTTAAGTAGGATCGAACCCAGTCTATTTAATGGTGCCCACACATAGTATATTGCTAAGTTTTATAAGATTTTAATCATACAACTTCAGGCCCTGTAGCATGACCGCGTAGACATAAGTTTCATCTCTTATAAGTGCCGTAGGTGGTGCTGTAGCTATATATGTTTTCAATAAAGCATACAGGTCGAATTGAGAATATCCTCCGTTTTTGAAGTCGGTTAAAAACTACCTGTATGTCTTATATGCAAGCAGATTAAAAAGCCTGGGTCGTCAAATCTTGCGCGTCAAAATGATACCCAATACCAAAACAAACAAAATATATATATAGATTGAATTTCTGTGACTGATGCCATGTCCCCACCAGTTAAAACTCGGTCGCGTTGTCAATGTCATTGAAGAATGAGCTTTTTGATGTGAAACATCTATAGGCGAGGGTTAAACCTGATGTTTGGCGTGGCGAGCGCTTCGCCACAACAAAATGAAATCAACCTTATTATAATAATAATAATCGGGCATGTCATCGCCCTGGTGAATCCCTGAGGCATATCATCTCCGGTTGTTCGCGTCTCGCAAATGGTCAATATTTACACAGACACAACCAAGTAGCCAGGATTGTCCACCAGCAACTTGCCCTTAAATATCGCCTTGTGACACCCGAGGTACCGTACTACAGGTATGAGCCACAACCAGTTCTCGAAGAGGGTCATATCACATTGTATTGGGACCGGTCTATCATCACAGACAGGACTATTGTAGCCAATAAGCCTGATATTGTGCTGATAGATCGCCAAGAGCGCCGTGCAATGATTATCGATATCACTGTCCCCCATGACGAGAATCTCGTGAAAGCAGAGAAAGGTAAAGAAAGCAAGTATCTTGATCTGGCTCACGAGGTTGTCGACATGTGGGACATTGATGCGGCAATCATTGTACCGATAGTCGTTTCCGCCCATGGCTTATTAGCCAAGAGCCTCGACAAACACCTAAAGAGGCTCGCGTTAGGCAGCTGGATCAAGGGACAGATTCAGAAGGCGGTACTTCTGGAGACGGCGCGCATTGTGAGGAAGTTCCTCTCTCTGGAGCCCTAACCACTGGTAACTAGGACCCTGTTCCAGATGCCGGTGGGGAACTGTTTTTTATATTTTTAAATGTATTTTTTATATTTATATTTAAAAATGTACTAAATAAGAAAAATGAGAAATAAAGGAATATAATAATAATAATAGCCTTTTATTCCTAAACATAGGGTTACAAGAAGTCCCTAAGTTCGGTGTGCCTTTTGGCATAGGCCTCCTCCAATTCTTTCCAATGGATCCTGTCTCTTGCTACTCTCCACCAGAATGGTCCTGCTGTCTGTTTCAAGTCGTCTTCCCATCTCCTGACTTGACGACCCCTACCTCTTTTGCCATCTCTTGGTTGCCAGAGGGTGACTTGCTTGCTCCATTTGTTAATAGGATGGCGTAGCAAATGTCCAGCCCACCTCCATTTTTGGATGTCTATCCGGGTAAGAATGTCTGTGAGTTTTGTTCTTGTTCTTATGTCTACGTTCCTGACTCTGTCTTTGATTTTTAACCTAGCATGCTTCTTTCCATGGCACGTTGACATTTTGTTAGCCTTTCCCTGTGGTAGAGTGTTGGTGACCAAGTTTCACAGCCATAAGTAAGAACTGGTAGAATACAGGTCTCGAATGTTTTATTTTTTATGTGATTGCCTAGATCCTTATTTTTCACTATTTCCTTCAAAGACCAGTATTTTCTCCATCCTTGGGCTATTCGCCTGTTTATTTCCTTTGTCATTACATCTGAAGGTGATATTATCTGTCCTAAGTAAATATATTCTTTGACATATTCGATCTTGTTGCTATCTACCATAACGTCTATTTCCCTTGAGTTTGACATCAATTTTGTTTTACAGGCATTGATTTCCAGACCAGCTTCTCTACTTATATTTGCTAGGCTTGCTAGATTTGTATATACTCTTAAGTATTTCTATATAGTTGTTCTGGACCCCTTGTTGTTCAAGGCTCCGCCATATGTATTGGTGCCTGAGGCTGTCGAATGCCTTCGAGTAATCTATAAATGCCAGGTAGATTTGTTTATTGTATTCGTTATACTTCTGTATCAACTGTTTTATAGTGTGGATGTGGTCTATAGTGCTGAAGTTTTTTCTGAATCCTGCCTGCTCTACGGGTTGGCTTTCGTTAAGTGTTACTGAGATTCTTTCCAGGATCACTTTAGCGAATACTTTATATACGTTTGATATTAGAGAGATTAGCCTATAGTTCCCAATCTCGTCTCTCGGGCCTTTTTTGTGTAGTAGAATTATGTGACACTCGGTCCATTCTTCTGGAATTTGCCTTGTTTGCAAGATTTCATTGAAAAGTTTTGCCAGCACAGGACTGATTTCCTCTAGGGTTCCCTTGAGCATTTCGTTAGGTATCTTGTCCGGCCCTGGGGTTTTCTCGAGTTTTTGGGATTTTATTGCCTTGGTTACTTCTGAGGTAAGGATTTCTGGCACTTGGTCTACTTTGTTTTCTTTTGCTTCGTTTACTTCCGGAATTGTGGCCAACCCTGAGTCGAATTTATCAGAATACAATAGGCGGTAATAGTCCGTAGCTAGTTTCTGTATTGAGAGTCGATTAGTTAAGTAAGATTCGCGTTGCTTTAGTTTCGGTATCCACTCTTTCCCATGTTCGCTTAGTTGTTTCATAGCTTTTTTTGTTCCTCCTGTTCTTTTTATATTTTCTTCCAAAACTCTATTTCTTTTCTCCTTACGGTCTTTCCTCATATTCTTCTTTATTTCCTTGCTGAGGTTTGAAATTTTTTGGCGTCTTTCTTTGTCCTCTTTATTTGATATGAGTGTTCTTCTTTCGTCTAATAGTTCTAGTGTCTCTTTACTTAAATAGCTTTCTTTGCTTCTGGGTTTGCTGACTAGCATCTCTTTCAATTTGTTTTGTAATCTCCTGTATTTAATCCCAGTTTCTGCGTCGGAGGTAATAATTTCGTTGAGTGATTCTGTTGTGTGGGAATTAGTGGAATGACTATTTTCTGATATTTGATGCAGCTTATTATTGTTTACTAGGTTTTTTCTGGATCTTTTGGGTTGGTTTAGGCTTAGGCAGCTTCTTACCATACGGTGGTCTGTGTTAAAGTTGAGGTTTTTAACTATGTTGGTATCTGTGAACGCGCATGCTTTGTTGGTTATAATAAAATCAATTTCAGTTTTGAATTTTGCACCTGGGGAGGACCACGTCCATTTGCTTTTAATTTTTTTGTAAAAACGTGAATTCATTAAAGTAAGATTATTTTCCATCATGAATTCTACTAGTTTCTGTCCATTTTGGCTTCTTTTGCCATGCCCAAACTTCCCCATTGAGGATTCTTCTCCAGTTTGCCTTTCTCCAACCTATGCGTTAAAATCGCCCATGATTATTATGTTGTTGTTGTAGTGCGTTTTTATTGCTTCCGAGATATTCTCATAGAAATATTCTATGTCTGATTTCCCCGCTTGTTCTGTTGGGGCGTATATTTGAAAGATGGCCCAGTTTTTCTTATAACCCGGAAATTTTAAATGAACTACCGCAATTCTGTCAGAAACTCCTTCGAATCCTAGAATGTTCTTCTTCAGTTTAGACTTAATAAGGAAACCTACTCCTTTTTGTCCGGTGTACTCTCCTTTGTGAAACATGATATAATCGTTCCTCTCTTCTATCCCTTCTCCTGGTCTTCTCATCTCGCTGATGCCCATTATGTCCCATTTTATGTTGGATATGGCTAATTCTAGTTCTTTTAGATTCTCTTCTGTCCTTAATGTCCGAGTATTCAGTGTGCAGACATGTATATGTTCAGTGATCTTTTTAGCTTGTTTTATCTGAATTGTTTTCTTTTCGTGTATATTTTTTCTAGATAGGTTTACTTTAGGGTGTTTCAAGTTATAATCAACCTTATTACTTAATGCATAAAGTATAGTTTTAAATGCGGCCACCACGTTTCGTACTCCTTGGTTCCTCGGTTCTTTCCGCCGCTTAGACTCCGCCAACCGGCTGACTCCGCTCACTCGCTCACTCGTCGCTACGACTACTATGTTTTGTTTCACATCTGCCAGGCGTCCCGCGACGGCTCAGTTTTATCTATGAGTCTATACACTTCATTTTGGTACTGACAAAAATGTTGCAGCGCATATCTATAGCTTAATATGAGTCAATGAGCAGCTTATGTCAATACTAACCTGATTCTCGATCTCGTCGTGGCCATCCGTGTTGGTTGTCCACTTGAGGGCCGCCCACAGTGCGAGCGGCACCAGCCACACGTAGCACACGATGGCTGTCGCCGCATACGACACCAGATGGAAGTCGTACCGCCAGATAAAGTCCTTGTTGTTCGCGTTCTGCAGGTAACTGGCTATGTTACCGCTGACTGCTATTGTGAATATCTGGAAGAATAACACCTTGTTCATAATTTACATCTAGATTCAGACTTCATTATCATAAAATCAAGGAACCTATTTTTGTTCATAAAACAAAAGTAGCCTATGCTACACCATATAATGTCCACTATCTGCCAGTGAAAGTCCAGTCAAAATTGGTACAGCCGTTTCAGAGATTACCAAGAACTAAATAGTTAGAAACAGACAGATTTTTTATTTATCTTATATGAACAGAGTTCACCTAATATGGATTAATCTATTAATACTTGGAGAATGTACCAGTAAAAGTGCTAAGAGTCATAGTGTGCTAGATACTTGTAACATACTAGTAAAAAAAAACTGGCCAAGTGCGAGCTGGACTCGCGCACCGAGGCTTCCTTCCTTAAACTGTGAAAGCACCAAGCATTACTCTAACGAGAAGATAAACTGGATCGAGACAAACTTAACTTTGCCGTTCGTATACTGGTGTCTGTTTCTGAGAAAAAGGGTAATGACAGACAGACATACGGACAACAAAGTGATCCTATTAGGGCCCTAAAAATTATGAGCACTAAACTATAAGTCACTTACGAGAGTGACAGAGATCCACACAGGTCCATACAGATCCGGCTTGCCCTTGATTCTCTCATCAAAGTAGTTTCTTGACACCTTCTGTGGCAACACTGATGATATTATCCTCTCTACCACTTCTTTTGTCTGCACATCGAAATACTTCTGGTAATACTCAATTGTCCAGAAGTTGTGATTTGCTGTAAAAAATAAACATTTAAGCTCTAAGAAATGAGATTGTTTAGTTCCCTACTCTCATGTCACATAAATTTTCAACCTATTTAAAGTGTGATTATCGCAGACCTATAATTTAAAAAAATATAACGTACCTAAATCTGTGGAAACTACAGATTATGTTTTGAAAAAACTTTTTTTTTTAATTTATGAAAATAATTAAAAGTTTGGTGGCCAATGAGTAGTTTTCTTTGCAATCCATAATTACATCTAAGCTTATAAGCATTCCTGTGTTTTTAAACCTGGAAGCCTTTGAAGTTAGGACCAAAGACACTAGGGTTTGAAATAAAGTGTCTAAAAGAACTCCTTACAAAAATAGATACTTCAAGAAAACAAAGAGCATTTGGCGACTGGCGGAAGTTACCTTTACAACCACATTATGCCTATAGTTAAAAATAATTTAAATTACAAAACAAAGTTATATGAAATACCATATTTTTTCCCTCCAACCATTTTAGACTTATAGTACAACCTACTACAGGACACGCCAGTCATTAAATAAATGATAATCATACACTAATTGACTGATACACAATCAGCTATTAACAGCAATAACACAGGAAATAGTTTTAGATAATAAAGTAACAGAAATATGTTTTATCATTACCATTGTAACCTATTTACAAGAAATGGTTTAACAGATCAATTTAACTGTGACACAGATTAGCTGGTCAAATATATTACTTATTTATTATGGAGCATAGAAGTATAGGAGAACAATCTCCTATGGAAAAAAATGTGAAAAAATTACAGTCAAAATGCATCAAATAATAGTTCAGAAACCTTCCACAATGGCGCTGGTGTCATCAAAGGGTATGACACCCCCTGGAATAAGTTGGTATGCACTTTTATGGATTTTTTGCTGTCATGCCAAATTCTGAATCAGCATTATTTCGCGTTGATATATACCCTTTTTTGACACCAGCACCATTGTGGAACGTTTTTTAACTATTATTTAATGCATTTCAACAGATACTTTTTCAATACACAGATGTCACTCCTTTACTTCTACACTCCATATTATTTATTTAAAGGTTTAGACAGTTTGTACATTATTTGTTTTGAATTATGAAAAAGCATGATTTGACTCATATATAGGCAATAAATTGTTATAATGGTGTTAGACTTGCCATATTGATATGTTTATAAAGCTTTTATGCACTATGGTCTCCTGACCATAGTGCATAAAAGCTGATGAGAAATCTACAGTCATCTGTAGATTTCTCATCAGGATCTAGACACCATATCGCAGCAACATTGATGACAAGACCCATTACACGGAGATATTATAAGGAAGATGGCATTTCGGGCCTGCACGGTGGTATTTTTTTCAGGTTTATCTCACTTCGCCATTGTTGTTTTCCCATATATTTGCCATATACAGGTACATGAGATAACAACAATGTCGGAAAAATCGACGCATAGCTATACAAAGCGGGGAACTCCACTACTGGGCCATAGCCCATTACCACAAGTTACAATCCTGACAAATTCCTTGACTTTATCTGCATTCATTCATCTTAGAAACTCTTTAGCTATTCTGTAGACCAATGAATCTATAGACGTGTTTTTTTAAGAAGCTGTTATCAGAGAAGTATTCTTGGACAAGGTAGCAAGGTTAAAAGACACCATATTGAGTTCTATATAATGTCTTACATGGTGGAGGAGCCGCTGCCTCTTCTGCAGCCTGAGGCTCTTCGAAATTGTAGTTAGGATTGGCCATAGTGTTGTTGTATTGATTTGTATGGACTGCCTCCACGTCAATCCGCGCGCTTCGGTTTCCGTGCTCGGGCGAGTAGTCCTGGAAATTTAGCAATTCTCCCGTATTTACGTTTGCCATGATCGTTTACTCCATAAACATTTACGTATGGCAAATAATTCGGCAATTTTGCAAAATTTCGTGATTTCTTTACGTTTTCACCCAATTCACGTGACGTCACATTAGTCATCTGTCTGTTTGACATTGACTTGACTCAGTAGTCAGTAGACGTCAGTAACTTTATGTCGTACAAACCAATATAACTTGTTTTCATCCGCCATCTTTATCACTGTCACCATCCATTTTTATTTATAATGTGTATTTATTGAATTTGTCCTTGCTATAATTACTCGACATTGCCATAAATACCGCATATCGCAGGTGCAGGCATTCCTCATCTTATTCCATCAAAATATCATCATTTCACTCATTTCGTAAAAAAAGAAGAAGAATATAACTTTAAATGAGTCATCCGCCATCTTTATCACTGTCATTATCCATTTTTATTTATAATGTGTATTTATTGAATTTGTTGCTATTATTTACTTGACATTGGCGAAATACTCGCGCTAGTCGCAGGTGATGCCATTCCTCATCTTTTTTTTTTTTTTTTTTTAACAAAATGAGCGAAATGATGATATTTAATGGAATAAGATGAGGAATGGTATCACCTGCGACTAGCGCGAGTATTTCGCCAATGTCAAGTAATTAATAGCAAGGACAAATTCAATAAATACACATTATAAATAAAAATGGATAATGACAGTGATAAAGATGGCGGATCATTCCTCATCTTATTCCATTAGATATCATCATTTCGCTCATTTCGTTAAAAAAAAAAAACTTTAAATAGATAGATAAATATCATTGGATAGATAGATAGATTATTTCACTGCAAAAAGTATTTACACAGAGTGTCACTTAAGTTTCATAATTTCGTATGGAAAATATATAATCACAATATTACTTTATCTTTTACTTAACTTTACCATTTATATATTAATTTACTCTTTGCTTTACCAATATCGTTGACTTTACCACAATAAATCAGTCAATCTGTAAAACCGGTATATTCCGCATTAAAACCTGTTAATCCAAGTTAAAAACTGCGATGAAATGAATGTTACCCTAAAATTATTTGTCTATGACTTATATCTACCAATCCCGATCCGTTGCCGCGAGCCTCGCTCCCTCCATCTATCGCCCCACCCCGCGTAGCCCGCCATTTTGTTTGAACCCAACACAAGTTACGTCAATGAGCGTGATTCCATGTGAAAATAAAATCTGCTGTTGTACGTGATTATACTCAAGAAAATATAAACGCATTTTATTTGTACGTGAGGTGATAGGAGTTGCATCGTGTTTTTATCATTAAGAGTGTTGTGTTATCCGAGATAACGTAAGTTTACTACGTGTTCATGAAATCTCGCCATGTTGGCTAACCACGTAACGGAGTAAAATGTAGATTTTCGTTCATTACAGTGATGTGCAGTTGGAGATAGTGCTTGGCATGGTGACAATAGCGACTTCGGTCGTCGTCCAAGATGTCGAAAGAAATAGCGGAAGAATACGCGTCGAGTTTGGCGGATCTGACCGTCAACAGCAAACCGTTGATAAATATGTTGACGATCCTCGCCGAAGAGAACGTCGACCACGCCGGTGTTATCGTTGAAACAGTGGAGAAGCATTTGGAGAAGGTGAATTTCAATTTTTAGCCAAATTACCGCGTGTGGCGCCCGGAATGACGGGCACGTTTACGTGAGCTAATAGGAAAAAATGGGAAAGTGAGCGCTAAATGATGACGCGCCCACTGCGTGTTTTACGTGTTTATCATGACAAGTGTGACTAATTCGACCTCGTTTGTAACCAGTCGAACGTGAACAGGTATCTCCTAGCTTTGTTTTAAATTTCACAATGTTATCTCGAAGTCGTGTGATCCTATTGGCCGTAGATAACCCGCATAATGTCTAAACACAATTACTGTAGATAATTTGAAACCACAACTACATAAAATCTGAGAACAATATGCTTTGCCTCTAATGATTCATGTAATCTTCAAATCGTTCTCTTTTACAATGGTAGATAAATGTTTTGGTGTGATAACATTCTGCTAGACCTGTTTCCTTAGTATAATTTAGGGCCTGGATAGCCCTATTCTGTCAGAATCACAATATCTTATTTTATTGACCACAAACGTAATTCTTATAACATTTGGTAAACCAGTTCTGTTGTTACGAAATGTAGTAACCTAGTTAATTTCTCTTGAAGGGGCTTGTGTCATGGTTGTGGCCAACTTGACAAATTGCCAATACTAAATTGTTCCATACAGCCATATGTCACACTTAAAATTATTATACAAATAGTAATTGAAGAAATAGGTCGATATTAGCTAAAAAGTACAATATTTAATCTAATTTCTCAGTAAATTCTGTTGTAATTAGGTCATTTTTGCTCTTGACACTACACGTACATGATTGAAGTCTATTTCAGTGAAACTAGATCTCAATAATCTGTTACACAATTAAAATTTTTGTACATTTCATTTTGTAGGAGATACCTGTAACTTTAGTTACAAAAACTACCATCAATGGTATGTAATCCAATTTCTTTCAGTTGTATACTCAAGAATTGTTGATAATAAAGCATTTTGAAACTGAATTCTTATTTATTTTTCTACTTAACAACATAATTAAACGGGTTGTCAAAACGAATTCTTGTCTTATTAATTCCCATACCATTTATACAAATTGGGATCAAACCTTAAGGCCACGGATGGAACTGGCCGGCGAGGGGTTTGGGATTAGACATGTTTTTCCTCTACACAGGTACATCCCGACATCAAGCTGCCCGTACTGTATTTAGTTGATTCCATTATCAAGAATGTCGGAGGGGAGTACACAAAGAAGTTTTCACAGAGCATCGTCAATATGTTCACGCGGACATTCAAACAGGTAATTACACAATACCATAATTCTTTGCTTTTATAACCTAACCTTTTTTTTTAATTTTTCTTCAAGTGACGTTCTTCCCACAGGTGGACGAGAAGGTTAGATCCCAGATGTTCAAGCTGCGCGAGACGTGGCACGACGTGTTCCCGGCGACGAAGCTTTACCAGTTGGATGTGAAGGTGAACCTGATCGACCCTGCATGGCCGATCCAAGCCCAGCCGCACCAGTCAAACATCCATGTAAATCCAAATTTTCTGAAAAAGGTGTTTTTTAGTTGATTATTGTTTTGATGTTCCATTTAGTTGTAGCTTTTTATATATACGTCGCCCGTTCAATTGGTCCGAAACAATTGTAGGCGGCTATTACTTGCGGCACACAGAATATTTGTCCACTTTCATGGAAGTCAGGGTAAAACATCAGTCAGTCAGGTCAGTCAAGAAGTTGGGGGGGGGAGGGGAAAGCAGTTTTTTTTAATCAAAATTTACGCTCCTTATAATCTCACATTATTATAATATTATTCTTGAAATTATTATTCTTATATTATTTTCAACTAAGAAAAAGTAACACATTTTTCTACATAAAATAAATATTTTCAAGAATAATAATTTAATAATGTGACATTATAACAAACGCAAAATGTTATAAAAAACATAAAAATTAGGGATATTTTTATGTTTTTTATAAAATTATATAGAAATTATAATAAATTATATAATAAAACCACTCGGTTACCACTGCTAAATTAAAATCTAAAAATATTTTATTCGTCAGTAAACGTGAACTGCGCAGTCGCATGATTTATATCGTTGTCATAATTATGCTAAATAGCTTTTACAAAAATCGTGTATATATATCATTGCATTATGTTGTCATTCGGTATTTACTAAGCTTACCTACATAACAGGAAAAATATGAGGTTTAATGCAATTAGTTCTGGTAGTTATAAGATACTTATTTAAATAATGACACAGTTATAATTTCGCCGGTTAATAGGCGAATTGTCTCAAGCGCCATTATGGTAAATGCACGAAACCCAGCGGGGCGATTTTGCATTCCTAATAGAGATATGTCGAATCGAAATGTGAAATTGGTCGTATTTTTTTCTTTTGTTTCTAAATATTTTTAATAGAGATTGATGTCTTATCAAACGAAAATCGGGCCCCAGCTCAAAAGACGGAGGAAAAATCACTGATTCCAACGATATATGTAACTTAATATCGCCTAACATGTCGCTTGAGTCACTTCGCCTTTCACAGTCGATATGTAAATGATGTAAATCTGCGTTGACCAATACATTATTTTTATATACCATATAGCTGTGCCCGCGGTTTCACCCGCGCTAATAGTTACTTTGGCGTAGAGTGATGTTATAAAGTCTATGATTATAAGTCTCTAATACCCGATTCATGTTCGGGAATTTTCCCGTTTTTGCCACATTATTCGTTGCTGCTCCGCTCCTATTGGTCGTAGCGTGATGATATATAGCTTATAACCTTCCTCGATAAATGAACTATTTAACACAAAAAGAATTATTCAATTCGGACCAGTAGTTCCTGAGATTAGCGCGTTCAACCAAACAAATAAACAAACTCTTTAGCTTTATAATATTAATAATAATATAGTATAGATTATGCTTCTATTTTTTTGTAATTATATTAATCATACAAGTATTTAGACTTCGCAGCTTTGCTATGTATATTAATATGGTATTTTTAAAGTTTGTCTGTTTGTCCAGCAAGATAGAAAGGGTTCACCAACCCGCACTGGGCCAGCGTGGTGGGCAATGGTCCAAATCCCTCGTATTAAGAGAGAATGTGTCCGTTATAGTGGCAATAGGCTCGCCACTTATTACATTGGGCCTAAAATACATCAGCGATGTGTGCTTACCTCTTTGGGGAATACGGGTGTGATGATGTACCTATTATTAAGGATTGATCATCAGATTTTGGTGTGGGTAATATTTTTATAAGCAGTATTTATGCCTTCATTTCAATCATGATTGTCAAACAGATCTAACTAAAGCCTAGCCATTGCTTAGTGTAAATTTGTCATTTTTCGAATTCGTAATGGAGTAGGTAACACACAGTGGAATTGTCTCTAGACCACCATCTTCTAACGTGTTCGTCTCGCTTTCGAGTAATCATGTTGTCTATTTCGATTTTTATTAAAAAAAAATGTGATCTAGATCTAATCACTATACGACTAGGCTGATTGACGCTTATAATTTAATTTAAACATTAGCCACCTTATACATAGACAGTTATAAAACTATCCACAGTGGCGTTACAAATCACTATTGTACTGTAAAAGGTTTGTAGAAGGATTAAAATGTATATCTATTTCGTGATTTGGAGGTACATGTATTTGCCTTTCATCTAAATTGACCTACGTTTCACAGAATGTGGCGACCACCAGTGCGGCTCCTCTGCCGCCGGAGGAGGACGAGAAGATGCGCAGCATCCTCGCCAAGAAGGAACAGGAGCTGCTGATGCTGCAGCGCAAGAAGGTCGAGATGGAGTTGGAACAGATGCGCAGACAGGTCGAGTTGGCTGAGAAAGTTGTTAAAAAGGTGAGCATGACGGCTGTTGTTTTACTTGACTCATATTAGGCCTAAGACTACAGTCTGCCAATGCTGTAATATGGTCATTGACCATAAAGCCTCCGCGTCGACACTCGCGCGTTATAATTTTCGCCAAAATGAACGGATTCCTGTCTTAAAATACTTTTTCTATGAGTCAATATAGTTTGTTTTGGCCCCAGTGTGTAAGAGGCTTATGTGGGCCTAGATATTGGTCGTAACTAACAATTATATGTACCTCGTGCAAGCCAACATTACTGCATCTTTTTAGCTGTTAAAATATTAAACATTCTGATGATGATGATTTATTTAATAGGACATGCAAAAATTGTTGCATTAATAGAATCAGAATCAGAATTTTTTTATTCATGTAAACCAATACAGGCACTTATGAATCGCCAGTAAAAAATAAATAATATTAATAGTATCTCTACCACCCATTCGCAATGCATTTCCTATGGAGAAGAATGGGCAAGAAACTCCATGGTTGCTTTTTTCCAATAAGGATTTACATGTTATTTGCATTACAATGTGTTTTTCTTAATTAACAATTATACAATATAAAGTTAATGAGGCTATACAATCTCAAAACACAAAATTAATCAGCAATATAAATTACAAGCTGTGTTAGTGTAAGATTTAAAGGTAGGAAGGAGGAGGAAAACGGGACAAATAGCAAACATCCCTCAAATGAGTTCCTGTGGAGCCGGACCAGCGCCTGACCAAGCGTGTTTATCCTCTAGATAATTCTCTATTGTTTAATAACACATAAATATAACATACAAATAAGGTAAAACTTCAGAATCAGAGGAATGTAGTAAAAGGAATTATATAATAGGAACAGTGGTTGTGGTGTAGTGGTCGCACGCCGCTCGGCTCATTGCATAGGGTGGTCGCGAGATTAAATACTGCAAGTGGCAATTTTCGGAATTTGCCCTTGTCTGGGAGGAACTGGGATCGCCCTCAGTCCATTGTTTGGTACCCATAGGTTCCCATAGTACAAGATTGCTTAATTTGAAAACTGTGAGCAAACAATGAGCATGTGTTACCTGGCTATATATTTTATGTGCAATTAGTAAATGGCTGTTATTTTGATATAGCAAACACACTTTGATTTCAATCATGTTTTTGTAAAGTTTTCTAATACTTTGTGGTAGGAAAAAAACAGACAATTAAAAACAATAAGGGTCCTTATATTTCGAACGAAGTACGAAGTCGCGAGCGTAACTATTTTTTTATAAATCTGTATTTAACAATATTAACCCATTAAGTAGGTACCATTTTTTTTACTTATTTTGACAGAATATACACAATAAGAAACACATAAAAAAAACATACGGGTTGAATTGAGAACCTCCTCCTTTTTGTAGTCGGTTAATAAAATATCTAGCTGCACCCCGCGACTTCGCCCGCGTGTAATTTAACAGCCCTTTTTCTAATTAAAAAGTAGCCTGTCCTTTCTCAGGCTCTAGACTATCTCTGTACCAAGTTTAATTTAAATCGGTTCAGAAGTTTAGGCGTGATTGCATAACACAGACTGTTACTTTCGCATTTATAATATTAGTAAGGTTTTTTATAAAAAAACTAACCAAATGAAACTGCAAGAATGGGTCTTCCCAAATACGAATTTTGGTATTTAATGGGTTAAGGTGACAGTGTCTAATGTATTGTTATGTCCGGTGTAGCCCACTCCAGTATTGGCTGGTACAACGAGTACGCCGGTAGCGACGGTGAGTCCCGTGATGCCGCCCGTCGCCACCGTGGTGCCGGAGGTCGTCAGCGTGCCCGCCAGGCAGCGTCTCGGACCGGTAAGTTTTTTAACATTAAACACTACAAACACGCTAAAATAATCTAGGTCATACATTAGGTCTAATATGTTAGTTAGCCAACCTCTATAGGTACTGTAGGATTGATTGTATGCAGGTAATGTCGCGTCGATTTTTTTTCTAGCAATGCGGGTATAGCGCAATTTTAAAGGTATATACTTGAGTAAGGAATTTGGGTTACGATAATATCTTAGTCGTCAGGGACTTCTCGGTAAAATTCAAGAGGTGCGAGCTGCTATTTGAACCTGCACATATAAATTTTTTAACGTGACTACCACCACTACTAATAAACTATTCCATAGGGTTAAACACCCTCGCCAATGTGTGAGAACGTGTAGGTATCGGCCAAATTATACAAACACTGCGTGCGTCACGGTGCGGTGTATGAACTATGTTGCATCGATTTTATTATATCCAGGATTGCAGCGTCGATTTTATTTCCAGCCGGTGAACAAACCCAGCGGCGGTCGCATCGCGCCCGTCAGCGCCGCCCTCGTCAACGCTCGGCGCGACCCGCGGCTCGCGCGCCGCCCCCCGGCCCCCGCGCCCGCCGCCGCGCCCGCCCCGCCCGCCCCGCCCGCCCCGCCAGCCCCGCCCGCCGCCAGGCTCGGGCCCGCGCCCGCCGCGCCCAGCCCCGCGCCCGCCCCGCTCGCCGCCATAGCGCCCAACGTCTTCGACATCAAGCCACTGGAACGCGTCACCAAGCGCAAAAACGTCATCACCATCGACGTGAGACAGGACGCGGTGCGGGACCCGCGCCGCCGCGACCCGCGCCTCGACAAGCGCGACCCGCGCCGCCTCCGCCTCAAGGACGACAGGGAGCGTCGGCGGGAGGAGCCCCCCAAACCGGACGAGAAACCCGAAACCCCGGCGCCCGCCTACGACCTCTACGACGCACCCGACCCCAGAAAGATAAGCAAGCTGCCTCCCATCCCGAAGATCAACCGGGACGAGGCCCCCGCGCCCAAGAAGAAGCGGGACGTCGCGCGACCCGACCGCAGGAAGCGGCGCGACGACGCCGCCAAGCCGGCCCCGGAGACCGGCGTCCCGTCTCCGGACAGGAGACTGAAAGCGAAGGAGATGCTCGCCAGGAAGGAGGGTCGCCGGGCGCCGGCCGACGAGCCGCAGCCGGAGCCCGAGGTGGTGGCGTTCAAGGGGCTGCGCAAGTACAACAGACAGCGGTACCGCCGCGCCCGCGAACCGTCGGTCAGCCCCGAGCCGGGCGCGGAGCCCGCCGAGCCCCCAAGTAAGCCCCGCCCCTCCCCGGGGGTGCTGCACCTGTCCCGCTGTGATACTAGCTGTAAGCGGAGGCGTTACTACGCTTGTTGTGTGCAAATAAAATGTTTTTCAACTCTTGGAGTATTCATATTGACGCAACGACGCCGTGATCGTACCCTTCACTCATTATATTCAGTTAAAGTGCACAGGTTTACTGTTCTATACATATCACGATAGCACTATACATTATATATAATGCAAATTTACTTCCTTGGTGTGAGATTTGAGTTCATATTTATTGTATAACTCATTAGTTTCATTATTCTAACTTGAAATGAACATAATTGGAGATTTTGGGGAGAAGGAACAGCATGTTGGATGTCATGGAAAACGGATCTGCAATAAGCACTACTTGATCTACTTGACTGATAAAAGAAAATGTATTACAACAAGGTGCACGTAATAGAAAGCCTTAAGGTCTAAATTTATTAATTTCTCGTGCGTAACCACACCGGAAGTTAGGTCGTACGTCTATTGAATTTTAGGTATATATTTCTTTGAATCGGTAAGATGGTGATTCAGATAAGTGATTAATCTTGTGTTTTTATAACATTCTTTGTATGGGTACTTCATAAAGAAACCTCGTCCGTACCGTAAGTATAATAATGTTTATTTTGCTTAATAACTGTATATTTGCTTAAATAATTTAAGATTTTAGGATGAGCAGGACAAGCGTAATAAAACAAGTAATGCTCCTTCTGTGACAGTAGGTAAAAGAGTATTTTATTGTGATGTAAATTAAATATTGATGTTAGTTAGCTTAATGTTATGCTTATTTGTAAAATTAGCTATTTATATAGATACAGATTGGGCACACGTTATTGGAAATTGTTAGAAATGACGCGCGGCTGTGACGCCTTATGTAGACCACATAAGGCACATAATTCCAGCGCGTTTTTTGTGATCTTTCTCACAGATGTATTCTGATAATGCGCAACCGGTCTTAGGCTTAGTCTTAAGTCAGCGAAGGCGGAGCGATCCACTAGTCTTGGTTCACCTATTCACTTAGAAATATAGGTATGAACTATATGCTGTGGTCTTCCAGACATGTTCAACATCTGAATGATATAAACAATATTGTATATTTTCAACTACAACAGACTTACGTTATTTCATGAAGGAGTTTACGGGTTTGGCGAAAAAGACACAGTGTTAAAATCCTTCGTAATCTTATTGAGACTGAAGGTTATATGCCGTTCCGTAATTAAATTCTTTACCGAATATACTTAAGACACGGTGGTCAGAACTCCAATAGTATGATATTATTCTGTTATAATTGTTCATTTGAAAACCAGGAGACCTAAAGTAGTGCAGGCGACAGTAAAATTAATACAATGAATGTTCAACTGTAAGTCACGATATTCGACAATTGTTATACTTAATGTTTTTATAGCGCCACGATTCAAAGAAACATGATCTTAAAAATTCAATAGACACTGTTTGGAACGAGTGTCGTCGCAACAACGTGACGAATTGACGTTATCTACGAAAATAATGAGGTGTGGTGAGCAAATCTACAAACCTAACGCTTTCTGTAATCGAAAAGTTACTGACAAAGTCGAAATATTGCGACCATTATGACTGGGAACTTCATACTTTGCATTTAACAACATTAAGGCGACCAAAGCGACCAAAGTTTCAGACCTGCGTTAACGTCAGTACTTCCACCATGGCTAGTCATTTGCTAGTGCTTAACTTGATTCATGATACAGATTGGGCTTAAACTGGTCAATTGATAACAGTGCGGGAAAATAATCTTAAAACATGCTTTAAACTCTCCATTTCTAGTTATAATGGCCAGTTTACATTTAAGCAGTGATCTTGGTCCTCGCTCTTCATAAGTCCAAAAATACACTATATAACATAGGACCTATTATTATAATTACCCAAGTGTACTGATATCAAGGATTTAAATAATCCATTAAGAACGTTAGGGTACTGCTGCTGTAAGATGGATATTTCTTTAACTTTAAATTGGTATTTTTGTTGAGGTTCTCTTGTTTAGACAGGTGAAACACTTGAACAATAATACTATTGTCACAAGTTTTTTAAAGCATATTTTTTTCTTATTTAATATTTTTAGGTCTAATTTTACAGAACTGAGCAGTAGGCTAACTATCAGCTTATTTTTTTATTTACCAAATTTTGTTTAAACAGTCACAAAACATAAGTATTTACTTTTTAATTAAATATCCAAGTACACCAATATTTGACATGTAATTAAGTCTAACATATGTCATTTAGTTCTCACTTGTATATCGTTGTTAGTGAAAAGACGATATCTGAAACCTCAACAAAAGCCAAAGTCATGTAGGTGATCAGAATAGGCATAAACAGAAACACATAAAAAAATACACACGATTAATGAAGAATAAACACTATACAACAAAAATAATAGTGTTTTAGAGACTTAAGTGTGGTTCAAAGAAGACGACCATTTAACGCCAATATCCACAGTGGCGGTTGGCACCAACATTGGGCTGACAGGTAAACGGGTGAGGTGAAATAGACCCAAGATTACTTAACAATAAAGTCCTATTTACAGATGTACCCGATGTCTTGGTGGAGAATAAGGATGTCGACCTTAGGGTGCTTCATCCCGTCGTGGTTGAGGCCAGTGCCGCTCCAGTTGCCCAGAAGAGATCGTCTACAGAAGCTTTAGAGTCCAAATCTAAGAAGAATAAGATTGATAAGTTCGATGTGTAGGTATCTTTGTGATTCTTGGGCAACGTTCGTACTTCTTGGTCTGTTGGTATCTTTCTGCTTCTCCGGAAAAGCGTCCACCGTGATCGAGCTAGCGCCTGAATGTATCAGAAGTCCGAAATAATACTTTCACATGAAAATCGGTTATAGAACCACATGGTACATAAAAGTTTTATTGAAATTAGAAAATATATTTTCCTAATTTTTGTTGCCCCTTTCTTTAACGTGAAAGCTGAGTCTAATGAAATATCAGTGTTCTATTCATTAAATATTTATTATTTTATACAACCCTAAAAATTGAGTTAGGTTTTTGTCGTCATTCGGGATCAAATATTTTTATTCATATAAACCATTACAGGGTTACTTATAAATCGTCAAAACAAAAACTATACAGGGCTCCAGCTACCGTACCCACCTAATTATACTAGTGAAATACTATTTCGGACTTCTAATACGTGTGCGCGTTTAACAACCTTGAGTCAATCAAATGGATTGTCTAAATATTAGATGTTAATAATGTTATACATTTATTTACATTAAACTATTAAGTTTAAGTGCGAAGTTGACTCCTAGGAGATGTACCCGTTTTCACTATGACTAGGCGACGCCTAAGGCGTTTCCCAGCGTCTGTATAACGGCAATAATGACTATAATATTGCTCTTGAACCTCTTGCCAGTCCTTCAAGTTCATAAGACAGTAGTAATAGTAACAGAACTAGTTCATATTTATAATCTTAAAATCAAATCTTAATTCACGAAGTCGTAGGTTAAAATAGTCTTTATAAATAGGTTGATAGAGTAGATTTTTCAATGATCTATAAAATTTTCAGCCTATTCGGTAATGAAGATGTCGATCTGCGTCAGTTACCGGCGGTGGACGAGGTGAACGCTCCACCGCCCCCCTCCATAACAGCCTCCCCCAAATCCGAGAAAGCAGACGAGAACGACGTGCCGATGACGTCGCCGATCGCCTCCCCTAAGCAGAAAGACTGGCATGAAGTCAAAAATAAAAATGACGATGTAAAGAAAACTCCTTCGAATCTTGATCTCGTGAGGGCTAAGTTGGCGGAGGCTACTAAAGGCAAGGACAGACTTGGCAGACCTTTACTGTTTAGCAAATCTCCAAGTAAGTACTTTCAATGATTATACTACTTTAGCGAGGGAATTTAACCTGATTTTAAAGGAAAATTTACTCTATAGGAATATGTATAAAGATTGAATTTATGTGTCCTAATTCGCACGCGTCATCGATGAAATTTCGATGAAAAATGTGCTTTTTGTATAAGGGAATACAATTAGTTTTGGTATTGGCAGATAAATAGTGACGCACATGTGAGCGCTGTTCTTATGTGTCTGTAAATTATATTGAAGTATAACCATCATTCGACCTTATACCAATAACGCAGCTAAGCATATGTTCAATCGATATATCTGTTTTAAATGTAACCTATTTGTTTAAGGCGTAGAACGAGATAGAAGACGCACAGTAAGCGGTGACGACACGGACCTGAGAGTCGAAGATCAGGAGGACTTCGATGAGAACAAGAAGTCCATATCCATCATCATGTCCCAAGCCAAGGAACACCTGAGCGAAGGCCAACTAGACAAGAATCAATACAACACACTCATGTACCAAGTCCTGCAGTTGAACGAAAAACTAAAACTTAAAGAGGCTAAGCAGAGGGAATCTCTCGAAGTCTCTAAAAGAAAACTCAAAGCGCACATCCAAGAGGAGAACCACAAGGTCGCCAGCCCCAAGTCATCACCAAACGAGCGAAACAACTTTGGAGATATCGACGAGAGAGTCGTACCGACCGCCTTCATGGACACACCGCCGGACAGCCAGGGGTTGCAAGACTCCGACATGAGGGTTAACTCAGATGCCATGGACGGTAAAGTCAAAAGTTTACTGCCCCTGCCGCCCATTATGCCTATGTACGGCCCCTACCAACCAATGTGGAGAGGCCAGCCGAGACCTAGGGTTGACGAATTCGGCCCCAGAAGGTTCCGAGGACCCGTCCCACCGTATTACAGAGGCAAGTTCGATAAACGAGGTCCGAGGCTGCCTTTCGACGCCCGAATGCCCCTGCCGGCTCCTAAGTTAGGGATGTGTCAAGGAGATTGTCCTTTATTGCCTTACGAGAGAAGTGAATCCCCACCTCCTTTTGGTGCTCCTGGTTTTGCGATCCCCCCCACAGACTTCAAAGTCATAGAGTACATAGACCAGGATCCCTTTAAGACGATACAAATCGATGGTATACCCAGAGAAATAAGATTCTATGGTGACACTGCAGTGATTATGTTGGATTGGGATGATCCTAGGGAAATTAAGTTCCTACCGGGTTGTAGACGGGTCACATTTGACAATAAAGACTCCATAGTCTTAAGTTTGACGGAAGGCTACAAGCAAGTGGAGATAGAAGATCAGGTATTTGACATTAAATTTGGTGCGCCGACTCGTGAGTTGTACATCAATGGGAGGTGGTACGAATGTTTCTTCGGCGGACAACCACTGGGTGTTATTATCGATGGGAAGCCTAGACTGGTACACTTAGAAGGACCGATGCCGCAAGTCGACATCGGAAAATCCAAGCGTATGGACTTAGTCGCCGGGAAAATAAACCTTATTGTGAACGCAACACAGATGTTCCCCGTGTATTTAGACGCTAAAGTGCAGAAGATTCACGTGAACGGGCAATTTGTGACTGTGAGGTTTGTTGATGCGTTAAGAACTGTGTTATTAAACGAACAGCCATTTAAAGTTGAGTTTGGTGATCTGCCAAAACCAATAGTTATTGGTAATGAAAAGTATTTCATAAGGTTCTCGGCGCTGCCTAGGAATGTTAAGCCTGGGTTTATAAAGATAGCTAATATGGAAGGTGTTGGGGTGCCAGTGGTGCCTGTCACCAAGGTGGTGACAGATGTGAAAGACGATGCACCTATGGAGACTGATCCGGAGCCCATAGAAAGGCCACTGAAGACGCCTAGTCCTGAAGTCAATCCGGAGAGTTTAGGTGAGCTGATTGATTTCCTTGTACTTAACATTTAAAAATATAAATTACTTAATTGAAAGGAACAATACACATAGTCAAAGTATTAATCTTTGGAATACTTGCAAAAGTAAAGAATTTATAAAATAATCAAATCCATTTTGATTTCTCCATTATAAGTGTTTTAAACCAGTAACGTCGTCTTTGTATTTTTTATAATTATTTGTTCCCATCTGCCAGGTCTCGACATGCTAGCAAGCGTGATGCCATCAAGCGTGGTTCCAGCTTCCAGTTCAGAATACAGCCTAGCCGAACCTCTATTCTCAAAACCAGACAAAATACCGGGCTTAGACACGCCGTCAGCTGAAAAACCAAATCCAATATTGCCAATACTTGGCAACATCAACGTTAGCGACTTGTTTGCCAAGCTAGTTGCCACTGGCATCGTTCAGGTTGGCAGCGAGAAGACTGAATCAAAGGAGGAGAGTAAAGTAGAAGAGAAACAGAAGCAGCGAGAAAATAAAAATGTCATACATAGAGTAGATTTCATGAGACCTGAAACGCTGAGAGTGTAAGTATGATTTTTTTTATCTACATAAGTATTGAAAAATGGTCCAAATCCCCCTTAAGTTTTAAAACCTTCACACGTCTATGGCAAGTCAAATAATAGCCCAGGACCGACATGTGTGGAGAAGTAAAGGGGAGGCTTTTGCAATCCTTCACATTGCACAGTTAAGGGGCCATTCAAGTATTACGTAAGCACTATGGGGGGGTGGGGGGGGGGGGGGGGTCTTTGTTTTGCTTATTTTGTATGACATGGGGGTAGGGGAGTCTAGATGATGATTACATCATCTGTAGTTATTTACTTTTTTACACAAATGGCAACCCTCACATTGTATATGCTTGAAAACGAAACGCATTTTCGGGGATAAAATTATAATTATAACATTATAATTGTAATATAATAAAAATACATTTTTAATTGAATAATGTTTACGTAAGCATGGGGGAGGGGTAAGAGCTTTGCTTACTTTTGCTGACAAGGGGGATGGGGGGTAAATAATTGTAATAAATTTGCTTACGTAATATTTGAACGGCCCCTAAGATGGTCGAGTACTCTTGTATATCGCGATTCAAGAATGCGCGCGTTACCTTGGATTTGTTCGCAACGTATTTTTGAAGATCTATTAAGATGGCGCTTATGTATTGTGTTATGTATTGTGCGAGCGAAAGGCGAAGCGATTCAAGCGCCATGATGGGCTATATTGAGTTATACAGGGTGTATCAGAAGTCCGAAATAATACTTTGTGTATTGATAATGCAACAATTTTTTTGATGTCCTATTAAATAAATAGGACATCCAAAACATGGGTGCACTGCAGTGCACCTCTACCTACCCATTCAGGGAATACAGGCGTGATGATGATGATTAAATGAATAAATAAGGTCGATGTTTAACAGCAAGCAGCCGGGCATAGTGGGCAAGCTGTACGGCGGCATGCAGTGCTCGGGCTGCGGCACGCGCTTCCCGCCGGAGCACACGGTGCGCTACTCGCAGCACCTGGACTGGCACTTCCGCCAGAACCGCCGCGACCGCGACTCGGCGCGCCGCGCGCACTCGCGCCACTGGCACTACGACCTCTGCGACTGGGTGCAGTACGAGGAGGTCGAGGACATCGAGGAGAGAGGTCAGTCACCCCGACCTTTTATTGCTCAACAGAACCACTTGCATCTACACTGAACAACCTGCCTAATTTGTACACATTTATACAGCATTTCTGATTGGTAAAAAATAATGTCAGGATTGAAAAAAGCAGTGGTAGCCGAGTGGTCGAACGCACGCCTTGCAATCAAAATGTGCAGGTTCAAGCCCCGGCTCGCACCTCTGGGTTTAATGTGCGAATCCTCTGAGATGGCCTATCATCTTTCCTGTTCTTTTCCTTAGTGTCTCTAATAATGTTCTTCGTTCTTGCACTCTCTTCATTATTACATTAGGACCAAAATACAACAAATGAAATATAATTATTTGGTAATGCAGAGAAGAGTTGGTTCGAGACGGGCGGATGCTCTGGGGAGGAGGGCGCGGGCGGCGCGGAGGGCGCGGCGGGCGCAGCACACGAGCCGCCGGCCGACGCGCCGAGCGCCGCGGCCAGCGCGCCCGCGCGGCACGTGTGCGCGCTCTGCGGGGACCTCTTCGACCAGTTCTACAACGAGGACCGCGAGGAGTGGCATCTCCGGAACTCCGTCAAGCACGCCGACGACTACTACCATCCGCTGTGCTTGGACGAATACAAGGTCGGTGCGTCGGTGCGTTTTCGTGCGTACACGGTCGTTTATACGCGCGATTCAAAACCTGAACTCGCGTACTATGCGATCCAAATGAGAATAGGATCGGCTTTGCGCCATATTGTGACGTCATAGCTGCCAATTCTAACCAGTTAGGTAGGGTGTGTAAAACAAGATATTTTTTAAATAAAATTTATTTACAAAGGTTGAGTGAAAAATGCACTCAGTCGCGCGACGAATCACACTAATAACGACAAAATGGCGACTGGCGTCCTTATTTTCTTTTCTGTAATAATTTTGGCATGGCTTCTGAGCCTTCGCGCCAAAAATGAAAATAAAAAAGGTTGTGGTATGGTTTTAAAAAACGAATTAAGACTTTAAATAATAAAATATTATATTAAGACAATTTACCACTAATATAACATTTTTATTTATATTTGATGTAAGACTGTTCTTATTGATATGCAAATAAGTTTTTTTGCAAACCATACTTTCAAGTGACATTTGACAGAAAGAGGTTATGGAAATTCCTATTCTTATTTGAATCGCAGTACGTGGGCTTATTAACCGGTGGGAACGATTGTCAGTAACAATTTGGATTCCAACGGAGAAACAATTGAAACATCGCGACTCGCGACTATACGAGAGTACGATAGCAATATGAACTGTATTAACACATAGAAAAAGCTTATTTTTCAACGAAATACCATTCACGTCGCGTGACTTATATCAGAAAAATGCAATCAATTGTCACGAGAGTATGTTCGCATCGTATATTTGTTTTAATATTTCACATATTCTAACGCGCGTCCGTGAGCCATGAAACAAAAATCATCACAATAAAATCGTTGCTTTTCCATCCAGGCTTCGTTAACGAAAGAGGAACCTCCCGTCGATCCTGACGAGGTTACTACGGTGGAGGAGAAATTAGAAGAGGCGATAGAAATCAAGGATGTGGACGAAACTCTGGAGCAGTCCGACAACGAGTCCGTAGTCGAGGTCGTGGAGAAACCGGAATCCCTCGAGGTATGATCTTAACACTTCTCTGTCATAACATCATCGCACAGGGAACAAAAGTCACATCAACGCCCCCGTGAATCGACAAAGAGGTATGCAGATATGCATTTCCTTTAGCTCGTATGGTCAACTACTCGGATCTGTCCGTCGAAACCCGACAATGCTAAGCCTCGGCAAGACGTATAGACATAAATATTCTCTCCTCTAACTGTCAGTTTTGTGGACCAAATAACGTCTTATCGAGCTATTTATAATAGATCAGGGTACAATTTGTAAAGACCATTTCCAAAATTTACCACGGACGGGAACCGAACCCGCCACCATCCGGTGCAGTCACTACACTGAGTTGTACATTCATTGATAATTGACGAAGGCTTTGTCTAGTAGTCTGAGCATAGGCCTTTCAGCACACAGCACGAGGTAGTTGTGGGTTCGATTCCCATTCAGCGACATTTGGAACTGGCCTTTACGAAATTTTCCCTAGTCTGCGTTTAACTAGGATCGCCTCCAGTCCTTTATATAGTCACCCTACAAGATTTGCTTAGTTTAGGATTATACATATGTGTTGTCATGCGATAATATATTTTTTAATTTAATTAGATCGATGAGGGTGAGGAGGATGACGTGGTGTTCAAGGCTGAGCCGGTGGACGAGGTGGTGGTAGACGATGACGCCGACACGGACGACGAGACCACCGCCACGCGAGCGCAGCTCGACCGCCAGGCCGAGATCGACTTCACCAAAATCAAGATCAAGCAGGAACCCATTGACCCTGGTCAGTATATACTTACTTATAAAGTAACAACCAGATTTACAGATAGTTATAATTGATTCATAAGTTGGGATTGCAATACGGTGTGATTTTCATTCCAAAATGAAGTCTTTATGAAATACTTGAGTGGTGTATTATATATTGCTGACTGGTTGAGGAATAGCAAGATACGAGATGAATGTAAGCTGAAGGATGATGTGGTGACTAAGATTGAGAATAGTATGTTGAGGTGGTTTGGCCATGTAGAGAGGATGAATGAAAGTAGACTGACGAAAGAAATATACCAGGCAAACGTGAGTGGAAATGTTTCACGACCAGATTAACGGTCTCTTCCATAAAGGTCAAGTCTGTAGCACCCTAAACCGACGGAAGTGCATGAAAAGATGTATGACTGTGGATGAAGCGAAAGAGCAAACGGTAGTCTCTGCCTACCCCCATGGGATACAGGCGTGAGTATATGTATGTATGTATTATATATGTTAATATGTAACACCAATTACACCCAAATTTATAGATGGTTTAGCTCCCCACACGTCTAAATTATTGCTAATATCAAAACAAACTCTGTGTCAACATAAATAAATATTGAATTTCTGTGGTAAAGGCTACGCCCTCACGCGTTAAATTGCGCTCGCGATGTCAGTGACATTTTGTTGGAGAATTAATCTTTTCTATGCGTCAACACAGTTTGTTTTGGTATTCTTAAAAAACATGACTCGCGCGTCTAATAATCTATATTCTCTTACAGATGACGAGCCAATAGTAATGTCGGAATCCGAATCCGTGTTAACCTCAGTCGACAACATGCAAACCACAGTCGAATCGTCCATCGACGGCAACATGCAACTAGAATCGGCGAACCTGCCAGCGACATCCATCCCGCTAGGCGGCATCCGCATCAACATATCCAAGTCGATACCCACCTTCGTGTCGACCCAAGACGATAAGATGCTTGAAGATATCAGCGCCGATGATGAGCCATTACCCCCAGGCGAGGAGCCAGAACTTGAATATTCCTTGAAACCTTCGTTAGAAGGCGTCTTATTCAGCAGACAACCGCCCGTGAACAAAGGCAACGAATTATCCGGATTATGTTCTATCATGTAGTACATATCAAGTGTTTTGAAATACACGTTACACTGGCAATCCCAGCGGTGGTTATAACGATATTGCCAATGGTTACGGACAGTGAGAAATGGCACGTGACTAATGAACTCTGAATTGTCAAACGTGATATGCGCTGATATGTCGAAATTATGCATAAAACGCCTCTATTAGTATATACATTAAGCTCTTTGTGCTACTGAGGATGTGTGCTCCAACAATTAAATTATGATTTAATATAGGTCTCTTTATGATAGCAATGACACTTCTATATCGAGTTATATCCTATATATTGTTAAAATAATAAAAAAATGTAACACACCGTAGTGTTGTCGTATGTATGGAGGCATGTGAAATGTGTTTTAGATTATAATTTACATTGAAACAACTACTATTTACGTTCCTCTGGCCCAATAAGTCGAGCCACCAGATTATAAGGGACTAGTATTTTTGTAATTTAGAATCTAGGTGTTATTGGGATCGTCCCCCCATTTCCTGGTATAGTACCCATGTAGATTGGTAGTGTTTGTATATAGATTTATTTATTTAATACTTAAACCGATATTTGTGTTCCAAGCGGTGATGAAAGCTTTGATAATTTCTTTGAAGTATCTTCATCATTCACGGGATTTCTCAAATTATAAGATTAAAATTGTTTAATTAAAACAATATTATATCTTAAAGTTGATTATGCCACAGTCGCGGTAATATTTCACATGCTTCGCACGTGTACAAGGCTCCAAGTCCCTAACACTATTGTTGTAGAATTGATATGATTTCATTTAATAAGGCATGAAAAGAAAATATTTTATCAATGTTGGCTAGAATATGACAATTTCTAATATAGCTGCCGTTGATAAAATATGTTGTTTTCATGCCTTACAAAATTATGTCAAAGCCATTCCAAAACGTGTTAGTATAATTGACGCCAAGATTTATTAAAAAAAAATGTGATATTAAAACTAAGTTAACGGAGTTATTTAAACAGCGAATGAGATTTTTGTTCGTTAATCAAGGATGTAATCGAATGTGTATGTTGTGTATGCAGCCTGTAAATATTTAGTGAATAATTGTATATAGTGTTATATGTTTTGTATGGGTACAAATAGTTGCAAATTATTCGTGTTAAGTTGTATGATTGTAATCATTATAGAGAAGAATCTCTGAATGATGTGGTTTTATTACCTTCCATCAGGGACGTATAAAAAAGGAGGACTCCGCCCCACTCGCCCCATGTACAGCGATCCAAATAAGAATAGGAATGTAAAATAACCTATATCTGTCAAATGTAACTTGAAAAGTATGGTTTGCAAAAAACTTATTTGCATATCAATAATAATAGTCTTACATAAAATTTAAATACATAGGTTAAATTAGTAGTAAATTGTCTTAGTATAATATTTAATTATTTAAAGTCATAGTTCGTTTTCGTTCGTCACAATATGGCGCAGAGTCGATCCTATTCTTATTTTAATCGCATAGTACGTGAATTGAAACATACCAACCAGTGTGTATCAAACGGCGGCGATGAACGTACTATGATGGAAGTATGAGTGAGATAGACTATACGTGCAAGCGAGCAGATTTACTATGTGTGCTTCACTTCTTGTTTAGAGATTCCTCCCGAACTTTTTATACGTTCATGCTTTTAATACTAGTAATAGAGCTATATGTTGGTATAATTTTCACTGACCACTGCGGAATTAAATTAATTCAAGTTTGAACCATAATCTATGGTATAGTCCTATTTTGAATAGAATATTTATAGAAATAATAATATTATAAGCGCCGAATAAGATATACTCGCTCAGTAAAATTATTCCGACAAGTTAAAATGAATTAAAAAAAAATAAAAAACAGGAAAAAAGTGTAAATTTGTAATGGTAAAAATAATGTTTCGTTTTAATTTGGTGTAAGGTTATTTCCAATCAATTGATTAGCAATCACAAAGTGGAATGTGAGAATCACAAGTTTTAGTTTTACAATTTGTAAATAAATGTTTACATTTGATGAAGTTGTTCATTTATTTATTTTACCGTACAGTAGGCTTAGCATGACCGCGTAGACATAAGTTTTATCTCAACTGTCAGATTTGTCGAGAAAATGACGTCACTTCGAGCTTTTTGTACTGGACATGGCTCGTCATTTTCACGACAAATCTGACAGTTGAAAGAGATAAAACTTATGTCTACGTGTTCATGCTAAGCCTACAGGACTCCCTTTCCCTCTTATAATATAAGGCAGAAATATAAAAGATTACATGTTACACCACTATTTATTAACAAAAAGGTTGTACAATACATTGCAAACTATTTACATATTTACAATTCACACAAGCCTATAAATAGGTACTACACAAAAAAAACACTATTTCTTAGGCCTATATACTATACCATTCTATTGCATGTGTTGCGTATCCTACACAATAATAGCAGGTAAATGTTGATACTGTTTTACAAAAACTACAATCAACAGGACTAAAAATATTGTCATCTCGCTTATACATTACATCCGTGAAAAGGACGACAATACACTTAGTTTAGTAAATCTATTTGATGCTAGAATGGACGCTAATAATAAACCTACTTACATATCGCAGTTGTGCGGCCATCTTGGGAATGGCAATGTGTCTTTTATGTTATTTACATTACATATAACTTGTAACAGCCTCTCTAAACCCAGCCCATACCCACCGGTCGGTATGTTACCGAATTTACGCAATTCTAAATACCAATTCAACCTATCTGAAGGTAATTTCGCTTTTAACTTCTCATAATCGTCTTCTCTGAGACTTCCGCCGACAACTTCCCCCGTGATTGGTGTTAGCAGATCCAAGGCGTCTACCTGCAAAATATATATTAATATACACATTAGTATGATCTTAAATAAAAAGTGTGCACTACAGTGCATCTCTGCTGACCTCTTTGAAGAGAATAGAAATAATGGCATAGTTAAATTCCTATAGATTTTATTATTTTGTAATGCAATTTTTAAAGCAACAGGGATATTCTTAAGGAAAATCAATTGCTTAAATTATGTACAGTTTCCCAGATTAATTACCTTTGTCTTATCTCCTGTGCACTCCTTCATATAAAACGATTTCATATCCTTAGGCCATTTGACCACAAACACTGGAACTCCATTGCAATGCTCGACCAAAGCCAATTCTTGCTCCTTATTAATGCCTTCTTCAGTCGATACTATCCCCTTCCTCTCCAGAATATTCTTAGCTTCATCATAACTCATAGTCTCAAATGGTTTATCTAACCATATCGGAGCTTCATTGCTTTTGTCTATCAAAAACAAGTCACCTTCATTTGTATTTCTTGTTTCAATAAATACATACTTCAATAATTCTTCAATAGCATTCTGCAGCTTCTCTAAACTATCACAGAAGGCTAGCTCAGCCTCCAGCATATAAAATTCAGATAAATGAAGTCTTGATCTGGAGTTTTCAGCTCGAAATGTTGGTCCGAATGTGTACACATTACCCATACCTCGGCACACAGCTTCTAAGTGCAGCTGCCCAGAAACAGTTAGAAATGTTTTAGAGCCAAAATATACTGAATCTCGGTCTTTACTCTCTTGCATCATAGCTTTGACTGTATCCTCATTGTCTGGTTGTATTTTAAAGACTTCTCCTGCCCCTTCACAGTCATTTGAAGTTAAAATTGGAGTGTGAATGTTTGTATATTTTTTTGATGCAAAATAATCATGAATATGCTTAGTTACAGCGCTTCGTACTCTTAAAATTGATGATATATAGTTGGTTCTGGTGCGTAAATGTAGATATTGTCGTGTATACTCTGGCGGGTGTGTGGTTCTCGGGTTGAATGGATACCCGTCTAAGACAATGCAAGTGCCCAGCACTTTAACGTTCTCGGCGACAAGCTCCAGTTGCCCCCTAGGGCTCCTGGACAGAGTACCGGTGATATGCACAGAGGAACCGTAAGTTATTGAGTCCGGTTTAATTTCTTTGGGGATAACGATTTGCAATTTTTTCGCGCACGAGCCATCACTGACATCGGCGAAGGTAAGCTCTTTTTGTACCCGCAAGTTTTTTATCCATCCCTAAAATATATAGACAAATATTATTTTATATGTTAATCATTCAAAAATTTCGTAATAACGTAAAAATAAAAATGTTATACCTTTACTTCGGTAACTTTACCGACATTTGGTTTATCTAACACGGAAGCTATAACGCTGTATTTATTATAAAGCTCACCAAACTTACTGTAAGTTTTGAGTTTAGTCAAAAAGTTGTTTTTACACAACATTATAGTAATATTTATTATTTTCTTAGTAACTTTTAGGTTATAAATCAGCTGTGAGCTACCAGAGCCACAGACAAAGAAAGTAATAAACAAGGTTTACAAACCAAGAAGTTTAATACTTAAAATATTCCAAATCCAAATTATGTGAAGCAACACCATTTAAAAAAAATACGATATAAATGTGAAAACCGATGTTTTCATCCGGAAAACATCGGTTTTCACAACTCTGCGCATCGTCGTGACAATGAAATTTTCCAACTTGTCAAAATCTGTCGAATCAAATGTCATTTCGGCAAATCATGCATGTTGGATTTGTAGCGTTGTGAGAGAAATTAGTGCAATATAATTAATAATTACACTTAATTGTGACTTTAAATAGTACGTATAAAACGTGAGTAACACACATTTTAATATTCCGTTTAAATTTCGCTCTTTTACATAAATTACTAAGGTTTTGAAATTATCTTGTATCGTCATAATTTTGTTCATAATTATTGATTCAAACAGGTTTTCCTAGTTTATGCGTCCTTGATGTTTGAATAATTTTAATATTTATTTTAAACCTGATGGTACAGTGGGGTTTATCTAATTTTAATCTCTGTGGGCAACTGCCGAAAATTTCTTGCATGGCCTACTTATCTACATTTTTTATTTAAAATATAATTTTCACACTTTCTACTGCTTTCGTGATCACGCTTAACCGCCGTGCCGTTGCTCGCTGTGGTTTAGATTGTCTTGTTGTAATCTTAATGGGTACAAAGACCTAGAGAGAGTGGAATGTATTAAAATTATCTCCCATGGACCTATGTTGGTATTATCTGATAATGACAGGTTCATTAGAACACCTAGATTTCGTGTTGTTTATGACATAAAAACGAAGTGTAATTGTATTTTCTCTCCTTTTTACAAAGAAAGGAATCCGTGTTTTATTTTATCAACTATGAAAATAGTAATTGGTGTTAATATAAGTAGAGACAGATCAAAATTGTTCTATAACATCAAAAATTGTTCCAAACATTAACATAAGAACACAATTTCCATGTTCCCCCACAAATTATTGTGTACAAAAACAATAATTCAATAAAAATAAAGGGTTCTTTTATCGAAAATATGTTAAAATTGTAGTACATTTTCAATTGCTAATTTTTGAATACTTTCCCCAGATAATGGCAGAACAAGACCCACAAGCCGGCGATCAGGGCCCACCAAAGGGCATGCCTGCCCTCAAAGCCCATGTCATCGCAAATAAAATAGATGTAGCTCTGTGGGCTATCAGAGTACTGACGGTACTATTCACCATTGGATACATACTGCCTTTGTTTAATAAGTGAGTGACGAAAAATTCTTTTAAAAACTATATTGACGGGTAAAAGGCGATGTGACCTATGCACCATGTTGTACAATATTGAGTTATATATCGTTAGAATCAGTGAATTTTTCTCCACCTTTTGAGCTGAGTTTCGTGCAAAGTTACCATAATGAGTTGAGTCAATTCACCTTTTAACTGTGTTGATATATATTTTAAGAACCTGTCTTGCTTGCGCCAATATGTTCAGTATGTTATACTACTTGGCTACCAAATAATTAATTTGAGTATCACATATGTACAGAGAACAGCATTGCAATTTACAGTTCTAAATTACTCTTTCCTGCCTCATTAGTAAATTGAGTACAGCAGCAGTTCAAGACTTAAAAGTCAGATTACAACGATCTGACTTTAAAGTCTTGTGTACACTGTATTGAATAAAGGTAAATAAACTTAATTACTTTATTGTTTGCATGTGACCTCATTTATAAGTATATTTATATATAGATAATAACAGGTATGTACAACTTAAACTATGGGCGACAAAATATAATAGTGGCTTCAGTATTTCAGTGTGGGTATAATTTTATTTTAATTGTATATTTCTTCTTTGCATGTTCTATTTCTACACACATAAAAGCATTTATGTACATATAATGTACCATTTTCAATATTATGAGTCATAGTTTTGTTCTTATGTGTAATCTATACTTCTATACTAATATTATAAAGAGGAAAGATTTGTATTTTTGAATGTAATGAATAAACTCAAAAACTACTGGTCCGATTTCAAATAATCTTTTACCGTTAGAAAGCTACATTATCACTGAGTAACATAGGCTATATTAGAAACATTTGCGAAGCTGGGACAGGCCACGAGCAAATAATAATGTTACATTACAGTGTAGTATGGTATTGTTATTCAATAGAATATCCATATAGCATAGAACTCTTTGAAATACACTATTAATATATAGTTTATTTATGCCATGGTATGTATGTATGTATTTTTAACAGACTTCCAAAAGGAGGAAGTTTCTCAATTTGACTGTATACTTGTTTGTTACACAAATAAATTTTTGATATTATTTGTGGTTCTGACATCATGTCACATACAAATATGGGTGTTTAACTTGGGAAATCAATCCATGAAGTGGTAACCAAGTAGGTATATACATCATATGTAAATAACCTTGACAGAAGTTATATTAGTACTTACCTACTAAGTAGCCACTTACTTAATTTTTTTATTATGATTTTACAAATGTTTGTTAGTGTCCTATTTAAAATAAGAATACAAATGCATGATCATTATCGATTGCTAAAAATTCTAAATTATTTATTTTTCTACAAATCATTGTAGGTCCGTTCCCGACAACAACACTGACTTTACTTTTCTTGAAAATATACTCTACGCCAATATATAAAGACTGAATTTCCTTTGTAAAAGCTCTACAACCAAACATCAAAATTCGCTTTGGTCCGAGATGAAGTTTCATTGAAAATTTAGCTTTTTCCGTGAGGTGATGACATGTCACTTTGGAATTTAAAAAAAATGGTCACGATGACGAAGACGTCGCGATATCATAATATTTTCGTGTGCAAGTAGTCATGTTGTGTTGTAACCTGTGGGCTCAGCATAGACATACATTTTATCCCTTTAACTGTCAGATTTGTCGAGCAAATGACGTCATAGCGAGAAAAAGTTCTGCGACAATTGTGACAATTGGAAAAGATAAAATTGATGTCTGAGCCTGCTGGTGTCGGTTCTGCGACAATTGTGACAATTGGAAAAGCTAAAATTGATGTGTGAGCCCGCTGGTGTCGGTCCACAGTCCAGTGTCTGCCTTCTACAAGGCGGTGCTGGCGAACGCGGCGACGTCGGCCCTGCGGCTGCATCAGCGCATCCCGGCGCGCGAGATCGCCATCTCGCGGGAGTTCCTCGCGCGCTTCTTCCTCGAGGACAGCGCGCACTATCTCTTCTACTCACTCATATTCATGAACGTAGCACCCAACCTATGTATCCTTTACAATAATACTAAACCATTTCAGTCGGTACTGACAATAACGACATCGTCGCGACGCGACGGTTCGGTTATTTTGACATATAGGTAAACATTGTTATTACTTTTTTCTACATTGTGAAAACAAGATCATAAGCATATCCTATCGTATTTGAATCTACAACCCTTGCTTTTAAGGCGTTCTATAACCTAGATTACTACTGCTTATATCATATCGTGGAGTATTAAAGACGTAATAAGATATGAATTGGTCACCAAACCCAGTGTCGTAGCTGTAAGCAGCTCCTAGGATTCTTAGTGGTCGGCTATCAGTTGGTGAAACCTTTTCCGCGTTAGGTGACAATCACATTAAGACATATCCCAGTTTTAATGATTTTTTTATTAATGAGTGGCGTTTCTGTTTTAATCAAAATAATTGCAAGTTTAATGTGCACCGTTTTTAATATCATATTTACTGAAATGCAAGGTCGAGGTGCCCCTTTAGCATCAATAATAATATATATTAAAAAAAAAATCTTTAGGTTAGCGTGTCAAAGACTCAAGGTGAAGCACCAGTTAAACAACTCGGTTCGTTCCTCAAAGTGACGACTCTATATAAAAAAATGTCCTTTCACAAAGCAATGTGATCTTTGCTTATCTTTAACTGTTATCTGTCTTGCTCATAACACTGGCTTTATAGTAAGAATGACAGTGACGATGATGTTTTTCCTAAGATACGCGTACCTTATGTATGTATTTGACGTTACGGGTCCAGTTAGTCCTCAATAACATACATTCACATACTCCATTTATTAATTAAATCACAAAGAAGCTTTGTTAAGCCATTATACAGATGGACAAAACTATATTGCCACTAGACCTAAAACTACTAGAGTTGCAGAAAATACAGAAGGTTAATATTGTAGATTCGATATCGATTTCATATATTACTTGAATTATCTTGGTTACAAGTAGGTACTAAGGTTGCAGAGAATACAGGAGTTCTCTGCCGACTTCGTAATTCGTATTTTGGAAAATGAGACTTACGAGAATAATTATAAAGTAGCTTTTAGATTACAGTGGTGTACCTAATGTATGTTCCTTCACTCAGCCACAGTGATACTGACGCCGATATTCCTGTTCGCCGTCCTCCACGCCGCGTCATACTCGTTGACCATTCTTGATGTGAGTATAATACGTTAATGTATCTCAATGACCTTATAATTAGTATTGCAATGTTGTGTCCTATAAGGTAAAGTTCCAATTACAGGGGTCGAAACTGGTCAGTAAAGTCAGTTTTTTGAACGGTGGTCTGTAACAGTCAGTTTTTTCTGAAAATAGTCGGTAATGTCCGTAATGAAGATTCGTAAAAACTAATTTTGTCATGAAAAACATGTCTTGTGTCTTCAAAGAGATACATACGCAAGCTCCTTTTACTAAGGATATTCTTTCTTCATGCCTGACGGTTGGACTCAATATTACAAAGCCGTTATGGAGGTGGCAGGCTTGCAAATATTTGTCAATTTTATGTATTCGAATATTCATTTTTAAGGTTCCGTATCTCAAAAGGAAAATATAAACCCTCTAGTTGTCCATCTATCTGTGTGTCAAGCGACGCATATTATACGGCGTCGCGACGCCTTATAATGAGCGTGGCGACGCCTTATAGTGAGCGTCATGACGCCTTATAGTGAGCGTCGCGACTACGTATATTGGCCGTCGTGACGGTGCATAATGAGCGTCGCGACGCCCTATAGTGAGTGTCGCGACGCCTTATAGTGAGCGTCGCGACTACGTATATTGGGCGTCGTGACGCTCCATAATGAGCGTCGCGACGCCTTATAGTGAGTGTCGCGACGCCTTATAGTGAGCGTCACGACGCCTTATAGTGAGCGTCGCGACGACGTATATTGGGCGTCGCGACGCCGCATAGTGAGCGTCGTGACGCCTTATAGTGACTAATATTTTATTTTTCCAAAATGAATGAAATTATGGAATAAGACGAGGAATGGCTGCACCAGCCGTTAGCGGGTATTCTGCCAATGTCAAGTAATCAATAGCAAGCCCAAATTCACTGAGTAGGTACACATCTATACAAATAAATAAAATTGAAGTGTCTGTTTGTAATATCAAAATAGCACTTTTTTACGAATTGCATATGAAAGTATACACGACACCTATAACGAAAATGCAATTTTAAAAATTTTTGTCTGTCTGTCTGTCTGTCTGTTTGTTTGAGGTAAACTTCAAAACGGCTGAACAGATTTCGACGAGACTTTAACTAGAAGATAGCTAATATTCCAAGGCGTAACTTACGCTACTTTATTTTTTGAAAAAGCATTAGGGTTCAGCGGAATGAACATAAAACCCATTTTTCCGGGTGATCCCCCAAACGGCTTAACCGATTTCGACAGGACTTTCACTGATAGATGGCTGATGTTACAAGGAGTAACTTAGAGTACTATATTTGTTTGTTTAAACATTAGGGTTCCGCTGAAATAACGTAAAACCCATTTATTCCTAATGATCTCCCAAATCTATACATACATACATACAAATAAATAAAATTGAAGTGTCTGTTTGTAATATCTAAATAGCACCTTTTTACGAATTGCATATGAAAGTATACACGATACCTATAACGAAAATGCAATTTTAAAAATTTTTGTCTGTCTGTCTGTCTGTTTGTTTGAGGTAAACTTCAAAACGGCTGAACAGATTTCGACGGGACTTTCACTAGAAGATAGCTAATATTTCAAGGCGTAGCTTAGGCTACTTTATTTTTTGAAAAAGCATTAGGGTTCCGCGGAAAGAACATATATATTATTTTTGTCGGACAATTCCTCAAACGGCTTCACCTATTTTGACTGGACTTGCACTGGCAGATAGCTGATGTTATAAGGAGTAACTTAGAGTACTTTAATTTTTTTTTAAACATAAGGGGTTCCGTGGAAAGAAAATAAAATCCATTTATTCTTCCAAACGGATGTACCTATTTTGACGAGACTTTCACTGGCCGATAGCTAATGTTGAAAGGAGTTAGTTAGGGTACCTTCATTTTCAATAAAAGCATTACCATTCCGCGGGAAGAATATAAATCCCATTTATTCCAAGTGTTCTCTAAAACGGCTGTACCTATTTTGACGAGAGTTTCACTGGCAGACAGCTAATATAACAAGGTATAACTTGGCGTACTATCATTTTAAAAAAACATTACGTTTCCGCGGGAATAACATAACTACCATTTATTCTGAGTGATTTTCCAAACAGCTGTAGGTATCTTTTTTAACGAAACTTTCACTGGAAGATAGCTGATGTTACAAGGAGTAACTGAGTGTATATTCATTTTTTAAAAGAGCATTAGAGTTCCACGGAAAGATCATAACTCCTATTTATTTTGAGTGATCTCCCAAACGGCTAAACCTATGTCGGCTGAACTTTCACTGGCAGATAGCTAATGTTACAGGGTGTAACTACGCATACTATCATTTTTTAAAAAGCATTACAACCCCGCGGGAGAACATAAATTCCATTTATTCCAAGTGTTATCTAAAACGGCTGTACCTATGTTGACGAGACTTTCACTGGCAGATAGGCAATGTTACAAGAAATTACTTAGGGTACTTTCATTTTTTAAAAAGCATTACGACTCCGCGGGAAGAACATAAATCCCATTTATTCCAAGTGTTCTCTAAAACGGCTGTACCTATTTTGACGAGACTTTCACTGGCAGACAGCTAATATTACAAGGTATAACTTGGCGTACTATCATTAAAAAAAAGCATTACGTTTCCGCGGGAATAACATAACTACCATTTATTCTGAGTGATTTTCCAAACAGCTGTAGGTATCTATTTAAACGAAACTTTCACTGGAAGATAGCTGATGTTACAAGGAATAACTGAGTGTATTTTCATTTTAGAAAGAGCATTAGAGTTCCGCGGAAGGATCATAACTCCTATTTATTCCGAGTGATCTCCCAAACGGCTAAACCTATGTCGGCTGAACTTTCACTGGCAGATAGCTAATGTTACAGGGTGTAACTACGCATACTATCATTTTTTAAAAAGCATTACAACCCCGCGGGAGAACATAAATTCCATTTATTCCAAGTGTTATCTAAAACGGCTGTACCTATGTTGACGAGACTTTCACTGGCAGATAGGCAATGTTACAAGGAGTTACTTAGGGTACTTTCATTTTTTAAAAAGCATTACGACTCCGCGGGAAGAACATAAATCCCATTTATTCCAAGTGTTCTCTAAAACGGCTGTACCTATTTTGACGAGACTTTCACTGGCAGACAGCTAATATTACAAGGTATAACTTGGCGTACTATCATTAAAAAAAAGCATTACGTTTCCGCGGGAATAACATAACTACCATTTATTCTGAGTGATTTTCCAAACAGCTGTAGGTATCTATTTAAACGAAACTTTCACTGGAAGATAGCTGATGTTACAAGGAATAACTGAGTGTATTTTCATTTTAGAAAGAGCATTAGAGTTCCGCGGAAGGATCATAACTCCTATTTATTCCGATTGATCTCCCAAACGGCTAAACCTATGTCGACGGGACTTTCACTAGCAGATAGCTAATGTTACAAGGTATACTATCAAATTTTAAAGGTACTTTCAGTTTTAAGAGCATTAGGTTTCTGCGGTAAGAACATAAGTCACACTTATTCCGAGTGATCCCCCAAATAGTTGAATCTATTTTGACAGAACTTCCACTGGAAGATAGCTAATATTACAAGTAACTTAGGATACTTTCATTTTGAAAAAAAAACAATTAGGGTTGTTACAAAAACATGTAGGGTTGGGTACAGCTATTATCTATAAAAACGGAAAAATAATCACGTTAGTTGTATGGGAGCCCCCTTCAATATTTATTTTATTCTGTTTTATAGTATTTGTTGTTATAGCGGCAACAGAAATACATCATCTGTGAAAATTTAAACTCTGTAACTATCACGGTTCATGAGATACAGCCTGGTGACAGACGGACGGACGGACAGAAAAGACTTAGTAATAGGGTTCCCGTTTTACCCTTTGGGTACGGAACCCTAAAAAATTGAAGTGTCTGTTTGTAACATCACAATAACACCTTTTTACCAATTGTATATGAAAGTATACAGGATATCTATAACGAAAATGCAGTTAAAAAAAAAATTGTTTGTCTGTCTGTCTGTTTGTTTGGGGTAAACTTCCAAACGGCTAAACCGATTTCAATGGGACTTTCACTGACAGATAGCTGACGTTCCAAGGCGTAACTTAGGCTACTTTAATTTTAGAAAAAGCATTAGGGTTCCGCGGGAAAAACATAATACCCATATTTCCGGGTAATCTCCCTAAAGTCCACGCGGGCGAAGTCGCGGGCACAGCTAGTGGTTAATAAAAATGGGTGATGAAGGTGATAAAAATGGCGAATGACACTGTAATATGTATTATTTCTGATCACTTACTGCCCCCTTACCACCACCTGGCATGCAGCAATGTTTTTTACATTACCTACTTTCACTTTTTGCCAGTTAACTCATTACACAACTTGTCAAAATTTACAGTTACTATCAAAGTGACAATACTTTTCGATGTTAAGGCCCTTGTCAAAGTCGTTTTTCGATCCGGTGGTAGAGTAGTAGCATATAAGAAAAAAAAATGTATCTTGACAATTTGTAAGCGCCCCCATAAGCCTATACAGAATAAATGATTTGACTTTGACTTGTACAACGTTAGTTTAATCAAACGTCGTACATACTACTTGCGTCATGATAAAATTGTTTGTGTGGCATATTTTTAATACTGCATTGTTTTATGGTGTGATGTTTCCGTGTGTCGACCTTTGCGACGCGGCCGTGAACAGTTTAATTGTTTATAACTCTATGTACGACTTATACAATTATAACTGTCTACTCTTATACGTAGTGCCATACTTTCTATTTTAAAACTACCTGTCCGCGTCGAATTTAGGAAGTCTAATATTATTTTTTTCTAAAATAATAGGAGCTTAGGTATTTTATAAAAAGTAATTTATATAATCAGCTATCTGTCAGTGAAAGTCCCGACTTAAATGTTGTAAGGCTCCCTTTATTTTAGAAAAAGAATTAGGGTACTCCGTAAAAATAGACGTACTATGCGATTCAAATGAAAATAGGATCGACTTTGCGCCATATTGTGGTTTTAAATTATGACTTTAAATAATAATTAAATATTATATTAAGACAATTTACTACTAATTTGACCTTTTTATTTAAATTTGATGTAAGACTATTATATATATTATATGCAAATATTTTTTTTTGCAAGCCATACTTTTCAAGTGACATTTGACAGATAGAGGTTATTGACATTCCTATTCTTATTTGGATCGCATTGTATATGTATTTCACGTGTATGAATTCCCAAGCTCAGCTAGCACTTTCACAAAACTTGTTATTTTAAATAAACAAAAAGTCACTTAAATTTAATTTATTTGTATAGATTTCATTTTGTATTGAAATAAACGCGCGCGTGCACTCTCTGCACTGTTCAATACGCAAAGTTTATAGAGCTCTATCTCTTTCTGGGACCCAAGTCCCTAAACACCATCGTTGTGAAGTTGCTATGATTTCATAGATATATGAAGATATATCCATAGCATGGCCGTGTAGACATAAGTTTTATCTCTTTCACTGTCAGATTTGTCGAGAAAATTACGTCACTTCGAGCTTTTTGTACTGGACATGACGTCTCGGTGTAACTTCATTTTCTCGACATATCTGACAGCTGAAAGAGATAAAACTTATGTCTACGTGGTCATGATGAGCCTACTGATCATATTTTAGCAACCATGCTAAAATATGTTGATCTCACGAAAACATTAAGTATTAGATACTCCACAACGATATTGGGGCTCTGGACAATGGGCTACGTAATCACTTGTAATGTATGGTGGTGTTTCTTTAGACTCTGGGTCAGAACTCGATGTGGGTGGCGCGGCTGCTCATCTCGCTGGTGGAGTTCCAGTCCAGGAACATACTGCGCGCGGCGGCCCTCGCTGAGATCGTGCTGTTCCCGCTCGTCGTTTTCATGGCCTTCTTGTAAGTAATACTGTAAATGAGTGTGCATTGAAAGTGGACTGTATTAGATAGTTTAGATAGGTAGCGACCTATGGAAGGAAAAACAAGTCCTGCAAGCATCACACTCTTCCCACAATATGTCTATGGACAATTTAAACACTGTCGTGTCTACCGATTTTATCGATACCTTAGCTTGATATGACTAATTTGCTCATGCTAAGGCCGTCAGATAAAGCTCGATGTGACGTCATCACGCTCGATAAATCTGACAGTTGGAAGGGATAAAACTTTTGTCTACGGGGTCATGCTAAGCCCGCAGTCGTAATGTTGCATGTACAAAATATAAAAATACATTGGTCTATTGGTTTAAGCGTCGAATCACTGAATCATTGCGGGTTCGATTCCCGCTAGTGGCAAAATTCGGAAATGGCCTTTTCGTAATTTGCCCTGGTCCGGGTGTAACTAGGATTGCGCCCAGTTCATTATGTGTGTACAATGAGATCCAAATAAGAATAGGAATGTCAATAAGCTCTATCTGTCAAATGTCACATGAAGAGATGGTTTGCAAAACACTTATTTGCATATCAATAAAAATAGTACTTACATCAAATATAAACAAAAAGGTTAAATTAGTAGTAAATTGTCTTAATGAATATTTAATTATTTAAAGTCTTAATTCGTTTTTTCACATCACAATATGGCGCAAAGTCGATCCTATTCTCATTTGAATCGCATAGTAAAGTCTAGTATGTTTTGGTTTTTGCATAGTTTGGGATCATATGATGAGTGAGTATGTGTTGTGTTGAGTATATTAATGAACGCCTTGTGTTGGTACGTGTAGCGGGTACTGCGGCCTGCTGACCCCGTTCGTGTACTACTACTTCATAACGTGGCGCTACGCGTCGCGGCGCAACCCGTACACCCGGAACACGTTCCGCGAGCTGCGCGTGCTGGCGGAGCGCGGCGCGGCGCGGCCCGGCCTGCCCGCGCCGCTCGCCGGCGCCGTGGGCTCGGCCATCCAGCTCGTCTGCCGCATGGCGCCGCCCATGGAAAACGTTCAACAGTAAGGATCACTTATATTGTTTTTTGTTTGCGACGCTCTTATTTTGGCGTCGAGCCGCTACCATGTTAGCGTCGCGACACACTTATTTAGGCGTCGCGACGCTCTTATTATGACGTCGCTACGCTCTTATTTAGGCGTCACGACGCACTTATTTGTGCATCGCGACGCCTTATAGTGAGCGTCGCGACGCCATATAGAGATCGTCATGACGCCGTATAATGATCGTTGCGACGCCTTATAGTGAGCGTCACAGTCTCACAGTCAGTAAAATCAGTATTTTTGACCATACAATCTGTTTCGACCCCTGTTATTTAGGAATCGCGACGATCTTATTTAGTCGTCGCAACGCTCCTATCTCGGCGTCCCGACGCAATTATTTAGGAATCGCGACGCCTTACAGTGAGCGGTGCGACGCCTTATAGTGAGCGTCGCGACGCCATATAGAGATCGTCACGACGCCGTATAATGATCGTTGCGACGCCTTATAGTGAGCCTCACAGTCTCACAGTCAGTAAAATCAGTATTTTTGACCATACAATCTGTTTCGACCCCTGTTATTTAGGAATCGCGACGCTCTTATTTAGACGTCGCAACGCTCCTATCTCGGCGTCCCGACGCAATTATTTAGGAATCGCGACGCTACTATCTTGGCGTCGCGACGCTCTTAACTTTTCGCCGTGGTGCCATTAAACTGGCATTATAACGCACTTATTTGGGGCGTCGCGACTATCAAAGTCTTGAATTATAAACCACTTTTTTTGGAACATTTTTTTGGGAGATTCCGTTAATCGCGCAGCCATACTGATAAAATAATCTTAATTAGTGTACTATAGTATACATTAACAGTGAACTCTCTCGTGTTGCAGATAACGCCGGGGTCGGTAACATGACGTGTCGCGGTGAAAACAGAAAACTTTCTACATCACTGTCGCTATTTTTGTATTAAAACTTTGGTGTGTGGGTGGAGTCCGCTTGGGTCTGGGAGTGTTCGCCGTCGCACGAGTGAACATCTGACACTGTGACAGACGATAGAAATACTAATTTCTTGATTAATATATCATATACGAGACGCGAAGATATCATTTCTAGTTTGTCATCAATTACTGTTGTATGTTTGTTAAAAAACTGCATAGCGTACAAGGAAAAGTGACTCAAGCGCCATGTTGGACGATATTGAGTTAGACAGGGTGTATCAGAAGTCCGAAATAATACTTTGGGTACATATACTGTAGCTCGCTCATATGTGGATGCTTAGTGAAGATAGTTAATACCTAACTATCATAGTCTCTGAGTTATAGACCTTTGAATATTTGTCACAGGTATCGTGTTCTGGCCTTTGGCTACATCCATCACCCTATTCAGCAGTGTAAACTACACTTATGAGGGGCGACTATCAATATTCACAAAACAGAACTTGCAAATTTTACATAGAACTCTAGTTATTACAAATTTAAAAAATTGACGAGGAATAAAATGGTGGACAAACATGGTTTAATTTCGATCTAATTTTTATACCATTCAGTTGTATACCCGATACTGATGCAAACGTCGTAAAGTATTTTTTCGGACTTCTGAAACACCCTGTATATGTATATCGTTGTAATCAGCGATTTTGTCTACGTCTTTTGATCTGGGTTCCGCGCAAAGTTACCATAATGGCGCTTGAGTCAATTCGCCGTTTAACCGTCAATGTAAGTTATTAAGTATATTGTAATCTTCCCGTCTCGTCGAGAGTACAATTTCACGAACAAATACCGTCCGTACTTGGGACACGTACTGTCGAATTATTTCTAAGAACAAATCTATCCAAACCAATGCAGTACAAACGGCACATTTTCAAACACAAACCTAGTTCTTTTCCATCATATAGGAATTATTTAATCGATCAATTTGACATTCGATTGTCTTCAACTGCTACCACTATTTTGCATAATCAATTATTTCGTGTATAAGGAAATCAGTATGTATCTTCATGGGATAATATGGTGATAATATTAAATTTATTTTATTATTCGGTCCAATTAATTAAGGCGTTAATGGAATGTAGACTCGTTTAAGTTAGACTGATAATCGTTAGTTCAATTTGTAACGCATTACGGGGTTGTAAACATTGACATAATAATAAACCGCCTACAGATGTATTAATTAATACGGTCGTCGGGAATTTTATTTTCTCCCATATTTTACACGCTATTGTGTTCAGTATTCTTATGTCAATGGTATTTTCCTTGTGATTTAATAAAAACATGTATTATTTTCTTTTTTAAAATGTAACAATGCTCATTCCATATTGTATTTATTTATCCATCCAATATTGGACCAATCATGAATAACTTGACTAAGAAACTTTTCGAGTCAAGAATTGTGTATTAGCAATATGTGAATTATTATGTATTATCTAAGTTTTTCTTGAGTTTAATTTAATTCTACGAATATTATAAATGCACTTGGTTTGGGGTGAATGTAGTCAAGTTTTTGAATAAAATGTTGGTAAAAAAATCGTTACTTTTTGTTTTCCCAAGATTTCAAAAGCTTAAGACAATATTTTTTTCTTGAGGGTTACCTATAAGTATACCAATGGATGCCTCGTACGCCATCATGATAACTTGACAAACAGAATAATCGTAGGTGCAGCCATCCCTCATACTATTTTATTAAATTTAATTCATTTAGGAAAAATACAGTCTTACTACTCTAGCTACATACACAAATATACACGAATAGACCAAAATTGTTCCATTAGTTTTTAAGTTAATAGAGGTTTTGTGATTTTAGATCGAAATTAATTTTGCAACAATTTAATCAACACAATTTTTCGGAAAATGAATAAAAAAAATACCAAATTAACTTATAAAAATCAGATCATATATATACTTCAGAAAATCAGATCATAATTAAATTTGGACTGGGGTTTTCATAAAGGGGTGGTAAAATTACATTATTTTTGAGCTACGACGTACCGTTTTCGAGATAATAGAGGTTTTGTGATTTTAGTTCGAAATTAATTTTGCAACAATTGAATCAATACAATTTTTCGGAAAATGAATAAAAAAAAATACCAAATTAACTTATAAAATTCAGATCATAATTAAATTTGGACTAGGGTTTCATAAAGGGGTGGTAAAATTACATGTTTTTTGAGATACGACGTACAGTTTTCAGGATAATAGAGGTTTTGTGATTTCGATCGAAATTAATTTTGCAACTATATAATCAACACATTTTTTCGGAAAAAAATAATAAAAAAAAAAAAAAACATGAAAATCAGACAGACAGACAGACGCACAACAAAGTGATCCTATAAGGGTTCAGTTTTTTCCTTTTTAGGTACGGAACTTTAAAAAATAATAACAAGCATCTTTTTCACTTTTTTTATTAATTAGCTTATATCCTAAGCGACTGGCGGCACGGGTTGCTGCGGCAGCGGCGCGGGCGCAAGCGAGCGCACGTCGCTAGTGGGCTCGAGCGGCACGGGCTCGTCCTTGGGCTCCGTCACCAGGATGTGGTCGGGCTGCGGCTTCTTGGGACCGTTCTTGCCTTGCTGATCCCACGGCAACATAATCTTGACCTGATCCACGAGAGAACATTCATTTACAACACCATAATTATGTTTAGCGTGTTCATAGTAACTATAGTTTGTTTCTCTAAGCAAACATCATGGGCGACTTTGATAAAACAGCTAAAATGTCTATGCTGAGGCACAACATTGGTCACATCCATAAATGAACATGTTGTGCAACTTAAGCTATCAAAAACAATTACATACATTCTGTTCTAACATCTCACCATAACAATAATCGGGATACACTAGATGGTATTGTGGCAAAAAGATGAAATAACACACACATGGTGGGCTAGGGATAAAGAATTTACAAAGAATATAACTGCTGACAATTCTGCCAACTTCAGTTTATATAAAACATTAACTTTCTAGTCATCTTGTGAATGAATTGAAGGTGACATGTCCAGCCTGCACCGTACCAGAGCCCGTATAAGACAGACCCTCCAATAAACAAGCTGAATTAATATACCACGCCAATTAGATCACGCGCCATCGAGAGGCGTGCGAACCCTGAATTTTGTGGATAAATCATATCATCATTGTGCAACCGTCCTAGCTCTTATAAATGTATTTAGGAACATAGATATGGTGGAATATTCTTTAAATCACTTTTATAATTGCCCATATTTAAATGCTTGTCTTAAACAAATTAAATCAAGATGAATTCCTAGTATAAAAATATCAAAATTTTTACTCCTATTTAGAATCATAGATGGATTCATATCATAGGTAAATTCAGGGTGGCAAAGCACTTGTTCTGTAATCTTTGTGACTAGTCATCTTTATTAGGACTTACGAGACGGTTTAGATGCTAACACACCCTTGCTAGCTCAATACTCTAAGAAAAAAATCTGAGTTATTGTCAGTTTTTACCTTAATTCCGAGCACTCCTTGTCTTAACAGCACGTGTCGCGTCGCTGTGTTGACGTAGTCGTTGCACGGGTCACCAGAGTGGATCATGAGGCCGTCCACGAACTTCATGGACTTGGCACGCTGGCCACGCAGCTTGCCGGAGACGACCACCTCGCACCCACGAGCTCCAGACTCCATGATGAACCGGAGGACACCATAGCACGCACGACGGACAGCAAGACCTGGCGAATTATAAATAAAAATCAAAATCATATAAATGGAAAAATTGCAGTTAAGTGTTAGTGTAGATCAGAGGTTCCCAGACTTTTTTTTCTCAAATCTATCTATCTATATGGAGTTTCTCAGTTGTTCTCCATAGAGTCCTATAAGTGTTTAGCGATTTATAAGTACCATAGGTTTGAACAAAAACATTCTGATTTCGAAAATCTTTGATTACAATACATCATTACACATCTATTCCCAAAAAGGAGAAAGCAGAGTTACCACACACTCCCTTAGATCAGAGTAGACAAACTTCACACATTTTTCAATAGATATGCAGGTTACAAGCTGGGAGTAATGCTTAATTTATTAATGTCACCTTCATAGATAGCATAAGCTTCAGGTTAGTAATGCTTACCTAATCACAAAGGTTAATAATGTGTGCCCAATGAAATACACAGCGGCTATTTGAGCCACGGTGTCAGGTTTAGGGCAAGAAGTGAATGGTATCATGAGATGATGTATGAATGGATAAATACATATTGAGGGGTGAAAGGCTATTCGACTTTAGCTTTACAGGAGAGCATACTCATTTGATGCAGTAAAATTAGCTAATTCCAAATACAAGGCAATATTGCCAGTGTTGCTTAAGGCAAATATCCTTTCACCCCTCAATACAAGTATTGATATAAGAATACAAGACAGCTATTATGTTGATAAATCATTTAATGTATGGAGATATTACATTTCTTTATTATAATGACATGTCTAGACTAAATGTCTACCTTAATGTGCATTTAACATTATTGAGTCAATAGATCACAACAATTGTTTCAAAATACTTGAAAAAATAATGTGGGGATAGTATCAAATGTTTAATTATTTAGACTTTCACATTGACTGCCATTGTCTTGGCACTTGGCTTGACTAGTACCCTGGTACACTATTGCAAATACCATGTGAACGTGTTAAATTGCTATATTATGAAGATACCAGTGGTGAAAACATGATAAAACATGAAAACATACAATTCCAAACTAATAGAATCAATAAAACAGCTTTACAAAACCGTGTTAGATTTTAGAGGATGATGTTATGACAATAGCATGTAACATGCGTGTGCTAATATAATAGGGTAGAAGTAAACTAACCTCCAATTAGTTTGTATCGGAGGGACTCAGCCTGCGCGATGGCGCAGAGCCCGCGGGTCGCCACCTTCTCGGCGTACAGCTCCACTGACTGCTCCGGGATATTAAACCTCTTCTGTACCACAGATGTCAGCTCACGAATCCTACGGCCCTTCTCTCCCAGCACGCTCTGTGTCCTCGTCGCCATAATGATAATCTCCGACCGAGTCGGAGTGACGCGCACCTCCACACCCGAGTAGCCATCTTCGGCCAGCTCCCTGGTCAGGAACTCATTCAGTTCCGCCTTGAAAACTCCGTCCCCGACGAACTGGAAATTCACGAAGAGGTTATGTTTTGGTTAACGAAATTTACAACATAATCGACACGTTTATGGCACTGGTGATTCGATAGCGCAATAGTTTCGATAATTCATCTAGATATTTGCAATAATAACAAAATACATGAGAAGAAAAACAATCTATGCACAGGTGACAACTTCGAAATTTATCCACTAACATCTCACTTTTCACAATTATTACGGATGCACTATTTGAATTAACATGCTCGAAAACTATCGTAAAACGATTAATTACATGTATTTCTAAATTTATAACGCCAGTTTCAACGTACTTTTCGCTTTTTGGAAATGTTAGCCACCGCCATGATTGCAACGGGAGCGAAAGAAAAGGCCGGAAACAGATTATGCAAACGTCAATGTCAGTTTCGACTTTCGTTCAGAAATGTACGCTGGACCAAGAAGTTTGTAGAAAACCTTTGATTGGGAGCATAAATCGTTTATTTATAATGTTAAATTTCCAAACGTATATGATTTGCAGAAAACTTGATTTTTTATTTTTAAGAAGTAAAATACTTTGGAACATATTTTTGCATAATCTACATCATAGAGCAAATTGCGGCGGGATTGAGATGGCGATTAATTTTCATCGATATGAGCGACACTTCCACGTGCAGATCCAGTGCAGCCTCCACCCACCACCTCCACATACGACATTACACCAACCATATCTTTTATTTGACTCATAAGGCATATTCGCGGTCTACCTCTCCCACGCTTTCCATCGATCTTTTCTTCTATGATGTTCTTCATGGTCAATCAGTCGCAAAAGATAAAGAATGACTTACTTTAATAGTTTATTTGATTAGGTATGAGGCTACATAAATAAATAGCTAATGCGCTAAAACTAGCCTTACGTCACGAATTATATGACTCTCTATAATTGGCATTAGTACGAGGCAAAATGTACTAAACGGACAATTCACATTTGAAAAGTGCCAGTGGAGAATAGTCAGTCTTTTAGATAGGGCATTTATAAAAAAAAAACACAATTAATTAAATGCAATTTTTTAATTACGATCTTTTTATTACATACAAACGCACCATATAATTAGCGTAACATTAACTTATTTGCGGACATTATTTCTCCGTGTAACTTAATATTCAAATTTCAAAGAGACATCGTGCAAATTAATAACTCTGCACAATATAATAATAAATACTATTAACAGTTGAACATTATTTATTAATGGTTATTAAAGAAGCATGTGCATAATAATTACAATTAAGGAATTGTGAAACAATTTACTAGTGTTTGATATAATAATATTGATCAACGAATCTATGATTAACTCTAACTTGCGACCTAGCGTGGAAAATCAAACTACTACTTATACTAAAAATCCTCTCATATCGATAACTTTTAACAAAAGCAAGAAAACAATCAACAATTTAAATATTAAACCTATAGGTCTGTAAGTACCTAATCAATTCAATCTAAATCTTACAGCAAGTTGCATCTACTAATTCTGATGTTTGAATTATCAAACGGATCTAGAATTTGAGCGCTGCTTAACGACTCATAGTTTCAAAATAGCTCGAAATTAATCTGGAATAAAAATATGAGTAGCAACCAGACCTAACATTAGCACGCTACTATTTAACATCTATGGTAGGTAGCATCTGTTTTTTAATTAGGTGAAGCGTATTGAAAGAAAAATAAAGAAGTAGATAAAATATTCCCACATAATGACACTTTCTGAATAAAGTAAGTTTCAAATTCTCAAATGCTAAGAACAAACTACTATAACTACCGATTTAGTTTATAATACTGCATTATCTATACCAAGCTAAGCAGGATAATATGTCTGAAGTATTTAAAATTACTAATATTAAAATAAGTTGATTTTAGTCGCGTTTGAATCGGCACAAGGAACTGTAAACACGTGCCTCGCACGACACTTGTGGCCAGTATCGGATCAGTATACCTTTAATTGCAAATACTTAAAAACAGACGTCGTTAGCATTTCCCATACTAAATCTATTCTACTGCAAACTACGATATTAGCTACAAGTTTATTACATACTAAATTACTTAATGTCGCAATTGCTACACAATGTAATGTATTTATGAGTTGGTTTCCGAACTGAATAACAAACTACTTTTTTCTTTTTGTAACAGCGAAAGCGTAAATTAGTTAGGTAGGTACCGTACAATTAGTTGTACGTTGAATTCTAATCAAGTTAATTTAATTAAATCACAATGAAAAACATACACACTACTCGTTAACAATTTCGTAAAACAAATGAAGCTAAAGTTAAAAAAAGTTAATAAGTTAAACGATAAACGTTTTCATTCCAATTCATTCTTAATTTTTTACCGAATGTGGCTTATTATTTATTAAATGTTATCATACAAGGTGTACTTACATAAATTACTTACTAAGGATTTATTTAACTCAAAATTCACGCACTATTCTAACAATCTTAACACTAATGGACAGAATTGCGTGTAGCCAGTGCAGCGTGTTTCTGATAAAAAAAATAGCATGAGTGGCGCGTAATTCGAAATGTTTTAGTTAATATTCAATAAACACGATAAAAGTGCCAGGTAGGTTAGATAATTATTTTGTTCCTTTACAGAATTGCATGTGATAAATTTTTGTTTTTTTTTAATTTATATAGAAAAATAAACAATTAAGAACCTTAGACTATATCTCTTGTTTAATGTTACATGAGAGAGTTACAGAAATATACCTACTAATATGCCTATAGCAACGAAGATCTAGAAGCCACTAGAATGTAGCTAAATTATTTTAGTAGGTACTAGAGAAGCATAGCTAGTGGATTACATTTAAAGTATTATGTAGATATATAGGGTACGCTACCACTACTAAGGGACGTGAGTTCAAGGGTTCCAAGTAATTTGTACAATAATCTAAGAAGAAACTACGTGAATAGTTCGACTATAGAATTTACTAGAAAATGAATTTCTATCTAAGATTATAAGAATCCACTTTACCACATTATTTTAAAATGAATAATAATATTATTTGGGTTGTCTAAGGAAAATTACACACTGGGTCGTTTGGTGGAAAGACCTGTCACACGCACGCACTGCACTCACTGGACGTTTGATAGTTTTTATTTTCCTATAGAACTTTATATATTCTCGTGTCTATGTCTACCATACTCTGGGTAGAGTACGCTCAGACTGTGCGTTATATAGCACCACAAGTTAGATTAATAAAACAGCAGCGTGCGGTGCTTGCGTATGGGTTTTTGTAAACGCGTTAAGAACATTGCCATTCTGTATGAGGCTATGCAGGAATATCGCCAAGTGGGGATGAGTGGAGATGAGAATTTACAGCGAAGGTACCTCTAGTACAAATTTTGATAGCCGACCAATATGGAAATACCGATTTAAGTTGAAACAACCAAGACTTGCACTAACGCCTAAATTTACCAAAGACTTCCAAATCGTCTCTTAGGGCCGCTAAGCTTAAAACAACTTCATGATTTCAGGGCCTTACCACTGTAACTGTCAATTTTTGACAGATTTTGTGCTAGAATTACTGTCAAAACTATCACTTTTAGTTAGTTAAAATAGTTCGTTAAAATATTATTGCAATAGAGGCGACGGAAGCAGGCATGTCTCCTCTTAAAATTAGTAAAATCATATTTATATTTAAATTGTCGTAAGGAATCCGTTAAAAAGTTCTTGCTAAAATTAGGCATTGGCGCCCTCTACTGTTAAATATTATAGGACTACCTATTTATATATCGTATGTATTATGTCATTTAGGTAGGTATTATAATCACTGATTTGTCTCTCATTGTTTTAAGTATTATAGTTTTGGCACAGAGATAGGAAAGTCGAAGATCAATTTTAGTATCTAGGTGTGCGAGTAAGCCTAAATCACAGAGCGGAAGGAGCGGTGTGACGCAGTGTTGCAAAAATATTGATTGATATTTGATACAATTTGATTATGCGTAAAAAACTAGTTATAATTTTTTTATTCGTAACTACTTATGACTTCACGAAAAGCCTAAACAGACAATCAACTTGGTCGTGGATGCGTGCTCAAGAGAGGGACAGAGCTAGAAGAAAAGAACATGACACGGTCACTGTCTCTTTTTCTCTTCAACCTTCTTCTCATGGGCTGACACAATCTGCAAGGCTAATTCATGACAAAATTTAATATATTTCAATGTCATCTCTTTCTTTAGTATGCAATATGCATTAACAAAGTGTGGGGGCGAATCTGCGTGTCATTTGTCATTGCGCGTGTAATAGCTTCCCAGACAAGTGCACAGATACCTACTAAGAACTGTCACTGAAATGACATTATTAAATCTTCTGACAGATTATAGCAGATGTCACTGTCGTGCCGCAGGCTCAACCAAGTTGATACGTCTGTTGATACCGTTAGGCTTAATTAACACAACGTTTATTAGCATTATATAATTAAAATATATATCTATACTCGCCTTAAATATTGTAATATTGACATAGTTTAGCGAAAATGACTTACAATGTTGGCACTTCCGCGCTGTTGTCCCGGTGTTCTTAACAATAATGCTTTATTGATAATACGCTCGTGTAGATACAATCAGCGTAATAAATAAAATGCGACACACGACTAAACGCTCAAATTTATAAATAAATAAATTCATTGTAGAACACTTTAGTATTGAGAAATGTCATTATACATAATTAACTTCCACCGTCTTGGAATTACTATGATTATTAAATTTGAGGGTAGATTAGAAAAAACTACATTTTGAAAAAAAAGCATTGTCTATGGTAAGTAGTTACCAAAAAAAACGACATCATTATACAAATTATACTAACTATATTAGATACTTAAAAAATGGAATGGACCAAGGTTTAAAATAAAAGCAACAAAATAATTAAATATAACCATTTAATAAAAACCAAAAAATTTATTACAACAACTTCAAATTGATAATAATAATAATTAAATTAAGTTTATTTATTATTTACCCACCACCGAGAATATAGGACGAATTGGGAATGCATCTTGGAATGAAATGAGTAAGTAGGTTAGTTATTATATGAATGTTACTTTTTAATACTAGAAGAATCATTATAATGCGAGATTTTACAACGTAACTAGCTAAAAGACGTGAAGCCTGGTATCAGTTACCTCTTCAGTACTTGCTTAGTTTGTTTGACATTACTTAGGATAAAGTATTTGGGTACTTTGTTTTCTAAACCATTTTTTTTAATACAGTAATAGTATTAAAAGAAAAACTTACAAGGTAGAGGTAGCCCCATACTTTTTATTCTTATTAAAAAGTATTAATTTCATGCTCTTTTCGAAAATTATGATAATTGATAAAAAATAATACCTAAATCAACTCATAATGTGGTTTCAATAAAATGTGAGTGAATCATTTTAAGGTCGTTGTAAAATCTTTTTACGCAACTATTTAGTTAGTGCTGCAAATAAGCGAAAATAATATTGTTTAGGATTAAATAATAATGAAATCTCATAATAATACCATTAATACCGTTGAAAAATAAACATGGACGTCAATTGATTACGAGATCTTAGCAATAAATAATCTAAGTACATTTGTTTTTGAAATAATATACTTTACCTATGGCACTATAATACATAAATTATATTAAAATCTATAATTGCTTTGTTATGTGATAAAAAATCGTTAAAACGAGCTCAGTTTGCGAAATAATAATGTATTTCATAATTTTAATGTCAATGAACCATGGTTATTGCCACTATCATTTTTTTATTGGTTTATTTGACATAATACGTATCATTTTTGTGGCCGAGTGTACTTAGTGAATTAAAACAATTACCTTACTTCACAAACTATTTTGTAAAATTAAAGAGAAATAGTCTTACTTCATATATTTTTAATAAAAAAATCATTGGAATGTCAATATTAAGTTTTAAATTATTAAGTACTTGCCAGCTTTAAATAATACTCACATTGATTATTTAAATATCGAATACAGCATTAATGTGACGAACGCTTACAACCCAATAAGTATTTTTTTTTGTATATATTACTTAATTTATAACTATTCTCATTTTACCATTCAGTGTGGCATTTATTTAGGATTTGCTAAAATTACATTTTAATTTATTTTCGAAACACCACACTCAAATATTGCTGCCACTGCTATCTCCTAAAAAAAACAACACCAAACTATTTAAAATAAGTACACGTCAAGCTCAACAGATGGCGCTGCTATTCTAAAGTCAATATTTGACAGCTGTTTTTTTTTAAGAAATAGTAGCAGACATTCCTTATGGCTGCCGTACGTAATACGAACTATTTCCTAGAGTCGCGTTTGGTGTACGCGGCGGCGGCGGCGGCGGCGGCGTATCGAGTGGAGGCGAGCGCGTACCGGTAGCGCGTGCGGTGCCACCTGGCACAGCACAGCCCTCAGTATCGCTGCTGGTACTCGTGGTGCCATCTGTTGAAGTCTATGTGGAACACCACCAGCGAGCCGTTCTCGAGACCGGCCAACAGAAACCTGCAAAATATCAACACTTTATTTCTCTCCGCACTCAATGATAGATAAATCTATAAAACCCGCACGCTAGTCAATAGATAATCTTTATCCATCCATATTACATGATTAAAAAAAAAAGATTTAATCAACTTGTATAATTACACAATTTTTCATATACAGATTTAATGGTTAGTAATATAGTGTCATTAAATGTATGACTATAAGTAAAAAAAAATTGCTCTCTAAAGTGTCAGTAGTGTAGTAATTTATTACAAAAATTCGATTCTTTTAAGTTCGTTGGGTATCCACACGCTAGGCTAGTCCACAGAGTGGGATATCCACATGTTGGACGTTGGCCAACAAAGATTGTCGGACGCCGTTGGTGACTCGTGGCGCTATAGGTATACTACATATAGCCCGTCTAAATAAGTATAATAGGAATGTGCTCACATTATTAGTTTAATCACAAATGTAGAGCAGCGAGCCTCTTGGCTATAGATTTACCGTAACTGCTGTACTGGTTATAGATTTACGGTAAGTAAAGGTACAGAGCGGAACGGCCTGCGTTGCCCCCTGTCTCACCGCGCACATACTTATAAGGCGCAGTACAGCGGTTACTGTCAAACTATAGGAAGGATGCTCTAGTAAGCACTCTGGCGGGCAGAATATTACACTGTAGGTAAAGTGGCGGCCCTAGGGCGGTGCAAGCGTCATAGGGGAGGCGCCAAAATCAATCGAAAGACGACCACCGATAAGCGTCGCGACGCTATTCAGTGAGGCGTCTAGCCTTACAACGAGAGCTGCTTCCACGATCTTAGAATTATTCGATTCGAATTTCGTATTCAGAAAGGCGCCACTTTGAGATCTCGTACCATCCATTAAATTAGCTAGGGTCGGCCCCGTGTAAGTACATACTTCTGGTCGTGCGAGAGCGCGAGCGAGCAGACGGGCGCGCCGGCGGGCGGGAAGGCGTAGAGCGGCGCCAGCGTGAAGGCGCGCCACACCTCCACCACGCCCGCGTCCCCGCCGCACACCAGGTACTCGCCGCAACGCGACAGCGCCAGGCACTGCACATTACATTATACACGTCAACGCCATCTAGCCGTCACACTCGTAAACCAGTTCCTAACTCCGGTGACTAGATGGCGCTACAACCAGCTTATATGTAATGTATGTTAGAACGAATTAAATCAGTAAACTCCGTATTTGTCTATTGAATTCACTGATCACAACATTATATTTTTTATTATTATAAAAGTTGAATTGAACATGATAAACGCACACGAGCAAGAAAGTATTTTATTACATGCATCCAATAAAGAAAAAAGTCATCATCAGAAAGAAGGCCATCGGACCATCGATAGCTGTGATGCCGATGGGCTACCCAACAATACAATGAACACGGTATTTCAGAACTACTGACCGCCGAACGTTAAAAAAATTGTACAGAAGTTGGTCTCATTGACGCCACGGCCGTCTAGTCTCTGAAACGGATATCCGGTAACTATCCGATATCCGGCCTATCCGGCCTTGTTTTCACTATCCGGCCAGATACCGGATAGTAAATTGGTATCCGGCCGGATACCTGTTAACTATCCGGCCGGTCTAGTCTCTGAAACGGATATCCGGTTTACTATCCGGTATCCGGCCGGATACCAATTTACTATCCGGTATCTGGCCGGATAGTGAAAATAAGGCCGGATAGGCCGGATATCGGATAGTTACCGGATATCCGTTTCAGAGACTAGACGGCCGTGGCGTCAATGAGACCAACTTTATTTTTTCTTCTTTTTAACTTCTGTACTATCCGGTATCCGGCCGGATACCAATTGACTATCCGGCATCCGGCCGGATACCAATTTACTATCCGGTCGGATGCCGGATAGTAAACCGGTATCCGGCCGGATAGTAAACCGGTCAATCAAATCCGGCCGAAAATTCAAAAAATTCTCATTATTCTGCACAAGGCAAATCATACCACAACAGGTTATGGACATTATTTTTATAATCGCACGTCAAAAATATTTGTTTTATTAATTCCAGCTTCTGAAAATAGCATTTCGCTGTAAACGCTACTGCCAGGTGCTGAAAGATAATTTCTAGCAAACCTTGACAACTGCGGGTACTGATGCAAATTAACTGACCACCATATGAGTCGTGATTGCGATCGGTTCGATGTCTTTAAGAAAGGTCATGTAAAGCGATAAAGGGCCGGATATCCGGCGCTCCGGCCTGGTAGCTTGCCGATTATCCGGTATCCGGCCAAACCACTATCCGTTAAATCTCTAGTCTCGAAGAAGACAATCTGACTGTGAGTTAGGGTACGTCACCTGGAAGTTGTCGTTGTGCGTCTCGTGCCGCAGCCGGCGGCCGTTGAGCGTGAAGGCGGCGAGGTGTCCGCGCGCGTAGGCCACCACCACCACCCCCTCCCGCGCCAGCGCCAGCTGCTGCGGCGCGCACACGCCCTCCGCCGCCGGCAGCGCGCGCAGCACCTCGCCGAACGTCGTGTGGATCAGCACCGGCCCGTCTGCGCGCGCGCACACATCATTACACATCGGATTATATGCACTATCAAAATTACATCGGCGAAGATTGGTTGCACTGCAGTGCATCTCTGCGGGGAATATGTATGTACCTAACTATGCTATTCAAATGTGAATAGGATCGACTTTGCGCCATATTGTAACGTGAAAAAACTAATTATGGCTTTAAATAATTAAATATTCTATTAAGACAATTTACTAATAATTTAACCTTTTTATTTATATTTCATGTAGGTACTATTATTATTGATATGCAAATAAGAGTTTATCAAACCATACTTTTCATGTGACATTTGACAGATAGAGCTTATTGACATTCCTATTCTTATTTGAATCGCATAGTACATCTTTTATAAGTACTTTTCTTCAATGACCGTCCTAAAATACACAACGATGTTTTCAAGAAAAACATCACATATTAACGCCTGGATCTGTAGGTAGGCGCACATCATATTACCAAATGCTATGATCATGACATATCCTTCAAGCTTCATTTACAAATTGATACACTTTTAATTTGGTTGCGTTGTCTTGTGCGAATAGGTACTTTCATCACTTTTAACGTCAAGTGACAGTTCGGTACTCACTGACGGATGAAGATATGACGAGGCCGAGTTCAGCCGAGACGAGCACGCCGTTGATGGGCGCGTCGTGTCCCGTGAGCGTGACGCGCGGCGCGGGAGTCTCGCCCTCGCCCACGATGCCGCCGTGACGAGCTGACCTGTGGTGTTAGCACACATGTACGGATTGACTCGGTCGCTCTCTGTCTTATTTCATTCGAGTGAGATATATAATCAACATATTCTGTGAAATAAGTCTAGTCTTGGCGCTCATGCTACAACTACTGTACAACATGTGATTCAATACGACTTATCTCAAAAGGGCTACTAGAAAATCTCGGATTCTATTGATGATATGTCTGAATGAGAAATTCTTTATTAATATTAACCAATACAGACATGTCAAAGTGTAGTTTTAATAGTGTTGCTTTACTAACGTATTATTAGTTTGATATTATTATTAAAAACAGCTCTAAAAGCAACACACTAGAGCTAAGTCTACCTATGTATTTGATTGTAAATTTTGGCGATTTAAAAGATTTAAATTTAAAAAATGATTAAGAATAAATTATTGTCTTTAAATACTCGTAGTATACTTTACTCACAGGTGAGCAGTGACTAATAGCAATGACTCACCAGTGCCACAGCAGCACCGTGCAGTCCTCGGAGCCGGACGCGATGTAGCAGTCCGAAGTGATGTTGCATTCAGAGCGGCACACGCAGGTCACCACGCCGTAATGCCCGAATATTATTTGTACTATTTTAGCTGTACAAACATACACATGCATTAATCATCGTATGATCCTAAACTAAGCAAGCCATGACGCATGACAAGACAAGACCTCTGTCACGGATTGGCTCAGTCGCTCTGTCTAATTTCATACGAGTGAAAGAGACGACATCAAGATATTTCGTGACATAGTGCTGTACTATGGATACTATATCGTCGGTTCAAAGGCGAATTGACGCATGCGCTGTTTTGGTAATTTTCATAAAACCCAGGTCAAAAGACGTAGAATTATTTTCTGATTCCAACGACATATCGCATCTTTAAAAGTATAGAGACCTAACTCAAAAATAATGTTGTTGTAAAATGGTCGTTATAACGACCCGTTAAGGTTTATATTCGAAAACCTAAAATTTCGAAATGGGTTCCTATACTTTTAAAGATGCGATATATAACTCAATATCCCCCAACATAGTTTCAGTATATATACAAACATTTTGCTTTAGCTTTCGACACCAAATAAAGGAGTTAGCGAAACATAGGTATCGACTGACCGGTTTCCGTGGAGAAGACCCGGAAAGAGTTGTCCCAGAAGCCGGCGGCGATCAGGAAGCGGGAGTCGACCGTCGTGACGAAGCAGTTGCTGCGCGCGCGCACGCGTTGCGAGAAGTTGTCGCCCAGTTGCCGCCGGGACAGCGCCTGCGCACCGCCCGTGCCTACAAATACAACACAAGTTATTAGTTAAAGAATCTAAGATTACACATTCCTCATCACACATTCCTGCCAGTTACTCCTGTAAGCCAGGATCGACAGTGGTAGGTAGGAGGAGACCGAGGTTAGACCCTCGATGAGTCTAAAGCTAAAAAGCTATCTTGGCTTAGCTAAGTCCTGGAACCCGCACGAATTTCATTTGCAAATCTATTTCATCTTCCTGCCGCACGGGTATATACCTGGCGTGGTCCGTTTCCCCCCTCCCCCCAATGGTTATTGTTGGGGATTCGTATATATAGCTCAGATCGTCGAGAACTCCATAGTACTTTGTATGACGAATCGTTTCCTTGTGAGCGTAGAATTGCGATGTGTTGGTAGTCGCGCCATCTATTGGCGAGTGGTTGAAGTACTGCTTTGTTGCGAGGTCACCACACTGTCACCACACAAACAGTCACTCCCAAACTCAAAAATCTCCCACGTATTGAGGGAGAACGTGCCCGGTATAATGGCAATAGGCTCGGCCTTTATTACATTTTATTACATTGGGACCAAAATACATCGGCGAAGTGTGGGCGCATTGCACTGCACTCTGCCTACCCATTCGGGGAATACAGGTGTGATGATGTATTATACTATCTATGTATGGTACTAACCCCAGACGGGGTCCATGAGCAGCGGATGCGGCGGGTGGTGGTGGTCCGGCGCGTGTCGCGGCGCGTGCGCAGCGTGGGCGCAGCCGCCGCCCGACCAGCGGTGCGCGGCGAACGCGCGCGCAGCACTCACCTTCAACACAAATCACACTTGTATCAATAAAAAAATTAATGGTAAAAATAATAATTTAAAAACAAGCTTTATTTAATTGCCCTTAGTTTTCGTGTTCTCCTCAGCAAGCCCTTTCATTTGATACCTATACTGTGGAAGTGCAGAAAAAATAACTATTCCGCCATCTTGGATGAACCGCCATATTGGAATTAGAATGACGTCACATAGCTTAGCATGCATTGTCATCCAAAATAAGCATGTATACCAAATTTCAGCTCAATCGGTTAAAGATTTAAAATTCAGTTGCAAAATTCCACCCGGACATACATTGCAAGTTAATATAAAGCTTGTAATTACTGTGAGTTTACCTTTCAACAAGGATAGGACTGACAGAGCAATCGTCCCAATATAATTTTGGTGATACATTTTTGTCATCCATAGAAACTTTTCACTTATACTAACTACCGGCTCGCTAAATAACGCATATTTCTGAAAATATATTGATTACGGACAAGTAAATATCCCCTGACAACACGCGCTTCGCATGCTCCCAAACAAGGCAATGCTTGTACTATGGGTAGCATACAATGGACTTTTGAATAGGTATTAGGTATTACGCAACCGACATACATACCTACATACACGTGCCTACCTAAACCTAATCAATGTCCAATGATTCAATTTCAAAAATAGACAGTTTCAATTTGAGATAGAAACATTGTTTGGAAACATTCACATTATTATTTCATATTCAGTTGTAACCGTGACCGATTTGTTTTTGAGAACACATTATAAAACTCCCGGCACACTGGGGCGTCTAAATCCGCGCGTCAAAATTGTTTGCCAATAGGTACCTAATTGAACTATATATATATATATTTGGAACAAAATAACAGAGAAGCAAATGAAATAAAAACGTTGACATTTGCGAAAGTTAAAAACGGTGCAATGTCAGCGCCCATTTCCCTAAAATGCGTAAGTTAGATTGCTCCATACATGAAAAAACAATAATAATAAACATTTAAAATTCGCTCTTTGTGTGTCTATGACTGTGTGTATGTGAGTGTATGTGTGTATGTGTGTGTGTGTGTCTGTGTGTGTGTGTGTGTGGGGGGGGGGGGGGGGGGGGGTTACAACAAATGACATTGACGGCGCGAGCAATTTCTTTCGCGTGGCGACGGGGCTTTTACCACAGAAATTCAATCTTTATGTATATATACACGGAGTTCGTTTTGGTATTGGCAAAATATCTGATGTGCGAATTTTGACGCCCCAGTGTACGTTTGGTTTAAGTACTTACCTACCTATCAATGACGTCACTAACGTTTTGAGATCGATAAATACCGGGCAAGTATGTAACTCTTATTGCTATAAATTGTTGCAAGCAACCAAACATCATGCCAGATTTTCAATACATCTCGACAACTGTGCTTAACAGAAGGTGATTGAAACTCGTTTACAATATAATTACGTAATCACTCTGCAGGTCAATACATTACTGAAACCCTGACAATAGAAATGATGACCTTAGTACTTGTCAGTGAGTAGGTACCTAGGTATGCGATAATAATATTCGTTCTGTCACTTTCAATATCACAACACAAGGCTTCTTAATAAATTTCTGTGCAACAAATAATATATAGTAACTACTTGTAGTCATATAATTTTAATACTTCTTCGTTTATGAATGAAATTATGTAATTTTATGAATTATAAATAGGAATGGCTGACTTATTTCTTCTTAAATTCTTCTCGTTTTTTACCATTATTTTTCTTATATGCTATTGTGCTACAAGGGGGATTGCCACTGAGAAGATCCGGAAAGATTCTCAGCAGGCTTCGAGTACTAACCGTAACTACAGCAGGCATAGCCAGCTGAGGGTAAGTATTCGCTGATACGTGCACCACGGCGGCGTTCGAAGGCAGCTTCAGTCTTAGACACACGTCGTCGGGAGCCGCGGCGAACATGAGCGGTGCCAGGTGCATCGTGGAAGACCTGGGCGGATGCGGCTCGCTCAGCAGCTGGGCTGGCGTCTGCCCGAAACTTCGAATCTGGTCTTCTATAGCGGTCCTGGTCACCGGCTCCGTGATCTGGTCGAGCCGCACTCCGCCTTCGTATGTCAGGTAGTAGAAGACGTTCGTTGCACGAACGGCTTCGGGACCTGGATGGTGAAAGACATATACTTGTAAAGCCCAAAGACAATTCTATAAACAACTATAGTAACTCCTAGAAAAAGCACATTGTGCAATGACATGTCATCGATGTCGTGAGCGGATTTTTTCGCGGGGTCTCGTTGGTTTGTAACACAGAAGTTTAATCTTTATGAGTATTGTTGCAGAGTACATTTTCAAAGAAAGTCTGTTTAATTCGGTCGCTCTAAGTGCAGTACATCAGGGTTACAGTGGAACTTCAACCAGACAACACATTCTCTAGCAATGCTTGTATCATGGGCTTCATACATTTGATCAGGCGATCCGGTTACACCACGATTAGCTGATTAATCTATGATGGCCAGTTTTGAAATTTGCCACTAAGGGATATCGAAACCACAGCCACTCGTTTCAGTGAGCCCTATGTTCAAATTACCAGGTTATCATCAAAATCCATTCCAATACCATCATACCTCTCTGTTTATATCCAAATATGAGATCAATCCATTGATGGAGCTGGCAGCTGACGAATTCAGACTCGAGCGCCATCCTGTTGATCCTAACGAACTCCTCGGCGGAGGAGGCCCAGGGCGGCAGGATCACGTCTCCGGACGGTGAGTCCGGGATGCCGAGCCTGTACCCCGAGCTGTTCACCAGCATCTCCGGGAGGAAGAACAGCTCCGGGACCAGCTCCTGTGGAGTACCATCATAATATGATTGATAGCCAATTACAAAGGCTTTTTGTAAATTTCTGCTATATAAATGTTTGGTAGCAAAATAAAAGTCTTGCCACAAAATTTAAATTCAAATACTGCGAAGGAGATTAGTTAAGCCGCTATAAAGGAATTATCCAATTTATATACGAGTATAAGGGAGGTTTAATTTATAACCGATAAAAATATTCGACAACAAAGAGTATAGGGTTAAGACAAAAAACTATTTACTTAACAATTGTTTGATACGATTTCAAGATCACATTTGGGTCCAAAGAAATTCACACAAAATAATGTTGAATTAATTTTGATTGGGATAAAATTAAAATTTGACAGAAGAGCATAGCACAAAATGCGGCTACAATAAATAACGGCTGAAATCCGTAGATGGGCACGTCAATAGTTTCAACAAATAAAATCTCTACCTACTCTAGTAAAATCTTTTGTTATAGTTTATCGTTTGACAGTTTTCGATAGACAGCTGACTGAGACTGCTTACATTTTCCATCTTCATACCTTAACATCGGAGGTGTCTCTCTGGCAGTTCTTCCAGGACATGGCGATGGAGGAGAAGAGCCGGTTGGGGTGGTCGAATTTGCCGCCCTGCAGCGCCAGGAACATCGTGGTCATCGGCTCCTACACATGGAATACAGTTAATAGTCCAAAAAGGTTTGATTGATGATTACGATGAGGTTTGATGATTACAATGTACCTATAGTTGAACATCGCTGATTTGTCTTACACATAAAAAAATCGTCTATGCGGTAACCGCTTCTCACTTCTATACTCCTAGTACCTCACAAAATTATAAAAGTGTGTTATTATTTTTTATTACTGTTAATCTATGTAACTTATGCCTCTTTTGACTAATACTAGGAGGCGCCTTATGCCTAAATATTAAACTGTTGCTTAGAGAAAAAAAAGTTTTCTAAACCGTTAGTCAACGAGTAAGGATATTAGGAGCCGCCTTGAGTTACAATACCAATTGGGCGACGCTTATGTTTAGCTAATTTTGATATTTTCGCGTTTCCAACCAACGCGAAAATATTTCTAATAATGAAACACCAAGGACCCAAGTCGACAAATAAATAGAGCCTAGTGAACAATGGTACATCGGAAGAATGCCTTACGTACTTATTTGTCGTTAGTGAAAAGAGTTTCTTAGGTGCCTATATTCGTTTCATTATAGATCATATTTGTTTTAATTCCAGCCGTAACCTAAAGAAGTCCTTAAGGGTATTTTCGCCTGCTTTTAAATTTTTTTTTCCTTTTCCAGCGGTTGTCACATTGGATCGCGTTCGATGCGTCTGCGCATGTGTTCCCGCGCGTCCCTGGCGCTCGCTATATTGTTTTGACACCTACACTTTTAGTGCAGACGTCTTAATGCATATGCACTAATTTACTATGATCGTCTGCCGTCGCGTCTCTTTGATGGCATCCTTTATGAGTTTCTTTAACTATTGTTCAAAGACGAAGAGACTCTGACTTGAAATAGCATGTTGACGCGCTGTAAATTCACGTGTTCAAGATAGATGTGTTCCATTAGCATTTTATTCTATTCGGGAGCGGGATTTATGGGTAAAATAGATTCTCAAGTTTATGTTCTCCTGGTAGATAAGTGTTTAATTATCATGTTATATACTCAACATATGATTGCGTTATGTGATCTTAGTCCTTTATTTTTATTATCTATAAACTGACTTTTACTATTTGTTTATCTGTGGTCCTTTGTTGACAGATTTTAAACAACATAATCATTAAACTTAAATGATTTATCAATGCATTGAGTGCTTTGTTTCTGTTATAGTTTTGTTCACATCGCATCGTAACAAAAACTAAATTGTGAAGTAATTTCACGTTAATAGGTATTAATATTAATAAGAGCGGATTTTCCAGTTACAATTACGTAACGAATACACGATTAAGCTATTAAATCTCGATTAATTTTCACAAATAGTTCTAGATTCTTACACCTAATCGTCTTTTGCATTGTTGAAATAATTGCCGGATAAATTATACTTCTAATCCATTATCCAGTTGAGTTAATTTCTTTCAGTCAGTCGAGAGAACATTTAAATCTAGCTGCAAACCATCATACAATGGCATTTTCAGTAGAAACGTGTTCTACAACCGCGGAAAGACTGTCACAGTCTTTTTGGTTTAGGAATTAAAACACTAATTTAATACCAAATTAAAAGACTTGTGGAAATATTATTCGTTCTATATGGTTACATTTTAATTTGAACTGAATGGTCAAAGCCGATACGGATAACGAAATAAAAGAAATAATAGGTACCACCCATGTTCCATATATCATCAGTCACGCTAGCCGGCGCGTGCGCATTCAGTTTGCTCTTAATATCGCACACGCAAATTGCATACATTGTCACTTGTGATAAGATAAATTCGAATCCCTAATTCTAAACTAAACTAACTGTTTTGACTCATGGAAAAAGTTCATTCTTCAACGAAATTACACTGACAGCGCGAACGATTCATGGAGTTATTTTTGGTGTAGATTTTAATTATCTCCATCATTACTTAGAGTGTATTTCAATGGCGATCATAAGCTTACTACGTAGCGTAGGTATAAAGGTGTTTATAATAAGGTGTGTATTTTGATAAGGAAATTAGTATACACCTTGAGTAGCGAGGTAGCCGGCCCAAGTGGGAAAGATACCAAGCCTAGTAGTTCAGTTAGCTCCTACAACTAAGCTAAATGCTTATATTAATAGTGACCAATACTTCAAAAGCACGGATGGGGATCAAAAATATAACCTCTTAGCTTTTTACACGGCGTTGTATGATAAAATAGTGAAGTAAGTCTGTTTTTACAACAGATGCATTTGGTAAGAAAGGTTTTACAGTACCGTCTTACAGTCTGTAGTATGAAGGTGTACTCACAATCCGCACAAGCCAGTTGAGAACAAACGCTGCTGTGGAGTAGTGAGTCCCGTAGTGGAATGGTGGAGTGGACTCGTGCTCCCAAGTGTTATACCGCTCCTCGAAGTAAGCGCGTCGTGATGGGTTCAGAGCGCCTATTGGCTGAATCAGAAAAAGTTAGTTAAACATAATGTATAGTCTAACAACGAATGTCTATGATGAGAAGTTGGAAACATTAATCTATACAAATAAATAAAATTGGAGTGTCTGTTTGTAATATCAAAATAACACTTTTTTACCAAATGCGAATGAAAGTATATACGATACCTATAACGAAAACGCAATTTTTTTTTTGTCTGTCTGTCTGTCTGTCTGTTTGTTTGAGGTAAACTTCTAAACGGCTGAACCGATTTCAATGGGACTTTCACTGACAGATAGCTGACGTTCCAAGGCGTAACTTAGGCTACTTTAATTTTAGAAAAAGCATTAGGGTTCCGCGGGAAAAACATAATACCCATATTTCCGGGTAATCTCCCTAAAGTCCACGCGGGCGAAGCCGCGGGCACAGCTAGTGTGTGATAAAATTAGTCTTTAAGTTACCAATAGTATCACTAGTTGGGCTTGGTGTAAATTCACATAATTTATTTTGCGAGCCTTTCAACGCCGCTAGGATCTGATATTGCTTATTGAAGGTGAAGCATGGCATATTTAAGTTTATTCCTTTACTACTTAAGATAACTCTAGTAGAATAAACAGTGAATGCCATTTCTCGTAGTTCAGGCCCGATGCTTGGCCAACAATGATGTTATAAAATATACGCTCTGCTGTCTTCTTCTATAGGTCTCTCCCTCAAATCAGGCGCCAGATCAGATCGTACGTCCGCTACGTACAATCTAACGATTTGTACATCATAGAATTGCATCGATGTACTAGGATTACATAACGTGTGAAGAGTGCTTGTATCATTCAGGTCAAGTTGCAATTGATGCAGTCAGATGCTTGAGTATCACATGTAACTTCATCCGCATCCTAAAGGCCATATAGTCCATAAGACAAAAGCTCTAGAATTCCAGGCAATTATATTTTTTCCCCGAAAAGGTCATGCAATGCAAGTACATACAAAATGTAATTACTAGGCAAACATAATATACAAAGATATGTCAACAAACCTTGGAGAGATCCCTGTAGTTAGAAGGCTGACTCAGATCCAACTCCTCACTCTCATAGTTGGTGAGTATCCACGGGAACACCGGGTATTGATTCAGGTCATTGTACGTGCGTCCTGCGAACAAAAATGCTGAGATACTTATCTGGGAAAATTATCTTTCACAGTGCATGAAGCGCAAATATTTTCAATAGATTCCAAAACAACGGAATTATGTTTATTAATCACATGAAATACTTAAACAATTGATAAGTGAACTTGCGGGATTAACTACCTAGCTTGCGGGATATCTATAAAAAACTACCTAGGTAGGTATGTTGCCATGAAATATTTTTAAAGAATTGCTCAAGAAAATGATTTCTACGTACCAGGTCACCATAAAAACCTAAACGTTAGCCGTTAAATATTCTTAAAGAACCGAGTAATTGGCAACTTTCTACGGGTTCCTCACGCGCCATTAGCCCCAAAGCGAGTTTCCCTTGGACAATAAGTGTCGTACTATGGCGTCGGCCTCATTGCCAACTTAAGCAACACTTTGCCAATGTTGGCAATACATCCTTCACGGATTTAGCCGCTCATTGATTAGAATATTGACCCTGTTATAAATCGATAACGGTGTTTATTCTCTTAGTCCACAAGGTAAACTTAACTAAACTAACCCCTGTTTCCATAATTTCCTCCCATCTCCTAGCCGAGATTAATTTTCATTATGAAACTAACACCTTACTAGGACTACAAGTTAAAAGCGGACAAAATGTGGGCTTCTGCCTAAATATAGATAGCTTTCAGTGTAGTTTTTTGTCCCTTAAATTTTGATTAAAGCGCAACTAACATTAAGGCATACTTTAATGACGTAAAATATGCAAGAGAGAAATAGATTTAGTATTTCAAATTTAGTGTCGTTTGTGTACAAGAGAATTGGGGTGAAAATTTCGATGTTTGCACTGTCTTCATTGTTTTGGTAATGTCGAAACAAGGGATATTTTTTGTTTGCAATCTATGCAATCAAACAATTGCTTTATTTTAACAATGGAGTTCATTTTCAGTTGACACGGTGCACTTTAGGAATAGATTTGATGGATAAACAGTAGGCACATAAACAGTTTGACCCTATTAGAAAAATGCTATATTGACACTAAAAATATGCAGTGCTATATATAGGCTGTATCAAAAGTCCTAAATAATACCTTAGGTACATATGCGGTAGCTCTTATGTGGATGCTTTGTGAAGACAGTTTATACCTAACTATCGTAGTTTATGAGTTATAGACCTTTGAATATTTATCACAAGTATCATGTTCTGGCCTTTGGGTACATCCATGATCCTATCAAGCAGTATAAACTACATTTACGAAGGGCGGCTACCAATATTCACATGACAGAACATGAAAATTTAACATAGAAGTCGAGATATTACTAGTCATAGAAATTAACGACGTAAAAAAAGTTGGAAAAACATGGTCGAATTTCGATCAAATTTTTATACCATTCAGTTGTATACCCGATAGGTACTGATGTAAACGTCAAAGTATTATTTCGGACTTCTGAAATGTCCTGTATATACTTTGAAGTTTTGTACTAAACAAACACATTTTATAAAAATATAAGTATGTAGGTACATTTGTGTATAGTGGTATTGTCAAACTAATTGGAACTGAAAAAATTGAAGTACCTAATTATAATTTTGTACCAACACTAAATTACCACATTTTCAGCCACGAGCGTTCTTAAATGGACTTCTTTTTAAATAATACTCTGTGCTAATAGACATAAAGATTGAATCACTTTGGCAAAAGTCACGCTATGACGCGTAATTAGCACGCGTCATCGATGATATTTCATTGAAAAATGTGCTACTTTTATGAGTTTATACAGTTCATTTTGGTTCTACTGTAGAAGATAGAGCGCAGCATTGTTCGATGCAATTTTTTTATTAATTTACTTAAATAGGGAAACATACTACGATACCTATACGGGGATAGGTCATGTGATCCGATATCAATGGTCAAGTTTATCTGGACAATACATTACTTATTATCTTACAGTCTGTTAAGTATGCCTATTATGGGAAGAGCTAGCGGGATCGGGTTTAAAAGCAAATATTTCCTTATTTTGCGTAAAGTTGCCTCAGATTACGCTTCGACGAATCGTTGTCGTAACTTAGGGATCCTTAGCCGTCGACTAACGGTTGATGAAACGATTTTTTACTTTAAGTAACTGCTTAATATTTAGGCATCACATTAAGGCGTTTCCTAGTGTTAGGTGTTAGTGTTAGTGTTAGTTAGGCATAGGTCCTAGAGTAATCGACTTAGAGATTAGGTAATGCTTCGGCTATGGTACCAGGAGGTCAGGAATCTAAAGAGTACTATTATTTCAAAAGTATTACGTTCTGAAACTTCTATAATCGGCTCGACTCAAGTACCGATATCGGGTGAAAGTGTTTATGTACGTCGCTAACCGTTATTATGTAATAAACATTGCTGTAACTGTGTTACGTTATATACTAGGTATATAGGTCTTATGTTATTGTGACTTAACTACAGAAAATATCCTAGAAATACGTATGTTTTCCTCCGACTTCAGAGAATTTAAAATTTGGTCTAATGCCGTAGCGAACTGGTAAGTATTTGTTTTTGATCAGTAGGTAGGTAGGTGGTTTTTTTCATCGCCAGGATATCCGTTGTAAATGAATGAGCGAAGATTAGATTAGTCCAGAAAATACATTGAGAGAACGTATATTTACATTTGTAACTGTAAAAACTTGATAGGATATTAAAACATGTGTATAAAATACAAAATTTCGTTACCACAGTTCGTTTACAATTTAATTATAGCCAGTTAGCGTTTAGTATTTAATAATATGTATATAGGTATATATACCTATAATTAAAAGGAAAATAAACAATAAAATATCAGATTCATATTGGTTTTTCACGTATTTATGTACCAATTACCAGGATCGCATATTTACAAGCTGTTATCGTACACCCTTTGACCGCGGCGGGTGTCCAATCATTATTATCACGTCCAGTGGTATTGTTGTCGTCACGTGGAACACTCTCCCCGGCTGCCAGACAGCCCAGGCCTTCAGTCAAACGCTTGCCAACTTTCGTGCCAAACGTACATACCAACAGATAATGTGATAAAAAATCCGTGAAAATAACTTAGAAAGGCGCAATTAGCTTAAGAAAGAGATGCTTCAAGTGAGAGTTAAGTGAAAGATTGCGTTCGAATTTTGAAATGCTGTGACGTGTTTTATTTGAACGACAATAATATAGTGATCATGCTGAGGAACAAAGCTATGGAACTGTTGAAAAGGTATATGATAACTCCTTATGTTTATGATGGCCTAGTAATGGATGAAAAATGAGAGTGAGTGTTATGACCTGTATAAGTGTCCTCGGTTTGATTCCTAGGTGGGTCAAATTATTCTGATAAAGGAATCAGGCTGCAAGTATGTCAGGTAATTATCTGTTCGTCCCGTATAAAAAATTGAACGTAATAATTTTTTATCAACTATGGAAATATATACGATGCACCTTTGCAAACCCCTTTCGGAGGATGATGATTGTAAGTCAGTTGGTTATCTTATTCGTGATGATTATATCCATCTCTATCAATAACTGATTAGATATTATGATCTTATATCACTTTTACTAATTCTTTGGTAACCTTAACCTGTGTAATAAAATTACAAAAGTTACCAAACTTCATAACAATTAGGTACACGTTCGTGACAATTGTTATTATTTGGTTCACTACCAATACTCTGAAGTGTACGAATAGACTGTAAGAACTCATAATTATTAACAACTTAAAGTTGAATTCAACTTTAAGTTGGCCTTTCTATCGACATATCATTTCATATCATTTTGTAATTAATTAAATGTTCGTAATATACTGATATCATCACCTATTGATTTAGGTAATTGGAATGAATGATGATAACCTCGTTTATGACATAGATTTGTAAAAATTAATCCAATTGTCCACCATATCAATTTGATAGTCATTGGTTACGAGAGTTCAATGACACCTGCCTGCGCTAGTTTCGGTTTCGATGCAAACGAATGACACCGAACATACAGCAATCATTAAACCGAAAAAAAACAGAAGCAATTAACGAGAATGGCGATTGTTTACACAATAGGTACGTACTAAATAGTTGCATTGAATATTCACCTGTACTACCTACCCAAATTAAAAGATATTTCAACTCACCTAAAAGGCTCTACAAAACATGTGTGAACTTGATTAATGAAAAAATGTGTGAATTTCACATAAATCAATGAAATAATTAAATTTCACGAGTTCATTCTGTTACATACCAGGAGAACATATCCAATTAGCAACGTCGTGAGAAAATAATCAGAAAATTGGGCTTTATAACTACAACTTTAAATAAAAAAAAGATCCTTTGAATGTCGTTAGTAGATACATTAAACTTGTAAGTTATCTACAAGAAGAATTTTATATTTCTGTGTGTTTTACTGTACCTACACGTAAAATTCATTTTTATAATGTGTATGATAGAAATCTGGCTAGTTAAAATAATAAGAGGACGCAACTGGATTGCAACAAATCCGCAACTTGAAGTTAATTGAGTTTTAAGTGAAGAAACAGAATAAGTAAGTCGGTTGTATTCTTGCCATGGTCTGATCTTACGATTCACTCAAGATCCGTTAGAGTAATCTATTAATTAGGTACCTACATTATAAACATGAATTGAGATATTCTTCATAACCATAAAACCAATCTACTGACAAGGAGACCATAAACTACAAGAAATCACAATTAGATAAGGAACATTTTTTATTACGAAACAATAGAAAAATCTCTTTATACTTACTAGGTAACCATGAACAACGAGAGTTATTATCAACATTATTTGCGGTGGATAGATACAACATGGTTTGTATTATGTCATGAAATGATTGGTAATATGTTAACAACAAAGTCCCTAACTATCCGGCGGCGTCTTAAATCACTGTGCTGACGGCAATAAGACGCTAAGTGAGACGGCAAGTACGCTCGTGATAATATATTACCACACATTTAACTGTTTGCGTTACATTTTCCTCTAGTTAGCGGCAATTTTTACACACATTTCCACACGATTTTGACAAACAGAGGTAGCAAATGGGGAATATAGTTTTTGTTTGTGTCTCTTGTTCACTACAGCCCTTTTAACGTCCCACTGCTGAGCACGGGCCTCCCCTCAATGTGAGGAGTATTTCAGGCCATAGTCCACAACGCTGGCCTAGTGCGGGTTGGCAGACTTCACACATCTGTAGAGAACCAGACACGATCTCTCAGACGTGCAGGTGTCCTCACGATGTTTTCCTTCACCGTTTCATAGCAAGTGATAATCTCGGATGAAAATGAGATTCGCACATAAATCTCAGAGGTGCGAGCCGGGGTTTGAACCTGCACACTTTGATTTGCAAAGCGTGCGTTCGACCACTCGGCTACCACTGTCTCTTGTTTATTCCGTTAACATTTATGGAAAAGACTTTGCATGTAGATAAGTCGATTGAGCTGTAGATAGGTATTGCCTTAATATTGGCTAAAGGTAACTAATTGATGCGTTTAGCTAAATGAGGAATTCCTGCTCAGCTGATCAGCCGCGGGCATTACGCTCTGGACATATTGGGGCGAGCGAATTCACTTGTTTTTTTTTATATGTATGATTTAATTTCTGTGGCGTTCGCGTTATCCATATAATTTCGTTGAAAAATGTGCTTTACCTATAAGTTACTACAGTACGTTTTGGTATGAGCAAAAAACTGGTTGCGCGCATTTTGGCGTGCCTCACAGTGCGGATTTGTGCAAAGCATCATCAGCCTTATGTTGATGATTGCATGCTAATTTATGCTAGCTTGGTGTGTGTCAAGTGTGCGGTAGGTACACGTTCAGCTTGATTAAATGCTTTGTCTCGTTATTCATGCGTGTATAAATTATCAATTACTTTGGGAATGCACATTTTAATCGATAAGAAACCGGCTTAGGCACAAGTAGTCTTAGAACAAGTATCCGCGGCAACCATGACTTAAAAAGTATTCGAAATAGAAACAAAATTACCAGGCAATCATATAATCAATTAAGCTTAGTAGTTAGAAGTTTGAATCATAAATGGACTAATTATAAATATTAATTGTATTGCAGTCGAAAAATCTTCCTATGTATTCCTGATGTATCATCTAATTTGAAGTGCAATATCCTCATTATTATATTCTTATCTTCGGGAGATTGAGACGTAATGACGCAAACTTGAACTAAGAGGAATCTTCTTAGATTGAGAAGCAGACGGGATCGAGAAGCAAATAATTTAATTAATAATGTTTTCTTTATTTCATAAACATCAAGTCAAGCAAGGGATAGGCCCATTATTAGGGTTCCCCGCACAATAAAACGTCCATGATTCACCAGCGGGCCTCGCCAGCCTGCATGTGACCGTTAAAGTGGCTCATTGGCGTCGTTTGCACCCAGCTCATTTTCCAATAAACACTTTGTTATCATTGCGCAAGCGCTGATCGTACGGCTTATTCCATTGGGATATACTATATTCACATCTGAAGGGTAGCGTATGAAGTTTTTTATATTTATCAATAGATCAAATCGCTTTGTACCTCGCATTGAATGAAATAGTGTTCTCGATATTTTTAATAGCCTCTCTTGGTGCTTTGCAGTGCATCTGTGCCTACCCTTTCGGAGCACAAAGACTTGATGCTAGACTAGATTAATTAACAATATTTATGTGACATTTAAAAAGGAAAAGGTTTGTATGTAGACTAGGGCACCAGAGCGAACGGAGATATTGCATCGCAATTATTTTTAGGGTTTCAGTTTCTATAACCTTATGTACTCCTAGTACTTGATGTACTATCAATAGATGCAATCACACTTTACGACATCCATTACATTGTAATAGTTCTTGTAACTAAACATTTTGTAAATAAACAAACAGAGGACGTTAACTAGACGGATTGTCAGTTACGAGACTGATTGCGAGAACCGTTACTAATTTCGGACGAGTTATGTCATAGTGACACTTACATACGACTATAATCGGTAGGTGGGTATATAAAGTGAAACAAATATTAGCAATACCTTATAAAAGAGGTGAAAATCTAGACAAATGTTGCTGATTCTGTGGCCACCGAAATACGGAGAGAGAATTTGACAGCTCCTAACATATATTTGTCTCGCCCATACGTTACGGGCGTGAGAAGGACGGCTATAGCACTACGAAACTACGGAACTATAGCAAAAATGCTGAAGCCTGTTTAAATAGGATTAGGCCTGCCGCATACCGGGGCGTCAATGTTTTGCCATACCAAAACAAACTGTATTGTCTCATACAAAAAGTTAATTCTTCAACTAAATCGCGACAGCGCAAGCGAATTTTGCGCGTGGGGGCGTGGCTTCTACACCAGAAATTCAATCTTTATCCATATTGACACAGAGTCCGTTTTGGTATTGGAAAAATTTTGACGCGCAGCGTTGACGCCCCACTGTGCGCCGGGCTTTAACGAAACGAGGTGGTGATTAGTTTATCACGATTCGGCTTTTGCTGTGGGATATCTCGAATTGTTCGTCGTGACATACATTAAAGTAGGTACAGCGACACATTCATAAATTCACAATCTTCCTTGTTTTTGTAATTAATAACCGCAGATTTGTATTATACTTAGAAACCTCCTTTTTTGCGTGGTATTTTTTTTTAAATATGATCTTTATTATAACAGATATGTTGACGTGCTTCTGTGACGCAATACGTCCTATATACATCAACACACCTTTATTCCCCGAAGGGGCAGGTAGAGGTGCACGGCAGTGCACCCATTTTTCACACATTTATTTTTAGTCCCGATGTAATAGGAGACGACCGTATTGTCATTATACCGGGAAACCCTCATACGAAGGAGATTTGGAAATGGCGATCGAACACGAAATCCGAAAATCTCAGAGGTGCAAGTCTTAATAGGCCCCTGTTACATGTTGGGACCAACACACACCGGTGAAATGTGAGTGCATTGCAGTGCACCTCTGCCTACCCCATTTGGGGAATATTTGTTGATTTTATGATGTATTTTATTTTATGTTTCTACGCCTTTTTAAATGGTATTAGATCGCTAATCTAAGTACAGTTGGGTTTTTAAAGGGCTACATTTATTTATCTGTAAATATGAATATTAGTTTAAAGTATGTTTGACCTGCAATCGTGTTCAGGAACATGAGGTACTCGAAGTTGGAGATCTCCCGCCGCTGCCACTTCTGCGTCATGTTCGAGTTGCGCATGAGTTGACGCGGCGACATCATTGATGCGCGTCTGTAACAATATACATGCAGGATTTATAAAGGTGTCCAATGTAAATAAAATATATTTAAATTGTAATATTTTAATTGTATTAGTAAAAACATATTAAAAAACCGGCCAAGTGCGAGTCGGACTCGCGCACGAAGGTTTCCGTACCATTATCTATAAAAACTTTCCTTAAATATTCCTTTTATTCTGTTTTTTAGTATTTGTTGTTATAGCGGCAACATAAATTCATCATCTGTGAAAATTTCAACTCCTAACTATCACGGTTCATGAGATACAGCCTGGTGACAGACGGACGGACAGAGAAGTCTTAGTAATAGGGTTCCCGTTTTACCCTTTGGGTACGGAACCCTCAAAAGGGTTTATAAATTCCGAAGACTAGTAGTATATAATAGTCCATGATGAGAATCAGTAAAGCGTGGAATCTTTACCTGACGGCTTATTCTAGATGACTTGCGATAATTATTCATTTTTTGTCCGGATCTGTCAATATCATGTTACAGAAAATTGCATCATAATGTATGTATAAAAGATTATTTTTAATAAACAAACTATAATTACTAAGCTGTAACCAGTTTTTGTGCATTACGACCGTCTCAACTGGATAATTTTATATCGGTGTTAGGAAACAAAAAGGTAGAACTAACCATTCGTTTTGTTCGTCGTATATTGAAGTTAATAAAAGTGGTAAATCATATTAAGCATAATTAGTTGACTAAATACTCGTTTCCCAACTTTATAAGCAAACGTTTAATAATTCTACTGGACTCTTTTTATTCCTTAATTGACAGTCAGAATTTTATATATTTTTTAATTCCAGCAAAACATATATTGTGTGTTTGAAATAGCACAATAAAGCCTTTTTTTAAACTTCCTCGCAATTTTTCCATATTTTCCCAAAGGTGATTCGTCATCCTTCATACATTAGCTGCCATGATTTGCGTCATTGTCTGTGGTTACCATGGTTACTCTCTCTCTCTCATTCACTCACTCATGGTTCTCTAATGTCAATGATTGGATATTTAATAAATAATAATTAATCCCTATTTTCTCACCGTTTAAACCTTCCCTGAACTACGACGAACATTTTAAAACCAAAATCAGCCAAATCGGCCCAGCCGTTCTCGAGTTTTAGCGAGACTAACGAACAGCAATTGATTTTAGATAGAGATAGAGATTATTCACTTAATTTTTTTTGTTATTATTTCTCTTGTTATTCTTCTGTTAACAGCGGCCTTTTCAGAGTCAGAATATTTTATTAATGTAAACCAATACAGGCACTTACTATTAGTATCTCTACCACCCATTCGGAATGCATTTCCTATGGAGGAGAATGGGCAAGAAACTGCCATGGTTGCTTTTTTCCACCTCTTATAGTAATCTTATAGTATAGTACTCGAATATTAACTGTAAATCTTGGACTAAACTGTATTAGCAGTAAGGGGGCGTAAAATATCTTGTGGTATTCGACGTTTCTTACATATAAATAATTTTGAATTTACAAGGGTATATAACATGTATTGGCCTGAAAAACGTTTTGTAACGTCCCTGTAAAACGTATGATTCAAAGTTACCTAAGACAACAGACATGTTACCATAGACAAGATACCATAGACAACTTCTTCAATTCTAAGACATCTAAATGTCCCGTAAAGTATGTAATATGTATGTATGTTTGTTTGTTAACCAAACTAGCAGTTTGTGGTTGATTTTTTTTCAATTAATATGAAAATACTGGAGCGAGAAAACTTACTCGACTAGTTTTGAAAATGTACCTGCTTTGTGTCCATGTACCTATAAAGATATATTTTCTGTGGTAAACTCCAAGCGACAACCAGTCAAAACTCGCTTGCGCTGTCTATGAAATTTCGCTGAGGAATGAACTTTTTATATCGGCCAATACAGTTCGTTTTAATATTGGCAAAACATTTACCGCACGAGTTTTAACGCCCCAGTGTGTGTGGGACTTATACCTACCTGATGAAATAACTGGTTCATAAAATTAAAATTTCATAATACACATAGACTAATACCCGTTGCATTAATTAACTATGACTCAAGTATTGAGCTTCCATCCTTGACCTTCCAGAGTGCACTTCGGCGGTTCTAGAAAGATCCAGCCGCTCCATTAGTTTGAAAAAGTTCGTTGTTGCACCATGTTTTTGTGTGACTTTATAATTAGACTGGAGCATACATAAATTAAAATTGGACAAAGAGTCAGCCGTCTTAGGTATTATGCTAAATCTTACGACGTACGATCTTGGCGATTTTGGAAAGAGAATACTTAAAGAATTAATTATCGCCAGACAACACATAATCATCGTATGATCCCAAACCAAGCAAAGCTTGTACTATGAGTACCATACGATGGACTGGGGGCGATCCCACTTACACCCAATGCAGGGAAAATTTCGAAAAGGTCATTTCCGAAATTCGTCACTGGCGTCAAATCTGTGACAAAATTGGTATATTTTAAATTATGATGTGTATCTATTGCATTTATTAGTGCTTTTAATTACTTGACATTTGCGAAATATCCGCTAATTGCAGGTAAACACATATCTTTCGCGGTGCATGCCAAAGCGATCCCGTGGCGCCCCGATATAAGCGGAAGATGGTACACCGTCGGTTTTTAGTGGGTATACGGCCTTCTGCCGGGACTCCCACATAACCCTTCTACTTCCCCCGAGGTGGCAGGGTATCCATAAAGGATTTTCCGACGTTAAAAAAAAAAGGTAAACAAAACACATTTCTCATCTTATTCCGTTAAGTTTAATTTCATTCTTTTCATAAAAAAACAGACAGGTCGAATTAAGAACCTCCTCCTTTTTGAAGTCGTTTAAAAAGAACAATATTGGTCGAGTGCGTTTTGACGTTTAAACGCCCGTGGGCTTAAGGGACAACTCTTCGGCACTACGTTGACATTGGCAGAATCACATTGGGCCAGACTCAATGGGAAGAGGCCATTAAACAAAAAGAAAAAAGGAGGGAAAACTGAAATTATGAAACATAAATTAAAGTGTTATAAAAGAAACACTACACGCGACACACTCATATATATTGGCAAACGCGAATAATCCACGGTCATATGAGTACCTACTTCCGCGTCACGTGCCCACCTCCGGCCGCGAGCATGGCAAGCAAATACACCTAGTTAGTTCGTAGTAATCCATACTTTCGACTACAGAAAGCGGTAATGTCGTATCTTGAAATATCTATATATTTTAAAAGCAGTTTATGCTGTTTGTACGTAAATTCCACCTTTTGGACTCACCAAAGAAGTATAGCAGTGTAAGTAAAGCAGTGGTAGCCGAGTGGTCGAACGCACGCCTTGCAAATCAAAGTGTGCAGGTTCAAACCCTGGCTCGCACCTCTGTGTTTATGTGCGAATCTCATTTTCATCCGAGATTACCACTAGCTATGAAACGGTGAAGGAAAACATCGTGAGGAAACCTGCACGTCTATAGAAAGGCGTGTGAAGTTCACCAACCCGCACTGGGCCAGCGTGGTGAACAATAGCCCAAAAATCTCCCTCGTATTGAGGGAGAATGTGCCTGGTATAATGGCAATAGGCTCGCCCCCTATTACATTGGGACCAAAAATACATCGGCGAAGTGTTGGCGCACTACAGTGCACCTCTGCCTACCCCTTCGGGGAATACAGGCGTGAATTGATTTTTATGATTTGTGCATACCTTATATTTTGAACAATTATCGGCTTACATATTGTTTTCTTATATTTACGCGAATACTATACATTGAAATTAAACTATCCGTAAAATAGTTTAATTTCAATTATCGGCTTGTTAAAAATAAAATTTAATTTTCCAGTCATGATTAGGCTTCTGCGCAACTTTTTCGCGCATACAAACATCACGTGGTCCCCACTCTCAGACCCCTTGCTCGACAGGACAGCTGGGATCTCAGTTATTTGACAATATTGAAATATATCTGTTATTTTGTTTCAAATGTAAAATGAAAAAAAAAAAAATGCATTGTGTGTCTAAATAGACACAAAATCATTTTCATATCTAGGGCAACAAAACTACTGTAGACCAGTGTAATGTTTATGTACAACAGATACAACATCATCGTGACTTATCATCATTACGCGTCTATTGCTCGCAGTGATAGACAGAGGTGCATACGAGGATACGGTCGCAAGAGCTATTTGTGCTCGTACCTGCCTTAGTACGGGCTAACTAAGCGCTTGTGTTAAAAGTGACCTTACGATTGATGGCCTGGGTAGGACCAAATCCGGAACCCCCAGGTTTACAAGACTCTACACTACTTAACACATTTGACTATAGACTCTACATTATGTAGATACAGCTCTACCAGAAGCATATACGAACGATAATCTATGGATAACGGTTGCACAAAAAAATGATGATTTTGAACCATACTTTAAAATCGTGGTAGTTACAAAACAGCTGATGTAGAGACTTCATGGTTAAGCCTTTGCGCAGGAGTGGGTTGTAAGTAAAAGTATAAACAAGTGAACCCGGCGCACGCACTATAACTACAGGGAAGTGTGTCAGGGTCGCGGCTGCGCGGTTGTCGACCCGCGCCACTCGGTCTGTCCACGCGCACCTCAGACAAATTAACCACTGGACTAGGCTGCCATAACCGCAACCTTCTAACAAGGGTCAATGGCCATTAACTTTTCAACTTGTAAGTTCCGTTTAGTATGCGTTAGTAGAGACAGGGGCCTTATCATTACCTCTTAAAGTATTATCGTCTCAACAGTAACTGACATTTTTAGGGTTCCGTACCTAAAAAGGAAAAAACGGAACCCTTATAGGATCACTCCGTCTGTCTGTCTGTCAAGACTCTTTTTCTCAGAAACGCGTGAAGGTAACATATTGAAATTTATAATATAGACTTCGTTTGTACCTACGGGCTAATCTCTACTGACATAACCAATTTTTAAGATGAATTGTTCATAATGGTCATTCTAAACTAAATTACTAGCGCATTGATTACAACTCCACTTCTTTACTCGTCTGCGTGCGCGCATCAAAAACACTCGCCATTGGCCATCACTGCCGGCGCTTGCGCAGGGGTCGTCGCATCAAGTTTAATGAACCTTTCCAATTCGGGGGTGACGACTCTTCACATGTTAGCATTGGATTTTGCGGAGGTCACATAATTTCATTGGTATTAAAGTAATATATTGAAGTATTATTTATTTCTGACAATTTGTGTACCACTGCTGGACAAAGTTCTCCTCCTCCTTCCACGCATTCCGGTCTTTAAAAGTATTATATGACTTTTTTTAAACGTATTCTGTGCCAATATATAACGATATCTGTGGCAAAAGCCACGCGATCACGTGACTAAATTCCCCCGCGCTGTTAATAAAGCTTCGTTGAAGAATGAACTTTGTCAATGAGTCGATACAGTTCGTTTTATCATTGGCAAAAAATTTAAAGCGCATTATCTTCAAGCAACTATTTATACTAAAAAAGACTATATTATGACCAAAACGTCGATAAATTTCTCATTATATGTGTAGAAATAACTCTAAATCATACACTCGATAAATAAAACATAAATAATACAAATCACGAATAAACTCCTTTGCTAACGAAGGTCGCCTTGCGGAAGGTCGGAAGTCCATATTCATATGTTTTATGCGCCGGCAACTTAACATAATATAATTATATTTATATTTTGAGAGGGCGTAGTCCTTTGTCACAAACATATACATATATGTACAGTTAGAAGATAGCACATAGTATTATAATAATATATATACTCTTTCATGGCTAACATCGTGAGGAAACCTGCACGTCTATAGAAATGCGTGCGATGTTCACCAACCCGCACTGGACAAGTCTCGCAATTCTCCCTCGTATTGAGGGGGAAATGTGTCCGGTGTAAAGTTGCAATAGGCTCGCCCCTTATTACATTGGGACCAAAATATATAGGGGTACACTGCCTACCCCTTTGCGGAATACAGGCCTTATGATGATGTAGCCTTTATTGCCGATCTTAATTAAAGGAGGATGTTTGGTCAAATATTTTTTGGCCACAACAACCTGGCAAATATCGGAATACACGATATCTGTAGTAGCTTATTATAAATATGACATTCCACAAATGAATACAATACAACTTCGGGTAATGCAACTTCGGGTAGTGGTAGCCGAGTGGTCGAACGCACGCCTTGCAATCAAAGTGTGCAGGTTCAAACCCCGGCTCGCACCTCTGGGATTTATGTGCGAATCTCATTTTCATCCGAGATTAACACTTGCTATGAAACGGTGAAGGAAAACATCGTGAGGAAACCTGCATGTCTGAGGGAACTTGACTAGTTCTCGATAGATGTGTGAAGTCTGCCAACCCGCACTGGGCCAGCGTGGTGGACTATGGCCTGAATCCCCCTCACATTGAGGGGAGACCCGTGCCCAGCAGTGGGACGTTAAAAAGGCTATTATAGTTATAGTAATGCAACTTTAACGTAGGTATTATTAAATTATGTAGGTACCTACGGATTTAGAGCGATTGCTACTAACCGGAAGCGAGGGGTCGCAAGTGCGAGGCCTTAACGCGTAGGTACATAAACCTACAATCGACAAATAGGAACTAGCCGGCGGCGACACGATTCGCACACATCATGAATTATTCACTAGACTATTTCGGTTGTGATACCCCACACACACTGGGGCGTCTACGCTCACGCGTCTAAATGTTTACCAATACCAAAACATACTGTATTGACTCAAAGAAAACTGGCCAAGTGCGAGACGGACTCACGCACGAAGGATTCCGTACCATTATCTATAATAAAACCGGCCAAGTGCGAGTCGGACTCGTGCACGGAAGGTTCCGTACCATTATCTATAACAACGGCAAAAAAATCACGTCTGTTGTATGGGAGCCCCCTTAAATATTCATTGTATTCTGTTTTTTTAGTATTTGTTGTTATAGCGGCAACAGAAATAAATCATCTGTGAAAATTTCAACTCTCTAGCTATCACGGTTCATGAGATACAGCCTGGTGACAGACGGACGGACGGACAGCGAAGTCTCAGTAACAGGGTTCCCGTTTTACCCTTCGGGTACGGAACCCTAAAAAAGTTAAAAAGTTAAGTCTTAAACGAAATGCGAACGAATATTTCCGCGTGGGTTTGTGGCCTTTGCCGCAGAAATCTTTATGTATGTATGTATATTGAAACAGAGTTCGTCGTATAGAGATAGATAGATATCTGTCTTGTTTGTTTGTTTGTTTCATTTTTCGCTCTCTCCCTCTCTCTCTCGCTCTCTGTGTACAATAATGAGTACTATATATAGTACTCTTTGTATTACGTGAAAAAAATTAAAGAAAATAACAATCAAACAAAAATATAAAATTGTTTGGTCTAAATAATAGTGTAACCATGGAGTTTCTTGCCCATTCTTCTCCATAGGAAATGCATTCCGAATGGGTGGTAGAGATACTATTATTATTGTTATTTATTGACGATTCATAATTGCCTGTATTGGATAATAATTTAAAAAATCTGATTCTGACGCTAAATTTGGTCCAATTAGCTATGGTACGTCGTATGGTATTTGCTTAAAAAAAATACGCGCGGCTTTAGACGCCCCAGTGTGCGGAGTGTTTTAATTTTGTTTTTATGTATTGGATTATTTAGATTATTCATTGTATAAGCCCAAACTAAGCAAAGCTTGTACTATGGGTACTATACGACGGACTGGGAGCGATCCCAGTTACACCCAGTCCAGAGCGAATACCAAACAGGGGGGGGGGCAATTCTCGCAAGTTCGATATTATCTCTTATTCGACATATGTCAAAACAAAACGAAAAAAATGTGACCAATTTGACATTTTGATTCTTAGTTTTTTAGGGTTCCGTACCCAAAGGGTAAAACGGGAACCCTATTATTGAGACTTCGCTCTCCGTCCGTCCGTCCGTCCGTCCGTCAGTCACCCGGCTGTATCTCATGAGCCGTGATAGTTAGAAAGTTGAAATTTTCACATATGATGTATTTCTGTTGCCACTATAACAACAAGTACTAAAACACAGAATAAAATAAATATTTAAGGGGGCTCCCATACAACAAACGTGATTTTTTTGCCGTTTTTATAGATACTGGTACGGAACCCTTCGTGCGCGAGTCCAACTCGCACTTGGCCGGTTTATTATATTGTTTTGTTTACATAGCAGTAAGAGTCGCAAGGTTCACGCGTTATATCGTTACAGTACTTGAAAATGAAAAGTTCAAGGTGCGGCTCAATACAATTTTACAATTGTAAACATTCAGGTTTCATACGACGCGGCTTATCAAATATTTTCCAATGTGTTTCTTACGAGCACTACAAAATAATCTACTACTACTACTACAGCCCTTTTAACGTCCCACTGCTGGGCACGGGCCTCCCCTCAATGCGAAGGTGATTTCAGGCCATAGTCCACCACGCTGGCCCAGTGCGGGTTGGCAGACTTCACACATCTATCGAGATCTAGACAAGTTCCCTCAGACGTGCAGGTTTCCACACGATATTTACCTTCACCGTTTCATAGCAAGTGATAATCTCGGATGAAAATGAGATTCGCACATAAAACCCAGAGGTGCGAGCCGGGGTTTGAACCTGCACACTTTGATTTGCAAGGCGTGCGTTCGACCATTCGGCTACCACTGCCAATTTACCACCAAAATAATATAAAAATAAAACAAATTAAATTCCATTATACCAACTTTACGGTGGTGTTTTCTCCCTTATTTACGACACATTAGTCGTAAAAATGAATTATTAGTATAGGGCCAAAGCTGATAATTTATTTACAGAGATAAACGATAGCTAGCAAAACGATAGTATATGTTAGAAGTTAATGTTTAATCAGGATGTCAATGGGACACTTGCTCTGTCAACCCTATCCTTGGTAAAAGGTAAACTCACACGATGTGTTTATTCTAAATATTACAAAAACAAAACAAACTTCTTGTGACTTTTGTAACAAGTAGGTATGGAATATTTTTGATGAGTTCACAAACAAAAAACTGTAAATTAACATTTGAAATTGATATAAATTGTAGGTAATGTTACCTTGTTGTGCTGTAATTACAACACGGATTGAAATAAAACTATTTTACGGATTCTATCGCGTTTATTTACTATTTTATTTTCCCGACGTTTCGGCTGCTTTACAGCAAAACCATGGTCACGGGGGGACTGAGGTGTTAGACGTCCTGATGTCATAGTTAATAACTGGGTACCCTCATATTTAGTTGTTGTTTGCGGTCCGAAACGTCGGGAAAATAAAATAGTAAAAATAAACGCGATAGAATCCGTAAAATAGTTTTATTTCAATGTATAGTATTCGCGTAAATATAAGAAAATAACACAGATTGTTTTAGTAGGAGCACGTTTAAGTTTAGACACCGGAAATTTACTAAAAACAGTTCACTACCTATCCTCTAGCTAGAATATAAAATACACGGTTTCGATGTTAAGATTAGTGATAAAAAATATCTGTTTTCCTTTCTTGTATTTTGGTTAATTAATTGCGTTTTAAGTAAGAAGCCCCTTGTTGAACCCACATATTTCGGATATCACGGTCGATGTAGCGCTCCATAATAAAAAACACCGTATGATACAGTTGTCAAGACGCTATTATTGACTAAAAGGTGATGAACACAGGATACCTTCCCAACGGGGAAGGCAATATATTCTGTAGCATCAATAGGTTACAAATGGCTACACTTTTGAAAGAAGGCCGAGTACGCTTTGCGAGCACTAAGACTCCATCTTTTTTGAGGCTTCGTTCACCTGAGGTCTATGTCTAACCTTAATCTATATATATAAAAATAAATCCTTAGCTCCCATGGTAACGCCATATCTTGAGAACTTCTTTACCCAACTGCCCAAGCCGAGGTCGTGCCCTCTGTGGCGCCCTTGAGCTAGTTGCCACCCTTTTCCGCCCTTAAGGCCTTGGTTGGAGTCGCACTCTGCGCTCGCCACTCCTCCGGTAAAGCTCTAAAGGCCAGCTCACGGCCAACAGCGTAGTCCATTTAAAAAAAAAAACACTTTGCATACATCTTCTTTTTTTAAGTTTGCTAATACTTAAATAAATACTATGACTTAAATAATTATGGTTCCTAAATTTCACGCGTATGAAGTAGTAAGCTCACCTAGTTACACAATAAAAGTTACAAAGTACTCTTTAGTCAATACCAGGAACTATGTAATTATGTATTTTAAGCGATTCACCATACTCCATGTCGAATTAATTATTTATATAGATGCAGTTTTTATTAAAACAGGTGTGTATAAAATAGTAATACATTAATATTCATAACATTTATGCAAACAAACTTTTCCAACATGTGACTAAGTGTATTATTATAATAACAATAAAAGAAAATTTAATTTCAGCGTTATCACTTTTTAACATTGTTAAACTGGTAAAAGACTACCAATAAAAAAGTACTAGGAAGTCATAACACAGCAAGAGTTCAATAAGAAATCAATGATCGCTCAATAAAAACAAAACGTTTGACTTAGATGACGTGTGGGCGTGCCGTATAGATAGTCTATTAATAAGTGAGGCAATAAAGCACTTATATGTCTACTAGGAAATAGTAAATAGTACTTCCTAACCGAAAGAGTTATTTATCTTCCGACCGGAAGTGGGGCGGTCAGTTTCAGCGCGCTATAATCGCCGTGTTAATCAATACATTCGCGATTAAGGAGTTTAGAGGTTATATATTTTTTATTGTTTATTTTTTAGCAACAAGGGCCCCTTTATATAGGTCATATATTATAGGGTATCAGAAGTTAGACTATACCTAACTATCATAGTTTCTAAGTTACAATACTGTAAAGCGGCTTTCAGACTACGCTATAATATATAGCACAACAATACCGCGCACCATACAAAGCCAATAATATATAGTACAGTCTGTACTGTGAACGTGTCCATAACAATGTATGGTGCGCGGTATTGTTGTGCTATGAGCTATATACTATATGCTATTATATTACAGCGTAGTCTGAAACCCGCTTCAGGCGTGGTCTATACGTAAGGCTCCTGCACATTCACAGGCAACAGTAATTTGTTTATTTCTTTTTCTTGTCAAATTATTTAAAGTACATACGTATTATGCATGCAATAAATAAATTAAACAGGTAACAAATAAATTTAATTACCATCGACATATTGTAATTGTTTGAATTAATAATTTCGTTTGTTTACAATATACCTACCTACAGTAAAGTTTTTTCGTATGCGAACCAAAAATAACGAGTTAATTACTCATAATGATAACAATCAATTAGTTGTTAGACCATTAATTACTTGTATAGGAAACGAAGCGAAGGGCTATTGTTTACTATTTAGAATAAGATAATATTGTGTTGATCGCGCACCGGAACTGATAAGGGTTTTGTGAATCTTGTAGTCGACAGAGGACTGAATTCTTATAACTTAAAATATTAAATACAGTCTCAAGTGTCTACAATGCCAAATCAAGTCGTAACATTTTATAGAAACCGGCCAAGTGCGAGTCGGACTCGCGCACGAAGGGCATCTTTAAAAACGGCAAAAATATCACGTCGTCGGTTGTATGGGAGCCCCCTTCAATATTTATTTTATTCTGTTTTTGTTGTTATAGCGGCAACAGAAATACATCATCTGTGAAAATTTCAACTGTCTAACTATCACGGTTCATGAGATACAGCCTCGTGACAGACGGACGGACGGACAGCGAAGTCTTAGTAATAGGGTTCCCGTTTTACCCTTTGTTTACGGAACCCTAAAAAATGAAAAAAATACTTATATTTATTTTAAAAATCAACCTATGTTAGCTCTAAGAAGACAGGGACGTCACGACACTTCCTGAAAAATCCTTGTTCATACCAAAACAATACGTATTGTTTCATAGGAAGGTACCTACCTCGATAGTAGAACCATCATATAAAAAGGGGTTTTTTTTCATCAAAACAAACTATATTGAGTCTTAAGAAAAGCTTATCTTTGCCAAAATGTCATTGATGACGCGAGCTGATTTTGCAGCGTAGTCGCGTTGGTTTTACCACAGAATTTCAATACCTTCAGTACCTTCCTACGTCATGTGTTATATAGTAGGTAGGTACTAAATGCAAATATTAAATTCAATTTCAAATTTCAATTTATTTAATTATTCAAAGTGAGATCAACGCACTTTATAAAGTACTTCGATAATATCTAGTTTTACCAATAAGTACGTTACTCTATGGCATATTAATTACCGCTCTATTCATAAATCGACGAGAAACTTCAACCCATAGACAATTTAGAAAAGGTGATTTTTAATTAAGAGTAGGTATTACATTATATGTAACTGATCTAGTTGATGTAACTTTACTAAGAGTACGACCTTACGGATTGTGATCGACGCGCGCGCATGATCTATGGTACTCCTCCGGTAAAGCTGTAAAGGCCACCTCACGGCCAACAGTGAAGTCCTTTCAAAAAAAAAAAACATGATCTATGGCGGTGGGATTCGTTTCTTATTTTAAATTATGGAATTCAAAGTAACTTTTACATTTGACATATTGCAATGGAATAACATAGTTATGGTTTTTGTGTTATAGATAAAAACAACATAAATAATATTAAATGCTATGACTAAAATTGCCATAATCGGTAAAATAAATGATAAAATCAAGCTACATAATATATTGTTATCTTAATTAATTATCTTTATTAAAAGTACCAGGATAACATGAACGCTTGAGGGTTTTTAATGAGGTTCACCAACATCGAACGACCGGAACTAGGAAACAATAAGCACCAACGGTGGCAGCACAAATTAATGCACTACAGTGCAGACGACATGATCAGCCTAATAGAGAAAGACGGAGCTATACAAAGGAATGAGACCCACTCGCAGCTGTTCCTTTTGTCCTATAACTGTGTCCCTTTCTATGAGCCAAGGCAGCCGGTTGACCTGAGTTCCTACTTTTACCATTAATTACTATTAATGTATTGTTATGGTTCATTGGTTTTACTCTTCGATTAATATTATTTAATACCTTTTTGTTCCATACTTAAAGAATTTTAAATAACATAGGGTCTAAAATGGATACTGCGCAATTCCTCTTAAACAAATTAATTTTAATAAAATAGTAGAGTTTCCGATAATTATCGTAATACATATTACTAAAAATTTGCACGAGAAACGCGCGAATTCATATCACCATAAAATTCAGTAATTAATACATCAATACATCATCACGCCTGTATTCCCCGAAGGGGTAGGCAGCGGTGCACTGTAGTGCGCCCACACTTCGCCGATGTATTTTTGGTCCCAATGTAATAGGGGGCGAGCCTATTGCCATTATACCGGGCACATTCTCCCTCAAAACAAGGGAGATTTTTGGGCTATAGTTCACCACGCTGGTCCAGTGCGGGTTGGTGAACTTCACACGCCTTTCTATAGACGTGCAGGTTTCCTCACGATGTTTTCCTTCACCGTTTCATAGCAAGTGGTAATCTCGGATGAAAATGAGATTCGCACATAAACCCAGAGGTGCGAGCCGGGGTTTGAACCTGCACACTTTGATTTGCAAGGCGTGCGTTCGACCACTCGGCTAACACTGCTTCATGTAATTAACATAATTTTTTAATAGCAAATAAAAACGATTCTAGGATTCTACTTTGTACTTGTGCTATAAGACTAGTAACTATTAATTAATTTGGGAGATATTGATGGTCGCCTTGAACGTAAGGGGTGCAAGTTCAAATCCCGGGCCCGTACCTCTGAGATAATTTCCATGTGCGGATGTCATTTTCAACAATGATTACCACTTGCTGAACGGTGAAGAAAAAAAAACGTGAGGAAACCTGCACGTCTATCGAAGGACGTGTGATGTTCACCAACCAGCACTGGGCCAGCGTGGTGGACTATGGCCCAAATCTTCCTCATATTGAGGGGGAACGCGCCCAGTATAACGGCAATAGGCTCGCCCTCTATTATATTGAGACAAACATACATCAGCGAAGTGTGGGCGCACTGCAGTGCATCCCTGCCTACCCCTTCGGGGAATACAGGCGAGATAATGATGTATATATACTGACAGGACGTCCCACGATATGCCACATGGAGGGAAAGTACCTTGAATATTGTAGATGGAACATTTTACTGAAAGAAGACATTATTTGAATTTAAAAACAATTTAAACTGCATTCATACATATTTAAATAATTAAATGGTCGAACCGGAAATCGAACCCGTTACACGAGAAAAATAATCATCCTGTAGCTTTATAATACCGATCGAAAGGCTTCATCATAAGGATTATTTTTTGCTAAATAACATAGTTTCAGAAATAAAAGGAAGACCGTGAATTTTAAATTTCTTAATACAAAATTAATCAATTTATCAAATGCTCAAAATGAATCCCTTCCTGTTGAATACAAAGTCTCACTCTTTTGATTATTTCGCTCCTTGTCGATTTTTTGATCTTGTTGTGGTGGATATTCAGAATAATACGTCTAAGTTTTGCTTGTAGCTCGGGGACACTCCCATACTGGTTCTTGTAAACTGATTTTTTTACATAACTCCATAAAAAAAAAATCTAACGGGGTTAGGTTATATGGGAATCTCGGCTTTTCATTTTTCTGAACAAAATTTCAGATCAAATGTTAAAATTTATGGTCTTAGTGGTAGCTGAGTGGTCGAATGCACGCCTTGCAATCAAAGTGTGCAGGTTCAAACCCCGGCTCGCACCTCTAAGATTTAAGTGCGAATCTCATTTTCATGCGAGATTATCACTTGCTATGCTATGAAACGGTGAAGGAAATCATCGTAAGGAAACCTGCACGTCTGAGGGAACTTGACTAGTTCTCGTTGATGTGTGAAGTCTGCCAACCCGCACTGGGCCAGCGTGGTGGACTAACGGGGACTGAATCCCCCTCGCATTGAGGGGAGGCCCGTGCCCAGCAGTGGGACGTTAAAAGGGCTGTAGTAGTAACGGGTTCGATTCCCGGTTCAACCATGTAACTATTTAAACATCTGTGAATGCAGTTTAAATTGTTTTTTAAATTCAAATAATGTCTTCTTTCAGTAAAATCTACAATATTCAAGGTACTTTCCCTCCATGTGGCATATCCGTGGGACGCCTTGTATAGTATATTGATGGTAAGATTAGTATGTGTTGTCTGGCGATATTTATTTTCCTGTACTCTTCGAACCATGTAAGTAATATAAAAGGGAAGAAATAAGTATGTACGTCTAGAATTAACTCGGGGATTTACAAAAAGTTTAAGTATGTGATACATAGAGGGAATTGTTATTAGGTAAATTAAATGAATACAATTTTTTACAGCCTCCCGCTCACTGGGAAGTGAACACTCGCGCGTGAAATATTTTGCCAATACTAAAACGAACGAACGTAAAGGGCGCATGATCAAATCCCGGGCCCGCACCTCTGCAATTTTCAATTGGGAATGCAAATTTAAATGCAATTCCTAAACGGTGAAGGAAAACTACTACAGCACTTTTAACGTCCCACTGCTGGGCACCGGCCTCCCCTCAATGTGAGGAGGATTTCAGGCCATAGTCCACCACGCTGGCCTAGTGCGGGTTGGCAGACTTCACACATCTATCGAGAACTAGACAAGTTCCCTCAGACGTGCAGGTTTCCTCACGATGTTTTGGAAGGAAAACATCTTGCAGGAAAACATCGTGACGAAACTTGCACGTCTGTAGAAAGTCGTTTGAAGTTCACCAACCTGTAATGAGATAGCGTGGTGGACTACGACCCAAGTTACCCTCGCATTGAGAGGAACGTGTCCGGTATTATGCTAATAGGCTCGCCACATATTACATTGGGAATAAAATACATCGGCGAAGTGTGGATGTACTGCATCGCACCTCTGCCTACCCATTCGAGGAGCACAGGCGTGATGATATATTTATCAATACATAGTATAAAACAAAGTCGCTTCCCGCTGTCCCTATGTACGCTTTAATCTTTAAAACTACGCAACGGATTTTGATGCGGTGTTTTTTAATCGATAGAGTGATTTAAGAGGAAGGTTTATATGTATAATACATGAGAAACACTGATAATTTTAGGTGGCGCTGCTTTCGTATGTCACTAATTTTAAGGCGGTACGAAGTTCGCCGAGTCAGCTAGTTTATTTATAATTTACGTCACTGTTTTATCATTAGAACACGATTTTAACACAGAATAAAACCTAAAGAATTGAATAGGTAACATAGAATCCAGACCACAAGTAGGTTGTTTACCTTATTTGAAGGTATACAGCGCGTATAATAAGTGCGAAATAATATCTTAGGTACACATACGGTAGTTGATAGCGGATTGTGATTAGTGAACACAGATTATACGTGGCTATCACAGTTCCTGAGTTACGGGCTTTTAAACATTTGAAATAACTTTTATGCTTAGTCCTAATACCACCTTCAAAGGACCATAACACAATGGTATTTACCTGACCACTGACAAGATGCAAACTAAAAATTACTTGACTCCCCCCGCACACCAAAGCGTCAAAAAGCGCGCGTCGAATCTTTTGCCCATACCAAAATGAACTGTATCGGCTCACTGAAAAAGTTTATTCTGCAACGAGTGACATTGACGGCGCCGCGACGCAAGCGAATTTTGACGCGTGGGTGAGTGACTTTTACCACGGAAATTCAATCTTTGTACGTATTGACACAGAGTTGGAATTGGTATTAGCAAAAAATCTGACGCCCTAGTGTGAGGCTGGCTTCATTCAATAATCATAGTAGATACGTAAAAACTAGAAATGGGTAGTAATGTTAAAAAGTTTTTTTGATTCTAATCAGTTGTCTCGATAGACGTGTAATGTCCGCCAACCCGCACTGGGCCAGCGTGGTGCATTTTCCACCATAGTGATGCGACTCGAGTCACTCGAGTAATTTTACTACGTCACTCGAGTTGTACTCGAGTTTTCGAGTCACTCGAGTAAACTACTTCCACTCCTTACAACTCGAGTAAGAATTTATCACTCGAGCTATGTTTCGAATAGTTTAAATTAAGATTCTTTAAATACCTTTATTAAATTAGTAGATAATATTTGATAATATGAAATAAAATACAAAACATTATTAACCTTATTTATGTCATTAATCAACAAAGAAAAATAAAAGACTTCTTACGATTAATTAAGTTGCCATGTAAAAAATATTTTAATCTACTCGGCGCGCCCCGAGTTGACTCGGTAGGTAACTCGAGTGCAAACGAGCTGGAGTCATATTTATTTTCACTCGAGTACGAGTTTTACAAATTCACTCGAGTCACTCGAGTAAAAAACGACTCGAGTCGCATCACTAGTCCACCACGCTGGCCTGAATCCCCCTCGGAATGAGGGGAGGCCGGTGCCCAGTCGTGAGACGTTAACAGTATTTTTCAGCTCTACCTATGCCCAATGCTTATTAGTATGTGGAAGTACCATAACGGACTGCTGGAATACCCTGTCAAAAGGTATGAAATTTATAAAAGAATAATGACGTCAAAAAGCTGTCTTAAAAAGTCACTCATGACGCGTTATACCCTAGATGATGGATGATGCATTCCAAACAATGACGTTATCAGGTCCAGTGGTTACAAATAATCTACATCAAACAAGTTTCCTCGAAATGCTTTTTTTCTACGAACTTAACTGCGTTATACATACGTCAATCTCATAAAACAAAAAACATAAAATACACATCTATCTCCGAAACGGTTTGATTCTGACTGGACTTTCACTGGCAGGGGCACTATTTTGGGGCTACTATACAAAAATAGCGGCAGATAGCACCTACTCATCGTATTAGTACGACTGCTACTACAGCCCTTTTAAAGTCCCACAGCTGGGCACGGCCCTCCAATCAATGCGAGGGGGATTAGGGCCATAGTCCACCACGCTGGCCCGGTGCGTGTTGGCAGACTTCACACATCTATCGAGAACTAGTCGAGTTCCCTGTGGTGTGGGTTTCCTTACAATGTTTTCTTTTATCTCAACGTTTGCTCCCAACATAAGTAACACTCGTAATATGATGGGTGCATCCAGACGAGACCAAATTTAGAAAAGGGAATTTTGGTAATTTACCCCTGACGGGAATCAAACCCGCGACTAGTTGGCACAGTGAGCCGAGCGGTCTACTAGGTACTAGAAGCGGCGTCGTAATTACCTATGTAATATAAATTTAAGTGTAACTTACGAACAATTTTGACTAACGTTTCGTTAAAAAGTGAACCGTTAGCGAAACGGAGCGTTATTTGAATATAGGAATAAGATGTAGCGTACCTACCTGCTACTCGCAATAAGTACCTTACCGAAGAACCATACCACATTACCGAAGAACCATACCACATTACCAAGAGCAATACCACATTACCAGCACCTTTATACATAAGGTTTGAGTTTCTGTGATAAAAGTTCCCTCGCGTCACCGATTACACTTCGTCGAAAATAAAAAAAAACTGGTATTAGCAAATCATTGTTCGCTCGCTTTTGACGCGTCCGTGGGCGCAGAGCTTGAATACATGACAAACGTTTAATTCACAGTAAGTAATGTACAATGCTACATGCCACCTCACCGCGGATTGTATAGAAGAATACATTTAAAGTTGGTAAAACCAGGATTTTGCGGCCGCAATATTAAATGTCATGCTTATTGCCATTATTGGTACAAACATTTTCCTGTAAAATTGAAACAAAGATTTAATTAATAAATTTGTTTGATTCGTTTCATCCGCAATTTTCCTAAAATAGTCATTCTTCAGTACAAATTTAATTTTGTTCTTATGATATATTTTGTTCTTATGGTAAGCAGTGGTAACCTCGCGGGGAAGAACGCCCGCCTTGAACGTAAGGGGTTCAAGTTCAAATCCCAGGCCCGCACCTCTGAGATAATTTTCATGTGCAAATGTCATTTTCAACAATGATTACCACTTGCTGAACGGTGAATGAAAACATCGTGAGGAAACCTGCACGTCTATAGAGAGGTGTGTGAAGTTCACCAACCCGCATTGGGCCAGCGTGGTGGACTATGGCCCAAATCTCCCTCGTATTGAGGGGGAATGTGCCCGGTATAATGGCAATAGGCTCGCCCCCTATTACATTGGGACCAAAATACATCGGCTAAGTGTGGGCGCACTGCAATGCACCTCTGCCTACCCCTTTGGGGAATACAGGCGTGATGATGTATCTTATGATATAATAACTTCTGCTCGCGAATTCGTCCGCGCAGACTTTGACTGTTCAGTATCGTCATAAGTTATAGTGATGTATAAACAATAATACCTACTGTAAAGTTGCATCCAAATCCGTTCCGTAGATTTCCATCCCTCCTAACAAACTTTCACATTTATAATATAAGTAGGATTTATAAAGTCAAATGTCAAAGTCAAATCATTTATTTTGTATAGGCCTATGGGGGCACTTACAAATTGTCAAGTTTACATTTTTTTCTTATATACTACTATACTACCACCGGATCGAAACGCGACCTCAACTGAGAAGATCCGGCAAGAAACTCAGTGGGCTGATAATTTTTTAAATCGCCAAAACTTATTACAAATACACAGGTACATATAGCTCCAGTGTGTTGCCTTTAGAGCTGCGTTTAATAATAAAGATAGAATAATAATACGTTAGTAAGGCAACACACGCTACACTTTGACATAACTGGATAGGGTTCAAGGATTCGCGGGGAATTAATATTACGCGTACTAAGTATGTATATACCTATGTATGTAATTTTTTTGACTTAGTTAAGCTATAGTAAGCGAATTATATTTGTATTTAATATTAGACTGCCGTGAGTATAATTCTTCTCTAGTATTGTGGCAAAGGTGCGGTCTGCTCTCAAGGCATTGCTGCTCCTGAGAATGTATTACTCGCAATAATTATCATTTTGAAAAGAGTAACCATTGAGTTTCTTGCCGGCTCTTCTCAGTGGAAGCAGCATTCCGAACCGGTGGTAGAATCTGACTATTTGTAAGTGCTTTTTGGCCTACACGAATAAAAAAAAAATGATTTTGATTTTGATTTTGAACCCCTGGAATAAGTTAGAAGTTTTATGAATAGCCAAATCGAGAGTTGTCATTAAAATAATATTGGGACGATTGCTCTGTCAGCCAAAGAGGAAAGATTTGTATTTTTAACCGACTTCAAAAAGGAGGAGGTTCTCAATTCGAGCCGTATGTTTTTTTTATGTATGTTACCGCATATCTCCAGCGTCTGTGGACCGATTTCGAAAAATTTTTTCAGGTTTTCTAGGGAAATTATTCAAGGTTTACCCATTTCCAAAATATCATCAGAAATCTAACCCATTGGGGGTGAAAAGGGGGGTTGAAGGTCACATAATTGATGAATAATCTTAAAACCAACTGGACTGATTTAAAAAAATATTTTGCTGTTAGAAAGTTACATTATCACTGAGTAACATAGGCTATATTTATATATCCCAAAATGTTTAAACAAAATGTCCACCCGTGCGAAGCCGGGACGGGCCGCTAGTCCTTTGTGAAAGGTAAACTCACATGAATATTAGGGCGCAAAAGTAGAGGAAGCAGTCAATTTCATCTAAAGACAAAATCATAGATTAGCCGAGTGGTCGAACGCACGCCTTGCAATCAAAGTGTGCAGGTTCAAACCCCGGCTCGCACCTCTGGGATTTATGTGCGAATAAAGAAAAAAAGAAAGAAAAGAAAACATTTCAGACACAAAGAACACAGAGAATACAAAACTTAAAAATAAATACAAAAAAAAAAGGAAAAGAGCTCAGTGTGAGCTGTGCCGAAAAGGTAGTGGCTCAATTATCACTTGCTATGAAACGGTGAAGGAAAACATCGTGAGGAAACCTGCACGTCTGAGGGAACTTGACTAGTTCTCGATAGATGTGTGAAGTCTGCCAACCCGCACTGGGCCAGCGTGTTGGACTATGGCCTGAATCCCCCTCGCATTGAGGGGAGGCCCGTGCCCAGCAGTGGGACGTTAAAAGGGCGGTAGTAGTAGTAGTAGTAGTAGACAGAATATAGGTGTCCGCTGTTATGTTTAATGTGTACGGTCAACTGATTTTATTTATAAATACTGGAACGACATTCTGTGTTACAGTTATTATTACCGTTCACTTCCGATTTCCGCCTTATATACCTACTTACGGGTCATACACCTATATTCATATAGGTATCTACCATAATATAAACTATATATGCCTTTATGATACTTTACCTATTACATTGGGACCAAAATACATCGGCGAAGTGCGGGCGCACTACAGTGCACCTCTGCCTACCCCTTCGGGGAATACAGGCGTGATGATGTATATTTTAGTTTTAATCCCAAACATAATGATAAATTATGTTTTTTGGCTGTCTGTCACTCTATCTGTCAAATTAAGTGTATGGTGATTTAAATAGTTATTTGTAGAACAAATATTGTCTGCCGATTGCAGGAATCGGCCCAGAGATTAGAAGCCAAGTAGTGGGAGGTTAAAAGGGCTATAGTTATTTAGTTATAATGTGAGTTACAAAATAGAAGAAAATAATGATGAACCTGAAAAAATAATTGAATCGACACTGGCATCAATTACACACAGTGCGGCGTCATACCAAAAAAAATTACTATGCAGTATTTTTTACTGAATCAAGGCTACACTTTCTCCATTTACTACTATTTTTATAAACAAACAGTATTGTCTGTCGCACATCTACTTATATCCCTTATCAGATAGCGAACACAATGTGGTTAATATCTCGGGCCAGTTATCAGTCGCTCCAATGGGATGATTGTTCTGCGAATCTACTTCTTAAGTAGCCGCGTAACTGCATTCATACGCACATATAATGACTTGTCTATTTAGTCTGTATATAGCTGTTATATACATAAGTACTGTATGTATATGTATTTAATCATCAGAGCTGCGGCGTAAGCGTGCGCGAGTTATGTCTAGGTATGTCAGTTCAATTGTTTTTTTTTAATATTTTTTAAAAAGTTACCCATTTAAAGTTTAACTAATATCACACTTAAAAGAATAAAATCTTGATATTCTAAATTCAAATAAATAATCTTATTTAATAGCGTACAATACATACACAACTAATAATTTATAAGAAAAAGGTTTTATACAAATTAAATCTAGACCTATTTTCTATTCATGAATAAAACAAGCAAACGGATTTAAAAACTTAAATTTAAAAATGACGTTCTCATTCCAAATTAGCAAAAAAAACTCGCAACCCTATAACATAATCTAGTTATCGAGTTAACGCAAATACAATTATCTGTTACACGTCGCGAGCACGTACTCCTAGTACTCAGTACGTACCGAAATACCAGTGACGGGAGTCGAAATCCAAATACGTATATACTAATTATATCAGTCAATGATGGTCAAATAGTTAATACATAAGCTATTTACTCATGCCGTCCGCGTCGTCGGAAAACTCTTAATAAATATTAGCGACTTAACCGCAATTAGTATTGATATATGTACTGATGTACATCACTAAGGAATATTTCGGGTTGCTTATATGGCAAAACCCGCCGCGTAGTTTGAACTCATCGGCCCTAATTGTGTGCACAAACTTGGCTAAACCATGAATTTACAAATAACTATTGTTCGGAAAATCACGAGGGTACCTAAGAGTGTGCTTTTTCTATCATTTGACAGTTACACGCGTCCTATTTCGTGTGTGACTTTGACGTTTACATACGTCAGATTGTCTATGTCAAAGTCCGAGGCATCAATGAGACCACTTTCAGTGCAACATTTTTAGGGTTCCGTACCCAAAACGGGAACACTATTACTAAGACTTCGCTGTCCGTCCGTCCGTCCGTCTGTCACCAGGCTGTATCTCGTGAACCGTGATAGGTTAGGCTTTCAGATTGAAAAAAAAATACGACTCCGGCGCAAAAGGAAAGTTTTCGTGAAACCCAGGAAAAGTTTGAATGTGATACCAGTAAGGTGAAAATTATTCACATTTATGAAACTTACAGCGGAAATCTGTATTCTGTCTATTCCGTGCATTTGCCTAACTAAGGATAAAATTGTCTATCATTTCTATTTTTGCGCCGTCCAGTGATAGGGCTGGCAGAACAATAATAGTACCAATATTACGACTATTTCGATGGTAACCGACATTTTGGTTATACATACAAACTTCCAACTTATAGATAGATAGAGTACTCTTTATTGCACACACCAAACAAAGAAAATAACACAACATGCTTAGTTCTAAATACAGTAGCTATGTACAATTTGGCGGTCTTATCGCTAAAAGCAATTTCTTCCAGACCACCAGTTTGGACGAGAAAACTATACTTAATTAATTATGGGCAGCTGTTGGTGGTGTACTCAAATTATAAATCAATATATAAAATAGCATATAAATAGCAATATATACTATAGTATTGCTTAACTCTGTCAAACGTAGCATCAGTTTCGGCTATTAAAAAGTACACTTGTATGCTTTGATAAGGGTAAGTACTGTTTGAAAGATAGCATTCTCCCTTGGTCTTATTGTTAAGGGTATCCAGTCCACCTTGATCCAAATGATTACTGGCTGCGTGGTGCAAGGTATTACCGAAGACTGGTTTCTTTCGACACCAACAAAACATTTCTTCTTCAATACGATTGCCAATTGGATATGGCATGTCTACCTTATATGGTGAGAGGATTTTATGGACTACGTAACTTGAAATCCCGTCGTATTATATCGAGGGGTGAAAGGACGGCTATTTGACCTTAGTGACATTTTTTAGGGTTCCGTACGCAAAGGGTAAAACGGGAACCCTATTACTGAGACTTCGCTGTCTATCCGTCCGTCCGTCCGTCACCAAGCTGTATCTCATGAACCGTGATAGTTAGAGTTGAAATTTTCACAGATGATGTATTTCTGTTGCCGCTATAACAACAAATACTAAAAAACATAATAAAATAAATCTTTAAGGGGGCTCCCATACAACAAACGTGATTTTTTTTGACGTTTTTGTAGATAATGGTACGAAACCCTTCGTGCGCGAGTCCGATTCGCACTTGGCCGGTTTTTTAACTTTACAGGAAAACATACTCATTCGATACAGACAAAATAGCTGATTCCAAATGTTTATGTAAGTCAATATCGCCCGAAAGTGTCGCTTAAGACTATTTGTCACCTTTCACCCCTCGATATAATAATGAAGACTGTTTTCAGTAGTGGTAGACCAGTTGGTAGATTGCCTACTTTGAACGCAAGAGGTGCAAGTTCAAATCGCGGGCCGGCACCTCTGGGAGAGTTTTATAGGGTTCCGTACCCAAAGGGTAAAATCGGAACCCTATTACTAAGAATTCGCTGTCCGTCCGTCCGTCCGTCTGTCACCAGGCTGTATCTCAAGAACCGTGATAGTTAGAGAGTTGAAATTTTCACAGATGATGTATTTCTGTTGCCGCTATAACAACAAATACTAAAAACAGAATAAAATAAATATTTAAGGGGCTCCCATACAACAAACGTGATTTTTTTGCTGCTTTTATAGATAATGGTACGGAACCCTTCGTGCGCGAGTCCGACTCGCACTTGGCCGGTTTTAAAGAATTTAGACGCGCGACTTTTGAGGCATCGGTATGCGGGGGGGCTTTATACAGGTGTTTCAGAAGTCCGGAATAGTACTTTGCCGTTTGCATCAGTATCGGGTATACAACTGAATGGTTTAAAAAATTGATCAAAATTCGACCGTGTTTTTACAACAATTTATTCTTAGTCAATTTCTTTAACTTGATTAATCTCGAGTCCTATGTCAAATTTTTATGTTCTGTTTTGTAAATATTGGTAGCCACCCCTCAAGAGTGTAGTTTACACTGCTGGCTAAGGTTATGGATGTACCCAAAGGTCAGAACACAATACCTGTGACAAATATTCAAAGGTCTATAACTCAGAAACTATAATGGGTAGGTATAATCTGTCTTTACTAAGCATCTACATATGGGCTACCGTATATGTACCCAAAATATTATTTCGGACTTCTGATGCATCCTGTATAAAGACGAACAATTGGCAGTGTACGTACCCTGCTCGCGTGCATTCTCCTTCGACGGCAATCATTTACTAACTATGCTTACAAACTGCTATTCTCTGAATGCATCTCATTACTTTATTGGGCACCGTCCGGCTCTGTTCGCACGGCAATGCCGGCTGTCCGGCGATTGCAGGTTTAACGGCAACGGATGCAATCCAGAACATAATTACCCGCTTACGGCAGAGGGTTCTGATTTAGACCGGTATATATGTCTACAGGGTCTTTCAGAAGTCCGAAATAATACTTTGATCTTTGCATCTGCATCAGTATCGCGGGTATACAATTGACTGGTATAAAAATTTAATCGAAATTCGACCATGCTTTTGCAACTTTTTTTTTCGTCGTCAATTTCTATAGCTCGTAATATCTCAGGTCCTATGTAAAATTTGCATGTTCTGTTTTGTGAATATTGGTAGTCGCCCCTCATAAGTGTAGTTTACACAGCTGAATAGGGTTATGGATGTACCCAAAGGCTAGAACACGACACCTGTTACAAATATTCAAAGGTCGTGAACATGAGAGTCGCACATAAAACCCAGAGGTGCGAGCCGGGGTTTGAATTTGCAATTAATTCAAACTGTGAACGCTTAAATACAAAAAAAAGTCCTACACATTCATTCTCGTTAAACTCGTAATTACCATGTAGTCGACTTTACCGTGTGAACGGAGCCTCAGATGGCAGTCGCTTAGCGTCCACATTGTCAAATGATTAGGGAAATCCCGTCTTATCTTCTGTATTCTTCAGTATCATATCATTACTGGATGCTTATAGTAACCTGAACCCATTGGAGAGCGTATATTAAGGTTCTTTTTTTATCTCCAGACAACACATACTCACCGTATGACCCCAAAATAAGCAAAGCTTGTACTATGGCCACCATATAAAAGACTGGGGGAGATCCCATTAACACCCAGACCAGGGAAAATTACGAAACGGGCTTTTCCGAAATTTGCCGCGGCCGGGAATCGAACCTGCAACCCCTAGACCAAGCCGTCGTCGAGTGAAAATATACTTTCAAATTGAATTTCTCTGTTAAAAGATACGCGATCACACGTCACAATTCCCACGGGTCATTGATGACATTCCATTTAAGAATGAACTTTTCGTATGAGTGCATAAAGTTCGTTTTCGTTATGGCAAATAAAATGTCGCGCGTGCTATGACGCGTTTGTCTGCGCAGGGCTCAATACTGTCATTACTTGCCATTACGTGCACGAAGGTAGTTACCGTACTGTCTATTAGCGTAAAAAGCTTGAATATAACTATAGCCCAATGGTGAGAGGGACTCTCGTAACCGACACATTCCAGATTCGATCCTCAAGCTGTAGGCTTTTTGTTTTTTTGTTGACGGGGAGGAAATCTTCAGAAAGATTCCCAGTCTTCTATGTGGGAGAAGACTGGGATATGTGGGATTCTTACCCACTAAAACCTCCCCGGTGGCCGTCTTCGACACGTTAGAGGGACTCCGGGATCTCCTACCGGAACGCACCGGTGTCCCTCTGTGCCTCGCTCCCGAGCTTTGTACCCAGGAGCTCGTCTCGGGGGGAGCAGATGTTCGCTCCCCCTGCACCCTCGCAGTGCATACAGCGGCGAGAGACCACCTCTCGCCGCCGAGTATGACCGCGTAGACACAAGTTGGATCTCTTCCAACTGTGAAGAGTAGGGTCTCCAACTATTTGTTTCGAAAATATAGTATTTCCCAGTCGTAAAATATATAGTACATTACTCAAAAATATAGTACATTCACAAAACATCCTACAAAAACGAGTCAGTCAGTCAAAAAAGAAAACAGCCGTCGCGGGACGCTTGGCAGACGTGAACCATAAACATAAACGTCGTAGCGGTGAGTGAGCGAGTGAGCGGATTCTAAGCGGCTGAAAGAACCGAGAAGCCACGAAGCTACTCGAAGTTTTGGGATCACGGCATCGCGGTATCAACAGTCGCTGTTAAAATATAGTACTTTTGCGTACTATATTTTTTTTCAACAGTATATAGTACGCAGAGCTAAAATATAGTACAATACTATATTTTATAGTGCGGTTGGCAACCCTAGTCAAGAGATAAAACTTAAGTCTATTGGCTGTACAAGACCGGTACACTGGGGCGTCAAAGCTCGCGCGTCAATGTTTTTGCCAATACCAAAATTATAAAGTCAATTCTGTACATCGCATCGGCGGCAGAAAGCGGAAATGTCGTATCTCTAAAATTGGCCAAAACGACTCATACATATAGACAAGACTATATTTATATTTTTTTATATAATATAGATTGATATATTATATATTTAAGTAGGTAACAACATCATTCCAAATCCAATATCATATATTTGTACTAGAATTTGTTTAAATCTATAAACATAAGTAGACAACGTAAGATTGGAATGTTTTGTGAACTGTTGACTTAGTAAGTAATGTTACTAAGAGAAACAATTGTAACAAGTTTTCGTACATAACTTTTAAATAAAAAAATTGATGAGTAAAAAAAACCGCATCGCCTGGTCTATGGTTCGTCTGCTTACGTCGAAAAAAACGGGCCAAGTGCGAGTCGCGCATGAAGGGCTCCGTACCATAATCTATAAAAACGAGCAAAAATATCACGTTTGTTGTATGGGAGCCCCTTAAATATTTATTTTATTGTTTTTTTACTAATTGTTGTTATAGCGACAAAAAATACATCTGTGAAAAAGATGTTTTTTTTTTCTTAAGAGCTAGGCTCTTGTCGGTGGAGTTTTTTCCATTCATCCCTGTTTTCTGCTTTCCTTTTTACCTCCTGGTATGTTTTGGCTTTTTTTTTTCTTTTACTTGGTCAAAATAGCTTCTCCTTGGTCTTCCTCTTCCTCTGCTGCCTTCCAACTTGAGGAAGAGGAAAAAGATGATACAGCATTGATTTTTTTCTATGTGTTTATTAAGGAGTTATGATTTTTTTTTTAAGTATTTCGGCTCTGGTGTAAAATTGGATATTTCGAGATACGTCATTTCCGCTTTCTGCCGTCGATATGACGAGGGTTTACAAGCTCGTTATACCCATACTAAAACACATTGTATACATTTTGTAAATGTTAAGTATACGTGTTGCATAAGACAATAACAGTCACATATGAGTGAACGCAGCATCATAATCTAGGAAATGGATACCCGACACGTGGAATGTACCTAGCGAACGATATCATGTCTCGGCTACCTCTGCTCACCCCGTGGAGAATACATAGACGGCTTACAAACTTCCTAATTAGTCAAAATTTACTTTACAAGTTTTTTTATACTGACATTACGAATCTTTGTGTTATATAGAGTTACAAGGAGTTTAGATCTGGGTACACTGGAGTACCAATACCAAAACGAACTTTGTGTCAATATACAAAAAGATTAATTTACTGTGGTAAAGCTGCAAAATTCGCTCGCAGCGACTATGGCATATATGTGTTAATACAGGTCGTTTTATAATTGGAAAAAAAAATCTGCGTATATCTTGACCCGGGTTTCTATCTAAAATTAATTTATTAAATAATAAAGGTTATTATATGGTACAATACAATGATCGAGCAGTAATCATTATAGGTACCTACTTATAGAAAGAAAGGCATGGGGGAAATGTTAAATTTTAATTAATACTGAAACGTAGAAGCCCGAAAGGGATTTCGGTAAGTTTAACGTTTCCGAGAAGAACGCGCACGCGCAACACTCATCACGACACTAGGTATCGTATCGCACCACGCGAATCCGTCACAGCCGGCGTCTGCGGCGCGCACAGTAAAAGTTATGACAACAATAATGCGTTTATAAAACACACCGCATCAACGAAAAGCAGAGTCAGTCCGCCCGAGAACAGCGCAAGGTCAAGAGCATATGGACTCTTTTGAAAACAGTCGATCGCCGGCCTGAATCGCGAAGTGACATAGCCACTGTTAAATTATTAAAAAAAATAAGACTACAAAAAAAAAACAAACAAAGAACACATTCGACTATTTTTAAATTATAGAAACAAAATCGCGTGTGGAGACCGCACGTGTGCGGCGTTACAAATTTAAACGCAGAGCTTCCGCGCGTTTTATTCCCACGTCCGTCGATTTGTGTTGGATCTTGTGAACGAAAATAATAGTTTTAGAGTTCATTGAGAATTATTATAATTTGATATTGATTGATGTGTGATTAAATAAACGTCTGAGGACCTTTTTCAAGTTGGGGGGTTACGGCGACACGGAGTAAGTACCTACCTCTTTTACTAACTAATTGAGTATGCTGAAATTCAGATTTAAAAAAAAATCTAAAGTGTAGTTTTTTTTTCATTCTGCTCATGCAGCTAATGCATTTTCGATCAAATAAATGCGTTTAGTGCCACTTTTAAATTATGACCAAAATCATTTATAAATAATAACTAAATCGAAACTACAATATATATCAAATAAAGATACATTTTCCCGTGGCACCAATTAAATTTGCTACTGGTTACTTGCTACTATCTACGTTGTTTATCAAGTGTTTTATCATACATCGCTCCGTTTGCTCAGTGTGTCTTGTGAGGTCAAATTAAAGCGTAATAATTGTATCGCATTCAGAAACAAAAAATAATTTAGTAGGTACTTATAAGACGAGACCTATTCCCTATGAAGCCGCTTAATTTTCGTTTATTTCTAAATTCCGCTATACAAGACTCAATTATAAGTAATTGAGTGTTTTAAATTAGACACAAATACATATTAGATACACTATTAAAGTTCGGTTATCCATGTTTTTGATAATACTCGGAAACATTCAGGTCAGATGAATTAAAAATTCAAACTTTTAACCTTAACCTTTGTGTCAATATTCATAACGATCGATTTTCTGTGCCAAAAGCCACGCCCTCACGCGTTAAAATTCGCTCGGGCTGTCAATTTCATTCCGTTGTGCTTTTTCTATGAGTCAATACAGTTCCTTTTGTTATTGGAAAAAAGAATTCGCGCGTGATTTTGACGCCCGAATGTGCAAGGGGCTGTAAACTTTGATTATATTGTTTTGTGAGGCGAAATGCAATCGCGTCGAAAGGGAAGGCAATCAAAGGGAGCGAGATGCGATTATATTCGGTCTGATTGATCACGCACGCTTACCGATCGCGATACGGTTTTCAACCTGCGACTCACCATAAACACAGTCAACGCACTTATCAATAAATAGGTATACAATGTTGATAATACAGTATTTTTTTTGTCTCCCGCTTTGCAATGGAGGGAAGTGGATAACTTTTTTCTTCTAACTCCTACACCCTTTTTTCAATGAAATTAGTGAAGGTTCGAAGACAGTTTACCTTTTCCCCAGGACTCGCCGAGTGTCAAAAATATAGTAACATCGGTTTTATTAAGATTTTTAAGGTGTACACAATTATGCTTAATAATTGCTTTTAGCGATAAGACCACCCAATTGTACATAGCTACTGTATTTAAACAAAAAAAAGTTGTATTTTTTTCTGTCATTGTTTGGTGAACAATAGTCAATAAAAGTACTTTATCTATCTATCTAACTACATATACAACAACCCAATTGCAACTCATTCACTTAGAAAATACAGACGCAAATAGCATAGTGTTTTTGTTAATCCACTGCAAAAAAGGAGGAGAATCTCAATATTCATTCATGTTATTTATCTTATGTCTAGATTAATAAAGTTCGTGACACTTTGTTTACAAAACAACAAAAAAAATCCTTCTTTCCCCGTCGAGATACGAATCTGTTTTCAAGTATACAAGTGCATTCACACCTGAATCGAGATAAATGGTACTTGTTCGCCTTCCCGCGGAAACGATTCGCTATTTATTGCAACCCGTTGAATTGTTCAAAACGATTACCGGTCTGCTATACGTACATGTGCTCTGATTTGTTCAATGCCGTCACTGCTAATATGTTAAGTAGCGACCTATTCTCTTCCTGATGTAGTGACTATCCTAATTTTATAGGAAAAGCGACAACATTAGAATCACAATCAGATTTTTTATTATTCATATAAACCAATACAGGCACTTATGAATCGTCAATAAATAATAATAATAGTATCTCTACCATTCGAAATGCATTTCCTATGGAGAGGAATGGGCAAGAAACTTGTTGCTTTTTGAAACCATGGTTGCTTTTTCCACAATGGATTTACATTTTTGTGATTTTCTTAATTAACAATTATGCAATATAAAGTTAATTAGATAGATAAAGTACTGTTTATTGTACACCAAACAAAGAAAATAATACAACATTCTTAGGTCTAAATACAGTAGCTATGTACAATTGGGCGGTCTTATCGCTTAAAGCAATTTCTTCCAAACAACCAGTAGCAACAAAAAATACTCAAATTTACAAAGAATATAGCAAGATGACGGCTAAGTCTAGTGGTATGAGGGTAAGCCGACGCTCAGTGCACCCGGTGGTTGAGTTGTGGGTTCGATTTCCGTCAGCGGCAAATTTGGGAAAGGCCTTTTCGGAATTTTCCAGGTCTAAGTGTAACTGCGATCGCCCCCAGTCCATTTTATGGTACCAATTGTAAACGCTAAACCTATTACTAAAACGCAGTCAGGAAACAGCTGACAGCCACCTATCTGTCTGTATACCACGCAAAAGTTACAATGTACTAACGTGTGACGCAAATAATAGATATACGAATTGAATTGTTTTCGTGCGTAAAGACCAGACAAACTCGTTGATAACAAATAAATACATGCGACGCTATCAACACATCTTAAACATTCTGAAAGATGTCTAACTTATTTACGATGTCTTTCTTTATCAAGTTCATTTTCCTCTAGATAAACTGAACGCCCAAAAATTGATCTAAGAAACCTCTAAATATAATACCTATAAATACACTAGCATTTAATACCGACCTACTACATTCCGATCTTGGCCTCGTCTCCATTAGAAAACATTTCAAAATAGCGTCCGAACGCTATTTTAAAAAAGCCGCGTCGCATTCAAACTCTCTAATTGTCGCCGCCGGCAATTATGAGCCAAACCCCGCGCACACAACAGCACAACGCCGCCGTCCGCGGCATGTGTTGATAGATCCTCCTGACACGATCACCGCCCTCCTCCACCCGGGCGTCGAGAGGGCCCCCAGCACACCTACACCAGCCTCAAACAGACACCGACCTCGCCGGCGAGGTCGAGGAACCCCCTCTTCTGCTCGTAGGTGCATCTTTGCACCTAGGAGCGTAGTCATTACCCCTCCCCTCACGGCAACTGCCCAAGCCGAGGTCGTGCTCCATGGTGCCCTTGAGCTAGTTGCCCTCCTCTTCCGCCCTTAAGGCTTTGGCTGGGGTCGCAATCTGCACTCGCCACTCCTCCGGTGAAGCTGTAAAGGCCAATTCACGGCCAACAGCGTAGTCCATTCAAAAAAAAAAAACCGGCCTACAATTTTTTTTAACCTACATCGTCCCACTTGTGGGTAAAGGTCTCCCCCATTCTCTCATGAATGGGGGGTTTGGACATATACCTGCCACGCTAGTCCAATGCAGGTTGGCGGGTCGTCAGAGCCTCGTTCGTTGTTCAGCAGGTTGTACCACGTGCAGTTGAGGATGACTTGGTCCTTGAGATGTTATTAAGGACCCTTACGACCTATACATTTTTAATGTTTCTTGTTTATCTATAAATAAGAAACAGTAAAATAAGATTTTGTAAGCGGTAAATTAGGTAGTATTAACCTGTCAAGCTGCGAATAGTTGAAGCAATTACCTTTGATTTTATATGGGACGTATACATCCCGCACGGGGTTTAACCTTATAAAATAAACAATATCTTATATAGTCACGCTGATATATTACGCTCCAGATATGAACATTATTATTAAGAGTGATAATTTATTTAACATCTCATACCTTACATACAACGTAAATGTAACGACTGACAAGTTCTCAATTTCCTGACTCCGCAAGATAATGGCATTTATACCCAATGTGTTAATCAAACTATCTAAACACATACAACATGCTAATCCAATATAACTTTATATAGCGTGTATAATGTTCGCATACCTGTTTTTTTTTTGGCAAAACAGGTAGGAAAGTGCATACTACTATCTGATCGTGACATTTGAACAAATGATACCTAGTTACTTAATTCATTAATTGTATTATGATAAAATGTGAATGTGTATTTATTTTGAATATAAAATAATTACATTAATTGAACATGTAAATTAGGTAACCTAAGTATTACTATTTTATTACACTTTAGACTACAATCTTATGCGCACACGTCGCTTCTACGCGCCGTGCCCTCAACGTAAGCTGGACGACGTCGTAGCAATGACGTAGCCGCGTCCAAGTATGCTACGCGCACAGGACGCCTACGGGTAGAATTACTTGCCACGGGCTACACAGAATCAATAACGGACCATCTCAGATTTCTGTGCTCCTAGTAATTAAAATATTTATAAGAACATAAACGCATCATTGTAATAGGGGCGAGATATAGGTTTCGGCACACATTCACGACTGAATCTCCCAAAGGGGAAGGGTAGACGAGTTCAATTTGCCGTCTTCTACTAATTTGGCATTTACCTACTTGCTAATTAAATTGGAATATCAGTAGGAAGTAATTTCGTATGTCTGCATCGGATCTTACCCACGTAATATTTATTAGATGACAAGCCATTTCATGAGAAGTAACATGTCGTCAAGAGTAATTAGGATAATACTTGTTGCGAATACAGTAAGTGGTCCACGCGGATGGAGACACACGGGTAACCTAACAATACGCTGAAAATGCTGCAATTCCTCGTCACAATACCTCAACCAAGTACTCCGCTCTAGAAAGTCACTTAATTTTAATACGTTACGCGCGCCTGGTTCAAAGGAATATTGTGAACTGAGTTACCTAAGTGAACACATAATAAGGTCGTTGTACTATGTACTATATATTATCGAACTGATCTTGCGGTCAGGGTCCCGGTTTTCGCTTGATAGACATAAATCTCTATTAGAGATATGTTGAAAGAAAACGTCAAATTGGTCGTACTTTTTCGACATATCACGAACAGAAATTGATGTATATCAAGCGAAAACCGGGCCCCAGGGCTTTGGAAGCTGATAAATCGATTTGTCGTGACTATTGGTGACATTTGTCGAATCATGACGTTATCATCTTTCTTTCTTTTTTTACGAAATGATGATATTTAAAGGAATAAGATGAGCAATAGCTCCACCTGCGTTTAGCGGGTATTTCAGCCAGTGTCAAGTAATTAATAGCAAGGGCAAATTCAATAAATACACATTATAGATAAAAAATGGATGATGACAGTGATAAAGATGGCGGACGTTATCATCAAAAGGAACGACAATGAAAACGTTGTCACTGAGAGTGGGATTTGACGTGACAAATGACACAATAATATATTGATTGTCAGAGTTGACGTCTTATTGATTGTTGTCGAGATCCTATTTAATAAGAAAAAAATAAAAAAAAACTGCAAAATATGTAAGTGAAAATTTGCAAGCATTGTCTTGTAGCCGGCTTTTTAATAGCAAGTAGTAAGTAACTAACTGATTGGAACCATCGTAAAAAAAAAATCAGGCCATGAGTTGTTCTTAACTTTTATGCTTTTTGAACATAAATTTAAAATAACCTTATTATTTACATAGCTATTTATCTATGTTTATAAACGGATAAAAAACTTACATTTTATGATCAAAATATTTGGGTATTTATAAATGGTTTAAACAAATCAATTACATCATCTTATTATGATATTTAACTTGAAACGGGTGATTAGTTAATGAGTAATCAATTGTATTAAGTACTCAAGACATCAATTTGTTCATAATTATGGTAACGGGACAATGTTTTAACCTAATTTCACGCTAATTCCCGCCCACGGTGGGTGGGTTATCAAAAAACCCATACCGAAATATAATATTTACAGTTACAAAGACGAACAATGGCGATTGTTAAATACTGTTTTGTGGCCTGCTTCCATATTGCAATATGTACCTACACTCAAAAATTACACTTACGACCATTAATTTAGAAGTTAATTCGTTATCACAAGTCACTATGCAATTATCAATGTGAATCGTTATTATACCTAATAGGCTCATTCAGTCATTGGCAAACATCGGAAATGGGCTTTTGGGACATTGCCCTAGTCTGGGTGTAACTGGGATCGGCTCCAGTCCATTATACGGTACCTATAGCACAAGCATAGTTTAATTTGGGATCACACGATGAGTACGATGTTGTCTGGTAATATTTTTATTTCTTTAAACAGGCAAAAAGTTGGCGCGCATTTCGACACACCTATTTGATCAAGGTTTAAAAACACTTATCCTGAGTTAAACATGGTTCTATTCACCTGCTGATAGTGATAAATTGAAATTCTTTTGTTGTTATAAAAACAGTTGCAAAGAAAGCTAAGAAAGATACTAAAACCTATAAACACTAATATTTAACTTTGACTAACAGCAGAGTTAAATATTTTGTTTCGCCCAAGATAGATACGACATGCCCGACAGATACACAGATAAAACCGGCAAATGTTCATTGTTTTTAAATATGTTTTTTATATGAACATAAACAGGATTATTCAGCGCAGACGTAGCTACTTATCAGTTAATAACATTAGTAATTGTTATTAAATAATGGAATATATTTCAACGCCATTACAATAATATTTTCATAATTATTAGCACGTAATTATAATTAGTAATTATGTATTACGTAGGTAGGTATTTTATATCTCTGTTACTAATACATTCTATATGTTAGGATCTGCGACTAATTTCTTACCAATACCAAAACGAACTGTATTATCGCATACAAAAAGCACATTTTTCAACGACGTGTCATTGCTGACGCGAGCGAAATTATTCGCGTAGCTTTTAGTCTTTATACATATTGACATAGAGTACATTTTCAAGAAAAAATTGAAATGATCCAGGCGAAAGTATACAGTTTCAGCAATTACTGTAACTATGCGTGATTGATGTCTAATCACGCCCATTATAAAGAATATAATATGATACGTCGTCACATGAATGATGAACTGATCGATGTTATCGACATGTTGAATAATCGATTCTTGACTGATTGATGAATCGATACAATTCGTTTCCCTATGCATCTGCGCGTGATTCTCGTGACGTCAATTACTGGATAAGCCGTGACGTGCAACGTGTGATACGTGGGTAGTAAGAGATGGAATTGCGTTTTAAAAACTTACATTCAATCAACCGCCAACTGAAAATAGAACATTCTGAAAAGCTGGCAAACAATTATCTATTATTTTTCAGTAGTTGCTACTACGCTGTAATAATCGGTAGACATACCAGACAGTAGACGCTTTCGAAAATATGTTAACAGTTAAGTATAGAGTATTAATTAACTACTAAGATAACTAATTGCAATACTAAATAGATTACAAAACAATATTGGCAGGTAATTAATTATGTCGAGAGGTGGAAGGATATTTGACTTGAGCAACATGACAGGGCGAAATACTAATGTAAGTTATTTTACCTAACTACTCTTATGTTATTCTACCCTGGTACCTAGTTTCTGAGTCAGCAGAACAAAGAGTTAGGTTTTCCTTAAAAGATGCGTTGTTGATAGTATGTCAAAGTGTAGTTAGGTACAAAATATGTTAACAGTTAAGTATAGAGTATTAATTAACTAATAAGATAACTAATTGCAATACTAAATAGATTACAAAACAATATTGGCAGGTAATTAATTATGTCGAGAGGTGGAAGGATATTTGACTTGAGCAACATGACAGGGCGAAATACTAATGTAAGTTATTCTACCTAACTACTCATAAGTTATTCTACCCTGGTACCTAGTTTCTGAGTCAGCAGAACAAAGAGTTAGGTTTTCCTTAAAAGATGCGTTGTTGATAGTATGTCAAAGTGTAGTTAGGTACCTACCACAAAATGTGAACTGAATTACAAACTGAAGATAATTAGGTAGATTTACTGTTTTTATTGTCTGACGATGACTTGCTAGTTTTAGACAGGCATTATACGTCATCTGGTCTCTAGACGCATTTCCTAGATATACAGGTACTTCTATCTACGTTATGAACACCTGGTACACGCTCCTTGCATGTGCAATGATAAATGCACTTATGTAATAAATATTTATCAGAAATCTTTTGTTATCAATACTATCAGATCCAGCCTACATTGTAAAACTTACTACCTGCATATTATTATGCATACAGTAAGGCAACTCACATACATACATATAGAGTAAAGATATCAGATATTTAAATATGAGCTCTATATCGTGTCGATACGGTTTAATTTTAAATTTATTCCAAAAAAACTTTTTAACAAAAAATTAAACCGCCGAAAATTTTAAAAAGCAAAAAATAATATACCTTTTTTATTTAACCTTAATAACAAAGTTCTTAAACTAATGTAAGTATACCTAAGTCATTTTGAGTCGGCGCCAAACAAGCAAATTAATTAATTTAGTAAAGTGTGATGTACGGCGGCGGCGCGGCGGCGGCGCGGCGCGACACGCACCTTCGCTGGAAAATGCCGAGCGTTCACGAAGTTAACGTCAGCGAGACAGCAATACACAGCGAGATAGCGATACACAATGTGTGCGAGTGGTCGTACGGAGAGCACATTTTTTGGAATGTTAATGTTTGTCGCTGAAGATTTCACGTTGCATTGTTAATTTAATTTGGTTATTTCTTTAAAGGAGACGGATACGCTTTCATACATTCTTGGGCCCAGTTGTAAAAATATGAGAGTGGTGTCAATTAAGAGCTTAAATATTAACAAACCATCTCCGAAAATTTTGCTGATCTTGGCAATCTGAGAGCAAAATTTTAAGAGATTTAGTAAAAGTGTGGTTATTCAACAAAGTGACAACAACTTAGATACTATACAGCTGATTTTTGAACTGTGATTGTTATTTTGTTTTAATATACAGTTTTGGTGTTAATTCAACCACTTTAGTGTATATTAATATATTAAAATGAATACAATTATGTGCTTAGTCATTAGTAACACAATTTGTTTTTTGAGCTACCGAACGTACTCACTCTGTCTAGGGCGCGCGCGCGTTCGGAAACTCGTCCGTCGACATTTTGTGGAGCGTTCGGAAACGCGGACGCCTCACAGTTATTTACTATATTAATTGTAGTTGTTTATTGTTAATTATTACAACGTATTTATTCATTTTGATTGAATCAAGTATTTTATGTTAAATTGTTTAAATCATTCACAGTAATCGATTATTGTAATCGATACTTATTTCTTCAGTGAAATAAACTTATTTTTATGATTTCTCGTCTCCCAGATGGTGAATTGAGCTGATTTTTTTATATTTTGAATCAGAAAAAAATACCGCTTTTTTTAAACTATATCTCAACTTATTACAATTGGGCCCAGAGATCCCCGTCTCCTTTATTGTTCATTAATTGTTTGGCGCCGACTCAAAATGACTTAGGTATACTTACATTAGTTTAAGAACTTTGTTATTAAGGTTAAATAAAAAAGGTATATTATTTTTTGCTTTTTAAAATTTTCGGCGGTTTAATTTTTTGTTAAAAAGTTTTTATTTTATATTTTTTTGTGGCTAAAATCTACTACTTAATCTGAATCTACTGTTTGTTTTTTTGTTATACACAACTCAGCATTAAAATTTGAGAATTAACAATAAATCTCTCCCTATTTTCCCACCTTTCGGGTAGGATTTTTGTTCCTAATTTATATAGGACCAACTTCGAAGTTATACCCTAACCAATACGTGTCGAAACGTGAACCTCTTCTGTTTTCTTCGTTGGTTAAAAATGGGTATAATTCCAAATAAAGTCCACGTGGGCGTAGGTATATCATGGTGTAGGTGCCAATCTATATCAGACTAGGCAAATACACACATGAATTGGCACCGACTACAAATGTAATGAATTATAAGGTTATTTGTAACTTTTTAGTGTACCTAGGTTTTTGAAGGCGAATTTAGTATGTATTTTGTGAAAAGATGCAAGTATTAGCACCTCATAACAGCCCAAAAAAGGAATTCACCCCCCCGCCACCCTTTCCATCCCATCGTTTTGATATTTGTTAACTATCCGTATTAAACAAAAAAAGATTTTTCGAAATCAGCTCACTAACGCCGAAGATATGCTATAGTCCAGAATGCAAACTTTATCAGCTCATTTCACCCCCTAAATATTTTTTTTTTCAAATTTCCTAAAACACGTGTTTCTTTATTTTGTATGTAAAATACATATACAAAGTTTCAGGTTGATCAAAAAATATTTTTGAAATTGTGTGACCTTCAACCCCCCATTTCACCCCTAAGGGGGTTGATTTCTGATAATGTTTTGAAAATGGGACCACCCTCGAAGAATTCCTTAGCAAACGTCATAGAAAAAATCGAAATCGGTTTAGTGACGCCGGAGATATGCGTGATCATACATAAAAAAGAATGCAAACTTTATCACCCCATTTCACACCCTATACATTTTTTTTTTCAAAATTCCTAAAACACGTATTTCTTTATTTTATATTTAAAATACATATACAAAGTTTCAAGTAGATCAAAAAATAATTTTTAAATTATGTGACCTTCAACCCCTCATTTCACCCCCAAGGGGGTTAATTTCTGATAATAATTTGAAAATGGGACCACCCTCGAAGAATTCCTTAGCAAACGTCATAAAAAAATTCGAAATCGGTTTAGAGACGCCGGAGATATGCGTGATCATACATAAAAAAAAATAAAAAAAATAAAATATACGCGTCGAATTGAGAACCTCCTCCTTTTTTTTTTTTTCGTCGGTTAAAAAGAGTTGACGTTGCGTTGTCTGAATTTTGCACGCGTAAATGTACACTGTATCATCTAAGAAATAGAGCACATATTTCAATGCTTACCACTGAGTTTAGTTAGGTTTAGTCCGCTATTTAACTGTAATTCTAATATCAATGTGATTAGAGTCTTATTTGTTGTGTTTTTGTTTTGCAGGGGCGCGAGAGGAGCTCGCGCTGCGGGTGCGGGCGCGGCTTGTTGGGGTGAACGGCGCACACGCAATATGATTTCCAGCATCAAGGGATTCTGGAAGGTCTGCCGATATGGCGACCTATACATGGTACGGTATAGCATATGATGGATCAAAAATCTAAAACAGTTTTTAGGGTTCCGTACCCAAAGGGTAAAAGGGGAACTCTATTACTAAGACTTCGCTGTCCGTCCGTCCATCCGTCTGTCACCAGGCTGTACCTATCGCTTGAACCGTGATAGTTAGACAGTTGAAATTTTCACAGATGATGTATTTCCGATATAACAACAAATACTAAAAAACAGAATAAAATAAATATTTAAGGGGGCTTCCATACAACAAACGTGATTTTTTTGCCGTTTTTATAGATAATGGTACGGAACCCATCGTGCGCGAGTCCGACTCGCACTTGGCCGGTTTTAGAACGATTGTAGCGTGGTGTGCTTTACTATACACTAGCCAATAAATAATGCTGTTGTTATTGTAATCCCGTGTAGCTCTTATAGAATGTAGATAAGATTCAAAACAGTTTAATTCTATCCCGTTGCGCTTCATTGCGGATTGGTATACGTCAAATCCATAGGCACAAATAACAAAACGAACTCTATTAACTGATAGAAGAAGTACATTTTTCAACGAAACGTCATGCGATTTTCGACTTGTGATCGCGTTGCTTTAATTACAGAAATGTAATCTTTATGTATATAGATACAGAATAAATTTTCAAAAAAAGGCAAGTTTATTTGTTTATCCCAGTGGATGCTGGTCATAATATGGGAATGCGCTTATGCAATTCGAGAGAATATTACAGATCGCTTTGATGACATTTAATAGCGCCACTTCAAGGAACAGGTTTAAGTACTCACGACCAGTAACATGACAAATTTAAATAATGATTATACTATAAATGCAATTAGCTATACGACTGCAATACTTAAATAATTATTAAACAAAAAAAACTTGCATAAAACCCACAAATGCGTTGCAATTAAGGTGAATGCGTCCATTTATTTCGAAAAAAAAACATTGTTTATTTATTATTATTTTAAGAATTATTAAAAATACTATAAAACGTTTTTGTGCTGTTCACGATAAGGGTATAGTATAGTATTAGTATTTCCACATTTTATTGATGTATTAATCTTGCTTTAAAATGTAAAAAATAAACTTTTACTATTATATTTATTTAATTTGTGATTAAAAATCACAAATTTTAACAAAATATTTACAATTCAAATTATAATTTAAAAGAATAAAATAATATCAAGAAAGAAAAATGAAAAAGAAAATGTTGCATGCGGCAGCGTAGGTACCCAAGGCGTAGGATGCAATAAAAAGTAATAATTTTATTACTACACAAGTTAATAAAGACGCCATTTGTTCAAAATTTCGAGTGTTTGTTCTGGCTTACATTAATTTTATAGACATGATTAATATCAAACAAACAGTTGCTACCGTCTTTTATGGACAAACAAATTAAAACAAATGGTGTCTATCTGCGTGTCTGTTTGATAAACGGCAGAACCGATTTTGATGGAACTTTCACTGGCAGTTAGCTGATATTATAAGGAGTAACATAGGCTACTTGTTTTTCTATATATCATGTGGATGTTGTCACATATGATAGCTAGTAAAAGTATGAATACAAAAAAAAAACGTTAAAAATTAAATAATGTGCCGGCCGCTTGCCCTTAAGCCAAATAGCAAGCTAAATGTTATACAATACTATATTATCGCGTCAAGCTTACTTAGCATACGATTAAGGTATACTTTTGTATAAAATAAAACAAATAATAAAAGTAATTTGCATGTCGATATGTTGCGATTCGCGGTCCCCGCGATGTCTTGTCCCAGTTTCGTTTTGGCCGGTGTCAAGGGCGAGGTGACACGAATTTAGTCGTAATATGTGAATTTAGCAAACCGACTACCGATCCTTGTTATGCAAGAGTGAACCTTACATGGATATATATAATGTTTAATTCAACAATTCAAACACCTACGACTTACTCACGAGCGTTTTGCGAGTGTGGATTTGCATTAAATTATTTAAAATTTAATTTTATCAATAGTCTATTGGTTCGTCGGGTCGCCATACTAACCGAGAGGTTTAGGATACAATCCCCACCCTAGGTAAACAAATAATAGTTGCAGCGGCGAGACAGTAAATAATAATAAACTGACATTGCTGTAATAAAAAACCGGCCAAGTGCGAGTCGGACTCGCGCACGAAGTGTTCCGTGCCATTATCTATAAAAACGAACAAAAAATTCACGTTTCTTGTATGGGGCTCCCTTAAATATTTATTTTATTCTGTTTTTTAGTATTTGTTGTTATAGCGGCAACAGGAATACATAATCTGTGAAAATTTCAACTGTCTAACTATCTCGGTTCATGAGATACAGCCTAGTGATGGACGGACAGCGAAGTCTTAGTAATAGGGTTCCCGTTTTACCCTTTGGGTACGGAACCTTAAAAAACAGTTTAAAATTTAATCGACGCTAATAATACTTCCAACCATCGCAGTAAAGATTAAATCAAATTATAGCTGTATCGAGAATATAAAAATGGTAGGTATTGCGTAAGTTTACATCATATATAACTTGATGTCCTGAACTCATTGGGGCGAACGAGTCAACTCAACTTTTTTTTGAAAATGTACTTTGTACTAATTATTGTCATATGCATAAAGATTAAAAGAATATGTACTACTACTACTACTACTACAGCCCTTTTAACGTCCCACTGCTGGGCACGGGCCTCCCCTCTATTATCGACTCCTCCTATTGTTGAAGTCGGTTCAAATGTAACCTATACTACCCGGGCCAAAGGTAATAACGAATCGACTGACATTCATCAAAATCGCATGACTAGTTTAGGTGCTACGGAGGAACAAACGTAAACACAGACAAATACATAGACTGCTAAAATCATAACCCTTCCTTTTAGCTTCGCCGTAGTCAGGTTAAAATATATCACTCATTCATTACAAATACGACTAGCAACCTAAAATTAAAAAAAAAACTTACTTATTAATTATTAATTAAAATGAAACGTTAGTAATTATTTGTACAACTATTAGTATGTACACAAGGATCGTTCCGTTGTATTTATATACAAAGGAATTAATAGTAATTGTATTCGCAAACACAGACATGCGCGGCTACAATGTCGCACTGTATCTTTCGTCATGGCAAACGTTTAGTTTAGTAACAAGAACCATTTACATAGAGGTGAGGTCTATTGTTTCTGACTAGACTGTGAGTTCATTTTCGAATATGACGATGATATGATATGACTTTCATCACCCATTTTTATTTATAATGTGTATTCATTGAATTTGTACTCGCTATTAATTACTTGACACTGGCTGAAATACCCGCTAATCGCAGGTGGAGCCACTCCTCATCTTATTCCATTAAATTTAATATTTCAATCATTTCGTAAAAATATAAAAAGATAGATAAATAATAGGAAGCAGTGGTAGCTGAGTGGTCGAACGCACGCTTTGCAAATCAAAGTGTGCAGGTTCAAACCCCGGCTCGCACCTCTGGGATTTATGTGCGAATCTCATTTTCATCCGAGATTATCACTTGCTATGAAACGGTGAAGGAAAACATCGTGAGGAAACCTGCACGTCTGAGGGAGCTTGTCTAGTTCTCGATAGATGTGTGAAATCTGCCAACCCGCACTAGGCCAGTGTGGTGGACTATGGCCTGAAATCCTCCTCACATTGAGGGGAGGCCCGTGCCCAGCTGTGGGACGTTAAAAGGGCTGTAGTAGTAGATAAATAATATGCAGTAGGGCCATATTTAAAACAATATATTTTTATCTTTGGATACAATCCTCAATGATAAATCCGAACATTTGTTAGTGTAGAGCAAATTCGATACATTCGGAATACTATCGTATTTCGTCCAATGTAGCGTTGTCGAATCAAACGAGTTTCCAACCCCGAACGCGACATAGCGACACATCGGCAATAGCGACGTGCGATTGAAATTAAATACCGTTTTTTTTATAACAACGACAACGTTTTTTCGATCGTCCATCATTATCCGAATACCGACCTTGAGTTCGCCAAAAGGTTACGCAGACCAGTTAAGTACAATTTGAAATTGTAATCACTTTATAAGGCGACAACTTGTGAACGCGATTACAATTGTCACCAGCGGGCTTAGCATGACCCCGTAGACCAAAGTTTTATCCCTTCCAACTGTCAGATTAATTGAGCAAATAACGACACATCGAGCTCTATCTACCGGCCTTATCATGGGCACATTGGTCATATCATGTTTAGGGTATCAATAACATCGGTAGACACGACAGGGTTTCATTTATCAATAGACATATTGCCGGTAGAGTTTTATGCTAAGCGTGCTGAACAAATGAGGTAGTTACTACTACTACTACTACAGCCCTTTTAACGTCCCACTGCTAGGCACGGGCCTCCCCTCAATGCGAGGGGGATTCAGACCATAGTCCACCACGCTGGCCCAGTGCGGTTTGGCAGACTTCACACATCTATCGGAAACTAGTTTAGTTCCCTCACACGTGCAGGTTTCCTCACGATGTTTTCCTTCACCGTTTCATAGCAAGTGATAATCTCGGATGAAAATGAGATTCGCACATAAATCCCAGAGGTGCGAGCCGGGGTTTGAACCTGCACACTTTGATTTGCAAGGCGTGCGTTCGGCCAATCGGCTACCACTGCTATTAACCAGTCTAGTAATAAACATTGGTTTCTTAAGACAAATAACTGTAGTTATGATAATACCCCGTTAAATACATAATCGTATAGGAAAACATTAATTATGTACTTTGTATTGATTTACATCATATAAATATCAATAATGGTTGGACAATGCTGGTGTAATTGTCGGCAATCTGGACAATGTTGTCAGTTTTAATATATATGACAGTTGCTAACGATAAGCTCAAGTTTTACAACATTTGTGACGTATTGAACTGATCTATTGAGGGTGATAAAGTTTGATAACCTAGTATCATGCGTCATGAGCATATAATATACATCATCACGCCTTTATTCCCCGAAGGGGTAGGCAGAGGTGCACCGCAGTGCGCCTACACTTAGCCGATTTATTCTGGTCCCAAAGTAATAGGGGGAGAGCCTATTGCCATTATACCGGGCATATTCTCCCTCAATACGAGGGAGATTTTTGGGCCATAGTCCACCACGCTGGCCCAGTGCGGGTTGATGAACTTCACCCGCCTTTCTACAAACGTGCACGTTTCCTCACGATGTTTTCCTTCACCGTTCAACAAGTGGTGATCATTATTGAAAATTACATTCGCACATGAAAATTATCTCAGAGGTGCGGGCCCGGGATTTGAACTTGTACATCTTACGTTCAAGGCAGGCGTTCTAACGACGCCGTTTTACCACTGCATATACTAACCCGGACATTATTATTTTACATATATTACAATTTGTAGAACATATTTCATGAAATCAATTTTAAAACCAACAAAAAAAATCGACAAATAAATAAATTATAATTTCCATCGCATCTTAAATACATTGTACACCACTTAAATTATATACAAAGTATTTTAATTATTAATTACAAATTAATTCAATTCAAATTGATCGGTCTCAAACGATATGGAGTCATAATTCACAGCTCTACACAAAAAACTTAAAGCGCACTCAATGCAAACGCCAGTTGTAGGTACGAACAAAAACCTCAATTAGCATCTAATAGATTTACAGCCCTGTAGCATTAGACGCGTTAAAACGCGCTCGAAAAATTAGGCCAATAGCGAAAGGAGCTGTATCGACTCGTACACAAAGCTCATTTTTCAACAGAGTGTCATCGATTTTGAATCGCGGTCGCGTGGCGTTGTAATTCAATATTTGTGTAAATTGAAAAAGAGTTTATTTTCAAAAGAATTCAACTGTAAATTTGCCAATTACAAAATATACTGTATTAACTCATACAAAACGTAACTTCAACGACCAATTTTGAAGCGTGCGGTCGAGACTTTTATCATAGTAATCCTTCTTTTTTTTACGAAATGATCAAATTGTAATGCAATAAGACGAGTAATGGACTGCAGCCGCGTTTAGCGGGTAACCATAGTAATTTCATCTCTATGTATTTATTGGAATAGAGTTCATTTTTAAAAGAATTCCAGTTAATTCGCACACCTTAGTAAGTGCAGACCGTAGTGCTATTATTAAGACGGTAACAAAAACAGTTATGTAACGTCCGGCGGCATTGAGACGCGCTCGTAACACCACCGCACTCGGTTCAAGTTCAATATCGCTATTATTTTCATAATGCTATTCGTTTTGCGGTCCGTTTTCCTACTGCAACACGCACACACAAATAAGAATGCTTTGATATTAAATTCGCCAGACACATACTCATCGTATGATTGACTCAAACTAAACAAAGCTTGTATTATGCGTATGGACTAGAGGCAATTCCAGTTATACCCAGACCAGGGCACTTTTAGAGTTCACTTGTTAAGGGAGAAATAAATAAATAATTATTATTGTGTTAAGAAATTTGTTCTCCCAGGTGATTGGGGTAATAACCATATCTGCGGGCTTTTAGACAAGCAAGAAATGGTGGGGGAAGAAATAAATACATAATATATAAAATAAAATATGGTATAATGTTATTATATTTTATATTTAATTTTGGTCTATGGATAAAACCTTTCTGACAATTCTGCAAGTGTTAAGAACTGTAGCTTTTTGAAGACGGGTGTAAGTTAGCTTGTGGATACCTAAAGTTGCAAGGTTAGTGTTATTATTATTAATTCCGAAAAGGAAATTTGCGAAGTTTGCCAGTGGGGGGAATCAAACTCGCAACCATCCAGTTCAGTGAGCTAAGCGGCCTAAGGTAAAACCACTAAACAAAGTCGTAGTACATTGATATTTGCTTGCCGTACCTTTAGTTTGTTGGACTCGAAATCCATTACCACAAGGAAAAGATCGACAGTACATAACCTTCCAAAAAAAAAAAATCCATCCATAAAACACCAGTAGTTGTAGCATGTGCTCCAAGACAAGACGTATGTCACGGAATATCTTGATGTTGTCTCTTTCTCTCGTATGAAATTAGAGCGAGCGAGCAAATCCTTTCTCTCATATGAAATTAAACAGAGAGCGAGCGTGCACATCCGTGTCAAAGGTCTTTTCTTGACATGGGTACTAACCCCACTGCTATGTTTACCTAAATCATTAAAATAATACTATCCCACAATGCAAACATATATGGATAACTTTCAATAACATTTGGTTTAGTCGAATTTATTTCGGTGTTAACAAAATCAACATCATTCTTGTACAATTAGGATTAGTCTGGCGATTTATTTGCTAGAAACTAAAATAATAAGTGATTAAACGGGCCAGTCAGCACGATAAAAGCAAATTTCGTTCGCAAACACGCTTCCTACAAACTCCAAATGTCACGGAATAAACTAAGGCATAGTTTAACTTCCTAACCTTGTTAGACAGATGGGGGAATACATTAAGTATTATGCCCGTACGCAGTCGCAATGAAATAGAAACCGTTGGGCCTGCACACACAGGCACGTCAATTTGGCCAATAACAAAACTAATTATATCAACTTAGGCAAGAAGCACATCTCTCAACGAAATGTCATCGACCCATGATCGTGTGACGTTCACCACAGTAATTTAATATTTATGGTTATCAACACTGATTGTATATTTCAAAGTCAAGTTAAAACGTTCGCTTCAGTGGGTGCGGGGCGTTAATCAAGGTGATATAAGTCGGTTGCTAATTGACGGAACGGAAGCGGAAGAGACGTGACATTATGGAACACACTTTTATAGAACCCGTGGCGGCACTTGTCGTTATTTCGAAAGGCGGCACTTGTCGTTATTTCGAAATTTCCAGAATGGAGCCTTGTTTTAGTTATGATTAAAAAAAACGCACGATTCGAATTAGGAACATTCGAAGAAGTTCGAAGAACGTTCGCCGTTTTTGAAGTCGATTTTACGGTACAAGTGATTAGTTTCAATAAATACTCCCAAAAATATAATATGAATTAGAGGCAGTAGGTAGGTACTAATATCGCCATATTTATTAAGGAGGTGTTTAAATAAAGTTAGGTTAGCCATCTTCGCTAGTAGGTAACTGTCCGGGGTACATAACTAAATTATTAATTAATGAACTCAAGTACTAGGGAAACATGATTTTAAAGTGTTTAATAATTATTTGTTCACGGCAGCTTAGATTAAGTAGGTAGATTATCCATCATCACTAGAGTTGCAGAAATAAACGGATAAACATAATGAACCAAAAATACAGAAGGTACTAGGTCATCATGATTTACAACAGTTTAAATATTCTCAGTAAGAATTATTCACGGTACATTAATTTCGATACCGACGATATGCAAGCACTTAAACTGCTAAAAATTTTAATATACCTTAAATTCAAAGATACTTGTAGTTTTTGTTGCTTGAATTTAAAGATAGCCATGTATTTCAACTGAGTATGATCCAAATTAATTATATTATATTCTAAATAGTAATTATTTGTAAAAGAAAAAAAAGTACGTACTTACTTAATATACTAAGTTTTAAAATAGAACAGGTTCTCAACATCTCAAGTTAGGTGTACTTTGTTTTTTTATTTGTCACGAATTCTTTTTATCCTTCTAAAGTTGAATACATTATCCCTTGCAAATGTAGTACCTATCGAGTTTTAATTGTTTGTATACAAAACGCGAGATGCGCAATTCTGTAAATTAAACGACTCACACGATGATGTCTGAGATTGACCTATCACGATCTGGCGGTCGCCGTGGGTATACTTTTAGTTCACGAACTAATAAAACACTTACAAACTAGATACAACACCGAAAATTGGCTTCAGAGTTAATTGGAAAAATTGCAGTATAAAAAAACCGGCCAAGTGCGAGACAGACTCGCGCACGAAGGGTTCCGTACCATTATCTATTAAAACGGCAAAAAACACGTTTGTTGTATGGGAGCCCCCTTAAATATTTATTTTATTCTGTTTTTTAGTATTTGTTGTTATAGCGGCAACCGAAATACATAATCTGTGAAAATTTCAACTCTCTAACTATCACGGTTCATGAGATACAGCCTGGTGACAGACGGACGGACGGACAGCGAAGTCTCAGCAATAGGGTTCCCGTTTTACCCTTTGGGTACGGAACCCTAAAAATGAATAACTTGTTTCCAGATCGAAGGGTAAAGGGCAAAGTGAGTCGAGCGCTATGTTTGGCTATTGAGTAATTCGTGAAAACTGACATAAATATACCGAAAAATTAGCTAATTCCGACGGTATATAATTAGAATTAGAATCAGTGAATTTTTCACCGTCTTTTGAACTGGGTTTCGTGCAAAGTTAGGGGTCACATATAATATCAATGTGGGAGGATCATTGAACGCCATGTTAACCAAATGATTAAGTGTAGTCTGTAAGGAATCTAAATATATTTAGTTTTTTTTTATTTGTAGGGATGAGTGGGGTAACTAAACGTCCCTACTAGGTATTATGCTATTTTGGTTCTTTCTTTTTAATGTTGGGAAGAGTGTAGTAACTAAACGTATTGACAGATAATGTTGATTTGAGTACTCTGTGGTCAAAATAGATCTATGGTTTGATTTGGTTGTGTTGGTTAATAAATAAAGCTCTGAATCAATTAATTTGGGTGGCGTTTTAATAAGGATAGTAATCCTAACAGTTACCAAAATACTTATATCAGTTTTCACAAATACTTAAAGACGCCCAAGTATTAAATATTTTTCAGTTGCACTATTATAAATATTTAAGCATTGCCTAGTGTTAGCGAAAACGGGCACAACATCACGTGAATATTATAAAATCATTTTATATTGAACTACGAAGTATAATATGACATTTTTATTAGAAATAGTAATAGGTACTTAGTTCAGACGATAAGTCACGTCACCCATCGTATACGTTGGGTGTGCTAAATCCATTATTTTGGGTTCCACCTAATTTCAACGGCATACACTCAACCACCGTTTCGAAACTAATTAAATATGAGACACAGAAGTAATTAATTAATTTGCAACCGATAACGCGGTTCTACGAAAAAAATCCCGATAACCGACTTCAAAACCACAAATAAGCACTCAAAAGCGAAAAATTAATTAATTTAATTATTATAAGCGCTACCCACTCATCTATTTGAAGTCGGTGCCAGCCAAGTCTAATAGGTAGTAGATAGATACATACTATGTATGTAGTAAGTAGGTAGATACTTGTAGGTAGTCGTAGTTGTAGGTAGCTTGTCTTATAAAATGGACTAGGCAACCCCTGACTAAACATGGGAGTTATAAACTATATCAATTTCTAAAAATACTTTATAAACGCCTTGTAAGGCCCTTATATACTTATGTAAAACGATAGTACCTACTAAATAAACTCGTTAAAAATATATTCAAATTTAAATATGTATTCGTTTTGGTATATCTACTAGGCACACATTAGTGTAGGACAAGTGCAGCCTTCGCCAAACAAACCCGTACATTCTTCTCGATACAGAGTGGCACGCTGATTATAATTGAAAACAATCCACCATGGTTGATGGGGTCATTTCAACTGTTCTAGATTTCAACTCAATGCCTCGAGACTCGGCCTCAGTGTAAACGATAATCGTTTATACCCGCGATATGTGTACGTTAATCCAAATCTAAGGCAAACTTTTGCACCCATTTGAAAGCGAATTAGTTTCAATCGACAATTACGAAATTCAAACGTGGGGAAATGTTGTAATATTAGAAACATTTAATTATTGTTAACAATCCAGTATTGCTTGTTACTAACAACTTTTATGACAGATTTATATTATTTTATTTTGTAATAAAACACGCGTTGCAGTAAAAGACTGGTACGCCTGCGTTATTGTACTCTTTCAATTAATACTCGGCATATAAATGGAAATAATTACTTTTTGTATAATTATGTTGAAAGAAATTTTAAAATAATCAGATAATGAAGGTTGGGAAACTATATTCGATAATTGTTGAGTCAATGAATTATAATAATACCACTAATTGACTTACAAAACAATTAAAAAATTACAATCACGTCTGAAGATTTTTTGCACACAATATTTAGTCTAGAACATTCTAGATCTACAATTAAAAATGTCAGATCTGACATCTAAGGCCGTATTTGCATATCCAGCAAAAAATCTGTTGATCCAAAACATAGATCTTGTTTGATATAAAAAGTGGATTGTAAAAAAAAGTGTCGTTGACCGATCTGACTTGTTATAAAAGATTATTATTTACAATATCCAGTTTTTTTAACATAATGGAAAATATATAAATAGATCTGTAGGTAATTAATGACTTATTGAGGTCGTGCAAAGTTCTTGATAAAAGCTCATGTCGTGTCCACATGTACCAGGCAAACATATGTTTCCAAGAAGTGTAACTAGCGCTCGGAGTGAAGGTGGGCACAATAACGGCACGGTCAAGGTTGCTTCCATGCGGGTTAACTGCTCACGGTTACTTCGTCCACATCCTTCCGATATTATGTCAGCCAAATAAAAACAAATAACTAAATATTTTTTCGGATTAGATATTTATCATTTGGATTTTAAATTAAAATTGAATATCTTGGAATCTAAAGTACCGTTAATACTATTTAGTATTTCTTTTAAATTTCCACTTTTAATTAACTTACATACCTCTAGGTAATTCATTTTATATTATGTAGGTAATACCTACATTAATAAATAATCATGATTTTTCTGGAATTATGGCGTAGATCTGTACATAGCGTTACATATAGAAATGTGACATGATAAGCGGTAGGTGAAAACACACATGGCCTTACGTTCACTCGAGGGTCTCGACACACACGTGTTATAGTCACTAGAAGTGATAATTCTAATAATAACATGTTAATACAAATTGAATACATCGATATATCATAACAATAGAATTTGATTTCATAAGCTTGCGGTTATTTGTAAATTGAACAATTTACTAGAAAAGTAATTTAAAATAATTTTATCAATATATTTTACGAGCAATACAATTGCGATCTTATTAACAAAGCGAATTGCATTTTGATTAAATATACATGTGTGTATCGATCGGGAACCAAAATCGTCTGTCCTCCTAATAGTCTATGGTCTCCTAACATCGCATTATCGACATTCGCATTAAAATATATCTTTTATCCTAGTACAAACTAGTCCACAGCTACTAGGCTAACATAAGAATTAACCAGCCTTTTACTTTATAAGAGCGTGTGTACCAGGCTCTTATAAACTAACAAGAGATTGCATTTAAACATGGAGGTGGCGCTGTCACTTCCATGAGAATACAATAATAATCCTTAGTGGAGCAAATAAATAATATAAATTGGTATAAGCACCCGCAGAGGCCAGTTGCACGATCGTTGTCGGGAATGTACACCTCGAAACAAACGGAACAGTATTTCGAATCGATCGGAGAGTCTCTGACGGTGAGTAACATCGCGACGGTGTCAAGTGGTGCAAGCAAGAATAGATCAGATGCTTAAACCTCTAAAACTTTCTCATGTCCTGGTATATTAATTTTGGTTCGAATTATTTCGATATCATGTTTCTTTTCTAGTTCAATGTTAAAATAACTATACAGTTTATTTATTACTTAGTATATGTACTTTGTTTTAAATATTATGTGATTATTGTATAGATTTATTTTGCGATATGCATTTGTTCTGCATTACGCATAATGGCATATGGTTATACTTATATGACGGCTATCTCGATAATCGAGATAAGATTCGTCTCACTCGGTTTATTATGTAAAGTAAGCACATATGCCTATACTTAAATATTGTGTAACCGAGTAAGCGCACTGTTCAATTGCAAAAGATAATTACCAAAATTGAAATGTTTCTTTAAAAATTGCATCTAGAAAATAATTAAAAAAATATCTCTACTATACCGTATAAATTGTGCCGTATAAATCAAATCAATTGTCTATAAAGCCCATCGTATTATTATCTGTGATAAATTAGACGATTTTAATATACCTCCTTTAATGGCAAAATAAATGAAAAATAATCTAATTTCTTATTTCATCCCTCTAACTGAAACACTTAAATATAGTCATTATTCCATCGTAATAAGGGTCTGTCATCAGCGGCGGTAATGACCCCGCGGGCGCAAATACAGTAACATTTCGCATCTCACGTCACGCCCCGCCGCGCGCCGTTCCGATGGTTAGCGACGAGCGGGACACATGCATGTAAACCCCGTCTAAACGCACAGTGCTGACTACGGCAGCGAAATAACTAGATTTTTTGAAAATGTACTCTATGACGATATACATAAAAATCAAATTTCTGTGTCACAAGATTGAACACGACAAGTCGAAACCCTCTCGCGCCGTCCAAGACATTTCATTAAAAAATGATGTGCTTCTTGAATAAGTTGAATTTGGATTTGGTATTGACAAAAAATTGTTCGCGCGCGTCTTGACGCGCCTGTGAGCGCACAGTCTTAAACGTGTTACATAAATTCCACGCAAAAATGGACAAGTACATACTCGTTAAGAGGAAACACTTTTCGGATGCAGAAAAAAAACAAATGTACGAATCACAAAAACGATATGATCAGTCAAATTACATGACATTATGTGGATTGACGGCAGTGTCTGGCAAACAATGATAATTCTCGGGGTTCTAACTGAAACCGCGAAAATAAAACCTTAATTTTATCACATCAATCGTAACTACCCATGTCACACCCGAATTTGACTCATATACGTCTGGGTTTTTATGTGCGAATCTCATTTCGAATCCAAGATTATCACTTGCTGAAAACCGAGTTAAGGAAAATATTAAGAGGAAACCTTCTCATCTATAGAAAGGCGTGCGAAGTTCACCAACCCGCGCTGGACAATATTAGTGGCACTTAAAAAGGACAGTAACATTAAGAAAGTAGTAATATTATTCAAATATATTTTAGTAAATAAATATTTATTGTTATAATAAAAAGGCGCTACAATTGTTGTCCCAAAAAACAAAAAAAAATATTTTAAATTTACAAACAAAAGAACCAACTTTCATAGAATAAAAATCAGTACAATGACGCAACATAAAATAATTGCATCACAAATTGACGATATCACAGCCATTACTGATGCGTCTTGTTTTAATAGGTGATCATTTGTCTGGCCAGCGTGACTCGGCGGGATAGTCGTCACACCGCCACGTGTCCGCTGTCCGCACATGTAATTTTCTCTACCACGTTCTAAGATAAACACCTGTTGCATGCTACCATCCTCTTGAAATAACGTACCTATATAATATAGATACGTGGAGCGTGACAATAACTAGGTTTCAGAATTAGAATTGAGTTTTTTTAAATTCATGTAAACCAACTATAAATGTATAAGACCCTACCATCCATTTGAAATATGTTTCCTATGGACAACAAGGGGCATGAGACTCCATGGTTACTTTTCTCCAAAAGGATTATAGGTTTTCAATAATACCAGGCGAACATAAGTGCAGTGTAGTCACAAGTGTAACGATGCAAACTACAGTACAAAGTATATTCTAAATATTTTAAATTTAATTTTGGGTGTCTGGTCTATTGGGTTAGCAGCTATTTTAAATTACAATAATTATGTCTACGATTAAATTATATAAATACAACAAATCTGTAACACATTCTTCTTTGGGGATGTTAATTTGAAATATTATATTAATGATTTAAAAAAATCTTTATTTGAGTGTCCAAAAACACATTAAACGTCAATAACCTCATAGAGGCGATTATCTGAAATGTATTATAGAAACGTTTATATGATTTTTTTGCACTGACCGCCATGACGCGCATGGTGCTATTATATTGTTAAAACTAACGTGTTATTAAACTATTTGTTTGTATAAAAAAGTGTCGTACGTACGTAGTGTAATTTAAAAATAAACTGAGGTGTTTAGATTTTTTGGATGTCCGTTCATTTGATAGAGTGAGATTTAAAAACAGCGTAGACGAGACACTGGAGATTCGGAATCGGTTGAACTTACTCGCGGTAACTTAAAAAATGTATAATATGTACCTAAACATAGTTACGGATTTGATATTTATCAATAATGCAGTAGAGCCCTTCATATCACCTCCAAGGCTCACTACAACGTTGTCATGGGAGACTTTAACGCTAAAGTGAAAGTACAGACTTTTTTTTACCGGGCGCTATTCTGGCTCGGCCCGCGAGATAACTCCTCCGATATGGGGATCGGATACCTTAATTATACTACTAGCGATATTAATTTCTTCAGGGGTTTTTTTTGTTTATTATTAGCCAAAATATTTATATTCTACTTTTTTATTGTTCTATTCTATTCAAACTAAGGTATGCTTTATTTTTCTTCATTTTTTCTTTTAGTACAGATTGCTTATATTTACTCAAGTGTAGATGATTTACTTATAATTGGTTGGTTAGCAACAACAACAATACTGTGAGAGGTATTGGTTAGTCCCCAGGTTTCATTTTTGGGGATTTATCAGGTACATGTATGCGTTTATCAGTATGTAAAACAGGTGAAACTGTAATAAAATACTAGGCGTCCATAAGTGTACCTGTACCTGTATAATAATGTATGAAGTTGTTTCCTACTGTAATTTCACGCTTATACGCCTTCGCTAACGAGCGGTCATCTCCTACGTAGAGACCCATTCTGTATTAAACGTGTATCGTATTTAGAATATATAAATTGTTATTATTGTAAACATCCACAGAAGTAGAATAAACCTTTTGTAATTTATAATCTGGATTTTGGTAAAAAAGCTTTGTGCATACAGTTACTCGTATTTATTCCACGTTGATGTACCTAATGTGTAGATTAAATATAAGTAGGTATACAGTATTAAGCACAAGATTGTGGTTTGATTAAGGTCATACAAATAAAAAAATATTTTTACTATCCGAATAAAAACGCCTTTGATTTGCGTAAGTAAGTAACCTTCTTACGCATACTTACTGTACCTAGTATATATACATTGTCACGGGGTCGATAAACCACTGCACTAATGAGATTTTTGGTGAGAAAAACAACTTTTTTCCCCACGAAACACCACAACGACGGCAAAAGACATACTTGCCTACAAGACTAACATATTACACTTCACTTATCTAAGTGAGAAGGTCTTTGCCTAGCAGCGTACCTACTATTGCCGGGGAAACCCTGATGATACCAATTACCCAATAAGACCAAGATCTGAATGTGAAATTGTATTTTTATATTGCAATCAATTGACCAGGCTGTCATAAATTACAGGTGCTAGCGGCGCTGGCTGCCCAGTCCATCAACATATCGGTGGGCTTCTGTCAGGGCTTCTCGGCGGTCCTGCTGCCCCAGTACAAGCTTGAACATCCAACGATCTCAGACGAGCAGTTATCATGGATTGGTTAGTGTTTTATTTACCTTTAACACACGGTCTGGACTAGTTTCCAAATGAGAGAGACAGGTATATATGAGAGAATGAGACACACTGTCAGGTCACTCTATTTTACAGATAATCAATTTCAGTTCGTGCGTTAAAATATCTCTATTAAAAATCAGAAATAATATCTATTGCATAAATGATTCAATCCAAACTCCGTTTTTAATGGCGACCATAATTAACAAACACTGATATAAAATGATCATAAAACGTTTTGTAAGTCATTTAATTATCCAAACGTCTAGGTATATAATATAATATATAAATAAACAAGAACTTTTCCTTTCTGATAAGAATCACTGTAGCGTGATTATAAAACTCTTAAGTAAATTTGTTTTAATAATTTAATTAGGTGCTTTTATTATTTAGAAGTGTTCGAAATCACATCAGTATAGAGTGATTTTTCTTATAACTTATGCTTTATATCCTTATGATAAATTATATTTTTTTAAAGGGAGATCTCTCATTTTGCAATAATGATTACCACTTGCTGAACGGTGAAGAAAAACATCGCGAGGAAAACTGCTCGTCTATAGAGGCATGTAAAGTTGCGCCCGCACTGGGGTATCGTAGAGGACTATAGCCCAAATCTCCCTCGTATTGAGGGGCAATGTGCCCGGTATAATGGCAATAGGCTCGCCCCCGATTACATTGGAACCAAAATACATCAGCGATCTGTGGACGCACTGCAGTGTACCTCTGCCTACCTACTGCTTCGGGGAATACAGGCGTGGTTTTATTTTTTAAAAGATAAATTGTATTGCTTGAGATGGAGATCACTCACATTTTTTTATCAAAGGATTTAAAGTTGATGTTTGTTGAAGAGATATCATATGTATTCTGCAAATGTCTTTGTTGTGGATTCAAAATAATCATGATAGTCTGCCCAAACATTGAATGAAAGATGGCAAACACCACTTGTGTTTACGTTTTATTTCGGGAGCGATCGTCGCAATGGCGGCTGCGCGCGCGCACGCCAAACAGATTTCGGGTCAATGGATACACTAAAAATAGCTGTCAACATCGAATTCGACGAAAACAAAGACTAATTTCATAAATATTACTAGACAAAACGCGCGAATCGTACGGTTTGAAACATCGGTAGAACGGTAGATATAACCTACCTACCTACCTATAGGTACCATGGTATGTCTACCCTATAATTACCACGAGGCCTTGTAGAATGACTGTGTGTAGACATAAGTTTTATCTCTTCGAACTGTCAAATTCGTCGAGAAAATGACGTCAGATCGGGCCATATCCATTACAAAAAGTTCAATGTGACGTAATTTTCTCGACAAATCGGACAGTTGAAAGAGATATAACTTATGTCTATGCGGTCATGCTAAGGGGGCAGATCACGATCTGGCGAAAATTACGAAAACAATTATAGAATGTCGTTAAAGATGTTCACACGAGTAAAATTCACACCCGCTGTTCGTTAGTGTGCCCCGGGTTTAACAAATAGAAAGAACGTTATAATATTTTAAAATACCGCAAATATTATCAAAAGTAATAAAGCGACAGGATGCTACTGACGCCGACGCAAATATTGGCAAAGCGACAAGCTGTTCGCGCAAACTGAGATAGCAGTGTTGGTACAGAGGCTGGCGTTGAGGAGCGCCTGATAAGGCCGAGGGTCAGGGCTCGGAGCCGCGCGTTATATGACAGGTCACGATATGAGAGTCAAGATGCCAAACAGAGTGTATCAAGTCTAAAATAATACATTACCGTTTGTATAAGTATCAGGTATTCAAATGAATGGTATAAAACATTTAATTGAAATTTGAACGTAACTATTATTATAATTTTTTTCATATTTTTAGGGTTCCGTACCCAAAGGGTAAAACGGGAACCCTATTACTAAGACTTCGCTATCCGTCCGTCCGTCCGTCTGTCACCAGGCTGTATCTCATGAACCGTGTTAGTTGGAGAGTTGAAATTTTCACAGATGATGTATTTCTGTTGCCGCTATAACATCAAATACTAAAAAACATAATAAAATAAATATTTAAGGGGGCTCCGATACAACAAACGTGATTTTTTTAGACTCGTTTTTATAGATAATGGTACGGAACCTTTCGTGCGCGAGTCCGACTCGCACTTAGCCGGTTTTTTAATTTATTAAAAATTTTCTATCCAATCTTTCCAGGACAGTGCTGAAAGAGCAATCGTTTCAAGATTATTGTAGACTAACATTCTGGTTATCCATACAAACTTCTAACTTATACTAAACGTTTGCTAAGTATCATTTAGCTCTGTCAAAAAAATAGAATGGTTTTGGCCATAATAGGGTCTAACTAACTAGTAATTTGATATCTTAATATTGCTAGAATACCTACCAATAAAATGTAAAATAAAACCAATGTAAAATATTTGTGAATCCATTGAGCCCCGCGATAGACATATACGTCCTACAACAATAGAAAATTAATTGTTTTAATTATGTGTAGCTCTAGAGAAACAGGGTTTTACCCAAATCTCCAAAAAAAAACCAGTTTGATAAAATTGGAAACTACTGCCCTTGTCATTAGGGTGCATAGGACCCGTACATGCCTACCTAACAAGGAAAAAATCTGATTCCTGTAAAATGACTTTACGTACGTAAATAAAGTCAGAAACATTCTCGGAAACTGTTTGACGTGAAAGCTATAATTTGGCATCGCGAAAGATTTCGATGACGCGCGCGCGTACCTACCTAACAAGCATTGCCTTTTGTTAGTCAGGTGCCTGATAACTGAAATTAATACTTTCCTTTTAATTACCTTTATGGAAATGTATGAAATAATCATTTCCACGAACCTATTTTCTAACCACCTTACTTAAATAAATTTGCAATTAATCGGCAGCTTTATAAACTGATTTAAGTTTATTTAAAAAAGGAGTAGATTCTTCATATTTGATCACTAGGTTGAGCTTAATAAATAACGGATATATTTAAACCTTTACCAAACTGTAGAAAAGATAGGTTACCTACATTCAGGTAAAAAAAGTTAAATACGCTTAAATCTTTAGTCAAAAGGTTCGGGCTAAATCAAATATACTTGTCAATTCAATCATGTTGTCCTAACATAGTGATGTAATGACTGATGAAATTATTTATTACATCTAGAATTTAGTGCATCATGATTTTCGAAAGCGCCTTTTTAAATGGCTTACAATGTCAATTTCTTCTTTACAGCCAGCTTGGGCGTGATCTCAAATCCTATCGGCGCCCTCCTCGGCGGCATGCTGGTGGACGCGGTAGGCAGGAAACTGCTGCTGCAGTCCATCGTGCTGCCCAACCTGATCGGATGGCTTGTCATCACCTTCTCCGAGACTTACATCTTCCTGTGCGTAGGACGATTCATCACCGGATTCACTATAGGTGAGTTCATCATCATCATGACATACGAACGATGACACTAAAAATCTATACATATCGTTTGTGAAATGTTGATTAAATTCATTTGGAACATGAATTTACAGTAATTTTAAACCATTTTCTTTACTAATCATACAAAGCTTCAATTGACAAGTTGCTAATAAAGAAATCATCTCTTATTTCCATCTTTCTATTCGCAGGAATGTCAACGGTCTCCTACATATACGTAGCTGAGATAACTACGCCGGAGAAGCGTGGAGTTCTCAGTGCCCTAGGACCCGGCCTCGTGTCCACTGGCATTTTCATCGTCTACGCACTGGGCGCCTTCGTCCAGTGGCGTAAAGTCGCCGCCATATGCGCCGGCGTCTCCCTTCTGACACCGTTCCTCATGTATTTCGTTGCCGAGTCGCCCCTCTGGCTTGCCTCCAAGGGCCAGATGAAGGAGGCCTATAACGCCATGTTTTGGCTCCGACAGAACAACAACACCGCGCAACAAGAACTCATGGAGTTCACCAAAGACCGTAAAGTCGGAGAAACGATGACGTTCAAGCAAAAACTTGAACTGTTTACGAGCCGCAAAGTCATGAAACCCTTCGCTTTGCTAATAGTCTTCTTCATATTCCAAGAGATGTCGGGTATCTACATCATCTTGTATTACGCCGTGACATTCTTTGAATCTGTCGGGACCAATGTCAATGCATTCACCGCTTCTATAATCGTTGGTGGTGTTCGAGTCTTCATGGGCGCCGTCGGTGCTTGCCTCATCAATAGCTTTAGAAGAAAAACGCTAGCCGCCACATCAGGATTACTGCTCGGTATTGCAATGTTGGGGGCTGCGATATGCGACAGTCTAAACGGACCTCCACTAATGAAACTCGCCTGTATTCTACTACACGTCTCCTTCAGTATGGTTGGATTTTTACAATTGCCATGGATCATGTCTGGAGAACTATACCCACAGGATATAAGAGGAGTCATGTCTGGAGCGACATCGTGTTGTGCATACGTACTAATCTTCTTTAATATAAAAACCTATCCTCAGTTAGAAAATGTGTTCACGAGCAATGGGACCCTGTATCTGTTCGGCGGATGCGCGCTTTTAGGAGCCGCATATTGCCTACTGTTCCTACCAGAAACCAAGGGAAAGTCTCTGACTGAGATTATGAGGCAGTTCGAAGAGGGTAAGAAAGACCACGATCCAGAGGTAGGCTACACCAAAGAGAAGGAGAGCGCCATGGAGGGCAAGCCGGTACAAAGGCGACATAGCGCGGGCGCGGCTGTCTCCTTAGAAAAGAACGCACTCGCACCGCACTGGACGCAAGATGAGTGCAAAAAAACTTCAGTGCACTGCGAGTAACCTCTTGCATTTCGTGATACCCTAGTACTTTATACAGCAAACCCTCAAATTTATAGACATTTATTATCATTTTATAATGTCATTTTAGTATACTTTTGTATTAAACAATGTAATTGTAAACGGTTTGTAGACGAATTTAATGTACTATAAATTTTGGGGGTAAAATGTTAGTTACCAATGAACCTGTACAGTTAATTATTTTTAATTTTATCGTAATGTTTGGCGATTTTGTGATCAGTATTAATTAGGTTTGGAATGATTTAGTTAATTGATTGAACATTCCATTTAGTAGGATAAATATTTAGCTAAAGTGACGACATAGAATGAATTTACCTAGTTTTAAGTACATTTACAAAATGTTTTAAAACATGTAAAGAAACTATTATTTTTATACCGTGGTAGTTAAGTGTTATTTGTAAGTATGTTACAAGATAAATGCAATAAGGACTACTATTTATTCCTCATAGTTACCGTAATTATTGATAATATAGTAAAGTAAAGTTATAGTATAAACATTACAGGGTGAATGACTGCAGTACATAATGTATCAACTATGTAAGATTAACATTGAAACACTCTGATGTGAATAAAGTGCCGTGTTGTTATCAAATTGTTTTATTTTTAAATATCCTAATATATCCAAACTTTGATGGGTCATCTAAATAAATGCTGCATTACCGAGTTATTTTTTTAAGAAAAATATCATAAAGATTAAATACCAATTTATAGGAAAATGGCGTTCTTTTTTTAAATTATTTTCAGCACATGACCTTTTTTTTTAAAATAGTTTGTAATATTTTTGAATATCGAATAATATTATTATATATTGCCGATTACCAGCGATTCACACATTACTACGCAAAATCGTGACCACTAACGCCATCTATCAAGAGGCATCGATATCATATCAATCGATATATCCACCAAGAACCGCTCAAAACAGTTACCCAACGGTGTCGCGACAAAGCCTTTTAGTACCCAACAAAAAATATAGATGGCACATTTAAACGAAGTGAAGACAATATAAATCAAAAAGAGTGTAATCGGAACTCTTCGGTTATTATGATGTTTATCTTCTTTTTTAAAAGACTTTAAAAAGGAGAAGGTTATCAATTCGAGACAGATGTACATTTTTTACCTTCCTACTTCATTCGCGATAACCAGTTTTATTGTAAATGACTGCGAAACTATGAAAAGACCCACATTGTCCAATTGTTTTACGATACATATTTTTAAAACAATAAGTATTTGCAATGTCACTTTTAGTAAATAATATACAGATTATAAGACGTTTCTATCAATAACGGAAGATTCTTTAGATGTTTTTGTTACATGTTCGAACTTTGTTATCAGATAAACGTTATTATATTAGCACTTACCTGGACTGCGGGATGCCATACTTGATGCCGACCCCGACCCTCGGCAGCGCCTTGATCACCTTCTTCACCGTCGTCTGGTCCGGGAACGCAAAGAATATTGACGCTGAAAAAATTAAATCAACCAATTAGCACCTAGTTTTGACGGCATTAAAGTCCTTGGTAAAGTAAGGCTTGGGTTGAATTTTTTCATTGATTCATTGAAAAAGCTCATTCTTCAACGAAATGTCATTGAGCGCTTTCAATGAGCGACTTTTACGAGTACCAACAAAGTTCAATTTCTATGCACATTGATACAGAGTATATTTTCGATGAACAGGCCAAATTAATTCGCTTGGCTGGCATTACGGTACGAATTATGATACTCACTCCTGCTGGCGAGGAACATCTCGATGGCGACATTCTGCAGCAGGTACCGGCGCGAGAAGATCGCGCGAATCTCGCTGAAATACCATTTGCCATGCAGGTGCTCGCAGTACTTCAACACCTGGAATGAAAGAGATAGCACCTGTCAGTCCACAAAGTTCGTATAGTCGCGAGAAAGAGAAGATATACTTCTGACAACTTGAAATGACCGCGGTCGCCTGGTCACTTTCTCGCGGGAACGTAATGACAACGCACAAGTTCTCCAAAATTCCCATCTATCCACAAACTATTAACAACGGGCTTATAAGTAACCCCGTTGTAAATATAACGTAACGTTTAGACGTTGCTCAGAATAATAGAGTTTTATAATGAGAACATAAATGACACTGACAATTATATTCAAGCAGATAGTACCAGGAAAACATAAAAGATTGGAGATGTAACTTCATAACAGAAGGATTTGATAGAAGGCATAGCAGTAGTGATTATCTTACTATAAAACACTAGATACCTACACGAACTGGAAATACGGTGAGAAATGTAGGCAGGTAGCAGGTATACCATTTAAAGGAAACTCACTTCAATTCACTTTTTAAAAGATACAATAAAAAAACTCAAAATGGCGCTAAAAATAAAAACAAAACAAACATTTTCCCTCCAAACGCCGCGAGTCGTAAACGTGGGAACGCGTGTCGTCGTAAAAAGTTCGTTAGTTCGTTAATTTATACGTACAATAATTGTGTAAATCAGACGTAAGACACGTGCAGTATATTGTTTTAATTGTGTAGTTACCTAAATCAAATCGGCCTGTGTTTTAATGTCGCGATGCTGTTGACTCCCGAATCGAGATTACACACTTATAATGTTTACAAACCAAATTCTTTCGCATGAATGATTTGTTCAGGAGAATGGAACATACCTACATTCTAATAAGATTTACATTAAAATATGTGATATCTAGGTATATTTGTTTCTTTCTGTCATTACAAACATTAAGTAGGACGATATTTATTGCAGAACTCGCGGCACAGATAAGCATTGACATTTGTTAAACTGAATTATCATTTACACATTTTACAGTAGCCAGAGCTGTAAGATGAATTATGCTTTAGGAGCCTCACCTTAATACTGATCTGAACACTGATTTCTACAGCCATTGTAAAATTGCGTAATTTTTCAGATATCTACTTAGGTACTTTTTTTTTTATGTATAAAGAATGTTGTTTTCAAAAACGTCAAGTACTAGGTTGTAATAAAGTAGCAGGAGGTATCAATCATATATCCAACACGCAACAATTTTTTCCTAAGCACAGTAAAAAGCGCGAGAAGGCCACGTGTTCTTCTCCCATCGAGCTGGCAAGTATGGGGTGCAATAATTGGCACTCCGAGATTGTTTTGCGGCACACGCAGTGTTGTGATTTGTACGCCATTGTATGAAGGGTGGAGACCGCTTTGTGTGGTGCGAACTGCGAATGGGAAGGCGACATGTGGACGTAATGTCTTGTGGGATGCCATCTAATGATTTATTTTTCAAGCAATTAGGACATACAATCTTAAATACCATTTAAAAAAGTGAAGTTTGTAAGGATTCTTAGTTTGAATTTGGAATAGTTTGGGAAACAAGGTCAGAGCAGATAGGTATCAAATTTCATACCTCTTCATTATTCTTCCGCCCTAGTCTTAGATTATTTTTACTGTTTATCTTGTGCTTGTATAAAGCATGTTTGACTCTACATTTATCGAGTACCTTTTAAAGTAACGATAGCCCAACATAATGAATAAAGTATACCTTTCTCCCCTTCATTTATTATTTGAAGGGATAATACTCGTCTCGAGTGGTGAGTGGTGCCCTGCAGCACCCTCGGTACTAGATGAAAGTACAATATCAAACCCTTATGTCAGTTTGATCAATCCATAATGGGGCTTTTGATTCACAATAGGTTGAATTACATTTGGATGCATTTGAATTCACTCTAATAATAATTATACCTACCTGTCTACCTTCTGTTTATCACGTAATTTATTCAAACTCTATGGGTCTCTGTTAATTTATACGCCATTAAAAATTATGCGTACTGATTAGTGTCATCGAAACCGTAGATGCCGTAGGTATGCATACTATAGACACATATTTTTTTTTTTTTTTTAAACCGGACCTCTATCGGCCCGGCCCGCGTGCTCACCTCTGATGTGGGGGTCAGAGTTCTTAAAATTAGCCTTAAGTTTAGTGTGTAAAATATTTTTTCCAGCCTGGATTATATTTATTGAAATAATAAAATAAAATAAAACATTTTTATTAAAAAATTTAAAGTCGAAAGACACAATAAAAAGTAAACCCGTCTAAAAAATAACACTATAACAGACAATAAAATACCAAAAGGCTATGGACAAGGATAATAAACAGAATATAATACATGGCAGACACATATTTTAACGGTGAAGGAAAACATCGTGTGGAAACCTGCATGTCTATAGAAAGGCGTGTGAAGTTCACCAACCCCCACTGAGCCAGCGTGGTGGACTATGGCCCAAATCTCCCTCGTATAGAGGGTACGTCCCTGTATAATGGACCACAGTGCACCTCTACCTACCCCTTCGGTGAATACAGGCGTGATGTTGTATTATTATATTTTAATAAATATATGACTTTTCCCATGCTTGGTCCAGTGATGACTGCCTACTAGGCCTACTTTACTGTAGTCTTCTAACAATGACGACATAATTTCTTAAGTTACACGGCTCTCATAAATAAAAAAATGTTCTGCTAGTTATACAAATTAAGGATCTAACGGTAAAGTTGTCTATCTCACATGTAAGAGTTATTTTAATTTGAAGAGCGTTTTCAAGAGTCGAATGGGTCCGAGACTCATATCAAGATTTATAAAATATACATTTTATATAACGAAATAAAATAACCCGTCAGAAATAATTGTTGTTTTGTAATTCGTACCAGGATAACATGACTGAGTAGGGATTGTAATAGCGGGTGCAAGCAAACGTCTAATACAATTGGATCGCAATTTGTCAACCGCCCCTCATACATGGTATACCCTTGGGTCGCGCATTTATGACACGACACACGAATAAACAAAATGTTTCAAGATGGCCGCCTACCTACTAACAATACAGAACAAAAACTAACCTTAAAATTTATAGAAACTTATGATCCTATTCACTTATATTATATTGTAGAACTAGCTGTGCCCGCGACTTCGCCCGCGTGGACTTTAAGTAGGTAGATTACCCGGAAAAAATGGTTTTATGTTCATCCCGAGGAAACGTAATGCTTTTTCTAAAATTAAAGTAGCCTTAGTTACGCCTTGGAACATTAGCTATCTACCAGTAAAAGTCCCGGCGAAATCGGTTCAGCCGTTTAGAAGTTTACCCCAAACAAACAGACAGACAGACAAAAATTTTAAAAATTGCATTTTCTTTATAGGTATCGTATATACTCTCATATGCATTTGGTAGAAAGATGTTATTTTGATATTACAAACAGACACTCCAATTTTATTTATTTGTATATGTATGTATGTATGTGTATGTATGTATAGATGTATAGATAATGCTAATAAAATTGTTTCAGAAGTATGAGAGGATAATTGTATAAGTATGTATCTTTAGTCAATGAAAAGCAATGAGCAATTGTGTCACTCCTCAAATAATAATTAACGTCAAAATAAGTTTATTTCCCTTTCCAGTAGTTTAATAAATTATTCTATATTTTTAGTAAATCTATACAAATAAATAAAATTGGAGTGTCTGTTTGTAATATCAAAATAACACTTTTTTACCAAATGCGTATGAAAGTATATACGATACCTATAACGAAAACGCAATTTTAAAATTTTTTGTTTGTCTGTCTGTCTGTTTGTTTGAGGTAAACTTCTAAACGGCTGAACCGATTTCAATGGGACTTTCACTGACAGATAACTGACGTTCCAAGGCGTAACTTAGGCTACTTAAATTTTAGAAAAAGCATTAGGGTTCCGCGGGAAAAACATAATACCCATATTTGCGGGTAATCTCCCTAAAGTCCACGCGGGCGAAGTCGCGGGCACAGCTAGTAATGAAATAAAAATGGGTTAGTCATAAAGTATTTGCTACGCAAAATAATTTCGGGGCTACGCGACCGTTTAGTAATACTACATTTGTTAGACAAGATTTCCATTTGATGGACAAGTGGTCCATTGATGAGAGGCGGCGGTATCATTAGATAACTAATGGCGGTTAGTCACGACATCACAGGGATGGATGGAGGGTGCGTGAGAAGTCGCACGTGGACTACCCTCTTACCGACACCTCTCTTGCAGCTATGTTTTTAATAGGTAATTTCTTTGTTGGTGACAGTTAATTCAATACAAAATCTGGCAAAAACTGTACAGTTACTGATGAAACAAAAATTCTTTAAGAGGCCCTTGAATTACCGCTTCAGAGGTCCAAAATGATGCTTAGACGTTTACATGAGTACTAGGGATACATATCTACTCGTAAAATCGAGTCGTCAAATCCTACTCTCAGTGACATTTTTTTAAATGTTAAATTCGCTGACAATTACGATGATTCGAGACGACAATTAATGTCACAATATACTATGCGTTTCAAATGAGAATATTTTTTTTTTAACGAAATGAGCGAAATGATGATATTTAATGGAATAAGATGAGGAATGGCATCACCTGCGACTAGCGCGAGTATTTCGCCAATGTCAAGTAATTAATAGCAAGGACAAATTCAATAAATACACATTATAAATAAAAATGGATAATGACAGTGATAAAGATGGCGGATGACCAATGAGAATATCATCGACTTTGCGCCATATTGTGACTGTCAATTTTAAGCTGTCAATTTAAACCAGTTAGCAAAACAAGATATTAAAATTTATTTGCAAAGGTTGAGTGAAAAATGCACTCAAGACGCACGACGAAGCACACTAACAACGACAAAATGGCGACTTATTTTCTTTTCTTTAATTATTTTGGCGTGGCTTCTGGGCCTTTGCGCCAAAAATGAAAATAAAAAAGGTTATGGTATGGTTTTAAAAAACTAATTATGACTCTAAATAATTAAATATTAAATTAAGACAATTTACTACCAAGCAAATTAATTTTAATTAAAAAAATATTTAAATTTTTAATTTTTTTTTTTTTTTTTGGTTTGCAAATATTTTTTTTGGCAAACCATAATTTTCAAATGACATTTGACAGATAGAGGTTATCGACATTCCTATTCTCATTTGAAACGCATAGTACATATCGATTAACGATTTTAGTGTACAAAGATGTAATCTAAATTAGAACATGTTTTTTCAATGTATGGTACTGTTTAGTTAATATAAGTAGTGGCCCCCAGTAAATGTAGTTTTCACTGTTTATGGATGGTTCTAGGACCGCAAACGGATACTTATGACAAATATTCAAAGGTCTGTAACTCAAAAACTATGATAGTTACGTAGGTGTAGTATGCCTTCAGTAGGAACCTACATAATAGCTACCGTATATACATATATAACAATATTGAACGATATATACCTTTCACAAGTACGAATATAACCGAATGAATGAATACAAAAATTAAATATTTATTTATTTCCAAACTATTCAAGCTTATAACCATACTGTTATTATAGGTAAATTCGTAGCTTTCGCCCTGTGTTCATTCCGTTGGTTGTTTTTTGTACGTGAAACCGTCCCGACGGCGGGTTCGGCCGGCGATGGTTATCGGGCCCCGTAAATAAGGTCCCGCGGCGTGTGACAAGTGCGCCCATTAAACGGACGATGACGGGACAAGGGAGACAGGAACGCGGCCTTACGCCCTCAACACACCGGGGCGAGCGAATTAACTTGACTGTTATTCAAAATGTACGTTATATCGATATAAATAAAGATTGAATTTCTGTAGTACAAGCCACGCGACTACGATGCTCGCGCTATTAATGATTGTTGAAGAATTAGTTTTTTTATGAGTCAATACTAACCTTTCCTTTTGGTATTGGCAAGAATTTTACAGTCCAGACGCCCCAGTGTGTCCAGGGGTTAACAGGGTGCGTCAAACATAGGAAATGTAAATAGACCGGGCGTATCAACGGCGCGATGCCGCCGGTAGAGCCTATTGCTACTGCATCATTAGTTCGCAACTCTACGAGCAACTAAATAGTGACTCTACAGTCTGTTAGTTGATAGATACCTATGTAACTATAACCATTTATAAGCACAGATAGAGCTTTTCATACAAATTTGATACTTGCAGACGTCAAGGTTTCTTCTTCGCTGACAAATTAAAATATGAAACTTAATGGAATAAGATGAGAAATTGTTCCACTTGCTATTAGCGGTTCCACTGGTTGTCTGGAAGAAATTGCTTTTAGCGATAAAACCGCCAAATTGTACATAGCTACTGTATTTAGAACTAAGAATGTTGTATTATTTTCTTTGTTAGGTGTGTGCAATAAAGAGTACTCTATCTATCTATCTAGCGAGTGTTTCGCCAATGACAAGTAGTAAATAGCATGAACAAATTAATAAATACAAATTACAAATAATAAAATGGGTACCTAATGAAAGGGCAATAAGCATAGACAGCGCTTTTCATAAAAAAAACATAAGTAGTTTCAGATGCGTGATATTGAAGAAATATTTTTAATTAGGAATCTACAAGTGTTGTGTGGGAAATATCTTGGGAGACTTTTGACAACCTTTTGACCTATATTAATAGGATAGGGCCCCACAATTTATAGGTGTGTAGTAAACTTATTAAAACAAAGGTGGGTGTCATAAACAATAGCCACCAGCTGGGAATTTATACCTTATATAGGGCTAATTAAGGGCTTCGACATTTCTGAACGTTCTACAATTTTAATTTGATGTGTTAAGGACACGTCAACTTAATAATGCCAGTATGTGATGACTTAACTTTTTACGTCAGACGATCAATGAAAAATGTAATGTTTAATTGCTTAAATTTTTAGTTATTTTTCAAATTTCACATTACGGTCATATTATAGTAGAAATTAATAGATAATTCAGTATAATTGGATACATGGATATATAATTTCTATGATTTAAGTATTCTAAGTAGGTAGGTAGGTTGGTAGTTGGATAGACACATCTTTTTTATTTTATAACTAAAAGTGCATTACCTACTTACCGATATACCAAAAGGCAATGCTAATTTCAGCGGAAAAGTCATAACATAAGTGTTTACTAGTTAACAACAACAAAAGTAAGTTACTCCTGTATTTAAATCTACCAGGGAAACATAAGTAAGCTGAAGGTTTGCTTAACGCAGGCAGGTTGACTGACGTGAGATCTCTTTGGGTGATGTTCTTCCACGATCACTCTCTTGGGAATTATGATATCCTGTGTCCTCGGGATACATCTCAGATATATTTAGTTTAGAAATTAGGGATGTCGTGTTTAAAAGAGTATTGATGACTTATGGAAACGTTAAATTAACAGTCGTTGAACAAGCTTGCAATTATCAGTGCTGACATTTAGGAATATTTCGGTGCATGTAAGAGGGGACTGCAGAAATCTTCACATCTAATAAGTCTTATGGTCAATCAGGGACTCGTATATGATATACGTCACTAGCTCTCCAGCCATTATACAAGTGCATGTAGGTAGATACTTATTTGTGTGTTGCTATATCATTCTACAAAACGAAAACATAGTATAGCCCCGTGCACACTGGAGTGTCCAAAATAATGTTTGCCAATACCGAAACGAATTCTATTGACTCCGAGAAAAAGTTCATTATTCAACGAAATGCCATTGACGCGTGCTCGCGCGGTTTCTACCACAGAAATATATCAAAATCAAAATCTTTTTTTTTATTCGTGTAGGCCAAAAAGCACTTACAAATAGTCAGATTCTACCACCGGTTCGGAATGCTGCTTCCACTGAGAAGAGCCGGTGAGAAACTCAATGGTTAGGTACTCTTTTCAAACTGATAAATAGTAAGGATTGCGAGTAATACATTCTCAGGAGCAGCAACGCCATGAGAGCAGACATCACCTTTGACACAATACTAGGGAAGAATTATACTCACGACAGCCTAATATTAAATACAAATATTGTCATTACGCTTAGGAAACTAGTACAGTAAAGTGCGTCTACTCTCATTTACTATGAAGGATTATTCTAAATCACAGATGGCTGTAGAAATAATTGCTTTGGTATGATGCTTTCAACGCAAGATGGGAGAGTAGATGATGAGTTGAGGAAAATGGAAAATGGTTGGACCAGTCCTCGCAAGTAGCACCCGTACACGAGCATGACTTGAGGAGCAGCCATCACTTTCCTCAACCATATTCGAGGGAAGAGGGTGTCTTTATGTATATTGTAACACAGAGTTCGTTTTGCTATTGGCAAACATTTAGGCACACGAATTATGACGCCACAGCGTGCGCGGGGTTCTATCATCTTAATGTTCATCAAAGAACAAACACGTCCCAACGAATTACCGCCTCCATTATCTGCCCGCGATCCGCTTTGTTCTATTTCGTACAGAACTCAGGGTGTTTTGAAGTAAAATCATACAAGCGTTTAAACTAATTCGTTGTCAGTGAGGCGGGCGGTGGTGGCGCGCGGTGCGGAGGAAGTCCTAATTAAAACACCATACATCACGCTCCGGCGCGGGATTCGAACCGGCCACCTCTATTACTGACGGCTCTACTATTAGCTCTCGACAACACTCAAGTAATTATCATTTCAATTTTGACGGTCAGAAGCTTGAAAACGTTCAACAAAACGAATTATCAGTACTCTCTTTCTAGATCTTTGTACATGCCCTTTAGCAAGAGCTTAGAAAGTATCCGGGCGTCAACTCCGAAAGTCGATAGGTACATCGTGACATTTGTCATGTCGAATCCTACTCTCAGAGATATCGTTATCATGACGTCATTATTCTACGCAAAACATCTATTTTCGAATGTCGGATTATATGTTGGTATTCAGAACGAGAAACCTTATTTTTTTACAAAATAAATGATATGATGAAATTTTAATGGAATATGATGAGGCTGCACCTTAGTTTAGCGGGTATTTATGCCAATGTCGAGTAATTAATAGCAAGGACAAATTCGATAAATACACATTACCTACAAATAAAAATGGATGATGAAAGTGATAAAGATGACGATAAAAGAAAATCAGTCAACGAGTAAATAGATCATTAATTCTATATATTAGACCGTTTCCACTGCAGCGAAATATATGAAAAGATTCGAACACTCGACCGGTATTTGATGTACCTAGTCAAAACTTTTACCAAGCCCTCAGATGACAAAGTGTAAACGTCACATCACTGCCGGTTGTTATGGGCATCACAAAAATACGCACTGGATATTCCGTCACCACTAACTCACCACAAAGTCGCCGTAACTTGCCTAAGATTCTAAAATTCGTAGTAACGTCCACGGGTTCCCCATTTCGCAGTTTGTCATCGGGAATGGTTAATAAATTCCCTGTCATCGCGTCTCCCCGCTTCGCATACTATTCCTGGAGTTATGGCTTTTTTTAGACTACCGATGTTGATCTCTTTTTGTGGGAATTCATGTAGATAGGTAGGTATAAATCTTTGTTCCTTGATTTGCCTCAAACCTACCTACTTGTAAAGATATTTAATACTTATTTTGTGTCTGTATAACACATTGATTATGTAACAAAAACAGTATTATTTATTTTCGATACGAAGCACGATTAGCAAGAGCGCCAAAACAAGGCTTAAGTTACGGATTACGTCGCATGGAGTTGCTCTTACAGTTTCATCACGAGAAAGGGAACTAAATGAAAACCAATTGTGTTACTATGAAACCTCTTTGAAACTATGATTCCCTGGTCTCTACAATCTCCGCTGAAATATTGAATAATACCGCTAATTGATTAATGTGGATAGAGTGGATTCTTAATCTCGTAAAAATTGTAAAATTATAGACTAAGAGGCCGCGTAATCCAGGAGTTCATTTGTGGTATATTTATTTTTGATGTTGTTTTGGGAACATAACAGTATTTATACCTACTGTAATCATATTTGTGGCGATTACAAATCTCATAGATGCCAGTGTCACAGTGAGGATTATCAGCTTAAGAGGACACGACACCCGACATGTGGGGATGTGAGGAATCGTCATAAATATCAGTGAATACCGCGTGCGTTGAGCCGCTAATAGGCGAGATTAGAGCCGCGAGCGGAATGACTGATTCTTAGCAATAAACTTGGGTGACAGATGCAACGGATATTGGATTATTTTCAGATTTTTTTAATACACCATTAGGTACATATGTAAAGCTATAGGATATTAAAATAAGAAGACGGCGGCGTCGATACAGTTGGCAAACTAGACTAGGTACCTACGCATATTTCTGCCTCGTCCGTCATACGGTTGTGGCCGAAATGTACGAGCATAAAAAATATTATTTTTGAACTCTATATCAATATGCATATAGATTGAATTCCTATCGTAAAAGCCACTCCTCACGAAAATTTGCTCGTACTGTCAATGTCAGTTCATTGTAGAATGAACTTTTTCTATGTGTCAATACAGTTCGTTTTGGTTTTGACAAAAAAAAGTCGCGCGAGAGTCGACGCTTCAGTAGGTACCTATGCCTAAGACGGCAAAATTTAAGTGCTGTCAAATATTACTTTAGTAGCTGTTTGTGTACCACATAATGTACATCAGTACATCTTTGTTTAGTGTTTGCATACATACTTTCAGCCCCCGAAAGACAGATTTGGGCTTAACTAAATCTGCCTACATGTTTGAAGATAACTCCTATTTTTCAAGATGTATACCTTTTACAATACTTACTAGATGTCTCGTTAGCAGCTTCAACCAAGCAACGAGCTAACGGCAATAACTACCAAAGTGACGATCGAACTTGGAACGTCTCAGCGACAAGCGGCCAACCTAACCATTGGACTGTTGACGAATCAATTCAATTCGTTGTCTCGTTCGATTACCGTCAGCGATGGCGCTTGTAATTCGCGCCACGTGTGACGTGCGCGCGCGCCGGAAGACGCGCCATCTGCGCCCGATTAGCGGCGCCACCGTCGCCGCCGCCGCTTCCGGAATACGGCGAATTTCAATTTACGAACTAATCTGAGGGCGGTTTAGATGGTATCTGATTTGACAGTCCATTTGTGTTTATGTGAATTGAAAAAGACATAGGTAAATTATTTTTTATTAAGCTGCTATCTTGAGTACCTATTGTAGTACCTACACTTTTATGATAGGTACTATAAAATTCTCGATTTAAAAACATACAAACACAGAATGAATAAGAGTAATTTCTCTAACAAAAAGTGTATAGGTAAACCTCTCTTTATACCTTTAGGAAATATCTGTTCGGCGGCAGTTTTTTTTTATATTGGTTTTTCCAAATATAATTTACGTAAGAAGGTATACATGCCATAGTTCCGACACCAAACCCAACAAATTCGAAATCCGGCAACTCTATTCCAGTTTATTTTTATTATTAAGTAGAAACGGCAGCGTTCTAATTAAAAGCTCGATTATCTTTCGACATATAAATAAAAAACACGACCATAAATAAAACCTAGACTCTGTTGATATCTTTGATACGAGCGCACCGTCAAAGAACAAGCAGTTACAGATAAAGGCAGCGTTGGATCCGTCCTTCGACGCGAGACGCGCTATCTGCCCGCCCGGCACTTTACAACACGTTACTAACTTAACTACGGTTTAACACGTTTAACTGAAGCGTATAGTTGTTTGTTGATAACAATTGTGTAGGTAGACACTTATCTAAAACGGTTTAGTACCTAATCTGGTAAACGTTCGATCAGTAATCTGGTACCGTTGACTAATTACATTAAAAAATATCGCCCGACAACACGCATACTCATAGTATGATCCCAAAGTAAGCACAGCGAGGTTGGCGACGTCAAGAAGCTGGGGAACTTCATGGCAGAACTTGGATGGCTGGAGTAACCAGCTCACCCTCCGTCACACAAAACGGGCGCAACAGTCGTCGATTTGTGGAAAAAGAAGCAAGAAGAAGAAGCACAGCTTGAACTATGGACTTGGGGCGGTCCCAGTTACACCCAGACTATGACAAAATCGGAAAATGCCATTTCCGAAATTTATCGCTGACGGGAAATGAAACCGCAACCTCCCTGGTACAGTTAGCCAAGCGGCCCACGTTCAATCTACTACACTAAGGCGTCGTCAAATTATTACATTTAAAATAAACGGAGCTGTTATTAGTTAATTTAAAATAAACAAATGGGAATCATAAACTTGGGTTAAATAGATTTAATTTGATCGCGTGCAAAAAAATACGTCAAGACTAAAACCTCTGTCACGGATTCGCTCGCTCGCTCTCCGTCTTATTTCATACGAGAGAAAGAGACAAAATCTACATATTCCTTGACGTAAGTCTAATCAATACTAGCCAATGCGCGCATACGACAACTACAGCTAAATGTAGTTGGTATCTATGTCTGTATGTTACTGTATCTACCTACCTCTGAGATTAAGTGGAAGGTATATCTTGATTAAACAATGAAAACGAATATCGATATAATAATGAATTTAAGAAATCGAAAGTACCTACCTAGTTATCACTTAAATAACCTCGGAATATCTCAATCACCCGGAGACATTGCCCGAAACAATTCGTCGATGACACAAACAGGAGACGGCGACAAAACAAACAGACACGCGTGTTATCTCAAATCTTTATAATAATTACAAGCGACAAGTGTACGACTCAATCTGGACGGTGGACGGCTGCATGCACGCTGAATCCAATTACCGAATGCACGGGACCGAAATATCCTTGCCACAAACACAAAAAAAAAACATTTAAAAAAATAATCGATCCGCTTTGCACAACCCTAACTTATATCGAACACACTCAAATTCACACTCACACCACCAATATATAGAGTCGAAATTTAATCGTAACGGTTAAAGTACTTGAAGCGTACTACTCCCTAGTCGGTATCCCATATTTGGGCGGGGCATCACCCCCACTCCGGGCCCACGGAAAGGGTGGGACAAATGCCAGTCGCGGCCGAGCGGTGGGGGGTGACAGATGTCTGTCTCGCAACATCGTTCATACCACAACACGATAGCGAATTCAATTCTCAATAAATAAGCACCGTCGGCATGTTGGTAATACTGTGATGTCTGTTTGTAGAATGTTGATACACGCGACATGATAAAACGTCGCTCAATATTATACCGTCTCAACAACAGTTGATATTCAAACATGTGACTCGTTCAATCTAAACATTTGAACTAACGTGATAATATCTGGCCAAATGCTATTTATCATAAGGATAGCTATAAATTCCTAAGCTCCTTGGTATTAAATGACCGAGGACGGCACTAGTGATAACTACGTGATTTTAATAATTATCATCTGTTTTGGAGACTCGAGTATTTTACGCATCCTTAGAACAACCTAGTGCATTGCAGATTGTACTGTATTAATGGTGGAATAAAACTTGTATTTGCAAACTGGTAACGTTGCAGATATGACTTTGATTATGGGACCCGTCGGTTTATCAGAGTGAGACGATTAGTGGAACATTATTTTAAATATATACATCCATTAGATGTAGGTAGGTCTCAGTTCATATTATATTTAACAGACCTCAAAAGGGAACGAGGTCTCAATTCGAACCGTACCTATGTTTATTTTCGTTAACCATTTTTACAAAAATGTGTGTGGACTCAACAACATAGTTTTTTTTTTAAATATGTTAAATCATCGTCCATTGAAACTTGAAAGCGGTTCTGCTCAATTTAGAAACAATAACTTTCCATAAAGGAATCTGAACCAAAATCCTTAAAAATAAACATGAAATAAAATAGCTCAGCTTCAATTTAAGATTCAGTTTTCTTAATGTAACGACATCAGAACACCTAAGTACTTATAAGGGTTTAGATATCTAACCGCGTGTAAAATTAATAAGTACCTATTACATGTTGTAACTACCTTGGGAACATCAGTAGTTCGATTGCCGCAGTGGACGTGCCTATAAAATACCTAACTGCTTCCTCACACCATCTTGAGCAATATATTTAATATTACCTTCAGTTTTTGACAGTTAAATCAGTATAAATCTGTCAAAATCGTCAGTTACAATTGAAACAATAATGTCCAGCGTAGCCCCTACGTTCGATCTTACCAAAGAATTCGGACACCCATATAATTAGGGCTACATAGTAAAAAACGTCACTGTAAGACGTACATTCTTCAATACGTCATTGTTGGATGAAATGCGATAACCTAGTAAGGCGGGCAATATAATTTGGTACAATAAAAAGCTACACTTTTGATAGAATCCGTGTACGCTTTGCGACCACTAACACTCTACGAGTCTCTAAGAGTTCGTTCGTATATTTCTACGAAATTAATATAGTTATGGAATTTTAATGTAATAAGATGAAGAATGGTTGCACCTGCGATTATCGGGTATTCTGGCAATGTCAAATAATTATTAGCAAGGACTAATTCAATAAATACACATTAGAAAGATAAAGATCGCAGATAACTCCAAGGTTTCATTCATGTTCGTACCGATTAACGAACAAATAATAGTTTATTTTGATAAACATTTTTGTGAAACTAAACAGTTTCAGTTGTGTGACATTTTTTTGTCAGTGCAAAAAAATGGCTTTGTAAATGTTATTTTGTCGTTTCAACGTCCAACTGTTAACGCGAATGTATTATTAAGAGGGAAGGAATGTTTGGATCCGCGTTGCTTGATTTCTGTACATCGTGCCAATATTTCAGAGCACCTTGACGCTCTGCAGTAACTGGGACAAGCGAATCTACTTGACTTGTTTTAAAATGTAATCCATGCTTCTAATATATAAATATTAAATTTCAGTGGGAGAATCACGTTTTATGATTTTAAATATGTATTTAATTTTTATGATAAATTATTTAATGAAATCACTATTTAATAAATAATTATTATTAAACAATATACTAATAACATGTCTAGAGGATCGAGGGTGGTTGCGGATTAAGTCTAGAGGGTAGTTGTGGGTTCAATTCCCGTCAGTGGCAAATATAGAAAATAGCCTTTTTGAAATTTGAAAAGCTCTAGAGTGACACTCCTAAGCAAGGAGTCTCATATCCTCATATCTATAGAAAGCTATCCTCGATTGATAATGACATTACAAAGCCATTATAATTATGTTACTTTTTCTATAAATTTGGGCGTTAAGATATGATATGAGTAACATTGTTAAATGATACAGTAGATAATCTCCTTGTCGCCCCAAATGAAAACGGTGAGTTGATTTATGTTTAAACGTAAGCAGCGGAGTAGAGAAGCTTAGAACTTTAGGTAGAACATGCCAAGTCTAAGTGGCTTTGATTGTGTAGAATACTTACCAAGTAAGGCAAGAACGACTTGTTTTATTGTATTGATTCTCAAAAGACAAGCTGAAGTGATCACAACAAAGGTAATTTATCATCGGAATAAAATTTACTTTAGATTAGTACTTTACTTTGTACTCAAGGGACGATAACGGAATATACCTACTCACATTATAATAAAACTCAAAGAAAGGGTAGGCTTCTTACGGCGGGGCGGTAAAGGGAGCGGGGAGCGGACATCCGGCGGAAGTGGGCGGGGCGCGGCGGCCGCCATCTTGCGGCGGGCGCGCGTGCGCTCTCCCGACGGCTTCATAAAATAAACAAAGCGGAATCGCCCACCGGAACGATTTTCGGGAGGATAACTTTTTTGTTTTACAGTGACTGTTTGTGTAAGTAATGAGGGTATGCCGACACGCTTGGTGACATGGGACTGGCATCCATGATAATTAGGTATGAGAGACTATTATATTTAAAGGGGAGTTGGGACCATAGTCCATAACATTATTGCTCTATAGGCTATAAAAAAGGTATGAGTGATGTCGATTGAAACTTTCCAAAATAGTTACGTACCTATCTACTGGTAGTTACAATAGTTTTTTGAAAGTAATAATTAATACTAATTTACCAATTTAACTTTGCAGATATAATAAGAAGGCATTGGTAACCGTGCTTATGCTTTTTTGTTGGCATGTACCTACCCTGTTATAACTAATATCAATATATTTTTTGACATAGATATGCGATAGTTAACACTTGGCAAACCGGTAGTATAAGTTGGAAGTTTCAATGAAGTTTCTATCGAAATAATATGATCCCAATATTATTTAAGGATAGCCTTGGTAACCGGTAAATTCACATGAATGTTAAGACGCAAGAATAGAGAAAACTGACAATTTTTCTCTATGAGAAAACTCAAAATTATTTAGCCAAATCCACAGATAAGACAGAATATAGGTTTATTTGATATTACAATTTAACAAATCATTAAAACCTTACAGATATAAAAACCGAACCGAAACAATCTCTGAACCACAGAAATAGAAACGCGACCACGTTTGAAATTTATTAGAAATTATTACGACGATCAAAATACCCGAGTTGAGTTTAATTCCCTTTACCGAAACCATCCCGGCCGTGTTACCAGGGTCGCATGAATCGCCAGGAGCGAGCCGGAACGTAAATCAAGACGCGTCGTGCCATCCATCACGCGACGCCGTCCCATCAATCCCGTCGCGACCGAAATAGACCGGCCGTGTATAGCTCAACTTGGACATCTTCTCACCTAAGGGACGCGGCGTGAATACACGAACCGTTCGATACGTATGCTACAGTTTATGATGCCCTAGTGAATGCCTAAGTTATTTAAATCAGTCTGTGCCAGTAACTATTCGGAATTCCTAGTCAGAGGCAATATTTTATGGTGCTTTATGTGGTCGATATAGCACGTTAAGTTATTTTGGATCAACTAATGATCGTAGGTTTCGATTTAAAAAATAACTTAAAAACACAACGAGATGTCCTAACGTCATAGGTACCTTAATATTAACCGTCGTCATACCTAAATATTAACAATTTAGGCATCTCCTAGTGCTACTGAATATGGGGAAAGTTTACAAAGATATACTTAAATAAATACAAACAATTTCAAATTCAGAAATTTAGGCCCTCTGTGAGCATGCATAAAAACAACTTTACTTTATGCAACCCTTGTAGGTAGGTAGGTAAATATAATGAGGTAACATCAATAGGTAGGTAGATACATAAAGTTAAGGTGTAAAATAGGAACAATAGGCAGTACTCTACACATGCTCTGTATTTAAGAACTTGGCTCTCTTTTTAGCATGTAGAGATTCATCTCATTAGTACGTTTTTGGCTATAGTTTTGTATACTTTATCTAATGCTTATAATAACTGGTCTTCGACGACCCTTTATAATTTATTACTTTATATGATTATTCTTACCCTACGACACATGAATCAGACAACTTCATAGAGACAGACTATACTCGGCAATTGAAGCCGTGATTCAATTATATAAATGTATTGTTAAACATTGTTTGCCTATTAAAAAGATCTCAACGCTCTAAACTTGGTAATTTACATACCTACTTAAAGATTTCATAATTACCAATATTAAGCAAAAGTAAATTATGGGAATCAAGTAGGTAGGTACGAAAATGATGTACCTAATAGGTACATATTTTAAATGTTTCATTATTGTCTATAGCGGTTGTAATTTATTATTGTATCAAGTTTTTTCATATGTTTTACTCACCAAACATAGCTTTGGCAAATTGTAAGAATAATTATAAATTGTTGAGTAATTAATTCAAACATTACCTATTAATAGACAGGGACCTTATATTTATAAACTCTTTGCCTTAATGATATTAAAAACAATATTAAATTTAAAGACCTGCTTCTGTTAAGTAAAGACCATAGATATACCTAGGATACAATTATTATTTAATAACACGAGAATCATGCTTGATACAAAACCTACACACGACATCAAGAACCGCCTGAAATCAAATTAATCAGACCAATTAGACTCGAGATAACAAGCGGCCGTAAAAAATATCCTATTTTAATAGAGCCAAACTCGTTTCTGCTACCGAATTAACGAACGGCCAGCTAACGAAATCATGTAATTACAAACACCTTGAATACACCGAGAGCCAACATCATTGGGATACCTACAGCCCCGCGGGGTGGAGCCTGCTCGCGATCAATACTCGCCAACCGATCCAAACGAAACGAGGGTACACTACGTGTCCTCTTCCAACTCGACCCAACCGCCCGACGAGCGAACGAGACGAAACCCCGCCGCCTCATTCGCCAAAAGCATCCCAGTAGGCGTGCTCCGACCTTCGCAGTCGGATAATCTGAAGCGGCTCAGTCGGCCGAGAACCGCGTGCCGTGCGCGTGCGTACACCGCCGCAGCCGGGCCATGCACACCGCGTAGACACGCCGACACACAGCCACCATGCTCGTACCCCCTGAGATGATGGCGGCGCAATCGAAGCTAGTCTACCAGATGAACAAGTACTACAACGAGCGGGTCGCCAACAGGAAGGCGCAGATTACTAAAACTATCCACGAAGTCTGCAGGATAGTTCAGGATGTCCTCAAGGAGGTGGAGCTGCAGGAGCCGAGGTTTATATCCTCGCTCACGGATTATAATGGAAGATTTGACGGTCTGGAGGTGGTGTCGCCACACGAGTTCGAGATTGTCATCTATTTGAACCAAATGGGAGTGTTGAACTTCGTCGACGACGGCTCCCTGCCCGGCTGCGCTGTGCTCAAGCTGAGCGACGGCAGGAAGCGCTCCATGTCTCTATGGGTGGAGTTCATCACCGCCTCCGGCTACCTGTCGGCCAGGAAGATTCGATCGAGGTTCCAGACTTTAGTTGCGCAGGCGTGCGATAAATGTTCCTACAGGGATTGCGTGAAAATGATCGCGGAGACTACAGAGGTGAAGCTGCGAATCCGCGAAAGATACATCGTGCAGATAACACCAGCTTTTAAATGCGCCGGCTTGTGGCCCCGGTCCGCGGCCCACTGGCCGCTGCCGGCGATACCGTGGCCGCACCCTAACATCGTGGCCGAAGTCAAAACCGAAGGCTTCGATTTACTGTCGAAAGAGTGCATCGCGTTGCAGGGCAAGAACTCCGCAATGGAAGGCGACGCGTGGGTGCTGAGTTTTTTCGAGGCCGAAAACCGTCTCCTGCAAGGCGGGTGCCGGCGGAAGTGTCTGAGCGTTCTAAAGACGATCAGGGACAGACACTTAGACCTGCCCGGCAACCCGGTGACGTGCTATCACATGAAGACGTTGCTGTTGTATGAGTGCGAGAAGCATCCCCGGGAGCACGAGTGGGACGAGGTGGCCATCGGGGACAGGATCAACGGGATCTTCCTGCAGCTGATATCGTCACTGCAGTGCCGCCGCTGCCCGCACTACTTCCTGCCGCACGTGGATCTGTTCAAAGGCAAGTCGCCGACGGCGCTCGAGAACGCGGCGAAGCAAGTGTGGAGGCTCACGCGGGAGATGCTCACCAATTCCAGGGCGTTCGAGAAGCTGTGAATGTTCCCCGTGTGATTGTGTTTCGTGGGTGCAACGCTTGTATACTTCATGTTCAAGTCATTTTGTTAGTAGCGTAGGGTCGCGGTGAGTGTCGGTTAGCACCGCGCCGGAACACTGGGCCAGTGGTGATGTGTCACGTATCAGAATTCCATACGGATACACTGACTGTAAGTAGAAGTGATACTAATATACTAGGGACGCATAATCGATATATACATATACATATATATTATTATAATTTTTTTGTGATATAATTGTAAATAGCTTAATCGTTGTACAATTTTAGTGATACCTATATTTAATTTAAAATGGATCGTCGTGTATTTATTTGACTGAAATCTTATAAAGTAGGCGTATAAACTACTTATAGTTAAAAATAAATAATTTTGAATTATATATGAACGCTTTGATTTGGATCCCAATAACTGTTACACTTAGAAAACACATCGTAGTTCTTATGCTGGTAAAGAACAGAATACAGAACAGACACCTTCTCATATTTGATACTAAGTAAATGGATTAGGAACTTACTATAAGATCTAGGTGCCCGTAAGAATATACGAATTAGGCCTACTTTGGTGACCGCGCTGACGTTTTTGCAACATAATAAATATTCCAATCGTTTTAGGTAATAAGCAACTATACACTTTGGCTTTCACGAAATCAAAAGTGTTAATTTTCAATCTCATTTGAATACTTAGATAATATAATCTTCAGATAACATTCGAACATAAATAGAACTGTATAATTATCGAATTTAAAATCAATACCTACGCCTAATTCGATATAAATAAAACAAGTTTCGATTTTAAACGCAGCAAGTTACGACGCGTGTAATATAACACTTTATAGAAGCATCGACTATTATGCACTTGATCCAGAAAGATAAAATCGTAACGCACTCCTCATAGATTCTTATCTCCTGGTACTTATATAGTGACAGCTTCACATTATCTACCCACCTGTAATGGCCTAAAATAAAGGTATACCGTACACAAATTGTGGTGTCTCGTCCTACGTACGTAGTATCATGTTACCGGTCGATATATTTTATGTGAAAGAGCCGTGGGCAGGGCCCGGGATAGGTCTAGCGGGGAGGCATGGCGTCGCCATTAGTTTATGCAGTGATATCTGAGCGAGATACGGCTCGGAATGGATTGAGCAAAAATTATGTTTAATGGATTCGAGATATAAGAGCTCTTACTGAGTTATGTTACCCTGGTTGTTTGTCAAAGCTCGATAATAGTAAATCCGTGAGACTGGATTGCAGTTATGTCATGCATACGATATGATATAAGAAGCAAATTATGCCTTTGAGAATCGACATTTAGATAAGAGTAGTCGTATAGTAAAAAGTTTACGAAAAGATTTAAAAATAACAAATTTCAATGTGACACGAAACAACAACACAGGTAGACAGACATCCGATGACGTGACTCATAAAAGAGGACATGTCCCATAACCCTCGCGTCGTTTGGTCCCCGCACTGCGCCGTGCGACCGAGGACGACACCCACGCGCACATTTGTTTTAGTTTTTACCTTGTCCGTTTACGTACACGCACAAATAAGTGAGGGAATTAATTTGAATCTAGAATCTGTCAAGCTTGCCACACGCGTAACATTAAACTTGTGAGATAAGACTATTTTACGAGAAATAGTAGGTATGGTAATTAAAAAACCTTTCGCTACCTAGTCTATGAAATGCATTAAGTAACTCCTTTCTGTAAATGCTATAGTAGACTTAATAAATTGATAAACCTTGGTACCTTACCTACTGGATATTATTTAGTGACCCTTAGGGGAGTTAAAATAAGTACCTATTGAGACAAAAGTCAAAATCATATAACACTTTTGATGTGACTTATTCGGGCTAATGAACTTTAGACCGAATTACATTTGACTTTAGGTGGTTAGTTGAATAAACTAACAAATTAATATACTTAGTTCAATAAACTATGTGCAATACTTACATTTTCACACTTAGTACAAACCAAATTTAAAGCATTTTTACTAGGAATTAATTTTTTAATGAATTATATTCAATGCCATAATTAACATAAATTCCCATTTTAGTAAGATATAATTGCTAGAGTATATAATATAAGTGAAATAGAGTTTTAAACACTTCATTAGCCGTAAAGGGCAGAAAGACAGTTTAATGATAAAATAATTGAATGATTAATGAACTGACTAAACATCTGAGTTTTTATTGCTCAGAGCTGAAAATAAATGTTCACAAACTTCATCAGAGGAATAAGAAAACTATCAAGGCGCTATCTCTATTCATAGAATCTAGAACACAAATTACATACAATTGCTTTGTACGATGTTTATAACTCAAATTAACATTTAGGATACAGGCTTAAAAATATCTTAGGCCTAATCGCTTGCTGAAAGATACCTACGCAACTTTAAAAAAATATTTTTTGTGAGGTTCTATAATAAATTATACTAGGCGGACATAACACGCGATAGGTTTCAATAACACATAATATAATTGTTATAATGAAGAGGCAAAATGGGGCGTCACCGGCGCGGCGCGGGGCCGCCGTCAAAACATTATAACGTAGGCCCATTGAACATATTGTACAAAAAACGATCCGAAGTAGTGTAAATACGGTATTATTAAATTAATATCTATTATAATAATTTTCAAAAGAATATTGCACACATTCGCTTATTCCTTTCTTTTGTGAAAAACTAAATCTAACGGCAGTAACTATGCAGGCATCATAAAACGAAGGGTAATAACTTGCTGTTAAGCAGTAAGTGGTCTAAAGCGCGCAGTTGAAACCACTTGACGTCAATAATTGCCTATTAACTACCAATTAAAGATACCAGGCGCCCATTGAATCGTGGAGGTGATCGATTACTGAAGATTTATAGCCGGCATTAACGTGGCAGAAGGAAGTATTGTGGATGGACTCCCGATTCACCTATTGTGGTTTAAACCTCACAAAAATGTTCTAGGTATACAATAGCATTTTTAGAACAAAAGTATTTTCCAAAGCCATTATTAGGTACCTACTGTATGTAAGTATGGGAGTACTTAGTTCGTCTTATAAATTATTTTTTCTTCAAAATATCAATAAGATTTGCAAGCTTGTGTGTATTAGCACGTTTAAACGCTTGCGACCAATTTTATGCGAATACCAAAACGAAAAATGTTAAAGTCAAATCATTTATTTTGTATAGATATGCTACGGGGACACTTACAAATTTACAAGTTTACTTTTTTTCTCTTATTATTTGCTACTACTTGATCGAAGAGCGACCTCAACTGAGAAGATCCGACAAGAAAGTAATCATTTTTTTATATCACTAATATTTACTTCAAATACCTACATGGATAGATATAGCTCCAGTGAACTGTATTAACGCATAGAAGAAGCAAATAAGCAAGTCGCGCAATCACGTGGCTTTACCTGTAGCCATATAATCTTTGACACAGAGCATATTTAAAAAAACTGAGCTGTCGCGGGACGCCTGGCAGATGTGAAACATAAACGTCGTAGCAGCGAGTGAGCGGGGTCTAAGCGGCGGACAGAAAGAACCGAGGAGCCACAAAGCTGCTCGAAGTTTTGGGATCACGGCATGGCGGCATCAACAGTCGCTGTAACTCCTTAAGCGCGCTATTAGATGTTTCACATCAAAAAAAGTCTAGTTCGTCTCAGTGAGTTCAGGGCGTAATGACATTTAATAAAAAAAATATTATGTAAATCATTGATTAGCGTGTATCAGTATGCTATGCAGCGATGCGACGGGTGGCGCCGGCGCCGCACCGCAGTAGGGACACAAATTATAATAAGTCAAACATAGATCCCGCTATATAGGTAGGTACTCTACGTGACGCCGAAGCTAACTGTCATACAAACATGAGAGACACGTGTCATGTTCATTATGCCTTATGGTAATCATACAAATGATTTGTTAGTACGGACACGCACTGATAGCTTATTTGGTGGCTCGCTCGCCTTAGAAGCGAAGGGTGTGAGTTCATACCTCGCTCCGACACTCTGATATTTCAAGATTTCATGTACGAATGTACAATGCGTTTCAAATGAGAATAGGATCGACTTTGCGCCATATTCTGACGTCATAGCTGTCAATTCTAACCAGTGAGGTAGGGTGGGCAAAACAAGATATATTTTAAATAAAATTTATTTGCAAAGAAAGGCTGAGTGAAAATTCACTCAGACGCACGATGAAGCACACTAACAACGACAACATGGCGACTGGCGTCCTTATTTTCTTTTCTTTAATAATTTTTGGCATGGCTTCTGGGCCATTGCGCCAAAAATGAAAATAAAAAAGGTTATGGTATAGTTTTAAAAAACGAATTATGACTTTAATAATTTAATATTATATTAAGACAATTAACTACTAAGCAAATTAAATAATTAATTTTAATTTTTATATTTTTTTATTTGGTTTGCAAAATATTTTTTTGGCAAACCATACTTTTCAGTGACATTTGACAGATAGAGGTTATTGACATTCCTATTCTCTTTGAAACGCATAGTAGGTAAGTATAATTACTTGCTGCACGACTACCATGCGCGCCGAGACCAAACTTATGTCACGGAATATGTCGATTTTATGTCTCCTACTCTCATACAAAGTAAGACAGTGAGCGAGCGACTCCGTGCGACGCAATCCATGGCACAGGTCCAGTCTTAGCATGTGTGCTTGCCACGGAGAACGATTAATGTAAAATCCGTGAGGGAATCTGCACATCTATCGAAACGTTTTCACTATTGTAGCGTTGTGGACTATGTCACGAGTCCGCCGTCCAATGTGCATGGAATGTGCTTGGTGTAATGGCAATAGGCTCACCCCTTGGGTGAAGTAAGGGTGCACTGCCTCTGACTACGCCCTCGAGCAATAGGTGTAATGGTAAACTTCGCCTTGATGTTCTGTAGACCTCAAAACTAAGGGGATAAAGACGAGGCGTCTCGATGACATTAAAATTGAGACCATATCATGTAGAACATTAAGTCCTCAAATACAAATCGCCAGAGTAATATAATAGTCACCGTTAGTTGTTAGATTTCGAACTAAACTAAACTAAGTTAGTTACGATGGCAGGTAGATAGGTACGGTTATTCAAAATGGACTGAGAGACTAGTAGTAACATTCGTTTTTTTTTCTGGACTGGTCGCACAAACAACTAAATGGGGATAGTTAATTGATATATATAAAGGGTAGTGCTAGACTCAATAAAGACGGCAAAGCCGGCTGCGGAAGTGCAGTGGAAGAACACAAGTACGTATGGAAGCGTTCACACGAGTCGTCGGTGTACGGAATCCTGTAATCAGCAAGTAAATTCACAAAAACATTTTAAAGTACAATTATTTGATGATATTACATGAAAACTCGCAACTTCTCAACGTTGTAGCATTTCATATTTTGCGTTTTTCACATAATTTATGGGAGCACCACCGCTTTAAGATTCAGAATCACCATTGAAACGTAGATAAGGCACATAGTCATCCAACTCCCGTGGCCACAATCACAACAGGCCACTCTCCCATAGCAAACATCATTCCCCCTCCTCCCAATACCCCAACTCCCCCAATTAATCCGATCCCACACTCGCGCAACACGAAATTTTCACCAGGACTGCATAACGAATGCGTGACCGCGTCCGCGGCGACAAATCTCAATGTAATGCGTATAATATTACAATTTGCCGGATGAATTATTCAATATGACGGCGGAGGCACCATGTTTATTCGATTATATCCAGATTTACATACATATTTATAGTTATATAGTTATAATATGTGCAAGCGTAACCTGTTGTCATATACATAATATGGGCTACTGCGATCATAAGACCTAGGGAAATATGAATGACCACAATAATAAGCTAACGACATGTCTGACTTTCGTTGCAGAACTCCATCACTTATAGATTCATATCGAGGGGGGAAGGCTATTTAACTTAAGCGACATTTTACTTTACTATACACTTAGCATGACCGCGTAGACATAAGTTTTATCTATTTCAACTGTCAGATTTGTCGAGAAAATTACGTCACACCGAGCCATGTAATGTGGGTACTCGTATATAATTTGTTATCTATATACCCTATACATTAGTATGTAGTATGTTATCCTTAAGAGATAGACATGTGCCATTGCGGACTTTTCTGTAGAAATACAATTCCACCTTACATGTGGAATTCCACCGTACAATTTTGTTACCTATATTCCAAAGGGTTAAGGCAGCGTTTTCGCTGAAAGCTCCCAGACGGCTTATTTTTTTCCGACACCTCCAACAAATATCATTATATTTTAGCCAATTAATACATAAACTTGACAAATGATACACTCAAACTTTCCTCTTGAATCGTTGCGTAGTTTCAAAGATCTAAGCATACATAGGGCCAGACATACAGCGGAAAGGGACTCTGTTTTATACTATGTAGTGATTTAATTTAATAATTATTCTTCATATTTTACGAAATGAAATGAAATATAATGTGTGTACCTACAATTATTAGGTATTCTGCTAGTATCAACTAATTAATAGCAACAACAAATTCAAGAAATATACATTATAAATAACATGTGCGATGAAGATCTTAAGATGGCGGATGACACACTTTCATAGTTGCTTAGATGCTAAATGTTTCGTAAGTTTAAGGCCTAAGCATTAATACTACTACAACTGTTTAAAGTTTAGGCTAACTACGGGGCGTATCAGAAGTCCAAAATAATATGTTAGGCACATACACGGTAGCTAATATGTATTTGCAAAGTGAAGGTAGTTATACCTGAAGGTTATACCTGATTATCATATTTTCTGTGTTACAGACATTTGAGTATTGGTCACAAGTATCGTGTTTGGGCTTTAGGGCACACCCATGACCCCATTTAACAGTGTAAACTACATTTACAAGAGGCGGCTACTAATGAAAAATAAATAGAAAAAACCGGCCAAGTGCGAGTCGGACTCGCGCACAAAGGGTTCCGTAGCATTATCTATAAAAAAGCCAAAAAAATAACGTTTGTTGTATGGGAGCCCCCTTAAATATTTATTTTATTCTGTATAGTATTTGTTGTTATAGCGGCAACAGAAATACATCATCTGTGAAAATTTCAACTCTCTAGCTATCACGGTTCATGAGATACAGCCTGGTGACAGACGGACGGACGGACAGCGAAGTCTCAGTAATAGGGTTCCCGTTTTACCCTTTGGGTACAGAACCCTAAAAATACATTAAAACAAATACATGAATAAGAACATATGATCATGAATAAGAATATAAGTAGCAGTGGTAGCCGAGTGGTAGAACGCACGCCTTGCAATCAAAGTGTGCAGGTTCAAACCCCGGCTCGCGCCTCTGGGATTTATGTGCGAATCTCATTTTCATCCGATATTATTACTTGCTATGAAACGGTGAAGGAAAACATCGTGAGGAAACCTGCACATCTGAGGGAACTTGACTAGTTCTCGATAGATGTGTGAAGTCTGCCAATCCGCACCAGGCCAGTGAGGTGGACTATGGCCTGAATCCCCCTCGCATTGAGGGGGATTCCCGTGCCCAGCAGTGAGACGTTAAAAAGGGCTGTAGTAGTAGTAGTAAGAACATGTAAATTTCGCATAAGACTTGAGGTATTACAACGTTGTAAAATTAGCGAAAAATATATTTAATTAGTGAAAAAAAGTAGACAAACAATTTAAATCAAATTTATATACCTTTCAGTTGTATACCCGATACTCATGCTAACTTTATATTATTATTTCGGACTTCTGATACACCCTGTATTAGGCCTCTCCTAGTGTCAGTATCAAGACGCTTTAATTCCAGCCTAAGGGTAGTTTGACCAAAGTAGTTCCCATTCGATCTGGGGACCTCAAAATGGCAATTTCTTGTAATCGAATTAATCTTCTAAAGTTTTTGCAGATCCAGAATACCAAGGAATATAAATACGTCGACAAAATGAACGTATACAGCGCAAGTACGTGATGTTTTAACGAACATTAACGGATTCGCCTAGAGATTCGATTCGATTTCGCCTAGAACGTAAGAGGTGCAAGTTCAAATCCCAGGCCCGCACCTCTGAGATAAATTTCATGTGCGAATGTCATTTTCAATCATGATTACCACTTGCTGAACGGTGAAGGAAAACATCGTGAGGAAACCCGCACGTCTATAGAAGGGCGTGTGAAGTTCACCAATCCGCACTGGGCCAGCGTGGTAGACTATGGTCCAAAATCTCCCTCGTATTGAGGGAGAATGTGCCCGGTATAATGGCAATAGGCTCGCCCCCTATTACATTGGGACCAAAATACATCGGCGAAGTGTGGGCGCACTGCAGTGCACCTCTGCCTACCCCTTCGGGGAATACAGGCGTGATGATGTATTTTTATTATTTTATTAACGGATAACTACGGTCCTGATAACAACACAATAATTAGGGATTTTTCAATCTGTACTATCTATACTTCTATATATATACTTCTATACTAATATTATAAAGAGAAAAAGATTTGTATTTTTGTATGTTTGTATGTAACGAATAAACTCAAAAAATAATGGACCGTTGTCAAAAATTATTTTACCGTTAGAAAGCTACATTAGGACTGAGTTACATATGCTATAGGTATTAGAAACCCGTGCGAAGCTGGGACGGGCTGCTAGTATCTAGATAAACGAATAGTGTTTATTCCACAGATAGCTAACAATACAATTTTTAAAACGTCGAATAACTTGATTGAAATGTATAAAATTAAATAGGCAATTATTTGATTAGTGATTTTCCGAATTATGTTTGGGGATTGAAAAACGACGCAAAGAATAATTGTTCACTTCGAGTTTAAAATATTTGTATAGACATATTTATTCGAATCATCAATATCTAAACATACACTCACTCGCACACATTTTACGCAGTCGCGAACGACAAGCGAGCGCGTATCACGTGCCGAGATCGTGGTAGAGCTGCTCTAGGTGCTACCAGTGCGTAGCAACGACCTAGTGTCTTCCGGTGCGAGGATTTCAATAATCTCAATGTCTAGACGCGTCAATGTATTCCAGTATTTGTTATACAATGACTGAACACTAAATCAGCGCCTAACATTTGAGACCTAGGTATTGAATTATTATGAGAGCACTGCGCACTTCTGTTGATAGGTATAATACTGACTTGGCGTTACCTATATTGTAGGTACTGATAAGGCTATATGTATAAAGGTTATGGATTATTATTATTACATATTACATCATCACGCGCATATTTCCCGAAGGGGTAGGCAGAGGTGCACTGCAGTGCGCCCACACTTCGCCGATGTATTTTTGGTCCCAATGTAATATTCGTCGTGTATTTTTTTTAAACTTTAAACTTGTATCTATTTACACGACTCCCTGAACGATCAAGCTAATCTAGACCTCTTTGCGAGAAAGACGTGGCCGGTAATGGCTCCGGATCGGGACCAGCGGCGGGATAGAGGGAACGCTTTTGCCCAGGTGTGGGAAGCAAAATAAGTTAAATAAATAAAATAAAAAACCTTTCTTGCCAAGTTAAAAAACCAACTATTAAAGTGAGACCTAGTACTTATTTTTTTTTAAAGTTATCTATACTTCTTTATCTATACTAATATTATAAAAAGGAACGATTTGTATTTATGAATGTAACGAATTAATTTAAAAACTACTGGACCGATTCTGAAATCCGAGTTAGTAGTAGGTAAATTGTGCAAGAACCCCTCTATGTAAGGGGGAAGGCCTCCTCCATCGCATACCAATAGTCTCTATCTTTTATAATCCACTTCTTCCACCTTTATTATATCGTCATCCCAGCGAGCTGTAGGTAGGCCGACCTCGTTTTTTGGTACCTATCGGGCCATGTTGTTAGTCGTATTGCCACCGGTCATCGTTCAGTCTGGCTACATGTCCTGCCCATCGCCATGAGTGAGTGAGTGAGTGAGTGAATAACTTACTAAAAGCAAAAAAAAATGCATCTACCTAACCTACCAACGTACCTAACGTGTAACATCAAAGTTGTCTGTTTGGAAGTAACTAAACACCGCCTGTGCATCATCGGTTGAATATTTATTATTAAATAATTCATGCGAACAGTGTGTCCGTCCAAGCGTCTAATGCCTAGCGACTGGGCGGGCGCGGCGCTGTGAGGGCGGCGAGCGGGGCGGGCGGCGAGCCGAGAAAGTTCAACAAGTCTTTTACTGGATTCATCCGCTATCTTTAAATACCGCCAGACAACACATAGTCATCGTATGATACCAAACTACGAAAACCTTGTACTATGCGTATTATGAACTATAGGGGTGATCCGTTACACACAAACCAGAGCAAATTTCGAAAAGATAATTTCCTAAACTTGCAATAGGCGGAAATCAAACCCGCCCTAGACCAAACCGTCTCGTCATCTTTATCACATTCATCACCCATTTTTTATTGTAATGTGTATGTTATTGAGTTTGATCTTGCTATTAATTACTGGATGAAATGTCCGCTAATCGTATAAACACTTGTACAAGTTGCGAGTGTGACAAAAGGCACAAAGTTAAAGTCAAATCATTTATTCTGTATAGGCCTATGGGGGCACTTACAAATTTGCACGCCGATACGCACCTACTGGTACTTCGTAAAACGTGCATACAGTGGTGTTAGCACGCATGTCAAGACAAGACCTCTGTCACGGTTTGGCTCGGTCGCTCTCTGTCTTATTTCATACGAGAAAAAGAGATAAAATAAACATATTCTGTGACATAAGCCTAGTCTTGGCGCTTACGCTGCATCCACAGGAGTTACCGCGGTGGGAATCTGTGGCGGGCTTAGTTTCTTTTTTTCCAACCTACGTTGTCCCACTGCTGGACAAAGGTCTTCCCCATTCTCCGCCATGCGTTCCTATCGCCTGCCAGATCAGTACGTTACGTCCCGCCTTAGATGTCCCGCCCAGCCCCACTTCAGCAGAGCAGACATTTCACCTACGTCCGCAATGCGAGTAATTAAAATAAAATAATACTACCGCGCTCAGTGGAGCCCCGACCGGCGGTCATTCGCGCGTATATCATTGAATTTTAAGTAAAACGGTCCCCGCTCTCGAGATACTATTACACACCATTGTCGGCGCTATATAATGTTTGATTTTAATACAAAACGCGGCTTTGTGCGGCCGTATTGTGACTTATAATAGAGATATGTTATTATGCACACGCCGGTGGACGCGGTGATGATATTTGAAGTGACGTTTATATCATATTTATTTAAGTTACCTTATTTTTAAGGTTCCGTACGCAAAGGGTCAATCGGGACACTATTACTAAGACTCCGCTGTCCGTCTGTCACCAGGCTGTATCTCATGAACCGTGATAGTTAGACAGTTGAAATTTTCACAGAATATGATGTATTTCTGTTGCCGCTATAACTACAAATACTAATAAACAGAATAAAATAAATATTTAAGGAGCCCCCATACAACAAACGTGATTTTTTTTGCTCGATATTGATAACCGCAATAGGTAGTCGCTTGAAATATTCACAGAACATTTAGTTAAATATTCACTTTAAAAATTGATTATTAAATTAAAATAAAATAAATATTTAAGGGGGGCAACCCATATAACAGACATGATTTTTTTTGTCGTTTTTAGAGATAATGGTATGGAACCATTCGTGCGCGAGTCCGACTCGCACTTGACTGGTTTTTTTTATTTTATTATGTCTCCCTATTTTACTGGCCACAATAGTTGTGTATGTACATATTTCAAAATGGCCGCTAAACAAACATTCACATACTAAAAAAAAAAAAAATCGTGCATTTGACGATGACTTGGTCTGGTGGTCCGAGTGGTGGTAGTGGGTTCGATTCCCGTTAATGGTAAATTTCAAAAATACGCTACTTGTAATTTCCTTCGTTTGGGTTTTAGAATCGGGACCACTCCATTGTATGGTATCCATAAGTACGAGTGTTGCTTAGTTTGGGATATTACACTGCTAAATAACATATACAAAAAAACGTAAAAATATTCAAGAGTAGCCTACACCTTTGTTTTTATATATATTTGTGAAAATATCCGTCAAAAATTTAAATACAAAGTCGAACGCCGTCGTCCGCTTGCAAACTTTTTTGTAGAGTATTGCGCGCGATAACGCACGTCACACAAAGAGCTTTTCTGTGTCTTCGGACAAGAAAAAATAAACAACACACCGTTCCGTGATGCATCCGACGACATTTTTCAATATCGAAACAAAAAAAATAGGCAGAAATTAAGGTAAAAATAAACGCTATCTCAGTCCTCGTCCCGCGGTCCCAAGATGCTTTTATCGAGGGGACGAGTATTTTTTTTTTTTATTTTTTACAATTCCGCGACAATAATTTGAAGTTTATTCGAAAGATTAACGACGTTCTTAAAAACAAATAAAAAGGTAAGGTAAGACTGCAAGTGGACCCATCGCTAATTTTCAAATAAGGATCCAATTTCAAAAAGAAACATTACCGTTTGAAACTATTCACGCGTTCTACGCGAGAGCGAGACCGCGTCGAATCCGAACAGGTTAGAAGGGGATGGCGGATGCTATGATGGACGGGCACCGTCCACTGGTGAGACGGCGATCGTAGCTCACGCCGACCGGCATACTTTCTCATCGGGGCACAACCAAAATAAACTTTTAAACTTTTTATGCGTTCCTGGTATATTTAGATGATATTGTCGCTGCGTTTTTCGGCTTTAAAAAAAAATAGTGTTAAGTGGATGATTTATATTAAGTGCGCTCGGTTATGGGCGGTTTCCGGCGTAATTATTTACTAAAAGTGTAAAGCGGTGGCGTTCTGAAGCGTGTGACCTCTATTATGACGGGACACTGAAGGAATAATTCATATATTCTGGAAGCCCTTTGTCGGTGACAGCCCGACGGTATGTGACGAGAGTTTAGATATCATCATTAAAAAGGTTTCTAAATCAAATTTTTGAGAGCGGCGAGCGCGCACGAGTTTTGTTTACATAATAAGACTCTCGTTTGAAACGCTATGATTTGAAATTCGAACAGTTTAGTTATTAACGAATAAACTAATTTTGTATATAAACTATTTTCGGATTTCACGTTTAAAAGTCAATAATAATGTCACAAATGTTTCAACAATGATTACCACTCGCTGAACGGTGAAGGCAAACATCGTGAGGAAACCTGCACGTATATAAAAAGGTTTGCCCTCCTCGACCCGGGCGTTGAGAGGGCCACCAACACACCTACACCAGCATCAAACAGACACCGATCTCGCCGGCGAGGTCGAGGAACCCCCTCTTCCGCTCGTAGGTGCATCTTTGCACCTACGAGCGCAGTCACTACCTCTCCCCTCACGGTAACTGCCCAAGCCGAGGTCGTGCCCTCTGTGGCGCCCTTGAGCTAGTTGCCACCCCTTTCCGCCCTTAAGGCCTTGGTTGGAGTGCACTCTGCGCTCGCCACTCCTCAGGTAAAGCTGTAAAGGCCACCTCACGGCCAACAGTGTAAGTCCTTAAAAAAAAAAAGGCTTGTGAATTGCACCAAACCGCACTGGGCTACGGCCTTTGGTGGACTATGACACAAATCTCCCTCGAATTGATGGGCGATGTGCCCGGTATAATGGCGGCTCGCCCCTGTTATATCGGGACCCAAATACATCGTTGAAGTGTGGGCGCACTGCAGTGCACCTCTGCCTAGCCTACCCCTTCAGGAAATACAGGCATGACGATGTATTTGTTAAACTATTTTCAATCGGTGAGTTACTCTTGAATAGTTAATTATTTCTGACATTGCTTAGGAAAGTAACTATGTCATATTATATTTACTAAATAATACGTATCAATTCCGTAGCAGTGCGACCGGACAAGACAAGACTTATGTCACGGATAATGTCGCCCGAGTCATTATCTCACTTCCGCAAGTTATATGCGAGTAATGTTTGTCTAACATTTTAAGTAAAATATGACACTAGGAGTTATGACTTCTGTCCTATTAATCGTGTGTTTCTACTTGCGCAGACGCAGCGGAGTGTAATGAACGCGGTCTATCATTATTTCTTTGTCTATGCGTTACAGCATTGTTGTAGAAAAATTGCTAATAATCCCGATAACAGATTACAAATACATCATCACGCCTGTATTCCCCGAAGAGGTGCACTGCAGTGCGCCCACACTTCGCCGATGTATTTTGGTCCCAATGTAATAGGGGGCGAGCCTATTGCCATTATACCGGGCACACAGGTTTCCTCACGATGTTTTCCATCACCGTTTCTTAGCAAGTGATAATCTCAGATGAGAATGAGATTAACAGATTACAGTTACACATAATTACCTATATATACATATATACATCATTACCATCACGCCGATACTCCCTGAAGGTGAAGGCAGAGGTGCTCTGCAGTGCACCACCACTACGCCCATGTATTTTGGTCTCAACGTAATAAAGGGCGAGCCTATTGCCATTATACCGGGCACATCTCCCCTCAATGCGAGGGAGATTTGTATCACAGTCCCCCACCCTGGCCCAATGCGGGTTGGTGAACACGCCTTTCTATAGACATGCAAGTATCCTCACGATGTTTTCTTTCGTCGTTTAGCAAGTGGTAATTATTGTTGAAAATGACATTCGCACATGAAAATTATCTCAGAGGTGCTGGCCCGGGATTTGAACTTAGACCCGTTACGTTTAAGGCGGGCGTTCTTAGCCATGGAGCTGAAGCAGTGATAGCCTCATGGCAAGCACTATTCAGCAAGTGTTGATCATTATTGGAAATTATTTATGTTTTTACGCAAACTTGAGATAGATAGAGTTGTGTAGAGAAATCTAAAACGTTTTTCCTTCAATCATCAGCGCAAATAATGTGTAGAATGTTCACTGTAACTGCGCGCGCGCACTCAGTCATGCACCGCAAATGCGCAATTAATCAGTGCCCAAGAATATTGGCTAATCTATAAAACGGTGGCTTGCTTGACTTAGTATGACTCAAACATATAAAATAATAAAACATTAAATCCATCCACAAACCTTTACAAAGGATATTACAAAACACTTCACAAAACACACAGGGTTTTTATTAGGGTTCCGTACCCAAAGGGTAAAACGGGAACCCTATTACTGAGACTTCGCTGTCCGTCCGTCCGTCCGTCTGTCACCAGGCTGTATATCATGATCCGTGATAGTTAGATACTTGAAATTTTCACACATGATGTATTTCTGTTGCCGCTATAACAACAAATACTAAAAAACAGAATAAAACCATTATTAAGGGGGCTGCAATACAATAAACGTGTTTTTTTTGCCATTTTTATAGATAATGGTACGGAAACCTTCGTGCGCGAGTACGAATCGCACTTGGCCGGTTTTGACTTGAAGCATTGCGACCGTTTCTTAATAACTATGTTAAAGGTCATGTAACCACAAAGAAATAAAAATTAATTAACAAAAAACACATGAAATATGAAACCGGAAACATTTTAAAATTATTTAAATATGTATATAATTATCCACGCTACCAGACTATATGGGTAACAGGATATTTTACACAGTTTTAAATATCAGCAGTAGGTGCATGAGTAATTACATAAATAACTACTTATCCCTAGAACACGGTGAAGGAAAACATCGTGCGGAAACCTGCACGACTATAGAAAGGCGTGTGAAGTTCACCAACCCGCACTGGGCCAGCGTGGTGGACTATGGCCCAAATCTCCCTCGTATTGAGGGGGAATGTGCCCGGTATAATGGCAATAGGCTCGCCCCCTATTACATAGGGACCAAAATTACATCGGCGAAGTGTGGGTGCACTACAGTGCACCTCTGCCTACCCCTACGGGGTACACAGGCGTTATGATGCATTTATATTATCACTAGACAATATATTCTTATCGTATGATCCCAAACTAAGCAAAGCTTGTACTATGGGTTCCGTTGACTGGGAATGAATATTGACGTTGGCGGGAATCGAACGTGCGACCACCGGGATGGCCCAAGCTCAAACCACTAGACCAAGTGGTCGAGTGTCTTCCTACGAAGGTAAAAAAAAATATGATTATGAGAATTATGACTTGTATGCTTAACATGACCGCGTAGACATAGGTTTTATCTATTTCAACTGTCAGATTTGTCGAGAAAAATCCGTAACTTCGAGCTTTTTGTACTGGACATGACTCTAAGTACAGCCCTCTTAACGTCCCACTGCTGGGCACGGGCCTCCGCTCAATGCTTGGGCTATTCAGGCCATAGTCCACCACGCTGGCCCAGTGCGGGTTCAAGTCAAGTTCCCTCAATCGTGCAGGTTTCCTCACGATGTTTTCCTCCACCGTTTCATAGCAAGTGATAATCTCGGATGAAAATGAGATACGCACATAAACCCAGAGGTGCGAGCCGGGGTTTGAACTTGCACACTTTGATTGCAAAGCGTGCGTTTGACCACACTACCACTGCTATACTCGTATAAGTGTGCTCGCTTTAAGTCAATCCAGTTAGGAAAAAGACGCCAGTTTAAAAAAAAAAACTGTACGAGTTAACGAATCTATTTTTAAATTAAATATGTTTTGACTTTTGTTGATGACCTTATTTTAGGAAAAACAAACGAATAAATTACATACAATGTTATCTACAGTGTTAAACGAGTAGAGTATCTTTATTTCGTCGGTCGTCGATATGAAGTTAATCTATCCTCATTTCCTGATCACCTAACACCCAGATAATAGTGAGTTTCTTCACACGCACATCACCTACGCTAAAAATGAGATCGCTTTCATCAGGTTTTGGTCATCATCGCTTCACTTGACACCTGTTCGAGCGAATTATGCATCCGTTATGAACTAATATATACCAATAATGATAAATAAGTTTTGACCTACATACGTTTATTTTTAATTTAAACCAAACCACAGTATGTTATTAAGTACCTAATATTAAAAGTTGCCGTTGTAAGCAATTATTTTTTAAAATTATAATCGTACTTGAGCGGAAAGTTAAAAATGTTGAATTCAAAAATCGAACATTTATATTATTTTAATTTACGTCTTCTTCGAATTCATTCCTAACATAATTTTATACGAAAAACATATGAATTAATAATCATATTTCGACAGTGAACACTATTCCTATCCTATTTCATCGTGATGTCTCATCGTTTGAATAAAAAGCTCATGTAACCTACGCTGTAATACATGCACATATTTTATTGATATACCTATCTCAAATTGTGTTTAAATATTTTAACAAATCTAAGCGATTATAGATAAACTTAATTAATAATACATCATCACGCCTGTGTTCCCTGAAGGGGTAGGCAGAGGTGCACTGCAGTGCGCCCACACTTCGCCGATGTATATGCCATTAACTTATTTATTATATTAATTTAAACGAAAAATCAACAAAAAATACACATTATGGCTAATCCTCATTGAAACAAAGCAACTAACGAAACAAGGAACTTTCATTTCATACCGATTTCCAGCGAGGCGATTATGTAATTTGCAAAAAAGTATAATGTTAGAAACCACAAAATAGCGGATACTTCATACATTTTGACAGAAAGTGGTTGAAATAAGTTTGCAATAGAATTACCCAATCGAACAGATATCGATGCATTACCGTCATCCCTTTAGTAATATTAGTTTAATATTTTCTCAATTTCTGCTGAAGGTGTGTACAGACAGACCTTCACAAACTGTAAAAAAAGCAATATTAAAACAATAGTAGATAATATTATAGTTAGTAGCATTGACCATGTACCCGTTACTTCGACGTACAAGTTTAACCTACCAGGCTATCATAGCTTCAAAGGAGTTCTTAAAACAAACAAATTAAATTTATTAATACCAATCAACCACACATCATTTGAACACACCGAGTGTTAGTAGCCAACTTTATATAGTCTGTTGTGCCATCTGTCATGTTCATTTAACCTCCAAAACCAGTGGGCGTAATAAGATCCATTTAAATATATTAATAGATACACTATTCGTTTGGTAATAACGAAGATAGCTTTGTGAACAGTTAGGTCTTGAAGGAATTTAAAACTTGGTCATCAAACGAATCAGAATCAGTTTTTTTTTATTCATGTAATCCAATACAGGGACTTATGAATCGTCAATAAATAATAACAGTATCTCTACCTAACGATAAGATATATCTACTCTAACGACATGAAGAACCTTACAATAACGAATTCAGTTTAACTACTGAAAAGATGCGAATGCTCAAACGAAAGAGGTATGTCGGGATCGTAGCATGTGGCAAACGGTAGTCTATCCCCATGGGCTACAGGCGTGAGTATATGTAAGTTTAACTACCAAAGAAGGAACGTCGCTTTGTCACGTTATAGATATCATCTTTGTTCGAATTCATACAACACGTTGCGGGTCAAAACAAACACAATATCCAGATGTCGACGTCAGTCATCTTGTAATGTAATTAGTATAGATTCGCTACTCACCGAGCCCTCGCTGTATGTCTATTGGGACGGTAAGTATTATGTAGCCAGGGTCTTAAGTATTACTTACCTATTAATTACTTAAGACCGATGTAGAATGACTATGGCATTACTTTACAGTACACTTTTTCTATTAATGATAGCTAGAGTATGTCCAGTGTAGACATTGTCACCTTGAAACCGTATCAGTGAAATCAGTCGTCACTGAAATGGAATAGGTACACTTAGAAAAAGAACAGTAAAGTTATTTATATCGTCTGAGTTTGTTAACTATGTTAGTGAAGCCCTACGAAAATAGAGGCGACCAATTTTTTTTAACATAGAGAACAGAAAAAAGCATATTCTTCAACGTAACTTCATCGATGACGCGAGCGAATCGCTTGGAATTCAATCTTTATGACTTAAATCTTAGAGCGCATTTTAAAATAAAAGTCACGTACATTCTAATCAATAAAACACATGCAAAGCTATGTCGGGGCATTTGTGGTAATCTAATAGCTGGACATTACAACTCGGTACCCGTGTAACCGAATCAGATATTGTGTGTTACTTTTTATTGCGTGGAGCGTACAGCGTACCCCTCGGGCGCGACTCGGCGGGCGGTAGGCGCCACCCGAACCCACCAACGGGGTCCAAATACCACCGCCGTTTCTAAACAAAAATATTTAAGTACACTTTTATACATCTTCTATCTAATCTCGCGTCGTAAATCTCGATATTTTTATAAGGCGACCGTGATGCTCTTTTTTAATAATCTCAATACCTACTTGCGTGTTCCGATAAAATGCTCCAATGTACTTTTTTTGCGAATTTGTTTTGTGTGGTCAATGGGGCAGGTCGTTGGAACTTGTTTATGCTATGTTTAGTAGGCGCTGTATTACTGGACAAGTGATGAAAGGAACTTAGGAGATAATAAACGTGCAAAAAATTCAAAGAAATAAAAATCTATACACAACTAAACGCTCTGCAGAGACAAGCCAATTTTTTTTTTCTGTCCGTTTGTGTCCCACTGCTGGGAAAAAGTCGCCCCCCACTTCCTTCCATTAGTTATAATCGAAATACTATCCCCAAATTTACCGAAATTAAAATATAAACCGTGGTTTTTATACTAACTACAAACGTATTCTAGAATTCCTCTGTGAATGGAACATAACTATCTGAGGTTACACCGTAATTACATAAACTAAGAGTGGAACATAGACTAAGATTCGCCTTAACGCGGCACCAAAATATTAACTACCGCAAATATTAACCCAAACATTAACTAGCTACCGCAACTGGCAGCTGTTTAATGTTTAGGTATCACCTCAAGACATCTCTTAAGTGTTAAAACAAATGGGTATGGAGGTCTCTTTAAAACAACTACACTAAAATGTTAACGAAAACATGACATATTATTAAAGTAGAACAAATCAACATATTATATCTGTTTGGCGGGGACGCGACCATTAGCGGTGATAATCACTCGCTTATTTCATCAACCCACATAAACTCTTTAATGTATTTGCCTGGACACATACCTACTCTTTATATTCCAATATAAAGTAGCTTAAAAGCTTTTTAATATTACTAAGGGAAAAAACTTATGGATTTTCGGACAAGTTATCTACTTAAAATCGTTTAAACAGGTCACAACTCACAAGGCAAATGTGCAATAAAAAACCTATAAAATATAAAAGGTGGCTAAAATTAGTTTTTTTATACGGATACTTTTAGGCACCAACCAGACCTACCCTTTGGGTAGCAGCAAGTAATGTAGCATGCTTCTATGAATACTTTATGCTTTAAAAAAAGTTTGTTTCCTATGACAGATGCTGCAAAAACAACAAGAAACAACCATAAAACAAGATATTCTTCTGTGTGGTCGCTTCCGCAAAAGAAGAATTATCACCGCGCGTCAAAATATAAATTGAAAAAGAAATTAGGCTACCAGGCATGCATAAAATATTAGGCGAATAATAATCACGAGCGCTCCGAATTCCTTACGGAAAATAAAGATAAAGATTATTAGCTAATATCTCAAATCGTTAACGCTATTAACGTCACAAGATCCGTCCGCATAATAATAAAATGTAAATCATGACAACGCACGTTGGTACTCGCGTACCTACGTACGCTTCTAAGCAAAAATATTGTCATACTCATGGCGTGGCGTTGCGTAGGTACCGATACGACTTTCTCTTGAGGGGTGTAGCGGGCGTAATGAAAACAAATGACACAGACCCACGCGCGTCCCATAAAAAATTCAATTCATGGTTGAACGAAAATAGTAGCAGTGTATTGAACTTAATATCTGAGAGCGTTTTGGGGCTTTTTTTGTCGACGCAGTAGCAACGTATAGCTTGTGAAATACGACTGTTTAAAATTGAATTTGAATATTTTGGTATCAGCTGTTTTGATTAAGTAACGAAATTAATGTTCAGAGCTGCTATTGAAGTAATATTTACAATGATTACCTACTTAAATACGTTTTGAAAAATGTATAAGAGTTACACAGCATACCAGGTTATCATGATTCGTAAGAATGTACTCAAAAATTTATACAAAAATTTAAATCCATACACATCATTAACTTAACATTTACAGTACGAACATCGGCCACGGTAAATAGATTGTAATTTCCTATAACGTTGAGGGGTTATTTTTTAAACTTTCTAAATTGAACCATCACCTGATCGCCACTTACACGGTCGCGAAAGCACCAGGAGCCCATAGCCCTAAATGGATATAATTTACAACGTCGTCTAATGGAAGGAGCACATTAAGTGTGCATCTTAAAGCGTTTTACGTATTAATAGAATACTGGTAAGTAGACTAGGGAGCCAGGTGCTGTTAACTTGGGTGGTAATTGCTTAATAGCGGCCGACTCTTTAAAGAGGATATTATATTTTTAAAAGAAATCCCTCTTTACACCTCCGCGAGCAAAGAAATCGAGCATTCATTAGCAACATTGTTAGCAAACACTAGGACCGCATAAAACAAAAGATCACGTGTATGATAATAGTTTGAATTATGAGGTGTCTGGCGAGGAATAAATAGCTCTTTTTTGTGAACATAAATTGCTCATTAACGAACGCGTTTCACATGGCCGCTTCGCATTTCTGCGAACTTAGTACTTTTCAAATTTTCTTTGAAAAGAAAAACAGTGACAGGTACCTATTGGAACCCTTAGCTCTATGGATGTTTAAAAAAACAAATTAAAAATCATAAAACATGATTCAATGCTCACCTCACTTAACCCTTTTGTGGGGTTACAATAACATTACTCTGTTGAATTAACCCTTCGCTCACCCTGTGGGGGTGCAAACGAGTTTACTTGCAAATTGCACCCCGTGCTTTTAAATTATGACAGATCGAAAGTCCAATGACAAGAGTGTTAACATCATGTAATAAAACGCTTTGCACTTATTATAAGAGAATGTAATTATTATTGTAATATTACGTAAGTTCCTACTTAATCCTACTAAAATTATTAATGTGAAAGTTTGTGAGGATGGATGTTTGTTACTCATTCACGCAAAAAGTACTGAACGGATTTTGATGAAACTTTACAGTATTGTTGTTTGTACATCAGAATAAAAGGATATCATTTAAAACGATATTGAATAATAGAAGTATGTGCGGACGTAGTCGCGGGTAGAAGCTAGTATAGTATAACAATACATTGCTACTTGGTTAAAGGTATAAAAAAAAATTAGAATAATTTAACCGACTATAAAAGGAGGAGGTTCTCAATTCTACACATGTTTTCTTTTTAATTTATTATTGTGATCGCAAATTTAAACTACACAATGTTTTGAAGTGTTTAGGTCCATATTAGCTACAGCACCTGTTCAGAGCAGATCTTGTGCACCTGTGATTCTGTGATAAGGCGTGCGGGCGGTGGGAAGCGATCGCCAAAGGGCAACATCCGCTCTCAGTGATGCTCTGCACCGACTGCGACGAGCGAATTAAATTGGAAATGATTGAAAATACACTCTGTCTTAATATAAATAAGAATGGAATTTCTGTGGCAAAAAATCTCGCGGCATTGCTGACATTTCGTTGAAAAAATAACTTTAGCTATGAGTGAATACAGTACGTTTTGTTGTGATTCGTGCGCGTTTAGACGCGGGTGTGAGCAAAGGGCTTCATTCGGAGCCCTTCAGATGGCGGCGGCGCGAGACCTCTCGAGGGAGTACCTAATACCTATGTCTTTTCCGTTCACTTTACTGTATACAGGGTTGTAACAAAAATAATGCATGAAGGAAAATATCGTGAGGAAACCTGCACGTCTGAGGGAACTTGACCAGTTTTCTATAGATGTGTGAAGTCTGCCAACCCGCACTGGGCCACCGTGGTGGACTATGGCCCAAATCCCCCTCGTATTTAGGGGAGACCCGTGCCCAGCAGTGGGACGTTAAAAGGGCTGTAGTAGTAAAAAAAATAAAATACTATCATTAAAGAGTTTTATTTTTGATCAATATGAGGTTATAACATTACTAGTAGTGCCATTTGGTCCTCCAACTAAGCGAAATGTTTGTCGTATAAGGATGGATTAAGGATAGGGATTTAATGTCCAGGTTTTGGGATTGAACCCGGTACCTATAGGTACATCTTTAGAACAACCCATTTAACAACTAGGGCCTAGAAAATTACTGAAACGTTAGACGTTAAATATCTATTATTTATCTATTTACATAGGCCGATAGGTTCTATTCTCTGCGGAAAGCAAGTGTCTTGCAAGCAAATCTAAATACACAATTTTGACTCTACTGAATTTTTGTTAAGATATATTTAGATTTCATAGTGAGTAATGTTTTTTGTCAACCCTATTACATACAGTAGGCCGACTACACACTATCCGCTCCGCATGTTTTGACTTCCCTGTTTCCCGCGCATAAATCACACGGCTAATGTATCGAAATGACGCACCACTGCGGAGCGGTCGGCAGTGTACTACGGCCCTTACATTAGAAACAAAGAAATGTAGACCCTAAACTGTACACGGCAAGATTGAAAACCGAATGAAGATATTTCCTTACGATTTGTTAGTGAATTCAGATGCTGCATCCGAATATAAACTGAATAATATTAATGTTAAGGTTTAACTTAGTCTGCAACGAGTAGGGACGGCAGCAGTTTTGCAGAGGACATGTAGTATTTTGCAAGGAAAATACATTTGCGGTTGTGACCGGAAATGTGTCTGACAGCCTCTCTTTGGAATAAGGTTCAGAATCGAATAAAATTTTGTTTTACAAGTGAATATGTAATTTGGTCTATTTGTAATCCACATGAAAGCTTTCGGATTAGTGTTTGATGACATCATTATTTTTCAAATGACGATCGTGTTGCGATTTTCTCCACCCCGAGGGACAGGAGGGTGGAAAAAAGTTGTTTTTACCAATTTCGGTGGTGATTTATTGTTCGGTCGCAATTTGTTAAGTAACATTTTTTTACCTACTGCCGTATTATGTTATCCTGGTACCGTTTATATGAACAACATGTTGATTATAGATTCAGATTTAGTCAATAACTTTTGTAGACAATTTATAGAATGTATAAATTAACAAAGTCACTGTAAGTAATTTGTAATGTGCTGTATTTAATTTAATTATAGGTTAAATAAATTAATACCACCGCCAAGAAATCAGACAAAATTATTTTTATAGTTACTATTTCTCTATTATAATAACTACTTATACAGGGTGTTTCAGAAGTCCGAAATAATACTTTGACGTTTGCATCAGTATCGGGTATACAACTGAGTGGTATAAAAATTTGATTGAAATTCGACCATGTTTTTCCAACTTTTTTTCGTCGTCAATTTCTATAACCCGTAATATTTCGAATCCTATGTAAAATTTGCATGTTCTGTTTTGTGAATATTGGTAGTCGCCCCTCATAAGTGTAGTTTACACTGCTGAATATGGTTATGGATGGACCCAAAGGCCAGAACATGATACCTACAACAAATATTCAAAGGGCCATAATTCAGAAACTATGATAGTTAGGTATAAACTGTCTTCGCTAAGCATCCACATATGAGCTACCGTATATGTACCCAAAGTATTATTTCGGACTTCTGATACACCCTGTATAACAAAATAAACAACAACAGATCACCAATTCAAAACACCAGTCGAATTATTTCCTAATAACTCTCTTAAATCCTTAAAATCGCATGGGACGTGGCGACCCTAGTCCAAAGAAAGACATACATCTATACGACCCAAAAATACACCTTACTGCGATTACAATAAGTACGTTAACAACGGCATCGTTAACATTGTCGCAATGTAGGGTGCCCTTGTTTCAATTTTCCGGACCAGCGGACCCTGTCGCGCTGAGATTGGGGTTCCGCTGTAAGAGATGCAACACAGATGTGCGCAGACTCATCACTTTTGTTATTTGACAGAAAAGTAATGAGGACCGTCTTTTCCTTTGGTAGTGGTCGTTCGCGAGCTGTTATCCTTCATGATACCCTGGTAATTATAAGCCCTAGTGTCTATGCAAACTGTCTGATTTTAACTACTTTCAAGTAACTGACAAAGTGAGACCCAATTAGCCTCTCCAAGCTAAGCTTAGTTAGTAACTGTGCTAAAAGTGGGTCCACATAATAAGTCAAATGACTGTGATAGGGATCGAACCCGGAACTTTTTAGTTACACAAACGTCCCAAATTTTTTTTTTTAGAGATAACTAAATTGTTTTTCATCGCATTAAAATATACTTTGTAGGCGTAGGTAGTCACAGTAAATGGCAAAAGAGTTGATTAGAAATTCATAACTTTTAATTTCTCATCTCTCATTTGCCAAACATCCCAAAGTGGCATCCTAATTTATTTACAAAAGGGTCATTTTGTAGCAGCTTAATACCTACAGGCGTATTACTGTGCGAGGGTCCGGGTTTAATCCCCGGTGCGTTCTCCCGGGACTCGTAACACGAGACGCACGTATAAATAGACACATAATAACAACAACTTCAATTTAGTTGAACATTTCATAAACCAAGACTATTAGTTCAGTAGGTAAAATTCAGTGCACAGAATTAGTTCTACGACCAACTGCACGGACTTTGTTCTATAGGTTTAAACGCAAGTTTAATTACCGATATTAGACTAATTTATGCATTAATAACTTAAGCTTGTACCAGGATAACATAGGCCGATGAAAGTTCAAGAACAATCCTACAGCGGTATAGGGCATGTGAACAACTAAACTATTGAGCTTTACGTTCTGGCGTCTAAAAGATTAATTTTGTTTGAGCCATAAGAATCCCTTTAAATCAAGACCCAGAAATATGTTTCGACCTCTTATGTACCACCCTACCGTATTCTCATTTACGAAAAGCTGAACAATATCGCTTACCTTACGACGTTTATCAAGATCATCTTCTGTACCTACCTTTATCAGCGGGCACCGATCGGACGTCACCGTGAAGTGTGTCTCAGCCACCGAGGGTACACTCTCAAGTTACATCAACACTTACCTGGAAAGATACAAACAGATACTTTACAAAAGTGAAGAAAAAAACAAATATTGCTTGTGCAAGAATTGCAAGTAAAGATTCGTATTGAATCACGATTCTGATTCAATACGAATAGACCCTAAGGAAAAATACATACAATGATCGATAGCACATAGATACTAGGGTATGATGAGTGAAAAGAAGAATGTATCGTTTTACTCTCTGGTGATAAAATGTTGAAATTAATACATAAATGATTCCTCCTATTTACTATGCAACCCTAATATCTCACTATCTTATTCAAATACGTCTCAATCAGTAAATTGATTTAATTAACAATGTTACTTATCTAAAACACACGCAGCAATAAAAACATGAGATTTTATGATCAGCTTTTATGCTGGAATGGAGAACTAGTAAAATGTTTAAGTAAGTGTTTAGAAGTTATCTTCGAAACGTTCAACTTTTAATTGATCTCAATTAGGCATACAATTTAATGGCTCCCAACTTGATTTTATGAAGCATGTGTTACAAATTATTTCCATGTCATTTATGATTGCCCGGTGGCTGATACCAACTGTGTATTAGAGATTTTAATAAAAATGTTGATTTTGGTATATCCAGAATATCAGAATACGTTTTAAGATTATCTGCTAACCAAATCAGGGATGATGGAAATAAAACAAGTTTGGCCATCACAAAGCATCCGACACAGTTAATCCTGATATAAATACAACCAAGAGAGGTAGCCGTGAGCGGCCTAGACGTGGCCATCTCACCCATATAAATAATGTCAACAGTCTGGGATTCAAAACAATCGATGATACATGTCACCGACCACTCACCGGCTGCGGGAGAAAAAAATACACCAGAAACACCACTCCCGGGAAGACAACGCATAAATATATCAAATCGAAAACAATAGGGCGACATCAGAGATATCGCATCACACACCACGGACCCACGGACATATTAAAAAAAACTCAGATAAAACAAAAACAACGAAAAAAAACAACACTCGAAAAACCAACATCGAGAAAAAAATACGTGACGGGCATTAATTAAAACGGACCCACGACCAGGAATTCAGAAAAACAAAGAGGTTAAACAAACCTTCGCAGTGGGATCCCTCGCAATGATCATCATCTCACATTTTTAATCATCGGACATAAAGTCTTTCTCGTCGTTCCAAAAGTGACTGTACGCGGACGCACTAGGGACGGGACTTGTATCGTGGCCGATACCACATTTATCGATATAAAGAGCTGTTGAAAATTATTTTTTGGTCGGATTGTCACCGTTGTTTTAATGGTATTACGCATTGAAGAATGGTTATCTGTTGGGTCCGATCTTTGGGTCCAGGTATGGGACCAAGATTGATTGGACACGAACCGACATTTTTATGTCCGTGCTCTCGGGTGTCGTCGTCTCCGTTGTAAAAGAATAGGTTATTAAATTAGTGGTATCGATCGAATGGCCGTAATTATCGCCGCCTATATCCATCATTACTCTTTTATGAACATTTGTTTTGTTAATCGAATGGAATTGTTAAGGATATCGATTTAGACAGCGTCCATTATAGAATGACTCATGTTATTGTGATGATATTGCGAATAAGAAAAAAAACTGTGCTTATCTGTTACAGATTACATGCAAATGAGGTACGACGGATTTAGGTACACCTTGCCGGATTTTTTATGTGATTTAAATTGCAGTTTGGGAGTGTATTTTGTGTCTTATTTAGTCAGGTCTTAATTATTCAGATCACTTTTATAAATCCGAATGAAAAGTCATAATTAAAAAAAAAAAGTTTTTATATTATAAAAGAACAGAAGTGATTTTCAATTAAACCGTTTTTTACTAACTTACCGGGGACTTTGTAACATCAAATTCACACGCTCTATCTATCTAGATTTTCAGATATTGTTTTTTTTTTTAAATAAAATCTTTAGCCTTTTTAAAAAATAACTCGCCCCACAAACTCCATTGTCATCTCAACAGTGGGGTTACAAAGGATTGTAGATCATTACGCCTGCGATAGCATCGGCGCGAGCGCAGCCGGCGCACAATGCTTGTCAACACAATGTCACCGCGCGACGTTGCGCGAGCGCAGACCCCGGGGAGTGCAACAAACGGACGGACAAAAGCACAACGGCGCTTAGAGGTCGATCATGAATAAGTATTATATGAAAAAGCGGGGGTTTTATAGCTGTTAATTCATTTGGGTGGTTCAGATAAAGTCATATTACTGGGGTAAGCTATTGATGATAATAAAGATGATATTCTAATCATATTTTGATCACCAATCTTAATATTGTAAAATCAAAAGCCTTTTAAACCTTAGCTCTATAGAAAAGGTTTATTACATTTTCTTTCCACTGAATATTTGAATCTCGGTGACGCAAACTGTAACAGGCGTTGTTCTACTTAATTACTTGTTTGTTTGCATCTGATCCTTATAGGTTAGTTTTAGTCATGTGGACATTAGTGTAGATTCTACAATATTTTAGTGCTTTAAAAAATTACTTTAATCATAGTGTCGATCACAGAAGCATTTATCAGTGACTTTCTTTTTTATTCACTCAAAACTATATTAATCATGATGTAAGCATCATCATGCCTGTATTCTCCTCATGGGAACACAGAGGTGCACTGGAGTGCACCCATCCTTCTTCACATTTATATTAATCAATATTAAAATGGTATATTTCTTCTTTTATGTTTTACTCAACATTTAAAATCTTTTGCGCAAAATACGTTACAAAATACAATATCCAGGTGTCTGACATTAAAAATTACCAAAAAAAAAACCAAGGATAAATAAAACGGCTCTTCGCCAAGATCATCCGATACTCGATCCGGGATAAACCAAACAATACAATATTACATTACCGAAGTTTGGCGCACAAAAAATACACGAAAAAGTGCAATCGTGAAGGACAAACAATGTTGAATAGAGATTTAAGAAGGGATTTGGATTCAAAGGGCCGAGGGCTTGCTTTGTTTCTTAAAGCCCTTTTAAACTTCAAGTCTTGAAGTAACTAGGTTGGGGTAAGGCGCCGGACTTTTAGTAAGCGTTGAGAGTATTTACACGTTTTTGTTTTTTTTGGGTTATTTACTAATTAAGATTTAAGACTCCGCTTTATAAGGCTATTGGCGTAGATACACATGAGATACACAATACATAGTGCTTTACTTCAAGATTTGTCCCAGTTTTGACTTTTATTATGTACTTAGGTATACGTATGGATCTCTTACCATTATGACTTAAGCATGTTGTATTCACCCACGTGTATCTGTATAATAAGATAAATCTGGCTAGCTTAAATTTTGACTATACAGATTTGTCTGATTAATATAACTGACTGTAGTTTTTCCCAAAGATCCAACGAAATGACGAATTGCCAACCTAACCCACTGACATTTGGACAGGATCTTTCGTGCATAATTATTATTTCTGCCCAAATAAATCATTTTGTTAAGTTTGCATGAAAGGATAAGAAAGAAATGTAGCTTACAAATTGTCGCTTGCAGTGAAACCCCACAGTCAGACGGATTTAGCGTACTCGGAAGGCGCTCTCCGTCGGCGCGGCTTTGTGCAAAGCCTAAAAGGGCGTGTGATTGTAGCGGCGGGTAATGGCTGCTTTTTGCGCATGCGCGATAAAAAGGCGGCGCACAGGCGTCGGCGCGCACGCACTCCACTTGGGAGGATTCCTCAGCTAATTGTTTAATAACAATAAAGCTGTTTATAGGCCGAACTTTTTAGATTTTGAGGCAGATTTTATTTTATGCTTGAGTTTCGTATGGTTAGATTTTTGGTGTTCTACCCACTAACCTAGGGTATACGCCACCATCTTATTAGTAGTATTAACAGGAGTTTGTACTAAGTTAACTGTTAAAAACTAAAAGTAATTGATATAAATTTCTGTAATAGATGTGGCGGTACAGGGGCAGCTGAACTAAATTTGACGCATCATAATTTTAATTTTATATCTGATGATGGAAACCAGTCAATCATAACAGGGCAGTGGGACGTGACAGTGATGACTGGTGATGCGTGAGGCAGGCCTATAGCCGATAACTGGCGGAGACAAAGGTCGGTCTCGCACAAAGCATCGGTAATCAAGATATCAGTCCACAGATACGTTAAGCAATAAGCTTAAAGCGGGTATTGGAGAACTTTGATTATTTTCAAAAGGACAATGTTTTCGATTCTGTTGCACGGAAACTACATCTAAACGATATTTGTACAGCATTATACATATTGTTGTCTTGGTCATACATGAAGGCAAGAGGCAATAGGCAATATTTTTTTTGTGTAGTTTGGTGGGAACAGAATTGACATCAAGGCAGACAGAATTGTTATGATCCAATGACAATGAGATTGTAGGTCATCTTTGTATTTTCAAATTCTATTGAAGATTCTATTTAGATGTATTACAATTGCTAAATGTACTTCGACAACTGCAGCTTGTAGCATAATGTTTGCAGGTGATACTAGAAATATTAGGAATGACATATGAATTCTAATAATCTTATTCAATTATGTGAAGACAAAAACAGAAAATCTTTCTTATTTATTAGCATAACAAAATATGTGCCTTCTATCTAATCGAGAAATGCTTTCTAGGGGTTTACCGTATAAAATAAGGTTTAAAGGACGCAACTATCTTATCAGAAGCCACCAGCATTTAATGTATTGTTGTTTCAATAGTACCTAACTGTAAATTTTGGACACATTTTTGACTGATTTAACTGTCAAAAACTGAAAGAAATATTAAAAATATTAAAAACCGTGAGGAAGATACAAGTCGCTGACTATTTATCCTTTGCACCACAAAACCCAAGAAAACCGTATTATGCGCCGACGCAGCCGATAAGTGCAGCGCAGCGGAGCGCACGCGCGCACCAGACCTGACGTAATGCGCGCGGCGCCGCCAGCCGTCGCCAACGACCGATAATTAAAAATTCGCTTTAAAAACTTTAAATCTTCATGTAGCTATTCTATTAAATCAACCAACCACAAAATTGCACTACTATATTGGCGATTTACAAACTGCCGCGTTTGTTTTGAATAGTATTTTAATTAATTTCATTTCAGGTGTCGATTTCAACTCAAGTGATGCAGATTCAAACCGCGGGCGTAAACCTTAGGGACTTTTTATTTTCATCTGCGCATTTAATTTTCCATAAATCATTACCACTTGCTGAACGGTGAAGGTAAAAGATACTTCTACGCATTAAGGGGAAATATGCCTAGTATAATGGCAAAAGGCTCACTGTCATAAATTGCCCATTTTATGACACCCATAGGTAGTACAAGCTAAGTATGGTTTAGGACCATAATTACTATGATGAGAATGTGTTGTGTGGCGATATTTCTTTATTATGATTTTAAGTATCCGCTGTGCATATCAAACGTGGTTTTATTTTAGTGTCATGAAGACCTTAACAATTATATAAAACTAAACAATTTAGACGATAGCTTCATACGTTACATAGTGGCACCACGCAGCACACCTTGTCAAAGTATCATCTGAACTCCTAAGATTATACAAGCATTTTTTTTTTGTTTTATAGCATAAGATAGCAGTGGTAGCCGAGTGGTCGAACGCACGCCTTGCAATCAAAGTGTGCAGGTTCAAACCCCGGTTCGCACCTCTGGGAGTCATGTGCGAATCTCATTTTCATCCGAGATTATCACTTGCTTTGAAACGGTGAAGGAAAACATCGTGGGGAAACCTGCACGTCCGAGGGACTTACTTCACACATCTATCGAAGATGTGTGAAGTCTGCCAACCCGCACCAAGTCAGCGTGGTGGACTATGGCCTGAATCCCCCTCGCATTGAGAAGAGGCCCGTACCCAGCAGTGGGACGTTAAAAAAGGGCTGTAATAGTTTATAGCATAAACTAAACGTATCGAGTTACACGCTCGTATAATAGAGCACCGAGACATGGTTTCTTTTTTTATAAAGCTACAAACATCAATGGTGGCATTCTGTTAATGTAATTATTTATCTCATAATAGTTTAATATCCTAATTATTATTTCAAATTGCTTTCTTAAGTATTATTGTAATTATGTTTTGCGTTTTGTTAATCGGTAGGTAATTATATAAATTAGGTTACTTCGCTTGAATAGCATCGCATACCTAAAACACGCGATCTTTTTTTCAAATTGAAAAAAGTAAAAGAGAATCTAGAGTATTGCGAAGTAATAAAAAACAATTACTTGGTTTAAAAAGAACGGAATGCAATTATTCGGGGTCATGAATCATTATTACCAATCGTACGGTCATTATATTACCTTTGTAATAAACCAGCAGTTTTATTACCAACATTAAAACAACAATAGACACGATGTTGAACAGATATTAAGCATCCAAATTAATTAAAACAGTGTCTACAAGCAGTAACTCAGCGAGAGAGGATCTCGTTAAAACATCCGCTAATAAATTAATACAACTCAAACATAATTTTCGTAGTATCTAATTAAAGAAAACCGAGTTCCCCGTTGTGTCTCCGACGTTGCTTTTATCACTCATCTACCTACGGGATACCATACTAGTCTATAAACCGTGTAACGTACGGTCCAGGTAAATACCATCGACAAATGTTGACATCACTACTCGGCGTAGGGCGGCGTAGGCCACGCCTACTAGTGTACGTAGTTGAGTAATTATCGTGCGTCCCTTTCTTGCATTTATAATTTCTATGCCTAGTATAGGGAGCTTTACAATAAAAATGCTTTTGTTAAGATTGTTTGGTTACCTTGATGCCTAGGGATGTAACTACAATAAAAATATACATTTTACAAAAAAAAATATGTGTGATTAACTTCCTTTTTTTATCTTGCGTTAGTTCGTCAATATTTGAAACGCAGGTTTCTACAATAAGTACTTATTATACATTATCACGCCCATATTCTTCGAAGAAGAAGTCGAAGACGCACTGCGGTGCATCCACATTTTACCTTTAATAAACATATAAGTAACTGCACTTACTTAACGTTTTTTATTGAAGAAATCTGACCTAAACTAGTCTGCTTATAATACACCCGTTGTCTTAAGCACACATTCACAAATGAATTAAAAGAATCTACTCTGATTTTTAACCGACTTCTTAGCATGACAGCTGCAATATTTTACTTTTTCTTCACAGAGCGGCGATGACAGCGGACTACATTAAATCATCGTTGCGTTACTAATCTCGAGGATTAGGCGACGCTTAGTGGGATCCCTGTGACATCACAATTTGTGGCTACGATGTGTGCAAGGTTAAGTAGGAGCTTAGCCACGTGAAGTAATTTATTATAAGAGGAAATGTGATGGAATTGTATGAGAAAACCGTTTGGTATACGTTTTGTTAATAATATTTGTTAATAATTTACAGAGACCTTACAACACAATTTAGTTCGGCAAAATGATTTGTAATCACATTTAGTTTTGGAGGATTGAGTAGGGCCTGTTATTCCAGTGATCAATAACATGTAAATCACATGAAAATCCTATTTCACGGACTAGGAGAGCAGCGATGTGCAAGAATTCGCAGGAGTCGGGCGTGTCGGATGGTGGCGCGTGGCGGCCACGGCGGCACGTGGCGCTCCATCGACAATTGTATGCTCGGGTGACACTTGACTGTGGGAGTCTAGTGACATTATGAACTAAATGAGCATGCTATGGGATTATGTAGCCCTGGTAAAATGAGGCCAGTTTCCATAGCTGTCTGAAGTAATTTTTTACTTTTTTATAGAAAAGTCATAGGACATAAAAAATCTACGACATAGGTATAGTAGGTGTCCTGACCGGAATATAGAATAGGAAAGTTTTTAGACATATTGTAACAAAGCGATAAAATCTAAATGTGCCTAGAATAAAGAAAGCTGGTTTTCGAAAGTACCAGAGGAACATAAGATGCAAAGTATTCTAGAGTCAAACAGAAGTCTACCATTTCAAAGAAAGAAGACAAACAATGCACATATTCCACTTAGCTATTGTAATTCGATAACTCGGTAATGTAATAAGTGTTCGAATGAAAACTAATGTCAGTGCAGCGCGAGCGTGGCCCCGGACGAGGGCAGGAGCCGGTGAGCCGGAAACAGTTTCAGCACAATCTAATTTGTACCCTCTAATGCTTTGTAGAGAAATGGTGGAAATATTGCTAGGGACAGGGTGATGTTGGTGCATATTTAATGATAGAACAATTCTAAAGCAAAACGTCGTGAAGCGTAGCCCCATTAAAAACTCGTGGAACAGAATTAAGTATTTCATTTGTAAGTTCTTCCAATTGCAGGTCTGACATCATTACCAAGTATCTATTTAGAGAAATATCAATGATCGTCGATAGTCCAGTAAGTAGAGGCCCCGGGGTTGATCCCTGGCGCTACGCAAGACCACTTCAAGCATAAACATTTAGTTTATTTTCTGGAGTAATGTGAACTACTAGTAATATGCCTCACATTGGTAAAAACAAAAAAAGGTTCAAATCAAATCAAATCAAATTTATTTGTTCAAACATGAGTGTGATCGAAGCATATATTACAGTTTTATTTATTTATTTATTTATACTTTAGCACAAAGTTGTACAAAGGCGGACTTAATGCCAAAGGCATTCTCTCCCAGTCAACCTTACGGTGATGCAGAGAAAAGCAAGGTAGGTGCACTATACAATATGTAAGAAATAATTTTCAGCCATTGATATATAATTTACATATCTATACAGTTTGTTTTTATTAAAAGAGAAAAGTAGATTGTAACCTTATAATAAGACATTATCATTAAACGTGTAATATAATAAGACTGCTTACAATCAATCGAAACAAGTTGTCTTTAAAAAATATACCAGGACATCATAATTTTGAACTTCTCAATGTCACGGCCACAGTAAAATGACTCTACACTTTGAAGCACCCTCAACAAGAACAACAGACACAAACAAGCCGCCAGGGGTGGTGCAGTAATGAAATCCGAATTAGATTACATCGGGGGGCTAATGACCCGGGGGCCGGTAACGAGATTACTCCGGAGTGCACTCCTAAAGTGATTAGATGGCAACCCTACCCGCGATGATTTGTGACGGGAGATCGCAGACCAGTAATGGAAATGCAGCAATGTAACATAAATCTAAACGCAGGGCGCCTATTTGTTTTAAATCTGGATTTTGAATAAATATTACAACTAGGTACATGACATGCCTTAGTTCTATCTTCTTTTACGAAATTATGAAATATATTATGCATGTGTTGTCCGCCACAACTGCTTCCGTACCTGGATTTACCTACGTACATAGATTATTTCAATTAAAAACATAAACCTCATTAGTGCATACTCACGCTCGAGATCAGACCCAACGTCCATTGAATCACAGGTTAGGGCAAAACCCACTGAACCAGTGTATAGCCTATAGTACTGTCCTATCAAACTGCTACGATACCCATGTTTATCACATACCGGCGATGGCTTGGAGAAGTGGTTTGAGCATAGGGAGGCAGCTCGGCTTACTGCATCTGGTAGTTGCATTCAATTGCCGTCAGCAGTAAATTCAGTAATTTGACCAGGTCTGGGTGTAACTGCCATCACCCCCTGTCCATTCTACGTTTATGACCATACTTATCCACACAACTGGACCCCGTACATACTTAATGAAACATCGGTGACTGTGTTACCACACGTCTCTTATTTTTATTTTTTGAAAGGACTACGCTGTTGGCCGTTAGGTAGCCTTTACAGCTTTACATCCAGACACGCACATTAAACAGTATGATACCCATGGTATAATCTTCGCTTACTTTAGGGTTCATACGATAAACGAGTGTTGTCTGGCTATATTTATTTATTTATCTAATGTATTAAATACAGCGGAACAAACCACGAACCAATGTACCCGCCTCGAACAACTAAAACAAACACGAATTACGCGTGTCGGCGCGCACAAAGGGCCGCGATGCGCGCTCGCGCACGTCGGCCGCGTTGATTTATCAATCAATTGCGCGGGGTCGTTAGCGCGCCGCGGGCTGCGCGGACACAGCCCTTTACAACGCCGCGCCGAAACATTGCCAAACGTATTTGCGCTACGGAACCAATGAAACATGTAGCCATTTTGAATATGTAGAACTAATTACGAGAATAAACTTATTCAAATTCCATTTTCTAAATGCATATCTAAAATTCGTAATCAATATTGTTGCCCTTCTGGGGCCTCCCCCAGAATCCTCATTCGTACCGGTATGATATCTTTAGCGAGCCCAAATCTTGCCAGCGTATTGTTGACTACAGTTCGTATCGTCCTAGATTGACACCTGACACATTAGACCTGCCTCGCTTTACGAGTGCGCAAACTATGCACGCTGCAGTGTACCTCTGCCTACCCCTACGGAGAATACACACGTGATGGTGTATCACAAAAAGGCCATTTTTTGTTCTCGATAACATTCGGAACATGAGTTCGATAATAAATGATTGAAACACAACAAAAAAATAAATTAATCGTTGCTTAAAACAAACAGAGTCGAGTATTAGTGAACTATGATGGTCGTTTGTGTGGTCACGCGCAGATCCCTGCAATGATTTATCGTGTTCGCCCTGCGCCCGCGCACCGCGCCGCCCGCCTACTATAAATTATTATCGGTAATGATCAATACGAGTGATTTATTATTACGATAAATAAATGGATGCGCGCCCGAATAAAATATATGTACATATTGATACAAAAACTGTACGATTTAGCATAGACAGCTTAATGATGGGACTTGTTTGATGATGTTCACGCGGCATCCTGCTGGTCCACTTCCCTGCTATGGTACATATAAAGGCTAGATACCGTTGTAGCGGTCGCCTGCGCAGATATAATCCAAAGCATCAGATTCTGTCATTTACGACGAGGACGGCTTGGGCCAGTGCTTGGAGCATCCTTTCCCAAAGTGGGCGATAACGCCCCCTTGTGGGCACTGCAGGCCTAAAGGGGGGCGGTAATAGATCCAGAAAAAAAATGGGGGCGTTGTGTAGAGGATTGGGGGGAGACCTCAGCGCCGTTGTGTACTGCCTACTGCGCTTAGGTCTCAAGTTAACTCTTGCAGACTATAGAAAAAGTCTCATTTGGAATGTTTCATGTTTAATCTCCGCTAATATAGCTCACAATAATCAATTAATTTAAATTGACGTTATAGTGGTTTTTCAGTAGGTGAAAAAATGGGGGCGCTAAAAAATAATTTATTCTCAAAGTGGGCAGTATACAAAATAAGTTTGGGAACCACTGGGTTAGAGTATAGGCCGCTCGGCTCAATGCATTGGGTGGCTGCGGGTTCGATTCCCGTCATCAGAAAATTCCACCAAAACCCCTTTCGCCACTGGCCTAAGTGTAGTTGTAGCATGTGCGCCAAGACTTGACTTATGTGACGGAATATCTTGATGTTCTCCCTTTCTCTCGTATGAAACTGGACAGAGAGCGAGAGGCGCGAGAGAGCGAGAGCGACAAAGGTGTTGTCTTGACATGTGTGCTAACCCCGCTGGGATAGCTCCCAGTTAATTGTCGGTACCTATAGTACAAGCTATGTTTAGTTTGAGATTATACGACGAGTATGTGTTGCCTGGCGATGTTTATTTATATATATTTATTTAAATTTCTGTGGTAACAGTCACGCCATCACGCGCCAAAATCCGCCCGACAACTCGTTGAAGAATGAGCTTTGCGTGTGCATCAATACAGTCTATTTTGGTATTGTCAAAAATGTTAAAGGTTGCGTCTTGACGCCTTAATGTGGCCGGGGCTTAAAGCCAAAACAAAAACACGTTAACTAAGAATACAGGGTGTTTCAGAAGTCCAAAATAGTACTTTGACGTATGCATTAGTATCGGGTATACAACTGAATGGTATAAAACTTTGATCTAAATTAGACCATGCCTTTCCAAGTTTTCTTTCGTCGTCAATTTCTATAACTTATAATATCTCGAGTCCTATGTAAGATTTGCATGTCTGTTTTGTGAATGTTGGTAGCCGCCCTTTATAAGTGTAGTTTACACTCCTGAACAGGGTTATGGATGTACCCAAAGGCCAGAACACGATACCTATGGCAAATATTCAAAGGTCTATAACTCAGAAACTATGATAGTTAGGTATAACCTGTCTTCACTAAGCATCCACATATTAGCTACCGTATTTGTACCCAAAATATTATTTCGGATTTATGATACACCCTGTATATGTTCTTGCTGTATCAAATATTATACCAATTTTGGTTATCAAAAGAAGCCAAATTCTCCAGCGTTCGCGATTGTTCGCGTCGGTATTTTAACGAGCGGAGGCACAGGTCGGCGTCGTCTGAGCACGCGAGGATGAAGCTATTATATCCACCACCTGGTTTTTGCACCGCACGGTGTTAGCGTGATGATATTCCCAGCGTTCATGAATTGACATAGGTATTCCGACTGATGTACTTTAGGTAATTTAAGTCGACACATGTACCTACCTATTCAGTACAGTGGAAGTTACACGACTTAATAGCAGGTGAATAATAATTACAATACATTAAGGGGATCCAAGTTCGAACCCCAGACTCGGGCCTCTGGGAATTTCAGGTTTCAAGTGCGAATGTTATTTTAAAATATGATAGCATCTTGCTGCAAATGCAAACATCGTTAGGAAACCTGTGAAGGCGTGTGAGGTTCACCATCCCGCGCTGGGCTAGTCTAAATTAGAGATGAAGCGGATAGTGGTTTGGCCGGATACCGGATATTCAGCACGCTACCAGGACGGATAGCCGGATATCCGGGCCTTTGTCGCGTTACATGACGCTTAAAGACATTACGAATCGATCGCAATGACGACCCATAAATATGATGGTCAGTTAATTTGTATCAGTACCCGTAGTTGTCAAGGTGTGCTAGAATTTATCTTTCAGAGGGGCTATTTTCAGAGCAGAAGGCTTTTTTCAGAAACTGGTCTGGTGTACGAAATCAAGCGGAGTCGCCTCTTACCAAAAAATGCGGGAAATTTGGTATTCATTCACCACAATCTGTCAATTGTTAATTTTGAGTAGGTACTAAATTAATTAATAAAACACATATTTTTGACGTGCGCTCATAAAAATAAACGGTATCCATAACCTATTGTGGTATGATTTGCCTTGTATTAAATAATGAGAATTTATGAATTTTACTATCCGGTATCCGGCCGGATACTGAATTACTATCCGGTATCCGGCCGGATACTGAATTACTATCCGGTATCCGGCCGGATAGTGAAAACAAGGCCGGATACCGGATAGTTACCGGATATCCGTTTCATCTCTAGTCTAAATCTCCCTCATATTGAAGGGGAATATGACCGGTATAATAGCAATAGGCTCGCCGCCTATTACATTGGGACTAAAACACATCGGCACCCATACGGGTGTACTGAATTGCACCTCTGCCTGCGCCTTCGAGAAATACAGGCGTAACGATGTATTTATTATAGTAAATTTTCAAAAAACTTAAGTATTCGTTAGCATCTATTACTCCCTGAGACATCAGGGACTACTGATAGGATAACAAGGAAACTACTGATAGATAATTTCAAATAAATAGGAATAGGCTAATAAAATGTCGACATGATGGCAACTCCCAAGGTTATGATCGACATACGACTTTTATGAGTACTTGCACCATTGTTACAATCAGAATTCTGATAGACTCTATAATCAGTAAATAGAGAGCGGTAGATCGAGTAGAGTCACCAGATAGAGAAGACGAAAAATTCTAAAGCGGGAAAGAATGCAACTAATATTGTTTATGGACTCTGCTCTACATCATCCACGTAAACTCTACATAGAGCTCTACCATAATAAACAAACTCACCGCTCGTAAAATAAATCGTATCCGTGATACGTTCGAGATACCATCTGTATCCCCGTACACTGCTATGGTAAAAATGCAATGTTTTAATCCGGCGACACTAGGGAGAGGACAGCGGCGGTAAAAACAATCGATAATCATAGGTCATATCGATATTTTTTTATTTATTTATGAAAAAACATTTACAACATCATAACAGTCTTTTACAATGACCAAATCGATGCAGTAAGACACAGAAATAACATAGGTACAGATAAAAGATTAAATTGTAATAAAAATTGTAATTTATAAATAATGTAGGACCTATATTCAGGGAAGTTCTATAGCGAAATTCCTTTATCAACATTTCTTTGGATCGCTTCTGTGAGCTTCGTCAGGCTAGCGTGAAATATATCTATATCGTCTGAAATTACATTTGTCAACCGTAAAGCACGTGACAAGGGGGAAAATTTGTTCTTGCTGTAGGTATGATGAATGTTGCTGGACGGCGGCGCAAGCCCACGTAACCGTCTTGGGCACACAATTTTATGTAATCTTTTATTGAGTACATCCTAATCGATCAGATAATTATGTGCACAAAACATACAACTAGGTACATAATATTTTACAATTATTTATTATTAAATTTAAAAGAATATCAATGAGTTATTATATCAAAGAGACAGCTTTTCCCAATATTTGACAGTTGCACACGGCCAATTTTGTGTGTGACTTGACGTCTACTTAACGTACGTACGTCAGAGTGTTTATATCAAGATGTATAGGACTAGACAGCTGTGGCATCAGTAAGACCAATTTCGGTCCAATTTCATTCCTTTTGACACATTTAGGTACCTATACTTTCTAATAAAATTACATATTATCTCCATAATATTAAATTGTAAGGTTGCTCGTCAATAAATAAATTAATAGTTTCGCTAAAGAAAAATCGATTCATTATGACGCTTACGCAATTATAGCGTGTACTAGACGTCCTCTACAAGGACCACACAACCACTCTTAAAGTATTGTTGTTTGAATAGTAACTGTACATTTTGTACTAAGTGAAAAAACTGAAACTATTAAAAACATTGCAGCACAGACAGGTGGTGGTGGCAAGAAGACAGCTCTGAATGTATGCTGGTGTAATGTATGTATTTAAATATCGATAAATAAAACTTACATACCTTCCTTTATTAAGGAAGGTGTCTGCTTAAGGCTGGTGTAGGTGTGTTGGTGGCTCGACGCCCGGGTCGAGGAGGGCGGTGATCGTGTCGGGAGGATCTATCAACACGTGCTGCGGACGGCGGCGACGAGTTGATGATGTGTGCGCGGGGTCTGGCTCGTAATTGCCAGCGGTGACAATTAGAGGAATTAAATGCGACGCGGCTTTTTTAAAATAGCGTTCGGACGCTATTTTGAAGTGTTTTCGAATTGAGAAGAGGCCAAGGTCGGAATGAAGATCTACGTTCCGTATGTACCACGGGGCACCTACGGCCCTACGGAGAAACCGGGACTAGCCTTTCATACTTAATGATGTAAAAAAGACTTGAAAATTACATTATTAGTCTACGCTTGAAGTAGCACGATGAATTTATAAATACTAAAATATCGATAGCAACGTTTCGACAACGTCTAGGTCTTGTGGTTCGAGTGTGGGCCGTTTGGGTCCCGGACCGGGATGTTGCGGGTTTGATTCCCGTCAGTGGCAAATTTCGGAAATTACCTTTTCGGAATTTGCTTTGGTCTGGGTGTAACTGGGATCGCTCTAAGTTCATTTTATGGTACCCATAGTGAATCTAATAGGTACCTATACTAAACTAAGCTTGGCAAAGCAATCGCTGCCAAGCTTAGGTTAGGAGTACCTACGAGTTGTCTGGCGATATTTGTTTATCAGATAAGTATCTACTGAAATCAGTACACGTCTCGCGATAATTTCTAGCTAATACATATTGAAATCTCTCTAGTATTGAGGGAGAATGTGCGCGGTATAATGGCAATAGGCTCGCCCCCTATTACATTGGAACCAAAAATACATCGGCGAAGTGTGGGCGCACTACTGTGCACCTCTGCCTACCCCTTCGGGGAATACAGGCGTGATGATGTGTGGCGTGTACATATTGAAACTCGATATTTCAAACCGAATTCGATATTTAAATATTTTTTTTAAGATCGGTATGTTAAATTTAGACATCGATAAGCGGAGTCCATCCCTACGGGAAACAGCGATCGAGTCTCTCGATAAAGCTTTCGAGAATATTTCGACTGTATTTTTTCTCGAGAAGGCCTTTTTAGTTCCCAAGTTATGCGAGCCCGGCCGGTAGTAAAATTTCATTGGCCATTCGAAAATACCGCGTTGGTGAAGATTCCTAACTTTTAATGTCCAAATGAAGCCACTGCGCTTGTTTATTACGGCTTTCATTATTATCGTACAAATCTTAATCAAAAGTATTAGTTATATAACCATTCAAGTTTCATTTAAGGTAATAATATTGGTATAAGCAATTATATTTGAAAGTATGTATATTTAAATGTGTCAAAAAGTGACGTCCCAAAAAAATTGGACCGAAATTAGTCTCGTACACAAACGTCAAAGTCACACTCAAAAGATAGTAGATATATACTGTCTAATACTACCTACGACTTCACACAGATGAGTGGGTAGTCCTTATAATAATTATATTAATTTATTTTTCGCTTTTGAGTGCTTGTGATTTTGAAGGCACTTTTTTTTTTTTTTGTTCAACATTTTTGTTTTTACTTTACAGGATAGCTTAGGAAAAATTGCTAATTCCAAATATGCGTACATATCAATATCGCCCAAAAGTGTCGTTTAAGTCAAATAGCTTTCACCCTTCGATATAATAACTTGTTGTTGGGCGATGATCTGCCATCTTTATCACATTCATGACCCATTTTGATTTATAGTGTGTATTTATTGAATTTGTCCTGGCTATTAATTACTTGACACTGGTAAAATACCCGCTGATCGTGGCCGCAGTCTATCCCTCATCATATTCCATTAAAAACTTCGAAAAAATTAAGAACCCTTTGGGTAATAAGTATTACATGTTATTAATTGAAGCACATACATGTAGATTGAAATAAAACTATTTTGCGGATTCTATCGCGTTTATTGACTTTTTTATTTTCCCGACTTTTCGGCTGATTTACAACAACTATGGTCACGGGGGGACTGAGATGTTAGACGTCCTGATGTCATAGTTAATAACTGGGTACCCTCATGTTTAGTTGTTGTTTGCGGTCCGATCCACGCAGACAGTGCTCACAGTGTCTTGAGGTCCTGCTATGGTACGCGTGGTATAGTAAAAGTAAATAAACGCGATAGAATCCGTAAAATAGTTTTATTTCAATTTATAGTATTCGCGTAGATATAAGAAAGCAATATGTACATGTAGGTTCAAAAAGTTAAAACGATCCATCTCATTCCAATTAGAATCCAAATTTGTGCAGATTCGGACAAGACAGTAAGTAACGTATATCGTTGTATCTCCCGTGGATACAAACCGACTTGTGACCTTATCTCCGACATCCAGTCGGCGATTAGGTCGGTAACTACAAACAAGCCGACAAGCGTGTTTTAGATAATGATGGTTAGAGCAGACGCGTGCCTCGTGTTGTGTGGGTGGTTATTTAAATGTAATATTAGATGGCTGTTTAAATTTACATTATATAATGTTATTAAATTAAAATGTTTTTAAGAAAATGATAGTGAAGTTGCCTATTTCTCAGAACGGCCGCTTTGGAGGCATGGGGTGTAGGTTCAAAGACCCACAAGACAAGACACCACATCATATACTTAAGTAATCCTTTTTGAAAAGAGTAACCATAGAGTTTCTTGTTTATTCTTCTCCAAATTAATTCCTAATGTGTGGTATAGAGGAGTACTATATGTTTTTTTTGTCACCTTAATGTGTCATTAATTACATCAATTACATTTAACTTCTGATTATTTCGTGTACAAAAAAATACTTAAAATATGTCCTCACATTTTATCGGACGAAAAGAAGAATAGTTTTTTGAAGCCAAAAAGTTAACAGCTTATACAGGATGTATCAGAAGTCTGAAATAAAACGTTGACGTTTGCATCACTATCAGATATACAACAGAATGGTATAAAAATCTGATCGAAATTCGTAGATGTTTTTAAAACTTTTTTTTCGTCGTAAATTTCTATAACTCGTAATATCTCGAGACCTATGTAAATTTGCATGTTCTGATTTGTGAATATTAATAGTCGCCCCTCATAAGTGTAGTTTACACTGATGAATAGGGTCATGTATGCACCCAAAGGCCAGAACACGATACCTGTTATACATATTCAAAGGTCCATAACTCAGAAACTATGATAGTTAGGTATAATCTGTATTCACTGAGCATCCACATATGAGCTATCGTATTTGTACCAAAAGTATTATTACGGACTTCTGATACACCCTGTATAATTTTCTCAGTTTCATGCTCAATTACATTATGTTATAACATCTAGCTGTCAAAAAGCGGTATCTTAGATTTCGAAGACTAAGAGTATTGTCGTCCTTCTCACAGCCGTAAAGTATGAGCAAGACGACAAGAATCAGAATCAGAATCAGAATATTTTTTATTCATATAAACCAATACAGGCACTTATGAATCGTCAATAAATAATAATAGTAGTATCTCTACCACCCATTCGGAATGCATTTCCTATGGAGAAGAATGGGCAAGAAACTCCATGGTTGCTTTTTTTTAAATATGGATTTACATTTTTGTGTTTTTCTTAATTAACAATTATACAATATAAAGTTAATGAGGCTATACATTCTCAAAACACAATTAAATCACTAAACAATCTACATGTTGGACAAGATTTAAAGGTAGGAAGGAGGAGGAAAACGGGACAAATAGCTAAAATCCCTCAAACTAGTTCCTGTGGAGCCGGACCAGCGCCTGACCAAGCGTGTTTATCCTCTAAATAATCACCTATTGTGTAGTATGCGCGCCTGCATAGTGTATGTCTAATGCAAGTTTTAAATTTAGTTTCATTTAGGTTAATGACGTTAGGGGGAATATTATTATAAAATTTGACAACACTTTGAAAACACTTGTGCTGTTAAGTAAAGTGTAGTTGTAGTTTCTGTACACGGGATTGATATTTTTCTCATGATTAAGACGCCAGTAAATAAAATTATACAGAACATGGATTAATCTTTAATATACTTTGTATTGTTTTCTTATATTTACGCGAATAGATACTTATACATTGAAACGTCTAACACCCTAGTCCCCCCGTGCCCATGGTTGCTGTAAAGCAGCCGAAACGTCGGGAAAACAAAATAGTAAATAAACACGATAGAATCCGTAAAATAGTTTTATTTCAACGTACTTTGTGTCAATATACACCAAGATATAATTTCTGTGGTGAAATACACTCGACCTCTCATCAAAATTAATTCGCAATATCCATGACGATATATTGCAAAATGTGTTTCGCCTGTGAGTTAATACAGTTCGTTTCTATATTGGCAATGAAATCGGTCGCGTGTGTATTGACGCGACTGTGATTGCAGAGTTTTACGAGTATCGTGCCTCGTTCACACGTAGCCGTTACTGGCATGCAAGTTATCAAGTCAATAGTCAAGCAATTTCAAATAACAATAGGAACGGTATTTCAATAATCGGAGATATTATTTTGTTACAAATAAATCATTTGCTCACTCGATTTCTATGTATAAGTGTGCCTTATTCCAAAAGGTCTTCAAAAACTGCGGACTTCGAAAACGAAAAGGGATTTCTCAAGTCGAAATATGGTTTTGTTACTAAATGTCGCATGATACCTAAAGTGTTTTATAGAATTAATGTCTAAACACTTAACAAATATGTATGTAAATCGATCGATAATCGATTACTACGACAGCGTACAAGTCTTGATACTATTTAACAATTAAATATAACTTAACATGCATTAAAACAAATGTCAAATTTAAACAGTACCTACCTACGTACTGATTAGTTCTCATTCCAGTATCTTACAAGTAACTGACGCGTGTGAACGCACCACAACAACGCGAACGGTGCAACGGACAAAGCTGCGATCCGGGCGCGCATCTCGCCTCCATGTTTAAAACATTACGTACACGTGTAACGATTGGACAAGCTCCCAGACACGTCGACACAGTTTTTACTAACAATCGGGCAAGATTCCTAAATCGAGTTAGCGTTTCTTGCGGTGTCGTGTCGTGTTCACGGCGTCTGTGACGGTATAAGTTGCGAATTAATTACGAGTGTCTGACGGGACAAAATGTCACTAACATATTACCTTCATACATTAAGAAAATAAATATCGCAAGGCAACACATGTTCGTCGTACGATCCGAAACAAAGCAAAGCTTGTACGTACTATGGGCACCATACACTGGACTGAGGGCGATCCCAGTTACCCCAGACCAGGGCAAATTACGAAAAGGACATTTTCGATATTTGCTACTACCGGGATTCGAACCCGCAACCATCGCAACCGCAACCGCAACTTGCGATGCCCCTGGTGTTGCAGGTGTCCATGGACGGCGTTGATCACTTATCATCAGGTGAAACGTCTGCTCGTTTGCCTCCCTATCTCATAAAAAAATAACAGGGTCAGTGAGCCGGGCAGCCTGCGGTCAAACCTCCAAGCAGTCGGCAAACACGCTACACAGAATCTCTCGCTATCCATTCTTAAGCCCATTGCCATTGCAGGATACGCAACACGTATACCAAGACGTTATTCATTTCGTGATATCATATTCGGGTCTAAGCTTGTGTTATAGCTAAATCTACAAGAGAAAGAAAAAAATTACATGTGTCGCATTTTTTATTTGCACCCGGCTGTGCTACCGATAACCCGAGTCACGAAATATGTCGATTTTGACTTGCTATGAGACAAGACAGAGAGTGAGCGACTCGTACAATGCGAGATACAGGCCTAGTCTTGGCGTGCGTGTTTGCCCCACTGGACGACTTTATTAACAACTCGTCATAAGCCACCAGAAGCGGATAATCTTATGGTAGACCTTAAATAACGATCTCCAAGAGCATCACCTCATCAATATTTAATCGAAATCTCAATCATATCCTAACACATGAGAACAATCGGATCGAATCGATACATTCAACGCGGGACTAATCGGATTCGTGCCTTTTTGCGGGACACTCACGCCCCGTATCGCCATTGTTTCGACGTCGCGTAAAAACCGCGTAAATATTTAACCTGCGGTCACAATGCGATATAAATCATGGGGAGGGAGCTGTCACCGTGCTATTGTGATCGTTATCGATGATTTAATTAGTCTGTTACTGTAATTGCATCGATTATTACATAATTAGCAACTACCACAGCGATTGACACGAGGTGAAGTATATTATCGCACGCACTGCACTATATGTTTGTTAAATCAAAAACGCCTGCTAGCTGTCGAACAAGAATAAATTAATAATTTGGATCAATACATTTACAATTTTTTGATGAACAATACGCACAAACATACCGCTATTTAAATCGACACTAGCGACATCTATCGAATTTCAGATAAACCGTTTTAATTGAACTAACTTATGTTGTTCCCGGAAATTTGGTTACCACCAAAATAATGTGGTGGTTACAACGTAACCCCAATTTCCTTTCCGAATCGGGGACCTTACCTTACACCTTTTAAAGTAGGTATTGTTGTTATTAATAGTAACTGGCAATTTTTGACATAATTTCTACTGAGTTAACTGTCAACTGTCAAACTGAAAGTAATATTAAAAGCATTGCTGCAAAATAGGTGGTGATAAGCGAGCATGAAACATTAAAGAAGATAGTATTTCTTTGCATGTAAACTTGTTCGCAAATAATCTATTAAAAAAAAATATATACATCATCACGCCCGTATTCCCCGGAGGGGTAGGCAGAGGTGCACTGTGTAGTGCGCCCATACTTCGCCGATGTATTTTGGTCCCAATGTAATAGGGGCGAGCCTATTGCCATTATACCGGGCACATTCCCTCTCAATACGAGGGAGATTTGGGCCATAGTCCACCATGCTAGCCCAGTGCGGGTTGGTGAACTTCACACGCCTTTCTATAGACGTGCAGATTTCCTCACGATATTTTCCTTCACCGTTTAGCAAGTGGTTAACCATTGTTGAAAATGATATTCGCACATGAAAATTATCTCAGAGGTGCGGGCTTGGGGTTTGAACTTGCACCCCTTACGTTCAAGGCGGGCGTTCTTGCCCACGAGGCTACCACTGCTATAATCTATTAACAATATAAATATGTTAATCTTAAGCAGTGGTAGCCGAGTGGTCGAACGCACGCTTTGCAATCAAAGTGCGCAGGTTCAAACCCCGGCTCGCACATCTGGGTTTCACGTGCGAATCTCATTTTCATCCGAGATTATCACTTGCGGTGAAGGAAAACATCGTGAGGAAATCTGCACGTCTGAGGGAGCTTGACTAGTTCTCGATATATGTGTGAAGTCTGCCAACCCGCACCGGGCCAGCGTGGTGGACTATAGCCTGGATCCCCCTCGCATTGAGGGGTATAGGTGCCCAGCAGTGGGACGTTAAAAAGGGCTGGAGTAGTAGTAGCAGTAATCTTAATCTTGCATTATTATACATAAGTAAATTAATGCGATAACAGAACCTGTAGTGTTAGCACGCATGCCAAGACAAGACCATTGTCATGAATTCGCTCGCAAGCTCTCTGTCTAACTTCATACGAGAGAAAGAGACAAAATCAAGATATACTGTGACATAAGACTAGTCTTGACGCTCATGCTACAACTACTGATATGATTAATTTTTCATAGCAATTCAATGAAATACAAAATAACATAAAAAATAAGAAGAAATAAAAAATTAGAGAAGTCCCAAGTCAAAATGTATATCTGTAGGTAAAATATAATTTTTAATAATATTGTATTAGTTTCCCAATGACGAGTCTAGAAAAATAATATACTGTTGTCTGTGGCGCGCGTGCCGACTCGCTACGCCGAATACGGTGTTGATTAATTGCAATTTTTAATCATTTTTTACAGTCATTATACGTAAGTTTTTTCTATAAGTTACGTAATAACTTTTAATTTAATCAATTTTAATAATTAGTTAACAATACTTTAGTATTAGTTGGTAGATAAATTAATTACTACTACTACTACAGACCTTTTAACGTCCCACTGCTGGGCACGGGCCTCCACTCAATGCGAGGGGGATTCGGACCATAGTCCACCACGCTGGCCCAGTGCGGGTTAGCAGACTTCACACATCTATCGAGAACTAGTCAAGTTCTCTCAGACGTGCAAGTTTCCTCACGATGTTTTCCTTCACCGTTTCATAGCAAGTGATAATCTAGGATGAAAATGAGATTCGCACATAAATCCAGAGGTGCGAGACGGGGTTTGAACCTGCACACTTTGATTGCGAGGCGTGCGTTCGACCACTCGGCTACCACTGCTATGAAATAAATGAATTGAGAAATAATATCGATAAATAAATGAGAATCATAATTTATCTATAATAAAAATGTGAAATAATAATACTTGTACAGTCTACGAGAGCTTGGTCTATTGGTCTAAGCGTATACCGGCTCACTGCACCGGGTGCTAACGAGCTCAATTCCCGTCAAAGGCTAATTTCGGAATTTACCCTGGTATGGATGTAAAATAGCAGTGGTAGCCGAGTAGTCGAACGCACGCCTTGCAAATCAAAGTGTGCAGGTTCGAACCCCGGCTCGCACCTCTGGGATTTATGTGCGAATCTCATTTTCATCCGAGATTATCACTTGCTATGGAACGGTAAAGGAAAACATCGTGAGGAAACCTGCACGTCTGAGGGAACTTGTCTAGTTCTCGATAGATGTGTGAAGTCTGCCAACCCGCACTGGGCCAGCGTGGTGGACTATGGCCTGAATCCCCCTCGCATTGAGGGGAGGCCCGTGCCCAGCAGTGGGAGGTTAAAAGGGCTGTAGTAGGTAGGTATGGCTGTAACTGGAATCACCCCAATCTTTGCTTGGTTAGGTATCATACGTTGAGTACCTACGCGTTGTCTGACTATATTTATTTATCAGACCAGTAACTACTGAAATCATTAAACGTCTCGCGATTAATACCAGCTATTGCACATTGAAAGTCAATATTTCAAAGCGAATTCAATATGCAACGTCAAGCGAACCGGGGCGAGCGATAAAAACAGCCCATAAATCCGTTGTTCGTACTGTGATCGCGTGATCAGTATTTAACTTAGGGCGCCATGATAATTACAATCAATAACCGCTTACAGACGATATACAAACCGAATAGCAACTATTAATCTGATGATTTCGATGTTCCGTACATTCCTTACGAATCCCCAATAAATATACAATCGGTTATCCTTTAAATAAATATAGATCTTAATCTGAACGCTATAAACACTCAAATCCAATGAGAAACGACACAGTTTAAGACGTTTAATTCAGTAAAAGTATTCAAGTTAAATGTGATAAATAACGTTTAAGTAGCTCAACTGCTGAGCGTGGAAATGAGACGGGTTCACGGGGGATTGCTAAGGAGTGACAAGGACAGCAGGATCGTGAGGAGTTAAGGGGTGAACAAAACAAACATTGGGCGGCAATTACATGCGCCCGCGGCGAGCGCGTCGCCGACCGAGCCGCACGGGCTGCGAGCGACGAAGGTATGCTCAACGGAAACCTATTTAAACAAATTATTGTAAATTAGTTAATGTGCTCATTTAAAAATTAAAATAATAAATGTAAATAGACTAATATTGTTGCCGATTTATCGTTAAAGTAACGGATTAAAAAAAAAAAAGATCATTGAGAAAATCGGGGTGAATAAATCGCCAAAGCGCAAATAGACAAGCTAAGATAAAGACCTTCGACAAGAGAAGAGTAGAGTAAGTATCTATAATCGTAGTTATAACTCATTGTAAAAATAAATAGTAGATACTTTAAGCATTGATGTATTACTACTTATAATAGTAAAAATATATGAACAGGAGCTGTTCGGCAATCACTCATTGGTATATTAAAGTAACGTGTACCAGGGGTTCATAGGTGAACATTAATAATAAATGAGGGTACGGTAAAAAGATGAGTGAGCGATGCATCGACTTCTAGTGTTAGACGTATACATACGTATACAGATAGGTATATAATGGAAACTACATTATATAAAACGGTTAGCAGATTGGACTAGATTGCTGTTAATAGAACATAGACTTTTTGAACTGATATTTAAACGAAAATTGCAAGTTTTGTGTTTTTAATTACAATCAAGCGTGATTTAAAACAGTCAAAGAACTTTTTTTCGCGAATTCAACCATTAAGACTTAAAATTCACATCAAGTCTTCGTCCACCAATTAGGAGCGCAGAGCTACTAAGAAGTAGCGTAATAAAAAATAGTGAGTGCCACTAAGGAGGTTGAATTTAAAAACAATACCCACGATTTGCGGGGCCAACAGCCGACGCGTACTCCATAAAAGGCATTAATCGTCGCCTCACGAGCTTATTCCACGAAAACGGACGATATCACACGAACCATCTCTGCTGGACACGGTGCGAATACTACCAACGCCAAAAAAAGGAAAATTAATTACACGAAGCAGACGTGTACTAGAACCAGAACACCAGAGATATTTCATTAAGGGTTTTAAAGTAATTTAAGCCATTTGGAGAGTTCAAGCATTTTTCGGCCCTATAGTCATTTTAGCCGTCCTAAGGCCGTTTCACTCTAACGAAATACGTAAGTATAGTAATAAAGCCCGTTTTCTTTAATATTAGGAGACAACTTAACACTTACATTTAAATGCATAATATTTAGGCATCATCTTAAGGCGTCTTTTACTTTTAGTAAAAACGGGCATTAGTTATGCAAATAGTTTCCGGAACACTTAGCATAAGGTACCAGAATGTCATAACTTTGAAGAGGTAACAGTAATGTACGAGACTCGATTTGCAAACAGGCGAAGCATAATCGGTATCGATAGTCAGTTTATCGAGAACTAAACCGAGTCCACTCGGTTACCGCTGACTGTGTCGGCAAGGGCTGCCCAGCGTGTCGTCGGCCTACATGTATTTATAACTGGCCGGAACATTTAAACATGCACGAGTAGGTTTATAATTACGAATCGATTAAAATATTCAATGTTTTTTTTTGTCGATTTGTTATGCAGCATCATTATTAGTAAGAGTCTAGGTTAGTCACAGTTGGTACAGAATGTTGCCGTTATGCGGGCTGTAATGATTTACTAAGATACCTTATCTAAGTCCTCAAGGTACAAATAACTCACGCTGTCGACTTTAAAGTCTCGTCAGCTTTTACAAGTCTGTGCCTATAACGTATCTAGTTTATTCAGTGGTCCGCTGTGAATCGATTCTCGATTCGCATTCTAAGCGCACAGCGACATAGTCTGGTCTCACTAATCGCGTTCCCACGGCGGCCGCCGACACTATATGTAAGTATGTCTGTAGTTTTTTTTGTGGGAAATAGCTTTCACATCTTCCCGTTTTTAAAACATTTAAACTACGTCAGTTTCCCTTCAACCTCCTTTTCCATGGTAGCGACATCTTTAAATGAACTAATCGTCTCTGAGTTCAGAATACACATTCTAACTAATCTTTAGTAATAGTCCGTTTAACAAACAACTATATAAATACAATTATATAAATGAGATGTTCTAAAAACACGATGACATGACAAAATCTGCTCGCTAGGTGGCGCTTAAATAGTTTTAAACAATATTCAATTAATAGAATGCTCGCACACGAAGACTAGCGCAAAAACTATTGGGATAACATAAATTATACGAAGTTCTGTTGGTGGTAATACCGCTGTGGTGTAATGGGGGAGTGGGGGAGCTTTTTAATCATTTATCAGATACAATTAAAAGATACTTTCCTGTTAATTTAATAAAAAAATAATATTTCTTAGAACTATTCCCCATCTCGAATCATTTCCAATCCACTGTCGAAGTTTTTTTTTATCTTATTAGGTAGGACTTTTATGGGTAACCATATTAGTTAAGTATAGCACAATAAAATTGAGGGGTCGCCTATTAAATTACCATAAATTAAAATTCCCAAAAAAGTGGAATAAAAATAAAAAGCACCAGGCGAACATAAAACAAAAGGGGTTCAGCTCATGGCATAAATCAAAATGCGACCGTTTGTGAGGAGGAAGCGGTCAATCATCCCTCCCTTTCCTTTAAACACACACAATATGCCTTCCTAGTTTAACGGTGTACTGTCGAGCTCGTAAATAAGCGATATTTACGTTCCAAAATTATAAAATAAAATTACAAGCCTATTATAATTTCTCAGTCATGGTCGCATCGCTTATGTGATTAAAACTAATACAGAAAAGACATAATTATGTTAATGTTACAGTTCATAAAAGCCCCTGTGAACACTCTACGGGGGATATGTTTTCCTTTAAATGTAGCTAGAGTAGCTCCGAGTGGCTTAACTCTGAAGTTGTTTGACACAAAAAAGTATCCTCGTAGGCTCCACCAAAACTTGACTTAAACTTGAATTGAACTGTCAAATTTAAAGTTAATTAATTTTCAGAACAGAACAATAAACCTAACTTAAGCTTTAGATTATTTATTGCAAACCAACCAACGTATAAATATCAAATTATTAACCTAATAATAACATTTACATTGGCGGCTCTGACACAGTATCAAGGACGCGGAATACCGCGTATTTCAAGGCCATACGCTTTCCATATAATTATAATGAGGCCACAAAAACCCAATACAAAACACCTTTTGTCTTAAAAAACCGCTCAGCGGCATTAATCGTTGTGAAGCGTCGTCAATTGAAATGAAAAACACTCCATTCGTATTATCGACCACTACTTTATGAAGCAAGATTGAAACTTGATATTCAGTGGACCATAATATACTCAATACAAACATGGTAATATGATAATTTTCATTGCACTTAGGTACTTATAGAACCGCATTCGTTCTCGCAAAATACACAAGGTAAGGGCAAAAGGGTTAATGAATTCAATGATAATATCCAATTCATACATTATTCATTGCCTCAAAATGAGAATCTATTGCCCGCCTCACAAACAAACACGGATTATCTCTTTAATTCAATTAAGTACACGAATACCAAAGTACCAGGCTGTTATACAAAGCGAGGAGTTGTTAAAAACGCATCAACGATCGGGGGGCACTTAAACTAATCGACTGAACGAAAATTTTCTACCGCCTAACGAGTTATGAGCGCCTGGCCATCGTGACATAATTATAGCGTTAGAATGAGTGATATCGTTAATTAATATTATTAAGAGTAAAGTAACAATTAACTTTAACCCCCCAATTCACAGTTACATACAATACAGAGCTATTTTATTATTGGATTATTTTTAAAACATCTTCGAATTTTTTTTAAAGGTTTAAACGATATACTATCAACATTAGTGTTGTACAATGCAAATGAGAGTGACAAGGTGGTATGTATCCAGGTACAGTCGGCCTCATTAGCGGCGTTATCGTTGCGAGGGCCGGCACCAGCCCCGCGGGCGCGGCGCATAAAATTATACCGATGCATTAGTGCTAAAACAACGAGGATTACATGTCGATGAGGGTCGAAGTATTATCATAATTTAAATGTTATTTTACTTACGTATTATATTTACCTATTTGACACCAAAAATTACTTAGTAATTCGTGACTCATCTGTACTGATTCATTAATTCTAAACCCAATTTCTTCATGCTTTATAACGGTTTGAAAACGTAAAGAAAATTACTAATAAGTTATCGCCAGACAAACACATAGGTACTACAAAGCTATGCGGGTATTGTCTGTCACATATCGACGCTTATAAGGCAATCCTTACGAAGCGACAAAAATCGTAAAATTAGTTATACATATACCATTCGAACGGGCTAATTTTTTCTGCGTCGTTTGGTATATATAACTTAATTTTTTTATCGATTTTTGTCGCTTCGTAAGGATTGCCTGTCGATATGTTTGTGTAAATGTCGCCATGTAAACCCGCCACAACTCAATCGCATTTCGCATTGCACCGGATGGATGTACGCTTTTAGCGAGCGTTGTCGCGATATCGACGACTTTCGGCGACATCACACGATGATAATACACTCCTTATGCTACCCCTTTACCTACCTACCTTATACCTACATATATAATCGAGATAAAATTCCTGTTTTAATGCAAATATCTGGTTTTTTAATCGCCGACTGTACGTGTTTATTTGCTCTGCGCAGTAATGTTATAAGAGGTTTTACACGTGAATATTATTTCACTCGGTACGTTCAAACGTTTTCGATTCAATGGCCATGAGAGTTTTTCAAAGGTAGCCCAAAATTTTATCATATTGAAATATCATTGCTGACGACAGGACCTAATTCTTGCCCTATGCAATAAAATTAATTAATATAAATTCTAAGCACTAGGTAACAGTTTAAGAAGGATTTATAAATATTTTTATTAAACAAATATATGCATTAGACAATTTTTATTTAAAAACCATTTTGAATAAGATATTTTTACTTATATAATTAAAACTACTAAAGCATCATTGACCACAAGGAGTTAACATTAAAATCATTAACATAGCAAATAAAAGACACTGGATATCATGGCAATACCACCAGGGCATCATAAAGGTAAGGAATATGAGGTGCCGCGGGCGCTCGGTACGCGCCTGGACGCTCCATCTGATTTATTGGCAATGATGTTTGTTTACAAAGGGCGGCGAGCGATTGCGCACTGATATGGACATTCTTTACCTATCACAAATTAAATTACAAACCCTAAGCGTAATTAGTCTTCTGAGCGACCATATCATTTAGAACTTATGCCCATTAATGGGACTGACATTTTGATATTGGCAAACATAAAATAGCAAACTTTGTAATTCAATAGGCTATCCACGAACTGACTTCCCAAGTCTGTGTGCCAAGTGCATATCAAGCGCGAGACAGTGAATGAAATAAGACGACCAGCTGACTGTCCGGTCCCGTTGCACGATTACCGCTTTTCTATCTATGGGAACATCCTGCATCTCATGTTCGCCTGGTAATGAGAATAATTAATTTCTACATAATTAATAAATTATCTCGTAGTAATGTGGTTTGAAGATGTTGTAGCCATTTGGATAAAGGGAGATGATAGCTTTGATGAAAACTTTTAGTTATTTCGATCGATTAAAAGTATTTAAAACTTAAAAATGTTTATTTTTCTGTATGTTAAATAGATACGATGGTAAGGTGTTGCTAAAATTCGGGGGACTTGGTGTTGGGAATTATTGGGAAACACAAGACTCGAGACTAAGGCCGACATACTTCGAGTTCCCATAAGACGCAAGCGCCATCATTCACAATAACGAGAGTGCAACCCCGCGGATCCATAATACCTGAAAAATGGCGAACGTCAGAGTCAACAACCTGAGCACACGTCAACCCGCCCGCTGGCCCATCGCTCAGCGTGTTTATTTTTCAATTTAACCCGTCAGTGGCGAGCCGGGGAGGGCCCCGCTGAGTTAGGGCCGCCACACACCGCGCCGACAGATTACCAGCCGCCTAGCGAACCCGATCAACTACGTGAGTTGGAACTAGTGATGCCCTCTCTCGATTTTTAGTCTACGCCTTTTGTAAGAGTCTTGCAATTCCCAAATCGCAAAAATTACATTTTGAAGAATGACATTTTAAATGGTTTCTATATGGAAACACATAAATAACTATATAGTAATAGTTAAGACTGAATAATTATCTATAAACCTACTTGTGCAAGTAGTTAGGTTAATCGAGAGACGTACTGAAGGACACTGTATTCGATACTAGTTAAAAAAAACTATAACTTCTGACCGAACTACTCAACAACGGTTGATGCAAATATTTCCGAGCGCTGGTATCTTGGGATGACGAACAATAGCACGGATACATAACCTGTCGTATATATTAACCTGTCATATAAGTACCCCAATCAAATCACTGGTATTATAATTTTAACAACTTTTTAAGCATTAGTTAATAAGACGTCGCATATAAATATTAGTAATGAGTCTTGTTAAAATTAGGTGGTCTTGGGGGATATACAAGACTCGAGGCTAACGCCGACTACGGGCAGCACTAGTCGGAACCACCCCGTTTTTAATTGGCGGTTATAGTTATTGGTCGATTAGTACATTCCGTTATTTATTATGTTTGTATTGATGTTAATACGTTGTTTGTGCATCAATAAAACGATCGGGATTATAGGTCGAGATGTGTTATTCGTGTTTTATTGGTGTGTGGTGATTTTAATTGTCGTGATTTATAACGTGTTCGTATACAAACTTTCTTAATATTAATAGCCGTGTTTATTTATTTGGTTAGTAAATTTTACGATTTATTTTGTGTTACAATTACATTTTAGTAAAATTCTAGGTAAATTACTAATGCGTTTTGTTAGTGCCATATAATATCCGCATTTAAATCAAAGTATCTTAATGTCTGTACTAATAGTACATTCAACTTTACAGAATTCATGCTCGTTTTTTTACTATAACTATTAGACATTTTAGCGGGATGCCTAAATATAAATGCCAGTGCAACTGCTTAATATTTTGGCATCTCCTAATGCCAGTGAAAACGAACAATATTAAGAGATGTGTAGTAGACCAAACTAGTAGTTAGCTTCAGGATTTTATGTAAACTAATCGCTCGCTACCCTTTATCTATGGTAATGAGCATGCGATGTAACGTCACATTGTGACAGATGACAGATGTCATGTCACCCTAACAGCTGTCAGTTAAATGTTGGACACGTCTTGCTCCATATACCTACTAGTTGAAGCATGGTGAAAAATTCAATATATTTGTCATGATTGTGAAATACTAAGATTTCATAAACTAAACCTAAATATGCTCAACGGAATTTTATCAAAATAATCATACATAAACGCTCATTCATTAAATATTATGCAAGATAACGATGAACAAATTTATTGCAAGTTAAGAGGCAGCCCTACTAACTAACCGTAGTGTATACAGGCGTCGAGAACCTACAATTAGGCGCGGACCAACAAGACCACGATCCAAACTGCTAATACGCACCCTGCCAGCTAGTTACACGCCTCGCAAACATAATCACGATAACGAAACACGCGAAACACAACTTTACTAAGTTAGATATAGATTCTTACACGATCGCAAACGTTCGAAGCATCGCTATGATTCTCGACTAATTCAATTAAATTTTACAAATTACTGATAATCAACTTTATGACTGTATACCGAAGGATGTTTTGAGATGTACCATGGTCGGGTAAGGTATGGGAAAATTGTTCTTTATTGTTCATCGGCTCAAACGGTCGGCCAAAATTATTGCGTCGTGAGTTTTGCGAAGAGATATTGGGTGAAAATTGAATTTTCTCGGGACCTCTAATCAATGTAATATCAAAATGGAGAACGGATTTGATGTGTAGTCTTCTGCAGTGTGGGTATATAAATGCCAGAATCTTCGTAAATTAAATGGAAGTCTAATTTCAATAGTGCAGACCACCAGGGCATCATGAGTTATGGAGACGTAGTAACTGGTAACCCAATCTCTCATTGAAGCCAAGGAGTGTCGACCACACACCAGGAGTTCAGGACCACACAAGAGGTAGGTGGTAGCACGCCGCAACTGCTCTGTGGTTAACGTAGCACACTCGACAGCCGCCGGCGAAGCCCACGCTATAAACTTCAGATGGATGGGTCCGTATCAGTTAGGATTGTATTCGATTGGGTGCTCTGAGAAAATTATGGACTAAATTAAAGTATAACTTAACGTGAATTTAAAAGGCAGCACAGATACTGCCTTTTAGAATGTGATTGCAGACAAGTACATTTTCGTATATGTACCTAGTTCCTAGATACGCAGATTTGTAATAAATTAGAAGCATAGGGACTTAATTAATTTGTCGTTTTAACTCATCGTACCCTAGTAGACCTTACTTAGGTCACGCAAATGCTTGCGATAGTCTGAGGGTATCATAAGTCAGTAGGAGTCAGCGCACGGTCAAGCGATCATCTCCACAAGATATACTGGTTTCTGACGCAGTCGGACCGATTACAGTGATTATATGGTGTCCGATGCCGGGCCGGCAGCGTGCCGCACCAGCCGCCTGAACGGAGTCGACAGCCATGTTATTTATGCCGTGGTTACGACCGGTTACATTGAAAAATTAATTTATTTCACCGAAACACTGACATTTCTTTGATTAATCGCGACTGTGTAGCGGGATCCGCTGTGATGGACGAGTAAACGGCTCTACGGGCTCATAATAGCCTGGGGTGCTACTCTTGAAAACGATAATCGATATATCGTGACATTTGTCGTGTCGAATCCTACTCTAAGTTCCATCGTTTTTAATGTCGTATCGATGACTGAACGAACGATACATAATCCGATATATCGAGCTTAACCCTACTCTTAGGTTTAAATGTCGGACACGAATATTCGAATTTGACAACGACCAACATGTGATTTTTGCGATAATCTCAACGACACCTCTTAGGACGTCGTCGGCATTATCGTGTAGTGAATTTCGTAGCCTATCAATATAAAATATTATTCAAATTCGTCTAAATATTATAAAAGTAAGTGATATACGGAATAAAAAAGTTTATTTATTTAAAAACGACACAATAACAGTATAAGTACCTATTAACAATTGGGTAAGTAAAATATTAAATAAAAACTGTTGCACGATGTGATTATTTATAATTTTATATCAAGTGTAGCCATGAGCTCTCCTGCTAATTTCTGTTAACGTTTTCAGAAGTTTACAATGTCAAGACTTTTACTATCTTTGGAAGCCTTATGATCGTAGATAGAGAAGACTGTAGTTAAAGCGAAACGGCGCTATACAAAAAACAGCGAGCGTGAAAGAGCTAGCGAGTCTTATGTATCTTAGATTCTCAATCTATTTTTGTTACAGAGAGGCCCCGCAGATTAAAAAATGAGGCCATAGAGAATATTCAGGTTTTCAACAAACTTTGCATTTATTATTCGTATCATTCACTCCGAACATAGTCTATGGATACGATAAACGACAAGGAATTCGAACATTTGTTAGAGTAGGGTAAGGTCGATATATTCGAAGTAATGTCGTGTCGTTTCGAATGTATCGTTGTCGATTTCAAGAGTAGCACCCCTGGTACTTCGTTCGGATATTGCGAAAAACTTAAAAAAAAATTGTTTATCTTCAATCTAGATGGACTTAGTTGACAACACCTGAATTATTATAATTTGACGCCTGACAGAGAGGGACAGAGCTATACAAAAATAATCATAAAGGTAACTTATTGTTTAAGCCACGAGATGAGGACTCAGCTAATGGGCCAAAAAGAAACATTCAAACAATTTCCCAGAAAAAAAACTGCACCAGATTATCTTTTGTAACAATAAAGCACTCTCTAAAAGCAGGATAATTAAAACTATAAATAAATATAACCCAGTCAGCGCCATTTAAACGCATAATGGCTGGTGCCAAGAAATGTTGAAACAATATTGTCAGCGTTAATTACAGCTTTGTGGTTAAAGCGCAATAAACACTGAGCTACGTGCATTTTCATTGTCTGTCTGTCTGTCTGTAGAACAAATTGAAGTCCTACCAGTGATTGCAGAAAACATTTATCCTACATGCATGCCTATCTATCTATACATCTATCTATACTCTATACAAATAAATAAAATTGGAGTGTCTGTTTGTAATATCAAAATAACACTTTTTTACCAAATGCGAATGAAAGTATATACGATACCTATAACGAAAACGCAATTTTAAATTTTTTTGTCTGTCTGTCTGTCTGTTTGTTTGAGGTAAACTTCTAAACGGCTGAACCGATTTCAATGGGACTTTCACTGACAGATAGCTGACGTTCCAAGGCGTAACTTAGGCTACTTTAATTTTAGAAAAAGCATTAGGGTTCCGCGGGAAAAACAAAATACCCATATTTCCGGGTAATCTCCCTAAAGTCCACGCGGGCGAAGTCGCGGGCACAGCTAGTATATTCATAAAACAATAATACATTTGAAATAGGTCTACAAAATATACCTACATATATTTTTTCGAAACTTCTCAACCACTGAACCATTTTTGATTAAATGTAAAGTCAGCTTACTAACAGTATGGATATCTAAATATCTCAAAACCGTCCAAAATTTTTTTTAACCGATATTGGTCTCGTTGCGTGCATTATATCTCAGAATCAGAATCAGATTTGTTTTGTTTATGTAACCCAATACTTATAAATCGTCAGTAAAAAATAAATAACAATAATAGTATCTCTACCACCCATTCGTAATGCATTTCCTAGGGACAAGAATGGGCAAGAAACTCCATGGTTGCTTTTTTTCCAATAAGGTTTCCCTCCTCGTCCAAGTAACTACCTACTCCAAATAATTCAGACAGTTATAACTAAAATATAAGATAAGCAAATCATTAATAGATTCGATGATTATTTCCAATGCGAACTGGAATTATTGAAAAATAGTTACTATGTAGATACTGCAGGTAGAATCGCGTGTGTTTCAATACATACCTTATCTCAAACATACATAAAGAAATCATGTCCGCTTGTACGTTTAAGTGCCAAAAACGACAACTGAATTATTTTGTTTACCTCTCTCTTTGGCATTACAAGCACTCAGCGCAACATAATATTTTTTTTAACGTTTCCTGTGATTTATGCGATTTTTATCGAATTTACTCTTTTGTAAATAAGTATTAAGCAAGGTTCTTATATGCAACTTATAACAAGCAAATACATATACAAAGTGTTTCAGAAGTCTGAAATAATAGTTTGACGTTTGCATCAGTATCCCAGAATAGGGCCAGAAAACGATACCTGTGACAAATATTTAAACGATTGTAACTCAGAAACTATGATAGTTTGGTATAATCTGTCTTCACTACGAGTCCACATATGAGATACTGTATATGTACCTAAAGTATTATTTCGGACTTCTGATACACCTTGTATAGGGTACAATGTAATTGTGATTTATTTTTCACCGTTAGTACCTAAGTTTCAAGTAGAGTCAGACTAATACAATAAGAGGGGCTTTACACACTGCACACACTGGGGCGGCGACCATCACGCGTCAAATTATTTGCGAATCACCAGGAAGACATCGTGAGGAAACCTGCACGTCTATAGAAAGGCGTGTGAAGTTCACCAACCCGCACTGGGCCAGCGTGGTGGACTATGGCCCAAATCTCCCTCGTATTGAGGGGGAATGTGCCCGGTATAATGCCAATAAGCTCGCCCCCTATTACATTGGGACCAAAATACATCGGCGAAGTGTGGGTGCACTACAGTGCACCTCTGCCACCCCTTCGGGGAATACCGGCGTGATGATGTATATATAAAACGAACTGTATTGCAATATTTAAAAAGCTCCTCCAGTGAAGGCCAAATCAAGGCCAACAGCGTAGTCCATTAAAAAAAAACATTTTTAAACTTCATTCTACAACGAAACAACACTGACAGCGCGAGCAACTTTTGACTTATGAGTGTGGCTTTTACGATAGAAATTCAATCTTAATGTAATTGATGCAACGTTCGTTTTGTTATTGGCAAAAATTTACGCGCGACTTTTGACACCCTATTGTTAGAGGGCTTTATCGTAATCGTAATAGATAATATTACGATGGGGTTACATTTTGTTCCCTCGTCGCTTGCAATACAAAAACATTATTTTACATATTAGGTAGTCAAAACTTACCAAAACCATGGCGACACAAACTGTGTAATCTGGTTCATAAATATTGACTTACCTGAAAAGAGAAAAAAAAAACAATTAATTCATTAACTAATAGCGTATGTTGGTAGGTCACACTACGGTACTTATGACAAATATTCGAAGGTCTGTTACTCAGTGACTATGTAGTTAGATAGAGTCGTGTCTTCACTGAGCATCTCCATATCAGCTACCGTATATGTTACCTAAAATATTATCTCGAGCTTCCTAAATATTGTCGAACACCTGTAGCTTTGTTTTATCTCTTTCAACTGTCAGATTCGTCGAGAAAATTACGTCACTTCGAACTTTTTGTACTGGACAGGGCTCGGTGTGACGTCATTTTCTCGACGAATCTAACATTTGAAAGAGATAAAAATTATGTCTACGCGGTTACGTTAAGCGTTTCTGTATTCCGTGTAAATATATTTTATGCTTACTCTGTAATGACTTTAGTAGCGTGAGAAAATTCTTTACAGTCCCCAGACAGTGCGAACAAAGTTAACAACGGTTGTTTTTATACAATTTCATCATAAAAAGTAAAGTCGTGTCCAAACGAAATATCCGTGAAACTATTTCAGGTTCATAAAAATAGAGGTATGCGAGGATGCCGTGACTGCAGCCTATTCTACGATACCTATCTGTCTACGACACGCATTCGAGTGAAAAAAATATTACCTACTACCTATAAAACACATTCTCATCGTATGATCCCAACATAAGCAAAGCTTGTACTACGGGTATCGTGCAATGCGCTGGAGGAGACCACAGTTCCACCCAGACCAGGGCAAATTCTTATCAAATATTTGTTGTATTCTGTGTTTTAGTATTTGTTGTTATAGCGGCAACAGATATACATCATCTGTGAAAATTTCAACTCTCTAACTATCACGGTTCATGAGATACAGCCTGGCGACAGACGGACGGACGGACAGCGAAGTTTCAGTAATAGGGTTCCCGTTTTACCCTTTGGGTACGGAACCCTAAAAAGATGCAAATATTTTTGAAACTGGGTTGTTGCTGATGCAATTTTTCTCACATCAGCTGATGTTAATATTTATCATGGTTTCAAAAGTAATGTCAAATTCCGAAGGTCAGTATTCATACGTTGAGGTCCGTATCCGACCCACAACGATAGAATATCAATTGTTTTAAATATGCTGAGCGCTACAGGTCAATAAACATTTATCATTACCGATGGGATACTAAAAATTGATGCTGTAATTCCACGGATACCTACAGCTACAATGAGTGATATCTTCCGCGGATAAGCATGAGCTAATAATGATAATGATGTCAATGATCTGCGAATGCTTGTGCTGATACAAAAACCGGCCAAGTGCGAGTCGGACTCGCACACAAAGGGTTCCGTACCATTATCTATAAAAAACCGCAAAAAAATCACGTTTATTGTATTGTTTTTTAGTATTTGTTGTTATAGCGGCAACGGAAATACATCATCTGTGAAAATTTCAAGTCTCTAGCTGTCACGGTTCATGAGATTCAGCCTGGTGACAGACGGACGGATGGACGGACGGACGGACGGACAGCGAAGTCTCAGTAATAGGATTCCCGTTTTACACTTTGGGTACGGAAACCTAAAAATGATGCTAAAGTCCCACCGATGCTGCTACTAAAACTGTTTCTACAGTTTCACGTATATGTTAATAATGGCAATGATGACAGAGTTCCCTGGATGTCAACGTACTGTTATAACCCTTATTTCTATGCACATAGAGCACACTCAGCAATCTAGCATACGACGACGTTTTATCTGATTTGCAACTCAGCACTTTTGCCAGTTTTACCTCAGTGCATTTGAATTATACTCATAATAAGTCAGTCAGAATTAAGACCTCGCGGAGTACGGTTTAGCCACTCAGAAATTCGGGAGTCAGTGTTATTAGTGTAATATTTTGCCTAATAAAAGTAGTGCAGTAGTAGTGTAGTAGTGTTCTTTGTAGATATTTTAAAAAGACAAACGTGGTCGGTCTCCTAACAGTAGGATACGTATTGATGGCCGTAACAGCCCTGGTACGAGCAGCGTTTGTTTTATAAAGATGAGTGGCCAAGCGTACAAATTGTAGCGGACACTCCGGCCGCCTATGTCTTATTGTTTTTTAATGGGCGGCCCGCCCCCGCCGGGCCCTCGCCATCCATCATACTGCGTTACGAGCGTACGCGTCCACTGTTGATTTTTTTTTCTCATAGTGATTTAAAAAAAAAACAGAAAAAACACAAACAGTCGAATTCCCCGCGGCGCGTTTCACTCGCATTCCTTGAGAAGTTAAAACAACATATAAATTAATAACTCGTTTCTTAAGGGTTAACGCCATGCGCCTACAAATGCGTCGATACCTACACGCGCGACTGATTTTTGACCAATACCAAAACGAACTCGAGATAAAAAAATATCGTCAGACAACACATTTTCATCACGTATGATCCCGAACAACACAAAGCTTGTACAATGGGTACCACAGAATGGACCCGGAGCAAAGTCAAAGTCAAATCATTTATTTTGTATAGGCCTATGGGGGCACTTACATATTGTCAAGTTTACATTTTTTTTCTTATATAGGTACTACCACCGGATCGGAACGCGACCTCAACTGTGAAGATCCGGCAAGAAACTCAGTGGGCTGATAATTTTTATAAATCGCCAAAATTTATTACAAGTACACATCAAGGGCTATCACAATTACACCCAGTAGTTGTGGCATGAGTGCCAAGACTAGACGTAGGTATGTCACGGAATATCTTGATGTTGTCTCTTTCTCTCGTATGAAATTAGACAGAGAGCGACGAAGCCAATCCGTGACAGAGATCTTGTCTAGACATGCGTGCAGATCAGGGTAAATTCCGAAAAGGCCATTTCCGAAATTGTCGCTGGCGGGAATCAAACCCGGAACCATCCCGTGCCGTGAGCCGGGCTCAGACTAAGCCGTAATCTGTATAGCGAAAAGCAAATTTTTCAACGGATAGTCATCGATGCAGAGAGCAGTGGTAGCCGAGTGATCAAACTCACGCTTGCAATCAAAGTGAAGTGTGCAGGTTTCAAACCCCGGCTCGCACCTCTGGGATTTATGTCCGAATCCCATTTTCATCCGAGATTATCACTTGCTATGAAACGGTGAAAGAAAACATCGCGAGGAAACATGCACGTCTGTCAGAACTGGACTAGTTCTCGATTGATGTGTGACTTCTGCCTACGCGCAACGGGCCAGCGTAGTCCTGAATCCCCCTCTCATTGAAGGGAGGACCGTGCCCAGTAGTGAGACGTACCTAGTAGTCATCGATGCCACGAGCGATGTTTGACGCGTGGTCATGGTAGCCCTTACCGAAGATATTAAATCTCTATATTTACACAGAATAGGTACATTTTCAAAGTAAGTCGAGCTTATTCGTTCGCCTCCGTGGGTGGAGGGCTAAATGCTGTTTGGTTTTGTTGATTTTGTGTCAAGAGGTCGTAATGATTTACTAAATACTTTGACAAAGGCTTGGACTAGTGGTTTGAGCATAGGCCGCCCAGATCACTGCAAAGGGTAAGCCCTTTGCAGTGATCTGGATTACGGAGACATCTTCACCACTCTTACTAAAGTCTATAGCCATTATATCGGGCACTAGCATTGCTCTAGCCTGGGACTTCGATACGTGGGTGCACTGCCTTGCACCACTGCGAAGATGCGAGTACAGTATTATTATTATAAAATTGTTTAAAATCAACCATTCACCCCACTGTCACACAAACAATCTCTTTAAAATACCGAAAACACGGGGACGCGAATTAATTTATTCTTATCGATAGTTTGATCTGATAGTACCTATATACGGGTATACAGGGTGTATCAGAGGTGCGAAATAATATTCTCCATAAGTAGATATACTGTAGCTGTCATGCAGATTCTTGAGCGGATTCTTCGGATTCGGATACATTTTGCCTTACTAAGATTAAATTTACCTATCATCTCTATTTTTACGTTTTAACGTTCATGTGAGTTTACCTTCTGGGACTGGGACGATTGCTCTGTCAGCCCTAGGATAGGGCTGACAGAGCAATCGTCCCAGTATTATTTTGATGACAACTAACTTTCTGGTTATCCACAGAAACTTCTAAATTATAGTACCGATACGCTTACTAACGCTTATCTCTATCAAAAAAAATATTTGTATCAGCTATTCGGAATCTGCCAAGTCAAATCGACATATTCTATTAATAGCCCTTTATAGTAATTAAATTGTCACAGAAGACTCGCGATATTGCAAGGTTAAAAATTACAAAAAAAAAAAAGGCGAAGAAATGCTGGGTGCGTTAACAGAGATGAACCTGCACGTACTAAACAACGGTGACGTCCCCACGTTCGATACGGTGAGGGGAGGACGACGGCTAACAAGCTTCATCGACGTCACAGCCTGCACGGAGGACCTTTTAGCGCTGGTGGAAGACTGGAGAGTGGCTGAAGATCTCACCAGCTCAGATCACAATGGCATACTTTTCCAAATTCGATTGTGTAAGGCAAATGGAATTAACATCAGTAGAACCACGCGAAAATTTAAAACTAAAAACGCTAACTGGGACCGGTTTCATGAGAAACTGGACCAGTTAAAACTAGAACGCAAATTAAATAGATTAGAAATAGATGACATTAATAGTAAAGTAGAATTAGACAGCCATGTGAATAGCCTTACACAAGTAATCTCAGACGCATGCATCCAAACAATAGTAACACATAAACCAGGCCAAAAATTTAAATTGCCATGGTGGTCTGAGGATCTTGAGAGAATGAAGCGAGAAGTCAACACAAAAAAGCGTAGAGTCCGATGCGCAGCGCTATCCCGAAGACCTGGAGTCGTTGAGCAGTACCTGCAGGCAAAAGGAAAGTACGAGGAAGAAGCCAAGAAGGCCCAGATACAAAGCTGGAAGGGATTCTGTGAGAAACAAGACCGAGAAACAGTATGGGGGGGCATCTACAGGGTCATAAAAAACACTACCAGAAGGAAAGAAGACCTTCCATTGGTGAGAGACGGCATTTCGGTGGGGCAGAGAGAGTCTGCCAAGTTACTGGCGGACACATTCTTCCCGGGAGACCTGGAGACGGAGGACAACTTAGACCACCAGCGGACGAGAGCCCTAGCTAACCGTGTGAATGACCGAGTTGATGGCGAAGTCCATGATCAGCCGTTCACAGTGGAGGAGCTTAGAGCCGCGGCGGAAAGTTTTAACCCGAAGAAGGCACCCGGAGGAGACGGCTTCACCGCTGACATATGTTGCCAGGTCATCAACAAGGATCCGGACCTTTTCCTGGCAATCATGAACAAGTGCCTCGACTTGAGTCTCTTCCCGGAACAATGGAAGGTAGCAGTGGTGGTCGTTCTGCGAAAGCCCGGTAAAACGGACTACACGAGCCCCAAGTCCTATCGGCCCATCGGCCTTCTGCCGGTCATGGGGAAGATTTTCGAGAAGATGGTAGTCAATAGGCTCAAGTGGCACCTGATTCCTAGGCTCAGTCTACGCCAATATGGCTTTATGCCCCAGCGGAGCACCGAGGACTCCCTCTATGATCTGATACAGTACATACGCGGCAAACTACTTCAGCGAAAGATCGTGACCGTGGTATCACTGGACATAGAGGGAGCCTTCGACAATGCATGGTGGCCGGCCATAAGGGTGAGACTGGCCGAGGAGGAGTGCCCGGTCAACCTCCGACGAGTCGTCGACAGCTACCTGCAGGATCGTAAGGTCCGTGTCAGGTATGCTGGTGAGGAGTACATAAAGGGCACTCAGAAAGGGTGCGTGCAGGGGTCTATTGGCGGACCGGTACTCTGGAATCTTCTCCTTGACCCGCTGCTGAAAGGACTTGAAACGCGAGGGCATTACGTACAGGCTTTCGCAGACGACGTAGTGCTTGTTTTCCACGGCGAAACGGCACTGGACATACAGAGGCAAGCCAATCCCACCCTCGCATATGTGCGGGATTGGGGTGTCAAAAATAAGCTGAAGTTCGCACCTCACAAAACAAGCGCGATGGTTATGACAAGGAAGCGTATTTATGACACCCCCCTGCTGACCATGGACGGGGTTGATATTGGCATGACCGATGAGGTCAAGATCTTGGGACTCACCATCGATCATAAGTTGACATTCAACAGCCACACTGCGAATACCTGCAGAAAGGCGTTGAATGTCTACAAACAGTTGGCAAGGGCCGCCAAAACTAGCTGGGGCCGCCACCCGGAAGTCATCCGGGTGATTTACACAGCCACTGTTGAGCCCCTCATCCTGTATGCCGCCAGTGCCTGGTCGCCGTCGACAAACAAGATCACTATTCAGAAGCAGCTGAACACTGTCCAGAGAGGCTTTGCGCTGAAGATGTGCAAAGCCTACAAAACGGTGTCCCTGAACGCGTCGCTCGCTCTGACCGGGTTACTACCCCTCGACATTCGCATACGCGAAGCGGCCTCCCTTTACAAGGCAAAGAGGGGAGTACCTCGACCAGAGCTGAGAGACGTCGAGGTAGAAAGCAGACTGGCGTACACGAGTACTCCGCATCCCGCGAAACATATGGACCTCAAGTTCATAAGCCTGATGGATCAGCGAGACGTGACCATCAACGTATGCAGCGCAGTACGAATCTATACAGATGGCAGCAAGATTGAAGGCAAGGTCGGCGCCTCACTATCCGTATGGAATAGCGAAGTGGAGACAAAGTCGTTCAAACTCAAGCTGTCATCTTACTGCACGGTCTATCAGGCTGAACTTTTGGCCATATGCAGAGCCACGAAATTCGCGTTTGAGAGTGGAAGCGCCAGTTTTGCTATCATCAGCGACTCGCGTTCGGCACTCGAGACAGTGGTCAACGCACTCTCTCATCATCCGCTAGCCGCTGAGGCGCGGGACAACATCGCCCGCTGTAGACTCCAAAACAAGGACGTTTCCTTGTTTTGGATAAAAGCACACGCGGGGCTGGCGGGTAATGAGAGAGCAGACGAGCTGGCTAAACAAGCAGCGCTGCACGTTAGGACCAAACCTGTGTACGACAAATGTCCGGTTTCATTCGTCAAGCGACAAATCCGCTCGGAATCGCTTGACGAATGGAATCGTAGGTACCAGACTGGCACCACTGCATCCACGACCAAAATGTTTTTCCCTGACCTTCTGGTAGCGTACAGGACGATTAGAGAGATCGTGCCCACTGTCGTGCTCACACAGGTTCTGACGGGGCACGGTGGGTTCTCTGGGTACTTGAACCGTTTCAAGCGCAGGGAGGACCCATCGTGCATCTGCGAACCGGGTGTCAGCGAGACAGTGGAGCACATCTTGCTTCATTGCCCTGTGTTTGCGCGCCGAAGGCATGATGTTGAGATGACCTTGGGCGTAGCCTTAGTTTTATCCAGCCTAAGTAAGCTCGTCATGGACAAGGATAGACGTGATACCCTACTAAGCTATTGCGTGGAGGTGGCGACCAGAGTCATTGATAGAAATAAGACCTGAGCAGAAAGAGGCCAGCTGCCAACTTATTTGTCAATAAGCGACCAACAGCCGCCTACACTACACTGCGCATCAATGGCTCTGGTTGCCGGATCCGCGTAATGGATAGTAGGGAAACTGTTATTTTATTTTACCATGTATTATATTCTGTTTATTATCCTTGCCTCTTGGTATTTTATTGTCTGTTATAGTGTTATTTTTTAGACGGGTTTACTTTTTATTGTGTCTTTTGACTTTTAATTTTTTAATAAAAAAATTTGATTTTATTATTTCAATAAATATAATCCAGGCTGGAAAAATTATTTTACACACTAAACTTAAGGCTAATTTTAAGAACTCTGACCCCCACATCAGAGGTGAGCACGCGGGCCGGGCCGATAGAGGTCCGGATAAAAAAAAAAAAAAAAAAAAAAAATTACAAAAAAAAAAACAACATTTTTTTTTTTAACATTAATGATGTGAAACATCTTTAGGCAAGGGGTAAACCTTGCGGTGCATGCGAAAGCGATCCCGTGGCGCCCCGATATAAGCGGAAGATGGTACACCGTCGGTTTTTAGTGGGTATACGGCCTTCTGCCGGGACTCCCACATAACCCTGTTACTTCCCCCGAGGTGGCAGGGTATCCATAAAGGATTTTCCGACGTTAAAAAAAAAAAAAGGCAAGGGGTAAACCTGTTTTTTGGCGTGGCGAGATTTGCCGACGCTTTGCCACAACAAAATGAAATCAACCTTATTACTTAATACATAAAGTATAGTTTTAAATGCGTCGACGCTTAGCCACGCTATGCGATGGTATCAAACAAAATGATATCAACCTTATTACTTAATGCATAAAGTATAGTTTTAAATGCGGCCACGCTTCGTACGGTGTGTGTGTGGGTGGTGTGTGCATATGAGTGACGCTACGACGATTATGTTTTATGTTTCACATCTGCTAGGCGTCCCGCGACAGCTCAGTTTTGTATTTTGGGTATCCGACACTCGTGCTAATGTCAAATTATTAATTCGGACTCCTGAAACACGTCGTACATATAACGGAGCAGCTGTCGACGCTCATACAGATATATTTCATGCCAGATAATTTACGGGGTTGTTTAAATGCGATATGTTAATACGTGTCGTCTAATGAGACAGGCGTGGTGGCCATTCGAACCGTATATTTAAATGCGAGAGATAACTGAATGGGTGAATAACATTAAAATGGGTTTACAATGTCGTTGTGCAACGTAGCCATGATGCACTATTCGTGTTCGCTCATAATATTATCGATCAGCGGGGCGATTTTCGTGCAATCGACATCCATCTCTACTAGAGACATGTCGAATCGGAACGTCAAATTGGTCGTATTTTTTTCTTTCGTTTCGACATATCTCTAATAGAGATTGATGTCTATCAAACGAAAATCGGGCCCCAGGGACCTTATTCTCGGATAATCGACAAAATCTCTAATTCGACATAACTCGAAAGCAAACGACTAATTGGTCGTATTTTGTCGTTTTGTTTCGACATTATGTCGAATTAGACATGATGTCTATCTTGCGAGAATCGGCCCCCAGGGGTCTTACCACCCCCTAACCTAAAGTATTGTTGTTTAAATAGAAACTGTCCAATTTTGACAGATTTTGTAGTGAGTTAACTATCAGAAACTGGAACTAATATTGAAACATTGCCGCACGACATGTTAAGGCAGCCCCTTGGCTAACGTATTAACGCCTCAACAGAGCGACAAATAAACTAGACACTTCTTATACATTATCACGCCTGTATTCCCCGAAGAGGTAGGCAGAGGTGCACTGCAGTGCGCCCACACTTCGCCGATGTATTTTGGTCCCAATGTAATTGGGGGCGAGCCTATTGCCATTATATCGGGCACGTTCTCCCTCAAAAATCTCCTTCTTTTTTGGGCTATAGTCCACCACGCTGGCCCAATGCGGGTTGGTGAACTTCACACGCCTTTCTATAGACGTGCAGGATTCCTCACGCTGTTCCCGTTTCTTAGCAAGTGATAATCTCGGATGCAAATGAGATTCGCACATTAAACCCAGAGATGCGAGTCGGGGTTTGAACCTGCGCACTTTGATTGCAAAGCGTGCGTTCGACCACTCGGCTTCCACTGCTTACTACTACTTAGATACTTGTTACTTGAGTATTTTTCATCGAGTCTATTCACCTGTCTATACATTTAAAAAACAGGTCGAATAGAGAACCTCCTCCATTTTATGTAAGCCAGTTAAAAATAACGCCCGTCGAATTTATTAAAAATTTACTACGATTAATTATTTTGATAAGTAATTTTATTTAAACATTTATTAGGTGCTAATTAATTACATCCTATACTCATTTAGTACAACTTTAATATGTTCTGAACCACGCTAATTATTATCGGGCATAAATAATAGCTTTGCCAATACTCAAAGGTCCGCCTACGATGGCGATATTTTTTTTTCATAATCTCGTTATTGTCCAAGATTATTATTTTGCATGGCTATTAGAAATCAACGTACGCGACTCCTAATTAACATATGTCAGAGGGCAGCTGGCAGCCCTGCGCCAATCGGCGCGTCCACACGACCAATTTTTGCCAATATCAAAACGAACTCTATTATCTTATAGAAAAAGCACATTTTCCAACGAAATGTCATCGATGACGCGAGCGATATTTTTTTGTAGGTTAGCCGCCTCATCTTTATGTATACGTTATCAAAAAAATCAATTTTATTCGCTTGAACCAGTGTGTTAAGGACCGATAGTTTTTTAAACGCACCCAAACACTAACGAGGTACAACGCACTTTTATTGTTGTATGGGGGATATAAAAATGGCGCCTGGCGCCTTTTATTGGATTCACCATATATCAATTAGTTGTCTTTGATATATTATTTTAAAGGCATAAATTCCTTTTCAATTTGCTCGGAATCCATAATGCCCCTTACCGACACTTATCGGGCGAACATAACTCAAAATGAGATCACGAATTGTACCAGGCAAGCATAAATCAAAAAGATATAGGTAGCGAACAATAGTATTTTCTTTAACATGCATTTTTTAAACTGATCGTCAATTACCAGGAGAGTAAATCATGCGCAGTAGTCATCTAACAGTTAATAGATTACTAGGAGCTCATAACGAGAAAGGAACAAGATACACGAGGTTTTTGACTTCACTCACTCAGGCATTGTAGGTAGGCTGTAAAAATTGTTTGGACGAAACCAATAAATCAGTTTTCAAAATAAATATTAGATTATCGTTTGCTTCGGTAGTTCCTAAGTTTTAATGTTGAAATAATAATAATTTGTTAGCGTTGCTAGTTTCCGAATATTGCCGTCACTTTTTCATTTCATTTTCATTTCAATAGTGAAGTCCAAAAGAATTTTATGTAGGTATCCTCTTGCCGAGTTGACGTATCCAATCTTTGGTACTGTTTGGAATATTTGAACAACCCTTTGATGATCACGTCCTTACGCGATGCTATGTATGCATGAATATTTCGCTTTATGTTGTACGATATGTGCCGCGTGGATGCGCGGGCGCAGCTCGCGTATGATTGACGTGCGCCGCCGCCCGCGCCACGTTTTACATATAAATTACCAATTACAGACCTTGTACAGATTTCGAGAAGCCATAGAGGTGGCATTTTTATGACACGATTATTATGAATACCTATAAAATTAGATTTTTCGTAGGCTACGTTGACTAGGACCGGATTGATACTCGTTATCGATAATATGTATATTTTATCGATAAACACTGAATATCGATAGCCTGATTGGAATCATAAGGTATACTGGAGGGAATAAAAAGGCAGGCTTTCAATAATGTCTAATTAGATAAATAAAATAATCCCAGCTACGCCATACGCCATAAGTTATAAATTTCGAATAATAAATTATAGTAATGATAAATTTCGAAAAAAGATAATTAAATTCAACACTAATCTATGACTTTCATAGTCTCAAACAACGGTAGCAACTTTTAATAGTGAGTAATGGAGCGAGAAAGAATACAGGATGAAAGTGACGTGTAACGGATGGGTGGAATACCTCCGCACCGATGCTGCTCGCCTGGTAACAATCATGCATTAAACAGACGGGCCTCATTAAATCCTATGATTGATTTTGTAGCAAAACCAATACAGTAGTCGCTACCGGTACTATAAGTAATTAAACAACATCTAATAAGGCACTGTAGATATGAAAGAGGCACCGCACGAACCGAGAGTCGGGTTTAATGAGTTGACTTTGATAAATTACTTTAAAATCGCGTATTAGCATAAGATCTAGTCGAACAAGTTTAGTCATATAATATTGTTGATAAAACATTTTACAATATTCCTCCTGACTAGATTATGTGTATATGGAAGTCAGTTAAATAATGTCTACGTAGGTATAGAAAATCTTTCAATCAAGCATACCAGGCAATCATATCCAGACAGCAGGCATGGTTAGCGGGACCAGCAAGCGGCCACCCGCCGCGTGCCCTCAGGCACGCACGCGTTTCTCTCGCAAAATACCACCTCCGAGGTACTTATATGAATTCTAAAATGGTACCTCTTGCATGCTTATGTTTTACTAGTGATTATAAATTTACTTTTTAAATTTTATGGTACGTTTCGGCTTCCGATTGCTATTCATTCAGCTTTCATTATATTCATTCATAAGATTGGTTTTGTACAAGTGTTCAGTTAAATTAACTACGATAATTTTTTTTACTAAAATATCGGATTGGTATTTATGTCAACAAAAAAAAAACATTATACTGTGTATTGTATTCCAAGAACTTTCTAAGTTAATTTATTGGAAGAGCGAACATTATTACAATACAAATCAACGCAGGTAGGTGTCGCGCGTATGAAAATTGATTGTGAGAAATTCACGCACTCAAGAATGCGCCAACAAAACAGTAGTAACAGTTCCCATATTCCCGGTACAATTTCCCGGAACATTTAGCATTCTAATCGCTTTCCTATCACGTACAAAGATGACTTTATTTTGATATTGCACGCTTGTGTTTTATTGACCATTGTCTTTTTTTTATTTCACACACAACGGCTACGTGCCTCAATGCCGGCGCCTGCAGTTATACATTTCATCAATACACTTTACATTCGGGAAAGGTGTGCGGACTGAAAGCATAGGTTGAATTAATATTATTAATAAACGGTTATTTGACGTCATGACTGCCTGGTACATATAAGCTATAGTGTACTTGTGTACTAGTGTACTTAGGGGATATGAAGGTAATAAAGGATCAGCACAGGCAAAATATAACGTAACCGTATCAGAAACTATGACTCCTGCTAATATAGCCTGGTTACAAATTCAGACTTTAAGTAGTTATTTTGAGTACTTTGATGAGATTACCAGGACATAAGAAACATAAGGAACATCACTAGATGCCAGATATTAAGGTAATTTAAATCTTATAAACTACACAGGGTTGTCACAGGGACCGTGGCGGGCTATAACGATTCAGTTTAACTGCTAGCGTGCGCAGACGGTATAAAGTGTTGAGTCAGGGGGCGCTTTTTGTTTTGCTAAACGGGCCAAGTTGGTCGCGTGCGGGGTCCTGCGGTCGGGATATCGTTTCACATATACTTTTATGTGTTAGTAGTTTATCTAATCAATAACGAAACCTTGGGCATGTTAAGGTCATTGCGCCAAAAAATATCTCCGTAGTTTCAGCCATCAGAGGAAAATATTTGTGAAATTTTATTAATAGATAATAATCTAACTTCTGAATTCTAATTCGCTTATGATATCCCTACAAACCTACATAATTATTAAATTTGGTAACGAATCCCAATAGATAATAAGCCACTAGAGACCAATATAACGTCGATCCATTTCCTATGTTTAACCAGGAACACATGAAGCTGAAGGTATTTTTTTGTTCTATTTTTTCAATAGCGCATCATTTAGGAAGCATTCTACGGGTTCCGCCCCACCGTTAGCGCTCCTCAGACACCAATTAGGATACTGACGGCGCCCACGGGACCGCCGGCGGATGCTGGGAATGTCTGACGAACTCTTCCTGCGGTATGCGGCCCTGGTAATTATTTTTGAGTGAAATGCACGCTCTATTGCTTTGGGTGACTAATTAAAGAGAGCTCCGTGATTTATTTTACGAGCCGACCGTTACGCACACGTCGTTATTTAAAATGGGTAAAAATTATATTCCTAAAATGAAATCCACAAAAAATTTGTTCCAAAATAAATATTGTACTAAATATGATATATGTACCTACCACTGAAAGATAAGCCTCACTTAACTTCACTTTTTAAAAGTATACGGCTTTCATCGAATTTAGCCGATGATTTTATCAGCAACGGAGTTTAGAAACACTTGGTGGGTTCGGTGAGACTTTACAAACCAAAATATACACATTACATTTTGAAGAGACAATTTGCGGTTGAGCAAACATAATAATTTATACACCACAAACAGAAAACTACTTTAGACAGGACAAATAATTAATATCTATAATTTACGAAAAGTAAGCCACAGGATATGAACACAAATTGTTAAAGAACGGAATGCAGGTAAGATATTAACGAAACCCTAAGTCAATTCATTATAGGTAGCTGCTTACGTCAAATAATTTTACATGCAAAACAGTAACCAACAAGAAAAACAGTGTAACTTATCATTGCAAGGTATTCCTAACGACTAGTGACGGGGGACGTTGCGCTATCGATAAATCGGAGACACGCAGCGGGGGTCGCCTTATCGAGTCGACATCTGGCGCCTAAATTCCTACACGGCAACTAGGTAGGTACACCGATTGTAAATAAAGCAGGAATCGCCACTGACAGACGCGACGGACGAACGGTAACAATATATGACCGCTATCGGCATAGTATGGATAAGACAGCGGGCATCGTTAAATTATAAAACGATAAAATTCTAACAAGGATGCTATAAAAAGAGTGATTACCGAATACTGTTGTAATGAATGACATTTAATAAAACACGAAAGGCAATGAAATTTATTACACACCAATTATAATTGGTGTTATCTATGACTATATTAAAAAAAAATAAGTTTAAGGAACTATCTAAAGCGTTTTACACACTACAAAACCATTTACAGTTACTTGCAAAGCATACACGATAGGTGGGTACATAAAACAAATTTAAAACTCAACCTTTTTGGAGATATAATAAAGAGCTTATCAATGCAATACCAACGGCAACACAAACTGCCTTTATCAATTTTCATAATCAAACATTAAATAGAATGCGGGAACGACAGGTAGACACAGAGATACGAGACTATTCGGATATCTCTACTGCGTAATTCAAAGTTAAACCCTATTCCCGTGCGGTCAAAGTCGTTAATTACTTATTTTTGAAAAACGATACATTTGAAGAGTATCATGACTCGTGTCAGTTACGCCGGGAGCTGTCAAAATGACGTAATATATTTATTTATGTAGTGCCGCCGCGTGCAGCCTTCGCCTTCGTTGATGACGTGAGAAAACTCCTGAGACCTTTTCGGGCGCTATGAACTCCTGGTATTTTCTTCTTTAATTTTTTTTATTGATACCAATAGCACATATTTCTTATTATTTATTTATTACATAATTATTGTTTTATGGAATTAAATTATTCATATGTGAAAATAACTATGTTAACTTATATACCTACTTACGTGTATATTATTATATTTATGTTTCCACGATCAACTTTTATCTATAAATAAGTAACTATAAATATCTATAGGAACTTTTCATTTAATAAATCTATGATGGTCCGAAATAGTCAAATATATTATAGGAAATACCATAGACAAATAAAATAAGTACCCACTTAATTATTCGACACATATATCTTTTCCATTACCACCCAGAAAACGTAATTCCCCATAAACAACAAAAAAAAACACGGTCAACTTGAAAAACATTAATTTTTCCAAACGTTTAATTATGAAATATGCACCAATAAATCGTTGTAGTCTTATTTGGGCGACAGGCATACCCGGGATTCCGTCTCTCCGTCCCTCTCTAACCGACCATAAACACGAAACGGATAATTAAAACTGTATATTAGCATAAACAAATAAAATGGCCCATTACGAATTCAATTTACAATCTTTGAAATCGGTTGAATTAGTCGCAGTAAATAATATTTTGGAATACAGTTTCGATGATGGCGGCGCGGCGCGAGGCACGAGCGGAGCGAGGAATTAATTAATAAATATCAACCCACAACACACACTCCTCGTATTATTATCCCAAACTAAGCAAAGCTGGTTCTATGGGTATACAATGGAATGGGGGCGATCCCAGTTAAACCCAGACCAGCGCAATTTCTGAAAAAGCCGTTTACGAAATTTGTCGTTGAGGAGAATCTATTAGACCAAGCTACCATCAAATACCTCAGCGAAGATCTTTGGCTACCATACAACCCTACGCATATCGAAACGCGTCTAAATATTGTTATGGCAATAACAAAATGAACTCTATTAACTTATACAAGAAGCACCATTTTCAACGAAATGTCATCACTGTATGTTGTCTGGCGGTATCTATTGAATATCTACAATCACATGAGGACGAAATGCACTGCGTTTTAACTGCTAACTGCATAAATGAACTGTTTTTAACCGACTAGGACTTCAAAAAGGAGGAGGTTCTCAATTCGACCAGTATATATTTTTTTATGTGAAACATCTAATGGCACGCTTGGCGAGTGAGAGCAACTGTTGATGCCGCGATGCCGTGATACGAAAACTTCGAGCAGCTCCGTGGCTCCTCAGTACTTTCCGCCGCTTAGACTCCGGCCACCGACTGACTTCGCTCCTTCACCGCTACGAGGCTTCTCTCTCTCTACTCTAAATAACATAATGTTTCACATCTGCCAGGCGACCCGCCACGGCTACTTTTTTAATGAGTCGTGCAGCTTCTGATGTTCCAGTGTGCTTGGAACTAACTCGCTGTATCTTATAATTTGTACGGCGTTAGATGACGGCGGAGTCCCATAGTGAGCAGATCGCCGCATCCATTTAAATAATAACTTCGGTTAACATAACGATAGAACAAATAATAAATTACACGGTTAATTTATAAATCGATACAGTTTGATGGATGCCTCGAGCGAGCGTTACCTTTTTTACATAATTTTTTATATAAATATTAAAAAAACGGTGTTCAAGAATAATTATTGTAAGTTCGTAATTCGTCCGTTTAACGATTTTATCACAGATTTTATTTTATATTCTTTTCAACTTGTTATAAACTGATAGTATGTTTATAAATAGTCATTTCAGTCCGGAATACGACGGGACACGGGGCGTAGTAGTTTAGACTACGATACTCTCCGATTCGATCCGACGATACTCTCTCTGACGGTTTTATGTCAATGTTTGACAGATTTCCTACTGAGTGTAACTGTCAAAAAGTGCTGGTAAGGGGGCAGATCTTACTATGAGGCCTACTTCGAGGTTTAGTATAGCTATGCGCACACGACCCCCCCCATCCTCCCCCCGCGCGGGAGTGTCGCAGCGTCCCCGCGGCGGGTGACACGCGGCGCCCCGCGGGGCGCCATTGTGTTGCTGTCCGAGGCTGAGCGCGCGCCCAACACACCGCCCAGCTCGACTAGTGATGCGAATAATTGTATCGATACACAAATATCTTAAGGCTTTATAAATAGTATTTTTTAGTAGCTTATTTTGCGTCCCCACTACTAAGCAAAGCCTACACTCCCTCCCCTCATCGCCCGTATAAAATAAATACCAATAAATTTGCACCTCTAATTTTTTAAAAGTTACAGAAAAATTTGCTGACATTTAAAAGTTTTGGTTTAATATCTTTCAAATATGTATAGGCATTCTCCCTTGAGGGGGTCGTTTGGTACATTTTTTCATGTGTTTGGCAATAAAATAAAAAGATTTTTTTTAAATCTAAGTAAGTAGATATAAATATACATATTTTACTAATGTCAACAGTTTTGAATTCCAGCTCTAGGTAATGCTTGGGCGTATTTTATTGTATGATCAATAAGTATGCCGTAGCCGCCGTAGCTCTGATATCTTCATCGACACTGGAACCCTCTGGTAAAGTTTCTTGTACAGAAATAGTGTTTAAATTAAAAATAATTTTCATTTTGAAACAATTTGACAACTGCAATTAAAATGTATCGACATTCTAAAGCACTATCGTGGCGCCTGTTCGGGCTGGGCACTGCGGGGCCGCATTGTGCGCGCATCTAAGTGCCTCATATTCGGTTACCCGACCATATCACACGCCTATACCCAGCATCGATATCACGACATACCAAATTACGAGCATCCTTAATCCAAACCGAGACAATCAAATCCAAACTTTATCGACTAATTCTTAAGGATGATATTTGTTTGTATGCTAATAGGGCAGTTATTTCAATTCGAGTGTAACGTAGAGCGACATAATTTTCGTTTTAGTACTCCCTGAATACACAAGATGCGTAATAAATAACGTAACAAAGCTCTGATGTCACACCTTATTTGAAGGCCATTTTGTCATACGATTGTTCCTACTACGGTTTACTAATTTATATTATTGTATAATAGAATTTAGATAAAAAAAAGATTTATCGATACAGCTATAAAATTCACAATTTATTGAATAGCTATTTAAAAAGTTATTTATTTCATAATTATTAGATATAGCCTATAAAGAATGTGGTTTTTTATGTTTTTTTTTGTTTTTCAGATTGTAATTTTTATGTTATAGTCGTCACTTTTTTTATCATTATTCTAACCTACATGTATCTTAAAATCTATTTCAGTAACTTGGTAACGCTTGTATAAGTACCAGGGAAACATAACTTCAAAAGGACTTACCTCAGGGTCAATCTTCTTGTATTCCGAATCCTCTTCGTCCACTTCAAAGTACAGCTCCGTGGAGGTCAGCGACACGGTACCAGGCGTAACCAGGCCCGGAGCCACCAGCTTCGCCTTGGTGCTTATGTTCACGGGACCTGAATGAAAAATTCAGCGCCTGATAAAATTGTAAGAGCAAAATTCGACGAGTTAATATAGCTGCTATATTTTTGACAGGCGTTTAAAATGTCTCTCTTAGTTACAAACGGTCCTAAGAATATAAATCGTACTTTAATAATATTTTTTGAATATTGCCGTCTGCCTACTGAACTAATTGTAGTCTTACCGGTGAGATCCGCATCAATTTCCCGGTCATCTACCAGGAGTTCAGCATCGTCAAGGAGTTCAGCCGCAGCGGGCGTTGGCAACTGTGCACCACGCCCTGCACCGCCCGCCGCTATGCGAGAGTGAAACTCCTCCGTAGCCTGCGTAAAAAAATATCATTGATAGTTAAAACATCGTACATTCTTATATGAATTTACTTATAAAGGTCATAGGGGTAGTTTTACCTGTAATATGGCATCATGATGATGCGGCGCTGATGGTGAGCGGGTCAACGCGGCAGCGGTGTGTCTGTGACCACGAGGGTCGGGCACCAGTCGCCTTCGTCTCCTGGCATCATCTTCCCAGGAGTCTAGCTTCCAGAACTGCGTGCCGCTGCTGTGGTAAGTCATCCCCAATCATTAATACTTGCACTTTGAAAAACGACGATTATTTTTTAAACTATAACCTACTATTATTAATTCAAGCCCGACTAGAAGTTCAGAACTGCTAAGAAGGTAAACAAGTTGTCAGAATTAGTAAAATATTAATACGCATATGCATCCAATTAGATTAGACGCATCAGGTGCTCAGAACAATTAAGAAGGTATCCACATCATTGAATTGTATCCGAATAATAGGCGCGCATGCGAGTCCATATTAGATTCAACACCAGGCGTACAGAACCACATAGGTGGTAGTTTCTCACAATGTACTATACAAATTCACTTCAAAGTGAAAACTCAGATCGATAAATGCAACACTCATTATAATACATGATTTAATATTGCATAATTCACATTAGTTTTCGAATCAAGCTACCAGGAGATCATAGCCGCCGAGAAGATAAAACCGTAAGAAAGATAGGGAGGTTTTTTTTACCCAGCTTGTGGCGCGCTATGTGAAGCCGCGTGTCTAAGTTTGTCCAACAGTCTTGCGGCGGCGGCGTGGTCGCGACGACGCGCGGCCGCGATCAGTCGCTCGCAGGTTCGTTCCTCTTCCGCGCGTTCTGCGCTACTGGTAGCACATAGACACTGTAAATTGAAAATACATTGAATACGTCAATTTCTTAATAATTTTCATACATTACTTGGATACACACTTTCTGAAAAGATATCAGCTAACTCCCCTTTACCCGGTACAATAGCAATAAGCTCGCCCCTAGGCGTCACTTGTGGGGGGGAAGGTTTCCAAATTCCTATCGACAACTTGGTAGCTTAGCACAAAAGGTGTGGTAATTTCCACTCACCTCAAAGTCGGCATGCTTCAGCACATCATCAGCCCTCATCCTGTTCAGTATGAACTCGGCTTCGTTAGCCACCCTCACGATGTGATCGCGCATGGCATGGGACAGGAGTCTACCCTCATTGATCAACTCGATAAAAGCCAGACCGGCGTGCTTCTGCAGCGAGTTCTGCCACTCTTGGGAGCAGAGCAGCATCACCAGTTCTACCACTGAGGTACTGGATTTGAAGGTCTGGAGACCTAGATAAAAAAAAAACAAATACACTCATCGTATGACCTAAGCGCAGCTTTTACTATGGGTACCATACAATGGACTGCGGGCGATCCCAGTTGGTCGAACTGGGATCGCCCACCAGGGAAAATTAAAAAAAAAACCATCTTCGAAATTTATCACTGCCGGGAATCAAACCCGCAACCTATCTCAGTCAGCCGAGCGGCTTACACTCAAACCAAGCCATCGTCAACATCTATATTTGAAAATACTAAACATATTGCGATCCTTCTCTTGCATTAGGGTTGTAAGAAGGACGGCAATAGCTCAGATTATTTTTATTGGAAATTGAATTTTATCATAGATACTTCCAACTTTAAATGATATTAGTATCTATGTAGAGATCATCAGTTGGTTCTATATACGTCACTCGTTTATATTGTCGTGTAAGAAATACCAGTTTTTGATTCTCTCTCTTGAATGCAAGTAATTCTCTTCTACTGGAAGTATTATTTTTAACAATTTTAACCTCAATGGAATTCGATAGAATTATTAAAATATTTACAACATTAATAGTAAAGCGTGCAACACTACGTTTTGATTCTCACGTAGAGCCTACTAGCAAAATAACAATAATCACAGTTGGGTTCCATTTAAACCCCAACAAAAAAAGAAACATTTATTTTTGAATCCCATACAGTTCCTAATACAATAGTAGGTATAGTAATATAATTAGAGTAAAAAAGGTATAATAAGAAAATCAAGTCATAAATAAATAAAGCGAAAAGAAGAAGAATAGGTACGAAACCGAACTGTATAAATTTGTTGAAGAAGCAAATGATTAAACAAAATCTACAAGCCCACTGACTATCTGTTGAGTCACTTGAGTCTATATCGCATTTTGTCACTATCATACCTCATAGCATGCATGTAAAAACTATAATTTTCAAGTGACCTCTGGGAAATTAACGTTATGTATGTAATAAACAATCTACCATGCTTATAATCGTCTACCTTTACCCTCCATGAGCAGTTCCTGTCCGTGGCTACCCACTAAGGTCTTGGAGAGGAACGGCGCGAAGTCCAGCATGATCTCCCTGAGAAGGGGGCACACTGGCCCCAGGGCCGTCTCCAGCTTGTGCGTCAGAGATGCCTCCCTGGACACGCCGTCCACCGGCATCGAGGTATTCATGGCGTTCAAACCAGCCAAGGTTTCATTGTCCTGCACAAAAACAAAAAAACTGAGACGTCGCGGGACGACTGACAGATGTGTGTCGTAGCGGCGAGTGAGCGAATTCAGCCGGTGGGCGGAGTCTAAGCGGCGGAAAGAACCGAGGAGCCACGAAGTTTTGGGATCACAGCATCGCGGCATCAACAGTCGCTGTCACCCGCCAAGCGCGCAATTAGATATTTCACATCAAAAAATATTTGAGCATAAAGAGTGAGAAGCCATAGAGTAACTAGAGAACCCATATCAACTCCGCCCTGCGTATGGTTCTCCGGCAATTTCCACAGATAATGTATTTCTGTTGCCGCTATAACAACAAATAAAAGAATACAAGAAATATCGGTGAAGGAAAACATCGTGAGGAAACCTGCACGTCTATAGAAAGGCGTGTGAAGTTCACCAACCCGCACTGGGCCAGCGTGGTGGACTATGGCCCAAATCTCCCTCGTATTGAGGGGGAATGTGCCCGGTATAATGGCAATAGGCTCGCCCCCTATTACATTGGGACCAAAATACATCGGCGAAGTGTGGGCGCACTGCAGTGCACCTCTGCCCACCCCTTCGGGGAATACAGGCGTGATGATGATGTACAAGAAATATTTCAGGGGACTCCCATACAACAAACGTGATTTTTTTGCCATTTTTATAGATAATAGTAGTGACTTGGCCGATTTTTTAGTATTGCACAACACTAACTTATTGATGATTTCTTGCCAATATAAAAAGTTCATGGGTATTAATGTTAAAAAAAAAAAACAAATTTACTGTATGTAAATGCCTCTGCGCAGTCTGTAAGCTCCTGTTCTGATGCCTCTGCTGTATGTGGTGATGCGACTCTGAATTCCTAATGTGAATCTGCTTGTCAACATCTGAAACAATAGCAATAATATACAATTAATTTCATCTCTAGCCTGAATTGGCCCTCGGTAGGGCAAAAGTCTCCCATCCTTTATTCTGAAATCTGGATACTGTATACAATACCTAATACAAGCATGCGAACATTGGTTATATGTACAGTATTGGAAATAATATTTTTGTAAGGACACAATTTATTTAGCTTTCTCATAAAAAAAAAAATCACTAAGAAAAGATAAAAAAATATGAATTTATTTTTACACTAAGACGCAGTTAAGTCGCTTGTGTCTTCTACAGACAGTGCAGACCGCATGACCGCATGACCGCGTCGAAATAATTTTCATCTCTGATTGAAATAAAACTATTTTACGGATTCTATCGCGTTTATTTACTATTTTATTTTCCCGAAGTTTCGGCTGCTTTACAGCAACCATGGTCACGGGGGGACTGAGGTGTTAGACGTCCTGAAGTCATAGTTAATAACTGGGTACCCTTATATTTAGTTGTTGTTTGCGGTCCGATCCACACAGGAAGTGCTCACAGTGTCTTGAGGTCTTTTCATCTCTTCCAATTTTCACACTTGTCGAGAAAGTGACGTCACATCACCCTTTTCTACTGGACATAAGCTCGATGTGAAGTCATTTGCTCGACTGACAATTGTAAGAAATGAAATGTATATCTACGCGGTCATGTTGAGCCAGCTATAGTGTTTATATTCAGATCAAAGAGTTTCATAGTTGATTTTATAGCTGTAAAGTTTATAAATACCTTCGTTTATATTGCCCTCGTGGTCTCTTGTCCTGCCGGTGATGGTAGCGGGTCCTCTCTCGCCATCTTCGTTGAGGTTCACATCAGTCCACGATTCGTCATTGCTTACCTGTGTTAAATGACAAAAAGTCGATACTTAAATATGTTAAATACGATGAATGTGAGTTTTCTGGCAATATAAATAAAAAATATGTTAGTACCGGATGCTTGTTGTCATCAAGGGCTATTTCGCTGGATGTCTCCGGGTCGTTATTGGTAGTCTCGTTTGAGTTGAGATGAAAGGAACCGGCGTCTTCTATCGAATCCACGCTCTGTTGATTTAGATTAAAGGATAATCAAATGTACTATATATATAAGCACACTTCAAAAAGGCGGAGGTTCAATTCTCGGTTAGAACCTGCAGGTTTTCAGCATCAACACGTAGACATACATTTTATCTTTTTTATCTGTCAGATTTGTCGAGAAAATCGTCACATGTCACATCGGGATCATTTACTCGACAAATCTGGCAGTTGGAAGAGACACAATTTATGTTTACGCGGTCAGCCTTCTGCTGCGTGTTTCTAGATCATGTTATTTAATTTCGGATTTGCATAATCTGTATACAAAAATCACTCAACATTGAGGGTTTTGGAAATAAAAAATTCTTTAAAATCCATTGACATTACAAAACAGTTTCGTTCTGTAAAACTGTCTGTAATGTCATTGTAGATAGACTTTCATAGATTTGTAGTCAGTCTATTAAAATTAGTTCGTAATGTAATTATACCTAGTCAATAAATATTCACCTACTTAATAACATTTTAAATGGAAATCTGCAGACGAGTAACCCAAACACTTATGTTGAGTATTTTCAGCAAAACCAAAATAATTTCTCAATATTGATTGTAATATACTTACTATTACAAGCTTACTTTACTATTACTTACCTAGTTTTGTGACAATTGTGTGACGTTTGTGACAAGTGTTAAATCGAAAAGGGTGAAAGAGAATGAATCTAAACGTGATACAATACTTAAAGTCAAAGGTCATGCTTAAAAGGAATTCAGTGGAAAAGCAAGCAAAGCCAACACATGCTAGAAAACACACGATACCGGTACACGTATAGAGAAAAACGTGAAAGAATAAATTTGACATTATGATACCAAAACCTATACTTTCTATTGACGCGGTAAAGCCGCTGGACGCTTGCATACATAATGATCTGACATTCCAAATCTAGTTTATCATGTAGCCGGCTTCACCGTTTCAATAGAGCCTCACGTGATTTTTTTATTTTTTTATTGGAGTAATTCAATCTTAATAATAACACCATCTGCGTATGTTTAATGCCTTCTATAATTAGAGACGGTCTTTTCAAACATTTCTTTAAAGAACTTGTCTTTATTTTTTTTAACGCAGCTCACCGCACCAGGTGGTAGGGAGTTAGATTACCATCAGCGCAAAATTTAGAACTAGCCTTTTCGGAATCTTTACTAGTCTGGGTTTTTTTTATGAGATAGGGAGGCAAACGTGCAGACGTTTCACCTGATGGTAAGTGATCAACGCCGCCCATGGATACCTGCAACACCAGGGGCATCGCAAGTGCGATGCCGGCCTTTAAGGAATGAGTATGCTCGTTTCTTGAAGATACCTTTGTCGCATCGGTCCGGGAACACCGCTGCAGGAAGTTCATTCCACAATTTGGGTGTAACTGGGCTCGCCCCCAGTCCATTATAAAGTACTCACATAGTATAATCATAACTTATTTTGTGACTATACGATGAGTCTCAAAAGTCCAAACTCAAGATTTGCCAACGAGCCATGGAGCGCAGTATTTTGGGTTTCAAACGGATTGATCGTGTGAGAAACACTTTACTGCGCTCCATGACTCGCATTACAGACGTGGGTGAAAAGTCCGCTCTGCTGGAGTGGGGATGGGCGGGTCATCTAAAAAGAATGGATGACACCCGGTGGGCCAAAATTTGTACCGAATGGATCCCAGATAACGGACACCACCGCCGCCGTGGTCGACCCAGGAAAAGATGGTGCGATGACCTAGACCGTTATCTGGAGGGATGGAGTGATATGACAGGAGATAGAGATGTGTAGAGGAGAATGGGGGAGACCTTTGCCCAGCAGTGGGACAATATAGGTTAAAAAAAAAACGATGAGTCTGTGTTGTCTGTACCCTTAGCATGACCGTGTAGACATAAGTTTTAATCTCTTTCAACTGTCAGATTTGTCAAGAAAATTACGTCACACCGAGCCATGTCTAGTACAAAAAGCTCGAAATGACGTCATTAGGGTTCCGTACCCAAAGGGTAAAACGGGAACCCTATTACTAAGACTTCGCTGTCCGTCCGTTCGTCCGTCCGTCCGTCCGTCCGTCTGTCACCAGGCTGTATCTCATGAACCGTTATAGTTAAATAGTTGAAATTTTCACAGATTATGTATTTCTGTTGCTGCTATAACAACAAATACTATAAAACAGAATAAAATAAATATCTAAGGGGGCTCCCATACAACAAACGTGATTTTTTTTGCTCGTTTTTATAGTTACGGTACGGAACCCTCCGTGTGCGAATCTGACTCGCACTTAGCCAGTTTTTTTCTCGACAAAACCTGACAGTTGAAAGAGATAAAACTTATGTCTTCATGGTCATATTAAGCCTACTGGTCGACATTTATTTATTTACAGTTTTTGCTAGGTACTTGGTGATTGTGTTTTGTGCTAAAACGTGAATGTTCATGATATATTTTCATCAAACCGTGAGCATAGCCTGTAGCTTCAATCACACAGTGTACTTAATAATAGTTTATACATTAGTAATATATTTTTGTGACAAGCTAAGTGTTCTTGTGTTTACATTACGCGATTCGAACTGGAAATATGATAAATACAATCAACAACTCCATATTAATTTTATAAATTTAATTTAATTTATCGACGTTAGAAAGCGGAAATGTCGTAACTCGTTAATTGGCCGATATACTTATTGATTCAGAATTGATCAGACAAAAAGCCGCGTCGAAAGGACCATGTTTCGTCTGTCTACGACGAAAAAAAAATATAATTTCTTTTTTTTTAGTTTTAATACGGAGTTATGAATTTTTTAAATAGTTTTTCCACTCTGATGTACAAATGGATATTTCGAGATATATTTCCGCTTTTCTGCCGTCGAAATCAATAAAAAAATTGTTACTGCAGTCAACAAAGTTACCAGGAATCCAGAACCAATCGGAGGTGTTGACAACTAAACTCGAGGTTCACACATTAAATCTGAACGTGTACAAACCAAATTGACCACCGACACCGTAATCCCGGACAACGTTTTCGACCTTGGAGTAGGCTTTTAAACAGGACAACAACATTTATTTATTAAAAACCAAAACCATAAACTAACACTCACAGCATAGAGAAGAGTTCAAAATTGGAATTGTTGGATTAAAACAACCAGCAAAGTCAAATTACCCAAACACCAATGAAAAAAAAATTAAGAAAATACTATTTGGGTTATTCGAATAAAAGGTTCCCCATAGACCACAACAGGAGACGCAGCATCTAATAGGAGAGAGACATAACATTTCGTCTATTTTATTCTCCGTCCGATCTTATCTAACTAACCTTCGGTTTCGGCTGCGTCTTCAATCGGAGGCTTGACTTGAAAAGCGGTTCTTCCTTCTCCGATGCTGGCGACTGTTCCGGTTTATCGGTAGACACCGGTTTTTCTCCGGAATTCGGCTTCAATTCATCGGTGGTCGTCTCTATTTTCGCAACGCCCTCTTCCGTTACCTTTTTATTTTAATTGCAAAAGCAAAAACATGTACGAGTATAATGAAGCGTCCACATGTCACACACAACGGATCGTTCGCACGTTTAATGATTCAACATCGATCGTTACAGCCACATCGATAACGGAAATCAATCGATAAAAACTGCAAATCAACTCGCCAAACACAACATGAGGTTGATGATCTGGATTACTAGGGGCTTATAAATTTGAATGGCATGCGATTGGCGATATCCGAACTCTAATAATTTTACTACTACTCTACTTACTAAAAGACCTTTTTATGTAGATACCTATATTGAAGAAATTGTGTTACCAGGGGATCATGCTGCTTAAGGTATGAAAGATTGAACTAAAAATTCAAATATTTTGAATACAGAACATTTAGGCCAATATTTAAACAATGATCACTGAATAAGTATTAAAACTGATGGACTTAGAAACTATCAGGTACTCCAAAAAAAATTTACTGTCTACAAAATGTAAAAATCTCACAGGGTCTATCTACCATGTCAACATCATTTCATGCAATTTTTAATCGTACACAAACACGATAAAATCTATAATCGAATACACATAATCCTAGTCAATGATGATAAAAATTCAAGAGATCTTACCTTCATTGACGGCGAGTCCATATCATTAATCGTCGAGTTATTCTCATCAACGACAATCATCGCATACTCGACATCATCTCCATTGTGTTCTATTGGAAATGTAGAAACGTCATTGGTTAGTTTCATTGTACTGATTGCGTGTAAATTTCGATGAAATTGCTGACAACATCGACAAAGCTTGCTTCAATAAAGCGGTTAAGTCGTATGTAACTACAGAGTATGTTACTAAATCGAGGGGTTACTCAATGGACTAAGTCTGGAATTCTGCACTAAGCAACGCTTAGGAACAAAAAGCGCGTGTATCTGCCGATAAAGGAACTATATCTATTGTTTTATCGCATACCCAAAATCGTACAGAACCCCTTCATTGATATCTACTGATCTTGTTTTACATTACTTAGATTTAATACATGCCTCTTATAAATTATGTTTTTTTTTCTTTGCAATCTACTTTAAATGATGACGCAACTGAGATAAAAAAAGGAATTTAAATTAAAAGCGGTGCCATAGCGGTGCCAAATTTTACATTGTTGTGTCTTAATTTTGTTTACAATTGTTGATATTAATCAATAATGGATTGGAAAAAAACTAAAATGGATAAATTAATTGTTAAACAAAAAGGATCCAATCCACAAAATCGACAACAATGAGTTGAGTATACAAAAGGGTTCCTAAAGAAGGACATTTTATCACCCAGGTTACCATACCACATGTCCCACATGTAATACAGTATCAAACTTCAAGCTGCCATATCTCAAACTAACTTTATGTGGCTTGGATTATTTTTGTTTCACGTTCAATTGTTGATATAAGACATAACAACGTTCGCGAACATCGACCACATTCAGTATCAGGGGCGTCCGCATCACAAACTAATCAAACTCCCATCTCAAATAATATCGTCTCGTCAAAATACTAATGGGTTCACACCAAAAAGTTGACCGAATTCAAAAGCGTGCAAGCAACATCAAAGCACGAAGAAATACGTAGTGTTTGTCACTTTTCGGCGTATTACCAAGTAGATACAAGTCTCGTTTACAAGCATAGTTGATATGACAAACCGTATTGAAATTGAATGACTAGATGAAGAGAATACTAAATAAAAATTAATAATCGCTCAGATAAGTAACGATTAATGCAATATGAATGCATTTTTAGTTAAACAAACAGTAGTTTTTGATAGAAATCAATAGGTGGAATCTGTGGAACCACAGAGAATAATTATTGGGACCGCAAAGTTTCCTATGCGTTAATTTTATTTTAAATGTCACCCTGCGATGCGAACGCCAACGTCGTCGGCCGCGTTACCTGCGTGAGCGCGGTGGTAACTAGCGATGCGTGTGTTGTGTGCGTGCGCATTATTATTAACGTGTTGGCTGCAATCGAGTTTGCAGTGAGTGTGTGGGTGACGGTGAGCGGGATGCCCACCGGGCAGGAACTGCGGGTACACGTGGTGAGACCACTGCGGGAACAGGGGACGGGACCCTGGGACGCGAAGCGGATCCATCCACGGAAGAAAAACGAAGAGGACAAGCCCCGGGAAATAATAATAATAACGCAACGTACAATATAAATTCAGCATGTTAACAAAATCCAAAGGTAACGCGAAAGACGAAATAAATTTGGAATGTTAACAAAATCCAAAGGTAACGCGGAAGACGAAATAAATTTGGAATGTTAACAAAACCCAAAGGTAACGCGAAAGACGAAATAAATTTGGAATGTTAACAAAATCCAAAGGTAACGCGGAAGACGAAATAAATTTGGAATGTTAACAAAATCCAAAGGTAACGCGAAAGACGAAATAAATTTGAAATGTTAACAAACATCAAAGGAGAAAGTAGTCATGGAATATTCAGGGAGTTGTCCGATATGTTACCGCGCATGTTGTGGTAGTAAGTGTGCAGTGGTAGTATTTTTGTGCATATGTGACCGTTGCGTAAACAGGTGCCGCAAGTGTTTATAAGGTAAGATGTAGACGATTTTACCAGTGTCCCAAATCGTGACGCGTATATCAAGCGGCGTGAAAAAAGGAGAAATGACACAATTCAGATAAATATACAGTCTGTTGAATATTCTTCATTTTAGTTTTTTTTTTTAATTCGTCGCAATCGAAAGTGACAGGAAAGTAACGCAGAAGAATAGTAATGTCGAGGGGTGAAAGGCAAAAGCCTAATTTGTACTAAGCGACATTTTTTTTCTTTGCAGGAGAGCAAACTCAATCGACGTCGAAAATAATACTGATTCCTAATATGTATGTAAGGCAATATCGCCCAAAAGTGTCGCTTAAGTCAAATGGCCTTTTCCCATCGATATAATGATAGCCAAGTAGGCTTAGCATGACCGTGTAGACACAAGTTTTTATCTATTTCAACTGACAACTGACAGATTTGTCGAGACACCGAGCTTTTTGTACTGGACATGGCTCGGTGTGACGTTAATTTGTCGTCAAATCAGACAGTTGAAATGGATAAAATTTATGTCTACGCGGACATGCTAAGCCTACAGGTATAAAGGAGGAATAGGTGTGCATATAATTTAGATAGGACAAACTTTATTTAATCTACAAAATGAAATTTGAGCTTGCTTTCTTTTTAATAGCCAAGTATTCTTAACAAATCACCTAATGTCATTCAAGTTGATAAGTAACCCATTTCTCATTTCCAACTTGTATGATGAATAACACTGAATCCAATGACGTAAGCAAAACGCCCTGCACACACCGGGGCGAGTGAATTAACATGACTGTAAGAAAATTAACCTTGCGCCTGTTATACTTAAAGATTAAATTTCCATGGTAACATCGACGCTAACACTTGAATAATGAACTCTTTATATGTGTCAATACAGTTCGTTTTGGTTTGGCAAATGGTTAAACGCACCTGTGAGAGTAGAGATTTGTAACAAGCACATTTACTATATTAATACATATTTCTTCAGTAAATGGCTTATATAAATAAATGGGTACAACTGGGATTGCCCCTAGTCCAATGTATGGGACCAATAGTACAAAGCTTTGCTTAGTTTGAGATCAGTACGATGAGTATGTGTTGCCTGGTGTTAATTATTTACTTCGTAAAACCACCACCGACTGCGACAACATATCGAGGAGTGAAAAGCTATTTGGCTGAAGCAACACTTTTGGGCGATATTGACTTATACAGGGTGTTTCATAAGTCCGAAATAATACTTGGCCGTGTTTGCATGAGTAACTGAATGGTATAAAAATTTGATCAAAATTCGACCATGTTTTTCCAACTTTTTTTTCGTCGCCGATTTCTATAACGTGTAATATCTCGGGTTCTATGTTAAATTTTCATGTTCTGTTTTTTGAATATTGGTAGCCGCCCTTCGTAAATATAATTTATACTGCTTGATAGGATCATGGATGTACCCAAAGGCCAGAACATGATACTTGTGGCAAATATTCAAAGGTCTGTAACTCAGAAACTATGATAGTTAGGTATAAACTGTCTTCACTAAGCATCCACATATGACCTACAGTATATGTACCTAAAGTATTATTTCGGACTTCTGATACACCCTGTATACATATTTGGAATCAGCTAATTTTTCTGCGTCGAATAAGTAGGTATGCTCTCCTGTAAAGTTAAAAAAATGTCGTTTGAGTCATTATAGCCTTTCATCCCTCGACATTAATAAAAATGAAAATGACTGTTACGTTAGTTTTAGTATAAAATACAACCAATTAGTTTTATTACTAGTCATATCGTTTATATCGTAGTGCATAAAAAAGCATTTTTAAAAAGAAGCCAAAATAAATAAATAGCATACATGTTAACATTATAATATCTAATAAACATACTCTGGTATTATCTATGGGTAAAGATGTTTGTGATGTTTGTTTTAAGCAGTGGTAGCCGAGTGGTCGAACGCACGCTTTGCAATCAAAGTGCGCAGGTTCTATCCCCGGCTCGCACCTCTGGGTTCCATGTGCGAATCTCATTTTCATCTGAGATTATCACTTGCTAAGAAACGGTGACGGAAAACATCGTGAGGAAACCTGTGCGCCCGGTATAATGGCAATAGGCTCGCCCCCTATTACATTGGGACCAAAATACATCGGTGAAGTGTGGGCGCACTGCAGTGCACCTCTGCCTACCCCTTCGGGGAATACAGGCGTGATGATGTATATATACAAAGATGTTTATGATTTTATTACTCATATTACATATTTACTACTATATATATATATATAAAATACAGTTAAAATTAATTCGAACCCGCCAAATTCCCATGCGTTCTCATTTAAGAATTTTGAACGATTCCGTTATTGTTAATATAAGATATAGATAAAAACGGTAAAATAATATATCTACTATTTAATTATACAATAAGATACAAAATGGGTACACCAAGCCTGCACCCCTCTATCATGTACAAGTATATGCAACTAACAATCTTTCTCTTTTCTTTTCTCAAAAAAACCGGCCAAGTGCGGGTCGGACTCGCGTTCGAAGTGTACCATTATTACCTATAAAAACGACATAAAAAATCCAGTTTGTTGTATGGGAGCCCCCTTTAATATTTATTTTATTCTGTTTTTTAGTATTTGTTGTTATAGCGGCAACAGAAATACATCATGTGTGAAAATTTCAACTCTCTAACTATCACGGTTCATGAGATACAGCCTGGTGACAGACGGACGGATGGACGGACGGACGGACGGACGGACGGACGGACGGACGGACGGACGGACAGCGAAGTCTTAGTAATAGGGTTCCTGTTTTACCCTTTGGGTACGTAACCCTAAACAGTAACCATGGAGTTTCTTGCCCATTCTTTTCCATAAGAAATGCATTCCGAATAGATAGTAGAGATAGTATTACTATTATTTATTGACGATACACAAGGGTCTGTATTGGTTTACATGAATAAAATTCTGATACTGATTCTTACAAAATTAAATGATTTTTTTAGTTGACGACGAATTGGTTCAGTGGTTCAAACGTAAGCCATCTGATTCACTGCACCAGCTAGTTTCGGGTTTTATTTCCGTTTACGGCATATTTCGAAAATGGCCTTTGCGAAATTTGGCCTGGGGGGTAATCCTTGAATTGCCATAATTGGCGCCCTTGGCCTGGGTGTAACTGGCATCGCCCCCAGTCCATTGTACGGTACCTATAGTACGAGCATTGCTTAGTTTGGGACTATATTATCAGTATGTGTTGTCCGGCGGTATTTCTACGCTTCGACAAGCCTATAAATGGTCAGTTAGGTCGCTTGTACCTTCTATTGTGTCAATCTTTAAATCAAAGAGTTTCAAAGTAACTACTGATATTAGAACTGTGTTGCGACGAATTTTAAGAAAATGTTAACACGTTAAAACTCTTACTTAAATATTTCTTTGAAATAAGCTAACTTGTAATTTGAAGGGCTGGTATACCAATTTTTAATAACATCTACTAAATATAAATACTGGTAATGCAATACATAACCCAGTGCGTGTCACTACTTCTCGTACTGTTAATGAGATATATAAATATGTATGTACAGTGATATATAATAACATGTGTTTGATAGACGCCATCCCATTGAAAATATTACTATACACAAGATTTGTGTGTACGTGTACAATATTTTGGTTAAAAATTATCAGAATTTATATGTATTAAATATAAATAAAAAAAAAAATTAACCGAAATTGGTGTCGTTGTGGCATCGAGATATATATCGACACTGACCTGCGGCAATTTTTCTATACTTTTATCTGACATCCGCCATTGCAGTTGCCCTATGTAGTTGCCGTATACTACAGTATGGAAGGTAGATGGAAGGAGTGACATCTAGGTATTGAAAAGGTGTCCGTCGAAATGCATTGGTTACTAGTTCAAAAAACTTCAACAATGGCGCTGGTGTCGACAGGGTGTATGGTGTGAATATAGCAATTGTGGATAAACTGAAGTATGCCGAGTATACAATTGCTATATTCACACTGTAGCGACATCTACCTCGCCGCATACGAACTAATCCTGCATCGCGATATTAAAGCGATCCGAGCGATTGCACATATATACAAGAACCCGACAACAACCGTCGGAGGTCGGAGGATCCTCCCTTTTCCGAGAAAACACCATACACCCTGTCGACACCAGCGCCATTGTAGAAGTTTTTTGAACTAGTAATTGTTGCTTTTCGACGGGCACTTTTTCAAATTTTCCCATTGGAGATTGCACTCCTCCTATCTACCCTCCATATACTACAGGTAACTACAATGGCGGATGTCAGATGAACGTCAAAAAAAATTGCTGTAGAGCCATAGACAGGGAGGAGTCGACATGGGTTCTTTAGTTACTCTATGCATTGTTGCAACAACCGTCTAGGCATAAACAATGTGAGGTAAGTTACAAAATTAGACATACGTAACTGTCAAATGTCAGGAAATGCTCTCTCTTTGACATTATAACTTGTTACTAAACATATTTATTTTTGTGTTTTTTGTAGATATAAACGATCTGTTCTGGATAATATGTCCTATAAACTAGGTAAGTTTTCCAGCTTTAAAAAATCTAGACGAACTTAAAAACCTAACACGATGCATAAAACAATATTATAAAATACCTACTGATAAAAAAATAATTATCATTAATTAAGCTCAGATATTCTGGTCATTATTAATTTATTGTATTTGAAGAAAATGAAGTACGAAAAATGTGCAAGTTCCGATTATACGTACCGTGGTGGTCGTGCGCGTGGTGCGTGCGGCGCGCGCAGTCCGGCGGCGCGTGCGCAGGCGGCTCCAGTATGTCGCGGTACTTTGACACCATCAGCACCGAAATGAAGTACACGATCGCGAGAGACAGGAACTGAGCTTGTTTTGTCTCTTCCTATAAAGAGACAAAAACATACTGTTATAGTCTATGGTCACAAACTTTTTGTATATATTTTTAAATGTAACAAATAGGTTGGTAGCACTGATTTTGTGTGAATGTTTCTTATATATTTAGTGTTCGATTTTCAAAATATAGAACACATTCGATAGCATCGAGCTCAGATCATAAATTCATTTGAAATTCGGTCAAATTCAAGAACTTACCTGTTGAAGGAAATCAAATCTTATTTCGGGACACATAAGGTATAAATAGGAACTTATTTTATAAACGGCAATCGATCATAGTAGATTAGTAGAAGGGAAATGGTAGGTGTGAACATTGACTTACAACATCTCTATAAATGACTGCCCGCAATCTATTGACGTCCATGTCTTGAAGCAACCTCTCCGGATCCTTGACTGGACTGTTACCATCTGCCAGGCTCGCCACCACGCTCTAACGTCAAAATAGTTCACATTAATAAAAAATACCAATTTACCAAATAAATACCAATTCGACGTATTTTGGGATAAAGAACGATTAATATTAGATCAACAGTACCAGGCGATCAGGACCGTCGAGTGGTCTTTGTTTTCGTTTTCAAAGCATTACCTTTGTATGCAGACTTCAAAGTTAGAGAAAGAAACAAAAGCTCTATGGCACCATGCAAATAGAAAAATTGTGTCGTGAACAATTTGAAAAGCGTGTTTTACTTAAAATTAAACATGCCAAGTTGTGTGGGTCTACTTGTGACGGCGTGTGTTGTGTTTAGAAATATTTAAAAAATCACAGAATCAATATTTGTCAGCAGTGTGCAAGGTGCAGCAATCGTCGGTGTAAATTACAGTTAAAATACCAGGGTAACATAACATGAAAGACATTTTAAAACCCAAACACAAGAAGGCACCAAGGGTGTGCCCAATCGTAATCGTGCGCAACCCTTGTGAAGTCCCCCGATTGGTGGTAGTTTTACTCGATCGTGATTGGCTTAAGAACATCCCATTGTGCGCAATAAAATACGTCTCTTATTTGTGAAGAAAACGAAACTGAATTAAGTGATTAGTTGGGTTTCGACTACCAGGACGATAGGAACGAATAGAAGGTACGGTTGAAAGTGGAACAGTTGTTCACCGCGCAACGATGAGTTATGTTTACCTTGGGCGAGGGCGGGTCGGCATGTCGTGCGGCGGTGCGCGCAGCCGCATACCGCTGCCTCTCCTTGCACTCGAGACAATTGCGAACCGCGCACGTGCACACCTACGCACGCACACACACACACGCGCGATACTAGCGCGCACCGTAACGGCGCGTACGCTATGCGCTATGCGCTACAAGTCAACTATAGTACTAGGAAGACATAGGCGTAAAGAAGTGGCCAATACTCTTGAATGCGTTTATGATAGTAAGAAAACTAAAACATAAAGAGTATGGCCAGGAAATATAGGACTAAAGTCTATATTAAAAGAAGTTTAGATCTACAGTAACTTGCTCTAATTTTTTATACTATAAAATCGACTAAATATATTTAGCTTTATGGGATACAATTTTATCATTTCTATACGTACGATCTATAAAACAATAAAGTTGTAAATAAATACATTCAAAATTACTATAGTTATTTATTTAAGAATTCTAATATAGTCAAAATTAAACTCGAAAATTATAGGTTTAATTCAGTAAAACAATATTATGACTATATTATCATTAAGATAAGTCAGCCATGGAGTATAGTAACATACTAAAAATAAATATCTATTAAATGTTTTAATTTCACAACAATTCTATTAGTGCTACCAGGATAACATAAAAAGAAATTATCACTTTTTTCCCTCGAGAGAAACTATACAACACGACTGCTTTCAACTCCCAATCCATTTATGAATTTATACTCACCAATCTCAGGCACTGCCTCAGTATCCCACCGCTGGACATGTTCTTCTCAGCCTCTAGCTCAGCGAAGTTGAGTGCGCTGGCGAATATCAGGACATCGGCCATGCTCACCAGCCGCTGGAGGAATGTGACAGCAACTTCTACTGGCATTCCTTGTGTGGGTTCGATTACGTCCAGCTCATTCTGGGAACATAAAAATATACGTTTTTATTTAAAACACTTATTTTTTTTTGTTTTTTTTTTTTCATAACGGGCCCAGGCCTAACCTTCTGAAAGAGGGAGATGAAGCGATAAATAGAGGTCAATTCTGCTTTTAGTTTGTATTGGGACCAGTAACAATATCAACAGATAGGGCAACTATATAGTATCAATTCTACCAGGGATTTATGATCGTTGAAGAGTTACTTACATTGGGCGACGTAGCAGACGCTAGCAGCGGCAGTAGGCCGCCGCAAGCGATGATCAAATTATCTGCTAACTGGCTAATCAAGTGCACAGTATTGACAACAAAGATCGCATTCTCGCTGCTATTAACGAAATCAATAACTGACTTTGTAGAATGGCTTCTCCAGACCTGCAAAAGTTGTCATATCAATTAAGACAAATATAATACATGTTACCAGGAATTCATTAAACAATTAAATGTCTATACTCACTTGAATATCAGTCTCAAGTGAGAATAAAACATCAGATAATAGTCTCTGATGTATGTACGACCACCGGAACTCCGGGATCCGGAATGGCGGCCTCGTCGGTCCAGGAGAGAACATCGGCCTCGAACACTTAGACGGACGTTTGGTTTCTGTAACAGGATAACATAAATACATGAATGTTTGTTCTAATGATATTAAGGAGGTACAGGAGATATAAAGGGAATTCCCTTACCAAAGTGATTAGAGTCAACCTGTGTGCTTGTTGACGCGCTACGTGGCCTCTTAGGTGATGTTGTAGTATTAGTACCTTGTGAGGCGACACCTTCGCCCCTACTACTATCCTGCTTCATCTCACTATCACCCGGTAAGCTGACACGTCTTTTATCTCTCTCGCTCTCGCGACTTCTCTCATCTTCGGTTTCATGTTCAGTTTTATTTGCGAGTGAAATATTTTCACTGATCGTCGAAATTGGAGGTATTTCAAGCGCTTGCTCTTCCTCCGGCTCAGGTGCATCAACTCTTTGGCTTTCATTCTTTGCGTTTTCATCAGTAGCTTCGTCTTTTTGTTCCGTTTCCAGTCTCTCAGACTCTTCCGTTATTGTATTGACTAGAAATTCTCCATCGAGAGGTAGCACATTGCCTTCGTGTAGGTGGTCTGAAGGTATCACTCGTTGCGGACTATTATCATCTACCAAGACATCGTCATTCTTCTCTTCACTCTGTGTTACTACAGTAGTAACTATATCAGTAACTAATTCATTAGCAATCATTTCTGCCATTCGCTTTTCGTCAATAATCTCTTCAATCTCCTGCTCGAAGTCGTCTCTGCCGTTGGGCGTGTTGCCCTCGGATTGTACACCTCCAGATATTGCTCCAGAATCAGTATCATCATCAGCTTTTAACCTCACAGTTTCAAGAGCAATCGTTAGCACGTCGTTGACTATATTTATGGCCACATGCTTAGGATCGTCCGTCTCAATATCATCGGGAATGTTATCAGTCTTATCTTGCATTCGCTTAGGACTAGTAGTCTCACTCGGAGTCAAGTACAATTCGGACGGATCCGATAGGTCAGATTCTCTCTCCGTGGCCGCGTTCAAATCGGCTACCCTTTCGGGACTCGCCGTTTCACTAGCCGACAGACTGGAGGGTATACCTTCGCTTTTATCTGTATTGTCATCCTTAGAAACGGTGTCACCTACGTCTCTAACCGGAATGTAGTCGAGGCTGCCTTGGCGCGTCAGAGGCTTGTCAGTTTTCTTCAATGTTCCGATGCCGGACTCGGGGTCTTCGAGGAGTTTATCCTCATTGATGATCGATTCCGCTAGCTCATCCGTCTGGGTCTCTTCAGCGCTCGGCGCGGGCTCGCCGTCCGCCCCTTCTGCCTCATCGATCGCATGTTCCACTTCACTATCTATACACCTAACATTATCACAACCGTCATCGACAGTGGGCACTTCGGTATCCATGGTTTTAACTGGGCTATGCACTTTACACACTTCACTGTACACAACTGTAGTCCGGGATTCGTCGGGTTTGTCTTCACTGGGTTTCTTGGCGCAGTTGCACGCCTCCACCTCTCGCAGCGAGAGTCCTTTACCGATCTCCGTTTGGGCGCCGTGGTTGAGGACGTTTTGCTTTCTTATCGAGACGGGGGAGCTGTCGACACTCGTGTCGGTGTCGGGCGGCGGGCGGGGCTTGGCGTCGGTGTGTCGGTCCCAGCCGGAGATGGTGGAGATCGGGCGTTGTTGCCGCTCCGCCGGGTCGGTGATGTTGTCGGCTCGCCGCTGTTCGTAGTGCTCGTACATTTGAGCGAACTGGAGTTTGAATTCTTCGTATGACACCTGGAATTTGAAACGTATTTATAAGGTACGGAAGGTTCATATTACTTTGTATATTATAGTTGAAGATATTGTACCTTGGAATGAACGATGGCGAGGGTGTCGACCCACACGCGCCAGCCGCCGTACTCATGCTTGATAGCATGGTGAAGTAACATCCGAAACAGGGAATACACCATGTCTGAAATTTTCTGCTCCTCAGCATTCTTTGGGTGTATGTATGCCATTGCTATCAGCCACTCCTGAAAATCATTAAAGAATAGTAAACATTTAAATCGTTGGTAACTTATATTTTTGCTTTACCAGGATGACATAGCTTAGCAAGGGATTACCTACTTTGCTTCGAATTTTGTTTGTCTTACATAACTGACAAGGACAGAACTATAAATTGAAGTGAGATTCGGTTGTTTTTTATCGTATATCTCTGTCCCTTTCGCTGCTAGGCAGTCAAATGAAGTCGTTAGTTCGTAACAAACCCGTCCACTATACCAGGGGTACATAGCACGAAAAGAGATTTTTACACGTTTATTATTGTATTTTTATAGTATTAGGAATCTTACATACCTGCCACACGGACATCTGCAGCACTGTGCGTCTGTTCTCGCGGTTGTTGCTGCACAACAGAGTCATGTCAGATAGGAACAGCTTCTTCACTTCGAGCAGTTGTTCAGTCTGTTTCGACTGCCTGATCAATGTTGCCACAACTTTTAGTATCACTGAAAAAAAAAAACGCATTATGTTAATTATTTCATAAATGGAACGTTCTAATGTGCCCATAGGTGAATAATTTGCAACATTACAATATCTAACTTCCTCCTTGTTCATCCTGGTGATTATGAAACTTATATCTGTTTTCATTAACACTAGAAGACGACATTAAAACTCCCATCCAGACATCCCTAAAGCGTCTCGTAATGTTGGTGAATACATGGACAAACTTTTTTTTTGTACATTAGTGTTGTATAAACATTAGGCTTTAGGCTTTAAATGTTTCACACTGCTAGCAGAAGTTTCTAGCTTAGTTTGAGGGGCTAACGGGACTACCTAATAATGTGATAACCTCACATTGTTAGTAAAATAGAAAAATATTTACTAGGATTCTCGAGTCGAAAGTGCGGCTGAGGTTCCGGATGGCTTGTGTACAGGATTTGTTGGCCAACATGTTCGGTGAGCAGTTCGTAAAGCGCGTTGTACACCGGCAGCGCCAGACCCTCGCCGCACGCGCCGAGCCTCGTAGCCAGCAATGTATACAAGTTATGTGGCGACATCACGTCGTATTTCCTTCTGAAGAAAAACAGGAAACTATGTAAGGATTTTATCTTACTAAAGATTAGTTGGCAACGCGTGCGTAGTTTAGATTTTTAATTTGATTACTTGTGTGTGCTTCTGCTGAGGAAGAATCCGAGCAGTTTTAGCGCTTGTAGTCTTATCAGTTGACTCTCTGACGACAGCAGTTTGAAGATTGTTCTAACTCCACCCTGAAATCACAACATAGAAATTAGCATATAATTTGACTACACACGTGGAAAATGTGGTTCTCGAAAGATGTGTGAAATCCGCACGTGTGATTTGATGATGGTTACCTTTGCATCAAATGCCGGCACCATAGAACTAGGGTGTTCGGACATCAAGGAGATCAGCATTTGCAAGACGTCGTGGAGATTCTCGTCCTGAAAATACAAGTTCAACAAAAGAACTAAGTAAAACAAAACTGACACGTGTCAGAAGGAGACGGAGCTATTCATATATCTTTCTCTCTCTCACTTCCTATGAGATATTGCATCGATAGTACACACAAATTCGCAATAAAAGTACCAGGACAACATACCTCGTGCATAGTTGTCAGATAGTTGAGAATTGACTGTAGTTCGTCCTCTTTTACACCGTTGCCGATCATGATCAATTGCTTCAAGAACAACAGAATGTACGCTCGAATAGTGAGGATGTCCTTATGCGCTGGCCTGGGACCATCTGAAAAATTATTTGTATTTTAAATAAGTATTAGCCTACAATTTATTAGTTCTGATAGACATTTCACTTCGAAGCTTTCAACTTTTTTTTGTTATAAAGCCAATAAGAAAATTATATTTTCTTAAACGATAATTTCGATTCGAATTTGAAATGATCATCAAAACAAGCGGTTTCAATACACACCCAAACCTTTAGGCGTAATCCCGCTCTTGGCCCGAGGGTTGACAACCCAGTAGTAGAACTTCAACGTGTGAACAGTCTGCAGTACAGTACTGACTCTCCTCACGCTGCCGTAGATATGCGCATCTGCCAGGAAGTCTGTAGCCAGGTAGCAGTACAACCTCGCCTGGACGGCGGCAGGCGTGTGGATCCACAGTGCAGGGTTGAACAATATATGGTCCAGGAGCTGCCATGTCAGGAAGGATTGGCAGAAAGACTGCGATTAGCATAGACCTTAAGCTGTCCGATGGTTGATAGCGTATGCTCTCTTGCTTTTTATGGTCCCCTAGTACATGGATATGCATTATCGTATCTACATTGAAACGATTTACAGCAAATTAATAAAAAAAAATAGGAAAATAATATTACCTATATTACCTAATTATACTATTATTAAGTAAGAAGCTATCGACATTTTTTTATATTAAAGTAACAAGTTCATATTAAGTAGAAAGGACGTTCTCCATTCTCCAAACCAAATTAATAGGCACCTAAAAAGAAATTAAAAGTGTATCAATCAAGCAGGTAAGTACACTAGTTTTACTAATATCACTTTTGTGTCAAGCTATTAGCATTGTGCAAAACTCTGTTATTTCCTCATCGTTTTGATTCATAATAGGATAAGTGTGTGTTTGCCATATCTCTAATAAACATAACTAAAATTGCAAAGCACTACTAGGGTATCATAAGTCGTGAGAAATCAAACTATCAAGGGATGTGTCTATTTAAAGGGTAGTCAACTTCAAATATATAAAACGTACCTCATTTAAAGTGACTTTATAATACTTAATAAAAACTATTTTATTAATTTGAAGCTCTTCGAATATCAACTAAAGTGGAGTAGATACCTGATGAAAAATAACCTTAAATTATGACTGCAGGACGTTCCCATATACTCCTGGATAACAATGGAAGTGCAAGACAGTACAGTATGGAATTTGGTGATAAAGCAAGAGGTACATGCGCTACAACCATCGAAAAAAAAACTTCAGTTTAGGTATAATCATATCGTGTGTGTGTGTCCGCGTGCGGAGAGTGTAAGTACATTCCATCTCGATTGGAAAAAAATATCTTTTGTAATTTTATGTTATTCTGGTACCTCTAGTAATTTATAGATAAGTTCCTATTAATATAATATTCCAATCGAGAAAAAAAAACTTCTTAATTACAAAAATGTACACATAGGGATATTTAAAAATATTTTGCTACCTATTTTTTTTTTATAGAGAATTTTTCCGCTTTTATAATTACTTTGGTACAATTAACAATGAGTAAAGGAGCCCACAACGCAATTTGTAAGTACATTACAAACATTTGCCCAATTATACGTAATTGATTTAATCCAATTAACATGTGTTTGTCTATGGTTCTCGAAGCGGTGCTGACAAAGCGACCCCGATTTTCACTGTGCAACTATGATGATCCCATACTTACATAAATAATTAGTTAAATAGAACGTCTTACGTAATATTTCTTATAAAAATGTACACAAAGTATATAATTTTAAGCGTGTTTGTACATATTTCATAAAGCGCGATGCCCATTCATTTTCTTATTAAAAACTTACTTAATAAAAGTCAAGAAAGCATTTGTTCACAAGAAACAGAACCGCGTAGCAAAAACCCTTATAAATTACCTTATGAAGGAGCAATTTTCCCACTTATTTATGTGAGCTTGTACCTTTGTAGCGACTACTAAACGGCCAGTATTATGGTAATATCCGAGAAATTAATCTCGACGGAACAGTGGAACGATAAAAAGAAAATTTATTGTATTAATTTTGGGCGAAATACGGTAAATTAATAAGAGTAGCAATTTTTTAAAATATGCAATTTATACACTGATTTTGCGTTTTATATAAAAATTATTAGACTATAGCTATTATGCTTATCAAATACAATAACTATATGGTATTTTTTACATTAAACTAAATGCTTGTTTCATAAAACTAATCTAAACTCAAGAATAGTTCTTGAATTCTATATTAACAACGAAAATCTGAAAGAACATACCTGTTTTAACAACAGATCCGAATTAGGGGAGCAGCAAGTGACAAGATGTTTGGTCAGATGCAGGAACGAGGCCAGCGTGTCGGGCGTGAGGTGGTCCCGATTGCATCGCTGGAGCATGTGCGAGATGACCAGGAACCCACGACACTGCAGCATGTGCTGCTGCACCGTGCTGCACGACTCTACCAGGGAGCACACGAAGCCCAGGAGCTTAGAGCTGTGGAGTGATCATTCCTCAAGTTATTTGTTTTGTTATTTAATTACTTTTTAAAAATGTAAGCAATCTTTGCCAAAATAACGGATACGCGAACCCTCGTCAAAATTCGCATGACGTCAGCGACGAAGCGGTGTCATTTGGTTGAAAAATGTGCTTCTTCTATTATTAAATACAGTTCGTTTTGGTATAGGCCGAAAGCTGGTCGCGCGCATTTCGTCCTTTCATCTTAGAAACTACCAGGTTCTCATAATAACGCATGAGATATCACTGGTCACATTCATTGACATCAGAATACATAGACACGCTTATGCATAAATTTAATATCGAGCCCACCTTTGATGTGAGATGGTTTAATTTAAATGGACGCGCGGGGGTAAGGTTAGGTTATATTTACCCCACATATTACCCGGACGCGACCGGCTGTGACACGGGTGCTTTGAACTGTCGTATGTTTATCATACGCGATTCGACCTACCCACGTCGATATTAAGAATTTGTGTAGATTATATGGAACGCTGCTATACAAATATTTTACGCATTCGCTAGCGAACGTAAAAACAAAGGTAGACCTCCAGATTAGAGTACATCCAAATATTGGAACAGCTCACAATACATGGGTTTGTCTTTCTCTTGTATAAAATTTTAAAAGGACAGTCATATAATTTAATTTATAACCATCTATTTAAGCTAGCTAAACCACCTAATCAGAGACAGGTGGTGAGCCTAAAACACAAAAAGGTAATATGATATTAGGTACTCATTCTGTTTTGCTTATACGGCGATTTGAAAGCCCCAATATTCGGATTTATATAGAAGACTTAAATAGGTAATTATTACAATGTTATGTTAAGAGTAATACCCGCTCAGTTCTCGAAGACGTTTAAAATGAATTGAGCACGACTTATGCAGCATTTGCAATCTCTGCTCAAACTACATAATTTAAATTCTCTGTCGAGAAACTCAATGTAGCAAAGCTTGAACTTTGAAGTAAATAGGTACTTATATCATTAGGTTCGTTCAATATTGTTAAAATCACGGTTTGTGAAGGATTTATAGAATTTTTTCTGTGAGGTAAATAAAAAAAATAAAATACAAAATATTTCAAAATCATACGAATATTAATCATTCGACTCTCGTTGTTACACTCATGTTAGTATGAAATGTGGGATTTTGAATTTTGGGATTATGAAAATTGTGATTAAATCCTTTTACATCTAATTATGTAATTCAAATTAATATCACGTCTAATAATTTAATCTTTGTGCCCAAATTAACCCTATGCTAAATATTAAATTGTCACCGCAAAATGGCGGCCATAAATCTAGTTAGAGCGGACTAGACACCAGGCAATTAGAAGTTGGCAGGAGTTAGTCGACGACTCCTATTACCCAGTCGCCTATGGATGGTGGAGAGTTTCGAGAGTCGATTGCCAGCGGACAGTGAAAGTGCATTTAGCCGATTAATACCAGCGAAGCCACTAAGAATATTAATGAATGGCTTTGGAGCTCGCAAACGCTCGCTAAGCTTAAATAGCTGCTCTTTAGCTTAGGAATTATGTCAAAGCTATTATACTAGGCCTCATATTTGAGTAATAAAACTAACCATTGGTTTAAAGATATTTCGAACCACTTACCAATCATCTATCTACCTACGTATTATACACTTCTCATCAAAAAAATCGAAACACTTTCGTTTTTATTGTTTTTGTCCTAATTTTTAAAATTACTCATCATACAAAATACGAAACCTATGAAGACTTAATTTGAATTTAGAACATTAACATTAGGATTTATAAACCTCATACTACTCACTATTAAATGACATTTTACATTTATTCCTATACACATTTTTCTGATAATCCTTATCAAATCATAAACTGCGAGGTGTTTCGATTTTTTTGATGAGAAGTGTATATTATCCAGTCAATATGTTCATATTATGGTTTTCAATAAGATTAAATTGAGCAATTAATTAATCTTGAGCAATTAACAAGTAAACATATTTCCTAGTCCCTTTGAGCGAATTTGAAGCCAGCAACGTCCTGGGATGGGACTAAAGTAGATCAATGACACCATAAGTACCAGGAGAACATACCATAGCATGGGGTCTCGCTTCGGGTCCGTGGTGGGCGCGTCGTGCGGTATATCCAGTTGAGCGAACAACGGGAACAAAACCTGAACTCCGCCGATGGAATTCAACGCACTGTGTATTGAATGCGTCACGACCGCTTTTACTTCCTAGAATAAGAAATAAAAGCAGTAATAAAATACCAATCGATAACAATATGTGGGTAATTGGTACCTACCACTGAAGCAAACTTTAATAATTTCATACAACCATGAGACTTGTAAGACAGTTTTAATAAGAATGTAATAGGATAGTCGCTCACAACTCGCCTATTTATTTAGGTCACGTAATCTCGCTATAACTTTTAGCCCGGTTCATAACTTTAGCTAACTTGATATCTAATCCAATTAATAAGTTTTATAACACTATTCTAAGCTATTGGCTGCAAGTTAAATGGTGCCTATAATAAAATCCAGTCTATCTTGTTTTCAATTAAGGAACCCGCGCCAAAGAACAAATCACGTTTTAAGTTGCACTCATTGTACTAGGCACACATAGCTATTGAGGAGATTACCTGCAGCATCAACGCATGAGGCGTGTGCACGAAGTACGAGACATTGCCTTTAGGCGCAGACTGCAGGCAGAGCTGGCCGTCAGTCGCCACCGGGTTGTACATGAATACTATTCCTGATGACAGCTTACCGTCATATAGTACCTGATGATGAAATTGTTGATATGAGAAATTATATGAATTATTGAAAATACCGAATATTCGTGCTTTGATAAACAAAAAATTAGAAAATGATTATTAATATAAAAATGCGTTTTTTTTCTTTTATCAAGATTACTTTTTATAGTTCAAGTTTTATTTATGAATCTAGAAAATAGATAATAATGAGTAACAAATATTTATAGGTAGGTAATTATAAGTAACATGCAAATCCCAAATAAAGCTTACCTGATAAAAGTACACAAACAGATTATCATGGTTACCAGGATTACATGAACCCAATAGAGATTAGGACAATAAAACAACGCCCAAATATCCCGCACAATGATTGCTTTCAGTTTATTCACTCAATAAACTACGAAAACAAATTTTAAAAAAAGAACACAATCTTATTATGAAAACAGTCACTGTGTAAAATGAAAATTCTTTGTTACTATACTTACTTACTTATAGAATTACTACATGCAACAACGTGGCACATTCATGAAAGCATTTAAATAATAAGAAAATTAAAATATTTTCCCAATTACACACAAATAGATACCGATTGAACTTAACTACTACCTACCATGCTAATGTTGCCACCAGTTTTCATGTTCCATTAACAGTTAGAGCTGTATTTTAACAATTTATTAGTCATTATGAACTTCGCCGAACGTCTTAACATAAAAGACTTCAACCCATCAAACGAATCATCTATGTCTAATACCTACAAACTATTAGCAAGAAGAACACACAACGAAACGCTCAGACTAAGGCCTGCAGTTAAGTCCCCTATTAGGAGGTTAAAATGTTACCAGGAGTTCATGATAATACGAGAGGTGAAATGTCGAGTAGTGACGTGCTTGGCCATGACTGGGCGGAGAAATTATTACGTTAAAAATAAAACAAATTTGTGTGGGGAAAAGCCATAAACAAATTAATTTGAACTCATCGCGACTTAAGCCGTATGCTATTCGTTCCGGGTGTTTGGAGTTCTAAAGTGAATCCTAGCAGAGCTTAAGTTTGCAGAGCCGCGACGTGCATTACCGGGCTAATCTGAGTACCGTCTCGGCGGGAGTGCACTTAAGCTCCCACTACTTTCTGGGAGCCTGGTACGCTCGGTAATAAGATAACGTGTTTATGTTAACAAGTCGATGAGGTCTAAAAGTAATTTGTACAAACCTCAATAAAAAAAATTAAATAACAAAATACGAAAAGTATTGCCACAAAATCCTTGATTACGCGTTAATTATTTATCAATTATTGTACCTTTCTTTACCATGATTCTCTTTTTTATATTATGTTAAATGATGATTTCCATCGCAGGTGATATAAAAATATGATAAAATGCAATCGTTTAGACTAGCGAGTGCATTGAACTTGCTTCCCACCACACTACTGTAGCGACCCTCATTTCATCCAGTTTCTTGCACAACTTCTCTAACTTATGACATCCTAGTACTTAAGTCTGTCGCGACTGCAATGTTTCAGACTTAACACGGCGGCTTGCCTTACTTAACATGAATTATGTCTATTGTATAAAGTTTATGTGGATAAATGTGATATTTCTGCCTTAAAACGATAACGAAAACGATTTAATAGTCGCAATAATAAAATAAGGATTATCATAAAGTCAGCTTAAGATAAAAACTCTAGGGTACGAGAAAGAGAGTCTTGATTCAAGACGTAGGTTTTACATAGCGATTATTTACATTCCCTTTAAGTATAATTATAACTTTGAACACTCCAGATAACACGTAATAAACCAAACTTGAGCAAGGGTTTCAGTTACATGTATACCCTTTAGCGAAGAACTTGTGTAACCAATCCTTGGTACACGGACTCTCTGGGTAGATTTAATTTTAAAATACCTATCTATAGCGCTATTCAAAACAACTTTGTACCGGGGAAGGCACCTCGTTGCAAATATTGTATTAAACTTTGAACACGCACAAGACAGTCACTATTCTAGAAGCGCTCGTATCATATAATTATATTCAACAATAAAAATATATCTATTATAATATATATATCTAATATATCTATATATATATCTAATATATCTATCATTTGACAAGATAAGAACCAATGTGACTCGAGTCAAAAATTTTGCCAGACTTGTTTTAGTATTGGCAAAATCCGAGATTATCACTTGCTATGAAACGGTGTAGGAAAACATCGTGAGGAAACCTGCACGTCTGAGGGAACTTGACTAGTTCTCGATAGATGTGTGAATTCTGCCAACCCGCACCGGGCCAGCGAGGTGGACTACGGCCTGAATCCCCCTCGCATTGAGGGGAGGCCTGTGCCCAGCAGTGGGACATTCGACCACTCGGCTACCACGCCGCTATAGATTTAAAACACAAAAAAATCTACTATCTTTTACAAAACTATGTGCCCGAAAACCTGTTTCATTCGCGAAGACACTAATGCGAACATGGTTTTAGACCATATAAGGTCCATTCAACGCAGTAGCACACACGCCGGGTATCTGTTAATAAGAATTTTAAAACGTAGTGAAGTCCAGTTCTGAAACTAGTGTCAACCGAAGACTGTACATCTACGTCCCATGAAGTCTGCCATAGTTATGTCAAAAGTTTGTGCCGGTTCGTAACAAAAGTTGGTCGGTAACGGCGGCGGAAGTATACTTCTTATTCAGTTCTCACAAACATCTCGTTCCTATAAACCCTGACCACGCAGGAGCGTCAAGACGCGCGCTGTAAAATATTTTCCAATACCTAAATACCTAACTGTGTCAATAAAGATAGAATTTCCGTGGTAAAATTCACATGTCAACGTTGCAAAATTCATTTCGTTAGAATATAGGCCATTTCTATTTGTCAATACAGTCCGTTTTCTTGACACCCCAGTCTGCTCAGGGCTTTATAAGTTACGTACGATGTCGCCTTTGTGTCAAGATTAATATCTTCTTCTATCATCAAAAGTTGATTTGAATATTTTATTGTTTCAAAAACGGTAGTTCTTTGAAGTCACCAATTATCGCATCAAAAACATAAATGTAAAATGAGAGCCAAGTTCAATATTATGATTATGCCTTAGTTGTTGACTTCAACGACAAAAGAAGTGAGATCTAAATGGGCGCCAAGTTCGGTGGTCGGTCCTGAAATTTATTTATAACAACATAAAATATAATTTCTTCATATAACTTAGGATAATATATTGAAGCCTAAGGTCTGACTTGGCTTGTTTTAACTGAGAAGATCCGGCAAGAAACTCAAATGACTAACTAATCAAGTAATTCAATATTAAACTGTCAAAAACAATTACTTATCAAAATCTCCAATATATAAAAATGAGTTTTGTAACCGATTTTGTTTAGGTAACTTCATTTTGGTTAGGTAAAGGGACACAAAAGGTTATATTTTTCTTATTAATTACGACATACCTACCCTAGATCGTGTGTAGGTAGGTATCTCTGATGCAATCATATACAATCTCCATAATGAATGAATATCACAAAAAAGCGGGCCCCTCGTGAATTATTCATGAAGTTACGGATTTCAAGTACTAGGGTGACAGTAACGCGTGGATATTAGTCAAATTAGTACCTACGGCAAGTCGACGGCGGCGAGGAGGTATCCCCGAACTCATTATTATCTGTATCACAGAGATAATTAATAAAAAAAAACCAATTAGAAAAGTTTTAATTGCATACTGACAGAGCTTTTTTTAAAACTTTTATATGTACTTCATAAACTCCCTAAAATTTGATCAGAGGAGAGTTAGAATATTATGAACTGGCTAAGCTCACGACTTCGAACGTTCGGAATATAGGAACCAAATGGGGTTTATAGTTTTCCCATGGAAGCTTAATATTTTTTCAAAAATAAAAGTAGCCTAAGTTACTCCTTGTAACCTCAGCTATCTGCCAGTGAAAGTCCCGTCAAAATCGGTCCAGTCGTTTGGGAATTTCCCTAAAACACACAAACTAACGACATGGAAAAAAATAATTAAACTGCTTTCTGCGTTATACACAGCGCGTATACTTTCATGGCGTTTAGTAAAAAATTGTTATTTTGTCATAACAAATAGACACTTCAATATTATTATTTATTTAAAGATATAGATTTATTCAAAATCGAGAGTCACCTTATTATAGCAGTAATGACTTAAAGTCTTAAAGACTTAATCTTTATCCCTATTGTACTAAGGCTACAGAAATCTAAAGGTGTTACGAGTGTTTCAAATTGGAATTACTTAAATACTAAAGACATTCCATTCCAGTGTAATGATTTAAGTTTAATAAGGTATTATTTCAGAGTTTTGTTATTAGTTCCCTTAAACGTGATACCAGCGTAACTCCGTAGTAGTTAGGACCTATCACTTGATAAATGGCCCACTGTCTATTATTACTTTTCTAATTACTTTGGTAAAGGGATACAACTGCGAGGTTTGAAGTACATAACCTTTACGCCTGCATTCCAGGGGTAGGCAGAGGTGCACCATAATCACATTTCATCGATCGGAGAAAGTGCAACGTAATTTTAGAAATTGCCCCGGGGTCGTCCCCAGTCCTTTTTATGGTACCCGTAGTACAAGCATTGCTTAGTTTGGGATCATTTCGTTTATTTTTTTTTATGACATGTTTTTTTTGAGATAGGGAGGCAAACGAGCAGACGTTTCATCTGATGATAAGTGAGTAACGCCGCCCATGGACACCCGCAACACCAGGGGCATCGCAAGTGCGTTGCCGGCCTTTAAGGAATGAGTATGCTCGCTTCTTGAAGATAGGTATAATGTACCCACTTTGTAATATTGAGTACAATCATGTCAATTCATGATTTACTTAACATCCTGTACGAGACAGCAACAGGCCTTTTCGAATATCTTATTAAGGCTAATGAAGCCCAAAATTCTCCTACCTGAAACTTTCACAATCCGGGACCGATATAAACAACTTTACAGTGATGGACTCTCACAGAACCAGCGAGCCGTGTAAACAGCGCTGACTAAATAGTAGATACTGCCCTGATATGACTGGGGCGAGCGAAATTTTTTTTTTCCAAAATATCCTTTGAACCCATACACACAAAGATTGAATTTTTGTGCTGTAAATAGGTACCCACGCGGTAACGCGTCTTAATCCGCTCGTATAATTGATGTATTTCTTTTTCAAAAATATGCTTCTTCTTTACACAGGAAGTCAGCCGCCACCTTTATTCTTTATCACGTTCATATCACCTATTTTTATTTTGTGTATTTATTGAATTTGCTCGTGCTATTAATTACTTGATACTGGTCAAAATACCCGCTTAACGCAGGTGGAGCCATTCATCATCTTATTCCGTTTAATTTCATCATTTCGTAAAGGAAGAAGTTAATAGTTTGTTTTGGTATCGGTAAAAAAATTGTCGCGCGCGTTTTGTTTGACGCGCCTGTGGGTGCAGGGTCGTTATGTCTGTGAACCGTCTGTTAATTCGAGTTATTATGAACCCAAAAACTTTGTATTAATATAAAATTAAAGTTGATGCTGAATTTCAACAAGATTATTTAGATGAATTACTTCAGACAGACCAGACGAGAGTCAAATAAACTAAAACGTTATCCCCTTTGATGATACAACCAAGTAAAACAAAGTGAAACTTACTTCGTAATTTCGAGATCATTTCGAATTAATTTTCATTAAACATTAAAACACTGCCTTACAATCGAGTTGCAAATGAATAAGAAAATCTCTGAGTGAAGTTTGAGATAAATATTTGCTCGCAACCCTTTAGAATATCAGCTTGAATGGACCGCTAGAGATAAATCGCACGATTTAGCTGATTTCACGGGAAATCGCAACGCTCTAGCGAATTTAACAATCGAAGAAATTAAGTCCCCCATTGTTGGCCTGCGCGCCTTTTATGCATTAAATGATTCCCGCCTCTCACTGTTCCTAAATGGAAATGATTACATTAACGATAAAATAACGAAGTCCATCCCGTCAAAGGTTTTCCTCATTTATATCTAGTAATTAAAAATCATGCATTTTATACATTAAAATTTCTAACCGTTTAATTACTTTCTACCAGGAGACCATGAATTAGTAAATGCAAACATATCGACACCATTAGAAGCCTCTTCCGTAGATAAGAAATCCGTTCGTTATATTCATCTTACGTCATAAATCTACCGGGATACCACGAGTTAGTGATTCTAAAAGACATCGAAAGAATCAGAATCCCCTTCCATAGGTAGGTAAGAAATTATATTTACGGACGTTACGAATGTACCAGGATACAATGAGTTAGCGAATGTAAAGATATCGACAGAATTAGAATCCTCTTCCATAGACAAGAAACTCGTGCGTTATATTCATCTTACGTCGTGAATGTTCTGTGTTGGGTCGTGTACCAGGTCGCCGTAGCGGTCCACGCGCACCTCTGTGCTCGGCAGCGGTTGACACTCAGCGTCGAAACGAAACTGACCCTGGCACCACACGTGGACAAAAGCATATGAATATTAACAATGCGACCGTGAACTGTACAGGTATAGTGCTGAGTGATGATGTGGGCACAGTCACGGTTTGATTTCATACTCAATTATCTCGTAATGGCACGTATGAGGGAGAAAGAGAGACTAAACGAGTTAAAGACGACGATATCATAAGGTTCGGAAAATTGATTCTGAATTCAAAACCGTGAGTATGCGCTGTAAATGAAAAACACACACTTAAAGCGAGACAAACATAAAACCGAATATAAGTGCAAGCGGCGCGACATGCTTACACGCTTGCATGCTTCAATATCTACGAGCATGGAGGCATGCGCGGCGGCCACTTCGCGCGCCTCGTCAGCCAAGCGCAGCCCCTTGGGCGTCGCGTCTTCCTTGACAACTACGCATGCTCCTTCTGTTTCTGCTGCCTCGGTATCTTCTTCGGGGAAAGCTGTATCGGGAGTCTCAGGTTCGGGAGTTTTGGGGGAGGTTTCGGGTTCGGGGGGCGGGGCATCAGCGATCTCAAGCTTGGGAGCAGCCGTCTCGCTCACCCTTTTATGATTCTCCGGCAAACTGATGTTGCATTCGTTGTCGAAACGGAACTGACTCTGTGTCCATGGATAGCAAAAAACAGAAACAGAATTTCGATGGGTTAATATTTTACTAGCATTCCATATTGATTTATTCCTAGTTGCTAATATGGAGGCTGCTCTCGTTATCGAGAGCCACAGGTTCGATCCCTGCTCTAGCCATGAATTTATTGATTCGCGTCCACTATCAACACAAGATTTGTCATAAGATTATATTTCACTAAGTAATTTGACATAGTTACTTGTATAAAATTTGTTTCGTGAAACATTCGATCCCTTAAAATGTGATCTTCAACTGGAGCCGTCTACACACAGTCCGATTAGAACAGTATATATTTTCACTTGATATGCTTCTTTAACTAATCTATCTAGAGGCAAGTTGGATCGTCCTACCAGCTACAAAACCTGACCGATCCTGGAGTTTTTTCAACTTGTTTCAACCTACCTTATATCCAGGGCCGAGGCGATGCATGGCGCAGATCTGGTGCGTGGTGAGAGCCTCCCCGAACAGATAAATGGCCGCCATCTGTCCGCAGAACACCCTCTCCTCGTCCAGCTCGGCCGTGGCGCCGATGTAGCACTTATCGAAGGGCTGTTGACAAAACGAGTATCTAGAATTAGCCAAAGTCTATAGTGGCCATGTATCTTTTTAATGTATAATAAAAGTGTCGCTTCAGGCAGCGTTATCCATACCGCTAATAATCAGTTAGTACCTTCGAAATTATATAAGATGGAAACATGTAGTTGGTTTTAAAACCAAGCTGATTTTTATTCTGTAAATGCGGATTCATTCACAGAATAAAAATCATACGGGAAGAATTAAAAATCTCCTTTTTGAACTTAAAGAATAACAACATATTTAGATACTCCGGACGCTTTACACGAAAAAAACATAGAAGCAACTCACGACGAAATACGCCGTCGATAATAATAAATTATGTGAAATCAACTATGATGAAAAATGCATCTTTTCAAAGTTCGATAAGTAAATAGAGTACGTGAGTTAAAGTTAAGATGAGTGTACGTAAGTCTATCAAGTCCAGCTCCACAGAGTTTCCTTTAACTGGACACTAAATTAGTTTAGAAACACCAAGTTATTTCTTGGAATTAAATTTCCTTGAGACATAATCCCGACACGAGTCGTTTCAAAGTGGAAATACTTTTAAAGCGAAATATGACTTTTATATAGTCGACGACGACAGTAGCAGCCGAGTAAAGCTCTACGCTATTAAATACTAAAACGAACTGTATCAATTCGTGCAAAAAGCTCATTTTTCAACGACATATTATCGAAGATGCGAGTGAATTTAGTCGCGCGGTCGCGTGTCTTTTGCCACAGACATTTAAACTTTATGTATATTAACATAGAGTACATTTTCAAAACGAGTCAAGTGGATTCGCTCGCTCCAGTATACTGCAGACAATTGAACGTTACTTATCTGCAAACTACGTTATTGTAACCAACTGTAAAGATTGTGCAAAAAGTTTTCTAATATAGCATGAACAGTGGGGTTACCGCGAGGCATTAGTACTCTGGGCACACATAGGCGTCAAGACGCGCCTGTCAACATTTTTACCAATACTAAAACGATCTAGGAACGACTAGGCAATGGTAGCCTCTTGGGCAAGAACACCCGCCTTGAACGTAAGGGCTGCAAGTTCAAATCCCAGCCCCGCACCTCTGAGATAATTTTCATGTGCGAATGTCATTTTCAACAATGATTACCACTTGCTGAACGGTGAAGTTAAACATCATGAGGAAACCTGCACGTCTAAAGAAAGGCGTGTGAAGATCACGAACCCGCACTGGGCCAGCGTTGTTGACTATGGCCCAAATCTCCCTCGTATTGAGGGGGAATGTGCCCGGTATAATTCCAAATGGCTCGCCCCCTATTACCTACATTGAGACCAAAATACATCGGCGAAGGGTGGGCGCACTACAGTGCACCTCTGTCTACCCCTTCGGGGAATATAGGCATGATGATGATGTATATAAAACGATATGTGTTGACTCACAGAAAAAGCTAATTCATTAAAGAAATGTCAAGATAGCTTGAGCGAATTTGACGCGTGGTCACGTTGTTGCTTTACTACTTCTTCTACTTCTTTTTCAGCCTATAGGCCTCTCCTCTTTCACGCCACGCCTCTTTCTCTTGCTTTACTACAGAATCTAATCATTATTTATACTAATACAGAGTTTGTTTTGATATTGGTAAACATTTTGATGTGCGCATCTACACGCCACAATGTGCGCACGGCTTTGTCGAAGTATTCGAAGCCAATAAATTGCTAAGGAAGAGGAAGAAAGGGATAAGGACAAAATACTTATGGACGGTACCTACCTTCTGAAAATCGTTGACGTTACAAAGCGTGGCGGTTGTCACATAATAACTCCTCGAGTGGCATCGTAAACCAAATCGTTTCCATAGTGCAAATAGTAAAAGAAAAATCATTGTAGCCGAATTTAATTTCTTTGAGAGATTTGCGCTGAAATTTTATCAGACAAACAAAACTAGATAACAAAGTTTCCAAAAAGCCAGCGCTTTTTATTTTGGACTAAAATTTAAACGATAAAAAGTGTTTTATCGTACACGTCACAATACTCCGACTAACTTATTTTGACATTTTCTTAAAAAAAAAAAACAACTTAATTTATCTAGTCTTATGGAAAGATAACATATTTCCAGAGAAATGAAATGCGAAGGTCTTGTGAGTGGTTCCATGTTTTAATTGTATTAATTTCGTTCAAAATACAACCCTTGATTATATAACACAAGCACTATTTACTCGTATTAGTGGACGCCTGCCTTTCACGCAAGGGGTTTAAGTTCAAATCCCGGGCCCGCACCTCTAAGATTGTCATATGCGAATATAATTTTCAATAAAGATTACCACATGCTGAACGGTGAAGGAAAACAACGTGAGGTAACCTGCATGTGAAGTTCATCAACTTGCACTGGACAAGCGTTGTGAACTATGTCCGCTATAATATTACATTGGGACCAAAATACATAAGCAGTGTGGGTGACACTGCAGTGTATCTCTGCCAGCCCATTAGAGTAATACTGGCGTGATGATATATTATTATTGCACATTATGTGCAATAATAATAAAAATAAATTAATGGTAAAAAAAAACTTGCTTTCAGTTAATTTTCGTGTTCTCCTCAGCAAGTCTTTTCATTTGATACCCATACTGTGGTACTGCAGAAAAAAGAACTATTCCGCCATCTTGGATGATCCGCCATATTGGAATTAGAATGACGTCACATAGCTAAGCATGCATTGTCATCCTTAATAGGCGTGTATACCAAATTTCAGCTCAATCGGTTAAAGATAACTGATTTAAAATTCAGTTGCAAGATTCCACCCCATACATACATTGCAAGTTAATATAAAGCTTGTAATAAGTAGGAACAGTTTAAAATGTTAGTATAACTTTTAAGTAACATTTAAACATGCAAATAAGTTAATCCCATAAAAGTTAATGCGAATTAAGTTTTTGGAAACTGTTTAACAAATATCGCTGACCCCCAGTCCCATTAAGTTTTACGAGCTTCGCTGACCTGGCTCGCCACTCGCTTTATACCTAATAATAACATGTAAATTCCCATTTACAGCTAAATAGGCCTCTGTAGACTCACAAATATAACGCTTTTATTCCCACATGAAGACATTTTAGGCACAATTTAAATATTTTTAATTGAAAATCCTGAATTATTTACTAGGTTTAATTAAATTGCTTTATATAATACCTAGACAACTAGTTACTATAAAGCAGATTATTTTGGTGGTTACTAAACGAATTAAGCAGATCAGCCATCTTTAATAAGATACAATTATTTCAATTAACACTCCTCTTACTCACAATATGTATTTATACTACATTTTAAATAGTAAGATAAGCTTGATTCGCCCTAACCCTACTACTGGGGACACCGAATTTATTTAACTACTATTGAAAATGTACTCTCTGCAAATATACATAAAGATTGAATGTCTTCGCCAAAAGCCACACGACCATGCGACTAATTTCCATCGCGTCATCAATGAAAAATGTTCTTCTTCTATAAGTTAATACAGTTCATTTTGATTTTAGAAAAAAATATAGCCGTGAGCGTTTCGACGCTCCTATTTGTTTCGCTTTGTGTTTTTGATTGCTCCTAGCACTCTGAAGTTGAAACTACGGGCATAGGGTATATCTCCTTCTAAATAAACCGCATCTCCGTTTTAGATAATTACTTCGTATCTTCATAACGGTGGGAGCTTTCTTGGCCGGCTGTATGCGTGCCCACGTCCAAGCACCCCGGTGAATATTCATAGTGGCATGCATGCACTATAACCTCTAACACGTACTGTTATCCCAGTGAGGGTGGAGTTCAGAGTACCAGGAGTGCATAAACCACCAGTATCTATATATAAAGATCCATAAGCTCTTAAACTATATAAATGAAATCGCCATTTTTAATTAAATAAAACTATTTTACGGATTTTATCGCGTTTATTAACTATTTTATTGTCCCGAAGTTTCGGCTGCTTTACAGCAACCATGGTCCCGGGGGGACTGAGGTGTTAGACGTCCTGATGTTATAGTTAATAACTGGGTACCCTCATATTTAGTTGTTGTTTGCGGTCCGATCCACGCAGAAAGTGCTCACAGTGTCTTGAGGTCTTGCAGTGGTTGGTTTTGGATTTAATCATATTAATCACTGGATCCCAAGTTGGAGGTAGCACCCAGCCATCTTCCCTATTGAAATTAGGATATTTTTTAATTTCAATAGCCTCACGTATCATCCTTGGTCGGAGTCGGTGTTCTTTTGCGAGGATATGCGGTTTATCAAATCTGATATAATGTATAGTTCAATGTATAGTATTCGCGTAAATATAAGAAAACAATATGTCGCCATTTTTATGTATATATTTTGAGTTCTATTCTATCTTGAAATTAGAATTAACAGTTTTCCGATTTTCGCTAATACATTATTGTATTATTAAGATCAGTTCCAATACTAGACCTCATCGAGAGTCCAACTAAGGCGTCTTCTTTGAAAACTATTGTGAATTCTAACTATCAGGAGTAAGAAATGTGTGGCGGGCTTACTCCAATACAAAAATAAAGCTCCTCATCATTAAATACACAGGGAAGTTGCCCTGTAAAGGATTGGATTTACTTGATGTCCATTTGCGAATTACAATTATTAAAATGTTGCAAGTTTAACAATCCCTTCTCAATTCTTTCACTAATAAAACATGGCGGAACATTTTGACAGCTGTTCTGACACGAAAGACGATTGAAACTGTATTTGCAATCATGCAACGGTGTTACGTAATCGCTCGGCACGTATTACGAGCCCATCGGAGCGGCTATATTTTTAATCGGATTAAATAAACGTGAGCTTGTGCGTAACAACAAGCGCAAATCATTAATGTAGCGAAACCAATGTATGGATTTGAAGGGATTGATGATGGATGATCCCTGCGTAACGACTGTGATCATTTTGGAAATCATGAAGTCCGGAGCACCACTGGGTCGAGCGAATAGCTTGATATTTAAAAAAAAACTCATCGAATTGAGAACCTCCTCCCTTTGGAAGTCGGTTAATAATAATAAATGCTCTGTACCAATTTGTATACTTACTTAAAGATAGATTTTTTACGGTGAGAGCCACGCGATCACGCACCAAAATTTACACGCGTCATTGATGACATTTGGTAGTGAAAAACTCTTAACAAAAACCGCTACTATTTTTACTATTTATTGACGATTCATAAGTGCCTGTATTGGTTTATATGAATAAAAAATATTCTAATTCTGATTCTGATTCGCCGAAAATATTAAAAAGCAAAAAATAATAAACCTTAATAACAAAGTTTTTAAACTAATGTAAGTATACCTAAGTCATTTAGCGCCGGCGCCAAACAATCAATGAACAATAAATTTAAAGAAATAACCAAATTAAATTAACAAGTCTTGCCCAATGTCTATTTTTTAGGGTTCAGTACCAAAAGGGTAAAACGTCTGTCTGCCTCTCCGTTTGTCACCAGGCTGTATCTAATGAGACGTGATAGTTAGACAGTCAAAATTTTCACAGATGATGTATTTCTGTTGCCGCCATAACTACAAATGCTAAAAAACAGAATAAAAAAATATGTAAGGGGGCTACCATACAAAAGCCATAATTTTTTTGCCGTTTTTATACATAATGGAACGGAACCCTTCGTGCGCGAGTCAGACTCGCGCCTGGCCGTTTTTTTTTTAAAGTTCAAAAATCAAAACCGAATGCGGATATTACTCAGATTATTACTTAACATAAGAACTTAACTCTTCGTAATGCTCTGCGGCGAATTTTTTGAAGGTTGACAATAATGGTTTACATGAGATCCGCCACCTTTGAATTAAGATCAAGTGAGTACGTAAGTGTCATACAATATAAACAATCAAATTCTAATATGGGGGAACTTTACCACAGTTCGGGCTCCTTAGGGCCGCTCCTTAGTATATACTAGCACGATGGGATATTACCATTAAACTGCAAGCGCAAGAGCTTTTCAGAACTTTCCTAGACGAACTCTTAAAACTACCATTGTTATGAGTTCCGCGTACATTCCACGGGAATTTGCATTGCATTGCCAGCAATAAATTGCCGCTAACGACACGTACGTGACGAGTGGGGCGCGCAACTTGTCGCTACGGGGGATGTTCGACGTAGATAACTGAATGTATTATGCTAAGCTCCTGTGGAGTTATGAGCGCCTGGTACTTGAGGACGGATTAAGGAGTTAACTAACTACTTTAGAGACAGATTACAATCGGTGGCAAGATGGCGACAATGGTGCCGATTATGTTGTACACAAACTACAACTGGAGTAAATTTTAAAGTACAAAAATATTGCGGTCTTGCTCTAACACTACGCTAATGAGCAGGACGGCAATACATATAATAACTAAGGCAGATTTAACCATGATATTATTTCCCGCCAGGGCCAATCTCAACTAGTGGTGGTCTCTGGTGTGTCAGAATACAAAATCAGCATTGTAATATCCATCAAACGAGGTCAAAGATGTTAAAATGACAAATATAAGGCCAGTTATACACCATCATTTCAATCTGTCAGTCCCCTGATTTTGCTTACAACAGTTTTCTTGCTAATAACCATCACATTAAGATTAATTGTTAAATCAAAAATACGTAATAAATTAAAACTCACGTCATTAGTAGACACGAACCACGCCATCTCCGTGCTGGACGCGAGCTGACCGTTCACCAGACACTTGATCTCACTCTTCGTCCACCTGTTGTATATGTAGACGATTGCTATCGCGTACCACCTGAACACACAAAGTTAAACGGGTTAAAAAATATTTATACTTACTTGGCAAAACATTATAAAAAAAGAAAATTGAATCGAATTGCATTAAAAAGTGAGTTGTTGTCGATTCGACTAGACTCGGCATCCCTAATCGAGGCCAGATAAGGTACCGACCTAACGACATATTTTATGTGATAGATACCTAACAAAACTGGTATTTACTTCTGTATTCAAGTATTTATTTATGTTCGTAGGTACAAAACCTTGCTGTGTCGTTGTGTCATATCTATCACTCCCTCATCATTTTAATGTGAGTTCATTCGCTTTATCAGCTGATTTTTAGGGTCGCAGTGCGTAAGTTTTGACACCAACTTTGGATATTAATTGCTCAGAAACTAAATTAGTTACGTATATTTTGTCTTCAGTAAGCAATAACATATCAGCTGCCCGATATGACTCCCAAATATTATTTCCGACTTCAAATACATACTGTACTTCACTTTTGAAATTTGTTGAAAAATTTCCAAATATGGCAGCTTTCAGCGTAAAAACAAACAAGTCAAAAATTTCAAAACAGTACGTGCACTGTGAATGTGAAATAAAAATAACGGAATAATGTTGGGGTCAACTTTTCGCACGGCAACGGGGCTCGGCGCTCGGCGCAGTCAGTCTCATCGCGAAGTTACTAAACATGTTTGTTTATTTATACATCAACTTTATTCACTAGCCTCATTTAATATTTCAGAGTTAAACGTTGCGCAGTGGAATCCAGTAGTGTAGTCTGTTTAATATATACAAATCAAATCGTGACCTATTAGAATTTTTTTTTTCATTCCAATACAGGGGTGGTTCAATATAAATTGGTGACACGGAATTCTCCGGGTCATTTATTTAGATGTCATCATCATTTGCTTTACCTTGTCCCATTAATTGGGGTCGGCGCAGTATGTCTTTTAAGAAAAAGACATGGAAGACCATTCATCTCGCTTTTCCGTCATACTGACATCCACTCCGATCTCATTCATATCATCCTTTATACAGTCCATCCATCTTTTCTTGGGTCTTCCTCTCGCTCTATATCCGTCCACATTTATACTCATCACTCTTTTAGTCACATGATTCTCATCTCTTCTCATCACATGTCCAAACCATTCTAATCTCCTACTTCTTACTTTTTCGGTTATGGGCGCCACTTTTATACTACCTCTGATATACACATTTCTCACCTTATCCATTTATTTAGATGTAAGATGGGATATAAATAAATATATCATACCTCCTCGGTTGGAACTCGTATTTGACGCAATGCTGAAAACCCTTGCCGCGAACTTTCATCGAAGTCAGCACGAGACAGTTGCCGACGAAGTGGGCCGTGTACCCCACGCCTTTACTCGTCTTGAAGCTGTCAAAAGAAATTTATCCCAAACTAAGTCAGGTGCAAACTATGGGTGCCCGGCTGGGAGTGATCCCAGTTGCACCTAGACTAGGGTAAATTCCAACAAGGTCATTTCCGAAATTATCCGCTGACTAGAATCATTTAGTTAAACTAACTAACTAACCCTAAAGCAGTTTAGCCCTAGTACTAGGGTAGTATAAAACACAGGAAGTTACATTTAAACCGCTCCACTCGAATCGAATGAGAAGTTAGGCACATGTGCAACCGCAACCGTGGTCGCGCGCGCGATTCGCGCATTTTTATACCACCAAATGAAGACACATTTTAATAAATTTCAGTACAAAAGTGTTTACAATGCATTTTCAGAAGAATCCTAACTATCTGTGAATTTCTGCGTCGTAATTAACTTTCTATTAACTTTGATATGATACTGATCAATACATTACATTTATTACATTACATTACGTCATATTAGAGGTCAAAACTGATGTCGATTCTATTGTACGCAAAATACAACCAAATCATGTTCGGCAGCAGTAAAAATATTGCCATCCCGCTCACATATTACGGCCGTGAGAAGGACGCCAATATGCTTATTTTAGAATGTTTCAGTGCCATGGAAATTGACAATAATTTCATGCAACGTTATGTCGACAAGGTATCTATTGCAAAGTTCTAAATACTTATAAAGTGTATGGGAATTACCAGTATAGGTATGGTTTCTCTCGCTCGATGTTCACAGAGTTGATGGGGTCCAGCCGGAACCACGTCGTGAATGTGAACCCGCTCTCGTAGGGCCACCGAGCCAGCGGGGGCAGCACCACAGCCTACAACAAATCACAAAAAAATTAACATAACCATAGCAACAAGAACCGACTTCAAAAACCTAGATGCACTAAATAGCTACAAAAAAAAAACTGAGCCGTCGCGGGACGCTTGGCAAATGTGAAACATAAAACTATACTTTTTGCATTAAGTAATTTAAAAATATACTTTATTGAACAAGTAACAAGGTTCACATATTGTTTTCTTATATTTACGCGAATACTATACATTGAAATAAAACTATTTTACGGATTCTATCGCGTTTATTTACTTTTTTATTTTCCCGACGTGAAACACCGTCGCTCGACGAAGTCTGCAATCTGTGAACATGTACAGGACCGCACCCGCCATTATATCAGATTTGATAAACCGCATATCCTCGCAAAAGAACACCGACTCCGACCAAGGATGATAAGTGAGGCCATTGAAATTAAAAAAACATCCTAATTTCAATAGGAAAGATGGCTGGGTGCTACCACTAACTTGGGATCCAGTAATTAATATGATTAAATCCAAAACCAAGCATACCATTGCAAGACCTCAAGACACTGTGAGCACTTTCTGCGTAGATCGGACCGCAAACAACAACTAAATATGAGGGTACCCAGTTATTAACTATAACATCAGGACGTCTAACACCTCAGTCCCCCCGTGACCATGGTTCCTGTAAAGCAGCCGAAACGTCGGGAAAATAAAAAAGTAAATGAACGCGATAGAATCCGTATAATAGTTTTATTTCAAAGTAACAAGGTTGATTTCATTTTGTTTGATACCATCGCATAGCGTGGCTAAGCGTCGCTAGTCGCCACATTTAAAACTATACTTTATGATTTATGCAATAAGGTTGATTTCATTTTGTTTTGGCGAAGCGTCGGCAAATCTCGGCACGCCAAAAATCAGGTTTACCCCTCGCCTATAGATGGTTGACATCAAAATATACCAATCAAATTGAGAACTCCTTTTGGAAGTCGGTTAAAAACAAGCTTATTTTAACGATACGTCCTCGCAATCTTATTACTATGGTGGCGAAATCCTATAAATACCTACCTATACCTATGTAGTTAAAATCGAAAATGTTTTTTTATTTCAATTTTGTTTTCAGTAACATTCGGTATTCTTCAGGATTTTCTTAAAGGATAAGATTATTTGGTCTACTAGGGTAACATAATAGATAAGGTCTAAGCTTCGAAAGAAAGTCAGGGCAGAAGAAAACTATGTGAGAAGTCACATCAAGATATGGATTTATAATCTACATACGAGTTTCTTTATCTTGAGCTGTTTAACTTTACATTTTTGTAATTTTTCTCTTAAAATCAATAGTAAATCCAAATAAATTACGAATAACTAGTAACATACCAACCTAACTAACATTTCTAACAACAAAAACAGTTTTCTGAAAGATTATTTTAAAAGATTTATTACCTTATCTACTAGGGCAAAACAAGCTCAGATTACATAATGTTAATATTTAATGAAAAATGTATTAAAGCTTGCCTATACCAGGGAATAATGAATACGCGAGAGCTAATAGGCCTACGTACGTCCTACGTCGACAAGATTGTTATAGTAGACTCGAGTGAGGTATATGATCGATAAATAGATTGGTCGCAAATATTACGACAATAATAAGAGCATACTATTTCGTATCAGATAAAATACACGCAAAAAAATACCTTATTTATTTTATAAACATTATTAATCAGCGCAACATAAAAATGACGCGATACCCCGCCAGGCACAACACGTTCGATATGCGCCACAGACCCGTTCGCACACAAACGTAATCAGCTAACACTAAGTAAACTCAAAATAAAGCATTGAAATGTGAACCGTAACGCATTGTAAATACAGTACAAAACTCTATGTAAATGGATGTCGTTTGAGACGCCTGGACCGCACGATGGCCACGCGTGACTTACATTGATATTGTTACTGTATGAACCTGGATATAAAGTTCAAATTGCTATGCTTCGCATCGAGTTGAGTTGCTGTTGCGTCACTGTGGTGTTCGTATTCCGAACATAATCAGTAGCGCGCGCGGGGCCCGCCGAGGAGGTCGTCAGTCCGTTGCGCACGTAGCCGGCAATATTGGAACACGATGTCACGTGACATCGCCAGCGAACAACAGATCAACTTGGAATTCGTGAAATTCATCGGAGAACACCCCTGTTTGTATAACTGCGAAATGCCTTCCTACGCCCGCAAGGACCTCACTGACAAAATATGGATGGAGATCGGCAAATCGATGAACATGACACGTGAGACTATTTAAACATTTATGGTGCTCTGGTACAGTCCAACATTGTAGACGCATTCTCGCTTGGGATGGCGTCTTGGGTAGATACTATGCGATTCTAACAATTCTTACCAGTTAACTTTCGTCTCTTCTAACCAAAGGTTGAGTGTAAAATGCACTCAGTCGCACGACGAAGCACGCTAACAACGACAAAATGGCGACCGGCGCGGCGTCCTTATTTTCTTTTCTCTAATAATTTTGGCATGGCTTCTGGGCCTTTGCGCGAAAAATGAAAATAAAAAACGAATTATGACTTTAAATAATTAAATATTATATTAAGACAATTTAGTACTAATTTAAAATTTTTATTTAAATTTGATGTACGACTATTATAATATATATAAATATTATATATATTATAATATTACATATATTAAATATTATATTTAAATATTTTTATTTAAATTTGATGTACGACTATATGCAAATAAGTATTTTTAACCGACGAAAAAAAAAGGAGGAGGCTCTCAATTCGACGCGTATATATATATTTTTTTAATGTATGATCACGCATATCTCCGGCGTCACTAAACCGATTTCGATTTTTTTTATGACGTTTGCTAAGGAATTCTTCGAGGGTGGTCCCATTTTCAAAATATTATCAGAAATTAACTCCCTTGGGGGTGAAATGGGGGGTTGAAGGTCACACAATTTAAAAAATATTTTTTGATCAACCTGAAAATTTGTATATATATTATGCATACAAAATAAAGAAAAACATGTTTTAGGAAATTTGAAAAAAAAATATGTAGGGGGTGAAATGGGGTGATAAAGTTTGCATTCTGGACTATAGCATATCTTTGGCGTTAGTGAGCCGATTTCAAAAAATCTTTTTTTGTTTAATACGGATAGTTAAAAAATATCGAAACAATGGGCTGGAAAGGGTGGTGAGGGGTGAATTCCTTTTTTGGGCTCTTATGAGGTGCTAATCACAAAATATATACTAAATTCGCCTTCAAAAACCTAGGTACACTAAAAAGTTACAAATAAGCTTATAATTAATTTCATTTGTAGTCGGTGCCAATTCATTTGTGTATTTGCCCAGTCCGATGTAGATTGGCACCTACACCATGATATACCTACGCCCGCATGGACTTAACTTGGAATTATACCCATTTTTAACCAACGAAGAAAACGGAAGAGGTTCACAATTCGACACGTATTGGTTAGGGTATAACCTCGAAGTTGGTCCCGTATAAATTAGGAAGAAAAAATCCTACCCTAAGGGTGGGAAAATAGGGAGAGATTTATTGTTCATTCCCAGATTTGAATGCTGAGTTGTGTATTACAAAAAAAAATAAGTATGTAAGTGGTTGATTTTAGCCACAAAAAAACGACTCAAAATGACTTAGGTATACTTACATTAGTTTAAGAACTTTGTTATTAAGGTAAAATAAAAAATGTATATTATTTTTTGCTTTTTAATATTTTCGGCGGTTTAATTTTTTGTTAAAAAGTTTTTTGCAAACCATACTTTTCAAGTGCCATTTGACAGATAGAGGTTATTGGCATTCCTATTCTTATTTGGATCGCATAGTACTAATTATGGTCAATGGCGGGGGGAGGCGAGAGAGGGGAGCGTATTTTTACAAATAACTTAAATAACTCCCAATTATTGACACCGAATACAACTTTCCTTTATCTTTTTACAGCGTCGGCCTGCCGCGAAAGATGGAGGAACATACGGTCGGTATTCATGAGAAATTACAAGTCGAGACAAGGCGCTTCGAGAAAGAAACCCTACTACTTATCAGAGGCGATGCAGTTTATTATACCCTACATACGACCGTTAGACGCCGCGGACAGCAAAGATAAACCCACCCAACCCATCAACGAAGACACTACCGACAGCTCCAAGGACGATCCACTTTTGCTCGAAATTGGAGCTATAAAAGTTGAAAATTTCGATATAGACGACGAAGAAATACACATGGAAGTTACCTCTTCACCTCAACTACGAAAACGATTAATAGATCCAGACGCAACGGAAATCGCTCCGAAAAAAATTAAAACTTCAACGAATTTGACTCTGGAAAATAATCCAGTTAAATCATTTATCGAGAGTCTGTTACCCGAACTGAACGAGATGAACACGGCTCAATTCAAGACTTTCAAAAGGAGAGTTTTGGTGCTCATCGATGATATAACAACAGAAATTCCAAGTAGTACTAAGCACACGATAGATGGACGCTATACCCCTAACTAATGGGTATGCCTGTATATCTCGAAATTAGTGAAATCTTTTCATCTGTCGTAGTTATCTTATAATTGTGGTTAGACTCGGCATTCTTACTTTAAAACTGTCACTGAACATTATTAAATAAAATACTAAACTAGGACATCTAAGCAAGAAAGCTCAGAAAATAAATTATAAATAAATGATTGAATGCGGGGGTTTTTATTTATTATTCTAAGTACCTACCGAATATGGAATATACAGACAAAAAAACTGAGCCGTCGCGGGACGCCTGGCAGATGTGAAATATAAAACTATACTTTATAAATTAAGTAATAAGGTTGATTTCATTTTGTTGTGGCGAAGCGTCGTCGGTAAATTTCGCCACGCCAAAAACAAGTTTTAGCCCTCGACTATGGTTGTTTCACATCAAAAAAGTGTTCCCGTTATAAGTACCGTATATTCTTACATATGCATTTTAACAAGCTGTTATATTTACATTACAAACAGACACTACAATTTTATTTATTTGTATAGATTATGAAAATATTATTTCATTGTCAAGAAGACGACGATGATGGCATAAGCATTTCATTTCAGAGATATATTTTTTATTAACTGTTAGATAGGGCGTAGATAATATAGTACGAGTAACATTATTACCAGGATTCCATAAAATGTAAGCGCTCGAAGGCCATATTTCACCCTAACAAACGACATTAATAATGTTCGTGTGGGATATATGAATAGTGTTGTTGGAGTATGCTCGACCGGCACTGTAAGCTTAGTTTTTTCAAACACATTTTTTTTACGTTAAGGGATATTTTCAGCCTGTTTATCACGTAGCGCGGATGATTTGAAAAATGTGAGTGTGACACGTTGAAAAGGGTATGGTCGTGAAGAAGTATTTACACCATTTCCTTATAGTATTCAAATTCAACTTTGTCAAAATTCAAACGTGAATTTCAACATTTGTTGTGAAAGAAAGAAAAATGAAAAGCCGAGATCCCCAGATCTAACCCTGTTAAAATTTTTATGGGGTTATGTAAAAAAAATAGTTTACAAGAACCAGTATGAAAGTGTCCACGAGCAACAAGCAAAACATACACGTATTATTCCATCACATCAAGTTCAAAAAATCGACAGGGAGCGAAATAATCAAAAGAGTGCGACCCATTTTGAGCATTTGATAAATTGATTCATTTTATAATAAAAATGTTAAAATTTATGGTCTTCCTTTTATTTCTGGCACTATATTATTTAGCAAAAAATAATCCTTATGATGAAGCCTTTCGATCGGTATGATAAAGCTGCAAGTGATTATTTTTCTTGTGTAACGGGTTCGATTCCCGGTTCAACCATGTAATTGTTTAAATATCTATGAATGCAGTTTAAATTGTTTTTTAAATTCAAATAATGTCTTCTTTCAGTAGAATGTTCCTTCTACAATATTTAAGGTACTTTCCCTCCATGTGGCATATCCGTGGGACACCCTGTATCATGTTATACTCCCGTCGAAACAACTTATTCAGATACTCAGACGAACAAAGCCTTATATTGATAAACATATAGCACTCCAACCACACATGTATACAGTATTAAACTACCAGGCCAGCAGAAGCGGCTAAGAAGCGTCAGTTCGCCGTCAGATCTCCAGATAAGTACGACAGAGAGAAATGGACCGGCCCAAGGCGGGACGGCGATAAATAAAGAAAAAACGGACACACAGATAGCCCAGTGTGTCACGCGGATTACGCCTCCGGCCCGTATTTGAATAGGAATTGCCAATAAGGAGGGGTGTGGGCCAACTCAAGTGCGCTCCTAAAGTGTTCTACTATCCTGGTATTGATCTGTTGATGTTTTAGAAATGATTCCGTTGGCTGCCTATTTATGATATCCTCATCTTCATGAACAGATAACGGTGTCTATATAACAGTGCAATTGTTAATAACAACGACGACAGCAGCGCAAGGTCCATATATATATATGTATGTACCCAAACTGTTGAAGCATATTGATCTGGAGAAGGCATAGCGCAATCTCCGACACATCTGTGATAGATCTCATCCACCACACGCTCTAGTAAATACGTAATAAATTGAAGTACCTAGTTGTGTGTTACACATTTTAAACAAACTAAGTCTTAGTAACTCCTTGTAGTATGAAAATAAATTCGATTCACAATGATAATGTCTCCCGCACGTTAGGGCGTCGACACTCACGCGTATTTTTTTTTGCCAAAACCTAAACGAACTGTATTGACTCATAGAAAAAGTTCATTATTCGTCGCAACATAATTTGTTCCAGACTTAAGAATTACGACATAAATAATTAAAAGATCCTCTATTTCCTGGGCAGGCGAATGGGAACCCCGTCAAAAACAATTTGCAGTGCAAAATAATGGACAAATCAGCCCCCAGGAGCCGGCCGCAGCTGGGCCGGGGTGGGCTTTTGAAATATGAGCACTGTTTATAAATAAAAGCGTTCGGTAATAGGCGGCCGTTTCTCTTCATTTCGAGTTGAAATATTTTGTTGGTTCGGGAAAACGGTGCGTGTACCTGAGAACAACAAAATTCAAACCCTGCCATTTTATGATGTCTTAGTAATCATTCAAGTTTTATGAGTTGACTAAGAAAACAAATTAACGTATTTCATTTGCATCAAAATCATAATCAATCTGAAATTCACTCAACGATGGTTATTGGCTTCCTTCTCATTTTGGTATTGTAAGAGCGAGACAGCGTTTGTGCGTTTATTTAAGACAACCAATCGAGTGTTAAGGAAATGAATCGCAAACTAAAATGCTAAAGTCCCACTCAAACTTATATTTTACAAGATATTACTGTCATCATTGTCTTAAAAGATATCGAAGTAACAAAACATCATGCTTAAGTCGGTACTTACTACTTGAGTTTAAACCGTGTTGATTCGCTTCGATCATGAATATCGAAGGAACTGGACGCGGATTTCATAAATATCGTGGAGCACAACTGTTACATTTTTGTTGGTATTGGGAAATAAGTTTTATATCGGCTTTGATATAACAGACCAGTTTCGTTTAAATAAGTTGGTACTTTTTAAATTTATTTAAGTATATTAATACTAATTTGCCATGGTACACTAAAAGTAACTATAATGCCGTTCATGACATTGAGAATATGAAATTGATCAAACAGCAATATTTCTAGTTACAGTCTTATTTACAAATTCAAACACAATTATAAAAATATTTTCGCTGGTACTATATCTATTTTTATTGTCTTGAAGCAATAAGGTTCAATATTGCTTACACCCTACGAATACACTTGCTGACGTGGTGAAAGGCTATCCACGCATTTCGCAATGTCCTTGTACGTGCTACTACATTTAACAATGCGAACTGTAAATTTGTCTCGAGTTACAACAGGGGGCGTAGCTCAGATGGTAGAGCGCTCGCTTAGCATGTGAGAGGTACCGGGATCGATACCCGGCGCCTCCAAAATTCTTTTTTTCTACAAGATAAAGATTTTAAAATTAAAAATTATTATTTTTATCAGCGCGGGCGTCTTATACGTACCATTTCCGATGTAACAAGATTACTTATCAAATAACACATCATCACGCGTGTATTCCACAAAGGGGTAGGCAGAGGTGCATTGCAGTGTGCCCACCCTTCGCCGATGTATTTTGGTCCCAATGTAACAGGGGAAGAATGTGGCCGGTATAATTGCCATTATACCGGCCACATTCTCCCTCAACATAGGGAGATTTTCGGGCTTTAGTCCACCACCCTGGCCCAGTGCGGGTCGATGAACTTCACACGCCTTTCGATAGGCGTGCAGGACGTAGGTTTCCTCACAATATTTTCCTTCGCCGTTTCATAGCAAGTGGTAATGAGATTCGGATGAAAATGAGATTCGCACATAAACCGAGAGGTGCTAGCCGGGGTTTGAACCTGCACACTTTGATTGCAAGGTGTGCGTTCCACCACTCGACTACCACTGCTTTGACATATCAAATATAATCCACCATAATGCATACTTTAAATAAAATACGTCGGTATAATGTTTGTAATAAGTTACGATTGGTAGATAGTTATCACACAATATAATTAGATACCAATACTTCATTCAACATTGTTTAAATACTGTTAAACAAATCTCTCACGGAGAAAATTTTAATATTCGTGCTACAACATCAAAGGATCACAAGAATGAAAAGGGACGAGTAAAAAATTTAAGGGCTCAACAATTTCGAAAGGGTAGATAATAAGTTCCCAAGGCTACTAGGACAACATGAGAGAAATGGAAGTCAAAAAACAGATGCTTGCAAAATATTCGAAGCAAATTGTCTTCTCAAAGATTTCTATGATCTTAAAGTTTCCCATTGAAACTAGGGCAACATGAGAATAAAGGACGTCAAAAGGACGCCAGGTGCTATTGGTAAATTCTCAAAATTCTATACAAGTACAAAAAAAGTTTAACGAATCTCATAAGTATGTTATAGTTCCCAGGTTTACTAAGGCATCAGAAGAGTTCAAGATATTAGGATAGGTATGGGACGTCACATAATTCCCAAAGAGTCGATATGACTCCCACGGTTACTAGGGCGACACAAGAAAAGAAGAGATTAAGCTAGTTAACGTCTCACGGGGATCTTAATATTCTCAGAGCGACCAGGACTTTATAAGAACATAAGGTATAGAACAACGATGTCGGGTTAAAAAAAACGGGGATCATTTGTGCCAGCCGACCTTTATCAGGTAACAAGTAGACACAATGGGGTTATGGCATAGTGATCGTTTACTTTCTCAAAATACAATTATGGTTCTTATGGTGACTAAGGCAACATAGAGTATGAGGATCAAATATTATACGGGGGATGTCTGTTTCACGACGACATTGGAAAGAGATGGAATGAGTAGGCATGTGAAAAGAAACCATCTCCGCCAATCCGATGCATTCTCATTATAAAATTAACTAATAAAATAAAATAGGGTGGTGGCGTGACGAAAAATAATAATAATAAAATATCATTATGTTGTGGACTATTGTGTGTAAATAAAAAAATACCAGGAGGTCAGATATAGGCGAAGGCGCTTAAAACACATTTTGCTTACCTAAGTTTTCTCATGGATACTGGGATATCAGCGAACACAAGAGCGTCACTTACCAAAGAAAGGGGCTGTTCTCACGCTAATAAATAAAGCCACGCGGAGTTTGAAAGGGTTTACACCGGGAAGTAGGGTTACTAAGGCACCAGAAACTGTAGAATTACAATTCAATAATAGCTAAGGCAAAACTATTATGACGATGAGAGTAGTTTCAAATCAAATTGCAATTTTGTTTGTAATGTGAAAGGTGTGTGCGTAGGCGCAATCGAACAAGTAATCTAGTATAAACCGCCTCGAGCGATAAGTGCCACTTCGCTCAAAGATATGCAGTTATTTGCCGTATCTATCACCGGGGGCGTAGCTCAGATGGTAGAGCGCTCGCTTAGCATGTGAGAGGTACCGGGACCGATACCCGGCGCCTCCAATTGATCTTTTTTACACCTTTTAAAATGCGAACTCTGTCAAATGACACTATAATAAACCAGTAGTTGCAGCATGTGTGCCAAGACTAGACGTATGTCACGGAATATGTCCGTGTTGTCTCTTTCTCTCGTATGAAATTAGACAGAGAGCGAGCGAGTCAATACGTGACAAAGGTCTTGTCGCGATATGCGTGCTAACCCCACTGAGTAATCTATAAATAAATGAAATCGGTTCACAAACATCGTAGCTATTTATTAACAAACATTGATTAAAAAAAAAAAACTAAACACCATAATATGGGTCGAATCGAGGACCTCCTTATATTTTAAATCGGTTAAAAACAAGTTCGTCTTTAATGAGACTTCGACTTGGCTGATTGCGGGTACGATACCCGACCAATTTCTGAAATGGTCGTTTCGGAAAGTGGTATGGTGTGGTCTGGGTGTAAGGCACTACGGAGTAATATGTTTGTATTGATGTATGCATCAATACAAACATAATACATAAATTTACTGTCCTTCCTTCCTTCGCCGAAGTTGGGTAAAAAAAAGAACAAAGAAAATTGCTAGGTCAACTGTCCATTCTTATCCACCCACGCTAATCATATAAACTGAAGCGCTAAGGCCGTGAGACTTAGCACCTCATCCAACTCACGGCCGGCCTTACATGCCTTAACACTGGCCCAAAATACGGTCTAAAACATTTCAATAAACTAATTCCATATCATCAATCCCGTTTACCAAACTCACCCGTCCTAAATAAACAAGAATAAACCTCTATAGATTCATGGAATCCTAATACCTACCACGCGAATTATTTCTCATACATTCTAGAAAACGTTTCGGTAATTTAATGTTCTGTCTTCATTATTGTATCAGGCGGAACATTAACACATTGGGGCGTTAAATATCGCGCGTCGATTTTTTTGACAATAACAAAACGAACTGTATTGACTAATAGAAGAAGTTCATTGTTCAACGAAATCACATTGACAGCGAGAGCGAATTGTAACTTGTAGGGGCGCCCGGGCGTCACGTATACAAGTGAAACTCAATCTTATACTATTGATACAGCGGCTTTTGACAACCCAGGCCCTTAAGGTGGCTTTTTCGATGTAGCTAGCTAGTATATCTATGTAGTAAATGATGGACGTACCGATCCCTTCCGTCCGGGGAAGCTGAAGAACACGTCCGGTCCATTCCGGTGCGGCATCTGACGCAGCACGTTCAGCAGCTTGGCGGAGTGGCGGGGCTGGGGAACAACACGCACCGTTCAAAGAGGATAACACAATAAAATAAAAGAAAAGAAAGAGAACATTTATATAAAAATACATAATGTTTCCAACATTTTACATTACCAAACCAGGCAGTTAATATTACAAATTAAGGCTTATATGGACTACTTTTTAGTATGAATAACAAAACGTCACGTGGTTATTAAGTGACAGATAATAATACGCTATACACAGCCGAAGCTAGCCGATGATCTCAATTTAAAACCCAATGTATAATATTTAATGCCGCGTACTGTACGTACGAAGTAATTCTTAATTCAAACACCATTAAGACTGGCTGAAAAGAAAAAAAAGAAGGCCGTTTTAACTTGAAAAGTTTTAATATACTGGGACATAAACCCTCTCGATATTGGCAGTAATGGCCACCGATAAAGGAAGCCGCTTGCCAACTACAGAAATAATGGAAGGAAGAATTTATTACGTGCCCGGGCAATCTCTATCTTGGTATTTTTATCAAACTTCAAAAATATAAAACTTGGAGCAGATTAAAAATGGAAAATGGGAATGACAGCCGATCCGCGTTCCAAGGAAAACATAAACACAAAGTAGCTGGCTGCTTCTACCTACTAATTACAGTTGCGCCGTACCCGGTGAAAGAAGATGCAAATTTGGGAAGCATTCACGGACGCTACTAATTGCTCGTTTGACCGAGCTCTACCGTGTTTGTTCCCGTTCTTTACATACCCCTTTAGTTTATGTTGCCCTAGTAGGATGAGACGGTTGTTGCGGGGGCGACCGCTTAGAACTGTTTTCATCGAACTATATGAATACAACATTTTTTTATAATCTCATAGGAAAACATGGAATCATAAAATAACGATTTAATTATCCACAAGTGCTACGCTTTTGTGGAACAGTTTTATAGAAATATCTCTTCAATCGAAGTACTTATCTGGTTTACCAATAAGCGCGGCATTGTTTCGCACTCGAGCAGAGAGGTGCCCGCTTCGAGTGGTGTTTGCCCACAGTGGCCGCCCGCCCCCGGCTCGAGTCTCACCATATGGAAACTATCACCGACCGCTGCCTTATTGCATTCTTTCAGATCGAATTAAAGTACCTACGTCCGTAAGCGTTTGTAAAGCTTTAATTAACTTACTGACATGTAATAAAACGAGGAACCACTACGCATTTACAGGTATTTTAAGTATGCCTAATTTGGATACATTCAGACATATTTCCGTTTCAATGGTACTTTAAAAAATTAAAACGTTTTGTAAATTCAATTTAGTTTTAACAAAAACCAGTCATCGAAAAGATTTTCATGCGTTTTATACTAGGATAGCATAATATTATAAATTCCAATATCGGGCGCATTTGCATGGCTTCATACTTAGATTGCATACGGTCTAGAAGTTTAAATAACGAGGCGAATTCTCACCCATTTCCCGTTGACCGCCTTCATAGCGCCGAACAGCTGTTTCAACTCCTTGACTGTTACGCTGTAGCTTGCAAGCACGCCCAGCATCTCGATTAATAAATCTGTAACAAAAAAATAAAGATCTTAACACTACCCCGCACATTAGTTATAGTATTAGTTCACTTACAAAATATTTTCTAACGAAAAGAAACTATGTAATATTGTTCTTACTAGGTAGTCAGAAACTGCGGGACATCCACTGTGTATTGAATTAATTAATAGTAGCTTGAATTTCCCATGTTTATAACAAACACAATTGTCTAACACTATCGCGCCTAACATTAAATATCACAAACGTACAAAACCACATTCGAATTGTTAAAATGAATTCTAAAATTATTATTAATTCCTAAGGGATATGCCGTAACATTGCGAGTGAAAATTAATATATATATATATATATATAGCCGTGTGTACTATACTGGTGTAGTGAATTTCTAATTAAGATTACCTACGGCTTGCAATCGACCCTCGACGGATCCAACACTATTATTAGTCTAAATAGTTTCAGAATTAGTTATTCGAAATGCTCGGAATCCACAATTTAGATTTTCAAAGACAATGTACCTATCTGTCTGCCTGTCTGCCCTCTATTTATCATGATTATTCTACAGACAAATTGATATTATAAATTTAACTGAATATTTTACACGAAGTTTGTGAAGTGAGATTAAAATCTTTGATATTTGTATTAATTTACAATCTTCTACTACTTATTAGGTATATTTGAAACAAAATAACTAATTTTTTTTTTTACTAAATAAGCTATCGCCATCAAGGAAACCTGATTTTTGCTACCAGGGGTGCAGCGAGCCAGAGATATGTGTACCGTAATTTGATAGGCGTAGCTGAAAATTCTATCAATCGTTGCGGTTGCGGCTTCGCTCCCATGGAGGGTGCGGCCGCGGCCACTCGATTAATGTCCGTATTTCACGTGTTCCTGCGTTTAATATCATTAAAATTTTAATAAGACACAATATCAAGTAGGTACCTACTGTCCTAATACTTAATTAACTAATATTTTACCTAAATATTGATAATAACTAGCAACTGTTTCGTTTCAACAACTAGGCGTGTCCTAGTGTAAGTAAAAACGGGCATGAATATGTCTACGCTTTAAATTATTCCATTGAGACATCATCTTCAACTCATGGATGCCTGGTACACTATTCAATATTTAATCGAAGGGAAATACCACAGAGACCCTGAACGTTCGCTCGAGTACCAATCGTTTAGTACGAAATACAACCTTATCGCCGTAAGCGGATTTCATAATAAATTAACGAATTTATAAAGGTGCTTATGTATTGAATTACAGTACCATGCTTCCATTAAAATGTCGCATGTTTCTTACATCAAAAAGATAGGGAAGTATGTAGGTAAGTTATTATGTATGTTCCTTTCGATTTCCCTTAACCACATATCAATCAACCTCACTCCGGATTCACCTTTCATCAGTCATGTGCTCCGCGCCACGCGACGAGTAGCACGCCGCCGGTGAATAAAAAAAAAACAGTCCACCAACCAAACAACGCGGAAAGTCCATCTGTCACCTAATGGCCCGGCCATTGTTACCGGGTTAATCCCGGGCGACGCGTCGGCGGCTAATCCCGGCGTAATTCCCGGGATTGTAGTCCCGTATCCCGGGGCCACGGTTAATGCAATCCGTGATGCTAAAATCCTTTTCGCGAAATATTAATGGGAATTTTTCGCGTTGGTTCACGCGGGAGGTTGAATGTTTATGGTGTTTTCACGAAGCACGTTATAAACAAATGTAGGTAAATAATGTAATATCAGTTATTGTCCAAAGCAAAACCAAGTGTATTAACATACACATAAAGTACATTTTGCAACGAAATATGCGTGCAGGGTGGTAGTTAAACAAAAAAGACTTAAAACACAATTTAAACAGCGATCTTAATGTCCCACTATTGGTCTTTCTGCCTCCACAATAACGTGTCTTGAGCCATTAGCGCCCAAAAAAATACGTTTTTGGAGGCGCCGGGTATCGATCCCGGTACCTCTCACATGCTAAGCGAGCGCTCTACCATCTGAGCTACGCCCCCTGTTGTTTAAACAAATGAATATCAAGACTAGTTTCATTCTAGCAAAGTAGAGCACGTATCACTACAAACAGTATAACCTCGATTATAAATAAGCTGACGTATGAACTTTTCACATTGTCAAATCATAAAATTAACCAACAAATAGTATTTATTTACATCGTCAAGTGTATTGCCGTCGTATACAGCAGCAAGATTTTTAGTAGTGTCAAATTTAGTTTACCTAGTAGTAGTTTGGTGCCAAAATGTGACAGCTTTAGTCAGTGAGGTTCCGGGTTCAATCCCCACCATGACCATTTAACTATTGACTTGTCCTATGACTAGTTTTGTAATCTTAACAAAATAACAACAGAATCGTTGTTAGTAGATTTGTTGAAGTAGAAAATCCAAAAGGATTCTTATTGGAGGCGCCGGGTATCGATCCCGGTACCTCTCGCATGCTAAGCGAGCGCTCTACCATCTGAGCTACGCCCCCTGTTGATTTCTATCACAAAAATAACAATTACATTCAGAGCACGCACCTAGCCTTGTGACGTATTAAGGACAAAGCAAGCAACTGTAAGCAGTCACGCAATACCTTTCACTGAACAACAAGGCACGTTTTCGTTTGGCTATAGAAATCAGTAATCTCACGTGTAATAAATAATAATATTGATACTGTTCTAATACTTAATGGTTAGACCATAAATGATTAACTTATCTAATATAATAAAATGGTGATAACCAAAATTATTATTGTCCCAGACACAAATAATCCAAAGACTTTTTTCCATGGGTGCCTCACTAAACTAAGAATCGTTCCCACAAATACCGGGTCTTCATAAATTAGAAGACTTCAAAATATAAAAAAAAAATTATAAGGATCACGTGTTCAAGGAATGCACCCTTAAATATAAAAATTCCCAACAAAACTAGGACACCAGAAAGGTATAAGAAGTAGAACCAGTACTTGTAAGCTGCTTACAAGTAACTAATTTATTTATATTTTTAACCGACTTCAAAAAGGAGGAGGTTCTCAATTCGACCCGTATGTTTTTTTTTTTTTTTTTTTTTTTATGTATGTTACCGCATATCTCCGGCGTCTGTCGACCGATTTCGAAATTTTTTTTTAGGTTTGCTAGGGAATTCTTCAAGGTTGGTCCCATTTTCAAAATATTATCAGAAATCTAACCCCTTGGGGGTGTAATGGGGGGTTGAAGGTCACATAATTTCAAAAATATTTTTTGAACGACTTGAAACTTTGTATATATATTTAACATACAAAATAAAAAAACACGTCTTTCAGGAATTTTGAAAGAAAAAATATGTAGGGGGTGAAATGGGGGTCCAATCCGGAATACAGCATATCTCCGGCGTTAGTGAACCGATTTCGAAAAATCTTTTTTTGTTTAATACGGATTGTTAACAAAGATCGAAACCCACCCCCAAAGGGGTGGAAAGGGGGGGTGAGGGGGGGTGATTTTTTTTTTGGCTGTAAATTTTTACTTTTTTAGGGCTGTTATAAGGTGATAATATTTGCAAATTTTCAACGATTATTGACACTAAAAATCGTGAAAAAAAATTATTTTTAACAAAAAACAAAAACCGACTTCAAAAACCTAGGTGCACTAAAAAGCTACAAATAACCTTACAATTCATTACATTTGGAGTCGGTGCCAATTCATGTGTGTATTTGCCTTGTCCGACGTTGATTGGCACCTACTCCAAATGTAATGAATTGTAAGGTTATTTGTAGCTTTTTAGTGCACCTAGGTTTTTGAAGTCGGTTTTTGTTTTTTGTTAAAAATATTTTTTTTAAATATGTTTAGTGCTAGAGGTGCAAGGAGGCCATCCTGAATATTATTTAAATTCCCAAGAGAACTAGGACAGCAGAAAGGATAGGGGGCTTTTTGAAACGTTGTAAAGGACTTTTTAAACGCCATTCATTTATATGGACGAAAACATTCCCTATACCTAGTATGGTTCCCATATGGACTAAGGCGCGAGAAGATACAAAGAGGTCAACTTAATACCAAGCCGAGGCTTCAGTGTGAACAAATGACAGTTCACAGGGTAAAGATAGTGGCGCGAACGCACGCTATCCTCTCCGTTCCCACAGAAACTAGGACATCAGAACTTTACAGGTGTTCAATTTTAATATACCTAGTGAAGAAATAACAATTTCGACAAAGTCGGTAAGGGCTCCCCGCCCTCAGTCAGTGCAATAAAAAAAAACTTGACATAAAATCGTAAAAAAAGTACGGCTCAACGACAACACGACACCGTGTGAATATTTCAAGATACGTTCCCAGAGAGACTGGGATATCAGAGAGTATGAAGCGGTAGCAGTTTACCATTATACATATATAATTCTTAACTTCGTGGGAAAATACGAGTTCCTTCAAAGAAATATCTGTTTGAAATATTTGCGGAAAAGTATTATGAGACTAGTTACGCAGATTAAAAAGGGGTAAATATTTCTCATAGCTACTAGGGCACCAAAGTTTGAAAGATGTCTATTGAAAATAAATTCCTTGCGTTGACGTTGTACAACCCAAATCCTTTCGATATTGTGAAATCCTCTCTGTATAAGTAGAGTATACTGTTTTTGTCTACATTTTCAACTATGATGACTTCTATGAGATGTTGTGATTTGCGAATTACCAAGTTAGAATCTCGACCAAATAGAATGATAATAATATAACATTGAAAACCCATCCAATATCGCATAAGTATAGGTTTCATAACAATATTATGTTCATATATCCCATTACACACGTGTTCATTTCACTCAGAGGCACATTGACCCGGTTTCTATTTGCAAAGGTAACGCGAGATAAAGAGCCTGCGAAATCAAGGGAGAGAGGTACCAGGCGAGCATAGGAACACAATAGGGGGCCGTACACGAACAGAGTATGCGAAAAAGACGTGTCCCTTGTGTTTTTACATACAAAAGTGCGGCGCGCGCCCTCGCGGCTTTTATAATAGGGGTAATGAAGATTTACGATCTACATCGGTATGCGATATCGCGCATAAAAAAGTATCATGACATTCTCATCCAAAGTGCAAAGGAAATTGCCGCTTAAAACACGTAAGCACCTTACAAAACGGATATACTTGTAAGATGAACACATAAAAATAACAAGTAACACACCCGCAAAGCACTTAAACAGCGCACAAGAGCATGATATTATGCGAAGCGAGTCGTTCAAGAGTTTACCATAACGGATATTGTTGGGAATAACGAGCGTTTTGCAGAAGAGAATGGAACGAATGTCATAAGGAAAAAATAAGTCAGCGATCAAATTATTCGTGATTTATCGCTGTAATAAACATTTTAACACATTTTTAATAATACGAGAATAGCTTACAATCCGATTGGCGTGTTCCAACTTTCCAAGAAGTATTAAAGACATTAGTTATCTCAAATTATTCTTATAATTCCCAGGAGTACGCGGGTATTATAACTTACTAGGAGGTCACAGTTATTAACTCAATAAAAACTGAGGGGATGGTTGATCCGAGTTCATTATTATTCTGTCCCTTTCTTGAGAGAAAAAAAGGGAACAGGTAATAAAATATAGGCCGTTGCAAACGACTGCTTTTTTAAATTCTCACCCTTACTAGGGCATCATAAATATGAGGGCGGTGCTTACCGGCGACGACGGTCTCGGCGCGAGGCAGTCGGTGGAGCACGTGGTGGATGAGTCCGACGTCGGTGCACGCCTGCAGGTTGCGCACGCTCTTGCGCAGGATCGCGATGAACACCGACCATATTTCAGCCTATAACAAAAGCACACATCAAAAATATACACTGAAAACATTCTATTTTTTATATTTTTGGCTAAAGTGAACGCCAAACAACGGGAGCTAAATGGGGCCGATGTAAATAAGTTAGATTGTGCCAACAGAAACAACACGATCGTTTAAAAACATAATCCACTTGCCGCGTTCATTCGTCCATACCAACGCACGGCGCGCATCACGGCAGAAATTTTCAATTTCAAAGCTTTCTGTGTAATAGAGCCTGCAGTGTAACGACGCAGCAGCGGCGGCACGCGAAATATTTTTAATGAAATTCTTTTCTGTTTGCCCTAGCGGCGGTGCTGCGGCCCTGGTATTATTAATTTTACACAACATTATGTGCACCCGGCATAATTTACTCTAATTTACGGTAACGAAATAAAGATGGTGTTGTACTCGAACGAAAATGAACTGACTGGACCTTCGTTAACCGTTAACTCTAAATGTCCCAATTAACTTTTATATTTACTGCATTCATCTTAGAAAACGTACTTCAATTATTTTACTCCATTATAGTAGTAATTTTCCACACGCAGCAATAAACCCTATACTTGTTGGTAGTGAAGGGTTGCGTTTTATTCCCATCGGTACTAGGGTGGCATGGGTATACAGGACCGTAGCGGCATTCCGAGAAGCGTATGAATTCACACAGGCGTTATTATGTTCCCAGGTGTACCAGAATGTCATAGCAATGTAGGAGGAGATCTATAACATTTATGGCCGTTTGACTTTCTGATAGATGTTGTTTTTGTTGTTTTTTTGGTGTGGAAACTGTCTATGAAATAGTATTTATTTTAACTAGAAATCTATATTGTAAAACCTTTAGTAGTCGCATAGTATTTTTGTCCTTTAAAGAGGCGGAAAATTACAGTTCACATAGGAACAAAACAAAACCAAACACAGCACCGCAGCACCACCGGGGCGCCAGGAAACCGAGTAAGTACTTACTTTACACAAAGCCCGTGGAACAGCTCTAACGAGGCCGGTTGTAATTATATTACATTCTTCTGCCGTTAGCAGAACAATCTCGGCGAAATTACAAGTTCACTGAGAATTCTCGCAATTCACCCGCCGCCTCCGAGACGAGGCGAGCGCGGAATTTTTATGCCTACCTCTAGATGGGTCCCTCGCACCGTGATTTCATAGATTTAAACAACTAATTAATAGTGTCAAAGTTGACTTTACACAGAGGTGCAAAGTTACATAAGCTACAGACCTAACATTGATATCAAATAATTGTTAACGCAATCGAAGGGGTAACCTTAAACAAGAGAAACACTGTCCGATGCGTCAGATATGTTTTATATCAATGTTGTTAGTCAACACAAACTGCTGATGGGAATAGAATATAAGAAAAATACGCGTATAAGATCCACCATTTTTTTTACTATCAAATATTTCTAATGTGTGCCCACCTTTACCCGAAATCCCAACAAGAGGTAGACCAACTTTATACACTTATAACACAATGCGTACTCCATACAATAATGAGTCGTCAGTCACATCGTTCCTGTGGCAAACTTTTCTCCCACTTTGCACGACAAACTTTGCAAAATGTCGCGCACGGCTCCGTCGAATGTGTAATAGCATTCGTACGAATGTTCCGCTTCGTTATCAGATCAAACCTCACGCTTCATCAACGCTTCCCGACTCATGAGTCCCTAGTAACAAGACTACTTACCGAGAAGACAAAGGCAAGGAATTATTGGTCTATTTTGTACGGCATCCGAAAATTCCAAGAACCTAAATGAGTGCCTACCAAGAAATTCCCTTTGAGAATTATGTTGTTATTATAAAAGAAAATTAATGAGTCACGGAGCTTTGCACGGATTTTTAAAGGCCATCCTAATTCATAATTGGCCAATAGTAACATCGTGTTCTGTGTAAAAAAGTAAGGGGCAATTTCCAGACGTGACTGCCACAAAAAACTGCCTAATAAATTCGTCGTCGAGCAAGTGTGCGAAGTCTAAAAACCATCCGCAGGCAGGCATGCCGTCGCGGCTCCCTAACACACGTCAGTAAAGAAAAAGTTCTCATAAGGTGACTGCGCGGATTCCGCGCCCGCCCGGAGCGTCGTCCATCATTCGGGACTTTCAGGAGCGAGTGACGGCGCGACGCTTCTGAAATCCTAGTCGGGCGAGTGGGTAAGGCCAAGGACGTGTGAGTGGAAGTTCGTTGATATACCAGTTAATTATAACGTCACGAGACAAACAAACCTCTTCGTCATTCTGTAGTTCTGGTAACTTGAATTTTGTATTACCTACAACATATTTTAGAAAAGTACATTCCGAAATTAAAACGAAAGAAGCAAACAATAAGGTTATTTGACGCTAAGTATTGAACTCAATAGTTCGTAGAACTAACGAGCAAAGTCTGCTGCATTAAGTCACAGGCTTTCAAACTCGCAAAATTTATAAGAGGATTACATTGAAAATTGAATTTATCGAAAGCTTGAAGGGATTTTTCCAATAATCTTGAGTTAGAGAACGTGTAGTTTGATAATATTTACGAAAAGCAAATACATTTTCGATACGACGAATGAATGTCGACGTAAATAATTAAGTACATACTCCCAAAACTTAGAGAAAATTCTATATTGTAAAGCACCTTGATTGAAGACGCGGACGGGTTTGATTAGTAGTTTAAGCGTAGGCCGTGGCCCGTGGTTGCGGTCCTATTCCCGCCAGCGGCAAACTATGGAAATGGCTTTTTCGAAATTTGCCCTGGTGTGGTAGTAATTGGGATCGCCCCCAGGCCCTTGTATGGTACCCATACAACACATATAACAAGCTTTGCTTAGTTTGGGATCCTACGATGGGACTTATCATAAGTCATAACTTTAAAAATAAAGAAATAATTATTAACCTATAATTTGTAATAGGTAGCTTCGAATATTGAGATTACAGTATAAGATGATGATCTAAGGGCTAGGGAAATGGACTATACAGGTTGTTTCAGAAGTCCGAAATAATACTTTAACGTTTGCATCAGTATCGGGTATACAACTGAATGGTATAAAAATTTGATCGAAATTCTACCATATTTTTTCAAATTTTTTTTTCGTCTTAATTTCTATAACTCGTAATATATCGAGACCCATGTTAGATTTCCATGTTCTATTTTGTGAATATTGGTAGTCCCCCCTTCATACCTAAGTGTAGTTTACACAGCTGAATAGGTTTATGGATGTACCCAAAGGCTATAGCATGATACCTGTGACAAATATTCAAGGGTCCACAACTCTTAGGTATAAACTGTCTTCACTAAGCAGCCACATATGAGCTACCACATACAGGGTGTCCCACGGATATGTCACATGGAGGGAAAGTACCTTAAATATTGTAGACGGAACATTTTAATGAAAGAAGACACTATTTAATTTAAAAAACAATTTAAACTGCATTAATAGATATTTAAATAATTACATGGTTGAACCGGGAATCGAACAGGTTTGATTCCCGGTTTAATGTTCATATTTAAAGTACTTTCCCTCCATGTGGCATATCCGCGGGACACCCTGTGTGTACCCAAAGTATTATTTCGGACTTATGATACACCCTGTATAAAATAACTATCATTGGTGAATGAATCATGTAACGATGTCGACTCTGTTGTACACAAACTACAACTTAACTATATTTAATACTAGCTGTACCCCGCGACTTCGCCCGCGCGTAATTTAGGAATCCTAATCATTTTCCCAAATTTAAAGTAGCCTAAGTTACTCCCTGGAACATCAGCTATCTGCCAGTGAAAGTCCTGTCAAAATCGGTTTATCCGTTTGGGAGTATGCAAGTATTATCACCTCATAACAATTTATTTCCAATACCAGTCGCAAGTTCAAAATCACTTGCACTGTCAGTGTCATTTCGTTAAATATATTTATTGGAACGTAGTTCCTTATCGCGCGTTGCGAAAGGGGGCTAGAAGGAATTAATTAAGACTGTAACGACACTTTTTTGTAACGACATTTTGTGTGTGATTTTTATTGTACGACACTTTGACATATGGCAATAGGCTCGCCCCCTATTACATTGGGACCAAAATACATCGGCGAAGTGTGGGCGCACTACAGTGCACCTCTGCCTACCCCTTCGGGGAATACAGGCGTGATGATGTATTTATTTATTTATACATATGTGTGTGATTTTTGTGATGTAACGATTTCGATTCCGATTTCGATTTCGATGTGTGTGTGTGTGTATGTATATTGTAAAAATTTTTAGTTTTTTTTTATTTCAAAAAGCAGTGGTAGCCGAGTGGTCGAACGCACGCCTTGCAAATCAAAGTGTGCAGGTTCAAACCCCGTCTCGCACCTCTGGGTTTATGTGCGAATCTCATTTTCATCCGAGATTACCACTTGCTTTGAAACGGTGAAGGAAAACATCGTGAGGAAACCTGCACGTCTATAGAAAGGCGTGTGAAGTTCACCAACCCGCACTGGGCCAGCGTGGTGGACTATAGCCCAAAAATCTCCCTCGTATTGAGGGAGAATGTGCCCGGTATAATGGCAATAGGCTCGCCCCCTATTACATTGGGACCAAAAATGCATCGGCGAAGTGTGGGCGCACTACAGTGCACCTCTGCCTACCCCTTCGGGGAATACAGGCGTGATGATGATGATGTATTTTCAAAAAGAATTTCGTTCCATCCGGGTGTCCCTTGACCCTTGACAACCAACAGCGTATCATAGGGAACTTAACCTAAGAAATTTTAACATAAAGTAAGGCTAATAATAGGTTTCCCTTGAGATACATAAATAATACATTACTGTCCGTTCAGTACTATTGAGTGCTAAACAAGCAATTTGAACACATAATAAAAACAAAATCAAAAATTTACTAAAACAAAGTGTTAAATGACTTAGTAAAGTAAAAAAGCATGCAATAAGAAGATGTTATTTAAGTGTTTCGCTTAACAGAAAACAATCTTGCTATAACGCCAGACAAACCTGCTTCACTTTTGCCTTAAAGGAGGATTTGAATGAATGAAATATGTCAATATCACTAAAGTACTTATTGTAGGTTCAGGTAAAGAATGAACTTTTCTGAAAAAACGTCAAAATAGTTATAGGTTTTTTTTTTTTTCGAAATATTGCGAATTACTAATGATGTCGATCATGCGAGAATTGGGTCCCAGTATTGACTCAGAAAATTAACTAGTCGGGTTAGGTTTGTACCAATTTGTACCACATAAATTCAATATTTTTGTCTATAAACAGTTCGTTTTGGTATTGGGTAACATTTTTACGCGCGAATTTTAACGCTCCAGTGTGCGCAGGCCTACATCCTCCTCTCTACATAATATCACAACTGAGTGAAGTTTGAATAACAAACAAATACCTAAACAAATCCGGAGCTACAGGAACGTCGGCAAACACAAATCTGTAATACATGAACCTGATTATTTTCCCGGGAACTGAACTTCTTTGCGCGGACCGCCGCCGCCGTCTTTGATGTACGCCCCGAACAAATTATAATCCCAAATTGAAATTTGCCAAAGGTTTGTAACCAAAATGTACCTACTGCAAATACATACGTGTATAAGCTTTATATATAATCATCTTAACTTGAATACAATATTTAAAGTATCTTTTCACTCTAACCTAAGCAGATCTAGGCGCAAATATTCTGAAAATGTTCGCGATTGTCACCCGGTGTGACTAGGAGTGCATGCGCCGCGAGCAGGCTCAAAATATCCAACGGTCACTGATCTATATTTATGCGATTCCAATACACGATAGTGTTATCTATTAGGTGGCTATGGTTGTGTAAGTAACTTTAAAATTGGCTTCTATGCTACCGATCCATGGTATTGAATTCATATTTTACGATATGCATGGACGGAGTTTTTTAGCGACTCTAAAATAAATTACGCAAGTTTATTTTACGCTCGCTAGTCGCTAGCGTCTACGTAAAATTTTGTATGGCAAAATATATATCGGCTACTCCGAGAACTACCAGTTTTCCGTATAAATATTTAACGTAACATCTTTTTAACTTATGATCGACATAAAAATGTATTAAATAATAATAAAAACTACAACTGTTTCCGCCCGGGATCGAACCGGGGGCCTTGTGCGTGTGAAGCACACGTGATAACCACTACACTACGGAAACATATTGCAATGGGACTGAATTAACGAATAATTTCGGCATGAGAAAAAGAGAACAACACCCTCTTGTAAACAAGGTCAATTGCAATGCAGCTAAGCTTGTTATCGCTTCGGACTTATACACACCGTGCCAAGACGGCAATTTTTAAATTGAGTTCTTTAAAGAAATTGAGTCAAGTCCAATCCTTACAGCAGCGTGGAAAATGTATAAATTGTGCCCCAAGAAACTTATCTTAAAGTTAACCCTTCCAAATGAGATCTTACACGTTACCAGGATAGCATAGCTGGCGGGGAGATTGTACCTCGTTAAGATGCGCCCAGGGAACGATGACTCGCGGATTGCGCGCCCTTTTGCCTCGAGAGATCAATCCTATTTTTAATAAGACGCTTATGAAACCTTTTCGCTGATAAATATCTTTCGAAACCTTAATTTTTTTAGGCCACTAGTCAGATGATGGTGAAGATTGAAGAATAATACGCCTAAAAATGAATGTCAAACAACTAAAGCGTGTGTTTAAAGGGTTAATCTGCTCTACTTTTTGACCAGGGCAACATAAGTTACAAAGAATATCTTCAAGCAAAATTCGAAGTAAATTATTTTAAAGATATATCCAACTAACAGCAATATTCACATACAAAGAAAATATCTGTATGCAACCTAAGTAAGATTAAAATTGAATTAATTCACAAAAGCAAGCAAAAGAGTTAAATATGATCTACTTTGACACCAGGGGAACATGAATTGAAGGAGTATTTCACCATCGGAAAAAAGATACATGCAAAGTATCGACTTGCTTCAAGTGGTGGACAAAAAACCTGATTAAAAAAAAAGGACTCCACGCGGTAAGTTTAAAACAGGTACTACCATTAACGTCGTCGTCTCTCTTCAAGGAACTCACAAACCTCTGCTCGTGCGTCAGATTAGAAAAGGATGACGATAAGATGCACCATGCAGTTGTAAAAAAAGTTAGTTACCTGTAAGCTGGGCGGGCAATGGTCGAGCAACTCCAACATGTGCTGTATGTTCTGCGCGTCTTGGATCACGAAGTTTAGCTCCATGTCGAACTCGCCGCCCACCAGCTGTGGACAAAAACACACGGTGTAATTAGAAAATGGTCACCTTTAGTTTAGCCAGCTACCCATTTCTGCCTTCCTGGTGTATGTAGTATCGATGGCAAGGGAATTTCCGATCGATATTTCCATAGAACTAATGACTTATATATCAAAATGCGTATGTTTGAGCGCATAATTTATCATTTGGAAGTATACATTAGTTACTTTCATTTCCGCTTGATCGGTTAGAAGTGCGTATACGCTTGAGTGGTCAGGAATGGCTATTGTACGTGTCTGTTGCTATTCCCGATTTTTTTTCTATTGATAGAGCATTTTGTGGCGAAGTGAAATATTGGCTGTATCTTGAAAAGACGACAGGACAATGGGGTGTTGTCCCCGCCGTGTTCAACGGACATTCAATTTGTGCGATCGGTCAATCTCTGTATGGCTCCTGTGCGCCTAGTACCCGAGCCTTTTGTGTACTCCATAATGGCGTCAGCGAAGAACATGAAAAATAGCTCAACGAGCTCCTTTTTGTGTCGTTTTACTTAGGTACAGCATAATTTAGATGTGAACTATGTAATACCATGGTATTCAATGTAATTGATAACAAAATATTGTTAATACAAATCTACAGGTAAGTAATAATTTGTTTGTTACATAAGCAAAACGTAAAAAAAAAGCTGTAGAAGGCGTAACTCTAGGGTGAGCGAAACTAAAACAAGTATCAACATACTGTCTCACTTTTTATACAGCTGTCACCCTCTTGTCCTATAGGGCGTTACAACCACTATGGAAACCCCATCATGGTAGTTTAGTTTACCCTCACGCTAAACAATGGTGTTTCTACCCCTATGGTGTTACAGTACTAGGCGATAATAAAAATAAAGAAGTCATTTTAGCGAGGTGTGGGGTTGCGTTGTAGGAGTTAAAATAGCGCAGTAAATAAATATGATTTGTTCCTTTTTAGTTTTTATAAGGAATACGTCAGATGTCCAAATACCCCATACATATAGGAACTTGGTGGAAATAATGTTTTTAAGATAATTTTCCTTCCAATATTCATGCATGGTACTAGGATACCATGAGTCGGTAGTAGTAATCATTGTATTGCTATGAGGCGGGGCACGTAGGGTGAATACCAATATTTTAGGTAGGGTGCATGTCAAAATATTCCAGCCCCTTTTTTGGCAAAAAAGACAACCATAAAAAGGTTCTATTGTTCGTGTGCAACGAAGCATATTTATTAAGATTAAAGCTACCAGGACTTAATAAGGTGAAGAAGCTCGCAAGATCTCGGGACAAAATAAGGGCATGTATTTATTGTTCGAAACTATGACAGACTCCGCTCAATCTCGGGCGAATATGAAATCCCAAAAATATGAATATGCAAACAAACACCTTATCTTAAGCGAGCTTAGGTATTAAGTACTTCGCGGTGCATGCGAAAGCGATCCCGTGGCGCCCCGATATAAGCGGAAGATGGTACACCGTCGGTTTTTAGTGGGTATACGGCCTTCTGCCTGGACTCCCACATAACCCTGTTACTTGGCAGGGTATCCATAAAGGATTTTCCGACGTTAAAAAAAAAAAAAAAAAAAAAGGTATTAAGTACTCATAAAAAGAAGCCGGCAGCTCTCTCTCATACCCTGGTAATGGACACCAACTGACACTTACAAACGTGATTATTGCCGGTAGCCGCCGCAGCACCACCGCCCGGTAATTCGATTGCCCGGCCGGTTATTATTACCGGAAATCCTATATCCGGGAAGGATCCGGTTATATCAAAGCAATAATAAGGTTGGCTGACACTCGTTACTTATTTACCAGTTGGAATTTAAAATTCATCACGCACCTTTACCCGTGAAATGTGAAATGGTGTAATTAATATTAAGTTTCCAGTTCCAATTTAATTACTTAATGCATGCTGACTAACTTCATATATTTTGTGTGTTATTTATTATATAAAACTATTTGCAAATTCTGTGTGTAAAACTAAATGGGCCCATTTTATACACAATTTTTCAACAAAATACCAGGTAACCATAAATGTAGTGGAGGTGTGGATAAGGCAAATACGTATTAACATTCGCAGGGGGGCGCGGCGGAGTAATTACGCGGAGTGGACGCGCTCGCGTCCGGTGAGACCGCCCCACTCGCGGGGAAATACACAAGACGCGCAGATTAAAATGCGATGACATCACGTACCGTTTCTCCTGGTAACACTTATGTATTTTTTATTTGTTTCTTCAAGAAGATTGATGTTCTTGGAGCTGTACCTACAATTTTTTGTTATATTCAAATAAACATGGCGACAATGTTATGTTTTTCTTTCATTGTTTTTTTTCGATTTTGGAAGTCGGTAGTTGAAACTTAGTTCAGAAGCGACACAGAATGCCATTTTTGGATTATGTCAATCGTTTTATTACATTCTGTACATATAGTTGGGAATCTTGAGTTAGACATACGAGTATGTAACATTGCGTGATTCACAGAAATACGCCAGAAGTAAATGGAGGCAGCTCAAAAAGGCGTGTACACATCGGCATTAGTTACGCGAGCCGAGACTCGAGACAAAGTGGCCGTAAAATCTCACGCAGAAACGTCGCAATGATAAATTGTAGTGGAGGCTTCAACGGCGGCCCAAGCTACGAACGCACAAAACTTTTATAAATGTACGAGGAAACCATAAGCTACGAAGACATTTTGATATATAATTGACATATAATTTGTATCCGAAACAAGATTATAGATTCACACGGCTACCAAGAGTACAGACATGCTAAGGAGGTTTACATTATTATCAGGTAGTTTTTTTACCCCGTGAACATAGCCACACCCACTTACTTGGACTGTTATGTATGTGTAGAGATGTAATATTCCTGCTCAAAAAATAATATTCTTTTTTAATATGTGACATATTAAATATTATGTTCTCAACACAGTCACTTGGACCAGGCGTCTATAAACTGTCAGCATTACGATCCAAATGGGACGAAAACCTTTTTAACGTCCTCCGTGAAATGGGATATAAACAAATAGACGTCGACACACTTATGCAATCCTGGGAGGCTACTCCGAAATTCGATATATGTGACATTTGTCACGTCGAATCAAGACGTCATTATCAATGTAGGTACAACAGTGAAAACAATATCACTGAGAGTAGGATTAGATGCGACAAAAGTCACGTTATTTCGATAATCGATTGACGGAGCTGAGCTACAGATATTATTACCACAAAACAATGCGAGATTTTGGCAAAACGTTTTCGGTGAACGAGTCTCAATTACCGGAAATTCCGCCTTTTACTGACCTCCGCCGGATTTAGCCCGCAAGCTCCTTAGGGATTTGCCAAGAGAACGGTTGGCGGGTATACAACAAAACCCGTTATTTTTATCAGATATAAATGTCTAATAAAAATTAAGACAACTTATTTCTAAAACAACATCGTCACGAGCCATATTTTACATTCTGTGAACATTATCATAAATAGAGCAAGATTTTTTGTGCCTAGTTACCCTCTGCGATTATGATGTAGGCCATCACTGTTACCATCAAATGAAAGAAAAGGACGAAGGATTAGGGGCGGCTATTTAAAAGACCCTTTTTTCATACGTCTTTGATACGTTACGTCCCTAAGCTGATTTAAATTTCTGCTTGGTCATGAATCCCTGGTACCGAGATTAGGATATTATTACTGTTTAGAATGAGCGATGATATTTTTTTTGTAATTTCGATATGTCCTTTTCTTAGGTTATCCTTTTCGTAGTATTTTTTTTTCGCTGTCACTTTATTATGGTTTTTCTTTCTTTATTTTATATAAACCAATAAGCGACGAGTATTTAACAAACGCAGCTTGGAGATGAATTGGTTGTCCAAAATAATACCGCCGTTTCAGTAAATGCACATTCAAATTACCGGGAGAACATAAAACGAAAAGAGTTACATAGCAGCTGCTTTTTTATTTCCTTTGTGAGAATCCCACGGGATTATCCTGGAAGCATTATAGATTCACATGGTCATTAGGAGCGCAGATGTGGGGAGGAGGTTTCATTATTCGTATTTTCCTTATGGTGCCTTTTGTGTGTACTACACTGATATGAAGCCCGTATTAGACATTGTGTCTTATTTCTTCATATAGCTTTGTCTCTCTTTAAATCAAGTTACAAATTATATTTAAAAAAAAAACCATGAATGCTTGCGAATACCTAAAAGAGCCCCGAATATGCAATAAATGTACCAGGTTGACATAGGCAAAAGAGGATGCCAGTTCGCAACATGGGTGATGGGATGCTGCACAGTAACCCCCTGCGGTTAGGGGCGGGAACCGTTTGAATAGTAAATGTAGGGTGCAGATTTATCCCCGGCCGTCAACGTCACAGTACGTCGGGTCGGGGCTCATTAAATATTTGCTAGCGGAGTATAATACCCGTGTTCATCAACTACCAAGTATTCTAACCTTACCTACCTATAAGCTTTTAAAAAAGAATTTTAGCGAGTAAAATATATTACCAGTGCTATTTACATTAAACATCCCAGGCCCGACCATCGCGGCTAATGAATTACATCGCTTAACCAAACAATGGCGGCACACGTCGGACCCACACCCGTGTCTCAATTAGTTCGCCGGAGCCATTGCCTTACACGCCAAATGATTATAAACATAAAAACAAGTGCCCATACCAATTTATTCCCAGTCGTTATAAGGTTGATTGAGGTTAAGGGCAACGGGGTAACCCTTCATCGGCGTGTTCGACCCCGTGTCAATGAGTTAGGTCGTTAATAAAACGAACTTTGATGTCAGTCAGAAACCTCGATACCATTGGAGTAGTACTTAAATAAATCATCAGTAACCTCACAAAGAGTTTTGGTCCTTAGGAGACACCATAACATTATTACCGGTGTGAAAAATGAAGCCAAATTGCAGATTCGAGAAGCGAATAGACCTATGCTGCCATATGATAATAATATCTAGTGTATAACGTTTACAGTTCATAATCGCCCTCGAGCGAGGAGTGTTTGCCACACACCCCATTAGTAACAAATCGCTTTGTTGTTTATCATAGCCTGGTACACTGGATAGGAGTGTGTGACGTAATTGGGGCCAAATGTATTCCTCAATAAATATATTGTATGAATATTGTGGGAAACCGACTCCCACGCGTTATATAAATTTGATAAATATGTTTTTGTATGTGAAATTCTTCAATAGCTCTCTATAAAGCAAAAAAAATGCATACTAAACACATGATAACTACAAATGAAATTCACATCATAGATAGGACAGAGTTATTTCAACCAAGAATCTTTAAAATATGTCAACTCTTCTAATTTATTAACTCCTAATACACACACCTCCTTTTTTAAATTCTTAAAAATAAGAATAAAATAAAACTTGCTTTATTAATAATGCCCTTTTCAATAAAAGTAGGAGACGCTTTACTGTGATGCCTAAATATAAAGCAATTGCAGTGTATATATTTAATATAACTTTAAAGCTGTTCATTTGAAACAAAAAAAACAAAATCTTGGAGTAAAAACAAGAGAGGAAAATGTTTCAAAAGATACGCGTTCGCACTTGGTTCATGCTAAGATGAGAAAGACACAACAAAATATTGCATCATTCCACACCAAGCAGTGGTCCAGAACTCTCTCGCGTTGAGAACACCCCCCGTCCGATAAATATCTCATAAATAATAAGTATATTGCATTAGGTATTCCCCGCCATGTCCCCCGGTGTACGGACACTGGAAACTAATTTACTTTAAAAGCATATGTCCGTAGCAGCTCCAATGGTGTTGCGAAGAAGGTTGCGACGGATAAATATTAGTGGGGTATATATAGACAACCGTTCGTTATTATTGGTCTATTAAATGTCGCTCGATCCGCAAATACACGCTACGAAACAATAAGCTCAGAACTTCTAAATACAAATAAGAAATCTATACAAACCTTTATTTAAAAAAAATGCATACCTTCAGAATATAATGAGCGCCATATTGGGCGATATTAAATGAAAATGCTTTGTACATAGATGAACTTAAATTAATATAACCGTGCGAAGAGCTTACAGTCAACAATTCTTGAACAAAACATTGTAAAGGAACTCTTGGAAGTAACAGACTTTTTTGGATCCAACTAATTAATCTATTACTACTAATCTATCTATTGCAATGCAATGCTTAAGTTAAGTTTAAGCGGCATTTAAAACTGATTGGAAATTTCTATAAAATCAAGGCGAAACATTTCAAATCTGTAAGTACCTACTTGGGTTATTATCGATTGATCGAATCGGCGTCCATCCAAACTTCAGAAAGTATTTTGAGGATTTAAATGAAATACTTCACGAACTTCACAAGTACAAAACTCGTTTTCAATTACCGCAGTAAACAGGGTGGGCTCGTCAATTGATTCGCCCGAGCCGCCATTGCGTCCTGAACACACGAATCCGTGCGAATTTACATGATTTTTTTCATTACAAAACCTACTCTGTACCTATATACATACAGATTTAAATCCTATGACAAAAGTATGTCTATGTATACGTGGTCGCATCCACGCTATAATTACTTGAGATTGGTAGAATATCCGCTAGTCGCTTTTCGCATTCTATTAAATTGAGGCCGTCAGCGCAAAAGTGGCCTAAGCTTGAAACATACATTATGAAGATAATAGGGTTTGTATATATTTTTTTTTATTATTATTAAGGTTTTAGACATTTTTTTGTAGTGTGTCAAGAATATGAAAAAAAAAACTCAACAACAACAAAATTCCAGTCATTTAGTAAAAGTAGTCGAAGAAATCCAAAAAATATTGTTTTGCTAAAGAAATGATCGCGCACTGATCGCGTCTTGACGCCCCTGTTAGCGCAGGCCTCTATTGTTGGTCTATCGAACCGGGCCGAGCACACTTCAACCAACTTCATTTAAACCAAATTTCGACCGAAATCTGAAGTTAATTTACGAAAATGTTTATTGAAATACATTTGGCGTCTTGAAATTCAAAGCTTGTAATATTGACACCACACTATGGACTACGATCATAGAGTAACCAAAGTACCCATAACGACTCTACTCTTCGTGTGGCTCTGCGGTAATTATTCCGCCATTATTGTTATCTCATGTACCTGTAGTATACGGCAACTATATGGGAAACAACAATGGCGGAGTCAGATAAACCAGAAAAAATTACCGCAGCGCAGTCTCGATATGCCATCTGATACACCCAGGTCATTCATTCTCACATTTACCGCTAATGGGAATCGAATCTGCCACCACCTGATGGCCTAAGCCGAGCGGCCAACCCTCAATCCACTAGACCAGGGGCCCGATTTTCGTTTGATAGACATCAATCTCTATTAGAGATATGACGAGACAAAATAAAAAAAATCGGCCAAGTGCGAGCTGTGATTTTTTAGGGCACTACGGGACCGCAAACATGAGCATCTGTTATAAATTTCAACTTGATACCTTCACGCGTTTCTGAGAAAAAGGGTCTTGACAGACAGACGGACAACAGAGTGATCCTATAAGGGTTCCGTTTTTTCCTTTTTAGGTACGGAACCCTAAAAATACGACCAATTTGACGTTTCGCAGAGGCAATTACAACACTTGTTTTTGCCTAGTGTTTAGCGAGGCACAGAATCTGTCAAGTCTAAGAACTTCGAGTATTGACCAAAACTATTCCACTAGAGTTAGCCACAAGTTCATACCAGCAAAAAATCACCTTGAGATTATTATGGCCGATTTTATGAGTGTACCTCGCTAAACGTGCCTACTATTAAATTGTAGTTATTATTTCGAAATCTTATTTATTTTGGGTAACAAGAAAGTCTTTTAGCACCGAATGGTGGTACATAAGTGCTCTCCACGGCGCGGCGGCACCATTCAACACTGTCGAATAGTATTGGAATTTCTCACTAAAAGCTCCAATGGATACAGAAAAAAACCATTCATTTTTGTCTCTTTGGGACATTACATTTTCGCCGATAGCCGGTACCTATTGGCGAAAGTTTATTTATTGAAGACTCAACCAAATCTTGTTACATATATTTATATTTTTTACAAAATGTCTATACTAGTTGTTATAGATCTCAATTTTATGAGTACAATACCTCGCTTCTTTAGATAAGTTGTGTCTACGAATCGGTGTGCTAAAATCTCTGGAAGATTTTAGCACACACGTGGCAAAATCAACATGATCTGCTCATTAATAGCTAATGTTAATTGGGATTTACATCAGCTATCAATTGACTTTACAATAAAATGACCCATACAAACAGATACGGGTAATAAAATTATTTATAGATCTAACTTGCCTAGAGAAATTAATTTATAGACAAAAGTCTCGAATCATTTGACGACAGATAAATCACAATTCAACTACTATTTCAAAACAGCAATTAATTATTGCACAGTAAACGGTATCTTTGGAGAAATTAATTCAGAACATTGCGCAAAAAATGTTGGACATCGCTGAATTGAGTCATTACATGTCTAGCCATATTAAAACGAAGCTTAAAACTTTATAGTGTTAGGTCCGTTTTCAAAGAGCACAGGTTTGATAACATAAATCCTGATCAGACTCTCCTGATCAGGCTTTTCGTGTAGTGTTAAACTACTTTATAACATAATAGTCAATATCATCAAAGCTTTATAAATTGTGCTCAGTTTATTACCAGGGTCACATAAACAATAATAGTAAAATACATAGTCAGGCAGGTATCTAATAGCGACATGATTTGTTGACTCACAAACGAAAGCGGGTCGAAAGAAAAAAATAAAGCCAAAGATCCCGCCCTACGTCCAATCTACGCCCCGTATAATAGGGCAAAAACTTGCTCCGCCGTAGATAGCCCGTGAATGGGTTTTGTAGTTTTTGCCGTAAAACTTCCGGTCAAGATGAATAGGGGGCGTCGGCGTTTAAGAGCCGCCGCTATTTCTTCATGTTTGCACATCTGGTGCTCGACTTTTGACGTAAATAAAAGGAGTTTCTCGTGCAAAATTGCAAGGAATATACCAGGGACACATAACTTGAAAGATGCTATTAACGTCATGAAGAATAGCATTACATTAAGAGCACTTTCTGCGTAAATATCTTCATTCGCTGTCACCCTAGTGGCAACGGATAAAGCCGTGTAAACGTGGCTTGTTTCTGTACTCTGAATACTTGGTAACGTGAAACTAATTTACCGAAAGATCGCCAGTCGTACGTCCATCAATATCCATCCATAAAAACGTCCATCAATATAAACGTTCGATTTCAATTCAGGTTTTTTTTTCGATCATTAGGTAACGTTTTATTATATACCTCGTATATAGTTAAATTAAAGAATCCTACAAACTAATTAACTCTCTGCATTTAGCAATCGAATTTAGAATTTCGACAGCCAATACCACACCGTGCTAATACTACCCATGATCACCACATTAGCATTTCAATTTCGGATCATAGCACTCGGTTCATGGAATATTCACCTGCATAGGTATTATATTATGCAGTTTGACAACGGAAACATAATTATTCGAGTCTAAGCTGACAAACGACATTACAAAACTTCCGTAAAGTTCAGCTACACAAAGTCCTTAATTAATTATATCGTAGCTGAAGATTACGGAAGTCGCCTCGCCAGGTGGCACTGCTCCTTTTTCAGACATCTGAGCAAAAGTTTTCGTTACATTGTTGCAATTAAAAGGGGGCAAAGTTTGTAGACAGGCAGTCAACTTAAGAGTTTCGTATCTTCAATCTATCATATAATCCGCTGTGTTAAGTCACAACCGGGTAAGGAACGAACATTACAAATTATTTCCTTAGTAGTGTTCCAAATTTCAGGTTAATAGTAAAAGGTAGGATCTGATCCCATATGTTTGTTGCAAGAGAATTCTTGTAACTTTGTAAATCAAAACAATTTCTCGCGGCGTAACCAGGCTAACATAACGTTTATAGAGCTAAGGAGCTCATTTCAAGCGCCGCGCCGTTCAGCACCGCCGCAAGACTATAATTTATTTCGCAACATTCCTGCTCGCCGGGGCGTGGGCGATATTGAAAAGGGGTCGTGAAACGGATATCGGGAAAATTTCTTAAATTTTGTAATTAAATACCTTTTTGACGTTCACGATATTCAATTATGGCAAGAAGTTATACATATTTAGAAAATTTAATAAAAATTGTCTTGGACCAAGAAAAATATAGGAGGCATCTAACAAATTAAGTCTGTTAATGTGTGGTACAAAATAATAGCAGAGGTTTCGTGACAATCACAGAATTAATTACGTATTTAATGGAACTCCAGTAAAACTGTCGTATCTCGGCGACCCAAATCATAAACAGATGGACTAGTGGGCGAGTAAAGTGGCCCGGGTATATCGAACAAAGGGGAGGCGGTAGCCCTTAGCGCCACTCTTGACAGATATTATGAGACCTTCATTATTAACGGCAACCCTGAATTCGCTCCAGCAGCCTCGAACCCTCCACTATCGCAGTAATCACTATGATAAACCATCTCTTGTTTATGAGTTCGCGAATTCCAATTGTAATAATGTCTTTTGACACACTGGAAGTATTTCGCTCGAGACACAATTATCCTAGTAAGACAACTGGGAAATATGAAACAATATCAAATGTAAGCTAAAGTGAAGTTTCTTGTTATGTTAACAAAATCAAAGGCGAAACCTTACTTTGAGGGAAAACAAATAACTCTGCAAATATTCTTACGTAGGTGAATGTAAGTAAAACATATTCTTGTAAATAGAGGTAAGGAAAATCTATCACTGAAGTTAGATTTTTGCAGTAAGTTCTACCTATTCGTAAATCATGCAAGCAAAGCTCAATTTCCTACAATGCGTTTTAGGCGACAAGGTTAGGTTAGAGTCAATTGTAGGCGGCCGGGACAGCTCCAACAATGGCGTTAAATCGCGCCTAGAGAATTAGTTCGAAAGCCCGCCCGTCTCGGCCACTTTGTTGCAATTTACGGCGACCATTTCGCAACTATGCTTCCTTCGGCCTTCACAAAATCTGTATGAGTCATGATTTACATGTTATCCACTCGAATAAACTGTGAAGACACCATCGCTGCTTATCTAAAACGAATCTCCTCGATTCGGCTCCCATAGAGAATAGGAGGTTTGAGCTAAAACGCGTAAGACAGTTTCATTGGGCCTGAAATCGCTCCCGGAAGCTTGGAACAATCTAAAAAGCCATAACTGTGAAAGTCAATAGTAATAAAGCGGTACCCAAGCTCCGCTGGCATAATACGGCGCTGAAGCAAAATTACATGAAACAAAGTCGCCGAACATTTTTTTTTGTTTCTCGAGTAAAATTTCGTAATGAAATAGAATATGTATGAGGAGTTACGCTAAAAGCTAATTCTATTCAAGGCGCTTTCGTTCAAATTACGAATACCACAAGACCGTATTCAAATTCATTTTCTCAAAGTGTATTTGTATTTTCCTTAATTTATTAACGTCAACTACGCCCGAATTGAACAGATTGAAAAGTCACGACAAACTTTCCGTATAATAAAACACAGTTGGGAATGATCTGTCAATTACAAGCGACCTATAATTACTGTGCATCCTCGGCACACAAACATTTGTTGCTCCCAAGACCCCTGTCATCCGCTCGTAACGTAATCTTGTAATCTGGACCAATGAGTTGGGATTTACGATAATTTAATTTGGGTAGCAAACGAGGCACCGCATGAGGTTGGGGTTACAAAGGTGTTTAATTAGAACACCTGGTACTCCACTACAGGTTAGGTACGTAATTGGCAGGTAGCTTATATGTCGGTTGGGTCGTCCTCCTTTATGAAATGTTATCTTAAATTTAGCGAAGCGGTTGGTCAGCTGTGAGAGTATAATTACAAAGACGACGATAGTAGGCATGACTACACTTCATAAGAATTTCTAAGCACGATAAGTAAAAGAGGAAGCAAAAGGGTTAAAAATGTCGCTCAGAGGTACTAGGACGTTATAAACCAGCAAGAGCTTCAAATAAGATTAAGAAGTAACCATTCTTGTAGATAAGCGAACTTTGTAGTTAATAACTCAAGTTTGTAATTATAAAAGAAAGAGTTACAGTAACACTTCTTGAGAAGTACCAGGGTACCATGATCTAAACGGAGTCCTAAACAAGGCAAGGACTAGAGTTGTGTTGGTTGAGATAAAGGGATGGGCGGGGCGACAATAGTTGAACATTTCTATGAAATTACTTGACACGTAAGTATGTTGAAATTAAACTATTTTACGGATTTTATCGCGTTTATTTACTATTTTATTTTCCCGACGTTTCGGCTGCTTTACAGCAACCATGGTCACGGGGGGACTGAGGTGTTAGACGTCCTGATGTCATAGTTAATAACTGGGTACCCTCATATTTAGTTGTTGTTTGCGGTCCGATCCACGCAGAAAGTGCTTACGGTGTCCTGAGGTCTTGCAATGGTACACTTGGTTTTGGATTTAATAAAATAGTAAATAAACGCGATAAAATCCGTAAAATAGTTTAATTTCAATGTATAGTATTCGCGTAAATATAAGAAAACAATACGTAAGTATGTATTATAAAACAAAAGAGTTATGGTGACACGTCTTTAGATGTACCAGGATATCATGAACCAAAAGGAGATCGCAATGAGGGAGTGACGCGTAGGACGCGGTAATAGGCGGGGCGACGACGGAGACAACATATAAAAACTCTTGTACAACCTATCAACGGGCGCGCCCTATAAAAGGGACAACCAGATTGCATTATTCATACGAATGCTAATAGAAATGGTTAAGTCTTAAAACTGTGGATGTAAACAATGGTAAAACTTTGTTTTTGAGGAGACCCTGAAATGGTAGGCATTATTTTGTCTAAAATATCTATGCAAAATACTAAAAGTGTTTGTCAACAATTAACAAATCCCCGTTTGCGCGTTTGATGACGCGGCGTCTGATGGACAAAGCTGGGTGGCGTTTTCGACAAATGTTTGCTCGGTAATATTGAATCGTATTTGTTATTGGAGTAAATTGTTGAACAAACAGAATGTGAGGGGCTTTGTGACGGGATTAAAACCATTGTAGGGTTTCATGTTCCAGTCAATTGCCATTGTGTATTTTGGGATCAGTGTTCTTTATACTGTGTTTTTTTTTAATTTAAATTTTCAACAAAAATGGGTAACTAATCCTTAAAATATAACTTCTTTAGCTCAATACGAATATGTGGTATCAGAAATATTTTATTAAAGTTTTTAATAAGATTTTTCACGTGTTAGGTTTTCCATAAAATTCGGCTGTTACTTTTGAACTGCCTTTGATCTAATGATTAACACAGCATAAGACAAGCTACCTAACGAACCATGTCTAGGCTTGACAAATCATAGACATGTATTAAACCCTCCATTTAATGGGAGAAAAAAAAATAGTTATAAATATTATGTCTTCATAAAATGATTTCAAATAAGGAGACGAAGGATTACACACTTGTTATACCTATTCTGAATCAAATCGTACAAGCTTTTATAGTTTAAAAAAGTTACAGCTTACATAAACTATTCCAATTGATCAAGTTTCCGATTCGCACGTCTGTTCAACTGTCTGGTATACAAACGATCTGCAATCCCGAATTAATGGCGTTAGTTAGCCGCCGGTTTCATTTGTCGAGGGATAAATGTACGACAACGGTCCATTTGTCGCTCGTTCGACGCGTTGTCACAATGACGGGAACAAATTGACGCAATGCATTTACAGTGCTGCAGTTGGAAAACATATATTAATTAAACTGTGGTCTAAGTCATGATATTTTTTACCATTTAAATTAAAGTACTAAGTAATTAGCAACGTTAAAGAGGTTTTTTATTTTAAAACTCTTCCTCGTGGGAAACCTCTGATATCCTCTTAACTATGCTCTCCCGAGCGCATCCCCCAGTGGGTACTTAAATGCATTCACAGAAAAATGAATATTTAATTTTAAAATGTCTACGTCTGGAAAATCCTTTCATTAAAAAATTAATTTTCTTTTACTACAAAATATATACCTACCTACAAGCAATTTTCAACATTATCGATAGCCTTTTAGCCTTGTCGTATAAAATATTACCTTGTTCGCAGAACTTAGAGGAAAAAAAATCTGATTGATGGCTATCCCCTGTACCCCCATAACCGACGTCATAAATAACAATTTCCTCGGTTGCGGCCGACATAAATAAAACCCGAGTAAAAAGGTATCGGTGTACCAGGCGAACAGTAATAAGAAGAGCTCGGAGGGGTCTGCGGACGACACTATGCAATATTGATGCGACAGGGGCGCGCGGAAAGTATAGCCCGTGGCAAGCAAGCTAAACAGACGGTTAAAATGCGACGATGGCGTTTCCAGCGGACTTTTCGGTAACATCAAACAAGTGTATTATATATACTTTTCTATCTGATAGACCTTTTGATGTTACCGATTTTAATGTGCTTTGTACGGTTACCACATACTTTGGTATGCAGGAGCCGACAGAATTTAGGGATTGCATGAAATTGTAAGCAATTCAATTATGGAAATGAATACCTCAAGATCTTAAGTAGCATAAAACATTGAGAAGTAAATACTTAACAATACGGTTTCTTATTCAAATCTACTACCTACTCTTTTTCGCAAAGGAACATATAGAAGTTTTTATAACAACTACAGACAGAAATGCAATAAATACCAAGACATTCAATTTTCCAATGCCATTTGATACCATGAAATGTTGGCGGCGCGCGATACGGCAAACAATGAAATATCTAACATCGAATCGTCGTCGATATATTTCGCGATATACCTACCAACGAACGTCGATTGAATTGGTCGCGTGGCTGCAGCCGAGCGGCGCACACTCCCTCACACTCAGTATTAAATAAACGTCGGGACGCAAACAAAGGCGCTCGCATCTTAATGTTCAGCGGTATGGTGCAGCAGACAGCTTGAAAGATCTTGATGCTATTGTTGCTCCAAGCATCTATTATGAATAGACAAAACAACTAAAATAAAAAATTATGCCCAGTTATTATCTGTCCACGACTAATATACAATTTGTAAGAATTATATGTTTAAAAATACGAATTTGATTGTCCTTAAATTTTATAAAAATACTTTGGACTGGATTTACTCGTTCGTGCTGTTACAATTTTACACAGTATACAGGATGTATCAGAAGTCCGAAATAATACTTGGACGCTAGCATGAGTATCGTGTATGTTGTGTTGTATACACGTATGGTATAAAAATTTTATTGAAATTCGACCATGTTTTTCCAACTTTTTTTTCGTCAACAATTTCTATAACTCGTAATATCTCGAGTCCTTTGTACAATTTGCATCTTCTGTTTTGTGAATATTGGTAGCCGCCCCTCATAAGTGTAGTTTACACTGCTGAGTAGGGTTATGGATGTACCCAAAGGCCAAAACACGATACCTGTGATAAATATTCAACGGTCTGTAACTCAGAAACTATAATAGTTAGGTATAAACTGGCTTCACTAAGCATCCACATATGAGTTGCCGTATATGTACCTAAAGTATTATTTCGGACTTCTGAAACACCCTGTATACAGGGTGTAACCGAAGTCCGAAATAATACTTTAGGTACATATACGTTAGCTCATATGTGGATGCTTGGAGAAGACCGTTTATACTTAACTATCATAGTTTCTGAGTTAGAACTATCATAGACCTTTGAATATGTGTCACAGGTATCGTTTTCTGGCCTTTGGGTAGATCAATAACCCTATTCAGTATTGTAAACTACACGAATAAGGGGCAACTACTAATATTCATAGAACAAAACATGAAATTTTTATTTAGAAATATTTTATGTAGCTAATAATAAAAGAAAATATAATAAAATGCGATAACTTCATAATATTAAATTCCTTGACCTACTCTCCGCTGCACACCGCTCGTAATAAATAACGAGCTTCGAGACGCGAACAAAGGGTGCATTCGTGTTCTGACGCTGCTCTATTGACGGGGTCGGCAATCATCTGCGTATAATGCTAAGCAACGGATGATAAATTGCTTTTAAGATGGGTTAGACAGGGAAAAAAGAGTTTTAGGGGACGATTCGTTCAAGCTCCTATCTTGACTATCAATACCAAAATCAGTTATATCACCGTCATTTATGATGATTAAATATCACAATATCAAAATAACGTAACAAATATTCAATCAATTTAATTACTGGTTCACTCTGAATGTGTGCACTCATACGAAAAACAAAAGCAATCCTCAATGAAACAATACACGACAAAAATCTCCGTCAAACGTCTCGAGTTTCTGCTGCCCCGGTAGTTGTCAGACACAAACGGCCGCAAGGCGGAGGTGGAGGCACAATGGCGCCGCTTCCGGGCCTCGGCCGACGTCACCTCCGGCCATCAATAACGCCCGCTGCCGTATCCGGCGCCGCCCGTCGGTAAACACCCGAATAGTGCGTTACGGGAATACGCCGCTACCAACGATAATCGTTTTAACTATTGCTTTGACTGTCGAGGTATACACTATTCATGTTAAACTACCGTCTGATCTTTGATTAGACATGTCGCCATTAATTTTATGGTTGACACGGTAACTAAATTGCTTTAGTACGATGACTTTACAAATCTCTGATTATAAATTTGAATATTTCAGTGGCTAGATTTGTTTTATACTCATACTGTCTGTTGGTAAAGTTTATAAATCTATTTAACAAACGATTACGTAAACTTGTTTTAAAATACATGGTATATAGTTTCAATAACATGCTTTAGCTTTCACACAACTAGTGCGGACTGAGGAAACTATTGAAGAAACCTTTGAAACGTGTCATAGTTGCGAACTACTCAACTACTTGAGTGAACCGCAAGACCTACAAGCTACGGTCAACGCAAACTGTTTCCATACATCTTAGCTGATATTATCAAGATTACTCAACCAAAGTTACTTAATAAAACGGCTAGAATTTTCATTGAAAAAAAAAACCACCGAGACTTAAGTCAGTCTCTTTCTGTCACGCATAGACAGTTAAAATAAATCATATTCAGCTCATGTAAAACCAATCAAAAGTTTTTAGTACTACCAGGAAATCAGAACCATCTAGAAGTAGACTACAACATTTTTGAACTAGGTGAGGTAAAGTGAATTGCGAGAAGACATACGGTGCGGTAAGCGAGTCCTGGCGCACAGGAACCGCAGACGGCGAGGGACAATGGCGGCACGACCGTCTCCGTTTCCGGCGAGCACACACACGACAGTTTCCGTACGTCAATGGAAGCGCCACCGGTTCGCATCCGTTTGTGAGTCTATGCCATAGATTAACCCAGATCGTTTTGTCTTTGCGTAAAATGGTGAACATAAGAAAATGTCAGCAAAATATACTGTTCCATGGAGAGCACGTAAGAAATGCTTTATATTTATCATCACTTATATTTATCACCTCTAAATCAGACGCCAGATTAAAATATATCTGAATAATCTACTAAGAACGCATAAGTTATAAAAGTTATCACGAGTTCTGTAAAGTACCTACCGCACGATATAAAAATGTTGATTCTGCGATATTTCAACCGTCAAATTAAGTAAGTAACAAGTTCGCCACATAGTAGGTAAATAATAAATATTCATTTTATATGGCAGTATCTACAAATTCGATGTAAGGTACGAGGGAACCCGGATAAGGAATGGTTTATAGACAATTCGGTTCAGGTTCAGGCGGTATTTTCAGATACGAACGAGAAAAACGGCGACGATTACAAAATCTTTTTGGTGGAATATTTTCTCTTGATTGCTTTCAATATTTCACCAGATATACCTGTAATTACGAAGCAGAGGCGTATATGATGTGTTGAAATAGAAAAATATTTCAAGTTTCACTCGAAATTGACGCAATATAGTAAAATGAATATGCAGTAGTAGGCTTCTTCTGTTTGTCGTAATAAAGTTTCCCCGCCACCTATCAAACAAACTTTACGATAACTATAACGGAAACGTAGGTACTAGTACCGCATAAAATAAAAGCGTAAGGTCAGAGGAAGCCGTTCCGCGGGCCGCGAGCTAACCCCGCTTTACTGCCGCAATAGCGACTTTACGACGGAATCGCGGCGATGCATAAAAACACAAGTCGCAAAACCAATGCGAATCACAACAAACCGCCGACAAAAAGTACATTTCAATATCGACGTTCGAAAATAAAACATACCACGAAGTACAACGGTAGCACGTTCGGTGGATGTTTTCAGTTTTTCAGATAGATGTAGCCGCGGGCGAAGAGCCGGCCATTCAACCGCCGAAATCCGGACCTGTGATCCGGGCTCGCGGCCTTTTGACGCAGGAATCCTGTTTGATTGTCGGACACGTGGAACCACCGCGTGCCTCTGTGTGCCCGGTACAAAAAGGTTTCGAACTCCGCAACGGCCGACCGTTTTAGAAGTATGCATAATATTCCGTTTGACTGGAGTTAGGGTGAAATTGAAAAACTACGACCTAGGTTATTCAGGCATTTTTCATAGAGCCAAAACATAGTTTCGTGATCCAAATTTATTCACATCGCGCTTTTTGTTCAAAGGGAATCAATCAACACATCTTGTTTATTATAAAATATCCTCACAACTCATTGCACACATTTCCAAACTATCAAGTTGCACGTGTTTCAACTAGAAACTCCATTAGCGATGCTGGGAAGATAGCATTGTTTGCGCTTCGATCGAAAATCAATAGCGGTTAACACTGTCGTCGAAGCCAGGACATTAGCCACGGACACGGGTACTAGGTATGCATGACGTCGCTACAGCTTATATCGATTTTATTACTTCATCACCTCCATCCACGGCTCCGACGTGCCTGCGTACACACTAATAAGATTGGACGTGAATGCACCTTTCACAAACAAATAATAACTTAAAATCGTTACTAAAACAGTTGGTACTAATACATCATAAACAACGCAGAGGTTTCAATTTATAAACTCTCAATAGACGCCGCAAATCCGTTCAACACAGGCTCAATCTTTCTTTACCGAGCTCTGTTCCAAAAAGTCGAGACTATATTAATCTTTTTCATACGTCCTAATCCTTATGAATCTGTAGCTTGATAGGACGCCTCAAAGCACTATCTCGATTACATTCCAAAAAGCTCTTTAAAAAAATATTGGAGAGATTTTCTCTCCTCACCCAAGATAGATTAATGAGTCCTGATATTTTGATGTTAAATATTAAAAATGTTCGAGGATTTTAGTCGGGATTTTAACATTTCTGCTTACAAAATTGAGATAAATCTATTTGACAAACGTTTAAAATATTCAAAAGATTTTGTTACCTAGAAGCCAGTCAACAACTATAGCAAGGAGTTAAAATCAACAACATCGTATTTCTCTTGTCTTTTTGCACCTTGGCATATAGTATCCAAAGCCGCTGCAGCTATCATGCGGAACGTTCAGCATAACCTATTATTTCTTGACAGCACGTTAAGCGCTGAGCGCTCATCAGCCAGCCAGGCAGATGATGCGGCGGCCGTACACCGCAACCTTTGTATGAAACACCTGACGTCACGACTTTAAGCTCTGCCTTGTTTATGTTCTCCTAATACCTCGGATGAAAACAAGTTGCCGTTGGTGAATCACACACATCAATTATTAACTTAGTTAGGTAACCCACAGATAGTATATTATGTCCTAATTTAATATTGCCTCGAAATAAATAGCATTATATAAAGAACATGATTTTATAAATTTCAAGTAGGTACGTTTTATTTTTGTAATAAGGAGATAGGTATACTTTATTGTTATCAACATTTCTAACCTAAAGTCAACAAAATAGAATAAGTAGATCTTACATATTTGCAATAAAAGGGTATAAGACGATAACATCTCGATAATCTGATTAATATTAACTTTCACGCACTTGGAGGCCTAGATCAAACAATTTGATAAAACGAGCACGTCAAAGTTGATCCTAATAATACCTACCCTAATATAGCTAAAGGGTTTTATTAATCATTTCAAAATACGAAACTGTTTATTAGAGTTGCTTCAATTTAGTCTAAATTAACTGTACGCCTACGTGCTTGAGCTTTTAATAACTCGTTATACCCACGACTATACTGTATTTGGCTTTCGCTGTTTGGCAATGTGATGAGATGCCTTCTATTTTCAAAATGATAAAACATTGACCTACTATTCATATGACAATGTTTTCGTATTAAACAGTGGACCCATAACGATATTTTTTCGAATTTGTATGTAATCCTCGTGAAATATGTTCGAGGGCACCAGGCCAACATGACTGGGGATCATGATGGCAGGGGATCATCCGGATTGTCTCGGTGTGTCGTGTTTTCTGGAACCATTCCAATTTCACTTGCGAGTCGATATTTCCCCGGATATGAAAGTAATAAAGAAATATGTTGCGCAGTCTACATGCGTAGATGCACTCGTAGCAACATGTTCGTAGCGGTAGGTTCGTAGCAGCGTAATCGTAGCATAGCAGAATGTTCGTAGCAGTGTGCTGGCTAACTTGTTTTCAACACGCTCGTTTTCAAGAACAAAAGCACGTATAGCGTTTATGAACATTTGAATTAGACAACATGTTTTTGTTTCTACCATAAATTACTTTACAAAGCAGTCCGGATACAACTCTTTACACGAACGCCGCGCGCCACCACCCGGGGCTTGTAATAATGCACCATATAAAGCACATTAGCATTTTAAATGACGTCGCTTCACGCCGGCGGACGCGGCACCAGACGGATTTTTATGTTAATGTAATTTTCGTTTTTCCCACAGGAATATAAGCGTTAGTCGATATTATTTTTTCTTTGAACTATATTTTCTGACTGATTATTACAATAATTTTAATTATGTATCTGCAATAAGATCTCTTGCGTAGCTTCTCATTACGAATTTTAACCTTTATGAGGATCGATATAATATGGTTAGAGTTAAATATCGGACGGAGGACACAAGTGAAACACGCAGTAGTCTGTAGCACACTGTTTTATAATATTTTACCAATATCTTACAAACATGTTCAATTACAGTGTAAAAACGATACAGAAGCCTCTACTAATTAACGCACAGTTACCAGGAGCCAATAAACACCGTAGAGTAAACACAAGAAGCGTGAATTATGCATCCGCCTCGCGTTACACGTCCCGCAGCACGTCATGGCACGCTTCTCATGTTAATTTAATTTAGGCGTGTAGTAAACCATATAATACCGAGGAGATTGGCCCAATCACCTCCTACCGCCGCATACCATCCTGGTGTATTATTTAAATAGATTATATCAATTACCTACAAGTCAGTGGAGATTAATTTGTAACTGATATAGTTATTAATTTGGTGGTGTGTTAGTTATGTAAAGATAATTTTAAATCAATATTTGACGATGACCGAAGAAACCGAGACAGGTATGTTCCTTGCTCTTTTCGCTAAAAATCGCAATAAAAATAAGCGTTTCACAGTATTAAAATAAAACATATTTTTGAGGTTTTACATTAATTATATTCGACAAATTGTTTCAACCGACCCTGTGACAAATGACACGGGATAATTTATTTAACCGCAAATTCGAAGCGGCGCGCAGCGTCCGTATTCATTAACCGACCGTTGTTGAAAGCTGAACGCAAAACCCCGGCGGACGCAGCAGTTATTACGTCACACAGGTTACACAGGGGACCCACATATTTGTAATCTTCCAAATTCATATAAACTTATAATTCGTTTCTGATGTTACACACTTTTGTACTCAAAAATGTCGTTGTAAATGGTTTGTATAATGACTGGAAGTTGTATGAATTCCACTAGTATTGAGTTTTTTTGATTCGATACTGATAGTGCATACATTTTTATAGAAATCTATCACTAGCCCAGAGTTTGATAGACAAATAATTGCATACTTACGGTAATTATCCAGATGATATAAGTGTTATATCGTGTTTTGGAAAGTTTAAAAAACTTGAGAGGTGTCCGAAACCGTAACCGAATCCGAAATCACACACACAATTACAAAAGTGTCGTTGCAACTATTACGTTCACACACACATTTACAAAAGTGTCGGTCGACACTTTTAGTCTTAATTTTTTCCGTCGAGCCCCCTTTCGCAACGCGCCATAAGGAACTACGTTTCAAAAAAAAAACAAAATGTATACCTACGCAAAGTTCAGTTGCATGGTCACAAACAGTAACTTAGTTAGATGGTCCCCGACAGTTGCTTTTAAGCAGATTAAGCATTAAACTTTTCGACTGTGTCGAAAGTTATTTTTTGCCAAAAACACCGCATGAGAATCTTAATGAGTCAGCGAGCGAAACTTTTAATTAATTCTGCGCGCTAAGTATTAAAATTTAAAAAAAGTAGTAAACAAACAGTCCAGACAAATGAGTACACAAGTAATTCAATTTTAATTAAGTAGGCAAGTACTAATAAAAACCGGCCCCAAGTGCGAGTCGGACTCGCGCACGAAGGGTTCCGTACCATTATCTATAAAAACGCCAAAAAAATCACGTTTGTTGTATGAAAGCCCCCTTAAATATTTATTTTATTCTGTTTTTTAGTATTTGTTGTTATAGCGGCAACAGAAATATATCATCTATGAAAATTTCAACTTTCTAACTATCGCGGTTCATGAGATACAGCCTGGTAACAGACGGACGGACGGACAGCGAAGTCTCAGTAATAGGGTTCCCGTTTTACCCTTTGGTTACGGAACCCTAAAAAAATATAACAATGTAAGGCTATCACTTTACTTGTAGGTAGTTTTGTAAAACTCCTACTATAAGAGGAATAGGCTCACGTCAATGGTTTAATGTAGGTAGGTACTGAACGGGCATCGAACCCGGAACATTTCGAATACCAGTACCGCCCGTACCACCAGTAAATCACTAGGCTACTGGCGTTTAAAATTGACAAAATATAAAAAAATCTACTTAGTGTAATAATGAAAATGTACTAGGATATCATATGTACAAAGGAGCTAAAGAAAACACAACCGCCAAAAACAGACTGTCTTTATTCTTAGAACAATCAATGTCGACTCAGTTAGCGACATGCAAACACTTCGCCCGTCAAAGACTATAACAGCCCTTTGATGTGCCATCGTGTGTTCAGGCAGGTGGTACGTTTCACTGCCGACGGGTTCGTACCCGGGGATAATTCGCTTTACGACGCGGCCGTCACCACCGGGCCGGGGTTGCAAGAGCTATAATATTCGTATTAATTCATTGAATATTGAGCCCGATACACTACTATGACTATATGCAAATTAAAAAAAAACTTTTTTTGGCCTATTTACAAAAAAAAAAACAACAATGTTATGATGTAAATTTGCTGTTCGCAAAAATTGCATAGCTACTGTATTACATGTATCGCTATTTGAAATATATTCGAAACGGTACCTACAAAGATTCAAAGTTTTAAACATAGCGCCTATTTACACGAACGTTGGGTTGCCGTTTCGTCTTAAATGAATTGTATTAAATAGTTACATAATGAAACGTTATCCGGACACTACTAGAGGCAATGTTGCTAACGCGAAAATTATCAAAAACCTTCCAATTTCGGAATTCTGCGCTTTAACCAGACACTTTCCCATTCAGTTGGGAGCTATTGAAGTGTTTGCACAATATTTTTTATTATTATCGATAAAAAAAATAGGCAGTTTATAAATTGATTACTTACAACCTTAGACCGGATACTGGTCTGTGCTTATAACCTATAAATGTTAGTTAAATATGCACCTAGCAAGCAAAAAAATATACTACCCAACACGACTAAATAAATTCCAATTCTCCCGTCAATTACCCACAAATGCCATTAGATTTGCCGCATCTTTTAAATTAAAAATGTCCCCTTAAAATCTTCCGAATTTCGCGGCACGAAAGCCGTTTTAAAAGAAACGAGGAAAATGGCCGATTCAAAGCCTATTTCGCACGCTTCGGCGCGGCCGCTACCAATACTACCAACGTGCCGTTAAATCCGAATTGCTATTGAATTACTTTTGGGTACATGGAAATAGGAATGATTGCTAATTTGAAAGCGGTCAATCGCATGCAATTTTATTTGCATCGTAACGCTTTACAAACACACTCCAACGATAACTGCAAATTATTTTTTAACAGTGGGTACTCATTTTCATCCGAGATTATCACTTGCTATGAAACGGTGAAGGAAACCATCGTGAGGAAACCTACACGTCTGAGGGAACTTGACTAGCTCTCGATAGATGTGTAAAGTCTGCCAACCAGCACTGGGCCAGCGTGGTGGTCTATGGCCTGAATCCCCCTCGCATTGAGGGGAGGTCCGTGCCCAGTAGTGGGACGTTAAAAGGGTTTTAATAGTAATAGTAGTAGGTACTACAGATTTTTTTTTTCTTGTATAAGGCGTTACTCACTCGCTAACTTACACTAGGAGACCATTTCGTACAACGTAACAAGATGTTTTAACGGCTAAGATAATAGTCTTTGGGTAAGTGTTGTTTGCCCCTTTAAGCTTCTAAAGAAAAGGTCCCAAGTGTCGCACACTTTAAAAACACACAGTTAAATAATATCTGTTTTACAAAGGGTTTGTTACGTATATGAAAATTATCAATGTCCAAAACCAATACCGGAGATTACGTTATTTTTTTTAAACCTCGGTAAAACAACCATGACATACGGCCGCGGTACCAGGAACACAGCGCGTAACAAAGGGTAAATCAGTGGGATTGAGTTCCATATTGTTTGTTCAAAACATTGCGATGTGTTTGTATTGTGTAGTGCATTCGTGACGGGCGCGGGCGGGGTGCGGCGGACCATACCGCTAATTGGTGTGGAATACGAGTATAATGCGATTTTATTATCTATCTATTTTCGTTGAAAACTATATGCGAAGTTATATTTAATAATCGACTCTATTAACAAGTTCAAAGCACTAGTTACAGATCGCTGGGTACAACTTAGTGCACCCAGTTTTGTATCCAAAACACCCGAAAATAACACGAGCTTTGTTAACACAGTAAAAAATAAAAACTCATAACCGACGCGTAAAAGTTCCATTCGTTCAAAAACTTTGTTCGGTAAATAGGTTCCAAAAATTACTTTCCACCAGGCACCCATAAGGCGTAAAATGTTCGACGTACGACTTTTGAAAACGACGACGACGCTCGCTCGCCGAGACCTTGAGGTGGAATTTCTTCGCGTATTGTTCGCGGGCGCCCCATTTCGAACGGATTATAAAGTTTAAATTGGTTTACGTAGGCATCGTCGGAGGAGGAAGCAATCTCGGCGGCTGCATCGCGGCGTGATGTGACGTGTAGGGCCGGCACGTCATAGATAATACACAACGGGATATTGTTTAATTACAAATTAATTACTTATCTACCGAATGAAGATCTCAGGGACGGAGAAAGTCACACGTGCGTATTTGCCGTGTAGGGGAGGTAAGGGAGGCATCATCAAGTGGGAGGGATGGGGAGTGAGTTTCCCAAAAGAAATTACAAATACGTATACAGAAAATAATTATAAACTCGTAAGTATAAAACGCTGTAAGCTATTTACATAGACGCTGTAAAACACTATAACTCTGAAAAATGCCATTGTTGGTAGTTTTTAAGGCATATATCTCAGTCTAAACTAAATTCAATGTGTTTTTTTAATGAACAAAAGTTTTCATTAATTACAATTTTATTTTAGAAAATCTAAGGCTCCGACACCCCTACCTCCAAAATGAATTTTGTCGCGTCAGATGTGTGATACTGAATTATATCTGGTACGTGTCGCGTGTGCGTGTTGTCACGGTCGACAATGCAGGGGTGCGAGTGTTATTTACGCTACAAAGAAATCCATTGCATGCAAAACAACACGTCACCGTTTATGTTGCCTTAGTACACATAATAAGTTATTCCACGGTGATGGCTTATTTGAAAGAGAATTTGCATGGGTACAAGTACTTAGTAACATTGTAAATAATTGCCAATTACCTGTAGAATAGTTTGGAGTGCTCTTTCCAAAAACAGAATATTCAAGAACACTCATAACTACTCTACCCTAGTATCCAGTCATATGTTAACCTGTAAATCAATGCATTTACTTATCAATTTGGGTCACCAAAAAACAATTTAGCGTGGTTTTATTCAACGCTGTTTTTTATATGTTGATGATATCTACAAGTAATAGATTTGTCTATTAATGCAAGTAATCTCTTGGTTACTTGTTTGAGCACAACAGGGGCATCGAAGGTGGTGCTCCGCCCCGTGACGTCACGGGCCCCGAGACGCCGCGCCGTCGCGGCGCCGACGCTCCCGACTACAAAGCAGAATAATGCCCGTCAATGCTGTTCCCAACGTGTTATTATATTGGGATTATTCAAGCCATTCGAGCACAATGAAACTGTGGTTGGAAATCCATAGGTACATCTCCATCAATTTATAATTGCCTAGTACTCCTTACTTGAAAAAATCACTACAAATTAATAAAATTCATTTCAATTCGTCTACAGTACGTATTTATGAGTATTACAACGTTCTACAAAGCCTTTGTGAATAGATTGTAACTTTCTATACGTTTAAGTGTACCTAAGTCTATATTAAATAATAGTAACTCTCATAAAATTTACAATTATACATAAGGATGGCACTTAATTACTGGTTAATCTTATTTATTTATGAATAAATAACCCATTAGGTAATTAACGATTGCAATGATACATAGAATGATCGTGGCCGGTACCAACCAATCAACAATCATCAGAGCACGTAATCCCATCCCGTTGATTGATCGATGACGCTTAATTGATGCCTAATTATAATTGGTTTTAATTAATATCGGAAGCTACCTAATACTCAAGCTGTCAACTCAAGTCTACATAGATATAACAATTAGTATTCCTAAATTAAAACAGACTTAAAAACGTCAAATGCTTTTAGTTAATTTCTTGTAGTAGCTACTGAAAAACGTCTAATAAGTTTGTCCATTATCCCGAGTGGCTTGAGTCCTTATGATTTATCCGGGGATCAGGTCGCGCAACCGTCTCCCTCTCGCCAATGCCTCGCGGAACCAACAAACAGCAATTATCTGATATTGCTTCACCACTCTTCTAATTGCGTCTCGCTATAAATGGCGACCGACTGTGAATGTATTACCATTGCACATTCAAAAAGTCCATTTTTTCAATAGACTATTAGTTCAATACCTAGGTACCACTTTAGATACGATTTTAGTCCTTTGGAGCCTCGGGTATTCTAAATGAACATCTTTTAAGATTTTCTCTTACATAAAAATGTCTAAACAAGAAAATAAAACGAGGTGTTCTCACTAGGGACGCATAAGTGAGCAGTGCTTATCCAATATGCATCGTAGAGCCGCTAGAGTAGGCAACGATCCTCTCCGTAAAAGAGCCCAACACCTGCCACCGCCACGGGACACCTGACAATACACGTAAGGAGATTCGCACCATAATAAAATTTTTCCATGAATAAACCCTTTTAACCCTGAGAAGTACTCATAGGTTACAAATATTTTTTGATATAAGGCATTAAAAATAGTTTTGTTTTGAGTAACATTTATATTCATAGCAGAATTAGGAGGGGGTAGATGTTAATAAGTTTCGATTTTTGAATAAATTATTGTATTGGGATAATGTGACGCGGATGACATCTCAAGATTAGGGAGTAGGGCCACATAATTTGTAAAAGCTATACAAACGCCCGAGTCCCGTTTGACAAACGTGGTTGTAACACGAGATGGCTTAACGTAATACCCGCAGCTCCTTGCGTCCCTGCCGCCTTAGTACCGGGTGCACTGAACCGTGTTATTCGCTGTACAGATTAATCTCATTTCTTGGAGCTTGAATCAAAAAAAGCACCACTTCGATTTGCATGATTATTCTTAACACGTCACGCCAACATTACGTAAGGACATGTTACAATCTTCTTAACTTTATTGATCTCGTTAGGTTACCTATATTGATGAGGAGCGAAATTATTATCTCCAGGGAGGGACCTTAGAATGACGGAGGGAGACCTAGGCCTGAATAAAGTAGAGCTAAATGTAATTACTCTAAAGTTAAAATTTAATTTTGGAATAAACCTAAATTCAACGTGACAGATCTGTCATATCAAATTTGTTTGAACACCAGTTTTGAATCCGTAAGATCCTGAATTAAATTGATAACGACGAGTGTAATGGCTACAGGCTAATATTAGTGATTCAGTCAGTCAGTGCTCATTTCAGATTTATAAAACAAATAAAAGTTAATTTTAAATGCAATTTCATTTGTTTCCAATCAAATTAATTAATAATAGGTTCGGAACATAAAATGAGTGTTTCCAATTTAAAATTAATTGAGTGCATGAATTGTTTTTACCAAAAGAGACATCGATAATAATAAAATTTGAATCTACGTTACACTTAAGTGGGTTGTTCAACAAAAGACTCAATTCAATAAGACCAAACATAAAATCTCCAAGGATCAATAAAAGCGTATATATTCCTTACGATATCGTACAATTTGCTTGAACAGCCCAAACTTTTCTAGGCATGTGCGATAATATGAATACTAGGAGCGTAGGAGCGCTGAGAGAGATGATGGCTAAAGAAAATTATCTTGAAAGTTTTTTAATTACCGCGCCTGGCGCGTGTGCGGATACACGTTCTGAAATACGGTCAGATGAGCGCGGCTTCGCTCCAAAATTATTAACACGTCCATTGTTTGCGCTAGAGACCGATAGTTTCGTAGCGTCCTCCCTTGTCCGAAATAAAACGTTCCATTCGTTACTACGCTATGCTCTCCTGGTATTGTATTACATGTGAGAATTTCATTTCTATATCGATCTTGATGAGAATGAATAAGATAAATAGAGAGATAGAGAATAAATGATAATGCGGGAGACCTTTGGCCAGCAGTTGGAGAATATAGGTAAAAAAAATGATCTTAATGGCATGTGCTCTTAGCAGCATAATAATTGATATAATGCCACAATAAGATTAAAAATTGCTAAAATTTCTTAACCTAAAATGATTTCTTAATATAATTCCAAATGTGTCAGGTTTCAGATGATAAATCACAGGTGGGAGACGTTGTGGTATCAAACGCAAGTCTCACGTGAAAGGGTTTAGACCGAGCTTACTTAGACCTTTATTCGCTTCGCGTTTATTTTACTCTCATCGCTATCACGTCTCAAGGAGTCAACGCTCCTAACATCTATTCAGGCTTAAATCCTTTTGAAGATCTTAGAAAGGTAGACATTTGTAAAGAAATGTATGATTTATAATATTACTTAACATTGCCGATATGTTATGTGCTACCGAATATGTACTTATTCTTTGAAGGTAAGACGAAATGGGCCAGTGGATTGAGCTTAAGCTGTAAGACTCACTACACTGGGTGGTGGGGAGTTCGATCCCACCAGCGGCAAATTCGACACCTGTGATGCATTGCTATTTAAAACGTAGATGAACGACTCCTTAAACGACGCAGAGAAGCATTATACGCTCTGTATCCACTGATGGGCGAGTTTTTTTGAAACTGTATTCTGTGTCATTTAACAATAAGATTGAATTTCCGCGGCAAAATGTGCATCTTCTAAAAGTCAATACATTTCGTTTTGCGTCTGTACGTCGCGCGCGTTTTAACTAGCCCATGGTAGCAAACCTTTCGGCATTCAAACAACTATCTCCAACATAAGCTAATTAACGTAAGGGCTGTCAAAATAACACGCAACTAGGATCCAAGACGAGCATTTATTGACACATCATCCGTCTCCGATGGAGTTGGGATTAGTTGCCGGTAAATTACTAATAAAGTGGAATTTAGGGAGTAATTTGAACGCGAACCACTTGTACTGTTGATTAACACTTTAACGGTTCAAGTTTTCGAATAAAACAGTGAGGTTGTATTGAGTTAGTCGTGTTTCGAATTATTTAAGCTCGCAAAGTTTCGGAAATGTTTGTTCAGTTACCAATTTAATAAAATACAGAATTCTTGTCTAAATTACAGCAACTTCAAGTATATTGTTACAATAATAAGAAACGATAAATTTAATAATATTGTATTTTCCATGTTAAAAAGAGATCACATCAGCCATCATGATAATGAAACTCTTGGTCTATCCGTTCTGTAGCAATGACTAAAATAATGTTATCAACAACACGCAACATACTATTTATAACCGAATGAGTTCACCAGGGTCCCAGTAGTTATTAGGAGGTTTAGTTTAAGTGCCGCATGCCAATTTGGCAGCGCTAATTGAAAGCTACCCGACCACCGCCTCGCAACTGCAAACAACTTTAAAGTTGAAACAGTTAGACTTACTAGGGAGGCAGACAAATGTACCCCGATACGAGTGCGATTGCCAACGGCTAAGAGCACACTGAAATTGATAGTTTCGGTTTAGAATTAAGTTAGTTTGAAATTTATGTGGAGACACATGTCTTCGTGAACACTTGCAAACAAGTCGAAAGAGAACCACGGCTGTTTTGTTTAAGTTGCAGTTCACAGAGTAAATATTATAGGATATAGTCAATGATTTGATGAAAATCTGTAATAATACAGGATTTATGCTTTTAATCTCGAATATAATATTACTACACAAATGTTACAACAATGCTTGCCTTTCAAATATTTGCACAGCACACTGAGTGCGAGATTTTATACCAGGGCAGGATAAGTGCGTAGAAACACAACGTCACGCACTACCATTGTTTGAGAGGCACATAAACCGTACTATAGTACAATGGAAGTTCTTAAAAGGGCCGTAAATCTGACTTGATGCGTGCACGGCATTAAATAAAGAGTGGCGTGAGTTATACAACCCGTGAACAGGTCATAAAATGGTGATTTTTATTGGGGTCGCATATGTTCAAGGAGATCGCATCAACACAAATATTTGTGTTATCTTATTGGAATTCGTTATTCAAAATACTTACCTTTTATATACATACCTTTTATATACAGTTATGGGTTCCTGCTACAATTATGAAATTTCGTTGAAGACGATTGGAACACCTGTTTGTTAATTTAATGAACTGGCTCACTTCAAAACGTAATATTAAACAGTAAAGTCGGATGAAAGAATTCGTCAAGTTCGAGAAGAAATAAGAAAGTGTGAGGGAGACTAAACGCCGATTCACGCGCCCTAATTGAAACAAACTCAGCTCAAAGTTCGCTCACAAAGGGGTCCGCCGACGGCGAGTCAGCAAAAAGCGGGCCCGTTTCCATGGCGAGCCTTCATTTCACCGAGTTATGGGTGCGATGATTTAGTGGAGCGAATATTTTGCGACGATGCTCGCCGCGACGAGGTTAAATCGAATATCACGATGGAACGTAAACGTTGGGCATCGTCTAACAAGCGATAGTTCTACATTTGACTGCAGCACCAGATATCCCTTTAAAAAAATGACATTTTAGCCCACTCTCCTATAGTTATAGAATTCCAGATGAGTGATTAAGCCTTCAATAAATACCCTGGCAGATAAACTATTGACGTAAGCCCTCTCCTAGTTCCTGTTAAAGGGACTACTACTTATTGCATATCCCATTGGTATTAATAATAATTTATAATTTTTTATTAATTAATTAATAATATTTTTTTTATCCTTTCCAACTCTTATAAGTTGTAATTGAAACTCGTTTCATTTGTACGACAATTAACACTATGAACATATTGGGTGAATAGAATTCACCTGACTTCATTTTAGAATGTACTCTATGGTAATATACATAGAAATTAAATATTTGTGGCAAAGGCCACGATTCAATTCGCTCGCGTCGTCGATGCGATTTAAACTGTTTCGTTGAAAAATGTGCTTCTTGTCTGAGTTATTACAGTTCGTTTTAGTATTGGCAAACAATTTGGTCAGGCCCAGAGCTGAATGCCGTGTTCATTGCGGTTAGCACGCATATCAAGGCACCACCTCTGTCGCAGATTCACTCGCTCTCTGTCTTATTTCATACAAAAGAAAGAGACTAAACCAACATATTCCGTGACATAAGTCTACTACACTACTACACGCTAGAAGTACTAAACTCCAGACATTCAGATGCAAGTCATTTTGGAACTTATAACTGTGCTGTTATAGACCGTATTTACGCTTAATATGCTACTCCACTCTCACTGTTGGCAATTAGCATGGAATCAAGTAGGTAGCATGGCACCAAAGTCGGATATTGAAATACATGTTTAGTAGACAAGATGTTGCGCCAAAAGTCGTTACTGTGTTCGTGGTGGCCGCTCCCCGAGATGGCATGGAAGGCGGGCGCACTGATCCATCAAAATTATAGCTCGCACACGGTACGTCTGGTTCACCCAATATTGTTTTGTTTACATGCAAAACCCCCGATAGACAAACTGTTCTTTATCTAAAGGTAAAGGAAAGTTGATAGAAAACTAATGTTATATTTCACGTTCACGGTACAAAACAAAAGCCATGTCAAAGTGTAGCGTGTGTTGCCTTACTAACATATAATTAAGAGCAGCTTTAAATGCAACTGGCACTGGCAGCTTAAACTGCCTCTGTACCTATTTGAAGTAAGTTTTGGCGATTTAAAAAATATTATCCCACTGAGTTTCTTCCCGGATCTTCGAGAGTCCAAAAAGTCCTTCGCCAAAGTCCAAAGTTATGTTCGATGGAACCATTGTTCTTAATTTTGATGTATAACCACAAATAAGTGTACGACAATTTAAGTGTTATAGGCGTCGTCAGGACATTTCAAGATTAGTGCTATGCTAATGTTAAGTACATTTGCACTTAACATGTCGTGTGCAACACTAAGCAGGCACTTCGGCGCACCTGTTTACTAACTTCCAGCACATTAGCCTCCGTTCCCCGTCCCCCATGGCCTTCACCGTAGAAAATAGAGTTTAAAATTGTCGGTATAATAATAATTTGCATGATCATCTATACCTACAAATAAAATAAAATTGATGTGTCTGTTTTTTAAAGCGTGTAAACGGATAGTATTGTATAGTTTGGATAGGTTGCTGTATGGAAGGAAAGAAAACAAGTCCTGCGGGCTTAGCATGACCGCGTAGACATAAGTTTTATCTCTTTCAACAGTCAGATTTGTCGAGAAAATTACGTCTCACCGAGCTTTTTGTACTGGACATGCCTCGGTGTGACGTCATTTTCTCGACAAATCTGACAGTTGAAAGATATAAAACTTATGTCTACACGGTCATGCTAAGCCTACAGTCGTAATGGTGTCCGAGACGAAAGTGAGTTTTATTAGATAATGTTGCACACACATTAAATATTTAAAAAATACTATATTTTTGGGTTGCCAACCACTTTTTACCAAACGCATATGCTAGTATCACAGACAGGTCTGTGACTAGTATATCTATACGCTATTTTCCGATACCAAAAAACAATCATAGATTTTATGTCTGTTCCTCCGTCTTCCTCGATTTGGTTTGTGTAATGTCAGGCAGTCTTCAGTACCCTTAGATCGCAATATAAAGTCTCCAGCTGTGTTTTGTTGCCAGTCAGGAACAAACACCGCTAAGCCCGTGAGCTTACAGCGAGGAAAACTCAAAATAAATGAAAATCGAAGAATTGCATCTACCGCGTAGAGAATCGCTTCTCGGTTGCATCTAGATTGCTGGAAGTGGAGCGGACCCCGCCGCCGGCGCCGGCCCGCGGCTCCGTCGCTGCCTAATTTCACGAACCAATGGGTGGCAGCCCGAAAATACGATATAGATTTCAACTAGTATGTCTGGTAGTATGTATTACTAGTATGCCTAGTATACACAGGGTCTTTCAGAAGTACAAAATCATACTTTGACGTTTGCATCAATATCGGGTATACAATTGAATGGTATAAAAAAATTATCGAAATTCGTCCATGTTTTTCCAACTTTTTTTACGTCGTCAATTTCTTTAACTCATCATTCGATTGCAAAATCCAGCTCAAACATAGCAATAATAAAATACATCCAATTTACGAAATAAACATTTTTAACAATCATAAAAAAAAATGGCAAAACATCATAATATTGAAATAAGAAACCAATTAATTTCCACTGATTGCCAACGATTTGAATATTCCGCTAACAAGCGCCCGCTCAATGAAAAACAAAAAAAAAAGAAAGAAAACCGTCGACCGATCGAACCCCGCGAAAAAACTTTTTTTTTTTTTTTTTTTTTTTTAGTAGCCCGTAGGGATCCCACTGCTGGGCAAGGGCCTCTCCCAAACATTTGGGAGGAATTGCCATAATCGCCACGCTTGGCAGGCGGGTTTAAAAACTTTATCTGAAATATATTCCGTCTCACTGACTCCCCTTTTCACGATTTATTCGGTGCCTTTAAAGATTTTATTTAACTTTATAGATCCGACGTTACCAAGGCCGCAGCAACGATGAAGAGATAAAAAAAAAAACAATATACCTAGGTAAGTTGCTCTACATAAGAAAATGTTTCATAAATACACCGCGTCTACGAACACGTCCCGAACGGATAATTCCCCAAAACTATATGGCACAAAAGTCTGTTCGAAGCGGGACCGTTTAGACAATCTCCGCCGGCGCGCCGGTCCCTTGAAGCCCGAAGTACACTGGGGCGTCCAGACGCGCGTTCAAATTATTTTACAATACTAAAACGAGCTGCATTGACGCATTGAAAAAGCTTATTCTTTCACGTAATGTCATTGACAGCGCGAGCGTATTTGGACGCCTGCTCTATCATATAATCAAACAATCTCTCAAAGCACACGTGTCAGGTGTCAAAAACCACACGTCCAAAATTTTTGCCAATATCAAAACGAATTCTGTGTCAATATACATAAAGATTGAATTTATGTGGTAAAAGGCTCGCCCACATGCGTCAAAATTCACACGCGCTGTTAATGTCGTTTCGTTGCAATTAACTTCTTTTTTGATTCAATACAGTTTATTTTTATTTGGCAAAAAAAATGACGAGCCTCTTGCGCTCCTATGTGCGAGGGGCTTTATAGTGTCATAGGGCTCGTTTTGGTATTGAAAAAAAAAGTAAACACTTGATTCTTGACAGTCTCGTGTGTCCGAAGTTTAAATCGCGATATCGCACCGCGTTTATTAGGCAACGATGGCCCCTTAATCTCGGCCGCCTCGTTACAAACGCGATCCCCTTACGATACGAGGACAATCGCGAGTTCCTTCGCAACAATTCACATAATCGTAAATTTAAAGTATCTACAGACGTTTGCAATTTATGAGACGCGAATACCGAGAACGTCCTTTATTCGACTATTAAGCGACTTTGTTCATTAACTGTTTCAATTTTAGTAGATTCTGAGGCAAATTTGCCTTTTTGGGCATTAAAAGAAGAATGGTTAAACTCCCGCAGACTGGGGCGTCAAAGGCCAAGCGTCAATATGTCAATATACATAAAGATTGAATTTCAATGAACGAAATGAAGAATGAACTTTTCAATAGGTACAATTCGTTTTGCTATTGGCAATAAATTCGACGCTCGGGTTTTCACGCCCCAATGTGCGGAGGGCTATACTATACACGCGTGTGTAACTCGCCGGAACTGGGCGAGCGCATACCAGGCTCCCATGAGACCGTAGCAATATATTTTTCCTAGAGCGGCCCAGTTTACATAGGACGCCGGACCGCTTAATTAAGCAAAAGGTCGATAGAACAAAAACAAAAATTTGATTAGCATTCGAACCGAACAAACGAATTACCATGTTCCAACTCGTCCAACAAAATGTTGAACAATGTGGAGATACTAAAATAGTAATAAAGGCTATGTAATAAAATATACCTAACATACAAGCCCAATACGTTATGTGTAGATATTACCTACCACACTGTTATGTTTTCTTTTCAGTCTATATACCTATAGGCGCTATCCTAACGTAGGTACAAAGCACACAATAGAACGTGATTGAAAATTTATTCAGAGAAATTTATATTTCCATTACCAGAGAGAAACTATGCAGCATGAAATCTAAATAATCTTTTAGCGAATATTAGAATAAATACTATTAATATTTATTGAAGGGAATTTGCACCATCGAGCTCCGATGTTTGCTCTCGTTCTTCTTAGTATCCCAGGAGAACAGGAGGGGAAAGGAGATAAGAAAGCACTTAAAGGAACAGTTACGTACGACACTTGTCAAAGTCGATCAATTTGGAGGAAGACAAACAGTCTGTTTGAACAATGGGGTAGGAAGTAGGATCTTCCATAACAGACGAGTGCAATCAAAAGTATATTGAATTTTTATTATTTGGACTAGGAGATAAGAAAGGCGAAAGGGTGGATCATGGTTTATTATTTCACAAGGGCACACAACATGTCTTACATTTAAAATTCGAACCATTAATAGGTATACCAACAATACGACAAAATACACCCATCTAAATTGTTGCCAGCATTTCCAACGTCTAAAATACATTTTCCTTTAGCAGAACCTATGCCACCTTCGATTATAAACATCAATTTGCGTGTTTGTCTGCCGCCCACAATACGTCGCGATGTATAAAGGCACTTGTCATCTCGCTCGAGTCAGGTGTCGTGTCCACGAGGGGGTCGTGGTGGGGACCAATTAGCCACGAATCGATGACTCCCGATGGGAGTGTACCGGGGCGCTTGAGGTTACTACAGATGAGTTATAACATTCATTACTTTATAAATGTGTACGTTTCTTTTATTTTTCTTCATACTATAATATATTTGTACTAATGCACCAGGATAACATAAAATCAAAACATGTATAGCGTTCTACAACAGAAAATGTAGGTACATTCTAGAAGAACAAATCTTACTTGAAAAATAAATAAAATTTGGGAAAAAATATTTCTCGCAGACCTTTATCGAATTTGCTCCGGTGTCGATGGGCGTATAACCGAGGTTTCCGAAAGAGCAGGATCTGTCGCCTGGAGCGGGAATCGAATTTAGGACCCCGAGCTACCCAAATTGATTTACTTTACCCTTCCAGTCGCGAGGTTACGCGGATTTCATAAAATCCAAGTATGTGAATCTAGAGCCGACTGTAAACATACGTTCAATTTTGTTAAGCGCAATGTTGCAGAAGAGAATCAAATATTTCCTTATTCCATTTTACATAAAAATTAAGGTTGAGTTCTCTTGTTAAAACATATAACAAATTATATTTGTATTTTTCAATTTCAATATTGCTCTTATTTCTAGCCATTAATGAAAGTCAGTGTAACTAATACAGCCAAGCGGATCAGTGCAAATAGCAAAACAACCAGGGCCCCATACCTGTCGAGTGGTGTTCTGTACGCGCGAAGTAGCATAATTATGTTCGCTGTCCGATGTGCGGAATTGCGAAATGCATTTACATTGTTCTCTAACATACCGAGCAGTGGACTGCGAGGGATCATCGCATGTTTTGTTTACCATTCATGCATATGAGTAATAAAGCCTTTATATGATAGGGATTATGCGTTCTAATTCTTTTTTCGGACTAACAAATTTTGAAAAGTAATTCTGAAGAAGATCCCTTTCCAACAAACCTACAAATTGAACTCATTGTAATAATGTAACCCCCAAAATTATAGACGGTTATGATCTATTTGCAATGGGGTTGTAAAACACTTGTCCTAAAAATACCTTTATAGATGGTTTGTCGAATGTTAAAATGGGAATTTTACGAAATGTTGAAATCGGATTAAGTCGCCTACCAGGATAACATAGACAGTGAAGGGTGGTGTGAAAACTGGCTCAGTGCACAGTATCGTCTTTAAGGTCTAAGTGTTCGACGGTTACGTTTAACCCGTAGCGCGCGCTTGTTCCGGCCGGGCGACCGCAGTTCGGTCGTAACATCGATCATAACCGTCGGTCGATCGATCAGGCAGTTCCGACCGGCTGCGACCAATCGACCGGAAAGCACGACATACATAAAACGCGGTCGTGGCTAATACTTTTATTTTCTCAAACTAACCAGTTCCGTACCTACTCATAATATAACACCCATGACCCACCTCGTCACATAACATACTGCGACGAGTGAATTCTTTTGAAAATGCACTCTGTACCAATACACATAACGATTAAATTTCTTTGGCAATCACTACGTTACCACGCAACCAAATTCGCTCGCGTGATTCATAACCATTTCGTTGGAAAATAAGCTCTTTTTAAGTCCGAATACAGTTCGTTTTGGTATTGGCAAAAAACGTGTCGCACGAATTTTGACGCACCAAATACCAAGATGCGCAGGACTTTACTAATGGCCAGGGGCCCAATTCTCACAAGATCGGCATTATCTCTAATTGGATCGTAGTTCCTTATCGCGCGTTTCGAAAGGTGGCTAAACGGAAAAAATTAAGACTGTAACGACACTTTAACATATGTGTGCGTGATTTTTATTGTATACATTTATGTCACGATTTCAATTTCGATTCCGATTTCGATGTGTGTGTGTATGTACAAATGTACAATTATTTAGCTTTTTTATTTCAAAAGGAACTTCGTTCCATCCGGGTGTCCCTTGACACCTCTCAAGTTTATTTTTTCAATAAATGTCGAAAAAAAAACGCGAAATTGGTCGTATTTTTAACCGACTTCCAAAAGAAGTTTCTCAATTCGATTGGTATATTTTTTTAATGTACACCGATTACGCTGCTATTTATTTAACTTTTTTATCAATAAAAAATCGGTCCCCTGATCCGACACTAGATTTAAGGGACGCTGTAGTAAAATTATAGTGCATCTCTTTTCGTCGTATAGCGCTATCTATCACGAAATTTAGATATGTGTGCGGCGTAAATAAATGTATCTTACTTCTCATTGGATAATAATTCACCAATTTATAAGTCGAACAGATTTGACATTTCACTATCAAATCGTTGTATCCATGGACATATACGTCCATGGTGGTATCATAAAAATAAACCTTACTATGCGTTTGAAATGAGAATAGGAATTTCAATAACCTCTATCTGTCAAATGTCACTTGAAAGGTATAGTTTGCCAAAAAAATATTTGCAAACCAAATAAAAAAATATAAAAATTAAAATGAATTTATTAATTTGCTTACTAGTAAATTGACTTATTATAATATTTAATTATTTAAAGTCACAATTCGTCTTTGGAAACCATACCATAGCCTTTTTTATTTTCATTTTTTTGGCCCAGAAGCCATGCCAAAATTATTGAAGAAAAGAAAATAAGGACGCCAGTCGTTGTTAGTGTGCTTCGTCGTGCGTCTAAGTGCATTTTTCACTCCTTTGCATTTTTGTTTATATCCTGTTTTGCTCACTCCTTTATCTAGTTAGAATTAACAGGTATGACGTCACAATATGGCGCAAAGTCGATCCTATTCTCATTTGAAACGCATAGAACGTACATCACTATATGGTCCTAAACGAAATAATCATGCAAATCAGAGACATGAGCCGCTGGGCCCCCGCCAACACCGCGCTTCGGCGCGATATTCGTTGAATTCAGAAGACACGACTTCATTATACACGCCGTTCCCTTTTGCGTACGTAAACAACCGATCTCCTTGTAATTCAAACAGCAGTGATAGAAATGTAAATACCATCCTGTCTCATAAATAAACCTAAACACCAAAAGATTCGGGCGCAAATTCAATCGGATATTCGCAAATAATCAGAGTGCGAGCGAGTATTTTTGGGGCCACGAAACGCACGATTCGAAAATAATCGCGAATACGATTCGCAATTTCGCACCACTCAAATATAATGCAATAATTTACCAAAAAAGTTATCTACAAGAGTAATTGGTACTTTAGATACTTACGCTAATCGGGTTTGTGTAACGGGTTCGGTACCCTAACCTAACCTAACAAAATCATAGATTTGTTAAAATCAAAAATCATGAGACCACCGCCAGTTGACGTTAATTAATTATTGACAACAGTTAGATAATTGTTATTAACTAGACTCGACGATTCTATTGGACGCTCAACCCTGATGAGTTAACGAAGGCACGTTTATTAAATGGCGTTGTCCTGAAAACAAGTTTATTTGTTTACTTATGTCAAATTATTTTGTTCAGTTAGACCCAATGGGGTCAATTACAAATTGTAATTTATGCATTTATCTCAAATGGCTACAACCGGATCGGAACGCGACTTCCATCTAGAAGATCCGGCAAGAGACTCTACATTTTATTTATTTTATAATCACCAAAATACTTACGAAAGTAACAAATTCTACAATCAAGAAAGGGAAGACAGCGGTAGAAGTAATTACGTCAAAGCGTCTGCAAACATCACAAATAGTTCACTAGGTACATAATGTACTGTCATAAACTCACAAGTACTCTTATTGTTAGATACTATTGTTAGCCAGCCAGCAGTGATAGCCTAGCGGGCAAGAACGCCCGCCTTGAACGTAAGGGGTGCAAGTTCAAATCCCAGGCCCGCACCTCTGAGATAATTTTCATGTGCGAATGTCATTTTCAACAATGATTACCACTTGCTGAACGGTGAAGAAAAACATCGTGAGGAAACCTGCACGTCTAGAGAAAGGCGTGTGAAGTTCACCAACCCGCACTGGGCCAGCGTGGTGGACTATGGCCCAAATCTCCCTCGTATTGAGGGGGAATGTGCCCGGTATAATGGCAATAGGCTCGCCCCCTATTACATTGGGACCAAAATACATCGGCGAAGTGTGGGCGCACTACAGTGCACCCCTTCGGGGAATACAGGCGTGATGATGTATATTTATGATGTATTTGATGTACTATTGTTACATCGCACTCGCTACTTTAAGAGTCCCGTATTTCTGCAAAGAGCGGGTCGTTCGGGAGGCGTTGGCGCGTCCTGACCCTGCAACCCTTTGTTTTCTAAATGAACTGTTGCCACCCACGGCAGGGGCTGCCTGTGACTCTGATAAAATACTTTGGCGGATTTAAATGGGAGTTCGGGAGTGGTTGCGGCGCGCGCGCTCTCGGACCTCGCCCGGCTCGCGGATCTGATAAATAGCTAGGGGCCGGAATTCTACGGATCTGTTGTTTAATTGCGAACGCGACCGTTAATCAAACGGACGAAAGTATGGCGATAAATCCCAACGGCACCCGGTCGAGCCGTGTGAATAAATCGCGATTAAAATCACATATCCGTATAATTATCATGTAATTTCCAATTGTTTTCTGTAAGTATATTATATTAAATATAAAGGTCTTACATAAATTAAAATGTTATCCATACTATTAGGATTTTAACGTAAATAAATCCCTAGGTAGCTTGAAATATTTTTAACTGATAACAAAAACCTAAGTGCACTAGAAATAACCTCATTATTTATCTCATAGAGTAGGTGCCAATCTGCTTTCATACGACACTACGTCAGGGTTAGATGCACACTTGATAGTGAAACCGTCTGAAATGAAATAAACTACGAGGTTTTTTCTTACTTTTTGGTGCACCTTGGTTTTTGTTCGTTATTCATCAGCGAAATACTACTTTAAAATTATTATTTTACATATATTCGCTCACAAATTCATTTACGCATATACCTGTTACAAAGCTGTAATTCCAGGTATTCCGTGTCCTAAATAAAATAAACGATAATTGAAGCGGTTACCCGTACCCGGCCCCAGTAGATCATGAGTGCGCATCGTTCGGCCGCGATAACTCCGACTTTATGCCCTGAACACACGGGCAAGAGCGTAATAACTTGAGTCTATTTGAAAATGTATCTACCCTGTGCCAATATACATAAAGATTGAAATGCTGTTGGAAAGGTCAGGCGAATACGTGCTAAAAATCGCTCTCGTTGTCGATGACATATCATTAAAAAACCGTGCGTCTTCTATGAGTTATCAGTCCTCTTACACTATCGTTGTTTGTTGTTGTTTGAGTTGCTGTGGCTTCCTTTTCTTAAGACATGAAAACAACATCTTTTATCAATGGTAGTTAGAATATCAGTAGTCGAATGGCTTCCAGGTGACATTGTTTCATAGCAACTTCCACACCGATAGTGTTAAAGACTTGTGGCCCAAGGTATACCTATCATGGAGCAATGGTCTCAATATTACTTTCAGGGTTTGGAAAACAAAATCTATAAAAAAAAATGCGTTAGTATGTAAATAAGAATACTTTAAGACTTGGTGATAAGACCCTAGTCAGTTTTGATATTTGCCAAAAATAATTGGTCGCGCGCGTTTCGACGAGCCTGTGTGTGCAGGATTTAATGGCCGCACGCCGCTGCCGGCGAATTTTAATGTTTTCCAAGTTAACCAACCGGGCAATACAGGGTTGAATTTAAATTTTATTGTCTCTACGTGTCACAGTGTATATATATTAAGGACCCTTACAATTTTGGGGGTCAAATAACTTCAGGTCACAAAGGGGCCTATAAAAAGACGATTCGGGTGTGCCAACCTACGCAGCCGGCGGCGAATATCTTTCACAATTTCCTCTTAAAACCGGAAATTATAGAGTTAAGCTCACTAAATACCTGGAGGGCCAAACCCTCTGTTTTAAAGTTACGGGCCTTCAATCTTTTTAACCCCCCCCTCCCCTCTCACATAGTAGGGCATCAAGATTAGCGCGTTGAAACTTTTGCCAATACCAAAACGAACTCTAGGTCAATGTACAAAAAGCTTGAATTTCTGTGCACACGACAGCCGTTTTTCTATAAGTGAATACGGTGCGTACCTATTGGCAAAAATGTTGATTATTCAAAAAATATACATTTTTTATTTTATTTGGTTAGGTTCAGATTTTCAGCTAAACATGCCATTTCCACACAAAATAGATGCCGTTTTGTTAAATACACGAAAACAATAAAATCATTATTCCCTTTTAAATCCACAGCTTCTTATACTGTCTTTTAAATCTTCTAATTCCGTTTCTAATCTTGTGGATTATTGCCTCGCCTTGGATCTTGTTTGACAGGTAATTACGTCATCTAGGTACTGGATAAGGATCGTCCAAATTTCTAGAGGGCTCTTTACGAGCGGGTATAATTCAAATGTCCCACGCGTCCGTCCAAATCGCGTCCACCATTTATTGTACGGATTAATACGTCCTCGGTCTGTACAGGAATTTTATTACATTTTTATTGTAAAGATATACGTCCAATTAAATGGATTGGTTCAACATAATATATGTATGTACATAATATATGCATTCGGAATGTTCGGAATGTTATTGCCTTCTGTAATGTACATTTTCTGATGTAACTTTTTGCTATGTAAAAAGCGACGACTGATAAGATGGACCAAGTTATTTTATTAAATAATGTCAATTCAATTATTTTAAGAAACACACTATACTAAATGTATTTTTGGTTTCTGCAGGTTAGGTAGTAACGCTGATATCACCGAATGATAAAGTATTATGTGCCCATAAAATATAGGAAAAGTGGATATCGTTAAATCGTTCCCGCTAAATTAACTCGATAGATACCAGGGGCGGTGGAGCGCTGAAGCGGTGAAGATACGGCAATTCAATCACGCGGCCATTACGCCACACGTCGTCCCTAGTTCGCTCCTCATGCCCCTCGATCGAGCCGATCCCTCGGGCGAGACGTGGCGGAGGGTGTGGATTGGAAGCCCTTGCGAAATTTGCGAATGCAACGCCTTGCGTTTATGTTACTCTGGTATTTTTATTGCAATTTTAGTGCAGACTTGCCGATTTTGCTCTTATCAATCTGATGATGATCTCCTGAGTGGATTGCTCGACTTACCTGAAATGAAAAAAAGAAACAATAAATACATATAGATATCAAACCTAAACAAACGTTTGTATTTTTAATTAACTAGGTGTACAATGAATGAAATTAATTGTACATTTTAAAACTAGGTAGCAGAATCCATTTTGGTAATAATATAGTTGCAAGTTCTTCAGCCATAAATGATTGTACAATGTATAAGTGCACCAGGCTCGCAGCATCACGTAACAATACCGCAGTGCAGGCGGCCGCGCAAACTGCCGCCGTCCCGGACTGCACAAACTGTCCCGGGAACGGCACCAACTTTTTTTCATACAAAAAAACTCTTCCACAGTTCCGCCTTTTATACTGTTCCGAAACTTAATTAATAATTCTTTGTTGAAGCAACAACGGCTAGCTAAGGCCGAGTATTTTTTTGCAAAAAAAAAGTAAAAACAAAACGCATTATAAAATTTTAACGCTAACACTACAATCGCGAACGGTGCCATAAAGGCCGAGATGCGCCCCGCCCCGGGTCACCACGACCGATTTCATTTTAATCTCCGCCGTCGTCGTCACTTGACAAATTGAAGGAACGCTCCGACTGTCACCGATCCTGTTGGGTGCAATACGAGCGTCTGTAATAAAAACGTTGTAAACAGCCCAAGGGCGGGACGTAAATGGGAAAGGTTCCCAACGACCTGCAAACTGCCGTCTTATTAATTTATAGGTCGTAAAATAAAAGCTCTCCCTTGCGACGTTTATTAATAATCTGCGTAATCGCAGAGCATTCCTTTCAGGAAAATGTCGCGTAATAAAAACCGCTTCAATATGTAATCTCGGCGAGCGGACGGTCAAAAGATGCCCTTTACATTGAAACTGTGCCGGGCTTTGAGCGGGGGAAAATAAATGAAATAGCGGCATATATCCCAGAAATAGAGCAGGATTATATTTTCTGTGTATGAAATGATTTAGTAAACATTTTTTTGAAATAGTATATTGGCCTCCCTCCCCCCGTCGTCATGTTGGTAGAGGGGTTTGGACCATAGTCCACCATGCTGGTCCAATTTGGGTTGGTGGACGGTTAGCGTGGTTAGCAGGGTGCAACGCGAGCAGGTGAGGTTGGATTGGGTCTTTATAGTACATTTGTACATTTTACTAAAACTTACAAAATGCCGCCGGTCGGTAAACGAGAGCCACCCAACTTACCTATAGTTTTTTTTTCGTCCCCAGAAAGCCAATTTCTATCTTCATTAATCTTTTAATATTACTAAAGTTTTAGTAGCGAGTAATAAATTGTGTGACGGGGGGAACTATTTTCCGGATTCTCGTGTCACCTATACGGCGCGCGGTCGGGAAGGCCGCAGACGCACAGACGAGAGCGCGCGGCGTCACGCTGCGTGACGAGGGTTGACGACGCGACGTGCCCGCTGCTAAATTGCGTGCAATCTCTGTTATACGTCTGATTTCCTGGTAGTCACACAGAGCATTGGCATTCTTCCGATATTATGGTTCTTTTTTACAGTACAAACAAACAATTATTCCGTTTAATAATTAATGTAAATTATTTTTTATTTATCTAAGTTTATCTAATTGTTAAATAAAATAGATTACCCACATACACTGTGAAGTTGTAAGCACTGCAAGTGACTGCAAATAAAACGGGTTCATCGCGATTCTGTTCGCAATTATTCAGAGTTGGAGTAGTATTGCAAAACTCATATAACTTTTGGTCGCACAGCGCGCCACGTGCGGGACTCGAATTATTTTAGCTAGACGGTTTCTGCCCCACACCTAGGTATTAAAAGTTGGCATATGCCACGGCATAAAAAAATATTGTATTTTTTAAATCTTAATATTTTACATACAAGAAGATGCTTTGACGAGTCTATCTATAAGGTTAGTAACTCATTTATAAACAGTAGATCAAAATATATAGAAAACATACCAAGAAAACGTTAAGACGTTGCATTAAAGCTCAAATACCCGTTTTCACACAATCTTAGGAGACGCCTTAACGTAATGCCTAAATAATTAGCAGTTGCAGTAGTATTTATATTTAAAAATCACGTTAAGGCGTCTCCTATGTTAGTATAAACGGGCATTAATTAACTATTATACAACTAGGAGTACATAAATGCTAGAAGGTTAAATATCAGCTCAGTTGCCGTTGTATCTTATTTGCGGAAGTGAACCATCCGCTGGCTGCCTCCCGCCATCCGCTGTCGCCCGGCGACGAGATCGAAAACAATTTCCTCCGCGACAGATGTCTGCGATTCAATCAATACGCCGATGTATTTATTTATCTGCCAACACTCTATTGTTCCTTTTTCACAACATTAATCCCTTTTCTTTTACCAACTAGCGAACGATACTCTCGAAACTTTGCCGGGAAGTCAGCTCCACGCTTCATTTCAAAGTTTCTTGTTGTTACCTATACAGAATTACCGATGGTTGCTTCCGCTCACTCGGAAATTACTTCAAAGGAAAATAGTGAAACATTTTCGCGAAAAACATTCTTGTTTTTGAAACGTTCGCCATTTTTGAGTTAACATCACGGAATTGGGAGACTACAACGAGAAATAGAATAAAGGACATACAATAATACTTTTGTACTAGGTTAACATATAACCTGAGGAGGTTAAAGCTGTCTGCGTGCATAATAGGAGGTCCGCATTTCTGTCGTCGCATAATAATTCGCCCGCTAAATGAAATTAAGTGGCCGACGAGACGGTTCGTCGAGTTATACATAAAATACACAAGCTCGTTTGTTGGCCGACTCCTTTTCATGCTAATTTAATTTGTCCCCGGCGTTCCGACCATTTTGCGAATAGCTTTATGTACTCGAATGGCACAAAAAAGGAAATATTATATTTTTTGAGAGAAACCACTTTGCAGGCTGGCACGGAATTAGAGGACACTGTAAGACAAAGAATATTTACGGTGTCATTAAGTTTTTTTTTTGCGAAGACACAGATGTGGCTAGAGACGATTTGTGAAATTTCGACACTTAAGTCAGAATCAGAATCAGAATATTTTTTATTCATATAAACCAATACATGCACTTATGAATCGTCAATAAATAGTAAAAATAATAGCTGCTAGTAAATAGTAAAAATAGTCGTTCCTTATACCGACCGCACACTCGATTTGAAACTTTGAAACTTCCTAGAAAGTGTAAAGAATATAACTTCAACTTATCCAAGGGACGTTAATCGTGCGACTGGATGGGGATCGTTATTACCGCGATAAGCGATACTCGTTACAAGATTCGGGGTTTCACCGAATTGATAAACTTTTCCAATTTCCCAAAAAAAAAAAAAAATATAGATTGCAGTCGGCCCCTCGAGGCGAGGCAGGGACTCAGGTGGTGACCGTAACTCCAATCAAAATAACGACACAATTACATGACGGCGCCAAGCGGAAAATGCTTTTTTAAAACGGAAAGTAAGACAAGTTTTTTTCTTTCTACACCTCTGGTATCCATGGAAGATTTAGCAAGTAGAAGTCAAAGTCGAATCATTTATTTAGTACAGGCCTACGCAGCTTCACACACGTGGTTTTCGGTTATCGCGACCAAAAGTAATCATGAAATTTTTGCCGACCTCATCATACAAAAATTTTATCCCCCATTTCAACCCCTTAGAACCTTGTTTCGTATTAAAAAGTAGCCATGTCCTTTCTCAGGCTCTAGAATATCTCTGTACCAAAGTTCATTCAAATCGGTTAAGTAGTTTAGGCGTGATTGTGTAACACACAGAGTTACTTTCGCATTTATTATTAGTAAGGGAAGTTTGAAGTTTTTTAAATTTTGCGGGCCAGACTCGCACTTGGCCACGTTGTTTTCTTACGTACTTAACCAACAAGAAGTACGAAGTCCATACGTAATTAAAACTTGATTAATTCATTGAGATTATCCTATCTCAAGCCCGGTCACCGAGCACCGACATATTGCTAGTATTATGTACTTACCGAGCTATACTACTACTACTACTACAGCCTTTTTAAAGTCCCACTGCTGGGCACGAGCCTCCCCTCAATGCGAGGGGGATTCGGGCCATAATCCACCACGCTGGCCCAGTGTGGGTTGGCAGACTTACCGAGCTATAATCGATTGTAATTACATTACTCGCGGACCGGGACGGACCCTGAAAAAAGGCCGGTCCGGTTGCCGTGACAACTCAACGGGGAATTTCGTTAAATTGAGATCTAATTCTTATTTGTTTTCTAAACATAAAAAGATATCCAAGAAAGAGTGCGTTGCCATCCGACGTGGCAATGCTGTCAGCCTTCCGGGAACATTGCCAAGCGAGAGAGGTTTGGCACAATTTTTTTTTATATATATTTATTTAGAGATTTTTCTGTCTGTAATCTGTAAACAAAGCAACAAATACATCGCTTTTATAAGTACATAAGCTAGTGTTAAACATATACCCAGTTTCCTTCTGTTAAAGTTTTGTCCGGCTAAGCGCCAACGTCATCCGTATGCCGGACGTCGCCGGATTAACTGAATAATACGTTTCAACGTCGACACGGTGTCGTCCCGGCCACCAGACTCGCCCGCTAATGAGTTTGAACACGATTCTTGCATTAGGCGGTTTTTGATGCATTGTATTTTAAAATGCTACGAAATATTAAATTCAAACCCCTTGCTCGCACCTCGAGGATTTAATTTAGTGATGCAATTATTAATTATCGCCATCGTTTGCTGTATGTTCAAAGCAAACATCGTGGGGAAACTTGCACATCTTTAGAAATATGAATGAAGCAGCCTATATTGAATTTAACTTAAGAAGTAAGAACTTAAGGAAGTAAAGTTGGTTTAGCTCAGGATTTAAAGGCTACATAATGCGATTCATAAGTACCTACTATTGAAAAATTATGAATTATTTTGTATTTGATAAGCTCCAAATGCGATAAGTGGCAGATTACGCGACCCTATGCAAACGAGGAGTTACTTACGCGATTTCAGTGAACATTTATTTAAAAAAATACTAGGACTGTAGTATAATGTAGAAGTTATTCATGTCATCCTTTAATGTGAAGAGACAGATAATTATTTTTATTTTCATTGCCAGTAAATCTCTAAAGCTATTTATTAAAACCACTTCGCCGAGCACGTATAAAGTACCCTTTCACGGATTATTGTCCGTAAACAGTACATAATGACCGTGTACTCGGAAACTGGCTGGGATAAATAGCGTTGTTTTTAAAAGGATTAACAGTTTAAAAGCTTTCTACTCCCCAAACGGCGGATCTTGAGTTCACAGTGCTAAAAAAGTTGAAAAAAATGAAGCATGATTTCCTTATACCACGTCACTACGGAAGAATATAATATCGTACATCTATATTTCCAATAATTTGGTTTTCGATACACCTCCTACTCAGTAATGTGTTCCTGGTAATTCATGCTCCGTGTACTAGGGAAAATGTACATTTTCTGTTCGAATTAATAGATAATTAAATTGGATATGTTTTTGAAACCAAATTCTTTTGTACTTTAAGGCTAACTCCTAAAAGAACTGCGACCCTTATTCGAATTCCCAAAAATATGTACGTTCTGAGTATAATAAATTGATACCCAACAAGTTGTATTGTGATAGCTCTCGAGTCTCGATATCGAATACATTTCGACTCATATTCCGTTTTAACAAGAGCCTAGGACATTTGTAGTTCGGCGAATATTTGAGCACAATATTCGGATATATTATGTGTCACAGGCTGTTCATATTTGATACATTTTATTTGTCCGGATAAATCTTAACCCAGATTTTTCTACTACTTGTTTGTTCTATACTTTTACTTGACTTCTCGTAAATTATTCTTACCCAAAATTGCTATTGCTGTGCATTAATTATGCTATTTCTAGTATTTTTGGACACAATGTGTCATAAATTATGTTATCCTGTATTAATTTGCATTTGAAACATTCTCACCTACTAGGCTACCATAAAATAGTGAAGCATACGCGCACATACAGGGGTACATTTAAGAGCGGTCCATTAATCTCGCATCGGACGTCCACGGGACGTGTGTCCTTATGCATAATTACATTGAGTCCCATCCGTCTCCGTTCCCTTTGTGCTCGGCGCGGTCGACACACATCTAGGACAGATTGTACGAACTACTTACCTATCTGTATAGTCGGGTTTTACACTTGGCAAATACAATTAATTCAACTCTGAAGCCTACATTCTACGATTGTATGAATGAACTACAATGAACTAAAAGAATTGGACTGGTCACCTGTTTTATGCGAGAATAGAGTAGAAGTTGCTACAAAGTTGTTCCTAGAAATAATATCCACAACCGTACAGAAACATACACAAGAACTAAAAATTAGCAGAACTAAATCTAATATTGAACCATGGATTACACCTGGTTTGCTCCGATGTATTCGTCATAGAGACCATCTTCACTTACTAACCAGAAAACATCCAAACAATTACATTCTATCAACTTCTTACATTAGATATAGAAATTTCTGTAATAATTTGCTGCGGAAAGTCAAATGTGAATATGACAACAATGAACTGGATAAGAATCAGAAGGACACAAAGGCACTATGGAACACTTTAAAAAAAATCTGTCATTTCAAGCAAAACAATAACTCATCAGATGCTCTGTTATCAAGCTGTAAGGAATCTTTGGAACCCCTTAATCACTGCAATGCTTTTTTTACAGCAGTTGGACAAAACTTGGCCAATAAGATACTGACGGAGACTAACGAAACTGAAAAAAGTCTGGCAGCGAAAATAGGTAGCAAAAATGGCCCTAAAGATTCTTTTTTTCTCTCTCCGACTGACACGACAGAAGTAAGTGGATTAATATCCAACTTAAATAATAACAGTGCTCCAGGTCTTGACGGATTCACTAATAACCTCGTAAAATCTATAAAAACCTATATCATCTCGCCTTTAACACACATTTTTAATCTCAGCTTCAGCTCGGGCGTCTTCCCAGAAGCTTGGAAGACTGCTGCAGTGTCTCCTATACATAAAGTCGGCCCGCGCGATGATCCGACCAATTATAGACCTATATCATTATTGAGCGTTTTTTCAAAATTATTAGAAAAATTGACAAACAAACGACTAAGAACTTTTCTAGAAAATAATAAATTACTCTCAGAAAGACAATTTGGCTTTAGAAAACACAAGTCCACTGAAGATGCTGCCCAAAAGCTCGTTAATTTTGTAGCTTCTTATCTAGATGGTGGTTTTAAATGTGTCGGTGTCTTTCTCGATCTTGCCAAGGCTTTTGATACAATCTCGGTCCCTATTCTTTTACGAAAACTTGAGGTTATCGGAATTCGTGGTGTTGCTCTGGACTGGTTTCACAGTTACCTCACAAATAGACGGCAACTTGTTAAGACCAACTCTATGAATAGTGCCACACTACCTATTGATTATGGTGTCCCTCAGGGCAGCATATTGGGTCCGTTATTATTTATTATATATATGAATGACATCCATGAGCTTAGCATTGAATCTTCTGAAATAATATGTTACGCAGACGACACCGCAATTCTGTTCTATGGTCACAACTGGGATAGTGCTCGAAACGCTGCAGAAGAGGGCATGAACCTTGTGTCTAAATGGCTGCAGAAAAATCTCCTGACATTAAACATAAATAAAACAAAATATATGTGCTTTCACAAGACTGCAGCGAGTCAACCAACATCTACTCACGATATTAAAATCCATACGTGTGACCCCGGACTTTCTTTAAGATGTGCCTGTGAAGCTATAACACGAACGCGAGAAAATAAATACTTAGGCTTAATTGTTGACGACCGATTAAACTTTGAATCTCATATCACCAATTTAGCCAAAAGAACAAGAAAAATTATCGGTATCATGAGAATTCTGCGCAACTCCGCTACTGTCCACATCCGCAAACTCGTTTATGTTGCTATCTGCCAGTCCCTGCTAACCTACTGCATTGGAGTTTGGGGAGGTGCTGCAAAAACATTGATGCTTATTCTTGAAAGGGCGCAACGGGCCGTTCTTAAAGTAATGCTAGGGAAACCGCGACGGTTCTCTACGGATGCTTTATACAAAGAAATCGGCGTTCTTAGAGTCCGCCAACTTTTTATACTCAAGGCTTGTTTGGCGACACATAAAAATATTTTAAACTCTGACTATTACAACTCTTTAGTCAAAAAACGGGTCTTTAGGTTAGAATTACCGTCGATAAAGTCTAGCTTTGCTAAAAAGTTCGAATATTACGCGCATCCTTTTATTTATAATAAAGCCACAAAACATTGTGATATCAAGAGTTGCTCTACTGTCGAAGTAAAAAGAAAAATCACATCTTGGTTACAAAATCTTGACTACGATACAACGGAACTCATTTTATTTACATGTCACTAATTCGCGTTACACTTACATTTTACTCAATCACCCACATTTTCATTCGCACTTCACTTCAGACTTTATATTATACTCTTCTTGTATGGTTATATTTAATTAGGTACCACATTCCCTACATACTATGTATCTACTCTATTTTATATTCATTTTTTTACCATTGTCTTAGAAATTAGTACGTTTTTGATATTGTTTTAATTACCTATTTTCTTAGTTTTAATTTAAAATTGGCTTCCCAAAATACAGGCTGTGCCTAGTTTGGGAGTCCCTGGAATGATCTCACTTTTTAGGTTAATTTAATATTACTTTATAATTACATATTATTATATTATTATTACTGTAACCTGTATCTGAAATTAATAAACATTTATTATTATTACTTTTTTGTTTTTATTTTTTCTCAGCATAATGCTGGTTAATGTATGACATTTACGGGTGGGCACCAAGTAAATGCCATAGAAATTTAAGTCCGAAGGTCAGTCACGTTGTCGTCCTCGTCTATTTGTAGAAACTTTCTAACAATTCGGCAGGTGTTGAGAATGGCGGCTTTCTGGAGTAGCATGTAAGTATTAGATTGCAGGTCAATGAGTTTCAGGCTATGGTGAAGGTGCTTTGGGATTATACCAGTGGTTGACAGTACTATTGGGACAATGTAAACTTTTTCCTGCTTCCAGATTCTGGTGACTTCATCTTTGAGATCTGTGTATTTATGTACCTTTTCAGCTATTGTTTTTTGCAGATTGTGAGTGTTGGGGACAGCGATATCAATAAGGTATGTGGTTTTATTTGTTTTATCTTGTAGGGTTATATCTGGGCGATTGTAGTGGATAGTCCTGTCAGTCAGTATAGCGCGGTCATAATACATTTTGTGTGTAGTGTTTTCTAAGATAGGGTTAGGAGTGTATTTGTAATAAGGTGTGTGTGTGTCTGGTATGAGTTTATGCTTGAGTGCTAGTTTTTTGTGTATTTGTTTTTATCCTAGAATTAATTTGTGAGACAAATGGTACCATCACTATATAGTTAAATATATTTTACACAGTCGTTAGCGACTCCCAGTGAATGTAGCTTCTGATTGGAATTTAAATAAACTGAAGAGTTGTACAACATATCCTGTTAACTCATGTATGCCTACTTCGAGTGAATTGATAATACTAGGAATCCAAAAATCAAGAGGTGATTGCTCCATAATAATAAAGTCACATAAATATTTAATTGAATATAAAAAAATAAACAAAAAACAATTCGAAATTTAAAATTATCTGTTTCCCTATTTCATACGTCGCAAACAAAACAATTGTATCCACATATGAAATAGGATTTCCCTGTGTTGTACTCACTCTATGCAGGTAAGCAAAGTTAAATATTTTGTTAGGGAATTTTGACACGTATTGTATCATCTGTTTTATATGAAAACGGCACCACCGGAAGCGTTTCGGTTAACATGAGGAAATACAAAAACGACAACAAAGTGAATACTGTAAGCCTTTCGCTTAATAAATGTTGTATTTCGAATTTTTAATACTACACGGGTAGAATGTTTTTTTCGTTTCGTTGTTACCGGATTGGAAATAAGGCTTCATTCGCCACAAATGTACCTACAGCGGGTGGATGGGGAAAGAGTATAGTAGAATTACCATTTATTAAAAGTATGATGCCTAAAAACCTTTAAACATATCAAGTAGGAGTACATAATGTAAATAAGTAAAATCTAATATCGATGATCGTCGGACCGAATGAAAAAAATTACTCAATGTAATTTGGTACAATTTTTTATTTTAGCTGTAACTTAGTAACTCTATTGACAACTTTGTAGCACCTAATATAAACGTGTCTATGTGAGGAGACTCAAGATAGACGAAATCTACTCAAGTTAGCAGATTGTTTTTAAATAAAACACGTTCCCCGCGTCACCTGCACAGCGTGGTTCGATACCGACTTTTTGTTGGCATTCCCTGTTTCTTGTTCAAACAGCTTTTGCACTGAACTACGCCGTGACACTTGTTGTACGGGAAAACGTTAGTTTTTTTTTCTCTTTCAAACGGATGTCAACAAAAATAAAATGTGATGAGAAAAGCTTAAATAAATTGGATATTTCTTTTCTTTCTATGCATTCCGAGCCACAATTATAACTTAAGTTCCTTTACCTTTACGTCATCCTTGTACGTTTGACATGTGTGTAGGTACTAGGAAATCATAAAAGCTAATGGAGTTTTAATAGATTAAGGAACTGCGGATTTAACGAGGGCAAAGATGCAACCATCTTTGCGGGAAGACAGATCTTCACAACAGTCTCTAGGTAGACATTTATATAGTGTCAAGAGCCTTTCTAAGCAATGGGTCTATAATAATCCAAAAAAACATAGAAGAGTTTTGAAATGTACATAGTTGGTAAGGTGGTTATTATTGTACTAGGATCTCTGAAACACTGAGGAGGTTAATTTTTAATTCAGTCAGGCCTCTAAGGTCTGACGGAGGGAGACGTGGCTTATCATTTCAATCTATCCGGAGCTGTTTTTACCATCTATGACCTCATATCGAACTTAACTACTTATGATAAAATATTGTAATATTTTATGTAGTAGTTAAATAGGTGTACCTATAATTCGCTTTACAGTATAAGGGGAATGTTGCACCAATTTAAATGAAAGTACCTACTTATCTACTCATGTACGTTCTGTTTCATGTCCAATACAAAGTACAATTAAAACGAGACGTCTCGAAACACAAACAGCCGAAAAACGTAAAGCAACTAAGCAATTACCGACGGGAAACGAGCGACGTTCCCATCGTCCGCAGAAAAGAAATGGCTTCATTAAAAATATTCCTTTTGTGTCCGATGGACACAGGCAGACTTAAGCTTTATCGAGTACAAATGAACCGATATGGGGGACAAAACAAGAACTTGAAATGCAGCTCTATGCTGCCCCACATAAAGGACATAAAACAATACTTTTAGAGACAGTAAACAAAATGGATATTCAATAATTATCGAAATCACACAAAATCTTCATTGAAATCGGATTGAGATAAATATACAGTTTAAACAAGGTAAATAAAATAATTCGCTCATTGAAGTGAAGAATGCGAGCATCATAAATAAGCAGGAATTATACGAAAGTTTGAAGTAACGAATCATTCCCAGTGAAGGGACTCTAAAATAAGAGCTAGAACGTCTGGTAAACCGCTAAACAGTATCTGCACTGACAGTCTGACAAGTTAATTGAACCGAAATCACAGAGACAGACACGACTGTTGTGATTTATGGCATCCTGGTAATATGGATGTCTCAGCCTTTTTAAAGGCGGTATAAAAGTCTCCACTAACAAACATTAAATTAATTAAAACATAGATACAAAGAACAGAATATAGAACTGTTTCATCTCGAAGACATAAAGTATTTACAAGATACTTAAAGCCGGGAACCTTAACAATTCATGAGTTGTTAAGAAACCTACACTCGTTTCGAAACGCCCGTAAAACATACAGGTAAAGGCCAGAAAGCACCTAGTAATGAAACATTCAGAACAATCCGCTGATTTCGTATCCGACGAACATCTAAGAAAAGGAAACCACACAAACGCGATGTTATAAAACCGCCTTTATGTCTACCGCATAGAGTGTAATTCCCTTGCAAAATTAACTGAGCCGCGTAGTACAAATAAGGGCGGCCCATATCAACGCTACGCGGCCCCCATAACAATACGCATAATCTAAATGACTAGGATTTGTTCGACAACTAAGCTTATGGAGAATGTTATCCGGGTGGTTCACTCGTGCGGTTGCTATGATTGCCTGGTATAAGGTATGCCTCAAAGGTTAAGTAGGTTCTTTCATGGAGCAATCTTTTTGATGCTGCAAGCTGAAAAGTTGCTCATACATAAATCAAAACCTCTTCTTCTTTTGCGAAATGAATGAATATGATAGAATAAGATGACTAATGGTTGCATCCGCAATCAGCTAATATTAGGCCAGTGTCGAGTTATCAATTTCAATAACAAATTCAATAAAAAAAAAACTGATGAAGGTTACAAAGATGGCGGATCATCAAGACCTCTTTTATCTAAAACTTACCGACAATTATATCAACGGGAGACTTTTAAACATGAGTAAGGTCATATTTGAAAATGATTTCATCTATACTTTGATATAGCTTTTTTGGTCTATGCACTCCTATTACCAAGATGTTTATAATATAAAATTAAAACCCATAAAATTCCAGTCACGGCAGCTATTTCTTTCATTCTTATATCTCCGTCCCTATCTGTCAGCAGTGCCGATCATGTTGGTTTATCTGTAGATAAAATTCTCCAAGAAACTCCCGAGATTAGACTACAAACTTGTAAACGTGTGAGAAGTGTATCAAATATGAGAAACGGCCCGACGACGGGCCACTTGCGCGGAGGGCCGGCATCGAGCGACGGGCCAATTAGGCCTCGCCTCTCGCCCCGAGTGACTCTTCACTTGCCCGCTTACCCCGTGACTCCGTGTCTATGAGAAGACTTCACTTAATCTCAAACTCACTGTGGCACAACCAAGATGTCTAGACGTTTAAAAAATAATATCTTTGGTATATTTTACAAAGTATGAATTTCTATCACAAATGCTTTTATCTGCGCAACGGCTGTATCGATTTTGACGAAACTTTCACTGGCAGATTGCTGATGTTATAAGGAGTAATTTACTTTACTAAAATTTTAGAAAAATAATCAGGTTTCCTTAATTCCGTGCGGACAACTTCGTGGGCCCTTCGAGACTTCTTATTTGACACCCCCTCCTCCTACCTCTCTTACGATAATATCATGTCTATCATAAGATTACAATAACAAAAATATGAACAGACTTAATACCATTTATCTTATGCCCGTAAACTAATAATGTGGAAGTTTAGGAATAATTAGTTTTAGTTATTAAGCAAACAATATTTGGAACGCATGCAAACTAGGAGTTGGTAAACGGCGCACTTGATAAGGCTTTGCTTATTTTATTACTTAATGAATGCAAGCTCCCCTGAAGCCTCTGGCCCTGTTCTTTCCGCCTGGTACATTAATTCATTTAAAACGGTTAAATATTCATCACAATGATCGAGGGTATCCTTTGTAAATAACGAGGAGATTGATTTATAATAATAAAATAAATTATTTCGGGTAGGGTTGGCTTGGGGGAGTATTATTATACAAGATGGTATACCAACCAAAATGATAATACCAATCGAATCATACAACCCTACATATAAGTACGGCAATCAGATGAATGTAAGCAATGACTCATGTGGAACTTCCCGCCGACTCATGGAAATCCCAACCCCAATTATTATCCAACTCCAAAACGTTGTAAGTTTACTTAGACATACATATATGTAACTTGAAGCGAATCACTAACAAGCAGTTATGCAACCTTAGTACAAATATTGATCACTAATAGCAATAATCATTGCTTACCATTTGCTGCACGATGAAGGAAACATCGTGAGGAAACCTGCATGTCGTGTGAAGATCACCAACCCAAATATGGCCAGCGTGGCGGCCCAAATCTCCCTCCTATTGAAGGGGAACGTGTCTAGTATAATGTCAATAGGGTCACCACCTATTATATCACCACCTATTCCATTGGGACGAAAATACATCGGCAAAGTATGGGTTCACTGTAGCAGGTACGCCTCTGCCTACCCCTTCGGAGAAATAAGGCGTGAAGATGTATTACTATTATAATTGAAGGAAAACTACAAGCAATACATAAACATTTTTTTTTTCCAAGGCTTAAATCATTTAAATTACTTATTACAAACATAACATTATAAGTATTTTATTATAACATACAGAGCATTATACGATTTAAAAGGTCTCCGGATCCAACAGTATCGATTTCGGTGTTCACATCCCCATGTTAACCCGAACTTTGAATAACTATTCTCAACAAGCATGTATTGCGTAACCGCAAATGGATATATTCACATCAACTCGAACGATGATATTGTTCCGGATATTATACGCGCAAAATTACCATCTCTGAGTTCGGTCTAAAATAATATCTCAAAATACAAGTTGTTCGAAAATGAATATGAAAGGTGTTGAGATAAATCTTATTGCACCGCGTCTTTTAAATTATATGTCACATCTTGAATATGCAATACAATCGAATACAATTGTCATCTTTCAAATTCCTTTTGACATCGTGCAGGGACTGCGAAAGAGTCATTGCTCCTTATTCTGTAGGCAGCCCACACAAACTGCACTGGATATGTTATTGTTAAGAAAGAAGTTTCAAAGATCAGTCAATAGATCTCAAAGAAGTCATGTAAACCGGATAAACAATTGAATTAACTCGATGTATATCCGGATAGATTGGAGTTTACATGGCTCTACAAAATTAGGAGCTAATTCCATCACGTCTGACGTCTAGTTTAGGCAGTGACAATCAGAGCTAGCGCCGGATAATCCCCGACACGCCGCCCGCACTATTGATGAATGGATTCTGCGATCCAACACTCGATACCTGAACAACGTCGAACCGGATAGAATGTCGAAATGTAGATGGAAATTTATATCAAAGTACAATGTTGGTAGCGATTCTATTAGCCGCAAACTAAGCGTATTACGGTCTTTCTTACTGAGGTAATGTTTTAACAAGAAGGAAAATATATTTCCTGCTGTCAAATATGGTTTAGAAGTACTTTGTATACAACAAATACGAAATCAAAATCAAAATAAAAAAAAAATATTCGTGTAGGCCAAAAAGCACTTACAAATAGTCAGATTCTACCACCACGACACAATTTTATCAATGTTATAGGTGAAACTATGAATCATTAGCATTTTTGCTTACTTAGACATTTATAAAAAAACATCACCGTATTCAATTTTAAGTCAACATTAAAGAGAATCTAAATCCAATTAAGAATCTGAATTGGAAATCCAAAAAGAAAAAAATATATAGACCCGAAAATCTAATTCGATCCAATCGGATCTAAATCTGACGAGGATGGATACCGATCCGGACACATACTCATACATCACTAATGATGAGTGAGCGAATGTCCCGGACTTATCGGAGCTTGTCTATTGGAAGAATTGATTGAGAGTTAAGGTTAGGCGAGTGTGATTAGTGGCCGGGATCCCGGAATAGACGAATTTATGACCCGGAGTTCATAAATTAATACTAGATACAAGAATATTATCTGATTGATAAGTAAGCACTTACATATAGTGGCATTAAAATACATCGTAAAATCTGAGAGTAATTCAAAACGCATTAATTATAATTTCACAAAGGGAAAGTAATTATTTTCATTCCGCCATTATACCCACCTGATCAGATACCAGGAGATAAGAAGGCCGTGGCAGGTTTCGTGAGCTTAAATTACGCACAACATAATGCCGTCCCTCATCAAAAAACCCTCGTCACCCGACATAAAACTGGCCAAATAAACCGTGAACACTCGCGGTTGTGATATCTTGAATAGTATGTGATCCTGGTACCGACACGCATATAATGTAGCTCTTAAATTAATATACAGTTATAAATTCGTTACAGAAACAATGTAGAACACTTTTAAATTGAATACTGCCTTTGTAAGTGGTTTGTAGATGCATTAGAAGATCGTAGATTTTATAATAAAATGGGACATTTATTAATTGACCTACAGCGCATTGTAAGTGTATTTCTGTCTATTTTCGTAGTTTTTGTTTTATAGAAATAAGTTGAAATATTACACACATGGACATATGGACACATTATATATATTTTTTTTAACTATGCAAAAGGAATGAAATGCATGCACAAAAAATCTCAGCGTTCATATACCTAAGTAAATATTTTATACAAGATTACTAGACTAACTCCGTTAGATAGGTTAGAGAATTGAAAAATGTTCTCTTCTAAAACATAATAGAATACCAGATATGACATAAAAAAGTTTCGTCATGACAAGTTTCCCAGCGTACACGAAACTATACAATTTGTTACTCCACAGGGGAAAGTTAGGGATAACCAGAATTCAATATAACATAACTATGAATCAATATTCGATGGGAAACAATCCCTGTGAGACTGCAACACAGCCTTCACAGAGGTGAGGGCTGCCAGACTTGTTTTAAAAATATGAAATACTTTGTGCAAATTCAATAACATTTCTCAGTAAATTAAGCCCCGAACACACTGCGGCGTCGAGATACGAGCATAATATTTTTTGGCAATGCCGAAGTGAAGGATTGAATTTCTGTGGTAAAGGCCACGGGATCACGCGACAAAATTCGCTCACGATGTTAACGTTTGTGCAGACATTTAATTGTATTTACAAGTAATTATCTCTCTAAAGACCAAATCATCAAATTTTTAGTAACTAATAGTATGCCTACATATTTATAAGAGATTTAAGAAAATAATAACTTCTACCTATATCCTTCTATAGGTCCGCCCCTCTCAATCGGACATCAGATAACTCATTTGCTATGAGTTTTAAGTGATAGATATTTTAAAAAAAGGTCGAGTTAATTCGTTCGCCCCAGTGGGTGAGGGATTTGATGGATAGGGCCTAATGCACGCCGACATCTGACGCCGCCTTCTCGAGTGACATCGAAGCGCATTCGTTTTATGACCTCCTGGTAGTCACCGATGCGATATTCAGCAATTTTCGACTGATGATGATACAACAATATTACATCATCAAGCACGAATAAATAGGCGGAGGTACATTGTAGTGCACCCACACTTCGACGATGTATTCTAGTATCAATGTTAGGCGAGCCTATTGCCGTTGTAATGGGCTCATTCCTCCTCAATGAGAGAGACATGACAAACCCCATATTCGAAAATATTCATATTATTATTATCGAACAATCATGTTGTTATTGTAATTCTTACTTCTGTATAGTGTGAGTGGGATGGAACACGCGTATTAAAATCACAGATTTAAAGAAAATTTAGCTATAAAGAGTCTTATCTCTTTGCATAGCTTCGTTCATCATAAGATAAAGTCTTATGTAACGAGTGATTTATTCCGATAGTTAAGAAATATAATAAATCCCGGCAACGTTGTCATTCATAAAGGTACCACTACACTAATGTCAAGAATTCTCGAGAATTTTCATTAAATTTGGGAACGGTATACTATCAGTTTTGTTCACGCAACGAAAAGAAAGGAATGTGTATTTTACATTCTCGACCCTTTCTTGTAAGAACATTCTCCGCTAGAATGGAACAAATAAAAGGATTACTCATAACTCGATACTGGACATGCGGATTACAATTCGTAGCTACCGAAACTAAATTCCATATATCAAATGCAACCACTAGGTTTAATTCCCGAATCATTATGTCTGTGCATGCGTCAGTATCGGTTGATTTAGGTCAGATTTATGTCACAGCGAGGGCCGCAAAGAGCAATTAGTGCATGTCACGGATAAGCTAGGCGACTACCAATGTTCGCATGTCGTGTATACCATTCAGCGAGATATGGAAGTCGCTTGCCAATTTTATAAACTCTAGTGCTATTCTTCTTGTCGAGGTCGACAAATTATCTGTGTTTCAAATGGTTCTTTAATCAATTACACTGCCCCAAGCGACAGCCATCAGCTAACTGAAAAGCAGCAGTCGATCCTCGAAATATGTTTTTATAGAACTACGCCCTATTTAAAGTAAACAAATCAATAAAAGAGTATAAGACCCCGCGAAGGACGTCACTTTTAAAATCATCCGTTAAACAACCGATGGAGCGGGACTCGTTGAAACATAAATAAAGGAACGTAATGGTAGACAGCTCGCCGGCGCCTCGCGCATAAAAACAGAATTAAGACGAAGTGGCTCGGGCGACGGGCCCAAGCTCCTCAATCACCAGGGTGACATGCCGCATGGGAGGCATTTGCGACTTTTGTCAATTCACCCTCTCGTTACTTCTCGACGTGTCAGCAGATTCCAACTTGAAAAGAGAATTCCAGATTGATTGCGCAATTGAAAATCTGACATACTAGCTTCGATGCTTTTGAAACTTAACTCTAGTACAGTTAAGTTTCAAGTTTCAAGAAGAAAGTTTATCTCGTTCTGAAAGAGTACATTTAACATAAAATAATAAGTACCTACTTGATTATGTCCGTAGCGCAGTTGTTCACAACTTAGTACGTGCCACGTACACTAGATAATTAGGGTGTCATAACGAGTGCGGAGGAGAGGCGTGCACTAAGGCGACTGTTAGCGTCGTGAATGTCAATTAAGGAAAGTTTCGCAATATGGTGCGAGACGTGAGCGCGTCGCCAACGAGTCGATAATGAAAACTTGGCGGCTCTCTCAACTTATTAGTTCCTGGTAATTACAGGTACAATGTTCTCACATATTTCATTTTATCTTTATTTCAATATAATTGAAATATTGCATTTATTTATGACAATTACATTTGAATTACATAATATATAGAAATTATTGTATTGTAGTGTTTGTCGAACAGATACGCAAAGAAAATGGTTGCGAGTTAAACGTATCTCATACGTGTTTACCGACAGCTGTCGAAACCAGTGCGAGAAACTGGAGCCCGAAATAATTGAAATTCAATCAATCACCGACACTATCCACGTTTCGTGTTTGTTTGCGTCGGGAACGGCCCGGATCGCCTGATGCATGCGGCAGGCTCCGGCAAGCCGCCAAAATAACGAATACCCAGCGCCAAGATTCAATTTGCTGTGCACTCCTGCAGCCCCAGTAGCAGACTGGTTAAAACTTGCCAAATTGGACAATCGCCGCATGAAAACTGACCCGGGATTTCAGTTTGTGAGAATTTTACTCAATTCGACTAACTAACTGAGCCCTCTGTATATTCCTCGAGTTCCGTTTGTAAAACTTTGTTTGCAACACGCTTTTATGTAATACATATTGCCAGGCGGATGAAACTTTCATATTTCAAAGTGAATACAATGTTTTTATGCATAGAAAATGGAGACGAGTGGGTTTGAAAACAACTTTGATATTATATTTTTCAGCTATTTGGAATCTAAATAAATCCGGGTCGGATTTTAAACACGAAATTCCTTCTCACTAAAGAAAATCTCGTTAATTATTTTATTAAAAAATTACCGCATACGAAGGGCTTTTAATTTATTAGAGTGTCAGGAGATTGAAAATAACGGGAATCTTCTAGGGAACATGGCGTCTAAACGTCGAAATTTAATCAACCGCAGCGGGATACACACACTTCCAAAATTATTTGATATTTGCCAACTGGATACATCAGTTATTACTCCGCCGACTTAATACTCTCCATCGAAGAGTGAAAATTATTAATACCACCAAATGACGCTAGAATGATCCCGATAACGAGAACAAAGTGGACTTAATTTCCATAACGACGGAGTTCATTTTCGATTGGCAGTTACGGAATAAGCCACATTTAATTTTGGGGTGGCAGGTTTAATTTCAAAAGGCTCGTAATATTGCAATCCGATTTTAATTGCTGAGAAACGACTGCGGCTCTTTCAATTTATGTACAATAATATTGTTCTCGCACAGATATTAGATAAGATACCTAATTACTGGAGAATATTCATAGAAAATGTTGTCTGTATTTAATTAAGAACGAACACTTTAATATTTGCATATTTTGTTGGAATAGCTGTTGATTACTAAATATATTTTTATTATTATACAAACATAAAATCTATATTAAAACATGGCTACCACTATAGTTCTTTACGGACACAGGTTACAAACTTCATTTTTAGGGTTCAATACCTAAAAAAGAAACCTTTTAGGATCACTTTGTTTTCCGTCTGTCTGTTTTTATAACCAAATACTTTTAGCTAAATATTTTTAAGTGCCGTTTCATTATCTCATCACAACACAATAAGTTCCACCATCCCTCCCTCTCTACGTTCTACAAGCGTTTTCACACATCATTACGTCTTGATGCAACACCGCTCACAATCCACTTTATTTGCCTTGTACTGACCCAGAAAGAGAATACAAATGTCTGAAATATTGTAAACAATAATTAAAACGATTGACCAGAACGTTCGCATCGCAGTGGATTCAAGATGTGTAGAGGACACGTACCTGGTTAATGTGAAGTTGAATATTTTTCACTACTAATATAACGGAGAACCAATTGCCGATTTTTTTTAGTAAAAAACCATTCCCGAAATTGTTCTATAAATATCTGCTCAAAAATCGAATCAAGAATTATTGCCAAGAAAAACCGTTCCCGAAAAAATGTCGAGATTAGTCTTGAGTGTATCACCACCCTTATAAGTGCTACGGGAAATGAAACAAAAAGATAGAAAGCGTCTAGAGTATGAAAACAGTATATTTGTGGATTGAGGAAGAAAACGCAGGAAAACTCTATGCAGATAAGAAACGTCATCAATCTCGTCCCTTTTCACTTAGCCGAACACTGCGCGCCGATAAATATGGCACTTTGTCTCCGAGAAATAGACAAACGACTATTTCTTGTTTTGTATTGTCTCATCCTTATTTTACCATTGAAAATCTTAATTACTGTTTGGTGCCTCATTGTACCAGCGATAGCAAGTTGAATGCCTGAACCGTACGTTCCTTCATTCGGATAAAGTTCCAATTGCCATAAATAATAATTATATTTATAAGATTTGACGGAAATTGGTCAATAACTACGAGCAATAAGCCTAGCGGCTTATACTCGAGTAACTAAACCAAACTAACATCACTTTGTTTTCTGGACTAGGCTTGCACCCTATTTAATAATAAATAATAAAAAAATACCAAACGACACTTACTTATCTTAAGATCCCTAACTAAGCAACGCTTGACCTATGGGTGACATAAAGTGGGTCGATCCCCATTACACGCAGACCAGGACAAATTCCGAAAAGGCCATATCAGAAAGTTACCTCTTACGGGGATTGACCTCACAACCACCAGAGACAGAGACCCAAGCGGAAAACTTATCTATTATCCAAACACTTAATGAATTCCTTGAAGCTGCAATCACATAACCCGTCTACAATCTGTTCTTAAGAAACGTTAATCAAACAACTACCCTAACACATCTGGCTGTCGCGACCACTCAAATCAACAGCAGTGGTCCACTTCACCGCGTACTTCGAGGGCAGCTCCTGGCCGGGGTGAAAGGGAACCCACTCCAGCGCAGTCGGTAAACACTCGCGCATCGCGGATCTTTACCCAATTTCCTCAACAAATACGATATACTATCAGGATTTTATATACAATAAAGCGCTGCATATAGGTGCCATTATCAAAACGAACTGTATTAACTCATAGACAAAGTCCATTTCACCATTAAATGACATTGGTGACGCGAACGAATTAATTAGCGTGGTCTCGTTGCCATTCCAATTCTATCTTTATGTATGACAATCACAGAGTACATTTAAAAAAAAAGTCAAGTGTAATCCCTCATCCCAATATTTTTAGGGATTTAGGCTGTTATAGGCTTTGAATTCACGTAAAATGTTTACCAGCTTTGGTCCCTTTCGCGTGCAGTAAGTTACGCGCGGACACGTGACATGTAGTTTTATTTTGGACACAATCAACGAACACGCGTGTTCTTGTTGCTCGTGTTTTGTAAACCAGTTTATTAGTTCCAGTCCCGTTGCAAAACGGTGTCAAAGCTTTGTGGAACTGTAACTGTATTGCTCGACTGCAACTATGTTTTGTATGGGTAACAACAATGTGTTGCATATCAAACCCACGAATAAAACTTCCGTTATACCTACTTAGGCAAATTGTTTAGGTAATTTACATTATACTCTTGTTAAAAAACATCGAGAGCAAGATCAAGAACATGAGTGTATAAAATATGTTATTCTCGCGTGAAAATCAAGACTCTTGGAACTAGTGTAGAGGTGCCTTTATGTAATAAAAACTAAATGGTGTCGTGGGACACCAGGTAGGAACGAAGTTCCTTCGAAGTAGACATATATGATAGGACATTTAAAATACCAGCTTCTACCCGCGACTTCGTCCACGCAGACTTCGTTCCATCCATCCATCAATCTATCCATCCATCCATCCATCCATCCATCCATCCATCCATCCGTCCGTCCGTCCGTCCATCCGTCCATCCGTCCATCCATCCATCCATCCATCCATCCATCAAACTACACAAATAAAGAGACGTCTCATTTAACGGTTTTTTTTCCACGGATTTTTTCTTACGGTTTTACTATCACATTTTTTTCAGTTCGGTCGCCTAGCAAAATCCCTATTCCCTCCAAGCCTGCCGTAAGGAACTTCGTTCCAAAAATAATGTACTTTACCAAACGTTATTTATCAGATGAAGAAATTCAATTACCTGAAACAAAAAATAAATCAATATTAGTATATTTGTAAGCAATTTTTTTTATTTACGCGAGTTACGCAAGTAACAAATCGTTCAATAGAAATACAAATGGAGTCTCATAAATTCATACCAGGGTAACATAACAAATGAGATCTATTATGTATACGCGTTAGGAAAGTTTGACAACAACTTGCGAAGTTTATTAGGGCCGGGAGGCATGAGCGGTGGGATGTGCTCGCTCATCATAACAATCTATTGACGGGCGACGGGAAACCGCACTTCTTTCTTAGACAGCGTTCGATTAGTGCCGAGCGGAGCGAGGCGAAACAGTTCAGCTCAGCATGGACTGCATACGATATCGATTGCTGTTAAAATCAATTGTATGTTAACATAAAAGGAACAACGAACTGCGTTAATTTTTTCTTTAAGTTTTTTTTTTAATATGAAATCACGCGCGATTTTTGATAGAATACTAATTACAAGTATTCAAAAATATACAAATACTATTCGAAATTCTTTGTAACAATAAAATTGACGGTTTGAGAGCCTGATTTTGCGTGTATGACTCTTTGCATTTATGATGTCCTGGTATCTCTCTAACGGCTGTACAACACAGCACATCTCCGCATCATTCATTACATAGATTTATCGAGTCAGAACGTAAATGTTTCTATAGGTACTCGCTAGACCCTTCCATACCAATATCATATCAAAATTTATTTCGAGTGTAGATACTCGTATGTAGAGAATTAATCAACCTTCTGATTTATTTCCCTTTTTATTTGGGTAACAAGTATAACAGGAAGGGATATAAGCCAAACACGCACGCACACGTAAACTATGTGTGTAAAGATATAGCTTATATGTCCTTTTTAATTGAAATACAAACATCATTATTCATGTTTGTATTTCAATAAGAATCAAAATCGCTTGACAATTCACAAGACGAGTTTATCCCCATCGTAATAAACCCGAAAGAAAATTGCCCCGGCAACTCTTAATTATTCATGCAAGCCTGGTACGCCCCGAGCGGGTACTACTATCCCGACCGCGTTCTGCAGCCGCCAGAGACGTCCAAAATCGATAAATAGATCCACAATCAAACTGTCGGCCGCAGACGCGCTCGCTGCAAATATTTTCACCATTCACCAAAATCTCCGGGTCGTAATTCGATTTGGAGTAACGCCCCAAATTATTTACCATTCCCATTTCTTGGCGCGACGCCTCCGTCTCGATAAGATAAGCCCGTCTACTGGTAATCTCTTAGAAATCCGCGGAAGGTTATAGATTGTTTAATGAGTTTTCCATTTACTTATTCAAGATGGCGGATCGAAATAACTTATTTTATTTAGATATTTACTTGGTCATCAAAATACATCATCACGCCTGTATTCCCCGAAGGGGTGGGGCAGAGTTGCACTGCAGTGCGCCCACACTACGCCGATGTATTTTGGTCCCAATGTAATAGGGGGCGAGCCTATTGCCATTATACCGGGCACATTCCCCTCAATACGAGGGAGATTTTGGACCATAGTCCACCACGCTGGCCAGTGCGGGTTGGTGAACTTCACACGCCCTTCTATAGACGTGCAGGTTTTCTCACGATGTTTTCCTTCACCGTACATTTACTTGGTACAGGCAAAATTAATGTCCCAGGAATTGTAAGAATTACTGGAAACGATGATGAAAGTCTAAGGCAATTCTAGACATAGAATATACGAGAATCAGACCAAACGGTTTGTCCTAAGCTCAAAACATCAGTCGTCAATAATTTAAGTCTCACTTAGGCATGGCAAAAATGTATTCCTTCCAAAACTCTACTTAATCATCTAATATTGTGCTTACTAAATATCTCGTTTTAATATTTAGGTAATTAGCAATATTTCGTTTGTTGTTTTTGCTTCATACAGATTAGGGATATTACCCACCGCCCCCGCATTATTCCTCGTCTCCTACGGACGTCTGCTTCTTTGATCTTTTGTTTGTTTCTAATACCTACAAAAGCCTGATCGAAATGAGCGAATATTTTGTATTTTCTTGATGTTTACATGCCAAAATAAAACCTACTGTACATTATGAAACATTGATTTCAACTTTTCATTATTTATGTACTCTTGGTGACTCGACTTGAATCTTTTTGACAAAACCTCAGTCTGTTTTAAACTTGAATAACTCAAACTATCGGCAGTCTATGCTGACCTAGTAACCGAGGTACAGAAATGGTTAAACAGTTCCTTTGATCGTGTAATTTAAATCGAAATAGAAAATCGCATTGCGGACCAGCTACGGATTTACACCAGAGCGAATGTTCTCTTTTTTTTTTCGGATTCATGCATACAACATGAGCATGATTACCACACAAACTAGCGCGGAGCTTGTACACATCTACATAACTGCGCGTGTGTTACTTTCTGCTTATACTTAAAGTATATTAACAACGCGATGGCACTACACACATAACTAATGTTCTCGTCGGCCGTTTGCATAGGATAAAATAATAAAAGGTAGCGTAAATATAGCTGTATATACTGTACAAACCATAGAAACAAAATAATACTAGTATTCTTTTATTTGTGTATCGCATACAAACGATCATTAGGAATCTCAGCTCCGTTCCCGTGTACCAGGGTTAAATAAATACAAATCCACCTTGCACCGTCTCATTGGTAGTCGGTACACGGAGATCATGAAACAGCAGAGCTCAATTACCGCGAACAAAGGGGACAAACATTTGTAAACAGAGTACAAATGGGAGGCGGAAGCGCGGGCTAATGTCGCCTATTTATTTACTTCGACGCGCCTCTTGCCTCGAGGCGGGGTCCCTGCGGCGCGGCGTGCCTCGCGCCCGCCACTGGATAGAATTTCCCATGAGTCGCCATTATTAATACTGACATTCACGAAGCATATTTATTTTCAATACAATGACGGGACACAAGCGAGTTAATTTTTTTTACGAGAAAATAAAATATTTACTTTGATAATTTATTTCAAGATTAGGACTGACATATAAGAAATATATTAGTGCCCAATTTTAATTTATTTACCAACGACTGACAGTGGATAGTTTCAGTAAAAAGTGTTTTACAATGAAAGTGTGAAGGGATTGTAACATTCTATGAATTTCGCGCTAAAGTGTCGCTTTTTAATACTAAAAACAATGGTTATGAAAATGATAATCACTAGGAGTACATAAATATTAATGTACTCACTTACACAGTCTCGGTCTAGACATAAAAGCAATCAGCGTATCAAACGAGCCAAGCGAATGTCCAGAATTTAATAATACTATTTTCAAATACCTACCTTTGGTCCCACCCTTTATAAGACGTTTCTAATAGATTGATTCTCAATTGTTTACTATCTTTGTGAACATGAGACGATAGAATCGTACTCCATACTATCAGAAGTAATATGACGAACATAAATCGATAATTTGTATCGATATTATACTAACGATATTATCGATACGTATGCAAGAAAAAACGGTAAGAATCCGAAGATTACAAAAATATTACACCTACTACAACTGGAAATTGCTATATTTAGGCATCTCATTAAGGCTTCGCCTAGTGTTAGAGAAAACAATTATAAGTCCCTCCGACAACCTCCCAGTTTTAACTTGTACGATTTCAATAAATTAGTTTCTAGAAATTACTGCGACTCGAGCTGTTGTTGTCGGAACAACGCTATGCAACTTATGTTGCCCTGGTAATTGTTTCGCGAGCTCGTTAGCGATATTATTTGTTTTTGATAGCGATAAATAATTAATTGCGTAATTAATTAAGTAATTACCTATAGTGCGATCCAAATAAGAATAGGACTGTCAATAACCTATATCTGTCAAATGTCCCTTGAAAAGTATGGTTTGCAAAAAGCTTATTTGCATACCAATAATAATAGTAATACATCAAATTTAAATAAAAAAAAATTAAATTAGTAGTAAGTTGTCTCATTATAATATTTAATTATTTAAAGTCATAATTCGTTTTCGTTCGTCACAATATGGCACAAAAATGTTGCCATACCAAAATGAACTGTATTTACTTTTGCAACGTGGCTTTCGACACAAATTCAATCTTTACACACATTAAACCAGAGTTCGTTTTAGTATTGGCAACAAATTCCAGTCTAGGCGCCAAAAAGCATTCCATTTTGAACTTAAAAACTTAGCTAATAAGATCACAAAATCAAAATTGTTGCGATACTAGATAGTTGTTTAAACTATGAAGATACCTTCGCGTTCAAGATGCCACAGAGGGCATACCACACGGGTATATCGAGGGGTTGCGAACTCCTAGCTCGTCGGCGTAGTCAGGATAGGATACATTCCATAAATATCAAACACTTGAAGACCTCATACTGGGTGTATCAGAAGTCCGAAATAATACTTTGGGTAGGTGGTTACATAACATAGTTACTATTTAGCAGTGGTAGCCGAGTAGTCGAACGCACGCCTTGCAATCAAAGTGTGCAGGTTCAAACCCCGGCTCGCACCTCTGGGATTTATGTGCGAATCTCATTTTCATCCGAGATTATCACTTGCTATGAAACGGTGAAGGAAAACATCGTGCGGAAACAAACCTACACGTCTGAGGGAACTTGACTAGTTCTCGATAGATGTGTGAAGTCTGCCAACCCGCACTGGGCCAGCGTGATGGACTATGGCCTGAATCCCCCTCGCATTGAAGGGAGGCTCGTGCCCAGCAGTGGGACGTTAAAAGGGCTGTAGTAGTAATAGTTACTATTATGGTATATTTTCTAAAATACACTATTTTAGGAAGTAGAGAAAAACGATGCCATAAAATTGGCAATTTCAATATCCCAGAGGTGAGAACCTGGGCCCTTTGGCTGGCACTAGGCTACCACTGCTCTTAGCGACAAGATAATATTATGTTATTATAACTACAGTAGCACATTAACCCTCAGCGATGTACCAAATTGTCCCTACTTAAGGGCCCCGTGGAAATAACCACGTAAAGCCATGTACTCGCAGGCGCGGCGGTGGCGGCACGGCGGCGACTCAAAACGCGCGTAATATTTTTTTTAAACCAACTTCAAAACAGAGGAGTATTCTCAATTCGACCCTATATATACATACGAGAGAGTTTAGCCCTTTCGCCTCACTGCCCCCGGTAACTGCGGGTTCAATTTATGACGCCATTACATGACGCGCATAGTACATGTTTTGTATAGTTTGGGATCATACGATGAGTTTAAGTGTTATCTGGCGATATTTAATAATTAATATTTTTAATAAATGAATTAAATTCGCTCGGCCCAGTGTGTGCAGGGCGTTACAATAGCATTTACGTGACTTTATTTATGGTAGCGCCGGCCAATTACCAGACACGCCGGACACAGTGCGCCCGTGGAAAAGGGTTCAGCACTCTGTAATGGGTAGAGCGACCAACGACAACGTGATTATTATGGGATAAATCCTAGTTACAACATATCTTACCGTGCAACCGAAGGGACTTGTCAACAGAAAGAGACAGCGCTATTCGTAAGTGATGCGGCTGTCTCGTTTCTTATTGTAATTTGATTTCTGTGAGAGTTGTAGAGATATATTTTAAGTACCAGTGTATTTTTTTATCACGTGAGTTGCTGTGAGTGAGTGAGTTTACTTTAAGTGAGGTCGTCATTTTACTAGTATTCCCATTAGCCCGGAAAATAAAAAAATGAACGAAACGATGAAATTTTAATGTAATAAGATGAGATGCTGCACCTGCAAATAGCAGTTTTATATCAATGTTGAGTAATTAATAGCAAGGGCAAATTTAATAGACACACATCCTATCCTACTGATCCTGCTAATATTATAAATTTGAAAGTTTGTGAGGATGGATGGATGTTTGTTACTCTTTCACACAAAAACTACTGAACAGACTTTAATGAAACTTTACAGTATTATTGTTTATACATCAGATTATCATATAGGCTATAATTTATGACGATATTGAATAATTGCGCGAACAAAATCGCGGGTACTTGGTAATTATAAGTAAGTATGAGTGATGACAGTGATTGATGAGTGATTGTTTTGTGATTCATTCGCCATCTTGGCGAATGAATCACAAAACAAAACTATTTAAATTCTTCTTCGTGACATTTTCCGTTTATGACATTACGTATATTTTCTGCTGTCAGTCCAGACTAGTGGGTGCGATGTAGTTACCCCAGCTAATGGGGAAATGAAAAGAAAACACCGGAGATGGTCACAAGTGGCGCGCTAATGGAGGCAACCCTTTCTGCGTAACGAAGGGTCACCGCCGCCGTGACCATCCCGACAATGGGCAGCTACTGTACCTAGAACCAGCACAGGTAGATATGTGGTAGGTTTAATCGATTCCAACCATAGATTAAACAGAGAAGCCATATCGACTCCGCCCTATATGGCCCTGCGGCAAATTTTTTGACGTTTATCAGACATCCGCCATTGTAGTTGGAGGGAAAGGGGCTGGTCTTCGCACCACAGACACAGAAAGTAAAATAATTGTTGAATTAAAAGAACTATGCTTAAGGAAGTATAGAAATTATAATCTCACCAAAGACACATTAGGTAAGTATCTACTCGTAAAATTCGATTGATTTGAACCTACTTAATATTTCGCATTGTTTGGGATAAGTTGATCTACGCAACTGTGCCCCCCGCACTCATCCCTCCTCCCACCTCACACAGGTCATGTTTTATTCATGATCCAAGTAGGAACTCCCAAAACAGTGATTTGGCAGGAGTCCATTAAAATCCCCGAGGAGTGAATTTTAATCGCGAGACCGCCGCCATCCGTCCCTGATAGACGAAGGTGAGAGATAACGTCAGGTCCCCAGACAAATCAAGAACGGGACTGGCCATGGGATATGAAGAAAGGAAAAAGCGGCCAAAAGCGAGTCAGACTCGCGCACCGAAGGTTCCGTACAAACTTAACTATTTGCTATCGGGAAATTTGCGATTTACGGAATTTTCCTCGTATTTGTGGTACAACATATAGCTTCTTGTCAAATTTCTAGATCAACGGAAAGTACGCTATATATTTGATTAATTTGCAAGTGTCTTAATATACAGCATAATCAGCCGTATCCTTTGACTGCGTTTATTTAGAATTTAGATTTTTTTACAGCTTTAAGTCAGACTCGCGCACCGAAGGTTCCGTACAAACTTAACTATTTGCTATCGGGAAATTTGCGATTTACGGAATTTTCCTCGTATTTGTGGTACAACATATAGCTTCTTGTCAAATTTCTAGATCAACGGAAAGTACGCTATATATTTGATTAATTTGCAAGTGTCTTAATATACAGCATAATCAGCCGTATCCTTTGACTGCGTTTATTTAGAATTTAGATTTTTTTACAGCTTTAAGTCAGACTCGCGCACCGAAGGTTCCGTACAAACTTAACTATTTGCTATCGGGAAATTTGCGATTTACGGAATTTTCCTCGTATTTGTGGTACAACATATAGCTTCTTGTCAAATTTCTAGATCAACGGAAAGTACGCTATATATTTGATTAATTTGCAAGTGTCTTAATATACAGCATAATCAGCCGTATCCTTTGACTGCGTTTATTTAGAATTTAGATTTTTTTACAGCTTTAAGGGATTGCAGGCCTAAGTATTTGATATTAATTTCAACTTGTTACCTCCACGGTCTTGACTGACAGACAGATGAGTAATCCTACCAGCGTTTCTTCTTAACTTTTGAAGTACGGAACCCTCAGTATATTTACTCATCAACGATACTAGGGATTGCATAAAAGACAAAACATATAATAGTAAACGAATCTTATTTACGTAACCTTCAATACTTGCCATAATATATCCAAAATGTTAACGAGACCTTAACAAGTCCATTATTGGTATATCAAAGAAAAAAAATCCGTTACTCTTACCCAACCGCTAACTAGTTCAAATTTTGAATTGCAAATGTATCTTCAAACCGATTTTCCTTCAGTTAAATAACTTTCTTAATAAAAAGAACACTTCGGCGGCTGTTTCTGATTTCGATGCAGATTGGATCTAACAACTTAATAGACGGTGATTGAGAAGACTTCATTGTCAATTCGTTGAAATTTATTAAATAAATATCCCTAGACGAAACATACTCAGCGTATGATGATAAACTAAGCGAACTGACAGACCAGGGCAAAGTGCGAAAAAAAAAAATTTGCCCCTGGCGGGAATCGAACCCACAGCTACCCGATTCAGTGAGGCGAGCGACATACGCTCAAACCAATTGACCACGTCGTCGTCGTCAAACTAATTAAAAACACAATGTCATTAAAAGCTTTGAGGAGCTCATTTGTCGTGCTTCGTTAAATATGTACTAAGGACTCATAAAAAGAGTGGAAAAATGAAATATTCACGTGCCTGACTGTACCTGTTTGGAATAATATAAATACAAGGCAGGCAACAACAGCAACGGGGCCGTGTCTGACTTATAAACTGGAATTACTTTCAGGTCTCATCATGTTTCTTAATTAATTTCCAACGAACATATGTTAACGTTTATGTGCTCCTTGTATTTTTGATACGTTCACCTTTACCAAAAACTGATTTGAAATTAAAATTAAGGTATTATTATCAAAGAATTAACTGTTGTAATAGCAGTGGTAGCCGAGTGGTCGAACACACGTCTTGCGAATCAAAGTGTGCAGGTTCAAACCCCGGCTCGCACCTCTGGGATCCATGTGCGAATCTCATTTTCATCCGAGATTATCACTTGCTATGAAACGGTGAAGGAAAACATCGTGAGGAAACCTGCACGTCTGAGGGAACTTGTCTAGTTCTCGATAGATGTGTGAAGTCTGTCAACCCGCACTGGGCCAGCGTGGTGGACTATGGCCTGAAATCCCCCTCGCATAGAGGGGAGGCCCGTGCCCAGCAGTGGGACGTTAAAAGAGCTGTAGTAGTAATTAACTGTTAAAAGCGTATTAATATAAGGTCTATTATAAAACTCAAATTAACTATAACCGATAGTTTACAAATTAGTTTGAAATTTAGAGAAGTTAAATAATTGTTTGTATTGATTAAAATTAATATCAGAGTTTAAAACAAAACCTATTTAAAATTGTTTCTATCTAGCGCTGGCGCAGAATGTGAATCCAGGCTTCATTAAATAATTTGGGTAAATACAATAGCAAAATTGCAATAGCCTCGCTTCTCATACATTGGCACAAAAATACTCGTACATGCGCGAAGTGCGGGTGACTGTGGTGCACCTCTACTTACCCCTTCGAGGAATATAGGCGTGTTCGTGATGTATGAATTACGCAAACTCAATTAATATTAAAAAATTGTTCATTTAATATAAATTTCGTTTTACCGTGGACTCGAACTAGGCGTGGGCCTGTTCTATGGGAGTGCGAAATTATAGAAACTAAGTAAATAACATTAAAATTACCTCCGTTTATGGAAAGTACATAAATGTGGAATCAAGTACGTAGACGTTAAATTCATTAAAAGTATAAAATTTCAATTAAAAAACCGGCCAAGTGCGAGCTGGACTCGCGAACCGAGGCTTCCGTACCTAAACTGTGGAAGCGCCGAGCATTACTGTAACGAAAAGAAAAAAACTGGATAGAGATATAAACTTTGCCGTTGGTAGACTGATGTCCCCATACAAAGTAACTACAAAATAAGTTTGTAATCACAAAAATCATTTTTGACAATAAATTTACAGTTTTCGGATTTTTTCCTTTACTTGTAGTATAAAACCTTGCTTCTTGCCAAATTGCATGATTCTAGGTCAACGGGAAGTACCCTATTGGATTTTGATTCCCGTGGAAACGTACTGAGAATGCAACATAAACCGCCGTATCTTTTGATTGCGTTAACCTAGATGTGTGATTTTTTTAGAGCACCAAGGGACCGCAGACATAAGACCGTTATAAATTTCAAATTTCAACCTTCAGGCGTTTCTGAGAAAAAGGGTCTTGACAGATCGACAGACAGACGGACAACAAAGTGATCCTATAAGGGTTCCGTTTTTTCCTTTTTAGGTACGGAACCCTAAATAGTAGGTAAGTATATAGGTAATTGAATAGGGGTGTCCTTGTAATAAATTAATGAGCGCCCCCGCCCCGCCCCAGCTCTCCCGCCCAAGGCAACTTGCCCGATAAATCAACCAACTCGTATCTCGCCGCCGTGTTATGAATAGCCATCTAACACTTAGATATACATGGCTAACCCCTATTCACTATGTAGAACTCATTGAGTACGTACTAACGGGTATGAATACTAAATGTACGCGCTACCAACCACCTCTTGCTCATTTTTTTTTACCGACAAGACTATACTGTGGAGGGTGGCTTGGCCTAGGGGTTTGAGCGGCTTACGGCACGCTTATCATGACACTCTACCGACAAAAGAAGTGAGATTTAAATGGGTGCCAAGTTCAGTGGTCAGTCCTGAAATTTATTTATAACAACATAAAATATTTCATAGCAACTTAAATTACCATTTCTTCTTATAACTTAGGGTAATATATTGATGCATAAGACTTTGTCAGTCAGTGATAAAAAAAAAATTGACGTTAATATCTAAAGAACCATTTGACGTGCATTTATGAAATTTGAAGCACATATGCATCTCGCAAGTCTCATTATACGAGCCAATTTGACATGTTTATGTAAAATAGTTTTTCAGTTATGAGGGGATCAAAAGTGGCTCCAAATTATTCGCGTAATATTTACACACGGTGCTGCAAGCCACGTTTTTTTTTGCTGGACACGCTACCGCGCGTCTAAATAGACAACTTATACCTACCCTGTCGTGTCTGCCAATTTTATCATTATCCTTAACATGAGATAACTAATGTGCCCATGCTAAGGCCGGTAGATAAAGCTCGATGTGACGTCATTTGATCGATAAATCTGACAGTTGGGGAGAATCAAACATTTGTCTATTTGTCCGCTGGTGGTTGCAAGTTTGATTCCCGACAACGGCAAATTTCTGGTCTGGGTGTTACTAGGATCAGACTCAGTAGAATCTTTACTTAGTTTGGGATCATATGATGAGCTTGTTTCGAGCGAGGCCGGGAGATGAATTTGACACAGTGCCGTGGCTTAGGCCTCAATTTATTATTGAGTAGATGGTATATATATCTTCCCTTTCACTCACTCTCAAGTCTCTCACTTTGCTGTTAGCGTCTCCGACATCTCAAAGTATCTAGATTCATTTATATATTTACCTACATCCTCGCACGTACAACGTCAATCATAACACAACAACTCACGAAAGTGTTCGGATATGCATGCCTGTCACGTAACATTATTCTTTTAATCTTTCAGAATCTTGTAAAAGCATATTTTACATGAAACCCACCCGCAAGTCGCAACCTTTGAGCAATGTTAATATTTGAGCGGAAGGTTATTTGGGCCCTTTGCTTGTTCCAAAGTCAAACAGCGGTAGGTGGGTAGAGCAATTTAAGTGCACAACAAATACCAGGTCCGCATAAGCAGGAGGACGTTTTATGGAGCATTGCGGCACCTTCATATTTCTTTTTATACATTTACCGAATTCATAGGCCGCCAGGGAAAAGACTAAAATATGCAATTAGATATATATTGTTTTCAAAGGCTACCAAAACATCGACACTCGCCAACGATTCACATAAGGCCCTCAAGCCACGTAGATGCCTCCCTTACCTTGTAGCTTTTGACATTTGATTTTTCTTCCCTCATTAACCGCATATTCACATACAAAGAGTACACGGAAATCAGAAGTGTTAAGAGATGCAAATGAAAATTTTCCATCGCTGGTGACGTATTTAATTTAGGGAGGAAATCGAAAAACATTTCTTTCTGTAAGATGACTGTGAGATGACATCGGGGAAGAATGAAAGTAAAATGATATAAATAGACATTTTGCTGCCGTGAAATACATTTGCACATCAATGTTTTCGCGTATTTATAAACAAATCGAGAATTTTCCTTGGTTTCGGTGTTCTGATATCGCCCCAGTCCATTTTACGATACTCATAGTACAAACGGGGCTTAGTTTGGAATCATACGATGAGTATGTATAGACTGGCGCTATATACTTATTTAAAAACACATTTATGGCTTATAAAATTAACCTGTTGTTGCGTACGCTGCCTGGCTGTACCTACAAAAAAAACCGGCCAAGTGCGAGTTGGACTCGCGCACGAAGGGTTCCGTACCATTATCTATAAAAACGGCAAAAAATCACGTTTGTTGTATGGGAACCCCCTTAAATCTTTATTTTATTATGTTTTTTAGTATTTGTTGTTATAGCGGCAACAAAAATTCATCATCTGTGAAAATTTCAACTCTCTAACTATCACGGTTCATGAGATACAGCCTGTTGACAGACGGACGGACAGCGAAGTCTCAGTAATAGAGTTCCCGTTTTACCCTTTGGGTACGGAACCCTAAAAAATATAATAAAAGTATTCATACACCAGGCTAGCATGGAGTTTTAAATATTTTATGGTTACAACGTCGTCGTCGTCGTCTCGAGTTTCGCTAATAAGCTTTACATTTTACGTCATGCACAGAGCGATTACTTTCCGGGCACATCTTTTTATATGCGACACAAAAAAGGGATTGTTAAAAGTTTAAGCCACTGTACGCACATTTTACGAACAGGAGGTTTTTAAGCCGCGTCCGGAATTTTCTCCAACACCCGAACCTGTCATCGTAGTTTGTTTTCCTAGTACTTACTGTTAAATAAGCTATAGCCAATAGTGCAGAGTTACATTCGCTGCTCTCATTTCGCGGCGTGCGTAAGCTGCTTAACTTGAGCAAAAACGTATAGCAGACATGTCTTATATGACTTTGAGCCGCATAACTCGCAAACTCATGCTTATAGCCGAACCATTGACAAATAGGGTATTAAAGAATCCAATTAAAACTCTCATATCTGCTCAATGTGGCGAGTATTCACAGCATTATCCTAATTTAAGGAATACAATAGGTACCTACGTAGGCACAAGGTTGAAAGGAATTTCGTGATAAATATTTTATGAGTGATAATGGCAACGCAAGTGGTCCGCTAATAGGCTCGGCGTTTGCGAGAAATCTTAAGAGAATATTCCGGAAAGGTTTTATTTTTGCCCCAACAAAGAAAATGTTTAAAATTCCGGACAGTGACGGCATTCTTTTTTGTATTGTATAATTAATTGACGAATAACGTGTACCCGTATATTTCTACATATAATATTATAAGCTTTAACATTTATTTAAGGGATATATCACAATTTTGTCAATATAAATGATAGTCCCTGAATTTTTTTATGGTAAAATAACAAATGATATTTCGTACAAATCGTACTGAAATGTCAGAAAAAGGTCGCTCGCTACCAGGTGAGCAGCGTCGTAAAAAGCTTAACTCAATTATGCCCGTTTTGAACGCGTTGAGACGCTCGTGGTTTCACGGTTACTTGCGCGAGAGCCTCTTTGCACATTTTTAATGTCCGGCCCATTCCTCTTTATTCGCTACCTCTTTGAGATTTCTTGTGCCCTATTAAATATACAATTTTAAATGTAATAAAAGAGGAAAATTCTTGTACTGCCGTTAAGGGTTCCAGAGCAAAATAACAAATAGCGTGGTGGACTATGGCCCAAATCTCCCTCGCATTGAGGGGGAATGTGCCCGGTATAATGGCAATAGGCTCGCCCCCTATTACATTGGGACCAAAATACATCGGCGAAGTGTGGGCGCACTACAGTACACCTCTGCCTACCCATTCGGGGAATACAGGCGTGATGATGTATTTTATTTTAACTATGTTTAAATAGGTACACAGTTACAGTAGATATAAATAGCCATGTCAATGTACGAATATTTCACGTTGTTGATCAATCCGCTCCCCATGTGTCTCATGAATAAGTCAACTGTCAACCGTGTGTGGGATTATCTTATTTACTTATTTTCCTCGGAATATCGGCGCAACAATTAGCCGACCGTGTCAGGTAGGTAGGTACGACTTATGAATTATTCATATTATCAAGAGTGCGTGTACGAATGGAAAATGATTCTTACGCTTCATGAACACCTGGTCCATTAGAAATGACAAAAAGAAAATATTCCAAACACACGTTCATTATTGTAATAAATAAATGTGTATTTTTTTCCTTTCTAACGAAATGTAATGTCCAGACCAAAGAATATCCAAACAAGGTCTTTTCAAACAATTCAAAAATATGAAAATATTTTGTTGGTGTCACCACGCATTACACACAGTTGCGACTTAAACATAAGATAATGTCTCTACGTAGATATAAACAATGGTAATAAATAAATGTACCTACTAAGATATCATAAGATATGAGTATTACGGATTACTACTAATAAGAATGTGAAACCACATTACTCGTGGTAATAATGCGACATTATTGGCTGCGGCCCAAACCCCCACAGACGGCTGATTGAGTGCGGGGAGGCTGTCATCTACGAGATGATTACGTAAAGGTCACACCTACCACGTACGTGAAAAATCATTTGAGGGGTGTAATAACTTTGAAGGATGTTGTATTATTACTGTGATGATTGACGAGCGAAAGCTACCATGACACGACATAATTTAAGTACTAAAATTCCATAACATTAAGGAGCTTCATAGTAACTCGCGAGACAAATCTCAAAATGCTGAAACAAACACTTGCATTTCACATTAAACATTATCAAGTGATTTCTTGGGTAATTTCTCCCTTCATTAATAACTGACAAAGCTCCTCGGCGCTGCTAAGCCCCTTGTCTCGTGTACTCGTCGGGCTCCCGGGTACGGTTGAATTTGGACCCAATTTCAGTAAACTTAAAGCCCTAGTAGGGATGTTTAAGAACATAATCCTCTTTCCGAGCCATTCCTAAGAATTACTTACCATAAATATTTAAACATCGTTTTAATTATTAACTGATAGCCCGCGTGACGCATTAAGCTATTAACAAAATGGGTTATTTGCGTCGAAGAGCTGGTATTTTGGGTTATTTTGTCATCTGTAAATCGCACTACACAGCTGAGCACACTTACCGAAAATGCCTTGAGGAAGACGAGGCACTGAATGATCCCCTCCATGGTATCTCCAGTGAGGCAGAAGGTGCCAGTCAGGTGTCTGCCCTTCTTGTCACCGATAGCCGGCGCGGCGGCCAAACTAGCATGGACCAGCGCGCCCCGCGGCCTGGCGTCTCTCGTCGCACCCAGCACGCCGGGCAGCGGCGCCCCTTCCATCAGCCTCGCTAACGGGTCCATGCCCGCACCACTACCATAGCATTGCACGCCACCGGCACTGATTTATCACAAAGTACCAGGATATTAGTCCCGCTCAAGAGATCGTTACGAAAGTGTCGGACCACTATCATTACACTTCGCTTTCACTGTTTCTCAATCACCCAAAATACTAGAGTAGCAGTGATGAAGAAGAGATGTTTACGGGCGCACGATAACGTCGATGCGCGAGGACACGGATAGCACGGACGGCGTGATGGCCCGGGTGCTGTGGCAGAGGCTCTTGCACTCCTCGCACTGACACTTCTGGAACTCCGGATGCCAGCATTTGCTGTTCATCAGTAACGCGACGAACGTGTAAATCAAAACGGCCATTCCAACTATGATGTATACTTCCATGCTGCACTGACACTAATTTTGGCACACTATTTGGCACGATTTTTTACCTGTAATTATGTTGAACATCAGTGGTGTTTGTTCGAGCAATTTCGTTGGTTAAATGAATTAATATAATCGAATAATTGGGAGGACAATTTGTCATTTTAACGGCGTTGTTGGGAGCGGCCGCGGCCGGCGCGGCGGCGGCATATAGGGGCGGCCCCGATGATTTACATAGAACGCGCGGACACACGCCACCATTTTAATAGAATCGTTCCAAACATCGGTGTCTGTTTTGCATACAAAATCATAACATCGGCCCATACATTTTATTCGTAAACAAGAACAAAACATAATTACATGGCGTTCAGGCACTAGAAACGACAAATTGTTAATTAATCAACCTCTTCGTCGTATTCTAGGAAAGGTTAGTTGGTAACTTAACAAATGTAATATTAACGTTTGTGAATTTGAATTCGCAGTATTCAAGTCATAATTAATTAATTCATAGTTAACTTATCATACATATCTAACTGTAAGTTTGTATAATTAACATATCAAACGTTAACAAGTGTATGTGGGTAGTACACAAGTACCAGGGTGGCATAGTGTGTAAGGATGTATAACAACAAACTCATTCGGGGCTGATTGGCCTTATTGTGAGACGGGATCGCGGGATTTTATCTCCTCACGTACCGACGTTCAATCACGACGTATTCAATCGAACGACACACATTTATGTGCGTACCATTGTGTTTATGTATTAGCTGGAGGCTCGCAGGAGGCCATTTTCAGGGAACACGCTCGAGAATATCAGAGAAAAAGAAATAGTTTTTAGGATAATCATTTTTCTTATTACTGTGTAGTAACAGCAAATGTTATTCGATGTTAATGAAAATATGTATACTTGTACCTTTAGACGCTACTATATACTCGCGTAAGCAAATATATACATGGAACGTATTTTTTGGGTTCCGTACCCAAAGGGTAAAACGGGAACCCTATTACTAAGGCTTCGCTGCCCGTCCGTCCGTCCATCCGTCTGTCACCAGGCTGTATCTCATAAACCGTGATAGGTAGACAATCGAAATTTTGACAGATGATGATTTCTGTTGCCGCTATAACAACAAATACTAAAAAACAGAATAAAATTAATATTTAAGGGGGCTCCCATACAACAAACATGTTTTTTTTTCATTGTTATAGATAATGGAACGGAACCCTTCGTGCGCGAGTCCGACTCGCACTTGGCCGGTTTTAATGTACTCAGTGCCAACTGTAGCAAAATAAATTCGCGCGCATCACGGACATTTTTTTGAAAAATGTGTTGTGTATATTAGTCAATACAGTACATTTTGGTATCGGAAAAACAATGTTCGCTCGCATCCTAACGCGTCAGTGTGTAAAAGCCTTTATTTTGTAACAAATGTTGATTCTAATTAATACCAAATTTATCCGTTACATTCCCTTCGATACTAGTTTTGATGTAAGTTCTGAAAGTTATGTTTGGATATTTAAACTATACACCGGTTACCAGGACCACATGAAGGCTTTACAGTTTCCAATATAAATTCTGCCTAAATGATTGTACTATCAAATCAGTAGTTAACTAGTCTACCTACACCGACTGAATAACTATATCTCGGTTCGATAAACGCTAAATAAACAGATATTCTCGGTTACAATTATAATACTAACATCACCACCGCATTTGCTTTTAATGACAATAAGATCTAATAATAACAGCCCCGTATTCCAATAAAGGAAATTGAATCGTAAGACGACAACGACGCGACGCCGACGTTACGAGCGCTCTTAATATTGAAATTGTAGTGATTGTTTAACAAACAACTCCTCAAATCTTATGTTTATCTGGTACCTACATAATATTAACACGTTCACTTTGAGCGCAGAGAACAGAGATGGGATCGCGTTGATGGATTGATCATAACGGACTTACTACGTACGAAATTGAGTTCAATCTTCTGAAATATAAAAAAAAGTTCTAACACCCAACTTTTTTATTTATATCATTCAAGACTATTTAATGTCTTGTCTGTGTCCCACCTAACCCTTGTCAATTCAAATATGTATCTTGTTTTCGGTTTCAGTTTTTACTATAGAATGTAATAAGGAACCATATTATTTTTAAAATTCCATAATGTAAAATTGTAAAAGAAAAATCCAATTCACAGCGGGCGATAATACGCTTACACAATAGGTCGCCCAATTCCGAAGAATTCCTGTAATCTCCTCCTACCCTGGTACAATCCGACGATCTTTGTAAATCGGGCAATTACGGATTTTCAATCAAACATGTACCCAACATCACAATCTTCCGGAATAAGACTCTACGAAGTTACAATAGAGTTTACATTCAATTGCGATGTGAACAAAGGGTAATTTCTTGAAGAGAATGTACTAGGGTACAATGGTAATTATTGTGATCAAGATCGGTACTAATTCCGATAGGGTGGAGATATTAATGTATTAACAGCGAGGCATCGATGTGATGAATAGTGTTAGTTTTGCGCGAGACACTCGATCCGTCACAGAGGCGTGTTTCGTCTGCCATTAACTATTTATCTTTCCCACGCCAGTCGCTCTGAACCTAGAAATGTGAAATGTATACGGCACTCGAGAGAAATAAAATATCGAATGTACTCAGAATCAATAGTCACTTCGACAAATATTTTATTAGTACTAGGTATACAGAAGTTATAAGGAGATTGAAAATAATTCTAGCAAATCATGACGACTTAGTATCGCCTTCGTTGTAATTTATATTAATGCAATCTGTAGTATTAACGAAACTGGACGCAAAGGTACGTAAAAAATATTGTTCGCTCCTCTGTCCCGCTCACTCAACAGATTATACAAGGTGTATCCGAAGTCCGAAATAATATTTAGGGTAAATATACGGTAGCCCATATGTGGATGCTTAGTAAAGATAGTTTATATCTAACTATCATAGTTTTTGAGTTACAGGTATTTGAATATTTGTCACAGATATCACTTTTGAGTACATCCATAGATAACTCTACTCACAACATTTATGAGAGGCGGCTACCAATATTCACAAAATTCGCAAATTTTGCATATGTCTTGAGATATCACAAGTTATAGAAATTGACGACGAGAAAAACGTTGGACAATACATGGTCGAATTTTGATCAAATTTTTATACCATTCAGTTGTATACCGGATACTGATGCAAACGTCAAAGTATTATTTCGGACTTCTGAAACATCCTGTATAATAAGAATGACAGTGAAAAAATGTTTTTTATTCCTCTTCTTTCTTTTCTTTTTTTACGAAATGAATGAAATGATGATATTTTATGAAATAAGATGAGGAATGGTTCCACCTGCGTTTAGCGGGTATTTCAGCCAGTGTCAAGTAATTAATAGCAAGGACAAATTCAATAAATACACATTAGTATAAATCAAATTGACTGGTAAAGATGGCGGATGACTTCATGTTTTTTATTCGACAACGATAAGTCAAAGTCAAAGTCAAATCATTTATTCTGTATAGGCCTATGGGGGCACTTACAAATTGTCAAGATATCTTTGAACTGCCGTCACTCAGAAGCTTGCAATCAGGTGACAGTAAGTTTTACTTCTCCCGGTGTGGTGTTTATTCTCAACAATTTGACAATAGATACATCTTTTTTACTGTTCCTTCGTAGCGTTCTGTCTTTTTCTACTGTTTCTTATCCACCATTAATAGTAGTGCAAACTCTGGCCACGACCTCTCCCCGCGATTATCACACAGATGGACTGTATATTTGCATTTCAGCCGGGATTACAGTTTCTTGCTTTAGGAGGGGTAGGGGCGACAAGAAGGGGGTTTCTACCAGATGGGGAAAGGACAGAATTCCGGGTACAAATTGTTATAGTCCCGGGAAATACTTGATAATAACTTACGTAAGACCCTATGTAAGGCACACGTATTCTTTCGTTTCGGTCAGTACGTTACTTACGGAAAACGTTTAAATTATGAACAGTACGTCATACTACATTATTTCAATATGTTAACTAACATTTTATTAGTGGGCCACCCACGTATTACTTTCCAAAAAATTCAAAAATCATACATAATTATCATGGGTTTCATTTTATAGATTTTTTAGGATTACGAATATTACAGCCATTTTGAAATCCAAGATGGCAGTAGTGAATTTAGCGAAAGGATCGTTTTTTAGGATCAACTTCATTTACTAGGACCACATACCTTACAAGAGGTTCGCTAATGATCACAAGCATGCATTTCCTACTTCCTAAAGGTTACCCGAATTCTTAGCGACTCAACACGATGGACAAAACAGTAACTGAGCATAAGATACAACAACAAAGACACACAAACAAACATACAGGGACCTAAACAAACGGTGGGTAGACCCGTGGCGAGAGGGGGGAGAGGTCGCGTGAACAAACACAACACCATGTGCACTGTGCTACTGAGCCAAATAAATAGTATGTGAAGAAGACATAAGGTACGTATACAACACATATGTATACATCACATTAAGGCGTGTCCTAGATTAGTAAAAAGGGCTATTACTTCCCTATTGCGTCATGGAAATAAAGAAAAGGAAATTATTATATTACAAAAAGATAGGAACAGATTGGCATCTCATGTTATCAGGTGTCTCTGACTCATTCTGGTTATCAAGATCATAAGATTTTTTTCTAAGAAACGCTCATGAAATATAATATACCGGGGTACCATAAAACAAAAGGGATCGTTCCGTTTTATATTCGCTAAACGCTCAAGCAATTTACTTTATTAGTATTACTTCTAAACGTCAACGAGGCAAAGTAGCTTCTTTATCATTTCGGAAAAATCTCTCCACCGAAGACGAAAAACAGTTTTCAACAAGTAAAATGACTCGTGGACGTAATCAGCTGGTAATCTGTTTGATCAAACCTTGCTCACTGGATTTGAGTTAACTCTCGTGAGCTCACAAAATATTTTTAAGCAATTTTGTTCTAAAAAAATTGTATTTGGTAAACATTGATTTCAGATGAAAAACTTTATATTTTCTTAAATGATTTTCTAGTATTTCATGTAATTGACTTCCGAAATATTTATGTAAAAGACCTTCGTATTTTACTCAAACAATTCGTTCCAAAATTCTTTGTCCAATACAGTGAAACCGTAGCCAGAGGCAATAATTTGAGCAAGTTTTGTTGAGCGATCGATCAGTAAGTCATCCGTTCAAAGCCCGATGATAAATTCAAGCTGAACTCGTAACTTAACCCGCGGCGAGTGTCTGTTACTCTCGAGTGCGACTCTTTTCAAGTAAAAGGCAGAATTCAACTTTTAAACCTTGCAAAAGTTTTCAGCGGACGTCCGATTTTAAACGTATTTTGGCTAACGATTTTTCAATACAATACAATACAATATTTTTATTTGCACAAAACACGGGTAGGTTACAAATATACAATAGCTTGCACATTGTTGTTGTTAAGATTGGTGTCAGATCCATCATGTTTTACCATATCATATAGTGTACAAAGATTTTCTAAGAGAAATGGAGTATAATTAGTTCAGTTTAAATAATAATATAAAGCCTAGCTAGAATTTATCTTGTAAGAAGTCATTGATACTGTAGTAACATTTTTGTATCAGTAACCTCCTAATATGTAGTCTAAATACATTTATATTTAGGTCCCTATAACACTTCGGAATTTTATTAAAGACTAGCTGTGCCCGCGACTTCGCCCGCGTGGACTTTAGGGAGATTACCCGGAAATATGGGGATTATGTTTTTCCCGCGGAACCGTAATGCTTTTTCTAAAATTAAAGTAGCCTAAGTTACGCCTTGGAACGTCAGCTATCTGTCAGTGAAAGTCCCATTGAAATCGGTTCAGCCGTTTAGAAGTTTACCCCCAAACAGACAGACAGACAGACAAAAAAAATTAAAATTGCTTTTTCGTTATAGGTATCGTAAATACTTTCTTACGCATTTTGTAAAAAAGTGTTATTTTCATATTACAAACAGACATTCCAATTTTATTTATTTGTATAGATTTTAGGCGCCATGCATACTACACTTTATCGTTTTCCAATTACCAATAATATTGAGTTTCACACAAGTAATATAGTACCGATTTTACGTTGTACAATAACTAGGAAATCAGAAACATCAAGTAGGAATCTAATAAATTGATTCCAGAATTTCCTTTTAAGCAGAAGGGTCCGGTGCCTACAGGTCGTCATACAATGGGCTAAATATCGTATAATTAAAATCAACTAACCTAACGATCCCGAAAACTTCAATCCGTTGTACTCATTAATTTGAGCGTGGGTTCGCCTGCGGCGCCAGAGCGGCTTACTAGGAACACATAATTAAAGGCAGGAACTCGCTGCGACCCTCAGACGGCACAAACGGGAGAGTTCAACCGGAATGACGCCTATGGTAGAGCCATTGTGAGAAAGTAATCAAATCGTTTAATGACTTAAATACAACAATTTAAAATTTGTAGCATATAAATATTGTGTTTGCGTATGAATTTATAGTTCGTCGATCAAATCTATTTTGTTATGCGCGTTTTCTTTGTCACATAAAATTTTTATTTCGTTTTTAAAAGTCGTCCAGACAGAATATATTTATCATAGCAATATTTCCAGCCAATAATATTCTTTGTCTAGATCAGATCTCGGGTTATTTGTTCCACGTCTAACCTACGTCTGTCATTGTTTTATCGATTGGAACACTTCTACGTTGGATTTAAACATTGACAATGGAAACTTTATTCATATGCGAGGGATGGTGTTCATCGCTAACTTGGCAATCCCTCTTTTTATCACCTCTTCGTTTCTCATTACGTCCTGGTCCTAAAAGTTTTGAAAGTTGTTCTCATATCGCTTATCCCGGATTCGCGTATCTTTTATAGAACGCCTCGAGGCTTACGAGAAATTGTCACACTTTGTGTGGGTTTTTTTTTGCATTTTCAGAGTAAGTTTATCGTTATAGTCCCGGTATTTTCTCTCCCCGGAGGATATTGCTTAAAGACACGTGTGTTGAAGTGCTCCATCTTGTCCGCAGTCAACTGCTCTTGGCGCGCTCGTATTCTCACTTTCTCGCTAAAAATGCTTCGTTTATTACTTACCCAACACTTCATTTTTATTAACGCCTAGTACTACTTCTATATATTTTTACGTCCTTCGTTTTATTATTTATATTAACTGCAATGTACAAATGTTTGTATAACTTTATGCTTATAATACATCATCATCATCATCATCACGCCTGTATTCCCCGAAGGGGTAGGCAGAGGTGCACTTCAGTGCGCCCACACTTCGCCGATGTATTTTGGTCCCAATGTAATAGGGGGCGAGCCTATTGCCATTATACCGGGCACACAGGTTTCCTCACGATGTTTTCCGTCACCGTTTCTTAGCAAGTGATAATCTCAGATGAAAATGAGATTCGCACATGGAACCCAGAGGTGCGAGCCGGGGATAGAACCTGCGCACTTTGATTGCAAAGCGTGCGTTCGACCACTCGGCTACCACTGCTTTTCTGTTCTGCTTTATGCTTATATTAAAGTAATATTTTGTTATAAATTCTACGGACAATAATATTATTATTCATGTGAGGGCACCACAAAAGAAAACATCATCCCGATTGTCACGTCCTCGCCCTTCGAGGAACGTAAAGCAACACTTCCTCAGCGACGTATTAATATAGGCGACAGGGTTGTTTCTCCTCCCACTTATCATACTGAACGCACGTTCAAAGTATGAAGCAAACACGAAGTTTGAAATAACAACGGGTGTTTGCGCGGCGCACCCACACAAACACAGTTTTCCATAAACACGCCATCCCTCTCTGCTGTGTGCGCGGGCTAAGCGTTCGCGTTTATTTTTCCCCTGAATACCTTCAGCTATAAAGGAAATGGCACTCGCAACTAACGTACTACATTCTATTCTCGGCTGGTTTATTATTTTGTGGGGTAAACACGCGCGGTGCATTTTTTCTTAAAGTGTTCTAACGTCAAGCACTATTAAAGTTAGAAGCCACGTTTTATGAACGTAAAACATAGAATTATCTCGCTGTTTTATTATTTATATTGAAATTGAATTAACATTTGACATCGATATGATTTCCTGGTAAGTAATTTGAATTCATCAATAGTTAAATCAAAGCATATAATGATACATACTGAGTCCTCAAAGTTAGGTATGTGCATTTGAAACACCTTCTGTTTCATGGTACCCTGGCACTATGATACTTTTAAGCATTAATATGGTACAAACCCAGACTTATATGATTACCTTAACATACTTCCACCACGTCATACGATATTGGAGCACATGGGAGATATTTAGTTAAACTAGTCCCTGGTACGATACTGAACCTAAACTAAAATATTCGAACGTAAGGCGGTGTATTACGTATAGTTCGACTTTGAAAATAGCTTCCGTTGTAAACAGTCAGCTGTTACTTTGTCTCACTCGTTTGTATAGCTCCATCCCTTACCAGAAGATTTCACATCACGTGAAGGAGGTTTTATTTAGAACTCACTCCCACTTATATTTTACGTTGAACATTACACGCGTGTCGAGTGTAGCACAAACATTGACTCTTTGATGTCACCAAACACTGAGTTTCTCAGTGATTTATGATCGCTTGGTGTTCTTCACTACTTACATCTTATCCATTATGTGGCACGCCGCTTCATTTGCTGGCAACAATGAGACGGGATAACCACAGAACGCGAATTACTTCAGTTTAGTTGAACATCGCGAGGCACTAGGTATGAGTGGTTAGCGGATCGCATTACTGTTTAGTTTGAGTGTAATTAATTAAAGGGAAATGTCCTAAGTCGACGAAGATCAATCGCGTTTGCAGACAGAGTGATATTTAGAATTCAATTATATAATCATCTACTTCAATACAGCCCAAGTTATCAGATATGTAACTATCTTAGAAACGAGAATTCGAACTTTAGTCTTTAAGCCAGTTTTGTAGCCCAATTTTGTATTTAAAACTAGATAACTTTTACGAAGTATTAAAGTGTAATATATACATTGACGTAAATATAAAGGGTCTGTACAAATACTAGGCTCTAATAAGTCACAAGACGTAATTTTAACTTAGCTACGTACTAGCGTAGCACAATCTTAACACGTGCTACGACTACTACAATGCTGCTACGAATGTGCTACGATATCGCTACGCGCCTACAACTGACACGCAATCACAATAATATGTTTCATCCTTAAATAGATAGGTGCTAATTATGTTGTCATACTGTACTAAACTAAATGCATTGACGTAGTTCTCGTGATCTAAATGAATAGGAAACATAGTAACATTGCAAAAATCTTCATGATGAGTTTACAGTAGTACAATACATATTATTTACGTACTTCCAAAACGATTTAAATTTTACTTTAAAACAACTTAACTATTGCAACATCAAGTTTAAAGGAAAACTACACTTTAGGAGTAAACAAAATAGTTGGAGGTTTCGTTTAAATTTCACAGAGACTTTGTATTCTTTTTGTGTAAAATTGCAATCACTACGAAAGCCATCGTCTCCGATACCTATGAAGCGTCGCGACGCTAGTTATTAAGCCACGCGACGGCAGTTACCGGACGTCATGGCTCTTAACGCAGCGTCGCGATGCCAGCCATGAAGCGTCCCGACGCTAGTTACGAGGTCGTTAGCATTTTACATAAAATTAATCTAAGATTTTCACTTGACTGAGCGTGTTAATGTCAACTTTACATATCAGACCGAAGTCAACGAACTGAATTTTCAAGTCGTAGCCAATCAGACATGGCGTATAAATATTTACGATCAAGTTAAATATCAATTCGAATTTGCAAGGGCGCGGCTCCAAAGCGAACCGGTCAAGCGTAAATCTGTCGACACGGCGGATCCAAGAAAAAATATTAAGCTTCAAATGATAAAGTTTTTTTTTTAAATGTGTACAGATTAAATACAAGGGCACGTACATTTTTTGCCAATACCAAAATGGACTGTATCGACTCATAGAAGACACACTTTAAAAAATAATAATAATAAACATACGGGTCGAATTGAGAACCTCCTCCTTTTTGAAGTCTGTTAAAAAGTCATCGAAGACGCCGACGTATTGATTCGCGTGGTCGCATGGGTTTTACCGCGGAAGTTTAATCTTTAAGAATATTGACACAGAGTACATTTTCGTTAAAGCCAAGTCACGCTCGCCCCAGTATGTCCAGGGTGCCTCAGTAAGTTAATGCCAAACATCCTTTGGCTTTTCTTCGTCAGTCTTAAAAATATTTTAAGAATACTTTTTTATGTATTTTGAGGTGTGTGAGGAACAGAGTGTTAAGTTCCCTCATCCACCATTGAAAAGGGAGGATCCTCCGACCAGACGGGTGTTGTGTCTGTCGGGCTACGGCCCATAGGTTGTTGTTGGGTTCTTGTATATATGTGCAATCGCTCGGATCACTTTAATATCGCGATGGCGGATTTAGTTCGTATGTGGCGAGATAGATGTCGCTACATATTTTTAGACAAATAATATTTTCATAATACATTGTAATAATGTGATAAGGAGATGGCAAAATAGAACTTGATAATCGTGATGATTTTGTATTACCCTAAATTAAAAGTGTATCGCTGTCCTTGTCCTATTCAAAATGTATGAACAAGGCAACATTATATTGATTTTGCTATCAAACTAAATTTAGTTGCAGCTATAATCTGACTTGGCAAATAAACAGCTACCACCATAGGTAAGTAATCAAAATTAACATAAATCCGTAACCACTACTACTACAGCCCTTTTAACGTCCCACTGCTGGACACGGGCCTCTCCTCAATGCGAGGAGGATTCGGGCCATAGTCCACCACGCTGGCCCAGTGCGGATTGGCAGACTTTACACATCTATCGAAAACTAGTTAATTCGTAACCACGGTAAATATTAATGATTATCTGAGATCGCCGAGGTCCGGAAGTCCGGAGATCCGGAACTGCGACGGAAACCGTCCGCTCGACATTAGTTACCAGACCCGCATGAGATGAGAGGGTGCAAATCAATCCGCTTACATTACGTTGATAGGAGACACCACTCATCGGACACTCAATAAAACAGGACGGCGCTTAAAATCATCTTTAATTTACATCTAAATAGAGTCGTTAATCAGTTGGATTGAAACAAAAACTGTTTCCAAATCCGAATAAATATTTGATCATCGGAAAAGTTCACCAAACCTTTAGTATATTCGGATGCAAACAGCGAAGTTTCGCTTCTTCAGTGATTAACGACCGTCTTCTTAGAGCAAATTCGTTCGCTGTGTTGCCTTGTGGCCCCCGGCCCGGGTCGCGGCGAGCCACGGAACGAAGATAAAAAACATCACCTTGATTACGGCATCCTAGACAAATGTGGGACATTTCTCTTGTAGCAGCCCTGCGTAATTGCAACCGAATGAAAAACGTGGCCCGACGATAATAAAGTTGAAAATCAATCGACGATGTGTTGCCTGCTCTCATGGCGTTCCTGCTGCTGAGGATGTATGACTCACAATCCTTCATATATATCATTTTAAAAAGAGTAACCATTGAATATACCTATTTAGAGTAACCATTGAACTTACCTACCGGATCTTCTCAGTGGAAGAAGCATTCCGATCCGGTGCTAGAATCAACTGCTTGCAAGAGGTTTTTGGCCCAGACGAATATAAAAAAAAAATTGATAACACAATTTTGAATAACACAATTAATTTTATAAATTTATGGCTGACGCAATCCTATATGGTTAACTGAAATTGAGATTAATTTATTGATATTTTTTATTCGATGTTCTATTCTATGACAAATCGTTGAATATAAAAGAGCACCAAATCAAATTGACCGGACTAGGCTCTCTCGATAATGGAATCCTCGTGTATGTTGTAAAACGATTTCCAATAATGTAATAGGAATTCATAAAAAAGCAGCAGGTGTTATAGTTTTTCAAAAATGGATAAAACCAATCACTTTTTCACTGGGGAAGTGCTTGTTTCAAATGCCGGTGTTGAATGGTGCACCCGGCGCGGCGGGATCGTGGGCTGTATTAACCACGACGAATTTATTAATTCCTAGTACATACATAATATATTCCGATCCCAACTGTAACATATAGCTAACCATTTTTCCACAAAAATCTCATTAATGTACACGAAAAGAATACATGTATTTGTGGGGAAAAAATGGAAACCCGAATATAAATTACGGTGTGTATTCAACACATCCTCATTTATATTTAAAGCACTTCAATGCAAGGAAATATTTTGTCTGTTATTTCTGTATTATTAAATAGTAATTGAGCTACCGTACACGTTGGTGTATTATTTTAGCCAAGAAAAGGGAAGCACATTAAATGCTGTTTGTATCAAAAACGCGTGCCTATACTCCTTGAAGACTACGACTGTAGTCATACGAACTCGTAGTAACATTTATTTTTCGTGCTACGATATTGAAGACTACGACGTAGCATTTTTTTAAATGATGAACAGTTTAATATTGGACATAATTTTATTTATCACCATATCGAGTTGTGACAGGCCATTTGACTTAAGCGACACTTTGGAGCGATATTGACTTAGATACATATTTGTAATCAACGTTTTTTTCTGCGTCAAATGAGTATGCTCTCTCGTAAAGTTAAAAAAATATCGCTCAAGTCAAATAGCATTTAAACCATCGATATAGTTTTAACCATGTAGACCACTGACGTAGACAAATCGTAGCAAAATTAACTTTTTTTATGCGACGCAATCATAAAGCTACGAAGTCGCTACGACGGCGTAGTATTCTTTCAAATGTCAGTCAATTTAGAGTTGGGTAAAATTAGTTGTGAATTTAGAGGTCATTCGAGCTTCAAACGATTATTTCAGTAATTACGTAATACATAACATTAATAAGGGATGCATTCGAATACCACGATTATTATCGAACGCTGACGACTGTTTAACACAGATCATTACTCGACTAAATTAACAACGACGATAGCTAATTAACAAGCTAGTAATTACTCCTATTACGTCAGATTTCCAAGCTTCGCGAGTCCGGAAATTGCCAGGATGCTTGATACTTGTTTGTCCAACTCTCAAGTTTCTAAGGAACAAGTTTGGTGACTAGATTTTGGCACCCATTAAACGCTTCGAGTATATTCGATTCGAATTACACAATTCGTTTACCATTGGTTACTACAAAACTTCCTCTTTTACCGATGGGCCGATGTATGCGATCCGATGTTCCGACATACATTCAAACTTAGCTCTGGTAATAAAAAAATACGGGTCGAATTGAGAACCTCCTCCTTTTTGAAGTCGTTTAAAAAATGGTTATTATTAACATACACAAACATTATACAACGTTTACTACCAAATAATGTCTCGTTCGACCGAACAAAGTGAATTAGCAATAAAGCTATCCTTGAGACCCTTAAAGAAAAGCGTTAATTAAATTAGAAAGTCTCTTGTAAAGTTATATACAAGAAAATTTAACCCTCATTATGTTTATAATTACACTTTTGCTTCGTATGTAAAATTATTTAAGAATAAATATATGTGCCTTTATGATTCAGACGGTGAAACGCAACTTAATACCACAAACTAACACAAGGATATCATAATCATTCGAATGTAACATAGATGTATTTATTATCGCTCGCGGGACACAATCTCACCAGACATTCGAAACACAAAATGACGAACGTAAACACGACTGATGTTTGTAATCAATTAACCACTGTTACGTTATGTTATCCTGGTGTTTAAGACACATGACGCGGGTGACGATACCGCGGGATCCGACGCGTGGAGACGCGTACTGGCGCCGGGGCAGGCAGCCGATCACTGAAAGCCGACCCGGGCGCCCGCCCCAGCATCCCCCGCCCCAGCGTCCCCCGCAACTGAAACTCTCAATTATTTTATTGGGAAAGCTAATGAGACGAGTACCATCCACCGAACTGTTGTCCGATATTCCCATGGTAACGCTAAAATAAAACATACGATCGCTCGCTAATCGGTTGAGATTTTCTCGTGATTAATGGGATGGGATGTTTCCATTATCCAGATGACATGAGCTATGTTCGCTTGATACAAGTTGTTCGGGATTCAATACATTTTCAATTATTGTTGAGTGCTGTTGAGTATTGTATTATATTTATGTTACAGTCATTAATATTTGAAGATGATGTGACTACTAACCACTTTTATAAGTTACCTTTTTATTAAAAGTTAAGAATGAAATAAGGTATTGTAATGAATCAACGGATATTTTATGAGTAACAAATTGAACCATCCTGTTGAGCACTCAAAAAAACACTTTAAAATTGACGTTTTGAAAGAGGTATCGGTTTCAGGAAACATTAACGTTGGCAAGTAGACACGTCGATAGATCTAACAAAAACTTTTTAACAAAAAATTAAACCGCCGAAAATATTAAAAAGCAAAAAATAATATACTTTTTTTATTTTACCTTAATAACAAAGTTCTTAAACTAATGTAAGTATACCTAAGTCATATTGAGTCGGCGCCAAACTAGCAAATTAATTAATAAGTAAAGCTAAAGTGTGATGCACGGCGGCGCGGCGCGACACGCCCCTACGTCGGAAAATGCCGAGCGTTTACGAAGTTAATGTCAGCGAGACAGCAACTCGTGCGGGCACATACATGAGTGCACACATTGTGCGAGTGGTCGTTCCGAGAGCACATTTTTTGGAATGTTAATGTTTGTGGCTGAAGATTTCACGTTGCATTGTTAATTTCATTTGGTTATTTCTTTAAATTTATTGTTCATTGATTGTTTGGCGCCGACTCAAAATGGCTTAGGTATACTTACATTAGTTTAAGAACTTTGTTATTAAGGTAAAATAAAAAAAGTATATTATTTTTTGCTTTTTAATATTTTCGGCGGTTTAATTTTTTGTTAAAAAGTTTTTATTTTATATTTTTTTGTGACTAAAATCAACTACTTACTACATATATTGTTTTCTTATATTTACGCGAACCCGTGACCATGGTTGCTGTAAAGCAGCCGAAACGTCGGGAAAATAAAATAGTAAATAAACGCGATAAAATCCGTAAAATAGTTTAATTTCAATACTTACTACATACTTATTTTTTTGTAATACACAACTCAGCATTCAAATCTGGGAATGAACAATAAATCTCTCCCTATTTTCCCACCCTTAGGGTAGGATTTTTTCTTCCTAATTTATACGGGACCAACTTCGAGGTTATACCCTAACCAATACGTGTCGAATTGTGAACCTCTTCCGTTTTCTTCGTTGGTTAAAAATGGGTAGGTATAATTCCAAGCTAAGTCTATGCGGGCGTAGGTATATCATGGTGTAGGTGCCAATCTACACCAGACTAGGCAAATACACAAATGAATTGGCACCGACTACAAATGTAATGAATTATAAGCTTATTTGTAACTTTTTAGTGTACCTAGGTTTTTGAAGGCGAATTTAGTATATATTTTGTGATTAGCACCTCATAAGAGCCCAAAAAAGAAATTCAACCCTCACCACCCTTTCCATCCCATCGTTTCGATATTTGTTAACTATCCGTATTAAACAAAAAAAGATTTTTCGAAATCGGCTCACTAACGCCAAAGATATACTATAGTCCAGAATGCAAACTTTATCACCCCATTTCACTCCCTACATTTTTTTTTTTCAAATTTCCTAAAACATGTGTTTCTTTATTTTGTATGCATAATATATATACAAATTTTCAGGTTGATCAAAAAATATTTTTTAAATTGTGTGACCTTCAACCCCCCATTTCACCCCCAAGGAGGTTGATTTCTGATAATGTTTTAAAAATGGGACCACCCTCGAAGAATTCTCTAGCAAAGGTCATAAAAATTATCGAAATCGGTCTACTGACGCCGGAGATATGCGTGATCATACATAAAAAAGAATGCAAACTTTATCACCCCATTTCACACACTATTCATTTTTTTTTTCAAAATTCCTAAAACACGTATTTCTTTATTTTATATGTAGAATACATATACAAAGTTTCAAGTCGATCAAAAAATAATTTTTAAATTGTGTGACCTTCAACCCCTCATTTCACCCCCAAGGGGGTTAATTTCTGATAATATTTTGAAAATGGGACCACCCTCGAAGAATTCCTTAGCAAACGTCATAAAAAAATTCGAAATCGGTTTAGTGACGCCGGAGATATGCGTGATCATACATAAAAAAAAATAAAAATAAAAAAAAAATATACGCGTCGAATTGAGAACCTCCTCCTTTTTTTTTTCGTCGGTTGAAAAAAATTGAAACTACCCTCTGAGGAAAGTTTTACGACGAGCTATTGTAAAGTACCTATATAGTAAAGTATATCGACCACGCGAGACACTAACAATATATCATCCAAATATGTTACACAGACATCAAGCGACAGTAGAACATGTGCCCTTAAATATCACGATAGAGTCGCACCACTCACACCCTTTGCGAAACTAATACGTCCCATATTTCAAGTATTCCCGACCGCCCACCGTTTCCTGAGGGCTGATGTCCTCGCTCTTCCTTATTTGCGTAATGCGGGCGCGTGTCGGGAATCACAATCGCGGCTTAATTGATAGTCGGCGGCCGCGCCGACCCGTTGACGTCTGCCTCTTACGTGGGTTACGACAAATGGGAGTTTGTTCAGCAATCAGAAATGGACTCGACAACTGCTCTCATCCCTTATGACATCCTGGTAGCTTCTGAATTATAATCACTGATAACTTTGAACTACTTTGGTGGATAACACGTAGTTTATACAAATAAGAGTAGTAATAATCAGTCGAAATAAATCATAATCGCGGAAACTGTACCAGGGAGTCAGCTGGTAAAATAGATATCCGTAGAACAGCAACAAAAGACAATAGCAAATGGTCACTCCTGCGAAAAACACGTAGGGCGTCGAGCGGGGGCGCATAAAGTAGGGTCGTTTGGGTCGGCCTGTTTCCATTCACTTCCCATTTGGTTTCGGGCCACGTATAAGGAATGATTGCCGATACCTGAGTACGGATGCTGTCGACGTACTGACGGCAGTGACTCATACGGTTCATGTAAAAAAATCTTAGAACTCATACTTCAGATTATTTTACGAAACAAAATTAGATTGATCACCTTAACGTCAGCTAATCAAGTAGCTTTATACTTGCGGTGTTTTCAACAAAAAACTAAATAATTATAGGGTGATATCAAATGATTATGATTGGATAAGTTCGTTCACTTAACTAGGACACTTTTTTTATGAACGGAATAGACACCGGACCTTAAAATTAAGGGTTAAAATAAAAAAATGTTTTGAGAAAAATACTAAGGTACCATAAAATGTAATATGTATCTCAAAAAGTTTCATGTGAAACCACTCATAGTTACCGTATAGTGTTGCCAGGGTGACGGAGTTTGTGCGACCGTCGTATCTTTTTAATTTCACTAGTGGAGGGCTCAGGATCGTAAGAAAGACCCTTCCTGAGTAATTAGACGACGTTCCCTTTAATAGTTATTGCTTGTTGAACCTTAATTCGACAGACACAGTTAATAACTATTACTTTGTCTGCTCGCGTTTATCTTACTATTGCTACTATTGTCGTAATTTATGTCAAAATCTACCTCAATAAGTCCTGTAAAGTCTTTTTAAAGTAGTCTAACAAAAAATAAGGCTTCTCTGTATTTCAAAACGACATAGATTGCTACAGTAAATTTATTTCACAACTAATTCTAATGACGTGATTAATTCGTTGCATTTCCGTCTCCCAGAACCATTCGACCTACATTTCTTTACCTACCGTTAGTAAAGTAAGTACCTCCATAGCAACGAGATCACGCAGCGAATAGTTACATGGAGTGACTTGTGGTGCAGTAATTATTCAGGGCTGCACCGAGCCGGGCGGGACGCACCGAGCTAATTTGCCGCGAGTACCAGGAGGAAATAAGTCTTGAGAAGCAATTACAGGGGACACTGTTAAACAGAATGATAGGGCGTGTACCACCAGTCTTTATTTCTGTAATAGTGAAGTCAAAAGACAATTGAAACATTCTGGTATTTCTGAATTCCTGGTCACATGGGATCATTTAGGAATAGAGTAATCTTTACTTGCAATAAAATTGACTAAATTATGACACTAAATAATACATTGCAGCATCTCGTATAGGCGTCACCTAATGATAGTGAAAACGGACAAGCAGAGATCCTTCTTAAGCTACTTATACTAAACATACTCGTACCTATTCGTATAAGATACGATAGAGCATTCATTGCAAGGGATTTATGCCGCACGGATTATGTATGTCTTGTGAGCAGTATGCGTGGGTAATGTTGGTAGGAGCTTCGCTTTTATTGGACTAACCCACGTGTTCTATACAAATAAACTTCCATTTTACCACATAGCCATACATACAACACATAGTAAGTACAACAGAAAATAACTTTCAAGGAACAAACATTTTTATTTTTTAAAGGTGCACAGCAAAAAGAAATTAAAATTATTCGCAAACACGATGTACCTATATGGTATAGTGAGTGATAATGTGAACAAGATATATTGCGATAGATCATTTGGTATCTTGCTTGTATGATCCTATTTCATATTTATTCATCAATTTATAAACCTCCATAAAACCAACACAATCTTCCTAACAAGACATTTCCGTTACATACTTCGACTGATGTTAGGCTACCAGCTCAATTTTATGGCCGCCCCGTCACGAACACTGTTATCAACACTACAGACCCCTAGCTTCCACGAAACTGCTTCTAATATCACAACAATTTCAATATCGCACATATTGAAAAGGGCCCCGAAATCTTCGCTATCCCAGTTCAACGGAGCGAGAAGCACGGTACAGAAGTGTTAGAAGTTGGCGTTTATAAGTTTTGGATTTAGGTAATCGCGAGGTAGGATATTGAAAACGTGAATGCAACGGGCATGATAGGTAGATCACGTGACTTATAAATTAAACCCATACCTACAAATTAACATAGGGATACAGCATCGCAACAAATATTAAAATTGACGCGAGCTTCACTTGACTCATAAGATAGAATGTCTGTGGGATAAGCCACGCGAACACGCAAATAAACTCGTGCGCGTCATTGATGATATTCCATTTAAAGATATGTTTCTTGTATGAGTTAATATGAGGGAACTTACCTAGATATCGATAGATGTCTGCCAACCCGCACCGGGCCAGCGTGGTGGACTATGGCCTGAATCCTCCTCGCATTGAAGGGAGGCCCGTGCCCAGTGGTGAGACTAAGTAGTAGTAGTAGTAGTGTGAGTTAATATTATAATTAACTGTGTAGTTACAGTACATAAACATTTTAGGGATTGCTATTAAATATATTGCGCACGGGCTCATCGCGACAAAACCGAGTAAAAAAAAACAGTTTTATTGAATCTGTCCTTGCACTTAATTACTTGACATAGGCAGAATACCCGCTAAACGCAGGTGAAGCCGTTCCTCATCTTATTCTATTAAAATAATACATTAACCTCGTAAAAGAACAATAAAAAATTTGGTTCCAACACTTTAACAAAAATAACGAGGTACCAACAGCTACGCCATGAAAAAAATGGTTCCTAGATCTTACTAATGAAAAATTTGGTCCCAAAAATTACGGTAAAATTTACTGAACATTCCATCTCTAGTGCAGGGTTCTTCGATAGTAATATATGAAAGGGCGCCCACAATAAGGTGTTCCAGAAGAAGTCACCGCTGAATGGCTACGAGCCGCTCGTTCAAACTAATCGAGAGGACCCACTTTTCACGGCGTCGCTCTTCGAGTTTGGAAACTTTCCCTTCGCAAAGCGCTCGTCTGTTTAACTGAGTCGGTTCCGCTACCAGCTAGACAAGTGGCTCGGATACAGTGAATGTGTCATTGCAACAAATAGGATTTACCTAAATAGAGTAATAATAAGCCCGCCCGCACACCGGGGCGTCAACGGTTTCGCATATTTTTAGGGTTCTGTACCCAAAAAGGTAAAACGGGAACCCTATTACTAAGACCTCGCAGTCCGTCCGTCCGTCCGTCCGTCTGTCACCAGGCTGTATCTCATGAAACGTGATGGTTAGACAGTTGAAATTTTCACAGAGTATGTATTTCTGTTGCCGCTATTTCAACAAATAATAATAAAACAGGATGAAATAAATATTTAACGGGGCTCCCATACAACAAATGTGTTTTTTTTGCTGTTTTTATAGATAATGGTACGGAACCCTTCGTGCGCGAGTCCGACTCGCACTTGGCCGGTTTTTTTATTCCAATATCAAAACGAACTGTATTGACACATAGAAAACGTTCATTCTTTAACGGAATGGCAATGACAGCGCGAAGGTCGCTGCCCCAGTGGCTTTATATCATAGAGTAACTAGTGTACTCATAACGACTCTACTCTTCGTATAGGTATGCGGTAATTATTGCGCCATTGTTGTTATCTCATGATCCTGTAGTATACAGCAACTATACCTATGGGAAAACAACAATGAGACATATAAACCAGAAAAATTTACTCGATATGCCATCTCCATGCAACAGTTTTGTAAAGTCAGAATTTCACTTCATATTTTTTTAATTATGTTTCTTAAAAATAAGCCATGCTTCCACAACCTAGGCACGGTCAGATAGTTTGCTTGACCCTACTGTAGTATTTATCACTATTCAAAAGTAACAGCTAATTACATTGCTAAGTTCTGCCAAGATTTTACTTCATCTAAACAGTATGTACTTAGAGTACATATTTATACCAGACGTAATGTATCTAACAAATTCATTGCTTTTTCCTAATCTTGTGTTTACTATTGTAATCGTGTCTATTCCTATCCTTCCTATTTCTATGTGTCAACGCCTTTTGGATCTCAATCTTAAGCAACCAAGTATTCTGCAATTAAGCAATTCTGCAATTAAGCAATCTAAAGCATTTAATTTTAACATAATATGTATATCTATAGTGATTGTTATCTGTTGTGCTGTCCTTTAAGAATACATAAAAAAGATCAAAAACAGGTTAAAATCCGAGACTTGAATTTTCTTAATATACCGGTGACGGGAATCAAACCACTTCACCACCCGGTGAAGTGAGCCAAGCGAACTACGCCCAAACCAAGCCGTCAAAAATGAGAAGATATTGTGTCTACGTCAGTAATCTATTGAATCTGGGTACCTTCGAGGGTGGGTACAATGTTCGCTTTTTAATTTAATTAAGACAGTAGCCCCGGCGGCGATACTCTCGCTTCAGTAACTTTCATCCCTCTAGCTAGAGCAAGGTAGGTTGCAAAATACTCATTGATACCCGTACGTACTCGGTACAATATCAGTTCAGTACCTGGTTTGAATTAATCGAAGAGGAACATATTTTTAATTTCTAAATTACCTACACAAGCCTAATTGGGATACGTGCAATGTGGTTGTATCGAACATAATTAATTTATACACCGAAATACAACTTATTTTGTGAAACAAAAAATAATTTAATAAAATATGGTTTCATCTAGTTTGGCTAACAAAGTATATACTTAGGAAAAATGATACTGTACCACCCACACTGAATAGGTATTTTTGACGATATCAAGTAATGAAGACCGCAATTTCAATTACGATTATAAATAAAATAGCCAATGATGTACAAAAATAATAATAAAGATACATACTCTATCATCACGTACCTAATAACCATATATTTTAATGTACAGTCCGTACCTCGAACCTGTTACTGCTTGACGATTAGAACACTTGAATTGAAATGGCTGATATTGAATACATTTTGACAGTAGTTGATTGCAACAGGGTCACGTTATCATCCCGCTGTACACGATACTAAGTATCTAATACTGTTACATTGTCACAGCCCTATCCCTGGTATTTGTAACGTCTTCGTCCGCGGATGCTCGCCCATTTAAAATATCAAGGCCGCGACGACGCCGCCGCTACAAAATGTACGCACGTGAGTGAAATTTTATAAATTTGTACATAACTCATAAGTTCTGAGTGGTGTTAGGTATAATCCCGGCGTTTACACGCGAATCCCGGTCCCGGGGCACGCGTCAGGTAGGCTTTAAATTTCAACCACAAACTGCGTTCGTTCGAAACGAGTTTGCGTAATAAATTATCCATATCGAATGACGTAGACAAATTGTTTGCGAGTAACACGCATATGACAGCAAATATATACAATTAAAGTGTCTGTAAATAAATACATCTTCACGCCTGTATTCCGCGAAAGAGTGGGCACAAATAAATTGCAGTGCTCACTTCGCCGATGTGTTTTTGGTAAACTATTGCCATTATACCGGGCACATTCCCCCTCAATACGACGGTGATTTGGGCCACAGTCCACGCTGACCCATTGATTCTTGGGGAACTACACACGTCCTTCTATAGACGTGCAGATTTCAGCACGATTTTTTCCTACACCGTTCAGCAAGTGGTAATCATTTATTGATAATATATGCTTGTGATACCAAAAAAACAGCTTTAAAAGGTAGCCTAAGCGAATTTGGACTTGTGGTCGCGTCGCTTTTACCACTGAAACACAATCTTTATATTGATTGATACAGAGTACATTTTTAAACTAAAATTCAAGTTAATTCTCTCACCTTAGTAGGTGTAATACCTAGCGAGGCATAAAAATATTCTAGAAAGTTCCACACCGTTCGAACATTATCGATGTGTATTTAACGAGTCTCTTTCAGAACATACTGAAGTGAAAACAATGGGGCAGGCGCGTGTTCGCTCGCCAAGTTAATTCATGGGTCCGCTAACTCGATATTGATCTTCGACACAAGTTGGCCGAGTTAACGAAACGATAGAATAGCAACCGTAATTTATTCCAGCTGAGGGAACTCCATGTAAACTAAGATATACCTACTTACTTCAATATACAGAGTGTTTCAGAAGTCCGAAATAATACTTTGACGATTTCATCAGTATCGGATATACAACCGAATGGTATAAAAATTTGATCGAAACTCGACCATTTATTTTAAACATTTTTTTCGCTGTAAATTTCTATAACTTGTAATATCTCGAATCCTATTTAAAATTAGCATGTTCTGTTTCGTGAATAATAGCAGCTGCGCCTCATAACTGTAGATTACACTGCGGAACAGGGTTATGGATATACATAAACGCCAGAACACGATACACGGTCTATAACTCAGAAACTATGATAGTTAGGTATAATCTGTCTTCACTAAGCATCCACATATCAGCTACTGTATATGTAACCAAAACATTATTTCGGACTTCTGATACATATATACCTATATATAGGTACTAGCTTCTACTCGCGACTTCGTCCGCGCAGACTTCGATTGTTCAATATCATTATAAATTATTATAGCCTATATGTTATTCTGATGTATTAACAAAAATAGCGTAGTTTAATTACAATCCATTCAGTAGTAGATTCTTGGAGTAAAGCTTACAGACCGTGTAAGAAACTCGATCCTGCGCTCCAAAACAGGAATTGCTGACGGAGGCCACTCAGCTGCTAAACTTAAGTGGAACTGGGCAGGTAACATCTGCCGCATGCCGGATACGCTTTGGGCAAAATCAACCACGCAATGGCTCCCCAACCACGGGAAACGGCAACGCGGCAGGCCCAAAAAGAGAAGGCAGGATGAGCTAGACTCTTACTTACCGGAGTGGCCCCGGTTGGCTATGGACCGCAACAAGTGGAAAAAGGGAGGGGAGGCCTTTGCCCTGCAGTGGGACAGTCAAGACTTGATATGATATGATATGATATGAGTAGATTTTGCGTGAAAGAGTAACAAACATCCATCGAGGATGGATGGACAAACTTTCACATTTATAATATTAGTAGGATTTATATTTGTAATATTACTACTACTACAGCCCTTATAACGTCCCACTGCTGGGCACGGGCCTCTCCTCAATACGAGGGGGATTCAGGCCATAGTCCACCACGCTGGCCCAGTGCGGGTTGGCAGATTTCACACATCTATCGAAAACTAGTCAAGTTCTCTCAGACGTGCAGGTTTCCTCACGATGTTTTCCTTCACCGTTTCATAGCAAGTGATAATCTCGGATGTAATGAGATTCGCACATAAATCCCAGAGGTGCGAGCCGGGGTTTGAACCTGCACACTTCGATTCGAAGGCGTGCGTTCGACCACTCGGCTACCATGCATTTTTTGTAATATTAATCCAAGCTTATTAATTTATACACAGTGCAGTATTCCTATCTTAATACGCTGGATATTTATTAATAAGGCTTCTTAAGGATGCTATTGGGAAACAAATTCGACGCGCTCGTTTTGTCGCCTCAGTGTGCGGCGGGATTTATTACGATTAAAGTATTTTTCAGAAGATATTATACCTGCCGCTGAATTCCACCATCGCACGGCTCGCCACAGACTGCATTACCATTCTCACCATCTTGATGAATGGCTTTCCAGTACAGTGCGATTTACCAGGAATTTTCTCCCTCGCACCACCAAATTGTGGAATGAACTTCCTGCAGCGGTGTTCCCGGACCGATGCGACAAAGGTATCTTCAAGAAACGAGCATACTCATTCCTTAAAGGCCGGCAACGCACTTGCGATGCCCCTGGTGTTGCAGGTGTCCATGGGCGGCGTTGATCACTTACCATCAGGTGAAACGTCTGCTCGTTTGTCTCCCTATCTCATAAAAAAAAAAAAGACACTTTCGATACTGAAAGTGAACTCAGAAGACATCTTTAATTACAAATCCGAACTCTGAATTCAAAAGTATTCAAAGTTAGAACAGTTCTATTAGAACTTCAATCATTTTCATCATCATTTGCCTTACCTTATCCCATTATTTGGGGTCGGCGCAGTATGTCCTTTTCTTCCATTCGTCTCGCTTTTCCGTCATACCGACATCGACTCCGATCTCAATCATATCACTTTTTACACACTCCATCCATATTTTCTTTGGTCTTCCCCTCGCTCGGTATCCATCCACGTTCATACTCATCACTTTTTTAGTCACATGCTTCTCATCTCTTCTCATCACATGCCCAAACCATTCTAGTCTCTTACTTCTCACTTTTTCTGTTATGGGTGCTACTTTTATACTACCTCTAATATACACATTCCTCACCTTATCCATTCGCGTCACTCCACACATCCATCTCAACATTCGCATCTCGGCAGAGTGGAGAAGTTTCTCTTCACGCAGAAACGTCTCTTAGAACTTCAATGTTGTAATTTATTAAAAAATACTTATTAGAGCCCAGATTAACACAGCCTTTACACACGAGAAAACCAAGTAATTGGTGTAGTACAAACCCCATTTGCCGTTAGGTGGTTCGGTACCTTTCAAAAGCCTAGGCAACAAAGACACGTTCCCGACCACAGCCCACCAGGACAGCATAAAGGACGGATAATCCACTTAGTCCACCGCCCGCCGTGTCTGCCACCCTAATACTATGTAATTTATTTATCAGCCCTTTTCGCCTTACAATCGCGTAATACTGCAAAGCCGAGATAAGTATTTGATAAGTAAACTGCTTTAGATTACTTGAGACTTTGCTAATAATTATGTCACACCAAAAGTACACAAATCTGACTAAAATTATGCATCTATTCCGAAGTAAAATTTATTCGGGCGAATTCAATCTCGACACCGACAATGGGTGAGTCGTTACAATGAGGGATTCGATTCTGTGCGAAACGGAAAATATGACTGAAATTCCCCGTTCGGTCTCTACGGTCTTGGGCGATGACAAAGCAAACATGATTGTTAGAAGGTGTCAAATAAGAATAAGTAAAGGTAATCATTATCTAGCGACCTTATGATAATATACCTTGTAAGCTCTGTTCTCCTTGTACCTGATTTAGATTAAAAAACTATTATGCCATTTTGTATTGCCACCCTTATTAACCTTGAGTATGAGCAAGACATCAATATTAAGTAAGAGTGCTGTCAACTTTAATTTACTCGTTATTTGTAACAATTGAGGTATTAATAACAAAGTAATGTAATTAAAGTAACCTTAATATTTTTTAACCCAGCGCTATACCACTACGATATTCATAAATAACTCTAAAGTACGCGTGTCGCTATAAACGCTCCTCAATTACACCAAATAGTAAAGTCGGAGCTAAAAGTCGCCAAAAGTGGGACAAACTTAAATTGGATTTCTGAAGCCCGTACTTCGTTTACCATCTATACCAGGAGAGCAGAAAAACTGTACCATTAACGTACAACTGGAAAATTGGATATATATTCTATGAAACGTGTCTAGATCTTTTTTTGTCAAATAATGTTATTTGACAAAAAAATATCTATATAGATAATATCAAGTCTAGGCGTGTTTATCAATGTGTAAAATTGCTTGAGATCTATAGTACAGCGAACCTATTCTATACGAGAAATGGGATTTATTGAATTGATTGAAATTTACGCCTGGTAGACGCTATAACGAACTTTATTGGATAAGGTGGATATTGTTACGTTTTGATAATAAGAATGGCATACAAAAGCACCAGTGCTACTAGGCAAACATGAATTCTAAGAAGACTGGACCCCGAAAGGTGACACGTTAGACGTCTAATCTGGCTGAATGCTCGTATCACATAGACTGAGAACAACCGTTGGATTGGAACACACCGCACTTAACATCCAACTATGCACAAATCTACGGACGAATGGCCATCACACACTAACCTGGCCGAGACGACAGTATGTCCATATTTGGCCTCTCTATCTTTTGTGTAAATTAAACAATATAACTCCTAACATGTAAGCATCACTAGTCCATAGTGTGAGTGATCACCACCTTATAATCATTTAATCTATATTTTTGCCCCGCAACACAGTAAATTATCCCAGACCCGAGTAAATTAATGATTCACCAAAAATAAAAAATAATTCATAAACTTTACCACTAATTACGAGCGATTTAAAACCGCAAAAAAATCGTGCCACAAACAAACCAGTTCATATTTCATTTTTGAAGTCAATAAATTACCAAAACTTCGCTGGACTCGATTCTCATTTCACTTTTTCGCGTTAAATCTACATGACTAGGACTTCTGAAAGTCTAATATAAATAGAACCGTAATTTTAAAACCGAAAACCCGATGTAAGACCACAAAAGATTTTCGAAGAAAAGAAATTAATTAGTCGACGATATTAAACTCGGATTGAGACCCTTTTCAGACGAATGCCGACCACGTCGATACAAGCCGACCGGGGAGGAATTCAGTACGTTAATAATAGACAAACCTTACAGGGATTACGGTCGGGATTTCACAAGTAATTTGTGTAAAAGCGAGTAACAATTTTATTCTAAAATTCATGAATTTTAAACAGGCTTCGAATTAAGTCGCCAGAAAATTAGTTTGTGTCGTGACATGCGAATACAAAAGTATTAGCGTTTGCAGCTCGTCCGCCAACTGGGGCAGAAACTTCGTGATCAAAGGAAACACTAGGTAGGCTCACCTCCTGCCGTGTTCTGAATGCCTAGTACGTAGGGTGGGAGGTCGCCGGGTACTGCATGTTGTCGAATATGGGTCACAGGGCCCCAGGGTATGAAATATACGATGGAAGTTCTGGAAAAAATCTCTTCGTGTACATACCTATCTGAAAAAACAAACGTGTTTTTTTCCATTTACGTGATCTATTTTTATTTAGCGAAATACGGGTATTTATTTCATTATACTAATGTCCATATTGAAATGTACTTCTTAATACCTGTTATTTTTACTATAAATAAATCTAGGTCGCCTCGGTCTGCTCTGCTCATGACAATGCTGATTACGCAAATTGTGGATGGAATAATAAATAAAAGTAACCTCATTTTTTGTGTTACGTAACAATTGTACGCGTTTTCTGTTAAGTCATATTCCTGTTTTTAGACAGGGGCGTAGGAGTTTATAAGGACGCCCGCTTAGCTTGCGTAGGGTACCGAGAACAATACTCGGCACCGACAAACAATTATTTAAATACTTGATAATTAAAATTTGAAAATGGCTGAGTAAGAACTAAACTGGATTTCAATTATAAAATTTATTTCGATCCAGTTACCTAATACCTATCTATTATTATTTAAATAATATATCCTACAGAGTGCGGGTATTGTTATAAAGTAAACTATAGCAAAACTTTGTGGGCCGTTATCCAGTTACGTAATAGTGAAAGGCGTACCCGCGCGGACATTTTAATAAACTCAACTGTCCTCGCCCGAGGCAATGTGCCTTGAATTTATTACCCGCAGAAACTACATCTATAATTGGTATAAATCTCACAAGGGGGGCGTAGCTCAGATGGTAGAGCGCTCGCTTAGCATGTGAGAGGTACCGGGATCGATACCCGGCGCCTCCAATAAGAATCCTTTTGGATTTTCTACTTCGACAAACCTACTAAAACCAATCTGTTGTTCTTTTAAACCGACATAAAAAAGAAGGAGGTTCTCAATTTGACCGTATATATTTTTAAATAACAAAAATCTAGTCATAGGACAAGTCAATAGTTAAATATTCATGGTGAGGATTGAACCCGGAACTTCGCTGACTAAAGCTGTCACATTTTGGCACCAAACTATTACTAAGATTAACTACATATTACTATTACTAACTAAATTTGACACTACTAAAAATCTTGCAGCTGTATACGACGGTAATACACTTGACGATGTAAATAAATACTGTTTGGTAGTAACTTTGATGATTTGACAACGAGTCACTCATTGTGAAAGGTTCATACGTCAGCTTATTTTTTGCTACTGATACGTGCTCTAATTTGCTAAAATGAAACTAGTCTTGATATTCATCTACTTATCAACAGGGTGCGTAGCTCAGATGGTAGAGCGCTCGCTTAGCATGTGAGAGTTACCGGGATCGATACCCGGCGCCTCCAATCATCTATTTTGATAAAATATATGTTATGTATACATACTTTTTTAACAATCTCTTCAGTATTATTAGCGTTGACAAGACTATATATAGCATTGTATTAAAAAGTAATTACGTAAGTACATATTATTCACAACATAATATGGTAGAATCCAGAGTAAGACTTATTTTAGTGTTGAAAAGCGTCGCTAACAAAGCGTCTCGCATGAAGGACGCTCGAGGCTGCGGCCTCCTTCGCTGTCATGACATCCTGGTCCTGTCAAGTTGTACACATATGATTCATGTATTACACAGATAGGTTTAGCTATGTATTACAAAGATAAATTTAGCTAGACTAGATATAAACTAAGACTATTCTACAGTCTAGACTAAATTTTAAATGAATGCTGCTCAAACTACGGAAAATATGAAAGAAACAGACAGATTTGCATTAATTAGGATAGCATAAAATTGTCAGCTACGAAATGAAACGTGGCGGCGAATTTTTCAACTGCTTTTACATCAGTCGGTTCAGTTAGTCAAGATGTCAGAAAGGTACTTGCTTTTTTAACGATATGACACAATTTGTTAACCTCTACATTTCATTTAACCTTTACGTCGTATCTTGTACCTTAGACGCCCAAATTTATAAAAATGCAAATTCATCCACTATAGTAATAATATTAATATATCATCACGCCTGTATTCTCCGATGGGGTAGGTACAGGTGCACTGCAGTGCGCCCACATTTCGCCGATGTATTTTGGTCCCAAAGTAATAGGGGGCGAGCCTTATGCCATTATACCGGACACATTCCCCCTCAATACGAGGGAGATTTTGGGCCATAGTCAACCACGATGTCCAAGTGCGGGTTGGTGAACTTCACACGCCTTTCTACAAACGTGCAGGTTTCCTCACGATGCTTTCCTTCACCGCTTAGCAAGTTGTAATCATGATTGAAAATTACATTCGCACATTAAAAAAACTTGAGAGGTGTCAAGGGACACCCGGATGGAACGAAGTTCCTTTTGAAATAAATAAAAAAGCTAAAAAATTGTACATATATACGTACACACACACATCGTAATCGAAATCGGAATCGAAACAGAAACCGAAATCACACACACATTTACAAGTGTCGTTACAACTTTTACTCTCACACACACATTTACAAGTGTCGTTACAACTTTTACTCTCACACACACATTTACAAGTGTCGTTACAACTTTTACTCTCACACACACATTTACAAAAGTGTACGTCGACACTTTTAGTCTTATTTTTTTCCGTCTAGCCCCCTTTCGCAACACGCCATAAGGAACTTCGTTCCAATAATATCAGAGGTGCGGGCCCGGGATTTGAACTTGCACTTCAAGGCGAGCGTTCTACCGACGAGGCTACCACTGCTTGATCCACTATAGTGACAGTAGATAATAACTTTCTAAGTTTACTTAAAAAACAGTTTAACATTCATATTACTAAAAACTAATTTTACTTGTAACATAATAATGTTGTTGTTAAATCTGTAACAATCTTATTCAGGTATTCAAGTTAAGAACCTTAATTTAAAACTCCTGTTTAAAATGCAACAAAGCTCACAGACAAACAAGTAAACAAAGTAACTGTAGCACAATGGAGTGGTACCAGGCCGCCAGAGATGACAAAGAGTACAAAGTATCAAGGTAGAGCTCTTGAGTGTCCTTTCACACTGCGTTTCGCGTGCAACCAACGTTGTTTCGCTTATTCAAAATACAGGCTGGTTGGAAAAAATAAATTCACTTCTTGGCGTTCTTTTTACAAGAATATTAAGTATTTTTTTACAATACTACAATTTATGCATTTATTTTCGTGGCTTAGGTGATTAGAAAGTTATGCTTGTAAAGATAATAATCTACTATAATTTATTTCTGCCTTTTTTGGCATAGATATGAGGTAAGTTTATGGTACCGTTCAACTGAGCTTTGGTAGATGGAAACGCCTATGAAAGCCAAGTCTAGTTGTGAATAGGTATTTCTGAAATATGAAGATATCCTAAATAATTTTCATCTTTATTTCTCTAGCCCATTAATAGATAAATAAAATATTTTCTAATATTCTACGAGCAAAATATTGGCATATTTCATCTAATCTTAGTAATTAGACCTACTTACGTATACCTTCATAATATGTAGTAAATTATTAATTAACTAAATCTTGCTTTATTAACCAAAAAGCCAGTATTCAAAAGCGCTTAGAAGACGAAACAGTTTTTTATTCGTGTAAAATAATATTTTGGTATTTGTCTTGATTTATTTATTTGGCAACAATGGTGCTCTCATGGGTTATATTTCAAAACTGTTTACTAGCGCCCTCTGACCAAATTTAACAGAACTTCTTCCTAAACGGATTTTCAACCCCTTTACCCTTAAATACCTCGGACGATATATTTTAGCGCCATCTATACGAAGCTTCGAGAACTACCCAGTGAAATTACGAGAGTAAATTCGCCGGAGGGTAGCAATGTAAAGCCTCTTCTTACCTGGTACAGGGGATATTACATAGATGGCGCTGGCAACGCGAAACTTGCAAAAGGATTGCACGTATACAAATATATGAAAACTCATCGATATTTTCTTTAAAAGTTTGTAAGTTAAAGTGTCATTAATTTGAGTGCTTCTTTTATAAGTACCTCAATTCAGACGGTCCGTCTCGAAATACTGCAACATGATCGACTTACCTGAAAGAGAAGAAAATAATAAATCAATAAAATACAATGTTTTGTAACTAGAGTTATGTCAGTAAGTACTACATCTACACCGTGCTTTTTTAGACCTAATATCATAATGTAGCAACGTATGGCATTTGTGTACGAAAATTGTATTATAATAAGTAAACAAAAATAAAATTCCAACTGAAAAATATGTTATTCAATTATTTCTTGTAAATCAATAACATGAAAATTACGATTTTAAACTCAATAAACAATGTGAAGTATATAATCTGCAACATATTATATCTACCTAAAACAATGTTAACCACTTTTTAAATAACAATTTTGTTGCGAGTACACAAACTACAACCAAATTCAATTTGACAGCAATAACAAACTTTTGCCGTCTTGCTCAAACATGAGAAGGACAGCAATACGCTTTGTTTGGATATCTACCCAAAGGATGTACTTGCAGATAAGTAGTCAATATATTATCGCTTACTCATGATTCCCTGGTAGCAAATGATCGGCCCGTACATGCACCAGCTGCGAAAAGTTAACTAACTAATCCCCGTTTTCACTAATACTAGGAGAGGCCTAGCGTGACGCCTAAATAATAATACTACTGAAACTGGCAACTGCTTAATATTTAGGCACAACGTTTGGCGTCTCCTAGTATCAGTGAAAGATTATCTAAATTACCAGGGCAGCATGAAGCGTTAAGAGTAAGCAAGCTAATCTAAAATAGTCTAAAATTTATACGAATTACAGTGCAAAATTACTTGGCCTGAAAAGTATCCTTGCGGAACACAGGTTGTCTTTGAGATAAACCGCTAATACTAAATGGGTCCCAACTCGCTAAGTTACCTGAATTAACACGAACGCATTACAGAATGGACCTTAAATGAATTGAAATAAAGTCTTAGTAGACGGATAGTGCAGTATCGTTCCGTGTATCAGATTTTGCACTTAATCAAAATGACTTTAAGGTAGAAATTATAGTGGCAAGTGTGCTGTAAGGTAAGCGCGCAAGTTGTTTGCACAATCGCAGCGTTTCATCGGACCATGACAATGCGTGCATATTTAGACTGCACTACTCAAATAGGAATACAGTACTTAGTAGTCATAATAACAGTACTTAAACGAACATTAGTTTTAAGTTTTTAATAGTTTAAAAATAATTGTACTTGCAATCTACTACTACTACAGCCCTTTTAACGTCCCACTGCTGGGCACGGGCCTCCCCACAATGCGAGGGGGATTCAGGCCATAGTCCACCACGACTTCACACATCTATCGAGAACTAGTCAAGTTCCCTCAGACGTGCAGGTTTCCTCACGATGTTTTCCTTCACCGTTTCATAGCAAGTGATAATCTCGGATGAAAATGAGATTCGCACATAAATCCCAGAGGTGCGAACCGGGTTTTGAACCTGCACACTTTGATTGCAAGGCGTACGTTCAACCACTCGGCTACCACTGCATGATACTTGCAATCTATTGGCGTATAATAGGCAGTACTTGAAATGGAATCATTTATTTATTAATGAATTAAGTAGGTAGTTACTACTAGTAACTATCTACTTAATTCATTAATAAAGTTATTCATAAGCTGTTGAGTCCACCTAGTAACTTACTAGATAGACTCAACAGCTTATGAATAACATAAACAACGTGGAAATCTTTACATCAGTTTAAAAGATACGAATTATAATACAAACAAACAAAAAACATCAAATTAACAAACAACCATATGCAACGGCGGGACACACATGAGCAATACAATGAATTGGAACAACGAAATTCCCTCGTGTGTGTCGGCGCCATTAAACGCTCTGATCCCGAAGAGATACCCGGGAAGCAGAAGCGAGCAGGAGGTCATTTTCTAGTTCAGGAGTGATTGAGCTGTGTAGTTGGCGAAGTGATAAATAATTGGCGTCGCGTAGAGGCGGCGCGGGCGGCCCCCTCGCGGCGGTAATGAGCCCTCGTTAGTGGATCACCGTGCGGCGGGTAGGTACATGATTAACACGTTCACTGGCGGTGTCTTAATAATACCAGCACGCTTAGCATGACACTCTACCGACAATATGTCTATCGACAACTTAAACCCTGTCGTGTCGACCGATGTTATCGATACCATAAACATGATATGACTTATGCTATGGCCGGTAGATAAAGCTCGATGTGACGTCATTTGCTCGATAAATCCGACAGTTGGAAAGGATAAAACTTTTGTCTACGGGGTCGTGCTAAGCCCGCTGCAGGGCCAGCATGATCGCGTAGATATACATTTTATCTTTTCCAACTGTCAGACTTGTCGAGCTAATTATGTCAAATCAAGCTTCATCTACTAGCCGTAGTTTAAAGTGACGTCATTTGTTCGACAAATATCCCCGATTTTAAGAAGTCTGAAAATTCGTTATTCCCCGGGGCGATTTTCGTGAGATCGACATCATCTCTATTCGAGATATGTCGAAGTAAAACGTCAGATTGGTCGTAGTTTTCGTCGTCGGTCGTCCGCCCGTCTGTCACCAGGCTGTATCTCATGAACCGTGATAGTTAGAGAGTTGAAATTTTCACAGATGATGTATTTCTGTTGCCGCTATAACAACAAATACTAAAAACAGAATAAAATAAAATATTTTAGGCAAAAAAATCACGTTTGTTGTATGGGAGCCCCCATACAACAAACGTGATTTTTTTGCCGTTTTCATAGATAATGGTACGGAACCCTTCATGCGCGAGTCCGACTCGAACTTAGCCGGTTTTTTCGACATATCTCGAATAGAGAGGTGGATCAAGCGAAAATTGGGGTCCAGCTCTTGTACAAAACACGTGTGCTTGCGTCAAGAAGCACGCGACGATGACGCGAGATCGCGCGGCTTTCACCACTGAAATTCAATCTAAAATCTATCTTTATTTATTAAAGTAAAGTAAAATTTCAACAAAAAAGATTAGCTAATTCCCTCGTTTCAGTGTGTTTAAAGCGTTACGCAACTATAGCGTACAACTTCACATTTTTCACAACTTCGAAAAGCTTTTTAAATTTCTAATCAGGTATATCTTTATAACAATACTTGTAAAGTTATGGTGGTACCTTAGGGTTGGAACTGTGTCACCATGTACCCATTATACCGGAATACTGGACTCAGCTATAAACAGAGACCTTGCTATCTCGGCAGTTAAAACCTATCTCACAAGATAAGCAACATTTTATAATACCTATAAAACCGCCTACACGGGGCGAGTTAACTCTACGAACATACTAGGGAGAGTAAATATTTTTTTGGAAAATCTACTCTATCTATATAGACATAAAGATTGAACTCCTGTGATAAAAGCCACGTGATCACGAGAATAAATACGCTCGCGTTATCTGTCGTTGAAAAATGTGCTTCTTCGCTCAGTCAATAAAATTTGTTTTGGATTGGCAAAAAATAGGCCACGCGCGTCTTGGCGCGTTCATTTGTTTGTAAACGCAAAATTGCTTATATCTTAGTAGCATTTGAAAAGCTGTGATAAATCATTTAACGAAAACTACGTTATATATAGATACCCGTCCTTCTCATGGCCTTAATTTATGAGTGAGACAACAATATTTGAGTTCTGTCACATATAGTTTTCCCTAAATATTATTATTGTGCATCCGCGCTGTTTAAAATATGTGTTACGTTCACGAGTCGGCCCACTTTTCCACTTTCAAACAACATACAATATTTCTATGAATCAGAATCTTCTTATTCATGTAATCCATTACCGTGCTTATGAATCTACAATCAAACAAACAAAAATATAAGAATCTACCACCTTTTCAGAATGCATTGCCTAGGGAGAAGAATAGGCAAGAAACTCCATGGATACTCTTGTTCAATAGGAATATATAATTTTCCACGTATTTGGTTTTAAGAATATTCGTACCTTTGAAACCTTTGAAACATCCTTGTACCATTAAATAAACGTCGACGGAGTCGGGTTAATCCCGTGATTAGATTTAACGATATTCGGTTTCACAAAGTGCACCCATCATTAAGAGATCAATCAGCGAGCAACAGCTTCATTCCTATATATAATTAGTTTAATCATCGTATTTTTCCTTTCATTCATAAGAGCTTACATTTGAAAGGCTTCTGAAACGGAGTGAAATGTCGCCTATTTACAACTTATAAGGTGTTTCGTATCCAGCGGGAGATACCGAGACGAAAATAACTGCGCTACCTCCGCTGTTACGGCGCGTGGGCGGCTTACCACACCTTCAAATGTTACAGGACCGATATAAACCTTTATTTATGAAAATATATTGTACAGACACTACAAACACGTCATAAGGAAGATAGTATATATACCTACTAGCAGGAACCTATGCATAATGGTATCTGGCGAATGAATAAACCACACAACAGTCTAATCATGAATAAATTCAAGATTAATGTGTCCAAAAATCAGTTTAGGACAGCCTCTGAAGCTCGCACGTTTTTGGTTATTCGGTCCTCGGTACAAACTAAATAATTTATGAACGCGACCCTTTCGAGGCTTCGGCACGCTACGGGCCCTATATATGTTCTCTTTGCTTGTCCACTAAAGTGCTAGGCTCTGCCTACTTTATGCGACCCTGGTATGCATACACGTGACCTGAAACGCAAGGACGCCGGATCCCATGGAATCTATTGGATTACATAAAAGGCCTTGTACCTAGTGTCTATTTATTGTAAGATTATTTTCATCTTTAAGAAATGAGCTTTGACGTTGCTAGTTCATGATAAGTAATTGATTTTGTATACCATCTGTGCGTGTGTATCTACAATCAGATGGAATACGCAGAGGTCCAATAGTCCAGTTCAAACGATTTCTTTCATAGTTTTGGTTATTTTTCTAGTTGCATAGTTTCAAATACTGTATCTATTCTTCACATTGCTGCATACCTAGTACGACCAGTTTAATTCATACCGAATACATTAGTGTCTATGCAAATGCATGGGAAAGCGCACGGTGTATGTTCCCCAAGGGCGATGCAGCGCAGCGACCCCGACTCATGACAGGAGACAGTGATAGATCGCTGCATTCCTAGTAGCATAGAATTGTTTCTTGCGAATCCTCCATTTAAAATCACGAAAGTACTTCAGCATTTAAATTTTATTTAGTCAACGGCTTAGTTATTATATGGAAATGACTCCGTTGACATATCAGTGTGGTAAATATTAATTCGACAAAATATCGTAATTTTTCTTCCTGCGATAAATGTCACCAAATAAATTGGTACAAAGAGTGGGAGCGTGCGATGCGTCATCGTAAAGCATGGGGGACGGGTAATGAGTTGTGACAAGGAGTGAGACAGGTGCCGCTAAATCATAAGCGTCCATTACTGAGACGAGACGCGGGCGACAGACGACAGAGGAGATGATAGCGAATAAACTCACGTATTGTGTTATATCTGCACTGAAAGCGTAATAAACAGGTGCACACAACTACATATAAAATCTTATTTAACACGACTCCACGCTTATGATCAATGACCATATTATGGTATTGACAAAATGGCAGACCTATGGAACGTAAGTTTAGATTAAACCCCCGTATAGAAATTCCAATTAATGAATAAACCATATACTAAGTACGACGTTTTTCAAGGGAAAAGGTTTTTGTATGGCCAATGTAAACTGAGTATGAATTCGAGGGATATGTACTATATTTACGTCATTTTAAGTTGTTAAAAGTGACAATAATAATGGAGATTTTTCTCTTAAGTATACGGAATAAACTGCATAATTTTGTCAAGGATCTGTGCCAGGTATAATCGCCGCTCGCCTATCACTCGCACGGGACGCGATAGTGACGCGACAAAACGTTTAAAAAGCAAATAGCTTGCAACGATGCTGCTTACTCGTACTTCTAAAATAAATAAATCAACCGGCCAAGTGCGAGTCGAACTCGCGCACGAAGGGTTCCGTACCATTATCTATTAAAACGGCCAAAAAAAATCACGTTTGTTGTATGAGAGCCCCCATAAATATTTATTTTATTCTGTTTTTTAGTATTTGTTGTTATAGCGGCAACCGAAATACATCATCTGTGAAAATTTCAACTCTCTAACTATCACGGTTCATGAGATACAGCCTGGTTACAGACGGACAGACGGACGGACGGACAGCGAAGTCTCAGCAATAGGGTTCCAGTTTTACCCTTTGGGTACGGAACCCTAAAAATAGACCTGCTTGTCAATGTTTTCACACTGATATGGAGTCCTAATGGCTTCTAGAGTCCTATTTTTTATGACAATTCATTAGTGGTTTAAAAGAATAAAAAAACTTTTTCAAGCCAGCGACGCTAATAAATAAATGTATCCTTAGACCATTATATTTTAATGGAACTAGTCACATAGTGTCCTATATTTAGCCAAACAAACTAAGCTAGTAGTCGCTTCAGTTGACTAACCATGTAATAGTAAAATGTGCGTCTCCCTAACATTGACACTGACCATTTTTCTACTGAGACCCTACAACAAATCAAAGTGGCAAATAATAGCTAAAATTGCATGTATATGTCGAGAATTTGGGCCGTCCGAGTTGTTTAGTGGGCCATTCGTGTTGATGACGTCATTAATTCGGCAAAATTGCGATACCGGCACGCCCGTGACGTCACCCGCCCACGCGCCCGCTACCAGGATCTCATGACTCCGTTGGACACTGTCGCTTTCATTTCCGCAATCTTGAGAACGGAGACGAGAAACCTCTTGCGGGGCTCTTCAAGAGTGCGATTGAAACGTGAAAATGGTTCGCAAAAAGGCCCGTTTTATGTTTCGAGTACTTATGTTGCCTTTGTACTTACAAAGGAATTACTTTTACAGGCGTTTGGAAACTTCGTAAAGTGACTTTGGCACGTCGCCAGGGATATAAATTAAGTACTTACTAACTTATACTTTCATATCGATGTCGATTATTATTATTTACCTAACGAAACATTTGCTATTCTCAGGAACATTATTTCTAGGGTAAATCCTAACTATATTTGTACCTTCGTTTTTATAACAATAATATGTACGACTCTTTTGAATCCAGCCTCAAAGCCAAGTCAAGTCACAACAACACAGTCAGTCAAGTAATCACAGTCAAGTTATCTACACTGTGAACGCATTGACAAAGCCAACCGGGTAAGTCGGTCCCGGTAAAATGTCAGTCTTCATTAGTGACCGCCGCCGGAGACAAAGAAATCCCTCACCCGTGAACACTGAACACATCATACGCTTGTCGTTACATTCAACTCGTCCGCATTTATGAAATCCTACTATTTTTCAAACGTTTTACTAAGGTTGTTAGAAATAACGAGGCGACTGGAATATGCAAAAAAGGGATAGAGCTATATAAAAATACAGGTAGGTAGATATTTACGTGTCGTATTTCTTATTATTTTTACGACGGCTTGGCCCAGTGGTTTAAGCGTAGGCCGCTTGACTCACTGAAACGAGTGGTTGCGGGTTCGATTCCCGCCAGCGTCAAATTTCGGAAATGGCCTTTTCGAAATTTGCCCTGGTCTGGGTGTAACTGGGATCGCCCCCAGTCCATTGTATGGTACCCATAGTACAAGCTATGCTTAGTTTGGGATCATACGATGAGTATGTGTTGTCTGGCGATATTATATTATATTATTATTATATTATTATGGACTTTTGTCCTCCTCTATATAGGTCGATGAGAAAAAAATATCAAGGTATATTAATCCGAATTCCAAGCTCTCGAGATTTTCAACCCTGTATATTGACTACCAAAGATTTATTCAGCATACGATTCCATTCAAATAAAGCAAAAACCAATAATGTTCCGCGGTGGCAGCAGTTCCCGATTGCTAAGTACCGACGTACCTACTGAAACTTTAAGTGAGCGGGCTGCCAGCCGACTACATTTACCTAACTTTCCGAAATTACTTAGGTACCCAATTCCAAAGAATTAAGATTTAATACAGGTTACCAAAATAAAAAAATCAATAATTACATAAAGAAAGATATCACGTACACCACATGCTATTAAACATTATCGAATGACTAGTTTAATAACAACCAGGTGATCATAACCTCACAGACATATAAATACAAATTATTTCGAAGATCATCGTTAATTCCACAACGATAATATTCACAAACAAAGCCGCCAGTAAACCGATACAATGTATTAATGTTTATGTACCCACGTACCCTTCAGCGGGTGTAACGCCGACAGCAAATTAATACATAAATTGGTATTGATTTCGAGTATCTGCCTAACGCCTTAATAAACGGAAATCACTTCATCAGGGCGTCAGGGATAATGGGAAACGTTACGCAGGGATCCCGAATGGAAAATGTGTTTACGAGAAAGTACCAACGTCACGTAAAAGCTTGGGAAAGATGGATATTGAAAAATACCAACAATCATATGTTTATAATTCGGATATTATAAGTGGCAGGAGGTAACTTGGTTGTTTTGATTGATAAAAAGCAATAAGTCCCCAAGCGACCTCGGCGGGATTTGTGCGCAGAGCTCGCGAGTGTCGTGACGCGCTACGGTCGCGAACTTCGATGGAACGCGACTTTCAACATTCATGCATACTTTACATTCATTCAAATTGAATGGTAAAGTTACTTGTTGAAGAATAACGACATTATGTAAAGACACTGCTACAGTTATGTTTACCTAGTCACACACAACTATGATTCCTTATAAATGGAATGTGTCTGTTTGTTCACACACGATGTTATTTATTGGAGAGCATGAAACAGGTTCAATATAATATCGAAAATATATCTGTGAGCGTATTGAGTTATTGCATTCTTTTTATCGCAGAGATTATCCGATGGTAGAATACGCCTAAATATAGAGTAGGTAGTCTTAAATAAACCTAGGAAGGTTGGACTATTGTGTGTAATTTAGAAGCGAGTGGATTAAAACAAGCCCGGCGCGGCCAATGAATGCCGGTCTGAGTGGTGCCAGACGGGCTCGTGTAAATGTAAAGCGCATAACACTTAGATATACGTAGACAGCTATGCTCCCTGCCATGCATGCGCTCCTAGTATTATTAACACCGGGAGAGTGGTATCATTAAATGAAACCATTACTGACTACTTCTAATATTGAGCTTAGAAAAGCCTTTTCTTGTATGTATTATAGATATAGATTTTATTCTCTTGCGTTTTATATTAAGTCTTCAGTTGCATTTTTCTCTTAAATATATTTTGCGTCTAAGCAATAAACTTTTTCACATTTTGATAGTTTCAATTCTAGCGGAAAGCTAACTAAAAGTTTGTTTCTTTAAGTCTATTTTCATTCGCTTCTTTGGCGAAACTGGTGCTTACATCATCTAACTTACGAAGTTTGCGAGCGTCTCGAGATAATCTTTCTTCTCCCTCCCAAAACAAGTTCAGTGTAGTTAGCGACGAGTTATCTCTAAAAGTTACAACTTACATTTTAACAAACAATGAGAGAAACAAGCATTTTGGATCCGTTTTGATGTTAATATACCTACCTAATTTCAAAGACTGAAATTAGAATAAGATTTCTTAATTTAGTCATTGTAATCGCTTTTTTTTATTGAGCTATAGTAGATATTTTAATGCACATAATAATCGCTGCTAGTAATTGCGAATTCATTTATTTTTCATTGCAACTAAGATAATACACACATTTTTGTAATTTTCGAAAATATTACGTCCTCTAATCAAGATTTTCGCACACAACAATGTTATGATAATCCATTTAGGGGGTCCGGAAAACCATTTTGGCGCGCCGCCAAACAACACGTCTCACAACAAAGTCACTGATGGAATTATCTACGCGGGGATATTATGCAAGGCAAAATATTCATTTGGCGAAATGGCTCCCGGTCTGCCGACACAACTGGCTGACTGGCGGCCGTTCTGCAGACGAGTGCAATCGCCGTGCCTTCAAGATCGCTTGTTAACCAACACACGGTACAAACGAAACCCACCCCTATTCCACTCTCAATTGAAAGCATTTTCCATTTGCAAAACCCAAAAAGAATAATACGGCGGAGAACGGAGAAGTTTTACATTAAAGTGCTTTATTCCATTTTAAGTTTCACGTAATTGTTCAAATGGGTATGCTTAGTCCAAATCCATTGTGAATGGCATTGGATTTATTGAAGGAAATTAAAATCCTATAACCAGGATCCCATAAAAATTATAGCTCAATGCTTAATATATTTAATTAAGTAAACTTTTTTGATTAGACGAATACTATAACTGCGTTTGCTCAACTCTCCAACTGCCACGAAATAAGGTTCAAAATGTTGTAAACCTCCAAGCAATGTCTAGAAACATGTTTTGCACAATAGACCGATATCAGTTCAAGGTATATTAGAAAATATCCCTGCCCAATAAGGGTCGCATATGGGTTTATTTACAATACACGAGTTACGGGTACCAGGGTCGCATAAACAATCCGGTGGTCTCGTCCCCGGTACGTGACCAGCGCCCCTTTCCTAGTGTATCACCCGCCTCTGTCCGCCTTACGAAAGGCAAAATCGTTTGGCGAGCATTTATCAGGATTTCGCCGAGGTTTGACCTTTGTACAGCGATGTAAATAGGGCTACATAAACGTCATTTACAGGCTGTCTTTAATTTACTACGCGCGGTGAATCGCTGCGTCAGTTTCATGGTATTTTAAAGTAAGTATTTGTGGGTTTCAAAACAAAAACTGGCTGTGCAGCTATCGACGAAAGGTGCCCCAAATGTCAAAATTGACAAAATTGTCGTCGGTCGTTTCTGCATTTTATCTAAATAATATATGAATGAAGCGATCGACGGAACATCGAATACTAAAACAAAAAAAAAACATTTCCTTTTGAGTTACAGAACCAAAAGTCAAGACCGAAATAATTATTGCTATTTAAAAAAGTTATTGTATCGCGTATGTATGTCGACATTATTGAATAACAATCTATCTTTACTGCCAAGTCGTAGACAAACCAATATCGGTTTTGAAGGCAAATAAAATATGCAAATAGTAAAAACCCGTTTAATAACGGACGGCGGCGGCGAGTTCCCCGAAAGCGGAGGCGGGCGCGTAAAACAACACATCCCCGGGTTATTGGCGCTAATGAAATATTGATGAAGCTCCGGCACTATTGAAAAAATTCAAATTCAAATTTCTTTATTTCAGACCAAAGATCCATATGTATGTTAGTAGAAACGCCTTAATCTATTGTTAGTGGGTAAATTAAATGTACGTACTTAAAACTAATTGGTGACATATACGTCAGAGCGTACATGTCTACTGGCCCAGTGCTTAACAAAAGGACCATCAATTTTGTCCGCCAGTGTAGCTAGTATATTGTTAGGGCTGCCTCTGAAACGCCGTAGCATTGATGCACACCGCTTGCGCATGATGCCATAAAAGTCATCAAGTCTCGCTTCCGCAAACATGCCCGAAGCACTGCAAAATCGAGGCAGCCCCAACAACATCCTAAACGCATTGTTATACTGAATACGCAGAGCGTTGTAAGCCAGCTGCGTATATCTAACCCACAGGCTGCACGAGTAAAACGACTGGCAATAGGCTCTAAATAGAGTTAATTTTACCGCTCTAGAGCACCTTGCAAACCTGCGCGCCAGCATATTACACCTGACTGCCAACGCTCTGCGCTCCCTATCAATATCAAGGTCATCTGTGAGACAATCCGTGACAACATGTCCGAGGTATTTAAATTTAGTGACTACTTTCAACGGTGTTCCTCGTAGTTTTACAGGAGGTATGTTAGCCGGAGTATTATTACGGACTTTAAAAACTATCACTTCACTTTTAGTAGCATTATACCTCAAACCATGCGCCTCCGCATATCTCTCACAGGCGGCCAGTAGTCTCCTTAACCCACAGATTGATGGGCTAAGCAGCACCATGTCATCAGCATAACTTATGTTGTTGATCATTTTTCCATCAACAGAACAACCAGCCATGGTGCTGCTCAACTCATCAACCAGGCGGTCCATATACAGGTTAAACAGAATGGGTGAAGTCAACCCCCCCTGCCTCACCCCACAATCTAGTCCATACGATACAGATTGCGCATCTGCCCACCTAACACAATTTTTCTGATTGCTATACCAGAACTTTAGTATGTTAATAACCTCAGTAGGTACATCTGTATCGTCTGACAATTTACGCCACAGGATTTCATAATTTACCAGATCAAAGGCTTTCGACAGATCGAGAAAACAGCCATAAACTGGTGTCTTCCTGTCTGTGTAGTACCGCACCGTCTGCTTGAGACACAGTATTGCACTTTCCGTAGACAAACCGGTTCTAAAACCAAACTGCGCGTCGTTTAATTTGATATGTGTTTTTAACTGTCTCTCAAGCAGACTGTCCAGCACCTTGCCAATGACGGTAGCAAGCGAAATAGGCCTATAATTGTTTTTATCAGATGAGTCACCCGTCTTATTTTTCACCACGGGCACTACAACCGTTTTCACTAACTCCTCTGGTAAATAAGAGTGACTCATACAAAAGTTAAAAAACATAGTCAACAATCTGGGCAGATGTACACCGGCGGATTTTAAATGCTCAATACTCAGACCATCATGCCCGGGTGATTTTCCCCGTTTCATATTATTTAAAGCAACTTTAATATCCTTGACAGTGAATCTAAATTGTAAATCACCCTCACACAAGGCCCGAGTATATTGCACCAATGGGCCTGTAACAAGCGGGGCTACCTTAAAGTTATTCATTAACATATTGGCTATATCATTGTTATGAGATAAGCCATCCACATTCTCTGGCAGACTTGGCCGGGGATTCAAAGAATTTGTTTGTTTCCAAAATGAACTAAATTTTTTTTCATCATGCAACGTTGCAAGAATATCTGTTTTAATTTGACTTTTATTGTTTTGACACCATTTCAATTTTCTTTTAAATATTTGTCGCGATTCCTTCATATCAATATATATGTCTCCCGATGTAGGTTTACCATTTAAAAGCCATCTTTGAAACCCCATTCGCGCCATCACATGAGCCTCTTTAACATGTCTGTTCCAACCAGCTACGTTACGCTTCTTTTTACTGATAAATGAATTATGAGTAGTAATGGCCGCCGACTGTAAGACAGATACAATATGTTTATACATACCGTCAATTATTATGTTATGGTGATCCTTATTACATATTTTATCACTACATTTGATAAATTGACTAGGAAAATCAATATCACGTAGTTCTGCATGACAAAGTTGAGTGTAGTGTTCTATTTGGTTAGCGTTTCTAGTACCCCAAATGATTTTATTTGGGACTGCTTTTTTAAGGCTATATTTTGGCACTAATACGTTAAAATTACAAGTTATTTCTAAGGGGAAATGGTCAGACCAAGACACGTCATTAATCACATTTACTTTTACAATAGAACATTTGGTCACACTAGTTACTAAACAGTGGTCCAACCATCTGACGCACCCATGTGAATCACTCATGTACGTAAAGGTGTTAGAGTTAATCCCTAGTATATCAATATCTGCACATGTTAGTTGATAGTCTGAACAAAACTTTAATAATTCGTTACAGAATAACTCACCAGGGTGCGCGTTGAAGTCTCCCAATACAAACACATTTTCTACACTATGACATTCCATAATTGCATTAATTTCCGCCAAGCAGTCTGTAAATTCACTTAAATTAACAGAGTTGCACACAGGCATATACACAGAAAAAATCAGAATATCTCGACTTTCAATAACCACTTTAATCGCCGCCAATCGCACGTTATTACAATTTATCACTGATACACTATGAAACGCACTAGATCTCCATAGCAAGGCTACTCCCCCATAGGGGCGGCCCCGTAATATCTCCGAAGACTCCGTCGCCGACACACCCGTTGATCCAAAACCAGGATAAATACTGCTTAGGTACGCCAAGTCATGCGACAGTAACCATGTCTCCTGCAGCGCAATCACATCCGACGTTTGACATAATTCTCTTACGTAATCAACCGACCTCTTAATTGATCTGCAATTAAAGCTTACAAGCTTGCATCTCCGTGTTAAGTTATTATTTTCTTGATTAGTATTCATTTTTAAGCCTTATAATTAACCGAGCCTTGCGCATTTCTTGTTTTAAAAACAAAGAAACGCCTGAAAAATATCCCCTCTGGCCATATATTATCATTCTCGAAGACATCAATTTTATGTTTCGGAATAAAAATCTTATAAGAATCATAATCTCTCGAGTGTTTCATTACGATCTTCTCCGGTGCAACACAGACCTGTGTTTTATCTTTCACATAGTTTGCAATGTCCTCAGCGTTTACATCCTTTGAGACATTGTATAACAAAAATGGGATTTTTACATCGGCGGCTTTAAATTTTGTAGTTATGTCATTATTAGCGGTTCCTTTCCGTCCCACAAATCGAGACTGTTTCTTACGTGACTGTACCACCGTCCATCCACCTTCATTATCAGATACTGGTTTTTGTTTTTGTTCGTGTCGCACCGTTTGATTAGTCATCGGGGTAATAACTGCGCTCTGCTGTTCAGACGTTTGTTGTTTCAGCGCTTCCGCAGGCATTACTCGTACGGGTAACAAGGATGGCTCGCACCTCGCCGTGCGCGTTGCATAAGATTGTCTAGTGTGTTGGACGGCCACCTCACTATCACTTGTAGGTCCACCTGAACGTAAAGGATATTTATTTGATGAGTTCACATAGCTGTTTTCACTCTCCGATTCCAACAAACACATAGAATCGCTATCCACTGCATTATTACACAAGTTGTAGGTAGTTGCACCGCGCTTTTGGCAGTTTACATTACGTTCAAAATCATATGTTAATGATTTGTTACAGGCTGTTTTGACTTCCTCCAGTTGTTCCTTTGTTACATATTGATCCTTTATCTGTTTCACATCCGATTGTAACACAATAATATCCTTCAATAACCTTGTTACATCGACATGATCAAATGTCAATGGGGGTAGTTTTTGCAAATCTTTTGCCACAAAAATTGGAACACTCTCCGGGTCTGTGTTCTTAAACAAACTAATTATGTCCTCCAGGTCCCGACATAGTTTGTTTTCCTTTCTACGGGATATTTTCTTTATCGTCGTATTCACTGACTTAAAAAACAATGTTTTTGCGGTATCAATATCATCACCACTAAACGCCGAGCTGCACACTTTGACGATACTGTCTTCATCCATAATTTGTATTTTATTTTGTACAAAAGCAAGTAATTCATTGATTACAATATTACACGAGTTACACTTTAGCAACGTCATTTTTTTTTTTTTTTTTCACTGAGGTCAACGACCGTACGCTGCCGCGGCTGACAGCTGACTGAAAAAAAAGCGCTAAAGAGCGAGTCGGATTTCACGCACCGAGAGTTCCGTACAAAGTTAATGCTTAAACAAGTTTTTAACGACAATGTTTTTCTTGACTTGTACTTATAGTTTTTGGTATTTATCCGTTACCGTTTTTAGGATATAACGGAGTTATAGAATAAAAAAAAATTATATAATCAAAATCAGAATATTTTTATTCATATAAAATAACAAAATAGGAAGGTTGAGGTAACTTATGAATCGTAAATAAACAAAAAAACATTTGTTTTAATATCTCTACCACCCTTTCGGAATACCTTTCTTATGAAGAAGAATGGGTAAGAAACTACATGGTTACTCTTTTCCAATAAGAATTTACAATTAAACTACATCTACAAACTCTACAATAGCATTTTTCAGTACAATTGTTGAAAAATGCCATGGTAGAGGCATACATAACTTTCGCTACACTTGGAGGTGACAAATCTACACGCCACTATGTAAATTTTGTGCGTGTGCAAGCTGGGACCTAATTCTCGCATGACCGACATCACTCTATCCGACATGTGTCGGAAAAAAACGAAAAAATACGACCAATTTTCGACATAATATGTCGAATTAGAGAAGAAGCGTTTATGCGTGTAACCCAACCTCGCACTACAGGTGATAGAAAAACATGTCAATGGATCCTTTCCAAACCCAATCTCCTCCAAGAAACATTTTCCCGTTGAACCATTAAAAAGTGCAAACTGCAAAAGTAGTGCCATTAAACGTAGTGCATGTGCCGCAAGTTGGTCTGCGCTGGCGCCGAGCGCAGAAATAACGATCTGAAGACCTGCAGCGGCACCGAACGATGTAAGTTTGTTCAAAGCCTTATTAATGGCCGATGAGGGCAAAACGAACGTGGTACAAAGTGAAAGAGGTGACGGAATTAAAAAATAGTTACCACTCGAGTTTAATCTTTCATCTTTATAGTATCGTCATCTTAAAATAATGCCGACACTGTCATTCTTATTAATATAATCATCAGACTACGAGAAAGTAAAATTTATAAATTAAAAAAAAAACGGTAATTTGTAGTAAAATAGCACAACACCTTTTTACTATGTAAACCTAGTTAAGGCTGTGGATACCGTACAATGTACTGGGGGCGATCCCAGTTACCACCAGCTACCACGCACCAGGGCAAATTCCAAAATTTACCACTGGCGGGAATCGATCCCGCTACCTCCTGATTCAGTGAGCCGAGCGGCGTACGCTCAAATCACTAGTCACTAGACCATGCCGTCGTAGTCGTGATGTGTCAAGTATTACCATAATACTTCTAAATTCTTAGTCAATCACAAATTAATATATTATTCTATTACCTATTTCGAATACGAATGCTACGGGACAGGAATAGGCTGGGAAATCAATCATTTGTAAAGTTTTCGAAATACTATATCTATTATATCAAAAATAAATTTACTTTTCGAAAACGCCATTTCTTAAAACTTGCACCGCTTCAAACAAGCCCATATTGTGTGGAATTAAAACTCGCGCCGCTTGCTGCGCTTGTGTTACTATAACTGGCTCGTCGCCTCGCCGATTACATAAAACAGATATACAAAATGAATAACCGACAAACGAGATAGCGAGCTGCGGATATACACTAGCGAGAGCGAGACAAAAAAAACAAATTGCGCTTACAATAGCAAACTTTCTTTACCACCCACCAAATATTAGTACGAGGAGTTCAGAAAAGTTAAGCGATTAATAAAATTTCTCTTAAGAACACCTACAGACTGGTATCTAATATTCCAAGTATTAAAGCGTGACTAGAAGTTTTTGAACTAGGAAAACAGAAAATAGTAGGTGAATAAATAAAATAATAAAAAGGAATAATGAATAGGTTACCAGCACAAACGATGTTTGTATGACACGCGTGTTGTCATAGCGTGTGGAATGTTCACAGTAGGTACGTAATTAAATGAACATTCCCATTTTCCAAGTGTTTTCTGTGTGGAAAGGAGAACACCCATTGTGCTGTTACAAGATAAATTCCACAGTAATACGAAGCATGCCAAAAAACATTATTAATTTATTATTTACAAGTCCAAAGCTGATATTCGAATTTTATTAAGCGCATATCCCACACAAGTGATATATTCTCAGCAACTCATTGGTTATTCAATTTCCGAATGCATTTGAGTAAGTGCACAGCACACCAGGGGAGCAGGGGTGTAGCGAAACTTAATTCGAGACAAATTTTACATTAGCATTCAAACTACAGACTACTACATAATATTCGTAGAACGTGCTACGGGGCTACGACGTAGCACTACGCCGTCGCTTGAATTCGGTTTGGTAAATTTACACGCTATTATAGCCTTTATGTGTTAGGAGGAATGGCTGTAATTGCATGCGGGGCCGTGATGCATGGTGCAGTTACCGGAGACTACGTTGTAGCGAGGATAAGCCGATCGTAGCACATTGACACGACGGGGCGGCGGCGTAGCGTCGCTCGCCGAGTGGAAAATGCAATCTGACGGGAATTAGGATATACTTGAAGTATGTGTGCCTACATTGATGTGAGTGGGGCGATAATGCGCTCAGGAAATAGTGATTAAAGTTGAAGAAGCCGTCAACGTTCTACACTATTAGCGGCTGACACTCCGATACGACGAACAAATAGATACGTCGTCGTGGAAACGTGTCTGTGAGCCATAATTAATTTCGTAATTTGATAGGAAATACCCGATATGGTATATATTAGAGTTATACATCTCAACATAAACATCATAGAAACAGAGCAATAAAACTTGTCGAGGTAATAATATAGCCTTTACAACACAAACGCATTTCCGAAACCGTGTCACATAATATTCTTACAATTTCTGCGGTTAACCACAGTACTAGGATTTATTTATTTATTTATTTATATAGGACAAACCAGTAACTGTTACATTGTAAACATCTATAGAATAAAGTATGCCGAAAGTAAATTAAATGTACAGTTTTTAAAGGTGTCACAACATGCATTAATATTATGGTAACCAATTATAAGAAATAAGATATTGCACTTAATATTAAAATTATTACAAAGAAATCTATATACACTTATATACGAAAATAAAATTAAAAATTAAGAGTTAAAATGAGCTTAAACTAAGAAAAAATAATATAAGAAAACGATAAGAAAAATAATAATAATAATTTAAAAAAAAAACTCATTCGGAAAACTAATAATTTAATAGAGGAACGTATCTACCGTTTTACTGATCTTAACACAAGCTTTCTAAAGTGAGGTAGTGAATCATTAAACACATCCACTTCATCACCAATTGAGTTATATATTTTTGAAAATCTGGATATAAGCGAATATTGTTTTAAATTGGTTCTAGCTGCTGGTTGGTGCAATAGGCCCATTGAACGCGTCTTACGAATCGGCAATCGACGCGGTACGCGAAACTTGACATTCTCCAAAAGATTTGGGCAGTCGATTTTATTCCTAATTAATTTGTAAAGCATACCACAATAATAAAGGATAACACAATATGAAGGAGATTCACAACATTATTGTTTTCAACTCGCAATAAACGATCCCGGAACAATAATAAGCACCACATTCACCAAAACATTTCAGAACATGAATCAAACAATGCAAGTGAAACGCGCCGAGCCGGCGCGCACTTGACATGTTCAGTTTAAATACGGGAACAGTTCGCGCCGCCCTTTTGTTCCTTGTTCAACACACTTTTTCTTCCGCCCAAATAGAGAACTTGCAGCGGTCGCTTTAATTTCTGAATTAAGCTTTGGTTGAGCGCGATCCGCGGGGAAATTAAAAAGTAAGTAAATTAAAAAAAAATGAGGCACCGATTTCTCTCAGGAGATCACGAAGTAGTAGAATATAATCATTTGTATTATGCGGACTACATAATGTAAACTCTTTGTAGTTTATGATGTCCTCTGGCGTTCTGTACAAACTCTTATGAATAATCTTGAATTAGGAGGTCTAAGGAATGTGACAGGTTGTGATGCCTAAGAGGGACAGAGCTATACGAAAAAGCAGGCAGCTGAAAGTGTGTTTTTTCTTATTTCTTAGTATTCGTAGCTCTATTCTTATCAACTTAGGCATTAATTCTTGCCTTCTAGATTTAGTATAAAAATAAATTTAAGAAAATGAGAAGGTACGATCTCGTATTTATGGCATCCTGGTAGTTAAACTAGCAAAAACACAAATTATATAGTAGCTGCAGGTGTAAATGCCATAAAAACATTTAGGCAAGGCGCGCGATGTAGGGTAAATTAACATTTTGTTGGTCCCCGCGCGGGGCAAATACGTCCTCACATAAAAAAATCAATTGACTAAATTACGTGGAGTTTGACAGGGGGCTAATCATTCATTGTATACCTACCTTACCAAATCACGGTTCCTAACTCAAAATGGATTCTATTTGCTTTCATTCCAAATATACGTGACAAACTATACGTCACTAAATGTATCGCCGTTCTCCTCCTGTACGGCATGTAAAAGCGAGATAGCAATAATTTCCGTAACTAAGGTTAGGGAGATTTTGTTCAACAAATTATGCGACAAAATGGTTATGGTCACATACCAATTAAGTGGACCCGAGTAGTACGCGTATGAAATTGGCCATACCGCAGTGTTAATCAAATAAAAATCGATATACCGACCGAGGCAGCTGCCGGCAGCACTGGACACGAAATGAGCAAAGTTTCGTCCCAATTTAAAACACTCAGCCACGTGTTTTAATAACGTTACCCCCAAACTCATCATAAAAGCGTCAATGTGAGCCTCTCGCGGTGTGCTCGCTCAAAAGTAAAAACTTTTAGGCATTCGCCGGGCCGAGGACGTAACGGCCGCCACCAGCCTACTGCAAGGTAATAAATTAGATGAAAATCTATGAATAAATTTCTGGCTACGTAATGGGAAAGATGTGGAAATTTTCCGATATCAGGGAAAAGGTTAGATACATTTTCATATCGCTAGAATAGTCGCGCTGTAGTATCTGTCGAATTTCTTTGTAGTGAAACAGTATTGACATTTCCATGAAAAAAATGACGATTTTGTAAAGACGACAATAATGGGAAGGACCTCTATAAGGAACAAGATCAATATAAATAATTCGGGTTAAGTATTAGGACCTCATAATCGTCCAGCAGGTTAAATAATGAGGTATCCGCTATACAAATGTAGGTCATCAGGTGGGAGTAAGTTTATACTGAGTTTTGGGGCACACGTCTAACTGTCAGATACCGTGTGCGCCCCTGGTATTTTAAGTAGCACCAACTTCGAATATCAGGACTTTAAACTTTCAATTCTATGACGTGGGCGTGTTTTAAAGCAAAATATAAAGTGACTGGGTACATTTTGTGACCCAAACAAATCTTCTGTAGGGCCTACAACAAGTCACGTTGTATACACCCAAAAGACAGATTTCCACCGGTGCATGCACAAAGCACCGTAGCGGTGAATAATTTCAGGATCTGCGGTCCCCGTGCGTGAATAATTCAGTGCTGCCAAGTCGCTAAGCAATCGCGACGCACACGAGGCACAATCACAGGTTTCGTAGGACGGGTAGGTTACTAAACTTACTCAACGATAATAATACTAACATTACAGATACAAATACCTTTGCAAAAACGAATATCAATAAACATAAGAATAATTGTATGAAAACGATTTCATGTTAAACGTTGCCAGCATGTTGGGAAATAAGGCTTTTGAAAATAGTTTATAATGCAAAACAGCAGTCCTATTAACTTTAAACTGACAGAGACGTAGTTATATGAAGAAAAAAGGACAGGCATATTGCAGACTGCCGCCTTTATATCTTTATCTCTTTCAGCGGTCTCAGTACGCCTGCCAAGATAAGACATTTTCTCACGGATCGTGACGTCATTTTTGTGGCAAAATCGTTACGTCTTATTTGCTAGCATGGCGTAAATATAAAATGGGTTTGACAGTTAAATACAACGTGTTTGACGTATGGATAAGATGTTATATCTTAAGTGCTAGCATGGGTTACCAAAATGTACCATAGAGACACGAATTTGACAGGTCAACGTAAAGAAATTTTTCACGGTCAAAGGCCGGTGATGAGAAAATAATTAGGCTGTAAGAAGTACATAAATATAGCATTTAGACACTATTATAACAAATAATACTTATTTTACTCCATCCTTCGCCAATATCAAGCGGACTACATGCAAAATTCTTCCGAAAACGAAAACGTAAATTTATTTTCGTGTTCGACTAACAACAACAAAAAAGTGTAGAGACATTTCTATCTGTTTTATTTTCTTCCGATAATCCCCATAATCATCACGTGATTTAAAATCCATATTTTACAAAAAATCTGTAGGTTTGAGGTTAGATTTTGTTTGGCATCATACTTTGCGTGCTTTTTGCCGTTTTACAATGTAAAGTTCTTTAAATTGGCAAATAAAAATAGTATAGTGCCCAAGAAATAAATTTTAAGCATAATACCACCGACCAAATGATAATACGTAAAGCTTCCGGCATAATAAAAAAGAAGCAATGCCCAAAGATATTTTTAATCTGTGCATAAATAATCTAATATATTCTATGATGTGTATGCAGCATCTTTTTTCTTTGTAAAGCTCCGTCTCGCTCTATTTGTCATTTCAATGAACGAATGAACGAAAAATCGTAAACTGTGAGAAAATTTTAGCAGGCTGCCTAATTTTAAACATCTTGGAAGCCATGTTAGCAAATAAGATATGGGAACGCAAGTTGACAAGATGTTTTAGCGACTTGTGAGAAAACATCTTGGCAGGCGTACTGAGGCCGCAGATGACATTAACAGGTATAGGGTAAAGCACACGATCAAAATACCAGGGTATCATAAATCTATAGATAGTTAGCAGCTTCTAAATCCTGATCGGATAAACGTTGTTCGATAGAGACATCTCAGTCGTAATCGTAACTTACGGCCACGGCGTCGTATACATTAACATTTAGTTACCGATTGATGGCCGTTGCCTTGAAAAAGGGTAAAGGGCACACAACCGACATTGGTAAATGATACTAAAAGTAGCGTATAAATAAAAAAAATACATTTAAGAAATTGTATATTATCTCTAGAGGTTCTAAGATATTTTTTTCTTGAAGATATTTTTTAGATCTGTAGGTAGATCAAAAACTTGCAATCGTTTCCACGCAGTCAATGTTGATATCATTAATATTGAAAACAGGAATTTCGCTACAGAACTTTACTGAAACTGAACTTCCTAAATTATTTGTATGTTATTATCTTATCTGTATGTTATTTGCGTGTCTTACTACATCGATTTGGTCATTGTAAAGACTGTTATGGTGTTATAAAGGTTTTTCATAAATTAATCGTATTCATCTTCTCTCTATCTTCTCGTATTCATCTTTCCCTAGTACACATATTCCGCAAATGTGTCTTACTTAATTAACTACAGTTCGGACAGGTAAGAACTTTAGAAAGGACGTAATAAATCACCGGCCATAGTTTTCCGTACGAACGTTGGAGTTTATAAAGATACAACCAGGAATATAGGAATTTCAGAAGAGTACATAGAATAATGAATGAAAACTACACTAAACTATTATTAAATCCGCGTGTGACCCTGAGGACATCGTTAACGATAACTCGCCGCATCTGGCGCCCTGTTAATAGTCGTCCCTACATCTATGAAATACTTTTAATGGTAGGACATATAAAAGAACATTTGTAGGCTTTTCATGAGGCTCATTGTCAAAGGCTTCGGTACAAATTACTACCCGTCCGTGTAAGCTGAATATGATGGATGACGAACATGAATGAGCTCACATTTAGACATTCTAATTCCTATAGAAGAAGCGAATAAAGAGGGAATTCGTCTCAGTGAAGAATTCAGTCGACTTTAACAATACGTAGGTAATTTATATTTATTTTCATAATCAATCTCCTTTTTAGCGCTCAGAAGTCGCGACAGCTTGACATTTTGCTAATGACATGATAAACACTCGCAAATGACTTGTTGCAAGTTAAAATGACACTTATTTTGGTGAAATAAAGTCATGTTTCGGGGGTGTTTGATGTCCGCGGACGCGAAAGTTGGGAGGGAAGCGCAAAATCTTGGTCGGGGGACAAACCGTCACAATCTGCGGACTCACCTCTTTAATAGAACGTCGAGACTCTCGCGAGTCCTTGTACAGTATTGATTAAATAACGGGGAAAGGTCAAAGGTGATTCTTAATATAAAAATCGATTCACGGTTAAAAAAAAATCTTTTACTGTTTAGTTTAAACGTGGAACATAAACAATTAGTAGGTAAAAATTCCTAGATCATACTAATGAAAAGTTAAGTATATTTTTTAGGAGTTATTCTCACAACCTAACATTATTCAAAAGTATAATTTTTTTTTTATAAAACACTATATTTTTAACCAAAAGAGAATTGAATGTAAAAAATACATCAAATCGTATGTAACTCCAGCCTTTCTGGAATTATAATATAATTCCATATTTAAATTCAGTGAGGCATTTCGGTTTCTTGAGAATATATTTGATCCGCACCGAGAAAGCTGCATATAAATGTCAAAACAAAGAAGGAAGACATCAAAGGGCGAGTTCCGGGCAATAAGTTGGATTTGAATAATTGCCGTCACGGGGAGGCGGGGAGCTGGGAGCGGGGAGGCGGGGAGAGGGCCACTCGCGTAACGAGTGCTGCCAGTAATTTATTTGAAGAGTTGCCTTAACTTGCGCAAGACCCTTTCTGTATCTTCAGGGAAAGTTGCCACGACCAACTTTTGGGGCTTCTCGACGTTTGGGAAATGGACGTGGGTAAAGATCGACTTGATACTTACGCTTTTTGGGGTGCTAAGAATGCTTTTAGGTCTTCATACGTTCACATAAAGGTCAATTTTGCATATATTTTACAACCTAAAAGAGCGGTACCTAGTACATAAGTGCTTATTCTGTTCGCACCAAACCAAACTGACAGAAAGTTACGATCGTTCGATATTATCGGTAAGAATATAAAATAATCTTTTAATCTACTATGCATATTTAAAGTTTAAAAACACAGGGCGCTGGCAACACCACTCGCCAAAAGAAAAAAAAACATACACATAAAGTAAATCGTTTGCTGGATATATTTTTCTCATCCCGAGTACAATAAATGGACAGTCGCGTATAAAAAGCGTTCGCATAATCTCGTGCCAACAACACGATCACATTACGGGGCCGTATTCAATTTTTCCCGCGAGTGTACACATGCCCGGCACCCTGATCTTCAACGTATAATGGCTTGTGCACACACGCTAGGGATGATATTCTATCGATGTTTTCAGATTATTAATCGAATTAACGCAAACCGTCACACCAACTGTAGAACTAGGACAAGAAAAAGTCGTCCTCAGAAAAATTGCCACGAGATAAAAGGCAGAAATAACATATTAGGCTCCAATACTTTATAATCTTGTAAGTAGACAAGACTTCCCTTCGATTATCTAAATAAAAATCCATTCGTCACTGTGAAAACGCTGACAGCCACTTTTAAAAAATCACATCTATGGAACATGATTTCAAACACACGCCAAGTATTTCACTTTTATCGATATTTTTATCAAGACTTTTTCCAAAATCGAACAGCCCTAGAGTTGAACACACAGCGATCAATGGATAAATATTAGCTTTAATATCCACTCGCGGGATGCAGTAACAACCCTTAACATCCGGCCGGATGAGAACGACCATCCGAACTCGATTGTACCTGTAATGTCAAACAATAATGAGCTGTCACCGCCACGCGACAAGGTTTATTTTATTTATCCTTCTTGTCTTGTTTTGATTTGGGAACGAAATTAAATATTAAGACATATTGAAAAGTTGTTTCTTGTCATGTTGTCCTGGTATCTAATTCAAAATAGCATGTTTATAGGTAATATCGAAAAACTATATTAGCTTAGATTATTATGTGCTGATAATGCAATGGCACAAAATTAATTAAAAGCATTAAAATACTGCTGTCTCGCTTATAAATGAGCAGGACGGCAATACCTGTGTTGTAGTTTGGTTTCAACAGAATCAATGTGGCAAAAAACTAACTCAATTCTATAAAAGGACGTTCAGAATTCTGTAAGCCTAGTACCTAGGTCAAAAGCGTCACAACCAGTAAATAAGTTACTAATTCAATATAATTTATTTGCTGTCGAAGCGGCTTTGAAACATAGGATCGCTCTCAAACAAACAAGTTATTTAATTAATTCTGAAAAACAAACAGAGCCCGATGAATTCCTACGGAATGATTTAAGCGCCGGGCTCGGAATATGAAAGCGAAATTGTTATTTTTCTGGTTGAAACACCCGCGAGGGCACAATTTTAATAAGTTCTTAATAATACCGAACTCCTTCATTCGGCGGTGGTAATCATTTGTTTTATTTTTATCGATTTCAATCACAAGGGTCCAAAAATCATATCGAATATTCAAAATAGGTCGTCACCGACCTTATCACCTTGATCCTAGAGTTCTTATTCGCTAATACTTGGCTTTTTACACAAAGTTGACAAGTATTTTTTTTTTTATTTGACGTTTTTATAAGTTGGTAATTTCTTAAGCTGCGTCTTACTTATAGTACAAGTCAAATCGACCCGCATAGGTTAGTAAAGTCACCTCCAAGGTCTAAAAAAACATCTCAAAAAGCTTACATATGCAAATTTATTATAACTAATCATTGAATTTCGATAAACAAGACATATCCGAGCGTACCTAAATAAAAAATATAATGGAAACAGTGGTAGCAGTAATAGTTACTCTACAAACTACTTCATAGTTGAAACGGATACGTCTAACTGTTTGTTAATTAGGGTTGGGTTCGTCTGGAGGCCACTCGGAATAATCAAAAAACAATCCCTGCACCGCCTCCCCCACCCTCCACTCCGCGCCCGCGCCGGTCACGGTACAGAACTATTCAGATGTGCGCGACATTCGCTCCCGCTCTACTGTGAGCAGCCAAAACCAAGTGTATTTGAAATCTATATCGTAAGCGGATTCGGAAACTTCTGAGACGGATTTCCCCCAGTGAACTACTATTCATATCCTTCTTCTTATTCTTTTTTTTATTACGAAAGGATGATTATAATAATAAGATGAGGAACGCAATTAGCGGTATTTTTGGCAATGTCGAGTTATTCATAGCAAGGACAAATACAAGATACACATTATAAATAAAAATTGATGATGACAGTGATCCATTCATGTTCTACGATTAAGTACTTACTGCCAAAGGAATAATGATCAAGATAACTTTAAAACTGACATTATAGCATACCGCTCATTTGAAGCGACAGCGACACACGTGCAAATTCGTAAATATCACACTACACCAGTTTTAATATATTTTCAACTTTTTTAAACATCAAATATAGCGTTTTCACTCCTAAAGTGACATGATTATGGGGTTACTTTTGATGTAGTTAGATCAGTTTCGCAATTTATTGCAGTTGTGTCACAGTATGTCGCTCCAAATGAGCGATACGTTTAAATTTGAGGCGGAATGTCGTGCAGTATTTTTCAATACCCATAACAACCACGATAGCAAATCCCTCACATCTGAACAGGTACTCTTTAACACAGCCAACTATTAGTTTAATTTAAAACACTTTTACACACGTATACAAACATTATATTTTCATAATATCGGCGAAATTGAATATCTTACGCGAAACACGCCTCTCGTGTCCGTATCTGCTGTAGGAATCCCTATCGTATTATTTTATTTCATTGTATCTATTTGCAATGGCTTTGCAACAGTATTTTTCAAACTAAAACTATTGAAAATAAATGTAATAAATGTCGGTCGCGGGCGGCGCGGCGGGGCGGTTGAAATCACGCGCAGAAGCTAATATGACAATGCTAATACAACAAAGCTATATTAAATTCTTCAAACAAAGACCCGCAGCATTCTCTTTAGACAAGTGAATCTTAATTAAAACTTTAAATTAACCCATCAAACGCTCGTAAACTAAACTAAACGAATATTTGAAGACAGCTTCGTAATTTTACGAGTAATATACAGATGTTTTTAAATTTTGTATTCAGAATCAGAATCTAGTAAGTAAGTTACTAAGTAAGTAAGCTGTGGTAGCCGAGTGGTCGAACGCACGCCTTGCAAATCAAAGTGTGCAGATTCAAACCCCGGCTCGCACCTCTGGGTTTATGTGCGAATCTCATTTTCATCCGAGATTACCACTTGCTTTGAAACGGTGAAGGAAAACATCGTGAGGAAACCTGCACGTCTATAGAAAGGCGTGTGAAGTTCACCAACCCGCACTGGGCCAGCGTGGTGGACTATAGCCCAAAAATCTCCCTCGTATTGAGGGAGAATGTGCCCGGTATAATGGCAATAGGCTCGCCCCCTATTACATTGGGACCAAAAATGCATCGGCACAGTGTGGACGCACTGCAGTGCACCTCTGCCTACCCCTTCGGGGAATACGGCGTGATGTATAATCAGAATCGTTTTTTTTTAAACATGTAAACTAATACAGGCACTTACGAATCGTCAATAAATAATAATAATAGTATCTCTTCCACCCATTCGGAATGCATTTCCTATGGAGAAGAATGGGCAAGAAACTCCATGGTTGCTGTTTTCCAATAAGGATTTGCATTTTTTGTGTTTTTTTTAATTAACAATATAATACAATATGATTTGAAATATTTAATGGTTATCACGACGTTTACGATTAAGATGTTTGCTTAAATTAGAGAAAGCTGGATTGAGTGACTTAGAAGTTATGACCAAAACGTTTTAGTGGTTCGTGTTTTAGGTATACATTTGAACTTGTCTCTTACGTTTACTTAATAATCTAATACCGGCCCAGTCTTACCTGAAACAAAAAAGGTTTTGTAAGTAACAGTTCCACGAACAACAGTAGGTACCTACTACGTACAGTAACGGCGGGTAGGCGGTAATGATCGCTGGTTTTAGGGTTCCGTACCCAAAGGGTAAAACGGGAACCCTATTACTAAGACTTCGCTGTCCGTCCGTCCGCCCGTCTGTCACCAGGCTGTATCTCATGAACCGTGATAGTTAGAGTTGAAATTTTCACAGATGATGTATTTCTGTTGCCGCTATAACAACAAATACTAAAAAAACAGAATAAAATAAATATTTAAGGGGGCTCCCATACTACAATCAAAGTGATTTTGTTTGCCGTTTTTATAGATAATGGTACGGAACCCTTGGCCGGTTTTTGTTTTTAATTAAGCAATTCGTGTCTAGATTTGTTATTGTACATTTTCCAACAACATTTAGATTGTTGTATAAACAATTATATGTTTCATCAACCGTATTTTTTTCTCAACAGTTTTTTGGTGACTATTTAACTATACATAGAGTAAATATCGAGGGGTGAAAGCCTATTTGACTTAAGCGACACTTTTGGGCGATATTTACTTGGAATACATACATATTTGGAATCAGCTATTTTTTCTGCGTCGAATGAGTATGCTCTCCTGTAAATACTAGATATAGCTTACCTCACGACTCTACATAGAAGTTTCCTATCCTGTGAGCTTACGTAAACTCAGTTTCAGCTACCAGGGGAGCATCACGCACTAGAGCTACAAATCTAAAAGGCCTCATAAAAAGTTTTTAATCTATTTACTTACGGCTACTTCTCTTTTTCTTTTGATCCTATTCCGACTTAGTAACGTTTCAAGACGAAAAGGAACTTTCATTCACTAACTATATCTGCCAGTGGATTTATAAAGCGTATGTAGTTACCTAATAATCTCAAGACATCCAAACATTACTTGTTAGGTAAACATCTATAAACCATTTAATGGACTTTAAATCATGTGAGTGCTTAATCTTTTAAGAAAATTGAATGCTATAAAATTTTACGATGTTTTCACAACTTCGACCGTAAAATTCATGTCCACGCTGAACATAACACGTACATTAACAGCTATAGGCACCAGGTTAGCAGGTATCGCGGGAGATATGGGTCATACTGACTGACTATTCTCTTTGAACTCGTGAAAAAGAACAATCCATATTTCTATTTATTATCTCCTTACAAAAAATCACATTAGGAGGCAGGTAATAATTTTTAACTTTTATCCAATAATGATACACGTCTGTAGATACTATATCCCGTTTATCATTTTAACATAATAACTTTGGTGGGACGTGTATAATCAATATTAGATTCCAATTTTTAATAGGTCGTTTTAGCGTCTTCATTTTTGATGGTACAAGACACAACTAAGTATTGCATGTAAATAAAATACACACATGGATTTTAGATACCCATCATCTATGTCTATTTGGCGATAACCGTAGACATAGATGACGTGTGTATTTAAAACCCAACATAATATAGGCTGGAGTGTCACACAGCCCGTTTCAAAGTCAAGGTAATCCCGATAGTTGATAGGGCACACAGATTCACTTGTTTGCCCTTAAGTAATGCACTTGATCGCCCTTCTAACGTCCCCGAGACGGCTTGTTCAGGGGGATAGACGTGCGTTTAATATTTTCATTTTATGAGTCACATACCTACCCAAGAATTTACTTTCATAGCACTAGGGGTCATCTCAAATATCGTGTGGCAGTAAGCAACTGCTTATTTACACACATTCCACACCCACACCTGTGGGGTTAGCACGCACGTCAACACAAGACTTTTGTCACGAATTCGCTCGTATGATCTCTGTCTAATTTCATACGAGAGAAAGGGACAAAATCAAGATATACTGTGACATAAGACTAGTCTTGGCGCTCATGCTACAAGTACTGATCGACACTTCAACTAACAGAGATAGAGCTATACATAAATTTAGGGTATGCCCGTTTTGACTATCACTAGGAGACGCCTAAACGCTATGCTTAAATATGAAGCAGTTGTCAGTTATAGACGTTATGGTGTATTCATATTTAGGCATTTCCTTGTGTTCAAATGGGCATACGTCAATTGGATACGTACCAGGCAGACAGAGATTGAAAGCAAACGAATATCAGCAAATTGCAATAATTCGGTATTTTATATTATGCTAAGAATATGGTGGGACTTACATAAAACACAGACAAATTTAAATAAAGCATTATAATCTACGGACAAAGTAATACAAAGCGAGTGCAGTTTATGTCTGATCATCAAACGAGCACGTCGATCGCCGCTCGCCGTACTGTAGCTAATGGCGGGGGAGGGCCTTTTCAATTCAATACCAGGGGGACAGAACCGCAAAGCGTTGGATTATCTTCTGGGCCAATTCTACCTAACCTTCTCTTCATCTAGTTACCATAGATAGACGAACTATCATTGTTTATTCAGAGGGGAATACATTTTGATGTTGGTACTAATATCTAAATTATTATTCTTAATTGTACTGAAGTAAAAGTAATACTCAGAAAAACAAATCAACTCACTTATTAAAACAACACATTATTCTTTATCTTTTATTTGAAAACATAAAATAAATTACATTTTTATTGTGTACATTTAGAAATTTTTATATGAAGCAGTTATAACTCGACATATAAAAAATAAATACCTACTGAGGAAAAACGTGGTACCTAACAGATATGAAGTAATATAAAATCATGTTTCAAAGTTGTTATCAGTTCACTGATAATAAAACTAACTCGATGTTTGATTTCTGTGCCGGATAAAACATTGTTAAACATATTTTATTTTCATAGTAGAAATGCAAAAACGTGCATAATTTCATTCACAGTTATTAGGATGACATAATTTAATGCAAGCTAAAGGATCTTTCATTACATCATCCTCTACATAAATATAATCGTCTCGTCTCTGTATTTAGTAGGGCACTCCAACAATGTTATGCTGACCTGGTAGTTCAATACCAATGTCGCAATAAAATTTTCTATAATTAGTAAGTGCTTGTGCCGTCCACCGTCCAATTCACAGTATGTATGTATGTAAAAGTCAAAGTTCACCCAGTTGACCTAATGCGAGTTGGTTGATTTAAAGCTAAAACTAATTTAGTATTAACGAGCATTGATTCGAAGAAACTGAAACACAGATATATGTCGACAAACATTCTTTAGATGTAAGTAATGTTTAAAATATCCGACATATTGGAATTTAAAGCAAAATGTAGTAGGTAAGTACTTATCATCAATACATACTAAGATTTCTTCGAAGTGTTTCGATCTAAAGGTGGGGAAAACTTCAAAAACAGGAGTTATCGAGTTAACTTTTAACAGGGCGCGGGGTCGCTCGTCAAACTTATTTGATAATTACTTTAAGTCGCTCCAGAAGTTAAGAATAATTATAATTTGTCTAACTTGGCCATGAGGCGAACTAGGTTGGCTTGGAACAATGTCGAGGATTTCAGATAACAGTCATTTTAACAAGGCCGAAATTGAGATCAACCTTACGAGTACCAGGATACCATAACTATAAACAGTCCCAAGTTTCGGATGAGCTCGAATTTTAAAATCAACACCAGAATTTCGGACGAGTAAATAAAAGCACAGAGCAAAAAACTGCTAGTGTTGTGACGGGTCGTTTGTCACGAGTCGGATTGCTATAACTACGCAAATGCGGGAACTGTGTTGCCGGCGTTGAAATATTGTTCCTATTTCAAATATATACGAATTGAAATCACGAATATACTGCTAAAAATACAATGAACGATAAAATAAACATTGAAGTATATTTTATTTCGTCATATAATCAATATTTTGTAATGATTTTTCAAAACCAGCTTTTCGAACTTTCCAAAGAAGGAGTATTGATTTGAATATCTTAAACTTAATACGTACAACTTAATAATAAAACTCCGTCAAAATGAGTGCCAGGACTACAAATAAGTGCACATCAATAATACTTAAAAAAGAGCATTTCGTGATGGTGATAGAAGAGCCACGCAGTAAGTCTTGTTTTATGGGCAGCCCGCATAGACTTTTTTATGGATATTGGATCTTTGCGATACTGCCATTGTCATAACTAAATCATAATACCTACTAACCGTCATATTGATATGACTTGGTTATCGACAAACAGCCAATTTATAGAGATGTATTTTTAATTTAGAGCAGGGATTCCCAAACTATTTCGGGCAAGAGGCCCCACTTCCAAAATGAACTGATAAATCGAACCCTCATAGCCAAATTACTCTAAAAATCATATCTCTAGTTTTTTTCCCGATTGATACAAAATATTTACCAATTTAAACTTGGCGTGGACGCCATTGGGAATGACAGTTTTAGAGTAAAAAAACACTCCATCCAAAAGGCACGACATGTTACGCATACCAAAACAACACAAGGTTAGCTGAAGTGACGTCAAATGGAACAAGTAAAAATACCGGCACATCTAAAGCTGCAAGTCATGAAACAAATAAAAGTAGAGTTGGGCGGACAAGGGCGGATCCCAGGAGGGACAGAACTCCCCGCGAGTCTAACTACGATATCAAGTAATAACGTGAAATAAACTCGATATAACAAGTCGAAACTTTACATTGGCATCGACAGGTAGACGCACGTCGCTTGGAAAGTTCTACAGGTTTGTAGTCTAGAAACTTATCATCCATTTACAGCAGCATTATACAGATCGTATCAGAAGTCCGAAATAATACTTGGGGGCCATATAGGACAGATGATAAGCAATCAACACGTTCAAGCAAAATATACGTAACTAATTTAGTTTCTGAGCAATTTGTGTCCAAAGTTGGTGTCAAAACTTACGCACCGCGACCCTAAAAATCAGCTGATGAGGCGAATGAACTCGCTTTAAAATGATGAGGGAGTGATAGATATGACACAAGGTTTTTACCTACGAGCATAGTTCAATACAGAAATAAAAATCGGTCACTGTAGTTACCTAACTATGACAAAAAAATCATACTTCATTTAAATCGATGTAAAGTAAAACTTCTACACAAGCAAATAATCCATTTTTGTTTTAGTTTTCGTGAACGGATTTTTTTTTAAACTGAAACATAGTGAGAGTTAATTAAAAGAAAAAAAATATTATTTTATTATTATTATTTGTCTTTATCATAATCACTACAATTCTCAGAATACAAGTAGGTACCTAATGATGTAGACAATTATTAGAATTGGTCTGGCATATCTGAAATACTTTAATCTTTGATTACTCTAATAATCATGGCCGCGAATATGTCAATGTAGCGGGCGGAGATATCACACAGAAGGACAATTTTCGTCCAATGACAAATCATCGGCCATATTGCATCAGCGGTGATTGGCCCAGCGTTGCAGCGCGGTAAAACACTGTGCCTTCGTGCAATGTCGGAGCGGTCCTTTGATATTTTTATTTAATAAAAATAACGTAAATCAAAATATTTATTTAGTTCCTTGCAATCTGTCAAGGCGTTAACTTGTGTTCCGAAAAATGTCTCGTTCTCCGCGTAATAGTGAAGTTTTGAAGTGTTTTCAATCTCGGAAAACTATGAGATGATTTTGTGCATAGGTGCACCTAAAGGGAATACCGGTAACAGTTTTGTGATTTCTTTTATGTCCTCTAAAAACGTGAAAGTAATATTTACTCAAGTGTGCAGGTGGGTAGGTACCTACCTAGCTCTTTGTGATATGTGAGAAGTGAATAAATTCCAATTAAACCCACGGATTGATACACTGCACACATGGCCACGGGTAAATACTTACCTACTATTATTATCTTTATTGCAGTTTTTACTCGGACGATTGGGTCCTTTAATTAAGTAAGTGGTTACCCAGATACCTACTTACTATTACAATTAGTGAAGAAAATCTGTTAAACGAAAACTTACGTACCTACCTACCAACTAAAAACTTCGTTATGGTCGCTAGTCGCTACCCAGATACCTATTTACTATTACTGTTAGTGAAGAAAATCTGTTAAATGAAAACTTACGTAGGTACCTTCTAATTTACAATTTTAATAACCTTACCAACCAACCTACTTCTTAAGAACGTAGTTATGTAATTAGGTAGATACCTAGACACCTGTTGTAAAAAAAAATGACATCTTATTCATTAGTACCTAAATAGTGTTTGTAAGGTAGGTAGGCCGTCTGGGATCCTAGATAGATACCTACACACTAACCCAAGTTTCAATAGCACAAACCCCCTACGGTAAAGCTGCCGCTCACGGCCAACAGCGTCGTCATTATCAAAAATAAAACAGCTACCAGGTTCATTTTGATAGAAAGCTACCTACCAAACCACAAAAGATTTAATAATGTTTGCTATTTAGCAACAAAAAATAAAATGTATGAATGCGTTTTACAAAAGGTGTCTCGATACCTACCTAATTACATAATTACCTTCATTAAAGGAAGCTTGGTTCTCGGCGGTTAAATATTACAGTAATTTCATTACCAATGTTTTGTTCATTCTCATACCTACCTAGGAATATCAAAATTACTGTCAATTACAATGACCGACGAGTGCAAAAGAGAGGCGCGAGTGCGAAAGAGACCGCTGCGGGCGAGTTGGCAACGGGCGACCGACACAATCAAAGCCGCTCAAAGACACCGCGCCGCCGCGCGCCGGCCGGCCGCGTGCCGCCGCCGCTTCACCCCTGTACCCCACCCCCGCGCGGCTCGTGTGATAGAGTACTAGTACCCGCTGTGGGCGGGGTTTGTCACAATGGGTGTGAAGCATTGACCTTTAAATAAACAGCTGGTCCACGTTTTGCGAAGGGCCGACCGAAAATTGTTTAAAAAATGAATTTCCTAGATTTGTATGAAAGAATAAAGTTAAGAATTTTAACTTAATGTCTGGGCCATATAGCTCCACTCCTTATAGCGATATACAGGTTCAATTATTATTTCGGACTTCTGATACACCCTGTATAACACTTACGAACTGAAAAATATAATCGTTGGTGGTTTATTGATGGAAAAAAATTAAAGCGGAATTTTGATTCATTTGCCGAGTGACGCTTGGAATTCGTTTGGAGGAGGTCCAGTGTGGTTTGTGTCTAAAAGTGGACACCTTCGGGCCGTTGGATAAATTATGTCAAACAATAAAATACGCTCAGTGAATTGGAAAAGAAGGAGAAGAACCTACAAAACCAAACCCAGAAGGCTATTTTGGAGACTCTTTTGTACAAACTTTTTGTTCAATCAATTTTAATCTGTGAAGATTTGTTGATAGCACGGGACTACATACTTGTATCTTAATATATTAATACTATTTGTCTGTAAATCTTCCTAAGAATAAATAAATAAAAAAACTTTATAATAAAAAATTAAACCGCCGAAAATTTTAAAAAGCAAAAAATAATATACCTTTTTTATTTAACCTTAATAACAAAGTTCTTAAACTAATGTAAGTATACCTAAGTCATTTTGAGTCGGCGCCAAACAAGCAAATTAATTAATTTAGTAAAGTGTGATGAACGGCGGCGGCGGCGCGGCGGCGGCGCGGCGCGACACGCACCTTCGCTGGAAAATGCCGAGCGTTCACGAAGTTAAGTCAGCGAGACAGCAATACACAGCGAGATAGCGATACACAATGTGTGCGAGTGGTCGTACGGAGAGTACATTTTTTGGAATGTTAATGTTTGTCGCTGAAGATTTCACGTTGCATTGTTAATTTCATTTGGTTATTTCTTTAAATTTATTGTTTATTAACTGTTTGGCGCCGACTCAAAATGACTTAGGTATACTTACATTAGTTTAAGAACTTTGTTATTAAGGTTAAATAAAAAAGGTATATTATTTTTTGCTTTTTAAAATTTTCGGCGGTTTAATTTTTTGTTAAAAAGTTTTTATTTTATATTTTTTTGTGGCTAAAATCTACTACTTAATCTGAATCTACTGTTTGTTTTTTTGTAATACACAACTCAGCATTAAAATTTGAGAATTAACAATAAATCTCTCCCTATTTTCCCACCTTTCGGGTAGGATTTTTGTTCCTAATTTATATAGGACCAACTTCGAAGTTATACCCTAACCAATACGTGTCGAAACGTGAACCTCTTCTGTTTTCTTCGTTGGTTAAAAATGGGTATAATTCCAAATAAAGTCCACGTGGGCGTAGGTATATCATTGTGTAGGTGCCAATCTATATCAGACTAGGCAAATACACACATGAATTGGCACCGACTACAAATGTAATGAATTATAAGGTTATTTGTAACTTTTTAGTGTTTTTAGTGTGTTAAGTTTTTGAAGGCGAATTTAGTATCTATTTTGTGAAAAGATGCAAGTATTAGCACCTCATAACAGCCCAAAAAAGGAATTCACCCCCCTCCACCCTTTCCATCCCATCGTTTCGATATTTGTTAACTATCCGTATTAAACAAAAAATATTTTTCGAAATCGGCTCACTAACGCCGAAGATATGCTATAGTCCAGAATGCAAACTTTATCACCCCATTTCACATCCTATACATTTTTTTTTTCAAAATTCCTAAAACACGTATTTCTTTATTTTATATGTAAAATACATATACAAAGTTTCAAGTCGATCAAAAAATAATTTTTAATTTATGTGACCTTCAACCCCTCATTTCACCCCCAAGGGGGTTAATTTCTGATAATATTTTGAAAATGGGACCACCCTCGAAGAATTCCTTAGCAAACGTCATAAAAAAATTCGAAATCGGTTTAGTGACGCCGGAGATATGCGTGATCATACATAAAAAAAATAAAAAAAATAAAAATAAAATATACGCGTCGAATTGAGAACCTCCTCCTTTTTTTTTTTCGCCGGTTAAAAATAAATAAACTTTATTTCTCGCGCATGCAATTCATTACTGTGTGGGTTAAAGTCCTGTACCCATAGCATGACCGTGTAGACATAAGTTTTATCTCTTTCAACTGTCAGATTTGTCGAGAAAATGACGTGACACCGATGTCCAGTACAAAAAGCTTGATGCGCTCACTAACATCGAAGCCTCGGTCTGCCGTCTCTCCCTAACCGGCCACTCGGCCATAGTCATTGCCTCTATTTACCTTCCACCTGACAAGCCTCTACTTAGGAGTGATATCGAAGCACTCCTTGGTCTGGGAAGCGCGGTCATTCTGGCTGGTGACTTCAATTGTAAGCATGTCAGTTGGAACTGTCACTATTCCACTCCCAATGGCAACAGCTTGTACGATCTGACTAACCGACTGGACTTTGACGTAATCGCGCCAATGCATCCCACCCACTTCCCCAATAATATGAACCACCGACCCGACATACTTGACATGGCACTCCTGAAGGGGGTAACCTTAACGTTGCACTCTTTAGAGGTACTTTCGGAGCTTCACTCAGACCACCGTCCTGTCCTTATGCGACTCGGACCGACCCCGTCCCACGCCCCACCCACGCGATCGGTGCTGGATTGGCATGCGCTAAGAACCACCTTGGAGGATGCCGCCTCGGCACCTATCGCAAACGCCCCTACCTCCATCTCGTCCCCTCAGGACACGGCCCAGGCCATAGGTGCCCTCTATGAACATCTCAGCTCGGCCATCAGCCAGTCATCTAAGCGGGTCGTAGTGGGTGATCTTCACCGATTTGTCCTGCCGGATGACATCAAAGAGCTAGTCCGAGTCAAGAACGCCTCCATCAGAGCGTACGACTCTTATCCCACCGTAGAGAACAGGGTCCGCATGCGCGCCTTACAGAGGGACGTAAAGCGCCGCATTGCGGAACTCCGGAACACTAGATGGGACCAATTTCTAGGAGGGATCTCGCCATCACACCTGGCATACTGGCAGGTGGCGAAAGCTCTCAAATCAGACACTGTAGTCCAAATGCCCCCCCTTACGCGCCCCTCAGGCTCCCCTCCCGCATTCGATGATGACGAGAAGGCCGAGCTTCTCGCTTCCGCTCTCGAAGAGCAATGTTCGCCTAGCTCCCAACCCGTAGACCCCGCTCACGTAGAGCTAGTAGATAGGGAAGTAGAGCGCAGGTCCTCCCTACCCCCATCCGAACCCCTCCGCCCTACCACTGAGACAGAGGTCAAGGATCTAATTAAGGGGCTTAACCCCAAAAAGGCCCCCGGTTCCGATGGCATAACCAACCGAGTTCTTAAACTCCTACCCGCCCAACTCATCTGCCTTCTTGTGACAGTCTTCAACGCCGCCATGGCCAATTGCATCTTCCCCGATGAGTGGAAAGATGCAATTGTCATTGGCATTCACAAGCCAGGCAAGCCCTCCACTGCCCCGTCTAGTTACCGTCCCATTAGTCTCCTTAAAGCCATCGCCAAGCTCTACGAGCGCTTGCTCTATGCAAGACTCAGAGAGTTTGTCACTTCCCATGGCATTCTCATAGATGAGCAGTTCGGCTTCAGAGCCCAACACTCTTGCGTCCATCAGGTGCACCGCATCACGGAGCACATTCTCAAGGGGTTTCATAGACCGCGTCACCACAGCACGGGAGCCCTCTTCTTCGATGTGGCGAAGGCGTTTGACAGGGTCTGGCACAACGGCTTGATTTACAAGCTGTACCTCTTGGGTGTGCCGGACAGTCTCGTGCTCATCCTGCGAGACTTTCTGTCAAACCGCACCTTTCGCTACCGCGTTGAAGGGGCGCTCTCGGCCCCTCATCCTATTAGGGCAGGAGTCCCTCAGGGCTCCGTTCTCTCCCCTCTTCTCTACAGCCTGTTCACGAACGACATCCTTCGTTCGGACAGAGTTCAGCTCGCTCTATACGCGGATGATACCGCTCTCTATTTCTCGCATAGGAATTTGGGTATTATCACCCGCACTCTCCAACGCGCAGTGAATTCTTTGGGTGAATGGTTCCGGAAGTGGCGCATTGAGGTGAACCCGGAAAAGAGCGCAGCTGTGCTCTTTACCAGGGGCGCCTCACATCGCCGCCCCCGTGCTCCCCAGTCTAGGCTGGGCACCATCTCCCTGTTCGACCAAAGCATCCCCTGGGCAAACCAAGTCAAATATCTAGGTGTCACTCTAGACAAATCCCTCACTTTCGGTCCCCACATTAGGAAGGTGTGCAACCGAGCAGCCTTTGTGCTCGGTCGCCTTTATTATCTGATCTGCAAGCGGAGTAAAATGTCCCTTAGAAATAAGGTGACACTTTACAAAACTTGTGTCCGCCCCATTATGTCATATGCCAGTGTAGTCTTCGCTCACGCGGCGAAGACACACCTCAACCGCCTGCAAGTAGTGCAGTCCCGGTTTCTCCGTAGGGCCGTAGGTGCCCCGTGGTACATACGGAACGTAGATCTCCACTCCGACCTTGACCTCTTCTCCATTCAAAAACACTTCAAAATAGCGTCCGAACGCTATTTTAAAAAAGCCGCGTCGCATTCAAATCCTCTAATTGTCGCCGCCGGCAATTACGAGCCAGACCCCGCGCACACATCATCAACACGACGCCGCCGTCCGCGGCACGTGTTGATTGATCCTCCTGACACCATCACTGCTCTCCTCGACCCGGGCGTCGAGAGGGCCACTCACACACAGACATCAGCCTCAAACAGACACCGACCTCGCCGGCGAGGTCGAGGAACCCCCTCTTCTGCTCGTAGGTGCATCTTTGCACCGAGGAGCGCAGTCATTACCTCTCCCCTCACGGCAACTGCCCAAGCCGAGGTCGTGCCCCATGTGGCGCCCTTGAGCTAGTTGCCCACCTCTTCCGCCCTTAAGGCTTTGGCTGGAGTCGCACTCTGCACTCGCCACTCCTCCGGTGAAGCTGTAAAGGCCAACTCACGGCCAACAGCGTAGTCCAAAAAAAAAAAAAAAAAAGCTTGAAGTGACGTAATTTTCTTGAGAAATCTGACAATTGAAAGAGACAAAACTTATGTCTACACGGTCATGCTAAGACTACTGATAATTCATTTTTAACTGACATCCAAAAATGATTAGGTTCTACGTTCGTCTAGAAGTATTTTTGAAAGTGAAGCCTTCAATCGACCGCCGAATGCATTTCCTCAGTAGTTTACCTTTTCAAGCGTCCTCGGAGGCTGGCGTCGGGTCTCGGTCCAATCATTACAGTGTTTGTCCAATCCTATCTCCCGGGGACTAGCTTAACTTTGTGTTGGCAACTCGCGGTGCACGATTGGGTCTTTCCACTGAACATATTCAGTATTCACTCTAGTAACACTGTTATGAAGCTCTATTAATTGGAGCAGTGTTCACATTATACGCCCATATATATACACCCTTACCTATTTAAAACTTGAAACGTTCTTCTATTTAAGGAAGTAGCTACAGTGTCGTGCCCTTCACTCCAGAATATTTAGAATTTACCTACTGCACTTCGTAATGTCGAAAAGAAAATAAGTCGTTCCTCCGAGCTGAAGTTTAAACGAAAATAATAATACTGTGAGTGCCTTGCAGTTACGTGAACCATAACACTTCTATTACTGGGAATAGCGACAAAATTGTATGATACCTTAGTAGCATAATCCTCCAATCCAGACATTTGCGGGAATTACTATCAATTCTCTAAAAAGGCGAAGCATCGCTTTGATACATTTAAAACGATGAACGAGAAAATCTCGCTCAAAGCTCTGAAACGGACATTTATTTAAACGACCATCCATTCGGGCGAGTCTTTCAGACAAATCTTGATCACAGCTGTTATCTCCTGAGACTGATTGCGCCTTTAGACCGGCGCGCGCTGAGCAAAGGGTAAGGATACAATTTAAGGTAGATTGTGGTCAGACAGGGATTAACTTGGATTCGGATCAGCCCCGGGAACCGAGTTCGATGATGTAATAAAATAAATTTGTCAGAAAGAAATTACACAGGCGTTCGGTAAAACTCTATACTTCTGTTACATAAGTGGATCGCTCTGCAAGCTTGCGAAGATATCAAGCCATTTTTAGAATTTATAATAAAGTATAATTGAATTCGTAGAAAACGGGGCTGACTAAGCTAATAGAAAGATAATAAAAAGATGTATTTTACATATTTTTTTTCCCACATAATTAAAGGAAAGTAACAAGAGTTAATTAAATGAAAGTAACTTAACAAGAGTTGAAACAAGGTTACCAATAGGTATGTAATTTTAACTAAAGAAATATTGACTAAACTAATGCATGAAATCGCATCGCTACTCAGTCAGCAGAGTAAACTAAACCTGACGCGACAATTTCCGCGCGCCGCCCGCGATTTACCTCCACGTAATCATAATTACCTGCAGCGCTGGTGGAAGAGCGCTGGAAATGCTGTTACCGTGTATGCTATCCTAGTAGATTAAAACTTGCCGTACAGATTATTTTGAGTGGAAAATGAAATGAAAATGTTGCTAGTCTATATGCTACCCTGGTCAATGTTATGTACTTTAGAACATCTAATGAAAGTGCAGAGGATGTTAAGCATACCGTGGAAGACTTGTAACACCTGGAGGTCACAACTTAGTTTCATTAACACCTACTTATATAATCTCACATAAAGTCACAGAACTAATCTAAGAACTATGAAGTATTTCCGTTAAACCTGTGCAAGTTTGAAACAGAAAACTAGCTAATGAGATATTAACCTAATTTACTTTCGATCGATTTTAATAGACCTTATGTTATACAATAGGTACATATAGCTTACTGCTTTTAATACAGACTGTCCTATATCACGCCACATCAATCTACGTCCTCAAGACAGCCATCCACGATTATCTTATAATAAAACTAAACATAAATAAAGCAACATTTAAGATACGTGGGAAATTAAGTTAGTTAATACGACAACATGACTAAGTGTGAAAGGTAGTTTAAGCTTTCCAAGTTAATAAGCCATTGGATGTAGCCCGACTGTGGTATGTTACCAATCAAACATAACCTTCAAATCCGGACAGTCACTTCCGAATCGGGACGTGTTGTAATCCTATACCTCAGGGTGGTGTGTGACCCGCGCACGTTTCGCAGCAGCCAGGACGCGACTCCTCGTCGATAGCCAATTCATCCGGGATCGACGCTTGATTTATACTACGCTGTCGTGTACGGGAAATTATTTCAGGCGTGCATTAAGTTATGATTCGTGGAACGAAATGTTATTTTAAATCGATGAAATTGGGATTCGTATAGCCCAAATTGAATATTGCGAGTCTCTACAATATTTTCCGTGAAAGTACAGACGACAAGACCAAATATCATCTGTTTTTATTTGGAAATATAACGGAATGGTATAGTCATGCCTCGTTAATTTATATTTACGAGGAAACGTGGCAGGTCATTTTTCTTTTATATACGACGCAATATTACTATTTACGCTCCGATAATTTCTATTGAGTTGACCTTTTTTCTGACGCGAAAATAGTGCCTCATTTCACCTTTACCGTAATGACGTCATTATTATATTTGTGCCGATAGAGAGCCACTCCCAGAAACGTAAAGCTCGAACAGCCGGGCGAACGTAACCTTTGTCGGATAAAAAGCTATAAAGCAATAATTAGGGTAAGGTGTGGTGTTGTATATTACATGAACATATCCAGGGCGCGCACTCAGCGACACAACTTGATGAATTTCGGAGTAAGAGTCGTTTTAGTTTACAGCCATTGAATTAAGTGCAACCATAACTGGGGAGGCACAAATAACAAAGAGTCCTAGGATAACAGAATAGGTAAGGAAGTGAAATACATACTAAGAACGACCACTTCAGTTCGGATAAGGAGCAATCAAATGACGTTTGACCATTGCATCATGGCAGAATTTTTCGCATATCGTTTTGATCTCGTAACAGAAAAAATATTAACGATTAACTAGCAATAATATCAGCATTAACTTAACGGTCAACGGAAACGGTGAACACGTACGCGTACGGTGGGAATTGCTCAATTATTGTTACAAGATTTAGCAATATCGATTCTTACCTGTAGCGAACACACACCTCAAATTCAAACAAACCGATCGACCGACCGCACCAACATTGAGGCTGTCTACATAACCCACGGCACCCTTACGGGTATCAAATATCAAACACGATTAACGTCGTATTGTTTGACTTTGCTAAATTAGGTTGCCGAGGAGAAATGGCATTACGAGCTATGGATAAACCGCTTCAATGGCTATGTGCGCCTGGTATTTCGCTGCGAATATTGCAACTGGTGATATCGTTTCCGCGGTTCCGTAGAACTTATCGTGAAAATGTTACATTTATACATTGGCGACACAGGCCAAATCCGAAATAGGGCGAGGCAATCTTATTAAAACGTAACGTAACGTCGACGATACGACTACGGGTCTGTCTCAAAGTGGATAGAGCATAAAAATGAAGCTCTGTATCATTTTTATATGCAAAAATATTACAAGACTGGAGTTATGAAACTGTAAATCAAATGTACACGCTTATCTTAACTGACGTGAGCTTTATGAATCAAGAAATGTAGTTTAACATATATTCAAGCGTAATTCATCTTTTGAATGGAAATCGTGATTGCCTTCAACTGTTTAAAATTATGATTTAAGCCAGTGAATAATACCAACAAAATAGCAAAATAATGGACGTTTGAATAAATTCGAAATCGTGCAAAAATGCAAAGCCAGTTATTAAAATGCAAATGGCAACAATGCTCCCATCCAGCTGGCATCGCTGATAGAATGACTTTTTTTACATCAGGGCGTCTAAAACCTCAGTCCCCCCGTGATCATGGTTGCTGTAAAGCAGCCGAAACGTCGGGAAAATAAAAAAGTAAATAAATAAACTAAAAAATGAAATAAAATAGTAAAATAGTTTTATTTCAATGTATAGTATTCGCGTTAATATAAGAAAACAGTAAATAAAACAGTTGTTAAGATGTCCCGACAGGCTAATAAGGAAAAGCTAGCTAATTATTTTCGATCGCCCTCATAACCTAGAGGCGGGTCCCTAGTGGAGGTTCGTAGGTTGTAAAGGGCCGTATCTGGCGCCGCAGCAGGCCGGGCCCGCGAGCCGCCTCGTAAAATGTTACAACCACGCCTTTACCTACCCTGGTCGCCTTGGCAATGTAGATATTATACCTATGGCCTCCGATACGTTGGTGTAGTGTCACCTGATTTACTAGGGTAACATAAACTGCGCTATAAAATTTGAGAGTTGATAGTAAAATAATGAAAGTCAAATACTATTTTCGGTCAGGTTTATTATATTGAAAACTCCAAAATCTGTTTGTATTGATATACTAAGAATTAACAAATTTAATAGAGTACTTTTTAATATCTATAATAGTTAAATACTTGGTGACAAAGTAGACACAGAAGTGGACTACTTATTAATGATTTTTTGATCTCTTGAAATTCTGCGCCGACGAGCACTCATACTACCGCACAACGGGGAAAAATCAATCCTAGACACAAAGGCATTACTATATGTATTGTTTGTATATTTCCTGCTCGCTCGGATGATCAATCGCCTCATTATGTTGGTTTTGTCTGAGCCTCACAACACAGCTCTTGTAATTCTGTTATAGATCTTGATATTGCTTTGTAAGGTGGAACAATAAGGGCTCAACTTTCTACCTAATACTCTATATTGTACTTATGTTTTGATTATGTGTTGGAACTTAATTACTTACACTGTCCGAAATTATTTATATCTTACTTATTTCCAGCCTGGAATGGGTCTAACTCAAAGACCTCCGCAAATAGGCGCGTCTACCTATCGATCTAACTATATTAACACATGTTTCCCACAAAATGTTATCGATCACGCGAGTGATGGTCGCGTGGCTTTTGACATAGAAAATCAATCTTTATTTATATTACAGCAGAGTATATTTAAAAAAAGTGAGCCGTCTCGGGATGCCTAGCAGATGTGAAACATAAAACGAGTCTAAGCGGCGGAAAGAACCGAGGAGCCACGAAGCTCGAAGTTTTGGGATTTGCTGTCACTCGCTAAGCGCGCCATTAAATTTTTCACATCAAAACAAGTGAACTATCTCACCTCAGTGCAGTCAGTACATTCAGAGGGTTTAGCAATAGGAAGATCTCGGAAATCTTAATCTATTAATTACTGACCGACTTCAATGCAGTTTGAAAATAGAATTAACACAGTCTGCCTGTTTCAGTAACCCTAAACATATGTATCTGTCTGGTCCTGGTCTGAGTGTAACTGGGATCGCCTCAGTCCATTGTACGGTACCCATAATACAAGCTTTGCTTATTTTGGCATCACACGATGAGTATGTGTTGTTTGGCAATATTTATTTATTTAACATTTTTGAATAACCTCTATGCAGACCTAGATGAGCCTAAACAGTATAAAGGAAAAACTGAGTCATAAATCACTATACCTTTTCTTATATCACCGTACCTCCGTAACGTGAGTGTTCGTACGCGTGTCAAGTGAGAACAACGTCGACATTAGTGTCAAATATCGTCGCGTACGGTCGCTGGGAGCCTTTACACGTGCTACAGGTCAACAGCCGATCAACAATGCACATACAAAATATTGTATAACATGACTACCTTACAATGAATCTGTGAGCTGTTAAACAAATCAGCAATATTCTTTTATCGCTAAAGGAGAACTCATGATAAAGAGAAGACACGGGGCCATCGCCCCGAAAAAATACGACGCATAATACGGTTAATTTCATAATTCTCCGCCTCTTTGTACAACAAAATGTCGAGATAGGGGCCGATTCTTATGTGGGAACTTTTAACTAACCGAATGACTTTGAATATGATTTTGCGACAGTATTCTCTGGAAACAGATTTGCGCCCTTCGTATTACGAATGGAAACGCTCAGAGTAAATGTAAGTAGCTATCGCTTATCCATTTGTTTACCTGCAGGTATACGCACACCGTTGTCTATAATGACTGCAATAACGTCCATAATAAAATTAACCTTAAATTTTAAGACCTTTTAAATTAATTTACTCTAATAATACTTGTACGTAAAGATGCCACTGTAAGTATTTTGCAAATAGATTTGTTTTAGCAAATAAAAGGGTAAATATACAATACCTTATGTCGTACCCGATAACTACAGCTCATATGTACTAGGATTACATAACCATGAATCATATCAACCGAAGATACTCCCGAGTCGCCGCGGCGCTCGAGAACAGAGTACGATGAACCGGCTACAAAAGTTTGTGGCGAGATTCCAAATCAAGTAACATTGGATCATACACATATAGACTTGCATAAGGGATCCTTGGGCTAAGTCAGATTTACAATAAATTAATGAAATCGAAATACTTTGACGATATTTAGGCTCATGCAGTACACCTCTGCCTGCCCCTTAGTGCAACGCAAGGATGATGATTGATGATGGTCTTATTATTATTTTATCGTAAACATCCTTAAAATGTAAAAGGATATCAAGCATCGGATTATCCGGGAAACATAAACAATCAGGAGCTCGCATCAATCAAATGGTGCTGAACAGATTGCGGATCGCACGCACGCAACTCATCATCAGTCGCCGCAACGCCCGCCGGTAATTGGCTGGACCCGCAGCCAGCTATTATGCCAGTGAAAACAGTTGGCCGGTTACGAGTGCAAATAGGATTTTCAGACGGCCAACTTAATAATAAGAACTATTTGTTTTCTTTTTAAGTCCTAAAGAAAAATGCGATTCGTTTATCAAAACTATTGCTAAGCCCACACTCGCTTGATAGTAGATGGGAATTTGGAGGCGGGGCAAGGACTACGCCGTCCAAAGCATATGCGTTTGGCGATGGCGATTGTAGACACCTATCCTATCTGGGACCAAGCTAATTTTGTCAAGTCATCAGTATCCTGTCGCAATGACTAATGATGTTAATCCAAAATGGTCGACGTAACGAGTTTTCCTAAGATCGTCGAAGTTCAGGTTTGATAAATCGCCACCCAACCGTTACGAAAGGCGAACATAACTTATCTCAAATGTGCTAATCGAATAGCCTGTATAAAGGTAATTAAGATTCGTGGAGCTTAAAGTTAAGATGCAAATACAAGGATCATCGGTCGCGGCCGCCTCTGGTATCTGATAAATATGGAAATTGGATCTACGTTAATAGCTTTATTTACCTTAAGGATTATAAACATTAACGCTATATGTAGTTACATTATTGTTTACGACACCTTTAGTAATAACCGATGTATTTGTTGAATATATAGTATAAGTTTAAACAAAGCATCAAAAACCGAAATATTCCATACACTTCACAGCAGCGCTTCTAGCGGAAACTTGCCGCTTTAATGTCATATGCATAAAAATATTTTATCATTCGTTCGGTATTTGAATAAATGTAAAACTCACGCAAAGTGCTCTAGAATCCTCTGGATCTAGATGTATATATCGACGCTGGCTTTCCACCATCGATATAAACTCGTAGATCTGCTAAAATTTTAAATTGAGACACGTTATAAATGAAACTATTTCCTCTACGTTATTCCTATACGTTTCATGTTTGCCTAGTATTTTGATCATACTAAACGCAACGCGTAGATAAGTAATTCTCAGCACCTAGCATATGCCACCAAAAAATTTAGAACTTAGTTTCATATGCAGCGACTACTGAAGTCTTTGAAAGCATAAAATACGTAGATACGAATTTCTGCTAGTTTGACAAAATTTCACATAGCAGAAATATGTAATACGTTAAAATTTCAAGTTTTATCATAAACTATCGGAAAATCATAATAAGCAAACAAGACTCATAATTAAGCTTGATGATGACTATGTTAATGTTCGTTTCGACCTCGCTATCTTCTACTTTTGTGTGTGAAGCATTTCTATTCCCGCAACCCTAATCTTCATCTTGAAAATTTTGCCTGTTTCATTTATTTTTTTCATAAAACCTTCAATCGCTTCTAGTTGATACTCTACTCGTCATTTTCTACTTCCATGTTTCTCTCATAAACGCTGCAATAAAAAAGAGGAATATATTAAAATCTATTTATAAACCAAAAACAAAGATCATCTTAACTGCAGCCAAAAAGTATTTTGCCAAAAAGTTTTTTTTGTTATGAAACGGGATGCAATTGGGATTCCAGGTTGGATTCCCGCTCTGGTCTTATCATTTTAACTCCTATTAGCGTAAAACGCACGCGCACACGCATTTAATCTTAGTTCGAGGTGCTCAATGTACTAATATTAATATGATTATTGGAAAAAAGCAACCATGAAGTTTCTTGCCTTTTCTACTCCATAGGAAATGCATTCCGAATGGGTGGTAGAGGTACCATTATTATTATTTATTTTTACTGACGATTCATTAGTGTCTTCATTGGTTTACATGAAAAGTTCTGATTCTGATTATTAGTACTAAACTAAGCGTATCGCTGTGCTTTTCACGGCTGCATATATGAGCAATTTGTAGTGCAGTTAAATATAGTTCAGTTGCAGTTTGTGTAAGACATTATCGTTAGGGACTTAAAAACAAAACGTCGAAAGCTTTAATGAACGAGACAGTCACAATATTTTGCCTCCGCCACAGTAACCATCCCCCATTAAACGTGTACACATCAAGTCTTGGGAGATACCGACCGTCAACCCCCTCCCAGCCACCCTACGCACGCTTTATTACATTCAAAGGCAAATATAATAAAACATAGTTCAACGAGTTGAGGTTATTAAGTGTTCTGTATTTCCCGGGGCATGTAAATAAGGTGTAAGTAACGAGCCGCAACGGTCGTGAAAAACCTTTAGAAATTTTGTAAGATAATATAAAATACGTATATAACATCCCGCCTGTATTACCCGCAGGCGTAGGCGCACCCACACTTCACCGATATATTTTGGTGTCAATGTAATAGGGGGTGAGCTATTACATTGACACTCCCTCTGTACGAAGGATCACTCTCTCTGTACGAAGGATCACTCCCTCTGTACGAAGGATATTTGGGTCGCAGTTTATCCAAGCACGCTTGCCCGGATTGGTGAACTTCACATGCCTTTCTATAGACGTGCAGGTTTCCTCACGATGTTTGTTTTGTAAATTATTTCAGTTTGATTTTTTTGTCTGGATGAATTTACCAAATCAGGTTTTTATGATTGTTATGAGATCTTATTGTGAGAATATGTAATACTGTACTGTACTAGATACCTTAAAAATAATATTTCATAAAAAGTTAGATTGTATTATATTGTGATTGTATGTATGTATATTGTATTATATGTATGCAACCTGTGTCAACAATAACATAAAAAAACAAGCCAGACACTATTTCACTATCTTCACTAGGCTGTGTTTTTATAACATAAATATTCAACCGCCCATTTTAACATGAATAGGAAGGAATTAAACCTGCCAGTATCCGCACAAAAGGGTTTTTATATCTCGCAAAAGTTAGTGAACACCGCCGCACACTGAGCCGGGCGGGCGCTCATTAACAAAACGGCGCGAGCGATCGTTGGATGAATAAAAGCGCAATTTAGTAGTATAATATTGGGGCGTGCTTTGGGATCCAAGAAGATCGAACAATATGACACACTTCCTGATACTAGTAGGCTTTTAGATCAACTATAAAACATTAAGCAATTGTATCCTATTTGGTAATAAAACCCTGGATGCAGGGGTTGCTCAGGTGCAAATAAACAATTTTCTCGCTTGTACCTTCTGCTGTTTTAGCCTTAACGTCACAGAGTTCCACATTAACGGGAATTGATGATATGATTTAAGAGCTGTTTTGAGCTGAATTTTAAGAAAAACTTAACACGGCAAAAATATTCATAAATCGAGAATAAAATATTTCTGATTTCACACATCCTTCTTCCATAAAGCTAGAGAAATTATATTTGGTAGACCAATATTGAATCACATTGCACTTAAAACTTAATTCGATCTCGTTTAGATACAATTGTAAAATCTTTTAATTCACATGGTAACCATAAAAACTACTCTCTAAGGCTAGGCGCGCACTAGGCAGCCAGGCGGCGGCAGCCAGGCGGCGGCAGCCAGGCGGCGGCAGCCAGGCGGCGGCAGCCAGGCGGCGGCAGCCAGGCGGCGGCAGCCAGGCTGCGGCAGCCAGACGAACATGACGTTGTATTGGAGCCCGCGCACTAGGCAGCCACGAAATCTCGGCTGCGGCAGCCAATAAAACGCGCCTGTTCGCACGGCAGCCCGCTGGCTGCGCGCAGCCATAGCGTGTGTAGGTGAATGTATGTGGCTGCCCTCAGTCTCCTAGCGCGCGCCTAGCCTAAATGTATGGAAAGTGGTAACCTATTTACAGTCATTCTGTAGAACACTTTGTACTCAAAAATACCCTTGTTGACAATCCTGCTTAGCTGTAGCAACAAACATAAGCTCATCTGTAAGCTGCGGAGATGACTATAGAGATACTTATGAGGATTTCAAAGCCGACACATATATTTCGCGTTATTAGAGCTACGAGCGCTCGTACCGTCTACGACGCAGACACGTAGCACACAAGACGTAACATCAGCACTTGTAGTATGAGCGCCAAACGTATGTCACGAAATATCTTGATGTTGTCTCTTTCACTCGTATGAAATTAGGCAGAGAGCGACCGAGCCAATCCGTGACAGAGGTCTTGTCTTGACATGCGTGCGTCACCACAGAGAATGACAAAATCCTTGTCCCGTGTAGAACATATCAAAAACGATAACATTCCGAGGAATGCTACGATTTACCAAAGCAGCTAACCATTGTTGCCACCCTTTGAAGTGACAGTAAAAAGTTATAATAAAACACGCTTTGGTTTTAACACTGCTTACTTTACGTTTTGCGTAGCAACCAGTATTTTGTATCTGTAAATGTTCACGAATAAAAATGGTGTCATAACTCTGCGCATTTAACTTAACGCAGCTTTTCGAATTGTTGATTTCATTCATTACAAAGGAAGATATTCTAGTTTTTGACTTCGAATAAGAGAAGGCACGTACGTACTTACATACTTCAAAATGATAACTGATGGCACTAATTATAAAAGATAATAAAACTACCTACAAAATATCCTTAAGGAAAACTCTGAACTTATCAATAACAGTGTACTAGGATCTCATGAAATTCATAGTATAGTCGCGCGCACTGAGAGGATGTCACATTTATAATAAATAGCAAATTATACCCGCAGTGGGCACGTTACTTTTCCTTATTATCATTTTACAAAGTATATTCCGCACAATATTTTTTTATATGTTTAAAGCACAGTGAGGTTAATTTTTTTATATAACTACACCATAACGCATGCGTTAAGAATTACCCCGCAGTTATTGATTATAAACCAACGCTAATTCAATAAACATAGGAAATAGCCTGCTGAATCGCATGCATCCGTAGTCCCAACGAAACGCTAAGCATCAAACAAAACATATTATCGTTTGCGTCACATACATTGATTGCAATGCGGACCTCAAATGAATTGTTACGATACATTTCGCGATGATAAACGGCATTGTATTGCCATCACATCCTTCACTGTCGTCACGTCGGGCGGACCTCGTCCGAGGCGCGGTGCACGCCGCTCCAAATAAATAATGTTATCGTGTCATATTCGACAATCCAGCAGTTTACCGTGCTGGTATATATTTTACGAGCCACCAGACGCGATGTAAAATTTATTTCGACACGGAGCTGATTGTGAGAGCACTCTCGGATAAATATTGCCACCCGAGAAAAAATGAGGTCACATTGAATTTTTCAACAGTACTACCTACTTTGTTTTAACTATTTTGTTTCAAGTTGCTTGTTAAAATTACACCTAATACGTGGAAAATAGTGACGAACATAACATAGTTTGGGCTAATGATGGCTGAAAAGTGTACTGATTTAGAAAGAACTCGGATACCTCCACGCGTATCCTAATGTCCTGGTACTTACGCCTATTATATACCTCCCCTCCAGTCCTTATAGAGGACAAAAGCAAAATAATCGCGGATTTCCTTTCAGTGAAAAACATGGTGAATTATTTTTATTTCGTGTAGAATGGACTCCACGATAATCACCTCTTTGTAAACGATTTGAAGAAAAAGGGAGATGAGAATTGTACAAATAAACACTCATTTGGCAATTCACTTTTATACGAAGAGAAATCGTAGTACCTGGCTACCAAGCCATTTTAGTATTTCCTTTTAATGTGAGTTGGGTTTGGACGTTCACAAAATGTGGTTCTTAAATCGTAGCTTGGTCTCACTCAGCCGCGCCGGCTCGATCGTTCGCGTGTTATTAACACACGTAAAAAGGAGAGTAAAATCGGTGATTTTTCTTCAGGTAAGGATCTTTACGGGGCATTACGGGTGGCGATAAAGGTGTTTTTATATACTGCTGAAATAAAAAGGTTTCTTCAGAATTAGGCTGCCTATATATTGATCAACTCATTCTATCAAGAGCACCTACTTAGAACATGGTATTAGTATTTTTAGGGTTCCTTACCAAAAAGGAACCCTTATAGGATCACTTTGTAGTCCGTCTGTCTGTCAAGACCCTTTTTCTCAGAAACGCGTGAAGGTATCAAGTTCAAATTTGTAACAGAGACTTATGTCTGCGGTCTCTTGGTGCCCAAAAAAAATCAAACTTCTATGTTACGCAATCAAAATATACGAGGTTTATGTTGCATTTTCAGTACATATGCACGGAAATCAAAAACCTATAGGGTACTTCCCGTATACCTAGAATCATGAAATTTGGCAATAAGCAAGGTCTTATATCACAAGTAAAGGAAAATATCCGAAAACTGTAAATTAATTTGTTAGTAAATGTTTTTTTGTCATTACAAACTTATTTTTACTTTGTATGGGGACACCTGTATACCAACCGCAAAGTTAACTTTGACTCTCGATCCAGTTTATCTTTTCGTTAAGAGTAATGCTCGGTGCTTTCACAGTTTAGGTATGGAAGCCTCGGTACGCGGGTCCAGCTCGCACTTGAGCGGTTTTTTAATAAGTGGAATTAAGTGTTAACTGGGCCCAGGTCCCCTAACACTATCGTCGTGGAGTTGCTATGACTTCATTTTTTAAGACATGAAAATAATTGGCATTTGGCTCAGTCGCAGCCCCACCGTCCTGAAGATGCCTCGGTGAGAGGCGAAACACGTGTCGAATTACTTATTTAGATTCGATTGTTCTGCGGAGGATTGCTCATTGTTAGGGTCCATGACTTATGACATACTGACTCTCGACTGACAGGGAGTTCGGTTTTGTTAGTTTCCTCTAGTCTATTATTGATCAAATTTATTTGATTTATAATTTGGGATTCTGACAATTCCGAGGGTGAGTGGTGGGTCCCTTTCTCTACAATTGTTATTAACATATTTTATCAGAGGTAGCTAGAATAAGACTAATATAATGTCAACACAAGTCATTGATAAAATAAAATGTTTTCATGCCTTATAAATTGAAGTTATAGCTCAACGATAGTGTTAGGGGACTTGGGGCCCAGTTGTACTGTTACATAAATAAAAGTTATAGGATCAAAATGCTGATGATCAATCGCAATTTACTCTTGGCAAATCAGAATTCATGAGAATGCTCTACATAGCTGGCTCGGCCGTGGAACTCAACACAACTGCTGATGACATTTAGTGGAAGGCGATCGAGCGATATCGAACCCTCCATTATGACCACTACTGCCTCGATTGAACCTCAAGAGGGCGACGGAATCGATACCAGAAAATCTACCACGCTTGCCAATACTTGACTCAAATCGAACAAAACAGGATAATTTTGTCTCTTTCTCTCATATTAAATAAGACAGTGACAACGACTCGGTGCGACATAATTCTTAACATAAGTGTTGACTTGGCACTCGTTTTAGTGCTGTATTTAATATTGACCATCGAATAGTGACGTGCCCAAGACATCATCATCATCATCATCATCATCAGCCGGTGTCAGTCCACTGCTGGACGTAGGCCTCTCCCAAGATGCGCCACTGAGCACTGAGATCGGGCTCAGTGCCTAAGACATTTGGTATTAAAATTTCAGTTATTGAAATCAATACTTGATTTCAGTTACAGCTGTTAAGGCATTTAAGTATTTATAGAACGAACACTTCAGATTCATGGATGAGGTCACAATGAAGATAGAAAATCTATGTCAAGGTTAGTACTTGAAATTAAAGCAGATTAGACCGTATATGACGGGACTGATGATTGATTAACATAATAGAATCCAAGTAGAGTTTTTAACTGAGAGTAAGTACCAAAAACAGCTTTGTAGTTAGTGAGAGACGAGTTGGACCCGCATAAGAGAGACTGACCCATAACTATGTAAGAACAGACAAAAAGGAAATGCGACTTTTACGCAGAAATAGGACGAAACAGGCCAATAAAAAGAAGTTAAGACTTATTAGCATCGTGCTTTGTAACACAAAAAAAATGTTAAAAACGCAAATTCATCTAATTGTACCGTAATCCGTCCTCCGTTTATCCGCAAGCGGAAAAGACAAAAAAATCCCGAGCGAAAGGGTCCTGAGGTCCTGACCCGCAAATTGGCAACGCGCGTTCATTAAACGATCACTCGACGAGGGCGGGCGTTCTGGGAGATACTTTTGATCTACAAAAACCGACAGCTATTGAGTTTCTTACAGGTCTTTACCTGTAAGAAACCTGTAAGCTTGAAAACATAAAGATAAGACTAAAGGTTCAACTCTAAATTAAACATAAAAGCACACAATTTAATTGAACGACAAACAATCTATCTTTGATACAAACCTTATGAGACTCTCAATTCTATACCATAGATATAGCACTAAATTTATGTTAGGATCGATTCACAATAGCATGGTAGGACGCTTTTGCACTAAAAAATGTCACTGTAAGATGTTTGTAGATAGGCTAAGGAGGAAGAAAGGAAATAATAAGGAATGAAACTATCGCAAAAAAGAAATCAAAACAAATAGCACAAAATGTAGTAGGTGACACCGAACAGGAAATCTCTACATGACAATAAGAAATCCACTGAGGATAAAGTGAATTCAGGCTTCACTGAAGTCTGTCAAAGTTACGTCTCATCTCATTCTTGTCGTTTTGCAGCAATCATTTGAATCACACTCGGAGTGTATTAAATAAGCGCGTATAAATAATATACATTGTATGCAAGAGATTAAAGTTCAAAATTTAATCCTTGAAGTCAACCTCTTCATTTTTCAAATTATGATAAGCAGTTTAGGAGTTTAAAGAAAACAGATGAACATGCATTCAATATGGTCTCCGCCGTAGTCGGATAAAATACGAAAATTCTACTAATCTTACTAATATTACAAATGTAAAAGTTTGTAAGGATGGATGGATGGATGTGTTACTTTTTGACGGAAAAAAACTACAGTACAATTTTTGTTAAAACTATCCAGTATTATTGTTTGGACATCAGAATAACATACGTATTATACTTTATAACGATATTAAACCATCGGGGTCTGCGCGGGTAGAAGCTAGTACCAATATTGTACCTAATTTGTAAATGTCCATAATTCATTCAAAAGTTTTTTTTTTAAAGTTAGTCCTACGACAATAACATTTGCCGGACGGTAAATAAAATTCGCCAGGTACAGACAATGCTCGCAGCCCCGACGTCCGGAATGCTCACTGACCCGGATTAAAATATGAAAACCGGATCCATTATCTTAACGCTACAAATTTGGACCGGGTATGTGAACCGTAAACAACATTCAGGATTAAACTGACAAAACTGCTGTATCGTGAATTCAAATACAGTTTCAAATATCACCCGGTTTCTTTTTATCCAGATTTAGGACAAATTTAATTTTTTAAACTAATTTGCCATGCCATGGAACAGTTATTTATTTTCTATTTATTCGAATTACATCTAAGGAAAAACAGAATATGCCAAACCCACACAAATAATATTGCAATGTTGCTATCTAAATGCTGTTGAGATAGACTGAACAAACATGAAGTATTTGATGATTACATTCATCAGTTCTTGGCATATAGGGACGTATTTCTATTAAATTAGAGTTTAAAATAACTTCCTTCGTGTATCATAAGGTATTCCTCACAAGATTAAACTCATCTTTATTTTTCACTTACAACTACAATTGTGTGACAAAACGATCACAAAAGAAAAAGAGGTTTCGTTGACTTGTCTGGGTAATTGAATAGTTGAAATATAATAAGAAATAGATCTATATTCAGTAATTCCTCCTCTGAACAATATTATTCCAAGAAACCCTTACATACGAGTTAAACCGTGGCACACTAGAGCGTCAAGACGTGCGCGTCTAGATCTTATGTCAATAGCAAAACGATCTGGTGAAAGAGAAGCGACCTCGCATCACAATTACTCTCGTACTGTCAATGAAATTTCGTTAAAGAATGATATTTATCTTAGAGTCAATAAAGTTCATTTTGGTGTTGACAAATATTTTGACACGCGCGTCGTGACGTCACAGTGTGTCTGGAGCAATAACGGCTCTATATCTCATTCGAGCAGAATTAGCGTTAAGCGCGCTCGAACACCGGATCCGTATTTACGACACTTGGACGGCCCGGATAAAATATTCATCCACCCCGAGGGTATCGAAACGAAAAAGGCAATAACCACAAATATAATTAATTCTTAATGTCGGGAGTAAAGCACGCCTGCAAATGGTAGCGATAAAAATTATCATTTATCGAGAGCAGCGCTGCGGAAATTATAGCTTAATTCTAGCGTTCTTTGGAACGAGATTTCACAAATTTTTTTTATATCTTCGGCGCTACTGGAGCTGTCGTAGGTAGCTGGTGGAGGAGAATCATTTAATTATATCCTGCGCAAAATGTCAGCCTACAAATTTACGTGCTAAAAAAATTGGTATAATCAATTTAGACACATTGTAAAACACTTTTGTGATGTGTAGATGGATTGATTTTTTTATGATTTGCAGGTAGATATCCCCAATCCCAACAAATTAGACAAGTTAGCTACAAGATGACCGTATTGGGTAAAATTAATTGGGGCAAGATATCCTTAAGTGGTCGTATCAGTGCAAAATGCAAGAGAAAAGCAGTCTCATTGCCAAGAAAATTAAAATTCACACATGTAACTGCGACAAATAGTGTATTGTGGAACTCGTCAAAGGGAAATAGTGAACAATAAAAGCATCGCGCTTGACGTAGCGAAGCATTATAAAGGACGCATAAATGCAGCAGAGCTCATGAAATTGTACTCATTAACATTGGAAAATCAACACAAAGAATACTGTTCTATTTAAAAAAAAAATGTTTTCTTGTAAGTAGACCAGTGGTGTCAGCACGAATGTCAAGATAAATCATGCATGCTAACACCATAGATGTTAACTAAAGAAGCTTTATTATTATTATAACTAGAAGATAGGTATAAAGGAGCTGATCTCCACAAAATATATTCTATCGACTAAGTAAATATCTATTATAATAAACACTTTGTAAATAACTTTTGTGTTTAACTTTGGCCATGGATATATCATTTTATGCAAACAACCTTGTTGTTTTCAGACAATGCGCAAAAAAATAATTTGCGCTCTTTATTCGTTTATGCCTTGCACAAAATCGAAATCTGATTTCAATTTAATGATTAATTAAGGCAACAAAAGCGAGTGGCTATTAAGGGGGACGATTTTATATTATGAATGGAAATAAATGCAAATTCCCGCATAGACGTGACAAATTCACAGCTCAGGGAATATTTTTGGGAATCTACATTATTTTACCAAGGCACAGGAATTTGACGTAATATTTCAGCTCCGTCTTGCAGGAGACACTCACAGTTATACTTTATATAATATCTTCAAATGTATGCGGAGTACCATAAAAAATGCGGCTCTGAGAAAATAATTCAACGAGCGGCCTGGAAAACTTCCGTTGCAGGCTAAACGCTGGAAAAACCCAATTTCATCAAACTATCTTAGATTGGCGGGTGACACGAATTGCCCGGAGCGATTGACAGGCGCGTTCACTACACACAAAGTATGATCATTTTTATCAAGGCTTAAATATATCTCTACTCATGACAGGAAATACGGAAAGCATTTTTTTCAGGATAAAATTACAATCGTACACTAGGATGACATAAAAAAGTCAGAATACGCAAATATCCAACGTGAGCCAGAAGACTAGCTTTCAAATTAAAATACCAGGATAACATAAACCCTCAGGAGTACATGTAAGTCCAATTAAGGAGCAGCAGGTACAGCAGGTGTAATAGCATTGCACGGTATCGATCGCCGGACTACACGTGCACGGCATTCACACGGCTAGCTACCCCGCACCATTTGCATATTGTAAGCTTGTATCGCCCGTCTCTTTAGAAAATATAAAGATGATGAATGGAAGAACTGCAAATATATATAATGCTGATATCTCAGTAAGTATCGCATATTCAGTAGCTCTATGTATTAATATTCAATGCTAAGTATTGTAACTTTATACAAAGTACTTTATACAAGGTATACCTACTTTATACAAACAACTTTTGGAAACTAGCTTTGTCATTTCATCTTTATTACGTTAAAGTGAAATGAATAGAAATACTCACAGACGAGTTGTTAACATTCCTTAAGAGTAGATGTCCAAGAAATAAGAGCGGTCTGCGTAGTCCAGACATATACTTACTTTTTACGAAATAAATTAAAAAAAAAAAACTTCTTATACATTGAAAATATGTGAAAACTATACATAATAAATGTCAATGTGAATGCTTCGTAAAATACACATCGGAGATGAGGAAAAAAATATGTATAAGCTCGCAGTTAAGAAGGAAAATTGAGGCAAAAATATAACAGACCGTGTCATAGTCAAGCAATTAATGAAAATTATTTTGGGACACATTATTGTTGCACCACGACAATAACAACGGCTTACGTACACAGATATGCGTCTAATCAGCTAGATCTGGTGAACACGAGCAGCGTAACACAATCCAATTACCTCGTGAGCCTGTCCTGTCCCGGGGTGGAGGTACACGCCGGGACCCGCACCCGTCACATCAATCAATCGCTGACCACCACTGTACAAACTGCGATATTGCTTCGACAATCGCGCCAGGTATCCGAGGACACTAACAAGCTGATCCATTTTCAACCTTACATAAACATGTTAAAGGTGGAATTAGGCTATTGGACACAGTAATTAAGTTGCAAGCTATGGTAGACGTAGTAAACGCTACTTCGATCGATACTTCATATCGAATGTAGCGTCTGTATTTTCGGCTAAAAATAGTGTGGTGATTGTTTGGAAAATAAATGGTCTCATCATATGGAGCCTTAGACATTAGGATAGTATCTTAGTTTACAGCTTGGAAATAGAGTGTTATACGATTGACATAAAGACAAGAATTCACACAAACAGCTGTTAAGGTTGAAAATGATAACATCATAATTCAGAACCACTGTCTACAAAGAAACGAGAGCTCAAACGATTTCGATACGAAGAAGTAACAAATCCCGATAATATAAAACAAAGAACGGAATCCTTTTAGAAACAAAAAATTGAGGCAAGGGTCGACTCAGAGAAAAATACCTGATATATTTACAAAGCAGCTTTTAATCGTAAGCATAACATTTTACTCATCAAAATAAATGAGCGACTGGAAAGTGTAAATTAACTTTTGACCTTTAAACCTAAGATTCCAATATTCTATCATCAGCATTTAGGATCTAATTTAATAAACAGATCCAGGCAACGCTGGGTCTTGACTAACGCTATTTGACAAACGCCCGACGATTAATTTATTAAATCTAACACAGCCTCGCTTTATAAATTAATGCCGTTAGCTACAGAAACTTGACAACAAAATTTGGAACACAAGTCCTGATCAAAGTATCGATAATGTGGTAGATGTCTGTATCTGTGAGATATTTTAAATGATTACATACACATTAGATAATTCAAGTCAAGTCTCATTGAAGACTTATTATACTAACTGATCTAGTCAATATAATATCGTTAAATTTTCACAGAGCACAAGTTCTGAGATGAGATTTCCTTACGTTTTGAAAATACATTATCCACCTCTATTTTACCTTTTACCCATGTCCGCTGATCTCGTATCGCGTGGGCTTCGAAGCGCAGCCATTACATGTCCAGACGCCTCCCTATCGGATGTTGTTAATTAATGCATCGGAGAGAGCACTTTTCATGTTTCTGCTTACATGCGCCGGTTGAGTTTAATTTCATCACGGCGTTCATTATGTCGGCTTTTCGTGCGGCGAGTATTGATTCGTGTGGTGTTAATGTCAGTGACTTGAGCACCGGGTACATTTCAGTCGGATTGCTATAATAATTTTTGTAATAAACATAGAATATTTACGTGAAAACTTCCATCCAAATCTTGATCGTTATACCAAGCTCATTCTCAGATATTACGATACCATGTTTTAATAACACTCCCACATCTTTCACAACTCTCAAAACATCTGTTTCGAGTTCCGACTTGAGATGACAAGGAAATTCAATTTAAAGCATTTCCCCACAATATCGCTCACTGTTTGTTTTTGCTCGACGTGTTATCTGTTCTGTTTTCTGACTCCTCCCGCCCAACGTAGCCGCCTTAACTTTACCTAATTATCAACACCATTTACTGAGTACCCCTCCTTAACAAACAACACGAAAACTTCTTGAGATTTTTAAGCCCAATATTTGTAGATTATAAAGCAAGGGACATTCTCCCTTTAAAAGTGGCTTGATGCATTTTAATTATCTGTTAAAAAGGCAACATAGGGTCAAGTTCCTTTGTAATATAGGTTAAAAATACTCGAGCAAATACTTGACATTCCATTCTTTGCTTTATTTTAGGTTTTTAGGTTTTTTTAGGTTTAAGATATTTATTCTCATTAAGAATTACATAAATTCACTTAACATGAGAACTTAAAAATACTAGTTATACAATGAAAGAGCGTACATGCGAAACGCTTTGAGTAACATAAAACCTTAGATATAAATGAAGACTACCCACATTTATTTTCACAATCGGTCTCGGGCGTAGATAGCAAATAATGTCGCCGCAGATATAAAAGTGTAATGTTACTAGACGTGGTACAATGTTTTTTTTTTGTTTCTTTTACTTTTTTTTTATTCTTTTTTGTTTAAGTGTTAATTTTTACATTATATTTTAATAATATTTTAAAGATTATTGTGGATTGTGATTCTTTGATATTTTTTAGTTTTTTATTATAAATTTGCACACCTTCATACAAGAGGTTCTTTTTACCATAGTTTGTTCTTGGTGGTCGTAGCACTATGTCGTTAGCATTTCTTAATTGCATTCTTTGAATCTGATTCTGTTTTGTGAAAGTAATTTGAGTGTGTATATTTTTGTTTAGTATTTTGCGTATTAGTAAGCAAGTAGTATAGATGAACGTTTGTTTTACGTTAAATAGTTTTGTTTCTCTGTATATTTTTTCAGTACTTGTTAGGTAGTCATAGTGAAAGAGGACCTTTATCAGTTTGTTTTGTGCTCTTTGTACCGTATTTAGATTAGTCTTTGCTGCGGTTTCCCATATTTCAATGAGATAGTCTATATGGGGTTTTATTAAAGAGTTATAAATAATATAACGTACGTTATGTGGAAGACATCGGGTAATTCCTCGTAAAGCTCCTGTAAGAGACGATAGCTTAGTTTTAATTTTATCTATTTGTGGTTTCCATGAAAGATTACTATCAAGTACTAATCCAAGATATTTTTCTTTGTCAGTTTTATTGATTTTTACATCGTTAATTTTTAAGGTTTCATAGTTCGGAATTTTCTTATTTTTTGCTTTGAAAATTATGTAACTAGTCTTTGAAATATTAATAGTTAAAAGATTGTACTGAAACCATTTATTAAGTAGGTTAAGATCATTTTGAGCGTCAACAATAATCGTTTCTACTGAATGACCAAAGTAAAACAGATTAGTATCGTCAGCGTATAGTGTGATATCTCCTTTCAAGCCTATTTCGTGTATACTGTTTATATAAATCAAGAACAACAGGGGTCCTAGTATCGATCCTTGCGGGACGCCGTAGGAGATAGTTTCTGGTTTGCTCTGATTGTTTCCAATTTTTACGGTTTGTTTGCGATTTGAAAGGTAGGATTGAAACATTTTATGTGCAATTCCTATTACACCTGCATTTTCTAATTTATTTAAAAGTATTTCATGACTTACGGTGTCAAAGGCTTTTTAAGGTCTATGAACACTCCTAGCGCCACATGCTTTTGGTGTAAGTTAATTTTTATTTTAGTAATGAGATCTATTGTTGCTGATAATGTATTTGAATTAGGTCTAAATCCATATTGTTTATTATAAATAAACTTTTTTGATTTTTAGAAAGTTTCAAGTCGTACATATAAGATCTTTTCAAAAATTTTACAATTTTAAAGTGAAAATAAAATATAACCTCCTTCGTAATTTTATTTTATCATGAAAATCTCTTTCCGAATCGTAATTCGTATCGTTTATCGTTCGATAAGTTTCTTTCTTTAATGATCTATATCAAACCATGTTTTCTGAGACTGTCAGTAAGTACTACTTACTAAAACACACAAAAGTTAAAGCAAGTTACTTCAATTATTAGATTAACAACAAATAGATATCCGAATACTATTACAAGGTCCCGGTAATTACATAACACTTGTGGTGTTATTGGAAGGCCACTCGTATCGTAATACTTTCTCAAAACCGGTTAGATTTAACAGAAGGGCATAAAATTCTTGTCAGGTGGATGCGCGCACGCACCGATCCGTTGCAAGAAACGCCATCTGCAGGTGAAATTGTTACATGATCTCACGCCGGCACAATATCGATACAATTGGTTCGTTCGGTGCTTTGAGCAAGGAGCTACAGATGGCAATCAAGTTCTCCCCTGAGCAAAATCCAATCAATTAAAAACATAATGATAATGATGATAAGGCGATGTAGAATGATTTTTTCTTCGATAATCTCGAATCCAATACGTGTATTCAGACTAAAAATAATATGGTAGTCCTTTCATGTCTTCAAAAACATTTGCATTCAATAGCTTTGGCCCGTTTCGTTCAAGACAATGCGGTGACATCAAAATTTTTCGCTTTTGCAAGCACAAAGCTCGGATTCGTAGGGTTAGATTGTCAGAGAATTGTTGCAATTCTTATATTTTCGCAAGAAAAGCTCCAATAAAGTGATTTGACTGAATAAAATGGCAATTTAAAAAGCTCAGCAATCACTTCTTATAAATGTTACCACCAAATGTATAAAATAGGATATTGTATTCAATTTACAGTTGCATTATAGACAGCTAAGTACAGAAATTTTCCTTTCGTGGTTGATTGTTTGTTAGTGATTTTAAGTAGTTTAATCCTTGCCTTCTTTTATGACATTGTAACAGTGAATTACACGAGCTTTGTGTTAAGTTTGTTAGTTGTTTTAGTGGTCAAGATAATAAGGCGAGTGTCTAATACTGTCTAGATCTTTTATCAATATAAATCTTGTGCGACATTTTAGATTCAACCCTAAACCAAGCATAAACACGGAATACTGTAGGAGGTAAATTGAGTCAATGAACAGAAATTTTCCAATATCCTGCCGGCATCGCCACGACTCAAGCGAGCGCACACCTACTACGATATCGTGTCTCTACAGCACCCAGGTCCTTGCCATCATTTTCTTCCAGCTTTGTTGAATGGCATGTTCTATGATTCTTTGACACGTGCATCTTTCGAATGAAGTGCTCTCATTTATTCCGAGAACTAAGACTTTTAAATATCTACCGTCCTAATCCTCAACGCCGAAATATCGGGAATATATTATAAATTGACACAAATACATGTTCATGGCGCAGCGATAACATTTGTGACAAAAGTCATGCGACCACGCGGCTAAATCCAGTCGCGTCATCGATGACATTTGATTGAAAAAAATTCTTCTTCTATGCGCTAAATAATTTAGTTTTATATTGTGAAAATAATGGTCGCGGGCCTTTTGTCGCATCTATTTACGCAAGACTTAAAACCAAAACCAATAAGGTTAAAAAACGTAGCACACATCTTCATTTTATTCAGCCATGATAATGAGGTTCTTACAATTTATTTAATTGCAAGCTAATTCGATATCAAGCAGCGAGGGCGCAACATGCCCAACTAAATCCCAGGCACCTTCATTGGAGGAACAGCCGATTTTACATAACACGGCGTGAGGTACATTTGGTCTTTCTCTCGTAAGAATTAGGTAAGTGAGATAGCGACTTGGCGCACGTGCAGGGTTACCAAACTTATAATGTTTAATCAAGAAGCAGACAATTACACGTATTTGTTAATGGAGTTGTATTCCCGCGGCCATTTGCCATTGGCCCGTAGCGGACGGAGATTAGTTATAGGCACGGGTACGGGTCACATTTAATTGGTTTTGAGGGCCGCAATTCAGACCGGAATTATTCGCAAGCGACGTTGCGGTAGTACCCTTCTTGTTACCGTCGTTAATTAATTAATGCTCAAACGGTGAGCGCTTAATGAGCATATTGTATGCTATAGATAGTCGCCTCAGGTAAGTTATGTGGTTTAAGATAGCAATGTGGACTCAAGAAACCGAACCGGTTAACATAAAAACTAGCAACAATACACGCACGAAGGTCGCGGTCAAGAACGAACGAGACAACAGTAGATAAAAAACTCTTGCTGACTCACATTTGTCACAATACTTGTGATATAGTACAGTTTCAACGCAAGAAATAGACAAAATCTCACGGATCTAGAAAAACGATCATTGTTGGGTTAGGTCTATGTCGAGTCGGACATGACCTAGGGGAGATACTGGCAGTCGATTTTGTTTTCAAACCGCTGTCGGCAACCAACAATCTCTAGCATTTTCTGTCACACGTAATTAATTTTGTAATTCTAATTAAACAGCCCGCCATTTTTATAATAGACAAAACTAAAGCACGAATTGCCATTTGACTAGATCCCGGTCCTCAATATTTACAGAACAGTCGATTTGATTCTGAAATTGGTGTTGATTTTCATGAATTGATTTAAGTTGCGGATGAAAAGCAAAACTTAATTTAAATTATATTACGAGGCAATTATGTTCTATTGTTACTAGGCTAACATAAGTCATAAGAGTCGGCGGAATTACCCAAAATACATGTTTTACTGGTGGGGCGAGCGAATTAACGAGCCTTTTTGGAAAATGTACTCTGTGCTAATTAGCAAAATCCACGCGACTGCTCGTCAAAAATTTCTTGCGTCGTTGATGACATTTCGTTGAAAAATGTGCTTCTTGTATTGGTTAATACATTTCGTTTTGGTATTGGTAAAAAGTCGCATCGCTTTCTGATGGCATAATATTAAGAAATATAAGGGATTTAACTTAATCTATAAAGAAATTAGTTACCTATGAAGTGTACAAATACACCGCGTGGCGGGTTTGTAGATAGATTACGATAAAGTAAAAGATGGCTGATATTAACGGGGAATCCACTATGGTTCGTTATTTCCGAATTTAACTATCGTGTAACAAGATAAGAAAAGTAACTGGTTAAACTAAAGCTTTTATAGGTAGAATCATGTAATTTAAAATCTAGAAAAGTACTTAGGTACCTACCTGTGTTGTCGATTTTTGGGTAGATCTTAGGTATCTACGACGAATTGTCTTGATCATTTGCATTGACTAAGATAGAAACTAGGTCTCTATACCTACCGTACCTACTAGAGAATCATAAACTGTGTCTGACGGATACAAGTGTACTAAAATACTTCGTTTTTGAAGACGAGACCTGCATAATGTAATTTTTAAATTGCCCAGATATTCTAATGTAGAGTGAATACTAAAGAGGAAAATCATTTTATATCTTACTTGACCTCGATCTACACAACCCATAAGGTAGGTATGCATGAGAATAAAATTATGGCTTGTGCACACTTTGAGATTTTCCGAAACAGACAGGCAGGCCCTCTTGCCATTCTGGGCAGGTTTTCCTTACCTACCTACCTACTATCTACTACGAGATATCATTCTACACATCTCCAGCCGAAATATGGACCAAAATTGACCTACTGTGGCTTAAAGTACTTACCAGCCTACTTAGTACGGTATTGGACGAAGATTGCTCAACACTTTATCCATATTCGGTCTGGCACAGACTTTAAAAAACATTCAAGGTAATAACCACGTCATTACTTCATGCATCAATTAGCACTGCAAAATGTTTGGTCGTAAAATCAACAATATTTGCCAACGCATGGGCATACGCAGGGCGATTGAATGGCGTTAGAGGAAATTATCGACGAGGCATGCGGCCGGCAGTAAAACATCATAACAAACATGGTACGCTCGCCGGCCGCTACCGCCGCGGTGCTGGTCGCGCGATCCCACGATTCATGACCAAACGCGATCGATAAAAACAATGAAAATAGACGCGACTCAACGACCTCCACACGCTACTGTATAATCGCTCGTGTAATGCACCTACACTTATAATAATAAACCTCCTCAGACAAACGCAAAACAAATTGAATAACAATTAAAAACAATCGAACGGTGTGAATTCCAATAACCTTTCTAAGATGAATCTAATAGGATTACACGTCGATCGGCACAGTAATTCTACTGTTACCGATAGATACATGACTGTGGCGACTTACCAGATGTAGGACGGTGTTCACCACCTCCCTGTTGGTCACCTGTCCGACTTCAATCAGCCCGATAAGAACTGCGAATTTCAGACTATCATTCGTCGTCATCCTAACCACTTCCTCAGGTCTTTTGATGTCACTAAACGGCGGCGATTTTAAGTCCGCCATGGTTTAATTTGCCACTATTCACTGAAACACAATTTTAAAATCCACTCGCGACCATAAAAATCAAGAAAACATTATTTCCTCGGCTCACATGATAACACACCAAAGTCGCTTTCTGCCATTTTGGATTATAGTGGGGTTGCCAACTTCCAAAACCATATTGTACCTACTTAATAATCCTATGAAAACATTGGATTTGAAATGGTAGAAAACTTCGCGGAGTTTTCTAAACCTTAGGAACATACTAATCGAAACCTCAATAAGACTCTTTAATCAACACCAATGATATTCTAAGTAAAACGGATATGTTATGAACGCGCACTAGTGAAGACTCGAATACAACCCAATAAGACGTATTGTATTTAGTTTATGTCACGCATGGCGACGAGCAACACGATTGGTTGACAAATATATAAAATTTATAAAAAATGCCATCGTGTGTTTTTAGAAGGTGTACCAATTATGATACCAAAATTAATAAAATACAAGGGATCTCATACCATATGTAAGTATGCAATATACCTCAATTCACTAAGATATTTCATTTTTTTCAATGCAAACAATAATATTTACTACGCACATATTATATGTACAGATGTGAAGTACAAATTAGGCAGTAAAGTCTTCGTTGCCTCACAGAAGTTTTCCTTTTTTCTAGCCTTGTATTATAATTGTATAATTGATATAAATAGAAATTAAACATCTCATGTGTAGGAAAAGAAAATATAAATGGTTTATCATTACCATCATGTAATATATCACTTGGAAATATTTAAATAAAGCTATTTCAATTTTTAGTAACCGTATTTCATAACTTTTCGTGAATATTAATTTCCTTTTCGACAACAGCGAGTTTATGTTTGTGTAGAAACAGATGAATGTTCTATCCGGGGAACACTTTTTTCGGTGGTTTTATGCGTGTATAACATATCTGTAACTATTAAAATATCATTGATCAACACAGATTTTTAGGTTGTACTATGGTACCATAGGTTCTACCCGGTTGTACCTAGTACTTACTTTTTTTGGGATTTTGAAATCTGGATTTTACAGAGTCAAACGGAACTTTTTGTCAGAACACGAATTAACAAAAGCACACATGTGGAAACAGATTAGCGCTAGGTTAGGTATCTTAAAACTCACAACCAACGGAACAACCTACATAACATTAAAATTAACTGAGTTAGGATTTTTTTATAAACCAAAAACTATACTTTCACAAATAAATAGTGGACCGTGGCTTTTTCGTAGGAACTTCGCAACAAGATAAAATATTTTTTTCAACAATTATTACAAAGACGAGTTAACAATGCTTTCATTACGTGCTCCATTAATTTCCATTTTTCTTTACTTTCATTAACTCCTTGATCATTTGTTTCTGTAAAGAAAAATATCAAACTTAAAGCAGTGCGACAAATTTAAGCACTATAATATTATACCTATATCACAGCCATAATATGTACAACCAGCATGTGTACGCCGTTTAACTTAGGAAGATTCGCTTCGTTATATTGGTGGCCTTGTACCATGAAGCAACGCAAATGCAAAGCTTGCTTGCTTGACTCATGTCAAAGTCAGTGCGTTGAATTTAGTCATAAAGTAAACATGGCGGCGATTGACGTTGAGCCAATGAAAGTGAGTAAATTATACTTTAATTCTCACTTAATTTCATTATCTAACTATGTACATTTTATTGATAAGCATAAAATTATAGAATTGCTTAATAACTAAAGAAAATATCCACTTCTTAACACTTGTTTATTGAATGAAACTTGCCAGCTAAGGGCGTTGCTCTTCCGATCAGAAATTGGATTCAGAAAGTGTTATTGTGTTTATTATGGGATTGAAATTGTAAATATAACATTCCTTAAACACCGGGGCAATAATATAAATAGTAAACTTTTCAATTCCTTTCGTATTTGTGTCATTATCACTATATTTGCGAATGCAGGTCGGGTCATTCGTGCCTACTTTAATTTCGGTCAATGGTTCAATAATCTTGTACTAATTTATAGTTGGAAGCTCTGATGCGGACGCTTAAGCTGTCGGGGCACGTCGGTTTCGACAGCCTGCCTGATCAGCTGGTGAATAAGAGTGTGCAGAATGGATTCGTGTTCAACATACTGTGCATAGGTGAGTGGCTATGACTAATTACCACATAACAGCGTTTGTTCGAGTTAATCACCCACATACTGATGTACTCGCAGTGTTATCTCATTGCATTTGGTAACATTTCATCATTAAAGTAGTTATGGGTGTACTCATTAGATTTGTATATCAATTTTAGCTTCCAACATAATATTTAAACTGGGATCGTACCTACAAGCACCTTATAAATTCTGATAACATAAGTATAAACTAACAAATTCCTAGCACAAGCAATAATACCTAATTTAAAAGAACGTGTTCAAAAGTCTAATCTTTAACATTTCATGCTACTCTGGTATTATACCATATTAAAATATTCAAGTAATTAGATGAATGTTCTAAAGTCAATTCTCTTCCATTTCATGTTACCCTAGTACTCTTGAACAGTAGAGAGAATGTTTAGATATACTTATCTTGTTCAGGTGAGACTGGGCTGGGCAAGTCAACCCTCATGGACTCCTTGTTCAACACCAACTTTGAGTCTACTCCAAGTCCTCACAGCTTGCCCACAGTGAAGCTGAAGGCTCACACATATGAACTGCAGGAGAGCAGTGTGAGACTTAAGGTATATTTTATTAACTTAACATTCACATAAAAGGTTGAAGGAAATGAACAACTTTATTCATTAAAAGTTCAAATCATTCATAATTTATTAAAAGTTCAATTATTATTTTAATAACTGCTTTCTTAATGGTTTATAGATGTATAGAATTTTTGTATGAATTTGAAAGTAGGTAGGTAATATTAAAATAAAAAAAATTGGACTTAAGAAACAAGATGTAATTATATCTAACTGCATTTTCTAATGAACCAGTCTTTCTTAATTATGCATCTTATCTAGTAAGTGTCAGAAATGATATAATTTCAATTTCTGGTTTCTACACCGAGGTACATTATTTTTACCGATAATGTTGTTTTCAGCTTACAATCTGTGATACTATTGGGTATGGTGACCAAGTTAACAAGGAAGACAGTTTCAAGGCGGTGGTGGACTATATAGATGCCCAGTTTGAGGCATACCTCCAGGAGGAGTTGAAGATCAAGCGAGCACTCCCCACTTATCACGATAGCCGGCTACATGTATGTCTATACTTCATATGCCCAACTGGTGAGTGATACACTGTAATAAAGTTATAATGATGGACCTTCTACTTATATACCTTTTGGCTATATAATTGGGATAGCACTGAAGAGAAAATATAGCAGTATTGAAATACAACCATACCCATTATTTGTCTATAGATTTATAGGGAAGAGGTTATTATAATTGTATTATTAACCAACTTCAACAAGAAGGAAGCTATGAATTAGATTTTTTTTTTTCTATGAATGTTAATTCATAGCTTCTTTGTGAAATTAGTTTCTTTTTGTATGGTGAAATTTTCAAGGTAAAATGCACAAATATATTCTGTTTAACATGATTAAAAAAAAAAAAATGAAACAGTGATTCAGGATTTTTTTTAAACAAATCCTAACTTTTGCGTTTCTTCACAAGTATTAGTACTGTTTATTTAAAAGAAAAAAACTTTGTTGATGACTGGTATAATGTAAACCTGTGTTGTTTATGTTATGGGGAATGTTGTCTATAAATAAAGCTAATTCTACCTTAGAGCTGTGTGAAGAAACATAACCCTCAAAACAGACAGTTTATATAGAAATATTTCGTGATATTTAAGTCAAATCTTGTGTTATTAGCCTCATTATTAATAAAAAACCGGCAAGAAAAACACGTTTGTTGTATGAGCCCCCTTAAATATTAATTTTATTCTGTTTTTTAGTATTTGTTGTTATAGCGGCAACAGAAATACATAATCTGTGAAAATTTCAACTCTCTAACTATCACGGTTGATGAGATACAGCCTGGTGACAGGCGGACGGACGGACGGACAGCGAAGTCTTAGTAATAGGGTTCCCGTTTTACCCTTTGGGTACGGAACCCTAAAAAAATAACTACTATATCGCCGTCCGTTGCCGCTCTAACTAACCATAAAAGAACTCAATTGGTACGTCTTATATATTGATTTCTAGCGATAACTTTCACTATTTATCAGATATGTGGTACAGTGGTCCGTTGAATGGCCGTGCCCTTGACACCCGCGCTACATGGCCTCCGATGTATTCAGGACGCGTGCGGCATACAATACCATGCCCTCAAATACCCCGTAGAACAACATAACGGGAATTACTTCCACTACCTTGTGTTATCTGTTTATTAAAATGCTCAATAACCGCGGAGTAATAACCGCGGAGCAGTGATAGCCGAGTGGTCGCACGTCTGGGTTTATGTGCGAATCTCATTTTCACCCGAGATTATCACTTGCTATGAAACGGTGAAGGAAAACATCGTGAGGAAACCTGCACGTCTGAGGGAACTTGACTAGTTCTCGATAGATGTGTGAAGTCGGCCAACCCGCACTGGGCCAGCGTGATGGAAATCTATGGCCCAAATCCCCCTCGCATTGAGGGGAGGCCCGTGCCCAGCAGTGGGACGTTAAAAGGGCTGTAGTGGTAACCGCGGAGTGAAAGACTTGAGATATTGTCTAAATTCTTAATTTTTAGGGTTCTGTACCCAAAGGGTAAAACGGGACCCTATTACTAAGACTCCGCTGTCCGTCTGTCACCAGGCTGTATCTCATGAACCGTGATAGTTAGACAGTTGAAATTTTCACAGATGATGTATTTCTGTTGTCGCTATAACAACAAATACTAAAAAACAGAATAAAATAAATATTTAAGGGGCTCCCATACAACAAACGTGATTTATTTGCCGTTTTTATACATAATGGTACGGAAGCCTTCGTGCGCGAGTCCGACTCGCACTTGGCTCGTTTTAAATAAATTTTTTTGTACGGTGACTGAAGTGTGGTGTCAAAGGTCACGCGTACATTTTTTTGCCGATACCGAAATGAACTCTGCGTTAATATACGTAAAGATGGAATTTGTATGTCTACGCGATACAATTCGCTCGCGCTGTCAACGTCGTTTCGTTGCAGAGTGAACTTATTCTATAAGTCAATACCATAGAGTATCTAGAGTACCCATAACGACTCCACTCTTCGTATAGCTCTGCGGTGATTTCTCCACCGTTGTTGTTATCTCATGTACCTGTAGTATACGGGAACTATATGGGATAACAACAATGGCGGAGTCAGATAAACTAGAAAAATTGACCGCAGCGCGGGCTCGATATGCCATCCCCGTTATAATATCTCCATGGTCAACACAGTACTAAGCGATTCAAATGAGAATAGGATCGGCTTTGCGCCATATTGTGACGTTAAAAAACGAATTATGACTTTAAATAATTAAATATTCTATTAAGACAATTTACTACTAATTAAACCTTTTTATTTATATTTGATGTAGGTACTATTATTATTGATATGCAAATAAGTTTTTTGCAAACCATACTTTTCATGTGACATTTAGATAGAGCTTATTGACATTCCTATTCTTATTTGGATCGCACAGTACGTCTTGGTATTCGCAAAAAAAATCTCGTTCGGACGCACCAGTGAGCAGTGTCTTTACGGGAAGCTAATGACCGCTCATTTCATTAACATCTACTGATGCACTACTGCTTGCCGCTTCAATTGTGACAGACGTGATAATGATGATGTATCCAGATGCCTCAGTGCTTTATATAGATTTCAAAGTAATTGCTGTACTCAGCCTGGCCAGATTTATAAATAAACTAGCTGTGCCCGCGGTTACTGTGTTGTAGCGTGAAGTTATAAAGTCTATAACCTAATACATCATCACGCCTGTATTCCCTGAAGGGGTAGGCAGAGGTGCACTGCAGTGCGCCCACACTTGGCAGATGTATTTTATATAGTATATAACCTTCGTAATTAAATATGCTATACAATGCTAAATATTTTTTGCATCGGACTGGTAGTTCCAGAGACTAGAGAAACCAAACATACAGAATCTTCAGTTTTATTTTATTATAGTATGGATTATATCGTCAGACATAGTATAATCCTTTAAGAAACCCAATGTTTGTACTATAGGTACCATAGCAATGGTCTGGCGGCGATTCCAATTAAATCCATACTAGGGCAAATTCTAAATTATTTCCATTCAGTACCATTATCTATAAAAACGAGCAAAAAAAACACGTTTGTTGTATGGAAACCCCCTTAAATATTTGTTTTATTCTGTTTTTTAGTATTTGTTGTTATAGCGGCAATAGAAATACATAATCTGTGAAAATTTCATCTGTCTAACTATCACCGTTCATGAGATACAGCCTGGTGACAGACGGACGGACGGACAGCGAAGTCTTAGTAATAGGGTTCCCGTTTTACCCTTTTGGTACGGAACCCTAAAAATCATTTTCGTAATTTGTCATTGATGGGTATCGAACTTATAAACGCCCGGTGCAGTGCACAAGTCGTCGTTATCACAGAACAATAAATTACTTGTAGACAATATTTGTCCATAAATAGTGTTTGATAAAGATATTGTTTGAAAATGTTATTCCGTCGGGACAAACACACAAATGGACAGTGACTCCCTCTCGTGTTTGCTTACTGTTAACTACTTATCCTAGTAATATAATAAATGTACTTGTGAGAATGGATGGATGAGTGTATATTTATTATTCTTTCACGCAAAAACTAATGGCCTGAATCCCCCTCGCATAGAGAGGAGGCCCGTGCCCAGCAGTGGGACGTTAAAATTAATTTTGATGAGACTGTACAGGATTATTGTTTATACAGGAGTTGTAGCATGAGCGCCAAGACTAGATTAATGTCACAGAATATGTTGATTATATCTCTTACTCTCGTATGAAATAAGACAGAGAGGGACCGAGCCAATCCGTGACAGGGGTATTGTCTTGACATGCGTGATAACACCACTGAATAACTTATAGGATATCATTTATAACAATATTGAATAATCGAAGTCTTCGCCGACGCAGTCGCAGGTAGAAGCTAGTAGTACATACTGATGTGTACTATACAATAATTATTATAAATAAAATACATTGTCGTCTCGCCTGTGAAGCGTCGCGAGCTGACTGAGGCGTGAAAAAGCACGCAGCAATTTTTTTTCGATACCAAAATGAACTGTATTGACTCAAAGAAAAAGCTAATTCTTCAACAAAATATAATAGACGGTGCGACCGAATTTTGCAGCGTCGCGTTGCGTCAACCCTAATTCAATCTTTATGTATATTGAAATAAAGTTCGTTATAGTATTGGATAACATCCGCGTCATCGATGATATTTAATTGCAAATGTGCTTCCTCTCTAATCTAATACAGTTCGTTTATGTTGTCATATAAATTAATTGCAGTCACTATGGCGCAGAGATTTAAAAAACTAACACTAACTACAGCCCTTTTAACGTCCCACTGCTGGGCACGGGCCTCCCCTCAATGCGAGGGGGATTCAGGCCATAGTCCACCACGACTTCACACACATCTATCCAGAACTAGTCAAGTTCCCTCAGACGTGCAAGTTTCCTCACGATGTTCTCCTTCACCGTTTCATTGCAAGTGATAATCTCGGATGAAAATGAGATTCGCACGTAAACCCAGAGGTGCTAGCCGGGGTTTGAAATTGCACATGCAAGGCGTGCGTTCGACAACTCGGCTTCCAGTGAAAAAAAAAACTTAAAAAAAATAATTCAATCGACCGTTAAAATATCGAAGGGTGAAGCGCTTTTTGACCTTTTTTTTAACATGGGAAAATCCTTTATGGATACCCCTTTATCTTGGGGGAGATGAAGGGATTATGTGGAAGTCCCAGCGAAGCACTAAAAACCCATGGTGATCCAATCACCCGCCATATCGGAGGGGTCACGGGAACGCTTTCGCACACATCCGTTACAAAGTTAATTCCTATTTGGCGGTAAAGGGAAGATCTTCCCGCCAGGCGGGTGGTATGCCTGGCGGGGTCCGCTACGCCCCCAGCGCTTTTTGACCTAGGCGACACTTTTAGTCGATATCGACTTATATATATATTTGGAATCAGCTATTTTTTCTGCGTCGAAGCATGCTCTCCTGAAAAGTTAAAAAAATTTGCTTTTCATGTAGAAAGTTATTAGAATCAGAATCAGAATATTTTTTATTCATATAAACCAATACAGGCACTTATGAATCTTCAATAAATAGTAAAAATAGTAGCTCTACCACCCATTCGGAATGCATTTCCTATGGAGAAGAATGGGCAAGAAACTCCATGGTTGCTTTTTTCAAATAAGGATTTACATTTTTGTGTTTTTCTTAATTAACAATTATACAATATAAAGTTAATGAGGCTATACATTCTCAAAACACAATTAATTAACTATGTATAGTGGTATTTTAAAACGCCAGTAGGTGTATTATCAATACATAGTGTAAAACAAAATCGCTTCCCGCTGTTCCTATGTACGCTTAAATCTTTAAAACTACGCAACGGATTTTGATGCGGTTTTATTTAATCGATAGAGTGATTCAAGAGGAAGGTTTATATGTATAATACATGAAAAAAGCTGATAATTTTAGGTGGCGCTGCTTTCGTATATGTCACTATTTCTAAGGCAGTACGAAGTTTGCCGGGTCTGCTAGTACATAATAATAATACATCATCATCATCACGCCTGTATTCCCCGAAGGGGTAGGCAGAGGTGCACTGCAGTGCGCCCACACTTCGCCGATGTATTTTGGTCCCAATGTAATAGGGGGCGAGCCTATTGCCATACAGTACATAATATTATAATGTTGTTCTATCTGGTCGTTCCCAGGACACGGTCTCAAGTCCATCGACCTGGTGTGCATGAAGAAGCTGGACACCAAGGTGAACATCATCCCCATCATCGCCAAAGCCGACACCATATCCAAGACCGAGCTGCAGAAGTTCAAGGTATACTCCGAACACCATTACAATTGTCCTTTTTGCTTATTACCTCGGTCTAATTATTTGTCTAATATAACAGTAGCCTAAGTTACGCCTTGTAATATCAGCTATCTGCCAGTGAAAGTCCCGTCAAAATCGGCTCAGCCGTTTAGATGTTTACTTGGAACAAACAGACATACCACTGACTGTTAACTAGGACCCTGTTCCAGATGCCGGTGGGGAACTGTTTTAAAAAAAATAATTTACAAGGACAATTAGAAATAAAGATGTTGTGTTCCAGTCTAAGATAATGCAAGAGCTGCAAGCGAACAGCGTGGAGATCTACCAGTTCCCGGTGGACGACGAGTCCGTGACAGAGGTGAACAGCACCATGAACTCGCACATACCCTTCGCGGTCGTCGGCAGCACGGACTTCGTCAAGATCGGGAACAAGACCGTGCGCGCCAGGCAGTACCCCTGGGGGACCGTGCAAGGTACACAGAGTGTTTCAGAAGTCCGAAATAATACTTTGACGTTTAGGTTACGACATAGGTATCGAGTATACAACTGAATGGTATAAAAAATTGATCGAAATTCGACCATGTTTTTCTAACTTTTTTTTTGTCGTCAATTTCTACATACATACATACATATACTCACGCCTGATTCCCAGAGGGGCAGAGACTACCGTTTGCCATATGCTACGATCCCGACACACCTCTTTCGCTTCATCCACAGTCATACATCTTTTCATGCACTTCCGTCGGTTGAGGGTGCTACGGACTTGACCTTTCTGGAAGAGACCGTTAATCTGGTCGTGAAAGGTCCTCCGCGGGCGCCCTCTTCCGACACTTCCACTCACGTTTGCCTGGTATATTTATTTCGTCAGTCTACTTTCATTCATCCTCTCTATATGGCCAAACCACCTCAACATACTTTTCTCAATCTTAGTCACCACCTAGTCTTTCAGCTTAGATTCATCTCGTATCTTGCTATTCCTCAACCAGTTAGCAATGGTGACACCACACATACTCCGTAAGGAACTCATTTCCACTACATTCACCATACTCTCATGCCTCTTTTAATTTCTATACCTCGTAACATCTCGAGTCCTATGTAAAATGTTCTGGTGTAAAGAAAAACGTTACGCCGCGTTACATGTGGGGTCAAAAATTGCGTTACGTAGTACTTGAACGCTCCCTGACTTAATTAATTAATTCCGTTTACTTTTATCTTCCAATCTGGTTGTCTGGAAGAAATTGCTTTTAGCGATAAGACCACCCAACTGTACATAGCTACTGTATTTAGACCTAAGAATGTTGTATTATTGTCTTTTTAAGTATAAATGTTGTTTGTGCAGTCGAGAACGAGTCTCACTGTGACTTCGTGAAGCTGCGCGAGATGCTGATCCGGACCAACATGGAGGACCTGCGCGAGAAGACGCACGCGCGCCACTACGAGCTGTACCGCCGCCGCCGGCTGCAGCAGATGGGCTTCACCGACGTCGACGCCGACAACAAGCCGGTCGGTGCTACGACATCACACGCACGCACGCCCACACACATACACTACTATAGTTTTTTTAACATCCCACTGCTGGGCATGGGTTTCCCTATAATGCGAGGGGTATTGAGGCCATAGTCCTCCACGCTGGCTCAGTGCGGGTTGTGGCAGACTTCACACATCTATCGAGAACGAGTCAAGTTTCCTCAGACGTGCAGGTTTCCTCACGATGTTTTCCTTCACCGCTTCTTAGTAAGTAATAATCTCGGAATAGAAAGGCGTGTGGAGTTCACCAATCCGCACTGAGACAGCGTGGTGGACTAGGGCCCAAATCTCCCTCGTGTTGACCGGGAATGGGTCCGGTATAATGGCAATAGGCTCGCCCATTACGACCAAATAAACATCGGCGTCATGTTGGTGCACTGCAGTGCACCTCTGTCTACCACTTTGAGGAATACAGGCGTGATGATGAACTAGTCAATTGACATTTTTGCAGTGAAAAGGCGCTTAAATTTTTTTTGATATATTAATGAATATTTCTATTTGATTTCGTTTGGCAGGTATCGTTCCAGCAGACGTTTGAACAGAAGCGGAGCGCACACCTCGCTGAGCTGCAGCAGAAGGAGGACGAGATGCGGCAGATGTTCGTGCAGCGGGTGAAGGAGAAGGAGGCCGAACTGAAGGAGGCGGAGAAGGAAGTAAACACCTTTCTTTTACATCTTTCGACAACAGTAGTATTGACCTTAACTCTGTTGTACATTATCTATGGATGGGCTACACTTGACGGCATTAAAATATTGTTGTCTTACTCTTACATTATAGGCAAGACAAGGATAAAGCACACTAGGCATCCAGAGGCGTGCGTTTCGTAATTTTTGCCAATACTAAATCGTACTTTGCTATGATATACATAAAGATTGAATTTCTGTGGTAAGGATTACGCGTCAAATTCAATGACATTTCGTTGAAGAACAAGCTTTTCTATCAGTCAATACAGTTCGTTTGACACCTAGTTCACTTAAGTTGCCGAAAGGATCACAATCATTGTTTGTGTACATTTATTTTAGTAATTATTTTTCTGTCTCAGTTGCATTCGAAATTCGACAAATTGAAAAAGGACCATACTGACGAGAAGAAGCGGCTGGAGGAGCTCCGCAAGAAGATAGAGGACGACGCGATCGAGTTCAACCGGCGCAAGCAGCAGACCGTGCAGTCGCACCACACCCTCACGCTCGGCAAGAGCAAGAAGAAGTAACACGTGCTCGCTGCCAACCGCCTGCCGGTCATGCTCGCCTGGTACCCGGCGCCCCAACTATGCGGTCAGTTACGTTCAATAAATCATTAATCTACGGATAATTTATCGACTAATGTAATAAATTTATCGATAAATGTCATTAATATGTCGATAAATGTAATAAATTTATTGATAAATTGCATTAATTTATCAATAAAATCAGCTCCTTATACCCGCCGGTTCCTACACAACCTATAGAATATAGTTCCAGAATAAATACCGCATTGTATAGCATATTATTATATCAGTCGTGTTTCATGATCACAAAACGTTAGGTGTTAAGAATTACAAAGTTGTGTTGTGGAGAATGTAAACTCAATTTCACATTTAATAATGTGAATATTCTTTTAATTATAATTTAGTGTAGTTTTCTAACAGTTAAATAAATCTTAAATCGCATCAGTAGTATCAGAGATAGCTCTTAAAAACTGACATGTATTTTACGAATACCAGATATTTTTAATCGTCGGATAATAAATAGGCTTGAAATTTTTGTTTCAAATGAAAAATGTTTGCAAACGCCTGGCTGATTCACATATCATTGAAGCTTCCGATTTGATAATGGTACTAACATAAACGTTTGCAAGGATTCGTTACTTGAAACTGTTCTAAAGAAGGTTTCGTATGTACCGCCACCGATCTATTATGACTCTTGATTCGAATCGTTTTCATAAGAACCCAGAATAAGAGGTAGTTAATAAATTTTCATAGCATTATTCAACGCAAAAAATATCTGTGAGTCAAATAGGTCTTCATTAGAGTCGTTATTTCAAAAATAACTCACCAAAGTTTATGTGTAGTTTTTTCTACTGACAATGACTTTACAAAGCAGTTTTTGCATGATTTGTGTTTTAGAAATATAAACATCTTTGAGAATGTCCGACATATGCAAGTAACTTGAGATTAGTTAGATAGTAAGGAGTTAACGCTTCATATTTTAATAATAAATAAAATAAATTTGTATTTAATAATAAAAAATAATAATAAAGAAGGCACTAGTTTAAAAGATTCAAATCAATTCTACATATTAAACCCCTAAATTTATAGCAGTTAGCTTTTACTATGGAAAAACATTTTTTTTTTAAACGAAAAAGCATTGTTATGAATGCCATTTATCTATTCTTATCTCTGTCTACAGAGATACTACAAAGCTCTTTTACTGTGAACAATGTTTAGTAAATCTATTGTTGATTGCAGTAATTCTATAAATTTGGGGGAGAATGTTTAGAGGGAGTATTCCTATCGAATATAGTTTAGTTATATCGGCCAAATACTGTTTGAAGTGACGTTTTTTTACCAAAATGTATTATAATATTATTTACAAGCGATACGCGAATACTGAAATGCATAGTTAGATCTACTTATTCTGTACACTTATCACTCTCATATGTATTATATTTGTGTTTAAAAAAATATTATTTGTCTTTTGCGAAATAAAATCAATAATATTATTAATGACGATATCCATGATGCTATACACAATTTTCAATCTCAAGTATTTAAATATCTAGTAATATGATAAGACGGAAACAGTCCTTTGATTACCAGTAGTTCTTCAGAGTCTCAAAGGTATCATTTCAAAAAGATTTTCATAATTGCAAAATAAGAATATAAGAAGTGGTGGCTAGGCCCCTGATCTATTACATATATCTTTCTTCTCGTGCTTACAACAACGTATAAGAGTATTAAAACACATACATATATGCATAGTTTATTTTATATAATTATGGTATAAACATAGTTATGTTTGAATAGTTTATAATTAACCGACATAATATCGCTTGTAATAAAATTCGTCTGTAATTAGTTTTAGATAGATAGGCGCGTGTAATAAATTATATCTATTGTAATTTCGACCTATATTTGGATTGAATTTCGATGATTTACTGAAGGCGACTCCAAACAGAGGCTTTCCAGCCGAAAAGGTTGTGGTCAGTTGCTAAATGCGAGTATGTGTCCCTCTTTGGTTTTTGTGTGCGTTTATAGAAAAAGTATTTACGTACTATCAACTATAGACAAAAGCTATAGAGTCTTTAGTAAGATGAGTTAAAATTGACATTAAAACGAGATTTAAAATTATTTATTTCTACAATATTATATCATTCAAAAACATTCGCTCTCTCGCTGAACGATACTTGGTGTAAGAATGAACTTTTCAAAGAGAGTTATAAAAAGATTGATTTTTTTCGTAGCATTTATCCATTCATTCCTATAAGTTTATATTTAGTTTATAATAATTTTGTATTGTGTACCTAATTGGGGTATTTATCAATAAAAATGTGAAATCGATAAGTAAGAATTTTATTTATTAAATTATAAAAAATACATTGAGTGAGTGTACTTTTGGACACAAATATTGGTCCTACTTTGGCACCAAACTACACTTCACTAAACTGAGTGTATAGCCGTCCTGCTCATCTTGATAATGTATGAGGGAGACAGCGATATTTCAGTGCTGTCAATTTCAGTTTAGTAGTAGTTTGCGCGCAACAAAATCGGTGTCAATGTTTATGAGAATACAAGACACAAAAACGAATAAAAAATTAATGTAATTTCAGCTGTTTCCAAGTATTGTGTAAATAGCTGGATTAGCGAAGTAAGTATTATTATATTGGTCACGTAAGTGAGTACGTCAATCGGAAAAACCTGCTGTATACATGGAGATATTATAACGGAGATGGCATTATCGAGCCCGCGCTGCGGTAAATTTTATGGTTTATCTGACTCCGCCATTGTTGTTATCCCATATAGTTGCCGTATACTACAGGTAGATGATATAAAAACAATGGCGGTAATCGCCGCAGAGCTATACGAAGAGTGAAGTCGTTATGAGTACTCTAGCTAGATACTCTATGGCTGTATAACTTAGGCTATCATGCTGTTCCTGCCTGTTGTCATGATTTTGTATACGTTTTTTCCTCCGTTTAAGTAATCTCTTATAGCGACTATGGCGTGTCACCAAAAGTGTAAAAAAATTTATATACAGGCTGTTTCAGAAGTCCGAAATAATACTTTGATTTTTGCATCAGTATCGGGTATTATACAACTGAATGGTATAAAAATTGATCGAAATTAGACCATGTTTTTTCAGCTTTTTTTTCGTCGTCAATTTCTGTAACTCGTAATATCTCGAGTCCCATGTAAAATTTGCATGTTCCGTTTTGTGAATATTGGTAGTCGCCCCTCATAAGTGTAGTTAACACTGTTGAATAAGGTTATGGATGTACCCAAAGGTCAGAACACGATACCTGTGACAAATATTCAAAGGTCTACAACTCAGAAACTATGATAGTTATGTATTAACTGTCTTCACCAAGCATCCACATATGAGCTACCGTATATGTGCCCAAAGTATTATTTCGGACTTCTGCTGTATATGTCACAACGGTAGCTAGCAAGTTCATATTTACAATTGATTATGCACTCAATAGAGTACCCTACAATCGTGACTAGAAGACCTTATGCCCATTTTCACTTGCATTAGGGGCCCCATAACGGCAGTCCATTAATCACGTGAGGTTTTTTTAGAATTTTTAACCCCCCCCACCCCCCTTGATACATGTTGAGGTATAAGACTAACCCCCAAAAAAATCACGTGTAATTTTTTAGTACCTACTACTAAGAATCTTATTTTTTTTAAATATGATCTTTAAATACAGGTGTAAAGTATAACCTAATGTTATTCTGATATTAAAGACTTGCCTGGCAACGGCGGCAACGCTACACGCCGCTTTTCGGTTTAGAAACCGCGCATTAAACGAAAAAATAAATACACGATATCTTACTACAACCCCCCCCCCCCCCCCCCCCCCCCCCCCTTGGGATAATTACTGATTTTTAGAAACCCCCTCCCCCCTTTCGAGTCTCACGAGATTAATGGACGGCCCTAATGTGGTATTATTGTTATTTACTGATGGTAGAGTGGATATTTCATTGTTCGGTGGGTTATCCATGATGTTGAATGATTGGATGTTGGTGTGGGCTACACGAGGGAGACACACAGCGGCTTGGGCAGCTCGTAACACATCGGCTTGTACATCTTGTTGTAGTAGGTGTAGCGTCGCTTGTGCGGGGTGACGGACGCTCTCACCGGGACTGGGATCCGCGAGCGCGGGGCGACCGCCCTCGACTTGCGACACTGGCAATGAATGCAAACCAAAATTAACTTAACTAAGAAGATCACTGTCTAATTAAGCCTACTTGCCTTTAGTCGTTATGTTATTTTTAATAGCGGAGTTACAAGCTTTCCTAATTTAAAATGAATTAGTCTACAGTCATGAATAATACCATGGTTTATGGAGGTACCTAACGTCTATTGCTAGCCTATTTTCAGTGAATAGACGATACCTTAACGTGATGCCTAAATTTAAATCAGTTGTCAATTAGAGTGTTTATTTATCACGTTAGGCGTCTCCTAGTGTTAGTGCAAACGGGCACATTTGTTATTTATGTTCTTGCACTTACCGAAAGTTTGTGTAGACTCCTACTAAGATCACAGAACACATTTGGAGGTGTATCAATTACTGTGTGTTACTTTTCCATGGTTAAATCCACATACATACCTCGTTGATTTTCGTTATACACCTACTAGGAGTACAGAACTTGATAGGAGGTAAGTATAAAAAACTGTTAATTACCTTAATGATGATACCATCGCCCTTCGTGGGTGCATGAAGCGTAGCGTGCGCAAATCAAACTACATTTGTGTCGAATATCAAAAAGTTTAATATCAATAATACAAACTTGGCACAATATTGCAGACAGGTAGACTGGCAGTATGTTATATCACCTTATTGTATTGCTAAGCTCTCGATAATTGGGGAAATATTTAAATACTAATTAACACTATTTGATGAACGTCTAAAGTGACACGATTTTCTGGTTTGGTGATCCGGGAGAAGTACAGAGCAGTAGCCGTAGAAGGGGCTTATTTCTTAATTTCCTTTCTATTCTAGGTTCAACTTTATACCTTCGATAGGACTAACACGGGCCCTTATTTTTCTCATATTACTTATTTTCACCGCATAATTGGTTAAGACATTTTGATGTCTTCATACTCCGATAATATGACGAGACTGGTTTAACTTCAAGACCCGATTTTACCTAGTTACATAAGTAGTTATACTTGTATTTGACTTACCAACATGAGAAATTTATTTGAATGCTACAAAGTGCAGCTGGAAGATAGAAAAATACGGACTATAATCTACTATAGCTTGTTAGCCTTACGAAAATATTTAAGTAGGTATAAAACCACTTTATTTATTTAGCATTAAGGCGATTTGTGTTTGTAACTTTATAGGTTGAACTGTTCATTTCATAATCTAAGACACAGTTCTATGTTAGTGTCAGAGTGTACTTAGGGTATTTATATCTATCTATTGCTTTTATAACTAATTTCGGTGCAAAAATATCGTCTTTTATCAAAATATCTGTGTGAAGAGTCAACGTAGTTTGTACCGTGGAGTCGCGCAGTGCTTATGAGGCCACACATCACATTTTATTTCTAACTCTAGCTAAATAGTGCACTTAATATAATAAAATGTAAGTAGGTAAACCAAATAAACAAAAGCCAAAATTAAAATTTTACCAGAACAGTCATTTATGTCAAAATAAAAAAAAACCAAATTAAAACGTTTTATCACACGATGTAAATTTTAAAATAAAACCTTAACATAGATAATTATAAAAAAAAATCATACATTAAAAAAGGAAAAATTAAAAACACAAAATTAATTTAAAATCAATTAAAATTTAGCATCATTATCATTAAATTATTACTCTAATATTAAAAGTAATTATAATTACAAAACAAATTCATTATGACTAGTCTCCCGTACACGTGGAGTGCATGAATGTGTGATAAATTAAAGCGACTACTAAACACTAGATGATAAGAATGAGATTGCTTAGATAAGAGATCTAAATAATGCTTACAGTAGAACGAATGCTAATTGAACTTTAAACTTCAATAACGATGCCTTAAATGTCAAAAGTTTACAAACTAATGGAATGACCCCCTCATTAAGAGTGGGCAGTTATCTGGGGGGCACCTCCCGCGGCGGGGGACTTCTGTATTTGGCTTTGATGTGCAAGAAAGGTTTTTTTGGGGAGTTGTGGTCGGCGATGCTGGCTGCGAGCGACATTCTAATGCTCTCCTCTATGGCCGCCTGCGTCATCGCCCCGTTAACGCCTACTGACGAGCTTTTGTTCAGCGGCTTAAACTCTATCGGGGTCGCGAGACTCATGCTCCTAGTTTTCTTCGCGTATCCGTTCGTCCCGTTGAAGATTTTCCTGGGCTCATTCACGGGAGTGGACGCGAGACTTTGGCTGCGCGTTTTGCGAGCTGTGGAGACCGTTTCAGTGGGTGTAGCCGCCGCGCTGGTGCTCTTGACCTTCCTCGCCTGGTTCAGCCGCTCGGTGCCGCAGAAACTCTTCTTATCATCCTTTTGAACGAGTGCCAAGCTCATGCTCCTAGATTTCTTAGGCGCGTTCACCAGTGCGGTGGAGGTGAGCGACTTTCTATATTCTACTGGCGGTGTTCTGACCGATCTACCGGTCGGCGTGTTCGGGGTGCTAAAGCTGGAGGGTGCCGATTGCTTCCTAGTGCGCGGTGCCGGTGACATCGGCTGTCGCCCGTCTACGGAGTCCGCCCGTAGCGGCAAAGTCAGCGCGGACCGCAGACTCCTTGCGGTGGACTTGTTAGGCGTGGAAGTCCTCCTACCGTCCGGAACGGGAGAACTCTTCCCGCTGCTGGCCTTGCTCGAGGCGCGGGTGTCGCGACCGTTTCTGTCTACGGGTGATACCTTCCCGCTTATGGACGAAGCTTTGCTGTCTACGGGTGAGGCGGTGCCGGCGATGGAGGGCTCCTTGCTGGTGAGGGAGGCCTTGCTGGCGGAGGGGGAGACGGGTTTGGCGATGGGCGAGAGGTCGGCGGGGTCGCGGGCCGGCAGCGGCACGGGCAGCACGCTGGCGCGCCGGCCCTGCGTCACGAGGCGCACCTGGCACGGCTCGTGGCGCGACAGGAAGTGCTCCAGCGTGTCCCAGCCGCCGCCCACGCGGACCATCATGTGACGACCTTTCAGCAGCTGCAATGTAAGAATACTGTTTAGCTATCTATACGAAATGATTTCGGTTCATAGCTTCTTTATAATAAAATAGATCTTTAAAGTAACTTTGTAAATTTTAGGTTCGTCTTGTGTTGCAAAAAAAAATCTACATCAAATAAAGCCAGCGTCGCGTCGTTTTAGTTAAGTCCTAGTTACCCTGATGAAGACGTTCCTCCCGGCGATGTTGTAGCGGCCCTCGCCCACCTTCTTGACCTTCAGCAGCTTGGAGCACTTGCCCGAGCTGCAGCTGCAGCCGCGCTCCATCAGACGGGTCACCAGTTGCACCTAGAACCAAGACCGTTAAGTGAGCGAACTGATATATACCTAAGTCTCAATTAAAGATACGCTTAGTTCGATAACCAACGACATACCCTCTTGTCCAGCTCATTGGTGGGTTTAAGCGGCACGTCGGAGTCTGTGCTGGCCACGGTGCCATCAGACTTGGTGCTCTCAGCGTCCGCGTTGTCCGGCACAGACAGTAAGGCTGCAAGAGAGTAAATTTAAAGGACTTAGAAAACAATATCTTTGAGGTTGATATTATATTTATCGGATTTTCATACTTACTGTCATTTGGGTCATTAGGATCGTTCGGATCCGTTGTTGTTGTTGTCCGTGGCACTTCGGCTGTGGACCTTGAAATAAAAAAGTAATGTTTATAAGAACGGCATCTCAAAATCGGATATTTAAAAAGAAATTCCCATCTACTCACTTGTCACCTTCAGGCATAGGTGAGATCTCCCTGAACTGCCAGGCGGCGCCCGACATGGCGGAGTCCAGGCCGGAGTCCCGCTCCTCCATCGCGATCTCCTTCTCGAGCTGCACCAGCCCTGGTGGCTCCACGTTGAACTTGGTCGCCAGCCGAGCCACCTCCAGCAGACACAGGATCACTTGACGAGGCTGGTTATGCAGCACTGAGGATAAAAAGCCTCTTAGAGTTTTGCTTTACTTGGTACCTACTTACCAATAACATGTGACGCAAGTATACAAATGAATAAGATTCACTACTTGGTCTATCATAATATAGATCCGTCCCGCTTGGCTTTTAAATGTGACAGTACCTACTTTGAATTTGATGATTGATGAGAACAACCAGTATTGCATAATTCACAAAAGTTCAATTAATTTTTAGTGGGCTTAACGCTTTGGAGTAGGTAAATACCCTAACTTTACTTCTCCAAGAAAGTAAAGTACTAGAGTGGCATAACATACCAAGGTCATCGCTCTCAAACAGCAGATTTTCGTGAACGCCCAATTCCCGGCAGAAAGTGATAAAGTTTTCAGTGTTGTCGCGTGAAAAAAAGCTGCGACGAGCGGCGCGCTGCCAGCAGCGGCCGCGAATTTGTGGAACCGGCTGGAAACATTTAAAAAAAATAGGTAAATACAATACTTTAAAGCAAAAGTGAGCTAAATATATTTTTTTTCTCCGTGACAAGCTAAATTAATCTGCCTATCCGCAATTTGGTGAATACCGCACACATTCGAAATTTAAAAATGCTGAAGAGGAATGTGGGTCTTTGATTCACTTCTACCTCCAAAAAACAAAAGAAAACTGTTCATAGTAAACGAAACTTTGAAGAAATTTATTTTATTAAGTCCGCGTCGGAGTATCGTGATTGGAATCAAGCTCATATGGTAATAGATTGTAAAGTATTTCGCGGAACTCTTTGAGACTTTAAAACTCCTTTGGTTGTGATTCTAACCAGTGTTGTTAACAAGTGATTAGTGTAAAGCTCTCACCCCGACTATGAGCCCCTGGTCGAGCGCCTCGCGCGCGCGGTCGTGTATCACTCCCGCCAGCTGGCACAGCTCCGCACCATTGTCCAACACATCCAAGAAGTTCTCTCCATTCAGGTAAGTGATACCTGAGAAAAATTACACACCATTTTAAACCTTATCTTGCTGACCATGTTTGCTGTCTACCTAAAATTAGATTGTACTTGGACATGGGTTGGTACCTACTACATGTATTAGGACTACAGACTCAAGCATTTACGACATTCAAGTAGATAGGTATCTAATGTTAAAGCAATGAGTATTTTGCAAGCTCTACCTACAAAGTTGTCGCGATCATAAAGTATATAATTTATGGTCATGTTGGTGGAGGTATTGTGTGTAGGTACGCAGGCAGGCGGTATGAATTTGTAAACGTAAGTTCTAGGAATTTGATTTCTTCCCGTCTAGACTTACTAGGGAATCATGAAATCACAGAATACCCAACAATAACGAATGCGATGTGATAATGTCCCGGGCCACGTTTGGAAATTTTCACACAGTAAAGAAAATTAAATATTCTTCGTTTTGTACCTAAGTATTTGACGGACAAACGATTGACTCAAACGTATTTCGCGTTTCATAATGTGCAAGTATCAGTAGCACAAACATCCTATAAATATAACTGCAATATATAGGACCACAGTCTTGGTCCTGCCATTCCAATAAAATAATGACTACCTAATCTGGGCAGAACTTTCACAAGGGACGGACCCGATCGCGTTCCCATGACCCCGGCCGGTCGCGGCGGCCAACCGCCCCGCCTTTATGATATCTTGGTACCTTGGGGTTTATTAATCCGAGACCTTTAGCCCTTCTGCGCTGCCTGTGATATATCGATAAAGCTATCGCGAAAATAACTTCGATACTAAAGTAGATAGTTTTTGTAACTGAATATGTGGTTTAATTGCCCGAAACGCAACGGTGCGTACCTACCAGTTATAAATTATTGATTGATTATGCGCAAACACAGCAAAAATAACTGCGTGTCTAACGAATAAGAATTAACGCGCGTACGATTAACGGAATATTTAATGCCGCAGTAGGTACCTCTCTATACTTCTTCTACAAGAATACAGCAAGTATGTCCAATACAGATAAATATAACGTCAATATGAGACGCGCGGCTCGACATCTAGACAGAAAATCCGCCACAATCCCATTAGAAGCACCTCCACAGCACAAGCCGGCGACGCAGACCTATTTACCGTATTAGATATGTTTAGCTATCGATCATCTATCTACGTTCTTGACATACCCACGATTTTCCCACAATATTCTCGAACAAATGAAATGGCGTACTACTTACTTACTTCCAAAAATAATAATCCTTGTTCTTGCCAATGAAGTAATTGGTATGTGCATATCGTTGTTGAAAGAATGCACTCCGAAGGTCTGAACCGGCTTTGAGAACCACAGCCGTGCAAGCAATACCTATGTATTATATAGGACACTCGTAAAAGCGTGCATGCAAACGACCACCCATGGGATTGGATTACTAGGGCCGCATAATCTCGCGGAGATTGCGAAGATAGATCTTAGGATACGCGTGTGACGTCACGAGGCAAGGTCAACATGACTCACCCCACACCCTCACGTATGCAAAGCTATGGGAGCGCAAATGAAATTAAACTAGATAACCAGTTTGAAAAGATAAGTAGCTTCATGTTAATCGAAATGTCATAAATCCTGTCTATTACTATCGATGCATTAACAATGGGGTGTATTGTTCTTAAATGATAACGTTTGTCGCAGCTGGTAATAAATTATTGAGTATTTTATACTGAAGTACGAGTAGGTAGGTAAATGTATAATAATTTTACTTATTTTATTCCTTTAAGACAAAGAGAGTTGCTGTTATTTGTACTTACCTACTTTTAATTACTTATTGTTATTACTAGTACCAGGGAGTAACCGGTCATCATGATGCACAGGAGGTCTTTAATTAGTGGAACCGAGGCGGGCTACATATTGCAAATAGCTATAATAAATTAATAATAGCGGGTCTTGGATTCTGAGACGCGGGCGGGTATTTTGTCGATATAATTCACGATAACTTAGGCGTAATTTTACTTAAACTTCGATGCAAACCTCCACTGCACTGGCCAAGCGTTCATTAAAATTAACACGGACGATTCGTAATGGTCTCGCTCACGACAATTTATTAGACAAGCTGCGTTTGACCTTAATTATTTTTCGCATTCCATTGACAGTTAATTTGAAGGTACCAAATGAAATGGTTAAAAAGAACAGGCAATGTAGAATGCAGCGATCAACGGACCTCCAACGGGACCTCGATATTGTAATAATATGCAATTTATAAACTTTGCATAGGTGCGATGGAATTTAAGTTACGCGAAGACGCGAATCGCGACAACATCACAATCATGCAATTCATATATAATAATTCTGTTAATTAGGTATTTAGAAATAAGAATAATACGTATCCGAGTTCATTTCAATATCGGACAGATAGATAGTTGTGAATTAGCAGAAAAAATTGACACATTTTTTGCTAATAGATGTTTTATTACGCCTGCTCTCTTAACTTGTTACCCACATAAGATCCGTAAATAATATATTCATAGCAACACTCCCGGGCGGTCAGCAGCGGTAAACATCTCTCCAAGGGTGTATCGAGGGGAAACCATATAATTTAATGTTAAAATAATTATCCTTGAAAAATAATAATTCGGGAATTAGTTGTGCATGTGTCTCTGGGGGGTTGTTTAAAATACAATCCAAATTTTCAACATGTCAGATAATAACGAGTCCTACGTGCAAAAAAGTTACCGGGCAATCATAACCATGAATGGATATATGACCATAAACTCTTGATAGAATTGATTGATTGGCAAACCCATGTCACAACAGCGCAGTGTCGTCACGTGTCGTCGACCCCTTCGCCATCCACCCGGGACGCACCCAATCATGCATCACACTAATTACTATTTACTAATGACCATTCCACGTTACGCTATTAGTCGTGCCCTACTTTGTGACGCTTTTTATGAAACATCATCATTCATGAGACCAGTGGAGCATGAATGTGAGGAGATGTGCGTAACGATACATTATGTCTTCAACGACTGCAACTGTCTAGAACAAGTAGAGTATATTTATACAAATAGCTACTTTAGTTTATCATTGGGGCAAGTAATTTGTGTAACATAATGCATTTATCATAAAATAGAGAACCATAACATTGTTTTACTTCGAACATTATAAGCAGTTTATGTTGTTGATAGAGGTAAAACTTTTCCCGAACAAACAAAGCCGCACTGGAAACTAATGTTTATAGTACCACAAATTCGTTTTGGAACTAGGACATCAGTTATCAAAAGAGCTAGGAATCGCCTTAAGTAAACACATTCAAAATACATGCCTATTTTATAGTTACTTTGCTTTGGTAAAGCTTTCGCTACCAGGGAGGCAGAATAAGGAAGAACTTAATAGATACAAATCATAGGGTCCTGACATATGATGGAAATGTATTATTGTTGCTGGAATATGATTGTGACACCAAACGACACTCGTAAATCTATTTAGGAGCCTTGCAATCTGCACGTGTGAGTCGTGGCTCGTGCCTCGTAAATAGTGGTCCGTGGGCGGTAAGAAGTCGCTGACGGCTCTCGTAGGTAACACCAATTTGAATCAGTAGACGTACCTTTATTTAAGTGATAACCATTTTTGGCTAAGGTCTCATTGTGACATTAATTTATACATTCTTGGTAGCTTTACATTTATAGCGTAAGATTATCAATGAGCTATGAGTCGGTACTACCAGTGGTTTATGGGGCTCTGGTACATATCAATAAACAAAATAACAATTTGTCATCCTACTAATTATGCCAACATCTTGTAATGTTCTGTGATAATTGGACACGACCCACGCGTGGCTCGCAACTCGTCGCCCGGCCTAGGCAGCCGGCCACAAAAACACCGCGATCGTATAAGGTAACGATGATACAATCAGTTGCCGTAAAAATTATACCTCACCGTAACCATTCCTTGGTCATTATGAGATAAAAATAATATAGGTGTAAAAAGCATTAAAAAATACAAAATACAATGCTTTTGAACCAAATCCGGAATGTTAGAATCTGCGAGCTCGACAGTCGCAGGTGCAGGTTAGAGAAACTCGTAAAATCGCGATTTTTCACGGCGCCCGTATTCGTTTATGTAACTCGTGTACATAATAATAACATAACAAGTCACGGGTTTGCCTAATCGCTGTTTAACATAACAACTAACAAATTTCACATATCCTATAAATTTTAATTTCCTCGCATCAAATAAAAAAAATCTTTTTTAGTTATTGGTAATACATATTATAAATTAGATATATCAAGTGTATTGCGATCCCTATACAGTAGGCACCTCTTAAGCATGTTTTACGCTCGCTTATCGTTAACGTTTAAGTTATAAACGTTACAACGACTTTACGATAGAACCATTAGCCATAAGTATTTTATTTGTTATCGACTTACCAATAGTCTTATTTATCCAGTCAGCCAAGTCCTCCTGCAAGGGGAACAGCTGTCTCGCCTGCGAGTACAGTATCTTCTCCCGATAGAAGTCCTCGTCCTCCGAGCTCGGCGTCTGCGCAGCCAGCGCGCAGTCCGCCCTCTCGTAACTACTGCTCATCTTTCTGTTCACCACGATATCCCCATGCCCGATATGCCTCTCCTCGTCTTCTTTCCCCCCCTCAAATGAACTCCTGATATATTCAAAAGCATTGGTCCTCTCGAAAGCATTGAAGATACGGTCGTAGTTCCCGCTCAGCGGTCTGTCGAAGCTCTTGGGTTCCACGGACGCTGGGGTGGTGACGGGGCTCCAGGACGTACGGCTCCCGATGGCCATGGGTCCGCAGCGGTAATACGCCATGGTGTAGGGTGCTACCCTGGAACAAGAGGAAAAATTGTTGAAGATCTTGAAAGACTTGACTTTTATAATATGGTCCTCGTATTTTGCGATTAAGTTTAAACAGTTAAATAATTTAAAGGGAAATTCCCCTTTAAATTATTTAACTGTTTGTTTTGTAAAATAGAATGCTCGTAAATTATATTAATACCACACAAACACTGATGCTCTTTAGTAATCAGTTTTTTCTGTAGTCAAACAAATGGCTTGTCAATTTTAATTTCCTCAAGTTAAGTATAATAGTAGAAACGATCTCATGTCTCCATAAATCAATCATTCAGTTTTACGAGAGTTTTAATACTCCGTTGATTGTTGAAGCTATAAACGCGTAGAAAAATATTGAACGATAAGTTTTTGCGACTAATGACATCATTGAAGATAATGAGCTCCTTAATGTGTGTTATTGTACATGCGCGACCTTCGAAACATTAACCAATAAGTCCAAAATGAGTTCAGTTTAGGAAAGCAATTTTCTGCACGACACTCATTTGCATGGCTGACGAGGGCCTTAAAACTAATGATGAGCCGAAGGTTGGTCTGACAGACGGTGATTAAGACACAAAGACGGGAACTCCGCCGGAGAGTATAACTGACAAGCGTGGATTCGCTGACAGACAGGTGTTGTTCAATGATTATACAGCGAATTTTGTTTTGATTGGTTGCGCCCACAGTCTGTGGCAGGATAATTAATATTTGTACAAATTAACCGCGACTCTGAGATGGGAAATTTAATGATTTACCAAATCGGCTGTCGCTGTCAGCGGCCGATGTAAGCCCTGCGCCCAGAGGCACGTCAGAACGCGCGCGACCACTTTTTTGTCAATACCAAAACCTACTGACTCATAGAAAAAGCAAATTTTTAAACAAAAGATCATCAATAACGCGAACGTATTTTGCCGCGTGTCACGTGACATTGCCGTAGTAATTAATCTATATGTACTTTTTTTAAAGACTCGCTCCAATGGATGAAGGACGTTAGTGCTCTTACACACGAGCGGCATGTTACCAACGGCATAGGCAACTGCAGCCGTCGACGCGTCTACGGCAGCCGTTGACATCTCAACTATAGAGATCAGCGGCAGCCGTCGGCGGCTCTCATAGTATAAGAGTCAGTTGCAAAATGGATTCCGAAAAAGAAGCACTGTTATTATTTTTACTTCATCAGCGCCGACAGATAGAAAAATAAAATCTCTGTTTTTTAGTATTTTATTACTGTACTCTTTCAATTTATAATTACAAATACACGCATTTTTCCTTACTGCCACAATTAGCAATTCAATATCAATTTCGTCAATGGAACTCATTTTACAAATTTGCAACGCATGCGCACTCTTAAACTATTTGCAGTCGAGTGACAAAATGGCTATAGTTCGACGGCTGCAGTTGACTATGCCGTTGGTAACATGTCGCTCGTCTGTAAAAGCTCTTAATTTGCAAAGATTCCAATTATCATACAATCTAATCATAATAATTGCGATTTTCTGATAACGGACTATTTCTAGCGTTTAATTAGTACAAAGTAATAATTATTTTTCAAAAATCAGTTCAACTCAATGTAATTTGACCGGACTGTAATTTTAAAACAATTTCTCCGTAGCCGCAACTGTGTACACACCGGGCGACCTTCGCCGTCTTCATGGAAACTACATTTTTCGTTTTACAACTTCCACGACACAAGCTCCCCGTCACCGAACCTTGTGCCTTTCTCGGCGGAATACCAGGAGCTCAAGTCTACTCACACTAACCTTGTAGTATGACAATAGCTTCGCTTTATAATGCTTAAAAACCAGCTAGAATATGACTAGATATAAGGTATTGTCATCTTGAAGCCATATTCTAGCTTAATAAAATAAGTTGTTTTCATGCATTGAAAAATTAAGCTATAGTCATAGTACCATAGTGTTAGTCTTAACGACCAGGAGAACAGCGGCTAGATCACACGGATGACTATATACGTGGCGCTCGTGACACGAAGCTTGGGCCCGAGCTGTGTTAAGACTTGCTACGTTGACATATAAGTATTGGCACCGCGTATGCCTATAAATGAGATATTTCGGGTTCATTGTTCAATACGCCGCCTGATCCGTTACTAACGACCTCCTTTTGTTTCTGTTAGCCGGATATCTTTGTGAATATTTTTTTGTTATAATATTGTTTTGTAATATACTTATACCCTACATAGCTAATTCATTTAGTACCTTTACATAGCTAATTCATTGTATGTTTTTAACTGCATCAATATGAAAACTTTGATTATAGTTTTCTTAAAGTTGGTAACAAATTATGTAGTTGTAAAGTTGTCGCACTGTCAGTGTTGTCGGTAATATATCAGTCCGTATTAGGCGCGTGCACCAAGTTGCGACATAGCATGTAATTTGACAGTAAATACATTATTAGTTATTGATATGGAATTCATCAGGCATTTAGAAAGGAAAGGGCATGCCGACAATATGACATAAATACCAAACAGCGTTTTAACTCGAGTACATTGAACAACGTGTATTTCGAAGTGTGGCTAATCAATCTGCGGGTAGCTTTCAATAGGCTAGAAATGGTTCCAATTCGCAAACTGTAGTTAATCTACAAGATACTGCCAGATTGTCTTCAAAATGTAAAGTCAATACCTTTTTCCATTTTTAGAATCAATAGAAGGAATGCGATCAAGTTAAGCCTATTTTACACGCTAAGCTGAATTCAGAGCCCCAATTTGCATTTGCTTAACTATGTTTTATAAAACACTCCAAAGCGAACGATACCGGACCAACGTTACTTCTACTTTTTTTCAACGCTGATTATCAGATACCTCGCAATCTTGCTTAACACAAGAGATTTCTAAAGCAATTTACCTTTTTGGACATAGTTACCAAGACTCCCAGGTGTTTATATTATCGAGGGTAGCGTCGAAGTATTGAAAAGACTTGGTCAAAGTATTGTGAACCCTTTTAGCAACATCATCACAAAGAGTATTACAAAGACAAGCCCTTAAAGCCGTGTGGGTGGCGTCTCTGGTCCGATGTGTCGGCGTGACTGGCGCGGGCGCACGACCCGCCACGCGTGACCCGCGCGCGGCACGCGGGATTCCACACACGAACCGCCGTGACGAGGACCATACCACTAATATGGCGGGCTTTTTGTTGAGCCGATTAGTGGGATTCACGACGGGATTATTAACTTTTTCGTAACATTGAAAAAATCTATTGAGAAGCACAATGCTTCTCACGATCCTAAACGTTTGGGTTTGGCGAGTTGAATGCGAATTTCTCGTTTTTGTCGTTTGAGTCACACCAATGTCGTCCAACCTCTGTGGCTCAACTACATTTCTTGACAGCCTTTGACTATACACATGATAACACCGAAACCCTTAGTTATTACGGATTTAACGGGTACGAATGTACAATAGGAGAACATGTTATGGAAGTGTTTACACGAGCTATCAGTCTGTCATTGTGCAGTATAGGTAACATATCTCCGGGGATATCGTAGGAGGTAGGTATGGGCAAAATCACAGTGTCTTCTTGCTTACATTCTATTAGTTAAGTATTTCATTACTAAGAAGCTGTCTATCTATATAATGGATGGAGTTTTTTTTGCCCGTTCTTCTCCATAGGAAATGCATTCCAAATGGGTGGTAGAGATAATATTTTTAGTTTTGTATATTGACGATTCACAAGTGCCTGTATTGGTTTATTTGAATAAAAAAAATGCTTTTAATAATAGTATTTAATATCTTTATAGCTACTTAATCGGGATCTTACATCTACTTGTAATTATTTATTCCATAACAAGCTAAATAAAGTACTTTTTATCATTGCTATTCCCAATTTACCATGATCGCAGTATGTGCTTACTAAAGCTGCACGTCATTTAAATTCCGGTAATTTTCCATTATCAAGGTTGTACCAAAACAAAACACAAATCATTAATAACGGATGACATAGTATACGATAATTTTCCACAAAATACGGGCAATATCCCTGCAGTATAAAGTTTATGGGGCAGTTCCCCCCGGGACGGGCCGGCACCGCGCCCCGCCGGGCCCGCGCCGTCGTCAAAATAACACGAAACACTATAAAAATCGATTTATTATCCAATTGGGACGATCTGCATGACATTACTGTATACCCTTCCACAGGAAATTGAATCCTCCTGAAATATCCTAGAGTATAATTTCCAATGATGGCACTATGATGGGAGACGGCACGCGAGTCTGTGCACGCTGCGGTTTATTTGGGAAAATATGGAATGAAAGTTTGATGAGTACAGTCTGGTTGTATTGATTTAATGTAAACGTGAGTAAATTCAAATATGGAGCTATAGAAGCGGATATATATATATTATTGAAATACGAGGAGTAAGTACACAGTTATATTAAGAATGTCCAATTTAACTGAATAAGTTAAGATTTTGTAAAAGAAAATGCGATATACTCCAAATTTATAGACGAATAATATATTTTCAGTATTTCCAATATATTTATTTACTTAATATAATTAGAACGGTCCGTTAGAAAGTACCATTTACACGAATTATAATAACTATATACACACACGAATAATTATTATGCATCATAAATTTGAAAAATTATAGAAAAACACACATACGTCATTTCTCACAATACCTCCCACATGCTGATAAAAAATTCTTCCAGCCATCCGCAAACACATCAACATTCGGATCAAAATATATGTAATATATGTAATCATATATTTGAATCTATTTTGACTACACTTTGGAAGTTTCAATTCTGTAAGTAGTATTAATGTAACAAAAATTAACACTCATTATTTTCCATTATGGAATCAATTGCAGTGTCTTTTCAAGTAGGTAAGTTTAAATAGTCAAAGCTTGATTAACGTTAGACAAGTCGTATTCAGGAAACACTTTATGGTATTGGACGCGCGTTCCTGGTCATCACCCACAGCCATCTCAGGACCTTGGCACAGCACACTGCACTTCGGCCGGTCAGCAAGCAGAGACGCACTTCTCTCCTGGTCGACGCAGCAGCCAGCCACTACGCAGCACTGCACCACTCCGACTCACTGGACCATATGCAGCATCACCCCGACTCACTGGGGCATCACCGCAGACAGTTCCGACTCACCGTGAACTATGCGGCATCTGGTTCCGACTCACTGGAACATTCCACTGGCCCGGCAAGCATCACAAGATGTATGGACGACTCAACCTGCTAGCGACCTCCGGTTTCGGAGGAGGGTGATGTAGCGACATCTATCTCGCCACATACGAACTAAATCCTGCATCGCGATATTAAAGCGATCCGAGCTATTGCACATATATACAAGAACACGACAACAACCGTCAGGCAGTAGCCCACCAGACACAACACCCGTCTGGTCGGAGGATCCTCCCTTTATCCCAAAAATATCGACGCTTGAATTACAACCCTACGATAAAAATCATACAATTACTTTATATACCATTCGAACGGCCAGATTTTCTGCACCGTTTGTTATAGTATACATATAACTAGCAGTAGCAGTGGCAGCCTCGTGGGCAAGAACGCCCGCCTTGAACGTAAGAGGTGCAAGTTCAAGTCCCAGACCCGCACCTCTGAGATAATTTTCATGTGCGAATGTCATTTTCAACAATGATTACCACTTGCTGAACGGTGAAGGAAAACATCGTGAGGAAACCTGCACGTCTATAGAACGGCGTGTGAAGTTCACCAACCCGCACTGGGCCAGTGTGGGGGACTATGGCCCAAATCTCCCTCGTATTGAGGGGGAATGTACCCGGTATAATGGCAATAGGCTCGCCCCCTATTATATTGGGACCAAAATACATCGGCGAAGTGTGGGCGCACTACAGTGCAACTCTGCCTTCCCCTTCGGGGAATACAGGCGTGATGATGTATATAACTAATTTAACGATTTTTTGTCGCTTAATAAGGATTGCCTTTCAAGCGTCGATATGTGCATAAATGCTCTATCAATTTCCTTTAAGTTGTTGCATTTAATTGAATTCCTTGAACGCTTTCTATTTGTTGATTGAATGTAAACTGGCTGTTGGTCACGCGATCAGCGATTCTCACTTACATTTGCGTGAAAAAGATAATAATTGAACATTCCTCTTGCAAATTCAAACATTTTTGCCTTTTTACCTATTCCGTAGAGTATATAGGTATCTTACTGTGACTCTACCATGGTTGACGTACGATTGCTTAGGTTGTAAGTAAAACTGAGGGGCGAGCATGATCGTTTTTATAAAAGCGTTACGTCACGTGATCGTGTCCCGTCCCGCTCACACCACTGGTTTAATGAAAAAGGAAAAGTAGAGGAAAAGTGACAGAAAGATATCCCAAAGGCGATTACAAAATACGATAGAAAATGTTATTCGTCAACCACCCGAGGAATTAGCAGTTTCTGATACAAAATTTACAAAGCCTTGTGAGTAGTGACTCCTCGAGAACATTGATTGGAATTTAAACCAGTTTCAATCCATTTGCTAACCGCCTACAATAGCATTTTTCAGTACACACAAGTTAAAAAAATGCCGCTTTCAACATGGATAATTTGGTATCATACATTTAGAGAGTTAAAAAGGGCAATCTTGAACCATCGATAAAATCGATTGCATCATCAAGTTTGTTTAAAAGGCTTGTCTTTTAATCGAAATAACACCTGACAACAATAAGCAATGGGTCAAGTTGAGCGACCCGGTGCTGGCAGCGCGTGCGCACCTCACTTGAGTTTCGACCATTCACGCAAAGTATCTCCTGCGAAGGTCTGACTGTAACCATAACTTTTAGGGCGTATTTTGTTTCCATTATGTAATAGCGTCAATGGAAATTGTATGTTAATTGATAGATAGATAAAAAAACTCTTTATTGTACACCATTAGTTATATGGAAATTACACAAAATACGTATAAGTGTACATTAGGCGGTCATATCGCAAGCTGCGATATCTTCCAGACAACCTTTGGATAGAACCCCTATAAATATTTCTGGTAGACGTTACCATACACTTATAACGAACGTGTAAACACATTGTAGTTGGAGCGCTCCGTCCTGACTTTTACAATGGCGGTCTTGAACCCATTGTACGGTTCATTTGTATTTATTAACGATTTCGTGACCCACTTTTGTGCATGACTCAATATTCTAGTGTTCAGTTTGACTATGAGAAATGAACTTACAGTACACAGATATTAAATATCTTCCATCGTACAAGATAGTTTCTCACTAGAGCAATGCACAGTCAGGCAAATGGTGGCCAAAGGATTCTAGATTTTAGTCAACAGTTTACACGATCCTTATAAATTGAACACTGTTATATACTTCGTAATTTAGAACTTTTAAAGGGTCTAAAAACCTCCACCTGTTGAGAACCTCTTTTGTTTGTAGTCCGTTAAAATAGCCACAGAGGAATTCCTCTTATAAGAATTAATTCCTTATTCCTTTCCATCTGTGATCACAATCATATTCCATTGTTCAAGCATTCTCATCTCAAGTCTCTCCATTAAGAGGAAGATCAGATTTACCAAGAATGATCTATTAGTGTAAACGCCTGTTGACAGTCAAGTGAGCCTTTCCTCCGCCCTGCGCAGTGCCACCGCGTAGACCAGTGCGTTGCTCCCAACTCCTTAATTGGATAAGCGCATTCATTCTCGTATTGCACGCTACTATCGGCACTCGCGAATAACTCACATACTGCAGAAATTACTTCATGACACACTGCGGCTAATGTTACATTGGAATTTTTGTTACTTAGTAGATGTTTCAGAATTCCTTTTGTTATGCAGAATGTTTTATATGAAATATCGCCAGCTATGCATGTTATCCTGGTACAATCTTCAATGAACACGTTTTAATTATTTTCACAAAGTGGTTGTCCTATCGTATTGTATTATCATATTATAATATCATTTCAGATCTGCGTTGTGTGATGATAGTAGTAGGCCCATAGAATGCGAATTCCGATGGTATCGCGTTTCCGTGGCTAGAGTGCGCACTGTGAGAGGACCCATATGGACGCGGCGCGCAGAAGATCGAGATAGTCTTCCGTAAACTAATACCACGTGGGATGAAGTCTAATTGGCATTTGTTTACAATCCTAAAATAGCTCAGAATATTATCATAGCTAGATGTGGATATGGTAATTAATTTCAAGTACTTTCAAAGGAATTTCTATGTATTGTTTTCCTTCCGAAGTGATCAGAAACAACGGTAATTTACAGTTTCTTCTTCAATTGTGAATGGCGAGCTCTCTCCGTGCGTCGGATTGGTTCAGCTCAAGTAACGTTGAGTGCATATCTAAGATCTGTCGACATTAATCGGCTGCAATGGGCCGCGTCCTGGATGCGCTCCCGGGTCGACGACTTGATGATCATTCATCCTTCGATATTACTTGTCTATAGAACATGTCTTCGCTGACCATTTACACTAAAAACTGGTGGACCTACTTAGTACTTAAGTTTTGGATTTCAAACGACTCTAAATATCACCGAAATTCTACTGTAGATAAATGTAAAAAGGAGTCACACGGAGGAGGACATTCTGAGGACTAGGAAATCATCACATCAATCATGTTCTAGTAAACGTGGAAAGTAATAAATAATACATCCTCACGCCTGTATTCATGTAATTAAGAAAAACACAAAAATGTAAATCCTTATTTGAAAAAAGCAACCATGGAGTTTCTTGCCCATTCTTCTCCATAGGAAATGCATTCCGAATGGGTGGTAGAGATACTACTATTATTATTTATTGACGATTCATAAGTGCCTGTAATGGTTTATATGAATAAAAAATATTCTGATTCTGATTCCCCGAAGGGGTAGGCAGAGGTGCGCCCACACTTCGCCGATGCATTTTTGGTCCCAATGTAATAGGGGGCGAGCCTATTGCCATTATACCGGGCACATTCTCCCTCAATACGAGGGAAATTTTTGGGCTATAGTCCACCACGCTGGCCCAGTGCGGGTCGGTGAACTTCACACGCCTTTCTATAGACGTGCAGGTTTCCTCACGATGTTTTCCTTCACCGTTTCAAAGCAAGGAAAATTCCAAATTATTTCAAAATACCAGGACATCATAACACTTAAGATGTCTAATGAAAAACGTGAGAACGCGCAAACGACATTTCCCAATAGTATCGGTGTCGCGGCGACCACAACCCCGGTGGTAGCGGCAGGCTCGGTACCGCACCGGTATCTAGGCGGCGTTACCGCAAGACACATATACTCGCTTTCGTCGGCGCAGTCGGTTATACCTGCGGTCTAGACGGATTGTTCTCATATCCTATTGTCTATGATGTTTTCAAATATAAATATATCACACTTTGAACTGTAAAAACAACTCTATTATTATTTCTACAAGTCAAATGCAATTTTATGATCTTTCGCCTAAGATTCAGTTTTGAAAAAAATAAACAACGATAATCCACGCCTTAACTGTTGTTTGAATATTTGAAAACTTTGTGCTCATAATTTCGTAAATTATGCTTCTATTTCGAAATTTGTTTCAGTCTAACAATGTTAACATTACAAAATACTACTACTACTACTGTACTTCTCAAACATAACATCATGATTTGGTACATTCTGCAGACCCACCCTCCCGTCTGGTCACCCTGTCAGTATCCATTAACGGGGCTTAACAAACAGTCTGATGTCTGTCTCTACGCTCTACGCCTACCTCAAACTCTACCTAAAAATAAAATAGGTGAAAAAGTCCAACTCTGGTTTCCGTCGCTTCGCGGTTCCGTGTAAAATGTTACGTAAACACACTTTGGTATTTGAATTATGATCTTTATGACTCTCGGAATAAGAGTGTTAGAGTTTGTGGGTTTAACTTTGTTATTGTTATAATAGGGCAGTGAAGTGGTGAGTGTGGTCCAAGGTATAAGTTATTTACATTTTAGCTATTGACACTTAGTTCGTGTTCTTGGAAGAGTAAAGTAGATAATTTTATAAGACTAGGACAACATAATTATGTGAATATGGCCAACAATAATTATACCACCTATACGTGATACGCAGGCGCACCTTTGTTTGTATTGGTAGGTCGATAGTGTCATAACCTTTGCAGTTTAATTAAACTATGTGAAATAATGTGCAAACATTTATGGAAACACACGTGTTCCTTCCACGCCAGTAAGAGGCATGTAATCGATAGTTAACTTCATGCACGATTTCATCTAATAATTGATTGTATGTACTGCTAAGTGAATTTTATTTCCTGTTAACTTTTATAACACCTTTTTTTATTTGTGATAATGAAATACAGCCAATTCTTCACTTCATTAGCAGGATTGTTTTAACGATACTTTGATTTTGGAACAGTTTGTAAAGTACACATACTGTCAAAATAATATTAAAATATTACTAACTAATAAGAAAGTGAGGAAAACAGCGGTAAGGCTGAAGCGTTATCACTTTGACAAATAATACTTGCTTGCAAGATTCATAGGGCTGGCCGATCTATAAGCTATTAAAATCTTGTAACGCCTCAGCTTATATTTTAAGTTAGTGACCAAAGGGTGTTGCAGCGGAAGCCCTGCGCCCGCGCACGCCCCGCGGCGATCCTCTGTTCATTGACGGATCGAGAGCTCATCAATGGCGCAATGCACCACTACTGCTGCGTGAGCGCACCTTTGTGAGCGATTTTAGCACCAGATCGTTAGCGTTGTACCGCGATGTAGAACGATCAACAATCACTGCGCGCGCTAACAGAGTAATGGCAGTTCCTACCATTTGTGATGGCGTTGATATGATTTAGAAATGATTTTACAATCATTTTTAGTAAATGGTAAAAGGTCATCGATAGCCCACACTACATCCGGCTTGTAGTATAGTAGGAATGTGTTTAACGGTTAGTCCTTCTAAAGTTAATATGGATATTCTGTTTTGAGAAAACTATTTAGTACTAGGATAACATAAACACCCACAGATATAACCTACACAAATCTTACAATTGTTCTGCTAGTTATTTGCATGCTGACAAGACGGTCACTCCTTGGATCTATTTTTTCTTGGTAGTAGTCATTATCTACTAGAAGAAATCCATTTTTTTTATTAAATTGTTTTTAAAAAATAAGGTACCAAGAAGAATAAAAATAACGTTAAATGGATTGATCAATCAACGTAGACCAATTTAAAGAATATTTTGTAATTGAAGCATTCGTCCATGGGTGAGTTATTTAAAGTTGCGTGTCGAAGGATTTATGTAAACAACAAGCACGTGTGTGCGGTCGTATTGCCTATTACTGCCATCGCTGTGCCGTAACTAGAACAAAAGTAAATTATTCATGTCGCGCTTTTACCAGCTATATATAATCATGCTCTTACAAATTTATGTCATCTTAGTACACGTTAATTACAATATGTACGTATTTGAGTATCACATATTCGAAAGTTATTGAATTGGTTCGATTACTAGCATTTTTTTCTATTGTTACGTACGATGAACTTGCATTTCGACGTTATTTGTTATGCAAATATGATATCATTATTAAATTCGGACAGGTAAAGATAGGCTGGTGAATAATAGAAACATGACTTGAGAATTTTTATTTTTTTAAAGTTAATTTTATTAGAGAATCGAGCCTCGTTACATCGCTCTGCGATGATAATATTTTAGAACGAACACTTCAAACGAAAGTGGTAAGGAACGATGTAGCACCGTCATCTCGCTATGCTATCCTGGTACCGCTCATTCATATTAACATCAGTAATTTTGGCCTGAGCGCCTAGTCTTCTATTGTATTGCAATTTAATTGCATTTTAATTCAGACCGTGTGCTGTAACCCTAGTATGGGAAATGATGATATGCAGATATAATATACACATATTAGGCATCAATTTATTATTTTGTTGTCGTCCTACCTCCTTTGGGCATTGAGTTACAGGCATAACAGGAGAACGATCTTCTTGAATAAGCGCAGAAAGCAAGGGCATTGATGAATGGGTACTGAACTAAATTTACGGTATAAACTTTTATAGCAAACATAGTTTATTTCGGTAAGTAACCGTGCAGTAACCTCCTGGAAGACACATGTCCGACCAGATGTCCCATGTTGTTCAATTAAAAATATCACATATTAATTTTATTCAAACATACTTTTTGTTGTAGAAAAGAAGTTTGGTTTTTGCATACAGATGGCGTCAGGCCATTTACGTCACTGCATTTTTTTGCTATCTGTCGCAGTTAGATAAAGTATTTAACCTTGCGATCAATCAAGGTTGCATACCAGACCTCTATTTATAAAACCCTTCTAAAATCTATGCGATCCTAGTCGTATCTAGATAAAATTAAATCTAGATAAAGACCTAGATTATTTAAATAGATTCAAGTAGTGCCAGTGGTCATTTCAAAAGGCTTTTTTTCTTGGAGTAACAACAATTTATTCTTTTGATCACTATGTCCTGATACAAGCTTGCAAAGCTTAGCTATCCACAATCCTACACCAAAACCGCCTTAACATTGTTTTTAGATGCTTCTAACCACTTCTGACCTCCTGGTACCATTCCATTATCCTTTACTCATAAATTATCGTCTACGCATAACACAGTTCTAGTCATCAAGCTTATCTGATTCTATCTACATTATAATAGAATTTGCGTGACTGCTGTACAACAGTTTAATAGGTACTGACCGTGCAAAACTAGAGCACTGCTAATTGGTTAAGTAGCTATGCTAGCTAAGCTTGAATAGCATCAGGAGTGTGATTATCACGATGAGTTTATTATATGCTGATTGTTATTTCAGGTCAGATGAGGTCAGGTGATTGTTATAACGTTCAATGGGTTTCTAGGCGATTATTATTCATGCATGGTTTTAATTATAAATCGTAGTTGTTAGGTGATGTCTTCGAAAATATATTATTAATATAACTTTAATTTTGTGACGGTAAAGTAATTCGATTGCTCTTGAACTATTAGAGGCGATAAATTACGATTGATCATCGTACAAGGTAAACAAGAAGAGTTTTTGTGTATAATTGATTAGCAATAGTTTGTGCAAAGGCTTCAATTATGTTGAGCTTCCTAAATATATCAAACATTTTCATTGGAAGCTCTCGAAAAGTCTGGAAACGGCGCTGTATGCGCAAGTGTTCCTTCATTTAAATGCTCGACTGTTATTGATAAATTCAGGCTGGTTGCAACCTTGTTCTCGCTTCTTTTAATTGTTTTACCAATGTGATCATTGCATCGGTTTAATGTTAATGAGTCGTTTCAATTTAAATTAGTTACAATTAAGCCTTGTACTGTTTTGAGAAGATTATGAAGCAATTATCGGTAAAAGTCGAGCTCAAAACAGGTTTAATATGTACACAATTGTAAAAGTTAACCAGTCTTTTGAGGTTATCGCTAAAATATGATGTGACGGATCGAAATTACGGAGTTTTCGAGGTAAAATCACATGATCTGTAGGTGCAACTACCAATTATAGACTACTCATCAAATAAAGTATTCTGATTTCAAGGTCCATAATTTTTGTGAAAGTCTATGTCTTTTTTCACGATCTCAACTGGCAGAAACATTCCGCTGACATCTGGTATTATCTGTCACTCTCTACCTGTTTGCCTGCAAAGATATTTTCTAATAGCAGAGCCCGGACACCTCAGGGCTGCCAGCAATAGCATCTAGCAACACTGACGCCCCATTTCACCAACTGTAGGAAACGCGTTACACCGCCTAAATTTTATAACTGCAAACTTCTTCATATTTAGGCATTACATTAAGGCGTCTCCTTGTGGTATTGAAAACGGACATTAGTGCTTCTTTCGGGCATGCATTTATGACATAACGTTTCATAAATACGATCATGAATTAATCAATCCGATTCTGTTTCATCATCATGTTCTTGCCTGAAGATAGAAGTTATGTTTTACCAAGCTTACTCCTCTTTATAGTATCTTGGATATTAAATCGCCATTTAGTGCCAGAAATATTTGATTTTAAAAGGCTACACCATAGAATAATTACTCATAGAAAGATAGTCTTCATACAAGCGCTCTGTCAAAATTGAAGCACTAAACCGGTTCACACAGGCGTGCCGATTACGTGCTTACGCCCGGCGACACGCACACATACACTTGTGTAATGTTGCCAGTGAAGGTCCAGTTTTCCGAAAGTGGGGTAATGACTCGGCCGCTGATAACCATTTGTTTTTGGCAATCATGCATAAATAGCTATGTGTGGTAAAGTGTGGATATGGTAATGTAATGTTGTTATAATACGGGAATGTTTATTTTTATGAAACGAATAAAAGAAAACAATAACACGTAAAAATATATATATTTTAATTATTGTATACAATTATGAATTTTTATACTGTGTAACTAAAGTAAACCAATCAAGTCAACAAATATTTCTAATCGAATAGTCTTCATATTATGAAAAAGAAAAAAATAATTATTAAAAAATAATCAGTTTAGAAACCTATAAAATATCGTTCGTATAGATATCGTATAGATATCGTTAAATCACACAAACACCTACATTAAAGAACAACAACAGTAAGTAACAGTAGCAAATGTTTTAAAATTAATTAGTCGGAGCAATAAATTCAGTTAAAATGGGAAAATATTTTAACAATCGGGCAACACTGTGCATTGAATTAAAACGTTTCTATTTTGTTCTATTTTGACTTAATTAACTACAAGATACTATGAAATACTGAAAGCTTACCTGTGAAAAGTGATGTTATCACATTTCTTTTGTTTTTCAGATGTGTTGTGACACAATTTAACTGCACAAATCGTCATAATATTTTTTTTTTCGCGAGACACGTTCGGCGTGCATTGACATTGAACACTACGGAGCGGCCCGGCGTTTGGAGCCATTTATGGCTCCAATTAAGGTGCTTCAAAATCGGCGCGCGGACTTGGTTTCTATGAGTAATTATTCTATGGGCTACACCCAATGTTAGATTATCATTATCACACGACTTCTTCTTCAACTAAGCTGGAAGACTTGTGATAGAAGTAAGTCAATAGTTTGGATGGGAATCAAACCCGGGACCTCTCGGTTACGAGATGATCATCCAGATTATTTTGTTCGGAAAATGTCAGCCCTAAGCAAGATGGCAGTCCGTGCAGAATTGGAAACGACACCTTTGGCGCGGAGAGCCGCGACTGGCGCATTTTACACGGCATACAGCTCGTGCGATGGTAATTGTCGAGCGCAATACATAATGTAACAGCTATGTTTAGTCTAGCAGCAGCGGTCTGATTTCACGCCGTGAAAACAAAATGATAAATAAAAGCACGTGGACACTCTTTTGTACATTACGGAAACCTATATATATACTTAATTTATGGATTTGCATCACTGAGGATAAAATTGTCTATCTTCTCTATTTTGGTTCTTCAAATTCAAGTGAGTTTGGTTTTACCAAGGATAGGGCTGCCAGAGAAGACGTCCCAATATAATTTTTATAACAATTACTGATATTTTGTTTATCCATTAAAAAAATCTTCTAACGTATACTACCAGTTCTACTTCTATGTCAATAAATTACACATTACGTATGTTTCCTAATTACAATGTTTTTCCAATTCCTCCTACACCTTTTTTGGTTTAATTCGTGCGGGTTCCAAGACAATTTAGATTTTCCCCGGGACTCGCCGAGGGTCAAACCTCGGTGCCTTCAATGGACACCGCTGTCGATCCTGGCTTACAGGAGTAACAATGGTGGGAATATGTGGAGGGCAAAGTCCCAAAAAGAAAATACTTTTCACTGTATACAAAAAAATATTGGTTTCGGCCAGTAGGCATCTGTCATGTTACGTTGACATATTTTATCTGACAATAACCCCTGATGACAGATCCATATACTAGGAGACTTATTTACTACGTCGATATATTGACGGTATCAATATAACTCACGAGCAACACAGTTATTGCGCATGGGGCGGCGCGTGCGCACTCCGAGCCGTGAAAGTGCACTATTGCCGTTAATGAAATTCGGCACTGGCGCCCGCGCAGTGTGGTCAGAGCGGAAAGCGGAACCAGCTGTTGCGTCACTTCTTATCTGCTTTATAGTATTAGGGTTGCATAGGTAATAGTAGATTAGATGATAAGCCATAATGTCAGAAATTCCCTGTGTAAAACGGGTGGAAATTTTCTAAAGAATATATTTGCTTTTACTCTTGGAAAAGTATAAGCATGCTAAAGAATGGAGCCTTTATACAGCTCTGGCAACTTATAGACCGTAGATGACGCAACAAGGATAGGACCACTTGATTGTTTAAAAAAGTGGGTCATAACCTCGTTAAAACATTTCACCTACCGTACACGCGTGACAATATCATACAACAATAACGAATCATCTGCCGTCGTCTTGAACGGTACAAGCTCAGATAAACGAAGCCTTTTAATAGATGGGGTAAATGCTCACACAGGGTGAGGGCTTTAGTCCAAAATGTAGCTCTTGTAGTCTTGCGATGGTGTACCAAATTATATTGTCCGTTCAACTAAATACTCTGTGGTTAAAACTCTTTAGCTAACGATGACGTTTTGAAAAGTGTACGCCATACATAGCGTTACTTCTACGGGAACATTCGAAGTCTTTGGGAAAGTACAACTCATAAAACAGTAGCTATCGTTGATCAAAGGCCAGATGACATAACAGCCGTCAGAACGCGACGGATGGTAGACATCCTCGGCCGTGACGGGGGCGGTGACGAAAGCGATTAACCGATAAACAATTAATGTCAGATAGATCAGATTAATCGTTACGGATCGACAAACGAAATGATCGTATGCGGGCGTTTACTGCGTACCTACTTTCATTAGATGTTACTGTATGTAATGTAGACTATAGATTGGTTGCCATCTCTTTTACTCTTCCATATTACTGTTTAGTGGTCTCCCAACTATTGAGCAGTATTTTAGAATATGGTGATTACTATAATTATTGGATAATTATTCTGACTGCATGTTATGAGGACTTTAAAATTATTAACTTCTGTTAGTGCAGTCAGTCTATGACAGTTTAGTATTTTATTTTAGCGCATCATATACATAATCAGATAGCAGTTAGCACCGTGCTTAGTATATAGGTATTATGCAAATAAATAGCAGTGGGTACGTTTTATTGAGCTTATTAGGCACACTCCGCTGACGCGTTACTTGGTCCCAATAACAGCCGTGAAGAAGTGTTTTCAATTACACCGCGCGCGTAATTCACCGTTGTTTATTGGACTGATTATTATTGACGGGTTGAATTATACCTTCGCGCCGATTTACTATCAGTATAAGCAGAGATTATTAAACCCGATTTAGAACAAATTTATCCATTAATTTTTCAACATTAAGGTTCTGTACCATCTCATTTATTTTTATGCTTTGACAACCTTAGACATGGTCAGTTAGATCGCTTGTACCTTCTATTGTGTTTATCTTTTGATCAAAAATAAATAATAAGTAACATCTGATAGTGGACCTGTATTGCACTAAGTTTTTTATCAAACGTTGAATTCTTTTTGTCTTTATATTCATGTGAGTAATAACCTAAAGAACTTATATTTTAAGCTTCAGTATAGGTACAAGTAACACAAGTATTGGTAAATATAAGAGGAGTGCTTCGACTGCTTTGTAAAAGTAGATTAAGAATGCTAACAGAAATATAACTTTTTAAAATAAATTGATGGAAAATTATGTATGAATTTGGGACAAGCCCCTTACCTAATTTTAATGGACCTTTGCAAACGAAAGCCACTATTAGAAAGTGTCTTGCATGATAAAGTGTAATAATGGATGTCATTATGACACTGGATTAAAATATTGATGAGTTATTACGAAAATCGATTTTGATAAACTGGGTTTATTATTAGACCGAAATAATAACTTGAGTGGTAAAGCTATCTCAAGCGAACGAAGCGGAACATTTGCATCTAGGAACCAATCAAGACAGTGGCGGGGCAACTATTACTGCAATATAATTAATATTGAAGATAAGGAAATTGGTACAAGAGGTGCCCACAAAATCCATTACACCTACCACAATAATTATAAATGAAGTCTAAAGCAATTGATTAAATCACGAAAATGGCTGACTTACTACCCTGTGGAGGAATACGTAAGTTGTAACTAATGCCCGTTTTTACCTTACACTAGGCGACGCCCAACTGCTTCATATTTAGGCGTAACGTTTACGCGTTTCCTAGTTTATAGTGTTATAAATAGTTACAGCATCGGGACGTTAAACAATTTGTTAAGTTTTGAATATTCAACCAAGGTACCAGGGTAACAGGAGCGACCAGGCTGTGTCATATAAATAATGGTATGTAAAGTACAGTGTATGATGTGGGTCATTATTACGTAATAACAGTTATTACGGCGTCAATTTTTGGTGCGCCGGCGCAACGAGGTAATCCTTCAGCGCTGGACCGGTGTTTCACATCCAAACATGGCGCGGCCGCCCATTGCCGACCGTGATAAGCGGATGAACGTAACTAAGATTATGCGACAATTGTATTTAGTGTGTTTTTTTATATGAATGTTGTGCATATGGTCGTGTGCCAGTTTTTATGTTACATTATCTACCTCCTCGGTATATGTATGATGATGTTTTTGTATGTACTAACCTTTTATATGTATTTATATTTTCATGACCTCTAATGACCATCCAACCACAAATATTATCTTTTATAGAAAGTTAGGCCTCCCGCACAATGGGGCGTTGACACTAGCGCGTAATTTTGTTTGTCATTGCTAAAACGAACTGTAACATAGAAAAAGTTTCTCAGAAAAATAGAAAGAGAAAAAGACACATAGAAAAAGATTCTCCTGTGAAATGACACTGACAGCGCAAGCAAAATTTGACGCGTGGGGGACAAGCTTCTACCACAGAAATTCAAGCTTTATGCATATTAATACAGAGTTTGTTTTGGTATTGACAAACTTTTGGCGCCCAGTGTGCGTGAGGTCAGTGGCATCGTAGGATACTTTTGTTTTTAAAAACAATTGCAATTTGAAGGCAGTACCGCTCCACGTAATGTGTTATTTGCTTAACTACGGTCACCTTCAAGTTATCTAATTATTATTCCACGCAAGGTCGGCTTGCATAATAAGGGCTAGCCTCGGGCCGGCCGATGTCGTGCCCATTAGCACCGGAACGTATATAAAGGTACCTAGAAGCTTGCTGCACAGATTGGTATCTGATAATTCGTGGCCCTAGAAGGCTTATGGTATCATTTGGGTTAAAATTAAAGGTTAATACAGATCGCGTGTTAACATTTACATTAAATTTACAAGAATAAACTCAAATAAATGTGCACGCATAAAAAAGGCGGACTCTACCCAACTACGACTAAAGTGAAGCGATCTATCAATCTATGGGAGCGAGAATTCTATCCAACCATTTTTTATATGTTGTCAGTCACAATTCAAATGTCACGTCATTTATTTTGTATAAGCCTAGGGGGGTACTTACTAATTGTCAAGTTTTCTTTTTCCTTATACTGGATGGAAACACGACCTTAGCTTTAAAAAACAATACTTTTTACACCGCCACTAGGTCGAAGGACGAACCTTTCGTGATAGGTTACCCAAGATTAATGACAGCTGAATAATGTGGAGTAATACGAACGTAATGTCGTCCTCAGCATCAACGCTGTATACAAACTCTACATTATCTGGTATGTTCGCTTTCCCGCTACGATCAGTTTGCTCTATGTCTAATGCGTAATGACTGGCCAGCTCTAGAAGCGGTGAAAACCTTGTTTTTATTTACTTTTACCCGCCCATATAAGCTATGGTTACGCATTTCACGGGACCATGCATGTCAGGGCCTGTCTACATGCCTGACACCTATTCACGTAGGTAGTCAGTTTTACTTGATCGAATCAGATAGATTGATATTTATCACTCTGTAATGTTCCACCTCTTAAAGTAATCAAAACTACGAAATAATATATTTATCAAGAAAATAGTTCAAAGTATTACAAAAGTTTAATGTTTTTTTCCAATTCTCTTGGTATGATACCACAACTCAAGTAAATTTGAGAAAACCCAAAATATCGCCTCGTCGCTCATACATCACATGACAAAAACCGCAATATACTGTATGTATTTAAGTTTGGTGCCAATAGACTCTTTATCAAAGTAACAAGTTTTATGTATTCACTTTAGTGAATCAGTATGAATATTTCAAGAAAATTATTGAAGTTAACATGTCGTTTAACTTTGAACGCTATTATCTATACGTGGAGGTGTTAACTCACCAATTTTTCAGTATCTCTGTATCATTATACACACAACTTGATAATCTGTAACAACGAGAAAGTGAATTAGTAAAGTTATATCAACCTCTATCTTATTCTCATTAAGTAAGTAAGTGTGTACAACTGAAAGCCTTTTTAATTAGATATTATGCGTTATTGGTTTCAATTCAAAGGGCCATATATAGTGTATCAGATGTCTGATGTAATAAATTATAGTTTGCATGAGTATCAGCTATAGAACTGAACAGTATAACAATTTCATCGAAATTAAAATATGATTTTCCATTTGTCTCGCCGCCACTTCTAAAACTGCTTTATATCTTGAGTCCTGTGCTAAATTTGATATTTCTGTTTTGGGAATATTAGTAGGTAGAAGACTCTTGTAGATGTCGTTTACTTACACTGTTAAATGGGGTTGTGGGTGTGCTCTAATGCCACAACACGATATTTGTGACAAATACCAACTCAAAGATAAGAAACGATGATAGTTACAGTGTCGGCTATCGTATCCCCTGCCTACCGTAGCAACTAAATCATTATTTATTTATTTTATTTATTTCGCACTGCAGTGCACCTCTGCCAACCCCTTCGGGGAATACAGGCGTGATGATGTATTATTTATTTTATAAGGGAAAGGAAAACAAACAATTATACAATTATACTAAAGTCTTAACAATTAGGTTTATGATTGCACAACTCATCCGTTGCACGTTATCCACATAGTTATTAATTAAACACATTTTTACACTTGAACTGTAAATTGGAGTGAGTTAATTCAAATTTGAAGGAAATGTAGGCAAAACTTATTAGGTATTACAAATCGGATATTCTACTTTTAATCAGTGTTTACTAAAGTATTTAATCAATCAATCAATTATTTCGTACTTCTGATACACCCAGTATGTATTGACACAGAGTTCACTTTTCAAAAATGGACGCGGAGTCGCGGCTTTCTCCGGTCATTGGCTGAGGTGATATACGTAACACTACATCATCTATAGATACTTATGAACGTTCTTGGTAGATAGCCACTAGATACGGTAACTTACCATTTCTTTGTATCCTTACTTTGTGTTATTTCGTGAGAAAACAAAAATTTAAATATTGTTCTCACATATTTAGATAAGCACGAAAAATATAAGTATTTTTGTACCCAAAAAGTTGAGTTACTTATTTATTATTTTCTTGATTTTTAGTTACATTATATAGTCATATCTAGCTGTCAAACCCTGTAGTACCTGTCATATAAGTAAGATTAAGAGTAACATTTATGGCGTAAACATTTTAAGTATATTATCGGAATCGTGTAACGGCTCACTAACTCGTAGTGGCTATGTAGCCGGCTTCCTCGCTCAGACACGCCCCGCCTCGCCCCGATCGGGAACTACTACTACTACCACAGGCATGCATATTTTAACAGCAGGAAACTGCTAGCACGTAAGCGCGACTAATAAAACTTTCTTAGGTAGGTACTAACAGTTAACCTCTGTGTGATCATAAGACCAAAATTAGAGTTTTAAGAATTGGCATAGATGTAATGAATCTGAATGGAATAAGTGTAAACTAATTAATATCAAGGACAAATTCAGTAAATAATAAATGTAAACCAAAGCAAATTTGATTGAATAAATAAAAAACCGGCCAAGTGCAAGACGGACTCGCGCACAAAGGGTTCCGTACCGTTATCTATAAAAACGACAAAAAATCACGTTTGTTGTATCGGGGCCCCCTTAAATATTTATTTTATTCCGTTTTTTTAGTATTTGCTGTTATAGCGGCAACAGAATACATCATCTGTGAAATTTTCAACTCTCTAACTATCACGGTTCATGAGATACAGCCTGGTGACAGACGGACGGACGGACGGACAGCGAAGTCTTAGTAATAGGGTTACCGTTTTACCCTTTGGATACGGAACCCTAAAAAGGAAAGCAAATTTTAAAGAAAGTAAACATTGTTGGTAACTATTAATCAGAATATGTGTTATGATAGTTTATGATGTGGTTATTGTCACGTTGATCACGATAACCGTTTGAATTAAATTCAAACAAAGCAGACCGGAAGCGAATTGTTATAATCAATTGGATCATTATTAATATTGTCTGATCACGTAACGCTGCGACGGAATATATTGTTAAAAATAACATGAACTCATATTATAACGGTGTTGACATAATATATACATTATTTATTTCTATTATATGATACGGGCGACCTCGTGAACCTCGTGAAGCAGATATTTTCTAAAATCTAAATGATTGACAGTCGAATTATCTATCTTTACTTATGTGCTATATACCAAGTTTATAATTAAAATTAAATAAATAAATATCAGCAGTGGTAGCCGAGTGGTCGAACGCACGCCTTGCAATCAAAGTGTGCAGGTTCAAACCCCGGCTGGGTTTATGTGCGAATTCCATTTTCATCCGAGATTATCACTTGCTATGAAACGGTGAAGGAAAACATCGTGAGGAAACCTGCACGTCTGAGGGAACTTGACTAGTTCTCGATAGATGTGTGAAGTCTGCCAACCCGCATTGGGCCAGCGTGGTGGACTATGGCCTGAATCCCCCTCGTATTGAGGGGAGGCCCGTGCCTAGCAGTGGGACGTTAAAAGGGCTGTAGTAGTAGTAGTAAATAAATATCAGACAACACTTCCTCATCGTACGGTCCCGTACTAAACAAAGCTTGTACCATGGGTGGAATATGGTCTGGGGGCGATCCCAATCACACCCAAACTAGGCCAAATTCCATAAAGTTCATTTCAGAAATTTGCCGATGACTGGAATCGAACTTGCAACCGGATGGTGCAGTGACACGCGGCCTACACCCAGACCACAACAAACAAATCGAATGTTAATTTATTTCTTTCGTAAGATATCGTTTCGTACTATGCGATCCAAATAAGAATAGGAATGTCAATAAGCTCTATCTGTCAAATGTCACATGAAAATTATGGTTTGCAAAAAACTTATTTGCATATCAATAATAATACATACCTACATCAAATATAAATAAAAAGGTTAAATTGGTAGTAAATTGTCTTTATAGAATATTTAATTATTTAAAGTCTTAATGGCGCAAAGTCGATCCTATTCTCATTTGAATCGCATAATAAATAAGTTACATAGTTCTACTATGAATTTTACGCGTAGGTATGTGTTCGTCACGGTAGTCGTTAACGTCTACGTAATTGGCCATTAAAGATCTAAACATTTGTAACACAAACAATTTACGTAGATTAACAACTAAGGCACCAGAAACTTGTAGCGAACAAATAAATAAGCATTATCTCGAAATGAAAAAAATATTGAATTATTCAATAAATTAACAAATCTATTAAAAATACACTTCAAGACCATAAATGCAGTAAGCAAATACCAATTTACATAATAGATAGCGCCACATTGGATGCTGCGATAAATCTCTTGTGTCGGGCACCGCCAATGTTTGCCAGACAAACAACTAAACATTGCCTGTTTCCAATATCCCGAGCGATACGTGCAAATGTTTGCGCAAACGTTTGAAGTGGACACTTTCTGAGGCTTGCATTGTGGCAATATTGGGTGAGTAAATATTTACGATGAGCAAGGTCATCGGCAAGAGGCGAGTTGGTCGCAGGAAGAAATCGTGGCTCCGCAACATACGGGAGTGGACCGGAATCTCCAACGCAGCCCAATTATTTCGCCTTGCACGGGACAGGACCGAATTTCAGAAGTTGATAACCAACCTTCACTAGTTGGAGAGGCACTCGAAGAAGAAGAAGCTATATTTACAGATAATATGCTTAGCAAAGGGCTTATGAGCGGGACATCTACTAACATTAAGTCTTACTGCAATGTGCAATATAAAGGATGGAATGCCAGTGGGCTTGAGCTATCGAGAAAGTGTCCTCTACGTGTGTTTGCTATCTACATTCTATCCCGTTGCGTTTCTTCACGGATTTTAAGATAATTAATCGGGATAGGAGGAATGTTAGTCAAAGGACGGCTACCTATTAAGCTATTCATAAACCTGGCTGCTAATAATAAGAGTTTTAACGGGAACTGCATTGGTAAAACATTTGGTATCGAAGAAGAGTCCAACTAGCGGTCGAATTACAGAACTTTCTGAAACTAGTAGCTTGTATGAACTATCGCAGATAAGGCTTTCTAGCGTGATATTTAATTCGTTGTTGTGTAGATAATGTGACGTGTGTCAATGGATACTAGTCTGCAATGCTCGGTATAGACGGTCGGTCGCCTTGACCGTGACGGGGCGCGAGCCACGCCTGCGCCTGCGCCGCCCGTAGAGAGTGAAATGCGCCTGCGCATCTCACACGTAACATACTGTTAGCCAAATTATACATTAGCTTGGTATTTGTATCAAAATAATGCTTTAAAAGTAAATAAAATACAATAAATGCGTATGCAAGTTATACGTTCATCAAAAAAGGAATCGTTGCTTCTTATTGATTACCAATTACTTTTTATGGGAACCCAGCTTAAGACACAGTTACCATGGTACCATAACATAGAAGCAGTTTGAAACACTGCCAGTACCTCGACCATGAGCATTTCTCAGAACATAATCTCATGAAAGAATTTAGTACGCAGACCTTCACCACCGCCATATGGGTTAACATCGGCCGCCGCGCTGTCTCCCGTCTCCTGGTACATACACGATATTTTGTAATGCCGTCTGTCTCGCTTGCACGTGTCTCTGACTCACAATCGTGTCAGGGCTCATTACGATCTATTATGATTAGTTCCAATCGTGAACCGAAATGTGCAGCGAGGAAATCTACTGTCGGTTTACGAATAAACATTTCTAATTCAAAACTACATTCCTGATATTCGAATTCTAAGTGTCTCTTTGTTTTTGTATAATTTGGTTATTTAGGTAAAATGCATAGTGGTGACGCGACTTACAAAAGTTTGTTTTGAACGCGGACCAAATATGCATTGATTAAAATTATGCTAGTAATATTTCATTCGTTATTCATTGAACCAGCTAACTTAAAACTAGGAGCTTATATTTTCAAAGATGGCGGACTCCTTCATATGCTATTTATTGTAAACAATCCCAAATGTTCGGCTTCAAGTTTGTAAGCGTACAATGGTATACCTCCGAACCGATTAGTCCTAGATTTCGTAGGCACTGCGCGTGTCGCGTTTCAAACTTTATATTCTAACGTTGATTCACGTGAAATGACCATACCTACATCGACATATTGATTGAATATTAATAACGAGTATCAAATGCGTGCGCCCTGGTATTATTTAAAGATTCAAACCGAAAGCTTTAAGACGTCGAGGTACTTATAGGTGGTGTATTCACACCAGGAGCCCATAAAAAGAATGAAGTTAACGAACTTGGTAACAAACCCATCAAGTACCTACTTGATACCCAAAGATAATTTTAACATAACAAAGTAAAATATGGTGTCCGATCACCATTACGATGTCATTCCAGTGACATAAGTTGACTTTCTCCCGTGAAATCGATTTGACGGTGACTCGGCAGTCCACACCCATACCAGGCGCTCATAAACTTATGATGATGATGTATTTTTTAATGTGTTTGAAAATGCTATGAAATGTCTCCATGATATTGTAGCAATCTGCACTCCGACTATGTGTTTACATGGATTATTATCATTTTATGATTACCTGGATCTTTGAGTTTCTGAGATAAATTCGCGTCTTGTATAGCTATCGCCATAAGTCCTTTATTGTTTTTCGTTCATCAGTCATACTACCCGCATCTACTTATTATTTCATTGAAAATATTTGCCAGTTTAATTTTGTCTGTAAAGTATAAGTTACAATACTTATTCATGACCAAGGCTCATAGTGTAGAATAATACGTAGTTAACTTGCTGGATTATTGATCAGTATTATAGACTTACAATTTGCAAATTTGCCATACATTCAAGTATTTGCTAAATGATTGATTCGCGATCGAGCCATCGATCATTAGGCAAAACACAGTATAAATGCAACGCACCTCGACAGATGTGTGTCGACACAGCCTATTTACATAAATCACTGACAGGGCTACCAGCAAGTAGCCTAGAAATAAAAAAAAACTAATTCGGACTTGCCTAAACGCTTCAAAATGATAACTGCTAATTTCCAATTCCTATATTTAATAAACCTTTCATTAACGTACCGTAAAATTTGCTACAAGTCATTAGTCAGTACTGTTCCAACTATGGTTAATTACGACTTACGGGAATATAGATTGGGTAGGCAGAAAGGTACGTCAGAGCACCGACGGTTCGCCGATCGCCGATATTAATTTGGTCATAAAACAGAGACTAGCATATATAATACAACATCTCTGTCTAGTCTTCCAAAGTTGGAATCTAACGTTCGCAATTTATGCTCGTTTAGTAACCCTAGTGATTGCAGGCCACGATGCGCGTGCGCACATTGGCCTAGATATTTCCGCGAGTCCGCGCCGGCCAGCCGCCGCCGCCGCTTTGAAAATGTCACTTGAATCTAGCAAGGGCAGCCCCAACAATCACTAATAAGGTTAATTAATATAAAACGCTGGTATCACCATATTTGCCACATTACGAAACATGAATACACGAAACTACAGATAATAATTGACGAAATTCTTTCGATAAATGATATTGTACCAATTACTGACGCAAGCTTTGTGTTGCCACATAATTAAAATTCGTATTAAAATTGGTTATAGTCGTGTGTTTGTATGCATTTGATATTAGTTCATGGAATATTTAATTTCCAATCTAATATTGTAATACATACAATTGAAACAGGATGTCTGTAAAATAAAGTATCTAATTAATTTGATACGTAGGTAAATATAAAACCTTGGTGCAAATTTATTCATAAAAAATACTTTTATTATTATTATTTCTTACATCTGTGTACGTACCGCACGTATTTTGCTTTAATTTTACCCGATTCCAAAACCAGACATCTGATTTATTTTATATTGTGCCATTTTAGGATAGGTCCTCATGAATGGACAAAGACGTAGACTCTACCACCCATTCATTATGCATTGCCTATGGAGAAGAACAGAATAAAAAAATAAATAAAAAAATCTCCATTATTTACTTAATTCCCACTTGTTTTTCTTTTCATAATCATTTGCCTTACCTCATCCAATTATTAGCGGTCGGCGCAGTATGTCTTTTTCTTCTATTTATTTTGCTTTTCCGTCAAATGAAATTCACTCCAATCTCATTCACATCAGCCTTTATACAGTCCATCCATCTTTTCTTGGGTCTTCCTCTCGCTCTGTACTCCACAGATTTGTTTGCGTCTGCGCAATCGACAGGGAAGTGACGTGATGGTGGGAGTCGCGACACCGAGCATTGTCTATGTATCGTTTGTTCTAAGCCATCGCCAGAACAGCAAATAGCTTGATTAATTTATGAAATTAGTTCATCTGGATAGGTTCCAATATCCAGATGACACAATATCAAAATGATAATTGTTACCTATATAATTATAATAACCAAAACTTTAGTGTCTGCCTGTGATTACACAATTACACGTTTTCCTAAATGTATAGAACGATTTTTTTTGTCTTTTGAAGTAAATTATTTTTTAAAGTAAATTCCTAAACGGCTAAAACGATTTTGCCGGGACTTTAATTGGCAGATAGCTGATGTTACAAGGTGTAACTTAAGCTACTTTATTTTCCCTTAATTCCACGCGGCCGAAGTCGCGGGCAATCACAAAATAATTGCACTAAAAATGTACCATAAAAGACAGAAGATAGAAGAAGTGGTAATGATACCACATCTTGAATCTTATGTCGTCCGCGTACCATTTATTCTTCATTGAAATACTTACAGGAAATTGCTTTGAATTTTCATATCAAGTAGGCACGTTAAAAGTTACCAGACTATAAAATTCAGGAAGCCTATCAACGCGTGCAGCCATGTAAAATACAAGCCACGTTGAAAACCCGCTAATAGTGTTTATATAAACATTAATTTATAGCTATTTCTAGGGTTGTCAACGCTATACAGATATACCTTTAAGGGCCTTTTCAATTCCCAGACCAGATAAATACCTGCCTAACGATTAAGGTTTTTTGAATGTTTATGTACTTGTCTATTCGTCCACTAAAGTCAATTTGATTAGAATTCTCAATTCCAACAAGCACCTACACTGCTCTTAAAGTTTCTTCTATCCATAGATTTCTAATTACCAGCTTTAATTAAGCCCCCTGCACACTGGGGCGTCAATACGCGGGGTGTTAAAGGTTATGGCAATGCCTAAGTGAACTGTGTTGCCTCATAGAATAATTTCGCGAGCGGGTTTTGATGCTGGGGAATGTGGCTTCTACCTCCTACCGCAGATATTCTATCTTTATGTTTATTGTTGGTTGACGTTTCTACATTGACTCATTGGTTTGGGGCATCCCTCCCTGTATATTAACTTATGTAGTGATGTGCGTAACATGTCCCCGTAATGAGCCGGGCCGGCTGCGCGGGCGCACGCCGCGCTCTGAAGTTGCGCGCAACTAATTAGCCCGCAATGCGTGTTCCGAACGCTGATTCCGATCGTACTACGAGATAATTATTTAATAAATCGACATACCATAACTTGTATAATAATTATATCATTGGGAAACCCTGTCTATACGCATTATGATCGTTGGTGCGATAAATGGAGTAGAAATATTATATTTTTTAATGTTTCCTGTTAGCGTATAAGAGCGGGTGTGGAATATTTTTGGTACAATTAAAATGGATGCGCTAAGCGGAATGCCTTAATAGATCATTCATCAATTGTATGGAACAGTACCTAGTTCTACCGTTAATTTTACGTGTGTTTTACGAACTACGTAAGACAACAACGATTTACCACATAAGCGTAAAACAAGCGTAAGAATTATAGAAGGTTATCAGTGCAATGGCAGCGTAACCCATATAACATAACGGGGGAGTAACGCATTTGAACGGCACCGCAATCAGTTAATCACACGTCATGAAACTGCGCTTGGTGCGCGCGCGCAGCCGTATGCGCAGACCGACTTGCGCTGGCTGTTTTGCTTTTTACACCGATTATAGGGTTGTCAGTGTAGATCGAAGTCAAATAAGTCAGAAATCAGATATAAGAAGTATGTGGGTACTAGGCACCCATAAATTATTAGTAAGTCACTAAAATACCACTATTCTAGAAACTACAAATTAAAATTTAAATATCATTCGTTGATTAAAGTTAGAATAATATTAACTAGTTTAATGCACGTTTCCACTAATTCTATGAAACGCCTTAATACTATTAACTTGAAACTGACAGCTGCTTGATATTTAGGTATCACTTTAAGGGATTCCCAAATGTTAGTGGAAATGAACATTACTGTCTGAAAATTGGCAAATTAATATCGAATGATTAGCTAGTTGTAGATATCCCTACTGCGGTTAATAGCGTTATGATTAAACAAATAACACTTAAATATTGTTGCACTTTTTCTACATCTTCAACAACCATCATACATCACCGGAGACTCACACTCAGCCAATAAATAACAAGTAAACATCTAATTGCCGGAACCAATTAAGTAATTAATTAATAGCTGATAATGAATTTATTGAGCTATTAGAAGTAATTAATAATCTTTTTATCCATCATTTTATAAATAATAATCTACTTTTGTTCTAAGGTAATCGACATTTTATTTTCTTATTCTGACAAACTGAATAAATGTTAATGGAATAGAAGTCATTCACCATCCCCATTACCCACATCACCCATTTTTTATTTATAATGTGTATTTATTGAATTTATTGTTGCTATTAATTACTTGACATTATATTTTTAAATCATTTCTTAAAAAAAAATTAAGGCCATTTAGATTTTATTTATTTTTTGAATTCCGAATGCTTTTTAAAGTTACTATATTGAAAACACAACATTCCATTTTTGAAAAAAAGTACGATTTGTCGTCATTTGCAGTTAATAGAAATGTTTCTTATCTAAAGCAATTTAGTTCACACTTTTACATGGATTGTGCCGTTAAAATAACCCACTATGAAACAATTAAGTTAGCGATTACCCAACGAAAAGAAACTTGAAAGATAGATTGTGGGCAGGTACGTGTGCATCGCTGGCTTTCATCTCGTTACAGTCATGTCCGAATTTCATGCTCACCGCTCTCGCATTTATACCACCTGCGCGTTTCTGGTTGCCTGGTAACTTCACTGACATGGCATATACCTTCAAGCGTTGCCATAAAGTTAAATAATAGGTGAATCCGTTACTCGATCAGTTGAACAACAAATCTGGAGATTTGTTTATATTTATTATAAATCCATGGACACGACAGCGCCCCCCACCAAGGCTATCATTGATAAATAAGACGTTCCTATCGTTACGCTACAATATTTATAAACAAATGCATTGGCCGGTGAAATTTGTGCTCGAGATTGTCTAGTTATGAGTCAAATTTAAAAAATAAATAGACCGTGTAAATTACTTAGTGTACGCTTCGATGTAAGATAATTGATTTCGGCTGATATTGCTTCTTTTATGAACGAAAACATCACGAACTATTTAAAAAAAGTTTTATAAAGTTACGAAAGATTACTATAATACGTAGTAAAAACGATATAAAATGACACAATCAAACAGAATAACAAGTCAAGTCATAAAAATAACTTTATTACAGGAAAAACGCCGTGGGAATACGCGAATTGATACAACAATAACATAACGATTCTCCACAGAATCGATATAATAGAGGGTCAAACATTACATCGATCCCTAAATAATCGGATCGTTTGAATATACCAATCGGCAAATGAGGCGACGGTAATGTTCGATACGTGTGGCGAATGAAACAGCCCTGGGAAACAAAAGATTTGAAAAACGAATACTTTATTATTTTTAAAGGAGGTTAGGGTTGCCAGCTGCTGAGCGAATTTATAAAAATAAATGAATATCGTGTCGCTTCACAGCTGACGCTTTATAGTTCATTAGATTTCACAAATTTTACGTAAAGCATTGAATGACTTATACCTACCAGAGAAATTTAATCTTTATCTATTTTGACGCAAAGTGCGTTTTGTTTTTGGCAAATTTTTGATGCGTGACTTAATCCACTCGAAAAGTGTTGAGTACGTAATTAAAGTGGCCAGTGTAACGTGGCCACAACAAAACTGTACAATCATAATGACAGCATTGTTCGGCCCCGATACATAACACTGATTGGTAGCGTCAGGGTTACCGCTTACGACGACCGATTCACTTTTATTTTTTGATAATGTACCCTATGTTAAAATGTATAAAGATCAAAGCTCCGGACCTACAGGGGCGTCAAGACGTGCGTTGCAACATTTTTGCTATTATCAAAACGAACTGTATTGATTCACGGAAAAGATAATTCTTCAACGAAATTTCATGTTATTATACATAAAGATTGATTTCTACAGTAAAACCCGCGCGATCACGCTTTATTCACTCTTCTTTCCTCGTGCAATCCATTCTTCTTTGGAATAATCATATATATATAGCATATATTATGTTAGATAAATACATACTAAATAGTAATGATACATAATTATACTAATGAGATGATTCTGCTAACATGTTTATAGTTATGTGTTCGCGAGTTCTCTTTTTGAAGACGTAGCAGTTCTTTGCCATCCTAATTTCAGGAGAAAGATTTTTCTAAAGAAGAATGGATTGCACGAGGAAAGAAGAGTGAATAAAGCGTGATCGCATGGCTTTTACTGTAGAAATAAATCTTTATGTATATTAATATACAGTTCGTTTTATATTGGGGTATTTACGCTCCCGTGGGCCGAGCGACACGCTACTAAATTCGCCCGCGTCACTGATGGATATTTCGTCGAAAAATGTGCGCCTACTATTAGTTCATACAGTTCATTTTACAAAATAAAATAGCTACGTAAGACAATATATGTAGTCATTCTGAACGATTTTTGTGAATTTTAGGCCTTTTTCAAAGAGAGAACTCTTTCACCAATTTAAGGGGAACAAAAGTATAAGAAACGGTTCCTAACTGCTTAGGATATTCTCATAAAACAACATTATTCAAAGTTAATTATCAATTTCTGTAGACGTTTTCGATCATGCAAAAAGACAATATTAAAAGCATTTTTTGTTTGTGGCAACCCTGTCCGATCAATACACTGATCGGGAACAAGCCCAGCTCGTGATAAATACAATGCAGCGCCAACAATAAATTGTTCATTATTACCAAAAGAACTACCGTTGTTCAGAGCAGAGCTTGTATTTCGTCTCTCCGAGTTACCAGTAACATTCGTAATACCCATTATGTCGGTAACGGTGCGTTCGTGGTAGTGGCATGTTTGGAAACAGGAGATCGCGTTCGTGCCGGGAACAAATGCTTACTTTACATGCCTTAAAAACCCTTTGTACTTACAAAACCATTTTAATTATAGCAACTACAAAAAAAAAAACAATTAGAGAATTGTTAAGGTGTTGGAAAGTACTAGGAGTCCATAACTGTATGTATGTGTAAATGGCATTAACTACTAGGCTCGCATGAGTATCTATAGATAAACTGGTCATAACGAATTTATTGGTAACATAAGTTATTTTAACCCTTTAAGGTCTTTAAGGAGGTAGTGTCTTTTATTTGCGATGATAGGATTGCAGAAGATATAAGAGAATTACTCGTATCTAACTAAGAGGCTACATAAAATACCTACTTACTCAATACTTGATTTAGAACCTTAATGTTATCGTGCAAACGTCACACACAATACAACTATAAATCTACGCACATTAACTCTAGATAACAGCTTATCAGTGCGCAAAGCAAATCTGTTTTCTTCCTATGTTTACTCAGTTTTCAACGATTTTCATTTTTTGCCGTATTACAGTGAGAAAGCGAGTTAAATGTAGGCCGAGTATTAGAGGTATAATTAATTACTTCCAACAGATTTATGTTGCCCTAGTATTTGGATAGTTGTTCATACCAAGAAATTCTCAAAGAAACTATGCTCACCTGACAGCAGGTATATCCAAATTATTATAATAAACTCATCTCAATGTATAACACCCTAGTCCCTCGCAACTGTAATTATTAATGAAGTCGGTTAAAAATGCTTCTAAAGGAAATAAACATCGCGTTTTGTTTGCCTTTCTTCCACACCCAGGCAATGAATTCCAACATTTTTACAGTGTAGATTGTACACACTATAATTTAAATAACAGTTTTTTGAATTCAAAAAGGTAACAAAAGTTACAAAACAATCTTACCTTTTACGAAGTCCCGAAATTCAATGATGAATGAAATACTAACAAATATGTACAGTATACCTATCTCGTTGTATAGTTCTTAAAACACATCACTAACCACATAACAACCGTTTGTATGTAAGTTAAGGCGGGTTCACAACATTCTATTTGTGATCATCCCCGAAAGCGGATATAAATATTGCATGGATGGCGGCATGCGGTACTGAGCCAGCGGCGGCGCGGCGCGTACTAATACTGTACGCAGAGTCGGAGAGTACGGTCACATCTGGGAAAGTGGACGGTGGTATGCTGGAAGGAACCAGCGGAAGGTCAAGTTCAGGATTTAAGGTCGGAAATTGAGGTTGCGTCGCGTTTTGCATTGCGATTGTGACCTTAATGCGGGACTCGTGCGTTACCGTTATATTTAAATTCCCTTTGACACGTGAGGTTCATAATGATATCGGAAAAGACAAAGCTGTTGATTTCATCACCCTTAAACAATACCTATTGAATACGTTCAGACCGTGCACGATGTAAAATGAACACGACCATTTTTTAAATAAATACCTAGCTAGATATACGCGTATCGTGGTTAATATTTATATCAGTAATCAAGCACCTATAAAATTATATAGTTATTACATGTTTTATAGTTGTGTCGAGCTAATAACGCAGTGTCGGGAACTTAAAAAACTGGTCTAATTCGTATCTAGTACATTAGACAGGTTCCTGTCTGCGCTGACCTTGTCTCTACTCATTATCTGTCTGCTTATCCAAATGAAATAACACTCCTATTGGATTCTGTTAACCTAGTAAAAGGTACAAATTTTTTGAGTACATACTTTCTTCCAATATGAATCATTCATTGTAAATACCTATCAGAATAGTCTGGAAATTCTGAAAGGTACAAGTGTTTTCATAAGGATACAAAACCTTTTTATAGTAAAAAATAGATTGGTTCCCTCCAACATACACATCCCCACAGCATCTGCAGCACGTGAATCAATCTCGTGGCTTTCCCATCTCACTCTTACCCAGCCCTTTCTTCATGGGTGCGTGAGGGATAAAACACACACTCACCGCGCAAGTCCTCACCCCTAGGACTCATAGTAGCCGAATTATTGCCAGGTTCAGACAATCAATATAAATAAAGCAATGGTTTAAATGGAGGCAATAAAAATTAAAAATAATAGTTTTAAATCTCTCGCGCTAGAGAGGTGATTGTAGAAACGTTTTATGGTTTATTTTAATGTGTATAATGGGTTTTCGACATGACTATTGTTTGGGCATGGTTGGATTACACAAAGCGATTGAGTTTGCGAAATCGTAACGATTAATCGAAACTAAACGAGGTGATTCGATATCCATGAACTCTTTTTATTCTCGAGAACGCAGGTGATTTATGATGGCCTAGTACCTTAAACATTTGCCACTTAATTTATAGAAATCTACAATCGATTGACAGAGACATTACAAATCACTTTTGCTTTAAAAAATGACACTCTGTAAATGTTTTGCAGATAGATTTAAATTTCGATGAATTTACCATTATGAACTCGTTCCGTCATAGGCTCTAACATCAATTAATTTATGAAAATAAATTACTAAAACTAGAACACTCTGTGAAATACGTATAGATAGATGCTGTAATTTAAATTGGTAGAGACTAAATAACTGCAGTTCACGTTTCACAAATTAGAGCCATATATATTTCAATTTAACTTTGTTCGTTGTACTTCGTGTAATCGATCCCTGGACGCCCAATGTAGGTTATTTAAATCAAGATCGTATATCGTTTCCATCCCTCCTAGCTAACATATGTACCTACAAGCGTTTCCACAAAACGCTACGCCTCAATGTATTGTGATCACATTAACGAACGATAAATAGTTTACGTGACTTAAGTCATATGCCCGTAGATGATCATCTTTTCAAAAAAATACATTGAAATGACTCAGTAACTATGATGGAATAAGATGAGGATTGACTGCATCTGTAATTAGCAGGTACTTTGCTAATATGAATAATTACCAAATACTTACACATTATAGAATAATAAAATGGGTGATGAATGTATAAAAGATGACGGGTGACACCGTCTGACCATTTTTAGATATCTACTACGCCATTCAACAGACGTAAATGGGCTGCTCTACATTAATACATTAATTCTGCCCTTTGCAACTTATAAAAAATGTGTTTTTGATGCTTTAACAACAAATAATTTATATTTGAACCATAATTATGCAAATCAAATCAAAATCATTTATTTATAGCCACTTTTTAATATTAAACTTAAATATCCTTATGATAGGCAAGTTATTTTAGTACTATTTAGTGCCATCAGACAACGCCCGACCCCGAACTAGGATTGAACCTGTTTGTACGGATAGTGCTGGTAGCAGTCAGGCTGGCACGAAAGATACACAGGGCTGGTATGAGTATAAACAGTGGAGTTCCGAGTCCCGAACTAGTTAAATGCAGATTTCTTATTTCTATATTTTCCTCTTCGTAGCCCCTCCATTATAAGCCACAAACACTACTAGCTACTTCATCTGTATTCAAAACATACTACAGAAACCCCATAAAAAGTCCGCCCACCCAAAAACTTCGACAAATAAGCGATAACAAACATGAAATTCTTATTAGCGACCCCCATGGACCTATAAATAACTGTAATATGATAACCGAGTCACCCCGCCCTCACGTCCCATGACTTTCCCATGGAACTATTCCAATTTATCTCTCAAGTGGTTCCAGCTAATGCCATTAAACAATGTTATGTTGTAGTGACATGTTTAAGATGGGGTTGCAGGCAATAAGTGTTTTGTGGTGCATTAAGTAACTCCCATAGGAAAAAGTAGCAATATTCTACCAATTAGCAATGATTTGAAATTACTAGAAAATGAATAGTTTAAACTGTTACTAGAACCAAGAGTAAGATAAAAATATAGGCCAATAGGAGTCAAAATAGATACTCGAAGGATGCAAAGTAGTTATAATACTTATAAAACAGTACTACAAAGCACCGTCGTTGTAAAAAAACGCTGAGAATAATCAAAAGATTATTTCTGTAAATTTGGTAATTACTTTGCTTCGTGACTATACCTAGTCTATTCATTACAAACCTCTATACTATTTTGCTTTTTTCCTCTTAAAATTCTCCATCCGTTCCAAAAGGCACTCATCAAATTATCAAAAGAACCTTGCAGACCTTCGAAATTGGGACTTCCTATTTAAAACGCTCAACGCAACGTCAAGAATAGTGACCAATTGTCATAAACAGGTCATGGTTTAAAGGTCTACCCACTGTTGGCACCTACTTCATACGTATGACGAAGAACTCTATAACCTGGTTTCTTGCTCCTGGGTTTTTACATTTGTGGTTTTAAAGGTAAGATCCCTATACTCCGTGAATCAATTTTAAGAATAAAAATAACTGAGTTCATGTGTTATTATTGTCTCCTTTCACTAAAGGAAATGAATCGAATTTAAGATCGATGTGTAACCACGTAGTTGGTTAATTTAAGCAAGGTAGGTTCGAAGATAAAGGAAAAGATAAGGATACCTAAAAGTTACCCTATTATATGGCAAGAAAATTAAAATACTTGAAAATAGCGAACTAAAAACTGCGAAATCTACCTATCTACATAATAACTATAACATATAAGTATATTTATGTAAACTTTTCCGCAACTCTGTTACAAGCTATCTTTTGTTTTATTGTACCATACGTCACATAACATGACACGTACTACTAAGCAAACAGGATGTTTTATTACACACGTTTGCGAAATTTCTTTATACGCCCATGTCATACTTCGCCGATTTCTGCTACCCTAGTATATGGACACGCTTTTCCTCGTCTTCTTCCTTACAATGCAATCCTGTGTACATATGGTGAGATTTCATACCAACGCGGGAACGTCACTATTTATATGATGCCACATAGCTATACTTAACCAATTACTTCGTTGCTGAGTTACTTTACAACATATTTTCCTTTAGGCAATTCAATTTCTAACGGGACGGTATCTAACAATCATTAATTTGAAATGAAATGAACAGGATAACATAAGCACGAAGAGTTGATGTCCCCAAAGAATATGAGCTCACACGATCTTTGTGTGAAATAAATATCAACCAACCAAGTACCTATGTACATATAACGTCACTCGTTTAATACTGTGAAATATTCGCGTAATCAAGGACTTTATAACAATTAAACCAACTGGCATTTAGGGTCATCGCTTTACTGCTAAACAATCTGGATAACAACAGTTAATTAGAAAATATCATATCTACCTTGAACCCTAATGGTAATGTAATAAGGGCGATGAATACTTTGAAACCGCTTTAATATGTGTCGATTTAAAATAACCAGTGTGGAAACTTATGATTAATAATGGCATTGAGTGATTCGTGAAATCCCTAGCTCGCTTCGATTTGTATACATTTTAAGAGTACTGTGTTTTTCAACCCTACTGCGCTACAATTAGCGTGACAACAATTGGCCTCGCTCGCCGGGACTACAATAAATTAATCCGCTCGCTATTCGCAAGTGTCCCGCACATGATATCACTGTGGCAGCAACCACCTTGTTTGCAGACACAACACAAGTGGCCAAGAAACTGACTCATCCGTCAAATTACTGCGACGTTTGAACGACGTCCAATTGCTGAACAAACATAAAACTATTGTGATTTAAATAAAAGTATTAACATAATAATTGAGTATTTTGTTGGAAGTATTGAATTAATACGCTGTTGTTGAATTGATAATAATATATTGGTATCGGCGAAGGTAAATAGTGGTGTAATCTGGATGTTATTGCAAAAACAACTGCCGGTCACACGTTTTCAGGCGGAAATCGTGTGTCGTGTTGTCATTCCATTTTCAAAAAGAGCGGAATTAAACACCATATTTAAAAACGAAGCTCGGTCATGGCGTCACTTTCAAAATATTATTTATATTTCAAGCTGTAACTTGGAGGATTCATATTTTAGAAATTTACACAAATTCTTTATTCGTATCACGTGGGCGGAGTAGTCAGACGATCATTCAAAGCAAACAGTTTATGATTAATAGAAAGCGATCTATTTGCACGGAATATTTATTTGCTAATGTGAACGCAAATACGAGCTCTCCGTGTCAAGAGGTTCTAACGATGTGTTAATTGAATAAGCCATTAAGTACTGTTATTTTGCTAATATCTTATTGACAAACTTGAACTGTTCTTTGACCCGCCATTTGATATTGATATACATTTAAAATTAAAGCTTAATTCATTCACCGTTTGAAGGAAGTTCAAAATACCACTAGCGTGCTTCTGCTGCCCTAGTATCTCATACGTATTTATGTTCTTTCAACTTAATCTTGGTGACTAGGTTCTGAAGCCCGCTTACCTGCAACAAAAATAAATCAATTTCAATAAAATTATATCAGAATTAGAACAATAACAAAACAGACTTCCCTGTTTTATACTGCTCTGGTCCATGTAATCGATTCTCATGTAACTAGCGTATAAAAGCTGGATATACAATGGAGTTGGGTGCACGTAGAGGGTGTGTTCTGTCTAGACGTGCGTGCTCGTAAAGCCGCCAGGCAGTGCGCTCCCGTGTGCCGCGCCGCGCTACGAGGCGCGCCTTCCCTACTACACTTTTAGCACCGCCATTGGAAACATACGTGAGCAGTTCGGTTTACTATCCATTATTAGCTTGTTCCTGTGCACACGGACCACTGTTTGCTCTTTTACTGTTTACAGGAAATGCTCTCGTTTCAGTGATTGAACAAATATTGAGATTACGTTCAGTTCGCTTGATGCCCTAACATTTTACGACCTCCCCTTTTATTTCTATCCATTATTGAATGACTCGTTTTATTATTCTTGTTAGGATAAATCATCTATTAACGCTGTTTAAATTTAAATTTTATTACAATATACAGTTATACATAACTATTACTTTTTAGTTTACAACCCTTATCAATTAACTTTAGCCGCAAAATGAATAGCCCTGAGTTGGTAATATAAGATAATTAAATAAAATAATTCTTGCGTGATTTTTATTCTATTTTTTTACAGCTCGTATAAGTCATGTATATGAGGCATGACTGTGGAGCGATTTTTCTAACCGACTTCCAAAAGGAGGAAGTTCTCAATTCGATTGGTTTTTTTTTATAATGATATATATGTTTTTTTTTTTTATATATATGTTTTAAGAACTTTAAATAACTACAGATATTCACTTATTTTACTTACACATCCATTGGCATAGATACCTTATTTTTAGATTATAATACAGTAGGTTAAATACACTTAATAAATGGTGAAGCTTCCACCTCAACGGCTCGTTCTCGACTGCCGATCAGACTGACCGTCTGGCGCTCCTTCGGCACTTTCCCCCTCCTATGACACCACGTGTCACGATAGTGTTGCCAATTTTAAATAGAATAATATCGATACCAACGAGTATTTAACGAAATACCGATACATTTGAAATCGTTTTGAAATTTATTAAAAATCATGACATTCGGCCATCCGACTCAGTGCAACCTCCTGGTGCACGATAACACCACTCAGTCAGTCGAATTGATTTTAAGAGGCAGTATAGCTAGAAATTACATTTTGTGGCTGTGTTATTTCCTTGGGAAAAATAAAATAACAAAACCTGATTAAATTAAATAACTAAACTGAATTAACATTAATCAACCTATAATAAAACTTACATTATTTTTATTAAAATCATGACATTGCATTCGGAGTTAGTCTTCGCGTTTTTATTTTTAACATCAGTATCATCACTCGCTACCGGAGGATCCTCCAGAACTTTTATTATATTTGTCAAAGTTGGAGTCGAACGTATTAACATTAATAGACTAGACTTAATGACTAAGACTAAATACTATCGGCTGCAACTACAGTTTCAAGTAGCTTTTGTTTTTTTTATTGAAACCAGGAATATTTTTAATAATATATCTGTCATCACCAAGTACTTTTTCTATTTTGTAAGGATCTATAAAGTTTGATGAGAGCTTGGTATTATTTCCCTTGTTATAGAAATTACTCTTGATCACTTTGTAACGGTTCAGCCCGTCACCTTCACAAATATAAAATGAAAATCTTTAAATTGTTTATTTTACACTTAGAGATGCCCAAAAGAATTAGGTATGGCACTATTAAGTAAGAAAATTGAAAATTCAAAATGTTTAATTTTGTTCATTAGCTGTATAACTGTATTAGCTGTATAATAGTAGCGCGATCTATATAACTAGTGAAAATATTAATCAATTACTGGCAGAGCCATCTATTATATCATACTTAAACAAAGTATTATAAATGACAATATAAATATAGATTATCAAATTATTCCAAAAGTTATTGAATTAGGATATTAAATATTTAGTTAAAAGGATAAATTGAACTACAATCGCAATAATTAATAACAATAAAATAATTACTAAATAATTAGGTATACGTTCATTTTGGTAAGATATAAATTATCTGTGATCCTAATCATCGAAAAGGGTCAATGGTCTTCCTTTTTGAATAAAACAGAGCAAAGGATAAATAAATACATTAAAGTTATATAATCATAAAGCAATTATATTAACGATGAATTATATATAAATATTCTGGCACTTAATTATTATAATTCATTAAAAAGGTTGCACCGTTCTTATAATGAATAGTGAAACATTCTTCATGTTGGTAGTGGCGGTAGAAATGTTGTAAGAATTAGACGGATATCCCAACATGTCGGGAGATTGGGAATGTATAGGTAAATTGTACGTACGATGATTTAATCTGGCATTTAGTTTAACGTAAATAAATTAATACTACATAAACTTTCTAGGTTATGTTTCGGTAAAATAATTGTTTAGTATACTCAGAGTCTGTTGGATTGTCGTAAATTAAATATATTCAGTTCAAAACTATGTTATAAATCACCTTATTTTATTATATTGACTAAAATATTATGGATACGGACCATTAGGACTATCAACTCATAAATTGTATAAACATTAGTTAAGACTTGTGAGATTCCACGTGCGGGTAACTCTGGGGAAAATTGTCATTCGGGACTATTTGGGAGTTGGTGAAAAGTAGGAGAGAAAAGGGCGGGACGTGGAACGTCGGGTGATGTTTCGGAGATTAAAAAAAATGGTTTTCCTGGAGATAAAAGATGCTGCAGGGTGCTAAGTAGTGTTTTTCAGGCCTGTATGAGGAGCCTTCGGCATATGAGGGGACATTAAGCCTAAATGACAAGGTACCCTTGAAAGTTTGGTTCAGACGGGTATGTTTCCTCATTGCTTACTTATTGGATTTGGACTATTCATTTATTGAATATGTTCTTTTTGTAGGTATAATCTTGTGTATTTGCCTGATGTACTTAAATACGTACAAACAGTCTATCACCATACATAATAGATGGTAATTTACTGATTTGATGCTAGAAGTGCTATTAGTTGATTTCGTAAAATGGCGGCGGAAAGTTGTGCGAGTTTCAAAAAGTCAACTGATTGGCAGGATGCTAATTTATACATGGAGTTACTTGCTCATCTTCTCCATAGTATTTACGAATGAGTGTAGTCTCCATAAGAATCTTAATAATTAATGATAAAACTTATGTAAATGATATAATACTTTTATCTTTCATTCGGTACAATACTGAGACTCTAGATGTATAAATTCTGACAGAGAAGTCTATATTATGTCTAGTATTATCATAACATATCGATATGCCATCCCACATAACCGATATGACAAAAACGTTATTGTATCGATTTATTCAAAAACCTATCCATCCATTCGGTTATAGTTATATCAAAACTTAAAACTGCAACGCATCGATGCGAACTTCACAAACGGTCTTAACGGTAAATTATTCGCTACCACTCTTTCTAACAACATATTCTTTCACTGATGTAAAAGGGATGAAGCGAATAAGAGATAACTTTAGTTATGAGCGTGTTCGCGTAGCTACCGGCGTGGACCTTATCTGACTAGCAATAAAGTTTAGTTTCTATTGTCTAGTTACGATAACGTTTTTCGAGTCCATCGTTTGGCGGCTAGCGGCTACGGCTACTGGATATTAGTGAGACACCTACTCTACAAAATAGAACTACATGAGGAAGTAATAAGGTTGAATTTGAGTTATTACAATACATATACATATTATAAAAGGGCGGTAATAGTATTTTTTTGTTGTTTCGAGCGTTCGTTCGACTTTATTTTGATTAGTGTTTTTATGATAGTTGCAACGTTGCAATTACGTAAAAGGAATTCCTTTCGTATTTTTATTTTTAATGTGTGTGTGTTTTAATTTAGTTATTAGAGTATAATATTTAGTTTGTGAATAAAAATATATTAAAGATAAATTTGAATTTTTCATAGAAAATGTCCCGCAAAGCTAGTAAGATATATGGACTCATTTTGATAAAAAGGACAATGCCGTCGGTCTGGCTGTGTGTAAATATTGCAATCAAAAGTTTTCGTACAAATTTAAATTCCACCGGGAATTTCAAATTCTCATTTAAAAAGAGCGCTTAAGTCTAATAAATGCGTCTAATAAAAAGTAATGTATATGTATTGATAGATTAATAAATAAATAACTTTAAATAAGAACATAGCTGTACAGTGTACGTTTGCGTTCGTTGTTAGTTTTCGCATCTAAATATCCTGTTTACGTTTGCAAACCGTTCTGTTGATATCGATATATGAAAACGGTTTTCTATATCGATATGGAAACGGTATATCGGTTAGATAACCGTTTGCGGAAAAAACTGAAAACGCCCATGTCTATCTCATACTGTTCAAATAACCTACTTGTTATAACAGTGAGAAATACTTGGATTTAAAGACTAATTCTATTAATGAAATAATTCTTGCATGCCGTTTAACGATTTTGGATTTCAATAATTTATTTAAGCAACAATCAATATATATATATAAATATATTGAAATAAATAAGTATATTGGCTGAACGGGAGATGAGCACCGATATAGGATGGCTCAATCAGTTAGGCATCTTCATATACTTGTGAACACCTAACATTTACTAATTAACAATAAATTTTTCATAGACAATTTTGTATGTGCATTAACTGTGGTTTCGCATACCAAAATATAGAACTAGTCTGTTTGTCCGAAACTAATTCTGGTAATTCTGACATCATATAATTTTACATAGCAACTACTCTTCACTATATTAGTCCAACAAGTCAGATATAGAAATAGTAATTCACGGTTTTATAGTGTGGTAAATTAGGTATTTGCATTTAGTTATAAATTAGGTAACTAGATAGATATAACTACCAATTCTTACACTCAAAGAATTCAGGGTTATCACGACCACAACGGAGTCCTAAAGGTAACTTGACGATCAACAATAATTTATTCATTTGGCCAATATTCCAGATTACAACCAAGGCGTAAAGTATTCTATATTTGTAAGATAATAGGTGGTTAGGCTTAGTCTTTTATAGATTTCATAAACAGGAACTTATCTTATTTGTGGAGTTTAGTTAGGGGTCGTTTAAATAGGTAGGGATCGTTGCAATTTGGTGCCATGACCAGAATATGTAACTGGATTATTACGGTATGTATTAGGTCAGTCTTGGTAAAAACAGTGTAAACGGTTATTAGGAAACAACGTAGGTAGGCGAGAAAATATTGGGCTTTTAACAACATTCTCTTGTATCGTCATAGGTACACATATTTTGCGGTCATATTCTCATAATAAATATCATATATTATTTGCATGCATATGTACATGCTATATCAGCTAATAGTTCGAAATTCAGCTGAAACGTGCTTAGTTCCGGCATACATAGTCTTTAATGAGCGTACCTAGCTCTTCTACAACCTAGCCAGCCTCATTACTACTATTGGCGGAACATACATAGCTCCACTGGGCATACATAGCCTCTTTTCAGAAGCATACCTAGCTCCTTGTAATTCGCTGGCTTCGGTATTGTAGACAGAACGTACATAGTTCCATTAGGCATACATAGCCTTTAATTAGCGTACATAGCTCTTCTAAAACCTAGCCAGCCTCAATATTACTATTGGCGGAACATACATAGCTCCGCTGGGCATACATAGCCTCTTTTCGGAAGCATACCTAGCTCCTTGTAATTGGTTGGCTTCGGTACTTATAGATAATAACGTGCATTCATTTTAAAATTAAAACTAATCATCATCAAAAATATGGTTGGTATTGTTACTACCATAATTGAGCTTTGTCCGTATGCCACGTCCGATATTTACTAAAATATTTTCTTATTTCATTATTTATATAAATAGGGTAGTACGCTTATTATTATTGCAAAACGACTATCAAAGAGTTGCCTTGACCAAGTGGTTCATGCAATAATCCAGCATAGTTCAATACTAGTCAGTACCGTTGCGTGAAAATTGATTACCAGAGAGTCACCCTGGTCGAAACATTTTCACCAACGTTCCAGGTTAATACTGTCATAGAGTGCTTGACCAAATGTTAACCCAGATTGAACAGTCCAGCATTTTGTAAAGTAAATTACGATAAATATGATCCGAGGCATGGCAAAGGGCAGAGCTTGTTAAAATCTTATTATTTTATTTAGAATGTGGGTACTTTTATATATATATAAAAAAATCGTAAGTAAAAATAAATAAAAATTACATGCCTTTTTTGTCGTCAACGTAGGTACTTGATCTACTTCCGATATATTAAAATAGTTTCACAATTGGACTTACATTTCTGAATTCAGAAAAATAATTCGTGGTACTATACCGTGTCGCAGAATAAAACTATCAAAGTGTAGCTTTGACCATACGATTCATACGATACATTAGTATCAGTTTCTAAGATGAGCATTGTCAAGAAGTGGTTTCAATTCAATTCCATGCTATGTTATATTTTTCATAGCCCATTTATGTAGGTGTATTGGTAAATTTTAATTTTAATAAAAATGATTTTCTTTTGTTATATATTATGTGGGTAGTTATAAAAATAATTCATAATTTTATACGCACCTTTTTGAATCGAGGGTTCATTTCACTTCTGATATTTTAAGAACTTTAAATAACTACAGATATTCACTTATTTTACTTACACATCCATTGGCATAGATACCTTATTTTTAGATTATAATACAGTAGTTTAAATACACTTAATAAATGGTGAAGCTTCCACCTCAACGGCTCGTTCTCGACTGCCGATCAGACTGACCGTCTGGCGCTCCTTCGGCACTTTCCCCCTCCTATGACACCACGTGTCACGATAGTGTTGCCAATTTTAAATAGAATAATATCGATACCAACGAGTATTTAACGAAATACCGATACATTTGAAATCGTTTTGAAATTTATTAAAAATCATGACATATGTTTTTTTTTTTTCACCCGTGTCACCGAGTCAGCTAAAATATTTATTCATCCAACTTTGTTGCCTCACGTTTCGAGAAAATGAATTTCCATCAATAAAAGTAACATCAATCTGCATTCATAGTACTAGGAAACCATATTCCCGAGCACGTTAACCTTTGATCTCGCTGATGCGTTTGACGTGCTGACTGACGTGTGTAAGCTACTATGTGTTATGTGCGCCTTATAAATCCCTCTGTTGTTTTTCGATCTATTTCTGGTGTTTATCAATTTTTCTAGCGCCATATGCAAGTTTCTTTCATGTTCGAACACTTGAGAGTAAGTACTGTCGTTTAGCTCGTGAAGAACAGCTTCGAGAGACGCGAGACAATAAACATGCACGTGCACTGATATCGTGATGGATGCTTTGATCTTGAAATCTGTCAAATACACTTAAAGTAATACTACTACTAACTCTGGTTTGGTACACTTCAATGTGAAACGAACTTAATAAATCCGAAGCCAAGGTTCTTCGGAGGCTTGCTTTTGCATAGCTAAATATTGTCGCCCTCCCTTTTAATATTTGCTATGGCATAACTAAGCGGAATTATTAGTTTGAGCAGCTGTTTTGGGCTGTTTTTCAGCCTTCGCCGGTTCGCTTGCGTAGAAACCCGTCGTTTAATGTAATTTATTCGTTGTGCGCCATTGTGAACGGTCGCAGTTTTCATGTCAAGATCGAGCGGCCACTTGGGCAAATAATCATGTGCGTAGGGGAGCAGCGAGCAACGCTTGAAAATTATAAGCGTCACTGTAAACAATGAGTGGAATTTAAAAGATTATGAAACGTACGTCACGTTTCGAGAGTCATTGTGCCCTAGTACTACATCTGAGTTTGATAACCTATCAAGATTGCTGTCAAATTTTCTAGAATGCCTCTGGGAGTTCAAATTAGTATATAACTTTGAGGATTAAATTTAAGTGCGCAACGCTATACAGTGCAGTGTAGAGTGCAATGTTGATCGTCGGACGATTGCTATTCATCATGAGCCTTGTGTCGCAGAGTGCCACTCCACTACCCTCCGGTGAGACACCGCATTGTACTCAGCACGTAGACTTAGACCACCCTCTATGTCTGGGCCGCACACATACACGACACGCGTTTATATCATCGCTACGTAATTTATGAAATCTTGGTATGTCTAGACTCTTTCTGCTCGGCTATAGTATTTATAGTTAGGGTTTAAATTATCTTTATTTGTCTAGTCCTTACTTGTTACTATACTTTAGTAGAAGCTCATTCATGTGTCGTGTATTGTAAATATTTCTGCAACAATTTCGGATCAGTTACAAACATGTAAAATCCGTAAAATAGATATTAGGGCCTTACAACAAGGTCACCAATTCATAAACTGTTACTTGTATTCATTAGTATCATTAGTCACAACCCTGATTGCAATTCATCACGGGACCCCCCGACAAGTCGCGACGCATTGTTCGCCGCCGCAGACGGCGTGTCCAGACTCGCACCACCCACGCAAAGCTCTCACACATACAATACTAACTAATATCTAAAGCTTCTGTGTTCTTAGTACTTAGAACTATTTCGCCACAAATTTGTAAATACTAAGTTCTTGGACAGTTACTTAATTTAACCCCATAGAGATAATATTATCAGTATAATATATTCTAATCGTTTCTATTGTCTGCAGTGTAGCATAAAAAAAAGTTATGTTGTTATATAGAGTACAATATGTTAATGTAATCGTTTAAAATATTTAATGAAGCATTATTATTTGCATTTAATAGCCATATTGCACATAGGAACACGACACCAAGCACACCTGGATTAACTGAGGTGTTAGATGTAATATGAACATTTGAATCAACAATTGGTTACTTATGATGTCACAACTCACATTGCCTTGTGTATGAAAACTATATTCAAATAGAGCCGAGTCCGATAAAAAAGTGGTCGTTTCATTCGCTGATTTCATATGTGTGATAACACGTCATTTTTTCGGAGGCCAACGCGGAGGGTTGTTTACTACGTGTCAGACCACTATTTAATTTCGTCATGACACTAGTAGTACTCTTAAGTTCCGCTCGTATTTATTTGCTGCAGCTGCGGTATTTATTTTTTCGTCCACAAACGATCGAGTAATAAATGTACCTCGATCGTTTTTCTAGAAGTATATAATTCAAAAAACTTATGATGTTTACTGAACTGTTATTTACACAAGTGACTTTATACTTTACGTATTGCAACTATTATATATCGAGTATTGATTGTGTACTAACATTGGATCATTTCTAAAGACGCAACAACACAGACAGTGACGTGTCGAATTGAAGCAAGCAAGTGACCAAACCATAGAGTAACTAGAGAACCCTTATCGACTCCGCCCTGATGGCTCTGCGGCATTTTTAGGGTTCCGTACCCAAAGGGTATAACGGGAACCCTATTACTGAGACTTCGCTGTCCGTCCGTCCGTCCGTCCGTCTGTCACCAGGATGTATCTCATGAACCGTGATAGTTAGACAGTTGAAATTTTCACAGATGATGTATTTCTGTTGCCGCTAAACAACAAATACTAAAAAACAGAATTAAATAAATATTTAAGGGGGCTCCCATACAACAAACGTGATTTTATTGCTCGTTTTTATAGATAATGGTACGGAACCCTTCGTGTGCGAGTCTGACTCGCACTTGGCCGGTTTTTTTTTGACGTTTCACGTTACCTTACTTGATGCGGCAACTGTTTAGGGCTACTGCAATGGCGAATGTCAGATATAAGTAAAAAAATCGAGTCGAGTCTTCTCTGTTTACTCTGTGAAGTGACCAAACAACCAATTGATCAGTTGACAGTTTGAAGGAGCCACAGCCCGGCCACTTTACCCAGTGCTGTACACTGTACAAAGTGGAGAGTGGTCGGGATTGGATGAGGATATAATTGGCATCAGGATGCGGGCGTCCTCTCGCCCACTCGTCATGGCCTCGCTTCCCTTTTGACGATCACTTGAAAGCTTTGGAACGACAATTTAATTTTGTTAAACTATAGCGAGACCACACGTACTATAATGGAACTTGATGCCTTAAATCCTGTTATTATTTAACGTAATTTTTCACACATGTAAAGTATTTCTAGAAGTAGGTACGCTAGTCGGTGGATTCTGAATAACGTCGAATCCATTAGAAGACAATCTATTATCTACAATGTATACAAAATATTGTTAAACTATTTAGTCTTAATGTAGTTAATAAAAAGCTCTTATTATTGATATTCGTACTGCAAAGCGCGTCACGTGTTTTACACTCAATTGAACTGTATTAAAGATTGAGTTTGATTTGTTCATAGACTTTGAATTTTTGATAAAACTATAAGAGGGGTATAAAATAAACTGTAATAGGACGATGGAGACGGTGGAGCATCTAATGAACTCAAATGATGCATCGGACTTGACCAGAAGTATCAGATTTGGGCATGTTGATAGATATATACTTACCTTAAATATATCCATGGATTATAAATCGATTAGAGGATTAAAGTATTCCAATGACGTCATTAATAGCTGATGCAAATTCGCCTCTAGCCACTGACATTACTCCTCCAAACTTTAATCCCAAAGCAGCCATACTAATTATTATTTTATTTGCACAAGCTGATAATAAAACACATTCACTTCCTTAAACGTGAATCCTACGATATCAAGATCAGCCAAAACTTCCAAGATTTATAATTAATGATTATTAATTGTTAACAAATCGCCATTATTGCCGCTTTTAGAAGCTACCGTGGGCGAACAACATCGTCGTAAAACCCTGGGCACACTGAGGCGATTACATACACTGTCAATATACATAAAGAAGTTTCCTTTTTGTTTGGAATCAATATACCAAGTTCTGATATTGGCAACAAATTGCATTCGCGCGTTTTAACGCCCCAGTGTGTACGTGGCTGAACGCTCGTAATCACAACCAAGGAAGTTTTATTAACAAGTCTCAGTGTTATCGCGGCTGTCGAGAGCGCCCGACGGACCTGTTACGTCGAAAGTTATACAAAATGGCCAATTAATTCATATAGGACCCGTTTATTTGTAGAATTTGATGTCTCTTGACGAGTGATGGCGAAGGAAGTTGGCTGTTTTCAGATTTTATGGGACCAGAAGAGGGGCAATTCTCGCACGTACGACATTACTTTCTAATTCGACATATGTTGAAACAAAACGACATATTTGGTCGTATCTTGTCACTTTATTTATACATTATATCGAATTAGAGATAATGTCGATCACGCGAGAATTGCCCCCCAGATGGTCGCTCGACTGTCACCTCGTTACCTCGTTGAAATGATGTCATGTGAATTTAATAAAAACAATTCAAAATAATCAAATCAATGAATGGAATCCACTTCCAAATTGTATCATCCTTCATTAAATGTCTCATATACATACATAAATTAGAAATTAACATTTATTTATCGCGAGACAACGCATACCTACTCATCGTATGATGCCAAACTAAGAAAAGCTTGTACTATGGATATACCCCGGACCATACAATGGACTGGGCGCGATCCCACTTTCCAGACTAGAGCTAATTCTGAAAAGGCACTGACGGGAATCGAACCTGCAAGCACGTGACGAGCGACCTCCGCTTCAATTGCACTCCACTGATTTTAAATTCGCGATTTTTAAGAAAACCTTACTTTATTTAAATTGCAATTAAGTAACTAAATCCTTACCCTAATTTAACTATTTTGAAGTAGAATGGTTTCATTTAAAATACTTACTTTTTTTTAATTTAGACAATTCTAAACAAATTATACGTACAAGAAATAAAGAAGCTATGATCTATTTCTGTGTAGCCGAGAGCATGGCTAATTCACGGTCCGTTTCCATCGTAGAGGAAGTGCGTTACCGCGGCAGTTGCCGAGACAAAAATATAAATATTTGTGTCCCTCTGTCCGTCGGTGTGCTCCCCGTATGCGCTCACGCATACATAACGACACTGGAAGACGCAGCGCGTAGGTACTTAATATTATTATAGAAACGGAAGAAGTATTTTAAACTACACAAACAGTGCTTTGTTGAAACACACCCTTCAGCCCCCTTAGCATGACCACGTAGACATAAGTTTTATCTTCTTCAACTGTCAGTGATGAGTCGGGAGGATGACGTCACATTGAACTTTTGGTACTGGACATAGCCCGGCGTGACGTCATTTTCTCGATGAATCTGACAATTGAAAGAGATAAAGATTATGTCTACACGGTCATACTACAGGGCCAGGAAGGCCATATAAATATTCCGCTTTATGCAAATAATTTAAACCATGCCAACCGGAAGACCAACTTCAAAATACAACTCTATAATACTGAGTTATCGCCGGTGTGTTCAGTCATATCGCTTATTTTGCAAGGGTCATCGTAACTTTGATCAGATGCAATCTAAAGCTTTTGCGAAAACGTAACAAGATCAAAGGTCTCGCGCGGTAAACTCTTACGAATGCACTCAAACCAGAACGATGGACCAAGCAAGTAAAGATACGCATAACATAAGATTACTTTAGTGCAGCGAAAATTTCCATTTTTTTGAGAAAAATGTAATAAATCTACCGCTTTAATATTTCCTAGACTAATTTTTGTTGTAGAACTTCAAAGCGGCCGTCCGTCCGGTCCGTCTATTCCAGTTAGCGCATGTTGTGTACACGCATAGCGGTGCGCGCATATCCGCCCCGACCGGTCCGGTGCGTCGGCGAAACTCCTTTTTGTGCGCGGCCGGCGAGTCACCCGACCGGTGCCCGCGCCGCCCCTTGCCGCTCGCGGTATAAGCATAAAGAAAGTACCGAACACCTTAATTATAAAAACGCAGATTTTGCAACGATACTAAAATTGACTAAAACTTTTTGGATAACGCCGCAGCAAAGCAAACGTAATTTAAAAACCGGCCAAGTGCGAGTCGGACTCGCGCACAAAGGGTCCCGTACCATTATCTATAAAAACGGCAAAAACATCACGTTTGTTGTATGGGAGCCCCCTTAAATAATTATTTTATTCTATTTTTTAGTATTTGTTGTTATAGCGGCAACAGAAATACATCATCTGTCAAAATTTTTAACTCTCTAACTATTATTGCCCCGCCTTCCGCCCGAACGCATCGTTAATTTTATTGCACTCCGCAGATAATTAGTTAAAACTTAATTTCCACGGGCGGAAAAGTGTCCAGAGCATCCAAATTTTTATTGTGCACTGCTACAGTGGTGACTCGCCAGGATACATGGAGGCAATTCTGTGAGTGAAGTGGCTCCATAGTTGAGGACCCAGGACCCTGAAGACGCGAGTTTGAACATCCTATCGAACCGAGATAAGCGCACCCACCTTGCGCCGGCACACCACTACCAATTGCCGCCGGAAGAACGAAGGTCTGACAGACCCTCAGCCCAGAACAGCACATCTAGTACTGGGGTTTTTCCACCTCGGAAAACTCGCGTCGTAGCTCGGGGTGACGTCACGCACGCAGGTGTTCATCTGGTCGGTAAACTACGCGTCATCAAGTACGTCCACGCCGTGCCGACAAATAACAACACCGCGTCATCAGCCGCTAGTGACGTCAAACAGGCCTCCAGACTTGCTCCATCGGGTACCCTGAGGACCTTGAGGGGTGCCTGCATCTGAGGGGGGGGGCAGTAACGCATCAGGCCACCGCCAGTTCAGCGTGTGATCGACCGCCGCCCAGCGCGTCTTGTGAAGTGTGAGCGCACCCGACAAGTAGGTTCCCCTTCCACTTACCACCTACTTTGCCCTTCCACTTTACCCCTCCCCTCCCAAATTCCCCCCCCCCTTCCTCACCCCCCCTCAAAAAGTCAAATTTTTGGTTCCCCTCCCCCGACCCCCCTCGGAAGAAATTCCCCTCGGGCTATAACTTTTGACCCGAGGGTCGCAGAAGAGTGGGAGTGGTCTCGGCAGGTTGCTACCATCTGGGTACAACTACTGGCCCCAAAAACCTGCCCCCACATTTTTGACCCCCCCCTCCCCCTTCCCCTTTCCTCACCCCCCCTCAAAAAGTCGAATTTTGGTTCCCTCCCCCCCCCGACCCCCTCGGAATTTTTTCCCCTCGGGCCATATCTTTTGACCCGAAGGTCGCAGAGAATTGAGAGGGGTCGCGGCAGGTTACTACCACCTGGGCGCAACTTCTGGCCCCAAAACCTGCACCCAAAATTTTGACTCCCCCCTCCCCTCCCCAATCCAAAAATCCCCCTACAGGGTGCCAGTACCACACTGGTCGTCTGGGCGCGCGCTCTCCACGCTGACGAAGGTCACACCCGCCGCCGCTGCTCCGGCCGCGGACTGCCCTGCTGGGCGCCCGGGTGCAAGCGACCGGTGATACTGCCACCGGCGCCGCTGTCTTCACCACCAAACCGGGACCTGAGCACCCGACCGTCGAGCGCCGTCTTCGGACTCGACCCTTAGTTATAGGACAGTTCCTAGACTTTTGTCTAGGAACTTCGCTTTAAGTAGTTTTTAAGTTTTATATTCTGACCTTTTTATAACTTTGACCGCCTGCTAGTCAGGTTTTTAAATTTTTGACGGTTTTTAATATTTTTAAATTTTTTTTTATTTCTTGACTTTACTTTTACCGAACTAGCTGCCTTTACACAGCTAGTTCTTAAACTGTCGGTTCACCTTTTACAACTTTTACAAACTTTTGGACCGACCAAACCCGCGGACCTCTGAAGATGTTCGTAGCCCACCGCACACCGGCAAAGCGACAGCGTAGGGGAGTAACCACTTCCACGGACGGAAGCCGGTCTGACCAGCCGATCGGGCGGTCGGACCAAAGGCGGAGTCCGGAGGAGCGGGAGACCGGAACGCTGAAGCGAACGCCGCCAAACCCCTCCACCCCACCCCAGACGAGCAGCCTGAATAAGACGGTGGTGAAGCCTTCGAAGGCAGCCTCCACCCAAGAGGGCAGACAGGCCACTGCCCAATCACCATCCGCCACCGTCAGCAGTACACCAGCTAACCCCATATACCCGTCTAGAACTGCCGAGGCGAGTGCCTGGCTTACGAAGGCAAACGTCCATCTCGGCAATGTTCGAAACTTAAAGGCGGAAATTAAGATGGGGGTTCAGGCTGCCGTAGACAGACTATACCAACTCGTCAAAGAGTCCGAGTTGGAAATGGGTGGGGACAAAAACACCACTAGAGGAGGGGAGCAACGTACAAAAATAGCAGAAGACGTCGGAGGTCAAGACCAGATGGCCGAACTTTGCCGAAGAATAGAGGAGAACAGCAGGTTGTCGAGGGAGAATACCGACAAGATGCTGGCTCTCCAATCCTCCATCAAACACCATCAGAAGGTGATGGACGAGACCACACCGGCGGTGGGTGGTGCCGCCGGAGGATGCGACCACAAGGACCTCATGGCCGAGGTCCAGTCTCTAAAGCAGACGGCTGCTGAGATTAGTGGAAGGCTCTCCGCAATGAGCGAGAATACTCCCTCATATGCGGATACGCTATCGAAGCCGCGGCCCTCAATAAGTGGGCCAAAACACTCTGTGATCGTTTCCTCCGACGACACCATGCACACCGGGGCGGATGTGGTCGACAAAGTTCGGCAGGCACTAGATGCCAAGAAGTGCGGCCTTCAAATAGAGCGGATCCGTAAGATCCGGGACCAGAAAGTCGTTCTTAGCTGTGCCACCAAGGGAGAGATAGAGCGGACAGTGACACAGCTCAGAAAGGACAAGACGCTCAAGGTCCAGGAGGCGGTCAACAAGAACCCCCTGGTCCAAATTAGAGATGTCTTCAAATACAACACCGATGAAGACATCAAGGCCGCACTTGTCTCCCAGAATATGCGGCTCTTAGGGGACCTTTCGGCCGAGGACCAAGCCGTAACCATAAAATTCCGTAGGAGGGCACGGAACCCACTCCAGAATCATGTGGTTCTACAGGTGTCCCCCAAGATGTGGAAGCGGCTAACCTCGGCCGAGAAGGTCTTCATAGACATCCAATATGTCCAGGTGCAGGACCAGACGCCCTTAGTACAATGTACGCGCTGTCTTGCATTTGGACATGGCCGCAAAACGTGTCGGGAGACCACCGACCTCTGTGCGCACTGCGGTGGGCGCCACCTCAGGGCCGACTGCCCGAAGTGGGAGTCAGGCGAGGCGCCAGTGTGCCGAAACTGCGATAACGCAAAAGTTTCAGGCACTGCCCATACTGCTTTCAGCACAGAATGCCCGATCAGGAAGAAGTGGGATGCCTTGGCGAGAGCCGCCATAGCCTATTGCTAAGGTGGTGCCGGGGATCCCACTTGGTACGAGCACCCAAGCATACAGGATAGCCCAGGCGAACCTCCAGAGAAAAGGACTAGCGACCAATGAGCTAATGCTCGAAGCCAATAGACGGCGTATCGCGGTCGCAATGGTCCAGGAACCTTACGTGGGGGGGCAAAAGGAAATGAAGAATTACGGTGCGGCGAGAATTTACCAAAGCGCGGATCGCGGTGAGGGCACTGTCAAGGCTGCGATAGTCGTCTTTGACCCAACTATCGACGTCTTGCAATGCCCGAGCCTTACCACCAATAATATCGTGGTGGTAAAATTGCGAACGAGTGCATGGGAAGTTCTCGCCGTCTCATACTACTTCGAACCTGACCAACCCATAGGGCCATACTTGGACCATCTTAACACCATAGTTCTTTCTCACGCAAACCATAAGATCATAGTTGGGGGCGACGCAAACGCCAAGAGCTCTTGGTGGGGCAGCACCACGACGGACGGCAGAGGCGAAGAAATGCTGGGTGCGTTAACAGAGATGAACCTGCACGTACTAAACAACGGTGACGTCCCCACGTTCGATACGGTGAGGGGAGGACGACGGCTAACAAGCTTCATCGACGTCACAGCCTGCACGGAGGACCTTTTAGCGCTGGTGGAAGACTGGAGAGTGGCTGAAGATCTCACCAGCTCAGATCACAATGGCATACTTTTCCAAATTCGATTGTGTAAGGCAAATGGAATTAACATCAGTAGAACCACGCGAAAATTTAAAACTAAAAACGCTAACTGGGACCGGTTTCATGAGAAACTGGACCAGTTAAAACTAGAACGCAAATTAAATAGATTAGAAATAGATGACATTAATAGTAAAGTAGAATTAGACAGCCATGTGAATAGCCTTACACAAGTAATCTCAGACGCATGCATCCAAACAATAGTAACACATAAACCAGGCCAAAAATTTAAATTGCCATGGTGGTCTGAGGATCTTGAGAGAATGAAGCGAGAAGTCAACACAAAAAAGCGTAGAGTCCGATGCGCAGCGCTATCCCGAAGACCTGGAGTCGTTGAGCAATACCTGCAGGCAAAAGGAAAGTACGAGGAAGAAGCCAAGAAGGCCCAGATACAAAGCTGGAAGGGATTCTGTGAGAAACAAGACCGAGAAACAGTATGGGGGGGCATCTACAGGGTCATAAAAAACACTACCAGAAGGAAAGAAGACCTTCCATTGGTGAGAGACGGCATTTCGGTGGGGCAGAGAGAGTCTGCCAAGTTACTGGCGGACACATTCTTCCCGGGAGACCTGGAGACGGAGGACAACTTAGACCACCAGCGGACGAGAGCCCTAGCTAACCGTGTGAATGACCGAGTTGATGGCGAAGTCCATGATCAGCCGTTCACAGTGGAGGAGCTTAGAGCCGCGGCGGAAAGTTTTAACCCGAAGAAGGCACCCGGAGGAGACGGCTTCACCGCTGACATATGTTGCCAGGTCATCAACAAGGATCCGGACCTTTTCCTGGCAATCATGAACAAGTGCCTCGAGTTGAGTCTCTTCCCGGAACAATGGAAGGTAGCAGTGGTGGTCGTTCTGCGAAAGCCCGGTAAAACGGACTACACGAGCCCCAAGTCCTATCGGCCCATCGGCCTTCTGCCGGTCATGGGGAAGATTTTCGAGAAGATGGTAGTCAATAGGCTCAAGTGGCACCTGATTCCTAGGCTCAGTCTACGCCAATATGGCTTTATGCCCCAGCGGAGCACCGAGGACTCCCTCTATGATCTGATACAGTACATACGCGGCAAACTACTTCAGCGAAAGATCGTGACCGTGGTATCACTGGACATAGAGGGAGCCTTCGACAATGCATGGTGGCCGGCCATAAGGGTGAGACTGGCCGAGGAGGAGTGCCCGGTCAACCTCCGACGAGTCGTCGACAGCTACCTGCAGGATCGTAAGGTCCGTGTCAGGTATGCTGGTGAGGAGTACATAAAGGGCACTCAGAAAGGGTGCGTGCAGGGGTCTATTGGCGGACCGGTACTCTGGAATCTTCTCCTTGACCCGCTGCTGAAAGGACTTGAAACGCGAGGGCATTACGTACAGGCTTTCGCAGACGACGTAGTGCTTGTTTTCCACGGCGAAACGGCACTGGACATACAGAGGCAAGCCAATCCCACCCTCGCATATGTGCGGGATTGGGGTGTCAAAAATAAGCTGAAGTTCGCACCTCACAAAACAAGCGCGATGGTTGTGACAAGGAAGCGTATTTATGACACCCCCCTGCTGACCATGGACGGGGTTGATATTGGCATGACCGATGAGGTCAAGATCTTGGGACTCACCATCGATCATAAGTTGACATTCAACAGCCACACTGCGAATACCTGCAGAAAGGCGTTGAATGTCTACAAACAGTTGGCAAGGGCCGCCAAAACTAGCTGGGGCCTCCACCCGGAAGTCATCCGGGTGATTTACACAGCCACTGTTGAGCCCCTCATCCTGTATGCCGCCAGTGCCTGGTCGCCGTCGACAAACAAGATCACTATTCAGAAGCAGCTGAACACTGTCCAGAGAGGCTTTGCGCTGAAGATGTGCAAAGCCTACAAAACGGTGTCCCTGAACGCGTCGCTCGCTCTGACCGGGTTACTACCCCTCGACATTCGCATACGCGAAGCGGCCTCCCTTTACAAGGCAAAGAGGGGAGTACCTCGACCAGAGCTGAGGGACGTCGAGGTAGAAAGCAGACTGGCGTACACGAGTACTCCGCATCCCGCGAAACATATGGACCTCAAGTTCATAAGCCTGATGGATCAGCGAGACGTGACCATCAACGTATGCAGCGCAGTACGAATCTATACAGATGGCAGCAAGATTGAAGGCAAGGTCGGCGCCTCACTATCCGTATGGAATAGCGAAGTGGAGACCAAGTCGTTCAAACTCAAGCTGTCATCTTACTGCACGGTCTATCAGGCTGAACTTTTGGCCATATGCAGAGCCACGAAATTCGCGTTTGAGAGTGGAAGCGCCAGTTTTGCTATCATCAGCGACTCGCGTTCGGCACTCGAGACAGTGGTCAACGCACTCTCTCATCATCCGCTAGCCGCTGAGGCGCGGGACAACATCGCCCGCTGTAGACTCCAAAACAAGGACATTTCCTTGTTTTGGATAAAAGCACACGCGGGGCTGGCGGGTAATGAGAGAGCAGACGAGCTGGCTAAACAAGCAGCGCTGCACGTTAGGACCAAACCTGTGTACGACAAATGTCCGGTTTCATTCGTCAAGCGACAAATCCGCTCGGAATCGCTTGACGAATGGAATCGTAGGTACCAGACTGGCACCACTGCATCCACGACCAAAATGTTTTTCCCTGACCTTCTGGTAGCGTACAGGACGATTAGAGAGATCGTGCCCACTGTCGTGCTCACACAGGTTCTGACGGGGCACGGTGGGTTCTCTGGGTACTTGAACCGTTTCAAGCGCAGGGAGGACCCATCGTGCATCTGCGAACCGGGTGTCAGCGAGACAGTGGAGCACATCTTGCTTCATTGCCCTGTGTTTGCGCGCCGAAGGCATGATGTTGAGATGACCTTGGGCGTAGCCTTACTTTTATCCAGCCTAAGTAAGCTCGTCATGGACAAGGATAGACGTGATACCCTACTAAGCTATTGCGTGGAGGTGGCGACCAGAGTCATTGATAGAAATAAGACCTGAGCAGAAAGAGGCCAGCTGCCAACTTATTTGTCAATAAGCGACCAACAGCCGCCTACACTACACTGCGCATCAATGGCTCTGGTTGCCGGATCCGCGTAATGGATAGTAGGGAAACTGTTATTTTATTTTACCATGTATTATATTCTGTTTATTATCCTTGCCTCTTGGTATTTTATATATATATATGTCTGTTATAGTGTTATTTTTTAGACGGGTTTACTTTTTATTGTGTCTTTTGACTTTTATTTTTTTAATAAAAAAATTTGATTTTATTATTTCAATAAATATAATCCAGGCTGGAAAAATTATTTTACACACTAAACTTAAGGCTAATTTTAAGAACTCTGACCCCCACATCAGAGGTGAGCACGCGGGCCGGGCCGATAGAGGTCCGGAAAAAAAAAAAAAAAAAAAAAAAAAAAAAAAAAAAAACTCTCTAACTATCACGGTTCAGGAGATACAGCCTGGTGACAGACGGACAGACGGACGGACGGACAGCGAAGTCTCAGTAATAGGGTTCCCGTTTTACCCTTTGGGTACGGAACCCTAAAAAGAACGACCTCTGTGGAATTGTTTTAGGAAGTTGCAACACACTTCTTTTGTTTTCTGACAGATCTTGTAAATATGGTAAACAGTAATTTAAAAGGTAAAGGAATGCGCGTACAATTTTAATATAAATTAAATAATATCCACGTATATTATAATTGACTTAATTGTTATTAAATTGAATGAATTGCTAAGAACAACTGAATTGGGCTTCCGCGTTATTCACCAAATAAGATTGCACAAGCTCCACCATTGCTGTCAAAGCATGTAAAGTACATAACAGAAGAATAGCTTGCGCAACGAGAGAGCCTAATTAATTAGTCATATGAATCGCTAAAAACCGTCTCGGTGTCGAATCACAAACAGGGAAAGTGAACGAATAGCGTACATCGGTGCTGAGCGCTGTACTCAGCCAAATTGTAATTAACTCATGAAACGATCAATACAATTCGCAAATTGGTATTAATGTTCTCGGAACATTCTTTTTATATGATGATAAGGGTAAAAGAGATGGCAGGATGAGCTAAACTCTTACTTACCGGAGTGGCCCCGGTTGGCTATGGACCGCAACAAGTGGAAAAAGGGAGGGGAGGCCTTTGCCCTGCAGTGGGACAGCCAAGGCTTGATATGATATGATGATAAGGGTAACAACAATTTGGGGAACTTAGCACCTAGCTTGAAAACATCACTAACATAAGAAATTATTCGACGTATGATACTGCATACTTATCTACCGATTTATTTGCTATTTCAAGTAATCTTGACCTCAAACTTATGCTTTATTTATAACGGATAGAACCGCATTTTGACCATAAATGCTTACACTTGGTTTTAAAAATATTTGTTTTGATTTTAAATGACCACCAGGTATCAAGTATTGTATACATAACATTGAGACGATTTGAGAAAGCATCAAAACTAGCATCATAACATTTCTAACCCACTTACTACGTCAAGTGTTAACAATTTTATATTTGAGTCTATGAATTTGATTAGGGGGGCTAACTGTACTATTGAATCATTTGCATAAATTAGACTTCAGTGCCCATTCGCGGGCCGCTATGAATATTAAATGCACTAGACTATTTAAGGATAAGCTAAATTATGAGCCGTTAAAGCTCCTTGGTTCAATGTTCTTGAATTACTAACCGTATTCGGAAAGTGAGTTATAGAGAACTTTAACATCGTGTTTATTCTACAACTACTGCAAATGAATCTTTACATGTAAATTGCGCATGTCTGTACATTGATAATATAAGAATATGTACTAAGGGTCCAGAATCAGAAGACATTCTGCCAGATTTTGTCTGTTTGTTTATGCACACGTCACGTGAAAACCACACATTAGATTTCAATGAAACTCGGCACGGTGAAAGCTTATATTCCGGTTCACGATTAAGGATAATTATTTCCCAAAAATGCGATGCAGTTCCCATAGGAAATGCTAAAGATAATTCACGGCACAGCTAGTTTTAGAGTAAAATTAAAGATTATTATTTTTGTTAATTTATAAACATAGCATACAATTTAAAACATCGATATATTTAGTCTGTATCTTGTTTTAAACCGAATTAAAGTTCCGCAAAATAATAATCAAGCCTAACTAATTAATAATGTAACCAAAACACAACAGTTAACGACACTAAAGCTGCATTTACAGCTGTTGTACTCGAAAGTGAACCGCATGTGGTAGTGAAAGGGACCACAGCGAGGGAACCACTAAAGTGGTGTTAGTTTTCATTGTAAGAGGAGACAATGGAAGGTTGTGGTGGGCGGCCCGCGCGCTGCGTGGGCGCAGAAGAAGACATTACCGCTGTTACGAGACCAAACGCGATACTTACACATTGATTGATAGTCAGTATCAAACAATATGCTCTATATATAGATGAGATAACAATGCTGTTGACTTTTGTAACATGTTTTAAGAGTACTGTGATATTTATAAAGCTGTTTGATTTGATGTACCTACATTTTACAATAAAAATATCAACACATATGAGGCTTTGGTGACTTTAGATCTGTTTCTAAATAGAAAGTTGATATTATTATCCCTTAGATTTGTTTCCAGATTACATATTATTATTTGTCTATCTATAGCTCTATTGTAGATCATAATAACATGCTAGGTCAGTTAAACGAAATCGATTAATCGTTCGATAGAAAGACCTCGTCAAAAGTGCAACAATAGTTGAAACTGTGCCGATGCGCCGATATCAATGTTGCACCACACCGCCATTCGGTGAGTTATCCAACACCACGCTACAGACGATTTATAATCAGCTAGCAGAAAATAATGAAATCTATTTTATTCAATAACTCCTTAATTATGGTTATGATATCCTGGTGCAAATTCAATTGTTTTTATTATGGTATTCCGACGAATTGGGGGATAATATTCATTAGACACTAATGTATGAACCTGTGCCTTGTGGTGTGAACATAACTCTTGCCAAACAGACTCTCCAGTTCAACGCTACATGCCGCAAGCCGGACACACAACTCTTCTTTATCGCTTACTTCCTGGTACCATTGAGAAAGCATTTTAACAATTTCAGGGATAGAAAACGATTTATTTTAAACATTCTTACCAGTTGAGTCAGCATTCCTAGCGTTCGTAGGAAGATCCACGAGGCGGCTAGACGACTTCTAGTTAACATATAAAGGGCGCGATACCATCGTGGTGTCTTTGTCGCCGCCCTACATGGAGCGCCGACACAGCCCGCCGCAATAACCGCGCATTATTTTAATCAGCTTATCATATTTATTGCTGTTGTGAATTTTTATGGTCGCATTTTCATTACATTAAATATTGTAAAGACCAGTCGCATTATAGTTCTACAATAAGGTAAGGGTCATTGGATACAATTTAAATATAACAAGTTTAGATGCTTTTTATAAGATTGTATTCAAATGATACATCTATTTATTATCTGTAACGCTATTTATTATTAAACTGAACCACCACAGACGATAATTCGTCAAGTCTTCAAAGAAAAAAGCTCGACAAAAACGTTATCATATCACAAAAGTGGTTTTTACGTTCGTTTCTTATTGCCAGAGCCGTACGACGCGGTCCTTACATAGCTAACATCTATTAAATTAATTTATATTCCCATCGTCATAATGTCTTAAAATATCCTGCAGGTAAGTCTGCACTAAAAGCTCACGATGGATGCCTCCACCGTTTACGAGCGGCGTAACAAATAATAAAGTTCAACTATAAACGGAATGCTCTCAAAATGGCCACAAATATATAATAAAAAGGCATCACAAGGAATATCTTCGGCTAACATGAAAGAATGTATGATGCTTATAGCGTATAACCCATGTTCGGCGGCAAGGCGTCTAGATTTGGCAAAAATATCTGCCGAAGTCGATCGCTACGTGATTCAACATTGCCAAAAATACTTTTAAATTTACATTGCCTACTAGATCAAATCAAAGTCTCGTTGACTATTTTTAGGATTAAAATAAACTATTTTGCTTCTATTTTAGTTGTCAAGCAAAGTTTTGTAACACTCCGTTATCGAACACAACTTAAAGGCGTTGTAATGTTGAAAACAATTAACTATCTCCTCATGACTCGTGATGCCCTGGTGCTCGTGAGTTAAGCAATTCGGCCCATTAACTTTTATCAGAAAAAGTTCCAGTTTAAAACCAGCCACACTCGAAGTTGTAATCTATGGAGCAGTTACGAGATAACCCGTCGGTCGCAAAGAATTGTCCCTCTCTTTATTATCCCTCCCACGCACGCGCAGTGACACTTGTAATAGGATATCATGTCGACATTACAGCTTTGCTGTCCACAATCCCACTTACCTAGCTGGTACAAAGACAGAGCTCTTTCATTTATTTTTCGTTGTCGCGATAAATCGGATTATGTTTTGCTGAACTGTTTACCTTTTATAATACACCCTGTGGGTGGAAACTTGTGCTACGGGAGGATACTTCAGTTAATAATAATGTAGATTATACGACAACGGCAGTGCTCGTGGATATTTTTTTTCTTCAGATATTGAAGCACTATTCAGTGGGCAAATAAGGAGGGATAGACAAATGCGAGATGACAGGCGTGGTGTACAGTAAACTGGGACTAACTAAATACGATGGAAGCCCTAGCTTTAGCAAAGTGAATCAAATCGAAACAGGCATCATCACACGGACAGGCAGGATCTATGGCTTACGTTAATTGGCACTTTAAAAACAGATTGTCAATCACTTGGTATTCTCACCAAGTGGTGTTTTACGATGTGCCCATATGACGGACGTGTCACCTACACACTGACCCAAATCTGCTAATGCGCAGTAGGCCAGACCACGCCGCGGACGATGCACCTCCACTGGCGTTAGATAACAATCCTCTCTCCCTCTCACACACCCACCGCTGCCACTCTATCCGTCCCTTTCCCTTTTCAAAAGAGTTCGCGACAGTCTGTTTACAGCGTTGCAGGAAAAGCAGCAAAAATAAAATACGTGCAAAGAATAGAGAGATAATTATGTGGGCAAACGTAGCGGTTTATGTCTCCATTCAGCTCGCTCTGCTTTATGCGCTTAAATCATGTTTAAAATAACTTTACAGTCAAAGTGGTTGGTACTATTTTTAAGTAAGGAACCGAAAAGGCAACCCTTGCAGCATTATCAAGAGGTGTTAGTCTTTGATCTAGTTTCAGTCGTATGATATTCAAGAGTATGGTGGCAAAAGAAGCGATGCCGATGTTATCCTGTTGGCTTAAATATGACCTCTAGTAACTAGTCAGTAAGTCTGCACCCCGTCATGAGTGTCCTCATCAAGTCATATTCAAATGTTACCAAACCACATAAGTAATACACATTGATCCTGCGTGTGATGGAAAGCGCGCATTAGAATGTGCCGCTCGGTTTTATAACGATTTCCGGTGGTCGGCGCCCGCGCACGTGGCTAAAATTAATTATACGACTATATGAGCCTTTTATTCCATAAATAATTATATTTTGACAAAAACTAGTTACACAACTCGTTGACATTTTGCCAATAAACTAAGTCACTTTAGTACCTTTGGTACCTACTTGGTACCTTTTATAACATACGAAAAAATTACATTAAACACACATAATTAAACCTTATTTGATACTTTGACACAAGGTAAATTGTATTTGACTCGTTTCGTTTTGAGTGAATGCCGTAGGTACATGGAATGGGTTTAAAAAATAACAGTGTCGATTTCTTGAAAGTTCCCAACTTTCTCACAGCTCGCCTGGGGAGCTCTCGTAATTGTTGTCACAATTGAGACATTAGTGTTTAATTTGTGAATGTGTCATTTGGTATATGAACTGTGTGACAAACATTACAATTCAAATTATCTTCAATACCCGCATTGTCTGGGCTTATGAAACCTTATTTGTCTTGGATTATTTTATGTCTTAACAACAAAATAAAAATCTATATTCTGTCTTATCTCTTCTTGCTTCTCAACATTCATGTGATTTTACTTTTTGATTACCTACTTATAAATGATGATTTTGGTTATCCATAGAAACATCTAACTTATACTAATAGATTTGATAACTATCGCTTATCCATGTCAAATTATTGTTTCGGTCATAAATTTCTTTCGTATAAAGCCCGATTTGGTTTAGAAGCCTCAAGATATGTAGAATTATTGTGACCTCTAGGTACATTTACCTAAAACATTATATAACTTTTGCAAGATCTATTCTACAGGTATCGCTGAATATCAACGATCGTCTTCCGCCCCCACATCATCACAGTAGAGAGGTGGTCGACGTGTCTACTTGAAAGATACCGGCAGACACTTTTACTGTTTGGCATAGATGTCACTTGTATTCAAACTCCTATAACATAATGCATAATATAATATAATATAATATTAGATATAAAGTAACTATTATCTCAAAATTGTGTTCCCACGGCATAGCACGTGATGTCCAATGCCGTATCAGAGAAGCGGCGGCTTCCTAAAACTATTATGTTCCGGAACAGTTGGAGGCTGTATGCGATGGATTGACGCGTGGTGCTATTATGTATGACAATTATCTGGATAACCGGCGAAATAACGTATTGTTGCGTGTATCGGCAAATGGGAGTCTTGTTATTATGATTGCTGAAATGAATATTAGACAATGCTGTGCTCATAAATTATATAGTTTTGGAAGATAATTCGTGCTACGAAGTTTCATAAAAGTCATCTTAATACAGTTTCTTGCATTATTTAAGCCAAAATAGCTTCAGTTACTAGCAAGTGTGAACTTAACCCTTTACTAAGCGATCTATCCTTTTTTCGAAATAAGGATGTTATCTGCTAGGTAGTCTTCATTTCTACTACCTATAATCACTACCCACTGTTGGGTAGGTAGGTCCATCATCTATCATATCTCAATCCCGCGCTAATTCCTATTGCTACCTATTATTCGTATGCGATGATGTAAACCAAATACCTACCTATCGTTATTACATAATCAACACCCAATATAATTATTACGATCAAATGATATCACGCGATCCAAATAGTAAAAACTAGTCCATTGATGAGGTCCTGTGAGCGCGGGGGCGGCGCGCGCGGCGTGGGCGAGCGATGCATATTCATCATAGCCACGTGGTGGTCGTATACGTAATTACTTAATAATTTTTATAGTGACCAATAATCATGAAATTATTAGAATGCCCTGTACAATAAAAATGGTACCGTTATAACAAGTGCCGTAAGACGCAAGTTAAAACTAAAAGGAAAATAATCGACATCCTATTCACATGCACACATGCTTACCGTATGTGTAAATGAGGACGATGCATAAATTTCCCCACGTCTGGTGTACCCAGATGATTACTCTGATGTAATTCAATTCAAACAGGCAATGGATAACTTTAACTTATTTTATTTAATACATATTTGGCTAATAAATTAATTGGCAAGTCAATTACTAATTACAATTGATATTAGTCAATAATCATCGTAATTTGTAATAGTAGTCCTCAATACTAGGAAAACATAAATACGAACGCGTTATTGCAATCATCGCCTACATTATGCTGGATAAGATTCCTTCGATCCAACTTCAATTTGATGCAAACAAGTAATGTATTTAAGGTCGATAATAAATCGACTCCAATCCACCGTTTAAGGCACTGACCTCCTCCGTCCGTCCTAATGCTGTCCAGTGTAAATCAAAGTGTCATGTTGATATCAATACATCCACTTTTTGCCGCGATCAATCGTACAGTGAGCGCTTAATAGGCAAAAAATATTTACTTGATTGTTTTTCAAGGATGTAAAATGAAGACATTTTATTATTAAATAAATATGGCGTGTTGTTCTTAGACTAGTATTGACGGTAAGTACCTAATGTTTGAAAAAAAAAGTAGTACGAACATTGCTTAAACAATAGTTTAAAAATTGCAACTAGCTCTTTTGCAATAACTATTCAAAGGATAACAATGACAATCTGTTTTCGCAACAAACACTTTTTTGCGTGCAATACCAGGCTCCCAGACATATCGAAGAAGTTGATATCCGTTCAGGAGCCAACACAATGATGGGGGAGCAAAAACGCCGAGGTCGCCCGCCGCCGGCCGTCGACATTTTAATTAAAACACTTCACACTACCTGTTGCCTTAGTACATGTTACTAATTATCAGTTAATTTGAAGGAAATTGAAAACACGCGCGTGTGCGGAAAAGCGTCGATTACCTCTACAGATATACTAGCAAGTAACTTCCACCTTTACATAACACCAATCGTGTATTGATCCCCCATTTTGATTTACCAAGCAAGAAAACATATAGGAACCTAATCGAGAGAACTCATGCAAACATTCTAAATTATTTGTTATATTCTACGCAACGATAAAAATATAATGGACAATCTTAGAATATTTGAATGCAACCAATTGGATTGTATTATATGTAAAAATAAATCAATTCACAAACTACCTACAGTAACATTTTAGCAAATGTATTGTAACTTCTGTGTTACTTACTATGTGACCGGTATAATGGCAATAGATTACATTGGGACCAAAATAATTGGCCTATCCGTTTGGGGAATACAGGCGTGATAATATTTTTTTTATATATAGTAGGTAACTATAGATATTTCTTTTTACCGAACATAATACAAATTCGGGCTTAAAAATTATTTTGTTTTACTGTTTTATGACTTTATTTATCATGAATATTACTTTCACTATTCATGGAATAGTGAATTTTAGAAGATCGTTTCAATTGTAATGCTTACAGCTAGTTTTGTTTCCGTTGTAAAATTTAATGATCTCTTCTAAAAGGATAATCCTACCTATGCCGTCGTTCGTAAATATAACAATAAGAACTAAGACCCCCTCGGTTATAGGTACTATTCGAAATAATTTTAAGCCATAAAACTATTTTATGGATAATTCTTGGCAAACTACGTATTAGCAAGTCAGTGTTTCACTCAGTTGTTATCATAAAGTACCATATTATAATTGTATCAGCTCGTAACAATACAGTTAGCGAAAAATCCTTCGCGAGCCGCGACGCTTCCACTGAAAACGCAAAGTTATGTGTTTCTTCACACACAATAAGCACACGAACGATAATTATCGCAACTAATTAGTTTCTCTTTTATTTATTCAACTCACACATGCAATCAGATATTTTTATATTAATTAATTGTTTCGTCATTGTAAGTCCAAAATAGCTTTAAAAAATAAATAATAATAATGAAGAAGGCCGTAAGGAAACATTTTTGAAAATATTGTGTGATGGATGGTTTTTAAGATGAAATGCAAATTCCAAAATTCACTCAAATATTTACGACTCTGCTAGTACTGTCCGTCGGTCATAATGGAACGCTTCTAGAAACATATTAACGAGTTTCTGGAACTTATTACATTACGTTTACCTGTCTCGGACAAAGCACTGTTAGCCAAACAGAGATAACAGGTATTACAACACCAGGGTAATAGCACTGGGTAACAGTATTATCATAGTCCAAGCTGAGTCCGCGAAAATTTTTAAGTACCTATATCCTTGCAGACTTTCACCACTAAACTGGCCGCGACCTTATACGATTATTCATATTTTAATGTAGTCTGATTAATACGTACTACGCTAATGTTAATTTAATTATATTTTAAACGTATTGAAGTCATTTTTTTTTTCATTTTACAAAACATTTACTAATTATTGATTTCAAAATAATATTATTATCAAGTTTAACAGCGCCTATGTACCAGGGTGACTGAACTTTAAGTAGTTGTTGTTTTAGATTAAACACCACATGATAGAATAGTTTCAGTATTTATTAAAAAAAATCAAGGGGTAGATATTTTTTTTATAATACAAATACATAAAAAAGATATATACCAATCGAATTGAGAACCTCCTCCTTTTTCGAGACAGTTAAAAATATAGAACACCTTCAAAATTTCATTAGGATCTGCTAGGTACAGGCTACTTATGTAACTACTTCAGATTCAATATTTAATGTTATGTGGTGTTTTAAAATATTTTTCTGAAGCAAAATATTGTAAGTATTGATTTTAACAACATAAATAATGGTAGACTCCAAATTAATTACATAAATCAAAACCTATCTTAGAATTAAAAAAAATAGATATTTACTTCCATAGTGTGTAGGGTTTAATGACAAAAAAAGGTCATTCAACAATATAACCCTTTGAATGGTTCCACATGATAGAACCTTTAACCCTCCAACCTGTGGTACGAATGTGTCATAATTCATTATCGGTGCGATATCACAATAATGTACTGACTTATCCTGTCCGTTATTGTTTATTTCCTTTTCTAGTTAAATTTGTATCTATACTATATAGTAACCCAGTTCTCACCGGCCGGCGCCGGCGGCGGCGGAGACCAGACGACGTGACATAACAACTGATTGATTTTTATCTCGAAACAGAAATGCAAATTAAAACAGAATATTATTTAACACATTAGAGCGCCATTTACTTACGTCAGAATAAAAAAAAACTAATAAATTACGAAAATTAAGTTGAGAAATTATGTAGAAAAGATCGCGAGTGTTGCCAATAACACAAGCATACATACTTTTTAAATACCATATCAAAGATAGCACATCCAGTTGTTAATAACTATATTGTTTAAAATACCACGCTACGTTAACAACACAACAAAAGGCCGCAGAAGAAAATCCAAAGTTTTAAAAAAATACCGTCCACTTTTAAAAAAGCGTACTCACCAAAATATTATCTCAACACCTTGCACATACACCGCACATATTAACTCCAATTACACAATAAAAAATTCACCCACACATAAATTGTCTTAATTATTTATAATTTTACAAATATCCGCGTAACAATGTTCCGGACGCGAGATGGCGTGTCGTGGACAGCGTGCGCGCGCCTCGGTGGTGCCGTGCGATATGACACCGAGGCATACCCTCTTAGCTGGTGCTGCCGCCCTGGTCACTCAGCCGTGATGTCGGGCTGGTGGTCGACTGAATACCACTTCAAAGGATTTTTACTGACTTGAGGGTATATATTATACCCATATCAGATAGATCGTATACCTAGTGAATAAATGATATTGAAAGTTATCTCAATATTCTGTTAGACTTTTAATAATTTATCCCCCATAATAATAACACTATGTAAACCAAAGTTATTCAACAATGGCTGTTAATTTAATGCTTTTTACCAGGAACGCATTCAAGTCTGGAGGTGCAATTAGTTCCAATTTGACCCGGAGACCTCTCACGATCCCGTCCTTATGTTACCGCCATAAATATTACGAAGAAATTGATGAAAGATCAAAAAGGTTTCATTTTGTACGTCATATCGAGGTCCACTAAAACATATGTTCATCTTTTACCAGCTTGCAGACGGAACGTACTTACGTGTCAAAACAGATGAGATTTCTACCAATTGTCCAAGGATGAAGTTGAACTATAGCTCAAGGGATCGACCCTTGAGAATTCAGAACAGAATATTAAAATGTACATTTTTAACTTTATAAACTCTGGCCACCCTATGTGTTCCTAGTCCTTTTATTTCAAAATCTTTGGTCCCTGGTAAGTACCTACAGCGAGCGGAACCAAGGGAAATCTACCTGGCTGCATTCACTTCCGATAAATAAAAATATTGTATTGTATTGATATGCATGTAATTGTCCTTCAGCGTTCTTCTGTGTAGGCTACAAGGTAAACAAATCTAATTAGATAGGTATTGAAACCGCAATGCCTCGCAATTGGCTTTGCAATAATATCCTGGGACTCTGGAATAAAAGTAGGTACATCTTTTTAAATATTTTGGTACTTTTGCTCTCCTATTACGATATGTTTCTTAAAACTGTATCATACCAAAATCGGAACGAGCTACACAATAGTATTGCGCATGAGATCTTGATCCTGACAGTGCATTGTTCGTTCGCGGCTGCGTCCCACGATGCGCGCGCGCCGCCGCCGTGGGAGTGGGAGCGGACGCGGCGGCCAAACATTCCCGCGTGGTATTGTTTTGACGCGGGCAGAGATGGTTCACATGAAAGCGTGTGTCATGTTTTGGAAGTTTTCCTTTGTCATCAAGCCATATAATATCGTCGAATTTATATGCAGTTGTTTCCTTCAAGTGCACTTAAGTGAGTGTGCAGATTTGTCTAAAGTCATCTCCCAAATCTCTTAAAAATTAAAAATTATACTGTAACATTAAAGGAAATCTCCCCCATCCTACAACTCTGGCACTATAATTATCTTCTTGAATAGGTTTCAACAAGAGTAACTACCTCTCATGAACACGACAGGACACTGTATTTTTCCATCCCATCGATCAATTTAGCACAATCCACAGAATTTCACTGTAGGCTTTAGGGCGTACGTTATTGCTTTCAAATAGCAGTGGTAGCCGAGTGGTCGAACGCACGCTTTGCAATCAAAGTGCGCAGGTTCTATCCCCGGCTCGCACCTCTGGGTTCCATGTGCGAATCTCATTTTCATCTGAGATTATCACTTGCTAAGAAACGGTGACGGAAAACATCGTGAGGAAACCTGTGTGCCCGGTATAATGGCAATAGGCTCGCCCCCTATTACATTGGGACCAAAATACATCGGCGAAGTGTGGGTGCACTGCAGTGCACCTCTGCCTACCCCTTCGGGGAATACAGGCGTGATGATGATGATGTTATTGCTTTCTTTTCATAGATAGCTAGGTGGCTTTCAATGATATTATTTCGGCAAGATTCTCACCTTCTTAGTGATCTGTATTTCGCTTAAGATAAAAATTGATTTTATGAAGGCGGCACGCGTCGTGTTTGTCGCGCCGCCGCTCGTGGGGCCCTCCGCCCCTGATTGCAGGACGAAGCGCCCACGCCCGCGGCGTCGAAGTACCGTCGGCTAAAACACGGCTACGAGACAGATGTGGAATATTAAGTTCAGAGTTGTTTGGACCATAACATGTCGGATGACAGTTTTATGGCACACAGCATCGCGTGGTCGCGGCGTCCATTCAAATTGAGGTACCTATAGATATGTGCTGAACGTAAAACATCTATCTATTGTGTAAGGTAACAAGACTTCATTGCTCTGGTCTGACTGGCGCTTAGCCAAAATTATGTACTTAATCTTTGTATTTAGGTACCCACTAAAGAAGTTGATATTCGTAAACAGAGCTGCCTATACAATGCCCTTCAGGATGCATGCTTCAACCCTTCGCTATGCACGTCGACTGAAATAATTACGTAATCAGAATATTTGTCAATTTGAAGAAAGGTCTCACTAAAACAAGACATTAATTGATTCCTATACTTTGATAAGCTAGGCATGGCCAGTTAAGTTGCTCATCCCTTCAGTTGTGTTTATCTTTAGATCAGAAGTAACAGCTGATTTTAAAGCTGTGTCACCAAAAGTATGAAAAGTTATCGCATTAAAAACTCCGAAAAAATACTTCTGAAATCATATAACTGTTTACAATAAGCCAGAGGACGTTTACAATATTAATAGGGTTAGTACCTATATCCATTCTTAATGAGATATATAATCATTTACTTAATGTTTCATGAATACGCGCTCTGATGACATACTACAGGTGGCGGACGAGACACGTATTTCAAGATAGTATATCATTTATCTCGCGAAGGCATTGTAATTTGTATCCTATCCTACTTGTATATTCACTTACTTGGTAAAAGGAGAAAGGTGTACTGAATGGAATTGCTGGCATAATATTTTTTCCTCATAAAGTAGGTATTAAAAGTTAAGTTATGGTTTCTCCAGAATTCGGTAAGTGTTGGTTTGGTAATGGCGGTAAAAGACTGAACCGAAAATAAGACAAATTCCCCACAAAACGCCCCATTCGTAGAAATATGCATCACACATATTGTTTCCCTAACAATAAAGTTATATTTTATTACAAGCTTTATATTAACTTGATGTATGTCCGGATGGAATCTTGCAACTGAATTTTAGATCAGTTATCTTTAACCGATTGAGCTGAAATTTGGTATACACGCTTACTTTGGATGACAATGCATGCTTAGCTATGTGACGTCATGCTAATTCCAATATGGCGGATCATCCAAGATGGTGGAATAGTTATTTTTTCTGCACTACCACAGTATGGGTATCAAATGAAAGGGCTTGCTGCGGAGAATACGATAACTATCTGAAAGCTTGTTTTTAAAAAGGTTTTTTACCATTATTTCAGTCTAATCTGTGAATTTAACTTATTAACAGTAAAATTGCCTATCTTCTCTATTTTTGCATCCTAACATTCATGTAACTTTCACCAAAGTCAATCGTCTCAATATTATTTTAATGACAACTATCGTTTTGGTTACCCATAGCCACTTCTAAGCTATAATAACTGTTTGCTAACTCTCGCTTATCCCTGTCAACAAAATAATGGTTTCGGTCATTAGTAGGTACAATGATACAAAGTATTTTGTAAACAACTAATCGAGTAATCTACATTCACCCGAGCAACGGGTACAGGTGCGGCGCGCGACACGTGTGATATTAACCCCGCACTACTCAACAGGTGAGGCGCGCCCCACGCGACCACCACCGCCGCCCGGTCCGGATGTCCTGGGGCGGAAGTGTCGGCGTTCCCATTGATGGCCTGCCCACCACGAGGTTAAAACTAAACTGTACCAATGTTGTCATTCCTATTTGCAATGGAGGTGAGAACTGAAAAAGAGCTCGTTTTAACAGTCGTAGCGAGCGTCCTGATAGCGACTATAAGATGCATCGCAACGCTAACTGTAGCAGATGTCTCGACGCTCACTATAACGGCTTCGCATTACCTTATTAAAGATGACGTCTCAATGTTCACTATAACAGCCGTCTCACGATAACTTGCTTCGTAAAGCTAACTATAGCTGACGCCTCGACGCTCACTGTAACACTCATTAGGTATACTCGGCGTACGTAAATCTTTTTTTTTTTTTTTTATGTGATAGGGAGGCAAACGAGCAGACGTTTCACCTGATGGTAAGTGATCAACGCCGCCCAAATCTACACTTTTGTTGGCCACTTTTGTTAGAACGGAGCTTATTCAATTTCTGAAAACAATCTACAGGACAACAATTTGTAAATGAGCAATAAACTTGTAGTAATTGATGGTACGAACACATATATCACCATGTTATGGGTATGTAAAATAGGTAAAGTAGGGGCTGTTGTCAACAGTTATTAAAATTCATAATATAAGTAAGTAAACGATCTCTTAACAAATTACACGCATCACTAATTAAATTAAGTCGTCGCTATTAATCTTTGTAGCTAATATCTTCATCTGATATTTATACTATTTTTAATAACGATAAAGATAGCTTGTCTTATTATAACATTAGGGGATGTCAAGTTTTGGAAACTGAGATATTGAATGTTGATTATATAAGTATAGTATTTTTTTCTTAATATACGCTTGAGGTTAACGATGTCGTAGTTTTCCACGATTCGTATTCATAATCAGACACGCAATAAAATGTAATTGTAGTGGTAAACATGCGCCTACGCCACCCCCGCGCCGCGGGTACCGTGCCCATCCGTTTGACATACGAGTACGTGTCCGGCTCATCTGGTTAAGTATTTTATTAATCAATGACATTATATATGGATGGAGGCAAGACCTGTAGACCCGAATAGTGATTTAAATCGCAGACTGTAGCATTATAGCGACATTTCACAGGCGCCGCCGCAATGACGCTCCGCAGCGACGCTCACCACAAGAAACTTTGCGACGCCAACTATAGCAAGCGTCAAAGTGTTAGCTATTACGAGAACATAGGCGCCACCACGCTTTTATTAGTTAGCGTCATGACGCTCACAACAACCAGTGGCGTCGTGTCGTCAAGTTTTACGTACGTCGCTCGACACGATGCTTGCTTTTATAGACTTATTTTTAGTTACTGTACATTTAGTCAGGTTCACTTCAATTTTGTCAATGAGTTAGATTTTCTTCGTATACCTAGTGAGTGTCAGACACAGTAGTAGGTACATGAAGACTGGCAACATCATTCAGTATTCTGCACTAAGTAAGTAATAAATAATTGCAAGTCTTAATGACCAAACCTGCAACACCTACGTGCAGATCTATTAGCAATAACGTCATGAATTATTGCGCAGTGGATTTAAACCTTCAACTTAGTCATCTAAATTATATCCAAAACAAAGAGAATAATTTATAGATTTTTTATATATTCAGTAATTTAATGCAAATATTCTGCGGAAGTCATTAAAAATTTATAAAACTACAATTATGTTCAGTTAAACCTTCATCACTTGGTAATGTTGCAGAAGTTACTCGAACAATCTCTTCGATCCGATTCGATAGAAATATCTCAGAAGGTATTTTTATAGTGCTAAAAACTCATGTTCTTATCAATATCGCATTGAGAATAACATCCGAGCAAATCCTGGACAATTTTGGCAACATATCGCAACTCTTCGTAGTAAAGGTGGTTTCGAACCAACTGTCAAAGTTCAAGATAGCCACCTATCAGGTACTGACGCTGCTAACGCGTTTGCAGACTACTTTGCTAGTGTCTTTCTTCCTGAGTTGCCAGAGTTAAATTTTAATAACATTATTATCAATGGTAACCTTGCCAGCAGTAATCGTATCGATGTAACACAATTTACCTCTGATGATATCGAGCGAGCCATTGACAAGCTTAAACTTAATAGTTCTATTGGACCAGATAGTGTCCCGTCTTTTATCTTGAAATATTTTAAAAAATACTTAATCAAGCCTCTTACTCATATATGTAACGTAGCCTTAATTTCTGGTAAATATCCAGCGCAATGGAAAATTACGAGGGTAACGCCTATACCAAAGAAAGGTGGTAATGGGACCATTGCGGATTACCGACCAATCGCAATCTTATCTTCACCAGCTAAGGTCTTTGAGCATGTTTTATCTCATGAAATTCGTAAACAAGTTGACAAGTATTTATGTAATGAGCAACACGGTTTTCGATTCAGTAGATCTGTTAATACAAACCTAATTTTATTAGTTGATTATATTTCTACCAGCATGGATAAAGGCCTACAGGTAGATGTAGTATACTTTGATTTTCAAAAGGCATTTGATAGAATAAATAATGATATATTACTAAGTAAACTATTTTCCATAGGATTCTCACCTTGTCTTCTTCGTTTGATCGCCGATTATCTGCGTGATCGTCAACAGTTTGTTCGTTTGGGTTTTTATGAGTCTCACTCTTATCATACACGCTCGGGTGTTAGCCAGGGTTCTATTTTAGGGCCTTTACTATTTCTAATTATGATTAATGATCTACCTTTAGTAGTAAAACACGCCAAATGTCTCTTGTACGCAGATGACCTAAAGCTATATATCCAAGTAAAATCTTTATCCGACTGCTCTGCACTCCAACAGGACATCAATGCCCTCAAAGAGTGGTCTGAGACTAATAAAATGGAATTTAACATATCTAAATGTAACATTATGAGTTTCGGTCGTATGCGGAACTTAATCCAACATGATTACATCATAAACAATGATCACATTTCACGAGTAGTTACGATGAAAGATCTTGGTGTAGTCTTTGATCATAGACTAACTTTTCACGAACACATTCGATCTCTTGCTAAAGAATCGTTTCGACGTTTGGGATTTGTACTCCGCAACTGTCGGGACTTTAATAATGAGAATGTCATTAAGTTATTATATTGCACATTAGTTCGCAGCAAATTAGAAGCTAGTGCCTGCATATGGAATCCCCATGAGAAGTCGTACGCATTGATTCTGGAGAAAGTGCAAAAGGCTTTTCTACGGTACTTTTATAGACGAAGGTTTGGATACTATCCATATCTGTATCCTACCAAATTCTTATTGGGATGCCTAAACCTTAATTCCCTGGAAGTAAGGCGGGCGGTGTCCCAAGTCTTAATGGCCTGCAAGACTCTTCTAGGTACTGTTGACGTTACTGATTTACATGAGAGGCTATTCCAATTGTTCGTGCCTAATAACTATTGTCGGGCAAGACGGCACAAGTTGTTTGCTGTGCCGCAGTGCCGCACGGTCGCTCGTGCGTTGTCCCCCATACCGCGCATGCTAACTGCGCTCAACGCCCTTGTGTGCCAAAATCCCGAGCTGGACTTATTTGCTGATGAATGGAAGGTGATAGTGTCAGAAAGTGTGAAGATGTGTGAGATGAAAGAGTGAAAGGTCTATCTGTCTTACCTTTTGTATTGTCTTACTTATTGTGTTACTGTATCATTAGTGTAAGTGGCAATTGTATTGCCGTTCTAATTGATTGATAAATAAATAAATAATAAATAAATGTTTTATTGTGAAATATAGAATCTAATATCCGTTTTCACTGAGTCGCCTTAAGGTGTTGCCTCAATATTAATTACCAGCCGCTTAATAGTTAAAGCATCTCCTGTTTGTATGAACGGGTAGCAGCAGTTACCACGTAACATAAAATCTTAAGAAATTTCAAAGGCACGTGTTTAATGACGGAATGAGTTCGTATCCCGGTCAAGAGGCGGCTCTGTTGGCGGCAGCCTCCGGCCGGGACAGCTATCGCGGGACGGGAACCACACTACCTACTTTCTAACTGGAGCAGCTTCCAGCATTTAGGACACGCCGATCACTTATTGTGGCGTGTCGCAGTTTTTCTTTTGAACGTTAAATAGCATCCCTATGATAGAATAATTACCCAATTTCACAAACACTAGGAGACTCCTTAGGCTGACACCCAGTCCTGGTTTAGCCCATAAGCTAAATAAGCAATTGCTTATAGGGCATCCCGTCTAGGGGGGCACCAGAGACGACCGATAAAAAAGACCAGCCAAGTGCGAGCTGGACTCGCGCACCTAGGCTTCTGCACCTAAACTGTGAAAGCACCGAGCATTACCCTAACGAAACGATAAATTGGATAAAGAGACAAACTTAACTTTGCCGTTGGTATACTGGAGTCCCCGTACAAAGTAACTACAAAATAAGTTTGTAATCGCAATTTTCAACTTTAACATTTTCTAAGAATAAATTTAGGTATCGGATTTTTTCCTTTACTTGTGCTATAAGACCTTACTTCTTGCCAAGTTTCATGATTCTAGGTCAACGGGAAGTACCCTATAGGTTTTTGATTCCCGTGTAAATAAATGCAACATAAACTGCCGGATACTGAATTACTATCGGGTATCCGGCCGGATACTGAATTAACATCGAGTATCCGGCCGGATACTGAATTACCATCGAGTATCCGGCTGGATACTGAATTACTATCCGGCGGGATACTAAATTACTATCCGGTATCCGGCCGGATACCGAATTACTATCCGGCCGGATACTGAATTACCATCGAGTATCCGGCCGGATACTGAATTACTTTCCGGCCGGATACTGAATCACTATCCGGTATCCGGCCGGATACTGAATTACTATCCGGTATCCGGCCGGATACTGAATTATTGTCCGGTATCCGGCTGGATGCTGAATTACCATCCGGTATCCGGCCGGATACTGAATTATTATCCGGTATCCGGCCGGATACTGAATTACTATCCGGTATCCGGCCGGATACTGAATCACTATCCGGTATCCGGCCGGATACTGAATTACCATCCGGTATCCAGCCGGATACTGAATTACTATCCGGCCGGATACTAAATTACTATCCGGCCGGGTACTGAATTACTATCCGGTATCCGGCCGGATACTGAATTACTATCCGGTATCCGGCCAGATGCTGAATTACCATCCGGTATCCGGCCGGATACTGAATTATTTTCCGGTATCCGGCCGGATACTGAATTACTATCCGGCCGGATACTAAATTACTATCCGGCCGGATACTAAATTACTATCCGGCCGGGTACTGAATTACTATCCGGTATCCGGCTGGATACTGAATTACTATCCGGCCGGATACTGAATTACTATCCGGTATCCGGCCGGATACTGAATTACTATCCGGCCGGATACTGAATTACTATCCGGTATCCGGCCGGATACTGAATTACTATCCGGTATCCGGCCGGATACTGTATTACGATATCCGTTTCATCTTTAGTTTCGACCCCTGTAAATTTCAACTTGATATCTTCACGCGTTTCTGAGAAAAAAGGTCTTGACAGACAGACAAACAGACAGACAGACAGACAGACGTACGGACGAAAAACAAAGTGATCTTATAAGGGTTCTGTTTTCCTCTTTAGGTACGTAACCCTAAAAACAGGCACACGAAAGTTAAAGCAATTACGGCAACATGTGAAATCATGTCGTGCCGACCTCTCAGGGCAGAAGGAATATCACATTAATATTCTACCTACGATACGTATTCACTTTATTTTTTATTAATTATTTGTAGTTCACTTTAGGATAGGGGGCCCACAGGGAAAGATTGCTTACGGCATCAAGTTACCTTAATCCGGCACTGCTGACACCTAAATCATTCATAATTATATTTATTTTTTATAAGAGGCGTATTCAGCCATCCGAAACTAATGCCACATTTGTATGCTCCAGACTATCTATACAAAGCCTCCCAATATAGTGCATCCCTGCAATGCGGGGCGAGCGGGTCTGCCAGCCCGCAATGCGGCTCGGGACTCGAGTGGCGCGCCCGACATTCGCCGGGATTTTGTGAAACTTCATACAATATTAATGGGTATTGGATTTCAGCCAACCAATTTATTGAAAACCACACTCCAATTTATAGGCATAGACATGTAGACAACCTAGCTATAAAGCATATTTTTATCGAACTAAAAATATAACGTAGAATTAATTAGAGCTTAGAATTATTTTTTCCCGTCATGATGTATTTATTATAGTTTCGTGTTCCAATCGCAACTTTTTCACTTCGTTCGTAAATATATATTAACTATGTTATACCTAACCTGTTAACATAAGCCGCCTGTTCAATAATTTTCGTATATTATTGAGTTAACTTGTTTAGTTATCTACTTAACTCACTCTAGCCTGCTCTTTAGGTTTAGCAGACATGACATGAATAATGACATGAATAAGCATGAGATGAAGACGGCATAATTAATTATGTACAGTCATCATATCCTTAAGCCTTGGCTGTCCCACTGCAGAGCGGGTAATCTATGTAAATATTATCCAAAAAAATCTATACCAACCTACACTCACCGTGTTTCTGAACCGTCACGAAGTCGGTAGGTACCAGGTAGGTAATATTGGTTCGACATTATGAATGATGAGCTCCGTACGACACGGCATCCACATATTTTGCCCGCGGCCTCCATCGCCTTGCACTACCAGCCGCGATGCCTTCCACCCTGCGCTTCCACCCCTGCGTAATGTGACCTCAAATAAATCATCCATGTAGATAATGGATACATTGGCATGTGATTAAACCTATCTGCTATTGTAGGTTACTTAATACAATGCAGGTGAGTGTAGATGGGATTTCAGAAGATATTTTATTTTCACAATGAATTTGTTACCTACCTACAGCTTATTAGTGCCAACATTATTAGGCAAAATAGTACAACAAGGTAAGTTTCAAGATTGGGGGAGTAAGAAAGTAGAAGGCAGTGCCTACTATCGAATTATGTACATGAGGTACATGAGAACAACTCATTGCTCAAATTCTAACGGCAGTCTTCCAATATACTTAGCTGAATGAATGGAATCAGATGGAACAATGTTTCGAGATTTATGGTTTCTGTTCAGTAACTGAAATGGATTTAATCTTGGAGTACCATTTACCAAAACGAACGTTGAATTGTTCAACATTATAGTAAAATAGGTTGTGGTACTCCAAGATTAAATCCGTTACACTAAATAAATAGAGGTGTTCTTTAGTTTAGGTCGATGTATAGGTACGTTCGAAATTCATACAGTCTACAGCAGTCATCAAAAGATAGGCGAGAAAGTTACCGAGATCCTTGAAGTTTGAATTATTTCTAAACTTCTTGTGGATAAACTACAAACTGTTTCTAAACATTCCATCTAACGTTACTGTCAGTGTCATCATAACTAATGACTATGACAGTCAATAATATTTTGTCACATTTCCACTTCGACCGCGTAAAGTAAAAACAGCATTTTTCCATGAAAATTCGTCAAGTTATCTCCACCAAACATCCTCCGTGACGCACCACCATGTTTGCGAAACCTTACAAACTAAAATCTAATACCACTCTGAAGAATTCTGAGAAGTAAAATCAGTTTTTGTGATCCATACTTTGGTACTTAATTTCTTGCCACATTTTTACAGTGAATATCTATATTTTCTAGAAAGCACTTGGCTCAGCGTATAAAGGATGAGTTTCCATCTACTACTGAGGAGAAAGTGAAGGAATTGGTCCCGGTGAAGTCGAGTTGTATCTGCATGAAGTTGGTGCTCCACTCCGGTGATACAGTCAACGTGTACGCTGTGGATGGAGTGCCGATGGTGATCGAGGCGGCGGAGGGGCTGGTCCCCACCGTCTGTGCGCTATGGAAGGTTCCAGACTTGGTGCCCATGCTTACTATCCATAGTCAGGTGTTACCTAAGGTATAGTTTCGGTTGTTTAGTCTTGTTTTCAATTTTTTTTTCAATAATGTTCTCCTAGTATCATGAGACTTCACTTTTAAATTATTAGAAATTAATGTATCACTTCAGGTGCAAGGTGGGGCCCCTCTATACCTACCCGGGCTGGAGATCCCGGCAGGTGTGGGGTTCCCTCAGTTCCCACGTGGCACATTGATCTCAACATGCACAAGTGATAATGCTGCTGCTGCTATTGTTGGCCGTGCTCTGGTCTCCACTGCCGACATGCTTCTACGAGCTACGTTAGTATAGGCATGATTAAATTTATAATACTTTCTACAATTTTTGGGACCATAGTACACTAATCTACTAACAATCTTATTTGAATTAGTCTAGCTCATCACTTAGCTTCTAATTAAAATTGTAAAAGATTTTTTGTGAAGAATAAATCATAATATTTTTGTCATATATTTGTTAATATTACAAAAATATTATATATTTTCAGTGGTGTATGTTTGGACACAATCCATGTGTTTGGTGACCAGCTCTGCAAGGACACCAAGTTCAGTAAGCTGGAGCGGCCTCGGCTGGGGCCTGCCGCTGCTCGGTCAGACTGCACTGCAAACATCACTGCTAATGTTGCACAGGTCATTTATTTTTTACGTTGCATGTCATGTACTGGGAAAATCAATCTTTGTTAAAGAAATATTTGTTGTACTTTATGAAATGCATGGGTTTGTAAAGTAACCCTCTCTATTGTCAACCATTTGTAGTTAAGTGTATTGTCATCCTCCTTGTGATCTGAACAACAATGGCAGACAATACAATTTTTAGTCATGTCTAAACATTCATCAATGTGACATGTAGTGTACTTATATTACTGTCTATCCAACAGCTGACCATCCAACCGGTGATAAAAGAAGAGTGGCCCAGTCTGGGTCGGCCTGCGCACGCGCCACGCCAGCCGCCCGAGCCGCACCCACCTGCACCCAACGAACCAAGACTTATTTCTGTCAACGACGTTCAATACACACAAGATAATGATTCCCAGGAAGCGGACGCGGACGATTGTATGATCACAGGTATTATAGAAATATTTAAATTTTTCCGTAGTACAGATATGAACTGCAATACACTTACATGTCGTCCACGCATTTCGCCTGGTCTAAGAGGCTATTATTCTGGACACACTCACACTCCCCGTCAATGCAAGGAAGGTGCAGCTATAGCTGCACCTTCCTTGCATTGCTTGCACTATAGTCCACCAAGCCAACTGTGTATGTACTGACAAACTTCAAAAATCTTTCTAGAGGCGGTTAGTTAAATACAAATAGGTTGCGTCATGTTTTTCTTCACTGCAATAAGAGTGAAGCATAGGATATTATTTTTGATTTCAAGACTGGAATAAAAGTTCGCGAGGTAAATTTTCTATTAGTTGTGTGTGACACTTGTTGTAGACAGTTCGGGAGTGGAGGGCGCGCCCCCCGCGGACATGGACGGGCTGCTGCGCTGGTGCCTGCTCTCCTTCCTCAAGCTGGAGGGCAAGCACGCCGAGCTGCCGCTCAAGACTAACCTGCTTTACAAGTAAGCACCGAACATCTACGTAACATACAAACAATCCCGCCACTATAAACATTTATAGTGGCATCGCGACGCTATTATAATTTTAAAGTGGCGACGCGACGCTCTTATAATTTTAAAGTGGCGACGCGACGCTCTTATAATTTTATAGTGGCGTCGCGACGCTCTTATAATTTTATAGTGGCGTCGCGACGCTCTTATAATTTTATAGTGGCGACGCGACGCTCTTATAATTTTGTAGTGGCGTCGCGACGCTCTTAAAATTTTATAGTGGCGTCGCGACGCTCTTATAATTTTATAGTGGCGTCGCGACGCTCTTATAATTTTATAGTGGCGTCGCGACGCTCTTATAATTTTATAGTGGCGACGCGACGCTCTTATAATTTTATAGTGGCGTCGCGACGCTCTTATAATGTTATAGTGGCGTCGCGACGCTCTTATAATTTTATAGTGGCGTCGCGACGCTCTTATAATTTTATAGTGGCGGCGCGACGCTCTTATAATTTTATAGTGGCGTCGCACCGCTTTTATAATTTTATAGTGGCGTCGCGACGCTCTTATAATTTTATAGTGGCGTCGCAACGCTCTTATAAGTTTATAATGGCGTCGTGACGCTGGCATGTTATAGCGGCGTCGCGACGCTTTTATAATATTATAGTAGCGTCGCGACGTTCCCATGTTATAGTGGCGTCGCGACGCTCTTATAATTTTATAGTGGCGGTGCGACGCTCTTATAACTTTATAGTGTTGTCGCGACGCTCTTATAATTTTATAGTGTTGTCGCGACGCTGTTATAATTTTATAGTGGCGTCACGACGCTTCATAGCGGCCTCTTTATAAAATAAAAAAATTATAAGAAAACATTTTATTTCCAGTAAGTTTACATTTCTTAAAGTCTATGTATGTGTTAGTTTTATTTAGTTTATTCTATGTTATTTTATTACTTCCTCTTTATACCATTTTAAATTTTACAAATAAATTTAAATATGACGAATATCATGATCTACCTTAAGTTTTTTTTGGCGTTCATTTTATATATTGTGTTTCAGAAATCATTTATTGGCGCTCTGCCCGGAGGACCGGACGCTGGAAGTGAAGAAATCCTCCTACAAGAAGCTGGGGAAATTCCTTGAAGCTATGCAACTGGTAATCTATCACTTATTACTGGGCTCACTACCACTAGGACACGATGCCTAAATAATAATATTATATTGCAACTGCAACACGACTGTATGCTTGCAAGTACAAAAACCTTAATGAATCAATAATTACTAGTTATTTGATTGTTACACGTATTACCGTTTTGCTAATGGGACGTAACATTTTCATCACATTATTCAAACATTTTCCTATAAAAAAAACCGGCCAAGTGCGAGTCGGACTCGCGCACGAAGGTTTCTGTACCATTATTTATAAAAACGGCAAAAAAATCACGTTTGTTGTATGGGAGCCACCTTAAATATTTATTTTATTCTGTTTTTTAGTATTTGTTGTTATAGCGACAACAGAAAAATCATCTGAGAAAATTTCAACTCTCTATCATGGTTCATGAGATACAGCCTGGTGACAGACGGACGGACGGACAGCGAAGTCTCAATAGTAGGGTTCCCGTTTTACCCTTTGGGTACGGAACTCTAAAAACGGGTTAAATTGAGAACACCTTTATTTTGAAGTTAGTATCTCGTTAGTATGGCTCTCGATACCTGCTAGGGTTCTTACCGATAACGGCTCGTTATTAAAAGTAAACACAGTGGGCCATTAATATGTGTTATGTAGGAAGGTCTAGTGGAGGTGCGCGAGCTGGAGAAGGGCGTGGACGGCGTGGTCGCGCTGAACTGCGCGCATCCGCTCGTGCGCGCCCACCGCGCGCCCAGCGCCGCCAGCGCCGCCAGCCGGCGCGCGCCCGACAACAGCGCGCCCGGGGACTACGCGCCGCCGCTAGTGCGCGAGATGTACTGCATCACCGCCAACGTCGCCGACCTCTTCGCGCCGCTCAAGTCAGTCCCCCTCGTCACTTATGTTACCCTAGTACTTTAACTTTCATATCTCAAAAAAATCCCCAATTTTTTTTCTCTGCCGCTACCATGTTACAATACATTTAAAATTACTTGCTGACTATTGTCTAACACAAAAGTCCTTTGGATCGCATTTGTAAATGGGTTTTCGGTGTCTATTCAGGGAGTTCATCAATAATTTGAAAAGTTATCCTCAAATTTATATCGTGCATGTTTTCATGTGATGCCTAGAGATACTGCAACTGGCAACCGCTTCATAGTTGAGGCCGTCAGCGCGAAAGTGGCCTAACCCACAATTTTTCATATTCTTCCTTAACTACAAAAAATATTCTAAAACCTAAAATTATACAAACCCTATTATTTTCATACTGTATCTCAAGCCACTTTTGCGCCGAAGGCCTCAGTTAGGCATCTCCTAGTGTTAGTGAAAACGAGCATTATTATTCCACCCGCAGGAAGGGCACGGCGCTGACGTCTGGAGAGGTCCGCAACACGCTGACGGAGTACGTGAAGGCGCGGGGCCTGCACTCCGCCGCCGTCAAGGGCGCCGTCACACTCGACCCGCTGCTCGCCAAGATCCTCGCCAAGCCGGAACAGGTATCTGCAAGTAACTCTTGCAAACATACAGTTTAAATATTAATGGAACAAGTTCATATCTACTACTACAGCCCTTTTAATTCAGGGATTCAGGCCATAGTCCACCACGCTGGCCCGGTGTGGACAGACTTCACACATCTTTTGGCAACTAGTCAAGTTCTCTTGCACGTGCAGGTTTTTCACGATGTTTTCCTTCACTGTTTCATAGCAAGTGATTATCTCGGATGAAAATGAGATTCGCACCTGCACCCTTTGATTGCAAGGCGTGCGTTCGACCACTCGGCTACCACTGCTAAACAAAAAATTAAATATCAAGAAAAATGTGTTATGTAAGGTATAATATAAGGGTGGTGTTGCAGGAGGCGGTGAAGTGGGACGCTGTGATGGCGGGCGTGCAGGGCCGCATGACGCCCAGCACGGAGATGCGGTTCGCGGACGGCTCCGTGCGGCTCGCCAAGACCAGGCTCGAGCCGATCACGATGCAGGTCGCCAACAGGAGCGGGAACAAGAAGGTCAACAACCTCATTTTAATGCCATTGTCTTATTAGATTTCTGATCCTACTCGACAAGATGTATTGGAGTTTAATGTAAATTCTTAAGGTAGGTAGTAACTCTTCAATTGTTATGATATTCTGGTACTTTTTTTTTTTTTTTACATATTTTATCATTTGAACACAAATATGACAATACTCTATGTTTGTCTCGCTCATGCATTATACTTATGAGAGTGACGCTTTCACACTTTACCACATCTACAACTGCTATTATTTGTCGGGCAGGTGACGCTGGTGTCGAATCTGGAGGCGTATGGGTTCAGTCTGCCGGCGTTGTGCCATACGAGCCAGCTGGGCGTGGCGGCCTCGTGCCGCATCACGCGCACGCCCGGCGCCAAGCACGACCAGCTCATGCTGCAGGGCGACCAGGTCAGTACTGCAGACCCCTTCTCTTTACACATCTTCATACCTCCTGCCAGCCTGGTACTCCCATAGCGACAGCGGAAGACATTGGGCACGCGCTCATCTCTTACTAAAAAACCCAGACAGTTATCCTCTGAATACATTGGTACATTGACATCGTCATACTTGCTGCTATCCTGGTTTCTGTACATTCATGGAAACTTGTCTTTACCAGTTGATTTAATACTACTGTACGAATCCTGATTCTCGTCTTAGATATGGTGCATTCCAACAAAATAATATTCTACATTTTTATTTTCAGACACATTTCGTGGCTAAGCTGCTGATTGAGAAATATGGTCTACCGAAGAAATTCATGGACGGTGCAGACAAGGCTCTCAACAAGAAAAAATAAGTTGAAATCAGTGTGAACTAATGTGATGATGATGACCACATCAAGTGAACTGTGAAGTGATAAACAGTGATTAAGAAATAAAACACATGGTGTGGCTTTTACATTTATTTATACTTATTATTTCTAAAATATACCCTATTTGTTATATACTATCTGCCTCAGTGAGATATAAAACTGTGTAAATACACTATCTTAGTGTGTTATGGCAACCTGGTACATATTCAATTGTTAATATGATCACTATTCTATACCTACTTACATAACTAGTATATTACTTATAATTAATAACATTTATTATGTAATGTTGCGGAAGACAAAAGACTAAGAATTTCTTAATATGTCTAGTTTATTTAAACAATATTATCAATATTTAATTCATAGCATCAAACATTTGTGATATTATTTCAAATGAATTCATAATTTGAACTGTTCACGAAATATACAAATACAACAATACAATATAAACTATTTACTACACATTTCAAATAATATAATTTCTGTATAATGCAATATTTATATAAAAATATAATTCTTCACTTAGTCTAGGGTTAGGGTGGGTTGTGTCCGTATTAATTATGTACACATACAATATAACATCTGGTTCCAAATAAGCTCTACAAGGAACCGCAGACAAATGGAAGTCAAGCACTTACTAGCCACTAATTAAATCTAGAAAACCACAACCAATACTATGAAATAATAAACTCCATGAATTAAAATTGATTATCACTACATAATTTTCAAAAAAATATAGATTTCATTCAGAGATCAAATTTTAAATCACAACTTACCACTAGATAATTAGTTTTTAGACATAAATTTGAAAGGTGTTTTGAAGTGCAGCAGAGATTTGCGACTCTTGGTCTTCTTGATGTCGGAAGGCGCTACCGGGGTCTGCGGCAGACCCTGGCGGCGGGCGGAGCGCGTCCTCTCCGCCACGCCGCCCGCCCCCGCCGGCTCGCACGACTCCACGCTCCAGTGACTCTTCGCAGACATCATGGACAATCTAGATGTGTTGGAACCTCTCGAGCTGAGGCTCGTCTTCGATGGAGTCTTCCTAATACTGCTGTGATTAGTGATGTCCCCAAATATACTCTTACTGACCTTGGCTTGCTTGGAGGGCGAGGAGTGGCTCCACTGCATAGCTGATCGCTTTTCAGACGTCACCTTCTCTAAGTCGAAGTACTTGAATTTTGAGATGTCTCTGGCGAGCCTCTCCTGCTTCGGAGCTTGATATTCCTCTTTGTCCACATTGTCCAACTCGTAAAAGGTTAAAGTAACACTGTCATCACTGTCTATAAAAGGATTGGCCGCTGTAAAGTGCACTTTCTTGGTTGCCAGATCGGGGAAGATATTCCGGCGCGGCATGTTCTCCTTCGTGATCTTGGCCGCCGTCACTATTATGCTGCCGTCGCCGGCGTCCGCCGACAGAGAGCTGTCGAGGTCCTCATACCCATAGCTCTTCCTCCGACCCTTGGACCGCACGGAACTGGCGCGACGACGCCGCCGCCGCGGGAACCACTCCCTGTCGTCCACCTTTAGCTGAGTCATCATCGGCGGCAGTGTGATTCCATTGCTGTTACTCCCACGGATCAGTTCAGTGGACTCAGCGAGTGGAATGATCTTGGTGGATGGACTGTTCACTATTTCCTTGGCGATGATGTCTCTTTCCCTCTGGTTGAGCGTCTCCTCGCGCTGTCGTAATGCCGTGAGCCGCGACATCCATTGCTGGCTCAGGGTCTGCTCCGAGATGCGTTGAGCGACGTTGTACTTCTCCAGTGACTCTGTGTAGGGCTTCCGGCTGCGAGGGATGAAACCAGGCAGCTCCAGAGCCAGTGCCGCCAGTGTTGGGGACAAACAACCCTGTGGCGAGCTTGACTCAGCAATCTCTTTGGTGACTTTCCGTTTGGGGCTAATGTTGCAGTACACAGGACTATCATTGATGTTGAACAGTGTCCTGGGCAGTGGTTTCACAGCTCTGCACAACTCCACAGCCTTCTCAGAGTCACATTTGTTGACCTCAGAGGTATGTGAGTACTCAGCAGAGACGAGTATCTCACTAAAATGTTTGGGCCCCAATTGGCTCTCTAGGTTTGTGAGGACCGTCGGGTGGTAGAGGACGACGTCGGGGCGCAGACCCATGTTCCTTTCGTCGGTCAGGAAGCTCACGACGTCCCGAAGGTCATCGCTGTAGTGGAACTCTTTCAGGTTATCATCGCGGCCGCCGCTGCAATAGCACAGCGCTCGAACCACGTCCCCGACCTGTCGCATCACGTCCGGCCTGTCCTCTGCCGTCGCCAACTCGAAACAGTTGATGCGTAGCTCGCCTTTGTCGCCCACGAAGACGTTCGCAGATGTTATGCATTTCTGTAGGCCGACAATGGCCAGTGTCTCGACGGCCTTGCACACCCGCGCCAGCTCGTGCAACAGATGCCAGAGGAAGCTCTCGGCGACGTGTAGGTCCTCGGCCCTGCGGCAGGCTTCGTATAGTTCCTGGATACTGCGCCACGAGTTGTACTCGAGGACAAAGTACAATGTCTTGGATGGAGCGTGCAGGATGGTGTCGTAGTACCGCAGCAAACTCTCCGACGTCACATTGCTTATTATTTTCACATCGTTGACGACGTTTTGTATTTGTTCGTCAGAGTACGCGGAGCAATCGTACGCCTTCCACGCAAATATGTTGTTGGTGACCTTGTGTCTCACTTTGTAGAACGTACCGCCGCAGAAAACGTCTATAACTTGATAGTCTTTAAGTTTTTCGGTCATTTTACTGACAATTTGTGAAATATGGATTAAATTTTACATTTTTCAATCGAGACAAAGCCTGTAAACGTTTGAATTCGCGAGACGGTTAAAAGATTAGTGATGTGCGTTGCGTGCTAAAATTGAAAGTCGATATTTTTGTATCGATTTAAAATAACGAATTTATAAAAACCGTTATTTACCGGAAGCGTAAAAAATATTTGTATCCCACTATCAGGATTTATTAAACAAAACCGCTATTAATATCATAAATTCAGGGTTTTTTGTAGTTTTTCCTGTATTGGGTCATTGTGGAAGAATAATAACGCCATAATAAAAACTATAGTGACACCCTTATACCCTTATCGACAAATACTTTACCTTCGCTTATTATAATAGAAATATTTTAACAGATTTAATCACAGCGACACTGCCATAACCAGATGTGTACCTAAAGTATTATGTTTTTTTTTTAATCTTTATTTTTATAGAGGGTTTTAATATACCAATAGTAGTATGTTATTTTTGACGTATTTTTTACCCACATTGAGTTAGTTAGAAGATTGTTTTATTCTATACCGATGCTAGTAGTTCAATACTTATGAATGTTGCCGTCTGTACGGGTCAAAGTTATATTATTGAGGACACATGCATTAGGGTTTTCATTTTAACAACCTACGCGTAGGTACTTACCAGGGATAAAAATTCATCAAGATTCGGTTATATTAATAATTATATCAGATATCAGAGTGAGCTGTTGCCCATAAGAGATATCACCGAAAAAAATGCCTGTAAGCTTATCCCTATAAAGGAGTTAAAACTATAAAAATAGAAATAATTCTAAAATATTATTTCAATTTCAGATTCTCTATAATATTAATGGTTGAACATTAAAATCAAAAATATTTTTTTTTCACGCTTAGTGTCAATAATCGTTGAAAATAAGCAATTATTATCACCTCATAACAACCCTAAAAAAGTAAATATTTACACCCAAAAAAAATCACCCCTCCCCCACACACCCCCATTCCACTCCTCTGGGGGTAAGTTTCGATTTCCGTTAACAATCCATATTAAACAAAAATTAACAATTAGGTTGATTGTTAGTTTTTGTTTAATACGGATTTTTGTTTAATGCAAACTTCTAAAAGGTCGTACACAAACTATACAATTACATCATCCACGTAAACAAAAATGTTCATAATAAATATAAAAATGTTCATAAAATGAAAACTGCTTGGGCACACCATTTTAAATTTTTATGGGACCAAATGGCATCTATTCCGCATCAAACAAAAAATAATCACGTAAATCGGATCATAAATCGCAGCGTAATCGGTGTAAATACATAAAAAAGAAAATACCCATCGAATTGAGAACCTCCTCCTTTTTGAAGTCGGTTTAAAAATAAAATTATTTATCATAATTTTATCGTATAGTCCAACACTATAATTCGTATACAAAAGTTAGATCGTTTCGTTTTAATTTTGGAATTCGTTAAGTTTTCTGTAATATATTACAAAATAAATAAATTACTTCGAATCTACATCATCTTTGAAACTGGTTGGAACGCTGAGCAAGTGAATACCTACCACGTTTTGGAAATCATCTGCCATTTTTTTATATTATTAATTATTCATTTATTGCTAATTCAATATTTGACTCTGGAGCAATATTATCCACTATGTGTAGAGGTGCGTTTCTTTTATGTCGATTCGTAAAAGGTTTACTAAAATATTACAATCTTAGTTTGATTGGATTCAAAATGGGTTGACGAGGAGATAAATACGTGTTTAATTTTAAACTTAGTATTTAAAATATAACGGTCCGTGGCATATCATATCATGCCGAAATATATAACAAAAATAATATATAGGTACCTATATATAATCAATAATACGCTCATGTTATTACGTAAGTAACAGAGACAAAGCAAAGTATTGTGGCACCACAAATATTCAATACATCTATGACACTTAGTAACGTCGAGTTTATGTTTTATTGTAAGGAATTTACATCTTACTAGCGTGACTGGCTAATAAAAGATTAGTATCCAACCACGTACAACCGTTAAACGTATTCTGTAATCGGTTTCGATTAGAGTGAAAGATATGAATATTGTGATGAAATATATTCTCTGTCTACGTAATCCGGATTTAAACATTGGCGGGAGTTTTAAAAATAACAAAAAACCGGCCAAGTGCGAGCTGGACTCGCGCACCGAGGCTTCCGTACCTAAACTGTGAAAGCACCGAGCATTACCTACTCTAATGAAAAGGTAAACTGGGTAGAGAGACACACTCGACTTTGTAGTTGATATACTGGTGGGGACACCAATATGGTAAAAAACAAAACATTAAGGTAACTACAAACAAAAGAATATGGTATATGTAGTAACTTTGAAACAATTTAATCAACATATTTATTCTCAAAATGAATAACCTCCGACCAGACGGATGTTGTGTCTGGCTGGTGGGCCCACAAGTTGGCCCTCAAGACGGTAAATGTTACCGTGATGGTACCTGATACCGTTTTCCCTGGAGAAGTGCGCGGGTGGGGGCTACCCGCAAACGATTGGTTCCGCAAAAGCGGATAGCCGCCGTTAGGTTGCGGAAGTATGCTACCGCGTTCCCGCGACCTAACAACCAGCCGAGTACTGGACACCAAGGGGTTTCAGTGAGTAGGAGTCTCACATCGCCATCCTGCCTCCCCCGTGGCAGACTGGCATCCATGATGGATTTCCCATTGTAAAAAAAAATGCAATCGCTCGGATCACTTTAATATCGCGATGCAGGATTAGTTCGTATGCGGCGAGGTAGATGTAGCTACAGAATAATAAAAAAAACAGCAAATTAACTTATGAAAATCAGATCATAATTAAATTGGGACGGGGGTTTCTTAAAGGGGAAATTAATTTTGCAACAATTTAATCAACACAATTGTGCAAGTATGCACGAGTAAAGTGTATCTTTGAACCATATTAGTAGTCTAGAAAGTATACAGCAAGTCTCTGTCTGTGGGATACTGGATAAAAGAAATAAAAGCGGTAAAAATTTAAAATATTTATTTCATTAGTGAGTATAAGCGTGTATGCGGCACAGCTGACTAGCAGTCACCAACATTATATATCACAATACATGATCAACTTCATTTATAATTTAAATTAAATATAAAGCCAATACAATGAATATAAACAACGTACTTTTCCAAAATATACACAATTACTCAACTGAAATACCTATAACATGTGAAAGCGAGCAGGTAAGTATTGGGATCGGCTCGTCGAGCTGCACGACACTCGGTTTCTCAACAGCCGAGTGAACGCCGCCGGCCTGCGGTCACAATAGTTTATTTGTCGGTATTCAAAAAGTATTGTGCGACATTCAGCAACCTACTTACCTACGCTATCTCATACTCAGTATTATGGATACTTTTTAAATACCTAAAACACAATTGTTATTATTTACAATACTTGTATAGAAGAATATAATTCATCATCATTGACTAGAAACCGTTTGGAAATATAATTATACAAACAAATGAAATCTGACAAACAGAGGAACCAAACACGGTCACTGCGCCCCGTGCCGGACAACCCGTGGAATGGACGGCTGCCATCTTTGGTAACGCATTTGAACATACAATACTGTTTGGATGAGACCGCGCGCGGTGCTCGCCGACTGCAATTTATAAACTACAAATACATAGATCTAAAACATGGTTCACGATTAAATTTAAATACATAAAGTAAACTACCTAATATCACTCGCTGGACGCGCGGGCGGGCCGCTGTCGAGGCACGAAATAAAATTTTACAAAAACAAAAGACAACAATGGTAAAATAAAATCCTTACAAAACAAACAACAACCTAAATCGAGTGCGAACCAAACTTCGAATGGAAATGATGATTTCTAACGAATCTCGCTCGTGAAGTTGCACATTCAAAATGGACAAGTATTAAAATAAATATACGAAGTGTCTCCGCCTTTATAAATACTGGGAATTAACTCGAGTGAGATCAACGCAACTGCGCGCGGCTCGCCGCACGCGCTATGGAATTTGTGACTACCCTCTACTGTATAGCAACCGATTCCCGGATTTACCACCGCCACGGTGCTCACGACGCTAGACGAAATAAAGTTCAAGATTGCGCTTAAACAAGCATTTTAAAATGAGAGGAGGCCAATTTGTCGAGTAGCTCTCGCTTATTGGGCCCCAAGCGTACTAAACAATAGTTTTACTATGATTATGAATTCACTTTTTAAGGCATAAAAGCAACATATTTAGTCAACGGTAGCTACAATATGACGTATGTAAGTTGATATTCCCTACTGGTCATATTTTAGAAGCCATTGATAACAATAGTTTATTTTACGCATTATAAAGTAAAGTCAGTGTCATAATACAACTATTTTGTTAGTAGAGTTGGTGTCCTGGTCGCGAGCGGAGGGTGGCAGTTTCAGAATAGTATAAAAACAGTGGCGCACTACGTCCGACACGGACCCCGGCCCGGCCCGAGCTCGGACCGTCGCCGGCGCCGCGAGACCGAAGCGGACGCCCGCAGATTATACTATCATTATTACCTATTAACAGTAGATTACTTCGGACACGAATTCACAATACCCGAACGGCTATACCGAACATGCTCGATATCAAAACGAATCGTTAATTTTCTAAAGCTAGAAAATTAAGATTCCTTTTTACTGCTTTGCATCGAGCATCTTTGACTATCAGTTCAAAAATACTTCCATCGATCCCGAGAGAAGGATGGCGTCTTCGGAGGAGTATTTGTGAAGAGATAGCAGTTATAGTAGTGTAGCGGCCACACGGGCAGGGCGGTCTACCGCACGCCGGCGGTGCCGAGCCGCTGGTGCGCGGTGGCGGGGCGAGCACCGCCGGCGCGCGCCGCAGTTCTGCGCGACGGCGGCTCCATCTCGGGCTCCTTCTTCACCGCCGCTGATACATTCTGCAAGTAAATAACCACCTAAGCTTAGGAACGACGCTCAAATACACTATCTAGTAAAAATAAGTATTAGTTACTTGTTGGGATTGTTTAAGAATTACGAAAATATGCGTTATTGGTAAGACTCTATAGCGAAATGAAAAAAAAAAAAATTGTCTTGCTTGTAAAAATATTAACTTATCGAGCATTATAATCGATTTACAGAATAATATTTTTTGGTAGGATAGTTTGTCTGTACATGAATGGTAATGTTGGTAAATGTTGTGTTCTAGATTACCGCGGAGTTGGGGTGTAAGAGCTCCATACGGCGGAGCGAGTGGAGCGAGTGGAGCGAGTGTACCGGTACCGGCTTGTGCGCGTGCCGGGGCGGGCGGGGCGGCGTGTAGGGCCGCGTGGTGGGCGGCAGCGGCAGCGGCGACAGCTCCAGCACGTTCTCCGCGCGCGCGGGCCCGGCACGCGCCGCGCCGCCCGCCAGCCGCCGCCGCGTGCTGAACCACGCCGGGTTCTCCGTCAGCGGCTCCGCACCACTGCGTATACACAATCAAACTCTTTAGCGAGACACACAGTGCTGCGTCTTTTTAATACACAGTTAATATTTAAAATGGAGTCGACGATTCAGTTTTTTTTTTCATTTCAGCGGAATCGATATTCGTGTGGTAACCTACCCGTGTTCCCTGAGCTCCCAGCAGTCGGTGTCCTCGTTGTAGCGCGCGCGCAGCACGGCGGGGCGGCCGGCCGCGGGCAGGAAGCTGTCGGCCTGCAGCAGCCGCCGCCGCAGCTCGGCGATGAGCGCGGCCTGCAGCGCCTCGTGCTCGCGCCGCTCGGCGTCGTGCGCCTCCCGCTGCTCCACGGCCTCCTCGCGCAGGCACGCGTACTTCGCCAGGCACTTCTTCAGCCTGCAACACGCCCGTCCCGTCACTACTGCCCGTCGCTTGCCCGTCACTTGCCCGTCACCGCCGCCCGCCCGAGCGAGCCTCTCCGCGCACCGACCTCTGCGTCTTGTGGTCCACCTCCTGCTGCAGCGTGGTGAACGTGTTGGTGACTATGGTGGTCGTCTCCTCCTCCAGCTCGATCTTCTGCTGCATCTCCACCTCCCGCTTCTTCCTCTCCACGATCTCGGTGTTCCGCTGCTCGAGGATGATCTGGCTCTCGTTGAGGTCGTTGATGAGATCCTTCCCGGCGCCGCCCCGCACCAGCCGCTCCTCCAGGGCGCTGATTTGATTTTCCAACTCTTCAGTTTTGGATTTCTCCTGTTCTATCGTCGATTCGGCGAGGATGTTTTCGTTCTCTATGCTGACCGTCTCCTCTTCGGCTGTGAACGAAACAACAGATAATGTTGGCGCATGAATGATGTCTACCACATGCAGATGTCCTGACTAGAGTACTGACAGTTGTCCAGCGGCGGCTGCAGGAGGGCGGGCGGGCGCGGGCGGGGCGCGCGGCGCGGCTTGCGCTCGGCCCCGCGGCGCTGCTCGATGAGCGCGCGCAGCCGCTCGATCTCGGCCTGGTACTCGCGCAGCTTCGCGTCCTTCGGGTCCTCGTTGCGCACCGGCTTGTTCTTTATCGCTGCCAATATCATCATTCAAAGTCAAATCATTTATTTCGTATGGGCCTCCGGGGGCGCTTACAAAGTGTCAAGTTTTTTTTTCTGTTATCCCGGATCGAAACGCGACCTCGACTGAGAAGATCCGGCGAGAAAAACTCAGTGGGCTCATCTTTTTTTAATTAGATTAGAAAAGTAATTCGATACTAAAGTGCCGCGATTTCATTGCATTTAAATTAGAAAATCTCGCAACCGGCCATTGCCGGCGTGATCGTCCTTCTTTTTTCAGCATAGTTTTGAAGATAAATACGTTGAAAATGGTGTCACAAATATCAATGGGCACGATTGAGAAGCTAATTGGAAGAGAAAATTACCAAAGTTGGAAATTTGCCGTGAAAAACTATCTGGAACATGAAGAATTGTGGCAGGAGATTGAACCTGACGCAGGTTATGTATCCGACAGCAAGAAAAATACGAAAGAAAAATCGAAAATAATACTGTTGGTAGACCCAGTTAACTATGTCCATGTTCTGGAGGCTACAACAGCGAAACAGGTTTGGACAAAACTTGAAAAAGTATTTGATGACTCAGGGCTCAGTAGAAAAGTAGGTTTATTAAGAGATCTGATTAATACCAATTTAGAAAATTGCTCGAGTATCGAGGAATATGTTAATAAAGTAATGTCAACAGCTCATAAGTTACGGAATATCAATTTTGTGGTAGGAGACGAGTGGCTTGGTACGTTGCTGCTCGCTGGCCTCCCTGATTACTACAAACCCATGATAATGGCTTTAGAGAGCTCTGGTGTGAATATTACTGCTGATTATGTAAAAACTAAGTTGTTACAAGAGGTCAAGGTGTCAGATTCTGTTGCTTACTATGCCAAGTCATATAATAAACAAAATAATATGTCAAAATTATCACTGAAAAATCCACATAACCTATCACAAGAAAAAAAGCAAACCAAAGGCCCACGGTGCTTTGTATGTAATAAGTATGGGCACATGAGTAAAGATTGCTATTTTAAAGATAAAAAGAAGGGTTCCTCAAACAATAATAACTCAAAAAATAATGGTTATTATGCTGCTTTTCCAGTTGCTGCTGAGTTGGACGGAAACTGCTGGTATGTTGATTCCGGAGCGTCATTGCATATGTGCAATAATAGGAATTGGATGTATGACGTTTCTCCATCTACAATCAACAACATCAAGGTTGCAGACAATAAGACAGTAGCAGTAAACGGCAGTGGCAAGGTGGATTTTCAGATAAGCGATTCAGATGGCATATTACGGACAATACAGGTCAAAAATGTTTTATTTGTACCCACACTAACAGTAAATTTACTTTCTGTAAGTCAAATGGTAAATAATGGCTGTGAAGTAAAATTCGAAAGAGATGGTTGTCAGATATATCAAATTAATAAATTAATATTGACAGCTTTGCATCGCAATAACATGTATATATTAAATAATGTTTCCGAAGCACCGGCACTGCTATCAACAATAGATGAGCGAGACATAAATGTATGGCATCAAAGGATGGGCCATCTCAATTTCACAGACTTACAGAAAATAACAGACAGTGCAGAAGGGGTAGAATTATTAAAAAAAGGTAATCAAGTTTGTACAACTTGCTTAGAAGGAAAAATGAGTAGACAACCGTTTAAAAATACTGGTACTAGAGCTTCTGAATTGCTCCAATTAATTCACTCTGATTTATGTGGTCCGATGGAGACAAGCTCTATTGGAGGTGCCAGATATTATGTTACTTTCATAGATGATTACAGTAGGAAGGTATCTGTCTATTTTATGAAGAACAAGTCCGAGACTTTAGAAAAGTTTAAAGAATTCAAGAATTTAGTTGAAAATGAAACTAATAAAAAAATTAAAATATTGCGCTCAGATAATGGACAAGAGTATATAAATAATGAGTTTAAATTGTTTCTGTGTAAATCTGGTATCCAGCATCAAACGAGTAACCCATATACGCCTCAACAAAACGGCATGGCCGAGCGAATGAATCGCACGTTAGTGGAGAGAGCTAAATGTTTAATTTTGAATTCCAGACTACAATTTTTTTTTTGGGCTGAAGCGGTTTCAACAGCGGCTTATATTACAAATCGTTCACCAACTAAGGCTTTGGATTACAAGACACCATATGAAATGTGGACAGGTAAAAAACCAAATTTAAATAACATGAAAATTTTTGGTTGTCATGCAATGGTTCATGTGCCAAAAGAAAAAAGACAAAAATGGGATTCAAAAGCTATTAAAATGAAATTGGTGGGTTATTGTGATGACACTAAAGGCTACAGATTGTATGATGAGAGTAAAAAACAAATATACAAGAGTAGAGATGTTGTTTTCTTGGAAAACACAGTTAAAAATAATTGTGTTATTATGCCGCTTACCATTTTGCAACAACAGGAAACTACAGCTAAACAAGAATTTTTGATTTTATTGAATTGTTTGATGCCACCAGTGAATTATCAAATTCAGAACAAGATAATGATCCAGATTACACACCAGAGAGCTTTGAAGAAGAAGATTCTATGTCATTTAGAAACGTAACTCTGAGGCCGAGGAATACCAAACCTAATACATGTTTTTGTCATAAAGAGAAACCAACTGATTCAGAAGTATTATTAAAGGAACCGGAGACCGTGGATGAAGCTCTTTCAGGCCCAAAAGCAAAAGAGTGGAAAGAGGCCATGGACAGTGAATATGAATCGCTCCTTCAGAATAATACATGGACATTAGTAACTCTACCCGAAGACAAAAGAATAATCCCTTGCAAATGGGTTTATAAAATTATAACCGATGTAAACGGTAAAGTTGTACGATACAAAGCAAGATTAGTCATAAAAGGTTTCATACAAAGGAAAGGAACTGAATATAATGAAATTTTTGCTCCGGTAGTACGGCATACCTCAATTAGATATTTATTTGCAATGGCTGTAAAAGAAAACTTATATATAGATCAAATGGATGCAGTTACAGCATTTCTACAGGGAGATATAGATGCTGAAGTATATATGAATCAACCACCCGGCTATGAACACGGACATGAAGTCTGCAGATTAAATAAGTCCATTTATGGGTTGAAACAGGCAAGTCGCCAATGGAATTTAAAACTCACTTCTGTGTTAAAAAAGTTGGGATTGAAAAGTACATCTGTGGATCCATGTGTCTACTACAAAAATGACAATGGAAGCATTCTGTTTATATTAATATATGTCGATGATTTACTAATTTTTTATAATAATATAGAGAAAGGTAAAGAAATAAAGCAACAACTTAAAAGTAATTTTGATATGAAAACCTTTGGACCTGTGAATCATTTTATTGGTTGGAGAATAAGTCAAAATGTGGCCAGAGACCAAATTCATATTGATCAGTCTGCCTATATAGAAAAAATTCTACAAAGATTCAATATGACATATTGTAATCCAGTTAATTCGCCATGTGACCTTAGCTCCAAATTGATCAGCACAGGAGAGCAAAATAATATTGTCAGAAATGTTCCTTATCAAGAAGCAATTGGAAGTTTACTCTACCTATCTCAGGGTACAAGACCAGATATATGTTTCATAGTAAATAAATTGAGTAGCTTCAATAACAAACCAGAAATACAACACTGGCTAGCAGTAAAAAGAGTGCTGCGCTACATAAAGGGAACAAAAGATTATAAATTAACATTTAGTCAAAATAAAGAAGAAAGAAGAGTATTTGGCTACTGCGATTCAGATTGGGCTTCAGACATTGACAGCCGGAGATCATGCTCTGGCTACACTTTTCTGTTTCAGGCTGCTTCAATCTCATGGTGTTCTAAACGTCATAACACAGTTGCGTTATCAACCATGGAGGCAGAATATATGGCACTGGCTACTGCCACACAAGAGGCTATGTGGCTAAGGCATTTAGAGTCAGAACTACATTGGACGGTTACAGTTGCGCCTACCATAATTTATTGCGATAATCAAAGTGCAATCAAATTTGCAGGTATTGACTCTTACTGTGCTCGCAGCAAACATATTGATATAAGATGTCATTTTCTTCTAGAGAGAGTTACCGAAAAGGAAATTGAACTCAGCTACGTTGGGACTCAAGATATGGTTGCCGACGTACTTACAAAACCAATTTCTCAAAAGAAGACTGAAGACTGTTCTGTGGCTATGGGTTTGCAATTAAGAAGAGGATGTTGAAATGAATTAATTACAACACTGAACTCAATACGCCATCTACCTTCAATCATGTGAACTATGAAACGTCTCACACTTGTCACTACCATTTGACGTTTATGACATACTGTTATATTGCTGTATACTCTGTGTTAAACATTACATTACAAATTTTGATTTCTGCTCAATAACGTATTTTATTTAATAGTTCCGGAATTACATAAATTCTTTCGTAAATTATCAGGTTTAAATTGCTCCCTTGAACCGACGTTCGGTAATAGGTTCCAATTTGACAGCTAGAAAGAAATACAATCAAGAACCCAAGTCGACAACTGCATAATAAAAAAAGACATAAAAAGTAGACTAGTGAAAAACTAACGACTAAACGGAAGGAGCTGCTTAGGCGTCGTCTTACATTACACATTAATTAAATAGGTGACGCCTTGTCGTTAGTATAAAACGGGCAAAGTTATAACATTCTGTATTCATTACACTTTGTTTTATAACTATGTAAATGTACCTGTGTTGTACCTTCAATAATGTAAAAAATACCTAGCGAATCGTATGTGCAATTTTAGTGAGGAAATCACGGGCAAGTGACGTAATAGCGGAATACAACACCTTCCTATGAGTGCGCTCGACGCAGGCGCAGTTACACACGTGTCAGTTAATCACCGCTAATCCCATTACAACCGCGAAACACCAAATCTGATTTGTAAATTATACAATTACTTCCTGAGTGGAACTCAAACGGAAAAGCATAAAGCCCCGGGCACTCCGGGGCGAGCGAAACAACTAGATCTTTTTTGTGACATGTACTCTGTGTCAATATACTTAAAAATCAGATTTATGTTATACGGCGTTGCGGCGCTCACAATAAGGCGTCGCGACGCTCACTCCAAAGCGTCGGGACGTTCACCATAAGGCGTCGCGACGCTCATTAGAAGGCGTCGCGACGATTCCTATACGTCATCGCGCTGTTCATTTTAAGGCGTCGCGTCGCTCACTATACAGTGTCGCGACGCTCATTATACGGCGTCGCGGCGCTCACAATAAGGCGTCGCGACGCTCACTATACGGTGTCGCGATGCTCATTATACGGCGTCGCGGCGCTCACTATAAGGCGTCGCGGCGCTCACTATAAGGCGTCGCGGCGCTCACGATAAGGCGTCGCGACGCTCACTGCAAAGCTTCGGGACGTTCACCATATCGCGTCGCGACGCTCATTAGAAGGCGTCGCGACGTTCCCTATAATCTTCGCGATGTTCATTTTAAGGCGTCACGACGATCACTATACAGTGTCGCGACGCTCATTATAAAGCGTCGCGGCGCTCACTATAAAGCGTCGCGACGCTCACCATATTCGTTTTTCGGAGTCTAAAATACTGACATTACTGACTATTTTCTGAAAAAACGGACTGTTACCTCCATTCAAAAAACTGACTTTAACTGACTTTACTGACCCGTTTGGACCCCTGAATTTATAACAGAGACTATGTTCGCGGGTCCTAAAAAATCAAACATCTAGGTTAACGCAATCAAAAGATACGGCGGTTTATGTTGCATTTTCAGTACATTTACACGGGAATCAAGAACCTATAGGGTACTTTCCGTTGACCTAGAATCATGAAACTTGGCAAGAAGCAAGGTCTTATAGCACAAGTAAAGTGAAATACCGAAAAATTTATTCTTAGAAAATGTTTTTTTGCGATTACAAACTTATTTTGTAGTTACTTTGTATGGGGACTTCAGTATACCAACGGCAAAGTTAAGTTTGTCTCTTTATCCAGTTTGTGCTTTCACAGTTTAGGTGCAGAAGCCTAGGTGCGCGAGTCCAGCTCGCACTTGGCTGGTTTTTTTTTTCTCGGTGGCCTCTGGTGCCCCCCTAGACGGTATGCCCTAAGCAATTGCTTATTTAGCTTATGGGCTAATCCAGGACTGCGTATTCTTACAATATCAAATATTAGCATTTCAGTTTGAATAGAAGAATTGATGATGATATTATAAAAAAAATCTGATTTAAATAGATTTAAATATTGTATTGGATCTCTCCTGTTTGAAATCGGTTAAAAAGGACAAAATTAGTATTAAATTGGAACGTCAAGAGCGTACTGTGTCGTGTTGTCAGTTGTGTTGCGTGTGGGGGGTGGTGGGAGGTACCTTTGGCTCTGTGCGCGTACCGCAGCGTGGTGATGGTCTCGTCATAGTTGTAGGAGGCGGGGCCGATGTTCGCGATCATTATCGTTTTGCTGTTCCCGCCCAGCGAGTCCTGCAGGATGCGCGTCAGCTTCGAGTCTCTACAACACACGTCACACATTACAACAATAATTCTATATTACCACAAATAATACACAAACATCATAATCAAACCACTGCTTGGTGAAGTGATATGGGGATAACCGATGCTTGCAGGTTTGATTACTGCCAGCATGGAATTTTGAAACCTTAATTATAATAATAATACATCATCACGCCTGTATTCCCCGAAGGGGTGGGCAGAGGTGCAATGCAGTGCGCCCACACTTCGCCGATGTATTTTGGTCCCAATGTAATAGGGGGCGAGCCTATTGCCATTATACCGGGCACACAGGTTTCCTCACGATGTTTTCCGTCACCGTTTCTTAGCAAGTGATAATCTCAGATGAAAATGAGATTCGCACATGGAACCCAGAGGTGCGAGCCGGGGATAGAACCTGCGCACTTTGATTGCAAAGCGTGCGTTCGACCACTCGGCTACCACTGCTATTTCGACCACTCGGCTACCACTGCTTTTTTAGTACGTATCACTCAGGTGTGTACCCGATACTGGTGCAAACTTTAAAGTGTTATTACGGACTTTTGAAACACCGTGTAGATGACATTTTAAAGCGCGTGTGTTACCTGTAGGGTACGTGGGGGCTGTTCTCGGCGAGCGCGGAGATGACGTTCCCGAGCGAGGAGAGCGCCTGGTTGATGCGCGAGGCCTCCCGCAGCCGGTCCGCCGACGCGCCCGTCTTGCGCTGCCGCTCGCTGCCCGCCAGGTCCACCAGGTTCAGCTTGCCCACACTACACACACACACTTTTATATCAACTTCACATAATAGGTGTGGGCAGAAGTGCCCCCTTACCGCCATCTGTCTTGCTGCGATATTGTTAATGTTACTTCCAGTTTTTGACAGTCAACCAAAAATGTGAAAATTTGACAAAAAATTTACAGTTTATAACTTTAACACTTGGCCGATGTATTTATGCTCATTGCGAGAGAGATCGGGCCATCACGATGACCAGTGCGGATTGGTGAATTTCCTTTCGATGTTCACCTTCACTATTAGCAAATGAAAATAACATTGGTACAGATATCCGAGAATCCCAGAGGTCGAGCCCAGGGTTTAAAGGCGGGGGCAAACAAAGCAGACGTTCTATCACTGTTTTAGTATTGATTGTATTGCGTGAATCAGCAGAACTTTATTATGTATATGATTCTACTAGTCTTACGTCCTGTATATAATTTGTAACAACATAATAAAATAAACAAGAAAACTAACATAAAACTTACTTTACAACCGTGATTACGCAAGGAACCCAGTTAGGTCGCGGTAGGCGCAAACATAATTTGGTAAATTGGGGCATTACTATAATATTATATGCATTTATATGAATAAACCCGTGTCACGCTCCAAGCCAAATGCGCAGTGGCAATAGCCCCTAGACGTTTTTAGAAACCCTGGCTAACATCATTCTTGATTTCGTTCTTTAAAGACAACCTCTATGAGAAATGCGTCAATTTAATAGTAGTTCAAGATAATAGACGATCCCGCATATGCGTGTAATGCCTTGAGCGAGTGCCAAACACGCCGACTACAATTGACAAGCTGTGTCTTACGGCTTTAAATAAATCTAACAAACTGCTAAATGCTTTACGAGTGTCATTTTAGATAATATATTGTTTTCTGTTAGAAAAACTGTGGATAGCAATCCTGTTATCTATCAGCTACGTGCGTTCAGGGGCCTCCTCCAATGTTGACCACACACAACAAAACTCTATTTCTCAAACAGATCACAAGTTCAGCCTTAGCACCTCGTGTTTTATGGCAATGAACCTAAACATCTCATTGTGTCTTTCACTATGCGATGGCAAACAGGGTATGTTATTCTGCCAACTCCTCTTACCCTTTCTTTTAATTAAATTCGTTCGGATTACAAGACAATTCAGCTTGTTCAAAGGAGTCATCCATGAACAAACCTCGGCGTAGTCATTGGATACCGCTGTAGATCCTACAGCCTGAGCCTGAGCCTGATCCTGACTTACAGGTTTAGCAGAGCCCAGAGGATAAAATATGGCGATTTTAGTCTTAAAAAAGCCACATTCAGAAAAAAATTGAATCAGATTTGTAGAAAGTTAGTGAAGCAAATATCAATCGTAGTTAACCCGCATAAAAATATTACGCCCGAAACATTTATATTAAATCAAATTGATCCCTATTAAGTGTTGGACCAAACAATGCAAGCAGCTAAGTGGCAAGCGGGAGGGAATTACTAGTGTATGTCTGCGGGGCCGACCAGCCGGAGCCCAGCGCTGCGAGCGTCGTGTTGATGGTGCCGGGGCTATTCACCGCGCCGCGATTCTATTGCTCACTTCCTTTTTAATACAGTTCCATTTCAACATCACTAAACACGAATGGAGCCCTATACAAGCAGTATAAACAACGGGAAATTATCAACAGTGCTTAGCGTAGAATGATTTAAAGTCTAGGAGATCGGAATCTACATACCTAATGTGGGAATGACTATAATATTTAAAAAAAAAATTGTTGTACGGTCAAATCTCATAATGTCGTATATATTGGCGATTAAAAAAAAAAAACAGCCCACTGAGTTTCTTGCCGGATCTTTTCAGTTGAGATCGCGTTTCGATCCAGTTGGTAGTATAGTGTAAACTTTACAATTTGTAAGTGCCCCCACAGGCTTTTACCTACAGAATAAATGATTTGACTTTGACTATATGTAGATAGATACTCAAGTGCACCTAGATAACCATCATCAGTAATATAATAACAAAACACGACCATAGTAGGCAGTAGGTGAAGATAACACCGACCTACTGCGTACATGTAGTATAGTTACAGTGACGCAATGACTCAGCGACATCTTGCCTACTATATATCTAGGATTGATTAGACGAGAGCCAGGCGGCCGCCGACCACCTGCTCGCGGACAATGGTTTGTATCGGAAAACTGATTGATAACAAACAGTGATGAAGCTCTAAAGTACAACAGACCAAGACTTTACGAGATCATTATCAGCAAATTAAAATATGCAAAGAATAGGTATAACAATGGTACGTGTCACCTGGCATCTAAACAAATATCTTACTCAAAATAATAATCAAAATTCTCAATATTCAAAAGACCGACGCTCTGAAAAGGCTTCCACAATTCTAAAAAGTTCGTTTCTTTGTTAAATGTCGGTGTAAAAAATGTCGATCTATTTCTGTAAAGTCGGTCGGCCATGTAATGTGCTGTTTAGCTTTACAAGCGATTGTAAAACCTGCATTCCGTCCGCAGCGCGCTCGTCCGGCACCTTGATACACTTGCCATCTGCCTGTTATGAGATCATACCTAACCAAAAAATATATAATTTATCTATGACACGAGTGGATCCACTCGTGTTGAACTTGATATTGAAATATCACACAGCCAGACAACATACAGACAAGAGCCTTCAGTTTCTTACATTTGTAAAGAAACAGTTATCGGCCCTGAAAACGTTCAAGATCAAACAAAAATTAATTAAATTAAATACGAATTGTTCCCATGATCACGTTGTATTGTTAAACATCTGTCCCAACAAAGTAATCGCAATTGTCTGCGGGCCATGCAAACACGGCATAGATAAAGCACGCTCCTGAAATTGTGAGTAGAGTAATACTCCCCGCGGCCGAGTCAACGGCTGATTGTGTGCGCAGTTACGCAGACATTGATTCATGCAAACCACGGCGCGGTCGGCTTGTTCCACATCGTGCAACATGCCATTAAATAAACGATGATTACTCATATTTCAGATTTTCGCAAGAATCTTTTGTCATTCATGTTTAATTGTTATGATAGTCCGTGGTGGCTTGGGAAGGCATCGCGATTCAAACGGCCTGCTTCAAATCCCAGTGGCGAGCATGCACCGATGAGTTTTTATGCAACAAAAAAAACAGCAAATTACGCAACCTAATATATTACGCAACCTAAGCTATTGGTCAGGCCATGTCGGAGGCCTTCGGGCGGCCTGAGACACCAAAGTTACTACCTCCCTTACTAGCATTTTGTGCTCTGCGCATTTTCACCAATCCTTCTTGCTTTAGTTATGACTCAATAATAATAAATAGGTTGGGAAGTTAAAGATATAATTTATTAACTTTATGCACTAAATGAAATTGTCAACCCGACTGGCTTATGTAGATGACAAATCTCAAGAAGTTCTAAATGTAATGCAATAGAATGAATCATTTTGGGAATGAAACATTTGCAGGACAACATTCTCGGTTGCTTATCTTTTTCTGGAATCCTTAGCATGACGAATATAAATGCTAACGATATCTAAATCCGTAGTCGAGAGTTCAAGAAGCTCATTAGCCGCTATTTTGTACGATATTATTTATATTTGGGTGTAAACAAAACTATCGGAGCGCACGCGCACCTTTAGCGTGAATATTGAACGTTACACGTAAATATTTACCATCATCGTTGAATAAACCACCGCCGCCGCGTACAATGAATATCGGTAGGAATGGAAAAAATACGGTCAAGAACACATCACTTGAGCGACGGTGCAAACGTTGATTTTTATAGTAATCAATGCTATTAAGTACCTATTATTGGATGGTTTCGTCAATTTTAGTTTTGTTAGCTCAATAAACATGATTACCTATACATACTGTGGTTGTAGCATGTGCGCCAAGACTAGACTTATGTCACAGAATATGTTGATTATATCTCTTTCTCTCGTATGAAATAAGGCAGAGAGCGACCGAGCCAATGAGTGACAGAGGTATTGTAACACCACTGGTTTAATTATTACATAAAAGTTCTGGACGCGATACCTTTACGAATGTACATACAAAGGTTGTGTATCTATTGTTCACGTTGCCATATTCTGAACAGATCGATCAGACCAGCATTGCAATTGTAACACGGTTTGTAAATTGATAGATTCAGGAAGTATCGTCAGCCATGTCATTGATTAACACCTGCCGTACTAGCGGCGCGGGCGCAGGCAGCGCGCGCGCCCACGCCACGTGCTCTGCGGTGTAGGCACACCACGGAAGGCGGCCCACTGCTGGGAGTGCGGGACATCCTAGTACTGGCATCTCAGACTTGTTATGTGACACGATCAACCCCCATACCTAATTATAAATTTAAAATGTGCGAAATAACAGGGACTAAACATTATTTAGAATGGGCCAAAGCATTTGATATCGTCGATCTGAAACTTTATGATAAAACCTTAAATATTGTGAGATTAATCACGTTTGTTTTAACTGAAACGCATAGTAACCGTTTCTAAATACCTACTTAAATCCGTGTAATGTAGTGTGTCAAATCATTGCATTGGAATGTACTCGTAATTAAGCATTACATCCCACAAGGCTTTGAATTAAGTCCCTTTTCCTTTTCTGTCCCTATAAAGAATGGTGAAGACAGTTGTCTCAGTAAAATCGATTCTTAATTTGTGTTCTCACGTATATCTGCCGTGACCGGCGCGCTCTCTACTGTCAGACAGGAGTACCTAATAAGTTTTTCTTTACATAAGTTTGATATACTAATTCTTACAAAGGAATTTTCAATCTGTAAAGTCACTCCGAGATCATAACTAAAAATTTTGGGATTAGATAATAAAACAACAATAATACAATAAATAAATAACTTATGTAATACAATACCTTGAGATTAAAATCATAGCATGTATGAATATGTAAATAAACATGATTATCGTTTAAAATCGGGGTGACGTCACAGCACACAGGTTACCTCATGTAGGTATTGTTGACTTGTAAAACAAAACCTCGTCAATATTGCAGCGCTGACCTCAGGGTCAAGTGCGAGGGTGCTATATTATGTGTATTGTTAGTTCTCGCACGCCCGTGACGGAACATAACATGTCGGATTACATTCAAATGTATTCATATTACATGGTTGGTCGTCTCACTTAGGGGCTGTCCATTAATCAAATAACCCCCCCCCCCTCTCCCCTCTTGGTGATACGTGGTGAGGTTTAAGACTAAAACCCAAAATCACGTGTATTTTTTAATACCTACAAAGAATCTTTAATTTTTTTGAATATTATCTTGAAATACAGGTATTATTTTCTCTTCTCTATGTAAATATTTGTTTTTAATCTAAATAATAAATATTAAAGGTATAAAGTATAATCAAATTTTATTCTTAAATTAAGGATGCTGCCTGGCCACGGCGAGTCATGGACACACTAGGTACACGCCGCTCTAAGGATTAGAAATCGCGCGTTTGTCGAAAAATAAATACACGTGATATCTTAGTACTTCCCCCCCCCCTCCCCCTTTTGATATTTCGTTTTCTTTTGCCAAACCCCCTCCCCCCTTTCGAGCTTCACGTGATTAATGGACGGCCCCTTAGCAGTTAGCACGGAGATGGGGAAACACGACAATTGTTAATAGGTAATGAGGTGGTAAATTGACTCGTTTGAAATAACTATGTAAGTAAGGACATAACGAACAAACATTAGCTGGGACCAACGCATCGCGTTCTACTATTATTATACTTGCAAAATTTTATAGCTTTGTAAATGAGACATGATTTAGAAACACGATGTGTGATGTTAGGAGTTTTTATTTTATGCAATTAGGAATATTGTATAACAAATTATACTTGCCTACTGAATATTATTATGTTAATGCATTATTTATTTTTATTCGTTTATAGTCCTTAGTCATCGTGTCGTGCGACATAATGGACAAACACGTCTGCATGGAACTTGTTGTATGTTATACCTAGAATTGTCTTATTTGTTTTTAATCGACTCTATAATAATTAAATGATGTCATACTTATAATTAAACTATTTACCTATACCCTTTCTTTGAGACCAATACCTATATTTTTTAAACAATCGCTATGATATTAAGATCACGCAGTAGAGCGTCAACACATGACTTTTGTCGCCCCAGTATGGGGGGGAGGGGGCTATGTGTGTATTAATTCACGGGTGCTAAATCGTCCTTGCCTGATAAGTGTTATTGTGATTTAGATATCGATACAAATTGTATATTAGTAACCTTTATCAGATTACTTAGGTAATACCTTGCTAATATTTGTTCTATGATTAAATATTACTTGAACGATAAGTTTATCTTTACGGAACAAGAGATAAAGTCTAAGGAGCAGTGCGTGAAAAATAAATAGGAAAAATATGATGTAGTCAAATATTTTATTTGTATCGTAATCACAGTGAATGCTTGCAAGAGGGCGCACTAGATATTAAGCACACAGGTGTACTTGTATACAATCCACATATAATAAAAGTAAGTGAAAAATAAAACCGTTTGATTGAGGATAATACACGCGGCCCAAATGTGCAGCGTATCGAAAAGCAAGGTTATAAATTGCGTCGGGTGTGCGAGCGGTGCGCGCGCAGCCCGCGCCTGAAGCCGCGTGAAAATCGACGAGCCTTCACGGTACGTCGCCCGTCCTGCGCCCGCGTGCCCGCGCGCCCCTACCACTACACGAGCCTATTGCTCTGTAGGTACTCGACTGTTGGCATTGAATCATTGTGAAATCAGAGAAATTATATCACATCGCTTCACTAACACCAATTGAGTTACGATTTTCAGACACAACTTGCGAATATTTGAAGTTACATCGATACTTAATTTGTTATAATTGTCTAACTAATAATTCGATGTCAAAGCTCCACAGGAAATACTAATAATCTAAGATAACTTGATAATTATAGAAGGATTGATGTTTAGGTTCGATGCAATGAGCTGACCGTGATGATTACGATATCAGAGAAACTGTTTGAGTATAAAACAACACGTTTAAGAGCACTCGAGCGGTATCGCTGGCCCATTAAAACACAATCGGCCTCTTATCGGTGCGATACAAAATTGAAGAAACCTTCATTGTGTACACAAAACAATTTGGTTTATTGTACAAATGTTACTCCGTCAACGAAACCTATTAGATGCATTGCACCCCAACACGCCAAACTTATACAAAAATTTGCTTTAAAGCCGCTGTAAGTTAAGCATTTCTTTTTATACATTTAGGGGTAGGTATGGCTTTCATTTAAGAAAACTATTTATCAGGGTTCCGGGAGGGAGGAGTTCTACAAACGTAATCGCCGTACCTACTATCCGTAAAAAATATGTGATTGTTCATTACTAGAACGTGTATCGAGCTGATAAAAAATAGTATAAAAAGAGGTCCATAGCAACAATAGAAAATTAGATCACCGCGTACATTTTGGGCACGAGTGAGTCAGTGAGTCAGAGATGCAGTTTAGAAGTCAGTTAGTCATATTCGAGACGCCAAGGAGGCGAGGTGAAATCTCCTTTCTTGGCAAGACTGCATTGGATGAAAACCAAACGCACGTAATGTAGGTAGGAGGCACGCGCTCCGCCGCGCGACTCTGCGGTATGTGGACCTTGCAATCGAGTATTATACGGACAGTCCTGAAAATTCCGTACCTCTACGACGACACGGGAGGTCTAGACCTTTATTGCATCAGTTTCGTTCATTCGTTTTTATAACTGGCGTCACGACGTTAAAATTATTTGCATCGTGACGCTCTTACGCTCAATTTCACGTCATCCCCGTAACCCATGCGGGCGTCACGACGTTCTTATAACTGGCGTAATGATACATTTATCAACGGCGTCGCGATGTTCTAGAATTAGAATCAAAATATTTTTATTAATGTAATGTTAACCAATACAGGCACTTATGAATCGTCCACCACCCATTCGGAATGGACTTCCTATGGAGAAGAATGGGTATCGCGTCGCTCAGATGCATCGCAAGACAAGTGCAAGAGCGCGCCGCGACGCTGACTATAAGAAGTTGAACTTATTATTAACTGTGTTGAACTAACTTTGAAACGGGGATAACCTGAGGAAGCACAAACAAAAACTATTAATAAAAAAATACCTACCTAAATTCTGAAAGCAAGGTCAGAATCGAATAACCTCTATGAGTTTGGGGGTGACGTAAGCTTTTTCCAATCCATATTTATAGAGTTTTTAACTGTCATGCATCTATATTTATTCTATCACTTTTGTGGTATCCGTAGCTCTAAGAGTTCTTACAATTGACCCTTAAAAGATTATTTATTTATTTTCCTTCAAGTTGTCCGATATTTTTTATCAATATGGTGAGCCTACTCATAGGAAACGGTACCCTCACCACCATCTCCCTCGCAATATTTTATTAATATTGCTTATAGTTTTTAACACTGAACTCAGTACAAACTATTAGAGCAGTAACACTATAAGAGGTGGTGGTGAGGCCCCTGACCCCGTACAGTAGAGTTGGAAGTGGCAGTAATATAATAGAGTTGGAGGATCGGCGCGTGCCATCGATCGCACACTTGTTTGTTGTGCTCTGTCAACATCGACTATCAGACGCCGCGGCTAGGATACGCACCGGGACCAACGAATTCAGTCGACTTCATTTGAAAATGTACAGGTACACTTTAGACAGAGTAAATCTTCTGTCTCAATAAACATAAATATTGAATGTCAATAGTCCCGCGACCGCGCGACTGAATTCGCTAGCATCAACGATAGCATTTCGTTGAATAATAAGCTTTATCTATAAGTCGTCGCAAACAAATTGTCGCACGCATTTTGTCGCGCCTATTTGCGCAGGGCTAACGTTTGTTATTCTAGATAATTATAATAATTGTTGCCTTATTATCAGTAGTTTTCAAAAGTAATTTGCCCCCAACCATTGCAACAAAGTTGTTTTAATATTAATTGCTTCGTTTATTTTTTATGCTAATAAAAAAAAACAACTTGTATTTTATGCTAGTTTACGCTAGGGCCATAAAACTATCGTCGCGGTGCATGCGAAAGCGATCCCGTGGCGCCCCGGTATAAGCGGAAGATGGTACACCGTCGGTTTTTAGTGGGTACACGGCCTTCTGCCGGGACTCCCACATAACCCTGTTACTTCCCCCGAGGTGGCAGTGTATCCATAAAGGATTTCGCGACGATAAAAAAAAGGCCATAAAACTATACCTACTAGTCACAAACATTCAAAGATTATGTAACTCAGAAAATATGATAGTTAGTAATAGTCTGCCTTTACTAAGCGGTCGTTTATAAACTACCGATTATGTATCTAAATTATTAAGTATTTCGGACCTGTGATAAGTAGGTACCCCCTGTATAAGTGTTCGTGGGCGTGTTACGTGCGGGTGAAGCCCAGCGCTGGGCCACGTGCCCGCCCCGCGAGGATTAACCCCGTTTTGCGCTAAAACGCATCGCTAAAGTAGGCCGACGAATAACATTACATACCAGGAACTTGCCAAGGCTTGCTTTGGACAAGGTTTCTATTACAAGTACGTGTATTGTTCAGGATTATTATTACTAAACGTAGGTAAGTATCTCACGTAATTAACTGCACGTGATAAAACATTTTTATTTAATAGAAATTATTATGTCAGTACGTTCTGAGGACTTAGCTAGACTATACATTTATATTCCAAAGACCAATCATATGGTTCAATAGACGGTTGTCTCACTTGAGACTCCAGAATAATCTCGATAGCAAATGTCTATTTTTAAAAATGTCTAACCATCTACATTATTACGCCCTGAAAAAATTGAGGCGAACGAATACATTTCTTTTTTTTTAAATGCACTGTAACAATATACATAACGACCGAATGTCAGTGGCAAAAGCTACGCGACGATATTTGCTCGCCTCATTGAATATATTTCATTGAAAATAATGCTTCTTCCATGAGTTAAGAGTTAGTTTTTAGTATTAGCAAACATATTAGTCGCGAGGGCTTTGACACGCAAGGTTTTATAACTAAGATTATAATAGATGTAATGTGAATATGGTTGCAGATGGACTGGTAGGTTAGTCCCGATGACGTTACCTATGTTATAGTATGTATTGATGCACGTGTCCCGTGAACCAATCATCACGAGCGCACATTGATAGATCCAAGATTGCCTCTAGTTTTTGTCAGTCCTCGTGACTTCCTGACTTCCCCTCGAAGATCTATTAGCTTTTATTTTACAATACAATGTGTATTAACGTGTTTACAACACACCAAGCCTTCGACGGCACATTACAGCTTCATGTTTATGTGCATAACTATTATACTGTGACCTTGGAACGGGTATCCTATTTCCTAATATAGAAGATGCATATATTGTAACGTGACAGACAAATTATAAATGCACAATACAGATTAATAATTCAATCATTGATGACGTCAATAGTCAGACAAGTAACGCTAATTTTTAGGGTTCCGTACCCAAAGGGTAAAACGGGACCCTATTACTGAGACTTCGCTGTCCGTCCGTCTGTCCGTCCGTCCGTCTGTCACCGGGCTGTATCTCACGAACCATGATAGCTAGAGATTTGAAATTTTCACAGATGATGTATTTCTGTTGCCGCAATAACAACAAATACTAAAAAACAGAATAAAATAAATATTTAAGGCGGCTCCCATACCACATACGTGATTTTTTTGCCGTTTTTATAGATAATGGTACGAAACCCTTTGTGCGCGAGTCCTACTCGCACTTGGCCGGTTTTTTGGCTTAATAAATGTAGGAACAAATTAACAAGAACTTAATTCACATTACGTTCGACGACGTCCGGCTGGATTTTCGGAATTCTCTGTGGTCTGTATGTAACTGGGATCATCCCTAGTGCATTAATACCCATAGTACAAGTTTTGCTTAATTTAGGCTTATACGATGAGTGTGTGTTATCCGGCGATATTTATTTATTTATTACCCGACCCTGCGTGTACTATACCGAGCAACACTTAATGTAGTAATTAAGCATGTCTTACCCAAAGTCAAGATCTCCATCATCTCTCCATGCACTCAGATGAGCGATTGGCAAACAAGTCGAACTACTCATATTTCAAATATTCTCAGTAAAGCACAATTTCGTATAGCACATCAGCTTGGATATGTACAGCAGCAATGTGTCCCGGTGAAGGTTGAACACGTAATAAGGTGGTGGTCCGCATAGCATCATCACTAAAGTGGTCCCGGGCCCGGCCGCCCGGCCGGTGGCTGCCCACTCCCGCACTTATTGATGCTAATGTATAAACGCGTGACGAATCGCATCTGACATACATAACAATACAACTTGCTCCTGCCTCTTTTACTATCACTTATTCAGTAGGATCGTTTTAATATTTGGAGTAAGTTTGGGCAATGTACAAAAAAGATAAGCCCACTGAGTTTCTTGCCGGATCTTTTCAGTCGAGTCCCCGAATAGTATCATATTCATACAAAGAAAAAAAAGTCGACTTGACAATTTGTAAGTGCATACAATTTTAAATACTGTGTAGTTACTAAACTTATATTTTTGCAATAAATAATTAGCCCGAGCAGTCACAACAGATTTACAAATGGATTATTATAAAAGACAATGTAAGAATGCTTGAAATAATTAGGTGCAACTATGTAGTCAAAGAAATAACAAATAGCATTCATGCGGATAAACATAAAATGACGGTATTACAAATACGGCAAACGGAGCCAGGTTACCACCAATAAAGTTTGATACTCCCCTAGATAAAAGCCAACTGCGTGCTTATTTGCATCGTGTATCCATGTTTGGTGGGGTAGCACCAAATAATGATTGTAATATCATTCCCATGCCAACCAAATATCGGGTTCAAATCAAAAGGATAAACCAAGGGATATGGAAATCATGGAGAAGGCATTCTCTCGGCAGTGATTCTCTTTGGGGCGCATGGCGACGGACCCCAATAGAAATGTTATTTCGATACCCGGCGCGAGGGGGCCGGGAGCGAGCCGCCCCGATCGAACTATTGTACTAGTATATCTGGGTACAATTTTGGCCGAATGCCCGGAAGCGCGAGTGGCCGTTCCCGAAAATTATTGAACAGAATTTTTCCTTTGAAGTATGACGGGGCACTGATAAAGGAGGGTCATCGGACCGAGTTCATCGGATGAGTAATTCTCAATTTAGTCGAAAATTGTTGTGTTACGATTTACATCATCGCGAGCTGTAATTAGTTGGATGCTAATTGTGGTTTACATCAATATTCCAGTCTAGACGGTGTCGGTGGAGCTTATAGTGGTGTTCATTAAGCGAAATAAATGAAGGATCATGACGCGTCTGGAGTCCGCCCTTCGCAACGAGGGCGGCCTCTGTTTGTTTGCAATCAAGTCGACTAGACGCCGCCGTGACGCGGGTTCGCCCGACCCACATTTCCCCTATTTATAAGGGTGTGATGCCGTGAACGACCGGGTTTATTCATGAAACGTTCAGTTTTATGATACTTCAATAAGGTACAATATAAAATGAATGAGTGTGTTGTGTAAACGATGAGTCAAGACGACTCAAGTGGCGTTGAAACAAACTTGGATGCGTAAGAAATTTCGTTGAAGATGTAAATGTTACAAAGATAAATGGAGACGTAGAATAGTATAAGCAACTCCCTCTGGAAGATTGGTAGGTTTCGGGGAATGCATTGACTCACCGTATCCTGTTGGTGTTGCGATGTGCCGTCTCGACGGTGACGAGGAAGACGGCGTGGCTCCTGGAGGAGTGCTCGTTCATGTCGGTGCGGCCGGAGGCGCGGTTGCGGTTGCCCGCGCGCATCACGCGCACCATCTCCGCGGCGCTCTTGCACACCACAGACGTCATCTCAGGAATGTAGAAGCCGTTTAACTCCTGTAATAACACATATCCCTTCTAAATCATGCCTTGTTTTCGTCACGATTAAGAAATGTTGTTCAGTTTTATGTCCTTAATCATAATGTGTAAAAAGACCATGACAAATGTACCTATTTTGTAAAGAATTTCGAATTTACCTCAAGTAAATGGTACCGGGATATTATGAAATTGCAAGAGATGTGTGAATTGTTAGAGAAACACTAATGAGATAGATGTACTGGTCAACGCAACGGAAAGAAAGCGAAACCATAATGAGAAGTTTTTTATTATAATAAAGTATGAGTTTTATAATTGCATATCCCCACTATATGTATAGTTCGGTTTAACGTTTTATTACCTCAGCCTTTTTAATGTATACCGAGAACATCAACTGCAGACGATGACATAATTATTATAAATAAACTAAAACCTAGGAACAGATAATACTTTTGTTTGATCCTTGTCCACGTTAATAAAAATAAACAGCTTAACAAAAACATGATAGCTTATCTAATCCTCTTTGGATTTCTTAGAATAAAATACGTGTTTTTAGGTATTATCTTGTTTTAATTTGACATTTAAGATCGTTTTAAATAATATATTTTTGTAGCCATTATATTTTGTTTATGTGACGTACCCAAAGTTTTTGTTAAAATATATTGAACGAAGCGCCAAAAAAAATAACCATTATAATTAATTCTTTGATCATGAACACGATTGTCTCGTTTGAAAAACAACGATGTTGTTTTGTAAATCATAGATTAGTTATGACTTCATAGTCACAGATTAATAATAGTCAACAAAACGTTGTAAGCATGTAGCATTACAAATATCTCGTATTCATCTTATTTCTCCACTATGCTTTCAAACACTACTCGGTGTAAGTCTTTTCTCTGTTATACCAGTCCTCATGTGCCTCTCGCATCCAGCATGTCCCGGCCATGTGCCTTATATCATCAGACCATCTTCTTCTTCTTTTAGTGTCAATGGTTATTATATTTGGCACCTTATTCTGTAGAAATTTTGCCACAGCAATCGCGTTAGATTGGTGGACTGTATCTCTTCCTAAGCCCTATTATAAGCCACTACCTTAGTAGTTAATTATATTTACAGCCGCTTCGCAAATGTGTACTTTGCATATAAAGTCTCGCACTTCGATCTGGTTACATGACTTTGGTTACCTACTCCATATTATTAAATTTGGCGTACAAAATTATAAATGAACCCAAGCAATACATCATTCAGCAACCTTGATCGTACGCACTGGATCCGGACATAGCTTAGGGTACTTCTTTAACAGCCTGCGTGTGTTGCCTAATCCGCACACCTCATTAAAATACTCGTATTGCGTATGTGGGTTGCACAATTCATGCAAAAAGCGATACTTTTGACGCATCTGGGCAACGCATTGCCAATTCTGACGGACGCCTAACTTGTTGCCAATAAGACTGTAACGGTATTTATTGCAAGAAAAATTAAGTCATTTTAAAAGTAATAATTATCTTTCCAAGGATCATGTCTTTTGGTAACATAAGCAGCTGGATTAGTCAGACCTTAGTGTATTTATTTACCAGGAAAGAAAGCAAATTTTATAAGAACTGCTTGTAGTATATTTATCTCTCGGTCCGTAACAATATCGCCTACTCATCAACAATTGGTGTTACTATGATAGTGACCGTGATAATTGACAAGTGTGGGCAGGAATAGAAGATTTCATGTTATTAATATTTAATAGAAGGCCTTGGTAGATAATCAAACTTCAACTTAATATTCAAGATATTGAAGAAGTGCAAACGCAAATAAATATCATAGATGTACAATAATCGAAAATAATACAATATAACTTTGAGAGGTGGGTGACAACTGCGAGAAGGTAAATAGTCCTAATAACTTACATAAGACAGCTTTACAAGAAAGAGGTAAGATAAGGTATGTCTAATCTGGTTAAATAACTAATGAGCTCCAATGTTTACTAACAAACAACATATAATCTAGTTCTAGTATATTCCAGCTTGAGATATTAAAATCGTAACAGTTGACAATCATATGCTGGTGATGTGGGATACCAATATTTGTATAATGACACCTTGTTATAAAAATGTATATCATACACAAGCCAGCACAGCGGGCGTGCGATTGTTATCTTAACTATTTCTAACTACATTTAACTAATGTAATTAATTTAAACAATTTAGTGGTGGATACTTTCGTTTTCGCCACACGCGTCGCGGTTTGACGGCTCGCGGAGCGGAGCCGTGTGCTCGTACATACATATATAATACACTACATGTGTGAAGCACGTGCTCGCTCCTCTATTGTTTGCGAGGACGTCGCCTGGCGACCTGCCACCACACTTATCAAATGGTAATAAACATAACGGTATTAACTACCCAGACTACCCTATGGGCTGACTCTTACCTACATATCCACCAATTACCTACCACTTTAACTAACTATTTATTTTCAATCTAAGAGTTTATTCTTCGCCAGGAGTCGGTAAAATTATTTCATGAGAAATTGTTAGTTAACAGTCGCCGACAGAGGGGCTACAACCGGGCAAAGCTACCAGTGTTTAACCCACGGCAAACCCACTGCATATCCTTCTTGACATATTTTTGCTGGTTTAAGAATCTCATTAACTCCTCAGTGTTATAAGCGGCAATGTTAACATCTTGTCATTATATCAATTACGAGCGATTTAACAGACACGATACTTTGGCTTGACTTTTATTATTCACTGTTCACCAGAAACGTTGGAACTGTATTGGATATAGCTTACATTGCTTGCTAATGATCTGTTATTAGAATACATCTAGCAGTACAGTCACTCAAAGAGTATCTTCCTCAGCGAACACCATAATTCATTAGCTAGTATAATCTGGCGTACCGACATCCCCTTGACCCGATGTGGGCAGAACTAAAATACCACATTAGTCACGGAGACGAGGACGCGAGGTTCAAGGATGCCGGCGGCCGCGTGCCGCTCACATAAATTAGAAAATTGATGTTGACCTGTTTAGATCCACTGATTACCAGCGGGTCTCGCATCTGGACATACAAGCTAACAAGCTCTTTAATCGTTTGAACTGTAATGTCACTACTTGCTTATAGACTAGGCATTGTAGGTGTTATCAGTATGATAACCAAATGGTGGTACTATCTGGTAGCCTAGGGGTAAATCTTAAATACTTTGGTCGGTCTGATGCCAACGTGACTTACCGCGCTGATCCTGCCAGTTTTGTAAAAAGCAACGTGTCGCTTTTTAAACATTAATTTTAGCGGCTCATTTCTTATGAGTTACCTAATGCGATGTGAAGTCGGATGGCGAAGTAACTGAGTACCTTATATCTTTTGAATTAAGATTCATTGAAAAAAAATAACAATTGATGAAGGTTTGAAAGAATTCGAAGCTTTCAGATGTTACATAATCAGGGTATTCAGTTCCATAATTTAAATTAAATAGCATTGGCGCAATGCCAGACGACGTAACCATCACTGAGAAGAAAAGCATCGATGATGGGCAACAAACTATTAGCAGAATTTATCCATGAATTCTTTCACTTAAGGGTATGTTTTCTTGCACTGACTGTTTTTCATTATCAATAAACCTTCTTTGTTTGAGTTCCGTATAAAGTCCCATTATCGATAATTGATAATCGATACGGAGTTATCGATAAATTATTAATAGATAAGACGACCCTGAAGCCGTGGCAAGGAGCACCGCCGCGACACTTGGACAAGCTTAACTTGGGACAATAAATCAATCGCCTTGGGTGACTTTCGCGCGAATTAACATCAGATAAGAGCGATTATTGAAATCGAAAATATATCTGATATAATATATATTGTCGGGCTGCACTCTGTAGGCTCGACATTACATTTTTGTGCCCTTTGGCTGCTGATGGCTGCTCCTCAAGTCATGCTCGTGTACGGGTGCTACTTGCGAGGACTGGTCCAACCATCTTCCTCTTAATGACTTACCATCTTCTCCTCCATACTGCGTCGAAGGCATCATACCAAAGCAATTATTTCTATAACCATCTGGTGTTTAGAATAATCCTTCATTGTAAATGGGAGTAGACGCACCTTACTGTACTAGCTTCCTAAGCGTAAATACTATATTTGTAGAGCTACTATTTTTACTATTTATTGACGATTCATAAGTGCCTGTATTGGTTTATATGAATAAAAAATATTCTGATTCTGATTCTGTATTTAATATTAGACGTGAGTATAATTCTTCTCTAGTGTGGCAAAGGTGTTGTCTGCTCTCAAGGCATTGCTGCTCCTGAGAATGTATTACTCGCAATTATCATTTTGAAAAGAGTAACCATTGAGTTTCTTACCAGTTCTTCTCAGTGGAAGCAGCATTCCGAACCGGTGGTAGAATCTGACTATTTGCAAGTGCTTTTTGGCCTACACGAATAAAATTTTGATTTTGATTTATTTTACTTTTAAAAAAACATCGAATCAATAGTTCTTTTGGCAGATAAAGTGAGTTGGTACTGACGAAAAATGTTATTCTCTGATTTAATGGTCTTTATGGTTTAATCTTGTATACATTATACAATTATACACAAAGTATAGAGTAGAACAAATGGTTTATATCAAGTAGTATGGTATGGTATAAGTACATAATATTTGTAGATTTTGGTGGCAATATCACCATCACTAAACTGTTAACGCATCGCAGAATATCGTACATGGAGCACCTGCTGAGTGCGCACCGCTGGCTGATATAATTCTATCACTAGGTACTTACACAATTGACCATCTGACTATTATTGCTAAATAACTTGACTAAAAGTTGACAATTGAATTTCATACCAAAATTATGCGCTAATAACAACCCATTAGTGAAATTCTTATATACTCGTAAAACACAGGCTTCCTAACTCAAGCTTTTGTTGTCAACGAACGTTACCTTAATCGTTTTGGATTCAATGATCGCATACATTTATGGTAGTCACAGTAACAATACGCACGCTATCTTCTATCGAATGCGTGACGTAACAGCCGCAACGTGAACGCAGCTTTGGTGACGTCAAACAGCTGAGAATGAAGTGAGCGCGCGCGACGGATTGTTTATAGAGCTTCTGACGTTATTATGTCAACCGAAAACAGTGACCTCCATACATTTACTCGAAATACCATCGTCGTAGGGAACAATTTCATTTTTTAATTAGATGTGCATAAATATGTATTTTTGTCGAACAAATATCGAACGCTGTGATCGGGATGTGTGGTGGCGTCATTGTTGACACATGATGGATATCTTGTGTCCATTGATCTTCTACAACGGATGTGACTTGTCCATCTTGGATGAGGACGATAAGCGTCGATGGCATGAGACACAATGGTACAGTAAGGACGCCGGACGCAGTCGTTTTTTTTTTTTTTTTTTGAAGGACTTACACTGTTGGCCGTGAGGTGGCCTTTACAGCTTTACCGGAGGAGTGGCGAGCGCAGAGTGCACTCCAACCAAGGCCTTAAGGGCGGAAAGGGGTGGCAACTAGCTCAAGGGCGCCACAGAGGGCACGACCTCGGCTTGGGCAGTTACCGTGAGGGGAGAGGTAGTGACTGCGCTCCTAGGTGCAAAGATGCACCTACGAGCGGAAGAGGGGGTTCCTCGGCCTCGCCGGCGAGATCGGTGTCTGTTTGAGGCTGGTGTAGGTGTGTTGGTGGCCCTCTCAACGCCCGGGTCGAGGAGGGCGGTGATCGTGTCGGGAGGATCAATCAACACGTGCCGCGGACGGCGGCGACGAGTTGATGATGTGTGCGCGGGGTCTGGCTCGTAATTGCCGGCGGCGACAATTAGAGGATTTAAATGCGACGCGGCTTTTTTAAAATAGCGTTCGGACGCTATTTTTAAGTGTTTACGAATTGAGAAGAGGCCAAGGTCGGAATGAAGATCTACGTTCCGTATGTACCACGGGGCACCTACGGCCCTACGGAGAAACCGGGACTGCACTACTTGCAGGCGGTTGATGTGTGTCTTCGCCGCGTGAGCGAAAACCACACTGGCATATGACATAATGGGGAGGATGCATGTTTTGTAAAGTGTCACCTTATTTCTAAGGGACATTTTACTCCGCTTGCAGATCAAATAGTGAAGGCGACCGAGCACAAAAGCTGCTCGGTTGCTCACCGTTCTAATGTGGTGACCGAAAGTAAGGGACTTGTCAAGAGTGACACCTAGATATTTGACGCGGTTTGCCCAAGGGATGCTTTGGTCGAACAGAGAGATGGTCCCTAGACTGAACCAGGGAGCTCGGGGACGCCGTGGGGTTCCCCTGGTAAAGAGCACAGCGGCGCTCTTTTCCGGGTTCACCTCAATGCGCCATTTCCGAAACCATTCGCCCAAAGAATCTACTGCGCGTTGGAGGGTGCGGGTGATAACGCCCCTATTTCTATGCGAGAAATAGAGAGCGGTGTCATCCGCGTATAGGGCGAGCTGAACTCTGTCCGAACGAGGGATGTCATTCGTGAACAGGCTATAGAGAAGGGGGGAGAGAACGGAGCCTTGAGGGACTCCTGCCCTAATGGGATGAGGGGCCGAGAGCGCCCCTTCAACGCGGTAGCGAAAGGTGCGGTTTGATAGAAAGTCTTGCAGGATGAGCACGAGACTGTCCGGCACACCCAAGAGGTACAGCTTGTAGATCAAGCCGTTGTGCCAGACCCTGTCAAACGCTTTCGCCACATCGAAGAAGAGGGCTCCCGTGCTGTGAGGACGCGGTCTATGAAACCCCTTGAGAATATGCTCCGTGAGGCGGTGCACCTGATGGACACAAGAGTGTTGGGCTCTAAAGCCAAACTGCTCATCTATGAGAATACCATGGGAAGTGACAAACTCTCTGAGTCTTGCATAGAGCAAGCGCTCGTAGAGTTTGGCAATGGCTTTAAGGAGACTGATGGGGCGGTAACTAGACGGGACAGTAGAGGGCTTGCCTGGCTTGTGAATGCCAATGACAATTGCATCTTTCCACTCGTCGGGGAAGATGCAATTGGCAATGGCGGCGTTGAAGACGGTCACAAGCAAGCAAATGAGTTGGGCGGGTAAGAGTTTAAGAACTCGGTTGGTAATGCCGTCGGCGCCGGCGGCCTTTTTGGGGTTAAGCCCCTTAATCAGATCCTTGACCTCTGTCTCGGTGGTTGGGCGGAGAGGTTCGGATGGGGGTAGGGAGGACCTGCGCTCTACTTCCCTATCTACTAGCTCTACGTAAGCGGGGTCTACGGGTTGGGAGCTAGTCGAGCATTGCTCTTCGAGAGCGGAAGCGAGAAGCTCGGCCTTCTCGTCATCGTCGAATGCGGGGGGGGAGCCTGAGGGGCGCGTAAGGGGGGGCATCTGGACTACAGTGTCTGATTTGAGAGCTCTCGCCACCTGCCAGTATGCCTGGTGTGATGGCGAAATCCCTCCTAGAAACTGATCCCACCTAGTATTCCGGAGTTCCGCAATGCGACACTTTACGTCCCTCTGTAAGGCGCGCATGTGGACCCGGTTCTCTACGGTGGGGTAAGAGTCGTACGCTCTGATGGAGGCGTTCTTGACTCGGACTAGGTCTTTGATGTCATCCGGCAGGACGAAGCGGTGAAGATCACTCACTACGACCCGCTTGGAAGACTGGCTGATGGCCGAGCTTAGGTGTTCAGTGAAGGCACCTATGGCCTGAGACGTGTCCTGAGGGGACGAGATGGAGGTAGGTACATTTGCGATAGGTACCGAAGCGGTATCCGCCAAGGTAGTTCTTAGCGCATGCCAATCCAGCACCGATCGCGTGGGTGGGGCGGACGACGGGGTCGGTCCGAGTCGCATAAGGACAGGACGGTGGTCCGAGTGAAGCTCCGAGAGCACCTCTAAAGAGCGCAACGTTAAGGTTACCCCCTTCAGGAGCGCCATGTCAAGTATGTCGGGTCGGTGGTTCGTATTATTGGGGAAGTGGGTGGGATGCATTGGCGCGATTACGTCAAAGTCTAGTCGGTTAGTCAGGGCGTACAGACTGTTGCCATTGGGAGTGGAAGAGTGACAGTTCCAACTGACATGCTTACAATTGAAGTCGCCAGCCAGAATAACCGCGCTTCCCAGACCAAGGAGTGCTTCGATATCACTCTCGAGTAGAGGCTTGTCAGGTGGAAGGTAAATAGATGCAATGACTATGGCCGCGTGGCCGGTTAGAGAGAGACGACAGACCGAGGCTTCGATGTTAGTGAGCGCAGGGGGGTCGAGAGGGATGCAGTGCAGGGATCTTCTATAGTAAATGACAGTGCCACCCCCGCGGGAGGTGGTTCTGTCATTTCTAACCATAACGTAGTTGGCGATTTTGGGATCGCGAATGGAAGGTTTTAATAAAGATTCCTGCACTAAGAAGACATCAACTTGGTGGTCCCGGAGGAACTCACTGACTTGATCTCTCTGCTGGGAGAGGCCATAAGCGTTGAAAAACGCTAGGGATAGGTGTCTGGGTTTGGTTCTACAAGGGCGTGGATCCATTATGGGTTTCTTTGGGAGAGGAAGGAGGTCATGGAGTCGTAGACATCCAAGTGTGACCCCACCGCGGCCATGAGGTCGTCGGGCGAGACCGGACGCAGTCGAATGTACCTACGAGACTACGTCAATATTGTATCAGTTGAGAACCTGACACATGTCAACCTATAACCACAGTAAACACGGTATGATCATTCAGAAACAAAATATAAAACTGAATTTTTAAATTACTCGAGGTTGAATTTCTCGGAAAGTTTTGTAGCGTAGTTTCCTTGATACCCATTAATTGTAATAAAAATAAACTCACCTGCCCTCTGATAACGAGCTTCTTGCAGTCTTTCGCGAGTAGATCCTTGACATCCTCGAGGTACAGCTCAACGTATGAGCAGGACACGAGATGCGTGACGTCTGGCGAGGCGCTGTTCTCGATGTGCGCCCAGATGTGACGGAAGGCCCGCGGGATGATGCCCTCGTGGTCGGCGGTGCCTTCCATCGTGTGGGTCTTGCCGGTGCCGGTCTGCCCGTACGCGAACACGCACCCATTGAACCCGTCCAGAACGGACGCCACAAGTGGTCGGACCTGGTGACACATTGAGAGGATTGATCAGAGGATTGAGTCCTTACTTTACGTGCGGACTCCGAGACAATTTAAACCTTAACGCCCTGCGGCCATGGTGGTGAGCTAACAGCGATTCACTAGATTTGTTTGAATGTATAATCTACTGCTTAAAGTTAGAATCACCTCGCAATGACATAATTCAAGGTTCTCTTACCGCGGACACCACTTCCGTAGCATAAGATCATAGCTACAGCTTTACGATCTGACATTTATTTATCAAAGCTATAAAAGTTGGCAATGTGCCAATTTCACGAATATAAAATAATTTTGGAATATGTAATTGAGTAGGTATGCTAATGTTTCAAAAGTATATTACAAGTTTTATCATAATGCACCTTCGAAAGCAAATGCGTAATACTGAATTATATTTATTATCAAACAATTGCAATTTAATTTAGCGCTCATACACTTGCTCCGTGGTATCGATCAATGACTTCATCGAGATAAGCGTCGTCGTTACCAAATATCGATAAGACTGGGACTCATCACCTTACTTTATATTCCCCTCTAGGATTGCAACATGCTGGCATGTTGTCTTTACATGGTACGACCAGTTCCCTGTCAGTGACACCATTCTGAGACCGATTGGCATTGCTAAAAAGGAATATGTACTCATTCTTAACCACATTTTTATTAAAATTATATTTACGATCATCTTGGCATGCACCGTGTAATCTCGCAAATACGCACTCATTCAAGCTGCGCTCGCGCATAGAAACCATCGTTACGGGCAGGAACGAACGTCCGAACAAAAGCCGATAATTTATCAATAATGTCTATTGGCTTCGAACAATCGCGAGCACGTAAGCACGCGGCACAGTGAACAATACAGGTGAAGGTGATACGAATCGATTCCTACTCCTCACTTTGGACCATAAAAATACTAAATGACTTGATGATTTTATCGAAAACAATTTCTGGTTCTATAGAACTTGCATTGGTATGAACATCGAAAAAAGACAAGCGATTCGTGGTCTTCCAGAAGCTAAAAAAATACCTCAGGTCACAATCATTAAAAGGACAAGCTCCAGGAAGCAATCAAACTAATAACTACATCTACACACACTCATAAAAAAGCCAAGTAGGTTTTTTCTATTTCCTCTACAGTTACAACACTAATATTGCCTTATTTCGCGGTGGCTATTACGCAATAGTCATTAATACGAGTATAATAACCATAAGAGTAAACAAACAGACGAGGCGCGATGCCTTATCCGAGATTATGTCCTCAAATGCCACATTATGTCAGCGGCCGCCATCCGAGTCGTTGTTAAATGGTAACGGCATTTAGGCAAATGTAAACTATGCAATATAGCTGTATGCACGCAATGTGTCCGACGCGAGACGCGTGTAGGCTCATTTATTTCGAACTTTGACACGGCACGTGAAAGAAAACAACGGGAAAAGTCCTTTCGCTAATGGCATGGTGGACAAATGGTCTACAGCTGAATATATTGGACATATTAACCAGTATATTAAGAATTAAAGATGGACTTCAAAATTAAAGCTCACAAGGAACATAGTTACACCATGGAACAAGTTGAAGCGAAACATTGTTCCAAGTAACAGGTTTTTCATTAAGGACTGATTTTTTTGTAAAGTCACGGAACTAAAGATACAATTGCTTTTTTTTACTTGGCTTAGTAATTTATAGGCAATGAGGAAACATACGAAGAAAACTACAGTATATCAAGTAATACACATACTTCATGTTAACAAAGTGCCTTAAATAGACATCCTCGCGGCTTCTACAAACCAATACAACATTATTTTCTATTATAATTTCAAGACAATGCATTATGAATCGCGACCGAGCCGCCCATGCTCACACCGAGGTTACTGTACATCGACCGCCCACTGCTGATTGTTGAATCACACCGTTTTGTTGAAAAAACCAACAGAGAGGGACCTTGGAGCGCGTCAAGGCGCAGCATTGAAAGTGAAACAGAGGACGCGTAGGACGCGCCACTCGAGATGATGCCTTCCGTGTTTTACCACTGAATATTGACTTTCAAATATAGAGGTGTGTAATATTTAATTTTACAGAAGTTTACTATACCAACACTTGTAGCCAATTGCAGCTAAGCGCAGTCAAGTAAACAATAAAGGATGGAACATTATTGCCTTGTCATTTAACATTGTCATAGGAACAATTTATTGGGGTCAACGGATGAATTCCGAATCGAAGCAAAGGGTTTAGCAAATGGGATGTTAGCCATTTTGATTTTGGAACTTGTGAGACAGTCATTCAGCTACTCTTCGGTGTAATTTGTGTGTGCGCTAATAGATATAGGTAATTATTTCTACCCACTAGGTATGTTAATACCTTGTAAAAAGAAAAGACAGTTGGTTTGTAAGTTATTTTCATAAATTAACAGCACCAAATTGATTACATCTCCGAGCCGATTACACAAAGCGGCACGAGCGAAATGAAAACAACGACAAATATTGATGTACCGAAGCAACGGAACTGGCGAGCGGCACGCGACCAATTCAATTAAAAGGAAATATATGGCAACGTACATTTACGTTTAAACAAAACTCTCTAATAATGCCATTAAAATACACCGGCGCATGTACTCTACGTATAATGAGTATCTTCGCTACTTCCTTCATACTGGTACTACAAGGTCTGTCCCACTATTTACCTCGATTTGAATTATACTTCGTGCTTTGTCCTCGAGATTAGCATTTGTTTACTTGTAGTAGACACTAGGTGGCGCCAATCTGCACTATTTGAAATTTTTATTTTTGTCGCACGTGCTGCCCGGCGCTGCGTATCCGCACCTTCATTACACGTTTAGTGCTCCGCCAGTCAGCACGCGTCGACTTTGTGCGCAGTATATTCTTTTTGTCTAAAACTAAATATGAGCAAACGTACTCGCGTAGTTACAGAAGACTATGAGTCTATAGCTAACAAAATTAAAAAAATAGAACAAGAATTAAGGCGCACACGACGCAGAGACCGTCATCAATCACCGACGGAGAGGAGACCTTCGTCTTTATCATCGAACACATCGCGATCGTCGTCCAGTTCCAGCTCAGGCACGTCGAGCTCCCGCTCGCCGTCTCCACGTTGCCGCCGCCATGTTGGCGCCAGCGCGGCACGCGCGTTGCCGCCTGAGAAACTATGCATCGAAGATAGTAATAATATTCATCCATAATCCATCGCGTTATCTATAATAACGTCGGATGAATATTTTAATTACGTTATTATATAGTACTGCGGGTAGTCATAATGTGCGGCTATCACTTTACTATAATTAACGTAGTCATCTAAACGTTTGTTGCGGTCATTTTTTCTGAGAATGTCACTTCATACGTATGATGATATTATAAACCAGCAAAATCAAATTGCTGCTTAATATTTCGGATGTATTATTTCATGCGTTATAATATAGTGATGCGGGTAGTTAGTATGTGAGACTATCACTTCACTATAATTAACGTTATTAAACTGTACCTACTAGGGACTGTCACCTAACCGAAGTATAACCGTTTTTTCGGTTGCTTTGATACCCAGGCGTCCCAATACTACCGACACGCGTCCCCGCAGCTGCTGCAGTGAGCGAGCCAGCACCACTGCCCTCCACCAGCGCTGTCACCGACAACGCGTTGCCATCTACCAGCATTGAGGCCCACGCGGATCCGTCGGGAGAACCAACCTCTGGTCTAGCCGCCAGCTTAGACTATGAACTCCTTCTGATCCTAGAAGATGATCCTTCCAAAGCAAAATCTTACGGTGAAGATATCCAACCAGATCTTGCAATTCGTATCCAACGCATTATTAAAACGGGTTTAACGAAGGAGGTCCGCCAGGAGGTCATGGACAAACATTTACCACCTTCTAACTGCACCCTGATTGAAGCTCCGATCCTCAATCCGGAATTAATAGCTGCAGTCCCGAAGCCGTAACTAAAAGAGACAAGGGTCTCGAACTACGGCAAAAACAACGAATGTCAGCTATATCGTATGTAGCCCAAGCGCTCACGCGGTTTATGGCATCGGAACCAAGAAACACCGAGGTGATCCATACGTTAATGGATGCTGTTAAAATGTTGTGTGATAGCCAGAATATAGATTCCACGATACGAAGAGGTTTCATATTCGGTATGTTATAAAAAAAAAAAAGAGCTGAAAGATCATTTACGGACAACTATTGTGGTATTGCTCTTCAGCGAGAACCTGGCTGAGACAATAAGGACGGCGAAAGCCATATCTAAGTCCGTAGCGGAATTGAAACCGGTAGCCAAGCCGCAACCACCATCAAAGGGCAAACTACCGCAGAAACACTTAAACTGGCGCGGTCCTCCCTAGAACCACAGGCCATGGGGGAATCAACGGACCAAGGAGCCTGTGCCCCGGGACCGCCCCACCAACTCCTCGAGGCTGTCGTCGCGTCCAGCGCAGCGGCAATTCAACAATCACCGTTAAACTCGGTAAGGTACGCCGGTAGGCTTCGTTCCTTTTACAATCAATGGTCACTCATTACTCGAGACAAGACCATTCTGTCTTTGGTCAAAGGCTACAAGTTACCCTTTGCCCGTGCAAGTAGTGCAAACTAACATTCCTAAAATAAGACAACTTTCCGTTATAGATAGAACTCAATATGAACTATCTATTCAGAATGTATTAGTAATAGGAGCTATTACAGAGTGACAACCCTGTCAGGGTCAATTTTTATCCCCCATATTCTTAGTACCCAAATCAAATGACAAATACAGATTTATATTAAACTTAAAGTCGTTGAACAAATTCCTTTTTACTTCTCATTTCAAACTCGAAGATTTAAGAACTACGTTAAAACTTGTTACCAGAAAATGTTTTATGAGTACGGCTTTTGTCTTCACCAAAATTATGAAATGTGTGGGTAGTTTGCTACGATCTTTGGACATTTATCAACCATATACTTGGAAGACATTTTTTGTTAGCAATTAACCTCGAATCATGCCAAAAAAAACGTAAAGGACACGTCAAGCCTCTTACAGGCACTAGGTTTCATTGTTAACAGCGATAAGTGCAACTTATGCCCTGCCACTAAATGTAAATTCCTTGACTTTATAGTCGACTCTAATAAATTACAAGTTTCCTTGCCACAAGATAAGATTTTAAAAATTAAAAACGAAATCCACAAGTTTCGCACTATAAAACGCTGTAGGTAAATTTAGAGAATTTGCTCGTTTGATGGGACTACTTACTTCAGTCTGCCCAGCCGTTAAATATGGCTGGCTCTATACAAAAAGTTTGGAGCGTTGTAAACATTTAAAGCTAAAAAAAAAAAAAAATTGTTAATTATGAAAAATATAGGAGAGTACCATCATCAATATTACCAGATCTTGAATGGTGGTCGAACGCGATCGTTCATCCTACAAATGACATCAAACAATATCAATATTGCTTAGAAATGTACAGCGATGCCTCAACTACGGGATGGGGAGCCGCCTGTAGTGGGGACAGAGCCAGTGGGTTGTGGACGGGCGAAGAACGTTTTCGACACATTAATTATTTAGAGATATTAGCTGCCTTTTTCGGTTTAAAAATATTTGCTAAAACGTATCTCGATTGCCAAATTATATTACATATAGACAATACCACGGCTATATCTTATATAAATCGCATAGGAGGTGTTCAGTTCCCACATCTCACACAAGTTACGCGAAATCTCTGGCAGTGGTGTGAGTAACGTAGTATATATGTATTTGTATCTTACATATAAGCTCCGTCCACAATCACGTCACAGATGCAGAATCACGACGTGTTTACCCCGATATCGAGTGGGAACTATCAGACTAAGCATTTCGAAAAAAAATGGATAATTTTGGTCAGCCAGACATAGACGTTTTTGCTAGTAGGTTAAATACAAATGCGTCAGATACATTTCATTGCTTGGATCCCGACGCATTCACAACGAATGCTTTTACCATATCTTGGTCGGAACTTTACATCTAGAGCCTCCCACCTTTTGCTATCATCTTGAAAGCATTAAGGAAAATAATCAATGACAGACTTCAGGGAATCATGGTACATCATGGCACTCAACCACATGGTATCCCTTATTCACAAGTCTGTTAATTTCAAATCAATTGTTTTTTAAACCCTCTGACACTTTGATTATCTCCCATTCCAGCAGTCGAGAATTATATATTATATATATATATATTATATCGGAAGATTACCCTGGGTGCCGGAGTGTTATCAGGACGGCTTTCCTGAATAGAAACGTGCCCCCAGCTGCCATGCCTATAATGTTGGCATCACTCTCTGACAGCTCAATCAAACAGAATGAAACTTGCCTAAAAAGTGGTTTTTGTTTTGTCAGAACAATTATTTTCATCTATATGAAAATTAATAATAACTAATATTATAACTTTTTTAACTCAGTTATACGAGTCTGGTACCCAATACAGTACCTTGAGTAGCTGTAGGTCAGCCCTATCTCTGATCCTCGGTCAAGAAACTACCAATAATGATCAAATCAAACGATTAGTTATAGGAGTTTTTAGATTACAATACCACATAGGACGCATCTACTTAATTTCCTTGCGAATTGGTATCCTAATGAAAGCTTAAGTTTAGAAAACTTATCTAAGAAACTAGCAACTCGTCTTGCATTAACAACAGCACAGAGAGTGCAAACTATTACTAAAATTAATATAAATAATATAGAATTTCTGAGAAATGAAGTTAAAATTAAAATTCCAGATCTATTAAAATCCTCCCGTCCAGTATCATCACAGCCTCTGCTGATTCTTCCTATTTTTATTTAACGACCAGTAATATGCCCTCTTGCTACACTTCGTTGTTATCTAAGTGTGTCTTACATTGTGTGTGTCTTACATTCAATACGTATGAACGAAGATCTTTTTATAAGTACTAGGAAACCTCATGCAACCGTCACGTCTCAAACACAAAGCAGGTGGATCAAGTCCACTCTTAGCAGTAGTGGAATAGATGTGTCCCTGTATGCCGCCCATTCCTCAAGGCATGCAGCTACTTCCAAGGCACATAGTCTAGGCGTTAACATAGATGTCATCCGTAAAACTGCAGGGTGGAGCGGTAGCTCCCAGACATTTGGAAAATTTTACAACAGAAAAGTAACTAATGATCATGACAATACCTTTGCCAAAAATATTATGTGTGATTCTATATTTGATTGAATTATTGTGATCTTAAACTAAGATGTTGTCTAAGTTTACTAAATTGTCATTTAGGTATTGATAAATACTGTGATTCTCCTGTAAGTTGATATTTTACTCTCAACATCTACAAGTAAACAAATGCTAATCTCGAGGACAAAGCACGAAGTATAATTAATGATTAAACGAACTTACCTGTACGTGAAGTTCTATCATAATTATACGAGGGCTTTGTCCGAAGAGATTAGCATCCCACCCTCCCATTATCATACCCTTTAATCCATCTGAGGTAGCAGATAAGGTAATTACCAGGTACCTTAGATTAAATTAGATTAAAATATCAACATTAGGACAAGTACTGAAAAAAAAAAGAACCTCTAAACTAAATGAAGGTGCGGATACGCAGCGCCGGGCAGCACGTGCGACAAAAATAAAAATCTCAAATAGTGCAGATTGGCGCCACCTAGTGTCTACTACAAGTAAACAAATGCTAATCTCTTCGGACAAAGCCCTCGTATAATTATGATAGAACTTCACGTACAGGTAAGTTCGTTTAATCATTAAGTATTATTTCCTCTGTACTGTAAGTAAATACTTTAACAATGTAACTCTCTCATGAATCAAATATACATATGTACTCCAAGTGGATCCCAACGCATCCGCGATAAGTACCCTCATAAACTATTCGCCCCCAAATTGTGCAGAACAAATGCTGGTGAACGTGCGCCATTGCGGCGCCTTATGAAATCATTTAATGATTACTTTGCTGGTACCGATATTTTTGTTATGTCTCACAGTGCTTACAGAAAGCAAGTGTTAAATAGGGTATTGGACATAGATGCTTGACATGCGGGTAGAAGCACAATTTACTGTTATTTATAACCTTTTTATCACGACGTATAGGTACCTACATTTCAAATGCTGACTTGGTTAACTGTACTCTAATAACATTTTCTTTTAATTTATATTATCTTTTGTATTTGTTATCGAGTAGGTACCTATCCTATAATTCTTATTTATTTTATTTTCGTTCTCTCTGTACCTAGTAATATGTGGATAAAGGTGCTGGTTGTACATTTACTTAAATCATACATTGTAAATTGGATTTATCTCTGCTCATTGTACAATTGTTTTTTATCCTAAATAAAATAAAATAAAATAAAATAAAAACAATCCCTGCCATGGCCGACGACTAGGTATTGATTCAGTAATTTCAAAGTTACTTGCGAAAGGGATTGACCGTTGAACCATATTTGGATGACCAGCATTATAATTGGGGGGATCTATTACCATTAGCTTAGTGACCTTCAGTTTTAATAGTCGCTTATCAAATTCAAGCTCAAGAACATTCTCAAATTAAGATCCGAGTCCTACGTGGCTAGCGATCAGCTGGCTCGCATTAATCCGCCGCACACGACGCCCCAATAACTGGTTGTGCCGCATCCGGCAATCCCATACGTCAGCGGGTCCGGTCGGCTGAACTCACATCTGGCGTGTCACCTCATGAGGTGAAAACCCTCAGCCTCCCACACCGCCAGGTGAAAGTTCGTTGGCATCTTTAATCTTATTCAGGTCGGCTTTGTTCTTTCTGCTAGACAGCTAAACTTTATGATTCATTAATTGAAGTCTAGCCATCAGATCCACTGTCATTGTTAAAGCATACAGTTACTCGATTTATTATACTTATTAAAATTATGACTTCATATAAGAATACCCTAAGCAGTGGCATCCCCTCCATAGTTATTTTGTAAAAGTTAAGTACAAAAATACGATTTTCTAATTTTTAGAGAGAATGAAGCAAATTAAATTATTTACGAAAAGTAACATCATCAGAACAATTCACGAAGACCTAGAGAGCGAACGTTAAATCCCTTCGAAGTGAACAATATAATATAGTTTAGAATAGTAATTAACTGTAGCTTTACATACTACTACGGAATCAAATGAATTAATAACGTGAAACGATGATTAGGCGCGGATCCACGGGATCATACCGCACCGCGTATTTGAGACTTGTCGCAATATTTTTGGCAACAGTATGAGAGCGACGACCGCTTACGTGGACGTCGCCCGGGGAATGCGACTTGCCATCCTAACACGGTTTCCCCTGTTTCTCAGGTTTACACAAAAATCCGCTCAAATTATGATAGCCTCTTGAAAAAATATATTGGCAGTGATCATATCGGAAATTGGAAAGCTGCTCGGGACCATAAACCAGCCAAAAATAAAAATATTACGTCAACGAGCGATCGTATTAGCGATGATGTAGACGATCACGCGGATGCAGCTGACACATCTGGATTATTTGCCAAATTATTTTAAAGTTTTAAAACATTCGGTACGGATACCGAACATTTCGTCATTCAACAGACTTCCGTAAATACGGTTAATACATATTGTATTTTAACAGAGTTGATTTTGAATTCAGTCATTTCGCTAGACGGTGAAAACCGAATTGAATAATATTACAAAAATAACTTTATTGTAATATGAATAAACATTAATTATTCTCAGCACAGACGCGCTTATTCAAATGCCACTCCAAAAGGCAAGGTATTTTATATGGAATGATATCCAAAAGTTGACGATTGTAAACAAAACAAACCCAAACACGATCCGGTCCGATGGCGTGATTACTCAAAATGTATAACTCCATCTTTGAAAAAACCGCTAACGCGTAACCTTCACCTTGGCGGCGAATGTAGGTCGAATCGCTTAATCGTCGGTCAGTTGCTATATCGACGACGATAGCGGCCGAATTGAGATTAGCCAACAACGCGCTTTATTAGTTTTCAAAAGGAAAATAAACCGTGTGATTACAAAGCTGTGTTGTACATCTGCCTCAGTTAATGAGGCGACCGAACACAATTTATTATCGTTGGCTTTTTATCCTCAAAACCAGGACCAGGAACCATTCGTCTTATCTTAAGATACAAGTCAGGCGTACAGGTAGGTATATCATTATAAGACTTCAATCTACGATCATGTTCAAGACTTTGCATTTTATACACGCTAAATAAATACAGAAGCCTCACAAGGCGTTGAAACTGATCAAGTGGCTACAGGTAAAGATGCATAGACTCACCATTTCGTCGTACATGGTCTGCGTGTCCGCCGTGCAGTCGTAGGCGGCATCGTATGTGAACAGCTTGTCCTGGCCCTTCGGGTTGTACACTTGCACGGCGCCGCGCTCCGGCCATACCTTTACCACCTGACACACCAAAAGACCACATTAATTGATTGAACTATTACAACGTATTAATGGTATGCTGTGTTAATTGCTTACATCTATGATATAATGCGGTTGTTATGCTACTTTTTCCATCGAAACCTGTTATCAACCCAAGGCGATGACAAAATACGTGATGATTCAAATGTTAGTTCTGCCTGAAGTTACTTCCAATAATGAAAAAAAACCATACAGTGCAGCTAATAGGTTTTTTTTAAATTTAATTATACATAAATGTTTGGGTACGGTTAAATTGATGTTTTTTTATTAGAGATAAAAAATGATTGAAACATTTCCTAGTTTCGAATATAAGCATAGGAATTATGCGGACGAGCATATTATTAGATTTATGAATCTTAGAAGGATTCCATACAAGTACTTAAAACAAAATGAATACAGCGGAGTGCTTCTTGAGGGTGCAATATTTTTATGATGAAGACATATAAGCAAATGGCTCGTATCTAGTCAGGTTTTATGCGATTATTTATTTCTTTCAGAAATGAAGCCGCCTGAGACCCTTTTGACTACAGTGACTTCTACTAATAATAGTCGAAAGCTCTTTTATTATACTTCTCCGACAAATGAATAAGCTAATATACCATCACCAGAGACTTACACTACTATTTTGCCTCTACCTTACACTTATACCATTAATCCACCTCGATTCTTAGTTTAGGATTAGGTACCTTATAAGAATATTGTGCAAAAAATTATAAACTGTTTTTATCTTTTGTTAACTATCACAGACCGATGATTATCTTTCACAAAACGATAAATAATACATTAAATGACATTTTAAACGTAACATTATAATTAATCAATTAATCACCGTAATCGTGAGCGATAATCGACGACCGGTATTGATTTTGCAAGACCTTTTCTCTGGAATGACTCATGAGACTTACGATATATTCTATAAATTCTTTTTTTGCACAATATAATATTGCCCCGCCGCCGTCTGCGGCCTACATCTGCCACACCGTGTTAGTGCACGTGCGCCATTATCCTATACCCCGTGTTAGTCGCCGATCATAATCAGACCTGTAAAGGGGCGTCAAACTTTTTATTGTCCACCGGAGGGGCCTTGGTGGACAGCCGCTCGAACCATTTCAGTTCGGGACGCTTTTTCTTCACCTAGACAAAATTAACTTAACTTAAATAAGTATAGTTTATGACGAGTCCCTCAGACTACTGCTATACCAGGGAACTATTTGGAATTACATTCGGAACTTATAGTAAAGTTTGCTTGCGTAACTTTTTAATAATTATGTTTTCAGCTTTCTTCATTGTGTAAAGTTAACGCTGCAAACGTAGTTTACCTCAATTCCATCAGAAGTTCGTAAGATTTGGAAAGCACCATATAATAATTTGATTTCATCTCCAATTACGTCTTTAACATGTATAAGGTATGTAGCGTTGCTCAGTGATCATCTTATCACTTATATACTTTACTCGTTTACATGAACTCCTAAAACCATGTAGGACAAAACCTTTTTGCATGCAATATGCCAAATTGCTAATTAAATGTTATTAGTTTGGAACGTCGAGAGTTCGCTTTATTTGCGCTTTCCCTGTTAAATCAATATTTGAACACGAGATTGCGTATTTCGTACGCTGTGATTGTAAACGTACAATTGTCGAGTGTGTCACATTACGTGGCTGATGTTATGTAAATTGCAAGCAAATGTTTGACTTCAAACAATGCGTTTTGCGGATCCATCTTATCTCGTGCCGTCCGAAATAACATGAGGTAAAATTACACGAATAATATTATTATAAACTTGAATTTTATTTGAATATATACTTCGTGTTCTGAAGGTTGATGCTCGGTAATAACTCGTGTGGTCCCCAAGAGCAAAGTAATTTCCTTGTAATTGAAGTACAAAATCCTTTGTTAAAGGTATAATTTTTCAGCATTTACCTAATCATTGTCATTAGTCATGATGTCTATTATAAAGTACAATCGGATCATAAGTGTTTTTCTTGCAAGAAACGTCGAATCTCAGGGTACGGAACCTTGAGGGGCGCATAGTGCGGCGCGCGGCAAGTGCGTCGCAGCAGGAAATCAAACAGAACGTGGTTTTTCACGGCTAGTTGCGCACGCGCACCGCACCCGCTTTCAGTTGCACATTATCTGCGATGTCGTAACTCATTTGCGGTCTGAACTATAGCACCCTGTCGGATTAGCGGCTATGGGAATGAGATAACATTACCAACTACTGAATGTGGACTACTCTCGAGGCTTTGTGTTTTTCAGGGTAAAATAAAAAACATTAACAACAGTTAGGTAATTAAACACTAGGTATAAAAATACTTTAGACATTCACTCCGGAAAACGTTAGCAAGACTAATTAAGACGTCTGGAAAATCTCAAGTAAGTAGATTAAAAACGTGATTGCTTTCTAAAAGTTGGTGGAAAACATGTTTTAATTATATCCTCACGCAACTCCAGAGCTAGTAAACAAAATGACCGAGCGCGGATACCGAATATACTCACTAATGAGTCTAATAGCAAAGTCTGCGCACGTTCTTTCTACACACGTGCCGGTGTGTGTTGCCGTTTTTGCAAAATACAATTATTACCGCGATTACGATCGCTGCGGTGGAATTGGTGTAACAGCATCTTCATCGGCGGCCGCAACACCAACAAAACATTTGGCAACAGAGACCACCTGATACAACAAGCGATTGTTGCACAAAATTAAACCAAATTGATCATTAATCTCGGCGCGCTCAAGGTCGATTTCGGAGCTGTTGAATTTCCGAATTGCCGGCGGAATGTATTGTTGCTGCACTGTACTGAAACCGCTACCCGTTCGGGTTTCACCGCAACAAAAACCAGCGTCGGCATCTCCAACGTACCACGGAAGATCGCTTTAAAAAACTTATTACCGAGCAAACTTCAATCTGTATCGGATACGTGAGTTCACCTTTTTGTCACTTTTTTTATTCCGGTACTTAATTTTCCGTGACTGGGGAAGTAAATTGTGAGGCGATACGTCATCGTGTCAGCCGTCTATATTCAGGTACCCAACGGTCTAAAAAATACTGAAAATTAATTTCGTATAGAGTTAGTCGTACATATCCTGTGCCTTGATTGAATTTTAGACATGTGCGATTAAACTTTTATACAAGATAATTCGCGATTACAATAGCGCGACAGGTTTATTATAGAATTGTCCAAATAGTGTCGGGGCGAGACGGTGATGTCAAGTTACCATTTCTAAAGGGCAAGCTGGACACTCCCGCACCTACCCGACATAGTACACGCGACACGATATATTCTCGTGCAATTTATTTTTTAGAGAAACGTTTAATATTCGTGACTTTATTGATTGGAGTAGGTCCGCGTTGCTTCTTGTGACCTAGCCAGCTGTCCGCGGCTCGGATATCTGTGCGCCACAGAAAGTGTCCGCAGCAAAAACATCAATAAATCGAGCACAGTGATACTGTACAATGCACGGGGCAGAAGGCCACGCCAGGTGATCTGCTCGATATGGTGTAGCCCTGTATGGACATTACCGCTCACCTACTTACGCGTGGCCAGCCTCCACACATTGCGTACGTTTTATTTTAAGAATGTTAGCTCAGATACTGCAGATGAGATCGTTGGCTGCTCTGCTGATGAAATGTTTACTGACAAAACAACATCATCGTAACGGAATTGTACCTAAATCTCTGTTTGATCGACAGCCATTGCTTTTGGTACTTGCTAACAACATACGTACAGCAGTTTTTTGCCCTGATCTTGCATAGGATTTTATTTGTGTAATTGTAAGTTGACTATGCTTAGTTTTCTTTTCGTGCATGCATTACAAAATAGACTCACAATGAATCCCTCTATCAAACAGACCTTTGATAGGTATAACACACTGTGGCTTAAATGCAGTGCAGATAAACGAGATGTCCTATATAAGATGCGATTAGAAGTAGATAGGTATCTGTCGAGTTAACATTTACATATTCAAACGACAGGTAAGGCAACAAATTATCTATGAATGGAGTTAATTACTCTAGTGGTACCTAAGCAAGTTTAGCGAGGACGAGATGCGCATGCGCACGGTCTTTGTTTTCTCGCAGCCAGCGGCGCCAAACGGGACCACGTTTATCTAATTATGACTTCTTAGTGTTTGAAGAACTTGTCCACTGTCGCCAGACCGTGATTAGAACATTAACTCATACTTAACAAATAGGTCTACCTACCGTGCTTGAAACGGTCCTTTGTTTGGAATATACGATGGTGTACGAATGACGTTCATTATTATTTATACGTATATAGACACGCCTACCTAGTTCGCAAAATTGATTCAGATATCTCAGAACTGCATACAGAGCGCGTCATATTTGACTAAATACTTATTATTAATTATAACTATTCTGGGCTGGATGGATGTAACAAGGCTACTACTTGAATACAACTAACTTTGGGCAAAAGCTACATAATTATTTGTAATTCGCGAGGGCACAACTAATGAAGGGACAGGTACTTTTAAATAGATTACTCAATATTATACATCTACCCTCTGTAATGATTTACTACAGGGGTCTGAAATGGCCAATGAGCTATCCCTAGCCGCATATACAAAACAATTGAGTTATCTATGACATGTGATGTATTGTAGCCCAATGTGTACTAAATAATTTCCTTAATTGTTGTGCCCACAATAATAATTACAAACATGAATCAGCTGATGTACTTCATCAGCTGATTCTTACAATCATGCATGGGAATCACACAGATGTATGAATATTAGCTGAATTTTCAACAATTCCATTTAAAGTTAATAATTTGTTTAAGAGGAATGGCTTGGTGAGGACTTTAGACCCCTTGGACTACTGTGTGAAATCAGTTGTACTTATAATTTTTTGTGTTAAATTTACTTACCAACAATCACACATTGGAAATATCAAAAATTGCTTGCATTTATTAATTCCCTTCATCTGATATAAGAATCAGAATCAGAATTTTTTTATTCATGTAAACCAATACAGGCACTTATGAATCGTCAGTAAAAAATAAATAATAATATGTACTTATATTTTAGTAATTAGATGATAATATAAACAGTGGTATAGTAGCAATAGATGATTCAGACAGAGTGAGGGCCGTTGCACCACAGAGTAGGAAGCAACTGCAGCAAATATTTGTAATACTGTGTTAAACATATGCAAACACTGTATTATCATATACATCATACATCATAGACTGTGTAATTTACTACTGAATAAATTAGTCATTTAGTAAAGAGACTTTCTGCAGACCTTGTGTAATAGTCAGTCATTAGCCTGGCTATTAAATCATTTAGATTGATTATAAACTTTAGATTGATTTATAAAAAAAATGCAGTTAGATAATTAAGTAGTTTTTTTAACTATTTATTTTGTAATTAGGTAGTTACCCACTATAGTCTAGTTTCATAATACTGATTTAGTAAATAAAACACTGCTGTAAGTAGATACACTTTAAGTAATTCTACTTAGGTAAGTAGGTAACTATTAGTAAATTAGGTATCCTTCAATAGTTTTAGTGATAATGATTTATCTATTTGCTGGCTTATTGATTCCAAACTTAATTTTTAATACTCTTGTTGATGACCAAGATTTACCTTCTGCTGACAAAATGATGACAAACATTACATTTAATTAGGAAATAATTACTGTGGTCATTTTGCAGAAGAATCTCCTAGCTAAGACACCAATGAACATTTCGTCAACAGTGACATGGGAGGCGAGAACCGATTATTTTAATCAAGTCATTGTGTTAATGTCGCCGACACCTCACTCGGCAACGAGGGCCATTGTGCAACAAGCATTTGTCTAACATTTGGCGCTCTGTGTTTGTATAGGCATCAAGTGTGCAAGGAATGCCAGCAGCCGGCCTACGCGCTTCCTCGCGCCCGGACCCTTTCTTCGACGGCAAACCGTATAACGCGGATGCCTAAATAATTCACGAATGCACGAGATACGTCGCCGCCGGGCGCTCGTAAAATAAACTAATACTCTTACGAAAAATAAGAATATGTCCAGAATATTTGCCAGACGGCAAGTGATCGAGCCGAGTCGACGCACCGAGTCCGCGCACCCCGCACATCACATAAACAACGCGCGGGCTGCCACCGCTCACCTCCTCGTAACCCTCGATAGTCTCCCTCTGGGAGAGCGGCCGGCACCGCACCACCACCTTCACGCACTCGTTGAGGGCCGTCCGCGGCCTCGCAGACTTCTCCATCTTCGAACGACCCCTTTCTTCGCGTATATTTTGGCCACACTTCGAAGTCACCGATATCGATCCATTCGGGGAGCCCTTATCGGCATCACCTGTTCGAACAAATCCCGCGGACGACGAAAACAATATACCCGATACGAGAACACACACTAATAAAATATGTAGCACACGATTCAATATTTAGAAACGTAACAAATTTAATAAAAATCGTAAGTTATCTATCAGACGACCGTAATACCACCGTCAACCACATATGAACATCACTTTTCAACTGATAATTTGATTTGACTTTAATTTCCCGCTGTACTGTCGAGCTACTAGCATCGCTCACTATTTATTTTGTGTCGTACACTTCTCCACACAACTTGCTATCTTATTTCAATAATATGGTTTATATTACTCACGTTGATGCATTGGCTTAAAGTCCAAAATTGAGTATCAGAACATGAAGTTAGATAACAATATAACGGTGCTATGTACAACACAAACTGTAATCTATGGTTAGTGGGAAAACCTTTTTGACAGTTGTTATAATAGTTGCTATACTCAATATTTTGTAAATAGTCTGTATAGTTTGTGGTTAATACCATAGACTACACTCGTAGATGAGGAATGTGTAAACCAAATCACTTTTTCAGGCTTTACCACAGGTGTAAAATAAACTTATATTTTTTATTGTTGAAGTTACCATTGTGGGTGGTCTGGTAGGTAGATGAATTGAAATTTCTATTAATAAGTTAAGCTTTTTGTTTGATCAATCATTTATTAAATTCTTCGCTCAAGTCGCGAATTCTATTGTTTTTATAGTAAACGTACTATAATTGGCGATCTATGTATTTAAATAAAATTTATCTTAGTTATTTATCTGTATTTAAAAGTGGAAAAAACAAGATATCCATAGAGGAGCATTCTGATTATAAAATGTTCACCACAGAGTATAATGTTGACAGTCAAAATAAAAACAAACTGCTTTGCGAATAATTTTTGTATTTATTTATTAAAGTGTGGATTTTGTCATAAATGGAAACAAAGTCATGAAAAGCAAGTTTCTGTCTGTTCTCTGTATTCCATAGCGTTAGTTCGTTGTGTGTAATAGATTAAAAGTTTTATCAAGAATTTCTACTTGTTGCTGTCAGGCAGTATGTCTACGAATCTAACCATTATTCTTAAAAGAGCAAGTAAAGTCTACCGTGAAGGTGTAAGTGTATTAATTTTTTATATTATTAACTAAAAACATCACACAACTAACATAACAACTAAAATCAATCGTCAGAAGTCTGTGAAGTTGAATATCTTTAATAAAGCTACCTATTGTGTATATCACCCATTTGTAACAATATCCACACCCTCACATGTCCCTGTACGCCACTAGAAAAAACCAACAACATCAGATACTTAGGTACTCAAATTGATGAGTCCCTTACATGGTAAGTACAGCTGGACCTTTTGTCCTCACGCACGCGCATGTTGATATGGATATTCAAAAAACTTAGAAAAGTACTCAAATTAAATATGTTAAAAACAATTTACTACGCCTTGGCTCAATCAATCTGAAGTTACTGCATCCCTGTATGGGGTGGGGCCTGCAAAACGAAACTTATTAAAGTTGAACGTGCACAAAGGTCCTTACTCAAAGTAATGCTTAATAAACCTTTTCGCTATCCTACATACATACATACATACATCATCATCACGCCTGTATTCCACGAAGGGGTAGGCAGAGGTGCACTATCGCTATCCTACAGTGCACCTATATAAAGACTGCAACGTATTGTCGGTAAGGCAACTATTCATTCAACACACTACACTTCGCAAACACAATGAATTAACCTACGACGTTAGCATGACCTATCTTGAAAGAAGAAAAAACCGAATATGCACAACTGTAAAACCCAAAACTGTCTTTCTCCGGCGACACTCATGTTTTCTTGCTTCGTACTTGTATAATAAATTAAACCCACTTCTAAATCTTTACCCAAAGACATTGTATGAGTGTAAAAATATTTATGTAGTCTAGACTATTACGACACGGAGTCCCTATTTACTATTTTAAACTAATTCTCTACAATTTATATTTAGCCAGTATCTTCTCTTTAAACCTTACTTACATACAAAAACACCAAATTACACAAACTACACACCTGAGACACTATACACATTACACACTCACACACACCCACACACTCACACACCCCACAACATGAAAACAGACACACAAACTTTTGATCTCACATCTGCTGTAACTCACTCACCGCGGGGAGAGTCCTGGAGTCCTGAAATATAGGGTTGCCCTAGTTTAGGCTCCAGTCCACTCCCTATAACCAACTTCAAATGTGCCTGTAAACCTTAAGTTAAAATAATTATACCTTTAGCTTAGTTAATCCCAACAAGTGTAATAGATTTTAGCAAAACCTAATGTTGAAATTAAATAAATTTTATTATTATTTTGTTATTATTATTTATTATATTTTAGGAGGTAATAGCTGGTGTGGCCGTAGTCGAAAGCAGCAGCGATGTGAGGCACGAGGGCCTTTCGCTGACCATGGAGGGCTCCGTTAACTTGCAGCTCAGCACCAAGAATGTTGGCATATTTGAGGCCTTCTCCAACAGCATCAAGGTGAGACAAGAACCATTGTCACTTATCCATAGATAGTTTTTACTCAATTTTCTCGACATTACCTACACCACTGAGTAAATTAAAACCTACCTACTTGCTAACATGTATAATATTCTCAAACTGGGGTCAATTACAGAAATAATATTTATGAAATTGGTCATCACAGACACTGGCACAGTAGCACCTCAGTGTAGCTAAGTATTCTAAGGTCAATCTATGAGCCCCACCTGCTACAGGTGGGAATTGTGGTTTTCCAGTCCCCTGACACCCCCTAACCACATTCCAATCTATTTTTGTTCTACAATCAGACTTTTTTGATTAAACAAATAATTTATTCGTATTTCATTCAACAGCCAATAAATCTAATAAACACATGCATAGAACTTGCCCCACCTGGCAAGATACCGGTTGGAGTCACAGAAATTCCCTTTGAGATGCCACTGAGGGCCCGGCAGGCGGTCTCACCAGGATACCCCGGTCTGCTGGAGACCTACCACGGAGTGTTTGTCAACATCATGTACACTCTCAAGTGCAGTATGAAGAGATCATTCCTGAATAAACCGTTGAATGCTAGTTGTCAGTTCTTTGTGCAATATAAACAGGTAAGTTTATACATATATCTTATCTGTAATGACTTGTATAGAGAGACTTATTTCTTGGGCCTAGACATTAGTCTAATTATAGTCTGTGAGCTATGGTTATCCCTGTATAAGTATTGTGACATAGCACTCAATAACTAGTTTCCATTTTTCTGAACACCATTCGGCAAAGATCCTCCATAAAACTTGGACCTTGGTCAATAGGTAGCTAAGAATAGTAGTTGATGTTAATAATGTCGGTAGCAAGATCCAGCCCCACTCAAGCCAGTCCGGTGCGAGATCAATCCGGCGACGATCCGCGCGTCGAGCACGAGCAGCGCCAGCGCGCGCGCACCCATGCCGCACTTTCAGATCTACGCGGAGATTGACTCCACCGTGTGCCCGCTCGACAAACCCCTCTCTGGCAAGGTAAGACTTTAGAATCAGTTAATTAACATACACTCATTGTATCATGTCAAACTATTCTTGGCTTCTTGTTTTATCTTTTTTTAAATAATAAAATAAGTAAACAAGGCGTATTTAATGGGTACACACCATGGAGATATTATGACGGAGAAGGCATATCGAGCCCGCGCTGCGGATTTTTTTTCTGGTTTAACTGACTCCGCCATTGTTGGTTTCCCATATAGTTACCGTATACTACAGGTGCTTGAGATAACAACAATGGCGGAATAATTATCGCAGAAACATCGGAAGAGTAGATTCGTTATAGGTACTCTAGTTACTCTATGGTACATACAATGGACAGGAAGCGATCCCAGTAACCGGTCACAGGACAATCATGAGAAAAGAAAAATATTTATAGCAATATTTTATAGCAAGTGGGCCTGCATCAAATTATTATCTCAAATTATTAAAATAATGATTATATGTCACGACACTAGAACAAGTAATGTTAATCCCAACTGATTTGGTTTTCTATATACCTGTATTGACTTACAGATTCGTGTTGACGAGTGTTCAGTACCTATCAGGTCGATAGAGCTGCAGCTGGTGCGCGTCGAGACCTGCGGCTGCGCTGAGGGGTACTCCAGGGATGGTTGGTTACAGTTACTTTACTGCACTACCCACACCCAACCCTGCTGAATATCACGATATAGTCACAATCTGATATAAAATAAACATCCACTTACTAACCTGTTGCACCTTCAACAACTATCAATTTCAGGACCTTTGTCACTCAACCCATCATCAACCTTTACTAATTGAAATATTTTGTTATTAAATATATTGTTCTGCTTTACACCATGTCAGAGAAAATCATATTTATGTAAAAAACACAGCATTCCAGACCAATGAATAATTTATAAATCATATGAAACCCGTATAGCAGGAGGTGGTCCTACGTACTGCTAGTGTAATGGTGATTGGTGATGTGTTCAGCTACGGAGATCCAGAACATCCAGCTGGGCGACGGGGACGCGCGCCGCGGCCGCGACATCCCGCTGCACATGGTGCTGCCGCGCCTCTTCACCTGCCCCACCACCACCACCGTCAACTTCAAGATTGGTAACTTATCAAACATACCCCAACCAAACTTATTATCCATTTCAATCCGTCACAAGTTCGCGTTTTGGCTAACATGTTTTATTTGTACTGAAGTCGCTTTTTAAGTTAGTCTAACAATTTATAGCGATTCCTAGAAAAAATATGGTCACGCGGGACGCGAATTAACATCCCGAATCTTAAAGTTAGTATGGAACAGTCAAGTCAAGTGGATACCGAGCGGAGTTTTAATTTAGTTATAAAAACATATGCACTCTAAGATACATTTTGTATGTTCTTCCAGAATTCGAGCTGAACATCGCCGTTATATTTGAAGATGATTATCTGGTGACTGAAAATTTTCCAATATTGCTTCTGAGAAGCAGATAGTTGTAAATACGAATGTGATGAAGTGTGTAAGGCTAAGATTAGTATTTAAGTAATAAAAAAGTGAAAATACTATTATGTATTACAGGCAAAATGTAAGTAAATATGTAACTCACCCGCAATTAAATATGAATAATTTGTTTACCTGTTGTGTTTCTTACTTCTATGTATTGATTGACGCATTGATAATATTTTACTTAAAAATATTATCAATACTTTTAAATTGGGTGCCCACAGAAGAATACTCTTTTAGGAAGGTGTGCAACCGAGCAGCTTTTGTGCTTGGTCGCCTTCATTATCTGATCTGCAAGCGGATTTAGTCTAAAATGTCCCTTAGAAATAAGGTGACGCTTTACAAAATTTGTGTCCGCCCCATTATGTCCTATGCCAGTGTAGTCTTCGCTCACGCGGCGAAGACACACCTCAACCTGCAAGTAGTGCAGTCCCGGTTTCTCCGTAGGGCCGTAGGTGCCCCGTGGTACATACGGAACGTAGATCTCCACTCCGACCTTGACCTCTTCTCCATTCAAAAACACTTCAAAATAGCGTCCGAACGCTATTTTAAAAAAGCCGCGTCGCATTAAAATCCTCTAATTGTCGCCGCCGGCAATTACGAGCCAGACCCCGCGTACACATCATCAACACGACGCCGCCGTCCGCGGCTCCGTCCTCGACCTCGCCGGCGAGGTCGAGGAACCCCCTCTTCCGCTCGTAGGTGCATCTTTGCACCTAGGAGCGCAGTCATTTCTTCTCCCCTCACGGTAACTGCCCAAGCCGAGGTCGTGCCCCATGTGACGCCCTTGAGCTAGTTGCCCTCCTCTTCCGCCCTTAAGGCTTTGGCTGGAGTCGCACTCTGCACTCGCCACTCCTCCGGTGAAGCTGTAAAGGCTAACTTACGGCCAACAGCGTAGTCCATTAAAAAAAAAAAAAGAATACTCTTAGGGAATACATTATAATGTGAGTGCTCATGAGTGCTGATGGAAAAGTAAACTTTGCCGTGTTCTCTATTTCATTCATATTCCATGGCCTCTTTCCAAAGTTTAGCTCTTGAAGCCTTTTGATGGTATCAAATCTTCGATATTATAAAATTCTTAGCTTCAACCTAATGGCAACCACACAATAACAATTTCATCGCTGAAACTAAAATAATTATAATAATTTTACTCCATTTATCTTAGAAAATCTTTGTACACCATATGATATGGTAAAACATGATGGATCTGACACTAATTTTAATAACATCAATGTGCAAGCTATTGTATATTTGAACCTACCCGTGTTTTGTGCAAATAAAAATATTGTATTGTATTGTATTGTATTGGTAATTTTTGACAGATAGATCATTTGACGTGGTAATTTTTGACAGATAGATCATTTGGCCTGACGACACCTACTCTATGGGCCTGACCATCGAGGCCTGTGACATTAAAATAGTATAGTAGTGATCACGCCTATCATAGGCGGCCTATGACAGCATTAGTTCCTTGAAGTGTCATTGGCACGGGAAATACTCTGCCATAGCATTAGCTGTCATATTTAGCGACACTGTCTATGGTCTCTGTCTATGGTAACATGGCTACTCGTGTACGGTACTCTGTTTGTGTTTTTTCAAGAAGAGTTAATCGAGATTTTGGATTTACTTGGTAGCTAATCCTTACCGATTGTGCCTTAATTCAAGATTTGATACAAATAGTTTAAAGTTCTATCAGTGACTTTGTCTGTAATTAACATAGAGCGCTACACAATGCAGAAATTTTGGAAGTGTTACGTTTGTAGGTTAGAATTGTGAAAATACGACTTAGCAGGATTATCGCTGATTATCGGAATAACGGGAATCGTAGATACTGTTCTTGTTTGCTATCATGCATAGTGTAATAGTTTGTAAAATCAAAAACATTTGTTACAACCTGTATAACAATTGTTGTATGTATGATGTGTTAGCGGATGGTTGGAAGTTTTTATCAGCACGTGTGAGGTATTGTAAGAAAGGACGTATGTGTTTTCTATAATTTTTCAGTGATTTCTGTATATTATGATTTATGGTGTACAAATAATTCATGTGCGTATATATATAATAGTTAGTGTTATTGGTAATTAATTGACCGTTCTAATTATGTAAATAAATAAATGGGTTATTAATAAAGAAATATTCAGTCTGATGATGTTGTTTTATTTATTGTAGCGCAATGAATCCGTATTTTAGGAACTTAATGTAATAGAAAAGTGAAATAAAAAGTAATCTCATTAAGTGTTTGATAAAATTATTCCTATGAGGTGCATCACTGTAATCGATATCGATATTTGAGTTTTAAGGCGGAGCCCATCACTATAAGTGACAGCAGCGCTGTAACAATTCTTGGAACTAATCGCCACTGTCCTATCTGTAGTATAGTAGTGATCTGTGCATTAAAATATGACAGCTGATCCGACAAAACACGTTCGTTTGCATTGTTATTGTTTATCACGTTGATTATTGTACTAGATAAACTTTATTGATATTCCTATTAGTTGTATAAAACGAGAAACCAAAAATGTACCACTTCTCGAATCAACAGGTATATCATCATAATGCCTATGAACAATGTCCCATTTTCATCGATCATTCAAAATATCATACTATGACTGGTAGCACATCAAACAATCAATTTGAACCAGTTTTGTCACAAAATGTTGTCACAAGACAACAGGAGGTCCAACGAGATTATATCAAACCTGATAAGATCGACAAAATTAAGAAAAAGGAGACAAGTACAAAAAGTGTAGATACATCGAATTTTAGTATAGAAGAGCGTCTAGTGGCCGCTGTATGGGTGCACGAGAGGAAGATGACCAAAACCAGCATGGGTCAGGTAATGACTACTTATTTGCAGTCTTACATCAAAATTAATTCAGACACAAAATGATGATATTTTGTAAAACAGATCAAGCATGACTTTAGACAAAGATTTGGGCGGGAGCCACCGGCTAAGAACACCCTGTTAGTGTGGGAACGCAAGTTGTTCTCCTCCGGCAGCGTGTGTGACGCGCCCCGACCGGGCCGCCCAGTTAACAGGTGAGGAATATTAACAGAATTGTCATATTCCAGAAGGAGCCATGTGGATGATGTGGCGGCATCAGTCCGCGCGGCGCCGGCTCTGTCGCTGCGGGCGCGCGCTCTCGCTCTGCGCGTGCCACGGACCACCCTCCGGACTATTCTGCACAAGGATCTTGCCCACATTGGCAATAGACCTCGAGATATCAGCCAAAAATCTACATGTAATATGATTTTTCAATATCTTCCAAAGTTATATTTATATAACTTATACTTTTCCATTTGATAGTGCTTATTTTGCGTTGAATAATAACATGTATCATTTGTTGTCAGGCAAGTCTCAACTGAGAAAGGTGAAAAAGCAAGTGCCAAAGAAGCCCCCGGTGCAGGTCCCCCGCGAGTGTAGCGCGGCGCCCCCCGCAGCCCTCGCGCCGCTACTACACTACACGTCGATACCTCACAATGTGCAGACACATACCTGCCTGTAACATACTCATGCATGAACCAATGAAATTATCTGCTCCTCAGAAAGTTGATTTACAGTCGTGAGACTATTGGCATACATCTGTGTATATTCATTGATGGTGGTGTGTAATTATGTAAATTTTTTTATGTAAATAAATTAGTTTAAATCAGTTATTAAATTGGTTCTGTATTAACAAATAGTTTATTATATCACACTAAAGAAAATATCTATTTACAATTTCATTATGATTTGTATGTGCCTACCTAAACAGGCGAAAGTACCAGATGAAGAATATCATATATCACATAATATCTAGTACATGTTTGTAAAAATACAGTATAGTAGGTATAGACACAAATTTCACATTTTCAAATACTAAAACCCACCAAGGATATTGCTATAATACACAATTATATATTTATTACAAAAACGTATGTAATTCACCTCTCATTGATTACTTACATCTTTTATTTTATAAAATGATTGAGTTTATTTCATTCCTTAACCTCGTCCGAGTGGAGACGATTAGTACTTCAACATCAAAGATTGATAACTTATGACCGTTTGTTAGACATACATATATTTTACAATGTCCAAAACTAGACAGTTACATCCGGCCCCGTCCGATAAGGTGACCTTACATTTTGCAAGGGTTCCGAGCGTTGGACGAGGTCACGTGTAGCACGAGCATGCTCAGACGGTGGCGGAGGGGGGGGAGGGGGGCGCGCGCGGCTGCACGTGGTTGCGGCACAGCCCGTAGAACTGCTGCGGCCGCAGCCCGCGGCGCACAGCCTCGAACCTGGACACGAACACCCCTCTTAATATCTGTCATTTAAGTGCTTTATTTCATGGTTTTCCCATTCCGTTCACATTGAGCGAATCGATAGAATAGAGGCTCGCCATCTATTTGATTAGATCAAAGACACATCGGCCATAACTGAGCGTACTGCGGTACCCTGCTGTTTACACTACTGCCTTATGTGGCGGTTATAATGAATGTTTGTGTGTCGGAGGAGAGCAGTGTACTGACTTCCAGCCGACGTGCGCGTCGCAGCCGGCGCAGAGCGCGATGGTCCAGCTGTAGCCCGGGAACCAGGAGTACTCGGCGGAGGGCGCGCCGCTCAGCGCCGTGCTGGCCGCGCGCGACACCGTCACCAGGTCGTGCATGTACCCGCCTGGTATCGACGACAACAATTATAACAATCTCACTGACTGACGAACTGATATTATCGCTGATACTCATCGTATGCAACTACATGATTCAGTGGGCATGATTCAAACCAGTAGACCAAGCCATGTCGCATCTTCAGGTACGAACACCAATGAATGTAGACGGACAAACAGTTTAACATACAGAAAGTTATGATCATTTTATAGTAGAACACTCTTGTACTGAAATATGTCACTTTAAATGGTGTGTAGAGATTTAATATCCATATATGTTGGTGATGAAATCACTTGTATTGTTTGAACTTAAAAAGTTCTGCACCACAATGAACAAGTCACAAATAAGGACCCCGACTATGTTCAAATCAAGTACATAATTTAACATGGTTCTTTGTAATGACCTGCCTTTAACACCAATGGCTTAGTGGTTGGAAGCATTGTTCTAGCAAAGTTCGATCTCCACACTGACTGCTAATCTTTTGACGGGGCTCACTTCCAGCAGAAGTATTTGAGTTAGTGGAGGTAAGGAACGGGAGTCCAAGTATGATGTGTGATAGATAAGCTTGCATCGCTTGATAGTGAACAGAACTTGCCAGGGTTGGTGTAGTTGGAGTGCACGCCCTCGCTGGACATGGCGAACATGTCCTCGCGCCGCGCTATCTCCGCCATGCACCCCGAGCAGCACAGCGCGCTCTTCTATTACATTCAAAACACAAAACAGTAGGTACTATGCATTAGGTCCTGGCCACACTAGAGCGTCAAGATATGTGCGGCAACTTTTTGCCAATACTAAAACGTACTGTTTTCACTCATAAAGAAAGCTCAGTATTCAATGAAATGTCGCGTGGCTTTTACTACAGATATTCAGTCTTTATGTGTTTGCACAGATCACGTCTTGGTATTGGCTAACATTTAGATTCCCCAGCCCGATTAAGTTAGTCCGCAGTGTGTGCATGTGTGTGTTAGTGTGTGTGTGTGCATGTGTGTATGAAGGGTGCGCGTGCGGGTGTGAGTAGGTACTCACGCGCGCGATGAGCTGCACCTCCAAGTGCAGCCGCAGCAGCGCGTCGTCCACCACGAAGAGCGCGATGCTGTCGCGCGCCGACAGCGCCAGGTTGGACGCCACCCAGAACGACAGCGACACCGGGTCCTCCGGCAGCTTGTCTATATACGACACGTTTATACTCATTACGATACCTCCGCAAACCACCTGCATTGTAAATGGATCGACCCTTTCTACGGATTTCAATATTAAAAAACATAAAGGTAAAAACAAGCTTTTATGTAATTACCATTACCATTAAATATTTTTTTAGTTTTTTTTTTTTTTATTGGGTCACTTTAACATTGGATACATTGCATGTTATATATAAATCTAGCTTAATGTATTCTAAGTCTAAATGCTCCAACTATTACAAAAGAACACAGCATTCTTAATAATAAAAATTTACCCTACACCTTGAACAAAATTAAAAAAAATCCAGTTTATAAAGTAATGGTCATTTGGATTTAATGTGACTTTGTATTAGTTTTCGTGTTCTCTTCAGCAAGCCCTTTCATTTGATACCCATATCGTGGTAGTGCAGAAAAAAAAACTAGTCCGCCATATTGGAATTAGAATGACGTCACATAGCTAAGTATGCATTGTCATCCAAAATAAGCGTGTATACCAATTTTCAGCTCAATCGGTTAAAGATAACTGATCTAAAATTCAGTTGCAAGATTCCACCCGGACATACAGATGTTGCAAGCTAATATAAAGCTTGTAAAAAGAAAGGAATGTAGCGATGATCCAGTACTTCACTTGCATCACTTATGATCAGTAAGTTAAATAGCAAAGCGTGTGTAATAGTGTAGTGTTCGGTATTCACCCAGCATCATTGTCTTGAAGTACTCGCCGATGACCTCGCGCATGCGCCCGTAGTCGAAGATGTCGTACACGAACAGCGGCCAGGGAGTCACCGCCGCGTCCATGCTGCGCAGCCGCGCGTCCAGCCTGCGACGACACTAGGCGCGTACCCGGCCCGGCAGCGGCCAACTGTGCGCGACCTGGCCGCTTGCCAGGGCGTGCGCTCATGCCTTTATAATACTTGTAAACAATTCTGATATACCTGTGGCCATCTAATGCGCACCGCGGATAATTTAAATATGTTAAAACTACTATGTTACGTATGGTTCCACTATTTAGTCTGCGTTACACATCTGCTCACCACCTACTGCCTTCCACGGCCGTTATAATACAATTGGAGTATTTTCATACATAACTTGCGGTTGATTTTGCTTATATACTTTTGTAAAACTAGAGCAGTGCGGGTAGCACGCATGTCGAGACTAGATTTCTGTCACGGATTCATTCGCTCACTCTCTGTCTTTTACATGCGAGTGAATCAACTGAATGCACAACATGCAAGTTAATGTACAATAAAAAAGACAAAATCAACAGGTGACAAAATACTGGTCGTAGCGCACATGCTACAACTGTAGGTTCTCAATGGAAAGAGGCCATTAAAAAAAAAAAAAAAAAACTGTAGGTTTGAGTGTTTGCGTAAGTGTATTGAAAGTATGAGATGTACGCACTGCTTGTGCGTGCGGCGATGCGAGTCGAGGCTGGCGAGCCGCGCGCGCTGCAGCGGCTCGCACAGCCGCACCTCCGGCAGCACCACCACCTCCACCATCACCATCCTGGGGGAGAGGGGGGCGTACACGTCAACACTTTAAACACAAACCGCTACATATTGATTTTGCGATATAATTTTTTAAATAATGTGTATGTACAAAATCATCAAAGTTATGATGAAATAATCGATAAGGATATGGCCAGGTCTCGCCTTACGATGCAGCGTAGCAGTCAATAATACATGTACCTGGAGAATATGTCGATGGGCACGGTCTGCTTGGGCATCTGTTTGAGCCGGATGCGGTGCGTGGCGCGCGCCTTGAAACTGAGCGGCGCGTCGCCCTCGCCCGGGCCCACCTCGAACACCTCGCACACCGCGCCGTACCCCGACACCGCCGCGCCGCTCTCGCTGCACACACACTGTGTTATTGCAACCCACCATTGCTGTGTTATTTCATTTTAACCATGCGCATGCATGATTAAAATTTGTGTAAGTTACTAAAATATCTGTGTCAGCCTCCTCTATTAGTATCTAGATTATATGTATCAAAGGCATATATAGATTTCTAAACGGTGAAGGAAAACATCGTGGGTGCACGTCTGTAGAAAGGCGTGTGAAGTTCACCTATCCGCACTTGGCCAGCGTGGTGGACTATGGCCCAAATCTCCCTCGTATTGAGGGTGAATGTGCCCGGTATAATGGCAATAGGCTCACCCCCTATTACATTGGGACCAAAATACACCGGCGAAGTGTTGGTGCACTACAGTGCACCTCTGCCTACCCCTTCGGGGAATACAGGCGTGATGATGTATATCGATTCTTACAACTTATTTTCATACATATATCCTCAAGGTAATGGAAATTCTAATACAGGGCATTGTTCAATACAACAATAAATTGATCATAAATTTGGGGCTATTATTGGAGGACTAATAATAAAATAAGTGAGGTTTAATACTCGGGACACAGCAGTCCGAACAGTTTGTCGTGTTGTATGGCCCGCGTGAGCATGGCGGCGTCGTGCATGTTGGTGACGAGCATGGGCACAGTCTCGCCGGGGAAAACGCAGCCATGGTGAGCCACCGCCGGCACGCGGCCCTCCCAGCCCGCCTCCAGCACACTGCGCCCACGCACCGCCACCAGACCCGGACCCATGTACTACCAAACAAACATCCTGTCAGCCGCCCACAACCCAGATAATAGCTAGTGGCATCTTCATTTACTAAAACCACACCTAGCTTAGGGAAACTACTTGTTTTGCATTACATTGTAGAGAACTTGAAATTAAAATATTTTGGGCTGGAAAATATAATGAATACCATGGATGTGATTATGTTAGCTGTAGGGACAGACATCAAAAATCAATGTCCCAGTGACTGCTGCCTGCATCTTATTTTTCTGAAAATCAACTCAAGTGAATCTGCTCGAACTCGAGCTGTTTTAGCATGAAATATTCACTAACCGAGTGTGTTGCAGCTAAAGATATGTCGAAATCTTCCTCGGCGGTGTCATCATGGAAAGAGTTGTCCTCCTCATTGCCGCCGTCGCCGCTGTGTCCGCCACCCCCGCCGCGGTCTCTGCCACCGCCGGGCTCGTCGAACCCATCATCGCTGCTGTCGCTCTCTGTCCGGACGGCATAAAAACTAAACAATAACGCACCCAATAGCGACACGCACGTAATAAACCAAAACATCGTACTAACTGTCCAGATAGTACTGCGTCGAATTTTGTAGTATAAATACGCAATAGGCAATCTTCGGAGTGCATAATTCAATGACATTTTTAAAAGATCGTTGGCTAAAATAATATCAACAAAAACATCTAATTTATAATACTAACCGAGACCGTCCATCAGTGTAAGAAGTAAATGCTCTAGACCTAAAATTGTGAGGCCTTTCCGTTCTTTCAACCGAAGTATAAATACACAGGAAAATATTTTTTTGAATCAAAATAAATAAATCGACCAACAACAAACAATATTTTTGACGGAGCGTCTGACAGCATTGACGTTTATTTCGATATGGCATTGAAATTGAAAAGGCCACATAATTATCTGTGCAAAAATAAATTATTGTCTATGTATGCACGTAGATCGAGTACAAAAAAAAAATATTCATAGAGGAAGGGGAAAGATCTAATTACGCATTGAATACTTTATCTTTAATACTAGTAACTATACGTAACGTACTGGCTCTTAAACTGAGCGGCGAGGGCAGCTTCAAGCAAAGAAGGTTCAAGCGACACAGTGTGCCCACACTATTCGACAGATTTTCCAACAGGGAGTGAGAGCTAACCAAAGGAAGCTCCACATAACAAAAATAATTTACAGACGAGCTACCGTCAGACAAAATAACGGTTTATTGTTGCAAAACAGATTGCCGTGATGCAGATCCAAAAAAAAAAGTAACTATACTAGCATAGTTACTTCTATTATTACTATAGTCCATAAGATCTCTGGAATCTATTCTCTGGAATAATGGAGTTTTATATGTTTTGCAGACAGTCAAACATAAATACGTTTTCTGCGTGGAAAACAAATATCGGTTCATACGAAAAACATCGCTAGATTGGAATAAGGATAAATTTGTTCGATGACTGTCGTTACGCCCTGCCCGTGTACTCTACAGCATGTAGTCTTGATATAATCATAGGCTTGTTAATAGTATATTTCAGGGCTCTCTTGTATGTATATAGACAGGCGTAACGAATGTAATAAAAATAAAAATTATATCAATGGCTTCATACCTGGAATGTTCGTATTGCCTCCTCCACTTCCCTTCTACATTCCTCAATTATCTGCTTCGCTAACTCTCTCTGTTGTTGGATGAGCCATGCACCATCTGTAGGAGATAATGCCCGATGACACCGACTGTCTCGGTGTCTCGGGCTCAGGAGGGTCATGTCGCAGGTCCTATCTATCCCACGCCCATGACACTCCTCCGTTACTAGAATCAGAACAAATATGAATTAGTTTATGGTCATCATTCTACTATAATAAGTGTACATCATTCATATCTTAAGGAGCCTCTTACGTAGGTCTCATATCTTTAGGATCTTCTAGGTCCCATAACAACTCTAGGATCTTCAAGGTCCCATAACTCTAGGATCTTCTAGGTCCCATAACAACTCTAGGATCTTCAAGGTCCCATAACAACTCTAGGATCTTCTAGGTCCCATAACAACTAGGATCTTCAAGGTCCCATAACAACTCTAGGATCTTCTAGGTCCCATAACAACTCTAGGATCTTCAAGGTCCCATAACAACTCTAGGATCTTCTAGGTCCCATAACAACTAGGATCTTCAAGGTCCCATAACAACTCTAGGATCTTCTAGGTTCCATAACAACTAGGATCTTCAAGGTCCCATAACAACTCTAGGATCTTCAAGGTCCCATAACAACTCTAGGATCTTCTAGGTCCCATAACAACTAGGATCTTCAAGGTCCCATAACAACACATTCGGACGCACGCCTAACGACATGCCCGAAATCATGTTAGTTTGAGGAAATTGTATAGGTACTTATTCGGTCTATCTACGCCGCATTACGCAGACCCGAATAATACATGTTAAGTAACACATTCGGACGCACGCCTAACGACATGCCCGAAATCATGTTAGTTTGTGCTAGACACAGGGATTCAATATTATCAAACATAATAAACACCTATCTTTAGGTAGATATTTAGGGTCATATGCTTAGCTTTAAATACTTTACATAATTAGAATACTTAGCTTGGAATACTTAGATTTAAATCTATTGCAGATCTCAGATTCCTTCCAAGTCATTATAAGTCACAGCAGCCAAAAAACCGTACATAAACAAGTCTGAAAGTGACAGCAAAGTATTTACTTACCATAGATAAAAGGCGGCAAATCGTGGTGTTACTATATACAAATATTTACACGATGATATTCGCGATTGCGTCGCGACACTCCCGGCCGAAAAGCCTAGAGCAATGTTAGTAAGTTGCGCGTCCACTCCCTAATTTTATCTAGGGCTTTCATGGCCGCGCCTCGTCTTTGTTTTGTCTCTTTTCCATGTTCGTGTAACTCGTCTTGATTACTATTTTCCTTTTCCACCTCTGACCTATATTGTATATCCCTTGACCCTTTCTCTTCACCAATATCATTAGACCTGTTCGTTTCTTCTGATGAACTTTCATCAGGTATAATTACTTCTTCGATTGCAGATACAGGTTCTAGTTCAAGTGCGGATTCCAAATGTGTGGAATGACCCTTATTAATTACATCAATTCTAAAATCGGTGGCATTTTCTTCCTCAATTTCAAGAGGATATAAGTGCGCTATCGAACGAATAAATTCTTTGCTACCTACTTTGATTTTCGCTATTCTGTATTGACCATCAGCTCCTTTAACTAGTGATGTTATTTTACCGACTTTCCATCCTTCTCTATTTTTTGTCTCTCCTTTTATTTGTACGATTTGTCCCACGCTCGGTTCAATTTTTGATACCACTCTAGGTTCTTTGAGTGAATGCCTATATCTTTCTCGGAGACTTGGCAAGTATCTATTTAGGAACATCTCCTTGAATTCTTGCAAAGAAACGAGTGCTCTTTTCCAACCTTTTACGAGATCTGTTTTAGTTAAAGTACCGTCTATCACCGATTCTTCATTGGAAATCTCCATCGTTATACATTTTCCCAAAGTGAGAAAATCTGATGGTTTTAAGATGTGCTCCATTTCTGAGTCTACACATGTTAGTGGTCGAGTATTTATAACAGCTTCTATTTCTTTGATAAGAGTAACTAATTGCATATCATTTAACATGTGTTTCTGCAAAGTTCTTTTCATGCAATTTTTTACTATTCCTATTAACCTTTCATAAAATCCCCCAAACCACGGCGCTAGCTGGGGTATAAATTTCCATTCAATTTTCTCGTCGATGCAAAACCGACTCGACAGTATATCTGACATTAGTTTAAAATGAAGAGCGTTGTCGGAGGTGATCATCGTTGGTACTCCTCTACTGGATACCATTCTTCGTAAGGCTAGTAATCCTTGTTCAGCCGTCAAGTCTTGAACAACCTCTAAGTGCACCGCTCTCACGGCTAGACAAGTAAAAAGGCAGATCCACCTTTTCACAGATCCATTACCATTATCGATAAGAAGAGGCCCCATATAATCTACCCCCACGAAGGTGAATGGTGAGGTATAATTGACTCTTTCGGCAGGTAGAGCTGGTGTTGGTGGTAGTTTAAAAGGTCCTCCGCCGTGCTTAACGCATCTTGGACATTTCCTTAAAACTTTCTGTACCTGGCTCTTCCCCTGGGGAATCCAATATTGTTGTCTTATCATACCCAAGGTATGGTTCACACCTACATGATAGTTCTTTTCGTGAGTAACCATAATGATTTCGTTAGTAAACTCACATTCCTTCGGGATGAGGATGGGGTACCGTTTATCAAACGTCCATTCAGCGTTTGTGAAACGACCTTTGCATCTTAAAATTCCATCCACATCTTTGAACAGCTTTAAGTTCCGACTTAGATCAGTGTCCTTTCCTTGAACCTCTTGCGGAAAATATTTCGCTTGTAATCTTTTAAGTTGCTCTCCTGTATTAATTATCGGTGTATTTTCCTTTTGAAGATCTACATCATGTCCTTGATCTATGTCCTTTTGGAAGTTGTTATCCATCTCCATGGAAGAATCTTCTGGTTTTTGTTCATTCGCCAGACCCTCCCCAAGAACCAGAGAAGAAACATTTGTTTCCCTAAAATCTGATGGCCACGCTTTCGGTTCACTCGACAAAAAGCTTGGACCTGTCAGCCATCTGTTTTTGTCTTCTACTGGAATTGAAGGTCTGGTAGCTATGTCAGCTGGATTAAATTCTGAAGGGACGTATCTAATCACCAAATCCTTATTTTGTTTTATTTCTTGTATACGTCTGGATACAAAAGGTGGTAGGAGTTTGTTAGACTTGTGCCATTCAATTACAATTTTACTGTCTGTCCATAATGTCTGATTAGTAACTATTATGTTCAGTTGTTTGAGTACAAATTTAATAAGCCTACTGCCTATTACTACTCCTAGCAACTCTAAGCGAGGTATTTTCAGGTTATCTTGGTCTTTCAGTGGAACTAGTCTTGCTTTGCCTATAACAAAGTTTCGTTCACTACCGCTTACTATGTATACCGCTGCTGCATACGCCTTCAACGAAGCGTCAGTAAAGCAGTGTAACTGGCAACTTCCAACGGTTTTCAGGTAACACCGAGGTATTGATACTTTTGGTATCTCACTCAACTCTTTACGTATTTCCGACCACTCATCAACCATCTTCTTTGGAAGTATTTCATCCCACTTCATCTTTAACTTCCATAGTTCTTGTAGGAATAATTTTGCTGACAATGTACATGGTACGGCATATCCGCAAGGATCATAAACGGATGCGATTACCTTTAAAACACCACGTTTAGTATAAGCATTAGAGTCTACGTTGAATCTCAACCCAAGCGTGTCTCCTTTCAAGTTCCAATCTAAACCTAAAATCTTAATAATTTTGTCTTCATTAGTATCGGATACCTGTATCATAAATTGTTCTGAATTAGAGCTCCATTCTCTAAGATTCATTGATATGTGTTGGAATGCTTCTTTGGTATTTCTATACAGTTCCAATGCTTCATCTACCGTCGAGGCGCCTGTGACTAGGTTATCGACATAAATGTCGTTTGCAATTTCTCTGACTCGCGGATGTTTTGATTTAGCCAGATGATGTTTAACAGTCGCGTTTAAGATGAAGGGACTGGATATTATACCAAATGGTACTCTGCAAAATCTCATACACTGAATGTTGTTTTTGGCCACTGGTTTTGTCGTATCCTTTACCCATATAAATCGAGTCACGTCGCGATCTATTTCGTGAAGGGCAATCTGTAGAAATGCCTTTTCCACGTCTGCTGTCAACGCGATACGATGTTGTCTAAATCGAATTAGTAAACTTGTCAAATCTTCTAGCATCAATGGGCCGCAATACAAACATTGATTGAGACTTTTGCTCTCATTAGTCTTTGCAGAGGCATCATATACAATTCTAATAGGTTTCCCCTTTTGTGTTACGCAGTGATGTGGTAAGTAATGAACTGGGTGGTTTTCAGATTTTATAGGTTCTTGTACTATCTCTATTATTCCTTTATCGATTTGATCCTTTAATGTTTTATCATATGTTTGCAACGTTTCTTTATCTAGTCGTTTCAGTAAATTTAATAAACGTCCATATGCTAGACCATAATTAGATGCCAACGATGGTGGATATTCATTCCAAGGCCAACTCACCGTATACCTATTATTAATAATCTTCGTAGTTTCATTGAAGTTATCGATAGCTTCTTCGTCTCTCCTGGTTTTGGGAGAATCATTTATTCCAATCGATTCAAGTTCCCACAGAAACGATACGTTTCCTTGGTCTATTGGAAGATCAGGTGGATTAAGTCTCATCTCTATTCCGGTTTGAAAGTAAGTGACCACTGATAGTGTATCCACTTGTGTTGTATCTAATTTTCCTGAGAGTATCCAACCGAATTCTGTATTTACTAAGAATAAATTATCATTTATTTTTATCTTTTCCATTGACATAAATGAATAATAGTAATCATTACCAATTAATATGTCTACTCGATCGGATAACGATCCATCGTCAGCAAGTATTTCGGCTTTCCCCCAATTGACTACTTCCTTTGGAGGATACGGAACTCCTTGTGATATTATCGGTACTACATTTGCGTAAACTGTCCTTGTACCCATAGTGTTGGTTCTTAATTCGAGCTTGACTACTGGACTCATAAATTCTTGCGGAGTCTTTGATCCAAACGTAAATACCGTTAAATTATCTTCTTGTTCAGTTTTTAAATCTAATTCATCCGCGACCATTCTAGTGACATAAGACCTTTGTGAGCCTGAGTCAAGTAGAATTCGGTATTTAATGTCTGTATTATGTCCCATCTTTCTAACTGGAACAATTGCTGTCTGGAGTACAGTCAATCCTTTCTGGTTGATTGTGGTCATTGTTACTTCTGGTGGGTAATTCGGTCTCTCTCCTCTTGGAAACTTGACAGGACATAAAGCGCGATTATGAAGTCCATTTTCTTTACAATGTACACATACTTGTTTAAATTTGCATGTTTTCATGTTGTGTCCCTCACGTAGACATTTGTAGCATCGTTTTCTCAACTTAAACTTCCTGTCTTTAACCGTTTTATACTTCTTGCATTGATCATTATAGTGCTCTTCGTTACAGAAAACACAGGAGAGTTTCCTTCTCTTTCTGTTCATGCTTTCGGACGTTGTCATTGTATGTAATGTTTCCACTGTGTATTCTGTGCTCGACCTTTTATCGTTCGTAATTCTGCTTGCATCTTCTTTTGCTGTAATTATAATTTCTAAGTGTTTTCTTATTTCGTGAATAGAGTCATTTGTAGCCTTAAGTTTAAGTTCGTAAATTAAATCTTCTGGAAATTTCTCAAAAATTTGGTGACGAAGATGACTATGGTTGACATCCTCTTTTAGTGACTCCAATACTCGCAAATGTCTTTCCATATCATTAAGAGTTTTCCTGCAATCGCTTATAGTTTTATCAGCAGGCTTAACCCTAGACAAGGCTGCGTAGTGAGCATCAATTAAATGAGAAGTATTACCATATCTTTCTCGCAACGTCTTTAAAGCAATTTGGTAATTTTTATTTGTTGTTTCGAGACCATCGATGGCCCTCTTTGCTTCTCCTTTCACAGAAGCTTTAAGGTATAATAATTTGTCAACTTCGGCAATATTTCTAGTATCTATGTTTGAACTGAATTGGTCCCAAAACTGATACCAACTAAGAACATCACCATCAAACTCAGGTAAATTAAGTTTAGGTAAGCGGCTACTTATTGTTTCTTTAACAGCGTGGCTATTTGTTTTATTGAACATCTCTATCTTTGCTTCTAACTCAGCCAAGTTCTGTTCAGCCTCTAACTGAAGCTCTGATATTTGGCTTATGTCATCAGCAGGAGGTATATTTACCAAACGAAAATAGTTATTGAGGTCATCGTTCAATCTCCCCAATAGTGCTTTTAGCTTTGATCTTATAATTTGAGCCTTTTGTATCTCTTCATCATTCCTTAAGTGAAGGGTCAAGGTCAGGTCAGAGTTCCTTTTAATCTCGTTTGTTAGCATCAACAAACGCTTAAGTAAGATTTCCTCCATGTTTATGGATAGTGGAATAATTCTGTAATTAAAATTAAATTTCATGATGGTACTTAGTTTCAACAAACTAATTGAAAATGCGTTATCAGAAATTTCAACACCATTCCTTACATATGATTTAATTAAGTTTTTAATGCTTACTTATATTCTGTTATAACTTCTCTATGAAGGTTAAATTAGATATTTGTTTCACTTCAACATACTCATATGACATACCTCAAAACAAGTTAAAATTTAATTTCCATTTGACATGAATCTTAGTCCTTAAACACTTGGAGTTTTGGTATACACATGTATTATAAATCTGTTGTCTTGTTATCATATTATAAACTTAGTCTTCACTAACAGAGAATTAAATAGTGTAAACTGAGTGTTCATCAATTAGCAGTACCAGCATTTAATCATAGGTATTGTTATAGTGGTACCTCACTTAAAAACTTTGATTTAAGGTAGGTATTACTTCTCTATTACATCTCGTCAACTACTATAGAGCTTGGATAATTTTATATACTAATTAAGCTAATAGGTAGGTACTTGTCAAAGCTTTGTATATAAGTTGTTAAGAACACCGACTATAATACCTAATAGGATATTTGTACCATCGGATTTCGCTAGTACTAGTAAGTGAAAAATGATTAAGGAATTAAACACGGTGGGTAGGTAAGTACTTTGACGAACCTGTGCCTATAAAACGATACCTACGTATTGTTTGATACCCCGTATTTAAGTACATAGGTATCTACTTGAGAAAATTAACCAAAAGATATTTACCTTGATCACGAGATTAGATTCACTGGGTTATTCGTATTGACAGGACCCAAATACGTTTTCAAATTACGAATGTTTGCACTTGCCGAATGTATTTCGCTGGTAATAGCCGTACGATACTTTAAATATATATATTTCTCACGGAGCACATACTCCGGCAGATACGTTCACTTTGAACTACTTCTCCGTAGTTTTCACAAGTTATAAAAATTACTACAATAAAATTCTTTACAAACGCCATTAACGTTTCTATGCAAAAAGTGGGCAGAAATGGTACCAGTGTTGCCGTTCAACGAAATTAAAAGTCCCTAGCCAGTTTTAGAAATTCCTCTAGATATGGAAAAAATCGTTCCGTAAAAATCCGCTAAAAGTCGCTAAACTATCTCATATATGTAACGAAATATCAATTCTCGTTTCGTTTTCCTACTAGATAGGTATGTACCTCAATCAATCTTTCCATGAATATAAAATAATAATTTGTTGTAAAAAAAATACGCGTAATACGCCGACCAAATGCAAGACAAATAAGTATAAAAATCCAAATAAGAATAGGAATGTCAATAACCTATATTTGTCAAATGTCACTTGAAAACTATGGTTTGCAAAAAACTTATTTGCATATCAATAATAAAAGTCTTACATCAAATTTAAATAAAAAGGATAAACTAGTAGTAAATTTTCTTAGTATAATACTTAATTATTTAATGTCATAATTCGTTTTGATTCGTCACAATATGGCACAGAGTCGATCCTATTCTCATTTTAATCGCTTATTACAATCACTCAGCTCAGCAGCTTATGAATCCTGATTGAATTAAAGCGGCTGTCTACCTCAGTTTCTGTGCATTACATTTTTAATAAGAGGCAAAATAAAAAAAAATACCTTCTTTATAATTTTGCAGTTTTAATTACTTAAATATAAATGAGATCAATCTGTACGTAAAACCCATTTCAGAATTAATATCGTTTAAACTTCGACGACTGAATTCATCCTTGTCCAATACTTCGACGAATGAATTCCAAACTAGCAGTCACACTCATTCTTGATAGCAGTGAGCGACATAAAAAGAACAAACCTTGCGCAGAATAATTATAATCGGGGAATTTGCGTATGTATACGTCTATTTCTAGGAGTTGCAAGCGTATATAACAAAGAGCATACACGAATCTATGTAATTTGATTTATTATGTTTAACAAGTCAGTATCTTTAGTTTGAAATGATAGATGTAGCCCTTCTAGCGTTGTATTGACCCACCTGGAAGTCATTAGAAGTCGCCAAAAAGTTTTTTAGAATTTTATCCGCTAAACATTCACAAAATCCCCTAGTTCTAGCGACATAGTCCCTAGAACGGCAACACTGAATGGTACATCTCGCTCGCTGGCGGAAATGACATTCACGTAGCTCCGAATTAATTTTATGTACATTATTTTGGGAAATGCTTATTGTCAAAATTAGTTTTGTCATTAAATAGACTTTAATTTTAAATTACGTAATATACAACACCTTTCAATTAATCTTATAAGAAAATAAACTTCTATAAATTCGTAATTATGTTCTCCGCCATTATGGGTCAAGGGACATATTTTAAAGAACTATTTCAATATTGAGAAATAGTTTGTAATCCGAAGTGATGAGCATTTACTAAATATAAATATCGTTTAATAAATCAACCACATTTGAACATTAATTCAATTTGTAAATAACTCGAATTCTATATTGTTTTGTAAACTTTGCGTCAGCCCAAAACCGGCAGCGCCATCTTTCTACCGCCCAGATACTCATGCTCATTACTCAATTTACCACATATAAACACGAATCGAATTATCATACCGAAACTCATACAGTCTCCTTTATTATTCATAATAATAATAATAGAGCCATCTTATACTACATCACAACGTGCAATTATAATCACTTGTATTTATAGGATTAATATGTATATTGTTTCACTGTATCCATTTGACACACTCATTACGTATACTTACAAACTTCGATCCGTAAATGAAAATTAATATGTACTCCTTCCGCTGTATAATTAAAATACATTAAACAGTTATACTCATTTAATTTCATCAACAACGAAATGTAATTTTAAGAAACAATAATATCCTTCCATGACAAGTTGCGCCATCTCTCGCAGGATCTTGACAACAGCCACAACAAATCGACGAAGAAAATTCAGGCTCTTATACTTGTCTCAATTAAATACTCAATTCTTTGTACCAATCATAGAGCTTTATGGTACTTATATTTGATATGTAAGAAAGGAGGAGGAGGCCACTAATCTCTATTTAATTTAAAAATATAATAGTTCCATCATTCTCGTTAGATGGCATTAACCTCAAAATTTGTTTATTCTTAATAATCATCTTAATGATTTTCTTTTCCAGGAACATAATTTCACGAGATGCTGTTCTGAGTCCATCAGAAATCGATCCCAGCACCTCCACCATGTCGTTACGCCCTGCCCGTGTACTCTACAGCATGTAGTCTTGATATAATCATAGGCTTGTTAATAGTATATTTCAGGGCTCTCTTGTATGTATATAGACAGGCGTAACGAATGTAATAAAAATAAAAATTATATCAATGGCTTCATACCTGGAATGTTCGTATTGCCTCCTCCACTTCCCTTCTACATTCCTCAATTATCTGCTTCGCTAACTCTCTCTGTTGTTGGATGAGCCATGCACCATCTGTAGGAGATAATGCCCGATGACACCGACTGTCTCGGTGTCTCGGGCTCAGGAGGGTCATGTCGCAGGTCCTATCTATCCCACGCCCATGACACTCCTCCGTTACTAGAATCAGAACAAATATGAATTAGTTTATGGTCATCATTCTACTATAATAAGTGTACATCATTCATATCTTAAGGAGCCTCTTACGTAGGTCTCATATCTTTAGGATCTTCTAGGTCCCATAACAACTCTAGGATCTTCAAGGTCCCATAACTCTAGGATCTTCTAGGTCCCATAACAACTCTAGGATCTTCAAGGTCCCATAACAACTCTAGGATCTTCTAGGTCCCATAACAACTAGGATCTTCAAGGTCCCATAACAACTCTAGGATCTTCTAGGTCCCATAACAACTCTAGGATCTTCAAGGTCCCATAACAACTCTAGGATCTTCTAGGTCCCATAACAACTAGGATCTTCAAGGTCCCATAACAACTCTAGGATCTTCTAGGTCCCATAACAACTAGGATCTTCAAGGTCCCATAACAACTCTAGGATCTTCAAGGTCCCATAACAACTCTAGGATCTTCTAGGTCCCATAACAACTAGGATCTTCAAGGTCCCATAACAACACATTCGGACGCACGCCTAACGACATGCCCGAAATCATGTTAGTTTGAGGAAATTGTATAGGTACTTATTCGGTCTATCTACGCCGCATTACGCAGACCCGAATAATACATGTTAAGTAACACATTCGGACGCACGCCTAACGACATGCCCGAAATCATGTTAGTTTGTGCTAGACACAGGGATTCAATATTATCAAACATAATAAACACCTATCTTTAGGTAGATATTTAGGGTCATATGCTTAGCTTTAAATACTTTACATAATTAGAATACTTAGCTTGGAATACTTAGATTTAAATCTATTGCAGATCTCAGATTCCTTCCAAGTCATTATAAGTCACAGCAGCCAAAAAACCGTACATAAACAAGTCTGAAAGTGACAGCAAAGTATTTACTTACCATAGATAAAAGGCGGCAAATCGTGGTGTTACTATATACAAATATTTACACGATGATATTCGCGATTGCGTCGCGACAATGACTCGATGAAACACAAATCATTACATTATTGTGACAATAATGTAAGATGATTTGAGCTGATGTGATGATTTGTGTTGTAAACAATCGTAATGTAAACAGTTTTAACTGCAGAAGATTCCTGTGTGTGGACGTTGGAGATCATTTGTCTTTTTGTCTAAATTTGTGTATCCGGACTCCAAAATGTCAAATCTGTCAAACTCTTTATCGTCTTCCTCTTTGCTTTCGATTTCCCGTAATTTTTTATCTGTTGTGTCATTCACGATTTCGCGAGCGCACGTCTCGTGAGTTGATATGATAAAAAATATCAAATTGTGCTTGAGAAATGTGAATTAACAGTGTTTGGTTTCGCAAAACTGCATCATAATGTATCGTAAAATTGTGTGGTGTTACGTCTTCGTATTGACTTTATTGGATATATCGCTAAAAACAAAGCTGTCAGCCCAGGGAAAGAGCCATGGTAAAATCGATTATAAATAAGTACAATTTGTTTTCCTTACGAACTTTCCCGTCAGATATTGTTCTGATCTAATATACTGGGGGTATATAATGTCAATAATAAAGTGGGATAGGGTGTGGATTAGCGAGTATAAGTTGGCAGAGTCCTCGCGAGGCGGCAGCGGCAGTGCGCTGCGCGATGTTTTTAGATCGGGGCCGAGGCGGGTTTGTTTGTCGTTTTTCTTTCACTTTGTATAATATGGTATTTTGGTCGCGTTGGAGACGCGGCAGGCGCCGGCCGCGGGCCACATGCCGCGCTCCACGCGCCAGATGTTCCCCATGCGTGCGCCCGCTCTTTAGACCCCCTCTTACAAAAAAAACGTCATTGTATCTTGCTATAAGAAGCAATGTACATTTTATAGTATGTACATAACATAAAGTTTAAAACTTATCCCACACTGTAACTGGTAACACCACCTTACTTTTTGTATTAAAATGTGGTTTTTATTTTTCAGGTGTCACAGTTCATGATTCCCTGATAGAGGGGATCACATTTCAGGTAATTATTACCAAATACACTAATTTCTGATGATGACCAAAATCTTTATGTATAGAAATATGTACTGTTATTGTTATTATTAATTTATATAGTTATAGTATGTTAATATTGAACATACTATAAAATATGCTTGAACTGCTAAACTTATTTTAAAGCATGTAGTTCTATTAAAGATGTTTACATCAGTTACAAATGCTATTATTAAAATGACAAACTACCCACATTCAATTAGTAGGTGTAGGTACAATCACACTACGGAGTTATTCATATTGATATTGTAGGACCCCTATACTTGCCATAGAAAAGCGGTACTTCCACCATGTAATAAAAATGTAGGGGGGTCTAGTGAACCCCGCCACATATACCACCTGACAGGAAGATCTTCCTTTATCCATCAAAATATACTACAGCATATAATACAGCACTTTAAAAAATAATTATAAATGTTTTATTGTGGTAACAGGCTGCTGATGAACCCATCCAAAGCATATTTTTCAAAATACATTTTCACACAAACTTATGTATCACAGTAGTGCGTGGGTCACTCAAAAGTTTATTGTTTAATTATAAAGTGAGTGTTACATAATGGGTGGCTATTAATAATGCATTTTCCTCGTGGGTGGTACCGGTGGCTAGAGGCTGGTCAATGACCCTGCACTGATGCACTAGTAGTGGTATAAAATCATTGTTAGCAGTCCCCGCCGCCTGCTCTACCAGGTTGCTTGTCAAGTGTTTGGCAGTCACTTACTCTAGTGAAGGGTATATTGTTATCACTCACACATACAATGTTGCTATTTTTTTTATGCTTGGATTCAATATCACCTTGCAGTATACCTGCTATACTTTAAACTTAACATTGTGTTTGAATAGTGATAATGAATCTTAAGAGGTCTTCAAATTGTCAATATCACACAAAGATGCAAGCATACATATACTATGTAGTTACTACTCTGTGCTAGTCTTAATGATAAATTTAAAAATAGTGTTAATGACCCTTAATCGACTTCATGTTATATTTAAATTAAAGTGCATATTAATAAAATTTTACTGCACTTATAATATTGCAATCTTGCTCATACACATACACTACACTTGGTTTATTTGTAGCTGAGTGTGATACTCACAAAAACACCACCATCCTTAAGTGAAACATTGAGATTTGTCCTTACACACAAATTTCTTGAATGCACACTAGCTTGTAGTGTGCATTTAGCTTGTAGCTAAGCTAGCCAATGGGCTGTGCCTCAAGCAAGCACTTGTGTTTCATGTAATGTAGGACCGGACACTAATGTTGACTCTGCTAACATTAGGGGCTAATAAGAAAGTATTTTAGTTCTGTCAATATATAAACTTACACCAAAGCCAGCTGTTGTAGGCTATCCTAGATGTGAGTGTCAATGTAGTATGTGAATGCATAGGAATGGGGCAAGGAGTCGTCGGGCGAGGGCCTGGGCGCGGGCGCACGGCGCGTGTCGGCGGACGCGCTGGCGCTGTCGCCGGCCGCGCTGCACTTCGGCCGCGCGCCGCTGGCCGCCGCGCATGCGCTCACCGTCACGCTCACCAACACCGCCAACACCACCATGCATCTCGCCTCCGTCGCCGGCACCACGCCTGACTTCCACGCCTCCTTCTTCGAGTCCAAGGTACTAACGTTCACCGTCTTATAGCACGGTTTATGTAACACAGAGTTACTCTCACTTTCGTATTTCCTACGAGAGACAGGCATAAAACATAATAATACAATTTCACGCCTGTATTCCCCGAAGGGTTAGGTTGAGGCGCACTGCAGTGCGCCCGCACTTCGCCGATGTATTTTGGTCCCAATGTAATAGGGGGCGAGCCTATTGCCATTATACGGGGCATATTATCCCTCAAAAACAGGCCAAGTGTGAGTCGGACTCGCGCACGAAGGGTTCCGTACCATTATCTATAAAAACGGCAAAAAAATCACGTTTGTTGTACGGGAGCCCCCTTAAATATTTTTTTTTTCTATTTTTTATTATTTGTTGTTATAGCGGCAACAGAAATACATCATCTGTGAAAATTTCAACTCTCTAACTATCACGGTTCATGAGATACAGCCTGGTGACAGACGGACGGACGGACGGACGGACAGCGAAGTCTCAGTAATAGGGTTCCCGTTTCACCCTTTGGGTACGGAACCCTAAAATACGAGGGAGATCTTTGGGCTATAGTCCACCACGCTGGCCCAGTGCGAGTTGTTGAACTTCACACACTTTTCTATAGATGTGCAGGTTTCCTCATGATGCCTTATTAAGGATAAAATTACCTATCTTCTCTATTTTTGCGTCACTTTCATGTAAGTTTACCTTTGACCAATGATAAGGCTGACAGAGCATTCGTCCCAATATTACATACTAAGATGACAACTAACATTTTGGTTATCCTTGGAAATTGCTAACTTAAACTACAGGTTTGCTAATTGTCGCTTATCTCTTAAAAATATATTGGTTGCAACCATTATAGATCACTGTCACTAATTAATGTCTGATTCATATTTTAGTAAAGCCGGTTTCGCTATCATATTGTAAACTGTTCAACGACAATTTATTGAAAACTATAGTATCTAATGCGGCTCAATACTCGTCGCTCAAATAACGAATCGTTTACTCGTACCGATAGATAGCGATTCGTTTCATTGTCAGTCACCGACAGTAACATATTAATTTGTCACGTGAACTGTGAAACACTCGACGTAAACAGCGAGTATTGCACACGTGCTTATTGGTTAGCATAATCAACAGTACTGTATTAAGTGATCGCTCCTCGAGTTGTAATCAGCCTGATGCGCTTCCGCCACTGCGGAACTGCCTACCGACGTGAACTTTCAATTGGTACTTTGATTTATACGTCTCCTAAATAAGCGTAAATAACCGAGTACTACAACGGTTCCCTTCAAGCACTTTAAGCTAATAGCTTAGTCGGAGGGGCTAACAGAACTACTAGTAATGTGAAACCCTTAAATTATTAAAAAAAAAAATACTAGCAGCGACTGCGGACGCGCGTCGTAAAATTCGCTCCTATCGGGGACCTCGTTACAAATAGATTCGTGATTGTTACTGGTAAATGCTGGGTATGGTATGCTGGGATTAATATTTTAATGACCAGAGTGGGGATCGAATCTGGAACCTCACGGTTACCAAGCCAGGATGTCTGACCATTCGATTATTGACACTTATTTCACTGTATGTATTTTTTGTTGTCCTCCGCCGTGAGTACCGCGGTGGCCAGCCGGGGCTCGCTGACCTACAGACAGTCTACCGCCACGAGTTATGTAGTGCATTCTCCACTGATATATGTGTTATAGTTACTTATTGCATTAATTGGCTGAAGCTGTCTCTCAGATTAAGGTTGGCACTCGACTCCGCGTGTCAGTGCGCGCGTCTCGCAACTCGGAACAGTTGGATTCGGTCCCTGTTGCTACTCCACTTTCTGGAGGTAGATAGATATACATATCTAAATTGAAACGCTCGCTCGCCTCTTAACTAATATTTCAATTTCGTTCATTTCCCGCGTATACTACTTACGTAATTATTAATAATAATAGGTATTTATTCAAGTAACTATGACTCAAAAGGGTTAGTAACATTTTTGCTTAACTATGTTAGTATTAATATTTTACATGTAATGTTGATTTTGTAATCTTATACGGACTACAAAATCAACACAGATGTTGAAAGCCTACAACAGCGATTTACATAAACGCAGTCAAGCCTGCTCGCTATACAACTCAGGATGATGTTGGGGCTGTCCCGCACCCGCTGCACCAAGGACGCACATTTCTTACGCATCATCGCAAAGAAACAATCAACGCGAGCCTCAGCGAACATCCCTGAAGCGCTACACTTCGATATTTACACTTCGATATTGAGGCTCTCATAAACACACACTTTTCGTATGTCACCAAACTAAGCAACGTTGGTACTTGGGTGATCCCGGGAACGCCCCCACTAGGGTCATACCGGAAAAAAATATTTTTAAAATTTGCCAGAATCGTACCCGCAGCCGCACAGTGCTGTGTGCCGAGCGGTCTTCACTCTAACCACTGCATCAAGCTATCTGATACCTTATCAAACATAAACCAACAAACTGTAGTGGCCCCTTGAACTATACCTAATATTTTTTGAATAGGTCGTTGTTTTATGTGTATCGCAGTGAGGAAGGATGTCGCCAGTAAATACAAGTGTTGACAGTGGTCGTCAATGGTGCGCGCGCAAGTTACACGCCCCGCGTCCACATTATTCATATTATAATGCGTAGCGCGATAACGACTCGCAGATAACTCGGGGTTAAGACACTCCTGTGCCCCACATCTTCCAACACTTGCACTTTTACAATATAACACTTATGTAACTACTTTGTCACCTGACTGTTGGCCTGCAGGGGTATTGCCACCACCCCTTAAATATAAGCTTCGTCTATAATAATTTTACGTCCCTTTTTAAAACAGACTGTAAGTGGTTTAGTGATTTTTGCAAAGTCCTTAACAAATTTCCAGTATATTGTTGTTTTAAGAGTATCTGTCAATTATTGACAGATTTAGTACTGAGTTAACTGTCAGAAACTGTAAGTAATATTAAAATCATTGCTCCAAGACAGGTGGTTCTGTCTGCCAAAATCGGAAGTTACATGTCACGTGTGGCGAATGTGCTTCGCGCGCGCAAAATACGCATGTACGTCTATTGAAAGATGTATGAAGTTTATCAAGCCAGAGTGCCTATGACAATAGCCCAAATCCGCCCGGTAGAAGAGCCCCCCCTCCCCTCCCCCTTAAATTGGACCTAAAATACCATTGTGTAGTATGAGTACCGTACAGTGCTCGCCTGCCTAGCTCTTCAGGAAATGTGGGCGTGATGATGATGCTTTATTATGAGTCAAATTAGCATGGCCTGTTACCACGCTGTTACCTGGCATTCAACCTGCATGTAGACAATTCGTTGTAACATGTCCAGACGTTATAAATTACCCTGTGTCGATGGTCGTCTACCAAAAGTATACCTAGCTAACCGTATAAGCACGTGCGTGACTATTGTTAGCGCGGCTAGTGACGCAGTTAGGAAACTTGTAAAACCAGTTGCATGCAATCCATATTTTTTTGCGTTCTCATTATTATCTAAGCATCCCGAATGACTCGCGCTCGACCCGCCGACCACTTGGCCATACAATAAAGCCCCCCGCACACCGGGGCGTCAAAAGCAGCTTGTAAATTTTTTTGCCAATACCGAAAAGTGTTGTAAGTAAAGTAGTAAAGTAAAAAGATAATTCCTTATCAGAATGACTTTGACAGCGCGTCCGATTTTTGACGCGTGGGGGCGTGGTTTAGATTTAACACAGAAATTCAAACTTTACGTATATTGGCACAGAGTTCGTTTTTGAATTGGAAAACGTTTTGCCGCGTGGCTTTTGTCGCCCCAGCATACGGGAGGGTTGATCAGACGGCGGCGTCTAATCGACAATATTTATTTGTTGCGCAAAAAGTTTTATTTAATTCTGTAGGTAGGTACTAACTGTTACTTCCTAGTAGTGTTACGTCATTGAATAATAATTTTATGAGTAATATTATTTAGAGCTGCGATTAAATGTCGTCGAGGAGAGCTAATATGTATAATGAGTAAGTAGATATATGGAGGATATTTAAGCCAAATTGTCAGTGATTGTGTAGTGGCCAGTCACGTCAAACGGTAGTTTGGATTCGATTCTCGGCAGTGGATTGAGTGAAGCTCATCTAGTGCAAAGTTATGTAAACGTACCGTTTCCAATCTAATGTGCTACGACGTGCATCTTGTGACAAGATTCTACTGTACAGCTTCATACATTGATTGGATTAAATGCATAAATTTATATATTTAAGTTATTGAGCGCAGTATTTAGTGTTAATTTAGTGCTACCTGCGCACTGGCACGTGGGGCTTGACGCGACCGTTTTTTGACAATACCAAAACAAACTGTATTCACTCACAGAAGAAGCTGATATTGCAACGAAATGTCACCGATGACGCGAGTGAATTTAATCTTTATGTATTGGCACAAAGTAAATATTCAATAAGAAAAGTTGGTTTATTCAGTCTATTATGGTCATCGCTAAAAGCTTGCATTAGTTTGAATTAGGAAAATTGTATAAATAGATTTAAACACCGGTTTATATTTCCAATATAACGTGTGAATGAGACGCGCCGCCCGTGTCCTTGCGGTAACCATATCAATAATGTGATAAGCAGCCGAACTGGCTGCGGTCAGTCCCCGGACCCCTGACCGACATAGATCATGATAGACACTCTATTATTTCGGCCAGATAATATTCAAAAACATATCACACGCTGCTTATGAAACCGACGATATTATTATACCACAATACATTGTGGTTCATATAATTTGCTCGTAAAGAAATAGTCAACACCACCTAAAAGTTGAAAGTGGAAATGTTGTCTGTATTCCTGAAACGAAGTTGCGGGCGAGGTGAGCGCGGCTCGTCGTATCTGTTGACGGAATGTATTACGTTATGTAATATTATTATGAGTTGCGCAATATTTGTTGTGGAATAGGAGAGGACTGGGGCTAATACACCATAGTGCACTGTCCTTATATTAGTAACAGTATTTACTGTTACTAAATATTTAATTTAATGCTAGCGGATCAGTCTTGTTACGAACTCCACTTCACATCTCCTCTAAGACCGTACCTAATTAGTTGTGAATACAATAGGAAGTAGCTCGCGAGTCAGCGCACAATGCGCCGTTGTCTTGCACGCCGCGCTCGACAACGGCGACGTGCCCCGACACGTCAGCCCTGTTCCCAGACCACCAATAACATTGTTATCGTGTCTACGGATACCCCCGGGTGATATTAATGGCATTTGAGTATTTATTACGTTTAATTATATTTGATAACTATCGCAAACACCTTACTGTAGTGGCTAGTATCGCCAGGTTTGTTGGTAGAGGACTTGATAAAACTTATCACTCGCTCCACCCGGCCTGATCTGATTATGGTCAGAGCTATACGAGGATAAGGGATGCACTGTAAGACTGTTATCTACTGTGTCTTCCTACCCTCTAACTCTTTCACCTTTTATCGGGAGTCAGATCAAATAGAGCGGATGTATTATGAGATGCTCTTTATGACATGTCTTAGGAGACACGTGTCTAAGCAACAATAGGACATAGATATTTTTTAAAGATTATTGGCGATGATGTGATGTTATCTTGTAACATCTTTAAAAAATCTGGCATTACTAGTACTTAGTCCTTGTAGTCAGCCCCACCAGAACGGATAGCACTAGCCTTAGATGCTTTTGTCACGGACTATGTCACACGGAATCGGTCTCTTACTGAAATATTTCGTACGAGACAAAGAGAAAATTGACATATTTTAGATTTTGTTTTGCCACTGGTGGCTGCGCTACTAATACTGTAGCTACTTAGTAGGTATTACTTAGTATCGCGACATTAGATGTAGTGAACGTGCAGGTTGTATAATCGTCCAGCCAGTATCTCGCGCTAAACGCAGCTCACCGAGTAATAAATGTATGGCTCAAGTCAAATGCGTAACGTGTCTGTAGGTAGGCTGCTCCCAGTTACTCGTAGCCTTCGATTGCCATGTATATACTGTGACCGCCCGTTGGTGACGCAGGTTTAGCTCGCCGAGAAGTTCTCATCTAATGCCTATGTATGAGCACATTACATTACACGCCACGCGCGGCCGGCAGCGCCTCCACACATACAATGTGTACAATCTCCACCGACATCTGCTAATTTGTATTGTTACGGAAATTCTCGCCGGCCACCGAATCGGACATGCGTCTTTGCTTGTTTCAAATGTGTTGCCGAGTCGACGGTCAACTTGACTGACGTGTCTCCAGTCCACATGATTTTCTTATTAAGGTCATTTTCACTTATTTGTTTTAGCACGGCTATTTACGGACAAACATGATGAAACAATACGTTCGAGTATACGTGCTAATATATTCATTGCCTAAAAAAGATGCAATTCCATTACTTTTGCGTGTGCGGTGCCATTGAAATCAGTTTGCCTATCTGTAGTCTATAAAATGTTACTCCCACTCGCTTCCCTCCATTGCTTCCTCAACGGCTGTCTAGTCAGCCTTGTTATCTCAATAAATTATAATTGCAAAGCACTGTTCGGTACTGTGCGTAAATTTTTCACCTTTCATAACACGATATAGGTTATATCAGCTCTAACTACAGTTACAGGGTAACTAGTGTTGCATTATTTCAATATATGAACACACGAAAATGTATCGCTTCGTTAGTTTTATATCTACTCTAGTTGATTAATTCTAGGTGTGTATGTATGCGGTCCGTTATCATCGTGGCTATAAATAAATCATTATTTATATGACTTATCCTCATATCGTTTATTATTACGTATAATTTTCCCTGTCACTATCAGTTATATCACACGCATCACGCGCATTGTGATGTGTTCACGGTATTGCGAGGATCGCCTTACTGCGATACGGATTGGCTATGTAATTATCCATTTACATTGGTATTGTAGAACACTTGTACTGTAATCCGTTGTAAATGGCGTGGCCGAGCTCCATCTGTGCATGCGCATGCTTTTATTTTGAGGAGTAGAACGTTAGAAACTTACCAGCTTACAGCTTTAATCGAAGAAATAATATAAATAGGATCCTTAGAACCGCATTCTCACTTTAGTAGTCTCGTAAGCCAGGATTTATAGTGAATGTTCCATGCAGACGTCGAGTTTTTACGACTAGTTCCGGGGTAATGCTAAATGGTTTTGCGACTGACACTTCAATGGAACGAAAGGGTAGGAGGAGAATTAAGTTATTGGTATAGGTTTAGTCTTGATCATCTGATCCGAGCCATGTCTAGTAGTTAATTTGCCGGTGGTGCGGGGGCAGGCGGCACCGGCTCGTATCGTATAGCGAGCCACCGGGTACCCATCTACTGCGACTGCCGCCGCCTGCAGTGGGCAGATGCACCGCCAAACTTATAAATAGATACATCTTAATAAGTAAGTGGGCGATTTTAAATGAATCAAAGATCTCCATAAATTTGGTTTAGTTTTTGCAAGTCGTCTTGTTTGTATGTGAGTGGCCTTGCTCGCTATCAGTGACGGCGCGCTATTACGTTACTGCTTATCATTATGCAAACATCTTCTTGCCACTTTCATAGTCAGAGCAGAATTGTCCGAAAAGTCCTCGTCGAGAAGTCTTTAGGGGTGATTTGCACGAGTATACTAGAGTGGAGCTTATTAAGATTCCATTCATAAGTTTTCTTGTAGCGACTACACACAACTCTCTAGCTTTTTAACTTCGTGAACGGATACAGTTAACGTGACGTTAAGTTAACTTCACACAAATAATGGTTCTCGCTTTCTACTCTGAAGAAAGATTCGTAGCTTTACTCTAAGATTACTCACAATAACATTCTAACATCGAGGAGCATAAATAGTGTATTTATCAGGAGTCTGCAATATGACTGCGTCATGTACGACCAAGCACTTTATATCATCACAGCTATTTGTTTTGACAGGAATACTTCCTCTTGATAGGTCGGAGATAACGGCGTCAGTAGCTTCTATATTTGTTCGATGGAGTAGTTATCGTAAATAGTCCCACGTATTAATGTGAGTGGTCACTAATAATACCGGTGCGGTGACGCGGAAGTGGTAGCGCCGCGCGGGGGGTGGTGGGGGGAGAGGGGTTGCCCGCCGCCCGGTATTTGTGGAAGTGGGTCGGATCCGCACCACGGATGGGCACCACCGGCTCACTCGTCGGAAATAAACGCATTGATCTACCGCGCGGTCTTTGTTTGAAACTTTTACCCTTTAACTGCGACGACGAGCCCCGACCGACGCGCCCGTCTAATCAATCATCATAATAATTAAGTGTATTTATTGAATTTGCCCTTGCTATTAATTACTTGACACTGACTGAAATACCCGCTTAACGCAGGTGGAGCCATTCCTCATCTTATTCCGTTAAATATTATCATTTCATTCATATAGTAAAAAAAGAAGAAGTGTATTGTTGGATTTGCTTCCACAGTTAGGTGCCGCTTCACCGGCGGTGCAGTTTACATAATAACTTATCTATCACCTCTTCGCCTTCACCGATTATCTGTTATCTAAAAAAAACACAATAAATCTTGTCTTGTTTGCGAGCCGCTATTATGTGATTTAAACGAAGCGTGGTCCGGTCAAGTCGAGCGAATGTTGGCCACGAAAATGACGCAATGGCCGCAGCAATTGAACCAGTGCAAATAATGTAGATTGGGCGGAGTAATCTGGCTATTAGTGAAGTTGGCGATGTTGGCGCGCTGGTTGGCGGCCGGTGCGGTAATTGCCCCGTAATCCTCGCTGCATCGTTATCTGATAAGTCATAACGCAGCGATCACATGGCCGGACACACCTCTCGTGTAAATGTCATTATATTTGAAACCTATGAATATTTATAAGCTTAAGAATAAATTGTAGACTGGTTTATATATTTGATATTTTGTTTCCGAGTTCAAATACCACCACTTCATGCTGTGTTTGAGCATGACACCTCACAAGAACCATACCCTGAATTTGATACCCTGAATATTTTCCTGTATGTCCATGTGTGCTCGAATAATTTGACTCCTGATAACGACAAAATGACATGTTTCTTGATCATATTCTAACCGCAATAGTCGGTGTCGGATCGTGTGTCGGCGTGGGACACCGTCGGGCGGTCGACGCGCCAAGGCCCCGGCCGGTTTCACTCTCACCCAGATCGCTGATCATCATTCATGTTATTTATTTATTCCGTCTTGATGCCCCGACGACATTATCGCCTAAACCATCGCATCGGTGTTGAAATCACTCGTCCTGTGATTAATTAATTACCCACATTGTCACTAATGTATGGAACATTAACACTAAATAACATTGGGGGCTTATCTTCGGCTTACGCTCTGAAAATATATAACTTATTAAAAATATTTACAATGCATCATGCAATCTTTGTACAACTGAATTTAATAAAAAAAAATTAAACACACTAGGAGAGTTGGTTTTATTTAATTGTATCCTTACCCGTATTAATGTGTATTGCCCCTTTTCCAGGTATCTACTGTCTACTCTAATTTGAAATTATCCACAAATTACTGCCAAATAAAATGGAACATCACTTTAATATTGTCGTCTTTGCCATACACTATTAAGTATTCGGAAATACCCTTTTAGAAACTTGTCCTGGTGTAAGTGTAACGGGGATCGCCCCCGGTCCACTGTATGATACTCATATTATAAGCTTTGCTTAGTTTGGCATCATACGATTCATTATTCAACCAATGTGTATAGTGTAAGATTGCAGGAATGTGTTATAGATGTGTATTGTCCCCGGCAGACGCTGCCTCCGCAGGCCAACACGACGTTCAGCGTGGTGTACCTGGGGCGGCGCGAGGGGCCTGTGGCTGCGCACCTCTACATACACACCTCGCTCGGAGTGCACAAGTACCCTGTGAGTACTCTACACTACACTACACTACACTCTCTACCTGACACGAGACACATCACTCACTCCACACACTACTTAATTATCCTACCCTCCGATGGCTAAAAGCCCGTTAATTGAGTAAACCAAATTTTTTGCTACAAGCAAAAATGCGAAAATTTATTTCGTTAGAAATTATGAAGACAGATTTGTTTCCATTTATCTTAATGAATATAAATGTTAGTGAAATTGGACCAAGACTGACCTACAGATAAATCGTCTCGTTTTCCGGCTACTAAAATCCAATTTATGTGAGTTTTACACATAATTTTAAAATACATAAATAAGTTTGTAATGAAAAAAAACTTACCTATTATTTGTTTCCCTACTGTTACAATGATCATTCAATATTTTATAATTAACTTTAAACATACAAGCTGCGTAACAAAAAGACATTATTTGTGGTAGGATGCGAACGCTGGACCTTGACGATTTATAATACAAGTAAAGTGATATCTATATAAATTGTGTAGTCATAGAGGGTTAGTTTCGTGTATTTGATAAGTATGAATATTAGAAAAATAAAACCAAGACTGGTCGATAGAGAAAACGTTTAACTTTCATGCCAACTCAAACTAGCAAAAACGGCCTTTAAGCCATCGGAAGCTAAAATCACCCGCCGCACCCAGTCTGATCTGAGGAGGGATTCATCTATACAAATATAAATCATTCATAAATAGAGTGTCATTCAACTTGCGATGGCCGTAGCATATTTCTTATATTTCCGGAGCCGGCCCATCATACGTCTGTTTGAGTTGGGTGTCCAATCGAGACACGCCAAGCTGGTGTGAGCCCAGGTGGCCGGCAGATTGACATTACTCACGAGAATGCAACTGATGTTGATAGTTTAAGGACGGCGGCGTCGCGCTATATCGTCCGTCACTATAAATACACTTGAATAAATATACATGATAGTAGTTGTACTAACAGCGTCGTTAAGCCCTCCACACACTGCGGCGGCGCACACGCTGCACGCACTCGCGTCTCAAGTTTTTTAGTAATACAAAAACTTACATCACACACACAGACACAAAAACTTATACGACAGAAATACAATCTTTATGCATATTGACACAAGAGTTCATTTTGAGGCGCGACTCCTGACGACCCAGTCTAGTGCACTGACTCTATGCTTATAACTTTAAGGTCAAAGCTGTACAATAAATTACCAAAACATGTCGTTCAGTTTTTTTTTCAAAAATAAATAAATGAGGGTTTTACATATTCATGATAGATATACGAGTACTTAACATGGTTGAATGTTGTTGTTTTTGCTGATAATACGATACAGAAACGAATTAATTGCTTATTTTGATTTACAGACTTTATCGTAGCGCTTGGTTAATGTGTGTGTGTGTGTGTCGGCAGGTGTCGGCGGTGGGCGTGGCGAGCGAGTGGGGCGTGTGGCCGCTGGTGGGCTTGCGCGTGCCCCACAACGCGACCGCCGAGCCGGAGCTCACCATGTACAACCCCACAGATCGCCCCATCCAGGTGACACATCCACCATTGGAATCACTTTCACAATTTATTTTATTTTTTATTTTTATTTTATTTTATTTGGATAGCTTACAGTATTAACACTAAGTAATAACAATATGAGATATTACAAGCCAGTAACAAGCTACCGCATATAGAAAGCTATTATAAACAATTAGTATACGAGTACATGGTTATTCGTTGTGATTAAGTAAGTACCTACTTAATATTATATTGGCTGTTAGGTTGTTTTTAAACATGTATTCAGTGAGCCCTTACTCAGTAACATTTTTTTAACACTATTGATACTTTCATGAAATATATCCAGGTTAGCATTATTGGCACTTTTAAAGACTGTAGTTGCTCTAATGAGGAAACTATTCTGTCTGAAGTTGGTGTGGACACTGGGTAAGCTAAATGGTTTGTAGGTATTATTCCGTGGCAAACGTAAAGGTACTTTTAGATCAATTTTTCTTAGCAAATTTGGGCAATCGACCATGCCTCTCATTAGTTTTGATAATAGTATTATATCTGCAATATTTCGACGAAGGGAGAGCGAGGGGAGGTGAAATTTAGTACAACGCTGTTCATATTCAATTTTGGGAATTTTAAATTTGTAAGTGAGAAATCGTGTAAATTTTCTTTGAATCCGCTCAATCTTTGCTTTATATATTTCATATCGAGGGTTCCAAACTTGGCTAGCATACTCGAGGTGGCTTCGGACGTAAGAACTTATGCTAAATCCGAATTTATACTGTAACGTTTGCATAAGTACAACTAACTGGTATGAAAATTGTGAATATGAGTAGCTACTATAGTTTAACCGAAACCGCCGTACCACCGCTCTGTCGGTCTGTTTCCCTTCCGTCCGCCGCCTGCTAGAGCCACAGTGGCGGGCGGGCTGCGTGTGACGAGCGGGGCGGGTGCGTGTGCGTGTGCGCAGGTGAGCGAGGTGTACTCGTCGGGCGCGTGGCTGGGGCTGCGGCTGGCGGGCGGCGGGCGGGCCGCGCCGCGCGCCGCCTGGCTGCTGCCGCCGCGCGCCACCGCCACGCTCGTGCGGCTGCAGCTGCGCCCCGCCCACCACCACCACCAGCAGCACCGCGACAAGCTCACCGCCTACATCAGGTCGGTCACCGCAACGACACCAATTATGTACCAATATCTTGTATTGAAGAACACTTGTAGACACGGTGCACGGTGTGTCCAGGATAAAAGCGAACATGACCGGCGGCGGGCTGGTGGTGTGCGTGGAGGCGCGCGGCGTGGCGGCCGGCGAGTACCTGAGCCCCTGGCAGCTGCGGCTGGGCGCGCGCGGCGCCGCCGACCCGCCGCTGCACGTGCGTACACACACCGTCTACTTCCACACTATACAGTATACGGTCGAGTAGTGAGATGAGCGGTGTGTCCGCAGCTGGACATCGAGGCCGGCAACAGTCTGAACGCGGGCGTGACGCTGGAGGCGGGCGTGGGCGGCGCGCGCTGCTCGGCCCGCGCGCCGCCCGCCCTCGACGACCAACTGGACCAGCTCGAGCGGCTCGAGCGGCACGCGCACGACCCCGCGCAGGCCAACGGACTGCCCGACAAGGGCACGGCCAATGGAAACGGTAACTGACTGACTCTCTCCCACTAGGCGTGCACTATCTTACATTAAATATACGCAAAAATGTTGTAAAATGGATTCAGCCGAAAACTGCTAACGCTATAGCAGTTGTCTCAATGCTCGTCGTGGATTTGTAAAACCCATTCAAGAGTGCAATCGTCGGCCTCTTACAGTTAGCGAGGCGGTGCGCGGTATTTGTGAAGTATAAAGTATTTGTGTGGTTGCAGGCGCGAAGCCGGCGGGCGGCGGCGGCGGCGGCGTGGCCGTGTCGCTGCTGCGCGCGCAGCTCGACGCGCACCACCAACTCACGCGCGTCGCGCAGCTCACACTCGACTGTGAGTGAGACACGCGCACACCACTAGATTTCTTTAATCGTCTACTTCAATCTGTATGAGCTATGTATAGTATGGCCATATGGTATGCATTAATTGATCGATCCCGGATCGGGGTTGACTTGTGTCCGGTGTGATGTGTTATTAATGTGGTCCCGCGGTTGTCGCAGACGCGAAGATGTGGGCGAGCTACAAGAGCGAGGCGGGGAGCGGCGGAGCGGGCGGAGCGGGCGGGGAGGAAGGGGAGGAAGGGGGGGAAGGGGAGGGGCAGGGGGTGTGGTGCGGCGGGTGGGTGCGGGTGGGGCGCGCGCGGCTGCCCTACAGCCTGCGGCTGCTGCCCGGCACGCTGCAGCTGCTGCCGCACCAGCTGCAGTCAGTACCGCACCCTGCCATGACTTCATGTTCCAGGTCCTTCATGTCCATGAACCAGGTCTTTAAAGTGGTCGCTTATCCGTGTGTGTGTGTGCGCAGCGTGGTGACAGCTGCGGGCGGCGAGCCGGCGGAGGACGCGCTGCGCGAGCACGAGGTGCGCGTGCACAACCACTTCCCGCTGCCCGTGCACGTCGCGCACATCGAGCGCACGCAGCACTTCGACGAACACTTTGAGGTCAGACCGACACCGCACTACTATTTCTCATTACATTATTAAAGTACAGTGCGACGAGTTCATCCCAGTTACGAAAATATACCAGTTACAACTGTTACTATACGAATTTTAAAAACACTGAAATGTTGACGCCTAACTTGGTTGTCATAAAAAAAAATGCAAATTATTAACTAAACTTAGCCATCGAGGCTTGCGAACTTAGACGCGTTATAATTTATGACTAATACTAAAATAGCCCGTATTGCAATGCCCATAAATGCAAATTTTTCAACGATATGTCATCAACGATGCCAACGAATTCTGTCGCATAGTTGCGTGGCTTTACTCACACACAGTGTACATTTCAACAAATGGAAGTTAATACGCCCACCGTACCGGTGGGGAGCTAGACGTGTGTGTGTAATGCGAGTGCGCGCGCGCAGGGCACGTGGCTGGCGCCGCTGACGGTGGCGGCGGGCGGCACCGCCTCGCTGGCGCGGCTGCGGCTGCGCGCGCACGCGCTGCAGCACGCGCACACACACTCGCTGCGCGCCGCGCTCGTGCTGCACACCAACCTCACGCGCTACTCGCTGCCCGTCTACGTCTACAGCGGACGACTGCTGCTGGTTGGTACACGATACGCACCACCCACTCCTACGAAAGCGTGTATTTAAATTTCACTAAAATTAGAGAAATATCGACAAAATGTTACGTGTCGGCGCCAGGAGTGGGAGTGGCCGAACTCGTCGGACGGCGAGCTGCGGCTGGGCGCGGTGGGGCTGTCGTCGACGCGGCGCGTGCTGCTGCGCGTGCGCAACCCCGCGCCGGCGCCGCTCTGCCTGGCCGAGCTGCGCGCCGACCTGCCCGGCGCCACGCTCGCGCTGCACGCCTGCAACCATCTGCGCCACGTGCCGCACGACCACGCCTGCGTGAGTACACGTCGCCCCACCCGCCGACCGAGTACTCATTATTTGGCGTCGCAAGATGTAGCAATAAACGTGTGGCGGTGCAGCGCTGCGTGGAGGCGGGCGGCGAGACGCTGGCCTGGCTGACGGTGGTGGCGCCGGCGCGCGAGGGCGAGCTGCGCGGCGAGGTGTGGCTGCGGCCGCGCGCGCAGCACGGCGCGCACGACTCGCCCGCGCCGCCCGCCGCGCGCGCCGCCGTGTCGCTGCGCGTGCTGGCCGGCCGGCTGCACGCGCTGCCCGTGCACCTCGCCAGGGTCGCGCCGGTAACTACGCCTCGCACTATATATTCATGAAGCGTATACGATAGTGCGGTGCCAGTCGAACGCGAGTACACTGTCTCCCCCCTCCGCAGTACACGCTGGCGTCGGCGCCGCTGGTGCTGGAGAGCACCATGTCGCTGCGCATGCGCGTGCTCAACGTGACGCAGGACACGCCCGACCCCGCGCTCTCGTTCGTGTGAGTCACTGTACACACACCCCACTGTACACTACATACACCCTGTTAGGATTAATTAGCATTTTTTAATCTACAGAATTCTAATCTCTTTGTTTTTTATATCTATAAGTATCTTGTCTATGGTATCTATTTTTTTACTCTCTGGAATACACCGGTCTCGAAGCAAACAAGATTTTCATTGCTCCTTCAGTAATTTAATAATATAAATAGTTTTAAAGGCAAATAGTTCACTAATATCAACTACAAAAGTGATCCGTAACGAGCCGAATGCTAAAAACAATAAAATCAGCCGACCGTGAAATTAGAATCGTCGTAACTAAAGTGAACTCAAAGTTGTACTTTACAGTGATAAACAGTGGTAAATAACATTAAAGTGCTAAAAAACAGTGAGATATGGTGTGATGCATCAAGTAATTAACAATTTAGTGAATTTTCAGAACTTTCATAAACTTTCACATTGATTTTCACGTTGCAACAAGTTAGCTAACTTTAGCATCAAAAATGGCGTCGTCTGAACAAACTTTGGATATTTTAGGAGATCTTGCGGATATAATAGTGAAAACCAAAACAAATTTCAAAAAGGCTCCTAAAACACGAATAACAAAGGGCTACGTTGAAGCGAAGCTACAAATATTAGAAGATTATTGGAATTCGTATCGAAATAATTATGAAAGTCTAATAAAAAGTACAAACAGGGAGCAACGGAAAAAGTTGAAGTTTTTTGAAGAAGATTTATACAGTCAATGTGAAGAAGTTTATTTAGATCTAAAAGCAGACATGAAGGATATGCTTCAATCATTAGTTACAAATAGTGAAGAGACGGTTAAAACTGCATCATTACCTACAACTCAACTGGGAAATTCAGCAACTACTGTGAAACTACCAACTATCAATTTGCCTACATTCACTGGAGCATATGAGGAATGGCAATCATTCGAAGATACTTTTACGGCTTTAATACATAACAACAAAACATTAACTGATGTGCAGAGGCTACATTATCTGAAGTCATGTCTGATGGGCGAGGCAAAGAATACTATCAAGCATATGCAAATAACAGAACGGAATTACAAACAAGCTTGGGACACATTGAGTAATAGATACAACCACAAGCGACTGATTGTGAATGCTATACTGAAGAGATTATTTTCATTCAAAAAAGTAAATACTCAATCGCCGGGACAGTTGAAGGTTCTTATTGACAGTACAAATGAGTGTTTGAACAGCTTAGCAACATTGAACATTGCGACTACCACATGGGACCCTATGGTTATCTTCATATTGGTGCAAAAATTAGATTCAGTTACTCACACTGAATGGGAAGCCTATGTGAGTCGAGAACACCTAAGCGAACTACCTACTTTGAAAGATTTTACAAAGTTTTTAGAAGATAGAATACAAACACTCGAGTTAACATGTCAAACATCATCAAGCACTCAGATACAGAAGACTATTAAAGAACGCACTTTTCACACATCAGATATATCAGAGACATCGGAAACATCAGCCGTGCAAGTAACTTGCAAATTGTGTAATGGTCAACATCTTCTATGCCATTGCAAAGAATTTGGAAAACTTGATCCTGAGAAGAGAAGCGAGATCGTCAAGAATAACAGACTTTGTTACAACTGTTTAGCACCAGGCCATCCTGTATATCATTGTCGAAAACAAATGTCATGCAAGATATGTCATAGACGTCACCACACACTTCTTCACTCCGGTAAGAAGCCAGAGGATTCCCAGAACATAGAGAAGAGTAATAAAACACCTGGAATATCCACAATGCATATCAAAGATGACATACAGGAAGGTCCTCCAGATGAGTCAATTGTGGCTAACTTTGCATGTAAACAAAAGAGAGCATTATTAGCAACTGCTCTGGTTCCAGTCAAGAGTGAGTGTGGCCGTGAAACAATGTTGAGAGCATTAATAGATCCAGGTTCACAGGCATCATTCATCAGTGAGAGCGCCACTCAACTCATTCAACTTAAAAAGACTTCTGTACGAGGTTCAGTCACCGGAGTAGGAGCTACAACCACATCAGTTCGTTATGTGGTACAGATGGAGATTTCATCGAGATGTGATTACCAATTCAGTCTCCCTGTACAAGCATATGTGTTACAATCAAACATAACGAATAACTTACCATGCGCCACAATACAACCAAAATTGAATTGGTCACACTTGAAGGGGCTAACTCTAGCCGATCCACAATATTTCATGCCAAATAAGATTGACCTGCTCCTGGGCATTGAAGTATACACTGAGATTGTAAAGAATAACTTAGTAAAGGGGCCACCAGGCTCACCTTCAGCACAAGAGACGAGTCTAGGCTGGATTTTGTTTGGAAATATTTCTGAACATCCACAAAACAATGATGAAGTTGTAGTCATGCATCACCATGTCGATATAAACATGGACAACCTATTGAAGAATCTTTGGAGTATTGATGACTCAACAAAACGTAAGTTTACTGCTGAAGAGCGAAAATGTGAAGAGATTTACGACACACAGCATTCTCGAACGCCAGATGGAAATTATATTGTTAAACTGCCATTTAAAAACTCACCGCAAGAAATAGGATTGACAAGAGACATTGCACTACGTAGATTAGAGCAAATAGAGAGGAGATTAGAGAAGAATCCTGATTTGAAGAAAGAGTATAGTAGAGTATTTGAAGAATATATACAGCTTAACCACATGGAGAAGGTTCCAATAAATGAGAAAAACAATTTTTCAATATACCTACCGCATCATGCTGTTGTCCGAGATAGTGAAACAACAAAAGTAAGAATTGTGTTTGATGCATCATGCAAAAGCTCAAACAACACTTCTCTCAATGAATTGTTATTAGTGGGACCCCAGCTTCAAGAAGATTTAAGAAATTTGATTATGAGATGTCGCATGAAGCCAATCTGCTTTATAGCAGATATCCAAAAAATGTACCGCATGATACTTGTCACCAAAGAAGATGCTGATTATCAACGAGTATTGTGGAGAGAAGATCCAACACAGCAAGCAGAAGACTATCGCATGCTAAGAGTAACATTTGGAACAGCCTCAGCACCCTACCTAGCTATCAAAACACTCAAGCAATTATCACAAGACGCACAAGAGAAGTACCCCATAGGGGCAAAAATATTGTCTGAAGAGTTTTATGTTGATGACTGCATTAGTTCACATAATACAGTAGAAGAAGCTATAGTAGCAAGTCAAGAACTAAGAGAGATGTTAGAAGGGGGAGGATTTATACTGCAAAAGTGGGCATCAAATAACAAAGAGTTTATAGATCAAATCCCACCACCATTGAGAAGTGCAAGTGTGGAAAAAGGAATAACAAATGAAAGTATTATTAAAGCTTTAGGATTATCATGGAATATGACTACTGACACATTCCATTATCAAATTATATTACCACTCAAGCCAAAGATTATTACAAAGAGAAATATTTTAGCTGACATACAACGATTATTCGACCCACTTGGGTGGATATCCCCGGCTATAATTCCTGCTAAAATATTAATACAAGATATATGGAAAGAGAGATTGGATTGGGATGAGAAAGTTGGTAACACACATGAAGAAGAATGGAATAAGATACGAGAGAGCTTTAAAGACTTACATAAAATACAAATAAATAGATGGATACATATGACAAGAGAATGTAATATAGAACTGCATGGTTTTTGTGATGCATCGATGAAGGGATACTGTGCTGTAGTATATTACAGAGTAGAAACACAGAGTGGTGAGATAGAAACAGGAATAATTGCATCAAAAACCAAAGTGTCACCTGTTAAGACAATTACTCTACCACGCTTAGAACTGTGTGGCGCAGTGCTTCTAGCCAAACTGCTAACACATGTTAAAGAATCAATGAGATTACCTGAAAATCATATATATGCGTGGACTGATTCAACCGTGGTTTTGTCTTGGCTTGCTGGTGATCCAAATAGATGGAAACCATTCGTCAGTAACCGTGTGATTGAGATATTGGACAATACCTCCAAAGGACAATGGTTCCACGTCAAGTCAAAAGATAACCCTGCAGATGTGGGTTCAAGAGGTGCATATTTGGATACTTTAATAAACCATAAACTATGGTGGGAAGGGCCAGAATGGCTAAGAAATAAATATATAAATTTTACCAAACCCAATATTGAGACAACAAATATTGAAATAAGAAAAATACTAGTTAATACTAAGCTAGAAGAAGAAAGCAAATTAAAGTTTGAAGATTTTTACACTTTACAAGAACTTTTAAGAACAGTGGTTTACAGTGTAAGATTTTTAAAGTTTAAAAAATGGGCTGAAGTCAACAAAGTAATTACAACAGCAGAATTAGAAGAGTCATTGTTAAAATGTATTAGAATAGCCCAAAGAGAAGAATTTAGTAAGGAAATAGACAATTTAAGAAAGAAACAATATGTAGCGAAGGATAGTAAATTAAAAACACTGAACCCATATTTAGATGAAGAAAATATACTCAGGGTGGGCGGCAGACTGCGAAACGCAGAATTGAGCAACAATCAGAAGCATCCCATAATTTTAGGGTCAAAGGGCCATCTTTCACATCTTATTGTTGTTGAAGCTCACAAGAAAACATTACATGGAGGAATACAATTGATGCTCAGCTACATTAAATCAAAATACTGGATAGTACGTGTAAAGAACATTGTAAGAGCGCACATACACAAATGCATTGTTTGCGCTCGGCAGAAAGCCATAGCCACAACTCAGCTCATGGGCGATTTACCTAAGGTTCGCACCACGCCAGCTCGGCCATTCATGCATAGTGGAGTTGATTTCGCCGGTCCAGTACAAGTATTAATATCAAGGGGAAGAGGGGCCAAGACACATAAAGCCTACATTTCAATATTTATATGCATGGCCACTAAGGCAATTCATTTAGAGTTAGTCGGCGACCTTACCTCTGAGGCGTTCATCGGAGCATTTCAACGATTTGTGTCAAGACGAGGAAGATGCACTCAGTTGTGGAGCGACCATGGTCGAAACTTTGTTGGCGCTAATAAAGAGTTACAGGAAGCGTGGAAAGAAGCCAGCCTAGAATTACCTGGTCATCTGATAGAGACTCTGGTTGCAGATGGCACTCAATGGCGCTTCATACCCCCGTACAGTCCGAATTTTGGCGGATTATGGGAAGCTGGTGTAAAATCGACAAAGTTTCACTTGAAAAGGATTTTAAATACTCACCTGACATATGAAGAATTGTCTACAATTCTCTGCCAAATCGAAGCGTGCCTTAACTCGCGTCCGCTGGTACCGATTGATACGGCAGACACTGAACTAGAGATATTGACTCCTGGTCATTTTCTAATTGGAGAAGCACCTGTCACAATACCTGGCCCGGATCTATGTGATCTCAACATTAGTCGCTTGTCCAGATGGCAACTTATTCAACGACTAGTAACAACATTCTGGCATCGGTGGCAAAATGAGTACTTGACTAGACTACAGGCCCGATCAAAGTGGACTAAAAAGCAGAAGGAATTTGAGATTGGCGACATAGTTCTTTTGAAGGATGAGCAACTACCACCTGGAAAATGGGCGCTTGGTCGAATCATGTCGAAACATCCTGGAGAAGATGGCCTCACAAGGGTTTACAGTGTGAAGTGTCGCCATGGACTTGTCAAAAGATCAGTTTCTAGAATTTGTGCTTTGCCAATTGATAAGGATTAAGATTTTTAGTATTTGTTTTATCTATTAAAATAAGTTTTGTTTAGCTTCATTTTACATTTAGTATGTAGAGTCAACAATTTGTTAATTTTCATTATTTTACTTTATGCTATCGAAGAAGATGTTAAGTTTTATTTTTCTCACTAATTGTTCTTGATTTATGAAAAATGTGTAATATCATGGATAATTACTTCTAATGATTGTTAGAATTCGTTTATCATACTGTCTTCTATGCGTAAGTTAAGGACTAGGTCCTTGGTGGGCGGTATGTTAGGATTAATTAGCATTTTTTAATCTACAGAATTCTAATCTCTTTGTTTTTTATATCTATAAGTATCTTGTCTATGGTATCTATTTTTTTACTCTCTGGAATACACCGGTCTCGAAGCAAACAAGATTTTCATTGCTCCTTCAGTAATTTAATAATATAAATAGTTTTAAAGGCAAATAGTTCACTAATATCAACTACACACCCGTTCTATTCTTTTAAGGCTAATTTGTTTACTTATTACGATCTTCATACATCTACTGATGCATTGTTATTTGTATTCATAAATAAATGAATTCACAAAACGCTTCACTGACCACATGTAAATCAACTATTCCATCACAAACAAAACGTAAAAAAAATCCAAGTCTTGCAACTAAGTTCTTTTACCGTAAAAAGTTGTGAGATCTATGTTATGCCAAGTCGGTTATTTTATTAAGTCCCGTACGTGATTAGCTAACCTGACTATATTATCAATATGAATAAAATTGATTATTTTTTACATAAAATAGATTGACTTGACCATCGCATGAAGAATATTAATTAATATTGTTTAGAGTTAAGATAGTTTAAGAGGTGGTGTGTGTGCGCGCAGGTTTGCGGCGGAGGGCGGCGAGGTGGGCGCGGGGCGGCACGCGGTGGGCAGCGTGCTGTACGCCGCCGAGAGGCTGTGCGAGCCGCACTGCTACACCGGCCTCGACATCGACACGCCCGGTCGGTCTCTCCAGCCCGCTTCCAACTCGTCACTTAATACACGTCGGCAGTCTGCTACGGAATTACTCATTTGGCACATTTCAAACTATTATGTAGACTCAAAAATACCGATTCGTTAAGAATGAATGTTCGATTTGGTGTGTCAGAGGGCGCGGCGTGGGCGCGGCGCGGCGCGGGCGGGCTGCGCGCGGACGCGGCGCTGCAGAGCGCGCGCTACGCGCAGTACGTGCAGCGCGCGCGCGGCGCCGCCAACATCTCGCTGCACGTGCACACGACGGGCGTGGTGCGCGTGCCCGTGGCGGGCGCGTGCGCGTGGTGGTGGGCGCGGCTGGCGGACGCGGCGGCGGGCGACGCGGGGCTGGCGGCGGTGGGCGGCGAGCGCGCGCTGCGCCTGCGCGCCGCCAACCCGGCGCGCGCGCGCCCGCTGCTGCTGCACGCCGTGCTGGCCGCGCCGCCCGTCGCGCTGTGAGTCCACCATTCTCCTCGACCGACAATGTTCCGAGAACTCTGAAAGTTTTAAAATCTAAATTGAATGATCGAATATGACATAGAGATGGGAACGGTTTGATGGTTATTTAACTTAATTTTGTATTTAAAATCCAATCCAAAGTGGAGGAGGTGAAAGTCACATTAAAGATGATGGTTGATGTCTATTTTGAAATCCAAGATGGTCGAAATGAAATCAAATCGTCTTGAATTCCAAAATGGCGCCAGGCACGTAATACCGTGCTCGCATGCACCGTGATCACGATACTCATAATGTGAATCACACTTCCGCCGTCTTGGATTCCAACGTGGACATCATATTCGTAATCTGAATCCACAAAAACCGTGATCACGATATCCATGTTGCGATTCTCGATTATTTCACCTTGTCAATTTAAAAAAATATATTTTTTGTTAAATTTCATAAGACATAAAAAAAAACACGAAAAATAATATATTTCATTTCCATACTTACTTAATTGTGAAAAAAAGTTTGAATAAAATGACTTCCATTAGTTTCACATTGTAAAGTTACGATGAAGTAGGGGAATTTTTAATTTCTCATAAAGTCTCGCCTCGGAGAACGTTCTCGAAAACTCGGCGGCAAAGTTCTCGCAGCGAGAACGGTCCCGAGAATTTCCCAACGGGACCGTTCCTCCCGAGGAGTGCGGTGACTAACGGCGGCGCGTCCACACCAGGGCGGGCGGCGAGGAGACCGGCCTCTGCGAGAAGGAGAATTGCGTGTGGTCGGCAGACTCCTTCCGGCTCGTGGCGTGGCGCAGCACGCGCGGCGCCGCGCGAGAGTGGCGCCCGGCGGAGGGGGAGGGGGAGGGGGAGGCGGAGGGGGAGGGCGCGCCCAGCGAGTGGCGCGCGGCCCGCGACCCCGCCGGGCGCGCGCTGCCCGCGCTGCTGCTCGCGCCCGGCGCGGAGATCGAGCTCAAGGTCGTGTTCGCGCCCAGGGAGCCGCTCGCGCTCACGGCCTTCCTCTATCTCAGGTGAGCTACCGTGCGCGACACCGTGTCGCGAGCCGTCGACCGCGTAGTGCAGGACCGAAATATTATAATCGTGGTTTCCGCAGAAATAACCTGACCATAATGGAGGGCGTGCAGCTGTTCGGGCGCGGAGCGTACCCCAGCTTCGAGCTCGGAGGGCGTCGGCCCAACACCGACGCGCCGCTGCTGTTCGAGGTGAGCGAGACGTCCGCCCGCCCCCGCGCGGCGAGCGACGGGCGGGCGGACCTGACGATGGTGATGTGCGCGCGCAGGTGGAGGAGTGCGGCACGGTGCGGCGCACGGTGGTGGCGCGCAACACGGGCCGCGTGGGCGTGCGCCTGCGCGACTGGCGCGTGGCCGGCCAGCCCTGCCAGGCGCGCGGCTTCCGGCTGCGGCCCTGCGCGCCGCTGCATCTCGCGCCCAACGAGTCGCGCGCGCTGCACCTGGCCTACACGCCCGACTGCACGCTGGCCCGCGCGCGCGCCCAGCTGCAGCTGCGCACCGACTCGGGCCGCGCCGCCTTCCCGCTGGCGGCCGCCACGCCCGCGCGCCTGCTGCCCGCCTGCGCCGCGCGCGCGCCGCGCCCGCACTGGGATTACGCGCTGCGCGTCACCGGCGTCGCCGTCGCCGTGGCCGCGCTCGCGCTCGTGCTCGCGCTCGCCGCCATCGACGCCGAGCTCGAGCTGCGCCGTGCGCGCGTCGCTCGCTCGCCCTCCGCGCCGCGCCGCCCGCTCGACCTGCGCTCGCTGGCGCGCGCCCCGCCGACGCCGCCCGCCCCGCCCGCGCCGCCCGCCCCCGCCCCCGCCCGGCCCGCGCCGCCCGCCCCCGCGCCCGGCGCGCGGCCCTCTCGCCGCCGCCGCACGCCGCGCCGCGCGCCCGCCCCGCTCGACCCGCACGCCGAGCGCCGCGCCTTCGAGCGGTGGCGCGCCGAGGTGCTGCGCCGCGCGGACGAGGACGAGGACGACTCGCGCTCCAGCGAGGACGGCGACCGGGAGGACGACGCGGCCGCCCCCGACCCGCCGCCCGGCTCGCCCGAGCCGCCGCGCCCGCCCCGCGAGCCGCGCCCGCCCCGCCGGCCCGCGGCGCCGCGACCGCCCCGCCCGCCCCGCCCGCCCAGGGACGACGAGCCGCGCGACGACCCGCCGCGCCCTGCCGACCCCTTCGCCGACGGGTACGAGGCCGACCCCGAGACGGAGGAGCGGCCGCCGCCCGCCGACGACGACGCCGCCTCCTCCACCGGCTCCGGCACGCCCTCCGCCTCCTCGGCGGCCTCCTCCGCCCGCTCCTCGGCCCGCTCGGCCTCCTCCTCGCCGACCGTCGAGCGCCACTACCGCGACGACACCGACCTCAACGGCCCGCGGCCGCCGCGCGCGGGGCCCGCCGGCGACGACGACGCGGCGCCGGAGCCCGCCCCGCGGGCGTCGCCGGGCCGCGCGCCCGCCGAGCCCGCCGCGCGGCCCGCCCGCCCGCGCCGCGAGCGCGAGCCGGCCGACGCGCCGCGCCGCACGGAGCGCGCGCGCACCGTGGACGCGGGCGCGCGCCCCGCCGCCGCCAAGCACCACGCGCGCAAGGACAAGGCGGGCAAGCGGCGCGGCGAGCGGCCGCCCGCCTCCCCGGCCCGCTCGCCGCCGCGCGCCGCGCCGGGCGCGCTGCGCTGGGGCGCCGCCTCCTGGAGCTCCGTGGTGGCGGGCCCGGCGGGCGCGGGCGCGGCCGGCGCCGGCCCGCTGCCGCCCATCGGCTCGGACCTGCGGCGGCGCGCCGAGCCCGAGCCGCTCGCCGCCGGCGACAACTCGCTCTTCTACTTCAACGGCGACGCGGCGCACGCGCCCCGCCCCGAGCCCGAGTACTGGCGCGCGCCGCACCCCTCGCTCGACCGGCCCGCCTTCACGCCCGCGAGAGACTTCATGGGTGAGCGCTCGAACGCATCCCCGCTCCCTTCGCGGTCGCGCCGATCGGTCGATGACGTCCCTTTTGTCGCAGAGGAGCCGAACGCGGCCGTGGGCAGCGGCGCGTTCCGGCCGCTGGGCTCCGTGTGGGAGCCGCACGCGGGCGGGGCGGGCGGGGCGGGCGGCGCGGGCGGCGCGGGCGGCGCGGGCGGGGCGGGCGGCTGGGCGTGGGGCGGCGCGGCGGGCGAGGTGCGGCCGCCGCCCGGGTTCGGCGCGGCGCGGCCGGCGCGCGTGTACGACCCCTTCCGCTCGCTGGCCGCCATCTGGGCGCCGGGCGCGCGCGACTGGCGCGCCGACCCGCCCGACGACCGCCGCGACTAGACCCCGCGCGACCCCGCGCGACCCCGCCCGACCCCGCCGGGCCCCACGATCGGACGGATCGCGCCCGTTTAGTGTCTCCGATCGAACTCTGTTGTTTTGATTGTATCGAGCCGACCGACGCGAGCGGTCCCCGGCCGGCCGGCGCACTAGTCAGGCCGGCGCCGGCCCGGCTCGGCCGGACTCGGCCCGTCCCCGCGACGTCGTGCGCCGTGCGAGTCCCGCGGGCGACGACCGAACGACGATGTGTTACAGTGTTCCCCGATTGATTGTCTGTTGAAGACTGAATTAAACTTACATTATCTCAACTCAATGACGTTGTTTTATTTTAGTACATGCGTCGGCGACGCTAACTCTTTTCGGTAGGTAAAACCCGTTCAAAGGGCCCATTCCGGGCATGCGAGGAGTCCGGACTCAACGCATATGACAAAACGTCATAATTGATCGTAGTTTGTCGTTTTGTTTCGACTATGTCGAAATCTCCCTCGTATTGAGGGGGAATGTGCCCGGTATAATGGCAATAGGCTCGCCCCCTATTACATTGGGACCGAAATACATGCCTACGCCTTCGGGGAATACAGGCGTGATGATGTATTTATGATGATGATGTTTATAAAGAAAATTAAAATCAAGATAAAAGCTAAATATTTTATTAACCTATACAAACTTACACATAATATTTTACAGACCTTAGAACATTTAAAACAATGTTCAAATACACAAGTTTCAATTTAACACAACAACATTGAGCACATGTCCTAGTATCTGTACTTGGTTGAATAGTCTTTGGGCGAGACGACGAGCCCGCGGCCCTTGCGCGCGCCGCGGTACACCGTCTCGATGATGTCGATCATCTCCTGCTTGTCCTCCAGTGGCCAGTTGATCTTGTTGTTGTTGCCGGTGCCCAGATCGATCATGATGTGCTTGTTGCGGAAGAAGAACATCACCGTGCAGGGGTCGTACAACTCGTACCTGGTTCACATCAATACATATTGTACAGTGCGCTGCTATTGACAATAAAGTCACAACTAGACTTGATCACGGGTCCGTATTACAGAACGTAACTCAAGTTTGATCCTCAATCAGTTGATCCCTGTTTATGTATAGAATCAGTGCTTGAGCATCGTTCTTATTCCAGAACGGTAATCAATATTAAGACGGATCGAGCCTCAAGCAGAGATGCGTTTTTTTTTTTTTTGAATGGATTACGCTGTTGGCCGTGAGTTGGCCTTTACAGCTTCACCGGAGGAAAAGAGATGCGTATTGTCTATGCGTCAGCCTGTTTTCGTTTATGATTATACTATAATCCACTTCTCCAAATATATCCATTTTTAAGTAATAATTAAAACATCAACAATAAATTTCATGTGCGAATGTAATTTTCAACAATGATAACCAGTTGGTGAAGGAAAACATCGTGAGGAAACCTGCACGTCTATAGAAAGGCGTGTAAAGTTCACCAACCCGCACTGGGCCAGCGTGGTGGACTATGGCCCAAATCTCTCTCGTATTGAGGGGGAATGTGCCCGGTATAATGGCAATAGGCTCGCTCCCTATTACATTGGCACCAAAATACGTCAGGCGAAGAGTGGGCGCACTACAGTGCACCTCTGCCTACCCCTTCGGGAATACAGGCGGGATGATGAATTATATTATTGCTTGAGTATTAGTATTATTATTTATATCAACAATAAAAATCGATAGTGCGAATATTTATATGTGAACAGAACAATAAAATTGACATGTCATACATACAATGACAATCTCACTCAAGCCCAGTCTCGACTACACTTGGGTGATTACAGATCCAATCACTGCTTGAGTTCGTTTCACGAACTGAGTCACTCAGCTGAACTGTGTTCGATTAATCTATACTTGAGGGACGTTCTAAAATTAAAACTTGACTCAAAACTAGTTTTAAACAAAGATCAATGCTTGAGTTTCCTTCTGTAATACGGACCTAAATGGCTACAAAATATCCCTGACATTTCCCTCACCACTTCACTAAGGTCCGTATTACAGAAGGAAATTCAAGCATTGATCTTTGTTTAAAACTAGTTTTGAGTCAAGTTTTAATTTTAGAATGTCCCTCAAGCATAGATTTATCGAACACAGTTCAGCTGAGTTACTCAGTTCGTGAAGTGATGGATCTGTAATCACCCAAGTGTGGTCGAGACCGCGCTTGAGCGTAGATTGTCATTGTATGCATGATAACAATAATTTTCTTTTCACATATTTGACATTACAACATTTTATATAGCATCATACCTATATTTTATGGCCATAGATACAAGTCTTTTAAGCTTGACCATTTTTCTTACAAAATTACTTTAATTTACATCAATAAATGCGGGATTGTACTATTCAGGACCAACATAATATAGCTGATTTCCTAAATTATTGTCACTAATTGTATATTTCAATATATCTAACCCAGTGAAGATCAGAACAAACTTGTAAATAAAATAAATCGTAAACGAAAACAGGCTGACGCATAGACAATACGCATCTCTGCTTGAGGCTCGATTTGAGTCTTGAGTATTGATTACAGTTCTGGAATAAGAACAATGCTCAAGCACTGATTCTATACATAAACAGGGACCAACTGATTGAGGATCAAACTGAACTTGAGTTACGTTCTGTAATACGGACCTAAATATCCTTGCCCAAAATATCTTTTCTGAAGAAAAATGTTTTGTTTCTTATTTTAAACTACATTATGGGAATGGTCTCCATGTATCTAGATAACTATAAATGTTAGAAAATAAAACCAAGACAGGAAACGAAACATTTTCTCTATTAGCTAGACGGAAAAAATATTTCACCTTCATGGAGTAAATATAATCAAATTACCCAAAACTTACACATAACAGCCATTTAGCCATTGGGTGGCAGTGTGGAGGTTGGTAATATGAATCATCACAAGGAGCCCTTGCCCAGGTGTGGGTGACTATATTGTTTGGCACATTGGTCACCAGAAGGCTGTTTAAGTTAGGCATTCTGCTAGCACGCATGTACTGGCGACTAACTCCTGAATGCTAAAAGTTCCTTACATTTTATTGAAGTCTGGCACCTCAGTGATGTCTACGAGGTATATGACTGCAAAGTTCTTCACTTTCTCAGCAATGCTGTATAGTACCTCATCCATCTTCATGCAGGTGGGGTCCCAGTCGTGTCCAAATCTGATAACCTGCCAAAAAAGTAACTTGTACTCAACAATCTACATGGAGAGTGATAAGAGTTGCTTAGTTCGAACTGGCACATCCAGCGAACTTCGTACAGTCTTAGAATTAATAAATGTTAATTAAAAGGTGAGTAAACCTAGACATAGTAAAGATAGACATATGCCATCGCGGACTTTTCTGTAGAGCTCAATAAGGAACACAATTTGGTGGAATTGTATATTTTGTTATATCTCAAAGAGTTTAGGCAGCGTTTTCGTAGCAAGCTCCCAGGCTTATTTTTTTCCGACACCTCTGACAAATATCATTATATTTTAGCCAGTGTATACAAAAACTTGAAAAATTATATTATACTAAAACCTTCCTCATGAACCACTCAATCCATTGATGAAAATAGCATCAAAATCCGTTGATGATGAGGCATATATAGGGACAGACACTTCGGCCGTGTACTTTACTTACGACGACGCGGTCCTCCTCCGAGAGGATGGCTTGGTCTACTTGCCAACCATTGTGTAGATGTCCTAACATGTAACTCATTGTGAGTATTTATATTTTTCTTCTCGCTTAATCAAAAAAAGCAAAATTATACCAAAACAAAGGAATAACCAAACAAAACCAAAACAGTCGACATGACCGACCGTAATGAAATGTCAAATAACCGTCACGTCAGTCAGACAAAAATGACAGAACTTGAAAAGTGACAACGCACAGAGAAGCCATATCGACTCCCTCTACGTATGGCTCATAGAGTCAATTTTACTCTATGATATTACTCAGTAAAAAGAGAAGCCCTATCGAACCCGCTCTGCGGCAAAGTTTTTGACGTTTATCTGACATCCGCCATTGTCGTTGCCCTTGACATGTATTCTTCTGTGGTATTCTTACTTTTGCTTTAACACAAAGTAAGTTATTTTTATTCCAATCCATGTAATTAATGTAATTGTCTCTGCCGTTTAAATTAACTATACATAAATAAATAGGTAAATGGGTCCATGCTACGTTACGGAGTGAGCACCCACAGGCACAGATTAACATACATATTATGGAGGGTAGAGTTATGGAGAGTCATCTCATGTGGGAGAAAAGTTGAAAAAGTGTCCAGCCGTATGTTTTAAGTAACAGTTCAAAAACCTTGCACAATTGCGCTGGTGTAGACAAAGGGTATGGTATGAACTGAAGTATACAGAGTTAAAAATTTTAATAAATTGTTAAGATTATCAAATGTGGCGCCACCCTTATTTAATGCATTTCGACGGACACTTTTTCAATACACAGATGACTCTCCTTAACTCTACCCTCCATAATACTTCAGGCTCTGCCCGTAGGTGATAAGTTTATCACCTACGGGCAGATCCTTATGTAAGTAAGGTAAGTGTACTTACCTACCTACTTATTTATTGCCAACAGGATAGAGGTAGAGCTAACTAAAGAAGTAATATTTTTTGTTAGGGTTCCGTACCCAAAGGGTAAAATGGGAATCCTACGCTGTCCGTCCGTCCGTCTGTCCGTCCGTCCGTACGTCCGTCCGTCCGCCCGTCCGTCGGTCACCAGGCTGTATCTCATGAACCGTGATAGCTAGAGAGTTGAAATTTTCACAGATGATGTATTTCTGTTGCCGCTATAACAACAAATACTAAAATACAGAATAAAATAAATATTTAAGGGGGCTCCCATACAACAAACGTGATTTGATAATGGTACGGAACCCTTTGTGCGCGAGTCCGACTCGCACTTGGCCGGTTTTTTTATATCACCAATAATCCTTAAGAAATGCTTTACCGCTCACGGAAATCGAACCCGTTACCACCCAATACAGAAAAATAAGCGGCCTACGCTTAATCAATATTCAAATTCATATTAGGTCAGTAATTTGGTACCTACACTAATTGTAATGACGTAGGTAGGCAGGTACCTTCGTACTTAATAATTAATGTTCAATACATTTGACCGTGTAGCTGTTATATGGTTAGGTTCTTACATATTTATGTGCATGTTTATTTACTGTACGGTGTGGCGCGTGCGGGGGTTCGGGGTGCGGGGTCGGGGGTGCTGGCACCTCGCCACCGGAACGCGGTCGTTCACCAAAACATACAGATTTCTCGGGAAAAAAATATTAACGAACACATTCGCACTACTCGGCGGCGCCGCGTCGAGCCAGCCGCACGCTCTCCTCGCTGCCGTACTCAAAGAAAACCTCACCTCGGTTCCGCGGTCCGCCGCTCGCCGCCGGCTCGGCCAGCGCCAGAGAACACTTTTCGCGAACTTCTCTACCAGTCGAACGAGTTTAGTGTGCCTTCGGTGTTGAATAGCGTCTCGAGGCGGCGCGGGCGCAGTTAGCGGCTAATTAATTAGGTCGCGTGTGTGTGATTGCGCATCGCGAATTTCCGTGCTCGCGCTTCCCTGTTACGAGGCGGGGAGAGCGCGCGCCGGCTGCAGCCGCGCGGGCCCGCGCCCGCCGGTACCGCTCCCGGCTTGAACGCTTACCTAACGGAACATTAATATTTACTCGGTTAGTGCATCACGTGAGTCTTATCTAAAAAAAATTAATTGCTTATTACGTCAATCGAACTTTTCCGCTAAACGTTACGTTTGCAGGAAAGTAGGTAGGTACATACAGTGTTTTGTAATAGGTGGGTATACTATGAATATGGTATATACTTACTTTGAAAGTTATCTACGCTGCGCCGCATGTGTCGTCACCTTTCTTTTAAGAAGGTAAATCGCTTCGCCGGCGGATACACCTACATGAAATCGCGTAAAACATTGTTTACATTGTGAAAACGGTTGATCGGTATAAAGTTGCACCCCGAGTGGCGCGGGCGCTGTTATCCGGTTAGGTGCTAGCAAGATCACAGGTGGAACTCTTTTTTATTTATAAGGTATTTTCCTAACAATTACTTATTTACCTAGGTGAGTGTCCCTAGTGAGCGATTGGTTCCTACGGGATTCAATTCTCCAATTACTATTTCCAGGGTTTGTCAATTTTGAGGATGGACACGGTATACCCGGCGACGGCGTCGGCCCTGGCGCGCGGCCGGCGCCTGCGCCGCGTCGAGCCGCGCCTGCGTCAGCGGACCATGCCGGTCACGTTCGCCGAGATCAAGGCGAGTACCTACTTCTCTACTAGCGGTGGAGGTGATGTGCGTCGGGACCCGGGCCCGTCGGAAGCCTAGCCCGCCTACTTTATGTAGTTTTCATTCCATCCATTCCCGAAAAGCGTTCCCGCGGGAGGTGGCCGCAGGTGGTCGCAGCCTCATCCGCCGTCGCGTCACGGTGTCGTCACCGCCTGCGCGCTCATCGACCGCGTTTTGCGGCTCATAGCTGTAGCTAGTTCTCATTCTATGAACTTTCCGCCGCAACGGTGGTGGTCCGTTCCGCCGACTACCTACCGCTCAACAAAGATTCAACGATTAATATATTAATCGGTGCGTTCTTATTTCAGGAAGTGGACGAGGAGAACGCCGAGGAGTGCGCGTGCTCGGAGGGGCGACGGCGGCCCGACGTGCTGGAGGAGCGGCTGGGGCGGCAGTTCGCGGAGTCGCGGCGCCGGCGCGCGCGGCGGGACGCGCTGCGCGAGCGCGAGCACGAGTCGCCGCCACCGCCGCCGCCGCCCGAGCCGCAGCTGGTGCGCGCCGGCTCCGAGCCCGCCGCGCTCCACCGCCGCGAGCGCGCCCCCTCCTCCGCCGACACTTGAGCCGCCACTCGGTCCCCTCGACATAGGACGCGTCGTCAGTGACGGATACGTATCGTATTCGGCCTTTCCTTGTCGCCCGATTCGGGGATGAGAGCTCTCCGATCGTTATTGATGCTCATATCGTACGACGTGGCACAGATCAACTTACATTCTTTTTAGAAATTGTTGGGCTTATTATTAAGTAGATATTTATTTACCCGGTGGGTACTAAATACAAAAGTTATAGGTAGTCTAGGTACTTAGCGTGAAGATATTTTGATACGAATCGCACTATTTTGGCGCGAGCAAAAAACCGCCGATGATGTATTGGAAAGTTTGAAAGCTTTTGAAGCGATAGAGATGACGCGCTTTACGTGTTAAGATTTTTCGATTTTGGATTTGTGCCAAAACTGATCAATTAAAATGAGTTAGAACCTAGGTAAAACTTCCTGCAACCTATTATCTACGAAGCTACTGAACGCGCAGTGGTCTCCTGATAGATTGGGAAACTAAAGTAGCCAGATTATAAGTAGGTTTAGTTTTTATAAAGTGATCGATAACTGAAGTATTGCCGAAACACCTACCACAAGTCGACTCTATGCACTGTGGTAAGTCGCTAGCGGAAAAAATTTTGTCACTCGTAGGTAGGTCCATAGGAGGTGAAATAAAACGACGCAGCTATCAGACAATTCCAATTCTCATATATTATTGTACCATAAAATAAATAGCACTCTCAACCACGCGTCACTCGGACTTCAATAAATAGACACCATTATTTAATTATGTATGTACATGCTCTAACTCTTATGTTATAAATATGTATAACTAGGTAAACAAGAATATCAAATGTGTAACAAACAAGAGGTGTAGGTGGTGTGTACACGGAGCAGAGTCCGGCAGCGGAGGCACGGTAATACTGCGGAGGTATTCACGTTTAACGGATGCGGAAAGTGTCCACGAAACTCATTGGCTGTATTCTTAGTCAGTCCGTCAGCTAAAGTCTCGCTAAAACACGTTCCGTGTGATGGTAACAGTTACACAATGTTAGAAAATAACTGTATGTTCCGTCGAACCTGAATACAACCCCAGCTTTCTTTGCGTTTAAATGTAATAAATATACATAATGGTAACGAATACAGGTATGTACATTATCTACCTTGTCCAGCCATTATGTCATCAACGGACAATATTTACTTTACGAACGGAGACTATTCTGGTTTTAACTTTAAATAATTTGAGCAAAATGAGGAGTGTATAATTTTACGTGAATTTCACTTTACTTACCTATATAGAGGCGTCTTTGTCTTAATGTAAGTTATAGTATAGTAGGTAATTGGCACTCTCGTGGCGCGCTTCGCCACCTCTAGTAAATCTTAAATGTATGTTATATTATGGTAACTCGTATCAACATACAAAACCTAGCTCCTCTATAACAATTGTGATCGATTCACGACATTTAAACGTAGCCGTTAAATCCCCGAACCCGCGTCCCGCCCAGTGTCGCGCGGCGTTTGTAGCGGTGATCGGCGAGGGACAACTTCGTGGGTTTAACGGTTATTTTAAATAACTCATTTTAATGTATAATATTTTCTAATTAATACGTGTACAAAATACTGCAGAGGCAGGCGCCGGCGCAGCGCCCGGCCCGACTTAACAACTTAGCTTGGTGTGATGGCAAACGGAAACACAGGACCTTCAGCCTGCCCTCGGCATTCCGGGGCCCTTGAGGGGACATTTTGTATGGATACAATATCTAGCACGTTGTAAAACCCCGAGTGGTGGTGGCTTCAGAAAAAATATACGATAGGTTTGATATCCGGTCGCGGTTATTCCCACATTGAACACTGCCCCGACAGCCTGTACACCTGTGACTATAAAAATGTTTTATGTGTATTCGATCTATCCGTACATAGTACGAAAGGATACCTACAATATTCGTTTCAACTGTAAATGTATATAACTGTAGCAATATATTAATCGACTCGAAGTCTTACATATAATATTTTTTCTAATAAATATTTAATTACTCATTTTGTCATAACAAAATACTGATTTATATTTCAACAACACGCCACCCGCGCTCCCATCGCGGGTACGTAGTCTCGACTATTCTAGCTCGTATTGATTTATTTATTTGTCTGCTCGGCATGCTAGTACCGGTTATTACATTACCTATAGTATTCATAATATTATTCTATTATTAATATTAGAAGAGAAAAGCGGCGTTATCGTCTACTCATATTTCGTCCACTCGCAACGGAGTGGGGTTCCTACCCGGCGGTGCCTGCGCACCGTGAGTACCGATAACACCCTTCTCTTTGAACCTTCAATACATATATTTAGGGAGTATTGTTAATCGCGCTGGCGGCGGTGAGCGGCACGCGGGGTTCTAGTGGACGGTGGGCGGCGGGGGATCAGTCTCGGAGCGGGGGCGGGGGCGGGGGCGGGGGCGGCGCGGGTCAGCGCGCGTCCGGCTCGTCCTGCTGCAACTCCGCCTCGGCCGCCGACGGGATCGTGTGCAGGAGCCGCGCAGCCAGCGCCGGCCCGCCTCCCCCCGCGGGAGAGCCGGGCGGCTCCTCCGCCTGCACCGCCGGCTGCCGCGTGAGGCGAGGCCGCGCGCCGCTCGAGCCCGCGCCGCCCGCCGCGCCGCCGCCCCCCGCCGCGCTGCCGCCGGACCGCGACGTGCGCCACGTGCCCGTCGACGCCGTCGCGTTCGAGCCGGACGAGTCGTTGCGCGACGACGACAGGTTCGAGTCCTGCGAGGTCTTCCTCGCGACGAGCCAGGATGCGGCGCGGCGCGGCGGCGGCGGCGGTCGCCCGTACGCGCGCCACGAGTCCGACCGCGACGACGAGAACTCCACCGACGAGGACACGGAGCCCGCGCGCGCCGGCGCCGCGGCCGGCTGGCGGACGGCGGGCGCGGGCGTTGGCGCCGCGCGCCGCCCGCACGCGCGCAGCCAGCGCAGCAGCCGCTCGCCGCCGGCGGGCTCGCGCGGCGTGGCGCTACGCTCGGGCGCGCCGCCACCGCCGCCGCCGCTGCCGGGCAGCAGGCGGCGACACGCGCAGGTGGCTCCGTGCTGGCCGCGAGAGGAGCGCTCCGCGAGGCTGTTCGTGTTGGCCGGCGTCTGCCTGTTGCTAAAGTTGGACGAGTGCCGGCAGCGGCCGATGCCTCGCGTCACGCGCGACTCCTCTATCGCCTTGCACACGAGCGCACAGTCCTTCTTGAACTGTTTCGTGAGGATCGCGTACAGGAAGGGGTTGCAGCACGAGTTGAGCGGCAGGACGAACACCGTGAACACCTTGGCCTCCTCGAGCGAGACGAGTTGAGCGCCGAACGCGGCCGTCAGCGCGAAGAACGCGATCGGCGACCAGCACAGGAAGTCCGTGAACACGAGTAGCGCCATTCGCTTCGCTATCCTCGAGTCGTTAGAGTTCCAGGCCTGCGAGCCGCGGATGGCGCAGTACATCTTGAGATAGCAGCCGAGCAGCACGAGGAACGCGATACCGTTGATCGCGAGCAGGGCCACCACGTAGCCGAGCGCGACCGGCGTACTCGTCTCGAAGGGCAGGCAGACGGCGAACTTGCGGTAGTCGGAGACGCCGAGCAGCGGCAGCGCGGCGGCCGCCAGCGAGAAGAGCCAGCCGGCGGCCATGACGGCGGCCGCGTGTCGCAGGGACAGCCGCTTGTTGAGGTGCATGGCGTGCGTGATGGCGTAGTTGCGCTCCAGCGTGATGACGGCGAGCGTGTACACGGACAGCTCGGACGAGAGCACGCCCAAGAAGCCCGCCAGCCGGCAGCCGCCGGACATCTGCCAAGCGATCGCGTGCGCGCGGAACTCTCCCAGCGTGCCCGCGTCCACTACCGCCAGGAACCCTACACGAACAACTAATCGATCAACTCCTCAAATAAAGACATAAAGAATCTTCATTTTCTTAAGTCAGATTTTTTTATGGAGCCTATTTATTTCATCATATTTTATTTTTTTTACGCTATAGTAGCATTATTACCGCATTATTTTATGGACTACGACATAATCGAGGAGAAGACTAGATCAGGTTTCGATGTTATACGTCACCCAAATAAATCCCCATGAAGAAGTCGGCGGCGGCGAGGTTGGTGACGAGGAAGCGCGGCACGTCGATGCGGCTGCGGCTGAACACGAGCACGAACACGACGGTGCCATTGCCGAGCAGTGCCAGCAGGAACACCGCCCACACGCCGCAGCGTAGAGTCCACCAGTCGAATAGGTCCACGCACGGCAGGAAAGGACCTGCGCAACACATCCAATATTGGTTGCTGTCGGCCATATCATGGATGGCTGCAAACTGACTCTAATCCTGCGGATAAGTATACTCTAGAAGTATACTCTAGAAGTAGACTCTAAAACTGCGGATAAGTATGGTATGGTAGAGGTACCCGGTAGCGGGAGGCAGTGCACGCGCCGCGTCTCCCGCGCGTCCGCGGTGCGCAGGTCCAGCTCGCCCGCCAGCTCCATGGCGCCCGCGCCCGCCCAGCCGTCCAGCATCGCCTGCAGCTGCCCGCCGCTCAGCTCCGAAACGTTGACTACAAATGCGAAGCATTTATTGATTGTGTCTACGAAGCTTTAACACCGAATCGGGGATTTTTACTTATCCCTTCGCGGAACACAAACTTGATGTTGGATTATCTCCGTTCTGTATACTGACAGTAGTGCGACCAGATGTCAGTGGTGTTGGCCCAGGCGGCGGGGTCGACGCGCCGCGGCGGCAGGATCACCAGGTCGGTGGGGCTCTCGCGCTCCCCGCCGCTCTCCTCCTCGCCGCCTCCGCCTTCCATCAGCGGCATGAACTCGCAGCAGTGGTATGCGTACGACAGTACCAGCGTCTGAATAAACGACTCGTGCCGTGTAACTTCTCGGTCACACCGTTAAGAAGTTGCAACTTGCAACGTGGTGGTTCGAGCAAACGGAACAAGTTTTTGATTCGTTGAATTACTACACAATGAACGCAAGACCATGTCGCTTTATTTTTAATAAGTTTTCAAATATTTATACACTTCAAATCTCTAAACTTAACCGTTTACACAGCTGCTTACGTTTCTGGGGTCTATAACATAACTTAGTACCTAAACATTACTCGAGGCTTTGGAAAACTTCAAACAAATCATTTTTATTTCCAATCTAACTGTCATATCATGAGACCCCATTCAATAAGTTGAACGACGAACGTAAACGTTCGGACCAGACACATTTGTTATCAAATTTATAGAAAATTTAATAAGAAATTGTGTCTGGCTCCATGGAACACGATTTGTTGTGGTTTAATGTTTGACCGTTGAGCATACAGCTGGGTGTGGTAAATCCACTTGAGAGCTACCAGGTACCTATTAGAGCAAGTTTGCAGCTATACCAAAAACTAAGTACAGTTTTTATGATACTGTCTTTATCTGTAGGTATATGTGTTCGAAACCATATAAATATGTACCTATTTAAGTATTTAACGACGAGTATCGTCACTGAAAGTTTGCCCTGTGAAACCAAACGGCACCTATTCGTAAAGTTCGATCGGCCACGGCTGTGTCCGTAGTCAGTACATTGCATGCTCCCGTTTGTAAACTACAGTTTATCGTTTTACATAATGTGTATTTACGCCCGCACGGACATGCACAATCTATTTTCAGTTTAATTGCTCGCACTCACTGTTCCGCTATTGCATCAGGGTGCGGTGCCCTTATTACCACCGCTATATAGCGTGTTGCTCTATGCTCATTTATGAGGAGACCACCAGATCTTGATCTGTCTGAAATCCTCAGGCACCGAGTCCCTCGCGGTGGCGCTAATATGATTATAGGTATTACGCGTCTCAACGCTCGCTTATTACAGGGTGTAACAGGAGTTTGAAATAATACTTTGGGTACATATACGGTAGCTCATATGTGGATGCTTAGTGAAGACAGTTTACACTTAACTATCATAATTTCTGAGTTATGGACCTTTGAATATTTGTCACAGGTATCGTGTTCTGGCCTTTTGGTACATCCATAACACTATACAGCAGTGTAAACTACACTTATGATGAGCGAATACCATTCACAAAACAGAAAATGCAAATTTTCCATAGGACTCGAGATATTACGAGGTATAGATATTGACAGCGAAAAAAAGTTGAAAAAACATTGTCGAATTTCGTTTTTTTTTATCCCATTTATACCCGATACTGGTGCAAACGCTAAAGTATTATTTCGGACTTCTGAAACATCCTGTATAAGGGCGTAAAGCGTTTGGTTGACAAAATAAAAAACGTAGTAGCACTTTTCCTTACAAATATGTAACGTAGTAGATACAGCGAGTAGCACCTCCGAGAACAAACAAACTTATGGTATTTGAGGTGTCTGTAGTGAGATAATACTGTTGGTAGTGAATCGTGGAGTGTAATGATATGGTGTAATGTGTTAATAACGTGCCTGTATCTTGGGGAAGAGCTCTGGCGGGTGGAAGTGGCGCAGATGGGGGTTGTTGTGCGCCTTGAGATGGAGCAGCCGCTGCAGCCCGCTCGCCGGCAGCCACGGGAACACGTTGTTCCCGACGTTCCTGAACATACAGCATAGCATCGAACATGCCTGAACACATCTTGGACCGTTCATGCTACCACGATTTTATAAAATAAGACACAAGTTTACGATAAAGGTTTTTTTAATATGGACTACGCTGTTGGCCGTGAGGTGGCCTTTACAGCTTTACCGGAGGACGAATAAAGGTAAAGAAGCAAGAAACTTACAGGTCTTCTAACTTAGAGATCGGTACGAAAGCTTCCATGTCAATTTGCTCTATCAGGTTCTCTTCCAGGTTCCTGCGACAAGTTAATCTCAAATAGACTCGTGACTCACAGGTACATTAATATAAATAAAAGCTATCGGTACGGACTACTTGATTGTTGGAGTTTTCAGGTTGGCCGATGGGCTCAGACATAGTTTGAAGACTGCAATAGAGCCAGCTCCTAGTGCTTGCGATCAATACAAATATAGAGCCACTGCAGCAGGGCACTGGGAACGGTACACTACGATTCCATCTCGTTGCGCACACTGTAACGAGTGCAATGACGCAGAGCAATAAACAATGTGTTGCAACGTGTTATGTTCTGGTCCTAATTTACCTAATGTATGAATAAGTATTTAAGTATTTTTGATTCTTGTAAACACCTTTTGAACTATTATTTTAATGTAAATAAATGGAATTGAATATTATGTATGGAGAACATCAAAGAGAAGTAACTAGATAGGTAGGTATGCATGTGTGAAATGTAACTGTTAAGCTAACAAGTGCAAGGCGTGTGGCAAGCAAGGCGGCTGTGAGTGGCGATATTGGGTCCTTAAGTTCCGAGTATTAAGCAAATAAATATGTTTAGGTACTTAATAGCTACAGTTTAGTCACAATCTTCCCCTTGATGAGGAAACGACAAGCGTGGGTCCGACCCCCGCCATTCGCATTTAAAGCAACATTTTGCAATTAACGGGGTCACTTTGTCGTCTCGTCGCCGTCTCGCATATCTAATTGCGGATCTCCCGGCGCCACGACGTTCCCCGAATATATACGAGGTAAAGAAGGTCGCGTCGCCGTCGTCGTGAGACGCCGCCGCGGTCCTACTCTAGACCCTACCCCGTTCCCTGTATAGCTTTTTAATAGTAAACTTTTGGAGTGACGAGCGCTCGCTTTTTATTTATAGTCTCCAGGAGATGAGGTAGATTTACGAGGTCGTAACTTATCGTTCACAAATAAACCGACCTGATCGTAATATGCAGATAGCCGTGTTGCCTTATTTTATACCGGGTAATAAAAACATTCCGGCGACGTGGAACTTTTTGGCGACGCGAGCCCGCTCGGGGATAACGCCCGCCTCCCGGTACTACACCCCGACAAAAGGTACGTAGCGGCGGTTTGGGATCTAAAGTTAGGCAGGTGATGTTCTTCTTATAGTTTGATATCGGATTATTGGGCCGGATAACGAGGGCGGTCGGTAAACAGGGTTAGCCGGGTGTGTGAACCATACCCAAAAAAGAGTTTCGCCGATATGGCTATAAAGGGAATAAGTTTTTCCTCTAAAGCCGTAGAGGATTAAAACGGAATGACGTTATTAACTTCGCGGCGAGGTATTCAGCATTATCTTCAGCATTTTGTAGACATTCTTATCTATGTGATATTGGGGATTAGCAGTTTCTTCTTATTCAGGTTACAAATTTGCCTTTTTATTTATATACTTAGAAGGTTCTGAAAGGTATCAGTGCACGGTTTGTAGATGATTTGAAATTGCGATTAATTTGGGAGTTAGTGTTCGGTTCTGGACGAAATAGATCGACGACAACTTTGTTCGTGAAGTGTGTCACTGATATCGCTGTTGGACTCTCTCTCGGACAACTCTCCCGCGGCGCGCTTACAATGGCACACTGATTAAACTTCGCCTGCTTCGCTGACTTTTTACAATTTCCCTGAGAGGCTAATTAGTTTATTCCACTTAACTACTTATCATTTTTATAACCCTTTAAGCTTTGGACTTCCTCATTATTGAAGGTCTGTTGAAGATTTGTTTTGGAAATAATCACAAATAAGGTAATTAAGTAAAGTAGGTAATGCTCATTTTAAAATTAATTAGCTTACATTGATTTATATCAAATTATATTATTTCCGTGTAGTGTTAAGGCCGCGTCGCGAAGGTCGGTCAGTATCAGTTCCCATAGAGTGAGTGGCGGCATACGGAGCGGCGATATCATCTCCATGACGCGAGGCCCGGGCCCGCCGCCCGGCGGACGCGGACACACTCGTTGCGTAATTAATTCAACCAAATATTGAATAGTCTATGCGGGGTTATTTAAAACACGGGTATATAAGACAATAGGGATACACGAGTAGTTGTATAAAAACGATTTCTTCAATAGGCTTCCGCCTTCCCGGGTGCGGACATACTGAGAGATCGCTAAAGGAAGGACACTTGAGCATATGATCGCTCGGTATATAGTCGTTGGCTACGGGATGTGTTCTGTACTCACAGCACTTGCAGGTCGGGCGTGTGCGTAAAGGCGTCGCCGGGCACGCGGCGCAGGCGGTTGCGCGCGAGCACGAGGTCGTGCAGCCGCCGCAGCCCACGCAGCGAGCGCGCCTCCAGCACCGCGATCTCGTTGCCGGACAGGTCCCTGCCGAGCGGTGCGCGCACATCACCGTACCTTTTCTACTACCTACTAGTGTCGATAGACAGCTCTACTCTATAACTGTTATATGAACTATGGATCGATACCATAAACCTACTAGTACCTACTACTTATGGTAAATTTTACTATTCAACTATTCGCATAGTCGCTACCAACTATCACGAGTAAAACATCCGCCTATCTGACTGCGGAGTTCCATGACCCTTGCGGTGCGGCACACGTAATACAATATTATTGACTACTCTACCAGTTGCTTAAAATAGTCCTATGAGATGAAGGGGCAACATCATCCATATGTAATCTACTGGCTTTGTTTAGGTAAGGGAGATGTTACATAATATGGCAAGCAGTGAGCACTCACAACACGCGCAGCTCGGAGCACTCGCTGAGGTCGGGCACGCGGTCCAGTAGGTTCAGCTTCACGTCCCTGCGCATCACGAGCTATTTCATTACATCTACAAAACTTGTAACATACCCATAACCTTTAAAACTAACAAAATAATCAATTCTATATTTAAATCTTAACGTTATTATCAGAGGTCCAAGCAAACTCAATGATCGCAGTCAATTTGTAAAATTACACAATTTAGGGGTTGCTACTTTCGCAATACTAAGTATCTGTTAATTAATAACAGATACTTAGTATTGCGAAATTATCTCATCCTTTGATGCCATTTGAACAGTAATGTTCCCGGGAGTGGAGGGTCCCTCGCATTTCCGGCTACTACGAAGGTAACCTTCAAATTCAAGATATTCAAACGGTAATTTACAACTTCCATTTTGTTACAACTCCCCGGCGCGGGCGGCCGCGGCCCGGAAACAGGTCATCAGGTCAATATCAGGTAACGGCCAAACAATGACATAATAAAACATTCACCCGAATAATAAATGAAATCTTCCTCAATTCCTGTCATTGATCAAACAATATTGAAAATATTCAAATCATTTTACCAAGAATGCAATTAGAACTCCCTTTCGCAAATAAAAACTCTTTATAATTTAATCTTCTAGTAAAATACAAAACTTCGTACAAAGCTGTAGATATCCGCGATTTCCATATACTTATTTAAAACTGATTTTACGAGCTCCAGTCGCTAAAACTTTTCTAGAGAAGTTTTCAGGAATATTGATTTCGTTAAGATAGAATCTACATAATATTCAATCGGGGACGAATACTAGGTACGTATGCAGACTAGTTGTAATATGGGTCACATGTTTATTTCTCCTTGGTTCACATCGACATTAGGTACCTCTAATTTGTCACATGTCGACACAAAACGACAAAATTCGACCGTCGTCGACGTCGTATCGAAGGCTACAGAATAAGTATCAGCTCGACGCCTTGTAAGCCACCCAACATCTAACAGTTTGCTGCACAGATATTGAACGTAAACGATAGCTACTAGCGAACGTTTTAAAGTCAAGACAGGGTCGCGGCGATTAGCTCGCAGCTCCACTCGTGTAGATGAGGATTACACCGCCGCCGCCGGCAGGAGGCGCGCCGCGCGCGGGGACGACCGGATATACTCTAATCGGTATTCCATAAATTCACAAAGCCCCGGGTCATCCCGGGCATCTACCTCTACCGTCGGGTACGTCTTTGGTATATTGTTATTTTGATATATTGTTTACAAAACTAGTACGTTACTTTATCGGATCTAACACAGAGTGTAGTATTTTACTGTCTTATTCTTGTTTACGACTGACTTCTCATGAAACTTTACATGTTTGCGAGGCGCATAGTAGAGCTTCAATTGAATTATTGTAGAGTATTGAAATAACAGTGATGTAATACTTACAGGGATCGCAGTTGCGGAGCGTGCGTGCACAGGTCGCGCGGCAGCCGCGTGAGGCGCGCGCGGTCTGCGCGCAGCGTGCGTAGCCGCGATGTGCCGTTCAGAGATGGCAAGGAGCGCAGCGATCGTGCTTCCGACAACACCCTGTACACAGTAAACTCACTCCATATCAAGCAGAAACAATATAATGCTAAAGACTTTCACCGTTAGTAGAGAAGTCTAGGGGGCCGATTTTCGTTTGAGATACATCAAACTCTATAAGAGATATGTCGAAACAAAAAAATACGACGAATTTGACGTCTCGTTTCGACATATCTCTAATAGAGATGGATGTCGATCGCACGAAAATCGGGCATATTCCTGCCCTGATCGTGTTCTGATCAAAATATTATCAAATTGATTTCTTCATCTAAACTGTAATTTGCGCAATCCACATAATAAAGTCTATGGCTGTAGCGCTATCATCTGGCATACCCATTTATTCAAGTATTATTTCAAACTTCTGAAACACCCTGTAGATGTCCAATATGGTGCGATCATCTCTTATATACCTAGCTGTCACTGATTTAATTGTAACTCAAATTATTGATATAACTTTTCGATCTTCGCTGACTCGTAAAATTCTGATTACTCGTAAAAATCCGGAAACAGATTTTAAACTGTGTTCAATAAAGTGAAATAGACGACAAAGTATCCGCCGTCTCCCGTCGGGCTCCGCGGCTCCGCGGCTCCGGACTAGTGGTGTAGGTGCCGGCCAGCCGCCGCCGGCCGCTTCACATCGATGCGAGTTAAACGCCTATTGGCCGTTTGTTTATGTGTCGATTTACGAGCTGATTCCCGAGCCAGCGCTCAATCGACACTTTATCCGGCGCGAGATTTATGTGCCTGGGAAAACACATTTAATGGCCGCGTCTTCGCTTGCATTGCATTTCAGCAAAGCGGACTCTATCGGCAAATATAATTACGATAATAAAACAAATTTGTAGTGGTTAGCCAGGAGACAGAGTTGTACATCACCATCACGCCTGTATTCCCCGAAGGGGTAAGCAAAGGTGCACTGGAGTGCGCCCACACTTCGCCGATTTATTTTGGTCTCAATGTAATAAGGGGTGAGTCTATTGCCACTATACCGGGCACATTCCCCCTCAATACGAGGGAGATTAGGGCTATAGTCCACTACGCTAGCCGAGTGCGGGTTTGTGAACTTCACACGCCTTTCTATAGACGTGCAGGTTTCCTCACGATGTTTTCCTTCACCGTTCAGCAAGTGGTAAACATTGTTGAAAATGACATTCGCACATGAAAACTATCGATTTGAACTTGCACCCCGTACGTTCAAGGTGGGCGTCCTTGATTGCATTTAGTAAAAATATAGATTAACGACTGGTACGAAGTTTCGGATGTACGTTAAGGGTAGTTATTATTTTATATTTCCATCTGTTAAGCAGATAGCTAGGAGTTTGTAATAGGTAACTGTTTATTGTGTGACGTATTCGACTCCGTATTAAGTATAAGATCGCCTTTTGCATAACATGATGTTCGAGCTAGGTGTGCTAGGCGAGTGGCCCGTGACGTGTGACGTTTGGTCCATAAATAGGTGCAAGCGGGATGGTGTGAGGTTCCACTGACGTCACTAAATTGTCGTCAGAGCGCGAGCATGCGTCTCGCTCTTCATTCACAACGCCGCGCCGCGCCGACGCCGCCCCGCGCCGACGCCGCGCGCGCGGACATGACAGTAAGCGGGGTCATAGTATGCGATAACTTGTTTTAGGTACCATTTCGTTTTGAAAAGAGCATGCTTATGAAAATGTGATCAAGACGCAAGGTATGGTACTATTGTCCGTACCTGTGCCGCAATAATAATCTTCAAGAAACGAGCCTACTCATTCCTTAAAGGCCGGCAACGCACTTGCGACGCCCCTGGTGTTGCAGGTGTCCATGGGCGGCGTTGATCACTTACCATCAGGTGAAACGTCTGCTCGTTTGCCTCACTATCTCATAAAGAAAAATCACGTGCAACGTTCATCTCGCATTTTTTTATCATCACTTACAAGTTGTACAAACATTGTTAGAGAACGCGGCCGTGACCGAGAGCCGCAGGCTAATCGTTGTTGTTATGTTGAGTAGAGCCGCAGGCTAATCGTTGTTGTTATGTTGAGTAGAGCCGCAGGCTAATCGTTGTTGTTATGTTGAGTAGAGCCGCAGGCTAATCGTTGTTGTTATGTTGAGTAGAGCCGCAGGCTAATCGTTGTTGTTATGTTGAGTAGAGCCGCAGGCTAATCGTTGTTGTTATGTTGAGTAGAGCCGCAGGCTAATCGTTGTTGTTATGTTGAGTAGAGCCGCGTGGTAGGTAAGCTTATACTCGTACATATTTCAAAAGCGCACCCAATTCGATGTCGTTGGCAGCAACACGTCGTATAATCACAGCGGGCACTAAAATCGTATCCAACGCTTATATCTAACGTGCGAGAGGGCCGGCGCGGCTTATCCGCCGGATTCAGTTCCGATGGCGCTCATGAATAATTTCCGACGAGCTGTTATCTGCCAAAGGACGGCGGACGGACGCGTGTCGTCACCACGCTGCACCCGGGGGACGGGGACGGGAATGGGAGGGGGGCAGGGCAACAGGAGGGAACAGGAGCTTATGAAGGCTGAGTATCCGTGCTACACATGCCCAGCAACTGCCCGCAGCCCCGCAGACCTTCGCTCCTAATATAGTTATACTAGGGAGGCTTGTATCGTTCCTGCCTGATAATATTAAGATAACTGTAAATGACATGAACCGCACATAACTAAGATATTACGTGTCGGTGCGGCACAGTGAGTCAGCGTCATTAATGCCACTTAAAACACGTTGCGAATGACCTACAAGCCGCAATGAAGAATTGCAAGATGCCCGGAGTAAACTTTTATGACGATAAAATTACGTAAGACTAGGTTTCATACGAGTGGTGCCTTACGCGGCGCACGAGTCAGCGAAATATCACGGTCATAAATCAACGTCACCCCGGTATGGACGGGGAGAGCGCGCGTATAATCAGTAAAACATAACGAAGACATCTTCCCCACCCAATAGTGCCTCGTTCCATATACCTAATACAGCGACGCCGTCGATAGCGGTTGGTTTTGTTGCCGTCATGCAGTAACAGACTCCGTCGTGTCACAATACATTGATCGATAGTGAAATGATCTATTAATCGTGTGGGTGTCGTTTGTGGTTAGTCTGCCGCTAAGCGTACACGAGTGCAAGCTGCAACTTCGGAAATATGAAGTGGGGGCAAGGCCGCGGCGCGTGCGCCGGTGTCGTAACGCACGCTCTCGACACACACGCGTGCGTACGGTACTATAAATTAAGCAGATTAAGCGATAACGAGCACTCTCACATTATTCCAATTACGTATTACAATGTGGCCTACGCCATCACTATTTTGTATTTAAGCTGAGATGAGAGAGCTATTATAATAAGCAGTAATAAGCTTCAGTACAGTTCATGAAGGTATTGCAAAAATTATGAATGGCATACTGAATAGCGGCCAATTTTCCACTGACGGTATTACTCCGGAATAGATCTCCTCGCCGCGCCGCGGCCGGGGCCCGACATCCAGCGCGGTGTGCAAATACAACGTCTATTGGAGTTCCAATAATTAAACTCGTTACACTTTTGTAATGAAATTAATAGCCAGCAATTAGGTGGTTTCTTAAGTTTGACGCGAGAATTTATGATCTTTAAAGATTCCAAAAATGATTTCAAAGCATTTTTGTACCTTATTGACACCCGTCGTAATATCGCCGGCGGATCACGGACTTTTACTCTCAAGAGAAAATAAGTTTAATTAATGTTGGCGTTACTGTAGTATTCCGCGGGCCGATAAATAACAGCGCAGATGTATCCGGCCGCGCTCGTACAGCAACACGAAAACAACAACAGAACCTTGTTGTTGTTGCCGGAAAATGGCTCGCTCGTAAAATTAAAGAAACCTCTTGAAAACATGGAATGTAGAGAACTCGACGTCCGGCCCGCAACTACGAGGTCACGACTTACGACGGAACCCTTGTCGTGCAAATTGCCTTTAGCCCTCCTACACTATGCGATTGTTTATTGAGAGGTATTCAAGTAGGTATTTTGGACCAAAGTAAGTATGTAAGGACAACCAAGGCTTGTGGATTTTATGACTAGGTATGCCAGCAGATTCATGAAATATTTACGCTCTACTCTCTCTTCCATGACCAACAGTAAATCCTCGTGAATCGGTCGACTAACTGCACTCGGCTTTATTTGAGTAGTATCTTGTATATTACTCACAGCGTGGTGAGATGAGGCAGGTGTGTGAGCGCGTGCGCGTGCAGATGCGCGAGCGGGTTGGCGCGCAGTTCGAGCCGCGCCAGCCGCCGGCACTGCTGCAGCGCGCCGCTCTCCACGCGCTCGATGCGGTTGCTGGCCAGAGAACTGCTCCAACACACACAACACTGCCGTCAGTATGTACTTACGACACATGTCACCTCGTATCTGAGCTGACCGGGGCGAGACCTAACTTCTATGTATTTGGTATATTATTCGTCGTATAATCTTTTGTTAAAATGATCATACACAATCCGTTCAAACATTTTTGCATTAGTACCTACTGTTTTTAAATGTTCTCCATTCGCTACAAGTGAAACTGTGTAACGAACTGTACTCTCTTTGTTGTCTAGAAATAACTATAACATGCACGGATACGGCTGGAGCCGTACCCCATAAGGAGCTCTATTCACATCACCCGCCATTACCATTAAATGCAGTGTGCGAGTCACTGGGCCATGTTGTGTAGAGCAAACACAGTGAGCAGTGCAGGCATGGACACTTGTTTTACTGATGTACTTGAATGGTTTTTATGAGCATAAAATATACAAAAAGGTCAAATTGAATCTTTGTTTAGTTTTCGAAGTCGGTTTATAAGGCCTTTATTTGTTTTGTTGTATTATCCTCTATGTGAGTGTGAAACCTGGCACTTACAGATCCTCCAGCATGGGTAGCAGCCGCACCGCAGGTGGCACCTCCGACAACAGGTTCTCCTCCAAGCGTCTGCAAACAAACAGTTCACTTTAATGTGACGAAAAATCTATTTTCGGGACCCTACGTGTGAGTAAATAAACGTGTACGTAAAACGGTAATAAAACCAATAAATACACGGGAAACTCACAGATTAGTAACACGACCTGCTTGTGGGTAATCCTATAAATCAAAGAAGTTAATATAGATTAACTCGGTGGGTCAATAAATCTGTACCGTTTATGAGCGGGAAGCGTCACGTGTCCCCAGATAAGCACCCGTAAACAGATAAGCTGGGTCGTTAGCCGACCGCCGGCCGCGGTCGCTCGCGCCGCGCCGCCCGCCGCCATTTAACGATTGTAAGGTTGTATGGTATTCACCGGCCCGGCGGAGATCATGCGATTAGCCGGCGGCCGGAGCGGTGACGCGGACAGCTTTTTAACACCCGAGCCTTGTTTATATCGGCTTCATGAATCAAGCCGTATTAAAATATCAAATGATTTAACCAGCGTCAACAAAATTACGAGCCTTCGACGATATATTGTCGTCTAAACGTCGCTTCAACGTTTACGAGCGTGCTATTTGTTACCAGATTAAAGAGAAGGGTGGAAGGGCACGCTTGACCGAACGGATGCTAGCCTCCCCCCTCTCCCCCCGTAGCCAGACGGGAGCGACGGATCGCGCGATAAAATAAGTGGTTTATGTGTAATTGCGTCGAGTGTTATCGCTGTCCGTTCGTCCGGAACAGGGGAATACTTCGTTCGATGTTAGTTTAATAATCTCAATGTTGGCATGTCAGTAATCAGACATGTTTTCTCTGCGCATGTTGTGGCCCAATTACGTTCGGTGTCAACAAAGTTACTCGTCGGGTTGTTCTGTTTGCGAGTATGTGACTGGTGTTGTCGGAAAGTCCCGTTTCGGGGTTTCAAGGTCCCGCCGGCGAAAGCCCGCTCGCTGCCTCCTTATTGCTCGCAAATGAATGTTGGAACTTTGAACCCTTGTCTTGTATTAAAACTTATTAGCTGGTAAATTGAGGCTCCTATAAGCACTTTTACAGAAGCTAAAAGCTTTATACAGAAGCTAAAATTGTTACTGGTTCTGTAGACTCTGCTCTTTTAATGTATTTAGATAAATAGGTGAGGTTATTTTTTTTTTGTAAAACCACCTTTATACTTATTCCTAAATCTAAAATTAAACTGTCGGTTGCTTATCGCTCCAGGGCCCCGATTTTTTTTTGATAGAGATAAATCTCGAATCGAGATATCTCGAAACATGACAAAATATGTCGAATGAAAGCGAATTTTCAAAATGGACGACAGAGATATAGCCTTCGACATGCAATTTGTGATGACATGCAATGTCAAACGTTACTCTATGATTTGATCGGATACGTCAAATCATTTTGTGATGCGAAGTGCGAATATAATTTATTACATTAAAACGTTCCATTCCTTTACTAAATATTTGATATTGACCTTAAGAAATGTAGTTATAGAGTTTTTTGCTTGGCCTAAATATATTGGATTTATTACTAATACGGCTCTATTCTTATTTATACATCTATCGAAAATAGCTTTTTTGATGAAAATCGACCTTTTGGTTTTCCTAAGTTACAAGTTTAAAGTGTGGCTTGTGTTGTTGTTGATATAATTACAATATTGCTTTGACGAGGATATCTATATATCCCTCTGACGCTACTTTAAGAGTGGGTGATGATTGGAGCCGCCCCGCACTCCTGACTAGTGATGATTGGAGCCGCCCCACACTCCTGACTAGTGACGTCAATCAACGCAGATAATTTAATTCATTTATCAAATACATGATGATCTTGTTCATTTGTGAAAGCGTGCTCATCTATACATCTATACATACATACAAATAAATAAAATTGGAGTGTCTGTTTGTAATAACAAAATAACACTTTTTTACCAAATGCGTATGAAAGTATATACGATACCTATAACGAAAACGATATTTTAAAATTTTTTGTCTGTCTGTCTGTTTGTTTGAGGTAAACTTCTAAACGGCTGAACCGATTTCAATGGGACTTTCACTGACAGATAGCTGACGTTCCAATGCGTAACTTAGGCTACTTTAATTTTAGAAAAAGCATTAGGATTCCGCGGGAAAAACATAATACCCATATTTCCGGGTAATCTCCCTAAAGTCCACGCGGGCGAAGTCGCGGGCACAGCTAGTGTGTTTAATAAGCAGTTAATGTAAAGTCGGCGTTTTGGAACTGCGCTAGTCTGTATTTGGCAAATAAATGTGGTCTTTTATATTAAGAGATAGTGACAAATATGTATGTAGATTTGTATTATTTCAGTTAATGTACTGAGTATTGCGTATTGAGCTCAGGAAATACTTTTAACATTTGAAATTGATCGAAAAATAGTATTTTCAACAGATTTTTGTGATAGATTCAGATCTGGCACATGTACATAATATCGTATCGTATAATATCGTACATAATATCGTTTCGGTACAATATTAATTTTTAGAAAAATCTAATATAACTCTTAGTCCAAGGGGAAACAATATATCCGGAGCCCCAGCCCCCAGCCCCCAGTCGACATACTGACCGCGCCTTTCACTCGCTGGACCAATTGTTATGTATGAGCTTCAAATACATTATTTATCAGCAGCATATTGACAATATTCCCCGGATAAGTAAGGGATACGTTAATGCTAACGTATCCCGTTTCTAAGATATATGTGGCATTATCAGGAGGTATTAAAATGGGCAGTAACAATGCCACAATCTCAATTCACCATGTTGGTTCAAACCCAGTTAATAATGTTCTTAAAATTTCCATTCCAACATATTTTACGACAATATTCCACCAGTGTTCTCTAGTCTCTCTTCTTGTTTGTGACTAGCTCCAATCCAACATAATGCCTGAATGGACCAAAAGGACCAAAAGGGTCAGTGACATTTCGAAACTTACTGAAAACTGATTATTTTGTGAATAAGGATATTGTTTTTATAAAACAGAATTAGAGACAATATTGCGAGCGGGAAGGTATTGTTATACCTTATACTTATATTTATAAGGTAACTGAATAGTTTAGTTCGGGCGGTAGGTGGCGCAGTACTCACAGCACGCGCAGCGCGGGCGTGTTGGCGAAGGCGTGCGCCTCGATGTAGCTGATTCGGTTCCGCTTCAGCACCCTGCGCACACAAACAAACATACTTATTATTCACTAACTACCTACTACATAATATATACCCGCTTCAGTCGGCGTTGAACAATCCGAAAGGTTGACAAATCCATTCGTATAACAAATTGATGTGACCATGTAATTTATAAATAACTAGCGGCCCGTCCCGGCTTCGCACGAGTTTCTAATATAGCCTACGTTACTCAGTGATAATATAACTTTCTAACGGCAAAATAATTTTTGAAATCGGTTTCGTAGTTTAAAGTTAATTCGTTAGGTACATGCAAAAATAAGAATCTTCCCTCTTTATAATATTTGTATAGTTTATAGTATAGATAGGCACTAGGCACTAGGTTTGGTCAAATAACTATTACAGAACTCTTTGTACATGCAGTTATGTAAGAGAAGGTATATTTGAAAGACTCATTTAAAACTTGACATTAAATTTAACTTTCAAAAGAAAATTGTACGTATTTCGTAGTAGCATGGATAGCAGTGAGTAGGTACTTTCTACTGATGTAGTCTTGGAGGAGATAGTCAACGATTCTAGCCCGCACTAGTAATTTTTGCAATGGCTAGTGATTACACTGAGCGAGATGTAGGTGTAGATACCAAGAACAACAATACCCGGTATCAGCCGCAGTACCGCTAGCTATTGTAGTTCTGTTGAAGTTCGAGGTGAGGTTATGTAGTGGGAAGGCCAAATGTATTTCAGTTAAACTAACACACCCTCCTCGCGACGTGGTGGTCCTAATATCATTATCTTGTTATAGAGGACAATTCAAATATTATCTTTACAAGATTAATATACAAACCTGCCTTAATATTATCAAGAAAATGTAGACTTACATCCACTTACGAGTATAGTAAGTACGGAAATGTGAAAATACTGATTATTCTCGGTTCGCGGAAGCCCATCGGGTCAAAGATCACAATACAATACGCATGAGTTGCAACGAGGTTCGCTCGTAGATAATGATGGCGGCTCTATTCCGTGCCATTCCGACGCTGCGATGGCTCGTAAACTGGAACAATGCCCATCACGGGATCCATCCAACAGACCATTATGGTAATTTAAAGCCAATACACAAAACTCCCAAATAAACTTCTCCCCTGGAAGAAAGTAAACTAGTCAGTGAGCGTCTCGCCATCCGAGTTGAACCGGACCGATGAAACATGTACCTATAACTATTTCTGGTTCTTTATTAATTTGCATACGCAATCTTTAGCTTTTTTACTCCAAGCTGAACGTCACTAAGTCTTAGTACCTAAATGGGATCGTTCTTATGCATTAATAATTAAATCTCTATTATATTCGTCAGACACTGGTATTATAATAGAGTTGCATTGGCAACCTGAAGAGTCGCAAAATCATGGCTCATTTAGAACTCACCCACTATTTGGCATGATAAAGTGTCGATCGTGAATCGTGATGATGACATTGCCAAGTTCCAACAACACTGTCGGCATCCATGGCGCGCACACCCAGCCGTGTACGTACAGTGCGGAGTATATCCGTATTTTACCGACGTATGAAGTGCTAACATACATTACCGCGTAACAAGGCGCTTAGGGGGATGTACAATCATACAATTCATGTATCCAGACGCGGACGCCAATCGGTGGCGACGGGTGTTTATTGCTACACTTTGTATCGCGCAACGACATTGATGACACGATACGTTGACGACTACATACATCGCGTGAAGAACGAGCAATAAATAAATGTGATATGAGGAGAAAATAATTGTCTAAGAGTGCTGGCCGGACACCGAGCGGCAGATGTCTTGACATACGCGCACCGCACATAATGTCAATCAGGCAAGATCGCGCACTATCTCTGTTATCGCCACTCAAGTGTTACATCCCACTTGATATTCTATCAATATGTCTTTCTTATTGGAAGATAGATTCACTTTTTATGTTTAGTCTACTTGTAGCATGACAGCATCGAATTCGACTTGACTATGAGGGAATTATATTCTTTCGTAGCTGAGCACCTCGCGTGTTCCCGAGTGGCGGCGGCGGGGCGGCCGGCTGCCAGTGATCGGCTCCCACTGAGAAGGGTTCAGGTGGCGGCCGTCTGTGGGGCTTGTCTTCTCGCCTCGCCCGGCGCTCCTATCATGTGTCAAAGGGAATTAGATTACGTTGGCAAAAATTGACACGCACCGGTCGATGACTCACCAAGTGCTAAATGTATTTTGCATCAAATCCCGTCGTTTCGAGATGATTCATTCGTCTCAGTCTCTCGGTGGGTGTCTGCATCGTCGTCGAATATTTTATTGTCAGTTTATGTGCTTCGCAGTTTTCAAAATTATGCCAGATTATTTTATGGACTATTCCGAGGAGCTATATTCGATTTTTATAGCCGCCCAACGATAAAGCGTTAATGTCCAGCTGTCGGACGCGCCGGCTATAAATGTTTCAATTTCTCTTCCAGTCACTCTATTTCTCGGAGTGAGATCTCTAACGGTCGTGGCGAGGGCGTGCTGGCTGTGAGGCGGGGGAGAGGGGGGGGGGGAGGCCCCCGGTCTGCGCGGTCGTCGACCCGCGGGGAGGCACTGCCGATCAACCGACTCGCGACTTCGCACCCTCTGCGCCACGTCCACGCTATTGTGTTCCACCTTGCTTTATATGCAGATTGTGTCTATACTTACATCATGCGTCTGTATTCGGTAACCGTTTTAAAATTAACCATGAAATAAAAGTGTATTAGAGCCTAATAATGAGTGTCGTTTTTAGTACGACCGGGCTTCGGCTTTTGTTCGCTTTAAATGCGAGTTTAATATAATTCGAATCATAAATAAAAAGCGCGGAGTCTTTGCGTGCGGTCCTTTCATGCAAATGTAATCTTTACAACCTTTTGCACTTCGAAATCATCGAATTAAATAATATTGCGTGTAACCGCCCGCGCATCGTCTCATTCATGCATCGTGAGTGAGTAATGTGTCTCTTTACCGGAGTCGGCGCCCACCCGCCGCCGCCGCCGCGCGCCGCCCGCCCCACGCGGCGATGCGCGCTCCGTGCGACCATCGCATCGTTCGCCGCCCGCCCGCCGCACGTGACTCGCGCGACATGTCACGACTACTATATGTACAATGCACACTCGCTTGTGATCAATGTGTAAACGAATTGCTGTTATCGCGTGAACCTTGATGTTCATTTACAATGGCGTTAAATTACCTGATGAGTTGGGCGGTTGGCGCCACCTACGAGATAAGTGATGGCAAGGTCACCTTAGGGGGGCGGTAAATACACGTAGTGGAATTAGAATATACTATAACACTCAACATACCTACTTGCTGTTCTATGAGTCTATGAGTTGAAGGTGAACACTTGCAAAACTGAATCTGCCGACTTCATTCTTTTAGTTATTGGCCGTAGGTTTTAAAAAGATCCAAACTTTGGTCATAAAAAATATAAGCAATTATCGTTTAAGTTTTTAAAAAACGGCTTTTGTTGTTTTAGTATAGAGGGACCGCCCGCAGTGTCGTTAACCTTGCAGGCCGTGAAAATGAAATATAGCTGTAGTTGTTTTGACCCCTAAACATAAAGGGGGGCTGCAAACGTCATTCATTAATCATGACCAGAATGAAGTACCTAGTAATAAGTCATAATAGCGTTTACCAACTCCTGGTTTTATTAATACCCAGCAGTCGTTAGTGTTTATATCGCGGTGTTGTGTGCACGTGTGTGTGTGAGGGTTACGGCCGCGACATCTAGACGTCTGTATTTATGGCGGTTATAAATCTTGACTGAACCAACTCCCCCTCACACCCCACCACCCCTCTCCGCCCACACTGGGGGTTATATCATCACTCACTATCGACTGCCACACATTAATAGTGCTTGCTAAGCGGATATTTCCACGTGACATCGGCCTGCTAATGGCGGCGAGGGATAGCGGCAGGCGGCTACTTAACACGCCGCGACGACGTGACAAACGAGTTTTGGAGTATAGGGGAATCGGTAGACGAGTGAAAACCTTCAGCGGATTTCACGCTCATCTCGGAATTGTAGCATTCGGAATAGTTTGTTTACGCCGAGTGGCTCGTTGTTGATCGGCTACTTCGATTCTATATTATGTAATACCTATTACGAACGCCAGAGAACAGGAGTTGTGTCGCGAATAAAAAGCAAAAGCCATTTTGAAAATGCGGAGAATAATAATAATTAAAGTTTAATATGTAAGTCCAGTACAATATGACAGTACTCTATATCGTCGCATTGATGACACATCATTATCGTGTCGACGGTTCAACGGCCGCGCGGCTCGGGAGCGCATAATCGGTGTAATGCCTCCGCAGCTTCCGACAACACGCCCGCCGCCGCCGCGCCGCGCAGCCCGGAGTTGGGAGGGTACATGTAGTGAATTGTGAATCTCTTATCGTCGACCCGATAACTAGCAATTATCCGCATTAATATTTTATGACTAACGACTGCCAATAAACGTATAAATCGTATAAATGTAATAGCTATCAACCGGACCACAGTGTTTTGGTTATAAGTTGTAATGACTGTTCATCCTGTTTGCTGTATGTACATACACAGCAGGTATGAATGGTGTGACATGGTAGCGGCTGCCATTAGTCGAGGCGGAAGGAAGTGTGTTAGCAGGCGGCGCCATACACGAGGCGGGCGGCGGCGGCGGCGGCGGCGGCGGCGGCGGCGCGCTTCGAGATTACATCTCGTCTCATTGGTATGTGTGCTGCAGCGCGACGAACGGCAGCGCGACTTCGCGGCTATCATACACCACATCGATGACAATAACCTATTATTTATTTTAAGAACAGAAATATTTGTTTATAATATCTATTGTGATTGTTTTGATCTGTAAGATACAGCTGGGACATGGATGCCTGTTCCTTTTCTATTCCGTAAGGTTAAGCATATTTTTAAAGGCTTCTAAGGGATGTCGTTACAGCAGACCCTGTAAACTTGTTTAAATTGAACACATTTACAGTGAGCAATTGTTTTTTTGTAAATACATAGGAATTTGAAATTCAAATTCGGTCAGCCGTAAGCTGTCTCTGGATACAAAAGTACGAATACAAATATGTAGTTGTTTATAATAATAGGTAGGTACGCTAGGCAAACATAAAACTCACGGTTTTCTATTTATTTTAATTTTATTTTGATGCGAAATACATTTTAACACGGAGTTATTTTAATGTTATTTTCATTGCGTGGTTTTTACGTAACATTGGGTAGCTATGTGGCATGTAGTAAGTATGTGAGGGTTGTTGTGAGTGACGTCGCTCGTCGCCGAGTCGCGCGGCGGGCGGCCCACGTCACGACACCGGCCGACTCACGACCGGATCACCTTCATACAGCCGCCGCCGCGCCGAGACGGTGGCGGCGCGCCGCCACCGTCTCGGCGCGTGCCTCTACTCATTTTGTGGTACCTACTTCTACAGAGAGACCTCTTTATTTATAACTAGGCCCAATACATTGACAGCAGCATTGTATATAATTTTCCTCTGAAAAGTGATACTATAAGTGCTTTTTGTTGAATTCCAATTTCTATTAATTGGGGATAGTCTTTTTCTTCCTGAAATATTAACCTGCGCCGGTGTCAGTGTAGGTATTCAACTCGTATATCGGGAGGCTGACAATGCGTGCCGCTCGCGAAGCTCGGTACATATTGTAAACATGTTTTGCATTGTACATTCGAATGTAAGCTTTTTGTCTGATCGACACCATTTCAAGCGAGTTGTTGTAAATTCGTCACAAAGTAAATTAGCCACAGAAAAAAGTATGTGTAAATTCGCCACAATTCTTTATTTTTAAGAAATTTACTAATATACCAATTTTGATTATTGTAAATTCGTCACATTATTTTTGTTCGTACAGACAGCAGAAAAATCAGTCACTGTTCTGTGTTGTTATCCGATACGGCTTGCAATAAATTTTCGAGCGCTAGAAACTATTAGCTTTGTCTGTTACCGGTACTTTATACAAAAATAATCTAAAAAGAAGACTTGTGACGAATTTACAATAACTTTTATCTACTTGTGACGAATTAACATATATTTTTAATGGATGTGGCGAATTTACCTTCAATGTATGGAGTTTAAAAAATGTGACGAATTTACTTTGTGATGAATGTACAACAACCCTTTCAAGCGTACCTACAGCTGTTCACGATGTGATGTGAGTGTGAGATTATTGCACATTATTTTATTTGTCGGCGACTTTAAAAATAATTTACTGTATAACGCTATTGTCCTTCGATGGAAATTTATCTCTACCGTCAATAATGTTGAACAATAGTTAATACTGGTGGGACCAGATCTACTTCAATCTCTCTCGCCGCCGTATGCACTGCGAGGGTGCAGGGGGAGCGAACATCTGCTCCCCCCGAGACGAGCTCCTGGGCACTTAAGCTCGGGAGCGAGGCACAGTGGGACACCGGTGCGTTCCGGTAGGAGATCCCGGAGTCCCTCTAACGTGTCGAAGACGGCCACCGGGGAGGTTTTAGTGGTTAAGAATCCCACATATCCCAGTCTTCTCCCACACAGAAGACTGGGAATCTTTCTGAAGATTTCCTCCCCGTCAACAAAAAAAAAGATCTACTTCAATCTAAATATTTAATTAAGTACCATACTTAATAATAATGGTAATAATTTAATACTTATACTTATATGGATTACCATACAATTACCATATAAGTATTTAACATTTAGATTGAAGTAGATCTGGTTCCACCTTAATAACTTATATGAATAGTGAAACACACGTTTCGAATGTAGTTCATGGAGTGTTGCTCGGTACGTTGTACAAACATTTGTGTTGCATCGCGGAATATTGTCTTATGTAAATCAAACAACGAACTGTGTACATGTATCTACCTACTCGCTCGCCAACTCTCCAGCGCGCAACATCAATTGGCACAAACATGATAAACAAGAAAGATACCTCAATAAAACTGACGGAGACGCTTCGTCGTCAATATTTGAACCAAGTTGCAACGAAAACAAGAGTTTTACAGCCGACTCTATAATAACCCTATACGTACCTCTTTTATCGTTGCATGGCGTACGTTAGGGAGACATGATTACCGTGAATTACTCGTCAAAATAGTTAGTTTCTTTGTATTCGTATATCCCTAGGATGCATATATATCCTTAAATACACATATCCTATCGATATTTTATATAATATGAATTAAAAAATTGTGACTATATAATTAAAGGCACATTATGGTATCACGAGAAATGAACAAAATAACTTGAATGCAGACTAAAATAGCAAAGTTTGACCGAGTGAGCCGTGAGTTTAGTCAGCCGTAAACGTTGACAACGTCGATGATAGGACTTTAATTTCGGAAGGATACGTGATTATTAGGGTATTCGCAGCACTCCCTACACTTGACAGGCGGCCTACTGGTGCCGGGTAGCGACCAAGGGCGCGGCTACGGTGTGCCGTTTGGATATTGTGATACTCACAGTGTGTGCAGCGCGGGCAGCGGCGGCAGGCAGGTGTCGCTCAGCTCGCCGATCAGGTTCCCGGCCAGGTTCCTGCGTCCAAAGTCAAAGTCAAATCATTTATTCTGTATAGGCTATGGGGGCATTTACGAATTGTCAAGTTAACTTTTTTTTGCTTATATACGACTACCGGATCAAAACGGGACCACAACTGAGAAGATCTGGCAAGAAACTCAGTGGGCTGATTAGTTTCTCCAATCCCCAAAACTTGTGTGGCCTTTAAAACTGTTTTTAATAATAATCATAAAATAAAACGTTAGTTAGGCAACACACGCTACACTTTGGCATGACAGGAATATAATGTTTTTTGTTTTGAACCTGAGCTGTACAATCTCAAGCTGATTTATCATCCAAATAATCCGAGATTGTGTAATAACCTTTTTGATACAAATTGGATTTTATTACAGTTTAAACTTATTAATGTGCAAATCTCTTTGCCTCATGAAAGAGTTATTTATTCTGTGTCGACGAGTTACATGTACGGATAGCATATGCTTATTCCGTGTATTAAAAGTGTGAACATCGCATGTTTTTTCAATACACTTTTATAATAAATTTTCAAAAATGAATTGAGATATGACAGAATACTTATCTGCTTGAACTTTTATCTAAGGGAATCTCTAGGAGCCAGGTTGTAAATGGCTCGTATAGCCCTCTTCTGGAGTATGAAAATAGAATTAAGGTCGACAGAGCATCCCCAGAGCAATATGCCATAAGACATAACGCTATGGAAATAACTGAAATAAACGATTCTAGCTGTTGCCACATCTGTTATGTGTCTAACTCTTTTAACATTAAAAGCCGCCGAACTGAGCCTACCCGACATTTTTTTAATGTAATTTGGAATCTATTGTAATACCTAAAAAGCCAGTTGACTCCACAGGGTCCAATCCCGTTCCATTTAGTTGAAGATTGGTCCCAATTTCTCGCACATTTGGCGTCGAGAACTTTATATTATGTATACATTTAGTTTTATGCTCATTCAAAAGCAGGTTGTTCTTATTGACCCACAACTTTAGCAAGAGCGTTGTTGTTTACATCGTCATAAAGCAATAGCTGTCGTTTAATTTTAAATAATAGCAAAGTATAATCTGCAAACAACACAATCTCGTGATGATTACCCACATAGAAGGCTAAGTCATAGATATAGACTTAAAACAAGAATGAGCCTAGTAGGTATCGAACCCTGTGGAACGCCCATCGAGACTACAGAACCGGGCGATATATTAGGTACCATTATTTTACCTTCTGAATTCTATTGTTTAAATAGGATGTCAAAAGATTGAGAGCCATGTTCCTTATACCATAGTGGTGTAATTTCCTGATGAGTATTTTATGGTGGACGCATTCGAAGGCCTTGGACAAGTCGTAGAATACACCTAAGGCATCCTGGGAAATCTCCTAAGCACTGAAGACATTTTTAATTAACTCAATACCAGCATCTACAGTAGAGCGATTTCTTGTGAAACCAGACAGATTTTTATGAAGAATCATATTGTCATTGAAATAACATAAAAAATATATATATATATAAAAAAATGTTTATTTCGGATAACAGGATCCATATGGGTTAGTAAATACACAATTTATCTGGTAACTGGTCTAACTGGTTCAGTATGATTTTTTTTTAAACTTTACTCATTATAGGCAGTATCGAAATAGGTGGAAAATTTGATGGGTCTGTAGTACTACCCGATTTGAATAAAGGAACCATTCCACTTAGGAAAAACACCACTGGCCACACAACTATTGAATCACCCGTATTCATCTATTATATATAATATAAATCTATATATATCTATCTATATAAATCTATTATCGAGGAAACGGTCTTTACAGAAAGCCCCCATGGGTCTGCCGTTCTCTTTATATCAAGACTTAAAACTGTTTACAATATCTTTCGAATTAACAGCCGAGAATTAAAAACCTGTTGTGCAATAAGCTACATCTTGTTTAAGTAGAAGTTCTGCGGATGTGGGAGAAGCTTTCAGAGTTTTGGTTGTTAATGCCCCTTACATTAGTGAAAAAATTTTCAAACTCCGTCACCACATCCAGATCCGCTTTCACATCCACATTATTTATTTTTAAATGAAAGTTTCTGTCACGTACTGTATTTTTACCCCCAGGACATGTGCGCTGCGTTAATGTGCGATCATTATTCAGCAGTAAACAATATCGTAGGTCCTATCGACACACCCGCCACGGGCCTTCACATTTGCTCGACCTTAACATTGCAGCTCGCCAATTTATTGTTTGCCTGCTTACTTATATTCGGGTACAGTCGAGTTTATAACACCAATCATTTGACATGCCCACACTGCAAGTTGTATCTTGCGAACGAGCCTGCGCGCCGGGTCAGGACGTGTCCAATGTTTGTATACCGTCCTATCAATGCAAGGCGAGTACCTACACTAGTAACTCTATCTATAGTGCTGTAGTACAACACTATTAAGATTTTGTGAGTTGCCTTACAATCGGAGGCTAAGGTTGTGTTTAATTTAGTTTGTTTTATATATACCTTAGTATATTTAATTGTTCTTGTACTTTCATACGTTCGGTTTGGCCTCTTACAACACTAATTTATCGACATCTAGAGAGTCTTAAATAATAACTGAGATCTCGCAGGGGTGTACGTGCGTGCGATATATTTTCATTCTTATCTATTGTTCGGTAAATTGTATTGTGGACAGGCATCCTGCGTAATGTTATTTGTAAGGACAACAACAGATGTCCCGGCCGACATCCGCGCGCGTTATGCATGCGCAGCCCACACGGCGCTCCTCATTAAACAATACTGAAGGAATAATTTCTTTGTGGGAATAAATTTATCATTTCCGCAAAAATATTTTGTTAAACAACTAAAGAGCGGTGTATTTGTGAAATAGGACGTCGTTTAACGACGCCACACTCTTACATGAGATGCACATAAATTAAAATAATGTTTTTATATTTCAGTATCAAAGTAGTGGTTAATTATATCACGTATGAGTTTCTTTTTACTTTGTTGGTGTTATGCGCGCCCACGCCCCACGCCCCATGCCCCACGCCCCATGCCCCACGCCCCATGCCCGCTGAAACTAGTGAATGACTGATAATGAAAATAAATAATCTGCCGATGAGTGATCGATGTGATGATGATGCTAAAGGAAATGTTTTTTTTCTTATCTTAATGCGTGTGGATACTTTTAATAAATTATGCTTATTGCTAACCACACTTTACTGTTTTGACTGAGTAGTTGTAATCAATATCGCGTGCTAATATACAGGTGCCTATTATATTACACATTATAGACCACGAGCGGTATGTAAATTGCCGTTATACCGCTGCACATTGACCGTACATAGCGTCTGGTTCTCACGAGGCTCGATACCTTGATGACATTGTCTTGTTATTAATGCATGCAATTTGAATGTAGAGAGCAGTGATCGTCACTCACGAACGCGGGGAGCCAACATTGCGAGGCGAGCGAGGCGCCCGCGCCGCCTCCCGCGCCTCGCCCGCTCGGGATATACCTCACTCGCCGCTCACGTTACATCACTTCTTTTAATACATTAACTACATAATAACTTACATTTAATTACTAAATTACTAACCATTATATCTTATATGTATATAAATAATTGTGTAAATATAAGTTGGTTAGTATTAAATAAATAAATAAACAGTATTCATGTTAGCAGGCAATTATTTTAAGAGGACGAAAGATTTTGATTAATAAAAAACGATGCGATGTGGAGAACAAAATATTCATGGATAAACACACGGGTAGGTACGCCCTTGTTAAAAGATAAACACACGGGTAGGTACGCCCTTGTTAAAAGATAAACACACGGGTAGGTACGCCCTTGTTAAAAGCTAGACAGCAAAGTTTTACTTTATTTTGATTTGGACCACATTTTCTAATCGCACTTGAATTTGATAATTAGGTAAATAGATACATTAATACATCCAATACAATACAATACATCGTCACGCCTGTATTCCCCGAAGGGGTAGGCAGAGGTGCACTGTAGTGCGCCCACACTTCGCCGATGTATTTTGGTCCCAATGTAATAGGGGGCGAGCCTATTGCCATTATACCGGGCACATTCCCCCTCAATACGAGGGAGATTTGGGCCATAGTCCACCACGCTGGCCCAGTGCGGGTTGGTGAACTTCACACGCCTTTCTATAGACGTGCAGGTTTCCTCACGATGTTTTCCTTCACCGTTCAGCAAGTGGTAATCATTGTTGAAAATGACATTCGCACATGAAAATTATCTCAGAGGTGCGGGCCTGGGATTTGAACTTGCACCCCTTACGTTCAAGGCGGGCGTTCTTGCCCGCGAGGCTACCACTGCTAGACTACATTAATACATAGATATATATTAACATAGTTATATAAACGGGGTAGTTAACCAGTACAAGTAAACATTTCTAAAACGCGCCATAAAAGGCGAGCACATTTTTGGAGATCTTATCATGATCCCTTTTAACCGCGACGTCAAAATACCATCACATACATTACAGTGTAACATCATATAAAAGAGACATTTTCCTCATTGACGAGCCGGCTCCCGCATGCAGCGGCGCGGGGCGGGCGGCGTGTGTCGGAGGGATCGACGACGTGATTGACTGTCCTTGTACCCGCGCCCTGTGGCCCGTGCCCTGTTCCCTCGCCCTGTGCCCCGTGCTCTATTCTTCGCCACGCCGGAGCGCCGTAAACAAGGCGATTTACGAGCTCAATGGGACTTAGAGATAAAATTGGCTACGTTTGATGTATAACACAATAAGGAGCAGGAAAGTAAGACCGGCGCAAGGTTGCGGGTACTTTCACTTCTCTGCGTATTTTGATAACCTATTTTGAACGTGACGTGCGCAATAAACATGAACTTCGGCAACGATTCTTAAACTCATGTTTAATTTCGTCAGAACTAATTCGACGAATAAAACAAGTTCCATTTATTTGGATTCACATCGCCCACTAGCAAGTAATTTCAGAAAACAGCAGATAGGTATACACCGGCTAACTTGTGGTAGTGACGGCGCCCGCGTCTAGTGAACTGGGTCAGCGCACGCCCCTCGCCTGTTTGTTCATTTTGTCGCCGCTCGTAAATCCCGCTCGCCATCGCAACGCAACGCATCCCCCGCCAGATAACATATCGCGCAGACAACTGTTTTATGCGAGCCGTTAACTGCGCGCAAACATTTGACTCGTTAACAGCACTTCCGCTTGGATCCTTATCAATTAATCAAACGCGCGGCCACGGTGTCCAGTCATCGTATCTATTGTCTACCTACCTGTTCACAGTATTATGAAAATCCATAAACATTGAATAAATGTAAAGCGTTCGACTTGTACTAATAGATTAGCTCTACATTTAGCGGTTGGTTCATTTACATAAATTAAATGGCATGTACTTAACTTGATTTGCTCAAACGTTGGAAACTTGTGAGAACCGTTTTAAAGGTAAGGACTATTACACACCTACTAAAAATACTGGTGGCCTGTATAAGAGATATTAAAGTTGTCGTTTTGAGATGTCGCGCCGACTTCAGTCATACGTAGGTACATAAAGAAAACATATGAGAGGGGAAGAGAAGTTAAGGTTTTGGATGTGAAGGGTGAGACTTACAGCATCTGCAGGTGATGAAGCGGCGCGAGCGCGTGCGTGGGCGGCGTGCGCAACAGGTTGCGCGCGAGCCGCAGCGTGCGCAGCGCGCGCGCCCCGCGCAGCGCGCCGCTCTCCACCTCCGAGATCAGGTTGTCCTCCGCCGACCTGCGCATTCAGAACCCACATTATACCACACAACAGTGACTCCTCACCGCCACCAACCAACACGTGGTCCTATGTGTAACGTCTTTATATGAATAGGTATATTATTATTCCTATTCTTCTCTATAGGAATGACATCAATGGAATTACATTTAGTCGCCATTTACATGCCGCAGAGGATGCGCCGGTTTACGAGCACGGCGGCGTGTCGTAGGCGGTCGTTGGTGGTAGCTACGTAGCGGCAGTTGAAGGAGTTGGATTTAAGTAACCATCAAGATATTACTTTGATTTATTGAACAAACTTTCAAGACTAGGCCTACTGCGCAAACTTAATTCAAGTTAACAAAATCACAAGAAAATAAATAAAGACCCCTCCAACGAGAGGCGTAAGCGAACAATACAAACAAAAGTTGTAAGCTCCGCAGCGAACGTTACGACTTAAATCCGGCTCTAATTTACTATTAAATACTTTTAATACTAGAATTACAGCGGTCTCTACGAATACATGGAAAGCTTGGCATGTAGAAGTAGCCTGCAAGGCGACCTTCGCAATCAATATTCATAGATGACGTATCAGCTGCGGTTACCGAGACGCCGATAACAAGTTAATTGACGGAGATAGAGGCAGGTGCGGCCACGCAGCGGATGCGTTCATTTATGTAAATGGTACAAGGCCACCGGAAGTGACCGCGGCTTCCGGGTGGTCGCGCGAGGGCCGAGGCGGCAGACAGCGCGCGCGGAGGCGGCGCGCCGCTTGCCCCCGTCATTAATAGGGTCCGATCGCCGCCCACCTTAACCAAACCCGCGCCGAGTCCTGTACTAATAATTTACAGATATCCCTGTATTTAGTAATAATTATGGGAGGCACTCAACAGAAGCGCGACGATAAGTTCTCACTTGGAACTCATCGTCATTTACATATTCGATTCGCTCGTATAATGTGGCTGCCGCGTCTCGCTGCCTTTATTAGTTGTTATTTATGAACCTTCGGCCAATCGGAAGAATGGCCACCTTCCTAGAACTAAGCGGTGATCGACTCGCTGAATACCGGAATAAGTCGTCCACATATAAATCTGGAACAGTGATTACTCTCGCTTTCCGTCACTTTCTCGCAATGAGTAACCGCGGCCGGTCGCGGCCATACCGTAGTTATCTATACAACACAACAGCCGTCGATACGTATCGAACAACATCTCAATAAATGACACGCACTTGTCAACCATGTACTTACTATCAATACTGAATGTTTCCTTATTCTTAACTATTATTTTAAGAAAGAAAATGAAAAGAGTAAGTGCATGCTGGTTAGCAGTCGTGGCCCAGTTGGTACATTAGCCGCTCGAGCAATGGAACAGGTGCAAGATCAGACCCGAACACGGAATTATACAATATTTTAGATGTCATTTATGTGGTCGTCGAATGTCAAGACCCACTTCTGTACTGACAGAATATGAAAATAATGTTTTCTTACATGGTGGAAAACGCCTATCAGTTTATCAGCTGCCGGGCAATTCTAGCTTGATAGACATCATCTCGCTGGATTCTGTATTCGCGACAATGCAGTGGTGAGTGTCAGCTGGCGGCTGGCGGCGGGCGGCGGGAGGCGGGCGGCGCGGCGCGGCGGTGACAAGGCCGCACACGCGCCGCCCGCTTCGTGCGTGGAGTACGTAAACTTCACTACTTACCCACATTTTCCGATTGTACAAGATTTCAGATCTATATTTGCCGACTGTTATCCTAAATATACATTTAAGATTCAATTCTTAGGGATCCGTACCTCAAAAGGAAAAAAGGAACGCTTTTAAGATCACTTCGAGACCTTTTTTCTCAGGAACGAGAGGAGCTATTGAGGTGAATAAAATAAAATAAAAAAGACTTAGGTCTGCAATCCCTTGGAGTTGTAAAGAAAACAAACTTCTCAGTCAACGCAATCAAAACATTTTAACTCGAATCGGGATCCAAACTTACGGGACTTCTAGTTTATCTAGCTAGAATCATGACATTTGGCAAGCACGATAGCTAAATCTGATAAGCGTACATTTGCAGTTACATCACATAAAATAACTTTCTTACTTTTGTTAATAATTCTACACAACCCGATTCTCGTGATGGACAAACTATTAACATAGCTACAAATTAGAACAGAACTCTCGTTGCGCGAGTCCGACTCGCACTTGGCAGGTTTTTTATTTGTTTGATATCTCGAACAAGTCTTTATTTTATTGAATTAACCTATTCTTTTTAAAAATTCGGTTAATACAATATTAATAAGAGTAACTGTTGACAATAACACAGTTTTGTGTATTACATGCCACTTACTATTTAATTTGTACCTACTCTATCATGTAACTTGCATCAATACATCTCTAGCGCTTCCACCTGCGCTGCACTTTACTTGTTGTAAAATAAATACACAAGTAGGTAGTTGACTATTGATAACTATTTTTATTTGCCTCGCTGATGTCAGCTCGGTGCTAAGTCACGTAACAGAATCCATCTCCTTGTGAGATGGCGGTAGTTTTTATATCGCTTCAACTGACAGCTCACAAAGAATGTTGCCATTTAATAAAAATATACTACCGTCGTTTACAGTGTTGCCATAAAAATACTGTTAAATATTTAAAAAATTTAAAAATGAAGTGTAGTAATTTAAAAAACCTTACACTCGACCATCCTGACGCATGTGATGTCCTCACACATGCTCCTTACACTCTGCCTTTTTTTTTTACGCCCTATTACAGTTACGCCGCAGTGTCCGCAGCTGCTTCTTGTTGCCGCAGTGTCCGCAGCTGCTTCTTGTTGCCGCAGTGTCCGCAGCTGCTTCTTGTTGCCGCAGTGTCCGCAGCTGCTTCTTGTTGCCGCAGTGTCCGCGGCTGCTTCTTGTTGCCGCAGTGTCCGCAGCTGCTTCTTATTGCCGCAGTTTCCGCAGCTGTTTCTTGTTGCCGCAGTGTCCGCAGCTGGTTCTTGTTGACGCAGTATCCGCAGCTGTTTCTAGTTGCCGCAGTGTCCGCAGCTGTTTCTAGTTGCCGCAGTGTCCGCAGCTGTTTCTAGGTGCCGCAGTGTCCGCAGCTGTTTCGAGGTACCGCAGTGTCCGCAGCTGATATGTAGTACTGCAGTATCCGCAGCAGTTTCTTAGAAAATGAATCAAAGCAGTATCTAAGGCCTTATTAAAACAACAGCAATTATATTGTTATTGATTTTTAACGTTTTTATTCTTACTTCTTAATATAATATTATTACAAACAACTTATATTACTACTTAAAATCTATGTAAATTTAATCGAATTATTCTTTATTGATATCTAGTGCAGCTAGATGAATCCAGGGTTGCATTCTGTCAGCCGCTACTGTAGCTTTATATTTACGTTTGTTCTTTTTTTTAAATCCATCTATGTCTGATATACGGTATCGATCGTTACCTAATACTTTAACTACTCTAAATGGTCCTATGAATTTATCCATTAGCTTTTTACTTTTACCATCATTTTCGTAATTTATTTTAGTAATTTTAACTAAATCTCCTTCTTTGTATATTGTAGCAGGCTTACGAGTTTTGTCATAATATGTCTTTTGTTGATTTTGACTACTTTCTATATTTTTACTTGCCTCTAAACGAATCTCTTCTGTATTTAAATTAGACCTAGTTGCTTGTAATATATCATCAAACCTATTATTTATTTCGCAATTCATATTAACCCCAAACAATACCTCTGCAGGCGTTTTACCTATTGATTTCTGCAATGTGTTGTTTAAGCCCCATTGTACTACCCCAACTGAACTATCCCACGTTTTTTCATCTTTGTCATGATTCTGTGTGCTTAATGAATTTAAAATTATTCGGTTATAACGTTCAACCTGTCCATTGGCTCTTGGGCAGGCTACGGCGTTATAAATAATGGTAATATTTTTGTCTCGACAAAATTCACGAAATGCATGTGCTGTGAATGAACTTCCTCTATCACAAATTAGTCTATTCGGTATTCGAAATGTATAAAATATATCATCAAGAACTTTTATAACATTTTTAGTCTTGGTGTCCTTTACTGGTTTGATGAAAACATATTTAGTAAATGAATCTACTACCAATAATAAATAGGCATTGCCATTCTTACTTCGTATAAAAGGGCCAAGGTGGTCAATGTGTATGGTGTTAAATGGTTCACAGACCTTTTTTATAGGATTTAGATATCCCTCTTTAGAACTTAGGTTATCTTTATGATAAGCACAGTTCAAACATGCTTTTACGTATTTATTTATAAAGTGTCTCATTTTGGGGAAATAATATGTTTTTTTGATTCGATCATAGGTTTTCTCAAAAGCAAAATGCCCTATATCATCATGATTAAGTTTACATATCTGCCACCTTGCCCCTTTTGGTACTACCCATCGTAATTTTTCGCGCTGGTCATCTATAAATTTATATAATTGGTTATTTTTAATGATATAGTCACGTTTTATAGACTTAACTTCTTCTTCGTTATTTTTAGATGACAGAATTTTCCTTATCCTATTTAATTCATCATCCCCTAGCTGCAATGTTAAAAGCCAGTTATCTTTTTCTATATGCATTACATTTGGAAGAAACTCGCAATGACGTAAGTGGGCTTCCTCAATGGTCACGTCACCTATGTTACGACTTAATGCATCGACGTGATTCATTTTTGAACCTGGCTTATATTCTATCTCATACTGAAACTCTTGTAATTGTAACCACCAGCGGGCAATACGTGGTATTAGATCACGTTTAGTCAAAGTCGTCCTTAATGCTCGACAATCGGTCACAATTTTGAATGGGATACCCAATACATAAACGCGAAATTTTTTTAAAGACTCTACTACCGCTAAAGTTTCTAGTTCATATGCATGAAAATTCTTTTCTTCAGGGGCAGTCTGACGACTATAATAAGCTATAACGCGAAAAGGGTCGGAGGTGTTATCTTTTTGCATTAGGATGCCAGCTACGCCATGCTTACTAGCGTCTGTATGGATTTCTGTGAATTTTGCTGAAGGATTATAAATTGTGAGTACGGGTCGATTACTTAAAATGTTTTTTAAGTTCTGGAAAGCTTCTTTGTGTTTGTCTAACCATTCAAATGGCATGTTTTTTTTCAAAAGCGCTGCAATAGGGTAAGCTATATTAGCAAAATTTTTAATGAATTTTCTAAAGTAACTGACTAGACCATAAAATTGTCGAACATTATGTTGACTCTTTGGTTCAGGGAAATTAATTACAGATTGAATTTTCTGATGACCGGGTCGTATTCCATCTAAAGTTATTTCGTAGCCAAGGTAGTCTAACTTATCAGCTAAAAAAACACACTTCTCCAAATTTAATGTTAGGCCGGCCTGTTGAAACGTACCTAACACGTTACCTAATTTTTCTAGCCCCTCATCAATCGTGGATGATGCAATAAGGACGTCATCCATATAAGTTAAAGCGTCGCTAAACCGAGCAGCACCTAACACACGATTTATCATTCTCTGAAAGACCGCAGGTGCATTTGCTAAACCAAATGGCATACGTTTAAATTCGTACTGACCGTCTGGTGTGACAAATGCAGTCAGGTGACGTGAGTCTAGTGCCATCGGCACTTGGTAATAGCCACTGGCAAGATCTAGAGCAGTAAAGTATTTCTTACCTGATAGCCTACTAATCTGATCATCAATAATTGGCATCGGATATCTTTCTTTTAAAGTTTTATTATTTACTATTAAATACTTTTAATACTAGAATTACAGCGGTCTCTACGAATACATGGAAAGCTTGGCATGTAGAAGTAGCCTGCAAGGCGACCTTCGCAATCAATATTCATAGATGACGTATCAGCTGCGGTTACCGAGACGCCGATAACAAGTTAATTGACGGAGATAGAGGCAGGTGCGGCCACGCAGCGGATGCGTTCATTTATGTAAATGGTACAAGGCCACCGGAAGTGACCGCGGCTTCCGGGTGGTCGCGCGAGGGCCGAGGCGGCAGACAGCGCGCGCGGAGGCGGCGCGCCGCTTGCCCCCGTCATTAATAGGGTCCGATCGCCGCCCACCTTAACCAAACCCGCGCCGAGTCCTGTACTAATAATTTACAGATATCCCTGTATTTAGTAATAATTATGGGAGGCACTCAACAGAAGCGCGACGATAAGTTCTCACTTGGAACTCATCGTCATTTACATATTCGATTCGCTCGTATAATGTGGCTGCCGCGTCTCGCTGCCTTTATTAGTTGTTATTTATGAACCTTCGGCCAATCGGAAGAATGGCCACCTTCCTAGAACTAAGCGGTGATCGACTCGCTGAATACCGGAATAAGTCGTCCACATATAAATCTGGAACAGTGATTACTCTCGCTTTCCGTCACTTTCTCGCAATGAGTAACCGCGGCCGGTCGCGGCCATACCGTAGTTATCTATACAACACAACAGCCGTCGATACGTATCGAACAACATCTCAATAAATGACACGCACTTGTCAACCATGTACTTACTATCAATACTGAATGTTTCCTTATTCTTAACTATTATTTTAAGAAAGAAAATGAAAAGAGTAAGTGCATGCTGGTTAGCAGTCGTGGCCCAGTTGGTACATTAGCCGCTCGAGCAATGGAACAGGTGCAAGATCAGACCCGAACACGGAATTATACAATATTTTAGATGTCATTTATGTGGTCGTCGAATGTCAAGACCCACTTCTGTACTGACAGAATATGAAAATAATGTTTTCTTACATGGTGGAAAACGCCTATCAGTTTATCAGCTGCCGGGCAATTCTAGCTTGATAGACATCATCTCGCTGGATTCTGTATTCGCGACAATGCAGTGGTGAGTGTCAGCTGGCGGCTGGCGGCGGGCGGCGGGAGGCGGGCGGCGCGGCGCGGCGGTGACAAGGCCGCACACGCGCCGCCCGCTTCGTGCGTGGAGTACGTAAACTTCACTACTTACCCACATTTTCCGATTGTACAAGATTTCAGATCTATATTTGCCGACTGTTATCCTAAATATACATTTAAGATTCAATTCTTAGGGATCCGTACCTCAAAAGGAAAAAAGGAACGCTTTTAAGATCACTTCGAGACCTTTTTTCTCAGGAACGAGAGGAGCTATTGAGGTGAATAAAATAAAATAAAAAAGACTTAGGTCTGCAATCCCTTGGAGTTGTAAAGAAAACAAACTTCTCAGTCAACGCAATCAAAACATTTTAACTCGAATCGGGATCCAAACTTACGGGACTTCTAGTTTATCTAGCTAGAATCATGACATTTGGCAAGCACGATAGCTAAATCTGATAAGCGTACATTTGCAGTTACATCACATAAAATAACTTTCTTACTTTTGTTAATAATTCTACACAACCCGATTCTCGTGATGGACAAACTATTAACATAGCTACAAATTAGAACAGAACTCTCGTTGCGCGAGTCCGACTCGCACTTGGCAGGTTTTTTATTTGTTTGATATCTCGAACAAGTCTTTATTTTATTGAATTAACCTATTCTTTTTAAAAATTCGGTTAATACAATATTAATAAGAGTAACTGTTGACAATAACACAGTTTTGTGTATTACATGCCACTTACTATTTAATTTGTACCTACTCTATCATGTAACTTGCATCAATACATCTCTAGCGCTTCCACCTGCGCTGCACTTTACTTGTTGTAAAATAAATACACAAGTAGGTAGTTGACTATTGATAACTATTTTTATTTGCCTCGCTGATGTCAGCTCGGTGCTAAGTCACGTAACAGAATCCATCTCCTTGTGAGATGGCGGTAGTTTTTATATCGCTTCAACTGACAGCTCACAAAGAATGTTGCCATTTAATAAAAATATACTACCGTCGTTTACAGTGTTGCCATAAAAATACTGTTAAATATTTACAAAATTTCAAAATGAAGTGTAGTAATTTAAAAAACCTTACACTCGACCATCCTGACGCATGTGATGTCCTCACACATGCTCCTTACACTCTGCCTTTTTTTTTTACGCCCTATTACAGTTACGCCGCAGTGTCCGCAGCTGCTTCTTGTTGCCGCAGTGTCCGCAGCTGCTTCTTGTTGCCGCAGTGTCCGCAGCTGCTTCTTGTTGCCGCAGTGTCCGCAGCTGCTTCTTGTTGCCGCAGTGTCCGCGGCTGCTTCTTGTTGCCGCAGTGTCCGCAGCTGCTTCTTATTGCCGCAGTTTCCGCAGCTGTTTCTTGTTGCCGCAGTGTCCGCAGCTGGTTCTTGTTGCCGCAGTATCCGCAGCTGTTTCTAGTTGCCGCAGTGTCCGCAGCTGTTTCTAGTTGCCGCAGTGTCCGCAGCTGTTTCTAGGTGCCGCAGTGTCCGCAGCTGTTTCGAGGTACCGCAGTGTCCGCAGCTGATATGTAGTACTGCAGTATCCGCAGCAGTTTCTTAGAAAATGAATCAAAGCAGTATCTAAGGCCTTATTAAAACAACAGCAATTATATTGTTATTGATTTTTAACGTTTTTATTCTTACTTCTTAATATAATATTATTACAAACAACTTATATTACTACTTAAAATCTATGTAAATTTAATCGAATTATTCTTTATTGATATCTAGTGCAGCTAGATGAATCCAGGGTTGCATTCTGTCAGCCGCTACTGTAGCTTTATATTTACGTTTGTTCTTTTTTTTAAATCCATCTATGTCTGATATACGGTATCGATCGTTACCTAATACTTTAACTACTCTAAATGGTCCTATGAATTTATCCATTAGCTTTTTACTTTTACCATCATTTTCGTAATTTATTTTAGTAATTTTAACTAAATCTCCTTCTTTGTATATTGTAGCAGGCTTACGAGTTTTGTCATAATATGTCTTTTGTTGATTTTGACTACTTTCTATATTTTTACTTGCCTCTAAACGAATCTCTTCTGTATTTAAATTAGACCTAGTTGCTTGTAATATATCATCAAACCTATTATTTATTTCGCAATTCATATTAACCCCAAACAATACCTCTGCAGGCGTTTTACCTATTGATTTCTGCAATGTGTTGTTTAAGCCCCATTGTACTACCCCAACTGAACTATCCCACGTTTTTTCATCTTTGTCATGATTCTGTGTGCTTAATGAATTTAAAATTATTCGGTTATAACGTTCAACCTGTCCATTGGCTCTTGGGCAGGCTACGGCGTTATAAATAATGGTAATATTTTTGTCTCGACAAAATTCACGAAATGCATGTGCTGTGAATGAACTTCCTCTATCACAAATTAGTCTATTCGGTATTCGAAATGTATAAAATATATCATCAAGAACTTTTATAACATTTTTAGTCTTGGTGTCCTTTACTGGTTTGATGAAAACATATTTAGTAAATGAATCTACTACCAATAATAAATAGGCATTGCCATTCTTACTTCGTATAAAAGGGCCAAGGTGGTCAATGTGTATGGTGTTAAATGGTTCACAGACCTTTTTTATAGGATTTAGATATCCCTCTTTAGAACTTAGGTTATCTTTATGATAAGCACAGTTCAAACATGCTTTTACGTATTTATTTATAAAGTGTCTCATTTTGGGGAAATAATATGTTTTTTTGATTCGATCATAGGTTTTCTCAAAAGCAAAATGCCCTATATCATCATGATTAAGTTTACATATCTGCCACCTTGCCCCTTTTGGTACTACCCATCGTAATTTTTCGCGCTGGTCATCTATAAATTTATATAATTGGTTATTTTTAATGATATAGTCACGTTTTATAGACTTAACTTCTTCTTCGTTATTTTTAGATGACAGAATTTTCCTTATCCTATTTAATTCATCATCCCCTAGCTGCAATGTTAAAAGCCAGTTATCTTTTTCTATATGCATTACATTTGGAAGAAACTCGCAATGACGTAAGTGGGCTTCCTCAATGGTCACGTCACCTATGTTACGACTTAATGCATCGACGTGATTCATTTTTGAACCTGGCTTATATTCTATCTCATACTGAAACTCTTGTAATTGTAACCACCAGCGGGCAATACGTGGTATTAGATCACGTTTAGTCAAAGTCGTCCTTAATGCTCGACAATCGGTCACAATTTTGAATGGGATACCCAATACATAAACGCGAAATTTTTTTAAAGACTCTACTACCGCTAAAGTTTCTAGTTCATATGCATGAAAATTCTTTTCTTCAGGGGCAGTCTGACGACTATAATAAGCTATAACGCGAAAAGGGTCGGAGGTGTTATCTTTTTGCATTAGGATGCCAGCTACGCCATGCTTACTAGCGTCTGTATGGATTTCTGTGAATTTTGCTGAAGGATTATAAATTGTGAGTACGGGTCGATTACTTAAAATGTTTTTTAAGTTCTGGAAAGCTTCTTTGTGTTTGTCTAACCATTCAAATGGCATGTTTTTTTTCAAAAGCGCTGCAATAGGGTAAGCTATATTAGCAAAATTTTTAATGAATTTTCTAAAGTAACTGACTAGACCATAAAATTGTCGAACATTATGTTGACTCTTTGGTTCAGGGAAATTAATTACAGATTGAATTTTCTGATGACCGGGTCGTATTCCATCTAAAGTTATTTCGTAGCCAAGGTAGTCTAACTTATCAGCTAAAAAAACACACTTCTCCAAATTTAATGTTAGGCCGGCCTGTTGAAACGTACCTAACACGTTACCTAATTTTTCTAGCCCCTCATCAATCGTGGATGATGCAATAAGGACGTCATCCATATAAGTTAAAGCGTCGCTAAACCGAGCAGCACCTAACACACGATTTATCATTCTCTGAAAGACCGCAGGTGCATTTGCTAAACCAAATGGCATACGTTTAAATTCGTACTGACCGTCTGGTGTGACAAATGCAGTCAGGTGACGTGAGTCTAGTGCCATCGGCACTTGGTAATAGCCACTGGCAAGATCTAGAGCAGTAAAGTATTTCTTACCTGATAGCCTACTAATCTGATCATCAATAATTGGCATCGGATATCTTTCTTTTAAAGTTTTATTATTTACTATTAAATACTTTTAATACTAGAATTACAGCGGTCTCTACGAATACATGGAAAGCTTGGCATGTAGAAGTAGCCTGCAAGGCGACCTTCGCAATCAATATTCATAGATGACGTATCAGCTGCGGTTACCGAGACGCCGATAACAAGTTAATTGACGGAGATAGAGGCAGGTGCGGCCACGCAGCGGATGCGTTCATTTATGTAAATGGTACAAGGCCACCGGAAGTGACCGCGGCTTCCGGGTGGTCGCGCGAGGGCCGAGGCGGCAGACAGCGCGCGCGGAGGCGGCGCGCCGCTTGCCCCCGTCATTAATAGGGTCCGATCGCCGCCCACCTTAACCAAACCCGCGCCGAGTCCTGTACTAATAATTTACAGATATCCCTGTATTTAGTAATAATTATGGGAGGCACTCAACAGAAGCGCGACGATAAGTTCTCACTTGGAACTCATCGTCATTTACATATTCGATTCGCTCGTATAATGTGGCTGCCGCGTCTCGCTGCCTTTATTAGTTGTTATTTATGAACCTTCGGCCAATCGGAAGAATGGCCACCTTCCTAGAACTAAGCGGTGATCGACTCGCTGAATACCGGAATAAGTCGTCCACATATAAATCTGGAACAGTGATTACTCTCGCTTTCCGTCACTTTCTCGCAATGAGTAACCGCGGCCGGTCGCGGCCATACCGTAGTTATCTATACAACACAACAGCCGTCGATACGTATCGAACAACATCTCAATAAATGACACGCACTTGTCAACCATGTACTTACTATCAATACTGAATGTTTCCTTATTCTTAACTATTATTTTAAGAAAGAAAATGAAAAGAGTAAGTGCATGCTGGTTAGCAGTCGTGGCCCAGTTGGTACATTAGCCGCTCGAGCAATGGAACAGGTGCAAGATCAGACCCGAACACGGAATTATACAATATTTTAGATGTCATTTATGTGGTCGTCGAATGTCAAGACCCACTTCTGTACTGACAGAATATGAAAATAATGTTTTCTTACATGGTGGAAAACGCCTATCAGTTTATCAGCTGCCGGGCAATTCTAGCTTGATAGACATCATCTCGCTGGATTCTGTATTCGCGACAATGCAGTGGTGAGTGTCAGCTGGCGGCTGGCGGCGGGCGGCGGGAGGCGGGCGGCGCGGCGCGGCGGTGACAAGGCCGCACACGCGCCGCCCGCTTCGTGCGTGGAGTACGTAAACTTCACTACTTACCCACATTTTCCGATTGTACAAGATTTCAGATCTATATTTGCCGACTGTTATCCTAAATATACATTTAAGATTCAATTCTTAGGGATCCGTACCTCAAAAGGAAAAAAGGAACGCTTTTAAGATCACTTCGAGACCTTTTTTCTCAGGAACGAGAGGAGCTATTGAGGTGAATAAAATAAAATAAAAAAGACTTAGGTCTGCAATCCCTTGGAGTTGTAAAGAAAACAAACTTCTCAGTCAACGCAATCAAAACATTTTAACTCGAATCGGGATCCAAACTTACGGGACTTCTAGTTTATCTAGCTAGAATCATGACATTTGGCAAGCACGATAGCTAAATCTGATAAGCGTACATTTGCAGTTACATCACATAAAATAACTTTCTTACTTTTGTTAATAATTCTACACAACCCGATTCTCGTGATGGACAAACTATTAACATAGCTACAAATTAGAACAGAACTCTCGTTGCGCGAGTCCGACTCGCACTTGGCAGGTTTTTTATTTGTTTGATATCTCGAACAAGTCTTTATTTTATTGAATTAACCTATTCTTTTTAAAAATTCGGTTAATACAATATTAATAAGAGTAACTGTTGACAATAACACAGTTTTGTGTATTACATGCCACTTACTATTTAATTTGTACCTACTCTATCATGTAACTTGCATCAATACATCTCTAGCGCTTCCACCTGCGCTGCACTTTACTTGTTGTAAAATAAATACACAAGTAGGTAGTTGACTATTGATAACTATTTTTATTTGCCTCGCTGATGTCAGCTCGGTGCTAAGTCACGTAACAGAATCCATCTCCTTGTGAGATGGCGGTAGTTTTTATATCGCTTCAACTGACAGCTCACAAAGAATGTTGCCATTTAATAAAAATATACTACCGTCGTTTACAGTGTTGCCATAAAAATACTGTTAAATATTTACAAAATTTCAAAATGAAGTGTAGTAATTTAAAAAACCTTACACTCGACCATCCTGACGCATGTGATGTCCTCACACATGCTCCTTACACTCTGCCTTTTTTTTTTACGCCCTATTACAGTTACGCCGCAGTGTCCGCAGCTGCTTCTTGTTGCCGCAGTGTCCGCAGCTGCTTCTTGTTGCCGCAGTGTCCGCAGCTGCTTCTTGTTGCCGCAGTGTCCGCAGCTGCTTCTTGTTGCCGCAGTGTCCGCGGCTGCTTCTTGTTGCCGCAGTGTCCGCAGCTGCTTCTTATTGCCGCAGTTTCCGCAGCTGTTTCTTGTTGCCGCAGTGTCCGCAGCTGGTTCTTGTTGCCGCAGTATCCGCAGCTGTTTCTAGTTGCCGCAGTGTCCGCAGCTGTTTCTAGTTGCCGCAGTGTCCGCAGCTGTTTCTAGGTGCCGCAGTGTCCGCAGCTGTTTCGAGGTACCGCAGTGTCCGCAGCTGATATGTAGTACTGCAGTATCCGCAGCAGTTTCTTAGAAAATGAATCAAAGCAGTATCTAAGGCCTTATTAAAACAACAGCAATTATATTGTTATTGATTTTTAACGTTTTTATTCTTACTTCTTAATATAATATTATTACAAACAACTTATATTACTACTTAAAATCTATGTAAATTTAATCGAATTATTCTTTATTGATATCTAGTGCAGCTAGATGAATCCAGGGTTGCATTCTGTCAGCCGCTACTGTAGCTTTATATTTACGTTTGTTCTTTTTTTTAAATCCATCTATGTCTGATATACGGTATCGATCGTTACCTAATACTTTAACTACTCTAAATGGTCCTATGAATTTATCCATTAGCTTTTTACTTTTACCATCATTTTCGTAATTTATTTTAGTAATTTTAACTAAATCTCCTTCTTTGTATATTGTAGCAGGCTTACGAGTTTTGTCATAATATGTCTTTTGTTGATTTTGACTACTTTCTATATTTTTACTTGCCTCTAAACGAATCTCTTCTGTATTTAAATTAGACCTAGTTGCTTGTAATATATCATCAAACCTATTATTTATTTCGCAATTCATATTAACCCCAAACAATACCTCTGCAGGCGTTTTACCTATTGATTTCTGCAATGTGTTGTTTAAGCCCCATTGTACTACCCCAACTGAACTATCCCACGTTTTTTCATCTTTGTCATGATTCTGTGTGCTTAATGAATTTAAAATTATTCGGTTATAACGTTCAACCTGTCCATTGGCTCTTGGGCAGGCTACGGCGTTATAAATAATGGTAATATTTTTGTCTCGACAAAATTCACGAAATGCATGTGCTGTGAATGAACTTCCTCTATCACAAATTAGTCTATTCGGTATTCGAAATGTATAAAATATATCATCAAGAACTTTTATAACATTTTTAGTCTTGGTGTCCTTTACTGGTTTGATGAAAACATATTTAGTAAATGAATCTACTACCAATAATAAATAGGCATTGCCATTCTTACTTCGTATAAAAGGGCCAAGGTGGTCAATGTGTATGGTGTTAAATGGTTCACAGACCTTTTTTATAGGATTTAGATATCCCTCTTTAGAACTTAGGTTATCTTTATGATAAGCACAGTTCAAACATGCTTTTACGTATTTATTTATAAAGTGTCTCATTTTGGGGAAATAATATGTTTTTTTGATTCGATCATAGGTTTTCTCAAAAGCAAAATGCCCTATATCATCATGATTAAGTTTACATATCTGCCACCTTGCCCCTTTTGGTACTACCCATCGTAATTTTTCGCGCTGGTCATCTATAAATTTATATAATTGGTTATTTTTAATGATATAGTCACGTTTTATAGACTTAACTTCTTCTTCGTTATTTTTAGATGACAGAATTTTCCTTATCCTATTTAATTCATCATCCCCTAGCTGCAATGTTAAAAGCCAGTTATCTTTTTCTATATGCATTACATTTGGAAGAAACTCGCAATGACGTAAGTGGGCTTCCTCAATGGTCACGTCACCTATGTTACGACTTAATGCATCGACGTGATTCATTTTTGAACCTGGCTTATATTCTATCTCATACTGAAACTCTTGTAATTGTAACCACCAGCGGGCAATACGTGGTATTAGATCACGTTTAGTCAAAGTCGTCCTTAATGCTCGACAATCGGTCACAATTTTGAATGGGATACCCAATACATAAACGCGAAATTTTTTTAAAGACTCTACTACCGCTAAAGTTTCTAGTTCATATGCATGAAAATTCTTTTCTTCAGGGGCAGTCTGACGACTATAATAAGCTATAACGCGAAAAGGGTCGGAGGTGTTATCTTTTTGCATTAGGATGCCAGCTACGCCATGCTTACTAGCGTCTGTATGGATTTCTGTGAATTTTGCTGAAGGATTATAAATTGTGAGTACGGGTCGATTACTTAAAATGTTTTTTAAGTTCTGGAAAGCTTCTTTGTGTTTGTCTAACCATTCAAATGGCATGTTTTTTTTCAAAAGCGCTGCAATAGGGTAAGCTATATTAGCAAAATTTTTAATGAATTTTCTAAAGTAACTGACTAGACCATAAAATTGTCGAACATTATGTTGACTCTTTGGTTCAGGGAAATTAATTACAGATTGAATTTTCTGATGACCGGGTCGTATTCCATCTAAAGTTATTTCGTAGCCAAGGTAGTCTAACTTATCAGCTAAAAAAACACACTTCTCCAAATTTAATGTTAGGCCGGCCTGTTGAAACGTACCTAACACGTTACCTAATTTTTCTAGCCCCTCATCAATCGTGGATGATGCAATAAGGACGTCATCCATATAAGTTAAAGCGTCGCTAAACCGAGCAGCACCTAACACACGATTTATCATTCTCTGAAAGACCGCAGGTGCATTTGCTAAACCAAATGGCATACGTTTAAATTCGTACTGACCGTCTGGTGTGACAAATGCAGTCAGGTGACGTGAGTCTAGTGCCATCGGCACTTGGTAATAGCCACTGGCAAGATCTAGAGCAGTAAAGTATTTCTTACCTGATAGCCTACTAATCTGATCATCAATAATTGGCATCGGATATCTTTCTTTTAAAGTTTTATTATTTAAGGCTCTATAGTCAATGCACAAACGGTGTTTGCCATTCTTCTTTTTTACTAATAATATTGGACTTGCATAGTCAGATACCGACTCTTGCACTATGTCCGCATCTATTAGCTCACTAACCATATCCCGTACTAATTGCCTCTCGGAATGGGAAAGTCGATATGGTCTATACACTACTGGTCTATTGTCACTCAGTTCGATACTCATTTCAGTATTTTTAGTAAAGCCCAGCTCATGCATATTCAGAGCAAAACAACTACGATACTTATTCAAAAGCTCTATCAACCTGCTCTTGTCATTGTCACTAATCTGACTTTTAATCTTAATATCTTCGGTAGGTAGAGGCATGATAGGGATCTCACTCTGTGTGATTTGTAAACAATTTCGATCTTCTACATAAGATTTGCCTCTAGCGATCGTTGTACCACATTGGATGTAAGGATTGATTTGACCAGATTGAAATACTAATATGTTACCTTTACCATTACTATCGAAAGAATAAACACCTCCCTTTACCAACATTTCATAGCCAGTAGTACCAATGACTGAAGGTTCCACAATTAAATTACCCACGAAACTGGGTTCAGTACAAACTTCAATTAGGCACTGACCTGTTATTTGTTGATTTTTAATAGCATTTAATTTTACGCTACCATTATTATTTGTCACCATCGTGGGTAACTCCTTGTTAACAGAATAAAAGTTTAACTGAAGGTTATCTTTTACTATTAGGACATGATTTTGATCAGTAAAATCTTGTCCAATAAGAATGGGGACATTTATATACTGATCATCTACAATTATAGCCTTAACTTGTCCAACGACGTCGTCAATTGAAATTTGTACCAATATTTCTCCCAGGGTTGGAACAACAGTGTTACCGAATGATTTTATAGATCTAACAGTTGAAGACTGCGCAGGCTCTTTAAGCAACGCAAAATCACTTGCTCGAATTATCGTTACCTCACTACCCAGATCAATAAATGCTCTAACTTCGATTTCATTTACTAAAATAATTTTGTAATATTTTGAGTTCGCAACCTCGTTATTAATGAACATGGTTGTTTTTGATTTGTCTTGTGTGGTAGTTTTTGAAAAACAACATTCAACTTTGTGTCCAATTTTATTACACTTTGTACACTTCAGCATTGGTTTAGGGCAATTCAGAAAAACATGACCCCTTTCACGACAGTTAAAACAAAGTTGAGTAGTTTTGGTAGTGTCATTTATTGGTCTGGTTTTTGTGTCGGCTATTTTAGGAGGGTAGGCAAAAAATTCTTTACTGCTTGATAAGAACTCCAAAAGTTGTTCTGGCTGTTTGCATCGAAGAGACTGCGCAGTAGTTCGTAGCGTCCTATCTACAAGACCGTATACGATACAATCTACTGCATTTTTGCCGATTATTTGACATTGATTTAACAAAGACATCTTTTCGTAATAATAATTTTCCACAGATTCGCCTAATTTAAATTTTCTCCTTAACATATCGTCTAATAATTTTCCGTAATTTTGTTCCCATGGAAATGCTAAGAGTAATTTTTCCTGCCATTCTTTCCATGAGGAAAACATGCAAGGTAGGCTATCATACCATACCTTTGCATTTCCCGATAACTTTTGTAGGGAAAAATGCATAACCTGTCTATCATCCCAACCATAAATAGTTGCGCACTGATTAACTTTATTTAGCCATAAATCAATGCGGTGACCGGGTAATGACGGATCAAATGTCGGCACTACATTGACGTGAAAACTTGGTTGTTTATGGGAGATAAGGCTGGTCAATAGATTAGACAAATGATTATTAGTCACGATTGGTACATCTGACCTTATTTCCTGTGTCTGCTTCTCCGTTGACGTCTCTGGCTGTTCCAGCATCGATACGTCACTCCGCGTCTGCTCTCGGCGACTTGGACCATGCCCCTTTTTCGAAGCTGGAGACCGCAATCGTCTGCTACCATGGTGCCTCGGTGAATGGGCTGACGTTCGTCTGCTTCTCTTCCTGCCTCGACTGCGGCGGCGCGATGCTCGATTGGTTACCTTTGATGAACCACGGTCACGACTATCTTCAGTATTTGAAGAATCACTTTGACGTCTTGAACGGTATTCGCGGCGTCGCTTTCCGATTTTTTTAGCCGGCGGTGAACGATTACGTGTAGGCGACATTTGAGTTTACACTATCCCACTTCTGAGATGTAAAATAAATACACAAGTAGGTAGTTGACTATTGATAACTATTTTTATTTGCCTCGCTGATGTCAGCTCGGTGCTAAGTCACGTAACAGAATCCATCTCCTTGTGAGATGGCGGTAGTTTTTATATCGCTTCAACTGACAGCTCACAAAGAATGTTGCCATTTAATAAAAATATACTACCGTCGTTTACAGTGTTGCCATAAAAATACTGTTAAATATTTACAAAATTTCAAAATGAAGTGTAGTAATTTAAAAAACCTTACATTGTCATTACACACTTTATGTGACATGGACAGATGGCTCCGGCCGGTATCTGATCAGCGCGGTAGGCGGGGCGAGCCGGGGCGAGGCGGGGGCTGCGGAATATTCGCAAGTGGCGTGTGAAGGCGCGCGCGCACTATTCCCACGATCACCACGAGTCAGCCAGTGGAACTACTACTCAAGGTTTAATTACAAAAACATCAATGAGGAACCCCCATCGAAGAAGTTAGATCCCCTTTAGCCGAATCGTGTTAGTATTTTGAATAACTGAAATATTTGGCAGCTCAGTCGGGATGGGTCGAGTGGCGCGCCGCATATCGCGTGTCTCCGACGCGTACAGGCCCGCGGCGTGCAAGGCCGCCCGTGCCGCCCACCGCTCTGCAATATAGTGCATCTATTCCCAGTCCTACGCACTGCTCTACTCATCAAACGTAAATTATTTAATATGGTTCGCGTGCGCCGCTATATCTCCGAGAATAGAGTTAGTAAGCAATTTGAAAAGCATTGTTTAGTGCGCCGGCGCTGGCGCGGTGCCTACTAGAGTAACATACCTACATCGTACACGATCAATCGATAGATCTCGCGAGCTTCACCAGACGTCTGTTGCTATTTGATAATGACTAATTTACTAATCGCAACGACGCGGAGCCGTAACCTCGCAGAGTCCTCGCCGAGATAAATCGACACCTTAAGCGGCACAAGGAAATTTATATAAATATACCCATTACGATTTCGTAACGAGACCTCCACTGAGCGATGAGGCTTTGGTTGTAACCTAACAACAAATACGCTTCTAGTCACGGAATGTCTTTAGTAATAGTTTTTTTTCCTCAATTGACGAGCCAATTCCTATGACGAAGTTTCATATTTGTACTGGAATTATGAAAGCGAAGTAAATAGATTCCTTAAATAAAAAATATTATAAATTGAAAAAAAATGAATATAAAGTGTAAAGTGGTATATGGTGAGACAGCTGACCGCGTGCCGGACGCGAGCCGCGACCAACGGCCACACGCCGCAACTACAAGGGACGACTGCAGCGCAATGCAACACCCGGGTGCTGAGTATTCAATGAAGAACTTTACCACAAAAACCAATGAACTGAGGCACGATGAAGTATAATGATTATCGCTCTAAATTATGCAATGTTTATTTTCTTTTAAAGCCTGAACAAAGCTACCTGAAGTATGAGATTTGTTGTTATCAATTGCCAGATTTTTCTTAAATTTAAAAGCGAGGGATCACGTCTTAACCTTAGCGACGTGTTTACTTGCCTCTTAATTAATAATCGATATAAAATTAAACGACTTACGCTGTCATGATTTAGTAGGTCGACGAGTTGCCTTGCGAAACATGCCAATTTAAGGTCAAACATTTAAGTATTTAGGAATCACCAATATGGGATGACTTTGAAGCGAAAATGAGATCTATATATAGTTAATAGTTATAATAATAATTTTATTTACATAAAAAACAAAATATTTACATAGTCAACAATTTATTAATAATAATAAAAAATAAAAGTCAAAAATTATAGACCCCACAGTCCCCCATCATTGTCGGGCTTGTCATTTGCCAATAATTCATTATCAAGTACGCTGTAAGTAGACGCGAGTGAAGTGTAATTAGATAACACGATTTATAAGCTACGGCAATATTTTCAAATCTAAATTTACGGCCAAGAAAGCTCAAAACTGAGATGAAAGATCAGAGGTTAGAACACGGTCCCGAACTCTCTGTTCCTGGACATTTGTATTAAGTCCGACAGCCATAGCGTGACACTCGAGCTATGCGAGTTTGCTCACTCACACGCCCCACGCCGCACAGTGGGCCCAAACTGAAAATTGGTGGACATAGGCAACAAAGTTCCAATATCGATGCGATTTTTTTTTATATGACGTGTTAAGATATTCCTGACAACTTTTATTCAGATAAAATTTCTTCTAAAGTTGATAGTTTGTCTTGAAAAAAATAAATTAGATTTTTTTGTATGGAGCGAATCACGTTTCATTTATTTTCTTCAATTGTACAAATATGTTGGGTTTGTGGCGTGAGTATATGATAGCTAGGGTCATTCTGTATCCACGAAAAAATTAATCAGCGCCGGCCATTTGCGGCTGCGCGAGTAATCATTCGGTAAAAAAAAAAAAATTTGGAAGATTTTTTTTTCCATTTAAAATAAATTCAAAGTATCTTTTTTGTCTCATTTGGCTGTTTTGACCTTCTTTTTAGTTAAATATATAGTTTTAATAGCGCATAGGAACTTATAACTAGTAATTCTGGTAGAGATTTAGTTATTATTGTATGTTATCGGTAGCACCTGCATTGTGATTGATGACTCATTTGTTTGTGCGCTCGGCTAAGCGCATAACTAATGAGTCATTGTTAAATGCTCGTCTCTGATTGGCTGACTAAAAACTCACTGTTATGTCCATAACTTGAGTAATTAACACTTACTATAAATTTAAAGACATTAATTAAGTCCATCTAGTTTCGCTCTTACCGCTTATTTGTAAACACAGTGAAATACTTTTATTTTTATATTTGAACTATGGCTGGATTTTGTACCAACCTAGATATTTTAGTGAAATTAAGAAATGGCGGTGATCTGAAAAATCATACGTTTCTATATGAAAGTATCATTTCTGTCTTGACTACCGAAGTTTTTGAAGAAGACAAGAACCGAATCAAGGAGTTCTGTCGACTTATTTGTGTAAATCTAAATAAAAAGTGGATAGAGTCAAGTAGAAATCAAAAAACTTTTATTAATCGTGAAAGTAATCGCAAGTGGTTGGAAAAAAACATCAACTGGCCTGTTTGTGGCAGTGTTGACCTGAGAAGTGAGATGGGCTTCTCGGAGGCAGCCTTATCTGAGCCTAAGGATATTGATTCCCATGTTCCCACTCTTGCAGTATGTACTGCGGAAGCGGGAACATCTACAGAAAAAGAGCACAGAAAACCGTTGGAAGAGTTAAGTAATAAGCAAAAAAAAAGACGTACTACTTCCATAGTAGAAGAAAATTCCGAGGAAGAGTTGCGGTACTGGTACATAACAAAATTGAAAGACAACGGCAAAACTAATCTGGCGAAAGTTGTCGAATACCTTTCCAGTAATCCAGATGCGCTATCCAAAGTAGACGAGCAACTATTCAAAAAGCAGAGCTTGAGTACTGTTTCTTCAGATAAATGTTTAGCTCTTTATACATCAGTTGCGCTCTCGAAATGGAAGTACTTAGCTCTTCGACAATTTCTGAAAGAAGAAAACTGTGCTGCCTTTCCATCTTATCCAAAGCTTGTAAATGCTAAGAAAAGATGTTACCCTCCACAAGAGAGTATGGAGATTACCGAAAAAGGAGCTCACATTAAATTGCAAGCGCTATTGGACCACACTGTGGAGAGGATTTTACTAGATATTAATTCTGTTGATAGGTCTCAAAATGAAGAACTCAAGTTGACCTGGAAATGGGGACTTGATGGTTCTTCGTCGCAGAGCAATTATAAACAGAAGACGTCAAACACAGCTGTAGAGTTCAATGATTCATCAGTAGTCATGATAAGCATCGTACCTCTTCGGCTAGTGTCTACTAGCCCATCATCTGGGAATGAAAATATAGTTTGGGAGAACCCCACACCTTGCTCAAATCTGTACTGTCGACCAGTAAAGTTCACTTTCACTTCGGAGACAGCTGATTTTATAAAGTCTGAAGAGTCTGAGATGAAAAAACAAATTGATGAACGAATATCTACACAGTGTGGTAATATTATTGTGTCACATGAATTGCATATGACCATGATTGATGGAAAAGTGGCCAATATTATTGCTGAAGTACCATCATATGCAACGTGTCCCATTTGCTTGGCAAAACCGAGCGAAATGAATAATTTAGAAGCTTTGACTGCCAAACCACTTCGTGAAGAAATTTACAAACAAGGAATTTCTTCACTGCATATGAAAATTCGGTGTATGGAATGTCTTCTCCATATATCTTATAATCTGGATTTTCAACGATGGTCAGCTCGAGGCGAACATAAGGCTATGAAACAAGCTAAAAAAAATACCACGCAACAAGAGTTTCGTGAGCAAACTGGAATGCTGATTGATATAGTCAAACAGGTATTATTTAATTTTCGCTCTTTTTATGTATTTTGTGTAGTAAATCTCTATGTATTGTATATTACAGTATTGTTTTCCCATTTTAGGGTTTTGGAACTACAAATGACGGGAATACTGCTAGGCGCTTTTTCCAAGATTACAAAACATCATCCAGAATAACGGGAATTGACGAAAATCTGATTTTCAGATTTTCCGTTATTCTACAAGCCATATCATCAGGCAAAAACATTGACTGTGAAAAATTTAGAAGATACTGTAGAGAAACAGCTGATGTATACGTGCAACACTATTCGTGGTACTACATGCCAGTTAGTGTACATAAACTTCTAATGCACGGTGCAGACATCTGTAACCACTTTGGTATTTTGCCAATCGGTGAGTAAAAAAAATATATAGTTTGATTTATTATTTGGCTCGATTGCATTTTGAAATTAAAAGTTATGTACTTATTCGTTTTAGGTACCTTATCTGAAGAAGCTTCGGAAGCCCGTAATAAGGACTTCAGAAACGTCAGGGAGAGGCACACTCGGAAGTCGGGGAGAATAGCAACAAACGAAGACATCCTACATGGACTTCTAATAAGCTCTGATCCCCACATATCCTACATAAGGCCTAGATTAACGAAACAGGCTCATAATGAGTTGTTGCCTGAAGCAATTCAGTTGTTACAGACTACTGAGCCTCCCTGTGACAGTGAGATTATAGAGGAAGAAGAATACCTCATAGCAGAGTCCGAAAATTTGCCGGACCCACTAGCACTTCTGGAATAAGAAATGATGCGATCCGGCTTTAGATTATTCCCACAAAAGCCCATCAGGGCTAGGAATATGACAAACAGCCCTTTTCAGGGCTACAATTACTTCACAGTTTCATATTGATCATACGTACGATAAATAATAATAAATTAATCTATAATATACATACGCTTGATTATGTAGATAATTATCAACGACTTGCCCGTACAAATTTAAATTATTTCACCTATCATTAACAAAATTAGTATAACCTGAAATTTATTACGATATTTATTCAACAATAGATAACGTGCAGTTAAAATAATAACACAGCCAATCAGAGACAAGCATTTTTCGGTGACTCATTAGTTATGCGCTTAGCCGAGTGCACAAACAAATGAGTCATCAATCACAATGCAGGTGCTACCGATAACATGCAATAATAACTAAATCTCTACCAGAATTACTAGTTATAAGTTCCTATGCGCTATTAAAACTATATATTTAACTAAAAAGAAGGTCAAAACAGCCAAATGAGACAAAAAAGATACTTTGAGTTTATTTTAAATGGAAAAAAAAATCTTACAAAACTTTTTTTTTTACCGAATGATTACTCGCGCAGCCGCAGATGGCCGGCGCTGATTTATTTTTTCGTGGATAGAGAATGACCCTAGCTATCATATACTCACGCCACAAACCCAACATATTTGTACAATTGAAGAAAATAAATGAAACGTAATTCGCTCCATACAAAAAAATCTAATTTATTTTTTTCAAGACAAACTATCAACTTTAGAAGAAATTTTATCTGAATAAAAGTTGTCAGGAATATCTTAACACGTCATATAAAAAAAAATCGCATCGATATTGGAACTTTGTTGCCTATGTCCACCAATTTTCAGTTTGGGCCCACTGTGCGCCGCACCGCGGCCTCCGCCCGCGCCCCCGCGCGCTGCTGTGCAATACAATATCTCAATCTGTCGCACGCAAACAACCCACATTGTTTGCCATCACTTTGCAGGAGCGGGGTGGGCGGCGGGGCCCGGAGGGCGCTTGTGAAATATTACCGCCATATATCCACAGTGTACTATTTCTTTCTAAGCGTTCGAATGTTATTTATTGTCAACTAGCGGAGGGACCAGTGCGTGGATTAATTTGAGCGGAATGATTTATCTCGGAGCTGTCGAAGGACCAAATCCCCTCCGTCTCTCACCCCGCCGCGCGTCGCCTCGTGCCCGTTGACGCAAACTACACCCACAGCCTTCCCGCGGTCACCCAGTTACTACTAAACGACTACTAACTATACATACTGCTTCCCCGTGTAAACTCATAACTCCATTTGTTGTAGTTAGTATATTGTTTTGTTATTACGTTTAACGGCCCGTTTGGCCGGCGGCGGCGGCCCCACCGAATCTTTAACTACTACGGCAGCAAAAAGTAGTACATCCAGAGAGATGGCGGCCGCGGGACCTTCGCGATATTTCATAAATATTCATACCGCGGCGCGGCGGCGGCGAGTCGCTCTGTAACAGTTTACGGCCAATGAAATTCATTAGCTACAATGAGAGTTGCTCATTGAGTTAATAAGTTTATCGTATTCTGCGCCCTTCCGCACCCTGCACCCCGCACCCCGCAACCCGCAGCCCGCAGCCCGCAGCAATAGCACCGCACGGAGCCAACGGTCAGTAGCAAAGCTCGCGAAAGATAGGTTATATTTTAATTGTATACATACTTTACAAACGTAAAAGTTAGCCGCACATGCTTTCATTGTTTTATTGTTCAAGCATGCGGATTTCAGTGTTAGAATCGGTGCGACGCGGCCGGGTGTGCGCGAGGACACGGATGAAATAAGAGAGCGGCCTTTCGTGTTTGTTTGATGCATTACTTATTCCGTTTTGAAATATTATTTATAATATTTCAAAATAAAAGAATATGCTGATATATTCTACTCTACATACGTAGGTGTCGTTGATGAATGACTGTTTCTCAGTCTCATATCGCAGGGAACGTTACCAGGAGCCTGCCGCTCGCATGCTGCATCACACACACTTTACAATCTCCGGCAACTATCGTACTGTGCTGATATTGCAGAAGATATAGTATAGCGGGGTGTCTAGCTGCGCTGAACCGCTTTGTGACGCTACTCGGCGGCGGTGGCGCGGGCGGCCTCACCGCGCGCCCAAAGAGATTTAGACGGATTTTACGACACCTACTTACAAATACTTTAAAAGTGAAGCTTTGAAAAAGCTGAAATAAACAATATCAGACTATTAGTTTGGAAATGAACAGTACGTACAAATTACGTGAAATTAGAAGTAGCTCAAAGCATTTTCGCTTCTATTTTTGCTCACATTGACGCCGACTCAAAATGACTTAGGTATACTTACATTAGTTTAAGAACTTTGTTATTAAGGTTAAATAAAAAAGATATATTATTTTTTACTTTTTAAAATTTTCGGCGGTTTAATTTTTTGTTAAAAAGTTTTTATTTTATATTTTTTTGTGGCTAAAATCTACTACTTAATCTGAATCTACTGTTTGTTTTTTTGTAATACACAACTCAGCATTAAAATTTGAGAATTAACAATAAATCTCTCCCTATTTTCCCACCTTTCGGGTAGGATTTTTGTTCCTAATTTATATAGGACCAACTTCGAAGTTATACCCTAACCAATACGTGTCGAAACGTGAACCTCTTCTGTTTTCTTCGTTGGTTAAAAATGGGTATAATTCCAAATAAAGTCCACGTGGGCGTAGGTATATCATGGTGTAGGTGCCAATCTATATCAGACTAGGCAAATACACACATGAATTGGCACCGACCACAAATGTAATGAATTATAAGGTTATTTGTAACTTTTTAGTGTACCTAGGTTTTTGAAGGCGAATTTAGTATCTATTTTGTGAAAAGATGCAAGTATTAGCACCTCATAACAGCCCAAAAAAGGAATTCACCCCCCTCCACCCTTTCCATCCCATCGTTTCGATATTTGTTAACTATCCGTATTAAACAAAAAAAGATTTTTCGAAATCGGCTCACTAACGCCGAAGATATGCTATAGTCCAGAATGCAAACTTTATCAGCCCATTTCACCCCCTAAATATTTTTTTTTCTAATTTCCTAAAACACGTGTTTCTTTATTTTGTATGTAAAATACATATACAAAGTTTCAGGTTGATCAAAAAATATTTTTGAAATTGTGTGACCTTCAACCCCCCATTTCACCCTTAAGGGGGTTGATTTCTGATAATGTTTTGAAAATGGGACCACCCTCGAAGAATTCCTTAGCAAATGTCATAGAAAAAATCGAAATCGGTTTAGTGACGCCGGAGATATGCGTGATCATACATAAAAAAAAATAAAAATAAAAAAAATATACGCGTCGAATTGAGAACCTCCTCCTTTTTTTTTCGTCGGTTAAAAATACAATGTTTATGTGAAGAACAACACCGATAGTAACTCCAGTAATGAGATTCGAATGCGAACATTATCGCTACAATTGAGCGTTTCATTGTTTTACCGAGCAATCCCGATACGTGTTTTGTCGTAATTCTTTTGGAATTACAAGATCCATCCACTAAATTGTGCCAGTTGGAAACCTCTTAGGTATCTAATTATCTACGTTACCATCTGCATAATAATATGCCTGCAATGAATCTATTAAAGCTTTATATACCTAATGCGTAACTAATGTGCTAAGCCCAACAACAATACCAATCGATAACCTGCTTCACTAGAACAAATATTACGAACATTCACGTAGAAACGGGCCGAAGCGGCTGCCACGCACTTGTGGTGTGATGAGTGTCACTAGTGTGTCGACCCGAGAGCGGCGCGCGCGCTCGTGTACTCACAAGTAGTGCAGGTGGTGCAGGTCGCGCAGCGCGTGCGCGGGCAGGCGGCTCAGCGCGCAGCCGTCCAGCCACAGCCGCGCCAGCGCGCCGCCCGCGCCCGCCAGCGCGCCCGCAGACACCGACTCCAGCCGGTTCGAAGATAGGTTCCTGCCGCGCCACACACCACGCTCAGAGAACCCGACCGCACGACACAACACACTACCCACCGCACATCGACTGCCCGAGGAGTGGCCGCTGACCCGCCCGCCGGCCCGGGGCCAGGCTCACCGTGCAGGTGGAATACCATAATGTGCACATTATTATGCCAGTGGGTAGTATACATGCGTGAGGGTAGATATAATAGGTGTTTCGTATTATTAGTGGTAATGTAGAGTGGCTCCCGTCGAGTTGCCTGTCGCTCAAGTTCGGATTCCGTGCACGTGCTTCGTCAATATTGTCATGTTGTAGTGATTCTATTATTGTGGTTTCGGCTCAAGCGCGCGACGCCGCGGTGTTGCGAAAGTTGACTATAGCCTGATCAAACGCTGAATTTTTAACCTAAATAGCTATGATATTGGACGGTGTGAATAGTTTGCCGTAACATCTGCCGTTCGAGACATTTAATAGGTTTAGAAATAATTTCAATGCCAATTATTTACAAGCACGTTATATGATTGTTGAGGTACTTATCTCGTTCTAAACATTCTGTAGGTTCCTGTTCCTCCAAACACTTTCAGTCATAAAAAAACCTAGTTTATACAACATCACTTATATTATTTGTTTGGAGGCCGTTACGAAGGTTTTGGCAAATAAGTTAATCATTTTGTCCGTTTCTGTAGTGTAATCATTTTCGTTTGTTTATTACTATTGGCTCCGTCTTCGGGATAGCCATGAATGTTTCAAATGTTTTATTTTAATTCTCGTTTCTTATTGTTAAATAAAAAACCATGTAAATTACGTACTTTCCCATCATTTAACATTATTTGCTAATAGCGCAACGGTCTCGGTGTCTTCAAGTCGTTTTAGTAAGTGTTTCAAATATGAAAAGTCACAAACTATAGGTACGTAATATGCATATCGATGATGGCGAGGGACCTGCAGTGAGTGCTGGATACACACAATCACGGCCCGAGCGGTGCGCTCAGCGTAGCCTAGCAACCAGCAACCAGCCGCGCCACTCGGCCCGAAACGTCGGTTGTTAAATGATATCCTTATATCAATCCTCATGGCGGATGACGCAACAGAATATTCATACTATTAAGTAAATGTTCGTATTGTATATTGTAGCTACACCACTGCGATGGTTTCAAAGGTCAAATTTCACTTAAAAATCTTTGTATGAAATGTACAAACCTGTTTTCGCCGCAAAATGCATTACATACTGTGATGATGTTCTAAAAGCTCGGAGCGGCGGCCGCTCGCTGTATTTCACTCAGCAGGTACATGAACCTTCACAACATGTGCCGCTGCCGCCGGCACCGGCACCGTATCTACCTAGTACGTATCAAGTACCAAGTAGATACCTACCTAGTATCTAGCGCTACAGAGTGCCACACGATTGATCCTTCTTGGAATTACAAATAAATCCTCAAATGTGTTGAGTAATGTCGCATTACTTTACCGCATTAGGGCGGCGGCACAATGAGGGAACGTTGACGATGATGAAGGGCGCGAGGCCGGCGCCCCAATGTAATGTAGAGCTCGGCTCGTTTGCGCGCGGCCGCGGCCCGCTACCGGGATTAGCTCACTCGGATGCCGGGATTCCAGAGGTTTCTTTCTTCATTTCGTACATACTAAAGTACGTTTAAATTCATTTCACCGGGAAGAGGTTTCAGCTTAATTTGAATCGCGGCGAAATCACACCAAAAATATAATATAAGGCCTAGATAATTACTAATAATTATTATTTTCTTAACAAAATACAAAAACCGGCCAAGTGCAAGTCGGACTCGCGCACGAAGGGTTCCGTTTAAATTGTGTTACCCTCAACCCCCCAAGGGGGCTGGTTTGTGATATTTTTTTTGAATGGGACTACTCTTGAAGAATTCCCTAGCAAACGTCACAAAAATTAATTAAATTAGTTACGACTGGAATGGACTTATCAATAAGGGTGTATAAAAACAACGTAACTTTGTCGGAGCAGCCGTTGTGAACGGAAACAACTCTTCGCGTGCACATGAATCGCGCTCCTTCGATCTGGCTTCAACGAATTATGTGCTTTTCCCGGTAAACTGCAAACGTTATAACTGCCCACCTGAAGGCATGCGCCGCAACATCCGTTTGCAAGTGCTGGCTCGAGCTACGAGCTGAAGCCTGCAGCTGGCAGCCCGCAACCGCAGCAATCCCGGGGACCAATTCAGATAAAATTCTCACTGCCGCAGCGCTTGCAATCAATTCAACTTATTTGCTCCTAACTCATTTTAAACTAGCGCGTTTCTTTCAGTTCCGGTATTCATCTGTTTATGCTCTGGACTAGAGGCGTCAATCGGTGTACGAGTATGTGTAAAGTGTATGAGTGCAGCTCTGTGTATTATGTAAGTGTCGTGTAGACAGCGTGCGGTGGGGCACAGTGGGGTAGACTACTCACAGCTCTCGCAGGCCGGTGGCGGGGTGCAGCGCGTCGCGCGGCAGCGTCGTGATGTTGTTGCTCGAGACGTCCCTGCGGACAACACATTGCAGTTACTTGCACGAGCCGATCATATACACACGACTTTATACACAAGCAAGTTAATGTTAGAATGGACACTTTGGATGGGGCCGACAAAAATTAGTGAATTTTTGGTAATCACAAATTCCTATAAACTATAACGAGTATATAATCTTGATAAATCTTGTCTAAAAATAATGTCATGGTCTATCCTCAATCACTAGCTATAGATGTGTGTGTGTGATGTATAGCATAATATTTCTTAGAGTTGAGATAGATAAGTCTAGCAACTGGGCATACTCCGTCCGCGGATAGTGGCGTCAGCGGTGGCGCGATGGCGCATGGCGGCGCGATGGTGGCGCCGCCAGCGCTCGAGCGTGACCGCGACACTCGCCCGCGCCAGCCACGCCGGCAACATCCATCATGCGAGCGTGATTATATCCTTGGAATTTCGAAATTGGTATTCCATCTCTAAAAATACATTACACAAATCATATTCTACGGCGAACCGCTTGTAATAAAATTGTGACGTTTTATCAGTCAGCAGTGTAGTGTATTCTGTGGAAGGTAGTAACTTAAAGCAAGCTGATGAGAATGTAATATGTGGGCCCCATCATCGCGGCAACGCGGATCCAGCCAATGATCCACTATTCTAAACAATAAATAAAACATGCCAGTCATTGGTCCATCATCATAATCGAGATAACAATCGGAACAATGAGCATCGACCCTGGCTGGAGTGGCAGCTTGGAGTAGGTACTTGAGTATTCGACAAGATCCGTCTGCGAGTCGGGACTCAGAGATAATGTTAATCTCGAATCGTATTGCGACATCTAGGTACCACGTATGTCTATGTGAACATAATTACTTAAAGTGAGAGGGAGGTCCATCAGTTTGGCTATCGCGTTGAACGACGACGACCTTTGTTTGTGACGCGGTGATAACCGCGTCACTCAACACTCATAACAATCAATTCAGTTGTCTGTTGTCACTCTCTGATAGCGATAAAGACGACGAAACGAACGCGAGGCGCGGGAAAGTTCACTCGTAAACCGTACAGTAATTGTCGGCAGGCTCGCCTGCCGCCGAACACCCGTAGTTAACTATGCCTCGTAAAAATTAAGTTAAGCTTGTACAAGATAATGAAAATATAAATGCAGTAGAAGGAACCCGAATAATTGGGATTTATGTTCGCTCGCAATTTCGGGTCATTGAACTGGCGGCATAACAGGTTTCTATGGTCTCGCGTGTTAAAAAAGTTCTGTACCTTAAAAAACTTGACAATTACAAAGCTTTGAAATAAAACTATTTTACGGATTCTATCGCGTTTCTTACTTTTTTATGTTCCCGACGACGTTTCGCCTGCTTTACAGCAACCATGGTCACGGGGGGACTGAGGTGTTAGACGTCGTGATGTCATAGTTAATAACTAAATTACAAAATTACAAAGCTTAATCCAGAAGTGAGCTGATTTTGCTCGCCCGTTTTGTCAAATTGTGTCCCGCCACAGTCCCAGCCCCCGAGCGCCCGCCGCCCGCGACTTGTTTACGATAGTGACGTAGATAGAGAGCGCCATGATTTATTGGTCGTTAGTTTTGTTATCGCTCCTCAATGTACCTCCTAGGCATAGTATACTCAAAGCAAATTGCATACTTGATTATTTTAAAGTCATTTATCATCGAAGAACTTGCATGAGTTACCATGGTTAGGTATGCGTAGGTATTTGAATTGTCAGGATTGTTTGAAGGATAGTAAGTACACTACTCATTATAAGTTCTGAAAACTTTTCCCCAATTCCATGAAGCTTTCCAGTAAGCGGACATCGAACTTAGAGGCAAACTTGTGTTCCTGGGACCATGTGTTGGGCTTTGTTAGGTAAGTGTAATATATTGCAGTTATGTAATGTTTAGACTTCGCATTCCTATCGCGATCCGGGGCAGTCCTCCGCGGCCGGGGCCCCACTAATACGTACAATATGCGGTAGCGTGAGTTCGTCGTGCGTCGCTATCGGCGGGCGGCATCGACAATCTCAGCAGTCGCGCCACGTCGCATCGTGTGCGAAATTCCTTTGTTATTTATTTTAGTCACCCTTCTTTATCAAAAGAAAAAAAATCATTTGACGAGAAGAAACATGAAAAAATAATTAAGGATAACAAGTTGAATAATAAACCTAACGTTGGGTTTAATAAATTGTCAGTGGTGCCAGCTACTACGTAGGTAGGGTAGGTAGTCAAGTCGCGGATTGCGGTGTCGGCGTAGTGCGGGGAGCCGATAACGACCTTCGGCGGGGCTCGTTATTGGCGCCATCCATCATCGGGCGCGCCGCGGTCGCCGACACTTACACCACCCCCCTCGCCTCCCTCCTTCTGCGGGAGCCCGGTCACCGGCCGCCAGCGCCCGCCACTCGCTGGCACTCGTAACTTCCTCGACAACTTCAATACTTACGGTGTTTCAAGAATCGGCATAAGGAGACTTGTAAGCTCAACTGAACTTCAGTTTGGCTGCGTAACGTTGCCCTTTACAATGCCTGCAATAGGTTGATAAATTATGACCTCCAAAGTAGAGCCGGGCGGCAGAGGTTAAAATATAAAGCGATTTTGATTTTCAGGGAAAGAGACAGTTACGCTGACACAGCGAACAGACAAAGCAGTTTAAAAAGTCGATACTATTGTGCATCTCGACGGCTGCAGCGACTGCGGGGATGTCGGGGATGGCGGGGGTGTGGTGAAGGGGGGGGGCTCGCTGCCGGGGCATCGGCCGGCACGGCCTACCGGCAACCACTTCATTAATTCTCTCGCCGCCGTCTCCCCGCGCGCTGTTTATCGAGCTATTTCATAGGCTCTACCTACGTGATAAATAGCGGTCACTAGCCCAGCATTCGTTAAATTTAATGTACATTTGCAAATCGATTCACCCCACACTAATAGACATAGCTAATTTTAAATAGACATCAGCTTTTAGATAGGAAAGCTTTGAACGTTGGCGGGTGTTAAATGTCTTAATGCTCCGTTTCCAATGTTATATTATCAATCAATTTGTTTTCCGAAATTGCAAAAAGAAGGGGTCGAATTGAATTATAATAAAATAATATCTACTCTCTCTGTCGCGTTTACAACACGCTCCAGACAACATGGTCTGCATTAAAGACAGCTGGTCAACCATGGGTGCGGGTTTCGTAGCCGGCTAGAGTAAGACGAAGACATGCGACGCGCCATAGGGATTGGTTTCAATGATTTTAGAACCCGCATTCACTGTTGTAGTTGTAAGTAATGCAAATGTTTAAGTTCCACAAGTGCCATCGGTTCGGTACCCATTTCTTGCTCAAAATATAATCAAATCGCAAGTATAGCAACTGCGGTGTCGGAATACTTTGTAATCTAAGCCCGTCACTCACTAAATTGATTGAATTGAAGGTATGGCGTTGAGAGTATGTTACGTGTGTCACTGAGAGTTGGCCTGCAGCCAGAGCGCGGCGCGCGGCGGCCTCGACCCACAGCCGCCGGTGAATGGGCCGCCGCCGCCACCCGCACGCACCGCATCGTTCGACGCAAGATCCACATGTCCATACATGCAACAGCCATGAAGATAGCAGGCCGACTTCTAGACTTGTAGACAGCTCTTTATCCTATTCAGATTGATTAAAGGCAGCGACTTGAAAGAAATATCTTAATTTTCTCAGTTAAATAAAATAGTAGTGAACATATAAGTGATGACTCAAACCCATCGAAGCAGCACCGGCGGCGGCGCATTTATATGTGGCACGCTGCCGCGCTGCGCCGGCCGGCTGGCGGCTGGTAGAATGTCACCGCCAGGAGCGCACAAGACACGCGACTCACCGTTGAACCCGCATTTAATGTTATTAGCAGAATGTGCGGAATCTGGACATATCACGGACATGGCACATATCACGCGTCGCGGACGCTGCTCGAGTGTTGCAGATTACGTCGTTTCTATATACATATTATGAATCACGATACAATTTATTAATTATCCTTATCCTAGCTGGATCGCAGCGCAATCACATCTCAGATACCTATTAGTTCTGCGTTTAAGCGAAACTCAAAATAAGAAGGTATTTGGTTCAGTTTCGTAAAATTTTGGTAACACAATATACCCTATCGGGCTTACAATAGCTTGTGCATATTCTGGAGTTAAGACGCCATACCTCAGCTAGTGCCTTAGGTATCATCAAAGGTAACACAGGGGACCTCTACTCTATCGACCACAAAATAATTTATTTTCTAGGAAATGTTCTAATTTATTTATTTATTTATATAATTAGAGCGGTCAAAATTACCAATTACACTAATAATATACACACACGAATTATATATACACTATAAATCATAATACCTATACAGAAATCACGAAAAATAATAGAAAACCATACCTACGTCATTTCTCACAATACCTCACACATGCTGATAAAAACTTCTTCCAGCCATCCGCAAACACATTAACATTCGGATCAGAATCCAGGAGACCGTTGAGTGCTGATAGTGTGCGAGGTGTAGAAGACATAGCGCGGGCCACTGTGCGCTATTTTGGCACCGTGAACAGTTTGTGTTTGCGGCCGCGAATATAGTTAAATCAGTGGCCGTAATAATCAGTGCCTCGCTGCATTTTTGGAAGACCGGTGATGATTGTCCAGGTGAAGGGCGGCCGCCTGTTGGCCATGCACGCGGGCAATACGCGCCGAGAACACGCGTATTCTCTGGCACAGTGCACACAGGCCCACGTGTCGTGTCGTGTTTCGTCGTGTCGGCTGGCCTTTCCGTTCCGCACTTGTAAATGCCGTGTGATGAACGATAACCGCCAGAGTCGGCTCACATCTTGCCGACATGTTATCATACCTAACGATGTCAACTTACATTTCAATTCTATACTCAGTACCCACACTAATAGTACTGTCACTATCATCACGAGTATAGAGCATTGAGGTTCCTAAATACGTATGATACGTATACTGTACATGCATGCATAAAACTCTGTCTGTAATCAAAATATAATATGTTATAATGTCGTCAAAATATCTTGATATTTTTTCAGGAATCGCTGGCTAAAACTGTGTATGAAGTGATTGCAACACTGCTCTACATTTATAGGAATGTGTAATTTATGATGGAGCAGCACGGAGTGGCGGGCGCGGGATGGACGCGGTCTCCAGATATAGCCACGTATTTATACACCGCGCGACACCGGGTCCCCGCATGCAGCACTGCAGCCGCAGGTCGAAATGTTCCGGTTACAAACCGAATGATTAGCATTACTTGGCAGGTGTCAATCAGTGCCCTTCGAGAATTACAAATCGGCAGTCAGTGGTGGTGTAACTCGTAAGAAACTACAATCCTGCTTTTATTTCACTAGAAAAGGATGTTAGTCATTACTCATTTTCATTGTGAAAATAATATTTATTTATTTATTTATTTGGCTCACAAAACAAGTTACAATCACATTATTATAACTTAAACATACTAAAAAATAGGCCCAGATTGTAACTCTAAATTTGTGTGCACATAATACACCATGTTCAGAAGTTGTGCATTAGCTGATACAATAACTTAAAATCTAAATCCTAAAGGTAAGTGATAAGTGAAGTGTGAATTCTAGGCTGGACTAAATCTTTTGGGACATAACTTATGACTAATTGCAGTCCTAAAGTGCCCAAGACTGCTACCGAACAAGTCCAAGGCAGGATTCTCAGAAACCATATCGTTGTATAAACGGCACATTCTGATAACAGGATTATAGAAAGAGGTATTGTTTTTAAAAACTTGGAGGGAAAATATTTTAGTGGATGGTTTGCAGGATCTGTAAAGGGTATTAAAGTTAAGGACAGAGAGTAAATTTGGACAGTCAATATGTGCATGAACAATTTTAAACAAATATGTCAAGTCACTACATTGGCGACGTGAAGAGAGGGGGGGCATTCGGAATTTACGTAATTTGCTAGTCGTGAATACAGGTCGTATGACCTGTATTCACGACCCAACCGATACCTATAACATAGAATATTTAAAAACTTTTTTTGCACTCTTTCAATATTGTTACTGTGAACCTTGTAGTAAGGTGACCAAATCACTGAGCCATACTCTAAAATAGTTCTAACTAGAGCGTGATAAAGAATTATGAAAGTGCGTTGATCTTTGAATTCTCTGGTGGATCGAGCTATAAAACCGAGAAGCTTAGTAGATTTGGAAACGATATAATCATAATGAGGACGAAACGTAAGCTTTTCATCGAAGAAAACTCCCAGGTCCCTGACAATAGACCGACGCTGTAAGCATTTATTTTCTATGGAGTAAGAAAATAAAATCGTTTGTTTGATTGTAGCAAAGGATATAACGAAACACTTTTCAATATTTAAAAACATATCATTAGAGACGCACCAGCTTGCAACTTTAGATAGATCCTTTTGTAATTGTAAGCAATCTTTTATTTCATTAACGCTAAAATAAATTTTGAGGTCGTCGGCATAGAGTAAACAGGGACAGCTAATCTCTTCAATCAGATCATTAATAAAAATAACAAAAAGTAATGGTCCTAGGTGTGATCCTTGCGGAATACCAGATTTGATGGTTAACGGCTCGGATAGATGACCCTTTATACTACCAAGTTGACTTATATTTTCCAGATATGATTTTATCCACCGCAGTAAGTTACCATGAATGCCATATGCCTCGAGTTTCCAGCAAAGTATGTAATGATTGACCTTGTCAAACGCTTTGGAGAAGTCTGTGTATATGGAATCTACCTGTATTATTTTAGCATTATGCAGTACAAAGATAGTTTTTATATACTAACAAGTTACTGGTTGTTGACCTACCAGAAACGAAACCGTGTTGGCGAGGGGATAATATTGGTTTAAAGTGCGAATTAAATTCATCGTAGATAACAGATTCAAATAATTTGCCAAACACAGATAAAATACTAATTGGTCTGTAATTGTTACAATTATCCTTTTCGCCACTTTTAGGTATCGGTATTATATGCGCCACTTTCCACAAAGCCGGGAAATATCCTTCTTATTCGGTGCAAATATTTTAATTAGTAAGTAATCATGTTTGGTAGTAAGAGACGAGTCAGTCACGAGGGCAGTGGGCGGCGCGGTCGAGTGGACCGGTGCAAACATCAATATCGCACAATAAGCTCGAGGCGGGGCCGCACTCATCTATATCAGTGCAGAGGATTGCACCCCCGCACCCCCGCTGCACCCCCGCTGCACCCCCGTCGGGCGGGTGACGGGGGTGCACGGCTCTCGCGCCGCGGGATCCTGCAACTAATTGCCCTCGTCCTAGAATTCATTCTATAAATAGTGAGAAATAAATTCGAGCGAGTCACTCTCTAATGGAAGTATTACCCGTTGAATTTATCAACATAAGAATAAGGATCATTATTGTGGTGTTTTATGATACAGACAGGTGTTTGAATAGAAAGGATATTATATGAAGTGGTTATTTATTACTTTTTAATTTATTTACATTAAACAAATTAAACAATGAAAATAAAAATAAGTGGTTGGTTGCAAAAAATCAAGTGTTCGTTTCACACAGCCACATTACCATAAGATTAGTACTCTCGGACTGTACTGTACCCACTCGCCTCACATACATGGTAATCACGCCACAGACAGGCATGTGCCCCCTCCAGATCTTTTACATTTGTTGTGTAATGAGTCGTCAGCGTAAAAAGGATTATCATCTACTTTTGAGCAGATCTTTGTTTTTAAACTTGTGTCTTAATTTTTCGTTAAAATTGGGTTTAAAATCCATTTTTGTGTTCCACCCCCAACTTCAACGTTTGATGTTAATGTAGACTTGGAAACGTGTCTTTACCTGGGATGAACACTTTATAATAACGTTTTAGACCTATACACTTTGTAGAGATGCAATCGATGTTTGAGTTGGAATTTGTTATTATAAATTTTGGTTACGTGGCACCCGCTCGCCGCAGTCATTGCATCGCCCAGCACCAGCTGAACTTGGATTAAGCGCTGGCTGTATGGATGAGGGTAGTAAGTAGAGTTATTGAAATTATCACACGTTTTGGGTAAGTAATGTGAGAATTGTCGCGGCTAAAATGATAGTAGACTAAAGCCATTTAGGAACTTAATAGTCATTTGTATTACGTTCTCATGTAAGTGCTAAGAGCAGTACATTTGTGTCACGTCTTACTGAAAAAAAGCGAACATTTCGCTCTGATTAAAAGCTGCCAGCCGGCTCCAGCAGCGCCATCAATCACTGCGCGACGCCACCGATGTCGCTGGCGCCCCGGCATTTATTAGCATCGCTACGAGCACCGCCACACTTACTGCCTAAACGAAATCTACTAGGTATACAACTCATTCGTCAATGATGAGTGAACTTACTTACTGCGAGAACGTACGACGGAAGGTCACCCAGTCGACTTCACCGACCTATATCTATTCATAATTTTACTACTGCTACTTTTAGCTACTTTATTATTCAGAACATTGCCGGTATTTGGTATAATTAATTAGTTTTCGCCTTATCCACTTAAGAAGGGATAATCGTGTGTGCGTATAAAAGACATCAACGCGGTCGTATGCACCTTTCAACGGTCACTGCACAAGTCATGCATCATATTATGACGAAGGTCGCCGAGTACGAGACCTCGCCAGTAACCCCTCTAAAGAACGATTACTTGACCGCTCCTCATACGACAGGTAGTCGGTAAGAGTTTTGAAAGAGACTTATAACTATAGACGTTTCTAATCCTCGTTTTTAAAGCGGAGTGAGAAAGTTTTGCACACCAGTGCGGCGTTGGAAACTCACAGGGACAGCAGGTTGTGGTGCAGCGGCGGCAGGCGACGCAGGCCGGCGGCGCGGCAGTCGAGGCGTGCGCCACCCTCGCCGCACGCGCATCCCGCCGGCAACGCCGGCGCTGCGCAGCTCGCGCGCGCCGCGCCTGCGCCCGCGCACACCAGCCACACTAGCACTAGCGCGCGCGCCATCCGCCCTCACCGCGCGCGCCCGCACCGCGCGCGCACGCACCGCCCGCCTCGCACGCGCTTCGCACGGCACATTGCACCACTGCACTCCACACTGCGCTCGTTCACACGGACGGCGAACCACGCGACGCCGACCGAAGGCTTAGACTAGACGGAACGTCTAATATTAAAGTACGCGATAACCGGTAATAACTTTACGGTTACTCGAAAAATATGAGTGCGATCCTTCGAAGTGAACTCCCGCGTGCATCGGCACCGCACTCGCGTTCCGCGATCGCCGGTCTGTACTTTTTGTGGTCGCGGTCGACGGCGTTCAATCCGAGCGAAGGCACGCGGCGCACTGCCGCGATCTCCGCGCGGCAGCTGCCGTGTGCCAGCCGCTGCCCGCCGCCGCCGCCGCCGCCGCCGCCACCGCGCGTCGCGCCGCCTCGGTGTCTGCTAATTCGTGACGCGTTTCATGCTCTTCAATGTCGGATGGACATCATGTAGCATAATTATTATTCACAAATTATCGCGAAAACAATAATCACCGACCGAAATGCAAACATTCTCCTTCCCACAGACGCTACAGTACAGTACAAGTTTCAGACAATTAGTCACTTGTATGCTGATGTTACTTATTCGACAGTGTTAGTGTATCCTGTTAGTGCCGGGATTTTGTGTTACTTAAGTAGATACTTGCTTTATTTTCTTGTAGCTATTTTGCATTTGCTAGAATTAATTTTAATGACTTGTACCCCAACAACTTAAAAAAATTACAACTCAACCGATTTGTGATTGTGTCCTGCAAAAAGGATAACTTAGTGCGCAATTAAGCACGAAAGAACTTAATTGATTTAAAATGAAATCCCAATTTAATTATTACACTAGTTTACACGGTTTTCATACCCCAGCTTAAAGATGTTATTTTGTTATTCATTTAGGTAGAATTATCCAAAAAAATAAAATAAAAAAAAATTCTCTCAAGTCTGGTTTAAGAAATATTTATTAACATAACTGAAATATACATAATTTTGGTATTAATACAAAAGAAAAATTAATAATGACTAACTTTTGCCTTCTTTTTATAGCTATTTGAATGAGTTTCCCTTATAATGGACCAACAGTAATCCCCTTACATGTTTTCATCCCAAAACCCTTGATGTCGTTCTTCGGAAACCCTTAAATCTTGGTGAACACGTTCCCCTTGTTCGTCACTCATACTACCTAAGTTTTCAGGAAAAAAACTCAGGTGTGAGTGTAGAAAATGAATCTTTAAAGACTTGTTTACTCCCATCTTTTGATAATTTTCCAATAAATCATTAACAATTTCTTTATAATATTCACTTTTTTTATTTCCCAAAAAATATTCCACAACCATTTTGAATGAATTCCAAGCAGATTTTTCATTAACAGATAAAAGGCTTTCAAACTGAGAATCTTTCATAATTTACAGCTTCGATTCTACAGATTTCGCAAAACACATGAGGGACCCACTTTTTTTTTATCTTGATTTGCAACAGAAAATCCAAAATAATGAAGATATGCACTTTTTAACGAATCTACAATGGGTCTTCTCTTTTTTGAAAACATAAACTGTCTACCAACATAACAAAAACGATCCGAACTTTGTTTACACTTTCTACTCGACATTTTAAATAAATCCGTTTGCAACGAACCAATAAACAATAAACTATCGTCACCACGTTAGGCAGTTGAAAAACCAACATTTGACTGCAGGAAGAAATTGTGACGTGATAAAATATTTATGCTAACATTTTTAGGTTTAAGGAAGGTAGATTAACAAGCAGTGGTAGCCGAGTGGTCGAACGCGCGCTTTGCAAATCAAAGTGTGCACGTTCAAACCCCGGCTCGCACCTCTGGGATTTATGTGCGAATCTCATTTTCATCCGAGATTATCACTTGCTATGAAACGGTGAAGGAAAATATCGTGAGGAAACCTGCACGTCTGAGGGAACTTGTCTAGTTCTCGATAGATGTGTGAAGTCTGCCAACCCGCACTAGGCCAACGTGGTGGACTATGGCCTGAAATCCTCCTCACTTTGAGGGGCGGCCCGTGCCCAGCAGTGGGCCGTTAAAAGGGCTGAAGTAGTAGTAGTAGATTAACATATTTATATACATTTATTTTGGGGTTTAAAAAAAAAGTTAAATTTTGTAAACTAGTTTTATTATTCTGGACGTCGGTTATGATAATTGTGTTGTGCGTGCTCAGTTATCGGTGGGTAGAGTCGTGCCCTAAAGGTAGCTCCTGATCCAATCGAGGTGGTGCGTGACACGCTGGTAGCCCGAGGGCTGGCCCGCCGCGCAGCCGCTCGTCGAGCCAAACGAGATCACGCCGATCTGCGCAAGTTATATGCTTTCATTACTCTGGAAGATCTATCAACGTGGGTGACACTCGGTCCCTGTTCCGGTATACCGACCAGCAGGTCCTCGCCCCCAGAGTAGTAGCGCAGGATGAGCGGGCCGCCGGAGTCGCCGCCGCAGGGGCCTCGCCCCCCCGCGCCGCCGGTGCACAGGATGCTGCCGGTGACCGCGGCGCCGTACACCGCCGCGCACGCCGCGTTCCTCACCACCGGCACGTACACGTCGCGCAGCGACTGGCTCGTCGTGACGGACGCCGCTGCCGGACCGCGCCAGCCTCACGATAATGGTGATCAATACGCACATTCCGCGCCCCCGATACTATTTATTATTACCCATACCTACTTCGTTCAATAACTACCAAAGCGAGGGTGCGTCGGAGAACCGACCGGATTTTGCTAGTATTTATATCTATATTTAATTCGGGAAAAGATTTGCAGCAACATTTACCAAATTCTCATTTTATTTTGTTGTTCATAATTGTTCTAACTCGAAAATAAATATAAATAAATTGCCAGCGAAATAGATGTGCCCTCCGAATTTAACGAAATCCTTTGCGACCTTTTCAATATCCGGAATATTCGTTATAAGTAGACAGTAGACACACACACACATTAAAATAAATGTATATTTATGGCAATATTAGAGCTAGCGTGTACCAGAAAAGTATCCCAATACAGGCTGAGGCAGCAGGTACATTCAGAATCAGAATCAGAATCAGAATATTTTTTATTCATATAAACCAATACAGGCACTTATGAATCGTCAATAAATAGTAAAAATAGTAGCTCTACCACCCATTCGGAATGCATTTCCTATGGAGAAGAATGTGCAAGAAACTCCATGGTTGCTTTTTTCAAATAAGGATTTACATTTTTGTGTTTTTCTTAATTAACAATTATACAATATAAAGTTAATGAGGCTATACATTCTCAAAACACAATTAATTGCTCGATGTGCTGCCATATTTTTATAGATAGAGATACGCGCCGTTTAGTTTCGTGCCCGTGGAGTTTCGTGCCCGTGGAGTTTCGTGCCCGTGGAGTTTCTTGCCCATTCTTCTCCATAGGAAATGCATTCCGAATGGGTTCTAGAGATACTATTATTATTATTTATTGACGATTCATAAGTGCCTGTATTGGTTTATATAAATAAAAAATCTGATTCTGATTCTAGAGTAGAGCGTCTTGTTCAGTGGAAGTGTGTATGGTATGTAGCACTCACAGTCTCCAGTCTTGCCGTAGCCGATGGCCTGCGCGGAGTAGCCCGCGAACGTGGAGTCCGCCTGCGACACGGTCGGCAGCAGGATCGGCCTCACGTTGTCTACTCGCAGAGCGGGGACAAGGATACGTATGTACAAATTTTGATGTAAGTTCACTTTAAACTAAACATTTTTGGGATATTAAATTAATATTGATAGGTAGGTGTAATTAGCGAAAGCGGTTCACTGACTGTTGATGGCGACGGCGGGAATGCCCAGCATGGCGAGGTCGTTCACCACGCCGTACGGATTGTAAGAGGGGTGCGCGGCGATGCCGGTCGCGTACACGCGCGCGCCGCCCGAGAACAGCTGCACCGATCCTAGCACCACCTGGCGCACGCACCACGTATCACAGGGGGCAGGGGAACACGCCTACCACGTAATAATATATTGAGGCTTACGAGTATCTGCTGCGCCTGGTAGTAGCCGTCGTACCAGCAGTGAGCGGCCGTGAGCGCGCGCGTCGCACTCAGCAGTGAACCGCCGCACACGGACGTCTGTCCCGTGGTCAGCGTTATCACCAGCCCCGCCTGCCACACGCATCTGATCAATTACCTATCTCACTCTCTTACTTACGGCTCTTCTGTTTGTTCATAGTTTCAACAAAGTAGGATATTTTCTGTCGATTGATTCGCGATCTTCGTCAAATAATCTCCGCCTCTGAGGCCGCGCCACGCCAATTAAAATAATTTAAAAACCATGTCAGTCCTTCACAACGTAGAATATGAGTTAACTATATTTGAAATAGTACGTAAACAAAAAAAAACCCGGCCAAGTGGCGAGTCGGACTCGCGCATGAAGGATTCCGCACAATTATCTATAAAAACGGCTCCCTTAAATATTTATTTTATTCTGCTTTATAGAAAAAAAAAAAATTCAAAAAAACAAAAAAAAACTATCATGGTTCATGAGATACAACCTGGTGACAGACGGACGGACGGACAGCGAAGTCTTAGTAATAGGGTTCCCGTTTTACCCTTTGGGTACGGAACCCTAAAGATAATCTATGAGTTACTTCTCTGCGGGAGAAGTGACAGAGATATACCCGTGTTGTGTTGTAGAGGGTACTTAATTACCATGAAGGGATGTTCTCCAAGATACGAGCCCAGACCGCCCGCGATCCTGGGACCCATCGACCGCAGTCGGTCCTCTCGCTGCTGGATGCGCGCCGCCTCGGGCACGCCCACGCGCTCATGGTAGCCCGCAGCCGTCGCGCTTTGCTCGGCGCGCGTTGCGGCCAGCGCGACCAGCACGCCGCACACCGTGCTAGCTACAGACATAGCGGAGGAAGAATAATTATCAGAACCAGTGCGTGAGTTACTCGCGGATTTATTATATAGCCGCAATATGCCACTTCAGTGCGTACAGGTAATCGATAAGTGGTTTGACTGTCTCGATGACTGTAACGGGATTTTACCTTCAAGTGTTTACGGAAATGAGTTCTACCTACTTCGATGTGCACTTTCTATAGCAAGCACTTGTGGAATAAAACATGTTGTCTGATCGCTATCGCGTGCTTAAACACAATATTTGGTTACAATTTCAAGTTTGACGTTCACGATTTTTTTTTTTTTTTAACATCAAACTTTATTTATGCAATTATCTTTATTTATGTATCTAAAGTCAAAGTCAAATCATTTATTCTGTATAGGCCTATAGGGGCACTTACAAATTGTCAAGTTTTCATTTTTTTTTCTTATATTCTACTATGCTACCACCGGATCGAAACGCGACCTCAACTGAGAAGATCCGGCAAGAAACTCAGTGGGCTGATCATTTTTTAAATCGCCAAAACTTATTACAAATACATAGGTACATATAGCTCCAGTGTGTTGCCTTAGAGCTGTTTTTAATAATAAAGATAAGATAATAATACGTTAGTAAGGCAACACACGCTACACTTTGACATGACGGGCAATATTTTTATTTTTGATTTGAATCTGAGCTGTACAATCCCAAGCTGATTTATCTTCCAAATAATCCGAGATTTTGTAACAGCCCTTTTGATACAATTTCCATTTTATTGCAGTTTTAAATTTATTAATGGGCAAATCTCTGATTTCTTTTGGAAGTTTATTGAAAAAGGGTATACTTTGCCCAATGAAAGAGTTATTTATTCTGTGGAGACGAGTAACGTGTACGGATAGCATATGCTTAGGTATTCCGTGTATTTAATGAGTGAACATCGCTTCTTTTTTTTTAAATTGCTTATATTTTTCTGAACATACATTAAATTTTCAAATATGAATTGGGATATGACAGTAAGAATATTTATCTCCTTTTGGCGGTAAAGGGAGGATCCTCCGACCAGACGGGTGTTGTGTCTGGTGGGCTACTGCCCGACGGATGTTGTCGGGTTCTTGTATATATGTGCAATCGCTCGGATCGCTTTAATATCGCGATGCAGGATTTAGTTCGTATGTGGCGAGATAGATGTCGCTACATCCTTAAACTTTTCTCTAAGGGAATCTCTCGGAGCCAGGTTGTAAATGGCTCGTATGGCCCTCTTCTATAGTACGAAAATAGAATTAAGGTCGACAGAGCATCCCCAGAGCAATGTGCCATAAGACATAACGCTATGGAAATAACTGAAATAAACTATTCTAGCTGTTTCCACATCAGTTAAGAATCTAATTCTTTTAACAGCAAAAGCCGCCGAACTGAGCCTACCCGACAATTTTTTTTTTTAATGTTTGTAATTTGTCTAAGTCATTTTGAGTCGGCGCCAAACAAGCAAATTAATTAATTTAGTAAAGTGTGATGTACGGCGGCGGCGCGGCGGCGGCGCGGCGCGACACGCACCTTCGCTGGAAAATGCCGAGCGTTCACGAAGTTAACGTCAGCGAGACAGCAATACACAGCGAGATAGCGATACACAATGTGTGCGAGTGGTCGTACGGAGAGCACATTTTTTGGAATGTTAATGTTTGTCGCTGAAGATTTCACGTTGCATTGTTAATTTCATTTGGTTATTTCTTTAAATTTATTGTTCATTAATTGTTTGGCGTCGACTCAAAATGACTTAGGTATACTTACATTAGTTTAAGAACTTTGTTATTAAGGTTAAATAAAAAAGGTATATTATTTTTTGGTTTTTTAAATTTTCGGCGGTTTAATTATTTGTTAAAAAGTTTTTATTTTATATTTTTTTGTGGCTAAAATCTACTACTTAATCTGAATCTACTGTTTGTTTTTTTGTAATACACAACTCAGCATTAAAATTTGAGAATTAACAATAAATCTCTCCCTATTTTCCCACCTTTCGGGTAGGATTTTTGTTCCTAATTTATATAGGACCAACTTCGAAGTTATACCCTAACCAATACGTGTCGAAACGTGAACCTCTTCTGTTTTATTCGTTGGTTAAAAATGGGTATAATTCCAAATAAAGTCCACGTGGGCGTAGGTATATCATGGTGTAGGTGCCAATCTATATCAGACTAGGCAAATACACACATGAATTGGCACCGACCACAAATGTAATGAATTATAAGGTTATTTGTAACTTTTTAGTGTACCTAGGTTTTTGAAGGCGAATTTAGTATCTATTTTGTGAAAAGATGCAAGTATTAGCACCTCATAACAGCCCAAAAAAGGAATTCACCCCCCTCCACCCTTTCCATCCCATCGTTTCGATATTTGTTAACTATCCGTATTAAACAAAAAAAGATTTTTCGAAATCGGCTCACTAACGCCGAAGATATGCTATAGTCCAGAATGCAAACTTTATCAGCCCATTTCACCCCCTAAATATTTTTTTTTCTAATTTCCTAAAACACGTGTTTCTTTATTTTGTATGTAAAATACATATACAAAGTTTCAGGTTGATCAAAAAATATTTTTGAAATTGTGTGACCTTCAACCCCCCATTTCACCCTTAAGGGGGTTGATTTCTGATAATGTTTTGAAAATGGGACCACCCTCGAAGAATTCCTTAGCAAATGTCATAGAAAAAATCGAAATCGGTTTAGTGACGCCGGAGATATGCGTGATCATACATAAAAAAGAATGCAAACTTTATCACCCCATTTCACACCCTATACATTTTTTTTTCAAAATTCCTAAAACACGTATTTCTTTATTTTATATGTAAAATACATATACAAAGTTTCAAGTAGATCAAAAAATAATTTTTAAATTATGTGACCTTCAACCCCTCATTTCACCCCCAAGGGGGTTAATTTCTGATAATATTTTGAAAATAGGACCACCCTCGAAAAATTCCTTAGCAAACGTCATAAAAAAATTCGAAATCGGTTTAGTGACGCCGGAGATATGCGTGATCATACCTCCTTTATTTTTTCGGTTAAAAAGACAGTTGACTCTACAGGGTCCAACCCCGTTCCATTTAGTTGAAGACTGGTCCCTATTTCTCGCACGTTTGGTGTCGAGAACTTTATGCATTTAGTTTTTTTTTTTGCTCGTTCAAAAGCAGGTTGTTCTTATTGAACCAATCAACAACTTTAGCAAGAGCGTTGTTTACATCGTCATAAAGCAAAAGCTGTCGTTTTATTTTAAATAATAGCGAAGTATCATCTGCAAACAACACAATCTCGTGATGATTACCCACATAGAAGGGTAAGTCATTAATATAAACTAAAAACAAGAATGGTCCTAGTATCGAACCCTGTGGAACGCCCATCTACTATATATTGTTGGCAAAAAAAAAAAAAGTATTTTTTGGCTGATCCGACTCAAAAGGTTACCCACCCCTGCACTAGAGCAAGCTCACGTCGAGAAGTAGTTAAGTACTTACTACAGTTACTACATGTGAGTGACTGGACTCGACGTGTGGTGGTGACGTTTCGATATAAAACTCACTACTTTAGTACATATTACACATAAACTATGAAATCCGAAAACAAATTGGTTCCTATTGGTGAAAATTGCTATTCCTAATATTTATGTATAAATTCCTCCAGTAGATGCGTACTGTAATTTGATGCTGTGCCCGCGGCTTAGTCCGTATAAAGTAAAAAGGCTTATTGTTATTATTCTTCCCTAATTTTTTTTTTTTTTTTTTTTTTTTTTAACTGAAGATTTTGTAATTGCACAGACAAAATCTTCAGTTTCCAAAAAAAAAAAAAAAAAAAAAAAAAAAAAAAAAAAAAAAAAAAAAAAAAAAAAAAAAAAAAAAAAAAAAGGCCAAGGGGGTCAACGGTGCACCCTGGGCATCGTCGACAATCGTTCTCCTTTGCGGAGGTGATTGTCGGCGATGGCGAATGGTCCGACACGTGGGGGGCGCGAGCGTTGCTCCGGCTGTTGCTGGGGCGGCGTGGCGGCGCAGTGTGGGCGAGAGCTGCCCCCGGTCTCTTTCGTGGAGGTGCCGGGGGCGGCTGCGAGCCTTAGGGTGGCTGGCTGCCTGGCTGACTGGTGGTGGTGGTTCGACCGGACCGCCCGCCATGGTAGGCCGGGTGGCATATCAGCCGCCCATTGTGGGGGTCTCCGGTTGGTAGGCTGGGCCGCTGGCTGGGAGGTGGAGAGGTGGAGCCCCAGAGGGGGGCCGCGAAGCCTTTCCTGCCCGGCTGGCTGGCTCAACTGGCTGGCTGATCGGCGACGGGTCGGCTGTTCGGCTGCAAGGCTGGACAGCTGGCTGAGGAGAGGTCGCGATGGCCTTTAGGCCGACGCGACCCTGTGGAGGGGGCTTCATTGTCCTCTCCCTACTCGAGGGCTGCTGGCGTGTCCGTCATTTGGCTGGCTGACCTGCTGGCTGGGTTGAGGTCGGCTGGAGCCCCAATGGGGGGCTAGCTAGTTGGCTGGCCGACGGACTGCCGGTGGCGCTGGCTGACCTGCCGGTTGGTTGGCTGGCTGTTCTGGGTTGGGTCGAACCTCGCGAGGTAGAGGATCCCCTTCCTGGTTCGGCTAGCTGGCTCGCTGGTGGGAAGGCTGGCGTGAGGGGCTGGGTCGAGACGTAAGTCTCCCCGGCGGGCCCTGAGCGGCGGGCGCGGGGGTGCCTGCCACTCAAAAAGGGGCCAGTGGCGGGGCGCTGTGTCTGGTGCGCCGACACAGCGCCATTTTAGAGGAAGCCTGCATAAGGCTGCTGTTGCGTCGGGGCCGTGGAAGATTGCGTTTCGCGTTCCCATAGCCCCGACTCCTTGTGACTGTGGAGGTGCAACGTTGGTTTTTAGTGGGTATGCGGTCTCGTGCTGTGAGTCCCACATACTCCCTACTATCCCCCCCGAGGATAGTAGGGAGATGCATAAAGCATTTTCCAACGATAAAAAAAAAAAAAAAAAAAGGCCAAGGGGGTCAGGGGTGCCAGGTCGGACAACCTCCTCGAGTGCTCGCGCCCATTGCCACATCCGGGATACGTCCCTGGTGTGACAATGGGTGGGGGACGGTGCACCCTGGGCATCGTCGACAATCGTTCTCCTTTGCGGAGGTGATTGTCGGCGATGGCGAATGGTCCGACACGTGGGGGGCGCGAGCGTTGCTCCGGCTGTTGCTGGGGCGGCGTGGCGGCGCACAGTGGGCGAGAGCTGCCCCCGGTCTCTTTCGTGGAGGTGCTGGGGGCGGCTGCGAGCCTTAGGGTGGCTGGCTGCCTGGCTGACTGGTGGTGGTGGTTCGACCGGACCGCCCGCCATGGTAGGCCGGGTGCCATATCAGCCGCCCATTGTGGGGGTCTCCGGTTGGCAGGCTGGGCCGCTGGCTGGGAGGTGGAGAGGTGGAGCCCCAGAGGGGGGCCGCGAAGCCTTTCCTGCCCGGCTGGCTGGCTCAACTGGCTGGCTGATCGGCGACGGGTCGGCTGTTCGGCTGCAAGGCTGGACAGCTGGCTGAGGAGAGGTCGCGATGGCCTTCTCAGGCCGACGCGACCCTGTGGAGGGGGCTTCACTGTCCTCTCCCTACTCGAGGGCTGCTGGCGTGTCCGTCATTAGGCTGGCCGACCTGCTGGCTGGGTTAAGGTCGGCTGGAGCCCCAATGGGGGGCTGGCTAGTTGGCTGGCCGACGGACTGCCGGTGGTGCTGGCTGACCTGCCGGTTGGCTGGCTGGCTGTTCTGGGTTGGGTCGAACCTCGCGAGGTAGAGGATCCCCTTCCTGGTTCGGCTGGCTGGCTCGCTGGTGGGAAGGCTGGCGTGAGGGGCTGGGTCGAGACGTAAGTCTCCCCGGCGGGCCCTGAGCGGCGGGCGCGGGGGTGCCTGCCACTCAAAAAGGGGCCAGTGGCGGGGCGCTGTGTCTGGTGCGCCGACACAGCGCCATTTTAGAGGAAGCCTGCATAAGGCTGCTGTTGCGTCGGGGCCGTGGAAGATTGCGTTTCGCGTTCCCATAGCCCCGACTCCTTGTGACTCGTGGAGGTGCAACGTTGGTTTTTAGTGGGTATGCGGTCTCGTGCTGTGAGTCCCACATACTCCCTACTATCCCCCCCGAGGATAGTAGGGAGATGCATAAAGCATTTTCCAACGATAAAAAAAAAAAAAAAAAAAAAAAAGGCCAAGGGGGTCAGGGGTGCCAGGTCGGACAACCTCCTCGAGTGCTCGCGCCCATTGCCACATCCGGGATACGTCCCTGGTGTGACAATGGGTGGGAGACGGTGCACCCTGGGCATCGTCGACAATCGTTCTCCTTTGCGGAGGTGATTGTCGGCGATGGCGAATGGTCCGACACGTGGGGGGCGCGAGCGTTGCTCCGGCTGTTGCTGGGGCGGCGTGGCGGCGCAGTGTGGGCGAGAGCTGCCCCCGGTCTCTTTCGTGGAGGTGCCGGGGGCGGCTGCGAGCCTTAGGGTGGCTGGCTGCCTGGCTGACTGGTGGTGGTGGTTCGACCGGACCGCCCGCCATGGTAGGCCGGGTGGCATATCAGCCGCCCATTGTGGGGGTCTCCGGTTGGCAGGCTGGGCCGCTGGCTGGGAGGTGGAGAGGTGGAGCCCCAGAGGGGGGCCGCGAAGCCTTTCCTGCCCGGCTGGCTGGCTCAACTGGCTGGCTGATCGGCGACGGGTCGGCTGTTCGGCTGCAAGGCTGGACAGCTGGCTGAGGAGAGGTCGCGATGGCCTTTAGGCCGACGCGACCCTGTGGAGGGGGCTTCATTGTCCTCTCCCTACTCGAGGGCTGCTGGCGTGTCCGTCATTTGGCTGGCCGACCTGCTGGCTGGGTTGAGGTCGGCTGGAGCCCCAATGGGGGGCTGGCTAGTTGGCTGGCTGACGGACTGCCGGTGGCGCTGGCTTACCCGCCGGTTGGTTGGCTGGCTGTTCTGGGTTGGGTCGAACCTCGCGAGGTAGAGGATCCCCTTCCTGGTTCGGCTGGCTGGCTCGCTGGTGGGAAGGCTGGCGTGAGGGGCTGGGTCGAGACGTAAGTCTCCCCGGCGGGCCCTGAGCGGCGGGCGCGGGGGTGCCTGCCACTCAAAAAGGGGCTAGTGGCGGGGCGCTGTGTCTGGTGCGCCGACACAGCGCCATTTTAGAGGAAGCCTGCATAAGGCTGCTGTTGCGTCGGGGCCGTGGAAGATTGCGTTTCGCGTTCCCATAGCCCCGACTCCTTGTGACTCGTGGAGGTGCAACGTTGGTTTTTAGTGGGTATGCGGTCTCGTGCTGTGAGTCCCACATACTCCCTACTATCCCCCCCGAGGATAGTAGGGAGATGCATAAAGCATTTTCCAACGATAAAAAAAAAAAAAAAAAAAAAAAAAAAAGGCCAAGGGGGTCAGGGGTGCCAGGTCGGACAACCTCCTCGAGTGCTCGCGCCCATTGCCACATCCGGGATACGTCCCTGGTGTGACAATGGGTGGGGGACGGTGCACCCTGGGCATCGTCGACAATCGTTCTCCTTTGCGGAGGTGATTGTCGGCGATGGCGAATGGTCCGACACGTGGGGGGCGCGAGCGTTGCTCCGGCTGTTGCTGGGGCGGCGTGGCGGCGCACAGTGGGCGAGAGCTGCCCCCGGTCTCTTTCGTGGAGGTGCTGGGGGCGGCTGCGAGCCTTAGGGTGGCTGGCTGCCTGGCTGACTGGTGGTGGTGGTTCGACCGGACCGCCCGCCATGGTAGGCCGGGTGCCATATCAGCCGCCCATTGTGGGGGTCTCCGGTTGGCAGGCTGGGCCGCTGGCTGGGAGGTGGAGAGGTGGAGCCCCAGAGGGGGGCCGCGAAGCCTTTCCTGCCCGGCTGGCTGGCTCAACTGGCTGGCTGATCGGCGACGGGTCGGCTGTTCGGCTGCAAGGCTGGACAGCTGGCTGAGGAGAGGTCGCGATGGCCTTCTCAGGCCGACGCGACCCTGTGGAGGGGGCTTCACTGTCCTCTCCCTACTCGAGGGCTGCTGGCGTGTCCGTCATTAGGCTGGCCGACCTGCTGGCTGGGTTAAGGTCGGCTGGAGCCCCAATGGGGGGCTGGCTAGTTGGCTGGCCGACGGACTGCCGGTGGTGCTGGCTGACCTGCCGGTTGGCTGGCTGGCTGTTCTGGGTTGGGTCGAACCTCGCGAGGTAGAGGATCCCCTTCCTGGTTCGGCTGGCTGGCTCGCTGGTGGGAAGGCTGGCGTGAGGGGCTGGGTCGAGACGTAAGTCTCCCCGGCGGGCCCTGAGCGGCGGGCGCGGGGGTGCCTGCCACTCAAAAAGGGGCCAGTGGCGGGGCGCTGTGTCTGGTGCGCCGACACAGCGCCATTTTAGAGGAAGCCTGCATAAGGCTGCTGTTGCGTCGGGGCCGTGGAAGATTGCGTTTCGCGTTCCCATAGCCCCGACTCCTTGTGACTCGTGGAGGTGCAACGTTGGTTTTTAGTGGGTATGCGGTCTCGTGCTGTGAGTCCCACATACTCCCTACTATCCCCCCCGAGGATAGTAGGGAGATGCATAAAGCATTTTCCAACGATAAAAAAAAAAAAAAAAAAAAAAAAGGCCAAGGGGGTCAGGGGTGCCAGGTCGGACAACCTCCTCGAGTGCTCGCGCCCATTGCCACATCCGGGATACGTCCCTGGTGTGACAATGGGTGGGAGACGGTGCACCCTGGGCATCGTCGACAATCGTTCTCCTTTGCGGAGGTGATTGTCGGCGATGGCGAATGGTCCGACACGTGGGGGGCGCGAGCGTTGCTCCGGCTGTTGCTGGGGCGGCGTGGCGGCGCAGTGTGGGCGAGAGCTGCCCCCGGTCTCTTTCGTGGAGGTGCCGGGGGCGGCTGCGAGCCTTAGGGTGGCTGGCTGCCTGGCTGACTGGTGGTGGTGGTTCGACCGGACCGCCCGCCATGGTAGGCCGGGTGGCATATCAGCCGCCCATTGTGGGGGTCTCCGGTTGGCAGGCTGGGCCGCTGGCTGGGAGGTGGAGAGGTGGAGCCCCAGAGGGGGGCCGCGAAGCCTTTCCTGCCCGGCTGGCTGGCTCAACTGGCTGGCTGATCGGCGACGGGTCGGCTGTTCGGCTGCAAGGCTGGACAGCTGGCTGAGGAGAGGTCGCGATGGCCTTTAGGCCGACGCGACCCTGTGGAGGGGGCTTCATTGTCCTCTCCCTACTCGAGGGCTGCTGGCGTGTCCGTCATTTGGCTGGCCGACCTGCTGGCTGGGTTGAGGTCGGCTGGAGCCCCAATGGGGGGCTGGCTAGTTGGCTGGCTGACGGACTGCCGGTGGCGCTGGCTTACCCGCCGGTTGGTTGGCTGGCTGTTCTGGGTTGGGTCGAACCTCGCGAGGTAGAGGATCCCCTTCCTGGTTCGGCTGGCTGGCTCGCTGGTGGGAAGGCTGGCGTGAGGGGCTGGGTCGAGACGTAAGTCTCCCCGGCGGGCCCTGAGCGGCGGGCGCGGGGGTGCCTGCCACTCAAAAAGGGGCTAGTGGCGGGGCGCTGTGTCTGGTGCGCCGACACAGCGCCATTTTAGAGGAAGCCTGCATAAGGCTGCTGTTGCGTCGGGGCCGTGGAAGATTGCGTTTCGCGTTCCCATAGCCCCGACTCCTTGTGACTCGTGGAGGTGCAACGTTGGTTTTTAGTGGGTATGCGGTCTCGTGCTGTGAGTCCCACATACTCCCTACTATCCCCCCCGAGGATAGTAGGGAGATGCATAAAGCATTTTCCAACGATAAAAAAAAAAAAAAAAAAAAAAAAAAAAGGCCAAGGGGGTCAGGGGTGCCAGGTCGGACAACCTCCTCGAGTGCTCGCGCCCATTGCCACATCCGGGATACGTCCCTGGTGTGACAATGGGTGGGGGACGGTGCACCCTGGGCATCGTCGACAATCGTTCTCCTTTGCGGAGGTGATTGTCGGCGATGGCGAATGGTCCGACACGTGGGGGGCGCGAGCGTTGCTCCGGCTGTTGCTGGGGCGGCGTGGCGGCGCACAGTGGGCGAGAGCTGCCCCCGGTCTCTTTCGTGGAGGTGCTGGGGGCGGCTGCGAGCCTTAGGGTGGCTGGCTGCCTGGCTGACTGGTGGTGGTGGTTCGACCGGACCGCCCGCCATGGTAGGCCGGGTGCCATATCAGCCGCCCATTGTGGGGGTCTCCGGTTGGCAGGCTGGGCCGCTGGCTGGGAGGTGGAGAGGTGGAGCCCCAGAGGGGGGCCGCGAAGCCTTTCCTGCCCGGCTGGCTGGCTCAACTGGCTGGCTGATCGGCGACGGGTCGGCTGTTCGGCTGCAAGGCTGGACAGCTGGCTGAGGAGAGGTCGCGATGGCCTTCTCAGGCCGACGCGACCCTGTGGAGGGGGCTTCACTGTCCTCTCCCTACTCGAGGGCTGCTGGCGTGTCCGTCATTAGGCTGGCCGACCTGCTGGCTGGGTTAAGGTCGGCTGGAGCCCCAATGGGGGGCTGGCTAGTTGGCTGGCCGACGGACTGCCGGTGGTGCTGGCTGACCTGCCGGTTGGCTGGCTGGCTGTTCTGGGTTGGGTCGAACCTCGCGAGGTAGAGGATCCCCTTCCTGGTTCGGCTGGCTGGCTCGCTGGTGGGAAGGCTGGCGTGAGGGGCTGGGTCGAGACGTAAGTCTCCCCGGCGGGCCCTGAGCGGCGGGCGCGGGGGTGCCTGCCACTCAAAAAGGGGCCAGTGGCGGGGCGCTGTGTCTGGTGCGCCGACACAGCGCCATTTTAGAGGAAGCCTGCATAAGGCTGCTGTTGCGTCGGGGCCGTGGAAGATTGCGTTTCGCGTTCCCATAGCCCCGACTCCTTGTGACTCGTGGAGGTGCAACGTTGGTTTTTAGTGGGTATGCGGTCTCGTGCTGTGAGTCCCACATACTCCCTACTATCCCCCCCGAGGATAGTAGGGAGATGCATAAAGCATTTTCCAACGATAAAAAAAAAAAAAAAAAAAAAAAAAAAGGTTAGGTTAGGTTGGGGTGCCAGGTCGGACAACCTCCTCGAGTGCTCGCACCCATTGCCACATCCGGGATACGTCCCTGGTATGACAATGGGTGCGGGACGGTGCACCCTGGGCATCGTCGACAATCGTTCTCCTTTGCGGAGGTGATTGTCGGCGATGGCGAATGGTCCGACACGGGGTGGGGGGCTCTCATGCCGCTCCTGGTGCTCTCCAATGAGAGTGCCATGGATGCGGCATGTTGGTCCTCCAGGGGGGTAAGGGGCGTCTGCTGGTGCTGCTCCTGGCACTCTCTGTTTAGAGGGTGTCGGGAGCAGCATTAGCAACGCTGTGGTGGGCGCGAGCGCTGCCTAGGCGGTACCCTCTCTCGGGAGGGATGCTGGGGCGGCGTGGCGGCGCAGAGCGGGCGAGAGCCTCCCCGGCGGTACTCTCTCGTGGAGGTGCTGGGGGTGGCAACGAGCCTTAGGGTGGCTGGCTGCCTGGCTGACTGGCGGCTGGACGGTGGATCCCGGCTGCCAATGGTAGGCCAGGCGGCATATCAGCCGCCCAGTGTGGGGGTCGTCGGTTAGCAGGCCGGGTTGGCTGGCTGGGAAGTGGAGAGGTGGAGCTCCAGAGGGGGGCCGCGAAGCCTTTCCTGCCCGGCTGGCTGGCTCAACTGGCTGGCTGATCGGCGACGGGTCGGCTGTTCGGCTGCAAGGCTGGACAGCTGGCTGAAGAGAGGTCGCGATGGCCTTTTCAGGCCGACGCGACCCTGTGGAGGGGGCTTCATTGTCCTCTCCCTACTCGAGGGCTGCTGGCGTGTCCGTCGTATGCTGGCTGATCTGCTGGCTGGGATGTGGAGAGGTGGAGCCCCAGAGGGGGGCCGCGAAGCCTTTCCTGCCCGGCTGGCTAGTTGGCTGGCTGATGGACTGCTGGTGGCGCTGGCTGACCTGCCGGTTGGCTGGCTGGCTGTTCTGGGTTGGGTCGAACCTCGCGAGGTAGAGGATCCCCTTCCTAGTTCGGCTGGCTGGTTCGCTGGTGGGAAGGCTGGCGTGAGGGGCTGGGTTGAGACGTAAGTCTCCCCGGCGGGCCCTGAGTGGCGGGCGCGGGGGTGCCTGCCACTCATGAAGGGGCCAGTGGCGGGGCGCTGTGTCTGGTGCGCCGACACAGCACCATTCTTGGAGGAAGCCTGCATAAGGCTGCTGTTGCGTCGGGGCCGTGGAAGATTGCGTCATCGCGTTCCCATAGCCCCGACTCCTTGTGACTCGTGAGGTGCAACGTTGGTTTTTAGTGGGTATGCGGTCTCGTGCTGTGAGTCCCACATACTCCCTACTATCCCCCCCGAGGATAGAAGGGAGATGCATAAAGCATTTTCCAACTATAAAAAAAAAAAAAAAAAAGGTTAGGTTAGGTTAGGTTAGGTTAGGTTAGGTTAGGTTAGGTTAGGTTAGGTTAGGTTAGGTTAGGTTAGGTTAGGTTAGGTTGGGGTGCCAGGTCGGACAACCTCCTCGAGTGCTCGCGCCCATTGCCACATCCGGGATACGTCCCTGGTGTGACAATGGGTGGGAGACGGTGCACCCTGGGCATCGTCGACAATCGTTCTCCTTTGCGGAGGTGATTGTCGGCGATGGCGAATGGTCCGACACGTGGGGGGCGCGAGCGTTGCTCCGGCTGTTGCTGGGGCGGCGTGGCGGCGCAGTGTGGGCGAGAGCTGCCCCCGGTCTCTTTCGTGGAGGTGCCGGGGGCGGCTGCGAGCCTTAGGGTGGCTGGCTGCCTGGCTGACTGGTGGTGGTGGTTCGACCGGACCGCCCGCCATGGTAGGCCGGGTGGCATATCAGCCGCCCATTGTGGGGGTCTCCGGTTGGCAGGCTGGGCCGCTGGCTGGGAGGTGGAGAGGTGGAGCCCCAGAGGGGGGCCGCGAAGCCTTTCCTGCCCGGCTGGCTGGCTCAACTGGCTGGCTGATCGGCGACGGGTCGGCTGTTCGGCTGCAAGGCCGGACAGCTGGCTGAGGAGAGGTCGCGATGGCCTTTTCAGGCCGACGCGACCCTGTGGAGGGGGCTTCATTGTCCTCTCCCTACTCGAGGGCTGCTGGCGTGTCCGTCGTATGGCTGGCCGACCTGCTGGCTGGGTTGAGGTCGGCTGGAGCCCCAATGGGGGGCTGGCTAGTTGGCTGGCCGACGGACTGCCGGTGGCGCTGGCTGACCTGCCGGTTGGCTGGCTGGCTGTTCTGGGTTGGGTCGAACCTCGCGAGGTAGAGGATCCCCTTCCTGGTTCGGCTGGCTGGCTCGCTGGTGGGAAGGCTGGCGTGAGGGGCTGGGTCGAGACGTAAGTCTCCCCGGCGGGCCCTGAGCGGCGGGCGCGGGGGTGCCTGCCACTCAAAAAGGGGCCAGTGGCGGGGCGCTGTGTCTGGTGCGCCGACACAGCGCCATTTTAGAGGAAGCCTGCATAAGGCTGCTGTTGCGTCGGGGCCGTGGAAGATTGCGTTTCGCGTTCCCATAGCCCCGACTCCTTGTGACTCGTGGAGGTGCAACGTTGGTTTTTAGTGGGTATGCGGTCTCGTGCTGTGAGTCCCACATACTCCCTACTATCCCCCCCGAGGATAGTAGGGAGATGCATAAAGCATTTTCCAACGATAAAAAAAAAAAAAAAAAAAAAAAAAAAAAAAGGTTAGGTTAGGTTAGGTTAGGTTAGGTTAGGTTAGGTTAGGTTAGGTTAGGTTAGGTTAGGTTAGGTTAGGTTAGGTTAGGTTAGGTTAGGTTAGGTTAGGTTAGGTTAGGTTGGGGTGCCAGGTCGGACAACCTCCTCGAGTGCTCGCGCCCATTGCCACATCCGGGATACGTCCCTGGTGTGACAATGGGTGGGGGACGGTGCACCCTGGGCATCGTCGACAATCGTTCTCCTTTGCGGAGGTGATTGTCGGCGATGGCGAATGGTCCGACACGTGGGGGGCGCGAGCGTTGCTCCGGCTGTTGCTGGGGCGGCGTGGCGGCGCACAGTGGGCGAGAGCTGCCCCCGGTCTCTTTCGTGGAGGTGCTGGGGGCGGCTGCGAGCCTTAGGGTGGCTGGCTGCCTGGCTGACTGGTGGTGGTGGTTCGACCGGACCGCCCGCCATGGTAGGCCGGGTGCCATATCAGCCGCCCATTGTGGGGGTCTCCGGTTGGCAGGCTGGGCCGCTGGCTGGGAGGTGGAGAGGTGGAGCCCCAGAGGGGGGCCGCGAAGCCTTTCCTGCCCGGCTGGCTGGCTCAACTGGCTGGCTGATCGGCGACGGGTCGGCTGTTCGGCTGCAAGGCTGGACAGCTGGCTGAGGAGAGGTCGCGATGGCCTTCTCAGGCCGACGCGACCCTGTGGAGGGGGCTTCACTGTCCTCTCCCTACTCGAGGGCTGCTGGCGTGTCCGTCATTAGGCTGGCCGACCTGCTGGCTGGGTTAAGGTCGGCTGGAGCCCCAATGGGGGGCTGGCTAGTTGGCTGGCCGACGGACTGCCGGTGGTGCTGGCTGACCTGCCGGTTGGCTGGCTGGCTGTTCTGGGTTGGGTCGAACCTCGCGAGGTAGAGGATCCCCTTCCTGGTTCGGCTGGCTGGCTCGCTGGTGGGAAGGCTGGCGTGAGGGGCTGGGTCGAGACGTAAGTCTCCCCGGCGGGCCCTGAGCGGCGGGCGCGGGGGTGCCTGCCACTCAAAAAGGGGCCAGTGGCGGGGCGCTGTGTCTGGTGCGCCGACACAGCGCCATTTTAGAGGAAGCCTGCATAAGGCTGCTGTTGCGTCGGGGCCGTGGAAGATTGCGTTTCGCGTTCCCATAGCCCCGACTCCTTGTGACTCGTGGAGGTGCAACGTTGGTTTTTAGTGGGTATGCGGTCTCGTGCTGTGAGTCCCACATACTCCCTACTATCCCCCCCGAGGATAGTAGGGAGATGCATAAAGCATTTTCCAACGATAAAAAAAAAAAAAAAAAAAAAAAAGGCCAAGGGGGTCAGGGGTGCCAGGTCGGACAACCTCCTCGAGTGCTCGCGCCCATTGCCACATCCGGGATACGTCCCTGGTGTGACAATGGGTGGGAGACGGTGCACCCTGGGCATCGTCGACAATCGTTCTCCTTTGCGGAGGTGATTGTCGGCGATGGCGAATGGTCCGACACGTGGGGGGCGCGAGCGTTGCTCCGGCTGTTGCTGGGGCGGCGTGGCGGCGCAGTGTGGGCGAGAGCTGCCCCCGGTCTCTTTCGTGGAGGTGCCGGGGGCGGCTGCGAGCCTTAGGGTGGCTGGCTGCCTGGCTGACTGGTGGTGGTGGTTCGACCGGACCGCCCGCCATGGTAGGCCGGGTGGCATATCAGCCGCCCATTGTGGGGGTCTCCGGTTGGCAGGCTGGGCCGCTGGCTGGGAGGTGGAGAGGTGGAGCCCCAGAGGGGGGCCGCGAAGCCTTTCCTGCCCGGCTGGCTGGCTCAACTGGCTGGCTGATCGGCGACGGGTCGGCTGTTCGGCTGCAAGGCTGGACAGCTGGCTGAGGAGAGGTCGCGATGGCCTTTAGGCCGACGCGACCCTGTGGAGGGGGCTTCATTGTCCTCTCCCTACTCGAGGGCTGCTGGCGTGTCCGTCATTTGGCTGGCCGACCTGCTGGCTGGGTTGAGGTCGGCTGGAGCCCCAATGGGGGGCTGGCTAGTTGGCTGGCTGACGGACTGCCGGTGGCGCTGGCTTACCCGCCGGTTGGTTGGCTGGCTGTTCTGGGTTGGGTCGAACCTCGCGAGGTAGAGGATCCCCTTCCTGGTTCGGCTGGCTGGCTCGCTGGTGGGAAGGCTGGCGTGAGGGGCTGGGTCGAGACGTAAGTCTCCCCGGCGGGCCCTGAGCGGCGGGCGCGGGGGTGCCTGCCACTCAAAAAGGGGCTAGTGGCGGGGCGCTGTGTCTGGTGCGCCGACACAGCGCCATTTTAGAGGAAGCCTGCATAAGGCTGCTGTTGCGTCGGGGCCGTGGAAGATTGCGTTTCGCGTTCCCATAGCCCCGACTCCTTGTGACTCGTGGAGGTGCAACGTTGGTTTTTAGTGGGTATGCGGTCTCGTGCTGTGAGTCCCACATACTCCCTACTATCCCCCCCGAGGATAGTAGGGAGATGCATAAAGCATTTTCCAACGATAAAAAAAAAAAAAAAAAAAAAAAAAAAAGGCCAAGGGGGTCAGGGGTGCCAGGTCGGACAACCTCCTCGAGTGCTCGCGCCCATTGCCACATCCGGGATACGTCCCTGGTGTGACAATGGGTGGGGGACGGTGCACCCTGGGCATCGTCGACAATCGTTCTCCTTTGCGGAGGTGATTGTCGGCGATGGCGAATGGTCCGACACGTGGGGGGCGCGAGCGTTGCTCCGGCTGTTGCTGGGGCGGCGTGGCGGCGCACAGTGGGCGAGAGCTGCCCCCGGTCTCTTTCGTGGAGGTGCTGGGGGCGGCTGCGAGCCTTAGGGTGGCTGGCTGCCTGGCTGACTGGTGGTGGTGGTTCGACCGGACCGCCCGCCATGGTAGGCCGGGTGCCATATCAGCCGCCCATTGTGGGGGTCTCCGGTTGGCAGGCTGGGCCGCTGGCTGGGAGGTGGAGAGGTGGAGCCCCAGAGGGGGGCCGCGAAGCCTTTCCTGCCCGGCTGGCTGGCTCAACTGGCTGGCTGATCGGCGACGGGTCGGCTGTTCGGCTGCAAGGCTGGACAGCTGGCTGAGGAGAGGTCGCGATGGCCTTCTCAGGCCGACGCGACCCTGTGGAGGGGGCTTCACTGTCCTCTCCCTACTCGAGGGCTGCTGGCGTGTCCGTCATTAGGCTGGCCGACCTGCTGGCTGGGTTAAGGTCGGCTGGAGCCCCAATGGGGGGCTGGCTAGTTGGCTGGCCGACGGACTGCCGGTGGTGCTGGCTGACCTGCCGGTTGGCTGGCTGGCTGTTCTGGGTTGGGTCGAACCTCGCGAGGTAGAGGATCCCCTTCCTGGTTCGGCTGGCTGGCTCGCTGGTGGGAAGGCTGGCGTGAGGGGCTGGGTCGAGACGTAAGTCTCCCCGGCGGGCCCTGAGCGGCGGGCGCGGGGGTGCCTGCCACTCAAAAAGGGGCCAGTGGCGGGGCGCTGTGTCTGGTGCGCCGACACAGCGCCATTTTAGAGGAAGCCTGCATAAGGCTGCTGTTGCGTCGGGGCCGTGGAAGATTGCGTTTCGCGTTCCCATAGCCCCGACTCCTTGTGACTCGTGGAGGTGCAACGTTGGTTTTTAGTGGGTATGCGGTCTCGTGCTGTGAGTCCCACATACTCCCTACTATCCCCCCCGAGGATAGTAGGGAGATGCATAAAGCATTTTCCAACGATAAAAAAAAAAAAAAAAAAAAAAAAAAAAAAAAAAAGGTTAGGTTAGGTTGGGGTGCCAGGTCGGACAACCTCCTCGAGTGCTCGCACCCATTGCCACATCCGGGATACGTCCCTGGTATGACAATGGGTGCGGGACGGTGCACCCTGGGCATCGTCGACAATCGTTCTCCTTTGCGGAGGTGATTGTCGGCGATGGCGAATGGTCCGACACGGGGTGGGGGGCTCTCATGCCGCTCCTGGTGCTCTCCAATGAGAGTGCCATGGATGCGGCATGTTGGTCCTCCAGGGGGGTAAGGGGCGTCTGCTGGTGCTGCTCCTGGCACTCTCTGTTTAGAGGGTGTCGGGAGCAGCATTAGCAACGCTGTGGTGGGCGCGAGCGCTGCCTAGGCGGTACCCTCTCTCGGGAGGGATGCTGGGGCGGCGTGGCGGCGCAGAGCGGGCGAGAGCCTCCCCGGCGGTACTCTCTCGTGGAGGTGCTGGGGGTGGCAACGAGCCTTAGGGTGGCTGGCTGCCTGGCTGACTGGCGGCTGGACGGTGGATCCCGGCTGCCAATGGTAGGCCAGGCGGCATATCAGCCGCCCAGTGTGGGGGTCGTCGGTTAGCAGGCCGGGTTGGCTGGCTGGGAAGTGGAGAGGTGGAGCTCCAGAGGGGGGCCGCGAAGCCTTTCCTGCCCGGCTGGCTGGCTCAACTGGCTGGCTGATCGGCGACGGGTCGGCTGTTCGGCTGCAAGGCTGGACAGCTGGCTGAAGAGAGGTCGCGATGGCCTTTTCAGGCCGACGCGACCCTGTGGAGGGGGCTTCATTGTCCTCTCCCTACTCGAGGGCTGCTGGCGTGTCCGTCGTATGCTGGCTGATCTGCTGGCTGGGATGTGGAGAGGTGGAGCCCCAGAGGGGGGCCGCGAAGCCTTTCCTGCCCGGCTGGCTAGTTGGCTGGCTGATGGACTGCTGGTGGCGCTGGCTGACCTGCCGGTTGGCTGGCTGGCTGTTCTGGGTTGGGTCGAACCTCGCGAGGTAGAGGATCCCCTTCCTAGTTCGGCTGGCTGGTTCGCTGGTGGGAAGGCTGGCGTGAGGGGCTGGGTTGAGACGTAAGTCTCCCCGGCGGGCCCTGAGTGGCGGGCGCGGGGGTGCCTGCCACTCATGAAGGGGCCAGTGGCGGGGCGCTGTGTCTGGTGCGCCGACACAGCACCATTCTTGGAGGAAGCCTGCATAAGGCTGCTGTTGCGTCGGGGCCGTGGAAGATTGCGTCATCGCGTTCCCATAGCCCCGACTCCTTGTGACTCGTGAGGTGCAACGTTGGTTTTTAGTGGGTATGCGGTCTCGTGCTGTGAGTCCCACATACTCCCTACTATCCCCCCCGAGGATAGAAGGGAGATGCATAAAGCATTTTCCAACTATAAAAAAAAAAAAAAAAAAGGTTAGGTTAGGTTAGGTTAGGTTAGGTTAGGTTAGGTTAGGTTAGGTTAGGTTAGGTTAGGTTAGGTTAGGTTAGGTTAGGTTAGGTTGGGGTGCCAGGTCGGACAACCTCCTCGAGTGCTCGCGCCCATTGCCACATCCGGGATACGTCCCTGGTGTGACAATGGGTGGGAGACGGTGCACCCTGGGCATCGTCGACAATCGTTCTCCTTTGCGGAGGTGATTGTCGGCGATGGCGAATGGTCCGACACGTGGGGGGCGCGAGCGTTGCTCCGGCTGTTGCTGGGGCGGCGTGGCGGCGCAGTGTGGGCGAGAGCTGCCCCCGGTCTCTTTCGTGGAGGTGCCGGGGGCGGCTGCGAGCCTTAGGGTGGCTGGCTGCCTGGCTGACTGGTGGTGGTGGTTCGACCGGACCGCCCGCCATGGTAGGCCGGGTGGCATATCAGCCGCCCATTGTGGGGGTCTCCGGTTGGCAGGCTGGGCCGCTGGCTGGGAGGTGGAGAGGTGGAGCCCCAGAGGGGGGCCGCGAAGCCTTTCCTGCCCGGCTGGCTGGCTCAACTGGCTGGCTGATCGGCGACGGGTCGGCTGTTCGGCTGCAAGGCCGGACAGCTGGCTGAGGAGAGGTCGCGATGGCCTTTTCAGGCCGACGCGACCCTGTGGAGGGGGCTTCATTGTCCTCTCCCTACTCGAGGGCTGCTGGCGTGTCCGTCGTATGGCTGGCCGACCTGCTGGCTGGGTTGAGGTCGGCTGGAGCCCCAATGGGGGGCTGGCTAGTTGGCTGGCCGACGGACTGCCGGTGGCGCTGGCTGACCTGCCGGTTGGCTGGCTGGCTGTTCTGGGTTGGGTCGAACCTCGCGAGGTAGAGGATCCCCTTCCTGGTTCGGCTGGCTGGCTCGCTGGTGGGAAGGCTGGCGTGAGGGGCTGGGTCGAGACGTAAGTCTCCCCGGCGGGCCCTGAGCGGCGGGCGCGGGGGTGCCTGCCACTCAAAAAGGGGCCAGTGGCGGGGCGCTGTGTCTGGTGCGCCGACACAGCGCCATTTTAGAGGAAGCCTGCATAAGGCTGCTGTTGCGTCGGGGCCGTGGAAGATTGCGTTTCGCGTTCCCATAGCCCCGACTCCTTGTGACTCGTGGAGGTGCAACGTTGGTTTTTAGTGGGTATGCGGTCTCGTGCTGTGAGTCCCACATACTCCCTACTATCCCCCCCGAGGATAGTAGGGAGATGCATAAAGCATTTTCCAACGATAAAAAAAAAAAAAAAAAAAAAAAAAAAAAAAAGGTTAGGTTAGGTTAGGTTAGGTTAGGTTAGGTTAGGTTAGGTTAGGTTAGGTTAGGTTAGGTTAGGTTAGGTTAGGTTAGGTTGGGGTGCCAGGTCGGACAACCTCCTCGAGTGCTCGCACCCATTGCCACATCCGTTTATGGTGTGACAATGGGTGCGGGACGGTGCACCCTGGGCATCGTCGACAATCATTCTCCTTTGCGGGGGTTTGATTGTCGGCGATGGCGAATGGTCCGACACGGGGTGGGGGGGGGGTATTGGGGTTCTGGGGGGTAAGGGGTTGGGGGTAGGTGGGGTTTTAGTTTATAAGGTCTTGCCAAAGGTGATGGATGAACCGCGAATGCGTGAAAGGTATGAAAGGAAGCCGCCGAGAGGAGGCAGTGTGATTCGCGCGGTGTGTCTGCCAGGCGCACGCGGCTTGCCGCCACCGGGCGATCCCGTTATTCTCTGTAGGTGTCGTGGACATGTCTCGCGGCCTACAGTAGAACCGGGGGTCCTGCCTTAACCGGCAGGGCTGCGAGGAGTAAACCTCAATAAAAATCCGAGGAGCCCGGCGTTGCGGTCCGTGACGTCGGGGGCTTGAAAGAGCGGCTGGATCGGAAACCAGCTCACAGCGGCCAACCCTGGGTACCACCCGCCCCCCAGGTGTATAAAGGGTTACCGGGGGAGGGAGACCCGGTGGACTTATTAATCCCGACTTACTCGTGGGAACCAAATGGAGAAAATTTTAAAAACAAAACTTACGACGGACTCTCAAAACATGATTGACAATGGCGCGCAAAAGGACTCTGATATGCTTAATGGATCGGATGAGGTGATTGGTGCAGGATGCTTGGACTTGGTTAAGTCCGCGTCTGCGGAAAATGTTGATGAGCGGCTTGCCGCTAAAAAGGACGTAAATATCTCCGCGTCTGCGGATGATATTGACAAGCGGCTTGCCGCAAAAAAGGACGGGAATTGGTCCATGGATGTAGAGGTGCTGTCTGATTCAGACGACCCCTCTTTGCCCATGCGATCGCAGAGCCGGGCGGCTGACGAACATCCCAGTAAATTCTTTACGGAAGTTCGTAAGCGTCCGCACCACGAAATGGACAAGAGCGAGGTGGATAATAGCTCCTCGAGCGATGAAGATCACCCAGCAGTAAAGGTAACTGCTGGAAAGAGCGGTCGTGGGCGAGCTAGCCCTGCACAATCCAGGGATAACAAAGGTCGATTCCTAAAGAGCAGGCAAGCCTCGGAATCGTCCACTGGTAGGAAGGACAGGTCTAGGTCCAGGTCGAGGTCGGGAAATAGGAGTGAGGGGAGGATTCCCACTCCAAAAAGTACCGATGCTCCCAAAGGAAGAGGACGGCCCCCAACAACTGGGATCTATGTCGGCCTTGCTAAGGCTAAGGCCGAATATATAGCCAGGGAGCGTGAGGCGCTTGAGCTCCAAGCAGAGATAGACGTGGCAGACGCGGCAAGAAGGGTCTATATGATGAGATCTGGCCGCCTCTCGGAGACCTCCACTGAGGAGGGACCCCCGGCGAAGGAGCTTAGGGAAGAGGTGCTTGAGCAGGTCAACCTCATTACTCAGGTGGCCGCTAAGTCGAAAAACTTGAAGGGTACCTACACCAAAACCCTCAAGAATGCGGCCACAACCATCAAGGACGCTGTTGAAGCCCTAAGCAGGACTTCGGCCTCAGCAGAGACTCGGAGATTATCCGCGGATAATGACCGATTGAAGGCGGAAATCGCCGAATTACGACGGGACATGACCGCTCTACGGGCTGACCTGCGGCGAGCCCATGAAGAGGGTGGCTCAAGGGCCCCACCTGCCTCTAATGCTCCGTTTGAGCCCGAAGCGCTTCAACGCTCAATCATAGAGGCAGTGGGCACAATGATAAACGCCCGATTCGAGGGTATAGAGGGAAGACTGATGCCGGAGAAGCGCTTGCGTCCTCCACTGGCATCAGACAAGAAATTACCTGGAAGTCCGTCGCCCTCGACCTCCAGTACCCAGCAGATTGCCCCTCCAAGGGCTGCTCCGAGGACATCGCTTAGCCCTGAGATCCAGGTGGCCATTCCATCTACGCAGGACGCGGCGCCGGAGCCCGAGCTTCCTCCTTCGCGAGCGAGGAAGAACAGGAATGGGAGGAGGAAGAAGAAGCGTGTCACTTCGACCGTACCTGCTTCAGGAGAGCCTAGTAGTGCACCTGTCACTAGGCCAACGACGGAAAGTTGGACGTTAGTCACAAAGCGTAAGACTCCCAAGTCTGGCGCACAACCTAACGTCCAACCGGCAGTTCGACAGCCGCAGCCGAAGAAGCCAAATCTACGTCCTCCTCGCTCATCGGCTGTAGTAATTAAACTGCAGCCTGAGGCGCAGAAGCGAGGAGTGACATACGCCAGCATACTTCTGGAGGCCAAGAAGTCGGTGGATTTGGCAGCCCTTGGCATTCAAGCCATAAAATTCAGGAAGGCGGCTACGGGAGCCCGCATCTTACAGTTGCCGGGGGCTCTAAGTGGTGATAAGGCCAACTTGTTGGCCGAGAAGCTCAGAGGGGCCCTAAGCGAGAGTGACGTTCAAGTCTCCAGGCCAGAGAAGTGCGCAGACTTGCGCATCTCATGCCTGGATGACACAGTCGATAAAGCAGAGGTTGCTGAAGCAATCGCTCGTGTTGGTGGATGCCCAGTGACCTCTGTAAAGACAGGGGAGATTCGGCGGGAACAATCCGGTCCAGGCACGGTGTTGGTCAGCTGCCCCGTCACGGCTGCCAAGAAAGTGATGGATGTGGACCGTCTCCTCATCGGATGGTCATCGGTCAGGAAGACGTTGATGCAGCAGCGGCCGCTTCGGTGCTACAGGTGCCTGGAGCTTGGTCATGTACGGGAGCAGTGCACCGTGGAAGCCGACCGCGGTAGTAGCTGCTTCCGCTGTGGGCAACTTGGTCACAGGTCTGCTCAATGCTCCGCCGCGCCATACTGCTTGGTATGCGCGGCGTCGAACAAGCCTTCTGGGCATAAGTTAGGCAGCAAGAAATGTGTCTCGCCAAAGCCTAAAAGGCAAGGAAGAGGGAATGGTGCCGCTGGGGTTACAGCCCAGGTGCAGCAACCATCCCGCCATGCGCCCTCTGGCGCTGGGGAAGAGGGAATTCCGATGGCCACCCAGTGATCAATGGCCACCCTAAAAATACTTCAGGCGAATATCAACCACTGCGCCAGAGCTCAGGACCTGTTATTCCAGAGCATGGCGCAGTGGATGATACAAGTGGCGGTGGTATCGGAACCCTACTACGTTCCCCCTGGTGACAGCTGGGCCGGGGACCTAACGGGCACTGTGGCAATGGTCTGCCGGACTTCTGCAGGCTCCCCTCCCTTTACGAACATAAGGAGAGGCCCTGGTTTCGTAGCTGCCCTGCTGGGGGAGACAGTGTTTGTTGGGGTTTACTTCTCCCCAAATAGAACATTGGCCGATTTCGAGGACTACCTGAATCGGTTGGGGTCGGTGGTTCGGCAATTTCGCCCTTACCCCGTGCTGGTCGCTGGGGATCTCAACGCCAAGTCCACGGCGTGGGGATCTCCAGTGACGGATGCGCGAGGCCAGGTGTTGGATGACTGGCTCTTGGAGGTAGGTCTGGTCGTCCTCAATCGAGGATCGGTGGACACGTGCGTGCGGTTGCAGGGCGGATCCATAGTGGACGTTTCTTTCGCAAGCCCTGCCTTGGCGCGCCGTGTCCGGGGCTGGAAGGTGGTCGAGGGTGAGGAGACGCTGTCGGATCACCGTTATATTCGGTATGACGTCCTCGCCCTCCCTAATACCCCTACCAGCCCAAGCCAAACAGCGAGAGGGGAGGGCCCAAGGTGGCAACTTAAGTCTCTAGACAAGGAGTTGTTGATAGAAGCGGCAATTGTGCAGTCCTGGTTTCCTGCGCCTGCAAGCCCGGAGGTAGAGGAGGAGGCCGAATGGTTCGGGGACGCAATGACACAGTTGAGTGATGCGTCCATGTCCCGTTCCAGGTCTCTTCCTCCCAAGCGTCGTGTGTATTGGTGGTCCGCGGAGCTTGCGCGAATGCGCAGGGCATGTGTTGCAGCGAGACGCCAATACGCACGGTGTCGAAGAAGAAGGCGCAGGGACAACACTCTGGAAGACAGGCTGTACGCTGTCTATAGACAGGCGAAGACAACGCTGCAGATTGCGATCGCAAGAGCCGTCGCCCAATCTAGGGAGGAGTTCTTGGCGTCGTTAGACCGTGATCTGTGGGGGCGGCCATACAAAATGGTCATGAACAAGCTGCGCCCCTGGGCGCCACCATTGACGCAGAGCCTCCAACCTCAGCTAGTGACCAGTATTGTCGCGGCGCTGTTCCCGCAAAGGGAGGAGCATACACCGCCGGCGATGGTTCCAGCCCGAGCAGTACTAGATGACAACGACGTGCCAGTAGTGACTGAGGGAGAAATGGGAGCGGCAATTTCAAGGCTGAAAGCCAAAAATACTGCCCCTGGTCCTGACGGCATCCATGGACGAGTTTTAGCCTTGGCTCTGGGCGTTCTAGAGCCGAGACTGAGGAGGATGTTTACTGCCTGTCTGGCTCAAACCACAATTCCGCAGCGGTGGAAGACAGGCAGACTCATCCTCCTGCGGAAAGAAGGGCGCCCAGTGGACTCTCCGTCAGCTTACCGCCCCATCGTGCTGCTGGACGATGCGGGAAAACTGTTCGAGAGAGTGGTAGCAGCTCGCATCGTCGAGCACCTTGTAAATGTCGGGCCGGATCTGGCTGACAATCAGTACGGTTTCCGTAGGGATCGGTCCACGATACACGCGGTAAGGCGAATTAGGTCCCTCGCGCAGGATGCGGTCTCCCAGGGTGAGGTCGTCTTGGCGGTGTCTCTTGACATCGCCAATGCGTTTAACACCCTGCCCTGGGCCTGTATCAGAGAGGCACTCCGGTTTCATGGAGTGCCGACCTACCTGCGCCGCATAATAGGGGCCTACCTATCGGAGCGTAGGGTGATGTACCCCTGTCAAAACGGGATGGGGGTATTTGACATGTCCTGCGGAATCCCACAGGGGTCGGTCCTTGGACCACTCCTGTGGAATATTGGTTACGACTGGGTCCTTCGTGGCGCTAATCTCCGGGGTGTCGAGGTGGCGTGCTACGCTGACGATACCCTCGTGACTGCCCGAGGACCCAATTTTCGAAGAGCCGCCATACTAGCGACTGCTGGGGTGGCTCATGTCATCGGACGAATCCGGCGTCTTGGGTTAGAGGTGGCCCTAAATAAATCTGAGGCGATTTGTTTCCACGGGCCTCGTAATTCGCCGCCACCCGACGCCCACATTGTTATCAGTGGGGTTCGCGTCGTTGTTCAGCCTACGTTGAAGTATCTGGGCCTGGTCCTGGATAGACGGTGGGATTTCTGTGCTCATTTCGAGCGTCTGGGACCCAGATTGACGAGAGCAGCAGCCGCTCTGGCGCGGCTGCTCCCAAACATTGGAGGCCCTAACGACTCCTGCCGTCGCCTGTACGCCGGAGTCGTTAGATCCATGGCTCTGTACGGAGCTCCTGTATGGGCCGACACCCTCGATCGCCGGAGTGTGGCGCTTTTGCGCAAGCCGCAAAGGGTGTTGGCTATACGGGCCATTCGTGGCTACAGAACGATTTCCGGCGAGGCGGCGTGCGTGCTGGCCTGTTCCATCCCCTGGGACTTGGACGCCGGAGTCCTCGCGCTTTTGCACCATTGGCGTGAGGAGGTGCGAGCCCGGGGGCAAGTGCCAGCCCCAGAGGAGATAAGGGGGAAGAAAAACCAGTTGCGCCAACGCGCGATTGAGGATTGGGAGTCGAGGCTGGAGCACCCCAGTGCCGGCCTAAGAACCGTGGAGGCCATCCGCCCGGTTTTGCGGGAATGGCTCGACAGACGACATGGCGTCCTCACCTACCGCGCGACGCAGATCCTCTCGGGACACGGCTGTTTCGGGAGGTATCTGTGTCATGTGGCGGGGAGGGAGCCGACTGCAGTGTGCCACCACTGCGACGGATGTGCCGAGGAGACGGCCCAGCATACATTGGAGGAGTGCCCGGCCTGGGCGGAACAGCGTCGAGAGTTGCAAGTGGTTGTGGGACGCGATCTCTCGCTGCCGGCTGTGGTTCGCGCTATGGTCGACAGCGAGGAGTCGTGGGGCGCGGTAATCGCTTTCTGCGAGGACGCCATGACCCGGAAGGAGGCGGCAGAGAGGGACAGGGAAGCGAATGCAACCCTGGCGATCCGCCGCCGAAGACCAGGGCGTAGGAGGACGGCGTTCTCCAGAAACCTTCCCCCCTAACAGGAGTCCTGGCGGTAGGCACGGGGGTGTCTATTGCCCTGCACAGGACCCGTGAGGTAGTGCTGCGCTGAAGTGTTCCAGCACAGCACCATATGGCCGGATGGGGGTGACCCTTTACATCACCCCCCAAGAGAGGAGGCTTACCAAAGCCGCCGTCGCGCTGGGGTTCGCGGAAGATTGCGATCCCGCGTTCCCGTGTCCCCAGCACATGCGACCGTGTCGAACACCGTGGTTTTTTAGTGGGTATACCGGCAATAGCCGGGGAGTCCCACATACCCTCGTCGACTCCCCCGAGTCGGCGGGGGATGCGTAATGCATTTTCCCACGTAAAAAAAAAAAAAAAAAAAAAAAAAAAAAAAGGTTAGGTTAGGTTAGGTTAGGTTAGGTTGGGGTGCCAGGTCGGACAACCTCCTCGAGTGCTCGCGCCCATTGCCACATCCGGGATACGTCCCTGGTGTGACAATGGGTGGGGGACGGTGCACCCTGGGCATCGTCGACAATCGTTCTCCTTTGCGGAGGTGATTGTCGGCGATGGCGAATGGTCCGACACGTGGGGGGCGCGAGCGTTGCTCCGGCTGTTGCTGGGGCGGCGTGGCGGCGCACAGTGGGCGAGAGCTGCCCCCGGTCTCTTTCGTGGAGGTGCTGGGGGCGGCTGCGAGCCTTAGGGTGGCTGGCTGCCTGGCTGACTGGTGGTGGTGGTTCGACCGGACCGCCCGCCATGGTAGGCCGGGTGCCATATCAGCCGCCCATTGTGGGGGTCTCCGGTTGGCAGGCTGGGCCGCTGGCTGGGAGGTGGAGAGGTGGAGCCCCAGAGGGGGGCCGCGAAGCCTTTCCTGCCCGGCTGGCTGGCTCAACTGGCTGGCTGATCGGCGACGGGTCGGCTGTTCGGCTGCAAGGCTGGACAGCTGGCTGAGGAGAGGTCGCGATGGCCTTCTCAGGCCGACGCGACCCTGTGGAGGGGGCTTCACTGTCCTCTCCCTACTCGAGGGCTGCTGGCGTGTCCGTCATTAGGCTGGCCGACCTGCTGGCTGGGTTAAGGTCGGCTGGAGCCCCAATGGGGGGCTGGCTAGTTGGCTGGCCGACGGACTGCCGGTGGTGCTGGCTGACCTGCCGGTTGGCTGGCTGGCTGTTCTGGGTTGGGTCGAACCTCGCGAGGTAGAGGATCCCCTTCCTGGTTCGGCTGGCTGGCTCGCTGGTGGGAAGGCTGGCGTGAGGGGCTGGGTCGAGACGTAAGTCTCCCCGGCGGGCCCTGAGCGGCGGGCGCGGGGGTGCCTGCCACTCAAAAAGGGGCCAGTGGCGGGGCGCGGTGTCTGGTGCGCCGACACAGCGCCATTTTAGAGGAAGCCTGCATAAGGCTGCTGTTGCGTCGGGGCCGTGGAAGATTGCGTTTCGCGTTCCCATAGCCCCGACTCCTTGTGACTCGTGGAGGTGCAACGTTGGTTTTTAGTGGGTATGCGGTCTCGTGCTGTGAGTCCCACATACTCCCTACTATCCCCCCCGAGGATAGTAGGGAGATGCATAAAGCATTTTCCAACGATAAAAAAAAAAAAAAAAAAAAAAAAGGCCAAGGGGGTCAGGGGTGCCAGGTCGGACAACCTCCTCGAGTGCTCGCGCCCATTGCCACATCCGGGATACGTCCCTGGTGTGACAATGGGTGGGAGACGGTGCACCCTGGGCATCGTCGACAATCGTTCTCCTTTGCGGAGGTGATTGTCGGCGATGGCGAATGGTCCGACACGTGGGGGGCGCGAGCGTTGCTCCGGCTGTTGCTGGGGCGGCGTGGCGGCGCAGTGTGGGCGAGAGCTGCCCCCGGTCTCTTTCGTGGAGGTGCCGGGGGCGGCTGCGAGCCTTAGGGTGGCTGGCTGCCTGGCTGACTGGTGGTGGTGGTTCGACCGGACCGCCCGCCATGGTAGGCCGGGTGGCATATCAGCCGCCCATTGTGGGGGTCTCCGGTTGGCAGGCTGGGCCGCTGGCTGGGAGGTGGAGAGGTGGAGCCCCAGAGGGGGGCCGCGAAGCCTTTCCTGCCCGGCTGGCTGGCTCAACTGGCTGGCTGATCGGCGACGGGTCGGCTGTTCGGCTGCAAGGCTGGACAGCTGGCTGAGGAGAGGTCGCGATGGCCTTTAGGCCGACGCGACCCTGTGGAGGGGGCTTCATTGTCCTCTCCCTACTCGAGGGCTGCTGGCGTGTCCGTCATTTGGCTGGCCGACCTGCTGGCTGGGTTGAGGTCGGCTGGAGCCCCAATGGGGGGCTGGCTAGTTGGCTGGCTGACGGACTGCCGGTGGCGCTGGCTTACCCGCCGGTTGGTTGGCTGGCTGTTCTGGGTTGGGTCGAACCTCGCGAGGTAGAGGATCCCCTTCCTGGTTCGGCTGGCTGGCTCGCTGGTGGGAAGGCTGGCGTGAGGGGCTGGGTCGAGACGTAAGTCTCCCCGGCGGGCCCTGAGCGGCGGGCGCGGGGGTGCCTGCCACTCAAAAAGGGGCTAGTGGCGGGGCGCTGTGTCTGGTGCGCCGACACAGCGCCATTTTAGAGGAAGCCTGCATAAGGCTGCTGTTGCGTCGGGGCCGTGGAAGATTGCGTTTCGCGTTCCCATAGCCCCGACTCCTTGTGACTCGTGGAGGTGCAACGTTGGTTTTTAGTGGGTATGCGGTCTCGTGCTGTGAGTCCCACATACTCCCTACTATCCCCCCCGAGGATAGTAGGGAGATGCATAAAGCATTTTCCAACGATAAAAAAAAAAAAAAAAAAAAAAAAAAAAGGCCAAGGGGGTCAGGGGTGCCAGGTCGGACAACCTCCTCGAGTGCTCGCGCCCATTGCCACATCCGGGATACGTCCCTGGTGTGACAATGGGTGGGGGACGGTGCACCCTGGGCATCGTCGACAATCGTTCTCCTTTGCGGAGGTGATTGTCGGCGATGGCGAATGGTCCGACACGTGGGGGGCGCGAGCGTTGCTCCGGCTGTTGCTGGGGCGGCGTGGCGGCGCACAGTGGGCGAGAGCTGCCCCCGGTCTCTTTCGTGGAGGTGCTGGGGGCGGCTGCGAGCCTTAGGGTGGCTGGCTGCCTGGCTGACTGGTGGTGGTGGTTCGACCGGACCGCCCGCCATGGTAGGCCGGGTGCCATATCAGCCGCCCATTGTGGGGGTCTCCGGTTGGCAGGCTGGGCCGCTGGCTGGGAGGTGGAGAGGTGGAGCCCCAGAGGGGGGCCGCGAAGCCTTTCCTGCCCGGCTGGCTGGCTCAACTGGCTGGCTGATCGGCGACGGGTCGGCTGTTCGGCTGCAAGGCTGGACAGCTGGCTGAGGAGAGGTCGCGATGGCCTTCTCAGGCCGACGCGACCCTGTGGAGGGGGCTTCACTGTCCTCTCCCTACTCGAGGGCTGCTGGCGTGTCCGTCATTAGGCTGGCCGACCTGCTGGCTGGGTTAAGGTCGGCTGGAGCCCCAATGGGGGGCTGGCTAGTTGGCTGGCCGACGGACTGCCGGTGGTGCTGGCTGACCTGCCGGTTGGCTGGCTGGCTGTTCTGGGTTGGGTCGAACCTCGCGAGGTAGAGGATCCCCTTCCTGGTTCGGCTGGCTGGCTCGCTGGTGGGAAGGCTGGCGTGAGGGGCTGGGTCGAGACGTAAGTCTCCCCGGCGGGCCCTGAGCGGCGGGCGCGGGGGTGCCTGCCACTCAAAAAGGGGCCAGTGGCGGGGCGCTGTGTCTGGTGCGCCGACACAGCGCCATTTTAGAGGAAGCCTGCATAAGGCTGCTGTTGCGTCGGGGCCGTGGAAGATTGCGTTTCGCGTTCCCATAGCCCCGACTCCTTGTGACTCGTGGAGGTGCAACGTTGGTTTTTAGTGGGTATGCGGTCTCGTGCTGTGAGTCCCACATACTCCCTACTATCCCCCCCGAGGATAGTAGGGAGATGCATAAAGCATTTTCCAACGATAAAAAAAAAAAAAAAAAAAAAAAAAAAAAAAAAAAGGTTAGGTTAGGTTGGGGTGCCAGGTCGGACAACCTCCTCGAGTGCTCGCACCCATTGCCACATCCGGGATACGTCCCTGGTATGACAATGGGTGCGGGACGGTGCACCCTGGGCATCGTCGACAATCGTTCTCCTTTGCGGAGGTGATTGTCGGCGATGGCGAATGGTCCGACACGGGGTGGGGGGCTCTCATGCCGCTCCTGGTGCTCTCCAATGAGAGTGCCATGGATGCGGCATGTTGGTCCTCCAGGGGGGTAAGGGGCGTCTGCTGGTGCTGCTCCTGGCACTCTCTGTTTAGAGGGTGTCGGGAGCAGCATTAGCAACGCTGTGGTGGGCGCGAGCGCTGCCTAGGCGGTACCCTCTCTCGGGAGGGATGCTGGGGCGGCGTGGCGGCGCAGAGCGGGCGAGAGCCTCCCCGGCGGTACTCTCTCGTGGAGGTGCTGGGGGTGGCAACGAGCCTTAGGGTGGCTGGCTGCCTGGCTGACTGGCGGCTGGACGGTGGATCCCGGCTGCCAATGGTAGGCCAGGCGGCATATCAGCCGCCCAGTGTGGGGGTCGTCGGTTAGCAGGCCGGGTTGGCTGGCTGGGAAGTGGAGAGGTGGAGCTCCAGAGGGGGGCCGCGAAGCCTTTCCTGCCCGGCTGGCTGGCTCAACTGGCTGGCTGATCGGCGACGGGTCGGCTGTTCGGCTGCAAGGCTGGACAGCTGGCTGAAGAGAGGTCGCGATGGCCTTTTCAGGCCGACGCGACCCTGTGGAGGGGGCTTCATTGTCCTCTCCCTACTCGAGGGCTGCTGGCGTGTCCGTCGTATGCTGGCTGATCTGCTGGCTGGGATGTGGAGAGGTGGAGCCCCAGAGGGGGGCCGCGAAGCCTTTCCTGCCCGGCTGGCTAGTTGGCTGGCTGATGGACTGCTGGTGGCGCTGGCTGACCTGCCGGTTGGCTGGCTGGCTGTTCTGGGTTGGGTCGAACCTCGCGAGGTAGAGGATCCCCTTCCTAGTTCGGCTGGCTGGTTCGCTGGTGGGAAGGCTGGCGTGAGGGGCTGGGTTGAGACGTAAGTCTCCCCGGCGGGCCCTGAGTGGCGGGCGCGGGGGTGCCTGCCACTCATGAAGGGGCCAGTGGCGGGGCGCTGTGTCTGGTGCGCCGACACAGCACCATTCTTGGAGGAAGCCTGCATAAGGCTGCTGTTGCGTCGGGGCCGTGGAAGATTGCGTCATCGCGTTCCCATAGCCCCGACTCCTTGTGACTCGTGAGGTGCAACGTTGGTTTTTAGTGGGTATGCGGTCTCGTGCTGTGAGTCCCACATACTCCCTACTATCCCCCCCGAGGATAGAAGGGAGATGCATAAAGCATTTTCCAACTATAAAAAAAAAAAAAAAAAAGGTTAGGTTAGGTTAGGTTAGGTTAGGTTAGGTTAGGTTAGGTTAGGTTAGGTTAGGTTAGGTTAGGTTAGGTTAGGTTAGGTTAGGTTGGGGTGCCAGGTCGGACAACCTCCTCGAGTGCTCGCGCCCATTGCCACATCCGGGATACGTCCCTGGTGTGACAATGGGTGGGAGACGGTGCACCCTGGGCATCGTCGACAATCGTTCTCCTTTGCGGAGGTGATTGTCGGCGATGGCGAATGGTCCGACACGTGGGGGGCGCGAGCGTTGCTCCGGCTGTTGCTGGGGCGGCGTGGCGGCGCAGTGTGGGCGAGAGCTGCCCCCGGTCTCTTTCGTGGAGGTGCCGGGGGCGGCTGCGAGCCTTAGGGTGGCTGGCTGCCTGGCTGACTGGTGGTGGTGGTTCGACCGGACCGCCCGCCATGGTAGGCCGGGTGGCATATCAGCCGCCCATTGTGGGGGTCTCCGGTTGGCAGGCTGGGCCGCTGGCTGGGAGGTGGAGAGGTGGAGCCCCAGAGGGGGGCCGCGAAGCCTTTCCTGCCCGGCTGGCTGGCTCAACTGGCTGGCTGATCGGCGACGGGTCGGCTGTTCGGCTGCAAGGCCGGACAGCTGGCTGAGGAGAGGTCGCGATGGCCTTTTCAGGCCGACGCGACCCTGTGGAGGGGGCTTCATTGTCCTCTCCCTACTCGAGGGCTGCTGGCGTGTCCGTCGTATGGCTGGCCGACCTGCTGGCTGGGTTGAGGTCGGCTGGAGCCCCAATGGGGGGCTGGCTAGTTGGCTGGCCGACGGACTGCCGGTGGCGCTGGCTGACCTGCCGGTTGGCTGGCTGGCTGTTCTGGGTTGGGTCGAACCTCGCGAGGTAGAGGATCCCCTTCCTGGTTCGGCTGGCTGGCTCGCTGGTGGGAAGGCTGGCGTGAGGGGCTGGGTCGAGACGTAAGTCTCCCCGGCGGGCCCTGAGCGGCGGGCGCGGGGGTGCCTGCCACTCAAAAAGGGGCCAGTGGCGGGGCGCTGTGTCTGGTGCGCCGACACAGCGCCATTTTAGAGGAAGCCTGCATAAGGCTGCTGTTGCGTCGGGGCCGTGGAAGATTGCGTTTCGCGTTCCCATAGCCCCGACTCCTTGTGACTCGTGGAGGTGCAACGTTGGTTTTTAGTGGGTATGCGGTCTCGTGCTGTGAGTCCCACATACTCCCTACTATCCCCCCCGAGGATAGTAGGGAGATGCATAAAGCATTTTCCAACGATAAAAAAAAAAAAAAAAAAAAAAAAAAAAAAAGGTTAGGTTAGGTTAGGTTAGGTTAGGTTAGGTTAGGTTAGGTTAGGTTAGGTTAGGTTAGGTTAGGTTAGGTTAGGTTAGGTTAGGTTAGGTTAGGTTAGGTTGGGGTGCCAGGTCGGACAACCTCCTCGAGTGCTCGCGCCCATTGCCACATCCGGGATACGTCCCTGGTGTGACAATGGGTGGGGGACGGTGCACCCTGGGCATCGTCGACAATCGTTCTCCTTTGCGGAGGTGATTGTCGGCGATGGCGAATGGTCCGACACGTGGGGGGCGCGAGCGTTGCTCCGGCTGTTGCTGGGGCGGCGTGGCGGCGCACAGTGGGCGAGAGCTGCCCCCGGTCTCTTTCGTGGAGGTGCTGGGGGCGGCTGCGAGCCTTAGGGTGGCTGGCTGCCTGGCTGACTGGTGGTGGTGGTTCGACCGGACCGCCCGCCATGGTAGGCCGGGTGCCATATCAGCCGCCCATTGTGGGGGTCTCCGGTTGGCAGGCTGGGCCGCTGGCTGGGAGGTGGAGAGGTGGAGCCCCAGAGGGGGGCCGCGAAGCCTTTCCTGCCCGGCTGGCTGGCTCAACTGGCTGGCTGATCGGCGAAGGGGCGGCTGTTCGGCTGCAAGGCTGGACAGCTGGCTGAGGAGAGGTCGCGATGGCCTTCTCAGGCCGACGCGACCCTGTGGAGGGGGCTTCACTGTCCTCTCCCTACTCGAGGGCTGCTGGCGTGTCCGTCATTAGGCTGGCCGACCTGCTGGCTGGGTTAAGGTCGGCTGGAGCCCCAATGGGGGGCTGGCTAGTTGGCTGGCCGACGGACTGCCGGTGGTGCTGGCTGACCTGCCGGTTGGCTGGCTGGCTGTTCTGGGTTGGGTCGAACCTCGCGAGGTAGAGGATCCCCTTCCTGGTTCGGCTGGCTGGCTCGCTGGTGGGAAGGCTGGCGTGAGGGGCTGGGTCGAGACGTAAGTCTCCCCGGCGGGCCCTGAGCGGCGGGCGCGGGGGTGCCTGCCACTCAAAAAGGGGCCAGTGGCGGGGCGCTGTGTCTGGTGCGCCGACACAGCGCCATTTTAGAGGAAGCCTGCATAAGGCTGCTGTTGCGTCGGGGCCGTGGAAGATTGCGTTTCGCGTTCCCATAGCCCCGACTCCTTGTGACTCGTGGAGGTGCAACGTTGGTTTTTAGTGGGTATGCGGTCTCGTGCTGTGAGTCCCACATACTCCCTACTATCCCCCCCGAGGATAGTAGGGAGATGCATAAAGCATTTTCCAACGATAAAAAAAAAAAAAAAAAAAAAATAAAAAAAAAAAAAAAAAAAAAAAAAAAGGTTAGGTTAGGTTAGGTTAGGTTAGGTTAGGTTAGGTTAGGTTAGGTTAGGTTAGGTTAGGTTAGGTTAGGTTAGGTTAGGTTAGGTTAGGTTAGGTTAGGTTGGGGTGGGGTGGGGTGCCAGGTCGGACAACCTCCTCGAGTGCTCGCACCCATTGCCACATCCGTATATGGTGTGACAATGGGTGCGGGACGGTGCACCCTGGGCATCGTCGACAATCATTCTCCTTTGCGGGGGTTTGATTGTCGGCGATGGCGAATGGTCCGACACGGGGTGGGGGGGTAATGGGGTTCTGGGGGGTAAGGGGTTGGGGGTAGGTGGGGTTTTAGTCTGTAAGGTCTTTGGCAAAGGTGATGGATGAACCGCGAATGCGTGAAAGGTATGAAAGGAAGCCGCCGAGAGGAGGCAGTGTGATTCGCGCGGTGTGTTTGCCAAGTGCACGCGGCTTGCCGCCACCGGGTGATCCCGTAAGTCTACTGCAGGTGTCGTGGACATGTCTCGCGACCTACAGTGGAATCGGGGGTCCTGCCTTAACCGGCAGGGCTGCGAGGAGACAACCTCTCTAAAAAATCCGTGGACATCTGGCGTTGCGGTTCGTGACGTCAGGGGCTCGAAAGAGCGGCTGGGCCGACAAACCAGCCCTTAGTGGCCAACCCTGGAAACATTCCGACCTCCAGGCGTATATAGGGTTACCGGGGGAGGGAGACCCGGTGGACGATGATGCCCAAATTACTCGTGGGAACAAAAATGGACAATTCTTTTAAATTGAAAATTATGACGCAGAAGCAAAAAACGACTGACCCTGGCAAGCACACTGGACCGATTTTGCAAGACGAAAGGATGGACGAGCTTTATGGCCGTGACGCGGACCTGGACATGTCCCAGGCCATACGCGATAAGGAGGAGCGGCGCGCCGCTAGGAGGGAAAGGAAGAGGCTGGAGTTGGAGTCGCAAGTGCCTGGCGACAACGACACCAGACGAGACAGGCTGCCTAAGTTGCCTGAGGATAACTACCCTAAGATTGACTACCCTAAGGTGTATGTCGATAGGGAGAGCGTCCGGAAGCGCTCTCGCGACTCTCGCAAGTCGGACGTCGACTCTAGCCAGGATCGGCAGACGAGCGACGAGGAGCATCCGGCCCCAAAGGTTAAGATAAAGGGGACGAAAAAACGTTCGGCCTCAGAGAGGGATGAGTGCGGCCGCTTTCTGAAGCGGCCGGCATCGGCGACGGGTTCGATCGAGGTCGTAGGGTCGAAGGATGAGGCAGATGTGCCCTCTCCCACTAACCCCACTGACGCAAAAGAGCCCCGCGGCAGAGGAAGGCCGCCGACGACCGGAGAGTACGTCGGCTTGGCCAAGGCGAAGGCTGACCTGATCGCCAAGGAGAGGGAGGTCATGGAACTCCAAGCGGAGAAAGAGGTGGCTGAGGCCGCCCGCAAGGCATATTCCTTGCGTTCGGAGCGTCTCTCGGAGACAATTGATGTAGGACCATCCGCAAAAGAGATGAAGGAGCAAGTGCTCGCACAAGTGGAGCTAATATCTAGCGTGGCCGCAAAATCTTCAAACCTTAAGGGTACTTACGTAAGGGCCCTTAAGGATGCGGCCACGCTGATAAAAGAAGCCGTCGAAGTGATGGACAGGACAACGGCTACAGCCGAGTCCAAGAAGTTGTCAGCGGACAATACCCGCCTAAGAGCGGAAGTTGCTGATCTCCGCAGCGAGTTAGCCGTTTTACGTGCTGACCTGCTGCGGACTCAGCAAAACCAGGATGTGGCAAAAGCCCCACCGCCTCCTAGCGCTCTGCTCGAGCCCGAGCAGTTAAAGCGCTCTATCATAGAGGAGGTGGGCAACATGATGAGCGCCCGATTTGAGGCGCTCGAGGGTAGGCTGCTGCCGGAGATACGTCTCCGCCCGCCCCTAGCCTCGGACGTTGTACGAGGGGCCTCCGTTTCTCGGCCTGTGCCGAGTGTGGCCACAGTTGCTGCACCAGCGGCGCGACAAGAGCAGAGGGCTCTGTCCGTCGAGCTGGACGAACCGGCTGCTCCTCCTCCACCTACTGTCCCGCGAGGGGAGAAGGTGGGGAAAAAGAAGAAGAATAAGAAGAAGAAGCGGACCGTTGCAACCGGACCCGCACAAGGAGGGAACAATGGCGCGCCACCAACAACTGGTGCGCCAAACGCTGATGGCTGGACGGTCGTGTCTCGTCGCAAAGCGAAGTCTGGCACGGCCTCAACTCCAGCTCCAGCCGTCAGCCAAAAGAAGAAGAAGAAGCAGCCTAAGCTGCGTGCCCCCCGGTCGTCGGCTGTAGTCCTCAAACTACAGCCGGACGCCCAGGCCAAGGGGGTCACATACGCCGACCTCCTTACTAAGGCCAAGGCTTCCATCAAACTGGAAAGTCTTGGAATCACGACGTTAGGCTTCAGGAAGGCCGCGACAGGGGCGCGGATTCTCGAACTCCCTGGAGCCACAAGCGGGGACAAGGCCGACCTTTTAGCTTCAAAGTTAAGGGAGGTCCTAGATGTGGGTGACGTCGTTGTCTCCAGGCCTGAAAAGTGTGCTGATCTGCGCATTGCGGGCCTGGATGACTCCGTCCAGGCGAAAGATGTGGCTGAGGCCATTTCGCGGATAGGAGAGTGCCCTGTGGCCTCTGTAAAGGTAGGGGAAATAAGCCGGAGCCAGTCCGGAACCGGTTTAGGTGCTGTATTCGTCAGCTGCCCAGTAGCTGCTGCCAACAAGGTGGCCAAGACGGACCGCCCTCGAATCGGGTGGTCCACGGTCCAGGCCAAACTTTTGTGGCCCCGGCCTCTACGGTGCTTCCGGTGTCTCAAACTGGGGCATGTTCGGGAGCAGTGTGCCGAAGAGGCCGATAGAGGAAGCGCCTGCTTTAGATGCGGGCAATTGGGACATAAGTCCAAAGGGTGTTCGGCGGCTCCACACTGTCTTGTGTGTGCGGCTGCAAGCAAACCGGCCAGCCATAGGCTTGGGAGTGCAACATGTGCTTCCACAAAGCCGGAAAAGAGGAAGCGGAACAGGGATGCAGCCGGCACAAAAGCCAAGGCGCAACCGTCCCGCCCTGGTGCCACTAAGGCACCAGAACTGGAACCGCAAATGGAAATGGCCACCTAACATCTAGGCCATTTCCCAAGAGTAGGGTAGCAGGAGGTTAGCTGAACCTTCTCCCCGCAAATAGAAACCTCTGACGGCAGGCACGGGGGTGTCTGCCGCCCAGCATGAGGCTCGTGAGGTAGTGCTGTGCCCGCTATACCGGCACAGCACCAAACGGCCGGATCGGGTGCGCCCCCTTTTACATGGCGCCCCAAACGCGGAGGCCTGGAAAGGCCGAAGTCGCGTCGGGGTTACGGAAGATTGCTCAATGCGTTCCCGCGACCCCGACACTACGCGACCTGCGCGGTTAAGAGTGGGTTTTTAGTGGGTATACGGCACATCTGCCGGGAGTCCCACATACCCTCGTCGACTCCCCCGAGTCGGCGGGGGATGCGTAATTGCATTTTCCCACTTAAAAAAAAAAAAAAAAAAAAAAAAAAAAAAAAAGGTTGGGGTGGGGTGCCAGGTCGGACAACCTCCTCGAGTGCTCGCACCCATTGCCACATCCGTTTATGGTGTGACAATGGGTGCGGGACGGTGCACCCTGGGCATCGTCGACAATCATTCTCCTTTGCGGGGGTTTGATTGTCGGCGATGGCGAATGGTCCGACACGGGGTGGGGGGGGTAAGGGGTGGGGATAAGGGGTTTTGGGGATAAGGGGTTGGGGGTAGTCTATAAGGTCTTTGCCAAAGGTGATGGATGAACCGCGAATGCGTGATGTATGAAAGGAAGCCGCCGAGAGGAGGCAGTATGATTCGCGCGGTGTGTCTGCCAGGCGCACGCGGCTTGCCGCCACCGGGCGATCCCGTTATTCCCTGTAGGTGTCGTGGACATGTCTCGCGGCCTACAGTGGAACCGGGGGTCTTGCCTTAACCGGCTGGACCGAGAGGAGTAAACCTCAGTAAAAAATCCGGAAAGGCCAACGTTGCGGTCCGTGACGTTGGTTGCTCGCAAGAGCGGTTGGAACGTCAAACCAGCCCATAGCGACCCACACTGGGAATCACCCGCCCCCCAGGCGTATTAGGGTTACCGGGAGAGGGAGGCCCGGTGGACTTGTTTCACCCAAATAACTCGTGGGAACTAACATGGAAAGAAAACTTAAAATAAAATTACCGACGGATTCAAAAAAAACGAATGACCCAGGCTTGAAAAAAGGACTTCGATTCTCGCAAGACGATATTGATGACTTGTTCTGCACAGGCATGGACATACCTATGTCCTCGTCTGCGAAGAAGGTGTTGGAGCGGCTTGCCGCTGAAAAAGAAGGAAGGCGTATCTCGGATGTGGAGTCACTGATGTCAGGGGATGCCAGTGACGACTCCACATATGATGACGAAATGCCTAGTCGGG